>CM057454.1:692307500-702307500 GCA_016271365.2 Neoceratodus forsteri | reverse complement strand
ATATTTAAAAATTCATAACATCTAAGCAAGCAGACAATTGAACATACTGTTCGTCCATATGCTTACGTGCTTCCAAATGCATCAAATGATTGTGATCAGACTGTATTTTTTTCAGACATAATTTTCAGGGATCCACTAATATTCAGATTTTCTGAAATATACCATTCCACTAATTTTCAGTCAGTGCATTAGGTCCTGTGGTGAAAAGAAAGATAACAATTAAAAGAATAATCAAATTCAGATCTGAGTCATTCCATATTTGAAACTTTACTGACTACACTTTCCTTTATAAGCATGTCTTCCGTTACTAATGCTAAACCTCTAAAAGAGGTGAAGTTCATTCGGTACCACAAATGGTTATGTAAGATTTACTTTGGGTTGACACAATACCTTTTCTAAGTATGGTATGTGTCTTTTTACTAATGGTTCCCTGTAAGCAGATATGATATGATATATGACATGACATGATATGGTATGAAGCTGAAGGGTGGAAGGCTCAGGGGTAATGTTAGGAAGTATTTTTTCACTGAAAGGGTAGAGGAGCCATGGAACAGCCTTCCAGCAGAAGTGGTGGGTGTGAAAACAATATGAGAGTTCAAGAGTGCATGGGATAGACATCAGGGTACCCTGGAGATGTTCAGAGCAGGAGAGATGAAGATCAACTAGAAACTGGGGCTGCAGCAGTGAGTAGGGAAATAGGCAGATTAGGTGGTCTGTATGGTCCTTATCCGCGGACAGATTCAATGTTTCTATGTAAGCATAATCGTGTACCAGTGGCATTTTACAGGAGGTGTGTAGGGGCAGAGGGGATTACAACTAGCTAACACTTAGTGTTGAAAAAATACAGTATAAGTCTTTCCAGCATGGTGGGCAGAAACTGTGGGTGGGGGTAGGGTTAATAATTTAGATAGGGCTTCAGATTGAGCCATTCATTTAATCCATTGGGGCTCACTGTGTTCATCTTGTATATTTCATGTGCCTCCCTTTTTAAAAATGTTTATAATAGGTCTTATATGTTTTTGTATTCGTTATTTAAAAGAATGAGTTGTTTACCCACATAGCCTGAGCTGCAAGTGCACCAAAGCAGGTACACTACAAACATCATGTTGCACTTATGAAGATCTCTCATTTTTATATTCGAATTCCTTTTGTATGCTCCCAGATATTTACTAACACTGACATATTTACACATGTTGCATCTTGTGCATTTGCAGGTACCTGCTGGTTTATTAGAGAGTCATGTCATGTGTGCTTGCTGTTTTGGATTAGAAACATAGAAACATAGACTTTGATGGCAGCTAAGGACTGCTTGACCCACCTAGTCTGCCCATTTCCCTACCTACGGGGATAAGCTGCAGATCCTAGTTAACCAACAGCCTATTTCTTCCTATCCATCACAAGAATTGCCTTACATCTGTCCCATGCATTCTTGAATTCTCCCACAGTTTTAGACCCCACAACCTCCTCAGGAAGGCTGTTCCTTGAGTCCACCACCCTCTCTGTGAAAAAATACTTCCTCACATTGCCCCTGAGCCATCCCCCCTCTATCTTCAGATTGTGTCCCCTTGTTCTTGCACATCTCTTTTTCTGAAAGATGCTACCCTCTTGGACTTTGTTAATTCCACTGAGGTACCTAAAAGTTGCTATCATGTCCCCCCTCTCCCTTCTTTCCTTAAGGGTATACATATTAAGCTCCTTTAGTTTCTCCTTATATGTCTTCTCTTGCAGGCCCTGTACCATTTTAGTTGCCCTCCTCTGGACTGCCTCCATCCTGTCTATGTACTTGTGGAGATGGGGTCTCCAGAACTGGATGCAGTACTCCAGATGGGGTCTCACCAACTGTCTGTACAGAAAGACAACAACATCCTGTTTTCTGCTGGTGATGCCTCTCCCTACACATCCCAGTATCCCCCAGCCCTCCCTACTGCCTTCTCACATTGCTTTCCAACCTTAAGGTCATTTGATATGATTACCCCCAGGTCCCTTTCCATTTTTGTTGTTGTTACTACCTCACCCCATTGTGTAATCTTCCCTGGTTTTTTTTCCAGGTGCATTATTTTGCGCTTTGCATTGAATCCAAGCTGCCATCACTTGACCATTCCTCCAACCTTGAAGTCCCTTCTCATCCTTTTCCACACCCTCCTTGTGTATCAGCCCTGTTGCAGATCTTTGTGTTTCTGCAAAGAGGCATAATTTTCCTTCAGTCCCTCTGCAAAGTCAAGTTTGTTTATTGTTGATCGGTTAAATACCCATTACAACATTTCAAAAACTGCATAAAAAAGATATTACAATACATCACTTACAATACAAAAGTAATATATACTTTAACTTACATCAATACAATGAATAATTATCTTAAAATAAAATCAAACAATTTTAGAAAAAAAGCAGTTATTTAGTACCCTCCTTAAGTAGGAAGGCTACAAATAAGAGGATTAATTCATTCTCCTAAAAGCTCAATTATACTAGCCATACTAGCCATCCCAATTAGCACCAGTGGTCATCATACTGATTCTTAGGAAAAGAAAATCAGGCCAACATAAGGCCCTCTAAAGGTACCCAGACATCCTACAGAAATACTATGACATTACAGATTGAGAGCACATAGTCTCTGAGCTTACTATTAGACACCCTGTGATTTCAGTGACACCATCCCCTTTTAGGTAAGACTTCAGGGGCACTCCACAGCTCATGCCGCCCCATGCTCCTTATCCCCAGATATGGGAGGATTTATACACCAATAACAGTGAGAATCACTTGAAGGTATACCCTGACCAGACCAATCAGTCTGTCCATTCCTTTCTCTCTCTTCACTTGGACATCAAATCAACCATTTATAGGACAATTAAGACCATCAAATCCAATCCAGATAATAGATTCCTACCACTATAGTTGGAACTCTTTTAGGACTCCAGAACCATCTGTTAAAGCACTCCAAAGATTTCATCTCTGGACCAACATTCAGAGATCATATGTTGTCGATAATACCTTCCCCTCTTTGGTATAACCCCTGGTGCACCCTGCAGCGCATGCTGCTCCATGCTCCTGGTGTTTGCCAGGTACGGGAGGATTTATAAACTAACAACAAGTAGAGTTTTTATGCTAGTTACCAGAGACCCTATCTAGTGTCACCTGTCTACAAATTTCCTTATCACAATTATGCCCCCAGAGCCCATTGTTAGGTCCCAACATGGCTACTGGTTTCAAGCCCAATTAGAGCCATCAGCAGGTAACTTAATACCCATTGAACATGGGGTGGCAAATGTGCAAACAAAATAAGCCTTCCTTTCTGCAATTTAACATTAAAATAACACATCAATTAAACTGTAAGAAATGTGGACACAATTTAAAATACACTCCATAATGACGCTTTTTACCAAACTATTGTTATACACTTGAACAATTAAATAGACTATTTTAAAACTCCTCTAAATCGGGAGGTAACATTTGCATCAATTTTAGAGCTTTAAAGTTAAACAGGGACTGAAAAATTCAGAGTTCAAACAAACGTAGCACAAGTGTAGCACCCCGAATGCCACTCTAGTAGAGGTTTATATTTTAACTTCAGCAAGCATTATGCTTAACTCGGAGCGTCTTTATTACTACTATCATTTAAGAAAAGGAAGAAAAATCTTGAGAATTACTCCACAATTGCATTAAACAGCGTTTGTGTGCAGCCGCTCTAATCATGGCTGCAGTCCACTTTCATTTTCCAACAATTATACAGAGTACATAATCCTTAATTATCCATTACTTTTCCAGGCCTAGGATTCTAACTCATGTAGTTCCCTTTCCAACTCTGTAACCAACCAAACCTGCACATGAGTTTTTGTTGCTCCTTTTTCCTTCTTCCTAATTTAGGAAGTGTGAGTCAGAAATGAGCCAACAAATTTCAAAGAACAAACTGGCTCCCATATTCCACCATAAACCGGCTGCAAGTCCTCCTCTTGTCAGTCGGAATCTCTTCCATTCCTCCCATTCCTTGGTATAAAAGGAGCTGAAAAACAAATATGAAAGGAAAGCACTCCCCTAAGCACAGTAAAACACACTTCCATAAGTATGTAAGACCCCAACCCTCGGCAACAATAACAAAGTCACTTATAAAGACATTAAAAAGGACTGGACCCAGTACTGAACCGTGCAGTACCCCACTAGTAACCACCGTTTCTTCAGAGTGGACTTCGTTGACAATTACTTTCTGTGTCCTGTTGTCCAGCTAATGTTTTACCCAGGCCACCAACCTGGGACCCACTCCCAGGCTGGTTAATTTGTTTATTAATCTTTTGTGTAGGGCTGTGTCAAATGCCTTGCTAAAGTCTAGGTAGACCATGTCCACAGCCCCTCCCTGGTCTACTGCTTTGGTCACCCAGTCAAAGAAATCAACCAGATTCATCTGACATGACCTTCCTGCTGTGAACCCATGCAGCCTTGGGTCCTGTGCCCCACTGGCCTCTAGGTACGCAACAGTTCTTTCCTTCAGAAGTGATTTCATCACTTTCCCTACAACAGAGGTCAAACTGACAGGTCTGTAGTTTCCTGCCTCTGTCTTGCTCCCACTTTTGTGAGGGGGAATCACATCCACCTTTCTCCAGTCCTCAGGTGCCACACCATCCTCCCATGATTTGTTAAAAAGGGTAATCAGTGGTGTCACTAGTTCTTCCCTTAATTCTTTTAGAATTCTGAGGTGAATCCCATCAGACCCCATTGCTTTGTCCACCTTCAGTTTTAGGAGTTCTTTCAGAACCCTTTCTTCTGTGAAAACACTGAGATCAACCCCCCTATCCAGAGTGCTTCTGTTAATTGGATTAAGTATCTCCCTCTGCTCCTCTTTTGTGAGTACTGAGCAGAAGTATTCCTTAAGTATCCCTGCTTTTTCACTGTCACTCTCTGCCCACCCATCATTCATTCTATTCAGCCTCACTATCCCTCTCTTTGTCTTTCTATGCTCGCTGATGTACCTATGAAAGGTTTTATCCCCCTTCTTAACTGAGTTGGCTATATTTTCTTTAGTTTGGAAATTTGCTATTCTGACTTCCTCCTGCTTCCTTCTGCCTTAACTGGTACAGTTCTCTGTCCTGCTGCTTCTGTGTTTTCCTTATAATTCCTAAATGCTATCTTTTTCTCCCTAACCTTCCCTGCCACCTTTTTGAGAACCATAGTGGCTTTTCTTTCATTTTGATTTGTTTATTTTCCTACACAAAGGCTTGTTGCCACTGTGATGGCAGTTTTAAAGTTTCCCCATTGTTGCTCCACTCCCCTTCTAGCCTGTTTGCTAGTGCTTTTTTCAAAGGCACTCTCCCATCTTGCCAAAGTCAGCCCTCCTCAAATCCAGTACCCTCACTTTTGTATGACTTGACTCTGTAGCTGAGTTTATTGTGAACCACACTGTTTGGTGGTCATGTGTTCCCAGATGACTACCCACTTGTAGATCTGAGATCCTTTCATTTGAGAGTACGAGGTCTAAGATTGCTCCCTCACGAGTGGGTTTCAAAATTAGCTGTCTGAGGCATGCCTCCTGTAGGGCATCAAGAATAGCCCTGCTCTTGGATGTGGCTACAGCAAAGGTGCTCCAGTTAACATCTACCATATTCAGGTTCCCCATCAACAGTATCTCCCCTTTCTCTGCCATCTTAAGGATGCCTTCTATCATATCCTTGTCCATTCCTTCCCCCTGAGAAGGGGTCTGTATATAACCCCTGTGTGGATTGTGGTGTCATTTCCAGTCTCTAAGGTGACCCACAGTGCCTTCTCTTCTCCCTGTTTACTCTTTTGTTCCATTGCTTTTATCCCTTCCTTACATGGAGGCTACTCCTCCCTCTTCTCCCTCCCTGTCCCTCCTGTGGGTTGTGTACCCTGGTATGTTGACATCCAGTCATGGTTCTCTGTGTATCATGTTTCTGTGACTGCCATGATATCCAGGCATCCTTCTTCCATCAAGGCCACTAGTTCAGGGAGCTTATTGCCCAGACTATGGGCATTGGTACTCATTACCCTCCATTTCTTGATGGCCTTACCCCTTTTTGCCCCATCCCTGTTCTTATTGCCTTTGTCATTTTCTCCATTTACAACTATGTACAATTTTATCTCTAATGCTTGGTGCTTTTTTAAAGATTACCCAGGGATTTGTACCCACAGCACGACCCACTACCGTATCTGCCAACAGAATGGGCCAGTTTTTCAGTACTATGTTGCTGATTGATCCAGCCACATTATTGAATTCTGTTGAGAATGTTACTAGACCCAATTCAGTTGCTTTTTGTGTTCCCTGCTCAATCTCCACAAGGTCCCTCTTTTTTCCAGTTTGTTTAATTGCAGACTTTTTACTAGTTCTTTTTGTAGCCCTTACTGATCAATCTTCCTTCCAATTGTGCTGCCTGTTTGTTAAAGTCTGTATCTCTGGAACAATTCCTATGTGTCCTTAACATCTGCCTGTAGGGGATAGACTCTGAGGCTGTGTGCTGTCCTATCTTAGCACTGAGTTTGTTCCAGTCCTTTTACAAAAGCCTTTGGTAGTTAACTCATTACTTCCCACATCCCCTATCAATGCAATGTCCAAAAAATCCTCACTTTTCTTGCCTGTAATAAAAAAAAAAAGCATTGGTATTACATTATGGTACTCATTAGTGTCTAAGGAAAATATGCAGGCTTTTATGCCATCTTCATTTTTATGTTTGCTTGCACACATGTGCAAGAAACATAGTGCCATCATCGGAGATTTCGGAGGTGTGTCACCTCCTCCTCCAATTCAGTCAGTGTGTTGGCAGGCGCGGCCCCTGTAAGCCAATGCATGCTGGAGCTGTCTATGACAAGCTCCAAATGCAGTGCCATACAGTTGAAAGGAGTCTACGCTTGAGTGAGCAGCGATAAGATATCGGCTGCTCACGCGCAGCTCCCCCACACACACACAAGACACCCATGCAAGCATGCGCCCCCACACGCACGCACTGGGGATAGCCAATGGGTGCCCAATCCCCATCAGCTGTGCTGTATTCCCCCACCTCCCCAAAGCCTTCCAAAATGTCGCTGGGTGCCCACCCCAGCGTGGCAAATGTGTAGCGGATGGGGGGTTCCCAATCCCCCATCGGCGCCACTGTCCTAACCTCTGTAGTAAGTGCCATGGGAGCTCACCCCAGCGTGGCAAACATCCCACGTCAACTGTTTTTTTTTGTACCGTAAAGAAAAATGGTCCCAAGTAGTCTCCCCACCCCTCCCACAACCCGCACCCACCCACTGCGCACCCTGCCTCCCCACACACCCTCCAACCCCTCACCCCATACTTTACCTCCGGAGCTCGGTGTGACGATCTTCAGTGGACCAGGAACACGTCTGCACTCTTCAAAGCCGACCGCGAACTGAGGAAATGCCGGTAAGCTGTATAATGGGCTAGATGGGGGTTTCGACTTTGTTGCATATCTCAGGCATTTTTGGGAATTTTGCACCAAATTTTCAACATGGGGTTTTGGGACCCTTCTAATGATTGATGTCACTGTCATGGTGTTATTCAGGCCCAAAGGGTGATTTGCGGTCACTATGCGGGAAATCACCCGCTGGTACATGAATAATGCCGTAACAATATTTTATCGTCATGGAAAGAAGTCCTTCAAAAATATTTCAATGTTCTCAGCGTCGTTGCGCGGTTCTATCCACGGGCTCGAGAAAGTTCCACGAATTTTCAATATTTTCACTCCAGATTTTCAACATTGTCATTTACCACACCTTCTTATGAGTAGTACAGCTGTCATTTTTCACATCTCACCCAAAATGTGTTTCCACCCATGTAGCGCACAAAGGCGCAGTCAGTGTGCGAATTCAATCTACGGGACAAATTAAGAAAATCACAGTGACACTGTTCATGAGCAGAAGACTTAAGATGGCTATGTTGAAAATTTGGTGAACAAATTCCTCAAAATGACTGTTTTATGAGCATGCATTGTGCAGTTCCTACACACGCTCGTAAGGTCACAAATTTTCAATATTTTCACTCCAGATTTTCAACATTGCCATTTTACCACACCTTCTTATGAGTAGTACAGCTGCCATTTTTCACATCTCACCCAAAACGTGTTTCCGCCCATGTAGCGCACAATGGCGCAGTCGGTGTGTGAGATCAATGTACGGGACAAGTTAAGAAAATCACAGTGACACTGTTCATGAGCAAAGGTCTTAAAATGGCTATGTTGAAAATTTGGTGAAAAAATTCCAAAAAATGACTGTTTTACGAGCGTGCGTTGTACAGTTCCTACACACGCTTGTAAGTTCGCGTATTTTCAATATTTTCTCCAGATTTTCAACATTGCCATTTTATTACACTTCCTTATGAACAGTACAGCTGCAATTTTTCATATGTCGCCCAAAATGTGTTTTCGCACATGTAGCGCACAATGGTGCTGTTGGTGTGCGAAAGCAATATTTAGGACAGATTAAGAAAATCACAGTTACACTGTTCATGAGCAGAGGTCTTAAAATGGCTATGTTGAAAATTTGGTGACAAAAGTCCATAAAATGACTGTGATATGAGTGAGCATTGCGCAGTTTCCACGCAGACCAAGCTACTTCATGACTTTGTAATATTTTCAGTCCAGATTTCACCAGTGACATTTTTCCACACTTCCTTATGAACAGTACAGCTGTCATTTTTCACAACATGGCTGAAGTGTGTTTTCACAGTTTCAGTGCAGAGATGCGTGGTCACTGTGGGAAATCATTGTTCGGCACAGATAAAGAAAAACTCAGTGACACTGTTCATGATTGGAGGCACCAAAGTGCCTGAGTTGACAATCTGCTGTAAAAAATCCCCAACCTAATTATATTACGGGTATGCGTTGCACAGTTTCTATGTATGCTCGTGACTTCACCATTTATTTTAATATTTTTAGTACAGATTTGCAACATTGCCATTTTTACACCTCCCCATGAACAGTACAGCTGTCATTTTTTTACATCCTGTTCGGAATGTTTTTGCACCTGTGGTGCTAACTGCCGTAATCACTGTGCATAAGCAGCTTTCGGCAAACAAACTGATATTCCCCCTGTTCATGAGGTGGGGTCACAAAACAAACATGTTGAAGATTTGGAGTGAAAATACCAACGAATGCCTGAGGTATTAGAGTTTCCAACTATAACGTCCAACCCTGTTAGAGAATGACAGGCATCAGGGGTGTGACTTGGGATTCTTGCCTGTGATGCTCATACCATTCCACACCCTGCAGTCAGTGAGAGGCATCGAGGTATGCCTTGGACTCTTCGCCCCAAACTTCACCCCATTCTCCATATCGCACCCATCTCACCATATTTCCTAATGAAATGGGAGCGATAAGGCCAAAGACCCCAAGGAACACCGTGACACTTGTCAGTGTCTGCAGGGTGGGGTGTGGTGGAAATGCGGGTCATGGTGCCTGACGCACCCAAACGCCACACCCCAATGCCTGTCACTCTCTGCAGGGTGGTGGTGGGGTTGGCTTCAGTTCAATACTTCACTGCCATTCCCGTTACGCAGCTCTGTAACTTCTACACAACCACTACCAATGCCAGCAAGCAAACATTCAGCATTGACAAATGCTTGTTTTATAGAGGAGTAGAGGGCCTCCACATCAATAGTTAACCACATATAATGTGCAAACCATTGCATGCTGGTGAGTTTTTAATATCTGCTGTATCTTTTAGGTAGGAGGGCAGTGAGATTACTGCTGGCTGTAAAAAGAAATCTGTGAAAGTACCCTCAGTGAGTGATCCGATCCCTGAGACAATTGGTCTCCCCAGCTGGTCAACTATGTTTTTGTAATCGGGTAATCATTCCACATAAATTCAAGTTCCTTCTCAGTAATTTCTCCCTTCTCAACAGCACTTTGCAATAGCCTCAGTATTTCTGTTTTTTATAAGCAGCAAGGCAATGGAGTTATTCCTGCTTTTCATAATTAGTTCTACATTAAGCAGTTTCAAAACCATGTTCTTATACTGTTCAGGGCTTAAGACAACAATGTTGACCCCTTGTCTGCCAGTTTTATTACTATTTCTTTCTCATCGGAGAGTTCCTACCGTGCTTTTTTTTATGTTGATTGCACACATGTGCAAGAAACATATTGCAGCAGCTTTCTCCAGAAGCAGGTTGCGGAGGCACGGCACTGTTGTGGCCAATGCCCCCACAGCCTGTAAAGGCTTGTCCCTCTTCCCCCAATGCCATGGCATGCTGCTGCTGATGCTAGTTCAGCCAGCGTGACACAACTTTTTAATGTTTTAGCCACTGCAATCTGGAGCCGCCTCATCATTGCAGCGTCAGCCATTCGTTGCAATGAGGGAGTGACCCATCATTACAGGGCAGAACTTTGAAACACTGATATTGTTTATGAACATGGTAGCGGCTTGCCGCCATGTTCACAAACAATATTAATCCCACCCACCGAGGAGGTGCCCAATCCCTCTGCAGCATGTGCCCCCCACCATAATTGTTTGCTGATGGGGGCCCCAATCTGATGACTTCAGTATGAGGTTAACTTCTGCCCCGCTTATGTTATCTGCCTACGGGGTGCCCAATCCCGTTGGCATAACGCCATATCTTCACCTTTTGATGTATGCTTAATGGGGACCAATCCCCATCGGCATAATGTAACACCTCCTTCTTTTCTTGTTTGCCGATGGGGGTGCCTAATCCCCCATTGGCTACAGCTGCCTCCCAAAACAGAAGACTCTTTTGGCATGCTGGGAGCCCACCCCAAGGTGCCACATGCCCCTGTAAAATAAAAAAATGGTCCTGTGATGTAATGTTTTTTTTCGACCTGTAAAGAGGGAAATGGTCCCTCAGCGGTCTCCTTGCCCCCCTCCCACAACCCGTGCCCACCCACTGCACCCCACCTCCCCTCACCCCAAACTTACCTCCAGAGTCTGGCACGACGATCTTCGGTGGACCGGGAACACGTCTGCACTCTTCAAAGCCGATCACAAACTGAGGACATGCTGGTAAGCTGTATATTGGAATAAATAGGGTTTTTCAACTTTGATGCATATCTCAGGCATTATTTGGAATTTTGGGACCAAATTTTCAACATGTTTTTTTTTTTTATGATTCTTTTTCCTCCTGGCTGCCTATGCTGCTCCCCCCCTCCCCTGGGGGACATCCAGCCGCCACCCGCCTCTGCCTCGGTCACCAAACTCTGTGGCTTCCCCCCACAGTGGGGCTGCAGGGAGGGGCTCCATAGACTCCTCATGGGCATGGATCAAGCAGGTGTCCCAGCGAAACTTGTGGACAGCTATCAAGCTGCTCGCATCAGGCGCCATTTTCCGATTTTCTCTCCCCAATCAGTGCATGCTCAGACAATGCCTCCAGTCTCCACTGGGGGCCGCTGCTGAGTGATGCATCCCTGGATCCCACCCTCAGAGAGGAGAGCAGTCCACTGGATGCTCAATCCACTCCGTCCCCTGCTGACCCCCGGCGCCCCAAGTCCATTCCCGAACCCAGGTCGCCAGCATGGGTCAAGGTAAGGCACCAGTGCCTCAACCCTCTATGCCACTGGGCCTAACATGGGGTTTTTGAGACTCCTTCTCATGAATTCTGGCACCGTCATGGCGTTATTCGGCCCTGAAAGGTGATTTTGAAGTCACTGCATGGAATCCCCTTTTGGGACCAATTAATGAAACGACAGTGCCAGTGCTCATGAGGTGGGCTCTCAAAAAGCCTATACTGCAAATCTGGAGGGAAAAATAAAAAAAATGACTGTTTTACAAGCATGTGTTGTGCAGTTGCTAAGCACGCTCGTAACTTTGCGAATTTGCAAGATTTTCATGCCAGATTTTTAACATTGGCATTTTTTCAGATCTCCTTGTGAACAGTACAGCTGTCATTTTCCCATCCTGGCCGAAATATGTTTTCGCACTTCTGGCGCAGAATAGCGAAGTCGCTGTGGGAAATCAGTGTTCGGGACAGATTAAGAAAATGTCAGTGGCACTGTTCATGAGCAAAGGTCCTAAAATACCTATGGTGAAAATTTGGTGATGATACTCCATAAAATGACTGTGTTACGAGTGTGCGTTGCGCAGTTTGCACGTAATCTCATAACTGCACGAATTTATAATATTTTCACTTAATATTTTCAACATTGCCATTGTTCTGCACCTCCTTATGAAAAATACAGCTGTCATTTTTTACATCCTGGCTGAAATGTGTTTTCGCACTTCCGGCACAGTATAGCACAGTTGCTGTGGGAAAGCCATGTTCGGGACACATTATGAAAATGACAGTGACACTGTACATTAGCAGAGGTCCTAAAATGCCTATATTGAAAATTTGGTGATGAAAGTCCATAAATGAGTGTAATTTATACGCAGGTTGCACAGTTTCCATGCATCGCTGGTACTTTCGCAACTTTGCAATATTTTCACTCCAGATTTTCAACATTGTCATTTTTCCACACTTCCTTATGAACAGTGCAGCTGTCATTTTTCATATCCTGGCCGAAATGTGTTTTCACTCTTCTGATGCACAATAACACAGTTGCTGTGGGAAATCGATGTTCGAGACACATTAAGAAAATCACACTGACACTGTTCATGAGCAGAGGTCCTAAAATGCCTATATCAAAAATTTTGTGATGAAACTCTGTAACATGACTGTGTCACAAGTGTGCATTGTGCAGTTTCCACGCACCTTTTTAACTTCGCAAATTAGTAATATTTTCATGCCAGATTTTCAACACTGGCATTTCATGCCTCCTTATGAACAGTACAGCTGTCATTTTTCACATCCTGGCCGAAACGTGTTTCCGCGCTTCCAGCACAGAATACTGCAGTCGCTGTCAGAAATCAGTATTTGGGACAGATTAGCATAGAGCGACTGGGGGGGTGGCAGAGCTCAACGAAGCTCTGTCAGGACTGCTGTGGATTTCTTTGTGGGCAGGAAAAGGTGAAAATGCAGGCAGGAGCCCAGGACAAAAGGGCAGCCTGTAGCGCCGGGAGACACAGAACGAGTGAGTGAGATGGGGGAGTGGGTGAGACCAACGGAGCTCTGTTGGGAGTGTTGCAGATTTCTTTGTGGGCAGAAAAAGATGGCAACAGAGGCAGGAGCCCAGTACAAAAGGGCAGCCTGCAGCACCAGGAGAAATAGAATGAGTGAGTGAGACAGGGGGAGTGAGCGACCTCAATGGAGCTCTGTTGGGACAGCTGCAGATTTCTTTGTAGGCAGGAAAATGTGCCAATGCAGACAGGAGCCTAGTACAAAAGGGCAGCCTGCAGTGCTGGGAGAAACAGAATGAGCAAGTGAGAGAGGGGGAGTGAGCGAGCTCAACGGAGGTCTATCGTGATTGCTGCGGATTTCTTTGTGGGCAGGAAAAGGCAACAATGCAGGCAGGAGCCCAGTACAAAAGGCCAGCCTGCAGCACTGGCAGAAACAGAATGAGTGATTGAGAGAGGGGGGGAGTGAGCGAGCTCAATGGAGCTGTGTCAGGACTGATGCAGATGTCTTTGTGGACAGAAAAAGCCACCAATGCAGGCAGAAACCCAGTACAAAAGAGCAGCCTACAGCAGCGGGAGACACAGAATGAGCGAGTGAGCTCAACGGAGCTCTGTTGTGACTGCTGTGGATATCTTTGTGGGCAGAAAAAAGGCAACAAAGCATGCAGGGGCCCAGTTCAAAAGGCAGCCTGCAGTGGCAAGAGAAAGAGAACAAACGAGTGAGAGAGGGGCAGTGAGTGAGCATGCTCAATGGAGCTGCATCGTGAGTGCTGCAGATTTCTTTGTGGGCAGAAAAGGGCGGCAATGCAGGCAGGAGCCCAGTACAAAAGGGCAGCCTGCAGTACCAGCAGAAATGGAATGAGAAAGTGAGACAGGGGGAGTGAGTGAGGCCAACGGAGCTCTGTCGGGACTGCTGCAGATTTCTTTGTGGGCAGAAAAAAATGCCAACAGAGGCAGAAGCCCAGTACAAAAGGGCAGCCTGCAGTGCCAGGAGAAACAGAATGAGCGAGTGAGATGGGGGAGTGAGCTACCTTAACGGAGCTCTGTCAGAACAGCTGTGGATTTGTTTGTGGGAAGGAAAAGGTGCCAACACAGGCAGGAGCCCAGTACAAAAGGGCAGCCTGCAGCGCTGGGAGAAATAGAACAAGCGAGTGACAGAGGGGGAGTGAGTGAGCTCAACAGAGGGCTATCGTGACTGCTGCGGATTTCTTAGTGAGCAGGAAAATGCAGCAATGTAGACAGGAGCCCAGTACAAAAGGCCACCCTGAAGCCCCTGCAGAAATGGAACGAGCGAGTGAGAGAGGGCTAGTAAGCGATCTTAACAGAGCTGTGTCGGGACTGCTGCACATGTCTTTGTGGGCAGAGAAAGCCAACAATGCAGGCAGGAACCCAGTACAAAAAGGCAGCCTGCAGTAGTGGGAGACACAGAATGAGTGAGTGAGGGAGGGGAAGTGAGTGAGCTCAATGGAGCTCTGTTGGGACTGCTGCAGATTTTTTGTGGGCAGAAAATGGCAGTAATGCATGCAGGGGACCAGTACAAAAGGGCAGCTTGCAGTGGTAGAAGAAACTGAACAAACGAGTGAGAGAGGGGGAGTGAGTGAACATCTCAGTGGAGCTCTATCATGACTGCTGCAGATTTCTTTGTGGCTAGAAGGCGGCGGCAATGCAGGCAGGAGCCCAGTACAAAAGGGCAGCCTGCAGCGCTGAAAGAAATGGAATGAGCGAGTGAGAAAGGGGGACTAAGCAAGCTCAACGGAGCTCTGTCGGGACAGCTGCAGATTTCTTTGTGGGCAGCAAAACGTGCCAATGCAGGCAGAAGCCCAGTACAAAAGGGCAGCCTGCAGAAGCAGAAGAAACAGAATGAGCGAGTGAGACAGGCAGAGAGAGCGACCTCAACAGAGCTCTGTCGGGACAGCTGCAGATTTCTTTGTGGGCAGAAAAAGGTGTCAATGCAGGCAGAAGCCCAGTACAAAAGGGCAGCAGGCAGCGCCGGGAGAAACACAATGAGCGAGTGAGAGGGGGGGTAGTGAGCGAGCTCAACAGACCTCTATCACGACTGCTGCACATTGCTTTGTGGGCAGAAAAAGGCAGCAATGCAGGCAGGAGCCCAGTACAAAAGGCCAGCCCGTAGTGCCAGCAGAAATGGAACGAGCGAGAGAGGGGGAGTGAACTAGTTCAATGGACCTGTGTCAGGACTGCTGCAGGTTTCTTTGTGGGCAGAAGAAGCCGCCAACAGAGGTGGGAGCCCAGTACAAAAGGGCAGCATGCAGCGCTTGCAGAAACAGAATGAGCGAGTGAGGGAAGGGGAGTGACCCACCTCAACAAAGCTCTGCCGGGACAGCTGCAGATTTCTTTGTGGGCAGAAAAACGTGCCAACACAGGCAGGAGCCCAGTACAAAACGGCAGCCTGCAGCATCAGGAAAAACAGAACAAGCAAGTGACATGGGGCAGTGAGCGAGCTCAACGGACCAACACAATCAACATTCGGCATTGACAAATGCTTGTCGCAAAGGGGGCTATGTTGTTTATATGAAGGTTACTAGCTGTCTGTAAAACAGTGTCAGCTTGTTGTTGTACAACTTTTTCATATGCAGCAAGGCAACTGTTCAGTGCAAAAGGACACATCACTTTTACCTTTGGACATTAGTTTTATGGTCTTAAATTTATTTATTCTAGTGTTATGATCAATGTTCTCATTTTTTTAAACAGTTCCAGTAATAGATCCAAATTTCATCTGTCCAGAGTATCTAACCTGGAATCCATTGCTTCTTCATTTTCTCTTTCATCTTTGTTAAAATTATCTTGTGCATTTATGGTAAGTAGCTCCTCGCTCCCCTGCAAATCCTGAGGAAATACTGTTGAAAAACCCATGTTGTTCTTTGTTGTAAAAAAGTACTTGAGTTTTATGTTTCTGAAGAACTTAAAAAAGTCCACTTGAATTTGTAATTTACTAAAGGCAGGTGGCTGTACAAAATTGAGTTCCTTTTTATCTTTCCTTGCGCATTCACAAGAAAAATCTTGCGGTAGAGCAACATTTTAGAGGCGTGTCAGGGACAAATCCAATGCAGAGCACTCTACAGTAGGCTTATCCCTCACAGACCAATGAGCACACAACCAGACTGTGACACTAGTCACAGTTTCACAGCTGGAAGCCATTCTCTATTTGAAAGAAATGAAGAGCTCCAATGGGAAAGCAGTTCATTTCTTTCATTTGCATAGTTCTGTTGGCCCCCACTGACTGTTCCCAGTCAGCAACCAGCATGCAAATAAACCATCCTGATCCCTCCCTCTACATGCTGCCTGCCCCGCACCCTTCGTTCCCCATCCTAGCATCTGGTGAAACCCTCCCACTCCCTCCCTCCCTCTGCATGCTGTCCAACCCACACCATCCCCCGTCTCGTACCCCATTCCCTAACCAGACTGCAGCTGAGTGGCTTTATATGCATCAGACAATTACTGGCAGTGCAATCTTACTTGTGTGTTTATTTTTAATTTTTTTTATTTCACCACCTAGACCCTTCCCCAGATTCTGGAAAACAAGAAACTGTGCCCAGTTTACCAACAGTTGGCCTTTCCATTTCTCACCACACACGTTTTTGTTTGAGGTGTGACAAGGTTTATGTCAGTGACAGCATGTAATCTTCTGTCCTGCGGGTCACTTTTTACCTTGCAGTGTTGCTTTAAAAGATCAAAATAATGCCAAGTGAAATTCATGTGTGGAGGACTGGTTGGGAGTAATGAAACCCGAGATTGAACAACTACAAGCCAACTCAGCTACTGTACATGCTGTAGTAAACAACTGGCAGTTCAATGTATTTAAAGCAGCAGTGAACTGTCAGTTGTTTTTTTTTTAAACAGCATACAGCTTAGTCGACTTGTAGTTGTTCAGTCATGGGTTTCATCTGTCTCAACAAGTCCTTGGCACGTGAGTTTCACTTGTACTGGTACAGCGATTAGTAAAAGACCTTGACATAATCAAAGCTAAATATTGCAATCACTTCTAGTCACCTTTCTTACTGATTTTAAATGTTAGAGTCTGCCTCTCAGGTCACGGGGCTGATCTGTGAGAGGCAGTACTGATTATGCACTAACACTCTTATGGCACTCGTTGACATAAACTGAACTAAAAACTCAGAATTAGAAATACTAGAATTGCTTCACATGTTCAAAACCTTATTTGCCCTAATATCTCCCACTGATGTATCTGCTGCATTTACTGTGGCTGTCTCTGAATCTTGAAACTCTCATCAATTGGTTGCTAGAGGCATTGCTAGGACTGGACCTCTGAGGCTAGAGCCATAATGTTTTGTCTGGGGCCCCAAGCATTGTACTGCTCAGCTGCTTCTGCCTACCCCATCATCCTAGCACTACTGTGGAAGTGCCTCCTGACTCTGCTCCCTCAGACCAGTGACCATGACTGTAGCCCCCCCCCCACACAGAAACATACAACTTTCCATTAGCAACCACCTGACCCACCGGCACTTCTCACTTCACCGCTGTGTCCCATCCCACTCCCACAGTCCTGCCAGCCACGCATTCAGTACCACTCCCTGTGTTTGTTTACTGCTCATGCACTCACTGTTTAATTTATGTGTCTTCCATCTCATATCACTGCTCTGGATCGAGATGGGTCAGGAAGCCAGGAGCAGAGAGGTTGTTCAGAATAATATACTGTAGTAAGAGCAAGCATTGGTGCACTGCAGTATACATTTGCACGGTGAATAATTTATATAGATAGATAGATAGATAGATAGATAGATAGATAGATAGATAGATAGATAGATAGATACACACTGGTTAGTGCCAATAATAGATCGCTGGCACAACCTCACAAACTCTGTAATTCATACATGTGAATTATGGAGTTCCCTAAACCATGACTCCAAAAATAGCCAAGACTGCACCTGTGCGAGAAGCTGTCTATGCACTGGCCGTTCGCTAGTGCTGGTCACAGAAATCTACCAGCATGAAAGACAGCCTTCTTGCACCACCAATAAAAACAAAAACTGGATGCAATTTTTAACTATAACCCTGAAAGAAATACTGGCCTCTTCCTGTTGTACACATATGAATGAATCAGAAAGTCACTCAACTCCACCCTACTAAACAGCAGCAATTTCACCTATGTCCCTAACGCACCATTTCTACCAGGCACCCAGATGTACTATAGGGACCATCACACACACAAAAGGAAGAAAACTATCCACACAGAGACTGTAGCCTTTAAAAAACAAGATAAGTTTTTAGTTTTACTGACTGCTCTATTTACTGTAAACAGTGGGTGGGATATTCAAAAGGGTTGCGCATGGCACAACAGGGTTGCACCATACGCAACCCACCAATGTGCCCTGGCATGATATTCAAAGGGGCATGTTATGCTGTGCAATTCCCAATGTGCCGGGGCACATTGGTAATGTATGCGGCGCAAGTGTGGGGGCCGTGCCCATGCATATGCAGCACATCCCGATATTCAACCCGGGATATGCGGCACATATGCTAGCACAACTCCACCTTGCGCTGCTCAGGGGAGTGCAAAGTTGTGCCTGGTAAAACCAGGAGCAAGTCCTGACCACCCACAGGTGAGCTGCCATATTGCAGGGTGCAACAAAGCAGCCACCAGCCATGGATGGCCATCCGCCCACTCAGATCACTGTCCACATGCCCCTTGCCCTGGGAGCGTTGTGCCCCCCAACACCCAATCATGGGCATATGTAATAACAATCAGTGGTGGTCCAGTGACTGCTGTCCATTGCCCAATTGCAGACATAAGTAATCTACATCCCTGGTGGTCCAGTGGACCGCTCTTCATCACCCGATAATGGGCATACATAAATTAAATCCCTGGTGATCCAGTGGATCCCCCCAGCACCTGATCATAGGTTGATATAGCGAAACCAATCCTGGTGGTCCAGTGGTACCTCCCTTCCCACCTGCCAACTGAGGTCCCCTGCCACCCAGCACCCCCCGTCAGTGGCGGGCGGTGACACCCCACCCATATGCCACGCTGCCGCCCACTGTCTGACAGCATACAGTACTGTCTGTATGCATATTGGTCCACTGCATGGGCCAATGGGCATACAGACCAGCTGCTCTACACTGGCCTAATTATGTGAATGAATGCATTCATTCACATATCGAACCCATGTGAATATAGTATGGTCTGTACCAATACACAGTGTTCCAATGGCTGTCTGAACAGTACTATGCATGTCAGTCAGTCTCGTGGCTAGGCTATGTGGGCAGGTGTTGCCGCCTGCCCGCTGACTAAGCGTGTTGGGTGGAGGGTACTCGGGGTATCACTGGACCACCAGGAGTTTATTTACACGCCCGGCGATTGGGAGATGGAGAGCAGTCCACTGGACCACCAGGATGTAGATTAAGTATTCCCACGGTCGGGCGATGGAGAGCAGTCCACTGGACCACCAGGGATGTAGATTACTTATGCCCATGATCGGGCGATGGAAAGCAGTCCACTAGACCACTAGGGATATATTGAACTTATGCCCGTGATCGGGATGCAGGGTCCGCCAAGGGAGTGCAGGGTGTCAGTCCCCAAAGGCTGTAGCCTGGCAGGGAGCGAGGTTCAAGTCACTGGGGATCGGTGCACCGCATTCAAAGGGGGCCATAATGGCATGCAAATGGCCCTGTTTGCACCTTGCATGCATAATGGCCTCATTTGCATGCCCAGTGCTGAATATCACAGTTGATGCACCTAGCGCAACTGCACTTGCGCTGGCGCATCCCACAGCTCCCCTTCTGCCACTTGCACTGGCGCATTGCCACTGCACCGTGCGCAGTGTGTGCACCCTTAGTGCCATATTCAACAGTGCTGCGCCATGGCGCAGCACAGTTGAATATCGCTTTATCCGTTCCCTGGCGCAGTCCAGTTACGCTGCACCCAGGCTTGCGCCCCTGCCTGGCACAGACTGAATATCCCATCCAGTAGGTTTTTATGGGAAAAATGGGTCAGGAAGCTGATCTGAAAAAGATGCAAATGTGATGACATCTGTAAGATGAAAACATTACAGATCTTCCTTTTACCAGCAAATATCAAAAATAAAACATGGGAAAGTCTGGGAACTTGAATTTTATGCACATTCTTGGTGTGTGATGCCCATATAAACCCTTCGAGCTTCACCCTCAGAGTTGATGGGGCATCACACACCTTGGATGTGCATAAAACCTTTGTAAATCACTCTTTCCAATGCAATTATTCTATATGAAATGAGAGTGAGACAGAGAGTATACAGAGTATTGTTTGTCTGTCGTCATTTGTCAAAGAGACACATTTTATGGGGCAGCAACAGGACAGCTTTATTTATGTGTGCACTGCAACCATTTTCACCTACAAGTCTGAATGCTCATACAAGTCAGCCCCAGTCAGCTGAGTTCAGGGTAATACAGTGAGCTGCAAAGTAAACCTGACTGCAGGATATGGTTTATCAGCGAGGTGCTTCTGGACCCAGTAGTGAAGAAGGAGGGACCCCTCGTCTTGCTCCAGCTCTTTAAATAGGTTGCTTACTGGTTCCTTTTGTCTGGATTCTACAGTGGTCCCAGTACCCCAGGGATGGTTCCAGCAAGAATTTTTTTTTCATGAAAATGAAAAGAGTGAAAACAGTTTAAACTGCTTCTCATATGATAAAGTTAAACTCTTCTTTCCCCCTCCAATCTGCACCTGTACATATACCTGACCTTACCTTAACATTGTCATCCCCTCCGTCTCCAGCCTGCAAAGTCTTACATACTAACATACTAATTGCCAGCAGATTAGGCCTTATGGTCTATCGAGTCTGCTCGACCCTTAAATCCCTAGTTGAGTGCCGAGGCCCTCTCCCCCCTTGTGTTCCAGAAACCGCTATCACCCATCCCCACCCCCCTGGGCCAGGCCATCATCTGGTACATCCGCTTTCTGTGTCTGTCCCACCCTCTCTTGAAGCCCTCCATTGCGGATCTCTGAACCAGCTCTCCAGGCAGCGCATTCTAAGGGTCCACCACCCTCTCAGTGGAAAAACCTCCTCTTCTTTTCCCCCTCACCTTTCCACCTTCCAACTTCAAACCATGCCCTCTGGTGATACCTCCTGCTTTAGTCTAAAGATCCCTCCATGTTTACCCTATTTATTCCTTGAGGTACTCAAGACCTCAATTATGTCCCCCTGTCTCCTCCTCTCCTCCAATGAAAACAGGCAGAGCTCCTCAAGTCTGTCCTCATATGTCAAATCCCCTAGTCCTCGTATCATCTTAGTTGCCCTCCTCTGTACCCTCTCCAGGAGCTGTATGTCCCTCTTCAAATGTGGTCTCCACTACTGTATACAGTACTCAAGGTGTGGTCTAACCACTTGACCCTCTCTCCTCTGTTGAATCCCTTTACTAATTCTTTCTCTCTCTCTCTCTCTCTCCCTCCCTTAACTTCAATTCAGTTTTATATATATATATATATATATATATATATATATATGTCTATATATATATATATATATACCTTTACATATGTAACTACACTGTCTATAGGTAAATATATTAACACAGTGTGCATATTGCGTCTCCTTTGGCTTACTAAACAATCTAGACTACTTAGCATTTTTGCCCTGTATTAATATTCTGTTTGTAATCCGTATCCTCATTTGCCTGGACATGTGTGACTTAGACATATCACTGTATACCTGAACCATGTAATTTATTATTCATCTGCCTTTTCTGAAACCATTATTCTGAATTGCTCCTGATGAAAATATATTATCTCTGGGTCGTCCCTGAAAAAGGGGTATGTATGTCCCACTGGGCTCACCCAGTCAACAAAATTCAAATAAAAAAATAAACACAGACAGCTTGCAGTATTACTTTATTTTTATTTTACAATTTACTGAAGCAAAACAGCCCAGCTGTGATGCAACATCTGTTTTCTAGTAGGCCCTGATTCTCTCCATCTCTACAGCATTGTAAGCACATATGTGGGAATCAGTGCCCTGATTTCTAATTCTCAGCTGATGAAAGGCTGGCACGCGGTTTGCTTCAGTGCTTGACTTGACTGTATTACATTATTAGACTGGAACACTTTCCCATGCATGGTGCCAATTACATGGCCAAAAGCCCAGGCATTGCCATGTGAAAACAAATTATGCTTCACAGAGAAATGGGTCCCATAATTTTGATTCCACCACTACACCCATTACCCTGGATCTGTAACAGCAATGATAGTGTGTGTGTGTGTGTGTGTGTGTCTTAGAAACATAGAATTTGGCGGCAGATAAGGACCGCTTGGCCACCAGTCTGCCCATTTTCCTACCTGATGGATAAGCTGCAGATCCTAGTTAACCAGCAGCCTACTTCTTCCTACCCCACCCCCAGAATTGCCTTGTATGACTATCCCATGCATGCCTAGATTCCACCGCTGTTTTGACTCCACAACCTCCTCCGGAAGGCCGCTCCATGCATCCACAACCTCTCTGTTAAAAATACTTCCTTAAATTACCTCTGAGCCACCCTCCTTCTATCTTCAAATTGCCCCTTGTTCTTGCACACTCTTTTTTGAAAGATGCTACCCTCTTGGACTTTGTTGATTCCTTGAGGTACTTGAAAGTTTCTATCATGCCCCCTCTCCCTCCTTTCCTCGAGGCTATACATATTAAGCTCCTTAAGTCTCTCTTCATATGTCTTCGGTGCAGACCCTGCACCATTTAGTTGCCCTCCTCTGGACAGCTTCCATCCTGTCTATGTCTTTGAGATTGGGTCTCCAGAACTGCACACAGTACTCCAGGTGGGGTCTCACCAGCTGTCTGTACAGAGGGATAATAACTTCCTGTTTTCTACTGGTGATGCCTCTCTCATGCATCGCAGTATCCCCCAACCCTCCTTGCTGCCCTCTCACATTGCTTGCCCATCTTTAGGTCATCTGATATGACTACCCCAGGTCCCTTTCCATTTTTTGTTGTTAGTATCTCACCCCCATTGTGTACTCTTCCCTGGGTTTTGTTTCCCAGGTGCATTACCTTGCACTTCTTAGCATTGAATCTAAGCTGCCATACATTTGACCATTCCTCTAACCTTGCCAAGTCCTTCTCATCCTTTCCACCCCACCTGTGCATCAACTCTGTTGCAGATCTTAGTGTCATCTGCAAAGAGACATACTTTTCCTTCCAGTCCTTCTGCAATGTCGCTTATAAAGACATTGAAGAGGACCGGTCCTAATACTGAACCCTGCGGTACCCCACTAGTAACCCTCCTTTCTTCTGAGTGGACTCCATTTACTATTACTCTCTGTGTCCTTTTCTCCAGCCAATTCTTTACCCAGGCTGTCATCTTGGGACCCACTCCCAGGCTGGCTAACTTGTATATTAATCTTTTGTGTGGGACTGTGTCAAATGCCTTGCTAAAGTCTAGGTAGGCCATGTCCACAGCCCCTCCCTGATCTACTACTTTGGTCACCCAGTCAAAGAAATCTATCAGATTCGTCTGGCATGACCTTCCTGCTGTGAAGCCATGCTGCCTAGGGTCCTGTGCCCCTCTGGCCTCTAGATACTCGACAATTCTTTCCTTTAGAAGTGATTCCATCATTTTCCCTATCACTGAGGTTAAACTAACAGGTCTGTAGTTTCCTGCTGTCTGCTTGCTCCCACTTTTGTGAAGGGAATCACATCTGCCCTCCTCCAGTCCTCGGTACCACCCATCCTCCCATGATTCGTTAAAAGGGTAGTCAGTGGTGTCACTAGTTCTACCCTTAGTTCTTTTAGAATTCTGGGATGAATCCCATCAGGCCCCATTGCTTTCCACCTTCAGTTTTAAGAGTTCTTTCAGACCCTTCGTCTTCTTCAGTTACTCTTTTTATTTCTGTTTCAGCTTTTATGCATACAGACAGAATGTTAAAAATGTTAAGGTACAGACTGAGTTGCAGAATTGTACAGATGTTTTCAGACAGTATACCAGATTTTTACTTTTGTTTAAAAGGAGAAACACATTACGCTGAAGGCTTGTTTGCAGATGCAATCTGGAAGCACAGGGAAGTTGCTCAGGGTCACACAGTAAGCAAGCGGGGGCTGTGGGATTCAAATCCAGGTCTCTAGGTTTGCAGCTCAGAGCCTTAAACCACTGCGCTATACTGCCTCCTTGTATTATAAATTATACATATGAAAATCATTGAATGTGGTTCAAGGGAAAATAAAACAGAAAAAAAATGCTACCCATATAGTATTAGCTGTGTGTGTGTGTGTGTGTGTGTGTGTGTGTACATTTTATTTTCACAAGATAGCCCAGCTCTGTTAAGAGTAAAGCATACTACGCCAACCTTGGGAAATTGTATCTGAAACTGTTCTGCTTTTAAAGGGAAGTTAGCTGCATTTTGTTTCAGAAATGATGCTGAAATACACCATACATAATCACTTGAACAGCTCTCCCACAAACCGAATGTCACCAACAAGCAAATGTGTTACTATAAAAAAGTGGCCGTGAAGTTCTCGCCCAGCTCGTTAGCGCAGTCACATTATAAATATGCACCTCTCCCACTAATGTAGCTTTGCTACATTAATAGAAGGAGTAAGCACTAATAGGAGTGTGTAATCATGAGTTCTGCATGGAAGGGGCAAAAGCAAATGTCCTGGGACCACTGGACCTAAATTCTGAATCAGCAAACCCCCCTACAGAGACAGAGAGTGCAGGGGGAGCACAGAGAGCACCCACAAAACCTTGAGAGCCCTGGAGGACTGCAAGATGATGCGCAAATATATTTTTTGTTGACATTATTTTTATCCCTTGCTTTACAGCTCTCACTGCTGCTCGAGCAGTAGCCAGGATTTAGGTTCATACCTGGCTGTAGAACTTGCTACAGCTGCTGGTAGCTGACTTCTACTCTGGTTACCAGGGACAGATGGCTCAGGGCCCAAGGCTGGAGGAGTTGGAGAGCTGTGGCCTCTTTAGAGCTCATTAGCATAGTTTGCTAGCTGTCCCTGAAACACACATTCAAAATACATACCCCTCCTATTAATGTAGGTTTGCTAAGCGGATGTGTATGCATCAGTACTGCACCCAATGGGTCAAAAAAAATTTCCCAGGTCTACTGGATCCATATCCCAAATCAGCAACCCCACCCCCCACCCACACACACACACACAGAAAAGTCTATAAAAGAATGTATCCATGACGGAGCCCTTGCCCGACTCACTGGCACAGTCAGCTTCAAAATATACACCCCTCCTACTAATGTAGCTTTTGCTAAGTGGATATGTAAGCATTAGTTCACCAGCTGTCCTCTGCAGAGCCACAACCTTGCACACAGGTGGTGTTCTAAGAATGTCATTCTGTTTTGCATCTTTTTATTTTTTCTATCATTCTACCTAACCATTCATCTTTGTCAATTATTTTTCTTTACTTTGAAGTTTTATATGAATCATTATTTGTTCATGAGGTGTCAATGTTTTTACCCCTTTTGAACCATGGACTTACTTACACAATTTACTTACAACAATATATTCCAGGATTTTGATTGGCCAAGTCTCTGATTATGTCAGTATACAGGAAGATCTATTTGAAGGAGCAATGCACTGGGGCAACTGGTGTGGATATGCTTTTTCACCAGCATATGAAATAAGTTTGGCATTTTTTTTTATCTATTAAAAGAATCAGAATTATAAACCTTTGAGTCAAAGACTCTTTTGCTAAGGCTCCACATCAGGAAGTACTAACAATGAAACAGCTATGAAAGAAAGAGAACATGTACAACAAACAGTATTATATGGGATAGAAACTATCCAAAGTAAAAAAATGAATAAATAACAAAACAATTTGTGTAATCGATCAAACAAACAGGCAGACAAAATTGAATAACACAGTCTGAGTCATCAGGTCTGAGAACCAGGCCAGGCCAAACTTAAATCTTAAGGTTAGAGGCAATCACAAGAGCGGGTGTTTATTTTAATTTTATTTATGTCTAGGATTACAAATACCTTTGAGCCAGGGCTCTTTTACAAATGTTCCACATCAGTTAACAGTTCAAATACAGCAAAACAACATGACAACAGTATGAGCAAAACAGGAACAATAAACTGAAAACATGTAGTTACAAGGAATATAAAAAACAAGCGAATTTAGAGGGTAGTGAACAGGGTGATAGTGAAAGAGGTGTGCCGAGGTAAGGGAGCACACAGGGAAAAGGTAGGAGGAAAAGGAGGTGGGAACAGGGAGATAAAGATAAAGGGGGGAGAGAGAGCATAGGCGCTGAACCGGGGAGAGGGCAAAGGGGTGGTAGCCAGTCCACTTTTTATTTCTGTATGGCAAAACTAGTATAGAAAAAGTGCCCTTTGCACCCTTTATAAGTGCCCTTTGATTCTCAGCCCCTCAGCTTTTACTATCTTCCGGCACCCTTGGGAGAGAGTGGGGGGGGGGAACGAGCAGCTGAGGGCTTTGTCAAGACAGACAGGGGAAGTGCAAGTGGGGGGAGAGGGCAAGTAGGAAGACCAAGTGCTAAATAGGAATGTGAAATGAGTGCAGCTAGAGCAAATATTCCAGGGGGGTCAGCTAGTCAAGGCATTCACAGGAGCTGGAGGCAATGTGAGAGAGAGAGAGAGAGAGAGAGAGAGAGAGAGAGAGAGAGAGGCTGAGCCTTGATTTAAAAGCACCAAGCAAGGGAGTAGAGGAAATGTCACTGCAGAGTCCATTTAGCCAGCTAGGTGCCCTATAAGCAAAAGCTCTTTGACCTTGTGTTGTGCAACAGTGGGGAACTTGCAGGAGCTGTGGTTTAGACCCCCTGTTGTTCCAGGGGTTGTTTCTGGGGTGTAAAAGAGCACAGACTCCAGGGTGTGCTAGGCTGATAGTTATTTTCTTTGCTATGGTGCAGGTTTGGTACTTTATCTGATTGGTGAGTTGCAACCACCCAGTTTGAGCATGGAGGTGACACGTATGAGTGAGACGGTGGGATCCAGTGATGAGCCCGCATGCCTTATTGAGGGAGGTGGATACACGTCTGAGAGCAGTAGCAGTGGCAGAGCCATAGATAATAAGTCCATAGTCAATAATGGAGATGACAGAGCTCTGGACAGCGACTGACAAGGCTTCTGGGGTAAGATGTTGCCTGTGCCAGAAAAGTAGGTCAAGATGGGTATTAGTAGTTTTGGCTACATAGTAAATGTGGCACCATAGAAGAGATGAGGGTCTAGGGTGATCCCAAGGTATTTAAAGGAGTGTACCTGTTCCAGAACAACTCCTTGGCTGGTTTTGATGGAGCGGGGATGCAGCTTATGTTTGTTATGGGAGCTGCTGAAAATCATGGACTTTGTTTTTTTCATGATTTAGGATCAGTTTGTACTTTGTAAACCAGTTTTCAGTCGAAGTAAAACCAAGCTGGAGATTGTCTTCTAGCGATTTGGGATCCTGGTGTGAGGCAAGGATTACAGCATCATCAACGTAAAGGATGATTTGTTCTGGGCAGGAATCGGAAGGGTGTTCAGGAACAGGCTGAAAGTAGGGGCCCAGAATGGATCCCTGGGGACTCCTGAATGGACAGGTCTGGCATCAGAGAGACATCTGGCGATTTTCACTGTTTGTGTCCGTTTTCCAAGTAGCTTTTGAACCAGGCTGCTGAGTCAGGGAAAGCCCTGCATTCTGCAGCTGAACATGCAGGAGGCAGTGGTGGACAGTATTGAATGCCTTGGTCAAATCAATAAACTCAAGTTAGCTGACCTTTGTCCAGTGAGCTATGAATGGCACCAGTGAATTCCAGCAGAGCTGAAGAGGTACTATGTCCTTTTCTGAAGCCATGTTGCTGCATACACAGAATATTATGTTTATACAAAAAGTCAGTGAGCTGGTCTGCTACAATACGTTCAAGGGCCTTGGAGAGGGGAAGCAATATGGAGATCGGGCGGTAGTTCCCATGGGTGGCCCTGTCACCACTTTTGTGGATCAGGGTAACAGTGGCAGATTTCCATTTGTCAGGGAACTGGCTGAGGCTAAGAGAGAGGTTGAAAATACTTGTCAGTGGCCCGAGCACCTCTCCAAGGGTGAGGGACAGCAGCTTAAGGTCAAGTGTATCATTGCTAGATCTGGATTTGCTGATTGCTTTGGTAACATATTTGCGAACTTCATGCATCTTGACTGCTTTGAAGTAGAAAGGTGGGTGGCTAGCAGAGGATAAGGAGCTGAGAGAAGTGGGAGCATCATGTTCATTGAAAAAGTCAGAGGGGAGAACACTGCTGAGATCCGTGAACGCGGTGTTGAAGGTATTAGCTATTATTTTAGGGTCAAGCATAGTACTCCAATTTATGTTTAACAAGGTTGGGGAAGATTTGGACTGCTTCCCAGTGACCTCTTTAATATTGTTCCAGAAATCTCTCCCGTTACCCCAGGTGTCAGTGAGAGCATTCTTGAAGTTGGCCTGATGTGTAGACCACACTCATCTGGCACATGACAACGTGCCCTTGTAAATACGCATCACCATGGTGTACCAGGAGGACACCACACCCATCATGGGGAACTGCATAACATATGGATATGGTACAGGAGGGACAGTGGTGTAATGCTACTGTCTATGTTTTTGGGGTTTGTATGAGTTGTGGCCATAACACAACATGGGTGGCTGGATAGAGTATCTTGGCCATGTCACTGTTGAGGTGCAGGTAGGCATTAGTTCATGGACTGGTCTGTATGGCAAATCCCACTGTCTGTGTTGGTCAGGCACAGCATTGGCTGCTGTAGTGTGCTGCTGAATATTCAGATGGCCACAGTGGTGGATACTGCATGACACAGCACCACGGACAGCCTGTGTGTGTCCAGGATTGCTCTGTTGTGGTGGGTTTGTGGTTGGGGCTGTGTATGTGTGTGTGTGGGTTGTGTATGGTGGTATTAGGGGTACATGCATGGTGCCAAACCTGTGGAGGGTTCCTTGTCAGTGGATATTGCCCACTATGGTGTGGTTACAGTCTGCTGGGCATGCAGGCCTGGTCATGTGTCTATTGTACAGTGGAGATGTGCTGCAGAGCTTTACTTGCCCCTGCCACATCCTGTGTCTGCCACTTTGTTCTTGCAGTGTCCACCCATACCAGCCAGGCCCACTGCTGCCACTGTTATCTGACAGTACTTGCAGGGTATTGCTAGTGGCTGCTTACTGGACAGGGTGTCTGGCAGAGTGCCATGGCCCTGTCATTGAGGCTGCCTGTGCTCCCACATTGGGATCCTGTGCGGGCGAGCCACCACCCTTACCCATCAGTGGTTGCAGGGCACTGCCAGTGGCTGCTTGCTGGACAGGGTGTCTGGCATAGTGCCATGGCTTGGTCGTTGCAGCTGACTGTGCACCTATGTTTGGGTCTGTTTCAGGCAGGGCAGGATGCGGCCTATGGCCCCGTGACCATCGCTGACCCAATGCCTGGTTTATGGTGTCCATTTCCACATGGCTGACCATCGTAGGAACATGTGTTGCCATGTTGTTGGACACTGCCATGGTGTGCATGGCATCTTTGGGGGCTACAGTGGTCCCTTGATGGACCTGTGGTTCATGACTGGCACTGTGCTGCACTGTCACTGTCATGTTCCTGTGCCTCCGTATTCTGTGCCCCTGTGTCGACTATCACAGCAGCACATTTTGGTCATGTCTGTGGTGGCACAGAACATGGTCTGTCTGTATGTGTCAGTGGCCTGTGATATAGCCTAGGTGGGACATGGAAAATCCCCTCTTCAATGTACAGCTTGTACAGGGCCCTGTGACATGTCCATGGGTATAGATGTGTCTGTGGCCATATTATTTGTGATAGATCACAATGCTGACATATCCATGTCAGCATCTATGTCTGTGTGCACATCCATCACTGTATTTGCACACTCAGACAGCTACATGGCGATGTGTCATTGCCCACTCAGTGATGTGTTGAGTGCACTGTCCAGCTAAGGTGTGGCCATACTGTTTGGCTGGTATGTCCATGGCACACTACCTCTGATAGTCTGTTGTATGTGGCTCACTGGCAGGCATCTGTCTGGTATACCCACCATTGCATGTGCTGCAGTTGGTGCATTGTTCAGTCTTGGGACACTGTGGTGTGGCACTATGTCATCCGGCCACATCATGGGCAGTGCGTTCTGAGTTGTGCACACCAGCAGGTCCACATGTTGTGTCCTTACCCAGCCAACTGTACCTGCCCAATGCTGTGTTCATATGCTGCACTCTTGCAATGCATCACATTGGTGTCCCAGTTTGAGGGGCCAGGCATGGACATGGAGTGTTGCAGCCATCCCCTGTTGTCACTGCATACAGGGTGTGCAGTGTCAGGTATCCTTATGCCAGAGCCCTGTAGCCACACAAGTCACTCCAGAGCACTGGACATGTGCTCCAGCATGGCAGTCTGGCGTTCATTAACCATCTGCAACCCCTGCATGATGTCATCCTGCTGCTGCAACTGGCTGGCCACACTCCTCATGCCCTTGGTGATGGCATCCCTGACACTTGCCATGTCCTCATGCATTCGCTGATGAGTGTGCCTCTGCTACTGTGGTGTGTGTGCCAGTGTGCTCCTGTATTGACGACAGTTCATGGGAGAGACTTTCCTCAGATGAGAGCATGTTGTGGCACAGTCTGTCCACATCGTCCATGCTCTTGGACATCCTACTGTGTCTTCCCGACATCCTCACCCACCCTACCTCCCTCAAGCATGGATGGTGTTGGGGACAGGTCCGGGGCAATGTTGTCATGAATGTCCTCATGGCTATCCTCTGTGCCATCATTCTCACCCTCTTCGGACTCCCTCACCTCTTCCCCACCATCCACTTCAATGCCCCATCATCACTCTCCTCTGTCTCCTTTGCATTACCTCCCCCATCAGCTATGGATTCCTCTGCAGCCTCATTGTGGCATGTATGGAATGTCCCATGGTGTCATCTGGACTACTATCACTGTCACTATCCCCACCACCAGTGGACGTGTCATCATCTATGTCATTGGTCTGTGTGTGTCCAGTGTTTTGCCATCCCGCTCTGGGTCCTGATGCTTATGGCCCTCCTGTTCCTGATGTTCCACTGGTACCCGCTCATAGCCCTCCTGTTTCTGATGTTCCACTGGTACCTGATCATGGCCCTACTGTTCCTGATGTTCCACTGGTACCTGCAACAGAGGGTTAACAGCGGTCGGTCCGAACAGTGGCTGTGTTTTTGATGGCTGTGTACATCACACATGTGTAGCAATGTATGCCCTATGTGGGCCTCTGGGACCACTGTGCTACAGTTGTCTGCATTGTGCCACATGGTACACTGCACAGGTATGTGATGCCCTCTGTGGGCCTCTGTTCTGTCTGTATCATCCATCTGCTGAGCAGGTTGTGTCCTGTGTGGTGTGCCATCAGTTGTGCTGCAGTCATGGGCCCATGCCATGTGCAGCATGCATGTTCCCCACTCATGGTGTGGCTCAGCTGCACTGGCAATGATGGCAGATGGCATTTGACCAGCATCCACAGAGTGCCCTTGTCTAACATGTATTGGATCATGCGCACTGCCATGTGCTACACTTGTGCTCATTGTCATTGTCCATAATCCTGCATCCAGATACATGGTGTGCTCTACCACACACCTTCACCGCTATGCATCCTGAACATGTCAAGATTGCTGTCTCCCTCAATGCTCTGCCTGCTTATCTGGGATGCCACCATCTCCTCCTGGCTGGTTAGTTCCACTGGTTCATGCGGTCCCTCTTCAGTGGCAACTCTGTTCCTGTGGATCTGTGCCAATTTCTCTTTGGACCATCATGTGAGGTCAGTGTGTCACCTTGGGCTCCACACGTGTCGTCACCCTGCTGACAGAGTTCACTTTCTGGCCACTTCCTCCCATGCCACCCTTAGCTTAAATCTGTGGGTCTTGTTCGCTGCCGCTGAGGAGTATGGTGGCATTTGCCTCCACAGCCTCTAGGAGCACATCTGTCTCCTCCATCGTGAAGTTCTTCTTCTGTACCTGCTTTTGGTCTGCTGGTTGACCATTCCACAGTCGTGTCCTACACAGCTCTGTTCTGTGGGTGGTCTCAGGTGCTGTCAGAAACAGAACTGAGGCATTGGTACAGTGCAGCAGTGCAGGCAGGTGTGCCATGCTGGTGCATTCAGTACAGTACATACACTTGCAGTGGGCATACCTTACCTGAGTAGGGAGGGTTCCACTCTATTTCCGGCTAGTGCTGTTGTTTGGGTGGTCTCTGGTGCTGTAAACCACAGAAGTTAATACTGTGGCTGCAATGCAGGCAGGTGTGCAGTACACCTGTGTGGTTTCCTGTACCTCATTGTACTTGCCTGTATCAATATTCTGCTTTGTTTGGTTCCTGTTTCACCTCCCTTCCACTTTTAGCGATCCATCCCACTTTCCTCACGCTCTGCGTCCGACTGGCGGTTTGCATGCCTTTTTATGCTGCAGTCTGTGTACGACATTGGTTTACTGCATCTGGATACAAATTGTGTTTTTTCTAAAATACCAGCTATTCGCATGGACACAGCTGCATTTGATGCAACCCTTGACTTAGACGCATTTTGCGTCTGACATCACAGCTTTTGAAAATCGGGCCCCCTATCTCCAAAGCTTCCGTGACTCTTTTGTGTCTCGTCCCTTTCTCTTTTTTCTGTGAACACTTAACAAAAGTATTTGTTCAGCATGTCTGCCTTTTCCTGGCCCCCCTCTGAAGAGTCCCTCCTTTCTTTTAACCTTACAATCGCAACCCTGGTTTTCCTCTTTTCACTTTCCTAGCTAAAAATGTCTTTCCCCCTTTCACTATATCCTGAGCTATTATCTCTTAAATTTGTGCCTTTGTGCTCCTTACTGCTTTCCCTGCTTCCCTCTGTTTCTCCTCACACACCTCCTTATCATTCTCCATCTACATCTCCTCATACTTTCTGAATGATGACCTTTTAGCCTTTACCTTTTTAGCCCCCTCTGTTGAGAACCATAATGGTCTCTTTTTCATCTTACTTTTGCTCACTTGTTTGATGAGGAGGTTTGGTGCTTTTACTCTGCTCTTTTTTAGCTTTGCCCACTGTTCCAACACCTCACTGTGTCCCTACATTTTGATAGCCTCCTCCAGGTTAGGAAGATGTGGGTCAGAGACATGGGTTGGTCAGACATCTAGGACATTTGCCATTAGTTTGTGAATCTATTTTACTGTAGTTAGCATAGTGGTGGTAAAGTATTTGCCACACTTTTGAGGAGTAGACTTTGTCAAATGGGTAAGTCAGTGTTTCTAACATACTCTCATTTGGAAGATGAAACCAAATGTTGTTTTCAGTTTAGTCTCAAATGATCTGGAGTCTTGACCTTAGCTTTCAGAAGAATATTGTAAACTACGGATATTGATTTTTTATAGTAGAGTTAGATAGCACTGTATTTGGGAGGCAGTGGGAATGTGATTGATTGTATGTACAGTAGTTCCTTAACTACAGGTATATAAACAAACTCTGTCCAGAGCCAATAGGGCTTCAGCTGAGAAATTTAGCTTAGTTCAGTAAGTTTTTGTTGACGGGTAAGTGTACTAGACAAATTCTGCCTATTTTTCAGGCACAACCGGGAGGGGATACAGATGAATGCCAATTGACTTTGAACCAGATTAAGCTGTTGGTGGCATTTTAGTGAATGGGAAAAATTTGGACAGGAGCACGGGGAAATTCCCTACTCAACAGTAGGGGACCCTTTAACCGTCGAGTCAGTTGCTGTACTGCGGACATGAAGATGGATGTGCAGCAGGTCAGGAAGTCTGTCTCCTCCTCAACTCATGAGCTGACAGAGACAGACTTTTTTTTGATGCTACTGCAAGTGCTGTGGTTATGGGAGCTGAAAATTCAGCTGCTTTAAGTACTGAGGACCGTTCTGGCCTATCTAAGGATTCTACTGTTGTTACTTCACCAGTTCCACCAATTACAACAATTGGATGATAAAACGTTGCAGCAGTTACTGTTGCTTGAAGAACAAACCTATCTGAGGAAAAAACAGGAACTTGTTGATCAATTTCAGACCAAACACTTGAAGAATATGGCAAAGACTCTAGGGTGAGGTGTGACGACGAACCAGAGTGTTACTATAGATATAGCCTAAAGAGATGCTGGAGTAGGCACGCACATTGTATTCCACCAATCGGGCAAGACCAAGCTGCTGCAACAATTTTTCCCGCTGATCTGGAGAAGCAATCCTTGGAGCATGTAGTTCATAAGGGACTCCCAGCAAATTATGCTGGGCTGATGTTCCTGTGATGGATGGGCAACCTGGGTCAGTGGAGGACTCTCTGAAGGTGGCAGATTGGGTTCCTCCCTGACATGCAGAACTGTATTTCGGCTTTATGCCTATTAAAATACCAGGGGTCACAATGTCACCGATACCTGCTTCTGCTGCTGTAAGTACTAATTCTGTTTTAGGGACTGATGGGGCTCCTTTGGCTATGACCTGGGCCCCTGGTGTTCTGGCGGCAGAATTTTTGATTTCATGCAGGGCTCCTTGACTTCTCGCGGCAGCATTTGTGATTTCATGGCATGATTTATTCATTTCTCTGGCAGAATGCAGTCCTGTCATTGGCTAATATGATGTGATGTCATCGATGACATCATAAAGCGGAACATAGAGGAGGGCTTCAGGATAAGCGAGGTAGGAAAGAAAGCCTAACACTATGGAAAACAGTATATTTATATGAAAATTCACAAAAAACAAATAATTCTACTGACACTATATATATTCTGCGGCATGATGCAAATTCTACGGCAAATTCCATAACATAGAACCACAGAATTCCAGAGGCCTTGGCTATGACTTTACCTTCATAGTTTCATAGGTGATTTCAAGCTAAATTAGACTTACGTCCATGATGCTTGCCTATTTTTACTTTTATTTATTTACCTTCTACTGCTTTACCTCCAGATGCTCCTGTTGTGGATTCTATTGCTGGGAAGGGGACCAACATCTTCCCTCTTCAATTGCCTCCAGACCTTGAGCTCACGCAGCATCCCATTTTACAAATAAACCCTGGACCAGGGTCGGTGTCCCTGACCAGGATATTGTGGAAGAAGGCCTCAGTGACTTTTCAGACTTTTCTGACATCCCTAAAATATCCTGCAGCTCTTTGGAATTGCTCAAATGTATTGCATGAGGTGGTTGAACAACCTTCCATTCCTCAGACTTCTAAACCTTATGCTTCTTTTTTTTCATAATACTATTTACCTGCTAAATGCCACAATGCTGTGCAGCTTGTTTACAAAGGGTGATTAGATACTTTTCTGGATAGAGTTTATGTGGGTGTACCTTGTTAAAAAGTAGTTTGCAATTTAATGTTTCTGAATTATATGCTCTGATTCATATTTCTGGAGAAAATGTTTTTGATGTCAGTTTCAAACTAGGAGTGGTCTAGATAAATTCTGGGCACAATATCACCAAGTGAAGAAAACACCTTTGTGGACCCCTTTGAGGTGATTCCGCTTACTAGACCTGCTCACAAAACCATTACTATTCTCTTCAGAAATGAAGGTGTTAGTGTTACTGACTTGCTGTTCTGGCTCAAACAGAGGAGTACTGTGACTGGCCATCCAGAGGCCATCTTTGATTCTGAAGGGATCTGGACAGGTGGGTGGAGAATTAAAGTGATTTTATGAACAGAGGATGAGGGCTTCCAGCATTTACCTAATTGTTTATTTTTAGGGAGAGATATAGGTGTCCTGTTCAACACTGGTCAGCCTAAGACCTGTTACAAGTGTGAACTTCCTGGTCACATTAGCAGTGCTTATGATCTGCTTAAATGTACCCATTGTCACAAGAAAAGCCATACCAGCAGTCAGTGTAGAAGTACTATTTGTTGTAACCTCTGTGGGAAAGAAGGCCATGCATATGTAGCTTGCCCTGAAGCAGCCCATCAGAAATCCTCTTCTGCTGATGGTGAGGAACAGCGTCTCCTGGTCACCTTGGCCCAGAGAGACTATAATAAGGCTTCCACATCATGGCTAGGAGAGGCTACTCCTACTCCTGAGATAACTATTACAGGTAATTTGGATTCTTTACCCCCTGTTGTATCTGAGGCACGCCCAGTAACATGTCCAGGGGAGACTTCTTCTCCTCTCTGTTGATTCTACAGAGCAGACTGCTGCTTTGCCGGGTGGCTCTGAATTAGCTAGTCAGGACCAGGCCCAACCTGCTCCATGTCCCCCCAGGGTAGGGGTTATTGAACATAGAATGACCACTAGAAAGAGGCCAACTTGGACTCAACCAACACCTAAAGTATCTAAAACTACTGTGCAGACTACCTCCAATAGATTTTATGTGCTTTCGAATGTTGATAACTCAGATACTGACTCAGTATGTTCCTCTGTTGGTCTTAATCTACCAGAGAAACAACATGTTATGCTAGACATAGAAGTAGGTGGGTCTCCTTCTAAGCCTCCACAACGAAAGGGGAAACCCAGGAAAAAGAAAAAATGAGAACAGCCCCATTGAGTCTTTCTAATGTCCTTTTACCCTCCTTTCTTAATTTTGACATATAACATCAATAGTATTAAGAATAATTTCAAAAGGAGAGTGGTGTTTAATATTCTGCAAACTTATCCTCCTGAGGTGTTCCTTTTACAGGACACCAGGTTTCACCACTGTGGAGTTGACCATTTCTACTAAGGAATGGCTCTCTGGGACTTCCTTTTGGTCGATAGGCTTGGATTGTTTTATGGGGTGGGAATTATTTTCATATAATTAAGACGATTGTCAGGGTGTTAGGCCTTGTACCTGGGAGAGTCCTATTACTTGACTTCATTTTAGAAAATACCCTCTTTCGGGTCAGTAATGCATATGCACCTCAAACCAAAGCTGAACATACATCCCTTTTCAGCAAATTAGCCTTTTTGCACACTGCTCACTGTGTAATCTGGGGAATGGGAGACTTTAATTGTGGATTGAGTAAACAGGATGGGGAGCTGATCGATGACAGATAAAATGTTTGGTGACATGGCTGCATTAAACACGGCTCTTCATGTTGCCGTCTAAAGGATGCAATATTTGCTCATACAGGTATCAGAGAAAAACTTTCTTTAAAGGTGCTATCTACACAAATAGATTTTCTCTTTCTTTCTACTTCTTTGCTTATTCAAACTGTTTCCATTGAACCTCGGCATATTCTGATCATAAGCTCTTAACACATCCATTAGGAAGGGCAGTAGCCCCTGTTGGACCTGGGTACTGGAAACTAAATTCCACTCTTTCGGTACAAACAGGATTTCTGCAGCGTATCACAGATTTTTTGAAATGCTGGAGATCATTGTTTGATTTATATGAGGATCCGGTCAGTTGGTGGCTAGAGACGAAAAAGGAGCTTAGGACTTTGCTCATTGCTAACAGCAGACATCTCAGGAATGGGGCTTATTTTGTGTACTTACAGGATAGGAAGCAACTTCAACACTTATATTCTCTTTCTCAGGATACTAGACATAATTTTTCGGATCAAATTTCACATTTTCAGAACAAAATGATGCAATTTCATCTGAAACTGACTGAGGGTCTTAAGCTGCAACAGCGGCATGGTGTACATGGGCATTTTCAGCTACTTGTCCTTTACTTAGAAACCAAGAGCTGATTAAGACTAAAGCTATTACTGCCCTATATGATCGACAGGGAGTGGTCCAAACTGTGCAGGATCATATTCTTTGCACTGCATCTGACTATGCAGCCTCATTATTTAACGAACAGATTGTTGAGATCCATTATTTTTCTCCATTTTTTGAACAGCTTCAGGTTCCCCATGCACCTCAGGATCACCTCCTTGGGCTGACTGACCCTTTCCAAGCTCAGAAAGTTGCAGCTGCCATACAGGCTTTGTCAAAATGTAAAACCCCTGGTCAGGATGGCCTTACGTCAGAACTTTATCATATTGTGCGTAGTGAAATCCTGGAGGAGCTCACCTCAGTTTATAATTTTACCCTTCATAATAAGAATGTGCCTTTTGACATGGCTACTGGGGTCCTTATTTTCTTTTAAAAAGGAGATAGACTGGATCTGGTTAATTGGAGGCCTATCAGTCTTTTGAATAAGGATTTTAAGATCCTTATTAAAATGTTGAATACAGGTTATTGTCTGTGACAAGATTTTGATTTCCCTGTGCAGTCTTGTAGTGTGCCAGGGAATACTATAACAGACCAATTGATTTTATTACGTGAACTTTTTGATAGAATTCTGTCTCCCCATTAGAAGGGTATGTCTTTTCTTTGGACCAGAGACAGGCTTTTGACAACGTAGACCATGTATTTCTGTGGCAGGTGTTACATCATTATGGTATCCTCAAACCTTTATAGAATGATTACATGCCCTATATTGTACAGCTACTGTTAGACCTTGTATTAATGGCTTTTTGTCCTTATGTTCATATTTAGAAAAGTGTTCACCAGGGATGCCAGATTAGCCCCTTTTATATATATTTAGTATTGATCCCTTTACGGCTTCTTAATTCTGCTACAGGAATTGACCCGATTAGGCTGTTGCATTCTACGGTCCCCTACACAGCACTGGCCTATGCTGATGATGTGGTTCTCCTGGTAGGAAACACCCAGTCAGCTGAAAATGCAATGGCAATTGCAAGGAGTATGGCACATACTCAGGTACAATTGAACACACTTAAAAGTAGAGGAAGCCTTTAGGAAGTCAGGTTGTCCACACAGAACAGATAGCAGGACTCTCTCTTATGTCAGGTTCTTTGAAAATTTTAGGCATTGAATATGGGGTACTCAGATGGATATCGAGAACTGAGATAGAAAATTACAGCTCGGTATGCAGATGGTTCAACATTGGAACAGGGCTAAAATGAGCTACTAAAGTGTGTTTATTTGATTAAAACTTAACTTATACCTATTTTTTTTATTTCTTAGTTCGGTTTTTCCAGCACCTAAGACAAGGGAAGCTAAACTTTATAGTCTTTTTTTCAGTCCTTTTGGGGGAGTAGGCTTAATCCTATCAAATGGAATATACTGTATTTACCATGAAATTTGGGTGGACAACAAATGGTGAACCCTGTGTTGTTTTTTTTCTGTCAATTTTTGCATGCCAATCTTAAGCCTTTGTTTGTATCTCTGATAAATACTGGTGTGACATTTTTGTTCACACGGTGTCACCTTGAATTATAGCTTGGGATACAGGCCATTTAGCCAAGTTAAAAATGTTGTTTCTTCTCTGGCTTATTTCGTGAGGTGTTTGTTAAACTTTGTTCATGGGGATAGATAGTAGGATGGTGATAGCTAACAATAAAAACAGCTTTATACTTCTGTTATAGAAGCACACTTTACAGACTTAGATCCCTTTCCCATGTCCAGTGGGCTGTAAAACAGCTTTACTTACTTTTTTAACTGAAAAAAGGGTTCGTTAAATTTAAAGATCATCATTGGCTCAACTGCCATGAGAAACAGAATATGAAGGAAACCAAAATCACAAAAGGGTGGAGGAAAGAATATGCTCTAGACCCTGTGTATCAATCAGCAGGAAACTGTTATGCACTTGTATTTTACCTGTTCCTATTTGCTGATTTTAGACATTTCTTTACAATGCATCTCGTGTTTCAGTTTTCAGCATGTATCATTTCCGTTGCTTATGTATGGAGATTATCCACAAACATGGGTTAAATGGGAGTAGTACTTTGTTATTTTGTAGTAATTAAATAGTATGTTGGCATTCTAGATGTTTATTTAATCTTCAACAGAAAGAGATTACATTCTAAGAATGTATGGAAACATTTTTAAGGATTTATATGATATTTATCTTCAAGAATCCAAATGTATGGACAAGTTAATATTGCGGGCAGTTTGGAGGAATTTACTCTGGACTACTGATAGTGATTTTCCAGTTACATAGGGATTTTCAGTTCTATCAGGAATGTTTCTTCTTGATTTTGTTTGTTCTGTTTCATTACTGTTTTTATTTACTAGCTAACCTCTGTTCCTTCTATTGTTTATATTGGATGATTTTGATTTTTTGTACATTATGTGTTTTTATTTTTAGTTTTGAATTTTGAATTGTATGATTTCATTAATAAAAAATGTCCCTACTCTTTTTAAGAAATGCCATGGGATCTTTAACATCCACCGGAACTACCACCAGAACAGGCAGATGGGACCTCGGTTTAAAGTCTCATCTGAAAGATGGCACCTCAGGAGTGCAGCACCCCCTCATGCTGCACTGCAGTGTCAGTACTGGGATATTAACCCAAGTGCCTGGTGTGGGGATAGAACCCACAGCCTTCTGATCTCCCGGCCTCACATTAAGTGGTCAAATGCTCCACAAAGCACAGGGAAGATGGGGACATGCTGGGAGTGGTGGGAGAAGTTCCATGATAAAATACACTTAAAGTGGCTAAATGGGTAAATGGAACCAAACAGGGGGAAGGTGAACAAGCTGGGAAGGAAACTGGACACCATGACCAGAGAGATTGTGCATTTTGGCTTACCAGAGAACCAGGAAACATGCTGGGAGTGGTGGGAGAATGAAAAAAATGCTAGGAGAACAATAAAAAATAAACATTAAGTGGCCAAATGATGCTTTGGAGGGAGTGAGAACAAAAGCTGCACTGAGGGAGAGCAGCAAGAAATGGGGATGGGATACTATAACCAGAGATATAGCCTAGTACTGCACTCTATGGAAATGGGGGCATGAAATCAATGAAGTAAACACTGTGAGAAGTCATAAAAATAAACTTAGAGTGGAAAAATGGGTGAAATTAAAAAATGGGTGGGGGCAAGCTGTGAGTGTGAACCAACGCCATGACCTCAGAGTCTGTGCATTTTGGCTTTCAAGGGATCTCGGGGACATGTTGGCAGTGGTGGGAGAATTAAAAGAAAACAACAATGGAGCAAAACCTGGTAGAATTCTTAAAAAAAAATTAAGTGGCTAAACACCTCAATTTGCAAAAGGTTTGTCAATGTAACCACTAGACAAGTCCCCCTTTTAAAGTTTCCAGTTGCCCTACCTGACTTGCACAGAACACTGTAGAAAAAAAATTCTAGCCAGAGCCAATAGGGCTGTGAAAAGCTACCAAATGACCAAAGTTATTTTCTTGTTGGTGTCATATAGTGTTGTTTAGTCACAATCATAAAAAACTGGCATGCTGCTAATTTCAGTCCTCTTGAATTTAAAATATTTAGAGTACATGCTGCTCATGCTTCTGCTGGTGTGTGTGTATATATGTATGAGAATGTGTGCCCATAGGAATCAGATAGCTAACACAGGCTGCAAACTGCACTGTCTGTAATCTGGAGGCAGTATAGCACAGTGGGTTAAGGCTCTGAGCTGCAGAGCTGGGGACCTGGGTTCGAATCCCACAGCCGCCTAGGTACATACTGTGTGAATCTGAACAAGTCACTTAACTTCCTTGTGCTCCCAGGTTGCATCTGGAAACAAGCTTCGGCTTAGTGTGCTACTCCTGGTTAAACAGTGTTCCCTTTCCCCCTAATCTGACACTGCAGTCTGAGGTTCAGTAAATTCCAGACAACTTATAATGAGTTAACCCCTTCGTTGCTGAAAGAAACAGAATAAATATATTAGACTGAGCTGGACACATGATAGAAACAGCAGTTTAACAAGGCTTTTATTGTTAATAGCCTGAGAAGTTCTGAAGTACAATCCAGTATCATCCCCCCTCCTTTCAGATGCCTTTAACATAGAGCAGCAAATAGCAAACATCAGAGGGAGAGTGCACTGTTTTGTAGCTGTGGAGGAATACTTCTAAATGTCCAAAAAGGGAGTTCCAAGATCAGCCATTTTAGAGCTACAATCCCAATAGTGCATAGGCTCTGCCCACAGCCCTAAAAAGTTGCTTCCCTGAAACTGCCCTAACCTTAGACAATGCTCCTATGCTGCTGTACCCATTGTAACTGAATATAGGAGCTAGCTTCTTATTGATTGTATGTTCATGTAATGTATTTTATGTTTTCACGGATCTTGCATGATCCACTGCTCTCATGTCTTCCCATGGTATTGTAATTACTGTATCTGACATGAAACCTTTGTAAACAAACTCTGCTCAAAGGTGTGCTTTCTGAATAGTCCAATAAATAAATTCATAAATGCTGCATACAAGGAAACTGAGAGACAAGCTAGGAACGGTGGTAGAAAACAACAGAGCAAACGCTGGGAGCAGTAAAAAAAAAAGTACTGTTGCAAACTAAAGTGGCATAATGGGTGAAATGGAACAAATTTGGGGGCATGCTGGGAGGGAAACTGGAGAACAAACAAATATAATTTAATTAGCTGGGGAGGCAATGGGAAGGGATGCCTAGATTGGAGAGACTGTACATTTCTGCTTACAAGGGAACCAGGGCTCATGTTGGGAGTGGTGGGAGAAATAAAAAAATAACAATGGAACAAACACTGGCAGAGATACTATAAAAATCAACTCTAAATGGTGAAATGCTGCCTTCGTGGGAACCGGGGGACATGCTAGAAATGGTGGGAGAAAAGAATGGAGCAAATGCTAGGAGAAGTAGTGTAATAAAAATACACTTAAAGAGGCAAAAGTGGTGAAATTGAAAAAAGGGGGGGTGACAAGGTGGGAGGGAGAGCAGACATCATGACTGGAGAGACTATGCATTTTGACATGTAAGAAAACTGGAGAACATTCTGAGAGCATTGGGATAATTAAAAAATACTAGGAGAAATATAAAAAAAAAACATTAAGTGCCCAACTGATGCTTTGGAGGGAGTGAGAACATAGGGTTGAGAAGATGGCAAACAGGGAGCAAGCGGGGAGGGAATGGGGACAGGACACCATGGCTGGAGTTACAGCCTAGTACTGCACTCAATGGAACCAGGGGACATGAAGCAAATTAAGCAAACACTGAAAGAAATAATAAAAAGACATATTTTACAGAAGCTGAACTTGGGAGACACAGGAACACGTAAAATGGGAGGGTACGTGAGCAGCAAGTTCAGAGGTACAATACAGCACAATACGAAATATGGAGACATGTCGAAGGGTGAAACAGGAACCTGTTGGGAAAAGTTGCAGACTTTTTTTTGTTTTCAATACTGTTTTTGCTCCTTGGACCCAGACTGTCTCCAGTGTAGGCACTCAACTGCACCTTCATCCCACCCTGCCGTAGACTCAGTCCTGCTATCCGGCTTCCCTAGCTCCTCTACCACTCACCCGGTACCTGATCCCCTGGATTTAAGCCCCCTGGGGTGGGACTGACCTTCTCCCTGGATGACCTTTCTGCAAATCTGGTCAAGCAATCTGGAAGTGGAGCAAGCACCGGAGGCAGCCATCACACTTGGCTTTGGGCATGGGGGGGTGGTCCCTGGCCCCACCTTCGCCTAACAGAGCCAAGTTTTTTTTTTTTCAGTAGTAGTTTTCCTCAGAGCTCGGATGTGCAATGATGTCCTGCATGATATGTGCACGCACACGTTCACACTCGGTCATCTGCTGCAGCTCTTCCCTCTATACTGCAGCTGTTTATGCTGCAAAACCCCCAGCTGCCACTAGTGGTTCCTACAGCAATGGCTTGTGTGAACTCCCCTCCCTGGGAAATGAGAGCAGTCCCTGGAATGCTCGATCCTTTCCTGTCCTTGCTAACCCCCGACAACCCATACTCGTTCCCGAACACGGGTCACCGGCGTGGCGCGAGGTGTGGCATCCAGCACCTCAACCCTCAGTGCCACCAGGCTGGAATAAAAGTTGGAGACTTAAAAACATAAACAAACAATGGGAGAAATAATAAAAGACTATTTAAGGAAAGGCAGGTACACAAAACTGCTCATGAGCAGGAAGCTAGGGAGGGAGGGGGGGACTTCTTTAAACAAATAATTTTGTGGCTTCTGCACCACAGCCCTCATGTCTCCAGACCCCAACTAAATGATCTTGGTATCTAGGAGCACCAAGGGAAGCTCCTGATGGTCCACCATCGTGGTGATAAAATGGATGTGCACCAACACGCATGCACGGACTGCCAGCTTGCACATTCTTGGTGTGGCTGCAAGCGGTTCTGCATCTCTGCTCTTCCAGCCCCTCTTTAAAGGAGAAACATTATGTGGGGCTGGATGGAGACTAAACACCATGAGTAACTCGGGCCAAGGCAGTGGTGAGGAAATGGCACAAATGAGATCTCAGAGAGCAGCAAAATAGGGCTTCTGAGAAGACTGCATTGACAAAGTGGAGTGCGTCATAGACCACGGAGGTGACTGTGATGGAACTCCTAAATTGTCGTTCTGTCAGAGTGAGTCCTTTTTTGCCCACAAGAGGTCTACAGGGCTCCACCCACTGCAGCCCTAAAAATTGGTTCTTATGGAGTTTATGTCTAGTTTGTAGCTGACTGAAGGATGCAAAACTGTTGCCTAAAAAGACATTCTGCAATGTCCTTATACCTACTTTGTCCCTAAATAAACCCCCATCATCTCCATAGCAGATTTTTATAAATCCAAGTAATCTTGGGAACTCTGTTCTTTCCAGTGTACTATACAATATGCTTTTTGTCAGCAGATAAACGCCATGGATGTGGATAGTAACAGAAGGCTATTATTACTTTTAACTTCATGATAATATCTTGAGTGCAAGATACTTCAGATATTAGCATATTGATGTAATCTTCGTTGTATTGTCTTATTAGCTGTAAGCTCTTCTGTGAACCAGTCTCTATAGAGCTAGGCCATCTAATGCTTTTGGCAGCCAGAGTGTTCAGAAGCTTATTTATTTATATATCAATTGAATTTTGTTAACTGGGTAAGCCCACTGAGACTTAGGAGTCCCTTTTTCAGGGGCAACTCAGAATTTTTTTGCAGTCAGTCTTTTTATTGAAATCTTTGCAGTTTACATACATAAAACTGGCAATATACATATGTTGAAATCTGTATATGTAACAAGGTACAGTTGCACATCATACTGATCAGACCTATCTTGGCCTTCAAACTTCAAACATTGTAACAATTGAGGCCTACATAGTCAACAACGATCAGGATATACAGTACCGTAGATATGGGAAACAAATCCATAGGGAAAGGGAGGAAGGCGATCTAGACTGCATTTATATCTGGGCAGTCAGATCTTATGCAGGGCCTATGGAGGTTATGAGACTGTAGTGGGGCAGGAGTGCAGTTTAGGCACTGTTTGTTGCTGAACAAAACACAGATATGAAGCCCATATTGTGAAATTTCCCATCTGTTGGTTAACCTGGCAAGATAATCTGGTATTCATTGCCAGAGTTTCAACAGATGTTATCCATTCTTGAATGGACAGGATCTCTAGGGATCTATATTTAGTGAGGATTAGTCTCTTGGCCTCCACAGAAGCAGACATCAGCCATTTGAGCCAGACAATGGTAACTGGAGGCCCTGGGGCTTGCATCCTAGCAGTATAAGGTGAGGAAACTGGAGTTCTCTGCCCAGAATTGCTGAGCATTTGCTAACCACTTGTTCCCAGAATGTCCCAATATGCAGGCAGGCCCAAAGAATGTGTAGTAGGTCAGCTTCTTGGGAGTCACATCTCCAGCAAAGATCCTGGGTAGAATCCACCAGTAGTTTTAACAGGGCCAGGGTTCTGTACCAGTGATGCAAGATCTTTTTTTGGATCAGGTGACTCCTTTGATCTATGCATGCTTGTTGGGTGAGTCTCCAGCATTTCTGCCAGTCTTCCTCGGCTATATGTCCTTGAAGGGCAGACTGCCATTTATTTTTGGCCGCCTCAGTGGGGTCTGGTTGTGACTCCCTCATCATCTGGTACAGGGAGCTGCCTTGGCCTTGTGGGGTTTAAGCCAGTCATCCCAAGACAGCAAGGTAGTGGACAGGGGTCTGGAGGCTCTGCAGGCCTTACATTTACATGGGGCTTTTGATCATTGGTTATAGACAGATCTAATCTGCAGGTATCGCCAAAACTCCTCTTTGGGGCAGTTTAAAATTCTCTTGGAGATTCTGAAAGGATTCAAAATACTTTTTGCCAGGGTGAGTAAATCAAGCACCCTATAAATGAGCTCTTTTTCCCAAGTAGCCCAATGAAAGGGGCTGCCATCAATACACAGTTCCGGATCCCCATAAGTAAGCGAAATACCCGGTCTAGAACAGCATTTGGAGATACTGGCCATGGAGCCCAGGCCTTGCAGGCTGATGATATAGTGATCCATCGAGCTTCACTGGCTTGGGGGGTAGTTCACAGAGGGAGGGATGCGTTACACCAGTATCTCTTGCTCTATGTGACACCAGAGCAGAAGTGGGATCTCCAGGTATGAATGGGTAGTAAAGATCAAGCAGTCAAGCATACATATAGTGTTGAATGTTTGGCAGACTCCAACTGCCCTGTCTCCAATTGGCTTTAAATTTGGCCCTACTAAATCTGGAGGGGAGGTAAACCATAGCTAGTGTCCTATAAGACAGTCCAGCTTTTGGAGCCATCTGTCTTAAACTATAATGGTAGGTGGGCCAGGAGGTAGTATAGTCTAGGTGCTAGCATCATCTTAATTGAGTCAATTTTCCCTGACAGAGAGAGAGAGAGAGAGAGTTTAGGTGTTGCCATCTGTTAAGTTCTTTCTGGAAGGTATTTATCAGTGGTAGCATGTTCAGAGGCCTAGCTTATATAAGCCTGTAGATAGAATAATTACCAAGTACTTGATGAGCCTGTCCACCCATACCAGGCTGGAGACCAGACCCATATCCCTTATCGAATGCTTGTTAAGGGGATGGATTTCAGAGTTAGTTCTATTGATTTTTAGCCCAGACAGCTGTTCAAACTGAGAGAAGGTCTCTAAAATGTGGGGCAGGCTCTGGGAAAAGTCAGTTGTCAGGATGAGGAAATCATCTGCATAAAGTTTGGTTTTAAAATCCTCAGATTCTACTCTTATGCCAGAAATGTGAGTATGTTCTCAGATGATTGAAGCCGATGGCTCAATGGCCAGTATGAATAGCAGGGGAGACAGTGGGCATCCTACTTAGTGCCTCCTGCATGGTGAATGGGTCTGAGAGAATGCCATTGGTGAGAACTTTAGCAGTTGAACCATTGTAGGTGGTGTTGGCCCAGCCCCCAAAGGTAGGTCCTATGTTGAAACGGGTCAGCACTGCTTTAAGGTAAGCTCATTTGACCGAATTGAAGGTCTTCTCAAAAGCTATGGTAATGGCAGCTGCAGGGGATACTAAAGTAGAAGCTTTCTGGAACAATGTGCTCAGGGCTTTTTGGTGGTCAGCACTGGACTGCCCTTTAACAAAACTGACATGGGATTCATGGATTAGGAAAGGAGCACCTTCTCTAATCTGGAAGCCAGGACTTTAGCCAAAATTTTGGCATCAGCATTTATCAAGGATATGGGCCTATAGCTTGCCAGTGAGGTGAGATCCTTCCCTTCCTTTGGAAGGACTGTGATTACTGCCTCTTTCAAGGTGCCCAGAAGCATCTGCTCTGCATATGCCAACCTCAACATGTAGCACTGGCGTGCAGATGGTACTCCTGGTCGGCAGTGAAATCAGCTGGGAAGCCATCACTTCCTGGGGATTTATGTGGGCCATCCCTTCTATGGCTTTAAGCAATTCTGACTCTTCAATAGGGGCATCCAGCATGTCCCTTTGTGCCTCAGGTAGGGAGGGAAGGGAGGCTTAACTCAAGAAGTTGTCAAAACTGTCTCATTGAAAAGGTGTTTGAGTTTTGTGTAGGGTACAGTAGAAGTCAGTCATGGCCTTATTTATTTCTTTAGGGAGGGAGCGCACCACACCTGTAGAGTATTTAAGTTTCTCAGTGTGCCTCTTGGCCTATTGTTTCCCGAGGCAAAATGAGAGGAGCTTTCCCACCTTGTCTCCCTGGTCCCACTATTTGCAGCATAGTCTTGCCATTTGCAACTCTGCTTTCCTGGTAGCTAGTCTGTTAAGGCTAATTCTAAAGGAAGTTAGTTCATATCTGAGGACAAAGAACCTCTGTGCGCATACACTGAGGCAAGGGTTACCCCAAAGGGCATTTGGCTGGGAAGCCAAGTTTCAAGAAAATACAAAATCACACATGCCCACACAATGCAAAGCATCATGGGCTGCATATGAAAATCACCACAGAATGTTATGCTGGTTCAACTTTAAGCAGAATTGCATGGTGCCGAAAGGCCTCTCACACAGTTTGCAAAGGGTGCTAACAGATGACGTAGACACGTGTTTCGTCCTACCAGGACTCATCAGTATGCCTCATCTGTTTGACACCCTAGTGGAATGAACCAGCTACTCTAAGACAGTGTGTCTTGGTTAGGTTGTGGTGAACCCATTAAAATAAAAAACTATGTAAAAGACCAAGAACCTCTGTGCGCATACACTGAGGCAAGGGTTACCCCAAAGGGCATTTGGCTGGGAAGCCAAGTTTCAAGAAAATACAAAATCACACAGGGTCTGATTCTGAAGGCGGTTAGGGTCAGACTTATATTCTACCTCCTTTTGTCTGAGCTGGGTTTAAAACTGCAGGGCTTCAGCTTCTCTGTGTTTCCTCCTGTGTGCAGCACAGGAGATAATTCTACCATGTAATGTGGCTTTAAAGGCTTCCCAGATAATTTGGGGGGTGCACAGGATTACAGGTTATCCTGGAAGTAGTTTGATACCTCCAGCTTTAGCCATTCTTGAAACTGATGGTCTGCCAAGAGGAGAGGATCGAGCCACCATGTCACTGACTGCTCTTCCCCAGGATGTAAGTATGCCTGCAGTTGTACAGGTGCATGGTCCGATTTATACAGAGGGGCAATGGACACATCAGAGATGACATGGTTCAAAGCCATCGATGAAAACCAGAAGTCAATCTGCTGGCCATAGCCCTGGCTTCAGAATAGAAGGTAAAGTCCTTTGTGGAAGGGGTGGAAAGTATGCTGGGTGTCAGTCAGGTGATGTAGGGTCAGCAGATCAATCAGGGTTCTCAGTGCTTTACTGTGTGGTTCAGGCTTGGCATTGGATCTGTCTAAGAATAAGTTCAAGGCCAGGTTAAAGTCACCTCCCAATATACAGTAATATCAGGCTGATTCCCTACCATGTCCAAAAGGGCTTGGGATATAAAGAATTCGGGTTGATCTTCATTAGGGGCATAGACATTACCTAGGATAAGAGGACCTCTGCTGGAGGTTACTTTGACCAGTATCCACCATCCTTCTTTGTTCCCACGTTGCTCAACAATAGTCCATTTTAACTGTTTATGGCAAAGTATGGAGACCTCCCTCTTGGCTGAATCCACTGAACCATGCACTTCCTACCCCACCCACTCTTTCACCAGTTTCTTTGCTTCTTCAGAATTCATCTTTGTCTCCTAGAGGAAAGCGACCTGAGTTTTTAACTTTTTAAGTCTAGACAGAACTTTTTTCCTCTTAATTGGGTCATTTAGGCCTCTCACATTCCAGGATGAGAAAGTCACTGGTATGGTGGGATCCATAATATTTGGTTATAAATACCCTCTTTCCCCTTATCCCCTTTTGGGGGTTCTTCAGATATAGCTGCTCAAAGAAAGAAGTCCTGCCCGCCCCCACGCTGCCCTCCAGTAGCCCTACCACCTGCTAAGTCCAGTATGAGGCTGCTTGTATATTGGATCTCTTGCACAACTTCCTGTGGACACCACAAAGATTTCCCATTTTTCTTGATTTGCTAAGGACTCAAAGCGTCCCGTTCTGTGGGGAGAAGTCACCTGCATTAAAAGTGGTTTAAGCACTCACAGTATTTTTGTCTGTGTTTCAAAACTACTTGGGGGCCTCCTGGGGTTGTACCCCAGTAGTGGGAAAGGAGACTCGCAGGACCTATCTAAGATCTGGAGATTGGTCCCTTAACCCCGCCCAGAGGAGCCAGCCATATGCTCCTCCAATGGCGAAAGGGGACCTCTTGGGGCACCATCAATAAACACTCTAAACATAAGCAATAACATCAGATTAAAACATAACCTCACTATCTAACAATAGCCAAGGATGGGCCACCTTGGGTTCGGGGCCCAACCTAGTGTCCTATTAGCTCTTTAACAGGTGTCTGCTCCAGCTGTAAATGGGAGTCTTGGGGGGGTCTCCTAGCAACCCTGATAAAGGTCTTCTAACTGACTCTGTCCCAGTGTGGGAGTGTTGGGGGCCCCATGAAGTTAATTTCAGCAGGCGGGCATTGTAGGTCTACAAGGCTAGCAGGAGTTATCAGGTAGAGTATGCTTCCTGCAATGCCAGCCCTGGGATCCTTCTAGCTACCTGTATCAATTTGTCTTTATGTAAGCCCGCAAAGTGCAGGTAGTGGCGTCCTTAGATGAAGGAGGAAACCCCTCTGTAGTCCACCCATTCTGCCTCTCACCATGTCAGCGATGTGCAGATAAAGGATACTCAGATCTCCAAGGCCCACCCCACCCACAGGCAGGTGTGTTCGTGCAGTGCCTCTGCATTAGGTGGAAGAAACATCAAGCCGCTGTATAGGCTGCTTCCTTTGCCTAGCACTGAGTCACTTGCCTGGAGCATCTGGCTATTAGGATCAGCCTCTAACAGAGGCACTGTACTATTATGGGCATCCCCAATAGGATATCTTGCCCCCTTTCAGCCTGAGTTACTAGCCTTAGTGTCTGCAGGAGCCATCCATCTTATGGAGAATCACACGCTAGACTGAAGCAGCAGCCACTTACCCAGGAAAAGCGAGGGGTCTCAAAAATGAGTCAAGGAATGGGTATACCCAAGAGTCAACCCACAATTAATTAAAATGATAGCATAAGGAAAATACAGTGTGCAAGAATTTGGTATTACATATGAGTTACAACAGAATGACACATTTAATGGCCCCTTTGAAACAATGGGCAGGTAATATGTGCTGGAGGCATGTTACCCTCCCATGGAGCTCCACACCTGTGGACAGGTCTGTGCAGGGTGGGCACGGGCAAAGTCATGGACCCAACTGGACATCCAATCAGATGCCCGGCATCTGTCCAACAATGGATGCCTTATTCAGTGGATAGCACATTGGCAACATGTCCTGTGGATGTCCGCGGGCCTGTGGCTGTGGTGGGTGGAAGGAGGGCAATGTTGCTGGCCCTCTGATGGCACCAAAGCAGTGCAGAGGGATGGAGGGGTATGTCAAGTGGCAGAACTGTTCTGCTGGTAGTGGGGGGTGGACATATGTTGCCATTGGGGGCAGCATCCATGTGCAGTGCCCTGTAAGGGTTTGGGTTGGGAGGCAGCTGCACACACTACTGTGTGCCAGGAAGGGGTGGTGGTACTGGGTGGCCATTTGCTGTGGCCCTGGAGGGTGAGTGGGTTGTTTGCCCTGTCCTGCAGCATGTTTTGGGGTATGCATGGGGCACTTAGGGGTTTACAGCAGGGTTCTCCCTGGTGTACCCTGTGCCCCATACACACCCTCACAGCCAGCACTACACGCCTTTGTTCATGGTGCATAGTGCTAGCATGCCCCCCTCCCCACGCAGTGCAGACTGTGGACCTGGGAGATTGGGCATGTCCTGTCTTTGTGCCCCCCTTTGTGCATCCTGCGTGGGGGGCACAATGGGTGTGGAGTGGCTATCCGCCCCAGATATGTGCGCGTAGCCACTCTGCCCCATTAGTGCATAGGGCCCAATGTTAGACACAGATTCATTACATACAAAGTTTTACAACAATATGAGAACTGTCAAACATACATGAACATGTCTAGGAGAAAACTTTCAATATTGCTGAACAATAAGATACCTGGCAAAATACAAAGTTATAACAAGGGAAGAAAACTGGACACACGTTAAAATAAAAAACAGCGAACAAGCACCCACAGCAAAATACTTCACACTTGAAACAGGAAAAAATATATATTTTCCATTAATTAGTAGAAAATAAATGGAAAAATATATTTTTTATCTTGTTTCAAGTGTGAAATATTTAGCAGTGGAGTTCTACTCACTTTCTTTACTTGGTCCTAAGCACTGGTACATAGCAGCACAGCATTTGCCCTGGTGTTGTATGAAATTTTCTTTTGTGAACATAAGTTAAGAAGTTCAAAACCCACAATGAGTGATTACATTGGCTTTGCTCCAGTAAATGGGTCTTTAGCCCATCCTTAAAGCTTCCATGGAAGCAACAGTTTTGTAATGCAGGTGGGAGAGTGTACCAAAGATAGGGTGGAGGTTGCAAACAACCTGAAACCAGAGTCTAACATAAACTTGGGCACTTCTAGTAGAGTACAGATGGAGGATCGTAACACATGTCTATGGGGTTTAAGAGCAAGAACTCCCTGCAAACTGATAAGGGTGTTGATTTTGACCACTTTGAAAACCAGGCAGAGAAGGATAAAGACAGTTGCCCCTCCAGCTATTCCGGCTTGTAGAATATGGTGCAGTGATGTTGTCTGGGAAGACCGCATGAGGCAAAGTGCCTAATTTTATTGTAAATTATATTTCATCTATTTACTCCAGGGCTACATAGGGTATGGAGGAGAGGGGCACCATACAAATCTTTTTGTTTATGGGGATGCTATCCACAAAAAGCTCTGCCCCAGACTTAGTGCACTTTATAAAAATAAGAGAAGCCTCCCTCTTTCTGCATGAAGAGAAATCCTCACTAAAATGATTCTTCCAATTTTTGACCCTGGTGACCTTGTTTACAGTACTGCTTCTAAGTCCACTTTAGCTAGTCTAAACCACTCTTTCACTCCTCCTGATCTGTCCATGAGAAATTCCTGTGTACTCAACATTGTTCACTGTATACCTCCTTCTCACTTTCCACTCTTTGTGTCGGGCATCTAATCCACTGTTCCTCCTTTATTTCCAAATTTTGATTTATCTCCCTTCCCTTATACCTTGCTTCCTCCTCTACCTCCTTGCTTCCTCCTCTACCTCTTACTCAGCTTGCAATACTTGCTTTTGCTCTCTTGATCTTCCATCAGTGAAATCTACTCCTAGCGAAGCTGCCTTTTCATTCCACTTCCCTAAACTTTGGTGCTCTCTCTCCCACCTTCCATTCGGTCTGCTCCTTCCTTTCCCATTCTTAAATCTCTCCTCCTTGATTTCTCTGTTCACTTCTGTGGTTACTTCTGATATTGGGGTGGATTCCACACACCTGTATTCCACCACACACTGTCTCTAGCACTGCCCCTCTCCCCCAGTTCTTCAGTTATTACTCCATGCTCCTTATGTTTGTTTTTTGCTCACTGTTTATTTGTTCTTTTGCCAGTCCTGCTATTTACTGTATGGTACTTACTGAATGGAATTTTATTCATAAGTGTTCTTGTAATTATATAGTTTGTTATACATATTCCATATTCTATTAATGTTGTACATTGTACTCTGAATTTGTACTGTTCTATTCTCTCTCTCCGACACATCTGGAAAAGAGCTGCTACCAGCTCAGTATTACTTTCCTGGGGAACCATTTGAAATAAATTAATAATAAAAAAAATACAACAGAATAGGAAGCAGAGTTCTGTTTGCAATTCATAGCCTTGCTTCTTTCTTAAGGTAGACTTTCAAATGGCACAAAAGACCAATTTTTTGGTGCAGAGATTTAGAGTCGGATTCTCAAAGCTCAGTCACAAACTGCAACAATGACAGCTTGCACCAGGGTGCTGCTGCACCAAGGACCCTGCCCCCAATTCAGCATTGGCCAGGATCTCATTGCCTAAGTTCTGCAGCTTGTGGCATCAGTGGCAGTATGCCAATCAGATGGTGCATCTGTGATGTGTGCCGCAAGCAGCAGGTGATCTGGCAGTAGATGCGCCCTCAGAAACAGTGGCTAGTGCCCCTCCCAAGCCCTGGTATGCCCGTAATGTCATTTATAATAAATGCAGGTCATTGACCACTGAATAAAATTTCTCTCCCCCCAGCCTCGTAAAGTTCTATGTAATAAAAGCAAGTCAATGACCAGTGCATAACATCCTCCCAACCCAATATGGTAGAATGAAGTATAAAAAAGAGGCAGACTGAATGGACCAAGCCCTTATCTGCTGTTAGATTCTATGTCTTTCTGTTTCTGTGTTTCAATGGATAGTCCAACAAGTTGAAAGAAACATATTTATTGGCTGTGGAGCAATAGTCTTTCCAAACTGGATAGATATTATCATATTAAGTCCATTTTATATGCGTAGGAGGAACATTCAGTATGCAAGACACAATTAATTCAGGATGAGTGCCAATAGTAGTGATCTAAAACACTGAAATATTATCACCTACAATTTTATAGAGATAGTACTATGCATGGAAGAGCACAGAGTGGATTTAAGATATGGATCACAGAACTTTACATAGGCTGTCACCTTACCAGTTGCCAATTATGACAACCTTTTCCATGAAGCCAGATGCCCCACTTCTTGTAGCCATTCAGTTGGTCCTCCATCTAGTTAGGATGCACTACTTTGTTATGACCCTCACTACTATTAGCCAATCAAGGCTAGGACAGCATTTGGAAAGGTTCTCGGTTATGTCCAGTTGAAAATATAAGAGCATCTATTTGTAACGTTTGGCAAATTACTTCAGTACGGTGATTTATAACCTCATTCCAAACAGGATTGCACTACGTGGCAAGTTCATAATATGTGAAGAAGTGAGACTCCCAAAATGTCAGTGAAGTAATCAACTAACCTTTTGTTGTTTCCGGTGATGAAAATTGTGCTCCCAATTCCTGCACACCATCTCTCATCTGAAAGAATTAAAGCTAGAGATGTTATAAAGTTTTTCTTTGCTGGCTTACTGCCAAACTTCATGCTACGAGAAGCTTTGCAATGTTTTTCATGTTGCCAATTTGCCCCTTTGTGGGAGAGTGATTTTTAATAGAAAATAAACACCTTCATCCCACCCTCACAGCACCCCATGCCACCCTCCCCTTCCCAGAAAAACAATAAACATGTTTTCATCTTCCTCATTCCATGTAGTACCCTAAACTGATCTCCTCCTCATTGAAAAATCAATATAGTAGATAGTAACCAATCCCCCTTTCCCAACCCATATGTAGCACCCAACCCCACCCATTTCTTCCTTGGAAAACCAGTTCAGTACCCTTTTCCCAAAATCCATGTACTTCCTGATCACCTAATTATACAGCATGTTAAAAAATATATTTAATTTTCATTTTTTATTTACCCTGGAAAGGCACACTGAGCAAATTGCCTATTTTCAAGTTTGACCAGCGGTTCTATGTCGTAACAGCGATCACAGAATAGCGATTGATGTTTGGGCAAGTGTACATCACTGAAAATTAATTAAAGCGATGTACACTTGCAGTGACTAGAAAACCGGTGACAGCCTCCCACATCCCCCTACTTAAGGATTCTCAACTCCAGGGGGGTGCATGTCGGGAGTGTAAAACTAAAAAATGAAAACCTGGACCCAACGCCGAAACGATGTACCCAGAGCCGAACCTGGCACTCTTCCCAACCCCAGCCCACCACCTACCCACCAAGCCACTTGGCAAGCTTGCAGCTGACTGCCACACTACATCCCACATACCTCCTCCTCCCCTTCTGTCCACCACATGACGTGGTCCCTTCCCCTGCCGCATGTATATATAGCAACATCCTGTCACTGTACTCGCCTACCCCTATATCCAGTTGCTAATGCCAGGTAGCCTGGAACACAGGTGCCTTGATTGAGTCACCCTTTCTGAAAGCACTCAGTCACGGTCACCTTGTTCACTGGATACAGTGACCAGCATTTACAAAATTACAATACAAAACAATAAAACACACACATTGCAATAATATTATTCACAGATACAATAAGACTGATTATTTAAAGATTAAGCAGCTGTTTCCTGAAAGCAGACACAGATTTACTAGACTTAACAGATTCTGGCAACTGGTTATAAGCACTTTGTCCAACATAATCAAAAACTCTTTGGCTGAAATATGTTCAGCAAAAAGGAATTCCAAACGATGTTGATGCATGAGATCTAATACAGTGATTTCTTTGCTGAACTGGAAACAGTTCTAAGATTGAACAGGGAGCCTTACCCAGGATAATCTTGTGAAAAAAGTGAGTACTTTTACTTTTACAAAGTCATCCAAGGAGGGTAACTGTGCAGCCTGGTACAGTACACAGTGGTGGATATTGTATGGAAATCCAGTTGTAAAACAACAATTTGAATTATACAAAACTTTTACCTAGATAACATCCATCTACCTACAGTGGAAGTAACATTATAATCCATAGTCCAGAACTGATAGCAGTAGGCTCTTAGCCAAAGGTGTGCAAGTTTCAGACAAAAGGTTGTTCCGATCCATGTATACAGAACCCAGGTGTTGAATTTTACCATGTTATCAACATGTGGTTCATATGATAAAGTGCTATGCATAGTAACTCATAAATACTTAAATTGGTTAACTGTCTCAATAATTTCACCATGAAGAGCTTTGAACAAAAATTCACTGTTTCCAAATGTTTTTATCCCACTAATGATCATAACTTTAGATTTTTGATGTTGAGGACCATCACCCAGGCACTGACCCTTGTTCACAGATTAACAAACTCTTTTTGAAGAATAGTATTTAGGACCCCTACTATACATCCATCCCTTCTTAAAAATGACTGCATCATCTGCAAAAAGAACCATTTCAGAACATGGACAAGCTGAAGGCATGTGATTTAAAAAAAAGAGAATAGCGTAGCTGTTCCAAAATGGAGCCCTGAGGGACACCACAATCAACTTTAAGAAAGCTAGAATAATGATTCTGATTAGTGGTTCTGTGTTCACAGCCTGAGAAATAGTCCCAAACCAGTTACTGACATCATTGCAAAAATAGCAATAATCCTAAAGTCCAAAGCATTAATATCAAAGGATGGACGTGGATTCAATTTATCCAAATAATCAAAGCCAAGTCAAGTGTCAGTCTCTTAAAAAAGTTGGATGAGATAACAAAGTTGATGCACTTTAGCAACACTTTCAGTAGTGTGCTTATCTGCCTTTGTTTTATAGCAGGTTAAGTCACTAAAAGATTCACTAAACTTTTTATCCAAAATAGTAGGTTCACTTATGATCTCGCCATCCAAGGAAAGTGAGGAAGGCTTGTCCTCCTTCCTGTGACCAGTGAGCTCTTAAGTGTTAATCAGAACTTATGAGTTTCAGGAAATGTTCAGCTGTTTTGCTTATAAAATTCCATTTGCCTTATGAATATATTTTTGCAACTGTTTCTAGCTCGTTTATATTCCACCATAGCTGAGTAATCACTTTCCTATACTGAGCCCATTTTCTATTGCATTCCCATATAAGTCTCAAAAAATCTAAAGATAGTCAGTCACCTGAGTGGCCCCTAGTATGACATTTGTTTAAAGAAGCTAGTAGGTCACAAATGCCATTACAAATGTTGCAAAAATGTTTATATGCTGTGTGTAATTAAGACACTATAACAAGAAATGATCAGTCAATGGCAAAAATAGCTGCATTCAGCTTATTGACATCAAGATTCCTAAGATTTGTAGAGGTGATGTACAGAGGATTAGTTCTACTTAATTTAGCTGACCGATTACAGTTGACTGGACTGTGGTCACTCAAACCATCAAGCAAAATGCCACAATTTTTAACACTATGAGTGTGAATGTCCACAATCCAGTCCCAGGTCTACTGGCAGCCTGTCTTATAATTGCCTCTAGTAGTGGATGCAATTATCAGGTATACACCAAGTGAAGAGAATAATTCTCAAAAGGCATCAGATGATTTATCTTTCCAGTTTGAGTTGAAGTCACCCATAAGGATCCACTCAAGACCCTTAGCAAGGGAACATCCAAAGGCTGTGATGAATTCATTGCCAGCTTCAATATAGCCTGGAGGAATATAGATGACACTGATAGTAATATTTTTATTACTCCCTAGTATAATATTTAGGGACAGAAATTCACAAGGGTGACATTGTTTATGTGATGGTAGTTTAATCACTTGAAATTTTTTTCTGAGATATAAAACAGGCATCCACACCCTTATTTACTAATTCAATACTTTCGAAAGGTTTTATAACGTGTTGAAAATTTTCAGTGTCAGGAATACAGCTGTTTAACCAGGTCTCAGGAAAGACCGCTCACATCCAACTTTTTTTTTTTTAAATTATAGTTCTTTTTTATTTTATATAAAGGTAAGGTACCTGAGAGAACAGTACAGGGATTACACATTATAACCAATGACATAAACTGTATAGCAGCTGAAGAGTGACAATATATAGCATTTTACAGAAATCCCTGAATCTGGAAAAGCAATGAGAAATACCCCCCTACCCCCTTCACCCAAATCCCCAGACCTCCATCCCCCCAACCCCAGGATGTGCCTTCTATAAGGGAAAGAAAGACAAAAGAAAAGAAAGAGAAGAAAAAGAAAGGAGCTGATTCTGATACATATGAAATACATAAAGGTATATCGGGTGCCAGGGTAGCTAGAGGTGTACCCAACAGGACATTAATTCAAATAAAGAGCATATAATTTACCCCATTTCCACTCAAACAAAACCAGACAATTCCGAGAACTTGCTATTAACTTTTCAGTCTGAAGACAGAGAGAAAGTTCACTGATCCATTCTGCATATGAGATAACCAATTGGTCCATTCAATGCCTAAGGACCAATCTTTTGACAACCATCAAGATTAAGGCCATGTGGAATCTACGCTCCATCACTTGTATGTTGGAAAGCTTCCCTAGGATACAAACTTCTATAGTGAATAAATCATCCAGGCCCAAAAGAGGGTCTAAGTTAGATTGGATGGACTGCCATAAGGAAGCCACCTTCTCACAATACCAGAAAATGTGTACCAGGTTCCTTCCACTATACCACACACCTTGTGCATAGGGGTTGAGATAGTCTGTTTAATTTAACCAGTTTAACTGGGGTATAATACATGTTGTTCAATATATGGTATTGAGTGAGTCTATGTCTGTCTTGAGAGAGGTACCGATATGTATCTACCCAAATTTGTTCCCAATCTAGAAGGGTATCTGGCAGAACAGAAGACCAGCATTTGGAACCAATCAGGTAGTCCGGGAATTTAGTGTCCAATTGGAAAGAATAAAGCTTAGAAATGCTATGGGCCTTAGTTGCTTGTTCCTGTATCTGGTTTAGGAAGGATTTGATTTGAGACGGTGTAGAATTGGAGCCGAAGCTGGAAGCCACTAGATGTCGTAACTGGAAAACTTTAAAAATATGATTTTGCGGAATATTATACTTGGTCAGAACCTCCCCGGAAGATAAAAGAGAGTTATTCAAGAATAAATCATCGACACAGCAATCTCTCAGCTGAGGAAGCCAGTCTAGAGAAAGCGGGAGACCCCCGATCCTAATATTTAAATTAAGGGTAAGAGGTTGGGAGGTGTCTTCCCTGGGAGAGAGAGATTGAAAAAGTGCCAGCATTGATTCAACACCTTGATAGAAGTGCCAATGCCCTCCCTGTAAAAGTGGAGGCAAAGTGGATAGGTTATAATAGAGGAGTCTGGATGGGGGAAGGCCAAACTCGGTTAGAATCTTTTTCTCAAGTTGTACCCAAATTGGTAGAAACTCGTCCACCCTCTGGTCGTACTACCTCCCAATTTTTGCCATGTGGCTTGCCCAGTAATAGAGCATAAAGTTGGGAAGATGGAGCCCTCCCTTCGCTTTGGGTAAATTAAGTTTTAGGAAAGCTTTCCTGGGCTGTTTACCCTGCCAAATAAACTTGGAAATGGACCTGTGGAAGTGATGAAAATAGGACATCGGTAGGAAAATGTTCATTAGGCTAAGTGGGTAGAAAACCCGAGGCAACACATTCACTGTAACAATATTAATACGACCCCACAGCGATAAAGGGAGGGCAGACCATCTCTGAAGGTCTTGTTGAATTTTAATCAATAGATTGTCTAGGTTAATCTTCCTGAAAAGTTCAGGGTCTTTAGTAAGGAAAATGCCTAAATATTTGAGAGAGGAGGGGGCCCATTTCATACCAAACTGGGAAAAGTTGACCTGAAGCGTGTTGACGTTCAGTGGAAATATGATTGATTTAGCTAGATTCAACTTGTAATTAGCCACCTGGCCAAACTGGGCTATAATGTGTAATATATGTGTTAGGGACACTTCGGGGTTAGACAAGTGTAAGAGAATATCATCAGCATAGGCCGAGAGAATCAGAGACTGCTGTTGAATGAAACATCCCGTGACCAGTGGAGAATTTTTGATTCTAAGAAGGAGAGGCTCCAGATACAGATTAAACAGAAAAGGTGACAGGGGGAAGCCCTGCCGGGTGCCTGTAAATAGTGAAAATAGAGAAGAAAAAACCCTGTTACAATAAATTCTGGCAGTAGGGTATTGGTAGACTGATTTAATCCATTGAATAAAGACCTCTGGGAAGCCCATTCCCTTTAATATAATCCAGAGAAATTCCCAATGGACTCTATCAAAGGCTGTCTCCGCATCTAATGATATCAGAGCCATAGGGATTTGAGAGTCCTGGGCGGCTTGAAAAATATGTGAGAGAGTGCGAGGTGATCTATAGAGGACCTGCCCTGCACAAAACCTACTTGTTCAGGACTCAACAAGTTAAGCCAGACCTTTTGAGTCTAAGAGATAGGATTTTGTTAGGATTTTAATGTCATAATTAAGAAGTGAAATTAGGGTAACTAGCAGGGTCAGTCGGGGATTTGTCTGGTTTCAGTATCAGAACAATAGTGGCTTCCAGCAAGGAAGGGTCCAAGTGGTAGCATTAAACATGTTTTCAAATAATTTCATGAGGAGAGGGCCAGTTCCTTCCCAAAAGTTTTATAAAAATTGGAGGGGAAGCCATCAGGTCCTGGAGTTTTGTCTGGAGCAAATTACTTGATCACCTCCTCCACTTCTATTACCATGATAGAAGTAGTCAGAGCTTCTCCTAGGTGAGTTTGGAGGGTAGGGCGGGGAAGGCCCTCCAGAAACTGGTCCACAAGGGAATGAGAGAGGTGGAAGTTACCACTGTCGTAAAGTTCCTTATAAAATGACTCAAAAATTTGTGAAATATCCGTAGGAGAAGTTTTAAGGGAACCATTGGAAGATAATAATGAGGGAATCCATCTCGATCCCTCAATTTCCCTCAATCGTAAAGTTAGCATTTTACCGATTTCTCCCTTGATCGAGATAGAGGGCCTTTGTTTTCAGGAGAGCATATTCTGCCTTGTCTCTTATCCAATCTGAGTAGTCGTTTCTGAGTTTCATTAGGGTTTCTAGATCAGCTTGGGAAGAGGAGGAGGATAACTTATTCTCTGCCAACCTAATTTGATTCGACAATAACATGATCTTGGCCTCCCTCTGTTTTTTCCTCCTAGATGTGAGTTTAATAAATTAGCCCCTAAGGAAGCATTTAAGGGAGCACCAAAGCAGATGCTCCCTCTCGATTGAATCTGTATTGGTCTCAACAAATGAGGTGATTAGGGATCTAATATGGGAGACTATGCCCTTGTCTTTTAAAAGCTGGGTGTTTAGTTTCCAGGCGGTATCTCTTTGCACCTGCGGGTTTGGGGACACCAAAATCCAAGCCATCGAGTGGGCTGACACCACTATGGGCTCAATATCAGACTGGAGTACTCCCGAGAGAAGGTTATTGGTGACTAGTATTAGGTCAATTCTGGACCAGGTCTTATGTACTTGGGAGTAATAGGAAAAGAGTTGTCTTGTGGGGTTAAGTAAACGCCAAGGGTCACACAGGCCCAGTAGGTCCATAAAATTCCTCAAGGCTAGCTGTGAAGAGGAGAGGTTTCAGAGGTCTATAAGATTTATCTAAATCTTGTGAGGGAGCTATATTCCAGTCCCCAATTATTAGCATTCAGGGTAGAGTCCACTCAACTTTTCAGCCAAAGTCATGAGGAAGTCTGGGTTCCCCCTACTGGGGCATAGATTGCCCCTAGTGTTATCTTCACATTGTAGAGCGAACCTTTCACAATAATGAATCTACCTTCATGGTCCAATAAAAGCTCTTCTGCCAGAAAGGGAATATGCTTCTTAACCAGAATGGCTACCCCCTTACTAGAGGATGACCCCCGAGGCAAAAACCTGAGTGTAACCTTGACGGCGAAGCCCTTTGACTTCTGATGAGAGCAAATGGGTTTCTTGCATCAAGAGAATATCAACATTCAGTAAAGCACAGTTTTTGAAAACCTGGTACCTTTTAGTTAGGTCTCTGACACCTCTTACATTCCACGTTGCAATTTTAAGCACTGTAACAGTCATTATCTAATATACAGTGCAGCAATGGACTATGAAAATATGAAAAAGCAGACCACCCTAGAAGGCACATCCTGCCCTCCCCCCCCAAAAACCCACCAATGACCAAATCCCACCTCTCCATCCTCCCTCCCCTCGAGACCAGTAAAGAAGAACTGAAGCAGTATAAATTTCAGACATAATGTTACAGCCTTTACCAAGTCCTGAACTAAGAAAGAAAGACTCCTCCCTCCCTACCCTCCACATCCCTGAAACTATATACAACTGTTCCTCGACTACTTCTTGAGAAGAACTGAAAGTAATAGTGCTTAGGTCAGGGAACAAAGCCCCAAAAGCCACCGCTAGATGAGTGTACTGGAAGGTAAACATGAACCGGTAACCTGAGGAAGTGTCGGCTAATAAGTAGACAGTAATCCCCTCATAAGTGCTGAGAACTTCCTGGCTGAAAAAAAAAACATCTGGGCTGCTCTCCCCCCCCTTTGGTGTGTTTAGCAGTCCCACCAGGGCCGACCCTCCCACAGAGCCCTCCCCCAAGACAGATAAATCAGGTTAGGCCTACAAAAATACTGGGAAAGATGAGAACCTGACCAAAATCTCGGGGTTATACGGAGAAAGCCCCATTAACCTGGGTTAAATACAACCAGAGCTCACTAAAGAGTGAGAACCCACCAGGGTCTCCTAGATTCGGTCTTTGCTATAGAAAATAGCCCCAAACAAATTGCTAACTGGCTAGTTCATCACCTGCTTCCAACCCCCAACTGCCACCTGCACTCCTTAAACCCTCAAGAAAATAACCAGATTACATTACCTACATAGATTCCGAACTAAATAGGGTGAGGAATAATAACCCTGAGACCCCATGGTAATGCTAAGAATCAGAGTCAGCCCCAGCCCAGGGGCCAATTACAGGCTTCGCTGCCATCAAAACCTTCAGCGGTAAAATTATATTCTCAAACATAGAAGGTGTTAGGGGCACAAGCAAGGTCGAACTGACGCCTTGCTAACCCTCCAAAGTGCTCACCCTAACAACCACAATCCTCGTTGCCTAATATCGGGCCAGCTCATCCCTTTACTCAAAAACCTCTCCAACCCACCAACTACACCTGATGAATTCCCAGGATATCCTAATGAGTGCTTCTGTTCAATTTACTGTGAGATTAAGCAAGCCTAATTACCTGGGCTGGGAAGGACAAGAGGAACCAGGGGAGCAATATTTACTAGGGGGACCACCGGACTCACGTCATGTGGAAACCACCTCTGCACCCCAGGTTCCCACCCCCCCATGAACCACCACACAACCGAACCCACTCAACCTCCCAACAGACCACTCCAAAGCCGCCACCCCCCACCACCAGAGAAACCAGATGAGAAAGAGAAGTAAAACAGAAACAAAAGGTGAGAGTCCAAAAATGCAGCATGTAGCAAGAGCCAGCTTCTTGGCATTGTCTCAGTGATTCGGCCCGATTTAAACAGGTTAGGCAACTTGATTGAGAGAGCTGCACCAGAAAGTCCAGAAGAGGGAGAAATGAGGAATCAAAAACCAAAAAAGAAAGTCCAAAAATGTAGCATGTAGTAAGAGGTAACTTCTTAGCTCTGCCTCAGCAATTCAGCCCAGTTTAAACAGGTTAGGTAATTTGATTGAGAGATCTGATGCCGCTTTGTCTGGAGATTCATAGGAGAGCCAGGAACCATCAATGGCAACTTGAAGCTTGGCAGGGTAGATCATTTTGTAGCGAATGCCTGCTGCATCAGCTTGCTAACTGTAGAATGAAACGCTGGCGCTTTTGCCTCATCTCATAGGGAAGATCCTGAGTAATACCAGCTTGGAACCACTCCATAGAATTGCCTGTAATTCTCTTGCCTTTGACAGAACATGTTGTTTTTCCAAGAAGCTTAGAAATTTAATAATGATAGGTCTTGGCGGGGCTCCTATAGAAGGTTTTGGTCTAAGAGAGCGATGAGCACGTTCAATACGATATTGTGGATTAAGAGGGGAAGGCCCAACAACTTTGTTTAGAAACTTCTGGAGAAAGAGATTAATATTAGTACCCTCCTCAGACTCGGGAGGCCCAGGATCACCAAGTTGTTTCTTCAGCTCCTTCTTCTAAGTCCTTCGTTTTGAGTTGCAGTTTATTGATCTGTTGTCTAAGATGAATGATTTCTGGGTCTATCTTTTCCCTCCAGGTCTCCAAGGAGGAAGTTCTGGCTTCTGAGTCTCCCATTCTGGTGGTTAGGGCACTGAGATCTCCCCTTAGTGATTTCAGCTCAGCAGAGATATCATCTAATGTTTCCTTGAAAGGAATTAACTCTTGCAAGAAACGGTCCTCGGTAAGAGGAGTTGGAGAAGTATTGGAAGGGGGTGGTTTAAGTGCAGGCCCCGAATTCTGATTTTTAGATTTTTTTGAAGATTTCTCCGGCGTAGAAGGTGGGGTGTGCTTCATGCCAGCAGGCCTCATCTCCAACTTCCATCTCAATCTGCTTCCAAGTGCATTAATATGCTGGCCTTGCGATATTCAAGCACCAAAGAGTATTATCGATACACTAGATGTAGAATATAACTTTAGATATCGAATTTTTAGGCTAAAAATAGTTAGAAGATGGGCGGTAACGGAGCTCTGCGAAAACGCCTGCCGCTTAGCTGCACTGCATCACGCGGACCTCTGCTCACATCCAACTTGTTTTCAAGAACCCAAGCCTCCAACTCTGACTTTTTGGAAACAATACTATGAATGTTTATGTGAGCTTTCTTAAGTTGTGAGTCAGATTTATAGGGGTCATTGGAGTTTCCAGTTAAAACTTCAGGCCCTGGTTGAGGGTGAACAGTATCAGAAATCAATAGTAAAATAAATAATATCTGTTTCAAGAGCTGAATGTTGTCTGACATCCTCCTCTCACTATCACCATCTTGGCTGACTGCCATCTGAATGAATGAAAAAGTGGGCACACTCTCATTTATTCAGATGGTGGCTGGCCAAGGTGGTGAGAGGAAGGTTTGTGCAGGTCACCATTTGATCATTAAAAAAATATTTTTTAAACCAACTACACCATGGTGGGGAGAGGATGGGACTGGGTACTATGTGGGTTGCATAAGGGGCTACTATACTTGTTTTACAGGGGGAATGGGGATTGGGTCACATATGAGTTTGGAAAAGGGAGTTGGTTGCTAACTCTTTTACTGGTTTTCCAGGGTAAGGGGAGGAAAATGGGATTGGATGCTATGTGTATTGGAGGGCAGAGGGATATATTTATTTTTCTTAGGGAGAATGGTGTGATGGGGTATGACAAAGGTATAGGGAAGGGTGTTTCCTTTATTTAAGAACTACTGTATAAGCAAAGTAATACTTTATTAGTGAAGTTCATCTTTGTGGAGTTTCTTTTTGTGAAGTAGCCACTTGGTGGTAAAATAAAGCCACATATTTTTATCTGCCTGGAAGTGCCCAAGTTCTCTTTGGAGAAACTGCAGGATCTCTTCACTGTGTGAAAAACTTCAATAAGTTCTCTGCAAAGAAAAATGTGTTGCCAATTCACAGATCTCTAATCAACCTCTGAATTCCAAGATCTGGAAAGCAAGTCAGGATAAGTAAAATATGAAGTCTTTATTATATAGCAGATTACCCCATGTCCTGACAGGATGGATTACCAGATCTCTGTCTATGCTGAATACAAATTGGACAAGTATGATCAGATTCTTTATATTCGAGAGCTGTGCATTTGTTGCACTTTTAACAGAAGGAGGATTGTTTCTACAAAGATCAGTGTTTCTAGTATGACTTCCCTCACATAGGGGCCTATGCACAGCTATGCAGATAAAGTGCCAAAATGCAATGTAGTAGTGATGTGCACATATGCTCCATGTGAGACAGCAACATGAGGCCGCATGTTTGAACACCTGCATATGCAAGGCCACTGCTGGGGGTGGCACCCACTGCCATGCACAGAGCTGCATGGAGGTGGACCAGGAGAAGCAGGGGAATGTGGGCATGCCCTGTGACCCCACCATATATGGACATCTGTGCCAGTGTGCACACACACAGAAGTGCATGCTGACATGGAGGGCGATGGCAAATGCACACCCAGGGAAGGCAGTCTGGGTGATAAGAACGCATCCACAGGCCATAATACACTGGTGGAGAGGAATGTCTGCATGGACACAGCAGTCCCAGGCCCATCACTGGACAATGCAAGGCCATGGTCCTCAAACTTCACTGGACTGCAGGTGGCCATCCCTGGTCATGGACATATGGGTGCATCACTCTGCCCTGCTTGGTGCAAATGCTCTGAAGGTCTCAGCCAAGAAAAAGGTGTACCTGTGGCTGGATATACAAGCATCTGTGAATGCCATGAGTCCAGAAGCACATACACTGAGTTTCATCAAGTACAAGTGGTGTGACCTCTTGTCCTCCATGAAGTGGAAGCTGATGGCCATCAGCCACTCACAGTCCACCACTGATGGCAGCCCCGCTACCAAAACACCATACCTGACACCCATTGAGAGGGTAGTAGTGGAGTCATTCCCTGATGTTGTCCACCATGGGGAGGATACAAGGGCATGTACACCCTAACTGGTAGGTGTGGCACCATACACATGTTAGGTGGACATGGCAGTCACAGTGCACAATGTAACTGCCCTCTGTCCTACCCCAGCAGAGACAGCACCACAGACCATAGGAACAGCTAGGAATACCACACCGATGGAGAATCTGATGGAACTGACAAACTTGCGTGGGAGATATCACCAGCAGCATACCATCCCGCAAAGGCAGTGCCAGCCCCAAGGTAACCACCCACACTGTCACCCACAGGTCATCAAATGAACAGGTGAGCATGCCAGAGGCAGTCTGGGAGCCATGCCCAGAGGACACAGTGAGTGCAGTTGGCACCCAGAGACAGGACGTGGATGGCAATGAGGAGAGCCCATGTGCCAACATACTGCAGCACTACTGTGTCTCCACACCACCCCAGGACATCGCAGAGCACACAGGTGGGGACAAGACCACAGACACCACAGCCCATGCAATACTGCAGTGAGGGAATGCCCATGCATCACCCACACCCCACACAAGTGTGGAGGTTTGAACTACAGTGGCACCAATGACACCACCATATGCCAATGATAGCAGAGGGGAAGGCTTGGACAGACTACAGCCACAGCACACATGGAGGACCACATTCCTGGGACTGCTGCTGACATATTACCATAACCTATGCCAGCTGGAATGTGACTGACTCACAGCACAGAAGGAGAACACTGAGGCAATGTGTGTCCTCACCTGGGAGATGAGAAAAATGTGTAAGGGCATCAATAGGATTGAAAACATGCTTGAGAGGCTTACAGATGCAAGTCTGAGACATCAGTTCTGTGCCTACAAACTTGGGCAGGGTGCAGAGTCTGGGGTTGCCACCCACTAAAGACAAAAACAACAAAAAAGACTTGCACTCCAGAGCCTGGGGAATGTTCCCCAGGGAAGGTGGCAGTTGATGCCAATTAAGGCTTCATGAGGGGGTCTGAAGAAGCCTTAATTGGTGAAGTGCCAGGGTACCTTCAGCATCATTCCTGGGTGTAGGAGTGGTGAAGCTATTTAAGTTTAAATAAAATGTTTATTTTGGAATACTGCAATAAGTTTTGAGAATTATTGGCATTAACTGCCACCTTCACTGGAGAACACTCCCCTGGCTCTGGAATGCGAGTCTTTTTCATTGTTTTTGTACTGATGCAAGTTGCCTGCCTATGGAGAACCTGTAGGCTTGTAGGGCATTATCTCAGATGTGGAGGTGGGCAGGACAACACAGGGCATGACTGGCAGCCTTGGCAAATATGGGACATAAGCGTAGGCATTGCAACTATGAGGGGACGGCCAGCATGGTCCGCTAGAGAAGCAGGGGTCCAAACACATGGAAGACACATTGGAACAAAGTCTGGAACAAGGACTGGATGGCAGTGACCATGCTACAATGATATGAAGACAGTAATAGCCATGTGGCATGTGCCATACATGACCACTGCACCACCACCTTGTACACCAGTGCTAACACACGGGGCATACAACACCACAGGACGAGCACAGCATCAGTGCACCATGTAGCATTGTAGTCCACCAAGCACCCCATACCTCTCTCATGAACCAGACATGTCCACCAAGCACTACACACCTAACTCATGCACCTCACATGTCCACCAAGCACTACACACCTCCCTCCATGAACCACACATGCACCCCGCACAGTGCACACAGCCCTCATTACACACCACATGGGATGCATGCATGCACACAAACATGCAGACCCCCCATTGGGTGATGGGCTGCCATACTGCTTCACATGCCCAACACCCCCCCTCCACACACACACATGCACACATGCATACATAAGCAGCACATGGCACAGGTGAACTCAGAGTGGCATGTCATCATAGAGCCACCTGGCCCACACTGCTATTGAGTAAATGTACCCTGTGTCACCGTGTTTTGCATCACATGCTCTGACAGTGTTTTCCCTTCTACTGTACACACTGGTCCATCATTATCTCCCCAGAGGTATGGCATCAGAAGCATCAGATGGCATGGTCAATCTCCATCATTCATACATGTTGTGTAGCATGGCAGAGACAGTGAACACTCTGCACACAATTTCAGGGGCCAGCCTCACTGTGCCACCAGTGGTCCAGGCACCAGAACCTCAGCCTTCCAAAGCTCCGTTCCACCACTAACAGTGTTTTCCTGTGCACCTTGTTGTATGCATCTTCTGCCCACCCCATGGCACCAGGAATGGTGTCAGTGGATAGAGATGCAATGGAGGTTGCTCATCTCCAGGCTGAGTTGGCCAGGATTTGTGGGACCTCCTCTTCCATCCAGAGACCACCAGTGCCACTGCCGTTGCCTCAGAGGTTGCCAAGAAAGAGGAGCAGTTGGACCACAGTGGGCTCAGGGAGGGTGAGGGTGGTGGAACAGAGGCGCATCCCTCCAGTTGTACCTCTCCACAATTACTATGCCATTCTGGCAAAGTGTGGTTCCTCTATGGAGGCACCTGCAGTGGAGACCAAGGAGGATGATGGGAACCTCCACAAAGGAGACCCACAGGAGGGTGGCAGGGGACACTGCAGGGGAAGGAAACAACTCCTGGTGGGGGACTCCATTGTTAGGAAGGTAGAACTGGGGGAGGAAGGGGAGAGGGAGGTAAGGTGCCTGCCTGGCACCATGGCTTGGAGGGACAGGGAGCGAATCCTCAGGATTGCGGAGCAGCTGCACAGGGAGGGATCTGGATGTCATTGTTCACCTAGGGACAAATGACCTGGCTAAGAAAGGGATTAGAGAAGTGCAGGAAGAGTTTGTGAGGTGGGGAGGCCTTGAGTCAAGTAGCACGCACGATAACCTTCTCGGAGGTGCTCCCATCTGCAGCATAGGAGGGGCTAGGGTGCTCCGCATCATGGATTCAATCAGTGGTTGAAAAACTGGTGTGGAGCTCAGGGATTTGGCTTCATTGGGGACTGGGGGTCCACCTGGAGTGAAGCAAGCCTTTACTGGCACGATGGGCTGCATCTATCCGGGAGGGGAACCAGGATCCTAGGTGATAGGTTTAAATGCTTCATTGGCAAGCTTTTAAACTAGCCAAGGGGGGAAGCACTGGAAAGGAGCAGTAAAATCCTAACCCCCCCAAATAATCACGGTAGTAAGTACGGCAAACACCAACATAGAGGTGTCAATAGGGAAGGGCAGGGTAAATGGAGAAAGTGACAAAGGCAAGAAGGACAGGGATGGGGCAAAAGGAGTAAGGCCATCAGGAAATGGAGGGTAATGAGTACCAATGCCCGTAGTCTGGCAACAAGCTCCCTGAGCTGGTGGCCTTGATGGAAGAGGATGCCTGGATATGTAGCAGTCACAGAAACATGGTACACAGAACCATGACTGGGATGTTAACATACCAGGGTACATAACCTACAGGAGAGACAGGCAGGGGAGAAGAGGGGGAGGAGTAGCTCTCTATGTAAAGGAAGGGATAAAAGCAACTGAACAAAAGAGTAAACAGGGAGGAGAGGAGGCACTGTGGGTCACCTTGGAGACTGGAAAGGGCACCACGATCCGCACAGGGGTTGTGTACAGACCCCCATGTCAGGAGGAAGGAATGGACAAGGATATGATGGAAGGCATTCTTAGAATGGCAGAGAAAGGGGAGATACTGTTGATGGGAGACCTGAATATGCCAGATGTTAACTGGAGCACATTTGCTGCAGCCACATCCAAGAGCAGGGCCATTCTTGATGCCCTACAGGTGGCAGGCATTAGACAGCTAGTTTCGGAACCCACTCATGAGGGAGCAATCTTAGACCTCATACTCTCAAATGGGGGCAGTGAGAGGATCTCAGATCTAGAAGTGGGTTGCCATCTGGGGACAAGTGACCATCAAACAGTGTGGTTCACGTTAAACTCAGCTACAGAGTCAAGCCATATAAAAGTGAGGGTACTGGACTTTAGGAGGGCTGACTTTGGCAAGATGGGAGAGTGCCTCAGAAAAGCACTAGCAAACAGGCTAGAAGGAGGTGTGGAGCAACAATGGTGAATTATCAAAACTGCCATCACAGAGGCAACAAGCCTTTGTGTGAAGCAAATAAACAAATCAAAACGAAAGAAAAAGCCACTATGGTTCTCAAAAGAGGTGGCTGTGAAAGTCAGGAAGAAAAAGAGAGTATTCTGGAAGTGTAAGGAAACACAGAAGGAGCAGGACAGAGAGCTGTACCAGTTAAGGCAGAAGGAAGCAGGGAGGGAAGTCAGAATAGCAAAGGCCCAGACTGAGGAAAAGATAGCCAACTCAGTTAAGAAGGGGGATAAAACCTTTTATAGGTACATCAGCGAGCATAGAAAGACAAAGGGAGGGATAGTGAGGCTGAATAGAATGAACAGTGGGTGGGCAGAGGGGGACAGTGAAAAAGCAGGAATACTGAATGAATATTTTTGCTCAGTATTCACAAAAGAGGAGGGGGAAGTGCCTAATCCAATTAACAGAAGCACTCTTGATAGGGGGGTTGATTCCAGTCCTTTCACAGAAGAAAGGGTTCTGCAAGGACTCCTAAAACTGAAGGTGGACAAAGCAATGGGTCCTGATGGAATTCACAGAATTCTAAAAGAATTAAGGGAGGAACTAGTGAAACCACTGGCTACTTTTTTAATAAATCATGGGAGGATGGTGTGGTACCGAGGACTGGAGGAAGGTGGATGTGATTCCCTTCACAAAGTGGGACCAAGACAGAGGCAGGAAACTAAAGACCTGTCAGTCTGACCTCTGTGGTAGGGAAAGTGATGGAGTCACTTCAGAAGGAAAGAATAGTTGAGTACCTAGAAGCCAGTGGAGCACAGGACCCAAGGCAGCATGGGTTCTGGCGGGAAGGTCGTATCGAGCCAGATCTAATAGATTTCTTTGACTGGGTGACCAAAATAGTAGACCAGGAGGGCTGTGGACATGGTCTACTCTAGACTTTAACAAGGCATTTGACACAGTCCCACACAAAGATTACTAGTCAAATTAACCAGCCTGGGAGTGGGTCCCAGGGTGGTAGCCTGGGTAAAACATTGGCTGGACAACAGGACACAGAGGGTAATTGTAAATGGAGTCCACTCTGAAGAAGGGGGTTACTAGTGGGGTACCATGAGGGTTCAGTATTGGGTCCAGTCCTTTTAATGTCTTCATCAGTGACATTGCAGAGGACTGGAAGGAAAATAATGCTTTTTGCAGATGACACAAAGATCTGCAGCAGGGTTGATACACAAGGAGGCATGGAAAGGATGAAAAGGGACTTGGCAAGGTTGGAGGAATGGTCAGAAGTATGGCAGCTAGGATTCAATGCAAAGAAGTGCAAAATAATGCACCTGGGAAACAAGAACCCAGGGGAGAATACACAATGGGTGGGGAGGTAGTAACAACAACAAAAAAGGAAAGGGACCTGGGGGTAATCATATCAGATGACCTTAAGGTTAGCAAGCAATGTGAGAAGGCAGTAGGGAGGGCTGGGGTATACTGGGATGTATAGGGAGAGGCATCATCAGCAGAAAACAGGAAGTTGTTATCCCTCTGTACAGACAGTTGGTGAGACCCCATCTGGAGTACTGTGTCCAGTTCTGGAGCCCCCATCTCCATAAGGACATAGACAGGATAGAGGTAGTCCAGAGGAGGGCAACTAAAATGGTGCAGGGTCTGCAAGAGAAGCCGTATGAGGAGAGACTAAAGGAGCTTAATATGTATACCCTTGAGGAAAGAAGGGGGGCATGATAGAAACTTTTAAGTACCTCAGTGGAATCAACAAAGTCCAAGAGGGTAGCATCTTTCAGAAAAAGAGACTTGCAAGAACAAGGGGACACAATTTAAAGATAGAAGGAGGGCGGTTCAGGGGCAATGTGAGGAAGTATTATTTCACAGAGAGGGTAGTGGATGCATGGAACAGCCTTCCTGAGGAAGCTGTGGGGTCTACAACTGTGGGAGAATTCAAGAATGCATGGGACAGACATAAGGCAATTCTTGTGGGGGGTAGGAAGAAATAGGCTGTTGGTTAACTAGGATCTGCTGCCTATCCTGTAGGTAGGAAAATGGGCAGACTAGATGGGCCTAGCGGTCCTTATCTGCCATCAAAGTCTATGTTTCTATGTTTCTATACCCTGCTGTCACCTAAAGGGATGAATGATAGTGCTAGTATGCGTTGTCAGCACAGCAGGCACACCATGCCCTCTCGGGTTACCTACCAAGCAGCCAGCTGTCCACTCCACCCTGGTCAGCAAGATGGACACTCAGGCCAGACCGTTCGAAGATGTAGGCATTGTGACATCATCCAGGATATTTTGCGCACATGTTCATAATGATGCAAATCAAATTGTAGACAACCTGGCAGTTGATACTGTGGAACCTTGTGATTACGATATGCCTCCTTCTCCACAGGTGGTGCCAAGATTAAAACATTGGTGCAGTCTATGGTGCTGAGCATGTTCGGCATGCCACGTATGCTATAGAATGCCTCCTTAGTGTGCTGGATGTCCACTGGTGTGGTGGGGAAGATAACGTGTTCCTGCACATAGTGTAGCTTGGCATCCATCACCTGGTGCAGGGAATGGGACACAGACAAATGGCTCATGCCCATGATATACCCTGCTACCTTCTGGAAGGAGCCCATGGTGCAATGCAAAAGTGCATGTAGCATCTTGGTCTCTACATCATTGCCCTGGACCATCTGGTGCAGGGCATGATGTTCAGCTGTATCATGTCACACAAGTGTGTGATGGCAGTATGGTCCAGATGGAACAGCTCTATACAGTATGTATCACAGAGTGTCTGCAACAGTAGTCTGTTGTGGAACACCTGTGGGTGGGGCCATGCAGTCTGCTGCTGTGCCCTTGCCAGCTCTTTGTCCAGCAGAATTGCATTCAGCAGTAATCCAGGACACTTGTTGCTCAAGGGAGTATATGAACACCAGGCATTCAGTGACTGACAGCCATGCAGCATGGCACAGAGGTCTGCAACTTCTATCCTACACATGAAGAATGCTCCATGGCCCTTTATATCTGCACTTTCTGTGACAACTGGTGTGTGGCATGCCGTGATAGGGCATTTGCCGTGTGGTGACATCCATTGGTCCTATCAACATGGCAGAGGCAGCAGCTAGCAGCACCACATCAGTGGGTCACCTCGGGGTTTACCCCCATAAATTCTGGAGATGTGCCACCCTAACATACCAGGATGTCTGTGAGGGGGACACTATTTGGCAGGTCACTGAGCCGGCAGAGGTGGGTGCATGGTCACGTGTGTATGTCATGATGGATGGCGGGATTGTGGCATGGTGACAGTGGCTCACGGCCTGTATGTTGCATTTCCACAGACCTTTAGTGGTAAGCAGTTCATGATGACCCTGGAGAGACATGAGATGAATCCATGGGAGTTGGCCAAAGTGGTGGTGAAGTGGAGAATGTGGCTGCAGGCGATCCCAGAGATCCTGTCCCTCGGGATGGGATCCCAGAGCATCTATTACTGGGATGTCATGGGGAGATGTGGTTGGTGGAGGGCCTTCTAAGAGGATATATTATGAAATGCTGAAACTCGGTCTCCCAAGTTTCAGCGAGTATGAAGTAAAGCCTGAAGCATGGTTGCCCGGCGACCCAAAAATTCCACGCTGGAGTTTCTTTAATGTGTTATGAGGCTTCGGCCCCTGCACTCCCTTACTTTTATAACAAACTCCACCACGGATAAATTTGGAGTGTTGGGCAACCATGTTTTGGGCTTTTCGTGCCGGGCAAATGTAACTCCGGGAAAACTAATTTCAGTGTTTTAAATGGATCCCCCTCTAAGGTAAGTGGTACATGGCACGTGTGTATGTGTGGTGGCCCATATGGGGCAGATCATTCAAACCCCATCTCTCCTATTATTTTCTCTCTTTACAGAAATATACCAACCCATTAAGATACCTGGTCTTGTCATTGCAACTGCACAGGAGCATGCCACCACCATTCTTGGGGATTCCTCAGAGGGATGATTGGCACATGGCCACATTGTATTTGTACACTGTTATACTTGTGGTAATATGATGGTGGTATTAAACTTGTTTTACTGTACTACTGTGCCCATTGCATTATTCTGGCTAGCACCTCACTGCACCCAGCCAAGGGTATGTTTGGTGTGCTGCTTTTGCATCCTAGTGCACCATGCATCTGTGTACAGCCATGTGCCACACAGCGACAGTGTATCATGGTCAGAGCCATGGCCTACTACAGGTGGAGGTGGGGCATTGCTAGAAGCAATGTCATGTGTCCAGTATTGGCACATATTACTGGGCACAGTGCTGTCCATGTCCTACCCATAAGGCTGTACTGTGTGCCTACACAACCCACTGTGTTGTTTAGTGTGCCTCATGTGTACAGGAGGCATTGGGCTGCTATGGTCCTTTGTATGGGGCAAAACTACTGTCAGAGCAGGCGAGCACTCAGTTGATGCATGTGTCTGCCACAGGCCCATGGGCTCAGCATGTTGTGGCATCCAGGGCTAGTGTATGTAGTGGTGGGGCTTGCCTGGCTGCCTGTCCACCCTGCATTGCTGTCCATCACTGACTGTGCTGCAGGGGCAGTCATCCCTGATGGTGTCTGTATTCACCTGCAGTGACACTTCTCCTGCCTGTACACCACGCAGAGGGGTTTATGACAGCCCTACCCCTAGCATAATGCTGCGCAACAGGGTCCATGGGCCTTCCAGATGTGGTTGCAGTCATGCGTGCATGTCCAGGGGGAGTGTGTGGCACACTGCATGATCCCGCCAGTTCCTGCTCTGCATGATGCACATCTACGCACCCGCATGGCTGACACTGCTGCACAGCACTATGCTATGGTTGTGCATGCTGCTAGTGAGTTTTCTGTGCACCACACAGACATCCTGCGCTATGCATTATGTCTATATGGCCTGTGCAGGCTCTAACCAGTATCATGCATAGGCCCCATGGTCCTTTAATTCAGATTCAATTCTTCCTCAAGTTTTTCAGCTGATGCATATTTTGGAATTTCACCTAATGTTCCAAAGCCTTAGTATGTCTTTTGTTGCTAACACTCTCCCTAACCATCAGAAATGTAAAAGCCACTAGTCTACTGTATTTATCATTTTTAAGCAGGGTTACCTTATAACTAAACATTCTGATCAAGGCTTCAGTTCAGTCTATCTTTAATTGCATTTCTTGAGCTTTTCAATCAATAGCAGCCATTTTGCAGTTAAAGTGGTCCATCCATTTGTTAATATTTAGCAGAATAACTGACCCAGTAGAAAAGTGGTAGAGCTAGTGCCTACTACACCAGTGATCCAGTTTCAGGAACTGACTTGGGTCGCTTGTGAGATGGCAGGGCAGAGTGGATTGAGCATCCCTTAGACAGCTCTCTGCCCTCAGGGAAGGGAGTCCCACACCCAAATGTCAGTTACATCTCTGCAGAGGTGGAGCTCACACATCGCATCATTGCATGTGTGTGGGCTCATGGAGAAAATGGAGGAAAATCACCCCCGACTGTGGCTGGAGGAAGGTCCAGTCCCCCACAGTCCTTGCATCAGAAACTGGAAACCTCTAACCAGGCCTTTTTGAGAGGAACCAGAGAGAAGAGAAGAGAAGAGAAGATAAGAGCAAGGGATGTCAGGTGATAGAGCCGGCAGGGACAGGTCCATATAGGGGCAGAATCCAGGATCAGGTCAGTGAAGGCAAGGAAAGAAAAAAAGGACTGAAAAATATTAAGAAAGATACAGTGAGCTATGAGACCATTCAATAAAAGAATAAACCTGTTCCTCCTGCTTGTGCATGCATTGAAATATTGGGGATATGGTTGTTCTTTGGAATGGCTCCTGAGTCAGTGAGTTAGTTACAGCACTAGCTTTCACAGAATTTTTTTTGTATTCTTTATCTTCCCCCCTTCTCTTCATCTACAAGAATCGACACTTCCTTTGTAAATATTTTAAGTAGTGGCTGCAGCAGGAGTAATGGTGATAAGAGGAGTTTTGGAAGTTTTGGAAGTTTTTCCTCCTGGTAGATGCAAAGTTCTGGCCTTTGTTTAATAGGGTATTCGTAATCTGCCATTATCTGCTCATGCACCAAGTGTAGTGCAGTGATAGCCAATGGGATGGTATATTGGGGAGAATCTATTGCTCCAACCCCCCTACCCATCAAAACATCTCACCCAGGCTTGGTGTAGGATGGGAAAAAACGTTTTCACAAAGTCTAAAATGAGCAACACAGTCCTCAGAGGAAGAGGACATTTTAGAATGTGTCTTTTTTATCAATCTTTTTAAACAACTTTTCCCATCAATGTCCAAGAGAAACAGTTTTGCTTAATGATAGGATCTAATATAATTGAAGATATCCTGATACTATCATCACAATACATCTTGTTTTTACTAGTTATAACATGAGGAATTGTTATTGTTTTGTAGGCATCAAGTTGATAGTATTACCGATTGTTAACTGGTGTTACTGAAAGTTACAGACTGTTGTTGTGACATGGTACAAACTATCACTGAGCATCATTGTGAAAGTTAAAATGGTCTCATTCATTCAGAGCACAAGAATCTGCAACCTGCATCCATTGGCAATCTGGGTCCTGGGTGTCATTTAACAGAATCAAATAATTACATGCAGGTTTGCCTTGCCTTTCCCAGGTCTCAGACTGGATTGGTGTTTACTGGTTTTGCTGAAGACACACCTTTGTTTAACCTTTGATGGGTTATTTCCTCTGTTTTCCCAGATGCTATTGCATTGAAATCTGCAATTCTACATTGTATACCTCTGCTGCCATGTTTCATGCTTGATTTCTTACATCAAGCTAATATACAGTACAGTCAAACTCAGGACTTTGAAAAGGCAACACATAAAACTGTTAAATGTAGATCCTTCACTCCAGTGCACCATCAGGCTGACTCCACATCTCTCATAGACTGTTTTAAGCACGTTATGTGTACCTGTTTACTGGCATGTAGCTATAAATTTTAGCACAGGAAACATGTACTTTGAAAGAGGTTCCACGCACAGCATATTGCTACAGTAAGGACCACCATGGTTACACCATTCCATTGACTGGGACAGGAGGTGAGCAGCTGCCGTCACAGCTGGCACTAGAAATGCCATTTGGACTGCCAGTAAAAGTGCATAAACATTGAGCAGCCCATTCTGTTCCTATCCAGGAGCTGAATACTTAACCTCTGCCATGTGCTTGCTCCCAGTTTACCATGAAGTGGGATACTGAGACCTGAACACAATCTCCTATCTCCCTGGAGGCAGCAAGGTATGTTGCTGTTGCATAGTTAGGCCAGACTTATATTTTCCTTTTTCATTTAATTATCCATTGCCTGTCTATGTTAGACCAAGAAATAGCCAATACTGCAAATCAGTGCACATGCCTTAATATGGTACTGCATATGATTTGTAAGCATATTTCAGGTATTTCCTCAGATGTACAGAGTACCTGATACATTTAGCTACAAGGACTGTCTGCTTGTGCGTTAACAGAAAACAGTGACTCAAGGACAGTTTAGTTTCAGATAACACAGAGAAGGATGAACAAATGTATTGTTGGATTTTCCATGCCTTGTTTTCTTAACTGTAGCAAATGTAAGAAATTTAAAATGAAACTCAACACAACTGACTTGAAAGACATTCATACTTTCCACAAATAAGTTTGTGGTGATAACATTTCAGCAGCTGTGTGGTAAGCACTTAGAGTACAGGGCTGCAAACCAAAGTATCCAATATTGAATCATGAAGTTTAGACACTGGTTCACTCTCTAACATTAAGCAAGCCACTTGGCCACTTTGGGTTTCGACCTTCTAACAGTAACATTGTGATGAAGGAGATCCCACTGTAGGTGGGAGGCTGCATCGTGGCTGTAGTACACATCTGGTCTTGAATGTGAAGCTAAGCCCCCTCCTTACAAACCTTGATTAAATTTTAGATTTTACAAACCCAGACAAACACTGGATGTTTTTAAATTTCAAGGAAAATAACATAAGAAGCCAGCAATCACTATTGTCATTTTAGTATCCTTTCTGGTTTTCTTTCTAAATAGTGCTGTAAATGGACAGAAACATGTTGCACCAAAAAAGGAGCTGTGGTCGGGATTAGGGCAGAGCAGTAGGCATAGGAACAAAGGCAGTATTAGGCATAAGTGAAGCAAGTGGTTGCTTGAGGTGCCAGTACAGAAAAAAGTCTAGTAAAGGAGAAAGACAAGGGGCAAGGTAGTGGACAAGTACAAGGGATAGGTATTGGACATACTGTACATTGAATTCTGTAAAGCCTTCCATTCCAACCCACATGAATGGTTGATTAAGTGAATTCAGAACCTCAGAGTAGGGGACAAAATTACTAGGTGGATTGTACATTGCTTAAGTGTCAGGAATCAGAGGGTGATAACAAATGGGGAGTAGAGATGCAGCACAGTTTTTCTTCAAGGGTGAATTTGTGGCAAAACAGCCAAATTCACATCCATGGAGCACTTTGCGTACCTTTCAGAAATGATCCAGAATTTGCCATTGTGACTTTGCCTTGCTTTTTGGAATTCTAAATGCAAATTCCACTTAAAAAAACCCAAAGCAAGGAGAAGTCACCCCCTCCCCCCACAGCTGGCAGCCTGACTTCAATCCCTGGTGTCTAGTGCCCCCCATGTCAAGTAGTGCCCCACCCTGCTCCCCCAACCCCGAGTCCGATACCATGTAAAAAGTGTAATTTAATCCATGGTACCTATTAAAACCCCACCCTGTCAGGTAGTACCCCACCTTGTCCCCCTAACCAGAGTCCAACCCATCTTAAAAAAAATGTTTAATTTAATCCCTGGTATCTAGTGGAAGCCTCATCCCCCACATCCTGTCAGGAAGTGCCCCCACCTCATTTCACCCCCAACCCCGAGTCCAGTCCTTCTTAAAAAATGTTTAATTTGATCCCTGGTATCTAGTAAACCCCCACCTTGTCAGGTAGTGCCCCCCACCCGCCCCCCAACCCTGAGTCCAATCCATCTTTAAAAAAAATGTTTAATCCTTGGTGTCTAGTGGACTCCCACTCCTCCAGCCTGTCCAGTAGTGCCCCACTCCACTCCCCCCAACCACGACTGAAGCAGACAACCAGCACACCCCTCCACTCACCTCCATTCCTGGCTGCCCTATTGAGATCAGTGATTGAGCGCATGCATGTACAAGCATACGCTCATTCATTGACAGCTTGCGGCCACTTCCTGTTGTGTTCCAGGGTATAGAGAAGGGTAAGGGGCTGCTCTGGTCACTGGCGGGGATGGTGGGAGAGGTTCACAATGCCATTCCCCCATCCCCCCAATGGGGCACTGGAACAGCCCCCTCCCTTCCCCTCCCCTCCTCTACCCATGAAAACTTGCCAGAGATGATTGGGAGCTGCAATGAATGAATGCGTGCTTGTACAAGCAAGCACATGCTCATTCATATTGACAGCAACTCAGTGGGCTGCCAGCCATGGAGGAAAAAGGAGGGCTGTCCCGGTGGCCTGCTTGGGGGGGGCAAGATGGGGGAGTGGGGTGGTGGTGGTCTTCACTAACCACTGGGTTGGGGGGGTCCACTAGACACCAGGGATTGGGGGAAGAAATGAAGAAGATTACTTTTCTTTTTTTTCAGGGATTGGGGAATAGGGATAGGAAGGGGTGTCCACTAGTCACCAATGAATAATTTCAATTAGGGCGATAAATGGATGGATGGAGGAGTCAGAGGACTAATTGTATTAAGGGGTGGGATCATAGGGAGGGGGATCTGCTAGACACTAGGGAGTGAGATGGGTTTTTTGATGAGATCCATGATCGGTGGGTGGGGGACCTGGGAGTGGGACTACTAGCCACCAGGGATTTCTTGACTTTTGACTCTGAATTGGCCGGAGGGGCACTGCACTAGACATGAGGGGGGTTAATTTCATTTTCAAATACAAATACACAGCTAAACTGTGGATGGAATAAATTCCACAGTTTAGATGTAGTAGTCCACGGAAACCGGTGAAAATCCACAGAAAACCCTGTTTTTGCAGATGGCGAAAGTTTGAAAACTTTGACGAAATATTTGAAATTTCACGGAAGTTACACAAAAGCAGAATTTACAACCTTCATTCACCCCTATTCAACGTACTACAGTATATGTACTGTATATGTGATACTGCACTGTATAGTAGGTGCTTACATGGTAAAAAATACTGTATTGATGATTAGTCTCCATACTGGTTGGTGATAATGTCTTATACAGTACAGTAAAACATGTAGTGTTTGGCTCTCACAATCATCTTAATGGATGTCTGCTGGATTACTAGTGAAGGAGGCTTTTTAAATTTATACTATCTGCTACCTAGCTGAAGGACTGCCTCTCCATTTTCAGTCAATGGTTTAAAGCAAATAGGGATATAGTGTATCAGCTTCAGCTCCACTGCTTTCTAGGTACAGCATGCCAGCCAGTGGCTTTCTCTTTCCATTTTCTCTTAGCATGCAGATACTGTACTAACTTGCACTAACCTTGACTCTGGAAATCTGAAACATGCATTCCCCTTGAACAATCTAGTTTTTAATCCAGAACAAACAAAACAAATTTATGCAAGTCACCAGCTGGCTAACCTTATGTCCCAAACCTTGAACACATAGTTCCTCCCCTACTCCTTCATCATCCTCCATCTCCTTCATAGTGAGATTACAGTAAAAAAAATTATCTCACAGAAGAGTAATTGTTGCAACTCCTTGGGTATCAACAGTGGAATGTATTTGCTGTGGCTGGAGTTCTGTTGTTTTCCACTATATTCAGAAAGAGAAAAGCTTAGGGAGACAGAATAGTAGTAGTATGCAGTGTCATACACATTAAGCAGCCTACAATGTTCTTGTTTACTAAAATGAGACTGTTTAAATCAATTAAACATGAAGACTTTTTCATATTTGCACAGTAATGTTATTTCCAGAAAAGCAGTGGACACATAATTGCTTTCACATGTCCTCAATTAGGGATAGGCTGGACCTAAACATTAATTTTGTTCCACTACCAAAATTGATCATTTCTACTTTCTCAGACCAAATGTTGACTGGCCCTTCTGTTTCAACATGTATTCCTGAAACAAAGAAAATTTGGCTCTGGGATGAACTAAATGGCATAAAAATGGTAGAGATTCTTGGATAGTGACAAATCTTGTAGAACAGCATTTGATAGATATTCAACTCTGCTGTATGTGGATGGATTCGATCCAGTTCTTTTTTTGGGGAAGGGGGTGGCTGGCCCCTGATCCTTATCAGACCTCAACCCTGCCCTGAGTACCATTCCCCTATACCCAGGCTGACCACTCTGGGTGGGGCCACTGGGAGGGCACCCCCTCCAGATGGACACTGTTGGCAAGCCCCAGCTTACACCCCGGGTCAGGGCCATGGGAGTGGGACCTCCCCGGTGGACATCGTTGGCAGTAGAGTCAGTGGCAGAGCAGGGCATCATGCCCAGTGGCCGGCTTTTTTCTTGAATGCTGGACCTCTGTGGGCAGGGATGTGCAATGATATCCAACACCCGCCCCATCCACTATGGTGATGGTGCCAGCTGCAGCGGTACCCCCAGACTCTGCCGGGGTCTGTATAATGCTGGACACTCTTCTCCCCTCCCCCCAGAAAAGGAGAGTGGTCCCAGATGCGATCCATTTCTAATCATATGTTGAGTCCAATGATGCTCTCCAATTCGATGCTTTAACACATTGCCATGCACTGCCACTTGTGGTACCCTAGGTGTCAGTAGCAAAGTGGTGGTAGTTACCCACCTTCCTCAGAGAAAGGGATTGTTATCTGAGATGCTCAGTCCTCTACCCCTCTGAGACATCTGGCTCAAACTCAGGTTGCCGACTGCATAAGTAGCAATACTACTGTTCTGCCAATGGGCTGACCTTCCTCCATATTTCTAATTATGGTGAGCAGGAGATGTGATACTGCAACCCTGTGCCTACTGTAAAGACACTGTGAAGCAGATTAAACATGAGACTCAAGAGATGGCAAAATTGCATTTAAAACAGCAGAGGCATGAACAGCAGCAATGCCAGGTGGCAGCAGATCCTAAGGATAAATAGGGCTACAGTTAGTAGTGTGAAATTTTCATTATCATTTTCTTTCCTTGTTTGTTTGTCTCTGGAGCTTATGCTAGAGATTACTAAACTATTACTCTCATCTCCATCTACTACCAGGATTGCAAATGTCCAGATTTTGGTATGAGCCAGACACCGTGGCATTTCAAGTACAGAGTAAAAACAAAACATACAATAATTTTAATTCTTCATTTTTTAATTGAATTATTCATTCATTGAAAATGCATTGACTGGAGCTGGCCCAGTGGTGCAGTGGTAGAGATACCACTTGTGATGCCAATGGCCTGGGGTTGGGTATGAGCCTTGGCCATAGCAGGGCTGGCTGAGACAGAAGGATTTAACATCCCACTGAATGCTCTCCTCCTCCTCTGGAGGGGTGGGTTGCAGCGCTCCTTTGCTATACTACCATCTGGGTGACCATAAGTGAAGGTGCAGGGGTGTGGTGCTGAATGGGAAGTTGTAACACGGTTGTCATAGTGAGCATCTGGTATGCCAGCACTCAGGGATTTCAGTGCACTCCTGGGTGGTAGGCAGTGTTAAAACGAGGGAAGAATGAGCACAAGCATGGAGGATAAAACCTCCACTTGTCAACAGTGTCCAGTCCAGGTTCTAGCTTTGCCTCCTGGGGGTGCTCTTGTCCTTCACCTTCGCTGTGAATGGCCAGCTAAATAGCAGGTTAGTCTGCCAAAAGAGCTGACAAGTTACACCAGCCTAGGGGGCAAGCCAATGGGCAGCCCAGAAGTGTGTCTTGGGTGGGTCTTAGGGGTCCCATGCAGGTCAGTTGCAGGGCCGCAGAGGATGGGTATCAAGACATTGGTGGTTGGTGGAGAAAGTCCTGGTTGGAGTTCTGAAGAAAAAATAAAATGTGTTGACTGGAAGAGGCACACTTCTCCTGAGTTCATTTCCTGGTGCAACAAGTTAGGGACACAATGGGGGAACAATATAGTAAATAATAAAGGGAGGAATGCAATTAAACAAAAAAGGTATGAGGCAAGAGCAAATTACAAGATTGATAAAATTCAAAAACTGACAAAAATGGCAAAGGTTAATGCCATATAATAACAGGATGAGGGTTACAGAAGTAGGCAGATAAAGTATGAGTCAGTAATAATCAGTGTTATGTGTGTGACAGTAGCAAAAGCAGGTTGAAAGAGATCTGAACAGGTGCTTCAGGCCTTCAACCACCCAACATGTCAAATCAAATCAAATCAATCTTTATTTATATAAGGGGCCTTTCTTAAACCAAGGCGCCTGTACAATATAAAATAAAACAATAAATAGTTAAAACTACATTAAAATTAAACTAAACAACAATATTCAAAAATCATTATAAGCTTTACTAAAAAGATAGGTTTTTAAAGCTCCTTTAAAACTTTGGACAGTCAGGCAGTCTCGACCTGGCGAGGTAGAAGAATTCCACAGGGTTGGGCCATGAAACTAAAAGATCTGGCCCCTGAAGTTTTAAATGAATGAACGAACCTCTGAGAATCTCTATCAATCCCTCATCAGTGGATCGGAGAGAGCAGGGGGACAGTAGGGACAAAGGAGATCTTTCAGGTAAGCAGGTCCCTGATCATGTAGGGCCTTATAGGTCAGCAAACTGACCCTGAAGGTGATTCGCCAGCAAACTGGCAGCCAGTGCAGTCCGCGGAGCACAGGTGTTATATGACTGGACCTAGAAGAACCAGTCAACAGCCCGGCTGCCGCATTCTGCTCTAGCTGCAGGCGGTGAATCTCAACCCCCGGTAGCCCAAGGTAAAGGGCATTGCAGTAGTCAAGGTGGGAGGTAACGAAAGCATGGACCAAAGTAGGGAGATCATCTGGAGGAACCAGGTGCTTCACCCGGGCGATGTTCCTCAGATGGTAAAAAGAGGTTTTGACAACTGCTGACACCTGGGATTTAAATGTCAAACAGTCATCAAACACAACACCCAGGTTCCGCACCCAGTCTGAGGTAGTCAGCTGTACAACCCCAAGCCATAGACCCGAGGGCGATCCAGCCAACAAACCTGCCTCCCAGTGACCCTGGTCCACAACCAACAACTCAGTTTTATCCGGGTTCAACCGCAGCCAACTCACATTCATCCAGTCCTGGATTTCGGCAAGACAGTTGTTAAAGACTGAAAAGGCAGCATCTTGGCCGGGCACAAAGGACAGGTACAGCTGAGTATCATCTGCATAGCAGTGAAAACCCAGACTGTACCACCTAATAATCGCTCCTAATTGCAGCATGTACACTGCAAACAACATGGGTGCCAAAATGGAACCCTGCGGTACCCCACAGGATAGGGAGAATGATGCCTAGGTAAAAATTCTGGACGCCACTGTCTGAGTCCTACCCTCGAGGTAGGATCGAAACCAACTGAAGACTGTACCAGACAGTCCACAGGTATATCGCAAATGTTCCAATAGCACACCATGGTCCACAGTGTCAAATGCTGCAGAGAGCTCAAGAAGGACCAAGACAGAACGAGTCCTTCGATCTCTCACTATTAGGAGGTCATTTAGTTCCCGGACCAGAGCTGTCTCAGTACTATGCCTTTTCCTATATCCGGATTGGAGAGAATCATAGACATTGTGGCTGGACAAATAAGTTAGAGACAGGCCTGTAGTTTGCCAGACAGTCCTGGTCCAAGGAGGACTTCTTAAGAAGGGGCTGAACCACAGCCTCCTTTAGAGGATTTGGAAAAATCCCCCTCTCCAAGGACCTCCAGACTATCTTAGCAAGGATGGGACCAATTTTATCCACACAACCCACTAAGAGACGTGTGGGGCCCAGATCCAAACCACAGTTGGTCAGATGCAGTGTTTGGATGATCATCACAATGTCACTGATTGTAGGGAGGCTGAAGTCAGACCACACAAACTGGGTGTCCGACATCTCCTGCTGACCATCACAACTCCCATTGGAGAGGGTCAAATGGATATCAAATCTGATTGTGGCAACCTTGTCTGAAAAGAACAGAGCAAACTCCTCACACCGTTCTTGAGAAAAAGCTCTTCTGGGCTGAAGACAGATTGGATTGAACAATCTGTCCACAGTCTGGAAGAGCTGAGCAGGTCTATTCTGTGCCACAGCAATCTCTCTGGACAGGAATTCTGCCTTCTTATGAGAGATTGCAGATTGATAGACCACATAGTGGTCCATCAAACTAAGTTTGTCACAATCCAGACCCGACTTCCGCCAGCACATCTCCAACTATCATCCAACTATCCTCAACTCCTTCAGAGTCTCATCAAACCAAGGAGACCTGGGGCGAAGAGTGAGAGGACGAACACGAACAGGAGCGATGGAATCCAGGGCCCCTGCCACCGCCTTATTATAGGCAAGTACCAGCTCTCCTGGATCCATGCACTCTCTCAGTAAGCCCGATAGGTCCAGCACCACCATCAGGTCATCCAGGGAAACACCCCTTAAAAGACAGTACCAGACCATTTCCATGGGGGCTGACCTACTAGGGGTGGCCTCAAAACTGAACCCAATGGAGTGATGGTCCAACCATCCGAATGGTTCCACCACCAAGTCAGATATCTCCATCCCCAGAAGGAACACCAAATCCAATGAATGACCGCCAATATGGATCGAGGAGGAAATAACCTGTGTGAAGCCCAGTGAAATCATTAACTGGAGGAAGTCTTGACCAAATTGCAAGAGTTCATCATCGACCCAGGCATTGAAGTCCCCCAGAACAACCATCTGGGGGACCCCAATGTCAGGTCAACAATGAAGTCTGTGACTTCCTGCTGGAAAACATTACCATCACCTGGTGGATGGTATACGAGAAGTATCCTGCACCCCACACCCTCGCCCATGATACATTCAAAGGATTTGGTAATTCCCACTGGTACTTCCACTAGGCCCAGTTCTGATCTAAAACAGATAGCAACACCCCTGCCCCTACGATCCATCCTCGGGCGGTGTATCACTGAGTAACCAGCTGGAACTGCTGCCGCCAAAACTGGTCCAGCATTCTCATCCAGCCTGGTCTCAGTGATGCACGCCAGGTCAGATGTCCCAACAAAATCAGCTATAATAGCTGTCTTGTTTTTAATAGACCTGGTGTTGCACAACACCGTCCGAGTAGGATCTGCTCCTGCCCGCTGCAAGAACTTCCAGTTCCTTTGGGTCTGGCTCCTCCTGCCCTGACAGCACCCCAGCCTCCAGTTCCAGTGCTGGGCAATGCCCAGCTGGTTCCAATGGCTGGGTCCATCTCCTGGATGGAGTCCTAGCAAGGTAATAAAGAGGTCACACTGGAAGGTAGTGTAAAGGAATATGTAGAGCAGGTGCTCAAGTCTATGGGGGACAACTGTTTGGGCCAAACAGAAAAAGTGCTGGGAGAACTAAGGAGAAGGAAAATGGGGAAGGTGCTGGGGCGGTGGGTGGCAGTTGGGGAGAAGGGATTTTGGACAGAGTTCAGGGAACCAGGGGTCAGGATTGGTGACCACGTACCCTTAACTACGAAAGAAAAAATTAGTAAGGGGGAATCTGTGGACATATTCGCCCTGGCCAATGTAGACAATATGGATAAATATGAAGAAAAGGAAAGCTTTGAAAAAAAAGACATGGCTGCAGCCGTCGTGTTATTGGGAAAGGGGGAGGAAGAAAAGTCACTAAAAGGAAAAACATGGGACAATTGGTCCACAGGGTTTACATATTATATGGCCATAGTTATAGAGAAGAGGCTGGAGTTGGCCACTCCCTTGTTGACATATTCACTAATTATAAAGAATGCCTATAAAAAAGGTGGACATAGTTGGTTGAAATATGATGAGAAGTTCAGGGAAAGAATGGCACACATTGGGGACGTAAAGGCAGGCAGTATAATGCAGTGGTTTAAGGCTCTGAGGTGTAAATCTGGACACCTGGGTTTGAAACCCACAGCCCCCACTTGTATACTGTGTGATCCTGAGCAAGTCACTTAACTTTCCTGTGCTCCCAGGGTGCACTTGTAAACAAGCTTTCAGCTTAGTGTGCCACACCAATTTAAACAATTGGATAAAGTGGGATGCTAGGCAGATCGACCTCTGGTTGGAAATCTGTACAGGGACAGTTAGCAATGACAGTGGAGAGGACAAAAAGGGGGTGAGGACCCAAAAGTGCTGTTGAGGCTCCAATCAGGAGTTTTGTTCCTGGCTGAACTGCCGGTTCAGGCATGCATGTTTTATGGGTAGGGGCACCCATCTGGTGACTAAATGCAGATATAATTGTTACAAGGGCAATGCTAGCCATGACAGCTCATATCAGCAGCCCTTTTGGGGTAAATATGCAGGTGTTGGGTGCAGCCGTGAGGGAGAGAGACCACAGGGAGGTGAACAGGAGGCGGCAGAGGCCACACATACTATAACCTACAGCAGGATAACTAAGGGTGGAGTAGCCAAGGCCTTTAGTTTGGCATGCACACCCATAAAGGTGGAGGTTCTGGAGGAATAGATGTGGTTGTACCAGGACAGAGATGCATCTTTCACACTGTTGACAGGTTTTAAAGGGGGTTTTAGTCTGCACTATAAAGGAACAAGAAAAGGGACAAAGGCAAATAACCTGAAGTCAGTAAAAGGAAGGGAGGCATTATTAGCATGTAAAATTCAGGAAGAGATAGTGGCCAGCAGGGTGAAGGGCCCATTTGGCCACTCACCATTACCAGACTTGAGGATATCCCCACTGGGTTTGGTCCTAAAAAAGCAGCTGGGGGAGTATCAGGGGATTCATCACCTCTTGTACCCAGATGGGGATTCAGCCAATGACCACATCAGTGAAGAGGAAAGCAGAGTATCATTCACCACCTTGGAAGAGGCAGTCAGATTAATTTGTGCCTCACGGGGCGGGGGGGCATGGTTGGCTAAGACAGATATTGAAGCAGCTTTCTGCTTACTGCTGGTCTGGTCAGAGGATTGGGACCTGCTAGATTTCCAGATGGGGGAGGACTATTACTTTGATAAAGCCATGCCCATGGGCTGTTCCGTGGCCTGTGCCACATTTTAAATGTTTAGCACTTGACTGCAATGGACTTTTTAGGCCAAATACGGGTACCAGACTGTGGTCCATTACCTGGATGACTTCCTGTTAATCAGGGAAGGGCAACAGTAGACAGAAAGGATGTTGGAGATTTTGGGGACATGTGTAAGGAGTTGGGGCTGCCCCGTCCCCAGACAAGATGGAGGGGCCTAGTGAAACAATGGAATTTTTGGGCATTGAGATGGACACAGTAGGGGAGTTATTTTGGTTACCAGAGTATAAGGTACAAAAACTAAACTCATTGTTAGGGGCAGTCAAAGCAAGACAGAGTGTGCAGCTACAGTAGGTGCAGCAGCTATTGGGGCATCTAAACTTTGCCTGCAGGGCCATAGCCCCAGGTCGCACATTTACATGGCATCTGGCTAGGACAATGCAAGGTGCCTCACAGCCACACCATTGGGTAGATATTAACAAAGAGACAAGGGAGGATTTAGAGGTATGGGGGATGTTTCTCAGCAGCTTCAATGGGAGGATTTTCTGGCAAGAGGAATGGGTGTTTAACACGGCCTGCAGCTCTACACAGAGGTGGCAGGGGGTATCGGCATGGGAGCTTATTTTAGAGGAAAATGGTTCCCCATGGCATGACCCAGAGTTTGATTTCAGAACAGCGTAATGAGGGCTATCATCTTTTAAGAGATATTCCCCATTTGGGTGGCCATGGAGGTATGGGGAGAAGAGCTCAGGAAATAGAAAGTCACATTTTGAAGCGATAACAGGGCAGTGTTGGACGTCTTGAACAAGAGGGGAGTGATGTCGGAAAGGGTCATGAGGGTGTTGAGGCCATTAGTACTAAGAGGGCTGACACTGAATCTGTCATGTAGGGCTAGGCACATTGATGGTGTGGACAATGTGATAGTTGACTGCCTCTCCCACCTGCAGATGGACAAGTTTCAGGCCATTGCACCAGGAGAGGAGCCCAGACAGACAGCCATTCAAGACTACATCTGGAGGATTGGATTGGGGGAGCCGAACAGATGTTTCGCAACTCCTGGTCCCCCAGGACCTTGAGAGCATACAAAAACTCTTGGAGGATTTTCCAGGTGTTTCACAAGCAGTATGACTGCCAGCTAAGTGGTGTAGTGATGGGGGAGCAGATAGCACAATTTATAGTATTGGGCTGGAAGAATCACATGGTACATGCAACAATGGGGGTAAATTTGGCAGAGATAGAACAGGTGTGTATCCTGAGGGGATGGGAGGACCCAACAAAGCGTAACTTGATAAGGCACATGGTGCAAGGGTGGTTATGAGGGGCCGAGAAGGTCCGGGATGGGTGGAGGCTCCTGACAGAAGGACTGCTGGAGAAGCTCATGGGGGTTATGCACCATATGTGCACATCTAGTAGCAAAGCAGTCTTGTTTAGAGCAGTATAAGCCACCATGTATAGTGGGGCACTCAGAGTCAAAGAAGTGGTAGGTCACAGAAGGAAGGACATGTCCGCAGGATTTTGCTGGGTTGTCATGGTGTGAACAGGAGAAGGGATTTCAGGGTTTTATGTGATAAGGGTGCATCCACAATCGTGCTGCCCAGAACAGCATGAAAGACAAAGCAAACGCCACAAATGTGACCGCACAACAGCGCAGACAGGTCAAAAGGACGACAGCAACAGAGAGCGGTTGGAAGGGCGCCAAACACACAGCGCACCCTACAAGGCAGTGGACAGGAAGCACAGTGCGGCATGGCCAGGCCTGGAAGGCCGACCAATGGTGAGGGTGAGCCCTGGAGTATGAGTGACCATGGATGGTTGGGATGGGCATGACCACAAGGTGGGGAATGGCAGTGGCATTGAGCTGCCACCCAGGCACGAGGGAGCCAAGTGCACGGGCACATGCAGTGGGCAGGGGGATGGCCATATCACCAGGGGTCACAGCCAAGGAGTAGTGCAGAGGGCCTCAATGCAGATGTCACCCCCCAGCGTGTGTCAAGTCGTGAACGTGTGAGGACCCTGGCATGCATGAGGGGTCAAAAGGGTGACTCTGGGGGGGGCAGCGGATGCATAGGCAACCCTGGAAGGGCATACCCATGCAGGTGGTGTTATTGGACACACACCGTGCACCGTGTGGTGCTGCACAGGTTGATGTTTCCCAGGGCTGGACATCGGCAGCAGGGGCCAGTGCATGCATGGGGCAGACATGCAGCGGGTTAGAAGTTGAAAACACAGTTATGCACCAGCCCATGCAGGTAGTCATAGTGGCTTCTGGTGGCATAATCGGCCATGATGGCGCGGATCCTGGCATCAAGTGCTGTCCTCTGTGTGGCCTACCCTGCTCTCACCCATTGCCTCCGGTCGTTACCGCTGATCACAGCCTGCTGTTCACGCCATCCAGTGCTAGTCATTAAGTGGTGTCTCCCTGCCGGGGGCGCCTCTCCCACCTGGTGGCCTGCCGATGCTCACGATGCTGCTGTCTGCTGTTCATGGGGGTGCTGTTACTGTGCAGCAGAGCTTTTCACTCTTGTGCTGTCGTTCTCCTTTTTTGGGCAGTCGCCTTACTGTGGTTGCGTTTATTGCCTCGCCCCCCCTGATACCGCACCATTTATGTGGCGCTCTTCTTGGCTGCTACCGATTTCAGTGCTACCAAGGTGGTCCAAGACTGATTAAATGGGAAGGGGAAGCAGGGTGTGGTTAAGAGGTCATGAGAATGTGGCCATATGTCCAGTAGGGGCCCTACACTCATACACGGTTAGGCACCCAAAGGACATGTTTCCCCTAATATTTGTACAAGGTCATGGGTCCCTGGTGATGGGGTCTCAAGTAGTGTTGGCCCTAAAGAAGGGGCTGGCGTTAATAGGGGAAAACCAGGAAGGGTATTCATCCAACTCATTCAGGATAGGGAGGTCTCCGGAATGGTGGCACAGGGGAGCATGCCAGGGGACATCAAACAGAGGGGCAGGTGGGCTTCAAACTATTATAAATGATATGGGGTCTCTGGGGGCCTCTACCCTAGTAGAGCTGCCCCTCTACTCCCTTCATGTGTCTTTGCCCTCCTCTCCTCCCTCTATCCTCCACGGTCTCCTAACCCATATATGATGAATTGCCTATATTTGTATATAGCCCTCATTATCTAGGTCTTGCTCCAGTTACCTAATGATCTAGTACTTAAAAATAGTCTGTTTCAGTGTCTGCTGTGTTATGAAATGATGTTGAATACTGTAAATGAATTTGTCCTCTGTGCCCAGGGCCATCTTGCAAATGAGCTTGCTCAACAATGTACCTGCCTGATTAAATAAAGTTTGATTGGCTGATTGATTGATATGTTCATAAATGATGCATTCGTACTGATGTTGTCTTCTTTCTCCCCCATAGCAGGTCTGTAGAGTTAAATAATAAGGAGGGAAGAAAGCAATTGATTTGAGGGGGATGGGGGGGGGCTACCTGGGGGAGAATAATGGAGCTTAGGGCATTAATTTGTCTCGGTTTATGGTTCCTTCAGGATGGACAAGGAGCTTGGAAGTGTGGATATGTGGGCATTCCTTTGTCCACTGGGTGGAAAAATGGGCATCCAGGAGGCTTGGGGGGTGGAGCAGCTGTATTTGGACATCAATGCAATCAAGCTGACTTGGAGAGGCTTACGAGTCATGAAGTGGGCACAGCTGCTACTGATGCTGAGGGAAATAAGAAGGGAACATAGCCGCCTGGATCTGATCATGATTCACAAAGGAAGAAATGATCGGGGGACCAGATCCTGTTTGGACATTTTTTTTTTTTTTCAAATAAAGGAGGACGTTCATAAAATAAGAGTGATGGCCAGAGGTTACTCTGGTGTGGTAAAATATTATTCCATGGAAGGTGTGGAGAAATGCAACCAACCATGCATGGCCCCAGTTGGAATGACTGACTACCCAAGGATTCAGTGAGTCACACTCAGTGAGACAGAGACTGAGCAACAGGTCAAGACCACCAGCTAAAGCCAGCATTGATGAAGGAGCCAGGTAGTCCAGGTCTCCTTCCTTGCTAGTTTTGACACACTGAGTGCGTGTGGCTGAATTCTTGTGTTACATTACTTGGTTCTGGCAGTTTGCAGGAAAAGGAAAGGGAAGACCCAAAGTTGTGCATGTCTCTGAACAAAGTAGTGAGCGGGCAGCCTAGGGTGATCCATGGCATGTGAGTGGCTCATGGGTCAAGGTACACTAACACACAAGTGGAAGAGTGAGGACTGGGAGGCCAGTCAGTGTGGAGAACTTTGGTGACTCAATAATCTTTTCTGTGCATCTAAATATGTGGCAATGTGTAATAATATAGTACGATCATTAGTCACCAACTTTTAAATATACTGTTTGTTACAACTAGTGGATTCTTTTATCCTCATCTAAGCTACTACATAGAGATAACCCATGTATTTTATTATTTTTCCATTAAGGGTGGAGTGTTATGGTTTGCATAGAGGGAGCCCTGCTAGGAACTGTGACTGTTAACTGTTTATCTTTTTAATAATAATAATATCATAGTTTGTCTAACCTGCCCTCCCTTGCCGCATGGACATTTCAGTATTGCACCACCATCTTGGTTCTGGACTGCCTATTGGGACTAATCAGTACCTTTGGGGACCCTAAAATGGTGTCTGTCCCCAGGGGTGTTGTGGGAGTGAATTTCTGTAGGAATTGTAGTTTTTTCACTTTGGCGCCTAAATGGACCTGGAGGGGGAACCCTAGCTGTGAAAAACAGATGGATCAGCCAACCGAACCTCTTGGATTTCTAAGGAAGTCTCAGTGCTGCCTGGAGCAGAAGTCAGTCTGGAGGTAGAGTTTGGAGAGTGAACAGCTCGAGTGATTCAAGCAGCTGCTCCTGCGTAGTTCGCACGGGAGATTGGTGGAAAGGTTGAATTTGATCTGTCTGCCTGTTGTCCCTCGAGAGCGAGCCTTTAAAAAAAAATGGATTATATCTGAAATTGAGTGTGACAAAGCCACTGAATTGTGACCAGGCTTGAACCTGAAGAAGACTGAAGATTTGCTGTATGCAATCCACCTGTCAGGACATTCATTCACCACAGAACTCCTAGTTTTGCTCAGAGATACTGATATTGCTGCCAGACTGCTATCAGCTTGGTGGTTTGGTGATTGCTTTACTATAAATGTGCTGTATGCTGTTAGTGAGTCATGATTTGGTTCCCCACTATTTAATTGTGTCACGCTTGCTGGAAGCTGCATCCAGCCTTCCCAGATTGATATCTGAACTGTTTTACCTAGCCTGGGCCTTGTCACACTGGCTCAGCCAGCTAATTTAGGCACAGAGAACACCATCGATGAGAGACTCGCCCGGGGATCAGCCCCCTGTTCAACATCTCGAACAGGAATGACACCTCAGTGATTTGTGTGGGCCCTGCTTCTCCTGGTACACCAGTTGTCAACCTGCAGTCTCCATTTCATCCCTACTGTGTCTCGTATTGGGTAGCGTGAGTAACAATCAGGGCAGCTCCCTGCAACATCAGCTAAATCACAAGTGTTGTCATCATTATTTATTTAGCTTGTGTTGACCGGGTAAGTGCACTAGACAAATCCTGCCTATTTTCAGGCACGACCCGGGGGAGGGGGATACAGATGAATGCCAACTGACCTTGAACCAGATTAAGCTGTTGGTGGTATTTTTAGTGAATGAGGGAAATTTGGCCAGGACACCGGGGAAATTCCCCTACTCTTTGATGGGCTATGCGGCTGTTTGAGCAGTAGAGGGAGCCTGCAGTCAGTAGAATGGCCACTCGGGAGGAGCTGCAGAAGCAGCAGGGCGTCAGCCGAGTGGGAGTGGGCCTCCTCTCCTGTTTTCTTGGTCTAGAGGCGAAGTGGGCAGCTCGGCAAAGTAGAGAAGAGTGAAGCGGAGGAAATTTTCTTTTAGACGGAGGATCTTTATGCAGTACAGCAATCGTCGGGAGACGCGGATGGTATTTCGGCAGCTGTTCTTCCTGCCAACGAAACAAATGGTGCAATGCGATTAGGATCTGGTCACTCCTGCACTGAATCACAAGGTAAAAGCATTTTTTGGATTTATCCATAAAAAAAAAAGAAGACTCTGTGACTAGCGAGGGGTAATGGCATGGCAGAAATTCTGAGAGAGGAACAAGCGGCAAGCAAGCGGCAGGTCCCTCTGATTCAGCTGCATATGTCCTGAGTGTGGATCCGAGCAGGCTGGCAGTCTTTGCACCGGGAAGGTGTGCCTGAAGCCTGGGAAATTTTGGATTGGTCAGCGATGGTCATGGATGAGAACAGTAGTGCTGAGCATTTTGCATCAGGGAAGGCACTACGTTGGGAGAATCAGGCTGTATTTAAATCCTCCACCATTCTGACAGATTCTGGGTTTGTGTTTAAAGCACCAGCATTGATTGAGAAGCATGGACTGCTTCTAAAGACACTGTCATTTTTCAGACTGATCCAACAACTCAGGAAGGAGTTACTACTTTTTCCTTCGGATCCAAACCCAAGATTAACTTGGTATCTGCCCAGGAGCAGTTTAAAACTTCAGTAACTATTCCCATTTCTACATCTGGCTCCTCAGATCTGCCAAATGAGGTGGAACCATGGTCTACTACCAGGCCTTGCAGGAGCAGGATGGGTGAAAGCCAAGCAAGGCACTTGGATTCAGATCCCACTTGGGATTATTCAACAGGTCTTTGCAGGCATCTCCAGGTGGAAGCCTTCTGACATAAATCCATCAAAACTGCCAGTGACTAAAGGGCTGCTCCAGTCCCTGCTACTGGAACTGAGGTTACTAAGGGAAGGGTTTGTGACAGATAATAGTTTAGAAAATAATGCTCAGTCTCAACCCCTAAAGTTAATCAACCCATCTATTGTCAGAATTGTTTCTAACATTAAAAAGAAGCTGCACTTAAATGAAATGCTGTTCGTATCCGCTATAAGGGAGGTTTAGCGGATAGGCCTGACCGTGTGTTTGTGAGTGATTGTTGAAAGACTCTTTACAATTTTCCCCAAAAGATGTTTTTGCACTGATAAATATTTCTGGTGAAGAAAATTATGATGTCAGTTTCAGAACTGCTCATGCTTTGGAGCTTTTCTGGGAGGCGTTATGCATTAGTTAAATTTTCCTCTATGGTCTCCTTTCTGGTTATCCCTGACCAAGCCTTCTGTTAGATTTGTGCGGTAATGTTTCGAGATAAGGGGAGTCCATGTTGATGACATTACATATTGGTTATCACAAAAATGTGAAGTTTTAAGTAAACCTGAGGCCTTGTTGGATTCTGAATCCTTTTGGACTGGGGGTGGAAATATAAAGTTAAACTGAGGGTTGGGGAAAATGGGCTAGAACACATTCCTAATTCCTTTATGCTGGGTAAGGATAGAGGCGTATGTTTTTATGCAGGGCAGCCGAGAGCCTGCTATAAATGTGGAGCTCGGACACATTTGTCTAGTTCCTGTGATCAGGCCTGCTAGATAATTATGGGTATAGGACATATAGCCCTGCATTGTATCAATGGCACTAGGTGCGACTTGTGTGAGGAGGAGGGCCATGTATTTGGTGACTGTTCTTGGGCTGCCAGGAATAAGGCCCCAAGTGCAAGCCCTGATCTTTTAATTCAACAGGCACAGGAATTACTAGAAAGAAAGGTTGACCCCCCCCCAGAATGTAGTTTCCCTTTCTAATCCAATACCCAGGCCAGTTTTAGATGGTACTTCAGTACCTTGTCCTTCTCTACCGATAGCTGGGCCTGAAGTTAGTCCTCCACCCAAACAGGACAGTGAAGCCAAGAGTGACATAGTGAACCCACTCCTTTTGCCCGTTTGTTATGGGGATCATTTAAACCCCAAGGAAGTAGAATTTAAACCTGTAGCTAGGAGACGTTCATCTAGACAGAACAAAGCTGCTTCTTTAAGTACGGTAAAAGAGGCAGGCATTAAGGAAAGTGGGAACTCATATGCAACCTTGTTCCTTCCCGATGGGAGTTCTGACATGGAACAAAGTGAAGCTGATTCACAGTCCGTTGGCAGTAGTCAGTCTCCTTTAAGATGGAATATAGGGATTATAAAGATAAAAAAGAAAAGCGGAAAAATAGTTTTCCGTTCTTTTCACTGTGTGTCCCTTCAACCTTATAACCTATGGGTTCTCTTGTTATAGGATCTTTAAACATTCATAGCCTATTAAATGTGGTTAAGAGAAGAGCAGTTTTTTCCTTTATTCACAGTTCCGGTTATGATATTTTCCTTTTCCAGGAGACCTGGATGTGTTCTAGAGAGCAATTGTTACTATTTAAAAGGGAGTGGATTTGGGGGCCTTCTTATTGGTCCTTTGGGCCAGATAGTGCGGATGGGGTGAGTATTCTTTTTGGTTCATATAAATTTTCGTTAATTAAACTGATTGATTTAATACCAGGGCACTTGTTTTTGTTGGATGGTATTTGGCAATCTAGTGCTTTTCGCTTTATTAATGTATATGCCCCCCAAACCAAGGCGGCTAGGGTAGAAGTTTTGCGGCTAATACAGCCTTATTTAGTGTCATCATATATCATCATTTTAGGGGGGGACTTTAACTGTGACATTGTTAGAGACCAAGCAGTGGGTAGTAAAAGAAAGAAGATATATTGTGATTCTCACATGTTATCAGCAGTGGTAGATACTGCCCAGTTGATTAATTGTAGTGGTTACAATAAAGGTCATAGGTTCACTTATAGTAGGAAAAATTACAAAACTACAATAGATCATCTTTTATTCCCAGAATCTGAACAAAGGCTATTTCCAGATTATCCCTAGTGAATTCTCGGATCATTCCTTATTGCAATTTACTATTTCAGATTTCCCCCCAAACAATAGGAAAAGAAATAGATGGAGACTAAATGTGTCCCTATTAGAATCCCTATTGTTAAATCTGGGATAGAGGCTTTATTAGTAGCTAGAATTTCTGTACTGTGTCTTTATGACAAGATTGGAGATTGGTGGATGGATACTAAAGGAGACATACGGAGTTGGTTTTGTGCATGGTAGATCCTTAGGAAATAAAAGTTTTGAAATATTTGTCACTCAGAGGTCAACTTCAGCACTTATATTCACTGTCTTATTTAAGTAAGGAAGATTTTTCTAATCAGATTGCCATAATTAAAAAGGAATTGGTAGAATACCAATATGATAGAGCATCTACAATTTCTGCAATGCTTTCTATGGGTACTAAGAGAGGGCCGGTGGGGGACCCTTACGAGGCCTGTAAGAAAATGCATTCTAATAGTATGATAGAATATTTACAAGATGTTAGTGGTAATAAAATTGATACAGTACAAGATATGGAATCCCTGATTAAAGGGCACTATCAGTCTCTATTACCCATAGACCCCCCCTCAGATGACACTATTCAGGATTATATGCAAAACATTGAGATTCCTGGTTTTTCAAAAGAGGCATTGGTGTTGCTTAAAAACATTACTTTGGCAGAGGTCCAAGAAGCTATTAAAAGCCTTAAAATAGGAACCTCTCCTGGATTGGACGGGTTGCCAAATCAATTTTACAAATGCTTCATTTTAAAAATATCAGTGATATTATATACTGTTTATTTAGCTTTTTTTCAGGAACTTGAGTTTCCTTCCACCTTTTCAGAAGGTTTATTAGTTTATTTATTTAAAACCGGGAATAAAGCTAATATTGCCAATTGGAGGCCAATAATTCTCTTGAATACTGATTACAAGATTCTGGCACAAATCCTTAATATCAGGCTTAAGAATTATACTTCTTTGATTCTGTCAAATCACCAATTCTGTGGTATTCCTGGGAGGAAAATACAGGACGCTTTAATATTAACTAGAGATTTTATTGAATTGGTATCTTTACAAAAGCATAAGGGCTGCGTGCTTTCGCTTGACCAAGAAAAAGCTTTTGACCGTATTGACCGGAAGTTTCTCTTTATGGCCTTGGCCAAGTATGGTGTGCCTATGAAATTTATTAGTTATATTGAAATGCTTTATTCACATGTCTATGTTAAGGTTTTTCTTAAAGGACAAATTACAGAAGGGTTTGAGATTTTAACCGGAGTACGACAGGGCTGTCCACTCAGCCCTTTGCTGTATCTTTTCTCCATTGATCCCCTGTTACAACAATTAGGTAAATTGGATACGGGACATTTGTTATTCCAGAAGGATTTGGCTAGATTGTCGGTCTTAGCCTATGCAGATGATATTTGTGGGGTTTTTTTGGATCAAAATCAGATCCCTTGCTTTTTACAAACAGTTGAGCAATATGCAGGCGTTTCAAATGCTAAGCTTAACCTTACCAAATGTAAGGGATTATTGGTTGGTGATTGGGGATTTCTTCATGTCAAATATCCGAGGTCCTTTTTCAAATGCTCCAATAAATATTTTAGGTATTATTTTGGAGTGCCAAATGTAGCTCTGGTTAACTGGAAAAAGCTATAGAGCGTACCTTGTTTAAAATCAAAAGATGGCAGGCATGGAAATTATCAAAACTTAAAAGGATACAGATTTTAAAATGCTTCATAGTTCCGCAATTACAGTATATGGCTTGTTTTTTCCTCTTCCTTAGTATTAGAAACCAAAATTTATGGAATGTTCTTTCGATGATGTTATGGGGCAATGGGCTTAATCCAGTAAAAAGATGTTATACTTATTTAAGTAAAGGAAATGGGGTTTAGGAATGATTGAACCTATTGTTTTCTTTTATTCTTTATTTTTATCGTACAGTTTTGTATGGAATTTCAGTAAACAAAATAGCCTTATGGGATGTTGCACTTGGTCCTGGAAATTATTTTTTAGCTTGTGGGAAGTGGCGCTAAACTTCATTGAGATTATGTGGTACCTGTATATTTTCGTCCGGCCGCTCAGAAACTTTTTAAATGGAAAATTACTTGTGGTGAAATTCTTCATGCCAGTAGGAAAAAGTTTTGTTCTACACTGATGGCCCGGCTGTATCCCACGGAACCTTGTTTTAAGAATTGCCCCTCTTCATTGAATGGTCAGGTTTTGAAACAATTGAACAATACACGAATGCCAACTACAATATGGGAGATATCATGGCTGACTGTTTATGGCAGATTGAATGTTCGTGGGAATGCAAAACATAAAAACTTAGAACAACGGAATTGTCCTTATTTAGCCTGTATAAATGTGGAAGAAACTATGACTCATTTCCTGTTGACCTGTTCATATTCAAAATCACTTTGGATTTTTCTTGCAAGACAATGGCATATGAGTTGGTTGGGGGGGAAATGGATTATAATACCTTAGTATTGGGGGTTCTTCATAAAGGTGCTTCTACTCTTCACTTGGAAACTTATTTCATTTTGTTAAGTTGTTTAAGATTTTACCTGTGGCAAGCACGATGTCAATGGGTTATTTATCAAAAAATGATGTCATATCAAGTTTTTTAGTTATCTGGTTATACGAATGATGAAGAAGGTATATCATTCTGATTTATTGCACTACTCAGGGGCTTAGGTTCACAGATGGTGGAAGGGGGTTCCAGATTTTCATTAAATATAAATAGATATTGTTTAGATTCAGTTTATGGTTGGGTACTCAGGTGTCAATTCTCTTGTGATTATTTACAGGCAATGATCAGTGATGAAATACTGTAATTTGTTTTCTCTGTTGTGAAGTTTCTTATGTGCATTTCAATAAAAACTCCCCTACTCTTTTCGATAAGTGCCATGGGATCTTTAACATCCACCTGAACTAACACCAATCCAGGCAGATGGGACCTCGGTTTAACGTCTCATCCGAAAGACGGCACCTCAGAAGTGCAGCACCCCTCTCATGCTGCAGTACAGTGTCAGTACTGGGATATTAACCCAAATGCCAGATGTGGGAACTGAACCAACAGCCCTCTGATCTCCCGGCCTCAGAGGCGAGTGTGCTACCTACTGAGCCACTGACACTGCAGTGTCATCTGATTGCATTGTTGTTTTCCTTTCATGAACTGAGCCTCCTGGCTCCAGATTACAAATTGTGTGAGGCTGTGCATGCCTTTTCCTTTCATCACAGGGCCCTGACCAGCTGCAACACTGGCCTACCCCGGGCAACGTTCCAGGCTAGCCCACCTTACTTCCAACTGGGTAGCCAGAGCATGTGACTGTGCAGGGACTAAAAGTGCATGCATAATTGCCTGACTAGATCAGTTTCAGAATCTATCAATCTGATTACGCCCCTCCCTTGTTTAATTCCCCTGAATAAATCAGATCTCTTTTTGCATTTAATCTGACTGTGGTTTCAGTTTGTACTAAAAGCACTGTACTGTTGTTATTTGCTGTGCCTGACCTTATTTTACAGGGGATCTCCAGGGTTGAACTGGTGGAACCAGTCCTGGTGGTAAGTGCAAACAGTGTGGGGGATTTGTATGCTGAATAAGGGATAATGTAAAAGTGTTTGTTGCATATTGTCTAGGCCACTAGAGGGAAAAGAGGGGTGCTACAGTGTCCCAGAGGGCTGTACCCAGGTTAGTCTTGTTACTAACAACCCTGTCCTCTGGGTGGAGGCACCTGTTTCAGTACCCACGCCCTTTAACCTGCAACTAGCCTACCAGGCAGGGGTAGTAGCCATTGGGATAGCACCACCTAGGGGTTACATCTGTAATGAAAGAATGGATTAATGTACCACCATATGCAGTGAGTCTCATCTCTCAGAAGTGACTGTAAAGCCAATCTTTAGAGCTGACCATTGAAGCGGTGAGCTGGTTGGTGTCCTACCTGCCTGGGGTAGTGCTGTGTTGGGGTGGGCTAGTGTTTGGATGGATCATGTCTGACTATAACACTAAATTATCTGTGAAAGAAAGGAATCGCATCACTATACATATATTTTTTAACAATAACATATTTTTGGAAAAAAGGAATGAAGTAATCTCATATTTTCGATTTCCCATGGTTTGGGGTGCAGGACCCTCAATTTAAAAATGCACTGGGGGATTTCCAGTTTTAATTTGACCCTGTATGAAGATCCAACAGTATTTTCCACCACAACTTCCAATAGGAGTGTCTACCATAGTCTTCTGGCAGGCTGTTACCACCCTTTCCATCAAGAGGTATTTACTCACATCTCTCCTAGACTTCATCTCAGTTTACCTTCATTGCATGTCCCAGTGCTCTAGTGCATTCCTTCCTCTGAAAGAGACTAAATACCAGCACCTGGATCACTCATGTGAGGTACCTGTATGCCTCAGTCATGTTTCCTCTAATTCTCCTTTCCTCCAGCAGTGCATGTTGAGTCACTGCAGCCTTTTATTGTATGGCTTTTTGTGGAACACTCTAAATATTTTGATTGACCTCCCCATCAAGCCTCTATCCTGTCAATGTCCTTGCAGATGTGTGGACTTCAGAACTGGACACAGTAATCCAGGTGGGGCTTCACTATTGAGTGATACTATGGCAGTACCACTTCACTCCTCCTGCTGGAAATTTCCTTACCAATGCAACCCAGCATCCTAATAGCTTTCCCCACTACCTTGTCACACTGACAACCAATCTTAACTTCATCCACTATGATGAACCCAAGTTCTCTTGCATGCCTGATGACTATAATTACCTCTCCCCCTATTTAATACACAGCTCATAGGTTTCTACTCCCCATGTGCATAATCATACAAAGTTTGGCATTGAAACCCATCTGCCACACCCTAGAACAATCCTATAGTTCCCCCAGATCCCTTTGCATTATTTCCACTCCTACCTGAGTGTCCACCTTGTTGCAGACATTTTTTATCCTTCACAAAGAGACACTCATTCCCCTCCATCTCCTCAGCAATGAAAACATTAAAGAGGAACAGTCCCAGTAAAGGTGGTGAAAGCAGGCATTACAGTGAGCATGCGCACTAAATAGGCAGCATGAGAAAACTGCTTCCTTTCCTTACCATGCAACTTTGAACGGGATAAATGATTTTACTCTCTCACTGCATCATTTTAACAAAACTAATTCAAGCTCCTGGTTCAATGACTCTTTCCACTCCATATTTTCTAATTGCTAATCCTACAAGCTGGTTCAAAGCTGCAGCGTAGTCTAAACTGATGGAGTTACTGAGAGTTTAATTTGGTGGAGTGCAAATATCACAAGAAAACTGCCATACACTTGCTTTTTGTGAGATGACTTCAACAGAGATCTGATGCACAGCTTAGTATTCTCTACAAGAAAAATAAATTGTTCAGGAGCAAAGATGTTGGCACCTGCAGGTACAATCATTTGAGTTCAGACGATACTCACAGAAGGCATCAGAAGGTTATATACCGTACTCTGTTTACCCTCCACCCCCTGTAACCGATGTGGAGACTTTGCAAACATTGCTGAGTTAGTACTAAAACTGTAAATACTGCCTGTTCTTGCACATCTTTACTGTATTTGTCTACCCTCCTCCACCTGTAACCTGACGTGGAGCCTTTGCAAAAGAGTCTATGACTCAAAGGATTGTAATTCCGATCTTACTCAATAAATAAATAAATAAATAAATATAGACCACTTTGAGACTCATGGAGTTTCAATGTAAAACTTAACCTTTATTTATAAAAGTAAAATCTAGATAGCAGCAAAAGCTTTGCAGGAATAACAGTTTGTAGAAAACAGTGCAAACAACCACATAATCTTTGTGATGCTCAAATAACTCCCAAAAACCAGCTCCTCACAAACAAAAGAGCACCAGTCCCTTATGTGTTTCACTCAGGTATGAGCTTTATCAGAGGATCCTTTGATAAAAATCATATCTGAGTGAAATGCATTAGGGACAGGTAGTCTTCTGTCTGTGGGGAGATTGTTTTTTGGAGTTCTTTGGGCATCACAAAGATTATGTGGCTGTTTGCATTGTTTTATACAGACTGTTGTTCCTGCAAAGCATTTGCTGCTATCAATTTTTCATTTGTATAAATAAAGGCTAAGTTTTACATTGAAATTCAAAGTGTCAACTTGTCTATACAGCCTTCTGATGCTTTCTATGAGTATCATTTGAACTCTAACAATTGTGCATGCAAGTGCTAGCATCTTTGCTCCTGAACAGTTCACCTTTTTCTGCCTTGACACTGCATTCCCTAGGTTGCAATTCAGCTCTCTCATGCATTGAAGAAAAATAAAATTGCCTGCAAACAGAGAAGCAGCATGGTACAGCATCAGCAGTTTTCCTCCTTCTAAACACGGAATAACTTAACTGGTGTTTTAGAATGGAGAGATACAGTCTAATATATTGTGTTTAAAGGGGACAGGAAATGTGTGCTAATTGGCAACAGTTTGTAATGTTCCTACTAAGAGAAATGATAAACTTGCCTCCAAATTAGCCATATTTAACTGTATCTTAATAAACACTGATGTGAAAAACTGTTTTCAATTGTTTTGTTTTTATGGACAACATTCTGCACAGTTGTGTTCATGGATCCAGTAATTTGCATGTTTACTATGTCACAGTTTGAGTACAGAATGCTAAATGTGAGCTATTGTCCTATCAGAGCCATGCGTTTAGTTATTTGGTTAAACTGTGACATAGTTAAAACTCCAGACCACTGGTTCCGTGAAAAGAACTGTAACAAAATACTGCCCATAAAATTAAAACAATGCAAAATACTGTTTTTTACATTGCTTTTTTATTCAGGCACAGTCACCTATGGATCATTCAGACTTATGGATATTATTTCTGTAAGTGGTAACATTATAAACAGCTGCATATTAGAACTCATTTCCTGTCCTCATTAAGCAAACTAAACATGGTGGAAATTATTTAAATTGGCTTCCCAAGAGCATATAAAAAGAATAGCTATTGGAGAGACTGCAACTTATTTTCCAGACTCTCACTTTTTTGTTCATAAATAACTAGTGAAAGCTTCATAAGAAGCCTCCTTTCACTTCCACATTTACCTTGCATTTTCAGTACTAAATGTGGTCAATACAGACTTCAGAGCCTAAAGGAAATCTTGGCAGGGGAAGGGGAACAAAAATAAGAATCTGCACTCTGATCCATCCCTGGAACATATAGACAGGGAAAAAAAATAAAAAAAAAACTGCTTAAAGCCTTGAAAAAAATGTACAGTTAAAATGCTAAAAGGTAAAAAATTGAAATAGCCAGATAAATCAGGCACAGCAAAAGACCTGTCTCAATTACAACAATCCCATAATAAATGACCTTATCAATCAAAGGGTATCTGTTCTAAAATGGCAGCTTAAGGCAATAATGTGTTGCAACAGGTTAATGATGATTCTGAACTTGATCCCAGTGATAGAAGTCCAACTGTGTCTGAGCAAACATCCTAGGAAATGCTCTTAGGACCAAGAATGACTAGAAATAGGCTATTACAAGCTGTACAAAGTAACTTTTCTATGGTCAAAAAAATTGAAACATTTACTGCAAGTATGCCTCAAAATGCTGCCCCTAGTGTTCAAGCTAATGCAAGGCAAGGCAAGGCGAGTTTTGTTTTTCTGGCACCCAATCTCAGAGGCTCTGAGTGCCATACATAAAAATACAAACTATTCATTCAAAGTAAGACACATACATAAATAGAACACTAATAAAATAACCAGACCATATAAAACACAATTAAAAATAGCAGCAGTCATTAACAAGGCTATCCCGCAGATATATACTAATAGTGTCTGAGAAGGCCTGACTGAACAGGAGGATCTTGAAGATGGCCTTGAACACTTCAACTGAAGGGGCCTCCCTTACAGATGGAAGCAACAAATTCCACAGGATGGGGCCAATGACACTAAATGCTCTGTTGCCAGCAGTTTTTAGCCTCGTCCTGAAAATTGCAAGAAGGCCCCTAGAGAAAGATCAGAGGGAGCTGATTGAGGTAGCAGGTATCAAAAGGTCTGACAAGTATCCAGGGCCCAGCCCATGTAGGGCCTTAAAGGTGATCAAGCCCACCTTGAAGAGGATCCTACATCTGACCGGCAGCCAGTGTAGTTCACGCAGCACTGGGGTAATGTGGCAGTATTTAGACTGCCCTGTCAGCAACCTGACAGCTGTGTTCTGCAGTAGCTGCAGCCTGCAGAGGTACCTCCCTAGACCCTGAAGTAGAGCTCATTACATTAATCAAGCCAGGATGTTACGAAGACATGTACAAAGGTGCGGAGGTCCATGGGCGGAACTAGGGGCAGTCAGTATTCCTAAGATGGTAAAAGTTGGTCTGGACAAAGGATGACACCTGAGCTTCAATTGTCAAACCACTGTTAAAGGCCACACTAAGACTGCACACCCTAGAGGAGACCTTTAATGGCACAGAACCCAGGAATAGCCCTGTTGCTGTGCCAGAGGCCATCCTATCACACCCTCTGTTCGACTCCACCACCAGTACTTCCATCTTATCTGGGTTCAGTTGCAAACAGCTGGAGGCCATCCAGTCGTTGATCTCAGGAAGGTAGCTGTTAATGAATTATCTATTATAAAAATCCACCAAAAGGAAGACTCAAGTGAGGAACCTCCTCCTCCTGAATGGGCAAGAAAGCTTGTGAACACTGTAAATAATACCCAAGACAGTATCAAACAATTAAGCTATATGCCTGACACCCTTCAAGAGCTAAACAGGAAAATGGCAGATCTGGAAAAAAAAAACAGTTGCCAGGGAATCAGCTAGAGTAAAACTGCACTAGCAGAGAGGCAAGCTTCCTCTGGAAGATAACCTAACCCCCCTTGTTTATGAGATTAAGAACTCAAAACATCAACAACAGTAGATGTAAAATAGACGAGAAGATCAAGAAAACAGAGCCAGGAGGAAAACATTTGTATTTTTGGCATGTTACAGATTTAGGGAAAGTCCTCAACTCTGACACAGTGGGCTACCAAATTATTTCAGCAATTGATAAGCAACTCTCCTGATTCTCCAATTCTAATAGACTTAATTCATTGGACAGGGAAAACTCTAGATAAAGATGGCCACAGACCAATTATTGTAACATTTTTGAAATCTGAGGAAAAATTTAGAGTTATCAATGTCATTATTCAATAAAAGACCTTCAAGTTTAAGGATCAGAGAATGCCCATAAAACAAGACTTTTCTTAGAAGTTGTTACAAAAAAGAAAGTTTTCCATGATACAGCAATCACTCTGGAAAAAAACTATATATACAGAGTAACTGAGTTTTTTTTAATAATCAAGTCTTGTATGACACATACAACGATGAATTGAGAAATCTGAAACTGTGATTATTAACTATCTTTAAATGATTATTATTGCTTTGGAATTATGCTTTGGCATTTGGCTTTTGAAATTATTATTACTAGCGTTTCAATTTGCTTGGTATGGAGAAGATGGGGAGATGGGGGAAATAGGGAGTGAGGATGATCAATGTTTCAGGGGCATGATTACCGAAATGGTAACCTAGACTAATGTATATCATTAAATAGCATATACAGTATTAAAAAAGGGGGTAATATCTAAGTTCAGGTGATGTGTGTGGCAGGGAAATGAGGTAATTCATGGCAATGCAAGGTGTGCCAAGAGACGTAGGATTGGCATACGGGAATAATTCCATGGTATGCACACATGAAGGATGGGGAGGTCATGAATTGGAATTGCATAAGGAGGGAAACATAAAATTACTTAGGAACATGTACCACATGAAGAAATTCTGTTGGTTCATTGGTATTATGTTTTTCCTTGTTTTAGATGGGGAAAAGATTAAAGGTATGACATTAAATATCAGTAGAATTACCTCCCCGGTCAAATGAACCTGCCTGCTCAAGTATAAAAATACAATGAGATTATGTTAATTTGTTTACAAGACATATATCCAGACATTATGGAATCTCAAAAACTTAAACAAAACATTGGTAACATGATTTTGTTGTGCTCCTACAAATAAATTGAATAGCAAGGGTACAATTATAATGTTGCACAAGAATTCCATGGAGAAAGTTCTAGACTATAGAACAGACAAGGAAAGGAGAAGATTCCTTTTAAAATTTTACCTGGGTGGGATTCCTGTGTTTGTAGGTTTGGTCTTTGCACCTTTTAGCAAATTGCCACGATTGTTTAGACTGGGGCATAGAAACTCTCATTATATGTGGCAAATTGCTTATGAGGGAATTTCAAAGATAAATCACCCTGTTACAAAAGTTGGGATAGGTATAGGTATCTGGGGCTGGATATTCAAACTGCGCCCAAAAAGTGCGCAACAGCAGGAGCAAAGCGCCAAGTCACTTGCTTGCAAGGCATGTCGTCAGCGATATTCAAACATGGAGCAAGGTCAATTGCACAAGCAGCCAACGCCTGAATATCGCACAACCGCGCCCATAATGCTAATCCAGGAAGGGTTGAGCAGAAATGATTTCATAGCGCAACAAGGCTAGTCCAGCTGAGCAGTCCAGAGGTGCCATAGTGCAAGCAGAGCCCCCAGAAGAGCAATGGAACTGCACAACCAGGGAGGCAGGCTGGGGCCCACCACCAGCCATGCCACACATGGGCACAGGAACACACTGCAGAACTAACAATACACCCGCACACCTCAAGCACAGCATCACTGGGAGAGATGGATGATCCACGGCCCATGGGGACAAGCCAACAAAAGCACAACGGGCCATGTCACCCAAGCACACCCACTGGCAGGCTGAGACTGCCACACACAGAGGGTTCGACAACCACAGTGCACATCAGCCCCCTTCTGTACAGCACACCTGCACTGTGACCCAAGACACCACCCATGTGCAGTGACTGGCACTGCAGTAAACACCATGCAACCTGGTACACTACAACCTCGTGTAGCACAGAAGCATACAAGCCAGACCCACCCTGGGCACCCAGCAGTGGCGGCAGAGATGGAAGACCGACTGAAAGGCACTCCCACACCGAGACACCTTCCCATGCACACACACATACCCAGGACCTTACCATCCCAGATGCCATGACACAACTGCAACTGAGCAACCATAGCCACACTGCAAATCAGAGACCACCACAAAATTCATAGCAAAATATATATACTCGAAAAGATATGTACAACACCAACAACATCTATATACATATGTACAAGACAAGGGGGGTAGGGGTACAAGGTAGGGTGGGTAAGGGGTAGGGGTGAACAAGGGAGAGGAGAGGCAGGGTGGGAGGCTGGGTGAAGTGGGAAGGGGAAGAGCAGTCAGCGCCGGGCAGGCTGGTCCCCTGCTGCCTGTTGATCTTCCCAGTTCCTCCGGCGTTGCCTGACCCCATGGCGCTGCATGTCTGTCAGGAGGTCATGTGTAGCGACTGACACCTGCGTCAGCCGCTGGAGGGCATGGTCCATCCGTCGTAGGATGCTGAGACCTAGGAAAAGGTAACACAGTCAATGGCTGTGACTGTCCACAACCCTGAACACCACCCATCCTGCAAGGCATATAGCCTAGTGCCCCGCACCTGTGATGGTATGCACCCACCCACAGTGACCATGCACATGACACACCCAACCAGGCAGCACCAGCTATGTGCACCACTGCACACACACACTGCCTATGTCCATCACAGCACAAACAAGGCTGTCAAGTGACGTGGCAATGTGGTGGGATGCCAGTTCCACAGCCATGTGCCCAGTGCATGCATGGACCACCAGTGACGCACACACAGACATGCAGTGACACTGGACAGTGATGACTGTCGCCTGTGTCGTGCATGGTTGTGTTGTCCATGGCTGGTGGTCATGCCCACCCCCTCCAGCATACAATAGCATCCATGATGTAATGACACTCACACTCATCAAGCAGCTGTGGCTGCTGCTGCTGCTGCTGCCGCTGTGGCCCACCCATCATGCCTCTTCCGGCTGCCACCTGGGCCCCGCCATGGCCCTCCTCAGCCTGGGCCTGCATCCTCTCCGCCAGGCCTGTGGGTGACAAATGTTGAGAAAAACATCAGTGTGACCCCAAAGCAGACTGCCCCCTGCCCCAGCGAGTGTGCCTGCCCACACAGCCAGACCCATGCATATTACACCTGCACACACTGACACAGCCAACCATGACAGAGCCATCCCCCATGCACCGCCACCAAAACACAGTCACACCCCTATGGAGAATACAGGTGCATAGATGGTACACCCACCTGGCCTAGGCACAACGCCCCTCCTGGCACATGACCTGAGGCATTGCAGCATGTCCTGCTCCCTCCTGCAGAGGTCACTATACCTGTGCCTGCACTGTTCAGCAGACCGGCACTGCCCTGTGACCCTCTCCAGTTCAGTGGCCACCTGCAGCCACACACATGTCTACGCTCGCGCTTCATTTTACTGTTGAAAAGCCACGGCTCGGTCACTGCTGCACTCTGTGTGCAGTTTGAAGCTTTTTTACAATGAACTACAGAAAAATTACAGGAAATTCTAACTTACTGAACTCGGGGCACATTCTAAAAAACATTTACCAATGTACAAATCGTCACTGTCTACAGCGCTCGGTCACGCTACAATTCTAGGGAAAGTGAAACTACTCAGAGTGGCAGGATCAACCAGATAAGTTTCGATATGATGTATAGGAATGTGGAGATAACATATGATGTATAGGAACATGAAGATAACAATGTTATCTTCACGGCCCATGTGAGATATCATGTTTTATACTCTCATTTATCTGACAACATACGTTGTATAAATATAAATATATATATATATATATATATATATATATATATATATATATATATATATGTATTAGAGCAAAAAACTCAATTAATAAATTAGGGTTGTTTCACACCGACAAAAGTGAGGAAATTCAGTGTTAGGGTGAAAGCCCCCTTGGCCCCCTGCAGACCCCAAACACATTGGGGTGCGCAGGGTCATTAGCCCTTACTCTCACCCCATCACATGTGAAAGAAGCAGAGGTGTAGGAAAATGGGGTGAGAGTTAGGACTGACAACCTTAATCGCACCCGATGCGCGTGGCAGGGTATGGCCAGGGAAACCTAAACACTGATCCTCGCTTTGTCGTGAACAACCCTAACTAATGCATTAAATGGAGTATTTTGCCTCTAATTTACCTTCTTTTTGAGAATGATAACGAGAAATAGTGAATGTAATGCAGAGGTGGGAGGGCCCCGCTCTCCCGCCACATGATGTCTTGTCACATAGTAACATTGTGCCTGCAAACGCAAATAGTAATGAGCATGGTGACACAAAGCAAAACAGAAAGAGAAACAGTAGTGTAGAAAGAAATGTTAAAAACAACGCAAAAGCAAGCACAAATGAAAACGTAAAGGGTAACGCACATGGTGGCGTAGACGTGAACGGAAAGTGAAATGGGAACTGAACTGCAAGAGAAAATGGTAACGGTAACAGTAATGTAAGTGCACAGGCTGGTTTTCCCCAACAGCTGCATAAAGAAAGACAGTGAGTACAAAAAATGTATGCATAATAATGGTTCTCGGAGCAGAAAATGAGGAGTTGGAATACTAAATTGCTTATATCTCAGGAACCGTACGACGTAGAAAAAAAAAATTAAAAGTCATATGATTTATGACTTTCCTGGCTAGATTTATACTTAACCCCCACTATGGGGCTCAGCATTTTTCTTATGAAAAGTCCGTATCTCGCACCGTTTCCGAAATACGGGCCCTGAAAGGCGCGGTGCATGCCATAATGTTATCCTATGGGGAAAAAGAGAAGTTTGGAGTGCCATAACTTTGGCTACCTGTAATATTTTTTCACAAAACCACAAAAAGGCACATCTGTGGGATGTTGCCTGTGTTTCCTCCAAATTTCAGCCCAAAAGACCAAACCGTTATTTTGCAGCAGGGAGACAAAGGATTCCTGTAATGAGTCGGGCGCCGTAATGTTATCCTGTGGGAAAAAGTGTCAACTTTGGAGTGAAGTAACTTTGCCGCCATGTAATATTTTTTCAAGAAAACAGTGAAATGCACATCTGTGAGATGTTGGCTCCGTTCCTTCCAAATTTCAGGCCAAAACACCAAACCGTTCTTTTGCAGCAGGGTGCCAAAGAATTGCTGTCATTTTCCCACAGCCTAGAAAAGAACTGTCGAAGTTTGCGAAAGCTTTCGCAAACTCATTCGACACTGACGCAAGTGCAACAGTACTTTGTGAAAGCATTTTTCCAGAAATTTGAAAAACATATTTCTGTGGTGTTTTACCCCAAAATAAAGACATGGCTAGCTAGCATCCTCAGGGTCCGACTAGGTGAATACAAAAAGAATTAGGTTGCTAGAAGGTCCCAATTTTAAATGCCAAGCATTTTTCTGATCGCTAACTGAAAACAAAATGGTAGATTTGCAACAGTAAAAGGGCCATTTGCGAAAGTAAAAACGTCATTTGTGACACTGTTGAACTTTTTGTTAACTTTTCCCATTGACTTATAATGGGAACTTGTTTTTTGAATAACTTTTGAACCGTTTAATATTTTTACACGAAATCTTCAAAAGGCACATTGGGGACCCCGGCCGCATGTTCCTTGAAGATTTTGGACCAGTCATGCAAACTGTGCGACCTGTACGTGGGACCATAAAATTCCAGAAAAGCATAAACCTGCATGCAGATCACGCTTAATAACTTCGCAGCTGTATATGCGACTGGTATGAAACTTGGCAGATCCCAAGGCGTGTGGGTCTTGATCATGTATGCCAAGTTTCAGGCAAATACATCAAACGGTTGCAAAGTTATTAAGGTGCAAAATTTTGGGTTTAACATGTAAGTGGCTCCTCAACTCTAACTATAGTTGGCACTACTGTGCCACTATAATACAATACATTTATACAATGGGGTTGAGACATATTCCAGTGAGATAAAACAAGTTATTTTCACTGTAGTGAAATAAATCCTGATGACATCAGCAGAGTTAAAGTACCGTATTTCACTGTTTAGAAGCCGCGGCTTCTATTACATTATTCTTTTTTAACGTGCGGCTTTAAATTGAGGGTGGTTACTATTTGAGGGTGGCTTATATTAGCAAGCGTACGGTAAGCCAATTCATATTGTGCTGCTATTTTGCTTCATTCGGCACTGCTCCGTATGACAAACCTGACCATTCGAGCTCTGTAGCCCCATCTCAGTAAGGGCACACTCGAAATTTTACTAACCTTTGTCTTTTTTTTCTTTCTAGGTCCAGGTTGTAGTGGCGCGACAGCACAGGAATCGGACTTCACGGAAGTAGACGCAGAGCCAGATAGCGATGAGGAACTGGATTTGACCATGCTCCTTTGATTACTGTCCTAGTTTCTTTTCACTTGCAAATAAAAAAATAAAAAGGTACCGGTAGTTGAAAAGGACTGTGTCTGCTTACTTACTGCAGTCTCAGAAGCACTATACAACATGGTAGCAACCACACACCATGTGGTAAAAACCCGAAACCTGTAGCTTCAACTTTATTTCAAGAGCCCCCCTCAAGTAAAAAGTAACACTCACAAAGCACAACACTCGGTCTCTGCTGATTAACAATGACACCAAGGGTTGGATATTCAAAAGGGTTGCACCATGTGCAATAGGGTTGCACCTGCGTAAGTCCAAAATTGCGCCATTCTGCGATATTCAGCAGGAGGCAGTTGCGCCACTGAAAACATGCTGAGCAACAGCGCAATGCAAATGAATGTATGCTGAACTGGAGGGGGAGGAACCATGCATAAGCTGCACAGCCCAATATTCAGCCAGACTGTGCAGAGTTGTGCAGGTGCAACCCCCAACCTGTGCCTGCACAACTTTGAGCCAAAAAAATAGGAGTAAGTCGAGGGCCAACCACAGGTGAACTGCTGCATTGCAGGGCGCAACACAGCAGCTGCCACCTGTGGCTGGTCCTCAACCTACTCCCTGTGCTCCCCGCAGCCCGATCACGGGCAAAGTGTAAAAATCCCCACCCCTCGCTGGTTCGCGATGGGCAAAAGCAGGTGCCCCTCGGCTTTCGACTGGTTCGGCAACAGTTTATCTCAGCTGGTCGCTGGCAGCTTTCTCTATCCAGGTTCAGTGATCGATATCTGACGCTGGCCGAGGAGCAGTCTCTGGTTTTCAGGTCCAGGAGCGGCTGCCTGGCTGGTTGAAGAGGTTGAACCCCCTGCACTGGTGGTCCAGGGACGATGCTCATGGGGTTGCAGTTGCCCACTCCCTAGCCCGGTGACGGTTCCACCACTCACTCCCGCCCCCCGGTAGGCGGCAGCAGCACCACCCGCCCGCCGCCCGGTGCCGCCGCCGACTCCTGACTGCGCCTGGCAGCTGGCATTGCGCAGAGCGGGTTATCAGTTACGCAGTTCATGTCGCATGTGCGCAGTCCGTACTCAGGTGAACCCATTCACATATCTGGACCGCCTTAATGGCATGGCCTCTGCGTTCCAGTGGCTCTTGCTCTGCACCAATGGGAGTGCAGCCCACTGGCAGTCGAGTCGCGGGCGGCAGGCAGCAGGTAGTGGATATCTGCCCGCTGGGCTGCCGGGGAGCGGGTGGTGGGGCATCGGGTGGGTGGGTGGGGGACACTAGATCACCAGGGATATGGTCTTGGGGGTGGGGGTGTCACAACATAATGCAGCCTGCAATCGGCTTATCATCCACTGGACCACCAGGGATACGTTTGGGGGTTTCAAACCTCTTCAGCCCACGATCAGGCTTATTGGTCCACTGGACCACCAGGGATATGTTCGGGGTTTCAAACCTCTTCAGCCTGCGATCGGGCTTAGCGGTCCACTGACCACCAGGGACATGTTCAGGGGGAACACTTTGCTGCCCGCGATCGGGCTGCTGGGGGTGATTTAAGCTTATGCCCACGATCGGGCCAGTCGGGGAGGGGGATTTTTCACATTTGCTCGCGATCGGGCTGCAGGGGGCGTCGTCCCCGACGTGCTGCTGCTGCCTGGCAGGCACCAGCGCAAGTCCTTGGGGATTGGCGCACCTGCATGCTAATGGCGAATGCAATGAAATACAACAGATGCAAAAAGGCCCCCGTGCCTTGCATGAATTATGGCCCCATTTGCATGTCACCTTTACATATCGGAAATTTGGCGCATGCGCACGGTACTTGCGCCACCGCAAGTTGAATGCTTCACTCTGACCACTTGCGGTGGCACAAGTTCTACTGCACCATGCACAGTGGCTGTGGCCGGAGGGTGATATTCAAAGGAGTTGCTCAACAGCACAACTCCTTTGAATATCTCTCCGGCCACACCCCTGCGCAACTATTTTGTGCAGCGCAAGGGCTTGCACCACAAAATAACACAGTTTGAATATCTGGCCCATAGTGTTCAGTGTTCAAGTCCATTAGTGCTGCACTTGTTATTGATAACCGGTACTTGTTTTGCGGTGCTTTCTCAAAAATGTTCTACCTCACTCTTGGGCTACTATTTGAGGGCGGCTTCTATTAACAATGCTGAAATGACCTGCGGCTACTATTTGAGGGCGGCTACTAAACGGGGGAGGCTTTAAAACAGTGAAATACAGTAAATGCCATTTATTACAGCCCCAGAAACATTTTTGCAACAATAAGGCCCCCATTGTATAAATAGAAAACATGATGTGCACTTGTATTTTATGGAAAATATGTTCAGTCCTATACAGTGACTTTCTGAAACCTCACTCATGAGTATTCTGAAGTCACTCTAGAGGAGTGAAAATATTTGCCATATCACACTTGTGTCCATCATGTATCCCATATATACAGTATATATTATGGTAGCATGGTAGTGCTACCATAGTTAGGGTTGAGTAGCACTTTTAGGGTTAAAGGGTGAAACTTTGCACCTTAATAACTTTGCCACTGTTCAACAGATTTGCCTGAAATTTGGCAGGCACAGGTCATAACCATAGGTCGTGGGATCTACCAACTTTCGTGGCAGTCTGATATATGGCTGCGGAGTTATTAAGTGACATCCATGTGCGTATTTACTTTTTTTGTGCATTCTTTGCTCGCGCTTACAGGTCACACAGTTTGTGCGACCCGTCTGAAAACTCCAGGAAACATGTGGTCAGGATCCCCGATGTGGATGTGCCTTTTGAAGATTTTGTAAAAAAATATTAAATGGTTCAAAAGTTATTCAAAAAAACAAGTTCCCATTATAAGTCAATGGAAAAAGTTAACAAAAAGTTCTACACTTTTGCAAATGCACTGTTTAGTGTCGCAAATAGGCCCTAGTAGTGTTGCAAATCCACCATTTTGTTTTCAGTTAGCGAGCAGAAAAATGCTTGCCATTTAAATTTGGGACCCTCTAGCAACACAATTCTTTTTGTGTTTACCTAGTCGGACCCTGAGGATGCTACAAATTCCAGCCAAAAAGCCCTATCTGTTGAGGTGCAGTGGTGTGGCAAAGAAATGATATTTTCTGGTGCAGTAGTGTTGTGAATTATGACAGTACAGATGCAACAGTGTCATCATTTGCGACAGTGTCATAAATGTACTGTCATAATTTGCGACACTACAGGGGACCTGTGTTTAAAAAAGATATTTCTAGGAGTCCTAGAAAAAAACTGATTGCACCATTGTGTTCCTCAGACCCCGTTTAGGTAAACACAACTGTCAGTGTTTACCTAGGGGCAGTAGAATTTGAATTACAGATGTTTTTTTCACCACTAACTGAAACAGAATGGCGGCAGCATGACAGTAAAAGGGCCGTTTGCAACAGTAAAATGTACTGGTGGGTGGTGGCAGCTTTCATGAGACACATATAGTTTTTCCCCCATTGACTATAATGGGAAAATTAAAATTTGAAACATTTTTTATATTTTTTCACCAAATCTTCGAAAGGCACATCAGTGACCCAGGCAACAACTTCCCTGACATGCATAGTTACATTTGCCAGAAATAATTGATTTAAGGCAGAAGGGAGGCAACAGTAATGGCAGTAACTACCACGTCATGCTAATTGTGTAACTACAGCACAGTATTTCCAGTATTCCCTGTGTCAATCTAAACCATTCATCACGGTCTGGGTGACAGCTGGAGGTGCAGCATCACATGGAAGCTTTTTTTTTTTTGTAGGGGGAGGAGCCCAAGGCCGACGCATTATGTAGCATTTGCGGGTCTGCAAGCATCGGTCGCCGACTCCTCTTCTGCTCCAGTTCTGCTTCTACCGGTGTTGAGAGTGCAACACCTTGCATCTGCTGAACAAATTTAATCTGCAACATTGCGCCTAGTCAGTTGTTTCGACGCTGTTGTTGACGCCACTTTCACTCCATTCCAATTCTGGAATCCGCTAGTAAATCTGCACCATTTTCTGCAGGAATCCAGTAAGACCTTTCTGTTTTCTTTCTTGAAGCAGCGACAAGTCTGTTTCTTATTATTATTTTTGTTACTGCAAGTCATCTTTTAGTGAAAAAAAAAGCACTCTGGGGTAGTGGAGTGACTCTCAAATAGTCCAATGTACATGTAGTGAGGAGGATGCTCACACCACTCATCCAAGAAAGATGTTTAAGCCATTTCAATCCATGTTTCAGTTTATTGTAGCAGCATATAGAAGGAAAATGAAAATACAGATACTGGCAGCACAAAGCGAGCCTGTCTGCCTGGCTTATGTTTCACCCCACCATTGGGGCTTCATCAGAGCTAATTACAAAATGCTCACCTAGTGTGTTAATTACACTTCCCAATTACATTTGAAATACCTACAGCCTATCAGGATATACACCTTATTATACAGCAAGTGTTAACAATTCAATAATAAATCTGTGTTATTTCTTTAAGGCTATACTTGCCTTTATCCTCCTGTATTCAACAAACAGGTACTAATTTAATGTTTTTTTTTGTAACCAGAAAATCACAATAACTCATCACCTAGTGAGTGTAAAGACGGCTATCAAATACAATTATCCTTTTTTGTTCAAATTCCATTTGACAATTTTCTTCTTGGAACCTGCAAGTCATGTCGTGTTCATCCAAGAACAAAAAGCACTCTTGCAAGGTGGGCCGGCCTCCAATGCATCAGTGTCCCTTCACCGGCAGATGTCCATCATGGACTGGCATGACTGATGACTCACCTGCCTGGGTTGGTCTCACGATATGGATAATTGTGGTGCTTGCTTCTCCATGGACTGTGGAGTACTGGAGCACTGCACATGGAAAGTCGGCCGTGATTCACCAACTTTTGGAGGGCAGCGTCATAAGAGGGACTTCAAGCACAAGTCTTTCTGCCCTTTCTCCAGGTCCCTCTCCCAATTCTATACAGACCAGTGAGGAGGGGGCCTCCTCCCCTTCTAACCTTGCCAGGAAGGAGGTCTCTTCAGTGGTGCCAGTGGAATGGTCCAGCCCTCTCGGGGGCCAGGCTGGGAGCACCGCACAGGCAATCACCTTCTCAGAGGTAATCATACTCCAAAAAGACTGACACACATCAGCATAAAAAAAGTGACTCCACGGCTTAGTTACAAATAAATATAAGCTTTTATTAATTAGAAAACAAACCACAGCATTCTGTGTGCTTGACGCATTTCAGATTCCTTAAATCCTTTATCAAACGCTAACACACAAATCTAACTGCCTCCATAAATACATTTCATTCCAGTGACATCACAAGAAAAATTTAAATGGAGCTGATACCTCCTCAGAGGTGCAGGCTCCCCCAGTGTCATGGTACATGCCTACTGGGCCTGGCATGGGTGGCTCCTCAGCACTGCCCACTGGCACTGTTCTGGATCCTGGGGCCGTTTGTGGCTCCAGTAATCAGCATGGCACCGTGAACGATACTGGGCCCTCCCATGACTCTGTGAGTGGCACTGCTGGTGGGAAAACCTCCAGGGCCACTTGTCTGGAGATCATCTGGACCTCCTCCTGCCCAGAGCCAGATGATTGGAAGACTGATCCAGACTGGCTGCCTGACTCCACGGAGTCAGAAGGTTCTCTGGTGCCCAGTACCTCTGCGCCCTCTCAGGCATCCCTTCCCTTGGCACTGGCGATTATGGCCAGCACCAGCTCCCACACAGGTGGTGATGTCAGGAGTGAGCCTGCTGATCATGGCCCTTGGTCTGAAAGGATGATGGTTTGGGTCTCGGGGGCCTGGACAGCTGTTGTCCCGGTGCAAGTGCTGATTGCCCTCCCAGGGCCGGAACAGGGACTCCCTCTTCTGAGGCCTCCCTTGGGGGACCTGCCAGATTGGAGCAGTCCCTAGCTTCCTGAGTGAGGAAGAGGTCAACCTTGGAGTTGATGGGGTTGGGGAGACATGGCATGGGGCAGTGACCTTCCCCGGGGACCCTTTGGGATTCTGTTAGGAGTCACAGATCCGAGCCCTTGTTCTCTCCCTCGTCCCCTTCAAGGGAGGCCTTATTGGGTAGATTAGGGGTCATCCCTTCTGGTTCTATATGGCCCTGATCTCTTCACTAGGGAATTTCACCTTCAGGGCTCAGTCCTGACCACTTTGAGCTGCTGGAGTGGCCAGAAACTGCATGAACCAGGGGATCCCCATGAGGTCAGAGTTCACCAGAGAGGTCCCCTAGTCCTGGCAGAGATCACTCACATAAGGTGAAGTGGGTCCCCACATTACCTCTGCATTCCCCCCCTCATTTCCCAGGACATGTGGGACCTTCAGGGCCCTTGACTTGGGAGCAGTTCAGAGCTACTGCTGCCACCTTACCCAGGTATGTCAGGGCAATGAATGAGCAGGTCGTTCACCTGTCTCCCCCGCAGCAGCTGGACTCAGACTCTTCAGATTCATCGGCCTCCTTGTCTTCCTCCTTCAGGGAAGAGGATGCCTCTGTCCATCTGTCCTTAGATGCTGATCAGACAGAATATCAGTGCTTCCTATCAAGGTGGTCGGTGATCTGTACCTATCCCACGTGGCAAGACGCAATACCAAGTGAACAACGCGTGTCTTTCTTAGCGAATTCAGTGTGGACCACCTGGTGGTCCCTTCCTAGCCAGTTCCTTCAAAGATGCCTAAATCCCCACCTGGCGGTGCCCATCTACCCCAACACCAGCTCCTATGAACTGCCAGCACTGGTATTGTGCACCTCAGGGGTCTCTGGGGGCCTTGCCTTATCCCATTTTGGGAGTTAGGGTACTGGATATTCCTTCCAGTCATAGACACCCAGTGCGCAACTGATCCTCAGATGCAGACTCTACGGAGTTCGACCACTGAGGACAGAGAGTATTCTCCTCAGCATGTATCATGGCCAGCATTGCTGCTCATCAGGCACACCACGCTGCCTACAACAGGCATCTGTGGTCAGTGCCTGGCCAGGTGCTGGCATTGCTGCCTGATACAGAGGCAACCAGACAGGCCATTGACTTCACTGTGCAGGGCCTGGAACTCACAAGGCACCAGGCAAGGGTGTCTTACGATGCCAATGACGTAGCTTCAAGGCTAGTGGTGACAGCAATCTGCATTAGGTGGATGGCATGGCTTCATCTATCAAGGTTGTCACCCTTGGCCTGGTGTAGGGTGCTTGCCTCTGCCTTATGGGGGAAACACCTTTTCTCCCGCAGGGTTAGGCAGGGACTACAAGGGTGATTTCTGTCTCTCAGGCAACAGGATACCCCACCACACCCTTTCCAGTCACTGGCCTAACTGGCCTGTATTGGTTCTCCACTTTTTGTTGTCCTCCCCATGAGAGGCTGAGGGACTCACATCTCTCAGGGAAGTGCTGGGTCCCCTTCAGGGGGGCTTATTACTCACCCAGTGATGAATGGTGAAGACTGACACAGGGAAGATATAAAAATGATGTACCTATCACAATTCTTGATCATCCTGTGTATCTTCACCATTCATCACTGGTACCTGCCCACCTTCCCCTCTGGGCCTCAGATCCTGGGAGATGCCCCCTCCCTGCTTGCCCTCCCCTCCTTGAGGCCAATTGTGGGTGGGGCCCCACTGGTACCTCTGGGACCTTTGTTACCTTCCTAAGTGACAGAGGATCCACCCTGGGAGGGCAAGCAGGGCTTCTTGCCCTGGCCTTAAAGACTCACTGTGGGTCCTTCCTTTCTCAGCGGGGGGGGAGGTTCCTCCACTTGGTCTGGTCCTATGGGCCGTGACTGACTCCTAGTAGTAGGGAATCTCCCCTAGGTGTCGAAAGGAGGAGAGGGCCCACGTGTTCTAGCTTTTCCCCTCCTTAAATAATTTTCCTCCTACCCCCTTTTGGGTTCTCCTTCTCAGGGCAATGGTAATGGAAGGGGTCCTATCCCGGGTTGGCTGTCAACACCCTGTACTGCAGTGGGAGATGGGGGGACCTTCTCCACACCTTCTCTTCAGGAGGAATTGATGTCTGAGACTGTCCGTCTAATACTCTGATCTCACCTTCTCAAGCTGGGAAGTACTCAGTTGTGAGTCTCTGTCTGAACTGCGGTTCATCTTCTCCAACTGGAGGTACTAGGTGCCTGGCCTAGCTTCAGTTCTGCCAAATTCTGTAGTCCCCATGAGACAGCAACAGGCACAGTGACCTCCCAGATGTCTAACAACATCTTTTTCCCAGGATTCTTTCTGGGTATGGAATGGTGTGTGGTCTTTCTCTTCCTCCTCCATCTTTCTTCCTCTTTACTTTACCTTTCTCTCTTCTCTTTCTTTCTGGTTGGCTGCCCAGGGGCTGGGGCCAAAGCCCACACCCTTAGGTCCTCCTACTTTGTCCTCTGGCTGGCTTAATCCTTTTTCAGTTTTATGTCCTTTCCTTTAGTAATCTCTTGGGCTCCCTTGCCCCACCCTTGTCTTTTCTCTATCCATCTGTTTTCCTCTCTCTCTGGTGAGCAGAACTGGGGTGGAGGAGGAGCCAGTGACCATTGCTGGCTGACCAGTGAGTGCCACATAATGCATTATCCTCAAGGGCAGTGCTGCCTCTGGTACTGGCTCCTACCCCTACAAAAAAAAAAAAGCTCCCATGGGGTGCTGCACCTATGGCTATCACCCAGATAGTGATGAATGGTGATGATACACAGGAAGATCAAGAATTATAATATGTACGTAATTTTCATTTTTTGGTAACACTTCATTTTAAGTACCCCTTACCACACTGTAACTACTGTATATCTGTGCTGTAACTGCAGGTCTTTTGCACTGTTTCAACTGTTTATGTCTTGCTGACATTTATTTCAAAGGTAAACACACAGAAAAATGTTGACATGTAATAAGAATGGTAGCTAAAATATGAATACAATGAAACTTCAGTCTGCTACAGTTATGTGCACTGTCTGACAACTTTTTAGATGATGTTCAAATCAAATCAAATTAGCTTTATATATGAACATACAAATGTGCCAGGAGAAAGAGACCACCCGGTCTATCTAAGTCTGCTCGAGTGTGCAGCCAACACCCCAAGTTCGCAGTTGACCCACCCCCTGTCCCCTTTGTCATCCTACTGCCACCCCCAACTTCATTCTTCCCTGTTCCCTGTCCCATGCCCTTTTGAAGCTGCTCACAGATTTATAGTGCCTTTCCAAGCCAAGGCGCTGTACATAAAATCAAATACAGCAAGTATAAACAGGATTAAAAACAAGAACAGTAAAAACAAATTATCCATATTTAGGGAAGGCTAAATTAAATAAATACGTTTTGAACTCAGTTTTAAACCTATTGATGGTCAGGCATTCTCTTAACCAACAAGGTAGAGAATTCCACCAGGCTGGAGCTGAAAAAGAAAAAGCACAAGAACCAACTGTCTTCAATCGTACCCTGGGAATCTCCAGCAATTCCTCGTCGGCAGATCGGAGAGGACAGAAGGGGCAGTAGGGTACCAGGAGATCTTGCAGGTAGCTAGGTCCCTGATCATGTATGGCTTTAAAGGTTAGCAAACCAACCTTAAAGGTGATCCACCACTGAAAAGGCAGCCAGTGCAGCTCGCGGAGAACAGGCATAATATGACTGGTCCTAGAAGTCCAAGTCAAAAGCCTGGCTGCCAAATTCTGCACCAGCTGCAAGCCATGGATATCAATCCCTGATAGCCCTAGGTAGAGGGAATTGCAGTAATCAAGATGGGTAGTGGCAAAGGCATGGACAAGTGTTGGAAGATCATCTGGAGGAACCTGGTGATTCATCCAGGTGATATTCCTCAGATGGTAAAAAGAGGATTTGACAACAGCTGACACCTGAGATTTTAGAGTCAGACCATCATCAAAAATAATGCCCAGGTTATGAATCCAATCTGAGATGGGGAGTGGTATACCACCAAGCAAAAAGCCTGATGGTTGTCCAGCCCCCAAACCCACCACCGGACGACCTGAGTCCACTACCAGCACTTCAGTCTTATCTGGGTTTAGTCTCAGCCAGCTGGAGCTCATCCAGGTTCTGATCTCAGTAAGGCAATTATTTAGCATGGAGACTGCATCATTCTGTCTGGGCAGAAAGGACATATACAGCTGAGTGTCATCTGTATGGCAGTGAAAACTCAGACTGTATCACCTGATGATAACTCCAAATGGCAGCATGTACACTGCAAACAACATGGGGGCCAGAATGGAGCCCTGCAGCACCCCACACAGCAGGGAGTGAGCACCAGAGGAATAAATTCCAATGGCAACTCTCTGAGACCTGACCGTGAAGAATGAATGGAATCATTTAAGGACTGTGCCAGACAGCCCACAGAAGAGCCACAGGCTCCAGCAGTTCCATGTCTGTATTCCAGTTTTTCATGAACTTACAGGTTAGTAAACATGCAGGGTGGGATATTCAGAAACGCACCAAGCATGGGCACAAGCCTGGGCGCAGCACAACTGGGATGCGCCAGGGCATGGGCTGAGTAATATTCAACAGTGCTGCACCATGGCTCAGCACCATTGAATATGTCGCTGGGGCTGCCTGCACTGCGCATGGCACATAGTAACACGGTGCCCACAAACGCAAATGGTAATGCGTATGGTGAAGCAAAGCGAAGCAGAAAGATAAACAGTACTGTAGACTTAAATGGTTAAAATAACACAAATGCAAGCACAAATGAAAACGAAAAGGGTAATGCACATGGTGCCGTAGACGGGAACAGTAAGTGAAACTGTTACGGAACTGCAAGCAGAAGCGGTAAGGGTAACAGTAATGCAAGCGCACAGGCTGGTTTTCCCCAAAAGCTGCATAGAGAAAGACAGTGAGTACAAAGAATGTATGCATAATAACGGGTCTCTGAGCAGAAAATGAGGAGTTGGAATACTAAATTGCTTATATCTCAGGAACTGTATGACATAGAAAAAAATTTAAAAGCCGTATGAATTATGACTTTCCTGGCTAGTTTTGTACTTAACATTTTTCCAATGAAAAGTCCGTATCTCACACCATTTCCGAGATACGTGCCCCGAAAGGTGTTACTAGGTGAATACAAAAAGAATTAGGTTGCTAGATGGTCCCAAATTTAAATGCCAAGCATTTTTCTGATCACCAACTGAAAACAAAATGGTGGATTTGTGACAATAAAAGGGCCATTTGCAAAAGTAAAAACTGCATTTGCTACACTGTCAAACTTTTTTTTAACTTTTCCCATTGACTTATAATGGGAACTTGTTTTTTTTTTGAATAACTTTTGAACCGTTTAATATTTTTTCACGAAATCTTCAAAAGGCACATCAGGGACCCCGGCCGCATATTCCCTGAAGATTTTGGACTGGGCCTGAAGTGAATTGTTCCTAGTCAAACAGTATTCAAGTGGAGGATGTTGGAATCAAGCACTTGTCTACTGGATGTACCAAGCTCACTTGCAGCAGGTTACTTTACCTTCTAGGCTATAAGAACACCATTAAATATGCACATATACAAAAAATGAAATAAGAAAGAAATACATGATACCTGTTAAGAAATCACTAAAAATTTCTGCCTGCTATTTTCTTGTTTTAACATATTTGTACATTTTCTATGTAGTATCCTTATTTACAAACTATAACTTTCTGATGCTTGAGAAATATATAGCCTGTGTGTATTATAATCCTGTATTCTGTAAATGCACATTTACAATATATTTGTTTTGCTTGAATGGCTCACAATCATTCTCCTTTGAGGGACTGTCAAATGGGCAAAGTATTCAGTTACGCATACTCAAATCAACATTAATGTTGTGCTTCAAAAAAAAATTGAATGACTCTCACTTAACACTGTCACCCATTGCACTGTTTTAATGACTGATATAGGAGTGACCAAAATGTTTGATAAAAATTTGGTGATAAAGGATTGTGAAATAGTGAATAGGTGAGGAAAATCAATGAACAATCACCTATTCTGGCTTGTCAGATATCTGATGGCAATGGTGACTTAGTAGAAGCTAAACAGATCAGTGATGCGAACCATATTTGCAACATCCACACAAGACATGGAAAACTATTAAATACTTGTACACATGGAACACTGGAAGGTGAATCTGCTAGGAAGAAATACCTTATTCCAGGTAAGCATTACTGTTTTTTGCATATTTTGTTCGAATGAAAGATTTCTGAAGTAGATTAATTTAACACGTGTCATTGTATTGTACAACATTTTTAATCTGGCTGGTAATTTCTGCAACTTGCTGTACTCAAAATTAACCATTTTCATGTATTCCATGTTGATATCAAGAAAGATACAAATGACAAATTGCAATTACTGCAGAAGATATTGTTTAAATATATCTGCAGTTTTTGACCTCACTGACCTCACTAGTGACAGAACATCAATTGAGGTATGTAACTGTGAAACCCTGTAGTTAAAAATAAATTTGATATTTTTATGCAGAACATGGCATATGTCATTTATGAGATAACAGTGACTCCCAGGCAAGATTAATTATTTCAATGAAGATTTTGCTTTTTTCTGAGTAGTTTCACAGCTATATTTTTAATTACAGGACGTTCTATTGCTATGTCATCAAACTTAGTGCAAGTTATTCTCCCATTGGTTATGAATCCAATTCAACCAGTAGAAAGTGGAAGTACATGAGAATGCTATTACTAAGACTGAAATAAACTTCTTCCCATTCACATGTGAAAATAACTGCAGTGTTACTATTTCCAAGTGATGATTGCAAAGTCAATTGAGATGTAACCAACATTATAAATGTAAGTTACATTAACTAGGGCAATATAATGCAATAGTGCAATACAATATCATTGATTGTTTGGAATGCTTCTCCTTGGCTCTAGAATTTTTAGTTCAGCACAGCACTAACTGTAATTAGATCTGTTTACTTCTCTACCATGTGGTCCTCTACTTCTCCTCCTTCATTGATTAATAGCTCCCCCTCTCACCCCTATCATTGTTCCACCTCCTTGTGGCCCTTTACAACTCCTTTTAGATTATTACTCACTCCTTCCTCCCACCCTCATCTTTCTCCTCCCCTACATTCACCTCTCTGTCCATGACTGACTGCCACCTACCTCAAGCACTGAGCTACTCCCCTCCCTTGGTCTGCTTGGGTCCTATATCTCCCCTCTTTTCCCAAACAAACTGCCAATTTGACAAAGCCTATACACCTGGCTGCTTTTACCTTAAGTAATTTGATTGTTTGTAACTCATGGTTTTTAACTGTATCCATATTTACCTGATATGTTATTTTGTGATCATTTAATGTACCCACGTCTTTGTGTATTTTTTGAAATCAATTGTTGTTTTCCAATGCGCTGCCTTGTGCTTCTGCTGACGTGGAACCTTTGAAAAAGAGCACTTTACTCAAAGGTTATCTCTGAAAAATGAAAGACAGAAAGAAAAAAACACTGTTTAAAAAATGTGTAACAGTTGTTATTGAATAATAACACTGTTGTGAGCAAAAAATGTTAGTGATTGCTCAATTGTTAAATACAGACAGCCTAATGATCTTTCATATGTAGGTATATTTGCATGTCATAACTAATCAGAACTTTAAGTAAAGGCTAGTCAGAACTTTAAGTAAAGCAATAATATCAGTATTATAGTTGTACTATGGTCTTGGCAATATAACAGTTATAATGGTACAAAGTAAATGACAACAATGACAAGTTATTTAATATTTAAACATCTTTAAAAATTATATTCAAAGTTCTGAGGCTGCAATCAAATAGAACAACATTCTGAGGAGGGAAGGATTGATATCATCGTAGTTCTGCATCTCTGGATGTAAACTAAAATACTATTTTGATATTTTTAAATTCAAAGGGAGTGATTGCAGTTGGTGGGCATAGTGAAGGATTCCTCTGGAAAAAACATTACTACAGTGAGTAATATTTTCCTTCCTGGTCCTTTTCCATTTCCCAGCCTCACTCCTCTGCTGGAAAGCTGTTTTCTCCTACCACCATCCTTCACTCTGGAATCTGCTCTCCCTCTCCATTCTGCCTGTTCCCCTCACTCCCTTCCTTTAAATGTCAGTTAAGGCATCTTCCTTTACCTTTCTGTCCCTGTCAAGCCCCTACTTGACCTTTTGTCCTCTCCTTTCTGATGCCCCTACTACTTGGACCCCCTTTGAAATGTGATTATTTGTGACTCATCCCTAGGTCTACTTTCTGTTCCCACTAGCACTGTCACTTACCCAACAGGCTATGTGCACTTCATTGTGCTCTCTCTTGATTGCCATCACTTAACTGCAACAATCCATTCTGTAATTGTATTTGGTCACCTCATTGCTGCTACTGTAATACTGCCACTGTAATTTGTACTTCAGTGTTTTGTAACTTTGTTACTTCTGTATTCCTCTCCACCAGGTCACAGTCTGGCTATGTGTGCCTTTCTCAGTTATCAGTTTTTTAAAATAAATAAATTGGAATTAGATCCAAAAAGTTACAGACTGATGATACATAAAAGTCATATGAAGTGGTTAGTTGTAGATACCTCATGCCTGAAGTATTTTTATTTTTATTTCATTATGAAATACTCTCATATGGGGTATCGATATGTGGTGATACACGAAGTAAGTGAAAATAAAAACAGCGAGACCAAAGTCAGCGAGGGAATTAGGGTGAAACTAAAATGGCAACAAAAGGTTTACCCCTTCCCGAGGTGCTACAACCTCAGAGTTTTTTATCAATGTAAGGGTGTGTGGGAAGCGAAGACCCCCACAAAAAAATCAAAGTCACCATTCATGTCCTCATCATAATACACTCACTATTCTGGGCTCGCCTTTTCGGGTTCACCCTTTTGACATAGAACCTGATATGCTGTAGCTGTGAAATAAGTCTATGACTAGCTTCTGACAAATCAAGCTGTCTTTGTCCCCTTACTGTACATCATCTGCTTTTAAACCTTACTGAATGTGATATCACATGTTACTGACTAAGCAGCTACTGAATGGCTGTTCTCTGGAATATGTAATGTCTAAGTGAGTAGATTCACAGTGCAGACTATGTAAATAGAGGTAGATATATAAATATGTCACCTGATAGGAAAAGTGCTTGACTACACACACATATTACTTTATATCAATTTATCCATTTGCTAACTGTACAAAGTTACAGTACAGAGGTCCTCATATATAGAACTTAACAGCCGAAAGCTTCTAAAACTAATAGTATTTCAGTCAGTATGTTTTCTCTTAAATTACACAAATATTTGTAGTCGCTTCACAGTGAATTGTACTGAGTGTAATGATTCTCTGGCTACCAGCTACCACAAGTTTTGGACCTGCCCCAAGGTGGTGGGATTGTGGCATTTGGTGAAGCAAGCGATTGGTCAATTTTACGATCTGGACAGATTCTTCACTCCAGAGGCTTGTATATTTGGTGTGTTTGATAAAATACATAACAAATTAACTAAATGTCGAGTAGCTATGGTAGCAGCGGTAACTAAATTGATAATTTTGCGCCACTGGAGAGGTGATTGGACTCCTTCATGCACGGAGTGGTGGGAGGAGCAGAAAGATCGATTCTTTCTTTTTATAATGCTTCACCAATATTTCTGCAATGTTGGGGGAAGCTATTCCAATGTTTGAAGGATAGGTACGGATATTAGTGCTAAAGCTTATAATATTCGCTTCTAATTGTTGGAACGATATCGACCCCAGTTTGGTACATTATTTGGGTGAATCCTCTCCTCCATGGTACCTCCTTTCGAAGACTTAGTCATACTACTTTTAATTAGGTCTTACTTTGTTTGTTTTCCGAGGTTACATTAGGATTGCATTCATTACACAGGTGAGTCAGCCACTGGGATAGCTGCCGGGGGTTATGGGCCTTGTTTCGCTTTGTTACTGTTTTTTTTTTCTATTTATTGTTTTATGGTGTCTCTGTATTATGCACTTGTATGATATACTTGTTATGTTTGATATATTTCAATAAAGCTTGGTTATTTGCAAAAAAAAAAAATTACACAAATATTTAATAAATTGGAATGGTCTATGAAATAAATTTTAATGGAAGTGTTTCTACTGCATTAGAAACCATATTATTTAGAATGCATTTACATGAAAATAAAATGCATGTGCATTTTCCGTATAAGCAAGTGTGACAATTATTAAATAAAGAAAACTACATAATGTACAAAGGCATGTGTCAATCATTACTGTATTATATTTATTACTATCAATGTAAGGTCAATAAACAATCAAAGCAAAATACGTGGTACGTCAGCAATCTCTAGTGAATTCATAACAACATTGGATTTTTTATATAGCTGGCAATTTGACACATTCCTAGGTGAAACAAATTCTGATATTGTATTCAAGTTTGAAAACTGGGAAAAACCCTGTACTTGAGTCAAGATTTTATGGTGCTGACTGCTTTCCTTGTATAAGGGAAGAGTTCACACCATGTAACTCACACCCATGTGTGGGGTTGGTCTCAGTGACATTTTTGTGCAAAGCTATATGTATATATTCTCTTTGTTTCAGTACAGTACTTTGATTCAGAGTAACTTTGATTGCCTATATCCTGACAACATATGTATTTAGAAATCACAGAATAATCTACTACTGTCATCTGAGCAGGGATGCAGTACTAGAAAATTCAATATCTTGCATGAATTTTACAGCTTTTCTAGGGTACGTGATTTTTTTTTTTTTACTGACCTAACCAGGCAACTAACAGTAAAAGTAGAGTGTACTTCACACAGGAGAAAATCAGAGTCAGAAATCACCTAATCAGAAATTACAAAAATATGTAATAAACACTGCAGACTATTGATTAATAAAAATAAAAAAGTAGAATTTGCTGACATATAAGGACTGCATGGCCCACCTAATCTGCTCATTTTTCATTGCCTACAGTACCACCTTGGATCCTACTTAATCTACGGTCCATTATTTTTTTATTTATTTTTTTTAATTACTTAATTTATTTATTTATGTCTTTGATGACTGGGTAGGTACACTGATCTGATGGACCATTTTCGGGCACGACCTGGGCCACTAGCATGGCACATCAAGTAAGATATATATATAGGTAGGTCAAACAGTATAACAGGCAACATAGTTCAGTGCAGGAAGCATGGTACATAGGGGCAATACATAAACTGAGGTTACAGTATAGTAACAGATACAGCATACAGTTCAGTAGTATAGAAAATACACAGTTACAACAATAAAATCAACAGATGGCAAGTGTGATGATGTAGTCAGAAGGGAGGAGAGTACAATGCAAGGTAAGGGGAGAGTGCAAAGCATGGTGGGGTGCCAGAGTCTGTAGTAAGGGTCCCGCTATATGAAATGGTTAAAAGGAGGGAAATAAGCTAGAAGGGATGCTCACTTACCCTGGGAGAGCAAGAGCATTTGGCTTCTGACATCAGCCAGGCCTTGTAGTGGGTTTTGAAAGAGGAGTGAGAGGTGGTCGAGTGGAGTGACATTGGGAGCTTGTTCTATAGGGAGGAGGCAGATCAGGAAATGGCTTTGCTGCCCATGGCAGAACAGAATACAGGGATCTCCAGAGGGGAGACGGATGATTCTCAGAGGCACCTGGATGCCACTCTGCCCATGATGAGGGATGAGAATGAGGACAGGTGGCTGCCTCTGAGGGTGTTGTCTATTATACAGCCAAGGGCAATGTTGAACCATCCTTGAATGGGGAGCCATCCCAGCAACTGGTACAGGTCACAGTGGTGGGTTGAGTAGGGAGACTGGAGTACAAAACAACATATACTTTTATCCACTGAGTTGAGCCTGGAGCACAGCTCAGAGTACACTTTGGAATAGATGGGAGTGCCATAGTCAATAAGGGGAAGAAGGTTGCCTTGCACAATTGCAAGGTGTGTTTCCGAGGTTGAGAACTGTTTATGGCAGTAGGCAGCCACAAGTTTCTGGTTTACCCTGCGCATGATGTTGTTGTCATGTTCCATGAACTCAAAGGAGGGGCTCAGGGTAACACTTAGGTATTTGAATCTAGGAACATTTTGGATGGAGGGGCCTTCTGAAGAGAGCACTAGTGGAAAGGAGTTCAACTTAGTGACCTTGGTGATGTACAGTTTGGAACCGAACAGCATAGTTTTCATTTTATTTTCATTAAGCAAGAGCCTGTTAGTGAGAAACCAATTATAGGCAGCACCATAGTTAACAGTAAGAGCAAAGGAGATATTTGTTAGGGACTTGTCACTATGGAACAGGACAAGATCATCCATGTAGAGAAGCACCTTGCAGGAGAGGATGTCAGGGAAAGGGAGTCTAAACATATGGAAAATAGAAGGGGGCCCAGGATGGAGCCTTGAGGGACCCCTGTGGAGACAGGAAGGGTAGGGAAGGAAGCAGCACCAATGTTTACTGATTGAGACCTGCCCAAGAGATAGCTCTGGAACCAGGGGGAGGTATCAGTGGAGCAGCCAAGGTGAAGGAGAGTAGAGTGGAGGAGTGTGTGGTCAACCAGGTCAAATGCCATAGTCAGGTCCACAAATATGGCACCCGTGGCCTTACCCAAGTCCATGTTTCTGAGGACATGGTTAGTGAAGTGTGTTAAGGCTGATATGGTGCTATGGTGCTTATGGCATCCATGTTGTTATGGGCACTGCAGGTTATATTTTCCAAGATGATCATAGAGCTGAAAGTGTACAATTCTCTCCAGTAGATTGCTCAAGTGGGGGAGGATGGAGATGGGCCTGTAGTTACAGGGGGAGAGAGGTTCTGCAGCTTTGAATATCGGCACTACATTGACATGTTTCCAAGAGGCAGGCATAGTAGACAAGGTCAGAGCCAGGTTGAAAATGAAGGTAAAGGGTACAGCGATAGCAGGAGAGATGAGTCTAAGTTAAGAGGGAAAGAAAATCACTACCTGGGCTGCCCCTGGTGGGGAGGGACTTCAGGACCTTGAAGGAATCACCAAGGCAGATGGTTTGAAAGTAGCAAGGGGGTAGAGGCAGGGTGCTGGTGGGGGAGGAGTACTATTCCTGACCACCAGGGCAAGGAGGAGAATGGGAGGGAAGTTTGCTGAGGTAGGCAGAAAGGTCCAAACATTTTTTGTTGAAGGCCTGCACAACCTCTGAGGGATCAATCAGTGGACCAGAAGTGGAGGTGAGTTGGGAGAATTGGGTATGTGTCCAGGGATTTAGCATGGACACGATAGACATCCAGAAACATCGGGGGTCCCTAAGGTTGTCTTGTAAGTTAAGGTAGAATTTACATTTCAGTGACTTGGTAGTTTACTTACAGGTGTTACATAGGCACCTGTAATCATTCCAGAGTTGGAGGAGGGGGCCATTTTGTAGGGTTTCATTTGCAGTCTCTCTCTCTTTCATCAGAGCCAGTATCTCTTTAGAGACCCAGTGGTTGCAGCCCCCCCCCCCGCACCCTATGGGTAGTGAGAGGGAAGTGGAGGTCCTGAACTTAGTGGAGGGGATCTGTAAGAAAGCTGACAGCAGAATTATCCCAATTCCTTCCATTTTCCCAAGATTCCTTTATGCCTATCCCCGGATTCTTGAACCCCACCACTGTTTTTGGCCCCCTACCTCATCTGGAAGACTGTTCCAGGAATCTACCACTCTTTTGGTGAAGAAGTACTTCCTCACGTCTCTCCTGAATCTACCCCTCTCTAGCTTCATATCATGTCCTCTTGTTCTTGAGCATCTATTTTTCTGAAAAATACTTTTCCCCTGTACCTTATTCACCCCCGTGAGATATTTAAAGGTCTCTATCATATCCCCCCTTCTCCCTCCTCTCTTCCAAGGTGTACATAATTAGGTCCTTAAGTCTCTTCTCGTAGGACTTCTGATGCAAACTGTGCAGCATTTTAGTTGCTGTCCTTTGGACTGTCTCCAGTCTGTCAATGTCCTTCTGGAGATATGGTCTCCAGAACTGGACACAGTACTCTAGGTGAGGTCTTAACAGCAATCTATATAGGGTCAATACCACCACCCTCTTTCTGCTGGTCATACCCCTCCCTATTTACCCCAGCATCTCACTAGCCCACTCAATGGCCTTAGCACACTGCCTGGTAATTTTTAGGTCATCTGATCTGATTGCCCCGTGGACTCTTTGCTGCCTGGTGGTCATTAGTACCACTCCTACCAATTTGTACTCTGTCCCTGGGTTTCTGTGTCCCAAATGCATTATGTTGTACTTATTTTGCATTAAAACCCAGCTGACATACCCTTGACCACTCCTCATGTTTTCTCAGGTCATGGCCCATCCTTTACATTCTACCCCCAGAGTGTCCACCCTATTGCAGAGTTTGGTGTCATCCATAAAGAGGCAGACCTTCCCTTCCAGCTCCTCAGCATGTCATTTATAAAGATATAAAAGAGGACCAGTCCCAACACTGATCCCTGAGGCAGCCTGTTGGTCACTCTCCCTTCCACAGAGTGAACTCCATCACCACCACCTTCTGCCACCTATCCCCTAACCATTTCTTATCTTGTTTATCATTTTTGAACCCACTCCTAAACTACCCCACTTGCTTACTAGTCTCCTATGTGGAACTGTGTTGAAAGCCTTACTGAAATCTAGGTATGCCACATCTGCCACTTCACCCTGATCAAATTCCTTGGTTACCTAGTCAAACAAATCTATCAGATTCATTTGACATGACCTCCCACCGCCATGAATACATGCTTACTTGGGTCTTGTAAGCCACTGGATTCAAAATGTTCCACAGTCCTTTCCTTCAGCAGTGATTCCATAAACGTTGTCAGCACTGATGTCAGGCTGCCTGGCCTACAACTGCCAGCCACTTCACTGCTATCACTTTTTGAAGTGGGTCTATATCTGCCCTCCTCCAGTCTTCTGGAACCACTGTTGTGTCCAATCAGTTGTTAAATAGGACTGGTGGAGGTGCAGCCAGTACCTCCCTGAGCTCCCTTAATACCCTTGGATGCACCCTGTCAGGTCTCATTGCTTTGCCACATTCAGATCAGCAAGTCCCTTCAGGACTCTCTCTTCTGAAAACAGACTAGTGTCTACCTCCTTCCCTTCAATGCACTGGTACTTATTTGTAGCATCTTCCCTTCTCCTTCCACTGTGAACACTGAACAGCAGCATTTGTTCAGAATGTCTGCCTTTCCTGGTCTTCCTCTGAATAGTTCCTGCTTTCCTTTTTAAACTTACAAACCCACAAGAAGCCTTCCTCCTTTAGATTACATACCTAAAAAATGTCTTGTCCCTTTTCGTTACTGCCTGAGCTATCCTGTCTTCAGTTTGCATCTTTGTGATCCTTACTGCTCTCCTTTCTTCCCTCTGTTTCCCCTGATGCACTCCTCCATCCTCTTTACTCTGTGTCTCTTTATATCTTTTGAATGCTACCATTTTAGCTTTTGCCTTTTCCTCAACCTCATTTGAGAACCAGAACTGTCTCGTTTTCCTCTTGCATTTCTCACTTGCTTGACACAGAGGTTTGTTTCCTTCACTATGGTCCTTTTGAGCTTCGCCCACTGCCCCCCCATTCTGGTCATTCCTGAGGCACTCCCCATCTTATTAAAATGTGCCCACCTGAAATCCAGGACCCTCACTCAGTGTGGTTCAGTTCTGCAGCCACCGTTTTATTGAACCACACTGTATGGTGATTGCTGGTCCTCAGGTGTCCCACCTAACACTGTCCCTATCAGGTATTGCCTCATCAAGAGTGGACTTACTGACTAGTTGCCTGAGGAATGTCCCCTGCAGGGAGACCAGGCTGTCCCTGCTTCTAGCTGAAGCTGCAGCTGGGAGACATCAATCGAAATCTAGAAGATTGAAATACCCCATAAGTAGCACCTCCACTTTTCTCCCATCTTGCCAGTGGGTTCCACCAGCACCTTATCTAACTCCTCCCCCTGTGCTGGAGGTCTCTAGAGCATGCCAGTGCAAATAGAGGCCCATTCCCCATCTCCATGGTAACCCACAGTACCTCTGCTCTCCTACATTCTCTGTATCTCTGTTGCTTTTATACCTTCACTCACATAAAGCACCACATTCCCTCCTTTCTTTCCCACCCTGTCCTTCCTGAACAGAGTATAGCCTGGTATGGGCCATGCCTTAGTCATGGTTTTAGTGTACCATGACTCAATAATGGCCACTATATATGGGTCAGCATCTCTCATGATGGTGTCTAGGTCTGGAATCTTATTTCATAGACATTTAGAATTTGCGCACATGGCTTTCCAGATTTTGTTACAACTCTGCTTGTTGCTCCCTTCTTTCCTTCCTGCCCTCCTTCCTTCCCCCTTTTTGATGCATCCATTCCTACCCCCCTTCATTTCTACCACCCTTCTTCCTTTATTAATTTGCACCCTGGGAGAAACAGGAAGAGACAGAGAATTAGAGAAAGAGTGAGAGGGCGAGAGAGAGAGAAAGAGTGAGGGAGAGATGCTGTCAGTCTTCAACCTTCTCCTCATTTCAGAACCCTTGATGTCAGAACACCAGCAATCTATTGAGTCCCACCAACATACTAGGCATCACTTATGTGTTGTGTGACTTAGCAATCCTCAGTGCCATCAATTTTTAACTATATGGTTTGTATTCTTGAGGTTGTGTTATCATATAACAGTAGGTGAGATTAAGAATGTGTAAATGTTCTTCAAAATATAAACAGCTACTGAATAACTGCATTTAATGCCAGTATGCTGAAAAATGTAAACAAAAATGCAAGAGAATCTATAACTAAGTAATATAGTAACATAATAGTACAAAAATCCATACCTTTGAGTATCCATCACAGTAAGCTATGTAGCCTTGATCGCAAAAGCAGATGTAAAGTACATTATCATTATAATTCCATGAGTCCTAATGTTCAATGCATATTCAAAGTAATACATAATAAGCATATACACTTACAACTAATTATCCTCTTTTATATACTACAACTTACACTCCATCTAAAGAACATATAGGATAGTGTATAGGAGCCCATAGACAACCATGCTATTCTAATAGTGAGTGGTTTCCATGACATCGAGGACCTCAAGAGCAAAGCTTGAGAGGTCCCAATCATCATGGAAACTACAAGGTATTTGAATAGCGGGTTGTAGATATGGGCTCCCATACACATTTCTATGTAGTGTATGGAGCCAAAAAACATGTTAGCTTACTTTGTGTGGCTCCTGAGGTCAGTCCTTGCTGCCAGGGACCCTCTCTTTCCTCTAGCTGGCTGCTCAGTCACCTCACAAACACGGCTTGTCAACTGCCCCCTGTTCAATGAACAGCACTGTTTGGGGGTGGTTGCATTGTGACATGCCTCCTAATGGTATGACGTTATGACAATGAGGTTTAAATAGCAAACACATAACAGCAAATCATGATGTATAATCACAATAATAGTGACTGGTACTAAAGAGTGCATGGATAGATTGAATGACCAAGGCTTGCTAATACTCCCACTATCCAGGTGTGACTTGGAGTAGGAATCCTATAGATGGGGGGGCCGGGGCACAGCATTAGACAGCTTGAGTCAATAGGACGTGCCTGTGGGACAGCATTTATCAGGGTGGTAGGTGAAGGACTTACGTGTGTATTGGAGGTCAGGATGGTGGTGGAGTTGGCACTTCACTGGCAAAGTCTGCTACATGAAGCATAGCAAGTGGACTATAAAACAATGACCTGTAATTGTAGGCATTATGTGTGTCGCTGTGCTGCCGTAGCTCTGTTTTTGCAGTCGCTGTATTACATTAGACCATATGACATTCACTGTTATTCATTGGTTATTTTGACATGGAACCCCAACAAATGCAGAACAAAAAGTCATTCTGCATTAGTAGGTATGTCATTAGTGCTACAGAATGACTTTTTTCATGTGTATGGCTTTCCATACACAATCACATTCAGGCATACACTATAATGATGTTACTTACATTCTAGTACACACAAACACAACAGTTGGTCCAACATAGAAGTAAATGCTATTTATACACCATGGTATCCTGTCATGAACAGTCTTTCATTATAAGTATGTAAGAAAAACATCTCAATGAATAAAATATCATTATATGGACAACATGATCATTTCAAAAATCATGTTGCTGACCCCCAAAGAGATACACTATGAAACAATTAATCAACATATTATACATAGAATCCAGTCACCAACAGCACAGATAAGACACAGTCATAGGAGACTTAGTATCCAATTTCAACTCACAATGATCAGACAACCTCACAACATGCAAAGTATCCAGTCTGTTAACACAATGATCAGTCATCCTCAGTAGCAAAAAAACAAAGATACACATTTGCACTGTGAAGTACAAAATGTGGTGATGGGTGTGAAGAAGAAGAAAACAGCATTTAGAAAGCACAAGGAAACCCAGAAGGATGAAGGTATATCTGGCAAAACAAAGGGAGGCAGGAACAAGAGAAAGGCCAGATAAAGCACTAACAGAGGACAGGATAGCTAAGGAGGTCCAAAAAGGGAACAATACATTCTTCAGGTATGTGGGAGAAACAGGAAGACAAGGGGAAGGATAGTGAGAATCAGGAGGGCAGTGTGGGACTTCCCAATGGAAGATCTAGAGAAAGTGAGGATTGTACAGTGGAACATCTAGAGATAGCAAAAATACTAAACAATTACTTCTGCTTGGTCTTCACAGTAGAGGGTAGTGATATGAACCAGCATCCTGCTATAAGAACAGGAGAGAGAAGTGGACACAGGTCTATTCTCAATGGAGAGGGTTCAGAAGTGATTGGAAGCCTTAAAGTAGAATAAGGCAATGGGGCCAGATGGAATTCATTCAAGGGTCCTAAAGGAAGTGAGCACACTGCTGGCCTCCCCTCTGGCAGTGTTTTTTAGCAGCTCACTGGAGATGGGGGAAGTTCCAGTGGACTGTAGGAGCACTGATGTGGTCACTCTGCACAAATGTAGCAGTAGAAAGGATGCTAGCAACTGCAGGTCAGTCAGTCTCACATCAGTGGTAAGGAAGTTAATGGAGTCAATAGTGAAGAGGCTCATGGAGCACCAGGAGGCAAAAGGGCTGCAGGACCACTGTCAGCATGGTTTCATGGGTGGGCAGAGGTCATGTGAAGTGACTCTCAGAGACTTCTTTGACTAGGTTACAAGGGAGGTGGAACAAGGGACAGCAATGGACATTTCCTATCTGGACTTCAATAAGGCTCTCAACAGTAGGCAGCACAGGAGGCTAGTTAAGAACCTAAGAAGCCTGGGATGGGGGAGAAAATGACATGCTATCTATCAAACTGGTTAAGGAATAGAAGGCAAAGGGTGGTGGTAAACAGTAGCCACTCAGGTAATAGGAGAGTGGCTAGTGGGGTGCCACAGGGTTAAGTGTCAGGACCAGTTCTCTTCAATGTCTCTTCTAAGTGACATTACAATTGAGATTGAGGATAGGGTGTGTATCTTTGTGGATGTTGCAAACATCTGCAACAGGGCTAACACTCAGAAAGGGTGGAGAGAATGTTAAAAGATTGAAGGAAAGTAGAGGAATGGTCTGGGTGGGTGGCAGCTGGGTTTCAATGCCAAAGAGTGCAAGGTTATGCACTTAGGGCTGCAGACCCTGGGGGCAATGTATAAAATAGTCTGAATGGAGATTACAGTCACCAAGAAAGAAATACACCTAAGGAGCATCTTATCTGATGACCTCAAGGTAGCTGGACAGTTTGGCAAAGCAGTGAAAAAGGCTAGCAGGATACTGGGGTGCATTGGGATAGAGATTTCTAGCAGGAGGAGGGAGGTGGTGCTGCTCTTATATCACTCACTGCTGAAGCTCCATCTGGAGGGCTGTGTCCAGTTCTGGAGAATGCATCTCTGCAAGGACAATGAAAGGGTGGAGGTGATATAGACAGAGGAAGGCAACCAAAATCGTGAGAGGGGTTGATTGAGAAGCCATATTAGGAAAGACTGCAGGAAAACAACATGTACTCCCTGGAAGAGAGGAGAGCGAGAGGGGACATGATTGATACCTACAGGTACCTCATAGGAGTCAGCAAAGTGCTAGTGGAGGGTGTGTTTCAGAGTAAAGAAGGCACTAGGACAAGTGATCATGCAATGAAGCTAAGAGGGGAAGTTTAGGAGAGATATGTGGAAATAATGTTTTCACGGAAAGGGTGGTGGATGATTGGAACAGCCTGACAGAGGAGGTAGTGGGGACAAAGACTGTGGGGAGCTTCAGGCATTCATAGGATAGGTACAAAGGCATATTCTATAGCAGAGCAGGGGGAAGGATTAACACCTGTGACCAATTAGAGTCAATGTGATGGAATAGACAGGGACAAGGGGCAGACTGGATGGGCATATAGATCCTTTGCTGCCAAAAAAATCTATATTTCTACGATTTTATTATCCTATAAATAACTATAAAGCAGCTATATATTTGCTAAGTGTTGTCACAATTGCTGTCACTTAACTGACTGCAACAGTTGCAAAGTACAGTGTATGATGGGATTCATAATGAAACAACAGAGGTAGATGTATGAGGGTGGGTTTTGTGATAGTTTGAAGTGTGGGAGGGGGAAGACAGGTAAAATGTTCAGTGTTACATTTCACTATAAGATATGCTTGCAAACAGCAATTAAAAAGATAATGCAAAGTACAAGACATGGAGAACTTAACTGATTCACATTCACTATCTGATCATGTGCCCACCTCCAAGCTAGTCAATGTCAGAACTACTGAATTAGAATTAGAATCTAGAATCAGCAAAATGGAGGATGAATCTGCTACAATGTATAAAAAAATGCAGAAACGCACAAAAGAAACGAAAGTCTTACAAGAAAGAATGGAATAAATAGAAACAAGAGCTTGAAGGTGTAATTTGAAATGGGGGTGGGGGGAGGATTCCTGAAGGCCTGGAAGGGGAGTTGCTGGCAATCACAAGGGAAGAAAGAGACTTGGGCATCATCATTACCAATGACCTGAAATCATCCAAGCAGACCACTAAAGCAGTAGGTAAGGCTAGGGGATGTTAGGGTGTATTAGTAGGGGTATCACAAGTTGGAAGAGGGAGGTAATAATCCCTCTTTACAAGACACTGGTTAGGCCCCATCTGGAGTACTGCATGCAGTACTGGAGGCCACACCTTCACAAGGACATTAACCAAACTGAGGCAGTCCAGAGAAGGACAACCAAAATGGTGCAGGGACTGCATCAGAAAACATATGAGGATAGATTAACGGAGCTCAATATGTATACCCTAGGGCAAAGGATGGAGACAGGGGATATGATCAAAGCGTTCAAACACCTTAAGGGCACTAACAAGGTGAAAGAGTCTCACATGTTTCAGTATAAGAAAAATAGCAGGACAGGAGGACAAAGCATGAGATTAGAGGGAGGCCGATTAAGTGGTAATGTGAGGAAGTTCTTTTTCAAAGAAAGGGTGGTGGATGCATGGAAAGGCCTACCTCAGGAAATGGTGGACATGAATATAATGCAGGGCTTCAAACAGGCATGGGAGAGGCATAAGGGAGCAATACAGATGAGTATGAATAGATAGGCCATTGAAAGAGCAAAGACCGATGGCACATTTATAAGGTAGAAAAAGAAATGGGCAGACCGGATGGGCCTTATCTGCCGTCAACTTCTATGTTTCTATGTTTCCATTTTCTTCATTAACAGAGTTTGCAATATCAGAACTAGACTTGTGAGCATGTGGAATATTCTGTTCTGCTGGTGCTGGATCATTTTTCTTTGATGAAGTAGCATTAGGTGCATTAATTTGACCATATTGATTAATTTCTCTTTCAGCTAAAGTTCTTTTAATTGTAGCTTCAGCTTCATAGGGTGAGGTGAAAATCTGCACTCTACCCTGCAAAGTTACTTTTAGTTTTGCTGGCAGAAGCATCATAAACTTGATGTTATTTTTCCAAAGAAAGTCTTTAAAGAGGGATTATTACCTCCCTCTTCCAACTTGTGATACCTCTACTAATACACCCCAACATCCCTCTAGCTTTACCTACTGCTTTAGTGGTCTGCTTGGATGATTTCAGATCATCGGTGATGATGACGGCCAAGTCTCTTTCTTCCCTTGTGACTGCCAGTAACTCCCCTCCCAGCCTATAGGTGGCTTCAGGGTTTCTCTTACCTAAGTACATGATCTTGCACTTCTTTGCATTAAACTCCAGTTGCCACTCTTCCAACCATTTTACTAGTTTATCCAGATCTCTTCTCATTCTGCCCACCCCATCTGGATCATCTACTCTGTTGCAGATCTTGGTGTCATCTGCAAACAGACAAACCTTACCCTCCAGTCCATCTGCAATGTCACTGATGAAGATATTGAAGAGGACTGGTCCCAGGACTGATCCCCGAGGTACCCCACTTGTGACTTGCATCTCTTTTTGACTGTATACCATTTACCACCACTCTCTGTTTTCTGCCCATCAATCAGTTTGCCACCCAGCTGACCAAGTTCTGACCCACCCCGAGCCTACTCAGCTTATTAATCAATCTTCTATGTGGAAAGCTTTGCTGAAGTCAAGGTAGGTGACATCAACTGCTCCCCCCTTGGTCCACCACTCTGGTTACCCAGTCAAAGAATCTATGAGATTAGTTTGACAGGACCTTCCTTTTGTAAACCCATGCTGTCTTGGATCCTGTGCTCCTATGGATTCCAGGTGTTGCACTATCCTTTCCTTAAGGAGTGCCTCCATAATCTTGCCTACTACTGAGGTAAGACTGACTGATCTGTAGTTCCCTGCCTCCTCCCTGCTATCACTCTTGTGGAGCGGGATCACATGAGCCCTTCTCCAGTCTTCTGGGACCTCTCCTGCGCTCAGTGACTCGTTAAACAGTTTTGATAATGACTCTACTAGCTCCACCCTTAGCTCCTTTAGTTCCCTGGGATGTATGCCATCAGGTCCCATTGCCATGTCCACCCTAAACTTATTGAGCTCTTGTAGGACCCTTTCTTTTGTGAAAGGACTAGTGCACACCTCTCTCTCCCCCCTGTGTCCATGGTGCTGAGCTGTGGGCCCTGTCCTACCTTCTCGTCAGTAAATACTGAGCAGAAGTATCTATTTAGGATAGATGCTTTTACATGGTCCTCCTCCTCACATGCCCCCTTATCCCCTTTCATCTTAGCAATACCCGCTCTGGACTTTCTCCTTTCACTAATGTATCTATAGAAAGCCTTGTCACCTTCTTTTACTGTCTGTGCTAGTGTTTCCTCGATTTGGGCCTTTGCCTGCCTTACTGCCTTCCCTGCTTCCCTTAGGGAAGTTTGGTATGCCTCCCTATCTTCATCCTGCTGCGTTCCTTTATATTTCCTGAAGGCCAGCCTTTTGGCTCTGACCTTTTCTGCTACTGTTTTTGAGAACCAAAGTGGTTTCCTTCTTCTTTTGCACTTCCTTTTCTCTCTAACACAATGGGATGTTGCTTCAAGTATTGCAGCTATAATGCTTGCTCACTTTGCCTGTACCACCTCACCTGTATTTCTTTTTGCCAGGGCTGTCGTTACTCTGTTGGCCATCTTATCAAAGTCAGCTCCTCTGAAGTCCCATATTTTTGCCTTGGAATGGGATGATTTAGTTCTAGTGGCCAAATTGAACAATACCGTGTGATGGTCACTGACCCCCAGGCGACCTTCTACCTGAAGATCTGTGATCACTTCCCTGTTAGTCAGTACTAGATCTAGGATAGCCCTGTCTCTTGTGGGTTGTTGTACCAGTTGTTTGAGTCCCTCCCCTGCAAGGAATCCACCACGTGTCTAATTCTGGCAGATGTTCCTGCTGGTATTGACCAATCTGTATCTGGCATGTTGAAGTCTTCCATTATCAGAACCTCCCCTTTAGCTGTCATGTTTTGTGTATCTTCTAACAGTAATGTGTCTATGTCCTCCTCTGGTCTGGAGGCCTGTACACAACTCCAGTTCATATGGCTGTTCCATTTTCTGTTTCCAGGGTGACCCACAGTTCTTCTGGCTCTTTATGTGTATTCTAAATTTCTGTAGCTTTGATATTTTCATTGACATAAAGGGCCACTCCACCCCCCCTTTCTGCACCGCAGTCTCTTCTGAACAGTACATAGCCAGGTACTGAAGTCTCCCAAATGTGCTTACTGGTAAACCATGTCTCGCTAATAGCTACTATGTCTAGTTTAGCCTCTGTCATTATTGCCTGCAGGTCTGGGATCTTGTTTTCCAGACTGTAAACATTTGTGTACGTGATTTTCCATTGGTCAGATTTCGGTGTGTTAGTTGTTCAGTGAGGTCTGACGTTTTCCCTGTGAGTCATATGGGGAGCCGGACCTTTTTCCTTACCTGGTGATGCAAATGAACTACAAACATGCTGAACTCCTGTTTGACCACTAGCTGGGGGGGGGGGGTGTTCTTCCCATTCAACGTCTGGGGTGCTGCACCCCTCTCCCTGTTTGCTAGTTTAAATATTCTGCAAAGACCTCAAACTTCTGCCCCAGTGCACTGACTCCCTCCTTAGTCAGATGCAGCCCATCACATTTAAAGAACTTTTGCTCCCAAAACTGTATGCTCCTGAGAGTGTGGGGGGGGGGAGAGTTAGTTATAATAATAATGCATATATTAGGAGGGGTGGAATGGGAAAATAGGCAGATTAATTCTGCTTTCATACACTCAGCTGATGGACACTCTTAGTGTCCAATTTATCTTCTTGAGTGTAAGCAAGTGAGATTTGTCTCCATGTAGAGTAGTAGAAGGAAGGGAGGAGGGATGGGAGGGAAAGAAATATAAAAGCATAAAAAACAAGCATTTGTCAATGCCGAATGTTGTCTTGCTGCCATTGGCAGTGCAGGAGTTAGAGAGATGCAGCATAGGAGTGGCAGTCAAGTATTGAACTGATGCCAACCCACCCCCACCCTACAGAGAGTGAGAGGCATTAGGGTGTCCCTGTGGGTGTTTGGTAGTGCAGTGTGGGAAAACATGCTGGGCAGGATGTTAAAAATGACATCTGCACAGTTCATAAGGAGGTGTAATTAAATGGCAGTGCTGAAAATGTGGCATACAAATATACGAAAGTTGAGGAGTTGCAAGGTGCATGGCAAATATGCAAACGCAGCTTGCAGCACTAACAGTTGTTGGCGTTCAGCGCACCAAATTTCAACATAGGCATTTTAGCACCTCTGCTCATGTACAGTGTCACTGTCATTTCTCAAAGTGTCCCAAGAAGTGATTTCGCACAGCGACCACGCTATTCTGTGCCGGAAGTGTGGAAACACATTTTGGACAGGATACATGAAGTGACAGCTGTACTGTTCATCAAGAGGTGTGTAAAAATGGCAATGGTGAAAATCCAGAGTGAAAATATCACAAATGCATGACGGAACGAGCATGCATGCAATCTGCCAATGCACTCCCGTAACACAGTCATTTTATGGAGTATCAGCTCCAAATTTTCAACATTGGCATTCTAGGAGCTCTGCTCATGAACTGTGTCACTGTCATTTTCCTAATCTGGCCCAAACACTGATTTCCCACAGCAACTGCGCAATTGTGTGTCGGAAGTGCGGAAACACATTTTGGGCAGGATGTGGGAAATGACAGCTGTACTGTTCACAAGGAGGTGCAGAAAAATGCCAATGCTGAAAATATGACGTTAAACTATTGCGAATGCGAAAGTTACGAGCCTGCATAGCAACTGCGCAACGCACGCTTGTAAAACAGGCATTTCTTGGATTTTTTCCACCAAATTTGGAACATAGGCTTTTTGAGAGGCCTCCTCATGAAGACTGGCACTGTCATTTCACTAATGGGTCCCGAAAGGTGATTTTGCACAGTGACTGTGAAATCACCTTCCGAGGCCGATTAACGCCATGACAGTGACAGAATTCATGAGGAGGGGCCCCAAAAACCCCATGTTGAAAATTTGGTGCCAAAATTCCAAGAAATGCCTGAGATATGCAACAAAGTTGAAAAAACCCTATTCATTGCATTATACAGCTCACCGGCATTTCCTCAGTTCACGGTCGGCTTTGAAGAGTGCAGACGTGTTCCCGGTCCACGGAAGATCGTCGCGCCGGAGTCCGGAGGTAAGTATGGGGTGGAGGGGGTGAGGGGAGGCAGGGTGCGCAGTGGGTGTGTGCGGGTGGGGGGAAGGGGGCATGTAGACTATTAGGGACAGTTTTCATTTTCCAGATGTAGAAAAAAAAAAAGCGAAACCATTGCGGGACAGTTTTTGTATTACAGGGCATTTGGCATGCTGAGGTGGGCTCCCAGCATGCCACCCTATGGGTTTTGTGTGGGGGTGCAGCAGCCGGCGAGAGTTGGGCATGGCCGGCACTGCCTAGAAGTGTGCAGCCGAGATGGGCACCTGTGCTGACAAAAGGGGGAGCTTGAGCTGAGGGGATTGGGCACCCCTTGGCATTCAAACTTGTGGGGGTGATGCCGACAGGGAGTGGGCTCCTCTGTCAGTGGCAAAAGCGGGGCGCGAGCCGAGGAGGATTGGACACCCCTCGGCATTCCACATTTGTGGGAGGGGGATGCCGACAGGGAGTGGGCTCCCCCGTTGGCAAACAAACACGGGGGGGTTGCTGACAGGGGGATTGGGCATCCCCAATGTCGGAAACCGTGAGACGGCTGCCCGCTCGCTGACCATGATCATAATGGCGGCGAGCACGGCAAGCAAAGGACCGCTGCATATGATGATTGCAGCGAACCTTTGCTTTGATGTGCTCGCCCCATTATGAATGCATGGTGTGGCAGTGGCATGCAGGCTGATTGGGGAATGAGGGACGCACCTACTGATGCGTGCCCTGCATTCGCCCAAGAGCAGCCGCGCCCCCAAGACCCGCACTGTCGCAAGATGTTTCTTGCGCATGCACTCAAGCCAACATAAAAATGATATGGGTTTGCCATATATTGAATTTTTAATAAAACAGAAGCTTGTAAGAAAAAAATCATAAAGATTTTGAATTTTGGTAATGGGTTTAACTACATAAATATGAAAAAGTGACCAAAAATCCTTATTGACAATTATAAGTATGGCTAGCATAAGCTGCTACAGATGTGCCTCATGAAACACTAAGGATATGAGAAATAGGGCAAAAAAAGAGAAGTATAATTCAACATTGTAATTGAAAAAAAAACATAGAGATTCTTAGATTACTAGAAACACATTTTGTTTACTTCAAGATGCAAAATATTGTGCTAATCTTTTTAGGACCTCAGATCCCTGCCAATAATGACATGAACAAGTCATGTGTGGGTGCACAGTTTTGGCAATTATTTTACTTAATTCATTTCTTATCAATGCCCCATTTCACAAATCCTGTTATACATATGCATGAATCACATCAGTCACATTTTATACATCATAACATTCCCAATTAATTTCTCAAATCATCATTTCTTCTTCTACAAATTTATACTTGATTTTCTTTATTTATTATCTTCTTCTCTCCCCCAACTATACATCATGGGGGGACGGCCTTCTGCTTCCTCCTTCATTCAAAGGGGTATGAGCATACACACCGTGCCCCTGCTTCTTGTTGTCTTATGTCCTATTTATTATTTCCCCCATTTAATCTCCCCTTATCCTATCCTCCCCCTCCCTTATTTTCCCTCCCTTACTTGTGTCCTTTTTCTTTTGCTGCACTGCCGTCCACCTTTGGCAGTCCCACCATGGTTTTCTGCGCTCCACCTTCTGCAGTGACCTCACCAATCCAAATCCTTGCTTCAGGGTGGGAGGGTAGGAAAACCTCTTAGAGCAAATATTGTGAGCTCCCTTGGCTGTGCAAGCCCTTAAGTACCCCTCCTTGCTCGCCCCTCTCTCTTCTGCCTTGGCCAATCCCAGTTTTCCACCTCACTCCTCGCTCTGACCTCACAGGGCCCACCCCTTCTGTAACCTCAATCTTCCCTCCCCCTGCCCCCTTCCCTCCATTTCTCTGCCTTAAGTCAGTCATCTATTCCTGGCCCTCCCACATGCACTTGTCTAGGCCTGAGGACAATGGGGTCTGCCCCTTTAAATGGGCAACCCACTTTGTGCTCTTTATGATTAGTCTTCAAGAGGAGTTGCTATTCTTAATTAAAAAAAAAAACTCAACTGTAGTGCATAAAGCATCTAGGACAGATTCAAATGGACACTTTCTGATGATTCATTTACAATTTAACAAACAAAGCTTTACAATTATAGAAACATAGAAACATAGAAACATAGAAGTTGACGGCAGATAAGGACCGCAAGGCCCATCCAGTCTGCCCATTTCTTTTTCTACCTTATAAATGTGCCATTGGCCTTTGCTCTGTCAGTGACCTATCTATTCATAGTCATTTGTATTGCTCCCTTATGCCTATCCCATGCCTGTTTGAAGCCCTGCACTGTATTCATAGCCACCACTTCTTGTGGTAAGCCATTCCATGCATCTACCACCTTTCTGTGAAAAGAATTTCCTCACATTCCCCTTAATCGCCTCCTCTAATCTCATGCTGTGTCCTCTTGTCCTGCTATTTTTCTTATATTTAAACATGTTAGACTCTTTCACCTTTTTATGCCCTTAAGGTGTTTGAATGCCTCGATCATATCACTCTCTCCTCCTTTGCTCAAGGGTATACATATTGAGCTCGCTAATCTGTCCTCATATGTCTTCTGATGCAGTCCCTGCACCATTTTGGTTGCCCTTCTCTGGACTGCCTCAATTTGGTTAATGTCCTTGTGAAGGTGTGGCCTCCAACACTGCACGCAGTACTCCAGATGGGGCCTAACCAATGTCTTGTAGAGAGGGATTATTACCTCCCTCTTATGACTTGTGATACTCCTACTAATACACCCTAACACCCCCCTAGCCTTACCTTACCTTAGGACTTTATGCACCTAATGAGAATTTACCAGCTTTTTTTACAGATCTAATTTTGACTTTATCACAATTACCTCTTCCTTATGTAATAGCAAGGGATTATAATCTAACTTTAATTATATGACAGATGTCTGCTCTAAGCCAATCACAGCACAGAATACCTGCCAGTTATTCTCCCACAAACTACCTTAAGAAAACCCAGAGTCGTTTATTCACCTAAACCCCACTAACAGAGCCGTTTAATCATTTAAACCCCACCCACAGTCGTTTAAGCACCTTCAGCTCCAGACCACACAATCTACCCTCCGCTCTATCCGGTCCTGCAGTTGCCCCTCAGAATCACTGTCCTCTACAAAAATGTAAGTCACTCTCTCACTTATTGAAACATTTTACTTCCACTCACACTCGGAGCTCACTGAACACTCAGCCTCAGCCATACCCAATAATAACCAGAACCCACCCACCTCCTAACCCAGCTCAAACATTTCACTCCTTACACCCATGGCATACCAACCTACTCACACTCCTCTAAACTATAGCTGAAGAATCACACATGGACTGTATTATTTTACGTAACTGTAACTCGTCTCTCTGCAGTCCCGCCATGTCACTTCCTAGAATGCAGACGCTTACATTTGCATGAGCTTCCTTACACAAAAAAGACTGTTTACAGTGTGCTAATGCTAGCCTAGGACTACGTGAGCCATCTCATTTCCTGATTGTATTTTCCACTACTGCACACAATTCAGGTTAAAGAGTAACTCCAACTCGTATAATAGTAATAACATTCAAGGAGTTGCAGTATACTCGCAATAACCAGCTTGTGTGGATGATTAAACACCTTGGCTTCTCCTCAGCATTTAATCATCCACACAAGCAGGTTATTGCATCGTATACTCCAACTCCCCGAATGTTATCACCTAAATAATTTAGCTAGGACTGCAGGTTATGTAGAATCAAAGAAAAAAGCAGTACGAGTGATTAAGAGTTATGTAAAAGATTTGAACTAGGTGGATCTCTTTAGATATAAAAACACAGACACAGAGGCATATTCTTTCTGGTTCTCAAGTCCACCATATTCACTTTAGAATTGACTTTATTTTGACAATAGCTATAGTAATATAAACAATCAAAAAAATACAATATGGTCCTATAATAATATCAGACCATGCGTTAATGACTTGAGAAATGAAATTATCAGAAGTATTTTTTTCAGGTGAAAATTTGGAGATCAGATCAGGCCACAATGTAAAACCATGATTTTACTGCTTTTTTTAGATACAGAATTAAAGTATTACTTTGTAGAAAACAGAGAAGAAGATTATCCTATATTTAACACATGGGATGCAATGAAACCAACAATTTCATTTGATATCATTGCACATATCGCATATAGAAATAAAAAATTTAAAACACAACTAAAACATTTCCAGTCCAAATTAAAAGAAGAAGAACAAAACTATATCCGGTCAGCTTCTGAATCAGACCTGCAAAAATTATTAGTTACAAAAAATGAATGTAATAATATATTAAGGAGAAAATGAGAAAGGAAAAGCATGACTCCCACTGTGACTTGAACCCAGGCCCCTGGCTTACTGTGCCAGTGTTTTAACCCCTAACTATGGGATGCCTAGAGATTAGTAGGCTTCTGGGCTTCCTTTGAGGCACACATACTCCTTTCTAAGTGTTCCATAACCAGTAACTAATGCAACACTTAGAAATAAATGTGTGTGCCTCAAGGAAAGCCCAGAAGTTGGCTAATCACAGAACCTCCCAGAGCTTAGCAGTTAGAGCACTGGCACGGTATGCCAGGGGCTGGGTTCAAGTCCCAGTGGCAGTCACATTTTTCCTTTCACATTTCCTTCTTGATTTAAAATTGCCTCACTGTGGCTTGACTGCACTGAGAAAAAATGCTGTTTGATGTTTTTATAATAATATTATGTAAGAGAAATCTAGAGATGCTTTAAGTAGATCTAGAGCAAAATATTGTTATCTGGGGGAAACCCCAAGTAAACTATTGGCATGGCAATTAAAAACAGAGGAATGTACAAAAATAATACCCAGAATAATTAAACATAATGGAAATATGACTACAGGTCAGGAAGCATTAAAGGACTGCTACCAGACATTATATATACCAGAAACCAAACCTCTTAAAATACACATAGAAACATTTTTGGAAAAAATAATGCTCCCTAAAATAATTAGTGTCCAGAATCAGATATTAGAACAAGAAATAACTTTAAAAGAAATAACAGATGCAATAAAAAGTCTTCCATCGAGTTAATATCCATGCCCTGGTGGAATTACTATGTGTCTATAAAAAATATCAAATTATTTTGCCACCAAAATTAAAAAAAAATGTAATTTGATAAAATAAAAACATAAAATGCCAGAATATTTTTATGATGCCTATATAGTCCTTACTCTAAAGCCAAATACAAATCCAGACAACCTTTCCTCAAATAGGGCAATCTCACTTTTAAATAGTGACTATAAAATCTTTACTAAAATTTTAGCTACATGGCTAAATGAAGTAATTCCATCACTTGTAACTCCAGATCAAGTAGGATTTATACAGTGTAGAAAACTATCAAGTGCAGTAAGAAAATGATTGGACATTATAGAGTTGATCACAGAGACTGATACAGCAATGATTGCACTGGAGGCGGAGAAAGCCTTCAGCAGGGTGGACTGGGATTTTTTAATGTCCAGCCTGTTGAAGGCTGGAATGAGCCAGGGATTGCTGGCATGGATTAGGGCAATGTATTTTACACCAAGGGCTAGGGTGTATGCAAATTCTAAGTTATCAAATTAATTTGCTTTAGTAAGGAGAACAAGGCATTGATGTCCCTTGTCCCCAGTTTTATTTGCACTGTATCTGGAACCTCTGGTGCAATATAGTAGGAATAATTTTACAGTAATGACACTGGGAGAAAGGGAATATACAGTACCATTTTACTCAGATGCACTTTGCTTTATCTGTCTAATGTAACACAAACAAGTCAAAAGCTAATTCACTTGATAGGGGAATATTCAAGTGTTTCAGGACATAAACTGAATATACTGAAAACAGAGATTATGCTGTTGGGCAAATTAAAGAATCCAAATCATAAGTTTATAGTAGACCCACAAATATCTTTTAAATATTTGGGAGTAATCTTAACCAAAAATATTAATAAACTGTATTAAAATAATTGTGTATGTCTTATGAATTACATTTTAAATGATTTGGCTAGATGGAGTCATATGCCTTTGACCTTAATAGGAAGGTCAAATATAATAAAAAATGAATATCCTATCAAAACTTTTGTTTTTATTTCAGACCTTACCAATAGTTATGCCAAAAGATTTCTTTTCAGACTCGTAGAAAAAAAATGTAAACTTTTTATGGCAAAATAAAAAACCAAGGCTAAAACAAAAAAAAATGTATAAAACAAAAGATAAAGCAGGAACAGATCTTCCAAACTTTAAGTGGTATAATTGGGGTCTCAGCTGGAAGGACTTTGTAGCATACATTTTTCTAATGACTTAACAGAACACTGGAAGAATGTAGAATTAAGTACAACTGCACATTCTTCTTTAACTGAACTATTGTATATCCCATATAAAAACATGGCAAGTAAAAACCAAATTTAAAGTTTTATAATGACTTCAATAAAAATGTGGCAAATAGTTAATAAACTATTATAGGACATAAACTTGAAATTACAAAAAAAGTATGCCAATACAAAACAATCCATTTTTATGAAAAATAAACTCTAACCATGTATGGAATGTTTGGTATCAAAATAACTTGGAAGACCTATTTATAAATGGAAGGTTAGCTGCATTTGAAGAACTCATAAAAACTTACAAGATTTGTTAAAATGATTATATGTCTTACTACCAAATAAGAAATTATATTAGAAAAAATTGGGACTCTAATTTGGAAAATCCAGCAACTCCACTTGAAGACTTTTATAGGAATATAGAAAATCATATAAAAGCTATAGCTAAATTGTATGCATTGATAAAGAGTCAACTACATAATGACCTCCTAAGACTCAAAAACTCCTGAGAAAATGATTAGGTCTAACAATAAATACAACAGATTGGGAGAATATAATAAGGTATCTGACTATAGTATCTAAATTAGTTAGACTTTAACACATACAGTTTAATATCCTACATAAATTATATTATACTGTGGCAAAATGTCTCAAGTTTGATTCCACAATCCCAGAATTCTGTCCTAGAAGCCATACAAATATAGGCACATTAATGCATATATTTATAGAATGTCCATTTTTGAAAACTTTTGGAAGAAAATAATCAATACTATAGACAGGATCTTAGGAATTAAATTCCCATTTTATCCAGGTTGAATATTTCTAGGTTACACAAATGTGTTGATTCAATGTGCAAATACAAATCAAATTGCATAAATTTGTGAATATAGCAACTATGGTAGCAAAGAAACTAGGTCTGCAAAAATGGAAACATGCAGCACCACCTACATTTAAGGAACGGCTATCAATGATGATAGATACAGCAAAACCTGGGAGAATTTACTATTGTATGAAACATAACTGGGATGAATATACGGGTATATGGACTCCATTTATAGAAAAATTTGAAGAACTGCAATAAAAACCTTCTTGTGAGGGAATATACTGCAGCAGTTGAATCTTCTATAAAGTCAAATGGTAATGTAGCCATGTGTAAATTTTAAAGTCTTTGAAAATGACGACAGACACTAAATATCAGATAAGAAACCATACTGAGGAAACAAATCTCAGAAATGGACAGAGGAGGGTATACCCAATCAGAACAAAAAACAAATGTGGGTAAATATGCTGTCTGATCGTGTCCCCCCCCTTGTCATAAAGCACACACAAAAAAGTCCGGAATATAACCATAACAAAGGACTCCCACACTAACTATACAAAGTACTTCTACTAAGTATTGTCCCGGATTCCCCCCTCTTCCCCCACAAAAGACAGACACCATTATTTGTTGTTGTGCTCAGATTGGCAATTAATTTATTTCAATTCATAATTCCATATTCCATTCCAATTCCTTTATTATCATATTTCCAACATTTTGTTTATACCATCCAATATATCAATCTCTGATTATTCTTCCCCCAGGTGAAGACCTGGGTGCCTTCTTCTTCGCCTTTTCCGTTAGGTAACGGTGAAAACCGAGACTGCTTTTCCTTCATCTTCCTTCTCTTCTTGTGTTATTCCTTTTTCCTTCCTCCCCTTCCCTCCTTCCCCCCTTTCCCCTCAGTCCTTAACCATGTTATCACCTGCCATCCACCTTTGGCAATCCTTGACCATATCCTTACTTGCCATCCGCCTTTGGCATTCCCATCTCTTGTCCATCCTGGATGTGCTTTCCTCCGCACCATCACAGACCCCCGTACAGTCCCCTCTCGACTGTCCTCCTTACTTGCTCCTCTTTGACAGGGTGGGTGGGAGGTATCCAAAAACTCCAGCAAAAGTGGCTGAGGCCCCCCTTGTGCTGTCCCTTAAGTGCCTCCATAACCCCTCCCCTTCCAGTTTGTCTGTCCATTGTTCTGCCCCTTAGCCCCTCTCCTTCCTCCCCCCCTTCCCTTCTGAGCACAACCATCTTAAGCATGGGAGCAGGGGTGCACCAGGACAACTTGGTCTGCCCTCTAAAAGGGGAAAACTCCATTGTCCCAGATTCACCCCTCTTCCCCCACAAAAGACAGACACCATTATTTGTTGTTGTGCTCAGATTGGCAATTAATTTATTTCAATTCATAATTTCATATTCCATTCCAATTCCTTTATTATCATATTTCCAACATTTTGTTTATTCCATCCAATATATCAATCTCTGATTATTCTTCCCCCAGGTGAAGACTTGGATGCCTTCTTCTTCTCCTTTTCCGTTAGGTAACAGTGAAAACTGAGACCACTTTTCCTTCATCTTCCTTCTCTTCCTGTGTTATTCCTTTTTCCTTCCCCCCTTCCTCTCCCCCCCCTTTTCCCCACTAGCCAGTCTCCAGCTGGCATTGGATGGCTGGCTTCCCCATTAACTAGGGTAACTTTCATCCTTACTTCAGGGGAACTCCTTTCTATTTCTATCTGTTATAATCTGCCCCCCTTTGTTTTTTTTATTTCCCATTGTTTGTCTGTCTCCTCCATTCTTCTATAAATCCCATCTTTTCCGTATTGAACATGTCTATAGCTACGTCCGACAGGTGTACCCCGTCTGACCTGTAAAATTCATCTACCCATTCTTCTACCCCCCTCAGTATCACCTGACCTCCCATCTGCCTTACCAATGTCCCAACCATCCTATTCATCTTCCTCCTGGCCCTTTCTACTGCTCTGTGGTTGTGCTCTTGCCTCCACACTCTCCTCAGTATCATATCTGACCAAGCGATGCCCACTTGCGGCCACCGCTGTCGTATAGTTCTTAAGTCCTTTTTTATTTGTAAATATGTGTCCACCCAAGGCCTGCTTGCCAGGTCGTTGCCTCCCAAATGTATAATAATTAGGTCTGGCCTGGGCTGCCATTCTCAGATTTCTGTTAACGTGGGAAGCAGCTGAGCCCACTTCATCCCCCGTATGCCATGCCAAAACAACCTACACCTTCTCACATCTTGGTATAGCTGCTTTCCCCCAGCCTTCTTCTCTGCTCTCTTTCCAGCCCAATAGATGTAGGAATGGCCGGAGATCCATATTTCCGAGATCCTCCCTCTACCTATAGGGTGTTAGCACAATCATTACTATACAAGCTCAATATGTCGCTCCCCTATTTGTCCCCCCTTTTGCATGCCCCCATCCTGTCTGTTCCCCTTTCTTGCCCCCCCATCGCTGCGGTCCCCGCCTGGGGCCAGACCACCATCTTATGTCTAAATTATGTATCCATCTATACCTGCATATCATTGCGTTTCCTTTTTTTTTTTTGTAGTTATTTCAGTACTCTAATGTACCTTTTATAACTGGCCAATCACCAGCGTCCCTTTTCCAATATTGTGTTCACTGTCTCACCTGCCACCGCCCACTGTGAGGCGGCCCCAATCCGCAGGGAATGGGAAGAATAATTAGCTGGGTCTTCTACTAAGAATTGCATGCCCTTCTTCAGTATTGCCGTGACTTGGTAGCCAGTCACCCTTCTCCCATCCCCATGTACAAATAATTTTCCTGTCCTGTTCCCCTGTGCTGTGGTGAAAACCCACAGCGCCTGCACTGGGCATATTGTGCCCTCTGTTTGACTTTCTAGCATCACCATGCAACCTTTTCCCCCTTGATCTGTCTTAGATCTCCTAATCCTGATCTGTATCTCCGTCACTCCCCAGGTTATGTCCTCCCAGTCTAGCCCCCCTTCCCCGTCCTCCTTCCCATGGCCTACTACCTCACTCACTCTCATGGCACCTGCAAACATTATCACATAAATTATGTGAAACAGCTGGGCCTCATTCCGTGATCTGCATATTATTGGGAGCACCCCCTTTAGCTTTATAAGCCATTGTTCCCCTATCGGCCTCCTGCTATCTGCTGGTCCTTGTCTTAACCTGCTCCATCCTTGCATCACTGTTCTGATGAGCAATGTTTTTGTTGGGTCCCCCCACCCTGTCAGACTGCAGATAAGATCAATCCCTGCCAAGTAAACTCCCATCGTGGTGTGGGCTGTGCCTTTTTGCCACTGTTCCACTGTGAACATTCCCAACTGTTCGTCTGTGAGTGGCCTACTTACCTCCATCCGGTGCTCTGCCCTGAATGTTTGAAACACTCGCCAGGCCCTGTCGTAGGCCCTCAGAGTCCAAGGTGCCCATGAGCTGCGAAACAACACTTCTGCTCCTTCCTGCCATTGTCCCAGATGTTTCTTTGGTATGGGTGTTTTTAATTCCTCTGCTGCTGGTGCCAGCCTCTGAAAATGGTCCAGCTGCAGACGGGAAAGGCTGTCAGCCAGAGTGTTGTGTACCCCTTCTATGTGTTGCGCTCTAAATGACATGTTCAGTTGTAATGCCCTTAAGACTAAACGCCATAATACCTGCATGACTGTGTCCGATCTGGCTCCCTTGTTGTTCAACACATCTACCACTGCTCTATTGTCACACCAAAAAAGTTACTTTCTGATCCCTCAATTGCTCTCCACAGACTAAAGTACATGCCCATATGGGCATGATCTCAAGCAATGTAATGTCTCTCACTTTCCCCTCTTGTACCCAAATGGCTGGCCAGGGTTCTGCGAACCATTTTCCTCCCATGTACCACCCCCATGCCTATAGCCCCAGCCGCATCTGTGTATAGATCTAGATCTGTGTTGTATAGCCATTCCTCCTGCCAGAATGAGCAACCATTGTACTCTCTCAGGAATTCTTCCCAAATCTTAAAATCCTCCTTAACCCCCCAAGTCAAGTCTACCCAGTGATGAGGTCTGGTGACCCCTGCTGTGGCCCTGGCTAACCTCTTTGTGAATGTCCTCCCTGGCCCAGTGGCCCTGCAGGCAAAGTTCAAATGCCCCAGTACTTGTTGTACCAGCTTTAGCTGTACCCGTCTCCTGCTAGTGTGCAATTGTATTAATTCTTTCAGCTTATTGACTTTCTTATCCGGTAGTCTAAGTACCCCGTTCAGGGCATTTATCTCAATTCCCATAAATTCTATAATCCCGCTGGGCCCCTCTGTCTTTTCCGGGGTTAGTGGCACCCCCAACTCCTAACACAACTCCTGGAACTTACCCAACATCGTTTGTGTCTCCCCTTTTCCCTCTTCCGATGAATAGGAAATCATCCAGATAATGTATGACCCTCCTATAACCTGTCTTTTCCTGAAATATCCACTGCAGACAGGTGCTGAAGGCCACAAATGTCGCACATGCTGTGGAACAACCCATTGGCATTGCTTTGTCAAAATAGTATCTTCCCCCGCTTTTGAAACCCAATAAATCCCAATCCTCCCTCCTGACTGGAAGCAGTCTGAAAGCAGATTCAATGTCCATTTTAGCCATCCATGCCTCCTCTGTGGCCCGGATCATCCGGAGCGCATCTTCCAGTGTCGCATAAGTCACCGTACTGTGCTCCTCACTAATAAAATAATTTACTGACTCTCCTTCTGGATAGGACAGGTGGTGGATCACTCTGTATTCCCCTTCCTGTTTCTTGGGTACCAGACCCAATGGTGAGACCCCCATGCTCTGCAATGGGGGTTTCTCAAATGGGCCCTCGACTCTGCCCGCTGCTACTTCCTTCTCTATCTTCTATCTCAGCACCTCCTCCTTCCCTTTTACTGACCCTAGGTTGCTGGCCTCCATGGTTTGCCTAGATCCCGTAAACTGTAATGAAAAACCCGAGCTAAAGCCCTGCAAAATCATATTCTGCACCCTTGAGTCTGGATATTTGTCCATGTAACTTGCCCATACCTTGTCTCTGATTGGAGTTCTGGCCATCCTAAAACGTGCCTTATCTCATCCCCCGCCCTTCCCCTTTTTTCCCTCTATTACTTCCTGAATGCCCTCTCATCATTCATCTGTTCTGTTCACCCCTATTCATGTTCCCCCTACCCTGTCCTCCTCTGCTCCAGGTCTGGTCTTTAAAACCTTAACCCTCTCAAAAAAACTTTGGCCTGTTCCTTGCCCCCCATGCCCTTGTGCCCCTTGCCCCCATGCCATTCTACATTTGCTTGCTGGGTGGCCTCCCCCACACCTCAAGCACACATGCTGAAACTGACATTGAGGCCAGGAACAAAAGGCTCTGTTATAAGTCCAGCAGCATCTCTGGGTCCCAAAACCCTTCTTGCTCCATTCCCCTTCGGGCCTGGACTGATCTGTGACGTAATCCGTCCATAACTCTATCTGTTTGGTGTCCCATCTCATGTCCCCAAACGTTGACATTCTCTGTCTAAAGGATTCATCATAGTATAACCACCCCATCCCACCCTTTGCCTTTGCCTTCCGGATTATCAGGGAATAGGTAATGAGCGGGATGCCTAATTCTGGCCTTTTTTCCATGATAATGGCTGAGAAAGTAGAGAAACCTAGGAACCATCTATCCCAAGTCTTCCCTTTTGTGAACTTATCTTCCTCTTTCTTCCCTAAAAGCACTATAGCCACTGCCATCTCACTCTTTCCTATGCCCTCAGCTTCCTCATACTTGGCAGCAGCCTCACGGTTCACCAAGGTGAATATGTCCACATATTCTCCTTTCCAATTTTTTTCTTTCGTGGTCAGCGGCCTATCCTCATTCCAGGAGTGCCTATCTCTTCTGTCCCTTTTCCCTCTTTCTCCACTCCCTGTTCCCCCCTTTCTGTCCCTTGTTTCTCCCTCCTGATCTCTGCCAGTGCCGATTCCATCTGCCCTATACCACCTGCTCCTAATGCCATTACAATTTGCCCTATATATTCTTTTATACTGTCCCCACTGCGCTGGATGCATTACCTGTGACCTTGTCTGGGCCTTCCTGCCTGGAGTCTTCCAAGGTCCCTCTTGCTTCTCCCAGTGGCTGCGGAAGGGTGTGGGCTGCTGGGTTTTGTGGAGGGAGCAAACCATTCTGGGCATCGTGACTGGGTTCAACCAGGGAGATGCCACCCTGATCTGGGTGGGGGCCCGGTGGCATAGTGACGTAGGCTGCAGGGGTAATGGATCCGCCATCTTGGCCAGCCCCGCTACCACCGGTGGTGCCTTCCCGGTACCACGCGGCCCTCTGGCTGGTGGTTTTTCCTTGCTGCCCTTTCCTGTGGCCGCCTTTCTCTTTTCCCCGGGTCTCCCTGGTTCCCCTCCCTCCACCAGCTCCCACATCCTGTTTGCTTTTTCCACCAATTCCCTTATCGCCTTGTAAGCCTCCTCTTTTGATGGCCTGCTCTTCTTTGGTGCCATTGTCCTTCTTCTCTTTACCCTGAGAAAACAACTACGAGAGAAAAACAAGGTTAATTGTATGACTGTACCATCCAGAACGCTTTTTAGTTCCGGCTGTGCTCCCCCACCCTGTTCCACAGTCTGGCCATCAGGCAAGACCCCCATTCGCTCTTGACCAGCTTCTTTCCACTCTCCGTCACTCATTTGTGACCCCTCAGGGCCTCCCTTCTCTGTTCACAGCAAGTCTCCACTTGTACCCTGCTGTCTGCCTTGCCTGCCTGGGCTGACCCAGGCGCCCCCCAGTTAGCATCCCCACCGTAGGAATTGGTCGCACCACGGGGTTCAAAATCTCTGCCCTCCTCTGCTCTCTCCCAGCAACCAATCCCAAAAAAGGGGGAGGAAGGGCCAAAAAACCCTGTAAACAGACCCCACCAAAAGTGAATGCACTGCTTCCACGAGGTCCCGGGTCACAATCTCTCTCCTCCTGCCCCAGGCCTCTCCCAGGCACCTTGCTCTCCCCAGTATGCCTCAAAAGGCCACCAAAACTGTGAGAACAGCCTGAGCACCCAGAAACAGCATTAACCTGAACCCCCCCGAGGCGTGTGATGTCACGCCACGTGGTCCCATGTCGCACTCGCTCTCCCTTGCTTCTGGGCCTTTTCCCAGGCCTACTATCCATACTTGAGCAAAATAAGACAGGCCTTACACAAACCCAACCCCCCCAAAATGTTGTCTTTCAGGAACAAAATCCCTGGACTGTCAGCATGATGACCCGCCTCCTATGCCACTAGCTCTAGCTAGCACACATGGAGCGTGGCGTCGTGCCATGTGGTCCCGGGTCTCACTTTCTCCCCCCACCTTCCAGGGCTCTTCTGGGCCTTCTATTCTCGATCGGTGACACAAAATGGCCACCCAGTCACAATATCCTGAAAACCAAGGCCAGTGCTTCCTAGCAACCCCACATGGCGTGTGACGACATGCCACGCGGTCCCTGCCCAGGGCATCTTCCAGGCCTACTGATTCAACCTCTAGGCAACCAACAAGACCACAAATTCTTTCCCAGTGTTTAGACTAGACAAGCTGTTTACCACATGTAGGTTTTCTCTGTCTTCTCAATCACTTGGTCTTGCTATCAGGACGCAGGGCTGCTCAAAGAAAATGAAAGCTGGTTTCCAGACATTCACTGCTCATGCTTAGACCAACTACCCCACTTGTGAAATGATTATCTGGTCACCTAAAGCACAGCCTAACCACAACACAGCTACCAGCACATCAGGGACAGGAAAAAGGGGGTTTGTTTTGTTTCATTTTTTTTTTACAACCCCCCCACACGGTGTGTGATGTCATGCCATGTGGTCCCAACTCGTGCTCGCTCCCACCAGCTTCAAGGCCTCTTCCTGGCCTCCTGTTCCTACCAGGCAACCTCAGAGGGGGAAACAAACAGCCACAAAACTAAGAAGCCATGAAAGACTTTTTCACCCCTCCCGACGTGGCGTGTGGCATCACGCCATGCGGTCCCCAGCTCACGCTCACTTTCCCCTGTCTCAGGGGCTCTTCCAGGCCTACAAACACTTGCCAGCCAGCAAACCAGGCCACCAAAAACCACAAAGCATTGAAAACCAGCAAAGGCTTTACACAAACCCCCCCACGTTGCGTCGTTGCCCCACGTGGTCCTGGGTCACTCTCTCATCCACACTCTGGGTCCCCTCGCTATTCAGGGCCCCCATGTTTGCTCAGATATATACTGTAACATAGTTCATCTTCATGCTGTATATATCATTTTTTCCCTCCACACTTTTTTTTTTTTTCAATAACACTTCACATCACATCCTGAAATTCAATTGCTTGCTCCCTTCCCTCTCTCTTCTGGTGAACAAACCTCAAATAAACTGCCAATCCGATGTGCTGCAGTTGATGTAAATCCAAAAACTCCAGCAAAAGTGGCTGAGGCCCCCTTGTGCTGTCCCTAAGTACCCATATCCCTCCACTTCCTGTTTGTCTGTCCATTGTTCTGCCCCCTCAGCCCTCCCCTTCCTCCTCCCTTCTGAGCACAACCATCTTAAGCATGGGAGCAGGGGTGCACCAGGACAACCTGGTCTGCCCTCTAAAAGGGGCAAACTCCATTGTTCTAAACTGCTGGCACCGCAATAATGTCAACAACACTTGCCTAGTATATAACAGGATGTTTTCTTTAAGAATGGAGGTAGTTATATTAGAGTGGGCTTTTTGATGTTGATGGACCATAGTACAGGGGAAGCTATGTATGTCACATTTTCATTTTGTTACACTTTGCTATGAGAAGTTTATGTCTACACAAAGTAAAAACAATATGTAAACTGCAGAACACAGAGAAGTGCAGTAATCCACAGCATGAGGCTAAATAAGCTGTTTGATCATATTGCTCACTCACTCCACCAACCACCTAAATTTGGTGTCTGTCAATGTACTGACAGCAGTAGTTGCCCAATATGTGATTGGATGCCTACCATAAGAAGGGAGATAGTTATGTGAGTGTAGGCTTTATGATGGTGGTGGTGGTGGTGGGGGGTGGAGGCTACATACATACATTTTCATTTGTTACACTATGAGCATTTGTTCACAGAAAGTAAAAAGAAAATGTAAACTGCAGGACACAGAGAGCTGCATTGATCCACAGCTTGAAGCTATATAAGCTGTCTGATTACACTTCCCATTCCCACCAGCATTAGTGTTTGGCGCTTTACTGAAAGCAGCACTTGCCCAGTATATGACAGGATGCCTACAGTAAGAACAATGTTAGTTATGTGAGTGTGGGCTTTATGATGGTGATGGGGGTGAGAGAGGCTGCATGTGTTACACTTTCATTTTTTTTCTCATTGCTATGAGAAATATTTATCCAGAGAAAGTAAAAAGAGAACGTAAACTGCAGGACATAGAGAACTGCAGTGATGCACAGCATGTGGCTAAATAAGCTATCTGATCCCACTTCCCACCTCCCCCACATTTGCATCAAGCATAACCAGAAGTCAGGAATATAATCATGCCAAATGGTAATGAAACGTGTGAGATAAATTTATAGTGTTGGGTTAAATTTATAATCTCAAAACACCCCAGTTACATACCATTTCCTTCAGATCTTAAGATGCCAGGTATTGATCATCACAGACTGCAACACAGATGAGATGAAAGACAATAAAAATATAAAATGTCAGGATTTCCAAATGACCATGGGTGAAAGAAAAACATGAAGTCTAACTCCTTAGACAGCTAGAAATGTGTTAAAAAAACTGTATATACTAACTGGTTAGTGATGATTATCCACTGTGGGCAGAAGCTGTCAAACTTCATTATACATGGCCATATATAATGATTCCTGTATAACGGAGTTTGATTATACACATGTGTGTAATCACATGTGTTTAATGGAGTTTGATTATACATATACATGTATACTCACCCATGTATAACAGAATTTGATTAAGCACCGTTTGCAAAAATTTTAAAATCACTCCCATGCTTGCGCTACTGGCTCCTCGTGCTGTCAGCTCACACTGTCAACTTGATTGCGTTAACCTCACTGAAACCGCTAAGCAGGAATCTTACGTACTGCTGAAGAAAGGCACATTTCTCACAGAAATGAAAAATAATCAGCAGTCTACTAGCATCTATCTATCCACCTAAAAAATTGCACGTTCATCACAATTTTAGCAACCTAATTACCTAGAAAGACAATAATTCATACAGCCACATGAAAAAAGAAACACTCTAGGAAAAACCAAGACCGACGTTAGGCTGTTCAACAAGTACCTGTCTGACAAAAAATCAAAGGAACCAGTTATTATAAAAAATAAAACAAGGAAGTTTGTGTCAGCTCAGATTTTATGCACACCCGGAGTGTGCAATGCCTTGATTAACTCCTGGAGCTTTGCTCTCAGAGTTTCCGAGGTTTTGCACAACTCGAGTGTGCGTAAAATCCTCATTACACACACTTTCCCATGCATTATTCTGTATGTAATAATAGACATCACAAACCTCACAAAGTCCTGTCAGCATGGGAGACATCTTTTTGCTTGAGCTTTCATCTTGTGCCGTCTCTTTCGCTCCTGTATTGACTCAGATCACAGCAACAGCAACAGCACAGTGCATAACACACATTTAAAAGGCAAAATCTTTAGTAAATTGAAGCAAAATATTTTTAAACCATGTGTTACACATGAAAAATAAGACTTCAAATGGTTACATATGGGAAAAAAGAACCAATATACTAGGGGCCAGATTCACAAAACTTTGCCCCTACCCAAATCCAGTTTGCACAGCACAAACCAGGATTTGCACCAAAGCATAATTCACAAAAGTCCAGTTTGCATACAGAAACTGTATCTGCACCGTGGCAAAGTGTGGAGGGGAATGCAATTCAAGTGAAGGAGAGAGGACCAGCATATCTGCACAGTCCAATACACAAAGCATTTGTTCCACAAGGGAGTTTTGTGGGGTCCACTTGCATGAAGCAAATACCGCCGACTGAGACCTTGCTTAAATCCTTTGCAACCCTAGTAGCTGGTGAAGGTACTGCAGTGCCCCTCCCAAGCGATGAGCAATGGCCTGATAGATAAACAATAAGTTCATTCCCTAATGCTAGTGTTCCCCCCCATACACCGATCATCAGCCTGATAGGTATAAAAAGAAGTGTAATTCCTGGTGCTAGTGGATCCCCCACCCCACCCCTGATCATTGATGTCTGGCCCAGTAGTTAAAATAGAATTGGAATACCTGGTGCTAGTGGTTCTCTTGTCCCCTCCCCATTTGCCAGCCCGATAGGTACAAAAATAATTTTAATCCCTGGTGCTAGTGGTTCTGCCCCCGTAACTGCCCATTGCTGGTCTCAGTATAGCACACTTATTTCCCTCATGGCTAGTGGTCCCTCCCCCCAATCACCCTCTGGACCACATAAATAAACATATTTAAAATTCTCTGGTGGCTAGTGGTCCCTCCCCAAGCCGATCACTATCCCAGACACAGAAATAAAACTAGTTAAATCTTCCCTGGTGTCCAGTGGTCCCAGCCCTACCCGATTACCCACCCACTGTGTAGCACAAGTTAACCCTGGTGTCCCGTGGTCCCTCCCCCACTTGATCACCTGCCCAACATTGACATTATATCAATGGTGCCAAAGTAACCCCTCTACCTTGATCCCCTGTATAGTGAATATAAACATTTCTCTTGTGGTCTTGTGAATCCCCCCACCTATTCCCTATCCCCAGTATGTGAAGTAACATATATTCCCTGGTGGTCTAGTGGACCCCCCACCACCTCACCCCAGCAGTCAGTGTCTCACCACCCTGTTCGCCCCCATTCTGAATCTGAGCTGGTGACCGTCACTGCCCTCCTCTCACCTCCATGGCCAGCTGCCGACTGATCTGTCAATGTTTGTGTACCGTATACAGTATGCGCTCATTGATTGACAGCTCAGTGAGTGAGCTATCAATAAGTGAGCTCATACCGTATACAGTATTTGCGCATTGACTGCTCAGTTGGTGGTTGGCTTGGTGGTGAGAGGAGGGCTGTGCTGGTCGCCGGCTCAGATTCGGGATGGGGGAATCGGGTGGTGGGGCACTGCCTGCTGAAGTGGGGCATGCCACTAGATGACCAGTGACAGCTCTGATTCACTATATAGGGGATCACAGATAGGGAGGTGGTCCACTAGACCACCAGGGAAATTTTTCTATTTACTACATGGGGTTCTGAAATGGGGGGATCAGAGAGGTGGGACAATAACTGCTAGGTGGGTGGTGTGGGGGATCCACTTGATCACCAGGGAATAGATGATACTTAACGTACTGAGGATTGGGGATAGGGAGGGGGATTCACTAGACAACCAGGGGAATGTTTATTATGACTATACAGGGGATCAGTGTGGGGGGGTTACAATGGCACCATGGAATTTGTTGTCAACCTTGGGTGGGTGATCAGTTTGGTGGGAGGGACCACTTGACACCAGGGAAACCCTTAATACATAGCGGGCAGGTGATCGGTGGGGAGGGGGGCAACTGGGGTGGGGACCACTGGCACCAGGGATTATAATTATTTTTGTATCTATCATGCTGGTGATTGGCAAACAGGGTGGGGGAGATCACTAGCACCAGGGAATTAACTTGTTGCTTACGTTTTGGACCAGTGATCGACATATGGGGGGGACCACTAGCACTAGGGATTGCAATTATTTTTGTACCTATTGGGCCAGTGATCAGTGTATGGGGAGAATCACTGACACCATGGAATGAACTTCTTGTTTACCTGTCAGGCTGGTGATTAGCAATTGGGGAAGTGAGGACCACTAACTCCAGGGATTGCAATTATTTTTGTACCTATTGGACTGGCGATTGGTGTATTGGGAGGAGGACCATTAACCCCAGGGAATGAACTTATTGTTTACCTATTGGCCCGGCTATTGGCGTATGGGGGGGTGCACTAAACTCTGTCCTCAGCCAATGTAAATGGGCCCATAAAGGGCATGCAAATGGCCACATAGTGACCTGCATGTCCACTGGGCTTATTAACATGGCTGCTTTAGTGAATGGGAAATAGCGCACCTGTGCTATTCATTGCAGGGCCATTCTTCTGGCTAAATACCGGTGCAGTGCTAGTGGGGTTAGCAGTGGCTGTACTGGGTTAGCACTGCCCTGTCCTGGTCCTGTTCACAGTCATATAGTTTAAGGCATTATTCAAATGTGAATAGTAAGATTTCACACCTGAGCAACTGCAAAGTACAGCACAAATGTTTCCACTGTGCTTTGCAATTCTTTGCGAATCTAGCATTAGATCTTTTTATACACAGTACAGGAAATAATTTACAGGTGGTAAGACATGCAAGACAGTAAAATGAATACATTGTTAGGAATTCATCAGTTATTAGAAGCTGTTACAAGTACAAGAAGAGGTAAGCACATCCATTAGTTGAGTCTTAAAGAAGTACTGTACATGTAGCCACACTCACTTAAGAATTCCCAAGATGCATTCCAGGACTTGGTAAATCTAAAGGAAAATGAGTTCTGAACCAGTAAAGATTTCCTGAGTGGTGATACCAGAGAGTTATGTGCCATGTGTCTGTAGAGTATTTATTATTGATGCACTTGAAGAATTACTGTGCTCTTGGGGAAAGTAGCACAAGTTTTTTGCCCTTGACCATGGTATAAGAACTGATACATCCTGAATTGCTGTACAGGACACAGGTATGCATATCTAGCTTGAGGTCCAGAGCAAAACAGCAGGCCCTTTTCAATAGTTCTTTAACTGGGAACAGTACACCCTCATTCACCGATCCATAGACCATGATGCCATAATATATAATGCCAATGTTAAAACACTGGACTAGGAGTTTATTTATTTATTTTTTTTATTTCGGGAAGGAAGTTTCATCTGTGCTTATCAAAAAAGCCACTTCTATTATTTACAACCTTAGGCAAACGGTATATGTGATCAACAAAAAACAGCGTACTGTCAAGGACAAAACCAAGGTATTTAAAAATGTTCACCTGTTCTAGAGTAGGACCAGGGGAGGTATTAATGATTAAGAGTGGGGAGGAGTCAGTTTTACTTCACATGCCAAATAACATGCTCTTAGTTTTCTTTTTATGCATAACAAGGAGATTTTGTGAGAATCAGGAATGAACAATGTTAACATTTTGTTGTAGCCAGCTCTTTGGCACAGAGTGATGGAGTATTGTGCTTGCACACTGACAATCCAAGTTTGAGCCCCAACCATAGGGCACCAGGAGTACAGGCTGGCAGGCGTGGACACAGAGCATCCAGCAGATGCTTCTGTCCAGAGAGTGGGTGACTGTGTGTTGCTTCAATAGTGGCTCCTGTTGGTGACTCAGCAGTGGTGCTCTTGGCAGTGTGGGTAATCTCATGCTGCCGAGTGTCCCCGCATCAAGGATGTAGCTGCAGATGCACATATGAGGGTGACAAATGGGACCTCTTAAACAGAAAAGGGTTGTGCTGGACACCCTAAATGATGGCCTCCCTGGCAAACCCCTCCCATGGTACTGGCCTCCACACGTGGACTGGTCCTTCCATCTCCTGCTGCCATAGTCTGATGAAAGGTACTTCCTGCCAGGTGGCAACAGGAGGATCCCCTGACAGTGATTAGTCAGATCTGCCTGTGACAGAAGTACCAGAAGTCTGGGAAAAGGGTCTAGAAGTGTAGGATAAGTCAAGCGGGCAGAAAGACATGCCCTGTGGAGAGCCTGAAAAGGTGTGTGCTCAGGGCAGAGGATCAAAAAAAATCTTGTAGCCTCGGTCTCAGATGATCTTGATTTTTGTCTCCTGCAAAGATTACAGCATCATCTGCACACAAGATTATGTCATTTGTTTGAGAGACAGATAGAAGTTTGATAGGGAACATGTTAAACAGTAGTGAACCAAGTGTGGATCCCTGGGGAACCCCAACAGAGACTATTCTGTTATCAGAGAAAACACTTCTCTATTTTACTGATTGTGTTCTTCAAGACAGGTAGTCATTCAACTGTCTGACAATATCCATGGCTAGGCCAAGCGATAGCCATTTTTGGCACAGAAGGGCATTGTCAACAAGGAGAAAGGTTCTGGTTAGGTTAATATATATTGAGCCTGACAGCTCCCCTCTGTTCATGGCATCACGTCTAAATTCAGTGAATTAAACAGAATGGTTGTAGTGCTAAAGTGTTTCCTGAATCCATGTTTTTACTTAGCCTGAAGCTCATATTTGCTGAGGAATTCTACAAGCTGATTATTCACTATCCTCCTGAGCACCTTGAACTGGGGGGAGTAAAGATATAAGGTTGTAATTCATGGGAATATTAGCATTCTCTCCCTTGAATACTGATCTTACACATGCCTTTTTCCAAACATTTGGTATAATGTCAGTACTCAGGGACAGATTAAGAATTAATTGCATATGGTAGGTCATTTTCAATAAGTCCAAGCTTAAGGAGTTGCACGGCAATTTGTCAGTCCCAAATCTGGATTGTAATTGGCAGGTGGGCATTAGAGCTATGTGGAAAAGCTGGTCCAGTGGCACAGAGCGTTAAGGCACTATGTGCCTTACCTCTAAATATGGCAGTGACCCAAGTTTGGGAATGAGCTTGGGGCACCAGGGGTTGACTGGAGGGGAGAAGATTGAGCATCTGATGGACTGCTCTACTCTTCCAGGGGTGAGGAGGGATAGCACCTCATTCCTTGGTTGCCATCTGGTGGAGACCAGGTGGCAGCACCAGAGTCTGAGCACCGCGCAAGGGATGAGCTGTGGTTCCATAGTGTGCATGTGCCTCCATGCGCGTATGCTTACATGCCACCTCGGAAAGAGTAAAGGGAGAAAAACAGAAAAAGGGAAGGTGCTGGCTTCATGAAGCCCTGCCTGCCTGCCTGCCCCCATTCCCACATTGCCACCCAATCACCATCCACAATTCTGGATGAGACTCACCAGGTGGGGGAAAGATGACCCTCCACTTCCCAACACCACCAAGGGAGGGGGGGGACTCCATGGGGGAATTCTCAGATGATGTAAGTTGGGGGGTGGGTGCCAGATGGGGTTGGCAGAGACAGGGCTGAATAGTCTGCTGGAGCTGACCCACCAGGAGAAAAGCAGTATGGAAAAAAAAGCCCTGTGGAATGGGTTCATAGGTTCATACGTGTGATACAAGTTCAGTGAGCCAAGGCCCTTTAGTGAACTCGCCACCCTTTCACAGGTGGAATGCAAATTTGTTATTCCCCATATATTTGTCCAGTCTTTTTTTTAATATATCCAGAGTATCACTATCCACTATGACTTTTGGTATGTTGTTCCATTTTGTGATAACTCTTTGAGTGTAGAATTTACTCCTTCTAACTGTTAGTGAGTGTTCACCTATTAATTTTTGTGTATGGTATCTAGTTAAATCACTACCCGTGTGTCTAGTAAGTCCAATTGTCTGCAAGGCATAAGGATCATTCATAAATTTATGGACTAGGCACAACTCATCCCTGGTGTAACTATATTGTGTGGAGTACAGATTACGTTTTTGTAGTCTTTTATTACACCCCAGGTGTTTTATTGTCCCAAATATTTTTGTTAACCTTTTCTGCACCTTTTCCACCAATGTCTGGGTTTTAATATCTTGAGGTGTACAAAATTGGGCACAATATCCCAAATAGGGGTGTACTAAGGAAGTATAAAGTGGTATTATGACCTCACTGTCTCTGCTTTTATTATTTCCAAGGATACACCCTATTATTTTCTGGCATTTTTTAACTGTTTCTTGGTTATGCCTGGCAAAGGATAAATCATTTGTAATTAATACCCCCAAGTCCCTTTCTTCCTTTATAACTGATAATGGGATATTGTTTATACTGTATGTATACACAGGGTTATTCTTCCCCATGTGCATCACCTTACACTTTTCTGTATTAAATTGCATTTTGTTAGATTCAGCCCATGATGCTACATTGTCGATATTTTTTTGAAATATTTTAGCCTCAGTTTCAGATTGTACATAGCCCCCATCCTTACAATCATCTGCATATTTGCAGATCCAGGTGTTTTCAGAAGATTGTAATGTTGAGACCATGATATTAAACAAAGTAGGGCCCAAAACTGAGCCCTGTGGAACTCCGCTAGTCAATTGTCCAGACCTGGAGAAGTGACCCTTTATGGAAACTTTCTGAGTCCTATTCTTCAACCAAGACTCAATCCATTTAATGATGTTGGCATTAATTTTCATTTTACATAGATGTTCAAGTAAAACAGTATGGGAGATTTTATCGAAAGCTTTGGCATAATCCAGAAATACCACATCCACTGGGACACCCTCATCCATTGCAGCGCTCACAGGTTCAAAAAAATATAATAAATTAGTCAGGCATGACCTTCCTGTTACAAACCCATGTTGTGTGATATCTACAACATCTGACTGTTGTAGATGTTTTAATATCCTTTATGCTAATAGCCTTTACATCAGCTTACCTACTACTGACGTAAGGCGGATTCGCCTATAGTTTATTACGTCTGCTTACTGCCTTTTTTGTATACATCAATGACTTTAGTTTCCCTCCACACCTCTAGGGTTTTCCCTTCTTGTATTGAGATACTACAAATAAGAGTTAATGGTCCAACCAATTCTGTAGCCAATTTTTTAATAAATAAGGTTGTAATATCATCTGGACCTGGCGCACTAGTTGTTTTTAAATTATCAATGAGTTCCTTGGTTTCTTTAGTAGTAAAAATTGTACAATCGGTAGGTGTTAGAGGGACCTGAACTGTTTTATGGTCCTTTGAGTTATACACACTTGAGGACTAGTCATTAAATTCATTGGCTATATCTGTTTCATCCTCAATGATACCTGAGTGAGTTTGTAGGGGACCAACAGTAGGTTGTTTCCCCTTTAATGATCCTAGATTGCTGAAGGATTGTTTTTTATTGTCTTTGACTCTTTTAACCAAATCCAATTCAATGTTTAAATCTGACATTTTAATTTAGTTTTTTGTCTGTTTGCTAATTGTTTGAATTTCTGCCAGTTATGTCTTGACTGTGTCCTTTTGTATTTATTATAATACTTTTTTTTTTATTAATCTCGATATTTTAGTTGTCCACCAGAATGACCATTCTGCCAGTGGAACAAACTTTTTGAATGTATCAATTCATGCTACAGAATTCTGAACTGTATCAGCTGAACAGTGTTCTGCTGATACTCAATTTTTCCATGGATAATTAGTCCACAACCCTTACTACAATCTGAAATGTAAACTTGATATTGGTGTTCTGCTAATACACGTACTGTACATTTGTTTCTGTGGATACTTGCTCTGCGACCCTTTCATGTAATTTCCATTGAATCAAGAAAGTAAATTTACTTGAAAATGTACTTGCTTGATTTCTAGTGACCTGTAACACCTCCAGGAGTCCATAAATATAAAAATTATGCCTCATAATTCACTATTGTTCCATTGTTTCCATGCTTATCTGCAGATTTAGAACTTTCCAATCACCATCCTGTGTTGTGGATCACCAGAAGTCCTGAGTGCATTTAAATGATGTACAATATGCTCCATAATGTTCCACAGATCTATAATGTTATGTAATGTGTGGAATAACTAGAGTATATTATGGGTGGATTACAATTACGTGTTTTCCACATGAGTGTGTGTTACTTTTGATCTGAGATGGGAGAAAGAAAGAGGCTGAGAGATTGTGACACAGGAAGGCAGTGAGCCAGCAACATTTCTAAAACTTACAAAAGTAATTTCAAATGTTCACCTACTTTCTGAGCAAAACATGTCTGTAAAGAAATAGAGTTCACAGGCCTCAGGCTCCTGTATGCCCATTTTTTACTGGTGGAGAACAGCATACTTATACATGAAGTGACCAACAATATAGGGAGTCTTTTGGTGCCAACAAATTTCAATCTTTTCAGCATGAACAAATTTGGACCAAAATTATGTCAGCAATGAGACATGGGAGAGATAGACCAGCATATACAATAAAACAACCTAAGCATCGATGGGATGATATCAAGCACAGAAAGACTCATCTGCTTAAATCACGTAGAGGGGTGTCTGCACACTGGCCAGTGGTTGAAAATGCCATCAGATTGCTGGAGGTGACTGTTACCAAGTGACTTTGGTGAAAACTGGACTTCCAAAACTGAACCTGAACAGATCGTTAAAATCCCAACTGTTCAGACCTGCTGGAACAGTTGCTAGTTTGATCACTGATATCCATGTTTCACTCTTGCCCAGGATGTGTTGAAAACCTGACTGCCAAGACCAAACTACACCAAATAGGTTGGTCAATGCTAGCTCACATGGGTTGGACCTCCTAGATAAAAGCTGGACAGGTCCATAAATACCGGGTGGTGGAACAAACAATATTAGCAAAGCTTGTGCCTTGTCCAACTGCACCAGACAGTCTAGCCAGTCTAGATTGTACCAGTCTAGTTTGGTCCATGTTCAGATGCCTGGTTTTCCCATGCCTGCTAGTTACCAAATGCATTTCATTAGTTCACGAGTTCATCAGTGGCATTACAGGGTGAGGGTGTGCTTTACATAGGTATGTTTGATATTATAAAAAAATATATAGAATTCGATATCAGAAGGAGAATGAAGGTACTGTATACTGACTAATCTGCTCTTTCTATAATACCTCATCCCTCACGGACCTAATATGGTGGTGAGCTATAACCCCCTTCCCCTAGTCCCCCAGCTTTCAAACTGTCAGTGTATTTCCCTAGGTAAGGACTCCACAACTGTGTACAGTATTCCATGTGAGGCCTCACTGGTATCTGCATGGTGGCCGGCTCGTCACCTTGCATTTCCTACTGTCATGTCCCTTGCCCCTCTCTGAACACATCATGCCATGCTGTATGCTTTGTTGCAGTAACTCATTTACTTGAAGGGACCAATGATGAATGTGTAGCTGACAGGTACATAGCTTCCTGGATCTTAAAACCCCTCCCCAAGGAGTGTCACTATGTCAGAGGATATCCATTCCATTGGCACCACTCAGGACTTTAGCGAGTCATTAAATAAATATGTTAAAGGTACTTCCACTTCTGTGGACATGTCCCTCAGTAGTAAGTCAGTACCAAAGGGTGCAGGACATCCTGGTCTGGTGCCTTGTCTACCTTGAAAGCTTCTATCTAGAGAGACATTGTCTTGATACTGTAAAGTGCAATCAATCCTACCTGCCTGAAATATTATGGGCTACAATGACCACTTCCCATCTTTCCCCTGGCAGGCCAGACACTTGAACAAATGTTGAATTTGACTTGTTTTCTGTGTTTGTTTAGTCATGTGTGACTCATATAATCATACTCTTTTGTCTCAGCAGCAGCTATGCAGAAATCTGGAGAGGAAAGGAGCAGGAGGCTGAGGTGGGCCATAAACAGCTGGTGCCGCTCCTTGTGGTTTTGGTAGCCATGGAGATATTGCTGAAGTGGTTGTTCCTGGCACAGATAAAGTGTGCCCCAAAACTTCAGGTATGTCATGCTATGTGACACATAAATAATAAATTCAATAATTGACTTTATCTGTGAATGAAATTGACTTATTTGCACTGTTGCTAATGACTATGCATCATGGTTTAAGGCACAATCTTGCTGTATGTATCACTATATGCCCAATTCCCATTGCCATCTGAGTCAGTCTGCAGAATTGCTGTTCAATGGAGTGAACGCTAACTTGTGACCATGTGGTCATAAAGGTTGTGTGGGGCACTAGCATCCTTACTGATGTCTATTGAACCACATTGCACCACTAATGACATCACTGTCCCAACCCTTTCTTATATTCAGATTCCTAGCTTGTGTACATATTGAACAAGCCTGCTGTGCATGCATAGCAGGAAAGGCTAGATTGGGGATTGTGACTTAAACAGCATGCTTCTGGCATAGTGCCATGAACTGACAATTAGAAAGCTACATCTTTCTTTTGTCTCTGGACACCAAAATAGGGGTAGGTGGGTGGGCAAAATGAGAACTGTGTGGGAACATGTCCCAGAGATTAACCCTAACCACAGAACAGTTTCTTAATAAAGCAAGAAATAGGTAAGCAATAACCCAGGACAGGGTGTGCTGTTATTGGGGATTAATGCACACCTGGATGCATTGTGAGGCATGAGGCCGCATGCTGAGTGTCCTTAGAGCACCGAGGTGTGCATTTATCCCCAATAACAGCACACCCTGGAGTGGATTATTGCCCTTATAACATTGGTTATGTTTAAACAACAAAAAATATCAAAAAAGGTGTTTTTTTCCTGTTTAAAGCCCCAAAATGGTACTGTATCCTTCCAGCTTTTAAAATAGTCTCTAACAAAAAGTGCACACCTGTTTGCTATTATGCTGTTGCACTTCAACTTGCTCGGGGGGGGTTCAGTCAGGCACAAGAGTGCACAATTTGAAATTTAAATCTCATGGTGTGTCTCTCTCCCACCCTCTCTACGCCAATTGTGTGACACTACTGGGGACAACTGCCACTTTCTTCTAGGTCTGGGAGAACTCAGTGAAGTTCTGACCCTTCTTTTTAATAAGAACTGGAACATGCTGGAGTTCTGATTTCTTCTGATTAGTTCTGATTATTTATAAATACTTGAAAGAAATGAGATAAAATGCATAAAAGTGGCCAGTGTTTGTCATATTTAACACAGAGGCCAAAAGGAAATAATTTAATGCATGATTTGTATACAAAATTACAGTAAAGCTGCTAAATAAAAGCAATAACTGCTAGCTGCTTTATGACTGGGTTGTACTGGTGGCATATCCTGCTTGGGCCCATGACATGAGTGTGCTTGGAGAGAGAGAAAGAGAAAGAAAAGGAGGGAGAGAGAGACAGACAGACAGATTTAATCACTATTATGCCTGCCTGCCCTGTACAGTGTACACACACTGCACAGCCACACTGAGGCCAAGATTAATTTCTTTATTTGTGATTTCTGTGACTGTAAAATTTCTTTTTGTCCCCAAGGAGTCTCTCTCTCGTTCTCCTTAGGATGGCAGAAGTCAAAGATTTATTCTGCCAGCCTGCTCTTGCCCTATGTACACACACAGCCACACTGAAGCCAAGAATAAACTTTATTTTTGATTTCTATGACTATAATATTTCTCTTTGGCCCCCAATAGTCTCTCTCTCTCTCTCTCTCTGTTTCTCCTCTGGATGGTGGTACAAGTCAAATATTTATTTTGCCAGCCTGCTGCTACCCTGTGCATACACACACACACACACACACTAAGCCACACTTGGGCCAAGAATATGTTTTTGTGATTTCTGTAACTATAACATTTCTCTTTGGCCCCAGTAGGCTCCCTCTCACTTTCTCCTCTGGCACAAGTCAACGATTTTTGCCAGCCTGCCCTTGCCCTGGGCCTAAACACAAAACTCTCCACTCCTTTCTTTCTGGTATTCAATATGTCCCAAACCCACATAGGATAGGCTACAGGATTAGGCAGTTTGTGAGGTACTACTTACCAATCTCCACTTTGAGAACAAGACAGACAGCCAACCCTGAGAGTCAAAGACCAACCAACTGACCGACCACAGCAGCTGCAGCCCACGTTCAGGTGTCCACCACACTACATGTGACTGTGATGTGTGGTCCTCCTGCTCCAGGGCTCTGCTCGACTCCTTTCCTCAGTCTTTTTGGTCTGCCTGGCACTGTCTGTTCCTCCTTACCCCCCTCTGTGGGGCGTCAGGCATGTAGAAAACAAGCTCTGCTTTCCACGGACCCGGAACCAGACTTCTGCAGTGAAGTCAGTATTTATGTGGGTTTGTAGATTCAGGGTTTGATCTGGGGGTCCAGATTTCAGGTGGAACAGTCTGCCCAGCCTTACTTTCCACCTGCTGTCTCTGGATCTCTCTTTCAGAGGAGAGCACAGTAATTTGCTCTCTCTCTCTCTCTCTCTCTCTCTCTTTGTCTCTCTATCTCTCTCTCTCTCTCTCTCTCTCTATCTCGCTCTTGCCCTCTCTCTGCACAGTACAGGCACTAATCGACCTCAGCTTCAAAATACCTGCATAGGACACTGCTGGCTCTGTGTCACTCTCTCTGGTCTATCTCTCACCATGCCACCATGCTGATCACTGTACTGCACACTATAGGGACATGCCATCAGTGGACTGTGTGTGTCTCTCTCTCTCTCACACCTGCACTGTGATGCTTGCCATTTTCTGATCTACCTAGGGGGGGGGAGGGCTGTGGCCCACTGGCAGCTGCCCTACCGCTCACACTGCCATCTGCCAACCATCACTCCCTTGTCAGCTTCACATTACTTGGACAGGATCGCCATGCCACTTAATTACAGTAATTGCTGCCTGTGCCACTGAAAACATGTGCTTTTTGCTAGCTTGTCCAGTGAAGATCTGCTCTGCTCCACTTGCAAAATGAATCAGTAACACATACAGATAGATAACTAGACCCATACCTGTACTGATGTCGCCCTTAGCTTCACACTACCTGTAAAGGACACTGCTGGCTCCTTGTTGCTCTCTCTGGTCTGTCTCTCACCACACTGCTGTTCTAATCCAGGGACATGCCACCAGTGGACTGCATATATCTCTCTCTCACTCATGCCAACACTGTGTTGCTCACTGTTTTCTAATCCACCAGGGGGGCGGTGCCTCCAGTGGCCGCCCTACTGCTCACACTGCCACCTGTCACTCCCTTGTCAGCTTCAAGCTACCTGGACAGGATCGCCATGCCATTTAATCAACTGTTGCCTGTGCTGCTAAAAATATGTGCTGTTTGCTAACTTGCACAGTGAAGATCTGTTCTGCTCTACTCGCAAAATGCACAGCTAACTTATACAGACAGAGACAGAGAGAGAGAGAGAGAGAGAGACAGAGAAAGAGACATGTCCCGACGTTGCTTTCACTGCCTCTCTCTCACTGCTGCTCACTTGGTCTCTCTCTCACACAGAAACATAGAAACATAGACTTTGACAGTAGGTAAGTACCACTTGGCACACCCAGTCTGCCCATTTCCCTACCTATTGGATAAGCTGCAGATACTAGTTTTACCAACAGCCTACTTCCTCCTACCTCCCACTAGAATTGCCTTATGTCTGTCCCATGTATTCTTAATTTCCTCCACTGTTTTTGAGCCCATGACCTGCACAGGAAGGCCATTCCATGCGTCCACCACCCTCTCCATGAAAAAATGCTTCCTCATGTAGCCCCTGAGTCATACCCACTCCATCTTCAAATTGAGCCAACTTGTTCTTGCACCTCTCTTTTTCTAAAAGATGCTACCCTCTTGGACTTTGTTGATTCCCTAGAGGTACTTGAAAGTTTCTATCATGTACTTCCTCTTCCACCTTTCCTCAGGAGTAAACATATTAAGCTCTTTTAGCCTTTCTTCATATGTCTTCTGGTTCAAACCCTGCACAATTTTAGTTGCCCTCATCTGGACTGCCTCCATCCTGTCTATGTCCTTGTAGAGATGGGGTCTCCATGACTACACACAGGACTCCAGATGGGGTCTCACCAACTGTCTGTACAGAGGGATAACAACTTTCTGTTTTCTACTGGTGATGCCTCTCCCTATGCATCCCAGTATCCCCCCAGCTCTCCTTACTGCCTTTTCACATTGCTTGCCTACCTTTGGGTCATCTGATAAGACTACCCCCAGGTCCCTTTCCATTTTTGTTGTTGTTAATACCCCCTTCCCCCACTGTGCATGCTTCTCTTGGGTATTTGTTTCCCAGGTGCATTACTTCGCACTTTTTTGCATTGAATCTAAACCACCATACTTTTGATCATTCCTCCAGCCTTGCCATGCCCATTCTCAGCCGTTCTACCCCCCCTTGTGTATCAACCCTGTTGCAGATCTTTGTGTCATCTGCAAAGAGGCATACTTTTCCTTCCAGTCCCTTCACAGTGTCACCTATAAAGACATTAAAGAGAACCAGTCCCAGTACTGAAGCCTGCGGTATCCTACTAGTAACCCCCCCTTTCTTCAGAGTGGACTCCATTTACTATTACCCTCTGCGTCCTGTTGTCCAGCCAATTTTTTACCCAGACTATCACCCTGAGACCCACTCCCAGGCTGGCTAATTTGTTTATTAATGTTTTGTGTGGGACTGTGTCAAATGCATTGCTAAAGTCTAGGTAGACCACATCCACAGCTCCTCCCTGGTCTATTACTTTGGTCACTGAGTCAAAGTACTCTATTAGATTCATCTGACATGACCTTCCCACTGTGAATCCATGCTGCCTTGGGTCCTGTGCCCCGCTGACCTTTAGGCACTCAGCAATTCTTTCTTTCAGAAGTGAATCCATCATTTTCCCTTCCACTGAGGTCAAACTACAGTAACAGGTCTGTAGTTTCCTGCCTCTGTCTTGATTCCACTTTTGTGAAGGGGAATCACATCTGCTGTCCTCCAGTACTCAGGTACCACACCCTCCTCCCATGATTTGTTAAAAAGGGTAGTCAGTGGTGCCACTAGTTCTCCCTTTAGTTCTTTTAGAAGTCTGGGGTGAATCCAGTCAAGCCCCATTACTTTGTCTACCTTCCGTTTTAGGAGGACCCTTTCTTCCATGAATGGACTGGTATCAACCCCCCTTTCCAGTGTGCTTCTATTATTTGGTTTAGGTACCTCCTTCTCCTCTTCTTTTGTGAATATTGAGCAGAATTATATGTTTAGTATCTCTGCCTTGTCACTGTCATCCTCTGCCCACCCCCTTCCCCTTATTAAGCCTCACTATCACTCTCCTGGTCTTTCTTTGCTCCCTAATGAACCAATAAAATATTTTATCTGCCTTCTTAACTGAGTTGGCTATTTTTTCCTAGGCTTGGGCCTTTCCTATTCAGACAGCCTTCCCATCTTTCTTCTGCTTTAACTGGTACAGTTCTCTGTCCTGCTTCTTCTGTATTTCCTTATACTTCCTGAATGCTATCTTTTCCCCCTAGCCTTCCCTGGCACCTCTTTTGAGAACCATAGTAGTTTTGTCCTTGATTTTGTTTAGTTGATTTGTACCAGAAATGCTACTTTATGGATATTACGGAAGCCTTCAAGAAACAGAAAATCCAGCAAGAAATGTAAAATGCAGCAGAATGTAAGTGCTAGTGGTACATATCCAACCACTCCACAGGGTACCCGTTCCCTGGACAACAGCTCCTTACAGGCCACGCCGACATCAAATCTACAGCCTGCAGGAAACAGTGGTGAACTGCACCTCATGCAGTTTAACCAGAACATTAAGCAAATGTAGCATTAGGTGAAAAATCTGTTTGAAAAGACAAAAAGACAGTCTCTCAAACACAAAAGGCAACATACAGCCTGAAATATACTCCTACTAACAGCCATGGGGGGAAGGGGTCCAACACCAATATAGACGTGAGGGAGAAAACAAATCACTTACCTGAGGCAGCAGAAAAGAATGAAAGGGAATCAGAGACCTGGTAAAAAAATAGACACCATTAATATAGTAAGGCAGAAAGTAGCCTCCAATCCAAGCACAGACAGGCAATGGAAACAGGGAAAAAAGCAGGTTAGCAAATTTGAAAGCCGAAGCTTAACAGGTATGATATTAAATTTTGTGGTGCTCCCTGCCACTAGGTAGCCCAAACCAGCTCTGCAGAATCACAGCCCTAAAGTATTTAACACCAAAAAAGTAAATGTTCTTCACAGAAATCTTCTAGGCTGCTTCCCCATCAATGGCACAGCAAAGACTGAGGAGTTTCTGCTGTCTGGAATGTACATGTGCCCAGGATTTTGTGCTAGTTTGTAGCTTTGAGCTGTGCCATTTCCTGTGGTAGGGGTGCACATTTCCCATAGGTACTAACTACCCATTGACAACATGGAGCACTGCAGAATAAATTGTGATTACATCTTTGGCCACCCATAACTCAGCTCTCTTTCAGTCTAGGACTCTGATACTTGGTACACTTATGCAAGCCATGTATACCTGCCACATTTGGCATCATTTAGATATATACTTTCAAAACTAGACCAAAATAACAAAAATTTAAATTCTGGCAACATTCTGTGGAATTGTCATGCCAATTCTGTGAAATTCCATGGAATTGGAAAGGTAATTCTGTGGGAATTCCGCCAGCAGAATTTTATATTTATCACAGCTCTGATATTTCTGTATTTCTTCATTATAGCTGTCTATAATGGACACAATTAGTGTGACCATTGAGTTCCCTTAGCTTTTTTTGTTGTTAATGTTTTTCATTGAGTTTTCAAAAACATAACAACTGATTCACATGATCAACTTTACAGTACATCAATCCTTTCAGTGCAACATATTTACAGTTGTTATATATCTGCTGGGTGCATGACATGCCAAGCACACAGATGACTCATGCGTTGAACCCACTACACATTACTATACCTGCCCTTGATGTCTGGTTTCATTATTTACGTTCAGCAAAATGATACAATGAAGGACCATTTACTTACAGACATTCAAGTGTAAGGCCTAGGAGATAATTTGGTTTGCATAGTCAGAACATTTGTCTTCATGGCTTCCTTATGAGTCTTATTTGCTGTGGCTTAAGGCATGACAACAGTATATTGTCCTATGACATGGAATGGAACAAATGGTGTCAAAAAGTGTACAGAGTTCTTAAACAAAAGCAAACATATTCACTTATTACGAGAGTAGAGAAGTAACCCTGAAGCAGGAACTAGACTTTAGCTCTGTGGAGGGATAGGGAGGAAACCTGCTGAGAGGAGCTGTTGAAGCAGGGCCATGTTTCTCGGGTTTGGAGAGGTAGAGCCAACTTGAATCTATCTGTATTGCGGGCATATGTCGGGTACTGCTACTTAACCAATCCAGTTGGATGGTTCACATAAGACATGACCCCAGCAGTAGTGATGCAGTGAAGTTTTCCTCCATGGGTAAATACGTGGCAAAGATGCCAAATTCACATCCACAGAGCACTCTGTGTAATTTTTCAAGATTACTCAAAATTCACCATTTGTGACTTTGCTTTGCTTTTTGGGTTTTTAAAGTGCAAATTGCACTTTAAAACCCCAAAACAAAGAGAAGTGTCATGCCCCCCATAGCCTGCAGCCTGACAACCCTTCCTGGTGTCTAGTCACCCCCCCCCACCAATCACCGGCCACAATAAATCTCTGGTGTCTAGAAGCCCCCATCCCCACCGCTGCCAATCGCTGTCCACAAGCACAGCCGAACCACACTATAAAAAACAAATATTGTTTTCATTAAATCCCTATCCTTTCCCTGATGTCTAGTGCCCCCACCCCACCACCAATCACCCTGCCCTCATGTATAGTGGTGGTCATCCTCCCCCTGCTGCTGACTACACCCACATCCACAATACTGTATAAAAAAAAAAGATTTTCATTTAACCCTTGGTGTCTAGTGGACCCCCACCCTATCAGGTAGGACCCCACCCCTCTCCCCCAACCCCCTTCCAACCCCAAGTGGGCCACCAACACAGCCCTCAGCTCACCCCACCGCCAGCAGCCCAATTGAACTCAGTGAATGAACGTGAGCTTATACAAGTACGCACTCATTCATTGAAAACTCATGGTCATTTTCATCAGTTTTTCAGCGGCTAGAGAAGGTGAGTAGGTTGCTCCAGTTGCCTGTGGGGAGTGGGATGGGGGAACAGGGGGTCCACAATGCCATCTCGCCATCTCCGCCAGTGACCGGAGCAGCCCCCTCCCCTTCTCTACAACCCTGAAAAACTAACAAAAATGACAACGAGCTGTCAATAAATGAGCCTGTGCTTGTACAAGCATGCGCTCATTCAATGAGCTCAGATGGGCTGCCAGCTGTGGAGGTGAGTGGGGGGCTGTGCTGGTGGCCCGTTGAGGGTTGGGGGTAGTAGAGTGGGGGCACTACCAGACAGGCTGCGGGTGGCGGGTCCACTAGACACCAGGGATTAAATGAAAAACTTTTTTTATACAGTATTGTTGTGGATGTGGGCACAATCGGCAGTGGTGGTGGGGGTGACCACTAGACACCAGGGCAAGGTGATCAATGGCCGGGGGGGCACTAGACACCAGGGAAAGGATAGGGATTTAATGAAAACAGTATTTGTTTTTTTATAGTGTGGTTGTGCTTGTGGACAGCAATCGGCAGCGGTGGGGGGGGGGTTGCTACTAGACACCAGGGATTTATTGTGGCTGGAGATCAGTGGTGGGGGGCACTACCACTAGACACCATGGATAAGTAGTTTTGTGCACTTTAAATCACGGATGACCCCAGCTCCGAGAATTGTAAAATTTCTTGAATTGCGCTCCGTGAATTGAGAGCTATTAGCAACATTTTCCACAGAGCAAATTTTGTCGACTTTGCCCACCTCTACCCAGCAGGTGAAAAAGTAGTCCAGCCAGTTTACATTGGATTGTGAGAGTCTGCTCAGCTGAGCAGGACCTGTGAGACAGTACAACATCTCCCCTATACTTAGGACCTTGGGGCTATACCAGTTGCAGAGGAGAGCTGTTTTTGCCTGCATTGCCATCATGACTTGCTGCCAGGTTGCTTGATTTTCAGAAGTGTTGCTGAGAGGGGAATGTTCACTTGTAGCACTGATTTATCAAGATGGCATATCTGACCCAAAATGCTTTTAATCTGGGGACAGAACCAAAGAATGTGATAAAGATTTCCCTCAGCTTTGTGATATTGAGATATAATAATGCTGTTTGGGTTCTCAACATTATAAGTTCTGCTACAAAGGTGGGGAATATACCTCTCAACTGTCCCTGATTTTTGCCTCAAAAATTTACTCTGTACCTCCTAAAAATTGTGTTTCCATGACCAAACAGTGGGGGTTGTAAGCACAAAATAATACCAAACATTTAAGTTACAGACTTTTTCTTCCTTAAAAAATGCATTTTACACTAAGCCCCTTATTCTACCAGCTTCCTGAGTGGATATCACCAATTGTGAAGATGTGTCCCTGATTTTAGTCTTTTGTCCCTGATTTTTTTAAGCTTTGTCCCTGATTTATGAGGCAGGAGGTTGAGAGGTATGGTGGGGAACATCTCTACCCAACCTCTTTCACTACTGTTCCCCATTGAACCTGGCACACTTTAAACAAAGAATACATAACCAAGGAATGTGTGGCTTGATTTAAGGAATTTCCCTTCTCAAACACATTAGTACAAAAAGGCTCTACCGTATGTTTTTCAGAGATACTCCCAGTACCAAGAGCATCTTAGAATATTACCTATAAAATCAAAAAAAAAAAAATGAATGGTTGAGAAAGTGGTGTCTTAAACAAGACATCCAGGCCCAGATATTCGAACTGCACCATAAAAGTGTGCAACGGCAGGAGCAAGCACAAGTCCACTGTGCCCATGTGCAATAAGTGCGATATTCAAACACTGCGCAGGTCAAGATGCACCTGAGGCACATGACTGAATATCATGCCAACTGCGCCATAGCACAACCAGGGATGCTCAGTGGAGCAGGGCAGCAGTGCAACAGCACAACCAGGGATGCGCAGGGACAGGATGCATGGGCAGACCACCCATGCTAGAGATGGGCAGAGGAGCACACAGCAGAACAGACATCGCACCCCCACACCCCATGCACTGAACAACACACAAACCACAGACAGTGACTGACTGCTATCCCCACACCATGGTCATTTCCTCTATGGACACACACACACGCCCATGACTGCACCACCCCTGATGCCATGCATACCACTGCAGCTGAGCACCTGTAGCCCATTGCAAATCAGAGACCACCACAGTAGGCATAACCAAACAAATGTATATTAAAAGATAGAAAACAACTATTTACAAAAATGTTGGGGGTGAGGGCCACAAACCAGGTGGGGGTGGGTAAGGGGCAGAGGGAACAAATGGTAGAGGGAAGGAGGGTTGTGAGGGTGGATCCAGGGGGGTAGGTGCAATCCCCGGGTTCATGAAGTTCAGTGGGAGCCCCGCTCCCCGCTCTGATGGTGCCTCCCACCATGCCTCCTACGGACTCCTAGCTGCTCCATCATCTGTAAGATTTCCAGGGAGGCCCTGGCCACCTGCAGAAGCTCCCGCATTGCCCCCCCATGTGCCGCATCCGCTGTCTACCTAGGACAAGGGAGCAGAGTCAATAGGTGTGAATGCACAGTCCCCTGCAGCCCACCCACATTGCATGGCATACAGCCATGAGACATGCCTCTGTGATGGTGTGCGACCACCCACAGTGATCGTGTCCACAAGACCTGCCCACCCAGGCACACACATCCATGCGCACTGCTGCACACACCCACTGCCCAAGTCCCGCACAGCATCACCGTGACTGTACAGTGACATGGCTATGCAGTGCAAAGGCAGAGGCATAGCCATGTACCCGGTGCATGCATGGACCACCAGCGATGCACACCCACATATGCAGTGCCACTGGACAGTGCTGACTGTACTGTGTGGCGTTCACGTCAGTGGTGTCAATGGATGGTGGCCATGCCCCGCCGCCTGCCCTGCAACACAGCATGCACAGAATATCCTGGAAGAAAGGTACTCACCATCATCGGCCTGATCTGGGTGCTGTAGTCTGCTGCGACCGGCTGCCTGTGGCTGTTGACCATCCCCACCACCCATGCATAGGTGTTGTTCCTGTCAGGCTCGGCGCCACTCTTCAGGGCCTAGGGTGCAAACATGGAGAGGGGATTTTCAGTACAATCCAGTTTCAAAGGCTCCCCACCCCCGGGTGTGTGCAATCCCACACAGCCCAGCCATGCCGCAACCCCCCCAACACCACCTCTGCCACCAACACCACTGCCCACACTGGACAGCCCACTCCCCCATGTGGTGGACACATGCCCACCACGATACCCATACTGTCACAACAAGTGTATGGATGGGCCACCTACCTGGTCTTGGCACTGCGCCTCTCCTGGTGTGTGCCTGCAGGCAGGCAAGCCTGTCCAGGTCCCTGCGTTGGAGGTCCCCGTATGTGTGGCAACACTGATCAGCTGTCCGCCCCATTCCTGTGGCCTCCTGCAGCGCCACCGCCACCTCCTCCCATACAGCACTCCTGGCCCTGTCCGGGGGTGCATTCCCAAAAAGTGCCTCAGCATGGGGCTCCACTATGGCCACGAAATTGGCCAGCTCCACCTGGCTTCAAACATCAGCCCTCCGTCTTGCCATCTCTGAAGCTGATTGCAGCCAAAATGGTGTTCGGTAGCATGGTCTGCCACGTGTAGATGCTGAACGGTACAGCACTGTCATTCCCCATCGCGCTGTCACCGAACAGCGTGATAGTGGTGCACCCATGCAGACGCATGGCACCTAGGGGGCAAAGGTCGGGCACAGGTTCAAGAGTCTCTCGCGCACAGACCGCCACAGCACAATTGGTACTCCCTGCGTGTAGCACGATTGGGTGCCTATGTGAGATGCCCTGTAGTGGCCTACTGTACTGTGGCTCCACGGCACCTACGGTGCCCCAGTGCAAGAGCACCATACAGCACATCAGCAGCGCCAGCAGCTTGGTGTCAGAACCAAGCGCATGCCGTCAGTGTCCACTGTGCATCGCCATAGAACTGCGCCTTTTGCCTTGAGCACGCTCAACACAATTGCGCAAGGTGCAACAGCGCCGATATTCAGCTGGCATATGCAAATCAGCTCATCAGCGATTCAATGGCACAGATACTGCATTAGCATCCACTTAAAATTGCGCCTCGCCTCATTTGCATGCGTTGTGCTATATAAATGCAACATTGGGCTACAGAGGCCATAGTCTGGTATTGCAGTCTATTGTGGTGAGTTGCATGCTGTTTGGGAGTGTGGACTGTGGTGTGTGGGAGATGCATGGGACTGCACAGTCAGAGGTAACACCTGTCATTCCCACAGGATCAATGATAAGCGACCATGAGGTGGAGGAGGAGGAGGAACAGAGACGTGGGAGAAAGAAGAGGCCAAACTTTACCAAGGCAGAAACAGATGCCCTGTTTGAGGCCTACCTTGACCAGGAACCACTGCTCCGCGGACAGCGGGGAACACCACAGGCCCATGCTGCTGCATGGGGAGAGGTGGCGCGTGCCGTCAACCAGCATGGCAGCCACCAACGGTCCATGCAGGAGTGCAAAAAGAAGGTAGGCATGGACAGGAGGAGGATTAAGGATAAGGTGGCTGCCATCAGGGCAGCACGGGCTGTGACTGGTGGGGGACAGTCGGCCGTGCAATGCCTGACCCCACAGGAAGAGTGGGTTGCTTGCAGCATGCGTCGCTGTGCCATAGAGGGTGTTCCAGGTAGTGGCTTTCAGATGGGTGGTAGCCCGTCACTGCATGATAGGTCCTGATCTGTCACTGTGGGGGGGGGAATTCCACAGGGTAGGGCAGATACATTAATGCTACTAAGTTCCCTTACAGCTCCTGAGCGTCTACATGGGTCAGCTGTGGTGGGTTCATCCACTGAGGCCGCTACCCTGGACACAGAGGAGGGCCCATCCACCTCCACAGGTGTCTGAGGGTCAGGACAACAGTGGGCCTGCCTGGCTGTCCAGACTGATGTTGGTGGAGCAGGTGCAGAGGAGGCCCTGCCCATGTCCCAGCATGCCGGCATCCATGGATGCTGGCATGCTGAGACTCGGACTGGTGCAGGATCCATCACTGATGATGATGGAGCTCACATCATGGACAGGGATATGTGTGGGCTGCAGGATTGCTGCACAGCAGGTTACAGCACAGGCATAGCCATGGGTGGTGCCACCGTGGAGGCCTGTGTGACATCACAGTCCCAGCCTGTGCCTGTCTGCACCAGTGGGGCAGCACTGGTGTGTGTCCAGGACAGTGGGGCTGTTGCAGCCACTGCAGCGGTACCGTTGAGCCCTGGAGAGTGGCGGCTGGAGGGGCAGTGTCAGCAGTCAGTCAATGGCGATGGGGGGACAGTGTCGGGGGCAGCGTCAGTGCACCACCTGTGGACATGCCCAGGCATGGCCCTGGTGTGCAGCACCCAACCTCAAGGGGTGCTGCCCATCACAGCCGTGAACATCATGAGGGACATCATGCTGATCAGGCGGATGACCTCTTAGATGAGCACACCCGCATACTCCATGATTCAGTGGATCAGCAGTTGCGGCTTGTGATGGCGGTGGATGCACTCAGTGCAGTCCTGCACCAGGCAGAGGAGCATCGCAGCAGGGACACCAGTCTGCTCCTGGCAGGGATGGACCGGCTGTGGAAGGATGTGACCACCACCATTGACAGGCAGACACAGGCAGTCACAGCTATTATGGCCACAATGGGCACACAGTTATTTGCCCATGCGTCGCAGACACCCTGCAGTGCAATGTCCACCACCTGTTCCCGGCATCATGAGACATCATCCTTGTCGACTTCGTGTTCAGCTATGGGCATCCTGAACACACCTGGTGCAGGCATGTTCATTGAGTTGCAGACCCCTGCTCGAGAACGGTCATGTTCCCACAGTGGAACCCCTAGGGGACCATCGGTGCCACCCCATGAGGCCATTGGTCAGCCTGTCACTGCTGGCAGGTCTCGGCGGGGCTGCCCACGCATCTGTGGTGGCCGTGGCACTGTGCCACGTGACTGACCTGTCTCCCACCATGGCTACTGTCTGATGCTGCCCTGTGTGCACTATGTTGTTCATCATGCAATGCACGGGTGAGGTACCCAGCCTTGCACACACACACACACACACACACACACACACACACGTCCATGTGCACACCCTCCCGCTGCTGGCCACTGTGGTGTGTGCATGATGATGCCTGCGTTGCGCTGTCTACCACTGTGCAATGGTTCCCAGTGTTTGAGACATGCACAATGACAGGCACTGGGCGTGGTGGTCTGTGGACGTGTGTGTGGCTAGGGGTGAAGGTTTGGGTCGATGTGCCTCCCACCTTTTGTGCATGTCTTGTGGGATGTGTGTGTGTGTGTGTGTGTGTGTGTGACTGCATGCCGTGTTAGGCCTTTCCCATCCCTGATGGCGTGTGCGGTTCCATGCTCAGCCAATTCTCTTTATGACATGCACCCCTGGGGTTTGTCCATGCATGTTTGTGGGTTGTGCACTTGCCATTGGTGGTTGCACATGGCCCCATGACTTACCTTGCTTGGTTGAAGTGCTCCTCTGTGATGGTGTCCCGGTGCAGCTGCACCATCCAGATCAGTCAGGAGTCCCTTCGACCAAGGGGGGGCTGCCCATCACCACCTGCACCAGCGTTATCATCGTCCCCATCGCTGCCCCCCTCTTCAACCTGTACAGTTATCCCACAGTCATTGGCCATGTTGTGCAGGATGCAACAGGCCAGGAATAGCCCGCAGGCCTTTGAGGGGCTGTACTGTAGGGCACCGCAAGACGTGTCCAGGCAACGGAAACGTGCCTTCAGCATCCCAAACACCTGCTCTATGACATTGCATGTGGTGGCATGTGCCTCATTGTAGCATTGCTGCAATGGGGTTGCGGGCAGCCGGTATAGTGTGAGCAGCCAGGGATGGAGTGGGTATCCACTGTCACCTGTTTGTAGAGGGTGGACATTAGTTTGGTGATCAGTGTTGCCCTGCCATGGGCCATCTAGGCCAGTACCCATGTCACCTCTGACTGTGCCCCTCCCAAGATCCATGTCTTTCTTCGTGATTTGCATACTCACCCACTAGGTGGCCAGTGGGGATGTCCCCACCACTCTCGAACCTGTGGCACAGTGCAGACTGGTGCCAAATGAAGGCATCATGTGCTCCCCCAGGGTGCATGGCACAGACAGTGGTTATGCACCCCCTAGCATCGCACACCACCTGGCAGTTGATGCTTGCATAGCCCTTCTGATTTATGTATGCTGAACCTTCCAGGCCAGGTGGAGTGTGGATGGCCACATGGGGGCAGTCAATGGCCCCAAGCATGCAAGGCATACGTGCTACCTTGTGGAACACTTGTGTGTGTGCTGTGCACTCCACCAGTGTGCTGGGGAAATGGATGTACTCCGCAGCATGTGGCAGCAGTGCGCTGAGGAATTGTGTGAGTAGGCGTGATGCAGCCAACTGGGTTATGCCTGTTGTGTCCCCTGTTGGTCTCTGGAAGGTACCCGTAGCGAGCAGGCACATGACAGCTGTCACTTTTGTCTCCATTGACAGAGCATGGCTCCGTCATGTGGGTGCCTGCTTGTCATCACTGCACAGCTCACAGAGCCACCTCAGGATGGCCCAGTTCAGGTGGTACCGGCCCACTATTTTGGTGTCACTGTACAGCTCGAAGCTGGTGTGGGCTCGGTACTGCCTGTTGGGGGCCTGCCACCGATGGGCCCTTCTACGGCCATGCCCCCCTGCTGCCTGCCTTCTCACACCCCTCATTACTGCCTCCATCTGAATGGTGGCACTGGCCATGTCCCTGGCTTGTGTTACCCCCCTGGCAGCTGTATTCCCATTCCCCCCACTGTCCTTTCTGCTATTCCCTCTGCACCGGGAACACCTCCGAGATTTGGACGTCCTTCCCACTGTCAGTGCCCTAAGTCCAATGTGGCACTTCCCCTTTCCTCCTGCACAGTGGCACAGGCTCCCCACTCCTTTCCTGTTCCTGGTAGTTTCCAGGTGTGCTCAGTCCTTCTCCTGCCCTGTCCTGCTCACTGCTACTGTCGGCCTGGTTGCTGTCACCTCACTCCCACATCTGGCTTCCCTGTAGAGTTCTTGTGCCTCTGTCTTGTTCTTTTTTATTTTGGATCATTTCCACTGTCATGCAACTTCTGTTTGCTCCTCTATTGCGCATGGCGCATGCTGTTGAATATCGCACTGCGCCATTTATTCATGGTTCCTCCCCCTTCAGTTGTGCATGCATTCATTACCATTGCACTCTTGCGCATTGCAATTTGGGGCTGCAGCTGCCTCCCGCTGAATATCACACAGTGGCACATTTTCAGACTTGCGCTGGTGCATCCCTGTTACACATGGTGCAACCATTTTGAATATCTGGGCCAATTTGTATTCCTCATTGGGAAAAAGTCTGTGATAGGGACTCACTCTTCTGCTGGGATGGCTTGCACCTGAGCAGAAGAGGGAGTGCACTATTAGGAAAAACTCTAGCCACCACGATAAATAATTATTTAAACTGAGTTGCTTGGGGGAGATTGGGTGTGTTCCCAATTCTCTTAATGGAAGTACCAAATGTGAAATTTGCAGGACCTGTAATGTAATTTCATTCAACACCAGATCCTTAAATACTCTTAATATGTTCGAACTGGAAGCTCAATGTTTCCTGTTAGATCTGAGAATTATTGCTGTCACCAAAACATGGTGGGACCCTGCCTCAGTATGACATAGAGAAATCCCTAATTTTAAGCTTAACTATAGAAACAGGGAAAATAGGTCAGGTGGGGATGTATGTTTATACATTAGAAACGACATCTCTTCACATGAGATTGCATTAGAAACAAATACTGAATCTCTTTGGATCTCAATTCGGTTAAAGGGCCAACCCAAACTTTCCTTGGGTGTATGTTATAGACCACCATCAGTCGACTCAAAATCTACTGTAGATCTAATTAATATAATTTCTGACACTGTTCAAAAAGGAGAAAGTCTCATTATGGGAGACTTTAATATGCCAGGTATTTATTGGGACTCTTACAGCTAAATCCAAACAAGAACAACTATTTCTATCATTAATTATAGACCTAGGTTTGGAGCAACTTGTACATCAACCAACTAGGGGAACGAATATACTTGACCTAATCATTACAAACGCTGAAACCAAATTTACAGATATAATTAGTGCACCTCCAATTGGAAGTAACAACCATAACTCGGTACAATTCAGTATCAATATTAAAATTCCAACACTTTCAAATAACACAACATATAAATATTATAATAAAGCTAATTTTGCAGAATTAAACTCAGCAATAAATAATGTTGATTGGGAGGAAACATTTCATAACACTTCAATAAATAGAGCATATGAAACAGTTTTACATTTTTTACACCAACTAGAAGATTAATATGTTCCTAATAAAATTAAATATAACAAAAAAGGTAAAATACTTGTTTGGTTTACGAAATCTATAAGTAAACAAATTAAGAGAAGGGAGCATTTATTTAGGAAACTCAAAAAATATTCCAACCCCATAATCAGACATAAATACAAACAAGCTGTATTATTATTAAAGAAATCTACAAAACAGGCCAATCTCAAGTTTGAATTTAAATCAGCTCACTCCAAATCTAATCATAAATATCTTTACTATTACATAATAGTAAAAAATGTAATACCAAGATAGTTGGACCACTCCAGGAAAATGAAAACATGATTAAAACTGATCAGGAAACAGCTAACAAATTTAAATAAATATTTGTGTTCAGTTTTTGAGAAAATTGACTCAAAAACTGTTGTACATGAAAACAATTCCTCTTTTCCACTTCTAAACTCTACAGAAATAACAAATGCCCTATTATCTCTCAAAAAATCTACAAGTCCAGGACCAGATAATATACACTCTAGATTCTTGATTGAGACATCTAATTCAATGGTCCTTCCACCTACCTTACTTTTCAATAAATCATCATTAGAAAAGACTGGTGAAGTGCTGTAGTGACCCCGTGGGAAATAAAGCAAATGTACAGAATTATCGCACAATTAGTTTAACTTCCATCATTGGGAAAGTAAAGGAATGCATAATTCAATCAAGGATTGAAGAAGAAATGCAACAGCTTTCCATACAAGATACATCTCAACATGGATTTAAACCAGGGCACTTGTTTACCACTAATTTAATCTCATTCTACAACATAATAAGTAGTAATTTAGATCAAGACATTCCCTTAGATGTTATTTTACTTGATTACAGTAAGGTGTTTGATAAGGTGTCACATACATTGCTGATTAACAAACTTTGCAGTTTTGGCTTTTCATCTTACTTAGTAAATTGTATACCCCGGTGGCTTTACAATAGGACACAGAAGATCAGAGTCAATGGAGTCTTGTCTAATGTAGGAAGATTCATCAGGGGCATACCTCAGGGCTCAGTTCTTGGCCCTATTTTGTTCAATGTTTTCATATCAGATATGGATAGCTCCTTGAACAACATCATCTCAAAATTTGCAGATGATACAAAACTCAGGGGTAGAGTCGATTCAACAGCTAATATGTTACTATTACAACAGGATCCAGAACATATTGAACAATGGACCAAAGTCAATCTAATGACCTTTAGTACTGAAAAATGCATAGTATTTCATTTTGAGAAGAACAATTTACAGAATAACTATTATTTAAGTAACACCCATCTTAAATCAACATTCTGTGAAAAAGACTTAGGTATTGTGATAGACAATAAATTATCATCCAGTAGTTACTGCAATAAAATAGCCAGAACTTCCAATGTAATCATAAAATGGATTACAAGAACCTTTATTAATAAATCAGAATATTGTCTAGTACCCCTATGTAGGGCATATATAAGACCTCATTTAGATTATGGATCTCCCTTCTGGAACCCCTACCTGAAGGGCAACATATCAACAAGTTCAGAAATGATTTACAAAAACAATCCCAAGACTGAAAACAAAACATTACGACACTAGACTTAAGCAAATAGGACTCTATCCCCTTCACCTAAGGAGACAAAGGGGTGATATTCTGCTAACTTGCAAGCTTATCAAAACTCCATTATTAATGGAACAATTTGAGCTAACATTAGCCAATAAACATTGTAATGGTGCCCCCTTTCTTGCATTTTGCAGAACCAGTCCAAGACCTGAAGTCTTTATTTTTCCTTTGCTTATGTATCTCCACCTGAGTCTGTTGCACAACAGCATTTATTATTTTTTTTCTCTTGAACTTTCCTTCCTTTCCCAAGCTATATGCTACTGTTATTCTCCTACAGATAGCATGTTGGCCACTCGCTATTCTTTTTCCTCTTTAACGCTGCCTTCAGGATCTTTGATACTGGATGTCTGTGTAAAATACAAGACCAGAAATAATTTGGGCTAAAGTACTGGAATGGACCGAAAGCCCGATTATCTATTATACACAATTGCTAGTCATATTTGTTCCCCATTGAGTTCTGTAAATAAGCGCTTTTAAAATGGGTTTCTACAATTAGTGCTTAGTCCTGCAACCGTAGTTGCAAGTAGGAAACTTTAACTCTGCCACTGAGGGAAAAGGTAGCCCTTAAGCCTTGTGTTTTTTTTTATGTATAAAATTTAAATAGTAAAATTGCCATTTTCGCCCCTCAACGGTCAGGAAACTAAAAGTAAATACAGTCCTGAATCCTGACAAAGCTCAGCCAAGCACTGAACTTGAAGGAAATGACTTAGCTGGGCGCTGAGTGCTGTTTGTTTTTCCCACTGAACATTACATTGAGAAGGGTCTGCCTGCCCTTGAACTATACGGCGGCTTCCCTGAGTGACTGTTCATTTTTACTTATTTTCCCTTAATATGCTAACTCAGGTTTATGTACAGGTATTTTGCAAGGTAATATAAAAACATTTAAATACCTGAGTTTCCTTAAGATAAGCCTTTATGGAACTCACCTTTCAGTCGTGTGTCTGCTCAGATGCTTGCCTAGCTTGAGTCTGTATAGGGGATGGGCGGCCCTGAGTATTCCCTTTTTATATTGTTAGTCAAACCCCTTCCCCTGCTCTTATGGGTGGAGTTTTGGTAATATAGCCCACATTATCAGTGTAGTGGTAAAATTAAGTTCTAAAAAGGTTATTGCATTAAAACACAGAAAATGGCATTGCTTATTCTTAAAAATGAACCATTATATTGGAAGAATGAAATAAAATATTGTTGTCATTTGTATAAAAATGTATTTTGATATAATTGATGGGAGGGGTCCTCAGCTTATAGGAGGAGGTACAAGCATATTTAAGGTTCTAGATAAGACTCCCAATTCAGATGTTCATGGGGAGAGGACCTGTGTTGTTCTCCCTGGGAGAGGACCTGTGTTGTTCTCCCTGGGAGATCTCTGTGAGAGGTCAGGCACAGATAGATGTTGACAAGATAGCTCTCTATTTTCTAGCCAAGCTGTGCTTTATGATTTTCTTTTGATTTATCTGTTTGAACAAAATGTCATTTGGTTGTATATTTCTTGATTTGTTTATTTTTTATTTTAATAAAAATCATACCTGTAAGGTACGTTGTACCCAATTTACTGTTTCTGGTAAAAGTCATTTCTACACCCCACTGCACACATACTGTGGGCAGAATGCAGAACCAGCAGCTCAAAGTACATTGGGCAAATACAAATAGACATGACAACTTTTTTAGTATAAAAGCTGCTAAACAATGGAATATACTACCTCAGGAGTTGATTAATTCTACATCCTTTGACATATTTAAGTCAAAGTTTGATAAATGGCTAAATTTAACTCACATTCATCAGTGACACACTGCTATGGGGGACAATCACGATGGGCATTGAGCCTTCTTTTGTCCTACAAAATACAATAAATCCAAACAGCACTTTTTATAAAAATTATAATATATGGAAACTGAGTAGTCCAAATAGGACTTGGAAGAGGTGAACCGCTGCAGCATGCAATCTCCAGCATGCATTTGGTTACCGAGGGGAGAACCCTGACCACGTGTGCTACATGGTTTGCAAACAGTGGGCTGGATGAAGTGGCAAGGGGCTTCAAAACATCAACCTCCATTGGTGGATGTGTTAAGTGAAATAATATATACCAATGAAGACGGACACTACATTGGTGTTTCACCCAGTTTATTTGTTCTGTCATGTGTATGGAAGGCAACTGGGTGACCCAAGAACAAAATTATTTTGATTTATTAAAAAAATTAGGGGCAGTCTGAACTTTTTTTGTGCATAGTGCATACAGTTCCTGCACACCACTATCTTACTTCTTAGAGTATAATGGCTGTCGTGTTTTTCTTTATACACTCCATGCGCAACCAGTATCTAATTCCTTTGTTTATAATGGATGCTATGTTTCCCTGCATAGAGTCCCTTCTCAGACATTATCTATTTCATGGTGTACTGTATAATGGCAGCAGTATTTGTCAGCAAACTGTTGCTGCACTACTTGTTTCTAACTGCTCACTGTAATTATGGCTGCAGTGTTTGACTTCATAGAGTTCCTGCACTACCCGAATCTAAGTAATTAGTATATAATGGCTGATGTGTTTGTCTAAAAAAATGCCTCCCACTGCACATCCAGCTCTCTGCTTCATGTCCAGTGATAAATGATGTGGTTCTCATCTTAAGATCTCATCTTCCTATCAATGGATGCCTATATTCGTGCCACTCTTCTATATCTTGGTCTCTCACTAATCTCTGTCCCTTGCCAACTCTGAAACTATAGGTGTAACATTCCACCGCTGCTACAAGGAATATAAAGGATGCCTTTTGCCCCAGATTGGCTTGTATCTGATGGATTGGAGGAGCAATTCTCTGCTGGCACCAAGCAAACTAGTCAATAAGAAAAATCAGAACGCTTCCCTCCTATAAGATGTTATATTTATTATTTATTTATTAGCTTTTGGTAACCGGGTAAGTGCGCTAGGCAACAGACCTGCCTATTTTCAGGCACGACCCGGGAGAGCACAGGACATTGGTTACAATATGCAGAAATGTACAGACATAATATAGGTGTACAGGAGCAAAACAAGATATACATTGGGTAGCACAGTAATAGTTACATAAGGGTACATTTTAGGCATAGATCATAATAAGGATGTAAAATAAAGCAATTAGGGTAACCATAAGACAGCTGAGGGCAGTAAAGACATCAAGGTTCATAGCCACCTAGATAAGCATATTGCATGGGAGAACATTAGTGTAGTACTCAGGGTCAGACCCGACAGCCTGCAGTGGGACAAAGCAAATTAAGAGCATTTGCACTGGCCAGAGGCTAGAAGGTGGGTGAACAGTGAGTTTTTTGAATTCTCGATGGGAGGCTGAAGTTTTCACCATAAGGGGGAAGTGAGTTCCAGAATTTGGGAGCAAAATGGGCAAATGCCTGTTCACCCATTTTTGTCATGCAAGATCTAGTGGAGAGCATGGGGACAGAGGAAGACCTGAGGGTACGGGTGTGTGAGGCAGGAGTCAGGAGGTTGGCAAGATAGACAGGGCAGGGAGGTCTAGACAGGGACTCGATAAAGCAGCCCAGGGAGTAGGCTCGAATATCCTTAGGTGACAGCCAATTTAAGCCAGCGTAAAGGAGACAATGATGGGTAAGACGTGGGGCAGTTAAGGTGAATCTACAGATGTTGTTGTAGACAGTGTCCCATTTGTGGACTGTAGCAGAGTTTTCAGCAAAGAGGAGGGGCAGAGCATATTGGAGCTGGGGTAAGAGAATACCTCTCGCAACAGAAAGTCTAGCAGAAGGAGTGAGGGAGTGGTGCACGTGATAAGCTCCGCCAATTTTAGCATTGACGGCATGACACACCATATTGACATGTTGAGACAGGTCAAGTGTGGGATCCAAAGTGACCCCAAGGTACTTGAAGGACTCAGTGTTTAAGATGAGGGAGTCATCAAGGCATTGAACCCGGAGCCTGTTCGCAGGGGCAGACAGTTTCTTAGAGGATCTGAATAGCATAGCACAGGTTTTTTCTAGGTTCAGAACTTGGTGGTTGCTAGACAGCCAGGTCTGCAGGAATGGAAGTCATTAGCGAGGTGGAGTTGATGGCAGCAACCAATTTTGACCCAGAGTAGAGAACAAGGTCATCTCGTGACATAAGAGTGCAGCTATGCGAGACATGGTGGGAATATCATTTAGGAAGAGGAGAAGAGTAGAGGTCCAAGAGTGGATCCCTGGGGACTCCACGGGAGATGTTAGGGGAGGAAAGGGCCTTGTGAAATGCTACTGCCTGAGTCCGATTGTCAAGATAGCTATGGAACCAGGAGAGGGCTTGGTCAGATGCTCCAATGGATTGGAGTTTCTTTAGCATGAGAGGATGGTGTACCATGTCGAAGGCTTTAGACAGGTCGATAAAGACGGCCCCAGTGAGTAGGCCATGGTCCATATTATTTCTGATGTCATTTGTAAGTTGTGTAAGTGCAGAGGTGGTACTGTGACCGGGCCGGAAACCATATTGGCACGGGGTTTGAAGATTAAACATGTCAAGGTGAGCAGCAAGCTGTGTACAGTTTTTTTTATCCATCTCATATAAATCCAATGTTTTCTGACTCTGACACTTCATCAGGAGTGTCTGAAGGTACAGCCTGCTCCCAGTCAGTCAGCTCCAGCTGGTAGGGAGCAGGCTGTATCTTCAGACACTCAGAATTGTCAGGAAGGCTGGAAAGCCAGAGCACTAGAGACAAAGGGCCCAATTTTCAGATGGGGATGCAGGGCTTGCACCCAAGCCCTGTGTCCTCGCAAAGATTGCTGCACCTGCGTCCGAGGGTGCGTCATAACTTGCACCCTATTTTATAACCTTGGACACAAGTTGCAACAGTGACCTCATTTTAAAACAGCTTGTGCCAAAGTCTCCCCACATGTCACAAATGTAGACCGGGGGGGAGCTGGTCTAAATCCTGTGTTCTGTGCAAGGGACTTGCACCAGGGAGTTACGGCTCTGAGTCTTCTAAAGTAAGACTTGCGGCATTGCTTGATGCAAGTAGTCATTTGCACCAAACTCCCTGCTGCAAGTCCGTTGTGGTGAACGCAACCGTTTTTAAAATTGGGCCCAAAGAATGAAGGCAAGCAAATTATAGTAAGAAGACTGAAGCTAAGATCAACTCTGAAATAAGTTGAAGTTAGCCTGCAATAAGTGTACAGTATATGTAACTATCGTCTTCCTGATGAAGTGGCTGAGCCACAAAATGCTGAATTTATATGAGGTGGATGAATAAATTCAACACAATGTATAACATCATACAGGAGTGGAGCATTCTGATTTTTGTTAGTAATGTTCCACCATATCAATGTGGACCTCAGCTCAACTGCCCCTGTAGCTCTGTTGATCGCATTAGGGCCATACTATGCATCTGGTACAAATTCCACAACTGACATGAAAGAAAGTTATAGGTTGTGATTATAGCTTTTACTCATGACTACTGTCTTGTCTCTTAAACTGTTCAACTTCTATTCAGTACTCACTGATTACTCTTAGTACAGTGACTATCTATGGTGAGCGAATACCACATCCCAATGTGCTTTACAGTCCAGTAGAGGGAGTGGAAGAATATTGTGGCAATTATACAAGGAGGGGAAATGGATGGGTTCAACACTATATCCCCAAACTTTCTACAATATAGGAGATTGAGACCACACACATTCTTGCCACATATCCAGACACCTAACATCACAAGACTAGCTATCTTGACATAAACTTAATCTTGTTTTGTATTGTATTGACAATGCTGGCTGAATGTGTGTTGCCAAGCAGTCATTGATATCCAGTGGTGCTCCTGGACTTCACCCCATCTGATGATAGGTAGTCAATGGCATCTATTGACACCGCCTCCCATTGCAAGCAGCCTCGGGTGTTCAGTGGCTCCCCTACCCTCACATCAATCAGGGCCAAGCATTCCCTGGCATCCAGTGGAACCCCACTCCCCTGCTTTGTTCCAAGTAATGCACAACATCCAGTAGCACCCACTCTATCATGATACCTCAAACCAACCAGTCCCTTTCATTCATTGATGCTCCCTATCCTTGCCCCAAACCAAGCAGTCCCTGGCATCCAGTGGCATTCCCTGTAATCTACAACTAGCCAAGCATTTCCTGGAATCCAGTAGCACCCCTAACTGTCACAAATCAAGCAGTCCCTAGTGTTCAGTGTCAACATTCTCCCTCACACTGCCCCCATGCAGCCCCCCACCTCACACCCTGCATCTGGTACAAGCACCTCCACTCACCTCTTTGGTCAGACACCTTCAGAATTACATTATGGTGAAATGCAGTTTATGAAACTGATACTCCCTGATGGTAGCCAACCAATGTAGTTAATGGAGAGTTTGTGCCAGATGTTATCTGAGAGGTCCTTCAGCAGCCCAAAAATGGGCCTCCAGAGCGACAACAACTTGATGAAGGGGAAGGTGGGGACAGAAGTGGGCCAAAAGTGATAGCTCCTTATGACCATTCTTGTCCGGGATCAGGAGAAATAGAAACATAGACTCTGTCAGCAGAACAGGACTGCTTGGCCCATCCAGTACACTGAAATGTTCCCTGCTTATTCTACATCTGCAGACCCTATCTAGTCTCTGGTGACCCTCTGAGCCTCTGCTCTAATATACCCCTATGATTATGTGATGCACATTTAAAGCCCCCCACAATTTTAGCATCCACCACTTCACCTGGCAGTCTGTTCAAGGCATCCACCACTCTTTCAATGAAGACACATTTCCTCACATCTCTCCTCAACTCACCCCACTCCTGCTTCATTGCATGCCCCCTGATGTTGGTGCTTATTGTCTTATGGAAGAGGCCTCCTTCCTGCAGCCTCTTTACCCTGTGGGTTACTTGCAGGTCTCAATCATGTTATCTCTCTCTTTCCTCTCTCTTTTGGAGTGTACATGTTCAGATTCCTCAGTCTCTCCTCATAGGGCTTCCCCCATAAACATTCCACCATTTTAGTCGCCCTCTTATGGATTGCTTCCACCCTGAGTACAAGTATGTCCTTTCTGAGGTGCGGAATCCAAAACTGGACACAGTATTTCAAGTACTATAAAGTGATACAGCAGCACCACCACCCCCCTCCTTCTACTGGGGATACCCCTCCCTATGCATCGAAGCTTTCCACTAGCTCTGCCCACAGATTTGTTACACTGCACTGCCACCTTGAGGTCCTCTGCTAAAATAACCCCAAAGTTCCATTCCTGCCTAGTGACTGTCAATACCTCCCCACACATCCTACACTAGGCACCAGGGTTTCTATGCCCTAGGTGCATGATTTTGAACTTTTTGGCTATGTCTTTGACCACTTCTCAAGTTTCCCTAGACCCTTACACATTCTCTCCAACCCCTCATGAGTGGCCACCTTTTAGCAGATTTTGTTGTCATCTGCAAAAAGGCATTCTCCTTTAGTTCTTCTGCAATGCCACCTAAGACATGTAAGAGAACTGGTTCCTAGTACCAAGCCCTATGGTGTCCCACTGGTCACTCTCCCATCCTTAGAGTGAGTGCCATTTGCTGCTATCCTCTGTCTCCTATCCATTTACCAGTTTATAACCCAGTTTACCACTTTGAACCCCCTACTTCTAGGCTTGTCAACATCTTAATCAGCCTCCTGTGAAGCACACTGTCATTGGCCTTGCTGAAGTCCAGATAGGTTACATCCACTACCCTCCCCAGTCTATTTCCCTGGTCACCCAGTCTATCAGATTCATGTGGCATGACCTTCCCTCATGGATCCATGCTACCTGTGGTCCTGCAGTCCATTGTATTCTGGATATTCAACCAGTATTTCTTTCAGTAGATTTCCATTAATTTCACCACTACTTAAGTAAGGTGATCTTGCCTATAACTGATAGCCTTCTCCCTGCTGCTGCTCTTATATAGAGGGATAACATCAGCCCTTCTCTAGTCCCCAAGAACAACATGTGTTTCCAGTGAGCTGTTGAACAAGGCTATCAGCGGGGGCTATATGACAACTCACAGCAGTCATTCTGGTCCGTGACATGTTGCTCCATCCTGTGAGCTACAGTGTAAACCACACCCCTGAACAAATTGATCCCAGGCAATTCACCCTCAGCATAAATATAATAGAAAAAACTCTGGGGGCACGAATCGGGAATTCATTTCTCAGAGAGACGATTGACTCTAGAGCTCATAGCCCAGAGTGAATTGTTGTGGTACAGAATGACCACCACAAATTGACATATCCCTATCAACAAGCCAGCTAGCACTTCCCTGAGTTTTTTCAGTAGCTTAGGGTGCATCCCATCTGGTCCCACAGCTTTAGGGCTACAAGTCCTTTCAGCACTCTTTTTTCTGAAAATTATCTTGTGTCCACCTCCCCATCTCCTAACCTTGCTTCTCCTTGGTAGTTCATCCCCACCCCCTCTACTGTGAAGATTGATCAGAAATACTTGTTTAAAATGTTTTCTTTTATAGCCAGCCCAGTGGTGCTGAGGGTTGAGGTGCTGGATGCCACACCTTGCAACAAGCCGGCGACACAGGTTCGGGAGCAAGCTCAGACCACCGGGGGTCAGCAGGCGGTGAGAGATGATTCAGCATCCGATGACAGCTCTCCTCTCCCAGGGTGGGGTGGGCATGTTGTCTTGCTCCTTGGCTGCCTCCTGGTAGAGGATTGGGAGCAGCGTCAGAGTTAAGGGAGACAAGTAATGTGGCTACATGATGTGCGCACACCTCCATGCTTGCATGATCATAGCTGCAAGGGGAGGAGACAGAAAAGAGTGAAAATCACAGCTGCAGGCTCCATGAATCCCCTTCAGCATGCCAGTGCCACTGCCTCAGGTGCAGACAATAATTGCCCACTCCAAATATGTGCACGGGGGTGGGGTAGGACAGCCCCCCTTCCCACCCTGCCATGGGGGGTAATCCATGGGGGAACTAGGGCTCAAGGGTGCCAGGGGAGTGGCAGCCGGGAGACTGGAAGAGGGTGGATATATGCCTGCAGGCCAAGGAGAATAAACAGTATTCAAAAAATAAATAAATAAAATAAATTGTCTGCTTTTTCTTGGTCCCCTTCTGGTCCTCTTTCTGCACAGTCTCCACCTATCGCCCTTCTGAACCTTACTATTCCTCCTCTTCCTTTTCTCTTCTCACTTATGTATCTGAAAATAGTCTTATCCCTTTTAGGCATCCCTCTAACAATCCTTTCTTCTGTCTATAGTGAACCACTGGGGATGGGTTCCCAGTGGCCAATCTTGTTGTCAGTGTTTATGAGTAGTAGGAAGCCACCATGGTTGGGCTTCCAGTGGCTGCACACATTTTGGGGGTTAGAGACACTAACAATCTACTGGAGCTGGCTGGCTGGTGGCCACATTTGCTGTTGGGGGTTGATGGCAGCATTGATACATTTAGAATAGGGTCAGTGGCAATTGCTGGGGAGGGGCAATAGTGAGTCATCAAGGTTTCATGTTTTACTTCTTTACTGCTTTTGTGAGGAAACCAAGCATCTCAAAGCTGATAGTTTTTTCATTTTTGACACCCTGTACTTTAAACATTAAATGATCAATTGTTATCCAATTTGGCATAATTGTAGAGCCTGTCACAAAGTGCATTCCGCTCATTTTCTGGTCCCTAACTAAAAAGTTACAAGTCCCCCACAATTGTCATTTAACAGAGAAGTGCCAACTCATCCCTAACTATAGGAACAGTTCTGTGCAACAATCAGCCCTATACAGCACGTCTCTACTTTGTAACTGTCATTGAATAATTCATCAATGATTGGTTCTCTTATTGCCTAAAGTTGAAATTCTTATATGGTTACCCTTGTATAATGTTTCTATTTTTTTCAGTTAATCTTTTTATTTAAATTTTTGCAGTTTACACATGGCTTACATAATACAAACTTGTAACCTGATAGTATATAGACTATTGGATACAGTTTGTTTTCATATTGCATATTTGTTTTGCTGCTGAAAGAGGTCTTCACCAGAACATGCATGTAAATCAGCTTTTAAAAACTGTTAATTCTTCCTTTAAAACCATTTTTTTACATAAACATACATAAATATGGGAAGCCAGCTAGGCCAATGTGAGAAACAAATTACTTGAAAAAAAGTTTTGTTCAAATGCTTGATCTTAAGTCTCCAGCAGCCTGCTTCAATTTGTTGATGACCTTATGCTGGCCAGGACAGTGGGCACCTTTGAGGCTGGTGATAAATCTCTGAAAGACCTGAGCAAGCTGTGTTATTGTTCTGGCTGATGGAATCTCAGATTCAGTGTAGCCAAATGGAAGGTGATTCATTTGTGGATCCTCATGCTGTGTGGGGTTCCTTTTGCCACAGCTGAGAAAAACAACTTGAGATGTAACAAACAAGGGGTTAAAATACTAAAAGCTGTGTACAGCTGCATTAGACTGTACACAACAAACTTAAGTCTTGTTTTATAAGAGATTATGCAGTATATGGATTTGGAAGAATTGTTTCTGAGTAGCTTGTCTGCAGGATAAGCCAATATATTGGCTATTTTCATTTCAGTGGTTAACCAGCCTTATGCGGTATATTAAGTGCAATGATGGATTCCAAGGTTTGCAGACAATGTCAAGTGCCAGACATTCTTATGCACAATGTTTAGACAGTTTTAAATGTACTATGGCCATAGCTGAAAGCATATGGATGCCTTGTGTCATAACCATCACGTCTTCCTTGGTTAATTTCTGTTTTACCCTGTATGCCATTTCAGGTTTGATGTTTACTTGTTTGCCAGTTAGTTTTGCTTGGTTTGAGTAGTCAAAAGGCATGACAATGTTTAGTATCACACCCAACAAAACTTTGAGAGTTGTAGCACAACCTCAATGGAAGAGCCGTGAAGCTTAACAAGGGAAAGATAGTCACTTTTTTCCTTTTTTTTTCTTCAATTGTTTAACCAGGTGAGAACGATTTTATATAAGTGCAACCTGGGAGCACAGGGAAGTTAAGTGACTTGCTCAAGGTCACACAGTATATGCAAGTGAGGATTGGGGATTCAAACCCAGGTCTCCAGATTTGCAGCTCAGAGCCTTAAACCACTGTGCTATACCGCTGCTTTCTCCACTAAGGTTCTGTTTAGACCCAAATAGCATGGTCTTTATTTTTTGTATGTTTACTAATGATTTACTGTGAGTTAATCACTTTTCAACATTGCAGTAATCATTGTTAAGATTCAAATGTGTGTCTCATAAATGTTTACAATATATATACTTAATTCTCACTACTTGACATTTTCAGTGCATTGGGTGCTAGGCTAGAACAGGTTGAGGTCTTCAAATACATTTGGCTTCACCTAGATGACACTCTGTCCTTAGTCTCCCATGAGGGCAGCTAGGTGAAAACTGTCAACAAAAGCTTGGGAGCCCCATACAGAAACAGAAAAAACATCATCCCAGAGGCTAGACATCTAATTATAATTGGTAAAACTTTTAAATAAATAAATGAATAACTAGCTCAGTTCCATCTAATTATTTAGTCTGTGTCAAATGAGACAGTTATGGGTATTACATAATAAAAGCCTGCAGACTTGGAGGTCACGTGATGCAGAGCACTGGGTAGCATTCTCCTCCTAGAGCTCCTGCCCCCCGTCTTATTAAATACCGGTTAAATTTCGTTAGTGAAGCGGTAAACTATTGGGTAAGTTGTAGGAACCCTACCTGCAACCGGTGCTCACTCGATGAAGGCTTTGATGGATGTAGAAATGAAAAAAACATTGCCTAAGCATACCCCGACTGCAACTCCCGAGAAGGCCCCGAAGAACTCCAAGGCCTCTATTGCACTGCAGATGCAGACCACTAGCGCCAGAAATACAGATTCAGATCCTCTTACCCTCGTTAGATTTCTTGAAGAGTTTCAGCCCTTTAAAACTGAAATACAGGTCATTTCCGGGGAAATCAAAAGCATATTTAATGCCTTAGAACCCTTTCTCAGAGGACGTCAGATAACGAAGCTCGCATACATTCGTTGGAAGGCAAACAAGATCAACTTGATCCAGAACTGGTGGCCATCAGACAACGACTGGTCAAGATGGAAAATAAAGGAGATCACGTGATGCTGAGGTCCGAGTAGCTGCTTCCCGGTTCTTCTCCCGTTTTCTAACGCCTTTTCTGAGCATTTTCGGCAATTTTTTTCTAAACCGCATTACAGGAGAATACGTGAGGATCCTGTGAGCTACCTGATACCAGAATTGCTGGAAATGGAGGCCGAAATGCGGCTAGCCATGCTGAAACATACCCCTCCAGTCACACCGGAGAAAGGCAGTAAAAGATCCCGGGCCCAAGCAGGGGCCGGTGCGAAGTCAACTACGGGAGTGGCCTCTCCTAGTCCTAATCCCAAGGCGACTCCTCTCACCCTTGAAATGTTTCTGCAAGAATTGAAACCATTTCAGGAAGATATTAAATCTGTGGTTAATGAGGTAAAACAGATCACCATTTCACTGGAAGACCTTTCTACCAGAATGGCAGACAGTGAATCACATCTCGTCTCCCTGGAGACAAAAACGGAGCGCACCAGTCGCGAAGTTGTGGACAATCACCAAAGAATCAGAGATTAGAACAGAAAATCGAGGATCTAGAAGAGAGGAGCTGCAGAAATAATGTAGTCATAATTGGGCTCCCAGAGAAGGAGGAAGGGGTGAATGCAATCTTATTCATGCAGAAGTTAGCAGAGAAGCTGGCTGGCCCTTCTCCGTTTGGCCCAGTTTATACTATTGAGCATGCCCACAGAGCCCTTAGGCCGATGCCTGCACCGGGAACTAATCCCTGTCCCATGATAGCAAAGTTTTTGAATTTCCAGGAAAAACAATTTCTAATGAGCAAGATTAAAGAGATGCAAGAGGTATTATGGAGGGGAAACGAATTTGGATCACCCAAGATCTCCCTGCCATGGTCCAGCAGCGCAAATCTTCTTTTCATCTACTAGTTTCAAAGCTTATTGCGGCAACGGTGAAGTTTCGTATGGCTTATCCTGCGTGATTGCAGGTGCTCATTTCGGGAGTCTGGTCATCCTTTGAGGACTGTGAGATCACCAAGATAGCCCTGCAAAAAGCTTTCCCAGACCTGTTCCCGAGACGCTGATGTGAGAGAGGAAACCCATGGTGAAGCTATTGGTCTTAAGTTCTCTTCTTTAACCAGATGGAAATGATTTACATTCACTGGAGGATTGGTTCTCAGGGGACTTTCTCTCATTTGGACTTGCAAAGTGACTGTCCAGGGATCTGAGGGACTCTGCTCCTGCCAAACGGTGCTTTTGAGATGGGAGCAAGTTTTGTTTCTAGCATGTCTTGCCTGGCAGAGCATTGTAAACCGGGTACAAGAATGCCTGATTTATTGTTACTTGTATGATCCTATTCTGTTCTAAAACTCAGTGTTCATATTGTTTCTATTGTTTCTTCATATAGCCTGTGCTGCTTTACGACCTCTATCCAGGGTAGTCCCTGTAGCGGGATGGCAGGCCCAGCAATAAGTCTGTGTATACATTTAAAGGACACACGAGGGCGTTAGAGTCCTGTTGTTGTGCTCTCTGGTTTTCCGCACAGTGCTCAGATTGGTACACACCGAAGGTTGCTCTGTGCTGGTGGCAGAACAGTAATTTTACTTTGTTGGGGTTCTAGAGTTTTAGAGTTTTCCTTTTTCCATCTCTCTCCTGTTACGTAGGTTTCACGATCATATCTGCGCCTTAACATTCCCGTCTCTCCCCCGTGTCCATTCTTGGGTCAATTGTACCAGGTTAATGGGGGTCTCTTTTATTTTCTTTTATTCTCTCCATATTTTCCACTTTCTTTTCCCTTTCTGGAAAGCCCGAGGTCTGGGCTGACACTTCGTGCCTCGATGCCATAGGGGGGCACTTAATAAATATTTTACATTTATTTTCCGGGTGCTCCCATTAACATTGCTAATGCATCCGGGATTGTTGGCATGGTGGATTCTGTGGTTACGTTAGGGTAGGGAGGCTGGGAGGTGACTGGGATTGGAAAGCCTTGGAGTGCATGCATTGCGGAATCCAAGCAGTTAGTGGGGTTATAAGGAGTAATGGTAAGGGTGGGTGGGTAAATCTTAAGTGTTTTCTTTCTATGTTGGGAGGGTGGTCTGGGGAGGGGGGGGTCATAGTATTGAGCACAACTATCCAATCAAGCTGGGCATATATTCGGAGGTTAGGACACGACGTAGTATTCAGTATGGGTCTGGTCGACCTATCAGATAATTATGGCTAACCGAGTCATAATAGCTACCTGGAATGTAAAAGGGATCCAGAAAAAAATTAAACAGTATCAAGTCTTAAAGCACTGAAAGCTTTTGGGAATTGACATTGTGTGTATCCAAGAGTCACATTTGTTAGAAGCAGAATCTCCACAGTTACTAAGGCAGCAATTCAGTCAGTACTTTTCTGCAGGGGGTTCTACTCAAAGTGCTGGGGTGGTGATTCTCATACTTAGGAGAATACCTTTCAAGCTGATCAGGGAGGTGAAAGATCCTTCAGGTAGATATTTATTGGTTCACGGTTTGCTTTTCAACAAGGAGATCCTGCTGGGTACTATTTATGGCCCGAATCAGGATACACCCAGCTTTTTTACTAAATTGATACAGGTCTTAATGCCCTTTATTTCGTTACCCATGATCATGGGGGGGATTTCAATTTACTTTATGATTCCTCGGTCGAAAAAACGTGCCAGCAGGGAAAGGGCCTTTCACCTGCCCAACGGGCACTAAGGGAATTAATGGATCACATAGGTCTTTGCGACATCTGGAGGGTTCTACATCCGCAGGAGAGGCTCTATACCTACACTTCTCCTGTCCACCACTCTTCCTCCAGAATAGATTACATCCTTCAATCTCAAGTATTGTTACCGGGGGTGCTCGAAGCTGAAATATTACCAGGTCCCCTATCTGACCACTCAATTGTTACATGCCAGTTCTCACTACTTTCATTACCCAGCAGAGGATCGAGGTGGAGATTAAATGACCAATTGCTTTCAGAATCGGATTCCATTAATCTTATTCAGGACCATATTCAAAGATATTACGAAAATAACTTTGACCCCTCAGGGAAACATGACATCCTATGGCTCGCCTTCAAAGCTTATTTGAGGGGCATTTTAATTAGTATGGCTTCTCACAGGAAGAAGATGGCTACTTCAAAGCTGTCTCGATTGTTAGAGAGGACTCCTTCCCCACAATCCCCTGAATCAGTAAGACAGGAATTAATCAAAGCAAGATCCACATATAATGATATTCTGAGGGAAAAAGCAATATTCCCCATGTTAAAGACCCGAGTGGCCTATACTGACCAAGGGAAAAAGGCTGGGCGTCTTCTAGCACTTAGGATCAAACAAATGGAAGCATCCCGATACATAGCCTCGATTACTTCTACTCTAGACGGCACCTCTAAAATGCATCCTGTAGATATTTTAAAATAATTCATTAGTTATTACAAAGAGTTATATAGCTCCATGCCATCCCCCCACTCAGGACCTGGTCATACGTCAGTACTTGGACAGTGCCAATTTGCCCCAGCTGTCTGAGACCCAGAGGAACTGCTTACCAGTTCCCATCTACGCGGAAGAAATTTCCAGGGTGATGGATAAGTTACCCATGAAAAAATCCCCCTGGGTTGACGGTTTTTCTGCTAACTTTTACAAAAAGTTTAAAACCCAGTTAATCCTGATGCTTCTCCCCCTGTTCCAACAGATCTTAACTGGGCAACCAGTCGATTCATCTCTATTTGAAGCCCTTATAGTTTTAATACCGAAACCGGACAAAACCCCAGATAAGGTTTCTAATTATAGACCCATTTCCCTTATAAACATTGACATAAAAATGTTGTCCAAAGTGCTGGCAGATCGCCTTAACATGGTAATCAACATGTTGGTAAGTCCCGAGCAGGCCGGTTTTATGCCGGGCAGGTTATCCTCGGATCATATGCGTACCCTGTCGCACGTCTTCTCGGTGGCTAGAGATGCACCTTATCTGGCTGTGTTGGTATCCTTGGATGCCGAGAAGGCGTTCGACAGGGTAGATTGGCGTTACTTGTTTCTCACCCTAGAAGTGTTTGGTCTCCCTGCAGAATTCGTTGAGTGGATTAAAGCTTTATACCGCTCTCCTTCCTCTCGAGTGACCTGTAATGGGGTGTTCTCAGAGGTATTCGTGTTGCGGTTAGGTACTAGACAGGGGTGCCCCCTGTCACCGCTGTTGTTCAATATTTATTTGGAGCCATTAATCTGCAAGTTGTTAGCATGTCAGACAGTACAGGGATCCCAATTCACCCATGCGAAGTGAGAGTTCTAGCATATGCAGATGGTCTGCTCCTCCAGATTGCTAATCCCCAGACATCCATACCCTCTATGTTGCATATTATCGAAGAATTCAGTAGTATTTACAATTACAAATTGAATATTAATAAAACTGTTGTTTTTCCCCTAAATCATAAAGTGTATAAAGCGGATATACTGTCCATGGGATTAAGTTGGAAATACGAATCGCTGAGATACTTGGGTATTGAGCTAGCCAGGAGTATGGGTCTCATTATCAGGTTAAATTTTAATTCTATAATTCTTATAATTTCCCAGGACCTCAATAGGTGGTCATCCCTCCCTTTATCCCTGCAGGGCAGATGCCGAGAAGGCGTTCAACAGGGTAGAGGGTATGGATGTCCTGGGATTAGCGATCTGGAGGAGCAGACCATCTGCATATGCTAGAACTCTCACTTCGCACGAGTGAATTGGGATCCCCTGTACTGCCTGACATGCTAACAACTTGCGGATTAATGACTCCAAATAAATATTACTCTCAAGTGCATACCCGTTCCTCTGACAAAACCACCCTAATGATCCCTAGGGCTAGGACTGCGCACGGTCAAAGAGCCTATGGCTACAGAGCCCCTTCCTGGTTCAACACATTGCCCCCATCCATCTCTGATGCCCCTTCTATATCCTGCTTCAAAACCTCCCTACAAAATCACCTAATTAGTATTCATAGCTGTAATTGCTATTAGTTTTAGCCTGGCACAAACAATATGACAATGCCACTTGAAAGCTGCTTATGACTATTGAAATTAGAGTGCCGCATGATATTTCTGTTTGTCTCCATCCGTTGTATCAACTTGATGTACCACCGATTGTTTTGTACCTGTTACTGTTTACTTGCATTGTGTATTGTGTATTGTGTTGTATTGTATTGTGATCTGCCTTTATGTGACAAGGTACCTTTATAAATGAGCCTCTGGCTCAAAGGTTTTCAAACTGCTGTACAAATAAATAAAATAAATAAATTAATTAAAATGAATACTATTCCCCGGATTTATTACCCTCTCTCAATGCTCAATATCCATCTTCCAATGTCATGGTGTAATAAGGTCCAATCTCTTATTACCAAATTTATCTGGCACAATAAGCCCCCGTGCATAGCTTATTATAAATTGACTGCCCTCAAGGTAAAAGGGGGACTTCACCTCCCCCATATTCCCACATATTTTTGGGCTAGTCATATCAATAAGTACTTAAAATGGCTCACACCTGATAATGTACTCGTAGCTCCTGCCTGGCTTAAGATAGAACTTGCTTTAATCCATACGAGTGGCTTAGATCCCTTGGGTTTATTATTTGCCAAACAGAGATCCCTCCCGTTAAGTGACAGGAATCCCACTATCCTAACTTCATTGAAGATTCATGCCCAGGTATGTAGGTACCTCAGATATGACCCAGGTAGAGATCTTAATCAACCTGTAATGGGGAATCCTCAATTTCAAATAAACAGCAAACTAATTCCCTCCAATTGGATACCTGGCCGACAGGGCATACAACTCTCTAGTCTTATCTCGAGCAACGGTGAGTGGCTCCCGGTCAATGACTTAATTGGCAGATTGGAAATTCCTAATAAACATAGATTCTGCATTCTGCAATTATGACATTCTGTAATGAAAGTTTTAGGTAAAGCACCTAGCATGACAGAAAACATTCCATTTAACCAAGAACTCTTAAAGTTTTGTGGCCACCCCGGAGTAGTTTTAGCAATTTATAATACCATTCATAATTGGAAATTTCCTGATTGCTCAGGGCCAATGGACCTGTGGGCCTCTATGTTCCCAGAGTACAATATAGAGTAGAAGGAATTGTGGCATAATTGACGTAAGTTCGTGACCCAAGATAGGCTTAGACTAACGGCCTTAAACCTGCTCCTACCTGTTCTAGATGTACTTTGGAAGAAGGGACAATTTTTCATATGTTCTGGTCCTGCCCCAAAGTGTCACCCCTGTGGACATCCATTAAACAGTCAATTGATCCTCTTCTGGGGCTCGCTGACCTGTTTAGCCCTGCAGTGTGCATTATGGGTGATCTTTCGGAAGTCAAAGTTCAGGCACGTAAATATCACATAACTCTTATAGTTATGTCAGTGAAAAAGCTAATTTTAAAGCACTGGACTGACCAGCATGAGATAACTTATTGTGATTGGTTGTCCGAACTTTTGGCGAATCTCAGGACGGAAAGGGCCATTGCTTGCCTTCAAAATAGACTGGAGAAATTTAAGAAAATCTGGGATCCCTTATACACCCTTTATTCCCTACACCAGGGGTGACCTGGCTGTATGATTATCCAGTACATTGTTTGCTTAGCTGATTGTAATGAGAACCTTATGGAGATTCTATGATATATTTGTTGTGCTCAATAAGGTTAGGGTGGGGGTGGGTAGTAGGAGGGTGAGGGGAGTGGTTGGGGGAGCTGACTTATGTTTTCATTTTTCTAATGTATCAAGTTCATCCACATGTATGTCTGCCATGGGTATGTAATAATAACATTTTGACCGTCGGTATGGCGGTGGGATTTCCGCTTCTGACGCGGTGACCGGGTTCGAGAGCGGACCAGTCGTCAGAGGGCTGGCCGGGGGGAGATGGATTGAGCGTCCGTTGGACTGCTCTCCTTCTCCGGGGGGAGGGTTCGGGCAGCATCCGGGGCGATGGGGACTCCTAGCAGAGGCTAGGAACACCCACGCTGCCACGCTCAAAGAGCATTGGAGGTGGGGCAGGCTGTCATGTGTCATTGCACATCCCCGCCTTCCCCATAAAATGGAAAAAGGGACGGTTGCCGGCCACCCTCCATGAAGCCCGCAGCAGCTTCGATTAGCCCCCCGGCCAAGTCCTCCGACCGATTACGGTCTCTGCGGGATGTTCCCTCCTCCATCCCGTGGCCCCGCCATGGGGGGTAAGCCACGGGGTATCGGAGGACTAGAGGCCGATTTGGGGGGTGGAAGCCGGTGGTCCATGACCGGGTTGAGAGTACCGGGTGGCCGGCAACCAGGTTGGTGGAAAAAATGTAAATAAAAAAAAATTAAAAAATAACATTTTCTTAATAAACTTTAAATAAAAAAAAAAAGATGGAAAATAAAGTGGAGGACCTTGAGGGTCGCAGCCACCACAACAATGCAGTAATAATAGGATTGCCAGAATGTGTGGAAGGTACAGACCCGATTAAATTTACCAAGAAATTCATGGAGAAGGTGGCGGGTCCTTCTTCTTTTGGCTCCAATTACATTATCGAAACAGCCCATTGAGTGCTACGACCAATACCACTGCGAGGTGCTGCCCCCTGGACTTTCATCTTCCAGTTTTTGAACTATCAAGAGAGACAGCACTTTTTATCTAAAATATGAGACACAAAACATCTCATGTGGGAAGGAACTAGACTGAGGGTAGCGCAAGATTTACCTTTAGTGGTACGCCAGAAATGGGCTACTTTTCACCCAATGGTCACAAAATTAATAGCGGCAGGAATCAAGTTCAAAATGGGCTATCCAGCCAGGTTTCAAGTACTCCTGGCCGGTTCCTGGGTAACATACAAGGATGCGGAGTCCGCAGCAGCTGCCCTCAAATTAGCATTGCCAGAGCTATTCCGAATTCCTTGAGGTAAGGGTCGGATCATGTTGGATGGGAGCTCATTTAATAGAGAGTTCAGCTCATTTTTGATTTATTTCAAGTAGCCTAGAGGCTGGTGAGGGCTTCGCTTGTTTTCCCCTGGATGTTATATGATCAGCTTTAAAAGGACTGGAGATGCTGTGTGAATTGTTGGCACTCATAGCCTTGCGATTCTATTGGAGTCTGCACCAACTGGTCTCAAAACAGGTCTGCCAGTACTGCTCCAAATTCCCTGAGGTAAGGGGATGCGAACCTTTGTTGATAATTCTTTCAGAAAGCGAATGGCTCATTTTTAATTCATTCAGCTAGTTTAGAGGCTGGTGGGAGCTTCGTTTGCTGTCCCTGGAGGCTACAGGGTTAGTCCTAAAAGGCTGAAGATGCTGCAAGAACTGCTCACGCCCGATGCTTCAGGATTCCATGGTCCTGACGTTTTTCATCTAATCCTGATATGAAGGAGGGAGTCAGAAACGAGGGATCATGCGGCTGTTTAGTAAGAGAAGTGCTGTTATTATTGTTGCAATTTGGAGCTGAAGTATGGACTTTTTGTTGCTAGATGGCGCCAGAGACTGCACGTTGAGCAAAGCTGTAGAGTTAGATTTTACATTGTGTTTCTACAGGGAAAGGATATTTAACAGACATAAATGCTGTGTTTTTTGTTTTTTCTTTTAGGGGTTTACAGGTTTTGAACTTAAATTTTCCTCCTTAGGTGAGCATATCTGAATAAAGACTGGAGTGGGCAGTTATTATATATTTTATTTATATGCTAATAAAATATTTGGGGATTTAGTTTAATAGAAGCAATTAATGGCAAGCTGCCTTAAGGAGAAGCTTTTTTTTTTTTACATTATTAAGACAAACACCTTTTCTCTATGGAGTGAGTTCATTTTTCAAGGTATGTACAGAATTATGCACAAATTCCTAATTCAATGTTCATGGCTTGGATGGATTAATACTTGTTATTGTTCAAATATTTCCCTTTTTTCTCCTGCCTAGGTAGTAGTAGGTGAATTGTATGTTTGGACACTGGTACTATTAAGATAATTGCTGTTCAATCGTTGCTCTGTAATGGTTGTTTAGGGTATATATGTGTAGTATTATAATAGTCAAATTAGTTAAAGAGGGTGGGGGGATGAGGCAGATGGGGGATGTCTAGGTGGGCTGTTTATTATGTACCAAGAAACAATAGGAAGGGAGTGGGAGGAGGGACATTTAGGGGTGAAGAGGGAGTTTGTTGGCTTTAATAGTAGGGGGGTTACTTCAGTGGATTGTTGGGATATGCAAAGGGGAGGCTGGGGGTGGATAAGTACAGCATATATTGTGAATGTGATGGGAAAAGCCTGGATAAGTATATATGGAGTCACAAAGGTCCCCTTGTTAACAAAGAGGGTGATGGCTAGGGATCTCAGATTTTGTAGTTGGAACAAAAAAGGGGCACACCATAAGACCAAACAATACAAAATACTGAAACATCTTAGTCATCCTAAAGGCAGATATTGTGTTTCTTCAGGAAACACACCTGCTTAATTCTGAAGCGTATAAAATGAGGCGCCAGCAAATGGGGCAGGTTTTTGCTGCCAAGGGTAATACCCAGAGTAGAGGGGTTATGATCCTAATACACAGGTCGATCCCCCTTTAAACCTCTCCAAATACTTAATGATCCTTTGGGTAGATTTTTATTAGTGAGAGGTCAATTACATACCTTAGATATTATGTTATGTAGTGTTTATGGCCCAAATATAGATACCCCCGGATTTTTTGTACAGATATTGGAAGCCTTAACACCGTTCCTGAACTTTCCAATAATTGTAGGAGGTGATTTAAACTTGGTTTTTGATCAGTGTTTAGATAGGTTGGGTCCATCTAGTAAGGGTCTCTCCCCTGCCCAGAGAGCTCTCAGAGATCTTCTAGACCATGCTGGTCTCTGTGACATATGGCAAATTCTCCATCCCCAGGTACAGGAATACACCTTCATTTCACAGGTACACAGGACTTCTTCCCGTATTGATTACATCCTGATTTCCCAAGTTTTGATACCAGGGGTATTTGATGCCAGTATTGTAGCAGGACCACCTTCTGATCATTCAGCGGTTACATGTTTAATATCTTTTTCATCTCTTCCCAAAAAGGGAAGTAGATGGAAATTTAATAATCAACTTTTGAAAGACCCTGAGACGGTTAAGTACATTTCAAACCAGATAGTACAGTTTATTTCTACTAACTGTAACTCTACAAAGAAGCTGGACATGGAATGGGGTGCACTAAAAGCGTACCTGAGAGGGATTCTAATTGGCTTGACCTCACGGAGAAAGAAGGATAAACAAAAACGTATTACATCTCTTTTGTCACAAATTCGGGGTATGGAGTCCAAACTTACTCCATCTTTGACTGAGGAATTTAAGCAGGAGCTAGTTAAGTTGAGAGATGTATATTTAAGTTTGTTAGGAGAACAAGCAGAGTTTGCTATTATTAAAACAAAGGCGGCTTACACAGACCAGGGAGAGAAGGCAGGTCAGATGCTTGCAATGCGTATTAAACAACAAGAATCTGCCAGATTTATTGCTATGGTCCATTTCATAGACAATAATTTTCTGATAATTTCACCATCAGCAATAGCGGATGAATTTAGTACTTATTTTCAACAACTTTACGGTCCCATGAAGGATCCTCCTTTAAAAGAGGAGTTACTACAATATTTAGCAGAATCCCAGCTACCTTCCCTTTCAGAGTTGCAAAAAGCCATACTTGTATCTAATATTTCTGAATGTGAGGTAGAAAGAGTCATTAACTCTCTCCCATTAGATAAAACTCCTGATCCGGATGGGTTTTCCTCAAATTTTTATAAAGTGTTTTCTAAACAGTTAACTCCTATTCTTTTGCCACTTTACCAATATATTCTTGCCGGCCAGGCAAAAGACACATCCCTGTTTGAAGCTTTAATTGTATTGTTGCCCAAGCCAGACAGGCCTCCTGATCTGGTCTCAAATTACAGGTCAATATCACTGCTTAATCATGATGTTAAAATCCTGGCCAAACTGCTGGCAGATCGAGTGAGTGATGTTCTTCCCTCGTTAATAGGGGAAGAACAGGTAGGTTTTATGAAGGGTAGGTCCTCAGTGAATCATCTTCGGACTCTGGCTCATGTCTTCTCAGCTTCCACGGATGCAGAATCCCCTATGGTTTTGGTCTCCCTGGATGCCGAGAAGGCTTTTGATAGGGTCCACTGGAATTACCTATTTGCGACTGTGAAGGCATTTGGTTCCCCATAGTATTTTGAAGATGGATTAGTTTGTTATATGCATGTCCTACTGCTAGAGTTTCCTGTAATGGGGTAATCTCAAGCTCCTTTAAACTGCATGTGTGGACTAGACAAGGTTGTCCCCTATCTCCACTGCTTTTCAATTTATATCTAGAGCCCCTTATCCAAAGGTTAGCAGCAGCACAACACATTTTAGGTATATCTCTGTGTGGGTTGGTAGCTAAAGTTTCAGCTTGTGCAGATGATCTTTTGCTTCAAATTATGCATCCAGCAACATCTATCCCCCCGTTGTTGAAAATAATTGGGGGTTTTAGTAAAGTGTCTAACTACAAACTTAATGTTGATAAAACCACGGTCTTTCCGCTCAATCATAAAATTTGTAAGCAAGATATCATTGTATTTGGGCTTTATTGGAAAGCTGACTCAATTAAATACCTTGGACTTACATTAACAAGAAGCATGGCGCGTACTCAACAGCTGAATTTAAATTCCCTTGTTCTCACAATAAACCAAGATTTAAATAGATGGACCTTGCTTCCCCTTTCTCTCTGGGGCAGAATTAATTTAATTAAGATGAATATTTCCCCCCGTCTTTTTTACCCTCTCAATCTTTTGAACATCTGGCTTCCACTAGGTTGGTTTAAAAAAATCCATAGCATGATTTCTACTTTTATTTGGGCAAATAAAAAATCTAGAATGGCATTCCACAAATTGACAGCACCCAAGGTTAAAGGAGGACTTAGACTTCCCCATATTAGTTTGCATTATTGGGCCAGCCAGGTTAACAAGTATCTTAGATGGTTGACTGTGGAGGACCCCTTAGACCGTATTACATATACCCTAATATGGTTAAAGGTAGAGTTAGCTAATATAAAAGAGTTAGGTCACTCCCTGCAGGCATTGATTTATACAAGTCTGAGATTTCTTCCAGCATCTTTACGTGGTTCCCCTATAGAAACCTCTATTAGGGCTCACTCTCAGCTGTGTGCTTTTTTGAAGTATGATAACACTCAAGATTTATCTCAACCATTAAGAGGTAATCTGAGATTTCAACTGGAAGGTAGACTTCTTACAGCCAATTGGCTTCCCCAGATAGTGGATTATCACTCTAGGATCTAGTCATAGCAGAAGGGAAATGGTGTTCTTCCATTGAAATCATGAACAAATTTCAAATTCCCCATAAATATATTTTCAAGGTTTTTCAGCTTCACCACCTTCTCATTAAGGTACCAGGGGTAGTTCCCCCACCTACTGCCATTGTTAGTTTCCAGGATACTTTAAGCTTGCTGGCAGGCTCCCCGCATGTGGTTTCTAAAATATATAATACTCTATACAATTGGGCCTACCCTGATAACCTGGGTCCCACGGCTTTTTGATCATCTTTCTTCCTGGGCAAAGAGTTAGACTGGCCTCTTCTCTGGAGTAATTGTCACAAATTTTTGCTTCAGGATAGACTTAGGTTGATGCAATTTAAAATACTGCATAACATATATTACTCTCCTCAAAGAATAGCTAGATTAGGTATTGTGCCCTCCCACCTTTGTACAAGATGTCAACTGGAAAGAGGATATCTTTTTCACATTTTCTGGAGCTGCCCCAAAGTATCTCCAATCTGGACCACCATCAGACAAAGGGTTGATCCCCTACTAGGGTTGTCTGACCTGTTCACACCAGAAGTTTGTCTTCTGGGGGATTTCTCTGGTATAATAGTCGTGAACAGGAAATATCATATGGCGTTAATCTCTTTATCAGTGAAAAAAGTGGTCCTTAGACATTGGAAAGATACCTCGGAAATTACTTATGTGGAATAGCTCCAGGAATTATTAGCTAATCTTAGAATGGAGAGGACCATTGCTAGTCTTCAAAATAAGTTAAAGAAGTACAATAGGATCTGGGGTCTGCTACAGGCTTTATACTTGTTGCAAGCTTACTGGGCTTTTTCTTATCAAACTACAGGTTATGGTTTCGGAGTCTGATGCTCTACTGGGAATAGAGGGGGTAGTAGGGGATAGGGAGGGGGGTAGGGAGAGAATGAATCATTACAGTAAAGGTACTCAAACAGTTTGTACAATGTATATTACTTGTTGGATTTATTCTCTGTATTGGAAAATCTTTAATAAAATGTGAATGGCAAAAAAAAAAATAAAAGCAGACTGGTCCTTGGTGCAGATAAACACATCCACAGTTGTGACCTATTTATTCTGCAACTAACTGGCTATCCCTTGCTTGCAAACTCATACCAGACCTGTATATTGGGGAATAAGGATGCACTAGGACCTTCCCCCCCCCCAAAGGCTTAAAAACCTGTATGCACTTTGTTGATAACCTGTACCAGCACTAGGAACATGACTGACTACAGGCTTTCAAATCCTTTCTGCAGGACTAGCCATGGACAGCGTTCTTTTGCAGCTAAGGCAACAAACTAGTTCAATGACCTTCCCAGCATGATTTTTATTTGGTCCACTGCTCTTGCACCTAATGACTGTGACCCTATTCCTAAGCTTGTACCTGTTGATCAGCCTGCTCTCTGGTTGTACCCTTGCATTTCAGTATCCTATGTAAATCTGTATGTTGCCCTCACACTCCTTGTTGACCTCTGTAATGACTCGTGAGCTGCTCTGCACTTCTGAGAACCAATGTAATGCCTAATTGTTATCCACTGTTCTGGCATTAGTCTGCAACTTTCCTGCTGAGGAACCTTTGGAAAAAAACACCTCTGATCAAAGATTTTCCTAGTAATAATACAATTTTAAAAAATTAAATAAAAGTAAATATACAATATTAAATCATTAACATATAATGATATTACAGCTGGCCCATCGGTGCAGTGGTAGAGCTACCACATGCCAGCGACCCAGGTTAGGTAAGGAGCCTGGGCTGCTGGAGGGTGCCGGGGGGGGAGAAGGATCCAGCGACCTCAGGGTTGTGCTCCTTATCCAGGGAGGGTAAGTTGCAGTCTTCGCTGCTATACTGCCACCTGAGTGACTACAGGTGGAGGTGTAGCCAAAAGACATAGCAGCATAGGGAGTGGCGGACATTGGCCAAGGGCCTGGAGTGAAGGCATGTTTCTGTGTGCCTTCATCTCATTGGCTTTCCTTTAGTGCCGGTGTCTGCAGGGGGTGGGACCAAGTAAAGACCCCACATCTGTGCCAGGAGATAGACTCTGGGGCTGGTGGCCATGGAGGATCCAGGGAGCAGCTCCGAGTGTCCACTTCCTTCTGAGGTCTTGGAGGGGATTAGGGGAGTCCCCTCCACCCCAACCAGGGGGGTCATCCAGGGGATCTAGATTGTTCTGGGGAGCACAGCACTCCATGGGGGCTAACGTCCTCAGATCCTCATTTCCTGGCAGAACCTGGGTCGGTGCATTGGGGACCCTGATGGAAGGGGTAAATGTGGCAAAGAAAAAGAGGGGTATAAACAGTAAGTAGAAAATATATATATATATAAAATGATGTAACACAGTTAGTACAAAAAGAAGCAATTCATTAATGAAGACGAAAACAACAGAGGCTGCAATACAGAGCCCTGAGGAGCACCAGTAACAGTATTAAAGATGCTGCCTCCTATTTGTACACACTGTTAACATCCGGGAGGTAGTTGTCCACCCATCCAAGAGCAGCGGAGGAAATTCTAGGTTTTGGAGAGTCTGTTTAATTGCAATCCATGGCTCGGCTAAGTCAGACACCTATGATGGGTCAAGGAAGGCAGAACTTGCATGCATGCTGTTGTCAATAGTAGTTGTAGTATTATTAAACATATCAGCTCCATGATTATGCTCAGCAGAGATATGACTCAGATAGGCTAATAGTTATTAAATGTTTTCAGCAGTACCTGCCTAGTGGACAGGAGTTACAAAAGTGAGTTTTCAGATGATAAGGGTTTTACCTGTGGTCACGGAAGAGTGATGATTTTTAGAAAGAAGAACAGAAATTGCAGCGGCAGCATGCTTCAGTAGCCTAGGCTCAAGTTCACACTACCTTAGCTTATAACAGGGGCCAGTTTCCTTAAGAAATCATGGACCTCCTTGACAGTAACCACTTTCAGATAAAATGGAGGTTGTGCGTAGTGTAAATGGCTCTGCAGCAAAGGATGTCAGATTGCTGACATGTTCCAGTTAGTCTGATGATTGACTTTCAGGGTCTTTACAATTTAAAAAAACTCTTAAATACAATGGCCCAGATATTCAGAAATGCGCCAAAGGCCAGAACAAGTCCTGCGCAGTGCAAATCCGAAGTGCCATGGTGTAACAGGAGCCATATTCAGAGGTTGCGCTGGCTGCACTGTGCCAGCGGAACCCAGCTGAAAATGGCACAGTTGTGCCATAGCGCAATCAGAAGCACAACATGCACCCCAACACATGCACACCACATGGACAGACACTGGGCCACTGCAGCATGGCTCCTCACGCCACCTGCAAATCAGACACTGACACAGGCAGGTAAGTCAAGAAATATATATTCAGGGATACAACTATTTACAATAACAAGGGGGTGAGAAAGGGTAGGAAAGTGAGGGAAGGGAGAAGGGGACAGGGAACAGGGACTGTACAGTGGGAAGGGGGACTGTAGGGGGAGGTACAGCGGGGAAACAGGGGAAGGTTGGGGCCAAACTAACAGTGGCCATGACCTGCCACCCCTTGGTGTCCTCACAGCATCCGGTCTTCCAGCAACAGGTGCCGAACCTGTAGGACTGCCTCCATGGTGGTCGAGGTTATCTCAATGAGCTGCCAGAGCAGCCTGCAGTACACTGGCCATCCTGCACATCTGCTGGACACCTATGACAAGGGGCAGGATAAGAGATTAGTGCACCATCCCAAGGAACCATGCCCATCCACAGTGCGCAATGGGCAGTGGGAACACCCCCCCCGGAGGGCCCGTACTAGCCACCCGCAGGGGGTTGGGCCAATGCCTGCCAGCAACTCAGCACACCACAACATTGCACAGAAGTGGTCCCCGCCTCACAATGGCCACTCGACTGCACAATGACAGTCACATGGCATGGTTCGTTGGCAGCACCACAGCAACACCTGTGACAGCTGGGCGCATGCCCACCCCACCAACAGCTGGCACATGTGTCCAATGGATGTGCCACAGTGGCATGCACCATGCACAGTGCGACACACACAGCTGCCACGGCACATGGCACAGGCGGCCATGTCCGCACCTACCCCCACAGCCCCCATGCACAGTGCGAAGGACCATGACAGTGCCTACCTGCCCTCTGCAGCCCTGCTGGTGTTGGTCTGGCTTGTCCTGCTGTGGCCTTCTGTGCTGCTGCAGTGGCCTGGACCCTTCAGTGATCCTTAGGTCCTGCGAGTGGAAAGAAGACAGGTGCACATCAGGAACCAACCACAGCAGCTGCCCCCACCCCCACCCGTGTGCACAGGGTGTGCCCCTGCCTGACACGACCCACACTGCAGCACAGCGGCATCACAAAGCAAGCAGAGGCTGGCAATGCCATCCCATGTTGCACACAATGACAGTGTATCCCTATGCAGGGCATGGCAGGCAGCCATACCAACACCACAGGACAACACTAGGGCAGACATGCAACATAGAATGAATTATCTGGCTGTGGCATGGCCCCTCCCCTGGCATGTTCCTGTAGCCTCCTGAGGCAAGCTGGGCCTCACCACATATGATCGCCATAACGGCGGCGACACCGCTTCCCGGTCCTGGGCACCCCTGTCCTGTGCTCCAGACTTGTGGTGATTGTCTGCCACACGGTGACCCTGGTCTTCTGCAGGGGCACCTGCCAAAAGAGCTGGGGGGCATAGGGCTACACACATGCCACTAGGTTGGCCACCTTGATGGGAGACCAGTTCTGGGCCCTCTGTCAACGTGCCTGCACCATGTTCCATGAACTGTGTTGGGTGCTAGAAATAGCGTCTGGAAGCACACGTGTCCGGACCATGTGCCCGCTGCGTGATGCGCAGGTGTATGCACAGTGCACACACATGGCACAGTGATGGAGATGTGTGGAATGGGTGTGACTACACAGGGTCACTGGGTCAGAAGTCAGACCCAGTGGTCAGAGTTCGATCAGAATTGCACACATGTGTGATAGGGCATGGCATACCATGCATGGCCATGCGCATAGCCAGCCCATGCACAATATGCACAATGCCACAGCATCACACTGTCTGCGCATGGTGTGTGATTGCCACCATGATGCTGTGACATGCATGCACACTGTGGGCCTGAGCACTGTGCATGCATGTGCATTGTGCCATCGCAACTTGTTCCAGCACAACCCCATTGCGCATGGCGCAATATCGCGATATTCAGCCACCACATGGAAATTTGCTCATCAGCCAATGTGTGGTGCACTGGGTGCATCTGCATGTCATTACTGTTGCACCGCACCTCACTTGCATGAATTGCACCTTATAAACGCCATGGAACAGCACAGGCCATCCTTTTGAGGTAAGTTGCCCATGCCACTACAGTTCACTGGGAGCAAACAGCACAACAGGGAGGGATGGACCAGGGAGATGCTGCCACTGACACACTGTGCTGTCCATGTCCACGGGAAGCAAGATGTCGGAATGTGAGGAGGTTGAGGAGCGTGGGCCTGCTCAGAAGCGCAGGCCCAATTTTACTAAAGCAGAGACAGAGGCCCTGTTTGATGCAACCTGGACAGGGAGCCCCTATTAAGTGGTGCCACGGGCACACCACAGGCCAGGGCTGTGGCCTGGGAGGAGGTGGCGGCATATGTCAACCAGCATGGCAGCCACCACTGGTCGGTGCAGGAGTGCCGGCAGAAGGTGGGTATGGACAGGAGGCACATTAAAGAGAAGGTGGCAGCCATCTGTGCCACCGGAAGGGGGCCTGCAGATGCACCAACGCTGATGGTGCAGGAGGAGATGGTGGCAGCCACCATGCACTGAAGTATGGTGGAGGGTGTAAATGGAGGTGGATTCCAGATGGGTGGCAGCCCATCACTGCATGGTAAGTATGCCAGCCAAGCAAAGCTGGTAGCACACAGGGTGCGTACATGGGCATGCTGCTGTGAATGCAGCTGGCATCCATGTTGTGTACATGTGTGTGCACCCACACACATGCCATGCTGCAGGACACATGCAGTGGCAGTGTAGGGGGGCATATGTGGACATTGTAGCACTGACATGCCTTTCTTCCTCTTGCAGTACCAGCATGCCTATGTGCGGATGATGGGGCACCAACAGCGGCGGCAGCCATGGACACTGGAATGGCCCCAGAGGAACATACATCCACCTCCACTGGCATCTGGGGGCCTGACAGGCTGCATCCCACCACCATAGTGCAGGTGTATGTCCTGTACCTGGGGTCAGATGAGGCGCTGGATATGTTCCTGCAGGATGCCAGTCTTGGTGTCCCCTGCGCAGAGACACAGATCAGGGCAAGGGTCCGACACCAAGGACAACATCACAATTATCCTGGACAGCACGGGAAATGTTGTGGGTGAGAAGCCTCTGCTGGCCACTGACATAGCCAGCATGCCCAGCGCTCTGCCAGAGGCGGAACAGCTGCTTGCCACCACTGAGGGTGCAGCGGTGTGTGCTGCCCTGGCTGTACCCTGCAGTGGCGGTGGTGCAGCCGCGCAGGTGCTTGGTGGTGTACAGTGGCTGGACAGGTGACAGTAGCTGGCTGCAGGTACCACTGAGCAGCCGGATACGGGGTCTGCCGCCAGTGTGCCTGCTGTGCCCATTCACCCTGCAGACCCCACTGTGCTGCATTCAACAGAGAGGGGAGCAGTGCAGCATGGCCGGTCACCACATGAGCATCGGCATCCCACCTGGGAGCCCCAGGATGCTGACCCGTTGGCTGAGCACACCAGTTTGCTGTGGGCATCCATTCAGCAACAGGTGCTGCTTGCCACTGGGGTGTGTGCACTGTGTACAGAGGTGCACCAGTTAACCAAGCAGCAGGAGAGGGGCATTGTGCGGATCCTGGCTGGGATGCAGCACATGTAGGAGACCACTACTGCATCCCTGGATGGCATTGCAACTGCGATCATGGATGGCTTCTCACTGCTGGCTGCCAAAGGGCATGGCCAGGAACAGATGGCCCCTACAGCATGCTGTCCATCCCGTGAACCTGGCATCGGGTGACCCCAATACAGTCAATGCCAGGCTCTGATGTGGGCATCCCAGGCATGCCTGGGGCTGGCCTGTTTGGACACCTTCACACTGCCACACAGACACGGTCGTGGTCCCGTGGTTCAACCCCTTGGGGGCTGTTGCTCACCCCCATGGCCAATCTGCAGCCCATGGCTGCCAATCAGCCCAGGCATGGCTGCCCCCATGGCTGTGGTGGCCATGGTTCCGTGCAGTGGACCTGATGTACGGGCCACCCTGCCTGCTGTCTGCAGCTGCTGCCCTGTGCACACATGGGCAATGTGTGTGTGTGTGCCACACGCTGCCTGTGTGCATGCTTGCCTGGCTGCTGGTGCGTGTGGCATGGGCATGATGAAGGCAGTCTGGCAGCGGCGGCACCTGTGCACCGGTGCAATGCATCTAATCCATGCCACATACCACTGCCTGGGTGTGTGGGTGTATGTGTGTGTGTGTGTGTGTGTGTGTGTGTGTGTGTGTTGCTGTGTGTGGTTCTGTGTGGTTGTGTGCCCCAAACTCCCCTACCCCTGCATCACACCTTTGTTAGTGCATGCCCATTGCCATGCAACCCCTGCATGTGTGCTGTACCTGTTTGTGTGGCCCATACATGTGTATCACACCACCTACCTGTGTGCACCATAGTGCTCCTGTGTGATAGTGTCCCAGTGTCGTCACACCTGCTGTTGTAGCTGGGGATCCCTCCACCCCAGGGGTGGCTGTCTACCACCCTCCAGCCATTGCTTCCATCGTCCCCACTACTGTCGCCCTCATCAGCCTCAACAGCTATCCCATGGTCAATGGTCATCTTGTGCAGTTTGCAGCAGGCCAGGAATATGCCACAGGCTTTCAAGGGACTGTACTGTAGGGCACCACCTGACCTGTCTAGGCAAGAGAAACGTGCTTTCAGCACGCGAAAGACCCGCTTGATGATGTTGCGAGTGCTGGCGTGTGCCTTATTGTAGCGTTCCTCTGCTGCAGACGACAGGCACTGGTAGGGGGTGAGCAACCAGGGACTCAGTGGATAAGCACTGTTCCCTGTATGGATAATGACATGGTTAGCCCTCTGCTATTCTATGCTGCACCCCTTGCCTGTCCCTGGCACCCATGGCAACATGCACACCCTGCCCGACCCATCCCAAGGAATGCTCTGCCCATTGCCATTTGTCTGTGCCATACTCACCCACTAGGTGGCCCGTGGGGATGTCCCCATGTTCAAACCTGTGGCACAGTGTAGAGCTGTGCCAGATGAACACATCATGTGCACTGCCGGGGTGTGTGGCGCAGCCATTGGGGATGCTCCCCGTGGCATCGCACACCATCTGGCAGTTGACACTTGGGCTGCCCTTCCTGTTAATTTATGTCATGCCTTCAGAGCCAGGTGGCATACAGATGGCCACGTGGGTGCAGTCAGTGGCCCCAATCATGCCAGGCATACGTGCAATCCTGTGGAAGTCACGCATGGTTTCTGTATGCTCTGCTTGTGTGCTGGGGAAAAGGATGAATTCTGAAGCACGTGGAAGCAGAGCATTGAGGAACTTTGTGAGGAGGTGGGATGTGGCTGACTGGGTTATGCCTAGGGTGTCCCCTGTTGGTCTCTGGAAGGTGCCCATGGTGAGCAGGTGCATGACGGCTGTCACCTTCATCTCCACGGACATAGCGGGGCTCCGTCTGGTGGGCTCCTGCATCTTCTTCCTGCATAGCTCACAGAGCTACCTCAGAATGGCCCTATTCAGGTGGTACCAGCCCACGATCTCCATGTCACTGTAGTTCTCAAAGGTGATGCAGGTACGGTACCACCTGTGTTGAGCACACCACCAATGGTCCCTTCCTCGGCCACTTCGCTGTTCCTCCTGCCCCCTCACACCCCTCATTATGGCCTCCATCATGAAAGGTGCACTATCCATGGTCCTTGCTGTCCAATATCCCCTTGGGCAGTTGGCTGCTGCTGGCTATGTGCCACCCTGGTGCACCTCCTAGCAGTGTGTCTGTCTCTCTCTCTCTCTCTCTCGCTCTTGCTCTCTCTCTCGCTCTCTCAATCTCTCTACACCTCTCTCCCTCTCCATTGCCACCTCTGTCCCTCTCCCTCTGTGTCTGCCTTGGTCTTTCTTTCTTTCTTTCTTTCTTTCTTTCTTTCTTTCTTTCTTTCTTTCTCTCTCTCTCTTTCTCTCTCTCTCACTCACCTGGCGCAAGTGTTGCCTGTGTGCTTGCACCCTGTATTTATGGGAACAAGTCTGCTCAGAGCAACTTCAATTTGCTCCTCACTTGTGCCATGGTTTCTTGGTTGTATATGCCACTGCACTGGATATTCATGGGAATGCCCCCTGCACTTGTGCCTGCATTCATTATAGTTGCACATTGGTGCAATGGAATTTACACTGTGCAAGGGCTCCCACTGAATATGGATCTGTGGCGCAAGTCTGCACTTGTGCCGGTGCAATTCAGTTGTGCCATGCTCCACTGCTTTGAATATCTGGGCCAAAAAGTACAACATAGCATATTTGTGTGTACTTCTTTAATGAACAAATAAATACACAGTCAAAGGTTAGTACAATGCCATTTTAAAAGAAGAAAGAAGATGAGTATACAGCTTAAGCTATATGATTCTACAACAAACAAATACATAGCCAGTAAAAATGAACACAATGTCTATTTAAAACATGAGAGAAGACAAATATGAAGCTTCAACCAATTCTGGTTCTACCAAAATTTAAACAGGACACCTGCGGCCTGATATTCAAATGTTTGTGCAGGAGCTAACTGGTGTTTCCCTGTGCAAACTGGGCTTTGTCAGAAGCCCAATATTCAAAAGGGTTGGTTGCATGGGCAAACAGGGTTAGTGCCTGTGCAAACCATAATGTATGGGTATGGAAATTGGGGGCAGGGATAGGAATATCTGAGCAAGACAATATTCAATGGATTGCACTGTGAAAAGGGGTTTGCATGGTCCTTTTGCACTGAGCAAATACCACCAATCAAAACCTCCTCTTACTCCATGCAGCCCTAGTGGATGGCTGAGGTAATGCAGCCAATGAGCCCATTGCCAGTAGGGGAGCACACCCACCCCCTGTGGTCTGGTGAACCCCCCCGACCATCAGCCTGGCAGAGCAAACATACCTCCCTGGTGTCTAGTGGTCCCTCCTCCCTCCGATTGCCTGTCAGCAGCATTACCTGCTCCCTGGTGCCCAGTGGCCCTCCACTCACTAGCTAGTAGAAGCAGATGGAACCCCAGTGCCTAGTATGCCACCCTCTGATCGCTGTCCCCAGTACATTATAGAATGACCCTGTGGTGAGTGGCCCCCCTTCGGTCACCAGCCTGACTACAAGACAGTACCTTCTTGGTACCTAGTTGTCCACCCCTCCTCCCAATCACCAGCCTGCACACAAATCAACACCACAGCCCTGGTGGCTAGTGCTCCCCTTCCCCTCCAGATCACTGGCCCATAAACGACTCAAGACAACCACCCTAGTGACTAGTGTTGCCCCACCTCCCTGGCTTGCAGGCCCTGAAGCAAAACTACACCACCTCTCTGGTAGCTAGTGTTTCTCCCACCCTCCAGTCACCAGCCCAGAATGATGGCAAATCCATTGCCATGATGGCTGATGTTCTCCCCTTTGAACTGATCACCAGCCAGGAATGAGAACACCACCACCCCACTGGTGGGTAGCAGATCCCCCCCCACAGCTCTCCAATGCCCGACCCCATCCAACTGTAAGGATGCCTAGTGGAGTGGTCCCAACCCCCCCAATAACCCATCCTCATACCTGGTACCCTCACATATGTGCCCTGTTGTAAAATTAAGCTGTCAAATGGTGGCCCTGGGATTAAGTGGGTGACACTTTGCAACAGGCACAACCCTCCTGTATGACCTGCCACCTCCAATGCACATAATCACAGTCCACCACAGTCTCTGATGTCTAGCGGCCCCCTCCTAACCACAGCACCGACCACCCATCCATCCACCCTGACCCCCTTACCTCGTATTCAGTGCCATGGGACCTGATGGCAACTGGCAAAACCCTGTGTTCACCATCTTGGCCAGTTGCCATCTGAACAGACAAGGCGTGTGAGTTCTATTTGTCTATCACTTTGGGGTCCTATAAATAAGACTTGTGCTCCCTGCCTGGTCAGATGGAAAATGCCCAAGGTAGTGAGCTGAGGGCTGTGCCAGTCACCGTTGGGTCCCATGGCACCAAATGCCAGGTGAGGAAGTCAAGGGGTGAATAAGTGGGTGGTCAGTTCCACAACTGGGAGGTGGGACAGTAGATGCCAGAGACTTTGTTGGGGCTGTGGTTAAATGCTTTGGGGGTGGTGAGTCATACAGGAGAGTTGTGCCTGTTGCAAAGTATTACTCTCCTAACTCCGTTACCAACACTTGACAGCTCAATTTTACAGCAGGGCACACATATGAGTTTATCTGGTCTGGGGATGGGTTATTGGAGGGGTTGGGACCACTCTGCTGGGAATCCTTATGGTTGCACAGGGTCAGGGATTGGATGGCTATGGAGGGGTTGGGAGGACCACTAGCCACAAGTGGGATGGTGTTGGTCTCATTCCTGGCTGGTGATCAGAGGAAGGGGGGAACACTAGCCAGCAGGGAGGTGGTGTAGTTTTGTGGTGATCCAGGGGGGAGGGGGAACACTAGCCACCAGGGTGATGGCGTTAATTTGTTTAAGGGTAGGAAAACTGGAGGGAGGGGAGAACACTAGTCACCAGGGCAGTGATGCTGTTTTGTGTATGGGCTGGCAACTGCAGGGATGGGGGGCCACTAGGTACCACAGAGGTATTGGCTTGTGGTTGGGCAGGTGATCAGAGGGAGGGTGGTCCTCTGGCCAACAGAGAGATATGTACTTTTAATCAGGCTGGCAATCAGATGGAGGGAATGCTAGCCACCAGGGAGGTACTGACTTGTACTTGGGCTTGTGATCTGAAGGGGGGAGGACCAGTAGGCACCAGGCAGGATAGTTTTGTATTATTATTATTACAGGCTAGTGATCGAAGGGAGGGGGGGTCACTGGCCACCAGGGAGGTACTTACTTTTAATTAGGCTGGCAATTGGATTGGGAACCCTAGCTACAAGGGAGGTTATTTTTCTTAATTTTGGGCTGGTGACCAGTGGGGGTGGGGGGGATACTAGGAACCAGGAATATCTTCAAAGTTCTGTGACTGGGCACTTGGGGATTGGAGGCATAGTATCCTGCCATGATCCCCATGCAAATGAGCCCATAATGGTTAAGCATATGGCCCCTAAGTTCCTTGCATGCTCAATAGGCTCATTTGCAAATTCCGTTTGCAAATTGCAGATAGTGCTCAGGCACTATCCATTCTTGAGACACAATTCAGGATCCATGTCTTGGCAGTGCTACCTGACCTAGTGCTCTGCCAACATGGCACTATATTCTGTCGGAGTGGCACCGGTGCACTATCTGACTGAATATAGCATCCTCAGACTCCTGGCATTGCAAAGTACAGTGCAAAACTTTGTGCTCTGCTTTGCACCTTTCTGACTATCAGGCCCTAGATGGTTGGGTCTGGCTACTTACACACGCAAATGGTGTATTGTCACCTGTAGTAGCAATTCCAAGGAAATAATATTCAATTATTTCACTTTAAAAAACATTAACTTGTGTTCTCACTCATTTAACAATACATTTCATGAATAATCCCTTTTTGTTTATTCCTCAAGTAACTAAGATAATTCCAATACATACCCACAAAAAGAAGAAACCATAATATCTCAAAAATGTGATTACCGTAAGCTATGACAAGCCAGTCCTCGCTATTTGATCAAAACTTTTGCATTCGAATATCAGGAAGTTTACTACTTCTGCTAGTAATATGATAAATTTTACCAAATTTGCTATGCTAGGAGAAAGGATGCTACTTTTCAATCATCTCCGGATTATTAGTAAATGACATACTCGAGAGTAAAAATTGTAGCAGGCCATACATGTCACCCAAAATATTTCCTAACCAGATGTTACTTACTTTCGTATATAAAGAACAGAAGAATATCACATGTTCTATGTCATCCAGGTCTCCTGAACAGCATGTGCAATAAATAGAATAATAGATAGATGAGTATCTATTACAAGGCAGTTAGACCATCGAGAGGTTTTGGGGACTTGGAACCTCGGGAAGCTGAAGCTCGAGGTTCAAAGTCCCCAAAACCTCGAGATGGTCTGACTGCCTTGTAATAGATACTCATTTAGCTGTTATTTTTTGTAATATATGGATCCGGTTGTAAAAAAAACAGGAGTTTTTTTATGTGGATTCCTCAAAATGGGCTGGCCACCCGCAGCACTGAAGACGCGCTGTCTCACAGCCGCACCGCAGTATAGCACAGTCTGTCTTGCTAGTTTCTAAACATTTTCTCTGTTTGCATTTATTAGGCAGTCCTACCTTTCAGTTTCTTTCTTTGTTTTGTGATTGCAGGATCAGCCAGATATTCCAATATGGTGTATGTTTCAAGAAAAAGAAAAAAGAAATGAAGATCAAGCATTCCTCTCACTAAGAGAGAGGAAACAACCGCCATGTTCTTCATTTTGTTTTGCCCGCCCTCAGAGAAAAGCTGCCAATGGGGATGCACGCCGTCACTATGGCTATGGAGGAAGGGACGTGCCACCATGGCAACTAGTTTTCTTGGCAGGCAGAGTTGCACATGCGCTGTGGCATTTTGGTGATAATACTATCGTTCAGAGCTAAAACGATAGTATTATCAGCAGTGAACGATGGTATTATCACTTCGGCAATGACAGTATTATTGAAAATGGAGTAGTCTATTACAGGGATTTTTTTGTATGGAATTTGATGGTATTATTTTCAATATCCATATAATACAAAGGAATATAACCTCAGTGCTATGTCATTAACAGTGAAGATAATTACTATTGAATGGTTCCAGTCTGCATCTTTCAGAAGCAATGTCTGGCTTTCCTGTCAGCTAATATGGTGAGATATGAATACCTACCATAAAATATTTTATTATTCTTATAAAGAAGTAGATTTTAGAATCTTGAAGTTTTAGTATATCATGATCAAATGAGAACTTCTTATACTTATTTTCAATTTGCTTAAATAATTCTACTCTTTATATCTGAAAGACATCGGTCAGAGTACCTTCCTAAATGAAGAAGATAAATCTTATATTTGATGAACATTAGATATGGAAATTGAAATCCTGTGCTAGAGTAGAGGATCTGTTCATCAAAATAGGCTCTTTGAAGCCTAGTTTCTGGCATGAGCCAAAATCCATAATAAATGTAATTATTCTTTCTATAAACATGTTCTGTATTGAAAACTGACCTAATTCAACATGAAGAATAGTTGCCAGTTTATTTGACACAACTTCAATTGGTTGTATATTGGCAAAACCCCATACTTCACTTAAGGAATGATGCATGGCAGGGTTTGTGTTTTGCTAGAATAATGTCACGCTTCAGGTAGTTTGGCATGAGGCTGCAGGTCCAGTGTGTCCAACACCTGAAAAGTGATATTATCCTAGCACCACACACCCTGAAGTGCATTTTTGGAGGGGGTATTTAAAAAAAGGTGCATCTCAAGTTAACAGGAAGAGTGGGAGCTGTTGCTGTGAGCCGCATATGGCAGCAAAGATAATAAACAAATTTGTGTCCTTTTTTTATTTGAATAGTCTCAGTCCATCCTCCATCCCTCTGCCCGCTGTTGTTAAAGAAAAGAGGAGATGTTTAATAAATAAAAAAAAAGGTGCAATCCACTCTCTGTGTCACTTGTAATGGGCAGCGGGCTTGGTCAGTTGATGCGAAGTGCTTCAAACATGAGTTGAGTGGCCAGTCTGTTGGTCTGGGAGTACTTTAGGCCGGTCCGTTGTGCTGGGATAATGGCCAGGCCGAAAGCAGCTCTTAACCAATCAGGATTCTGGATTCTGAAAACCCATTTCATAATTACACCACTAGTAAGGTGCACAGTATTTAGTTTTGAGACATCTCTGAATGTATTGGCCCTAAGAAAGGTTTTAGGAGTACATGCCCTCTAGATGCAAAAACTGAGAAAGTGGTCACTGACTGCATCAGCCAATACAGCAGATTGGGTGACAAAACGTTGTGCTATATTATAAACTTCATTTCAAATAACAAAAATTATAAAATGAATGACCACAGACTATTTAAAAATGTTACTTAACACCCCAGCTCATTGTAGTTACCATCAGTGACTAGACTGCACTGAAATAACAGTAGTACTTAATTGTTTTGTCTACTGAAACTGCTTTAATACACACTCTTCTTGTCAGTTGGGAACTGTGCAATGCACTGTTTTTTCATCTGACATTCGGAAATATATTGTTTAAAACAGTTGTTCTTAGTTATGGGGTCAAGAGTTCAAAGACGTATGTTTTCATTTAAGCAAAATATGTTGCAATGCCTGCTGTATACAGTAACTGTTTATTGTTAAACTTTCTGGAAGCTAACTTTTTGGCTGGTGGTGCAAGATTAAGGATGTTGGTAATTGTTTCCTGCTTCATTGTAAATCTCCAGTTGTTTTGCAAAACGTTTCATGTAACACAGAGAAAGTAATCAAAAATAATTATACCTGGGAATTCTAGTACTTCCTCTATAATGGAAGCATGGTTTCTATAGTGCTTCACACAAAATGGCTATATAAAAACCTACTATGCTAATTGGTTGGTCCAGGTAATGGCAGTAGATCATGTAACTAATGTAGGTAGTCATGATGACAAAGCATTCTTTACATTGGATGAAATATGAATTCTCACTCTTTGGAACACAAAGTTTAGTATAAGGAACAGGTACAAAAACTCATGAAACAGCATAAACCTATTTGTTTTACTTGCAAACTAGGTTTATGTATCCCTCAGCAGAAAATAATACCTCTTGTATATAACAGACTCTGAATAAACATATGTGTTAATATTCTGTATATGATAACCATACCGAGTTTCTACTTAACAAGAACTTTGCTTTCTGTTTCTGAAGTAAATCTACTGCAGCATGGGTTTTGGTAGAATCCACTATTATTTAATTAACATAGAAATGTAAAAACATAGACTTTGACAGCAGATAAGGACTGCTTGGCCCACCTAGTCTTCCCATGCCCCTACCTATAGGATAAGCTGCAGATCCTAGTTAACCAACAGCCTGTTTCTACCTACTCCCCACATGAATGGCCTTATGTCTGTCCCATGCATTCTTTAATTCTCCCACAGTTATAGACCCCACAACCTCCTCAGGAAGGCTGTTCCATCCATCCACCACCCTCTCTGTGAAAAAAATACTTCCTCACATTGCCCCTGAACTGTCCCCATCTATCTTTAAATTGTGTCCCCTTGTTCTTACACATCTCTTTATCTGAAAGAGGCTACCTTCTTGGACTTTGTTGATCCCACTGAGTTACTTAAATGTTTCTATCATGCCGCCCCCCTTTCCTCAAGGGTATACTTATTAAGCTCCTTTAGTCTCTCATCATATGGCTTCTCTTGCAGACCCTGCACCATTTTAGTTGCCCTCCTCTGGACTGCCTCCATCCTGTCTATGTCCTTGCAGAGATGGGGTATCCAGAACTGGACGCAGTATTCCAGATGAGGTCTCACCAACTGTCTGTACAGAGGGTTACCAACTTCCTGTTTTCTGCTGGTGATGCCTCTCCCTATGCATCCCAGTATCCCCCCAGCCCTCCCTACTGCCTTCTCACATTGCTTGCTAACCTTAAGGTCATCTGATATGATTACCCCCAGGTCCTTTTCCATTTCTGTTATTGTTACTACTTCCCCCCCATTGTGTAATCTTCCCCTGGGTTTTTGTTTCCCAGGTGCATTACTTTGCATTTCTTTGCATTGAATCCAAGCTGCCATACTTCTGACCATTCCTCCAACCTTTCCAAGTCCCTTCTCTTCCTTTCCACACCTCCTTTTGTATCAACCCTGTTGCAGATCTTTGTATCATCTGCAAAGAGGCATACTTTTCCTTCCAGTCCCTCGGCAATGTCACTTACAAAGACATTAAAAAGGACTGGACCCAGTACTGAACCCTGCAGTACCCCACTAGTAACCCCTCTTTCTTCAGAGTGGACTCCATTTACAATTACTTTCTGTGTCCTGTTGTCCAGCCAATGTTTTACCCATGCTAACACCCTGGGATCCACTCCCAGGCTAGTTAATTTGATTATTAATATTTTGTGTGGGACTGTGTCAAATGCCTTGCTAAGGTCTAGGTAGGTCATGTCCACAGCCCCTCCCAGGTCTACTACTTTGATCACCCAGTCAAAGAAATCAAATAGATTTGTCTGACATGACCTTCCCGCTGTGAACCCATGCTGCCTTGGGTCCTGTGTCCCACTTTCCTCTAGGTACTCAACAATTCTTTCCTCAAAAGTGATTCCATCACTTTCCCTACCACAGAGGTCAAACTGACAGGTCTGTAGGTTCCTGTCTCTGTCTTGCTCCCACTTTTGTGAAGGGGAATCACATCTGCCTTCCTCCAGTCCTCAGGTACCACACCATCCTACCATGATTTGTTAAAAAGGGTAGTCAGCGTGGTGTCACTAGTTCTCCCCTTAATTATTTTAGAATTCTGGGGTGAATTCCATCAGGCCCCATTGCTTTGTCCACCTTCAGTTTTAGGAGTTCATTCAGAACCCTTTCTTCTGTGAAAGGACTGGGATTGACCCTCCTATCCAGAGTGCTTCTGTTAATTGGATTAAGCACCTCCCCCTTCTCCTCCTCTTTTGTGAAAATTGAGCAGAGGTATTTGATCAGTATCCCTGCTTTTTCACTGTCCATCTCTGCCCACCCACCATCCTTTCTATTCAACCTCACTATCCCTCCCTTAATGTGTAATTGCTTCACATGAAATCCATTCTTTAATACCACTCTTTAATAGATAACATTTTCTATTGCTTCAAAGATATTCCCAGGCCCCCAGAAAAATTATGCTTTCTTGTTCTATTTAGGTTTTATAATAGTGGCAACACAGTCACCTTTGGCCTTTGCTAACCCTCTATCCCCTTGCATAGATAAAAACACAGCTGGATCAGAATGCTGAGTAGGATGGTTTCAGCTCTCATGTTGAGTCCTGCAAGCTAGTGATCTCAATGAAGTTGGCTTTGTACTGCTTCCAAACGATCTCTGGTTTACCATAGCTGCTGTATCTGTAATTCACAAGGAACAGGGGGATTCTCCTTCTGTTGCTTTATCAGATGTCCTAAACCTCAACAGACCATATATTTTCATCTAACACAATGTAGGCAGGTTTAACACAGTGGCAGACTGGAAAACCCTGCAAACACCACAAGGTACTTCCCCCAAATTTCTTGATGGTCTCACGTAACAACCAGTGGGACCCCCCACCACTAAGTTGCTCATGCACTGCAATAAAGCAAGTTCCTCTCCTGGGCTTTGGTGGCAAATTTCTGGGCTGCTCCTGTGGTTACTCTTCACCTAATTCTAGGAGTGCCTTATCCCACTGAGGTTCAGTAAACCTTGAATTGTTCATATGCCACTAATGTAATGTGTCGTGTAATATATGCAACAACTAAGAAAATGCTGCTGTTGGCTTTGTTTTAAACAGACCCATAAGGTATACCATGCCTCATTAACAATCTTCAGAAGAATAGCAACTGCTGACCCTCTGGTGCTATGGCAAGCAAGCAAATGCTGGAGCTGAAATAAAGATGACACAGAGGCAAATAAATGAAATCACTGCTGATAATACAAGTATGGAGCTCAGAGTATCAAATCTAAGGTAAGGGATAGATGTGTTGAGGGGGTGGGGAGCGTTTGTGGTATGGAAAGGTGGTGCAAACAGTGAAAACACAATTTTTACTTTTTTAGAAATTTAGATTTTGGCAGAAAGTGGAAGTCTTGCTTTTACAGGTAAAGCAAATTGTTTTTCAAAGCCATACTGCTGATCACTGCTTAGACAGCTGTACCGGCAGGACTAAATTAACTCACAAATCTCTCTCCTGTATTTTCACATCTAATTCTTTAGCTTGTAACCTAATTTTCAGATTAGGGTTGTCATTTTTCAGGATTACTAGAGTCATTAGGGCCTCATCCAGTTCTTTAATTTCCCAGTAAGGTACTCTGGTTTATGAGCTGTGCTTAGAGTGCTACACATTATAATTATGTATTCATACCATTTACTCTCTCCAAGAGCTGACACACAACTGCACTGTACCAGTCACCAGCCATGACATGACCCCTGTCCCAGCCCATGGCATTCCTTGGCATGTCTCCCTGGTGTGGCCACTCTTTTGATCAGGATAGAGTTCAAAATGGAGTTCATATAAGCTGGATAGGGGCTGAGGCTGTGGGAAGTGACACTGAGGCTAAGTGTAGGCTAAGTGTAGGCCTGAGGGAGGGCTGTATTTTTCCTTTTTTTTTTGGTGTTCTCTAACCCCTGGTTCCTGTGATGCCTGTACCCTGTATCCTATCCCCTCTTCTTTTTTTTAAATTTCTTTTTATTCCCCCTTCTCAATGGCCTCTCCTAAGCCTTCAGGCCTATCAAGAACTCCCCAAGCCTCCCCAGTTGCGGTCACCCACCCCCTTGGAGCTCTGGCTTTGCCTTTGCCCCTCAGGCAGGGTCAGTGTGGGAGGATTCCACTTAAATTTCATATGGTGTTGGGTAGGTGCCATGATCTGAGATGTGTAGGAAGGGGGAGCTTTCCATGAGTCATCATTGTGGAGGTGCTGAGGCCATTTGTTCTGTAGTTCCATCTACCCCCAGGAGACATCACATTCATGGACACCAATGCAACCCTGCCCACGCTGTGCATGTATCCGGTCACCAGCGTCAGTGATGTTTCCTCCCTCCCAATGTCCATCTAGACACACTGCAAACTGGACTACCCAGGTGGCAGTATTATGGCAGAATATGTCACCCTCCCACCTGGAGGAAGTAAGCGTGCACTGGGATGCTCAAGCCTCCTCCCACTGGGTGGCCCCCAATAACCTAAGCTCATTCCTTAACCCAGGTTGTTGGTGTCACGAGTGGTAATGCTACCAATGTGCTGATGGGCTGGCCCTGTCCCCTCCCTTTCCTGATTAATAACTAATTCAATATTATCTATGGCGAGTAGCACTGACATTTAATGATTTAAAGAGTGCCACAATTAAAATGCATACTGTCAAATCATTCTTTCTTTTAGATGCATGTATAGGTTGAACACAAGAGAATGATGCCATGAAGACATTTGCATATAAAACAAGCCAGTCATGGAGATGAAATGTACAACTGTACCTAATCTTTTCCTTGCTGCTTTGGGGAAAGGAAGGGAAAGGGAACATTGTTTAACCAGGAGTAGCACACTTAACTGAAGCTTGTTTCCAGATGTGACCTCGGAGCACACGGAAGTTAAGTGACTTGCACAGGATCACACAGTAGGCACCTAGGTAGCTGTGGGTTTCAAACCCAGGTCTCCAGATCTGCAGCTAACAGCCTTAACCCACTGCGCTATACTGCCTCCATTTTGGTGAGAGTGCCAATTTGTTTGAGTGGCAGACTGACAGGAGTAGTCATGTAGCCTTTCAAGTTAGTTAGTCAAGTGAGCCAGGCTAGCAAGAATGCCAAATGAGGAGGCCAGCTCTATCAGTTGTACAAGTCAGGAGGAAAAGAACCTGGGAGGCCAACATCACCATACTGTGGAAGCCCACTGACAGGTAAGGTAGGTGGACTAAGTTTGAGTCAGTTGCCAGGGAAGATGGAAGTACAGTTAGTGCACTGCTAGGGGGTAAGCATTATGCAATGTGTCCTGATAAGGGCAATCAGCATACATATGCAGTTGCTGCAAGCTGGTTGCTTCTCAGAAAGGCATGTTGATAGTCTTGAATGGCATCTGGCTTCCCCTGGTGGGTACGAGGAAGTGAGCCTGCAGCTAGAGGAGACGTGTATTAGGTGGTGGGGTGAGAAGACTAGGGTCCAGGGTGATAGGAAGGAAGCATAACCAGTGTGCTGCTAGGGCTGTTTAGTGCGCACCATCTTGACAATGGAGGGTAGTGGGGATATATCTGTAGTCATTGCAGGGAGGTCAATACTCTCAAAAGGTATATTACCACATTTAAGTGAAAGTAGAATACAGCATAGAGATGCAGAGATTGGAGCAGACAGTTAGAAGGATGAGGAGATAAGATGAGGAACATGGGCACTGTAGCCGGGTAGGTGAAGTTTGGCAGGAAGGGGAAGAGTAGTGAGGAAAGCAGTAGGGGCAGTGATCTCTACTGGTAGTGATGTGGGATGTATCCAGGTGAAAAAGGGAGGTAGTAGGCATGATCACAAGGGAGCACCAATTTCTGTGGCACACTAGCAACAGGTATCAGACTCTAGCTGCCAGATTTATTAGGCTAAACAGGTGACGGGGCAGGGAGGGGCAAGCCTGGCACCAGAACATGCAAACTGCTAAGATGCAGGATAAAAAATGTTGGGGTGAGGCAAAAAGGTGATAGTCACTGGGAACTATATAGATTAGGCAGTGTGTGAGCTGGAAGGGTCATTGCTGGACTATGGTGGTAGCTTACACACAGTCATTTACCTGCCTTGAACATGGGTCAGATGGATGCTATCTACACTTAAGCAATGCAGCTGGGGTAAAATGAAAACTGTTGTCTTCCATGATGGCACAAACGGCATGGGAAGAACAAGTTCTCAAGACATGATGTGGAATTCACTAAACTAAGAATGTTCCTGTAGGGAAAAGTATCCAGTGTCTTTTTCTAGGTTCTCACAGTCTTATGGGCTACTGAGAAACAGCAGTGGACAATTGGGCTGATAATACTTGGCTAAGGGTCTGGAGTAAGAGAGAGGGACTTACTTTGCTGGCCTACTGAAGGCCTTCTGGGACAAGACACACGTGAAAACCCAGGATGGGCTGGACCCGCAGCAGGAGGGAGTGGAGTACAGGCTAGTAGCATTGGCAGTGCAGTCATGCAGATTAAAACTAGAGGCCAGGGAGAGGTGTCTAGTGCAGAGTTCAGCAACTGAAGTAGATACATGCAGGAGAACCCAATGAAAGTACAGTGGAGCAGGGGAGAACATAGAAAGAAGAACCTGCTAGGCAGTGGGGGTAAGGGGCAGAGGTTATAAAACATTAAGGGGTAACTATTCTTACTTGTATGTAGTCCAATTTAAGAAGTGCACCTAGCAACATTTTATTCATTTTTTTATTTATTCATTAAACTCTAGGATTACAAATACCTTTGAGCAGGAACTGCTCATTTACAAAGGTTCCACATCAGAGGATGGAGGGTAAACTTACATACAAAGGTTGACAAGGATTTACAGACTTTAAGCACGGTGAAGGCTAGGCTAAGGATACTTTCCTACTTGGAGAGAGACAACAACATCAAGAAAAATGCCGGTTAACAAGTGAAAATAAAACATGAGCAATGGAGTTAGTGAGGGTAGGGTATGCGGGGTACAGAAAATAGTAGGCTGGCTGAGGAGCCATTGTCAAAGGGGAGTAGGGGTAGAAGGGATGCATGCCTGATAGTAGTAGGAGGGGACCCACACCCAAGAAGTGCCAAAGGAAGAGGGGGGTGGACATGGACAGGAGGCACAGGGAGGGAGGGAGGAATGTAGGAGGAGGAAGCAGGAGCCAAAGTATTGCAACCCTAGGGAGGTTATGAGACAGCATGGGCCAGCAAGGGAGGAGAGGTCACTCTCTTAGTGGAAACAATCACACTGACTGGGTTGAAGTGAGATGTTCTCAGAGTTGCCTTTTGAAGGTGCCAAGTGTAGCACCAGTAAGTGTCTCTTTGTTGAGTGAGGTCTACTATAGAGGGGCTCTGTAGGTGAAAGACCTCTGACCCATAGTGGTCTGGCATCTGGGGACCTGGTAGATTTGGTGTTGTGCATTTCTGGTATGCTGAGTGCTGTTGTATATAGTAAGAAGTTTAACAACACCTGGCGGCAAGAGCCCAAGGAAAACCTTGCTGGTTACCAGGCAGGTCTGGTATTGGATCCTGCTGAGGAGTGGTAGCCACTCAGCCTGGGCGTACAGATTGCAGGTTTGTGTTAGACAGGCAGCACCTGTTAGGAGTCGGCAAGATTTGTTAAGCACCATCGATATCCTGTGAAGGACAGTGGGGGTAGCTGATCTGCAGATAGCTAGGCCATAGTCAATGACAGAAGTGACAGAGCTGTTAATCGCCAGTCTAAGGGCATCAGCTGTCATGCAATGTTTGTGCCTGTGGAGAAGGCCTATTCGTATATTCATGGCCTTTGCAACATTGCCAATGTACCATGCAAAGGAGAGGGATCTGTCCAGGGTGATGCCAAGGTACTGTACTTAAACTCCGGAAATGGTTCGAATGTAGTCTCTGCTCAGTTCTGATAGTGAGGGGTTGAGAGTTATGCTTGCTTCTTGTATTGCAGAAAGACATTACTTTTGTCTGGCTATAGTTCAGTACAAGTTTGTGTGAGCTGAACCAGTCCTCAACATGCTCAAAGTCATGCTGTAGCTGCCCCTCCAGTAGATTAGTGTTATGATGATTTGTGTGTATGACAGCGTCATCTGCGTAGAGCAGTATGTTCTGGTGGAAGACACTCGGTAGGCTGTTTAGGAAGAGACTGAAGAGCAGTGGTCCCAGCATGGACCCCTAGGGGACTCCTGAGAGAACTGTGCTTTCATTGGAGATGACACCGGCGATTCTAACACATTGGACCCTTCCTCCGAGGTAACTTGCAAACCAGGGCAATGCATCTTTCAAAAGACTGATATTTGAGAGCTGCCTGAGTAGGAGTGGGTGATTTACAGTGTCAAAGGTTTAGTTAGATCAATGAACACAGCCCCCACACAGTTTTCTTGGTCCAGAGTGGCATGGATGAATCCTGTAAATTCCAGCAGTGCAGTGGTGGTGCTGTGCCCTTTTCTAAAGCCATGTTGTTCAGGGGATTGGATTTCATATTTATCAAGGTACTCAACTAGCTGGTCTGAGACTATTCACTCAAGAGCTTTGGATAAGGGTGGGAGGATGGAGATAGGCCTGCAGTTAGTGTGCAGTGCCCTATCTCTGCTTTATGGGAAAACCTAATGATCTGATGCATTTTGAAGGCCAGACCATAGTAGCACTCATTGAGACCTGATGTGTGGATGAAAAAGACTGACACTTAAGGATAGAGGGGTACAGGCAATTCTCAAGGGATAGATATGAATGGAAATGAAATTGAGTGTCTCTACAAGTGAGGGATTCACTGTGGAGGGCAAAGAAATCAAGTGAACAAGTAGGACCGCTGAGTCTCTTTAGTCAGAACTTCAGGAAATTGGGGGCAAAGGCATCACCCAGGGTATTTACTACAGGCCACCAAAGAGCTCAGTGGAGCATGATGACTAGCTTGTTAGGGAAATGCACAGAACAGTCAGTTCAAATGCAGTGGTGACACTGAGGGACATCAGTCTCTGGGAGATAACTTGTGATTTGGGAAGCTAACATCAAGGCTGAGACTGAATTCCTGTCCACCATATAGTGTAGTGGTTAAGAGCACTGAGCAGCAAACCTGGAGACCTGGGTTTGAATCCCATCAGCCCCCCACTTGCATACTGTGTGACCCTAAGCAAGTCACTTAACTTCCTTGTGCTCCCAGATCACACCAGGAAAGAAGCTCTGGCTTAGTGTGTCTTTCCCAATTAAATAATTTCACCTTTTATTTTCCTTCAAGGACTGCTTCCTAGAGCTGCAGTCCCAACAGAGGATTATGTTTTTGGCCACCTTGGTCCTTGTTCTCAGCTGTGGTGATGGGGTCATCTCCACTGTTAATATACAAGCACTGGTGGAAGGCAGTTACCATACTAAGTAACTTTCACCCTGGTGAAAGGAAGAATGAGCTGGGTCTCTGCCACCAGGACCCAGATTTTTAGAATTGTGAACTTCACCAAGATGAAGGACATAGTATCCTAATGTCTGGAAAGATGCATGAGGCTGGTAATGCAGAACAAATGTGCAGTTCACTGAGGAAGGTTCTTGAAGCAGCTGCAGAGAGCTGCATCCCTGTAAGCAAAAAGGAGACAATGAACAAGAAGTTTCCCTGGCTCAAAAGGGACCTAAGGCAACTGATCTTGAACAAAAAGAAGTTCTATGTCCACTAGAAGGAGACCAATTGCTTGTGGAAAAGAATGGGACAATCTGTGAGAACCTGGAGCAATTGCTTAGATGTTAAATGAATACTTAATTTCAGTGGTCACTAAGATGCCCCTATTGGGGGGCACTGGGTCATAATGTCGTTGATGAAACCACACAAGGAAACACTGTGCACAGAAAACAGCATGTGGCAACACATCAGTGGTACATAATATTGACCGCACGACAATGCCACACACCCAATGGATTCTTTCATTTTTCTGGGGGCTTTGCCCCCCACACTCCCCAAACTAATTACAATCAGTTCTGAGGGGCTGTGGATAGAGGGGCAAGTTAAAATTCCAACTGCAGCACTTAGTTGTGGCCTCACAGATGAGAATCAAAATAAGCATTCCCTCAAGCAAAGTTTCAAACCCTGGTCTCCCACCCCACCTGCTGCTGGGATGAGTGCCTTGGCCACTCCACCACAGGAGCAGCTCGACCAGCAGTGCTCAAATTCATATTCCAACTTCCATCTTCCTTTCGACAGTGACAAGGGTAGCGATATTTTTGAATCACTCTAATACCCCTGTTGCTGTACTTCCTTATGTGCTTGAGACGGCGTGGTTCTTCATGCATGGTTTTGTCTGCACTATAGAGACCCAGTACCATTGGGGTGATGGTTCGTATTGGGATGGCCTCTGGATTTAGAAGAAGAAGTAATGTAACCAGCAGACATCATATCTGTCTTGGTAGCTGATGACTGGCAACTTGCAAGTCAAGTAAGTCCCAAGGAGCAGATGAGAGAAGCCGCTAGGTCATTGTGGCAATAAGGGTAAAATTGGCAAGGCTTACTGTAATCTTTCAGGGGTCTGTCCAGATAGGAGTGGAGCTGGAGAGCTGAAAAGTGGCCATTTTTGACCCCATCTTCAAGAAGTAGGAAAGATCAGGCTTGGGTAACTACAGGCCAGTCAGCCTGACATCAGTGCCAGGCAAGGTCCTGAAAGCCATTATGATGGATGAAATGGTGGAAAACTTGGTTGCCCCATCTCCTTGTGGATAAAAGACAGGCAGATCCTGTTCAATCAGCCTGATAACCTTTTTTACATTTGTGACCAGGGTGGTAGAAAGGGGCAAGGCAAGTTATGTACTGCAGTCTATCTGAACTTCAGCAAGGCCGTTTGCACTTTGGTGCATGATTAGCTTATAGGCAAACTGTACCAGTGCAACATGCATAAGATACTCAGGATGGATTGTTAACCCACTTGAGGACAGAAAGCAGAGGGTGGTGGTTGTGGAACATTGCAATGGGTGGAGAGGTGTACTCAGTGGCATGCCTCAGAGATTGGTGCTGGGGCCACTGCTTTTTAACATTTTCATTAACAATCTGGAATCTGAGGTCTCCCCAGGCTGCTTAAAATTTCTGATGACTGTAAGCTGGCGAGGGTAGTGAAATTCCTTTATGAGGACTGGAAAAATCTGTGTGATTGGTGAGACTCCTAGAGTCTGTTATTCAGTGTTGTCAAATGCAAACTGCTACACTTGGGAAGGAAAACTGAGATATGACCTAGGTACTCTGGGGATCTGCTGGAACAGTTCAGGAGAAAAGGACCTGGGGTTCATATGTAAAGATGGGTGAAGTTGGAAATCTATGCTCTGTGAATTAATTTGCAAACTTGCTGTGACCCATGAAGTTCATCAGCTGGGCAAAGTCCAACTTCACCTTAATCTGATAACTTTTGCAGAGCATGAAGTTGGCAACTTCACAAGCAAATTAAAACATCCCCAAATTTGTCAGCAAAATTGTATTTTTTTATTTATTTTATGTTTTTGGTAACCAGGTAAGTGCACTGATCCAGAGGACCATTTTCAGTCTCAACCAGGGCCACAGGGTGGCGATACAGTGAGAAACATCAGCAGACAGTAAGTTACATTATGATAACCAGTCAGGTGCAAACAGTTACGGACAGTAGAAGAAATACAGACATAAATTACTATTTATATATAGGTGTGGTCGATATAAAGAGAGAAACTACAAGCAGTGAGTACAGAGGAGAGAATAGTTAAGCTTTTGCCTTCAATGAACCATAGGTACTGAATAGATTTATACAATTACACACAAATGTACATAAGTAATCGGTCAATTTACACTAAGGTAATAGTCAAGCTGCAACAGTTTTTCCTGGGGGAAAAAAGACCTAGATGACGTATAGTGTACAGGCATTTGAAGATAAAAGAAAACATGGGAGATACAGGCAAACAATTTCAGAGGGGGGAGGTAGTAAAACATTTGCACAAGCTAGCCCAATGGCCATTGAAGGAATAAGCAGATACATTGACAAGTTGTCTAGGGTAGACTTGGCTATGTCCTGGCATATTGTCGGAGCAGGCCAATTTGAGAAAAACCTAATGGGTAGGATGAGCGAGACAGAAAGAGGGTTGCACGTGGGGTGGTGTCCAGGACAGTTGGGGGCTTTAGGCGGGGAGATGGAAAATGGGGGTATAGCAGCTGTTGACTTTGTTGGTTTAAGGCAGTTTTGGGGTTCCTGCGCATCTCAATGAGCATTTGCAGGTGGACTCTTCCAGTAGCCAGGCCTTCAGGTTAGCTTTAAAAGATGCATGGGATGGAGATGCACGAATGGATGTAGGAAGATGGATCCAGAGGGAAGGGGTGGATACAGAGAAAGCCTTACTGCCCATCACTGTAGTGAAGCGAGGGATTTCCATGGTGGAAGTGGAGGAGGCCCTAAGAGGTATAGTGGCTACTCAATTTGTGAGAAGGTTGGTATAGGGGGGATAGTTCATATTTTCTGAGGGTGCTCTCTACCAGGTGGCCAGTGGCATAGTCAAAGTGTGCCTGGAGAGGGAGACATCCTAATGACTGATAGAGAGTACAGTGGTGGGTAGATAAGGGGACATTGAGAACAAAGCGATAGATAGCATTTTATGTCGTGGTGAGATGGGTGTGTTGCTCCGCGGACATGACAGAGTATATGGGTAAGCAGTAGTCAAGGAGAGGGAGAAGGTTTCCTTGCACAATGACAAGGCTAGCTTCAGGTGAGAGCAGGTGGGCTATACAGTATGCTGCTCCTAGCTTCTGGTTTCTCTTTTTTACAGTCAGGGTTGTGTGGTCATTGAAGGTGAGAGAGTGGTCAAAAGTAACGCTGAGATATTTGAAGGAGGTGACCTGCTCGAGTGGGGGGCCTGCAGGTGTGCATATGGTGAGGAGGGATTTTGACTTTGCGGCCTTATTTAGGAAGGGCTTTGATCCAAAGAGCATAGCCTTAGTCTTTTTTCCTATTTACTAGGGAGTTTTCTGGATGCAAACCAGCTTTCTGCCACAGCATAGTCAACGGTGAGGGCAGAGGAGATGGCTTTCAAGGACTTATCACTGTGGTACAGGACTAGGTCATCTGCATAAAGGAGTGCATTGCAGTTTAAACATTCAGCTGGTAGAGCATTGTTAAACATGGAGAAGAGAAGGGGACCGATAATAGATCCCTGCGGGACTCCAATATTAGTAGGAAGGAAAGCTGAGGCTGCTTTGCCTTTGAGCACGGATTGGGACCTGTTTGTGAGGTAGCTTTGGAACCATGCTACAGGTCCAGGGGTGCAGCCAAAAAGTCGAAGTGTGGAGAGAAGGAGGTGATGGTCTATGAGGTCAAAAGCCTTTGACAAGTCAACAAAGACTGCACCCATGGCCTTACCCATGTCCATATTTTTGAGGACATGATTTGAAAAAATGGCCAGTTCAGAGGAGGTGCTGTGATGCTTATGGATGCCATACTGGAGGGGACATAGGAGGTTGTATTTGTTGAGGTGTTCTGATTGCTGGGAATGGATCACCTTCTCTAGCAGTTTGCTAAGGTGCGGGAGCAGGGAAATGGGTCTGTAGTTCTCTGGGGCTAGGTGATCTCCCACTTTGAAGATGGGTATCACATTTGCATGCTTCCAGGTGTCTGGCACTGAGGACGTAGTCAGTGCGAGGTTGAACATGTGTATTTGTGGTCTGACAACAGCAGGAGAGATGATTTTCAGGAAGGCAGGGTAGAGTCCATCGCTTCCCAAGCTACCCCTGGAACGGAGGGTTTTCAGGAGTTTTTGTCATGGTTCTGGTATCAATAGCTCTGAGGTAGAAAGGGGGGATAGAGGCACCAGTGTTTAGAGGAGTGGGGGGGGGCTGGTATAGCTATTTATGTTGGAAGGATGGTGAAGGGGAAGATTGCTTAGGTATGGGATCAGGTCGGTGAACATAGCATTGAGAAAGTCTGCAATGTCCACAGGGTCATTGATTGTGCCTGTTGGGGATGTAAGTTGTGTTATTTGCTTGTTTGTCTTGAGGTGTAGTGTGGACCCAATGGATGCCCAGAAACTACGAGGATTTCTCAGGGTATTTTGCTGGAGGTTTGTGAAGTATTTCCTTTTGAGAGACTTTGTCATCTGCTTACAGGCATTGCGTAGCTGCCTATAGGTGTTCCACAGATTGGGGGATGGGGACACTTTGAAAGTTTTACAACTGAAGACCCTGACTTTCATTTCTAGAAGCAGTTCTTTTGTTATCCATCGTGTGCAGCCACCTCGAATCCTTCTGGATTTGATAGGAAAATAGTGGTCCTGAAATTTCTGAAGAGTGCTGGTAATGAGACATACAGCTAAGGAGACATTTTCTGTCAGATACAGGGAGGACCAATTTAAGGATTCTGCATCTCTAGTCATGAAGTCATGGTCTGCAATATTAAAATTTTGAAAGACAGTAGTTTTGGTGGGGGGCACAGGGACTTGTTATTAATGACAATGTAGGTGGGGCCGTGGTCACTGATCACGTCAGACATGGTCCCTGCTTGGAGGATTTGATCAGTCCTGTTTGTTATAATCTAGTCGAGGATAGAGTGGTTAGTTGTGCGATTGTTGAGTCTGGTTGTGGTGGAGATTACTTGCTGTAGGTTTTGGGACTGTAGTAGGGTTAAGTAGTCTGGGTGTGGGCTCGCAGCCCAGTTGAGATTGAAATCCCCAAGCAGGAATGCATCCCTAGGTGGTGTGGTGCATGCTAGACCAGAGAGAAGCTGGGTAGTAGCTGGAGGGGGGTTATAGCAACAACCAACATAAAGTTTTTTTGGTGCACTAATAGTTAGCCCACATATAATCCATTCACTTGTGGAGTCGGTGGTAGAGCAGGCAACAATGACAGCCGATATGTGTTCCTGGATGTACAGTGCAACACCTCCTCCTCCTCCTCTCTTCCTACCTTGTCTGTCCAGCCGGAGGAAGGAGTAGCCTTAGAGTTGGTACAAGGCAGATTTATCGCTTGACTTTAGCCAGGTCTCTGATAGACCCAACACATGTGGCTTGTACAGAGTCACCCAGGCCTCTATCTCTGCAAATTTGGAGGGGATGCTACAGACATTTAGGTGGGAGATCTTTATTCCATGGCATCCCATCCATAGGGCATCTGTATGGTTAATGTGTGTAGGTGTAGGGCCAGGGTTTGCTTCTATGTACCCCTCCCCCAAGCAGGGCAAGGAGAAAGAGGGACAAGAGTGGGTAGGTTTGAGGCTGCCAGTTGTGCTTATGGAGCGTGATGGAGTGAAGCAGGTACCCTAGCTGTCTTTGCTCCACATTGGATAAGGATGCCAGGAGTATAGGTGCCAGGGATGTGTCAGTATTTGTGGCTGTGTTTGGCATGGCTGTGTGACTTGGTGGTGAGGGTGCTTGGGTGCAGTGGTACATGAATTTTTGTTCCGTAGCTAGGACTGATGCAGTGAGGTCTGTGGCTAACAACAATCCAGCCAGGGTGGATATAGCCAGCAGGAAAAGACTAGCATTTCTCAGGGTCAGTATGGGAGAAAGAGTTTTTGCTCTGTGGGGAGATACGAATGGGAGGAGAGACCAGGTTGCCATGTTAAAAGATTTTACACTTTGTCTTTTATGGGAGATTTACAAAGGCTGAGAAAGACGCGGAGAGAAGAAATTGGAGAATCCTGTGATGGCAAGTAGTAGCAGCCACTAGTGGTTTTGTTTGATAGGCTGCAGATGGAAAACTGTACCGATTGATTCTAACACCCATGTGATGGCGAGCTATAAGTTACAGAGCTGACCAAGGGTGGTGGTAGGGGTGGTAGGGCAGCAGGTGCGAAGCGCCAGTGGGGTCAAAAGTCCAGGGTCCAGATTCAAACCTCTGCCAAACCAAAGAATGACTTGGCTGTTTGAAGCCGTTTCTTCTAAAACCTATCTGACTTCTGAAGAGGACTGAAAAACCTGCTGAGTACCTGGATTGGCTCCGGTGAGCTTGGTGCTCAGAGGAGGGCTCCAAATTCTGTCCCTCATGACCACCGGAATGCTGTATTTTCTCAAGTGAGCTTGGCGCTTGGAGGGAGGGCTCCAAATTATGTCCCTCACGACCACCAGAGTGCTGGATTTGATCTGGTGAGCTCGGCGCTCAGGGGAGGGCTCCACCTCTAAACTTGTCCTTACACTCTTGTGCCCATTACTTTTCCTTATGCCCACCTGCACACAATTTCTCCTTACTCACTCCTGCCCATAAGCTTCCCCTTACTCCCTACTGCCAATACGTTCACCTTACTCTCTCATGCCCATAACTTCTCCTTACTCCCTCCTGCCCATATCTTGCATATCTCTCCTGACCATAACTTCTCCTTACTCTCTGCTGCTCATAACTAATCTTTACTGTCTCCTGTCCATAACTTCTCCTTACATATCTCTCCTGCCATAACTTCTCCTTATGCCCTCCTGCTTATAACCTCTCCTTACTCCCTCCTGCCCAGAAACATCTCCTTACTTCCTTCTGTCCATAACTTCACCTTACCCTCTCTTGCCCACAATTTCTCTTTCTGCCTTTTTTGCCCATAACTTCCCATTACTCCCCCTGCATGTAACTTCCTTTTACTTTGATATGTGAGGTCCCCACACTCTGATTGGATACCCACTGTGCACCTTAGACAGTACACATATAGATATACATATATATATGATATATTATGATACCGAATTAACTAACATTTATGGTGTTGGCACTTATCATACAAAAGTAAGTAGCCAGGGACATATTGTGATCTACATGCTGCTTTTGTTAAGAAACATTGCAAGGACTGAACCGAAATGCACTTGTGTTCTCTGTTTTTCCTTCTGAGAAGTCATTGTATAGCCTGCACTGCCACTATGCGGATTTATGTAATACTGCACTACATCCTATACCTTGTATGAATTCTTTGTTTTGTATTTAGCTGACTTTACAAATAATGTATATCTGTGGATAACACTGTGGAGCCACATAACGTTTAGCTAATAGGGCCTATTTATTTATTTTTTTTTATTTCAAATCTTGGATGACAATAACTTTGAGCAGAAAACAGCTAATTTACAAAGGTTCCACATCAAAAAGGGTGGTAAAATGTACATTGGGTAACAATACAAGAGTTACTAGCTAAACAGTTATACACATAACAAAAATTAAACATTAAAAAACAGTTGGATATGGTAATAGAGATAAAATTATAAAACAAAAAAGGATAAAAATTGTGCTGGCTCAAAGCCTAGTCAGTAAGGAGGACAGGTGCAGCCTTATGTGGCTTTGTCATACATAAGGATGGGTCTTGGGTACAGCAAGAAAAAAACAAAGGAAGCACAGTGTTTGGGGGAGGGGGCTGAGGAGAGCAAGTGTGGAGGGAGGGGGGGTTAAAGGAAGATAGGTTACTTGGGGGTAGGTAGGTCAGGTTAGTATGGTAATTAGGGGAGTGCTAGGACAGTAACCAAAGAAAACAGTATGCAAGTTATCTGGTACAGTCACAGCTACTGTTCTCTAGAAGATGTTGATGTAATAGGCTTTTGAAAGTACCCATTTTGATGCTGAGGTAATTTCTACACAGAGGTTGTTGAACCAGAGAGGTGCCCTGTATGCATAAGACCGCTGTCCTTGGGTTATTCTGCATCTTGGAACTGTGAGCAGTTGGTGAACAGAGCTTCTGATGTGCTACGAGCCGGAGAAAGGGCTTAGAAGGCTTGCAACTCCAGAAGGTGAGAATCCAAGAAGCATTTTTTTGGCCAACAGGCAGGTTTGATAGTGAATTCTATTGTTTAGTTGTAGTCATCCAGATTGCACATGAAGGTAGCAGATGTACATGAGGTGGGGGGAACCGATGAGAAGCCTGCATGCTTTATTGACTACAACTGCAATCCTACAGAGGGAAGTAGCAGGGCCTGAGCTGTAAGTGACCAGACCATAATAGATAATGGAGATTATTGAGCTGTTGATTGCAGTTCTTAAGGCTTCAGGTGACATGCTATGTATGTGTCTGTATAGGAGCCCCGTTCTGATATTAACAACTCTAGCCACATTCTCGATGTGCCTTGAGTATGATAGGGAGTTGTCCACAGTTACCCCAGGTATTTGAAGTGGTCGACTTGTTCAAGTGGAAGTCCCGAACAATTTCTGATAATGAGAGGGTAGGATTTGTGCTGACTCCTTGTACTGTTGAACAGCATTACCTTTGTTTTTTGTAGTTCAGCACCAGTTTGTGCATTCCAAACAAGTCCTTGACTTGCTCAAAAGCAAGTTACAGGTGATTTTCAAGGTGGTAAGGATCATGATGGGTAGTGTAGATGACAGCATCATCCGCATAAAGGAGGATCTGTTGTTTACAGGAGTGAGGTAGATCATATTAACAAAAATGCTAAATACAATGGGTCCCAGTATTGATCCCTGTGGTACCCCACAGAGGACAGACAGATGTTCAGACGTGACATTGGTGATCTTCAGCTGATGGGAGCAATCAGTCAAGTAACTTTTGAACCAGTTCATAGTTTCATTAGCTAGGCCAATAGGTGACAGCTGTTGTAGTAACAGTGAGTGATTGCTTGAAAATAATTTTTTGATTAATGCTCCTGACGATGACAAGAGGAAACTTCTAGTGTTGAAAGATAGTTATTTAGAGCTACTTTGGGAAAATGTGGAATTAGCTATTATTCATACAAGAGCTAGTTACACTGACCAGGGAGAAAAGGTGGGGCGCCTACTGGCATTGCGTATTAAGCAACAAGAATCAATGAGATTTATCCCTCCAATCAGGGCAATGGCAGATGGGTCCCTAAAAGTATCTCCCACTGAAATAGTGCAAGAATTCGCACTATACTATGCAAGTCTGTACAGTGACATGGAGCATCCTCCTTGTCCTGGGAGTATGGAGAACTATCTGAAGGATTCCCATTTGCCCTCCCTCTCAGATCGACACAAGGGTTTTCTGGTTACTTCTATATCACAGGAAGAAATTGCTGAGGTTATTAGTGAATTGCCGGCAGACAAAGTCCGAGGCCCCGAAGGATTCTCCTCCTATTTTACAAAGTTTTCAGGATCTTTTATTACCAGTACTTTGTCGTTTATTTCAACATATATTAACTGGGGCGGAGGCTGATCCTCACCTTTTTGAGGTCTTGATTGTTCTTCTCCCCAAACCAGATAAAGATCCTGAGCTTGTTCAGAGTTACAGACCTATTTCCCTTCTAAATCAGGATATTAAAATTCTCTCAAAGATATTAGCTAATAGGTTAACAGTAGTACTCCCTGAGTTAATAGGTATAAACCAGGTAGGATTTATGAAAGGGCGTTCATCTTCTGACCACTTACGTAGCCTATCTCACATCTTCTCGGCTACCAGGGACACTGAGTTCCCTGCAGGACTGGTCTCCCTGGACACCGAGAAGGCATTTGATCGAGTGAATTGGAATTTTTTGTTTCGAGTTCTGGAAGCTTTTCAATTTCCTCCACTATTTATATCCTGGATTGCCACACTTTATAAAACTCCTACAGCAAGAATCTCTGGGAACGGGGCCTTCTCCAAGCCCTTTTCACTCCATTCAGGGACTAGACAGGGATGTCCCTTATCTCCTCTGTTATTCAATTTATATCTGGAACCTCTCATTCAAAATATTCTCAATAACGTTTCCATACAAGGCATTAGGGTTGGGCAACATGAAATCAAAGTCATTGCATATGCAGATGACTTGCTGATACATTTATCTCACTCGGTATCTTCTGTCCTGGCTTTGTTGAGTGAAATAGCAAGATTTAGTGACCTGTCCAATTACAAATTGAATGCTAGCAAATCCTTATTTTTCCCATTAAACCATAAGGTATTCAAAATGATATTAGTCCCTTAGGTTTATGCTGGACTCCCAGGTCATTTAAATATTTGGGCATTAAGCTATCTTGTAACCCCCTAACATGGTTTAGGGAAAATCTGGATTCCCTCTCGCAGTTGATAATTCACGATCTCGAGAGGTGGTCCAAACTTCCCATTTCATTATGGGTCCGGATCAACATAATTAAGATGAATATATTTCCTAGAATTTTTTACCCTTTATCTCTTCTCAATACTTTTATCCCTCTACTCTGGTTTAAAAAGATGCACGGCATATTCAGTAGATTTATTTGGGCCGATAGATACCCTCGGTTGGCTTATTACAAGTTGGCAGCTCCAAAACTGAAGGGGGGTTTATGGATTCCCCATCTGGCTATATATTATTGGGCCAGTCATCTAGCAAAATGTCTGAGATGGGTATCTCCCGGCCCAGAAAAAGAGCAACTGGCTTGGCTTAGAACTGAATTGGATGTAACCAAGTCTAAGAATCTGGACCCCCTTACTTTATTCTTTCTTAAAATTCCTCAGATACGTATGACCGAGGAGTGCCCCACAATATTTACCTCCTTAAAGGTTTATTCACAACTGTGTTCATTTTTGCAATATACTCCCCACTGGGACTTGGCCCAGTCTATCTGGAATTCCCCATCTTTCACTATTAATTAGAACTAGATTCCCAGTCAATGGTTGTCCCAATTGGGGGATGGGAAACTTCTTTCTCTCATGGATGAAGATGGGCAGTGGTTGTCAGTGGGAGATATTATCAGGAAATTTCATATTCCGGCTTCCTCCCACTTCAAAGTTATACAATTAAGACACTTACTTGTAATCAATTTCGGTAATATCCCCCCCTTCCAGACTGTCACAGCCCTGATACCTGAGGTTTCTTCACTCACCGGATCTCCAGGTATAATATCTAAATTATATCAGGTTTTGTTTCACAAGAAATACGGGGGTTCCTTTGGACCCACAAGATTCTGGAACAATATCCTCCCTCAGCACCATTTGGATTGGCAATCCCTGTGGAGATCCTGTCATAAATATATTTCTCAAGACAGACTGTGTCTCATGCAATATCATATTTTACATAACTTGTATTACACTCTGGTTAAATTACAGAAATTGGGTTATTTGAACTCCAATATATGTAATAAATGTCTGCAGGAAGAAGGAACACTTCTTCACATGTTCTGGTCTTGCCCTAAAGTCTCCCTCTTATGGGACTCAATTAAGACTTCCCTGGACTCTCTGCTGGGCCTTCAGGAGTATTTTACTCCTGATATTTGCCTTTTAAGGGATCTGTCTTCTATTAGAGTTAAAGTAAGAAAGTTTCATAGTTCCATGATTGCTTCATCGGCTAAGAAGCTTATTTTATGTCACTGGAAAGATAAGTCCTCCCCATCTGTCCAAGAATGGGTAAATGAAATTCTGTCCAGTCTACGCACAGAAAAAGCTATTGCCAGTCTTCACAATAGATTGGCAGCATATACCAAAATCTGGGATCTCCTTCACTGTCTAATTTCTCTGGCTTAGGTCTAAGTATGTCTTAGATTACACGGCCATGTAAGATCTTAGATAAAGAGCCTGGCATTTAAGGGACACTAGGTTTGGTTACTGCAGTAAGGGGAGGGAAGGGTGGGTTAGGCAGTTACCCCTTTACATTGTGTCTGTATGTCAATATCACTTTCATTGTAACTGCCTTTTATTGTGTAAAATGTATCAATAAACTTTGAATTGAAAAAAAAAACAGTGAGAGATTGACCATATCGAAAACCTTTATTAAATCAATAAAGGCTACACTGACAAGGCTACTCTGGTCAAGTGAGTTATGCATGAGACTAGTAAACTCTAGCAGTGCAGTGGTGGTGCTATGCCCATTTCAAAATCCATGTTGTTGCCGGTATTGAATCCTGTATTTATTGAGATATTCCACCAACTGATCCACAACAATACGCTCCAGCACTTTAGACAAGAGGGGAAGGATAGAGATTAGACTATAGTTGGAATGTAGTGCCCAGTCACCACTTTTATGCACTGATGTTGCCATAGCTGACTATTTTATGTATCTAGTCTTTTGGTAACTATAGAAACCATCAGACGTATATAACTCACTTTATTATGTATTCCCTTGGAGACCGTCTGAAATCTTTTGAGATTATCTTTACTTGTAGGGGTATTTGGGAAATTCTTGGCTTGCAGTATATGGTAATGGTAAGACCTGTTTAGGCAACTGCAACTTTTAGTGTAATAAGCAAGTTTATTACCAAATATGCCACTTGTCCTTGTCTCTTTTGCTTGTTCAAGACTGCCAAGAATCTGATCAGGGCTAATGACCCTCACATATTGGCAACCATGTGCAGGCAGTCTGGATTAGCAAAGTCTCTTGATTTGTTGGCTTACCCTTCCCTTGCTGGTAGTAAGTAGGTGTACATACCCATATCATCTCACCCATACTTTCAACTCCTTAGCATCTTGTAAAGTCTGGCTGCTTACTGAGTAAGGTTGATGCCATCTCACCTTGCTCAATGGCAGTTCTGAATTGTAGGATTGCGAGATTACAGTAGCCAGACTGTCTGTTGGTTCAACTACTGTGGATCGATACACAGCAGGGTAATCAATGATGGGCTCATTTTGTGTTTTCCAAACCTTTTACTGGTGCCACTATGTCTAATATCTGTGCAGATTTGAGACTCGATGTCTCTAACTTTCTTACCTCTCATGGAGGCTGGAACGATTTCATGCAGGACACAAATCGATCCAACAACCCCGTACTGGGGATCTCAACCCAGTACTCAGAGGTGAGACAAACAGCCAAAAAGCATGATGCTAGGGGGCTGTTGGTCATGGCTCTCTATGCTGCTCTGGAAGCCTCCGAATCAAGGTTTCATTCCCTCGAACTACAACTCTCCTCTCTTAAGAAAGAGATGGGATTGCAGGTGTCTGCAAGTTTGAAAATCAAGCAGCAGCTTGAAGCAGAACTTCAGTTGTTGCATAGAAAGAATGAGGCTCTTTTGTATTGTTCTTTAGAAAATGGGCTAGGAAATCCCAGGGCTCTGATTGGTTGATAGCGCTGGCAAGCTGGGCGTCTATCAGGCAACAGAGCCCGGGCATTAAAAGTGCCAGCTTTGCCACAAACCTCATTGCCGAGATCATTAAGCAATTGGAATGTTGTAATAAAAAAGCTGCCATGTTTTTCTCTCGCTGCTTAGTGGGACAGTTTGCAGCCTCCACACCCCCCCCCCACCCGTCACCTTCTAAAACCATTAGTGTCACACATTCACCGAATAAGCAATATCACATGCGCAAAAAGAAAACTACAAAATCCACAAGCCTAGTGATTGCCTGTATTCACATTAAATAGCTGCACAGCATAAACACACAACCACATCCTCTCACCCCCAGGAAAGCTGGCGGCTCAGTTCAGAGCGCTAAGCTGGCACCACATATCCTGAAGCAGGCATCAGTAGCAGGCAAAGTCCCATAGGTAGTAGCTCCACACATTAAATTCTCCGACCTGCCAAAATAAAGGTTGTGTCCTCCACAGTGGTTTTGAAAAAACAGTTTGCTACAAATCTCGGCAATCACTCCCATTGTACGGCTCCTCTGTCTGCATTCCCGCAGCATGTCATCAAAAAGTGACCCCATCAGCATAAAATGAAAAAAAAAAAAAGCACGCACCCAACAAATGTAAATACCTTTCCACAATCTGCAAAATGTTCCCTTTTCCTTCCACAGTCTATATTGTCCCGAGCATAAAAACAGGGGCAACCTCTCCATCACGGACATGCTTGTATCCTCAGGAAAGCAAAACAAATAGCGAACTCGTGACAGCACAGCATAATGTGAGCACGCTCATGAATAGTAAATAGCAAATTTAAACAGCCTACCTAATAGTTATCTCTACAGCCCGCTCCTCATCGGCAATCCCGCTATGTACCCCCTCTCGCACGCCCCCCCACACCACAGCATTCCTTTGACAGAAAAAAACAATTTTGTGCCACCAGAAATAATTTTTTTTTTACTTGCTTAAAAATCAGTCGCTTCTACTACATCGCGTGTTTCATGCCTGGTACTCCCAGTTCACCTCACCTCCAACTCGGCTCGACCCACAAAAACAACACAAGTGTAATTTTTTGTTTAATGTACACAACCTGGTATATTAACACATTCTTTTACTGCAGACATCTTCTTCTTCTGAAATGCTTCACCATGCACACCAATGAATTGTCAATGCATTTCCTCATTGGGGGATGGGGGACAGCTCACTGATGTCAATCTGGTACAAAAGAAACAAACAAAAAACACAACTTCATCTACAAATAAATAAAAGAAATGACTGCTGTGAAGGCTCCTCAAAACAAATAGATACAGTGCCCTCTAATGTCAGTACTAGCAGTATATAGACAGTACAAAAAAATTCTAATGCAGGCGGAGGAACTATTTTATAACAAAAGCTACTTTAAAATCATTGTTTCCTTAACTTATTTTATTAAACTTGTGTTTTTTTTTACAGTGTCCATTTTCTAAGTGCAATAATACCCTCCAGGGTGGGCGGTATTGGGTAATACCGGACCTTCCAGGGGCTATAAGGCCCTCCACCTGCGGAGTCGGGCCTCATCACGCCCCTGCCCAGATACCCAATACCGCCCACCCTGTTGGGTATTATTGCTTACATACAGGGTAATGATCGAGAGTTATGTACGTTGAGAGATGAATGTGATATGCTGAGGCAGGATAGGAAACAGGTGTTGAAGATGAATGATTTGTTGAGTGATATGAATGAGACATTGCATGAGGAGATTGAGAAGATAAGAGAGGACCTGAAATGGGTAAGTGACAAGTTGGATAGGGAGCATAGAGACAATTGCGAGTTGACCGCTGCATATAGAGTGTTATAGAAAGAAGTTGTGAAAGATGTTGAGCATAACATTGAAAAAGTTAGTCACAAAGCATGTAGACGAGGATGGCAAAACTGTGCCATCAGCGAGAGGTGTTGGCTGGTCATATCAAAGCAATGGGTGGGTTTCACTACACACCCATTGACCTTATCTCATCCAGCAATGCTGATTCTGGTGACAACTGCCAAGATGGTGCCCAGCCACTCCCTCACTATGCCCAGTGTCCCCTCACCACCCACAAGATGACAGATCCCCACACTATGGCAGCGCAACCCTACATCATCAGTGGAATGATGATGCCAAGATGGTGATCCCCATGATGGGGAGAGGTCAAGGCCTAGGTACAGCCCCTCCAATTGCCGCTTTGACTAAAGATGACAAAACAGAGATTGATCAAATGATCGAGACTGCTCTCTTTCAGATAGACATGTCTGAGGAACAAAGGCAACTCTTCAAGCAGCACCTGGATGCGATGATGAAGGGAGCCACCACCCAGCCATCTGTCATCTGCTCTGTGGCCCACACCGCAGCAGAGGTTGCCCTTCATAGAGCACAAAACCTAAATCCCTTTCCTGAGCATCCAGCAGCTCAAAACAATCCCCATCAGATGGCCCACTCTGTATAGCAGATCACTGACAGCATGGGCCACATGAACTCCAGCGATAATCTCAGCTGTCATTTGGAAATGGTTTGTTCCAAATGTGAAATGTTCAGTCTATGATTGGCCTACCAGGTACAGATCCTTCAGCAGTCTGCAGACCCCAGACTCTGGTAAAAACTCCCAGAGGAAACCCGTCAGTCCATGGATGTGACCTTTGACGAGGTCACCGTGGAACTTATCGCTGCACACACCCCAGATGTGGCTGGCATTATGTTGGCTTATGCTGTGAAGCAAATTGCCAAGGAGAGCCCAGTGACATACCACCAAAAGTTATGGCTGGCCTACTGTACTGGCAAAGCACTTTCAGAGGAAGGTGCAGATACTGAGCAAACTGAGTACAAGAACTTTTTCTCCAGAACATGATTCAAGCTGTCCATGAAAAATCGAGCCTACAGTTTTCCCTAGAATGGACAAATTTGCAGATATTCTCCAGAAAACCGAGTGGGTTTACCAGCTCTACCTTTGAGATCTAAATTCAGGTTCAAAAAAGGTGGCTGCGGTACAATCTACCAGCGAGTCCACAACCCACTACACAGTGGAAGCAAGGCCCATGACGAAAAGGCTGCATCCTCAGATAATAAACAGCACTACCAGTCGAGGAATGGGAACTGAAATCAAAATAGGAATAACAGGTAGAATTGGAACAACCTTAATTCCAAACAGCATAATGAACAGCATGATAATTGGGACAATTGAAATTATTGTTCAGGCCCTTCTTATTGTGAGATAGTGGAGGAAAACAACAACCTCCGCAACCTTCTCGGACATGTTCAATCAGTAGCGGACTCAGTCCTGAGGCATACCATTGCAGCGTTAGCTCCAGCACAACTGTCCTCATTAGGCTAAAGAGACATTGAAGCCTCCTTGCACCAGGCCAAAGTAGGCCTGAACCCTGAGGCCTCACCCTTCATCCTGGCAACACAGGATCTGGAAGTGGCCCGGCAAGACCAGGCTGGCCTACTTCTGCAGGAACAGCCTAGAAGCACTTCCGATTGACAACTGCAATCCCCAGTCTGTATTGTGAACAAACTCACCATTGATACAAACAGAAGGCCTTGTACTAAGGCCATGGTTGGAGGCTGCCAATTGACTAGTTTGCTAGATACAGGTGTGGCTGTGTCTGTACTACATGATGAGGATCCAGCAAATTCCTCTTGGTCCACCAGATGGAAGATCAATACACAAGGTGCAGATGGAACTAAGCTATACACCTATCATTCTATCATACTTTCTGTGGTGATAGGCAACCTCCAAATGAATTACATGTTTGACCTCATGGTACTACGTGATCATCCCAGCATCCTGGGAATTGATTTTTTAGAACTACACCGCTGTGTGATGGATTTGGCCAACATGTTCCTGATCCAGATCGGGGGACAATATCGTACAGTCATGATTTCTGATTAGCATGTGGTTGCAGCTATTACCCCAAATGACAAGGAATATGACATCATAGCCCTTTTCCAGACGCATGAGTTTTTCAAGAAACTCTTACAAATCCTGCAGAAGCGTCTGAATGATTTTGCCACACACAAGCATGATTGTGGGAGGATGCAAACTGTCATCAAAATCAGAGGCCCAGCACATGACAGGCAAAGGTAATACCCCTTTCCTGCTGAGGCCTTACCATCACTCTGAGAAACCATACAGTCACTCCTCAAACAAGGCACAATAAGGCCTCGTGTCTTGACTGCCAGCTCACCCATTCGGGCAGTGAAAAAGCCCACTGGATCTTGGAGACTCGATATTGATTATAGGAGGCTTAATCAAGTCACTCCTAGCTGCTTCCCTACTGTAGCATCAGCACCAGATGTGCTTAAACTGCTAACACCAGATCATAGGTGGTTAAGCAGTCTTGACATCTTCAATGGCTTTTGCTCACTGTCCTGGCTCAGGAAAGTCAATATAAGTTTGCCTTTACCTTTGAAGGTCGATAGTACACATGGACCTGCTTAGTCCCAGGGTTTCACAACAGCCCTTCTCTTTTCCATCTACACATGATGGATGCCCTGCAGGGTTTCTCTTCCCCACAATGTTTTCTACAGTATGTGGATGATTTACTACTGGTAACTGCCATCAAGGAGCAAGATTTTGACCTTCCTTGATGAACTACTGACCCTCTTACAGAGGGCAGGCCTCAAGTGCAATCCTGAAAAAGCACAACTATGACAGAAGGAAGTCATCTTTCTTGGCCTATGCATTATAGAACAAGGCAGGAACCCAGCCTGGAAGAAAATACAAGACCTACAATATTTACCACTACCCACCAGTGTGGCAGTACTCATTCCAAGGTCTTTATTTGTGATTTTGCACAGAAGGACACCTCTCTATATGAGCCTCTGAAAAAGGACATTCCTTGGACTTGGGGTTCCATTCACACTCAAGTTGTGATGCTTCTGAAACAGGTCTTGGACTCTGCTCTGGCTTTAGTGAACCCCAATCCAGCTGTACCTTTTCATTTAGAATCAACTACTTCAGACATAGCCATGTCTGCAGTCCTTGCTCGGAAAGTGAATAGTACTTTGAGAATTATTGTTTATGCTTCCCAAATGCTATCACTAGTGGAACAGAAGTACAGTCTTTGTTAAAGAAACCTTTCTTTCTATTGGACTGTCAAGCATTTCTTGTATATCATTGGGTACTCACCTATCACTCTGAACACTAACCATACCCCCACAACCTTTCTGCTATCAGACAGAGTAAAGGATGGATCAGTATCCAACACCAGAATGACTCACTGGCCCCTTCTTCTCCAGGACCATGATATAGAGGTCTACCCTGCCAAGATGCCCTCAATTGTAGCCCATGGTCTTTTGTACCAAGGAGCCCCACATGACTGTGCACTCCAACCTCCTGATTTGCCTGATCCAGACACTTTGCTTCCTACTACTCCAAAACTCCTTGCTGACACCTCCCTGTATCATGTCTTTACTGATAGCTCTGTCTCATACTATCAAGGAGAATAGGTAGCTGGATTTGGAGTGTTCATTATATACCCTAAGGGTAACACTACTCATGTTTCCAAACACTACAGTGTTGCATTATCTCAGTATGCAGAATTGGCAGCCATGGCCTGCACCCTCAAACTGATACAACATGGTGTCAAGGACACCATCATCTTCACAGACTCCAACTGGGTCTGTTGTTATCTGACCACATTTTTACCTTTCTGGCAGAGGAACTCCTTTGCATCTTCTGATGACACCCTTGTGAATTACGAAGCACTCTTTGTATATATTCACAAACTGACTCAACAGTTTCAGCACAAACTGTTTATCCTCAAAGTGAAGGCCCATTCAGAATCTGACCTATACCATTCTTTTAACGATCAAGCAGACACTCTTGCCAAAGAGGGAGCTCAAGGAGAGAGACATGGGAAATGGCTCACCCTGATGGGCTAACAGCCATACAAATAGGTGGTATAAAGAAGAAACCTGAACCTTTTGTGCCACTGGACTTATCCACAGCACAGAAGTCTGACCCTCAGCTAAGAGATGTGCTCAGATTCATTGATAAAGGAACTGAACAAGAATTGCCAACCCACACCCTTACAAAAGACATGCATCTGTCCCAGGATAACAAATTGATCTGGTATCAATCTGAGGACTTGAACTGCAAGCTGTTAGCAGTCCCTGATTCCTTGAGATCTGACTTCATTCATCAGGTCCATGACACCCCATCTAGTGAACACCAGTGGGTAGAAAATACACTCCAGAGACTCAAATCTGTTGGTTGGTGGCCCGACATCACAAAGGATGTCAAGCACTACATAGAAAACTGCCTGATTTGTGCTCAGAACAATCTGGTCCCAACCAAGCAAAATGCCAAACTGCTGCCCCAGAGATAATCTGGCCCTTGGCATGCAATCCAGCTTGACTTTATTGGTCCCCTGAACAATAACAGCAGGATAAACAAGTATGCACTTGTGATTACTGAACTATTTTTCAAGTGGGTTGAGGCTTTTCCCACTCAGAAATGTATAGCCAAGGCAACTGCAAAAGTCCTGGTAGAACAACTGTTCTTCACATGGGGCCTACCTCTAAAGGTAGACTCTGACAAAGGAGCCAGCTTTACATGTGAGTCGATGCAAGAAACACTCGAATTTCTTGGTGTACACTGGAAGTTCCACATACCCTATCACCCTCAATTATCAGGTCAGTTAGAAACAGCCAAGAGGTGGATTAAGCAAATGCTTTCCACATTTATCGAGGGCAATCCCAATGATTGGGATTCCCTTTTGCCTTTACTCCTTATGGCAATTAGGGGTACTCTTTCAGCCACCACTCAGCTAACACCCTTCGAGGTGATGACTGGTAGAACCATGAGAATACCTGAACACCTGTTGATTGATCTAAACACACCCACTGCAGACAGAGTGTCTGTAGACACACATGTTGCAAAACTCAGAGATGATATTGTTAAGACCCACTTGAACGCTGCATATCGTATGGGCAAGCCCCAACAACAGTCCAAGATTCAATTTGACAAACATGCACAAAAGGATGGACTGGCAAGTTGGAGATCAGGTGATGGTTCTCAGATTTGCTCACCCTACACATTCCTTCTCCAATAAATTGGAAGGACCCTACCTTATTGTCAATAAACTCAGTCATGCAGTCTACCAAGTTAGACTCCCTCACCAAAAGAAACTTAATGAGAAATGGTTGCATGCTAACCAGTTGAAGTTGTATAAAGATGCACAATTACTTTTCCTAACCTCATTTGGTGGAATTGTACCTACTGAACTTTTCTTTTCTTTTTCCTTACAGGTATTCCTGCAAGATGGCTATCTTGCTTATGGCCCTCCTGCTATTAGGAGCACTCCACTTTGTCCATGGCAAGGATATGAAAAAATTATCCAAAAGCAATCAATGTCTAGGGTGACTTCTTCCACTACTTGATCATCCTGAAGGAAGATACATGACCCCAGCAGAAAGACCCACCACCATTCCTGAAGGAGTGAACATAGATGTTGCCAACAAATTGATTTCTGTCCAGGAAGGCAAGGATGCCTATCTCACTGCCTCAGTTGTGGCACCTGACAAATCATCCCTACAAACTGAATGTCAGACTTCCCATTGCCTGCCTATCCAAAAGCACCTTCCAAGGTTGGTTCAACACTAGAATTGCCTCAAACGGTACCATGTCCATTTGACAAGCTAATCATAGACATTTTGATTTATATAATCTTACTGCTTTAATTGACCCAGCCTTTTGGGAGATGTTCCCACGAGATTCCACAAAAGATTTTTGTACCCCCAATTACATGGTTACAGCACCTATGTTTCTGTCTGTAGTACCTCCTACTGAAGCAGAGCTTACTGAATGTCCCCCACAGGAACCTGGCCCACCCAGTGGTCTCACTGCAATTTCCATTCCAGGTACACTTGTGAATAATGTGCAATTTATGCACATTCCAGTTATCTTCACTCTCACTCATTGGAATATGGCAGAATTTAGCATGTGTTCTAAAACTAATACATCCAAAATGTTCATCACTAATCTATTCACTAGATAGTCTTTCTGCATATCAGACATGCATACAAGATCCCACGGCTGGTTCACATACCATTGAACATTTAGGTGTATTCAGATTTAGACCTAACTATACGAAAAAGAAAAGTTCCTCCTCATCTAGAAGACGTGGCACTGCTGATGTTACTGGTGTGACTGGCACCATATCCGTACTCTTCGGATCTGGAATGCCCATATGGAACTTAGCAGATATTGCTGCCATTAAAAGTGAAACAGTTAAATTCCAAACAGGCATGAAAAAATTATGCTTCACCCCCACTATTACATGGTGCAGATGGACTTAATAAGAATGCTACATGGTATATAATATGCATGCCTTTCCAAAAGAGTTTTAATGACACCAAGAATAAAATTAATGAACTTGTTTTCCAGAATAACAAGGAGGCAGACAAACAATATATTGCCAGGGAATTCGTCTGTTCTGCTCATGGCTCTTATGGCATAACCACTGTCAATAATCTCGTCCATGATCTGGAATCTGGATATATTCCAGACATTATCCATGATAGGAAACTTGCTAAATGGTATTGTCCATATTGTAGGTCTGTTGTTTGTATTACAATGTGCATGTCTCGATCTACTGTATTTTCTATACCATTATCAACTGCTAGAAATTTAGGTTATGTCATACACCTCCCCAGCAGAGGTCCATGTTACAATACTCATCAATGCACCATATGGGACACTATCTTCTTCACCTTTACTCTGTCTCTGCCCTGCTTTGATCCAGAGACTGCAATGTTTGATAAACTGGCCTCTATCCACTCTATTGGACATCTCAATGAGAACATCTACAGGGAATGCATCAATCTTCCACCTTTTCTGGGTTATCTGGTTGAAGAAGTAATATAGCACAGTGGTTTAAGGCTCTGAGCTGCAAACCTGGAGACCTGAGTTTGAATCCCACGGCCCCACTTGCATTCTGTGTGACCCTGAGCAAGTCACTTAACACTCTTGTGCTCCCAGGTCACACTTGGAAACAAGCTTTGGCTTAGTGTGCCTTTCCTGGTTAAACAATTTCCCCTTTTCACTTATCATCCTACCCTAGAAGCCTGGGTATTGCCTCATACGGACTCTTGTTCCAAAATGGGATATCACTACTTGTGTTGCTGTGACATATTCGACGTCATCAAACTGGTATGTGGTTATTCACCGGTCAGCATTGACTGATTGTTCACTTTGGACATGGACATTAATTTCAACAAAACTGATAACCCTAGGGCACCATCAACAGCACCACCACAAGTTGGCAACACTGGACATCTCTACAGGACTTTATGCAGAAGAGGTTCAATGCCTGACTACAATACTTGCAAATAAGTCTTTCGCCTGCCCAATTCAACTGCAAAAATGGAGGGTTCCTACTGTTAAAATGTCATATAATTCTGATGGGTGTACTGTATTGTTACTAATCACAAATCTTTCTCCTATGGTGATAAAGCATGTGAAGTCAAATATCCTAACTTTTGTTTTATTCCTCTTTGAAGTACCGTTATTGGTCATACAGTGATTACTCCTGTTCCCATTGCAGAACCAGATGTTATTGACAGTGACCGAGAATATATAATGCTTGCTCTTTCTCAGTATTTACCCATTTTTAATGTTCATATCAACCCTTTGACATTAACATTGAAAACACTTTTAGATACTGTAGAAAGGATACCGATCTCATTTACATAAGTAATAATATCTCTAAAGCTGGAGATGACCTTAACACCCTTATCCATGATGGCGATTTAAGTGCTACACTTTCAAATACTTGGTTAGAATTAACTTTTAAAGGTTTTATCATTCAAGCATTTTTGATTGTCTTTTTGATCCTAACACTTTACTGTTTACGGCGCACACTCAAACAACACCGTGAACAACTCCAATTCCTTTACAAGGCTTGTGGGTCAGGTCTGTAAATGATGGAGATTGTTCCCACTACTTTCCCATAATGTTGTTGCCTTTTTGGTAAGGCAACGAGGGGGGGAGTGTTATGCAAGGTCCCCACACTCTGACTGGATAACCCACTGTGCACCTTAGACAATACATATATATGATATATTATGTTACTGAATGAACTAACATTTAGGGCATTGGCACTTACCATACAAATGTAACTAGCCAGGGTCATATTGTGATCTACATCCTGCTTTTGCCAAAAGAAGCATTGCAAGTACTGTACTGAGATGCATTTGTGTTCTCTGTTTTTCCTTCTGAGAAGTCATTGTATAGCCTGCACTGCCACTATGCAGATTTATGTAATACTGCACTACATCCTGTACCATGTATGAGTTATTTGCTTTGTACTTAGCTGACTTTACAAATAATGTATGTGGATAACACTGTGGAACTATATAACTTTTAACCAATATTACCTATTTTATGCATCTAGTCTTTTGGTAACTATAGTAACTATCAGATGTATATAACCCACAGTATTACGTATTCCCTTGGAGACTGTCCAAAAGCTTCTGATATCATCTTCACTTCTAGGGGTATTTGGGAAACATTTAAATCTCAGTGTCAAATGTTAAGACCTATTTAGGGCAACTGCAACCTTTTGTGTAATAAACAAGTTTATTACCAAATATGCCACTTGTCCTTGTCTCTTCTGCTTGTCCAAGACTGCCAAGAATCTGATCAGGGCTAATGACCCTAACAACTCCCTCCTGCTCATAACTTCTTCTTACATATCTCTCCTTCACATAAACTTCTTCTTACTTCCTCCTACCCATAACTTCTTCTTACATATCACTAATGCCCCAACTTCTACTTACTCTCTCCTTTCCATGATTTCTCCTTACGCCCTCCTGCCCATACCTTCTCCTTACTCCTTCCTGCTCATAATGTCTCATTACTTCATCCTGCCCCATAGCTTCTCCTTTTAGCTTCTTGCCCATAACTTCTCCTTACACCCTCCTGCCATTAACTTCTCCTTACTCTCTCTTATCCATAAACTTCTCCTTACTCAATCCTGCCCATAACTTCTCCTTTTGCCCTCTTGCCCATAATTTCTCCTTGCACCCTCCTACCCTTAACTTCTCCTTACTCTGTACTGCCCATACATTTCTCTTTACTCCATCCTGCCCATAACATCCCCTTATGCCCAGTTATCCACAGCTTCTCCTTATGTCCTTCTGCCCATAAGTTCTCATTACACTCCTTGCCCATAACATCTCCTACTCTCTCCTGCCAATAACATCTCCTTACCCCATCCTGCTCATAACTTCTCTTTACTCTTTCCTGTCCATAAATATCTCCTTACTCACTTCTGCCCATAATATCTCCTTTTGCCCTCTTGCCCATAACTTCTCATTATGCCATCCTGCCCATAACTTCTCCTTACACCCTCCTGCCCATAACTGCTCCTTACTCTCTCCTGTCCTTGTTTTCTTCTTACTCCCTCCTGCCCATAAAAATATTACTTCCTCTAGTCCATAACTGCTCATTACTCTCTCTGGGAGTTGGGAGAATATATGAACGAGGAAATGGGAATATGGGCATAGGACTTATAAGAATGCAGATAAAGAGCATAAGGAGATGTTAATGCATGAGAGATATGCATGAAGAAGTTATGGGTAGTAGATAGTAAGAAGAAGTTTATGAGCTATATGGCATAAGAAGAAGTTATTGGCAGGAGTGATATGTGAGGAGAGGTTACAGGCAGGGGAAGTAAGAAGAAGATATGGGCAGGAGTATGCAAGGAGAACTTATGGGTAAGATGGAATGAGGAGAAGTTATGGTAGGAGAGATATGTAAGGAGAAGTTATGAGCTAGAGGGCATAAGGAAAGGTTATGGGCAAGAGATGTACTGTATGTAAGGAGAAGTTATTGGCTGGAGGGAGGGAGTAAGGGGAAGTTATGGGCAGGAGGGCTTAAAGAGAGGTTATGGGCAGAAGACATATGTAATGAGAAGTTATTTGCAGGACGGTGTAAGGAGAGGTTATTGCCAAGATGGCATAAGGAGAAGATAATGCAGGAGAGATATATATGTAGAAGTTATGGGCAGGAAAGCATGATGAGAAGTCATGGGTAAAAAGACGTAAAAAGAAGTTATGGCAGGAGAGATATGTAAGGAGAATTTATGGGCAGGAGAGAGTACAGAGCAGTTATAGGCTGCAGGGAGTAAGGAGAAGTTTTGGGCAGGAGAGATATGTAAGGAGAAGTTATGGGCAGGAGGGAGTAATGAGAAGTTATGTGCATGAGGGGGTAAGGAGAAGTTATGAGCAAGAGGGAGAAAGGAGACATTTATTAGGCAGAAGAGTAAGAGGTTATGGGCAGTAAAGAGTAAGGAGACATTTATGGGCAGGAGAGAGCAAATAGAAGTCATGGGCAAGAAGGAGTAAGGCAAAGTTATCAGCAAAGTTCCGCGATTGGTGAAGTTAGCGGCAAAGTTGCTTAGGTAAATTTCCAAGCCTGTGGGAAAACTTTGTGGCTTGCTCTGTGGAGGCATATTTTGCAACTCCCTCCTGCCCATAACTTCTCCTTTCACTCTCTTTGCAATAAATTCTCATAATAACCACCTGCCCATAAGTTCTTCTTACACCCTCCTGCCCATAACCTCTTCTTACGCCCTCCTGTCCATAACTTCTCACTACTCCCTCCTGCCTATAACTTCTCTTTACTCTCTCCTACCCATAAATTTCTCCTGACTCCCTCCTGCCCCTTATTTCCATTTATGCCCTCTTGCTCGTAACTTCTCTTACTCTCTGCTACCTATAAACTTCTTCTTATTCCTCCTGCCCATAACTTTACTTTTCACATCTTGCCAATAACTTCTCCTTTTTCACTCCTGCCCATATCTTCTCCTTACTCCCTCCTGCCCATAACTTATCCATAAGCTCTCCTGCCCATAATGTCTCCTTACTCCCTCCTACCAATAATTTCCTCATACACATATTTCCTGCCCACAACTTCTCCTCACTCCCTTTTGCCCATAAACTTCTTACTCTCTGCTGTCCATAACTTTTCCTTACTCCCTCTGAGGGAATAGAGAGAAGTTTATGGGAAGGAGAGAGTAAGAAGTAGTTATGGGCAGGAGGGCATGCAGAGACATTATGGGCAAGAGAGGATAAAGAGAAGTTATTGCATGAGAGATATGTAAAGAGAAGTTATGAACAGTAGAGAGTAAGGAGAAGCTATGAGCTGGAGGGTGTACAGAGAAGTTATGGGCAGGAGAGATATGTGAGGAGAAGTGGCTCTACTCTGCCGGTTCAACAAATAATTTGTCGACAGACATTATAGTGACAGATTTATGTTGACTGCAATTGCGGTCGGCATAACATTGTACAGAAACACTGTGTTTTCTTTGGGGGTAAAGCACCCAGAACCACAAATGTGGAGGGCTCTGCCCCCCTCACCTCCCTGTACTACAGATAATTAACTCTGAGACAGAGTTGATTCAGGGAGGAAGAGGAGGTGCAAGACCCTGAGAAAGCAGTGCCAGGATCCCTCGGTGACAGTACAGTGACCCATCACTGTGTCGCTGTACTGTCATTCGCAGTAGCAGTGTTGATGTGTGGTTGGTATATGAGGAGATGTTATGGGCAGGAGAGAGGGAGAGGAGAAGTTATGAGCAGGAGCACATAAGGAGAACATATGGGCAAGAGGACATAAGGAGAAGTTATGGTAGGAAAGATAAGTAAGGAGAAGTTATGGGCAGGAGACAGTAAGGAGAAGTTATGGGTTAGCAGGCATAAGGAGAATTTTTGGGTATGAGGGAGTAAGGAGAAGTTACTGGCAAAGTTCTACAATTGATGAAGTTACTGGCAATGTTGCCTAGGTGAATTTCCAAGCCTTTGAGAAAACTTTGCAGATTGCTCCATGGAGGCAAATTTGACAACTCTGCTGGAACTTCACCAGAAAACTAAAACTTCACCCCATCTCTAGTCGTAATAAACAAGGACAGAAGCAGACAAGCAGCACGTGGCTGTTGTCAAGAGGGATGGCAGAATGCTGTGGTGCATCAATACGGGATTTGACTAGTAGGACAGGGAATGTAATCCTACCACTTTCCAAGGCCCTGGCAGGCCCCCGCCTAGAGTACAATATGCACTTTTGAGCTCCTCAGTAGAAAAAGTTTCAGAAAAACAAAATGATCTGTTGCATGGGGACAAATGCTGCAAGACGAGGCTTGAGACCCTTAACATGTTCACCATGGAAAAAGATTAGGCAAAGACAGGATATGCTATCAGTCTTCAGCATACTTAAAGATAGCAACAAAATTAAACATACAGTAAAAATATGTTTATCTGATTTCCTGCACCAGACATGGGGGCATGTCATAAAGTTCAGAGGTGGTAACTTCAGGGACAACGTTAGGAGGCACATTTTCTCCCAGAGAGCATGGAAGATCAGGAGCAACCTATTAGTGGAGACAGTGGGTATGAAGGCAGTGCATGACTGCAAGGTAAGCCTAGACACAGTGCTAATTACCAAGGTATTCAATGAGCACCTTGCACAGTTGAGCAGTTAGGGTATCCCTGCGACTTTTTACTGAACATGCTTGCTCTAACAGATTTTACACCCAGGATTATTTTTAATTATATTTTCTTTGTAAAATATTTTAATTAGTAGTGAGGAAGGTATGGATCGAGATGTCATTTTCTTTCAAATTTGCTGTTCCAGAGCAGAACAAGTTGAGTGCAGACAGCAGAGTACCTTTCATCTCAAGACTTTTTGCTTTGGGTGTAATCAGTAGCCAGTCCATAATAACAATAGGACAAAGTCTGAATACACACAATTAGTTTGGACTGGTTCTATTATGGAGGAGGTCCCCACAGTTCAGAAAAATCATCCAAAGTGGAATGTCAGAGAGGCCAGGCAAATGATGCCAAAAAAGGGATTGGCCTGCAATGGGTATTTCTGCCTGTATTTCTGTGATGAAAGTCAGTCTTTTGTGGGATTTGAGAAGACTTATCATTGCTGTACAAGTCTGCCAATGCTCACTAGACCCTAGTTGAGTTAAGCTTTTACTTCTTCTTAAAACTTAACTCTTGCGTTGTGCTGTGTGAATCTCATCCTTCCATTTTTTCCATTTCTGTAGTGTACAGTGTTTTATCATTCTCATTAGTGTGTATAATCCTCTACCCTATGTAAAATATTGTGGAATATTAAATGTTATTTTTATATGCTGTGCTTCATCCTCTCAATGACTGAATTTTTAAGGTATAGGTAATCTGGGGTAATTGCCAAGTATAGGATCTATTTCCGAAGAGACAGGCTACTAAGTGTCCTCAGCTGTGGCTAAAGGGGTGGGTCATTTGTCCTTTGGGAAAGACCACTGTACTGTGTGAGCAGTGGCTGTGGTGGGATTCTGACCTAAAGATGCCTGAAGTGAGAGTCAAGCTTGGTGATGACAGCATAAAAAGGAAACCATTTAAACCTCTAATGGACTGTGTCAAACTGAGAGTAGTGTGTACTTGATACTGGGAGAGAACCTGACTGTGACACTTGCAAATAATAAATTCTCCTCATCCCTGCTGATAAAGCAGGGGGCATGGGCATAATGGATAAAGTCCTTCCAAATATAATTTACTGTGGTACTAGGTTACAATGACTTTTAAAGGGAAAGTCCCCTCAACCTATTTTCTATATACCTGTGCAGTTTGTAGATATGAACAATGATGCCTTCTCTTACACCCCCCCAATTTCATCCTAATTGAAATTCAAATGAAGTTGCTTTACTCTGTTCTATCCTGGTGTGAAAACCTGTTTGACACCATTGCAAAGATCTTGATCCCACTCATGCAAGGTATCATGGGAGCTGATGATGCATACATGCTCAAGTCAGCAGAAGAGCTATTGTCAGTCCGTTCTGTTGTATGTCTCCTGTGGTCCCTGTATTCTTGGCTTGTGCTGGCCATCAAACTTTTCAAGGTAAGTTCCCTGATGCTTTTTGTTGTTTAAATTGTATCTGAGTTGGAAAAATGTAGTTGGAGTGATGTTGGTGCTAGTAAAAGTTTGTTATTCAACTGATTAATTCCTATTTATTAAGAGCTTTATGCTTACTCACAGTCCCTTCGATGTACAGATATGCATTATCAACTCCCATGTTTCTTTTTATGAGAGGATCATGTTCTTTGCAATGGCGTCAAACAAATTTTCATACCAGGGCCAAACAGAGGGAAATGGCTTAATTTAAATTTTAAATTAGGATGAAATTAGGGTGCTGCAAGAAAGAGAATCATTTTTCATGCCCACAAACTACACTGGCAAACAGAAAAAAAGTTGAGGCAACTTTCCCTTTAAGTAATGACTTCTGTCTGCCAGATCCTACCGGGGCCATAGGACATGGATTAAAAATTTCTGGCAGCAATACAGAAGGATTTATGGACACAATCCAATTAATGGAAAGTCTACTGTGATGGTTGGCTTAAAAGGAAAAATAATTAGGACCATTTACTATGAGTAAGTGGCCAGTCAGGCTACAAAATGATGGTTTCTGCTTTAGCAGTGACCATACATTGTAAAGAATAGAATAATATACCCTGGCTTTGTCTGGGACCATCTTAAAAGTGTAATTGTGTTGCAGGGCCTATAAACATTTATACAACACCAGTGGTGAAACGTTCACATGGTACATTTGTTTATCACACTACCTAACCCCCAGGTAAACATTTATCTAGAGGTTAGATATGTCAGAGTTGCTTTTTTTGACCTTTGCACAGAACAAAAGCAATCAAAAAGTAGCTATGACAATAATTATGACACATAATAGGCCTATGCAGCACTGACCAGTAAAATCTTTACACAAAAAGCTGATTTAAAAAGTTATAACTGTTACGCTGATAATGTTTCAACTGAGTACACAATGACTTGAGTCAAATTATACAATTTGTCTCTACTTGTGAGGTGAGAAGACCTTCATAGCTCACATATGGCTTCATAACCCATGAGTTATGGCCTTGCCTCCACATAATTTGAAATAAATTGCATATGTTGTGCCAAAATACAGGATGTGGAAACAAGACTTAAAATTATATCATCAAAAAAGTATTACTCATCGGTAAATCTACATCTTGAAATGAGTGCTATGTGAAGACTCCATGAAAAAGATATCTGTCACTACCTACTTGATCTAGGTAAAAATAAAACAAACTGGTTGAAATATTTCTATCTCTGGTATTCTCCCAGTCCCAAAAGCACACAAAGGAAAAAAAGCCATAACTCTTGAAAGAAATAACATCAGTCTCTCAGACTGGTGCAAGAATAAAAGTACTAAGTTCAAAAACCACTTTGACATCTTTTGTAACAGACCAACCCTTTACTACAATGATGGTGTTCACCTGAATAAATCAGGAGCAAAATAATTGGAAAACAGGCCACTTAATACTCTGGAATCCTTGGATTTAAACTAAATGATAGGAACAGAATAAATCATGCTACTTGCATATAGTCTCATACAAAAAAATCCCAGCATTAGCACAACATAGGATCCAAGACAGCATGGGTTTACAAAAGGAAGGTCCTGTCAAACTAATCTCATAGATTTCTTTGACTGGGTAACCAGAGGGGTGGACCAAGGAGTAGCAGTTGATGTCACCTACCTTGACTTCAGCAAAGCTTTCAATACTGTTCCACATAGAAGATTGATTAATAAGCTGGGTAAGCTCAGGGTGGGTCAGAAGTTGGTCAGCTGGGTGGCAAACTGGTTGATGGGCAGAAAACAGAGAGTGGTGGTAAATGGTATTCAGTCAGAAGAGATGCAAGTCACAAGTGGGGTATCTCAGGGATCAGTCCTGGGGCCAGTCCTCTTCAATATCTTCATCAGTGACATTGCAGATGGAATGGTGGGTAAGGTTTGTCTGTTTGCAGATGACACCAAGATCTGCAACAGAGTAGATGATCCAGATGGGGTGGGCAGAATGAGAAGAGATCTGGATAAACTGGCAAAATGCTCGGAAGAGTGGCACCTGGAGTTTAACGCAAAGAAGTGCAAGATCATGCACATAGGGAAGAGAAACCCTGAAGTTACCTATAGGCTGGGAGGGGAGTTGCTGGCAGTCACAAGGGAAAAGAGAGATTTGGGCACCATCATCACAGATGACCTGAAATCATCCAAGCAGACCACTAAAGCAGTAGGTAAGGCTAGGGGGATGTTGTGGTGTATTAGTAAGGGTATCACAAGTTGTAAGAGGAAGGTAATAATCCCTCTTTACAAGACACTGGTCAGGCCCCATCTGGAGAACTGCATGCAGTACTGGAGGCCACACCTTCACAAGGATGTTAACCATATTAAGGCAGTCCAGAGAAGGGCAACCAAAAATGGTGCAGGGACTGCATCAGAAAACATATGAGGACTGATTAATGGAGCTTAATACGTGTACCCTAGAGGAAAGGAGGGAGAGAAGTGATATGATTGAAACCTTCAAACACTTAAAGGGACAGTAAACACTGCAAGGGTAACTTCAATTATGAAAGCCTATAAAAAGTTCTTTCAAATGAGGTATGGGGCTTACCTGTCGGTGTCAGGAGTCCTGAGTTATGAATACCTAAGTCATCTGTAAATCAAAACAAGGCAGAGCTATTTCATTGCATTATGAGACATACAGTGATGTCACTGAGGGGCAAGTTGTAATTAACAACATGCAGCTTGCCCCTCAGTGACATCACTTCCTGTTGTAAAATGGCTGCTGCCATGTTTTGATTTACAGATTAATTAGAAAGTCAAATCTCAGGACACCTGACACCTACAAGGAAATCCAGTGCCTCATTTGAAATATCTTTTCATGGGCCTTCACAATTTGAGTGAACCCTGCAATGTGTAACAAGGTGAAAGAGTCTAACATGTTTCGATATAAGAAAAATAGCAGGACAAGAGGGCACAGCATGAGATTAGAGGGAAGCCAATTAGGGGGTAATGTGAGGAAGTTCTTTTTCACAGAAAGGGTGGTGAATGCATAGAACGGCCTACCTCAGGAAGTGGTGGATATGAATACAGTGCAGGGCTTTAAACAGGCATGGGATCGGCATAAGGGAGCAATACAAATGAGTATGAATAAATAGGCCATTGACAGAGCATAGGCCAATGGCACATTTATAAGGTAGAAAAAGAAATGGGCAGACTGGATGGGCCTTGCAGTCCTTATATGTGGTCAACTTCTATATTTCCATTTTTCTGTGTTTCACTAAGTGAAACCAAAATATCACATGCAAACTGTTAAATGTATGCAGTATAATGTCAAAAATGGAAGAACTACAGGCACTAGTTTGTAAAAATGAATTGGATATAATAGCTATCACCAAAACATGGTAAGTAAATGTTGTAAGTCACTTGGGGGAAAACATTAATGGAAACAAATTGCACCACAGAGTGTGCACATACAGTAATGAAGGTGGAATAGCAATCTTCCTCAAGAAGGGGTTTCAGGTGATTGACATAACAGAAAAAAACATCTCAAACAGTAGAACACCAATTGAGACAATATGGATAAAAATAAATAACAATAGAATCAAGCAATTCACAACTGGCCTCCTCTATAGAGCCAAGATGCTAAATCTGAAACATCTTCAAAACTACTTAATGAAACAGAGAAAGCTTATGACCTTCGAGATATTATCTTTATGTTGATCTTAATTTAGGAGATACAGGGAAAATAAAACTGCAAATACTAATGTGGATAACAATCTTGCTGGCCTTACTGAACAGTTAAACATGATACAGCATGTTAAGGATGTGACTGGGGTGAAAAAATTACTTGATCTCTTCAATTAGGTCTGCTAATATACCTATTATTAATTGTATTACAGGCTCACTGCTGGGTAACAGTGACCTTGACATAGTATACTTTCACATTGCAAAGGAAATTACAGAGATTAGAGGTGTTACTGTAATCTTACTGTACCACAAAGCTTATACCAGCAACACCATAAAGGAATTCTAAAAGACAAATTGGGAACAGCTTCTTGTCAACAAAAACGTACAGCATATGTGGAAAATAACTAGGGGCATTATTCAACAGCTAAGCATAATTTTAGGTCCTGTGTGTGTCATTGATCAATCACTGTCTTACTTTACCTAGCTTGAGAAACACTCTTATACAGTGAGTAGCATTTCAAGAGCTATGTTAGATTTCTAACAACACTCTAAACTCTACTTTGGAAACCACAACTTTGTTTATTCAAATGCAAACTGCCAAATAATAAGCCACACATTCACTATCCACAAAGCTGGTACCCACCAGGAGATTTCAATGTCAACAGCAGATGTTTGATTACTAATGATTAATGTGTTATTTACAACAACCTGAGACAGCGACCCACTCTGCCCTGCCACCTGTCAGCCAACGCATACAAAAAATATTAAAATCTGATAAATCACTGGTCAAAAAGAGCTCTCATTCCACACAATACAACCAGTGAATTGTTGTGCCAGATGACCTGTCCAGCACGCTTCAAAAAATTATAAACCTTTTTCCCTGTTTTACCTGTCTAACCATCATGCTCCTATTAGCCTTTTCTTAACTTTTGAACCCCAACTATAGTTTCCTGTCCCCATGACCTTTGACACACAACCCAACACTAAGTGATGGGTAAAATGTATACATTTTGCCAGTATATTATTATATAACAAAGCTGTTATATATCAGCTGTATATTCTAAAACAAATATCCCTTGAATGATAATCTGACAGCATGCAGCGGGTGTTTCAGATATACTTATATGTACTATTCACACAAGCAGCACTGCATCAGATCATCAGATGTAAATGAACCAGCATCAACGCAGGGCAAATTCAACAGTGAGTACAATAAAACAACTAAAATGATGACTGTTTCATCTTAACAGTAATACTATGGGGAAACAGTTTTCAATATCTGTGTAATATGCTAAAACCAAGAGTTTAGTGGGACCTATGATATATCAGTATGTCCCCGGAGCCACTCATTCCTGGATAACAGTGGTTTCATTTGCGTTCTGCCTGAGAGGAAACAGGGAACAAACAATGAAGAGTTTTGTGGGACCTGTAATATTTTAATATGTCCCCCAAAGCCACACACATTGCTGAATAAGAGTGGTTTCACTTAGCATTTGGTTCGAGACAGAACAGCTCAGCTTTGCTGTTCCCTCTAGAACAGAACACACATGAAACCATTCTTATCCAGCAATGATTGGCTCTGGGGGACATATTAAAATACAAACACATTCCTAAAATTAAAAAAGAAACAAAATAAATAAATATATCAGCAAGAGAATAAAATCTAAGTGGTTAAGTAAAACATTTAAAAGACTAATCAATAAGAAAAACAAATTGTACAAGCAATATTTATCAACACAAGAGAACAATATGTGGTAACAATACACAAGTCATTCAAAAATATGCAAGAACATAATAAGAAAGCAAAAGCAAGAATGGAACTCAAGATTGCAAAAATAGCTCATAAATCTAACAGTAAAGAGTTTCATGTTTATATAAATTCACTAGAAAAACAAAATACCACGATTTGACCACTTATTGTTAATGATGAGTCTGTAAGTGGCCAGAAAAAATGGATAACATCCAAAATGATTATTTCTGTTTTACATTTGCTCCAAAATATACAAACATTGTGAAACTCAAAATTGTTGATAATGACAGATTAATAATATCCACATGGGTCCAGATATTCAAAGGCTTTGTGCCTGGTGCAACAGAGTTGTGCCAGCACTACCCCGCAATGCACCATGGTGGGATATTCAAAAGGCTGCCAGGCACAGTGCAAGTACCAATGCACTGGGGCACAATGGTAATGTAAGTGGTGCAAATGCAGTGGGCATACCCATGCATATGCAGCACATCCTGATAATCAACCAGGGATGTGCTGCACATATGCTGGCGCAACCCTGATTTGCGCTGCAGACAGGGGCTCAAAGCTGAGCTGGAAAGACAAGGAACAAACCCATGCCACCCACAGAGGGGGCAGCTGTAGAGCAGGGAGCAACACAGCACCCGCCAGCCATGGGAGGCCACCCACACTGCAGTTACACCATCCACAAGCACCCACACCCTCCCCAATTATCCAGTGGTTCACCCCTCCCTCCGGCAGTCCCGATCATGGGCAGTGGTGTGAGCAAACCCCTCACCTGGTGTTCCAGTGATGTCCCCTCCTCCCTTCTGGTTCACCCAATCACAGGCATCTGAAATAAATATATTCCCCGGTGGTCTATTGGTATCCTCCTCCCTCCTGTTTCACCCGACAATGGGCATCCAAAATGACTACATCCCCCTGTGGTCTATTTGAATCCCCCTCCCTCCTGTTTCAACCAATCATGGGCATCTGACAGAAATATATTCCCTGGTGGGTCAGTGGTACCCCCATCCCCTCCACCCACATGGGACCCCTGCCACCCAGCTCCCCCTGTCATCGGCGGGTGGCTGCATTCCACCCACATACCACCCGTCTGCCCGCCCGAATGACAGCTTGCAGTATGATCTGTAAGCCAGTTGGTACACAGTGTGGATGAATGAGCTTGCATACCATTCTGTACTACGCAGGCATGAATCTGTGAATGGGTTCATTCACAGATTCGTGCCTGTGAAGTACAGTATGGTGTGCAAGCCCATTCGTCCACACTGTGGACCAACTGGCTTCTAGATCATACTGTAAGCTGTCATTTGTTGAATATCACCTGGTCCTGGCCCTGGCACATTCCAGATGTATTGCACCCCATGCTTGCGCCATTGCCAGGTGCAGTTTGAATATCCAGGCATAGATAAATAATAGACCTAATAGATAAGCATAAACCTGATTCTTCACCTGGTCAGATAAAATTAATTGGAGAATAATACAAATTATCATAAAAAGGGTAGCCAGTCCACAGAAAATAATATTTGAATGATTATTAAACACTTACAGCATCCCAAGAGACTGGAAAACTTCAGAAGTTGTAGTAATCCATAAACAAATAGATATAAGTAATTCAAATAACTATAGACCAATTAGTCTAACATCAATAGCAGACAACATTTTAGAAACCATAATTAAAAATAAAATATCATATGCAATCACTTAAACAGCTCTGAAACAGCAAGTGTTCACAAGCGGAAGATTCTGAACCACCAACATATAGTGTATTGTAGAATGCTATTAAGTATGGAATTTGATGAATTCCTAACTTTGTTGTACAGTACCATTGATGTGACATCAAAGTGTTGTTGTACCATATTGAATATATCACATCGATGGTACAACTTCAAATGTGGTCACACACTCCTACTTTCACCTTTGATTGCAGTGCCAGTGATCAAACATATATATGACTTCCATTATCTGATGAACCTGTATTGTGGAAGCAGCAAGGAAGACATGGGCTCTGGGATAACAGTACGATCATTCAGATGTATCTATTTTATGACAAACTGAGTCAGTGTGAGTTGGGGGTGGGCAGAGCAGATTTTTTTCAAGATGGGATGGGGAAGGATTGAAACAGTTGCACAATGCTCAAGAAATGCTTAGTTATTGTTTAACTGTTGCCCATACACTATAAAAGACAATGGACGGGCAACAGTAAACTACAATACCGAGCACACTTCTCAAGTTTTCATGACAACATTAGACATCTCGTGCTTCACTCTCGAGGTTTACTTGGTTGTCATGACAACCTTTCAAAGTGAACACAGCATTGTTGTTCACTGTTGCCGATCCGTTATCCTCTATGTTGTGTTTTTGTGAAAAAATAGTGAAACACTGGATAAAAAAAATCGTCATGTGGCATGCCTTCCTGAATTTCAGTAAGGCATTTGATCTAATCCTCACTGGGCAGTTTAAAAAAAATGAAAGCTACTGGCAGTGATACAAGACTAATAAACTGCAAAATAAATTGATTAGTGAACTGAACTCAGAAGGTTATAATAAATGTACATAAATAAAAAATTGGATATGTCACTGATGGTGTCCCCAAGTGTAGATACTGGGTCCAGTCATTTTCCAGTTAGTTATTTGTGACCTAACAAAAGATCTTAATAACTGGTCATCTAAATATGCAGATGACATGAATATAAGGGACCCCAGCGCAACAACTGAGCAAAGAAGTACATTTCCAACTGACTTTGATAAAATACTGTATCGAACTGGGCAAAGCTGTGGGAAATAAAATTCAATATTGACAAATTTAAAATCATGCACCTGGGAAAAATAATATTAGACAGCAATATGCAATATGTGGAAAGCCTGTATCAACAACTACAGGAAAATGATCTAGGGGTAATAATCTGTAATGCTTTATTCTGTGTGAAGGAAATGAGGGAATGCCTAGGGCAGTGGTCAGCAACCTGCAGCCTGAGGGATGCATGCAGCTCTCCCAGTGCTCAACCTGTGGCCTCCTCATCCATCCAAAATACTGTGTAATCCTAGACAAGGTAGATAGGCTGAAGGCTGTGATGGACATGTTATGTATAGCTTGTATTTAATTTAAATGTACAAATTTGGCTTAAGTCTGTGGTAAACGGGGGTCTTGTGGCCCTTGGGGGTGTTTGTGGGCTGCACTTGTGGCCCTCTGATTATCTTAGGTTGCCCACCCCTTGTCTAGGGCAAAAGGTGTTTTCTGGTCAATTAAGAAGAACATTAGATTGTTGAAAAAAATGTTATCTTTCTCCTTTACTGGACGTATGTTTAGCCACACCTTGACTGTGCCTCATAAATATGGTGCCCATACAAAAATAAATAAATAGTACAATTAGAAAATTACAGAAAGAGACACAATGATAATTACAGAATTAAAAGATGTGGACTATGAAAACTGATGAACAAATTTAAAGTTTATATGTCCAGTAACTCATCATATCTGAGGGGATCTCAATATGATGTTTGACATTATGAACGATGCTACAATTACGAGGACAGAAATTCCACTCCATCAGATGTAAATTTTTCTATACAAACACAATTATCAATCCTTGGAACAACTTATCTACTAAGGTCACTATTAGTAAAAATAAAAAATAAAAATTCAAAGAAGATTTCAGTCACAAGCTAGAAAAGTATATCTCCTTTGGTGGGCAATTGAATTAATGTTAAGCAGTAAGCAGCATTATGAGCTAATGACTACTAGGTCCTAATTACCTTAGCATGAACATTAATATATGTTCAGTTGAGTAAAGGACAGTGTATATCCCCTAAATAGTATATGGTTAGCATTACTGTATATGTAAATCAATCTCCTCACAAACCAAATTGAGCATGGTGAAAAAATCATTGTGTATGAGGCCCAAGGTTGGAAATACTATTGCATATGTGGTCAAAGGTCAGAAATGTTGTTGACAATGGGTTGCTTTGTATGTGCGATATCATACGCATACAAAACTGCTTTTTTAGACCTCAACTCCTCGTGCCTCTGTATTCTGTCTACTAACATCTAAGGCTGTACTCCCCATAACCACCTGCCAGCAACATAAATAAATTTCTCAATGTCTTTTTTCAGTCCCATCCTACAACCAGCTGCTTAATGCCTACTTGCTCTGTGTACCAAAGTACATAAGAATTTGTTTAAGATAATATAACTCTCATTACTTTTAGTCCTGTGTTCTGGGCAATCATCTTCAGTTACTAATGGCGCACATTTAAATGACTGCGATATTCATTAACATGAAAGCACTTAGCAAGTGATGATTGTCACACAGTGTAGGACATGGGAAGGGGAAGGTGAGGAAGGGTGGTTGATGAGATGTTGTCAGGAGAAATACCATTTTGTGGGAGACTGGGGAAGCTTCCAGAAGAGGAAGCTCATTATGAGTGATGGACTTTCCAAGACAAGGAAGGGGATCAGTGTAGACATTAGAGGTCTACAAAGCTGGACATATAAATTAAGAAGTGGGCAACTGAGGCTGGAGCAAACACAGAGGATTATGATCAATATGAGAACCTAGCAAGGACTCCTCCAGAAATGGGGGCTAGAAGCAGTAAGGATGGAAGCAGTAAAAAAGAGGTTTAAAACTGATTGAGAAGAGGTGCTGGGGATGAGCTCAGGAAATGAGCCAGAATCAGAAGCACCAGGATGTTAAAGAGGGAATGGGGCAAAAAGGTAAATGACCTGACATGATGGGAATGGGTAAGGTGACAAACTGGAAAAGGCAATCTGCCTAAATGTCGGCAGCCTCACAAACAAAATGAGTAACCTCCAAGCAATGGTGGTATATGCGGGATTAGCCCTCATAGCTATCACAGAAACATGTGCCACAGGAAATGACTGGGGCCTGGCATTACCAGGTTATGTCATGTATAGGATGAACATGGGTAAGAAAAAAGGGTGGGGTAGCCCTGTATGTGAATGAAAGTATAGAGGGTGTACAGTATGGGTCCATCGGAGAGTTTATGGGGAGACTGAATATCTGTAGGTACAGCTCATGACAACATCTGAAAAGAAGTTACTCATGGGAGTGTTCTAGAGTCTGCTGGGACAGATGGTTGAGGGGGATAGTGAGCATGAGACAGAAATCAAGAGGGGACCACAAAGTGGGAGGTAGTGATGGTAGGGGAATTTCGTGCTTCCAGACATAGACTGGAACATTCCAGCATCTAGGAACACTAGAAGTCAGGCCATGCAAGATAAGTTACAAGACTGTCTGCTGTTGCTGTTGGACTGGGGATACACAAGATAGGCTGCTATGTTTGATGAGGTGCTCCCAACATGGAAAAGGTAGGTGGAGTGTGGGTTGGTGAACCACTTTGATCCAGTGACCATAATGCCATGTGGTTTGCACTGGCCCTAAGTCAATAAAAGTTTATCTTCATCAAAGGCTGTGATTCTTCATTTTAGATGAGCAGATTTTGACCATATTTATTTTATTTATTTAGCTTTTGTTGACCGGGTAAGTGCACTAGACAAATCCTGCCTATTTTCAGGCACGACCCCAGGGGAGGGGGATACAGATGAATGCCAACTGACTTTGAACCAGATTAAGCAGTTGGTGGTATTTTAGTGAATGAGGGAAATTTGGCCAGGACACCGGGGAAATTCCCCTACTCTTTTCGATAAGTGCCATGGGGATCTTTAACATCCACCTGAACTACCACCAATCCAGGCAGATGGGACCTCGGTTTAACGTCTCATCTGAAAGACGGCACCTCAGAAATGCAGCACCCCTCTCATGCTGCATTACAGTGTCAGTACTGGGATATTAACCCAAGTGCCAGATGTGGGAACTGAACCCACAGCCCTCTGATCTCCCTGCCTCAGAGGCGAGTGTGCTACCTACTGAGCCACTGACACTTCCATACGTTGGAATTAGTCAGGGGAAAACTGTTTGGAGTGGAAATGATCAGGAAGGTGGAAGAGATGTGGGAAGAAATTAAAAGGCCATTCTCAAAGCAACAAAATCATGACTGAGAATGGTTACCAAGGGTAGCTAACACAAGACATCAGACCTTCAATAGCTCCAAGGAGAAGTGGGGATGAAGATGAGGAATGGAGTGACTGCTAGGTAAAGATGAACAAGGCCAAGAAGGCAGTCAGGAATGCAAAAGCAGACAAAAAGCTGCATATACTGAAGGGGGTGTCAAGGGTGGAGAAAAATAATTCTTCAGGTATTATATATCAGGGGAAAAAAAGGAAGACAAGAGTGGAAATTGCAAGGGTAATAGGTGGTGAAGGGCACTAGAGGATTTATTTATTTTATTTCTTGGAATTACAATACCTTTGAGCCAGAGAATCTTTTGCAAAAGTTCCACATCAGGAATGAAATAATACAATAAATGGACATTTACATGGTACAGTAACAAGAATGGTTAGACAGTTACAACACATAAGAGCTATATAAGTGCAAACAATGATTACAGTTGATACAGGCAGGGGGTAATAGTATTATGTGCTGTCAGTAGATGACGTTGTCATCAACAGGGTTACAGGTAGCCCTATCAGCAGGGGGCATATAGCCACAATTGAAGAGGAGACTAAGAAATGGAACTCAAAAGGTTACCGGTAGGTAACAAGAATTAATGCATAGACTCAAAACTGTCAGATGTTGTCTTAGTCAGTGAGTAGAAAGAGGGGATAGGGGGTGGTCATGCCAGATGCAATAAGGCCTGTGTAAGCTTAAAAGCATGGGGTTGCTTTCAGGTGAGGAGATGATGATTCTAGCAGTCAGGAGGAGAGGTAGCTAATCGAGAGGGGGTGAGAAGAGGAGATGGTTCTGGGGAAGGTGGGAGAAGGTAGTAAGAGTAAATTAGGGGGAGTGAGTGGCCAGGGGAGGTAAGAGTAGGACTGGGAAGGGCATCGGTTAGGTGGGGCAGTCCCAGTGGCTGAGCTTCGAAAGGTGTTGCCAGAGTTTGTTTTTGAATGGTCCTATCTTGGGTTCATTCAGGACATTTGGGGGGAAGCCACTCAGCCAATTGGAAACTCTAAACATAAATTCACACTGTGCTTGCATTGTAAGGAAGAAGGGGACTTGATAGGTGAGCTTGGATGCAATTCTTATACTGCAGGGTTTGGGTGGCCATGTAAGAAGTGGCTGTGCTGTTGGTGGGGTTTGCCCAAGGCTGATCTTTTTTGCAAACAGGCAGGTCTGGTAGGAGATCATGTCCTGGAGATGCAGCCAGTTGGTTTGGGTGTAAAGGGCACAGGCGTAGGTGTACCTGTGAGTACCAGTGACCAAACAGCACTCTGTTTAGTGTGATGCTAATTCTTCTGAGGGTAGTGTCCATGGCAGAGCCATAGATGATGAGACCAGAATCAATAATGGAAAGAACTGAAATGGTAACTGCTAGTTGTAGTGCTTCTGGGGACATGCTGAGTCTATGACTGCAAAGAAGTCCTAATCTTATGTTGACAGATTTAGAGATTAAATTGACATGTTCATTGTAAAATAATATGCTGTCAGGTGTTATCCCAAGGTATTTAAAGCTGTGAACTTGTTCAAGAGGTATGCAGAGGCTATTAGAAATGGTTAACTGGGCATTCTTATTCTTGTTATGTGGACTAACAAAGAGCATTACCTTGTTTTTTTTGTAATTCATTATTAACTTGTGTTGGGCAAACCAGGCCTCAACTACTGTAAAGTTGTGTTGTCGGCTACTGACAAGGGGTAGTGGATCTGGTTGACTCATGTAAAGCATGATGTCATCCACGTAAAGGTGCAGGTTGCTGGTACATACTTGGGGAAGATAATACGGAAGAGGCTAAATAGAAGGAGACACAGGATTGACCCATGGGGGACTCCTGAATGCACAGGATGACTGACAGAGAGGGTATCTCAGATTTTTACTTGTTGTGTTCTGCCTTCTAGGTAGTTTTTAAACCAGGATGTGACTTCATGTGAGAGTCCAAGGGCATCTAGTGGCATAAGCAGGAGGGAATGATTAACTCTATTAAATGTCATTGTGAGATCAATGTAGATTGACCCAACAAGGTGTCCATATTCCAACACTTTATGGATGAAGTCGGTGTACTCTAGAAGAGCAGAGGTGGTACTATGCCCTTTCCTAAATACATGCTGCTGCTGCCATTGTATGTCATATGTGGACTGGTACTCAGATAGCTGGTCGGAAATGATTCACTCTAGTGCTTTGGAGAGGGGTGGAAGGATGGAGACTGGGTGGTAGTTCGAGTGTGAGGCTCTGTCACCATTCTTGTGGACAGGTGTCAACACCGCCACTATCCATTGTTGAGGGAACTGACAAAGGCAGATAGATAGGTTTAGTATCTTGATAAGGGGTGCCAAGACAGCATCAAGGGCAAGGTGAAGTAGTTTCAGGTCGAAAGAGTCAGTGCTGAGTCTGGATTTCCCAAGTGCCCACAGCAGGTACTTTTCCACTTCCCTAGGAGTAACTAACTGGAAGTGGGGGGGGGTGTTAGAGGTATTGGTCACATGAGAGCTGTCCAAACTGGCTAGATCAATAAAGAAATTGGGGTCAGAACACCACTCAGGATGATGAACAGAAGGCAGGCATTCTAAATGACTACTTCTGCTCAGTATTCATGTGGAGGTTGGGGTCCTCTGTGGTAGGTGGCACAAAGACAGCTGAAAGAAATATCCCAGGAATGGGACAGGTGGAAAAAACAACAGAGTATGAAAAGGGCTTGCAGCCCTGAATTCAAAAAAGCACAAGGGGCAGATGGGATGCACCCAATGGTGCTGATGGAATTAGCATTGGAACAGGTCAAATCCATGGCAGGGTTATTCAACAGCTCACTGCAGTCAAGGGTGGTTCTGGGAGATTGGAGCATGGCAGATGTAATTCTACTCCACAAGGGAGTGAATCCAGAGGATCTGGGAAATTACAGACCTGTCAGTCTTACATCCATTGTGGGTCAACTGATGGAGAAACTAGTCAATGATGAGCTGGTGGCCTACCTGGAAAGCAGTGAGCTCCAGGATTGTAAATAGCTCTGTTCATTGCAGGGAGGTCTTGTCAGAGCAACCTGATAGTGTTCTTTAACTGGATTATAAGGGCAGATGATAGGAAAGAACCAGTATATTTACTCTACTTAAACTTCAGTAAAGCATGCAACTCAATGCTACTCAGAAGGCTGCTGTAGTTTGGAGAGAGGGAGGCCACTAGTGGAGTGCCACAAGGGTCAGTCCTGGGTATAGTCTTTTTTAGTATGTTCATCAATGACATAATGGATTGAATACAGGGCGAGATGTGTCTCTTCACAGATTACACTAATCTTTGTGGCAGGGTAGGTAGTGAAGAGGGGGTGAGGGAGCTGCAGACAGTCCAGCAAAGGTTAATGAGATAATCTAAGGTTTTGCAGCTGAAATTCAATGCCAAAATGTGCAAGTTGATGCCTATAGGGAATAAGAATCTCAGGGCAGAATACTAGATGTGAAGGTTTAGGATGGCCACTAGTTCAGAAAGAAGGGACCTGAGAGTCATCATAAGCAGCTCCCTAAAACAAACAAGCCAGTGCAACATGACCTAAAGCAAGGTAACAAGAATGTTGGTGTATATTAGGAGGGCCTTTAATATCAAGATGAAGTAGACAATGCTACCTCTCTCTATATCACTGGTAAGCCTCCATCTGAAGTACTGGGCCTAGTTCTGGAGTCCCACTTGAGGAAAGACAGAGACAGGATGGAGATGGTTCAGCATAGGGTAGCCAAAATGATTCAGACTAACAGGGTTGACCCTGTGAGGATCGGCTTAGGGCACAAAACATGTACTCGCTGGAAGTCAGAAAGACAAAAGGCAACATGATAAAGATCTTCAAGTTCCTGAAAGGAAAAAACAAGGTAAACTGTTAGGAACTATTCAACAGGATTAGTGGATTATCAGTTACATGGGACCAAGAATGAAAGCTAGCAGTGAGAAAATTTAGGATGAATGTGAGAAAATGTTACTTCATAGTGTGGTTGAACTGCAGAACAGTCTACCGGCTGAGGTGGTGGCAGGAAAAAACATTAATGGATTCATGCATGGCTGGGACAGATTAAGAGGTTTAATAGTTATACAGGGGTGTAGCAGTAAGGCAATGAGTGGGGCAGGGGAAGGGAAAGCCCTGTCTGGGCAATAGGTCATGAGGCGGGGAAAAACAGTGCAGACTGGATGGACCAATGATCTTTTTCTGCAGACACTGTCTACGTTTCAATGTTTCTATTTATTTTTTAATATTTTTTTAAAAGTAATGCGACACACAATTTATTTATTTAATTGTTCAGAAAATAACCTTCGAGCAACATGCTCTTTTTCAAAGGTTCCACGTCAAATAAAGTTCATTACCTAACAAAGAGAGAGTTTTCCTCAGCAGATTGTGAGGGCCTCGGAGCCTGCCCTCCCCCACATCAAGCCGAACCCCCCACTGTGGAATCAGCAACAGACAGGTATGCCCGCTTCAGCCATGAACCGGCAGCTTTCCTTTCCTCGAATAACCAGACGTCAGCCTGAATTAGGTAGCCTTGCTGGGAGATGCCTGCCAAGACCCCTTCAGAGTGTAGAGTTGCCCCGCCACCCCCACCACCACCCTAGCTCAACTTGGTCTTATATAGGCTGGCAGGATCATGAGGTGCAGTGACTCTGAATAAAAAAAAAACTATCTGACCTTTTTCCACTAGCAGCTTATCCGCTCTTGCCTCTAGTGGCCGCCATTGCCTCTTAACACTGATAATTGTGTCTCAATAACCAAGTCTTGTCTCCTGGCCACTTGCTACTCCTGGATTACCAGTCTTTAGGGTGCTCTTAGGCATCCAACTAGCTGGAAGGTCTAAATTTACTTTACTTCTGTCAGATGCACAGTGTGTGATCTCTGAAGCTGAGCTCTAATAAGCTTATAATTATCTTCCTGCAAGCCTGTGCCCTGTTACTAGCTCCTGCGTGCCTGCATCATAACCCACCTCACTCAGAATTATGGGAACCCACAGTCTGTATGCGTTAGAGAAGTGTGACATACAGCTGTAGTTACAACAACCCCCTGTGGCACTTCGAGGACATCTGTTCTTAGCAACTCCACTGCCCTATTTGCTTAGGGGGCTTAGAGAGGTCACCAGAACGGGATGTGCACACATTGTCTGTGCCAACTCCTGCATACCTTGGCTGAGGTGTGCATTGTCTATGCTAACACCCGCAGACCTTGGCTGACTTGCTGTTCTATTGGGTTCTTTCCCTCACCCAGTGACTCACCTTCACCTGCTGCCTTCACAGCTGGCGCCATGGCTCCACCTGCACAGGCAAGGGACTTAGCTAGTAATCAAGGTCCTCTGGCCACCCTGCCCTCCTTCAAGCACCCCCCCACCTGGCTATCTGCCAAAGGCTTAAAAATAGCACACCTGAATGTCCACAGTATCCTCCACAACCTAGCAGAACTAATGGCCTGGGTGGCCCACTACAACCCTGACATTATGGGGATCTCTGAAACTTGGCTGAAGCCTCACATACCCAACTCCTTGTGTGCCCTCCCGGTCTACAGCCTCATCCGGTGTGACAGGGTAGGTGGTAAGAGTGGGGGCAGTGTGCTCCTCTACTATAAGGTGCACCTTAACATGTCAGCTGTTGTTCATACACCCCCTGCATCCCCAGCCTGTGAATTCCTTCACACCCTCCTCCTGGTTGGGAACACAAAAAAGGTGCATCTTGTCTGTGCCTACAACCCTCTGAAGGGTGGCACTCTGGGGATCTCCTCTCTACTTGACCCTCTTAGGGACAAGGTTGGCTAAAACAAGCTGCTAATCCTGGGGGACCTTAACCTCAATTGGCTGGGTCCCAATACCAAGCAATACGAGCCACTTCTCTCAGGCCTTGCTCTCAGAGAGTTCATTATGGAGGCTAGGCTCTCCTCCAGGGGGGATAAAGGATCCCTTATCAACTAGGTACTGAGCAATAGACTGGACAGAATTATTTACTCAGAAATACTCCCTGACATCATCTCTGATCACTCTCCAACTTATTGCATATGGGGCATCTACCCACCCATAATCCCCAGCAAAGTGATCCAGATGAGGGACGTTTCCAAACTTATACCGAATGACTATCTTGAGGACCTACGACACGCTGACTGATCTAGGGTCACTGCCACCAACGACCCTGTCGCTGCCCTTGATCATTTCCTTGCGGTATTTGTCCCCATGCAAAACAAGCACACCCCCCCATTATGAAAATGAGGGTGAGGGGCACAGTGACAAAGTGGCTCCATGGAGGCCTTCTCTCCCTCATGAAGCAGAGAGACAAATGCTGGGTGAAACACAAGGTATCCTGCAGCAATAATGAACTCTTTGAATATCAGCTGCTTAGAAACTCTTGTAAACAAGCCATCCACATCACCAAGAGTGAGTACTGTAAATCTGCCCAGCTAGCCTCTGCCCAAAATCCTCGGAGTTTCTGGCAAAAAATTAAAAATCTGGTCAGAGGGTTTGCAAGGGAACAGGTCGCCAACATGCATATTGGTGGGGCCAACTGCAATAACCCCCAAACTATTGCCAATGCATTTAACTCCATGTTTTCAGTCCTGCCTGCTCCCTCTTCTTCCCAGCACCCTGCCCCTAAGCCTCTGAGTGGGCACACCCCTTGACCGCCCTTCTACCTCAAAAGGGTCTCTGTTAGAGAGACTCAGGGACTCCTAGCCAGTCTTTTCCCCCACACGGGAGCTGGACACGACTGCCTTGAACCAAAACTGCTCAACTTGGGGGCTCCCCTCCTTGCCTGGCCATTCTTATACATCTTTAACACTTCTTTTATCTCGGGAATCATCCCTGACCCATGGAAGGTGGCCAAGGTTGTCCCTGTTTACAAACATGGTGATTCCAAACATATTAAAAACTATCGCCCCATCGCCATACTTTCCACAATCTGTAAGCTCCTTGAAAAGGTAGTTGCCATACAACTCTCCCACTACCTTCAGGGCCATGCTCTTCTCTCCTCTGCTCAACATGGCTTCAGAAAAGAGCACAGTACATCAACTGCTCTTGCAGTGGTTATCTCTGAGATCAGGTCCATGACTAATCAAGGCAATGTGACTGGTGCCATTTTCGTTTATCTCTCAAAGGCCTTCGATCGGGTTGGCCATTCCCTCTTCTGCTCCACTCTTCAATCTCTTGGATTCCCCCCCCCCAGCCCTTGCCTGGTTCTCCAACTACCTAGTGGGTAGGCAGCAATACACCAGCTTCAACCGCACCCTCTCTGTCCTCTCCCCAGTTAACTGCGGGGTCCCGCAAGGATCCGTCCTTGGACCCATTCTGTTTTCCCTATTCATTAATGAACTGCACTCCGTCACAACCCATGGGCACTCCACCCTTTACGCGGATGATCGCGTCATCCTAACCAGTTCCCTGGATATTACTGCCATCAACTACAGGCTTAACTCCGACTTCGCACTTATCCAGAACTGGCTAGAGGGCCACAAGCTGACCATCAACCTGGAAAAAACCCAGGTAATGCTCTTTGGCTCCGTGGCCAAGACCTATTCCTGCCCTGCTCCCCTAACCATCTTTGGTACAAATGGCTCCCTTCTGCAGGTTGTGGACTCCGTCAAGTATCTAGGAGTTACCCTTGATCCGCAACTGGATCTCACCACGCACCTTCGGAACATATGTAAGACCACAAACTACAAGCTCGGACTTACATACAGAGCCAAAAGTTGCCTGACCCCGGCTGCACGGCTCGCCCTTGCTAGGGAGATACTTCTTACCATGCTCTGCTATGGGCTTGTAGCCTTTGCCCCAGTCCCGAATTCTAGTCTCACAAAATCGGACATTGCTTATAACAATATATGCCACTTCACACTCTCTGCCCTTTTCCTAATGCATCACTGTGAGCTCTACTCATGGCTGGAGTGGCTCCCCCCCTGAAAAGCATGGCACATTTGTCCTCGGCAACTTCGTAGAAAACATAATGAGAACAGCCACTCCTTCCGCTCTTGCTCTTCCCCTCAAACATGGAACCCCAGCCTACTACTTAAAATCCAGTGCTGCTCAGGACCACCTGGTTCCTAAGACCTGCTCCCTTATGGGGGATCTGGCCTTCTCCATCCACATGCCTAGACTGTGGAACTCCCTTCCTGCTTTAGCTCGTGCCTCTCCCTTCCATCCATGCTACAAAGCATCCCTCTGGAGCTTCTTCAAATCAGCCTCTGCCTGTCTATGCTCCATATAGACCCCAGCAGAGCCTCTCCCTCCCTTTTTCAACTGATGGAGGGTGATGCTCTGAGGGTCCGATGATACTGTCCGATGTTTACATTTCTGCAGATAACCTGCACAAGGCACTTTCTGCCCTCCTGTTGAAGGGGGCAATGTCTTCTCTGTACCTGTCTGTCATTTTGATAATTTGAAGTTATTCTACATTTTGATGTTATTTAGATGTTATTCTATTTATCAGTTCTGTTAGGTATCTTGGTGCTATCTGCCTACTTAGCCGTTTTATGCCTGGTGTCCCATATGCTATATGCTGTATCACCTAATGTCTATGCCGGAGACTCCTGTATGTTACGACTATGTAAGATGTATTGTATGTACCCTGTAACCCTCCCAGGTCGCACCTGAAAATAGGCACTTGGCTGTCTCGTGTGCTTACCTGGTAAACAAAAGCAAATAAATAAATAAATAATGATCAGTGGTCTCATATCACAGTCAAGAAGTTACAATTGTTAGGACATGAGTGGTTCATCTACACAAGTAGAAAATATTTAGGTAAAGGGGAGAACCAAACAACTTAAATGAATCCACAGCAAAATTAGGGAGCATGTTCTAACCCAGCTCTACCGCATCAACACTGATTCAGGAAAAGGGCAACAATCCTTACCTGCACAAAATATTACACAAAGAAGTGTAAAAGTCAGCCAGGATGAGATCATATTCCATAAATGTCCAAAAGGGTACCGTAGTTATTTCTTTGCAATATATCCTTTAAAAGAATAAGTTCTACAGCAAAGCAACCAGAGAAATGACCTTGGGCCCCCAGTTCTCCACATCAAATAGAGTTTGCTTTTGCTTTTATGTGCAGTCCCAGTGTCAAACAACATAAAAACCTTTACAATGTTAAAAATACGGCCAAGGAGGAAGGAAGCAAAGTCCAACAAGGCCTCAAAAATGCACATTTCAGAATGTGCAGCCATGTGATATATAGAATAATGCATGGAGAAGTGTGGTTTATGGGGATTTTATGTATCCCCGGGGTGTGTGATGCCCCATAAACCCCAAGAGAAAAGCCTGAGGGGTTTATATGGGCATCACACACCGAGGGGGTGCATACAATCCCCAGAGAACCACACTTCTCTATGTTTTATTTTTTATATTTACTAGTTTTTGGTGTTTTTTTGTTTAAGTTGTCTTTTTTGTCACTTTGCGAGGGTAACTGTTACCGCTGACAAGCCTGTCTTGTGAGTGACCAATTGTGTAATGCTTGTGAATGTCCAGTGCGAGGACAGCTTGCTTGGCACTTTTTTTAGTGATGCTGCGGTACTGTTTTGGCCATGGTTTACGGAGAGCCATAAACCACATATGTGGTTTATGGAGCTGTTGGGCACTCACTGGCAGTAAATATACAAAAATAAACAATTACAAATGTTAAATTATGATCAGCTTATGTCAGAATTCAGGCAGCAACTGAAATGCAAATCCACATAGAAATAAAAGTTTAAAAAAAAAAACACCCTCCATGATTGTAGGGGGTCCACAGTAAAATTAGGGAGCATGTTCTAACCTAGCTCCACTGCATCAACACTGATTCAGGTAAAAGGCAACACTCCTTACCTGCACAAAATATTACACAAAGAAGTGTAAAAGTCAGCCAGGATGAGATCATATTCCTTAAATGTCCCAAAGGGTAAGTAGTTATTTCTTTGCAATATATCCTTTAAAATAATAAGTTCTACAGCAAAGCAACCAGTGAAATGACCCTGGGCCCCCAGTTGTCCACACAGAGTTTGCTTTTGCTTTTATGTGCAGTCCCAGTGTCAAACAACATAAAAACCTTTACAATGTTAAAAATACGGCCAAGGAGGAAGGAATCAGAGTCCAAGAAGGCCTCGAAGATGTGTGATCTGTCTCAGAGAAGGAGATCCGCTGATGGCTGATTCTCTGGTTTTCTCTGATTTGAAGCATACCTTTTTGGCGGTGAATTGACAGAGAGACTGAGTGTAGCATTGCCGGATCAAAACTGAACCAACTCCAAAATGGCTTGCATGTCATCATCATCATCATCATCATTTATTTGTTCATCCATTACATAACAGTTTGGACATTACAAAGTTAAAATAAATACAACAGTTAAAAACAGCATGTACCATAATAAAAAAGAAGATAAAGTAAAAATAGAAATGATATAAATAAGTCAAAGTTTTACCAGTATAATATATTTGTGCAATAAAATAAAATATTATGAGCTAGTAATTTCCTTTTTTTTTTTTTGAATGGATAACAAATGCAATAAATTTAGCAATCATTATGGCATCCTCTAGGGTCATGGGTGCAACAGAATAAAAACTGGATCATAATATAAATTTAGGTATTTTGTCAAAAACTGTTTAAAATGGGAGTCTCTTAGATGACAATACAAGGGGCATTGTATTATTATGTGTTCCAATGTTTCATGGAAGCCCCTATTACATTTGCAGAATAGCTCTGTGTTTTGTTCATTGTTTTTACCCTGATTTAAATAAATATACTTAGATATAAGAATTCCAAACCTAGCCCAAGTAATTGCTTTTCGGAGGCTTTAGGGTAGGGGTAACAACAGATAGTTGAGTCAATTTTATTTTTATTGAACCAAATTGCCTGTTTTTGGCTTTTGATTGACTCCATTTGTTTTTTTGGGGGCTAATCTAAAAATATATATTTTTAATTTTGTTTTCATATTGAATAGAGATCAAAATACCCTTATTAAAATATTTCCACAGATTATAATTATTGATATTTTTAAGAATAGTGGTCAACTTTTTTAACCAAAGAGAATGAAAGCTTTCAGTATTCCAGTGAATTTTTTCTAAAAGACAAAGATAGGTGATACTATTCATACAGTTCTTTTTATTATCGTTTTTATTTATTAGCCTCAGCCAATATGAGACTATTCTTAGATTTATTATGTCTTTTATTGGGATCCTGCCTAACTCAGTGCATACTATTGAATTAGAGGTGGAGAGGAGAACCTGTAATATGGCCTTATAGAAGTAGTATAAGGGGAGTTCTAGATGGGAATATTCTTTAGTTCCCCAAATCTCCGCCCCAGGCAAGTGATGAAATGATTTTTGCTTCTCCAGCTCTAACAGCAGGCAATACAGTTGATCCTCCAAACTTGAAGTTAAAACAGAGTAATCCTTTCACTATTAGTTTTGCCCTGTCTATCTGTTTTTTAATACGTTCATTCCAGAGACCATTTGCTGTAAATGTAACTCCCAGGTAAACATATGACTTCATCAACTCTACTAGTTGTTTCTCAATATAAATTCTAGGAACCACTGATTGACTACCAAAAAACATTATTTTACTTTTAGTTAAGCTAATTCCAAGATGAAAATAGTTACATTTTACTTTAAGTTGATCCAGTTTTCTTTGTAGTCCTGTGTTTGAAAGAGAGAGTATCACCAGATTGTCCGCATAAGCCAAAATAGGAACAGGAACATTGTTAACTTTAGGGAAGTCTAATGGTAAAGATTCATCAAATGAAAGAAGAGAGTCTATATAAATATTGAATAACAAAGGTGCTAGTAAGCACCCCTGTTTAACCCCTTTATTGGTTTGAAAGTAATCTGTAATATTGCCACTGTTATCAAATGTCCCTGCTGTGTACGTGTTTGAATGAAGTAGTACAATAGGACATCATAATTCTAAGGGTAAACCTTTTTTATATAGAATTTCCCATAACAATTCTCTTATCACAGAATCAAATGCAGCAGAAAAGTCTACAAACAGTGCATAGAGCTTCATTTTCTTATAAACTGTATATTTCTCAATGAGATAATATATATATATATTATCCAGGGTTGAGCATCCCTGAATAAACCCTGATTGAAAATTAGATAATGGATTGTATTTTCCAACCCAGATCTGAAGTTTATTTAATAATATTCTAGAGAAAAGTTTACCACTTGTATCAAAAAGACTTATGGGCGATAGTTTGAAGGGGACTGATAAGATCCTTTTTAGTGTAAAGGAACTATAATGTTTCTGTTCCATGATGGCGGAATGTACCTTCTCTAAAACAGAGATTAAAGAAATTTACAAAGAATGTAATTCATATGATTTTATATATCTCACCTGGAATGAGATCCGGACCAGGGGCTTTGTTTATAGCTAATTTAAATACAGCATCTTCAACTTCCTTAAAGGAAACTGATAATGGTTGGCATTCAGCTAGTAGGATCTTATGCGCAGTTTGATGCAGACTAAGTACCTGAGGGTCTGTAGTAAGTAGTTTTTTAAAGTGCGTAATCCATGTGTCTTGTGGTATATGGACTGATAAAGAGCAATAATTGGTTCTTTCTCCCTTAGAGACCATTAACCAAAATACCTTGGTATTGTTGGATCGTATAATATCGTACATTTTTTCCCTTTGCAGTTGCTTGAATTCTAATTTTTTTTATTTTCAAGAAACGTGTGATATAGTTTCCTTACTTCTTTTAAATATACAAAATTCTCTCTGGTTGGAAATTTCTTAGTATATCTAATAATTTTCATTAGATACTGTTTTTCTTTTTTACAATGATTGTCAAACCAAGTATTTCGGTTAATTGAATTTGTCGTAAAATTGTATATTTTGGATCTAATTGTTTGGTAAACAGTCTCCAATAATTCATAGAGATTTTGAGAGGAGCAAGAATTGTATGCTAATGAGAATAATTTGGCCATCTGGGGGGAGTACATTAGATCTAATATCCTTGTTGTATTAATTGCTCTTAGTGATAATTTTAATCACCCTCTAGACTCTAACTGGATTTGATTATCTTTTGTTGAGTTTTTATTATTCTTTTATCTACTCCAGAATGTCTCTCAGAACTGAGTGTATCAATATCAGCTATCAAGGCTGCATGGTCACTTTCTGGTCTCATCGTGACCACAAGGGAGTGAAAGTGTTCATAACTGTCAGGAGAGATAAGCAGATAGTCAATAACATTCTTTCCCAATGATGAAAAATAAGTGGAGTTCCCAATCAAGTCTCCCTTAATTCTACCATTAAGAATTAGAAAGTGATTGCGATTAATAAATTCAACAAGTTTCTTCCCAGCACAGTTAAGGACAGTGTCAGTTGATTTTCTTGTTCCGAGATCTCCCAGATAAACCATAGATTGAAGCAGTGATAAGTTGTCAGAATTAGCAATTCAGGCATTAAGATCTCCACCCAAAAGAATTATATCAATTGGGTGTTTTATTATTAATTGATCAATTTCGGCATCCAATTTGGACCAAACATCATTATTGGTTAAAGTGTGATAATTAGGGGGGATATAAATGTTTGCTATAAGAAATACATAGTTATCCCATTTTACAACATGTAACAATATATTATCAGCCAGTATGGTATGATCCAAAACCAAAATGCCCTTACATATCATTATAAATGTAGACAATCCCCCTCTAGGTCTACCGTTCTTCCTTACTTTTTTTACAGGAACAAAATAAGATTCATAGCCATTTAGTAATGTCAATTCCATAGCCCAAGTTTCCTGGAAAAGTAATATTTCAAATTTTTGGCAGAACATCTGCTAATCAGGGTCTGAATATTTAGTGGAGAGACCTGCTATATTCCAGGATACAAATTTTGAATTTCCGATTAATAAATCATTACTAGATGTATTTGAGTCATCTAGTACAACATCCAAATGTATGTGACCTAGATTAAATAGTCAAGGGTTAGGTTCAGAGATACTATTCTTGTTAAAGTGATCTGATCCAACAGTAAAATCAACTATACATAACTGGGCACAATCCAATTTAGTCAGATTTTGCATTAAAACAAAGTAGAGATTTAGATTTATTACAACATCAATTTGTGTCTCATTGGTTTCAGGAAATATTCTAGAAACAGATTTAAAATCTAGAGGGGAGACATTAGTATTTAAACAGAAACTCAATAATTTACTAATATATGATTTCAGCAATGTGGAATTTTCACCCTGCAAATGTTCTATTCCAAAAATAGAAAGAGTTTTCAAAACTATATTGTAAAAATTCCAATTCAAAATCGATATAGTATCATTTATAATGTCAGTTGATGGAGTAGAGTTTGTTTTGGTTTCCCCATGGACATGCTTCCAGATTGTAGTCCAATTTACAGGGGAAGATATTAAAATGCCCAATCTATCTAGCTCTCTTTGTTTTGCCCATATTTTTTTTGCACTAATCATATCGGATAATAGAACATAGGCAGGGTTTGTTTCCACCATTTTATCTCTATAAACATGCATGATCTCTTTTGATGCCTCAGGTATAACTAACTCGCATCTAAATAGATACTTAATGAGTTCAGTAAGTGATTCGGAGGTTTCATGTGACTTCAGGAAGATATTTTAAAGTTTAAAGACCACCTCACTTCCACTAATAACTGAGGAATTTTGTTGATTTGTGGGAGAGTTTTTATCATTAAGTAGGGGAAGAGATACTTGATTAACTAATAAGCTTGAAACTTCCTTAGAATTACAAGTCCTTTTCTGCCTGGCCTTCTTGGAGTTAATCACTTCAGAAGAATCTATATCATGGGATTCAATCTTTACTTTTGGATTAATTAGGGCAGACTCTATTAAAGGGCTCCTTGTTGGATCCTTATGTGAATTAGGAATATTAGGACAATCAGGCTTTATAGGGTCATTAGGTTCAATGGTTATCCCAGCCTTTCTCTTTGATTTACGATTGCTTTTTCTTGATAGCTTTCCATTCTCCATTTTTTGGGTTGTACCTTTTCCAGGATGTTTATTTATATTTTTGCCCTTTTTATTCCTCTTTTTTTTTGGGGGGGGAGGGAGCTAGAACTAGGGAAATGTACTGATGAAAAGGATAAATGACAGGTGTTTTTCCCTTCCAAAAGTGCTTTTTCAAGATCATCAATTCTCTGAGAGAGTTTGCCATGAGTTTCAACATGCAGATTAGTAAGATCTCTCATATAATGTTTTAGTTCATTAAAGACTTCAAGCAGGACTATGTTGGCCATGATTGGATGGGCTAGGACTTTAATTGTGTAGTTAGAGATGGTATCCGGGCATTGCGCTAACATTTCTTGTGGGATATTTATATTTTCGTCTTCCTGGTCTAATCTTTCAAAAACTTTATCAGGGTATCCTGCAAGAATGGATTGGTTACCAAGAGATGGGTTGTAATGTTGGTTAGAGTATGGAGAAGAGGGAGTAGTATCATTAATTGTTATAATACTAGAATTAAGTGGGCTGAAGAGGTTTAACCTAGTTGGATGCAGTGAAATGGGATCCTCCTCTGATCTCTTGTCTATATCTAGATCTATCTCTTGTATGTTTATACTACACTCCCCTTTTTCATTTAAATTGTTAGTTTTTGCTTTTGAGGAAAGGAAATACTCAGTGATTTTCCCTTGTCTATAATGATTAGAATGTATAGGGTAACTAGGGGAGGAGGAGATAGGTGAGGAAGAGACAGAATCTCTTGATCTGCTGTTGTTTTCCAAAATATTGCAGGAGTCATGGTTGATTAACCCTGATTCAGCTCACGCTTGTAGATCAGTTTCTAAGACTGAAATAGAGTGGTTAAGTGGGGGGGGGATCACCTCTATCTGCTCCTGAGGGTTCTGAAAGGACAGAGAGTAAGAAAAACACTGAGAGAGGTTCAAGGAGGTCTCTTCATAGGACATGTTATTAGGCATAACAACGGATGCAACATTAATAGATTTATGGTTTGAATACTCATTATTAAATTGTGGTCTATAATCATATTTTACTTTTTCACTTGTTAAGGATATAGTATTCTGAGTTTCTTCTTTAGGTGTGGATGCAGAAGGCATCATTGAAAGCGACAAATCTTGTGTATATACACAACCATTTTATGAACTCATTTTGGGTGCTTTCAGAGAGGATAATTTATTGTTCTTAATTAAAAATTCCCACTCCTAGTGTACATACTGAGAAGATCTATTTATCTATTTATTAAGTTGTAACTTTGGGTTATCCTATATCTATTAGACATATATTAAACTATTAAACTTTATATATTAATAGCAGTATATATTAATAACAGTAATAACAATAAAACCAACAATAGCAGTAAAAACTACAGTAGCAGTAAAAACAGTGCAAATAATGCAAATAATGCAATAGTGCAAATAGTGCAAAAGTGCAAAAGTGCAAATGCCAGAGCAAATGTTACAATATCCAGTGTTCAATGTTCAACCGTTAATGAATTTCAGCAAAAAGTCCAGCTCGCACCCAACATGTGAGTCCTGAATCAAGATACCTCAATAACTCCTTAAAGGCAAAAATTCTTAAAAAATATATAATAAAAGCCCTATAGTCTCCAGTAACTGTAACTGTTAATGAACCTAAAATGCATAATTTGAGAACACTTTTCACAAGCTTAGGTACAGTATAGTTCCTTTTGAAACCTCTTTTAACTCGGGTAAGAGGTGGGGGTAGGGGTAAATATAGAACAGGTAAACCCAACAGCATCGAATTAAAAAGAAAAATTTATAATAATCCTAGTCCTAATCTAGCTTATGTCACACTTTATAGGAAGACAACAAGTCAGTTCAAAATATCAAGTGCTAAGGACGTGATTGAAACTAAATAAAACTGAGTAAACTGTAAGGGTTAAAACGCCAAGCACGCTAAAGCACCTCAGCAAGGAGACCCAACTTGTCTTTTTTAACAAATGCAGTGAACAACTTTTGCCAATCAATATTTTAATTTGCAGGTGGACTGCCAGTGACAAAATATACAGAGAATGAGAGTACGAGAGTAATGGCTGATTTTACCTTGCATGTCAGTCCCCCAGCGCCTTTGTAATATGGCTAACAACAGAGATTCAGTCTGTGCAATTTTACAACAGTGCTAAAGCCTTTTTTGTGTGCCATGTTACAAGTGAATTAACCCACTCCAGAGCATGGGTTAACTGGAGAATTAATCCATGCTTGGTGGAAGCCTGTGGCCTGCAGCCTCATGGTCCAACCCCCCCCCACCCACCAGTGTGGATTAATTCTCAGGTAAACCCACATTCTGTCCTGGGTTAATGCTTACATCAATACTTGGAACAGTCTACCTGATAACATAATATACAGAATGATCATAAATTAAAACCATACTGAAAAATCTACTTAAGACTGAGGTACAATGCAATTGCAGATGAAATGTTCTTTCTTAGTGTTTAAGTTGAACTGATAGTTTTTGAGTATCTTAGTTTTAGTAAATGGTAATAATTTTAAATATATTTATCTTTCATTATTATAGCCATGATGTGCGTCATATGTTTAATGTGTTGTGTACTGTGATAGTTCTGCAACTGTTGGTTTTACATTGTAATTGAATTTTGTTGTAAAGTGTGCATTGTTATTGTACCTGGGTCAAACCCGTAAAAGGGCCATATGGCCAAGTGCTTCATTACCAAGTGAACAAAGTTTTAAATCAATCAAGCGCTCAAGCGCCTGAGGTCCATCTGTGGACTGTCTGGTACAGTCCTCAGATGGTTTACATGTTTTCTATCTGGGAGAACACAGAGAGTTGTGTTGGGGATTTTTTCCTCTGCCCCTTTCTCTCTCTCTGCAGTGTGGGGTTCCCCAGGGCTCAGTGCTCTCCCCCATGTTGTTTGCAGTGTATATGCTACCCCTTGGAGACATTGTAAGATGTTATGGGCTGAGGTTTCACTGCTGTGCTGATGATACCCAGCTCTACCCGTCTTTTGCACCCGACCAGGATAGTGCTTTCTCGGTATTTAATAACTGCTTCACTGAAATCCATGATTGGATGAATTCAAGCAGGCTAAAGTTGAACACTGGTAAGACCAAGGTTTTGGTCGTGGATGCAGGGTAGAGGGGTTGAGGTCTGATCTACCCTCGAGTTTATTTCTGGGGGGATCAGCTCCATATCTCTGAATGAGTGTGTAACCTGGGAATTGTATTTGACGACGGGCTGACCCTTCATCATCAGGTGTCAGCAGTCATTAAGTTTGCATTTTACCATCTTAGAAAATATTGCCAGAGTGAAGCACTTAGTTCCATCCTGTGATTTACCTGTGTGGGTCCATGCCTTGGTGACCTCTCACCTTGACTATTGCAACTCCCTTTACCTGGGGATTCCCGGGGTTGATATCCACCACTTGCAGCTAGTGCAGAACACTGCTGCTAGGTTACTGACAGGGGTATCAAGAAGGATGCATATTACCCCCGCTTTGCATGCTCTGCACTGGCTGCCTATACAGTGGTGGATCACCTTTAAAGTAAGTATTTTGACCTTCAAAGCTCCGCACGGACTTGGAACTGACTACTTGAAAGAGCTTCTGATTCCCTATACCCCTGTACGACAGCTCCGTTTGGCTGATGAGGGGTTGCTGGAGGTTCCGAGGGTTACCTTAAAATCTTCTGGGGTCAGGGCTTTCATGTTCACTGCCCCAACCCTCTGGAATTCTCTGCCTTGCCAGCTTTGGGAATGCACAACCGTGGAGACCTTTAAGCGCAAACTCAAGACCCATCTTTGGAATTTTGCTTTTATTACTTAAGATCATTGCTTTCTGATTTTACTCATATTTTTCTTATTTTTATTGTTAATTTTTAATATTGCTGTGATTCTTATATTTGTTTTCTTGTCTTACTGTTTCATTTGTACAGTACATTGGTTCTTGAAAGGTGCTTAATAAATAAAAGCTTATTATTATTATTATTAATAACTTAAATTCACACATACTTACAGCAAGCTATTAGGTATTAACTGGTTGGGTGCAGGGTGTGTTTTTCAAACAAACAAACAAACAAACTGAGCTGGCTGGCATTCAAACCTGACCCCCAGCTTGCCTTCTTAGGTTTACTCTGTGTACATGGGATGCCTTTTTGACCTCCCAAGATCTTTGGAAGCAACCACCCCATTCAGAAATTTTGCTTGAATGGGAAAGTCTAACTGGGTGTGCATGATAGCATGCACTTGGCTGCATGTTCAGTTAAAACTACACTACCTCAAGCATGGTCTAGTCTATTTGTCTGATTAAAATTACCTTATCCTAAACCTTTATTGTTGTTTTTCTTTCAATATTCTGGTACAACTTACATATATCAATAGTCACAAGTAAGCTTTACCCCTGTTTTGTAAGTCAACCACTTTATAAGTAAAAATATTTAGCCAAAAAGAAATACCAGGAAATGTTATATTGTCTTAATTCTTTACTTTAAAGTGGTATACAGAATTAACATCATTTGGATCAGTAGTGCAAGCAAACAATTTATCTTTAACTGGAGAGGAAGTCTCTCCTACTTTTAGATGCAATCATATAAAAAAAGTAAAAATAAAATAAAATAAAATGCAAGTATCATCCATCTCTGCTCATAATCAGAGATAATAGCAATTATAAACACACAGTGCCATACCTTGATGTCTCAAATGAAGTCCTAGGCAGAAGGACATGCTGTCAGAGCTCCTTCCTCTCTTCTGCCCTCCTTTAGCTTAAATGAGTCTAAATGTATATGTTTTTTGGATGTATCACATGTTATACTTCTGGTAGAAGTATGCCCCGTGACACACTTCTGGCAGAAGCATGCCCCATGACCATGACACAGTTCTTGTAGAAATGTGTTAATCATGCAAGGTGGAAACAAAAATATCTTATTTTAAAAGTGGAATGTCATGTCAAATTCTTGCTTTATTGGAACATTGTTTTGTAAGCTCTGTTTTTTGCTACTGAGGAAATGGTGGTTTAGCTAGCATTCTGTCTAGCACTTCCTCAAATAAAATCTCCTCATTTTATAGTTAATTTCAAATGAGACATGCAGATGCATTTTTTCTTTTAAAACTGTAAACTGTTAATATCACAAAAAAGCTATAATAATTTTTATTTTAAATGTATCTTCAAACTGTTTATAAGGCGCACCCAATAATAATAATAATGTTTGCAACTTACAAATGCTAATTATATAACTTATGTGCTATAGAGGAAACATGTTTAGCCTGCTGCTTTCTTGAAGTGTTTTTTTTTTCACTTCCTCAAATACATTTTCCCCATTCTACAGCTAGTTTTAAAACAAGACTTTTTTTAACCTTTAAAATGTTAATGTTACAACCAAATATTGCAAAGAAGCTATAATCATTTTTGATTTAAATATATCTTTAAACTATTTTACAGTAAAACGCACTCAATGTATTGGCTAAACAGAATTATACTTGGCAATAAGGGTGTATTTAATTCAATTCAGGAAAAGCAGAAGTAAAGCATCTTTTCAATTGTCAATATTTAATTTAGAGAAAAGTCAATAAGTCAGATATATTTGTTGATTTGTCTCTGGGAAATAATAGGTTCTTGCTCCATCATGTCCCCTAGTTCTAGGAAAAGCTGCTTCTTTGGAATATTTGGATCAGACAGTCCAAATAGGGGATTACAGGTTCTGCTTCTTTGAAATATTTGGATCAGGCAGTCCAAATAGGGACTCAAGGGGATTACAGGTTCTGCAAAACAAACAAATAAACAAAGCAAAGAAAAGCATGATAGAAATAGAATGTGAGAGGGCAGAGATAAAAGATAATGTACAATACAGCTTTAGACAATTAAGATTTTGCTTAACAAACCTCCTGACATTCTATTAATTCTATTTGATGAAAATCTGGATGAGAGGTACGATATGGACATTGTATTCCTAGACTTTAGCAAGGTCTTTGATAGCGTATACCAAAATAATAGACAAAATAGACAAAAATGTTGAAACTAAAACCAAATATATCAGGTGGGCATCAAACTGGCTAGATTTAAGAACACAAAGTACTAGGGTAAGAGGAAATATGGCAAACAAAAGAAGAGTCAGAAAGGGAGTACTGCAGGGATCACCCTTACAGAAATATAGGTGTGCTGTATACATGCAGAATGCATACCGCATGCTCAATTGTGCAATGTTTGTATGTGGTTCGCATACACAAAGTGATCCTAAGTGACCAGGTCTAAAAAGCAAATCAGGTTTGCATGTTGCAAGCTTGACATGAGTGCAGCAGTTAAGCTGGTGTGAACATCATTTAAACATCACATCAGGTTCACATGCTGCATGCTTGACATGTGTGCAGCAGCTAAGTTGGTGCAAATCTCATCTAAAAAACACATCAGTTTCTATTTCTTATACTACTGCTAGCAATTAGAGTCATTAAAATACATTTTTATTTGAATTCCAATAAAAAGTTAGGTACATTCATTAATGCTGATCCTTTTGCAAGTTTTTAAATGGCTTTTGATTTGTGTCATTAAATCACATTTAATTTGGAAGGTATTGATTGATTACTGCATTAAATGCCTAGAATATAGCCAATCAACATCCCCATTCCAGATGTATGAAGAGGGGCCTCTATGTTGTGAAGCCTATCCTTTTTGTTTTGGACCATGCAAATCCCTTATGCATATTTAGTGCTACAAATGTGTTTATCCATGACTATCATCTCACTTACTTTCCAATTGTCAATTCTGTATTGAGCATATGCATTATGGTCATGCTCAGCACTCTTTGTGCTAAGTAGGGTCTTGGAAATGTGAACCATACCTCACATTTTATCACTGAAATCAGGGACATGGGCACTCAAAATTAGGGACAATGAGGAACACTAACCCACATGATGATCAGGATACACCATGAAACATGGAGATACAGTACCTCAGAACACAGTGAAAACCATTACATTATCACCTGAGAATGAATCTGCACCATTAAGCAGGGGTGCCATTTAGGTAGGGCAGAGGGGGGCAGTTGCCTCCCCCCCCCCATATTTGTGCCTAGGTTGTTCTTATGGTGTGGCAATAATGGGTTTAAATTTGGATTTAATTATTTGCACTATAAGTGCCCACCTGGCCTGTGTGTGCTCACACTGCAGGTAGTCTCCATACTCCGACTGTGTCTGTATTGTGTTGTCAACTCCCACCACTTATTAGTGGCAGCACAATCACAGGTGATGTGGATGAGCTGCAGCCAAGAAAGAGCACATGAGTCTTGCAAATGCAACACTGTCTTTCCCACCACAGAGCAGACAGACTGCACACTACAGCTTGGAGGAGTCAGTGAGCACTGAACTCACAACAGAAGTGTTGTGGCAGCACAGTTTTGTTGGTCTGCTCTTAATGAGTCTCCATCTCCCCTGATGGCTGAAGGGGCAGAGGGTGAGCTAGAAGCTAACTCAGGACTAGACTACCAACTTACTCTATTAGGCTTGCCTTGAAAAAAAAAAAAAACAGCACAGACCCCAACGGCAGCAAGATAGGCTTAGCAGCAGAGGTGACCAGCAGTGTGGGTGGCCTTCATAGGCCTTGATCAGTGCACTGTGACAGCAGCCACAGCAGCAACCAAACAAGTACTAAGCAACCCAGGTTGGTGAGTTCAGTTGGTGAGGTGACTTGGTCATGGACCACGTTGGGGACCTGTGATGGTTGGTTCTAGCATCCAGCTTCTGGCAGAAAGAGAGAGAGGGGGAAGTGGACTGAAAACTGAGCTGGTGGCACAATATGCCAGCAAATATTTTTTTTACAGGGGGATTGGGGAAGGAGGAAGGACTGAAATATTGATGTGTTTTTCATTGTTCTTCATCTTTGGGTGGCTTCATGACCCATAGGGGATGGGTATTGAATGAAATGGAGTCAGGCAGAAAAATCAGGACAACATTTTTTTTTTTTGTGGGGGGGGCCGGGCAGAATTTCAGCCAGGAAAAAAATTGGTTAGTAACTGGGTGGGTTTAAGCCCAAATCTGATGCACTGCTCTGGGGTATATACACATGAATCTTATACATTTGAATTTTTCCTGATCTGCATAATACTTTTCAGTCCAAATGAATAAGTTGTACCTCTTAGAAATGTTACAGACATTCTAAAGCTGTCCCTTGCATTCGCAGAAAGTTGAGCAGTATGGTATGTGCAGACTATTGGAGCCCCACTATGATCAGGGGTATCCCCCCCCCAGTGAAGCTGACCTCCACATCTCCACAATCAGGCACATTATGACAAAGAGCAAAGGAGACTGCAGGGGTGTACACCATTGAAATGAATGGGGGTCATTTTGTATTACTATTTTATACATTATTGATGGAGAATTGGAGATTAATGAAGGCCACCACTCAACTAACAAGGCCTTGTTAGTAGAAGAGTGGCCTTCATTATTCTCTAACTCACCATCATAACATATAAAATAGTAATAAAAAATAACTCCATTCATTTCAAGAGGGTACACCCTAGCACTCTGACCCATGGACATCATCTCTTAATGACTCCTGTCTCTGACTCCCTAGTACTCAAGTAAGAGACTTTTTACTTTTATCTGTCATTGGTGGGTTGTCTGTAGCAGCATGGCTGTACCCACTACAGTGTGTGGGAGGGGGGACTGGCCATGTGGGTGTGTGGGTGTCGAGTTATTGCTGCTTTTGTGTTTGCACCTTAAAGTCTGTTTGCATGAAAGCATTCAAAACTATGGAGAGAAAATAGAAGGAGTACATTCTAGACAGAAGCAATTAAGTGATTTTGTGGGTAAGTTTGCGATTTGGGAGTGGGAAAAACCACATGTGTTTCCATTGGTATGTGTGCTACAGTTCAACTGTTAGACTGAGATAAGGGATAGAAGAAAACTAAGAAGCATAATAGCGGCTACAAGCATGCCGCTTGTGTGCAGATGTATTCAGATACAGTATGCATTGAAGTGCAAGTGAGCCATATGTATGCAGCCAGTATGGCTTAGTGGTTAAAGGCACTGAACTGCAAGCCAGGAGACTTGGAGGCATGAAGACCTGGGTTTGGAGGCATGAAGACCTGGGTTTGAATCTCATCAACCCTCACTTGTGTATGGTATGATCCTGAGCAAGTCACTTTACTTTTACATGTGCAGTTATCAGTGATTGCTTGCTTTTTGCATGCATGCTACTGTCGTGTTACACAGGATCAACGTTCGTTCACCTACAAAGCTCCACTTTGGCTGAATAGCCTCAGCCCCACCATCTCTTCAGTCCCAACCCTTGGTATCTTTAAAACCAGACTCTGGCTCCATCTCACTGCCTCCAGCTCCTGTGATTGCCTCACCTAATCTTAGACCACCATCTCCCCCAGCTCCTGTGATTGCCTTACCTCACTCCAGTCACACCCTCCACCCCTACAGCCTATCTGTACCCCCTTGATGTACTTATACCTTATCTGCCCATCCTTTTCTGCCACATCTCCTATGTGCTCTACCCCATCCATCCTATCTCCTAGCCTCCCCTCCTCCTCTGATTCCTACTACCCCCCTTTTCCCATCCCTCCCTTTCCCCCCTCACCTCCCCCTTCATTACCAGAACTTCTCCCCTATCATCATCTGACAAATGCCTCAGGCTGCATCCAAGTCCCCCAACCCTCCTCTCCCCCATTTCTCTGTGCCCTCTTCTTGTGTTGCTAACCTAGGCCTTACCTTGGTCTCTTGCTTTCTAAATGTACCAACCTGCAATTGTTATTCACCTTGACCATTAACCCAGTTTGTCTATAATTACCCCATTGTTGTATTGCTATTGATTGTTGTATTTTCAATTGTATCCTCTGTATTAACTTTCATCTGACGTGGAACCTTTGTAAAAGAGCCTTGGCTCAAAGGTAATTGTAATCCTAGAACTAAATAAACAAATAAAAAACAGCATGTCACATGCATGCAGTCTTTCCCAATTTAACATACAAATAGTGGTTTCCACATTTGCTTGCTGCATGCATGCCATATACATGCAATCGGTTCCAATTCAACATTTAAATCATACTTGCAGCACACATATCACTTGGGGTAGTTTTATGTGTGCTGCACAAAAATATTTCATATAATTATTGTATAGCAGCTTAATTTAGCACCCTCTTTATTTAGCATGGAGCAGGGTGCAGTACTATTTAGTGCCCTATTGAATTAGCACATCAGCTTCATGTCCAGTTACAGCACTATGCTCCCTGTAATATTAGCGATCAGCTTATTTTAGCGCTTTTGTCAGTTAAGCTAATATAGTGAAAATAAACTGAAAGCTAATATTTCCTGCTATACAGCATTTCTGTAAGGGCACTTTTGGAGACAGTGTTTAGGCTGTTCATGGGAGATTTGGACATGGTATAACCAGTTCATGTAATACATTTTCAGATGACACACATTAGGAGGAAAGGTGAACATGGATGACAAGGTACAGTAAATATAATACAGGAAGATCTGAATAAAATGATGGGATGGTCCAGAATATGGAAAAGTTAATATCAACAGCAAGAGCTTGAAATGCATGCTGATGCACCTAGGAAAAAATTATCTAAACAAACATTACTATTGGGATGGTACAAAACTTAAAACAATAAGCTATGAGAATGGCCTAGGGATATAAATAACCAATGATCTAAAATCAGAAAGACAGTAAATGTGATTAGCAATAAAAGAAGCCATTTGCTAAATACAGTAAACAGACACTTTGCACATCAGTTTGAAAGGGTATAGATCATATGTGAGGCCATTAATTGACTATGGTTCAGAGTTTTTGTGAAGGCTGAATATCAGAAAAAGCATTAAAAATTGAAAACAATACAACACAAAGCAAGAAAAATGATTAGTGGCACAAAGAACAAGACATATGAGAAAAGGTTGTAATACTTGTGATTGTATCCATTGGAACAGAAGAGAATCAGAGGTGATCTGTTATAACTTTTTAATATGTAAGACCACACTGCACTAATTGAAATATTACATTTAGAGAATGAGCCGGAAGCATACAAACTAATGTGGCACAATAAACAAAGTAAATCCGTACACTTCAGAAAAATACAAGAAAACACTAATACACACAGAGGGTGCTAGGTCTCTGGAACAATTTGCCTTAGAAACTGGTCAACAGTAACAACTGTCAATTTCTAAAAGAAAGTTTGATGAGTAATTTGAGAAAGGAAATCAGAAAACATGTTTTATATAAATTAATGAGCTGTACATGAATGAACAAAGTGCCTGAATTTCATATCTGATACTACAGTGTTAACTGTAGTATCAAGTTTCTGGATGGGGGGGGCACAACATTTTTTTTTTCCCATTTAAGCACACAAGATAATTTGTAAGTGGTTGTGGTTCTGGATACATGGGCCTATCAAATTGCCCATAGTTAAACCCCTGGCAAGGTTATTAAAAAGCCTGTCAGTTCCACTTATCCTTATTACCTGAGGAGCTCCATGTGCCATCTAACAATATGTGAGGCTACCATACCCTTTAATAGCCTACAGTGGAACTGACAGTTTGGTCCCACCATGTTCTAAGGTGAAGAGGATATATCCCCACTTTGAAAAAAAATCCCATGAACTATAGGAATGATACTGAATGACCACTTCGAGCCCAGAGGAAATGACCTTAGGGCTATGAAACATTAACAGAATGAAAAAGGTGACTGATTAATAATAAAAATGTATTCAGCTTATTTTACTTGGTTTGGGTTTGAGTTTTTCCTCACCCATTTTGCAAATGCTTTAATCACATAAGATCATATACTATTAAAAATAAAATAAGGGCAACCATGCCCAACTTGGCATATGTTATGGTCTTGGGGTTGAAACACAGAAACATAGACTTTGATGGCAAATAAGGACCACTTGGTCCACCAAGTCTTCCCATTTCCCTATGTATTGGAAAAGCTGCAGATCCTTGTTAACCAGCAGCCTACTTCCTCCTGCCCCCATTAGAATTGCCTTATGTCTGTTCCATGCATTCTTGAATTTCCCCACTGTTTTTTGGCCCTACAACCTCCTCAGGAAGGCTGTTCCATGTGTGCACCACCCTCTACGTGAAAAAATACTTCCTCACATTGCCCCTGAGCCGTCCCCCTCTATCTTCAAATTGTGTCCCCTTGTTCTTGCACATCTCTTTTTCTGAAAGGTGCTACACTCTTGGACTTTGTTGATTCCCTTGAGGTACTTGAAAGTTTCTATCATGTCCCCCTCTCCCTCCTTTCCTCAAGGGTATACATATTAAACTCCTTAGTCTCTCATCATATGGCTTCTGTTGCAGACCCTGCACCATTTTAGTTGCCCTCCTCTGGACTGCCTCCATCCTGTCTATGTTCCTGCGGTGATGGGGTCTCCAGAACTGCACACAGTACTCCAGATGGGGTCTCACCAACTGTCTGTACAGAGGGATAACAACTTCTTGTTTTCTACTGGTGATGCCTCTCCCTATATATCCCAGTATCCCCCCAGCCATCCTTACCACCCTCTAACATTGCTTGCTTACCTTTAGGTCATCTGATATGACTACTCCCATGTCCATTTCCATTTTTGTTGTTGTTAATATCCCCCCCCCACACTGTGTACTCTTCCTCTGGGGTTTTGTTTACCAGGTGCATACTTTGCACTGTTTTGCATTCAATCTAAGCTGACATACTTTTGACCATTCCTCCAACCTTGCCAAGTCCCTTCTCATCCTTTCCACCCCAACTTGTGTATCAACCCTGTTGTAGATCTTTGTGTAGTCTGCAAAGAGGCATACATTTCCTTCTAGTCCCTCTGCAATGTCACTTATAAAGACATTAAAAAGGACTGGACTCAGTACTGAACCCTGTGGTACTCTGCTATTAACTCCCCTTTCTTCGAAGTGGAGTCCATTTACAATTACCCATTGTGTTCTGTTGCCCAGCCAATTTTTTTCCCAGGCTGCCACCTCAGGACCCACTCTGAGGCTGGCTAATTTGTTCATTAATCTTTTGTGTGGGACTGTGTCAAATGCTTGAGGTTGAGACATCATGGACCTTGAGAGTGATATACTGTATGTCTAGCATGACTGACATTTTTTTAAATAAAAAAAAAAACATTTAATGAGATACCTATATCTAGGACAACTGAATCCAAGACACTCTTTGATGAGCAGGAGGGTCTCATTTGCAAAAGAATAGAGCACTCTGACTGTATGGAAGCACTTCCTTGACCTATGATTCCATATCTGGCATAGAAACATGAAGCATAAAAGTTTACAGACAGAAAACTAATCCTGGTTCATGTAGTCTCTCCCAGTTTCTTCCAAAGCCCCCAGTAGTTTAGCACTGGCAGATCTTTAGAGCTCCCATCTTGTACAACTGGTCATTTTAACCTGTTTCCCACATTTACCCCCCCCCCCCCATATCTTTACCAACCCAATTTGTTTATCCAAACTTTTTCTTAAACTAGAAACAATCTTGACGTTGACCAGCTAATCTAGTAAATGGTTCCACGGGCTGGATTTTCAGAAGCCAAGCACAAATTCAGAGTTTGGAGTTTGCTTGTAGCAGGGTAAATGCAGCAAAATATTTGGCTGCTATTTATAAACATTGTAATGCATTTTTTGACAGTTGATGGCACTTTATGGCAAATTCATGACACATTACACCACCTTTCAGGTAGTCTAATATATCAGTAAAAATATCAAGGATGTGGAGCAATCACACAGCAAGTCCTTATTGTGTTGATGAAAATCCAGTTGCACTTCTCCACCACTCTTTCTGTGAATAAATACTTCCTTACATCTCTTCTAAATTTCCCCCAACCTGCTTATAGCTATTGCCCCTTGTAACAGATCTTTTGTTAAGATTAAACAGTTGTTGGCTGTCCACCCTATTTTTCCCCTCAAATACAGCATTTGGAGGTTTTAATTAGAGATGCAGCGAATTTAAATTTCACCGCGAAATAAACGTGAAGTGGGCACTTTGCGTTGTCACTCCACTTTGCTGAGTGACCAGCATGAAATGCCCACTTCACCTTATTATTATTACTTCGTGTTGTCATTCCGCCTTAAGGCGAAGTAAGGCAGAGTGACAACAATATTGACAGCCCGCCCCACACACACACAGTCACTAGAATTAATGTGCATCCCCAAAATGCTGCTGTCATCTTGTCTCCAGAAAATTCCCCAGTTTTGACAAAGTGAAATGAGAGCATAACAAGAAATGCAAAGTCTCCCAGAATTAATGGCACACTCAGTCATCAGGGCAGTGGTCAGACAAAGTCACCAGAATTAATGTTCATCCCCAAAATGCTACTGTCTTGTGTTCAGAAAATTCTCCAGTGCTGACGAAGTGAAATGAGAGTATAACAAGACATGTAAAGTCTCCCATCTTAGAGATGCAGCAAATTTAAATTCCACCGGTGAAGTGCCTGCAAAGTAGGCACTTTGCATTGTCACTCCACTACGCAGAGTGACCAGCATGAAATGCCCACTTCGCCTTGTTATTATGATTGTGATTTCTCATTGTCATTCTGCCTTAACCTGAAGTAAGGAGGAGTGATAACAATATTGGCAGCTCCTGGGCCCCCACACATCACATGGCTTACAGTACTGTAACTCACATGCTGTACAGGAACGTGAATGCCTACGGCTGTAGTTACCTGATGGCAATGACCTGTATCACAAAACTCCCCAATTTGAAAACTCATATCACGGAGTACAGAGGTGAAGTCTGGAGAGATACTACAAAACAGGCTTACATGATGCAAGTAACTAGTAAAAAAATTAATTTTATGATTCGTGATGTGTTTGTGAATCATGGCTGCATTCGTGACTGTAAAACATTAATTTATTTTTCTCGGACTTCGAGCTGATGAGCATATTGGTAATGCAAATGCCTACAGCTGTATTTCCCTGATGACCTAGCTGTTCACAAAACTCACCAGCTTGAAAACTCATATGAATGGGTACAGTGGTGAAGCCAGGAGAGATCCTACAAAACATTAATTTTGTGATTTGTGATGTGATCTTGAATCATGTGCTCCACACCAGTACTCTGAAGGGAAGCCAAAAAAACAACTGTGACTTAAGTAACAGATGGAGATTGGGCCCTAAAGAGATGCAAATGCACAGACAGATTAAGATTGCACTGTGCATTAATGAGATGCAGACGCAAAGGCACAACACCACCACCTAACCAGTGCTCACCATCAGAAATACAAATTTGGAAAATAATATCTTTTGCCAGTTGGGAGGGGTAGTGCACGGCAGTAACAGTCCACTACTATCAGTAAAGATACCACAAGGAGTACAAAAAAATTCATGCATGTGCAGTGGAAGCAGGTTCACGCTGCTGAAATTATTCTGTGGCACAATAAATGGTATCTGATCTAATGACACGCATGCATTGCACACACACTCACACACACACCACAAGTAATGAGTAGCAAATTTAAAAGGCAACTGCAGCTATTCCTCCCCTCTACCTCAACTTGTGACTGCCTCCCCAAGCAATGGGAACCACCCTCTATTTGTGTCTGCCTCCCCTAAGAAATGGTCTCCGTCCTCTACCCTAGCTGTAGCTATAACTGGACATGCAAGCCTTGCTTTCTTGTCTCCAGCCCTATCTCTCTTACCCTTTCACCCACCTCACCCTCCCATCCCCTCTTTTTGGACTCACTCATTAGTATGGCCACTGGCCCCTGTCCCCCTCGCTCTTTTCATCCTTGTCTGACAACAGCACCTTTCAGCCGGTTTCCTACTGACTTTTCCTACCAAGTATACTGTCTTCACCATGAATCATGTTAGAAAATAGCTTGTGGTTGTTCTCCTGCAACAGATTGACTGAACTATTTCATGTACTAGTTTTTCTGTATGTTATGACTGTTACCATGTTTACCATTGTTGTATGCTACCCCCATCCTCTGATGTGAAACCTTTGTAAACGAGCAGTCTCTGCTCAAAGGTAATTGTAATCCTAGAGTTTAATAAATAAAAAAAAATTGAAAACCTTTAGTAATATAATCAAATGTTTTAAACAAACTGAAATTATTCACCTCTGCACCACAATAATCACCACAAAAATGCAGAGAATTACTGAAAATATTACTGTGTGTACATTAACACAGTTATACAAGAAAAAATATAACCAAAACAGAAAGACTGCCTTTTTCTCCCAGTTAATCTACCTACACTACAGATACGCCCATCCCCCAATGCACACTTCACAGTACACAGACTGAGGGACAGATATTCAAAACTTTGTCCCAGGGCTAAATTAGCACTGCCCGGCAGGCAAACTTAGCCTGGAGCGCAAAGCAAGCCATATTTAAAAGGAATAGCCCGGGGCAAACAGCTTCTGAATATAGCATAGGAATGAGGCCGGGCAAACTTAGCCCTGGAATAAGACAGCTCTGAATATGGCAACCAGGAAGTGCAAACCACAACAGCAAAACAGTGCACAGCGATGTGAAGGTAGGTAGAGGTGAACTACGTGGCCAATGTGTATGTCAGCAAATGCCTGGACCCAGTACAGCTGCAGGCAGCAGCGTATGTGAAAGTACAGTGTTCAAAACTGTAAAATATTCCCCGAACTGTTTGCACAGCGCTAACATGTTTGCACAGGTTTAGTGCAGGGCTAAACCATTAGCTTGGTGCAAACACGTTTGCCCAGCGCTAAACATTGCCATATTTAAAAGTGACATGCAAATGAGCCTACTTATGTAGTCTCTGTGCAAACATCCAGATTAGCATCTCATTATGCCCTGATTTGCATGCTGTTTGTGCAGACTATGGTTTAGCCCTATGCTAAACTAAGCATAAGCGATATTGGCGCTATGCGCATAAACAGTTTGGGGAATATTATACAGTTTTGAACACTACTTCCACATGTGCTGCTGCCTGCAGCTGTACTGGGACAACACAGCATAGGCACAGATGGTGGTGGTGCTGCATGCAACTGTCACACTGTAGGTCATGCTACAGTGCACAACAGACACTACAGTAGCAAGGGGGCCAGTAGTGTGTGGACACAGCAATGCCTATGGTGTGTAGGGCAGTGATGATGACTGCACTATACACAGAGAGAGGCCCAACCTGCAGGTGTCTACTGACAGTGGACATTACTGTTACACTGCTGTGTGACCCACAGATGCTGCACTTCTGGCATGGGATGCTCACACTGACATATACATGTCTGACTTTGTGTGCTGTGGCAGTTGTACAGCTGTGCTGTATGTGGCCGGGGGAGGGCATATATTATCAGAAAGGCACACTGGTGTTGGGGTATGCCCAATACTGGCCCATGTGTACTGCATGATGTGTCCCAGCCTTGTGGTCACACCTGGTCTGTGGCACAGCCTGGCCACCAACACACTCTCCCCTCAACATCCTCCATGCCCACAGTGCTGCATGTGTGTGCTGGCATCTGTTGGTGTCCACAGAAGTGTGGTCCACAGGTGTGTGCTGTATGGCCACACTGCCATGCTGTTCACTGGTGGCAGGGTCACCACTTACTGCCTGGCATGGCTGGGACTGGTGGCAGATGATGGCATCATTGTGATGTCATCAGTTAGCAGCATGCTTCCTCTACGTTTGGCTTTGTCTATGCGTCATATTTATTTTTTAAGGTCACGCAAAACCTACGCAAAACCCAGCAAACACTGGGCAAAGCCATAGTGTCATGCAAAGCTGATTGCCCAGGGTTAAGACAAGCTTTTCCTGGGCGATAATGTGTACCACGCTAAGTGTCATGCTAAGTCGCACAAAACCACTTTGTGTGGCACTAATCCCTGAATATAGCATTACGCCTGTATTCATGTAAGTTTGCCCCTTGCATACATGTACAATAATGGATGGGGAAGTGTGCTTAATGAGAAATTAATGGTTGCCCGAGGTGTGGGATGCTACATAAACCCTGAGGGCAAAGCCCGAGGGGTTTATTAATGCATCCCACAATGAGGGCAACCATTAATTTTGAATTTATGCAAACTTCACCATCTTTTGTTATTTATAATTGCTGGACAGCAGTTTTTTTTCCAGCCTTCATGTAGTGTCTGTGAGTCCTGACTTTCACCCAGACACACACACACACACACACACACACGGTGTCTCCCTACTTTTTTTTTCTTTTGTACAGTTTCAGTTTTTTTAAACTTAGTCTCAAACTGCTGTTGCGATGACTGTGCAGTTCCAGATTGGCTCTTTCTGCATCTCTGTGTGGCATCATGGGTCCGTTTCATTTTAAGAGCAGGATCAACCAGATAACAGAGAAAAACAGAAACCAACAGGATCAACCTGATAGTTTTAATAAAGTAGAACTCTGCAGAGTTCAAAGATGATGTGCTGGGTTCTGGAGGCTCCTCGGTAAGCGAGAGATGGAGCCGCCATTTTATTTTAAATGTTAAGTCCACCAATGGATGGCACATTAACCAATGAGAACACATTTTTTCTTTAACTGACATGGCTCATGCTCGTCATTATAACCTGCAGGTTATAACGGCAAATTATAACTCAGTCAGGCAATGAGAAAACTCTCTGACCAGTTATTATATTATGATTTTGCCCGGCGCTAATGCAGTGTGCCCGTGCTAGTTGACATTTTGAATATAGCAGACCTGTACTAATCCAGCTCTAAACCTGTGCAGATGGTTTTTGCCTGGCGCTAAGTTTTGAATATCTGGCCCTGACTGTTCTAAATTAACATTCAAAATCCACACACAAACAATAAATGTTCGATGATATGAGCACAGAAGGGTTTCCTACAATTGATATACTAAATTTTGAACAAAAAAATGGCTCAAAAAGGCTTTTTAACAGCTTTTAGAGGATTTGAATGGCAGAGCTCTGAAAGGAAACTGTCTTCATCTTCCACTACACACACACTACACAGAACTGAGGCTGTGCAGAACAATCTAGAGCCCATGTGACCTGCAATCCCATGAAGCACTACAAATTCACTTTGGAACTCAATAACAAGGCAGAGTGATGTGAAGTACATTGATTTCAGTGTTACTTCGCCTTAAAATTGGTGGAGAAGTGGTTTGGGGAAGGCGGAGTAACGCAAAGTCATTGTTTTCAATGGACTTCGCATTCCCCATTATAACGTGAAGTACTCCGCTTCGCATTGTGGAGCACTTTGTGGACTCCGCATTACTCCACGAATCACTTCACGTAGCGAATTTAGCCCACTTCGCCCACCACTAGTTTTGATAAAGCTCCCCCTTTCCCTCCTGGCCTTTAGGGAATGCATGTTAAGGTTAGTCATTCTCTCCTCATAGTTCCTCTTTGTTGTCAACAAATCATTGTGGTTTCTCTCCATTGTACGTACCCCTGATAGCCCTTGTCCTTTTTAAGTGAGGGTTTCAGAACTGCATGCAGTACTCCAGGTGCAACCTCATCAAGGATCTGTAAGAGGACTTGATCACTTGCTACCATCGACTTGACAATTCCCTGCCTATGCACTGCAGCATCCTGACAGCTTTTTCATACAGTACAACTGGTTACCCTAGGCAAAGATGATAAGGCTGTCACTTCTTATAAATTCCAGGCCCTCTCCTCTGATACCTTCATTAGGCTTACCAACACCCCCCCCCCATCCAGTACCCAGTTTTTGGATTCCATTTCCCCAAGTGCATAATTGTAAGAATACATTATTTAACAGTTAGTAGATTACAAAGCATAAATAAAGTGAATACACAATTACTAATGGATAAAAGTCATTTACCATCTAGGAATCTTACTCATATTTTACATGATTCCTCCATTAAACTGTATCAGGATAAACTGTTTAGAACAAGATTAAAAGAACACACTTTCACTTGCTATGCCTTGGGGCTATTAAACCACCCGTCCCATAATTTTGAACAAATGTGAAATACTTTTAAACTGACTTTCAAGAATTATTTGTTAGGTGAATCAGACTGTATATGTTTTGAACATGGCTGACTTGATTGTTCAACAAATGTACTGCACGTAGGAAATTGTTTCCTTTAGTGATATGTTGGTTTAAGACTTCTTTTGCACCCCATAAAACCTCAGGCATGGCTGATAAATTATCCTTTGATCAAGTCTGTCTTCCTGGTTAAACAAAAAAACACAGCCTTGCACTTTTTAGCATTATATTTCAGTCTCATTTCAACTCCTTTATGCCCTCTTCATTATCCACCCAACCACATAACTTATGGTCATCTACATACAGACACATTTTGTACTGGATCCCTTCTCTAATGCTATAAATGAAACATTGAAGAGTACTAGACCCAGGACTGACCACTGTGGCACCCTGCCAATTACCCCCTGACCTCAGAATGTGTACCATTTAGTATCACTAATTTGAGTCCCACCCAGTCCATTCTTTGCCCATCCTGTGATTTTCCCTCCTACCCTCAATTCCTCCAACTTCTTCATTAGACTTTTGTGATTTTCCAAGTCAGAGGTCTTGTTAAAGTCTGGGTACAGGATGTTCAACACTTGGCCCTTGTCCAGCACCTGGGACAAGCTGTTGAATGATCACGTGCAATGAAATTTACAGAAATTAAACTGTCAACATCATTAATTAAATATTGCTATAAAAACAGAGTCTACCTAGTATTTTATATGAAAATCTATCATTTCATACCATTTGTAGTCATTTATTGTGTGGTCTGCTCCAGCAACACGGCTAGATGCTGAGACTTTCTGCTCCCCGTGTTAGTTAGCATGTCTTCACCCTGGTGTTGTCATTAGGGTGCTAATATCTTTCATCTATTCTTAACCTAAGGAGACTGTCACATTGCTGAGGTCTGTAAAGATTTTATTTTCTTGCACTGTGCCTGTTGCAAGAAGCTGAATGCAGTTTGATTGTGGTTGTGTCATGCTCAATGCCAGTAATGTACAAAAACAGTTCAAATTGATTATTTTAGCCTGTGCAGAAGTATAGGAGAGTCGGATATTGCTGTATAATTTGCAAACTCTATAACTTTCTGTTGCGGAGAAAAGCATGAGTCCTATTGTCATGTTCGAGACTGCCATGCACGTTCATACCTGATATTCAAGAGATTCAGTTCAGTTCAGTTTTATGGTTTACCTATGCCAAATCAACAACACTGTTGTCGAGGTTTTTCATAACGAGATTCCCAATGACAGGCAAAATTTCACCTGTCAGACATTGGTGTGATTTTTATTGGGGGCTGTGCCCCCCGCACCCCCTCCAAGGATTCCTACTTCTGAGTCAAAGAGGGGGTGAAAGTCGGCGAAAGGGCAAAATTTTGACTTCGGGTCCCCAACAGCGACAATCTTGAAACCTGTCGAGATCGTCCCTATGGGGGATTTCACTGTGTGTGTTTCACTGTGTGGTCAGCATATCCAATTTTATTGATGACAAGTATGCATAAAATCAGTTTGTTACATATAACAATTTTAAAAACAAATCATACAGGGCATAATAAATCACTATTTCAATACAATACTCATATATTATTATACATAAACAAATTGCAGACTACCTTATAATTTTAAAACATTTTTATAAGAAACATTTTTTTCCCCAGCAGCATAAGGAGAAAACCTTATTTTAAATATAGGTTTTCATATGCTATATAGATCAATGTTATAGTGTATGGTGGAATGCGGTTGTGTATGGAAATCTATGCACAGCAAAAAGTTGTTCTGCTTCAGTAGCAACATCCTCACTAATGCAGAATGAGTTTTTGTTCTGCATTAGTGACGACATCACAGTGCAACTGCCCCTACCAGTGCCATTTATAGGGCAGGGGGCAGTTGGCAACTCCTCTGCACAAGTTGGCCAGAGGGCTGGAGAGACCAGGGGCTCAATTCCAAGACAGCTATGCCAGGCGTCAATGCAGCTTGCCAGTCCTGATGGCACAAATCGCAAGTTACACCAGCGACTTGTGACACGCTCGATTCCAAAAGAACACTTACACCACAACCTGCAACTGGTATGACAAATGCAAGTTACGACACAGTTACACCAAAGAAAGCCTGCACCATTGCATAATGCGGCTTGTGACATGCGTAACACACCAGCACCATGAAACTGCTATTCCAGAACAGGTGGCATAAGTAAATATGCCAGAGGAAGGCAATGTAAGTTAGAACAAGGAACAGCTGTCCTAACCAGAGCACAGGCCAAAGACACCCCCCCCACATAGCCAGACTGCAGACAGCAGTGTAGTGGGACACACAGCAATGTCAGCAATAGGAGCTGAACCGGGATAGCAGAGCCCCGTGATTGCAGACATGCCAGGCACAGATGCAGGACCCAGGGGACCGAGCCACAGCACACACAAATGGGACCAAGGCCACTGGTGTAAAATGTAAGTTGCCAATGCAAGACCACTGAGGACCTGACTGAGCACCAGTGCATAGCATGCTACAGGCCATAGAAAGGTGCATGCATGTGGCAGACAGCACACGTGGGAGTGAGGACACAGTGGCACAATGGGGCAGCGGGTGGACAGGCACTGCAGTGGTCAGGGGTGACACCCATGCAGAGACGTGGAATGCCACACACGGCAGACAGTCAGGGGCAAGACACACACACCATGCAACACACAGGTGACTGGGAAGGCCACACAACAGCAAGGGAAGCACAAGCAGTGCATAGACACAGCCAAAACTATGCGTAAGACTGAGAGTGCGTGCCTGCATGCGAGCGCATGCTCATACAACAGTGCATGCCATGCAAAGGATAATGAGATGCTGATGACAGGGCTGCACAAAGCAACATGCACCCAACATCCCACAACAGGTGACAGTGGATATCCACAGATGTAATGGATGATGACCCCCGTGAGAATGCCCCAGATAGCAGCCAATGATAGGAACAATGAGGCCCACACCAGCACGAAAGGGGAAATTGAGCTCACCCTCAGACCACTGACATCCTGAGTCCAATGCAAAGACACCACAGTGGGGTGAGCACCAGTACAGCCCTGCAACAGCATGTAGGAAAGTGCACACCTGCTACAGCCCCCACAACTGCGCCCTGGCACACAGTGTATCACTGTCCGACAGTGACCAGGAGGATGGTGCACTGAAGGAGAGTGACAGTGGTCTGGACGGGACAGTGTGCATGATACAAGCTGAACCAGCAGTGCACTTGAGGCAGCAGTAGGACACCACAACCAACAGCACCACCACCACCGACCCCCCAGCACCACCTTGGTGTCACCTGCTGCAGTACGGGGGACACACTGTGGTGCAATGCAGCCCTGACAATGGCACAGCACCCATGCCATCACCACCATGTCACTGGGGGAGGTGAGACTGCCCACCAGGTGCAATGCGACACGAGTGGCAGCACTGGAGCTGGAACAGTGCCCATGCATGTTGTACAGCATCTGTGAGGCATGACTGTGATTGTGGGATAGCACCACAGGCATCACACAGAGGACCACAGCACGCATGGACAAGGGCATGGAGTCACAGGAGGTGAAGGACACACACACTGCAGAGGAACAATGCTGTGATGATGGCGCCACCAGGCACACTGCCACTGCCATGGCCACTGATACATGTAAACAGTGCAACCACAACAGGGACACAGCACCTGGTGGCACAGACCTGCATACATATGGAGGGAGGATGCACCATTGCATCATGCCAGTGGTGCCACCCACAGAGATCACCATTCCCCTGGGTGAAAGGGAGCCATACTGGCCCATGGCCACCACACAGCTGAGACATTCACAGTGTGGTGGCATGTTGCCTGGATCTGGCATGGTGCGCCGCTGCACACAGGGCACCATGTGGCCATGAACACTGGTGCGCACCCATGGCTGTGAGATGCACAGCCAGCACACAGATACCATGTGCACATTGGGGACACACAGGAGATGGTGCAGGACCACCACATGCACACACCCATGTGCACGGTGACACACACATGCACATGCCCATGCCCATGCATACCAGAGACAGAAGCGCAGAGCTAGGTGTGCAAACACAATATTTAATGAACAGTACTACACAGTATTATACAAGGGTAAAACAGTAACAACAACAACAACAGCAGGAACACACACTCACAACTCCCCAGCACCCACACAATATACCCATCATGTACAGCCCACCCACCCCAGCCCAGGTGGACATGCCCCCACCCCATATGTACAAGGCCTCCCACCTCATATGTACAATGCCTGCCCCAACCAACATATGTACAAGGCACCCCCCATATGTACAAGGCCCACCCCACTCCATATGTACAATGCCTGCCCCAACCAACAGTAACACCCAGCAGATGCCTCCCTGATGGACCCCACCCAGGTACGACTCCCCCACTGCCCCCCACACATGGGATGCAGCCACCCCTACACCACATACTGCCCAACGGCCCTCCCAACCCACATACCCACAACAGGCCATCCCCCCCCTCACAGGCCCATATCAGCCAATAGGCCTAAGGCTGAAAGATCCAATGTCCATGGCCCATGTTCAGAGTGTATGGTGCTAGCATCTCTGAAGCACCATGAGGAGGGCACTCAGGGAGCCATGCAGGCATACCTCATCATCCATGATGGCAGACACCAGCACAATGAGCTGCTGGTCACCCGCCGGTGGCTGTCCCGGGTACGACGCAATCCATGGCCCAGGCTGACCTCCAGGTGACTGATCTCTGGCATCCTGTTCACCCGACTGTGGCTGGTCCATGCCACCGTTGTTGGACAGTCAGTCGGCATCATCTACGGCTGGCATGGCCTCGTCCTCCTCCCGCTCCACATCTGGGGGCACCGCCTGCCCCTGCACCTCTGCCGGCCGCTCTTCCACCACTGGCCTGGCAGTGGGCATCTCCAACACTACCAATCCCTCAACAGCCTACACTGTGTCTGCCACTGCCTCTGCCTCTGGCAGATCCTCCAGCCCCTGCTGCCCACTGTCCTTGGTGTCTGGCACCTCCACCTCCTCTTCCTCCAGCGACGGCGGGATGTGCCGGACCCTGCTCATCTGGCACTGGGTGCAGCACAGGTAGGCCTCCATATCCTCTACCTTCACCTCTGCCATCACCCGCAGCAGGGCCCTGTGGTGGGGCATCAGTCTGCTCCATGCACCTGTAAGGAAGCAAAGGAGGTGGTCAGTGCTGTTCCGGAACACGCTGCACATACACACACACACACATGCAACACAAAGCTGCCACCCCACCCCATGGGCCACCACAGCATGAACACAACAAATGACAGAATGCATGCACCTACCTGACATCCAGTGCCTCGGCACATGCTGCTGTCCCTGGGCATGCTGCTGCTCACCATCCAGCAAACCCCCCCCAGACCCTGCTCACCATGTCCTGCACCTGTGAGGAAGGGGAACACAATCACATGCATGCACTGGTGCTGGCCTTGGTCTGTGTGGTAGCATAGCACCACTGTGTGGCTGGATGTTGGAATACCCACCTGCACCCGGTGCCTGGCCCATGCGCATCTCCACATCCCTCCTCTGTGCCATATCCAGCAGATGCTGCAGTATCTCTGGGTCCCACCATGCCAGGTCTTGCCAGCAGTGCTGCAGCTGGAGCATGGTGTGGGCAACGGCGCTTCTGGAACCTATGCGTGCCCTTATCACCCTCCACGCCCATGCTTGCTCCTGCATCATGTGCGCCCTGCAGCCAGGTGGGAGGATTGTCTTCCCCTACTGCTGCACTAGATTGACCAGCATCACTGTCTCTGCAGGCATGAAATTGGGCACCCTCCCACTAAGACTGTGTCTGCTGTGGCGGGGCATGTTGGCTGTGCTGTCTCACCTGGCATGAGGGATACCTGGCACATGCTGGCTCTACATGCAAGGAAACATGTCACAACATATGTGTAAGTGCACAGTACTGGGGCACCATGTTGTCTCACACCCCTACATGCTGCTCGGCATTGCCTCCTGTAGGCAGCGACCCGCACAGGGCAGGTGTACAGAGGCAATGTGTGCAGCAATGTATCCTGTGTTCTGTTCCTGGGGTGGAGCACACTAGTGCCATGCTGTACACACATGTCCCTGAAGGCCCCAACCTACCAACAGTGTAAACGCCACCCACTCACACCACTACCTGCACCATGGTGCTGTTTGGTGCCATGCACATACAGTGTGCAGTGGATGACCCCACACCGGCTGCCCACCCCTCATTCCCCCACACCGCTGTCCCCAACACTGGGCTGGTACAGCTGTGGTGTCCCACCCTGCGCCACCCCCCCCGGTGCACTGTGTCGGCATCCACTGACATGCACGCCTGCTGTGCAGCTTCGATGCAACTGCATACAGCACAGGACAGGCCATGGATGCACCCAGGATGCTGGTCAGTGACATTGTGCAGCCCCACTTTTGGAAAGCTGCCTTGCCTGTGTGATGCAGATGTGCATGCTATGCCCATAGTGTATGGCTACAGTGCTCCCTGTTCCCCTGTGTGGGGGTGCTATCCACATGCACTGCCAGCAGGTGCAGGCACAGTACTCTGTGGCATGAGTCACAGGCCCTTGCATTTAGGCCATCACCAACTGTTGGAACCGATGGGCAGGCAGTGTAACAGTGGTCTGGCATCCCATGGTGTGGTCTGGTGCAGTGCTACATTGTCTGCATGTGTACCACAGTGGGATAGGCTCCGTTCCAAGGCAGGGGGTCAGTGGGTCATGCGCAAAGCACTGGTGGGGGCACTATACTGTCCCACTACCGACCGTCATGGGTGTAGCCCAATACAGCCTGTGTGTATGCGCTCCCTACGGCCACATCCCCACGGTGCACATCTGTACTCATACCCTTGGACAGCTGTCTCGCCTTTACCCCAACACCACACATCTCAGACCATCTGATGGCCCATCCACACCCTACACAGGTTGTACACGTGTACATGTGGTACCTAGCAGTATGTTACACAGGTACAGACACTGCTCAGCATGCCACACTGACACATGTACAACCGTGTACAGTGATACTGGTCACACAGGTGCATACAGTGTGGGAAAGGATACACCACGACCAGGGGTGCAGCCTAACAATAAACAGGTGTTCACCAGGACTGTGTGTGTTGCCCCATTTGGCACACTCACTACAACATTAGTACCCCATGCCACTGGTCGTCACCCTCCCCCATGCATGGGTGTATGCAGATGCTATTCATTGTTCCATGAGACCCCAGTATACCAGCCCAGACCCTGTAAGGCTGTATAGTCCTTGAGCTGCAAAGACAGTATCAGTGACCAATCCTTCTGGTGTTCCCCTACATGAATGTACATACAGAAGGGTCTGCTGGTTCTGTTCTGTGTCCATTGACTAGGGAAGCAGTTCAAGGCCTGTATGCTGCCTCCCTTTTGGTACATGTGTACACCATGGAATACATGGTGTATGTTTGCCTACACCCATGACCACAACAGAACACATGTGTGCACAGTAGGTATGCCTGCCTACACCCTTGCTTACCTCTCTGTAGTTGCCCAGCTCAGTGGTAGTCCAGCTCTACCCTCTGCCCCCCAGCTCTGTAGTGCACTGCTGCCAGATCTGCCTGTGGGCTGTGCGGCTTGTCTCTCACCTTCACGGCCACACCTTGCACATGGCACATGTACGTGCTACACGTGTGGGAATCAGTGCCATCACGCACCTGTGGCCTGTGTACACGCAGACCACATGTGCACACTACGTACCATGTGACGCAGTTGCGGCCCAAATGCACATGTGGCCTATGGGTAGGATGTGCATGTGCAACATGGGGCATACACCTCACACAAGCACTGGATGTGTGCTTCATGCGATATGTCCTTTCACAGATGTTGGAATGAGCGAGCCCACATGGATGCATAGTGCATAGTGTTTACTAAGTGTTGATTACAAAGGATGTGACATAGTGCAGTGCTACAGTACAGTTGTGACAATCTCACAAACACATACCCACACCCAGTGACAGTTCACAGCAATTACACCCATATTGTGCTGTGCAACAGTGCCCGCACACCTCCACACAGTGCACCCACCCACACACACACAAACACACACGTACATACACACCCCACACATCAGGACTTGGTGCCCTCCAAAACTGCCACACCACCCACTGCCCACCTCCCATTGCAGTGGTACACCATAGTGGCATGGCAGTCATCCACCTGCCGCTACCACCCAGATCTCTTTCACTTGGCTGCGTTCATGCCCTGTCCAACACCCTGTGTTGCAGGCTGAGCTGCCACTGTGGTGTCACTGAGCCCGCCCTGCCCTTGTTGTATGACCGCAGAGCCACCACTGTCCAAAGGTTCTGCCAGCACTGCCAGCCTCCGGGGTCTTCCACTCATCCCTGGGGAGGTTGGTGCATGTCCTGACACAGTCCCCGGTCCCTTGTCCTGTGGCCCACTGCCATCCATGGCCTGCTGGTGCACTGCCACCTGTGTTGTGTCCTGTCCAGGTGTGCCATCCAGTGCTAGCCCATCCCATCTGGCACTGGTCCTGTGCCCTGTGCCCACTGCCACACACCTCACTGCCACAGTGGCAGGTGTTGCTGTGGCCCTCTGCCTTGGGGCTCTGGCTGCCTGTGGTGCCACCGGTGGTGTTGTTGGGGGTGGTGTTGGTTGCAGTTGCACCAGCGCTGTGGGTGTCGTCGGTGATGAGGGCTGTGGTGCCTGTGGTGCAGATGTTGATCATGGCAGTGCAGGTGGTGGCAGTGGTGGGGTAGCCTGCGCTGGAGCTGTTGGAGGTGTGGGTAGCGATGGTGGGTGCTGCTGCTCCAGGGTTGCTGGTAGTGGTGGTAGTGGTGGGAAGGGTGCTGCTGCTGGCCCTGCCACCCCGGCAGTGGTGGTGTTTCCACCACTGCTGTTGGTGGCTATTGTGGTGGTGCAGGTGGCAGATGCACCTACTGTGGTTCCTATGTGGTGGCATCCCTTACTGCTGTGCCTCGAAGTGGCTGCTCTGTGTGTGCACCCTGTAGCACCATAGAGAGAATGTCCACCTGCTTTGTCTGCTGGACCATGGACCCCTCCACAGCCATGGCCAGGCCAGTGATGGCTCTTGTCTGCACCTGCACACATGCCTGGGAGGAGGCCATGGCATCCAGGAGGTGATCTATGACTGCCTCTGTGGTGTGTGACCCTGTCTCCAGCACTCCTATCAGGGTGCCCATGTGCTCCTCCATCATCACGTGGTGAGCATCGATGCTGAGCCTGATACAGCCCAGCATCTTGGCCAGTTCTGCATGTGTGGTCATGAGTGTCTGGCAGAACCCTACATAGTCCATGGGTGCATCTGAGAGGTCCTTCTGTGGGGATAGCGTGGTCCCATCCAGGGCCTCCTCCAGCCTGCAATATGACACGGAACTTAGATCCTGCGCTTTGTTGTCTGCAATGCTGCCACAGCTGAGCAGCTCACTCAGGCCCAGTCCCTCCTCCTCCTCCTCCTCCCACTGTTGCTCCTCCGCTGCCTCATGCTCTCCCACCACTGGTGTCAGGACTGTGTCTGGCTGTGCCACATCGGCAGTACCAGGGGTGTGTGTCGCGGTGGCCTGTTGGGTGGTCAGCCACATGGGTTCTGGCTCTGTACCTGTGTAACCACTGTCCACAATTCCTGTATCCATTGCAGCTGCACCTCTGGGGGAACAACAGTGCATCAGTGCTAACACACCATGCCATGCCTAGCATGCCTGCCTCCATTCCCACATCTGCATTGCTGTCCCATGCACTGGGGCAGCACTAGCCATTGACTTACCTGCCCCTGTGTCCACTGGCACCGCACCTGTGGGGGAACAACAGTGCATCAGTGCCACCATACCATGTCATGCCTGCCATGCATGCCTCCATTCCCACCACTGCATCGCTGTCCCACACACTCTGGGCAGTGCTGGCCATCAGCTTGCCTGCCCCTGTGTCCGGTGCTGCTGCACCTGTAGGGGAACAACAGTTTGTCAGTGCTACCACACCATGTTTTGCCTACCATGCCTGCCACCATTCACACCCCTACATCGCTGTCCCATGCACTGGGGGCAGTGCTGGCCATAGACTTACCTGCCCCTGTGTCTGCTGGCATTGCACCTGTGGGGAAACGACAGTGCATCAGTGCCACCACACCATGTCATGCCTGCCATGCATGCCTCCATTCCATTCCCACCCTTGCATTGCTGTCCCACACACTGTGGGCAGTGCAGCCATCAGCTTACCTGCCCCTGTGTCTGCTGCTGCTGCACCTGTGGGGGAACAACGATGCATCTGTGCTACCACACCATGTCTTGCCTACCATGCATATCACCATTCACATCCCTGCATTGCTGTCCCACACACTGCGGGCAGTGCTGTCCAGCCACGTACCTGTCCCAGTGTCCATCCACAACATATCTAGGTCCGAGTCCCCATGGGCAGCTGTGCTGGCTTAGGAATGCCAGTGCCTTCTCCTCATGTCCACTGAGTGGTGTCACGTCCTGTGGTCCACTTCCTGTGGCCACCACCTGCCACCTTACTGGGCCTCCTTGGCATGGCACTTGAGGTCACTGAGCTACTTTTGGAGATTGTGCACAGTGCGGTTTGCACTGGCCACAGCATTCACCTTCTTGGCCACCTCCTCCCATGCCTCCTTACGCTTGAGACACTGCTCCCATTCCCCTCCCTTACACATTAGGAGGTCTGGCTGGGCCTCCAGTTTGTCGAGCAGGACATCTGTCTCCTCATGTGTGAAATTGTGCTTCCTGCTTGTTGTCTCACTTGCTGCCTCTCTACTGCTACCTGCCATCATTACAGTAGCTCCTATGCCATGTCTGCGACTAGCACACTTTTTTATGGTCATCTGGTTGTGACATGCATAAGTGCTATGCCCGCTGTTGTAGGTTACACCATGTCTTGCGGGTGTAACTTGAGACATGAGTAATTCAGCATTCTCTGTCATATCTGGTGATTCTTTTGGATATGGCACAGCTCACATGTCGCAGGGGCTTTGGCCTAACTTTATGCACTGGCGTACTTTGCGTCATGCTCTCCCTGCTGTCTTGGAATCAGACCCCAGGAGTGTAGGTCTCCAGCAGCAGACACTGGCTAAAAAAATGTAAGTGATCCTGTTTTGGGGCACCATACACTATACAGAACAGTGTACGACCTCCCAGACAACTTGGCAACTTTTCTCCCTCATGTTTTGTATGACAACAGAGGGACCTCTCAAGCTTCACTCTTGAGGTCATCGGCCATCATAGAACTGGGTGGAGAATTGCCTTGTTGTGCATGGGAGGCTATACACTATCCTATATATTAATATTATACCCCCAAAAGCATTTCATGACATTAAGTTATCACATTTTCAGGTGTAGCTTACAAGATACCCTGTGGGTAAAGCTAGCAAGTGCAAAGATTTGTTTTTTTATTATCCATGGTAAATATTGTATTTATTATAGATTTTTGTTTCATACTTTCTTTAAAAACTGGAAACAACAGTTTTTCTCTTTCATCTTTAAATTTAGGACAGTCCCATAACAGATGAATTTCACTTTATTAAATGTTTTCACTACAGCAACATGGTGAGCCTGCTAAGTGCACATTATCCATCTTCCAGATATTTCCAAAAAGTTCAAATCTTAGCTTTGTGAGGGCTCTTCTATGTTTGAAGTTTTCAAAAAAATACTAAATGATAGGCTAACACCTGAAGTTATGTGGGGGAAGAGCTCCTCCCTCACATCCTATATAAGCTAGCAGGCTACATCCGCTCTGCTCAGAGTGAGTCACACTCACTGGTGGTGTTGATTGTGCTCAGCTGCCCTTTCCTCTGTTTCTGCCCCCCCCCTTGTTCCCCATGCCTCCTGGCTTGTTTGTCCATTTTTTTCCAATTTGTTGCCCCCTCCCCCACTCCACTGTCATTTTTCTGTGTGTTTCTTCATCCCTTCTTTTGGGGATTCACTATTCTGTCTCTCGCCTGCTACCTTCCCTTCCTGCCTTCTCCTCGACTGCCTTCCTGCTTCTGTATTCTTTTCCTCCCTGCTTCTGCCTTTCGGGCAGCCGTTGCCATGCTATCACTGAGTCGTACCTGCCTCGCTGGAAACAGTTCCAGACCTCCATTCCTTGCACCGCTTTGCTCCTCCTTCCTGTGCCCGAACTCGAACTCAGCTCCATTCTGCTTACTGGTGGAACAGGACACATTCCCTAACTCCAACGTTGCTGTCGTACATCCGAACCTGCTAATTCTGCAAACTGCCTTCACCTTGGGACTCACGCTTCGCTCTACACAGCGTACACACGCAGGCATGGTTTCCACCCAGGTCACCAGTCCGTATGTACTGTCGAGCTCCCATTGACCTACTGGCCCCCATGCTTCAACGTCTTGGCTCAGGGCAATGCACTTCTTTTAAATTCAAGGGTGTATATTGCGGCACCGCTACATGCCGGACCTAGATCAACCTGCTCATCATTTTCCCTTGCTCTTACCATACCTCGCTACACTCGTTGGTGTAGTTACCACTCCCCCTGCCAAAGACTGGTTTATTCTGCTATGTCATTCGCTCTTGCTGACACAGGATTTACAGGAGCTAAATGAAACACAGGCTCGCACGAGTCTCCTTCTGTTCTTAGCAAAACAGATGCAGTGTCAAACTTATCTGCCTTACTGTCTCCCTTTTCAGCAGTTCTCTGGGAGTGCTTACAGGCAATGCCTTTCTCCATCACTGCCTTTGGCTTTTCCACTGAGTCTGAGTGTCTACTGCATGGCCTGACCACCCCTTGCCTACTACCATTACCGTACAGCCCCTTTTAACCTGCCAAGACCTTTCTGCTGCCTTGCTGCATTTATTTTGGAACACATTCCTTCCAGCACGATGTTCTTCATCATGCTTGGCTATTTATGGACATTCTATAATGTACAACTTCACCATGATGGACCTTCCTTCTCACCCACCGTGCAAAACCCTCTATGTAATCATATCTCTGAGTCATTGGAAATGCTCAGTGGCCCAGCCGACTTCCTTTACATGCTATGTAATCTGCAACTCAACTACTTGCATTTTAGCCATGGGCCCATTATTCCATTCAGCACCCTGCTCCGGATCCTTCTCATGGACAACAGCTTCTCCATCTCGATTGGACACTCCAGGATATCTTACCTTCGAAGCCTTACTACCTCTTCACTTCTCTCACCAGCCGATCTACATGGGATCTAGCTGTATGTGCTAACCTTATGAGACAGGCTGACACTCTTTATCTACCTACCAGCTGACCTTCGTGGAGTCCAGCTGCGCATGTTAGCCTTCATGGGTTAGCTGTCACTCTCTACTCCCCTTACCAGCTGATCTACGTGTGGTCCGGCTGCTCATGCTAGCCTTTGTGGGGCTTACCTGCCACACTCTACTTATCTTACCAGCTGACCTATGTGGGGTTCAGCTACACGTGCAAGCTTATATGAGGCTAGCTGCTACTCTACTTACCTTACCGACTGACCTACGAGGGGTCCAACTGTGCTTGCTTGCTTACATGGGTCTATCTGCCAGCTTGCTCACATTACTGACTGACTTTCGTGGGGTCTAGCTGCACCATATTTACCTACTTCTATGACCTGCTTCGCCCTTCAGGCCAAGGGTACACTACTACTCCACCCGCCTCACCAGATTGGGGCTTAAAGATTCGCTTATTCTACTATACGCCTACCTGCTGCCATGGCAGCCGGTTCAGAAGCTCCTTACTATAGATTCACATTTTGATGTTTTGACATTCATCATCTATTCTTTGGATGCTTTTACCCTGCTTCCCTGCTACTACATCTGCATCATGCAGCTTGCTTACTACTACAACTTATGTACAGGTTCACTTCTGTACCTTACTTGCTCATATTACCTGCTTCGCCCTTACAGGGCTTAGAGGTTCTCACGACTACCCTGCCATTACGATCTACTGCGCTCCTCATGAGCTGGCATCCATCTAACCTATGTTTACATATTCTGTGATCTCTACCTACCAGGACATGACTCTCTGCATTGCATGCAGTTCGACAGTTCCATTGCATTATCTACCACTGCTCTGCAACCTGCCTTGCCCCACGGGGCCGGAGGTTAGCCATCGCATTTAGTAAGACCTGTGCCCCAGGGGCCCTGAGGTCCTTTGTTATTACTGCACTGTAATCGCCTGCTTCTACAACCTGCCTTCGTCCATCGGGCTGGGGGGTTTACCTACTTCTACTCTACACCTGCCTCACCCAGCTGGGGGTCTGGAGATTCACATTCTACTGTTCACCTACCTGCTGCCGTGTCAGCCAGCCCAGGAGCTCCTTTACTATGGACTCGCATCTGGATGTTTCTTCATTCATCTCTTCTTGAATGCTCTGCCCTGCCACTTCAGCCATATGGAGTTACTACTACTTCACTGTTTCCAGGACACTTAGTTGAGCTTCTCCTGAAGACCTTCACTATTCTGATTTATGCTGTACCACTTCTCGGACCCTGTGACAACGCCACTTCATTTGACGCAGCCTCTTCAGTTAGCGTCATCTAGGACTCCAAAGCTCAACTATTCAGGACTCGTCAGGATATTCTTCACAAGTCAGTTCTAGCTAAGGTATCATTCTGGCTTGAAACATAGATGTCAACATTGTTACGCAACCATTTGGATCCATGAAGCTCTCTGATTCCCTTGCTTGTACCATTCTTCATGCCCCTCGCTTTATAATGTACCTAATCTTGCAATACTACTTCCCTGCTACTACGTCTGCTCATGCAGCTTTACTTACTACATCAACTGACCTACATACAGGTCCACTTATTTACACTACTTGCTCATACTACCTGCTCGCCCTTACTGGGCCTGGAGGTCATCCGACTAACTCGCAATTGCAACATACTGCGCTCCTCGTGAGCTGGAAATACATCTGACCTACTTCTACATATTCACTACATTCTCTACCTACTTAATGCTTGCTTCCACTCTCTGGATTGGAGGTTCCTACTGCTCCATCCTCCCTATTATGTAGCATATGCCAGTTCTTGTGCTTCATCACCACGGTCTTCATTTGCTAACCTTGCCATGCAGAACTTGACTCAACAGTTCTCCTTCTTGACATGGATACTGAGCCTTGATTCCTGGATCTCGTCTGCGAAGTCATCCTCACCTGCTGGAGTGCTTCACCTCCTATGACTCTTCGCTTCAAATTCATTTCAACCATGGATGCCACTCTATTTCATTCCGGCCTGCTCATGGATTCTCGAACTTGGGGTTTACTAGATGGATGCTTGCTCTATTCACCTGATATGTCACAATTCAATACGTCTTCAGTTCTCCGTTTCTCTGGATTGGGTTCTACAACTTTGGGGTTCGGCTTAGCCGATTAGATTATTTAGGATTACTCTCCTTTAGTATGCCCAGAAGGATGGGCAAATCAGCAGCCATGGGACCTCAGAGGTTCCCCCCTGAGGTGTTTTTTCCTCTCCTGCATGCTACTGGTTACACTCTCTGGGGTTGGAGGAGGTGATCATACTGCTACTCATTCTTAGGGGTGTCATCCTACTTGACTCCTTCAACAGTCAGACACTGATCAATTGTGGATATCATTACTTTTCAGGGGGGGGGTCTCATCATACTGGACTAAGCATTTTTTACACTGAGATACAGAGTAAGGCCAAACCAAAACTAAGTTATAACAATGTTACTCATCAGCTTAAGCATCTAAGCACTTTGCACAAGACTATCCAACTCACTTGTACCATAAGCACTGACTGTATAACTATGTTCATAGTACCTAAGCACAGATCAACTCAGACTGCTACATATCTGAAGAGCCATGTCCTACTTACCTATCAGGCCTCTGTATCCAAGCACAAACCTTCATTATCCAATTACAGTATGTAGCACATGCACTAAGCTTGAACCACACATAAATGATAGGCTATCATCTGAAGTTATGTGGGGGAAGAGCTCCTCCCCCACATCCTATATAAGCTAGCAGTCTACATCTGCTCTGCTTAGAGCGAGTCGCACTCACCCTCCATCCTCCCCTGACTCCTCCTCCTTCTCCGACACTCTTATCCCACCGGGGGTGGGGTGGGGTGTATCATCATACTGGACTAAGCATTCTTTACGGTGGGATACCGAGTAAGGCCAAACCAAAACTAAGTTATAACAATGTTACTCATCAGCTTAGGCATCTAAGCACTTTGTACAAGACTATCCAGCTCACTTGTACCATAAGCACTGACAGCATAACTATGTTCAAAGTACCTAAGTACAGATCAACTCAAACTGCTGCATATCTGAAGAGCCATGTCCTACTTACCTATCTGGCCTCTGTCTCCAAGCACAAACCTTCATTATAAAATTACAGTACGTAGCACAAGCACTGAGCTCGAACCACACATAAGTACTTTTCAGTGCAGAAGGTTTCTTTGACCTGCTTGAAGTCTCTATATTCCCTTGAGTCTCCAATACTTGCTAAGTCTCTCTGCACTGAAATATCAACTATTTTTTGGCCAGCTGTTTTTACAAATCTACTACAATCTAGAAGGCAATCAAGCAGTGCATTATATACTATGCCTGCTCTATTAAGCTCCTGGTTTAGTCTCATGAACCAACCTATAGTACACCTTTCTTGTGTTTTCAACATGTCAGTTGTACAATGAGCCAGCACACTATCTGTTGGTGCGCTATAGATTTTTTCCAAGTAGCTAATACATTTTTTTTAAACCTGCATCTGTATTGATAGTGTTCCAGTTTCTGCCTGTACTGCACTGTTTAGGGTGTATTCAGGGACCCCCAAAGCCTTCTTTAAAAATATGTTCTGCGTCAACCCAAGCTCCCTTAAGTTACCATTGAAACCCAAGTCCTCAGCTCCATATAGCATTTGGGCATTCATTTTTTTGTCAAAGCATATATACTGTGCTACATATGAATCTTTTCCATATGAGTATGCGGACTGGTTTATTCCTAACATAGAACTTGTCGCATTTTCCTTTACTTTTTGAACGTGAGATTTTCATTATCGATCTCTACTGAATATTATCGCTAAATACTGAAACTCATTAACTTCTGCAATATGTGTACCATTGATATTACATGGTTACAATTTTTTTTTATTTGTAGCTCCAAAAGTTGCTATCTTTGTTTTTTCAGTATTTAAAGTTAAATCTAAGTTCTCCAGAGAGTTAATTACTGAGGTAATAGCCCTCTTCATGCCCTATGGAGTCTGAGCTAAAAGGATTGCACCATCTGTGTACATTGATATTTTAACAGATATTGTATTGATTTTTGGTGGAAAGGTATCTATCTTAGAAATATCTTGAACCAAAGTGTCAATATAAATGCTAAAAAGTGTGGGTGCCAAAAGGCATCCTTGCTTTACACCTCGAATGGCTCTGACAAGACTACATCCTTACTATATCTCTATCTCAATAGTGTTTTATATTTTAAACAAATGTTGCACAAACTCCTGTATATTGAACATTTTTGTAAATGTACTCAACTGTATTAATTGTATTGTTTGTTAATGTTCCTTGTAAGTGATGTTTTATATGACAGGCATGGCTAAAAAAGGGCGGTGCCCAGACCACTTCCTGGTAAAAAATAAAAAATGAAAATGAAATTAAATCTTAGATTGGTATCATTATGCAGCTGCATTATCATACTAAGTAGATTTTTTTTCCATTCCTCTAGAATGCAGTAGGTTCCACAGGATACTTGTATTTATAGAGTCAAATGCTGTCTTCATGTCAATAAAAGCAGCGTATATCTTCCTATTTTTCTGTCTAATGTATTTATCTAATATGTAATTCAGGATAAATATTTGATTCACTGTAGATTTTCCCTTACGGAACCCTGCCTGAAAAATCAACAAAATCTTTTTGTCCTCTATCCAGTATTGTAACCTGCTGAGAAGTAATCTCAAAAAAATGTTTAAATTAACATGCAATAAAGTAATTGGCCAATAGTTTGTTGGAATATTACTTCAGCCCTTCTTATGCAGTGATACAATTGGACTGTTTTCCAGTGCTCTGGAATTATTCTGTATTTAACAATAAATTCAGACATTGAAAGGAGTAAATCTGCCCACCATTTAGGGTCTGCCTGATACACCTCAGCTCCGACATTATCCATCCCCAGTTCTTTGTTTCATTTCTGATCCTGTATAGCATGGATCACTTCCTGTCTGGTTATTACCAACCATTTCAGCTTTCCTTCACTATCCCTAGTATTGTCTACTTCTAGTGGTACAATACAGCTTCAGTGTAAGCTGCTTTAAATGGACTGGTTGGGGCTGAGAGATTTCATCCATTATTGTGCTTGTCTGTGTTATTCAAAATTGTGAGTGGACCAAATGTAAACACATTTTTGGTGTTCGCTTATGTTTGCGCTATGCACTATGCTTGGTGGTGCTCAGTAGATATGTTGTACTGTACTGTGCTCTGTGAGTGTGATTAAAAGTACTATAACTTTATTGAGGAATAAATTTAAAACTTGAAGCTGCACAGTACAGCCATGTTGGGATAAAGGATAAGGGCATAAGGGCATAAGGGTGCATAAGGGTACAGTGTACAGTTGAAGTGCTTATGTACAATACTGATGTTATTTAAAGAACTCTGTCATCTTGCTCTGTTTTCACTTTCCAAAGGTGTATTCTTGCCAGTCACGTTGTGTTCTGGAAAGCAAATTTCAGTTTGGTAATATATCAAGTCATTGATCCATGGCATGTTGGACAGTAGTAAGGGCTGAGTGTACATCAGCACAGGACACAGTCTTCTGCCCAGGATCTTCACCATCATCTTTGACCTCTTCGCCTGTATGCTTTGTTGTCACCTCCTCTTCTCTGTCAGCTTTCATTGGTGCAAGCACATCAGCTATGGCATCAGTCATGGGCTCAGTGTCATTTTTGCCCAGACGGCAAAGAGAATCAAACTCTGTTTCTGTAAGTCCAACAGGTGGTAGGATAAGTTGGTCTAACACTTTGGGCTCATTTCCTTGCTGAGGGTGAGAGAAACCTGCTTTGTGGAAACAGTGGCTTATAGTTTCAGGACTTACACTGTCTCAAGCAGTCTTCATCAGGTGGCAGCATCAAGAAGTGTGATTTTATTTACGCACTGTGAGGCAGTGAGTTCAGCTGCCTCCCCCCGTCCATTTCCAACAAAACTCATTGCTTCATAGACAATGTAGTGGCATTTGATGATATAAATGATCCCTTGGTCTAGAGGCTGAATGACTGACTTGGTGTTTGGGGGAAGGAAAATTAGTTTAATGTTTTGGACCCAGCAATGTCAGGCTTCCTAATAACATTGCCCAGCAACAGAGTAATTTTTCTACTGCACAGTGTGCAGTCCCAGGTACGGACCCAATCTGTAAAAATATCACCTGTCATCCAAGTGGTCCAATTGCTTTTATAAATGACAAGGAGTTGATGTAAATTTTTAAAACATCTTGCCTTTGCAGACTTGCCTATGACAAGGAACTCCAACTTCTCAGAGTCACTCATGTTAGCACATGCTAGCACTGAATGCCATTCTTTGTCTTTCTTCTATCATTGTGGCAGTTTGTCTCTAAATGACAAAGTCCCATAACCCACACATCTAAAGAAAATGTTGGTTTCCTCTGTGTTGAAAAAGTTAGCTGGCTCATAGCCAGCCAGAAGCCCTGGGAACACATCTGCAAGCTAACCTGTAGCCCCCATGTTATCTGCGCCCAATTTTTCACCTTGAGCTTGTTTCTAGCAAATATTTTGCCTGCCCTTCCAGCTTTGCTGCCATTCCTCTGTGGGGTTAAAGTCTGTTTTTCCCCAAATCATCAGTGAGCTGTTTTGCCTTTTGGAGCATCAGGGAGCCACTAATCAATGCCTCCCACTCCCTCACACTGCTGAATCACCTTAGCAGTGCTTCCTCCACCTTTGGCATCTTTACCTTCATGCTTTCGCTTGCATGAAGGGTTTTGATTGGAATGCTATTCCCCAAAAGTCTTTTCTTTGGTGCTGATCAAGTCCAAGACTGTGGACTTCGGGAGGTACAAGAGCACAGTTAAGTCCCTAATGCTCATCTTAGGCAAGGTCTTGATCTGCTGCAAGAGTTCTACTTTCCTGGACAAAGGAATCACCACTCGCTTGGACTGGGTGCAATTAATCTTCTGCCAGTGAAATTTTTGCAAAATTCAGATTTCACTTCTGCAAAATTTCCATAATTTTTTTTGAAAAATGTTGCCAAAATTGTTATTTCAGTTATTTCCACCTAATTTCAAACATTTTCACACACATTGCACCAAATGTGGTATGATGAATCTACCAACCTCCATACAGACCTGAACCAAGTTATAAGCCTCCAAACATTCAGACATTTTAAAACTACATTTTGCAATTATCTAAGCTGCACACTTTTAAACATATTAGTCCAAACTGCATTTGTTATGCTAACTTTACCATGGCCCATACCTATACCAAGTTTCAGATCTCTGTCTTGAAAGCTGACTGAGTTACTATATAAGCCTCCAAATATTTGTAAATTTTAAAGTTAACATTTTGCAGTTATGTAAACTGCAGAATTTTAAGCCCCTTTAACATTAAATCTAGAGAATGGAATATCATCAATTTTGCTAGGTTCATTGATCCTAAATGTTAAACTTTCAGGCTACTCCCATGGCCCAGCCGCAGAGTGTCACGCTGCCATGCTGATGACCCAGGTTCGGAAGTGTACCCAGGAAGTGATGACAGGAGCAGGCCATGGCTGAAATAGCTGCCGTTTAGTAGTGCCTTTTAGTAGGAGAGGGTTGGCAGTGGGTCCAATAACACAGAAAACCCTGTTACTGGGCTAGGGAGCTTTCTCCTGCCTCAGGGAAAGCTGTAGCTGTATGAGGCTGACAGAGGCACCTCTCCCTCATCAGTGGAGATGGGAGGGGAAAAAATGTTGGAGAAAAATCTGCTAGCCAGCTAATGATGGCTTGTTCAGCCAGATTAGGGCATATCCCTGTGAACAGGGTGTATCCCTGAGAGACGACCTGCTCGCAGATAGAAAAAAACAATATTTATTTATTTTATTTAGCTTTGTTTTACTAGGTAAGTGCACTAGACAAAATGAGTTGCCTATTTTCAGCACAACCTCGGAAAATGCAACAGAGGTAGACATCGGTAAGATAACAGGACTGAAAAAATGTAATGCAAAATAGGGTACTGTACATAGTATACAAAAGTGCTGGAAAAATTAGTAATTGGAAGCTACACAAAACAGTATTCAGTGTCATAGTTTCAAGGCAAATTACAATCATAAAGTTCCGCAGATGACATACTCAACAAGGTTCAGGGGTATGAAATAGAAGATGGATTGCAACAGCGTGCAAAGATGGGAAAGGGAATCCAGAGCAGCCTCAGTGCATGAGCATACAGACGCCCAGTTCAGGAAGTTGCTGAATGCTATTTTAAAAGAATGAATGTATGAACACTGGTGGGCTGAGGAAGGGATAGAGTTGCAGACTGTGGGGCCAGTGAAAGAGAGGGACATTTCTCCAAGTTTGGGCTTGGTTTAAGGAATGTGAAAAGTTCCAGGGCCATTGGACCTAAGTGAATAGTATGGACTATCAGGTTGCAACAGCACTAAGAGGGACATGGGGGACTGCTTATACACACTAATGTGGAATAAACTGACAGAGCAAAATTTTTGGAGGGCTGTTGGTGGGAGCCATCTGAGTCTGGAATGCAGATCACAGTGATGGGTGTATCTGTTAGTGGTCAGGGGACACCTACAGATGCTATTGTAGATCACATCCCATTTTTGCAGGGTGATTTTAGAGGCAGAGTGGTATACTGGATTCCCCTAAGTCAGTTTGGGTAGTGGGATACCACATGCAATGGCAGTGTAGGCAAGGGGTATAAGGCTGTCTCTAACTTTGAAGGAGAGTCCAAGTCTAGTGTTGTCTGTCTTGCAAGCAGCAGAGATATGCACTGAGAAATCTAGGGAGGCATCAAGTGTGACTCAAAGGTAGTTAAAATTAGGGATGGTAGTAAGGTTAAGACCCATCAGTACATTCAGCTGATAGTGGGATATTGCACATTTTTAACCAAGGAACATGGGAAAAAAAAGAGTTTGTGTGTCAGCTCTCAAATCTCTTGCTTAAAGGCTGGCCAAGTTATAAGCAGCCACACATTCCAAAATAACATCAGTAATTAAAGTTGAATTTCATGAGCTTTTGTGAAATTGTAACGTTGTGATACTTCTGTCGAAGCCACATCCATGCATTTTTCCAAGTCATATGCATGAGTTGCCATTGTAGAGTAAGGTAAAGGCTGGCAAAGTGGCAACAAGGTTTCATTCATAGGAGGCTCCATAGTAAATATATAATGGTGCCAAGTGCCAGGTCACTCTCTTCACTGACAAACCATGAAGAACAGTCATGAACATCTTTGTGCACTACCCTGAATTCTTACAATATGCCAGATATGCATTAGAGCTCACTGACTTTATGATTCGTGGAAGCACATGCACCTGCAATATTGTTTCTGTACAATGCCACCTGCTGACTCTAACAACCTTGTCGGATAGGAATGCATATTTTTACTATTTGAAAAGTGGCACCAAGTGACACCAAGCCTTGTAACAAGTTATGACTTAGGCCATTGTGACACAAATATCTGGATATCTTTAGTCAAGGTGAAGCATCATGGTGGGCATCACTGCTGCAGGAGTGTCGGAGGGGTATTGCAGTGCCATGATGCTAGTGCAGGTAAGGGGATTCTGTGGTCATAAGTGCCTTGTGAAAGATAAATTCCACAAGTGGAATTCTAGTGGCATTGCCTATTATATGTCCATGAATTTTTCAGCATATTTTTCCAATTTGCAATTTCTAAAGTATCAGCAATAAATTTTAACTTACTAAACCACATTTATCCAGCTTAATTAAATTTACTTTGGTATGAGTGCCAAATCTTGAGTGTATGCCTGTAATAGCAGTGACGCTATAAACATCCAAATATTTTGAAAATGTTCTCACAATTTAACAAATAAATTGTGAAATTTTGAATGCCTGGAACTTACAATTTGTATAATAATTACCTCTCTACTTAGAAGTTTATGACTCTTCCAAGAAAGTACGCATATAAGTGTTCAATTATCTAGCTCCAAAGGAGGCTGAGCTGTAAGCATAAAAGTATTTTCTTACATTTTCACATGAATAATAAATTGTTAGACTTTGAACTCCTGGAACCCCCACATGAAAAATGAGGCTTGGCATCTTTTTTGGACCTCTTCATAACAATATGTGTAATCGTGCTGACTAAACCGCGTACATCAGGACCACATTGTCAGTAGCTCATATGGGTTTAAAGCGATACGGGAATATCAGTGATATGAAAGTATCACTACCCCCTGACACTCACCATGGAGGAGGAAGTGGATGTAGCCACTGCCGGTCGGGTGCTCAGTCAAGCCGCTCCCATGATGGAGTGGCTAGAGCACCCGAACCCGCAGTGCGTGGGTTGGGAGGATCATGGTTTGATTCCCTGCTTGGGAATCTTTCGCTTTTAATACTTTGTTCTTGCTCCTGTGTCCACACACCCCTTGGAGTTAATTGTAATAGTTCTGGGGGTTGTGGGGGAGAAGATCTTTTGGGGGTTACTGCATGCTGTTTGTTGGTGCATGGTCTTGGTGTGAGCGGTTTCGTCCTTGACGTTATGACCCCGTGCCAACAATATGCATGCCAAATTTCAGATCTCAAGCTATCATGCTAACTGACTTATGATCAATTTAAGAATTTTGAAAAATTCAAAAAACATTTCAAGAAATTTCATGAAATGTTGCATAGTTTCAGGAAAATCCCACAAAACCGAAATTTGCTAACTTTTCACAGCCCTAGTTGGGAAGTCATGTGACAGCAAGCCAGACACAGGAATAAAATGAAGTGTTTTCCACCAGAAGGTGTAATCCAACATTTGGGTGCCAACTGTATTTGTACCTTGTAAAACCTATGTTCTATTTATCATTACTTTTGAGCCTCTCACGCATACATAATCTGGGAGTCACTTGTTCATTCATTTCCTGTGAGTCTTTTGCTCAGTAGGAAGCACTGGGCTGTTTCACAGGTGCCCACTGATGGATTGCTTTTGACCTGTACCAGCCCTCTCATTAATGACCACTGTACTCAGCGTGGCTCAGTGGATAGCACATCCACCTCTGGACCAGAAGGTCATGGGTTCTCGTCTGACACCAGGATTTGATTTGCACCTAAAATGCTGGCATCTGAGTGCAGTATTAGGGCAGTGCTGTCCTTCAGATGAGATGTTAAGCTGAGCTCCCGTCTAGTCATCCTGGTGCTGTCCTGGTGGGTGTCCAGGTGGAAGTAAAAGAACCCAGGGCACTCTTAACAAAGAGTAGGGGACATTCCTGGTGTCCTGGCCAACATTCCCTTTCCCATAAACTGGTTCATGCAATTGTACAGGCTGTGTGTGGGTGCTGGTGTGTGATATGGCCACCACTACACATTCAGTCACTTCACTACCAGTCTAGCATTGCTTGTAAAAAACTTTGGGATACACTTTGCAAGAAACATGCAATATAAATGCAGATTCTTCTTCATTCTTCTTCTTCTTACATGAAACAAAAATGTCGTACTACATAACATTCCTAAAACCATGCACTGCAATGTTTTGTATGAACTGTTCTCCTTTTCACCTCCATTAGAGACCATGGGTCTTTGTAGATAGGCTGTAGCCTGCACTACTGTTGTTATTGTTGTTGGAGGCTGTGACCCCAAACCTCAGGCTTCTGTAAGAAAAATCAGACAACTGCAATGTCCCTCCTGACCCACATGTTAACTAATAAGAAATACACTTCACTCATTTTTTAAAGAAAACTTCAATTCTAGTGTCTGTAGAAACAGTTTAGTTAGCAAACGAAAGGTATACAAGTCCAGCAGATCATGTAGACCACAGTTCTCTTCTCTTCTCTTCTCTTCTCTTCTCTTCTCTTCTCTTCTCTTCTCTTCTCTTCTCTTCTCCCCTCTCCTCTCCTCCCCTCCCCTCCCCTTCCCTCTAGCATCGGAAGAGACTGACACCTCCATATGGCAGACTACTGAATCCTGGAGGCTGAAAATACAAAACAAAAAACACACATCAGGGAATGAGCAAGACATATCCCAAAAACCTAAATTCACATACTGTGTAGGGAAGCTAATGAACAAAGTGGAACTCTTCTGGTCTGGATAAAGGGCACTCCCCTTACTCTGGATGTTTTCCTGACACCCCCTTTTAGGCACAGTGATCCAGATGCAGCTGTTCTTCCAACATACCATCAGGGCTGGGGACTCAAATGTAGGCTCACTGTATGCATTAAGTGTCTGTACACTCCCATGTGGCAATGTATCATGTGACCAACCTACCAATCATTCACTACTTTGGTCCCTGCAGGCTTTATGGCATCCTCATCTTAGCATAAGTGGCTCAGGTCCCATAGGATAATGTTTCCAGCACTTGATCCCACAGACACTCATCTCTGTTCAAGATTAATGATGTTCAATGATTATTGAGGTCAGGCCAGACACATGGGGTATCTGTATCTCTAGAGGGTTCAGCTTTCCTCTTGACCAGTCGGACCACATTGCAAAGTTTTGTCTGGTGGCAGCCCACAGCTTGGCAGGGCAGAGATCAAATCATATCCTTACACTCATTCAGTTTTTGGAAGTCTTCTGATAAGTGAAGTGAGTGTCCTTCCTACTACCCTTTAGGCATGTGCTTACTTTCAAACAATTCTGGTGCAGGGGCTGAGTCAGTGCTCTGACTGGCTGCTGGAGCCGGTTCAGCAGGCTCTTTTTAAGACTCTGATATGGTGATGGCTTGGACCCTCTCAGGCAAAGGTCCCACAGCAACATTGGCCGTAGATCCTGTCACTTCTCTCACAGACACTGCAGAATCCTTCACTCAGTGAGGTAGACTGTTAAGGAGCCAATGGGATTGATTCTGGCTCCCAAGCTGAGAAACATAAGATATCAAAACTCTCCCTGAGTTGCACTGGCCACACACTGCCACTATAGACCTGTTTATCTTTCAGTCTTTTTGAGCATTAACTGCCTCTTCATCTATTCCTCCACTTCCTGAACCAGTTCTATATTCACTGATATTGCTGGCTTACTTGGGAGCACATGGGCACAGGAAGGACTTCAGAAAGGAACTAATGGAAGTGCCTCTACCCTCCACCCACAAGAGTTATGGGGCTGCTACCACCCCAACCTCTCTCTCTCTCTCACTCACGGCAGGAACTCCCAAGGCATTTTCCTTCTCCCTCTGCCTGGCAGCCTGTGAATCCCTTTCAACTACCCACAAACGTAACTCCTCTAAGTACTCAAGTACCAAGGACCATGCTTTTTCTTCTATTTGGCTAATTGTTTATATCTTTTGTTATGTGTACCTCAAACAGAGTTGGTACACCTTTAGAGTGGCAACACATTTAGGGCTCTGGCATTAGAGCACCTGTGATCTCGCCGACTAGGAGGCTGGAGCATAGTAAGCTGGAGCACTTGTTCCATAGGTGCAGATTGGGTAGGAGGCTGGAGTCCAGTGTGCTGGAATGCTTGTTCCATGGGTGCAGAGAGGGTAGGAGGCTGAAGCAGAGTGTGTGTTGGAGTGCTTGTTCCACAGGTGCAGAGCAGAGTGTGCTGGAGTGCGTGTTCCACAGGTGCAGGTTGTTGCATGTACTGTTCTCTGTGCAGGTTTTACAGGGTGTTTGCAGGGGTATGCTGACCAGACAACGTTTCCGGGACAGCGAAGTCCTTAACATTGACAATGTTGACAGGTTTTGACATTGTCAATGTTAAGGACCTGAGGGCAGAAATCAGCCCTTTCACTGTCCATCGCCCTCCCCTTCAAATTAACTCAGACTCAGAGTTAGTTATATTATGAAGGGTGTGTGTGTGTGGGGGGGGGGGCACAGCCTCCTGAAAGAAATACATCTATGTCTGACAGGCAGAATTTCACCTGTCAACACTGGGGATCTTGCCATGCTGAACTTCGACAACACTGTTGTCATGTTGGCATGGACAGGTGATTTTCATTGTCACCCAGGATGGTTATGGGCATTCAGCTGTGTTGTTTTGGTTGGAAAGCACTGGTGTTGTAGTGGGATTTAATGTGCGCTCTGGGTTGTACTGTCATGGAAGACACTGCCTGATGTCACCTTATTGCACTGCTTCAAAATTCATGTGCAGCTTGAGTATAAGCACACACCCTCCAGCGTGGGCATTATTGAGAAATACTGGACCGCCCAGGGGCGTAATGAGGCCCGACGCCACAGATGGAGGGCCTTATAGCCCCTGGAAGGTCCGGCATTTCTCAATAATGCCCACCCTGGAGGGTATTATTGCACTTAGAAAATGGGTATCTTAGTAAATTTCAATTAAGTAGTAAAATAAGACAGGAAATAAGTTTAAAAATACATAGAAGTAGTACAAAAAATGTGTTTATTACACAAATAGTCCCTATGTTTTAAAGGCTGTTCCAGCTGCTTTTGCTCCTCCCCACAGAGCAACTGTAATCTGTTGCTGCCCCCCCACACACACACACACACACACACACACACACACACACACACACACAGTTCAGCAACAAATGTGTTATAAAGATCTCATGGCAGTAATGTCTGCATGTCTGTCTCCTTTCTGCATGAGTGGTATTTTTTTATTTTCTAGCCACGGAAGTCAAGGCTCATTAAGCACGCCGACTGACTTGCATGACCACGGGATCGACCATGCACAAGCCTAAGCCCCGAGGTAAATTATTTCTTTAGTTTTGCTTTAAAGCAGGATATCTACCAATTGTGGGGACATTGTAGTATGAGGTAGTCGCTTTGTGCCATTCTTTGAAATGTGCTTCATAATATGAAGCGAAAACAACTGACTGCTTCCTTTTGGTTCACTGGTATTGCAGAAGCGCGGTCGGGAGAGTGATGCCATTGTAAAAGAACATGGCTTTGTGAATTTACTATTTTATCACTCTTCCCGACTGTGAACTATCCGGAGTGTGGCTTTTTTTTTTTGCTGCCACTGACTGAAGTAAGGAGTGTTGGGGGTAGTAGCTCTGCTAAGCAAGAGAAAAACATGGAGGGGATTTGAAATTTCCAACTGGTGCTTTCAGCCAATGAGAAAGCAGGCTGGACACCAGTATAGAAGAGTACCTGGTGAAATGGCATTTGGACTGGTACTTGTTTTTTACCTGGGCATCTATTGAAAAATAAATGCCCAGATTAGAGCTGCTTTCGGCCAATCAGAATGGAGAATCCATTCTTACCATTTTCTAAATTATATTAACTGTCGGGGTGTGGGGGGCGCAGCCCCCTCAAAACACATTGTTACAACAAATATATATGTTTTCTGTATATTTTACAGATAATGTGTCCAGTTAGGAGTGTGCTTGCATATCCTGAATGGCTGTGATACTGTGGCGTTTTGCTCCAGTTGCTGGAGGTGTACTGCTTGAGTGCTCCCTTCACTGTTGGTGTTTTTCTGGTGCACTAATTGCAGTCGTCCATTTTACTATTGCAACACAGTGGGAGAACCAACAGAGTTTGTCTCACTGTGCTGTAAATATCCACTCTGGTCTCACACACACACACACACAAATACTCTGCTCCTCCACTTAGTTGGTCAACCCCTTGCACATACCAGGAACATTACAATCCTTCCCATTTCTGACTTCCTGGCCCAATCAAGTGATGGTATACAAATCTTACCCTTCTTTCCAGGTATTAACATATGTGTGCAATGTGTCTGGCACATGCTGCTTGGCAAAAATACTTCTTTTCCTGTTTCACTGGATGGCCTAGCAATTTACTTTCACTTAACAGTCCATAAAACACTTTCTTTGTTTCTCTCTACTTCTTCATCCCCAAAACTTAGTGAACCTGAGTCCCCGTTCAGGCACTATTTTGTAACTGGGGCCCTCAAAGGATTTCACCAGATAGTGTGGGTGGGCCAGTCAGGCTTCTCTCCACAGAGAAGGGAACTTGCAGTGATGTGAAGACACGCTAAAACCTCTGACAAACACATTAACAGTTGCCTTCAGTTATGTTGGTGTCCACAGACTGGGTTGAGTCAAACATTACAGTTTCTTTACTGAGTAGCACAAAATCACAGAACCCCTGCATTTGGACTCAGCTGATCTCTGGCTGTTTACTACCATGTGTAACCACAATCATTGCAACCATACTTGAGGTATAAAGTGGGCCCGGGGGGGGTCTGATATGCACTTCATTGGCGTTTCAATTTCTTGATTTTCTAGCCAAACACAGTGCCTTTCTTTGTCTGTCACTTGTGGTTGTTCTATCTTTTTTCCAGCCAGTATTACATTTATCTATTCAGGGGGACCTTGCCTTGATTTGGTGGCCACCCTGGGCTTCAGACACTAACTTTACTCAGGGGATCCCTGCCATGCTGCCCAGATATGGCCAAAGATGGAAAGAGGACCAAACCTGTGACTCAAGAGCAACCCATAGCTGTGGAACATCCTTGCTCTTCCCTGAGTTTCCACATAAAATACCTCCATCCCTCTAGGTGCAGCCAGTCTTGCAAGAGTTCAATATGGGGTTAAGACCATGGCTACTTAGCCCATTAATCCCTCTGTCATCTGTGATAAGTCTTTTAGGCCACTGCTCTACCCACTCCTGCTAATGTCTGTCCCAGGCCTTCATAGGACTCTTAAGTCTTATTTGGAATTTGGGGCCATGGCTCCAGGCTATGCAGTCTGTCCTACTGCATCCATCTGCCTCTCATTTTCAGTGCACTTGCTTCTCTCACAGCTCTGCAATGCCTCTCCATTGCATGGACAAGTGTCCATTGTTTGCGGCCTCTGCCATGTCCCACTTGACAGTAGTTAGGGCTTTTTTGTGGTTGGAATGGGCCCAAGATGCACCTACTAGCCACTGCCCTCAGCCAGTGAAGTCTCTTCTGTTGCTGCAGCACCTGCACACTCCAGCCTCCCTTGGCACCTGCTCCACTCAGCTCTTCCACTACTTGCCTGCATCTCCTGTTTATGTCTTCAGGAGTCTCCCACAGTACGCACCATACACCAGCATACACCAATTAGTACCTCCCATTACTGAAATACTGTGTGACTGGGAGAGATATCAACACCTGTTTGCCCTGTCAAGGGGTCATTCTGCACAAATTACTGCCCAAAATATAACAACCTTTGTTATAGTAAGAGATAACCACACAGAATGAGTCACAATTTACACATGAATTTACCTTAAGTAACAATCTACAATATCAGCCACCAAAAAGACACTGAGCCAGAAACATGGGACTTGCAGTCTTCCAACCCCCATCATTGTCCCTGAGATGACTTAGCCTCTTAAAATAATTTAAATGAAAACTTGAGCATAAATGCCTAGTTGTTAGTGTGTTGTCCTTTTCCTCCTTGCTCTTCAGTACCTGAATAGACTGGTTATAGCCATGACACTCTCACAGACCCTCCAGGTAAGATGAAACGTACTGTATTTGCCCAAAGGATTCCAATATGCCACAAATACGTTAAAAAGCAAGTCTGACCTATTAATGTGGGCTGGAATATATGGCTACAGTACACTTCTGGATTTGTGCAGACAGAACAGGAATTGGGATAGGAGATTTCTTGTTTAGCTATGCAGCCTACAGTATGCTGTCATCTTCATATTCTTCTTTAAATGGAGCCCACGTGAAGGTACAGTAAATGTTTTATCACTTTTATTCTACCTCTCCCAATCATCTGCTGTATGTGTGTGTGTGTGTGTGTGTGTGTGTGTGTGTGGGGGGGGGGATTGCTGTCCTTACTGTATTCAGGTTTGTGATCCAGAAAGGCAAACAGTTGGCTGTTCTAAGTGAATAGACAGTAGTGTACCAGTTGTAGGACACTAAACAGAGCCTAGCTAGTCATACCTATAGTAATGTATCTTAATAACTGTAGAAAAGTGCACCACTAGCCAAGATCAAAAGCACACTAGCCAAGTTCAAACACATGGAAAATGCACTAAAATTGCAATAGCTAGCACCATATGTGCTTCCTAAACTCCAGAACATTCCTAGGGGATATAACCCAGAAGCCCCCAGAAGACAGTGCCTGCAACTTTTACTTCACACTTTTGGCTCCTAGTTGACCATCTCATGCAGTTGCCCCCAGCCCTGCTCATTCTGGAGTCCACCATTCGGAGGAGCTCCCCACATAACATTGCTTTTTTACATGCCCTTTTTACATTTATTTAAATGGCGTTCTGCTCCAAAATGTAATTTTCACTGGTTCTACTTTTTCATCTCTGATGAAGCCAGACCCCTGCAGGGAAATGTAACCTGCCCAGATATACGAGACAATCCTGTGGTAGCGGAAACACAGTCCAAGATATGTATTGAATAGCTATCTGGTGACATTCATGCTAAAAAATAAAATAAAAATCACTCTTTTAACCATGAAAACCATCTTGTCATGTACTGTACATCTACTGAACGTTTATTTCCCCATTAAAATACTCACTCAAGGGACTTGCAAGCCCTTTGCTTCAAAAACGCACTGTGAATGTACTTTGAAGGAACTGCTTGAACTTCCCTCACCTCATAAATTACAAACAGATGGGATATTTTTCAATAATAGCACTTAGTATCACATTTATTTCAGAAAGTCATATGACTCTTTCTGTCCACATTGCTACTGTGGAGGTTGGTTCCCTGCCATTTGTTCTGGTTAAGGTTAACCATTTTTTATATGGACCTTTGAGGAATAATTAAACATACATGTGTAAAACCAGATTTTGTGATGCTGCCTGAGCAAGAAACTGATGAAAAATAAATTGAACTCTAACCTCTTATTTGCTTGCCATTTCAGTTAAAGAAGAAATGCACTTTTTAAATTCCCTCTTGAATCTGTACAGTGCAAACTTGTACATGATTCAAGACATCCTCTTGATCTGTAATCCTTAATAAATGTGCTCAAACCAGTATGTCAGCTGTTCATAATAAAGTTTTGGTGAGCAATAACCATGACAGGGTGGGTGTTAATTTCCCTGAACCACATACTCTGGTGCATTGTAATGTATAAGTCGCTTGTGCTAAGTGCCTTTAACCACCTGGATTGTGGTTCAGGAATGGTCACCCATACCCTGGAGTGGCTTACTGCATTTAGAAAATGGGTAAGTAAAATTAAGAAAAAAGCAAAGCAGTGCAGTTAGCAGTCCTGAACCACGCAGCTTTGGAACCTTCTCCACCAATCAGGATGCATGGCTTTCCCTATCCATTTTATAAACAACCAATAAACTAAAACAGGTGCTACTAGAAATAGTGATTTACACTTTAGAACATTTCACTGCCATAATTAAGCAATACGGCATGACTAGGTGTTATGTTGGTGGTCTATAAATCACCATCTAGGGAAATAAGGAGCTCAGGGCATAGCTGAGCACCGCATGCCCCACGAGGGTGATTAATTGGTCATTAACATAACCCCTGTGAGAGCCATATAGCTATAATAAAAATGATTTTTTTCTTTAGTTTCTTTGTTTCTCTTCCTATCCTGGCTGGCCATTCTTTCTATGAGGATGTCTTGTGTTACCCCACAAGATCTGATGGCGGTGCTGGATCCATCAGGTTTCATGAGTGTGTGCGAGGAGCCAGGGGAAATGGTGCTGACCTATAACAGGGTTGTCACCAAGGCCCTTCACTCTATCACACTGTCTGTGTTTGACCCCTCACCTCACACCAGAAGTCCTCCTGGTCTGATGGGACTATCAGAGAGATCAGGAGGAGGGGGTCAAAGGTTGGAACGACACTGTCGAAGGACCAGTTGGGATGAGGACAAACTTAGATTGATGGTTCATTATAGAGACTATAAATCCGCTATCTAATGTAAAAAAGCATAGTTCCTGTCCAAGGAGATTGCTGTGGAAACTAACAGACCAGCTCAACTCTTCCACACCATTGATAGGCTATGCAATCCAGTCTGTCTTCAGTCCAGAGGAGCCTTTTCACAGTCTAGATGTGACGAGTTTGCTCTGTTCTTTGCCAATAAGATTGCCTCTATCAGATAGGAAAGCCAGTCAACACCCTCTAATGGGGCTTTGCAGTGATGGGCTTGAGATACCGGGCAATCAATCTGTTTGGTCCGACTTTGACCAGTTGGCTGTCAAGGATGTTAAGAGTGTCATCCAGGGGTTATGACCAACCTGCTGTAGTTTGGTTCCAGGACCAATGTACCTCTTATTGGGGTGCACTGATGTAATTTGTCTGGTCCTAGCAAAGATAGTCCAGGGTTCTTTAGTGACAGGGTCTTTCTGGAGCCCCTGAAGGAGGCAGTTGTAAGACCACTCCTGAAACAATCTTCACTAGACCTAGATTTAAACAGGCATGGGATAGACAGTATAGTCACCATAGCAGGAGAAACTGATAGTGGGGGGAAAAACCCAGGAAGACTAGATGGACCACACGGTCTCCTTCTGCCAGAAAATTCTTATGTTCTTATGACTGTCTAGCAAACTACAGCCCTGTCTCTAACCTACCCCTTGTGGATAAGGTTATCGAAAAGGTGGCAGCCGTTCAACTGAAGACCCATTTAACAGCTCACAACATCTACGATCCCCTCCAGACTGGATTCAGAAAAAGGCATAGCATTGAGACTGATCTGGTTCGGGTGATGAATGATGTCCGGGTAGTGGTGGATCGGGGGAGTCGTACAATCTTGATTTTCCCTGATTTCTCAGTGGCATTTGACACCATGGGCCATGGGGTTCTGATCAAGCACCTGTGGGTCTGTTGTGGACTGGTAGGCACTGTCCTCAACTGGTTTAAATCTTTCCTCACTGGCAGGTCACAGAAGGTGTTATCAGGGATTTTTTCCTCCAGTCCCATGCTCTTGCCATGTGTTATACAGCACTGCGCTCGATCTTGTCCCCATGTTGTTCGGAGTGTACATACTACCGCTAGGGGACATTATAAGATGGTTTGGGCTGAGTTTTCATTGCTATATAGATGATACTCAGCTATATGTGTCTTTTGAGTCCAAACAACAGGAGCCAGTTTCGGTGTTTAACAGCTGCCTTACTGATATTCAAGGCTGGATGAGGGCAAACTGGTTGAAGCTGAACTCAGACAAGACTGAGGTACTGGTGCTGGAACCTGGTCACAAGGGGGTGAGGGGGCAATCTGGTCAGGTCTCCAGGCTATGACTGGGAGATTCCCAGTGGCTCACCCCAGATCCAGTAAAGAATCTTGGCATTGTTTTGGACTGTGGTTTGATGCTTAAATGGAAGGTGTCAGCCATTGTCCAAACCTCATTTTACCATCTGAGGAACATCGCCAGGATTAAACATCTGATTCTCTCTGGTGAAATGCCAGCTCTGGTTTATGCTTTAATGACCACTTGCCTTGATTACTGCAATGCCCTCTACCTAGAGATTTTGGGGGTAGATCTTCGCTGCCTGCAGCTAGTGCAGAATGCAGTGGCCAGGTTGTTGACTGGCAAATCTAGGTCTTGTCATATTACACCTGTGCTCTGCTATCTGCACTGGCTGCTGGTTAGGTGGCAGATCTCCTTCAAGGTCAGTTTGCTGACCTCTAAAGCCCTACATGGGCAGGGGCCTGGCTACCTGCAAGACCTCCTGCATCTCTGTCACCCCCTTCCCCTTTGCTCCACTGATGAGGGATTGCTGGAGGTTCCCAGGGTCCGTTTACAAACATCTGGTGCTCACACTTTCACATATGTAGCTCGGACCCTCTGGAACATTCTACCTCATTATATCAGCGAACGTTTGACTTTGGATCAGTTTAAGCGGGAGCTAAAAATCTAATTGTTTAGACAAGCTTTCTCAGGTTATGTTTAAGTTTTACTGATGTTGAAATTATTTTGTATGTAGTTTTCTTCATATGTTTTGTATTTTAAGTGTTTTAATATGATGGAAAGCGCAATGAATCACAATGAGAATTGCGCTATATAAATAAAGTTGAATTGAATTGAACTTCCCAGCCCTGTCACCCTGGCATCCCCAGGTCTTACCATCTCCTGGTATCCCCAGTGGGAGGGGGTGGGGAGTCTCTTGACCTACCAGACCAGATCCAGATTCAGGAGGCACCTGTGTCACCAGGGTGCGGAGCCTGCGGAGGCCAGTGGTCATCACGCATGACTGGGAAGTTTTCCTTATTTTCCCCCCAACACAAAGGAAGGGCATGCAGTGATGCTACTGGCAGTGTTGTGCATGCTTTTGTATGCAGTGCGCAAGGCATCTATCCCTTCTCCACTCTTCATTATCCAGCGTCAGTGTGCCAAACCCCAGCCTCTGCTAGGGGCCAGGCTAACACCAGCCACTGATCTCCTTCCCTCCTTGGAGGAAGAGAGCAATCCTTGGGCTACTCAATCCTCCTCTCCATGGCCAACCCCCAATGCTCCAAGGTCACTCCTGACCCTGGGTCACTGGCGTGGTGCCAGGTAAGGCCTGGTGCCTCAGCCCTCTTTGCCACTAGACAGGCAATAAAAATTATTTTTTAAATAGTCTTGTACTTTGTTCAGGATGTGATAAGACTCTGTATGTGTGTTAACCAGAGATTAACCAAAAACTGATAGAATGTTTACAGCCAATTAGAAAGCATTAACTCCTTCAGGACCGATCTCAGCAATCATATATGGCACTAATCTTAGCATGTGTCAAAAAAATAATACTCTGGCACTGGAAAGATGCAATCATCCCTCTTGTACATAATGGTATCGAGAAATAATGTTTGCTATACAAGCAGAACGGGTTGTAGCAGGAGTGTCTAATAATATAGAAAAATTCAAACTGATCTGGGACCCCTTACTAAGCTTGTTGTTGATCCGGAGTGAATAGGGTACATCTAACACCGGAGCTCCTGAATATCCGGTAACAGTTTAATGAGTTCTTGAGGTGAATTATATGTGATATAAGAAAAGTATTACCTATTGGCAGTCGGGGTGGGCTGGGGAGGGTGGAATACAGGCATCTGTTTATCCTGTTGTACTCTACTTAACTGGCAACAATACCAAGAGATACATTTTTTTTTCTTCTTCCTTTAGGTAATTGCTTGTAATGTATGTAGACTATAATGTATGTTGGATGCCTGTAAACATTGTGGTGGGGAAAAAAGAAAGACATTTCTAATAAAATATATTCAATAAAAAAAGAAAGCATTACTCTCAGACCCTTTTTACAATGCAAAAGGATAGAAACATAGAAACATTGAATCTGATGGCAGTGAAGGACTAAATCACCCACCCAGTCTGATGCATGCTTGAAACCCACCACTGTTTTCACCCCTCACCCCCTTTGCTGGAAGACTGTTCAAGGCATCCAATACTCTTTCAGTAAATAAGTGCTTCTTCACAGCTCTCTTGAATTTCCCCCTTCCAGTTTCTTTGCATGTCCCCATGTTTTCGTGCATACTTTCCTCTGAAAAATACTCCCCTTCTGTACTGTCTTTACCCCATGAGGTATTTATAGGTCTCTGTCATAACTCACTCTCCTGTCTTCCAGGGTGTACATATTGATGGACCAGGGAATGAGAACACACTCATCAATCAACAAGTTGTTTCCAGAACATGCTCAAAAAATCTACTGAAGAGCTGAAAAGTAGTGCCAAAAAGATATGTATTTGAATTTATGCAGCTTATTACATGTCAAAATCAAGATACTGCACTTGTAAGGTCAATGAACTCTGAGATAAAGTGCATTGAAGGACTACTGTATAGCCTGCAAATTGTCCCCCCGAGGAAACTCTTGCTGGATGAAGCACCAGGGTAGCCTTCTCCTTTTCTGCCACTTCATATTGGGGTAAGACATTTCTCTGTTGCCTCTGTTCATGCTATATCTTGCACAAGGTTTTGGTAAAAATGTTTTAAATGTTCCACACTTTGATGATTGCAGATGTGGTATGCTGCATTACACAGCCACTAGCAATTTGACTTGATCCAGCATTGCTGGCGTTTTTGCAGGATGTAATCCTTCTGTGCCTTTTAACTCAGAGCTCATTGAATTTACAGGTATCTTGATTTTGATGTGAAATATGCTGGATAAATTCGAATACATTTTTTTGGACACCGCACTTCAGCTCTTCAGCTGATTTTATTTTTAAGGTGTTCTTGGAGTAAGCTGTTTATTTGGAATGCTTTTCATTTGCTAGTTCTAGTTTGTATTGTTTGGGCTTCCCAGCCCAGTTTATGCACCACCCAGTTTAAACCCAGTTGTAATGGTTTTTACTTTATGGATTTTGTACATATTGAGGTCCTTCATTCTCTCCTTATAGGGATTCTGATGCTGATCCTGTGCCAACCATGCACCATTTTAGTTGCCCTCCTCTGGACTTCCTCCACTCTATGTCCTACCTAAAATGTGGTCTCCAGAACTGGGCACAGTTCTCCAGCTTGGGTCTCACCAGCGATTTATACAGTGGAAACACCATCTCCCTCCTGCTGCTAGTGATACTCCTCCCCATGTACCCCAACATCCTACTGGCCCTACCCACTGCCTTGTCACATTGCATCACCACCTTGAAATCATTAGATATATGATTACTACCAGGTCCCTTTCCTGTTTGGTGACCATCAATACCTTTTCTCCCATACTGTACTCTGCCCATTGGTTTATGTGCCCTAAGGGCATGATTTTGCACTGTTTCATGCTGAAACCTTCTGCCATGCCTTGACAAATCCTTGAGTTTTCTCAGGTCTCGTCACATTCCTGCTATCACATCTGGAGTGTCCATCCTATTGCAGATATTGGTCTCATCCATGAAAAGACAGACCTTCCCTTACAGCTCATCTGATATGTTACTTACAAAGACATTAAGGAGGGTTGGTTCCAGTACTGAACCCTGTGTAACCCCACTGGTCACCCTCCCTTCCTCCAAGTGAACTCCATTTACCACCACCCCCCGACACCGATTCCTTAACCAGTTCGTTACCCAGTTTACTGCCTTTGGACCCACCCCTATGCTGCCCAGTTTCTTATGAGCCTTCTATGTGGAATGGTGTTAAAAGCCTTACTGAAGTCTAAGTAGGCCATGTCCACCACCTCATCCTGATCTGTTTCCAAAGAAATCATTCAGATTAGTCTGACATGACCACCCCCCCATCATAAATCCGTGTTGCCTTGGTTTTATAACCTGCTGGATTCAAGATGCTCCACAATCCTTTCTAGAGGTGTGCAAAACTGGGGAGGTTTTGGTTTTGCCAAATCACCTCTGGTTTTGGTTTTGAATTCACGGCCAATTTTAATAACAGTTGTTGATCACTAATGAAGCCAGCTCATTTCCAAGGAAAAAAAAAAACAGTATCTAACCATGCATCCTTTCTCAGTCACCTTTGGGAAATAGGTGGCAAAGATGATGAGTAGTTACTGCACATCTCAAGGCAAGGTATGAATATGACCTGATTAACTAGCAAGATGACAAGTTGGAGCTACCTCGCAACTGCCAAGAGCTCCCCCCTTCCCTCCTGTAACTTGGTAATAAATTGCCTTCTCAGATTTTTGGTGGAATGGCACAATAGGAACAGACAGCAGACAAGTGGTACTCACGTAATAAATGGAATTTATTACAGATCAATAATACAGGCTTACTACCAACAGTGTGAGCACTGAGAGAATACCAGTTTTCCTTACCTAGATAAATGCAGTCTCTCTTTTCAGAGAAGTTACATGCTACAAAGGGTCTTATACCCCGATAATTGTCATGGCAACTGCTAAAGAAGATACATAAAAAGTATATAATTGGTCAAAAACAGGTGGCCTGAGTAACCATCCTAACAAACATGAGAAGTTGCTTAGCTTGCATAAGATAGTGTAATACAATAGGTCTTCTGTGAGTCCCAAGGTCATAGCAGCAGTACAATTACTAAAGATGGCACTGTTGCCTTACTTATAGAGAATATAGTAAAAATAGAATAAAAAAAAATCTATCATAGCTAAAATATATCAGTATAACATAATAAAGCATAATATCCATTAGTAGAACACATATCCTGACACTTATGCTTATTCAAGTGTCTTTGCCCTAAGGCTAGTACATGTACCTAAATATAGATTGCTGTCCACGAGGTGGGGGTATAGTCAGGGGTGCTGGACTATGGATAACGCTCTGAAAATGTCTCACATGTGACACAAGCCTTTATTATACAGGACTACACAAAAAAGGGTCCTATCCTGACTCCTGCTTCTGTGTGAAATGGCTGGTGACACTGCAGACAATGATTACTCAATTGCCATTCTGCCCCTCCTCCAAAATGTTAATGTTTCACACTTGATGAAAGCCTTTGCTTTACTGGACAACACACACAAAAAAGGTCCTGTCCCAACTCCTGCTTGTGTGGTAAATGGCTGGTGACACTGCAGACAGGCTACTCTACTGTGGTAACTGGTCAACATGTCACCAGAATAATACCTGGATCTCTGCTAAGAAGTCACTAGGAGAAATACAGAACCTTGAGGAATTCCTGCACAAGAGATACACAAAAAGCAAAACAGACCTACTACAATAAACTTCTTCAATCCTCCGCAAGAGATGCCCATGGTTTCTGGAGCCACATCAAAACTTTCCTGGGCCAATCCCGCAAGCCCGCCATAACTGAATTAACACTAAATGGTGCCATTTGCAACAACCTAGCAATGATTGCTAACACAGTCTACACTCATTTTTCTGAGCTCTCCACTATATGGGCGTTTCAAGTGAGGCTCCTACTAGCACCCATCCCTCAAATAGGCTCCCCCCATTTCACCTTAGAATGGTCTCATCTAAGGATGTACTGCATCTTCTTAAAGCTACCTCACCCCATGGCTGTGCCGAAGCTGATGGATTACTGCCCAGGTTCATAAGAACTGCAGCCCTTGCTCTTGCTTTTCCTTTCTCCAGGATAATCAACCTCTCCATCATAACACAAACTGTACCAACTCTGTGGCAGACTGCCGTGTGGTTCCCATTCATAAAAAGGGGATACAAAAATCATGGGCAACTACCGTCCTATAGCAATTCTCCCTATTCTCTCCAAATTACTTGAGAAGGTCATTGCCGGTCATGTCACTGAATACCTACACCGCGACAATCTCCAGTCCCCGGTGCAACATGGCTTTCAAGCAGGTCATAGCATAACAACTGCCCTTATTCAACTAACCAACAATATCCAGACTGCTATGGACAAGGGCTTCCTTATGGCAGCCATCTTCATAGATCTAACGAAAGCCTGTGATCTCGTTAATCACCCTCTGCTATTATCCAAGCTGCCCTCACTGGGATTCTCTCAGTCTGCTACTTCCTGGTTTAACCACTACTTATAAGGCAGAAAACTATTTGTTCAGATTGAAACGGCAACCTCTGATCCTGCCTCCACTAACCTTGGAGTTCCCCAGAGATCAATACTTGGCCCCTTACTGTTCTCACTCTTTATTAACAACCCTCCGTCTCTGCCCTTCTCCTCTTCCATGATCCTATACGCGGATGACATGGTGCTCTACTCAAGTGCCAAAGGCCTGCTCTGCATGAAAGCAAATCTTCAAACTGACTTTGATGGTCTACACTCCTGGTTGCTATAAAACAAGCTGTTACTCAACACCAACAAAAATGTGGCCATGCTCTTTGGCTCCTTCCCCAGACTCAAGTCTTGTACCAACCCCCTTTCAATTCACGGTCCTGATGGCTCCCCATTGGAGATAGTCTCCTCTTTCAAGTATCTCAGGGTTACCATTGACCCAACTCTAGACTTCAACCTGCATATAGCTACCACCTCTAAGGCGGTGAACACCAAACTAGGTCTAGCTTACAAGGTCAAGTCCTCCCTCAGTGATGAGGCCAGACTGGCTATTTAACAAGGATACATCTGTCCCTGTCTGACTTATGGCTTTCTAGCCTATCTCAATGCTAGCAAAGGTGTCTTCCTAAAATGGAGCACCTGCTACAACATTTGTCGATTTGCTCTCTCTGCTCCCAGACTGACCCACAGTTGCCAGCTCTATACTCAGCTGGGCTGGCTCTCTCCATCCTCACATTGACTTTTTGCTGATGGCTATCTAATTGACAAAATAGTTAGAACTGGATCCCCTGAGGCCCTCACAGCCTTGTTAGTCCTACCAGACCCAGCTTATCCCATCAGATCCTCAGATAAACCCTCTTTTGTAATTCCCAGATGCTCCACAAAAATGGGTGATCTCTCCTTTGCAGTATCAGCTCCTAGAATCTGGAACTCCCTTCCTCATCATGTCAAAATCTCAGTTTCACACCAGGCCTTCTAAAAGGGTCTCATGCCTACCTAACTGAAACTGACATCTGCTCTTGCCCTGACACTCCAAAGTCTTTCTCCTAACAGCTACACTGACCCACTTCAGCACTTCCCCTCTTTCTGCACTTGTACTTTCCAACTGTTGTACTAGTCTCCTATCTTTCACACCCTGAAAATATGTCTATTTGTTTTTCCTCCTTATTGACCCCCTCAGGGTCCTCCACATCATTAACTTCTACTTCCCCCTTCGTCACTGCATCTGCTGATCCCCAAGGTATTTTGGGATGTCTGACTAGCATCTTGTCTGTCTAGCACTTAATATATTATAACCTGTTCTTGCTCCTTTGTTGTTTCTGTCATCTGATTACAGTATGTACTCATTGTTTTGTTATTTGTAAACCTTCTGGAACATGCCAATTGTTAATCCTGTTTGTACATTTATTCCAATGTTATGTTATGTAACTCTCCCGGGTCATGCCTAAATATAGGCAATACTCTTGTCTAGTGCACCTACCCGGTTAACAAAAACAAAATAAATAAAATAAATAAATACCACATGCAAAATACAGAAGCTGAAATGTTGAATGCTGGAACATTGCATGGAATATATGGCTGCCTTGTGATATTCCCATTCCTCCACTGCTGAGCACACTGAAGTTTGTTATATATAGCTCTGAGGGTGCAGTTCTGGGGTTGCAGGGGGGGCAAAGCCCCCCACATTGCTGCGAGCTGTGGATGTTGGTTTCTTTGCGTGATTTTTTCCCCCCAGTGTTTACTGTTGTGTGAGTTGTGTGGAGTTGTTATTAGGGCTGTGCTTGTCTTTTGTATGCTGCAGTTGGTTATTAGTTGGAACCTACTTTCACCTGAGTGTCTGACTCAGGGTGGTTTCTGGTGAGAAGGTGTGGGACGTGACTGTTTTGTTCTTCAGTCAGTTTCCACTGCTATTTCTCTGTATTGGTCATGTCGCTGGTGCATTCCTCAGAGTGCCAATATGGTTTTTTGTTTGCAATTTCCATCATGCCCCTGAATCTGGTTCCCAGTCAAAAGGGTTGTTTTCTGCTTCATTATGGTGGATTCCAGTACCAGAAGGAGAAGTCAGTGGGAGAAAAAATGTATTTGAAGTGTGTCGAGTACTTCCATTACAGCTGCCTGGCCAGAGTTTGTACATTGTGAGAGGAGGTAGTGTTTTCAAGGGACTTGTGCAACCACCTGCCAGAAGCTTCTGATGTTGCTGTACGGTCTGCTGTAGCTGCTGTGAAGGAGCAGGCTGTGACTACAGTAGAGTCAGCTTCAGAGGCTCTGCTGCACTGTATGAGGGATCTGCCAGATGCTATCTGTGGATGGCTACCTACTGTTCACTGCCTTCAGAGGACTGTTTGTAGAGCCCATGCATCTCGGTGTCATCCATCCGCGATGCCAGCTTCTGTGTCAGATTTGGTGATTCCCACCAAGTATCAGCTTACAGATGCAGGGGAAGACTTCTCGATATTTGTTAGTGGGAGTGGTGAGGAGAGGCACTTGATTTTTGGCACATGAAGAAATGTGACATTTATGGAAGGCTGCCAGCAGTGGTTCAAAGATGGCACCTTCAAGTGTTCCCCTTCTCTGTTTACACAGCTGTACACTATACACCACATCCACATGTCTGCCATTCTGCCTGCATTTCACAATTTGATTACTGACTGATGTGCTGCAGCTTATGGGACTGAGGTTTTTCAAATCAGAAGCCTAAAACCCAGCTTCGTCCCCATTCTACAGTGCTGGACTTTAAGCAAAGTGTCATGAAGGCTCTGTCTTTCATGTTTCCGGATTTACTTCTCAAAGGGTGCTTTTTCAATTTCTGCCATGCAGTCTAGAGATAGGTACAGCAGGTTCCTGGAGTAGCTGATCATTATGCGATAGACCCTGACTTTTCTTTGCATGTCCACCTGCTGTTAGCTTTGGCATTTGTGCCCATGGCAGATATTGTGGCAGCCTTCCAAGAGTTGAGGGAGTGGACATTTTTTTGGGACTATGAGAAATTACTGCAGCCACTTTTGGATTATTCTGAAGATACTTGGCTGAGTTGTTCTGTGAGGAAGAGTGGCCACAGGCATTCATTATTTCCCTTGGACTACTGGAACTGCTATTACTCAACTTGGCAGGGTATGCCCTGGATGAGCAGTTCTATGGAAGATTGGCACCAAAGCTTCTCTAGCTGGATAGGAGCTTGACACCCTAACATCTGTCATTTTACCCACTGCTTGCAGACGGAACAGCAGTTTATTAAGATTAAACTGGAGCAGGTGGTGGCACGTAAACCGATTTCATGCACTAATAGAAGAAAGTATTGGGATTTGAATAAAAAAGTATCCTCAATTGTGAGGGAGAGGGGTATCCTTATAATTTGACAGCACAGGTCTGATTCTGTGTTTTCTGTTTGAGGGACTTATAGAGGTAATATTCCTGTGGTGGAAACTACTGTATATTTTGAATGTTTAATTTCATGCAGTGAAGCTGCCACTTTCTGTTCTATATTGCTTCTTGTGTAAAGGGCTGAGTATGGGTTTGATTTGTATTTCTCTGTTTTGGTAATAAATGGTGTGGTATTAGGAACTGTGCAAGCTGTGTGGGTTTTTCGTGTTTCTTTTTTTTCCCCATTAGTTTGAGGGAGGCACTGGTTAGACCACTTCTGAAGAAACCATCTTTAGACCCTGATGTCAAGTCGAACTACCGTCCAATCTCCAACCTCCCATTCTTAGAGAAGGTTGCTGAGAAGGTTGTGGCACAGCAGCTTGAAGAGCACCTCATGGCCTTTGATCTTTAGAGGACTATCCAGTCACGGTTTCGTGCAAGGCATAGCATGGAAACCACATTAGTTCAGGTGCACAATGATCTCTTCGGGGCTAGAGATTGAGGAGAAGGGACAATTCTCGTGTTCCTTGACCTCTCTTCAGCTTTTGACATGGTAGACCATTGTGTGTTGTTTGACCACCTGAGGGAATTTTGTGGACTCACTGGCACTATCATCTGCTGGTTTGAGTCCTAGTTTATGAATAGGAGGCAATGGGTAGTGATGGGGAATTTGTCCTCCTCCCCTAGCCTCCTGTCGTGTGGAGTACCTCAGTGTTAGGTCTTGTCACCAATGTTGTTTGCCATGTGTATGCTGCCCCTGGGAGTGCTCATTAGGAAATACAGTCTGGGTTTTCATTTCTATGTGGTTGATACCCAACTGTATCTTTCCTTTGCTCCTGGGACATCCAATGTGGTGGCAGTGCTAAATGGATGCCTTGCCGAGATCAATGATTGGATGGCCTGCAGCTATTTATGACTGAACACCAATATGATGGAGGTACTGGTGGTGGAGTCGAACAGAGGGTGTGATAGGATGGCCTCTGGCACAGCAACAGGGTTGTTCCTGGGGTCTGCACCATTGAAGGCCTCCTCTAAGGTGTGTGATCTTGGTGTGACCTTTGACAGCAGATTGACATTTGAAGCCCTAGTGTCATCCATTGTCTGGACCAGCTTTTATCATCTTAGGAATAGCACCAGAATTAAGCCCCAAGTTCCATCTATGGACCTCCCCACCTTGGTACATGCCTTCGTGATGTCAAGGCTTGATTACTGTAATGTGCTTTATCTCAAGGTTTTGGGAGGTACCCTCCACCAGCTGCAGCTAGTGCAGAGTGCAGCTGCCAGGTTGTTGATGGGGCAGTTGAAATACTGCCACATCACCCTGGTGCTGAGTGAACTGCACTGGCTGCCGGTCAGATGCAGGATCCTCTTCAAGGTGGGCTTTTCACCTTTAAGGCCCTACGTGGGCTAAGCCCTGGATACATGTCTGATCTTTTTACACCTGCTGCCTCAGTCTGCTCCCTCTGTTCCTTCTCTAGGGTCCTCCTTGCGATTCCCAGGATGAGGTTAAAAACTGCCGGCGACAGAGTGTTTAGTGTAATTGACCCCGTCCTGTGGAATTCACTTCCACCATCTGTAAGGGATGCCCCTTCAGTTGCGGTATTAAAGGCCCACTTCAAGACTCTCCTGTTCAGTCAGGCCTTCCCTGACACTGCCTATTAGATCTAATCCCAGGGATGGCTCTCTTAGTTACTTCGTTTAGCTTAGGTCCTGTTTATTTTACATGGCCTGTTTAAATTATTATTGCTGTAATTTATTTATTTGCTCTTATTTTTTAATAGTTTTATAATTATGTGTATAGCACCCAGAGCCTCTGGTAGTGGGTACCTGGAAAAATAAAATTTGCCATACCTTTTCAATGTTTTGACAGGCAGCATAATTTCCAGGCAATAGATGTCTATTCTGCAGTACTACATCAAGATTTGTGACATCAGGGTTTTGCAGTGCGATATTATCACATAATGCCCTCAACTGCTGGGCTGCCCCTCCCTGCAAAACATTTCATATGAGATACAATCCTTTATTTGACAGGACTACACACACACACAAAAAATATGGTCCTCCTTTCCCTGTCCCGACTTCTGTTTCTGTAGGAAATAGCTGGTGACACTGCAAACAGAGGCTATTCTACTGCTGGGCCACCCCCCCCCCTCCAAAACATATCACACATGACCTAAGCCTTTATTTGACAGGAGTACATACACAAAAAATTGGTTCTGTCTGACTCCTGCTTGTGTGGGGAATGGTTGGTGACACTGCTCTGACAGAGCTTTGGAGTGGTTACACAAGTGACTTACTCAGAGTCTCACAGTATGCCAAGTTTGTATCCCTGCTGAATAAGCTCAGTTACCACTCTGATCTCAGCTTATTTCCAGGTAAGGCCCACTGCCACAGGTGCCTTTTTTCAGGGCTGACACAGGAGCACTGGGGAGGTTAAGTGACTTTCTCAGAATCGCATAGTATGCAAGGAGGTTGTGAGAATCAATATAAAACCCAAGTCTTTCTGCTGGATGTAGCACCAAGCTCATTCACAGCACATTACTACAACTTCTCAGCTATACTGCCAGGCAAACAGCTTCAAGAGCCTATGGCAGTGCAGTGGAACTTAAGATGAACTGACCTTCAAGTTCTTGCACTGCAGTATTTGTGCTTTTCTGTTTCTGTCTGGTGCTGCCCTCTACCACTACTGTGCATTGGGGCTAGCAAATAATGCAATCTCCCTCTGCCCCTTCCCACAGTATCCCTCCACCAGCACCTTGCCTTTTGTTTGGCACTTTAGCAGCCAGTTTCAGTCATCGGGTATGAGGTGCACCCCCCCCCACACACACACACACAAAGTCTGTCCCTGGCCCATGACCCTTCCCAGCCCCAACCCTCTCAGTTTGTTTGTTATTTCATTTTAGTTTTTATGTTATTTTATTGATGGTGTGAGTGCTGGAAGAAACTGGCCCCCAAAAACCCATTGTTTCTCTTCCTGCCTGGCTGCTTGCTCCTCTGCTCCCCAGCCCCTGACCAACGTCTTCCCAAGTCCCCACCCTACCCTCACAGTTGTGTTATTTTTTTGTGCTCTGTTTTTTTTCCTTTTCTTTTTGGTGGTAACTGGTTCACACTCCTCATAGAAACACTTCCCTTCCTGCCCAGCTGCTCTTTCACTGATCACTTCCAGCTCCTCAGTGACTCAACTCAAATGGTGCCGAGGAGATCTGTGCATTCCAGCTATACTCTGGTTTGCACATGTCTAAACCAGAATACCTGAACCACCAACTCACCATCACTCTTCTGACCTGTCATGTGACAGGCAGGATATAAAAAACAACAATGGCAGGGCTTATGCCCAAGGTTCAGTGTGGGGGAATAGCACCTCCCACATCCAATACAAAAGTCTGCCTCTTTCAGCAGCCCAATGATTAGCGAGTTCAGAAATGCTTGGAATTCCGGCATTTCTGGCTCTGGGCTCCTGCGTGGTGTGTGGTCATGCATTTTCTGTCTCTGTTGCTACTTCTTCTTCTGTTCTGTGTTCCCGTTTTCTCATCCTGCTTCTTTCACCTTCTCCCTCCAGTTTGTCTCCTTGTTAATCTCCCCCTTCCCGAGGTCCATTTGTGGCTGCTCACCCCACACTCCTCTACCCCCTCTCTTTTTGTTTAGTGTTTCACTCCCTTCCCTCTGTCTTATCTCCTTTCTGTTTTTCTTTTGGTGCTCCCCCAACAACAATCCCTCCCAAGCATCTATTGCCACAGCCGTTTACAAAGGAGTGCCAGCTTCAACTGCAACCCACCAGCAATCATCAGAATTTCAGTATGTTTCCATTTGTATACTGTAGCAGTGTTAAAAACTATTAGGAGCACAATACCTAATGTAACCCCCTGCCAAAATTGGGGCTTACCTTCAGCACTGTAGCTCCTGTTCCTGTTCTCCTTCAGGCGCCTCCTCTTTGCCTGCAGATTTTTTTTTTCCTGTCCCTTCAATCTTGCTCTGCCTCTCTGGTGCCCCAATTTTAGCCCCTTTAGTAAAATACAGCCCTGTGGGGCTTCTAAGTTCAAACCATGATCGCCCACACTGCCAAGGCACTCCAGTGCGGTGGGGATCATGTAGGCACTGTCGGCACCTTTGATCTAGGGACCACTCGCCTTGTGGTCAAACCGGGAAGTGTTCTGTCAGTCCTGGGATCCCTGCCTGATCAGTGGGACCCGGTGACCATGGACAGAGCCAGGAGAGCCTGCTTTTCTAGAAATTTAGGGAAATCTGCAAAGTGTTTAGGATCGGGGCTCATGAATATCAATGAGCCAGAGCCCCGATCAAAATGAACATTCATGAGGGTGCTTCTTCCCTCAGGGAAGCTAAGTTTTGGCTGTGGCTGAAAAAGAGAAAGGAGATGTGTTGCCACAAAACAACAAATAGATAATGTAACTGCTATGCATTTGGGGAACAAATATTAAAAGGGGGAAAAGTGTTTGAAATTAAACGGATGCTTTGCTCCTGGCTGCACCAGAAAAATATTTGGGACTCAGAGAGACAGCCTGTCTGCTGCTGAAAGGCATCCTTAAATATTGGCAGCAGTGACAGGGAAATGGACTGAGCACTTTGGCTAATCTGTGCAGTGATAGCAAGTACACAACCAGGGCTAATGGACTGTGGTGTATTTGGGCAAATATTCAGTGTATGCTGGCTGCACCAGAACTTTGATTTGCGACCTTACCTAATCTGTTTAATGGACTGTGGGTTAAGGAGCCATTACAAAGCAACACAGTCAATCGGAAAGCTAGAATAACAAAGCCAGGACTTGTGGGACATTAACCAAAGCTCATGGGAAAACATCAAGTACTCATGGGAAACTTCAGGGACCTAATTTCTTTTTTTTTATATTCTTTATTTAAAAGTTGTTCAATAGCAATGACAAACAAACAAACAAAAATGTGGGTCATATAACTGATTAATACATGTATGGTAAAAAAGAAAGCTGTGATAATATATTTATGTCTCTGGAATATTTCGACAGAATCAGAAGGAGTCTATTCTTAAATTCTGTTATGCATGCCTCATATCAAATTGGGTATTGTCAGAAGAGGCATCACAAAGAAATAGGAGGTATTTTTGAATGTGTTACTAATTTACTAAAAGGATACCTTTCTTCCTGAGGTTGTTTATAATTGCACTAAGTCTATATACTTGGAATGATCAAAAATTGTTTCCCTGGTCAATTAGAACATTATTTTCTGTTTTCAGAACCTTCAGAGGCCCCCATGGCTCCCTAATTACTTTACTGTAATATCATGGGTCAAAGTCCTTTCTATGAGCCATGATGTATAAAACCCATTTTCTCCATTGTATTTTAAATTTCTCTGTAATTGGTTAACTAGTGCTGTAAGCCTTTCCATCTTATGTATCTGAATCATGAGATTCTGTCATTCTTTAATCAAAGGGGGTTCTGGGGAAAGCCATCTCTTGGTAATTGACTTCTTGGCCGTGAGAAGGCAGAGTTGTATTAATTTCTTACTTGAAATATCCTGCATCTCTCTCTCTAGTACACAGCCATCCAGTTGAATCCTGACTCCCTGTCAGACGGACCGACGGTCACGAGGGCCTGGTGCAGACGCCCCAAGAAGCTGAACTGCTGCAGCCATCCAGTCGAATCCTGACTCCCAGTCAGACAGACCGACAGTCGCTGGTCTGGTGCAGATGCCCTCCCACCCCGAGCGAACTGCTGCAACCATCAGTGAATCCTGACTCCCAGTCGAGACCCTGCCTGATCGCGAGAGCCTGGTGCAGATGCCTCCCCAAGAGCCAAACTGCTGCAGCCATCCAATCGAATCCTGACTCCCGGTCAGATGGACCGATGGTCGTGAGGGCCTGGTGCAGGTGCCCTCCCCCCCCTGAGAAGCCGAACTGCTGCAGGTACAAAACCACGGACACAGCTTGCAGCTCCAGAATGGTGGCGCAGTTCAAACCAGTGTGCTTTGGTGCTTTTTTCTCGCAGTACTTTCCTGTCGGCATAGTAGCGGAGATAGTTTTTATTTTCAGCCAAGTCTCCATTTACAATTACTCATTAGGCATTTACTTGTGCCTTAAAGTGCCCAGGAACTGCATATAAGCCTAACTTAATATTAAGCCTTAAAGGGACTGTAGAACAGTGATTACTGCATGTACTGTGACCAAATTAACTCAAAATCAGCCTTAAAGAAACTGTAGAACTGTGATTACTGCATGTACTGTGACCCCCAAAAAAAAGAACTTAAACTTAGCTACTACTGGAAGACAAATTAACTCAGGAGCAGCCATCTTAGCCATCTGTTTAATAGCCTTAACAATGCTCACAGCCATGTCCCGATAGCAGGGTTGTGTTTCAAGTCTCCACTCCATTTCTCTGTACTGTATAAGTAAGTGTTACCTGCTTCCTCTCCACAGCCATCCAGTCGAATCCTGACTCCCGGTCAGATGGACCGACGGTCATAAGGCCCTGGTGCAGACCCCCCCCCCCGAGAAGCCGAACTGCTGCAGGTATGAAACTGTGGACACAGCTTGCAGCTCCAGAACGGTGGTGCAGTTCAAACCAGTGTGCTGCCCCACCAACACTACGTGTCAGCTCCCCACTGCCCCCACCACCACCCTTGGTTGACACTCAACTTTATAGAGTGAGTTAGCCAATAGGGAGTTGGCGCAGTTTTAATCAATCAGACCACTTCTCCACCTGCAGATTATATTTGTTGACCACTAGAAGTATCCTGCCTGCCAACACTTATCTCTCTTCCTTCATCCCATACACCAGTATGTCCCTTGTAGTGTTCTGTATACTCGCTTTACTCCTTACAGTGCTGTCCCCCCCACTATCCCTGCAATGAATCTCTCCAGCTCTATTGTAGGCACACATCTGCCAGAATCTTAGCCTCCTTGTACAAATCCCCCCCACTGCTCCTAGCCTTCCCATCTGTTTTCCGCTCACCCCTAATGCACCTCGCATGCTGGACCACCCCATCGCCCCACCACACCCACCACCAACGTCCATCCTCCTTCCCCCTATACACAATGGAAGGTGGGCCCTCTCTGTCCTAGCCATACCTGCCCTCTACTCCCTACCCATCCCCTGCACTGCCCCCTCAGGTCCTTGCATCTGCCCAAGCACCTTTACCACAACCGCCATAGTCCTCTTCTCCATCTCATCACCTTACTCCTCATGCTCTCTGGCAATTTCCACCCTAACCCTGGACCTGGATGCTCTACCCCCCCTGTCCCTCCCTACTGGGCATGGCCTCCACATTGCCTCTATGAATAGCTGCAGTCTCCCAAGGAAGACTGCTACACTCCAGTGTTGGATCTCCAAACACACGCCCGACATTCTTGCCATAGTGGAGACCTGGCTCTCCCAATCAACTCCTGACTCTGCTGTCTCCCTCCCTGGCTTCACCCTTTTTAGAGAAGATCGTATAGGTAAGTGTGGTGGCAGATGTGCAGTCTACCTGCGTGACTCCCTCCTGGGCCATGCACTACCTACCCCTAAGTTTGGCCACGATGCCTAAGCCATCACCCTAAAAATCACCCCTGACCTGGGCTATGGCCCTCTTTACCTTACAACCACTTACATACCCCCATGGGCACAAAATCTAGCTATCCACTTTCTCACTGACTATCTCTCTACCCAGCCACACAAAGCTGAACAGCTTATCCTAGGTGACCTCAACATCAACTGGCTTGGCTCCACTACAACACACATTAAGGACAACTTCACAGCCCTTGACCTGTCTCAGTTAGTCACTCTTCCCACCCGATTTAACCAATCAAGTGGGTCCAGCTCCCTCCTTGATTTAGTACTCTCCAACCACCCCCACAAAATCAAGTCTATTAATGTCCTAGACAACTCCCTTAGTGACCACTCACCAATTCTCTGTTTCTGGTCCTCCCCCACACTCAATCCCACATACAAAGCTATCCCCATCGCTGCTTTCGCCCTGGGGGCCTTAATAAACTAAAGCTGTACTGCTATTCCATTTAACTCAGCTGTTGCTATAAAATCTAACTCCAGTCTGAAAATCAGCATGTTGCAGCCTGGGAGATTTGAAGTTTAAAATTTGTATGCTGAACTGTTTAACATCAGACCTGCGCTTTTGTATTTTGTGCCAGTGCTCCTACCTCTGGGGGACTCTATTCAATTGTCTGCTGTGTTCCAGTAACCGGAGAAAAGCTGATCAATCTGCAGCAGCAAGTGGGAGGAGAACCAGGGACCAGCATCACAGAGGAGGAGGGGCAGCTCATTATAAAAACCTCACGCAGCTCACAGCGCGAGCATGAGTGGCTAGCGCCACTCCTAAGAGAAAAATAAAAAGTTTAAACTAGGAGAACTTAAGTTAATTTTAGTTGAAGTAAAAGGCTTAATCAAAATAGTGTGGTATTGATAGGTCTGTTTCATGACTGCTTTTGTCCTTCAGTGAGTTGTGAATAACAACAAACCTTTGGACATTTATTATTGTGTCTGTGCACCTGAAGCAGGTTTCACTTTCACTTCTATTTTGTTTTTAACAAAAAATTAGGTATCTATTAGCTTACAAGTTAATTGTTTTATTTAGGTGCTGGATAGTACTGTGTTTAGATATAAGTTTTAACCTTTAGAAGTCTTATATTGAAAATGTTGATGTTAAACCTTTTAGGTTGTTTGACTCTTTGTTCCCTCCTGAGCGTTGCCATTATAAAAGAGTCTAATATAATTAAAAGACCAATAAATCATACATTTTTAGTAAATTGGATAATTTCTTCTAACCAATTACAGAAAAATAATGGTTACAAACTGAGGAGAAATTCCTTTCAGGTTTATTAGAGATGGCAAAACTTAGGAGGTTGTTACGTACCTTTAAACCCCTATAGGTTTAATACTTCAATTACAAATTTTTCTGGGGCTTGTTGTTTGTTTTTAATTCATTGGGAAGATATTGAAATGAATCCTGGGCCCAAAAATTTGAATATGACATTTTTACATGATAATGCATGAAGTATTGGAGCAAAAAATGATACCTTGGCAACCATATTGGTTAATTATGACCGATGTGTACTAGAATTAAGTGACACATGGCTTTCAAATAAACATCATGATGATAAATTTGGTACTCAAAATTATTATGTATGGAGGGCAGATAGAAAATCTAGAGGAGGAGGGGTAATGCTTTTCATAAAACGAACTCTGGGTCATTCAGAAATTTTGTTACAAGGTAGTGAAAAGAATATAGAATTTTTAGCAGTACATTTGGAGCAGATAGGGTTGGTTATTTCAATTGTTTATTCACCTCCAAAAGCAAATATATCAGATTTAGAAATAATATTAACAAACATAACAGATACAGTGGGAAGTAAGCCTTTGGTCTAGATGGGTGATTTAAACTGTGATTGGAAAAATACACAGGGGAGATACTTAAAAAATATAGTTACTACTCTACGGCTAAAACAACTTATTAAAAGCCCTACTAGATATACAGTACATCTAATACAACAAATGGATCTTTTTTAGATCTAATTTTGGTTTCTACTCAAATTGAAACTGAAGCTTCAGGTATTTTACCTCCATGCCTTGAAGATCATAATCTGGTTTAGGTTACTATGCCATGGTCCCAGTTTCAGCAAGATTTGGTTTATAAAAGCCAAAATTGGTCTAGAGACTTTAGAAAGTTCTCAGAGACCCAATTTTTGGACAGTTTAGGTAAGGAAAATTGGGATCGCTGCAGATTAATTCCAGATATTGATACTGCGGTTGAATATTTTACTCAGACTTTTGGAGAAATCTGTGATCTACATGCAGCAAAAGTTAAAACTAAAACAAAACCTTTTAAACTACCTTGGATTAATGATAGATTATTAAAGCAAATCTGAATTAAAAATAGAATTTGGAAAAAAGCCTTGAAATCTAAATTGGAAAAGGACTGGATTATTTTTAAGGTGGCTAGAAATAAGTGTAAAAGGTTAGTTAAAATTTCTAAGATTTCTTATTATAAAAACAAAATTGACATGAGTACTGACCCGAGACATTGTTGGGGAGTGGTTAAACAATTAACTAAACCAGGCAGTAGTTCCCAGAGGAAATAACTAGGTTAAAACATGGTGATATTTTTATTGATAATCTGAAGGATATTTCTAATGCATTAAATGATTTTTTTGTTGACCTTCCTAATTGTAAGATTTCTTATAAGCAAGATTTGGAACAAATAAAAACAACACCTTCTCAAGATGGACTGCCCCATTTAGATTTAAAACCTTGACTGTCACTAGTGTTTATAAAGTATTACAAAATATAAATATCCATAAAACCTTTGGAAGTGATGGCCTTGAAGGTAAGATTTTGAAGTTAGCAGCCTTTAATATAGCACCAGTCATTATTTATTTATTTAATTGGAGACTTCAAATTGGTTACTTTCCCTTATTCTGGAAAGAAAGTAGAGTAAAACTGATCTATAAAGGGGGAGATGTGGTAGAAGTAAATAATTATAGGCCTATAGCCTTATTACCTCTTTTATCTAAATGTCTGGAAAAATTTATTTCTGTACAGGTCACAGATTATTTAGATAAATATAGTTTGTTAACCTCAAAACAATCTGGTTTTCGAAAACACTATTCTACTACAACAGCCCTTTTAGAATTTAGCGATCTGTTAAACAGGTCTTTATTTATTTTCTTTTTTTTATTTTATTTACCAAGTCTAGGATTTCAAATACCTTGGAGCCTTGGTTCTTTTACAAAGGTTCCACGTCAGAGAAAAACAAATTATGGGGAACATCATAACAGACATTACAACAATGTGGACATTGCAAACAGAGTACAGATTAATACAATCTAAGGGTAGCATTGTAACAAGGCAGCCAGCGGCATTTGTCAGAGAAAATGGACAACAGATAAGAAGTGCCAGAGTCATAGGGAGAGGGAAGGGGGGGAAGAAGGAATGTAGGAAGGGTGGGGAGAGGTTGAAAAGTGCAGCATTGGGTACACCAAAATGTGAGGGTAGAATCCAGTGAGGAGGGGAGGGGGAACCACCAGAGCAGGAAGGGAAGTGGAGAAACAAGGTTAAGTTGGGCAGTCACAGGAGCTGTTGGTAGTGAGATAGACCCAGAGCCTAGTTTTAAACTAGGAAATAATATGTAGACAGTGGTAATTTTTGTAGATCTTTCAAAGGCCTTTGACCTGGTGAACCACCCCTTATTGATTGAAAGACTGCAAGAGACAGGTATCAGAGATGGCCCCTTAGATTGGCTAAAATCTTATTTGGGTAATCCCTCTCAGAGGGTGGAGGTAAAGGGTTATTCATCGGAGAGCAGAAGTATCACCAGAGGCGTTCCTCAGGGATCGATCCTGGGACCTCTTGTGTTTCTTATTTTCATAAATGATCTTCCACTGGTGGCTGAGAATACAGAAATTTGGTTATATGCCGATGATAAGGTAATTATTGCATCTGGTAAATCAGAAGATGAATTGCAATTGAATCTGCAGTCTGATTTCTTAAAGATCTAGGGGTGGTTCACCAGGTCAAAGTTGATTATGAACACAAAGAAAATGAAAAGTATGAAATTTTCATCAAAGAAAGTGATGACACTACTCTTAAACTTCAAATTTATACTAAAAATCTAATTAAATTAGAACAGGTTAAGGATTACATTTATTTGGGAGTGATATTTGATGAGCAGATGTCTTTTTCTTGTCATATTATGGATTTGGTAAAAAAAGGGAATAAAAGGATGGGGGCTTTAAGGAGAACTGCAGAATGTTTAACATTAATAGATAGGAAGAAGTTGGCTGAACAGTTAATTATTCCAGTGTTAAGATATGGTGAACTGATATACAGAAGAACTAATAAAAAACTTTTGGCCAAGTTGGATAAAACTTATTTCCGAGTGGCCAGATATGTATTAAAGGGGAATTATCATACTCATCACTGTTTATTGTTGAATAAATTAAATTGGCTGTCTTTTGATACAAATTATATATGTTATTGGTTAATTTTAAGTCATAAAATGAAGTATTCTTGTTAAAATCATCCAATTTCATTATTGCTGTTTTCAGCGAAGCAACATTCTAAAAGGTTATTAACTAGATCAGTTCACTTAAATAAGATTATCATAGAAAAATCACAAAACAAATAAGGGGATAGGACTTTAATTCATCAAGCTGCTAGTTTTGGAATTTTCTTTCTGCAGATGTAAGGGAAATTACGCATCATTCTACATTTGTTCATATTATAAAGGAATTGAATACTCATGTTTGTAATTGCTGATTATTCCTCTCAATGTACTGTAAAATTAGATAAGATTTCTGTCTTTATGTAAAGACAAAGGAAGTATTTTTATACTTTTGCTGCACTGGAAATATTTATACTGATGTGTTTTGTGTATGTGTTAATATGGAACCTTATTGTATGTATTTAGATAGGGATTCCACAGGTCTGTCTTGTAAACTGGACTTTTGTCCAAATGACATGTGTTACCTATATAAAAATAAAATTTTACCTACCTTTACCTACCTATCCCAGCTCGACTGGTTTCCCTCACAACGGATATAGATATTGCTCTAATCTTCCTCACCAGAGCCTTCTGCAAGGCCTGTGACATCTTTGCCCCTGTCACCAGCACCTGCTCCAAGAGACACAATGCTGCCTGGATTTCCCCCTCACTGATCCAGCAACTGAAGCAGCGGGATAACCTGTGGCATATTGCTGTTGAGTCCAGCAGGACAGCTGACAGACAAGCCTATAATACCACTTGCAACCAATGCACCTGGGCCATATGGCAAGCCAAAGCCAGATACTATCAAACCGCCTTGGCCTCATCCAGGGGCTCTGCCCGAGCTTTCTGGGATAACATTAAGGAGCTTAATGGAAAAACCCACTCTCCCCCCCTTCTCAGATGGTTATTAACGGCGCAATTAATACTGACCTACCGCATGTTGCTGACTGCCTCAACACAACATTTTCTGACCTAAGTGCAGTCCTTCCTGCCCACTTCTTCGATCCTATCTATGCATCCAACTGCCCTGCTATTTCTCGACCCCCATTTCTCTTCCAGACCATCTCTCCCCATGATGCCATACTACTCCTCCTAAAAGCCCTCTCCTCCTGCAACCCTAGTTGTGACCCCCTTGATTCCAGGATTCTCCGTCTAACACTTGATGTCATGTTAGCCCCCCTTACTGACCTTCTTAACCGATCCCTATGCCTCAGCCAATTTCCGAGTGCATGGACATTGGCTGAAATTACCCCATCCATAAAAATGAAGACAGCACATTACCAAACAACTACATATCTATCTCCATCCTCCCCTCCCAAAGCCCTGGAGAAAATAACATCCACCCAACTCATGGATTATCTATCCAAGCACAACATACTATGCCCAGAGCAGCATGGCTTCTGCCCTGGTTACAGAACCACTTCAGCCCTACTGGACTTCTCCCACCAAATACACTCTGCACTTGATGCTGGGGAGATCGCCGGGGCAGTGTTCATTGACCTATCCAAGGCCTTTGACACTGTGTGTCACCCACTATTGCTTGACTCCCTCCATCAGCTTGGTTTCTCATCTGGCCCTCTGGCCTGGTTCTCCAGCTACCCCTGTGACAGATCCCAATGGGTCAAATTAAATGGTATCTTATCAACTGCCCTACCTGTACAGTCTGGGGCCCCTCAAGGCTCAATCCTGGGCCCCACATTGTTCAGTCTCTTTCTAAACACCCTCCCCAGCTCCTGCTGTGGCAAAATGCTTCTATACACTGATGACGCAGTCCTCGTTGCCTCACACCCCGACCAACTCACACTCCAGAGCTCCTTGCAACTCACCTTCAGCCAAGCTGAAAAGTGGTTCCTCGACCATCATCTGGTTCTGAACCTCAAGAAGACAAAATCTATGATTTTTGCACACCGCCTAGGTAACTCCAGAAATGCTCCCCTTCACATCATCCCCAGCACCCTACACCCCCTTGAACAGGTATCAACATACAAATACCTGGGCATCACCTTTGACTCGGCTTTATCCTTCCATGCCCATCTTAACTCTCTGTCCTCTGCCATGAATGCCCAGATTGGACTCCTCTACTGCCACAAAGACTGCCTCCCTGAGTTTGCCCTATGGCTGGCTATCACTTCCTCCATCCTGTCTTTGGTTGATTATGGACTCCCTACCTATGCAGCTGCTCACCCCACTGCCCTCACCAAAGTCCAGACCTCTATCAACAAAGCCTGCAGGCTCCTGACTAGTGCTCCCAGCAGAACTCACACATGCCAGCTCTATTCCACCTCGAATCTATTCACTTTTGAAAAGAGTCTGCAATACCACACCTGTATACTGGCAAAAATGACTCTACTTGGGCTTTTCCCCCCAGGAGTCGCCACATCCCTTCAACAGGCCTCCCATTCGATCATCACCCAAAATACAACCAATGCCACCTTCCAGATGCTGAGAGCTAGGACCTCACTTGCCCAAAGGTTTTTCCACTACAGAGCACCTTCCTGGTATAACTCTCTCCCCACGCACATTACTAACATCTCCAAAATCGGCCCCTTCAAAATCATCCTACGCAAACACCTCACTGACACTCAGAGCTGTAAATGCCTTACCAAGAGGTCCTTTCTGAGCCAATCTGCAAACATAGACCCCCCCAGGTAACCACCACCTAGTACTCCTAGTCTCTTATAGTGTTATGTATGAATTAGTTTACTTAGAATAGCTTCTGGTAGTCTGTACACCACGCACTGTAACCTGCGTGCTCCACTGTGTCACTGAAATTGCTTAGTTTTGTATGCTGTTCTGTATCTCACCTATATTGTTCACTGAAATGCCTTGCTTTGTATGCTCTTTTGTATCTCACCTGTATTGTTCTCCACTGTCTTGCTCCACCAATATGTTGTCTCCCTTCCCTGTGACGAGGTGCCTTTGTAAATGAGTCTTTGACTCAAAGGTTGTAAATCCAAATTGTGAATAAATAAATAGTATAGAAAAAAGGAAAAGTTCTCCTGACAACTGGATGTGAACTCCCATCAGCTCAGGGACCTAATTTCAGGTGCCAAAACAGCCAACCAACTGTGCATCGAGTGATGTTCATGCATAATTCATTTTCTTGATTGACAGGCCCTCCAACCAATTGAAGGCCATGCATCCAATAGCTTCAACTAATCAGTAGCCTCAGGAGAGCCCTATAAGAGACTGTGTTTCCAGCATTTTGCCAGATTTGAGCAAGAACCCCCATGGCAGTGGGGGCTCTGGCCCCCAGCCATTCATCCAAGCCTGGAGATCCAGCTAATTCTCTCCATCCAGGAGGGTGTGTTTGCCTTCTTAGCAGTAAAATTTAAAGTTATTTAGTTTCTGTAGTACCTGCTGGCCTGGGGGATGCCAGAATGTCCCCCAGGAGCTAATCTTCTCTTCCACGTTGGGGAAAGATGTGGACCTGCAACCTGATGACATCAAGCCAGCTGTGAGAGAGCTGATCACACCTCAGTTGTGAGAGGACTGAAGAATTCAGAAATCTTCACAGTGGAGATCTACCGTGAGGAGTCTGAATGAGTACTCTTGTACCCCTGGTGCAAGAAAGAAAGAAATCTTGTTGAATTGGGGCAGCCTTGCCTAAGTGACTGTGCAAAGTAAGATCGTTCTTGGGTCTGCACCCTACTGCTGCACATAACCTTCCCCAGCGAGGGTGGACCCATATGTTGGAACTTTTGCTGATTGTGTCTGTTCTGGGGGTGCTCATAGTGAACCCAGATCAGAGTACAAATGTACTAATATGTGATGTTTGCTGGAGCCTACAGGACTGGAAGGGGAGCACTCAGTAAGGGGCTCATCCTGACGTTGCCTGGGAGGTCCAGTATTGTGCTAACGATCTGATCAAGATGTCCTGTGGAGCTGCAAGCCACAGCCGCAAGCCACATAATGGACTGAGACCCCAAAGTAAAAATTGGATTTTCTGTGACCTGGAAATGATAGTTTTACATTGGTATCCTGGAGATGAGAATTTTCCACTAAGTAAACTAACCAGGGCGTTCCTCCTGGTGCCTGGTGGAAGGTGTTATCCCTTCTTCAACTGTGCAACTTGTTTGCTAGAATATGAATGTGCTGAAAGTTAAAATCATATAAATGTGCTAAACAGACAGCAAGAGAGGCTTAGCTACCAAACCTGAAGTGACCAAGTGGTTACACCCCACCAAATGTGTTTTTACTGCAACATGCAGGGAAATCCCTGTACACCCCAAATGATCAAAAGTTTTGTTATTGGTTTACTTTCAAGTTAAACACTATTCTCTTCTTTAAATCAAGCTAGCCAACACACAGCTGCACCATCCACCATGCCTGCAATCATCTAAAGGACGTTGGTAACTGGGTACTCAGGGTAAAGTGTATGAGATTGTGGGGTTTCATACTGAGTCTGGGGAACTTGTACCAGTGGTGGGAACAATAGTGAAATGTGTTCCATCTGATTATTTGGCAGTTTAGATAGTCAGGGCTCTGGGTATCAGTGTTGGTACAAAGGGACTGCTTTTTCTAGTTTATCTGGGTATCTGCCCAGCTAGAGGGTTTTCACCAGTACCAACCAAAATCCCAAACCAAACAAATGAACATTTTGTAAATAATAATCACTGCATAACCTCTATTCCTTTTGTTACACCATTCCTAATCCCTATGCCCCCATATAAATATTGTTGTTACTGTTTTTGCAATTATGTTGTCATGAGCATATTATTAGAGAGAGTCTTTAATTGCAGAAATGTCTGAAATATGAAGAAATGTTATTGGGTCATGTGTTGGGGTAGCAAATGGTTAAAGTGGGTGGTATGACATCCTAGGGGGTTGTAACAGGTAACAGCTAGTCCACTAAAAGCTATACTCTTGGTGGAGGCACTACGCAAAGGTAAAAGCATAGTAAAGAACCAGACTAATGTAAGTCTTGGGAACTCAGGCCCCCCCCAATCTGCATCCTAGGTAGTAGGCAGGAGTAGTAGCCCTTGGAGTAGCACTGCCTAGGTGTTACACTAAGCACACTTCTACACCGACAGTAATCAGTATTTCAATTTCAGTGTTACCCTCCCTGGTGCCCATTCAAAATCTGGAAACTCACTCGCCTGATGCTCATAATCCTGACACCGGGTACCTGAAACACAGTTGCCAGACACTGGGATTTTGCCCGCAGTGGAGTTGTAATCCTTAAGTATTGGGGGGGAGGCAAATCCCCTCTCATTGGGGGGTGCAGTGGGTGAAGCCCCCCGAAACATTAAAAAAATATTTGCCAGGGGGAAAATCCCGATGTCGGGCAACCGTGTTTCGGGCACCTGGCATCAGGATTATGAGCATCAGGCTGGTGAGTGTCAGCCTATCATAATATATCTTTCCCCAGTCCTGAATTTCACACCGAAATCAGATCACCAGTCCAACCTTTCTTCTCATCTGCTCCTACTGCTGGTACAGCCACCACTTATTTCCTAAGTCACCGTGCTCTTCATTTCCTGACCTCCCCTCTAATTTACAATTTTCTCTCATTGTCCACCATTACAGGAATCTTGCTAAACTTCATCTGAGGATTCAGTGGATCTCCATCATCACTCAGCACTTCCGGGTTGCAAGTGCTCCTAAAGGGGCAGGTACTGCAGATTCATAAAACATAACTTTCTCTGTCCCAGGTACATAACCTCATAAGTGCACTGCATGATGAGCCTCTGTTCTCATACCCCTTCCATCTTTCCTATTCACCTTCCAATTGTCAGTTTCATTTCATTTACTCCTGCTTGTATATTATCTGGTCTTATGTCATAACAGCAACCATGTAATGGCGACTCACATAACAGAGAGTACATTTTGCTGAAAACAAAGTAGGCTATACAGCCACTACAATAGCACTATACAGTGCAATAGCTGGACAATATTAAGTAACGTTTAATGTGGGGGAGCTCACCCCCCCCGCACCTCCCATATTCATATAATCAACTCCGTGGGGGTGGACACTGGGGGAATGGGGAATACACATGGGTGGGGCTACAGTATGCAGGGGGGATACCACGGCTGGGGCAACACAGTCAGGGGAGCCAGAGGATGGAAAAAAATATATATATATATATTAACAGTCAAAACAGTTCACAAGAGATTGATCTCGTGATGTAGGTGCCGATTGCAAGCCTCCATCATCTCCTCCAGCCACCCGATCACTATTTTGAGCTAATTTTACGATTAAAGGCTGACTAACTCTTAGCAAAGGGAAAGGGGACGTTTTTGAGAAGGCTCTTTACGCTTTGATAGCGCAAATGGAGGTGGAGATGAGGAAAAACCTCCCCAAAAGAACACCGCCTAACACTCCTGAGAAAGGCCCTAAGAAGCCTAGGCCTGAGAGTTCAGCTGGTCCGGGTGAAACATCCTCTAATCCTGCCGAGCAACAGCCATTAACCCTGGCCAAGTTTCTTGCTGAGTTTAAGCTTTTTAAGGAGGAAATCACATCTATGATGGCTGAAATCAAGATATTGTCTTCAGCTTTAGAGGAAGTAGCATGGCGAACTTCAGACGCTGCAGTGAAAATTCATTCTTTGGAAAGGAGAGTGGAGAAGGCTGAATCAGAATTGATAAATATGAAGCAGAAGATGTCTAGAATGGAGTCCAAACTAGAGGACCTTGAAAGTCGAAGTAGAAGGAATAATGCAGTCCTGATAGGGCTGTCCAAAACTGAAGAGGGGCAAGATGCAGTTCTTTTTGTTCAGAAATTTGTGGAGCGTGTTGCTGGTCCCTCACCCTACGGGGCCAAATATGCTATAGAGAGGGCGCATCGGGTCCTTAGACCACCCCCCCTTCAGGATCACTGCCTAGATCCCTAATATTTAGGTTTCTCAACTATCTTGAGCGCCAGTATTTTCTAAAGAAAGTAAAAGAAGTGCAAGGTATCACTTTAGAAGGTAAAAAAGTAAGAGTGGCTCAAGATCTCCCAGCTACGGTCCGGCAGCGGAGCTCTGCTTTTCATCCCTATGTTTCAAAGTTAATAGCAGCAGGTATTCATTTTAAAATGTTATATCTGGTGAGATTACAAGTTTGCATCTCGGGGGTATGGCACAGCTATAACGACCCGGAGATCGCCCGCTCGGGATTAAAGGAACTGCTCCCTGATCTTCTCCGAGAAGTCTGAGCTCCATTTGTGGCAGGCTCTGCAAGTGTAATATGTTCCCGGGGTCTTATTCTGGACGTCTGCTTTTTTCATTCTACACTCCTGTGTAGGGGGGGGGAAAAATTACCTCCAGTATTCTCAACTGAGATCCTCGGTAGACCGAATGTGGTAGAAGTAAGACTACTTCGTCGGAGTGTCATGTCTCTGCTGGACCCTTACTTTCTGGTAGTTCTCTTAGTTAAGGAATTATTCAGGGTTCCGGTTCTGAGAAAGTAACAGAATGCAAAGTTGCTACATTTATGTTTAGATTTAACGGGGAAGGTTTCCCTATCAAATAATTCTGTTTTGTTTATTGTTCTCATCACTGTGCTATTTTCTCAATATAATTTAGCTGAATGCAGAGGGTGTTGAATAGGTTCTCTCCCTAAAGGATTGACAAATCCTTAATTAAGATATTTAGGTGACTCTTCGGGGCACTTTGACTCCAATCAGAAGGATCAAGTTTCCTATCTTAATACTGATTTATAAAGGGAAAAACTCAAGCCAAGTTCTCTATGAGACGGGGTCTTTTCTCGTTGTTTCCAAGACAAGGGAATAATTGTGTTATAGTTTGGTTAAGCCGCTAGAGGGGGTGTTGTTTCATTGTGCTGATTCATTTACCGGGCTGACAGCGTTTGTTCTGGGCTTAACATTTAATTTTCAGCTCTCCCCCCAACAGAATAGGGATGTCATAAATTGACAAGCATATAATGGGGTGGGACTTGTAAGCTACTCTAATGCTCGGTAACCTAAGTTTTTAATTTTTGAGTGGTACTTGACGACTTTTTGATTTAGATGGTGCTCGAGTTAATAGAGGGCTCCTGGCCCGAAATTAGTTCCCAACAGATGATCACCATCAGATTATACGCATTACCTAGCTTGACATTGCTGCCCATTTCTAAGGCTAAAGTACTAATATTGATAGGATAACATCAATTTGCAGATAGTGACAGGCACCTAACATAGTTCTGCTTAAGCTTCAAAATGCAAATTCGCTGTTGATAATTAAGATAAAGTGGTACAGCTAAATTCGCTTAAGGGGATTCTAATAAAGGACAGTCGGCTAAGTCAAGCTTTAAATGCGGTAAATGGACATTGGCAACAGGGCGATTGAGTAGATTTTGCTTAGGATCCCATTGGCAGAAGGGGTGTAAACAGATTATTAGAATTTAGTTTACATCGTTGGAGCTTACTTTTATTTTATTTAGAAGGTAGAGTGAACTGATGTACTTATATGTGTCTTTGAGATGAAAACGGTCAACAGAGAAAGAGCCGGGACAGGTGTATATGGTCCCTCACTGGAATATGTTGGTTTCCAAAACTGTTAGGAAGTTCATTCTTAAAATGTTTCCCTTACTTATTAATAACTTAGTATTTAAATGCAGGGCTCTCTGAGGGTGGCGGGGGGGAGGCTAAAGAGTTGGTATGCTGCAGAGCAGAACCTATAACAGATGGAGGGAGAGGGAGAGGGGTTTGTTCATGTTTGCTTTCTTTAATGGGTTGCAGGGTCTGGGAGGGTGGGATAGAGGTAATCGGGGGAATCAGCACAGCTCATAGGAGACTTCCAAGGATGTATATTTTTGAGAGATTTATGTTTCGGTATTTTACATTACTGGGACTTTGCAATAATGACTAATATAAAAATTGCAACATGGAATGTGAAAGGATTAAGGAAGCGTGTGAAACAATATAAAATCCTTAAGCACCTTGCTTTGTTGTCCATAGACATTGCGGTAATACAAGAGTCACACTTATTGGACTCGGAAGCCAATAGTATGAGACAGCAGCAGATTGGTCACGTTTTTTCAGCTGGGGCTGCCACTTATAGTGCTGGTGTACTAATTTTTATCAACAGGAAGACCCCATTCATTGTAAAGCAGGTGCTTAAAGATCCGCAAGGGCGATTCTTGTTTTTTCATTGTTTTATATATTCCACCGAACTCCTCCTGGGAACTCTGTATGGACCCAATATAGATTTCCTTGACTTCTTTGTGAAGCTAACTGAGTTATTATATCCTTATATTGCTTTACCAATTATTATGGGGGGATATGAACACCGTTATGGACCCATTACTGGATCGTTCCTCTTCTACGAGAAGAGGTCGTTCCCTTGCTCAAAGGGCCCTTCAAGAGCTCTTGGAGCATTATGCTTTGTGTGATGTCTGGAGGGTTTTACATCCTTCGGAGAAGGAATTTACTTTTCTATCCCCAGTACACAAAACGGCTACACGTATAGATTATATTTTTCACTCCCAAATTCTTCTCTCCGGTGTAATCAAAGCTTCTATATAGCCAGGCCCACCTTCGGATCATGCACTGGTAGTGTGTCAGCTAGCTACCTCAACCCTCCCTAAGAAGTCACCCAGATGGAAGATTAATAACCAAATGTTAAAAGATGTTCAGGCGGTTAATGTGATCAGTGAACACATAGGGCGTTTTATAGAAACCAATATCCACTCTATAACCAGACCAGATCTAGTATGGGGGGCTTTTAAAGCGTTTATTAGGGGCGTGTTTATTAGCATGGCTATGTACAGAAAGAAGGAAAAGGATAAGAAATTAGTCTCATTACTGGGTCAAATTCATGTAAAGGAAACAATGTTATCCCAATGTTTTTTGGAACCTGTACAGCAAGAGCTGGCTAAATTAAAAGAGGATTATTTGGAATTATTAAGGGATAAGGCCGAATTTGCGATTCTTAAAGCTAAAGCAGCTTATTCGGACCAGGGAGAGAAAGTGGGATGGTTATTGGCACTGCGGATTAAGCAAATGGAAGCGAATAGGTACATTTTGTCAATACGTTCCCAGACAGATGATGTCTTAAAAACAGCCCCAGAGGATATAGTGTTAGAGTTTCAGAGGTATTATGCTAGTTTATATAGCTCTAAAACAAATTCAATATCTGTAGACAATATAGACAAATACTTAGGTGCTTCTGGATTAGCCTCACTCTCAGATTCTCAGCAGGAATGGTTAGTCTCACCAATAACTACAGATGAAATCTCCAGGGTTATTAAAAGTTTGCCCTAGGATAAATCACCTGGTCCAGATGGTTTCTCAGCAAATTTTTATAAGAAATCTCTAGATCAGCTATTCCCCTTGTTGTTACCTTTATTTCAATACATATTATCGGGCACCCAGACAGATCCTAGTTTATGGGAGGCTTTAATAGTCTTAATTTTAAAACCCAGGAAAAACCCAGAATTACCCACGAGTTATCACCCAATATCCCTGATGAATCAAGATATCAAGATATTAGCGAAAATCTTAGCGGATCGTATGACATTAGTGCTCCCCAACCTTATTGGACTGGAGCAAGTAGGATTCATGAAAGGACGTTCCTCATTAGATCACCTTAGAACTCTGTCGCGCGTTCTCTCGGCATCCAGAGATGCCTCATTCCCAGCGGTCCTGGTCTCTCTGGATGCTGAGAAAGCATTTGACAGAGTAGATTGGAATTTCTTATTTAGGACTCTCAATGCTCATAAATTCCCTGAACTTTATAGCATCCCATCAGCCAGAGTAATGGTTAATGGGGTTATCTCGGAGAGATTCCCACTGCGTTCTGGAACCAGACAAGGTTGTCCGTTATCACCTTTGCTTTTCAATTTATATTTGGAGCCCCTCATCCAACGCTTAAAGCTCTCTCCGATGATTCAAGGCATTACCATCCAGGGGTATGACGTTAAAGTCTCGGCTTATGCCAACGATTTACTGTTACAGTTATCGGACCCGGAAAAATCAATACCAACTGTGTTGACTATCATACAAGAATTTGCTAATTTTTCCAATTATAAATTGAATATTGATAAATCCCTTGTTTTCCCACTTAACCATAAAGTGATTAAATCAAGTGTTGTAGAGTATGGTATGTCTTGGGCGCCAAACTCGTTAAAATATTTAGGGATACAAGTTGTCAGAAATCCCACTTTGTTTCATAAGTTAAATCTGGATAACTTACTCAAAATTTTAGAAGCGGATTTAGACAGATGGGTCAAATTATCTATTTCACTCTGGGGGCGTGTGAACCTAATTAAGATGAACCTTTTCCCTAGGATCTTCTACCCATTGCACTTGCTCAATAATTGGATCCCCATGTCATGGTTCCGTAAAGTTAATGCTTTGATAATTAAATTTATTTGGGCTAATAGGCAACCCAGGATTGCATTTCATAAGTTGGTGACACCCAAGGATAAAGGGGGCCTCCTGCTACCATATCTGATTTTTTACTACTGGGCTAGTCACATGGCAAAATATATCAGGTGGATGGAGCATATAGGAGAACCGGACTCCACAGGCTGGCTACCTATTTGACTCAAAATAGAGTTATCCCTGATTAAACAGTGTGGTCTATCACCAACTTCATAATTTCACATTAGGCCGAGTGTCCTCCCCCCACTGCTGAAATCTATCCCATTGCGATTTCGGTCAGAGTGCAATTCCAGGTGTGTTTATTCATGGAATATAGCCATACTTTAGACCTAGCTCAACCCATTGGGGGTAATCCTAACTTCAAAATAAGTAATAAGCCAATCTCGTCAAAATGGCTCCCCCAATTAGAAAATGTCAAGATTTCTCAGGTCGTGGCTCTGAATAAATCCTGGCTTTCAGTTACCGAAACATTGAGTAGTCTTAATATCCCCACTAAGTTTATTTTTAAAGTATTCCAGTTAAGACATTTACTAACAAAGATATTTGGGCCGGTTCCGCCTCAACGAAGCAGGAATAAGTTTAGGGACATGCTAACTTCCATGTTCGGCAGCCCCCATTCAGTATCCAACATTTACAAAGTTTTATATAACTGTAAATATCCAGAAGTGTTCATACCAGAGATTTTGGGCATCATGCTTTCCAGACTCGGAGATCAATTGGGCAGCATTGTGGGCACATTGTCATAAATATATTACCCAGGACAGGTTACGACTCAAGCAGTTTCATATTTTACATAACATATATTATACTGCCCAAAAGTTGTATAAGTATGGTCTTATTGATTCCCTTTCCTGCCCCAGATGTAAACAGGCGGAGGGCATGCTTTATCACATATTTTGGTCATGCTCTAAGGCCTCCACCCTCTGGGGAGATATCCAACAGAGGATGGATCCCCTATTGGGCCTCTCTGACCTTTTCATTCTGGAGGTATGCCTGTTAGGAGATTACTCCTTTATCTCTGTGGTACCGAGAAGGTATTATATGGCACTAATTTCCTTGTCGGTTAAGAAGATTATTCTCCGGCATTGGAAAGATGACGTAGATATTCCTTTCTTGGAATGTCTCAAAGAAATATTGGCCAATCTCAGGATGGAGAAAATGGTGGCTAGTCTAAGTAATAGGATGGATTGATATAAAAGAATCTGGGATCCTTTGTACACACTACTTGTCACCTAGTTGGTACTAAGGCTGTTTTGTTGTTCTGGATGGATTACCATCTGATTAGTTAGAGCTGTGCTGATTGGGGAGGGTTTGTTAGTAGGGAGTGGGGAGTGGGTATGGGGGAGAACAGCTCCAAGGTATGTAGTGAAAGCTCATTTATGACCATTTGTACAACACTGTCTATCACATTTGGATCTGTTCTTATTTGTGTGAAATTAATAAAATTTGATTTGAAAGAAAAACAGTTAACAAAAACATTTACCTACAGGCAGTCCCACACCCGGAACCATCAGCATTCCAAGCGGCTACTGTACCCACCACTCCTGATGGCCAGCTCAGCAGCCTCAGGCTGCACTCCTCCATTTAGCCCACATCACAATACATACAAGATAAACAGGAAGGTAGACAGACATGTGGGGAGTAGTGCAATGTACTGGCTGTGGGGCAGCAGTCTTCCGGGAGTCTTTCTGGAGGCTGAGATGCTGCTCTATTTGCAGGCAACTCTCTGCCCTGAGGGAGGAGGTTGCCCATCTTCAGGCCAAACTGGACAGTAGTAAGGGTACCTCCCCCACCCAGGGAGCACCAGAGCCACCACCACTACCTCAGAGATTGTGAAGAAAGCACAGCAGTTGGACCACAGTGGGCTCAGAGAGGGTGAGGGTGGTGGAACAGAGGTACACCCAGTCAGTTGTACTACTCCACAATCCATACACCCTTCTGATGGAGCATAGTTCCCCTATGGATGCAACCACCGAGGAGACTAAGGAGGTTGTGGACAATTGTCACAGGGGAGCCCCACAGGATGGAGGCAGAGGACACCACAGGGAAAGGAAGCAGCTCCTGCTGGGGGACTCAATCATTAGGTGGGTACAACTGGGGGGAACAGGGAAAACTGAAGTAAGGTGCCTGCCTGGCACCATGGCTTGAAGGGACAGGAAGCGCATCCTCAGGATCACGTAGAAAACAGGAAGTTGTTATCCCTCTGTACAGACAGCTGGTGACACCCCATCTGGAGTACTGCATGCAGTTCTGGAGACCTAATCTCTGCAAAGACATAGACAGGATGGAGGCAGTCCAGAGGAGGGCAACTAAAATGGTGCAGAGTCTGCACCAGAAGACATATGAAGAGAGACCTAAGGAGCTTAATATGTATAGCCTCGAGGAAAGGAGGGAGAGGGGAGACATGACAGAAACTTTCATTTACCTCAAGGGAATCAACAAAGTCCAAGAGGGTAGCATCTTTCAGAAAAAGAGGTGAGCAGGAACAAGGGGGCACAATTTGAAGATTGAGGGGTGACGGCTCAGAGATAATGTGAGGAAGTAAGTATTTTTTCACAGAGAGGGTTGTGGATGCATGGAACAGCCTTTTTGAGGAGGTTGAGGAGTCAAAAACAGTGGTGGATTTCAAGAATGCATTGGATAGTCATAAGGCAATTCTAGTGGGTGGGGTATTTATTTATTTATTTAGATCTAGGATTACAAATACCTTTTAGCCAAGGCTCTTTTACAAAGGTTCCACATCAGAGAAATACAAATGGTAGACAAAACATTTCACACAAAACATTTCACAGAGTGAAGCAATGCAATGGTTACAGACAGTATAGGTATTAGGTCTGCTAGTATGATGAACATCGGCATGGTGGAGAGTGAGACGATGAAGCTGCCAGAGGTATTTGTCAGAGGAGATATCCAGTAAGTGCTATGTCAAGAAAATGGGGGGTACAAAGAGGAGGGATAATGCAGCCTATGGAGAGGAGGGGCAGGAAGGGATAAAGGGGAGGCAGGGGACAGGGGAGGAAGTAAGAGCATTTGGGGTAGGAGATTTCGAGGTGTGGCAGTTTGGACTGATCAGTGTGGTGGGTGCCACCAGCTTGCAATGAAAGTGAATGCCTCAGTTTAGGGGAAGCAATCACAGGAGCTGGAGGTAGAGAGATAGTGCTGGAAACTGGTTTTGAACAACCCAAGTGTTTTAGCTAAGGAGATGGTGTGACTGAGGTCATTTAGCCAGAGTGGAGCTTTGTAGGCAAAGGAGCATTGGCCCAGGCTAGTATGACAGTGGGGAACTTTCAGAAGCTGCTGCTTTTATCTCCTGGAGCTCCGTTGATTGGTATTCTCAGGTAGTAGAGCTATGACTCCAGGGGGTGCAAGGCCGAGGTGGATTTTCTTCGCCATTGTACAAGTTAGGTTCTTGATTCTGCTTGATAGTTGGAGCCAACCGGTCTGAGCATACAAGTCGCAGGTGTGGGTAAGATGGTGGGCACCAGTAATTAATCGACAGGCCTTGTTTAGGGTAACTGCTATCTGTCTAGAGGTTGTCATCGTGGCAGAACTATAAATGATGAGACCATAGTCGCGATGACCGAGAGAGACACACTGAGCTCTATGCGGCAGTCGTCCAGTGCCTCGGAAAGATGTTGCCTATGTTTATTGAGTAGACCAAGTCGGGTATTTGCAGCTCTGGCAACATTGTCAACGTGAGCCACATATGTGAGGCAAGGATCTAGTAGGATCCCTAGATATTTGAAAGACTGGACCTGATCAAGGGTATTACCATTTGCAGTAGAGGTAGCCAGCTGGTGTTGCTTATGCTGGTTTTGGGGGCTATGAAAGGAGCATTGATTTAGTTTTCTTGTGATTTAACAGTAGCTTGAGCTTGTGGAACCATGATTCAATGGAGCTGAAATCATGCGGGAGAGTACAGTGCAGTGTTAAAGGGTCTTTGTGGGATGAGAAGACTACTGCATCATCTGCATACAATAAGATGGGCTCAGAACAGGATTGTGGCAGTGAATTCAAAAAGAGGCTGAAGAGCAGGGGGCCCCTGAGTGGATGGGCAGGGCATCAGAGAGAGCACTGGCAATTTTTACTCTTTGCCATCAGCAATCTTGGTAGCTGTTGAACCATAATGCAGAGTCCAGTAATAGGCCAGCGATTAGTAGCTGGTCAATAAGAAGCCTGTAGTGGACAATATTGAAAGCCTTGGATAAGTCAATGAAAACAGCCCCCATGAGCTGTCCGTTGTCAAGGGATTTATGAACTGCTCCGGTGAACTCAAGGAGGGCAGTGGTGGTACTATGACCTTTCCGGAAGCCATGTTGTTTTGTAGTTAGGATGTTGTATTTCTCCAGATGGTCAGTAAGTTGGTCAGATGTGATCCGCTTGAGGGCCTTAGAGAGAGGAGGTAGTATTGAGATAGGGCAATAGTTAGAGTAATTTGACCGGTCACCACTTTTGAGGAGAGGGGTCACAATCACAGTTTTCCATCTGTCTGGGAATTTACTACTAGTAAGGAAGAGATTCAGAATTTTTGTTAAGGGGAAAAGAAGTTCATCAAGGGTAAGTGACAGAAGCTTAAGGTCCAAGATATTGCCATTGGTTCTGGATTTGGAGATAGCTGTGACAATATAGTGGTGTGCAACATACGGTCTGACCTCCTTAAGGTAGAAGAGAGGTAGATGAGATTGTGGTTGAGGGGGGTTGGAGATGGAGGTGCTTTGTTCGAAGTAGTCAGGGGGGAGAACTGATCTGAGATCTGTGAATTCCTTGTTGAAGGTGTTTGCATTGATCATTGGGTCGAGGGTAGTTAAGCCATCTACTGCTAGCATGGTCGGAGGTGTTTCAATCTGCTTCCCTGTGAGTTCCTTCATATTCTCCCAGAAAGCTCGTCCGTTACCCCTGGTGTTTGTGAGTGCTTCTTTGTAATAGGAGCTTTTAGCGAGCCGTATGGCCTTATTACAGGCATTTCAGGCTTGTTTATATTTTTGAGTGTCAGGTAGCTTTCCGGTAGTTTGATCCACAGCCCAGAGGTGGTCCCTCCATTTCAATTGGGCTAGTAGCCCCACCGTGATCCAGGGGTTGCAGATAGATTTAGCCTTATGCCTCTTAACTGGGGCATAGAGGTCACAAGCTTTGTTGAAGGTCGAGATGAGATGGTCAAGAGCAAGGCTGACATCGGTTGCCAGATATATCGGTGACCAGTTTTGAGACTTTAGATACTGTTTGAGGTGGATCAGATTGCCACGAGGTAGGACTCTACTGGAGAGGATTTTTTTGGGGGGCTTTACTAATTTGTTTGTCCATTCACAGATGATTGGTGAGTGGTCACTGCGAGAGTCTGGCAGGACTGTGGTGCGAGAGATCCTAGCAGGATAGTTGGTAAGTACCCAGTCAAGCAGGGTACTGGTGCCCATTTTGTAGTTAGTCCTGGTAGCAGACGTAACCATCTGTGAGAGGTTAGTAGCTGTAATAGAATCTTTGTGGGCACTTGCGTCAGGCACAAACCAGTTAATATTGAAATCTCCTAGCAGAATAAGTTCAGAGTCCAGGGGCAGAGTGTTTATGAAGCTCATAACATCATGGAGACCAGGTCTTTGAACTCTAGGTGGAATGTATACAGTGATAATGGTAAGGGCTTTTTGATTTGGCCCTAAGAGAATTTTGATTGGAAGGATCTGGGCCGAGTCAGCAGATTAGACAGTATCTATAGGGTGCCACATGAGAGAGTCTTTGATATATATGGCACATATTCCTCCTTTCTTTGCTACCCGGTAAAACCTGTGAATGGTGTACCCCTGTATTGTTAAAGCATGATCAGAGACTTTTGTAGTCAGCCAGGTTTCAACAAGAGCAAGAATATTCGGGTTGTGTTGGCAGATGAAGGCTTAGAGGGCATCAATCTTTGGAAGAAGTCTGCATATATTAATGGTAGCCAGAGTTAGAGTCCCAGGGGTTTTTCCAGGGCATGGACAAACAGGGCCCAGGTTCAGGTGGACATTTCCTGATATAGGTAGGAAGAGGAGAATGAGTTTAAGAGAGCAAGGGCGCAGAACCTTAAGGGACAATTTACATCGTTGTTTGTAGGTGGGGAGATAGGTGGGCACCATACGACCAAGTCCGTGAGTTATAAGTTGGTATAGTGTGGGAAGATGATCCAACTTGAAGAAAGTCTATGATTCGGGAAGGTATCATGGTAACAGTGAGGAGGGCCATACGGGGGACACATAGGGTAATGGAGGGTATCCCAGGAGTAACAAGAAGCAATAAAGAGGATGGAGAGGTGGGGGGAGGTGGGGATAGGCAGGGCCAGGAAGAGAAGAGAGAGGAAGAGAAAGAAGGAGCAGGAGAGGAAGGAATAGGTGTGAAAGCACTGTCATTGCTGGCGTAGGTATACAGGTGACAGAAGGAAGGAGAAGGCATATTTGGACAGAGAGTGAGAGTGTGTGAATAGAAGAGCTGAGACAGTGGATGGCAGAGGGTATGGGGGAGATTGAGAGAACTGGCAAAGGATGATTGGGGATGGAAGTAGGCATGGGGGTAGAAAAGGTGTCAATAGAGGGGAGCCAATGGGTAAAGAGAGGTGGGGTTTAGGTAGTGAGAGGGCGGGATTATGGTGTACTTAAGTAAAGTACCGGGGGGAGGGGCAGGCGGGCAAAAAATTATGGCAAAATACAATAGAAGTCTATGGGCGCAGCACCCAGTGAGCAGAGCAAGGCAGGGAGAACACAGCCAGCCAATCAGCGGCAGTCTGGGAAGCAGGAGGTTCAATCGGGCACTAGCTGTTGGTGCTGTGACCAATGGCAGCCACTCACGGCTTAACCAACCATGATCTGAGGTCTTACCCATCGGCACTGGTCCGGGAGGTGGGTTGAGGTGATGGCAAAAGCGGCAGGCTACAGGAGCCGTGGCCGTGCTTGGCAGAGGTCCAGTGATCCGAAGCAAGGGCTGGATCAAAGAGAGAGAGAGGAGAGAGAGAGAATAAGATCTGGGGAGGGAAAGAAGTAGGCTGTTGGTTAACTAGGATCTGCAGCTTATCCATTAGGTAGGGAAATGGGCAGACTGGGTGGGCCAAGCAGTCTTTATCTGCCATCAAATTCTATGTTTCTTTGTTTCTATTCCCACTTCATTCGCCCTTGCTAGTCTGTCCTCCCACACTTGCTATTCCCTCCCCTCACTACAGTATCATGTTTGCTACTCCATCGGGTGTGCAAATTGAGTTGCTCATATTTGAGTTGCTCAGTTTGCTTCGCCCATACACCAGGATGCCTTATTATCCTAATACATCACAATTTGTGTTTTTCTGCATTTTAACAGGTTTGCTTCTTGTATTTCTATCTCTCCAATATTCATACTCCTAATTGTCTCATTTTAGTACCTCAGCTCCTGCTGCCCTGTCCTACTCAGCACGTGGCAGCAACCTCACAGCTTCTGTCCCTAACACTGCTTAACAGGTATTGAGTGCAGGTAGACTTGTCTTGTCTACCGGGGATGGGAATCTGTTTTATCAATAGTCAACCATATATTTCTTTGGCAGTCTCCATCCATAATTCTACTTAGAGGTATTGAGTGATGGCAGACTTGCCCTGTCTGCCAAGGATGGGAGCCCATGCCATTCACACGAGTCTATTTCCTTCACTTCTACAGCCTTTGTCCATAACTCATACCTCAGTGGTATTTGAGTGGAGGTGGCATTGCCACATCTACCGGAGATGAGATTTCTGTTTCATCTATTCCACCTCCGCTACAAACCATATCCAACTATTCTGGACCTAGCCAGTCTACTTTCCTACCTTATACCTACACCGGTATCAACCACTGGTGGACTATCCATAGTTACTAAGACTGGGAGTTCATTTCCTTTCCGTCATCCATTCCACCATCACCAATATGTCTAAAATTAATATCATGGTATTATTACCTAGTGCATTTCAAGTCCATCTGGGATAGAAGTGTTTTCATCATGCTAATTCTTCCAGTTCCCTTCTTTCTAAATTTTATTATTTTGCTTTCATAAGACCTTCTGACCGACATTGCGAGCAGCATACCTCCTCACCTCACAGGCAAACATCCTCAGTCTTCCTGACCTCTTCTCCAGTTCCTATGGTCCATAAGCACACTTTCAAGACAAAACATTCTATCAAAGACTGGGCCATGCCCTCGCCCCCACCAACAGCTGAACTTTCTAAATGAGGCATCCACTACCTGGCATCTGCTTGAATGCAAGAACTCCATGGCTTATTCCTGGCATCTTCATCTCGGCCAGTTGAGAACCCCGTCCCCTGCTGGCCTGTTCCTCAACATGAATCCTCTCAGTTTGCTGAAATCTGAGATTTTGTGGCTCAGATGGCATCATCCATTTCGGATCTTCCATCCTGCATGACTTCCTTGGAGGCTCGCTGTTCACTCTAGCCTCTTCCACCGACCAATCCATCAATTCTTCATACTATCACATCTAGAAGCAATGCTCCTCTTCTTCCTCCTCCTCAGGGTACTATTCCTTCCATCTATATTCCACATCTTTCATTGCCACTGTCTCTTCTCACCACAGGTACATCATCCTCCTCATCTCCTCTATTCATTTCAACCATTCATCTCATGCCAGCTCACCTCCACAAGGATATTCTTGATGGAAAGGACATCAATTTAGCCTCCCTTCTCATCTCCTCTCACAACATCAGGGACAGTAAAATAGTTCCTGTGGTGACGTGTTGGTTATATTGAAATCTAAGTATCCTCACCTCCTTCACAAGATGACAGTCTGAATTTGTCTTGGCTTTTATCCTCTTCCACAGCATTATTTGTTTGGCATTTCATGTACGAAGTGAAGAATTAGATTTATACCTCCTGGTCAACTTAAGCATGTGCTATGGTGGACCCCATTTTTATGACTATCATAGATCTTTTTCAGCCAAAGCTGCAGCGGCATTGGCCCACTATCACACTAAATTGAACTGGCCATACTGGATAACGAACTCTTCCACCAGCACTTCGCTGGTCAATGGGCATATTCTTGTTCCCTTTGTGGCTCATTCAGTCATTTTGCTCCACTTTGTCCATTAACAGTGACTCTTTCCTCTTCCTTCACCTATCCAAATAGTATTTATCACCCATCAAGTTCACCTTCTATGCCTTATTTATTTATTTATTAGTTTTACCAGGAAGGTGGGCTGGATAAATGACCCTTTTTTAGCCATGCCTGGGGGCACTGCACTCCTTCAGGGTGTCAGCATTAGTGCATCAAGTCATTAGGGCTCCAAAATTGGAACTCGCCACCCTCTCCCTAAGGTCAGCCCACCCCCCAAGTTGGAATCTATAGTTAGGGGTGTGTGTGGGGCATAGCCTCCACAAGGTAGGGCACAGGGGCTCATCCCCCTGCAAAAACAGTGGTCGACAACATCTGCACCCTAATGACTCAGTGCCCTAATGCTGGTGTGTTCCAAGGGTGGAACCACCTGGGGAAGAGTAATACAAATGGAGTACAATAATCAAATAAAATCAATAAAACTACTTAGAAAATACAATTCTGACTCATACCAGTATATACAATATATACAATGCACAATGAATAACTGTAAATGTTGTCCAGGTTCAATGAGATTCAATAACCCTATCTATACAGGGCTATGTAACCTCATAGCAACAACAAATGAATGTTTTTCCAAATAATTTCCTATATTTTTCTTAAAAACATTTTACTTTACATTAAATTTAAGTCCCATTTGCAGCAAATCATTTAAGATTTTTTGTCCATAAATGATCAGTGAGTGTTCAACTATTTTTGTATTAGTTGTGTTTTCTGTAAAGTGTTTTGTCAATGTTTTACATAATAATCTTGACTTATTTGATCTACTAAAGCAATCATACAATGTCAGTGGAGTTCATGTGTTAAATAATTTATGTATAAACATAAACGTTGTATTCGTAATTCTTTGCTTAGGTGGCCATATCCCAAAATGTTGATATCATTTACAATGATGTTCATTTTTATTTGTATAACTAGTTGCAAATCTTATAATTTTATTAAAAATCACTGTGCATCTGTGTAACAATACATCAGGTGCATTATTCAAGAGAATTGAATTATACTCCAGCACTAGTAGTAACACCTGGCTTGTTGTTGTCTTTTTGGCCTGTGCAGTCAAACTGTTTTTGTTTCTATGCAAGTAACCCAATTTGTTATTTACTTTTTTGTTACTTTGGAAATGTGTTCATTAAAAGACAGTGTACTGTCTAACAGCACAACTAAATAATTAAACACTTCTGCTCTTTCCAAACTTACACCATTTCTTCCTACTATGTTCTGTATTATTTCCTTGTAATCTACGTGTCAGCCCAAACACCATAGTCAGTGGCCTGGATATTGAAAAGGGATGCGCCATGCACAACTGATTTGCACCAGCGTATCACCAAAATGCACCCCAGGGCTTTATTTAACAGGGGTGATGCGCCACGCATGTGCTGATGAGCCACAGTACAAAGATAATGTATACTCGGTTTACTCAGTTATTAAGGTAGAAGAAGGCCAAAGACATCAAGTCTACCTCCCCACACCATATGGGAAATGGGTTTACATGTGCAAGAAATTTTTATCTAATTGTTCTTTGAAATGCTCAGCTTTTGTTGCATCCACAATGGTCTGTGGAAGTTTATTCCAGGGTGTTATAGCCTTGATTGTAAAGAAATGTTTTCTTTTGTTTTTAGTTGCCCTATGTACAAATAGTTGTTTATTATTACATCTTAGAATATTCAGTTTATTGGCATATTTAATGTCACATTCCTTCATAAGTTATTATCCTGAAGGATGCTAAATAGTAAAAGAAGATCACCTCTTTTTCACCTTGTTTCTAAGTTGTATACATTTAGTTCCCTACGCCTCTCTTCATATGGAAGATTGTATAATCTTGGAATGAGCTTGGTTGTTTTTCTTTGTACATTCTCAAGAAGTTTTATGTCTTTTGTAAGATACGGTGCCAAAAGGCAGCTCCATAATCGAGGTGTGGCCTGATGTATGACTTATACAAAGGTAGCACTCAAGCTTCCTGTCTACAGGTAAAATATCTTCTAATAGCAGTTAGTATTCGTTCTGAACTTAATGCAGCTTGTCTACAGCATTCCCCTGGTAATAATTGTTCATTTACTAGGATTCATAGGTCTTTTTCTGATTTAACATGTTTTAACTCCTTCCTATTTAGGTAATATTTTATATACTGGTTTCTTGTCCCAAGGTGCATAATTACACACTTTTCCTCATTAAATGTTACTTTGTTATGCTTACTCCATTTTTCAGGAATGTTGATATCATTTTGAAAGGCTATAATTTGATCTATGGTATTCACCTCACTACATAATTTCATATCATCAGTAAACTTACTGATATGACCAGTTATCTCATTATGCAGATCTAACATGAAGATTCCAAACAGAACGTGTCACAGGATAGAGCACTTAGGAACTCCGCTAGTGGCAGCAATTTGGTCTGAATAGGTATCTAAATTCTGACTACCTGGGTTCTGTTAGTAAGCCATTTGGCTAACCACATTGTTATGCTTGGATCCATTTTCATACTTTGCATTTTGTCAATAAGTATTTTATGAGAGACTTTATCAAAGGCCTTTTTGAAGTCCAAAAAAATAATATCCACAGGAATGTCTAAGTCTAGTGATTTACTAGCTTTTTCATAGAAGCTGATGAGATTTATAGTACAGGATCTACTTTTTGTGAAACCATGTTGTTTTTTGTATTTTAATCCTTTGATTTCCAATTGACCTTCTATTCTATTCTTGAGAATTCTCTCCATGGCCTTACAAATAACCGAGGTTTGACTTATGGGCTGATAGTTCCCCGTATCTTTCTTTCTCCCCTTTTTATGAATAGGAATGACTACAGCTTGTTTCCATTCTACTGGTATTTTCCCTTGATGCAGTGAAGCATTATGTATGCAGCGCATCCAGAGAGGACATTCTCCTGCATACATGGCACATCTCCATATTCAGGTGAGATGTGCAGAGCAGTTGTCTGCACATCTCAGAGATGTGCTGCACAAAGATAGGCATGGAAAAACCATGACTAAGTCATAGCTACCCACAGGTGGGCTGCTGTAATGCACAGTGCAACACAGCAGCGGCCAGCCCATGGGTGGCTACCCCCCCATCCCCATCTGTGAATAGCACATATGTATCCCTCCCTGTATCCCTGGTAGTCCAGTGGTACCCCCCGCCCATCCCCGTCCATAATTGGAGTAGTGGCTGGACCCCAGGTATGCTGGGTAGTCAAGCTGTACCCCCCTCCCTCTCCAATCTCAGTCCATATAGCACAGTTATCCCTCATTCATCCCTAGTAATCTAGTGGTATCCCCCCTCCCTACCCAAACATGATCACAGTCCAATTGCATAAATTCCTGTAACTCTGGTGGTCCAGTAGCCCCACACACACTGAGACAACCACATCCCACCTTGTTCCCCCATCTCAGCATGAGCATGGCACTTGTTGGCAGCAAAACTCACCTGCACACCTCCATGGCTGCCCACCGACTGCGCTGTCACTGAATGACATCTTACAGTAAGCATCGTCAACCAATGGGCTTGCAGTGAGTACTGTAAGCATTCATTTGCAACATAGTATCATTCACAAACTTGTGAATAAATGCTTACAGTACTCACTGCAAGCCCATTGGTTGATGATGTTAACCAATGGTATTGCAGAGCTCACTGTAAGCTGTCATTCAGTGACAGTGCAGTCGGCAGGCAGCCGTGGAGGTGTGTGGGTGGGTTTTGCTGCCCACCTGCTGTCATGCCCATGCTGGGACTGGGGAGTGGGGTATTGTTTGGTTACCTCAGTGGGTGGGGGTCCACTGTACTACCAGGGTGATTCGGGTGTGGGGTTTGCTGCAATCAGAGCCATGAGGGGGGTACCACTTGAATACCAGGGATGGGAAATGTATTAATACAGCGCAATCAGGTATTGGGGAAGAGAGAGGGTACCACTAAACTACCAGGGATAGGCAAGATATAATAATTACATTTGGGATTGTGTTTTGGGGAAGGGGGGGTACCACTAAACTACCAGGGATAGCTAGGATATAATAATTAAGTTTGCGACTGGGGTATGGGGAAGGGGGGGGGTCCACTTGTCTGCCAGAAACTTTGGCCTGCATGTCTTCATACAGGGCACCCTGCACAGGACATGCAAATGGGGCCATAATGATATGCAAATGATCCCATTTGCACCTTTCATGGCTAATGGCCCCATTTGCATGCTTCGGTCTCAATATCTGGAATGTGCGCTTGGCACATCTGCAGGGTGGGATGCGTATTCCCATTCCAGGTATTCAGACCTAGCAGGGGGATATGGAGGTGCATCGTCGGCAGCCCCCATTTGTGATGCACACATAACTTGATATATTCAGATGAGATGCACTATTGCGCATCTTATTTTAATATATCAAGTTTGTACTCTAGTGCATCTCAGCTGCATGGAGCAGCCACTTGATCCCTTTCATGGTGCAGTTTGAATATCCTGCTCAATGTCTTTTTTTCATTAAGTAGGATTTTGTTTTCTGAAAACCATTTTTGTAAATCTCAATATACAGGCTGTATTTTAACTTCTAGGTCCACTCCTGTCTTGCCTGTGCAATAAAGCACTGTATCATTAGTGTACATTATTACAGATGAATCTTTACAAATGCTTGGTAAATCATTTATAAATATAGAAAACAGGAGCAGACCCAAAACTGATCCCTGCAGTACCCCAGTGTGAATGTTTCTCATTGTAGACTTTGTAGATCCAATTTTTACCTGCTGCTATTTGTTAAATAATGTTCAAAGCAGCCTAACGCATGATTTCCCACCCCAATCAGTTTAAGTTTTTGAATCAGAATGGGGTGATCCACCAAGTCGAAGGTCTTGTTCAGGTCAACAAAGATCCTTCCTATATATAATCCTTTGTCCATGTTGTCATATATATCACTTGCTAACTTGACCAAGGCCATCGACATGCTGCACCCCCCCCCCCCGAATCCATACTGGTCTGCACTTAGTAGTTGGGTTTTCTCTAAGTATCCTGTCAGCTGCCCAAATATGATTCTTTCCTGCATTTGCTGCCAGTACCTGCAACACAGATATTGGTCTGGAATTGGTGTCCAATTATTTGTTCACACTTTTAAAGATCAGTTTCATTATCACAGTCTTCCATAGCTCTGGTACTGTGTTTGTACATAATGATAAGTTAAATAAATAAGTAATTGGCCTAAGCAATTTATCGACAACTCATTTTACTAACCTTGTTAACAGTTCTTCCACACCAGAACCGTTATTACTGTCTAGTTTCTTCAGCAGGTTAAAGAGCAGCTGACACCTTGAGGATAACTTAAACAAAATATAATATTTAGACACAGTTCAGTTCATATTTCACATTAGTTCTGTATTTTTCCTCCCCGTTATTTATTACTGAGGCTATCTGCATGAAAACAGGATCTCTGCTCCTGAAGAGTTCATCTGTTCCTATTGCTCTCTCCCCATCTGAGGTCATAATGCACTGTTTGTGATATCACAATTACTCCCATGACAACAGATTGTGATATCACAACAGAGGGTTATGACATGAAGTAGGGAGTAAGCTTTAGAGGTAGATGAACTCTAACAGATAAAGATCATGTATTCATGCACATTTCCTCTATAATAAAAGATGGGGAGCAGAAATCTATAGAACATATTTGGAATGCAAGCTAAGGCAAGCTGAGTTGTACCTAATTACTGTGTTTTGCAAAGTTTTCTTTGATGTATCAGAAGCTCTTTAAGAACTTGTTTTTTACCTACCCTAAAGAAACCAAATTTTTGAGTATTCACTTCATCTTTCAGGTTATTTTGTTCCACTATTTTGTTCTTGGCCGTATGATTAAATTCTCAAAATTATGATCTATTTGTTTTCTATACTGAGCCATGTCTGCGAAAAACTCATTAAAGGTGTTTGGCACATCCATAGCATCACTTATTACAGTCTCATTAATTTTAAGTTTATTTACTTGTTCCCGCACTTTTTGATTGATAGAATTATTTAAATGAATCCCAATTTTTTTTTAGATTTAGTAAATATTTTAATTGTTCTTCTTTATAATTTCATTTTGCTATTTTAATTTCTACCTTACAGATATTTCTAATTTTGCAATAATTGTTTAAATCATTTGTTGTACCAGTTTTTATATTGTTTTCATGATAAGTGTCTTTTTTTAAATAAATCTGTCAATTTAGAATTTAGCTATGGTGTATTTTTTGTTCTTATCCGGTACTTTCCTTAGGTGAAAATGTATCAACAATTTTCAGTATCTGTACATTGAAAAAGCTCACTGCATCATTTATATTAGCTTTAGTATACAAGGGAGTCCAATCAATTTTATTAATTTCCACCTTAAAAATATCATCAGTCAGGTTCTTGAAAGATAGGATCTTTTTAATATGTATTTTATTAACTGTCATTTTCTGTTATTGAGTTTGTGCATGCACTGTGAACTCTTTGGGATAGTCACATTTATGGGGTGTAACACTGTCTGTCCAATGCAGAGTGCTCTGCAAGGGGCTAAACAGTATCACATCAATCATCAGGCAGGTGGTCCTGACACTGTTTTGCCTGAAGTGATCTGCACTTGAAAAGAAAAAGCCACACCAATCATGTGGCATCTTTTCCTTTCATCTGCAGGTCACCACACAGCAAATAGCTGTTTGCATCATGATCAGCCTGGCTGATGCCTCTGTGCCCCCCTCACCACCCCACCGATCCCTTCCTGGAAGCTGGGAGGAGGCGCTTTCCTCACCTGCCTCCTCCATGTCCCACTGTCTCCATTTGCTTATTTTTTTCCACCTCTGTGGAGAAGACCACAGCCTAAACTCCACACGAGCTGGGAGTATTTAGTGCCCAAAGGCACTTTTACTCTAAGCATAATTGTGCTAGCAGATCCCCCCACCTGCCGACATCGGGGTGCACAATCCCTGTGTCAGCATTTATTCCCCCTTCCCTTTTAAAGTGGCACACTGGGAGCCCACCCCAGTGTGCCAAAAACTACCTCTGGTGTTTAGGACAATGGGACACCCACTTCTGGTGTTGGATGTGCCCCCCCATGCCCCTATATTCTCAGCTGACCTCAGGGGGCCCAATGCCTGGGTCAGCATTGATACCCCCCAGTACTCTGGTACACTGGGAGCCCACTGAAGTATACCAAAATCCATGAATAGTTTTCCTCTAAAAAAGAAAACAGACCCACATCTTTTTTTTTAATCTGAAAAAAAAAGATAACAGTCCCTCGTCATTCCCGCTGGCCCCACCCCCCCAACCTGCATCCTCCCTCTGTGCACCCCATCTCCCCACAGCCCCATCACACATACTTACCTCTGGAGGTCAGGAGCAGTGATCTTCTGTGGACCAGGAACACATCTGCACTCTTCAAAAGCCGACTGCAAACTGAAGAAAATCATGGTAAACCCTATAATGGCAATCAATGGGGGATTTTGACTTAGGTGGATATCACAGCCAGTCTTTGTAGTTTTGGTCCCACTCCCAAATTTTCAACATGGGGTTCTTGGAATCCCACCTCTTGAAAACAATTGCTGTCAATTTGTTTCTCAGTCCCGAAAGGTGATTTTGCAGTCACTGCATGGAATCATCTTTTGAGACCAATTAACAAAACAACAGTGTTACTGTTGATGAGGCGGGGTCCCAAAAAGCCCTTGTTGCAAATTTGGTGATAAAACTCCCAAAAATGACTGTTTTATGAGCATCCATTGCGAAGTTTCTACGTATACTCATAACATCATCAATTTTTAAGATTTTCACTCAAAATTTCCAACATCGCAATTTTTTCACACCCCCTTATGAACATTTTACATATGAGCTGTTATTTTTGCATCCTTCCCAAAATGTGTTTCTGCACCTGTGGTGCAGAATGGTGCGGTCGCTGTGCAAAATCAATGTTCGGGACAGATTAATGAAATTCCAGTGCCACTGTTCATGAGAGGAGGTCCAAAGAGGCCATGTTAAAAATTTGGTGAAAACATTCCAAAAATTACTGTGTTACAATTTCAACACATACTCGTACCTTCACCACTTTTTCATATTTTCAATCCAGATTTTCAGCACTGCCATTTCTTCACACCTCTTCATGAACAGTACAGTTATCATTTCTCACATCCTGCCTGAAATGTGTTTTCACACCTGTGGCACCAAAGAACACACTCATTGTGTGAAATCACCCTTTGGGATTGAGTAACGAAATGATACTGCCACTGTTCATGAGGTGGGGTCCCAAAAAGCCCATGTTGAAAATTTGGAGTAAAAATACCAACAAACGCCAGGGGATATTAGGGTTTCCAACTGTAATGCCCACCCTGTACAGACTGACAGGCATTGGGGGTGTGACTTGGGGTCATCAGCCGTAATGCTCACCCCATTCTACCCCATCCCCACTCTGCAGCCACTGACAGGCATCAAGGTGTGCCATGGGGTCTTTGGCCCTAACGTTAACTCCATTTCCCTATCTCAGCTTATTTCCTTATGGAATGGGGTGAGCATAAGGGCCAAAGACCTCAAGGCACACTGCGACACTGGTCGGTGTCTGCAGGGTTGGGTGAGGTGGAATGGCATGAGTATTATGGCCGACAAACCAAAAGCACACCCCCAACGCCTGTCAGTATCTGCAGGGAGGGGGTTGGGGTTGGTGTTACTTCAGTACCTCACTGCCATTCTTATACTGCATCTCCCTACCTCCTGCACTATCAGTGTCAATACCAGCAAGCAAACATTTGATATTGACAAATGCTTGTTTTTCTAATGAAGTAAAGCAGTGCTGAAAGAACATAAGAAATTTGTGTTGAGAATGATGCCTTAAAATGCAAGGCAGAGGAATATACACAGAAAAATATGGGAGGCATGTACAACAGCAATACCAACAGTGAACTTTCGGCATTGAAGAATGCTTGTTTTTTCTTAGCATAATGATTGGGTAATGATCAGAGACTGTGTCTCTCTCTCTGAATTAACTCACACAATCTCCAGTCCTCGTGCTCACCTGGATATATACAGTATGGACATCTCATCAAGTCCATTGGGGGTAAATCCATCTGTAACAACTTCAACGAATGGGGTTTGTCCACTACCAGCTGCTCATTTATTCACTCCTGCAATTTTTGCTGTGAGGCTTATGCCCACTATATTTGCCCCAAGGCTCCCAAGACTACCCAATGACAGATAGTTCATCCTTCTGCTCCATTCAATGTACCAGCCCTGGCTAAGCTCCTGGCAGCTCATCCCTTTCATGTACAGTATTTGTAAGGCAACTCCTGCTAGGGTTCACCTATGGTTTCCACACTGGTGTCTCTGTGCCCCCCACCACCTCCTTCCATTGCGGTAATCTTCAATCAGCCACCAAGGAACCCAAAAATGTTCAACTTTTACTGCAGAAGGAACTTCAAAAAGATTTCATCCTGGGGCCTTTTCCATGCCAGCCATTTCCTACTTATCACATCAATCCAGTGGGCATCACAACCAGAAAAAATTTCTGATAAGAAGCATTTCATCATCAATCTCTCCACTCCTCGATACTCCCCCATGCCTAGTATCAATTCCCTGATTCCTGCCAATGAGTATTCTTTGTCATATGTATATATCGATGATGACTTCACCATCAGAAAATGCTTTGGCCCTGGCTCCTGGCTCTCCAATGCCGATATAACTGATGCCTTTAAACTACTCCCCATTCATCCTTCCCTCTGGTATTTGCATGGCATATTTTGGGACAACCATTATTATTTTGCTGTCTGTCTGTCTTATATTCAGCTGCTGCAGCAGTCACAAACTCTTTGACATGTTCACTGAAGCTCTTTTTTGGGCATTACATAACATCTGTCACCGACCAGCAGTTGTCCATTTACTCAACAACTTTCTCCTGATCGATCCACCTAATTTGATCCAGTTGCTGGTATTTTTGCTCTTGTCTAGCTCTTCCATTAATTGTCAGTGCCTTTGGTAGCAGAGAAAAAAGTAGGACCTGCAACATCCCTAGAATTTCTGGGCATAATCTTGGACACTGAATGCATGGAAGCCCATTTACCACTCAACAAACTATCTAAGATGCAAACACTTGTGAAGTCCTTTTCGACTAGATCCTACCATACAAAACATGAACTTCTTTCTCTATTGGGATACCTTTACTTCACCATGAGAATAATTCCTCAAGGTCAAGCCTTCATTTCATACCTCTTTACCTAAGCTTCATCAGTTTCCGAACTTCATCACCATGTCCAAATCACTGCCACTGTGAAATCTGATCTAGCCATGTGGTCCCTATTTCTGGCCAGATGGAATGGCTGCTCAATGTTCTACAAGGATCCTTCACCAGACTTGTATCCCAGAATATACACTGACACTTCTATTACTTACATCTATGCTGCCATATTTCAGCAATCCTGGATTGCCACTTCACGAACTCTGGATATTCATCTCTCCATAACTTTTCATCCACATCTCTTCTATTCAGAATATACCTGATTGTAGCAGCCACATTCCTCTGTGGTCACCACTGGTCCCTTCAATCAGTATCCATCTTTTCTGTTAATTAAACAACCATGGCAATCATCAACAAAGGGTGATCCTCATCCCTTTCCATCATGCTTTTCATGTGGAGGATAACTTGGCTATCACTTATTAGCTTGGCAGAAGACACCAGGAGAAAGGACTGCTGTGTGACTGGACTTCTCTACTGGGTCTATATTGCCCTCCAACCTCCCACCCAAAGCTCATTCTACTTTTATAGGCACAGGATTTGACTGACAACAGGAACTTCCTGTTTGGGAGCAGGAAGTGAGTGATCACAGAGCCACCAAAGACCCACCATCCTAGAAGGACAAGAGTAGCTCTCTGGCCCCCCTCTAGCTGCTGGAGGTCTGCCTCTGAGCAAGTAAGGGGTCTACTGAGAAATATAGGATATTCTTGTTTCAGAACAGGACAATCAGGAGCTTAAAGGGCACATAGGCAGAAAGTAAGGAGAGAGAGAAAAAAAAAAACAGAGGAAACAGTAAGGATTGCAAACAGTTAAGGGGCCAGAAATAAGACATGATGGGAGTGGTGCAGTGCAGTGGCTGTGGAGCAGCAGTCTTCTGGGAGACATTCCGGAGGATGTGGTGTTGTCCCATCTGCAGGCACCTCTCTGGGCTGAGGGAGGAGGTTGCTCATCTCCAGGCTGAGTTGGCCAGGATTTGTGGGACCTCCTCTTCCATCCAGGGACCACCAGTGCCACTGCCGTTGCCTCAGAGGTTGCCAAGAAAGAGGAGTGGTTGGACCACAGTGGGCTCAGGGAGGGTGAGGGGTGAGGGTGGTGGAACAGAGGCACATCCCTCCAGTTGTACATCTCCTCAATTCCTATGCAATTCTGGCAAAGTGTGGTTCCTCTATGGAGGCACCCACAGTGGAGACCAAGGAGGATGCTGGGAACCTCCACAAAGGAGATCCACAGGAGGGTGGCAGGGGATGCTGCAGGGGAAGGAAACAACTCCTGGTGGGGGACTCCATTGTTAGGAATGTAGAACTGGGGAGGAAGGGGAGATGGAGGTAAGGTGCCTGCCTGGTGCCATGGCTTGGAGGGACAGAGAGCAAATCCTCAGGATTGCCAGAGCAGCTGCACAGGGGAGGGAGCTGGATGTCATTGTCCACCTAGGGACAAATGACCTGGCTAAGAAAGGGATTAGAGAAGTGCAGGAAGAGTTTGTGGAATTGGGAAGGGGCCTTAGACAAGTAGCACGCATGGTAACCTTCTCAGAGATGCTGCCCATCTATGGCATAGGAGAGGCTAGGGTGTTCTGCACCATGGGATTCAATAAGTGGTTGAAAAACTGGTGTGGAGCTCAGGGATTTGGCTTCATTGGGGACTGGGGGTCCACCTGGAGTGATGCAAGCCTATACTGGCATGATGGGCTGCATCTGTCCAGGAGGGGAACCAGGATCCTAGGTGATAGGTTTAAATGCTTCATTGGCAAGCATTTAAACTAGCCAAGGGGGGAGGCACTGGAAAGGAGCAGGGAAATCCTAGCCCCTCAAAAAATAATGGTAGTAAGTGCGGTAAACACCAACATAGAGGTGTCGATAGGGAGAAGGGCAGGGGAAAATGGAGAAAGTGACAAAGGCAAGAAGGACAGGGAGGGGGCCAAAAGGAGTAAGGCCATCAGGAAATGGAGGGTAATGAGTACCAATGCCTGTAGTCTGGGCAACAAGCTCCTTGAGCTGGTGGCTTTGATGGAAGAGGGATGCCTGGATATCGTAGCAGTCACAGAAACATGGTACACAGAGAACCATGACTGGGATGTTAACATACCAGGTACATAACCTCAGGAGAGACAGGCAGGGAGAAGAGGGGAGGAGTAGCTCTCTATGTAAAGGAAGGATAAAAGCAACTGAACAAAGAGTAAACAGGGAGGAGAGGAGGCACTGTGGGTCACCTTGGAGACTGGAAAGGGCACCACCATCCACACAGGGGTTGTGTACAGACCCCCATGTCAGGGAGAGGGAATGGGCAAGGATATGATAGAAGGCATTCTTAGAATGGCAGAGAAAGGGGAGATACTGTTGATGGGAGACCTGAATATGCCAGATGTTAACTGGAGCACATTTGCTGCAGCCACATCCAAGAGCAGGGCCATTCTTGATGCCCTACAGGTGGCAGGCCTCAGACAGCTAGTTTCAGAACCCACTCATGAGGGAGCAATCTTAGACCTCATACTCTCAAACGGGGGCAGTGAGAGGATCTCAGATCTAGAAGTGGGTTGCTATCTGGGAACAAGTGACCATCAAACAGTGTGGTTCATGTTAAACTCAGCTGCAGAGTCAAGCCATACAAAAGTGAGGGTACTGGACTTCAAGAAGGCTGACTTTGGCAAGATGGGAGAGTGCCTCAGAAAAGCACTAGAAAACAGGCTAGAAGCAGGTGTGGAGCAACAATGGTGAATCATCAAAACTGCCATCACAGAGGCAACAAGCCTTTGTGTGAAGCAAATAAACAAATCAAAATGAAAGAAAAAGCCATTATGGTTCTCAAAAGAGGTGGCTGTGAAAGTCAGGAAGAAAAGATAGCATTCCGAAGTATAAGGAAACACAGAAGGAGCAGGACAGAGAGCTGTACCAGTTAAGGCAGAAGGAAGCAGGGGGAAGTCAGAATAACAAGGCCCAAACTGAGGAAAAGATAGCCAACTCAGTTAAGAAGGGGATAAAACCTTTATAGGTACATCAGCATGTAGAAAGACAAAGGGAAGGAAAGTGAGTCTGAATAGTATGAACGGTGGGTGGGCAGAGGGGGACAGCGAAAAAGCAGGGATACTGAAAGAATATTTCTGCTCAGTATTCACAAAAGAGGAGGGGGAAGTGCCTAATCCAATTAACAGAAGCACTCTTGATAGGGGGTCGATCCCAGTCCTTTCACAGAAGAAAGGGTTCTGCAAGAACTCCTAAAACTGAAGGTGGACAAAGCAATGGGGCCTGATGGAATTCACCCCAGAATTCTAAAAGAAATAAGGGGGAACTAGTGTAAACCCTGGCTACTCTTTTAATAAATCATGGGAGGATGGTGTGGTACCTGAGGACTGGAGGAAGGTGGATATGATTCCCTTCACAAAAGTGGGACCAAGACAGAGGCAGGAAACTACAGACCTGTCAGTTTGACCTCTGTGGTAGGGAAAGTGATGGAGTCACTTCTGAAGGAAAGAATAGTTGAGTACCTAGAGGCCAGTGGGGCATAGGACCCAAGGCAGCATGGGTTCACAGCAGGAAGGTCATGTCAGATGAATCTAATAGATTTCTTTGACCGGGTGACCAAAGTAGTAGACCAGGGAGGGGCTGTGGACATGGCCTACCTAGACTTTAGCAAGGCATTAGCCACAGTCCCACACAAAAGATTAATAGTCAAATTAACCTGCCTGGGAGTGGGTCCCAGGGTGGTAGCCTGGGTAAAACATTGGCTGGACAACAGGACACAGAATGTAATTGTAAATGGAGTCCACTCTGAAGAAAGAGGGGTTACTAGTGGGCTACTGCAGGGTTCAGAATTGGGTCCAGTCCTTTTTAATGTCTTCATCAGTGACATTGCAGAGGGCTGGAAGGAAAAGTGTGCCTCTTTGCAGATGACACAAAGATCTGCAACAGGGTTGATACACAAGGAGGCGTGGAAAGGATGAGAAGGGACTTGGCAAGGTTGGAGGAATGGTCAGAAGTATGGCAGATAGGATTCAATGCAAAGAAGTGCAAAATAATGCACCTGGGAAACAAGAACCCAGGGGAAGAATACACAATGGGGGAGGTAGTAACAACAACAAAAAAGGAAAGGGACCTGGGGTAATCATATCAGATGACCTTAAGGTTAGCAAGCAATGTGAGAAGGCAGTAGGGAGGGCTGGGGGTATACTGGGATGCATAGGGAGAGGCATCAGCAGCAGAAAACAGGAAGTTGTTACCCCTCTGTAAAGACAGTTGGTGAGACCCCATCTGGAGTACTGCGTTCAGTTCTGGAGACCCCATCTCCACAAGGACATAGACAGGATAGAGGCAGTCCAGAGGAGGGCAACTAAAATGGTGCAGGGTCTGCAAGAGAAGCCGTCTGAGGAGAGACTAAAGGAGCTTAATATGCATACCCTTGAGGAAAGAAGGGACAGGGGGGACATGACAGAAACTTTTAAGTACCTCAGTGGAATCAACAAAGTCCAAGAGGGTAGCATCTTTCAGAAAAAGAGACGTGCAAGAACAAGGAGACACAATTTAAAGATGGGGGGGCGGTTCAGGGGCAATGTGAGTAGGTATTATTTCACAGAAAGGGTAGTTGATTCATGGAACAGCCTTCCTGAGGAGGTTGTGGGGTCTAAAAATGTGGGAAAATTCAAGAATGCATGGGACAGACATAAGGCGATTCTTGTGGGGGGTAGGAAGAAATAGGCTGTTGGTTAACTAGGATCTGCGGCCTATCCTGTAGGTAGGGAAATGGGCAGACTAGATGGGCCAAGCGGTCCTTATCTGCCGTCAAAGTCTATGTTTCTATGTTTCTATCACTTATTCATTATTTTACTTTCAAATGTTTCCACATTACAGGCTTCATAAAGAAAGCAGCTGATGCTTTATCTCATTTTCAGTTTCAGGAATTTCATTGCCTCCATCCCTCAGCAGATTCAGTAATGACTCCACCTTCCTTCAGCGACCTAATAATGACATAGAGTATTATCTTCAGCAAGCTACCTCCATCATGTGGGCAACTTTAGTTCCATCCACAAGAGCTACTTGTACAATAACTAGGAAAAAGTACTCTTCCTTTTGTACTTCACAATCATCCCATACTATTTCCATCTCCATGAACCTTGTTTTAGCATTTCTGACATATTGCCATCAAACGTTGAACTTATCTCATGGAACTATCAAACAATACCTATCTGGGATTCAGTTCTTTTACTCACTGTCTACTCCATCCTCAACATCTCTGTTTTTCAACCCATCAGTCAAATTCCTTCTCCTGGGTTTTCAAAGATTTTCTATTGCACATACGCCTCTCTGTCTTCCTATAGATGAATCCATAATGAGAAGTATGCTGGATCTATTGGACTTGGGGCCATTTGAATCTACCTCTAATCGCATGGTTGCATTCACCATCAGCTTAGATTTCTGCAGATTTCACCATCTAGTAGAATTGCCCGTACCATCATCCCACTAAACCAACTTTCTTAAGGTTAACAATTTGCAGAAGATATCTGACAATTTTATTCTGGAGCTACCTTCATCAAAAACTGATAGCCTGAATATGGGAGTCCTCATCACCTATTAGCCCTCATCGAATGCTTGGTGACCAGTAGGTCAACTAGTAAAGCTTATGCTCTTCCACGCAAATTCAAATCCATTATCTCCCTTGTTAACTCTAGACACTCAATCACCCATGACTACAAAATGGTTCATAGATCGAACTCTTTTCCAAAGGCTCAGACTCATTCCATATTCATACTCCAGCCACTCTTTCAGGATTGGAGCAGCGACATCAGCATCAAGAAATAATATTACAGTCCATATAATCAAGAGACTCAGAAGACAGACATATCAGCATTCAAATCCTACATCACAAACCCAGACACCAAACTCAGACAAGCATTTTCAATTATCTCTTCATAGTTTGCCAAAAGGACAGGCAGATCAGTAGCTATGGGTCCTCAGAGGTTTCCCCCAAGTATTTTTTCTTCTCCTGAGTGCTTCTGATCATACTCTCTGTGAATTGGAAGAGGTAATATTTTGGACCCTCTGTTCCCTACAGCTTAAAAGCTACCAAAAGTGGGAATAGAGAAAGGCCAAAAGTTCATAAGTATAAATAAGTACTACATATTCACCAGACATTGAATGGGAGGGCTTAAGCCTGAGGTTCAATGTGGGGTAATAGCTCCTCCCACATCCAATACAAAAGTCTGCCTCTTTTAGCAGCCCAATACTTAGCGCATTCAAAAACACCCACCATCCTCCCCAGCCTCCACTTCTTCTGGCACTCTGCTCACCCTTGATGCTGGGCCCTCTATTCCCTACAGCTACCCTGCTTAAATTCTACCAAGGGTGGGAATAGAGAAAGGCCAAAAGTTCATAAGTACTATATATTCACGAAACATTGAACAAAGAAATTGCTGGTCTGCACAGTCCCTACCTATCCTTCGTAACCTCACAATTCATCCTCTAGTCTTCCTCTTTTCATTTACTTACCTAACACTGTTTTGTTCCCTTTCACTACCCCTGAGGGCTATCCTTTCCTCAGTTTGCACCTTTCACTCTTTACCACTTTCCCTGTCTCCCTCTGCTTCTGCTGACACACCTCCCTATCTTTTACCCTTTGTGTCTCTTTATGCCTCCTGAATGCTTTCCTTTTAACCTTTAACTTTTTAGCCACTTCCTTTGAGAATCATAGCTGTCTTTTTCCTCTCATTTTTAGAAACGTATGTAACCCCCCTGCAAATGGGGGTTCCCAAAAGTCTTCCAGGATCTGGCCTGAATGCTCCAAGTCTGGGCGGTGTTCGGTGTCTGAGCTGTTTAAATGTGGTTCCAAGTGAGTGCTATTTGAGCCTCCACGTACTGTCTCTTTAAGAGCTGTCTGCTTGCAGACTTAAGTAGTTTGTATGGGGGGACTGTGTATTTAATGCTCAAATCCTGCCTGAGCTGCTGCCAATTCACTCCATTTCTGCCGTCACTACATGTGCAGAGGGAGCCTTGTTGAAAGATATAACTATTTGCCAGAAATCATTTGGAGTGACTGAGAAAATGTAGTTTGTCTAACCTGTATTCATTTCAGCACGAACTGTTTCGGTGTAGCTCTTTCATTTTGGTCCTGAACTGCTGAAATAGACCAATCAATGGGGAGGGGTTCCTTAAAATGGAGCCTGTGAACAAATCAGAACTTGGACACTTAATTTTGAGCCAGCCACAAGGGGATTATATGGGCAGTGACTCTGGGAAATGTAGTTTTGACCTTGGCACCTTTTTCCACCAACAGAGGGAGTCTTATTGTAGATGAAAGCCAAACCAGCCAACAGAATGGTGTGGAGCTAAAGGAAATGCCCTGCTCTGTGACGGGAAAGATCAGATCAGTTGTGACAGTGAAGAGAGAAGACGCTCTGTGCTTCTGCGGTGTATAGTTTAGCGCGGGAAGCGCGTGTGAGGCCCTGAGGTTCTGCCTGCAGCCGTTGTAAGTGCCAGTTCAGATTGAATCCAATTTATGAGGAGAAAGAAGGAAGTCTGAAGAGTGGAAACCAGGCTGACCCTGTAGAAGACTGGAGAAATTGCTGAATCACGCTCGGTCTGTCAGGAACTGAAGCTGCCGTGTGTGCTCCCGGGTATTTTGCAGTAATTGCGATCAGGATCTAGGAGCAGCCTGCCTAGTATAGTACTTTCCTTTTACATTTGAATGTGCATAGTGCTTGTGGGGAATCGCTATTTCCAGTCCCCTATGCTATGTGCTGTGTGTTGAAGCTGGAAGCAAACCACAGCTTGTCTCGGACTAAATCCGTTTGCTATCTACTGCAGTGGGGTCCAGTCACAAGGACCTTGTCTCCATGCCCTGTTGTTCTGGCAACCCAGAAGAACATCCACCATCTGGTTCTCAGCTTGGGTATTGTGAGTACAAATCAGTGTATTCCCCTGCAGCCTGTTTTCAATTACAAGTGTGTCATCTAGTTATTGTTGTTTCACTTCTTCATGGACTGAGCCGTCCGGCTCCGGATTACAATTGGGTGTTGTGTATATATTTTCTTCTACAGGGCCCTGTCCATCTGCACCTGCCAGCCAAACCCAGGCAACGGACCTGGCTAGCCCCCTTCCCCAGCCTGCGTACCCAGAGTGTGACTTTTCAGACACTGTATGTGTGCACAGTACTGTGATTTAATTCTGCCAATTAACCTGATCTCCCCCTCCCGTGTTTTATTCCCCCTAAATAAACCAGATTTGATGTTGTTAAACTTTAAACTGTCTGAAGTGTCAATACCTACATATCAAGCATTGTATTGGTTTGTATATGTGGATTAACCTTATTTTACAGGGGGTCCCCAGAGACAAACCTCAGAATCAGTCTCGAGGGTAAGTGGTACTTTATGAATGAACAGTATGTACATGTGGGGTATTTGGATTGTAACTTCTGTGCATTGTGTGAGCCACTAGAGGGAATAAAAGGGGGTCTCATTGTCCCAGAGGGCTGTGACCAAGCTAGTCTAACCACTACAAAACCTGACCTCTGGGTGGAGGCACTCACCATAGAACCTAGGCCCCTCAACCTGTCGGTAGTCTAGCAGGCAGGGGCAGTAGCCCTTGGGATAGTGCCACCTGGGGGTTACACGTAGAAAGATAGAAGATGATGGCAGAAGAAGATCATAGGTCCATCTATTCTGCACGAGGGTTACTGAGGCCTTCTATGTGTCCTGGGACCTAGCCCCCCTACCCTCTGTACCTTGTTGAGTTCTTACTCTCTCCCACCCTCTCTTGAAAGCTGCCATGGTTTTAGTGCTCACCACCTGGGTGGGCAGTCTAGTCCATGGTTCAAGACTCTTTCTGTGAAGTACTACTTCCTCAGACCCCTTTTGAAACTCCCACCCAGTAGCTTCCATTTGTGTCCCATGGTGGCTGAGCCTTCTATTCTGTTAAAAATTTCTGAGAATGACATTTTGCTAATGCCCCTCATGAATTTGAATGTCTCAACCATATTACCCCTCTCCTGTCTAGTCTCTAGAGAGTACATATTCAATGTCTTTAGTTGCTCCTCATAAGAGAGCCCCTGGAGGCAGAGGAGACCCTGAACCATCTTGGTCACCCTTCTCTGCGCAGTCTGCAACCGATCCCTGTCCTTTCAAAGGTGAGGGCTCCAGAACTGGACACAGTACTCCAGGTGGAGTCTCACCAGGGACCTGTATAGTGGGATGATCACTTCCCTGTCCCTACTGTCCAAACTTCTCCCTATACACCCAGCATTTTATTTGCTTTGCTGTAAGCTCTGTTACATTGACTTGACCACTTCAGGGTGTCACATATCATGACCCTGAGATCCCTTTCCTCATGTGAGGTTTGGAGTTGGACCCCATTGAACCAGTACTCTGCTCCAAGGTTCCCCTTATCCAGATGCAACACCTTGCACTTTTTTGCATTGAACTGTATCTGCCAAACCTTGAACCATCTCTCTAATTTTTTCAGGTCTTTCTGTAGGCCATTCACGGCCTTGGCACTGTCAACCCCATCACTTAACTTAGTGTCATCTGCGAAGAGGGTTCCATGTCATAATAGTGATTGCAAAACAGTGATTGCTATTATGGCGAGTGTATATCACCCAAAACCAAATTGGTGATATACACTTCAAGGCGACCCGACATCTGGATTGTTAAAAAGTGTTTTTTTTTTGGGGGCAGTTTTGAAAGGCCTTGACCACCTTTTGATTTTTTTAAGGATCTAGCAAAGGGGATACCCCAGTCAACATCTGGAATGTTCAGGTAACCTACTATCACTGTTTCCGCTTTCTGTGTCACTCCCCTAATCTCTTCCAGCAGTACCTTGTCTTTTTCCACTGCTTGTCTTGGTGGCCTGTATATGACTGCAAAGATATTTTTTTCTGATGCCAAGTTGATTTGCACCCACAGGGATTTTAACCCTTCTATTTTGCTGACATTGAGTGTCCTGGCTCTCACCCCTTCCCGAACATAAAGTGTTACCCCTCCCTCCTGGCTCCCTTCTTGTCCCTTCTATAGAGTGACTAGCCCAGTATCAAGAGGTCCCAATCATTGTTGTCCGTAGCCCAGGTCTCCTTTATTGCCATCAGGTCTAGTTGGGTGTTCGCCATAATTGCCTGCAGGTCACTCTCTTTATTTCCTAGTCTTCTTGCATTGAAGCACACTCCCCTCAAGGTATCTGCCTTAGCACCTTTTTTCCTTCTTTTGGTTTTGGTTGCCTCTTATTAATGCTTGGTCCCTTTAATGGTCTCTCCATGCACTCTTTTGTACCTTACAGTTGTTTGTAGTTTGAGGTAGAGTATTCTGCATTACTGGGGAAGTGCCAGCTAAGTTCCTATCTTCCATGCTGTGACCGATAGGTTCCCTAGCCATGAACTCCCCCTTTTCTGGCTTAAATGTCCTACAAAGACATTGGATTTCTGTCTGTGCACTCACCCCTTCCTTTGTAAGATGAAGTCCATTGAACTTGAAGAACTTCCTCTCCCAGAAGCTCCCTCAAGCTCTGATGAAGTGATAGACTTCCTTCACACACCAACCACATAACCATGTGTTGAATTCTTCAATCTCATCGTTCTTGACTGCTGGTGTCCGCTCCTTTGCACAATATCAGGAGGACCTCATAAAGGCCAACATGGATGAATAAAAAGACAACTGTTTGCTCATCTTAACAAAGCTTTGCCTAGCTTCCTCCACTTTCTGGTTTGCTAGGTTGTTAGTTCCTAGGTGTACCAGTACTGTGAGATCTCTGTTCCCCTCACTGTTCACCATCTTCCTGATGTGTTCTGTGTCTCTCTTTGTCAAGGCTCCTGGTAGGCATTTGACTGTTACCTTGGTCAGTGCATCTTGTCACAAATTTTATTTATTTATTTTATTTTGAATTTTGATAACCAGGAAGGCCCACTGACACATTATAGTCCCTTTTTCAGGGGTGACCCGGGACAAGACAACAGATATATAAGCAAGATAGAGGTGTAGAAATGCAAGGGCTTGTAAATCAGTGTTAACACAGGCATGTACAACACAAATGTTACATCAGGATAAATAATGTACAAAAACAATGTAAATAACATCAGGCTAAATAATGTCAAAACAGTGAAAATAACAATTCAGGCTAGCTAACAGTCTATACAATATGGATAGAAGTTGTCCAAGTGGTGTGAGTTATACCCCTGGAGCCAGATGCAGTCAGCAAAAACAGGTACAAGGAGAGGGAGCAAGGAGGTGATGTGAGAGGTAGCGTTTAAATTGTGGGAGGGAAGTTCTGGAGATGACTCTCCACACCTCTGATCATCAAGCCACCTACAACAAGAAGAGTTTTACATTTTTATTTCTGTATTTTTATGGCTACCTTGGGATGCCAACTCCCTGCTCTAGCCAGTTTCCCCTCCTGACATGATGTCACTTCTGTTGGAGTCAGGATCCTATACCTCTGCCAGGGGTGCAAAACAGTTTGCAGTTGGAGAAGCCTGGGGCTCGGCAGGGTTCAACTGGTTCATCCTTACAACTTTCCCTTCCCCCATCCTACCACTTTCCACCCCCCTGGACCAGTGGGTCTTTGAGGGAGTGGACTTGGAGGAGGTGAACTCCAGACTAGCCGATGCTGCAGCCTGGCTATTTCATGCCATGCTGCACTCAGCAGCTGCACTTTTTGCTCACTTCCTTTGTACAGAGTTTTGTTGCCTTCACTATGCCTTACCTTAGCTTTGCCCGATGTCCCTCCTCCTTAACCTGGTTATTTCCCTGCTAGGTTATCTCTTCACCCATTTTTTAAAATCTGCCCTCATGAAGTGCAGGACCCTTGGCCTAGTGTGGTTCACTTTCACTGCTGTCCTTATGTTGAACCATACTGTACAGGGGTCACTGGTCCCCAGGTGGCCTACCACATTGATGTCTGCAGTACTGTCTGTTAGCGATCACAAGGTCCAGTACTGCCCCATCACGTGTCAGCTTCCTGACTAGTTGCCTGAGAAATGCCCCCTTCAGGGAGTCCAGGTTGTCCCTTCTTCCCACTAAAGCTATATCTCAGTTTGCCCATGTTTTTTCCCTGCCTATACTGTCACCACATACCATACTTGATCTTTGGTTCCCTCCCTCCCTCCCTCCGTGTTCCACTCAGATTCCTTTGTGGTGATCCCATGCATGCTTGAAGCCCACCACTGTTTTCAGCCCTGCCACTTCTGCAGGAAAACTTCCAGGCATGTACCAATCTTTGAGTGAAGAAGTACTTCCTCACATCCCTCTTGAATTTCCCCCTTCCAGCTTCATTTTGTGTCCCTTTATTCTCGTGCATCTTTTCCTATGAAAAATACTCTCCTCTTGTACCTTATTTACCCCTGTGAGGTATTTCTAGGTCTCTGGTACATCTCCTTCACTCTTCTCTCTCTCAGGGTGTTTATATTGAGGAATCAGGGAATGAAAACATACTAATAAATCAACAGATTGTCTCAAGTACAGCATCAGAAAAATCTGCTAAAGAGCTGAAATGCAGTGCCAAAAGGATATTTATTTGAACTTATCCAACGTACTGCACATCAAATCAAAATTCTTGAAATTTCAATGAACTCTGAGATAAAGTACAAAGAAGGATTATGTCCTGCAAAAATGCACCCCCCTCCCCCCCCAAAGGAAGCCTTTGCTGGGTGAAGAACTGGGGTAGCCTTCTCCTTCATTGCCACTTTATGTTGGGGTAAAGTATTTCTCTGTTTCCTCTTTTCATGTTATATTTTGTACAAGAGTTTAACTGTTTAATGTTGCACAGTTTGATGTTTGCAGGCATGGTATGCTGCACCACTTAGCCACCAGACATTTGGCTTGCTCCAACATTGCTGGCATTTATGCATGACAGACTCCTTCTGTACACTTTATCTCACAGTTCAGCGATCTTACATGTATATTGATTTTGATGAGCAATATGCTGGATAAATTCAAATAAATATTCTTTTGGCAGTGCATTTCAGCTCTTTAGCAGGTTTTTTGATGCTGTTCTTGAGATAACCTGTTCATTTATGAGTGTGTTTTGCAGGCCCGGTGGTGCTGAGGGTTGAGCTGCTGGATGCCTTACCTCGTGCCATGCCAGCGACCCATGTTTGGGAACGAGCATGGGCAGCAGGGTGTCGGCAGGGGAGGAGAAGGATCGAGCATCTGATAGACTGCTCTTCCTTCTCAGGGGAAGGGGGTCACCAGCAGTCAGTGCTTGACTGGTCCCTAGCAGTGGCTGGGGGTAGCACACCAATGCTCCAGAAAGGGGAGGCAGACGCTTGAAGGGAGTATGAGCGGACATGTGCCTGTTCCCTCCATGGGCATCACTGCATGCCTCATTTTCTAAGAGGGAGAAAAGGGGACTAGGCTAGATGGAACACCACCCAGTACTAGGAGGTAAAAGAAATTAACTGTAAAAAAATGATGAATGTGTTTTTATCCCCTGGTTCCTAGTTTGTATTGTTTGGGATTCCCAACCCAGTTTAAAATCAAACCCATTTAAACACATTTGCACTGGTTTTTGGATTTAGTGCATACTGAGGTTCTTCTTTCTTTCTTTGTAGGGTTTCTGATGCAGACCCTGCACCATTTTAGTTGCACTCTTCTGGACTCCTCCACTCTGTAAATGTCCTTCCACAGATGTGGTCTCTAGAGCTGGACAAAGTACTCCAGGTGGGTTGTCACCAGTGATCTATACCATGGCAACACCACCTCCCTCTTTCTGCTGGTGATACCCCTGCCCATGTACCCCAACAACCACTGGTCCTACCCACTGCCTTGTCACACTGCCTCATCACCCATCACCTAGCGATCATCAGATATGGTTACTACCAGTTCTCTTTTCTGTTGACCCTCAATACCCCTTCGCCCATACTATGCTCTGCCTTTTGGTTTCAGTGCCCTAAATGCAATATTTTGCACTTTTTCACATTGAAACTCACCTCCTTTGCCCTTGACCATTACTGCAGTTTTCCTGGTCTCTGCACAATCTTTCTGCCACCTCTGGAGTGTCCACCCTATTACAGATTTTGGTGTCATCTGCAAAGAGTTATACCATCCCTTCTAGCTCATCTGAACTATCACTTATAAAGACATTAAAGAGGACTGGTTCCAATACTGAACAATGTGGCATGCTGCTGGTCACCCTTCATTCCCCAGGGTGAACACCATATACCACCACCCTCTGTCACCTATCCCTTAACCATTTTTTTCCCAGTTTACCACATTTGTACCCACCCCTAAGCTGTCCAGTTTACTTATGAGCCTCCTATGTGAAATGGTGTTGAAAGCCTTACTGAAATCTAAGTAGCCTACATCCACTGCCCCACCCTGATCAATTTCCCTTCTCACCCAGTCAATGAGATCTAGCACCTAGTCCATGAAATCTATCATACTTGTCTGATGTGACCCCCCGAATCCATGTTGCCTCACTTTTGTAACCCCCTGAATTCAAGATTCTCAACTATCCTTTGCTTTAGAAGTGACTACTTTTCCACCACCACTGTCAGGCTAACTTGCCTATGACTTTTGTGAAGCTGGACTTCATCCGCCCTCCTCCAGTCCCCTAGAACCACTCCTGTTTCCAGTGAATTATTAAAAGGGATTATCAGAGGTGCAACCAGTACCTCCCTGAGCTCCCTCAGTACCCTTGGTTGTACCCCGTCTGGACCCATAACTTGTCCACTTTCACATGTGTGAGTCCCTTCTTGTCTCTCTCCTCTGTAAAGGGACTTGTGTCTACCTCCCCCTCTCCAGTGCCCCTATTCTTTTATGTTTCCTATCCCCATCCCTTTTCTGTGTGAAGCTTTAAAAAAAGCATTTGTTCAGGCTATATGCTTTTTATGGATCCTCCTCTTCACAGTGTCCACTGTACAGTGATCACTGTTCCCAAAGTGGACTCCCACCTTGACATCTGTAATACTGTCCCTGTTAGTGAGCACCATATCCAGTACTGCCTCATCATGAGTTGGCTCTGCGACTACTTGCCTGAGAAACACCCCCTGTAGGGAGTCCAGGATGTCTTTTCTTTTAGCTGATGCTGCAGCTGTGAGGCTCCAAGCGACATCTGAAAGACTGAAGTCTCCCACCAGCAGCACCTCCCCTTTTACTGCAATTGTGCCAATGGCTTCCACAAGTGCCTTTTTTCTTATTTAAGTTTTATAGTATCAGCGGGCAAGAGAGCTTTGAAATAGAAAGTGGGGTAGGAAGCTTTCGGTGAAGGGATGGGTTGAGGAGGCTGCTTGGGAGCAGCTGAGGGGGGGGTCTTGTGCTTGCCAGGGTCCCCAAAAAAGGAATTAAACAAGTTGGCCACGCATGTTGGGTCATTTGTTAATTTCCCCTCCACCAGAAGTGTGATCTGTTTGCACTTTTTGTCTGTACCTAATATGGAGTTTAATGTCCCCCAGAGTTTTTTGGAATTTGCTATGTTATATAGTTGGCTGTTCTTAAGGTGGTTGATTTTTGATGTTCCCTGTGGGCATTATAACTTCTGATATGGGACCCCAGCAAGGTACTTGCACAGGGCCCAGGGATAGCTAGGGCCAGTGCTGCCTGTGGGCCTAATACAACAGCAGCCAATATTGTAAAGGAAAAGGGGCTGCCACACAAAAATTAAACAAACATGGTGAAGGCCATGCATATTCTAGCCTTCTGACCCCATAAACATTTCTGTGATGGAGTCAAAGGGCACAACTGTTTAGCCTAGAAAGCTGGGCTAATCACCCACATGTAAAACTCCAGAAACTGCATACATGCTTTGTATGGCAGAGCTGGCATTCTACAGCTCAGCCAGCCCTGGAACTGTTAGAGCAGTAGGATGTCAAGTTCAGCTTAGTATAAAAAGGGACTGCAGTAAAGAATATTGGTTCAGTCTGTGTATTTGTGAAACAGTAGAGTGAGCCTGGGATCCAGTGGCTGCTCAGTGTGTGCTCACCTGAACTACATTAATTAATGTAGTTTATCCAGAACTGAGTGAGAAAGTCAAAGGGGGGGGGGGGCTAGACTTGTTCTGCCCTAAAGTGATTTTTTCCCTCAGGGTAGCAAACTCCACAATGAAGCTGCTGACCTTTGAGGCCGCCACCTACCACAAGGTCTCTGAACCTACTGCATCTGCAGCTGAAGAAATGCCTGGAAGACCAGTAAGAGAGCGCAGAGCAGCCCCAGAAAAGCCTGCTGTCTAAGCAGGAGTGCATCCAGCATCTCACCTGCTCAGCTTTCCAACCCGCTGTAAAGGTGTCCAGTCTGCAAAACCATCAGTAACCACTGGGATCTTGGTTCCACAACTGGGGTATTGATTGATTTTATTTATTAGAACACCTGGTTAGCCCTTGAGCAGATGCCTGTCAGTTTTCATGGCCACTGTAATTCTGACAGAGAGAGAAAGCCCTTGTTGAACTGTATAACAATTGCTAGCACCAAGCAGAAGACATGAGGCCACCTGGCCTCCTATCCCTAGATTACAAAAAAGGGCCCCATCAAGTAAAGTTTGTTTCTTCATTCACCTCCATTTGTGTTGCAACTCTTTGTCTACCACAAGTAAGCACATCACCATTTCACCTACACTGCCAGCAGCAACTGCATTTCCAGTGAGGTACCCTCTGCTGCTAATGTCACTGTCACCCATGGCCTGTTGGGGAACCTAAGTTAGTGCCCCTGTTTAAAGAATCTGAGGGACTCACAAGGAGTGGTTCATTGCTATACAGTATAAGAACTGAATTGTTTCCCCACTTCTCCCACCTTCCTGTACTGCTACCTTATTTTTCCCTTACCATCCCTTTTACTAATGATTTGTTGTATTTGCATTTCCTATTTCCTTGTTTGGGAGTCACTACTGTTTTGAATTCTGTGGAGGGGCCATGTGGGTGAACATACTTTTATTTTTCCTGGGGGTAATAGTATAGTGTGCGATTTCCAGGTGCCCCTTATTGCTACCCCAGGTGGAAGATCTACATCACTGTTACATCTAAGAGCCCAGCGCAGCTCAGTTTCAGCAATCCAGGTCATCCTGCTTGGAGGGTCTATAGAGGTGGACCACGATGGTCCCAGGCAGTCACTTCACCTGCACTGCAGTGGAGGCAACGGTAGTGCTTCAATTTTGTGTATTATTTTATTTGTCAAGAATTCCATTGCAATGAAAGGCATGCAGAGTCAAATCTCATTTCTAGGTGTCACCTGGGGGAGGGGGCGCCTCAGTACACAGGGTGGTATAAAATGGGAAGCATTTATGGAATAATACAGAAGGTAAATAGAGAAAACAACATGCAGTGTGACATTAGGTGAATGACAACTTACAGGCAGAACAGTTTGGACTATAAAACCTGTACAGCATATAGAATATTTATAAGGACAGAAATATATATATATATATATTAGAGGCAAAAAACTCTGTTTAATGCATTAGTTAGGGTTGTTCCGCAGCGACAAAAGTGAGGAAATTTGCTGTTAGGGTTGAAAACCCTAACTCCGAATTCACCCCCCCCAGCACCACACACATTCAAGTATGGGGGAGGACCAAGTCAACACAACCAATGACAGACATCCAGCAGCAGGTGACAGAAATAACAAACAATTGTCTAAATGTACTACGAGACATCCCCACCCACCTGAGCAATCTTAGACCTGGTACTTTCAAATGGGGATGGAGAAAGAATCTCAGATTTAGAAGTGGGTAGCCATCTGGGAACAAGTGACCACCAAACAGTGTGGTTCACGATAAACACAGCCAAACAATCAAGCCATACAAAAGCAAGAGTACTAGACTTTAGGAGGGCTGACTTTGGGAAAATAAGAGAGTGCCTCAGAAAAACACTAGCAAACAGGCAAGAAGGAGGGGTGGAGGAACAATGGGGAGTGATCAAAACAGCCATCACAGAGGCAACAAGCCTTTATGTAAAAAAATCAATAAAACACAACGAAGGAAAAACGCTATGGTTCACAAAAGAGGTGGCAGGAAGGTTGAGAAAGGCAGCATTCAGGAAATATAAGGAAACACAGAAGGAGCAGGACAGAGAACTTTATCAGTTAAAGCAGAAAGAGGCTGGGAAGGTAGTCAGAATAGCAAAGGCCCAAACCAAAGAAAGGATAGCCAATTCTGTTAGAAGGGGATAAGACCTTTATAGGTACATTAGGGACGAAGAAAGACCAAAGGAGGGATACTGAAGCTTAATAAAGGGGAGGGAATGTGGGTAGAGGTGACAGTGAAAAGCAGGGTTACTGAATGAATATTTCTGCTCAGTATTCACAAAGGAAGAGGAGGGGAGTTACCTAAACCAAACAAGAGAAACACTCTGAAGACGGGGTCATACCAGTCCATTTACAGAAGAAAGGGTTCTGAAAGAACTAATAAAATTGAAGGTGGACAAAGCAATGGGGCCTGATGGGATTCACCCAAGAATTCTAAAAGAACTAAGGGTAGAACTAGTGACATCGCTGACTACTCTCTTTAACAAATCATGGGAGGATGGGGTGGTACCCAAGGACTGGAGGAGGGCAGATGTAATTCCTCTTCACAAATGTGGGAGCAGGACAGAGGCAGGAAACTACAGACCAGTTAGTTTGACCTCAGTGGTAGGGAAAATGATGGAATCACTTCTGAAGAAAAGAATTGTTGAGTACCTTGAGGCCAGTAGGGCACAGGACCCGAGGCAGAATGGATTCACGATGGGAAGGTCGTGTCAGACGAATCTAATAGATTTCTTTGACTGGGTGACCAAAGTAGTAGATCAGGGAAGGGCTGTGGATGGCCTACCTAGATTTTAGCAAGGCATTTGATACAGTCCCCACAAAGATTAATACAAAGATAGCCAGCCTTGGAATGGGTCCCAAGGTGGTAGCCTGGATAAAAAATTGGCTAGACAACAGGATGCAAAGGGTAGTAGTAAATGGAGTACACAGTGAAGAAAGGAGGGTTACTAGTGGGGTACCACAGGGTTCAGTAGTGGGACCAGTGCTTTTTAATGTCTTTATAAGTGACATTGCAGAGGAACTGGAAGGAAAAGTATGTCTCTTTGCAGATGACACAAAGATCTGCAACAGGGTTGATACACAGGATGGAGTGGAAAGGATGAGAAGGGACTTGGCAAGGTTGGAGGAATGGTCAAATGTATGGTAGCTCAGATTCAATGCAAAGAAGTGAAGATAATGCACCTGGGAAACAAAAACCAGGGAAGCATAACACAATGGGGGTGAGATACTGACAACAGTAAAATGGAAAGGGACCTGGGGTAATTATATCAGATGACCTAAAGGTGGGCAAGCAATGTGAGAAGGCAGTAAGGAAGGCTGGAGGGATACTGGGATGCATAGGAAGAGGCATCAATAGTAGAAAACAGGAAGTTGTTATCCCTCTGTGCAGACAGTTGGTGAGACCCCATCTGGAGTACTGTGTGCAGTTCTGGAGACCCCATCTCCGCAAAGACATAGACAGAGTGGAGGCTGTCCAGAGGAGGGCAACCAAAATGGTGCAGGGTCTGCACCAGAAGACATACGAAGAAAGACTAAAGGAGCTTAATATGTATACTCTTGAGGAAAGAAGGGAGAGGGACATGATAGAAACTTTAAGTACCTCAAGGAATTAACAAAGTCCAAGAGGGTAGCATCTTCCAGAAAAGAGATGTGCAAGAACAAGGGGGCACAATTTGAAGATAGAGGGGGGACGGCTCAGGGGTAATGTGAGGAAGTATTTTTTCACTGAGAGGGTTGTGGATGCATGGAACAGCCTCCCTGAGGAGGTCGTGGAGTCAAGAACAGTGGTGGACTTCAAGAATGCATGGGACAGGCATAAGGCAGTCCTAGGGGCGGGTAAGAGGAAGTAAGCTGTTGGTTAACTAGGATCTGCAGCTTATCTGTTAGGTAGGAAAATGGGCAGACTAGGTGGGCCAAGCGGTCCTTATCTGCCTTCAGATTCTATGTTTCTATGCTTCTATGTTTCTGACCAGGTACTGCATGCTCAGTGGAGATCAACAGCAAAACTGAGGCCATGTACACCAAATGCACACATCCCTGATTGCAGCTCCACACAACGTACCACACTTAGTAGCTGCATGGCCTTACCTACCGATGCCCCACACCACACCACAACTGGTACTGTGCCGTTATTCAATATAAATGCTGAAGGTGCATGATGACAGTTGTAGAAAGGTTTTAACACTAGTGAGTATATATTAATTAAGAGAAGCACATAAATTAACTACAAGACACTAGCATGCTCAAGATAAAAGTAGTGTTACATTTAGTAGGTGATTTACATAGTAGTACATTTACTGCAACGGTTTACTCAAGATAGAGAGGCTGATGTAAACGTATGGAAAAGCATTGCCTGTTCAACGCTGTGAAATTCGTACTGCCAGTATCAGATGCATTCTTACTGATGAAGGTGTACTGCTGATGTACATACATAGACCTTCAGTGTGTTTCAATACTAAAGATGCAGTAAGTATTCTTTGTAAGAAACATTGTAATTGCATGGATCAGGCCAAGCAACTTCTAAATATCATAGCACTACTGAGCCAACAATGATGTACCTGTATCAGAGATGTATATAGGATAGATTTTCCTGTAGGCACTTAGTGAGTATGTTGTACCTGATAAAGACAATCTCATTGCATCTGTGATGACTAACTTATTCAAATAGTAATACATTTACTATTGTTGCAATGAGTGATCTATGCCACTTATGGACACAGTGTAATTTTTTTAACAGTTGTTTCATACTCAGGCTGTATGCCTACTGTTTGGGTTTGCCACACTTCTGTCACTGATGCTATCAAAGTGATAACTATGTTAATTGTGGTACAACAGGAATCAAGTAGGTATGGTGTAGATATAAACAGAATGTCTTTTAGTATTGATTTAACTCACAATGGGGTAAGTGTACTAGGACAGCAAGGGTTATCCTCTATCACTGACTCTGTCAGTTATAATCACACTAGGGTTTCGATGACTGTAATGATCAAGTTACACTGTTCATCTTCATGAGTTCATATTCACAGCCGTTCTCCAGTAACTAGACAGTGTATGGTGTAACTGGGTGGGACACTGTGTTGCAAAGCTGCTGCAGTGCCTAGCAGAGGGAGAGTATCTACTCATAAAGACAATTAAGCAATAAGGCATGACCAACAGTTATGTTAAATGGTCTGTTAATCACCCTGTAGGGGTTTAATGTTGAATGAGGCATAGCCAAGTGCCACGTCGCTAGACAGTGATAAACTGGCCATTAACATAATACCTGGGAGTGGCTTATTGCTATCATAATAAAACTGTTTTTTAAACAACATTAAACCATGTTCATCATATGGTTAGGCTCTACATGTATGTTAATAAAACTAAACATAAGGCTGTTACAATGTTTACAGTCAATTAGAAAGCTGCATTTCTCAAACCCTTGTTATAATCAGAGATATTATACCTGTACAACTCCTTGGTTTTGCTGAACTCTTTTGCTCAGGTGGCCCACCACAAGTGGTGTGGTGTGGTGTGGGGCATTGGTAGGTAAGGCCATGCAATTACTAAGTGTGGTATGTTGTGTGCAGTTGCAATCAGGGATGTGTACATTTGGTGTACACGGCCTCAGTTTTGCTATTGATCTCCACTGAGCATGCAGTACCTGGTCAGGTGGGTGGGGATGTCTCGTAGTACATTTAGACAATTGTTTGTTATTTCTGTCACCTGCTGCTGGATGTCTGTCATTGGTTGTGTTGACTTGGTCCTCCCCCATACTTGAATGTGCGTGTGTGTGTGGTGCTGGGGGGGGGTGAATTCAGAGTTAGGGTTTTCAACCCTAACAGCAAATTTCTTCACTTTTGTCGCTGTGGAACAACCCTAACTAATGCATTAAATGGAGTTTTTGCCTCTAATTTCCTTCTTTTGAGAATGATAATGAGAAATAGTGAATATAATGCGTATGGAGCTCGGCCCTTCGGGCCCCACGCTCCCACCACATAATGTCTTGTGGCATACTAACAGGGACAGCAATGCAAACAGAAATGCTAACAGTGGCACACATGGTAACACAAGCGTGAATGAGAACAGAAAGGGTAACGCACATGGTGGCATAGACGGGAATGGTCTGCCACGTGATGTGTTGTCACATAGTAACATGGTGCTTGCAAACAGAAATGTCAATGGGCATGGTGACATAAAGTGAAACAGAAAGATAAACAGTACTGTAGACAGAAATGGCAAAAAATAACAGAAACGCAAGCGTAAATGAAAACGCAAAGGATAAAGCACATGTGGCAGACGCCAACGGTAAGTGAAACGGATACGGAACCACAAGGGAAAGGGCAACAGTAACAGTAATGTAAGCGCACAGGCTGGTTTTCCCCAAAACCTGCACAGAGAAAGACAGTGAGTACAAATAATGTATGCATAATAATGAGAATCGGCGCAGAAAATGAGATCTTGGAATACTAAATACATTATATCTCAGGAACCGTACGACGTAGAAAAAAAATTTAAAAGCCATATCATTTATAACTGTCCTGGTGGGGCTAAGAAGTTTTCCGATGAAAAGTCTGTATCTTGCACCGTTTCTGAGATACGGGCCCTGAAAGGCGCGGCGAACGCCATAATGTTATCCTATGGGAAAAAAAGAAAAGTTCAAAGTGCCATAAATTTGTCTCCCTGTAATGTTTTTTCACCAAACCACTGAAAGACACATCTGTGGGCTGTTGGCTGTCTTCCCTCCAAATTTCAGGAAAAACGACCAAACCGTTATTTTGCAGCAGGGTGCCAAAGGATTTCTGTAATGCGTCGGGCGCCTGAATGTTATCCTATGGAAAAACTGTCAACTTTGGAGTGCCGTAACTTTGCTGCCGTGTAATATTTTTTCAATACAACACTGAAAGGCACATCTGTGAGATGTCAGCTCCGTTCCTTCCAAATTTCAGCCCAAAACTCCCAACGGTTCTTTTGCAGCGCAGTGCCAAAGAATCGCTGTCACTTTCCCACAGATGGAAAACTACTGTCGCAATTTGCGAAAGCTTTCACAAAAGTTCGACACTTTCGTGAGCATGAAAGTAATTTGCGAAAGTACTTTTTCCAGAAATTTGAAAAACATATTTCTGGGGTGTTTTACCATGAAATAAAGACATTTCAAGCATCCTCAGGGTCCGACTAGGTGAATACAAAAATAATTAGGTTGCTAGAGGGTCCCAAATTTAAATGCCAACCATTTCTCTGATCACCAACTGAAAACAAAATGGCCGATTTGAGAAAGTAACAGGCCCATTTGCGAAAGTAAAAATGCATTTGCGAAAGTGTTGAACTTTTTGTTAACTTTTCCCATTGACTTATAATGGGAAACTGTTTTTTGAATAACTTTTGAACCGTTTAATATTTTTTCATGAAATCTTCAAAAGGCACATCAGGAACCCTGGCCGCACGTTCCCTGAAGATTTCGGACCGGTCACGCAAACCGTACGACCTGTAGGTGCGACCGTAGAATTCCAGAAAAAGCGTAAACGCATGCACAGATCACACTTAATAACTCCACAGCCGTACATCCAACTGGTACGAAACTTGGCAGATCCCAAGGCCTGTGCTTTTTGATTAAGTATTCCAAATTTCAGGCAAATCCATCAAACGGTTGCAGAGTTATTAAGGTGCAAAGTTTTGGGGATTAACATAGAAATGGCTCCTCAACCCTAACTATGGTAGCACTACCGTGCTACCATAATATATACATATTGACTTATAATGGGAAATTGTTTTTTGAATAACTTTTGAACCGTTTAATATTTTTTCACCAAATCTTCGAAAGGCACAACAGGGACCCCGGCCGCACGTTCCCTGAAGATTTCGGGCCAGTCGCGCAAACCGCGAGACCGTAGAATTCCAGAAAAAGCGAAAATGTTTGCACAAATCATGCTTAATAACTCCACAGCCATGTATCCAACTGATACGAAACTTGGCAGATGCTAAGGTTTATGGTTCTTGATCGTGTATTCCAAATTTCAGCCAAATCTATCATACAGTTGCAAAGTTATTAAGGTGCAAAGTTTTGGGGTTTAACATAGAAATGGCTCCTCAACCCTAACTATGGTAGCACTACCTGCTACCATAATATATATATATATATATATATATATATATATATATATATATATATATTCGATGTTAGGTTGAAACTCCCTTCACCCTTCCAGCCCCTCAACTGGAATCGGTGCGCATTAGGGGTCATCGGCCCTAAGTGTCACCCGTCACATGTGGAAAGAAGCTGAGAATAGGAGAATGGGGTGACAGTTAGGACTGATGACCCCAATGCACACCCTGATTCCAGTTGGGGTGGGCTGGAGGGGTGCAAAGAGGTTTCAACCCTAACATCGAATTTCCTCACTTTTGTCACTGTGGAACAACCCTAACTGATGCATTAAATGGAGTTTTTTGCCTCTAATTTGTCTTCTTTTTGAGAATGATAATGAGAAATAGTGAATGTAATGCAGCGGCCGGAGCACGGGGGTGATGTCTTGTCGCATTGTAACATTGTGCCCATAACGCAAATCGTAATGCGATGATGACGCAAGTGAAACAGAAAGAGAAACAGTACTGTAGACAGAAATGTTAAAACAACAGAAAGCATAACGCAAATGAAAATACCAGGGTATTGCACATGGTGGCGTGGCGTGAGCGGTAAGTGAAGCGTAATGGAACCACAAGCAGAAACGGTAATGGTAAGAGTAATGTAAGCGGACAGGCTGGTTTTCCCCAAAAGCTGTATAGAGAAAGACAGTGAGTAGAAAGAATGTATGCAAAATAATGACTCTCGGAACACAAAAATCAGTAGCTATAATAGTAGATTGCTTATACCTCAGTAACCGTACGACATAGAAAAACAATTTAAAAGTCATATGTATTATCACTTTCCTGGCTAGTTATATATGGGGCTACAATTTTTCTACAAAAACTCTGTATCTCGCACCGTTTTCGAGATACAGGCCCTCAAAGGCGCAGCAAACACCGTAATGTTATCCTATGGGGAAAAAAACAGAAGTTCAGACTGCCATAACTTTTGAACAGTTTAATATTTTTTCACAATATCTTTGAAAGGCACATCGGGGGCCACAGCTGCACGTTCCCTGAAGATTTTTGGCGGTCGCGCTAAACCGTCATTTACCTGTAGTGCCGATCAGAATTCCAGAAAAAGCATAAACGCGCGTGCAGATCACGCTTAATAACTCCGCAGCTGTGTATCTGACTGGTACAAAACTTGGCAGATCCCACGGCCTATGGTCTTGATTGTGTATTCCAAATTTCAGCCAAATCCGTGAAACAGTTGCAAAGTTATTAAGGTGCAAAGTTTTGGGGTTTAACATAGAAATGGCTCCTCAACCCTAACTATGGTAGCACTACCGTGCTACCATAATATATATACTGGCCTCTAGAAGGAGAGGTGCAGGGCTGGATTTACATTGCCATGGGTCCTGTGCACAGCAGTAACCATGCCCGCCCTGCACTGTCCCATCCGCATAGGTTACACTGCTGCGTGCCTGAACCTTGTCATGCAGTCATTCTATACTTAAACAGTATATAGTATGTGTAGTATATATTATTATCTTTGAAAAAGTGTTTTTATACTTTATATTTTGTTGACTGTAGGTTATTTACTGTCTCACTGGTTCACCATTGAAAATAGGCACTTGTGTCTAAAGGTATTTCCCTAAGAGTAAAATAAATTAAATTAATATGATTAACCAATGTAACTGTTATTGTATTACAACATCATGATTCCAGTTCTCTCTCTGACTGACTCTGAGAATGGGAAGGGTAAACAAAACTGAACTGGCAGCAGGCACACTGCAGCAGCACTGGAGAGAGAAACATTCTGCACTGCAGTTTGTATGGAAAAATGTAGCCAGTGGGCAGCAGCAATAGGCCAGTAGCCAGATATTTGACACACCATCAGCCAATGAATGTGCTTATAAATACACCCCCACCCCCACACACACACACTCCTGTACTAATTTAATTACATTGCTGCATACCAATACCATTTCAATAAGGCATTACATCTGCACCATAAGATCAAACAAACTTCAAGTAAATATTAGCTGGCAGTTATAAAATAGTTTGCCAGCATCACATAACAATGCCAAATATCAATGCATGCCAAATGTGTGCATTTAATTCACTTTAATGTGTCAGTGGAGCTATATTTTTTTAACCCTATGCATTCAGTTTCATATTAATTTTTCATTAACATTTGTGTTGATGTATGATCTGTATTGCTATGATTATCCTCCTGCCCAGATTGTGACTCCCTGGCTGCTCCCTTATATTCTTTGAATCCAATTTAAGCTGGTCATCATCAAATCTGCTGCACTAGCTGGCAAGATAGTAACTTCATTCAGAATGGATTTAGTTACTAGGGCCGGTATGGCCAGACCAGTAATATAACTAACTCAGATTCAATCGCAGCTTAAAAAAGTCAAATAAAATACCTTTTATACTCAGAGTTTTTAGGCTGCTTGAATGAATCCAGTCTAGCTGCAGTGTCTCGAGTAGTCACCTGACTACTTCTGCTTTAGGTTGTCCTCTTCCCAAGACCTATAATACTTCACTCCTGAGCTGACTGATCCTCCTCTGAAATGGACTCAAATTTAAATGAACAAATCCTCTTTTTACCAACTCCTGCTCTTCTACCTCCACTCTGATCGAGTGCTGCTGCTGTCCACCTGGTTGGTTCCTGCCTCGGCATCTGCACATTGCCTCATGACTCTTTCCTACCACCAACATAACCACTATTTGTCTTAGTCCCGATGACTCCCTCTCCTGCACTGTGCAACAACAGTGCCCACTAGTCCCATCTTCCTCCTGCAGGTCCAGATGTCCAGTTCCCCTCAAGTGCGTGCTCAGCTGACCTGGAAAATGGCGGGCCTTGATGTTTTTGACTAGGCTGCACTCAAGCACCCCAGCAAACTAATGCTATACTGTAGCACTCTGTCTCAAAAATATCCCAGAGAGTTCTCTTGGTGGGAGGGGCATGGTAGGTCACACTGGGACAGACTAGAGGCCTCGCCAAGCTAACTCCCACCCTCCAGTCCAGTCCAACCCTCAGCCTCCCATCCTCATAGAACAGTCGGTGTTCTTGGCCCTCCAGCTCAACTGACCTTCCTGCTTCTGAATCATCTTGCACACACTGTGCACACATGGCAGTGGAAAAATGGACTGACTTCATTGAGAAAAAAATTCAACTAAAAAACAGTGGGACTGGGTCACCCTTGGCAGCTCATTTGACTGATTAGGCTACACTCCACTCAACTAACCATCCCCTCTTGGCTGCTACACGCTACACCTCAACACCAAACAAACCCTTGGTAAGAGAAAAAAAGAAAATTAGTTTACACTCACATCAACACTTGAGATAACCCAACTGACTTTTGCCCACGTTTCAGCACTCACTATTGCAGTCCTTCCTGCCCGAGTCCTCACCCTCACAGTCTCATAAGATGACTAAGCAAATTGCAGCAGCACTGAGGAAGAGCAGATGACCATGGAGTGGTTGCTATTGAGCATGCACACAAAATTTCTAAGTGGGTGGGAGGGCCCTGGTGGGGGAGGTAACAATTATGGCTGTGGGTGGGCAGTGCATAGGATTTTCACAAAATGAATGGAGCCAGTGGCCAGCCTAGACTCATCTTTCAGTGACCCCACCTTCCTCAATTGACTTCACTGACCTGGCTCTAAGTCTGGCATGGGGGAAAAAATCAATGCATGCATTCACACACATAAACAGAAAAGCTGACAAGGGCCCCCCAGTGCTCGGGACCCACACACGTGTTTCCTTTTACTGCTGCAAATTCAGCTCTGGTGAGGTGGTAAGCAAAGGGATTATAACCATTAAAACCTGGAAAAGGGGAGACTATATTTGGAGAAACAAGTGTGAGCAGAAAAATCGTGAAGATGTTTGAAAGAAAGCTAAGAGGAAGGGGGTCACATGATGAGTCTGAGCAGGTAAGATGTGTTCTCTCCGTCTCCACTTCACAGCTCAGGAAAAACAACTTAAAAATTACAGTTTAGATCTGCAAATGAACAATACAGTGAGCACTTTGTGTTTGCAACCTATTTGCAACCTATTCTGCCTCTTATTGGGAACTTTGGGACGGTAATTTCTGTGGGGACACTAGTGTTCTGATGGAGTCCGAGATACGTCCTGTGGGCCCGATACACACCCCACCACTTACACCGGAAGAAGATAAGGCCACGAAGAAATCCAAAATGCAAGTGGTGACTGTTACCAAACCCAGCGCGGTGCCCACTCCACTGACAGAGGAAAAATTCCTACAAGAACTTTCCCCTGTCAAGGAAGCTCTCTTGAGCATCACAAGCCAGCTAGCTACCCTCCAAAAGGCATCAGAGACCCTATCAAGAAGAGTGGGAAATGTGGAAACAAGAACCAGCTCTCTGGAGGACTGGAGGGCTCACCAGGAAACTGATTCTGTAGCCATATGCAGGAAAGTCTCCAGGCTAGAAGAAAAGATAGAAGATTTAGAGGGCCGCTGCAGATGCAATAATCTCCTCTTATTTGGTCTGCCCAAGGGATTGGAAGGTCAAAATCCAATATTGTTTATGCAGAAATTTTGTGAAAAAGCGGCGGGCCCATAACCCAATGGACCTGGCTACATTATTGAGCAGGCTCACAGAGCGCAGAGGCCCACTCCTTCGCTGAACTCCCCACCTCAATTCATGATATTCAAGCTGCTCAATATTTTGGATAAAGTCCATATTCTGGCCAAAATAAGAGATACAAAGAACTGTTATGGGAAGGTAATAAGATCAGAATGACCCACGATTTACCCCACTCTGAAATGAGCCGAATTCAACTCTATAGTTTCTAAATTGATGGCTGTGGGGATCTGCTTCAAAATGTTATACCCAGTAAAACTACAAGTAAATCATTGAGAGTCGACAAAAACCTTTGAATCGGATGATCAAGCCAAGCAAGAACTGCTTAATATGTTTCCAGATCTTTCTTCAAGCATCAAAATGACTATCTTTTTGCCAAGCTGGAAATGTTACAGGTTATCTGGAGATTATTAAGGAATTAGAGTGTTGTGTTGATTAATCTCTAAAATGTATACTACTGTTCTGGGGTTTTTCTTTTCTTTTCTTTAACAATGCTCTGGGGACTGGATTAGTTGTATAAGCTGTGACGTAGACTATGCCAGAATGCTGCAGGCTTCCACAACAAACAGGGCCCTAGCTCTTCCAAGATGAAAAGTAACTAGGCCTTTTCTGGAACCTTTCTGTCTGAATGGCGGACTTGAAAAACAACCCTGGGCTTTTTCAGCCTGAGAACAGAGGGAGGAGGTGCTGTATAAGAACATAGGAGTGAGGTGTGCTTTGTATGGGGATTGGAGCAGAGGACCTAGACCACCGCACTGTTCGAATTACTGTCTCTCCAGTGGAAGAAGTGAGGTAGGTTTGTGGCCTTGTTTGTTGCTGGAGGGGTGAAAGTGGGGATGCATAGTGGGGCTCCTTCTGGGTGTCCCCGTTGGGACTGGGGGCACTTCCACCAATGGTACCAGTTTAACCATCTACTGTCCAGGGTTGCTAGGTCAACCCCATCAACAATAAAAAACTGATAGTGCACAGTCAATTCATACAGGGACCCTGATGGTCAGACACTATGCAGCCTGCTGTAGTGGTCAAGATGGGTGGCACACTTTGCCTCTGATTGCGGAGGTCCTTGTTGTTAGTCAGTCTACTAAAAGGGTGGAGGGATAGGAGGTTGGTTACTCCCACCTACCTCCCCCCATAATATGGCTCAGTTGACCCAAATCTATGCCAGGATGACATGATAACGAACTAGGGGGCACTGTGCTGATCTAAGTGAGGGTAATAAGCCTTTAATGCTGTGGCAGCCTCAAGCCCTGAAGTATGTCCTCCTCCTGTGATGGGCTTAATGGAGCAATCCTCTCTGTACCGCACTGTAGTTGGAACATCACATTAGCGGCCCTGGTTGAATGGTACCTGTGGTGGATTGCTCATAAGGTCCCAAGGGGGGATGCTTGGAGGGGGCCAGGCTGGGGTACCTACTGTCAACCCTCACCTGGCATGGATGTGGCCTACAGATCTTGCCTTTCTTTAGTATGCTGGTGGGAGGGGGAATGTTACAATAGAGTACTATTTCTCCCTGTGGTCTCTGTGCAAGGGGCTCACACACTGAGCATGTTATTCCTGGTGCAGCACAGAAGGATTTAATGCAAGATAATGCAGTTTGATACAGACTATGCTCTATACTTGGGAGGGGGGATGTTGGGGATCTGTACATAACCATGCTCTGTCTTTCTTATATTTTTTTTCTGCTTGCTTATTCTAAGGGGGTCAAACAAATGTTAATGCAGATCTATTATTTACCTAAGATAATCCGAGCTGGGGAGGGGGGATGGGGCCCATTCCGGTGGTGTTTTTCATCACAGGCAGAGGTATGTTGGTGTTTCAGTCTGCAGGGCCAGGGACAGAAAGTGTTTTTTGTATAGGTATAGTGACTGTGATAAGATTACTGGGAAGCTGTTATTTGGGCAGGGGGAGGAAGAGGGAGGGAGGAGGAGGGATGGGGAAGGATCATATCCACATGTGCAAGCAGTGGCCACAATCACAGCTATGGAGATCGGGGGGGGGAGGGAGGTCATGAGGGAGTGGGATTCAGGGGGTTGTGGGAAGGCTGGGAGCACTCTATAGTCTAGCAAACAGGTGGACAGTGATTCAAGCCATACGACTCTTAAAAGAGAACCATGGGGACTGCATGTAAATTTATCTTGTGGAACATAAAAGGGGTGAATGATAAACGTAAAAGATACATGATTTTACGCCATCTTAAGAAATACCAACCAGATGTGGTTTTTCTTCAAGAAACCTACCTTAAATATGAGGATATACAATATTTTTCATAGGGAATGGGTCGGCCAGGCTTTCAGGACAGGAACCAGTAATAAAAGAGGAGGTGTGGGGATCTTAATTCGTAGAGGGACCCCACCTCAGCTAATCAAGGAGTGCAGTGATCCAAAGGGCCATTACCTCCTATTGCAAGGACATCTGGGGCTCACAGAGTTGCTTCAAGGGGGGGATCTACGGCCCAAACTCAGACTCACCAGACTTTTTCTCCAATCTTCTAGCTCAACTGCTAGCTTTTTCACATATCCTTATCATCTTCGGTGGGGACTGGAACTTAGTTTGTCACCCAGATCTGAACAGGTCTGGTCTGCGCTGTAAAGGTCATTCAGTGGCCCAACAGGACACGAGAGAACTTATGGATTCACTGGGCTTGGGAAATCCCTGGTGAATTCTAAACCCCAATGACAGACAATACACATTTTTTTCTCTAACACACAAGTCATACTCACACATTGATTACTTCTTGATCACCACCTCGAGTCTCCCGGGCCTTTTGACCTGCAATATCTTACCTATGGTTATTTCGGACCATGTATTGATCTCTATGGAGCATTCACTAAGGGGGATGGATGACAGGGATAGGGCATGGCGCTTTAATTCCATACCCTTAAGAGACACCCATTTTGTTAAAACCATCACGGATTTTATACTGTACAAACCCATTTTAGGGAAAACGAGGGTGGAATGGACTATATGGATGTGCTATGGGGAGCAACAAAATGTGCAGTGAGAGGAGAATGCATTAGGCTTGCCTCTCAGATCAAAAAGCAGAGAGCAGAAAAGACATGACAACTACTAGCCCAGATTCGAGAGCTGGAACATTACCCTTCAACCTCGGCAGACCAAGAAATGTGGACTCGGTTACATGCCCTCAGGGCCCAATACTATGGGCTCTTAGTGGAACAGGCTGACCTAGCCTTGCAGAGAGTTAAATTTCGATACCTGGAAGCAGGTGAAAGAGCAGGCAGGCTCCAAGCCTTGCAGCTCAAATAATTAGGCTCCCAAGGAATGATTCAGAATCTCCAACCAATCTCCGGAGGGGAGGTTCTAACCCACACTCGAGATATAGCCGAGGCCTTCCAGCAATTTAACAAAACCTTATATGCCCCAGAAGAGGAGACCCCAGATGAGACTACATTAACACAATACCTGGACCCACTGCCTCTGCCCTCCCTCACTGAACCTTAACAGGAGTTTTTACTAATTCCAATTTTCTACACGAAGTGAAACAAGTGATAGAGCAACTTCCTAAGCAAAAGGCTCCAGGCCTGGATGGGTTTAATAATGCCTTTTATGCCACCTTCATTGAAGACCTGGCACCACTCCTTACAAGGTTATTCAACTTTCTAAGCTCCTCTGGGTTATCAGATTGCTTGTTTACCCAGACTTGGATTACCGTTATACCTAAACCGGGCAAGTCGCCTTTAATTCAGGATAATTATCGACCTATTTCACTTCTAAATTCTGATTTGAAAATTCTCGCCAAAGTCCTGGCCAACCATCTCCTACATGTATGGCAAGCCCTTCTTAGCCTGACCTAAGTGGGATTTGTGGCAGGATGGTTGTCCACAGACCACATGCGTAAGGTCCTTCACCGTATCTCTGTTGCTGGTGAACTGAAAACCCCATCGGTCCTAGTCTCTCTTGAAGCGGAGGAGGCCTTTGACTGTGTCTCCTAGTTTTTCATATTTGCCATTCTGCAGTGATATGGCTTTCCTGCTCAGTTCTGTGAATGGCTCAAGGTCATTTATCACCATCCTACGGCTATGGTCCACTGTAATGGAGTTTTCTCCGGTCCTTTTCCACTGGCCCGGGGTACTAGGCAAGGATGCCCTCTCTCACCTTTTCTTTGTAACCTGTACTTAGAACCTCTCATCTGAATCCTTCAGAACAGTCAAGAAGTCATGGACATCCAAATAGGTAATGATAGGTATAAACTGTTGACCTACGCAGGTGATTTTCTGCTACACCTAGAAAATCCTCATACTTCTATACCGGCAGTTGTAGGCATTATTAATAAATTCTTTCAAGCGGCAGGATATAAACTAAACCTGGACAAGTCCAAAGTCATGCCCATAAATATACACGTCCAAAAACAGTGGATTCAGAATCTGGGCCTTGTATGGGAACCCAGAGTTCTCACTTGTCTAGGAATCAAAATCTCTTGCTCTTTCCCTGCCTTGATTAAACTCAATCTTTCCCTAGTATGTCACAATATCTGAACGGACCTTCAGAGGTGGAAATCTCTTCCACTCTTGCTATGGCGGCATGTGAGTGTGATAAAGATGAATATTTTGCCCAGAGTTCTTTATCCACTAAGTATGATAAGTCCATTCCTCACCAAATGCTGGTTTCTTCGGTTACTCTCACAGATTTCCTGTGGAAAGGGGAGGCAGTTAGACGGGCATATCCCAAACTGACTCATCAGAAAGAGCTGGGCAGTCTGTGACTCCCCAACTTCTACTTATACTACTGTGTGATACATTGTTGTAAAATATTTAGGTGGGGTGCCAACATGGTTGGTTCTCTGAATGACTATATTCCTCAATGGCTCTCTCTGGAACAGCATTTATGCCGCTCCAGGGGTATTGAATTGGGCTGTCTAATTTATGCCAAAATCTCAGAACTCCCTAACTCTCTGCAAAATTCCCCAATGTGGTGGTCTCTCAAAGCCCTCCATCGGATCTGCTCCCACATGAATCTCGCACTGCACAAAGACCTGTCTGAACCCTTACTTTGCAACCCACATGTTAGAATTGCCAACCATTCTATCCCCTTGAGTTTTTGCCTAGCCTTTGGTAAGACCTCTCTATCTTCTTGTATTATGAATGGCAAACTTAGTCCTGCAGAAGTGCTTCAGAGAATATTTGCTATACCCACCTACCACTTTTTCAAACATCTGCAGTTACAGGGGGCAATTTCCTCTTTCCTGGGACCCACCCCATGGCAGAAGTCCCCTAATCCTCTTCTGCAGGCACTTAGAGACACAGCTATTCAACCTCACCCAGTTTCTAGGTTTTATACCGTCTTACAACTCCATGATCCCAACAGACCACAAGGAACTTTCTTCTACTTGAAGCAGGAGCTAAACCTTCACTTAAATGATGAAGAATGGCAACAAATTTGGAAATACCTATGTAAGTATGTGAAACAGGATCGCTTATGCTTCCTTCATTTTCACATCCTTCATAACTTGTACTGCTCTCCTGCCAGATTATACAGGATGAGCAGAGCGGCACTCACCCTATGTATTAGATGTGGACAATCAGATGGTACGGTACACTAACACACATACTCTTTATTGTGCCCTGGTGATCCCCTTCTGTCAAGCTATTTGGGGCTCTCTAGATCCTCTGTTGGGCCTGGACTCATACTTTACTCCGCAGACTTGTCTAGTGGGCCACTTTTCCAGGGACATGTTAGACTGTCACAGAGTTTTTATATCCTTGATTTTGGTGGTGGCTAAATATGTTACAACACAACACTGGTTGGACCAAACTACCCCTACCTTGAGGGAACGGCATTCAGAAATTCTTCAGGCTCTCAAATTAGAACATCACATTGCTTCCCGGAAGAACCAACAGGAGACATTCAACAGGAGGTGGGGCCCTCTGATGGCACTGCTATCTATCTTATTTTGCACTTCTATATCCCCTAGTGCTTAGGGGGATTGGTGATCACCCCTTACTCAATCTCTTAACGGTCCTAAGGACAGAGATGTGGCCCTAATCTTCGTGCACCTGGTAAATCTCTGGACATTTGCTGGGTTAACCATTACTTTTATACTTTATGTAAGGACTCTGGGAGGGAGGGAGGGAGGGAGGGAGGGATGGGAGGGGTAGGGGTGGGGATACAAGGTCAAGATGTAGTCAAGTGGATATGATAAGATCTAACCATTAGTGGACTCTATACAATCCTTTGTAGGTCTTTTTGTCAATTGTGCACAGCTCTCCATCATGGAATGGGTAGATTTGATGCTGTATGGGGGGGGGGCTGTTGCAGAATGATACAATATGTACCATTAGTCTGATTTTTGTTATATTAAAAAAATCTAATAAAATATACTAAACTGAAAAAAAAAGAAAGCTAAGAGGAAAAGGAGTGGAGGAATATGGGTAGGTTATTCTAGAGAAAGGCAGGGATGTATAAAATGTCAGTCCAGAAAGTAACTGCACTCCCCAGTCATAGAAACATAGAAAAATAACATTTGTTGGCAGAAAAGGACTGCTTTGCCCAATCAGTCAGCCCAGATGTTCCATGCCAATCTGCTCCCACAGACCCTATCTGGTCCCAGTGACCCTTCCAGCCTTTTTTCTAATATTCCCCTATCTCAATCCCATGCATGCTTGAGGCCCTCACTGTTTTAGCCTCTATCAATTCTTCTGGCAGTCTGTTACAATCATCTATCACACTTTCAGTGAAGAAATAGTTCCTCACATCTCTCTTAAACTTCCCTCACTCCAGCTTCATCACATACTACCTGGTTCTGGTAATGTTCGAATTTGAAAGACACCCCACTGCCTGCACCTTATTCTTCCCTGTGAGGTGCTTGTAGGTCTCTATCATGTCACCGCTCTTTCTCCTCTCTTCCAGGGTGTAAATATTGAGATCCCTCAATCTGTCCTCATAGTGCTTCCTGTGCATACCCTGCACCGCTTTAGTTGCTCTTCTTTGGACTGCCTCCACCCTGTCTAAGTTCATTCTGAGGTGTGGTCTCCAAAACTGGACACAGTACTCCGGGGGGGGGGGCTCACCAATGAGTGATACAGTGGCAACACCATCTCCCTTCTACTGTTGGAGATACACCTCGCTATGCATCCTATCATTCCACTAGCCCTACCCACTGCTTGTCACACTGCACTAACACATTGAGATCCTCAGATGTGATGATAATCTTAAGGTTCCTTTCCAATATAATGACTGTCAGTACCTCCCCTTGTTCTACACTTTGCTCCTCGGTTCCTATGCCCTAGGTGCATGATTATGCACTTTTTGGCTTTGAGCCCTAACTGCCATGCTTTTGACTACTTCTCCAGTTTCCCAAAATCCCTGCACATTCCCTCCACTCTCTCTTGAGTGTCTACCCTATTTCAGATTTTGGTATCATCTACAAAAAGGCATACCTTCCATTCCAATTCTTTTGCAATGTTTTACCCCACTGCACCCTCATACATTTCTATGGTGCTACATAACTTCACTGTCCCATCATTAGAGTGAATGCTGGTAACCACCACCCTCTGGCTCCTATCCATTAACCAGTGTTTAAGCCAATTTACAACCTTGGATCTCACTCCTAGGCTCTTCAACTTTTTTATCAGCCTCTTGCATGGCACAGTGTTGAAGGCCTTGCTCAGGTTCAGGCAGGCCACATCCACTGCGCTACCCTGATATATTTCTCTGATAACCCAGTAAAAGAATTGTATAAGATTTTTTTAGCATTACCTTCCCCTGTGAATCCATACTGCCTGTGGTCAAGCAACCCAATGGAGTCAAGATGCTCTGCCAGTCTTTACTTCAGAAGGATTTTGATTGGAGTACGATTGAACAGCCTATAATTGCTAACCTCCTCATGCATCAGCTGTTAAGTAGAGAGACCAGGTCAGCCTTTCTCCAGTCCTCCAGAACTATGCCTTTTCCAGTGAGTTGTTTAAAAAGTCTGTATGTGGGGCAACTAGCACCTCTCTGAGTTATTTTAGAACCCTGGGGTATATCCTGTCCAGTCCCATAGCCTTGCCCACTTTCAGGGCTGCAAGTTTCTTCAGGATTCTTTCCTCTGAAACTGGGCTTGTGTCCACCTCACCCCTACTCTTGCTTCTCCCTGGTTATCTGCCCTCCATTCCTTCACTGTGAAGACTGACAAGAAGTACATGTTTAAGATGCCAGCTATTTCTTGGTCCTCTTCTCCATAGTCTCCCCCTTCTCCTCTTCTAATCCTTATTATCCCTCCCCTTGCTTTCCTTTTCTCGTTCATGTATCTGAAGAAAGTCACCTTTAGTGACCTCCTTTGCAATCCTTTTCTCTGTCTGCACCTTTGTGCCCCTCACCACCCTATCTGCTTCCTTCTGCTTTATTTAATTGGTATATCTCTCCTCTCTTTGTGTTTCCATCTATCTCTTCAGTGCCTCCCTTTTTCCCTTCACCACCTTTGCAACTTACTTAAACGACCAGAATTGTCTCTTTTTTCTTCTGCATCTTCTTTTACTCACTGGTGCAACCATTATGAAATTATTGGAGGGGCTATGCATTTTGCATGGGGGGGGTCATAACTGCCATGAGTCTGGGGGCTGCCTGGCTGCCAGAAGCCCTGGGGTACTAGATGCTCTGTGGTGCATTTTGTAGCTTATTTTGAAGCTAAATAACTCATCTCTGAGCTGTCCTCCACCATGGAGAAGAGCTCAGAGATGAGTTATTTAGCTTCAGAATAAGCTACAAAATGCATTGCTCTAAGAAAAATTATTATTTTCTGGCTGGCTACAAGTTAAATACTATGTATGTGTATTCAGTACCTGAGGCTAGCAAGATGCTGATAATGTACATAGACATAGAGTCACCAGCTGTGATTGACTGGATGTTATACTACCTTGCTGCTGTGCCTGTTGGCTTCTATACCAGGAGTCCAGGGGCCATTAGGCCCCCAGAAGCCCTGGGGTACTAGATGATCTCTGGTTCACCTTGTGAACAAGTACCCTTTAGGTTTACAGGTGGCTGTGACATGTTATACAAAATAAATGAGTAAAAGCAAATTTGTTCTAAAGAAAAAATTTAGAAACAAACATTAAATCTGTCATTCATAAATCTAAGCAACAATTCTTCTTCACTAGCGCATCTATAATATTTTCTACTCCTGGACAGTTATTTCCTGAAAGGTTCATCATTGCAAGCCCTGAAAGTCAAATCGGTCCCATCTCTGTACACAAATAGGACTTGATCTTCTGTAGACAGCTGAAAGATCTTTCAGCTGATGCTGTTGTGATTGGTATAGTAATGAAGTAAATCAGAAGGACCTGCCGAAGGGGCAGTATGATGACTGTGGGGGACTTCAACCTGCCAGAAGTAGATTGGGGCACCCCAGCCACCACAAATAGGAGGGATCAGGTACTTTAGGATGCCTTTCAAGATAGCTTCCTATTGCAGATGGTCAATGAGCCAACCAGGTTAGGGAATACCCTTGACCTAGTACTGGTAAAATGGGGAATTTGTGAGACGGCTGAGGGTGGAGGAGCCACTGGCAGGGAGTGACCAGCACTCGGTGTAGTTCAGGTTAAACATGGGGAAGGCAGGAGTAGGATTGGGAACAAGGGTGTTAGACTTCAGAAGGGCCGACTTCAGGAGGATGAGGGAAGTAGTACATGGGTATCTGGGTATCTGGCCAGGATCAGTCAAGATATGTACACTAATCAGAGGTGGGAAGTCATTAAATGGGGTATTGAGGAGGCAAGTGCAACATGTACAAGGGTCCAGAGTAAGAAGGCTAGGGCCAAGAAGCCTAGGTGGGTGAGCAGGGGAGTCATGGAGAAAGTAAGAAAGAAAAGAACCACCTTTAGATGGTACAAAAGAACAGGGAGAGGGGAGGGGAGGACAGAGAGGATTACCTGAAGGAGTCAAGGGAGGCAACAAGGGCAGCCAAGGCATCCCAGGAAGTTGGCCTAGCACAGGGCATTAAAAACAGAGAGAAGGACTTCTTCAGGTACATCAAGGAGAAACTGTGCTGCAAGGACCATATAGCAAGAATAAAAAGGTATGAGGTGGGTGGATAAATAGAAAGAAAAGGCAGAAGCATTAACTGAGTACTTCTGCTCAGTAGTTATGAAAGAGAAAGGGGAAGCAATATCCAAGGGAGTTGGGGTGGGTGGGCATGGGAGGCGAGGAGGAGACAGACAGGGAAATCCCAGTGAGAAGATTACTGGAGGGCTTGAGAGCACTGAGGGTGGACAAGGCACTGGGGCTGGATGGCAAACACCCCTGGGTGCTAAGGGAGCTAGCAGAAGTCCTGGCAAAAGTGCTGGCAGGCCTGTTTAATGCATCCCTGGAGTCAGGGAGTGTTCCACAGGATTGGAGGATGGCACACATGGTGCCCCTCCACAAGAGTGGCCCCAAAGATGAGCCAGGGAACTACAGACCAGTAAGCCTCGCATCCATTGTGGGAAAGCTGATGGAGACAATCCTGAAGGACAGGCTGGTTTCCCTCCTAGAGGCTAATGGTTTGCAGGACAGCAGACAGCATGGGTTTGTCTCAGGCAGATCCTGTCAGACCAACCTAGTGGAGTACTATGACTGGGTAGCCAGGCAGTTAGACAGGGCCCATGCAGAGGATGTTCTGTATCTGGACTTCAATAAGGCATTTGATTTGGTGCTGTGTGGGAGGCTAGGTAGTAAACTGGAAGACACGGAGCAGGGGCGAAGATGGTGGGATGGATAGTCAACAGGCTGCAAGGGAGACAGCAGAGTGTGGTGGTTGGAAGGGAGCCTTTATCACCCAGGACAGTGACAAGCAGAGTGCCACAGGGCTCTGTACTGGGGCTGGTGTTGTTTGGGATTTTCATAGCAGACATCTTAATAGGCATCAAGAGCAAGATCAGTCTGGTTGCAGATGACACCAAGATGGGAGCAGTAGTGGATGACTTGGAAGGGTGTCAGGGGTTACAAGAGGACCTGGCAATATCGGAGGACTGATCAGACACTTGGCAACTAGGGTTCAATGCCAAGAAATGCAATGTGCTACATTTCAGAGCAAAACATCCCAGGAGGAGCTACCAGATGGGGGTGTTCAGCTAGCCAAAACAGAGGAGGAGAAGGATCTGGGGGTGATCATAATGGGAGCAATGAACAACTCCACAAAGTGTAGAAAGGCAGCTGCAAAGGTTAACAGGATGCTGGGTTGCATTGCCAAAGGCATATCCTCCAGGAGGGGGGAGGTGATCCTGCCACTATGTAGGTCACTGGTTAGACCACACCTGGAGTACTGCATGCATTTCTGGTGTCCATACATGAAGAAGGACATTAGGTTACTGGAGGCAGTGCAATGCAGAGCAACAAAAATTATCCAGTGGATAGGGGACTTGCACTATGAGAGTAGGCTGAGGGAGCTGAACATGTTCTCCCTGGAGGAGAGGAGGGATGGGAGTGACATGATTGAAACCTTCAAGTACATGAAGGGAATAAATAAGGCAGGCACAGAGGGGCTTTTCCAGTTAAGGAGGGGGCGGAACATCCGAGGACACAATCTGAGATTGGGGGGGAAGGTTTAGGAGGGAAATGAGGAGACACTTTTTAACGGAGAGTGTAGTGAAAGGGTGGAATACACTACCATAGGAAGTGGTATCCTGTAAGACAGTGGGCTGCTTAAAAAGGGGATGGGACAGGGTAATGGGGAGGGTCGCTGGAGGGGTGGAGGGAGGGGCAGCTGCAGTGTAAGGGCTGCTAGCTGCACAAGTGAGCAGACTTGATAGACCAAAAGGCCTTTATCTGCTGGCAAGTTCATATGTTCATATATGAGAGATCTGTAACTCTTTTAGGTCTCTGAGGTGAATTTTTTCAAACAACTGTAAACCACACACAGAACAGTTATTTCAAGAGATCGATAGTTGTATACTGAGTCTCTAGGCTTGAATTCGCACCTCTGTCATGGTCTTTTAACCTTAAATTGAAGCTACAGAACTGGTCATTGTCATTGTTCCAAATTACAGGTTTTTCAGATTCTTTATTGTATAGAAACATATCAGACTAATCAGACTTTTGTTATTGTTTACAGTTCGGGTGACTGTTTTTCTACTGTGTTATTTCATTTTGTTCCTTCAGATGGAGTAACTAGCCAGATTTATTAGTGTGTGATAATATTGTTTGTGATTGGTTGGCATCCATGGCACTCCAGACATTACCTCATGGGTTATAGCCCACCTGATAGGCTAGTGATGCACTGACCCAGATCAAATTTCTAGGATATCCAGGTCCCAGAAACCCCTGCTCTCCAGTTTGAATCGTGCATCTGATCAGGCAAGAAGCACACCAGGAATCCCTGTCTGCTCCTACAAGGTAAGACCATGAACCAACATCATAAAGAACTCTTCTGGCACAAGCCAATTTAACTGTCTGTACAGTATCTATTGCGATAAAATAAAAAAAAAATTAAAAACATATATATAGATCTGCAATGTATCAACTAACCTGGGCTCTGCCCTAGATCTTAGACACCTCGCTGTGCAGAATAATGTACTCAGTTACTGTACCTGAAAAGCTTTGAAGTTTCAAAATTGTTGTTACTGGTTTGGGCAGCTAGCTCAATGTTATTCAGCCCCACGCCGCTTCTGGAGCTCTGGGTCTGTCCCCAACACCGCATTGTGTGGTCTGCCCGCTCCTGCAGCTCCGTTTCATGGGAGTTCCCCAGGGAGAGAGAGAGAGAGAGAGTGTCCTTTTCCTGGCCTGTGGCCTTGCGTTAGCCCCAGCGTGCCGGGGCCGCCTGGTCGTGCGTTCATAGGCCGCCCCGCGGCCTACCCCGACCGTGTGGCCTTCAGAGGCCTCAGTCCTCCTCCTCTCCTTCCTGCCGCTCGCCTACAAAGCGAATTATGGCCTGGCCATGGGGCAGAGCCCCTCCGGTACCACGTGGCGCTGAAACCACCGCGGGCGCCTCCTCCTCATGCTCGGTGCGCTCCTAGGCCCCGTTTGGGCCTGTACATGAGAGAAACTCTCTCATGACTCCTCCTCCTCCTCCAGGCGATCAGATCAGCCTCGCGAGGGCTCGCATCACCGCCTCACGGTCTGGCCAGGTGGGGGGGGTGGCAGCAGGGAGAGACAGAGAGAGAGAGAGTCTCTCGCAGGGGGGAAGATAATAACAAGGACCCCCTACAACAACAAGTAGTTCCCCTCAGTACTCTCCTCCTCCACTCTGGGAGTCAAATCTGGCCATTGACAGTCCCTAGGGCCCTGGACTGCACCCAACAGAGTTTGTTCCCCACAGCTGCAGGTCGGGCTAGCAGCAGGGCCTAGAAGTTCCAGGATTCAGGGAATTGAATCCCTAGGAGGCAGTTGGTACAGTGGTTTAAGACTCTATGCTGCAAATCGGAGACGTGGGTTTGGATCCCACAGGCCCCACTTGCACACCATGTGACAGTGCAGACAGTGTGGCCTAATGGTTGGAGCACTGCACTATGATATAGATTGCCCATCAGTCATGGGTTTGAATCCTGCCTCCACCATTACGTTATAACTAAGCAGATCGCTTGACTCCTGTGCTCCCAGCTTGCATCTGCAACATTAGTATGCCTCATCTAGTTTAAAAAAAAAAAAATGTTTCCTTTGAGGGGGAGTTCCTCTGGACAGCCGGTCTACGTTGGCTGGCCCCACCCTGCCCGCAGGGTCCCTCCCACAGCGACCTTTCGGAGACTCCCTCCTCGCCCCTTCTTAACGCTCGGGTCCCTCCCACAGCGACCCGTGCAGATAACCGCCCCACCAGTCCCCATGGCTCCCTCCCATAGCAAGCCATGGCCCAGACCTCTGTACACCATTCTCCCCCCCTCTGGCCATTGTGGGGGTCCTCACACAGCACCCCCACACTTGCATTCTATCTCGGCCCGGGGAAAGAAAGCCCACCTCTGGGCTTCGGGGGGGTTAAGAGGGGTCCGCCCCTGGGCGGCGCACAGTTTCTGTTCTATGGTATGCCTTCTCTCTTGCCCCAGACGGTGAAAGCAAAGAAATGCTCCTCATGCAGTGCCACCCTCCTGCCCCAAATTCCAGGTCCCCTCTGCACAGCCTGCCTACTGGACGATGATGATTCCTCCTTGGAGCAAACTCCACCCATGGGCCCTGGCAACCCGGGCACCAGCAACCCCACGTGGATGAACCCAAGCTCCCTCCTAATTCAAAATCAACAGGCCGCTGTCGCCATGATGGAGAGCCAACAGAACTTTATGCTTAAGATCATGGAAAAGCTGGAATCCCTCACCCAACACAGGGCAAAGCCACCCAACCCCGAACCCGACAAGGCAGAAGGGCAACCAGAGGAACCCCCGATAGCGGAGGATACACCAGACATCCCTCTCGACAATGCACATGAAGACGGGGAGAAGGACGACACGGGGGAGGAGAATAGCCGGATTCAGATGAGGATGACATGGATCTCCAAACGACGCCCTCCCTGACATAGAAGTTATGCTCCTTCGACACGATCCCAGGGCTCATGAAGATTATCAAGGCCACCATGGGTTTCGACACTGAGGAAAGCAGGCCAGAGTCAAAGCTCGACCCCCTGATCCAACTGAGACAGTCAATCACTGAGACCTTCCCAGTGTGTCCTGCCATAGAAGAGATCTTCAGTAAGGAGTGGCAATCCCCCGAACTGGGTAGAATGTCAAACCGTAAGAATCTAGACAGGATGTATCCAGTCTGGGGGGAGAAATCGGATGCCTGGTGCAGGGCTCCCACCATTGACCCCCAGGTGGCAGCCCTTAGCAAAAAGACCGTGTTACCATGCGGTACGATAGTGCTCAGAGACCCGACAGACAAAAAAGTTGAGGATATGCTTAAGAAGGCCTTCAAAATCGAGGGCATCACCGCCAAGGCAACCACCACAGCCATCTACACAGCCCATGCGCAGATCCGCTGGCTCGAAGAACTGCAGGAGCAAGCCACTCCAAAATCCAGGGAGGCAGAACTTTTGGATTGTACCTTGGACACAGCTAAATACCTGGCCGACATGGCAGTGGACACCCTGAGCCTTCATGCCAGGGTGACCGCCATCACCAACTGTGCTCATAGGGCACTGTGGCTCAAATTATGGGATGTGGACAATGAGTCAAAAAATCTGCTCCAGAACTTCCCTCTGAAGGGAAAACATGTTTTTTAGGGAAGGGCTACAAGATTACTTGAAACAGAAGGAGGAGGGCAGAGATCTCCTCAAGAATAGGTCTAGGTTCTCCTATCTCCCCTCCTCGAGGTGAAGATCTCGGGGGGGACATAGACCATTTCAACCACGCAGAGACAAACAGCATTCCAGCCACTCCTTTCGAGGCAGAGGCACCTCCCCCGGCTTCCGCAGCCCGTACCCTCAGAACTATCAATCCTTCTCCTCCAGAAACCGAGGTCAGAGAACCGGAGGACGAGGCAGAGGCTACAGGGGTAAACAACAGTGACTACCCCACCCTGGCACCCCAAGGCCGGGACCCCTACCCGCCTGTGGGACAAAGGCTAACTCTATTCGCCCACCGTTGGCTCCGCACAACAGCGGACAGGTGGGTCCAAGACGTGGTAACCAAGGGTTACTCTATAGAGTTATCCCACGCCCACATTCCCCACAGGTTTGACTCCTCCCCCATAACCAGGAGAAGGGCATCCCCACACCAGGTCCAACAGATCCTGTCGGACCTGGTTCGGAACAAGGCCATCCAGCCCGTACCGGTGCCCGAACAGAATCAAGGGGTGTACTTAATCTTCTTCCTAGTACCCAAAAAATTGGGGGAGCTCCAGCCTATCCTGGACCTCAAACACCTAAACCGCCACGTGGTCTCCCACTACTTCAAGATGGAAACCATCCGGTCCACCCTCCGATGCATTCGGGGAGGTGATTTCCTGATGTCCATAGACCTCAAGGACGCCTACCTCCATATTCCCATCATTCGGAAGCACAGACAATTCCTATGCTTCCACATCCTAGGCCACCACTTCCAGTACCAGGCCTTACCATTCAGCCTCTCCTCAGCTCCAAGAGTCTTCACCAAGGTTTCCATAACCTTGGTGGCAAGACTCAGGGAACAGGGGCTGGACATCATCCCGTACCTGGACGACTGGCTCATACGGGCCCGGTCCGAACATCAGGCATGGATACACACAGAATCCACCCTACAGGCACTCGAGGACCACGGTTGGGTGGTAAACCAAGAGAAGAGCCACCTCATCCCCACCCAGCAGATCGAGCATCTGGGAGCACTCATCAACTCAGCCCAGGGGTGGGCAAAACCATACACCTCGAGAATTCACAACCTGAGGGACCTAGCCCTTCAGATGAAGGCCCGATGCAGCACGACGATGGGAAAGATAGCCCAGTTACTGGGCTGCATGGCCTCATGCATAGACCTTGTGCCCTGGGCCAGGTGGCACATGCGCCCACTCCAAACTTACACGCTGACTCAAGGGGCACCGAGCGAACTCATCCTCCAGATGGTGGTACCACTACCCAAGGTGGTGAGACTCTCCCTGGCTTGGTGGACGGTGGAGGAGAATTTGTCCCAGGGGTCCCCCTAGAGGCACCTCACTTGATCGCCATAGAGATGGACGTGAGTCTCTCCAGCTGGGGAGCCTGCCTGGGAGACACAACAGCACAGGGCCTGTGGTCACCTGCAGAGTCACAGCTCTCTATCAACATACTGGAGATGAGAGCCATGTTTCATGCCCTAAAAGCTTTCAAACATCTGGTGCAGGGACAATCAGTCCTAATCCAATCCGGCAATTGGGTCACGGTGGCCTACATAGCGAAGCAAGGTGGGACCAGGAGCAGAGCTATGCTGAGGGAGGCAACGGCAGTCCTCGACTTGGCCCAAGCCAACCTCAGATACCTGACCACAGTTCACCTAGCAGGAAGGCTGAACGTCCACGCGGATTGGCTCAGCAGGCAACAGGTACACCCGGGAGAATGGCGGTTACATCCAGACCTGTTCCAGATGATCCAAGCGACTTGGGGAACCGTGACCATAGACCTCATGGCAACACGGGAGAATGCTCAGATCAGAAATTACTATTCACAGTTCAGGGACAGCTTGTCCCAGGGAACAGACGCCCTATCGCAACCTTGGAGATGGAGCCACGCCTACGTCTTCCATCCACTCCCCCTGATCCCTCAGGTTCTGACCAGGATACGGGAATCACAACATACGATCATCCTGGTGGCCCCCTACTGGCCACGCAGGTCATGGTTCACAGCGGTCCGAGAGATGACACTTGCCAGCTTCAGGATACCATACCGGCCAGACATGCTCTCACAAGGGCCAGTGCTCCACCCGACCCCGCAGACCCTCAAGCTCACGGCCTGGCTCCTGAAAGGAAGAGACTGAGGGCGGTGGGGTACCATGATTCTGTCATCAACACCCTACTCCAGTCCAGACGGTCTTCCACCACCTCCACGTATGGGAGACAATGGTCCATATTCTCCCGGTGGTGCCAGGATTGGGGCAGAGTTCCCGAACAGACCAACATGGCCAACATCCTCCAACAGGGAGTAGACAAGGGATTAGCACTGTCCTCCCTCAGGGTGCAATTAGCAGCCATAGGGGCGGCTACGGGTCTCATCGGGGATACACCCCGGGAGCCCACCCTGATGCCACCCACTTTCTAAGGGCAGTGGAGATCCTCCACCCGAGGACTCGGCCGACCATCGCCCCATGGGACCTACCGCTAGTCCTAGAGTCCCTCAAATCTGCCCCTTACGAACCCCTCCTCCAGGTGGATCTGTTCTGGATCGTCCTCAAGACATGCTTCTTAGTGGCAATCTGTTCAGCTAGGAGGATCAGGGAACTTGGGGCCCTATCCTGTGCGGAACCTTATACGGTGTTCACCCCGTTAGGGGTCCGCCTGAGAACGGTACCAGCCTTCCAGCCAAAGGTATCCACTGGATTTCACAGAGAACAACCCATCGAACTCCCCACCTTCCCAGAAGGGTCTCAGCAGGGCTCCAGTGCAGTCCCACACTATCTTAATGTTGGATCCGCCCTCTCTGTGTACTTGGCCAGAACCCATCCCATCAGCAAGACAGAGAGACTATTCGTCATCTCGAAGGGACAGAGACAGGGAAGAGCCGCCTTCAAGACCACCATTGCTGGGTGGTTGAGGAAAGTCATCCAGAATGCCTACATAGCTAACCAGATGACCCCCCAAGGGGATCAAGGCTCACTCCACCAGAGCGATCGCCACCTCCTGGGTGGAAAGAGCTAGCGTATCCTCCGAGGACATTTGCAGGGCAGCCACATGGAGCTCCCTCCACACCTTCACCAGGCACTACAGGCTAGAACAGCGGCAGGCCATTCGGCCCACTTTCGCCACTCAGGTCCTGACAGCAGCTTCCTCTACCACTCACTCTTAGCTCAGTCTGTTTTCCCTCCCTTGGGTACTTCACTGTTTTTATCTACCCATGAGGTAATGTCTGGAGTGCCATGGATGCCAACCAATCACAATGGGTGTTTACTCACCTGGTAAAGGTGATTGTGTTGGTTGGCATCCATGGCACTCCAAGGCCCTCCCTTCAGACTGCCCAGAGTGATCGGAACTGGAATAAGGGGTAGATCTCATCCATGACAGGCCCTACAGGGACAAACAACTAATACTGCAATCAAAGTTATTCTTCCAGTCGGACCTCCGGGACCGAGCTTAGACTGTAAATAATAGGAAGGAATAAAAACCCGCCCATGGGCCTTTGATACTACGTCGTGGTCCGCATTCTTCTTTGGTTTCTCCATATCCCTCGTGTTGTCATAATTATCTGTGCCTAGATTGTATTTCTTTCTCTTGTACTAACCAACCTTAATTTCAGCTGTGGAAGATTCGAACTGGAGAGCAGGGGTTTCTGGGACCTGGATATGCTAAAAATTTGATCTGGGTCAGTGCATCACTAGCATATCAGGTGGGCTATAACCCATGAGGTAATGTCTGGAGTGCCATGGATGCCAACCAACACAATCACCTTTACCAGGTGAGTAAACACCCATTACCGATTCTATTTAAGCATATTATTACTGGGCTGTCTTGGATGTAAAGACAGTTTAACCCTGATCTGTCCACATTAGTGGATGACTTTGATAAGAAAGCAAGAGGAAACATTTCTTTAAGACAGACAACAATCACAGATCATATGCAGGAAGAATTAGAAATTAGAAGAAAAACATCTACCCCTAAGAACCCCAAAATAGGCAATCAAAGGTCAAGTTGGATCTTAAAAGGGTCCCCCGTTTTATTTCACAAATGTATCAATAAAGAATTATCTCATAAATTTATAGATGAAGACTTCTCTTCTGTTCTAGATTATACTTTGCTGGTTCAGAGTTTAAATGAGGACTCTAAGATATTGAGGGCCACAACACTCCCAGATTATGAAAATTCAAATACTGTAGTAGTAGTTCCCCAGAAATCCAGTTAGCCTCAAACTCATGGCCCTCTCAAGAACAGGAGGAACAAGAGGAACAGGTGATAATAACAGGAAGGAAAGAACAGGGAAATGAGATGCAGGAAATTGTCTCCATTGCAATATACCATAGATGGTCTCAAGCAGTATGAAAAACATATCAGACATTCTTTTACAACTAACGTTGTCCCTGCTTTGAACACCATGCAAGATGTCAGTCTATCCTTTATAACCCTCCTGAGTGTATCTCAGATTGTTTAAGTGAAGATTTAATTCACCTTATGAAAAACCAATATTGTGCCAATCTCATTTTAATGGAGCAACTAGTAATCAACAAAAACATACTGGAAGCTCTCAGAGTAGACGTAGCAAAAAACATATTTAAAATTGATGGACTAATTAGAACTATTACTAACCCCTCAGTCAGCCTAGATGGATCTACTCAGACAGAACAAGAAAGTTCTGGGAATAATATGAGACTGGATGTTAGCACGATCATCATACCAGATAGCCCAAAGTCCGAGAATCAAAAACTACATGGAAAGAATGCAAAGAAAGGGAAAAAAACAGATATAAACAAGGACATCCAAGAGCAGGGCCATTCTTGATGCCCTACAGGTGTCAGGCATTAGACAGCTAGTTTCGGAACCCACTCGTGAGAGAGCAATCTTAGACCTCGTACTCTCAAATGGGGGCAGTGAGAGGATCTCAGATCTAGAAGTGGGTTGCCATCTGGGGACAAGTGACCATCAAACAGTGTGGTTCACGTTAAACTCAGCTACAGAGTCAAGCCATACAAAAGTGAAGGGTACTGGACTTTTGGAGGGCTGACTTTAACAGATAGGAGGAGTGCCTCAGAAAAGCACTAGCAAACAGGCTAGAAGGAGGTGTGGAGCAACAATGGGGAATTATCAAACTGCCATCACAGAGGCAACAAGCCTTTGTGTGAAGCAAATAAACAAATCAAAACGAAAGAAAAGCCACTATGGTTCTCAAGAGAGGTGGCTATGAAAGTCAGAAGAAAAGATAGCATTCCAAAGTATAAGGAAACACAGAAGGAGCAGGACAGAGCTGTACCAGTTAAGGCAGAAAGAAGCAGGGAGGAAGTCAGAATAGCAAAGGCCCAAACTGAGGAAAGATAGCCAACTCAGTTAGAAGGGGATAAAAACCTTTATATAGGTACATCAGCGGCGTGAAAAGACAAAGGGAGGGATAGTGAGGCTGAATAGAATAAGCGTTGGGTGGGCAGAGGAGGACAGTGAAAAAGCAGGAATACTGAACGAATATTTCTGCTCAGTATTCACAAAAGAGGAGGGGGAAGTGCCTAATCCAATTAACAGAAGCACTCTTGATAGGGGGGTCGATCCCAGTCCTTTCACAGAAGAAGGGTTCTGCAAGAACTCCTAAAACTGAAGGTGGACAAAGCAATGGGTCCTGATGGAATTCACCCCAGAATTCTAAAAGAATTAAGGAAGGAACTAGTGAAACCACTGGCTACTCTTTTTAATAAATCATGGGAGGATGGTGTGGTACCCGAAGACTGGAGGAAGGCGGATGTGATTCCCCTTCACAAAAGTGGGACCAAGACAGAGGCAGGAAACTACAGACCTGTCAGTCTGACCTCTGTGGTAGGGAAAGTGATGAAGTCACTTCTGAAGGAAAGAATAGTTGAGTACCTAGAGGTCAGTGGAGCACAGGATCCAAGGCAGCATGGGTTCACAGCAGGAAGGTCATGTCAGATGAGTCTAATAGATTTCTTTGACTGGGTGACCAAAGTAGTAGACCAAGGAGGGGCTGTGGACATGGCCTACCTAGACTTTAGCAAGGCATTTGACACAGTCCCACGCAAAAGATTAGTCAAATTAACCAGCCTGGGAGTGGGTCCCAGGGTGGTAGCCTGGGTAAAACATTGGCTGGACAACAGGACACAGAAGGTAATTGTAAATGGAGTCCACTCTGAAGAAAGGGCAGTTACTAGTGGGGTACTGGAGGGTTCAGTATTGGGTCCAGTCCTTTTTAATGTCTTCATCAGTGGCATTGCAGAGGGACTGGAAGGAAAAGTATGCCTTTTTGCAGATGACACAAAGATCTGCAACAGGGTTGATACACAAGGAGGCGTGGAAAGGATGAAAAGAGACTTGGCAAGGTTGGAGGAATGGTCAGACGTATGGCAGCTAGGATTCAATGCAAAAAAGTGCAAAATAATGCACCTGGGAAAGAAGAACCCAGGGGAAGAATACACAATGGGTGGGGAGGTAGTAACAACAACAAAACAGGAAAGGGACCTGGGGTAATCATATCAGATGACCTTAAGGTTAGCAAGCAATGTGAGAACGCAGTAGGGAGGGGCCGGGGTATACTGGGATGTATGGGAGAGCATCAGCAGCAGAAAACAGAAGTTGTTATCCTCTGTACAGACAGTTGGTGAGACCCCATCTGGAATACTGTGTCCAGTTCTGGAGACCCCATCTCCGCAAAGGACATAGACAGGATAGAGGCAGTCCGAGGAGGGCAACTAAAATGGTGCAGGGTCTGCAAGAGAAGCCGTATGAGGAGAGACTAAAGGAGCTTAATATGTATACCCTTGAGGAAAGAAGGGAGAGGGGACATGATAGAAACTTTCAAGTACCTCAAGGAATCAACAAAGTCCAAGAGGTAGCATCTTTCAGAAAAAGAGACTTGCAAGAACAAGGGACACAATTTAAAGATAGAAGGAGGCGGTTTAGGGCAATGTGAGGAAGTATTATTTCACAGAGAGGGTAGTGGTTGCATGGAACAGCCTTCCTGAGGAAGTTGTGGAGTCTAAAACTGTGGGAGAATTCAAGAATGCATGGGACAGACATAAGGCAATTCTTGTGGGGGGCAGGAAGATATAGGCTGTTGGTTAAATAGGATCTGCTGCCTATCCTGTAGGTAGGGAAATGGGCAGACTAGATGGTCCCAGCGGTCCTTATCTGCCGTCAAAGTCTATGTTTCTATGACAGGAAAACAAACAAGGACAGAAAAAAATTCACACATTAGTAAAATTGGTGGAAAAATGTAGTAAAAGTGATCACCAGCAGGATATAAGTAAAGAACCTCCCCAAGGTCAATTTAACAATGGCAAACTGTTACAGGATAAAGTAGATAAAAACCAAAATGGACAAGCAAAGTGACCTTAAAATATCAAACAAAGACCCAAATTCAATCTCAGTTAGTTTGAGCAAGCTCAAGGCTGAAATAAGGCAGCTGAATAACTTAACTGGTGTTAAAAATTGTCTGGAGAAAGAAAAGAGTGGAAGTGAAGAAGGACTTGAACTCTATACATGTGATTATGGGGCTAAGAAATTAATGATCTCCATGCACCCAGAACAGCATGGCATCACCAGCAAGTTCAACACAATTCTACCCATTGTTAGATTCTTCAGCCCCACTGATTGGATCAAACTAGACAAGGAGGAATGAACCACAAAATTAATAGACACATTAAGATTTCTTATGGATATTGAAATAGATGAGGCCAAAATTGCAGATGTTAGAATTACACATTTGGACTTTGCAACTATAATAGATATACTATTTTCTTCCACAAGAGTAGCCTATTATGTTTGGCTTAATGCTGACACCATACTGTACAAAGCAAAGATTTTAGTGTGACATTTCCAAATAGACACAATTTCAACATTAAAAAAAGAACTTCTGAACCAATACCAGAGGAGACCATTCAATTGTGTATGTACGGACTTTCTAAACAATTGAATGAAAGAAATGTTAAACTAATTAGCACAATTTACAATCTCTTTGAGAACATGCTATAGATACCCCTCCCTCTCCCTGGAAGTTTCCTTAACCTCGAAATTGTCTACTCGCTTGAACCTGTTATAGCTTGTTTTTCTATGAAACTTAAAAACGTTACTGCCTTAAACTGTTAATAGCAAATTTATGATGTAACTTTCCTATCTGGTTTTACCTGTAATGTGTATCGTGCTTTGTTAAATGTTCTTTGTGACGTGGAACCTTTGTAAAAGAGTCCTGGCTCAAAGGTATTAATTCCTAGACTAATAAACTAAACTAAACTAAACTAAACCCCTGGTAAAGAAGAAAACTTAATAGCAGAAAGAGCAGGAAAAGGAACACAGGGCAACCTAACAATTAAAAGAAAAGATACTGCTGATAAAATATTACAAAAAAACAGGTCAATTAGATGCTCTGGGCTTGCATGTTGTTGAAGCAATGGTGCTAGGAAGTGAAAGAGTGACTATTAATCACAGTGTAAATAAGTTTCATACATTAGCAGGATTCTATGATTGACAAAATTGTAACCTGAGCACCTCCCTGGAATGTAGTTGTGTTAGTGGCAATGATGAAAAATCCCAAAGAATAACACTAATCTGATGGAATATTTCAGGGTGGGGTAATAAACTCACTGACAATGACTGGAATACTTTTATTAAAAAACATGATATAATTGCCAAACAAGAGACTTGGCATGACAAAGAGGGAGAACTGATTTTAAATAGGTATGAGTGTCGCCATTCACTGCGTACTAGAACCCAGAAACCTTGGACATGCTCAGGAGGAGTTGTGGCCACTTTTGTAAAAATTGGTATGTATAATAAGCTGAAATGTATAAGTACAGGAAACAATCTCATTTGCACCTTAATAGGAAACAGTGTAACCAAGTTCCTGATTATTAATAGCTATATTCCTCCTGGAAATTCCTGCTTTTACAATTCGAACATCTGAAAAATTTAAATCTATGCCTTAAGGAGATGTCTAGTAGCTTTAGGGATTTAGATATTTTACTAGTCTGGGATTTTAATGACAGAATAAGCAACTATGATGGTTACGTTGACAATTTTTTCTTTGCTTATAATAATAATGATGGAGACATGCCATACAGAAACTCCAAAGACACCAGGACTAACTTAGCAGGTAGAAAGTTAATTAATCTTATAAAAGAGCATAATTTTTATCCATTCAATGGGAGACTTAAGGGAGACATAATAGGAGAATAGACATACCTCTCATCCAGTGGAGTATTGGTTGTAGATTATGCACTGTGGAATGGGCTTAGTCCATTCTGGGAGAATTTACAGGTAGCTGAATGCACAGAAAGTGATCATCTCTTACTGGTACTGTCCTACACAAGGAACGTTCATAACTCACAGGAGGGGAATAACTCATGCATTCCTGTTACAGAAATTACGGCAAATAAAACATTACTCTGGAACATTAGGTCAGATCTAGATCTGTGTAACATAGTGAATCAATCCTTTCTGACCAATAACACAGCTAGCCTTTATGCTCTATCTTCGAAACAATTTAATGGCTTCCTACTTGAATTAATGAATACTATTAGAAAAGAACTTTAGGTTACTGTACTTCCTACATTTAGGCAGAAGCTCACCCAAGATGGCTGGTATGATATGAGCGTAGGTATATGAAAAGGAAAATAAGAAACATTTATAGATGTTATAAGACTAGAAAACAACAAGCTACACAAAATGAATTAAATAAGGCCAAAACAGAAAATAAACCCTTAATTGCTAACAAAAAAGTTAATTTTTACAAAAGACAATAGGAAGATATGCTGGAATATCCCTGCTATGGACAGCACCCTCAGAGCCTGCCTCCAAGATGACACACAGTTCCTCCACCATTCCTTTTTCACTTGGTGCCATTGTCCTGGATTCCCCCCTTTTCCCTCACAAAAGACGGAGACCATTGTATGTTGTTGTGCTCAGATTAGCAATTAATTTACTATATATATAATTCCATTTTCCATCTCATCATCCTTTAGTATAGTTTCTTTTACAATTGTACTTTATTGCATCCATATATATCAATCTCTGATCATCCCTCTTTCTTCCTCTTCTCGCTCCCCCAAGTGACAACCTGGGTGCCTTCTTCTCCTCTTTTTCTGTTAGGTAACGGTGAGAACCGAGACTGCTTTTCCTCCTTCAGCTCCTTCTTTTCATCCTATTCCTTTTTCTTTCCCCATCCTCTCCCCCCTTTTTTCCATTAGCCAGTCTCCAGCTTGCATTGGATGACTGGGTTTCCCCTCACTTTAGGATATTGATCCCCCCCCCACTTAGGGGACCTCCTCATTTCTCCTTTTTTTATATCCCCTTTTCTGTATGTCTCCTCCATGCTTCTATAAAACCCATAGTTTCCATATTAAACATATCTATGGCTAGATCTGACAGGTGCATGCCATCTGACTTGTAGAAATCCTGTAGAAATCCGCTACCCACTCTTCCACCCCTCGAAGTATTACCTGCCCCCCCTATTTTTCTTATCAGTGTTCCTACCCTTCTATTCATTTTCCTTCTGGCCCTGTCTTCAGCTCTATGATTGTGTTCATTCTTCCATACCCTTCTTGGGATCATATCCAACCATACTAAGCATACCCTTGACCACCACTATTGTATTAATTCCAAGTCCTTCTTAATCTGCATGTATGTGTCCAACCATGGTTTCCCCCTATGTAGTTGCCCCCTAGATGTATGATAATTAAGTCTGGAACTGGTCATCGTTCCTTCATTTCTTTCAGGGTGGGAAACAGTTGCCCCGTCTCATCCCTCTGATGCCACGCCACACCAACCTACATTTTTTCACATCCTGGTAGAGCTGTCTTCCCCCAGCCTTTTTCTCAGCTCTCTTTTCCACCCAATAAATATAAGAGTGGCCACATATCCAGACTTCCGTTATCCTCCCTCTTCCCACAGGATTTAAACAAAAATAAATCCAATACCTGTTCATAGGCTCCTTTTCATTTTCAGTTCTATGCCCAACCCCCACCCCCTCAGGTTCATGTCTGCAAAAGAAAAACACAGATGATACATTAGTCTCCCTACGTTAGTGCTTGAATGTGTCTCTTGTAACTGGAAGACTGCCAGTGTCCTTTATCTAACACATTAGCCACCATTTCCCCTGCCACTGCCCACTGAGAAGCGATCCCTATTCGAAGAGAGTGAATAATTACATGGGTCCTCCCCCAGAAATTGCATGCCTTTCTTAAGCATGGCCGTGACCTGATAACTTGTGACCTTTTTTCCATCTCCATGTACAAATAAACTCCTGGTCTTACCCCCTCGCTCTGCAGCGTAAGCCCACAAAGCTTTTACTGGGCACAGTGTGCCATCTCCCCGAGCCTTCAGGGTTACCGTACAGCCCTGTCCTCCCTGATCCATCTTCAATCTTTTTATCCTGATTTGTATCTCGTTCATGTCCCAATCCAACCCCCCTTCTTCGTCCACTCTGTCATGTCCTACTGCCTCATTCACTCTCATGGCCCCAGCAAACATTGCCAGATAAATCGTATGGAAGAGTTGGGCTTCGTCCTTTGATCTGCAAATTGCCGGTAATGCTCCTTTTAGTCTCGCCAGCTACTGTTCCCCTAAAGGTCGCCTGTTGTCTGCTGTTTTTTGCTTTAATCTTCCCCATCCTTGCATCATCCTTCTAATTAACATTGACTTCGTCGGGTCCTTCCATCCCTTCAGGCTGCAGACCAAACTAATCCCTGCTAAATAGGCCCCCATCATTGTGTGTGCGGTTCCTTTCTCCCATTGTTCCTCTGTAAATTTTCCTAGTTGTTCTTCTGTAAGAGGCCTACTTACCTCCATGTGGTGTGTCGCCCTAAATGTCTGCAACACCCGCCAGGCCCCCTCATAGGCCCTCAAAGTCCTTGGTGACCATGAGTTGTGAAACAACAGTTCTGCTCCTCTTGCTAATGTCCCAGATGTTCGTTGGTATGGGTGTTTTTTGCTCCTCTGCTGTCGGTGCCAGACTCCGGAAATCATCCAGCTGCAGATGGGAAAGGCTGTCAGCCAGAGTATTGTGTGCCCCTTCTATGTGTTTGGCTCTGAATGACATATTCAATTTTAAGGCCCTAAGCATCAAATGTCGTAGTACCTGCATGACCATTTCTGACCTGGCTCCTCTGTTGTTTAACACGTCTACTACTGCCTTGTTGTCGCACCAGAATGTCACCTTATGATTCCGCAGCTCTTCCCCCCACACCAAGGTGCAGGCCCAAATAGGCATGATCACCAACAATGTTATGTCCTTTACTTTTCCCCTCCTTTACCCATTCTGTAGGCCATGGTTCTGAAAACCATTTTCCCCTCAAATATCCCTCCATGCCAAAGCCCCCCCACTGCATCCGTATAAAGTTCTAGGTCTTTGTTATATACCCAGTCATCTTGCCAAAAGGGGCACCCATTGTAGCGCCTGAAGAACTCCTCCCATACCTTAAAGTCTTCCTTGACTCCTTTTGACATGTCTACCCAGTGGTGTGGCCTGGTTACGCCTGCTGTGGCCCTAGCTAATCATTTTGTGAAGGTCCTACCTGGGCTGATAGCCCGGCATGCGAAGTTCAGGTGTCTCAAAACCTGTTGAACCCTCTTTAGCTGTATTGTCCTTCTACTTGTATGTATTCTAATCAGTTCCCTCAATTTGGATACGTTTTTGTCTGGCAACCTAAAGACCTCCTTTTGGACATCTATTTCAATACCCAAAAATTCTAAAACTTTACTGGGACCTTCCGTCTTCTCCGGTGTCAGGGGGACCCCTAATTCTCTGCATAGATCCTGGAAACTGGCCAAAATTTTGTCCGTCTCCTCTTTCCCACTGCCTATTAGAAGGAAGTCATCTAAATAGTGAATGACCGCCCTGTAACCAGTTTTCTCCTGAAATATCCACTGTAAACAGGTGCTGAATGCTTCAAATGTAGCACATGTTATGGAATATCCCATAGGCATTGCCTTGTCAAAATAGTATTGTCCCTTTATTTTAAAACCCAACAGGTCCCAGATCTCTCTTCTAACTGTAAGCAGTCTGAAAGTGGACTCTATATCCATTTTTTCCATCCATGCATCAGCCGTTGCTCTGATGGCTTGTACTGCTTTTTTCAAAGTAGCATATGTCACTTTGCTATGCTCCTCACTGATGAAATCATTCACTGAGTCCCCTTCCGGAAATGACAAGTGGTGAATCACCCTGTATTCTCCCTGCTGCTTTTTTGGGACCAAACCCAGTGGGGAAACTCTTATATTCTGCAGAGGGGGAGTGTCAGATGGCCCTTCTACCCTCCCTGCTGCTATTTTCTTCTCTATTTTTTGTCTTAAAATTTCTTCTTTTCCTTTCACTGAACCCAGGTTGTTCGCCTCACTCGCCTGCCTCGGACCCACACATTGTAATGGGAAACCCATCTGAAAACCTTTTCTGACCATCTCAGCCACTTTTTTATTTGGGTATCTATTCAACCACTTTTCCCATGCCTCTGTCCTAATGGGAGTTTTCACCTCTTTAAATAGATCCCATGCCCCCTTTCCTACCTGTTTTCCCCACACCTTACCTTGTTCTTCCACTGGCCTTGCTGCTCAATAAGCCTGACTCCCCCTGCCTGCATGTCCCCTGCCTCTGCATCCCTCCTGAAAAAACTGTTGACCCATTCCGTGTGCTCCTGCCCCTTGGGCTCCTTGAGCCATGTCAAGCCTCCATCTACACTCGCTGGGTGTGATCCCCACATTTGAGGCTGCAGCGTGGAGCAGCATTGTGCCAGGAATAAAAAGCCCTATTGTATCCCCAACAACATCTCTGTGGAATCGTCCCCTTTTTACCCATCTCTCCTTCTGGCGTGGACTGATCCGTTACATAATCCATTGAGAGATCTAACTGTTTCGTGTCCCACCTTACATCCCCATACATTGCCATTCTCTGCTGAAACAATTCATTGTAATAAATCCATCCCACCCCTCCCTTGGCCTTTGCCCTTCTTATTATCAGGGAGTAAGTGATGAGTGGGATGCCCAGCTCTGGCTTCTTCTCCATCACTATCGCCGAGTAAGTGGCAAAACCTACAAACCATCCATCCGAAGTTTTCCCTTTTGTAAATTTATCCTCCTCTTTCTTCCCCAACAAAACCATGGCTACTGCCATCTTGCTTTTTTGTATGCTCTCTGTTTCGTCGTATTTTGCTGCTGCTTCTCAGCTCACTAAGGCAAAAATAGCCACATATTTCCCCTTCCATATTTTCTCTTTTGTAGCCAGCGGCACATGCACCCCTACTGTCATTCCTGGAGTCCCTATTTCCCTTGTCCCTTTTCCTTTGTTCTCTACTCCCTTTTTCCCTTCCTTCAGCAACTCTTTGTCTGATCTAATTTCTGCCAATGTTGCCTCCATCTGGCCCAAACCCCCTGTCCTGAGTGCTGAAATAATTTGGCCTATGTATTCTTTTATGCTTTCTCCTACTGACCCAGATACACTACCTGTGAGCTTGCCCGTTCCTTGTGGGCTGCTTTCATTGTGATGCCCTGGGCTGTCCCCTTGAGGCTGGATGACTGGCTGTACACCTGGATGCAGAGGAGGAACCACTGTGCTCAGGGTCTCTATCCTGGGTTCCACCAGGGTGACTGCTATCTGGTCCGGATGAGGTACTAAAGGCCCTGGTTCAGCAGGGTGCAGAGGTACTGGACTAGCCACCCTGGGAGGTACCCCCATGGGTGGCTGCACTCTAGGTTGGTTGTGTACCCTCCCAGCCTACCATTTCCCTCTGCTCCCTTTTCCTTTGCCCGATTTTCACTTCTCCCCAGAGTGCCCTGGCTCCTCCCTCTCTACCATCTGCCACATCCTGTTAGCTTTTTCAGCCAGCTCTACGATGGCCCTGTAGGCATCCTCCTTGAAGGGTCTGCTCTTCTTTGGTGCCATGTCTCCTTTTATCCTGTAAGATCTGAAATGACAACTGAGAGAAATTATTTTATTAATCCTTGTTTTTTCCATTCATAAGGTTATTTATTTATTTTAAAAATTATTTTTTTTTAATTTTAATTCCTCCCCTCCCTTTGTTGTCTTTCTGGGCCTAAATGGCCTCTTGCCTTGTGTCCCTTTGTGTCCCAAGTTGGCATGGTCCTTACCTACAGCCACACTGCCAGCTGTCCCCCATCTGCAAAGCCCCCCCTTGGGCCAGGACCCTCTCACCATGCTTCTGGCCTGTTCCTCTTTCCGTAGCCCCCCCATGGCATTCTGTAGCTTTTTCATTTGGCTCCCCCCGGTCTGTATGGCCCCCCTATACTGAATTCAGGCCAGGCCCTTATCCCCTCATCAACAGGCTACCGAATCATCCCCTCGTTTTAATGGCCTGGTCCCTTGGCGTGTGATGTCACTCCATGTGGCCGCTCTTCACCCCCATTCAGGCCTTTTTCGTAGGCCTCTCCATGCGTACTAGCATGCCCTATCTCCTAGTTCCTCACTTTTTCCCCCTTGCTGCAGCGCTTCTCACTGCTTTCTTACCCCCGCCTGTATTCTGGCCAAATACGTGGCATTGCCTTCTTCAGTCCTCCCCCACTATGCACTTCCCTTTTCCTTGTTAGGCCTCTGCCTATTGGCCAGGCCCCACACACGCTAGACTGCCCTTCTAGGCCTCCAGTCCAAGCCCTTTTAAATTTCCCCCATGTTCACTTTTCTGCTAGCTTTGTCCCTTATACTTCTTCCCGTTCCACCTTTAGGGTGCAACCATCCCCACGCCTGCTTCTCTCGCTCCCTTCCAGCAGGTAGCCCCCCTCCCTGTCTGAAAATGCTCGTTCTCACTCGGCAGTGAGATTCCCCCACAAAATTCTCCATTTTCGTCCAGGTAGCCCTCTCCCTGCATGACGCTGGAAAACACCTTACTACCCTCATGCATTACCAGGACAAACAACAAGCCTTATTTCCCTAGGCCCAACTCTGGAATTCCCCAGCATCCTGCGATAGCACCAGTTCATCTCCATGCGCTTCCTAGCAAAGCCCTTAGGCTCTTCTCCCCACTGCAGAACCTTGTTACCCTCCCCCTGAGAGCCAAAGCCCAACTTGGATGCCTCCTCGTTTGACTCCCCATGCTTTCTTCCAGTTCAACACCCAAGCTCATGAAGCGTTGGCTCTGAAAACCCCAATCGATGAATTAAACTTCCAAATGACTATGGTGTTCTCCAGCCTCCTGCAACAGCGCAGTTTCAGCTCCCTACGCTTGTTCAGTGAGGCCCTTAAAAACGAAAAAACCTTGTTACAACAGGCCGAAGCTCTGTCCACACGCATCCTCCCTTAAGCACCACGTTTTCTGCAACTTCAACCCTCAATCTGATGAAACACTGGTTCTGAAAGCCAGAATCAAGCGTATTAAATTACCAAATGAACTAGCGTTCCCCATCATCCTGCAGCAGAGCAGGTTCAGTTCAACACGCTTGTTCAGCAAGGCACCTAAACGGACAACTTGTTACACAGGCCAAATCACTCTCTACATGCATCCTCCATTTTCCTCTACATTCTGGACATTTTTTACCCTCCAAACTAATGCAACGCTGGCACTGAAAACTAGATGAACTATCCCCCACAGGTTTTCTGTTCAGGATCCCTTCAGCATTTTTTAAATCAAAGAAAATTCATACAAACAAAAACCTCATGAGCCCATCCATGTACAATTCTCCTTAAAACAATTTCCTTTGAGTAAAGTAATACAAATCTTATCATATATATATAAATATTTTTTCTCCTTTTTTCAGCTTTCTTACCTTATGTATTCTAGTGCACAAACCTCTTCAGTCTTTCTGTCAATCTGATGTGCTGCAGTTCCAATTAAATCAAAACTTTAGCAAAAAGTGGCTGAACCACTCCTGTGTTGTCCATTATGTACCTCCCTTAACCCCTCCCCTTCCTTTTTTCTGCCTATTGTTCTGTTTTTCTGCCCCTCCCCTCCCCTTCCCTTCCCTTCCCCCTCCCCATCTGAGCACACCATCTTCAGCTTGAGAGAGGGGTGCACCTGGACAACTTGGTCTGCCCCTTAAAGGGCAAACTCCATTGTACCACCATAGCCTTGATTTTCTCCTTTACATAATACATCTCCTCTTTCCCCTCTCCCCATCCAGTCTCTCCTGAACAGAGAGTAGCCCAGTATGACCATGTCTCAGTTGTGGTGCTCACATCACTACTCTGTTAGCCTCCACCCTGATGGCTTCCAGCTCTGGAATTTTGTTTCCAAGACTCCTTGAATTAGCACACATGGCTGTCCATACCTTCTTCCCTCTAGCCTACAGCACTGCTGCCTCTTCTTATTCCTGCCTTTATTGTTCCCTTAAACCCCACTGGCTCACCTCTTTCCTTTTTACCTTCACCATTCTTTGTCTCCTTCAATCTTCTACCTTTGCTTATCTAAGTTAAACCCCTCTTTTTTCTGTCTTGTCCCAGTCCCAATCTTCTTGCTCCCCTGCCCTAGTGGAGTTTTCTCCACTTGGACTCTCCCTCATTGATGCTCCACCATCCGAGTATGGGTAACTGTTGTCTCTCTTAGTTTTAGTGCCTCCCCTTTCCTAGTTTAAATATTTATCCAAGTAGAATTTGAACCTTCCACCAAGGACTGTGGCCCCCCTCTCAGAAGGATACAGGCCATCTCCATTATAGAAGCACATATCCTCACAGGCTGCTACCCAGTCCAAGATGTAGCCAATGCCCTCCTCTATGCACCTAAGATAGGCACAGTGTGAGAGGTGCTTGCTTTCTAGAAAGTACAGAGATGTCAGTCTAGAGAGAGAGAGAACATTGGTGAGTATGAGAAAGAGAATTGAGGGTGAATTGGTTGAAAGAGAACTGTAGATGTTGGGAGTTCAATGTGGCAAGGGTTGACATTGAGGTGGCTCTGGAAACCAGATTCATATAATCAAACACTAGTGAGTTCATTTTGAGGACACTCTCTGAGCAGACAGTAATTGGAAAGCAATCCTTGTGGTACTACAGGGTGCCAAGCTTAGGGAGTAACTTATTACCAATGTAGTCAATGTGGGCAGAAAAAATCTAGGTTATGATCGAGCCATACACCAAAGTACTTAAAGTTGAGGACTTCTTCAATGTGTCATTAATACTGAAGTACTTGGGTGCCTGGCTAGTGATGCTTACAACAAAGGGTCATGAAGAAATATTATTGGCATTGAAGTACAGCAGGTTAGAACAGAACCAGCACTGATGCTGTCAAAATCATGCTGTAGAGTTATTTCCAACTCTGCAGTCAATGCACTGGAAGCAAAAAGGACAGCATCATCCACATACACATTGATGCCTACAGAGACACAGACTGAGGGAAGGTCATTTAGAAAAAATGGAGGAAAAGATGGGCCCAGGATGGAGCCATGGGGGTCACCACAGAAGATAGGGTTGACATCATATACTTAGACTGATTAGAGTTGATCAAACAAATTAGAAAGGAACCAGGAGACTGAGAGGTCAGTTAGGCCAGATCTTGCAAGATTGTCAAGAGAAAGGGACAGAACACAGGACTGAATGCATTATAAAGGTCATAACGATGGCATAGGTGAAAAGGCCCTGATCCAACCCTTTCAGGACAGAGTTAATAAGCTATAAGATAGATGAAGCAGTACCATGTTTTTTTTGTTGTTGTTATAAGTCAGAAAAAAAGAGAAGTAAGTTAAGGTAAGCAGAAACTTGGGAGAAAATGATTTTTTCTTGCACGTTAACCAGTGCAAAAAGGAAGGAGGGACTATAGTTAGCTGGGGAAGAGGGGTCTACATCTTTATTTAGGGGAATAACCTTTCTGCACTTCCAGCCCTCATTATGTTGCCATATAAGAAGGTAAGATTAAGGAGGGAAGAAATCTGACCAGCAATTGCAGGAGCAGAAATCTGCCCTCCCACAGTAATTTCCTGGTTATGAGGCAGCCACATCCCAGAATTAGTGATGTTTGAAATTAATATTGAACCAATAGAAATTTGGTGGAATTACTGTTTCTACTACTGCAAAGATTCATAAGCATGTTGGACATTTTTGTGAAATTTTGACAATAATTATCTGCTGAATTTTCCCTGCAACTTTACTCAACCGGTGTTCCCCACAAAAGGTATGTTCTGAAACCTACTGTAACAACAACAGGTAAACAAGTCTACAGTCTCATATCTAACATAATATTAAGGGCAACTGAGTTATAAGCAATGAAATATCTTGGATAATTTTATAAAACATTGCATGTGCTGTAAGTAAATTGTGAGATTTGAAGTCCTTGTAACTTTAAAAGTGCAATACCAAATGTCACCAAAGTTTGCAGATTCTTCAGCACTGCTACAAAGGATAAATCTGACAATAACTAGGTTTCCAGCTCTTAGGGTGTAGGATTTATAAGCAGTCAAATACCATACATATTTAATTGCATTTCACATTAGGTAATGTGCTATATTTTGATCTCCTGTTACTTTAATGGCAAAAAAACTATGCAGTTCATAGGTGAAGAAGTCCAGACCAGTAAGCCATTCAGAATGAAAAACAGTTTCTAAACCAAGCTACAGTCGGATATACGGCTGCGGAGTGATTAAGCGACAACCGAATGTGCAATTACAGTTTTCTGTTAATTCTTTGCTCATGCTTACAGGTCGCATGGTTTGCATGATCAGTCTAAAGACTTCAGGGAACGTGCGGCCAGGGTCCCTGATGTGCCTTTTGAAGATTTTGTGCAAAAATATTAAACGGTTTAAAAGTTATTCAAAAAACAAATTCCCATTATAAGTCAAAGGGAAAAGTTAACAAAAAGTTTGAAAGTGTTGCAAATGCACTTTTTAGTGTTGCAAATGGCCCAAGCAGTGTCGCCAGTCTGCCATTTTGTTTTCAGTTACTGATCAGAAAAATGCTTGGTGTTTAAAATTGGGACCCTCTATGGACACAATTCTTTTTGTATTCACCTAATGGACCCTGAGGATGCTAGCCATGTCTTTATTTTGGGGTTAAACACCCCAGAAATATGTTCTTCAAATTTCTGGAAACAGTAGTGTCGCAAAGTAGTATCGCACCTGAGACACTTTCTCAAATTTTTGTGAAAAGTGTTGCAAATTGCGACACTACTTTTCCAGACTATGACCAAAATGACAGGAGTTCTTTGCCACCCTGCTGCAAAAGAACTGTTTGGTCTTTTGGGCTCATATTTGGAGGGAAGGCAGCCAACATCTAGCAGATGTGCCTTTTGGTGGTTTGGTGACAAACTTTTGCATGGATACTAAGTTACGGTACTCTGAAGTTGACATTTTTTCCATAGACTAACATGGGGGTCTCCGCCATGCATTTCGGGGCTCGTATCTCGAAAATGGTGCGAGATACAGAATTTTCACCACAACAGTGCATAGCCCTTCAGTGAAAACCTAGCCAGGAAACTCATGAGTCATGTGAAATTTACATTTTTTTCTATGTTGCATGGTTCCTGAGATATAAGCAATTTAGTATTCAAACGCCTCATTTTCTGCTCCGAGGCCCATTATTATACATACATTCTTAGTACACACTGTGTTTCTCTATGCAGCTGTTGGGCATAAACAGGTGTGCGCTTCCATTACTGTAACAGTTAGCATTTACACTTGCATTTTGGTACCTGTTTGCGTTACCTTTCCCGTGCACGCCTCCGTATGCATTACCCCCTGCGTTCTCATTTGCACTTGTGGTTGCATTACTGTTACCATTTGGGTTTCCACTACTGTTTCTGTTGTGTTTTGATTTGCGTTTCCAGCACTACTTTTGTTTGCATTTGCGCTTCTCTTTCGGTTTGTGTCTTCGTTGCTGTTACTGTTACCATTTGCATTTCCTATTGCGTTACTGTGCCCGTGTGCATTACAGTTTGCGTTTCTATATGTGCTTGCATTTCCTTTTGCATTTCTGTTTCCTTTGGTGTTATTGTTGCTGTTACCATTACCATTTGTGTTTACAATTGTGATAACGTGATCATGCGAGTTATGGTTTGCGTTTACGTACGCATTTTCATTCACGTTTATGTTTCTCTTTCCTCTGGCATTATTGTTCATGTTAACTTTACCATTTGCATTTAGAATTGTGGTACTGTGCCTGTGCGCGTTATGGTTTATGTTTACGTGCGCGCTTCCATTTGCATTTTCGTTTCTGTTACCTTTGACGTTCTTGTTGCTGTAACACTTAACATTTGCATTTACAATACTGGTGCCATCATTGTGCGCATTACCAGTTGTGTTTTGTACGTGCTTGTGTGTCCGTTTGCATCACTGTTCGCTTCGGCGTCATTTTACGCTTGCATTTCTATTAACGTTTACTTTACCATTTATGTTTGCTTTACCATGTGCGTAACCATTGCTGCTTGTGTTTCTTTGCACTTCCTGTTACTATGTAACAAGACATCACATGGTGGGAGCACAGACCGCATTCCATTCACTATTTATCATCCTCATTCTCAAAAAGAAGGGAAATTAGAGGCAAAAACCTCCAATTAATGCATCAGTTAGGGTTGTTCCACAGCGACACAAGTGAGGAAATTCAGTGTTAGGGTTGAAAGCCCCCCTTGGACCCCCCAGCCCAACCCCAACCAGCATCGGGGTGCGCGTTGGGGTTGTCAGTCTAACTCTCACCCCATTCCCTATACCTCTGCTTCTTTCACACATGTGATGGGGGTGAGAGTTGGGGTCGGCGTATCTTGCGCAATCTGGTGAGGGAGTGAGCTTAGCAGGGGCTCAAATGAGAACTTTCAACCTCACTGTCACACTGGAACAACCTAATCTGATGAATGGATTTTGCCTCTAATCTCCTATATATATATATATATATATATATATATATATACACACACACACACACACACACACACACATATATATATATATATATAGATATATATATAATGTCAATGTACAAATGAAATGCAGAATTGTAGACATAAAGGAGGTTACAGCTCAACCTAAATGTTTCTCGGTTCCAAACATATGGACATACCAGGTGGTCTAGAGGTTAGGGGATACCCAGGTGACTCAGTATTTAATCCAGACACAGCCATCAATATTTATTTTGTGCAGTTTACATTTGTACGCTCTCCCCCTTGGTGCTAAATTCCTATCCCTCTGGTTCAGTTCTGTCCCATCCCCTTACATTTCCAGTGCTTACCTACATACCCCCCAATCCCATGGCTTACCCCCAAGGCAGACCTGTGCACAGCCACCCAACATCCTCCAATGCTCCTGCAAATGTAGTATGAAACACCCATGAAGGGGTTGGAATGGTTTGTAGTGGAAAGTTGGGACTGGACACATTGTTTATCATGTTGCTTTATTTAGTGGATTTTTCTAGTTAGGCCCCCAATTCTTTAGCTAGTAGCCAATGATGAGCACCCATAGCAATAATCTTAAGGCAGGAAGCTGCAGCCACTGTGTTGTCATCCAATGCATCAATTCAATTTATTTATTTTATCAGGAAAAAGCCCTGTTGAGCAAGCTCATTTACAAGGAGGTCCTGGAAAAGGACAGTTGAAATTACATCACAACAGCAATACAGTTACAAATAAAGGAAAATGTTACAAGCATCAAACATAAAGCATCACATATAATGAGATTAAGCGAATACTAATATGGGGAAATGCCAGAAGTATCAAACATAAAGCATCACATATAATGAAATTCAGCGAGCCACTAAATACAGAGATAGTAAAATGTACTTAGGATCTGTCTCAGTTAATCCGTGCATATTTGGTGAAAGCAGCAAATGTCATTTCACTAATGGTACTATTAAGATTTTTGGACAGTACTTGGCTGGTTAGGCACTTTACTATTGTATCTCACTACTGAGTGTTTTCCTACATCTGGTTATTGTTGGCATCATATAAACTTCTTAAAGCTTGTTTCTTAAAGACTAAGTCAAAAGTAAACAGTACCTTTGCACCTGTAGCAACCAAAAGCAGCCAGACACAGTAGATGTAAGTGAATTTTTCATTTAATGTAGTGCAAAGTACACTCACACAGCAAAGACAGCATCTCAGTGCGGCGGGGTGGCCGAATATTTCACTAACGTTTCACCTTGCAACTGCCAGGCTTCTCCAGAGTGATCTGAAGCTACAAATCATGTGCCCATTTATATGCAGTTGAAAGGGAGAGTTACAGAAACCCACACCCAATAGAATAACTCCAATTTAATGGAGTATGTCTCTTTAAAATTACCCTGTATTGTTAAACGTCAAAATCATGGAGCCAACGACCCTTTATCCCATAATACATTTGATCATAAATTACAATAAATAGTCACTTGTGATATAATACATAGCATACATTGGTACAATCGTATTATTGCAAGGGATTCCAAATATACATATATAGTAGGCTAGTGTGTAAGACCCCAGGCACAGAAAACTTATGTATATATCAGATCACAGCTCAGTGAAAATCAAGTAGCCAAAGTACATAACTGAAACCATTTCTATTATGTCCTATATGTAATGACAGCCACTATCCTAATAGCACAGCACCTAAATTATTTCAGAAAGGGTGCAAAGTCTATACTGTCATTTAAGCCCCTAGTAATTTGCAATTGTTAAAAACTGTGTACGTTCTCAGCATTCTCAGCGTTCTCAGCTGTAAGCAAGATTTTAACAAAATCCCTTGTTGTTACTGTTTCTGATACTATTGTTTGCTTTTTGCTGATTGCAGCTTTCCCAGTCCAAACATGATCTAATAGAAAACAAAAAGTCCACACTCGCTTAGCAGCACCTTCTGTTTTAACCAACTTGACCACTTGCTGCCACAGTGCTGTTGATTCAGTTGTAGACCTCACAGGGTTTCATACACTAACATTTCCACACTCTCTCACTTTCCCTTTGGTGTTGTGGCATTGTGGCTGAAATTTAATTCAGCTTTTACAAAAGTTGCGCTCTCACAGTGTGTATAGTGTTTATAACTAGTGCATACAGAGGGCTCAATTCCAGAAGGATTGCTGCAACTCACCAGCGTAGGAGAGTTGCAACACTTGCCACTACACCAGGGACCCTATGCTGCATTCCAATAGTGGCAGGTTCCTGGCACTTCTGACATGCAGAACACGCCATGTGGAGGCTAACGCCATGCGCATGGTGTATATGTCCTACATGTCACAAATCGTGGCCGGTGACAGGCAGCCCCCCTGAAGCCCCCCCACCCCGGACCACCATGGCACACACCAGCGGGCATGGGGGGAGGACAGATGGCACAGGCATCTGGGGGAAAACCATAGATCAGACCCCCAGGGGACCCAGATGATCGGGGGTGGGGGGCAGGGGTTGGCTTGTGGGGGCTTGAGGGCAGTATGGCACCATTGCCATGGCACTGCATGATGGCATCCAATGGTGCCAGCCATTGGTTGCCCCTTAGGACAGCTCTGAGGTGCTGTAAGGTAGCTATACAAGTGTGGCTTTTGTAATAGTGCCAGTGGGTTATGACAGCTGCCCTCCTGGAACTGGGCGATGTTGCTGCTGTAACCCGCACTTGCGCCGAGGCATTGCAGGCTGTGGCATAGTGGGTGGCATAACCCACGATTGTCATAGCCCACAACCACGATGATGCAAGGTGCCACTTAGAATACCAGAAGGCGTAATGCTTGGCGTAAGTCGAGGGATATGCCAAGGGGTTTGGCATATCTCAGCTTATGCCAGCATAGCCCGACTTGGAATTGGGCTCAGAGTCAGCAAATTTTCTAATTGTTGCTGTTCTCCATGTCTTGAAGTCTCAAAGTCTCAAACACTCAAACATCTTTCCCCGGCTTGATAGATCCCCATGTTGTCTCATTATGTTACTCCAATACATGGGGCTGAACCATGTCTCCCTGGGCTACTAATATAACTGATAAATTCAAAAATATAGGGGGAGAAAAATATGAAGACCTGTAAGGCTTTATAATTAAATAATGATTGATTCCCCACCCTATCCTTACTCACACCTTCTTAATCTGTGAACAGTTACTTGTATATGCCTTTTATAAGCCTAGCACAAAGCAATTATGGTATCAGTAACCAAGTTCATAAAATGTTAAAATATTCTGGACTGCTTCCTATACAATATCGCAATAACTTACTGCCCATGGTAGCATTCTGTTTGCTCTTGTCTCTAAGCACATGCCACAGTCTGAATCCAAATGTATTCCTGTCTCTGCCTGAGTAAAAATAGATATGTGGCTATGATAGCCGTTAATTGCTGGCTATTGGCTAGATGTTAGCTGCTTAGCTGCTTGCTATGCTGCTTGCTGCTATATGTTGTTTATTCTAGAGAATGCCAGCGCCGGCACAAATTATACTTCTGTCGTCAGGTGACAAAAGGGCGTGAAGATTTTTAAACTTAATTAATTTAAATAAATGAAATGATTAAAATGTGTTATTTAGTGAACTAGCAGATTTTACTTGAAGTAATGTATAATATCCAAACTAATAAATTACCCAACTCTACCCCTGTACTAATATGTAGTACGCAGTTATGTATGCACTTACATAAATTCAATTTAAATTCACTTCAATAACATTTACTAAATCCCCCCCCCTTTTCATTCCACAACTGCAGAGGTTTGCTATATTAAGTTCTGAAAATGCTATTTGCTGGTTGCTTTAATCTACTTGCAGTCATTTAGTGGCTTCGTACTGCAGCTCTTCCAAATCCCAGTCTCCTCCAGAATTTTCCTCTTTTTTTTACCGAGGCACTGCAGTGGCCAACTCTAACCAACCTTTCAGCTTTTGCTCTCTCTAAGGTTTTTTAGGTCTCCTGTGATACTCCTCCTCAGCTCTGTGACACAGCAATCCACCAACATCTACACTCCATTACTCTGTATCCCCACACCAGTACTCCGATCCCTTCCTCACCCGTTCACAGGATGTGAGCTTTAGGTGCTGGGTGCTGGGCTTGTAACGAACCAAACAGAGCCCTTTCTCGGTGCAGTAAGCTTACAACACTAGTTAAATCACAAAAATGTGTTGTCCTTAGGCAACAATAGCATACCTGTATAAAGATACATCAGGCACATCAATGTTCTCTCTACATTCGCTCAATATTGTCTCCTATAAGTCCCAGCATAGCAAGAGGAGTCATTCTCTTTTGTTCTCTCTATGAGAACAAATGGGACTTTCTTGAGTTCTGCAGCTGCATCTGGAAGTCATGCTGCAGGCTGCAGTGACAGCAGTGAGCCACCAATCCCCTGTTCTGTCTGCTTGTCTCTGTCTCTCTCTTTTTCTGTCAGTCCCTCTGTCCATCTAACTATCTGTCTACCTATCTATCTGTCTATCTACTTATTTATTAAGCAGAGTGTTGCGCCTACCCTGATACCTCTTCTTTCTTCTCCCTCCCCTCTAGGTGACCTGCCCACCATTCCCAATGTTTATATACTTTTAAAAAATGTTTCTAAGTAGACAGGGGTGCCCACGCCCTGTACCGCTCTCCTGCCCCCCCTCCAATGCAGCCCCCCATTCCTACTAAATACAGGGCAGCACTTGGGTGCACACCCACGATGTTGACGAGTAATAGCCCAACACTGGAATTCCCTATTCCCAGAGTCAGAATGTTTCCTGTAAGTTCCCAGTAATAAAGAAAACCATCAAAATGTGTCAGAATGACAAGGTTATGCACATACATTGAACATTTTCTATGTTCACTCATAACTTCAGTAATTTTAAATATTTTGACCCCACATTTTAAACATAGCCATTTTTCACACCATCTCATGAATGTGACAGCTGTCATTTTTCAAATCCTAGCCAAAATGTGTTTCTGCACCTGTGGCTTGGAGTGATGTTTTGGTGATGCACAGTAATGTTTTGTCAGGGATTTAAAACTTTTTGCATAACATCTTCATGAGGTGGGGTAATAAGAAGGCTATGTTGAAAACTTGGTGTAGGAGCCCATGTACCATGTAGTGAATACATCTGTCCTCATGTGAATAAACAAGGAATGCATTTGTGCTCTGTGTGGACTATTAGTAGTCCTATGGAATGTCTTCAATGTACACTCTAGCAAGGATAGCACATAAAACAAAAAAAAGTCCTTCACCTACTGAGAGGTCAAGCGATGCCTAAAAGCACTTCTTGAAAAAATAGGCAGGAGGCAAAAAAGTAATCTTACCATGCCCTGTCTTTATTAGACATAAAGGCCATCCATAGGATGGTGAAAAACAAAAACACAGACTCTTCTTTATGACTAGTCATTAGTCCAAAGCATGTTCTTTTCAGCTCAATTGCCTAAATCCCAGCCATGTTTTGAGTGAAAAAATTCACATAGTTTCCCGGCCACTGACAATTCAGTCAGTTATTGGTCACACAGCCACAGTGAAGTTAATGTTGTACCATTATGTTTTTCATTTGTCCAACGTGCCAGTTGCTAAGGGTCATTTGTGGTCTAGGTAACCTGGAGGTTCAGACATGAGCATGCAAGAGGTGCATGCCTTACATGCTGCTGACATTTCTGCATAGTGATGCCTTACTCAGAGCACCTCAAGAAGTGCCTTTAGACACCACTTGACCTCTCAGTGGGTGAAGAACTTATTTTTGTTTTATGACAACTGTTCTCATTCACTCTACACATTCACTTTTTACATAATCTTTCACTCTTCACACATTCTCTCTTTGTTCTATCAGATTTCTTTGCCTCTTATAGATCTGAAAGAACAAACAGTGAATGTGTAAATAGTGAATATGTCAAGAGTGAATTTGTAAAAAGTGAATGTGTAAAAAGTGAATGAGGACAGTTGTTATCACAATATGGTACCTGGACCCTTGCAGACAATCCTGCAGCTTGCAATCTCTGGCTGGGGTGGGGAATGTGCCAGGCCCTGCACTTCTGTAAGTGGATGGAATCACATAGCACAGGGCCCAAAGGTCACTACGCATCTGCATCTTTCAAGCAGGTCCCTTTGGGGTCTGCATGAATGAGGATACAATTACACCATCTCAAAATGTAAGGACATTCTTTGCTAAAAACTTTGTTAATGCACAAGTTGGTAACTTAACACCACAAAAGTAGAGAAAGATGTGATACTATGGTTTCCAACCCTAACACCCCACCCCACCACCCCACCAATCAGCAAAAGGAAAAATAAGTTAGTGCTTTGGATCTCCAAAGTCTTGGTGAATCAGTGGCAGGGTCTTGCTTGGGGTTCTCAACCCTAATGCCCACCCTGTTCCCTGAGGAAACAATGTCACACCTGATCTTTCTTCATGCAAGGCACGCGGGGCACTGCATGAAGAAAGCTACAACAATGTTGCTAACATGTGTGTGTAGACATAATTTTCTATCTTTGAAGGGTGTATCACTATGAGGCACTGGCTTTGAGCAGTACCTTGTTCTCCAGACTGGAAGCTATAGGCTGTTGGGGTGGGATGAGCATTAAGGTTCTCAACCCCAAGGAAGACACCATCACTGAATCACAAAGACTGCAGAGACTCCAAACTCTAATGTTTTTTCCTTTTGTTGCTTGGGGATGAGGGTGGAGAGTTAGGGTTGGAAACCCTAACGCCACATTTCCCTACTTTTGTGACATTAAGTTACCCTTACTGGTTCATTAACAAAGTTTATTTTTGCAAAGAATATGTTATAGGGGCACGGTAGCAGCCATACAGTTAGGATTGAATAGAGTGTTCAATGTTAAACCCCTAACTTTACACCTTAATAGCTTTGGCAGCATTTGACAGTATTAGCTGAATTTTGCATTTGTTGTCTAGGATGGAAGGTCTAAATCTGTAGAAAGTTTATAATGACAGCCTGTGCAGTTTCTTTTTTTTATTATTTTTTTTGTTGCTCCTGCAGGTGGTGGGAACTCAGACCCAAGCTGCCCATCCGCAAGCCCAACCTCCGCCAACAAACACCAAGACCCCCCATGGCTTCCCCCTATTGTGAGGCCAAGAGGGGAGCTTCTCCTCTTCCCAAACCACAATTCAAATCTAGGGAGGTGGCAGAGGAAGGCCAGTGGGACAGGGGTGGGAATTCATGAAGCCCTCAGCTGCCATTTTCCATTTTTCTGGACCCCATCCCTCCCGACGAATGACTGTGCGTGTGTGGGGGCATGCACACATCGTGATCACTAGTTGCTTGCCCTCCCAGCCTTCACCCCTCCACCAGAGGGCATCCGACAAGTGGGATATGATCCTTCCCTCCCCAAGAGAGGAGAGCAGTCTTCCAAACACTCGATCCTCTCTCATCTCTGCTGACCATCAATGGCCCAAGCTTGTTCACGAACCCAGCTTGCTGGCATGGTGCGAAGTGTAGCATCCAGTGCCTTATCCTCCAGTGCCAACAGGCTAGCAACCTGTGCAGTTTCTGTGATTCACATATGTAATTTCCCTCTAAAAGTCAAATTTGTTCCTATACCTAACATGGGATTTGGGTTTGCTCTCACATACAGCATTCACAGAATTTAGTTCTTTTTTTAAAACTTTCGGGGTAGAAGCATGCAGTGCCAAGGTAGTGCCTTTGCAAAGTTTTTTGGAAAAATATTAAACAGTTTGAGAGTTATAAAAATTAAAAGAGTTTTTCTGTTGCGAGCATGCTCAGTAGGGTTTTGGGGATAATGTTCTGATACAACTTTAAACATTCTGTGTTGCAAGATGATTTTTGATTTCTCACCACTTTTAGCTAACAGCTTCAAAAATATTTTTTGTCGCGTGAGGCCCGCCATTTTGTTTTTTTCATCTCAACATAAAAAACATGAAAAATACAAAACAATTGTATAATTTAAACAAACAAGCCACTGCACCTAGCTAAATGAGACCTATTTAGCTAGATTCTCATGTTTGTTTGATTTTTAAATAATGGCCAGAAATAACTTTTCTGGGCACCCCAACATCCAGGTTGGCCAGCCTAGCAAGAGGAGCCATTCATCTGTGTTCTCTGTATGAGAACAGCAGGACTTTTATGAGTTCTGCAGCTGCAGCTGGAGTCCTGCTGTGACTGCAGTGAGTTTAGTGAGCCACTGATCCCCTGTTCTATCTGCCTGTCTCTGTACATCTCTCTCTGTCTCTCTCTGTCTGTCCATCTGTCTTCTGTCTATCTGTCTGTCTGTCTATCTGTCTATCTATGCAGACCAGGGTGCCTACTCATGGTACCATTTATTTTTCTCCCCAGGTCACCCACCCACCATTCCCAATGTTTATATATTTTCTTTTAATAATATATAAGCAGACCAGGGTGTGCACCCCAGGTACCACGTAGCATGACACCTCCCCCCTCTAGGTGATTCCCCCTTACCATTAAATACATGGGAGTAGCGGGGTGTCCACCCTTAGTGATGCTGAATTCTAGCCCAACACTATGATGCCCAGTCCCAAGTTTTGCAGCGTTTCTATCCCTTGAAAAAAAGAAAACCATCCCTTGTTGTTTTTTTACATGCAAAAAAAATGCCCCTTCAAAGATCTGACCTCACACCCTGACCTCCCATGGAGCACCCACTATCCCACACCCCCACACACCCTTACTCACCTGGACATGTCACATAGTGAAGATCCACTCTCCAACTGAAGACAAGGCTTGCTGCTGGAACTGATGACTGCAGTATGAGAAACTAAGGTAAGTGTGGTTCATTGTATTTCAATGGGATTTTGAAATTTGATTGATAACTTTTGTCATTTCTGCATTGTTTGACCCTAAATTTTCAACTCGGCCTTTTTGGGACCCCACCTCATAACCAATGATGGTGAAATTACACAAATCTGGCCGAAATGGCAATTTTATGATTACATTGCAAAATCACCTTTCAGCCTGGAATTCAAAATGTTTACCATCCTTGTTCATGAGCAGGAGTCAGAAGAAGGCTATGTTGAAAATTATTTTGGGTCAAAATATGTAAAAATGGCAACGTTATGAGTGTACACTGAAATTTTTCTACACTCACTCATAATTTTGGTATTTTTAAATATTTTGACCCAAAATTTTCAACATGGCCATTTTTTCACACTACCTCAAGAACATAACAGCCATCATTTTTCAAGTCATGGGCAAAATATTTTTTCCACCTATGGTGTGGAATGAAGTTTTGTGGCATGGAATGATGTTTCACTGGGGTTTGAAAATGTTCACCTATGGGGTTCATGAGGTGAAGTAATAGGAAGACTATGCTGAAACTTTGGTGTACAAATATGGCAAAATACATGGGATATGAGTTAACATTGCAGTATATCAATGTTCATGAACAACTTTGCTGATTTTCAATATTCTGATTCTAAACTTTCAACATAGAGGATAATGTATGGACATCAGTTAACAACAACGTTTTATTCATTTCGAGAGATTACCATGGCAACTGTGTAAACCTCAAGAGCCAAGCCTGAGAGGTTTACTGTTGCCTGGTAACCTCAAGAAGTGAATTCAGTGATGTTGTTAACTGATACCCATACATTGTCTTGTATAGTGTATGGGCATCAGCAAAAAAATTCTTGATCATGGCTGTAACCATTGTGCTGTTGCTCATTCCCCCCCCCCAACATGACAAGAAGTAGCCCTGCTCAGTCCACATTCTCCATTTGCCACAGACTAAAGTTTTTAAATAAAATATCACGCTACCCACCAATGCCGAACATCAGGACTGTATCATTTCATCAGTGCTGCTGTCTTCATTTTAAAAAAATCTCACTGCTGCAGCCGTTTCCCCATGATCACAATAGACCTCTCCTCCACGCAGCTGTTTACACAGGAGCTGAGTGCTGCCTAATGCACATGTGCAGGGACATTCCATGTTGTTATACCATTGATGTGACATACTCAGGATGGTACAACAGCAATATTACGTCACATCCATGGCTAACTTCCCCTTCCCCATTGAGATCAACCACCCCCTCTGATTTACTTTGACAATGCCATGAGCTGCTCTAGTCTCTTTTTTGGCTGCCACCCCCTTATCCTCTCACCCTTCTGCCCTGATTTCTTCTAGGTTTCTGAAATGATTCCCTGTATGTGTTATTCATGTATCCTGTTTACTGTGATGCGTACCTGAACTGATGAATATGGTTGTATGCTCTCTTTCATGTTGTATGCCCTTGTTTAACATGTGTAACACGTAGGTACTCTCTTGACGTGGAACCTTTGTAAAAGAGCCTTCGGGCAAAATTAATTGTATTCCTAGATTTAAATAAACAAAAAATAAACAAACAACAACTCTATCTTTTGATGGAATTCAGTGAACAACAAAGCTCTCCCATACACCATATAGACAGTTTTCCACACCACCTCATAAATGTGACAGGTATCATTTTTTAAACTGTGGATGAAACATGTTTGCACATTTCTGGTGCAAAATGACATACCAGCCAATATACTATAAATGCTGCATGTCATGTTTATAAGAGGGGTCATAAAACAACTATTTCAAAAAATTGGGGTCAACCTTAAAATATATATATAATTGTTAAGAAACTGTGGGTGTAGTGCTAGTCTTCACTACAGTGGGTATGCATTGTAATCACATGCCGGTAAGCTGAGTTCAGTGGCAAGCTCAGTGATTCACCTGGATGGGGTGAGGGTGGGGAGGATGGCAATGTTATGTGACACCCCCCAGCCAAGGAATGAAAGCTGCATGGTTGTCCACATGGGCCCATTTACCATAGAGTGAAGACAACTGCCTCTTGTTATAGGACCCTGAACCTCTGCACATGTGGGTCACAGAAGGTGTGCATTGCCTGACAGATAAACTTTGCCCTGTGCATCTGTGTCTACAGCCACAAGGAAGCACAAACAAGAGAGGGCCCTGTGTTTCTACAGCTCACCAGATAGCCCCATGAATTCTTGACTTCTCTTGCTGCATGGAAATACAGGCCCTGCAAGGGCCCTGCACTTCTTTAGGTGGACAATGTCTTCTCTTGGTACAGGACCCAAAGAGCCCTACTCATCCATCTGTTTATTCAGTTCCCATAGACCCTGCACATCTGCATCTGTTCATGAGAATACAATTCCACTATGGCAAAAAGATAGGAAATTCTTGCAAAATACTTCATTAATGCACCAGCTATGGTTCAAGTTAATGAAACAAAAGTAGGGAAATGTGGCATTAGATTTCTAAGGGATCAAGTTAACACCACAAAAGTAGGGAAATGTTGCATTAGGGTTTCCTACTCTAACTCCCCACCTCCAACCCCGAAGCAGAAAAAGGGAAAAGAATTAGGGTTTTGGGTCTCCAGAGTCTTGGTGAACAAGTGGTGGTGTCTTCCTTGGGGATGTCAACCCTGATGCCCACCTTGTTTCCTCAGCAAACAATATCACATGTACTTCTGGTTGTGTTGGCAACATCTGGGGAGAAATACTTCTCTACCTTTGAGGAGTGTGTCACTATGAGGCACTGGCTCGGAGCTGTACCTTTCACTTCAGATAGGAGGCTACAGGCTGGGGAAGGAGTGAGCATTATGACTGAAAACCCCAAGGAAGACCCCTACACTGGTTTGCCAAGACTCTGGAGACTCAGAACCCTAATGTTTGTTCCTTTTCCTGTTTGGCGAATGGTGGTGGGGAGTTAGAGTAGGAAAACTGAATGCCACATTCCCCTACTTTTGTGCATTAATGTGAACCATAACTGGTGCATTAACACAGTTTTTTGCAACAGATATATTATAGGGGTGCAGCAATGCCCTTAGGCTTGAATAGGGTGTTTAATGTTAAACCCCTAACTTTGCACTTAAATAACTTCGGCAGCATTTGATGAAATTAGCTGAAGTTTTGAATGTGTTGCCTAGGAGGCAAGGTCTAAATCTGTTGAAAGTTTTATTGTGGCAGCTTGTGCAGCTTCTGAGAGCCACATATGTAATGTAGATGTCTAATTTTCTTTCCTATACTTAACACTGGATTTGGGTGTGCTCTCACCTACAGCCTACACACAATGGATTTTTTCCCAAAACTTTCAGGGTAGAAGCTTGATGTACCAAGATAGTACCTATGGAAGTTTTCATGAAAAAATATTAAACAATTCCAGAATTATAAAGATTTAAAAATAAGCTTGTTTCTGTTCTAAGCATGCTCAGTAGGGGTTCTGGGATAATGTTCTATCTGGCACCAAAAATTCTGTGTCACAAGTACATTTTGGCTTCTCACTATGATTCTCACATCACAAAAATATGTTTTGGTGCTGTGAGCCTAACCAGGGAACTAAAAACATGGAAAGTACACATAAAGATGGTGTAATTGCAAAAAATAAACACCTGAACCTAGCTACACATTTAGCTAGATTCTGATGTTTGTTTTATTTTTTATTTTTAAACGCTGGCCATAAATACCTTTTCTGGGCACACGAAAATCCAGGGTGTCCAGCTTAGTGAGAGGAGCCATTTACTCAAGTTCTATGTGTGAGAACATAGGGAGTTTCTTAAAATCTGAAGCTGCAGATTGAGGCATGCTGCTGACTGCACTGCCTGCAGTGAACTGATGCTGTCTGTCTGTCTATCTACCTACAGTATCTATACATCTATCTTTCTTTAAAGAGGACAGGAAAAGAGTTGAGAGTCATACGTTCCCAGTAGTATACTAGCAAAACTGACACGTTTGTTAGTGGATTCTTATTTTTGCTGCTATGTAGCACAGAAATTTTGTTTGTTTGTTTATTATTGTATGTTTCCAACCCTCTGAACTGGCAAGCAGCTCCACCCCCTCTCAGAGGACTCATCTTCAGAGCCCAGCCACTCCCGATCCAGATCTTTCCTGGCGATTCCTCTATAGACCCCCCCATGGCAAGGCTGGAAGGAGGACTGCCAACTCTCCCCTTCCCGAAACACAATCCAAAAGCCAGGTTAAGCAGGAACTGGGGACACTGCCAGGCCATCATTGAGCCTGCCAGTTCCATTTTCTGGTTTTCTTCTAGCCCCCCTCCATTGTGGCATGAGCATGCATGAGTGGAGGCACATGTATGCCATGTGTCTGTGCTCCCATGTCTCCCTGACTCCAGGGCTGCCCTCCAGCCTCCACTTGGGGCAGCCAAGGAGCAAGATGACAATCTTCCCCTTATGGGAGAAGAGAGCAGTCTATCGGATGCTCATTCCTCTCCCTCCTCTGCTGAACCCTAGCAATATGAGGTCGATCCTGACCCCAGGTTGTCAGCATGGTGCGAAGTATGACATCCAGTGCCTCAACCCTCAGCACCACTGGGCCAGCACAGAAATTATTTTTGACATTTTTTTTAATGGGATACATAGCTATGGTGGCTATTGGTTCCATCAAGTGGCAATTTCCTGTTTGCAATGGGCAGATGTGAGTGCAATCAGAATTCTTGTGAAGTTGCAGTTTCTGCTGTAGTGCCTTTTTCTATGTTGTAGCAAGAGTCCTCACCGACAGTCGCCCATCATGTATGTTGTGTCCTATTTTATTTTTCATATTTAGAGTGTAAAAAGTGGTGGTACTGCAGGCAGTACTCTAAACTATGCAATTTACTTTTAATATTGATTGTACACTGTATCTTTTATTTGTATGCATTATTTGTAAGTTTATTTAATTTATGATCTGTCTTCTAACAAGATATATCAGCAATACAGATTACCCTGAAATATGACATGAAGTTAACATTCGTGAGTACATTGCTTCTAGAAATAAATAAATCAAGAAGATAAAATGCACACTGTCATTTATGCTGGTGTGATTCAGGATATGGTTGTATAAAACATGTCTGGTAAAATAAAATTGTATTGTGTAGTTACTGTACTCTGACTTGCAGTGTTTTGAAATCCTATCAGAAGTATGTGAGTGTTGTGGGGAGCTTGAATGCCCAATCCCTCAAACCCAAATATTAAGACCTCTGTACACCACCAGATATACATTTCCCACACCTGACAACAGCTTCTTATTTGGTGGGACAGTTGTGACTTTCTATCAGAGGTTCTGCTACATCTCACCTTACATTATAAATGCCCTGATTTAGCACTGGATTCATTTTATTTTTGTATTAATATTTAGTCTTTCTCTCTCTGTCTCCTCCCTTTTCTGTGACCCAGAATTTGCATATTACGTATGGTCTTTTGGGCTCAAACTGCCCTGCCTAACTGTTCTCACCAGGGATACACTTAATTAGAACACAGATACTAAAGAACTGAAAGTCAGGTTAATACAAGCTTCAGAACAGGGAGTGGAGTGGTGTCATGGGATTGGAGAAGGCTGACTGTCACCTGGGATCTACTGTTCTTGGTAGAGTAGAGGTAAAGGAAAAGAAAATAATGGGGGAAAGGGATGCCATCACAGTCAAGCATATCTTATTATGACAGATTTTCAGGGACACCACAGCATGGATTGACTGGTTGAGAGTAAGAGAATGCAGAAGCTTGTTAGAGCATCTGGAATCAGATCCATTTCATTAGCCTGATTAAAATATGGAGCACATACAAAAAAAAATTCAGTATTGACTAAATAAATATAGAAGGTGGGTCAGACAGAGAAAAAAAGAGAGAGAGGAGAAAAATCACATTACTGTCAGAGGAGCCAAGCACAACTCTTTCAACCCTTTAACCTTTACAAGCTGCCTTTGCCATGCCACATGGGAGGAATAAAAAAGGTTTGCTATTAACCGTTTAGAGGGACAGCTCTTCAGCAGCAGAAAGGGTAGGCAGCCAAGGTAGAGAAGCTTTGGACTGTAGACACTGCCTCTGTTGTATGCAGTGAAGGCAGCCTGTCAAAAGCATCATCTAGATGTAAGATGATTCTGGATGACAGAGAAGCTGAAGTGATGAAAGAAGGTTTGGGACCACCTGATGGACCAGTACACTGCCATGCCATCAACCAGGGTTCACAAGAGGACTCAAGATCCTGGCTGTAATGTAAGTGACAGAGATAATCTTGGCTGATCACAAGACAGCAGTGTCCAGGAATGGTTGGTGGCAGGTAACATAACCAAACCACACAGTCCCTTAGGAGGGAGCATGCTCTGTATTCGGAGATGTTACCACATGTAGGTGAGGCAAACACAAGGCTGTGCATTTCACAAGGGGAGGAACCTCTGACAAGGGTATAATTAGTCGGGAAATGTCAGCCACCTATATAACTTTGACGGTACACCTGAACTCAGCACCCTCCCTGCCACTCCCATGCTGGATCTGTTCATCACAGAGGAGGGGGAGCCTTTCTGAATACTCTGCCATGGGGGTCCTTTTGGGGATACCTGGAAAAGTAAAGGTAGGTTTGCAGGGGTGGGAGGTCACTGAATGGGACCTGATGCTGGGTGTCCTGCTGAACGATGCAAATCGTTATGGGATAAAAAAGTCATCGACATCATATTGGAAACTTAGGAAAAAAAGAACATTTGTATACACATTTGAACTTAGATTTAACTTACATTTTCTGTATTTAGTTTACTCCTTTTCTTTACAGTGGCACAATTAGTGTCGCTAGGTAAGATTGGGCAGACTGGATGGGCTAATAGCCTTTTGCTGCCGTCAACATCTATATACAGTATATATATATATATATATATAGAGAGAGAGAGAGAGAGAGAGAGAGAGATATGTTGACAGCAGAAAAAGGCTCTTAGCCCATCCAGTCTGCCCAACTTACCTGTAATACATATATAGACACGCACATAGTTTTATATATATATATATATATATATATATATATACGTGTGTGTATTTTTTAATTTTTTTTGCAAAAAGCTGTGTTAATGTAACATTTACTGTTTAGGCTAAAGTGACAAAAGTAGGGAAATGTGGCTTTAGGGTTTCTAACCCTAAAACTACACCCCTGCGCTTATGGGTTGTCAACCCTAAAGCTCACCCCTTTAGGTGTGTATGTTTCTGGAGTGCATAGAATGGGGTGGGCTTAAGGTTTGACACCCCCAAGGAATATGGCACCCCTTATTTATTGTATGCATGGGGTGGAGTTTTAGAGTTGGAAACCCTAAAGCCACATTTCCCTACTTTCGTCGCTTCAGCCTAAACCTCAATTGTTGCATTGGTGCAGTTTTTTTGCAAAGAATTTCCATACTTTTTGAGATAGCATAATTGTATCCTTATTTGCCTGTAGAAGTGCAGGGCCCGGAGGATCCTGAGCTCCCATCTATCCATACCTTCTCAGAGGGCCTTGGGCTTTCATTTGTACTACAACAGCAAGCAAATTGTCAACATAGCCTTCCTATTACCCCGCCTTATGAACCCCCAGTTCTAAAAATTTAAAAAGCACATCCAAAACATCATTCCCCACCAACACAATGTCACTCCATGGCACAGGCACTAAAATAAATTTTGGAAAAAATTTGAAATATTACAGCTGTCATATTCTTGAGGTGGTGTAAAGATATGGCTATGTTGAAAATGTGGGATGAAAATATAAAGAATGATAACAGTTATGAGGGATGTAGGTAAATGTCAATGAGTGCATATAACTTTACCATTTTAACCTATTTACAGCCCTCATTTTCAACATACTGTACCCTTCTTATGACCCCACCTCATGAACAAGGAAAATGAATATTTTCAAATCCTGACCCAAAGGTTATTTAGCCAGCCAACAGCGAAATCACATTTTGGGCCAGATTTGCATAATTCCACTGACATTGTTCATAAGGTATGGCCTCAAAAGGGCCATATTGAAAATTTTGTGTAAAAATATACAAAAAAATGGAAGAGTTATGGACCAAAGTTGAAAACCACTTTGGAATATATTGAACTGCACTTACCTTATTTGTCATGTAGCAGTCAACATTTCCAGCAGCTAGACGTGTCTTTCATGGGATAGCATACAGTATCTTCACCCTGGGACCTGTTCAGGTGAGTGAGGTGATGTGGGAGATGTGGGGGTATGTGGGGTTGTGGGTGTTCAGTGGAGGTTGGGCTTCAGGGGGCTGGATCAGTGAAGGACCGTTTTCTTTATCACAGGCAGGAGGATGGTCAGACAGGGTGCCACTAGACACTATAGAAAGACTACATTTAAACTTGGATGGTGCTGGAGGGTGGGGGTGCCACTAGTCTCCAGGGAAAATAAAATTATTGTGGGGAAAGACACTGGAGGGTGGGAGGGCACCACTAGACACCAGGGAGAATAAACCTATAAGGTGGATGGCATCTGGAGGTTGCAGGATGCCACTAGGCACCAGGGATACATAAAATGTCAAGGGGAACAACAATCAGAGGGTGGGGGTGCCACCAGATACCAGAGAAGTATAACTTAAACTCAGGGAAGGCAATCGTAACTGAGGAAGCTCATTGTCTTGTTGCAGTTTTTTGCCATAAGCTTGCGTCAAAATGGTTTGGAATTTTGGTCTAAAATTTTCTGAGTAGAAAGGGCTTGGCCCACAGATGTTCACTGTGATTGTTTGCTGAAAAAAGATTAATCCATTCTAAAGTTATTTCATTTTAAAAGTTTGGGTTCTAAGCATGCTCACAGAATATTAAAAACCCCTAAGCAAGTCACAAAAAAAGGATTTAAATAACCATACATTTTAAAACAAAATAACTTTAGATTGGATTAATATTTGAAACATCTGTTGGCCAAGCACATTTAACCTAGAAAATGTCAGACCAAAATTCCAAACTATCTAGCTGCAAGGCAATCACAAAAAACAGCAACCAAACACTGTTTAGTGGACATTTATTTGTGTCATTGAATATGAAAACTAGCAAGCGAGTGAAGAAAAAGGATAAAAAAACAACTTTGGGGGTCCTTTTTCAAACAGTTAACTGCAGAATCCACCTAAAGGGGTTCCCATGACCAACATAAACATGTTGGTCTCCCTCTACAATGCTATTTTTGCACCTTTTCAAAATTTTATTTGAAGGAAAACTAAAAAAACAGAAGGCGGCATACCCAAAAACCTCATGAAAAGGATCCCCATAAGAAAACTTCATACAACCATTTTTTTAAGGTGGACTGAGCGTGCTCAGAACCCAACATTTTAAAATTTAATAACTTTAGAACGGATTACATACGAACATACGAAATTTGCCAGCAGATAAAGGCCTAGAGGTCTATCAAGTCTGCTCGAATGTGCAGCCAGCACCCCTTATTCTGCAGCTGCCCCTCCCTTCCACCCTTCCCCTTCATTAACCCTCCCCCTTGTCCTGTCCCATCCTCATTTGAAGCATTCCACTGTTCAACTGCATACCACTTCAGTAGGTAACGCATTCCACCCAGCCACCACCATCTCTGTAAAAGTGTCTCCTCATCTCCTCCTGAACCTTCCTCGCTCCAGTCTCATATCATGGCCCTGGTGGCCTCCCTCTCCTTACTTTGAACAGCCCTCTGTACTCATCTTGTTTATTCCTTTCATGTATTTAAAGGTTTCAATCATGTCACCCCTGTCTCTCCTCTCCTCTCCTCCTCCAGTGAGTACATGTTCAACTCCTTCAACCTCCTCTCGTATGATAAGTCCCCCAGCCCCTTGATCATCTTTGTCACTCTGTGCTGCACCCCCTCCAGTAACTTAATGTCCCTCTTCAGATACAGACGCCAGTACTGCACACAGTACTCCAGGTGTGGTCTAACTAATGACCTATACAGTGGCAGAATCACCTCCTCCCTCCTTGAGGATATATTCCTTGCAATACAACCCAGCATTTTGTTGGCCTTTGCAGCTGCCTTCCTACATTGTGCCGAGTTGTTCATTGACCCTGTAATGAGCACACCCAGATCCTTCTCCTCCTCTGTCTGGGCTAGCTGCACTCCCCCTAGCTGGTAACTCCTCCTTGGGTTCTTCATCCCAAAGTGCAGCACCTTGCACTTTTTGGCAGTAACACCCAGTTGCCAGGTGTCTGACCAGGTTTCAAGCTTTGCCAGATCATCCTGCAACCCCTGCCATCCCCCTAGATCATCCACCACCGCGCCTACCTTGGTATCATCAGCAAACAGACTTAATATGTTAGACAGGATTAATATGTTTTCATCATACCAGCAAAGGAAGTCCTTCTGGGCCAAGCTCTTTCTACCCTAAACATTTCAGACCAAAATTCCAAACCATCTGGGCACTACATGATAGCAAAAGAATAACAAAAAATAGTGATTTGTTAAATTTTTGCAATATCCACATCTCAGAATCCACACATCTGACCAGAACTAAGCTTGGCATGTCAAGAGATCTACCCCACAAGACCGCACATACACAATTTTGTACAAGTCAGTTGAATAGTTGCAAAGATATTAAAGTACAAAAATTGAGGTTTAACATTGAAAGCCCTGCTCAACCCTAAATATAATGGTGCTATTATGCCACTATAATATTTATATGTATTTACATATTCTTTGCAAAAAAACTTTATTGATGTGCTAGTTAGGGATAAACTGACAAACACAGGGAAATGTGACATTAGAGTTTCCAACCCTTACAAGCCACCACCCTCCAGGCATCCACAGGAAAAACTGTTATGGTTTATCTTCTCTGCATCTTCACAAATCTGGAGTGGTATGTGCCTTGGGGATGTCAACCCTAGGCTAAACATGACTGCACCACTGTAATAATTCTTATATGAATGTTTGCTCCCAAGTTTAATGGCAAACATAATGCTACAGTATCACATATGCAGCTCTGCTGAAATTGAATTCTGAATAGAGTTTTACTGCAAAGTACACCAGACAGTGTAGTAAAACCTCATCTGATCAGGGTGATGGGGGACCAGCGTAATTACACAGTTCCTAATTTTTTTAAAACAACAGGTTCACAGTCTCTACTAATACAAACTCTAACCAGGGCCGATAGGGCTGTGAAGAGCTACCAAATGACCTAAGTTATTTTCTTGTTGGTGTCATATAGTGCTGTTTAGTCACAGTCATCAAAAACTGCCATGCTGCTAAATCAGTCCTTTTGAATTTATTTAGTCAGAGTAAATGGTGCGTGTGTATATGTGTGTGTTTGTGTGTGTGTGTGTGTGTGTCAGTGCTCACAGATTAAGTTTGCCTTTTTCTTGTAACTGCGAGGTAATTTTCCTATGTTTTCTTGTAGATTACATTAGTTCTAATGGAAACCAAATTCCTCTCTTTTCCCATATTACTAATGCAAGTCTATGGGAAGTATTTCCCTGTAGATGGCTCCGAATCCCTCTAAACAGAGTTCCTTACCATTTAGATAAAATACCTGGTATCCTCAACAAGCTTAGTTAAAAGAGAACTGCACTGAATCTGTGAGTAATGTTTCCTGTAGAAGCTTTTTTTCATATAGTGTTTCTGTTCCATTTTTGCTGGCCTTTTAATTAACCCATTGAATATTTATGGGTTGCACACTGCTGCAAAGTGCCATTTAAGAATTGTATGATGTTGTTTATGGTCCCATGAACATATGAATTCAAAATTAGAACACATATGAATTGTACCAACAATGTAAGTTCTTGACAAGATCATACTGTTCTAAAATGGTCAATACCAGCAGTGTGTGAATCAAAAACACTCACTGAATTTACCAAAAGGCCAGTTAAGATTAATCAGTAACAAAATTGAGAACTGGTATTTTTAAAAATAACATCTACTTCTGCAAAAATGCATGTTTGCTTATTCAAGGCAGTTCTCCTTTGAGATATTAACAACCCAGTCTAAATTGTTCACTATTTATGGGGCTGGCAGTATAGCCTAGAGGTTAGAATAATGAGCTATAAATGAGCTAGGTACATCCAGCAGTCAGACATGGGTTTGAGTCTCACACACTCCATTTCCATACTGTGTGGCTCTGATTATGTTACCTAATCTCACCAGTGTTCCTGTGTTGTCCATAGAAACAAGCATCTATGCCTAGCTGGCCTTATCTGGTTACCAAAGGAATACATATATACACATATTTATTAAATTTCATTTATAAACTGTAAACAAACATTAAACTCCAGTACACGGATTCCAGCTCCATGCAATAACCAACCTCCCTACTCCTAACGGAATCCATCTAACTACTCTGTCCCTCTCTGTAAATCTGTTATTTTTTTTCCTTTTAGTTTAGTTTTCAAACTAGAGGATGCAAACATAATACTGTTACACTGACCTTCTGCTGCGTGGAAGGGAATGTTCACTCAAACAGTGTTGCTGAGCTGAGCCTCAGACCGTAAATCCTAGATAAGAGATGAACAGTCTGTATCACATGGCTCATCCCAAAGCAGGATTGTACAGACACACACACACACACACACACACACACACACACAGCTTGACACTTCCGACTTCAGAAACAGCAAACAAGCACAAAGCACTTCATTTGTTCTATGTGTGCCTGGTCAGATGGACTTCATTAACTCTGTCACACTAGTTTATGCTTACTTTTTTTGTTTGTTTGTTTGTTTAAAGGGCAAGATCCTTCAGTCTCAAAAAAGTGATGGTGCTACAGCCCCCACACCTCTACCTGCAGTTCTTATGTGTGCCCATAGGAATGACATAGCTCTTAGACTGCAGGTCCACTGTCTGTAATCTGACACTGTAGAGGTTTAGTGTTTTGCAGACATCATATAATGAGTTAACCCCTAGGTTGCTGAAAGAAATAGAATACATCTATTAGACTGAGCTGGACAGATGATAGAAACAGTAGTTTAAAAAGTGTTTTTTGATAATATCCTGAAACATTCTGAGGCACAATACAGTAGCCTCCCCCCTTTCAGATGCCTTTAACATAGAGCAGCAAATAACAAAAATCAGGGGGGGTGCACTACTTTGCAGCTATGGAGGAATACTTCCAAATGTCTAAAAAGGGAGTTCCATGAAAAGCCATTTCAGAGCTACAATCTGATCGATGGCAGAAGGGCTGTAGTCTTTGCCCACAGCCCTAAAAAGAAAATGCTCCATCCTAAATAGAAGCACAGTCTCAAGTTATGCACAGATATTCTGTGACTGAGTGTTGGATTTCTTTAGCTACCTGACATACATGTGAAGTGAGCTATGCCGTCCTGCCACAAAATAAAAAAATTACATCAAAAATATATCTGACCATTTAATTACCTTGCACCTAATAATTTCAATTTGTAAATATGTCTTCATTCACAAGTTAACACAAAATTTATCATTCATGGAGTGTGCATGCTATGATTCTTTTTAAAATTTGTTTAACAAGCTCATTTTTACTCCGGCATGATTAAAAAGATGTTGTCATGAATTACTACTGTTTGAGGACATCTTTTCAATCATGTCTAAATCTCTGTTAAAGTAAGATTTATTTCATTACAAGGGAGGGGTGATGAAGAGACAGGACTACAGCACAGTGATCAAATGTTGTAGCTGATCAGACAGACACCAGTGTTTCACATATGTATATATATTTATTTACTTTTTAGGATCACTTTTTTTAAAACAGAAAGAGATATAAAATCTTGATGAGACCATATTACCCCAGATAGTGCAGCAGCAGGATACAGTGGTGTTTAAATAACACACACACACACACGAAATGAAGTGGGGAGGTTGTGATAGGATTTCCTCTAGGAACATAAGGTTGGGTCTTATTGACTGCCAGGGCTGCATTTTGCTTGTCTGCTCCATTGGCACTGATTGCTAAGTAACAGATTTGGCACCAAAGCTCAACTATTAAAAAAGTTCAGAGCCATGCAAAAATTATAGTTTCAGTTATTGGACTTGGACCTGCTCTGGTACCAGCCGCACTCTAACCTCCCATTCTTACTACTTGCCATCATGATGGCAATGATGCTCAGCATGCAATACTGGATCAGAATTACTAGACATACTCTAGTATTCTAGAAGCCCCTTCTCTGTCCATGCTCTTTCAGAGGCCCTGCAGTCTATAGTTTGAGTTGGTTGGAGCAGAGTTGCAGTGCAGCACTTCTGAAGTGCAATCACTGACATGAGATATCCCCCACTCATTTCATACATTATTGCAATGTCACCATGCATCCCATGATCAGGGGGTGACACAATGTCTTATAGGTGCACACAACTTCCATCATTCAATGCAATTGAAAATAGTTTTTCAATACAACTCATTTTTTTATCTGAATGAGTTTCTTACAAATTTGTACTTGAAAGAGTTTCTCTTTTGCATTGTATTTGTCAAATATATGGGCTGATTCTGATGTCGTTCTATCTACTTTCATACTTACCATGTTCCTAGAGGATTGATACTGTATATGGTTGGGGTGGTAGTGGAGAAAGCACACATGCATTCCCCTCATGTCTGTAGTCTGAGTGTCTGTTATGGAGGCACAGCAAAAAGATATTACATGCAAAATATGCTCAAAAGTTCAGTAACTTGCATGAATCCATGTAACCTACTGTATGAGGTGCTGTTTCTATGGCACACTGTCTCACACTGCACAACGATGTTCTGCATGGGTTCATTTAAATATTCATTAGTATCAAATTGTTCTATAACCAATCAGTTTTTTTCTGTATTGCTTACTCCTGACTCAGTCCAATTCCCAGTTACAAATGTCCAACAGTGAACTGTATCATCCTTGTTATGAACACAATGTGCATTTCTTGTATGCCAATACAGTCTGGTAGTCATAAATATATTGATACAAAAATCTCATGCCAGTAATGTAACAATAGTTGTATGAAATCCTCCTCCCCATCTTTGATATAATAAATGACTAATGGACCAGTGCTGTTAATCAGTGGTCCACTGCAGCTGAACAACTCCCTCTTTTCTGCCGCACATCATATTCCCCTAAAAAAAAGATGCATCCCAAACACACCACCCCACCTCACCATAAGTGTGACCTGCAGTCCTCCTCTGTTTTCCACTGCCTTCAACAGCAATCAACCTCACAGAAGCAACAGTGAGCAATTGGTTGTTTGAGGGGAAGAGGAGCAGACCAAGATAGCAAGCCATCAAAAGAGTGGGGCTGGGGGAGTTTGACAGCTGATTTGGGCAGGGGAACTGGTGATATTAATTATATTTAGTGGACTTTTCCAGGTGTTTGAGTGTGTGTGTGTGTGTGTGTGTGTGTGTGTGTGTGTATACATTTACTTGCTTCAGCCTATCACACCTGAAGATATAGAAGGCCTATATATTGCAACAGAACAGAGAGAAATCCAGAAGGACCAGCCCAGAGTTCTGGGTGGAGAGCACCCATCAGTCCTGGGGATATAGAAGGCATTTATTGCCTGCAGGACAGAGAGGAATCCAGCTGGACTGGGCAGTGACATGGTTAGAGAACACTTATACATGATAATATAGAAATAAGATATTCACAGAGGGATATAGGTGAGTCCAGAAGGACAGTGCCCTGCCAGAGCAGAGAACAGTTACAGTAAGTTATACATAGGGAAAGCTAACCGATCTGTAAAACCTAACCTTCAAAAGCAGAATAAATGCAGCTGTCTTATTCAAATGCTTTTACACGTTATGCTTTAGCATTCTTGTAAATTACAAAACACTGAATTTTAAACTGGATAGTTAACTCTTTATTGGCTTAATGTATAAGGTGCATCTCCAGGGGACGTGCCCATGCATATGAGGCACATCCTGATATTCAGCTCAGGATGTGTGGCGCATATGCCTGCACAACCCTGGAATGTGCTACATATGAGCAAAGCTGAGCCTGAAAAATGTCTAGTGGTGGCCACCCACAGGCGAGCTGCTGTACTACAAGGAGCAACAAAGCAGCCACCAGCTGTGGGTGGCCACCCGCCCACCCAGTACACTGTGCAGAAGCACCATATGGTCCCTGGTGGTCTAGTGGACACCCTCCCTGCCCGTAGCCATGATCGCTGTAAATAATATAAGGAAACATCCCTGATAGTCTAGTGGTACCCCGTCCATTCCCATAGCCCCGCTCACTGAAAATAAAGTAATTATATATCCCTGGTAGTCTAGTGGTACTCCCTCCCTTGCCATAGCCCCGATCACAGAAAATAAATTAATTATATATCCTTGGTAGTCCAGTGGTACTCTCCACCCCTCCTGATGCTCCAAATCCCGTAAATTACATACTTGCCTTTCCCTTGTAGTCTCATGGTCCACCCACCCCTCCCAAAGCTCTGATCCCCATAAATGACATATTTGAAATTCCCTGGGAGTTTAGTGGTCCCCCCACCCCTCCTGATGCTCCAATCCCCATAACATAACATATTCAAAATTCCCTAGTAGTCTAGTGGTCTTCCCACCCCTTCCAATGCTCTGATCCTGTAAACTACATATTTGAAATTCCCTGGAGTTCTAGTGGTCCCCATCCTCCAATGCTCTGTTCCTATAAATAACATATTCAAAATTCCTGGTAGTCTGGTGGTCCCCACATTGGCCTGTAACCGATCAATGATTGTAAGTTAAGTCACCTCCCTGGTGGTCCGTGCACCTACCCAACCACAGGACCCCCAGCCCCCCAGCTTCCCCCGTCATCGTCGGGCAGCAGTATACCCACCTGCATACCTCTGCGGCTACCCACCAAATGATAGCTTACAGTATGTGCTGCAATCTGATTGGTCCACAGTGTGGACAAATGGGCTTGCAGTGCATACTGTAATAATCATTCACAGATATGTGGAGCAATGAGATTGCAGCCCATACTGTACGCTGTCTTTCGGTGGGCAGCCATGGAGGTATGTGGGTGGGTATGCCGCTGCCCACCAATGACGGGGGAGCTGGGTGGGCTGGGGTCCTGTGTGGGTGGGGGTGCCACTGGAGCACCAGGGAGGTGACATAAACTACCGATCAGTGATCAGGGTTATGGGAGGATGGGAACCACTTGACTACCAGGGAATTTGCATATGTTATTTATGGGAGTCGGGAGCACTGAGAGGAGGGGAGACCACTGGACTTCACAGGGAATGTCAAATATATAATTTACAGAGATAGGAGCATTGGGAGGGATGGGGAACCATTAGACTACCAGGGAATGTCAAATATGTAATTTACGGAGATCGGAGCATCGAGAAAGGTGGGGGGACCACTAGACTACCAGGGAATGTCACATATGTTATTTTATGGGGATCAGAGCTTCTGGAAGACTGGGAGGACCACTGAACTACAATGGGTATATAATTATTTTAGTTTTGGTGATTGGGGCTACGGGTAGGGAGGGGGATGCCATGAGACCCCCTCTGGTAGTACCACATGCTGTGCAGAGCCCCATGAGCATTCGCTGTCCTGCCCTGCACAACACATGCAAATGGGGCCATAATGACATGCAAATGGACCCATTTGTGCCTTGCATGTATTATGGCCCCATTTGCATACTGCTGGCTGAATATCAGGGATTTGCACACAATGTAACTCTGTTGCTCTGGTGCAGGTCCCATTTCTGGTATTTAGCCCTGTTTGGCAGAGATGCACCAGCACACTGTATTTACACAGTGCACATTACCTGATATATTTATAGGAGATGCAACATGGCTCATCTCTTTTGAACATATCACTGAGTTGCACTGCCCCACCACATGCATCTTTGCTAGGCGCACTTCTGAATATTGGGGCTTATATACATACATATATATATATATATATATATATATATATATATATATATATATATATATATATATATATATATAAAGAGATAGATAGATAATATACAGTAAATCAGAACTGGTTTCTTATTTTTTTAAATATTTGTGTGGACTTAGTGATCAGATGAGCATGGAATTAAAAAAAAAAGTAGATGTCTATTTGAGCGCTGTTCTGTATACAATGTTGAGATCCCCTAAACTTTGAACCCCAAACCTCTCAATATCCTACTGATAAGGTAAACAGTTTATTTATAACTGTTGTCGCATCATCTTGAAAATATATAATACAAGACTATTCTCCCAGCACTCTAAATCTTAAGCACCCAATGCCACCAAGTCTCAAAGCTCACATTACCTATATTCAATAAATTACCCACACCATGATACACTAATATACCCATCAGCTATTAACAACCTCAGCTCCTTCCCTCAGTTAGCAACCATAATATATTTGTAAAACTAATACAGTCCAGTGACATTGATAGTGCTTGATAAGTCCAATGGATGACTGGCTGCCTTGCAGTTGTCCTTATTTCAATATGACTAAAATAACCTCCATTAGTAGTAACACCTGATATTGGGGCAATTGAGGGATACTACTATTGAAAAATGTCTTTCAATTCATTCTGGACTGGTGACTAGCGCATTTCAGCCACTTCACCATTTGACACTAAGCACAGATCTTTCAAAATTCAAGCATCATGTTCTTAATTTATTTTTGTGCTATGCATGTTTTTTTTGGGGGGGCATAGCATTGAGAAGTGTGTGTAAGTTAATGTCTAGGATGGTCTCCCTCATGTATTGTACAAATGGCTGGATGGAGATGTGTAATCCACTGTGATAAGTTTGAGAACTGATCAAAGGAGACGGGGTAGTTGGCCTGATAGAAGACATCAAATCAGATGCAGATACCAATATGAGGAAAATAAATTTACACTTTCAGGGAGAAACATGATATGTTCTGTATACAGTACTGGCATGTCAAAATGTGGCAGTGTTTGAAGATCGGTCTACAGTGTATGTGTAACCTGAGTACGAGTTAAGAAGCTGAGAAACACCTATATTAATATACTGTATAGAAGGAATTTCACCATTCATTTTTAAGGACCACTATCAAGAACCTATCTTTTCACATAGATATTTCTCTACATATTTTATAAATTACTGTTTTGTCATTCTGGAGATGAAAAAAAACATTATTTAACTAACAGTGCTTCATGTAGTTATTGCTTTGTGATCCCATCGACTACCTAAACTTTGGAATCAACTGCCATCCCAAATCCGATACTCCTCCTCAGTCAATTCTCTCTCTCTCTCTCTCTCTCTCTCTACATCCTTAACAAACCATCTAGTGACATACTGCAATTGAACCTAGTCCCTCTGGTCTCTGCTGAGGGTCTATTTCTCCCTCTCCCTCCAGTAGGACCAATTAACTGTCTCCACTGTCCTAAACTCTCCTGCATCCTAGCACTCTACCCTTCCTGCGCCCACCCCTCTTGTGATATGTAAATATTCTACAGCTTGTTATCTCATTTGTTTGGCTATGTACAGTGAATGGTGATTTTTTTCCTGTGTTATGTTTACTGTTGTACTATGTAATTGCTCCCTCTCCCATTTCCCCAGGACATACCGTGAGATGAACATCCTGTTGCTCAGTGTAATTCTCCTGGTGAAACTTTTCAATAAATAAATAAATAAAAATGTTTGTCTCCAATTTACTATATATATATATATATATATATATATATATATATATAATAGAGACAAAAAAACTCAATTTAATGCATCAGTTAGGGTTGTTCCACAGCAAAAAAAAAGCTAGGAAATTTGGGGTTGGGGTTGAAAGCCCCATGGACCCCCAGCCCACCCCAACTGGCATTGGGGAGTGCGTTGGTGTTGTCAGCCCTAACTGTCACCCCATCACATGTGTAAAGCTGAGGTATAGGAGAATGGGGTGAGGAGTTAGGACTAGCGACTAGCGCAAACCCGTGCTGGTTGAGGTGAGCTGGGGGCTGAGGGACTTTCAACCTAACCCTGAATTTCCTAGCTTTTTTTTACTGTGGAACAACCCTAACTGAGGAATTAAATGGAGTTTTTTGCCTCTAATTTACCTTCTTTTTGAGAATGAGGATGATAAATAATGAAAGGAATGCAGTGGTGGCAGCGTGGGGCCCGACATGTGCTGTCTTGTTACACAGTGACAGGAACTGCAAAGCAAATGCAAGTGGCAGCAGTAATTCACATGGCAAAGCAAATGTTAATAGAACCTCAAGCGTAAAGTGATGCCGAACCAAACAGTTACATAAACAGAGACATCAAACAGAAGTGCATACAGAATGCAACTGGTAACACACACATTTGTGGTACCACAATTTTAAATGCAAATGGTAACAGTAACACCAACAATAACACCCAAGTAAACAGAAATGCAAGCACTTTTTCAACAAAAACGCAAACCGTAACGCACACACTCACGGAACCACAGTTGTAAATGCAAATGGTTATGGTAACAGCAATAATAAAGCCAATAAAGACAGAAACACAAGCGCATATGAAAACGCAAACTGTTACACATAAGGTCATGGTACCACAATAGTAAACATAAATGGTAACAGTAACAGCAACAGTAAAGACAACAGAAACAGAAATGCAAGCGCATATGAAAACACAAACCGTTATGCACACGGTGGTGTAGACAGGAATGGTAATTCAAATGGTAACAGAAGCGCAACTGGCTGTCACAGTAACAAAAGGGCACACCCTTCTTTTCCCCAAAAACTGCATTGAAAAAACTAATGGAAAACAAAGAATATATGCATTATAATTGACTTCAGAGCAGAAAAGTATGACTTGTAATACTAAATTGCTTATATCTCAGGAACCGTATGACGGAAAAAAATAAAATTTTGTATGAATTGTTACTTTCCTGGCTAGTTTTTTGCTTAGCCCCCTGTTTGAGGGGGCTAAGCATTTTTTTGACAAAAAGTCCATAACTCGCACTGTTTCTGAGATACGGGCCCTGAAAGACACGACGGACTCCATAATGTTATCCTATGGGACAAATCATCAACTTCAGAGTGCTGTCACTTTGCCACCCTGTAATATTTTTTCTCCAAACCACCAAAAGGCACATTTGTAGGATGCTGACTTTCTTCTCTCCAAATTTCAGCCCGAAAGACCAAACCGTTATTTTCCAGCAGAGCGGCAAAGAATTCCTGTAATATGGTGAACGCCGTAATGTTATCCTATGGGAAAAAGTGCCACATTTATAGTATTGTAACTTTGCCGCCCTGTAATATTTTTTGACCAATCCACTAAAAGGCACATCTGTGGGATGTTGCATTTCTTCCCTCCAAATTTCAAGTAAAAAGACCAAACCATTTCTGAGATATTCAATATCAAAGATTGGCAACTTTTCCCTATCTATTCCATTATAAGAAATCTGGCCATCTTGTCCCTATTTTGCGATCAAAGATCATGGTCAAAGAATCTCATGATCAAAGAATTTGCAGCCTCATGATCAAAGAATTTTCAGGCTCACAAACAAAGAATAAAAAGTTTTATAATTCAAAAAAATAGAAGCAATTGCAGTAAACCACTGCAATGGTTCAACAGAACGAAGCCCCCTTAGTAAAACCCATTCTCATTTGACTTCCTTGGACACCCCTGAGATAAGAAAATTTAATTTTAAATTGGGCCATTTTGTCCCTCTCTCACGATGCAAGATTGCGGCCAAAGAATCTCACAATCAAAGAATTTGCAGCCTCATGATCAAAGAATTTGCAGGCTCACGATCAAAGAATTAAAAAAAGGATGAAACACAATTTATTCACCGATCTGAACCAAACGAATGACATGGTTTGACAGAACGGACCCTCCTGTGCAAAACAAGCCCTCATTTGTGTCCCTAGCCCACCCCTGAGCCGAGATATTAGTGTTTTAGTTCACAATGCAAGATCACGATCAAAGAATCACACGATCAAAGAATTTGCAGGCTCGTGATCAAAGATCGTTAGCAAGCCACGAATTAAGATTTTAAAAGCTTATAACTCTATTTGTTGACCAACTTGGATGGAACCAAAGCCATGGCTTGATAAATCAGAGTCCCCTGAGTAAAACCCATCGAAGTTTTACTTCAGAAGTGACACCTGAGCCGAGATATTTATGTTTGTGTGATTGGAAAACTAAAAACAAGATGGCGGACCTCGCAGTCAAAGAATTTTGAAAATTCCTCAGGAACAAAGATTCTTGAACCACGAGGCTGCAAATTTTCTGATCGCCAGGTGAGACCAGATGGCCAGAACCCCCATTCTTTGATTGCAAGATATACATATACATTTTCCCATTGACTTATAATGGGAACTTAAAAGTGCCATAACTTTTGAATGCCTTAATATTTTTTCACCAAACAAAAAGTGGCATGTTCAGCCACAAAAGCTCTTTCAAACAAGCCATACTGCAGAGCAGCACACCACATGATGGCCATGCAGGACCACGTTAAGAATGCCAAAAGGAGCCTTCAAAAATGGATCATTTTTCATTTTTCAGCGCTTTCGTACACGAAGACCAGCACTCCAACACAAACACAATTTGGCAAATCAAGAGATCTAGTGCACCCCAACGCGTGTACCAAATTTCAGGCAAATCCATTGAACGGGTCCAAAGTTATTAATGTCCAAACTTTTGACTTTAGTATGTAAGTGGCCGATCAACCCTAACTATAGTGGTGCGACTGCGCCACTACAATATATAACTATATATATATATATATATATACTGTTTATATTTCATGATTAAGAGTAAATGTAACTGGCTTTCCTTAAAGCTCAAAGGATGGGGGGTTAGAAACATAGAAACAGACTTTGACGGCAGATAAGGACCACTTGGCCCACCTAGTCTTCCCATTTCCCTACCTACAGGATAAGCTGCAGATCCTTGTTAACTAACAGCCTAGTTCTTCCTACCCCCACAAAAATTGCCTTATGTCTGTCCCATGCATTCTTGAATTCTCCCACAGTTTTAGACCCCACAACCTCCTCAGGAAGGCTGTTCCATGCATCCACCACTCTCTGTGAAAAATACTTCCTCACATTCCCTGAACCCCCATCTTCAGATTGTGTCCCCTTGTTCTTGCATATCTTTTTCTGAAAGATGCTACCCTCTTGAACTTTGTTGATTCCACTGAGGTACTTAAAAGTTTCTATCATGTCCCCCCTCTCTCTCCTTTCCTCAAGGGTATACATATTAAGCACCTTTAGTCTCTCCTCATATGACTTCTCTTGCAGACCCTGCACCATTTTAGTTGCCTTCCTCTAGACTGCCTCTATCCTGTCTATGTCCTTGCCGAGATGGGGTCTCCAGAACTGGATGCAGTACTCCAGATGGGGTCTCACCAACTGTCTGTACAGAGGGATAACAACTTCTTATTTTCTGCTGGTGATGCCTTTCCCTATACATCCCAGTATCCCCCCAGCCCTCCCTACTGCCTTCTTACATTGCTTGCTATCCTTAAGGTCATCTGATATGATTATCCCTAGGTCCCTTTCCATTTGTATGTTGAGGCGCTTGCACAGCCAACATCTTGTGGCAGTGGAGATTTGGGGGCGTGGTCACTGTCGGGCAAATGCAGGACATGCATCAGTAGGAGCATCCCTCATTCCCTAATCAGCCTGCATGCCAGCCCCATACCATGCATACATAATGTGGCTAGCACATTTAAGGAAAGGGCCGCTGCAATCCGAGCAAAGCTCGTCCGACACAGCGGACCTCCCGATGTCGCTCAGCGCATACATTAATATATAATAGGTGGCACAACTGCCGACTTCAGGGTGCCCAATCCCTGCAGGCTTTACCATGGCCCCACTATGTGCTGACGGGGGATCCCACTCCCCATCGGCATAAAGCACTCCTCCCATGTGTTATATGCTGAGGGGGTGCCCAATCCCCCTCGGCTCTTGCCCCCCCGCATTCCTTGTGTGCCGAGTGGGGGTGCCCAATCTCCATTGGCATAAATTAACACCCCCCATGTTGTGTGCCGAAGAGGGTGCCCAATCTCCCGTCGACTGCAGCAACACCCCCCAAACAGTTAGGTGACACGCTGGGAGCCCACTCCAGTGTGCTAAATCCAGAGGGGAAAAAAACTGTCCCGCAATGTCTTTTGTTTTTCTCTTCACCCTGTAACACAAAAACGGTCCCTCATAGTCTCCCTACCCACCACCCATACCCACCCACTGCACACCCTACCTCCCCACACACACACACACCGTCACCCCATACTTACCTCCGGAGTCCAGCGCGATGATCTTCGGTGGACCAGGAACACGTTTGCACTCTTCAAGGCTGACCACGAACTGAGGAAATGCCAGTAAGCTGTATAATGGAATAAATAAGGGTTTTTTAACTTTGCTGCATATCTGAGGCATTTTTGGGAATTTTGGCACCAAATTTTCAACATGGGGTTTTTGGGACCCCTCCTCATGAATTCTTGCACTGTCATAGCGTTATTTGGTACCAAAAGATGATTTCGCAGTCACTGTGTGGAATCACCTTTCGGGAGTGAGGAAAGCAACGACAGTGCCAGTGTTCATGAGGGGTGCTCTCAAAAAGCCTATGTTACAAATTTGGTGGGAAAAATCAAAAAAATGACTGTTTCATGGGCGTGCATTGTGCAGTTACTACGCACACTTGTAACTTAGCAAATTTGCAATATTTTCATGCCACATGTTCAACACTGGCATTTTTCCACACCTTCTTGTGAACCGTACAGCTGTCATTTTTCACATCCTGCTCGAAATGTGTTTTTGCAGTTCCGGCGCAGAATAGCGCAGTCGCTGTGGAAAGTCCATGTTCGAGACACAGTATGAAAATGACAGTGACACTGTTCATTAGCAGAGGTCCTAAAATACCTATGTTGAAAATTTGGGGCCAAAAGTCCATAAAATTAGTGCATTGCGCAGTTTGCACGTACACTTGTGACTTCATGCAATTGTAATATTTTCACTTCACATGTTCAAAACTGGCATTTTTCCACACCTCCATATGAACAGTACAGCTGTCATTTTACATATCCTGGCTAAAATGTGTTTTTGCACGTCTGGCGCAGAATTGCACGGTCGCTGTACGAAATCAGTTTTTGGGGCAGTTTGAGGAAATGACGATGACACTGTTCATGAGCAGAGGTCCTAAAATGCCTACGTTGAAAATTTGGTGCCAAAAATCCATAAAATGATTGTTGTGCAAGCATGCGCTGCACAGTTTCCATGCAGCCTTGTCACTTAGTACATTTGCAATATTTTCATGCCAGATTTTCACCACTGGCATTTGTGCACACCTCCTTATCAATAGTACAGCTGCCATTTTTCACAGCCCGCCCAAAATGCATTCCTGCAACTGTGGCGCACAATGGCATGCTCACTGTGGGAAATCACCTTTTGGGACACATTAACAAAATTACAGCACCACCGTTCATAGGGAGAGGTCCCAAAATTCCTATGTTGAAAATGTGCCTAAAAAACTCCCACAAATAATTGGGTTGCGGACGTCTGCTGTGCAGTTTGTATGCATGTTCATTGCTTCACCAATATTTCATATTGCCACTCCAGATTTTCAGCGTTGCCATTTTTTACTCCTCCTCCTCATGAACAATACAGTTGTCATTCTCCACATCCTGCCCAAAACTGTGTTTTCGTCCCTCTGTCACCAAATGCCACAGCCACTGTGCAAAATCACCTTTCAGCTAACAAAGTGATTGTGCTGCTTTTCATGAGGTGGCCAGACAAGCAGCCCATGTTGAAAATGTAGAATGAAACTACCACTACATACCTACAGTGTTAGGGTTTCCAACTGTAGCACCCCACCCGGTACAGACTGACAGGCATCAGGGCTGTGACTTGGGATCATCAGATGTAATGCTTACACCATTCCCCACCACACCCACCCTGCAGCCACTGATAGGCATTGTGGTGTGTCTTGCACTGTTCGGCCACAAACTTCACCCCACACTCCTATACTGCACCCAAGTCAGCGTATTTCCTTATGGAATGGGGTAAGTATAATGCCCAAAGATCCAAAGCACACCCTGACACTTGTCAGTGTCTACAGGGTAGGGGGAGGTACAATGGCATGAGCATTATAGCTGACAACCCAAAGGCACACCCCAATGCCTGTCGCTCTCTACAGGGTGGGGGTGGGGTTAGTGTCACTTCAATACTTCACCGCCATTCCTATTATGCATCTCTATCTCCACCACTGCCAATGCCAATGCCAGCGTGACAACATTTGGCATTGACAAATGCTTGTTGTTGTTGTTACTACCTCCTCCCCCCATTGTGTAATCTTCCCCTGGGTTTTTGTTTTTCAGGTGCATTATTTTGCACTTCTTTGCATTGAATCCAAGCTGCCATACTTCTGACCATTCCTCCAACCTTGGCAAGTCCCTTCTCATCCTTTCCACACCTCCTTGTGTATCAACTCTGTTGCAGATCTTTGTATCATCTGCAAAGAGGCATACTTTTCTTTCCAGTCCCTCTGCAGTCACTTATAAAGACATTAAAAAGGACTGGACCCAATATTGAACCCTGCAGTACCCCACTAGTAACCTATCTTTCTTCACAGTGGACTCCATTTACAATTACCTTCTGTGTCCTGTTCTCCAGCCAATGTTTTAACCAGGCTACCACCCTAGGACCCACTCCCAGGCTGGTTAATTTGACTGTTAATCTTTTGTTTGGGACTGTATCAAATGCCTTGCTACAGTCTAGGTAGGCCATGTCCCCAGCCTCTCCCTGGTCTACTACTTTGGTCACCCAGTCAAAGAAATCAATTAGATTCATCTGACATGCCCTTCCCACTGTGAACCCATGCTGCCGTGGGTCCTGTGCCCCACTGGCCTCTAGGTACTCAATAATTCTTTCCTTCAGAAGTGATTCCATCACTTTCCTTACCACAGAGGTCAAACTGACAGGTCTATAGTTTCCTTCTTCTATCTTGGTCCCATTTTTGTGAAGGGGAATCATATCTGCCTTCCTCCAGTCCTCAGGTACCACACCATCCTCCCATGATTTGTTAAAATGGGTAGTCAGTGGTTTCACTAGTTCTCCCCTTAATTCTTTTAAAATTCTGGGGTGAATTCTGTCAGGCCTCATTGCGTTGTCCACCTTCAGTTTTAGGAGTTCTTTCAGAACCATTTCTTCTGTGAAAGGACTGGGATCAACCCCTATCTAGAGTACTTCTGTTAATTGGATTAGGCACCTCCCCCTCCTCCTCTTTTGTGAATACTAAGCAGAAATATTCATTCAGTATCCTTGCTTTTTCACTGTCCATCTCTGCCCACCCACGATCCATTCTATTTAGCCTCACTATCTGTCCCTTTGTCTTTCTGCGCTCCCTGATGTACCTATATAAGGTTTTTTCCCCCTTCTTAACTAAGTTGGCTATCATTTGCTCAGTTTGGGCCTTTGCTATTCTGACATCCCTCAATGCTTCTTTCTGCCTTAACTGGTACAGCCCTGTGTCCTGCTCCTTCTGTGTTTCCTTATATTTCCTGAATGCTATCTCCTTCCCCCTGACCTTCCCTGCCATCTCTTTTGAGAATCATAGTGGCTTTTTCTTTCATTTTGATTTGTTTATTTGCTTCACACAAGGCTTGTTGCCTCTGTGATGGCAGTTTTGATGTTTTACCATTGTTGCTCCACCCCTCCTTCTAGCCTGTTTGCTAGTGCGTTTCTAAGGCACTCTCCCATCTTGCCAAAGTCAGCCCTCCTGAAGTCCAGTACCCTCATTTTTGTATGGCTTGACTCTGTAACTGAGTTTATCATGAACCACACTGTTTGGTGGTCACTTGTTCCCAGATGGCTACCCAATTCTAGATCTGAGATCCTCTCACTGTCTCCATTTGAGAGTACGAGGTCTAAGATTGCTCCTTCACGAGTGGGTTCCAAAACTAACTGTCTGAGGCATGTCACCTGTAGGGCATTAAGAATGGCCCTGCTCTTGGATGAGGCTGCAGCAAATGTGCTCCATTTAACATCTGGAATATTCAAGTCTCCCATCAACAGTATCTCCCCTTTCTCTGCCATCCTAAGAATACCTTCTATCATATTCTTGTCCATTCCCTCCCCATGACATGGGGGTCTGTATACAACTCCTGTGCAGATTGTGGTGCCATTTCCAGTCTCTAAGGTGACCCACAGTGCTTTATGTAAAAGCTCCCAGTCCACACCATCCCCCTGCTGTGATCCCTCCCCTTGATTTGCTTAACAGTCCCTTCTCCTTTGTCTGGTGTATTTTTTTCCTTACTTAAATTGTTCCCTTTTCTTTCTTTCCCTAGGCTTGTCTCCAGCCCCCTACCAGGCTTCAAGTCTCTTCCGGCAGCTCTCAGTGACTGCTGCCTGCCCAGATGCTCATCCCTGAAGCCCCGAAGGTATGGGTTCGAGCATGAGGATTTTTCAAATATGGCACCTTTTTAATTTACAGAGTGAAAATCCTCTCCCTACACTCTGAGCTGCCCCTGAATTCTCACTTGCTTCCCTAGATGATTTTTACTGTGTTTTATTTTTCTGGCTGCTTGCTTGAATTATTTTTGAATTGTATTAACTGCTTTAATTGATTATATTGTACTTTAAAATTTTTCCCATTTTCTTCTCTGCCCACTGTCCTGCTGCTTTCTTAGCCCAGTGTCTGATTTCTCAGTTGCACATTATACTACCTGTCCACCAGAGGGCCAGGTCCATGACATAACCCCTAATCCTTTTGACTACTTGATTAATTCAGTCACTGTGGAGGATCTCTAGAGAGAATAAAGATAAGCTGCTGCTAGTCACCTCTGTAGCTCAGTACAATTTGATGCAGACTTCTGGTTAATAGACTCTCAAGTAATGTAACTCTTTGTTTGGAAACCCTCTAGAACAGAGTAAAATTCCCTCATGTTGGCACCTCTCATTAAGGACAAGGGCATACCTCTATTACTGATGCCCAATTTGTATATCAGAAAAACGCTGCCACTGTGCTTCGCACCATGAATGGGAATAAATCAGGTATAGTGCTGGTATTGCTACTAGCAGTAATTCACTATTACCAGCCCACAACATTAAACTGTGATACACTGTGCCAAATTAAACTAAACACCAGATTCAACACTACCCGTGGGTAAACCTCCACTAGCCCCTTATAGGCCCTCCAGTACAACAACCACACCACAATGCGTGCATCACAAGGAACATCACTAAGGGCCACTGTGGCCCATGTCAGGCACCCTCAATTAACCTGAAGATGCAACACATAAAAACCTATAGAAGCCTCCACCTTAGGGAAAAAAATGGAAGACAAATAGTAAATGCTACAAAGATAGCACTTATCCTGCTACTCCTACCCAGGAATGTTCATCCTAACCCAGGACCCTCCGTTGCAGGCAATAACATGACTCAAAGAAAGTGCTGCCTAAAAATAGCCTCCATGAACATTGGAAGCCTAATGCCGAAATCTGTGCAATTCCAAGTGTGGGTCCATCAACAACAACTGGGCATTATAAGCCTAACTGAAACCTGGCTGTCCCTGAAAATTATGGACTGCTTAATTGCACTCCCAAGATACACAATTTGTAGGCTGGACAGAGCATCCAAGAGAGTTGGGGGATGCCTTACATACCTTTGGGACAACATGCAGGGCAGTACACTCCTCTCTTCCAGTAACTCCCCTGTGCACGAATTACTGGCCACTCAAATCTTGCTAGGGGTCCAGAAAAAGGCACTCACAGAGATCTCAGTATACATTCCCCCAGGGAAGGCTAAATTAGGATTGCCTAAAATTATTGATCTCATTAACCAAATCACAAAGAACTCTGAGGTCCTGATTACAGGGGACTTTAATATCAACTGGCTCTGTAAAGAGAGTAAGCTTCTCAGGGATCTCATTGACACCATGTACCTTACCCAGCTGGTTCAAGAACCAACTCACCATAATTACAAGACTGGTAATAGTGCCATCATTGACTGCGTATTGGCAAGTTGCCTGGAATGGGTGAAGAGGATCACTGTTTTACTGGATTTTTAGAGTGATCATGCCCCGATCATCTGCCTCTGGTCTAACAAATGAGAAGGTTGCGCCTATAATAACTGAGAGTAGAGTACTCAGGAAAGGCATGCTTAATGACTTCAAAGTCACTCTTTCTGGAGTTGACCAGAATACACTTGATAAAATCCATGACATTGATATGGCTATAAAGTTCTTTACAGGCAAGTTTAATACCATTTGCAACACCTTCGCACCCTCGAGAAGGTACAAAGTCCATGGCATATGGAATGGGTTGCTCACTGGAAGCCTAACGGAGATGATGCATCATGGAGACAACCTGTGGCATAAGGCCAAAGCCTCAGAAATAGCTCATGACATGCAACAGTATCATGAAGCTAGGAACAAGTGCTCCTATGCCATCAGGGCAGCCATGGCCAAACACTGCAAAGAACAACTCATTAAAACTTGGGGTAACAATAAAAGGTTTTGGGACAACATAAAAGAGTTGCTAGGTAAAGCTGTTAAGAAAGTACCCTCTATGTGCAACCTTAATGGTGGCTCACACTGGATCCTTTAGCCATCGCCAACTGCTTCAATGCTGCCTTCACGGATTTGAGCTCTGTCCTCCCTCACGATTGCCTGATTGACTTGGTGGCTCCATTAAATAACACTGCCTCACTTAACAACCACCCAAAATTCTATTTCAGGAATGTCTCAGTAAAGGACACCAAGAAATAAATAAAAAGAATGCTTGGGAAAACAAGAATAGGTAGCGATTTAATTGACATGAAGATGGTGGTATGATGAGGTAATCAGCTGCTAGTGTGTCATTTAAGAGTATGACATTGTCTACAAGAATTAAATAGTTTCTCATATGTGCTGAGTTGAGGACCAGACAAATTTTTCCTTTTGCTGTTTTAGCCTTGTACCTACAGTATATACTGATGCAATATCATTCCATTTGAAACCATCCTTGAGAACTGATTTTAAATAGATTATAAACTGTAATTTTGAGTAAGAACAGTATTTCACTTTTTGCGGATGATATGTCTTTAATATATATGGTACTAAGTCTGCCTGTTAGAGCCTTTTTCCTTGAATCTTTTTCCAAATATTACCCATCACCTTCAGTTAAATAGGCAGCCTTTTTAGTCCTTTTTGGAATAAAGCTATTTGTTGTTTCATGGATCTTGGCTGCAACCCCATATAACCGATATCCCCCACCCACTGGTGACATGGTCAGCATTGATTCTGAATTTGAAGTCCCATCCTGTTAAGCTTGCCAGGTGTTCTGTGCTACCCCCCTACTGTAAGTATTTTATTTTTTGTGAGTGGATTAAATGGTATCTCAGGTCTGAGGACCCCTAATGTATTAGTCTCCAGCACATCTCCCAGGTTCTGTGGGAATCTCAATTTGTAGATTTTCACTCCATTTTTGTCAATGGGTTATCCAGTTAGGGAGATGAAACTGTTGTATCTGTTTACACATGGGACCTCCTCTCCCCAAGGTTTGTCTAGTCAACCTATCCAGAGTTTGGTCCATGTCTCACAGGCAAAATCTGCATCCCTTCTTCAGCCACTCTTTCAGTGCATTCCTGAGTTGATGTCTTTCCAGTGATCCAATGGTGGCATTTGAAACTCTAGCTGTATCTGCCAAATGATTTTAAAATCTTAGATTTGAGGCATATAAAATATGTCAGTTCATAAATCCCTTGCCTTTTCCAGTTCCTCCACAAAATTATTTTCCCTTCAATTTTAAGCCGAGGATTATTACATATCCCTTTGTTAACTTCCAGGTTGGTGATATTCCAGCCAGCCAACCTTTACAACAGCATCCAAGATCCCTTTGTATATTTAAAGGTGAATGGTAGCTTCCTCCCTGAAGACTTATCCTCTAGTAGCTGTGAGCATAGGGAATTGTCTCTTAACAAGGCCTGCTCAATTCTTAGCCACATAGAAACATAGCATGTGATGGCAGATAAGGACTGCCTGGCCCACCTAATCTGCCCATTTTCTTTCCTATCTAATACTCCAGATCCTAATTGATCTGTAGCTTACCTTTTCTTTCCTACCTCTAGGGTTGCCTTATGTCTATCCCATGCATTCTTGAATTCACCCACTGTTTTTGCTCCCATGGCCTCGGCAGGGTGACTGTTCCATGCACCCACCAACCCTTCTGTGAAAAAGTGCTTCCTCATGTTACCCCTGAGTCTCCCCCATCCTCATATTGTGACTTCTTGTTCATGAACATCTCTTCTTTTGGAAGATGCTACTGTCCTGTACCTCATTTATCCTCTTCAGGTGTTTGAATCTCTCTATCATATCCCCCCTTCCTTCTTTCATCCAGAGAACACATACTGAGGTCTTTCAGTCTGTCTTCATATGGTTTATGGTGCATTCCCACCACCATTTTCTCTGCCCTTCTCTGGACTGCCTCCATTTAGTCTATGTCCTTCTGTAGATGTGGCCTCCAGATCTGAACACATTATTCCAGATGTGGCCTCACCAGTTGTCTGTACAGTGCCATCACCACCTACAGTTTTCTACTGGTGATGCCTCTCCCTATGCACTCCAACACCCCTTTGTCTCTACAGCACCTTTTCACACTGCTTGGCTACTTTTAAGTCATCCATTATGAGTACCCCCAGGTCCCTTTCCAGTTTTGCTGTTGTTAGTATCTCCCCCCCATAGTGTATTCCACTCCAGGATTCCTGTGCCCCAAGTGCATGACTTTGCACTTCTTTGCATTAAATTTAAGCTGCAACACTCTTGACCATTCCTCCAACTTGCCTAGGTCTCTTCTCATTCTCTCCACCTGTCTGGAGTGTCCACCCTATTGCAGATCTTGGTGTCTGAATTTGTCAGATATTGTAGTGTATATCTGACCCCATTTGTTATGCTGTGGGCCAAGGTGCACTTGAGTCCCTCAACTGCAATGGTGCTCTCAACAGCTTCCTTCCAAGTCTTAATTTCTGCAGTCTGTTTTCTGTCACTGTTCATTCCCCACTGGCAATGGAAGGTTGGAAGTACTATAGTCAATTTTGGGGAGGACCATCAGTTTTATGGTTGCTATTTTACCTAGTATAGAAAGAGCACCTGCATCTCTTACTTACTGAGGTGCTAGGCATAACTTACTAAGCAGTCTGTTATGAAAGCATTAAAAGCATCCCAGACCATCTGTTTTGACACATCTGAGTGGCTATTTAATGTAACATATGATCTGATATCCTCTGCCAACTGGGCCACACATTATTTAGATTGTAGCAAGAGTGGATTAATATGGCACCTTTTTCTTTTTGCCAGTGTTTGGAAGACTACCAGTGAAATGGACACCAGGGTATGGCCTAAAATCATAATAGGGTATATTTTTATATCCATCATTTTCTATATCACACCTTAGCTGACCAATAAATAACCCAACCAGCTTTGTGTACCAGAGCATAGGGAGTAATAGGTACAGTCGTTATTTCTTGGGTTAAGCAATCACCACACATCTTGTAGGGGCAACTCCTCACACATGTGCCACTGTCTGCTTAGCATTTTTTGAGTGGGTTCTTCCTGTTCCCTTGGATTCTTGTCTAGTAACTGGTCTCCTACCATGTTAAAATTGTCTCCCATAATGATGATCCTGTTGGTGGTAAGGTTTCAAATACTTTATAGACCAATGCATTAAAAAAGGCAAGATCTTTATTGTTTGTGGTTATAGACAGAGATGTGCGAAGTCTGCGAAATTCACTCCTTGAGTTAATTTGAGGATTTTGTGAAATTTCACTGCTGAAAATGTTGTGGATTATGATGCAAAATGCAAAATTTTGCCTGCAGATTTCATGCTTTACCTGTGAAATTCGTGCTTTGTGGGAAAAAAACATGGATTTTGAAGGAATTTTTGTGCAATTCATGCTAATAGAAGTTTTTTTTTCAAAACTCTGCGATTACCATGAAGGGTGAATTTTTGGCACTCCACACGAACTTTGTGGGTGAGTTTTAGCTTCGCAACATCCCTAGTCATAGATATTGACTAGAAGCAAATTGCTGGTTTGTATTTTCCTCAGTAGCATGATCCTCCAACCTTCCTTATCTGCCAGCAAGCTAATACTCTGGAAAGTGGATCCCCTCTTGATCAAAACTGAAATCCCCTATTTTTTTGTGGAGAAGCAGCTGGAGAATTCTTCCTTGACCCATTCTGCTTTAGCTTAATTGCCTTTTATTTAGAATAGAACCAACAAAAATGGTTTAATGTATATGTGACATAGGGTGGTGGTTTACAACATTCTAAGGATGAAATTGTGACTAACAGGGTGCCACAAGGCTTAGAATAGTATGTGCCACTTTTGCTGGGCATGTTCGACATAGCCTTTCATGTCCAGCATAAGCAGTGTCTGGAAGAACAAGATAATTATTTTTTTAAAAGAAGAAACCTGGTTTATGGATATGCGGTCAATACAGCACCTGCATTCACGCTCGCAGTCAAATGCAAACAAATGGTAAGTGATAGACAACTCCTCTTTGTGATTTTATATGTACTGACCAAATTACTAAAAATAAAAATATTTTTAATTTGAGAGAGAGTAGCTAAGCTGTGTGTCAGGTAGGTGACAATTGGGGACTGTTTCATTTTGAATTGATGTGGGACTGTTTTTTTTGGACTCCACATATCTCTTCTAGCCTTTTTCTGTTTGTGCTAGTAATACCCCATCTAGTTCAGTCTTCTGCTTGTTTTATGGTCCTCTTGAACATTAACAGTGCTTCTTGGACATTTGCAGCAGTAATGGAGACCTCTGTACCAGTTTTCTTGTGCTCTTCTTCATCTCCCCTGTCGGACTTGGCATTAGTTTGAGAAGATCAGATTGTATTCTGGATGTCATCTCTGGTCTTTGGCTGATCCTCATTGCTACCCAGGGCACAGAGTTCATCCAGTTGTCCATGGGAAAGGCCAGAGGGTGGGGAGTTGGGATCATCTTCCTCCTTGATGTGAGGTAAAGTGTCCTGTTGGGTGTCCCACCCTTGACCAAACAATTTATTTTTATTTATTTCATTTTTGTTGACTGGGTAAGTGCACTAGACAAATCCTACCTATTTTCAGGCATGACCTGGGGGAGGGGGATACAGATGAATGCCAACTGACCTTGAACCAGATTAAGCTGTTGGTGGTATTTTTAGTGAATGAGGGAAATTTGGCCAGGACACCGGGGAAATTCCCCTACTCTTTTCGATAAGTGCCATGGAATCTTTAACATCCACCTGAACTACCACCAATCCAGGCAGATGGGACCTCGGTTTAACGTCTCATCCAAAAGACGGCACCTCAGAAGTGCAGCACCCCTCTCATGGTGCACTACAGTGTCAGTATTGGGATATTAACCCAAGTGCCAAATGTGGGAACTGAACCCACAGCCCTCTGATCTCCCCACCTCAGAGGCAAGTGTGCTACCTACTGAGCCACTGATGCTATAATGGATTATTCTGATGCCACTCCAATAAAACATGCTCCTGATTCTTCAACAAATCACTTTGAGTGGACTTTGAAATGAAAAAGAGGAGTGATAGCACATGCAAATTTGTTTATGCATTTTTCCTATCTCACTTAAGATTTCCACCTTCCTAGAAAGTGAGATGTTGCTTTGCTTCCCTGACATGGTGCTCACACAAACGGCTCCACCAATCTGCTCAGAAAGAAAAAAAAATCAACTAAACACAGCTGAAGCTGAAAGGTAAGCTAAATAGGAGCTAAACAGAAGTGCAATTAAGAAAGCAGTTACTGTAAATGACTGTAAGTGGGAATGTAACTAGGAGCACTTAAAGTGCTGATCAGCTGTAATCCCCCCCCCGGCTGCCACTGTAAGTGTCGCTTTAGGTATGGTTTCTCAGTACTTTTTATACAGGGTACATATGTAAATGACTTTCAGCAAAGCAGTAGTGTCCAGTATAACTAGATATCTTCCATACGTGTATCTGGTATAAGTGGCATATACTCTACTATTCTGGGAATGGTCCTCTGTAATGTCTTCATCAGTGAACTGGAAAGAATGGTATACATTTTCGCAGATGATGTCAAAATATGTAATACAGTGGATAATCAGGAGGGGGTGAAAAGAATGCGTGTGGATCTGAGGATCTTGAGGAGTGATCAAAAACATGGCATTGGGGTTCAGTGTCAACCAGAGCAAAATTACTTACCTAGGGCATAGGAACCTGGGAACTGAATATAGGATGGCAGAGATACTGTCAGTCACTAAACAGGAAAGGGACTGAGGGGGTTATCATATCTAAGGACCTCAATTTGTCAAGACAGTATGACAAAGTAGTGGGTAGAGCCAGTTCAATGCTGGGATGCACTGAGAGAGGTATCTCCAGTGGGAGGAGGACTGTGTTGTTGCCAGTGTATCACTCAGTGATGATATCCCACCTTGAGTATTGTGTCCAGTTCTGGATACTGCAGCTCAGAGAGGACATAGACAAGGTGAAAGCAATCCAGAGGAGGGCAACTAAAATTATGCAAGGGCTGTGAGTAATCTCAACATGTGCACCCTGGAAGAGAAGAGAGTGAGAGGGGACATGGTAGAGACCTGACAGTACCACACAGGGGTGAACAGTGGTGCAACAGGGGAGTCTTTTTATGGGAGAAAAAACATCAGGACCAGAAGGCATACAGTGAAGCAGAAAGGTCTGAATTAAAGAGGGGATGTGAGGAAGTTCTACTGCACTGAAAGAGTAGTAAATGCCTGGAAAAGACTGCCTGATGAAGTGGTGGAGGTGAAAACAGTAGGTGGCTTCAAGCATGCATGGAATAGACATAAGGGAATATTAGTGGATAGGCAGGGAAGAGTGAGGGTTGCCAGAGACCAATTAGGGTCTGTTGAGGAAGACTAGGCAGGGACTATCTGGGTGGGTCAAGCAGTCCTTTTCTGCCAACAAATTCTCTGTTTCTGATTTATTTACTTATTTATTTAAAAGTTGCTAACTGGAAAAAGCACACTGTGCTGAGGCTTATTTTAAGGTGTGACCCAGGGAAGAGGGGGAGGGAAGTACAAACAAATAACATTGCAAAGCATCAGAGTGTGGTTATTACTTTATTACTTGGTATTATTACTTGGTATGAAAGAACAGAAGAAGGCCAGAGCCCATCGAGACTGTTCCCCACACTATGTTGGACATTATTTATCTATTAGCCCTCAACCAAACATCTAATTTATTTTTAAAGACAGTGGCACTAGTTGCCTCTTCCAATTCTTGTGGCAAGGTGTTCCATACAATGGATGCTCTTATTGGAAAAAAGTTTCCCCTTTTGCTGGTTTTATAAGTTTTTACTTCAAGCTGTTTATTATGCAGTCTCGGAACATGTCTCCTTTTGAAGAGTGTTAGACCACATTTTTCCATTAGATCTGGTGAATTTATTAAATTAAAAACCATAAGCATATCACCTCTTAATCTAGTTTTTTTTTTTTTTGAAATTTAAGTTTATTAGTTTCAAAGACAATACAATCAAACACAAAGCAGACAAGATACAAACCAGTAAGCCATAACCACACAAACCCCCCATAAAACAAATGCATAGGATATCAGGGAACCTTGAAGATAAAAAAAACAAAAACATGAAAGGTATATCCACCAGCCAGAATGTCAAAGAAACATATCCTTCCCCATCCCCCCCCTTCCCCCTCCCCAGGGTGCACCCACAAATAACCTTCAACACAGAACCTCTAGAGTCTGGATATCATCTTCTCATTACATAATGATTGGTATCCTTACCAACAGCTAGATTTGTTATAACGAGAAGATAACAAGTCCAACATCCACTATGATACAAAAGAACCATAGAGTTAGCATATACTGTACTATATGGTATGAGGGTCAAGGGATCGGGTTGCCAGGCCTTATCATTTAGGGTAAACAAAGGGATTGGAGTTTACCCCATCTTTTATGAAATAGGTCCAAACGATTCTTATAGCTGGCAATCAGGTTTTCAGATTGGAGATATAACATCAACTCCTTTAACCAGTCAGCATATGGTAAGACCAACTGGTCACTCCAGTGTCTTAAAACCAGCTTCTTGACTGCCATAGATACAAGGGCCATATAATATCTACGCTCCATGCTATCTACATGAGAGAAATCCCCCAACACACAAATTTCAGGGCAAAAGAACCTACTCAGACCCAGAAGGGGATCCAAGTTGTCCCGAATCAAGGACCACAGAGGGCAACTTTAGAACATTCCAAAAAATGAATTAAATTACCTTCACCTTGAAAACACCTGAAAAATCTGGGACAGAGATTAATTTACGCTGAAAAAGTTTAACAGGAGTATAATACAGGTTATTGACAATGTTGTACTGCACTAACGAAACTATCTTGAGTATAATATTTATGTAGTTAGGCCAGAAACTCCTCCAAAGCGGGACGTCCTCTGGAAGGAGATCGTCCAGAACCGGGACCCCAACCTCCTCCCGCAAGTTAAAGGTCAAGAGATAGGAATAAATTTGCAAGATTGAATGGGGCTGAGAGGCCAGCGTAATAATATTAGAGAGAAAACGGTGAACCACCGATTGCCTAAACGTAACACCGAACTTGCTACCCACCAGGTGCTGAAGCTGGAACACCTTAAAAATATCTCTGCTTGATATACCAAACCTAACTAAAATATCACCAGAATCAAGGAGCGAGGTATGACCGAACAAGTGCTCAACCATGGAATCTTTAAGTTGTGGGAGCCAGCTTGGCCCTATCGAAGAATCTCCTAATTTAATATTGGGATTAAAAGTTATCGGCTGCCCTAAATCCATGTGGTTGGAAATCTGAAAAGACTTGAGACATTGAGCCCACACTCTAAGGGAGACTGCCACCGCATCATCTGGGATCAGTTGTGAAAGTGTTTTCGGGGTCTGGTAAAATAAAGCCGACCTATCAACTTTAAGTTCGGAGAGAAAGGCCTTTTCCAGCTGAAGCCAGTTTGGGTAAGAGCATTCAGTGTTCGTAGAAAACCATCTTCCTAACTTGGACAGATGGGCCGCCCAGTAGTACAGCAGGAAGTTAGGGAGTCTCAAGCCACCCCTTTCTTTAAGAAGTGATAGGGTACCATAAGAACAACGTGCCCCCTTCCCCCGCCAGATAAAAGTAGAAACCAGACTATGAAGCTGCTGAAAAAAGGAAAGGGGGATCCAAAGATTAGTAAGATTCAATGGATAGAAGATCTGGGGAAGGACATTCATCTTAATAATATTGATTCTGCCCCACAAGGAAACAGGGAGCACTGTCCAACATTGTAAGTCTTGGCTGATCGAATCTCTGACTTTGGTTACGTTTAATTTTTTGAGAAGAGAGAGATCGGTAAAGAAATAAATCCCCAGATACTTGATTGAACTGGAGGTCCACCTCATCCCAAAGGAGTGAAAATCTCGCTTGAAAGTATAGTTATTTAAAGGAAAGATCTCACATTTAGAGATATTTAATTTATAACCAGAAAAGGAACTAAACTGCCTAATGATATCCAAAGCTGCCTCTAGGGATGCTACTGGTTCCACTAAATGCAGCAAGACATCATCTGCATATGCCGATAAGACTAGTTCCCCATTTTGGAGCCTGACACCTCTCACCTGAGGGGAAGACTTAAGGTTAATCAATAAGGGTTCCAAATATAAATTAAACAACAGGGGAGACAGGGGACAGCCTTGTCTAGTACCGGCCAAAAGACGGAAAGAGGGGGACAAGACCCCATTACAATAAATTTTGGCAGAGGGCACTTATAAAATACCTGTATCAAATTCAAAAAAGAAATCGGAAAACCCATTTCCTCCATTACCGTCCATAAATAGGACCAGTCAACCCGATCAAATGCTTTCTCCGCATCAAGAGAAACTAGGGTGACTGGGCCTGAGGTAGTCCAGGCTTACTGCGAGATATGGGACAAGGTCCTCAGATGGTCAGCCACCGACCTCCCAGGGACAAAACCGGCCTGCTCAAGGCTCAGAAGACCCGACCAAATCTTTTTGATCCTTTTGGCTAGTATTTTGGCCAGTATTTTAACATCATAGTTCTGGAGAGAAATAGGGCGGTAACTAGCCGGATCAGAGGGTTCCTTGTCTGCCTTAGGAATTAGAACTATGGTGGCCTCGAATAAAGCAGAGAATCAAGCTCAGATGAGACCAAAAATAGTTATATAACTCAAGAAGGATAGGAGTGAGCTCCTGACAAAGACTTTATAGAAGTTTGCTGGAATCCATCTGGGCCCGGTGCCTTGTCTGAAACCAGAGAAGCAATAACATTCTTTATTTCCTCGACTGAGATAGGGGCCAATAGGCTCGCTTGCTGAGACTCGATATGCACGGAACACCGATTCCTCTTACGTATTCCTGATGTCCACTCATCGGATAGGATGTCGGGAACTAATAGAGGCTCGAATAGTATTCCTTAAAAACCTGAGCAATATCTCTGGGCGAGGAAACAGTGTTACCAGATGGGGAAACCAAAGAGGGAATAATCCTCGAACTCTCAAGTGCACGCAGGTGCAAAGCTAGTAGTTTACTGGATTTTTCACCAAGATCCAGATATCTAGCCCGGGTTTTCACCAGACAGTACTCTGTTTTTTCCTTCAGAAGATCCGAATATTCATTCTTAGCCAAGAGAAGTTCCTTAAGATCTGAAACCGAGGAAGATAATGAATACCTATCTTCTAACTCCCTAATCCTACCAACCAACTCCAGCAACCTAGCTAACTGTGCCTTCTTCCCAAGGGAAGCCATTTTGATAAGGTCACCTCTGAGATAACACTTTAAGGCTCCCCATATCATATCCACCTAGGGGTAGAGCTCATATTATCGGCCAAAAAGAAAGATATTCTAGAGCTAATTTCTGAGACACATTGGCGGTCCTTTAATAGTTGAGTATTTAAACACCACATGGAGTTGCGAGAGTAGTCAGGACCTAGGGACAGTTGTATCCAAACCATAGCATGATCCGACACAATGATCGGTTCCAAGCCAGACAAAGGGATCTTCGGGAGAAAAGAGAGACTAACTAATATCATATCTAATCTTGACTTAGTACCATGTGACTGGGACTGGAAAGTGAAAGCACGGCAGGAAGGGATAGCCAGACGCCACGGATCACCCAAACCCAACAATGAAACCATTTCACAGAAGGCTTTCTGGGCCGAAGTAGGCGTACGCCTGTCTTGGAGTTCCTTATCCAACTTCAGGGAAAAGTGCGTTCCAATCCCCACCTAACACAAATTGAGTGGGCAAAAGCTGGCCAGCTTATCCACCAGTGTCATAAAGAACTCAGGATTCCTCTCACGGTCCATAAACTGAACCAAGAACCACGTTTTCTCCATTTAAATTACCTTTAACTAAAACATATCTCCCTTCTGGGTCTGAGAGAGCTAATTCTTTAATAAATAAAACATGTCTTTTAAAAAGAATCGCCACCCCCTTGCTGAAACAGGAATTCCCCGCAAGATAAAATTGAGAGAACCCGGATCGAGAAAGCAGTCTAACTTCATCATGACATAAATGTGTTTCCTGCAGAAAAAGGATGTCAATGTGGAGTAATGAGCAGTGATTAAAGACCTGTAGGCACTTGATCCGATCCCTAAGCCCTCTAACATTCCAGGATGCTATTTTAACTGTATTTCTAGCCATCTTATGAATGTATCAAAACAATTAGATATCCAGACAAAGTACATATTACCTACAGTAGCAAGGTGCACCTTATGTATAACAACCAGAAACCCTTTCATAACTCCCCTCCCTCCTCCTCCTGCAGAGAACCCCCCCAGAAAATTGAAATAGACCAATTCGTGAGAAACCCTCCCCCCACTCCCCCATTACCCCAAAGACCGTATCGACCCAAGAAAATCTCTAAAAAATTGTCCAAAGTACCCAGTAGTTGAGTGGAGTAACCATCCGTAACCCCCACCCACCCCCATCAAGACTCTAAGCTCATAAAACACCAGACAAATCCAGAAAAGACCCCTATCCCCACTAATGAGACCAGAGAAATCGATACCATAACCTGCCATATTCCATCCCCCCCAAAAAAAAGTCCCAAACCACAAACCCACCAGAAACTATATACAAGTGGGGGTTCGTACGAAGGTAGTCCCAGATGCAATTTGTTACCCCGAGTCATGAACCTCCCTAATCCCCACGTGAACCCCCAACCCCCAGAGCCAGAAACAGATACCCATGTGTCAGAAAAAACAGGTACATCCTCAGTCCAAGTACAGCTTCTGCGGCAATGAAACTATTCTTACCCCAGACCAGCCCCAGGCAGGGGTTAGCTACCCCCAAACACACGGCTCACAATCCCGATCCAGCTAGCAGGCCCACTAAGTCCCTCCCTCCCTCATAGCCGCCCCCAGCCCACAACATATAAAACAAGCAAGACCAGAACAGGAGAAATAGAAGAAGGGCATGAGAGGAAAGAACAAACAACAAAGCATAAAAGGAGCTTACATCTCGAGTTGGGGATACCTCTTAAAACCCTGTCATCCCAAGCGCACCAGCCAAGCCCGTTCACCTCCCCATCCCTGCAATATACATAGAACACCTACCGAGTCGCGCCGATTGTAGGCGACAAACCCAATCCTCATATGCCATTCAGACTGAAAATGGGGAAAAATGCAGAGGACCCAAACCATGGTTGCCGTTTCTGGGACCGTTTAAACCATGAACACCAAGTGATCCATCCCAGGAAGTTCCCACCTGAAACCATAACCCTCAAATAAGAGTTCACCGTCAGGGCCGCCCCTGTAACTCGCAGACACGGAAACTGAACCAGGACCCAAACCTAGCACTTTTCACCCTCCTACCCCGACGGCCACCCTCACTAAGAGGGACCCCAAGGGAAGAACTGGAGACAGCCAGACCGAGACGAAAAGGGCGGCCCAAAAGGACAAAGACAGAGGTAGGTGACAGGGAGGGTAAACAAATGCCAGACAAAGGGCCGGGGAGAAAAACAAACAGCCAGAAAGGGAAAAAACACAAACGAGACAACAAACAAGAAATTTAGCTCAAGCGAGCATTAGAGCACTTAATCAAAGTCCACAGCACAGTCTTCATCCAAGTCCCTTGAACAGATCAGGCAGTAGGATTGCGAGGTCCTTATGCGCCACTTCAGGGGTGCCAAAACTGCAGTAGCTGATCCACCGACAGTCACTTTAAGGTGAGCAGGGTACACCATCCTGAATGGGATCGCTGCCGCTATTAATTTTTGTACTATCTGATGATACGCTGCCCTCTTCTCCCAGATTTCCTTGGGAAGGTCCTGGGTTATACGGATCCTTGAAGCACCCCACAGAATCTCCTTCACTTCCCGGGCCTTCAGATAGACATGCTGCCTTTCTAAATAACTAAGAAATTTTATGATGATCGGACATAGGGGGGATCCAGCTGCAGGTCGAGGGCGCAATGAGCGATGTGCCCTTTCAAGGTGGTAGGAGGTATTTATGGGAGACGGGCCCACTATTTTGACAAATAATTTCTGTAAAAAGGCCATGAGGTCTGGGCCTTCTTCCAACTCAGGAAGGCCAATTATTAGTAAATTATTTCGGCGGTTTCGCCCCTCCAGATCCTCAGTCTTTAATTGCAGCTTCTTAACTTGCTGCCTAAGCTCAGTTATTTCTGTTTCAGCCCTGGCTCTCCACTACTCGAGCGACCCTGACCTCCCACATCTGAGACCTTTTAGACACAGTGGAGAGGTCGCTACACAAAGATTTAAGTTCTCCACTCAGCTCTACCAGGAGCTCCCTCAAAAGATTGATTTCCTGGAGGAATTTATCCTCTGACAGTGGCATAGGTTGTGGAGCTTTATCTCCTCCTCGGTCCGGCCTAGCAGGGGCCTGGTTCCTTTGCTTTTTTGCGGCCTTCTCAGGAGATGCAGGAGGGGTATGCTTTGTAAGGGCCTGCTTTCCATCCACATCCATCTCGACCCAACAGGGGTTTGGTTTCCCAGAATAAGATCCTCAATCGATGCCAGGCTATCAGCACACTTGGTTTTGGATTGAATTTCTGGAGAAAACCCACAGAAAGCACTATAAAATTCTCAATTCAGGCAGCCAGAGGGGGGAGCTCAGTATCCCAGCTGCTGCTTAGATGGATGCCATCATGTGACCCCCTCTTAATCTAGTTTGAAGAGAGAAGAGACCAGTAGCTTTTAATCTGTTCTGATAATCCGAGTTTGTTAATCTCGCAATCATTCTGGTTACTCTCCTTTGAACCTGTTCAAGAATTGCTATGTCTTTTTTTTGGTTTGGATTCCAGAGAGGGGAGCCATAGTCTACATACAGTCTAATGTATGCCCTGTACAATGGAATAAGGCATTGTTCAGTGCGAATAACAAAAGTGCGTTTTATTTGCCTCAAAAGTCTGTTGGTCATGCAAGCAGTTCTAACACAATGATCATTTGATGTAAATTTATTAACATATATCCCTAAATCTTTTTCACAATTTGATGAGTGAAGTGGTAGTCCGTTTATATGATATATCGTTTTTGGATTATTTACACCGAAATACACTACTAAACATTTGTCTTGATTAAACTGCATATGATTTTCATTTCCCCAAAGTGTTAATTTTTCCAAATCCTTCTTTAACGCAGAAATATTTTCTTGATTATTAACCTTGCCCCCCAATTTAGTATCATCTGCAAATTTAACTATGAAGTTATTTGGCCCTGCTTGTAAATCACTGATAAAGAGGTTAAACAATGTTGGTCCCAAGACCGACCCCTGTGGTACACCACTTGTCACGCTACCCGAACCAGACAAGATATCATTAATTCTGACTCTCTGAGAATGATTTGTCAACCAGTTTAAAGTCCAGTTGACAATATCAGGTGACAAACCTAGATTGTGCATTTAGTAATGAGTTTTTCATGTGAGACTTTATCAAAAGCTCTACTAAAGTCCAAAAGAATTACATCAGTAGGGATACCCACATCTAGTAGAGTACTTGTATTATTGTAAAAAGATATCAGATTGGTGGTGCAGGAATACTTGGGAGTAAACCCATGCTGATTTGAATCATAAATTCCTAATTTTTTACAATCTTGATCTATTAGAGATTTCATTACTTGTTCCATTAATTTACCAGCCACAGAGGTCAGGCTAATTGGACGATAATTTTGCACAGAACCTTTACTGCCTTTTTTAAATATGGGAGTAACTATTGCTGAACACCAATCATTTGGTTCAATGCTTTCTTGTAAGGATTTATTGAAAATAATTGACAAAGGTATAGAAATATTTATAGAGGTTTTGATCAGAAACCATGGATGAATACAGTCTGGGCCTGGACTAGTATTTTTTTTTAGTTTTTTGATAGACTGTATAATGTCAGTTGGATAGAACCTATGATAATCTATGTGGTGAACTTTAAATGTACTAATAGGTTATTTTTGAGAGAAGACAGAACAAAAGTACTTATTAAAAAGATTTGAGGTTTCTATATCAGATAGAGAAGAGTCATTGGCAAGGCCACTGTTTTTCGGTTTTTACCGGAAAGCCTGGTAAACTTCCGGAATTAGGGCTGCCTGAACACCGGTAAAAACAAAGATTTCATGGAATCTGACATTTTGTACTAGATCAGTAATTCTACAAAACTTGTATTTTTCTTATAATTGCTTCCTGAACTATTTTCAACTTGCTTTATTTAATGCTCTGTATATTAAGCCTTCTTTTATTCTGATTATTTATACACACACTAACAGAATGACAGCAGAATCCCGGTAAAATCCGGAAATTAGAATAACAATCACCGGTGCAGTTCCGGAATCTGAAGTATTGAAAATGGAATTTCAGTGTTTTAATCACCGTAAATCAGTGGCCTTGGTCATTGGTTATAATGGGACCAATTGTCCTTTATACACCTTGTTTACTACCAGTATTTATACAGGAGAAATGAGATTTGTGACAGTCTTTCGTGTGAGCTAGTTTAAATTCTAGCTTATTTTTTGCCAATTTAATAGAATGTTTTTAAGTTTTTCACAGATAGACTGTATTTATGTAATAGAGTAGTTTTAAATAGAACAGAACTATTCTTAAGTTTCCCAAAAAGTTAAATTTTTATTTTAATCTGATTTTTAATTGTCTTGTTGAACCAAGGGGGAATTTTTTCCTTTATTATTAAATTTCCTCTTAGATGGAATAAAGGTATTTTCCAAATAATGTACAATGTTTTTAAAAAAAGTCCCAAGCTTGTTGTGTTACACAATTAAGAAGATTAGATTCCCAGTTTATGTTTTGTAAGTATTCATTGATTTTAGAAAAATTTGCTTTGTTATAATTTTGTTTAAAGTATAACTTCCTTTGTGTAGTTTTAAACTGTTGAATTTCAAAAAGAATAGATAAATGATCACTGGTCCCAAGTGGATCCCAAATTTGTAAATTGCTAATTTGTTGCTCTATGTTAGTAAATAATAGATCCAAAATATTAGGACCTCAAGTGGGTTCAGTAACAAGTTGTTGTAATCCAGTACTAACTACCCCATCTGTTAGTCCTTTCTCAGCATAGGACTGTCCTGAGAATGAGTCCCAGTTAATATGAAGAGGTTAAAGTCACCAAATATTACAGTATCTTGAGATTCTGAAAAATGAGTAATTTCTTTAAACGTATCAGTTGTGTAATCTGAATTTGCAGATGGAGGTCAATAGATGTTACCAATTGTTATATAGGACTGCTCCTTCAATAAGATTTTAACCCACATACTTTCCAAAGGAAAGGGAGAACACACTTCAAAAGAAGGAATATCATTTTGTATGTACATACAAACTCCACCGCCTTGCTTATCTAATCTGTTTTTATGATAAAACTTAAAATCTGGAATTTCTCTGGACCAAATTGAGGATGCATCCTACCAAGTTTCAATTACTCCCACCACATCTATATTTAAAGTTTTATATTTGGCTTCAAGTTCTGCTAATTTGAGTTGGTTTAAAGATCTTGCATTCAAAGCTAGGAATTTACATTTAGTTGTAATAATATTTTGGTAAGTATTCAGAGTCTTGGGAATAGACCCATTCTCCCCCATTATTTTTTCAGTTTAAACAATGATTTATGATTTTAGTGATGCTTTTACCCATACGTGTACTACCACTACAACTGAGATGTAAACCATCCCAGCAAAACAAGGAAGAAAGATCTGAAAATGTTTCCCAGTGTGTGTAATACAGGGTATATCCTGCTTAAAACACCACTTTCTCAGCCATTCATTTAGGGCTTTGATTTTCTGTGTCATGGTAGATGTTGCTCTCGGGACAGGTAGAATTTCAGATATACATACACAGCATCCCCTATCAAGTAACAGATTACATAACACCATATAGTCCTGTTGTAACTGATTAAATTGGGTGTTGTTTATATCATTAACACCAGCATGTATGATAACCAGTGGATTTTCCCCCTCATTTTGTAAACTTTTAGGCATCATGGAGGTAATGTCAGATACCCTAGCCCCATGAAAGCTAGAACAAGTGTGGTTGCTCTTGTCTCTATTGCATACCACCCTGTCAATGTGCTTAATGATTGAATCTCCCAGAACTAACACTTGTTTTGAGACAGTAGTGGTACAAGAATCAGAAACAGGTGATTGTTTAACACACTGTGAAGCGATTAACTTAATAGGTATTGATTTGGTAGCTTGAGACTTACTAGGACAAGTATTCATGGGCATGAACTCTTGATTGAAAAGTGTTTTTGAATCATTATTATCAACAGAGGGTGATGCACAGGTTAAATCATGTAGCACTTCATTATTTGATACAGTCAATTGCTCAAGCCTATTGCGAGTTTCAATAGGGGCACTATTGTGTATTTGACCACCCCTCCTTTTTTTAAGAGGCTTTATGACAATGGTCCAGTCATCATTATCATGAGAAGGGGGCAGATAATCATCCAACTTATAAGAGGGGGCAGAGGCAACAGGTATACTAGTACTAGTCGTTACCATTGTTTCCTCATCAGGAGGCATAGAAATGCTACCTAAATGTGAAGGAAATTGTTCATTAGAATGAAGTTGTTCATCCATAAGATCAATGTAACTTTCCAATTCCCTAATATCAGTAGAAGCTGATTTAATATTAAGCAGAAATGCTATCTCTGCTTCAAGAGTAGTAATCACATGGCAATTAGCACATACATACTCGCTCCCATACTTTCCCTCATTATACATCAAACATTGCATACACTTACTAAGTTCTTTTTCCATTATTAAAGGTGTTTATTTACTAAGTAGAGGATATGCTAAAATTATCTTATCCAAGTTTGTCTAATGCCAGCAGTTTCAGCGTGCCCAGCGGACACAGCAGACACGTGTAAATGCAAATGCAGCTTCTTTTAGTTAGCTGCTTTCTGATCTACAAGCAAGACAAGCAACAGAAAGTTGTAATTTGAGTCACCTGCTTTTATAGTGTATAAGCCACACCCCCAATTTAGCTCTCTCTCCTCCTACTAGTTTAGCAAAGTAAGTTGATACAGTACCATTCACATCACAGAACACACACTGACTTTCTTTCTTTTCTTTCTTTTTTTAACCCTAAATAAGACCCCTTCTACTTCTAATAAAGTATCTGTCTTGCTTAATCTCAACAGACACTGACTCCTGCTGAGATATAAGTGTTAAATTAATAAGAAAATGTAGCTTCTTTTAGTTAGCTGCTTTCTGCTCTACAAGCAAGGCTAGCAACATAGGCAACATTACAGGTGCACAAGCAATATGGTGAACAAGTAGGTAAACAGCAGCATGGTTCATCATACAAATATGAGGACAAGTGTGCAAGAATACAAAAAAGTGCACAGTGCCTATTGTGGGAGGTGACAGTGCTATGGTGTACAGACTCAGACTGGAAGCATATGCACAGTTAATTTAGAGCACCTGATGCCTTCAGGGCAACTTTAAGAAAACATAATATTTAGACTTAGTTCAGCTTATATTTTAACATTAGTTCTGTATTTCCCCCTCACCATTACTTGTTACTGAGGTTATCTGCATGAAAACAAGATCTTTGCTCCTGAAGAGTTCATCCATTCATGTTGTTATCTCCCTACTTGAGGTCATAATGCACTGCATGTGACATTACATTTACTCCCATGGTGAAAGATCGTGATGTCACAACACAGCATTATGATTTCAAGTATGGTGTAAGGTTTAGAGCACTGGTGGGCAACCTGCGACACACGGGCCACATGCTGCCCTCTAAGGGTTAACCTGTGGACCCTCCATTCCCGAATTTAAAAAAAAATCCCCCCGAAAAAAGTTTATTTTTACTGCTTCCACCAAAACTCTATCACCGTTGTTAAAATATGAGGTGATAATAAGGTTCTTCATCACAAATCAATGAAATCAATGAAATTCCCTGCTTATGTGGTGATTGTGGAGTGTGGAGATACAGTAGTTCCTGGTTAAAACAGCTGTTGATGTGTTTTCTGTTGCTTACTCTGGCCACCAGCTGTTGATGAAAGTCATGGGTCTGGTATTGCTTGGGTGAACTTTCTCCAGATTCCGTAATCTATGGTGCGCTTCATCCCTCTGCCTCCCCATCCTCACCCCCCACACACACAACTAACAATCCTGGATTTCTGTTTCAGTAAGCTGGTGCCAAGTTCTGCCAGCTATTAAGCATGAATGCAGTAAGGAGTTGGAATGCAGAGGATTGGAGTGGTTGGCAGCAGATGACAGTTCAAATAAAACTTTTTTTAAATTAAAGTCCACCACGGTCTGAGAAAACACACTGTTGTGTGTTCATGGTCAGTTATATTGTGACTGAATATGCACTGAAGTTTGATGAAAGTCTGGGGTCGGGTGTTGCTCAACAGCTTAACAACCCCTCGCCACCTGAGTTCTATTGGTTTTTAAAGTCAAGTGCTTGGTTTCATTTATTTATTGTTTCAAACAGCTTTGGTGGTGGCTGAAAGCAGTCAGAGAAGTAATTTTCAGCAGTGAGGTTTGTGGGTTTTGAAAGTCAGGGGTTGAGTGCTTTTGCTTGTTTTACTTTATTTCTTGTTTACAACAGCTGTGGACGAAAGTTGGGGGTCGGGTTCAGTGGAGATAGTAAGCATGGTTTCAGACAGCTTCATTCTAAACTAAGGTAAAGAGGGTCTTGTGGTGGTCACACATGGTCCTGCAGCCCTTGGAAGGTGTTTGAGGGCTGCATCTCTGGCCCTCTGGTTATCAAAAGCTGCCCATCACTGCTATAGAGGCAGATGAACTCCAAGGGATAAATATCATGTATTCATGCAAATTTACTCAGTAAAAAATAATGGGGAGGAGCAATCTATAGAATGTATTCTGAATGCAATCTGAAGTCCACCTAAATGTTACGTTTTTCAAAGTTTTCCATGAAGCATCAGCAGCTCTTTAACGTTTATGTTTCTATGACAGAGGAAGGGAGATGAGCAGCAGGGTGCCTCAGGGATCAGTGCTAGAATCGGTCCTCTTTAATGTCTTTATTAGTGACATTACAGAGGATCTGGATGGGAAGGTCTGCCTCTTTATGGATGGCACCAAACTCTGCAATAGGGTGTACACTCTGAGGGGAAGTGGAAAGAATGAACAGTGATCTGAGAAAACTAAAGGAGTGGTCAAGGATATGGCAGCTGAAGTTCAATGAGTGAAAGTGCAAAATAATGCACTTGGGGTACAGAAACCCATAGGTGGAGTACAAAATGGGGGAGTGGTACTGATGACCACCAAGCAGGAAAGAATCCTGGGGGTGATCATATCAGATGACCTAAAGGCTACAAGGCAGTGAGACAAGGCAGACAGGAGGGCAAGTGGGATTCTGAGCTGCACAGGGAGGGATACCACCAGCAGAAAGAGGGAGGTGATGTAGCCTCTTCAATAGATCATTCGTAAGACCCCAACTGGAGTACTTCCTCCACTTCTGGAGTTCACATCTCAGAAAGGACATAGGCAGCGAAGAAATGGTCCAGAGCAATGCAAATAAAATGGTGCAGGGTCTGCATCTGAAGCCCTACAAAGAGAGAGATTAAAGGACCTAAATATGTGCACCCTGGAAAAGAGGAGAGCAAGTAGGGATATGATAAAGACATTTAAATATCTTATGGGGTAAACAAGGTAAAAGAGGGAAGCATTTATGAGAGAAACAGGTGCTCAAGAACAATGGGGCATGATAGGAAGTTGAAGGGGGTAGATTCAGTAGAGATGTGTGGAAGTACTTCTTCACAGAAAGAGTGGTGGATTCCTCGAACAGTCTTCCAGCAGAGATGGTGGGGGTCAAAACAGTGGTGGGGATCAAGAATGCATAGGATAGGCATAAACAAATCTTAGGGAAAGGAAAAGGGGTGTAAATGGGCTGGAGATCAAGTTGGATCTGCTGTGGTATTACAGGAAAGTAAAAGGGGCAAACTAGGTGGGCCAAACGGTCCTTATCTGCCATCAAATTCGATGTTTCTGTGCTTCTGTTTCAAGAGATGTGTCTTCTGTATGAGTGCCTCATCACATTTTAGCAATGTAAGGCCAGATGAAAAATGTATTTCATTTTAGTGGATGGTTAACTCCTTAAACATTCCATAATATACAGTGTAGTTTAGCCACTGCCCCTCCTGAGGCCTTGTTCTTGGTTGTACAACATGGAGACATAAAACCCCTTATTTTATCAAAGGGGCCCCATCCATTCCATCCAGTTGGTACTACTCCATAAGACTGCAGTTTGGTTTGTTGAGTGAAGAGGACATACAGCAGAACATGATGAAGTACAGAGCACAGGTCAATAAAGAAGCAAGCACACCTACAACATTCCAGAACCCGTTGTGCAGTTGTATCCAGTACAATTTTAACCTAGTTAGATAGGAGAAAGTGTTGTGTTGAACAGTATCTAACCTAGTTGTTAATGTTTGTGACCTTATGGTTGGCTTTGAGGTCATAATCTTTTGAAAGGTGACTCCATGGCCACCAACTTCCCTTGCCATCATACCCGGAGCATCACTAGCCATGGGCCTCTCTCATTGGGTCATACTAGCTTCCCAGACAGTCTATCAGCCCTTTAATTTTCTGAGACCATCCTACAGGCTTTCCCCATAAGAACTCAAAAGTTATTCCACACTTTGCCTTGTTTCGATATCTTCACCCTTTTAAGCCCTTATATTTTTGAGTGTGTACCTATTACCTGTTTAGAGGAGGTGATGGGGGACATTCTTACCATCTTCTGTGATTCTGTTTCATATGTTCTATTCCCTAGTCATTCCCAACTCAGTCCCCGTAGGGCAACATCTCATTTCATAATTTAGCTGGTACGTTCAGTGTAAGTAGGGTGTCGATGGGGGGGGATGAGGTCTCCCTTGCTACCTAATAAACTGACATTTTGCCATATTATTAGCCATGTCAGACAATTTCTACCATCCACTACCTCCGCAAGTCTCATTTTCCAGAGTGATCTTGCTTCTCTTTGCAGGGTGAGGTGGGTGTCTAACTTCAAACCTCTGACTAGGTCAGCTACCTGACCTCTCTGACTGTTGGAATTTAGCAGATACATGACCACTGTTGGCCCTCTCTTGCCCACCCCATTTCTAATTGGTAACCTTCCAGTGAGACTGGGTGTTTAGAATCAGATCCTGTCTTAAAGTTATTGCTCTAGCTGCATTTTTTAAGGTTTTGTTTTCCATGTTCAGTGACCTTAGACTTCCCCTTGACTCCCACACCACACCTCCACTCAGAACAGATTAACAGTATTTATGTCCTGTCCCAAGGTTGAATCATAATGGGTTGCCTATGCTGCCCTTTTCCCTCCCCCTTGGACCCAATATTGTTCCCCTCTGTGAGGTCTATCTTAATCCTGCAAGGGGGTGATGAGTATCTCCCCAATGGGGAGCATCTATAGCAAACCTCCATTTTAGCTCAGTGATATCGTCTCCCCCCTTTTGACCATCTCCTCCAAAGACCCTTCAGTGGGGGGAAGGAGTGTGTCCCCACCAGTTAATATAACTTCCACTGTTTGGCACCCTCTCATTATTCCTCTATACTCCTCCATCTGTGACAAACAATATGGACATCAGTCCCAGTGCCTTCCCTCTCTATTCAGATTTATCTGTGAGATAATTGTCATCTGCTACAGTGAATGGCTCCTCACATGAATGTGGATAAAAAATAAAAAATAAGGAAAATTAAAAACAAACAAACAAAAAAAGAAAAATAACACCCATGCCTTCCTAGTCTCTGCTATCATCTAGAAGTGCTTCTTAATCCCTCTCCACTTCTAGCCCGGCATTCCTCTATCACCTACACTCCCCCTGACAGTCAGATTACCTTGACTGCATGATCGTGCAATCAATCTATGTTAAAGGAGAACCCTAGTTTGAAGATTTATGATAGATCTGGTGTCTTACTTGAACAGGTAAAAGAGTTTAAGTATTTGGGATCCTTGCTTAGTTTTTACTTCACAGGTTAAAGCAGTAAGTAAGGCAATACATTGTAAGTTGGGGCTGTTATATAAATTTAAAGCCTTTTTGTCATATGAGCCTCAAAAGTCCATCATGGGTACCTTACTGGCACACCTTGACCATGTTTTTACTTTGTATTACAATCTAGGAATGAGGAAAGGCAGGGTTTTGAGTGTGGCTTATAATAATATCTGTTGATTTGTTCTTGGTGCCCCTGTACTAACACATCATTGTGTGTTGTACTCTTCTTTGGGATGGCTGTCTTCCAAGTTGAAATTCACATATGCCTTTGGCAACTTGATTGATCAGGCCATATATGCAAAGAATCCTTCTCCATTATCTGATTTACTTGAATATAGGGACTCCCAAGTAAATCTGTGTTCTAATCCAAGAATTGTCTTAAAAGCAAATATAGTTAAGAATAACTATGGTTTTCATTCTTTTGTATCCTTAGTTGCTCATTTGTGGAATGATTTACCCGGGTTGCTTAGATCTATTAGTTCCCTGGTTGGATTCAAGGCAACATTTAAAAGTTGTTCATTATCTGTTGAAGTATGTAATTGTTTTAATTGATTATATGTAACTGTTTGTATTGTTTATTAAATGTCCAGGTCAGACCTGAAAAAGGGCTTTGCCCTGTGTCTCTACCTGGTTAACAAATTTAAAATAATATTAAAAAAAATGTGCACATTCAAGAGGGAGCCTCTGTGGCTGGCCCTGTCTCACTCTCAAATATTCAACTCCCTGTAAGTTGACAACCAGAGGCTTTCAGTGTGCCAAAAAAAAGCACAAATTTGTAACTGCTGTCAGAAATTAGTAGTAGTTTAAAGAGGCAATAAAGGATTCTTGTTTTTTGATGACATGGATTACCTTGATTCCAAAGCCAGATAAGAACTTATTATGTCCTGGAAGTTACCGTCCAATATCGCTTCTCAATTCGGATGTTAAGATCCTTGCTAAAATTTTGGCCAACCAGTTAGCTCCAGTAATTGGAGGGATTATTGGTAGAGAACAAGTCAGTTTTATGCAGGGGCATACCTCAGCGGACCACATGAGGAAGCTAATGTACTTAATGGCAGCATCAAGGGATGCCGGGTCTCCTGCGGCCTTGGTATCCCTTGATGCTGAAAAAGCTTTCGACCGGGTTTCATGGCGCTTCCTGTTTGCATCTCTCCAGCAATTTGGAATGCCTGACAGTTTTGTACAATGGGTTAAAGTACTATACTCTTCCCCAAGGGCTAGGGTATGGTGTAACGGTTGCTTATCTGACCCTTTCATTCTTGAAAGAGGTACCCTCTAGGGCTGCCCGCTCTCCCCACTTCTTTTTAACTGTTACTTGGAGCCCTTGATTCGAAAATTGGTATCTTCTCCCTCTTTGAAGGGTATTCAGATTCAAGGGGAGAGATACGTGATCTCAGCCTATGCTGATGATCCTCTACTGCATGTAGAGGACCCTGAGACTTCAATACCAGCCCTGCTCGAGGAATTAGATAGATTCTCGGTTGTGTCCTCGTATAAATTAAATCTCTCTAAAACAAAGGTTTTCCCATTAAATCACCTCTGCACTAGAGATACATGCACCTCTCTGAGACTGTCATGGGAGTCAAAGGCCCTTACATATTTCGGGATCAAAATTGCCAGGAATATTCCCTCGATGATTAATCTTAACCTGACCAATTTGGTGCAGGTGGTGCAATCTGATCTGGAGAGATGGAGTGCTCTCCCATTGTCGCTTTGGGTTCGGATAAATATTCTTAAAATGAATGTCTTTCCGCGGCTGTTATATCCGCTAGGTATGTTGAGCATATTCCTTCCTAAGTCCTGGTTCTTGAAACTCCAGAGAATATTTAATAATTTCCTATGGAGGGGAAAGGCAGTGAGAAGGGCCTATTTCAAACTAACAGCTTATTGGATTAATGGTGAGGTACCTCGAGTGGAATATTCATATGTTCCAGCCTGGCTTGATATTGAACGCAGATTAGCTCGAGGTGCTGCAAGTTCGCTGCATGCCTTGGTATTCTCTAAACCTTCCCACCTTCCCAGTTTGCTTAAAACATCCCCAATAGCTGGGTCTCTTAAGGCTTTTCTGCAAATTCAAGTGCATTTTTCAGAAAACTGATATACCTCATGGGCTCAACCTCTTTTCAATAACTGGCACTTTCAGATTGGACATCGTCCTATTCTACCCTCTTTTCTCCCGCAACTCAAGCACTGTAATCTGGAGGATCTTCTCCAGGGTACAGATTTAGCCTCTTTCCAGGCATTACAGTGTCGCTTTCAGCTAAGATCCCAGGCAGTTTTTAAATATTAACAAATTAAAGCGGCTATACTTGCATTTAAAGGTAATCAAGAGTGGACGACGCAATCAACGGATGGTCTCCTCAAGACCTTCCAGGATGCAGAGCAACCTCATGCAGTCTCTAATATCTATAAGCAACTTCAGGCTTAGATTCATCTCTCCCTGAGGGTGTATGCTATTACTGGGTGCGTGAATTGTCCCTTCCTGAGGACTCCGAGTACTGGGTGAAGGTATGGGGTGGGATCTATAAAAATATCAAGCAGGACAAACTCCGATTAATTCAGTTTAACATTTTACATAATATCTACTACACTCTGGATAAATTGTATAACATGGGTTACACTTCCTCTCCCTTGTGTACCTGTGGTTGTCAGGTTTCTGGGTCGTTGTATCATATGTTGTGGTTGTGTCCGCATACCCAAAAGTTTTGGAGTGCGATACAGCGAGTCCTGGACCCAATTCTGGGACTGGATCCCTTATTCACCCCGGAGTGTTGCCTGCTGGCAATTTTCCCTCGTGGGACACCCCATGTATGTAAAGCGCACATAACCTTAATCTCAGCTGCTGCAAAACTGGTCATGTTGTGGCACTGGAAGGAAGAGCACCTACCAACTATTATTGAATGGTACTGAGAAATTATATTAGCAATCCAGGTAGAGAAGCACATAGCATATCTGCGTCACTCATACCATAAGTTCAAAAACATTTGGGAGCCACTGTTGTCCCTGCTGATGTTGTTGAAACTCTAGTAAGGGTAGCTTATCACTGATCTGTGGGATTATGGCTATTTCTGCAGTTGGGTGTGCCGGATATATTTTTCAGAGTAATTAACCATATTTTGTATTGGAGCACAGACGTGGGGGGGGGGGGTGTTTGTTTATGTGATGTTTGTGTTTTTCTTTATGTATAATTCTGTTCAGTGATTATTGCTATGTACTCACTGGTGTATAGTAAAATTACCAATAAAGTATACTGAATTAAAAAAGAAATTAGTAGTAGTAGTAGTCTTTATTTGTTTGTGACACCCTTCCCCAGAGGCCCAGGGCTCCATTAAAGTATAACAAAGTTTATAAACCAAAGTACATTTAACTACATTTTATTTATTTAACTACATACATAAAAACCACAAAAATAAATAACAACAAATAACTATATAGAATGTATACAAGATTAATAAAACAGGCTAATAATTTAGGATGTGCTAAGATAAGTTGTTGCTAATAATTCCCAAATGCTTATTGGAACAAATATGTTTTTGAGTCCCTCTTAAATGCCTCCATTGAGGATGCCTCTCTCAAGGCTCTGGATAGAGATTTCCAAAGGGCCAGGTCCGCTACTTCAAAGATCCGGTTCCCTGAGCTTTTCAGCCTAGCCCTAGGAACCACCAGGAGGCTGGCCCCAGTGGATCAGAGTGGATGCACAGGGATGTGCAGATGCAGTAGCTCAGTCAGGTGGTTCAAGCTTGGCCTCTGTAGGGCTTTGTAGGTTAATAAACCCACCTTAAATGATATACGCCATTTCACTGGCAACCAGTGCAGATCTCCTAGTGCCAGTAAACTATGGCACGATCTAGAGAGGCCTGTAACTACGCAGGCAGCTGCATTCTGTAGCAGCTACAGGTGTGGCATTGTACCTCCACTAAACTCAATGAACAGAGCATTACAGTAATCCAACCTGGAGGTCACAAATGCATGTATCAGTGTGGCCAGGTCACTGGGAGGGATAAGGGATTTGATCTGGCAGATATTCCGCGGATGGAAAAAGCCATTCTCTACTATGGCCAACACCTGGGCCCCATTATAAAGACCATATCCAGTATGACTCCAAGATGCATACACTAGAGGCAGCTAACAGCCCAGAGGGATAAAGCCAAAGCCTGGTATCTCACTCAGGAACTGCCAACCACAACACAGCCTCACTCAATTGCTAAAACTTCAGTTTTCTTGGGGTTGAGTCTCAGCCAGCTCAATGACATCCAGTCTTGAATCTCAACAAACACTTATTAAGCACATCAACAGCACCTGCTGTCCTGGGAGCAAAAGACATATAGTGTTGGTTATCATCTGCATAGCAATGAAATCCCAGCCAATAACATCTAATAACCTAGCCCAAAGGAAGCATGTAAACTGTGAACAACATGGGCAACAGAACCGAACCCTGGGTTAAGCCACAGGACAGAACCACTGGGTGTGAGGAAAAACTTCTTAACACTACCCTCTGGGTTCCATCCCAGAGATAGGACTCAAACTGAGTAATAGCCTTGCCAATGAGTCCAGCGTACTCTCTGACTTGGTCCAGAAGCAGTCTATGATCCATGTTGTGAAATGCAGATAGATCCAGGAGGATGCGAATTGACTGTTTTCTTTGATCCCTCATCCTGAGCAGGTCAAACTAATGAAGCTAAGAGACAACCTCTGGCATAAGGCAAGAAGTATTGGTTCCCACATAGATATACAAAACTACTTTGCCTATAGGGCTCCTCTATGGATGAATGGTCTCAGGCATACCATCTCCTCTGCCTCAACACTAGGTCTGTTCAAAACCAGGCTCTGGGACCATCTCATTGCCTCTAGCTCCTGTGACTGCCTCTCCTAGCTGATGGCCTACACAGCTTTAATCCTAACTTATATACTGCTTAACCCCAGCCCCCACAGTACCCTCCCCTGCTCTTGGGTGATACTTCAAATCTCAGGTCTTCATACCACCTCATTAGTCTCTCCTTGCCCCATTATAGAACTTATACCCCCCTCACCCTGCCCCTTTTCTCTTCTATCACTCCTTCCCATTTATTTTTCGACACATGCCTCCGGTTGCATCTTCATCCTCCCCCTCTCCTCTCATCCCTGTTTCTCTGCCACCCCCAGGTGCTGACCCTACCCATTCCTTGTGGGCACATGTGTCCTAGCTGTGTTCACCATTTTACTATAGCTGCCTCTGTTAACTACCTACACTTCACCTCCTCCTCTACACCTTACTCTTCCTATAATTGACCCCTTTCAATAGCACTGTTGTACATGAATTGTTTACTGTTATTTCACTGTTGCTTCCTTGTTGTTTGTTATTTCTGACGTGGAACCTTTGTAAAAGAGCATTGGCTCAAAGGTATTTGTAATCCTAGAATAAATAAATAAATAAAAATAAAACAAAGCAGCCCATAATAAATGTACCTGGGCTGTTCGATCGATGAAAAGCCAGTATTTCAAAAGTGAACTGGCAAACTTCTGGGGCAACAGCCACAAGTCCTGGGACACATCAAGACCCTAACTGGGAAACCCAACAAAATGCCACCATCAATGCTTAATGTAGGGGGGATAATAACTCAGGTCCCAAAAACCATCACTAACACCTTGAATAAGGCCTTTACTAACCTTAGCAGAGTTCTTCCTCCCTCCCTGATTTCCTTGAACCCCCATATGCCACTAATCACAGGACCAGTGAAAGCTCACCCATCGGTCCAGCCCCTTCCTTCCACTTCAAGATTATCACTAAAGCTGAGGCCAAAAAACACCTCCAACAAGTATTACAGAAAACCAGAACCAGTGGAGACTCACTAGGCCTCAAACTTATTGCCCTCACTCTAGATGAGTTACTCTCACCTCTAACTAGAATTCTGAATCTTTCTCTAATAACCACAAAATTGCCCCAACTCTGGAAAGCCACGATGGTCATACCAGTCTTTAAAAGTGAGGACGGGACTAGTCACATTAATTACTGCCCAATTACTATACTCCCCCTACTCTCAAAAGCACTTGAACGTATCGTCTATGATCAACTTGTTGACTACCTTGACAAATACCAGCTGCATTGCCCACAGCAGAACGGGTTCAGGAAACAACATAGTACAACAACTGCACTGGTGGAGTTCACAGGCTATTTTCATGATGCGCTAGATAGACGGTGTATGGTGGGGGCAACCTATATAGACCTCACCAAGGCCTTCTATATGGTCAGTCATGAACTACTACTAAACCAGTTAACCTGTTCTGGGCTATCCTCAGAATCAGTGGGGTGGTTCTGGAGCCACCTTTTTGGGAGGGTGCAGCAGGTTAAAATCTTAGATGTTCTTTCTGAACACTGGAATGTCAATATAGGGGTCCCCCAAGGCTCAATCTTGGGCCCCTTGCTTTTTAGTTTGTTTCTAAACCACCCCCTGCTAGCATGTCATGATAGAGTCCGATTGTATGCAGATGATGCAGTGCTATACTCTAGCCACACAGACCCTGCAACACTGGAAAAGCAAATGCAGGAAAACTTCTCAGAAACAGAGGCCAGGTTTCTTAACTCAAAGCTCTTGCTAAATTATGAGAAGACCAAAACTATGCTATTTGCCTCCTCCCATAACAGGCACAGGTCTCACCAACTAAAAATCCTGAATAACCAAAATGCTGCATTAGAAATGCTGCAAAGCTTTAAATGCCTAGGGGTCACTCTAGACAGTTTCCTCACCTTCTCACAACACATAGACCAAGTAGCAAAGTCTGCAAACTCCAAAATTGGCCAACTCTTTAGTCACACACACTGCCAAACTGACATGGTCCTAAAACTCTCTGTTAACAGCTCAGTCCGATCAGTAATCAACCATGGACAGGTAGTCTATGGTGCAGCAACAGACACAGCCCTAAAGAGGATCAAACTAGCACTAAACAAAGCATTTAGGCTGATCTTAGGAGCACACCTCCTCACTCATACCTGTGAGCTCTATTCTCATTCTAGTGACTCAGTCCCCACAGCAGGATTCAGTAGTAGTTATGCATGCTTGCAAAGAAGTCCACCCTTGGCCTGACACCCACTGGGTCCAGGACCTCTTTTGCCCAATTGACAATTTCAGACAAACAAGGGGAGCAAATAGTAAGCTTCTTAAAGTTCTTTTCCACTGCACCTTTCAAGGATAATGGTCATTTGGGTACCAGACACCCAACTGGCTAAACTCCCTCCATGGTGACTTAATGGCAGAATCTAAACTTGGCCCCTTCAGATCAAAACTATGCTCTCACCTTGCTATACTCAGTGGGTGTGACTGTAGCTCCTAACTCCTCCAGAGATACACTGGCATTTCTGCACAACCTCAGCAATTACCCACTAGCTGGAAACTCTATCCCATATCCCCTCTCCTAGCCCCATCACACTACATTCTTTCCAATCCTTTCCCACCCTCTCCCCTGACCTGTATGTTCCCCACTTGCACTTTGTCTTTAGCTACATCTATCCCTCCCAGGTACCCCACCACCATCCCACAAACCTTTGACAAGGCCCCAAAGGCTGCTCCCATGAATCCCCCCCATCTCCCCATGTCCTCCTACCCACTGGTAGGGTTCTAACTGCCCCCACCTCCTGTTGCCTCCTAGTCTCCTATCCTAACAAAACTGCCTTACCCCTTTGTTCTACACTATGTTCAACCAATTTCTGTATCTTGTTTGTTATCCCATGAATGAAAAAGTGAATGTCATTACTGCATTTTTGTAACCATTGTTCTGTTGTCTGTATTTGTTGCTGAAATATTGTTTACCTCAGGACGTGGAACCTCTCTGCAAATGAGCTACTAGCCCAAAGGTGTTATAATCTGAGACAATAATAAATAAATACAAATAAATAAGGTCAATGTGCACCCTGACTAGTACCATCTCTGTATTGTGACTAGCTCTAATTCTAGATTGGAGAGGCTCAAAGATATAGAAGGTTGCAAGGTGTTCCTCAAGCTGAAGCATAACAGCTTTCTCAATAACCTTTCTCAAAAAGGGAAGGTTAGAGACTGGTTGGTAATTCTCCAAGACATCAGGGTCCAGTGATTTTTTTTTTCAAGAAAGGTTTAACCAGAGTGCGCATAAGCACTGTTGGAAATAACCCCTCTGACAGGGAGCACTGGAGAATCTCGGTGAACACCAGGCCTAGATGCCCAACAAACGTTTAATTTTTTTTACTTAATATGCTTTAATTGCAATGTCACATTACAATGAAATCAAAACACTGACAAGGCCTTCAAGAAAAGAAACATTTACCCCCAGTATTTTGTGTACTGGAGGCCAACACTGTACAGAGTGGACATTACAGCATTTTTCCTTTGTATTATCAAAGTAACAACTTAACACTTCCAAACCCTTCCCCTACCCCCCCCCACCAATATACTTCCACTTGTAGAAAGAACCACACAAAGACTACTCTTGTAAGACTTTAAAAGTCTCCCAGTATCAGGAAGACCATTCCACCTTGGTATATTAGGTTTTCCAAGTGACAAGAACAGCATCTAGGGGACCCCATTTGGCATTATATAAATGTACCCTGTTGTGCATCTTAGCTATATGTAGCTCCAGTTGCAATGCAAGCAAGATTTCCTTGTACCATTCTATAACTGAAGGTGTTAACTTATCAATCCAATGTCGCAGAATAATCGCCTTGGTTGCAGCTGAAATAATGGCCATATACGCCTTCTTCTGTTTACTCATGTCCCTGTGGAAATAATTCATTAAACAAATCTCAGGTGTAAAAAAAGAGTCCAGCCCCAGAAAAGAATTTAAAGATTTCTGAATTGCTTTCCATAATGGCTGAATCCTAGGACATACCCATAACATGTGGTATAGATCCCCATTATCAGCACTGCATCTACAACACCGGGGGGATGATATTTTGCCAATTTTATATAATTTAGCAGGTGTATAGTATAAACTGTGCATAATATTGAATTGAAGTAGCTTATACCTATCTTATCTTATGTATTTATATATATTGTTCAAAATTTGGTCCCATAATCTTTGGTCTTCACCCATTTCCAATTTGTGCCTCCAATAAAAGCAAATACCTGAAGGCAATTCTAAATCAATCCTGTGTATTTCATGATATACTTTGGAGACCGAATGAGGTTGTACTGCTATCTGTAGCAAAGAAGACAGTTCCGTCCTATTTGCTTCCATGGATTTCGAATTCTGAAAGTAAGCTTTTACTGCACCTCTAATTTGTCAATATTTAAAAGCATTCCCTTTCGCCTCAGGAATATTCGAGCAAAATTGCGCATACGATAACAGCTCTCCCTGTGGAGCTAAATCTCCCAGGCACAACCCGACTAATGGTTCCCAGAATGTAGGGGAAATTGGAGCTTTCTGAATTTGGAATGCATATTTTGTATTAGGGGTTGTTCCAGGGATTTGTGCCAATTCACTCCTAATGACCTTTGTAATTGGTGTAGTGCTTTTATTGACCAGCCAATAGGTGTATTTTTAAGTAATTTGGGGAGGAATCTTGGGGCAGTATAAATGACTGAATTGAAAGTTACAGAGAACTTAGCAATCAGATGTTTCTTAATGGGGACCCAAGGGGGCACATAAGGGTTGGAGTCTGTTGAAAATGTCGGCCAAATCCAAAACACCAGCTTACTAATATGCAATGCTATATAATAGTTAAAGAAGGAAGGGAGCACAAGGCCTCCCTGCCTCTTTGGTCCTGTTAATTTTGAACATGCTTGCCTAACACTTTTCACTTTCCAGATAAAATAATTAAGTAATTTTTGCAAATTACAAAACCATGATTTGGGTAAATAAGGCCCCAACATACTCAGGGGATAAAAAATTATTGGTAGTACATTCATTTTCACTGTTTCTATTCTAGCCCACAATGATAAAGGTAATAACTTCCATCTATCTAAATCTAGCTTTATTGTATTAACCAGGTTATTGAGATTTTCTTTAATCATTATGGCCATGTCCCTCAAAACTTTAATACCCAGATACATCAGGGATTTGGGTTCCCAATTGAGACCTAGCTCCCCAGCTATGCCTGGCAAACACTTGCCATTTAAAGGGAAGAGCTTCGTCTTGGATATATTAAGTTTATAATTCGACACTCTGGAGAACTGCCCAATTTCTTGTAGGATAGATGGTATGCTAGCCTCCGGTTCCTCTATGTGCAGAAGCAGATCATCTGCATAAGCTGAAATTAAATATCTCTTACTACCTATCTGTAATCCCTTTAAGTCCTGTGATGTTAGTAACCTGTGAATCAGAGGTTCCAGACAGAGATTAAATAGAAGTGGAGAGAGTGGGCAGCCCTGTCTGGTACCACAAGAGAGAGAGGGAATGATTCTGATAGAACACCGTTGCACCGGACCCAAGCTAATGGAGATTCATATAACAATTTTATCCATCTCAGGAATCCATCCAGAAAACCAAACCTAGACAATGTAGCAAATAACAAGTCCCAGGAAACCTGGTCGAACGCTTTCTCAGCTTCCAAAGCTAATAGGGTGGCCGGAGTCTGTATATTTTTCCAACAAACATTTCTACTAGTCATGTTGGGCCTGGGTACATAATTATAGAATGATGGCTGCAGTTCTGAGATCACCCTGCATACCTCCTCTACTGTCACCGGCCGAAACTCCCCCAAGACCACTGATTGTATTCCTGACCCACAGGCTGTCCACTGCTGGGCTTGCAGGGCCCAACTAAAGTAATTCTGACCTTGATGGAGGACACCCTATCTCAGAAGAACTGAGTGAACTCCTCACATTTTGCAGCTGTAACTGCTCTCAGGGGCTCCAGACAGGTGGGGTTAAGAAGCCTGTGTACAGTCTGAAAGAGCTAAGCTGGTCAGTTCCTTCCAGCAGCAATCTTTCTTGACAGAAAATCTACCTTCTTCTGAGTGATTCCCTTCTGATATCCTTCACAATGAGAAATCAGAACTTGTTTGTTCTCCCAAGCCTTGGACCTCCTCCTATGACACTTCCACCTCTGTCCCTTGTTTTTTACTGTTGTCAGCTTGCCAAAAAAACATGACAAGCCAATATGCAACAGTAGGAGAAGTACACAGACTGGCACTAAGCAGTTGAAGGCCCCAGTGACCACCTTATTATAGGCCGCCACTGCAGCCTATGCACCCACAGCACATGTTGCCAGCTTTTCTGGGGTGTCCAGAACCATCAGTCCTTCTTGACCAAGCTCTCTCAAAGGTCAGTACTGGACCACCTCCACATGGGATGGATTACAAGGGGGGGCCCTGAAACTAAACCTGATCACACAATGATCCAACAAACTGACCAGATTAATCTCGAACCTATTAAATTTGAGACCCAGAGAGAATACCTGACCCAAGGCATGACCATGTAGGTGGGTCATGGTAGTAACAATGTGTGCAAGGCCCAGAGCTTCCATACTCTGGAGGAAATCATTACCAAATTGAGAACATTCATCATCGACCCATGCATGGAAATTACCCAAAACAAGCCATCTTGGTGATTCCAAAATGAGGTCCATGATGAAGGACACAGTTTCCTGCAGAAACTCTGCCTCACCACTCAGAGGCTTGTACACAAGGAAGATTCTGCAGCCCACATCCAGACCGCCTAGCATGGCCATTCATTCAAACAGCCCAGCATCCCCCACTTGGTTTTCCATGAGGTTCAGTTCAGATTTAAAACAAATGCCCACCTCACCCCCAAGGTACCTCCTCGGGCAGTACAGAACCAAGAATCTAACCAAGACTGATGCCTCCAGAAATGGGCCAGAGTCGTTTCCCATTTAGGTCTCAGTTGCTCAAGCCAGATCGATAGGGGAAATAAGATCCTCCATAATTGCAGTCTTATTCCTCATCAATCCAGCCTTGCATAGCACTGCCAGAAGTGCACAGAAGAAGTCACCAAGACCCTCAACTACAGTACCTGCCCATTCAATCTGGTGGGATCCCTGGGAATGGGGACAAAACACGACTGATCCCTATCTAATCCCTGTCTAACCCCAGGGCATCTCATGGTTCACACCACCATCACTGGCACTGCTCCCTCAGTCCTCCACAATCCACATGCCCTCCTTCCCTTCCTCACAATTTCCTCCTCCCTGCACTGACAGTGAACAGCAGGGGTGTCAATCATTTCCCATTTCATGGGGACATCGGGAGGGAATACTGTAATAATCTGACCCCCTATAATGACATTGATCTAAAGTTCCCTCTGAATTAATATTTAGAAAAACTGACAAAACACAACTCCAATGGTTGACTATAATGGTTTCAGTAAGCCGGTTCGACAGAAAACCTGCCGACTGGCTTTACAGCAATGGCACAAATGTCAACCATCATCGCAGTCTGCATTCTGCCATCAGAAATGCAAGTGTGTTTTCTGCAGGGGTCTGTGTCCCCTGCGCCCCCTGCAACCCCTAGATTTTATTATAGTCACCTCCATAGTGGAGGTGTTTCAGGGAGGGGTGCCAGACCCAGAGAAGCTGTGCCAGAAACATAGAAACATAGAAACATAGAATTTGACAGCAGATAAGGACCGCTTGGCCCACCCAGTCTTCCCATTTCCCTACCTGATGGATAAGCTGCAGATCCTAGTTAACCAGCAGCCTACTTCTTCCTACCCCCAACCCCTAGAAGCCAGGAGTCCTGCCACTGTAGTGTGACCATTACAATGACCCACAGTGACCTCTCTTTTTGTCACTGTAAACTACCGGTCACTGTAATATTTTTGATGAAGCAATGGTATACCGACTATAACAGCTTTCATATGTCACATGTAAAACAATACCCATATCAGAGGCTATACTGAGAGCTTTTTACATCATAAGAAAAAGAGGAGTGGGAATTTTGACTCACCTACCTCAGTGCAGTGTTGCTAGAAGGCTGACACCATGTGAAGAATGAGACTTATCTAAATGACCCAGGCCCTTTCGAGTCATCAGCCACCAGCACCCCTGGGCCTATAGACTAGGAGAAAGCAAAAAGAGACATTGCCTCAGCATGCAGTTGCAGTGTACTTAATGTGGGGAAGTTAACTGTTGGTGCTAAACTCAGACACATCCACTGTTCCTTCTACAAAGGTGGCCCAACTAGGTTTGGGAGAGTAATCTTCCTCTGGCAGTGAGACAAATGCAATGTCCATCTCAGCGTGGTCCTCTCCATCCTGTTCTCCCATAGGCTCTTGCTCAGTTTGTTCTGCTGATGGTTCCCTAGACACTGCACTAGGGGGCTCCAACTCTGAAGAGGGAGAGCTGGATTTAGATGTGGAGTAGCAGGAATCCCTGTTCCTAGATCTACCTTGGGCATTCCTGCTTTCGCTTTTGGGGATTCAGTCCCTACCATGGACTCTGTGCCTCTTTGGTTTTACCGTCTGCCAGCTTCTTTGAGTTGTGGATGCTGACAGTTCCCTTTCTATTTTTATCCTCCTTATTCTGGTACTATTTGCTTCAGGGCCACCCATATCAGCGGTTAATTCCTGGGTATAGTGCGATGCTCTGTCCTGACCCTTATACCTGTCACCTCCTCTTTAAGTCTTCCTTGGCTGAATGTTTGATGAATTGCATTACCTTCTGGGGTGTGCCAAGTCACAGCCCTTTCTCCTTATTTTGTAATTCCAATGTCACTGGATACCTTAGGGTATAGTTGAAGTTCTGTTTCACCAGCTCCTTTTTACAGGGGCAAAGGCTTTCTAGAAGTCTACCAGAGCATTGGAAATGTCCTGGAAAGTGCACTCTGTGTCCATTTTAGCTGAGTGCCCTCCCCCCACACCCTCTGGCTGATATTAACACTTGCTCCTTGACACTATGGTCCTCTGTGCACACAGGAACAGAAACATAGAAACATAGAATTTTATGGCAGATAAGAAGCGATGGCCCATTTAGTCTGCCCATTTCCCTACATTACGGATAAGCTGCAGATCCTAGTTAACCAACAGCCTGCTTCCTCCTACCCCCCACTAGAATTGTCTTATGTCTGTCCCATGCATTCTTGAATTACCCCACTGTTTTTGACTCTAAGACCTCCTCAGGAAGGTCATTCCATGCATCTACAACCCTCTCTGTGAAGAAATACTTCCTCACATTACCTCTGAGCTGTCCCCCCTCTATCTTCAAATTGCACCCCCTTGTTCTTGCACATCTCTTTTTCTGAAAGATGCTACCCTCTTGGACTTTGTTGATTCCCTTGAGGTATTTGAAAGATTCCATCATATTGACTATGCACATATTATTGCAGCGACTTTGGTTCTCAAGGTCATCTGTCTTTGACCATAGGAACTGCTCTTACTGCTCCAGATATTGTGTCCTGTCTTCCTCTATGAAGGCTTTTCTATCCATGCAAAAAGCATGCAGTTCATTATCAGTCACTGTAATTTCAACTATTTCCATTCTTTCTCCCAAATTGTTAACATTCTGCCAAATGTGGGGAATATATCTTTGATTAACATTTCAAGAATCATTTTGATTTCTGTCATATCCATGTTGCAGGTGGAAGTTGACTCTTGATCACGGCTATCATTCCCACATATTGCAGAAGAATACTGAGGTGCATCTTTTAGCAACAGTTGTGAAGTGGCCATATAGTTGATTTAAAAAAGAAAGGCAGTGCTTAGTAGCCATGCACTAGCTCTACCATGTGAGGTTGTTTGCGAATACCAATCATTTGTTTATAGAAGCAGATTGAAAAGGATTATAGACCTCAGCTGCTGAGCTCAAGATCTAAGTGGCCATTGTGTCCATGTCTCTCCTATTGTCTCCCACAAAACATTTTAATATTCATCATAATTACCATTATCTGTTTCCTCTTCCTTTACGTCTTTCTCTTCAGAAATGCTACCCACTGGTTCCACAACCTTTGCTTTTTCCTCCTTTTCATCTCCCTCCTCCTCTGTATCTCCTTGTGTAAAGGGATCCAATTAAGCAATATTGCCTGACAGAGTGTGTGTCGTGCTGGGATAATATCATGCCTCAGGTGGTTGGGCAGGAGGCCGCAGACCGAGTGCATCCGACTAATGAGGCGTGACGTTATCCCAAATGACACACACCCTGGAGGGCATTATTGCTATTATACAATGGCTCGTTGTTATACAGAATAAAAAAAATAATTTTAAAGATGTTTTTGTGTGGAAAAATATTTTTCTTTTTTAAGAGAAGATGAAACAGTCAATCAAAAGCTCCATAAAACAATCAATCTAAAGCTCCATAAAATGCTCATCTGCAGGTTCCCAGTGAGGCTGAGACTAGACCCATGATGTTGTACTGGGATAACATCACAGGTCCAGCCCAAGACTGACCAATCAGAGTCCAGGATTGTTTCTTGCCATTGTATAATATACAGTGCAGAACCCTAGCCACAATTCTTCCTCACAGCAGCCTGGGTTCTGCACCAGCAGCACCCAAGCCCTCATCTTCCTCTGCCAAACTGGGATGAATTATTTTTTTTAACCCTGATGTCCAGCAGCTGTGGCCAATGCAGGCTACCTCAAGCAATAGACTAATATAAAAGCAACTTTACTAACACACTAAAATGCCAGCAGAATAGGCCTGTCTTTCATGCCTGCTCGTTTGGTCAGCCCCCACCCTGGGAGCTGACCTTGCTGCCCCCCTCAACTTCTCTGGCTTCTCCCTTCTCAGTTCCAGATATTCTCGCTGCACTGGATTTTGCATCCAGAACCCTTCCCCTGTACCTGTTCCACCACCTTTTGAACCCCTCCACCGTCTCTGCCTCCACCAGCCCCCTGGGTAGCTCATTCCATGGCTCCAGCACCCTCTCAGTGAAGTAGCACCTCCTCCTTTCTCCCCTAAATCTTCCCCCTCTAGCTTCCACACAACTTTGCTGAAAAGTAATTATTTTTGAGATAAATCAACATTGATCACAGGGACTATCACCTTGAATATATTCCCTTTTATTTCACAGTATCACATGACTTGACTAGGGGCAAGTCACATGGTATGCTATCACTGCCTGTGTCTGGTGATCTTTAGAATGAACTTTGTTTTTGAAATTCCACTTTGCCTTCTTCACAAAGTTATTACCACTGTGCGAACTAGCACTTTGCAAATGGAAATAACTTAGCAAAGTGTCCATGTTTCATGAACTCATTCATAAAGCAGATTTTGATAACTCACATACTACTATCTGTGACCCTAGTCTAAGGCCAATTATTATGTACATTACATTTACTACCTGTCAAACAAGACTGCTTTGCATGAGATACAGGAAATTGGTTAATTTGACTCAAAACCAGTTATGCTTGAGTAACAATGGGACAACTGAGGACATTCTGCGTATTTTATGTAATTGTTTATAGTATACAGTATTTTGTTTTTAAGAGCAAAATGTCTGGGTAGTATCATTCAGAAACTCCATCTGCCTACTCAGGGTGTGGTTGTGTTCTTATTAACCTCCTCACATTTGAACATTTTATTGAGACTTGCTCATTTCCTGGTTAATGCAAGAGAAAGGGAAAACCTACTGTATATTATGTGTTAAAAGTATTTGACATTTCGTTTACATATAGCCTGTATTGTTATGTTTTCTACTTTGGTATTTTTAACACATTTTTTTCTGATATGATAAAGTCTTATACTGAGGTTATACTGTTCCTCTTATACTCCCTATACTCCCTGTGTGTATCATCTTGAACTTTTTCATGTTAAATGGCAGCTGCCACACCCTCAACCACCACTCCAGATTTCCCAGAACTTTCTTTTATGGCCCTTATCTAGGGGTGGGTGAAAGTTGTGAATTCCACGTTCACAGAACTTCCAGGAAATTTTGGAAATTTCACGGAAATTGCAGAACTTTCGCCATTGGAGAAACTGGGATTTTCTGCAGATTTTCGCTGAGTTTTGCAGACTTTTTTAGTGAACTCCAGAAAAATTCATATAAACTGCAGAATTTATTCTATCCACAGTTTAATGAACTGTCAGTGAATGAATGCCTGCTTGTACAACCATACATTCACTGACAATTCAGTGGTACACTGGTAGTGGAGGAGAGAGGAGTGAGGAGTGCTGCGCTGCTGGCCTGCTCAGGGGCAAGGTGGGGAAGGGAGTGGGGTAGTGGCAGATGAACTGTCAGGGTGGTGTTTGTGGGGGGTCCAATAGACACCAGGGAATTGGTATTATTTTTTTATAAGGGATCAGTGATGGGGAGGTCCACTAGACAACAACAAATACTGGGAATAGAGGGGGATGAGCTGGTGGACTTCTGGCTGTTTATTTGTGGATTAAGGAATCCAGGATAGGGAGGGTGGTCTGCTAGACATCAGGGAAACAATATGTTTTGGGGGCCATAATCAGTGGGTGGAGGGGGCCACTAGAAACCGGGATAGTCCATGGAAGGGATTGAGGGTATTTACTGGGACCCTTGATCAGTGGGGGGTGGTTAATGAATTAAACTGCAGTTAAAAAAAGCCTCAGAACTGACCACTGTCAATGATTCTTTCTGCGGATGTTTTTTCCCCAGTTTAATAAATTAACCCACAGTTTACATATATTTTTTCCGCAGTTTTAAGACAGAATTTCTGTAGAAGTTCTAAAAATGATTTCCAAACTTTCATGGAAGCGAAATTCGCACTTTCGCCAAAATTCCTCCAGAGGAAATTTTTTTTGCACATCTCTACCATTATCCACTTCTAGGTTCCATTCTTCTACAGATCTTGCTGTTGTCCATGAAGAACCATATCTTTCCCTAAACCACCTACCCAATATCACAAATAAATATGTTAGAGAACTGGTCCTAGAACTGATTACTGAAGCACAATGCCCATGAACTTTTCTTCTCCTGAGGGGTCTTCAATTAGGACAACCCTCTGGATCCTCCCACCCAGACAGTTTTTCACCACCCCATAATCTTGTTCCACATCCAAAATTGTAAAATGTTCTGTATCAATCTCACATGTGTGATGGAGCCAAAGCCTTTACTGTAGTCCTGGTGTAAGACATCAACTGTTGTTGCAGATAGATGGGGTACTACCAGACCCTCTTAACCCATCTCCTAATATGTGTGAGTGCTGATACCTTGGCCCCCTCCCTCACCTGCCCCACATCATAACTGTCATAGCTGGCCTTAGCAGTGGGCAGAGTTTCCTCACCTGCCTTCCACACTAACTGCCTCTGCAGTTAGGTGGGCCTGGCTTAGATCTCTCCTCTACAAACATGCACTCTTTTCTGATTTGTTAATTACTGTCCTTTTGGAGGACATGCCTGGTACTAGCTGACTCCTACCTTCCCTATAGCCATCCCCCTCCCCCCCAAGTCAGCTTTTTTTAGTCCCCATCCCTGTTACCAGGACAAAGCCTATACTATGGGCTGCTAAGGTCCTTGTCTCTGTGTTCCCCCATAAGCTCATAGTCAAACTGTGTTTAAGGTTTTTGGCAGTAGCTTCAGTAGCTAGTTACTTGTTTTTCTGCACTTATATTCAGCATTATGTCTCTCTATTTGCATTACCATTGCACTGTTTGTTTAAATGTTCCCTGAGTTGTTCATATTGTGTACACTCCTTCCCAGGAAGTGTGAACCACAGAGGGGGCAAGTCCCCTTCTGTTGTACTGTATATGCCATGTACTTGACATGGAACCTTTACAAAAGAGCTTTCACAGAAAGTTTTTTTCTGAACAATGAAATAAATAAATAAATAAACTGCCTGAACTTTATGGCCTTTGTAACCCTATCAAAAAATTCAATCTGGTTTGCTTGGCGTAACCAAACTGGTAAATCCATGCTGTCTCAGATTCTGCATTTCTTTGACCTCCAGGACCATCATGATCCTTTCCTTAATGATAGACTCAAATAGTTTCCTTCCTGCAGATGTCAGAGAACTGACTGCTCAATTGTTGCCTGGCTCCTAATGCCCACTTTCATGTAGGAGGCACACAGTCACTGTCCTCCAACCCTCTGGCACTTCTCCTGTCTCCAGCTCTTAAAGTGGTCCATTAGCAGACCTGTCAGTTCCTGCCTCACCCCCTTTATCACCCTCAGGTGCAACTTGTCTGGGTCCATCAATTTATTCACATGAAGTGCTTGAAGTCCTTTCAACACTATCTCCTCCATTATAGGCTCCTTGTTGATACTGTACATTGTAATGATATCTTTCTGGCTGCCTTGCTGCAGTCTGGCAAAGGGCCCCTGTCTTCCACTATGACTACAGAACAAAACTAATTATTCAGTAGATCCGGCTTACCCTTCTCAACCTCTACCCATTCTTTAGCCTGATCACTCCTTCCTTGGTTTTGCATTCCTCTCATATAAGATGAAAAATGCCTTGTCATTCTCTCTTACCTCTTCTATTAGACTTAGTTCTGCCTCTGCCTTTGCATGTCTCACTGCACTATTTTCTAATCTCATTTTTTCCTGGTATCTCCTACTCTTCCTCCATTTGACTAAATTTCTACCTAATAAATGCTTTCCATTGTTCCCTTACTGCCTCCATAGTACTCTTTAGAATCACAGTGATTTCTTTCTCCTCCTACCTTCCCCCTCAATTTCTGCACAGAGATCTGTCACCTCCAGAACTCCCTTTTCAATCACATCCAGTTTTATGGCTAATCCTACTGCCTCCTCAACTTTCTGTAGCTTATCCTCCAACACCTCCCTCATCCTCCCAAAAGTTGCCATTCTAATTTCCAGTACCATAGTCTTAGAGTGAACCCTCTCAGAAGTAAGTTTAACCTCAGTCTGCATTGTCCTTGAACCCAGGGGTTTACTCACTGTTACCTCCCCTATGTTGTCCCTGTTTCTCAGGACTAGATCAAATATCCCAGGGGGGACAGAGCATGTTAAGGTAGGGGGCCATCCAGCAATGCATCCTCATATGGAAACATGGTTAGGAAGTCAGCAGACATCAGGGAGATTGAGAACCTAGAGCTGTGGGATACAACAGGAGAGGCATGGACAAGAGGGATATCATAATTATTTAGCACTCTGTGCTAAGGGGCATGGAGAAGGCAATGAAGGAAAGAATCATTAAATGCCTACCAGGGGCATCTGCCTCCCAGGACAAGGAGAGGATTATGAGGATTGTGGAGAATGTAGGTGAAAATGTTGGGATGTTGGTATATCTTGGTTCCAACAATTTGGCAACCAGGCCACTGGAGGATGTGAAGAACAAATTTCAGGGCTAGAACCAAGGCTCTAACTGGTAACCTCCTCTTTGGCCTTTTCAGAGGTCCTCCCTGTCTAGGGTAAGAGGCAGGTCCAGCTAAGAGCAGAGGTGATCCAGGAATTCAATGAGTGGCTGAAAGGATAGTGTCACAAGGAAGGTTATCAGTACATGGGCAACTGGGGCAACTTCTCAGACAGAGGTTTATTCAAGATGGACAGACTCCATCTGACACAATAGGGAATCAGCACCCATCGTCAGACACTAGATGTCTATGTAGGTAGATATTTTGGGCTCTGATGCTGGTACTTTATTGCAGCCTGAAGACAGCATAGATTTTCCAGCCAAGGCTTCCCCGCAGGGAGGGGATAATAAAAGGGCACCATCAGAAACATCATCATTGTTGTCCAAATCAGCATCAGTTGGGAGTTCTGGAGAATGGATAGTCATGACTTTGAAGTGGGGCAGGTCAGCCAGAAGAGGTCAGAGAAAAAGAAGGAACAGTGGTTGGAGGATGATTTGCCTAAACATCTGTAGCCTGTTAAATAATGTTAGGGAACTATAGGCCATGGTAGCTGAACTAGATATGGTGGCCATCACAGAAACCTGGATATTGGAAAACAATGCCTGAGACCTGTTGATTTCAGGGTACACTCTGTTCGGAAAGGAAAGGGAGATAGGTAAAGGAGGACTGGCGGCCCTTTATGTGAAAGATAACATAAAGGTTATTAATGAAGGGTCAATTAGGATGGGCCAGTGCTGGAATGGAGTTCCTCTGGATAAACCTGACTACTTAGTCTGGTAAATTCATGAGGATAGGGGTTGTTCACAGACCTCCTAATCTGGGTGAGGAGGCTGATAAGTAACTAGAGGAAGAATGAGCTTGCAGTGTAGCTAAAAGGGACGTAATGGTGATAGGGATTTCAACATGCAAGTCATGGACTGGGAGATTCTTGCAGCTCACAGTGCCAGTAATTAGGCACTAAATGAAAGCATGGAAGGCTGCCTGATGATGATTCAATTGGTAAAGGAACCCAAAAGTCAGTCAGTCATATTGGATGTGGGCCTCACCAATATCGATAGGATTAGCCACATTACAGTTGAAGATCCACTAGGGCCCAGTGACCACAGCACCTTGTGGTTCAAGCTGGCACTGTATAGCAACACACCTCCATCCAGAACTGTAGAAATGGACTTCAAGAGAGCAGACTTTGAAAGGATGAGAGATATTTACTACAGGAACAAGCTGCGGGGGGAGCTAAAGTAGGAAGTGTAGAGAAAAAATGGTAAGTTATCAAGAAGTCAGTTCTTCAGGCAAACAAGACTTGCCTGAAAACTGTCACTAAGGTTAGCAATCAGAAGAAGCCCCTATGGTTCTGTAGGGAAGTAAGGGAGGCAGTAAGGAGGAAGAACAATGTCTTCAAGAACTATAAGTGCAACTGGGGATGGATCCTAGGAGACAAACAGAGCACATTGAATGAGGCAAAGAAGGTGGTCAGAGATACCAAATCTGTCACCAAACTGTGTATTGTGGAAGAGGTGAAAGATGAAGAAAAGACTTTCTTCTGTTACATCAGATAAAAATGGAAGACAAAGGATGTGATCATGAGGCTGTCAAAAGATGGCGAGGTGATAGAGGAGGATAGGCAGAAGCCATCAGTTCTGAATGACTACTTCTGATCAATATTTAGAGAGTAAGTAGATGGACCCCTTCCAGAAAGCAGACTCAAAGCTTCAGGCAGAGGCATTCAGTAACTGAGGCAAATTAAATTCGCTACTGTTATAATCCCAAAGGGACAGGCAAAACTGAAGACTGACAGACTACTGGGACCTTATGGTCTACACCCAGGGTGCTCAAAAAACTGTCACTTGAACTTGCAGAAACCATTAGGGGGGATATTAAACAGCTTTCTTCAGACTGTGGAGGTCCCTGTGGATTGGAGGATAGCTGAGGTTGTCCCCACTGCATAAGGAAGAGGACAGAGAGGAGCTGAGTAACAGCAGACCTCTCAGTCTCACCTCCATTACAAATAAGCTAATGGAGTCTCCAGTCTTAAAGGAACTGGTAGCTTATCTGCAAAACAGTGGTCTCCAGGATAGCAAACAGCATAGACCTGTAATGGAGATGTCCTGTCACACCAACCAAATTGTTTTCTTTGACTGGGTTACTCAAGCTACAGATAAGGGTCAGGCAGTCGACAAACTCTACTTTGATTTCAACAACGCTTTCAAGTCTGTGTACACAAAAGAGGCTTCTGGAAAAACCTAGAGGATCTGGGAGTAGGAAGAGAATTAACCCGATGAATAGAAAACAGCCTAGGAGGCTGTAAACAGAGAGAAGTGGTCAATGGGGTCTAGTCAGGAGACAGGGATACAGCAAGTGGAGTGATACAGGGATCAGTCCTCAGACTGGTCCTTTTCAACATGTTAATTGGTGACATTGGTGAAGGAATACAGTACGTAAAAAGTTGTGTCTATTCACAGATGACACAACACTTTGTGGCAGGGTGAAAGCCAAGAATGGGTGAAGGTGTTGAAAGAGGATCTGGATCGGTTGAAGAGGTGGTCCAATGTCTGGCAACTTAAATTCAATTCAAAGGAGTGCAAGATCATGCACGTGGGTAAAGGGAATCCCAGAACAGATTACTGGTTGGGGGGTGTCAGACTGCCAGTCTCATTGGAAGTAGGAGACCTGGAAGTGATCACTAGTGACGCCCTCAAACAATTCAGTCAGCATGAAAAAAACCTACAGTATGGCATCTAGGATGTTGGGGTGCATAGTAAGAGGCACTGACACCAGGAAGAATAAGGTGATATTGCCCCTCTATAGGTCATTGGTAAGGTCACACCTGGAGTAGTGCACCCAGTTCTGGAACCCCCACCAGAGCAAGGATAAAAGCAGATTGGAGACAGCACAGATGAGAGTCACCAAAATGATTCAGGATCAGCAAGGCAGATCTTATGAGAAGCAACTTAGGGCCCTGAACATGTACTTCCTGGAGACTAGAAGGGAGTGGGGTGATAAGATTAATATGACTGAGACATTCAAATTCTTGTGGAGCATTAACAAGATAAATTGCGAGGAGCTATTCACTAGAAACCTCAGCTCTGTGACTAGAGGACATGACTTGAAACTAGTAGGAGGAAGATTCAGGAGTGATGTGAGGAAGTATTTCTTGATGGAATGGGTGATTGAGCCTTAGAACAGCCTGCCGGCAGATGTGGTGGGGACAGGGATTGTGACTGAGTTCAAGCACAGATGGGATAGAGTGAAAGGTCTCATCAACACAGATTGTAATTGACAGTAGGTCCAGGGTATATGTAGCACAAAAAAATAGGCAGACTTGATGCATCCTTGAGGAGGTGATTTTCAAAAAGGTTGGATGTGGACGCAAATGCATGCTACATCTGCATTCATCTACTTGCATCCAGGAAGCCCTGCTATATTTTCAGAAGTTGCATTTATGTACAACAAAAAGTCACAATTTGTAGCAAAACATGCATGCAATTATGTCCATTTTGGACACCAGTGTAATTCCATCCATTTTTGAATGTGGTTGTGTCTGTTTCTGGATTCAAACATTGGATGCTTGTAAGCCATCTAATAGATGGTGATACAGGTTTGGACACATTTCTGGTTTGAAAATAGCAGCGGATACAGCTTGGGTGGATCTCTTTGAAAATTCCACTCACTCCACCCCCATTCTTTATCTGCTGTCATATTCTATGACTCTATTATTTAATGAAATATAGCCTTTCCCTGGAGTAATCCATGACTTTCTGGATCAGGAATGCTGTAAATATCCCTTCTATCAGTGTCTGGCTTTTTGTGATCACTACTATTGAGGGATTCCAGTGTACATCTACAAGACTGAAATCTCACAGATAATACCTCCCCATGTTCTGCCATCCTGTTTTTCTCATCTCCCAAAACATTGCCTGCCTCGTCTCTCTGTACTGGTGGCTTGTGCACCACTCTAATCCTAATAATCTTCCTTCCCCCTGCAATTGCCTCTATCCATTGTGTCTCAGTCCTTTTAGCTCTGTCTGCTTCCTGGATTTCTGATGCAAGGATACCCTCCTTTATGTTTAATGCAGTTTTGCCACATTTCCCCATTTCCATATCTCCCCGAACAATGTGAACCCTATCAAATGTAGTCCTCCCTCATGGTGAGGATATCTGTCTGCATCTCAGCCACAGTATCAAAGTTTGCTTTAGATATTATTGCGTGGTGGGCATGGATTTTGTTTCCCAGGCTTCTGGCATTAACACATATCGCCTTCTATATCTGCTGTGTCCCATCTGATGTCTGGCTTTTGAGTAGAAAAGGGTAAATAATTGTATATATGTATGTATGCATTTATTTATTGATTGATAGATTGACTGGTTTAGTTACTGAATTTTGGCAACCAGTTAGACCCACTGAGACTAAAAGTCCCTTTTTCAGGGGTGCTCTGGAATGGAATCCATGAACAATGCTAATTGTGACAATGGCTATAGACATAATTAACAGGGTTGACAGTGTCAATAAACAATTTAAATGCTGATAAGAGAGAACCAATATATAGGATACATAAATGATACAGGAAGGCAAATACTTTCCAGTGTATGTGCTTTCTGTAAACACTCATACAATCAAAGGTTTCAAACCAGGCATAAAGTTTGTTCTATATACTGTATGCACATTTGTTTTTGTGAGAGGTGAGGTACATTCACTAGAACATTATGAGTAGATAGTGTGGTGGAAAATAACTGTGCAAAATACTGTAGTATTTTGTTGACTGAGTAGCCCCAAACTGTGAAACAGGTGTGTGACTGGAGGAGGAGATGAATCAGGCTTACAGAAGGCAGCAGATTTTACTGTCTAGTTAGCTGGAGGTGCTTGACTGGGAGACCTGAAAGAGAGAGAAGAGAAAAGCACCAAGCCTACACCAAAAAATTGTTTAATTTAAAACTTAAGGTGGAAGTGTAGGTCAGTAGATAGATGTAGGTGCTTTTCAGTTTTTGTTTCAGTGGTTACTTAACTTAAGATCATTCTTGGCTATGTTCTTGATGTAATATTAGTTGGAGATGGTGCAGAAGCAATTTGTTAATGCAGGTGGTGTAAACCCCGGGGTGCCTTTTTGACTGGCAAACAGGTCTGCATATTTATTCTGCAGGGTAAAAGTAGCCAGTTAGTGAGTGCATAAAGGATACAGCTAAGAGTGAAGATATCTGCACTGAGTACAAAGTGCCATGCCTTACTACAGATCAGGACTGAAAAGAGCAGTGAAAAAGGGACAAGAGGGAAACATTGCAGCAGAAAAAAGGGGGAAGCAGAGGATGAGTTGGAGGGCATTCTGTGTGAACACTAGGAGGCTGACAACAAAATAAGGAGTTGCAGGCATTAGCAGCTGGGAAAGAACTCAACCTTCTGGCCTCTGAAACCTGGGAACATAAAATCTCCAATGAGATCTTAATATTCCTCACTATGCCGTATTTTGGAGAGAAAGAAGGACATCTGGGTTGGGGGTAGCGGCATATGTTAAATACTCCATCAAAGAATTATTCCCATGTGGAATACTCTACCAAAGGATATTGTAGAAGTTGAATCCTTCAATAATTTCAAGACTAAACTTGATGATTTCCTACTTTATTCTGAGGAAGGCAATAATCCTGCTATGGTAGGAGATGTGTGTGTGTATATATATATATATATATATAAATATATATATATATATATATATATATATATATATATATATATATATATATATATATGGGCTTTTAAGCCTTCTGTACATCTATATTATCTTAGTATTAACTCTTATTAGGTAGTGGAAGACAGACCAATAGTGGAAAAGAGATACACATAATCTATATTGTTAAAATTGGTAGAGGAGCATGTCAAAAGCCTAAGGATTGAAGCTGCCTACAGCCCACTGAGTCAGGCTGATGTGGCAGCTAAACTACTCTTAGAGAAGATCAAGGAAGTAGAGTCACTGGCTACAGTCATAATCAGAGCTTAATATCTCTGATGTTGGCTGGGCAAAACCAAAGGCAAAGAGTAAGAGAAGCCAGGGGTTCATTAAGATCTCTAGGACTGCCTTCTCCAGCAGTTGGTGCAATAAGCTGGGGGGGGTGTCCTTGGACCGTGTAATGCTGAACCAGGACATTATAGATAAACTAAGGATTGACAGCTTCTTGGAAGCCAGCTACCACATTATTGTGTGAGTTAACATAGTTCAGGGGACCTAATGAGTCTCCACTAATGTGTTGGTTCCAGGTTTTAGAAGGGCACATTTTGGTACATACGAACATACAAATTGCCAGCAGAAACAGACCTCATGGTCTATCAAATTCTACTTGAGTGTGCAGCTAGCACCCCTAGATTGCAGCTGCCCAACCCCCTTCCCCATCTTCAGGATGTTCTCAGCACTATTCCCCCAGTTCTCAGCACTAGTCACCCAAACCCTCCCTCATTCCCTGTCCCATGCCCTTTTAAAACTTCCCACCATCTTACATGATATCACCACCTCTGGTATGGCATTCCACATCAACACCACCCTCTCTGTGAAGTATGTCTCATCATCTCTCTCCTAAATCTTCCACCCACTAATCTTAGCCAGTGCCCCCTTGTGTCCCTACCTTTCCTCAGCTTGAACAACCTCTCAGCACCAACTTTTTTTTATCCCTTTCAAGTACTTGAATGTTTCAATCATATCCCCCCATCCCTCCTCTCTTCCAGGGTGTACATATTCAGCTCACATAGCCTGCCCTCATAGGCTTTGCCCTCCATACCCCATAACATTCTTGTCACCCTCCGCTGCACCCTCTCCAGCAGTTTAATGTCCTTCTTCAGATACAGACACCAGTACTGCACACAGTACTCCAAGTGTGGCATGACCAATTGACCTGTAGAGGGGCAGGATCACTTCCCTATGCCTGGATGAGAATCCCCTTGCAATACACTCCAGCATCTTGTTAGCTTTAGCTGCAGCTTTCCCACATTGAGCAGATTTGTTCATACTCCCTGTTATCAACACCTCAAGATCCTTCTCTTCCTCAGTGTCCCCCAGCCTCACCCTACCCAACCATTAGTCCCTAGAATGATGGTAGAATTATGGAATTTTCCAGGACACACTGAAAAGGCTAATTGAGGTTGAAGTGTGAATGGCAAATTGGCAACCATAAGAAGGGATGTACTGGAGCAGCAAAGGACTGTGTGAGGTATGTTATAACAGCAAGATAAATAAACACAGAAGTCTGATCTAGTTTAGTAAGGAGGTACATGAGGTGGTCAGAGAGAAAAAAATACCCTTTAAAAGATATAAAAAAGACTAGACAGAGGATAGCAGGAAGGAGTACATACTGTAGGCAAGCTTAACATCGCAAATATTTGATTAGAGAATCCACAGTAACTATGGCACAGGAGATAATGGAAGTGGTTAAGGAACATGATAAAGCATTCTTAAGCACTTAAGGGAAAAAAAGAAAGGCTAACAAAAGGACTGAAAGATTAGAAAAAGTTATGGTAAATGTAAAGGAGGCTGCAGAGAAGTCTAAAACAGTCTTTACAAAGGATAATGGGGGCCTTTGCTGGACAGAGGAGTGAGGTTTAAAGGTCCCTCAATGGCAGAAGTTGGAGATCATAGACATTATGGTAGAAAAGGTCCTCATGTTTTTCCATTGTATACAACATCACCAGCTTAGTGTCGGTTCAAAACAAGGTATATGACGCAAGTTACCATTGAGTATGAGCCATATCTGTATTCAGTGAATGTGCTGAAAGTTGACACTTTTACATTTTAATGCAGCACAATTGAACTTTTTGGTCACTTTGGATTACTTCAGCCTTCATCCAAACCATTAGCAATTATCAGTCTCACACCTTTCCAGATGCCTAAAACTAGTCTTGTGGCCTTTCATTTACCCATCACAGTCATTTTAATTCTCTCCTCTCCCCCACTGCATTGCTTCATGATATGAAAAGATTATATACAGGTTAGAAGCAGACCAGTACTATAATTGTTGCCATACCTTCACAAATTGTCTTAGATGTGTTCTGACAAGACAGACAAGGGGAGTTCTTTGTTTATATTTACAAACAGATCATTTGCTTTGCAGGTACTTCAAGAGAACTGGTACTAAAAGCACATGAAAGAGGGGAACAATGGCTGCTTCTGGTTCTGAATTGTTGGTTAGCAGTGTGTGATCAATGGTAGGTGCAATGAAAGAACTGGTAAGAACTGCGTGATGGAGTGGGACCAATACTAGACTTGGACGTCTCTGGATTGTGCCACATTTTGTTAGGCCATACTACTATAAGTCCAACCTTAGTTCTTGGAGTTATGCCATATTGTCCATTTCTGATGCAGAACTTTGACATGCAACTGGCACAGAGGTGGAACTTTTATTTTTTCCTCCCCTGTATCTCCTGTTTTGTTCTTCATGTTTTCCTTATGACAGATAACACATAACTTGCTGCACACAGTTACAAACATGGATGGAAGGCATGGCACAAGTTGAGTCAACTGACACAAAGAAGACACACAAAAACACCAATAAGCTTGGAAGGCAATGCCTGCCTACAATATGAACTGCTAAAAAGATCAAACATAAGGCAATATGGAGCAGATCAATGGAGTAGCTGATTGAATGGAATAGTAAGTAACTGATCACTGGAGTGACTTTTCATACAAAGTAACTTCACTAGATGACTGAAGTATAAATAAAAATAATGTGCACGTATAATGACTTCACATGTGGTTCCATATAGTCATGAAGATGAACATGAGACACACTCCTGTGGGGGACCTGGCTGAGTGATCCTGTATATGATGCTGAGTGATGAAGTGTGAGACACAGTATAGGCAGAAATGTACTTAATTTACTGGATTTAGAAGCACAGAAACATTTAATTTGTAAGCAAGAAGAAAGATAAATCTTGACAAATCCAACATGGCCAGCAGTAGGGCTGATCATAATCAATTAAATCCATCTTTTTTATATCAGCCAGATTAAATTTCAAGACTGATGTTAATATAATGCCAGTTAAGGCATTGGGACTGGATTAGGAATTTCTAATTTCTAATTCTGCCTAATTTGACTCATAATTAAAACCTCCCCCACCTAGTACACAGTACACAGACCCCTGAAGCTGATAAAAAAGACCTCCTCACTCCCCCCATGTGTTTCTTCTCCCATGATCTTTTATGTTAAGGTTGTTGCTGCAGAAAGCCTAGGGGTCCCCATCCACTTTATTTTGCTAGATATAGAGTGGTGGTGCTAATCCCAATGGGACTGGTGGAGGCACTGAGGGTCCAGATCTAGAATCCAGAGAAGTAAGGAATACATTTAATAAGTTTGCAGATGGTCCAAAAAGAGAGAACACCCATCCTCAGATAGCCCCTACCACCAAATTGTCCCCAACAACTCTGACAATCTATATCTGCTTCAGCCAATAACTCCAATGTCTGGTTGATATACAGTTGCAGCAGCTGACATGGTCAAATATTTCCTGAAATCATGCTCAAATATTTCCTGAAATTTCTGTGATATCTCTAGAGAAATTCCTTGCTTGCCTGCAGTACAGTACCACTATGGGGCTACCAGAGAGACTTTCTTTAGAAATACCAATAACTATCTGAAAATACCTGACCATGTCAATTGCTGCAACTGTATAATGTCACCCGCAATTGCTATTTTTAGAGTCTGACAATACTGTTACATGCTGCATGCTTTCTTGCCAAATAAAATTATGTTTTCCTTCAATGTCTTTCAAAATACGAATACAAATTTTATTTGAACACAAAAAAACATTTTGTACATTTTTGAGCTTGTTTGAACTACTCTAAAATGAAACATGGAAACACAGAAAATGTTAGCAAGTAATGTCATTTCAGCTTTTTCAGTCTGCCCAAGCCTTCCTAGTTATGGGCCTATGCCCTTGTCCTAACCAAACAAGGAAAGTCTTTCAAGACTCATTTCTCTTAGATTACCATGCTTGCGTTCCCAGATGACACTAAACTGGCCAAGGTGACTGACTCCCTTGAAGACAGGGACAGATGTCAAAAAGACCTGAACAAGCTGGGTAATTGCTCTGACTCCGGAACCTTAGATTCAATGTGGTCAAATTCTAGGTGCTGCACTTAAAGGAAGAAAAACAGAGGTAGGACCTAAATAGTGCATAGGGCTCTTCTTGATACAATGGAAAAGGAATATAATCTGAGGTTATAATTGATAAGGGACTCATGCAGGACAGGAGCTATGTGGTTGCTTCCAAAAGGCCTAGCAGACTGCTGGAGTTCTTCACAGGTGGAGTGATCAACAGAGCAGGGAAAGTAATTCTTCTACTTGAAAAGGCTATGGTAATGCCTCAGCTAGAGTACTGCTTACAGCTGTGATCTCCTCAGTACAAAAGCAACACTGAGGTAGTTGAGGGTATGCAATTCAGGGTCACCAAAATGATCGATGTTCTAGAGAACAAAAGTTATGAGGAGAGGATGAAGGCCCTTAACATGTTCAAGAAAAGCAAGAAGCAACAGCACACAGAAAAGTACAGCATGACCTTTTGCAAAATTAATAAATGATATATTTTAATTACAAAAAATACAAGTACAAATACAGATGTGGTGCAATGGAGCAAAAAACTGGCTCCACACCAGGTGTCCCAGCACTTTGCTGTGGTGAGCTTCATTGGGAATCCTTTCTTGTTTTCCCTAACATGTTCACCCTGGAGAAAAGGAGGCTTAGGGAGGACATAATCTCAGTCTTTCATATACTCAAGAGTATTGACAAGAATGATCCACAGGAGATGTTAGATAAGAAGGCTGAAGAGTGTCAAGATCTCAGTCTTTCATATACTGTACTCAAGGTTATCAACAAGATTGTTCAGTCGTAGGTGTTTGATATGGTGTCCTGCAGCAGGAGTGGAAACACATCCTGAACCTTAGAGATGGCAAATTCAGGACTTCTCTCTGAGGATGGTGAACCTATGTAACAGTCTACCAGTGGAGACAGTGAATATGAAGACAGTTCAAATCTTTAAGGTTTGGCTAGACAAATTTGTGCTTACCAAGGAAATCAGCACCCTCCACCTCAGATCTAATGCAGTACATTTATTACAGAAAAGTTACCTTAAAACACTTCTAGAGTGTGAAATATAACAGGTAGCCCAAACAAGAGCTGAGGTTCCTGGTCACATGCCCTGACCAGTTTTGCACATGTGTGCTTCCTCAGGGAAGTTGCATGTGGTCATTACCCCATGCTTTTTATGTGCAAATTATCCTTAAAGTAACAATATTCAATATACTTATGATATATGCCAAACAATAATGATAAAACAATAAATAAAAAGGTTTTATCTTTTTATGCAACTTATCTACAATAAATGTACAACATTACATGTGTTGATGGACAGTGCTGATTTTGTTGTTGTAGTTTGATGTTTTGTATTTCTGCACATCATGTGAGTGGTGCTACTGTCTTTGTTTTGGACTGATTGCCAAGGGAATCACCTGGTACTGTGTGTAGTAGAGTAGGTAGAGAAATCATATAAATGTGTTTGTTTTTGCACAGCACACTTACTTCATACCAGTTTCTGAAGTGTGTGTGTGTGTGTGTGTGTTGGGGTGGGGAAACAGACATATGTGATGAACTTAGAGTCTATCCTGAACTAGGTTACTATCTTTCTACAGTAAACAGTGAGAGACTATGTGGGCTAGTGGCTAGATGAAAGACTTGGGAAAGATTTTTTTTCTGGGGGGAGGGGGCTGTGTGACCATGAACAAGTTGACTTGTTTGCCTTCTTAGTGCTTCAGTTAACACATTTATGAAATCGAGTAGTAGTAGGGCTCAACTGAAAATATGAGTATGGGTCTTAAGTGAACCGTCTTGGGTAAGTAAACTGCAAAGTGTACTATATCTCAGTCTTGGTAGTTTACTGCTCTTGTGGAGAGTGCACGTATGTGTGTGTGTGTGTGTGTGCGTGCATACTCCTGCAAATGTGTGTCTACGTATCTGTGTGAGCGCGTGTCTGTGAAAATATACAGCACAGTAATTGTTCATTTTCAAATGCCAATATACATAGTTTGGATGAATTTATAGTGTTGAATAATTGCATTAATTATATACAGCAGTGTGGATTTTTCATGCATTTTGTGTTTTTAGGGCCAGATTCTAATATTTATGAGATTCCATGGGGCAGTGGCTATAGGTATATTTGTTTGTCCATTTTCCATGGAGCAGTGTCTATAGGTATATTTCTATTTCTCATGTCCCCTGATGCTTTCCATTTCTTGTATAAATTCTAGGTACCAAAGCAAGTAGTATAAAGATGGCTGCTGACTGAGTATAGAGTAAGAAACACCATAGTACCCTTTGTGTAAAAGAAAAGTGCTATGATACTATTTTTCTTTGAAATATCTGCACTTGCATTTTTTTTTTGAAGTTTTGAACAGAGGATATATGGACACAGGGGCCCAAGTGTGACTTTCATAAATCAGTACTGCATTATTTTAGCAAGACCCTCAGTAAATGTCATTTTCTTAGCTCTCTCTGTGCTTTAGTTGTTTAAAGCTTAGTTTTTAATTTTTTACTAAAGTGATGAACTGCTATGGAGCTTGCTTATATAATTTAGCTTGATTTATACATGTCTTGGAAGTCAAAACCCACGGGATTAGGTGGTGCAAAATAGCAAGCAGAAATGGTTTATAACATTGTAGTGAAAATATTATTATATACTGCCTAATCAGTGCTACTGAATGCCCGAGATGCTTGTTCTGCAAATCATGCCTGCAAAATATTGTTTACTGCTGTTCTGAAGAAATTCTTATTATTTTCATACTGAACATTTTCCTTGTTTCCTTACTGAAGATTCTTGATTAACTCTGAGTGAGCTTCTCCTTGGCTTGAAGCCATGGAATTACTAATACCGCTGGCACAGTAGCAGATGGGTAATGAAAAAAGTGATGTTTTATAGCATCCAGCTTAGAATGTTAGTGCTCTGTGAAATAGGGGACAGCGCACCATCAAATGCCAAACCAGGTGGATTAGTGTTGCTGATATTCTCATTGCCCTCATGCAGATTTGATAGTCATGAGTTTTGATCTAAGGCTACCACTCAATTGAATGAGTCTTCTTGTTTGAACACATAGAAACATACCCATCTAGTAAACACTGAGGTCTCCTAAATGGGGCCAAAACACCAGTCTGTGTAAGTTAATAAATCATTTTGTCTTCATGGGTTGGTGGTTACTTTCCTTTCAGGAACACAGAAATTATTGATGTACTTTGAAAAATATTTCAGTGTCAGCGTAGTCTCAGTCAGTCAAAATACTGTATAACTATGATGGCATGTGCTTCCCATTTCATGTAGTCTGGCAACTAACAGCACCTTCCAACAATAACTTGTCCTGAATAATAAAAAGCAAATACAATTATGGCTTCATTTATGGTTTACATCACCATTCATCCTACCTTACCTGACATTGTAAATATTATTTAAAATACTTCAAAGTGACTTTGGCAATTTTTGGATCACAGGGCTGCTTCAGTCTTGCAGGATCAGACTGCTTCCAGGTGCTGTCTGAAACTGACTTCTGCCTGTTCTGAAAACATTTACATGATCTAATTGTTCTAGTCATGCCTGTTACAGAAACTGATTCAGTGTGCAGATACGTGGTTTAGGGAGAGAAGTATAATTCATTTTAAGAGGTTTCTTTGACAGGGTCAGAATGCTCAAGCAATGACAGTGAAAATATAAAGGAATAATTAACATATAGTGGAGATAAAAAAACAGTAAAGATGAAGGGTGTGGAAACAGGAGTGGAGTCACACCTGGAAGAAAGAGGGGCTGACACATTTAACAGATCAGGTGTACATTTGGTTCAGTAAGAGGTTTGTATTTTTTCTCCAATAAAGAGCTACAGTATAACTCACTTTTTAACATGGGCACCTAATTCTGTATGACTTGATTGGTGGAGATGCAACAGGTGACCATTCATTAATTCCTAAGAGATGAACAGTATCTGTGTGTGGTGAACAGTCTATAGCATAGAAATCCAAGGACCCAGGCTTGTTATTTTTCAAGATTTTCAGTCCTGAGCGGCGGCCATTAAATCATGTCACCAAGTGAGCATGCTACATAGGTCACTGTATAAGCACACGCCTAGTAAAAATGTTGTGCCACTGCCATAGAAAGAAATGTTGCAGTCTGTCTCCCCAGAAAGTGAATATTGTTGTTCCTCCCACCCACCCGTGGACGCAGTAGAATCGGGCGGCAATTCCAGACTGAAAGCTACGGTTACACAGGAAGCCGTGTCATCCGGTATGTCATGCTGATTAACTGAAACCCCGTTCCCCTGTAAATGCATTTTGCACACAAAGGGATCTCCCTGTAGCAGAGAAGGAGAAGGAGAAGGAGTGCAGTTTCTGGGCCAAATGCATGTTGTGTTTTGCAGCCATGCACCTGTTACACACAGTATTATTGGCCATGAACTGCAATAAGTGCAAAGAACGTAAAGTCGACGATATGCGCAGTGTAAGATGATAATGCCACAATGAAGTTGCCACATCAGTGACATGTTTTGTAACATGATGGCAGTCCTGAATGTTCGTGATGTAAGTAGTCAAATGGTGTCCTCCAGCATAATATCTGAAGTACTGTAGTAACATGTAAGAATGCAAACCTCACTGTAGTTGTGGAGGAGATGCCACACTGTGATGTGCCAAGTGTAAGTCCCGAATGGACATGGTACAGCATGATTGCTGAACTAGTGTTCACAAATGGGAAGAAATTATACTGGTGTATGTTAACTATGCAACAATGTTGCTGCACTGACGACTGTGAAACACTAGTATTGTCATCGTTGGGGGGGGGGTGAATACCTGAAATCACACGGTACACTGCAACAGAAGAGCAATAAAGCTGTGTCAGCACACACCAGCAATATAGAAAACAGCAGAAAAAAACAGCACTGTGCATATTTTAGACAGCAGAATAACAAGTTCCATCTGCTCCTTAATTTAATGCTGTGTATGTCCTGTTCACCACAAACTTCTGTCTCTTGAATTATTTGTACTGTGACAGAAGACAGAAAACTGTGGTTCCATGGCCAAAAGTAGTGGAAGAAAACTAAGTAGTTCCCACATGTTTTCTGTGTTATAGTAACAGTTTTTGCCTGTTTGTCCCAAAATTTGGCCCATGTTATAAGCGCAATAACCCACTCCAGGGTGTGCATTGATTGGGTATTAATCAACAACCTGGGTTCTGTGAGGACACTCAGCCTGCAGCCTCATGCCTCACAATGCACCCGGGGTGTTGATTAATCTCCAATAAATGCACACCCTGACATGGGTTATTGCTTACTTAAATGTTCGCATCAATATGTTGCCTTAAGATTTCTCAGTAAGTCACACGTGTTGCCTAGTCCATCACAACACCTTGCAAAAACTATTGCCTGAGAGTTGAAACTTAGTTTTGCAATGACAGCAGATGCATTCCAGCTGACTCACAAACATATTTAACTAAAGATGCTCTTGTGCTGGTGAAGTGTTAAAAAACCCAGCAAAATGTGAATTGTTAATTCATTGTCAACTCTAAAAGAACAATGCAAAACCAATTAATTGGAAGAACTATTTAATGTGAATTGTACTGTCGTCTTAAAATGCCAGTTTATCTTTCTTCTGCTGTATGGAAGGCTCCATGTAACTTTCCCAAGGGTTACACCTGGGCTGAGATATCTTACTGCACAGGTTATACAGCATATCATCCTGTGCGGTTTCAAACTACTTTTTCAAAATATGTTGGGTCCACTCTCATGATGCCCAACAGGAAATCAATGGCAGCTGTCTTCTGATACAAGATTTACCCCTACCAACAGTGCCTTACAGTGCTGATCACTCCCAATTTATATTGTACCATGGTGTGCCTGTGGCAAACTAAGTAAAGTATGACAGACGCATATTGTAATTAAGGGGAATGCCATGCCAATATACTAAAACAGGTAATGTCAGGTTTCATTGATGCAAGTTCCTTACTGTCTAATCTAAGCTTAATACAAAATGTAGAGAAATACAACTAAACAAGTATTACCTAAAGGATCTGTCACTGAGCCTGTGCTGTTAAATCTTACCACATGTAAGTAAGTCAGTAGACAGTGATGTCTAGCACTCAGAGTGGGAATTATCTGGGCTTAGGGTGAGTAAGGACAGAGGGTTAAGGGGCAGATTCAATGGGCCAGGAAGGTCCTTTTCTGCTGACAGAGTTCTGTGATTCTATGATTTTTTGATAAAAGAGAACAGGCTACTACAGTTAACCACTTACTCAAGTCGCATTCAATGTCACAGTAATATATTCTTGTCTAAAATCCCTGGAAACTGACTTTCTGCTTCTGATAAAGGTTTATTTTCAACATGTTGAACAGCTTATTATTATCACAGCCACTGCCAAGGTGATGAGCTAAGCAACAACATTTAATTACAATTAGACATACAAAGCCCTTGTTCACGTGTTGAATTTAGCACATCACTGCCTTTCCTTTTGGTTTTACAACACTTTATTTCATCTGGCACTTCACCACTCTTTTTCATTTTTATTGTTTATCTCAAGCACAAATCTTAGACAAGAAAGTTCAGATACTACTTTAATGAGATATTTGTCCAAGAGAGTATGTACTGAGCTGCAAAGAGCTCAAGTTCAGCTGGGTTCTGGGGAATGTTTATATGGGATTTAGTGGAGAATAGAATTGTCAGATTCTGACAGAACAGAATTTTGCAGAATTTTTGAAATTTCACTGAAATTCTGCTGAATTTCATCAGAAATGGAACAATGGAATCCCATAGCAGAAAACTGTGGAACAGGTTTTTTGTTACATTTCCATGGAATTCTGTTCTGTGAATCTTCAATATTTACTGGTGAAATGATTGTAGAATGATTTTCCATGGAAAAAAATGCTGTTCCACAGAATATAATTCCACAGATCACAGTAGGGGAATTCTGCAGAAGGACCAGCAAAATTCCAGCAGAAATTCCTGCAGTGGAGTGATCATTCTGCTCTATTCCGCTGGTGAAATTCCACATTCCACACAGTTATTATGGGATTGAACAGCAATATTTGTTAGTAGCTATGCAGTTTTTTTAGCTATAATATTTTTCTGTCAAAAATATCAAAATACACATTTTTATTTTTGTTTTCATCCATTCCTGAACCAAGATACTGTATTTTGAAGTTTTTAGAAGTTCCCACTCCTGTGCTACTGTATCTTGATAACGTTTTGCACTATTTACCATCATAAACATATGGTAGCACCATCCAAATACATCCATAGCAGGAATCTAGCATGTACATTTGACAGGTAATCTAACTAGAAGAGATTTTTAATAATTGTGAATTGCAGCCATCTTTAATGACTTGAGTCATTATTTACAAAATTAGTTGTAAAAGCTGTTTTAACAATATATTAGAAAACTGGACATACACTGCTATGAATCTTAGGATCAAAACACAAGAAAATGGACTCTCACTGCAGCTATGCTGTTGTGCACATATCTGAGAGTTAACTTGGAAACTTAACACCTGTGGAATACAACTTGAAGCTTATAACAGATGTTAACGTTCTGATTGCCTGACCTTGTTTATGCCTTGTGAGAAGTTTCATCAAAGTGGGTAAGCCTCCTTCACTATTTCTATTACATGCAAATAAAGATGTTGTTACTTTGGCCCCACATGGTTCGGTTTTCTATTGGTGTTTACCTCAACCCCACTAGCCATTGATGTACTTTGATTTTTTTCCAAATGAATCTTACGATGTCAGAAATACATTTTTGTTAAAAAAAACCTATATGATTAAATTTCTTGCCAACTAACAAATAATGCTGCTTTAAAAGAACAAAATACAACTGTACAGTAATTTACCTGTCAAAACAATGAACAGCAATGACATAAACCAGGATTGCTTGTGCACATAACTTGGGAACAGATACAAAATAATAAGAGCAGGGATGGGGTAAAAAAGGATAAAGCCAACATTAAATGGAGGGCAATGAGTACCAATGCCCATAGTCTGGGAAACAAGCATCCAGAGCTAGTAGCCCTGATGGAAGAGGAACACTTGGATATTGTGGCAGTCACAGAAACATGGTACACGGAGAACCATGACTGGGATGTCAACATACCAGGGTACACAATCTACAGAAGGGACAGGGAGGGTAAACGAGGAGGTGGAGTAGCTCTCTACATAAGGGGGATCAAAGCTACAGAACTAAAAAGTAAAGGGGGAGGACAAGAGTAACTCTGGGTCACCTTGGAGACAGGGAATGGCATCACAATCTGCACAGGGGTTGTATACAGACCCCGGTCTCAAGGAGAAATGGACAAAGAGAATGATAGAGGCATTCTCAAAATGGCTGAAAAAGGGAGATACTGTTGATGGGGACCTGAATATGCCAGATGTTAACTGGGTGACATGGACTGCAGCCACATCCAAGAGCAGGGTCATTCTCGATGCCCTACAGGGGCATGCGTTAGACAGCTAGTGGTGGAAACCACTGGAGGGAGCAATATTAGACCTGGACTCTCAAATGGAGAGAGGATCACAAATTTAGAAGTCAGTAGACATCTGGGAACAAGCAACTACGTACAGTAGTGCTTCTCAATAACACAACCATGGACAAAGCCATACAAAGACAAGGATACTGGACTTTAGAAGGGCTGACTTTGGCATAATGGGTGAATACCTGAGGAATGCATTAGCAAATGGCCAGAAAGGAGGGTGGAAGAACAATGGAGAAAATCAAACTGCCATCATGGAGGCAACACGCCTTTGTGTGAAATAAATAAAGAAAACAAAGTGGAATAAAAAACCACTATGGTTCTCAAAAGAGGTGTCAGGGAAGGTTAAGGAGAAAAAGGCTGCATTCTAAAAGTGTAAGGAATCACAGATGGAGCACGACAGGGAACTGTATCAATTAAAGCAGAAAGAAGTGGGGAAGGCAGTCAGAAAAGCAAAGGCCCAAACCAAGGAAAAGATAGCCAACTTAGTTAAGAAGGGGGATAAAACCTTTTATAAGTATGTTAGGGAGCATAGAAAGGTTAAGGGAGGGATAGTGAAGATTAATAAAGGAGAGGGGAGGTGGGCAGAGGGAGACAGTGAAAAAGGCAGAGATACTGAATGCATACTTTGCTCAGTATTCACAAAAGAAGAAGAGGAGGAGTTACCTAAACCAAACAGTAGAAGCACTCTGGATAGTGGGGTTGGCCTGTCCATTTACAGAAGAAATAGTACTGAAAGAACTCCTAAAACTCAAGGTGGACAAAGCAATGGGCCTGGCAGAGGATTCACCCTAAATCCTAAAGGAGCTAAGGGAGGACCTAGTGACACCACTAACCACACTTTTTAACAAATCTTGGAAGATGGGGTGGTACCTGAGGACTGGAGGAGGGCAGATGTGATTCCCCTTCACAAAAGTGGGAGCAAGGAAAAAGCAGGAAACTACAGACCTGTTAGTTTGACCTCAGTGGTGGGGAAAATGATGGAATCACTTCTGAAAAAAAGAATTGTTGAGTACCTAGAGGTCAGAGGGGCACAGGACCCAAAGCAGCATGGATTCACAGCAGGAAGGTCATGTCAGATGAATCTAATCGATTTCTTTGACTGGGTGACCAGGGTAATAGACCAGGAAGGGGCTGTGGATATGGCCTACCTAGACTTTAGCAAGGCATTTGACACAGTCCCGCACAAAAGATTAATAATCAAGTTAGCCAGCCTGGGAGTGGGTCCCAGGGTGGTAGCCTGGGTAGCAAACTGGCTGCACAACAGGACACAGAAGGTAATAGTGAATGGAACACATTCTGAAGAAAGGAGGGGGTTACTAGTGGAGTACATCAGGGCTCAGTACTGGGTCCAGTCCTCTTTATCGTCTTTATAGGTGACATTGAAGAGGATCTGGAAGGAAAGGTATGCCTCTTTGCAGATGACACAAAAGATCTGTAACAGAGTTGATACACAAGGGGGGGTAGAAAGGATGAGAAAGGACTTGGCAAGGTTGGAGGAATGGTCAGACATATGGCAACTAAGATTCAATGCAAAAAGTGCAAAGTAATGCACCTGGGAAATAAAAATCCAGGAGAAGAGTACACAATAGCAGGGGAGATACTAACGACAACAATAATGGAAAGGGATCTGGGTGTAGTCATATCAGATGACCTAAAGGTGGGTAAGCAATGTGTGAAGTCAGTAAGGAGAGCCAGGGGGATACTGGGATGCACAGGGAGGGGCATCACAAATAGAAAAAGGGAAGTGGTTATCGCACTATACAGACAGTTGGTGAGACTCCATCTGGAGTACTGTGTGCAGTTTTGGAGACCTCATCTAACGCAAGGACATAGACAAGATGAAAGCAGTCCAGAGGAGGGCAACTAAAATGGTGCAGGGTCTACATCACAAATCATATGACGAGAGACTGAAAGAGCTTAATATGTATACCCTTGATGAAAGGAGGGACAGGGGGGACATGATAGAAGCTTTTAAGTACCTCAAGGGAATCAACAAAGTCCAGGAGGATAGCATCTTTCAGAAAAAGAGATGTGTAAGAACAAGGGGGCACAATTTAAAGTTAGAGGGGGGACAACTCGGGGTAATGTGAGGAAATTATTTTTCATGTAGAGAGTGGTGGATGCATGGAACCATCTTCCTGGAGAGGTTGTGGGGTCTAAAACAGTGGGGGAATTAAAACATGCATGGGACAGACATAAAGCAATTATAGTGGGGGGTTGCAGGAAGTAGGCTGTTGGTTAACTAGAATCTGCAGCTTATCCAATAGGTAGGGAAATGGGCAAACTGGGTGGGCCAAGTGGTCCTTATCTGCCGTCAAAGTCTATGTTTCTATGTTTCTAAATAAAAAATGAGCAAAAAAAATAATCAGATAAATTAAAAAGACAAGGTTGATTACTGGTTAGGGTGGTGAACAGTGAGAGAAAAGTCTGGCCAGTTCGCTCACTTACCTTTTAAAAGACAACCATGATGCAGAAGCTTGAACCTGAGAAAGAACTGAGTTCCAGAGGAAAGGGAGTCTACAGGAGAACACAGTTTTTCCAGTAGACTGACAACAGTAAGCAGTAAAAAATGAGGAGAGGTTTAAGTGATGATGGGTGTAGGCAGAGGGAGGATATAACATGTGAAGGGAGGAAAGGTAGTCAGAGACAGTTAACAGGTTTTGAAAAAACGTTCAAAACAGGTTTTGAAGAGCAAAGCAGTCAGAGAAAGGGTAGCATCAAGAGACTGTAACCAACCAAAACAATCCAAAGTCAGCATATCCTTACTGCCAATATGATGGCACTGCCAAGGTGGGGGTGGGGGTGGGTCCAGGGACAGAAAGTAACCTGGAACCAGATGGGCATGGGGCAGCTAGCAGAGCTGTGCCCACCTGGTGCCATCTCGCTTTCTGTCCCTGGAACCCCCCCCCCTTGGTGGTCCCATCTCATCAGCAGTGAGGGTATGCAAACACCACAGCCAATATAGGTACATCATAGATAATTCTAGTGGTCTGTATAACTTACAAGTTTTGACAACTGTTGAGTTACATTTAACTATGATGAAACACTATTCAGGGATATCACTTGCCCCTCCTTGAATGAGTTGGATGTGTCTGCTCATGTATTTATTGTATATTTAATATGTATAGTATTTTGTACTGCACAACTAAGATGTGATAGACAATAATAAAATACATAACAAAGCAAACGCACCCCGCTCGCTGCCACCTCACTCCCTCTCCCTCTCCTGCCAAGCTATCTCCCCAACTCACACTATACTACCTCTTGTGCCCCTTCTGCACACAGCCCTCTCCTGTCCAACAGGTTCAGCCCCCCAAACTATCCTGGCCTCTCTAGTGTTGCGATGGTTGAGGGGGCTGGATACCTGCTGCAATTCCCAGAGGTGTACCATATGTTTGGTGCTAGCCTGCAGTGGCTGCAACTCCAGGGTTTTTGGTGCAGGGACCCCTTGCCTTTTATAAAATTTGGAACAGTCCCTGATGCACTCAGAGTTCACTGCAGCACTAGAGTGACCCAACTTGTGTCACTTTAAGGACTGTTTTAAAAATCAAGCCCATAGTCTCTAGTGGAGCTGTCTCTTTCTCACACGAATTTATTCTGTGCAGGCAGTCTTTTTCTTCCTCCCCATTTTTGTTGGTGGTTTCTATGCCTCGCCCAAAGATAATCCTTCTGTACTATTTTATGCTATTACTTTGCTTGTCACTCAATCTTCATCCAGGGAATTTCTTTTTCTATAGGAGTTCAGTATCAACAGGCTTTCCTTTTCTGCTAAATCTACAGTGCCTTCAGAAAGTATTCACCCCCCTTGGCTTTTGTCACATTTTGTTGTGTTACTACCAGAATTTTTAATGCATTGAAATGATGTTTTCCCCCTTGATTCACGCAACATGCTCAACAATTTAAAGGGGCAAAAATATTTATATTGTGTAACAAAAATGTATGAAACATTAAAAACTGAAATATCTTGTTTACTTAAGTATTCACCCCCTTGAGTCAATACTTTGTAGAAGCACCTTTGGCAGCAATTACAGCTTTGAGTCTTCTTGGGTATGTCTGTATCAGCTTTACACATCTGGATTTGGGGATTTTCACCCATTCTTCCCTGCAGATTTGCTCAAGCTCTGTCAAGTTGGATGGGGAGTGTCGGTGAACCACAATCTTTAAGTCTTTCCACAGATTCTCAATGGGATTCAAGTCTGGGCTTTGGCTGGGCCACTCAAGGACATTCACCTTCTTGTTATGAAGCCACTCCAGTGTTGCTTTGGCTGTATGTTTGGGGTTGTTGTCCTGTTGGAACATAAATCTTCACCCCAGTCCAAGGTCTATTGCAGACTGATGCAGGTTCTCCTCAAGGATGTGCCTGTATTTGGCTCCATTCATTGTTCCCTCTATCCTGACAAGTGCCCCAGTCCCTGCCACTGAAAAGCATCCCCATAACATGATGCTTCCACCACCATGCTTCATGGGAGGGATGGTGTTACATGGGTGATGAGCTGTGTTCGGTTTGCGCCAGGCACAGCGCTTTGCATTCAGGCCAAAGAGTTCAATTTTTGTTTCATCAGACCAGAGAATCTTTTGCCACATGGTCTCAGAATCTGCCACGTGCCTTCTTGCAAACTCCAGGCATGCTATTATGTGGCCTTTTCTCAGGAGTGGCTTCCTTCTAGCCACTCTTCCATAGAGGCTACATCTGTGAAGTGCTACAGAGATTGTTGTCCTCTGGACAGGTTCTCCCATCTCAGCCATGGAACTCTGTAGTTCTGCTAGGGTGGTCACTGGGTTCTTGGTCACTTCCCTGACCAAGGTCCTTCTTGCCCAATTGCTCAGTTTGGGAGGACGGCCTGCTCTAGGAAGAGTCTGGGTGGTTCCATAATCTTTCCATTTTCTAATGATGGACTTGACTGTGCTCCTGGGAACTTTCAACACCCTAGAAATGTTTTTATACCCCTCCCCAGATCTATGCCTCCTCACAATTCTATCACAGAGTTCTACAGACAGCTCCTTGGTCTTCATGGTAGAGTTTCTGCTCTGACATGCACTGTCAACAGTGGGACCTTATATAGACAGGTGTATTTCCTCTGAAATCATGTCAGCCATTTAAACTGACCACAGGTGGACTCCATTCAAGTTTTAGAGTGATCTCACAAGGAAATTGGATGCACCTGAGCTCAATTTGGAGTGTCATAGCAAAGGGGGTGAATACTTATCAAATCAAGACATTTCAGGTTTTATTTTAAATTACATGTACAAAAAATTCCAGAAGTTTCATTCCACTTTGACATTATAGAGTAATTTGTGTAGATACGTGACAAATAAATCCAATATAAATGTATTTTAATTTGAGTTTGCAACATCACAAAATGTGACAAAATCCAAGCGGGGGCGAATACTTTCTGAAGGCACTGTATCATACAAAAATCAAATCCTTAACATTCACCCAGCTCCTATTAGAGCATACCCATCTTAATTACCAGTCCTCCAACCACACCCTTATTCACTGGGTTCTCTCTTCCCATTCCCACTGTGTTATTGCCACTGCTATCTCCCTGGATGCTGTCAGTGATCACAGTATGAGCTACTGTGTCTGGTAAAAGTGTTACCCTTTTTTCCTTTCTAAATTTATCAAGTCAAGGTTGTCTGAAATCTCTTAACCTGGACTCCTCTTCCTCCCAGATCTCTCCATCATTGAATGATCCTCCCTATCTATGGCCAATAACAAAGATGAGGCTATCTCCTTGTTCCATTCAAAATTCATCTGCTTCTGGGATAAACATGTCCCATTTAGGATGTCCCATATAAGAGAGTTTCCCCTTCCCTGGGTCAGCCTTTGCAGGGCACTTGACTCTGCTTGATATCTCTTTAAGGCTTCAAGCTACTCTGGATCTTCATAGGTACAGTCAGCAATGAACCACCTCCATTAAGCCCACCAAGGAGGTCAAAAATGAGATGGTTCACCTCAAACTTAAGAATATCCTTAAGTCCCCTGCAATCTTCTGGAAGATGATAGAATGTTCTCCCACTTTTGGCCACCTTCTCAATTGTCCTCAGTTCTACCATGCTGGTTCATCAGAGACATCAGTGATGACCTTTACAGTGACAACAGAGCCATGACAGCCTCTACAGAGACACCCGACAACTGACACATAAGCAAAGCAAAAAAGTACAGCAAGCATAATGAAAAACACCTGAACATGACACCTGAAGTTTAAATTCAGGGGGCTTTGCCCCTCACACCCATCCCCCTATTTTATATAACAAACTCCATGGCACACACACTGTGGAGGACAAGGCATGCACTACCTCTGGCTGTGGAACCACCCCTGCTGACAGTAAAGTGGCAGCAACACCATGGACCTAGGAAACCTGTCATCTGTTGCCAGCAACACCATTGACCTAGGATACCTGTCAGCAGCAACACTGCCTCACTACAACTGCAGTCGCCAAACCTGTGTCACTGTAAGTGAGCAGTTGTTACAGCATTGCTATATCAGTGGCATACCATTGTCCTCCCCAGTCCATCTGGATGGTAGGTCCCCTACACCCAACCCCCTTCAAGTTGCCTACTGTTTAACAAATTCTTCACTACTTGTGCCCTCTCACTTCTCCTCAGTCCTCTGTTCCTCCCTCCCTTCCTTCCTTCCTTAATCTCCTCCTTCACACCTTCACACCTTCACATAAGGCCCCTTTCTCATTGTTACCTATAACCCCTTAGAAGACTCACCAGGTTATCTTGCCCTTCCGCTTCTGGAGTGGCCATTAGTCTGATAGTTTAGACCCTAAACCTCTACACCTATGTGTGACAAAGGGGCTGACAGCTTTTCCTTTGGTACATATCAACCTATTTCCTTCCTCCGTGCTAATGCTAACTTTCAAGAAAAAAACTTAAACTCAGCTTTCTGCTTTCATTGACTCCTCTAGTGTTTCTTTCTTTTCCATTCTGGTCTCTGTAAACCACATTCCACTATTTCCTCACTCCTTCATGTCATTGATTCCATCATTAAAGGGATGAACCAGGGAAACATTACTACTGTCATTTCCATGGATCTTGCCAGAGCCTTTGGTATAGTACTCTATACCATCCTTCTTGACAGTGTTAAGGGTAATGGAATTTCTGTTTCCTCCATCCAATGGTTAGACTCCTACCTCCCTTGCTGTCTTCAGTCGGTTTAGGTGAGTGACACCTTGTCTTCCCCCTCCCCATCCAATCAGGGTCCCACTAGGCTTAATTTTGGGCCACATGCTATTCTCCATTTTTCTTTATAACTTGCCCTCTGCTTGTACTAACATAAACATCTTTATATATATTATAGGGGTGCAGTCATGCCCCTATAATTAGGGTTAAATTTTCACTTGTAGGCTACACTGAAAATTTTGCATTTCAATAACTTTGCAACTGTTCAAGTGATTTGCATGACATTTGGCATTCACATTCAGGCTAATGGGTCTCCTGATGAGGTAAGTTTTGGTTTGTGTGGATATGCAGGTGCAGAGATATGGAGTGTCAAAAACATGCAAATTACCACTTTTTGTCAAATTCTTTGTCACCACATTGCAAAAACACTGCAAAGAATCTTAGTCTGAAATTTTTAGTGTATATAGTTTTTGGGTCACAGTGGTGCCTTTTGAAGGTTTAGTGAAAAAATATTAATCTGTTCCAAAGTTATTACATTTTAAAGCTTCCCATTATTTCCCACAGGAAAATTTAGATGTCAGGCTCAAAATAGGATTCTTGACTGCAAATGCAGAATCCTCGTTTGTGCTGCCACCATCTTGCTTTCGGTTAGTGAGGTAAACAAACTTAAATTTCTTAAATTATACAAGGCTTCAGTAAACACCAACAGTTGTTTTGACCTTTCAGGGCCTAAGGAGTCTCATTCTAGGGTCAGTTTTTTTTTTAAATGTGGTGAAATATCTTTATTTCATCCGAGGAACTCATTTGCTGCAAATAGCAGAAAAATGTTACAGCAAAACAGGATTCTTTTCCACAAATTGAGAAAAATAATTTATTTTTTTCCACAAATTGTGAAAAAGGAAGCATGGACAAGGATTCTTTTTGCAATTTGCAAAAAATAAATTGTATATAGTTGCTTCTTTGTCACTTCATAGCAAATGAACAGTTTGGAATGTTGGGCTGAAATGTTCAGCATACAAAGGGTTTGCCACACAGATGTGCCTTTTGCTGGTTTGGTGGAAATACACTGCTTTGTCTTGGAGTTCTGTGGATCTAAATTTTATTTTATTTCCCCTAGGATAACATTGCACTAGGAGGTTTATGGAGTTGTTTTTTAGTCACTACACTGTTAAGAAACAGTTTGCAGTTTTGCTCAGAAATGTCCAGGGTACAAGGGACATGTGCCACTGATGTGCCTTTTCATGGTTTTGAGAAAATATATTAATTTGGCCAAGTTACAAAGCTTTCCAATCTTGCTGTGATTTCTATAAGATAATACTGCAATGTGAGTTTTTTTATGCTTTACACTATGGGATGGAATCACACTCTGATGGGCAAATAAGGATGCAGTATCACTACTCTGACTGAAAAAGCATGCATGGATGACAGTGCAGGGCCTGGAAGGACCTGCACTCTCACATGTATATGTGGATAAGCTCTCCATTTTCTCAAAAATTAAGGCAATTATTTGCAAAAAAAACTTCATTAATGCATCAGTTAGGGTTAAAGCAACAAAAGTTTGGAAATGTGAGGTTAGTGTTTTCAACTCTAACACTCAGCCCCACCCCACTCTGCACACAACAGCAGGCATCAGGTGTGTGCCTTGGTGTGCTCCGCCCTAACATGCACCCCATTCTCCTATGTTGCACCCATCTAAGCTTATTTAATCATGGAATGGGGTGAGCATTAAGACTAACAACCCCAAGGCACACCCCAATGCCTTTTGGTGTGTGTAGGGTGGGGGTGGGTGGTTCTATAGCTATTGGGGGAGGTTCTGTCACCACTCTTTAGGAGAGGGGTTCCGATAGCTTGTTTCCAAGGTGTCGGAAATTTGCTGAGACAGACAGATTTATTAAGAATTTTAGTTAGACAGCAGAGGGCTTCATTAAGGGTAAGACGTAGTAGTTTTAAATCCTGGGAGTTATTAGTATGCCGGGACTTGGCCAGAAACATGGATAAGTATTTCTTAGCTTGAAAGGGTGATAAGGTATGGAGACAGAAAGGGGGTATATTTGGGGGAAGGGATGTGTGTGCTAGGGGGTCAAAGAAGTGGGGGGGCAAGACTTCACTGAGGTCAGAAAACATGATGTTTAGGATGTTAGCAATCTCCCAGGGGTCAAGGTTAGTATTTCTGTCAGTTGATAGCTGAGCAGGGAGCGGGGAGATGTTTTTTCTGCTAAGCTGATTCCACACCAACAAAAGTCTGGAAATTTGATGTTAGGGTTACCAACCCTGCCCCCCACCCCCACCCTATGCAGACCAACAGGCATTGGGTCTGCATTTGGGTTGTCGGCCCTAACTCTCACCCCATTCCATTTTTAAGGAAACTGAGATGGTACAGCACAGGAGAACAGGATGAGAGTTAGGATCAATGATCCCAAGGCACACATCGATGCCTGTTGGTCTGTAGAGGGTAGGGGTGGATGGTGGTGGGGGGGTAGGGTCAGTAACATCAAATTTCCAGACTTTTATGGATGTGGAATCAACCCTAACTGATGCAGTAATGGACCTTTTTGCAATGAATTTCCCTTCTTTTTGAGAAATTGAAATGTTACTCATATGGCATCCATAGGTGAAAGTGCAGGCCCTCTGGGCCCTGTGCGCCCACCTACCCGTCAGTGTAGAGTCATAGCACAGGAGGGGCCCTGTGCTCCCAGTTTTGGATAATGGGATGCATATTTGGGAGCAGGGTGCTCTGGGCCCTGCGCTCCAAGCCACCCTCAAGTGCAGAGACATAGTGCCTGAGGATCCTGTGCTCCCAGTATTGCAAGATGGTATCCATGAGTGGGAGCATGTGCCCTTTGGGCCCTGAGCTCCCACCTACCTATACATATAGAGACATAGTGCAAGAGAGCCCTGTGTTTTTAGTTTTGCATAATTGCATCCATAGGTGGGAGGCATGGGCCCTCTGTGTCCTGCACTCCCACCCACCCATTAGTGTACAGGCATAGCATAGAAGGACCCAGTGCTCCCAGTTTAGCACAAATAGTATGCATACTGTAGGTGGGAGCACAAGCCCTCTGGGCCCAGTGCTCCCACCTATGCATAAATACAGACACATAGAAAAGGCCTTGAGTCATTCCAAGCAACCATCATAATGTTTATTTGGTAATATCTCAGTAACTGTAGAAACTACTGAAAAATATTTTGCAGTTATATTCATGACCTAGCCCCCTCCACACATGCTAGCTGTGTTTAGCAAAAAATCCATATTTTGAACCATTTTCGAGACATAGGCACCAAAAGGCACTACAACCGCCACAATGCAATCTGACAGGAAAATTTGCAACTTTGGAGTGCTGTAACTCCGGAACTGGTGTAATTTTGTTCACCAGATTAGCAAAAGACACATCTGTGGTGCAAGGGCTTGCATCCTGCAAATTTCAGCTAAAAAGTCCAAACCATGTAGTGGCAGTGAGGTGATAAAGAAACCATGATGTTGGGGAAAGTACTGTTGCAAGTTGCAAACATTTTGCAAATTTGTGAAAGTACCTTGTGACAGTTTGATAAATTTGCAAAAGTGTCATACTCCCATTTATGACAGTTCAAATGGCCACATCAAAATATGCATATTTCTGGTTTTTTTGAAAGAAAAAAAACTGAAGCATGAGTACTGTTCCTAGGACCCCGTTTAGGTAAACACAACAGTTGTTGTTTACCTAGGGGTACTATTTTTTGAACTATAAAATTTTTTCACCACAGCTAACTGAAACAAGGTGGTGGCAGCACAACACTACAGAGGGCATTTGCAACAGAAAAATGTACTTTCATGATGTTACATGTTGCTTTTGTGCAAAACATAAATTTTTTCCCTTAGGATATAATGGAAAACTTAAGACTTTAATAACTTTTGAATGGATTAATCTTTTTTCACCAAGCCTTCAAAAGGCACTTCTCTAACCTGATCCCCATATACCCAGAATATTTTGGACCAGACGGACAAACTCTTTGGCTGTAGAAATGAAGAAAGAATTAGCAAAAATTGAGGATTTTTCACACTTTATGACGCTCCACAGTTCCGCAACCACGTATCCAAACAAAACAAAAATTACCAGATCCAGAGATCTATGGTATGATAATCCTCCTGTCATATTTCAGGTGAATCAGATGAACGGTTGCAAAGTTATTAAAGTGTAAAACTTTTGGTTTAACATAGACATGGCCATGCAACCTTAACTACAGTATACCTGCCCAATATATGTATATATATATATATATATATATATATATATATATATATATATATATATATAGAATAGATGATGGGCAGGAGTGTGATATGGGAAATATTCTCACTCCTGCAAAGTGAACTCTGTATTCTCACAAATGCTGAAGGCCCAGCTCACTCTGCAGGACTGAGAATATTTCCCATAGCACACGATCTGCACATCATGCGTGCTATTTATACAATGGGATAGGAGCTTAAGAAATATTGTTAGGTTGTGTCTTTTTTTTCTGCTTCTGTGTGCTTTTTTTATTATTCTTTGGTAACTAAGTGAGTTTTCAGGAGTGACCTGGGAACACTGGGCAGTTAAAAGGACACTGTCAGCTTTTCCCTTTCATTTTTGGACAAACGTAAACAGTGTGCCTGTTGGCACACATCTATCCTATACATGCACGGGATTTGGGCTGCGATATGCAAAAATTAATTATTGTACTCCCAGTGCTCGGTTTGCAATCGCTCATAGATGGAACATTTTAGAATAGGGTAAGAGACCATGCAATGTGTAGCTGCAAGTTCAGTCTGAAAAAATTGTACTTCGGGGTCATGCTCATGGCAGACGCACAGCCCTGGCCTGGCTGTGCTTCCGGTATGCAGAGAACTTAACGTGGACCCGACTGGGAAGGTACTTTGTTAAAATGTATAAAAACTGTAAAAAATCATTACATTGGGAATATATAGGGATGTTCTGCAGTATGTATGGGATAGATGTGTACCAACAGGCACACGGTTTACATTTTGCCAAAAACAAAGGGGCAAAGCTGACATTGTCCCATTAAGTGACTCGCGTAGAGTCACAAAGTATGCAAGTGGAGGTTGTGAGAATTAAACCCAGGTGTGGTCTGCTGAATATATCAAGCTTGTTCAGAGCTCATTACTCTAACCTCTAGACTATACTGACAGCACAGACTGTGTGTGATCTGAGGATGTGGAAGTGTTTCTAAAAGGGATGGGATTGTTAGAAACACAATGGGAAACAGATGACTGTGTTTTGCAAGGCTAATTGAGTTAGTTGCAGCTTGCACTGAGAAAGAGAAACTGCTTTGTAAAGAAGTTTCCTTTAGAATTTAGGTTGTTTTGAAGCTGAGATTAGCACAGTAATGGGCTAGGAGTGTTAGAAACTATGGGACACAGGTACATGTGTTTTGGAATGCTAACTGAGTAAATTGCAGGCTTCAGTGAGAAACAGAAACTGATTTCTGAAGCAATTTTATTTAAAATGCTATCTTGAGTAAGCGAGTGAGATAGTGAGTGCGTGCGTGAGTGAGTGAGTGAATGAGTGAGTGCGTGAGTGAGTGAGTGAGTGCGTGAGTGAGTGGTGACATCAGCAGAGTATGGATAAACAGAGTATATCTCATTCCACTAATGTCATCAGCATTTATCTCACTCCAGTGAGCATTTATATCACTGCAGTGAGAATATCTCCATTTATTCCACTGGAATAGCTCTCACCCCCATTGTATAAATATATATAAATGAGAGTGCTTCAGAAATCTGTTTCTGTTTCTCACTGAAGCCTGCAATTTACTCAGTTAGCTTTGCAAAACACACTTACCTGTGTCCCATAGTTTTTAACCCTCCTAGCCCATTACTGTGCTAATCTCAGCTTCAAAACAACCTGAATTCTAAAGGAAACTCCTTTACAAAGCAGTTTCTCTTTCTCAGTGCAAGCTGCACCAAACTCAATTAGGATTGCAAAACACAATAACCTGTTTCCCATTGTGCTTCTAACAATCCCAGCCCATTCAGAAACACTCTCACACCATCAGATCACATGCAAACAGTGCTATCAGTATAGCCTAGAGGTTAGAATAATGAGCTCCGAATAAGCTTGGTACATTCAGCAGACCAGACCTGGGTTTGATTTTTCACAACCTCCACTTCCTTAGGCCCTGTCCACACTATGCCTCTGTAACATTACAGAGGGTGTAAAACATTACCATAACAGGTCGCATTTACACCTGTAATGTTACAGGAGGCATTTTCATAACCATTGTTGAAACCACATATGAGGTGGTTTCAACAACGGTTATGAAACAGGTCCCGCCATGGTAATGTTACCGGTGGTAGTGTGGATGGCCGGTAACAGTCCCCTGCAGGGCACGAAGTGCAGCGTGAGCTGCATTGTGGGACTGGGCACCGCCGTAATGGTCGCCTGGTTCCCAATGTGTGGACCGGCGGTGCCGGTCCCGTAACGGACACCGCCGAGGTGTGGACGCACTGCACCACTCCGCGGCCAGAACGGATTTCATCTGTTACCAGGTGTGAGCAGTGTAGTGTGGACAGAGCCTTAGTGTGTGACTCTGAACAAGTCATTTAACTGCCCAGTGTTCCCAGGTCACTCCTAGAAACTCACTTAGTTACCAAAGAATAACAAAAAGAGAAAGGACATAGAAACAGAAAAAGACACAGCAAAACATAACAACACTTCTTAAGCTCTTACCCCATTGTATAAAAAGCACACATGATGTGTAGATCATGTGCTGTGGACCAATGAGCTTGCAGTGCATACTGTAATATCCATTCACAAATACGTACCCCATAGGAAAGGCTCACTTCGCCTTGTGATTATTACTTCGTGTTGTCATTCCACCTTAAATGCAAAGTAAGGTGGAGTCACAACAATATTGGCAGCACCCCACCCACACAGTCACCAGAATTAATGTGCATCCCCAAAGTGCTACTGTCTTGTGTCCAGAAAACTCCCCAGTGCTGAGCTGATGAAGTGAAATGAGAGTGTAACAAGAAATGCAAAGTCTCCTAGAATTAATGGCACACTCAGTCATGCACACAGTGGTCACTCACAGAGTCACCAGAATTAATGTGCATCCCCAAAATGCTGTTGTCTTGTATCCAGAAAATTCCCCAGTGCTGACGAAATGCTACTGTCTTGTGTCCAGAAAATTTCCCAGTGCTGACGAAGTGAAATGAGAGCGTAACAAAATATGCAGTCTCCCAGAATTAATGGTGCGCTGCAAACACACAGACAGATTAAGATTGCGCTGCACATTCAAGGAATGCATACAAAAAAGCACAACACCACCTAACCAGAGCTCACAAGTCACAAATCCAAATCTTTAAAAGAATACCTATTGCCAGTTGGGGGATTAGTGCACAGCAGTAACAATCCACTACCAGTAAAGATACCACAAAGCAGTATAAAAATCCATGCAGGTGCAGTGGATAGTAGGTTCACACTGCTGCAATTACTCTGTGGCACAATAAAAGGTTTCTGATTTAATGGGACACATCGCACACACACTCAACACACACACACTACAAGTAATGCGTAGCAAATTAAAAACCTGTAGTAATATAACCAAATGTTTTAAACAAATTATACACTGCTGCACCACAACAATCAGCAAAAATATATCAAGAATTAATGAAAATATTACTGTGTGTACATTAACACAGTTATACTGTCCAAGAAAAATATTACCAAAACAGAAAGACTGCCTTTTTCTCCCAGTTAATGCACCTACACCACAAACACACCCCTCCCCAAAGCACACTTCACAGTACACAGACCGACTGTTCTAAATTAACTTTCAAAATCCACACACAACAATAAACACTCGATGATATGAGCACAGAACAATTTCCTACAATCGATGTACTAAATTTTGAGCAAAAAAAATGGCTCAGAAAGGCATTTTAAACAGCTTTTAGTGGTTCTGAATCTCAGAGCTCTGAGAGCAAACTGTCTCCAGCTACCACTACACACACACTACCCAGGCCATAACTGAGGCTGTGCAGAACAATCTAGAGCCCATTTGACCTGCAATCCCATGAATCACTGCAGAATGTCATTTGGAGCTCAATTACAAGGTGAAGTGAGGTGAATGACATTGATTTCAATGTACTTCGCCTTAAAATTGGTGGAGAAGTGGTTTGGGGAAGGCGGAATAACATAAAATCGTTGGTTTCAATGGACTTCGCATTCCTCATTATGAAGCAAAGTACTCCACTTCACATTGTGGAGTACACCGTGGATTCCGTGTTGCTTCATGAATCACTTTGCGGAGTGAATTTGGGTCATTTCTCCCACCACTACTTACAGTACTGTAACTCACATGCTGTACAGGAAGAAATGCAAATGCCTATGGCTGTACTTTCCCAGTGAGCTGAGCCTGTATCATAAAACTCCCCAATTTAAAAACTCTTATTAATGAGTACAGTGGTGGGGTGGTGAAGTCTGGAGAGATACTACAAATCAGGCTTACAATACATCCAAGTAACTAGTAAAAAATGTATTTTGTGATTCGTGAAATTGTGACGTGATCGGAAATTGTGATTTGTGACTGCATTTGCGACTGTGACGATGAATCACGTGATTAGGTGTGAGATAACCAATATGGAATTGTATGGGAAAGCGAATGCCTATGGCTGTAATTCCGCGATGAGTTGTAGCACAAAACTACTCAACTTAAAAACTCTTATTAATGAGTACAGTGGTGGGGTGGTGAAACATGGAGAGATACTACAAAACAGGCTTACAATACATCCAAGTAACTAGTAAAAAAATGTATTTTGTGATTTGTGATGTGATCGTGAATCGTGATTTGTGACTGCATTTGTGACCGTGATGATGAAGAACGTGATTTGTATCACGAGTGACTCGTGATGATGGTCCTGACTTACAAACACATATTAATGAGTACAATGTTCATGCAGAATTATGCACCACACCAGTCCAGTACTCTGAAGGGAAGCCAAAGAAATAACTATGACTTAAGTTACAAATGGAGATTGGGTCCTAATGAGATGCAAATGCACAGACAGATTAAGATTGCACTGCATACTGAAGAGATGCAGGCGCAAAGGCACGATACCTAACCAGTGCTCACCATCAGAAATTCAAATCTGGAAAAGAATACCTTTGTCAGTTGGGGTGGGCCATTGGGGGCAGTGTGCTGCAGTAATAGTCACTAGTGCTAGTACCAGTAAAGATACCACAAAGAAGTAGAAAAATCACGCAGCTGCAGTGGATAGCAGGTCCACATTGTTGAAATTACTATGTGACACAATACAAGGTGTCTGATTTGATGACACGCATCACATGCATACTCACACACACACTAAGTAATGCGTAGCAAATTGAAAACTTCAGTAATATAACAACGCATTTTAAACAAACTAAAATTATACACTACTGCACTACAACAATCAGCAAAAAAATTTCAAGAATTATTGAAAATATTACTGTGTGTACATTAACACAGCTGTACAAGAAAAATATCACCAAAACAGAAAGAACTGTCTTTTTCTCCAAGTTAATCTACCTACACCACAGATAAGAACCTCCCCCAAAGCACGCTTCCACTAACTCTCAGTACACAGACTGAATGTTGTGCATTGACATTCAAAATCCATACATAAACAATAAATGCTCGATGATATGAGCACAGGAGGGTTTCCTACAATCGGTGAACTTAAGTTTCAGCAAAAAAAAAATGATCAAAAAAGCTTTTTTAATAGCTTTTAGAAGGTTTGAATCACAGAGTGCTCTCAGAGCAGACTGTCTTGTACGGTTTCTTACACACACTACCCCGAACTGAGGCTGTGCAGAGCAATCTAGAGCCCATGTGACCTGAAATCCCATGAATCACTGCAAAATTCACCTTTGGAGCTTAAAAACAAGGCGAAGTGAGCCGAAGTACATTGTTTTCAATGTACTTCACCTTAAAATTTGTGGAGCAGTGGTTTGGGAAGGTGTGATAATACGAAGTCATTGTTTTCAATGGACTCCGTGTTACTCATCATAACAAGAAGTACTCCGCTTCCCATTACAGAGCACTCTGCGAATTCACCTTCACTCTGCAAATCACTTCACAGAGCAAACTGAGGCCACTTCACCCATCTCTACCCCCGCCTGTGCCCGGTCCTTCCTGCACCTCTGTTGTGTGGGCTTTTATCAGTCCAGTGCCTGGTATTGATGACCCCAATGTCGTGAAGTGTAATATGTGTGGTGTGGTTGTGCATCATGGTCCCAAGGGGAGTCATCTTGGGACAGGTGGGCAATGCACCCACCTTGCAAACCACCACCATGAAGAGTGGGAGGCCAAGGTTGCTGATCAGGGATGGAATGCACCTGCTGTCCCTGCTGGGCAACAGGTGGCAGCATGGTCTTCACCTGCACGTGGGGTTAAGTGTGATCATGCCAGGGAGCAAGTGGCTGCTCCAGCACCTCCAGGGAACACTGGCAACCCTGCAATAATGCCTGCCACACGGGTCATTTTGGGCCTGATGTGGAGTGAGGTGGACCACCTGAGTAACAGGGTGTCTAACATTGATCAGCTGTTGGAGTGCATTGAGGATACCAGCTGGAAATTATGGCCGTGCTCCAACTGCTGCTCTCACACCATAACATGGAGCATTAGTTTTTGATTTTCCATGCATACACCACCCTCCCATTACAAAATACTTCCTGATGTTTAGTGGTGGGTGAAGTGGGCTCAGTTCACTCCATGAAGTGATTTGCGGAGTAGAGGTGAATTTGCGAAGTACTTCACAATGTGAAGCAGAGTACTTTGCGTCATAATGGGCAACGTGAAGTCCATTGAAAGCAATGACTTTGCATTACTCCACCTTCCCCAAACCACTACTCCACCAATTTTAAGGCAAAGTACATTGAAAACAATGTACTTTGCCTCACTTTGCCTTGTTTTTAAGCTCCAAAGGTGAATTTTGCAGTGATTCATGGGATTTCAGGTCACATGGGCTCTAGATTGTTCTGCACAGCCTCAGTTTGGTGTAGTATTTGTAGGAAGCTGTAGGAGACTGTCTGCTCTGAGAGCTCTATATGATTCAAACCTTCTAAAAGCTGTTAAAAAAGCCTTTTTGAGTAATTTTATTTGATCAAACCTTAGTTCATCGATTGTAGGAAACCCTCCTGTACTCATATCATCGAGCGTTTATTGTTTGTGTGTGGATTTTGAAAGTTATTATACAACATTGAGTCTGTGTACTAAGAGACAGTGAAAGTGTGCTTTTGGGGAGGGACGTATCTGTGGTGTAGTAGATTTAAGTTGGAGAAATAGGGAGTTCTTTGTTTTTTGGTTATATTTTTGTTGTATAACTGACTGTGTTAATGTACACACAGTAATATTTTCAGTAATTGTTGAAACTTTTTTGATGATTGCGTGTTGTGGACCTGGTGCAGCAGTTCATAATTTCAGGTTGTTTAAAATACCTGGCATATTACTGAAGTTTTCAATTTGCTACGCAATACTTGTAGAGAAATTGTGTGTGTGTGTGTGTGTGTGTGAGTGTGTGTGCGGTGCGTGACATCAAATATTACACCTTTATTGTGCCACAGTGTAACTGCAGGCGCAGCAGTGTGAACCTGCCATCCACTGCAGCTGCGAGATTTTGTACTGCCATTGTGGCATCTTTTCTTGGTTTTGCACTTCCATAATCTGCAGTCAGTGCCCCCCACCGGCAAAAGGAATTCTCTTCCAGATTGGATTGTTTGTGACTTCAGCACCACTGATTAGTCAAGGTGTTGTTGAACTTGTTGTGACTTTGCATCTGTATCTGTTGTTGAAGCTACAGTTGTTTTTGGCTTCACATCCAGCATCCCCACAGCCCCCACCAAGAGTGAATGTTCCATAATCTCTATTTGTTTAGAATATTGTTTATCCCTCAAAATGCCTGCAAAGAGATGTGCAAGCAAAGCTGTTTCTTGCCATGGCATTGCTGCCAGTGGTAAGATTGTCTGTGGGCGTGGTAGTACGCAGTCACAGAAGTGCATTGCTGATGTGAGGAAGGTATCTCTCCATCAGTGTTTTTTACAGTGCAATCAGTAGCTTCACTTATAGTTGGAGGAGATGATGTTGTCCCAGCTGGTGGTGTTAGTGCAGTTGCTGGTGGTGGCATGAGTACTGCTGTCTCAAGTTCCACTTCTGACTAGTTTACCGTGTCAGAAAATATAGTGGAGTGTGAAGCAGTGCCAATGAGTGGCAGTGTAGATGATGTCATACTCCCTAGTAACATCCCAGTAACTGAACATGAGGATTCTAATAATCATGTCAACGATAGCATACAATGTGACATTTCTTCCACCACAGTTCAGGTCATGCATTTGCCATGCAGTGATTCACAGTGTAGTGAAAAAATATCCGGTGATGGTATTGATGATGATGAATCTGATGATGATGATGATGTTGCTGTGGTTGCAACATGCAGTCCACATGCCAGCATCCAAGCAGAAGATGTGGATGTGGGTGAGGTTGATGAATATGATGATGATGTAAGTGACCCCCATTGGGAACTGGAGAAAAAGAAATTCAAGATGGTTGTGTCTGGGTCTGTTTTAATTAACCCCCCCCCCATAAAAAGTTGTGATTTACCAGTTTCAGTTGATGGTGATGATGATGTTGTTGATGATGACCCAGTAATAATGATAGATAGTCGTGCTGATCAGTTGCAGCCCAAGTGTGTCCTGCCTAAAAAATCATGCAGCACACCCCCCACTTCATGGCTTAAAAAATGGAATACAATAAGCAGCATCAGGGACATGTTAAAAGTAGACCATCACAATCCCTTGTTTGGGTTTTTTTTTGTGCAAGATGCAAATGATGAGTCAGTTGCAATCTGCCAGGTTTGCCATGCGCGTGTGAGTCAAGGTAAAAAGGGGAGACATCTGGGCACAGGGGGACAGCATACGCATCTTAAGAACAGGCACATGGCACTGTGGACCCAGCACAAGATGACAGCTAATACCACAGTGGGGTGTTCACCCTCATCATCAACCATAACGAGCATGTTTTCCCCTTTCATTACTGTAAAATCAAGTAGGAAACTAAATGTGTGCAGTACTGATGAAATAAGAGCAGAGAATTACTACAGGCATGATCGGGTGGAGGAGCATAATGATTCTGAAATGTTGTCCAGTGGTGGTGAGAGTAGCAGTCTTGATTGCGGTGGTGGTGATGAATGCAGTATGTCTAGTGCAAGTGGTACATCAACCCCGGTTGGTAAATCTGGGAAAATGACTGCATTTTTGGGTTTGTCATCATCACCTGTGCAACCGTCTTCATCACACATTCACACTCCACCCCCTGCCATTCACAAAGCAGAACCATTTGTCATCACACCCCGTGTAAAACATTTAAGTCAGCCCATGTTACACAGTGTTTTTGTGCATAAGCTGAAGTACCTACCTAATCGTACAGTGTCACATGAACTTAATGCTGCTGTACCCAACATGCTGGCAATTGATCTTTTGCCCTTCTCCTTTGTGGAGAATTCTGAGTTCCAGCAGTTTGCTGCACGTGTCTGTCCAAAATAGAAAGTCCTATCCAGGACATACTTTTTGACCCATGCTATATCTGAGTTGTACCATACTGTGTTTGACTCTGTAAGACATGCCCTTCAACATTCCTTCTCTCCATTCATCCATTGAAGTTTGGATATGTGGACAAGTGGCAAAACAGCAGGGAGTTCATATTTGTGTATAACTGCACATTGGGCGCAGGTGTCGGGTGTTGTTTGTGCTGTTGGTAGTGTGAATAATCAGTGTAGTAAGGTGGAGTGTCATGGTAGCAATTTTCCAGGAATTCGATAACATGCAATGATTGCTATGCACAATATGACCTGTTCACACACTGGTGAAAATATGTTGGACTTGTTACTGATGGAAATTGACAAGTGGCTGAACCCCCTGTCCCTGATAGTTGGGTTCATAGCAAGTGACAATGGGTCAAATGTGGTGAAATGCATCACAAATGGTGGCTTTGTTCAGGTTCCATGCAAAGCCCACTGTTTAAATCTTGTGGTGCATGAGTTTCTGCAGCACCCTGATATAAAGGAAATGCTGACAGTTGCACGCCATATCTGTTCTCACTTTTCATGCTCTGCAAAGACCCATGACCAGCTTCGGCAGTTGCAGATCCAAAACAGCCTCCCTGAGTACCGCTTGAAGCTGGAAATTGTCACCCGGTGGAACTCCACTTTATACGTGGCAGACAGATTGTATGAACAATACAAAGCCATATAAGAATATCTTGCCATGCACACCAACCGTGGCACTTCCGGGCCTTCCATGTCTATGATGACTGAACAGTGGTGCCTCATGGACTCTGTAATAACAATTTTGAGGCCTTTTGAACATGCCACACAAGCAGTGAGTGGCGAGTATGCCTCCATTAGCCAATCAATTCCTCTGCTGTGGGTGCTGAGGCAGACATTGGTGAATGTACAGCACAGTCTTGATGTTGCTGGAGACAGTGCTAGCATTATGTTGCTGAAACACATGCTGACAGTATTCAACCAGAATCATCACATCTTGAGCATTCAGTATAGTGACAGCTTTGCAATAGCAACAATGCTGGACCCACGATACAAACATGGAATTGCCTCAGTACTGTAGGGCGGGCCTGAATAGGTAAAAAATGTCAGTGCACAACTGGTGCACTTGGTTCATGGGGCACAGAAGTCACGTGCCAAGGTCAGCAAACCTCAGCAGCATAATCAGGCTGAAGGTGAACCTGGAGGAGTATCAAGCATATCCTGTAAGGGGAAGGGGACTGCAGTTCCAGGTGGTCTGTCATCAAAAGCACAAAACAAATAAGAAATGCCAAAGCTGCCTACTATAGAGCTGAATTGGATGCATCCTATACTAACCCATCCAGATTCTGGGGTACTATAAAGGGAATTCTAGGCCAAAATTCTACCCCTGCCTTACCCTCCAAACTGCTACTAAGTGACATAGAAATCACTGACAAGCAAGAAATCTTAAATACCTTCAATGACCATTTCACCACAGCTGGCCTAGCATTTGACTCTTCACCTGCAAACTCTTGAGATCATCATTAAACCTTCATTCCACTGTGGGACAAAAGGCTGCTTCAACATTCTCCTTCGAACCAATATCCTTAAAAGAAGTAGAAGACCTCCTATCCAATTTAGATACTTCTAAGAGTGCAGGTGCAGACTCCCTGGACCCCTACTTTCTTAAAGTAGCATTGCACCTTATCTGCCCCTCACTCACCTCTTCAATCTTTCCCTAGCTACTGGTTCCATCCCCTCCATATGGAAAACAGCTCAAGTAGTTCCACTACTTAAATCAGGTGATCCCATGGACCTTAACAATTACAGGCCCATTTCCATCCTACCGGTACTATCCAAGATGCTTGAAAAATTAGTAAATTCACAGTTAAGGGCCTATCTGGACACCAACAACCTCCTAAATCCAGCACAATCTGGATTTAGATCAATGCATAGCACCATCTCTGCCCTAGCCAAAGTCGCTAACGATTGGCAGACTGCCTTGAATAAAAAGAATAGTACCTGTGCTGTGTTCCTGGATTTGAGTAAAGCATTTGATACAGTGGATCATGAATCATTAATCTCCTCTCCTAGCTCTGTAGGCCTTGATTCACTCTCACTCAATTGGTTTAGGTGCTATCTCTCTGGAAGGTTACAATTGGTAAAAATGAAAATTACCTATCTACCTCTAAACCACTGCTAAGAGGTGTACCAAGAGCTCTATCCTAGCCCCATCCTCTTTGCCATTTATATTAATAACATTGATGCCAACCTCTCTCAATCTAACATTCATCTGTTTGCTGATGATACTGTATTATATGTCAGCAATCCCTCACCATCAAAGCCTGTGAACTGTTGCAGTCAGAATTCTCCATCCTACAACACAACCTATTGGAAAAAAATTACTTCTAAATGCCAAAACAAAAGCTATGTTCTTTGCAACAAAAAATTGCTCTGCCACTACCCCATCATTCATCACCCACAATTATCCACCTTATTTGGAGATAAGCTGGAATTTGTGGATAAATTCAAATATCTTGGAGTCTGGATTGACAATAAGCTTGACTACTCTGTCCACATTGAAGAGCTATTAAAAAAGTTGAGACAAAGACTTGGCCTATTTTACAGAATAAAACACTACCTTACCAGAGACTCCAAACAAAGATTAATCCAGGCATCATTCCTATCCCTTATTGACTATGCTGACTTTCTCTACGGCCATTGCTCACTCTCCCTCTTAAATAAGCTGGACACCCTGTATCATAGAGCCATCAGATTTATTACAGACCTTCCCTCCAGCACCCATCATTGCTCTCTTTACATGGCAGTCAATTGGACATCCCTACAGCACAGAAGAAAAAGGAATGCTGCAATCTGGATCTTTAAAGCTTTATCAGGCAAACTCCCCTCCTATATCTCAGACTGTTTCACCTGAATCACATCTAGGCCATACACCTTAAGGATCAATAAGCTCATTATGCTAAAGATTCCCAATACCTGCACCCGGTTTGGGAGGCTGCTATCAGCTATTCCTAGCATTTGTCTGGAACTCACTCCAAAAATCTATGAATCTGAATACCCTCTTACCCTTATCTTCCTTCAAAGATTATACACCGCCCTATTTCCAGAGTTGTGCAACTGCTTCCATAAGGCCTAGTCTCCCATCCAACCTACAGCCCTCCCTTCTCTAATCCACTATGTTAGTTTCCCTTCTTCTACCCAGTCAGTTATCACATTTCATATAAAAGCCTACAAAAGCCCTATTATTTGATTATTATCCCTGCTACATCTATTATCCTCTTCAGTTTTACAGGTTAAGTTATTTTACTGTGCCTTGTATATCTGTACATTTCGTATATATCTCTTATTTATTTGATTGTACTAATGTTATGCTATTCTCATGTCTTTGTAAAAAAACTTGTACCCTTATTTGTATGACCACTCAGGTCCATCTTGTAAATGAGCTACGCTCAATGACGTTCGCCTGAATAAATAAAGATTTTGATTGATTGATTGATTGATTGAAAAGCAGTTGGTGTTAACCTACTTTGGGAGCTTTGTCCCAAGTTAGGACTTGTTACATAAATGATTCCGGAGAACATGATGGTGCATCAACAACTGGACTTAGTGCAGCACAGAGAATGGTTGAGTCATATTTGTCTGAAAACAGGCATCTGTCAATAACTGATGATCCCCTTTTATACTGGAATGGAAAGGTCAGTGACTGGCCAGAGCTGACCGCAGTGGCACTGAAGTACCTGACATGCCCACCCTCCAGTGTAAGTGTCAAGAGGGTATTCAGCTAAGTAGGTGCAATAGTACAGGATCGTCATACAAACCTCTCTCTTGCAAATGTCGGTTTTCTAACATTCATAAAAATGAATGAGAGGCACATACCAGCTCAGACTGCAACTTCAGTATTCGTACCCCGGCCTAGTCATGGTTTTGCTGATGTAGAAATGGATCATCCTGGTCGCACTGGCAGTGGCAGCTTGAAACGGCCTACCACTGATTTAGATGATGACACAATGGAGAAAGAATTTCCCAGTGGTCAGAATTCAGACATAGATGACTGTGAGGGAAGCTTTCTTTATGAGGATGATGTTGAGGTTAATGTTGGCTGGTTTTAACTTAGGTGGTTAAAAGGCTGTCACATTTGTTGTATGATACATGTTTTCTTTTTCATAAAGTTAAATGAGTGTCCTACTCAGAGTGACTCAAATTCCATATGTCACGTCACATTTGTAACACAGAGCACAATATATCCTGGCCCCTGTACCACCACCATAAGACTGCTGTTAGCCAGTGCCACTATAGGGATTGTCACCATCTGCCCCCTTGGACCACCATCACCATAAGACCGCTGTTAGCCACTGCCACCAGAGGGAATGACTTTGTGTGCCCTCTGGACCATGACCATAAGACTGCTGCTAGCCAGTGCCACTATAGGGATTGTCACTGTGTGCGCCCTTGGACCACCATCACCATAAGACCACTGTTAGCCACTGCCACCAGAGGGAATAACTTTGTGTACCCACTTGAACCACCACCAGAAGACTGCTGTTAGCCATTGCCACTATAGGGAATGTCACTATGTGCCCCCCTGGACTACCACCATGAAACCGCTGTTAGCCACTGCCACCAGGGGGAATGACATTGTTTGCCCCCCTGGATCGCCACTGCCATAATACCACTGCTAGCCACTGCCACCACCATAGGGAATGTCACCATGTGCCCACCTGGACCACCACCATGAAACCGTTGTTAGCCAGTGCCACCAGGGGGAATGACTTTGTGTGCCCCCTGAACCACCACCACTGCCATAATACCACTGTTAGCCACTGCCACCACCACCACCAGTTGCAGGAAGATGTGAGAGGGAATGTCATCATGTGCCTCAGATTTGACCACCACCACCCTCCACCACTATTATGGCAATGTTTTCCATTACTTGTCCTGACCATGCCAAGGCAGAGGGAGTTGAACAGGAGACAACATCCATCAGCCACAGGCACAAGGCTTCTTTCTATGAATACTATAAAGTGAGTATGTGTACTAGTAGTTTTCATGCTATTCAACTTCCTTTAGCTGTGTGTTTTGTTTTCTGTAGCTTTTATGAGCTGCAATGGTCAAGCATATATGGTCAACTTCTTTTGTTTTTTTACAGGTTAACAACAATGGACTGTCCTTTGCTGAAGGTCTGTATCAATGGTACAACAGCAGTACTGTTGACAGGAACCTAAGGGATATCCATTTCCAGTCCATACTGGTAAGTATATCAATTCTGTTTCATCTGTTCCTTTTTTTTTCATAACAATGGAAAAAAAAATCCAACTGATGATTATAAACTTGGTGACATGTATGTCACAAAAAATATTTCTGCAGCATATCATGCATATCATGCACTGTATTCAACATTTGCAGCTGCAGCCATGACAGTGTTGAAAACTTTTGACCCAGGTCATGTTACTTGACAAGATGTGGTTTTAAAATGTAACTTGAGTAGGAGGGCATGACTTGGACACTGAGGAAGATGGACGCTTAACCTGCTAGCTTGATCCCCAGCTAAGCCAATCCAAACCATAATGCCTGCATCCAGGGATAATTCCCCCTCCCAAGGCTTTAACTCACCTCCTTAGTTGCTATCTGTCCGAGTGGCATGGGTATTATAAATTGTCTTATGGTGCTGGTCCATGTGTGACCCAATTTTGACCTAAGTAGGCCTCAAACCTCAGCTTAGCCTGGCAACCATCATGACCCAGAAACACAGTGGAGGATCTATTGCAACCAGTAACATCTACAGTCGAATCTCCACTTTACTGCCAGCAAATCAGCGCAGTTCTGCCCTGACTCCTCTATGGTCTCCTGTAAGCAATCCTCGGAAGGCCAGGCCGCTGTAACCCCAGAGCCCTCTTCTCAGCCACCCGATGTAGGCAGCTCACTTCAACACATCACAACGCTGTTAGAAACACTGCTGTCAAGGGTGACTCTCTTTCAACAACTTTGGCGGGCACAGTTGCTGAAGTTCGGATCCTTAACAATAAGATGAATGTCATAGAACAAAAAGCTGATGACCTAGAGCTCAACTAGGCCAAAATTCTGCAGTGCCTACAAGAACATGATAATAAGCTAGCTAAACTCTGGTGCAGGGCCAAGGATCAAGAAAACTGACGGAGACGCAACAACATTAGAATCCTGGGCATTCCCGAGGGACTGAGTGTTTCCTTAATGAAGAAATACCAGAAATGCTGGGGGCTAGTTGGCATGGCCAAATAGAATTAGAGAGAGTGCATCAGATCCCCAATGGTTCTCGATCTGTGAATTCACCACCATGACCCATTATAGCCTACCTCCTCCAGTACTCCATCAAGGAGAGAGTACTAAGGGCAGCTCACGATATAGGGGACATCACTTGGCATGGGACAAAAATATCCTTTTTCAGGGATTTCTCTGCAGAGGTGGTGGCCTGCAGAAAGGCCTTCATCCCCATCAAAACACTTCTGGCACAGCACGGGTTTAAATATGGTTTTCATCATTTGTCCTACCTGTTTGTCTCTAGGGAAGGGAAGGACATAACAACTGAGACTCCTCATGAGGTGGAGATATGGGTCTCTAAACACTGGCCCAGGCTGCCCCTGAGGACTTCATCTCCCAAGAGACTTTGGAATCCAGGACAACGTGAGCAGAGTAGGGGGAACCAATTTCCTGGCAGCAGCTTCCATAGGGACCACTTTAACAGCCAGACGGTCCCACAAACACCTGTATCCCCCAGGCCTTCCTACTCTATGTGCCCTACGAACTCGACAAGTAGCAATTCCAAAGTACAACAAGAGCCGAAGCTCGCCTCTCCTCCCGCTAGACCACAACGGGGGTCAGGCCAAACACCCAGGATACATCACAACTCCTATAATGACCACGACTCAACCTTCAATGGACTGGAAATAGCCCTACCTGCCAAGAAAACCAAGGATGAGCTTCCTCCTACAAGTCTATCTGACAATACTGACATTCCAGATGACCTAATAATGGAGGCTGCAGCTATTGACTCTTGGGCAGATTTTTCTTCAGAAATGGATGACCACCCATACCTCACTGCACTACCAGTCAAACTAGGGCTCTTAAAATTTGCGGACACGCTCTCTAAAGATCTGCAGAACACTGCTACTGGTCCAACTCTAAATGAGGAAGCTACTGTGCCGGACTGATTTAAGTGTTCTCTTTATTAACATACTAACATACTATTTGCCAGCAGATTAGGCCTTACGGTCTATCGAGTCTGCTCGAACCTAGATCGTTAATTGAGTGCCGAGACCCTCCCATCCCTTGTTCTCTAGAAACCCCTATCATCCATCCCCACCCCCTCGGGACAGGCCATCATCTGATACATCCACTTTCTGTGTCTGTCCCACCCTCTCTTGAAGCCCTCCACTGTGGATCTCTGAACCAGCTCACCAGGCAGTGCATTCCGAGGGTCCACCACCCTCTCGGTGAAAAACCTCCTCCTCTTTTCCCCCCTCACCCTTCCACCTTCCAACTACAAACCATGCCCTCTGGTGATACCTACCTGCTTTAGCCTAAAGATCCCCTCCATGTTTACCCTATTTATTCCCTTGAGGTACTTGAAGACCTCAATCATGTCCCCCTGTCTCTCCTCTCCTCCAATGAAAACAGGCAGAGCTCCTCAAGTCTGTCCTCATAAGTCAAATCCTAGCCCTCGTATCATCTTTGTTGCCCTCCTCTGTACCCTCTCCAGGGCTGTATGTCCCTCTTCAAATGTGGTCTCCAGTACTGTACACAGTACTCAAGGTGTGGTCTAACCAGTCCATTGTACAGAGGCAGAATCACTTCTTGCTCCTAGAGGTGATCCCCTTACAATGCATCCCAACATCCTGTTTGCCTTGCTAACTGCTCTCCTGCACTGCTCAGAGTTATTCATACATGTATCCACCATGACCCTAGGTCTTTTTCCCCTATCGAGGCCTCCAGCGCCTCCCCTCCCAGGGTGTACCTGTGTTTAGGGTTTCCCCGACCAAGATGCAACACCTTGCACTTGGTGATATTGAAATTTAATTTCCATGTGTGAGCCCAGCTTTCCAGGGTGTCCAGGTCCCCTTGCAGGGCCAACCTCCCCTCTTCTCCCTCAACTACTGCTCCCATCTTGGAGTCATCCGCGAAGAGACTCATTTCACACCATATACCCTCCCTGATGTCCGATATGTATGCATTAAACAGGATCGGACCCAGGACCGAGCCCTGTGGTACCCACTACCAACCTCTCTAGGGTTTGAGAGCTCCCCACAGAACACTACTCTCTGAGTGCATCCAGCTAGCCAGTTTTCAATCCATCTGACCATCAAAGGCCTACTCCTAACCCCATCAGTTTCTCCACCAGACCATTGTGGGGGACAGAGTCAAATGCCTTGCTGAAGTCCAAGAATAATACATCCACAGGCTTACCCCTGTCCAGTTCTGATGTTACCCATTCATAGAACTCCACAAGGTTGGTTTGACATGATCTACCTGGCACAAACCCATGTTGCCGACTATCCAGACCTCCCACCTCCTCCAAGTACACCCCAATCGTTCCTTTAGTATACTCTCCATTAATTTTCCCACCACTGAGGTCAAACTAATGGGTCTATAGTTACCTGGTACTTCCCTTGACCCCCCTTTATGGATTGGTACCACATGTGCCTCTCGCCAATCACTAGGTACCCTCCCTGTCTCAAGTGACCTGCTGAAAAGCTCCTCCAGGGGTGCAGCCAGTATGTCCGCCAATTCCCATAGTACTCTGGGATGAATGCCATCCGGCCCTGGAGATTTGTTTTTCTTTAGGGCCTTGAGGGCTAACCACAACCTTTTGGTGGAGATAGCATCATCCGTCCCCTCCCCCTTACTGGTCTTTTTATCCTTATCCAGATGTGACACCCCTGGGGTACCTTTCCCTCCCTCTTGCTCCATTTCTGTTGCTCCCCTGATCCCACTCCCTGCTGCTTCTATCCCCTTCATGCCTTGCTTTGTAGATGTCCCATCCCCCTCCCTAGCGAACACAGAGGCAAAGTACTCGTTAAATACCTCTGCCTGGTCCTCGCCTCTTCCACCCACCCTCCTTCTGATCTCAATCTGCTGAGATGGCCCTTAGTTTTCTCCGCTCCCCAATGTACGGAAGAACCCTTTTCCCTCCATGTATCCCCTGTGCCAGCCGCTGCTCTTACTGGACTTTGCTCCCTCACCATCGGGTGACTTTTCTAGATGCAAGCTGGTACATTTCCTATCCCTATCCTCCTAGTTGTTTTATATTTTTGTAGGCGCCTTCTTTTCTCTGACTGCTACCTGTACCTCACTGGACCACCAGCATGGTTTACGTGACCTTGCTCCCTTACGTTTCAACTTAGCGCAGATCCTGACTGCCTCATGAAGTCCCGTTTATGACCTCCCATCTCCTTTCCACACTTGTCGTTGAGGTAATCCCTTCAAGTGATCCTTGAGAATATTTCCCATGCCCATAAAGTCTGCCCCCCTGAAGTCCACTGCCAGTGTCCTAGATCTCACCCCCACTCCCCCCATGCTTATTTGAAACCAGACAGTATTGTGGTCACTCCCAGTCAGGGGGTCCTGTACAACTATGTCCCCTTACCAGATCCCCATCTGCAGAACCACATCCAGGACATGCCCCTCCCTTGTGGGATCCATCACATGCTGTGTTAAGAACACATACTTTACAGTATTTAAACCCCACTAACTGACCATATAACTGCTGCCTGCAGAAGCCCAGTATGGTACAGGCAACGGGTTGAAATCACTCCCACCAATGAAGCAATATGGCATTGCGACCTGATTCTCCTACCCTGGTTGTTAAGGGGAATCTGGTTTGTGAACATGGGGGCCAATCGATATGGTACATGATGGCGTAACCATACCACTTAAGGGGGATTGCCCCTATACATATGATGCCCCCATTCTTGGAGGTTGATCAAACCACTGCAGGAGATCCGCACTATTTTAGGTGGCTACCCCTATCCTTTCCTACTGGACTATCAACCTAGTGCCACCCTATACAGACCCATCCCCTCTAGTCCATACATTCTAAGGTACCTGTATAATGTGTCTAGATGCATTACATATCAAGCCCGATTTGAAAATCAGGATTCATAATGCTCTGAGGTGCTTAGGCAAGCTTCCCCCCTTCTCTCTACTTATCCCTTCCCTGGATGCCCCTCCTAGTAATCCTTCTAGGTGGGGACATAGCTTATAAGTGCATTGCTGTAGCTGGGGATGGAGTCTTAAAGCATCGACTAGCTAAACTCCTACCTCCCCATTTTTGGCAGTTGGCTAGCCTGGCTATTTGACTCTTCTCCTAGCAAGTGGAGGATCAGCACCTTTGTGCATAATCCAAATACCTTTAGTTTATGCTCACATACTCCCGTACTGATCTTGTTAAAAACTGTTATTAATGAATTGATAAGTACACTGTTTTCTCCACCTTTTAGTGGATGTCTCTGATGAATTTATTAAGTATTGTTATATATAATTGTTCTAACTGTTTACTGGTGCAGTATATTCACCCATCCTTCTTTATTAATAGGTCATCTCTGCTGTGTCTCTCTCTCTGGCAAGGCTACTCTGATTTCCCTTCTCAACTGACTTTTCCTACCAATCCTCAGGTAACCTTTCTGCTCACACCCTTCCACCTCTATTGGACTTCTGCGGTGAGTACATATAAATCCTTGAACTTCAGGTACTGAGATGAAGCACTCCAGGATGGGGGTTAAACTCATATCATGGAACGTTAAAGGGCTACATAGAAACATAGAATTTGACGGAAGATAAGGACCGCTTGGCCCACCCAGTCTGCCCATTTCCCTGCCTACTGGATAAGCTGCAGATCCTAGTTAAGCAGCAGCCTACTTCTTCCTACCCCCAACCCCTAGAATTGCCTTATGACTGTCCCATGCATGCTTGAATTCCACCACTGTTTTTGACTCCACGACCTCCTCCGGAAGGCCGTTCCATGCATCCACAACCCTCTCTGTGAAAAAATACTTTCTTAAATTACCTCTGAGCCGCCCCCCTCTATCTTCAAATTGTGCCCCTTGTTCTTGCACACCTCTTTTTTTGAAAGATGCTACACTCTTGGACTTTGTTGATTACCTTGAGGTGCTTGAAAGTTTCTATCATGTCCCCTCTCCCCTCCTTTCCTCGAGGCTGCCATAATTAAGCTCCTTAAGTCTCTCTTCATATGTCTTCTGGTGCAGACCCTGCACCATTTTAGTCTGCCCTCCTCTGGACAGCTTCCATCCTGTCTATGTCTTTGCGAAGACTGAGTCTCCAGAACTGCACGCAGTACTCCAGATGGGGTCTGACCAGCTGTCTGTACAGAGGGATAATAACTTCCTGTTTTCTACTGGTGATGCCTCTCCCTATGCATCCCAGTATCCCCCCAACCCTCCTTGCTGCCCTCTCACATTGCTTGCCCACCTTTAGGTCATCTGATATGACTACCCCAGGTCCCTTTCCATTTTTGTTGTTGTTAGTATCTCACCCCTCTTTGTGTACTCTTCCCCTGGGTTTTTGTTTCCCAGGTGCATTACCTTGCACTTCTCAGCATTGAATCTAAGCTGCCATACATTTGACCATTCCTCTAACCTTGCCAAGTCCCTTTTCATCCTTTCCACCCCACCTTGTGCATCAACTCTGTTGCAGATCTTTGTGTCATCTGCAAAGAGACATACTTTTCCTTCCAGTCCCTCTGCAATGTCACTTATAAAGACATTGAAGAGGACCGGTTCTAATACTGAACCCTGCGGTACCCCACTGGTAACCCCCCTTTCTTCAGAGTGGACTCCATTTACTATTACTCTCTGTGCCCTATTCTCCAGCCAATTTTTTACCCAGGCTGTCTTCTTGAGACCCACTCCCAGGCTAGCTAACTTGTATATTAATCTTTTGTGGGGGACTGTGTCAAATGCCTTGCTAAAGTCTAGGTAGGCCATGTCCACAGCCCCTCCCTGATCTACTACTTTGGTCACCCAGTCAAAGAAATCTATCAGATTTGTCTGGCATGACCTTCCTGCTGTGAATCCATGCTGCCTTGGGTCCTGTGCCCCTCTGGCCTCTAGATACTCGACAATTCTTTCCTTCACAAGTGATTCCATCATTTTCCCTACCACTGAGGTTAAACTAACAGGTCTGTAGTTTCCTGCTTCTGCCTTGCTCCCACTTTTGTGAGAGGAATCACATCTGCCCTCCTCCAGTCCTCGGGTACCACCCCATCCTCCCATGATTTGTTAAACAGGGTAGTCAGTGGTGTCACTAATTCTACCCTTAGTTCTTTTAGAATTCTGGGATGAATCCCATCAGGCCCCATTGCTTTGTCCACTTCCAGTTTTAAGAGTTCTTTCAGAACCCTTTCTTCTGTAAATGGGCTGGTATCAACTTCTGTATCCAGAGTGTTTCTACTGTTTGTTTTAGGTACCTCCCTTTGTAAATACTGAGCAAAAATATTTGCTTGAATCACCCAACTAAACAATTTGTAGTTCTAAAACACTTACATTCCTTACAGGTGGACATTGCACTCATTCAAGAGATGCACCTCACTGCAAGAACTGTTTTGTGGCTCAAAAAATCATGGGTAGGATCAATGATAGTGAGCTCAGCAACAAACAGCTCCAAAGGAGTCAGCATCTTAGTCTGAAAAACATGCCCTTGGACAGAGGACAAAGTAGTTACTGATGCCCAGATTCTCCTGTCCTGGGGGTCACATGGTACTGGCCAGTGTCTATGGCCCAAACATGGACTCTCCTGAGCTCTTTCTGGACCTCAATCGAGCCCTGGAATCTCTCACTATGGGTCACCCCAATATACCTATCATGATAGGTGGAGATTTCAACCTAGCCCCAGATATTTATCTGGATAAATCCAAACCTACCCTGCAAACACATCCTAAGGCAGTGCTTACACTGCAGGAGATCATGAGGGAGTGGGGAATGATTGATATATGGTGGAGGGACCACCCCACAGGGAGGGATTACTCCTTTTTCTAGTCAGTACATACCACCTACAGCTGCATAGACTTCTGGTTGGCAAACTGCCCTGCAGCCCATGACATTGTCACTTCCAACATAGCCAATATCCTTGTCTCTGACCATGCCCCCATTTCATGTACTTACACACCCTTGGGGCAAAGCGGCTCATGCACTAGGTGGTGCTGTAATCCCTTGCTAATCAAGGAACCCTCATTCCAAACTATGGTAAACAGCGTGGCCCAAGACTATTTTGCTAACAACAAGGCTATGGACACCTCCACAGCTATGGCCTGGGAAGACTTCAAGGCTGTCCTGAGGGGACTCATTATTGCATTTGTTGCTCAAAGGAACAAGACAAGATGGGCTGACCTTAACCGTCTCCAAACCGAGCTGTTGGCATTGGAGGATAAGTTCATGGCCTCTACAGCAGGATGCCCTGATACAGCGAATCTTCAGGAGATAGTTGGTCTGAAATATCGCATTAACACAGTGCTCCACCAACAAGCAGAAAGGCTCATGGCTAGGACAAAACATGCATACTGGGAAGCTGGGGACAAAGGAGGGAAGATCTTGGCCTTCCAGTTAAAGAAACAACAGGTTGCCTCCCGCATACATGCCCTTAGGAACTCTAGGGCAGAAGTGGTCACTACACCTAAGCAGATCAATGAATACATGCATCAGTTTTATCAGCAATTATACCAGTCGCATATATCTTTAGAACAAAATCAATTAGGGTGCCACTTGAGGGAATTCTGCTCCACAGCTAACATCCCTCAACTTACAGAACCTATGAAGGTTGCATTGGATAAGCCCTTCACGGAGTCATAACTCCTACTGGCACTATCCCAACTTGCCAAAGGTAAATCCCTAGGACCGGATGGCATGACCACAGAGCTGTATCAACTCCTTAGCTTAGAGATCAGCACCCCACTGCTTTCTGCTGTCCAAGAAGCTCACTCCACTGGTATCCTCCCACCCACCATGCGAGAGGCTTTAATTACCCTTATCTCTAAGAAATCAGACAATCAGTTGAACTGTGCAAATTTTCATCCTATATCCTTAATTTCTGTGGATACCAAGATTACAGATAAAAAACTTGCCAATCGAATGATGGATGTCATACCATGCATAGTTCATCCATCACAGGTTGGTTTTACCAAGGGCAAGGCTACTGCGGACAACATACGCTTGGTCCTGGTTGGCCCTCCATTCCCTCATCCCCATAGCAGCAATGGCAGTGGATTTTTCGAATGCCTTTGACTCAGTTGAGTTGCCCTACCTACGTGAAGTACTCCAACTTTATGGGTTCTGCCAATATTTCAGGCAGTGGATTCATGTCTTGTATAATGGACCTCTTACCAGAATTCTAACTAACAAAGACATTTAATCACCCTTCTCACTGCAGTGAGGTACCCGACAAGGATGCCCGCTTTCACCCTTGCTATTCTTGGTGGCACTGGATCCCCACACTCAGAAACTACAAGCCACTAAGGAAATTCAGGGGATTCAGGTAGGAGAACATTCATACCTGACAGCCTCCTATGCAGATGACCTACTCCTTACACTTGCTCACCCACGAGAGTCCCTGCACCCAGTACTGGAGACACTGCAGGCATTTGCCCAAATATCGGGTCTTCAAATTAACCAAAAGAAAACTAGTATCACCCCCTTGTATGCGGCATGCTCCAAAGATTGCTTACAAGACCTGGGGCTATCCTGGGCTCCCAATAGCCTAACCTATCTGGGTATACATATACCATTTGACTGGAAGCAGATAGAATCTAGGAGCTTCTCTCCCCTCCTAACTCAATTGGCAATCAAAATGTCCTGCTGGCGTCGACTTAATCTCTCCCTTCCAGGGAAAGTTGCTGCACTCCATTTGCTTTTGTTACCCAAAGTAGCACATTTACTTAATAACTTACCAATAGCCCTATTGGACAAGGTTTGTCACCCTCTGGACAAGCTAATCTCACACTTTCTATGAGAGGGTAAAAAGCCACGGTGAAGTGTTCATAAATTATGGGCCCACTGGTCTCGAGGGGGCCTTGGACTTCCATGGCTGCAAGGATATCATTGGTCCTTTCTTGTAGCCCAGGCCATCAAATGGTTAGTCCCCACACCATCTCCACATGCATTATGGGTGCAGCTTGAAGCACAAATTCTGTGAGAGACCCCTCTCAGTTTACTTCTGACCAGTGCCCCCATACCCATGTGCAAGATCACACCAGTCATGGCCGAAACCAGGAAGGCGTGTTTGGTTATGACTGCAGCCAAGACCAAGAATTGAATGTGCTTGCTGCCTTTTAGGTATCTCAATCTATGGCACAATCGGCTTCTAGCAATGGACAATAAACCTTTTAACTGGCCATCATGGGACAGGAAGGGGGTACATATTGTCCAGGATCTCTATTTACCCAACTCCACTACACTTATGTTATTTGAGCAGCTCAAAGCTCACTACTCCCTTCAACCCCATGACTTCTGGAAATTCCTATAGCTCTGCAATGCGATACAGTCCTGCAACTGGTCCCATGTAACTGACCTGAAGTGGCATTGGTTGCCCACACTACATCTAAAATCTTCTTCTCGGGGTCTGGCCAGTACATTCTATAGCACCTGGTGTGAAGCACAACCTGACCATACAGACACCTGTAGAGTTAAGTGAAGTAATGATTTGGGTTGCCTTATCACATCTGAAACATGGTCGCACTGCCTGCATTTGGCTCATTCCACCTATAAAGACCCTAAGAGCCAACTGATTCAGATCAAGAGTCTCCTATATTGGTATCATACTCCAGCAGCCCTTCACCAGTGGGGTATCTTACTGCATGAAGAATGTTGGAGGTGCCGGCAAAGCCCGGCCACCATTCTGTATCTTCTGTGGCAATGTCCTGATCTGGTCTCTTTTTGGTCCACAGTGGCAATGGACTGCTCCGGGGTGTTGGGACAGCCCATAGACCTCTCCAGTTCTATGCTACTGTTAGGCGACAGTTTCCCTCTGAAACAACTTGGCCTGCAGCAATGAAGCTGGATCCTGGCAGTCCTCTTAGAAGCTAAACAGCTTTTGCTTATGACTTGGTGGCAACCATCCCCTCCCACCATCTCTCTATGGCACTCTGCTTTGGCTAGGATAGCCACATTTGAAAGGCTTACCTATGTCAACAGAGGACAACTCTCATTGTACTACAGTAAATGGGAAGCCTACCTTAATTCAGCACTGTGCCAAGTAGCACTCCCTCCTCCTGATAACCCTCCCTCTTAAATAACTTGTAAAGTCTCATCCCCTATTGGATAGCTCGCCTGTTGGGGTCCTGACTCAGGCCATTACAAATCCACTCAGTGTGCTGGAACTCCTCTATGTTAATTTCTGTCTTTACCTCCATTTCCTCTATTACCTGTTGATACTATATAGTACTTGGCCCTCAGGGTCAAAAGAGAGAGTTGTCAATTTTAATAGCTTGAAGATATGACCTTTATTCTGCTTATATTTTAATGAGTAATGAAACAGTGAATTACTGAGTTAGAGTTAATTATACTGACTGCCTAAACTGCTGTAGGATAGCTAATTTGATTACTTTGCACTTCAATGTACCAGACAGGTGTTGCCTTTTGCTAGATATATAGTTATCCTTGTATGTATTGTTAACACTCTATATGCATCCAAGTATGTATGTTTTAACGCTTATGGACTGTGCTTAATGAATAATAATATAAATTATTCTATGGTAAAAAAATGTAACTTGAGTTGAGATTCAGGGACACTGACACAGTGTATTTGTTATAGCCTGGTATTTAAATTGTTTTCTGATGATTGCAGTGTGACAGCTTGCCATCTGTGTTAATCCAGATACCCGTGGTGGAACGACCACGGCTTAAGCATAATATCTTAATGCTGCAATCAAGTTGTAATACGTCCTTCATTTCTCTTTTTAGGAAACTTCCAGATGCTTTGTGGTGTCATAGCTGCCTTATCCAAAGAACTTCTTCAACATCATGCCCCCCCCCGGGCTGGGGCAGACATGCAACAAGCAGAAGTCATTTGAATTGATGATGACCATGACTATCATTACCGGACTGGAGAAGGATGCAGATAAAATCTGAGAGGAAGTAACCAAATAATAAACTATTAATGAGATCTACTTACAAATATGCTCACCCCCCAAAAAAAAATAATACTTACCTTCATTGGCTTGACAGTATTCCATTTCCAATTTCAACACCAACATTTCTCATCAGGCACGGAATGTGCACACCAGCAGTATGTGACCTCTGATACTAAACAATACAATGAGTACATGTGTATATATGTCAACCCCCCACCAAGAAAAAAAAAAAATATATATTTATATATATATATTATGGTAGCATGGTAGTGCTACCATAGTTAGGGTTGAGAAGCCATTTACATGTTAAACCCAAAATTTTGCACCTTAATAACTTTGCAACCATTTGATGGATTTACCTGATATTTGGCATATATGATCAAGACCCATACACCTTGGGATCTGCCAAGCTTTGTACTGGTTGGATATACAGCTACAGAGTTATTAAGTGTGATCTGGGCATGCGTTTATGCTTTTTTTGGAATGCTACAGTCATGCCTACAGGTTGCACGGTTTCCGTGACCAGTCCAAAATCTTCAGGGAATGTGCAGCCAGGGTCCCCGATGTGCCTTTTGAAGATTTCGCGAAAAAATATTAAACAGTTCAAAAGTTATTCAAAAAACAAGTTCCCATTATAAGTCAATGGGAAAAGTTAACGAAAAGTTTGACAGTGTCGCAAATGCAGTTTTTACTTTCGCAAATGGCTCTTTTAATGTCGCAAATCCGCCATTTTGTTTTCAGTTGGTGATCAGAAAAATGCTTGGCATTTAAATTTGGGACCTGCTAGCAACCTAATTCTTTTTGTATTCACCTAGTCAGACCCTGAGGATGCTAACCATGTCTTTAGTTTTGGGTAAAACACCCCAGAAATATGTTTTTCACATTTATGGAAAAAGTACTTTCACAAAGTACTTTCGCACTTACGACACTGTCGAATGAATTTGGCGAAAGCTTTTGCAAATTGCGACAGTACTTTTCTAGGCTGTGGGAAAATGACAGCAATTTTTTGGCACCCTGCTGCAAAAGAACGGTTTGGTGTTTTGGACTGACATTTGGAGGAAATGTAGCGGACATCTGACAGACGTGCCTTTCAGTGTTTCTTTGAACAAATATTACATGGCGGCAAAGTTACAGCACTCCAAAGTTGACACTTTTTCCCATAGGATAACATTACGGCGTCCGACGCATTGCAGCAATCCTTTGGCGCCATGCTGCAAAATAACGGTTCGGTCTTTTGGGCTGATATTTGGAGGGAAGACAGCCAACATCCCACAGATGTGCCTTTCAGTAGTTTGGTGAAAAAATATTACAGGGAGGCAAAGGTATGGCACTCCAAACTTCTCTTTTTTCCCCATATGATAACATTATGGCATTTGCTGTGCATGTCAGGGCTCGTATCTCGGAAATGGTGCGAGATATGGACTTTTCATCAGAAAAATGATTAGCCCCCTAATGGGGGCTAAGATCCAAACTAGCCAGGAAATTGATAATTCATATGACTTTTAAATTTTTTTTCTATGTCGTACGGTTCCTGAGATATAAGCAATTTACTATTCCAAGTCCTCATTTTCTGTTACGAGACTCATTATTTTGCACACATTCTTTGTACTCACTGTCTTTCTATATGCACCTTTTGGGGAAAACTATTGTGTACATTTCCATAACTCTTAGCCTTAATGCTTCTGCTTCTGGTTCTGTACCTGTTTCACTTACTTTTCCTGTCTATGCCACCTTCTTCATTACCCTTTGCATTTTCATTTGCGCTTCTGTAATTTTAACTATTTGTGTCTACAGTACTGTTTATCTTTGTGTTTTGCTTTGTCACACTATGCGCATTACCATTTCTGTTTGTGGGCACTGTGTTACTATGTGACAAGAACACAATGTGCAGTGGGAGCGCGGGGCCTTTGGGCCCCGAGCTCCCGTCGCTGGTCCCATCGCTGTATTACATTCACTATTTCCCAGTACTGTTTATCTTTCTGTTTCACTTTGTATCACCGTGCACATTACCATTTGTGTTTGTGGGCACTGTGTTACTATGTGTGAAGACATCACATGGCAGGAGCGCCACATTACATTCACTATTTGTCATTATCATTCTCAAAAAGAAGGGACATTAGAGGCAAAACACTCTGTTTAATGCATCAGTTAGGGTTGTTCCACAGCGACAAAAGTGAGGAAATTTGGTGTTAAGGTTGAAAAAAACCCTTGGACCCCCCCAGTCCACCCCCCAACCGGCATTGGGGTGCTCATTGAGGTCTTCAGTCTAACTCTCACCCCATTCACCTATACCTCTGCTTCTTTACACATGTGATGGGGTGAGAGTTAGGACCGAAGACCCCAATGCACACCCAAAGCTGTTTGGGGGTGGGCAGGGGGTCCAAGGTTTTTCTAACCCTAACACCGAATTTCCTCACTTTTGTCGCTGTGGAACAACCTTAACTGATGCATTAAACGAGTTTTTGCCTCTAATTTATACATATATATATATATATATATATATATATATATATATATATATATATATCTTTATATATCAACTCACCAAGGTTAGAATTAGTGTACACACAAAGGGCACCCCTCCATCCAGTTGAGATGATTGAATAGCAGCACACTTTGGACAAGCAACAGTTCTCTCACTGTCATCATTTGTGATGGAACACTGAATGGTTATTCATGTCATGGTATCGCTCCTTCACACGGTTTGGCAAGACAGTGTGCATCATGACATCATCATCACAGTAAGGTCAATACACACAGCAGCATAACATGTAAGTACAACAGCGGCAGCAATACTTGAGAATTTTCTGGACCCAAGACAGTTGCATTTTGGGGATGCGCAATAATTCTGGGGACTGTGTGTGAGTACTGCATGCATGACTGAGTGTGCCATTAATTCTGGGACACTTTGCATTTCAAGTTATGCTATCATTTCACTTTGTCAGCACTTGTGAATTTCTGGACAGAAGACAGTTGCATTTTGGGGATGCACAATAATTCTGGGGACTGTGTGTGAGTACTGCGTGCATGACTGAGTGCACCATTAATTCTGTGACACTTTGGATTTCATGTTGTGCTCTCATTTCACTTCATCAGCACAATTTTCTGGACACAAGACAGTTGCATTTTGGGGATGCCCAATAATTCTGGGGACTGTGTGTGAGTACTGTGAGCATGACTGTGTGCCATTAATTCTGGGACACTTTGCATTTCATGTTATGCTACAATTTCACTGCATCAGCACTGGGGAATTTTTTGGACACAAGACAGTTGCATTTTGGGATTGGGAATTCTGGTGAGTCTGGTAAATATTTTTGGAGACTCAGTAATGTTTACTTTCTGTCATGCTATTGTGCAGTATTTGTCAAAAAGCAGGACTGAGCAGTGCAGTTATACTATGCTAAACTACAAGTGTGCAGTCCGTCTTCTTTCCTGTGTGTAAAGACACTGTCCAGCTTCTTGCAAGTTGCAAACATATATATATATGCTGGTGCTGACTTGTTGCACTGTTTATGGTATAAAGAATAAAGATACGAATATATATCATGTATTTTATTTGTACCATCAATGGCAGTGGACAAAGTGATATATGTTTTCAGAGGTCTTGGGCCAGTGTGCATCTCAATCACACAGTGCACACATTACTTTGCAGAGATAATAGCACAAAAAATTATGCTTTTAAACAAATCATACCCAACAGACATAAAATATTGCTGAGGCACCTAAAATATGTTATGGTGTACAGACATGTTCAAGTCAGACTATATAACAGGTCCTGCAGTCCACTGCCACCACACTGTGCTACCACTGGTGCCATGTTGTGTTATGGTGTACATCAACTTACTGCAAAACTGACACTGTCAGTGTAAACTAGAAAGACATATTCCAGAACAAATAACGAAAAGAAGGAATGTGGTAGTACAGTGTGGTGGCAGTGAACTAGACCTTATATATTTTCTGACTTTATTATGTCTTTACACCATTAAATATTTTGGGTGCATCAGCAATACTTCATGTCTGTTGGATACAGTTTGTTGAAAAGCTGGATTTTTTGTTGCTATGATCTCCTAACAAATAAAATATATGTTATATATTCTTATCTTTATTCTTTATACCATAAACATAGCAACAAGTAAGACAGCAATCAGCATATATATGTTTGCAAGAAGCTGGACAGTGTCTGCAGTACATACACACACAGGAAAGAAGACTGTCTCACACATGCAGTTTAGCAAAGTATACTTGCACTGCTCAGTCCTGCTTTTCCACAAACACTCCGTGACATAAAGTACACATTAATGAGGCACAAAAACAGTGCGACACACACACACACACACACACACACTCTTAACAGAAGGAAGGGGGGCCAGGATACAAAGACACAAAGTGTCACTCATGCGGAACACAACAAAAAAGGGCATAATTACATACAAGGGTCAGAGATGGTGGAGGAATACATTTTATAACACAGCTGGAAAGGTGTGGGGGGGCACATGGTGTGAGGGAAAAAAAACTAATGTGAGATCCTCTGGTGGTCCAGCAGCAGTTCCAGAATGGACATAATTTGTAACTGATGTCCCTCTATGCAATCCAACCACTGCTGGACAGCACTCACCCTCTCATTGTTCTTCTTGACAGCACTCCAGAGCACTGCCAGGTCAGCCTGCATTACAGGCAGTTCTCTTGGATCCACACATTCTACAGGCTCAGCTGCTGGTGATGTTGGTGGTCAGGGGAGTGCTGGTGGAGCAGCAGGTGCTACTCTGGCCCTCCTCTTGTTACAGCCACCACCATGCACAGCTGCACCCTCTGCCACAGAAGGGCCAGCAGGTGCAGGCCTGGACTGTTCTGTGGCAGCCTGCCACTCCAACTGGTGGTGGTTCAACATATGGGTGTGCTGTCACCCAGTCCCCAGGTGAGCCTTCTGGAGGCCCCGGCACACCTCCACCTGACATAGGTGGCACCTGACCATGCTGCTGTCCCCCTGACACAGTCAAAAAACTCCCAAACAATGGAGGTGCAGGGAGAACCAGGCACAGGCAGGAGAGGGCCAGATGCACTGGCAGCCAGCTGGTCATGGTGCTCAACAGGATTGGGATCCACACCTGGGCCCGGGGGCCAAGGCACATCCTGCTCCAGAGGACCTGGTGCTGGAGTTGGTGCTGGATGTGGTGGGTGGTGGTGGTTCAACTGCCTCAGAGTCAGGAGGTGGTGCTGGTCCTGCTTCTGAGGTGGGACACTCAAAATTTTGAATTGGTCCAACAGGAACCAGCAGCCATGCCCCCCACGTGTGTACATGGTGCAATGCCTACCACGCTCTCCCAGAACTGCCCCACCCCAGATATTCCCTCACCCTGGTCCATCTCTCCTATTGCACTTTTTCAGCCTGAGCAATGACTACTTAACTCAACAGAAAACACTCACACTGTCACACAACACAGTCACAGAGACACAGACAAACAACTAACTACTTATAAAGGTAAGAATAAAATAAATTTACAGAAAGAACAAATTAAGTAAAAAAGAGTACAGAAAATACAAAACATTTTGCTTTTTTAAAAAGCTGTTGGGTCTAATTCAAAGTTTAAATCTCCTCCTCGCTCTGCTGTCCACGTCTCAGGCTGTCTCACAGTAACAAAACAACACACTCTTCTCTCTCTGTCTTCACAGAAGAAAGTGAAACTATCTCCTTGACAAGGCACTTCCTTCCTGCCTGGTTAAAGAGCATGTGACTTACAGTGTTGTAAACCATGTGATGTGTGGGGGGGGCTGCCAAATCTAGAATGTGAAGTGGATCACTTAGAATCATAATGAGGAATGCAAAGTCCATTTAAAACAATGACTTTGCCTTACTTCGTGTTACCATTCCGCTGTAACATGAAGTGGTAATGACAAGGCGAAGTGAGTATTTTACATTGCCCACTCTACATAGTGGAGTGGCAACGCAAAGTGCCCACTTTGCATTCACTTCACCGGCAGAATTTAAATTCGCTGCATCACTACTGATGTTGCCCCGGATCCGTCCCCCTCTATCTTCAGATTTTGCTCCCTTGTTCTTGCACACTTCTTTTTCTGAAAGATGCTACCCTCTTGGACATTGTTGATTCCCTTTAAGTACTTTAAAATTTCCATCATGCTCTCCCCTCTCCCTCCTTTCCTCCTTCCCTGAAGGGTATACATATTAATCTCCTTTAGTCTGTCTTCTTCATATGGGTTTTGGTGCAGCCCCTGTCCAGTTTTAGTTGCCCTCCTTTGGACTGCCTCCATCCTGTCTATGTCCGTGTCTATATCCTTTTTATGATATGGTCTCCAGAACTGCTCACTCTACTCCAGATGAGGTCCCAAAAATGCCAGACTCCAGATCAAGAGAAATAACATGATAAAATGTGCTGAAAATTCTCAATTACTTCCTGACGCACTGCTTTAGCATGCACCCACTCTTTATAAGTGTGCCGCCAGAAATAGCTGCTGTCAAAGTGTCCCAAAAATGCCATACTACAGATGAAGAGAAAGAACATGATAAAATGTGCTGAAAAATATCAATTATTTCCTGATGCACTGCTTTATGCATGCACCCACTCTGTATAAGTGTGCCCCCAGATATGGTTGCTGTCAAAATGTCCCGAAAATGCCAGACTCCAGATGAAGAGAAATAACATGATAAAATGTGTTGAAAATTCTCAGTTATTTCCTGACACACTGCTTTATGCATGCACCCTCTCCCACAACAACTATGGCACCTGCTGCTGCTCCTTTACCTCTATCTTTTGCTGCCTGTGCTGACTGGATTGCTGCACAGTGTCTTGCCAAATGATGATAGCCACAGATGACCATTGTTTGAACAATGATATGATGATGCTATGGTGGTCAGAAAGTCTGCTGTGCTGGCTGTAACATGATGCCCTATGTGTGTGTGCACTTATACTACCATTGGTACAGTAAGTTACTGTATCTTGTACACTCATGTTTTTCCACAGAACCAGATGTTTATATATGTATATATTTATAAAATGGCAAGAAAGAATCTAAAAATCTCACTGGCCAAGAAACATCAGCTGACTGTACATTAAATCTCTATATACGCACAGTCATCCTGGTCCTAAACCACATCACACAATGAACAAATTAATCCTCCTACAACCAGAACTATCTTCTATCAGTCCCCCTGCAACCCTGTACATGTGTGTGTGTGGTGGTGTGGGTCGGGGGAATGCGCAGTAAGGGTTTTCAACCCTAAGAACTAATTTCTTCGCTTTTGTCGATGTGGAGCAATCCTAACTGATGCATTAAACAGAGAATTTTTGCCTTGAATTTCCCTTCTGTTTTAGAATGTGCACTATAAATAGTGAATGGAATGTGGTGGTGGAGCGCGGGGCCCACTATGTGATTTTTTTGTCACTTCGTTGCGCAAAAACTGTATGACCGAGTGAAATGAAAATTGGATTCGCAAACAGAAATGCAAACATTAATGGCAATGGCAATGGCAATGCAGAAGGAAGCAATAATGGAATCGACAATGGAAATGCAACTGAAAATGCAAACGGCAAGGCTAACAGAAATACAAATGTGACAAACACGCAAACAGGAACGGTAATGCAATTGGAAACAGAAAGAGTTATGGTAACACCAACGATGACACCAAAGGGAACAGTAACACAAACGTAAGCGCAAATGCAAGTGTGCATGCAAACACAAATTGTAACACACATGGTCATGGTAACACAATTGGAAACGCAAACGCTTACGGTAACACCAATGATGATGCCAAAGGAAACAGAAACACAAATGGTGATGCACACGGTTGTGCAAAAGGAAACACAAAAAAACAGTAATCGAAATGCAAATGGTAACAGTAACGCAAACACAAGCACAAATGCAAATGCAAAGGGTAACACACATGGTGACATAAATGCTTACAGAAATGCAAGTGGAAATGCTAACTATAACAGTAATGGAAATGCACACCCTTTTTTCCCCCAAAAGCTGCATTCAGAAGCACAGTGACTACAAAGAATGTATGCATAATAATGGGCCTCAGAGCAGAAAATGAACACTTGGAATACTAAATTGCTTATATCTCAAGAACCGTACGACGTAGGAAAAAAACTAATATTTCATATTATTCATGAATTTTCTGGCTAGTTTTGCACTTAGCCCCCTAGTGGGGGGCTATGCATTTTTCCGACTAAAAGTCCGTATCTGTAAGTGTTTTCAAGATACAGGCCCTGAAAGGCACAGCGGACACCATAATGTTAGCCTATGAGAAACATTGTCAATGTTGGAGTGCCATAACTTTGCAGCCCTCTACTATTTTGTCACCAAACCACCAAAAGACACATTTGTGGGTTCTTGACTTTCTTCCTTCCAAATGTCAGCCCAAAAGACCAAACCATTCTTTTGTAGCAGGGTGGCAAAGATTTCCTAATCTTTGGGCATAGTGGCGCAAAGTAGTGTCGTAATTTGAGGCACTTTCGCAAAAAAAATCACGAAAGTGTCGCATGTGCAACACTACTGTTTACAAAAATTTCAAACATATATTTCTGGTGTGTTTAATCCCCCAAATCATTTTGAAGCAAGTTTTAATAATGGTTTTGTTTTGACTTCTTTACAGGGTTTCTGTGTATCCTCCAGATTCATACCAGTTGCATGCGTTCTTATTTGAAGAAAGCACCAATGGTAGCACACAGCACCGAAATTTTACCTGCAAACAGACAAAGAAGAAATAATTCTTACTTCATTGCATTATCACATTCTGCTCTAAGTGTGACTGTTACTGTCTGTTATATCCTGCTTAACAGATACCAAGCTATTAGTAAGCCACACCAAGACCAACTAACAAGTTTAGTGCATGTGACATGCACTGGCACAGTATCTTAAGTTACATTCCAAGACGTCTTGTCATGACCCGGATGAAACTTTGTTCAACTCCATGGCCTGCTGAAGTAAGCCAGTGACTGATGTGCATGAAAAATATATTATCTGCCATACAGTATAATTTACACTGGCTTGAAAAGTTTCAATACCTAAAAGAAGTGATGAAATAAGATTCACATACTTACCTGAAACTGATATCCTATAGGTGATTGTAGACAGTACTGCAGTACTCCTGTACTCTGGTCCATTACACTGTTTGAAACTGGAATCCTGTAACAAAAGAAAAAAAGTTGACTGTATATGTTTTTCAAGTGCATCTCTAAAATGTTAAAGGAAGCATTCACACAGCTCAAGGAAATTCCATGGTATGACACATTAGTACATATTAACTGTAAACTAATAAGCGTGGTGACTGTTGCTGGATGCGGGATCCTTCTGGCAGGGCATGGTCACAGGAACACATTCCCTCTCACTGTCATACTGACTGGTGGCTTTGGCTGACTGCATGTTACTTCTGGTCATGGCCACAGGAACACATTAGCTCTCCCTATTAGACATATTGGTGGCTTTGGCTGGCTGTGTGTTACTTCTGGTCATGGGCACAGGAACACATTCTCCCTATTAGATAGACTGGTAGCTTTGGCTGGCTGCAGGTTACTTCTGGCAGGGCATGGTCACAGGAACATATTCCCTCTCGCTGTCATACTGACTGATGGCTTTGTCTGTCTGTGTATTACTTCTGGTCATGGGCACAGGAACACATTATCTCTCCCTGTTAGACAGATTGGTGGCTTTGGCTGGCTTTCAGTTACTTCTGGTCATGTTCACAGGAACATAATCTCTCTCTCTATCAGACAGATTGATGGCTTTGGCTGGCTTCAGGTTACTTTTTGTCATGGGCACAGGAACACATTCTCTCTCTCCCTATTAGACAGATTGGCGGTTTGGGCTGGCTGCCGGTTACTTCTGGTCATGGGCACAGGAACACATTCTCTCTCTCCTTATTAGACAGATTGGTGGCTTTGGCTGGCTGTGGGTTACTTCTGGCAGGGCTTGGTCACAGGAACATATTCCCTCTCACTGTCATACTGACTGGTGGCTTTGGCTGGCTGTGTGTTACTTCTGGTCATAGGCACAGGAACACATTCTCTCTCCCTATTACACAGATTGGTGGCTTTGGCTGGCTCCCGGTTACTTCTGGTCATGTTCACAGGAACATATTCTCTCTCTCCCTATTAGACAGATTGGTGGCTTTGGCTGTCTGCAGGTTACTTCTGGTCATGGACACAGTAACACATTCTCGCTCACTGTCAGACAGACGGGTGGCTGGATATGGTGTGTTACAATCTTTCATTGTCACTCAGGAGGAAAATATCTTTAAATGGCAGGATTTAAGAGGCTATTGCACTACTACAAATGGACAGTTATGTTTAAGAGGCTGACTGTGTTTGCTAATGACAGCACACATTCTGTTAAAGAGCAGATACCCACTGTCTGATACTCAGACCCCTCAAACATATATAATAGCATACCACTACCTGCTCCACTGTTGAGGGGTATTAAAAATTCCATGAGCTTCCCTGCAGTTAAAAAGTTATAGCACCCTGAATTTGCACCTGCATAAAAACAGAGCCATGTCTGACACGCCCCCAGACAGGTACCACCGACCCCCTTTTGTGATGTCAGAAAATGAATACTGACTGGGCATTCCATTAACCTGTATGTATGTGATATTTCTGTGGCTTTTAGTACTATTAGATGTGGCATATATAAAAATCAAAGTAGCCACTATAGTAACAGTCCCTGTTTACTGGAGTGGTCACTTTCATTTTTCCAAATAGCAACTGTAAATAGTACTAAAAGTCATTGAAAACATGGCACCAATACAGGTCTATGGAGCACACACAGCCTTCATTTTATGACATCATAAAAGGGGGCTGGGGTACATCCCAGGGGGCATGTCAGGCATGGTTTTGTTTTTATGGGGGTGCACATTCATGGTGCTATAACTTTTTAACTGGAGGGAAACACACAGAAGCTTTAATACCCTTTAACAGTGAAGCAGGTTGTCTATTATATATGTGTGAGAGGGGCTGGGTACCTGACAGTTGGTACCTGCTCTTTAAGTGTAATCAGAAAATACACCAAGAGGAAGGTAAAATGGAATTATTGTGATGGGTCAATATTTGTGCAAATCTGAATTATGGAATGAGACTGGGTCAAGAACACAGGTTTTATTTTATGGAAACCAAAAAATGTGCCATTAATAAAATGTGACAGCCTTTCAAACCATTAACTTAAATACCAGCAACATCCACCTCCTTCTCATCAAACAGGAAGCTACTTTCGCAGTCATTAAGGTCAGAATTGTGCTCACTAGGGAATTCTTTATCCATGATTGTATCATCAATGTCAAGGACAGGCCATTTGACACTGCCACCAGGATGGTCTGCTTCTCCCACATCATCAGCACAATCATCATCGTGATGGGGTACAAACACAGATGTGGTAGTTCAAGTTGGTATGTGACTTTCATTCATTTTTATGAATGTCAGCATGCTGACATTTGTCGGCAAGAGGTTGGTATGATGGTCACAAACTATTGCCCCCACAGAACTGAATACCCTCTCCACACTTACACTGGAGGGTGGGCTGGTCAGATACTTCAGTGCCACTGAAGTCAGCTTTGGCCATTTACTCACCTTTCCACTCCAGTACAGCAGTGGATCATCAATTATGGGCCTTTCCAGACAGTGAAAAGAGTGCACAGATGTCGAGTGCAACTGTCAACATTCCCTGATGTCAGAGTGCTGCAGAAACTCCTGGACCATGATATTTTAAACAGTGGGCCATGCATGGAACCCGAACAAAGCCACCATCAATGATACATTTCATCACATTTGAACCATTGTTACTGGCTATAAAGCCAGCTTTCAGGGACAGGGGGTTCAGCCACTCATCAATTTCAGTCAGTAGCAAGTCAAGCATGTTTTCACCATTGTGGGAACCAGCCACGCTGTGCATTGCAAGTGTTGCATGCTGTTGAATTCCAGGAAGGTTGCTACCATGACAATCTGCCTTACTACACTGATTTCTAATACTGCCAGCACAGACAACCCCGGTACCTGCACCCATTGTTCAGTAATACACAAATATGAACTGCCTGCCATTTTGCAACTTGTCCATATATCCATACTTAAGTGGATATATGGTGAGGAGGAATGGGGTTGAAGAGCATGTCTTACAGACTCTGTCACAGTCTGGTATAACTCTGGGACAACACCGGTGGAAAGGTATGTCGTGGACAGGATTTTCCATTTGGGACAGGGGCGCTGGAATCTGGAATTCTCCACAAAGGAGAAGGGCAAAAGGTCAATTGTCAGCATTTCTGCAACAGCAGCATTCAGTTCATGAGACACCACATGATTGGGTGGGTATTTCATGTTCTGAGCAAAAAGACTCTGCAACGTGGGCTGAGTTGTTACCCATTTTTCATGTGGTGTGCCAAATGGCTCTGCTCTGTGAATGGCCATGGATGGGGTGCTTTTGCCATGTTACGAAGAGAAGTGCACAGGTGACACTGACAAGTCCACAAATGATGTAATTTTTCCCATTTTAAGCAGAGGGGTTAATGTTGGACTAGAAATACTGCTGCATAGACCACCACCACCACTGCTAGTCTGACCACCACTTAAAAATTCAAAATCATCATCCTCCTCATGCCTGTATTAATCCTCAGCTGTTATTTCACCATTACTACAGACATGGCTACTTGGGCTACTTACATTCATGGAGGGGGATACCATGCTTAATAAGGTGGATGAGGGTGAATGCCCCACTATGGTATTAGCTCCCCTCTAGTGTCGAGTCCACAGTGCCATGTGCCTGTTCTTCAAATGTGTATGCTGGCCTCCAGTGCCCAGATGACTACCCTTTTTACCATGTTTGACACAAGCTTGGCAAAGCTGTCCGATTGCCTCTGCTTCATCACTTGGATCTTGTACAAAAAAATCCCAAACAAGGGATTTTGATCCCCTACTTTTAGTTTTCACAGATCTCTGATACTGCAGATTGGACACCAGATTTTTAGACAATGACACGGGGGGTGTACTACATAATTTTTGTTGCTGGCCACACTTGGGTTCTACTGGCCTGTCACTATCTATGATGACTACTACCGGGTCATCATCATCATCAACAGAAACCACCACATCACAACTTTGAAGATGGGGTGATTTAACACTGACAGACTGAGACTGTTTACACACAGCAACCTTTAATTTCTTTTTCTCTGGTTCCCAACTGGAGTCACTAAACTCATCATCATATTCCTCATCCACATCCACTATTTCAGCTTGGATGCTGTCCTGTGGAGAACATGTACCAACCACAGAATCATTATGATCATACAATATTTTTTCTCAAACATTTGAAGGGTTGGATGGCACAGACATGACCTCATTAACAGTGCTGGAAACATGAGATTGTGATGAGTCATCATAAGCATCAGAATCATGTTCAACCAATGTGGGAACAGGGATGGGGATGTTGGGGAGTGTGACATCTACACTCTGACTCATGGTCATGGCTTTAGACTCCACAATATTTGGGAAACTGGTTAACTTGTTGTCACAGGTTGAACTTGGGGCAATACTCATGCCATCAGCAACTTCACTACCACCAACAGGGATAACAGCATCTCCAGCCATGATTGAAGTTACTGATTGTGCTGTGAAAAACATAGTCAGAAAAATCCCTTTACTGGCATCAGCTATTCACTTCTGCTATGTACTACCATGCCCACAGCCACTCTTGCCACTAGCAGTAGTGCCATGGCCAGAAGCATATTTGCAGCCACGTCTCATTGCAGGCATTGTTGGGGATTACACAGAAAATTCACAACAAATAGAGATTTCTGAAATTTGTGGTGTATGGGAAGCCAAAAAACAACAACTGTGGCTTACAGATGCAGATTGGGCACTAAACAGATGCAAACGCACAGACACAGATTGCACACTACAAAGAGATGCAGCCACACAGGCACAAAAACACCTTAACCAGTGGTCACACAAATTAAAAACTGGAAAAATAAATTATACCTTTTTCAGGTGTTGTGCACTGTAGTAGCAGTCCACTAGCTAGATAGAAGGAAGCAGTAAAAAATAGCGCAGACAGATAACCAATTCAGAGTGTGGCAATTACTGTGTGGCACAATAAAATGTGTCTGATGTGATGGCATACACACATGCTCACAAGCTACAGGTAATGCGTAGAAAATTTAACAGTGCAGTACACTATATAACCAAATATTTTTAACAGAATGAAAATATGCACTGCACCACAACAAACAGAGAATAATTATCAAAAAATTACTTCAAGTATTACTGTGTGTACATAAACACACAAATACTAACACACACTACTAGTGCAAAACAGTTAGAAAGACTGCCTTTCTCATGTGAATCTCACTCCACCACAGATGTGCCCCTCCCCTGATGCACACTTCAACAGTGTCTGTCAGTACACAGACTGAATGTTCTAAATTAACATTCAAAATGCACAAAAAAACAATCAACACTTGATAGTCTAAGCACAGGAGGGTTTCCTACAGTCAGTGTACTAAATTTGGAACAAAATCATTGGATCAAAAGTGATTTTTTTAAAGCTTTTTTTGATGGTTTGAGTTTCAGAGCTCTGTGAGCAGATTGTCTCCTGCTTTCCACTACACACTATGCAGAACTGAGGCTATGCAAGTTAATATAGAGCCCATGTGACCTGCCACCCCATGAATCAATGCAAAATTCAGCTCAAATAGCAATAAACAGATGAAGCAAAGCAAAGTCCATTCAAATCAATGGCACTTCACGTTAAAATTAAGGAGAAGGCTGTAATAGAAGGTGAAGTAGCAGGAAGTCCTTTGGAAACAATACACTTTGCATTCAAATGTGTAGGCAGAGTAACTCGCTTCATGTTGCAGAGCACTACGTGGATTGGGGACAATACATGAAGTGCTCCTCGTAGCAAAGTGGAAGCACTTCGCCTGCCTCTACTAAGAAGACTATGTTGAAAATATGGGGTAAAAATATTAAAAATTTCCAACATTATGAGTGTGTGTAGTGAGATTGCAATGAATTGGCATAACACAACCATTTTTATAAATTTTGACCAGAAATCTTCAACATGACCTTTTTGGGACCCCACCTCATCAGCACTGGTATGGTCAGTTTGTTACTCAGTCCCAAAAGGTGATTTTGTGTAGTGACCACGCCATTCCACTCCAATGGTGTGAAAACACATTTTGAGCAGAATGTGAAACATGACAGTTGTATTGTTCATGAGGTGGTGTGAAAATATGACTATGTTGAAAATTTGTAGTGAAAATATAACACATTACCAACACGTGTGCATAGCAAAATTTCAATGACCATGAGTAACCCAGGCTTTTTGGGATGTTTTCCACCAAATTTTGTATATGGTCATTTTGGGACTTCACCTCAAGAACACTGGCTGTATCATTTCATTACTCGGTCCCAAAAGGTGATTTCATGCAGTGACCATGAAATCATCTTTCAGGACCAAGCAACAAAATGGCAGTGCCAGTGTTGATGAGGTGGGGTTCCAAAAATCCCATGTTGAAAATTTGGTACAAACAATGGCCACGATATCAACATAACTTCAAAACACCATTGACAGCCATGATATGGCACTTACCTTGATTCTTCAGTTCACAGTTCAGCTTTAAAGAGTGCATATGTGTCCTGATCCACAGAAGATGACAGCCCAGGACCTCCGGTGGTAAGTAGAGGGTAACAAGGGTGTGGGGTGGTAGGTCCTAAGTGGGAGGGTCGAGCTTGGGTGATGGAGAAAGTGGGGGATGGTGAGGGACAGTTTTCTTATTTACAGCTGAAAATTTAAAAAAAGATGCCAGGGATGGATTTCTTCTTTGCAGGTGAAAAAGAAAACTATCTGGGGACACTGGAAGTGGGTTTCCCAGTGTCCCATGCTATGGGGGGGTGATACATGGGGACCCTGGGAGTGTGCCACAGTGCTGGAGAGGGGAGGACACATGTTTGGGACACTGGGGTGGGCTCCTTAGTGCCCCACACTGCTGGGGGTAGGAACATGATGGGGGACTGGGGGGACTGGGAGTGGACTCCCCAATTTCCCACATTGCTCTGTGGTGGGCTTGGGAAACCTTTCTGGGGACACTGGGAGTGGGCTTTCCAGTATCCCATACTCCAAGGGGGGCTAATAAGGGATGTGGAGTGGGCCCCCTAGAGTCCCACATTGTTGGGGGATGCTTAATCACATGGGAAAATGGGAATGGGCTCCCAGTGTCTCACACTGCTGAGGGAGGGGGCACACTGCAGGCAAAAGGAGTGGCTCAAACTTGACTCTGCAGCTAGCAGCATGAGTTCCAGCTACAGCTGTAGAAGTCAAGAAAATCCTGGTGTTCTCATACAGAGAATGGAAATAGAAGTGATTGTCTCGCTCAGCTTGCCACCTGAGATTGTGTGGTCAACAAAGGTGTTTCTGGGCACATTTTATAAAACAACATCAGAATCTAACTAAATGGTTCCTGTTTAGCTAAGTTCTGATGTTTATTTTTATATTAAATCTATTTTTTACTTGTTTTCTCTCTCACCAATGAGAAAACAAAATAGTGGACACAAGAGAGCTTTGCAAAAGTAAAGCAGGCTCTGTGTGACCCTAACAGTGAATTATTCAAAAGAAATGGCTCAATGTGACCCTCCATGCCAAAGAAGTGCAAAAAAATGTTTTTGCACAAAATATCCAAAGATTTTTAATTTTTTTAAAAGCATTATGTGCAAAAAAACAAAGCAATTTGCTCAAAATAAAACTTTTCTGCCTGACATACATTTTCCCATAAGAAATAATGGGACATTAAAAGTTTAATAACTTTGGAACGGATTAATATTTTTTCACCAAACCTCTACAGGGCACATCTGTGAGGCAAGGGCTTTCAACCCAAAAAATATCAGACCACTACCTAAAGGCATTTCTGAGATCCAGGTTGACAAAGAAATGGCACAATCCATGGATTTTTCTGTTTTTGTCAACACTCTGTATCTCAGAAACTACAAAATGAATTCACAAAAATGTGGTACATCAATAGACCTACCCCTGATCAGTATGCATGCCAAGCTGCATGAAAATTCATTGAAGGGTTCCAAAGTTATTAAGGTTCAAAACTTCAGATTTAACATGGACGTTAGGTTTCACCCTAACTACTGTATATTAGTGCTACTGCACCAGTATTATATATATATATATATATATGTATATTAGAGACAAAAACTCAATTTAATGCATCAGTTAGGGTTATTCCGCAGCAACAAAAGTGAGGAATTCGAGTGTTAGAGGTTGAAACCTCCCTTTGGTCCCCAGCCCACCCTCCCAACCAGCATTGGGGTGCGCGTTAGAATTAGATTGGCATTAAACAGAGATTTTTGCCTCTAATTTACCTTCTTTGAGAATGATAACAAAAAATAGTGAATATAATGTGGCGGGAGCTCGGGGCCCAAAGGGCCCGCTCCACCATGTGATGTCTTGTGACATAGTAACAGGAACAGCAACGCAAACAGAAGCACTAACAGTGGTGCACATGGTAATGCAAGCGCGAATGAGAACAGAAAGGCTAACGCACACGGTGGCGTAGACGGGAACGGTCCGCCACATGATGTCTTGTGACATAGTAACATGGTACCCGCAAACACAAATGGTAATGGGGATGGTGATGCAAAGCGAACCAGAAACAGAAACAGTACTGTAGACACAAATGGTAAAAAAATAACGGAAAGGCAAGCACAAATGAAAATGCAAAGGATAACGCACATGGTGGTGTAGATGTGAAAGGTAAGTGAAACGGATACGGAACAGCAAGCGGAAAGGGCAACAGTAACAGTAATGTAAGCGCACAGGCTGGTTTTCCCCAAAAGCTTCATAGAGAAAGACAGTGAGTACAAAGAATGTATGCATAATAATGGGTCTTGGAGCAGAAAATGAGGAGTTGGAATACTAAATTGCTTATATCTCAGGAACCATACGACGTAGAAAAAAAATTGAAAAGTTATATGATTTATGACTTTCCTGGCTAGTTTTGCACTTAGTCCCCATTTTCTGATGAAAAGTCCGTATCTCGCACCGTTTCCGAAATACGGGTCCTGAAAGGTGCGGCGAACGCCATAATGTTATCCTATGGGAAAAAAGAGAAGTTCAGAGTGCCATAACTTTGGCTCCCTGCAATATTTTTTCACCAAACTACTAAAAAACACATCTGTGGGATGTTGCCTTTCGTCCCTCCAAATTTCAGCCCAAAAGACTGAACCGTTATTTTGCAGCAGGGCGCCAAAGGATTGCTGCAATGCTTCGGATGCCGTAATGCTATCCTATGGGAAAAAGTGTCAACTTTGGAGTGCTGTAACTTTGCCGCCGTGTAATATTTTTTCAACAAAAACACTGAAAGGCACATCTGTGAGATGTCGGCTGCGTTCCCTTCAAATTGCAGCCCAAAACACCAAACTGATCATTTGCAGCGGGGTGCCAAAGAATTGCTGTCATTTTCCCACAGCCTAGAAAAGTACTGTCGCAATTTGCAAAAGCTTTCGCAAATTCATTCGACAGTGTCGTAAGTGCGAAAGTACTTTGTGAAAGTACTTTTTCCATAAATGTGAAAAACATATTTCTGGGGTGTTTTACCCCAAAATAAAGACATGACTAGCATCCTCAGGGTCCGACTAGGTGAATACAAAAAGAATTAGGTTACTAGAGGGTCCCAAATTTAAATGCCAAGCATTTTTCTGATCACCAACTGAAAACAAAATGGTGGATTTGTGACAGTAAAAGGGCCATTTGCGAAAGTAAAAACTACGTTTGCGACACTGTCGAACTTTTTGTTAACTTTTCACATTGGCTTATAAAGGGAACTTGTTTTTTGAATAACTTTTGAACCATTTAATATTTTTTCACGAAATCTTCGAAAGACACATTGGGGACCCTGGCCACATGTTCCCTGAAGATTTTGGACTGGTCGCACAAAGCGTGTGACCTATAGGCGTGACCATAGAATTCCAAAAAAAACATAAACGCACACAAAGATCACGCTTAATAACTCCGCAGCCGTATATCCAACTGGTACGAAACTTGGCAGATCCCAAGGTGTATGGTCTTGATCATGTATGCCAAATTTCAGGCAAATCTGTCAAACGGTTGCAAAGTTATTAAGGTGCAAAATTTTGGGTTTAACATGTAAATGGCTCCTCCACCCTAACTATGGTAGCACTACCGTGCTACCATACTATAGATCTATATCTATATATCTATATATATATATATATATATATACACATATATATATGGTATATGCAGGTGGGACCTATGTGATACATGATTTATGCGCACAAGTGCTGTTTGACCTTGTGTAACCTCATGAATGGCATAAGCCATAGGTAAGAGGTTTGAAAGGAGCAAAATAACGTATGCGTGCATAATCATGTATCCTAAAGATTCCATGCATATTTAATTTATGCAATAGGGAGGACTTTCTGTTACAGGTTGTTGTTTTTTATTGTACAGTATGTATATTTTTTAAAATTAAATAAATAGATGGTACTTTTTGTTTAGCTAGTGTATCTCCATATTTTGTGTGCCCTGTTGCTATGGGCATTGCTATTGGAGCAAGTGTTGTCATAAAGCCGCGACTGCTACATAGGAGCTGATTGGTGTGGGATTTTTCCTTGGCACTTTATTGGCTGTGACTGTGTGGGGGGGTGGGTTTTTCAGTTCTCAAAACATGGCGGTGGTAGTTTTCACTGGAGATGGATCCAGGTTATGAGTTCAGACTCATTTAATTCTGCATGCCATTTTTTGTCTATTTTTCATTTTTTATGTTAAATTCATGGAAGTAGTATTATCTGTTTGATCCTGCATTTTTATTTGGTTGTGGTAGACTGTGGCTGTGGTCGGGGATGCTGACTGAGAGCGCATGTGTTGTGCTCCCTTGCTTTGTGGGCGGACAGTCAGCATGTGAAACTGGAGCAGAGCTTGCAAAAAAAAAAAATCAATAAAAAACAGAGGCTGCAAAAAAGGTAAACATTTCTTGCTGTGCTGACAAATGGATGCTCTTGTATGTCGCCATTGCTGGTGGATGGTCAAAAAGTGTGTGACCTGGGGGGGGGTGAATGCAGAGCCTAAGTGAATATAAAATGAAAAAGTGGCAGTGTAAAAGTAGTGGTAACAGGGTGCAGGTGAGCGGAAAATGTGGCCAAGGTGATGATCTGTCTGCTGTGTAGATAAATGGCTGATGACATGTCTACTATGTGTATAAATGTGAGATTTCACATTTATACATATAGTAGACACGTCATCAGTCATTTGTCACATAATAAAAGGATTTATCTGTGAAGATTTATCTCCACTCTTTTTTTTTTAAATAGTAAACTTTATTGAACATTTTTCACTATTCTGCAATACTACAATAGACATTTTATGGTTTCAGTTGGATATTCTCACATCTCATTAAGAGTTCAAACATTACATCCCATCAACATTTAGGGATGAGCTTGTTTGTACATAAAGATATACATTTGTTGACAGCAGTCATGTTGCAGCCCTGAGGGGGCAGGTATACTAGATATACATTGTGTTCTTATGCACCACTTCCCAGGGTCATCTGTGCATTGCTCAGATCAGTACTGTGCTTTGAGCCAGGATCTACTCTCGATTGTAGTAGGTGGGTTTCTAATCAGCTCCATCTGCTAAGGTACAGTTTAGGATTGTTTCTCATGTAACAGATCATCTTTTCTGTTCTTAGTGCCTCCAGAATGGCATTGAGCCATTCATCGTAGGTTGGCACTTTGCCATCCAGCCAATGTTTTAAGATCAGCTTCTTTACCATTGCCGAGATGAGTGTGACGTGAAAACTCCTGTTTCCCATTAGCTTGTCTAAGCATAGGCCCAAAAGACAGACCCCTGGGGAGAAGGCTTCCTCCAGACCCAGTAAAGGATCTAGGTTTGATTTCACCTTCTGCCATAGTGGTTTTGCCTTGGGGCAGTCTCATAGAATGTGTTTTAGTATGCCTGTGTCTGTCTGGCATCATGAACATTTGTCAGAGTTTAGCTTCCCCATCTTATGGAGCTTGACTAGGGTTAGGTACAAATTGTAATTGATGTTGAATTGCTAAGTCTAAGCCCATTGAATTTCAGGTATTTGTAAGTTCCTCTCCAGACAGTGGCTGTGATCTTGGGTGATTCGAGTTCTGGGATTTCTGGCTGCCAGTATATGCACGTTGTGCTTCTCTGGTCTGTGCTGGCATGTAGGAGTTCATTATAGATTAGAAAGACTGCATGACTTTGGGTTGATAATGTTAGTAGATGGTCCTATTTGGCAAGAATACTTGTGTTCCATGGTTTGGGGCTGAGTGATGCATGGAGTGTGTTGTACTTGTAAAAAGGGAAAGGCTGGGATTTGGGTTGGTTTCATTTTTTGTTGAAAGGCAAGATGAGTGAAGATGGTGTCATTTTCCAGCATGACACTGAGAGTATTTATTTCTACATTGCCCATAAAATTGGACGGTAGGGGTGCTCTGTTTATTTTAAAGTTAGGATTTTGGGTTATTGGTTGGGTTGAGTCCACTTTTGGGTTAGAGACCAGGAGGTTGTGTAATTGTTTGGAGATCAGGTTCAAGATGCAAATGGAACAGTTCTTCAGTTTGTTGGGTAAGGCCTTGTGTGGTAGGCAGGATAGCACTTTTGTGCTAATGTCTGCAGATTGGCATAAGTCTGTTTCTATTACCATCCATAGAGGGGTATATGTGTTCCTGTGCTGTTCCCTGGGGTCCACCATAGGAATTGGCTGGCATGGCTTGCTAGATAGTAAAGACAGAAATCAGAGAGTTGTAGACTTCCCAACTCCTTCCTCTGGGTTAGTTTGTGGAATGCTGTATTCAGAGGTTTATCATTCCACAAAAAAGGTGGTTAGTGTGGTTTGGAGTGTGCGGAGCCAGATGGTAGGGAGGAAGCAACCTGTCATAGTAATAGAATAAAGTAATCTGGGTCAAACTTTCATTTTAAAAATGTTGATCCAGGCCCATAGGGTTAACGGGAGGATGGACCAGCATGTCAGGTCTTGTTTGATCTGTGCTCATTTGGTGTCTAGATTATTTTTCCTAATTGACCCTTTGTCAAGAGATACTGCTATTTCCAGGTAGTTCATGGTGGTTGGGCACCAGGTGCCCCCCAACTGCTTTGCGTGTGTTTTGTGTGTCTGTTGATTGAGGGACATGATGTTAGTTTTAGATATGCTTAATTTGCATCCCCTTATCCTTTCAAATTCTCGAAGTATGTTCAAGGCAGGAGGGATGAATAGTTCTGGTTTATCTAGATGTAGGAGAATGTCATCTGCAAAAGCGGAGAGCTTGCGTCTGTGTTTCCCTACACTGTTGCCTTGTATGGTGTCTTCCTTGTTTATTCTCCTGATTAGTGGTTCTAGGTATAGGTTAAACAGGTAGTGTGATCATGGGCATCCCTGTTGGGTTCCTCTTCTCAGTTACAGGAGCTGAGAGAGAAATTTATTATACAGGACTCTTGCTGTGGGTTTTGAGTATAGGAGCTGGATTCATTCAGTGATTGGGGGGGGGAGGTCATAGTGGTTTAAGGTTTCAAATAGAAATGGCCAGGATACCCTGTCAAATGCTTTTTCAGCATCGATTGAGATGAGGACTGCTGGTGAGTTCTCAACCCTGGCTGCTGCCATGATGTGGTTCAGTTTTCTCATCTGGTCTGTGGGTAGCCTTCTCTTCTTGAAACCCACCTGGTCTGGGCCTATGAATTTGTCTCAGACTTTGCTCAACCTGATTGCAAGTATCTTAGAAAGTATTTTTAAATCAGTGTTGAGGAGGGATATTGGTCTGTAGCTCCCCATCAGTGACAGGTCTTTGAGTAGTTTGGGGATTAACATTATATGTACTTCCTGCAGGATTGGGTCCAGGTCAGAGTTGAGTTTGGCTTCATTGTATAGTTTGTTTAGAGGTTCCATAACATGGGGGTGCCAGGATTTTAAAGAAGTTTGAGGACAGACCATCTGGGCCAGGGGTTTTGTCTATAGGGAGGGTTCCTATGGCTAGCTTCACCTCCTGTGTTGTTATGGGCACTCCAAGGCCTTTGCCTGATTCACCATCCAGTTTCAGTAGGTGGGCTTATGACAGGAATACCTGGTATTCCTCTAGCATTAAAGGGTGGGAGTCTGGGGTGTAGGGTTCACTGAAAAAGTCCTTGAAGGCTGTAGCTATCTCACTTTGGATGTAGAGGTGCTACCTGATTCGAGTCAGATGTTCATAATCATTTTGAGAGCCTCTTGTTGTTTAAAGTGGAGTGCCAGTAGTTTCCTTGCTTTTTTTCCCTTGGTCAACATACTTAGTTTTGGCTCTAAAAATGGTGAATTAGGCTTGCATCTGAGGAGCTTGCTGTATTTTGCTCTATCTTTACTAAGATGGGAGAGGGTAGGGGAGGATTTGTCCCTAGCTATCTTTTTCTCCAGATCACTGATTTCCCACAGTAGTATCCTGCAGGCCTCCTCTGTCTTTCTCTGATGCTAAACATATATGTCCCCCCCCCCCTTATTGTACATTTGAAGACTCCCGATACGTTTCTCTGCCCTTGGACAGAGTTGTTGTTATGTTTCAGGAAGCATTTGATCATCTTTCTTATGCTGTCTAAGGTGGTTGGATCTTTGAGCAGGTTATTATTTGTTCTCCAGATGAAGTCTTGATCCATGGAGTCTGGAGGGAGAAGTGATAAGGTTACCCGAGCATGATCAGATATGACCATAGGGGAAATCTCACAGGCCTGGGTAGTGTGGAGTGTGGATTTGGATGTTAAGAAGTAAACTGTCCTAGAGTTGGATTTATGGGTGGTTGAGTAGAAGGTGTATTCCCCTATCCGATGGGTGTAGGACACTCCACATGTCAATGAGGCCAAGTGAATCCTGTAGTTCTTTGAGGGATCTCTGTGCTAGGGATAGGCCTGGGTGTCGCAACTGGGATCTGTCCGTTGTGTTATCCAGCACTAGATTCCAGTCCCAGGCTAGGATGATAAGTTGTGTTTGTAGTGTTGACAGTATGGTGAGTAGGGCGGTGTAAAACTGCATTTCATCTGTATTTGGGCCGTATATGTTCACTAGAGTTATTTTGGTCTGCCCTAATTTGCCCTTTAGAATTAAGAACCTCCCTTTGGGGGTTAAGTGTTCTTCTTCAGTTTCAAAGTGGATTGATCTGTGTATCAATATTGCCACCCCTGCTTTCCTGTTGTTGTCTCCTGCCATTAATGCCAGTCCCACCCAATCTCTTCTCCATAGGTGGGCTTGTTGGGATGTGGTGTGTGTTTCTTGTAGGAGACCAATGTTGGTTCCTATGGATCTTAAGTGTTTAATGACCTGGTATATTTTTTCTTTTGTTTGTGCACCCTAAATATTCAACATGGTGTAATGATGGGCATTAGCCATTGGGAGGTAGGGTGTGTGTTTGTATAGGTGTGAATATACCAAAGGATAGAGTTCCTTTACTCATCTGCCAGTTTGTATAGTGTTCTGGTTCAGAGCCTTGTTGGGCTCTCCCTGGTCCCCCTGGGGGGATTGGGTTTGCCTTGTGGCAGGTGTGATCTGAGCAAGCACTTACATGTTAGTTTTAATTGTACAAAGAAAAGTGCTGTCCATATGAGAACATTTGGGGTACACATAACTAATCTATGAGAGAAATAGACTACATAGAAGACTAAATATCAAAGCTAATAAAGAAACTAAAAACTGTTTGGTTGTACTAAGTTATATTCCAAGGTGGGTCTCATTCCTCCCCGGCAAGTATCTGGCAGTGGGAGCAGGGGAAGTATCGCGGACCCTTTATATCTGGTCCATATTATTCTCCCATGGTGGCGGATCCTCTCTGTCCACTGTCTCTGGTATGACCCTAGCTCCATTGTGGGGTAGGTGGGTGCCTTAGGTTTGGGGCATGGGGAGGGGACTCTGGGGGTTTATGAATCAGTCTTCTTCCAGATGATTCGGGGAGGCTGTCTGATTGGGTGGTTTTGTTAGCTGCCCTTGGGAATGTGGATTCATCTAGGCTCCCTGTTGGTAATTCCCCATTCCACTGTGGGGTAGGGTATTGTTTGATGATGCTAGGGTTTGGTTGGTGTGAGGGATAAGGGTTGGTTTAGGGGATAGTGATGTCTGCAGTAGTGTCTGGGTGGCAGTACTTTTCAAGGGCACCCTTTGACTGTAATGGCCCACTTGTTGGTAGTAGCTATGGGATGCTCCCCTAGAGGGTACTATGGCTCACTTTGCCTGTACGTGACTATGCAGCATGTATAGCCAGGGCAGGTGGTGTAGATGACAGCAGCTGTAGTTGCTCTTAGGATGGTGGGTATTACACACGAGATGCATGTGTATGACAGCCCAGATAACAGTATAGTGAATATGTGTCTATCCTGGGGTGGATGAGGGGAGGGATGGAATCACCCATGGATCTTCATGTAGTATCTTATGGGTATGAATCCCCCCTCCTTCTGGGTGTCTTTTAAGGGTTGTGTATGGGTGTCTCGAGGGTTTCTGTTATTCTAACCCTCTTAAGAGATGGGTTAGTGGGTCCCTAATCATGTTCTGCGTTACACATTGTGATAATTCAGATTGATACTTTTAGGTACATACACCCCCCTATGCACACACACACACACACACACACACACACACACACACATACAACACACACACACACACACACACACACACACACACTCAAGTTCAGGAAACAGTCCATTTTTGACTTCTGTTTTGATGGATTATTCTGCCCTTTTTTTATAATTATCTGAGTCAGTAGCATTTACCTTTTACCTTACTCTGTGCAGTGTTGTCTGAACACAAATGCTTAGGATATTTTGTCCATTTCTGAGTCTAAGTAGGCAGCCCCCATACTGGCTGCACTGTCAAAGTATGTGCCCATGTGTTGCGTTTAGTCTGTATGGGTTCTGGGACTTGTGTTTTGGATCATGTTCCCAGCTAACTAGGTTGTCTTTCCCTAAGAGTCCAGTCCCTGCTCATGTTGATTGTTGATTGTCTAGTGGCTGCAGGGAGAGGCAGGGAGGAGGAGGTCTCTTAAAGTGTCTTGTCCTGTTTTCACTCTCCTTGCATCCTCCTTACGAGTGGTTATTTTGGCTTAGGCATCCTGCAGTGTGTTTGGATTGTCAGGTCTGTATAGGGATGTGGCTATGAGCTGGAGGCATTCCCTTAGCCCTTCTTTTGTCTTTGATGTCTGGTCCTACTGTTAATCACTTTCCCCTTATTAGTGAGGAAGGCAGGGGTAGATTTATTTCTGATTGGAATGATTGGAATTTGCAGATGTATGTTGATTCTTGTTGGACAAAGAGAGTACTCAAGACACAGGAGAAACAGGGAATGTCCCAGGACAAGAAAGGCAATAAAAATGCTGTGGCCATGTTTGGTCTTAGATCCTTTATTGATCATTGACTCCTTTGACCGAGACTTTGTAGCAGCATTTTAGTTCATGTTCCATTGCTGAGTGGTTAGTTCTAGGGCAGGGCAGTCCCTTGTGAGGATCACATATTGGGATTGCTATGTAGTTTCCCTGTGATTCATAAGAAGTGAGTAAGGGGAAAACATGTTTTCTACTCCTCTTTAAAAAGGTCCCCAACTTTTTTTTAAATAATTAACAAGGACAAGCTTTAAAGAGAAAACAACTGGGATCTACAGTACCTTCATGAGAGATATGGGTCTGCCAGACTTACCCCTGATCCTCCTCAGATCTAGTCTGGTTTCTTGTGGTTGTGGTTTTGGCTGTGATTCCCTTCGGCCGTGTGTTGGGGTGCAAATAATTTGGGGAACAGCTTGGATAAGTCTCTTCGAGCTGCTTCTGCGTTGGGGAATTCGTGGCTCTTGGTGTCAGTAGTTATTACTAGTCTAGCCGGGTGTAGCATCCTAAAGGGTATTTTCACTTGATGGAGCTTTGTTTTAATTTCCTGATATTCCTTTTATCTGTCTCTCACAGATGGTGTAACATTACTATAGATGTGTACTTTGCATCCATTCCAATGAAGAGCTCCATTGATTTGGGCTTGGTTTTGTATGTGTGTTTTATCCTGGAGGTTTCAGCAGTGGGTGATGCTTACTCTGGGTTTGTCCCCTTGCCTCCGAGCTTGCTTGAATGATTGGTGAGCAGAGTCCAGGGTGTAGGCATTACCATTCTGTGGGGGTCTGACAAGATCCTGCAGCAGCTTTTGTGTAAATTGTAGTATGTTGGATCCTTCTGCAGTTTCTGGTATCCCTACAATGACCAGGTTGTTTCTGAACAGCCTGCTTTCTTGATCTTCCAGCCTGTCTTTCAGTTTCCCTGTTTTTTTTCTTAATTTATGGTACCTTATTGTGCGATCTGGTTTGTTGGTCCTCCACTGAGCTCACCCCGGCTTCCACATCACAGACATGCATAGTGATGTTCTCTAAAGCAGGTCTGAAGTTTTTAAAGTCAGTGGCTATTTCACAAATTGCTAATTTCATTGCAGTCAGCCTGATAAAGAATGTGTCCATAGTGGTATGAAAATGGTTGTCTGCTTGGAGGATGGGTGGGGAGCTTTCAGATGAGTCCTGGTGCTTTTGTCATTTATTTAGCTCTCCTACCATTTGCTGGGTGGTTGAGGTTTGTAGATCCATTTGTTGAGCTGCTGGTTCCCTCATCCTTTGGTTTTCTTTCACAGTTCATTTCAGTCTGTTTTCCCCTTAATGAATTATGTAGTTTAAGTTGGTATTGGCACACTATTTAATTAAAAAAGCCACATTTTTAAAGTTTAGACTGCAGAACTCTAAGAGAGGCTGCTACTCAGCACAAGCACATGTTATCCTATGGGAAAAATCTCATTTTTGTTATGGCATATTTATAGAATTGATTAATTTTTTTTATGCCTAAACAGCATAATTCATATGTCTAGAGGACACCCCTTCATACCCTGCAAATTTCAAGACAAAAGACCAAACCGTTTATTAACAGTGTAATGTACCTTGTATTTGGTATGTGTTGGTGGAAGCACAGGCCCTTTGGGCCCCGCGCTCCCAACAAACTGCCCATTTGTGTATAATGATATGTTTCTGTGGGAGTGTGGGCCCTCCGAGCCCTGCGCTCTCATGTACACAACAACAGATCCATACAGTAGCTCAATAAGCCTGAAAAGGAAGCCTTGTAACACTAATTTGCCAATATCTCAGTAACCATACAACCTATGATAAAAAATCCACTGCAGGTGTAATCTATGACTTCAAAACTTCCTTGCATGCTTAGTTCACTTGAAGGAGATCCAAGCACTAGGTAGTGAAAAATCCGTATCTCGCTTCATGCTCGAGATATGGGGTCCGAAAGTCACTCTAGGCACCACAGTGTTACTGTATCCTATGGGATAAATCTCAACTTTGTGATGGCATATCTATGGAACTGATTAACTTTTCAACACCTAAATAGCATAATTCACATCTCTTGGGCATCCCCTTTACACCCTGCAAATCTCAAGTCAACGGACAAAACCATTTATTTACAGTGCAGTGGCAAAGTTTTTTAAAATCCTAGTTCATGTGGCGTCAAAATCCCCATTCACAAGAAATCCTTGATCATCAGATTTTGGCCATCTGGTCCCTAAGTTGTGAACAGGGATTTTGTCACCTCGCGAAAGGGTATTGGCTCGCAAACAGGGATTTTGACAGCTCATAAATGAGGAACTGAAAAATCATTCCCCTTTAACGAGCTGACAAATCCCCATTCACGAACCGATCCCCTTTCACAACGTGTCAAAATCCCCATTTATGAGCCAATCCTCATTTGTGAGAATGTCTATCTGGTCGCAAAATGACAGTCAAGGATTTTGTCAGCTCACGAAAGGGGATTCAAAAACCCAATCCCCTTTCATGAGCTGACAAAATCCTTATTTGCAAGCTGATCCCCTTTCGTTAGCTGACAAAATCCCCATTCATGAGCCAATCCTCATTTGTGAGAATGGCCATCTGGTCCCTAAGTCATGATCAAGGATGTTGTTACCTTGCGAAAGGGGATCGGCTCATGAACAGGGATTTTGTCATCTCGCAAATGAGGATTGGAAGCGAGTCACAAAAAAAGAATTTCAAAATTTCAAATGGCCGTTGTTTAGCCAAAGTGAAGCAAACTAAAGCTATAGGTTTGTAGCGAGCATCACCCTGAACAAAACCCATACCTTATTGCAACAGAATGTCACCCATGGAGGAAGTTATGACATTTTGTTTGGGGGAAAAAATGAAAACAAGATGGCAGCTCGCGAATGAAGACTTTTTTCTCATGAACATTCACAAGGTGACAAAATCCTTGATCGTGAACCCAATCCACTTTCTCAGAACATACATATAAATCTTGGAGTAAACCAGGCATGATCAGAACCCAAAAATTAAAAATCAAATAACTTTGAAATGGATTAATATTTTTTCACCAGACCAATGCTGGATTATATTAAACCTCTTTCTACCTTGAAAATTTCAGACCAAAATACCAAACTGTGTGGCCACAGAGCAATGGGAAAAATCAGCAAATAAGTGTAAAAAAAAAAAGGCAAAAAAATGCTTTTTACAGCACTTCATTGCACGTTAATTGCAAGTCCAACCGGAACACAACTTGGCAAATCAAGAGATCTACCATACGAGACCACGCATTCCAAATTTTGTGCAAATCCATTGAATTGTTTTATTTTATTTATCAAGTCTAGGATTACAAATACCTTTGAGCCTTGGCTCTTTACAAAGGTTCCACATCAGAGAAATACAAATTATGGGGAACATCAAGACAGACATTACAACAATGTGGACATTGCAAGCTGAGTACAGATTAATACAATTCAAGGGTAGCATTGTAACAAGGCAGCCAGCGGCATTTGTCAGAGAAAATAGACAAGAGATAAGAAGTGCCAGAGTCATAGGGAGAGGGAAGAGGGGAGGGGGAAGAAGGAATGTAGGAAGGGTGGGGAGAGGGTGAAAAGTGCAGAATTGGGTATACCAGGATGTGAGGGTAGAATCCAGTGAGGAAGGAAGGGGGGGGACAACTAAAGCAGAAAGGGAAGTGGAGAAACGAGGTTAAGTTGGGCTGTCACAGGAGCTGTTGGTAGTGAGATAGTCCCAGAGACTAGTTTTAAACATACCAATTGGGGCAGAGGAGATGGTTGGGCTGAGGCCATTGAACCAAAGTGGTGCTCAATAAGCAAAAGAGCATTGTCCCTGTGAAGTGTGACAGTGGGGGACTTTCAGTAGCTGTAGCGTGGATCTTCTAAGACACCATTTGTTAATTTGGTGTTGTAACAAAGTTGAGACCCCAGAAGGTGCAAGGCCAAGGTAGATTTTTTCCACCATGGAGTAGGTGAGAAACTTTATGCGGTTTGACAGTTGGAGCCAGCCGATCTGAGTGTACAGGTCACATGTGTGGGTGAGACGGTGAGCACCAGTGATGAGCCGACATGCTTTATTTAAGGCAGTTGAGAGGCGTCTAAGGGTTGTGGTTGTGGCCGAGCCATAAATGATAAGACCATAGTCTATTACAGAGATCACAGAGCTCAGGACTGCAACCTTCAAAGCTTCTGGCATGAGGTATGGTCTGTGTTTGTAGAGGAGACCAAGCTGTGTATCAGCAGCTCTAGCTACATTATCTACATGAAGTCCATAGGAGAGATTAGGGTCAAGCTGTATCCCCAAGTATTTGAAGGACCCCACCTGATCTAAAGTGTTCCCCTGGGTGGTGGAGATAGCCAAGTGATGTAGCTTGTGTGGGTTATGAGAGCTGCAGAAGAGCATAGATTTGGTTTTCTTGTCATTGAGGACCAGTTTATGATTAAAAAAACCATGTCTCTGCAGAACTGAAACCAAGTTGAAGGTTGTGTTGAAGAGTTGCAGGATCTTTGTGAGTGGAGAATACAACAGCATCATCAGCATATAGTATGATCTGCTCAGAGCAGTGGTAAGGGAGGGAGTTTAAGAAAAGGCTAAAAAGGAGGAGGCCCAGTATGGATCCCTGTGGGACACCCGAGCAAACAGGCAGGGTGTTAGAAACAGCATCTACAATTTTTTACTCTCTGTGACTGGTTTTCTAAGTAGCTTTTAAACCAGAGAGAAGAGTCAGGTGATAGCCCGGCATTCAGTAGTTGGTGTATTAGCAGTCCATGGTGTACTGTATCGAAGGCCTTGGAGAGGTCGACGAAAACGGCCCCTGTGAGAAGGCCATTGTCAAGGGATTTGTGCAAAGCTCCAGTGAACTCAAGAAGGGCTGTGGTGGTGCTGTGACCTTTCCAGAAGCCGTGTTGTTGTGGACAAGGTATATTGTATTTATCCAAGTGGTCAGTAAGTTGATCAGCCACGATGCGCTGAAGTGCCTTAGAGAGTGGGGGCAGTATGGAGATAGGGCGATAATTTGAGTGAATCGTCTTGTCCCCACTTTTATGGACAGGTGTCACGGTGGCTGTTTTCCATAGGTCCGGGAATTTTTCATAGCTGAGAGAGAGGTTAAGGATTTTTGTTAATGGATGAATTACCTCATCGAGGGTGAGCAACAGAAGCTTAAGGTCCAGGGTGTCACTACTAGATCTAGATTTAGAGATAGCTGCAGTAATATAGTGGTGAGCTTCATTCAGCCTTACCTTTCTGAAGTAGAAGAGGGGATGGTTAGACTGAGGGGCTTAGGTATTTGGGGAGTAGGCCCTGTTTTCGAAAAAGTCATGGGGTAGAACAGCACTAAGGTCTGAAAAAGCCGTGTTAAAGATGTTTGCGATCACCTTGGGGTCGAGGGTTGAGGATCCATCAACCATTAACGTGGCTGGAGAGGTTTTTGGCTGCTTCCCTATGACATCCTTGATATTGATGGTTGCAAAGTTATAAGGTGCATAATTGGGGTTTAACATTAGGCACAACACTCAACCCTAACTATACTGCGTGACTGTGCCAGTATAATATATATATATATGTATTACTAGTGCAGTAGTGCCAGTATAGTTAGGGTTGAGGGATGACTTCTATTAAACCCAAAGTTTTGCACCTTAAGAACTTTGCAACAGTTTAATGAATTTGCATGAACTTTTGCATCCATAATCTTGTGAGGTAGGTCTCTTGATGGACCAAATTTTGTTTGAATCAGTTGTGTGGTTTCTGAGATACAAAGTATGATAAATTGTTAAATGTTTATGTTTTTGGCTGTTTGTTTGTCCACCTATATCTCAGAAACTGTTTCATATTGTTGTATGAAATGTTCAGGGTAGAACGCTTTTACCTCACAGATGTGCCTTTTCCTGGTTTGGTGAAAAAATATTAATCTGTTTGAAAGTTATTAAATGTTAAAGTTCCAATTATTTTCTTTTTTCTAATGCTCATTTTAATGCAGTTTTCATCACATTTTTCAGTCTCCAAATACTGACAGTAAACTTGAGACATTGAATATCAACAAGTATATATTTCTCTAAAGGGTCTTCATTAACAGCAAAATCTCTTGGTCCCAACAACTACAGCATCCAGTTCAGGGGTCTCCTCATGGTAGAACCAACTTAAAGGTCTTCATATAACTAATGGCCCCACTTCTGGCACATTATTTTATGTACACTTGTTTCTGCAAGCCCTCTGTCCCTTTATGCTTTCCAGCCTGGTACCAGGATCACGAAAGCAGTCAGCATTGATTGACTGGTGCAACACAATGTTTGTAAAAAAAATTAACACAGTGTTCTATTGTTAAACCCTTCTATGTATTGAGGCCTTCATAAAGAACCCATCTAGAGATTCAGTGAATTTAAATTCCACCGGCGAAGTGGCAGAATTTGCCACATGGAGTAATCCATGAAATTTCACCGCGGAAGGTGGCATTTCTTCTTTTTGCGGGTGGAATTTCTCCATTCTGCCGGGTGAAATTTCACATTTCACTCCATGAAATGGGTGAAATTTGTGGATTACTCCATGTAGTGAAGTTTTCTCACTTCGCCCACCATTAATCCCATCTTGTCCATCTGTTCTGATATTTTTGTAATTGCTGTTAAAGACTGAAAGTAAGCTTTTCAAACCTTTACATGTGTTGAACTATGGTAACCCATTCCAAAATCATGGGAGGGTCCAGCTGCAGCCATTCTTTAGTTAGTACTTTAAGGGATGCTGCTGTCAGAACCATCCAAAAATATTTTTCCTCCCTCCCTTGTAATTCCTCTGGGAGGATTCCCAATATCAATTGTAGTGGCCCCAAAGGTGCTGTTATGCTAAAGATTCAATTAAGGTGTGCTACTAGGTCACCCCAAAATGTGTTAATAATAGTGCAGGACCAGAATATATGTGCATGTGAAATGTTGGACTCTTCACAGTCCCTCTAGTCAATATAATTTTTGAGTCCCCTAAAACATTTGCTGAAATGGATATGAGGCTAATTCGGTCAGAGCTTCTATACCCTGATTATTCTGACATTATTGTTTCTATCCTAACCCCTTCCGCTGCACATACTCCTGACAGAACTACCCTGACAACATCCATTAAATCCAATATACTGTTGAATCCAGCTGTGTTCCCCTTTCTGTACTAATTCTAAGTCTCCTTTTGGTTTCTATAATGCAGGGTTTTAAATAATTGATTAGCAGTTTATTTCTTGGGACACTACTAACTGTACAGAAAGAATTTATATAGGTTTTCTAGAAGTGTTATGCTTGTTAAACACAATGAGGCAAGTGCTATGCATTTTCACAATATTTTAGAACTTTTATGAGCAAAATGCTAATCAATTTTTAGAGTTAAATAAAACCCTGTAATGTCTGTGTTTGTGGCTGCTGGGCTGCTTGCGCTAGTGATGAAAAGGTGCAAAAAGCCTCAAGGTGATCGTGTATGTGCCAATAATTCAGAGGTGTGTTCTTTCAATCTTCAGTACCATGTGTACACTAATAGAACAGCGCCCAAAGTTAGGACCAGAATGGGTCATGTGTATGAATATATCCCCCATCCATTAGGATATGTGTAAAAATCCAATTTATAGATCAAGGAAGGGTAATTCAGTGGAGGATTATAAAGATCTCCACAAACTAAAGGTAACCTGCATAAATCACCTTATCAGGAGGTCTAAACCTCACTCTCAGGTTCTTGGCAATATTAGGAATGCAATGAATCACAGACTTGGTGCATAGGTGTAATACAATTGTTTATTACTACAAAAAAGGGATAAATCACAGTTGCCCTGAGCAGTTTTTACCAATATGAACCGGGAGCCAATGCTAAGCGTTCCCTATGCCTCGAGGAGTTTCTGTGTCTCTTGGGGTCTCTGAGGTAGAAGATGTAATGTCTCACATTATATACCTATGATAATTACTATGGTTACTGTAAGATAGAAACATTTCTAGTTACAGAGATGAGCCCTATTGGCTACATTAGAGGTGGCTCCATGGTCCAAGATAACATTATACAATGTGTACTAGTCATCACTTTGTGAAACAAAAGAGTACAGTTCTTACATAAATCAGTGTAATAGTACAAATCAACAAAAGGTGGCAATGCTGACTTATATATCATAATCATTACAAAGACACAGGTGTCCTGACACCTTATAAGCAAGGAATACATATGAAATATACGTGTATTAAAAAGCAAAGTGTATAACAATAATATGCATACATATCCCGGCATCTACTCTTGTTCGGTAGATGCCCTTAGCCCTATATGTTAGTATAACATATACCTAAATGCTAGCTGTCTGTGGTGTACCTCTAGGGGTACCAATAAGGGGTGCAAGGAACTCGTGTAACACCCCCCCCCATTGCCTCTCAGGGCAACACAGCAGAAATAGGGAAATGGACAGAGAGCAGGTGTCATTTAGAGACCCAACACGTGAGCTTTGTAAAGGAACTCCAGCTGCTCATGGTGTTGACGCAGTGTGTGCTGTAGGCAGCAAAGCATAATAATCAAGAAAAATATCAAAAATGCTTGTATAATAACAAAACCTTAAAAAGTAGTCTCTAACCAAGTGTTATTCAATGCATTGTTCATATCATCATCAATAATAAGTGCAAGAACAGCTTCATTAGCTTTGGTAATATTATTGCTGATGTGGATGAGGTGTGTGTCTTTTCTCTCTAAAAGTGATTTCAATGTAAGTGAAAATGGGTCTACGTGTACATTAAAATAGGGTAAATACTCAGAGAGTGTCAGCAGATAAATACTCAGAGAGTGTCAGCAGATAAATACTCAGAGAGTGTCAGCAGATAATCGAGGATAGGATAATCGATAGAATAGCAGATAAGGAGGCAGTATAGCGCAGTGGTCTAAGGCTATGAGCTGCAAATCTGGTGACATTCAGCAGACTAGACCTGGGTTTGAATCCCACAGCTTTCTCTTGTATACTGTGTGACGCTGAGCAGGTTGCCCTTGTAAAAAAGCTTTCAGCTTAGTGTGCGACACCTGGTTAAATAAATAATAATAAAAAAAAAATCGGAATTACCATCAATGATGTCAGAATCCATAAGGGGGACAGGGGTAATAACAGTATGTCCAATAACAGATTTTTGATGAGAGACAAAGCAGAAATTGGGACAATCAATAACACATGTCCGAGTTCCGCATACATAAGACTTCACATTGATAACAATACAGAACTCACCATGAGAATTATATTGCATTTTAACAGTAGGTAATCTCCACTGTTGTAACTGTACTGGGCAGGTGTAGCTGGTCTTGGAAATCCATGTTGACAGGCGAAGAACCTCCTCACGATAAGATTGGTAAAGTTTGTCTGGAGCCAATGTTGAGGCCAAATAGTCTGTGCCATTAATGCCGATGTCATCGTCCATGGAAAAGGACCAATCAGTACTGTCGGCAGAATAACCACATACAGGTTAATAACATCAAATACATCACATTGACACAGGTAAATGTAGCCCTTCTTAATGCAACAGTCTGTATGCAGGGTGACCCAGGCATCCAGGATAGGATGGAAGACCAGTAGAGGAGGCAAGTCCAGGCATTATTATTTATTTATTTATGGTATAAATTGGATTTACAACCTTTGAGCCAGAGGTTCATTTACAAAGGTACCTCGTCACAGAGAGGACATACAGAGTCAACATCTGTACAGAATACAATCATACAGAGCAACATAGTTTTACATAGTTGCTTGAACATAATGAGTGATTAAAACAATTGGTTCCGTAGGGCAGTTTTAAAGGGGGCAATTTTGGTGGTGTTGGAAATGGCTGCAGGGAGCGAGTTGAACCAGGACGAGGCTCTGTAGCTGAGCGACCTCTGTGCCTGGCTGGTCCTAGTTCTGGATACCAGTAGTGTGACCTTGTCAGTGGTTTGGGTAGTGACTGGAAGGACTGAGCTAGATGGAGTCAGAGACCCCAGGGAGCAAAAGCCCAAGTAGAATCTTATTGGTTAATAGGCAAGTTTGGTAGTGGAGGCATTCATCGAGGCTAAGGAGTTTGGCCATGTCATAGAGCTGACATGTGTGGGTGAGCCTAGAGGCACCGGTCACTAATCTGCAAGCCTTGTTTAGGGTGAGTCGAATTTTGTTGAGGGCTGTGGAGTCAGCAGCACCATAGACTGGAAAGCCGTAATCAGCAAGGGACATTACTGAAGATGTTACGGCAAGTCTGAGGGCATCAGGTGGGAGGCAGTCCTTGTGACAGTAGAGTATGCTAAGACGAGCGTTAGCGGTAGACGCGAAGGCTGTAATGTGGGTATGAAAGGTAAGGGTTGAGTCAAAAGTGATCCCGAGGTATTTGTAGGTGTAAACTTGTTCAAGTGGTTGATGAGTGCAGGGGAGGATTTGGAGGGGGTTGTTGCTGGCTTTGTTCTGGTGGTGGGCAAAGAGCATTGCCTTTGTTTTTTTGAGGTTAATGACTAGTCTGCTCTCCTTAAACCAGTTTTCAGCATCATTGAAGGAGCATTGGAGGGAGTCTTAGAGGGAGGTTGAATTTCTGTTGGCGGCATAAATAACGGCGTCATCGGGGTACAGGAGAATATTGCCAGAACAGGCACTGGGCAGGGTGTTTAGGTAGAGGCTAAAGAGTAGTGGGCCCAAGATAGAGCCCTGGGGAACCCCTGAGTGGATGGGATGGGTTTCTGAAAGTATCCCATTATTTCTGACGTGCTGGGAGTGGGCAGATAGGTAACTCACGCACCAAGCAAGGGGGCCAGCAGAGAGCCCTGTATGGTTCAGGGTATTTAATAGGAAGGGGTGGGAGACAGTGTCAAAGGCCTTAGAGAGGTCAATGAACACTGCTGCAGCAAGGGAACTGGAGTCCAGGGAGGAGTGCAGGAAGTTGGAGAACTCCATTAATGCTGCACTTGTGCTGTGACCAGCATGTAAGCCATGCTGTTCTGGGCAAAGAATGTTGTATTTTACTAGATATTCAGTGAGTTGAGTGGTCACCACTTTTTCTAAGGCTTTGGAAAGGGGGGGAAGGATGGAGATTGGACGATAGTTGCTGGGGGTGGACCTGTCACCTCCTTTGTGAACAGGTGTGACTATAGCTGTTTTCCATGCTGTGGAGAATTGCCCCAGGCAGACGGACTGGTTCAGTAGGTCAGTGAGTGGGACCAGGACATCATCCAGAACCAGCCAGAGTATTTTTGGATCCAGGAAGTTGCTGCTAGGACAGTTGCTGTTTAGCACTTTAACAGGAGTGGTCTGGCTTCCCAGATGGATATTTTGCGTACGTAGAACCGGAGGCATTGTGGATCTGAGGGTGGTGGGTCGGAAGTTGGGTCAAAAAAGTTGCTCGAGAAGACAGGGCTAAGATCTGTAAAGGAGGAGTTAAGGCAGTTGGCAATGTCAGTGGGGTCAGTAAAGGTGGAGCCATTGACCCTCAGTTGGGCTGGGGGGAAGGAAGAGTGTGATTTCCCATTTATTTCTTTTATATTATCCCAGAAGTTACGGGCACACCTCCATGAGGAGGTGAGGGTGGCCTGGTAGTGTTCTGCCTTGGCTTTTCAGATGACCCACGTGCACCTATTATGTGCGGCAAAATATGCTTGTCTGTCAGCCATCCAGCCAGTCTCAGTGGCTATATGCCAGAGGTTATTCCTGTCCCTGAGCAGTTGGAGTAGGGCAGGGGCGACCCAAGGTGCATTTTGCCTTTTGGACCGGGTCATGATGATTGGGGCAAACAGATCACAGGCCATGTTAAAGGCTTGTGAGAGGAGGTTGAGGGCAACATCAATGTTGGTTGCATGGCAGATGGGAGACCAATCAATGTCAGCAAGGAACTGTTTGAGTTTTTTCAGTCCTCCTAGACTTAATCCGTCTGTTGGCTCTTTCTACTTGACCTGAAGATTGTGGATGGTAAGGTATGTGGAACGTCTGGTGAACTCCAAGGAGTTCAAGTGATTCTTTCATCAACTCACCTGTAAGACTGGTTCCTTTGTTGGAGTCTACTTTGAGAGGTAGGCCCCACCTGGAGAAAATCTGTTCCACCAGGATTTTGACAGTAGTGTTAGCAGTACATGTCTTAGTGGGGAAAGCTTCGACCCACTTAGAGAAAAGATCAGTTACCACAAGAGCATACTTGTTGTTTCTGCTGTTATTGGTCAGGGAACAAATAAAATCAATATGTATGGCATGCCAAGGGCCAGAGTGTCTTTGTGGTAGGAGTTTGGCATTTCATTTGGTGGGGATGGGATTGTTTTGCCCACAAATAAGGTAGTTATCTATTTACTTTTTGACATCTTTTGTGACACCAGGCCACCAGGCAGTGGTCGTGAGCCTCTGGAGGGTATTTTCCACTCCCTGGTGTCCACCAGTGGAGGTGTCATGCACTTGGTGCAAAAATTCAGACATAAGGTGTCTGGGAACCACCTACAACTTGGTGGTGGTGTCATCTGGTTGGTACCAGATGAGCTTGTCATCTGGGGACAAGTGTAACTTACCTTCTTGCCTCCAGTAGGAGTTATGAGTGGGTACATTTTCTTTGGTGCTGTTGTCAAGGAATCTGAACACTTCCTTGAGTTCAGAGTCAGCATGTTGGGCTACTGACAGGTCCAAGGGGGGAAAGGGTTCAGGTTTCTTTCTGACTGCTACAATGTGTACAGCTGCTCTTGCCTCTGGATGGTCCATCATCCAGGTGTCCCCCCCAGGCCCCTTCTTTGTCAAGGGTGTCTGCTGTGTCATTGAAGGCATGATAGGGGTCATGTATGGAGTGAGCTTTAACTTTGTGTACATAGAGTTTGTGTGCAAACCTTTGTGCCAGTGAGTGTATGTATATTATCAGTTCTTTATGTTTCACTGGGTTACCATCAGATGAGAGGAAGGAGTTCTTCTACCAGAAAGGAAGGAAGGAATTCTGAAAGAGAACAACAAAGCCAGTTAGCATCTGTGAAAATGATGGTATCCTCAGTCCCATGCTGGATGAACTCAAGGGCACAGGCCACCACTTCCATCTCAGCATACTGTGATGATGCCACACTGCAATGCTTAGAGATTTTAACAGTGTTACCATAAAGGTAAATCATCAAGATACCCATCCCTGCAATCTGTTCTCCGTGGTAGTAGGAAGCTAAACCATCTGTAAAAATATGACACAGTGAGGTGCTCTCAAGTAACTGTGGCATGGCAGGGAGGAAAGGACCTGGATCTGGCAGACCAGGTGGTTGCAGTGTACAATCATGGGGTTCTCCTTGGAAAAGGAATCCATGTGCCAGCATGGATGGCATTTTGATTGAGCATACCTGTATGTCTCTATCCTGGAGAAGAAGTGAACAGTGTGTCAGCCTGGTATTAGAGACTGACCCATCATTCACTCTTTCTGATAGCAGAAAGGTAGTTGGGGTGTGGTATGTGTTAATGATCAGTGGAGAGTACCCAATGATATACAGAAAGTGTTTGACAGCCCAGTAGGTTGCCAGAAGGTTCCTTTCACAAAGGCTATACTTCTGTTCCACTGGGGTCAAGAGCTGTGATGCATATGTAGTGGGTCTCAGGGTGTCATGAACCTTCTGGGCCAGCAATGCTGGCATGGCTATGTCAGAGGTGGCACACTCCAGATGGAATGGCAATGCTGGATTGGGGTTGACCAATGCTGGAACTGAGGCCAAGGCCTGTTTTAATGATGTCATAGCCTGGGTGTGAATGGGACCCCAATTACAGCGAATGTCCTTTTTCAGCAGCTCATACAGAGGAGCAGCCTTCTGAGCAAAATCACAAATAAAATCTCTGGAGTAATTCACCATACCTAGAAACTTCCTAAGCATAGCAACACTGGTGGGGACTGTCAAGTTATGCAATCCTTGTATCTTTTTCCAAGTAGGGCTGTGGCCTTGATCAGTTATTCTCAGGCCCAGAAAGAGTACCTCTTTCTGACATAGTTGTGCTTTTGCTGGGTTACATTTAAGGCCTGCTCTCTGGATGAGAGTCAATAGTTCATCCATGAGATCCAAGTGTTGTTCCTGTGTGGCGGTTGCCAACAGCAGGTCATCCACAGACTGCAAGAGACACTGGGAGGTAGAGAAACCCTCAAGGGCATCCATCATGTGCAGATAAAACAGGGAAGGGTTGTTATGGAATCCCTGTGGTAAGCAGGTCCACATGTATTGTCTTCCTTCAAAGCTAAAGGCAAACTTATATTGACTCTTAAGGGCCAATGGCAATGATCAGAAACCATTGGAGATGTCTAGGACACTGAACCATTGTTGATCAGGGGTCAGAAGTTGCAGCACATCAGGTGTTGATGCCACAGTTGTAGCACAACTGTGGGTGACCTGAGTTCAGTCTCCTGTAGTCAATAGTAAGTCTCCAGACACCTCTAGGTTTTTTCACAGGCCACACTGGGGAGTTGGCAGTAGAAACACATGTTCTGATTACACCTTGTTTGAGGAATGATTTTATTGTTTCCCTAAGAGAAGGCAAGGCCTCAGGTGGAAAAGGATATTGCCTTTGCCTCTCATGTGCTGGGCCTGGCACTTGGATGACAGTGTGAATTCTGCCACAGTCATGCTTGCTGGTAGCAAATGCTTCCAAATGTCTTTGGAGAATGGGGAGGAGCTTTGGGAAAAGTTCATGGTTCTTGAACAAATCTATGATGTCATACTCTTTGTTGTTGGTAGGTATTGTTGCCACCATGTATGAATCAGGGATCATAATGGTATGATATTGGCCCTAAATCTGAATCAATAGCATGTTAGCTAGATCCACCACACAGCCATGTGGTGCAAGGAAGTCAGCTCCAATGATACTAAGATGATCATGCAATACCATTAATTGAAAGGTGTGAGAGGCCTTCTGGTGTCCCAACTCTACAGGTAGTGGTAGAGAGTGGTATGCAGGTAACCTAGTACCATCTACTCCTGACATGTTGGTCCTCCATCCAGTGGACCAAGGAGATGTATCTGGGTGGTCATCATGTAATAGAGACACAGCCGCGCCTGTATCCAGTAACATTGTAAGTAGGCAGCCCCCAACCTCGGCCTCAGTGCAGGGCCTTCCGTTTGTATCCAAGACCAGCTTGCTTACAATATGGACTGGGGTCTTTAATTGTCAATCTGTACTGGAGGAAGCATGGAGAGGTTGGGCCTGGCTCCTGTGAACCACTTCACCATGCTGCACTGATGCTATATAGGGAGGTGCTTCTGGGTTCAGGCCTGCGTGGGCCTGAGGGCCTGTACTTCAGGTTTCACCATGGCCTGTTGGGGCCTGGGTTCCCAGTTGTATGGCTGCGGGAACAGCATCCACTACAGAGGCACTTTTCTCAGGAGCTCTCTGAACTTCCAATTCTCTTCGGCCATCTCCCTATATGAAGGGCCTGTTCTTTGTTGTTGTTTACCCTTGTTATTTTTATGATGTTTCTTATTCTTATGATAGTTCCAGTTCCCACCCCATTGTTGCTGCTGTTGCTGCTGCTGTTGTTGTGGTTGTTGGGCCTGCTGGGGGTGTTGGTTGTCTGCAGGGAAGGGCTGTTTATGTTGGGCCTGCCCTTCCACCGTGTAGTGCATCACGGCCTCTGGGGGAGGCTCCACGGCAGCTACTTTCTTGGAACTGGAGCCCAGATCACGGATGTAGAGATGATAAACTCTTTTGGTTTTCTGGAGGATATCGGCAAACCATTCCATGGTGGGATAGGTGGTTGGCTCTACCTTTTCTCTTACTGCAGGGATCATGTTCCTAAGGAACAAGGTCTTATACTCGATAAGATCCACATCTGCAGTTTCCACATTTGCAGCTTCTTGTGCAAGGTGTTTTCCTGCTCAGTAGGCCATTCAGAGTCTCTGGTGGTAAGCTGCTGGACTTTCCTTTGCATTCTGTTTTACAGGGTATGAAGGCATCATTCCTACTACACCTGGGCTGTGTGCAGAAATGAGTTAGCTGCAACTTCGTCAAAGGTGGCGTTGCCGGCCTGGTGGATTTTATTTATTTATTTATTGAATAGAATCAGAATAAATACCTTTGAGTCGGAGACTCCTTTACAAAGGCTCCACGTCATAGAAAACAATACAGAGCATACAGTGAACAAACATCATAGTATAAATAGCTGTGTGGGAAACATCACACCTTACAATGATACATGGTAAAGTACAACAGGTGGATGTGATACAGGATAATTACTAACAGTCATAGACAATGTAGTACAGTGGTAAAATACAATAAATACAGTAACTACAGGGGCAAACACACAGTACAGTAGTTGTTGTAGAGAAGTATTTATGACTGGATTGTTCAAGTAGCGCAGTCCACAGTCCAAGATCAATGGTCTGGCAGAGGTAATCTGCAGCAAGACTAAACATCTCATATTTAGCATGTACCTTTTCCAAGTGACAGCTGAGGTTGTCGGATGGGCTCATCTGAACTATACTGTCAGCTACTTGCTAAACAGAGTAGGCCATTTGTATGGGGATTATTGGGCTGATCAGGCTGAGGTAGGTTGCCTCGAGAGCCATCCAAGTCTGCCTGGGCTGCGGCCTCAGCCATTGTGCAAACCATTCCTTCCTGAGTGCCAGCCTCATGCAGAAGCTGCCTAATTTGGGTTTTAAGGACCCATTTATTTCTCTCAGAGATAGACACTGTGCATATCGCATGTTATTATTATTCTACTCTTTAAACCCTGATTTTTTTGGTGGAAATATGGATTTTTTTTTATATGTACAGTATATATATTTTTGTAGTTGTTAGATGTTTTTTCTAGACGTGTACTAATTTATTATAGTTGGTATTAATGGGTTGTACTTTAGATTATTAAGCACTGTAACTTTAAATTATATGTGGTATGCATGTATTTAAGGGTCCTTCCTTGAGGGTAGTGTTAGCCTCCTGATGACGCATATTTTGTGAAACTGGTAGAGGTTTAGTAGAGCAGATGCTGATGTTGGCGTTTGGTGTTCTTTTTTAAACAATTGTGAATAAATAAGGCTGCATTTTGGTTCAGTGCCGTGTGGTGCGGGTATTTGTTTAATTCACTTGGCATTTTTATATTCCACACACACTGTTCTTCTGGAGCGGTTTTGCCTTTTTTCCTCATTCTTGTTGATAACCGGCTTGTTGGAGGCACTTTTGTGAACCACAGTTTTTCAAATGCATCTGTATCTCAGACATTGTTCATAAGCTTTTTTCGCCTATTTGGTTCTACTGGGACTGTGAGTAGTTATTCCTCACCTGAAATCGTAAGCTTAGATGGCTATAAACTTTTAAAAAAAGGAGTAACCACCAAGTTATTGAACCACTAATCTCCCCAGAGTGAGGAATGTCTGAGAAATACTTTGTGGACGCAGTGATTGGGGAGGCATCAAGCTCTTTTGCTACTAGTGTGTTCACCACTATGGGGAACAGAATATTTTTATTGAAGATGACATTGACAGAGGCATTGCAGCAGCACAAATGGATATTCATTTATCAGGTAATTCTAGCCAACAGCCTATGGACATTAAAACTGCATTTGTCATCTTAGAACGAGCCATTATACAAGGGAGGAGACACTATTGGGGTAAAATTACCCTTGAAGCCTATCTTAGGGTAGGCCGGTCACCTTGAGGTCTGTGTTTTCTTAAATTACCGGGTTATGGCTGGGAGAGGGAACCCTTTATGGTCGATTGGAAGAAAGCACAACAAATCGGCACTGATGAATTTATGAAGGCAATTATAAGGGATTATGAAGCTCAACAACCAGATGTGTCTGCTGATATTGCTGAAAAAGAAGATATAGCATTATGTTTTAAAGGTCATCCTGATTATGAGACATTTCAGTATAAATTGAAAGAAAATGTTCAGAGAGAAGACAACAAAATAAAAAAGATCAAGTTACAGAAATTTGAACAGGATCAACAGGACTACCTTCTGGGATGCATGTTTGATTGGAGTAAAGGGCATAACAATCCTAACTATACGAATAGGAGGGGTTGAGGTAAATTCCACTCTAGTTCAAATAATTTACAATGAAGATCCATTTTGAAGAATAGGAATAACTCCCCCACACATGCTACGGATAACAATGGGTCTGAGATTGATTATCCTTTTTTAGAGGTGGAACAGGAGGTAGTGGAAGAAACAAACAGGACAGTGCAATTTCAAGTGCCGGCAACTTCGTTCCGACGTGGAAGAGGTCCGAGTAATCAGAGATGCCAAGTGGGTCGAGGTCACGGAAGATGCACACAAGAAGAGGTGGAAGGAAACATAAGCAACAGAACACGGGGAAGACGGGGCAATTAGTAGCTCCAGAAAGTATTGTTATTAACATTTCGGATTATGAACTGACTATAAGTGAACAGACAGTTTTGCAGAAAGGATTAACATTTATTCCTACTCAGGATTCAGATCCTTTTGAAATTTATGTGAATCTCCACTGCTTTACCAGAAATTTGAATTTAAAGGTATATTACCATAAAAACAACATGTGTCGTGGTGTTGCTGTTGGGGACAGTCAGGAACTTTCAGGAGGGGAAGTCACTAAGCAAAGGGAAGTAAGTCCCTTTCGTCCAACCTCTAATTTTTTACCACCTTATAATGTGGCTGTTAAAGTCTTTGAAAGCGCCTGTGAGAAATCATTTAAGCAAATGCTTGACACTAGTACAAAAGCAAGTTATGTAAATGTAACTACAGTTGAGGCTGCAGCAATTAAGAGTCTGGAGAAGAACAAGACAATCACTATAAAACCAGTGGACAAGGGGGGTTCCATAGTAGTTATGTCATCAGGTTACTATATTAGTGAGGTACAAAGACAACTTATGGACACTAAATTTTAAGTTAAATTAAAGAGTGACCCCACTATTAAATTTAACAGGGAAATTGATATCCTTTTGTATGATGCATTAATGTCTGGCACTATAACTAAGGATGAATGGGGGTTCTTAACTGTTGACCACCCTGTGAAAGCATGCATATACTGTATATTCTTCCCAAAATTCATAAAGATCTCCATAAACCACCTGGCAGACCAACTGTGTCAGGAAATGGATGTTTGACAGAACCCCTTTCTCAATTTGTTGACTCACATATACAACACCATGTCTCCAAATTGCCATCATTTATTAGGGACACTACACATACAGTATTTTGGAAGTGTTAGATGATATGCAGGCTGAACCAGGTTGGTATTTGGTATCATTGGATATCAACTCCCTATATACCAATATTCGCCATGAAGGGGGGTTGTGGGCGTTGGAAAATTGACTTGAAATGGATGCTGACATTTCAGAAAGTAAAAAACAATTTCTGTTATCTTGCACTGAGCATATTCTTAATAAAAATTGTTTTTGTTTCAAATGGAGATGTACTTACAACAAAAGGGGATGGCTATGGGGGCAACATTTGCCCCCAACTATGCCAACCTCTATTTGGGACTTTGGGAGAAAATAACGTCTTTGACGTCAAGAGCAATCCTTATTACGATAGGATTGATGTCTGGCGTTGTTTTATTGACAATATATTTATGGTGTGGAAGGGCACCATGATAGAGCTGGGTGAATTTATTGGTTACTTAGAAAATAGCAGCCAAAATCTTAAATTCTCTGTACAGAGTGATTTGAATTCTGTCTCCTTTCTGGATTTGCAAATAACCATGAATTTGGATGGTACATTTAGAACAAACCTTTTTAGAAAGGAGACGGATAAAAATTCACTATTGCATGCTTCAAGTTGCCATCCATGCCATACGATTGAAAATATACCCAAAGCCCATATGTTGAGGGTACGTAGAAATTGCTCTGAAGATACTGATTTTGTGGTTATGGCATGGACATGTATGCTAGATTTTTTGAACATGGTTACAACCCTGGGTTAGTAGATAAGGCATACTTGGAAACTCTGGACACTTCTAGAATAGAATTGTTTACTAGTAAAAGACGTACAGAAAGCCCTCTTAGGTCAACTTTTGTGACTAATTATACAAGACATGCAAATAAAATGTGACAACTAATTAATACCAATTGGCATATTTTGGAGAATGAACCAGGCCTGTCAGAGTTTATAAAATTAAAGCCAAGAATGGTATATTGTAGGGGTCGTAGTCTAACGGATAGATTAGTCCATAGTTTCCATGTATCTGGACATGCTGATAGAGAAGTAAACAATACTTAGCTGCCCCCCTTCCCCTTGGGTAACTTCAGATGTGGCAATTGTAAATTTTGCCCATACATTTTGAGAACTGATACTTTCACTACATGCAACAGTAGTAAGTTGTTTAAAATGGGATCCTTCTTTAAATGCAGTGGTGAACAAGTAGTCTATTTAGCCACATGTGAATGTGGTGCTTTTTATGTGGGCAAGACAATTTGACCTATGAAAGTACAAATTTGAGAACATCTGAGATGTATAAGGGAGGGGAATAAAAAGAATGCATTAGCTGGCCATGTATCAATTAATAATGATGGTCATCATCATTTTAAATTTTGCATGCTTGAAAAAGTTAAAATGGGACCCAGAGGTGTAAACTTGAATGACAAGTTGTTACGTAGGGAATCCTTTTGGATTTTTACCATGGGACCACCGGAACCACCGGGACTGAATGAGCGAATAGATTTAATGCCATGTATACAGAAAAAGTAAAAGGAAAATAGTTTTGTTTGTTTTTTCTGCTGATGCCACTGAAATCTCTATATGCTTGCTGTAATACTTCTTCTCCCCTTTTCTTATGTTCCCGTAGGGTTATTAGACAAGCAGAAACATCACAGGTCTTTCCATGTTTGAAAAAGAAAATTAGAAAAAGAACATTGGGATTTATATATCCATATTTGATATTTATGCCTTTGTGATGATGATGCATGAATTAATATTCTACTCTTTAAACCCTGATTTTTTGGTGAAAATATGGATTCTTTTTTGTATGTATATACATTTTTGTAGTTGTTAGATGTTTTTTTCTAGACATATGTGTTAATTTATTATAGCTGGTATTAATGGGTTGCACTTTAGATTATTAAGCACTGTCACTTTAAATTATATGTGGTATGCATGTATTTAAGGGTAGAAACATAGACTTTGATGGCAGATAAGGACCACTTGGCCCACCCAGTCTGCCCATTTCCCTACCTACTGGATATGTTGCAGATTCTAGTTAACCAACAGCCTATTTCCTGCAACCCCCCACTATAATTGCTTTATGTCTGTCCCATGCGTGTTTGAATTCCCCTACTGTTTTAGACCCAACGACCTTCTCAGGAGGGCGGTTCCATGTATCCACCACTCTTTCCATGAAAAAAAATGTCCTCACATTACCCCTGAGCTGTCCCCCCTCTATCTTTAAATTGTGCCCCCTTGTTCTTATACATCTCTTTGTCTGAAAGATGCTACCCTCCTGGACTTTGTTGATTCTCTTCAGCTACTTTAAAGTTTCTATCATGTCCCCCTGTCCCTCCTTTTATCAAGAGTATACATATTAAGGTGGTCACATGATGAGCTGATCAGGGAAGGCAGCACTGAGCGGAGCTCCCGGGCCATATCGACTTAATTGCTGTATAAAATTACCCTAGATTCGGTGGTGACAGCTGAGCTGGATAGAACAACCTTTTAGAGATCTCTCTTACCTCCGGGAAGAAGAAATAAACAAAAATCTCCCTTCTTTTCTATCAAATCCTAGCCTTCCACCTACGCTACTGTAGTGACTCACAAGGCCTGATGCGGCATCCGAGATGGAGTACGAAGTTCCGGAGGGCCTTGAGGCTAGAGAGCCGGCAACTAAATGCCCGAAACCCCCATCCCCGGTGCCGGAAGACACAGAGCCTAACATTGAAAATGCAGGAGGAGCACAGACAGCACCGGAAGATATTGCGGAGATTAAAGCTTTGCTTCGGGGATTAGTTGCTGACTTTTCGTAGGTCAAACCCACCTTACAAACTCTGGCCCAAAGAATGGGGGACGTGGAACGCTGTGGTTCGTGCAGAGCGTAAAACTCACACTCAGGAGCAGGATCTGATAGGCCCACAGGCAAGTTAAAAACTGGAGGATCGGGTCGAGGACCAGGATTCCAGAAGTCAAGGAACAATCTAATCTTGGTGGGATTACCGAGGCGAACTGAAGGAGCATATTGTATTACTTTCACTCAGGAGATGTTGTTGAAACTTCTAGGCCCCACACCATATGGCGATTCTTATAACTTGGAAAGAGCCCACCACTCTCTTAGAGAGATACCTCCACCAGGGGCCAGGCCGAGGTTATCATCATGCGTTTTCTAAACTTTAAGGAAAAGACATATGTTTTAAGTAAGGCCAGAGCTCTCAAAAATCTGCAGTGGAATGGTGCACCTCTGTTACTGTTTCAGGACCAAACTCCAGCAATTCGGGAAAAACAGAAGGAATATGGGGACATTAAGAAAAAGCTTTATTTGGCTAGTGTGAAGTTTAGAATCCAGCATCCCGCCACTCTAGTCGTGAAACTACAAGCTGGTGATCGAAGGTACCTAACGGCAAAGGACGCAGCCAAGGGACTGAGACTGGAACTCCCTGACTTGTTTAATTCCAAAACCTGAATAAGACTCACAAGGAAGACACTATTTTGGATGGTTCCCTAAGAGGTTTAACATATATAATGGATTGGTGGGCCATAACGAAGTATCAACTTAAATAATTAGTTCGGAGGGAGAAAATGAGACAGGAAGGACAGAGGAAGAAAGAAGACTAAAAGGCTGAGAAGAATGAAGACAAAAAGAAAAGGCTGAAGAATGAGACTGCTTCCTTGTTTTCTCTCTTTCCACCCCTTCTAATCAGCCTCCCATATTCTCCTCTCCCCCTCCCCCTCCTTTTCTCCCCCTTCCCCTCCCCCTTTTTTTCTCCAGAACTGAGGATTCATGGCTCAGGTCCAATAGTATATAAAGGAATCATGGGTTTACAATATGTTCTTGAAGTTAACTTGAGATTTAAAGAGCTTAGATTATAAGTACAGGGCCCCATCGAGGCACGAATCTACGACTTCAATAAGGTTGCTACATTATCTCTTAGCTCTGTAGGGTGAATGGTATTTATCTTAGTTTAAGAAGTTAGTATTGTTCTCTTCAACCCTATGCAATAAGGTAAATGATACATAATTTGTACGAGCAACCTGTAGGGGGTGAATGAAAAGTTAGAGCTGTTTTTTATATGGGAAGGTAAGCAGACACAAGGGTAATAGGAGGACTTCAGAGGGTCCGGGAGCCTGCTCACCAGACAGCTCAGTCACATATCTAATAGAGATAGGAGGACAATCCAAGGATCGGGGGCTGAATGGGGGGGTGGGCTTAGGGAAAAGGAAAGGAGAAAGCCCAAAGCTCTTTATGTGCATTCTGGCAGACTCTGTGGGTATGGAAGTTCGGGGTAATAAAAAAACTTCATGATTAACATTAAAATTATTACTTGGAATGTTAAAGGCCTCAGAGGGCGGAGGAAAAGGATGGTGATACTAAAGTACATCAACCAGTTGGGAGCCCAGATTGTCGCCTTGCAAGAGACTCATCTGCTTAAGGAGGAGCTGGGTCTTCTCAAAAAACAATGGGTAGGACAGGTTCTAGGAGATGGAAATGCTAAGACCTCAGGGGGAGTTGCAGTCCTGATTGGGTGGGATTGCCCATTCACAGTTACACAGACTAAAACTAGAGAAGACTGCAGAGGGATTTGTGTTACTGGTGCCATTATGGGTGAAGCATTAACGATTGCCTCGATTTATGCTCCTACACCACCCAAGCCTGATTTTTTTGCATCGATAGAAGTCAACTTAGCTCTACTTACAACTCACCCTCTGATCCTGGCAGGGGATTGGAATCATTGTCTCAATAATAGGGTGGACAAAAAACCTCCATCTTATCGTCCACCTTCTATGGCACAGATAGCTTTGACTAAGCTTCTAGAAGTTGCGGCACTGGTCGATCCTATTGTGATCTGTAGTAAAGGGGAACATGCTATGACATTCTACTCTGGGGCACACAAAACCCACTCAAGAATCGATTTTTTTTTGGTTAACAAGGAAGCAATTCAGGGAATAAGGGAAGTGGTTACCCACACTAGAGTTCTATCAGATCACTCTCCAGTTCAATTAAACTGGGTAATAGAATCTCTTCCAATGAAACCATACCGATGGAGGTTTGATGATTCCTTATTATTGGACAAACATATGTTAGCTAAATCAGAACAGGCACTGCTGGAAATTATCCAGACTCAACTTCCTACACTCTCAGATAGCAGACTAAAGTGGCCTACATGTAAAGTGTTATATTCGGGCATGGCCCAGAGGATTATAGCTAGGAGAGCTCATATGAGAAGGGCAAGGGAGGAGTTTATTCTGGGCGCTATTAGCTCATTGGCACCTTTAGAGGGCACTATAGAAGAAAGGGACTTGGAGCTTAAGGAACTTAGAGATGAGTTGGCAAATATACTCTATGGTAAGATGGAGTGGTGGGCAGAAAGGGTACAGGCAAATTATTTATTACAGGGGGATGCTCCAGGAAGGCTTCTTGCCAATAGAATAAAAGAATGGGAGGTGGCTAGGGTAATCCCCCTAATAAAGTACCAGGAAGAAATAATAACAGAACCTCAGAGAATGGCTGATACCTTTGCAGCCTATTTTGAGGGAATCTATCAAAGGGGGGGGGTCTTGGCCAGTGAAGGGGACATTAAAGAGTTCTTGGAAAATATATCTCTTCCGAGACTGGACCAGGAACAAGCCCAGTGGCCGGTGGCCTCTATCTCAGAATCCGAAATACTAGAGATGATCAAGTCACTTCTGAATGGTAAGCCACCGGGACCCGATGGCCTAACGGCCCAATTCTATAAGTCGCATGTTACAGTTATATTGCCTTTATTGAAAGACTTATTTACAAATATTATACAATATGGGGTCCCACACTCACAGCTCTATCAGGCTTATATAACACTCATTCCAAAACCAGAGAATCCAAGGACTCCTGAGGTTATAGACCTATTGCCCTGATGAACCAGGACTTGAAGTTGCTGACAAAGCTACTAGCCAATAGAATTTTGAGAGTCACCCCTAGCTTAATCAGTCAAGAGCAGCTGGGGTTTATGCTGGGTAGAGGAGCACATGATGCACTCCCGGAAACTCCACCATATATTACATAGGGCTTCTACCTCTAAATTGCCTATGGCGGTAATTGCGCTGGATGCCAAGAAGGCCTTTGATAGGGTCTCTCACGATTTCTTTTTTGCCACCATGGCTTGCATGGGTTTTCTGGAAAGTCTTATAAACGGTATAAAGAATTTATATGCTGCCACTACGGCTAGAATTCTATGTAATGGCTATTTATCAAAGGAAATTGGTTTAGACAATGGGACCAGGCAGGGATGCCCTCTCTCGCCAATACTATTTAATATATACTTGGAACCTTTATTAAGGGCGATTCAAAATGATCCAGTGGTACAGGGGATTGTTATTGGGGGGATAGAAATGAAATTATCTGTATTTGCTGATGATATTTTGCTGCACCTCCAATACCTGGCAGAGAGCTTCAAACGGATTCTGAATATAGTGGAAAGGTTTTCTTGGGTATCAAACTATAAGTTAAACCTGAGTAAGACGCAGGTTCTCCCACTTACCCCATTTACTTACAAAGCCGACTTTGAACCACTTCAAATAAAGTGGTCCCCTAGTAAGCTAAAGTATCCTGGCATTTGGGTCACACCTAATGAGACCGAAGACCTTGAAGCAAATCTGGGAGGGCTGCTATCAACAATTACAATGGACTTAACTAGGTGGAATAAACTCCCCTTAAATTGGGCAGCAAAATTAAGCTTGGTCAAAATGAATCTATTGCCTAGGCTCCTATATCCAATACATCTGTCCCCTTATATTATCCCTAAGTGTTGGTTTACTAAATACAAAACTGATCTCTAACCTTTTGTGGAATGCTAAACCTCCTAGAAGAAAAGTTAATGTGTTAAGACTACCCTATAACAAGGGAGGCCTTAAAACTCCGGACTTACAAGTTTACTATGTAGCTGGGCAGCTTGGGTTAATGAGTCGGTGGTGTAAACTGGTGAATGAGGGTGACTATATCCCAACCTGGCTCCAGGTTGAGAAGCAAACCCTATTGGATACGGGACTTTCCTCAGAGGCAGTATTGTTTTTTAACCCAGGAGAAATTCCGGATGGAGGAAGACGTACTCCAATATATAAAGCAGTGCTGGCTTGGTGGACAATTTTGTCCCCTCATCAAAGAAACTCTCAAAAAGCTTCTAGGGACCAGCCCTTTTGGGCAACCCAAATATGCTTATTGGAAGGCAAATAATCAAAGACAGTGGGCTACTCACTTGCTTAATTCAAAGTGGGCGGACTTTATAAGAGGAGATAGTGTGGTTCTCCCGAACCAGTGTAAGAACCTGAACTTCTTTAAGAAATTGCAACTTACTAATTTGATGCAAAAAATGGAAGAGAGGAGAGATAATCTGCATCATAATGCATTTACATGGAAAGCCCTTAAGGAGGTAAACTGTGCTAGAAACCCCTTGTCAAAGATTTATAAATTACTACTAGATTTTCTAAGTGGGGATCCTTTGTTAAGATCTCATACTGGGACTAACAAAAAGACTTTAACCCTCAGAGACCTAATTGGGAGGAAATATGGAGGAGTAGTAGATATATTCCTACTCTTAAACACAGGATCATGCAGTTTTTCATAGCTTCTAATATATACTATACCCCTATTAAGCTATGTGCTAGAGGCCTCAGACAGACAGACCTCTGCTTTAGGTGTGATGCAACCCCAGGGGATTTACTCCATGTACTATGGCACTGTTCTAAAGTTTCCCCCATCTGGGAGCAAATTAAGCACAATATGGACCCAGTAATGAATTATAACGAATTCATTACACCTAAGATTTGTGTGCTGGGGGACATGGCAAACATTCCTAATGTGACTACTAAAGGACATATTGCTTTGATGTCATCCTTGGTTAAAACATTTGTCTTAAGACACTGGAAAAGTGATTTGGTGTATACATATGACCAATGGGTGGGTGATCTACTGTTAATGTTGACTAGACTTAAAAGACAAATGCTTCGGGATGGACGAAAAGCAACTTATGATAAAAGATGGAGGGCTTTAGAGGCAATATACACTTTGCAATATAATATACCACAGACAAGGGTCTGTCTGTCGGAAAGTACGTAATCAATAATATGCTGTTATGGGAATTATGTCTTAGTAATAGGGGGATTATTAAGTCTCTGTTTGTTATGGTTTGATATAGGCCCAGATCAAAAGCTCTTATGTTGAACTTATTACTAGATGCCACAGAGTCTGTCAGATTGTGGTGGGGGGGCTCTCTCTTTTTTCTTTTGGGGCCTTGGCTCAGGTACTACCCTGAGGACCCACAAAAGTGATATAGGACCCAATAGCCACAAAAGGACATCTGGGATCCAGACTTTGATGTATGAACATATTTCCCTGATAGGGGTTGTCCTAAACAATACGATATAAATGCAGATTTGAACAAGATGGTAAAGGGTGTGCAATGCAGCTGTGTATGTGCATAGTTATGGAATGTACATAGTGACCACGCTCAGTTTTGGAGCGTGGACCCAGGATTAACCCGGGTATGTGTATGTCTGTCTAACGATCAATGGAAGAAAAACACAATAAAGAAATTAAAAAAAAAAAGAGTATACATATTAAGCTCTCTCAGTCTATCTTCATATGGTTTCTGCTGCAGACCCTGCACCATTTTAGTTGCCCTCCTCTGGACTGCTTCCATCCTGTCTATGTCCTTGCATAGATGAGGTCTCCAAAACTGCACACAGTACTCCAGATGGGGTCTTACCAACTGTCTGTATAGAGGGATAACCAATTCCCTTTTTCTACTTGTGATGCCCCTTCCTATGCATCCCAGTATCCCTCTGGCTCTCCTTACTCACTTTTCACATTGCTTACCCACCTTTACATCATCTGATATAACTACTCCCAGGTCCCTTTCCATTTTTGTTGTTGTCAGTACCACCCCTGCTATTGTGTTCTCTTCTCCTGGCTGTTTGTCACATCTCGGTGTACTGGGTTGAAATCCCCAGTATAGGGTTTTCAGATTGACTCACGTCCCATGCAAAGTCAGCCCATCCTCCATGAGAGGCAAGGAGTTTGAGACACCAAGTCTCAGTTCTGTGCAAATATTTGATACGGTGGCCATGGTGTGGGAGGGAATGAAAAATCAAACTGGGGAAAAGGTGCCATGCTGTGCATCGATCCACAGCAGGAGCACTTTATACATAGTCGGGCTACTGTACACTTGTAAGCTTGCAATTCAAAACTGCCGGTGGAGTGGGTCGAGTCAGCATTGACCACACCCAGAAAGCAGCCAGACTTTGCAAATGATTACAAAGTGGTCATAAAACGGGAGAGGTGATGCGGGAATGCACACCTCCAGTTCCCTTTGGAAAGGAAAAGTTGTAAGCAACAAGTGAAACTTTGCAAACACCAAATATTGCCTGCATGTGGTCGCCAATTGTCAGGAGGTCTAAACCTCACTCTCAGGTTCTTGGCTATACTGGGAATGCAAGGAATCACAGACACGTTGCATAAGAGTAATAAACTTGTTTATTACTACAAAAAAGGGATAAATCACAGTTGTCCTGCGCAGTTCTTACCAATATGAACCAGGAGCCAATGCTAAGCACTCCCTATACCTGGAGGAGTTTCTGTGCCTCTTGGGGTCTCGGAGGTAGAAGACATAATGTCTCACATTATATACCTATGATAATTATTATGGTTACTGTAAGATAGAAACATTTCTAGTTACATAGATGAGCCCAATTGGCTACATTAGAGGTGGTGTAGTAGTCATCACTTTGTGAAACAAAAGAGTACAGTTCTTACATAAGTCAGTGTAATAGTACAAATTACCACAAGCTGGCAATGCTGACTTATATATCATAATCATTACAAGGACACAGGTGTCCTGACATCTTATAAACAAGGAATACATAAGAAATATATATGTATTAGAAAGCAAAGTGTACAGCAATAATATGCATACATATCCTGGCATCTACTCTTATATGGTAGATGCCCATAGACCTATATGTTAGTATAACATATACCTAAATGCTTGCTGTCTATGGTGTACCTCTGGGGGTACCAATAAGGGTGCAGAGACCTCATGTAACAACCTGAAGGAAGAAAGGGACACCCATCTAAGGAGCTCAACATACAGTGTAAGCACCATAGAGCCATAAGTTGAGCTTTCTCATGCGCAAGATACTGAACATTTCTTTAGAGGTATTTTAGAACTAAAAAAAATAATCCACCACCTGGCAGTAATGTAGACTATGAGTATGGTGGTCAGGCTACCTACAGCTGTGCACCAAACTATGATATTAGGCACCAGAACATACACCCTGAAAAAATAAGAGAACTAGTGCTCAATAGTACATCAGGTACTGTGTATGTTGAGCCTAATTGGAGAGAGTGAATGTCTAGAACTAAAAGCAAAACTTAATGTTGAGCCAGACAACCTCAACATTCTTGAAAAATAGACAACAATCAGTAAGTTCTGAGCTACAAAATAAACTGTTTAATTACAGGGAATTTTTTTTCTGTATGCTGGGATGGACATCAGGCATCGGGAGAGGGGGAAGGACTACTGCAGTACCAGCATTGTTTTCAATTGGATAAGCCTGATTTAGGATCCTGTTTCACAAAAGAATCCTTTATACTGCTGTCCCATTGACTAGAATGGGAAAGCAAGATAAAGGATCCTTTTTTTTTTTTTTTAAACAGGATTATGTATCATGGTAATCCCATTGTAGTCAATGTGAAAGTACAATAAAGGATCCTTTTGTGACACAGGTGCCTATTTCATGCTGTGGCTCAATGTATTTCAATTGGGTTTTTAACTCTGGCTCATAACTCAGCTGTTTCATAACATTTTGACCCCAAATTTTCAACGTGGCCTTTGAGGACCTCACCTCATGAACAATAAAACTGTCATTATGCAACTCCCACCCACAAGGTGATTTTGTGGTTAGTTGACAAATTCACCTATGGGCAGGATTTGGAATTTTTTTCAGCCCTTGTTCATGAGGCTGGATTATAAGAAACCTATGTTGAAAATCTGGTATCAAAATTTGAAAAAAATGCCAAAGTTATGACTATTCATTGCGATTTCACTACGCACGCTCATAACTTTGGAAATTTTATAAATTTTGACCCCCCATTTTCAAAATAACCTTCTTATTACCCCACTTCAAGTATGTCATAGCTGTCATTTTTAAAATCTTACCCAAAATATGTTTTTGCACATGTGGCATGGAATGGCATTGCAGTTTTGCAGAATTAAGTTTTGGCGGGGGCTTGAAACATTTCTGTACTGGGTACATGAGGTAGGGTAATAAGATGGCTATCCTAACAATTTGGTCACTGTTGTCCTATAAATGGAAGTGTAGGACACAGAGGGCCCTGTGCTTCCACAGCTACATACATATACATTGCTAAGGACCTGTTCACAGACAAATAATGATATGATTATGCTATCTGCAAAAGTAAGGAAATTCATTACAAAAAACTTGGTTAATGCATCAGTTAGGGTTGTTACTAAAGTGACAAAAGTGGGGAAATGTGGCATTAGAGTTTCCAACCCTAACACCCCATCTCCACACTGTAGACACCGACAGGTGTTGAGGCAATGCCTTAAGGTTGTGAGTCCTAAAGCTCACCCCATTCTCCAATATAGCACCCATCTAATCTTATTTGCTTATAGAATGGGTTGAGTGTTAGGATGATGACCCCAAGTCACACCCCTGACACCTGTCCATGTCTGCAGGATGGGGGTGGTGTGTGTGTGATATATATATATATATATATATATATATATATATATACAGAGAGACATACACATACACATATAGAACTCAAACTGCTGTTACATATTTCTTTAGTCACCAGTGTCTAGAGGAAAGATTAGATGGCAGGAGAGACTGGAGAACTAGACAAGATAAAGAGAAAAGAAGAATGAAAGCAGCATAACTAGGGCTATAAAGCACTATAGATTCAAAAAGGATCTTATTTATTTTATGTATTTATTTGTTTAGTAACCAGTAGTGATGGGTGAAGTTGGGATATTAATGCAATTTGTGGAGTTTTGAGAGATCTGTGATGTGCAAAATTTCACCTGCGAAGTGTCGAATTTTGCCCACAAACAATTACATTTTGCCGAGAACAGTGGAATTTCTCCATTTGCATGCCAAATTCCACCATTTGCAGGTGAAATTCCATTTAAAAATGGAGAAGTCACATAGGTGAATTTTGAGGCTAATAGAAAAACTTTGTGGATTGCTACAAGGAGGAAAATTTGCTAAATTTGATGGAACTTCACCGGCGAATTAAAACTTCGCAACACCTCTAGTAACAAGTAGGTACACTGGTCCCCGGGATCATTTTCAGCTATGACCTGGGCCATGTAGATAGCACATGCAGCACAGAATGAAAGTGACAAATTCATGAGCAATTTCAGCATACAGTTCAAGTGAGGGAATAAATACACAAACTTCAGCAATAACATAAAGAAATAAACAAAACACAGATTTAAACAACTGATTAGTTAAATGCATAAGTCATAATATTTAGTCAGAGTAACAACATACAAGTCAGTAGGAAAAAGATAAAATGAACTTCATATGCGTGCAAGCAAGGGAAAATGCAGTCCAGCAAATTGGATGGCACCCGACAGTTTCATGGGGCAAGAGACCGACATATGAAGTTGGCTGACTAAGGTCAAGCATTGCACTTTCAGACCAATAGGAGGGAGGGTTTAAAGTGTACTTTGAATAACTGAAGTGAACCTGATTAATGAAGTGAGGATGGTAGGCCATTCCAGAGCTTGTGGGAAGTTATAGAGAAAGCTCTCTGCACTGTGTCAGTAGTAGATGGGAGACAGACAAGGAGGCATTGGGAGGAGGACATCAGTTCCAGTGTGCCATGTTTGATGTTGAGAAGTCGTGTTAAAGGTGAATGAGCACTGTCATCGAGGGTTTGTATAAGAGGGAGCCCATAAGGAAGTCTCAATGGACCTGGGGGGAAGAGTCACTTGAGTGTCAAGTAAAGGGTGCAGTGGTGGGTGTTGTACAGGGCTACAGTGACAAATCTGCAGATGTTGTAAAAAGGACTGTTGAGATGTGAGAGGTGACAAGATGAGGTTTGAGAGACATTGGGAAAGCAGTAGTCCAGGAGAGTTAGGAAGGTGCCCTGCTCAATAGCCAGTCACACGTCAGGGATCATGAGATGCTTCTGACAGTAGTCATGTGACAGACTGAACTTTACCCATTTCACAACTAACCCAACATGATTTTTGAGAGTAAGGGAGGACTGAGTGTGACCACCCGATATTTAAATGTGGTGACATGTTGAAGAGGGATCCATTTGAGCCAGGATACAGAGGGAGTTGGTTTGCCCAGTGGGGCATTTAACAAGCCTAGGCTTGGACCCAGATAGCACTGGGTTAGTCTTTTTTGCATTGTTGATAAGTCTATTAGTTGTGAATCAACTGTGAGTGGATGAGAATTCCTCAGATAGGAATAGAAATAGATTATGTGGACTTCTGTCACTCCTCAATAAGATAAGATCATCTACATACATGATCTTATGGCAGCCTGAGCAATCTCCAAGAAGATGGTTGATGAAAAGAGACAAAAAATGGTTCCTAGTATGGACTCTTGTGGGATTCCACTATGCATCTGTAGTGGGCTGAATATGATCCATCCAGTGCAGACCATTTGGGATCTATTTGAGAGGTAATTCCTAAACCAATCCATGATACCCAGGGAAAAACCATAAGAATGAAATTTGTGAAGGAGAATGTTATGATCTACTTCGTTGAAAGCCTTACAGAGATCAATAAAGATTTCCCCACCGAATTTACCATTGTCCACTTCCCTTAGGGTGTTGTCTGTGAAACAAGCAAGCACAGTGGTAGTGCTGTAGCTCTTATGTAAAACATGCTAGTCAGGAGACAGCAGGCTATGTTTTGAAATATGATTGGAGATTTACAGAAAGACAATTTTTTCAAGGACCTTGCATAGGTGAGAGAGAATAGAAACTGGTCTGTGAGTTTAGGGTCACATGACTTAAAGAGGGGACAACTCTGGCCTATTTCCAAAGTTGGGGATGGATGAAGTAGAAAGGGACTGGTTAAACAGGATAGCAAAGGGTCTGGCAATATAGTCAGCAGACAACTTTAGGAATTGAGAGCAGAGACAATCACACCCAGCACAGCCAGTGTTGGTAATGGCTCAGAGGAGATGTCAGATCTCTGAGGGGAAAGTAGCTTTAAAGTGGAAGGGAGGACAGCCAATCAACTCAGATCACTCACTTCCAGGGATGGGGGTAGCTCTCTTAGATGGGAGTTTAGCAAGGTAAGCTCACATATTAGAATCTGTGATTCAAGTTAGCAGCGACTATTGATGACTCAGTTAAGTGTCCTGCTTCCATGAGCAGGTTGATAGTGTGACCCTCACATGCACCTGTATGCACACCTTGGCAGGTCTGGTGGTTCTCCCCACAGTTGCCGGTCAAGTGAACCAGGGATCGGAGGGGCAGCAGCATGTGGTGGGTTGCCAGTTGGGCACACCCAGAGAAATAGATGCGACAGCAGCATGTGGCGGGTCACCAGTCGGGTGCATCTGGAGCGGAGGAGCTGCAGAGGAGGATCGGCTGAGCAGGGAAAGTTTTATCTTCCCTGCTCTCAGCCACATTCTATGAGGAAGCTGAGGGGAGCCAATTGGGCTCCAGCTATATCAGCGAATCCAGCTGCTGGACTGGAATCCAAGGGGGGGGGTGGCCTCGCAGGAGGCTAGGCTATAAACGTTGAAGCCGACTGCTTGGTGAAAAACTGAGGGGTTCGCCAGTTAGGTGAACCAGGGATTGGAAGGCCAGCAAATGTGTGGTGAGTCACCTGTTGGGCGCACACAGAGAAAAGGAGCTGTGGCAGCAACATGTGACAGGTCGCCAGTCGGGCACACTGGAGCAGAGGAGCTGCAGAGAAGGATAGGCTGAGCAGGAAAAATGTTCTCCCGCCCACCCCACCACCAATTTTAAAAGGAGCTGGTTCACTCCCACCAAGGATTATGGCCAATTAGAGGAACCTGGAGGTGTGGTCATTGAATGGAGCAAAAGGTCTGAAGCAGTGGGAACATGGAAATGAGAAATGAAAACCTGGGAGCAGACTGGGTCGACAGAGACCAGAGCCAGAGGGAAGGACAAGGCGATGACGATCAGCAGCTGGTCAGAGGCACATGAGCTGTAAGGTACCGTTGACTTTGGGACTTGGACAGGGTCACACCAGCAAAAAGGTGCCATCAAGGTTGGGGCCTGAACTATTGATCAGCAGCTGGTCAGGGACACACCAGTTAAAAAGGTACTGTTGACTTTGGCGCTCTGGTCAGGGGCACATCAGCAAAGATTCTGCCAACATGGGGGCTTAATCTGCTGGGTAGGAGGGGTGGGATTAAAAGCCCTCAACAAGCTGGATGGGATATACTTGAACCATGGGGGAGGCTGTATGAAGCAAGGGGTTGCCTGAAGTGGCTTGAGTGTCTAATACTTAATTTCTGCATTATCTGTTTGGGGTGTTAACCCAGCTGTGGGCTTCATTTTGGCCATAAAACAGTAATGGTTTTACTCTGGTGAATTAGGTGATATAAAAGGGACCCATACACTGTCAGTATATGTGGATTGCCAGTTGTAGGATCTGTGCTGTATCACCTAGTGCCTGGAAACCAGCGATTGCTTTAAGTTGGATCGGGGAGCACAGTTGCTTATGGGCTGTAGCAAGCTGGGTGTCTGGCGCAGCAGGTATCAGTAACCATTGGTTGGGGCTGGGTGGCTTCGGGTATAGATTGTGGGTATTGGGAAGATGCTGTTGAAACAGAGGGAGGGCTGGTGCATAAATAGTTATAGTAATACTGTGATACCCTGGTCAAAGGGCCACATGGAGCTAACATGGGGAGAATTGTGGGATGCAATTGGTGTGGGGCAGTGGTATGGATGAATGTATTGTGGAGGCTGGGAGGATGTTCAGTATGTCACAGGTTAAACTGACTGGAAGAGGAGGAGTGGAGGATAAGGAGGGAACTCAAGGGGGTAAGAGAAAGGAGGACAGAGTCAGAGACAGGGGAATGGGAACATGTAAGTAACACATGGACACGGCATGGGGGGACAGTGGGTCAAGGGAATGGGGGAAGTGTGGCGGACATTAGTAGGGACAGGCACTCCAGCAATGAAGGATAGACTAAGGTTGGGTCTACCAGGAGGGGAGGGATGAAGTACAGGGAAGCAGAGAGTTTGCAAGCCAAAAATAAAGGGGGGAACAGGTTTGATGCACTGCTGACTATGGATGGGGAGGAGGAGAGGTGGAGATGTGGGGGGTGGGTGAGGTACAAGTGGGAATGAGCAGTGGAGGCTGAAAGGACTAATGAGGTGGGGAAGAGCCATGAGGGTGGGGGATGGCAGCAGTAGGGCAAGGTGCGGGGGAGGCAGCAAGTATGGGGAGGGAGGGCTGGATGTGGGGCCACTGGAAGAAAAAGCAGAGATCCTAGAGGAAGAGAATCCAGGAATGGGTACAAGGGGGGAAGGGGGGGCTTAAGTGGGGCAAGGGAGGAAGGGGACGTGTTAGTGGTGGGGGACTCCATACTTAAGGGGATCAGATGGGGCAGCAGAGTGGAACAGCGTAGTTGCATATGGGTGGAAGCCATACCGAGTCTAAGGGAAGACAGTGCAGGACAAACAACTCTAAGGTGTGTGAGGAGGGGAAGGGGGAGACCGTACATAGTGATGCACATGGGGAATAATGATCTGACAGGGGAGACTGTGGAGGTTGTGAAGGAAAGGTTGGGAGACTTGGAAAAGCTGTGTGAAGAGGTAGGGGAGACAGTTTCCTTCTCGGAGGTGATCCCAGTACCCCGTGTGAGCACAGTGGGGAAGGAGATGATTAAGAAATTCAACATTTGGCTGGAGGAGTGGTGTAGATCAAAAGGGTACAGGTGGATGGGAGGATGGTGACAGACCTGGGACAATAATGAACTACATGCAGGGGATAAGCTGCATCTAAGTGGAGAGGGAAATGGGGTATTAAAGAAGAAGCTGCAGGAGTGTATAGCAACAAAAGGGAGTTTAAACTAGCTGGAGTGGTGGCAGTGGGGTCAGATGGTAGGCAAGGTACCCACCGATCATGTGAGCCTACCCCCAAAGCTAGTAAGAAAGTACTAGGGGATTTAGTACCAAAGGGGCAAGGTGCAGAAGGGGATCTGGAAAAGGAAGGGAGGGTGACAGGGTGGAAGGTGGTCTCTGTGAATGTGAGAAACCTAGACAACAAGGCAGCGGAGCTACAGGCACTCTTGGCTGTAGGGAGGGTGGACATTGCGGCCATCACAGAAATGTGGGCCATAGAGCACCAGGACTGGGATCTGAGAATTCCAGGGTTCAGATTGTACAGAAAGGACTATAAGCTTTCTCTATGTACAGATATTTAAAATCAAGATAAAGACCAGGAAATCCATAGGACTGGCAGTAAGTACATTCCTTATAAAAAATGTAAGTAAGGACTGAAAAAATAACAATCATTTTAACAGTATTATAAATCGGTTCACTGAATCCAGGTGAAACTCACTTGGTGTGGTTTTGGCATATTTTTAACAGTAGAAAATATTTATATTTATTATGTAGCTAACCAAATATGAGAATTTGGTAAATAGGAATGCTATTGGTTAAAAAATACATTATACATCAGAAACAGCACACCCTCTGATAGGGGAGGAGAGAGGATGGAGAGGCTATATAGTTAGGGATGAGGAGGATGGTGTTAAATGGGTAGGCCAGAGGAAAGTGAAGGCAGGATTGTGAATCTGATGTAGAGGATATAGTAGCCCATGCAATGTGTAGTATTAGAATGTGGGACTACTCAGTGGGGGGAGGGAGGAAGTGCAAGAACCAGGGTAAAGTGCCAATGCCAGCTAGAGGAAGAGGGCCGAATCCTTCATTCTCTGAGTAAATGAGAGAAATGTGAGAGGCTGAACTTGGGAATTGCTTGCATCCACTGGTCAAGCTGGTAGCCTGCACACACAGGGACCTGGTCCAGAGAGGTATAACTTCAATTCCATTTTAATGGATGGGAGACTTTTGTTGTTTAGTAACTGAGCAAGGATTTCATTAAGCCAAAGAGGCACCCTGCATGCAAAGGACTGTTGCTCAAGAGCGGTTTTCCTAAACAGGACAGCCAGTGAGCCCCTCGCCATACTCCTGGTCTGGTAGCTCGAGTGACTATCTTTTATTAAATCCTTGCATGCTTTCTTTCCCAGGAGGCATGTCTGATATTTAACCCTGTTATTTAGATTAAGCCAGCCTGTTTGCTCATAGAGTAGGCAGGAGTGAGTATGGTTGTCTGCTCCATTAGTCTGCATGCCATATTGAGTGAAGTTGTTACCCGCTTGAGAGCAGTGTTCAATGCCGCACCATAAACCACCAATCCATAAACTATGATTGACAGGATGGAACTAGCGACCGATAGCCATAGGGCAGAAGGTGTAAGATACTGCTTATACCTATATAGAACTCCTAGTTTGATATTTACTGCTTTTACAATCTGATCAATATGCTGAGTGAAAGAGAGAGTGTCGTCCATAGTGACCCAAAGGTACTTGAAGGTATGTATCTGCTCAAGGGGTTCAATCTTGTTGACAATAGCAAGGACTGGGTATGCCTTCTTAAGATGATGACTTGATATCAGCATTGTTTCTGTCTTCTTGTAATTGAGAAGAAGTTTTTGTGACTTAAACCAATCTTCAGGATGGTAGAAGGTGGACTGGAACTCCTGTTCCAGATGATCTAGCTGATCACTGCTGCCCAGTATGACAGCATTGTCTGCATACAATATAATTTTGCTCATGCAAGCATTGGGTAGCCTGTTTGGAAATAAACTGAAAGGGATGGGGCCCAGAATGAAGCCTTGTGGGACCCCTACACCAATCTCCATAGCCATAGATGTAACAGACCCTATTTTGATGCACTGGGATCTGTGGGACAGGTAGTTCTTGAACCAGTGGACAGTCTCTGAGGCAAGCCCCAGGTACAGAAGTTGCTCAAGTAGGATAGAATGGTTGATGGTGTCAAAGGCCTTAATGACAGCTATGAAAATAGATCCCACTAACTTGCCATCATCCATAGCCTTGTGCACGTAGTCAGAGAATTCAACTAATGCAGTGGCCATGCTGTGGCTCCTTCAAAAGCCATGCTGCCGTGGACTCTACAGATCGTACTTCTGGATGTACTCTGAGATCTGATCTGCCACGATTCTCTCAAGTGCTTTTAGGGGGGGAGAATAGAAATAGGCCAGTAGTTGGCTGTACAGGATTGGTCACACCTTTTTCAGACCAGAGTCACTAGGGCCAGTTTCCACACAGATGGGAATGTTGCAAGGGTGAGCAATTTATTGAAAATTTCAGTAATTGGGACCAGGACTTCATTAAGGGCAGCTGCCATGAGCTTCATGTCAGTATTGTCACTGCCAAGCATTGTTTTGCCTAGAGCTTTTTGGACATACTTTCTGACCACCTTGGTAGTGACACGTTTGAAATAGAAGTTTGGCCAATTGGGGTAGTTTCTGGATGTTAGCTGTGCCAGCTCATTGAAGTTAAGGTAGCCTGGGGTGAGGGCAGAGCTATGATCAGAGAATGCAGAGTTGAAAGATTCAGTGATTAAATGAGGATACAGGGAGAGGGTACCATTGATATTCAGCATGGTAGGATGTTTCCTATCCTCTTTACCGAGTAAGTCCTTAATACTTGCCCAAAACCTTTTACCATGACTCCAATTCTGATCCAATTGTTCCTTAAAGTATCTAGCCTTGGCAAGCCTGGTGAGGTTTGTATACTTATTTCTAGCCACCCTGTAATTCTGAAAGTCAGCAGGGTTGCCTGAGTTCCAGACCTTGCTCCACAGATTATCCCAGGCCCTCATCTGTTGAAAGAGGTCATGTGTGACCCACTCATTTGAAGAAACTCTGATTTTTCTTTTCCTCACAGGGGCATAGATGTCAGCAATCTCATTAAATTTATCCAAAAAGAATTGCAATGCCTGGACTATGTCTTGGAGTGCATCTATAGGTGACCAGTCAATTAGGGACAGGGCAGTTTTCAAGGCATCGAAGAAGTCTTTCTTGATAATACCGCTTTTTATAGTGATGGGGGACCTTTTTTGTCTTTAGTCACCAATTTGCAAAGTACGGGGGAATGATCGCCAAGGCAGTCAGAGAGCACATTAACATTTCTGATTCTGGAGGGACAGTTTGACAGGATCCAATCTAGAAGATTACCTTTCCCACTTTTAGTGTTCAGTCTAGCGTGTTGGCTTACCATCTGCGTGAGGTACAAACTGACTACCTGGTCCTTTAACGGATCAGTCCCTGCTGAGCCAGTTAATATTGAAGTCACCTGTTATGATGACTTCAGTGTTTCTCTTGACTTTAGAGATCATATCCAAAACTAAGCCAAGTCCCTGCTTGGCCTTACAGAGAGGCAGATAGACCATGGCAATGGTGAGTGACTTTTTTTGTCTACCTATTAGGAGGTTTACTGCTGGGAGCTCATAATCTGCTGTGATACCCGAGATAGGCAGTGTGATCCCCTGGACAGAATCTCTAACATAGATAAGACAGCCCCCACCCCTTTTCCTTGATCTAGCGAGCCCAAAGGCTGCATAACCTTGATTGCAATAAACTTGTTCTTAATTTTGTAGGTGATCCACGTTACAGTTAGGCAGATAATATCACAGCAGTGAAGACGCGTCCACACTTGGAATCGAGCTATTTTAGGAAGCAGGCTGCAGATATTCATAGTTACTATTTTCAGTCCACTGTCCTGTTTTCCATCAAGGGACCTAGATGTAGGTAGCCCAGTGTTAGGGTGCACATCCCTAGAGAGTAGAAGGAGTATAATAGATCTTGCAGTGTACCTAAGGAGCATTAATGTCATAGCTGTCTTATTGTTGGTTTTAGGTTTAGGATAACATCTGATCTTGTCCAGTGATGCTGTTAATTGAGCCAGTACAAGTACACTACTGCTAACAGAGTACATTATTTTATGGGGAAGTGGGGGTGCTACAGGTATCACTCTATGACAAGAGTTAGTGTGCCTGTATGCAGCACTGTATATGTGAGAATAGCAGTGCTGTGACCAGGGTCAAGAGGTAGGACTGGGAAAAGATGTTGCCCCACCAAAGAAAGAAGGGATAGAAGCAATACCAAAGGCATGAACAGTGTCTTTGTCGTAGTTACTATTGGAGATTAAATATTCTTATAATGAGGCAGACAATGGCAATCAGACACTGAGGTTACAGTGAGATTGTATGCTTTCGACTTGTAAGATGACCGTATACTATAGCATATCAAATGGCGGAAGGGGAAAGGGGAGGAGCCTAGATGGAATTACTAGAGGCTGGGATGGGTGGGTGGGTGGGAGAAAGATCAAGCCAAGTGGAAGACCAGAGAGCTGATGGCTTACGGCTGAACCGCAGCTTGCAGTTAATTCCATTTATTTGCCTTTGGCCATAGACTGCAAGTCACAGCACATAGCCCCAGACTAGACCCAGCAAACCAGGTGAAAAATGAAGCTAGGCTCACTCTGACTGACCAGCAATGGCCAAATTCAGTCTCTGAATTTTCAAATTCAAATTGGTGCCAAAGTCCAGGTGAAGCTGAAAGAGAGCAGCAACCAATAGAAAGCATTGCTCCTTGCTTCTTACGCCTATCAGTGCCTCAGCATACAAGCTGATGTTCCATACCTTGCTTGGGAGGTCAGTCTAGGCAGTCTGTTGTGAGGGTGTATGGCCGGCTTCAGATCAGGCTGGACAAAGAACCAAGGGAAACCCATTCAGGGCTCTACCAAATCCTAGAAGAGAGAGAGAGCAAAAATATTAGGGCTATAAAGAATTCATAAAACCAGGTCTCTATTTAATCAGGGAGAGTGGCAGACAGCAAAACAGAAGCTATGGGGATGGAAGTGATAGAAAAGGGAGTGGAAAGGGAAGGCTAGAGGTCAGGAACAGTGGGTTATCTGGAAGGGGAGGTTAAGCCTTTAATTACATAAGGGAGTGTCTCGGTCTGGTGCCAAGGCACTGAATGGGGACAAAGGAGAGAGAGAGAATGGAGGAGGTGGGACAAGGAGAGAAAAGGAGAATTAACGGCAAGGGATTAACTGCCAAGGGGTCGGAGTGAGGGGAAGTTTAGTGGGCGAGCAAACAGTATTAGTAAGGGGAAAAGCAGGTGTCTAGGAGAGAAGGCAGAACACTAACTCACAAGTAATTAAATGGCAACTCAACTAAAAAAGTAGGAATTACACAGTGAATCAGTGCTACATAATAAAACTGCCACCAGGAAAGTAGGCAGACTAAAAATGATCAAACTATGGCATTCACAGCTCTAATTCTGAATTAAGGAAATACGTGGCTAAGAACCCAAAAAGCTGGTGACCATGACTGTATGTACTACAGTACTGAACAGTCCTTACAGCAGGCATATCTCTAAGTGAGTTATACTATTAAGCACAGTGTAAAAGGCCGGAACTTTTTTCAATTTAAGGAATATGTAATTTTTCTTTACACTTTACGGGTATAAGAAGCATATAATCACTAGCATGAATTCAATTAAAACATTGGCTGCAACAATTTCTAAACAGGTCTGGTGTAAGTTAATATTTCAGTATATTCCATGGTCGAAAAATCAAGCCGAGTGGAAGACCAGAGAGCTGGCGGCATTACGACCGAACCTCATCTCCCACCTTGCAGCTTGCATCAAATTTAATTTACCTGCCTTTGGCCGAGGACCGCAAGTCACAGCACATAGCCCCAGACTAGAGTCAGCAAATCAGGTAAAAAATGAGGCTAGGCTCATTTGGGCTGACTAGCAATGGCCAAATTCAGTCTCTGAATTTTCGAATTCAAATTGGAGCCAAGAGTCCAGGCAAAGCTGAAAGAGAGCAGCAACCAATAGAAAGCATAGCTCCTTGCTTCTTACACCTATCAGCTCCTCAGCATACAAGCCAATGCTCTGTACCTTGCTTGGGAGGTCAGTGCGGGCAGTCTGTTGTGAGGCACACAGCCAGCTTCGGACCGGGCCTGGCACGGAGACAGGGGAAGCCAGTTCAGAGCTCTGCCGAATCCTTGCTTGGGCGGTCTGTGCAGGCAGTCTGTTGTGAGGGCACATGGCCGGCTAGAAGAGGGGAGAGCAAAAATGTGTACTTGCATGAAATTTTGACCAAGCTCCTTTAGTAACATTTAGAAATAATTCTATGTAGGAGATCTATAAATGCAAAGGTTCCTATCACTGAGTAGCTAGGCAATCCTAAAAAATCAACAGCATATGGACATTTTATATACAGGTGTTTTGGGGTCTCTAGAATCATCTGGCATGCAGGTCTGGGACAATACTGTTCATTCAGTGGTTGATGTTTGCTTGAATTCCTAACCCCAAGCCTGCAATGACAATTTAGCCATATCACGTCTGACATAAAAGGGGTATTCTTGGGTTTATTAAGATGTCTAATATTTGTTTCTTACACAATGTTGGACCTAATGGGAAATGTATCTCAAGGAAGAAGGTAGTATCCATGACATCCTGGTATATACTTCGCCATCTCCATGTTGTAGGCTGTGCATAGGAAGTATTGTACTCAATTTCCTGATTTTCTGAAATGCCACCTTTATATAGTTTGATACTGGAATGTGGGCCAGTAGGATACAGAACTTCCTTTTCTTCCAAAATATTTCATACCTGGTTATATAATCTCTCACACTAGTCAACCATAGCTTCTCACCTGATTCAAGGGCAGGGGAAATATTAATAAAAATTAAAATACAATTATAAAAGACCAAGGGATTTATCATATCTACACACCCCTGTGCCTTGGGCTTATAAGTAATTTCCCATTTTACAGGATTCAACCTACTACCCCACAATGCTTGGAAAAATATGCCATGTATCCTAGCTTCAGGGGACAAGGGGGAGACATAAGTGGCATATAAGCATACTGGACGTAATAACCCTTACAGAAATATAAGTGTGCGGTGTACATGCAGAATGCATGCCACATGCTTGATTGTGTAATGTTTGCATGCAGTTCACATACAGTACTCAAAGTGAACTGATGTAAACCAGGTCTAAAAAGCACATTAGGTCTGCATGCTGCAAGCTTGACATGTGCGCAGCAGGTAAGCTAATGCAAACATTTTCTAAAAATCACATCAGGTTCGCATGTTGCGTGCTTGACATGAGTGCAGCAGTTAAGCTGGTGTGAACATCATTTAAAAATCACATCAGGTTCACATGTTGCACTCTTGATATGGGTACAACAACTAAGCTGGTGCAAATCTCATCTAAAAAACACATCAGATCCTATTTCACATACTACTGCTGGCAATTAGAGCCATTAAAATACTTTGTTCATTGATTTCCCATTAAACTTAGGTAAACTCATTAATTCTGATCCTTTTGAAAGTTAATAGCTTTTGATTGTTGTCATTAAATTGCCATTAATTTGCAAAGTATTCTTTGCTTACTGCATTAAATGCCTAGGATATAGTCAGTCAACATCCCCCATTCCAGATGTGCGAAGAGGGGCCTCTGTGTTGTGAAGCCTGACCATTTTGTTTTGGGCCATGCAAATCCCCTTATGCATATTTAGTGCTACAAATGTGTTTCTCCATGACTGTTACAGCTCACTTACTTTCCCTTTGTCATTTTGTATGGAGTATATGCACTATGGCCATGCTCAGCACTCTTTGTGCTCAGTAGGGTCTTGGAAGCATGTACCATACCTCACATTTTGTCACTGAAATGAGGGATATGGACACTCAAAATGAAACTTAGAAACAGAAGTTGTCAGCAGATGGGGACAGTATGATCCATCAAGTCTGTCCTTCGCTTCCTACCCCCTTACTTAGCTGCCTGCTTGTGTATCCCACAGTGTCTGTCCCAGGCCCACTTGAATTACCCCACTGTCTTGGCTGTCACCACCCCCTCCAGCAGGCTATGCCATGGTTCCACAACATGTTCTGTGAAGAAGAATTTTCTCATATTGCTTCTGAACTTTCCTCCCTTAAGTTGAAGGTTGTGCCCTCTAGTCCTGCTGTAGTCCTTTATCTGAAAGAGGTTCTGCATGTGCATCCTGTTGTAGCCTTTAAGGTATTTGAATGTTTCTATCATGTCCCCACAATTCCTGTGTTGTTCTAGTGAGTAAAATTTGAGGTCATCCAGGCTTGCCTGGTACAGTTTCTGATGCAAGCCCTGCACTATTTTTGTTGTTCTCCTATGTACCATCTCCAGCCTATCTATGTCCTTCCTGAGGTGTGGCCTCCAGAATTGGACACAGTACTCCAGGTGAGGCCTGACCAGGGACAGATACAGGGGCATGATTACTTCATGCTTTCTGCTCATGATGCCCCTCCCTATACATCCCAGGATACCACTAGCCTTTAGTGCTGTCTTTTCACATTGTCTACTGATCTTGAGGTCATCTGATATGATCATCCCTAGGTCTCGCTCCTGCATGGTAGCCACCAGCTGCTCCCCTCCCACTGTGTACAGTTTCCCTGGGTTACACTTTCCCATGTGCATGACCCTGCATATTTTGGCACTGAATTTCAATTGCCAGGTCTTGGACAACTCCTCCAGTTTTTGGAGATCAGCTTCCATGCTTTGCTGTCCCTCTGTTTTGTCTGCCCTGTTGCCGATTTTGGTGTCATCTGCAAACAGGCACATCTTTCTCTTCAGTTCATCCGCAATGTCACTGATGAATATGTTGAAGAGGATCAGCCCCAGAACTGAACTCTGCTGGACCCCGCTAGTCACCCTCCCCTCCACAGACAGAGTGCCATTTACTAACACTATCTGAGTTCTCCCATGTAATCAGTTTCTGACCCAGTTTATAACCTTGGGCCTAATTCTCATGTTCTCCAGTTTTTTGACTAGTCTCCTGTGTGGAACAGAGTCAAAAGCTTTGGTGAAGTCCAGGTAAACCACATCGACTGCCCCACCTTGATCCACTATTTTGGTGACCCAATTGAAAAAATCAACCAGGTTTGTCTGGCAGGACCTCCCTGCCATGAAACTGTGTTGATTTTTGTCGAGCTGACCAGTTTGCTCCAAAAAAGCTATGATTCTTTCTTTCAGCAGGGACTCCATCAGTTTTCCCATGACTGACATTAGACCAACCAGACGGTAGTTACCTGGCTCTTCCTTGCTTCCACACTTGTGGAGTGGTACTACTCTTGTACTCTTCCAATCCTCCATCACCTCCCCGCTCCTTAATGATTTGTTGAACAGCATTGCTAAGGGAGCTGCCAGTTTCCTCCCTAGTTCTTTCAGCATTCTTGGGTGTATCCCATCTGGCCACATAGCTTTATCTACAGTGAGGGACACTAACCCTCATGATGATCAGGACACGTCCTGGAACATGGAGATACAGTACCTCAGAACACAGTGAAAACCATTGTATTTACTTGTACTGATGTTAGCCCATGAGAATTAATTTCTACCATAAAGCAGAGGTGCCAATTAGGTAGGGCAGAGGGGGGCAGTTGCCCTCCCCCCATATTTCTGCCTAGGTTGTTCCTATGGTGTGGCAATAATAGCATTAAACTTGTATTTAATCTTTTAAACAGTAAGTGTCCCCCTGACCTGTGCTGCTCTAACGCTGCAGGTGCCCTCCTGATTCGACTGTGTCAGTATTGTGTTGTCCACTATCTCCACCTATTAGAGGTGGTGCTATCACATGTGATGTGGAGTAGCTCCAGCCAAGCAAGAGTACATGAGTCACATGAGTGGAACACTGTCTTTCCAGCCACAGAGAAGACAGGCTGAACACTACAGCTTGGAGGAGTCAATGAGCACTGAACTATTAATAGCAGTGTTGTGGCAGCATATTTTTGTTGGAATACTCTTAGTGAGTCTCTGTCTCCCTTGGCAGCTGAAGGGGCTGGGGGTGAGCTAGAAGCTAATGTGAGACTAGGCTACCTACTTACTCTACTAAGCTCGCCTCACAAAAAAAATAGTGCAGGTCCCCTGCAGCAGCAAGCTAGGCCTCAGCAGCAGTGACAGTGGTGTGGGCAGCCTTTATAGACCTTGATCAGGGAAGTGTAGCAGCAGCCACAGTTGCAGCCAAGCAACAAACAAGCAATACAGGTTGGGTGGGTTCGGTTGGTGAGGTGACTTGGTTGCAGACCACCTTGGGGACCTGGGATGGATGGTTGGTTGTAGCATTCAGCTTCTGGCAGAAGGATGACGGAGGAGCAGACTGAAAACTAGGCTGGTGGCACATTGGGCTAGGCTGCAGGTTCCAGCCAGATGTCTGGGCAAGTAAAGGTAAATAATTGTTTTTTACAGGGGGGATTAGGGAAGTAGGAAGCACTGAAATATTGATGTTTTTTTCATGTTTCTGTGCCTTTGGGTGGCTTCACCATGCATATGAGATGAATATTGAATGGAATTGAGTTGGGGAGAGAAATTGGGATAACATTTTGTTTTCTTTTGGGGGGGTCAGAAATTCTGTCAGGAAAAAACATTGGTTAGTAACTGGGTGGGTTTAAGTCACTACTTGATGAATTGCTCCAGGCTATAGACAGATGAATCTTAAACATTACAATTTTTTCCTGATTTGCATATCACTTTCAATCACAACAAATAACATTTACCTTTTATAGATATTCCAGACATTCCACAGCTTGCCGACTAGAGGCAAACTTGCACCTGGCCTACACTGGTTGTTAGCTCCCCCCTGCTGAAATCTGAAATGGCGCACTGTCATAAAGTCTAAATTTACGGGACATTCTCTATGAGAACAGCATGTTTTCCATGAGGGATGGATGAGAGAAGAGCAGTTTTCAGGGGTAAAATGAGGGCTATCACCAGCATTCAGGGACATTTGAGCAGTATGATATGCACAGACTATTGGAGCCCCACTATAGTCAAACTTATGCTCCTCACCTGTGAAGTTGACCTCCACATCCCCATGCTCTGGCACATTATGACATATGGCTATGGAGGGTGCAGGGGTGTGCCCAATTGAAATGGAGGGTATTGTTTTTATTACTATTTTATACATTATTGGTGGAGAGTTGGAAATTAATGAATGCTACCGCTCGACTAACAAGGGCCTTGTTTGTAGAACAGTGGCCTTCATTATTCTCCTACTCACCATCATAATGTATAAAACAGTAATAAAAAATAACTCCATTTGTTTCAAGGGGGTGTGCCCCAGCACTCTGACCCATGGACATCATCATTTAAAGACTCCTACCTCTGGCTCCCAAGTACTCAGGTAAGAGATGCTGTACTTATAGCTATACTTGGTGGGTTGTCTGTAGCAGTGTGTCCACACCCACTTCAGTGTGTGTGCATGGGGGGGCTGATATTGTTGGTGGGTGTCGAGTTATTTTGTTTGCCCCTTAAAGTCTGTTTATGTGGAAGCATTCAAATCTATGGAGAGAAAATAGTAAGAGTACAGGCCAGACAAAAGAAATTAAGTGGTTTTGTGGGTAAGAGTGTGTAATGGGGGGTTGGAAGAAACACATGTTTTTCCATTGGTATGTGTGTGCTACAGTTCAGCTGTGCAACTGAGATGAGGGGAGACAAGAAAACTAAAAAGTATATCAGTGGCTATATGCATGATGCATACATGCAGATGTTTGCAGATATGTACTGAAGTACAAGTGAGCCATATGTATGCAGGCAGTATAGCTTAGTGGTTAAAGGCGCTGAACTGCAAACTAGGAGACCTGAAAACCTGGGTTTAAATCTCATCAACCTCCACTTGTATACTGTGTGATCTTGAGCAAGTCACTTAACTTTTATGTGTGCAGTTATTGGTGACCACTTGCTTTTTGCATGCATACAGTCTGTTCCAATTTAATGTAAAAATCATGCTTTCCACACTTGCTTGTTGCATGCATGCCACAAGCATACAATCAGTTCCAATTTTACATTTAAATCATGTTTGCAGAACGCACATGACATGGGCAGTTTTATGTGCACAGCATGAAAACATTTCATATAATTATTTCTGTAAGGGAATGTTTTAATGAAAAGGACATGTTTTAATTTCTAGATGTTTTCCTTTCCAAACATTCATCTTTATTTCTGTTTTATGTAAGCAGATTTCCCAGTTTTTCCTCACTAGACCTACACAACCAAAAGTGATACCTAATGTTTTAATATCTTCCATAATGACAGGTACCAAAGCCAGGTGAATAGCTGTCCCAATGGAAGGTGGTTCTAGGAGAGTCCCAACACTTTTTTTTAAAACTTATTTTGGAACCAGTGACCCTTGAATACCTCTGAGGAAATTTGAAACTGCTTTCCCTGAATGTTCATCTTTCAAAAACAAAACCACTTCATCAATGTAGGCCAAATCACATATTGATGGAGACTTGTGGTGTATGGATTTGCCCTTAACTACAGGATCCAAGGCAAAAGGTCATAACAGGGGGTCAAGGCAAAAGCCATAAAGCAGGGGGTTTAGAGGGCATACTTGATGGCCCCCCCTGTGAAATAGGTACACTGTCACCAAACCAGCCATTCACATTTGGTAAGACCACTGCCTTCTCATAAAACAGTACAGGTAGGATCTGTTGAGCAAACTGTGCTGGACTATCATAAGTTAAAAGTATACAAAAAATGTAAGCATGTACAGTACTAGCCTATCAAAGGCCTTTTTGCTGTCTAAGTTAAGGACATATCCATTCAAAACCCCAGACTCTCTCTTCTCAAATACTTCTCTAAGGATAAGCAAATTATCTTGTACCCTACATGATGGTATAGACTGAGCATGTCTACTGAAGTCTTATGAGATGTTCTGCAACCCCAGATAATCTAGTTCCCAAATGTTTCACTAGAATTGTGAAATCAGTATTAAGCAAACTAAGGGATCTCCAGTATTCCACACTGTCCTTTCCTCCTTTTTTTATAGCTTTATATAGATTTATAGATATGCATCAGAATAGCTTGAATCATGGATTATGGAAAATCATGTTGATCCAGTATATACTGTAATTAAAAAAAATGGTACATGCAGGTACTGCCTGACTGTCAAAAGTCATATAAAATTCAGGAACCAGACCATCCAGTCCTAGAGCCTATTGGACAAAAATGTAAAAGTCAGCTGAACCTCCTCCTGTGACAGCTGTGTTATTAAGCAAGTTTTATCACTGTCCAACAAAGAAGGCAGCTGCCATTAAGAAAAATCAACTCTTAGAAACATACAAACATAGAAGCTGAAGGCAGAAGGCAGAAGGCAGAAGGAGCCTGCTAGGTCCATCTAGTCTGCCCATTTGTTTTAGACCTATTTTGACACTCTAGTTGCCATTTGTAGTCAGGGCTCCCTTGTGTCTATCCCATGCATTCTTCAATCCCCCAACAGTGTTGACCCCCTCCACCTCTTGGGCCAGGCTGTTCCAAGTGTCCACCACTCTTTCTGTGAAGAAAAACTTCCTGGTGTTGGTAGAGAACCTCCCTCCTTGCAGCCTGAGGTCATGTCCCCTGGTCCTGGAGCTCTTCTTGAGGTGAAAATGTTCTTGTGCCTGTACCTTGTTAATGCCTTTTATGTACTGGAATGTTTCAGTCATGTTCCCTCTCTCTCTCTACTCTGCTCCAGGGAGTACATATTCAGTTCCCTGAGTCTTTCCTCATAGGACATATACTGCAGACCCTGAATCATTTTTATCGCCTTTCTCTGTACTGTTTCCACCCAGTCAATGTCCTTCCCGAGGTGAGGTCTCCAGAACTGGACTCCGTATTCCAGGTGAGGCCTGACCAGCGATCTGTACAGTGGTAGTACCACCTCTTTCCTCCTGCTCACGATTCCCCTCCCAATGCAGCCCAGCATTCTGTTGGCCTTCAATGTTGCCTTCTCAAACTGCTTACTAACCTTCAAGTCATCTGAGATTATGATTCCAAGATCTCGTTCCTAGTTTAAGGCCGCCAGTCTTTTGCCTCCTAGGTAATATTCCTTTCTTGGATTTTTCTTTCCTATGTGCATGACTTGCACTTTTTAGCATTAAATCTCAGCTGCCACACTCCAGACAATTCTTCTAGTTTCTTGAGGTCAACTTCCGTCTTGCTCACTCCTTCTGAGGTGTCCACCCTGTTACATATCTTGGTGTCATCTATAAACAAACACACCTTCCCTTCCAGTCCATCAACAATGTCTGCTATAAAAACATTGAAGAGCAGAGGTCCCAGCACTGAGCCCTGGGGCACCCCGCTGTTCACCCTGCCTTCTGTCAATTGTGTTCCATTGAACTGTACTCTCTGGGTTCTGCCTTGTAACCAGTTTATACCCATCTGACTACTTCTGGACCAGCTCCTATGTGGTCAAGCTTCTTTACCAGCCTTCTGTCTGAAACTGAGTCGAAGGCCTTACTAAAGTCTAGGGAGACCACATCTACTGCCCCACTGTCCATTATTTTTGTAGCGTAGTCAAAAAACTCGAGCAGATTTGTCTGGCATGACCTACCTGCTGTGAATCCATGCAGTTTAGGATCATGTTGGCCACTGGTTTTGAGGAATGCTATGATCCTCTGTTTCAGTAGTGTTTCCATTACTTTCCCTACTATAGACATGAGGCTCACTGGTCTGTAATTACTAGCCTCTTCACAACTGCCTGATTTGTGAAGTGGAACTACTATTGCCTTTTTGCAGTCTTCGGGTACCACACCGTTATTCAAGGATTTTGTGAATAGAAGTACCAGAGGGGCTGCTAATTCTGCCCCCAGTTTATTAAGGATTCTGGGGTGCATCTCTTTTGGTCCCATGGCTTTGTCTGCTTTTAGTTTATTTAGCTTCTCCCATACTTCGGCTTCTGTAAAGGGACTCTTGTCTACCTCTGGTCCTGGGGTGTTGTGTTTTTTCAGGGCTGGGCCATCTCTTTGGTCCTCTTTGGTAAACACCAAGCAGAAGTATTTGTTGAGGATTTCAATTTTCTCTGGGGAATACTTCAGGAAGTATTACTGAAGGAAGTATTACTGAAGGAGTGCCAAATGTGGTTTTGGCATATTCTGTGACTGTTTGCACCAAATCCTTAGGGGAAGATAACATTGCCCCTTCTGAATTTACCAAAGAATTTAAAGACCTATGCATAACCCTATCCTTACAATCTTTAAAAGGGTCAAAAGACAGTTTTTTTTGTTTTGAGTGCCATATTTCTTCTCTTGTTGAAGTGTCTGAGCACTGTTGTACTGATATTTACATACAGAAATCTGCTGGCTATAGTTTCTGCATTCAGTCTGCTCTAGAAATCAATTATTTGCAATTGGGCTCCCAAACCTAAATATGTCAGGTACTCACAGGTAACTGAATCCCGATAATTTCTGAAAAAGACAAACCAAATCTGTTTTAGTATCCTCTCATCATAGGACTGTATTGTTGTACATACAGATGACAAAGCATCTAACTTTCCCCCCAAAAAATCCATTATTTCTGCAGTTTACTATTCTGTGAGGAAGCTGGATTCAGTTGCCAGTGGCCCTTTTTTATGAGCTGGGTAGTTGTTCTACGAGATGCTACACTGAACTGCCTCATGGTCAGAAAGTTCTATATTCTATGTGTTTGCTGACATAATTTTGATATTCTTTGAACCAAAAGTGAAATTTGTTCTTGTAGATAAGGGGCTCCTAAAATATATGTTTTCCCCAATGACATGGATTCACCTGTAGGAATAAGTAAGCCCCATTAACTATATTTAGGGTTTTGGAGTTGCAGAACATACTTCTGCTCCTCAAGCCTCTGTGTGAGTGTATCAGTCTGCAATTGAAATCCTGTCACCATATTACTGTTCTAGAAGTGTGAATGTATGGTTGTATCAGCCGAAAAAGGTCAGATCTCAATGCTTTTGTTTGTGGGGCATATGTATTAATAATCCTGAGATGATTCTCCAAGTAAGTTATATTAAGCATTAGGGCCCTTCCAGGTTGTACATCAATTAACCTTGACACATTACTCCCAAGGTCATTTATTAAAATCCCCCAACATCATCGCATTGGTCTATACCAGTGGACCAAACGGTATTCCATTGCTCTATTGCTAGTAGGCTTGGGCAACTTCAAAAGTGTTTTTAAATGAGTATCTTGGAGTAAAATACATTAATTCCACTCATACAAGCTTGTAGGGCCCATATGTGGTGGCACACTTCTTAAAACTCTTTATGCTATTTATGTTTACTGATGTAATCCAAGACTTGGAGAAATAAATATCACAAAGCAGATCAGAAGGCCAAAACATACCCAGCATCTTAACTCCTGAGGATGTGTTTTCCACCCTTATCCTTTTTGATCCCTGAGGAGGTCTCTGAGTCCCCATCCTCCCCTTCTGTACCAGCCTGTTGTTTTCTACTGACAAGGGCACCATATCTGTTCCTACTGTGAATGGGAGGTGTGCCTATTTTTATTATGGCTTTTGAAATCTTACGCCCTTTGCCTTTCAACTGTTTATTTCTAATTCTGTTTCCTTAATTTACCTACTACAGCTCTCCCTCTATAAGGGGTTAGAGGGAGGCATTTCAGTAGGAGAGGGCTGTACTTCAATTTCAACAGGTATACTATCAGTGAGATCCATGGAAGATTCAGATACTACAGCATATCATTTACAGTATTCTGGGGGACAGGAGTAGTGGATCAAACCAGAATGTCTACTGTAGCAAGTTCCTCATCTGATCCCAACAGAGTCATCGCTAAGTTTTAGTGATTCTGTCAGCTGGGGGGGTCATGGTGCGGGAAGGGGATCCTGATATACCAGCAAAATGCTTCCCAGTGGGATTTCAAATCTTTTAACTGATGCCCGGTCAGTTCCTTTTTGTTGGGCCTGGGAAACCAGGCTCTCCGGAGGCAAACCATCTTCAGAGTTAAAAGAAGCCCACCAGAATCTGACATATGAGTGGCTTTGTTCTTCACACTAGTTGCACCTAAAAGTGTTAATACAATTTTTTACAGTGTGTCCATAATCTAAACAATGACTACACTTGGAGTTGCCACAAGCATTGCTTAAATGGGTCCAAGAATCACATTTATGGTACAACTTGGGTTGCCCCAATAAAACAGGGTACCTCTGTCATGGCCTAGGAAAAAACTACTGGGTAAATGAAGAACACCAGCATTAGACAGAAACCATTTAACCCATACTTTCCACCCCCTGCCCAAATTCAGAGTTCAGAGTCAATGATTAGCACTGGTTTATCCATGACTTTGCAGCATTTTTGTGACTAAAACAAAATATCTGTAATACTCAAACCATCATTTCTAAACAATATGGTAACTGTTCTTATGGTAGGATGCATCAAAGGTATAGCCAACAAGGATAAAAACAAGGGAGTTTCTCTTAATGATTATGTTGAGCCCAACACCTTTCAAGACCCTTAACGTTTTGAAACTCACATCAAAATCAGAGTTGCCTGTTTGTAGTAACGCATTTCTTTCTGATACAAAAATTGTAAGTGAATTTTCCACAATATTCTGGCCACATAAACCTGATCAGTAGGTGTTTCCAATCCACCCATATATAGAAACCTCACCACATTCTTTCTTGGAGGAGGTTTTCCTTTCTTAGTAAACAAGTCTGTAAACTTGAAAGTATGATGTGTGGGTTTATGCTGTACCAAGGTTAAGTCTTTCTTTTTGTACAATCCCTATGCTCTGGACATAGAGGTTTCATTTCTGTAACATAGCCCACATTATTTTGGCCAGATGGCCCAGCACCAGAAGAGTCCAGAGAAGGGGGTACTATGGGCTCAATAGTTTCATTAGTTTGTAACTCTGTACGTGTTTCTACCATATTTTGTGCAAAGATTGGATTGGTATTAGTAGTGGCATTTTTTTATTAGAAAAATATCCACAAATAAAGGCAGGTACAAAAATAAATCAACTATGTACAAAAATCAAAAAAGTCTAACAATACATATTTAGGCAGTCAAACTTTATCACACACCTATAATAAAAAATGCAATAATATTTAAATATAAGTATCCCAATCAAAACAAAAAAAGGAAAAAATCGTGAAGTTTGTGTATTGCTTTCATAGCAATCCACTTAGAACCTCAGGTCCCTGATCCTCTGTCCAACCAAGTGAAATCTTTCCACAGAGTTTGGACAATGCTAGAGAAAACAATTCATATTCATGTGTTCTAATGCTTTGCATTTCAGACCCGGTATTATCAATCACTGCTTGTATAAGGAAATTTACATTGTGCATGTTACAACTACCATTTAATACTAGCAAATAACACTAAAAGTGTACCACGGTGCCATGTTCCCCAACAGGCAACTATATTTCTTAATATTAACATAGCATACAGTATGCTATGAAATATAGGCATAGACCATTTTAAAGGGATAGTAAAAAAAGGTTTAAAATTGGAACAGGAAAAATATTAATGCTCCATAGGCTTAACCTCTTGGACACAAGCTGGTCTAGTACTCATGCCTTTAACACCATTCGACACATGAGACTCATGAACAAACTGGGCAGCCTGGGAGTGGGTCCAAAAGTGGTAAACTGGGTAAGGAATTGCTTGTGGGATAGGTGACTGATGGTGGTGGTAAACGGAGTTCACTCTAAGGAAGGAAGGGTGACCAGTGGTGTGCCGCAAGGATCAGTAGTGGGACAGTTCCTCTTTATTGTCTTTATTAGCAACATTGCAGAGGAGCTAGAAGGGAAGGTTTACCTTTTTGTGGATGACACTAAATTCTGCAATAGGGCAGACACTTCAGTGGGGTGGAAAAAATTAATCAGGATCTAAGAAACCTTGAAGAGTGGTCAAGAGTGTGACAACTAAGTTTCAATGAGGAGAAGTGCAAAATCATTCACTTGGTATACAGAAACTCAAGGGAGGAGTAAAACATGGGGGCAATGGTACTGACGACCACCAAACAGGAAATATATGTAGAGATAACCACATCTGATGACCTAAAGGTTGCCAAACAGTGTGACAAGGCAGTGGGGAGAGCCACTGGAATGCTAGGGTGAAGAGGGAGGGGTATTACCAGCAGAATGGGGGAGGTGGTTATACCGCTGTAAAAATCATTGGTGAGACCTCATCTAGAGTACTGTGTCCAGTTCTGGAGATCACTCAAGAAGGACACAGACAGAGTAGAGGCAGTCTAAAGGAGGGCAACTTAAAATAGTGCAAGGTCTGCACCGGAGACTCCATGAGGAGAGACTAAAGGACCTCAATATGTAACCCCTTGAAGAAAGGAGGAATAGAAACGTTCCGAAACCTCATGGGTATACATAAGGTACAAGAGGGAGGCATTTCTCAGAAAAAAAGGTGCTCAGGAACAAGGGGAATGCTATGAAGCTGCAGTGGGATAAAGTCAGGGGAAACGTGAAGAAGTACTTCTTCACAGAAAGAGTAGTGGATGCCTGGAACAGCCTCCTAGTGGAGGTGGTGGGGGCCAAAACTATAAAGGGATTCAAGAATACATGGGATAGGTATAAGGGAACCTTAGTGGTCAAGGAAAGGAGGGCTAAACTGGAGATTAAGTAGGGTCTGCAGTATTTCGGTAAGTAGGGAAAATGGGCAGACTAGGTGGGGCAAGAGATTCTTATCTGCCATCAATTTCTATGTTTCTATGTTTCTATTTGTCCCCATGCTTTTATGATTTGCAATATCCTTGACATTCTACCTCCCATGAGTGCATATCCACAGTACATCCCACATTTTCTTGGCTATTCTCTGCTCGGTCAATTGTTTAATAATTACTGTAATGGGGATATCATGGACAGGGTCAAAAACAGGGTAGATAAAAAAATGGCCTAGTAAAACATGGAAATACAATTGCCTTCCCGTGTTGTAACTCACTGCCTCAGGGGTCAATTGCTATGTATCTGTTTTTTGAAGAACATGTTGTATATACTGTACAGCTGGCATCTAGGGCCCCTTCACCCTCTACAAAGTGCCTGGATCCCAGGCCTGCAAGAGAGAGCCACATGCATCCTGGAAAAGCACCAGACCCCTTGAGATGTTTCCTGTAAAAAGAGGGCATATATTAAAACTGAAGGAACTATGTGCAAAAAAAAAAAAAAAACACCTGACTTGTCATGTTTAAACATGTTTAAAACATTAGAGTAGGGGAGTTTCACCATTGTCGTCAACATTCTCACTGTCAATAAAGCAATTCTGTTTAACCCACCCTGCTAGAATGCACCTGGAAAAAAGCTACTTAAGCTTAGTGTGACTTTCCTGGCCAAAAATTAGAAAATAAATATATAAATTAAGTCTTGCTTATATCTCTCAGTCGATCATGAAACCCTCACCAAGAGGATTCTCCTGGTGTTCAGTTATATGGATGTACAACCTCAACAGCGTCAGTGGCTCAGTAGGTAGCACACTCACCTCTGAGGCTAAAAGATCAGAGGGCTGTCGGTTCAGTTCCCACATCTGGCACTTGGGTTAATATCCCAGTACTGACACTGTAGTGCAGCATGAGAGGGGTGTTACACTTCTGAGGTGCTGTCTTTTGAATGAGATGTTAAACTGATGTCCCATCTGCCTGGAGTGGTGGCAGTTTAGGTGGATGTTAAAGATCCCATGGCACTTATCAAAAAAAGAGTAGGGGAAATTTTTATTGAAAACCAAAAACCATGGCAACAAAAATGAAATAAATCACCAAAACATCATACAGAAAAGAGAAGAAAAAACAATATAATCAGAAAACAAACATATATATAAAAATCAACCAGAAAAAAGAATAATCAAAAAAATCATCCTACCCAGGTAACATTCTTCCAAAGAAAAGTACCTACAATGTCTCCCAGCGTATGGAATTCATAAGCATAGAGAGCATCTAATTCTTTCTGGAGATGACAAAAAACTTCCTGCAATTGTAAAACTTTGTTTTGCAGCACTCTTAAACACCGAACCTGCCAAATATGCCATTTAAGACAAGTCAATAAAACAAACACTGTACTTTTGTGCCATTTGCCCCATTCTGCAGGAATCTGCCCCAAAACCAAAATGTCATAAGTAATATTTTCAAAAAGCGGTTCTCCCCACCCATGTGCCAGAGCAGACCAAAAGGGTAGAGCGAGGGAACACTCAAAAAATAAGTGCTGCATTGTTTCAGGCTGCCCCTGACAGGAGGGTTCCTGACAAAGTCTATCACTGAGCTGCTTATGCTTATGATTAGCCCTCACGTTAAGCTTTTGATGTGCACATAACCAAACTACATCTTGCATTTTCTATGGGATTCTAGGTTCTGTTATACTTTCTAATAATGAAACTGTATTAATATGAGTAGGAACAGAAAAAAGGGGGTCCTCAAAATATCAAGTGGAAACCACATAAGTATAAAAGGTTTTCCACTCATGAGAAACGAACCAACTATGTTCCACTTTCCACAATCTAATATACTTCAAAGTTAACTGAATATACAAGGGCAGTTATTTATCCATAGGGTGCCACTTTCCCTGTCCCCATGCTGTTAAAAAAGGTCACCCCCACATGGACATACACATACGACCCATTTCATCATGTTCCAACGACATAGACCTGATCAAACTATAAAAAAAATTACCAAAAAAATGAACAATAGGATTTATCATACCCAATCCACCTTCCTTCCAGGGTCTGTAGGTGTGTGCCCTCTTCACTGGGTTCAAACGACTGCCCCACACCAGCTGAAAAAAAAAAGACTCAACATTTTTGAATGCATATTGAATGGTAATGGAAAAATTCGAGAGAGGTACGTAATGCCATATCAAAAAACAATTCCCAATTACTCTGTATTGACTCTGGGGAACCAAAAAATATCCCCAGGAACTTCAAGGTAGTATTAACCACCGGAATATTGAAAATCTGTATATTAGGTACTATACCTAAAGGCATTATGGAACACTTAGCAGTATTGATTTTAATCCCAGTGCTCTCCTGTACTGATTTTAAAAAAACAAGAACTCGGCTCCCAGAGTCAAGATCAGCCATAGAACAAATACAATCATCCGCATAAGCCCGAACCTTAGAAAAGGAATAGCCATCTAAAGAAACAATGAGCACAATGTTTTGATCCATATTAATACAACGCAATAAAGGGTCTAAACCAAAAACAAACAACAAAGGGCTCAGAGGACAGCCCTGATGAACCCCAACCTGATAAGGAACCGGGACACCCAAATGCCCATTAACCATAGGTGTTATTTTTGCTGAAGAATAAAGAGTTTGCAGTAATTCTATAAAATGTGGTGGAATACCATAATAAACCAAAACAGCCCAAAGATAATCATGACGTAAGGCATCAAAAGCCTTTTTCTGGTCCAAACTTAACAAATATCCAGATAGTTTATTCTGAAGACCTTGATCAATTAATTCCCTAACATAAATTAAATTCTGGGAGATGTTTCTACCAGGAACAGCACAGGATTGTGTGGGGATTAATAATTTATTGGTAAGCTTAGAAAGACGGTAATTTAAGATGTTAGCCAAAATGTTATAGTCAGAAGTTAAACTCAAAGGTCTCTAATTTTGTAAAAGTGCAGGATTCCCTTTCTTATATAAAAAAAAATAGTACACCATTTGTCATACTTGAGGAGAGTCGGTGTTCTGCCCAAATAGCTTGAAAAATAACAAGTAGCCAAGGTACCAGAATATCCACATATTTTTTATAGAATTCGTTTGGCAGGCCATCTATCCCTGGTTTGGTGTGTGTAGACAAATAGCATATAGCCTGGCTAATTTCCTCCAAAGTAACAGGAGAGTCCAGTGCATCAATTTCTAAATTTGATAATGACGAAATTTCAAGATGACTTAAAAAAAGGGAAAAACCAGAGTCAGGTTTTTGGAAAGTCTGAGTAACATAGGACTGCACCATATTTCGTAAACCCCTAGTATCATGTACTAATGAGCCATCCGAATTTTGTAAAACAGACATACATAGGTGTGGCCGTTCCTGGTCAGAAAGATCCAAGGGATTGACCTGCTCACGGGTGCCTACAACAACATATTTTTGCTGATGCCTATACCTTTGCTCATGAGTATTAAGAAAATCAAGCATTTTGGTTTTAATATCTAAAAACTGCTGATGCTTAGTACCCTGTGAGGAACATGCCTGTGACAGCAATTTCAAATACTGGGCTCTATAACCCAAATAAGTAAGATAAAAATTCTCAGCTTTTTTCTGGGAGACCTGAAGAAAAAGCAGTTTTAGATCAAGTTTAGCGTCTTCCCACCGTTCCAGCGGGCTATCATACAAAAAGACAATATTTGCACTAACCTTAAAAATAGTATGTATCTGTGAGGACAAATCCTCAGCTTGTAACAAGGATGTATTTAGTCTCCAATAGACGCGTCCCAGTACAAGTTCTTGAAAAACACCAATGGTCAATTTGAGAACTAAATGGTCAGAGGTCTCCAGTGGCAAGACTATGACTGCAAGACAGGAAAGTCTCCTAGACAAAAACCAGAAATCTATCCTAGTAGAAATATTCCCCTTATAAAAGGTATGCTCTGGCAACTGCTTTAATAAATCATAATCGTCCAGTAAGTTATTAGCATTCAAAACTCACAATAAAGCAATTGTGTCACAAAACAGTTTTTGAGTTTTACATTCCCAATCTCTAGCTGTTAATCCACAATTAAAATCACCACCCCACAAAACCAGTTTTGATGTATGTAAATATGGAGATATACGAGTAAACAAGGCCGATCTGTCAGCCTTAGTTTGAGGTGCATAAATATTTATAAGGCGATATGCACAATGACATACAATAATATCCATTAACATAGCCCTACCTGGTAAAATGTCTAACATTTGCAATACTTGTATAGCAAGACTAGAGAAAAACAGAACTCCTAAACCATCACATACATCTTCTCCCAGAGACCAATAAGAAGCACCCCATCGCCAATCTTTTTCTGCTGCTCTTATATCTGTCAGAGAGCCCAATCTGGTATCTTGTAATAAGATAATAGAACCAGAATGCTCACTAAGGCTGGCAAAAGTAAGATGTCGTCTTAACTGGGGATTTAATACTGTTAACGTTAACAGTGAGTTAAGTAAAACCCTGTGCCAGAGTGGAAAAGAGGAGAATCAAAGACTAGACTCAAGTCATTTCCTTTTTTTCCATTTCTTAGGCTTCGGCTTATCTTTTACCTCTGTATCATGAGTAGGATCTGGAAGTGAGGAGGCAACTGAGGAAAAGTCTGAGTCCATCCCATCATCATCTCCCTCATGATCCAGTAAAGGGGGCAAAAGGATTAGCAGCAATTACTAATTCAGGCTCAGAACAAGAGGAAGGGACGGAAGAGCCAGTCTTGGTAGACCTAGAATGAGTGACTCTTCGAAAGGGAGTATCAGACTGAACTCCCGGGGGGGGCATACTAGGAGTCTCCTGCTTCTCCATAGGCACACAGGCCTGAGGAACAGCAGAGGCCAAGACTGTCTTAGAAACCAATGCAACCGCCCCATGATCAGGAACCATAGGAGAGGAAGGGAGATTCATACCAGGTTCAGTATGTACACCAGCAATGGGAGGGGAGAGTGGGACCAGAGTTGTAATATCCATATGCTCTGACACTGGAACCTGTATTACTTCTTCTGCAGTAATAACTAAAGAAGAAGGAGACAGGTGGGAATCGTGAACTGGCAAATCAGGATGCAAAAGCAAGGCCTGCATTTTTTGATGCTCTTTTTGTGCATTGGCAAGATAAACATCTTGCTCAGCTCGAATGGTAGGATCAGCCTGATTATGGGAGGCCCAAGAGCAGGAATGAAACATGTGCCCCTGTTCATCACACAAATTGCACCTCATGGGACATCTACAGTGAGCCCCTATGTGCCCTAAATCTCCACAAAGCCCACACTTTTGCAGATCACATACATTACTCAAGTGCCCCAAAGCCCCACATTTATAACAGGCCCTTGGCTGCCCTGGATAAAAAAGAACTCCCCTGTCTCTTCCCAAAAAGAAACAATTAGGTAGATGCTTGGTTAACCCATTTTCTAAACGTAAATCAACTGAATAACGCCAACCCCCTGTCCAAAGATGTTCGTCATCAGGAATAGGGTCAGGGGGGCCTTTTACAGTACAGTGCTGCTGTAACTAGTAGGTTATATTGGCAACATTTACCCCTTCAGTCCTAAACAGTATAGTTATTTTCTTTGTGACTGGCTTCGTTAAAGGTATAGCTAGGAAAGGTTTCCGTAAAGGAGTACTTTTTAAAGTCTAATATTGCTTCCAGAATCTGTCCAATCCTGCAGAATGCTTGAAACTAACATCAAAAGTGGTATCCCCAGGCATATGAATCAAAGCATATATTTCATATGCGTCAAACCTCATGCTTGTTTTCAGCAACTCCCGGCCAATAAAAAGTCTATTGGGAACATCTTCCATAGAACCCCGAAACTCAATCGCATCCGCATTATGTCTAGCAGCGTGTTCAGTTAATAAACCAAAAGTAGCAGGAAATAACTTCTCATTTACCCTGTCATGCCACACAGATGAAGGTTTGCTTGCTTCAGGCTCGGGAATCACAGGTACTGTAACAATAAATGGCTGAGGTGCTAAGCCTTCAGACGAGGCCTCAGAATGGGGGGGGGTCAGTGGAAAGCGACAAACCTTCATCTTCCAACTGCCTAATGGTCTCCATTATGCCAGGACTAGCAATAAGAGAAGCAGGAGCAGAAACATCATTAGACAATTGTCCTGGTGGAAATCCGGTGTCTGCAACTGGAGAAGAAAGAGTAACACCATCTCCAGATGGCATATTTGCATCCCAAGATTTCCCATCTGTGGATTTAACCCACCCTGCAGCTTCCAGGGCTGTCTCCACCCATGTAGCTGGGGCTTTTAAGTTGTGATCGGAAAGAGGTACAGATGAAAAGAAAACTGGTGTCTGGAAAGGAGGGGTCATACCTCCAGCAGGGATCGTGGCATGAATCCCCCCCCTTGTATGGTTGGACATCGGGGCTAGACCTATTGTAAAAGTCCCCACAGATCCAATCGCATTACCAGCAGGAGCAGATGCCTCACTGCTGCAAATCTGGGGCTGGGTAAACAGAGTAGCAGACAAAGTAGTTGTAGACTCACCCTATGCTGAAATGATCGCACTTGGAGCACCAAAAGAAACAGGGGACAAAATCTCCACATGGTCCATAACTGATGTCTGCATCGAAGGAGCCGGTGTAGCAGGGTGACTCATCCTTTCCTGGTCTGGTGTGCCACAATTTTCTGATCATGTATGCTGCAATTCCTGCAGCAAAAGGTTCAGTCGTTGCTCCAACTCCTCAAGCTGGACACGCAGAGTCACAACTGCATCCTCCGACAGCGACTCACCCACCGCAAAACACACACCGCTCGAAACAGCAGCCTCAGCAGGTAAAGTGTCACCATCCATTGCTTCATCATTATCCACCACAGCCCCAACAAACGACTCGACTACTGCATCCATCGGGAGCTGAGGAGGTGATCGGCTCCTCAGCCTCCCACACGTCCTGTCTCCAAGAAAATCCCTCACACACTGAGGGGAAGACGAAAGACACAGCGCCCTCTGGCAAGCAGAGTAGGGGAATTTCCCTGGTGTCCTGGCCAAATTTCCCTCATTCCCTAAAAATACCACCAACAGCTTAATCTGGTTCAATTTCAGTTGCTTACCATCTGTATCCCCCCCTTCCCTCCGGTCACCCCTGAAAAAGGGACTTCTAGGCCCAGTGGGCTTACCGGGTCAACAAAATTCAACAAAAACTAAAACAACATACATAGATACATATATGGATGATACAAAGATACCTATATAGATAATTATGACAGAAAGCAGCCCATATACCCATACAGTCTGTCTACCTGACCTAACTACTCTGCACTAACTTAGAGGCCATGCACCCCTTTTCTAACTAACGCCATATGACTAGGCCAGGAGGTCTCTTTCAGGAAGCACATTGACCACCTGACAAAGGTGGTAAACCAAAAACTGGGCCTCCTCTATAGGCTAAACCTCATTTTGAACAAGAAAACCAGGAAGGTGATTAGCAATGGGGCAATACTACCCACTTTCTTCTACTGAGCAACCATGCTACAAACACTGAGGGCAACAGAAAAACAGTGCCTAGGGACACTGTACCACAGGGTCGGCCAGTTTACAGCCTTGAGTAGTGTTCCAAATGAGGTCATACCAGTGAACTGTACTTTGGGAGGATCATTTCCCACCTTTTGCTGCTGATCTCCCTTCCTTTGCATCCCAGCATCCTGTTTGCCTTATGTAAAGCTCTATTACAGTGAGCTGTTGTTTTCATGTTCTCTGTTTTCATGACCACTTGGTCTTATTTTTATTGGTGCTGACCAGTACCACCTCACCATTTCATATTGCGCTCTTGGGTTCCTCTTCCCAATGTGCATCATCATGTATTTTTTTGTGTTGAAGCTCAGCTACTATATCTTTGACCAGCTATCCAATCTACCCAGATCCTCCAAGTTCCCTTTTCCCTTCCTCTGTGTCTACCATTGTGCAGATCTCTGTGTTGTCTCTAAAGAGGCAGATACTTCCCCTGATGACATCCCCTATGTCAGAAATAAACACAATGAAAAGGAATGGGCACAGCACAGAACCTTGTGGTACTCCAATTGTTACGTCCCTTTCTTTTTTAAACTCCCTATTTACTACTATCCTTTGTGTTCTTCCCTGTAGCCAGTTCTCTATCCAAGTCATCAATTTTTATTCCACCCATTGGCCCCTCATTTGTTTTACCAACTTCTTATAGGGAACTGAGTCAAAGGCCTTGTTGAACTACAAGTATACAACATTGACTGCCTGTCTCTTATTGGCTGCTCTGGTGACCTAGTTGAAGAAGTCAACCAGATTTGTTTGGCAAGACCTTTTTTCTTGGGGTCTATAACGTCACCCCTAATTCTCCTCCTCTCACCACACTGGACACTGTTTTCCATACCTTCTGCCACTTTGCCTCTAATTCCCCTTCGAAAACTGTCATTGCTCCCTCTTCATTAATGTCTCCTCAATCCTGTTGCCTCATACTGTCTCTCACACCATGCTTCCTTTCTCTGTAAATACTATTTTCCCTCTCTCCCTCCTTATCTCTCCTCTTGTCTGTTTCTTCATCCCCTTACTGTCTTCCCTCTGTTCTATTGACTCCCATAACTTTTATTTCCCATTTCAAATCTTCTACTAAGCAAACAACTTTCTTCTCCTGGCTCCCCTTCCTAAAGAACAAGCTGTTTCCCCAGCTCTGTAAGTCTTCATCTTACCTCTCCCTCAAATATCTCCTAAAAATTCATTTGTTCCCTCCTGTTCCTGTTCTGAGCCCATTTTGACCTTTTGCCACTCCACCCTTAGCTGAGGTGTACCTACTATATATTGCCTCATGAAGGGATTTATTTCACCCAAATGTAATATGAGTTGATGCTTACTTGCACCCTCTTCAGTCCCACTGCTTATTTTATATTTTCTTATGTATCCTCAATAATGTTTATTGAATTGTTACAATTATATATCATTAATAATTTATTTATTTATTTTTTAATTTATCTAATTCTCAGATTAACACCTGTGAGTTAGGAGCTCTTTTATATAGATTCCATGTCTTGTTACAGAAAAAATAAACTTCAATACATGATCAAAACAGTTAATATGATAAAAAGCTGACAGGCATTGTACAATCTATCCCTGGGCTATGGTAAATAAACCTAGAAGTAAGGAGACTACTAGTAATATAATATCATATGATAAAAAGCTGACAGGCATTCTACAATGTATGACTGGGCTATGGTAAATAAAGCTATAAGTAAGGAGACTATTAGTAATAAAATATCATACTTTCGATGTGTAGATAAGAGCAGAGCAACCCAGAGGCCTTGTCAAGGAAAGATAGGGAGAGGACTGGGTGTCAAGATTTGGTTGAAGGATAGGAGTAGGAAGGGAGTGCCTGGGTGGTGAGGGGAGGGTAACAGTAGAGTAGCCCAAGGGCCTTGTCAAGGGAAGAAAGAGAGAGAACAGGGTATCAAGATTTGGAAGGAGAAAAGGGGTAGGTCAGGAGTTCCTAGAGGTAAGAAGGGAGTGCCTAGGTGAAGGGGGAGATGTAAGAAGAGGAGATGAAGGCATTAGAAGATTGACAAAGGGCAATGAGAGGCAGTGGTAGGTGTAGGAAAGGGGTGGTGGATGGGGGAGATGTGCACAGAGGTCATGCAGCAGTTTAATTGAAGCAGTTACAAGTGGTACTGGCCACTAGGTGGAGTTATAACTTACATCTGAAGGAGCCTAGGGTACCAGCGACAGAGTCACCACTATGAAGTGAGTTATGCCAATTGACTGCTCTGACAGTGAATGATCGCAGGCCTAGAGAAGTGCGACATCAGAGTACTTGGAAGGTAAGGTTTTCAGATTTTCTAATCCATCAGTAAGCGCAGTGTGGATTGAGGATCCTTTGAACCCCAGGGGGTACTAGACCAAGGGAAATTTTCTTAGCTAACTGGCAGGTTTGATAGGTAATTTTGCCCTTTAGCTGGAGCCAGTTAGCTTGTGAATAAATATCACAGGTATGCGAGAGGTGCACAGCATCAGTAAGGAGTTGGCAGGCTCTTTTAAGTGCAAGAGAGACATGACGCAGGGCTGTGTCAGTGGCAGATCCATATATCACAAGCCCATAGTGAATGATGAGAGTACCAAACTTTGGATTGCCAGATTGAGAGCTTCAGTAGTTAGACAATGTTCGGGTCTGTGCAGCAGCCCAATTTGAGTATTCACAGTCTTGGCGACATAGTCTATATGTTGGGTATATGATAATGTGCTATTTAAGGTCACCCCGAGATATCTAAACTGATGTATCTATTCCAGTGCAAAGCCTGAGCAGTTTCTATTAGTGGGATTTACAGTATATTTGCTGTGAGTGATGTTGAAAATCATTGTTTTTGTTTTCTTGTAGTTCAGAATGAGCTTATGTTTATGGAACCAAGCCTCGACCTGCAAGAAACTGCTTTGTAGCTGGTTTTCAAGAAGAAAGGGGTCAGAACTGCATGTACAGTACAAGTCACATTAAACTGTTCCACCAATGAGTTGGTTTAGCATTGTTTTTCACAGTTGGCAATGAATTAGCAACTCATACTGCATTGCTTTTCAATGTTTAACCAGCTCCAGAGCAATGTTTGTAAATGTTTTTGCCAATCAGTTGGAATGCATCAGCGGTCGAGTCACAATGCAATGCAAAACTGAGTTTTATATCTAAAGAAACAGTTTGCACAGGGCTTTGTGCTGGATCCAGCAAAACTTATGCACCTCAGTCAGAAATGCTAAAACAACTCATTGGAGGAACAGTTTGTTTAGAAAGATGCTGACAAGGAGGGGATCCAGAATGGATCCTTGGGAACACCAGAGCGGAGAGGTTGCATGTTAGAGAGGACATCACCAATATTCACTTGTGTTCAGTTACTGAGGTAGCTAAAAAACAGTATGTGGCATCCTTTGAAAGCCCTATGTTGGTTAGTTGGTCAACCAGCAATGCATGGTTGACCATATCAAAGACTTTCATAAGGTCAGTATAAATTGCCCCAATGAGTTGGCCTTCATCAAGTGCATTGTTGATGTAGCTTGTGAATTCAAGTAGGGTGGTGGTGGTACTGTGTCCTTTCTTGAAACCATGTTGCTGGGGACATTGTAACTGGTATTTCTCCAGGTAGTAACAGAGTTGATCAGTCAGAATTTGTTCAAGAGCTGTGGAGAGAGGGGGAAGAATGGATATCAACCTGAAATTACCATGGTGCTGTAGTTACCATTTAGATTTAATAGTCTTCAACAGTTTGTCTACTTAATGTTGCATGTAAGTGTACCTTTTCAGTCTATATTTGTTTCTGCAGTCTGTACTTTATACCCTGTACTCTTCCACTAGGGTCACACCTGGAAACAAGTCTTGGCTTGGTGTGCCTTTCCCAGTTACCAATTTTAAATGAATAAATAAACAGATAAATAAATACATAATTAAATACCACAAACACATACACAAAAACATCAGGGGCCTGATCTTCAAATATTCACAAAGCAGAACATCAAAATTTGCACTGCACCTTGCAATTGTCCAGGTGCCCAAAGGTGCTATATCTAGTCAAACAGCACACCAGCATAATTTGACTGAATATAGGGCCCTGCACTAAGCCACTTAGAGCTGTCCCAAGAGGACTCCTGAAGTACACAGTCTGAATTGATAGCGCCAGAGCACTATTTGCAATATTCAAAGACACCCATGCAAATCAGCTCATTGGTTATGCAAGGCACTAAGAGTCCATTTGCATGCCCATTATGCACTCATTTGCATGGATAGTAAGGCAGGTTAACGCAGTGCTGCCCCCCCCCCAGTTGCCCGGTCCTAGATGTGTACATTGTCCTTGTGCTATTGGTCCCACCTCACCACCAATCGCTGGCCTGTTCTATACAATAATAATCCTGGTGCTAGTGTTCCTCCCCACTACTCACTGGCTAGTTCTGTGTAATAATATATCCCTGGTGCTAGTGACCCCCCCAAATTGCTATCCCCAGCATAAATAATATTATTCCTGGAGGTAGTGGTTCCCTCCCACCTGACTGTCAGTCTGAAGTGTAAAAGTATAATCCATTGTACTAGTAGATCCCCCCACCCTTCAATCACCAGCCCCAAGTGTAAAAGTATAATCCCTGGTGCTAGTGGTCCCCTTGTCCCCCAATCACCAGCTAGGAATTAAAAAACAAACCATCCCTGGCATTCAGTGGTTCCCACAGCCCACATCACCAGGCACCCCCCACTTACCTAATCTGTATCAGGGGTGCCGTGGGCGTCTATAGTGGCTGCTATAGCTCTCTTCACACCTCCTCAGCTGGCCACCTGATGCCCAGACAGGGAGCGTGCCTTATATTTACAGGACAGGGTTACACTCCCATACATATGAGGCATGCTCCCTTCCTGGACATATGAAGGCCAGCCGAGGAGGTGTGAGTAGGGCTGTGTAAGTCACCGTAGGCATCTGCAGCACTGTGGATACAGATAAGGTGAGGGTGGGTGCCGGTTCCATGGGATGGAGGACAACTGGATGCCAGAAATGATTTGTTTTTTAATTCCCAGCTGAGAGTTGGGGGGAGGGGGTACCACTAGCACCAGGTATTATACTTTTACGCTTGAGACTGGTGATCAGAGGCTGGGGGGACCACTCGCACCAGGGATTATACTTTGACACGGGGCCAGTGACCTGGGGGGACCACTAGCATCAGGGCTTATACTTTTATTTTTGGCTGCCAATCACAGGGTGGGAGGAACTACCACCAGAGATTATACTTTTACACTAGGGGCTGGTGATCAGAGGATGGGGAGAACCACTATCACCAGGTGTTACACTTTTACACTTGGGGCTGGTGATTGTAGGGGGAAACCACTACCACCAGGGATAATATTATTTATGCTGGAGCTGGCTAGCAGAGAGTGGGAAAACCACTAACACCAGAGATTATACTTTTACACTTAGTGCTGGCTATCGGGGTGGGGGGACCACTAGCACCAGGGATGTATTACTATACAGAATGGGTTGGTGATCAGCGGGGGTCCAGAGATTACAGGAGGAGATTGTGCTCCCCCAGTGACCAACTGAGTAGGTGACTGCATTACCTCCAGCAATGCTAAGGTTCCCCAGAGTTAAGACAGGGTTTTGTTCAGCAGTATTTTTACTGATAAAAAGGACCATGCTAAAAACGTTTATGCAGCACAAAGATGCAGAATATGGGGTAGCATGCAAATTCATGGCCATGCCCCTCCTCTTTCACACACACATACGTTATGTTTTGCATGGGCACTAACCCTCTTTGCCCATGCAACAGCCCCCTTTGAATATGGCGATCCAGCACAGACCCTGGTTTGTGAGGATAAAGACCTGTTAGTGCCCATGTAAACTTTTGAATATCAGGTCCGAGATTCCTAACAAGGCCATCCCTGCCCTGTTGGCTTATATTTTAATTATTATTTTTGAAGTATCATATCCATGTTCATTTCAATATTTTGAATAAATGAAAATGTTATTTGCATGTCTCGGAAATGTGTTGGACTGAGTATATCCATGCAACATTGTAATCTTGCATGAATATATTGGAATCATTTGACCAAGTAAGCACTGTTTTTCTACTTGTAATATTTATTGCAGTAGTTTCCATAACATCTTTTTGTTTTGTATATATTTGAACATTTATTACAGTTATGCATAATGCAAAAGTTATTAAATATGCGTTCAACTCTTAAACATAGCTAATTTCCCTGTGTTCCTAAAACATGTCCTTACTGCAGGTCTAACCATAACTCTCAAATAATAGAACTGTATTTCATAGTGTCAGACACTTAGGAGGCATGAATCTTTGGAACAAACTCTTTAAAGGTTTGTAAAATTAAAAAAAAAAACTTTCTGTTAAGTTTCCACAGGTCAGAGTTTAAATGAGAACAGAATTAATAGGAAGTATATTACTTCTGTCTTAAAATAAAATTTAACCTAGTGAGAATTTTGTGCCTGTTTTGGCATTTCTTTTTTCTAAACTGGACAAAAGATAACATGCACTTCCTGAAGGAAAGAAAAGAGAGAGAGGGGACATGATTGGAACCTTCAAGTACTTGAAAGGAATACATAAGGTGGATAAGGATGGTCTCTTTAAGCTGAGTGGCATCTATAATACAAGGGGGCACAATCTTAAACTAGAGGGGGTTAGGAGGGAGGTCAGGAAGCACTTCTTCACAGAGAGGGTGGTGTACACTTGGAATGCACTGCTAGAAGAGGGGGCCTCGTTGAAGACAGTGGGAAGTTTCAAGAGAGGCTTGGATAGACATAGAGGGAAGGTAAGGATCATGGGTGGGGAGGATGGGATGAGTGGGGAGGGGGGCAGGGACAGTAGCCCAAGCTGTGGACCCTGCAAAATGAGCAGACTAAATAGACCAAATGGCCTTCTTCTGCTGGGTTCTTCATATGTTATTATGTTTGTATGAAACATAAATAGTTACGTTTTCCTACTTGTGACTAATGCTTTAGATTTTAGGTGGGCAAACTGTACTGAAAGAACCACAAGGGAAATACATTTATTGTCATTCTATTTACTTCCCTTCTTAACCATTTCCACCCTATTAGCCATGTGCCAGTCTCTTAACTCTAACACAGCCTTACCAGAGACAGTTTTCTCCATGGCTTACAAACTGTTGTGGGTTTATTCAAAAAAGTGAATATCACATCCAGAACACAGCATCGATTCAGGTCTCTTGGCTGGATGTATTGCTGTAAAGGTACCTTAGTATCATTCTGCAGTACAGGGCATTTTGTTCCATTTCTGTGCCCACTTAATTATTCTGGTAAATGCCTGGAGTGGGCAGGGCCTCCAGGTAGCAGGAAAGACATTTTCAAGCATAGTTGCCTTTAAGACAAATGCATTTCATCTCACTTCTGATTTTACCACTGGGAACAACGATGCTATGAACAATGATGATCATAGGTGACCTCTAGATTGTTTAAGATTGATCAGCTCTTGAAAGTACCATGGGTGCTAGCAAGTACCCTGAGACTAATACAAGAAGCCTTCTGATACTTCCCAGTTGGTGGCATTTTTAGGTCTGCACCCTCATGAAATTATGGATATGACAACATAAAATAAGATGACCTCAGACTAGCATTAATATTTTAGTCTTTACATTATGCAGATTGACACTGTTTGTGTTGTGACACAGTGATGATTCATTTGCTCTCATGCTCATCTGAGATATCAGCTATAAGAATAAAGGAAAAACTGGATTCTACATCAGTGTGTTCAGCAAATAAAATTATTTATATTACTGTAAGTTAAAGTACAGGAAAACTATTCCTGAAGAGGATTTAATGGTCAGGTCATTGATTATACCACTAATCTTCACTTCAGCATGCACTTTAGGCACTCCTTTTGTTCAAATAGAAAATGTACTGTATTCTTTTGTTAAATTATGCAAAATACTGCAGAAAGAGTTAAAAAAGAAATCCATATGTTTCATAAAAGGTATACAATTAAAATCTTAACACTATTCCTTCTGGATTTCTTAATAAGTGCTAATTCCGTTCTGCTAAAATGGATCAATGTGCTTTGGTTGGTTTGACCCAGCTGGAAGAGTACTTGTACATCCTTCTCACACTACTTACATGCTTACTGTGCTTACATTACCAAATATTGTTATGCTTAAAGACGTAGAACATAAACATCAGTATGTAAAACAGAAAGCTAGACTCACCTATTTTATTAAATAAAGTCTCAGGGTACAGTAACATCTAAGCCCAGAGGGTACAGCACAACAAAATCTTATGGCTTCTTCATTTACCAACCTACCTTTGACTTTGGTGACTTGTATGGGATACATTCTTCATGAGGAATCTTACTGTCCTCTTAAATATGTTTCTGCCATAGCCTTTTTCTAATTATGTGTCTCATTTCACATCTGGTTACCAGATGGATGTCATTTATGAATCTCTCTCTTCTCTCTCTCTCTCTCTTTCAGCTTTGCAGTTCAGAAGCAGAAATGTTTTAGAAGTCCTTGCAAAATTATCTAACTTGACCTAGTGCTTGCATACTTATCCCTCAGAGAGGTTACAGTAGCATTAACTATACTCAGTTGTCAAGTAATCAGTTAATTACTTTGTTTAATCAATTAGATTCAGTATTTCTTTGAAATGTGGCTTTGCTGCAAATGTCCTTCCAGGGTCAGCCTTGTTTCAGGGTTTTTACACTAAGGTATTGTATCTGTCACATAGTGTAGGAGTTTTACAACCAAACTAATAAAAGGAGCTGAATTTAACAACATCTGCTCCTTGATATTTAAGGTAAATTTTGATAATTTCATGATTCTTAATAATAGGAAAAAAATTGCTACAGCATTATGCTCTTCTCATTTTGTCTTTGAATTCCTCCTAAGCTGATGTACCATTTCGAGTAGCAGTTCACATTAAAAACTGTTTTTGCATAATTCGTTATGATATTCTTTTCAACCCTTTGATGTTCATTTTGCTTCCAAAGCCATATATTTGGTGTTATAGTTCATTTCATGTTCACCATGTTTAAGGCTAAGGAGTTAGTACATTGTTTAAAATTAATACTAAATTAGCACTGCCAGCAATTGCATTTGTCATCATTTCACTAAAATCTTTAACATTTAAAAAATGTTTCAGTATTTGCTTTTTGATTATCAAACTTTGTGCAGAAATTGGGCATGTCATCAGGTGTAGAGTATTTTTTCTATTTTATTTTCATGAGTTTTTAAATAATTTTACTAGAGTTTTGAGCAACCAGGATGCTAACAATTGAAGGATTGGTATGAGAAGTGGATGCAGTTATCAACATGTGTGTGATGCTTACTCCCATTACCCATTGAAAGGGATCGAGATTACACTGGTTGTTCTGTGCATTATGTATAAGTTTCACTGAATGAAGTATTTACACATCTCTCAGGGTAGTCTGAATAAGTAATGAGCAACAGTAAATCTGAGGTCAATTTTATTTTTCAGACCATAGCAAGCAGAATGATTTCTCCTGCGTAAAATAAAAAAAAATAAAACAAAATTGAAAATATTGCATATAATGAATTGGATCCCCACTGACGTCACAGCTTGTTATTTCCTCCATGAGTTTACCCAATAACTTATATACTGTACTTGAACACAATGGATATGTTTTTAAAAAATGAAATAAACTCAGTTTCTCCACTACCGAGTGTGTGTTTGGTCAATACCAATGTGAGCATCCTTTTTGAATCATTTCTACATTGATACTCAAACCCACTTTATAATAGCAACTGTGTGTGAATCACTGTGGTAAAATAATAGTGTTCAAAAATTCCTTGTTTGTTTTTCTGTAATACATTGCATTTTGAATGTAAAATAATTATTTACTAGACCAGACAGAATTATGCATTTGTACCCTCCTGCAGACAGAGTAAGTGATCACTGTCCTGTGATCTACCTGTGGAGTGCATGCAAATTAAAAACTCCACCTAATTACATCAATTCTTGGTCCTTGAAAGATTTAGATATAGTTGAACTTCATAGGGCCATAGCCAGTATTCTCTGGTCTTATCTGAGTTCAATAAATAGTGTGAACTTGATCCTTGACTTTGTTGCTGAGGAATTTATTTAAGTCTATGATAGAGTGGTCCCTTTCTGCAAATTAAGGATGAAAGATTGATGCCAGGAACTGATAAATCTTGAAGTTATTACAAAGTTGCAGGAGACAGACAGTGTCTGGCATCAGCTTGTGAGATATCATACTTTCACTACTTTATTACGATACAAATAGCTTGTGAATGTTTTTAAGCAATTGATAAGACAGGCAGAATCATAATAGTTTCTGAAATTTCAATTTCCTACATCCAGTGGACAACAAGATAACTGGAACTTTTCAGAAAATTACTTGGCAGGTCCACTACTGCTCATGTACCATTTCTATAAAGTAATAAAGGGGACATTTCTGATCAACTCTGTATTACATCTGAATCTAAGTGGTTTTTCACTGAAGTTGATAAAATAGTTCCTGCTCAGTAAATTTATTAGATTTTAAATCCAAAGTTTTATTTGATGAGAAAATTCAATCCAATTTCAAATTTGCAACATTAACTGATGATCAGACTTTATAATATCTTCCCAGCATAAATCTGAAATCCCAGATGGGTACTGATCAGGTTGATCTACATCTCTTTTCAATAGAGGTTGATTTATTGGCTTCCCCTCTTCATTCCTTGAAATATTCTGAGATTCCTCAATCTTGGCAGCAGGTGACTGTGGTTCCAACATTTAAGTCAGGGAGCATGTCTTTAACTAAGAACTATTGTCCAATTGTTCTCCAGGCCTCTCTGTACAATGTCCTAGAGAAAATAATATTTGATCAATTAAAGGGTTACTTGGATTCAAGTAACTTGTTAGCCCCTTGCCAGCATGATTTTAGGGAAAATGTTAGTCCCCTTACAGCTGTGCTAGAGATTACTAGCTCCCTTCATAGGACCATGGCCAGAGGGGATATGGTGGATGTTGCATTTTTGGAGCAATCCAAAGCATTCAGTTTGGTTCACCATGGCCATCTACTTTCAAATCTTTGGGATTTTGGATGATCTTCAGCCTTTGTCTCCTGGTGTCAGAATTATTTATCTAATAGGAAACAATCAGTCCTACTTCATACTACAATGTCCTCCCTGGTTAATATAAAAAGTTCTAGCCAGAGCTGACATGGCTGCAGCTGTGTTTTATGGGTGCTCACTGATCTCACGGCAGAGCAGTCCTCTGTGCCCAGGATGGACAACCCTGCATGCGCCACTGCTTGTGCATGTGCACTGAGCTCCAGCAGCCATTTTGGGCATGGCAGGCTCTATCAGATGTATTAAAGATATAAAGTAGTACACCCATGGAGGTGAGGGCTAAACAAATGACCATCTATGGAGCAGAGTGCTGCAACTTGTGAAGTGATCATGACATGACTCCAGCTTTATTGCTGGGTTGGATTCGGTTGCTCATTTTTTGGGGGCAATTGCAAGATGGCTGCAGGCCCACTCACTGCAGCCGTAAAAATAACCCAAAGGATTCTGGAAGTTGCTCTTTTAAGTAGATGTTTATATTGACAGAAACTTATTACTAGCTCATTTTTACAAGGTGCCCTAAACATTACCACAAATTAAATAGGTGGGTAAAGGATCACTATATAAGGGCACACTTGGGAATCCCAGTTTTAAACAATTTACCCAGGACAGCCAAACTCACACATGTCATTTTCAGCAAGTTCTGATAGGAACTTGATAACCTTTTTTTAGTTTTCTTCTTTATTTGTTATTATAAAATGAGTAGGGGAAATCTAGGCTACTGATTGGTTGGGACAGGCTGGTACCAGGCATCTACCTTAGCATAATGCCCACTGAAGAAAAAGTTTTTTTTTTTTACCAGAACAGAAGTTGAACCAGCCCCATAACATAAAAATATCTCTGTGTCAGTTTAGAACATTAAGTTTAAAAAGGATGCTGTTTTTAAATATACACCCATCCTTTAACTTCTACTCTTCACCTTGTGATCTGCTCCCTTCATTCACCCCATGATAGTGCAACATCTGAGATTTTTGGCATCTGTTAGATCGTGTTCCCTCCTCCTCCTCTTGACTGTCTGACCACCTGGTTGTGACACTGAGACACTGCTGAAACAGTGCTTACTCACTCCTGGTCCTCAGAGTAGGCAGTGAGGACTGGGAAGCAAATCATGTGGTCCCATTCCTCAGTCCAGGCAATGAAGCAAGAACTGGGAAATACCAATAGAGAAAAACTGGAATCTGCAAAGAAGGACAAACTCATAAAAAATTTAAAATAAAATAAAAAAAATCAAATTACACATATGGTCACTCTTGCTCCTCACAACAAGCAGCAGACAAAGGGAATCAGCAAAACACAAAATCATAGCTCTCCCTAGTAACGCCTAGTGGAGGAGCTATTTTATTTATGTAGTTACCTTTTTCTCAAAATTAGTTTTTTCTCTTATCATTTTTTTTATTATAGATCGAGGGAGCACTCATGCCCAATCAGGGCACTCCATTCCCTTGCACATGAGACACTCTTATTCTGTGAAAAGCATCTCATGCACAGATGCCCTGGAAATGGGCATGTTCCAAGAACATTTTTTTTTAAATATATTATTGATCACTCTTGATCATCAGTACCATATATTAATATGTCCCCATCACCACTCCTTGCTGTATTAGAGTGGTTTCACTTGCCTTCAGCTTGAGCCAGAACAGCTCAGCTTCACTTCACTGTTCTCGCTCCAGTCAAAGGCATGTGAAACCACTTTTATACAGCAATGAGTGGCTGCAGGGGATGTATTAACATATTAACAAATTATCTAGTAACCATTTTATAAGTGTAATAAGACACTCCAGAGGGGAATTATGCAGAGGCAAATACCCTTCCATCTGTGTTAGGGCTCTATTTCCCTTACATTGGGCCTCACTACACCCACGGTCAGGAGGTTATCTCAGCTTAAACAAGCCATATTTTTTTCTATCTCTATTTATGCTCCTGTGCTGGCCCCTTAGACCTCTCTCCAGTGAGGTCTCTTGGTGTGACCTTGTCCTGCTTAGCTTGAGGTCCTCCCTAGTCTGGTTTCCATTCATAGGAATACTCCTCCATGTCCACCGACCACCCCGCTTTCCCAGCTCTGAGCCCCCCAGTGTGGGACTGCTTTAACTCCTCCAGCACACTATCTAGAATCTAGAAGGGTGGTGGAGAGTGGAGGAGATAAGGAAACCAGCTATGACAGACCCAACTGAGGGTGTGAGGGTATTCCACAGGACCCACCTTCACCTGTCTGGGTACTGGGGTCCTTTTTTCCTTTGTTCATTGCTCCTGGGGATGCAGCCTTGCAAGGACACCTGGCACATGATGGATGCACTCCTGCACCCATGTGTGGGCCATCCACCATCACCTTCATTCCCAGTATGAGCACTCCACTAGATGTGCCCGGAGCCACTGGTACTGTGGCATGTGCTACCCACCCTCCCCAGAGGAGGAGAGCAGCCCATTGGTGCTCAATCCTCCTCTCCCCCAGCTGGCCCTCCAACAACCCATGATCGCTCCCAGCCCTGGGTCACTGATGTTGAAAGTGGTAGCACTACCGCTGTACCACTGAGCCAGCTAAACAAGCCAATATTATATGTTAATTCACCCCCAGAGCCACTCATTGCTGCATAAGAGTGGTTTCTCACAGCTTTGGCTGGAGCAAGAACAGCAAGGTGAAGCTGAGCTGTTCTGGCTCAAGCTGAAGGCAAGTGAAACCACTTTAATATAGCAACAAGTGACAATGGGGGATGTATTAATATATTATTGATCGAGAGTGATCAATAATATATTTTAAAAAAAACCATTCCCAGAACATGCCCATTTCCAGGGCATCTGCATGTAAGACGCTCTTCACAGAATAAGAGTGTCTCACATGCAGGGGAAAGGAGCACTCCAATTGGTCAGGAGCACTCCCTTGATCTATAATTAGATATAAAGGAGGAACAGTGCATCTGGCAATGGGAGGGTAGATGAACAATGGAACATGATGAATAGTGTGAGCAGTGATAAGTACGAGAGGGAGAATTGGTTGCAAAGGAAGAGAAGGAGTTACTGTACAGAGGGTACCCAGGCTGGCCAGGGAAGTGGAGGGGTGGAGCCATAGAAAACATCTACATAGTCAAAGACTGGGATCATCAGTTTGGTGACAAGGTCTTGGTAAACCTTCTGATTATTGACCATGATTGGCTATAATAACACATTAATTCCCTATATTGTCTTATTGCATTTATAAAATAAGTCCTACATAAGAAATTTAAGAACATTAAAAATTACACAACTTGAAAAGAAATCCAGCTTTTGTGCCACTCATTTTGTTTAGGGCTGGGGATGCATTGATATTTCTGTCATTTGGCTGGGAACAACATGACATGTAATTATGGTGGATTAATAAATGGGTTGGAATGGTTCTCAGCCAATAAAAATCCAGAATTCTCCAGGCCCATGTTATAAATTTGCATATTTTAGTGTGTCATTTTGCACTTTATAATACAATACAGTTTAGCACATATGTAACACCCCACAAATGTGAAGCTGTTAGTAGTATCCATTTACTTCTAAAGCAGTGCCTGATACTGATTTGCTGTGTTGCAGTAGGTATAAAGACCTTTGGAAGCTGACTCTTTGAGCCATAAGGGGTTCAGTTCAGCCCATGACACATACTGCAACTGGCCAGAGAGACTCACCCAAAGTCATTGAGTGGCAATATAGTCCTGAGCCTGGGTGTGGCACAGGAGGTATCTATTCCTATCAGGTCCAGTCCCTTGTATGCCTGTCTGCAAGAGAGACATATAACACCTGAGGCATGGTGAGGGGCCTGTGTGGAGGTTCCCCCTCAAAGGGTTCATCTGGATAGCTACACAATCACTTAGATCCTGATCCCACAGTGGGGCCCACTAGGATACAATGGCACAGGGTCATGTTATCACATACAAAAACAGTGTGGCACTATACTGCACTGTTAAAACAGTGACCAAACAAGGAATACAGTGAAATACTTGCTTTTTGCTGGGTCTCCACCTCCACATACCCCCTTGTGGGGGCTGCATCCCCTGAACCCCTCCTATACTCTCAAATGGGGACGGAGAAAGAATCTCAGATTTAGAAGTGGGTAGCCATCTGGGAACAAGCGACCACTGAACAGTGTGGTTCACGATAAACACAGCCATACAATCAAGCCATACAAAAGCAAGAGCATTGGACTTTAGGAGGGCTGACTTTGGGAAAATGAGAGAGTGCCTCAGAAAAGCACTAGCAAACAGGCAAGAAGGAGGGGTGGAGAAACAATGGGGAGTAATCAAAACAGCCATCACAGAGGCAACAAGCCTTTGTGTAAAGCAAATCAACAAAACACAACGAAGGAAAAAACTGCAATGGTTCTCAAAAGAGAAGGCAGTGAAGGTTAAGGAGAAAAGGATAGCATTCAGGAAATATAAGGAAACACAGAAGGAGCAGGACAGAGAACTTTGTCAGTTAAAGCAGAAAGAGGCTGGGAAGGCAATCAGAATAACAAAGGCCCAAACCGAGGAAAGGATAGCCAACTCTGTTAAGAAGGGGGATACGATCTTTTATAGGTACATTAGGGAGTGAAGACAGACCAAAAGAGGAATACTGAGGGTTAATAAAGGGGAGGAAATGTGGGTAGAGGGTGACAGTGAAAAAGCAGGGATACTGAATGAATATTTCTACTCAGTATTTGCAAAGGAAGAGGAGGGGGAGGTACCTAAACCAAACAAGAGAAGAACTAATAAAATTGAAGGTGGACAAAGCAATGGGGCCTGATGGGATTCACCCAAGAATTCTAAAAGAACTAAGGGTAGAACTAGTGACACCGCTGACTACTCTCTTTAACAAATCATGGGATGATGGGGTGATATCTGAGGATGGGAGGAGGGTGGATGTGATTCCTCTTCACAAAAGTGGGAGCAGGACAGAGGTGGAAAACTACAGACCAGTTAGTTTGACCTCAGTGGTAGGGAAAATTATGGAATCACTTCTGAAGGAAAGAATTGTTGAGTACCTAGAGTCCAGTGGGTCACAGAACCCAAGGCAGCATGGATTCGTGATGGGAAGGTCATGTCAGATGAATCTAATAGATTTATTTGACTGGGTGACCAAAGTAGCAGACCAGGGAGGGGCTGTGGACATGGCCTACCTAGATTTTAGCAAGGCATTTGATACAGTCCCACACAAAAGATTAATACACAAGTTAGCCAGCATTGGAGTGGGTCCCAAGGTGGCAACCTGGATAAAAAATTGGCTAGACAACAGGAAGCAAAGGATAGTAGTAAATGGAGTCCACAGTGAAGAAAGGAGGGTTACTAGCGGGGTACCGCAGGGATCAGTACTGGGACCAGTCCTTTTTTAATGTCTTTATAAGTGACATTGCAGAGGAACTGGAAGGAAGAGTATGTCTCTTTGCAGAAGACACAAAGATCTGCAACAGGGTTGATACACAAGATGGAGTGGAAAGGATGAGAAGGGACTTGGCAAGGTTGGAGGAATGGTCAAATGTATGGCAGCTCAGATTCAATGTAAAGAAGTGCAATGTAATGCACCTGGGAAACAAAAACCCAGAGGAAAAGTACACAGTGGGGGGTGAGATACTGACAACAGTAAAAATGAAAAGGGACCTGGGGGTAATTATATCAGATGACCTAAAGGTGGGAAAGCAATGTGAGAAGGCAATAAGGAAGGCTGGGGGGATACTGTGATGCATAGGGAGAGGCATCAATAGAAGAAAACAGGAAGTTGTTATCCCTCTGTACAGACAGTTGGTGAGACCCCATCTGGAGTACTGTGTGTAGTTCTGGAGACCCCATCTCCACAAAGACATAGACAGAGTGGAGGCTGTTCAGAGGAGGGCAACCAAAATGGTGCAGGGTCTGCACCAGAAGACATATGAAAAAAGACTAAAGGAGCTTATATGTATACCCTTGAGGAAAGAAGGGAGAGAGGTTCATGATATAAACTTTCAAGTACCTCAAGGGAATCAACAAAGTCCAAGAGGGTAGCATCTTTCAGAAAAAGAGATGTGCAAGAACAAGGGGACACAATTTGAAGATAGAGGGGGGACGGCTCAGAGGTAATGTGAAGAAGTATTTTTTCACATAGAGGGTTGTAGATGCATGGAATAGCCTCCCTCAGGAGGTTGTGGAGTCAAGAACAGTGGGGGAATTCAAGAATGCATGGGACAGACATAAGGCAGTCCTAGTGGGGGGTAGGAGGAAGTAAACTGTTGGTTAACTAGGATCTGCAGCTTATCTGTTAGGTAGGAAAATGGGCAGACTAGGTGGGCCAAGTGGTTCTTATCTGCCTTCAAATTCTATGTTTCTATATTTCTATGTTTCTATTAAGATAGCCTCCTCCGGGGAGCAACTCAGGGACTCATGCTACTACTGTAGTGTGGTTTTGCCCTGTGGCATTTTATATTCAACATATTGACCAGGTATGGATACAAGACTCAGTTTACTGCATGACTAAAGGGATTAGCTACTATTAAATATGTCTTGCTTCCTGTAGTAACTGTTCTGCAGAATGCTGCAGTATTCTGCCCTGCATCCTGGTGAGACCCACCATATGTCATTGAATGACTGAAGGCTCCAGTTAGTTCTTGGGACTTTTCAGGGACTATGGTACACATGCTCACCCCTAGACCAGGAGTCAGGACTCTGGCTATACTGTAAATGAGCGTGCACAGGTTACAGTTTAGGACTGTGAACTGAACATACAGTGAAGCCTTTAGCACCTGTAAGTCAAAGTTTACCTGCCTGTTAAGTTGCCAGGATGAGATTGTAGTCAGGAGCAAATGCCCATGGGAGGTGAAGCAGTTGTGAACCAAAAATATAGGAAAGTACTGAATTAAATTATGGTCATGTACTCTGAAGGTTGGAAAATTTCCACTTTGCTTCCTGACAGTTTGGATCAGTGTATGTGGGTAAATAATATGCCAGAATGGTGGCATCATGAATGCTTTGAATTCTTCAGAAAGACTTGCTCTGCTTATGTGCAAATGCTCAAGTCCCCCCACAGGCTCCTGGTTTTGTCACTGAAGCTGCAGGTTGCAGTCCTTAATAGGGAGTAGTGACTCTTAATTTCTCATTCTAGACTTGAGAGGGATGTGTGTCTACCCCTCACCTGAGACAAGGTGTATAGAGATGCTTTGTGAAAGTATTTTACCCCAAATCCTACTATGGACTTCTGGTGCTTGCCACTGAACCTGCAAATTGTAACACCTAACAGGTAGTAATGATCCACATGGTCCATTGAAGTTATATGCTCTACTGTACTAATGGAGAGAATGTATCCCAAATAAAATGCTAGAGTAAAGGGAGAAGCTGTGCAGTGTGAACTGAGATAATAGGAAGAGAGGGCTGTTACCTGGTCAATAAAGCTAAACAAATAAATGAGTAAATACATCACTGTTAACTTGCTGCAAAAACAACATGATTTACAAACTTTTTGGGTTGGACTAGAATTAAAGCATTTCAAGGGAAGGAGAGATTTGTGGAAAGCTGAGGGACAGGTTCTGGGAGAGACAAGTCAGGTCCTTGCGGTCCACTATTTAACTATCACAGGTCCGAGTGATCCCTTGAATGAAGGAAGACAGTGTATTCAGGGGAATCTGCAGGACTGCAAGGGATTCTGTCTTGGAAACCATAGGTCTGAGGTAGGATCTACATGGGTTGCACTCACTGAGGGTTCATTATTCTGCCATTTGTGCTAATAATGCAACTGTAAGGGAGCCCGGGGCCGGTTATGTAGAGAACAGATGCTGTGGAGCATGGCAGCATAGAATAAGCCCATATACTGCTGTCAGTAGAAACATAAAAACATGGACAATGTTGGCAGAAAAAGGTCAATGGTCCAGCCAGTCTACCTGAGATCCCTATTCAGACCTGGTATCTTCTGAGAAGGGTTTTAGCCCTCCCCATTCTTGCCCCCATTTCCATCCCAGCTTCTGCCACCCTGAGCAACCACGATACCCTTCATTCTATCTCAACTGTGCTTGAACGCGACTACAGTTTTAGCACCCACCACTTCAGTAGGCAGACTGTTCCATGATTCCACCACCATTTATGTAAAATAATACTTCCTCATCTCCCATTTAAGCCTCCCTCCTGTCAGTTTCCACTCATGTCCATGTGAGGTGCTCCCTCCCATCTACAGAAGTAATACACATGTTTGGAAAATGTAGTATGCAATGTGTGACTGGGCACCTCTACCCCTTATGAATTAATCAAGTTGAGGACTTGTGGTGAAAAAATGAATTTTTTATTCCTATCAGCATTTTTTCTTCTTCTTGTTTTATCCCAGAACAAAAAATCAGCTCTTTCTCTTGGTAAAACAGCTGTCTCTCTTGGTTAACATATCAGGACTAACCCTTGTCCTTTCTTCAGAACCCTGGAGCTGTTAAATCAAATTTACACAACTTCTTTAGTATTTCAATAAATATCCATAAATCTCATTCAGAATGTATTTTCAGCAAATCTAAATGGAAGGGAAACATACCCATTATTTTCACTTGTCACCATGTATTTCAATTCTCAACATTGTGTATTCATCACTGAAATAAAGAAATCTGAAACTCACATTGTGTTTGTCTAGTTTTTTCTACTTTCTAAACTAGTATAATAGTGTGTGTGCGTGTGGGGGGGGGGGATTGTGTGAGGTTAAAAAGTGGGATTCTGAGCCATATGGGAAGGTGCCCAAAACTCATATAAAAGGTTTTAAAAAACTTGAGAGTACTTATTTGTGCATTTCATTGTATAATAGAATCGTTTTTACTCTGAAAACAACTGTAGCTTCTTAAATGATTTCAATAATCCCAATGCTTATACCCACAAGCTTTAAACTTCATCAGTTTTATTCTTTTATCATCAGTGTGGGTCTTTTACCTGCTCAAAGACCAATGTAATGTCTTTTTTCTTTCTTTCTCCTTAATACCTGTTTTTTCTGGTGTATTAACCTACAAAAGACAAATAGTGTGGCTTTAGCTTGTCTCAAAGAAATCAAAACCTCTCTGTTTCTTTCATTTTTTCTAAACCCCACACCCAAGTGAAAATTTCACACTTATCTTCTTTCATAGGGTGTTTTTGAGGTTTTGGTGATGGTGGGCGCTAGTTATTAATCCTATTCCAAATGAATTTTACTTTTTCAACTGCGCCAACTATCCACCATTAGCGAGAATGCCAACGGTCATTTCAAACTGACGCTGCTTCACTGTGCAGCATGAAGGAGGCCGAGCTGTGGGTTTCATGCTGTGGAGACAGCACAATGATGTCACCGAAGTGACTGTCTCCCACAGCTTGGTCTTATTACAAGAAACCACTAGTGCTTCTTAAAGCTATAGTGGTCCCTCCTTCAATTACACTTTTTTTTTATTTTCATTTCTTTTTTGCTTATATTGCCTCTTCTGGTGGGTATTATCTGTAGTCATGTCCTGGCAATATATGGAAAAGGTGGGACCAAATTCAGAAAAAAAGGGGGGGACTTATTATTGTCACAGATACAAAGGTGTCTCATACTTAAAATGTTGAAGATGCTTGAGGTCATGGATATTGACATTCAACCTCATTGAGAATCTATTCTTTATCTTATATATTTGTGTAGGAGACTATGCTAAAACATTGGTGTGTTTTTTAATGTATGTTTAGTATTAAGATCAAAATTATTAAAATAAATTATTAAGGGGTAAATTGTAAACAAATGTCCTGAATATTATAGCAGCATTAATGTGCTATGTTGTGTGGTGGATCCTTAGGGAAAAATATATAATATTACACATATTCTCTTATACATATCATTTTTACAGATCTTCATGTGATAAGCGACCAATTCAAGCTCTCATTTAGTCTGTAACTACTTGTATAAGTCCTCAGTTTAAAAATCCACCATGCTTCTCTTTATAGCATCAGTGTTTCCCAGATCCCCCCACCCATTGGTTTCTTCACTGTTTCAATGCCAAGGAATTTCAGTGCTGAAATCTGATGTTGACAAGAATTAAAGTGATGAGCCACTGTGGATTTATTATCCTGACATCTGATTTTGCTTTTGTGCTCTGTAATTCTTGTTTTTAATGGTCATGAAGTTTGTCCAATATAATATTTGGAACATGGGCATATGATACAGTAACCAACATGGTCAGAGTTGCATGTTATAAAATCCTTTATTTCAAATGTGTTTTTTCCTGACATGTACTCTTGATGTATTTTGTTTTAAGACAGTTATTGCAATGTATGTAGCTGCCACAGCTATAACACTCTTTCAGATCTTTATTTAACCATGTCGTAGGTGGAGGTTCAGGTTTCCAATGTTGTGTTTTAATGACATAATTCCTACTGTTCTTTGTTCTCCTTGTTGTAATCCATGTTTTTTGTGCAAATGTGGTGTTCCCATATTCTATTGATTGTGGTATATTCCAGATCTTTAATATTATCTTTTTTATGGAATTAAAGTGCTCTGAGTAAGTAGTGTTCATAGTTATTTTGTTTTTATTGTTTTTATTTTTTTAGGTTTATTTTGTAATAAAATCTCACTTGTCTGAGTGTCTGTTTTTGTTTTTGCCTGTATCAGGGTATTTTGACTGTAGTCCCTTTGTTGAAATTTTGATGTAAGGTCTTTGAGATTTATTTCATTTAATTCTTCATTACTACTATTACGTTTTGCTCTAAGCATTTGTCCATATGGAATGCTTTGTTTCAGACTTGGTGGATGGACACTCTTGGCATGTAAGACAGTATTCTTTTCAGTGGGTTTCCTATATAAATTGGTGACAATTTTGTTTCTTTCCATTGACACTGTTAGGTCCAAAAAGGAGATCTTCTGATTACTGTATTCCATCGTGAATTCCACAAATTCTGTGCATGGACTGCCTAGCTCATGATTCATGGAAAATGTAGTAAACATTTCCTGGAGCAAATAGAATAGAGACAGTTTTGGCTGGGTTGAGCACTAGACAGTTTGCTGAAACCTGGTTGAGAGATTATTATAGTCAAGTTGAAAAGAGGCAGGGATAGCAGTTGAGTTGGTGCCAGTTGTAAACAGAATGGTGTTATCAGCATATATGTGGATATTGCAGGACTGGACAGATAGGAGATGGTCATTTACAAAGACATTGAATAGGAGTGGACCAAGTACCACGGTAGTGAGGTGGACAGGATAGACCCAAAACTGATACCTGGAAAAGAAATAAGTCCTGGTTTAGAGACTGGACAGTTGATCTTCAACCAGTCTTTGAGGAGTTTGGAGAGCATTGAGAGGAGGAGACATACTATTCTAGGAAAGCAGTTGACTCAGATCCATACAGGAGACTAGCTAAAAAACTGGGTGACACAGGGGTTGGAGAAAAACTAGCACAGTTGATGAAGAATTGGATGGGAAGGAGGAAGCAGAAAGAGGGACTGTTTGAGGTAATGAGTCGGAAAAGGCAAGGCAAGGCAAATTTTATTTAAGAGACGCCCATCCCGGAGGCTCTGGACATGGAACATATTAAAATACATACTACACACTGTAATAAATACATAACAATACAATCAAACACAAACACACAACATATGAACAATTAAACAAAATTTATATAAACATTAACCTAAGCAGCAACAACTACTACCTAAAAAGCCAAAGTCTAACCTAAACATAGGTTCTAAAAATGGGCAAAGACTATAAAGCACAATCTGGGAAGGCTTGATTGTACAGGAAAACCTTGAGGCAGGCTTTAAATACCTCCACAGAAGGGGCCTCCCTAACAGCTGGAGTGAGCGAATTCCACAGGATGGGGGTGGCAACACTAAATGCTCTGTCACCAGCTATTTTTAGCCTCATTCTGGGAATCACAAGAAGGCCCCTAAAGAAGGAGCAGAAGGAGTGGACTGAGACAGCAGGTCTGAGGAGGTCCTTCAGGTAACTAGGGCCCAGGTCATGTAGGGCCTTAAAGGTGAGTAAACCCACCTTGAAGAGGACCCTCCACCTAACTGGCAGCCAGTGCAGTTGACGCAGCACCGAAGTAATATAGCAATACTTAGGCTGTCCTGTCAACAGCCTCACTGCTGCATTCTGCACCAGCTGCAGTCAGTGCAGGGTACCCCCAGAGACCCTGAGATAGAGTGCATTACAGTAGTCCAGACTGGACATCACGAAGGCATGTACCAAGGTGGGAAGGTCCTGTGGCAGAACTAGGGGCTTTATCCTGGTGATATTCCTCAGATAATAAAAACTAGTATGAACAATGGATGACACCTGAAACTCAAGTGTCAATCCCCTGTCAAGAATAATGCCCAGATACTGCACCTTAGAGAAGGCCTTCAATGATACTGAGCAAAGAAAAAGCCCTGTCTCTGCACCAGAGGTCAACCTATCATGCCCTCTGTTCAGCTCCACCACCACTACCTCCGTCTTATCTGGGTTCAGTCACAACCAGCTGAAGGCCGTCCAGTTATTGATTTCAGTGAGGCAGCTATTAAGTACTTCCACTGCATGAGATGTCCCAGGGGCAAAGGAAAAATACAGCTGGGTATCATTGGCATAGCAATGAAAATCCAAACTGTACTTCCTAATGAGATCTCCCAGAGGCAGCATGTACATGGCAAACAACATTGGTGACAAGACTGAACCCTGGGGAACTCCACATGACAGGTGGTTAGGGGAGGAGGAGAAATTCCCCATCACTACCCTCTGCCTCCTGTTAGATAGGAAAGACTCAAACCAGCAGATGACAGTGCCAGTGAGTCTGCAGAACTCCGTTATGCAGTCAAGTAACACTCGATGGTCCACCGTGTCAAACGCTGAAGAGCGATCGAGGAGAACAAGAATTGTCCCCTTCCCTTGATCTGTAGCCCTAAGGAGGTCATTATGCACCTGAACTAGTGCAGTTTCTGTGCTATCCCTAGCATAAAACTCAGACTGGAGTGGTTCATATAGATCATAGGCCATGAGATGCTCCTCAAGCTGAAGCGCCACCACTTTCTTCACAATCTTACCCAAAAATGGATAATTGGAGATAGGACGGTAATTTGCCTTGATCTCAGGGTCCAACGATGTTTCTTTCAGAAGGGGTCTCACCAATGACTCCTTCAAGACATCAGGAAAGAGTCCCTCCAACAGGGAGCACCAGACAATCAAGTCAAACACCGGGCCAATGGAGTCAGCACATCTCATTAAGAAACTAGTTGGCACTGGGTTCAGTTTGCAAAAGGTGTGCCAAAGCTTGGAAGCAATCTCAATGACCTCAGCCACCTCCACCACTCTAAACTCACCCCAACCAGGTGGACAGCTCTCCGATCACCCATGGCGACCACTGTCGGCCAAACTCTGGCCCACTGGCAGAACCCCCTGCCTGATGGCAGACACCCTGTCTGAGAAGAACCGAGCAAACTCTTCACACAATGCGTTAGAAAAAGCTACCTTCGGTTGTAAACAGAAAGGATGGAGAAGCCTGTCCACAGTCCAAAAGAGCATAGTTGGTCAGTTCCTCCTGGCAGTAATCTCCCTGGACAGGAATTCTGCCTTCTTACGGTTGATTGCCCCCTGGTATGCATCGTAGTGCACACGTAGGGCCAGTTTGTCCACCTCCAGGCCAGACTTCTGCCAGCAGTGCTCTAATCTCTGACCCAAGGTCTTCATCCCCTTGAGCTCACCGTCATACCAAGGGAACCTCAAGTGAGAAGACCTGGGTCATACACGGATTGGTGCGAGGGAGTCAAGCACACCAGCAAGCACCTTATTATAGGTATCCACTGCCATGCACACACCCTCAACGCATGCACTGTCCACACTAGATAGGTCAGCCTCCACCAGAAAACCCTCAGGGGTCAACCCCCTCAAAGGGCGATAGCTGACCATCTCTGCAGGGGTAGGGCTACCAGGGGCACCCCGAACAAGAACTTCACCATGCAATGATCGGACCAAACGACCTGATCAGTCCTGAGACTATTAATTTTAAGCCCCAATGAGAACATCAGATCCAACATGTGGCCACCCAGATGAGTTGAAGAGGAAACACCCTGCACAGGGCCCAAAGAAGACATCATCTGGAGGAAGTTGGAACCAAGCCAAGAAGATTTGTTGTCAGCCCAGATGTTGAAGTCCCCCAGCACTAAACATCTGGGGGCCTCTAATGTCTCCCAGACCATGAAATTGTCCACCTCCTGCAGGAAGTCTCCCGCTGCCCCAGAAGGGCGATAAATCAGAGAATCAGGCAACCTGTGCCCGGACCCCCATGAATGACCACACATTCCAATGAATATGGTGCTCTCATTGGGTGCAGGGTGAAGCCTAGTTTGGATCTTAAACAGACAGATATCCCCCACCCTTGCATTCCACTCTGGGACAGTGCACTATGGTATATCCGGACGGGACAGCGGCCTCTAAAACTGGGCCAGCATCGTTACCAATCCAGGTCTCCATAATGCAAGCCAGATTGGCAGAAGAAACTAAGTCTGCTATAATTGCAGTCTTGTTTCTGACCGATCTGGCATTGCAAAACACCGCCCTCAGGGGATTGGTGGACAGTGCAGCCCCTCTGGCTACCTGCCCACTCAGTCTAGTGGGAACCCTGGTGATGGGAACTAAACACCTGGCCTCTCTCTAGGACCCATCTAATCCCAGAATGCCTTCTACACCCCATTACCTCGATCCTACCACCAACCACAGTGCATGGGGCACCCCAACCCAGGCAAATCACATGGTTCCTCCCTATTCCAAGCTCCCTACAGCACCTAGCTGTACTAACAGATACTGGGAGGCTGACAAAAGGCTGTAGATTACGCAGCTGAGATGCCCCATATGGTATCCGAGCCTGCCCCAGGCTCTCATACCATCCCAGACACATCCCTCCTAATTACATAAACCCTAACCCAAAACACAACCTGCAAACACACTCTACACCACACACTCCACACACTCACACACACATACACACACACCCACACCCACACACACACTTAATAACTTAAAACCCAAGCTACCCCACCCCATACTAACCCACCCAAACACTATATTTTAAAGTGCCTAAGCACTATCAACCCTTCCCTAAAATAACAAACAAAGGGAGACTCTCAGTACAGTGCAAATGTGCTGAAAGAATACTCTTTCCGAAAAGGGAACTACATAGGCTAAAATTAACTAGCAAACAGTCCAAGTCCAAATAAATGAGCCCAGGGTCTCACGATGAAAAAAGAAGGTACTCAGGCTGCTAGTCTCCAGCAAAGGTCATTAATAGTCACAGAATCCCAGAGTCACAAATTATTCAAAGCGCAGGATCAACCAAAGGTTAACTCACCCTTCTCATGAGTGGAAACCAGTTCGAAAAGATAGTAAACCCCTCTCACTGGTCTTACCACAGGAGTTTGTCCTTGGAATGGTACTCTAACAGTTTTATCAGTGACATAGCAAAGGCAATACAGGATAAAATGTATCTTTTTGCTGGCAACACCAATCTCTGTGGCAGCGTGTATAATGAAGACGGTATTCAGGAAATAAGGATCATAGGAGGTTGGAGAAGTGTTCCAGGGTTTGGCAACTTGGGTTCAATGCATAATAATTAATGGTCATGCACCTGGGTAACAAAAACCTGAAGGCTGAGTATAAGATAGGGTGTTATAGATGAAATGGACAGAGAAAGAAGGGATCTGGGATAATTACATCTGGAAGCTTAAAGTCATCAGCACAATGTGCTATGACAAATTTTCTTTCTTTCTTTCTTTCTTTCTTTCTTTCTTTCTTTCTTTCTTTCTTTCTTTCTTTCTTTCTTTCTTTCTTTCTTTCTTTCTCAGGAAAGACTTACTGAGTGTGTAATAGCTCATTTCCAGATGCATCTGACGGGGGACAATACAAAGTTCACATGAAAATTAAATACATTTAGGTGTAAGAGTAATAAAAATAAAATACAATACAGCTGAGCAGTCATAATATTCATGCAGGTAGACCAGCGCAATCCAAAGTAAACGGTACAAGGACAATTCAGTAAGGTACAAGTGTGATGCACTACCAGGTGCAAACACCAAATCAGGGACAGGTTAATACCATCCAGCCTATATAAAGGTGCAAGAGTAATTAATTCAAGTGCAATACAGTAAGGCATAGATGGAATAAATTTCCAGATGCGACATGTATTAAGAGATTAATGCGACTCAGAGTGGAATCCTAGGGTGGGCAGAAAATTGCTTCAAGATGTGGGGGGCATTCAACAAATAGGGAGGTGGGGAAGAGGGGTGCTAAGGTCAGGTGTCAGGTACAGCTGTAGGAGGGGTAATAAAGTTATGAAGAAGGGACTTAAGGGAAAAGAAGGAAAAGTCTTAGCAAATAGGTAACAAAAGGACCTGAGCTTGGGCAAATGATATGAGAAGGCAAATTGGCCTGCACTACTTTTTCTGGAGGGGATGTGGTGTTCTGCATAGGGTAGGAGGAAGGTGGGGAAGAGAGAAGAATGGAAAAGTAGGGAGGGAGGGAGAGAACCAAACCAGAATTTCAAGGTGAAAGATGCACATTTGGTGAGGCAGCTGGCATGAAGGAGAGGGAGGGAGATGGAGAAGTAAGGGAAGCAGTGGCAGGTATGGGGAGGGCAGTCCAAGACAAAATGGGTGAAGAAGTAAAAGAGAGGGTGCTATCTGAAAAGGTGGACTTGGGAACTGTGCTGAAGTCAATATCATGTAGCTTAATAATTTGTACTGCTGAAAGTATAACCAATAAGGATAATTTCTTTAATAGTAGTGCAAAGATAGAAAACACACTACTCCAGACCTATGGTGTCATTTGAGTTGGTCTTCCAAGTTCATGTACATGGACAATAGTACTTGTGTGCTCATGTATGTATCTGCATGTTAAAGTGCTAGTACACTGGCTAAAATTAACATTAACTTTTAGAAGTAGTCATGTTACCTTTTACATCTGAGGTGCTTTGTTTTTCTTTTATGAATTAGAAAATCGTCTACCCCACAATACTTGCTGTGATGTGTGGAACAGTACTTCACCTGAAAACTGACATATCTAGTTCTAGTCCCCTTTACACCTCATCAACAGCATGACATCACCGACTGTGACATCATGACTAAGAGGAGGCAATCACCTGCTGCCAGACCTGTCTCTTGTGATGTTACAATGAGCGATGTCACAATGCTGATGATGTACAAAGAGAAAAATAAGTAGATATGTTAGCCCACTGGTAAAGTTCTGAGCTTCATGTCACATAGGATACTGCCAGGTAGAAAACATTCTAATGGGCAAATGGAAGAAAGAAAAATAACACCTGAAATAAAAAGCAGCAACAAGATACTTCTAGAAATGAATAACATTTACTGTGTGCTGTTTACTAGCTCTTTAATGTAAAAAATAATTTTTTGTGATTTATTATGTTTACCCAGATCATTTTTAAATTAATTTTAATAGCATGTATTTGACCTTTAGAAACCTTAGTGAAAACTCTTAAGAGAAAGACTCTGTGCAGGTGCACATCTAACATAAAGGAACTGAAAAATAAGCACATCCCATTTATACCTAGTCTTCAACCAGGAAGGTACGTGTTGAGTAGGGAACAGACTATAACATGACTCCATTTCTACCATGGGTAAGTTTCAGTTATGTGGAAGTGATATAGGCGCCTATTCAGTAATGCTGGTGGGGGTTTGTGCAAAAGGCATGTATCCCTCCACCCCATACAGCTTCGCACCCATGGGAGAGCTGAGTGTCAGCTGTATTCCCAAACACTGGCCAATGCGTGGCTCCCATCCATGCCCTCCCCCAGTGTGCAGGTATGCAGGGGGTGGTCAGGTGTGGAGCTGCAGACCTGGGCAGGTGGCCAATCAGCTGCCTTACCCAGGTCCCTCAGTGGATCTCCTGCTCCAATGGGGCACCATGTTGGTGGCCGGCACATAGTTCATCAACAGCACACAGTGCAGGTGTCCCCCAGAAGTCTAACCCCCAGTGTGCCCTGATGATTGGTACAGCTTCAGTGGGAAGTCTGGTTACCCCTGCCATCCCAGCCGTGACATGCAGCAGTATCCGGGGGGGGTCACAGTTATGGCTGTCATCAGAAGGTGTACAGTAGCTGTCACCTCCCAAACAATGCCCTCTGCACCTTTCTGAATGCCACAGAGTGTGGACATGCTACGAACGCTGGCTCCCGGCCAACCCCTGCATGAGCTGAATATTCAGCCAAGAGTTCAGGTGCATAAGGGGGCATAGTGGCACTGTGAATGCCATGCAGGGGGCGCATTGTGTGCTGGCAGGTGTGGGCAGGTGCAGGGTGGGCTATGCACCGGGGTTACATGGCACACCATTCATGAATAGAAGCCATGGTTAGAAAAGGACTAGACATCAGTCTGATCACTTGTTTAACAAGTCATCTAAATGAATGAGTTTTAATTTAGAGGATTGATTTAGTATAAGTTTTCTATTAATCGTGTCTTAATGCAATTTGTGTTATATTTTTAGGGCTCCTTTTTGGTTGATATAATTCCCGGAAATATTTTGTCCCCTGCCCCCCTTTTAAGTTATATTCTTCATTCTCTTAATTGATAGATCCAGTTCTCTATTTTTATCCTCCCCAATTTTTTGTTCTTTACTCACTGTCTTCAAATTCACATAATGCTCTCCTCCTCTATTTCTGCACAGCCCTTTTACACTTTGTGTTCTTTTTCATGTATAACACTTGTTTTTTGCCACACAGGACTGAACACCACCATTGTCTGGTGCCCTTGCTGCAGAACTTAAAAAAAAAACATAAACACAAATTTGCTGTCTATGATGGGCATCCCATGCAAACATATTAATTTTGCCACTTGGAAAAATCAAACAGGAGTAGAGGTCTCCCCTTGCATCCGCCTTGTTCACAACCCAGATGGCAAACACAGAGAAATTCATGCAAGTGAAGAGAGACAGAAAGCACTGCAGGAATTCTACAGTACATGTCCCCATCTCCCTGTTACTGTCTATAGCTCTCTCCCACAGCCCATTCTATGGGTCAGTCTCGGGGGGGGGCCCGCCTCATTGCAACGCCCACTCACTGCTGTACTTCGTTGCTGCAGCTACTCTTTCTGCACTGTAGGAAATTGGAGTTGTTGTACCAGTACTTGTAAATACAGGAAGGTGCATGATATGCAAGGCAAGGAAGACATTTCACAGACTGACACAATGGGGGGGCCAAAGAAAGCATGTTGGGGACAGACACACAGTGGGTGGCGGAGAAAGCACAGTGGCTGGCAAAGAGACACAGTGGCCGGCAGAGACACATCACCTGGCTACACTGAGTGTTGAACTGACAGTGGCAGGCATGATCATGATGGGAGCTACATGAATGGCTGAGTACCTGGAAATCCATGTGGCATGTAGGTCGGGACACAGACACTAACATCAGTGAACGGAGCAGCATTTGTGGCCAGTATCCACACTGTGCTTGCCTGCAACAGTAGCACACCTTCAAACCATTCTGGGGCAGCAGCTACAATATTTCAAGACACACATCTCAGTGAAGATCACTACATTGCAAGTTTTAGGCCCTGTCCACACTACACCAGTAAATTCTGTAATGTTTTGAAAATGTTACAGAGCATTACAATGTGTCTGCACTACCACAGACCAGTTCTGAAAACATTTTGTAAATGTTACAGCCTTCCACACTGTGAATGATTCTTGGAGTGGTTCCATCCTCCTCCTCAGAGCATGGAACATCCCATGATGCTGTTGGTATCACCTATCCCTAATGACACCACTGTTCTGAAACTATTGGGTGCAGCTGCTGTACAGTACAGTGCTGAAAGTAGTCCTCAGCAGCAGCAGTTCTGGCACTAATAGCACTTCAGCTCAGTGTGCTGCTCACTTCAATGTTCATTTCAGCGCTGACTGCAGGCTCAACACAAAATGCTGCCACAGGACATCTTTTCTGTACAAATGTTGAAAATGTGCACCATTCAGAAGGCAATAAACAGTTTGGGACACTATTTTAATATGCAGGTGCTGGTTCTTCATGCTGCCTGCAGAGAAATCATCTGATTACAAATGCCACTTGCGATCCACGCTGCTCCTTGTTTACTTCCTGGTTTGCCTGTTCCCAACATCCCTTACATCACTGCTGCAATGCATGAAGGTATACTGGGAAACTGGAGGCTAAATGCTAACAACTTTACTCTGTCAGAGGTAACATTACAGAAACAAAGTCATTACCGAAACAGTTGTACAAACCACCTCACAAGTGGTTTCTGTAACGGTTTCAAAAATGCCTTCTGTAACATTACCAGTGTGAATCCAAACTGTTACGGAAATAGTTTGGACCCTCTGTAACATTACCAAGGGGTTTTTCTGTTGTAGTGTGTACAGGACCTTAATACCTGCCATTCAAGTTTTCTTCTGGCAGAAAAAAAAACATGATCCAACAGCAGATTTCCAGAGTCGCTCTGCGGAACCATGGATTAAAGGATTTTAAGGCATTCTTTTGACAGATCTTGCACACTTCACCACTTCACCCAGGAATGTGTATATATATATATATATATATATATATATATATATATATGTACTGTATATAGAATGACAGACTGGCAGATATGTGTGTACAAAGGATAAGGAAGTCCAGGTGTTGGGAGAACTAGGACAGGGACAGAGAATAATAAGAAACCATGACACAGTGTGAGTAAAGGCCAGCAGTGTATAGAACTTTTCTAAGTTGTTAGTACTTATTTAGTATTTTAATTGGAAAAGTGGGGTAGCTGACCAGTGCTTGAACTGAAGTGGGGCATTTGAATTTTCCTGGTGGTACGGCCCCCTGAGTTTATTAGTCCGCCACACATGCTGGTCTGAGAAATTATTATCAGTGTCAGTGGCTCAGTAGGTAGCACACTCGCCTCTGAGGCTGGGAGATCAGAGGGCTGTGGGTTCAGTTCCTACATCTAGCACTTGGGTTAATATCCCAGTACTGACAATGTAATGCAGCATGAGAGGGATGCTGCACTTCTGAGGTGCCGTCTTTTGGATGAGACGTTAAACCTAAGTCCCATCTGCCTGGATTGGTGGTAGTTCAGCATTTACAGATGGCAAACAGAACCCTCAGTATACCGGGAAAAAAGACTTTCCATCTAGGCCCAAACTTCCCATAAATCAAGTCTGAATATGTTAGCTCAGAGAACATTGGCAAAGCCCATTCCTGACCCAACTGAGTCCATAATGGTGCTATATAAGGACACTCAAAAAACAGATGTGACATGGATTCAATTTGGCATATACAGGTGTCCCGAACACAATACCTCTCAATCATTTGTTTATGAGCTTGATTTCCATTAACATTTAATTTATTATGACAACATAACCACAAGGTATCCCACATTTTCTCTGGGATCTGACCCTCCAGTAATTGTTTGGTCAGACATTCAGTGCCACAAGGTACATCAAAACATGGTGAAACCAAAAACATTGTGTGCAGAACAGAAGAATATAACTGTTTTCTATTCTGCAACTCTTCTATCTTGTAGGACACCTTCCACAGTTTTATCTTTTCAAAAATTTCAATAAGATATCCAGATGTCCCTGTAGGAATTTTAGTAAATGGTTTCCACACAGGGGCGTGCCATTTGTCCAGAAAATATTGAGAATGGGCTGAAAAACTATGAACCCAGCAATCCTTCATTTTGGCTATACAGTGAAAAATATTAGAGTGCACAAAAATAGAAAAGTAAAACAATACCGGATTCAGCATGTGAAGACCTCCCTGTTTAATAGGCCAGTAAGTAATGAATCTTTTGACTGGGTTTAGTCTGCTGCCCCACAAAAGCTGAAAAAAATAAATTATATAGGCGGGCTTCAAGATGCATAGGGAGTAGAAAAATATAACTGACCAATAAAAAAATGGGAATGAAGCAAGTTTTGAGCAGAAAGATACGCTTCTTACGGGACACGGAAAAACGTTTCCATCTAACAATCTTGGATTCATCTACCTCCATAGAAGAAATCCAATTGCTTTCTGCCACATTAGTCGGGCCAAAAGAAAGATCTAAAATACATATCTTGTGTGATTGAATAACTATTCCCCCCGATGTTAGTAGAAACTGCCTGTAATGGAATATGAACTGAGATACCCACACTCTTCTGTGTATTTAACTCAGAACCAGAAATCAAGGAGAAGGAATGTACAACATCAATAGTCCTCTCACCAGATGCTTGATCTGCTATCAGAATACAGATGTCGTCTGCATAAGCCAAAGCACTGGGAAAAGCTAAGTCCGGTTGTGCAGAGATATGTCTAATAGTCACCTCGTTATTCAGTTTTCTGAGAAGAGGGTCAATAGAAAAGACATACAGCAGGGGACTAAGGGGGCACCCCTGGCACACCCCTCTCCTGATAGGAATATGTGAACCTTTTAACCCATTAACCAATGGAGTTGTGCAGGCATACCTCTATAGGTTCTTGATCCAAAGAATAAGTTCCATAGGTACCCCATATCTTGCCAAGACAGCAAATAAATAGTTATGTGGAACTTGGTCAAATGCCTTAGACTGATCCAAGCTAAGAACATAACCTTGCGTATTACACCCATCAAATACTTCCCGTAAGATTTTTAAATTAGAAAGCATAGTACGATTCGGAATCGCACAAGTTTGGGTATAAAAATCACTCTGGTAACAATCTGGGAAAGTCTATTTGAAACAATTTTACATAAAATCTTCCAATCTGAGTTCAATAAACTAATGGGGCGCCAGTTGTCCAGCCTTTCTTTATCATTTTTATGCTTAAATAAAAAAATCAAGTTACTATCGGCCAAGGCAAGCGGTATGGGTAATATTCCTTGTAAAATGACATTATATACTGCCGTCAAATAGGGTAATAGTAAAGCTTTAGCTTTTTTATTAACTCATTTGGGATGCCATCAGGATCAGGAGTCACAGTAGTTTTCAGATGACTAATTACGGAATCCACTTCAGCACTAGTAATAGGCAGACAGGAGTCACTGATATAGTCAGGGGATAATGCAGGAATACATAAAGAATCCAGAAAACCATCCCAGGCCTGTGGGTCATAAGCTTGACCATATAAAGGCTGGGTATGATAGGAAGCTTCCTTCAAAATATTGTGATTATCATGAATCTGGGTGCCATTATGGGAAATTAAAGAAGGCATATATTTAGACTCGACCTGTTGATGACTACTATCATACGGGTTGACTACTTTAGCCGCCCCTTTCCTCCCATATTTTTGTTCCAAAAATAGTGAGGTGGTTCTCTCATACTAATAGGAATGCATCTCAGTTTTTACTTGCCGAATCTGTGCAGAATAGTCGAGTCCCCATTCTGCTTGCCAAGATAATAATTTTTGCAAGTGCCGTCGACGATTAAGGTATTTAAAATATCGATTAAAGGAATGTTGTTTAGAAGACTGCTGACAGAATTTCCTAATATCTGATTTGGTATCTTGCCACCAAAAGGTCGGGTTATCATATAGGTCAAACACTAAGATCTTATCTTGGAGAAGACTATACAGGTCCTGCCACCCTCCTTCATCTCCTAAAACAGAAATATTCATCTTCCAAAAAGTGTGAGAAACAGGTTTGTTATGTGGACAGCCGATGGTTAACACTAACATACAATGATCAGAATATTCACATGGAAGAACCAAATACTGAACAATTGTCAACCAATGAGAAATAAAGAAATAATCTATTCTCATGGTAAATCTACCACGGTGAAAAGTGTGTACCGGAGGGTGTGGACCAAAAGGAAACCCCATCCCGCAGATTACCTGTGGCATACAAGGTGTTGAGAAAATTAGAGTCCGAGTATAACTTTTGGGTAACCCCGGTCTTATCGGACAAGGCCAGAATACAGTTAAAGTCCCATCCAAAAATAATTGATTTCGAAGAATGAACAAAGGGCTGGATAGCTTTCAAAGTCTGAATCCATTGAGTTTTAAGTTGAGGGTTATAAACATTGATTAACCTCCACTCCTGTTGGTGGACAATTACATCTAAAATAAGGACCCTTCCCTGAATCAAGTCAAGCAATCTAGTAACTTGTATGTCCACATCTTTAACAAGAATCCCCACTCTGGCACACACTTCCTCTGATAAGGACCAGAAGACAGGCCACCACTCCAGTCCCTACAGGCCTGCCCAATTTCCCTCAGGGAATGGAGCCTAGTGTCCTGTAAAAACACAATATTCAATAGTAGAGACAGGAGAAGGGAAAAAATAGCCTGTCTCCTTTTAGAATTTTTAAGGCTATTGGCATTTAAGCTGCCAAAAGACAAAACATCTCCCAAATGTGACATTTAAAAGTTCAGGACTTATTTCTACCTCTTCACTTCCCTGGAGACTTCATTTTGCACAGTTTTTTCTTACTAATCTGAGTGTCTCCAGAAACCTGCTCAGTGTCAGTTAACATCTCTACCTGGGAGGATGCAACAGAGGAAACATCAGACTCCTCCTCAGTTTCAACTGTTTACATTTATATAACACTGCAAACCTGTTTTTAACCACCAAATCGGAGGGCGGAGAGGTAGAAGGTAGAGGAACCCCCTTCATGACAGAGCTTCTTGTCTGCCTCCTATGACCCACTGGAACCCAATCCGTGTCTTCAGAGGGGGCATAATTTCTTTAGAAGCACAGGGATCAGGCAAAGTGCTCGGAGCCACTGGCTGCCCCCCGGAAACATCAGAGGTGGATGCCTCCGCAGGAGGCACTGTATTCTTTTTGACTGATAGTACCTCTGGGATGGGCGTGGGCTCAGTAAGGGGTGGTGGAACCAAAACCGGGTCAACCTGAGGGGAAGAGGGACCAGACAGAAAAGTGGAAGGCACAGGCGCAAAAGGCCGAAACTGAGGCCTAGCCTGAGCAGACCGTTGGGCCTGAGAAACAGTCTTATCCTGACTTTCAGAAGGCATCTCAGGATTATTATGGGAGGCCCAAGGACACTCTTTATAAGAGTGTGAGGCTGCTTCACACAAATTACAGTAGGATGGATGAGGGCAATTAATACTCACATGCCCGGAACCCAGACAAGAAGAGCATTTGAGCTGATCACAAGCATTACTAAGATGCGTATGGGCCCCACACCTAAAACACGATTTAGGCTGACCTGGGTAAAAAATAAAACTACTATCTCTGCCCAAGTAAAAACAACTTGGCAAATGCTGGATAACCCCATTAACAATTGATAATTTCACTTGTAATTTCCACCCCCCATCCAGAAAAGTTCAGAGTCAATTATTGGATCAAGTAAACCCAGCACAATACATTTAGCAGATAACCAACGAACAATATCATCAATTGCTACTCCCTCATTTTTAAACAAAACAGTGACATTTTTAATAGCAGGCTTCGTAAGGTGAATGGCAAAAAAAGGTCCCCATAATGGAGTGTGTTGAACTGCCTGATAATGATGCCAAAAAGTGTCTAAACTTAATGCTGTTTTAAAGCTAATGTCAAAATAATTATCCCCAGAAGTATGAATCAGGGCATAAATTTCAGAGGGAGAAAATTGTAGACTAGACTTAATCAATGTTTTCCCAACATATAAACGGTCTGGAAAAACTCCCAGCCCACCCCTATAGTGAAGTCGAACAGCATTACACCGTTTGGCTTGCTCAGCAGGGGAATGAAACAATCCAGCAAAAGTTTTAGGCTTCTGTGGGCCAGCAGATGATCCAGGAGTCGGAACAGCAAAGGCAGAGTTCGTGGCCTGTGCAGAAGCACCATCAGAAGCAGGTAGAGGGGTCACAGTAGACTCAGATGCCTGAAGTGAGCTACCTCCCATCCCCACCAGGGTAGCTGAGGACTCAGTAGCCTGTAATAAATCCGTAGCAACAGATGGCAATAAAGGGACAAGAGGCCCATCTGCTGTGATAGTCCCCACAGTGTCAGTATGCAGAGTCCGTTGTGGGAGCTCCACTTGTTCTAGTACCTGAGCCCCTCCTACTCACCAGGTAGGGTGTTGTGAAAGTTGTAAGCCCGGGAGCAACTCCAGAGGGTCCAAAATGTCAAGTAAATCCCCCTGTGGTGTCAGACTGGGCCATGCAGAGGAGGTCCAGGAATCATCCAAAGGGGATTTCTCCCACCCTGCACCTCGAAGAGCTGCAGCAATTGTAAGTCCCGAAGCAGACATGTGGGAATCAAACTCAGGACCAGGAAAGCCTGGGACGGTGTGTCCTGCTGGGACCTGTTGTTGGGGTCCCCAAGAAAAAATATCAAAGCCAGGAAAAGACACAGTACCTGTAAGCTGGGACGTCAACATGCCTGACTGCCCCGTATCCAAAATACGCTGAGCCATAATGTAGGAGATACTTTCCTTGCGTTCCACCTGAATCCTGGAGTCCACAAAACAGGAAGTCGAAGCACAAGCTGATACTGCTGTTGGGGGGGAGCTCAGAGGAGACTCTTGGCACTCGCTTATAAGCGAACAGCTGCCAGTCTCCTCAGACCCCATAAACTCTGCACCGCACTGAGCTCGCGCGCCAACACCCGCTGAGTCAGCCACCTTCCTTGTTACACACAGCTGAGCCCTGTCAGTCCACGTCATACCTTGACTGACAGGACTCTCAGCAGTCAGTCGGAGCATAGCCCCAGCAGAACGCTCACCTGCCGGTTCTTCAATGTCAGCCTTTTCCATATAGGTAACCCTGGAATTGCCTTCCACCCTCAAGGTAACTGGTTCTTCCTCCATGTGTGAGGTCTCTGATTGAGGTACAGAGACCATACCCGCAGCCGTGACATTCTGTTCCCAGCTGGTCTCCTGCAGAGAGGAGATAGGGAGGGAGACCAACTCCCCTACCTCCAACACGTCCTCCTCCTCCAATGCCGAGCACCAAGTGGCCATCACAAAGCAATGGCCGAGCCCCCTACCAAAAGAGTAGGGGAATTTTATTAACAAAGAAATCATAACATCAAACAGAAATAAACCAGGAAAGGAAAAAGCATACATCACATAGTAATCAAAATACATAATAGGCATATAGCCATGTAACAAAAACGAAAAACATATACAGTACAACCTAACAGAAAAGAGTATCAACTAAAACAAAAAGATAATGTATCTCCATAAAGAGTGAAAATGATGTAAAGAAAGTTACTTACGTTCTAGTACCAAAACATTCAACAGAGCATGTTCAATATGTTGTACAATAACAAGTGGAACAGTCAGAATTTGTTGCAATACATATGACAGCGAGCTTGCCACATATAATATTTGGACATAGTAAAACTCACCCTTAGAGTACTAGGATGAAATCTAACCCAAATACCAGAAAAAATCCCGCAATATAAAAACTGGATATGTGATCCTGCTAAGAAATGGCCACTTCCACTTATTAGCTAGAGTTTTCCAAAACAATATAGCATCCTGAAAAGCAAAAAAGAAATGCAACATGGTTTCCTCCATATGAAGACAGGAAGGTTTAGGGCAGTATCTTTCCTGAGAAGACTTGTGTTTTAAATTTCCTCCAACCTATAATTTGCCATGGCAACAAAGCCAGGAGACATCCCACACATGTAATGGGATTCTCTTATCTCAAAGGATAGATAAAACACAGTTAGTTTGGGAAGAAGGGCAGTTAGGAAAGTGTAAAACAGGTTTCGTAATATTAACAAACGTGTCATATAATTGCTTTCTAGATAATGTGAAGATAGAAGATTTTTGGAGTTTCCAAGACCTGATCTTGCAGAAACTGTCCACAGCATAGGATGGATAGCAAAAAGTACGAGACCGTACAGGTGGGAGAGTGTCCCATTTATCTATAATGGAACCTAAAGCATAACTATTCCACATATCACTAATATGAGTCGTGTATCTGATGCTGTGAAAAATGTGGAAAAGAAAAAAGCTACGAGGTGAATCATACCAAGTCCACCCTGAGTAATAGGCAAGTATGTAACATCCCTTTTAATTGGATTAAGCCTACTAATCCAAATCATCTGAAAACATACACTGAAGATGCATGTTTCTAGGTGTTTGGGAGGAACATATACAGGGCTAAGAAATAAAAAAATAGGAAGTATGAATTTTTTAAACACCAAAACTCTCTTCCTTTTCCCTAATTTCCAAGATTTTCCATAAACCAACCTTATATTCTCCAAGCTGTAGACTTTTTTCCCAATTATAGGTTGCTGCATCCTCAATATTAAACCAAACCCCCAAAATTCTCTGGGGAGAGGTAGAAGTCTCAATGCCACCAACCAATGAAACAGTGGTGGACATAGGGTCCAAGAGAATAGATACACTCTTTTGAAGGTTCAGCATACCACCAGAGATGACAGAAAATGTTTGAAAAACTTGAACTGCTCTATCACCTGATGATTTATTATGCATAAATAAAACAACATCATATGCATACGCGGTGATCTTCACAGTGGGTAGGGAAGAATGGGGTGCTAGACCTATAATTTGGGAGTCCCATCTAATTTGCCTAATAATTGGATCCAGGGCAAAAACATATAACAATGGGCTGAATGGACAACCTTGATGAACCCCAACAGTCTGGAGCAAAGTGTCACCCACAAACCCATTAATCACCGGGGTAAAATAAGTGAAAGAAAAAGCAAGAGTAAGCCAACGAAGGAAGGTAACTAGGATACCATATAGGTGCAAAACTTGAAATAAATATGAGTGGTGAACCGAATCAAATGCTTTGGCCTGGTCCAGTGAAAGAACAAAACCTGAAACGCTATTGTGATTCTTAGCTTCAAAAATTTCTGGGAGGAGAAATAAATTCATAGTGATCGTTCGCCCTGGAATAGCACAAGACTGGGCTGAGTCAATAACATCCGGTGCCACCTTTTGTAGGCATGTACTAAGTATTCGAGTCAAGATCTTGAAATCCATGTTTAAAAGATGTAGAGGTCTCCAATTCAATAAACAACGGATATCACATTTTTTATATATAAATTTGAGAAAGGATATGCCAAAGTTAGCAAGCTGCGAAGGGTTTTGTAAAACGTAATTGTAAACTTGGGTTAGTACTTCTAATAGGTCATCTTCAAATGTGGTGTAAAATTCATGTGTGAGGTCATCAGGACCTGGGGCTACCTGTAATTTAAGGTGGGAAATGGCACAGGCTACTTCCTCTTGAGAAATGAGGGCAATAAGGTCTGCAACATGATGCATAGAAAGCTGTGGAGCTGGAGCCAAAAAAATTGTGGACAATTCAGGGGAGTTAGAGGGCAAAGTACAGAACTGTCTATGTAAATGAGAATTGACAATTGAGAGCATACCAGAAATATCATAAACAATCTCTCCCATTGCATCATGAAGTCCATGCATGACTGTATCCTGAAGCCGATCGGCATAAGCCGCAAATGGATTTTCCTATGGAGAGACCGTTGTACCCACTCTCATAAAAAAATCCAAAGTGCGAGCACTGTTGTACTGATGTGTAAACATTTGCTGTTTGATAGTATTGATGTGTGAGGAATAGTCAACAGGGGAAGATACAGAAAGAGACATTAATTTATATAACTGATTCCTGAAGGTTAAATATGGAAGATAGGAATCATGAACCAGACGTTTTCCTATATTCTGAAAAAGTAGACGTAGGTCTAGTTTTGTATCAGACCACCATTCCCACATAGAATCATAGCAGCAGAGAACTGAGATCCATGCCTGAAATAGAGATCTAACTTGTGACAGGACAAATGCATGGGACAAGATAGTATTATTTAATTTCCATTGAAGTGGGGGGGGGTAAGAAGGGGCATAGTGTTTGCATCAAATGAAAATATGCAAGTCAGTAAAGAATGGTCCGAAAGTTCCGTGGGGCAAAGTGAAACTTGTTGTGGTATGCAATACTGAGAAGAAAAAAATAATCAATGCGGGTATGATATATAGATCTGTGATATGTATACCCAGCATCTGTTTTCAGGGAGCGGTAAACATCAATTAACCTAGCAGTCTTTACCAAAGTAGATAAAGCAAGGGAATCGCAATAAATCTTCTTCTTCCCTGCCACCGTTCTACAGGAAACGTCAATAGAACAGTTAAAATCACCACCCCAAATAATAGGTTGCCTAGTACATAAATAAGGCTTAATGAGATCTAATAAATTTATGCGAGCAGTTTTGGTCTGGGGGCCATAGAGATTAATAAGACGAAAGGGTTGTCCTTGGAAAGTACAATCAAGAATCAGGGCTCTACCAGGGTGTATATCTATAATACGGGAAATGGAAAAGGCCGTAGAAAAAAATAGGATGGCCACCCCATCAGCCAAATCTTCCCCAAAAGTCCAATAGGAAGGTCTCTTAGTCCATCCCCGTTTAAGGTGCTGGACCTCAAAAAGCGAGGTGAGACATGTTTCCTGTAGTAGGATAATATCTAATGGGAGAGAGGCAGCAAGATGAAAAAAAAACATCCTCCTCTTGTAGCTTTTCGGGCTACAAACATTGAATGATGCTACTTTAACCCTTAGGCTGCCGGAAGATTTAGAACGCATAGGTTTTTAGGGCAAGATATCTTGTCGGCGGCAGCCTAAGGGTTAATAAAGGCCAGAGCAATGAATCAGTCAGCCACTCCCATCAGTAACAGTTATGTTCTTTCTCTTTTTACTCCCCTTTTTAGTTTTAGTAAGTTTCTTGCGAGATACATCCGGAGGTTTAGGAGCAGTGAGATCCATGTCAGAAGGCAGTACAGAGGCTTCTGAATCACCATCAGAGTCATCTCTCCCACCCTTTAGACATTCAAAAGGGTTGGAGAGAGAAACTTCAGGAGCTAGGACAGTTTAACGAGTGATCGCCCTGGTGACTCTTCTACTAACCTGAAAACCTTCTGGGTCTACAAGGGGAGTGTCAGTGGTCTGAGCAGGAGGAGGGAGTGGGGCATGTTCTACAGATTCCTTAGCAAGAGGAGTAATCTCCATATCAGTAGGGGGTTCCATTGTGGGTTGTGGTTCTACTGGTGCAACCAGTGTAGTGGGGAGGGGGAAGGAGGAGACAGCAGTGGTCCCGGATATCAAAATCTGAGTAGTAGATCGATCTTGGGCCTTCTCCTGTTCCTTCTGTACTAGGACATTCGGGTCCCACCCCTCATTACGGTTTTTGCTGACCCAGGGACATTGATGATATGCATGTCCTTTATCACCACATAGATTGCACTGAAACACATTAGTACAAGAAACACTAGGGTGACCAAACCCCCCACATAAACTGCATTTCAGCAGGTCACAAGTACTACTGAGTTGCGTATGGGATCCACATTTATAGCAGGCCCTAGGTTGGAGTCCGTAAAAGCAAACACCCTTGTCTTTACCTAAAAAAAAAGCTATTAGAGAGATGAATGACTTCCGAGTTGACCTGAAAAAGTTTCACCCAAAACTTCCAACCACCCGTCCAGAGGCCTTCGTCATCTATAATGGCTTTGGGGGGGATAAGACAGTACATTTGTTCTGTAACCAATGATATATGTCACTGACACTAACACTTTCATTCCTAAACATGATAGTGACAGTACGAACTGCTGTTTAGTGAGAGGGATAACAGAAAAAGGGACCCAAAGAGGAGTATTCTTTACTGAGGCATATTTATGCCAAAACCTATCTAAACCCCTAGTAGATTTGAAACTAATATCAAAGGTTTACTCTCCAGAAATATGTATCAGAGCGTAAATATCAGAGGGCTGAAAATGCATGTTACCTTTTAAAAGGGTTCTAGCCACATAATAACAGTCAGGAAATACAGATAGACCACCCTTATAACGTAGGCGTACTGCATTATGCCTTGGAGCTTGTTCCAACTTATTTTTAAATAAATCCGAAAGTACAGGACCCCTGTTTGGAGCTGAGGCAGGATCCAAGGGAGGGGGTTCTAGAGCTGGGAAGACAGTGGAAGGGCCCTCCCCTGGATCCTCCACATTAGGTACATTTGATAGAACAGCAATCAACAGGAAAGGGGGTGTACTGGGAACAGAACTAGAAAGCAATGCAGGGCCAGGTTCAGGTAAAGTAGAGTGTGCCAAAGAACATGAATCAGACAAGGAGAGAGCATTACTGGACAGAACAGGACCTGACATATGGGCAATCTGAGGGGAAAGAACAGCAGGTTGTGCAGAAATGGGGAGGGCTGGGCCTCGAAATAAAGGAGAATCAGAAGTGTCCCCACCCCGTGGCAATGCCTCAGAGTCATGTGAAACAGAGACTAGAGCAGGGATTTCAGAATTATTAATAACTGTAGCGGCAGTGATAGCATTATTGTCAGCCTTGGCAGAAATATCATTATTGGCATTAGCAACAGTATTATTTGCAGTAACAACAGTATTAGTACCAGTAGCATTAGTAATAAAAACAGCAGGATCTGTAGTAGGAACAATAGCAGCAGTATCAGCATTATCCATAATATCCCCCCAAGTATTCCCAAATGCAACAGGTTTGGATGATAAAGTGTAGTCTGAAATATCAGAGTTATCAATAAGACACGCAGCTGCAGATGTAGGTATCTCAGTGGAGCACTCAGGTGGATGTGCAGGTCTGGTAGGAGAGAACAGAACTCCGTGTGTATCCGCTTCCCCTCGTCAGGTCAGGAATCCAGGAGCCCGAGTCTTTTAATTTCCAGCCAGCTTGAGTCAGGGCATCAGAAGCAGTCCAAGCAGGGGTGACAACAGTCTGAGCAGGAAGTAGTCCGAAACGTGCGTGGATGAGAGAATCAGTTATGGAGGATGCCATTGGAGCAGAAGAGGCAGAGGTAATCATCATCGGGTGGAAGGGATCCAGCGTTAACAGATCAGAGTCTCTCAAATGCAACTCTGCAGTCGCGCCAAATCCCCAAAGCACAGAACCGGAAACCACAGGGGGAACCATCCGTGTAACACCGCAAGACTCTGAAACTGTAGGTTCCAGGTTAGCAGATCGCGAAGGAAGACCAGGACCAGGAGAAATTGTCTGCAACATCGTAGGATCAGGTATACAAGTAGGAGGCAGTGTCGTTATGCATAGAGAAGCATCCTGTAAGGCAGAATTTTGAGAAGAGATCTTCTGGTGCTGAAAACGAGCAGGAGTTGCCTCCTTCAATAGCTCTTGCAGTAGCTGTGTGCTACAGGTAGGAACCTCACTGGAGCAGGGCTGAGCAGCAACTGAGCCCTCCATGTCTGTGAGCAGAGATCCCCCTACTGGCAAGAGTAGGGGAATTTCCCCAGTGTCCTGGCCAAATTTCCCTCATTCACTAAAAATACCACCAACAGCTTAATCTGGTTCAAGGTCAGTTGGCATTCATCTGTATCCACCTCCCCCGGGTCATGCCTGAAAATAGGCAGGATTTGTCTAGTGCACTTACCTGGTCAACAAAAACTAAATAAATAAAAATAAATGAATGATATTATAATTTGTGGCACAAAACCATTCCTTTCGGGGCTGTTAGGGGAAATGGCAGTCTGTTAGTTTTTATTGTTGTTGCTAAACACAAATAAAACCCCAAAAACTAAAGACATATCTGCTTTCAAATCCCCAGATTCAGTGCTATATTTAAAAGGATTTTTCATCTATCAATCATTTTTTTATTGATTGGTCAGAAGACCATTGCAAATACAAAAAGCATAAGTGCTTATAAAGTGCAATAGATAAAAACATAACAGAAAATACATAGTGCATCATACATAAATAAATACATACTGTAGTAAAGATAAATACGTAGTTCAATGATTTATAGTTAGGCTCTGAGTACATCATTTAAGGGCAGGGGCAGCAAGTACAACAGTATAAGTATTGTCTTTTATTAATACATATGATAGGTCATGACCCAAGTACATAGAGATTAGCTCAGAATTGTGGCAAATTTAGATTTCTACATAAACTATTCTAATTGATACCTTTATAGCAGGCACCAGTCCTAATTATAATTTCATCATTCATGGTGAGAAATAGCTTCAGCAAGAGATTCTGATCTGAAGTTTGAATGGTGTTACATAAGGGTATTAGCCATTTCTTTCTTGGAGCATTGTACCAGGGGCTTTCAAATATACAGTAACATGGTGTAAGTCTTCAGGAAAGAGAGAAGTACAGGAACAATATCAAGCCTAGATTGTTAGATCTTTATTATATCTAGCATCCAAGATGTTACTTGGAAATAATTCGAACCTGTGTTTAATGTACTGGACCCTTTGATTAAAATCAGTAAGAGTATCTAAACAATGTCTATAATAGTGTAAGTTGTCATTATGTTGTGTCCGTGGTGAGATATGCAATCTCGAGTTATGCTCCTGATCTTTAATCCTATAATAATTAATTATTCTGTGTGTAACATAAACTGATATTTCAGGCTGATTGACATGCCTCTGGTGTGGCAACTTTTTAAATATTCAAGGCCCATGTCCTGGAGTAATCTAAAAATCTTAGTGAGCCACTTTGATTGAAATGGTCAAATTAGGTCATGTGTATTTCTCCCTTAGACATAAATCGGTTAACCTATAATGTTTTTGTTGAAGTAGTTTAATCCAATAATTCACTTTTCTGGCAGAGAAGTATGTCCTAAGGCTTGGAAGCCTGAGCTCTGTTCCGATTAAAGAGGATGGTACAGAATTATTCACTGCCATACTAGATCTAAGTAACTTGTTCAATGGAACCTCAAGCCTATCCAGATTATGTGAATCCCAGATTTCCCCATTATAGAGCACTTGAGCATTATATTTTGCCTTTATCACTACAATAAGAGGTCTGATAGAATTTCCTCCAAACTTCTTGTTAAAAGTATTGAGTGATGTAGCAGTCTGTTTAAGCAAGCAGTAACACACAACAAGGTGTGGGTTACATGCCAATAAGAGCATGCCCAGGGGTGTACTAAGACACGAGGCACTTGTGCCGAGTGCCTTATGCCCCTGGGCGTGCTGTTATCAGCACATAACCCACACCTGGGAGTGTGTTATTGCGCTTATAAAATGGGCTGATAAGTAACTAGTTCATAATGAAAAAAATAAAATAAAAAATTAGTGAAAAGATGTAAAGTGAGGTTTAAGAGTGAACCAGTAAAAAAAGTAGTCCCTGATTGGTCCAGATACATAAAGAATGGTACTGGTCAAATTGTTTGTTTTTGTCTCCTGACAATGTATTTGTAACTGAGAGACAGCAATTTTAATGTTGTTGTCTCATCATACTGTATTGCTAACTGACACACTGTGATTTTAATTAAATCTGTGGTTCGTTAGTAGTAGAGTGGGATTTCTTTGACAGCGAGCATGCTGTGCGCCACTGTGCCATTTCAGTGACAACAAGCGTGTTCGTTGTTGGGGACTTTTATTTATTTTCTGGTTTGTTTGGTATAGATTTAAATCATTTCTTGTTGGTTGAAGTCCAGTGACTTTTCCAGGAGTGAGAAAGTTCGTGAGTGAGTGTGTCATATAGGAGCCGCTGTACTGCCAGATTTTCACTTCCTGGTATAGCGGTTGCCGTACTGCGCGGTTTTCACTTACTGGTTGTTGTGAGGGAGAGTGAAAGATAGTAAAATGAAGAAAAAGTAGGAAAAAAATGTTGTCCTGTGTTCAGTTCTGTCATCGATGTTGGGTGAATGCCAGAATGGAGAGTGCGATTGAGGTGCAGCTAATGACGGGTTTATTGTTAGCGGTCGGTGATTTCAAATGCTGGGAGGAATTGACACATCGATCTGTACTGGCCAGGAACAAATAGAAAGGAAAAAACATGAACAGGTACTAACTTTTTGAATTTATTTTGGTGGAGAAAATGGGGGGTCTGTTGTTTTATTTGCAAGTTTGAGACACTGGTAGCACTCTCTCGGTACAGCAATCATTACTTCCTGCGAGCTCTGCCAACCAGAGTTTTGGTTTATGCTTGGCAGAGGTCACTGATTTGTTGATGTGGTGGGGCATGTTGGTGGGCAGTAGCCCTGGCTGGCAGGATACATGCTGATACAGACATGGCAGAGACTGCCTTCCAGCCAATTGGGATTCTGGATTTGTTTAGCCCATTTTATAAGCTTTATTAATAAGGATTGTATATGTTTAGTCCACCTCCCATCATTTGAGAGTTGTAGACCCAAATAAGTAATTTTTTACTGACTTAAGTCTGTTGTTTCCTGTGTTCCAAGTTTTCTTGACAGCCTTTGAACCAAAGGTTAAAACCTGACTCTTGTGCTCATTGAATTTTAGATTGTATTTAGTTGCGTAACAGTCCAGAATATTTAGTTTGGATTCCAGACCGAACTGAGTTAAAGACAACAATACCAGGTCATCAGCATAGGCTAGAAAAAAAGATTTTGAATTCATGGAGTAAGGCAAAACACATATAGCTCTCCTTTTCTAAAATATGTTGGTTATTTGAAGGATCTGGGGACTATTACTGATATACTGTAAGTGTGTTTACACTACTGCATTGTCTGAGGAAGGGCCACACCCAAAACATCACCACACTTGGTGTTCTACAGCATTTCTTGCATCAGACACAGCATTCTTGGATACCTGTACACACTGTGTTCTTTTGCTTCCACCTAGGTTTCCTTTAGAAATTATTGTTTTGTTTTTTTTGGTAAAATTACTTTTTCTCTTTTTCTGCACTGCTGTCCAAATGAATCTTTATACCAGCTACAGCTTTCGCCAACCGATATCACAAAACCAAGGACCAAAAGCTTTAATGGTGTCTTTGCACATTTACAAAACCACAAACTGCAAGTATTTCTTTAACTTAGTCTGTTTATTACACCTGAATAAAAGAAGGTAATGTATAAACTAACTATATGTAGACCACATCGTGGGTAGATCTAAATATTTCAAAGTTCCTTTTCTTCCAGATTATGTTTTTTGAACAATGCTCATATAAGTGAGAAGTTGAGATAATTTCAATTTTGAAAGCTGAAGACTTTAAGCTCTGTTGAAACTATAACACCCAAAACCACCTCTCTGGCTGTGGGAAATGCTTTTAGAAACTGTCAGAGACCTTTACAACTTTTCCTGATGTGGTAAAGTCCCAGTGTTGCTATTTAAACATTGCTATTGCAAAGTGCAGAGTATACTGTTTTACTTATCTAGTGACTTGAGTGAACTACATCTTTTTTAAGTTCAGGACTTCCCATTTAAAATTGTGTCAAACATTTTCTATTTATTCTACATTTTGAACAGTGTTTTTTATTATACTGAAAATGTTATGATTGTAGACATTTGGTGAAATAGTGCACCCGTGGGGATAGGAGGTGGGGGGGAGGGGCAGGAGTTTCAAAGAAATGCAATAGTTACAAAAAACATTAAAAAGAGCTCTGAAGCACCCGACTGGTGTGATTGAACAATGAGTCATAACATGGCTAGTTTAAGTATTGGCATTTGGTGTTTTGGTTACTTTACCAATTTCAAGAAACTTTCAGATGAAGTAATGTAGATGTTTGGTGAAATAATGCACCCATGGGGGGGGTGGAGTTTCAAAGAAACTTTCAGAAGAGATTTTATGGATGTTTGGTGAAATAGGGCTTCAGCTGGTGGAGGTATCATGCTTCAGTGCCACTACTGTTGTTCATTCATTTCCAGATCTGGTGAGTACTTTTCTGAAGCAAGACATCTGCAAGCTCCACCCCTGCAGCCGTAAAAATGGGTGTCTCACATGGTTCTATGGTGGGCCTCATTCTTTTAAGTATTTTTTTAATTATTTAACTATCAGTATCCAGGTATCTGAGACACTTACTATGATGTATGCTAATGTCATTGCATTTTATAGGTCAGGATCAAACTTGGATAAATTTGGTAGCTATTTACAAGAAAACATTGCTGCTGTTCAAAATTGGCTATTAGAGAAAGGCATGTTATTAAGTTCTAAAAAAATGAAGTTTTTGTATCTCAGCAGAAACTCTGTCATTATGTACCATTAAAGCAATTTTTTGATTTGAGTGATAGCAGAACTGAATAGTTTAAAAGCTTTTTTTATCTTGGTTTTGTTTTAGATCAGCCCCCACCCACCCCACCCCAGCCACCCTCTACTCTGGTTTCCACTGCTACTCCAAGGGAACTCTCCACTTCTACCCGAGACTTGTGCTTGGTGCACAGTTTGGATATTCCTGGTTACTTAACCTGACCACTACTCTCAACAAGTGTGGCCACCTCTCTACACTGTATCACCTTGCAGTCCATATGGGATACCGCCTGGAACCTTGCAACCTCTACTCTCAGAAACAACGATCAAAACTATCTCTCAAAAAGCTGTGACTCTGCTCCTTAAAACTCCTACTCCTCCTCCTCCTCCTTCTCATCTCTTGCAGCGTCCATCCCAATCCTGGCCCTAGAAGCTCAGGCCACACACAAACTCCAGGTGCCCTTATCCTTGCAACCATTAATATCTGCAGCTTACTACCAAAGCTGGATGCACTCCAAGCCTTCATATGCCAACAAAACCCTGACATCCTTGCAGTGGTGGAAACTTGGCTGATGCCTAAAGTTCCTGACTCAGCAGTAACAATACAGGGCTACAATATCCACAGGCTGGACCGGATATCCAAAAAAGGCGGTGGTTGCACAATCTATATCAAAGACTCCCTGTCTTGGCACCCTGTAGCAATTCCATCACTTTCTGCCTCGGCACCAGATTCTGCCAATAGAAATCGTCCTAGGTCCCAACCATAAAGCCCTGACTATTGTCTCCATATACATCCCACCCAGGGACCATAAACATGACTTCAATGATGTCCTAACCTTTATCAACTCTCATCCTCCTGAAGCTGAACTTATTCTACTAGGGGATTTCAACATAAACTGGTTAGCATTGAGTGCCAGTGCCTATAAAGACTCCATCTCAGCTGCTAACCTCACGCAAATGGTAAACTCCCCTACTAGGATTAACTACAAGACTGGCACCAGTACTCTCTTGGATTGGGTCCTCACCAGTCACCCCACAAGGATTTCTTGTACGACCATTCTCCCAGACTCTCTCAGTGACCACTCCCCAGTCATGTGTGCATGGTCTAAGAAATTCCTTAAGCTCTCTCCCAAAATTATCACTAGCAGAGTCCTTCCTCATGGAAAATTTCCACATCTCAAACATTACCTGCTTCTACAAGACTGGCTACCCATCTATGAAACAAAAGATGTTAACTTGGCTCTTGATCACTTCATCTCAATTTTCAACAAAGCCTGCGACCTCTTTGCCCCTGCTCAAAGGCACAAAACAAAATCTCTCTCTAACCCATGGGTCACCATGGCTCTTCTCTCACAGTTGAAACTAAGGGATCACCTCTGGGCAGTTGCCAGGGCCACTGGCAAACAACTGGACATCCAAAATTACAAACAAACATGAAATGCCTGCACAAAAGCCATCTGGCTAATGAAATCCACCTATTACAAAGACGCTTTCACCAATACATGGGGAAATGGTCGTGCTTTCTGGGACAATATCAAGGATGTCACAGGGAAGCAGCCAAAAACCTCTCCAGCCATGTTAATGGTTGATGGATCCTCAACCCTTGACCCCAAGGTGATCGCAAACATCTTTAACACAGCTTTTTCAGACCTTAGTGCTGTTCTACCTCATGACTTTTTCAAAAACAGGGCCTACTCCCCAAATACCTCAGCCCCTCAGTCTAACCATCCCCTCTTCTACTTCAGGGAGGTAAGGCTGAATGAAGCTTGCAGCTATCTCTAAATCTAGATCTAGTAGCGACACCCTGGACCTTAAGCTTCTGTTGCTCACCCTCGGTGAGGTAATTCATTATTAACAAAAATCCTAAACCTCTCCCTCAGCTGCAGAAAATTCCTGGACCTATGGAAAACAGTCACCGTGATACCCGTCCATAAAAGTGTGGATAAGACGAATCACTCAAATTATCGCCCTATCTCCATACTGCCCCCACTCTCTAAGGTACTCGAGCGCATCGTGACTGATCAACTTACCTACCACTTGGATAAATACAGTACACCTTGTCCACAACAACAACATGGCTTCCGGAAAGGTTACAGCACCACCACAGTCCTTCTTGAGTTCACTGGAGCTTTGCACAAATCCCTTGACAATGGCCTTCTCACAGGGGCCGTTTTCGTTGACCTCTCCAAGGCCTTCGATTCAGTACACCATGGTCTACTAATTCACCAACTACTGAATGCCTGGCTATCACCTGACTCTTCTCTCTGGTTTAAAAGCTACTTAGAAAACCAGTCGCAGAGAGTAAAAACTGTGGATGCTCTTTCTGACACCCTGCCTGTTCGCTCGGGTGTCCCACAGGGATTGATACTGGGCCCCCTCCTTTTTAGCCTTTTCCTAAACTCTCTCCCTTACCACTGCTCTGAGTAGATCATACTATATGCTGATGATGCTGTTGTATTCTCCACTCACAAAGATCCTGCAACTCTTCAACACAACCTTCAACTTGGTTTCAGTTCTGTAGAGACATGGTTTCTTAATCATAAACTGGTCCTCAATGACAAGAAAACCAAATCTATGCTCTTCTTCAGCTCTCATAACCCACACAAGCTATACCACTTGGCTATCTCCACCACCCAGGGGAACACTCTAGATCAGGTGGAGTCCCTTAAATTCTTAGGGATACATCTTGACCCTAATCTCTCCTATGGACCTCATGTAGATAATGTAGCTAGAGCTGCTAATACACGGCTTGGTCTCCTCTACAAACACAGACCACACCTCATGCCAGAAGTTTTGAAGGTTGCAGTCCTGAGCTCTGTGATCTCTGTATTAGGCTATGGACTCATCATTTATGGCTCGGCCACAACCACAACCCTTAGACGCCTCTCAACCGCCTTAAATAAGGCATGTTGGCTCATTACTGGTGCTCACCATCTCATCCACACATGTGACCTGTACTCTTAGACTGGCTGGCTCCAACTATCAAACTGCATAAAGTTTCTCACCTGCTCCATGGTGAATAAAATCTACCTTGGCCTTGCACCCTCTGGGGTCTCAACTCTGTTACAACACTGAATTAACAAATGGTGCCTTAGGAGATCCACACTACAGCTACTGAAAGTCCCCTACTGTCACACTTCACAGGGGCAGTGCACTTTTGCTTATCGAGTGCCACTCTGGTTCAATGGCCTCAGCCCCACCAATTGGTATGTTTAAAACTAGGCTCCCGGACTATCTCACTATCAACAGCTCCTGTGACTGCCCAACTTAACCTTGTTTTTCCTCTTCTCTTCCTGCTCTAATGGTCCCCCCTCCCCTTCCCTCCTCACTGGATTCTACCCTCACATCTTGGGATACCCAATGCTGCACTTTTCACCCTCTCCCCACCCTTCCTACATTCCTTCTTCCCCCCTCCCCTCTTCCCTCTCCCTATGACTCTGGCACTTCTTATCTGTTGTCTATTTTCTCTGACAAATGCCGCTGGCTGCCTTACAATGCTACCCTTGAATTGTATTAATCTGTACTTTGTTTGCAATGTCCACATTGTAGTAATGTCTGTCTTGATGTTCCCCATAATTTGTATTTCTCTGATGTGGAACCTTTGTAAAAGAGCCAAGGCTCAAAGGTATTTGTAATCCTAGACTTGAAAAATAAAAAATAAAAAAAAAGTCTCTAACATACAATAACATAAGGCAAGCAGATGGGAGGCATTGATTATGCAGCACTTTAATCTGTCAGACATTAACTGCAGCATTCTGGCCACATCTACATCAAGTAGCAGGACCATCCTCAACTCCATTCAGTGGGAATTTCTCAGGCAGCTGGCTATGGAACCTACTAGAGATGTGGCAGTACTCGACCTGGTTCTTACAAACAGGGATAGAATTGCAAACATCACAGTGGGTAGCTCTGTGGGTGAAGCAATCTCCATATGGTGTGGTTTGACATACAGATTGGACAAGAGAAAAAACACACTTGTGGAACAGGGTGCAGGAATACACTATTTTTAAGTGAAAAAGATGTTCCAGGACTAGAGGGCATGGGATGAAGTTGGAGGGAGGACGATTCAGAGGAAATGTGAGGAAGAATTTCTTCACAGAATGGGTGGTGGACAAGTGGAACACTCTGCCAGAGGAAGAGGTGGGGGCTGAAACAATCACGGGATTTAAGAATGCATGGGATAGACATAAAGGAATTCTGGAGGTCAGGGGTATGGGGCAACAGACTTCTAGGAAAACATAAAGTGAACTTACAAGCTCAAATGGGCAGACTGGGTGGGCCATAGGCCCTTATCTGCCGACACTGTCTATGTATCTATGTATCTATGTATGAGGGCCATGAAGAAATAGATGTCTGCCTCATTAAATACATTGAAGGGATGCTGTCTTGGAATGAGTGTAGGCACAATGGGAAAGAATAACTAAGGCAATGGCAAGCTATTTAAAAGAAGTAAGCAAGGGCAGGCGGAGAAAGATTACATTATGCTTCTCAAAAGAGGTGGTTAAGGTAGTACAGGAGAATAAAAAAGATTTTAGAAAGTACAAGAAAACCCAGATGGAAGAGGAAGTACAAGAAGACCCAGCCAGAAGGGGACAGGAGGCATATCAAAATAAACAAAAGGAGGCAGGAAGGAGGGTGATGAAGCTAAGGTGCAAACAGAAGAGAGGTTAAAAGAGGAGGTCAAAAACAAAGATAAGACTTTCTTCAGGTACATGAATGAAAAGAGGAAGGAAAGGGCTAGAATACTGAGGATCAGGAGAGTGGGGGAAGGATGTGCAAAGGATAAAAAAGCTAACATTTCAAATGAGTACTTCTGCTTGGTATTCACAGCAGGGGGAAGGGAGGGGATGGGCCAACATGCATCAGTAGGCAGTGGGGGAGGGGGGAGTGGACACAAGTTGATTCTCAGAGGACAGAGTCCAAAGGAGTTTGCAAGCCCTAAAGTAAAACAAGGTGATGAGGCTATGTTTGATTCACTCAAGTATGCTAAAGGAATTGAGCACCGTGCTAGCTGCCCCTCTGGTAATACTATTCCACCCCTTAGTAAAGACGAGGGTAGTTCCAGAGGATAGGAGGAGGGCTGATGTGGTACCTCTGCACAAGACTGGCAGCAGGGAGGAGGCTAGCAATTACAGGTCAGTCAGTCTCACATCAGTGGTGGGGAAATTCGCTGCTGAAGGACAGGCTGATAGACTACCTAAAGACAAATGGGCTGCAGGATCACCAGCAGCACAGTTTCCCATGGATAGGCCTGTCAAACAAATCTCATAGATTTTTTGACTGGCTGACTAGGTAGGTTGATCAGGGGAAGGCAGTAGATGTAGCCTATCTGGATTTCAGTAAGGCCTTTGATACTGTGCCACACAGGAAGCTTATAAAGAAACTTAACAACCTTTGGATTGGGGATAAGGTCACAAGCAGGATATCAAACTGGTTAAAGGATAGAAGACAGAGGGTGGTGATACACAAAAGTCCTTGGGATAGGAGAGTGACCAGTGGAGTGCCACATGGATTGGTACTGGGTCTTGTCCTCCTCAATGTCTTCATAATTGGCATTGCTGAGGAACTGGAAGGGAAGGTATGTCTTTTTGCAGATCATACTAAATTCTGCAACAGGGTGAACACACAGGAGTAGGTGAAGAGTATGTAAAGAAATCTGGGGAAACTGGAGGAGTGGTCTAAGGAGTTGCAGCTGGGTGTCAATGCCAAAAAGTGCAAAATCATGCACCTGGGGCATGGGAACCTGGGGGCTATGTATAAAATGAGAGGGGGTACTTACAGTTATCAAGATGGAGAAGGACCATGATGTGATCATATCTGATTATCTCAAAGTGGAAGGGCACTGTCACAGGGTAGTAGACAAGGCATGCCTGATGCTGGAGTGCATAGGGAGGGGGCTGTCTAGCAGAAGAAGGGAGGTGGTGTTGCCTCAGTCTCACTCACTTGTGGGACCTCACCTGGAGTACTATGTCTAATTCTGGAGGCCGCACCTCAGCAAGAAAATTGACAGGGTAGAAGCGATTTGGAGGAAGGTTACCAAAATGGTGCATAGGTTGCATGAGAAACCATATGAAAAGAGACTGTCAGAACTCAACGTGTACTCACTGGAGGAGAAGAGAGGAGAGGAGAGGAGAGGAGAGGAGAGGAGAGGAGAGGAGAGGGGACATGATTGAGACCAATAAATACCTGACATAGGTGAACAAGGTACATAAAGAGGGTCTCTTTCAGAGGAAGAGGTGCACCAAAACACAGGTGCATGCAATGAAGCTTGAGGAGTGGAAGTTTAAGATGGATGTGAGTAAATACATCTCCTCTGAAAGGGTAGTGAGTGCCTGGAATAGTCTGCCACAGGAGGTGGAGAGGCAAAGACAATGGGGGGCTTCAAACATGCATGGGACAGGCACATGGGCATAATAAGTAGAGGGACAGGAGGAGGGAAGGGAACCTGAGACTCAGTATTGTGTTCAGGGTGCAGAAATGGAGAGAGAAAATGGGAAGACTAGATAGGCCTGCTGGTCCTTTTCTGCCAGCAAATTCTATGTTTCTATAAAGGCCATACTGATTGATTGGTCAAGAGTATTCACTCAGAGTTGCTGCAGTTATACCATCTAAAGTTCTGTTTATTTTTAAATTCTCATAAAACATTTTGCCCAGTAGCTATTGTCCTTAATTGACTACGGTCTTCCTATGTATGCTTCAGCCCCCTTAACTTTGTTATGGTGAGTTAAATTGTCATTTTGTCAATCCTGCACAAAGATCAACAATGCTTCAAAAGGGGCTGGCACAGGGCAAGGGGAGGATCAAGGGAGGGGAAGGGTGGGAGGGAGGGGCAGCTGCAGGATAAAGGGTACTAGTTGCACATTTGAGCAGACTTGATAGACCACTAGGCCTTTATCTGCTGGCAAATTTCGTAAATCCGTATGTTCGTACATCATTGTGATTTATATAAAAATTTTGAAGAAAGTCTTTTGAGCAGAGAGTTATTGATTTCAGCTTAATTGTACAATCATTTACTTTTCATCTGTTCAGTACTTATCTGTGTCTGAACATAGTATCTCTTCCAATTTACAGTGCACTAGACTTCATTTTTTCCCCATCATCAGCTGTGCAGCGCTAAATTATGGAATGCACTGACACATTATTGAACCTTAGATGCAGGCATGTATTTAAAAAGCACTTAAAAAGTATTGTCTAGTGAATCCTCAATGTTTTTGTATTTGTTTTGATGTTATTTGTATTTGTCAGTTTTTGTTTTTATTCAGTTGTAAATTCCCAGGCCTCCCTTGAAAATGGGCATCTGATGCTCTTGAGGTTACCAGGTTAATACATTTTAAATAATAAAACAATACAGTTTATCCATTGCTTTATATCAAAAGGAAACTGAATAGGACAAAATGCAGTTGCATAGAATGTGCATGCAAACTTTTACTCTGGCAGAACGGATGATGTCATAAACCTTTTTATAGTATTTTAAACTCTTCTCCCCCCAACCTACAAAACACATACATACACTCGTGCTTGCATAAGCACACAAATTAGAATGTAAGTGTGAAAATGGGGACTTAGTTTTTTATCATGCTGAATTTAGATATGTTAACTTAATATACATTAGGTTAACACCATTTTTAATTAATATTGAAAATATACTGTGTTTTAGTGCCTGCATTATCAATATCAATATTATGAAATGTAATATTTTATGTTTATTATGTCATGGATTAGAGAGACACGTATCAAGGTGTAGTATTTAATTACTTAGAAAAAGTTATTCAGTCTTAGAAAATGGGCTTTTTATTTTCTGGCATCTGATTGGATGGTACCCTTGTCCGGGGGGGGGGGGTGTTAACATAAAATACATGCCCAGGAAATAAAAGGTACCGTAATCCTTCACCCACTCAAGTATCCTAGTGCCCACATTGCTTGATCATTGGCCAAAACCACCACACTGAATTTCAAATTGCTGCCATTTTTTTTCTCACTTAGCAAGAGATACTGGCTCCCAATGCTCTGTGTTCAGTGCTAACCACAAAACCACCCATCATCCTCTGCTGAGACCATTTATCACTACAGTACTTTTGTTTTTTATTTTTAATTTTTACTACAGTGCCCTTTTGTTGCATGCCCCGTGACTGTCTATACCCATCCTCTGGAGAGTCGACCACACTCTTGCTCCTCCCTCCTTTCTCCAGCCATCCATTCACTCACTCCTAAAAATGAAGCTACTGTGCTTTGTGCTGCTTATTGTGCTTAGATGAACTTGCTCAACTTACATTACAGTACACCCCCTCCCAACGGTATTCGCATTTAATAGTATTTTATTAAAAAAAAAAGTGTATGTTACTTGCCAACAGCGCATCTGCTATTCCACTCTCTTTCTCTGTCTCTCGTGGCATGTGGCATGTACACACATTGCTCCCAATCACCAAATGACAAGATTAAAACATATTTTGAAGAAACTAACCAGAATGAAGTTGCTCACAACAGTGGTAAAAATGGAGGTGTACAACATCCCTCCCAACTGCCAAATGTCAGGATTCTGAAGCAGGTGCTTTGAGAAGCAGAGGCACTTGAAGGGGAAGCCCTCTACTGCTAAGTACAGCAGTACAGGGACTAGTTAACAGAACCTTTTTGCTTTTCTCATTTATATTTAATTTTATTTTTTTTACATAGTTATAGGTATTTTATATAAAATCTTAACAGAGAACCCATTTTCTAAACACAATAATACCCTCCAGGGGACTTTCCAGGGGCTATAATGGATACATGGATGGCCAATTGGTGAATGTTTCTTTTGAGCATTAGCTTTGAAGTTAATGGGAAGCATTTGATTAGGAGCAGCCCCACCAGTTACCTTTAATAGTACTAGCATTTTGCTCCACCAATTGACCATCCATAAATTAGAGATAATCTAAATATGCAAAAGTGTAGCTGTTAGTGCATTTGCTTAGTCTACTCCATTTAAAAGTTTTAACACTGGTTCACACAGGTATGATATATTTTTGAAAACTGTCTGGGCATTAATCCATAATAGCTTCCTGGCCACCAACTAACCACTGCTTTAGTTGGCATATATAATTACACTGGTTTTTCTAAATTGTTGCACTATACTGAGCCACCATGCCTCTTCAACTTATAATATGCTTTACATGGTTGGTTACCTGCACCATCACTGAGCCACCATAGAGTAAGTTTCTTAAAACATGAGCCCTTGCTTGAATTTTTCACAGCTTGCTTGTCAGGGAGTTTATGTTGGTGCTTAGTTATGAATTTGTTGTGATTTTCGTCTAATCTTTTTGTTTTAAAAAATTTCCAAGATTTTTTTTTCACCTTACTGCCCCCCTGACATGATCACTCCTTTGGGCCCCCCATAAGCCCCCATTCTGTCCACTGGGTCACCCTGCCTTCACCACCCCACATGGCAGCCTACCCCCAGGTATCCCCAACATATCCCTGTGTTGGGTGGGTCCCTTACCATCATGAGGGATCAGCCTTATGGCCACGAGGTTCAACCCTGGGTGCAGCTGAGGTGGTGGATGTAGGTCGAGGCATCCAGGAGGTGAGGGGATAGAGGGGCCATCACCCAATCAGCCGAGACCCTGTTTCCATTTTTCTCCCGGAGAAGTGGTCTGCCCTTGATGTCAAAGCGTACGCTGATATCCTCCACTCCCCAAGTGTTTGCTGGCTGGCCTTGCTGCTGCTCCTAGCCTCCACCAGAGGCCACCAGATGTCAAACTACATCCCCGTCCTCCCCCAGAAAAGGCAAGCTGTCATGGGACCCTCCAACCTTGCCCTCCAGTGACCCGAGTCTGTTCCCAAACCCGAGTCACTGGTGTCGAAAGCGGAAATCCAAATGCTGCGTCATTGGGCCGACTTCCAAGATCTTTTAATATTTTTATGGTGCACAGCTCTGATACCTTGTATTTGACAGCATTTAGTATAGACTTGTTGCATTTTACAAATCTGTTACACTGCTCTCTTTTGAATTTGCCAGTTCTTCTCACTCACGGTGATGCCCTGCTATCATTAAAGGCACATTTGTTGTGTTATTCCAGTTGGGCTTTCCAGTTAATTTTTGTGGATCTCCTGCGCTTTCACTGAGCCACTTTACAGCACCTGTTATTAAGTGTGAACCCATGCTTAACTTTTTCCAAACTTACTCATGGGGGTCTTTCTTTTGTGCTCCGTTACACATTTGATGTGATTTACTACTAATAAATTTGATTTAATCCTGCATGGTACTCTTGAAATGTTTATGGAATACAGCTGTGATTTCTTGAATCAGTATAAAATTGTTGCATTTTCAAAGACCTGCTACACAATATTTGTTTTAATGAACCAACTTTCTCCACTTTCAGTTATTTTCTTTGAGGGACTAGGCAATGCACCTTTAAACTATTCTCTTTATGTTATACAGATGAAATACGTGGCTACTGTGCTGCGTGGTTAATGCTGGATATATCACTATTACATGGACAGTTACTGTACATTTGAAATTGCATATTCTATAACTGTAATACACATATCACAATCATCTGCTTTGGGATTCAAACACCATTTTATGAGCAAATAGAAATAGTGTGAAAAAGGCATCAGCACATCGTAAAATACCCTACCCTAAACACTACCCATGGGTACCTCCAAACTATTATAAATTACCCATAGATACCCTACTGCAAAATGGATAGTTGGTTAGGGTACGGTAGTTACCACCCTGATCTTTCTACTATCCTTTTTTACCCAACCCTGACTATAACAAACTGTGAAAGACTTTGTTTTTGAGTCCAGCCATAAGAGAATTTCATTAACTGCTGCAGAGAAAGGCAGTGTAGATGTCTATGTCACTTTAATCAGGGCTCGGGCCTTGGGCCACCTAACAAATAGTGAAATACAGCCATAAAAAGCTTTCACTAACTGCTGCAAAGACAGACAGTGTAGCTAACTATGTCACAATACTGAAAGACACGGCTCAAGGGCACTTCACAAACAGTGTAATATAGCCATAAAAGGCTTTTACTATGCTTCAGAGACAGACAGTGTAGTTGATAATGTCACAGTAATAAATGACTGAGCTTGGGCCTCGGGGCACCTCACAAACAGTGCAATACAGCCATAAAAGGATTTAACTATGCTGCTGAGACAGACATTGTAACTGATTATGTCACTATAATAAATGACAGGGCTCAGGCCTCAGGGGCACCTAACAAACAGTGTAATACTGCAGTCATAGGATTTCACTATTCTGCAGAAATAGACAGTGTTACTGACTATGTTACAGTAATAAATGACAGGTCTCAGGCCTTGGGGGCACCTAACAAACAGTGTAACACCTTGCTCCTTCCCTGTTTCGTCCCCATCACCACCTCCTCAACTGAGGCTGATCCCCACTCCCCCTAGCTGAGATATTTTCAGTCCTCCACTATTTGTCCCTTTGCTCCTTCATGTGGTGTAGGTTTTTTTAACTGTTGATTGATTCAACTTTTAAAGACTGGTCTTTAGCCGTGATTTGTGTTGCAGAGCATCGCCCTTTGAACTGCTTCTAGACTGCTGCAGATTCTGCTCCACACAGGCTCATAGCAGATGGAGTGCAGCCCTTTAGATGCCACTGATTAATCAGGTGGAGCCCGATGTCATGTGCTCCTATTCTGTTGTAATGCTCTGTGAAGGACCCCACAGGCTGTCCTTTTAATGCCTGTTTCCAGCCTGGAAGTCCTTTGCCCATTACTGGTCTCAAACTACCCTACTTGAGAATTACACTGTTATGGCGGGTAGAATTCATAGGTTTCATAGGCTATATACAAAGCTAAAGCTGAAGTCCATTAAGCTCGCTGTTACAACTTATGTTGTAAGCCTTAGATAAGAATCATCCAATCTGTGTTTAAAGGTCTGAATAGTAACACTTCCCACTACCTCTATTGGCAATCTATTCCACTCATAGACCACCATCTGGTTTAACCATTTACTAGTTCTTGCAAGATGAGTATATCTTGCCTCCAGTTGCATTGGATGGGAATGTGTGTTGTATCTATTTTTGCTTGATTCAAGGCCTAAGGTCTCCCAGACGTAATTTTCAGACCATACTTTATGTACCACGCATAGGTCCCCCCTTTTGCTCCTGTACGCCAAAGAGTATAGGTTCAGCTCCTTCAGCCTGGTCTCATAATCCAAACCTGCCATATTTTTGATCCCTCGTGTAGCCCTTTTTTGCTAACCCGCTCTATCATGGACACATCATTCTTTTTATAGGGCACCCAAATCTGTGCCCTGTATTCCAAAATGGGTCTCACCAGGGACATGTACATTGGTAAACTCACTGTAGGATAGTATATTACCCGAACTGCCCTACATGACCAAAAATAGATGGTATCCGCACTATCCAGCCCAGCTACCCATCGAGTAGTTAATGCATACCATTTAAAAGAAGAAAACTAAGCACTCTAGATATTAAATGTCAAGTAACATTCAAGAATACAATTCAGAAGTAACATCTTCATAAAAGGAGTGCTAGTGATAAAGTAATAATAGTAATAGTAACATCTTTAGTTTTATACAGGAAGTTTGAATGTACACCATTAGGACAAAAGTTCCTGTTTTCAAGGTGATCTTGTTCTGGCTTAAGTAATGTGACAAGTACAACTACAGACAAATTATACAAACATGGATTCCATTTCAAATCAAACTTAGTAAATAAACAAATATAAGCCAGTTGGTATCAGGTTCACATACTTTGATAAGTAATTTCTAGATAGAGGGATATAAAAACATTCTCATTGGTCATAGGTTACATGGTTCCAGAAATATTATAATGGTTATTGAAATGACATACTAAGTGTTGTATAAGCTACCATATGATTAGTCTGATCTTATATCTCACATGTGTAGATGTCCTTTTGTTCTTTTTTAAAGTGCTTTAGAAAAAGTTTTGGGGTTTTCTCTAGTTCTTTATCTTAGTTTTGAAGAGTATCCCAGTACTTTGTAACAAGTACAAATCCCGTGATCTCACCATCCTAAACCAAACAGGGACCTTACTTGAACATGTTCCTGATTTTAAATACCTAGGTGTCACATTGGACAGCTCACTCTCCTACCATCAGCACATAGATTCTGTCACCAAAGCCACCAACATCCATATAGGCCTGCTCTACAGGCACAAACACTGCATGACTCCTGACACTCTCCAGTTGGCTATCAACAGCTCTGTCACCTCCATCATCGATTACGGACTAGCAATTTATGGCTCTGCCTCTGCCTCTGCCCTCTGCAGAATTACAGTTGCACTCAACAAAGCATGCAGGCTGCTAACTGGGGCTGACCGACTTACACACACTTGTGACCTGTACACTTGGGCAGGATGGCTTCCTCTCATCAGCCGGATACAGTATCAAACCTGCTCTTAGCCAAAAAGTCCTCCTCGGGGTCATGCCCCGGGCATTGAAAGCTCCTCAATGACCACCACAGCACCCAGCGAACTAGACGATCACACAACAACTAACCTTCCTTGTCCCCAGATGCCGGACTACCATGGGCCAGGGCCTTGCCCACAGAGCACCACAGTGGTACAATACTCTCAACAAAGAAACTCTTACTGCTGCTGCTCTTGGCCCTTTTAAGAGACAACTCCAACTTCATCTCATTTCAACTAATCATTGTGACTACCTCGCCTAAACAGGGGCCCACCGCTCACTGCCCTCCACTTCAGTCTTGACAGCTACCTCTCCCCGCCTTGCCCCCTTTTACCTGCCTACCCCCTTGCCCCCTCTCCCTTTCCTCCCCCCGGGAATTTCCTGACTTTTATCCCTCCCTCCCTTCCCTCCCCTTTAGAGCTCTTACCCTCACCCACTACCCTCCAACAATGGCCTTCCTGCCTGCATACCCCTTCCCTCTCACCTGCAGTGCTTATTTCTAAGATTGCCCTTGGCTGGTATGTCATGCTACCTAACATTTAGCACATTCTGAATTACTGGAATTTCCTAAGCCTCAGTCTCTTACTTCTTTTTATTGTGTAACTATGTATTATTATGTTGACCTTTGTATGTATGTATGTATAACCCCCATTCCTTCAACATGGAAACTCGTAAATGAGCAGTTCCTGCTCAAAGGTATTTGTAATCCTAGATTTCAATAAAACAAAAATAAAATAAAAAAACATAGACAACTTAATTAAAAGATTACATAGTAGATTAGGAGCCTTGTATAGATTGAAAAGATGTATACCAAATAAAGCCAGGGAGCATATTATCAACTCTACAATAATTCCACTGTTTGATTACAGGGATATAGTGTGTACCAGTGCATCAAAAATTGTATTAGAGAGGTTGGATACAACCTTGAATAGATTCATAAGGTTTGCATTAGATGCTCCCCGTTTGAAGCATCGGTGCACTATGTACAGTGTCTTAAACTGGATTAGTTTTACGGAGCATAGAGACTTGCATATACTGTACTTAACCCATCAATACATAAAGAAGAAGACTCCACCTTACTTGGATGATTTGTTTATAGCACGTATACTGAAAGTAGGCTTGCGATCAGCACAAAATCTGGAACTGGAAATCCCAAAGACTGGAACAGCAAAGGGGAACTCTGCATTAAAAGTTAGTGGGCCCAAGCTTTGGAATGGGCTACCAGACTATTTGAGAACAAAAATAATTGCCCCATAGAACATGATTAAAAGGTGGTTACATCAGAGTCCTACTCAACCAACTAATAGCGGTTGTAGCTAAAAGTTTGCACTTTTTATGATCACTCTTCAATACTTATTATTAATATTGCTGTCTCTCTAAGTCATTTTGTATAACAAGCACGGTTATTGCTAGGACTTTATATTTTAAACAAAAAAAAAGAGAGAATGAAAACTTGTCATTTGTGTCATGGCTTGTTAATAGACAAGTTATATATGTGTACAACACTGTTTTATTTTGTAAAATGTGGATTTTACTGAGCTATGTGTATTTATGAAAGTGTTTGTATGTTATGGACCCCATTGTAAATGAATCTAACTACTCAAAGGGATATCCTTTTCCTTGTACTTGTAAGGAATAAACTTTTACAAACAACAAACATATGTGGAAATGTCATAACTCCATATTTATTGAGTACTTTTGGTGAAAAAAATGTGTTTATTAGTATTTCTTAATCTGTGTTTACATTCTTTTGGATGGAATTAATCTATTAAATAGCTTGGACTGTGTAAATGAATAATTTTGTGTATTAGATGAGTCCATTTGTTTTCTTTCTAGTTTCTAATTTTAACTATCCCAGTTTTCCATACATTATACAATGGTGTGCAAAAAAATCACAATTTAATATGAATCGCGCTAGTCTATTATATAATTTATTAACTTTATTTAAAGAAGTTTTGTTTGTAAACCCATATCTATGGTCTCTGTAATCCATTACAGGAATTAGTAATTGATTTACAATAGATTTTCTTATCCTATGGTATAGACAAAACCTGATCCATTTAAAAGCCCCTAGTTTGGTGTCAACTTTAAGAAAAAATTAAGAACAAAGCAATCATTATTTTGACTATTGCTATAAATAGACGTGTTTACTATGATATGGACTAACATATTCAGAGTTAGAAGGCATTTAGAAATGGAGCCATTTCAATCACTTTTTATGGCTGCATAGCAAAGCTATGCATAACATACTGCTATGATGTAGAAGAGAGAAGGGTCTGTGGAAGCACATGACTGGACACCTCCATAGTGTCCCATCACAAATGGCAAGACCCAGATGAGAACTGGACATCCTTCACTGTGTTTTGATAAAGACCAAGGCTTGTTGTAGCCCGTTTCTGACCCAGTGTCAGCCTAGGGCCTTTCATCTTCCTCAACTGGGCCTCCCTGTGGTGGCTGAGGAAGGGTCCATCCTGGATCAGCTTCTGAGCCTGTGCTCAAATGTTTTAACTGATTTAATGACTTTTTTCATGTTTATTTTAATTTTTAATTGTTTGTTATTCTATTGTATGTATTTTATGCTCTTTTGTTATTGGGTTGGGCCTGAAAAAGGGCTTTTCTGCCCAGTGCTCTTACCCAGTTAACAAATTAAAAAAAAGCCACCTCTTTTCCCAGATGGTCCCACTTCTCCCTCAATTGCATGGGAATCCCTGGAAGGAACTCCTAACCTCTTCTTACTGATAGAGGGTGGGGAAAGTCATTCCCAGTTACAGTGTATACCACTTGTAATGGACTAATTTGTCCACTACCAATATGTCCGTTACAACCGGCGTCCACTGCATCCATTTATATCAACAGTGCTGGAAGCATAGCACAGCAGTATAGCCACACCAGTGTACTTTATTGAGATTTCTTTTGAATCTCTTGAAACTGCTACTAGTGAGTGTAAAAGCCTGTTTCCAGATCTCTTTAGGTAAGTGGCTTAGTAAACCATACAGTTGAACACTATGACTTACTCTCTGCACTTGTATGATTCTACTGCCACTCATTCCACTACTTGCTGGTTTAATTGTGGCTACTATATTCTCTGAAAATGGGGGCTCCTCTGATCTATATTTTCGGAAGGAAAAAATGGACCCCTCTGTTCCGCTCCAATTCCCCGCTTTTCAATCCTGGAAAGCCATGAAGTCTATTGCGGACTGGATACATTTCTCTGTTTTGGACTTAACATCCCAGCTGAGATCAGGACGGTCAGTCATGGTGCATCTCCTTATTCAGCTATCTAATCAAACTAGGAATCTGCCATCAAGAAACTCCTGGCAATGCACCTCCTCACTGCAACTATGTTAATTACAAGTTCTGAACATGTGAATGACATCTCCTTGAATATTTCAGATGCAGACTTTAAGAGGCTTATTGGAGACAAATGTATAGAACTGTTAGATCTGTTATTTCATGGTTAATTGGTATGCTTATGCTCTGGGTCAAGAACACTAATTGTTTGATTGCCTGATTGGTTGATTGATAGAATTGGTGCAAATGGGCACAAAAATGACTCTCTGGTGGCCCCAAGCGGCCGTTACAAACGGAATCACAGGTCCATTTTAACCACTGTTTTTTTTACATTAAAGTAATAGAAAAAGGCATTTGGCAACATGAATTTGTCTGTTACAGCTAAATGTCCACTTAAACCAAGTCTGTTACAAGTGGAATATACTGTAATTGCTGCAACAAAGAAAGGCTCTCTTCTGGGTTGCAGCCACCTATATGGATCCTGCCTCCTTCTCAAAGGCTCAGAAAACCCCTCTGCCTGAGTTCTGCCTTCTTATCCTACAGATTGGGAAGGAGTTGGACCCTGTTCATGCATTGTGCACCCAACCATTTGACCTTACTGTAGCTTGGTGCATGCTCTGATTTCTTCCTCCTATGCACATGGCTGATCTGATCCAAATCCAAAACATAAAGGAATATGTACAGATTGATATTGGGCACTGTCATACACAAGTTGGGGGAATAAAATAGTGATGTTAGTCAACAAGGACATATCCTGACATAGGATCTGTATTGGGCAGAATGCCGTCTGCCCACATCCTAAACATTGAGATCCCCTAACCCTACTGCATCTACCTCTGAAACTGTCCCTATCTAGCTGGACTGGGGGCTATGCCATGTGGGGTACAAGCTCAGAAATGTCATGGCTCTCCTGGTGACCCCCATTACCTGGTGTCACATCAGTGGTTTCCCATATGGTAGATGTGGAGGGTGCCAGCAAAAGTTGGGTTGGATTCTAGGAAGACTTTCACTCCACACACAGGGTAGAGGAGGTCCATACTTCTGCCAACCTGAACCCTGCAGTATCTCCCTATCATGTTAGTTTTGGACCATCAGAGTGTGATGGTCAAGCCTTCCAAGCCTACCTTCATGTCTCCCAGCTCCAGTTCTCCCCCAGCCCTGAGTGAGATCCTGGATCCACTGCCATATCACCCATCTTGAATGAGTCATAGAACACCAGCAAGAAGATCATCCAGAAGAGGGTGGCTTCCTGATATAATGTACCAGTGTTTTGCAGATAGGCTGTCATTCATCTTAATAATGTGGCAGATTTTGGTAGACAGGGATCTGGCATCTTCTCCCCTCTGGCCCAACACTGCATAGTATTCTTAACCACCATGGACTGGTCCAGGTCGGAGACACCCTTCATTTTACTCATAAATGCAATTGCAAGTAGGTGCATCATGCCCATTGATGTGGGGTACACCCACTCCCTTAAACTGGACAACAAACCTCATCAAGATGTCTGCTGGCATTAGCCACCTTACCTACAGGATGTACCTATCCATGAACCTGTAAAAAACCCTTAATAAAAGCCTCAGGTCTTTCTTGGTATTATCAGCCCATCCTTTTCTACAGAAAGCACTGGCTCTCACCACCCAGTCTCCCATCTGTAAGGGGAACTGGTGTCCTTTCTGCATCTGAGAGAAGCCAAATTCTGCAAACACAGACATCTGTAAATAAGTAAGAGCGTTAGTGGTGCTATTTTGTAACCCTTTATGTGTCTCACCCTAAAGCGGGCAAGCTCATGGCTCTGCTGGACCAGCACCTGTAGTCTGCAGGTTGCTATGGCTGTCTGGCAGTCTGTCATTTGTTAACTTCAACCAATGCTCATTTATTAGAGTAATAATTGACCATCCTGCTCCACAGAGCTTTCACCAACACCCAGGTGGTCACTACAATGGGGAACCACTCAAGTACCGTGATACCCTTACATGACCCCAAGGTTGCAAATTTGTGGGGAAAGACAGTTTTATGTCATGTGATTCCCATTCAGGAAGGCCCCACTGCCATAACTTCTTGTTGAATCTGTGAAGAGCTGCAATTCAGTGGCTGGTATCAACCTTTCTACCACATGGTGACCCCTCCTCCTTAAAACTGGACTGGAAACATTCCAGCTGTTAAAGCCTACTGCCCCTCTGGGCCAGGCTGCACCCAGTAGTGAGGGAGCAGACCCCCACCATGGATCTGGTCAGAGCCTGGATAAAGGCCCTTCCTGGGGTGACTGCCTGCATAGAAATTTCTGTAAGCCCCAGTAATCGCTGGACTTCCTTCAGCTTCAACCTACTGGCCCATTTTGCCTGTGACAGTAAGGTCTGAAGCTTTCTGGCTTTTCCCTCTGTGATGCATTGTATTTTAAAGGAGTAAAGTTCAATCCTCCAGGAAGGTCAAAGAGGTGACGTCCCCCCCATGGCAAATGGGATTCTCATTTCCCTACAAACCTCTAAAAAGTAATGAAACATAGTCGTGATTGAGGGTTCTATGATCAAGGGAGTACAGAGGGTAGTGAGTGGGGGAAGGGGGGATTTGTCAGGTGTCTTACTGAGGCATCACCCATCCAGGACATAGACAGAATAAGGAGGATAGTCGAGAGAGAAGGGGGAGCTGGTGGTACTGTACACATGGGTATAAACAATCTAACAAACCAGCCTGTAGAACAAATGAAGAATAACTTTAAGAGGCTGAGGGACAGACTGCAAGCACACTCAGCCTTTCTGGACTTTTCTGAAGTTTTCCCTGTGTGGAGTAGGGGGAGGAAAGGATAGAGTAGGGATGGAAGAGATCAAGGAGTTAAATGGGAGGTTAAAAGGATAGTGCTAAGAGAAATGGTACCAGTTTGTGGGGGACTGGGGGGACTTCAGGGACAGGTGCCTCTTTAATGGTGATAACCTTCATCTAACAAGAGATGGAACCTGCACACTTGAGCAGAGTTTGACATCTACATTGTATGGTTAAACTGACAGCAGGGGACAATGAGGCTATGGAAACCATGGAAAAGGGAGTAAGGGAAGGAGAACCTGCTAATTTTCTTCCATACCCATGACTGGTAGCAGTAAGGTGAGTAAAATGAAGGCTGAGGTTCAAACCAGAGTAGTGGAAGAGGCACAAGGGGGAAGGCTCTCAAGGTCTGCAAGAAATGGGAAAAATAAGAAGTTAAGAAAAATGGGAAAGAATTCAGGTGTAGGATCAGAAACAGCAAAAGGCTTTCCAGTGCCATTTGGAAGGGAGTCTGCCTTAATGACAGGAGTCTGTGGAATACAATCAGTGAGCTCCCCACATTGGTGGCAGACATGGAGGTGGACCTCATAGCTGTCACAAAAACTTGGGCAACAGAGAATAACGATTGGGACTTGCAGGTCCTAGGTTACACAATATTTACACAGGATAGGGGGACAGGAAATCGGTGCTGTAGCCCTATGTGGGTTTGGGTCACACCTGGAAATGAGCTTTGGCTCAGTGAGCCTATCCCAGTTACCAAATTTTAAATAAATAAATTAATTAAATAAATGTCATGGAGGGCATAGAGGCTCTGGTGAATTGACACATAAGTGGAAGCAAAGTTGAAACAATGTAGCTGTGAGTTCACCTCATGGTGCCATCAGGCAAAAACATATAGGTGGGAGTGATCTATAGACCACCATGACAAGGAGAAAAAGAGAGAACATACAAACTTGCCAGTAGATGAAGGCCTTTTGGTCTACTGAGTCTGCTAGATTGTGTAGTTAGCAGCCCTTATACTGCAGCTTTCCCTCCTTCCCCTCCTCCAGTGACCTTCTCCATGCGAACATACAAACTTGCCAGCAGATAAAGGCCTTTTGGTAAAACAGGCATAGCACCTTCCCTGAACAGGAATCAAACCTGAGCCATGGTGGTAAGAGCACCTAATCTTAACCTCTAGACCTCCAGAGATTCCCTAACCACTAGACCACCAAAGATCCGAGAGAGATAGGGAGCTCTGTGAAGAGCTGGCAAAGAGAATAAAGAAAGGGGAAGTGAAGGTGGTGGGTGACCTAAACCTGAAAGATATTGACGGGGACATTCCAGCAGCCAGGTGCACTAGTAGTCAAGTCTTGGTTAAATACATTACAGAACTGCCTGCTGGTGTAGCTGTTTAACAGGAACCCATGAGACGGTGAGGTGGTCATTCTTAATTTGGGGCCCATTAACTCAGAGATGGTTGCTGGAGTGAAGCTAGAGGAACCACTGGGGATCCAGAGACCATAACTCCTTTTGGTTCAGGCTGGCACTTGGCACCAGAATGCCCCTTTCAAAAACTGAAGTCATAGATATCAGAAAAGCAGATTTCAAATGGATGAAGGAGCTGGTCCAAGACAAGTTGACAAGGCTGGACAGCATCTGAGGCATTGTGAAACTATAAGGGATAATCAAGAGCATATACCTTTGCTGCAGCGATGGAAATACTGCAAAGACCATTACAGCGACAAAACTGACAGTTTGTAGTAATGGTCCACGGTATTGCCAACACTGCTTTCTCCAGGGATTTTGCCCCCTCCTCGAAACAACTCCAACTCAGAATTGATAATCTATAATGCGAGCAGTGTGAGGGGCAGAGCCCCCAGAAAAAAAAACACTTGCTTCCCCTGATGTTACAATGCTGACTGTTGGCATTGCACCATTGCTGTAATGCTGACTGACAAAATTCCTGTTGATGCAGTTTGGTGGAATCAGTCAAGGGGACCATTCTTGAGGCAAAAAAGTCATGCATGAAAATTGTTGCAAAATGTAACAGGTACAAGACATTAATATGGTTCTCAGAAAGGGTCAGAGAAGAGTGAGGGCCAAAAAGGCTTTCACCAGGTACAAGGAAAAAGCAGGGAAAATGAATGGGCAGAGTACCTAATATGAATTTGCGAAGCAAAGAGGATGGTCATGGTGGCAAAAACAGACAAGAAGCTGCATATTGTGGAGGGGGTCAAGGGTGGGGAAAAACTATTCTTCAGATATTTTAAGAAAAAAGGAAGCAGGGTAGGGGTATTGCTTGTCTACAAGAGGGGAAGATTAATAGAGTAAGAGGACCAACCAGAAGCCACCCTTAATGATTACTTCTGCTCTGTCTTCACAAGGTAATACAGAGGGCCCTCTTGAAAGTGGCATCAAGGTGGATGTCAGGGGAAGTCCAGAAATGAGGCAGCCAGTATTTACCAGAGAAAGGGTCCAGAAAGGGATAGAAGCCCAAAAGGTAGATGAAATCCCAGGGTCAGATAGGATGCACCTAAGGGTACTCAAGGAGAACTGGCTGAACATCTAGTAGGTCTGTTCAGTAGCTCAGTTCGGACAGGAGTAGTTCCAAAGGACTGGATGGTAGTAAACATACTCCCACTACATAAGGGGTAGAACAAAGAGCAACTGGGGAATTACAGACCTATCAGTCTTACCTCTATAGTGGGTACACTGATGGAGACACTGGTCAAAGATGATCTTGAGGACTACCTTGAGAGTAACAGTATACAGGATAGTAATCAGAATGGGTTTGTGGTAGGGATGTCTTGTCAGACAATCTAACAGTTTTCTTTGACTGGGTAACAAAGGTAATATATAAAGGCTATGCTGTGGATTTACTTGACTTAAATTTCAGCAAGGCTTTCAACTGGGTGTCATGCAGAAGATTGCTGAAGAAGTTGGAGGACATGGGCATGGCCAGGGACATAGATGGGTAGATAATTAGTTAAAGAAGAGACAGAAAAGGTTGGAGGTAAACAGGGTCAAATCAGAAGAGAGGGAAGTCACAAGTGGGGTGCCACAGGGATTAGTCCTGGGTCCTGTCCTCTTCAATATTTTCACCAGCAACATTGGAGAGGGCAATCTGGGAAAGCTGAGACACTTTGTAGATAATGTAAAGCTCTACGGTAGGGTAGATTGTGTCAAAGTGATCATAGAGTTGCAGAGTGACCTACAAAGGCTAGAGGGGTGATCTAAGGTTTGGCAGTTGAAATTAAACACTACAAAGTGCAAGGTTATGCACCAATGGAACAAAGCCTCAGGACAGAGTACTGGATTGGAGATGTAAAACTGAGCACTACAGGAGAGGAAAGGGTCCTGGGAGTCATCTTTAGTGACTCCCTCAAACAAGCCTATGTAACAAGGCCTATAGTATGGCTAACTGGATGTTGGGGTGCATCAAAGGGGTACTGACAGCAGGAAAAGGATGCATTACTACCTTTATTGGTCACTGGTGAGGCCACAGCAGGAATACTGTGCTCAGTTCCTGAATCCTCATCTAGCAAAGGACAGCAGGAGGCTAGAAATGGTGCAATGCAAGGTGACAGATTATTCAGTGCCTGCAGAACAGATCTTATGAGGAACGACCCATGGCACTGAACATGCGCTTTATTTATTTATTTTTTTATTTGTAATATGTTATCAGGATAGGACCCAAGAGCATTAGAGGCCCATTTTCAAGGAGAACCCAGAAATGTAAACAGAGCAACAGTACAGAATAAATATGTACTACATCTGTGTACACATTAATCAGTTGACATTAGAGTTGCACATACTGCAGATAAGTTCAAATAGGTGTCCAGTGAACACAGCAACTGCGATTGAGTGCTTTCAAAAAGGGTGGCTCAATAACGGCACCTGTGTTCAGGGCTACCTGGCAGGGAAGTGACCTGATACCTGGGTGGGCAAGGTAGGATGACAGGAAGCATACATGTGTGTACGCATGCGCACACACATGGAGGAGGGAGGAGGTTTGTTGGAGGGAGTGTGGCGGGCAGCTGCCGAGCTGGTCAGCTAGCATGGTGGGGAGGGTGATCAGTTGGGTGTGCTGGGTTTGGGTCTGGTGCAGCGTGGTTGTTTTTGTGCTGGCAGGCAGCATGTTTTTTTTTAAGAATTTCAACCCCTTCAACATGCACCCTCCAGAGTTGAGATTCCTTAAGTGGGGGTGTGTGGGGGGCACAGCCCACATATACATTTAAATTCCATTGCAGCTTTTCAATTCACCATGAGTGTACATTGCCATAATTCATTTTCAGCTATGTACACTTGCCCAAACTGTTATCATATACAACCATCCAAACAGTATCTTTAGCACAATTTTAAATGTATTCTGCAAACTGATGGATTGTTACAAAGCAGGTAAAGTATTTCAGAATGTAATGGTTTTAAAAATAAAACATCATTGGCCCAGGGTGGAATGGAAGCATGGGGATCTTATGAAATGAGTAGGAGCAGATCTAGTACTCAGGAAGCCAGCTCTGGGGCTAACATGAACCATATACAAAAATCTAATTGGTCTGTTTTGAAACATCTAAACTGGTGAGGATAAATTAAGTAAATCATGAGTCAAAAGAAGGCCAGCCAAGGTGTTTGTAAAGAGTGCAGTGATGAAAAAATCAGGGTCTGAGGCAGCAAATTTATGGAACTGTAGAGAATTTAAACTTTTTGCATGTTGATGACATTAGCAGTGGCACAAACTGGAAGCCCATTGTCCACTAATGACAAGATTAGGGACTGAGCCAAGACTATGTTAAAGTGAGTTGGTAAAAAAAACTTTTAGCATAAAAATCTAATGAATGTGAGTTTTCAGTGACTTAACTAGTATGGAAATATTTCTTTAAAAGAGAGAGTCTGGTCTATAGTAAAACTGAGATACATGAAGCTCTCTACTTTCTCAACAAAATCTTTAATTGTCAGAAAGGGTAAAGTCTTTAATTTTTTTTTGTTCCAAAGTGCATATAATGATTTTGCAAACATGCCATACAAGTCCATTTTTAATTGACATGTCTGTACCAGTTCTAAGTCTGGCTGCTAATATCTGGTTATATCTCTGACATTAGAGATCCTTCTGCACAAAGAAACAACAAACACGTACATGATAATCTGGGAGTCAGAGCTGTGCAAAAATCAACTAAACTGTTCAATAAAACACTAAACAAAATAGGCCTCAGCACTGATCCCTAGGCACTCTGGTAAGGAGTTTGATGAGTGGAGAAGAAAAGGTATTCAAAGAGATTGATTGAGATACAGTATGTCCATGTAGTAATCCTGGAACCAGGATATTACAGATATAATTGACCAAGAGCCCTATGTTTGGCAAGCAGATGGCCATGGTGCTTCAGATCAAATGCTTTGAAAAGAACCAGGAAGAGCACAGCAACAGTGTCCCACTGTCCAAGTCCCTGTGAAGTTCACTAGTCAATAAAAGCACAGCTGTGAGCATGCTGTAATTATTTTAAAAGCTATGCTGGTAAGATGATGGCAAATTGCCAGTATCCAGGAACTTCGTAAATAGGTCAAAAACAATCCTGTCAAGGACCTTAGAAAACTGGGCAAGTAGGGATATTGGTCGTCAGTTTTTGGTCAAGATTCACTCTTGTGATTTAAAAATAGGGACCACAGTTGCTTGGTTTCATAATCTCAAGACCACACCAGTAGCTAAAGAATGGATGTACAACGCGCACAGAGTATTAGCCAGTACATCAATAACCAATGAGAAGCACTTTAGATCCAGTCCCAACATCCGCCTGTTGGCGCGGCAGTATCACTGTAGCCCATAACACTGGCAATCAGGATTTGGGAACAAGCCTGGGTCGACCACCCCATCCCCCAAGGAGACCAGAGGTCGCAAGGTCCTGCCCTGAAGCCCTCCCTGCCCGCAGAAGCCCCAAACCCGAGACTCACTAGAGACCCCCCTCCCCCGAGGAGACTGGAGATCGCGAGGGCCTACCCTGAAGCCCTCCCTGACTGCAGAAGCACCGAACCCAAGACTCACCAGATAATTCAATACCTTGAAACAGGCGGTTGCCACGACCGTTGGCCTTCTGGCGGCTTTTTTCAACGGCCACAAGCCCCCAGCCTTGCCGCACGAATCTCGGCCAAAGAAGCTCCCAAGCACCTTGAGTTGCTGCCCAGGCTCAAACGGAGCAGAACCATTAATTTGGTGCCAGAATTTGAACAATTTAAGAACGAGCAAGCAATAACTGTTCTGTAGTTGCCTGTAATTTGTATTGAAAGCTTAGACTCGCTGCATCCACAGGATTAGTGCTTACTGATATCCCCCCTCTGCAAAACTCTTTTGGGGACTTTTTTGTTAACTTTGAAGAGCATTTCCAGCATGTTACTGAAATCCCACCATGTGAAAAAATCATTTGGGACTGTTTTTGTTAAGTTAAAGTGCATTTGCAGCGTGCAGAAGTTCAGATAGCCCAGCAAGTAACAACAATTGCCTTTCTACTTTTGAATCGTATTTCTGTTACCTGATAGCCCTGTGCTCTTTTGTTCTTCTCCCCACACCCAGTACCAGCCCGCCCCAAACAAGTTAATTGATTCCCTGTTTTTGCTTGTTTAAACCCCCCTCTCTCTTCATTTTCCAGCAGAGACCACCCCCCTCGAGGAGACCGGAGGTCGCGAGGGCCTGCCTTGAAGCCCTCCCTGACCGCAGAAGCCCCAAACCCGAGACTCACCAGGTAATTTAATACCTTGATCCAGGCTGTTGACATGACTGTTGGCCTTCTGGCGCCTTTTTTCAATGGCCACAAGCCCCCAGCCTTGCTGCATGAATCTCGGCCAAAGAAGCTCCCAAGCACCTCGAGTTGCTGCCCCGGCTTAGCCCAGCCGAACGTTATGCGTTCGGCTCACCACCACCCCCACCACCACCCTTGGTCGGCTCTCAAATTTATAGCCAGGGTTAGTCAGGTGACCAGGTGAAAATAACCTATCAGCCCACTTTTCCAGCTGCAGGTTATACAATTCTAACTCTAGTGGGCACTGTAACTTTCCTCTCACTTAATTCCCACACAATGTATTCCCTACTTATAACAGCACTACTGACTTCCAGGGTCACACTACTTGCTCTACAACCCCCTCCACCCCACCGTGGCTCCTATACCACACCACCATATCTACTACCCTAATCTTTCAGCTATCACTGATAACTACTGGCCCAGTCCCTTCAACTTCTCACACCCATGCCAAATTGATCCCAAAGACTTTTACTCACACACACCCACGTTAACATCCACACTCACTAAGGGTATGCATTGTACCTCAGCTCTCCCCCGCCTCAGACCTCAGCCCCCACTACCCACGTTAACCCAACATTTGGCCCCCTCACTTCCCTCTACCTTCTACCCAGCATCATTTCTAGTCTCCCAGTACCCTCCTACAACAAAAAAAACCCATCACCCTACCAATCCCAGTGTTTGTCTCCCAAACGCTGCAGGCTGGCCCTCCTGTGGCACACCTTCCTACTTCTACTGCTATCTGGCAATATCAACCCCAACCCAGGACCTCCCAGCACAAAAAACTCTCCAAAAAAACCTCATGGGAGACTGCTGCTAGCCTCACTTAATATTTGCAGCCTACCCAAAAAACACACCCCTCTACAAGGCTGGATTGCCCAACATGCACCAGACATACTAGCCCTCTCTGAGACCTGGCTCTCTGATAAAATCCCCAATGATGCTGTCTCCTTAAGTAATTATACCATCTTTAGGGCAGATAGGACCAGCAAGAGAGGCAGTGGCTGTGCAATTTGTATTAAATCCCCAATCAATGCCGCTGAAGTACATACCCCCACCCCACAATATGGATCCCAGACACTAACTGTCAAACTCAGTTTGGGTTCCAAAACACTCCACATCATCTCGGCCTATATCCCCCTGAGAAACCAAAAACTTGCGTTTGAGTCAATCCTTCACACTATCTCCCACCTACCTAATACTAATGAAATCATATTAATGGGTGACTTCAACGTCGACTGGTTATCCCCAGCCGCATCCAGCTACAAAGACACTGCCCTGGCATTGGATCTTACTCAACTAGTCACCTCCCCGACCAGGCGGGACTCTAGATCCGGGACCTCCACCCTCTCAGACCTCATTTTCACCAACAGGCCACAAAACCTCTCCCAGGCAACTGTGCTCCCTGACTCTATCAATGACCGCTCCCCGGTTACTTGCTGGTGATTGGGTAAACTGCCCCCTGCCCCGCCAAAAACCTCTTGGCAGCGGAGGCTCAAAAAAGGAGGCTTAGAGAACCTCAAAGACTATCCAATAGCTACTGGCTCCCCATATACACCACCAGTCAGTAGACATTGCTCTCACCCACTTTATAACCACCTTCAACAAAGCATGTGATATATTCACTCCCCTCACAAAGCAAGTTGTGAAAACCAGAACCACCCCCTGGATCACACCCTTTCTCCTAAACCTTATGCAACAAAGGGACAACCTTTGGCACAAGGCCATTGACTCCCAACGCACCCAGGATAGACAGCTATACAGGGAGGCACGTAATAAATGTACATGGGCCGCGCTGCAGGCGAAAGCTAATTATTACCAACCAACCTTTACCTCCTCCTAGGGAGACGGAAACAAATTCTGGAACAACATAAAAGAACTCAGTGGTAAATCCTGCTCCCCCACCCCTACCCAACTCAATCTAAACGGAGATGTCACTCAAGATCCCGCCACTATTGCAGAAGACCTTAACTCCACCTTCTCGTACCTCTCCCATATCCTCCTTCCTATTTTCTTCCACCCTATCACAACCCCCCCTCCCCCCGAAACCCCATGTAATGTCAACTCACCCCCTTTCTGGCTCCAAGTCATCCCCTGCAGTGAGGCAAAACGCTGTATCACCAAAGCTATCGCCAATACCCGTTACAACAATGACTCCCTAGACCTTAAACTCATTAGGCTTACCCTCAATGTCACACTACCTCACCTTACAAAAATTCTCAACCTTTTGCTATGCCTCGGCCAGTTCCCCTAACCTGGAAGAAAGCCATAATCACTCCCATTCTGAAGAATGGTGACCCCACTAACACCAGCAACTATAGACCTATCTCACTTCTTCCTCCTTTCTCCAAAGCACTGGAAAAAATAGTCTCGGACCAGCTAACAGAACATCTAACTAAACACAACCTTCTCAGCCAGGAACAGCATGGTTTCTGGACTGGCCATAGTACCATCACTGTACTTACTGAGCTCACCACATTCATCCACGAGGCCCTTGACCAAGGCTCAATCGCAGGGGCAATCTACGTGGATCTGACCAAGGCATTTGACACGGTCAGTCATGAACTACTGTTTTGTGTCCTTCCTTAACTAAATTTGGTCCCTGAGGTCACTGCTTGGTTCAAGGATTACCTCTCAGGACGGTCTCAACATGTCAGGATAACCACCACCATCTCCACCTCCAAAACAGTTTGTTCAGGTGTCCCACAGGGGTCTATACTTGGCCCATTGCTCTTCACCCTCTTCTTAAACTCTCTCCCTAAAGCGTGCAGTGGTCATCTTCTACTCTATGCTGATGATGCGGTTCTGTACTGGAAACACCCTCAACTGAATGCCCTCCAACTGGCCCTTCAGGGTTTTTTCAGGGAACTAGAGAACTGGTTCACTGATCACCGCCTGATCATCAACTATAGCAAAACTAAGTCCATGATCTTTGCACATCGCCAAAGCCCACATAGTCAAACGGCACTCCAAATTAAGAACTCACTAGGCACCCAACTGGAACACGTTACACACTTTAATACCTGGGTATCACATTGGATACTTTCCTCTCCTACCATAGTCACGTCCATCTTCTCTCGTCCTCAGTCAACACTAGAGTGGGCATCCTCTACAGACTCAAAAACTGCCTACCTGCACAGGCCATGCAACTTGCAGTCACCTCCTCCATCCTCTCCCTAGTTGACTATGGGATAGTTATATATGGCTCAGCTGAACCCACCACGCTAAGCAGTATAAAAGCTGCACTTAATAAAGCCTGCTGCCTAGTTACAGGCAGTGACAGACTAACCCATACCTGTGATCTTTATACACTGACTGGTTGGCTAAACTTCCAACAAAGACTAAAATACCACACCTGCATTCTCACAAAAAAAATACACCTTCAGCTTGCCCCCACCGGCCTACTCCCCATCATCAGTGCAGCCCCCATCAGGCGTCATACAAGACTCACAGCTAAATCATCTTTCCTGGTTCCCCTTTGTAGAACATCCCTAGGGCAAAGATTGTTCCACTACCATGCCCCTCTCTAGCTCAACACATTACCCCCCACTCTCTTAGTCCCTTAGCATCTCACTATTCAAATCAGGCCTTAAAACCCAACTAATGGAGAATGCTAAATGTGACTATGGCTAATGCTGCCCACCCTCTTCTCTCCCAAATCCTCCACTTTTCCTGACACAGGGACTCCCTAGACCCTATGAAATGGCATCCTACAAATCTCTGTCTAGGGACCCCAGGAATGCTTCCTAATTACTGCACCTGCTAAATAAGTTCTAGCCTGGACTGCTCTGTCAGTACTGTAACTGTAAATACTGCCTGTCAATGTTAGTCTTATACTATATTTGTTTTCCCTCCACCCCCTGTAACCGATGTGGAGCCTTTGCAAAAACGTTACTCTGTCAGTACTGAAATTGTAAATACTGCCTGTTCATGTCTGTCTTTTACTGTACTTGTCTACCTTCCACCCCCTGTAACCTGACGTGGAGCCTTTGCAAAAGAGTCTGTGACTCAAAGGATTGTAATTCCGATTGTACTCAGTAAACAATAAACAATAAATAATAAACAATAAACAATTGGGGTCTGGGCAGGGGGAGAAGGAGGACTGAGCATCCTATAGAATGCTCTCCTCATCCATGGGGGAGGTCTATCTCATCGCCCAGTTACCGCTGCCTGTGGATGCAGGGGTGGTGGCATGGGTGTATGGTGTGGGGAGGGGAGGACACTGTTAGGTGCTTGGCTGAGACATAGGCCAACATGTCTACAGCCTGGACTTACATCCTTCATGCCAGTGTCCTCAGGGGTGGGGTTTTGTGAAAACAAGTAACCTGAAAAAAACAATGTAAAAAGCCCCCAGTGATGAGCAGCAAGATCCCCAACAGCTGGATGGGGGATGGATCATGGATCGTTTGTACAAACACCACCAAGCCCTGCCAGCACTGGGATTGAGAAAAATATGTTATTAAACAATATTGTTTAGTCCATTGTAGTTTTTGAGTATGCATGTATAAGACACTTTAACATTTCATTTACAGTTTGTGATTGAAACTTAAAATCATCATCTGAACCACCACAGGTAGTCCCAATCTACTCCAGATATGATACATCAACCAATGGAGCAATTTTGTCAGCTCCACAAAAAGTGATATTGAGCTCTTGGGCAGTTTCAATGGGATTTGTCAAGTTACCTTGTTCCGTAGTCAGATGTGGTATTGTTATGGAACTGATCTTTCCCATGAGATTGTTTATTATACAATGGGATAAATTAAAAGATGAAAATTCTGCATTCTAATTGGTTCACTGGCAGCTTTTCAGCATGGTAAATCCCCCAGTGTACCAACTGGAAAAGGTGCCAGTCAGCTAGTTAATCAAGATCAATACGACCCCCGAAAATGCCACAAAAAAGCCACCATCTTACCTCTCCGGTAAATGGACATCTCAAGACCCCCTGCACCACTCAAATTAAACAAACTAATTATTCACAATGCCACATTGGGCCAAACCAATGTTTCTCAACTCTTCCCCCATAACTACCTGTACCCGACTAACCTCTGTGAAGTATTTTTATTTTCAGTGGCACTCACCACCATTGAAACCGTTCACTCCTACCTTTATAGAGCTGCTGCTGGGCTACTGAATCACCAAGGGATTGCTAGAGAGAGGGGTATTAGGACAGACAACAGCCGGGGTGGGTAGAGGGTTATGGGGATGCTGACCAGCAGAGAGGAATCTCCGAGCAGCTCCCACTACTACCAAAAGGACAGGCAGGAAGAACTCTCCCAGTGGCTCATATTAGTACCAGAACCCCTGGCGAGACAACCAGAGCAGGAGTGTATGATGCTGAACTTGATGGTGATGTGGGTGACAACACATTCATCAAACAGTGAACCAGCACAGAGGAAAACAAACATCAGTTTTTGTATTTTTTGGTCTACACAAGCACAGAGAGAGAGAGAGAGAGAGAGAGAGAGAGAGAGAGAGAGAGAGAGAGAGCCCCCATCCACAAAAATAAAGTTTTTTTTTCCTCAGATCCAGATTGCCTCAGTCTCCCTGCCCACTGTTGCCTAACATCAGCTAAATAGTACTCTGGCTCCAGAGTGGATTTTTTAACCTAGCTAGTAAAGATATTTTAATAAAAGTCAATTAAAAAAAATATATAAATTTCTCTTTATGTCTTCTAAAACAAATAAAGCTAAACATTGCATAATAGCAATACACCACTCCATAGTGTGGGTATATGGGTGTATTTAACACTTCCGGTGTGGTTAAGTCATTCGGCTTGCAGCCTCATGACCAAACCACACCAGGCGTGGTAAATCCACCCATGTTGTAGTATATTGCTTAAGTATTTGCCAATGTGCCTGTTGACCTTTTGAAAATTGAAACTGGGAGCTTAATATTCCATTTTTGTCTTTCTAACAAATTAATTCCACTTATTCTTTAGTTTTTAATATTTCAGAAATGTGGATCTGTACACTGTTTCTTAAGAAGCTTTCCAGATCCTGTCTGTGTCTTACGTCAGTTGTACCAGGCAAGTGATGATTCATTTCTGACTTCTATTTTTTTAATTTACTTTTACCTCCTTTGCCATGTGCTCTACGGGGCTGTGACCCCCCCCTTGGAGGGGGTACATCCTCCAGCCTGACCCCCAGCTCTTCTGCCCCCAAGGTTCCCCCATGAATTCCCCCTCTGTGGCATGACCAGGTGTGGGGGTGCCGGCTGTCCCCTGCCACCTGGTATGTCAAATCTGGTGGCGGGGGGCAGACTTGGTCGGAGCAGTCGGGCCATCACGGGTCCATGGAGCCCTGGCCATTTATTTCATTTTTTCCCTTCCCTTCTCTCCCATGTAAGCACATCAGCTTCTGAGCATCCCTACCCATGCTGCCCTCCAGCCACTGCTGGAGGGCAGTCAGTGGGCAGAACGACTAATCTTCCCTGGAGAGAGGAGAGCAGTCCTCCAGATGCTTAATGCTGTCTCCCCCCCTGCTGACCCCAAGTGGCCCAGGCTCATTCATGAACCCAGGTCACCAGCATGGCGTGAGGTGTGGCATCCAGTGCCTCAACCCTAAGCACCACCGGGCCGGCTCACTGGCTTTTATTTTTAGCATGTAATTGACAGATAGGTGCAAAAGTGATTGCAATCCTTATTAAATTATTGTACAGTATAAAATAATCCAACAACAAATCTACCAAGGGAATGACATGCAAAGAAGGCTAGTTGATCTGTGAAATAGCATTCCTGAATCACAAATGTTCAGATTGCAAATGGCTCTAGAGGTTACATGTAGAGAAGGGGAACGAGGCCTGTGAGCACTCCAATAGTAAATAACTGGAGAATGGTCACATATGCTATCGGGTAGAGAGTGGGCTTGATGGGTATGATCTGGTCTAGGAGTGAGTATCCAGCCTATTAGGGACTCAGTGCCAAGCCTTGTAATTTAGCCTGGAAGCTAATGAAATCATTTGCTTAAGGTTTAAGCTCTCAAGGTGGTCTCTGCATCTCCAAAATCGTATTAGGAATCTGATTAAAATTGGCATCTTCCAGGAGAAGGATTTCCTTTGTGTCATGTTTGGACCACTTGAGCTCAGACAATAAAGTCCATTTTCAGAACAACTGGGAGGAATTTAAAAAGTAGCTAACATTAAGTGTTTAACACCCCCAAACATAACAAAATAGAAAAAATCACAGGATGAGTATCGGTGAAATCATTCGCCATCACAGAAAAACTAGACTTGTAATAGATTAGGTCCCACCACCACATTTTATTTATTTATTAAATTAAAGCTCATTTCGAGGTCCGACATGGGGGAGGGGCAGGTGGAGAATAGGAATACAGCAAAAGTTACATTTGTGATAGCGTAGCACAGAGAACAGAAACACAAAATACATGGTGTTGTATAAGCTGCTCATAACAGAGAACCGTAACATAAAACATGATGTTGTACAAGCTTATCTTGATACAGTGCAGGAGTACTGCAAGATTATAACAAGTTTACATTAATTACATTGAAGAAAGTGCACATGAGTGTTGGCATAGCCCTAGGTACCAAGAAGCAGGATAATTTACAAACTATGTACCAGAAGTAGCAAGAGTCTTAAAATGTATGCCTCATAAACAATAATTTCTGGAGGGGTTCTAAGCTTAGGCAACAAAATTAGCGCATGGGATCACTTAACAGTATCCTTATAGTAAGAGGTTAGGGTACGACATCTGTGGAAAAGCAGGTTAGTGTGAGGAGATTCAGGGAGGGAGGGAAGGGATGGAAGCAGTCACAGGGAGAGGAGAATGGTTTAAGGTGTTTTTTGAGGGAAGCAACAGTGGGCAAGAGGCGGACCAACTGGGGGAGACTGTTCCAGAGGGCAGGAAGCCTAAAGGCAAAAGATAACTTGCCGGACTACGAATGTGGTAGGGGGAAGGTGAAAGTGCGTGGGTTTCTGGAACAAAGAGAGAATCCTGGGTTGGTGAAGGGGAAAAGTAGAGGTAGTGAGGAGAGCCCTGAACTAGAACTTAAAGATCAATGAAGTGCTGTGAGCTTGACGACCACTAGAGAGAAGACTGAGGGAAAGAGCTGAGTAAAGGGAACAGTGGTGAGTATGATAAGGAAGGTTAGCTGCAAAGCAACAGAATGCATTGTAAAGAGGGTCTAGTTTGATGAGGGATGATATGGGTGCAGTTCTGTACATGACATCTGCATAGTCAATGAAGGGCAGAATAAAGTTGTTAATAAGCTCTTTATGGGTTTGGAGTGAGAGACAGTCCTTGTGCTGGTACAAGACACCAAGTTTGGGCTAGAGCTTGTCATGGATGGAATCAATGTGGTGGGAGAAATCTAGTTTACGGCCTAGCCAGACACCCAGTCTTCTAAATGACTCCACTGTGTCCAGCTTTGAGCCATCGAGGGTATGGGAGGGGGGGAGTTTGTCAAGTTTTTGTGCCATGCCAAAGACCATTGCAACAGTTTTCTTTCTCTTGCATTTTACTGAGTTAGCCTCAAACCATCCTAGCACATTCAAAAATCAGCTTGCAGGGAGGCTTATATATCTGACATGGAGGGGCCAGATCCATGGATAACCATATAGTTGGCGTACATGTGAATGTCAAAAGTGGAGCAGGAGGAGGGGAGATTATTTACAAAAATGGATAATAAGATTTGCCCGAGGATTGAATCCTGGGGGACACCTTCATGGATGGGAAGTGGGACATATGAAATGCCACCCATCTGTATGTACTGGTGTCTGTTAAGTGGGCCCTGAACCAGTCTGTGGAATAGGGTGAAGGGTCAGTGGATTGTCTAGTAGCAGCCTGTGAGAGACAGAATAGAAATCCTTTGCTAGGTCAATGAAGATGGCCAGTGTAAGCTGGCCATTGTCCATGGCAGAGTGTATGTGATTAGTGAGATGGAGCAAAGAGGATGTAGTGGAGTGGTGGTGCTGAAAGCCAGATTGGTAGGGGCTAAGGACAGCACTGGATTCCAGGTAGGAGTTAAGCCTGCTGAAAAGGAGGGTCTACTGCAGTTTGGCAAAAGCAGGGAGCAGAGAGATGGTCCTGTAATTGCCCAGTTGGAAGGGGTCACCACCTTTGTGAAGTGGGATGACCTTAGCTGTCCTCTAAGCCTTGTGGATTTTGTAGTGGGAGAGAGATAGGTTGAGAATGTGTGTAAGTGATGGTGCAATAGCTTGAGTGGGCTGGGGCTGAGCCCTTCAAGGCCTTGTTTAGTCTAGTTCAAAGATCTGAGAGCACATAGAACCTCTATGAGGGTGATGGGAGGATGGAGTACCCAGCTGAGGAGGAGGGAGAGATGTGATGGCTGCAGGAGGGGGAGAGGGGGTGGGGGGCCATCTGGGAGGGCACAGGTGGTAAAAATGAGGTTATAGATGAGGCAGCTGAGCTGGGGTCTGTGCCATTTGTGCCTGCTTCATTTTCTTAGCCTGCCTCATGTTAGAAAGCAGTAGTATGGAATCACAGTTTCTGAATTGGATAGTCTGTTTGATAACAATGTCTCAGACACTGTGAAGAGACCGAAATCAATCCCCAGCACCCATGTAGTGAGTTCATCTAATTTTAGTAATAAACTTCTAATGTTTACTTGGGTAATGGATAAAGCGTTTTGGAGTTACAGTGTCTGCATCACATTCACCTAAGAAAGGACTAGGATTGGGTTGAATGTTACCAGCTAGAAGCATGAGTAACAAAACAAGGGACCATTTTCTAATAGCTAAATTGGAACAAACCAGTTAATTTTTAGATATATTGGTACTGCAGCACAACATAAAACATGTAACTAAGTATCTATAGCTGACTTTAAGAAATAACATAACCAACTTTACTGTAAGTCAATAGAGATACAGTGGCGTGAAAAAATATTTGCCCCCTTCCTGATTTTCTCTATTATTGCATATTTGTCACACTGGATGTTTTCAGGTCTTTAGACAAAATGTAATATTAGATAAAGGGAACCTGAGTGAACAAATAACACTTGTTTTTTTTTTTATTTCACTTATTTAATGAAAAAAGTTAACCAACACCAATTGGCACTGTGTGAAAAAGTAATTGCCCCCTTACACTTAATAACTGGTTACGCCACATTTAGCTGCAATGACTGCAACCAAACACTTCCTATAATTCAATATCAGTCTTTCACATCGCTGTGGAGGAATTTTAACCCACTCTTCCTGCAGAACTGCTTTAATTCAGTAACATCTGGTAGGCTTTGAGCATGAACTGCTCGTTTCAGGTCCTGCCACAGCATCTCTGTTGGGTTTAAGTCTGGACTTTGACTAGGCCACTCTAAAACTTTAATTTTACTTCTTTTAGCCATTCTGATGTGGACTTGCTTTTGTGTTTTGGATCATTGTCTTGCTGCATGACCCAACCACGCTCAGCTTCAGCTGACGTAGGATGACTGGACATTCTCCTTAAGAATTTTCTGGTACAGAGCAGAATTCATGGTTCCTTTAATTATGGCAAGTCATCCAGGTCCTTAGGCAGCAAAGCATCCCCACCCATCACACTACCACCACCATGTTTGACTGTTGGTATGGTGTTTTTACTGTGGAATGCTGTGTTTGCTTTACGCTGACATTATGGGATCCATGTTGTCCAAAAGTTTCACTTTGGACTCATCTGTCCATAGAACATTTTCCCAAAAGGCTTGTGGATCATCCAGGTGCTTCTTGGCAAATGAGAGACGAGCATTTATGTTCTTCTTGGTTAGCAGTGGTTTCTGCCTTGCTACTCTCACATGAAGCCCATTTTTGCCCAGTCTCTTTCTGATTGTGGAGTCATGAACACTGACCTTAGCTGAGGCAAGAGAAGCCTGCAGTTCTTTGGATGTTGTTTTAGGATCCTTTGAGACTTCTTGGATGATTTTACACTGCGCCCTTGGAGTAATTTTGGCAGGCCGTCACTACCTGGAAGGGTCACTACTGTTCCAAGTGTTCTCCATTTGGAGATTATGGCTCTCACTGTGGTTCATGGAGTCCCAGAGCCTTAGAAATAGCTTTGTAACCTTTCCAGACTGATAGAGGGCAACAAAATGTTTTTCTGATCTTTTCAGGAACTTCCTTGATCATGGCATAATGTGCTTGTTGAATCTTTGTGCTGGCAATGTGACTCTGATGGTAAGGGCCAAAATAAGTGAGGTTTATATTGAGCAGGGCCTGGCTGTAATCAAGCCTGGCTGTGTTCAATCAGCTGATTCTAATTATCCCTTTAATTGGGTTGATTTAACTAGGGGGCAATTACTTTTTCACACAGTGCCAGTTGGTGTTGGTTAACTTTTTTTATTAAATAAATGAAATAAGTAAAAAAAAAAGTGTTATTTGTCCACTCAGGTTCCCTTTATCTAATATTATATTTTGTCTAAAGACCTGAAAACATCCAGCGTGACAAATATGCAATAATAGAGAAAATCAGGAAGGGGGCAAATACTTTTTCACGCCACTGTATATGGTTCTAGATAGATATCAGTACAAACTGAACACTGCAAAATTGCACTGTCAAGCTGTACAGTATTGTCTTTAGCTGCAAATGTATTAACATTAAGTGATAATAAAGAATCAAAAGTAATTTAAAATAATCTATTTTAACATCCAGTTGGAGTGCATACCAATAATAATCAAAGAACAAGGCAGACCCTAGATAGGGAGTAGGTCGGGCCACTAATAACTGTAGAACATAGGATTACTGACCATTTAAATTTGATAAGGAAGCAGACTCCAGATACAGTAGGTGTATCAGGCAGTAGATAGGTCAGCTAGGTCCATAGCATAAGCTAAACAAATTGCTATCTTATTTTAGAAGCATATGCATATGTATAGTACACTATGCAGGCATTAGAATACGCAGGTACAGTATTCAATAATACCTAGCTAGCAGTGCTAGTAGTTACATAAGCCAACAGTGAACCATGGAGGAGTACAGCATCCCAAAGCTTGTGTAACATATGTACTGCAATGCAACAGAGAAACGGTACACCCACCTTGTAGTCACACACTTTTGGGGCAGAATGACCAGTCGATGGCTACTCCACAGCTAACATCCACAGTGTGACACCCTTGGTGCTACAGCCCTCAGTACAGAGGGCCACATAGTGTGTAAGGCCTCTAGAGGAATAGTGAGCTTTGAACAAGATGGAGTGGCCCCACCCACAGAACAGAAGGAACCACCCAATTGGTAGATTTGCAGCTGGAGGAAGATTTGCTCATGGAGAAGGGTCTCCAGATGTAGCAGCTGAAATGTTGAGGTACTTACTAGAGACCAGGCAACACAGGAGAGATATGATAGAGACCTTCAAGTTCCTGAACAAGACAAACAAAGTGAACTACAAGGAACTATTTAGCAGGAGTAGATTCTGGAACTGAAGGTCATGAGTGAAAACTGGGAGGGCGGGGTTGTCAGGAGATAGCTGGTCTCAAACTTCAAACCCAGAAATACGCTTCCAGAAGATTTTGTAACGTCAAGATTCTATCATTTTATTTTGATAAATATATGAAGAAGCAACACAAAAACATACAAAATACAATCGCCACTAGAAAACTCCTATGTTTCAAGCCTCTCTGGCTGTTTTTCAAGAAGTGTGTGTGTGTGTGTGGGGGGTTAACAGGGATTTAATTATTATTGAATTTTTTTGACTGGTTTGGCCCACTGAGACTAGAAGTCCCTTTCTCGGAGGCAACCCTGGGGGAAGGGGGGAAACAGGGATCAACCAACTGAAACTGAACCAGATTAAGCTGTTGTACTACAAAAGAACTAGAATCCCTCAAATTAAAAATTGAAGATCTTGAGGCAAGATCCCAGAGGGATTATATAAAAATAGGTAATTTACCAGAGGGTATGGAAGGGACAGACTCCCTCAGATTTTGTGAGGAAATGCTTACTACATTATTGGGGTTAAAATATCCAGAACAATGTATAGAGTTAGACAGAGCCCATAGACCTTTTGGACAAAGACTGCCAGACTCAAGACCAAGATTTTTGTAAATTAAAATATTCATGTTTCAAGACTGTGAACAGATTCTGAATAAGGCTTGGTTAAACCTTCACTGTGAAAATGTGTTTTTTTATTCTCCTTTTGAAGTAGAGGTGGCTTTGTAAAAAAGGAAAGAAATATGAAACCTCCTCCTCCTCTCAATCAAATCAAAACACTTCAAATAAGGAGGTCACAGGAGACAAGGGGGATATTTAACCTAATTTCTACATGCTATACTATATGATTGTCATGTGATTTAATCTTATCATACATCAGTTCTGATTAAGCTCACATACATTCTCAGGGGAAAAAAGGAAAGGGGGAAAGAGAAGTGTTGGGGAGTGGGATGGAGAAAAAAAAAGAAAGGAAGCTATAAGATGATCCTGGGGCAGTGCAGTGCAGTAGCTGGATAGAAGGGAGGGGGTGAGGAGGGATGTATGGGGGAGTAAGGTGGAAAAAGGGGAGGAAATGGTGTTAGTTATACTAATCAGCACTTTCACTGGGAGGATTGAAAAATATTCTCCTGCCAACCCCCACCCCCCGCAGTCCTAATGTCTTATTCTTTTGGTATATCCTATTTTTTTCATCACCTTATTCCTCTTTTCTTAGGTGGGGTTTTCTTTTGGAGATATAATTTCTGAGACTCAGGTGTAAGAGGGTGGATTCTCACATATGACCTGATGAAACATAGAAACATAGAAGCTGATGGCCGATAAGGACCACAAGGCCCATCCAGTCTGCCCATTTATTTTTCTACCTTATGAGTGTGCCATAGTCCTTTGCTCTGTCAATGGCCTCCTATCTATTCATACTCATTTGTATTGCTCCCTTATGCCTATCCCATGCCTGTCTGAAGCCCTGCACTGTATTCTTATCCACCTCTGCCTGAGGTAGGCTGTTCCATGCATCCACCACCCTTTCTGTGAAAAAGAACTTCCTCACATTACCCCTTATTTGGCTTCCCTCTAATCTCAAGCTGTGTCTTCTTGCCCTGCTATTTTTCTTATATTGAAACATGTTAGACTCTTTCACCTTGTTAATGCCCTTAAGGTATTTGAATGTTTCAATCATATCACATCTCTCCCTCCTTTGCTCTAGGGTATACATATTGAGTTCAGTTAATCTGTCCTCATATGTTTTCTGATGCAGTCCCTGCACCATTTTGGTTGCCCTTCTCTGGATTGCCTCAATTTGGTTAATGTCCTTGTGAAGCTGTGGCCTCCAGTACCGCATGCAGTACTCCAGATGGGGCCTAACCAGTGTCTTGTAAAGAGGGATTATTACCTCCCTCTCCGACTTGTGATACCCCTACTAATACACCCCAACATCCCTCTAGCCTTACCTACTGCTTTAGAGGTCTGCTTGGATGATTTCAGGTAATCGGTGATGGTGATGCCAAAGTCTCTTTCTTTCCTTTTGACTGCCAGCAACTCCCGTCCCAGCCTATAGGTGGCTTCAGGGTTTCTCTTCCCTATGTGCATGATCTTGCACTTCTTTGCGTTAAACCCCAGTTGCCACTCTTCTGACCATTTTGCTAGTTTATCCAAATCTCGTCTCATTCTGCCCACTCCATCTAGATCATCTACTCTGTTGCAGATCTTGATGTCATCTGCAAACAGACAACTGTTACCCTCCAGTCCACCTGCAATGTCACTGATGAAGATGTTGAAGAGGACTGGCCCCAGGACTGAGCCCTGAGGTACCCCACTTGTGACTTGCATCTCTTCTGACTGTATACCGTTTACCACCACTCTCTGTTTTCTGCCTGTCAACCAGTTTTCCACCCAGTTGACCAACATCTGACCCACCCCAAGCCTACACAGCTTATTAATAAATCTTCTATGTGGAACAGTATTGAAAGCTTTGCTGAAGTCAAGGTAGGCAACATCAACTGCTCCACCTTGGTCCACCACTCTGGTTACCCAGTCAAAGAAATCTATGAGATTAGTTTGACAGGACCTTCCTTTTGTAAACCCATGCTGTCTTGGATCCTGTGCTCCTATGGATTCCAGGTGTTGCACTATCCTTTCCTTAAGGAGTGTCTCCATAATCTTGTCTACTACTGAGGTAATACTGACTGTTCTGTAGTTCCCTGCCTCCTCCCTGCTACCACTCTTATGGAGTGGGATCACATGAGCCCTTCTCCAGTCTTATGGGACCTCTCCTGTGCTCAGAGACTCACTAAACAGTTCTGATAATGGCTCTGCTAGTTCCACCCTTAGCTCCTTTAGTACCCTGGGATGTATGCCATCAGGTTCCATCGCCTTGTCCACCCTGAGGTTATCGAGCTCTTGTAGGACCCTTTCTTTTGTGAAGGGACTAGTGCACACCTCTCTCCCCCCTGTGTTCATGGTGCAGACCTGTGGGCCCTGCCCTTCCTTCTCTTCAATAAATACTGAGCAGAAGTATCTATTTAGGATAAATGCTTTTACATGGTCCTCCTCCTCACACTCCTCCTTATCCCCTTTGATCTTAGCAATACCCCCTCTGGATTTTCTCCTTTCACTAATGTATCTATAGAAAGTCTTGTCACCTTCTTTTACTCTTTGTGCTAGTGTTTCCTCACTTTTGGCCTTTGCCTGCCTTACTGTCTTTACTGCTTCTCTTAGGGAAGTTTGGTATGCCTCCCTATCTTCATCACCCTATTCCTGACCAGCTAATTATCATCACATTTCATGGAGAAGGTAAAGGATCTACGTGGTGTTGGGTGGGATCCATGGGTTAGGGAGGGTTTTGTTTGGGGAAATGCTTTAATGAATCATGAATTGGGGGGTCGTGGAAGATTTATGCGCAAAAAAATATAATAATAATTTATGTTTGTTATTGAAACAGTATAAGTGTGAGTGGATTGTCTTTCTTCTATGTCTATTAACACTACAGGGTATTTTCTTTTTAAATGGAGGATGTAATGCCATTTGTCCTGGTGCCTTGGGGAGAAATTGCTAGGGACTGCCAAATTAAAGACTATTTTCAAATCTTTAGGGGCTGTCAAATAAAAAATAATTTTTCTTTCAGTATGGAAATTAGAATAATGACATGGAACTTAAATGGTGCCAGAGATAGAGTTAAAATGTGAAAAATAGTCTGGATGGCTAACAATAAGAAGATTAGTTGTCTTTATCTTCAGGACATCCATTTTGATAAAAAGGACATGGAGTTCTTTGCAAATCTATTTCAAGTGGTGGGAATATATATGACATCTGTGAGCAATTCTAGGGGAGTAGCAATCTTTATTAAAATGAATTTGAGTATGCTAATGTTGAACTGAGGAATAGATTTAGAACATAGATTTGTTTATTGTAAATTGAATATTTCACAGACTCAAATATCATTGTTAAATTTGTACACTCCCAACAAGGAAGATTTATAATTTTTTACCACTACTTTTTTAAAAGTAGCCTCTTGAGATACCCCTTTAATAAAAAGGGAAGACTTTAATTTTACCATTCACCCTTTGGACAGGGCATTATCGACATCTGAATGGATAACCAGAACAGCAAATCTATTTAAAGGGTACACGCAGGACTTCGGACTGAAGGGCCCATTTAGGTTTCTTCATCCTGTATTGAAAAATATTCTGAGCCATCCCACCAGCACAGCAGTTGGATTTCTGCTTGTGATGCCAATGACCCATGTTCAGGAATGAACCCAGGAGTTGGAGGGCCAGCTGGGGGAAGAAGGCTTGAGTGTCCCATGACTGCTTGCCTTCTCCAGGGAAGGGAGGGGGCTTGAGCTTCAGCATTTGCTGGCCCCTGGCAGAGGCTGGAAGCACAGCAATATATCAGGTTCCATTTTGGGAGGGAAGGTGATGGACATCAGCTCTAGCCTTGACATCACGTGAGTGACAAGTATGCCCCCACTGGAAAAATGGAAAAATGGTCCCAGCCTGGTTGGATGATGGCCACTCCTCCTCCCACCATGCTGGTCCCAAGAGAGCACCTCATCCTCCATCTCCCATGAATGCACCAGCCTCGGGGGCACTGTATCCCTGAATTCTCCTACCTTGCCCTGAGGAGTGGCCCTTCTGGTAGGGTTAGTGCTGGACCCCCGGGATGTGGGGTACATGAGACCATGACCGATGGTAGGAGAGGTAGCAGAGGTGAGACGGTGGGTACAGGGAGCTATGCAGCCCAAAGGAGTAGCAGGGCCCAGGTCAGCAGGAGCTTAAAAAAAAGGAAAAATATCCTTTCCATTCCAAAACTCACAAACACATTCTTCAGGATTGACTTCATTTTGGACTCGGACTGCCTAATTTCTAAAATTAAGCTTGTGAGGTATAATTCAATATTAATATCTGATCGTGCCTCCTGTAATATGCAGATAAACCTAACCCCCATTTGGCTCCCACAGTTCAGGAATTGGACAATGAATGATTATTTGTGGAAAAGTGACAATTTTCCTGAACAGATCAGAGATCAAATTCAGCTTTTTCTTTCTTAGAACTCATCTGAGGATACTCCGGTGTATATAATTTGGGAAGCACTAAAATGTTATATTAGGGGCTGGATTACAGTCTATAGGAATAATGGATGAAAAAAGTAATAGAATTAAGTAATTTAGAAGCAGAATTATCAGCAGCAGAGGCTTCTTTTGCATAAAACCCATCTGAGGACAATCAAATCAAATGGATCCACATTAAGGAGAGAATGGAAAAAAATCTGCATACACTGGCTGAATGTTAGATGTATAGACCCAGAGCTAAATATTATTTCTATTTGGCTCTCCCCTCTAAACTTCTAGCATACCAAATAAAATCAGAACAGAATAAAAACAGAATTAATAAATTGAGCTCTAGTATGGGAGAACTTATGTTGGACCCACTGGAAATTAATACTCAGTTTAAATTTTTTTTGTAAACTTATATACCACTGAGACATCTACAGAAAAGAAACAATAGAAGAAATGCTGAATGGGTTGAGTATTTCTAAAATAACAGTGGCAGATAAAAATATCTTGAATGCAAATATTACTTTGCAGGAAATTCAGGAAGTAACAGGAATTACCAAATGGGAAGTCACCAGGCCTGGGCAGGTTTTCTTTTGAGTTTTAAAAAAAACTTCAGGATATTATAGTGCCTTTGTTGCTACAAACATTTCAGGGTATCCTCGAGGTGGGAACTGTCCCTCCTACCTTCAATGAAGCCGGCATCATCTTATTACAAACCTCCTGAGCTCTGCTCATCATATCAACCTATTTCCCTTTAAATTGTGATTATAAGATTTTTGCAAAAACATTGGCTAATAGATTGGCTAAGGTGGCCCTAGAATTATGCATCAAGACCAGACTGGCTTTGTTGAGGGCAGGAGGTTACAGCATAATATAAGAGCACCTCTGGATATTATGGAATGGGCTCAGGGATCAGAAGCACTGATTTTCTCTTTGGATGCTGAGAAGGCCTTTGACAGGTGCAATGGCCTTATATGATGGTAGTTTTAAAGGCCTTTGGATCTGAGGGTAAACTCATAGGATGGCATCAAACTGCATACTCTAATCCTACTAACACCAATATATCATATTCCTTTTCTCTGTTTTGGGGTACTAGACAGGGGTGTCCTCTCTCTCTCCCTTATTGTTTGCATTGTTCATAGAACCTTTAGCAATTAATATTAGATCACATGATCAAATCAAAGGTATTCAAATAGGAGAGCAAGTACACAAAATCTCACTTTATGCTGATGACATCCTTCTTTCCTTATCAAACCCGGAACAATCCTATAGTCATCTGCTAAAGCTTATTTCTGATTTTGGAAATATCTCCAGTTATAAAATTAATTAGGAGAAAAGTGAGGTTCTGTTTATGAAAGAGTCTTTTCAAATCCCACTAGAACTTCCCTTGTTAAAATAAAGTAAAAAAGAATCTATGAGATATTTGGGTATTCAGATAACCTCTAATCTAACCACTTTATTGCAGTTCAAGTACTCTCCTATTTTTGAAAAAATTAAGAGTAGATTTAGAAAGATGGCAGTATTAACCATTAGTCTTATTAGGCAGAGTTAGCATCGTGAAAATTAATATCTTACCAAGGATTTTGTTCTTATTTCAAACTCGTCCTATTCTTGCAACCAAATCTTTTTTTTTTTTGTGGATTGGGAAAAAAATTAAAAGATTTTTTTTATGGAAGAACCTCTCCCCTAAAATTGTGCTACCGAAGTTGTATTTGCCTAAAGAGAAAGGTGGATTAGATAGTCCAGATGTATGGTATTATTATCTGGCAGCCCAACTTGCAATGGTGGTAATTGGTTTAAATAGAATAGAATACCTATTCCTAAATCGGTGCCATCCTTAATGGTAAATTTAAATATGAAAAAGAATTATAACTCAGTTTTGTCTTCTACAAAAGTTACTAATCATCTTCGGACAATAGCACAAGGACTGTTGGGAAATATAAAATGTATATCAAAATTCAGTCACATTAAAAGTAACGGCTATATTCCTCCTTCAATGATGGGGGACTTATTCAGAAAAACATTCCCTTATAAAGGGATACTGTAACTGAAATGAGGATTTTTTTTTTATAGCTGAGAATTTCTTTCTTTTAATGCCCTCCAAGAAAAGTATATAATAAGTGACAGGGTGATATTTCAATATTATCAAATTAAAAATGATTTCCTAAAAAATAGTGGATGTCTAGTCACACCTAAATTATTAATTTTGGAGGAAATTGTGATCTATACTCCTCAAATCAAAAACTAATCTCTTTATTATATAGCAGTTGAAACTCCAAAAATAACTTTTCTTTGAAAAGCTTGAAGGTGGCTTGGGAAAAAGAACTGCAGCTTCCTATATTGGATTCAAATTGGGCTCTGATTGCTGACTTATCAAATTTCAAAATAAAAAAATAACAGACTAAAACAAATACATATAAATACACTACACAGAAAGTATTTAACTCCAGTTAGACTAAACAAATTTGGGGCAAATCCCATAATTGTATGCCAGAGATGTCAGCTGGAGAAAAGATGTTTGCTTCACATGTTGGCTACACGTGTAAGCAGCTCTTCTGGATAAAAATCTTTCAGCTATTAGGTAAAATAGTGGGCAAAGACTTTCCTTTTGATCCCATTACAGTTCTTTTTGGTTAGAATTCAGAAGCAGAATCAGAATACAGTCACCTTATCTAAGTTAACTTGAGTTTAGTAACTGCCAAGAAGGCAATTCTTTTTTAGGTGGAAGGATTCTGAAGCCTCAGAATTTGTAGAATGGATACAATTTATGTTAGATCTATCTAAAATAGAAATGACATACTATATATTAGAAGAAGATCTGGATTCATTTTATGAAATATGGCACCAATTTATTAATATTTTAGGTTTTGGAGAAATTAGATAAATCAGGTAGCAGGGCAAAGGCAAAACTGGCATTTAGGTGACAATGATGAGAGCAAATAATTCCAATTATTTGAAATGATCCTAGCACCCATGCTCTAAGTCACAATAAAAAAAAGAACCAGATTAAGCTGTTGGTAGAATTTTTAGTGAATAGGGGAAATTTGGCCAGGACACCAGGGAAATTCTCCTACTCTGTGATAGGGTCCCCTTACATCCTGGCACTCTGCCAAGATGGCCATCTCTGGAGGAGCTGTGGAGGACATGGAAGTGTTGGAGGCAGAGGAGATGGTCTCTTACCCTGTCTCTGTATTGAGAGAGACCACATCTCATACCAAAATTGTAATGCTGCCATTTCTTCTATGGCTTTGGATATTTCCCCTACTACTGCTGTGGATCACTGCTAGAAGAGTTCAGCTCTAGATACTTCCTCTGCTCCCCTGGCTATACCTACAACATCTCCTAGCACTGCTTCAGTGATTACAAGTGAGTCTTCCCCTTCTACTTTACAGGTTGTGTATTTGTTACTTTGTATTGAAGAGCAGCTTTATTTTGCTGCTAGACAGCGATTGTTGGCTCTCAAGACTCAGCCTGTTTCTTTACCTGCTACTGTCCCCCATGACTCAACTTCTGTGAATGTGGCTTCTGATGCCTCCTCTCTGCATCTGACATTTCCGCATTCTTTGTCTGTTTCAGCTGCCTCTCCCCACTCCCGAGCGCCTACGCAGACTGCACCACTCGCTCTGCTTTCTTCAGGTAACTCTTCTGCTAAGGATTTTTCTACTTCATTACCTCCCTCTGCCCTACCTGATGTATCGCCAACAAAAGACTGGTCCGTTGAGTTGGCTCTGGAGGCAGCGGGGTGGGAGAAGGATCCGGCTGTTGGGACCTGGCATTCTGGTTCCTATCTGATTTGTACTCAGTTGCCTAAGACTGAAGACTTAGTAGTCCCTCCTGATTTGAAAGTGCCTACTGATTCTTTCAACCTTTCCTGCCTGCTGAACTTCTATTAACCCAAAATCTGACTTTGTGATTAGGACCTTCAACCTCTACCCACATTGGCCACCAGACTCCCGAGGTCCCTGGATCTCACCCTGCTACTGCTGTTTCCACCTTTCCCTCATCTATTACTACTCCCAAATTGTATGCTGCTTGTTTTCAACCTCCTGTGCAGCAAGCAAAGAGGCACAATGCTGTCCAACTACAATACTTGGGAGGTTTTTCTGAACTCCCTGATCATTTTTTTGTTGGTCACAGCCTCTTAAAAGACTCTATGAAGTTTGCTGCTTTTGAAATACATGCTTTAATACACGTTTCTTAAGAATCCCATTTTGATGTTAGTTTTAAAACTGTAGCTGGATGTGCGTAGGTCATGTGATGGCAGCCTAAGAGTGCAGTAGCAAACTCCATTAGCTCTGTTCCTTGCTCGCTAAAACCTACTAACTGGACGTCCCTTCAGAACTTGATATAGAAGATTTAAGTTAAACTACTGCAGTGAAACTTCATAATGCAGTAAAAATCGTTAATTATGGAAGTCTTCATGCGAAAAGCTCCACCGCAGCATTCGCCGCCACCATTCCCCGAGAAAGACAAGGCCCCCAAGCAGCCTAAAGCTCAGATGCTGAAAACACCTGCGAGTACTTTGCCACTAACAGAAGACAGATTTCTGGAAATTATGAAGTCTGTGCAGGAGTCAATAGACAGCATAGTGGAAGAACTCCACCAGATCAAAACAGCTACCGACTCATTATCTAATCGGATGGCAGATTCAGAAGCTCGTCTTGCTTCAGCGGACAAAAAGCTTGACAAGGCTGCTGTAGATCACACTCTCACTAATCGAAGAATTAAAAAGCTTGAAGATAAATTAATAGATCTAGAGGGGAGGAGTCACAGGAACAATCTACTAATAATGGGCATTCCTGAAAAGGAAGAAGGTGTAACTCCCATACTCTTTGTTCAGAGGTTTTGTGAGAAGATCACAGGGCCCTCTCCTAACAGCCCTACCTACGTCATGGAGAGAGAGCGCATAGGGCACTTTGACCACCCCCACCCCCTGGCTCGGCACCCAGGCCTATAATCTTTAAACTGTTTAACTTTCAGGATAAGCAACATATTATTGCAAAAGTAAAGGCACTGCAAGAAGTTCTCTGGGAAGGGAAAAAAGTTAGGGTGACCCAAGATCTACCACAGTCAGTCCGCATTAAAAGACAAGAGTTACACCCACTTGTAACAAAGCTTATAGCGGCGGGTAAGCCCTTTCGAGTTAAATACCCTGCATCCTGCAGGTAAAGCTTGGTGATCAATGGCAAACCTTTGATTCCCAGGAACAGGCATTGAGTGAACTGAAAACAGCGCTCCCAGATCTATTTAAATGAACCTGTGCTGAAGAGAGATATTACACTGCGTCTGATTCTACTTGTAGCAGCAACTTTTCTGTGCCAATGCTACTAAAGCCACATCTTTATGTATAAGTGGACAATCTCTAGCAGCCTGGTACTCATTCAAAATGTAGGCCTTTTCTTTACACTGGGAACTTGATTTGAACACAACTTCAGATGGTAATGTGTCCTTGAACACTCTGCCTGATCCATTGACAGATCACGCTTATTCTCAATGAAAAAGTCTCTTCAAATGGATCCCCTCTGCACAAGTATGCAAGACTAACCTCATGATTACTGAATTTTAAGTCGCAGTTTTTGAGGATCGTTAAATTAGAGACAGTGTTGATCCCCGATTCTGATATAAGACTACGCAAGAACATGAGACTTTTCCTACGATCTGCGAGCTCCACATTAAAGCTTTCAGAGGCCCGCTTGTTATAAATGAAAAGCCACTAGCTTACAACTCTCGAGTCTGTCTGTATGATTAAGTTCATATGGGTTTAAAATTCTGAAAGCCAGCTTAATTGTAAAGTGGCATAACAGCCACAGTGGGACTTAATATCGAGGCCACCAACATTTTATGTACTGTGTTGTCTTTCTATTACTTATATTGACATAGCAAAGCCCTACTGTTTTATGTGGCAAATCCGAAGGAGTAACTTTTTTGATTAGAAACGGTTTACCTTTTAATAAACCTGTAAATTACTTTTGCCATTCTTAAAGGCAACCACCCGAATGTTTAAACTACCAAAACTGCCAGATAAAATTAGCGAGTTGGGGAAGGGGCTTTTGGGGGAAGTAATAGTTTCTAGGCTTGTTTGTTTGTTTACATCACCTGACATAGATGATGGCAGTTCAGTTACTGGAACTGGGGGTAGTTTTAGGGTTTATATGGGGTAGTATGGTTAGAGGGGTAGGAAATTATTGGGATGAGCTATCTCCTCCTTACTCACCTTTATTAACTACTGATAAAAGCATCAAGCACTCTCATCAGAACTCAGATATGCCCTATCGTATTTGGAGAGCCAATATTATTGTCAAATAATGGCAGGCCCTTATACAATTCTCAGTTGGAATATAAAAGGTGTTAGGGAAAGAACCAAACGGCAAGTAATATTAAACCACTTGTGATCCCTTAGAGCAAATATTGTCTGCTTACAAGAAACACACCTTAAGTGAGAAGACACCTCATCATGGTGTAAAGGATGGGTAGGGCAGTCTTACAGGGCGGGTATATCCACAAGTAGAGGTGGAGTCACTATCCTTTTCCACAAAAACATTCCTTTTAGATTAGAAAATGAGGTATGGGACAGTCAAGGGCGATATATAATACTACATGGTATACTGGGTATACACCAAATAACGATCAGGTCTATTTATGGACCAAACGTAGACTCCCCGCCTTTTCACCAACTTAATAGAAAGTGTTTCCATTACTCCCCCTAGAACTATAGTTCTGGGAGAAGACTGGAATATTACTCCCCGACTATCATTAGATAGATCAGAGCCTAGGAAATCTGGTCTCTCCCTGGTCCAGAGAGCCCTACAAGATTTAATGATTAGGCTGGGTCTCCTTGATGTATGGAGGATATTGAACCCCAATGAACAACAATACACTTTCTGTTCTCATCCCCATCATACTTTCTCATGCATAGACTACATTATGGCCAGCTCCCACATTATACCTGGAATAATGGAAGCCTTGATTCACCCGCGAGTAGTGTCAGACCACTCCCCAGTCTCGATAGTTTGTGTATTAGGGCCTGGAATTAAAAGAGACTCTATATGGAGACTGAATACACAGCTGCTTCAGACCCCCTATATACAGGCCCATTTTAAAAATGTTATTACCTCTTTTTTGGATAATAACTTAGGAACTGTCTCCAAAATTGACATAGTCTGGTCTGCCCTGCAGTATGCCTTGCATGGGGAGTGCATACATTTAGCCTCAGTTAAAAGGAAAAAATATAAAATGCAGACTGAGTCCCTGCTTCAAAAAATAAAAACATTAGAAGATAACATTAATGAGCACTCCTCAGACTCTGAATGGACTAAGCTCCATATGCTACATATTCAATTCTCGGACTTGATGTACCAAAAAGCGGAGCTTTCCTTAAAACATGTCCAAATGAAATACCTAAAATCGGGAGAACATGCTGGCAAGTTATTAGCTCTCCGAATTAAGCAGATAGAATCAACTTGTTTAGTACCTGGGTTGTACTCAGGCAAAGAAGGCTCACTTGTTACAGATCCGAGAGAGAGAGATTGTTTCCAGTTTTGCAAAATATTATAGCGATTTATACCACTGTATAAATGAAGGTACCCCAAATGAACAATTACAAGCATATTTTGATCAATTGATGCTCCCAATGCTACCCAAGGATAAAAAATTATCCGTGGGCTCCCCTATCATGGAGTGGAAAGTACTCCAAGCAATTAAGCAGCTTACAGCAGATAAGTCACCTGGCCCGGATGGCTTCCCAACCAACTTGTATAAATTAGACAGTGCAGAACTCTCTCCCCTGTTAACCAGAGTCTTTAATTCATGGTTTGAATTGGGTCTTTTGAAACAGACATATCTTGAAGCCCTGATCACCATTATTCCTAAGCCAGGTCGAGACCCACACTATGTTGAAAATTACCGCCCTATCTCACTTCTTAATACCAATGTTAAAATACTAGCAAAAATATTAGCTAATCGCTTGGGACCTTTAATGGACACATTAATCAGAAATGAACAAGTTGGTTTTATGCCAGGGAGATCCTCAAGCGACCATATACGTCGATTACTACACCTTATTCCCCTAGCTAGTGAGTCAACCGTACCCATGGCCCTGATAGCCTTGGATGCAGAAAAAGCTTTTGATCGGGTCTACTGGCACTTTTTGTTCACTTTGCTCTCCCAGTATGGCATCTCACAAACATTTATTAATTGGGTCAGATTGTTATATTCATCTCCTTCAGTCCAGGTCTGGTGCAATGGTCACCTTTCAGAACCATTCCCATTGAGTTGTGGCACTAGGCAGGTCTGCCCCCTTTCCCCGCTCCTTTTTAATTTCTATTTAGATGCCTTCATTAGAAAACTACTTATGACCCAGGGTTTGCAAGGTATTCTTATAAGAAGTAGACAACACCTTTTGTCTGCCTACGCAGATGATCTCCTAGTACATGTAATGAACCCAAGTACAAGTGTTCCTATCCTCTTACAAGAAATTGAGTCCTTCTCCAGGATTTCCTATTACAAACTCAATCTGGCTAAATCTATTATTTTCCCCCGAACCAGAAATTACTCAAAAGTGATGTAGAACAATACGGACTACACTGGGAAAACAAAAGTATAACCTATCTGGGTATAAAAATCTTTAAATCGTACTCCTCCATTATTAAAGAAAACCTTACTAAGTTAACAAAAATAATTAAAGCAGACCTGGAAAAATGGAGTACCTTGCAGATTTCACTATGGGGAAAGATTAATATCACTAAGATGAATATCCTCCCTAGAATTCTCTACCCTCTCAATATGTTATCCCCCTATCTTCCTAAAGTATGGTTCAAGAATTTAAGGAATTTACTTAACAAATTTATCTGGAAAGGTAAAATGGTGAGACGGGCATACCATAAGTTAACAGCATCAAAAAACCATGGAGGGCTTTCCTTACCATCTTTTTTCAATTATTATGGAGCAATCCACTTTACAAAACTGGCTTCCTGGATGTTCTGCCCACATGAAGGAGACTCAGGGTCTTATACTCTGGCATGGTTAAATATTGAAAAGACCCTTGTGACCCCCACATTGTGTTCACTACCATCTCTACTATTTTCCTCTTTGAAATATATCCCCAAAAATCTCAAGAAATAACCAATAGGGTGGTCACTGAGGGCCCTGAATCATTTACAGAATCACCTGAAAATAAACTGGCATGTGGATGGAGAACAACCGCTCTTAAATAATTCTCATTTTAAAATCCAACAGAAACCTATACCAATAAAGTTTTGGCCTGCTCTAAGGGATATTAGGCTTAAGGATTTCATACCCAATGGCAATATGCTCTCATACACTCAATTCCTACAGAATTTCCCTGAATTAAGTGGTTACCCTTTTAAATACTGGCAAATTATGCAAGCAATCTCTCCTTTCATGAATACAGGTTGATCCCTTGAACCTCCTAGGACTGTCTTATCCTCCTTATTGAGTATAGCTACCCACCCACATTCAATATCCACAGTATATAAGGAACTGCAGACCCTTGATACATGACTACCTGTAGGTATATGCCAGTATTGGGCTAAGGCTCTGTCTCTTTTGCCCGCACCTGACTTTTGGCAACAAAACTGGAAAAACCTATATAGGTTCATTAAGCAAGACCGCATGCGGCTTATACAATTTAATGTGATGAATGACCTATATTACACTCCCCAGAAGCTTTATAAAATTGGCAAGACACCATCTCCCTGCTGTCCCTGGTGCCTCAGTAGAAACGGAGACCTCTATCATATGTTATGGGCATGTTCTAAAGTTCAATTATTTTGGGGAGCCATGCAAAACTCTTTAAATCCTATGCTAGCTTTAGGCTCATTGTTTTCCCCAGAAGTTTGTTTATTCAATTCTTTTTCAAAAAGAACATTGAAATACAAGAAGTACTATATGGCCCTTATTTCTACAGTGGCCAAACTTGTACTCATGAGGCACTGGACCCTGTACACCTTGCCTACAACACTAGTATGGCATAGAGAAATTTTGCTGGCTTTGCAGCTGGAAAAGCATATTGCTAGTATGGGCAACCGGTTGCAAAGCTATCTAGATAAATGGGGTGCCTTGGATGCATTATTGGCTGTATGGAAGCCTGAAAGTAGATAACCTAATGGTTACTGATTTTTCCCTTGCATCCTGGTTTGTCTTTGAGGAAAGTTATCCCTAATTGTAGTAGAGAAAAAGTTTTGTGCCTGATGTTTTCAAATGGAGAGAGGAGAGTATGAGGGGGGATAGGAAGTTTAGGGGAACTTTTATGGGGAGGAGGGAGGGGAGGGTTGTTGAGGTTTTTTTATTTTTTTTTATTTTTTATTATGACTTCATTATTTCTGCCTACCCAAAGGTTAAAGTGATACCTCAGCAATGTTGCAGTATACTTTTTGTTAGGTTCATATTTAACTATAAGAACATGTGCTTTTGATATTATGACATGCCAATGTAGAAATGCTTGAATCTAGATACTGCGACTAGGATAGGCGTACATACCAAACATACCATGTTATTTTTTATTTTTATTTTTGTGCATTAATGTACTGAAAACAAATAAAGCTTTTTGAATTACAAAAAAAAACTGTAGCTGGTTTGGAAAAGTTTTGGAAAAAATTTCACGAGCTTAAAACTTCTCCCTTATGGGCCCTCCTTTAATGCCATTCCTTTGACTAAGGCTACACAAAAAACTGTTATATTTTATTTCGCAATGAGGATGTGAGTTTAAATGATATCACTATATGGTTAAAGCAGAGATGTACTTTACTTTCTGACCCTGAGGCTGTTTTCAATTCAGAGAATCTCTGGACTGGTGGGTGGAAAGCAAGGGTTATGCTTCAGACCTGTTGTACTGGGATTCAACATTTGCCTAATAGCTTTATACTAGGGAAAGATAGGGGAGTCCTTTTCTACCCTGGCCAGCCGAAAGCATGCTACAAATGTGGTTCTAGTAATCATATAAGTAGCATTTGCAATAGGGTTAAATGCTCCATCTGTGGAAACATTGGACATACAGGTTCCTAATGCGTGGATAAACCCCTCTGTGTCCTTTGTGATGAATTAGGGCACACCTTTCAGACATGCACCTGGTCAGCTCATAACATAGAAACATAGAAACATAGACTTTGATGGCAGATAAGGACCGCTTGGCCCATCTAGTCTGCCCATTTCCCTACTTTCAGGATAGGCCGCAGATCCTAGTTAACTAACAGCCTATTTCTTCCTACCCCCCCTCAAGAATTGCCTTATGTCTGTCCCATGCATTCTTGAATTCTCCCACAGTTTTAGACCCCACAACCTCCACAGGAAGGCTGTTCCATGCATCCACTACCCTCTTTGTGAAAAAATACTTCCTCACATTGCCCCTGGAACTGTCCCCCTCTATCTTTAAATTGTGTCCCCTTGTTCTTGCACATCTCTTTTTCTGAAAGATGCTACCCTCTTGGACTTTGTTGATTCCACTGAGGTACTTAAAAGTTTCTATCATGTCTCCCCTCTCCCTTCTTTCCTCAAGGGTATACATATTAAGCTCCTTTAGTCTCTCCTCGTATGGCTTCTCTTGCAGACCCTGCACCATTTTAGTTGCCCTCCTCTGGACTGCCTCTATCCTGTCTATGTCCTTGCGGAGATGGGGTCTCCAGAACTGGACGCAGTACTCCAGATGGGGTCTCACCAACTGTCTGTACAGAGGGATAACAACTTCCTGTTTTCTGCTGGTGATGCCTCTCCCTATGCATCCCAGTATACCCCCAGCCCTCCCTACTGCCTTCTCACATTGCTTGCTAACCTTAAGGTCATCTGATATGATTACCCCAGGTCCCTTTCCTTTTTTATTGTTGTTACTACCTCCCCCACATTGTGTAATCTTCCCGGGTTCTTGTTTCCCAGGTGCATTATTTTGCACTTCTTTGCATTGAATCCTAGCTGTCATACTTCTGACCATTCCTCCAACCTTGCCAAATCCCTTCTCATCCTTTCCACACCTCCTTGAGTATCAACCCTGTTGAAGATCTTTGTGTCAGCTGCAAAGATGCATACTTTTCCCTTCAGTCCCTCTGCAATGTCACTTATAAAGACATTAAAAAGGACTGGACCCAGTACTGAACCCTGTGGTACCCCACTAGTAACCCCTCTTTCTTCAGAGTGGACTCCATTTACAATTACCTACTGTGTCCTGTTGTTCAGCCAATGTTTTACCCAGGCTACCACCCTGGGACCCACTCCCAGGCTGGTTAATTTGACTATTAATCTTTTGTGGGACTGTGTCAAATGCCTTGCTAAAGTCTAGGTAGACCATGTCCACAGCCCCTCCCTGGTCTACTACTTTGGTCACCCAATCAAAGAAATCTATTAGATTGCCTGACATGACCTTCCCTGCTATGAACCCATGCTGCCTTGGGTCCTGTGCCCCACTGGCCTCTAGGTACTCAACAATTCTTTCCTTCAGTGACTCCATCACTTTCCCCACCACAGAGGTCAAACTGACAGGTCTGTAGTTTCCTGCCTCTATCTTGGTCCCACTTTTGTGAAGGGGAATCACATCCACCTTCCTCCAGTCCTCGGGTACCACACCATCCTCCCATGATTTATTAAAAGAGTAGCCAGTGGTTTCACTAGTTCCTTCCTTAATTCTTTAGAATTCTGAGTTAATTCCATCAGGCTCCATTGCTTTGTCCACCTTCAGTTTTAGGAGTTCTTGCAGAACCTTTCTTCTGTGAAAGGACTGGGATCGATCCCTATCAAGAGTGCTTCTGTTAATTGGATTAGGCACGTCCTCCTCCTCTTTTGTGAATACTGAGTAGAAATATTCGTTTAGTATCCCTGCTTTTTCACTGTCCCCCTCTGCCCACCCACCATTCATTCTATTCAGCCTCACTATCCCTCCCTTTGTCTTTCTACGCTCTCTGATTTACCTATAAAAGGTTTTATCCCCCTTCTTAACCGAGTTGGCTATCTTTTCCTCAGTTTGGGCCTTTGCTATTCTGACTTTCCTCCCTGCTTCCTTCTGCCTTAACTGGTACAGCTCTCTGTCCTGCTCCTTCTGTGTTTCCTTATACTTAGGAATGCTATCTTTTCTCCTGACTTTCCCAGCCACCTCTTTTGAGAACCATAGTGGCCTTTTCTTTCATTTGATTTGTTTATTTGTTTCACACAAAGGCTTGTTGCCTCTGTGATGGCAGTTTTGATGAGTCCCGTTGTTGCTCCACCCTCCTTCTAGCCTGTTTGCTAGTGCTTTCTGAGGCACTCTCCCATCTTGCCAAATCAGCCCTCCTGAAGTCCAGTATCCTCACTTTTGTATGGCTTGACTCTGTAGCTGAGTTTAACATGAACCACACTGTTTGATGGTCATTTGTTCCCAGATGGCAACCCACTTCTAGATCTGAGATCCTCTCACTGCCCCCATTTGAGAGTACAAGGTCTAAGATTGCTTCCTCATGAGTGGGGTTCCAAACTAGCTGTCTGAGGCTCTGCCATCTGTAGGGCATCAGAATGGCCCTACTCTTGGATGTGGCTGCAGCAAATGTGCTCCAGTTAACATCTGGCATATTCAGGTCTCCATCATCAGTATCTCCTTTCACTGCCATCCTAAGAATGCCTTCTATCATATCCTTGTCCATTCCCTCTCCCTGACATGGGGGTCTGTACACAACCCCTGTGCGGATTGTGTGCTCTTTCCAGTCTCAAGGTGACCCACAGTGCCTCCTCTCCTCCCTGTTTACTCTTTTGTTCAGTTGCTTTTTATCTCTTCTTTACATAGACAGATACTCCCTCTTCTCCCCTGCTTCTTGTTTCTCCTGTAGGTTATACCCTGATATGTTAACATCCCAGTCATGGTTCTCTGTGTACCATGTTTCTGTGACTGCTACAATATCCAGGCATCCCTCTTCCATCAAGGCCACCAGCTCAGGGAGCTTGTTGCCCAGACTATGGGTATTGGTACTCATTACCCTCCATTTCCTGATGGCCTTACTCCTTTTTGCCCCATCCCTGTCCTTCTTGCCTTTGTCACTTTCCCCATTTACCCCTGCACTTCTCCCTATCGTCACCTCTATGTTGGTGTTTACCACTTACTACCATGATTTTTTTGAGGGGCTAGGATTTCCCTGTTCCTTTCCAGTGCTTCCTCCCTTGGCTAGTTTAAATACTTGCCAATGAACCATTTAAACCTGTCACCTAGGATCTTGGTTCCCCTCCTGGACAGATGCAGCCCATCATGCCAGTATAGGCTTGCATCACTCCAGATGGACCCCCAGTCCCCAATGAAGCCAAATCCCTGAGCTCTGCACCAGTTTTTCAACCACTGATTGAATCCCATGGTGCGGAACACCCTAGCCTCTCCTACGCCATAGATGGGCAGCACCTCCGAGAAGGTTACCGTGCGTGCTACTTGTCTAAGGCCCCTCCCCAATTCCACAAACTCTTCCTGCACTTCTCTAAGCCCTTTCTTAGCCAGGTCATTTGTCCCTAGGTGGACAATAACATCCAGCTCCCTCCCCTGTGCAGCTGCTCTGGCAATCCTGAGGATTCTCTCCCTGTCCCTCCAAGCCATGGCACCAGGCAGGCACCTTACCTCACTCTCCCCTTCCTCCCCCAGTTCTACCTTCCAAACAATGCAGTCCCCCACTAGGAGTTGTTTCCTTCCCCTGTGGGGTCCCCTTCCACCATCCTGTGGGTCTCCTTTGTGGAGGTTCCCAGCATCCTCCTTGGTCTCCACTGCGGGTGCCTCCATAGAGAAACCACACTTTGCCAGAATGGCATAGGAATTGTGGAGGTACAACTGGAGGGATGTGCCTGTTCCACCATCCTCACCCTCCCTGAGCCCACTGTGGTCCAAACGCCCTCTTTCTTAGCAACCTCTGAGGCAACAGCAGTGGCACTGGTGGTCCCTGAATGGAAGAGAGGTCCCACAAATCCCGGCCAACTCAGCCTGGAGATGAGCAACCTCCTCCCTCAGCCCAGAGAGGTGCCTGCAGATGGGACAACACCGCATCCTCCAGAATGTCTCCCTGAATACTGCTGCTCCACAGCCACTGCACTGCACCACTCCCATCATGTCTTATTTCTGGCCCCTTAACTGTTTGGAATCCTTACTCTTTCCTCTGTTTTTTTCTCTTCTCTTCTCTACTTACTTTCTGCCTCTGTGCCCTTTGAGCTCCTGATTGTCCTGTTCTGAGACAAGAATATCTTATATTTCTCAGAAGACCCCTTACTTGCTCAGAAGCAGACCTCCAGCAGCTAGAGGGGGCCGGAGAGCTACTCTTGCCCTTCTAGGATGGTGGGTCTTTGGTGGCTCTGTGATCACTCACTTCCTGCTCCCAAACAGGAAGTTCCTGTTGTCAGTCAAATCCTGTGCCTATAAAAGTAGAACTAGCTTTGGGTGGAGGGTGGAGGGAGGGAAGGAGGGCAATATAGTCCCAGTAGAGAAGTCCAGTCACACACCAGTCCTTCCTCCTGGTGTCTTCTGCCAAGCTACTAGCAGAATCTTTCTAAGGCGGTCTTTAAATTTAGCTTCCTTCTAGCTAAGCCACTGCCCCTACTTACTAGATCTTTCTACAAGTAACTCCCCGACTCTTGCTGATGGGGAGAACAATGATTGCTCACTACTGTTGCACAACACTCACCACTGAATAACACACTTTCTACGCCTCAGCACATACCCCACCAATCTATTATGCCTGCTACTGATGCACCTTCTTTATTACAGGGACAGCCTGCTCCTATTTCATTTTCGGAGTTGCCTACACCTACTGTTACCCACTCTCCTTCTGCCACTGATTCTGATGTTTCCACCCCAGAAGAGGTAACTGCTCCAATATTCCATAGCACTTCAGTGACTTCCATGGACCCCCCCCCGAGCCCTTCATTAGAATAACACAGGGGTCGGGAGAGGGGAATTCTCCTTCCTCCAAGGCTCTGAAATCCTCTACTGTGACTCACGCCAATAAATTTGAGATATTACGCCACCCCCAGGAAAACATGGACTCTGACACTTCCTCTGTCCTCTCTTCTCATCCTGAAGTGACTACAGACACAGAGGTGGCCATTGACAATTTAGGTTCTCAGAAGAGGAAAGCTAAGGCGAAGTTAAAACACAGGGAAGGTACCCCTAGGAAAGGTAGGCCAAGGTGATTTCTATTTTTTTTTGCTTTTGCTTTGCTTTTCCCCTTTAACCATGTCTTCTGCTTTCTCAGTACATACTGTTAATGTTAACAGTATTAAGAAGCACACAAAAAGGGATGCAGTTTTTTCCTTTTTGTCCTGCTTAACAGCTGGCCTCATCCTTTTACAGGATGTACATTTTCACACCCTTCCAGAGATTTACAAGGCCAAACATACCTGGATATCTGGCCTTTCTTATTGGTCCTTTGGACAAGACTCTTGTAACGGTTTGGGTGTTCTGTTTAGTATACCTGATGTTACTGTCATCAAAATGTTGGATTTATACTCTGGCCGACTTCTTTTATTGGATGTTTTGATTTCTTCTGTCCCTTTTCGGATAATTAATATATATGCTCCCCAAATCAAAACCCATAGGATTGAACTGCTGAGACTCATACAGCCTTATTTATACATGTCTATGCATGTGGTTTTTGGGGATGACTTCAATTGTGGTTTATCCACCAAGGATAAGACTTCTACTTCTAAAACTACCAAACTGTTTTGTGACATGAATTTCCTCAAACAATTGCTTCATTCAACAAACTTACAGGATGCACATTTATCCTTTACAGGTCAGCATACTCCTACTTTTCACAAGGGCCCCCTTGCAACCCATATTGATTTTTTTCTTTATCTCTTCCCATCTCCAACTTTCTGATGCTGTCATTCAGGTTGCAGAATTCTTGGACCATAATTTATGATCCATTTCTTTTGGCCCTTCTCTGAAATCCTATTTTGGTCCAGGCATCTGGAAATTGAACACTTCCCTTTTATCTGATTCACATCTGTTATGTCAATTGACTGACTACATTAAGAATTGGAAGTCTGTATTTTTTTTTATATGACGTCCCCTGGGTCTGGTAGCAGGAAACGAAATCTGGACTCCGGACTTTATTTAAACATTATAGTAAACATTATCATGACTCTTTATATTTTCATTATCATAACACTAGACAGCACCTACAGAAACTACTTACTTTGTCTCACAAAACAGGCCATTATTTCTCTACCCTAGTTAGTAATCTTAGACAGCGCCTAATGGACTATCACCTCCAGAAGGCTACTTCCATCCAACACCAACAGCATTTTGGGACCTCTGGTACCATTGACACTGTCTGCCCATACGCAACTATTAAGAAAAGGGTAGAGTGCAAAACCTTCGATACACTGTTTGATGATAATTTCTCCGAACTTACTGCTATTTCAGATATCAGAAATCGTGTTACTTGTTATACGGAATGGTTGTTTGGTCCTATGCCTCCCCCCTCCACTGCTATTTCAGACTATCTTTCCCTTATACAACTTTCTGATATACCCTCTTCTGTTGTAGACATGTTAAATGATGAGATACATGCGGTAATCGGGTCTTTATGTCCAGTGTAACACCAGGCCTGGATGGTCTCCCTAATGAGCTCTATAAAACATGTTCTACTGACCTGAGTTTTGAATTGGCTATGGTGTATAATTCCATATTACATTATGATAGTCTTCCCTTGGATTTCAACATGGGTTGTTTATTTTACTTATATAAAAAAGGTGATAGAAGATTACTCTCCAATTGGAGACCTTTGTGCCTATTAAACACTGATTTTAAGATATTGACTAAAGTCTTGGCACTTAGGCTTTCTAAGTTGGCCACCTTTGTGATCTACACTGCACAGTCATGCAGCGTCCCTGGGAGAAGCATTCAGGGCCATATTATTTTGCTTCAGGAATTAATTGAACATGGTAACTCCAACGTTTTACAAGGTTTCATATTTTCCTTAGATCAGCAACAGGCTCTTGATTCTGTACATCATGACTTTTTATGGTCTACTCTACATCATTATAAAGTCCCTGAATGTACCCTTGCCAGACTCCAGCTGCTGTACCGATCTGCCACTATTGTCCCCTAGTTAATGGATGGAAAGGTCCTATGCTTCCTCTACACAGAGGGGTTAGACAAGGTTGTCCCCTCAACCCGCTCTTATATGTTTTCATTTTAGATCCATTGCTTCATTCCATCAATGCGGCCCCAAAAGTTCTGCCACTTCCCTCCACCCGTATACCATTTTAGCTTATGCAGATGATATGAGTCTGATGGTGGCAAATGCTGCTTCAATACATTCTGCTTTACAGCATTGTGCCAGGTTTGGGGCTGTTTCTGGTGCAACCCTTAATCTTGATAAATGCATAGGTCGAAGACTGGGTCCTCCAATTCTAGGTGAGAGTGATATTGTTGACCTTACGATTTATGATGAGCCAATTAGAATTTTGGGTACTTTATATGGCAGTGGCCCAGGACCACCTTGAAAATGAGCTTGCTCAATGGTCTTTATGCCTGGTTAAATAAAGTGATTGATTGATTGATTGATTGATTGATTGATAACTGGACACCCAAACTGGACTATGCTCAGTCTATGGTTTCCTGCTAGAATTCCTGGAAGATGTGTAAAAAGAAGAGGATTTATAAGATTAAGACTTATTTACTTCCTCTATTTCTTTTTCTGGCATATGCCCCCAGACAACTTGAAACTAGATTGCTTGGTCTATTTTTTCAAGCTCTGTGGAGGAGCCGCCTTAACCCTATTAAATGCCCAATTACATATCTACCCATTCGGGACGTGGCCTTGCCATGGTCCAACCTATTTTTTTTTACACTAGTATTTTTTTGTTCCATAATGTTAGGCCCCTGCTGGTTAACTGGGATAGGGGGTGGGAACCTTGGTTCCTTGAATCCTGCGGTCCTTGGTTTCAGAAATGGGAACTCAATAAATTGACGGTTTTGACACATTCCCCCCAGATTCCTGCTTATGTTAGAGACACTTTTCTTCATCTGAAACAGTGGCAGGTTACTGACAGTATGCTGGTGACCATTTCTAGAAAAGCCTTATATAGATATTTAGTGGATCGCGTCTGTTTAGATGTTGTTGTTTTTCCCAAATGCCCCAGCCAGCATCTCCCTGCTTTACTCACTTTACTTTATAACTCTAGGATTCCCCAAAAGATGTGGGACTTACACTGGCTAAGTTGCCATGAACGTATTAACGTTAAATATAATCATAAACACAAAACACTACAAGATAGGCTTTATTCTAGACCTGAATGCCAGCAACAGGAAGAAATTATATCACATCTTTTCTTTTTTTGTACTTACATAACTAACTTTTGGACCTTATTAGCTGCCAGATGGCGAGAACCTTTGTTTACTTCAATAACTTATGAAATGTTGATGTATGTTTTTTTTCCACCTTTTTGGACACATTGGAATGTGAACACTATGAATTTGCTTTTTGTAATCATCAAATGGCATATATGGCCTGCTCGATGTCTATTTAATTGACAACACCAGGATGTATCCCTTATTACCATTATTCAGAGAATTGAATGTGATTTGAAGGACATATATTTCTCTGAAGCGAAGCATTTGCCATCAGAATCCCTACTGGAATTGTGGACACTGTTACCTTGGATTACTGACTCTGATTTTCCTGTTACATAACTCCTCTGTTCTACATTAACTGCATTATTATGGTTTCTTTTCTGTTCAGTTGTTTTTCAATAAAAACTTCCCCTACTTGTCTGTAGGGGGAGCTGCTGTTCGGCTGCGAGATAGCCAGTCTGGCCAAGGAGCTGAGGGAGAAGGATGCCTAGGAGGCTAGGGGTGTGGTCTCTACCTCAGCCTCCATTCTTAACAAGACAGAAGTTTATTTTGATGCAACAGACCCAATGGATATGGCTATTCCACTTATGGAACAGTAGCCGAGCAAGATGATACAAGGAAAAGACCAAAGATTTGAACAGTGTCATGAATCCCTCAATGATAAATCAGTTCTGGAAATGCAATGTTTGATTAATGAAGAGGATCTATTACTCCAGGAGAGATGGCTAAAGTTACAGCAAGCATTGGCAAAATCCAAGGATGACACTGTGTTACCACACCCATCTGAAGGACCTTTGACAGCTGTTACCAGACACAATGCTGATGCTATGATACCATTTCCCACTGACCCAACAGAGGTAAATCCTTCTTTAATTACTTACCAGATTTCACCAGAGAATCAAGACAATGCTACTGTGTTTGCATTTTTCAGCACACAGCCAAGTACCAAGGCTGCCGTGGTAGGGAACGTTTGTTCATTAGTTTACCTGGTGTGTCCTTTGTGGTAAAACCATGGGCAGTGGGAACTGCTCCACTAGAGATGTCAAACTCTGTACTTAGTGCTCCTTCACAGATACATAGATAGTGTCAGCAGATAAGGGTCTATGGCCCACGCAGTCTGCCCATTTGAGCTTGTAAGTTCACTTTATATTTTCCTAGAAGTCTGTTGCCCCTTATCCCTGACCTCCAGAATTCCTTTATGTCTATCCCATGCATTCTTAAATCCCGTGATTGTTTCAGACCCCACCACATCCTCTGGCAGGGTGTTTCACTTGTCCACCACCCATTCTGTGAAGAAATTCTTCCTCACGTTCCTCTGAATCATCCTCCCTCCAACTTCATCCCATACCCTCTAGTTCTTGAACATCTCTTTTGCTTAAAAATAGTGTATTCCTGCACCCTATTCCTCCCTGTAGGATACTTGTATGTCTCTATCATATCCCCTCTCTCCCTCCTCTCCTCCAGGAAGTACATATTCAAGTCCTTTAACCTGTCCTCATAGGACTTGTAATGCAATACATGAACCAGCTTTGTTGCCCTCCTCTGAATCTTCTCTACCCTGTCTATGTCCTTACATAGGTAAGGTCTCCAGAACTGTACACTATACTCCAGGTGGGGCCTCACTAGTGTCTTGTATAGTGGAATTATGACCTCACTTTTCCCACTGGTGATGCCCCTGCCTATGCATCCCAGCATCCTATTTGCTTTACCTGCTGCCTTGTTGCACTGTTTCCCTACCTTGAGGTCATTAGAGATGATAACCCCAAGATCCCTTTCCTGCTTGGTGCATGCTATATCCTCACCCCTAAACTGATATATTGTGCCAGGGTTTTTGTGCCCCATATGCATTATCTTGCACTTCTTTGCATTGAATTTCAACTGGCAAACCTCTGACCATTCTTCAAGTTTCTGCAGGTCCCTTCTCATTCTGTCTACACCTTCTGGTGTGTCTACTCTGTTACAGAGCTTTGTGTCATCAGTGAACAGGGAGATTCTGCCTTCTAGGTCCTGCACAATGTCACTGATGAAGATGTTGAATAGGACCAGTCCCAGCTCTGATCCCTGTGGTACCCCACTGGTCACTATTCCCTCTGTGGAGTGACAGCCATTTACCACCACCCTCTGTGTCCTGCCGCCCAGCCAGTTACCTACCCACCACATTACTGCCCTGCCTACATCCATATTCCCCAGATTGTGTAATAGTCTTCAATGTGGTACAGTGTCAAAGACCTTGCTGAAGTCCAGATAGACCATGTCCACTGCCCTGCCCTGATCCACCTTCCTAGTCACCCAGTCAAAAAATTCAGTAAGGTTGGTCTGACATCACCTCCCCCTGGTGAAACCATGCTGCCTTGGATCTTGCAGTCCATTGACAACCAGATGTTCCACCAATCTCTCCTTCACTAGTGCTTCCATAATCTTCCCCACTACTGAGGTGAGGCTGATTGGTCTGTAGTTCCCCGCTTCCACTTTGTTCCCACTTTTGTATAAGGGACCACATCTGTTGTCTTCTAGTCTTTGGGTACTTCCCTGTTTCCAGTGATCGGTGAAATAGGATTGCCAGAGGTTCAGCCACCACATCTCTTAGTTCTTTAAGGATCCTGGAGTGCACCCCATCTGGCTCCATTGCTTTATTAACTCTTATTACTTCCAGTTCCTTCAGGACCCTTTCTCATGTAAAGGAACTTGTGTCCATTTCTGCACCATTCCCACCCCTTGTACTCCCTTCAGACCCATTACCTTCCTCTTCCTCAGTAAAGACTGAGCAGAAATACCTGTTCAATATGTCAACTTTACTGTTGTCATCCTCCACGCAGCCCCCATCCTCCCCCTTCAGTCTCACTATCCCTCCCTTCGAATTTCTTTTTTCACCTATGTACCTGTAAAAGGTTTTATTCCCTCTACCCACTGATTTTGCAATGTGCTGTTCTGTCTGAGCTTTGGCTTCCCTTACTGACCTCCCTGCCTCCCTTTGCTTCTCCTGGTACTTCTCTCTATCCCCTTCTGCCTGTGTCTTTCTGTATTGTCTGAATGCAATCTTTTTGGCTTTCACTTTCTCCGTTACTTCCTTGGAAAACCATAATGGCCTCCTCTTCCTTTTCCCCTTGCTAACCTGCTTAATGCATAATTATGTTGCTCTTGTAATCCCCATTTTAAATACTGCCCACTGTTTCTCAACCCCTGATTCCTGCCCCATTCCCCTTAATGCCTCTTTCAAGGATCTCCCCATTTTCCCAATGTCTGCCCCCCTAAAATCCAGGATATGTGTTTTTGTGTGTTTTGGTTCTGCTCCTTCAGTGATTTCAAACCACAATGATTGGTGGTCACTGTTCCCCAGGTACTCCCCCACTGTTACCCCCATCACACTGTCCCTGTTTGTGAACACAAGGTCCAGTATTGCCTTCTGCCGAGTTGGTTCCATGACCAGTTGCTTGAGGAAGGCACCTTGAAGGGAATCCAGGATAAATCTGCTCCTAGATGATGCTGCTGCTGGGATGCTCCAGTCCACATCTGGAATATTGAGACCTCCAATCAGCACTACCTCACTCTTGACTGCCATCCTTTGGATGGCTAGCATTAGCTCCCTATCTGTTCCTTCCTCTTGGGCTGGTGGTCTATAGACCACACCTGTGCAGATGGCTAGACCCATTTTCCTTTCCAGCTTAACCCACAGTATCTCTCCCCATTTTGTTCATCCTATATCTCTGTGGCCCTTATGTCATTTTTCACATAAAGTGCCACTCCTCCTCCTCCCTTCCTAACTGCCCTGTCTCTTCTGAATATTTTGTAGCCAGATATGGTCATCTCCCAGTCATGGTTATCATTACACCAGTTTTCTGTGATAGCCACAATGTCCAGGTCGGACTGCACCATGGCAGCCTCCAGATCCTCCATCTTGTTGCCAAGACTGCTGGATTTGGTAGACATGGCTTTCCGTCATTTGACCTCCCTAGACTGTTTAGCTATTCTACTCCTGCACATTTCCTGGTTGTCCTTTATCCCTGGTTTTCCCTGCTGTCTGCCCTTCTGTTGAATTTTGCCCCTTTTCTGCCTATCCACCTCTTGAGCGCTTATCTCCATCTTTTGCACACTGCTTTGTAGAACAATCCACACCTCCAGTTCACTGGTTCCACTGCTAGCTGTGTGGGGGGGTGCAATTTGGTACCCTCCTTGCTGGCCTGCCACCCCCCCCCTTGGCTAGTTTAAATGCTTGTCCATGTATCATTTAAACTTATTATTGAGTGTTTGGATTCCCCTCCAGGATGGATGCAGGTCATCAGGCTTGAACAAGCCTCCATCCCTCCAGGTGGGCCCCCAGTCACCAATTAATCCACACCCTTCCTCACAGCACCAGTTCTTCAACCATGAGTTAAAGTTTCTGGTGCATGCACTCCTATGCTTTGCCATGCCTCTTGCAGGTAGTACTTCTGAGAAGGTGACAGACTTAGCTACTTGCTAGAGAGCCCTCCCCAATTTCCTAAACTCTTCATGAAATTCCTTTGACTCCCCATTAACAAGGTCATTAATACTTAGGTGGATAATGACATCCAGTTCACCCTCCTGTCTTGCCTTCCCAGTGATCCCCAGGATCTTCCTCCCATCCCTCCATGCCGTACACCTGGTAGGCATCTCACCTCCCTGTCCTCACCCTCCTGTGTTCCTAGCTGGATTCCTCTTATGATGGAGTCCCCCACCAGGATTCACTTCCTCCTCCTCTGGAATCCACTGCTCTCCCCACTGAGGTCACCTACTTGGCTAACCTCCATATCCTTTCCTTCCACTTTTCTGGGTACCACTATTTGGTTGTCCCTGTTTGCCAGTGTGGCATATGAGTTCTTGAGTGGAATAGGATTTGGGATATGCCTCTGCCTGACTGCCCTAACCCTCCCTGATCCCACTGTCATCCAAGTGCTCCTCATTCTCAGCATCCTTTGAGGCAGCAGCATTGGACTGGGTGGTCTCTGGATAGGGGTGATGCTACTCCTGACCCAGTTTACTTCTGCTCTGAGTCTGGTTACCTCATCCCACAGTCCAGAGAGATGCATGCAGATGGGGCATCACCTCAGCATCCAGAAGGTCTGCCTGAATATAGCTGCCTCACAGCCACTGCATTGCACAACCCCCCACATTATACAGCACCTTATCGGCTATTCCAGTACTTGTCTGTTACTGAAGCTCTCCTAGTTCCCTTTTTATTAATTTACTGTCCTAAAAATCCTGCCACTGATTCTCAAATACTTTTCTTTAAAACAAGGAAAAAATAAATAAAAATGAATCAAAACACTTGACCCGTGGGTGGGCTTCTTCCCCCTTCATTGGGCTATAATGAGCAGGAATAGGTGATACAGGAAAATTACTCTGCAGGGCCACAAAATTACTCTATAAAAAATCCACTATGGATACCCTGAACATGCATGCCAACATACCACAACCCCAGGATCTGGCTCTGGAACACAGAAAACAAATGGGAAGAAAATCAGGAATGGCACACAAAGGGAACTCTTATCCTGGCCTAAGACTTACCCACAATGTCATAAGTTGGCTGATAACAAAAATAAATTACCATCAACTCCACAAGAAGTGGGTTGTGCTTCCACAGCCCTTGAACATGAACTGGTTGAGAAAAACACTATTGTGCAAAAAATTTCAGTGGCAGAAGAAAATGGGCAAAAGCAGAAAACTGATGAGTCAAAGGAAAAACAGGGTAATGTGATATTACACCACAGAAATATTGCAGCATCCAGATCTATGAACAATCAGCAGGATCAGAACCCATTTGAATTTTCTCCACCTATGTTCACAGTTACAGGGATCAAACAGGAATTTAGACTAGATCTAAATACTGGAGGGGAGAAATCCTGGATGGACTCCACCATTAAGGAGCTGTTTGGACACTAAATGATATGGGCACATGGATACCTGCCCCAAATTGGGATGCTACCTCCTTTTCTCAATCCTCCATGAAGCCAGAATGGTGACCCCCACTGGATGGAAATGGATCAGAGTTGTCTCTGAGACAGCAATATTACCTTTACACAGGCTCACAACACAGACAGCATACAGGGTCCCAGAGTACCAATACATTCTTTAGAGCAACCCATGGAAACAGAATGGCCTAATAATGGTACAGAGACACCAGCTCTACAAACTCAGTATCCACAGCAGTCAGTTAACCAGGGAGAGAATATGCCAGCATCTTCTCAAACAACTATACCAATTCCTGTGGAAACAGAGTATACAGAATCTCATCAACAACCCCCACCAAAAGGTGATCCTCAGTCAGATCAACCTCAAAGACCATTGCTTTCAGAACTACTGTATTCAAACTAAATACAGCAGAACCACTACCCAGGAGACACGTTGTACAGCTCAAGTTCAAAAGTGGATTGGATTCTCACCCGGACCACCATTATGTGGGAAAACGTTAATTAAAGACTCTTTGTGGTTCTACCCAGTGGATGTATTTACCTTTATCCACATCTCTGGGGAGGACATATTTGACATCAGTTTCCACTCAGCTACTCTTCTGGAATTCTTTTGGACACAGTACAACCAGATAAAAACTTCACCCTTATGGATCCCCTTTACGGCTATCCAGTTGACAAAACCATTAACAAAGTCTGTTATGATCATGTTTCGTAATGAAAATGTCCCAGTGGGAGATATTTAACCAATTGCTTAACAAGGTGAGATACACTAAGCTGAAGGCTTTTTTACAGGTGCAACCTGGGAGCACAGGGAAGTTAAGTGACTTGCTTAGAGTCACACAGTATATGCAAGTGGGGGCTGTGTGATTCAAACCTAGGTCTCCAGATTTGCAGCTCAGAGCCTTAAACCACTGCACTATACTGCCTCCAATTTGCCATTAGCTTCAGCAAAAATGTCAAGTGTTAAGTACACCAGAAGCCATATTAGATGATGAACAATTTTGCATGGGAGGGTGGAAATTCCAAATGAAATTACATCAGACAGATGAAGGTATTATTCACATCCCCAACTGTTTTTCCTGGGTCGAGATCAAGGGGTTATTTCCCTAGCCAACCCAGGGCATGCTACCACTGTGGATCATGAACAAACATCTAAAATCTGTGACAAGCTTCATTGTAGTCTTTGCAACAAGGTAGGGCACATCAACTCCCACTGTATGAACTATTTCCATTGCAACATTTGCAAAGAAAAAGGCTATCTATACAAGGACTGCCCATGGGCTGCAGCCAATAAGCCACAGTCCCTCAATCCAGAAGAATTGATATACAAAGCACAAGCATATAGAAATTCTGATCCTGCCCCCATCCCTCGCAGTCCTCTACTCATAGCAAAGATGTATTATCTAATAAAGACACTACATTCTGTAGCATAAATGCTAAGACATAGCCTCAAGGACAGAGGAAGATTTCTAAACAAATGGAAGGAACTGAGATCACACCTTTACTGCAACCAATCTGTTACATTGACCCACAGAACAGAAATGCATAATGGACAAGATAGAGACATTACCCTCCTCTCAAGGGGAGGAAATGGACAAGGAAATGATAGAAGGCATCTTTGGGATGGCAGAAAAGGGAGATATTGCTGATGGGGGACCTGAATGAGCCAGATGTTAACTGGAGCACCTTTGGTGCAGCTGCATTCAAGAGCAGGGCCATTCTCGATGCTCTGCAGGGGGCATGCCTCAAACAGCTAGTTTTGGAACCCACTCGAGAGGTAGCAATCATAGACCTGGTACTAGAGAGGATCTCCAATCTTGAAGTGGTAGCCATCTGGGAACGAGCGACCACCAAACAGTGTGGTTCATGATAAACTTAGCTGTTGGGTCAAGCCACACAAAAGTGAAGGTACTGGACTTCAGGAGGGCTGATTTTGCCAAAAAGGAGAGTGCCTCAGAAAAGCAATAGCAAACAGGCAAGAAGGTGGGGTGGAGCAACAATGGGGAAACATCAAAACCACCATCACAGAGGCAACAAGCCTTTGTGTTAAGCAAATTAACAAATCAAAATGAAAGAAAAAAACACTATGGTTCTCAAAAGAAGTAGCAGGGAAGGTAAGGGAGACAAAGATAGCATTCAGGAAGTATAAGGAAACACAGAAGGAGCAGAACAGAGAACTGTACCAGTTAAAGCAGAATGAAGCGGGGTAGGCAGTCAGAATAGCAAAGGCCCAAACTGAGGAAAAGATAGCCAACTCAGTTAAGAAGGGGGATAAAACCTTTTATAGGCCCATTAGGGAGCAAAGAAAGACTAAGGAAGGGATACTGAGGCTGAATAAAGTGGAAGGTGGTTGGACAAAGAGTGACAGTGAAAAAGCAGGGATACTGAATGAATACTTCTGCTCAGTATTCACAATGGAAAAGCAGGGGGAGATACCTAATCCAGTCAATAGAAGCACTCTGGATAGGGGGGTTAATATTAGTCCTTTCACAGAAGAAAGGGTTCTGAAAGAACTCTTAATAGTGAAGGTGGATAAAGCAATGGGGCCTGATGGGATTCACCCCAGAATTCTAAAAGAACCAAGGGAAGAACTAGTAACACCACTGACTAACCTTTTTAATAAATCATGGGAGGATGGTGTGGTACCTGAGGACTGGAGGAGGGTGAATGTGATTCCCCTTCACAAAAGTGGGAGCAAGACAGAGGAAGAAAACTACAGACCTGTCAGTTTGACCTCAGTGGTAGGGAAAATTATGGAATCACTTCTGAAGGAAAGAATTGTTGAGTACCTAGAGGCCAGTGGGGCACAGAACCCAAGGCAGCATGGATTCACAACAGGAAGGTCATGCCAGACAAATCTAATTGATTTCTTTGACTGGGTGACCAAAGTAGTAGACCGGGGAGGGGCTGTAGACATCGCCTACCTAGACTTTAGCAAGGCATTTGACACAGTCCCACACAAAAGATTAATAAACAAATTAGCCAGCCTTGGAGTGGGTCACAGGGTGGTAGCCTGGGTAAAACACTGGCTGGACAACAGGACACAGTGGGTAATAGTAAATGGAGTCCACAGTGAAGAAAGGGGGGTTACTGGTGGGGTACCGCAGGGTTCAGTACTGGAGCCAGTCCTTTTTAATGTCTTTATAAGTGACATTACAGAGGGACTGGAAGGAAAAGTATGTCTTTTGCAGATGACACAAAGATCTGCAACAGGGTTGATACACAAGGTGGGGCGGAAAGGATGAAAAGGGAGTTGGCAAGGTTGGAGGAATGGTCAAATGTGTGGCAGCTTAGATTCAATGCAAAGAAGTGTAAAGTAATGTGTCTGGGGAACAAAAACCCAGGGGATGAGTACACAGTATGGGGGGGTGAGATACTGACAACAACAAAAATGGAAAGGGACCTGGGGGTAGTCATATCAGATGACTTAAAGGTGGACCAGCAATGTGAAAAGGCAGTAAGGAGGGCTGGGGGGATACTGGAATGCATAGGGAGAGGCATCACCAGTAGAAAACAGGAAGTTGTTGGGCCTCTGTACAGACAGTTGGTAAGACCACATCGGGAGTACTGTGTACAGTTCTGGAGAACTCATCTCTGTAAAGACATAGACAGGGCGGAGGCTGTCCAGAGGAGGGCAACCAAAATGTTGCAAGGTCTGCACCAGAAGACATATGAAGAAAGACTAAAGGAGCTTAAGATGTATAGCCTTGAGGAAAGGAGGGAGAGGGGGGACATGACAGAAACTTTCAAATAACTCAAGGGAATCAACAAAGTCCAAAAGGGTAGCATCTTTGTAAAAAGAGATGTGCAAGAACAAGGGGGTACAATTTGAAGATAGAGGGGTGACGGCTCAGAGGTAATGTGAGGAAGTATTTTTTTCACAGAGAGGATTGTGGATGTATGGAATGGCCTTCCTGAGGAGGTTGTAGAGTCAAAAACTGTGGGGTAATTCAAGAATGCATGGGACAGACATCAGGCAATTCTGGTGGGGGGTAGGAGGAAGTAGGCTGTTGGTTAACTAGGATCTGCAGCTTATCCGTTAGGTAGGGAAATGGGCAGACTAGATGGGCCAAGCAGTCCTTATTTGCCATCAAATTCTATGTTTCTATGCTTCTTCAAAAGATCCCACTCCACTATCACAAAGAAGATCCTCCAGAAGATTGATTAAGGAAGACCCAATTCAATTGGTGGAATCCAAGAACCCTTGCAAAGTGCTGGTGACCTCTGCATGGGGGGACTCAAAGCAGGAGGAAAATCCAAAAGATACAATGGAGGTGGGTAATATCCATCCACAACCCAAGGAGAAACTTTACACCTGGAAAAAGAAGAAAAAAAGAAGAAAAAGTTAATCTCTGAACTTTACTGATGAACACTGGTAAAACTGTAGTGGCATCTCTTAATTGCCACAGTCTCATCAATGTTAAAAAAATGCCAGGCCATATTTCAGTTGATTTCAGATTTAGATCTAGATAGTGTTTTCCTTCAGGAAACTTGAATGGCATTAGTGTCACAGTTCATGACCTTTAAGTTGGAATGGTCATGGGGTCCATCCTATTGGTCATTCAGGATGTATAGGGTGAATGGAGTGGATTTTCTCTTTATAGGTAGTTGCTTCTTCTTATTTTGAATTTTTGACCTTACCCAGGGAAGGTTCTCATTTTAGATGGTTATTGGGACTGAGGATATTGTAGATTGATTAACATATACAGCCCACAATCAAAGGCAGCTAGAACAAATCTTTTCTCCCAAGTTCAGCCCAATCTTTCTATAGCAAATATTGTCATCTTTGGAGGTGACTTTAACTGAAGTTTGACCTTTCCTAAAGGATCTCACACTTCAACCAAGGTATATTGTGACTCCCTAGCTTTTAAGAAATGCATTTCAAAGACTGATCTTCTATATTGTAACAATAACATTTTGACTCCCAAATACTTCACTTACAAAAGGGTGCAATTTACCACAGTTGTTGAGTGCCTTTTTGTTTCTAAACACTTAGTAGTAAATTCCATTAATTTATGCCCGGTCAAGTTTTGGACCACTGAATGATTATCTCTTCTTTGGGCTCAGAATTAAATAATTTCATCACCAAATCAAGGTGGAAATTGAACACTCAAACTCTCACAGATCCTACCATATGGCTAGCAGTCAAAAGACTGCTAGGTACTCAAACGTCAGTCATTGATTTGTCTGAAGACTTGGGAGAATGGTGGCTACAGACTAAACAAGACATTTCTCATTATCTACAACAACACAGAAAAAATAAATCTAGAGCCCAATATTTCAAATATCTAACATTACGGAAAAAATTTCAACATCTATTATCTTTGACCCCTATGGTAGGTAACAATCTTATCTTGCAGATTAACAAAATAAAAACTCATATGCAGGACATACAATATGATAGAGCTAGTTCCATCAGGGCAGAATTGTCTGATGGGACCCAACAAAACCCAGTATTGGACCTTTGCGATACCTGCAAAGCATGGCAACAAGCAACCACAGTCTTTAGCTTAAGAAGTAAATGTGGTATTTTGGTTACCTGTGTCCAAGAACTTTGTAAGGTAGTCACAGCTACAGACAACATAGGTGGCACCCATTTCCAGGATAGGAGGTCTTACCTTTCTAGCCTCACACAGCATCCACTCTGTTCCCAGGAGTCTGGCTCCCTTACACAAGGCGTAACTCCTCAGAAAATAATAGAGTTCATTCAAACTCGAAAATTAGGGGCAGACCAAGGCCTAGATGGATTATGCTTTGAATTTTATAAAACCTTTGCCCCTGAGCTAGCACATTGTTTAGAATGAGTATTTAATTTTTCTTCTCTCAGAACTTAGTCCCTGCACATTTTTTCAAAAAGCATAACAATTTTTTAATTAAAATCTGGCTATAGGTCTCTGCACCAAAATTGGAGACCTATTAGCTTGTTAAATGGAGATTTTAAAATACTCCCACAAATTTTACACATTAGATTGAGAAAATTAGCAGAAAACATAATATATCCCCTTCAATACTGTAGCTTACCCAAAAGTTCAATCCATCAACCCCCAAATAATATTGAGAGAAATATGGGAATTTTATCAGAAATGACAACTTACAGGATGGATTATATCCCTTGACCAGAAGAAGGCATTTGATAAAGTGGATCATAGCTTTCTCTTTAGCACACTAGAAGCATATGGCATCCCCCATTAACAAAATAAAAATGTTATAGCACAACACCAGATGGAGTCCATATATCAAAGGTGTCATAGGCCCAGAATGTATTATATGGGAAGCGGTACATCAGGGATGTCCCCTGAGCCCCTTGCCCTAAATTTTTTCTCTTAATCCACTCATAGAGAATATTATAAATAACCCTGTGGTACAAGGTTTGAAGGGAGACTCCCCGGGTGAAGAAGTCAAAATCTTGGCCTATGCAGGTGACACTTACCTGCTAATTAAGGACATTGATAGTATTTTAGAAGCCAGCAAAGAAATATAGTACTTTTCAGCAGCATCAGGAGCACAGTTGAACTTATAAAAATGTAAGGCTGTTTTGCTTGGTTCAAAAGGTGATCTTCCCCCTGTGGTGGGAAACTTTCCTGTTACAGTGGACCCAATCAGAATCCTGGGGTTCACATTTGGATTCCAAGACTTAGTCCATTTAAACTGGATAAAAGCCTTACAGGGTTGCAAGGTTAAGATTAATACCTGGAAGGGATGGAAATTGTCCAAATTAAAGAGAATTTTTATTATAAAGAAATTCTTAATTTCAAGTTTAACTTATATTGGAACAATCTTTCCATTACCATTATCATTGGAGACACAACTGTACAGTATCTTTTTTAACATGCTGTGTGGTAGTCATCTCAATCCTGTTAAACAAGGGTATACTTACCTACCACGGAGAAAAGGAGGACTGGGAATGATAGACCCTATTGCTTTCTTCCACTCATTATTTTGGGTTTATTCAATAAAAACACCATGGACCATGACAAATATCCTAGTTAATAAATGTTTTTTGGGGGTGTGGCTAACCTGTATTCACGATGGCATCTTAATCTAAAAGCTCCTCAACTCCAGAGCCAAGAACCCAACCAAAGTCCTTGTACAGCCAAACCCCGTTCATCAAATCATACTCCAACTGCTACGGGACGTTCTTAGCTAGCACTCGACTAAAATTCAGAGGACAATCGGGCAGCTAACTGCTTCACTACTTCTGGCAACTAAATCACACAAGACCACATGGCACATGCAGCTCAGGGGGAGGATGAACCCTCCATTAGAAAGATGTTTTCCTCGATCGTCGATAGCATCAATGCTTTAACGCTAGCATCCAACACGACTACAGTGTCTATTCAGCAACTCAATGCCAGAATCGATCACACAGAACTACAGTACAAGGCTCAAGAAGACCTCCTTCAAAACCAAGGTGGTACTCTAAGATATCACGCTGCACAAATCCAGCATATGCAGGACAAATTAGAAGATCTGGAAAATAGGAGCAGCTGCAACAACTTGAGGCTCCTTGGCTTTCCAGAAAGCAGCAAGGGAAGGCATATGCTACCATTTCTTCAACAGGTGCTTCCAGAAATACTTAAACTTCCGCCAACTACCGGGATAACAATTGAACCAGCACATCATTCTCTACAACTCTGACCTGTACAGGGAGATAAGCCTCGACCTATAATTGCCCAAATCCTCAACTTTGCCGAAAAAGCAGCTATTCAGGCTAGAGCTAGGGATCTGGGTCAGCTTCACTGGAAACACCACAAAATCATGATATTTCAAGATTATTCTGATGAGCTAGCTTCCAAATGCAAGGCTTTTGCAGAAGTCCGCAGAGCACTTCACACTTTGCAGGTCCCTTTCTCTCTACATTATCCTGCTATCCTTCAGATTATGATTAATGGCACACCACACCAATTTAATACTCCTAAAGCCACCTTGGGGTTCATACAAGAAAGATGGCCTAAAGTAAAGGTTCCTCTACCTAATCTGCTCTCGAGCACAACCCAGAACTGTGTGTCTCAGGAAAAGAGAGACATTGCTACAGACATCACCCCAAAATCTCTTAACCCCACTTCTAAGGATCTGGAACCTCAAAATCTGAAAATCTAGAAAAGACCCGTTACTTTTTAACTTATATCTGGAACCCTTAATACATAGATTAGTGTTAAGTGAACAAATTCAGGGCATACCCGTATCCTCTCAAGTAATCAAAGTATCAGCTTATGCTGATGACTTACTTTTACAATTATCCTACCCAGACTCGTCGATTCCCTCCATGTTATGCCTTATAGAAGAATTTAGTCAATTATCAAACTATCAACTTAATATTGATAAGACAGTAGTTTTCCCACTTAACTACAAGGTCAATAGAAGATCTATCACTGTCCAGAGCTTGGTGTGGAAACAGGACTCCTTAAAATATTTTGGCATAATAATTCCAAGGAATCTGGCTAGATTCCAAAAATTAAATCTTGACTCTCTAGTGAAACTCATAACACTTGATTTAGACAGATGGTCCAAACTTCCTCTCTCACTTTGGGGAAGGGCCAATTTAATCAAAATGAATGTTTTCCCCAGACTTTTTTAACCTTTACATTTACTTAATATATGGCTTCCTCTTTCATGGTTCAGTAAAGTTCATAGGCTCTTTACTAAGTTTGTCTGGGCCAACAAACATCCTTGACTGGCCTATTACAAGCTAGCCACCCCCAAGGATAAGGGGGGCCTTCGTCTTCCTCATTTAACATTTTATCACTGGGCCAGCCATGCTATTAAATGTCTCAGATGGTTATCCACTAAAGAAGAAGTATTTAACTCTTCTTCTTCCCCACAATGGCTTAAAATTGAATTATCCCTTTTTCAAACCTACACTTTAAATCCAATGGCACTTTTCCATATTAAATTTAAGGCACTCCTGACAAAATTAAAACAAACTCTCATTGCCATCTCTATCAAAATCCATTCCCAATTATGTAGTTTTGTTAAATATAATCACACTTTAGATCCAACTCAGCCTATCTGGGGAAATACTAATTTGCAAATTGACAAAATGCTACTTTCACCTACCTGGCTGCCCCACCTATTAGATCCTTATCCCACCATGTTTATTTCACAAGACAACCATTGTCTCTCTTCTTCTGAATTACTGAAAACCTACAAAATACCTACTCACTACATTTTCAAAGTGTTCCAATTAAGGCATTTGATGGTGAATGTGTTCGGACCCATACTTCCTCAACAAGACACACTGTCCATTTCTCGGAAACAAAGTCTCATAGATGACTCCTAAGTATCGGTATCCAGTTGCTACAGGGTTCTGTATAACAAGACCTACCCTACTTGCTTTGCACTGGCAACCCTCTGGACTCCCCTTTTCCCTATCCGTGTATTACATTGGAACACCCTATGGCAAAATTGTCATAAATATATTACTGAAGATAGACTTTGTCTCACCCAATTCCTTATTTTACATAATTTATTTTATTCTCCACAGAAATTATTTAAAATGGGTCTCCTGTCTGCACCTACTTGTACCAGGTGCATGAAGGAAGAGGGTTCTCTATTTCATATTTTCTGGGCCTGCTCTAAAGTGGCCCCACTCTGGACCTGCATCCACTTGAAGACAGACCCCTTATTAGGTTTGCAAGATTTATTCACACCAGAAATATGCCTCTTAGGTGATTATACAGAGATCCTAGTCCCTATCAGATGATACCACATAGCGCTTATCTCTATGTCAGTTAAAAAAGTGGTTTTACGTCACTGGAAGGGCAGTGAAAATATATCTTATTCTGAGTGGTTCAATGAACTCTTGGCTAATCTCAGGACAGAAGAAAACAATAGCGAGTCTTAATAATAAGCCTGAGAAATATAGTAAAATATGGGAACCCTTACATACTCTTTTCACTCTGCAGTATATACATTGCAAGACATATTATCCCTTTATGTTACTGTATCTTATCCATTTGTCAGTGTTAAAGAATCAGGGGCAGGGCTGGTTGGGAGGGCATTTTAATAGGGGTTGGGGATGAGAGAGGAGGGAGGGAGGGAGGAGAATGGATCCTATAATTTATACACTTCATATTAAATGTATTCTGTATCCTTGGAACTGTTCTCTGTTGTATTGAAAACTTAATAAACTTTAAATTGGAAGAACAATAGACAACACTATGTCAGATGCCTACACATTGAAAATGTTGCAAAGGCTGTGAACATCCAGCAGTGTCAGTGGCTCAGTAGGTAGCACACTCGCCTCTGAGGCTGGGAGATCAGAGGGCTGTGGGTTCAGTTCCCACATCTGGCACTTGGGTTAATATCCCAGTACTGACACAGTAGTGCAGAATGAGAGGGGTGCTACACTTCTGAGGTGCCATCTTTCAGATGAGATGTTAAACTGAGGTCCCATCTGCCTGGATTGGTGGTAGTTCAGATGGATGTTAAAGATCCCATGGCACTTATCAAAAGAGTAGGGGAATTTCCCTGGTGTCCTGGCCAAATTTCTCTCATTCACTAAAAATACCACCAACAGCTTAATCTGGTTCAAGGTAAGTTGCCATTCATCTGTATCCCCCTCTCCCGGGTCGTGTCTGAAAATAGGCAGGATTTATCTAGTGCACTTACCCATTCAACAAAAAATAAATAAATAAATAAAAATATTAGTTTGCTTCATAGGCACAAGCAAAGTCTTACCCCAGAGTCCCTAAATCTAGCTATCCAGAGATCAGTGGTCTCTTGTTGATTATGGCATAGCAGTCTATGGCTCAGCTACAGACACAGCCCTTCACTGCATAAAGGTCACCCAAAATAAAGGCTGTCAACTCTTAACTGGTTCTCCATGGCTTACACATACATGTGACCTCTATGACCAGGCTAACTGGCTCCAGTTCACAGATAGGCTCAGGTTCCAATCATGCCTTCTGGCCAAACAAGTGAGTCTGGGCCTCATGCCAAAGGGTGTACAGAAACTCCTTACTCCCAATGATAACAGCCATTCCACCAGAAGCTCAGATAGCACAGTCTTTAAAATTCCTAAGTATTGCACCTCTCTTGGTCAAAGAGCTTCTGCCTATCTTGCTCCCATTTGGATTAATAATCTTCCTCATGCCATCTCCTTGATAACAGCATTAGGCCCCTCCAAATGTGAGCTCCAAAAACATCTCAATGCTAATGCTATCTGTCACTGCTTGCCTTAGCCCCTCAGTGCTGTTTTTCCATGTCCCTAAGCAGCTGTCCCTCATGAACATATGACCCCTTAAACCCTGCACTTGTTACTTCCCTTTGCCATGTGCCTTAATGTAATCTGTGCTTCCTTCCTTCCTTCCTTCCTCCCTTCCTTCCTTCCTCCCTCCCTTCCTCCATCAAACTTCCCTTTTACCCACCACCCCTTCTTTCTCCTACTATCCTCTCCCATCTGCCTTCAGCCCCTGCCTTCAGCCCCAAACCCTCCCCCCAAAAAAATAGCTTCAACAAGGCCTTCCTGGGTTGATGCTTCTCCACTTCTTGAGTGGGTGTTGGCTGCCCTGGGCTGCTGTAACCCCTGAGCATAGCCCTTCATCCTGACAACTCAGTCTGCTGCACTACCTCCTTCTGCCTCACAGGCACCCTCCAGTCTGAATTGTCCTCTCTTCCTTAAACTGCCTTAACCCTCTCACAAACTTGTTGTACTTACAGTAACCTGCTGACTTAGTCTGTTTGTTTATGTTTATATTAATACTTAGACTCATATCTGTTATTAGCCGGCACTTACAGTTCTATTGTATACCTATATGTTTTTTTTTTTTAATCACTGTTAATGCAATTCTGATGTGGAACCTATGTAATGAGCTTGTTCTCAAAAGTTTCATTGGAGATCACAATAAACAAAATCCTTGTTAGAACTTCAGTATTGTGTTTATATGATAAGATTGGGTTTTAGTGGAGTGAAACAAAACAAGACGTAACAGACTAGATGACTACTTTTGGGAAAACTAAAGCACAAAATAATTTTAGACAATATTTAAATTTAAGACATCAATTATATACAGTATTTCCACAGACCCAGAGAAGTGGAGGTAATTATGCTAAACAAATTAATAACATAAAAGCTGAAATGAGGAAATTTCAGTATGATCAGGCCAAAACATTGCAGGCAGAAATGGCTTCTGGGACACAAAAATCCCTGCATGTTGATCCATGTGAGGCCTGTAAAGAAAAAAAGGAAAAATTCACAATTAATTGGATTAAGGAACACTGATGATAATATTGTTACTTCAACTAAAAATGTTTTAATGGTCTTAGAAGAACATTTACAATTTTTATATAAAGAAAATGAAGTACAGAATATAGGAATGATACAATACTTACAGTCAATTCAGATTCCACAAATATCAAAGAATTTACAAATTATAATATTAAGACCAATCACACAGATTGAAATAATTGAAATCATAAGTAAGTTGAAATCTGGTACATCCCCAGGATCAGATGGCATACCGAATGATTTTTATAAAACTTACAAGGAAATATTAGTGCCCTGCTTAGGCAAAATGCATAATGTTTTATTAATGAATCCTGGAGAATCACCAGTACATTTTTCTAAAGGATTAGTGAACTTTTTATTTAAACAAGGGGATAAATATGATGTTAATAACTGGCAGCCAATAACAATCTTACATACTGATTTTAAAATCTTGACAGCTGTATTACAGAAACATATTAGGCATGTGGCTAGGGAACTAATACATCCAGTACAAATGAGTACTATTCCAGGGAGGAGTATACAAGAAAATCTGGTGATTATTAGAAATGCAACTGAATATTGCAGAAATATGAGGCTAATAATTGTTAGTAGTACTGGATCAAAGTAAAGCCTTTGATACAGTAAGACATCAGTATCTGTTTTCAGTATTACAACATTATGGAATTCCTATGGAATGTATGAAATGGTTGAAGTCATTATATAAATGGGCAATAGTAACACCGATAATTCAAGGACATGAAGGATGAAGTATAAGGGGAAAACAGGAGTAAGACAAGGATGTCCATTAAGTCTATGCTATATGTCTTTGCTTTAGACCCATGTGTAAAACAGATTATAAAGAATTTGGCAATTAAGGTTTATGTAATGTTCGGACTTCAGAGGCATTGAAAATTCTCACTTATGTAGATGATTTATGTCTATTTCTTAAAAATGGACAGTCTGGAATGTGCATTTAATTGGAAAGATATTCTGAAATATCAGGAGCAAAATTAAATTGGGATAAGACAAAATATATTTTTTAGGGTCCAAGACAAGAAGTTTCACAGCAAATTTTAGGGTAGCAAGTATCTGATGAACCTGTAAAATTGTTAGGAATATATTTTGGTTCAGGAGACTCAGCAAAATTAAATTGGGAAACAAGTTTGCAACAATGTGATACCAAAGTTCAAAGATAGAAGGAATGGTGGTTGCCCAAAACTAAGAGGGTGTTAATTATTAAATAGTTTTTAATCCCAGTATTATTTTATGTGGGGGCTGTTTTTCAGATTCCAGTTCAGTTAGAAGCATGGTTCATAAGTATTGTTTTCCAAATGCTTTGGGGGAGCAGGTTAAACCCCATAAAAAGGGATTATACATATTGGCCTAGATAGAAGGGAGGACTAAATATGGTACATCTGATTATAGTTTTTCACACTCTGTTTTGTGCTAAGTCATTAGTTATAGTTTTACAGGATGAGAAGTCACCTGTAAAAATTTTGATTAGGACAGAACTATGGGAATATTTGCAGAAATGGCAGGATATTGTACCAAAGTTGTCTAAAAATGTAAAAGTTCCTGAATATTTAAAACCTACACTACAAAATCTTGCAAAATGGAAAATAGAGAATTTACATTTGATACAGAAGAATAGGAAAGTAAATTTATCAGATGGTGTTGGAACAAGTAGGGGTGAAGCAACCAGAGTTTAAGAATTGTAGACCATCTAAAGTGCCACTGGTTTGTAACCAGCTGGTAAACAAAAGAATCCCATTAAGAATGTGGGACATTTTATGGCTTAGTTCATATGGGAAATTACAGATTGGGGGTAATCAAAAACAAAGTTTCACCAAAAGAATGTGTTCATATCCAGAATGTGTAATGCAAGAGGAAACTATGGATCATTTCTTATTTATGTATAACTACAGCAAGCATTTCTGGGTATATGCAACTAAAAGGTGGAGGTTAGATTGATTACAAAGGCTTACATATGAACAACTGATTTAGGGGGATTTCTATTATCCATTGCTTCATTATAATAAAAGACTTTGGGTGTGTTTTTTGCAATACTAAAGTTTTACCTTTGGCAGGCACGTAGTCAATTTGTATTATGACAGAGAAGGATGCCATATGATCAGTTATGTATATTTTGTGAAATAGCACTTAAGGAGGTATTTATGAAAGACACGACCTAGTGAAAAGTGCTATATAAATAAAGTTGTTATTATTATTATTATTATTATGAAGATACATCCAAAGTCTAAGGTTACAATATGGTGGAGGGGTTATGTTTTTTTTTCAGAAATATAAATGTGTAATGTATGTTTATAGACCCTTTAGGCTTCATCTCCTGATTTATTCATTTATACATTTTGAATTAATTGAAAGACAACAATCTAATTCATTTCTTTTTTAGTGCAGGGAGTGAAAAAAGTGAGAGAAATTTTGATTAAATGATTCAAATGAAAGTCATCAAGCTTTAATAGAATGTACAATGAATGGAGGAAGTTGGGTATGACAGATAGCTTTTGAAAAGACTAAAGAGATTTAAAGAGATTTAATGTTCGACTGATAAAACTGGGAATTGTGGTGTTTTCTTTTTATAGGAAAAATGAGGAAGATTATATATATTTAGTAATGGATGGATGATTTGTCTAGGAAGATTTTTCTGTTCTACTTTTGTTTTTGAATAAGAAATACCCCCTCCCCCCTTTTTTTAGGTATTTTGCTTTTAATTGCAAGATTTCTTGGGGGATTGCATTCAAGAAATGATAAATATGTTTGTTTTCTTTTGTTTGGGTATATTATACTAAAATGTCTTTTATATGATTGTTCAATGCATATTTTCTTCTAAGTTTCTATTTTGTTTAGATGGATTAATAAAAAAATTCCCCTACTCTTGGGAGGGGGCTCTGTTGGCTCATTCCAAGATGGCAGACCTGAGAGTGGCAGTGGAGGTGGAGGTGCTGCTGGCCATGGAGCTGTTCTTCCTCCCAGCCAAGGTAAGCCAGGAGAACAATCGGTCTGGATTTATGTGTGGAACTGAAATAATTTCTGGTGCTCATATTGAGCTGTCCGGCTCTATGAATCTTTCATTGGGACTGACCAGTGAGCAAGGTGTTCTTGATGCTGGTGACTCAGAAATGGATACTGCTTCCGAGGAATTTCACCTTGCTCATGATGAGGTGATGGCAGAATTTCAGGTTAAGAAGCCCTCTGATGGTAAATCCATAGTTCGATCATGGAGACAGCTTGAAATGGAGTTCAAAAAAGCTTTCCAGAAGAAATTGAAAAATAGAGTCAAGAAAAAGAACTGTATACCTTTATGGGCAACAGACAGAGTTTGAGCTGTGACCGCACCCAATTTGCACTGGAGCATTTGAAGGAAGCCTTTGCAATTAATTTGCCAGGAGTGTCTGAGGATGACTGGACACCAGAACGTGCCATGAAACAAGCTGGATAGTGGCAGGATGCTATCGGTAACTGGGTTCCTGACCAGATTTTGATATTTCCTCTGAAATGTCTTTGGCAAGATGCTGCATAGGACTCCCTGCATGATGCAGTACCTGCAAGAGCATAATAAGCAACTGAGGGGTGCACACAGCAGGGAGTTCATACAAATTCAAGTGACTCTAATTTGGAGAATGACATGATTTTAGACCAAGATGTACTTGTAATTAAGGACAGTTCTGTGACTTTTTCAAATGAAAACCCAGCTGAGGGGGATAAACAGGCTGACAATAACAGTACAGAGATGGTTACAGATGAAAGCAATGGGGCACAGACTTTGGAATCAAATGGGGTGTGCATTCAGACATGAGAGGATTTGTCTGTTCATTCACTGGACAAGGAACAAGAGGAAGGGACAGCTGGTATTGTCAAGGCTATGTGTGGGTGCTGATGTGCAATATGGCCACCACTACACATTCAGTCACTTCACTGCCAGTCTAACATTGCGTGTAAAGTGCTTTGGGATACACTTTGTATGAAAAGCACTACATAAATGCTGATTCTTCTTCTTCTTCTTGGTATGACTGAACAAATCAGCAGAGATTTTTCAATGGAGTCTGATGATGAATCAGGGAAGAAGGGACATTGGCAGGCACTGGACACTGACAGGAGAACAGAGCAGGAGAGGGGACTACACATACGGATTCTGGTCAAAAAGATGATGCTCAACCCCCCCCGACAACCTAGGCTTTTAGACCTTTTTGACAAAACCCCACAGGTATCATGCAGACATGCAGTTCGCATCAGATATAGGGGTGGCCTAGAGTTGTTCCCAGACAAAGAATATATGAGAAAAAATTTATTAGAGAATCTTTGCATTTTGTACCTGCAGAAGTTCATGGCCTGATTCGTATATCAGGTACAGAGAACTTACATCAGTTTTCACATTGCACATGGGCTGGAAAAATTTTGAATTACCTATAATCAAAACACATTTTCCAATTATCGACTCCCTTCATGGTTATCCCATTGACTAAACCAGTAATTAAAAAAATCACTATCATGTTTCTGAATGAAAATGTGAATGTTGGGGGCATTCATCACTGGTTACAAAAATGCTGTGATGTCCTAAGTGCACCAGACCTGATTACCGACTAGGAGTCCTTTTGGACAGGGATTGACATTTTCAGATTAATCTTCATCAAAATGAGTTTGGAACTCTTCAACTACCTAACAGTTTTTTATTGGTAGGGACTGAGGAGTTTGCTTTTACTCGGGGCAGCCGAAAGCCTACCACAAGTGCCGGGACAAGACTCATTTAGCTAGTATGTGTGATAAACTGAAATGCATTTTGTGTGGGGAATATAATATCAGTCAATGCTTGCAGAAATGTTGCCAGATGTAATTTATGTGATGGGAGGGGCCATGTGTTCTACAATTGCTCATGGGTATCCTGCAAAAGGTCAGATGGAATCAAACAAGATGCCATTATATGTAAAGCACAAAAAAAGACTGGAGGGCGGGCAGAACCACCCACTCAGGACTTCAGTGCTACTCACTCTGAGAAGTCAGAGGCCACAAACCACAGTATTGATGTTCAAAAAGATCCCAAATGGAGCATAATATGGAACAGGTGACTGCTGATGCCCGATCCACTGAACCTTACACTGGATGTGATCTTGACTCTGCAAATGCTCCAGAACCCCCTTCCCTCTCTATAAGTCTGTGATTGTAGATGAGCCTACAGATGATTATGTTCAGGATTCTCAGAACATGCCACCCCCCACCCTCTCAGCATCTGTTGACCACCCCAGTAATATGTAGAAGTGCCAGATTACGATTGTCATTAGTGCCAAATCCTGTCCTCAGTAACAATTGTATGAAGTTCTAACAAATAAGACTGAATGGGGGGCACAGATACAGAGGGTACAGACTCAGATGTCTCTTCTAAATCCCTCCCCCCACCTGAATGGAAAGATGGAAGGAAGAAAAAAAACAGAAAAAAAATTTGGTAGTCTTAAATGGTTTATATTTTTGACACTAATATACATGATGCACCTGACTTTTGCTACCTTAAATGTATGCAGTATACTCAATGGGGGTAAAAGAAAGGCTGTCTTCACTCTATTATGACAATAAAAACTAAATGTCATTTTTTTTTGCAGGAAACATGGCTTAATACAGCTAATGCCGTGGCCCAAATGTACAAAGGAATGGATGTGGGGCCCATCATACTGGTCTTTTGGTTTAGACAGAACAGATGGGGCTGGAATTTTATTCCAAGGGATAACCTTTTCTTTGCAAAAATTATTTGATGTGATACCTGGTCATTTATTGATTATTGATGGGCAAGTACAGTAGCATCCACAGACACTACCAGATATTTCCTGAAATTTCTGTGATATTTCCAGAAATATCTGATGCTTTTCACATTTAAACAGTAGGGGCAGCAAAAAGAAGCTCTTCAGAAGTTTGCAAAATATCTGGAAATAGCTGGCAATGTCTGTGGCTACCACTGTAGATGGTCAGTCTTGCAGATTTATAACCATATACGCCCCTCAAAGCAAGGTGGATAGGGTTAATCTTTTTCAATCACTTCAATCTTTTTCAGTTACAACACAACAAATATTCTTGGAGGGGGACTTCAATTGTTCCTTGGATGTGGTTGATAAACCTGTTGCTGGGAAAAAGGTATATTGTGATACTCATGCCTTACAAAATTTTTTAAAGATTTCTGGCATGCAGGATGCCACTTCTTTATTACATCACAATAGGAAAAAAAAACATATATAAGGGGAAGCCTGGCCATCAGTATAGATTATTAGTTTGTCTCTCCAAATGCTACATTAAGAAATTAAAGTGATTCCTCTGAAATTTTTGGATCATTCCATGCTTCAGCTTGAGGTGCTTTTTCAACATGACACATGGAGAGATGGTAGGGGTGGAGGTTAAATACTGCCATATTGCAAGAAAGTTTGGTTCAAAGGCACATTAAGGAACTATTACAAGGACACAAAACTGTATTTTGTCTTTACAACACAGCAGGGAATTGGTGGGAGGACACAAAAAAAGAAATTCAGATTTGGTTTACGAAATATGGGACACATAAACAAAATGAAATATTTTTGAAGTATCTATCACTTCGATAGCAGCTCCAGTATTTATATTCCTTGGCTAATACCTCTACAGGGAATTATGCTACCCAAATAACACAACTCAAAGAATGAATGAAAGAGTATCAATACGATAGATCTGCCACGGTTTTAGCAGAATTATAATATGTCACCATAAAAACACCGTCTGGTGATCTCTGTATGGCGTATAAACTGAGGGTGGAGAATTCATGCATCACTGCACTTTTGGATGAGGATGGTTTGATTTAAACCTCTCCTCAGGATTTAAGATGTATTATTGAACAATACATGGTTTCTTTTAATACTCAATTGCATGTAGACACACAGGATATAGTGAGTTATGTTGCAGCCTTTAAGCCTTTAATACAGGACTCAGTTACACATGATATAGGCCAACCCATATATCTGACAAAATTAAGGGAGATTCTGAAGGGAATGAGGAAAAATATATCACTGGGTCACGATGGCTTGCCTTTAGAATTTTATTTGGACTTTGAAGAAGAATTATCGGATATGCAACTCCCTGTACATACTGAAATTCTCCAACATAATATCATAAGGTATAGTTTTGCTCAGGGGCTGGTAAAATTAGTATATAAATCAGGTGATAAAACCTAATTGAAAAACTGTAGGCCTATCTGTCTTTTCAATACAGACTGAAAAATTCTTGGGAAACTCATTCACAAAAGATTACAACCTCATTTGCCTTGCATCCACATAAACATGTGGAGTGCCTGACTTAAAGATACAAGATAATTTAATTTTAATCCTGGGCTGTTATGAATATTGTACAACTAATCAGCAAACGAGCTATATATTTTCTTAGATCAAAGTAAGGCCTTTGATAGGGTGTCCCATAATATTTACTACGGCTTTTAATACAGACACTAGGTTCCACAGGTCTTCATATAGGGGATTCAAACATTTTGTGAAAAGGCAACTGTAATACCTTTGGTAGGTGGGACAGCAGGGTGTCCCATACCTCTTAAGTGGGAATATGGCAGGGAAGTCCATTAAGTCCATTGTTATACACTTTGGTCTTTGATCCATGTATCAGGCATATTTCCAACAATAGATTTATTGAAGGATTACGAACCTTGGGGCATAATTCTGTTTTAGTTTCTGATATGCAGATATTTCATTTTTGAGCACAAAAGAAAGTGTTGCACATGTCATAGTAGAATTACAGGCATATGGGACTGTATCTGGGGCTAAATTAAATATTGATAAAAGTGTTGATATTAGTATTTGGCAACTAGATATGGAAGATACCATTTCTTTAATTAAATTATCTAGGGAACCTATTAAAATACTATCTTTAGTTTGGAGAAGGGAATATGGTGCAAAGAAATTGGTTGGATGCTGTTCAGAAGCGTGACTGTAGGGTGGACAAATGAAAGAACTGGATTATGTCAAAATGAAAAACAATATTCATTATCAAGCAATTTCTCATCCCTTTATTGTTATATGTGGGTTGGGTGTATCCTATTCCTGTTAACCTTGAAACAAAAATCTATAGTATATTCTTTCATATGTTGTTGGGAAGTCAGTTGAATCCAGTTAAGAGAGATTTTACATATTTGCCTATTAAAAAGGAGAGGTGGGGAAGGTACATCCTCTGGTATTTTTTTCACGTAATTTTTTGGATAGGTACTGTAAGAAAATCATTACTTCTGAGTGGGGGTGGGGATGGTAGACTAATGTGGACTAAGGCTTTGCTACAACATTATTTAACTAATTGGCAGGAGGAACCTCTGAAAATGTTGCCTAGGTTACAGGTGCCTGATTTTATGAAATCTACTTTTAAAAAGCTGTACTTAGGGAAAATAACAAAATCTCAGCTGTTAATGACTCCTTGAAGACAGTTTTATGATCTTATATTGCAGATGATAGAGTCAACAGGTCCAGAGTTTAAACTCTGTACACCAATCAATGTGCTATGTGCCGTGTCACAACTCAATAATCCATGAATACCCATTAGAATGTGGGATAATTTATGGCTCTGCACCTATGGTTGACTTAAAGTCAGGGGACATTTAAAACATAAGGCAATAGAAGAAAGAGGCTGTCCTTATCTAGATTGTCAGGCACCTGAAGAAACCATGTCACATCTATTACTAGAATGCTGTTTTTCTAAAAACCTTTGGTTGTTCTTGGCAGGTAGATGGAATTACCATGGTTAGTTAGATTAACAAATGAACAGTTAGTGTTGGGTCAATATAAGGGTCGATTAGCATTTTATGATCGTGGTATCCTTGAAGTATTGTTTGCATGTCTGAAATGTTATCTCTGGCAAGCAAGGAGTAGATATGTTATTCAGCAACAGAGAACGTCTTACTTAGCCATTGTGAATTTATGTGAGTCAATCTGCTTAAAAGTGTATTGTGAAGATGCTAAAAGAAATTCCCAGATGTCACTAACTCAGCTATGGAAAGGATTACAACAGGTGTTATGTTAGTATGCATTAGAAAATAGCCATAGATAGGGCAGTTAGATTTCTGATATAATATACTTTGTACATATATGTCTGATTCAGGAATAGTATTGCTGTAATTATAACCTGAGTTTATATTTTGTCAAAATGGATAAATACTATGGGTGGGATATTCAAAGGAGTTGCTCATGGTACAATTCACCCCAGAGTGATATTCAATGGGACAGGTTGCACTGCACAACCCCTAAAGTGTCAGAGTTGTAATAGAGCATATGCAGATTGTAACCGTGCACCAGTAATGTATGCAGCACAAGTGCAGGGAAGGGGTACCCATGCATATGCGGCACATCCGATATTCAACCCAGGATGTGCGGTGCATATGCTGGCACATACCCGCCTTGCACCGCACAGGGGGGCACAAAGATGTGCCCGGCCAAACCAGGAGCAAGACCAGGCCACCCACAGGTGTGCTGCAGTATTGCAAGGTGCAACATGGCAGCCGCCTGCCATGGGTGGCCACCCGACCACTCAGGACACAGTCCATGAGCCCCCTGCCCAGGGGGCATTGTGCCCCCTGTCACCCAATCATGGGCATAAGTTACATATTTCCCTGGTGGTCCAGTGGACCGATCCCCAGTGCCCAATCATGGGCATGTGTAAAAATAAGCCCTGGTGGTCCAGTGGACCGATCCCAAATATCCGATCATGGGCATGTGGAAAAAGAAGCCCTGGTGGTGCAGTGAACTGATCCTCAGTGGCCGATTGCAGGCATAGGTTAGAAATCCCTGGTGGTCCAGTGGAACCCCCCCAGTGCCTGATTGTGGGCAGAATGCTCCAAGGACACCCTACTGGTCCAGTGGTACCCCCCTGCCCACCCTTCCACTGTGTCTCCCGCCACCCTGCACCCCCCCAGTCAGCGCTGGGCAGCAGCATCCTGCCTGCAAACTGCCTGGCCACCCACCGACTGACAGTGTACAGTAGGGCTGTACACTATTGGTCCCACTCGGTGGGCCAATGGAATACAGACCATGGTTGACAAAGTCCTGAATTGTGAATGAAAGCTCATTCACAATTTGGGACTTGTATATAGCATGGTCTGCACGCCCATTGGCCCATGCAGTGGACCAAAGGTGTACAGCCCTACTCTATGCTGTTAGTCAGGAGGGCAGCTGGAGCTGCTTGTGGGTGGTGCTGCCACCCACTGCTGACTGGGAGAGTTCAGAGTGGTGGGGAACACAGTGGCGGGTGGGGAGGGAGGTACCACTGACCACCAGGGTGTCCTTCTTGAGCATTCTGCCCATGATTGGGCACTGGGGGGTTTCCACTGGACCACCAGGGATTTCTACCCTATGCCCATTATTGGGCACTGGGGATCGGTCCACTGGACCACAAGGGCTTCTTTTAACACATACCCACAATCGGGCCAATGGGAGCGGTGCCCGCTGAAGGGCAGGAGGGCATCAGTCCCCGATGGCTGCAGCCTGGCAGGGCACCAGGTGCAAGTTGCTGGGGATTGGTGCACCGCATGCAAATGGGGTCATAATGACATGCAAATGGCCCCATTTGCACCTTGCATGTATAATGGCTTCATTTGCATGCCCAGTGCTGAATATCATGGTTGATGGGCCTAAAGCAACCACACTTGTGCTGGCGCATCCCCCTGCACCCCACCGGCCACTTGCGCTGGCACAGTGCCACTGAGCCGTGCACAGTGCGTGAGCCCTCAGTGCCATATTCAATGATGCTGAGACATGGCACAGCACAGTTGAATATCGCCTGGTCCCTGCCCTGGCTCAGCCCAGATGCGCTGCACCCAGGCTTGCGCCTCTGCCTGGAGCAGTCTGAATATCCCACCTTATGTGGGAGATGGGTTGTTGTTTTATTTTTTTTTTTTGGTATGGTGGTGTTATGTATTATGGTTTTAATTTATTTTCTTTTGTTTTATTTTTCTTATTCTTTTTTTGTCTTTTGGATTTTTAGGTGTTATGTCAGCCATTTTATCATATTGTTTCTGTACCTTTTTCATAGTATAATGAATTTTGTTTATTTCTTGATGTTTGCATTTAATTTTTCAATAAAAATGCCCCTACCTTTGCTGCAGGGGGTGATTCACTTCCTGTACGCAGGATGGAGGAGCTCAGTTTGGAGAAAGACAAAGAAGGAGGAGGAGGAGGTAATGGAAATGGAAGAGCTCTAGCTCCAGACTCTAACATGGAAACGGATTCTAATTTATCTAACAAACTGGAAAACAACAATGCTACATTGCCAAACAGAGAAGATTCTCCGATGAGAGCAGAGCAACTACTTAAAATAGAAATGGATAAGAAAAAAAAAACAACATTTACTTTTACAAATGAAAGAAATTGGAAATGATTACTAATTGGAAAAGAACTAACTAGAAGAAGAAAAGAAGAGAAAAAGACACACTGGCAGCCCATCTAATATACTGAAAAATAAGCTGGATGAACTCCAATCCAATTGTACTTAAAACTTCTTTATTGGTTCACACACATCACTTAAGGGGTGATCGTTTCATGGTGTCACCATTTCCTCAGGCCCAGCTGTGCTGTTCTATTAGGAAACATATTCATATTCAATCAGTATTCATTTCATATCCATTTTATTTACTTGTACAACTATTATTCAGTGCTCCCCTTAACAACTTTAGTTTGTTACTTCATTTTATGTTCACCGTGGCTATAACCTCTATTTCAGTATCATGTGTATAAATCTGTGTGACTATAAACATAATACTAAAATGGAGGTTATGACCACGGTGAATATAATATGAAGTAACAACTGAAGTGTTTAAGGAGCACTGTGTAGTTGTTGTGTAGTATCAGTAAATGAAATGGATATAAAATTAATACTGATTGAATATGAATATGTTTCTTAATAGAACAGCACATCTGGGCCTGAGGAAGAGGCAACACCATGAAACTGTTACCCCTTAAGTGATGTGTGTGAACAAATAAAGAAGAAGTTTTAAATACAATTGGATTGTAGTTCATCAAGCTGATTTTTCAATAGATTGCATTGGTTCAATTTGGATGACCCAAAGATTATTTTATAAGGGATTTCTGGCAACCTGAGCCAACCTCATTTTTCATGACCACTTTTATGTTGGTAAAAATCTTATTAAACAAACTTTGGGATTTTTACTATCAGAAGTGTATGCTGTCATACATGCACCCAGAGAGAGCATGCTTTATGTGAGTTTCAGGTCAGAAGCTTTGTTGGAGTGTTTATGGGTAAAATATTCTCCACAGAAAAAATACCCCATTATGGACCCCTTTCCAAGTCATTTCCTTAAAAAAGTCAACTTACAATACTGAATTTGTGACTAACTTATTCGGAAACGAAGGGGTTAATATTACTGATGTTATTTACCAGCTAGAAAAAAGAAGTGACATACATGGCACCCCAGACCCCATCATAGACTATGAAGGATTCTGGACAGGAGGATGGGAACTTAGGATTAAGCTACGCCAGAATGACACTGGAATCCAACATCTCCCAAATTGTTTTTACTTTTGCCATGACAAAGGCATTCTATTTTACCATACCAACCCAGATCCTGCTATAAGTGTGGCTCCCCAAGACATGTGAGTAACAATTGTGAAAAGATTAAATGCACCCAACGTGACACCCTAGGGCATTTCAGCTTTCATTGCACTTCTATGCCAACATGCAATCTCTGTGAAATGAAGGACATACATTTATGTCCTGTCCTTGGGCAGTACTTAACACAGCTAGTGCAGATTATGGGGAGCAAGACTTCTATATTACCAAAGCAGCTAGGGCTACTACTGCACATGGCCCTACTGCAATACATTCAAACAAGTCAATGCCATTTACTTCTAAAATGAGCTCTGCAGAACACACTGAAACTACACCAATGACACTTTCAACCCCTGAAACTGACCACGTAGTTCAAGAAACTGAAATAGAAAGAGACAAAGAAACAAAAAGAAAAAGATGATCCAGCTTGTGTTAATGGAGTTTGCCCTTTAAGCGGCAGACCATGTTGTCCTGGTGCACCCCTTCCCTCCATTAGGGAATGGTCATGCTCAGAAGGGGAGGGGAGAAGGAAGGGGAGGGGCCAAGAGCCTGAACAATGGGCAGGTAGCAGGAAGGGGAGGGGAAAAGGGAAGTACATAAGGGACAGCACAAGGGGGGCCTCAGCCACTTTTTGCTGGAATTTTGATTCCTCCCACCCACCCTACCAGACAGAGTATGAGGGAAAGACAGTCAATTTGGGGCTGTATGGTGGGTCTGTCAAGGTGGAGGACAGACGATCCGTAGGACAGTGGACTGCCAAAGATGAATGGCAAGTGATAATATGGTTATGAACCACAAAGGTGGATGGCAGGTGATAATGGTTATGGACTGCCAAAGGTGGATGGTAGGTGATAAATGCTTTGGGACTGCCAAAAAGTGGATGGCAGATGATAATATGGCTATGGACTGTCAAGGTGGATGGCAGGAGGAAAAGGGGGACAGGAGGGGGGAAGAAAAAAGGAATAACACAAGAGGAGGAAGAAGATGAAGGAGAAAGCGGTCTTGGTTTTCACCATTACCTAACAGAAAAGGAGAAGAAGAAGGCACCCAGGTTTTCGCCTGGGGGATGGATAATCAAAGAGTGATATATGGATGGAAATAAATGAAAATTATGGAAATATGATAATAAAGAAACGGAAAATGGAATATGGATTTATGAATATAAATAAATTAATTGCCAATCTGAGCACAACAACAAACAATGGTCTCTGTGTTTTTGTGAGGGAAAAGGGGGGAATCCGGGACAAAGAAGTTTTAAATCTCAACTGCACAGAATGAAACTGAAATCCTCACTAGTCAACCCAGGTGAAGAAGTCTTTCAAGTAGTGTAAAAAGGGAAATCTAAGAAACAAATGGACACCAGTAAAATACTGGAACAAACCCCACTGCAGAATAAATATACTGCCTTGCAATTGGGTGAGGCTGAAATGGATGAGGGATCTGATACAGTGTCAGTACATTCCTTTCAAACAGACCCTGCTTCAGACTTGGATGACCAACCCCTGCATGCAACAACTAAATCAAAAAGAGAAAGGTGGGGACAAGATCAGGGGTGAAGATCACCTGGCATTACTTTCTAAAAAATGAATAACAACCTCCTTGAACTTTTCTTGGCATCTTTAAATGTCAATAGTATATAAAGACTGAGAGGAAAATGACTGCTACTTTTGCATTATTTGAAAATTGCCCATATGATATTGTATTTTTTCAGGACACTAGATTAGGCACTATTCATGACATACAGTAGGCTAGCAGCCTACTGCAGTATGGTTAAAGGGAGCAACTTGTTGGTCCATAGGAGAGGAGTTATGAGGTGACTTAGGAATTTGTATTAACAATCCAATACCTAAAATTTCACATATAGTAGACATCTGTCCAGGGTCAACACTCCTCGTGAATATATCGACAGAGTCAGAGGAATATACATTAATACATTTATATGTCCCCCAACCAAACTAGGCAGAATAGACTTATTAAAGGCTATTCAACCCTTCTTATTTACCTCTACAAACATCTTTTTTGGAGGTACATACGAACATATGGCACAGGGTCATAATGTCGCAAGACATTATGCCGCATGGCTAAATCGCGCTACTAGTACAGTTTGATTTATGCCATATGGCATAACTTTTTGTCATTCAGGGCAAAACACATAGAAGGGGTACACAATATCCTGGCTAACAACCTTTCCCGTCTGCAGCTGGATCATTTCCGGAGGCTGGCACCTACAGCAGAGGAGTGGAAAACGCTCATACCAACGAACATCTGGGACATTGGCAAGAGGGAGCAGAACTGTTGTTTCACAGCTCATGGGCACCACGGACTCTGAGGGCCTACAAGGGGGCCTGGTGGGTGTTTCAAACATTCAGGGCAACACACTGCATGGAGGTAAGTAGGCCACTTATGGAGGAACAGTTAGGGAAGTTCACAGTAGAGCAATGGCAGAGAGGAACGGCCCACACCACGATGGGGGTCTGTCTAGTAGGGATTAGTTTAGTTTGCAACCTGAAGGGTTGGAAGGACCCAACGAAGTCAATGTTGATTAGAAGAATGATACAGGGATGGGCTAGGTTAAAACAGAGTGCTACGGATAGTAGGCAAGCAATAGGGGAGCAGTGGCTTGCAAAACTAAAAGGGGTATTACCGGCAATCTGCAGATCGAAACACAAGGCCCAGCTATTCCACACAATTTATCTGGTAATGTCTGCAGAGGCCCTGAGAGTGAACAAGGCTGTGGGACAAGGCAGTAAGGATGAAGAAGGAGGATTGGATTGGGAAGATATAAGCTGGGGGATGAAAAAGATACAAACCATGATCAAGAAGTCAAAGACAGATCAAGAGGGACAGGGTTGTACTGCAACCCTGAGGACTCAGGTAGATGGCACAGTGTGCCCAGTAAAGGCTTTGTGGGCTTACAGCGCAGAGTGTGGGGGTAGGACAGGGAGATTATTTGTGCATGGAGACGGAAAAAAAGGTCCCAAGTTATCAAGTCACGGCCATGCTCAAAAAAGGCATGCAATCCCTGGGAGGATCCAGGTAATTCTCATCTCACTCCCTATGAATAGGGGCTGCCTACAGTGGGCAGCAGCAGGTGAAATGGTGACTAATATATTGGAGAAGGGGTGCTGGCAGTCTGCCAGTTACAAGAGATGCATTCGAGCACTGCAGTATGGAGACTAACGTATCACCTGAGTTTTTGTTTTGCAGTTACAGAACCACATTGGGGGGAGGGGGCATAGATCTGGGATACAGAAAAGGAGCTAAGAACATATATAAGATATTTATTTTGCTTAAATCCTATAGGAAGAGGGAGGATCATGGAAGTATGGATCTGCGTTCACTCCTACATTTATTGGGTGGAAAAGAGAGCTGAGAAAATGGCTGGGGGAAAACAGCTGTACTAGGATGTGAGAAAATGAAGGTTGGTTTGGTGTGGCATCCGAGGGATGAGATGGGTGCAACTGATTCCTACCCTGAAAGAAATGAAAGAGCGGTGACCCATTCCAGACCTAATTATTGTACATCTAGTAGGTAACGACATTGGGGGAAAGCCATGGGTGGAAACATACATGCAGATGAAAAGGGACTTAGAGAAAATACAACAGTGGTGGCCAGGGGTATGCCTTGCCTGGTCAGATATGATCCCAAGAAGGGTATGGAGACATGAACACAGTCGTAGAGCTGTAGATAGGGCCAGGAAAAAATGAATAGAAGGGTAGGAACACTGATAAGGAAAATGGGGGGGGTCACGTAATACTGCAAGTTGTGGAAGAGTGGGTAGAGAATTTCTACAGGCCAGATGGCGTGCACCTGTCAGATCTAGCCATAGATATGTTTAATGCAGAAATTATGAGTTTTATAGAAGCATGGAGGAGACATGCAGAAAACAGAATTTAAAAAAAAGAGAGAGAGAAGGAAAATGGAGGAGGTTCCCTAAGTGGTGGGGGAACAATACCCTAAATTGACAGGAAAGCCAGTCATCCAATGCAAGTTGGAGACTGGCTAATGGAGAAAAAGGGGGGGGGAGAGGAGGGAGGGGGGAAAGAAAACATAGGATAAAAAGAAGAAGCTCAAGGAGGAAAAGCGGTCTCAGTTCTCACAGTTACCTAACAAGAAAAGAGAAGAAGAAGACATCCAGGTTTTCGCCTGGGGGAGCGAGAAGAGGAAGAAAGAGGGATGAGCAGAGACTGATATATGGATGCAATAAAATACAATTGTGAAAGAGACAATAATAAATAATGATGAGATGGAAAATGGAACTATGATATATAATAAATTAATTGCCAATCTGAGCACAACAATATACAATGATATCTGTCTTTTTGTGAGGGCAAAAAGGGGGGAATCCAGGACAATGGAGTTTGCCCTTTAAGGGGCAGACCAAGTTGTCCTGGTGCACCCCTTCCCTTTAACTCAAGATGGTGTGCTCAGAGTGGGAGGGGGAAGGAAAGGGAGGGACAGGGAGACAGAACAATAGGCAGGCAACAGGAAGGGAGGGCTAAAGGAGGTGCATAATGGGCAGCACAGGGTGGTTCAGACACTTTTACTGAAGTTTTGATCCCTCCCACCCACCCTTAAACTATAGAGCATGAGGGAAAGACAGTCAAAAGGGACTGTATGCATGCTCTGTCAGAGGTGGATGACAGAGTTGTCTGGTAGGATGGTTAATGGACTGCCAAAGGAGGATGGCAGAGACAAGGAGGAAAAAGGAGGGGGGGAGGAATAGGATGAAAAGAAGAAGAAGCCGAAGGAGGAAAAGTGGTCTCTGTTCTCACCGTTACCTAACAGAAAAAGAGAAGAAGGCACCCAGGTTTTCACCTGTGGGATTGAGAAGAGGAAGAAAAAGGGATTAGCAGAGATTGATATATGGATGCAATAAAATACAATTGTGAAAGAGACAATAATAAATGATGATGAGTTGGAAAATGGAATTATGATATATAATAAATTAATTGCCAATCTGAGCACAACAACATACAATGGTCTCTGTCTTTTTTGTGAGGGAAAAGGGGGAAATCTGGGACAATGTCGTACACTATTAAGCGTATGACATTATGACCCGGTACACAAACATATGAACTTGCCAACAGATAAAGGCCTTTTGGTCTATCGAGTCTGCTCGATTGTGCAGCTAGCAGCCCTTATACTGCTGCTGCCTTTCCCTCCCCTCCCTCTCCAGTGACCCTCCCCTTTACCCTGTCCCATCCCCTTTTGAAGCAGCCCACTGTGTTACAGGATATCACTTCCTCTGGTAGTACATTCCACCCTGTCACTACCATCTCCATAAAAAAAATGTTTTGTTGCTTTGTGTTGCACTGCCTTCAGTAACCTAATGTCCTTCTTTAGGTACAGATGCCAGAACTGCACACAGTACTCCAGGTGTGGTCTAACAAGTGACCTATATAGCGTCAGGATCACCTCCCCCCTCATGGAGGATATGCCTCTGGCAATACCAACACAACATCCTGTTAACCTTTGCATCTGTCTTTCCATGCTGTGTGTAGTTGTCCATTGCTCTCATTATGATCACCCCCAGATCCTTCTCCTCCTTCTCCTCCTCCTCTGTTTTGGCTAGCTGAATCACCCCAAGCTGGTAACTCCTCCCTGTTTTTTTTGCTTCGAAATGTACCACCTAGCATTTCTTGGCATTGAACCCCAGCTGCCAAGTGTCCGACTAGTCCTCCAATATTGCCAGATCCTCTTGCAACCCATGCCATCCCTCCAAGTCATCCACTACTGCTCCCTTCTTGGTGTCATCTGCAAACAGACTGATCTTGCTCTTGATGCCTATTGAGATGCCTGCTATGAAAATCTCAAACAACACTGGCCCCAGTATTGAGCCCTCTGCCACTCTGCTTGTCACTGCCCTGGGCGATGTGAGCTCCCCTCCCACCACCACACTCTGCTGTCTCCCTTGTAGCCAGTTAACCATCCATCCCACCATCTTCGCCCCCTTCCCTGTGTCTTCCAGCTTACTACCTAGCCTCCCTTTCAGCACCGAATTGAATGCCTTACTGAAGTACAGGTACAGGACATCCACTGCATGGCCCCTGTCTAAATGCCTGGTTACCCAGTCATAGTACTCCACTAGGTTGGTCTGACAGGATCTGCCCAAGACAAACCCATGCTGTCTGCTTTCCTGCAGCCCATTAGCCTCTAGGAGGGAAACTAGCCTCTCCTTCAGGATCGTCTCCATCAGCTTTCCCATGATGGATGTGAGGCTTACTGGTCTGTCATTCCCTGGCTCATCTTTGGAGCCACTCTTGTGGAGGGGCACCACAAGTGCCATCCCCCAGTCCTGTGGAACACTCCACAAATGCAGGGATGCATTAAACAGGTCTGACGGGTTTTGCCAGGACTTCTGCTAGCTCCCTTAGCACCCTGGGGTGTATGCCATCTGGCCCCGGGTACCTTGTCCTCCCTCAGTGCTCTCAAGCCCTCCAGTACCCTGCCCACTGGGATTTCCCTGTCTGTCTCTTCCTCAGCTCCCTTGCACACACACACACAACCCCCTTGGGTATTACCCACCCCTTCTCTCTTTCATAAACACTGAGCATAAGTACTCATTTAATACTTCTGCCTTTTCGGACCCTTTATCCACCCACCCCATCCTTTTTTATCCTTACTATTTGACCCTTGCAGCACTGTTTCTCCCTGACGTACCTGAAGAAGTCCTTCTCTCCATATTTAATGCCCTGTGCTAGCCTAAGCTCCCAGGATGTCTTGGCTGCCTTGACTGCCCTTGTTGCCTCCCTTGACTCCTTCAGGTAATCCTATCTGTCCTCCCCTCCCCTCTCCCTGTTCTTTTGCACCGTCTAAAGGCAGCTCTTTTTCTTTCTTACTTTCTCCATGACTCCCCTGCTCACCCAGCTAGGCTTCTTGGCCCTAGCCCTCTTACTTTCGACCCTTGTACATGTTGCAGTTGCCTCCTCAATACCCCATTTAATGACCTCCTACCTCTAATTAGTGTCCATATCTGGATTGATCCTGGCCAGCTACCCCTGCACCATTTCCCTCATCCACCTGAAATTGGGCCTTCTGAATTCTAACACCCTTGTTCCCGATCCTACTCCCTCCTTCCCCATGTTTAACCTGAACCACACCGAGTGGTGGTCACTCCCTGCCAGTGGCTCCTCCACCCTCAGCCCCTTCACAAATTCCCCATTTGCCAGTACTAGGTCAAGGATATTCCCTAACCTGGTAGGCTCGTTGACCATCTGCAATTGGAAGCTGTACTGAAAGGCATCCAGAAGTACCTGTTCTCTCCTATTTGTGGAGGCTGGGGTGCCCTAATCTACTCCTGGCAGGTTGAAGTCCCCCACAATCACCGTACTGCCCCTTCTGCAGGTCCTTCTGATTTTCCCCACTAGTTCTCTGTCTAACTCCTCAGTCTGAGATGGTGGCCTGTACACCACTTCCATCCTCAGGGTCCTAGTTTTGGAGTCCTGGAGCTGTACCCATAATGATTCTATGTTGCTTTCCTTCCCTTCCTCCCTGTCACTATTCAGACCTTCCCTCACAAACAGTGCCTCCCCCGCCTTCCATTTTACCCTATCCCTCTGAAATATCCTACACACTGGCACTGCCAGGTCCCAGTCATGGTAATGGTTGGTCCATGTCTCGGTTATGGCTGCCATATCCACCTTCCCATCTACCATGGAAGCCAGTAGCTCAGAAGTTTTGCTCCCTAGACTCCTATCATTCAAGGTTAACACTCTCCACCCCGACTCCTTTGACCATCTCCCTACTTAGAACATAGAAACATAGACTTTGACGGCAGATAAGGACTGCTAGGCCCATCTAGTCTGCCCATTTCCCTACCTACAGGATAGGCCGCAGATCCTAGTTAACCAACAGCCTATTTCTTCCTACCCCCCACAAGAATTGGCTTATGTCTGTCCCATGCATTCTTGAATTCTCCCACAGTTTTAGACCCCACAACCTCCTCAGGAAGGCTGTTCCATGCATCCACTATCCTCTCTGTGAAATAATACTTCCTCACATTGCCCCTGAACTGCCCTCCTTCTATCTTTAAATGGTGTCTCCTTGTTCTTGTAAGTCTCTTTTTCTGAAAGATGCTACCCTCTTGGACTTTTTTGATTCCACTGAGGTACTTAAAAGTTTCTATCATGTCCCCCCTTTCCCTTCTTTCCTCAAGGGTATACATATTAAGCTCCTTTAGTCTCTCCTCATACGGCTTCTCTTGCAGACCCTGCACCATTTTAGTTGCCCTCCTCTGACTACCTCTATCCTGTCTATGTCCTTGCGGAGATGAGGTCTCCAGAACTGGACACAGTACTCAGATGGGGTCTCACCAACTGTCTGTACAGAGGGATAACAACTTCCTGTTTTCTGCAGGTTGATGCCTCTCCCTATGCATCCCAGTATACTCCCAGCCCTCCCTACTGCCTTCTCACATTGCTTGCTAACCTTAAGGTCATCTGATATGATTACCCCCAGGTCCCTTTCCTTTTTTGTTGTTGTTACTACCTCCCCACCCATTGTGTATTCTTCCCCTGGGTTCTTGTTTCCCAGGTGCATTATTTTGCACTTCTTTGCATTGAATCCTAGATGCCATACTTCTGACCATTCCTCCAACTTTGCCAAGTCCCTTTTCATCCTTTCCACGCCTCCTTGTGTATCAACCCTGTTGCAGATCTTTGTGTCATCTGCAAAAAGGCATACTTTTCCTTCCAGTCCCTCTGCAATGTCACTGATGAAGACATTAAAAAGGACTGGACCCAATTCTGAACCCTGCAGTACCCCACTAGTAACCCCTCTTTCTTCAGAGTGGACTCCATTATAATTACCTTCTGTGTCCTGTTGTGCAGTCAATGTTTTACCCAGGCTACCACCCTGGGACCCACTCCCAGGCTGGTTAATTTGACTATTAATCTTTGTGTGGGACTGTGTCAAATGCCTTGCTAAAGTCTAGGTAGGTCATGTCCACAGCCCCTCCCTGGTCTACTACTTTGGTCACCCAGTCAAAGAAATCTATTAGATTCATCTGACATGACCTTCCCGCTGTGAACCATACTTGCTCTACTTTTCCTGTACCCCCTCCTGACCTCTCCCTAAGTCCCCTGCTGCTAGCATGGGGGGTAAGCTTGTTAGGCTTCCCTGCTGAGAGCCCTGCTGGACTCCAGCCCACTTGCCACCCCCCACTACCAGTTTAAATTCTCATTGTCTGCTAAGTATTTCTCCAATTTCTGTTTCAGGACCTTCTTTCCCTCTCCACTTAAGTGAAGCCAGTCCTTGGCATACAGATCCTTGTCCTCCCATGTCCTTTCCTACCATCCCAACCACCCATACTCTTTGGATGGACACCACTCCCTTAGCCATTGTGTTAAATTCCTTTATCCTCAGCTTCCTTGCTATGCTCACCCTGTGTACTGGAAGCACCTCTGAGAAGGTTACTGATCTTCCTGCCTCCTCACAAATCAGCCCCAGGTCCTCAAACCTCCCCTTGACCACATCTACTGTATGACTCAACAGGTCATTAGTTCCCAAATGCAGAACTATGTGAGGTTTCTCCCTACCTCTACTGGCATACTTTGGACTGACTGACCCACCCTTTCTGCTGTCATGCCTGGCATGGCATCCACCCATATTCAACTATGCTTTTCCCCCTTGTTCCCCCATCTGATCCCCTTCAGAACTGAATTCCCTAGCACTGGGATCCCACTCTTATTTCCTGGTTTTGCTCACCTTGTCCAACCCTTATCCCTCCCTGCCAGGTCTTCTGTTCCCAAATACATCACAGCTGTTTCCCCTTCCACCTCTGTCTCTGGCCTGCCCTTCCCTTCCCCATTTTCTTCTGATTTCAACTCCCCTCTGCACTGAACTCCACCTGCCCCTCCCTGATGCATCCCTCCCTAATCTACTCATAACTCCACTCCTCCCTCTCCTTAGCTACTGTCCCCTGTTCAGTCTCCTTGCTTCTGCCCCCTTATACTTACCCATTGAAGCCCTGTACCCTTCAGCCACCCTACCAGTGCCCTCTGGGCTGTGAATAATCCCTTTCTCACCAGCTTTATCTACAAGGTCCTCCTAATTCATCTCCTCCAGTGTAGCTAGCACTGCAAACTTGTTGCTTGACACCTCCCCCCTGCTCTGAGTTTTCCCTGGCATACTATTGAGTGGCCCAGATTTGCTACCTGCTCTAGTCGCCATTCCTGTCCCTCTTTCCCTATCATCCTCCATCCCCATTCATCTGTACCCAGTTACCCCTCACCCCCTTGTCCTGGTTTGCCTGCAGTTCTCTGAGGCACTCCCATGTGCCCCCAGTCCTGGATTGTAGCACCAGTCTGTTCTCTTCCCTCTTCTTATCTCTGTCCATAACCACCTAATCTCCCTGCTCCCCGTCCATCATGAGAGCCTGTAGCTCTGATGTTTTGTTCCCTAGACTCCTAGCATTCAAGGTTAAAACCTTCCACTTTGTCCCTCTCCCTACTTGATCTCCATTTTTTGCACCCCCTCCTGACCTCTCCCTAAGTACCCTGCTGCTAGCATGAGGGGTAAGCTTGTTAGGCTTCCCTGCCTGAGGATCCTCCTGGACTCCTGCCCACTTGCCAACCCCACAACCAGTTTAAGTTCTCATTGTTTGCTAAATTTCTGTTTCAAGACCATCTTTCCCTCTCCACATAAGTGAAGCCTCTCCTTGGCATAGAGATCCTTGTCCTTCCATGTCCTTTCCCAACCTCCCACCAGCCCATACCCTTTGGATGGACACCACTCCCTTAGCCATGTGTTAATTTCCTCTAGCCTCAGCTTCCTTGCTATGCTCACCCTGGGTAATTGAAGAACCTCTGAGAAGATTACTGATCTTTTTGCCTCCTCACAAATTAGCCCCAGCTCCTCAAACCTCCCCTGGACTACATCTACTGTATGACCTGCCAGGTCATTGATTCCCAAATGCAGAACTATGTGAGGTTTCTCCTTTCTCTCCTGGCATACTTCAGGAACTAGACCATACAATTGCAGCAAAGAAATCAGTTTTTTTTTATGATTCCCCTTCTAAATGGAGGGAAGACAGTACAAAAGACATTACAGATTATTTTGAAGTGATGGGGGAACCAAATGGACAGCAAAATAATCAGAAATATAATGATCTTTGAACACACTTGTATCACCTTTGTAATTTACAAAACAATAGTTTATTGGACTACTCCACTCAAATAGCACATATACAACAGGAAATGTCACAATTTCAAGTATAATAGACTCAAATCACTTGATGAAGAACAAAAGTTTGGCACAAGGAAAATGGTTTCACACAAACCCATTTGATAACTGTACTACATGGAATTCAAAAAACTAATTAAAGGTCCCAGAACTAAGGATGGAGCTCTCATAACAGACAAATTAGGTATTCTTAGAGAAGTAGAAACATTTCTTAAACAACTATTTGGAAACTCTTTCCCCAAAAATATATATGTGGAAGAATGGTTATATTCCTGCAACATACCATATTTTCCACATTAATAAAACCTATCACTTCAAATGAATTGACACAGATAATTTCAAATCTAAAATCAGATTCTGTTCCAGGCAGTGATGGCCTACCCAGGGAACTTTATAAGACTATATTAACACCTCTGTTGGGAGAACTGACAGACCTATACAATTATTTTCTACAATCACTGAGATTACCAGAAGAGATATACAGGGGTCTTCTAATAGTTTTACATAAAATAGGAGAAAAAGAAAATATATCAAATTGGAGACCAATTACATTATTAAATGTTGACTTTGACTAGCTTTAGTTTTCCAACACCTCATACATCCTTCTCAAGCCTGTTCCATACAAGGTAGGAAAATTATGGACATCCTTATAGTATTGAGGGAAATTATGGACCATGATAAGGAAGGTTCTATATCTGGAGATATTCTTAGTTTGGACCAACAAAAAGCCTTTAATAAGGTTTCACATTCATATCTTTGGAGTTATATGAGAGTATATGGAATACCAGAGGTATTTACCTCGTGGATACAGTTATGCTACCAAAAAGCATTTGTAACTCCCTGTATAAAAAGATGGACTGGCTCTAACTGTCCAGTCCTGAATGGGGTTAGACAAGGCTGTCCCCTCAGCCCTCTTTTATACATACTGGCTGGGATATTCATGGCTCAACTGAGTTGCGCCAGCGCAAGTACAGACTTACGCCAAGGAGCGATATTCAGTGGGAGCCATTGCACAGTGCAAGTCTCATTGCACCTATGCACAACTATAATGAATGCATGTGCAAGAGCAGGGGGCATGCCCATGAATATGTGGCGCAGTGCAATATTCAACAGTGGAATGATGGCGCAAATGTGGAGCAAAACCTGGATGCGCCGAGCAGACTTGAGCCTATAAATACCGGGTGCAAGCACACAGACAGCACTTGCACCAGGCGAGAGAGAGAGAGAGAGAGAGAGAGAGGCAAGAGTCATGGGACAGACAGAGAAACAGACAAAGCAAGGGAGACATAGCCAATGAGAGACAGAGAGAGATTGTCACAGGCAGCCACAAGGGGAGAGAGACCGAGGTGGCAGTGGAGAGTGAGCCAGGGGCTGTGATAGTGAGAAGGACAGGCTGGCACAGTGCTACACAGGGCACCAGGGTGGCACACAGCCCACAGCAGCTGACAACCCAGGGGGAGAGGGACATCAAGGGCCATGGATAGTGTGCCCTTCCTAATGGAGGCCGTAATGAAGGGTGTGAGGGGGCAGGAGGAACAGTGACATGGCCAAGGAAGGGCTCATCAGCAGTACAGCTGGAACAGGTGGTACCGTGCCTGCACCACTTTCGAGAACTACACAGACATGGAGATTGTGGGACAGTACCACCTGAACAGGGCCATTCTGAGGCAGCTCTGTGAGCTGTGCAGTGAGGAGATGCAGGCACCCACAAGACAGAGTCATGCAATGTCTGTGGAGACAAAGATGACAGCTGTCATGTGCCGCTCACCACGGGCACCTTCCAGAGACCAACAGGGGACACCACAGGCATAACCCAGTCAGCCACATCATGCCTTCTCACACAGTTCCTCAATGCTGTGCTGCCACATGCTTCAGAATACATCCATTTCCCCAGCACACAGATGGAGTGTACAGCAACCATGCAGGACTGCCACAGGGTAGCACATATGCCTTGCATGCTTGGGGCAATTGACTGCACCCATGTGGGCATCTGCACACTACCTGGTACTGAGGGTGTGGCATATATGAATAGGAAGGGGTTCCCTGGTGTGAACTGCCAGGTGGTGTACGATGCCAATGGGGGCGCATCACCAATGTCTTAACCACACACCCTAGGAGAGCACATGATGTGTTCCTATGGCACAGCTCTGTGCTGAGCCACAGGTTCGAGTGTGGGGACATCCCCACAGGCCACCTACTGGGTAAGTATGGGACAGGCAAGGGGTGCTAGGAAGAGCAGGCCATGGGATGGGGAGGGCAGGGTGGGTGTGCCAGTGAGGGTACCAAGGATAGGTAAGGGGCACAGCAAAGGGTGACACAAGGCTAACCATGTCATCATCCACACAGGAGACAGTGCCTATCCACTGAGGCCCTGGCTGCACACCCCCTATCGGCACCCGTCGTCCCCAGCAGAGGAACGCTACAATGAGGCACACGCCAGCATGCAAAACATCATTGAGCATGTATTTGGGATGCTGAAGGCATGGTTACATTGACTAGACAGGTTTGGCAGTGCCCTACAGTACAGCCCCTCAAAAGCATGTGGCCTATTCCTGGCCTGCTGCATACTGCACAACATGGCCATTGACCGTGGGATAGCTGTCGAGGCTGAAGAGGGTGACAGCAGTGGGGATGATGATGGCAATGGGCTGGAGGGTGGTGGACAGTCCCCCTGGGTGGAGAGATCCCCGGCTACAAAGGATGGTGCGGAAGCATTGGGACACCATCTCACAGGAGCACTATGATGCACACAGGTAGGTGGCACCTAACCCATGCAAAGGCCACACATACACACAGGTACAGCACACAGGCAGGGGCATGCATGGCAATGGGTATGCACACACAGAGGTGTGGTGCAGGGTAAGGGTGGCAGTGGCACACAACCACACACAACTGCACACAGCATCACACAGCAACACACACATGCACCCACGCACCTAGGCACTGGCAAATGGTGGGGATCAGATGCATTGCACCAGTGCACAGGCAAAACCGATGCAGACCTGCCCTCATCATGCCCATGCCACATGGGCCAGTGGCTGGGCAGGCACGCATACAGGCAGCATGCAGCGCAACACACAGGCACCGCACCATGCGCACACAGGGCAGTGGCTGCAGACTGCAGTCAGGGTGACATGCACATCAGGGCCGCTGTACAGAACCATGGCCACTGCAGCCACGGGGGCAGCTGTGCCAGGGCCAATTGACAGGCACAGGCTGCTCATTGGCCACAGGGGGTGTTTGCAACAGCCCCTCAGGGGTTGTACTGCAGAACCATGACTGGTTCTGCACAGGGGTGTGTAGGCACCCAAACAGGCCTGCCCCAGCCATGCCTGGGATGCCAAAAGCAAAGCTCAGTGCTGACAGGGAGGGTGTTGCCCGACACTGGGATCATGGGTTGGACATTGCACTATGTGGTGTTCAAGGTGGGTACACTGTCATCGTGAGCATTGCGGAGTGGCATTGCCAGCCACAGCTTGCATTGCGATACAGCCATGCGGGACATGTCTGGCAGGGGCACACCCTGTGCACAGGGGTGGGGGTGGTGGGCACATGCTGTGGATGATTCCTGATGTGTACTTGTCTTTGTTCCATTCCCAGGACCTGATGATGGCCGCCATGTGAGGGTAGCAGGAGCGGCAGGAGCAGTGCAGTATACCGTAGCGGGCCACGGAGGTGGTGCGGGAGCAGGACTGGCACCAGCAGGGCCACAGAGAGCAGGTAGGCACTGTTTTGATCCTGAACACTTTACAGGGGGTTGGTAGGGAGTGGGTGTGGGCATGGTCACCTGTACCATGTGCCATGTGCCGTGGCAACTGTGTGTGTCATACTGTGCCTGGTCCATGCCACTGTGGAGTGGCCATTGCACACGTGTGCCAGCTGTTGATTAGGTGGGTGTGTGCCCGGCTGACACTGATGTTGCTGTGGTGCTGCTGGTGCACTGTGCCATGTGCTGTCATTGTGCAGTCGGGTGGTCATTGTGCAGCACTGACCACCTCTATGCAATGTCATAGTGTGCCAAGTTACTGGCAGGCATTGTCCCACCGCACTGTGTGTGGCTGGGGTGGCCACTCCAGGGGTGTCTGTTCCTGCTGCCATTGTGCACAGTTGGTGGGCATGGTACCGTGGGACATTGCACTGATCACCTGTCCTGTCCCTTGTCACAGGTGTCCAGCGGAGGAGGCGGATGCCATTGTATCTGCAGGCTGCCCTGCAATTGACACTCATAATGTCCAACACCATGGAAGTGGTCATGCAGGTGCACTGACTGTTGCTGGCAGACCAGAGGTGGAGAGAGCACCAAGAAGCAGCAAGGCATGGCCACCGTTAGTTTATGCCCCAGCATTCCCCTGTTTCCCCAGCTGTAGCTCCCCCATCCCACTGTACAGTCCCTGTACTCCTGTCCACTTCCCTCGCTTTCCTACCCTTTCCCACCCTCTTGTTCATGTAAATAGTTTTCTTCTTAAATATATATTTTTTGACATATCTGCCTGTGTCAGTGTTTGCTTTGCAGGCTGCTTGAGGAGCCACGCTGCAGTGGCATGGTGTATGTCTGTCTGGTGTGCGTGTGTCAGTGTGCATGTCATGCATCTGCAGTTCACTGTTGTGTGTTGTGGTGTGTCCCACTGTGGTGGTGTCCTGCCCCTTGATCAGTGGCTGTGCCTTGTGGTGCCCATGGGGTGCAAGTCTGTTTGTACCATGGAGCACTTCTGTTTGTGCCATGGCGCATCTCTGTTATATTCAGCCGGGTTGCACTGGTGTAGTTCAGCATGTGCAACCTCTGAATATGACACTCGTTGCACCATGGCATATTGAATTTGCACTGCGCTGGACTTGCGCTGGCCTTTGACCCATTTCTGAATATCTGGCCTACTAACTTTAGACCCATTGATTAAAAAAATAAACATAAATAAAAACATACTAGGACTCTCTCTGACAAGTCAGGATAAGGAGATAAAAACCCTAGCAAATGCGGATGATCTATGTTTAGTGGTAGCAGACAAAAACTTAGGATACAAGCCAGGGATGAATCATAAATTGTCAGCAATAACAGGCTCCTCCATTAATTTCTGAAAGAGAAACTGTGTTCAGATAGGTACATTGGACTCAAATATATAAGAATTCATATGGGACCGATAATGCCAACCACCTGCACACTTCAGTTTGGCTCTGGAGACTTAGGATTCCTTAATTGGGATAATATGCTAAATATTGCTTTGAACTAAGTACACCAATGAAACAGATGGTTTATGAGCAAACAAAAAAGGGTGTACATAGTTAAAACTTATTTGATATCCATGTTTCTGCCCCTTAGTTTTGTTTATCCAACACCAAAACAATTAGAAACCAAAAGATATAGTTGTTTCTTTCAATGTATATGGCGTAGCAGGCTCAATCAGGTCAAAAAAGTGATTACATATCTTACTGTAGCAAATGGAGGGCTAAATATGTTAAACCCCATTGGGTTTTTTTCATGGTATATTCATCTATGAAAATATCAGACCAGTATTACTTAATTCATCTAATTTGTGGATGTCATGGGTTTCATATTATTTATTACCAGATCTGCAAGAATGTGACACTAACATGCATGCTTATCCCCAAAGAGAAAAAAACTTACTGGATTGCCTCTTTATTTTCAACACTGTATTGCAAAACTGAATCAGTGGCTCATATATAAAGGAACAATTCTTCTTACCAATAAAAAACAAGTATATGAAATGATTATGACTTCCCAGTTTCATGAAAAACCCTCATGTTGGGATAAACCATTACATTAACAAGAATAAATTAAACACATGTTTACTGAGGCCAGGATCCAGTTCAAATGAGAAACATGCAATGGTTATGTACACATGGGAAGTTGAATGAACTTGTACTCCTGTATGCCAATGACCTTGCCCTCTTCCACAGTGACAAATCCATGGCTGCAATCTCCTCCGTTCTCTCACACAATTATGCTGCGACCCACAGCTGGTTCTCAAAAAAACTCCTCTTAGTAAATGCCAAAAAAAACTAAATCCATGCTGTTCGGATCTAAGCCCTTTCTGGCCAAAACTAAAAACTATGCCCCCTTACGCATTCTCACCCCAGACGGCCCAGCCCTGGAGGATGTCAACACCTACAAATACTTAGGAGTACTGCTCAGCCCTCCCTCACTTTCAATGAGCATGCAAATTCCTTTGTCAGAAGGTTCCATCAAAAGATAGCTGCCGCCTATAGATTCAGGCAATACCTTACCCCTGAAGCCAGACTAGCCATTGTCCAGGGTAATCTTCTCCCTATTCTTGACTACTGCTCCCCTATTTATGCCAGGACCTCAGCTACTGCCATGTCTAAACTCTCCACTGCCTACAACAGCACCTGTCACTTTGCTTTATTGGCCCCATTCTCCACCCACCACTGTGCCCTCTATAATATCCTTGGTTGGCTACTGCTACAAGGTCGCTTTGACCTAGCCCTCTGCTGCATGGTAGATAACGTCATCCGCACAGCTCCGGAATCCCCCCTAACTGTCCTTCTGAAAACCAGAATGCTCCTCCACAACCTTCGCTCTAATGGTACTCCCCCTCTAGCTGTTCCTAGGTATCCACCAACATGGGTAGCAGAGCTTGGTCTGCAGCTGCCCCTTTGCAGTGGAACAAACTACTGGCTGGACTCTGTTCCACTGACACACATTCCAGTTTCAAGTCCTGCCTTAAAGTCTGGTTCCTGGCAAACTCATCCTGCTGCTGCTCCCTGGGGTCTGACACCAACTCACACTAGTCAACTCCCAGCCCAGGGGTTACCCGCCTACCCACACTAGTCAACTCCCCTGCCTACAACTGTTATATTGTATTTTTCACAGTAATATTTGACTTCTTTGCCTGTACATATTGTATATATATTTTTTACTGAGTATTCTGTGTATTACTTGCTCACTGGATGATGCAGTCACACATTGTACACTGTGCCTATGATTTGTTTCTTTTGTACCAAATCTCCTCATGTCCGATATTGATACCTTGTATTCACTGTTCTCAAATGGACCTATGCATCAAACCTGTATATTGTGCTTACTATTGTTGCTTGTATCAAATCTGTTTCATGTGTATTACTGTTACCTTGTACTTCACTGTCACCCTGCGCCATGTGTTATGGCCCAGGTAGTGCCTGAAAATGATCCCTGGGATCAGTGCACTCACCCAGTTATCAAAGTCATGAATAAATAAAACTTAATAACTTAAAACATAACGATAAGGGAGAAAGGTACTGTCCCAGGGAAACACGCACAGAAGAGCTTGAAATGATGGAACACCTATATTTCGAATGCCCATACATTAAACAATTTTGAACATTATACATAGATACAGATATACTGTCAGAAGATAAGGGCCTCTGGCCCACCCAGTCTGCCCATTTGAGCTTGTAAGTTCCCTTTACTTTTTTCTAGAGGTCTGTTGTCCCTTACCCCTGACCGCCAGGATTCCCTTATGTCTATCCCATGCATTCTTAAATCCCATGATTGTTTCAGCCCCCACCACTTTCTTTGGCAGGGTGTTCCACTTGTCCACCACCCTTTCTGTGAATAAATTCTTCCTCATGATTCCTCTGAATCACCCTCCCTCAAACTTCATCACATTTCCTCTAGTCCTGTAAAATCTTTTTTGCTGGCAAATAGTGTATTCCTCCACCCTGTTCCTCCCTGGAAAGTATTTGTATGTCTCTATCATACCCCCTGTCTCCCTCCTCTCTTCTAGGGTGTACATATTCATGTCCTTCAGCCTGTCATCATAGGACTTGTGATGCAATCCCTGTACCATCTTTGTTGTCCTCTTCTGAACCTTTTATACCCTGTCTATGTCCTTATGTAGGTAAGGTCTCCAGAACTGTACACTGTACACCAGGTGGGGCCTCACTAGTGTCTTGTATAGTGGAATTATGACCTCCTTTTCCTGCTGGTGATGCTCCTGCCTATGCATCCCAGCATCCTATTTGCTTTACCTGCTGCCTTGTTGCACTGTTTCCCTACCTTGAGGTCATCAGAGATGATAACCCCAAGGTCCCTTTCCTGCTTGGTGCATGCTATATCCTCACCCTCCAACTGATATGTTGTTCCAGGGTTTTTTTGCCCCATATGCATTATTTTGCACTTCTTTGCATTGAATTTCACTTGCTAAACCCTCAACCATTCTTCAAGCTTCTGTAGGTCACTCCTAATTCTGTCCACACCTTCTGGCATGTCCACTCTGTTACAGAGCTTCATGTCATCAGTGAACAGGGAAATTCTGCCTTCTAGGTCCAACGTAATGTCACTGATGAAGACATTGAATAGAATCGGTCCCAGCACTGATCCCTGCAGTACCCCACTGGTCACTCTTCCTTCTGTGGAGTGACAGACATTTACCACCACCCTCTGCATCCTGCCGCCCAGCCAATTATCAACCCACTGCAATACTGTCCTGCCCACTCACATATTCCCCAGTTTGTTTAATAGCCTTCTATGCTGCGCAGTGTTAAAGGCCTTGATGAAGTGCAGATAAGCCATGCCCACTGCCCTCCCCTGATCCACCTCCCTTGTCACCCGGTCAAAAAATTCAATGAGGTTGGTCTGGCATGACCTCCTCCCAGTGAAACCATGCTGCCTCAGGTCCTGTAGTCCATTGGCAAACAGATGTTCCACCAGTCTTTCCTTATTAGTGGTTCCATGATCTTCCTCACTACAGCAGTCAGGCTGACTGGTCTGTAATGCCCTGCTTCCTCTTTGTTCCCACTTTGTATAAGGGGACTACATCTGCTGTCTTCCAGTCTTTGGGTACTTCCCCTGTTTCCAGTGATGAGCTAAACAGGATTGCCAGAGGTTCAGCCTCCACCTCTCTTAGTTCCTTTAGGACCATGGGGTGCACCCCATCTGGCCCCATTACTTTACTGATTCTTATCCTTCCAGTTCCTTTAAGACCCTTTCCCATGTAGAGGGACTTGTTAGAGGGACTTCTGTCCATTTCTGCACCCTTCCCACTCCTTGTACTCACTTTAGGCCCATTACCCTCCCTTTCCTCAGTAAAGACTGTGCGGAAATATCTGTTCATTATGTCAGCTTTACTGTCATCATCCTCCATGCTGCCCCTGTCCTCCCCCTTCAGTCTCACTAGCCCTCCCTTTGCCCTTCTTTTTTTCACTTATGTAGCTGTAAAAGGTTTTGTCCCTTCTACCCACTGATTTTGAGATGCACTCTTCTGCCTGAGCTTTGGCTTCCTTTACTGACCTCCATGCCTCCCTTTGCTTCTCCTGGTACTTCTTCCTAGCCCCTTCTACCTGCGTCTTTTTGTATTGCCTGAATGCAATCTTTTTGGCTTTCACTTTCTCCACTACTTCCTTGGAAAACTGTAATGGCCTCCTCTTCCTTTTCCCCTTGCTAACCTGCTTAACGTATAATTCTGTTGCTCTTGTAATCCCTGTTTTAAATATTGCCCACTGTTCCTCCACCCCTGATTCCCTCTTCATTACCATTAGTATTTCCTCCAGGCATATCCTCATTTTCCCAAAGTCAGCCCTCCTAAAATCCAGGATACATGTTTTTGTGGTTTGGTTCTGCTCCTTATACTCAGACAATACTCGGGATTTAGGACTACAGAAGGCAACTGCCCATTAATGTTGTCCCCACTTCACAGTGGAGGTAACAAGTTACCATCATTAATAAACCTGTCAAGTCTTGCCTTAAATGAATTAACACTAGGGGCAGCAATTACATCAGCTGGTAGCTGATTGCTCAATCTAGCTGTTCTGGTAACATAACCCTGTCTCCAGGATTCTGTGATTTCAAACCACAGTGACTGGTGGTCACTGTTCCCCAGGTGCTCCCCACTGTTACCCCTATCACACTGTCCCCATTTGTGAGCACAAGGTCCAGTATTGCCTTCTGCCAAGTTGGTTCTATGAACAGATGCTTAACGAAGGTACCTTGAAGGGAGTCCAGAATAAATCTGTTCCTGGTTGATGCTGCTGCTTGAAGGAGCTGGTCCACGTTTGGAATATTGAAGTCTCTAACCAGCGCCACCTCCCACTTGTCCACCATTCTTTGGATGGCTAGCATTAACTCCCTATCTGTCTCTTCCACCTGGGCTGGTGGTCTGTAGACCACCCCTGTGCTGGTATGCTTAAACAAAAATGGAGATACTCATCTTTCCATGAAATAACCTAAGATATTAGGCCGTGTGTACAAATGGGGTGGAAGATATGTGACAAAGGTGCATACCCCACCCGCATATCACCGCACCCATGGACAGGTGCTCACATGCTGTTATTTACAACCAGTGGCTACCCATCTGTGGACCCCCCAGCACACAGGACTGTGCAGGGCAGATTGGGGCAGAGTTGCAGACCCAGACAGGCATCCAATTGGATGCCCATATTGGGTTCAGGAGTGTATCCCATGCAAAGGGTGGTGTGTCAACAGCACTTGCAGGAACCCAGACCAACGTAGCCATGCCCCCATGTGCTGCAGACCCATACGAGTCCCCCACCTGCCACAGAACTGTGCCCAAGCACAGTAACCCCCATCCACAAACACAGCAGTGTGTCCCTTTCCTGTATGCCAGAGGCTGACCCACTCTGCACACAGCACAGCCCTATTCCTGTTGTTTCCCATGAACCACCCTAACACACACACACACACACACACACACACACACACGGGGATCAGTACCATTGCCCGAATACTAACTTCCCGATGTGTAATTTACCATCATTTACTTGCCGAAAATACAAACTGACTGACTTGCTGACATAAATTATACCATCAAGGCATATAATAACAGACCGAGAAAACGAGCAAAGGAACAACTCTCTATTTCAACCCCCTCACTTTTGCTGTAAATATAGCGCTGTACTCGGACTGCATGCACTGAACACTGAACATTGACAGACCCCAGAACTCCCAACCGACAATGGCAGAACCGGGAGATGTTACAGATCTGAGGGTACAATGTAGTTATACCAGTAACTCTTGCAATATCATTGGATAATATTGTTTAATCGTATCTCCCCCTACACCCCCTCTCGTCCTCTTCTATCCCCAAATTCTGACCTCCTTTCAATACCATCAACTAATCTTTCTATTTCTGGTCATAGAACCTTCGCTTCTGTTGTCCTTGCCATCTGGAATGGTTTACTCATCTCTTTTTGTCTAACTACCGCATGTTTGTTTATTTTAAAATCTCATGAAAAAATGCTATATCTTTTCTCCCTTGCTTTTCTTATATGAACACATATAATATTTTAAGTATAAATCCCTCACATTTTAATTCATTGCACAAAGGTTGTAAACTGATTGCAAAATAAAATAAAAATAAAAAAAACACAATTACAGCTGTTGTTAAGGTCAGTGATTAACTTCAGTATCAATAGCCAAGGAACTGCTCTCCAGAACCATACTGGTAGATCTGTCCAAGAACACTGAGCGTTGACAGACCCCAGAACTCCCAACCGGCAATGGCAGAATCGGGAGATGTTACAGATCCGATGGTACAAAGTAGTTATACTAGTAACTCTTGCAATATTGCTATAAGCATATTTCAGCATGGTATAGTGAAGGCCGTGATCCAACCTCAGAGAACTCTGATCCTGGACTCAGCTGTTTCTTCAGAATAATACATTTACACTTAATCAGCATACCCACAAACGGTCTCTGATGCAATATACTGCTACGGGTAGTTCAGATCCTCTGAAAATGTGCAACCTTCCCAAGAGAGCTCCATATCACTAAAAAAAACAAAAAAAACAAATCTATACCAGAGTGTCTTACTAACAAAACAAGCACTGCCAAGATGGTATATGAACCCCACAATAATTTGACTGCTACACAAGAAGCCTCTGGTTTACAGCATATTTTGGAGAAACAGGGGCTTGAAAACTCTAATGACAAAACCTTGCATCCACCTCAGTTACATAGCTTGTAAGTTGCACTTTAGTTTGCTCACTAATAGAGTACAAAAATGGCAATGTCAGTGTGTGTGTCAGGGGAATGTAAGTCTGTAACACAGTAATAGCGGGAAGGTTAAATTCGGGAAATAAAAGATGGGACTTTTGCCGTCGGGATGTTTGTTGTCGGGAGATCGTACTAGACCCCACACACGCAGGTGCCCAGCAGAGACCAACCATGCCCCCAAACCTGGTACCCTGCTGCACCATCATATGCCAGTGGCCAGCTGCCTCCCCACTCAACCATGGTACTGCCTCCCAACCCACATGCCTACCAGATGGTGCCGCAGGTAGAGGCGGCCAGCAGCCCAGCCCTTTCCACACCTCCTTGGCTGCCATTTGTCTCACTGCTGCTGGGAGCACACCACAAGACATAGTGTTCTGATGTGTTGGGGGGCACGTGTGTTCCACCACAACTGGATCAGGCAGCCATGTATGGGATGGGGATGCATATGGGTGGTCCAAGATCGGGCTGCCATGTGGTGGTAGTGGTCAGAGGGGTATCTGGCTATTGGTTCAGGATACACCGGGTTTGTCATGATCACTCACCCATCCAGCTGCCCCAGCCCTCCCCATCAGCCTAGTGGGCTTGGGTAGCATGGCAGGTCATTTCCTTTTCCTGCTACGACTAGCACGTGAGGTTATTGGGGGCACACAGTGAGTTTCTGCAAGGTCCCAGCAGCTGTAACCTGCTCCATCCTCCAAGCCCCTGCAGATGGCACTACCTGCCTTGATGAATGGCACGTAGTACTGGCCTGCCCCCCGGTGCACCTGCTGGCCCTGGCAAGTTGCTGTCCATGTGGCCAGGAGATCGGTTGCACACTTGTCTTATATCCAGTTTGTGAATGCCACCTGGGGTCCATGGGACCCCACTCCATGGCATTCACACATATCAACACCAATGCACCTGGTTTCAGCAGCACATTGGCATCGTGTATAGGGATCATTGTTTTCAGGAATTTCACCTTCTCGGTGGACAATATATAATGCCAGCATATTAAGTGTAATACTTGCCTGCTTCAAATATTGGATATGGCAAGTCAGATGCAGTTGAACCATACAACAAGCAAATATAACATAAGAACAGTTATTTCAATCAATTTTAAATAACATTCAATATATATGAGAAACAGAGAAAAAACAAATTTCACAAGTACCTGAAGTATATTTAAAATGGTGGAGGGCAACACACTGGATAAGCTGTATGTATATACACAACAGGAGAAGTAATAAGCAGTAGTAAATTAATGTCTTTCCTTTTATATTTATATGTTGCAGGTGACAGCTTGAGTTTGATTTTGATTTTGGTTCAAACATACTAGTTTCAATGACTTTCATTACAGTTATTCATTGACATCTTTGTAATATACAGAAAATGTTAGTAGTATAAGTTCATATATCTCGTCAAATGTTAAATTTCAGCCAATCAGCGCGTGTCAAGTCATTTGACAGGTGGTCGTGGCCTAAAATGGACCAATCAGAATCACCCCTTGTTAAACCCGAAGTCCCTCCCTAAAATGTGCTAGCCCCGCCCACTTCTGGCGGAAGTGATGCAACCTCAAACCCGTGTTCCACCCCTTGCGCAGGAAATGACACGCATTCAAACCCATGTCCCATCCCCTTGCACAGGAAATGACCCACACTGAAACCCTGGAAGTGACATAACACCACCATTTTGTAAGCGTCTTACGCCCCTCATTCTCAGACACTCCTCGAACCCTGCCACCATTTTGTAAGCGTCCTGCACCCCTCCTTCTCGTACACTCCTCGATCCCCTGCCAGACCATCCTGGCTGGAACCCGAGTCCCACCATGGTAGCTTGAACTCCTGCGTCCCTCCTTTCTCCTGCACCCCCACCAGCCTGGCTCGAACCCCTGTCCTCTTCTCCTGCACCCCCACCATCCTGGCTTGAACCCTGTCCCCCCTTTCTCCTGCACCCCCACCATCCTGGCTTGAACCCCTGTCCCTCTTCACCACCGTGCTCCTCCCACCCCAAAAAATCATTTAGTGTTTACGTAGTGGTATGTGCCCCCTCTAGGTCTGGTGTATAACTGCAGGGACATGTGTGTGTTTTTTGATTAGGATATTTTCAGAAAGAAGTATCTAGGAGGAAACCTGATCATGCAGAGGTTTCACAGATCTGTGAGGAGACCCCTGAGGGAAATTCATCTGTCTGTGTGAGTACCCCTTTTTCTGTTTTTGTAACAATATACAAAATTATTTAACATGCATCTGTAGGACTGTGTCAAACTTGCATCAAAAGGATAGCTTTATGTATACACATGTAACATTTATAAGCTAAAATGGGGGACCTCTGTGTAAATAAGATGGTTCAGCAGATTTCTCTGGATAGCATTGCAACAATTGCAAAAAACTAATTATTTATACTTTTGTCATGAATTAGAAAGAATAAAAATATATCATAAAAAAGGAATACACATACCTATAGTTCACCCCCTCAGCTCTGTGTAGTATCAAGGAGAAGGCTGAAATGAAATGTGTGTGTGTGATATTTATAATGTTTTGAAAAAATGATATGTTACAAAGAAAAGACAGAATGTAAAATGATAATGTTTCTCTTTCAGAATAATTTTAAAGCACACAGTCTTAAAATGTATCTACAGCATTGCTTAGAGTTGGTGCAAAAGAATACACACTTTGTGTGTGTGTGTGTCCCTCATTAGACACGTAGGAAAAGCAATGTCTTTTATGTATTTTAAAATATAGATGTGCTTTTTGGAGCCTGGTGGCTGTGTGGTGTGTGTGTGTGTGTGTGTGTATGTGTGTGTCCGTCCCTCATTAGGCACGTAGGAAAAGCAATGTCTTTTATGGATGTTTAAAATATAGATGGGCTTTTTGGAGCTCATGGTCCTGTTGGCTGTGTGGTAGGTGTCTTTGTCTGTTAAGATGTGACAAAACATCTGTTGTTCATTTACACAGCCATGGCTACAAAGGACTATTGATTCTCTTTGGAAACATGTGTCTCAAGATTTTTGGATTACATGGTCCCTGTATTTACAGGGATCTGTAAAAATGTAGCTTTATGCTTTTGTTACAAAATAAATGTCTATAGTTACATTATCAAAAAATTAAAAAGTCACGTAGTACTAAATAGAAAAATAAATATGTTACAAAGAAAAGACAGAATGTAAAATGATAGTGTTTCTCTTTCAGAATAATTTTAAAGCACACAGTCTTAAAATGTGTCTACAGCTTTGCTTAGAGTCGGTGCAAAAGAATACACCCTATGTGTGTGTGTGTGTGCTATGTTTTACTGAATTACTAATTTAAAGGACTCAGCTGTTTAAAAATACAGAATTTCTGTTTTGACTTTTAAAAACATAACTTAAGCTGGCACTCAACTGCCGTTATTATAAACTGTGCCTCTTTGTGTTTTAAGATTGATAAAAAGCATCTGTTTTAATTAGACTGTGACCAATATATGTAGCAGTATGGCATTTCTTTTTGAACTCTCCTACATTGTAAATGAGAAAAACTTGTGTTTCTCATGATTAACTTTTTAACAAAATAAGTTTTATCTTCTGATTAGTGGTATGCAAGCAGTTTTACTGAATTACTAATTTAAAGGATGCAGCTGTTTAAAAAAGACAGAATTTCTGTTTTGACTTTTAAAAACATAACTTAAGCTGGCACTCAACTGCCGTTATTATAAACTGTGCCTCTTTGTGTTTTAAGATTGATAAAAAGCATCTGTTTTAATTAGACTGTGACCAATGTATTAGCAGAAAGGCATTTCTTAATGCCTTCCAGCTGTCGCAGGAAGTGAGAAACAAAAGCCTACATTGAGTAGCATAGAGCTTATATATTTCCTCTTCGAGAATGGGTGGGTGGTCTGATGGACAGTACCAGATGTTTTTCACTACTTGCTACATACTTGGGGGAGGGGGTCTGAGTCATTTTATATAAGCATTTCAAGATGTTGAAAGCTCAAGACAAAAGGACAGAGTGAGACTGCGAAACTACTTCTTGAGCTAAAAATTTTAAAAAATTTAACAAGTAGCTATGGACTCGTGGACTCCTGATGAAGAGCTTATCAAACATTTACTTTTGCTAATACACAGTTGACCACTACAGAAGGTGTGTTTTTTTAACTAGAAATAGTAGATGCTGCATGTTTTAGAGTTTAAATTTTGTCTTATAAAAGTTTTAAAATACTGAAAGTAGTGACAGGGGTATTTTTCTGTTTTAAACAGCCATGCAGAGAAACCCTGGAGGGGAGAGGCTGGCTAATCCCAGATTACCACTACAGAAGGTGTGTATTTTAACTAGAAATAGTAGATGCTGCAGGTTTTAGAGTTTAAATGTTGTCTTATAAAAGTTTTAAAATACTGAAAGTAGTGACAGGGGTTTATTTTCTGTTTTAAACAGCCCATGAAGAAACCCTACAGGTGAGAGAGGGAAAAAGAGATCATTACATGAAAGTGATGTTTTTCAAAGGCATGCAAGAGTTTCTGCTGGTGTCAGTGACCAGAATACGTATAGCATAACTGAACAAGATATATAGCCATCTACGAGCAGCGGTTCAAGAGTCTTTGCAGTTGTAAATGAACCAAATGTGTCAATAAACATTGTACAGTCATCTAGGAGCAGCAGCAGCACAAGAGTTTCTGACCAAAGGTTTCAAGAAAGGGACATTGACATGATCAATATTGGGAAAGCCTATATTTTTAAAACAATTGATAGTTTGTTTAATGCCTTAGTAATTGAGGGCAGATTATCTAGTGAGGATTACGATCATCAGCTGCTTAAATCTGAGCTTTTTAAAAGTTCAGCTACTTTACTGAACAGTGTGCTTGGTTTAGTGCATGCATCTAAACAGTCATGCAAGGATTTAAAGATGATGGCAAGTGCAGCCCACATGTATGAAAAGTACAGGTGTTTGTAGGAAAAAGTGGCCAAAAACAAAGATCAAATTACAAAGTGAACGCACAGAAGCTCTCATAAACTGAGTACAAAGGGTTGCATCACTAACAACATGAAAAAAAATAACAAATGGGGTCAAAAAAGAAAAATCTGGGTAAAAAATAAAACAATCCGAGAAAAGTTGATAAGAAAAGTAAAACATGCCAGGAAAATATTACAACGTAGGCTGTTACAGAATGCTACAAATGGTCTGCAGTCTGAATTAGAAAACCATCATGATGATGATCAGGCTAACAGGGCGCCCCTACAGTGTATTTAGAAGCTGTACAGGAATATGAATGCAGTTTAAAACATTTAATGCTACAGAATTTCATCAAAGATATAAGTTTATAAATCTAGATAAAATAAAATCTTTTACAGAGGCTATTGCTGCAATGCACCAGGCTATAGAAAGTTTGTTAGACAGTGTGAAGAGAAAAACACAATATGGGGATTTTATACAGGTAAGATTAAATGCTGCTTCTTTGAATCACCCCTTGTTTTCAAGAAAGACAAGACCAAATGAACTAAATGCTGCAACCTTCTTAGATCAGATAGCAGATATGCTACAGAGCAATACTGAAGTAATTGCTAATGCCGCTATACATCTCGTGGTAACAACTATCAGGAACCACCAGGGTTCGGGGGTGATGGGGAGACGGACACTGAGCTCCATCTTGTATAGAAGGATTTTACAAAAAAAGAGACGATACCTGATTGATTTAAATAACAGAGACAATAGTTTGTGTTTCGGTGGCTCCATTTTCGCACTCTTAAATCCACATATGAGTGACAGTCAGTTGTTGAACAAGGCTAAAATATTTATACCTGAACTAGGTTTGTCAGACCAAACCCTGTCACTTTTAGTGATGTGTCCCAGTTTGAACGTTTTTAGGAGTCAAAATTAATATTTTATATCATAATGAAGGAAACTGGCAAACATTTTCAACAGGTCCAGAAAGATTTCCTAAAACACTGTTTGTATTATTACATGAAAACCATTTTTATGGTATCATTAATGTAAAAAAATTCATAGGCGCACGGTACCTCTGCGAATATTGTGATGTAGCCTACAGCCATAAGGGAAATCATATCTGTGCACAACAGTGCAAAGTTTGTTTCAACCCGTGTTGTCTCGAAAAGGAAATTGGCACAGTATCTTGTCACAAATGTAAGAAGATTTGTAGGTCTTCAGCGTGCCTAGAAAGACATTTAGCTAGAGCTGATGGGGATACAGGGTCTTGTAAATCCATGAAACTGTGTGAACAATGTTTTGTTTTTTACAAGGGATCTCATACATGTAAATTGATTCAGTGTAGCAGATGTGGTTCTTTCATGACAGCAGACAAGCATCTGTGTTACATGTCACCACTCACAGAGGTAAAAAGCACTGAGAAATATATAGTGTTTGATTTTGAAGCCACACAAGAAATGGGGGTGCACATACCAAATTTTGTGTATGCTAAGCAATTAGATGGGAAGAGGTCCTGGGAATTCGAAGGTGAAGATTGCATAAAATATTTTGTAGGACATTTTATTGATGCCCCATTTAGACACTACACATTTATAGCACACAATGCCAAAGGCTATGACAGTTACTTTATCATTAGCCAGCTAGTCAAGGAAAGAATTGATATTAAATTGCTCACACAAGGGAAAAGTCTCTGTGTCACAGTGACATCCCTACACATCAGATTTATTGACAGCCATTGTTTTCTTCCTTTTAAACTAGCAAAAATCCCTGCAGCCCTTGGATTTGAGAATGAGATTGCCAAAGGTTACTTTTCCCATTTTATTAACACCAAGGCTAATGAAAATTATGTAGGCCCCCTGCCTGATGCTCAGTTTTATGGTTCTGAATATATGTTGCCTGCAGAAAAGCAAGAGTTTTTGCAATGGTACCTAGTTTGGGGGAACAGTGATGTACCTTGCAACTTTTGTGGGTATTACACTGGAAGGGAGGAAGGGTAGCTTACCCCCTTCCCCTGAGCTCCTACTGGTGGAAGAGACAGCTCGAATATTGTAGTAATAAAAAAGGTTAGCTGTGGATGGTGACATGATTCTTACTTATTACACTTTAAATTATAACAAGATAATATTACAATTAGTTTAGTAAGTTTTATACCTTACTATAAACATGGGGAACTTATTTTTTTTTTAGAAGAAAGAGAAGAAACACAGACAAACAACAAAATACTAAACCTACACAAGTTTAAAAATAAAACAAGATTATTTTTATAGGATAAAAGAAGCCAAGCGTCCTTGGTATTTTTTATTTTAAGTATGACAAAATGTCAGCTGAGTTTATAAAAAATTTGGATTGATGGTAATACTGTACGTACATATTTTTTAGAATGCATTTTAAAAAGAAAAAAATGATTATACTATGGTCACACATAAAAACAAAGCCATTGTTTTTAACTGTAGATGGTAAACTCTCAAAAACAGCTGCAAGTCAGAAGAAATGAGAAGAGAAAAAAAGTGTGTTTTTTTTTACTTAGAATACTAGTTTTGCAATAAAAATTAAATTACATGGTTTACTCTTGATGTGTTTTATGAAAACATACATTTTGTGTGAAAAGTTGTGCTTTAGGTATGGAATACACATTAAGTTTGAACTGGTAGTAACATAGAATGTTGAAACACAAGAAGCTCAAATAATGTGCAAAAGGTCACAGTGTGCATGCAAGGGTCATTTAAATTTAGTTATTTTTTTTTAGTGTCCTTGAACACTACTGATATTAAATATTTTTAAATAATAATAGAGCACACAATAAAACTGCTGGCCAAGACAGTACACATACACAAAAAGAAATACTTAACACAAAATAAGACTGACATTATTTGACACTAATTTGCTGAGGTAATGCCCATAGTTTTATAGAAAACTGTACGTGTTTTAGATATATGTGCTGCCTCTCCCTGTTTTGTAACCCTGACAATTTTTTTTCTTTTCTTTTAAACTAACAAATTTATTCATATTTTATGCCAAATTTTTTTAGAACAAAACACTTTTTAAACACATTTTAACTTTTTTAAAATGCAGTACAACACACCATTTGTAAGTGAACACATTTAGTATAACATGGTTACACTTTTTGGCGCATAGCCAAAATATGGCACCCTGCCATTTTGCAAAAAGTTTATGGTTTTAACTAGAAGTATGATAAAGCCATTTATAGCTGTTAACACATTACATTTTTACTTAGCAGTGGCTTGGCACGTTGCTTGCAAACTACAACTTTTTTTTGCACATTGCAATATATGACGTCATAACTTTTTACTATTAACACTACCTGCTCCAATTAACAACTACAAACAAAAGTTTTTTACTGAATTTGCAATTACACTAGCTAACAGACATAGAGAATTTAATCTGAAAAGAGAGCTTCGCTACTATTGTCAGTTAGATGTTGAAATTCTTCGAAAAGCCTGTGTCAGATTTAGAAATGAAGTACTGGAGATGCTATGAAAAGTATTTTAAAACAGTCAGACGGTGATACAGTGGAGTATGAAACAGTATCCTTAGACCCCTTCCAGTACGTCACCATAGCCTCAGTTTCTATGGCGATGTACAGATTTCTATTCTTGAAAGAATGCACTGTTGCTGTTCTCCCCCCAGACAACTACCACAGACAATTGAAGAGATACTCCACACCTGCTATTCAGTGGCTTATGTACATATCTGAGAAAGAAAACATTTCTATTCAGCATGCGCTAAGGGGTGGTGAATTTAAGGTGGTCTGTACTTTTGGATGGCTATTCAGTCATAAATGGAATACCCACAGCATTTGAATTTAATGGTTGTTTTTTTCATGGCTGCAACATCTGTTACTGTGAGAAAGATAGAAACCACATGACAGGGACTAGTTTTGGACAGTTATTCAATAGGTCCACGCACAAATTTCATTTTCTAAAAAGACAAGGTTTTGCCGTTAGAGTATTGTGGGAACATGAATGGAAAGCAATGCTGACTACAGATCAGGGTTTGAATAATTTCTTGAGGGACAGGCAGCTACCACAGCCACTCGAACCTAGGCAGTCACTGTTTGGGGGGAGAACAAATGCCATTTGTCTGTACTATAAGACACAGCCTGATGAGAAAATACACTATTATGATTTTACCAGCCTCTACCCTTTTGTTAACAAAACCAAACAGTATCCAGTCGGTCATCCTGACATCATTTATGACAATTTTGATGACCTCACTCAGTACTTTGGTTTAGCAAAGTAAAGTCTTACCCCAGAGGTCTTTTCTTTCCAGTGCTGCCATCCAGGATTGGTAAAAGCTTGTGTTTACATTATGTCGTGCATGCACTGAAAATAGACTCCAAACAACATCATGCGCACATGATGATGAGCAACGGTCACTTACAGGTACCTACTGTACTGTAGAACTAAACCTGGCACTGGAAAAAGGCTATAAAATCATTAACATTTATGAAGTTTGGCATTTTAAAGAGTCATGCACAGAGCTTTTTGCAGATTACATCAAGCTGCATCTAAAAAGCAAGCAAGAGGCATCTGGTTTCCCTTCATGGGTCAAAACTGAAGAGGATAAAGTCAGGTACATACAACAGTATTTTGAAAGGGAAAATGTACATTTGACCCCTGCAGCCATAGCTGTTAACCCTGCAAGGAGACAGATATCTAAACTGTTTTTAAATTCTCTTTGGGGCAAATTTGGGCAGAGAGCTAATTTACCGACAACGAGCATAGTAACAGACCCACAGAAATTATTTCAATATGTTTTTGTTCCATATCACGATATCTCATCATGCTTTTTCATCGATGATGAAACAGCATGCTTAAGCTGGAAATATACCAGCGATCATTACACAAATTCCAATAATATCAACATATTTATAGCTAGTTTTACAACAGCATATGCCAGAGTCGAACTCTACAACCTGCTAGATAGGTTACAGGACAGGTGCCTTTACCACGACACAGACTCTGTCATTTTTGTGTCCAGACCGGGTGACTGGGCCCCACCTCTGGGCGATTATTTAGGGGAGCTGACCAGTGAAGTTCCTGCTGATGAACACATTACAGAGTTCATTTCTGCAGGCCCAAAAACTTACGGTTACAGGCTGTCCAGTGGTGAGGTTGTTCTTAAAGTGAAAGGGTTTACCCTTAATGTAGCCAGCAGTAAACACATTAATTTTGAAAGTCTGAAGGACCTGGTCTTTGACTATACTGGGTCACAGATCTCTAAAGAAATTACCGTGAGTCAACCCAGCATTGTTAGGAATAAAAAGCAGTGGTCCCTTGAAACAAAAACGCTGTCCAAGACCCAGAGAGTAGTTTATGACAAGCGAGTTTTACAAGACAATTTTAAAACACTTCCTTACGGATACTGATTGTGAAAAATGGATATCAGGTTGCAGCACCCCTTTACTTGTCTGTTGGCTGGCCCCTCTAATAGTGGGAAGAGCTTCTTTATAAAACAGTTGTTGGAACATGCTGATGCCACTTTATCACACAAGCCTGAAAATATTGTCTGGTTCTACAACTGTTGGCAACCTTTGTATAATGAATTGCTGTTAAAGTTCCCTCAGATTAAATTTGTGGAGGGCTACTGATGTCACTAGCTGACAATGATCTCTTACCCCCTGGAAAGGTAAATTTTGTCGTTATAGATGATTTGATGGACTCTGCCTGTCAAAATAGTGAAGTGGAATATGGGTTTACCAAGTACAGTCATCATAAACAATTGACAATATTTTAAATTGTCCAGAATGTGTTCTGTCAAGGTAAAAAAAGCAGGACCATCACGCTAAATGCCAAATACATGATTTTGTTTAAAAATCCCAGAGACAAGCTTCAGATCACAACACTAGCTAGAAAAATGTATCCTGGTCATACAAAATTTTTCTTAGAAGCTTTTGAAGATGCCACAAGAAAGCCTCATGGCTATTTACTAGTTGATTTAAGATCCAATACACCAGACGAATATAGACTTCATAGTGGGGTGTTTCCCCTGACTGGCCTGTGGCATATGTCATGAAAAAAACACATTCTGCTTCTAAAAATATTTGATACTGTATTGTCATTATGTCAAAAAGACTGCAGAGAAATCTGTCTGTTTTAAAGTTACTAGTAAAAGGGCCTCCGAGCTTAAGAAAAGCTATTTTATGTTCAGCCTCTGATGATCTGATATCCGCTATAGCTGAGATAGCCTTAAACACTCTCAAAGGAAATATTCCACTGTCAGCAAAACAGGTTTGCTGAAAAAAAATGGAGAGTCATTAAAACTTTAAGCGATAAACAAATAACCTTAAAAAGGAAAAAGAAAATAGTTAATCAGACTGGTGGTTTTATAGGAACGCTGCTAGGAATTGCCATCCCTTTGATCACAGGCCTGCTGGCTAACAGATAATGGATTTTACACAGAAATGTATTTGGTACCTCAGCAACAGATGGATCACATTAAAACTAATTACCCTGATCAGGATATGAGAAAAGTTGCAACTAACAGTTTGGACACTGATATAGAGCTATACTGTCCCGGACTGATTTATCAGACTATGACAAAGCCAAAATGTACTCTGCTGTGTTACAGCACTATCTGACTTTGGTAAGACAAGGAGAACAAGCTAAAACCAGTTTGACATTACTCATGCCTGAAAACGAATCAGTGTTCAACACTCTGCGGCACGGCAGAGACAGCTTCTGTACCTAGTACTATGGAAAAGACATTTTAAGTAGTGTTTCTCATCGGTCTAAAACCAATGTTGAACTGTTGTTAAAACATATGGCAAAGAACAAGGATATTGTGTTTTGGAGTGATAAGGGTGAATTAATGTATAAAGCAATTGTTGTTTCTGGGTCTCACATGAATCGATTTAGTAAGGAGTGGCTACAGCCACTCACGCAATCCCTGACCACAGAAAGCCAAAGGGCTGGGGTGTTTTTGTCAAAGCAATGGCTGAGTCTAACATACCCACCTTAGTGTTTGCTCACTCAGCAAACAGGAGCTATGTGGAAAGGCTGAAATCGGTAGCTGGTGCAAAACAGCCACAGCCATCTCCAGTTAACCAATGGTCAGTGACGCCCAAAAGACAAAAGTCTTTTAAGAAACCTGTGTGGCTCACTATGTAAAACTTAAAATGCAATCTCTATGTATGAATGTTAGATACCTCAGTGACTGTTGTGTACAGCATATGTTGAACATTTTACCTCATATTAAATATGTAATCCTACCTCAGTGACTGCTGTGTACAACCTATGTTAGCCATTTACCTCATACTGAATATGTAATCCTGTTTTACAAAAAGTGTTTATATTGATGCATGTTAGCCTACCTCATAGTTAAATATGTTAACATGTTTTTAGAAAGAGTGCTTATAATTCTACCTCAGTGCTATGGTGTATATAGTGTGCATTTTTTTAACAGGAGATGCTTTTGTTTACTATATCTTATCTATGATGTCACCACTGATGCTTGTTGTATTTTATTGGCAGTTTTTTTACAATAAATGCCTTTGTATTTTATATATTTGTCATTATTGAAGACATTGCATATCTTATCCATGATGTTACCACTGATGTATGTTGTAGTTTATTGGCAGATTTGTACAATAAACATCTTTATATTTTATATATTTTTGTCATTATTGAAGACATTGCATATCTGAAATGTTAAACACAGCCCCCACACAGTTTAAACACAGGTGCCCCCACCCACAAGTTTAAACACAGAAAACACAGACACACAATTATGAGTGTTTATATATGATTTATAAGTGACTGGTTTTGAATAAAATTACAAGTGGCTGCATATTTTAAATTCATTACATGACAAACAAGTCTGAACATGTTGCTACCTCACTGATACGCGTCTCTGACATGTTTAGATGTCTGAAAAGGGACGACAAAAACTAGTTACCATGGCATAGTTTTCAGCAAATCATTAGAGTACATTTTTAAAATCTGATCATAAGAAAGTCCTTTGCATCTGTGGTGTAAGAAAATATGCAGTGAAATCCACAGGTGGTAGAAACGGTATCTTGTAACTGTGTGTCTTGGTACAAAATGTTGTTTGCATTTCTGTTTAAAAACCCAATAGTTTGTGCATGATTGTCAGGATGAAAACTGGTAGTTGTCAAGAACTCCCCAGTCCCATTTTCTAAATGTATACGGCTAACCAGTGCTGTCCAGGGAGGTCATGGGGTCAGTATTGATGACTAGTGCCGCGGGAAGGTTTCTCAGTCTCTCCTTGGGTAGCAGATCACAGGGAAACATGCCCAGAAAGCAGTCACGGATGTGGGTGTCATAGGTTACATTTTTTTCCAGCTGCTTTGTGTTCATTTTTATGGTTTATCACATATAATCAAAAATGACATTTCTTCTCTGGTTTACTTCAATGACATTATCAAACACTGCATAGATAATGAGATTAACTGCTTGTGGAAGGGCTTCTGCAAATCTGATCTCAGCTCTGAGGTTCCCAGTTTTAATTAAAGAATAATGATCAGCACATTCTTGGTCCGGAGTGAGATCAAAGGCAAACACGGTGTACCCGTGGGTAAATTCCTGATGGTTAACTAAAAGCGGGCGATCTTTCATAGATTTCCCTGCCGCTAGTACTAGATTAAAATATTCTCTCACAGCATTCCCATTTCTAAAATTTGGCTGCAGAGGTTTAGCAGGAATTTGTTCACCGTCCAGATACAGAGCCACAAAATTAATGTTATAATGCTTAAAGTTAAAGGGTTTTAGTGTAGGAACCACTAAAAGCATCATTGTCAACAAATCCATGACCATCATTTTGGTAACTGTCCCAAAACAAATTATCTTGGTTGCAGACCCTGCTGCCTGCAGGAGGCTGAACACTTTCATACCCACTCTGTCTATAGGGTATTTAACGTTGGAGGTGAGCAGGGCTTCTGAGTGTCCCAGACGAACTCTCGGGGTCACTTTAACCCTTTTGACAAACAGAGAGGCGGTCATGACTTTTAGCTTATAAGGCTCAGCATCTCCACTCATCAGGCAAAAGCTGTCCCTGTTACGTGTCAGTTTAATTTTAATATCCACGCCATTCAGCATCAGTTTCTCTTGAAAAAACAAGTCTGTGTGCAAGTGTCCCAGCAGTTCTACCCTCTACTGAGATGTGTGAAGGAGCTTCTTTTATTAAAACCTACATTATCACCATCTCTGTCTGTGATTTCATGTTCCCTGGGGTGTCTTTGTAAAATAACCTGCGGTAAATTGTGTAGAAAGGGTCTCTTCACTGAAGTTCAGCACAGATTCTATGACAGTTCTGTAGGGGTAACAGTTATTGCTCTTACTGATGAGCCGATCACCGACAGTCACATCCACTGACTGAAAATGGTTGCCACTGGGTAGTTTATAAGGCACACTTTGCGCTGCAGGTATATCACTACCATCCGCTTCAGTGATTTTGCAAACCAGGTAAAGCGTGTTGTTTAAGATCCAAATAGTCTTCACCAGTCCCTGCTATATAAAATTCAATCGGTGAGTTTTCTGAAAGGGCAGCCAGAGGGGGTATCTCTACATAAATGCTTTTTTCAATGCTTGTCTGTGTGGGAGAAATGGCAAACAAGTCAAGTTCTGATTTTGTGCATTCTTCAGAACCACAGTGCATGAAAGCCATGTTTTTTAGAACAGGTCTCTGCTTTTTTTATGACCCCTCGAAGATCCTTTTGCCTTTGAGCATTTTCTTTTATGTGAAGTTTTGCGTTTTGAAGCACCTCTTTTAAAGTAGCCGGGGGGGCTGATGAGAAGCGAAGGGTGTACTCTGCGCTTTCTCTTTTTACCTCTCTTGAATACAATCAGCCCTGAGCCACCCTGAGTAGGCTTATCACCCCTGACATCTTTTGAGCGACAGCACTAGTCACATGCCCCACAACATCCTTTGCAACATTTTTAGCAGCTGTCTGTAGATGTGGTTTTGCAATTTCAAACCCCCTTCTTAAAAATGGAACTGCTTTTCTCAACAGACTACGAAATATCCCTCCTATACCAGAACCATACATAGTAGGAAGTCCATGAAAGACAAAGAACCTCTGTGCATAAACACTGAGGCAAGGGTTACCCCTAAGGGCATTTGGCTGGGAAGCCAAGTTTCAAGAAAATACAAAATCACACATGCCCCCACAATGCAAAGCATCATGGGCTGCATATGCAAATCATCCACAGAATGTTATGCTGGTCCAACTTTAAGCAGAATTGCATGGTGCCGAAAGGCCTCTCACACAGTTTGCAAAGGGTGCTAATCTTCTTGGCACCCTTTGCAAACTGTGTGAAGGCTGTGCAAGACCAACATAACATTCTGTGGTATTCTATACATATGTTTACGTGTGAGAACATGGCTGTTCTTTCAAGTCCATGAAAGCCCTGGCAGACCCATATCCTGCCTGTGCCTTGTAATAGCTTCTGTACAGGCAGGGTCCCCATAATGTCAGTTAATCACCATCCTTGTTTAAATTTTTAGAGCACTCTCGGGGGTGAAAATGCAACTTCACGATCACCTTTCCAAATTGAAATGGTACAGGTTCATTTTGATCATTCTTTATTTCAATAGTGACTGTATCGATCTGATGTTTACTGACTGTTTGATAATGGGGTTTATCGTAGGTCACGGTCACTATCTCATTGTCTTGACCCTTGACGGGTACACATCTCAGCAAAGGCACTAGACTATCACCCACTATTTCATGTGTGACAATGTCAGTGTAGATATATAATGTGTAAAAACCCCCATTAATATCTGGAGGGTTCATTGTTAGATTCTTTCCTACACCTACCTCGAGTCTGCTAAAACCCAAAAGGTACTGTAACTGTCCGTGCATAAACAAAATGCATTTGATGTCACTGTCAATGCTTATTTCTCTCCTGATGGCTTGTTGTTCCAAAACCACTGGCAGTTCATTTACTTCAAATATGCTTTTATTAATTTGAAAAATAACACCAGCGTGTTAGGATAATAGCCTGATGGGATGTAAGTGCTGTGACTCTGTAAAGGGTCAGTTGGTGGTGTTTTACCAGTGGGCTACGTTTAGAGGCTGATAGAGCATACTGAACTTGTTTTTCTGTGCAGGCACATCGTCCCAGGTATGAGGGTACTGAATTTCTGCTAACCCCACTTCCCATTCACCAGGTAGTTCAAAAGCTTGTGGTAACTTTACAGTAAAGTAGATATAGTATTGTTGGGGAAAATGTTAGCGATGCATTGATGGGCAATGTGATATAAAATCCATTTTGAGCATTTTAAGCCTTATCTGCTTCTAATGTCCCGAACCTGTGTTGCCTCAACCCAGCTATTAAATTTATCGGGCCACCCTCTCCACTTTACCAGATACCATGTTTTCTGCCCGTTTTTCTCCTCTAGGATTTTCTGCACCTGTACATCATCAGGTTCAATTTTGCAGCTCCTCAGCATAAAAGTACCTTTAATGTCTTCCCCCCAGTAGTCTTTTAGCTTATAGGGTGGGCCTCTCTGTGTCTTAAGACCTCCGTCACAATAAATATCTCATCTGTGTACGTCTGTTCATATCCTTTTCAAACACCCCTTTAGCTTAGATAGTCTCAGTGATCATCTTTCTGAAGAGTACCTCTTGTTTTTTGCCAAGAACAGAATTAATCGAGAGGATCTTCCATACACCAGGGCATTGGAAGGGTTAACATCCACAGGTCTGTGTTTAATGCTTCTGTGATAAGAATATGGTTATAGCTGGCACCAGGTCTGACAACACATCTGTATATTTCAAGTATTCTGAGGCTTTAAAAGTAGCATACATGCGTGACTTCAGTGTCCTATTAAATCTTTCTACAATGCTGGCCTTAACTTCATTATTCGTCACAAAATGGTGTATTTTATTTTGTTTTAGTAGGTTCTTTTAAGGAAGCATTTAGAAACTCTTTACCCTGATCAGTCTGCAACTTCTGAGGTGTCGTCCACTTTTAAAATAGTTTTAAAGGCTTGCATCACTGCTCTTGCCTGATTTGTCTCTTTAAAGTCACTTACCCAGGCATACTTGGACAGCACATCGGCGTAATGTCAGTATGTACTAAACCCTTATTGTACTTTGCATATTGACTCATATCCACTAAATCAGCTTGCCATTGTCTGTCTAATCAGAAACAATGACAGGATTTCTTAAATCGGACTCTGGCTGCTTTGTGTAATGAATAGGGCTCCTGCTTAGCAAGCCATCTCTGCAACACCTTTCTGGTGACCTCTTTATCAGTTTTTTTGCAGCCTTATACAGCTGAGTCACCCTGTGAAACTACCCACTTTTTTGCATTAAAATATATATTCTGGAACAGGTGATCATTCATCTCCTTTCGTCAACCCCAACACATCTGCTAGCTAGCAAAACTCTTGTCACCAGTAAAATAAAGTATGTGCTCTTTTGTTCTTTTAAAAACACTATGACAACCACAAAGGCAATGCATGATTATATTTATTTATAAATACACCGCGTCATAACAGTATTTGAATATTTACTTTATAATACATAACCCTAATGCATATAGGTTCTACATACAAAGGCATAACTACATGGCAAGCATACAATGATTATATAATATCTTGTTTTCTACTCTTCAATTTTAAACGCTTCACAATACCCAGAAACAGCAACTTTTGAGCTCATGTTTTACACAAGCATTGGCATAAATCCACTTCCCCTTAGTGATGAGGTATGCACAATACATACACACATATGCCATACACCACTCAAAATAGCAAGCCCTGATTTTTAAGACATTCTGTTACATCTAAAATGATGTTCACCTTGCATACTGCTCTCTGATTTACTGTTTTCCATTCGTCAACATAGAGTCTCCATACAAGGGGTGGCAACTCTTTAATCAGAGTCAGTGTGTTTTCTGCCAGTGAAGCAGCAGCATCTTCCAGAGTAGACATTTAATGCGAGGCAGCTTTCCAAAGTATATAGGTTCCTTTAAAATGTCCTTTATCACATGGCATTGTAGACATCAAAGACGGTCTGGAATATTGGGAGCATGCAATACGTTCCATCTGAAAGTACATTATAATACACACTATTTAGAAAAGCATATGCTAAATCTGGTTTATGAAACACAACAAAAGCGATAAAAGAAGCAAAATTTATAATGTCAGACTCAGACCCCCGTTCTGCAAACTAAACACTAAAAAGTCAACAGCGGTACAGATAAAACCACAAAAAGTGTATTACATCATAAGTGTTATGCATAAACTCTACAGCAATTTTTAAACATTGCTTCCTCAAGAGTAGCCCCTCATCCTTAAAATAATCCACAGTTTCCTTTTGGGGTCCCTCCGGGAGACCATCAAAAGACCTGGAATGTTTCTAAAAGTACAGACGGTGCTTGTCCTGTAGGTAGATTTAAACCAGGTTGTTTAGCTCTGTGTCTGACTAGTTGGTAAATAAGCCTCTGGATGCACTGACAGGGTGTTTCCCATCGTTGTATACGCTGGAAAAAAAACATACATTAGTCAAGTGGTAAAAGCCAGGGTAACAATATGAACAATATTAAAATGGTAACAAGTAACAGTTTTTTGGGGGGTAAATGTTTTTAACAATGTAAACAGTGTTCCTGAATTTCCTTATATAATTTTTTAAAGGGTCCTTTTTTGACCAGTGGATCATTTCAACCAAGAGAAGCCAGGTTAACAACACCTACAATATCACAAGGGTTTTTTCTGCTTTGTAGTACACATACACATAACTATGCTGATCATGATATAAAGTCCACAAAGACATTCATCGTCTTCCACGAATATATCGGCAATCACTTTAACATTTTCTACAAGTGGTAACACAGATTCATTTATATATTTATCTGTATCCTCCATACTTCTGGAAAGGCAAACATCATCAGTTCTTAGGCTGCATGCTATCTCACAAAGGCAAATGTCATATTGAAGTTAGACAAACAGTGATGGATGACAGTAATGGCTTAGGATCAGATACATAAGCCTTTGGATTCTCTCTGTACTTGCATCCCGATGATTATCTGTAAAAATAAAACATGACACATTTTGGTACTGAAATGTTTCCATGTAGTAATTTTAGGGGAGGGGACAGGGGTGGGGTAATTTTTTACAATATAAACAGGGTTCTAGTTCTTTTAGAAATTTTTAAAGGAACCTTTGCTGACCAGACGGCAGGCATCTTTTTAATTTCAATCGTCTGTCTGCTGTAACATTTGCATAACTAACCACATGGGGTCATCGGATTTTCTACATCATTTAAAACATGACTTATAGTTTCCAGGGTACAATTGGTCATATTTAACCCTGATGCTTCATAGCAATTGCCAAGATCACGGGCATGAGCTGCCCTATATGTAGCTTCAGAAACATTTCTGTATGTTTCTTTAGACCTTAAGTCATCAAGGATACATGAATGGTTTTCTGACTGGGATCATCTATCTCACACCCAGAACAGGAATCGACCAATTCACAATGTATCACCTTCGTATCACTGGAAGCAATTGCTTCAACGGATTGGTATGATACATAACGGTTTCACAATACATATCGTTGTCAGTTTTGGGGGTTTACTACTGAGGCCTGGTTTTTCACGTGAGGCCCCTGTCTAATCTCAGTAGAAGAAGAGGGTTGTGTAGTGATCACAGCCTGTTCTGTGACATTTTGAAACATTCTATCGCTCTCTGTATTTCTAACATACTGGTTCTCACACATCTCATTAACAACCACATTTGTGTCTTTCACACAGCAAAGACAGTCGAGCAGTAGATTTGTGGAAGTCGAGAATCCATGCTGTCCGAATATGACTGCTGCCCATCCTAAATCCTTCAGTCTATTAAAGTAAAACAGAAAACAGCATTGGTCCTCTGACTCATTATAGGTAAGATTTAGTTCTACTGCTAACTCATCTCCCTCAGTTACACCATGTCACCACTCACATTTTTTAAATGTTAAAATGCATTTACCTCATCAAGGCAACTCTTTTCTTCTTCTTGTTCTTCTTCATTTTTCTCATCTTTCACTTTCTTAGCCTGGACTTGACTGCTTGTGGCTGCATTATCATCATCACCCTCTTGGTCAGAGGCCCCTCTTGGCTGTGTCTTGCATTTCTTTTTCACAACTTTCTCTGATGCTTTTTTTGGCAGTGTCTCACTGACCATCTTCTCTGGCTCCCCCTTCTTGTCACTCTCTGTTTTTGGTTTCATAGTAACTTCTTTTTCGGCATCAGATTCACACCCCAGCAACTCTTCAAGGTCTTGCAGTGGTGTCTCTTCAGAAGGACAGTCAGATTTAGGATTTTCTGATTCACCAAACTGTTCAGCGAGTTTCTTTTTTATGTCAGACACTCTTCCACTCAACAAGACTTGTGTGGGGCATTCGTTTTCACACCTCATGTAGTACACATACGTTGGCTTGGGTTGTGGGGCCCCGACAGCTATCTTCTTGCTTGGCTTTTCATCTCCAGACTTTCATTAGGTGGTGTGACAATCTGGCCTGTTACAGGAGGTTGAATTTTTCATTAGGTGGTATGACAATCTGACCTGTTACAGGGAGGTTGAAATGAGAAGCGCTTGCCATCTTCTTGCTTGATGTTTTTGATAATCTGCTCCAAGTCTATAAAACAGAATCTGAGAAATCTCTCAAAAGCGGTGCCTTCTGGCTTCAAATGCAGGGTTTATATAATGCTTAGCAAGATGAACTGCCTCTTGGTAAAACCATCACCACACCCCATCATACTATACATGGTAACGAGTCAGAGGCACATCTGTTGTAGCCCCCACCCCCCCTTTTTCAAAACATTATAAATATCACACACACATTTCATTTCAGCCTTCTCCTTGATACTACACAGAGCTGAGGGGGTGAACTATAGGTATGTGTATTCCTTTTATCTGATATATTTTTATTCTTTCTAATTCATGACAAAAGTATAAATAATTAGTTTTTTGCAATTGTTGCAATGCTATCCAGAGAAATCTGCTGAACCATCTTATTTACACAGAGGTCCCCCTGTTTTAGCTTATAAATGTTACATGCGTATACATAAAGCTATCCTTTTGATGCAAGTTTGACACAGTCCTACAGATGCATGTTAAATAATTTTGTATATTGTTACAAAAACAGAAAAAGGGGTACTCACACAGACAGATGAATTTCCCTTGGGGGTCTCCCACAGATCTGTGAAACCTCTGCACGATCAGGTTCCCCCTAGATACTTCTTTCTGAAAATATCCTAATCAAAAACACACACATGTCCCTGCAGTTATACACCAGGCCTACAGGGGCACATACCACTACATAAACACTAACTGATTTTTGGGGTGGGAGAACACGGTGGTGAAAGAGGACAGGGGTTCAAGCCAGGATGGTGGGGGTGCAGGAGAAAGGGGACAGGGGTTTGAGCCAGGATGGTGGGGTGCAGGAGAAGGGGACAGGGGTTTGAGCCAGGCTGGTGGGGGTGCAGGAGAAAGGAGGGATGCAGGAGTTCAAGCTAGCATGGTGAGACTCGGGTTCCAGCCAGGATGGTCTGGCAGGGGATCGAGGAGTGTCTGAAGGAGGGGTGCAGGGCCCGGCACAAAATGGTGGGTGGCAGGGTTGAGGTGTACAAGAATGAGGGGCATAAGGCCACACAAAATGGTGGTGTTATGTCACTTCCAGGGTTTCAGTGTGGGTCATTTTCCTGTGCAGGGGACAGGACACGGTTTTGAACGCGTGTCATTTCCTGCACAAGGGGCGGGACACGGGTTTGAGGTTGCATCACTTCCGCCAGAAGTGGGCGGGGCTAGCGCATTTTAGGGAGGGACTTCCGGTTTAACAAGGGGAGATTCTGATTGGTCCGTTTTAGGCCACGCCCACCTGTCAAATGACGTGGCATGTGCTTATTGGCTGAAATTTAACATTTGATGAGATATATGAACTTATACTACTAATGTTTCTTTATGCAATAAAAATTTCCCATACTCTTTTTTGAAGAAGTGCCAAGGATCTTCAATGTCCACCTGAACAACCACCAGGACAGGCAGATGGGACCTTGGTTTAATATCTTATCTGAAAGACAGCAAGTCAGGAGTGCAGCTCCCCGTGCTGCACTACAGTGTCAGTATTGGGATTTACCCCAAGTACCTTGTGTGGGGCTAGAATCCACAACCTTTCAATCTTCCAGCCTCAGAGGCAAGTGTGCAATCTGCTGCATCACTGACGCTGCAAAGGAAAGAAGTACTATTTTCTGGAAAGGGCGGTGAAGCAGTGGAACAGTCTGCCAGCAGATTTGGTGGACCCCAATGCCAGAAGTGGTTTCAGGTATGGCTGGGATGGAGTGAAGGGTTTGGTGGTTAGGAAAAGATAAGGTGGCTTTGGGTCACTGGTGCAAAAGAGTCAGACTTGATGCACCTGGAAAACAAAAAACGACCTTGCCACACACGCCACTCTCCAACACAAGTCATTTATTATTTCAATAATGCAGCACCGTGGTATTAATAGATAATCAGCCAAACCAAAGTAAAGAGCCTTGATGTTTTGTGCTGCCATGCTTTGCTTAGAGACACAGGCTCCCCCTAGTGCACAGTATTTAAACAGACAATTTAAAGAAATAGGTGGAAAAACATATAAAGGTGAAAAGTGATAGTCACACCATTTATTTATTGACTTATTTATTTAGTTATTTTTTACTTATTTGGTACCTGGTTGGGTACACTGGTCTAAGGGACCATTCTGAGGAATGACCCAGGCCATCAAGATGGAACATGCAATACAGTCTAAGTATCATATAAATGTTACAGGTAGATCAATACAGCTATATGACGCAATAAAGACAATTACAGTTTGGGCCCACAGTACTAAGCAATGGTTAGGCATAGCAAAAGTACACAATAAAGAGAATATGTTAACAGAATATGACCCAATAAAATCATGATTGGTTGGTAGTTAGACTTCAGTCCAAGCTAGTAACATAGTACCATATAATATAAAACATGACTATCAGCTAAGCAGACAACTGTTTCAAGACCTGCCTAGTCATCTGCATCCACACCCAAGGATAACCACTATCCAGGATCAGGTGGAGTACTTGCATACAGAGGTGGTCAGAGCACATTTTAAAATGTGTTTTGAATAGGATGAATGTGCCTAGCAAGTGGAGGAGCTGGAAAAACATTCTATAGCCTAGGGCCTGCAGTGGAGAAAGCTTTTTATCCATCTGAATAGCTGTCTGAGGATGGCCAAGGAAATATTAAGAGGAGGATCTGTGATGTTGTGAGCCAGTCCTAAGACTAAGAAGGCTTGATAGTGGTGAGTTTTCCTTTTTCCCTACAGGGCTTTTCAACAAAGGTACCCATAAGATAGTCACGACGGGTCCATAGGGAGAGACACCCAAGTGTTTGATAAAAGGGGCAGTGGTGAGAGTTGAATGGGCCAGTGAGCAAACCTACAAATACTGTTGGGGGCATTGTTAAGTCTAGTGAGGTTATAATTGGAGGTTTGGGAATAAATGGGGGAGCAGTAATTCAGAAGTAATGGTGGGTGAAGTTAGAAAACTTTGCTTCATGAAGAAATTTGCAAATTTGACAACATTTGCTAATTTAATCTACAAGACAAAGTTCAACTTCACCTTGCAGCTAGAACTTTGCAAACGTCTAATTTGGTAACTTTGCCTGCAGACTGTGCCCCTAAGCAAAGTTTGCATGATCCATGGGATTGGAGGTCACATGGTGCTGTAATAAGCTGTATTGCCATGTGTAGGCTGAATTCAGTGCAACTAAATGGAGAGAGTTGGTGCCAAGTCTGCTTTGAATCTCTGTGACCAAAAACCTTGAAAAAAAGCATTTAAAACATGCATATTTTTTTCAACCAAATCACTCTCAAAATTGTCTTGTGTGTTTTATGCATCTAGATGACCAATTATTTGTGGTATTATTTTCTGATGTATTTACTTTAGAGCTGTCTTTTCATTTTCTGTGTTGTGTGTAGTAAGGCACTGATATGGGGGAAGGGTGTTGTTTTAGTAGCTAGAAGCAGCAAACAAAGGAACCCTTTTCTGTCTGAGCAAAACTAGTGCTCTTGCAGTCAGTGTTTTGTGTGGATTATTTTTCCTGTTTTCTGAAGTTTGTAATTTTAGTTCTGTAACAGGTGTGTTTTACTGAATTATTTTATTTTTTGTCATTGCAGTTTGACTGCACTACATTGATTTCATGTTTGAGAGTTCTCCTGTACACAGTAACATTGTTACAGTTACCTGAGTTGTTGCATCTTGCATGTGTCCCTGTAGTCCCTGAAATCCCTGTTGTGTAATATTTGTGTAAGAAAAGAAGAAGACAAAAAATGTGTGGTGTTGTTATTGTTTACCATCTGTGTACCTCAGCAAAGTCTTATAAAGTGTTGTGTTGTGTTCCTAAATCTACACATTTAACAAAATGCCTGCAAAGAGATGGTCCAGTAAAGTAGGACTTTCCAAAGGTGAAGTTACAAGAAGCTGCAAGGCAAAGCTGATCTTTGTGAATTTCTGATGAAAATTCCCATAGGATAAGACTTCAAATTTAACAAGCCATAACTCCTTCAAACTTTGGAGTTGTGGGATAATCTATATATATAAAAGGGGGTATCAATGAGTACTACAAGACTTAGTCCCTAAGAAATAGAAGCATAAAATAGACATGTAAAAAACATAAATATTAAAAAATGAAAATTCCCATAGGATAACACTGCAAATTGAACAAGCCATAACTTCATCAATCTTTAGAGTTAAAGGACAATACACACACACATATATATATATATATATATACAGTATATATATATACACATATATATATCTCTCAAAAAAAAGTCTCAATTAGTACTACAAGCCGAAATCCTAAGAAATACCAACTGAAAATAGTCATATAAGAACATAAAGATTAAAAAAATGTAATTCCTATAGGATAACATTGCAACTAACAAGCCATTTAACAAGCCATAACTCCATTAATCTGTGTAGTCAAGGAACAATGGCCCACATTTTCAAAGGAGATGCATGGTGCAAAGTGGAGATGTGCCACACATTCCAGAGAGTGAGCAGAACCGTGATATTCAAAAGGGAGAGATATGCTGTGCATCTCCAGATGTGCCAGCGAGCATCTATAATGTATGCAGTGCATGTAGAGGGGGAAATTCCATAAATGTGCTGCACATCCCTATATTCAGCCAAAATGTGTGGCGTGTCTGCTGCACATCTTAGAGATGAGCCACCCAAAGATAGGAATTGAAAAAGCATGCCTATATAGCCAGCCACCCACAGGCATGCCATAGAACTGAAGGCAAGCCATTCAAAGACTGCCCTTGGAGGTGCACCAGGGCATATTACAGGCACCCACACACAGAAGTCATGCCAGGAAGGATGAACCCTGAGCCACAGGTGCTAAGTCACCACTGGCACCATCCAGAGAGCAACACCACACACCACACCCTGGACATAGAGGCCCAGCAGCCACATGCCAGTTCTGTTGTGTGACCCCCAGGTGCACCATTGGGGAGGACAGCCACACTGCAGCACAAGTACCAGGGGCCATGGCAAGCACCCATGCAACATGCAGGGTGCCACCTGGTGTGACATGCACCCAGAGTGGCATCTATGGCAATGGTGCCCATGTCATCTGGTGGTACTAGTGGCCACATGGCATGTGCCAGGGACCATCCAGTGGCACACACCCATGGTGTTACCCCAAGGGTGCACACAGGTGGGACCCATCCACCTGGATAACTGTTCTCTGTGTGCACACTGCCATCCCTTGCAGTGCCCACAAGGCACCTCCCATACTGGGGTGTGCGGGGCACTGCAGGTAATTGTATGCAGCATATGGAGCTGGTGTACCACATGCATGTGGTAGCCTGAGCAGCCTGTGTTACTCTGTGCCCACCCCTATTGCATGTCCAGGAGGCCCCTGTTTCCACTGTCCAGGTGGGCCCCCTCTATCCTTATCCAACCTTGTAGTTGGCTATGGGATGTAAATGGTACCCAGGCCAATGCAGACCACCCTTTCACATACATACTTTCCATCACACCTGCCTGCTAGGTTGCAGTTCCTCCTGTTCATCTTTGTAAAGTGGTGGGGCAGCCCTGCAAAGCTGGAACTGAGCATGACTGGGGTATGCAAATTGGCTGAATACATTCCAGTAATGACCTATGGCATGTGGGAGATTGGCTTGAAATGTGCAATGAGGTCATTTGCATATGCTAGCAGAATATTGTACTTTTGTGCACCGTGCAAGTGGCTCTGCATTGCACATTTCCCAATGTTCCACATAAGGCTCAGGTCACCTGCTGTGCCATGCATCACTGGCTGGACTGTCATGCATGTTCAGGATATTAAGCCAGACATGAGTGATCACATCTCATGGCACATCTTCTGAATATCTCATTTTTGTGGGCCAGCGCATCTCAGATACGCAGAGCAGGCACTTGCACAATTTTGCAGGGGACTTTTGAATATGAGGGCCAATCTATATATCAAAATATTAACAAACAAAAAAAAAGATCTCAATAAGTACTACAAGACAAAGTCCCTAAGAAATACCAACTGAAAATAGACATATAAAAACATAAAAATTAAAAAATGAAATTTCCCATAGGATAACATTGCAACATTAACAAGCCATAACTCCACCAATCTTTAGAGTTAATGGACAATCTATATAACACAAAGAAAAAAAATGGTCTCATTGAGTACTTCAAGACTAACATATAATACCCCCAGTCAAATTCATGGGGTATGCACACCACCCCAAATAAGTTATGTCCGATAATCATCAAAAATGCATCACATGTGTATCACCTTTTGGACCACAACCATACCATGTTTCAGACAAGTCTGACAAAAATTGATAAAGTTATGCCTAAAAAACACAAAACCTCATTTTTGCTCATATAAAATCAACCCTTGTGAGTTAAGATGAACACTTAATATAATTTTTCTTTGAAGAAAGCCTGACAAAAGAAAATTAGAATGAAGCAGATAAATTGCATTCCAGATTGCCTGAATTCCCTTATCCCTGTTTGGAGCAGGGTTTTAGCATGGTTCATGACCAACACAGTTGCCTTAAACCATGTTAACAGTAGTGTAGATGCAAGCCGTGTTGTAACACGGTTTAAGGAAATTACCACTACATCACAGTCTCTGGTTTCAGGGTGGCCAGGAAGGGAAAAAAGTGACTGCTAATCCCTCTGATGAGGTATTGTCTGCTGCTACTATTATTTCATTTTACTGCAGTGTTTATTTTTTTTACTTGCAAAATAAAAATCTAAACATATCAAATGACTGGAAAGAGAAGCTTGAGTAAAGGGAGAGGTGCCAGCAAGTGGCCAAAAAGTGCATAGGTTCTGTTGGTCAAAATCATGCTCCACCTAAAAAACATTACCTTTGCAGCAACTTCATCCTTTGGGTCTTATGCCAGTAGTATTAGTAGCAAAGGAGTAGTTGGTGGAAGTTGGGTGGTACATTCATGTTGCCAAATTATTCTCTGCCACATCTGTGGCATCCATGTTGGTGGGTGCTGGGGGAGGCAGCAACAAGAGGATCAGTCCAATAGGTAGCAATATCTCTGGTTTAGGATTAGGAAGAGTGGTCAGGTAGGAGGTTGCTGGTGCCCCATTGACTGCTGATGGTGGTGACAATGAGCCTGATCTGGATAACAGGTCCCCAGAATGGACCAGTGGCCAAACAGCTGGTAGCTCCTTTCTGTGTATTATAGCACATTGGGCACATGTACCTGGGGTAGTATTCAACTATGGCTGGAAAAAAAATTGTACTAAGCCCAATTGCAGTAGTAGCAATGCTCTGGGTATTTTCAGCATGTCACTCTAGCAGTAAAGAGTATAACTGACACAGGTCAGGAAATGTTAGAACTGCTCCTGACTGAGATTGATGAGTGGATGCAGCCTATGGTGGTGGCAACATGGATGATGGGGGGGGTAACACATGTCTTCAAGCTGCCATGGAGGGGGAGGGAGAGACAGAAAACTGCTGACCTTGAGTCTTTTGTGTATCAGTAGCTTCATTTTGACAGAACTTTGCCTTGGTGTACCCCAAAGAAGAAGTTACAGTCTAAGTTGCCAGGCAAAGTTAACAATGGCAAATTTCATATTAAATAGAAAAACTTTGTGAAACCATCTGCCAAGATGGATTTGGCAACTTTGCCTTAAGTTTCAACGGTGAATTAATACTTTGCAACATCTCTATCCAGGAGTGGGACAAGCATGCCTTTGGCTATGGCAAGCCACACTGCTGGGATCATAAGTACCATTAATTTAAAGCAGCCTCCCAGTTGACCAATATTTCAATGTGAACAGTAAAAGTTAGTGATTGGTCTAGGGTGCCACCTAGATACTGAAATGCAGTTATCTGTTCAAGGTAGGAACCCATCTGGAGCCCAGATGCTCAAAGGGGGAAGGGGTATTTGGGTTTATTGCCCACTTTGTGAGCTTGGGATAGGACCTGAAAAGCATGGCCTTTGTCTTCCTGGCATTAATGAGTACCCTACTTGTAGCAAACCACCACTGGTTTGAGTTAAACTCCCTGTTGTGGGTGAGGGATAATTCCTTAGGGTTCTTGTCGTTGCAGTAGATGATCATATCATCCACATACATTAAAATGTGGCTACCCCTACTTTCCATGAGGAGGTAGTCCACAAAGATGGAGAACTGGATGGACTCCTTTATTGACCTTTGAGAGACCCCACTATTTATCCCAAAGGTGCTGCAGCTGGACCTTCCTCTCAGTGCAGACCACTCGTGAGCTCCCAGTGAGGTAGTTGTCAAACCAAGCCAAAGTAGCTACTGAGAAAGTGAAGTAGCACACATTACATAAGAGGACGCATGGTCTACCAGGTTAAATGCCTTTAATAAGTCCACAAAAATGGCACCGGTGAGCTTGCCTTCATCCAGGTTCTTGAAGGCAAAGGGCTGGATTTTCAAAGGGCCCTTAGATCAACACAGGGTGCATCAAACAACCACCTTGCATCAGATACAAGTGTGCCAAATGCTGTGCACCATATTTTGCAAGAACAGTGTTCTCTGTGGCAAACTCTCCCAAATTGATGCAAGAGGTTGACTGCATCAAACAAATGATACAAGGGATAAGAATGTCACAAGCAGTGTAAAGAAATGGTGCAAGTTGAGTCCAAAAATGACTTAAAAAGCCAGAATGAGTCAGGTTGAGTCAAACAAATGGCGCAAGTTGAGTCAAAAAAATTAGTCAAGGAACACAAGTTGAGTCAAAGAAATGACACAAAGGATGAGAATGACATAAGCTGAGTTAAAAAATACAGTAGATGAAATGGCTAGGACTAAGTCCACAAAACATTCTAAACAGGTCCTGCAGGGGAATACTGGCCCTTAATAGTAACAAAGTCAGGTCTGTCCTCCTGTTATGGGCCTCTTTATTTTATTTATTTAGCTTTTGTTGATCGGGTTCGTGCACTAGACAAATTCTGCCTATTTTCAGGTACGACCCAGGGGAAGGGGATACAGATGAATGCCAACTTACCTTGAAGCAGATCAAGCTGTTGGTGGTATTATATGCTGTAGTGTACATTAGATCATCTCTGGCTGATCTAATAGTGATATGCATCTTAGGCATGAAGACAGGACTTACATTCTTTGAAAATCCCAAATAAGGGGATGATGCATCATTTCAGTGACACAGGCATCCCTTCCAATATGGTGCAGGCATTTTTTCGATGCAAGCATGGTGCAAGCCAGTCTGGTGCATTCAGACCAGTTTTTGACACAAGCACCATTTGAAAATCAGAATTGATGCAAGTTTTAATGCATCTTGCTCCTTGCATCAGTTGTTTTTGACACAAGCATCCTGCATAATTCTCTGGCCTTTGAAAATCTGGCCAACGGTCCATGAAACAGGCCAACATGGTGGTGGTGCTGTGGTCCCTTCTAAAGCCATGTTGGTGGGGAGAGAAAAGACTGTGCTTTGATACATGGTCTGAGATTAGCTAGAAGACTATTTTCTTCAGAAATTTTGCTTAAGTGGGACAGGATGGACACTGGCCAACAGTTGTCAAGGAGTTTTGTGTCACCTGATTTAAATATAGTGACAACTCTGGCCTGCTTCTACATCACTGGAATGGTTGAGGAGGTTAATTACAGATTATGGAAGATGGCTAGGGGTTTGACAATTAAGTTGGCCATCAGTTTGAAGAACCACAGGCAGAGTCTAACTCTACCAGTTGTACCAAAATTAGAGAGGGCCATGAGGACCCAATAGACATGTTTTGGAAAAGTGGCCTTGAAGTGGAATGTAGGAATTCTAAACACATCCTTGCTCCTGTATCTGATGGCAGGCTTGGAGTCCTTGGACAGGAGTCTAGCCAGACACTCTGACAGGTTTGTAAATTTATTATTCATGGCCCCCTACAACCTTTAAGGAGTCGGTTCAGACACTGTTCAAAACATCTAGGAAAAACATGCTAGAATTATAATTGTAGAAATATCTGTAATGCATGGGTGTTTAAACAATCTGTAGTAGGACACAAAAGATTACATTATAAACAGTGCATAGTGACATCAAATGCATATGATATAGAAGTTATGATGACTATTGAAGTCTTATCACACTAGCACTTAGTAATGTTATACTCAGTGTGGGGGACATGTTTCTAAAGATAAGGCACCTGTTCAATTTTATCATTAAGTCTTCTCCTAGAGGTAGCCTTCAATTAAAAAAACAGAATCCTTCCAGTTTTGACAGTATTTTACCAAGTCACTCTCCTTGGTCCTGTGAATGCCTTTTCTATGCCAACAAAGGACTATTTCTGTAATATTGGATTTGGGACTGATTTTGAGTGGGCAACAGTAACATAGTCACTGTTGCTTTGTGGCAGTACCCTCACATGGTTGACCACTCTTTGTTACAGCTTGCATTTAGTATGCTTCACAGAGGATGGGGGTTCTTGTGGTGACTGACATGGAGAAATATATTGGGGAAATCAGCAAACAATTGGGGCATGTTTAGCACTATCAGCCCTTCACCTCCAATCTCACCATCACCTTTAAAAATGCTATTTATGAGTTTGTCCTCAGGTCACTGGAACAAGGGTGGATTGACCAACATACCTATGATTTTTGATCACTTCACACACTGTACAACAAACATTGCACACCTTCCCCAAGGTGCACAAGTCCTTGGAAGCTCCCAAGGTTGTTCTATCATATCAGGGATTATTTCACCCACAGAGCCACTGTCATAATATGTTGACCACCACATAAAGCCATATGTGGGTGGCCTTCATTCATACTTAAGGGACACCACTGAGATTTTGGGGTTGTTGGAAGGCCTACACATCGAGGGTCTGATTTTTTGGTGACCTTTGATGTGGAAGCCCTCTACATCAATATACCCAATGAGGGGACTGTATGCCATCAGGACATATCTTGACAGAAGGGAGTCAGGTGCCCTACCACCCATAGATCTTTGGTGGAGTTATCCTGATTCATACTGGAGTGTGACAGCTTTGTTTTAATGAGGGACTGTTACTTGCAAGTCAGTGGCACCGCTGTGAGGGCATTATTCACTCCCAACTTTGCGAATTTGTACTTGGGGTAGTGGGACAAGAATGTTATGTATAACTCTGACTCTGACCCATTCCTTTCCAGGATCTCCCTCTGATGGAGGTATAGAGACAATATCTTGATGGTATGGCTGGGAATAGCTGAGTGTCATTTGTCTCTTTCTTGGAAGACAGCAATTTCTTTCTCCATTTCTCTCTAATGAGCAGTTTACAGAGCATCACTTTTTGGGATATCACCATTAAGAAAACAGTGCTGAGGGTGTAGATATGAACTTCCTTAAGAAAACTACTGACCATAATACTCTTCTCCTGGCAAGTTGCTACCATCCCTACCACACCATTAACAATATACCCAGTAGTCAGTTCCCACATCTCTGCAGGAACTGCAGTGTGCTTGAGAGCTATGAAGAAAATGCCAAGGAATTGACTGAAAGTTACAGGATGGGGAGGATCACCAACAGGTCATACAGAGAGCCCACAACCATGTTAGTGAAACTACCAGGCAGACCCTCCTATAACCTAAATCTTAAGAGGGGTAATTAAGCTGGAAAAAGATGTAGCTTTGCTGCAACTTTCAGCGCACAGGCCACAGCTCTGGAAGGGAGGATAATAAACAAGACCTGGCATATTATGCAGATGGAGCTGAGGCTTAAATGTTGAGTTAAAACAACCCCACAAATGGTATACAGGAAACTGCCCAACTTGTCTGACAGGCTAGTCCATTGTCTGTATCCAGGGCCACACAACATCACTCAGCCACTTATCAGCATGGAATCAAGTTACTTTTCAGGAAGCATAGACAGAAGGTAAAAATCTGTCTTGCATGAGGATGGGTAACACAGCCATCAATCCAAAACACATCTGCCATGTAAAAGGGGCATTTGGAAAGCAGCCACACACACACATCTGCCATGTGAAAGGACCACACAGCCAGCATTGATACACACATGTTACATGCAAGGGCCACACAGAAACCAGACATACAAACACATCTACCATTTGATAAGCCCAGAGTTAGCAGATACAGAGTATACACATCTGCTATGTGAGAGGACCACAGAAACGGTAAAGAAAAATACGTCTACCATGTAAAGGATAGACAGTCAAACAAGGAGGGGCTGAGCTGGTTGAAAACAGAAATGAAGCAAGGGGTGTCAGGCCTCTCACACGCAGTAAGGCTCTAGTATGAACATATGAACATATGAAAGAAGCCAGCAGAAAAAGTCTTTGTCAGTCTATCATGCCTGCTTTATTGTTCAGCTTGTGGTCTTTACCATGGCTTACTCTTCCCCTCCCTTCTCCCACTTCTCTCATAGAGGGGTCTCCTCTTGTACTTATTTTACCTCTGACTCGATCCCATCCTCTTTTGAAGGCATCCACTGTCTTTTGTTAGATCATCTCTTCTGATAGCCTATTACACTCTGCCACCACCCTCTCCATGAAATAATTTATCCTTAGTTCCTTCTTGAATCTACCCACCTCCAGCTTTGTGCTGTGTTCCCTAGTGACCCTCTCTCTTTTTAGTCTGAACATGTGGTCTGTATCTCCCCTATTTATGACTTTTAAATATTTAAAGGTCTCTATCATGTCTCCCCTGTCCCTTCTGTCCTCCATGGAGTACATGTTGAGCTCCCCTAACCTACCCTCATAGGATCTCCATCCCATCCCATTTATCATTTTGATTGCCCTTCTTTGGACCCTTTCCAGGAGCTTGATGTCCTTCTTTAAGTAGGGGCACCAGAACTGAATGGAGTACAAAGGTTGCGGCCTTACCAACGATCTATACAATGGCAGGATAACGTCTACACTTCCGGAGGTGATCCCTCTGGCTATACTCCTCAAAAACTGGTTTGCCTTGGCTGTCACCCTTCTGCACTGCTCTGAGTGATTTAACCTCCCTGTTACTATCACTATCAGATCCATCTCCTCTTCTGAGACCTTTAGTCTCCCCTCCATATGGTAGCTGTACCTAGGGTTCCTGGACCCAAAGTGCATAACCTTGCACTTTTTGGTATTAAATTTCAACTGCCAAGTCCTTGATCATTCTCCTAGTGTATCCAACTCACTTTGCAGAACCCTCCCCCCCCACATCTGCTATTGCAGCAGTTTTGGTGTCATCAGCGAATAGGCTAATTTTACTCTCAGCTCCCCTTGTTATGTCAGCAATGAAGATGTTAAACAGCATAGGCAACAGAACAGATTGCATCCCTGTGGGACCCCTCTGATGACTGCCCGGGGCTTTGAATGCTCCCCTCCTACTATCACCCTCTGCTGCCTATTGTTCAGCCAGTTTTCTATCCATGTAGCCAATTTTTCCCCTACACCCAGGGTTCTCAGTTTGCCCCTAACCTACCATGAGGCATCGCATCAAAAGCTTTGCTGAAGTCCAAGTATATGACATCAACTGCCTTCCCCCCATCCAATATGTTCTAGTGACCAATTGGTGAAGTCTACCAGATATGCTGGCATGATCTTCAATGGAAGAACCCATACTGCTATTCATCTTGCAGACCATCCTTCTGCATGAATGCCACCAGCCTCTCCTTCATGATGGACTCCATTCATTTAGACACTATGGATGTGAAGCTGACTGGCCTGTAGTTCCCTGGGTTGTCCCATGGGAACTCTTATGGATGGACACCACATGTGCTGTCCTCCAGTCCAGTGACACACAACCAATGTGCAGGGAGGTATTAAACACATCCACCAAGGGTGCCACCAGCACCTCTGCCAACTCTTTTAGCACTCATGGATGTATCCCATCTGGTCTGGGTGCCTTATCTGTCCATAAGGAATTAAAGCTAGGAAGTACCTTTACCACCAGGATATCACAAGTCTGTTAATGTCACCCCTCCCACCTTTCTCCCCTCCCTCATCCCCATCGGGATGGGCCCATCACCTTCTCTCTTAAAGACTTAGCAAAAATACTCCTTAAGTACCTCTGCTTGTTCTGCCCCCTGCTCTGCCCACCCACCATCCTTTTTAATTTTGGCTATTTGTTCCCTGGTATTCCTTTTTTCCCTAATATATCTAAAGAAGTCTTTCTCCTCCCTTCTTAATCCACTACACTAGTTTCCTCTCTTTTGAGGCCTTGGCCCTTCACAACTCTGATCACCTCCCTTGATCTGTTTGTGTGTTCCTCTCTGTCCTCTTCCTTTCCTGTTCTCTTAAATTTCCTGAAGGCTGCCTTTTTCTCCTTAACACTCTCCTGAACCTCTCTTGTCCGTGAACTAGGTTTCTTGGACCTCTTATTCTTTCTGGCACACCTTGTGCACAGGTTTGTTGCCTCAATCAGTCCCATAATTATAATATCCAACTTTTGATTTGTATCTAGTGATGAAGGAGGAAGAAGGCAAGTACCTCTCTTTACAGCTCAGACACGGAGGGTAACCTTAGGCAGCATATGCCAAGTGTGGTTAAGTTCCTAGCTTTACTGTCTGCTGAGCTTCGTTGATCTTCACCAACTGGGAGAGATACCACTCACAGAGGGAAGGCAGACTCCTAACAGGTGCAGAAGTAGGGATTCCTTGACAGCAGTTCTACCTGAATCCTCCTTGGAGTGCACAGTCTGGGCTCCTTTCTCCACTGAGGCAGCTTCTCTCCTCACTCGCTCTGCTCAGAACCAGCCAGCCCCTTAGCCTTACTGTCTACTGATTTTCACTGACTGCTGTACCCACTACTGAAATAGTGGTTGGCTAATAGAAAGCTCTCAATCAGAAACAACCAGCAGCAACAGCTCAGACACAAAGGGCAACCCTAGGAGGCATACACCAAGTGCAGTTCAGCCCTTAGCCTTGCTGTCTACTGAGCTTCACTGATCTTCACCACCTGGGAGAGAGACCACTCATGGACAGAAGGCAGACTCTGACAGGTGCAGAAGCAGGGATTCCTTGACAGCAGTTCTACCTGAATCCTCCTTGGAGGGCACAGTCCAGGCTCCTTTCTCCACTGAGGCAGCTTATCTCCTTCCTTGCTCTGCTCAGACCCAGCCAGTGGCTGCTCTCTCAGCATATGGAGCTGTTGAAACACTTATTCCACATGCCCTTCATATAAAAACAAGTTTCCTTTCCATCCTATCAGTTCTGTGTGTACTTTGAAATGATGTGCAGTTGATGTAACAAGGGCTTGGTACATCTAAATGGCAGCACATCACTGATTGTTATTACAGGTAGTGTAGGACAACAGCCACCTCCTGCCCCCCCCTGCTGAACAGATACACACCCTAGTGAAATAGCAAGCATCCCTTTTCTTTCATCCGAAGATTGCCTCTAGGCAATCTACTTCTCTTGCCAGGAACTTAAACAGAGAAATTAAGGCCATTTTGAACCTCTTGAACTGCAATAACTGTGACACACTTTTTTTCAAGGACTACATTTACAGAGTGGGGCACTGTCCAACATGGTCCACAATCAGAGACCTCCAATCACAGCTTCATGCAGCATGGGCTGAGACAAAATACCTCCACCATATACTGAATTGGCCCCCACTGGGCAACAGCATAAAACCTTTAGTTTCAAGGTGCACTACACTGGACCCATACCCCAAAGGACAAGCAGGCCAAGTGGCTGGCAACAGGTCCAGTCTCATACAACTGGCACAAAATCTTCAATACAGGAAGGTACCAAACCTATTCAAACATAGAATAGGTACAATGCACCTGTCTACCATGATGAATGGCGTAACAAGGGTCAAATATTCTGTGAACCCAGAGCAGCGCATGGAGGTACAGCACACAACTAAACTCACTAAAAAGGACAAAAAGAAATCAGTACTGATAACTGGCAACTCAATAATTAGGAGTGTAAAGAGTCACTTCTAGCAGGACCATGCCTCAACTATGGTAAGGTGCCATCCCAGAACATCAGCATTGAGGGACACCAATTGCATAGAGGAAATCATTCAAGGCATTGATCGAGACACACATGTCATTCACCACATAGGTACAAATGACCTAGCCAGTAAGTCAGTGGAGGAAACAAAACAAAACCTCACCAGGCTTGGTGACAAGCTTGCTTCCCTTTCATCCACTATCACCTTCTCTGAAATTATGCCAGTCTGGAAAAAATGAGACAGCAAGCAGAAGATCAGAGAAGGGACATCTCTGAGCTAAACACCTGGCTAAAGGACTGGTGCCAGGAACATGGTCACCACTTTATTGGAAAATGGCAGGACTTCTGGGAATGGGAGTTCTTTAAATCCGATGGCCTACACCTCTCAAAGGAAGGGACCCAAGCACTAGGGCAAAAATTTGACATTTACATCAATCAAACTAGTGGACAGGGAGGGTGGCACAGGCACCCCAGCACAAAAAGTGTTTCCAAATGCCTCTCCCCCATCACCAACTAGTTCAGCACAAGGATGCACCAATCATACCTGGACCAAACATCACACCAAATGTACTCAGACCAAGCATTTCAACAAAATTAGAGAACCAAAACATATTAAAAATGCAAATGACCAAAACAGAAGGGGATGGAAGGCAATGTGAGTCAATGCTCATAGTCTGCCAAACAAAATCCATGATCTAAAAACTGTGATGGCAGATATACAATTAGACTGGGTCACTGTTACAGAAACATGATTCACTGGAAACCACTCCTGGGATGTCACCATCCCAGGGTATGCATTATTCTGGAAAGATTGCGAGAGAAAGAAAGGGGGGTGGCATTGTATGTCAGAGATGATGTATGCACAACAGAAATCCAGGGAAAACATAGTAAAGCAGAGGCCCTTTGAGTTATACTAGGAGCTGGGTACAAAGCCCCTATCCGGGTAGGAGTCATATACAGACCCCTTCCCAGGAGGCTGACATAGACAAGGGGCTCTTGGAAACTATCTCAATGATGGCACACAGGATCGAGTTGTTGCTTGTGGGGGACTTCAATCTACCAGATGTGGATTGGTCCTCATACACAGCATCCTCAGCAAAGAGTTCTTTTTTGCACTAAGGGGAGCAGGTTTGTGTCAACTGGTGAACTCACCCACCAGAGACAAAGCAATATTGGATCTAGTGCTGACAAAAAGCACAAGGATCACAGAAGCAGAGGTGGGAGCTAATCTAGGGACCAGTGATCACAGTTCGATTTGGTTTACTGGGAACAATATGAAGGAAAATAGTCACACCAAAATCTAGGTACTAGATTTCAGAAAAGCCAACTTCCCCTAAATGAGAACCATGATCACATCCATACTAGAAGGAGAAATCACAAGCGATGTAGAGGATTGCTGGAATACTCTGAAGGCTGCTCTACATACAGTAACAACTGTATGCAAAAGCAGATCAGCAAGTCCAAATGAAGGAAAAGACCTCTCTGGTTCTGTCATGAAGTAGCATCCAAAATCAAAGAGAAAAAAGGCTTTTATACAATTCAAGCAAACAAAACATAAAGCAGACATGGAAGAATACATGAACAAATTAAAGGAGGCAGGAAAAGCTGTTAGTAGGGCAAAAGCAAAGACGGAAGAGAAAATAGCACAAGGTGTTAAGGAGGGAGACAAAATCTTCTATCGATACATAAGAGAAGAAAGAAAAACTAAGGGATAAATAGTCTGACTAGCAACCATGGAAGTAAGATGACAGAGAGGTTCGAGGAAAAGGCAGAAGTGCTAAGTGAGTTCTTTTGCTCTGTCTTCAACATAGAAGAGAGTGGCAAAGGTCCCACACTGAGAGGACAAAGGAAGACACCCAGAGAGAAGATACTAGCCCCTTCACAAGGGAGAGGGTCCTAAAAGAGCTTAATAAACTGAAAGTGGAAAAGCCAGGGGGCCAGATGGCATACACCCTAGGATTTTGAAGGAGCTCTGAGAAGAACTGTCCGCACCACTGGCTGAGTTCTTCAACAAGTCACTAGACAGTGAGAAAATACTTCAGGACTGGAAACAGGAAACTGTTGTGCCCTTACACAAGAGTGGAAACAAGGAAGAGGCAGGAAATTACCGCCCTGTCAATTTGACCTCAGTTTTGGGGAAAATGATGGAGTCACTACTAAAAGAGAGGATGGTGGCGTACCTAACAGATACTGGAAAAATGGACACAAAGCAACATGGCTTCACAGCAGGACACTCTTGTCAAACCAACTTGATCGATTTCTTCGACTGGGTCACCAGAACATTGGATAAGGGAGGGGCGGTGGACATTGTAGACCTAGATTTCAGCAAGGAGTTTGACATCATCCCTCACAGAAAGCTAACCAACAAGCTGGAACATATGGGAGTTGGCCAGAAGATGGTCAGCTGGATCAGTAACTGGCTGAATGATAGGACCCAGAAAGTGCTAGTCAATGGATCATTGTCAAGGGAGGGTAGGGTGACCAGTGGCGTCCCACAGGGATCAGTACTGGGACTGATCCTATTTAATATATTTATAGAAGACACAGAGAATGGACTAACATGGAAGGTTTGCCTGTTCACAGATGATACAAAACTCGGCAACACAGTGGATACAAGGGAAGGATCAGACAACATGAAAGCTGACCTTAGAAGGCTAGAGGATTGGTCCAGGGACTGGCAGTTACAATTTAATGCCAAAAAGTGTAAGGTAATGCACTTGGGAAAGAGGAACCCTGGAAAAAAAGTACACACTGAGAGGACACCAACTTGAGGAGACACAAACCAAGCGAGATCTCAGCATAATTATCACTGACAAAGTAAAGGTATTAGCACAAAAAGTGGGTGGCATCCTCGGATGTATAAGTAGAGGTATTTCTAGTACAAAGAGGGAGGTTATCATGCCCATCTATAGGTCCTTGGTGAGGCCACACTTGGAGTACTGTATTCAGTTCTGGAGACCTCACCTCAAGAATGACATTGATCATTTGGAAACGGTGCAGAGAAGGGCTTCTAAGATGGTGCATGGACTGCATCACAGGTCATATGAAGCAAGACTCAGGAAGCTGAACCTGTACTCCCTTGAGCAGAGAAGAAACAGAGGGGACATGACTGAAACATTTAAGTATGTGAGGGGATTAACACAGCTCAGACAGGCAATCTATTTCAACAGAACATGGCAGCACACACAAGAGGGCATGATATGAGACTAGTAGGAGGAAGATTCAAAAGCGACCTCAGGAAGTACTTTTTCACATAGAGAAAGTGATAGACCTGTGGAACAGCCTGCTCCAGGAGGTGGCAGAATCAGAGACAATCAGGGAGTTCAATCTCACAAGGGACAGACAAAAAGAACAAGTTAGGATGAAGGCTGCATTGGGAAGGGGGTAGTTTCTAGGGCAGACTAGATGGATCTCGTGGTCTATATCTGCCAATGCTTTTCTTATGTTCTTATGTTCTTACCTTATCCAGCTGTTGTTCTAGCTCTGCTTGTCCAACACATCTCTGGTCACTGTTCCTTGCAGCTCTAGTTCTTGTCACACACAGCTCTTGTCCCTGTTCCATGCAGCTCTGGTCCCTTTCCAACAGCACCAGTCACAGCCTCATTCAGTATCATTCCCTTTCCCATGCAGCACCAGTCTCCTATCCCATGCAGCTCTGACCCTGTCTCACACAGCTCTTGTCCCTGTCCCATGCAGCTTGAGTCCCTGTCCAGTGCACCTCTGGTACCTGCTCCCACAGCTTCAGTCCCTGTCCTACACAGCTCTGGTCCCTTTCTCATACAGCTGCAGTCTGTGTCCCATGCAGCTCCTGATCCTGCCCCATGCATATCTGCAAGAACTCCTCCACTGTAGTTTATACCAGTGATTTGAAAGGGCCACACAGCAAACAGGCAAAAGCATATCTGTGGAGTTACTGTATTTAATGGGACAAACTAAGAAAGCTCCATTTATCATCATGTAATACCTACAAAACTTACTACCAAAAGCTGGAATCTCTTCCCTTATTTTGCATCTCTAGTCTGCTTTTCAATAATCAGGGGCACTGTTCCAAAATACTACTGCTGTTGCCTGAAGTCCAAAACTCTTTTTCTGCTACTGCTCTAACAGGATAATAATGTTTTCCCCACTGCCTGTACTACTATTATATCTGTCCCATGTAGCTCTGGTGATTGACTCTCACAGCTCAGTGAGGACTCTGTGCCACACTGCTTTACTGTGCTACTTGGTAGTCCTCCATTCTGGTTCTCCTGAGGCCAGCAAGAAAACTCACACTTTGGATACTTGAAACTTAAAAGGTTTCAAGAAGCCTCAGTGTGACTTTTGCTTGCTGACTCGCAAGAACAGTAGTTACACTGTGGTTACTTAATATTTTTAGTCACACTACAATTACATGAGGGTTAAAAATTTCGATCTTTATCCAAGTGACCCAGGGGATGTGTCATGAGGCAGGTGGGGTCACCAATAGATTGTAGGATTGTTTTCTTTGTGGTGTGGGAGATGTACTTGGAGGTGGATGGAATTGCCAGTAGTGGGTGGGTGGGTTAATTTTTCTGAGTAGCCTGAGGGATGTGTAGGGTGGTGGGCAGGTTTGCTAGCAGTAGGTGGAATTATTTTCAGAGCTACCTGGAGGATGTGTTAGGTGGTGGGCAGGTTTGCTAGCAATAGGTGGAATTTTCTTCAGAGCTATCTGGTGGATGTTTTGGAAGGCAAATGGAAGTGCCAGCAGCAGGTGTAGTTGTTTTCCTCTGTCCCAGAAGATGTGTTGGTACTTTGGGAGACAGGCGGATTACCAGCAGTTGGTACAATCATTTTCAGTGTTGCCCATGGAATGTGTAGCGGGGTAGGTGGGATTGCCAGCAGTGGGTGGAGTTGTTTTCTATGTGTCCCAGGAGATGTGCTGGCAGGACTGCAGGGAGGATCACTTTTCATCTGGTCTGACGGATGTGTTGGGAGGTGGGCAATATTGCCAGCAGTAGGTGGGATTTTTAAATTTTTTGGAGTTGCACAAGGGATGATTTGGAAGATGGACAGGATTGCCATTAGCAGGTGTATTTATTGTCCTTCTTGCCAAGGGGATGTATTGGGAAGTGAGCAGGATTGACAGCAGTGGGTGGGATCATTTTCCATGTGGAGCACGGAATGTGTCAGGAGTCAGGCAGGCTTGCCAGCATTGGGTATGTTGTTTTCCATCTGCCTGTAAGAGATATTTTGGGGGGGTGGAGAGTTACCAGCAGTGGGTGGGGTTCTTTTAATATGGCCTAGGGGACATAAAGTAGTCACGTGGGATTGCCATCAGTGGGAATGATTATTTTACATCAGTCCTAGGGATGTGTCCAGAGAAACGTGGAATAATTTTCAGCAAGGCACTGTGACACTCACCAGAAAAAACATCCATTCTGGCTTTCAGCAGTCCATCCACAGTGACTGCATGTAAGTCACAATATGGTTCATTTTGGTTTAATCTTAAACAGTAAATTTACCAATGGCAAAACCAAAATAAAGTACTTTTCTAAGGCATGCTACAGTAAAATCCAGAACTTTCTCTCAACCTGGAACTGGAAAACTGAACTAAAAAAACAAGGGTTAAGTAACATCTCTGAAAAACCTAGATACAAATTAAATTACTGTATTGAAAACAAGGTACCTGCATGAATCAAGTATAAAAATAATTGCAGAGTTCCTATATGGTGGAAGAAAACATCCAAAAACATATTTTAAAAAAAAGATTATATGCTAAAGACAAAAAGCAACAAATCGAAAAAAGTTGGCAGTCATATAAAAAATCAGCACATAACACCAAGGCTGTATTAAGGAAAGCTAAACAAAATCATGAGATGCAAGTAGCAAATGATACAAAGGATAACAAAAAAAAGGTTTTTAATTACATCAGCTCTTTGAAGGCTAATCATGGGACAGTAGGACTAATTGAAATTGAACTAGGTATCGTGAGTGATGTGACAAAAATGGCCGAAGAATTTAATAAATATTTTTAAGTGTATTTAAATCCATGGAATGTAATATAAGTACTAATGAACCTAGCTCAGAATACTTCTCAACTTTTATAGTCCAAGAAGTAATGAATGTACTCCAAACCCTCAAAGAAAATAGTTCTCCTGGTCAAGACGGGATTCACTGAGATTTCTAAAAGCAGTGGCTAATCAACTGTCAGGGCCTTTAGTATTGCTGTTTAGAAAATGGGTGACACAATCCTAGCACATTGATTGGTTAAGAAGCCAACCTAAGTGGGTGGGTATTTTAAAATACGGCCCACAAAAAAATAAGAGCCAATTCGGGGTGCTCCATTACTCAATCAATTCTTGGGCACCCCGAATGTTCACACTCACCAGCCGCCATTTGTCTGCTCTCACCAGATGTCCGAGGAAAATACCGTCTCAGTCGCTCTCCCCCTTCCACCCAAAACAACCACAGAAAAAGAAATTAAAGAAAAGAAAAGAGCAGCATAGCTCTAAAAAAAACATTCCAGTTCCCAAAAGGCACACTGTGATAAATAACAAAAAGCAGTATCTCTGACACCACTTCTAAGCACCAGAGCAGCAGGGCTTTCTTAGTTTTCTATACCACTGATAGACTTCCATCTGTGGTATACAAAATCAGGAAAATACTGTTCCTGTCCTGCACTGCAGCGGGAGATGCCACTCACACTCGACAAAACCAACAAAGCATTTTTGGACCATAATAAACATAATTGAAAACATTACATGGAAAACAAGAAAAAAATAAACCTCCACAGACTAAAATGCACATTTATTTTTATCCAAAGAAATACCTGATGCCCCAATCACAGTCAATCTCCCACACAGCAACTTTCTTCCCGAATCACCACAGCTGTCGTCTGCAATATTTAAAAAAAAAATAAAGGGGAAAAACAAATTGGAAATAGAACAGCTCAATAAGGATGACACCTGGGGGGGCGGGGAACACTGAAGATAAAGGAACTGCTGTGGGGGCACCAACAACATTCAACCAGCATTTTCTAAACTACAGCATCTCAGTTAGACCAAAAGTCCTGTATTCCAATACAGGCCAAGGAACTACTTAATTACAAAACTTTATGTTAATAAACGTTATTAAAAAAAAATGTTCATTTCTTTTTAGTGTGCCCATTTTCTAAGCTCAATAATACCATCCAGGGTGGGCTTTATTTGGAAATACTGGACCTTCCAGGGGCTATAATGCCCTCCACCTGTGGTGTCGGGCCTCATTACGCCCCTGGGTGGTCAGGTATTTCCAAATAAAGCCCATCCTGGAGGGTATTATTGGTTACTTAATGCATCTCTAATAGAGGGTAAAGCACTATCTGAATGGAAAGAAGCAATTGTAACACCCTTTCATAAATCTGGTAGTAGGAAGGAGGTTAAGACTTTTAGACCTATCAGCCTAACTTCAGTAATAGGAAAACTGCTCTAAAGATTGATACTTCAATGTATAACCTTGCATTAACACAAAATGAACATCTAGATATAACCCATCATGGTTTCTTCCCAGGAAGATCCTGCTTAGCTAATCATCTTCACTTTTTTGAACCCATTAGTGTGGCCCTTGATGAGGGTTTTCTGGTGGACATAGTTTTTCTAGATTTTTCCAAAGCTTTCGACACAGTGTCTCATAGAATCTTGATCGAACATTTAATTAAACTGAAATGTCACAAAAATATAATTAACTGGGTTAATTCGTGGCTGAATAAAAGAAGACAGAGAGTTGTAACTAGGGGAACCCTGTCTCCATGGTTTCAGGTCATGAGTGGGGTACCACAGGGCTTAATTTTGGGGCCTGCTGTGTTTAGCATTCTATTCTCCCCTATGTAGACGTCCAGCCATGTATGGAAGTCCAAATATGCAGACGCCTGCAAAATTCATAGCATAGTGAACAGCCAACAAGTGACACAAAAATTTCAGGCAAATCTAACAAAACTGGAGTAGAGGGCTATGTCAAACAAAATGTTTTTTAATGAGACAAAGTGTAAAATAATGCACTTTGGGCATGGTAACCAAAAACCTCGAGAGCGCAGCTCGAGAGGTCCGTTACCACGGAAACCTCAAGATCTTTCAACTGCCTTGTTTGTGTATGATTGCTCATACACAATCTTTTAAAGTGTATGGGCAACCATAATCAGCACTCTGTGATCCTCCAACAAGTCTAGAAGAAAAAATAATGTTTACTTCGGCATCTATACCAGCATTCTTACTTCTGCGTCGCTGTTGGCCGCTCAATTGTGCATGTGCGAATGCGTTCAATCTTGTTGTGCTGAACTGGTGACGTACTCAGTGTAGCACAACAAGATCATGATGTACCGAGTACAGCACAACAACGCTGTTCCAGGCATGGATTTCCATGTGGAACAGAGTTCCACCATACGCTATACATTTACCTTTGATACCCACACAAAAGCAACAATCAAAAAATGCCAAAGAATAATTGGCTGTATCTTTAGAAATGTTAAAGCCAAGAGCCAGATGTGTTTGTACCTTTGTATACAAATCTGGTGAGGCCACATCTTGACTATTGCTCCCTTTTCTGTGCTTCAACAACCATGGGTGAGAAAAAGATGATAGAAGGAGTCCAAAGAAGAGTCACCAAAAGAGTATGAAACATGCAGCACTTAAATTACAGTGATAGGTTAAATCAACCTTGTATGTATTCAGTGGAGTACAGGAGACTTAGGGATGAACTTTGCCTCACATTTAATGCCATGCAAAATGCATCCTTGTTGGACAGAATATGATTAACAAGGCAAATGGTTACCAGAAACACTAGAATCCACAACCAATAATTAAATGCGAAGTTGCTATGACATAGAAGAGAAAAAATTGGTATACCCAACAAATTACCTCACCATGGAATTCACTTCCTAAATACATAGTTGAAAGTAAAACAATGAATACATTCAAAAAGAAGCTTCATGAAAATATGAGTAATGTTAAACAATATTTCCACCAATAAAACAAAGGTGGCAAATTTTCCAAAAAGGCCATAGCCTCCTAAACTTGTACTAACCTATGAAACCTTTAATAGTCTTTCTTACATCTGTTCTCTATGGGGATATCCTTAAGTCCTAAGGTCATTGAGGTTGCTTCTAGGCTGAAGCACACATATTGTGAACTAGACCTGGTGCCACCCATTTCTTGATGGGATGTGTCGACTCAGTGGTCCGGAGTTCACCTTGATTGTCCGGTGCTCCTTGTCAGAGGGGTTTTTCCAAGATTCCTTGAAAGAGGAACTGGTGAGACCACTTCTGAAAAAAAATTTCTTTATATCCTGACATCATGGCAAACTATCGACCTATCTCCAACCTTCTTTTTTTAGGTAAGGTTGTAGAAAAAATTGTGGCACACCAACTTGAGAAGCACCTTGAGGCCTTTGACATCTATGAAACACTCCAGTATGGGTTTCATGTGAGGCATAGCACTGAAATGGTATTAGTTTGGGTGCACAATGACCCTCTCAGGGTGTGAGATATAGGAGAGGGGTCAGTTCTCATTCTCCTCTATCTCTCCTCAGCATTTGACATGGTGGACCATGTTTTGTTACTCAACCATCTCAGATCATACAGCGGACTTGCTGGCACTGTCATCTGCTGGTTTGAGTCCTATCTCGTGAATAGGAGGCAGAGGCTGGTGATGGGGAATTTCTCCTTCCCCCCAGCCTCCTGTCCTGTGGAGTACCTCAGGGCTCGATCCTGTCGCCCATGCTGGTCACCGTGTACATGCTACCCAGGATGAGCTCATTAGGAAGTACAATGTGGGTTTTCACTGCTATGCAGATGGTACACAGTTGTATCTTTCCTTTGCCCCTTGGAATTTCTCCTCCCCCCCAGCCTCCTGTCCTGTGGAGTACCTCAGGGCTTGGTCCTGTTGCCCATGCTGGTCACCGTGTACATGCTATCCCGGATGAGCTCATTAGGAAGTACAATGTGGGTTTTCACTGCTATGCAGATGGTACACAGTTGTATCTTTCCTTTGCCCCTGGGACACCAGACACCGTGGATGTGCTAAATAGCTGCCTCACTGAAATCAATGAATGGATGTCCTCCAGCTGGTTGTGACTGAACCCCAATAAGACAGAGATTCTGGTGGTGGAGACGAACCTAAGGTGTGATAGGATTGCCTCTGGTGTGGCAATAGATTTAACCCTGGGGCCTGCACCATTGAAGGCTTCCTCTAGGGTGCACAATACAGGCATTTTCCTTGATGATGGACTGATATTTGAATCTCAGGTGTCGTCTGTTGTCCAAAATAGTTTTTACCATCTGAGCATTATAGCTAGGATCAAGCCTCTAGTTCCACTAGGGGGCCTCACTACCTTGGTGCATGCTTTTGTGACATCCAGACTCGACTACTGTAATATGTTCTACTTGGGGTCTCTGGAGGTAACATCTACCAACTGCACCTGGTGCAGAATGCTGCTGTCAGGCTGCTTACAGGACTTTCTAAGTTCAGTCATGTTACCCCAGTGTAGCACGAACTGCACTGGCTGCTTGTCAGGTGGAGGATCCTCTTCAAGGTGGGCTTGCTCACCTTTAAGGCCCTACATGGACTTGGTCCTGACTACCTGTCTGACCTTCTAACACCTGCCACTAATGCCCACTCCCTCTGCTCCTCCTCTAGGGGCCTCCTTGTGATTCCCAGGATGAGGTTAAAAACTGCCGGCGACAGGGCCTATAGCATTGCAGGTCCCGTCCTGTGGAACTCACAACCACCATCTGTGAGGGAGACCATTTCGGTTGAGGTTTTTAAGACCTGCCTCAAGACCTATTTATTTGCCTTGGCATGTCCAAACATTGATCCTTAGGGACATCAGTATTTACTTATTAGCTAATGTTGATATATATTCTGTTTTTAAGCTTCCTGTTTGTATCTTTATCCTGCTTTAATTTGTTGTTTATGTATCTATGCATGCACTGTCTTACTTTAATATTTATACCTCTACGGTGCCCAGAGCCTCTGGGATTGGGTGCCAAAGAAAGAAAAGTTACCTTGCCTTGCCTTAGGCAGCCAGGTGGTGGCAAAGTGACACTGAAAAGTAGTGTATCCTTCATTGGGTAATTTTCCAGATTACTTCTGGCAGATCTACAGTACTCTTGAGTGCCTGCTAGATATCTGCTTGCTTATACCGGGAAGCCTTTAAAAGCATAGTGTTTTTGCTTCATTACAATGAATACACAAAATACAGCAGCTAAAAACAGGAACATAAAATTTGATTGACTGCTTTACCCACCTAGTCTGCCAGTTTTCTTTACCTGTTTCATATACAGCAGATCCTAAATGATCTGTGGCTTACCCTCTCTTTCCTATCGATAGAGTTCCTTTATGTCTGTCCCATGCATTTTTGAATTTCCCTACCATTTTTGTCTGTACAATGCCAGCCCGGTGGTGCTGAAGTTTGAGGTGCTGGATGCCACACCTTGTACTACACTGGTGACCTGGGTTCGGGAATGGACTCGGGCCACACGGGGTTGGCAGGGGAAGGAAGGGATTGAACATCTGGGGGACTGCTCTCTCTTCCCTGTGGCGGGATCAGCACTTTCACGCTACTTTCTAGCATCTCCTGATGGAACTCGTGGGTGATGCAGAGATGAGGCACTGGCACAATAGGGAGGAAAGATGGTGGACGTCAGCACATTGTGCCATGATGACACTGCATGTCCATGCTCCTGTGGGGAAAAACATCCACAAAAAATTCCTCAGAGGACTGAGGCGGTGATGAGGGCTCCAGGGATCTGGCCACACATCCCCAACCCCGGACCACTGCTCTGATGAATCCCAGGCACCATCCACAGGACAGACCCTCCAAACTTCAGACAGATGCCGTCAAGTTGGTGGGTCAGGCCTTCCTGGGGAGTGATCCAGGGGACAGGGAAATCCTGGTGGGGTGATCCATTGGAGGCAGGGTCTCAGTGGAGATTAGTAGGCCTCAGATCGAGAGATCACCTCTGAGAGATGCCTCAGCCCAAAGGAAACCTTTGCCAGGAGGCTGTTCCATGGACTCACTACCTTTTTCGTGAAAAAATACTTTCTCACATTACCACTAAGTCTACCCCTCTCTATTTTCATATCATGGCCCCTTGTTCTTGAACATCTTTTTTTTTTGAAAGATGCTACCCTTTTGTACCTTATTAACACCCTTGAGGTATTTGAAATCCTTAATCATGTCCCCACTCTCTCCTTTCCTCCAGGGAATACATATTGAGATCCTCCAGTCTCCCCTCATATAACTTTCACAGAAGCCACTGCACCAGTTTTGTCATCCTTCTCTGAACTGCTTCTACTCTATGTCCTTCTGGAGATGCGGCCTCCAGAACTGGACGCAATACTGTAGATGAGGTCTCATCAATGTTCTATACGGGTTGCATCACCACCTACTTCCTTCTGCTGGAGATACCTCTCCCTATGCACCTTAGTATTTCACAGGCTTTCCTCATAGCCTTCTCACATTGTTTGGTAACTTTTAGATCATCAGATATGAACACTCCCAGATCCCTTTCCTGTTTGGTGGCTGTCAGTAACCCCCCCCCACATCCCCCATCATGTGCTCCTTTCCCGCATTTCTGTGCCCCAAGTGCATGATCTTGCACTTCTTTGCATTGAATCTGAGCTGCCACACCCTTGACCACTCCTCAAGCTTGCTTAGGTCCCTTCTCATTTTCTCTAACCCTCCTGGAAGGTCAACCCTGTTGCAGAGATTCATGTCATCTGCAAAGAGATATACCTTTCATTCCAGTCCCTCTGCAATGGCACTTATGAAGACACTAAAGAGGACTGGTCCAAGCACTGATCCCTGCAGGATCTCTCTGGTCATCCACTCTCTTCAGATAGAACTCTGTTCACCACCATCCTCTGTGCCCTATCACTCAGCCAACTTTTGACCTAGTTTAGTACCCTTGGACCCACTCCCAGGCTGCCCAGCTTGTTTACTAGCCTCCTATGTGGGACAGTGTTGAAGGCCTTGCTGAAATCCAAGTAGGCCACATCCACCGCCCCTCCCTGATCTACCCCCCCAATCATCCAATCAAAGAAATCTATCAGATTTGTTTGGCAAGATCTTTCTGCTGTGAATCCATGCTGCCTCGGATCCTGTGCTCCTCTGGATTCGGGATATATTGCAAACCTTTCTCTTTGTAGTAATTCCATTAATTTCCCACCACCAAAGTCAGGCTGACTGGCCTGTAATTGCCAGCCTCCTTCCTGCTCCCACTTTTGTGCAGAGTGACTACATTCACCCTCCTCCAGTCCTTTGGTACCACACCTGTTTCCAGTGAACTGTTGAACAGGGCTGTCAGTGGTGCTGCCAGCACCTCCCGGAGTTCTCTTGATACACTGGGATGTATCCTATTCCAGCCCAGTGCCTTTTCCACTTACAGATTAGTGAGTTCCTTTAAGACTCTCTCCTCCTTAAATGGACTGGTGTCCACCTCCCTCCCAGTGGTGCTTCTGTTGCTTAACTCTGGCCCCTCCCCTTCTCCTTCTTCTGTGAATACTGAACAAAAATATTTTTTTTGTTCAGGATTTCTGCTTTTTATTGGCCCTTCCTCTGCAAACTTACTTCTTTCACTTTTTAGTCTCACAATCCCACCCTTAGAATTTTTATTTCACTAATGTACCTGAAAAAGTTCTTGTCTCCTTTTGTTAAATTGCCTGGGCTATTTTTTCTTCAGTTTGCTCCTTTGCACTTCTGACTGCTTCCCTGCTTTCCTCTGCTTTCCCAGATACAGTTCCCTCTCTTTTTCCCTCTATGTTTCCTTTATGCTGTACCTCCTGAATGCCATCCTTTTCACCCTTACCTTCTCGGCCACTTCCTTTGAGAATCATAGTGTTTTTTTCTTTCTTTTTCTTTTGCATACTTGCCTAATGCAATGGCGCGTTGCCTTCACCATGGCTCCCTTAAGATTCTTACATTAATTCCTCCAACCCCCTTCTCCTTCCTGCCAGTGATTTCCTAAGACATTCCTCCATCTTTGCAAAGCTGGCCCCCCTGAAATCCAGGACTCTTGCTTTCATGTGGTGTGACTCTTCTGCTGTTTTCTCATTGAACCACACTGTACTATGATCGCTTGACCCCAGATGACTCCCCACTTTTATGTCTATAATTCTGTCCCCATTGGTGAGTACCATATCCAAAGTTGCTTCCTCTCAGGTGGGCAGCGTCACTAGCTGTCTTACGCATGCCCCCTGCAGGGTTTCCAGGATGTCTCTGTTCTTGGCTGAGGCTGCAGCCTGGTTGCTCCAATTCATATCCAGCAGATTGAAGTCTCATATCAGCAACCCCCGCCCCCTTAGCTGTCATTCTGTGGATGGCTTCTACAAGTGCCTTCTCTAGCTCTTCAGTTGTGCGGGAGGCCTGTAGATTTCATCAGTGTGAATAGCAGTGCTATTTCCCCATCTCCAGGGTGATCCACAGTGCTGCCATCTCTCCCTGAATTCCCTGTACCTCAGTTGCCTTAATTCCTTCCCTGTTGTAGACAGCCACTTCTCCTCCCTTTTTACCCACCCTATTCCTCCTGACCAGAGTGTAACCTGGTATTGTCATATCCCAGTCATGGTTCCCTGTGAACCTTGTCTCATTAACAGTGGCAATGTCCAGGTTTGCCTCAGCCATCAGGGCCATTCAGTCTGGGATTTGGTTTCCCAGACTGCAGGCATTTGTGCACATGGCCTTCCAATTTTTATTGCCTCCTCTCCTAATTACTCCACTCCTATCTCCATGGCTTTTCTCCATACCCCTGTAGTCTTTACTCCCATTCTGCCTTTTCTTTGCAGTTTTACCTATTTTGGTTTTAGTTACCTTTGGCGATTTCTCATCCTTAAGGTCCTCTCTGCCAGTATCATTTTGTGTGTGCATGTGAGATGGGGGTTGTTTCACCCAGCATATTTCTGCTACCCCCTTGGCTAGTTTAAATTCTTGCTGATAAAACATTTAAACCTCTCACTGAGGATTCTGGCTCTTGCCCCCGGAAAAATGCAGGCTATAGCCCCTGTACAGGCCTGCATCCCTCCAGGTGGAACACCAGTCCCCAATAAAGCCAAATCCCTCCACTCTGCACCAGTCCTTCAGCCATGCATTGAATCTTTTGGTGTGGAGTACCCTGTTCTCCCCTTTTCCCTTAATGGGTAACACCTCTGAAAAGGTTACAGAGCATGCCACCTGTCTAAGACCCCTCCCCAACTTCCTGAACTGCTCCTGCACTACCTTAGCCTCGCCACTTGCAAGGTCATTCATCCCCAGGTAGACAATGATGTCTAGCTCACCTTCCCAACCTGCTGCCCCAGTGATCCTTAGGATTCACTGTCCATCCCTATAAGTCATGATGCTGGGTAGGCACTTGACCTCCCTCACTCCCCCTCCTGGCCCCAAGTCTACCACCCTGATGATAGAGTCTCCCACCAGGAGTTGCTTCCTCCTCATCCAGGGTCCTCTGCCTCCCATCCTGGGGTTTCTGCCATGGAGGACCCTGACATCCTTCTTGGTTACCACTCTAGGTTCCTCTTTGGGACAGTCCCACCCTGCCAAAGCATCATAGGAGTTATGGAATGGAATCGTAGGAGGGATGAGTCTCTACCCCACTGCTCTCACCATTCCTGAACCCACCATCATCCAACCACTCCACTCTTTGGCAACTGTTGAGGCAGTGGGGACTGATTTGGTGGTTCCTTCATGGGGAGTAGATCCCTGAATCCTGACAAACTCAGCCAGGAGATAAGTAACCTCCACCCTCAACCCAGAGAGGTGCCCAAAATGGGACAGCACCACAGCCTCCAGAATGCCTCCCTAAAGACTGCCACCCACAGCCACTGCACTGCACTGCACCACTCCCATCATGTCTATAAGTGTCCTTCATGCTTTAGGGTATTTTGTTCTCTTTTTCTCTTCCTACTTTGCCCATCTTTAGTCACAAGATATATACTGCTGTAAACTGTATAATTTAATTATGGACATATTCAAGCAGTATTTTAAATATAAATATATTCAAGCAGTGGTATATCTCTCTTTCATGCATTTTTATAGAGACTATAACTGCTACAGTAATACATTTATCCACAGGTGAAGGTGAAGGTGACTGCAGTGCTGCACAGCAGCAGGTTTTCTAATGTCTAGTCATGCCAATCAGTCTCTTGAATGAAGGACTGTTGAGAATAGTCGAGGCCATTATTTTGCAGTCGCTTGCCTTCTTGCAATTTGCCAGCTTATCACAACAGACCACAGGCTTAAGGTCTTATAGAGTCACATCCTGTACATGTGTAGCACTGTTTCTGTACAATGACACCTGATAACTCTTTAGCAGTCTTACAAATGACAGCCATAAGGCAATTCTAGGGGGTCGGGGTAGAAAGAAGTAGGCTGCTGGTTAACTAGGATCTGCAGCTTATCCATTAGGTAGGGAAATGGGCAGACTGGGTGGGCCAAGCGGTCCTTATCTGCCGTCAAATTCTGTTTCTATAATGCACTGTAGAGGACCTATTTTTCACTTGGAACAAAATTTTCTCTTTATTCAGTATTTTGAAAATCCAGTGAAAATGATATGCCAGTGAAAATATATACCACCATTGACAAGTTAGCTTGCTCTTGCACTTCAGCTGAAATAAACTGCTATGAAAATGTTGGAGCGGATGAAACAGTGACATTTAAGGGCAGTGAATTCATTGTCCTCTACAGTATATTTGTTGTATTTAAAATCAATGAAAACAAACATTTCATCTTGCTTCAACTGTGAACTTTGTAACAGTTGAATAAGGACATCAGGAAAAAAGAGACCTCTGATGAAGCTTACAGGCAAACTGTTTGGCTGGCTGGTGGGGGCTACTGGCAGCCATGCCACATGGCATGTTTTTAAATATTAATTTTATACTTCACATTGTGATTAGTTAATAAAAGAGGTCTACGTGCAAGTTTGTTGAGTACACTTTATTTATTGCTTTGTGAATAAATGCTGTCTCCATTACGTTTTGCTGTAGTATAAGGACATCTTTAGCCAGGGTGAAACCTGATGCTGTGCACCACTGTAAGTACCTCAAATGTAGCAAAGCCATTTGTGAGTAATAAGTCCCCATGAGTGGACACATAATCACATCACTATGAAATTCTTAACAATTTCATATTCATGCGAGTGTGTTTTTTGAGTGTTGTCACATTTTACTACTGATTTCTTTGTACTGTATTCTGCATCTGAAATGAATGCATTGGAACACAGCTGGGGCAGAGCTTAATTTAATTGCCAATTATCATATATTGTTATTTGGCATTTAAAATTAAAAACAGATTTTATTTTAGATTGTAAGTAGAAATAAAAACTTTGTCTGAACTAATGCATGCCATTCTCAGAATATGTTTATAATTATCTACTGTTGCCTCTGTTTCAGTTTATGTGGCTTTACAGAACTATTAAGGTGGTTCTGAAATTTGTAAAATGTCTAGCTAGGTCACAATAACTATAAGACTTGCCCTTATAGTATGACATGTAACCATCTGGTCAGCTCGTAATAACTTTGAAGATTGCCCTTGTTCTGGGATTTGTAAGTACTTAACTGGCTAACAATAACAATGAGGCCTACTCTCATAAAATCTTGAGATGTTGCCAGTTTGTTGAAGTTCTCCCATTTGTCAGACAGGCTTAAACAGTTAATACCATTACTTTAAATTTAAACAACTTCTAAGGGTCAGGAACCTAGATTGCTGATACACGCTGTGGTGCTAAAGTGGACAGCACAACTAAGAAAATGATCTAGGTTATTCGTCTTCAATAAGCTGAAGCTAGGCAGGCAGTGTACTATGGTTAAAGGGGTCAGGAAGGTTATACTAATTCGTAGCAGTGAGTAATGTTTCTAGTAACAAAAAAAACCTTACCTCCAACTGAGCCATATTTAATTGTACCTGAAAAATGCTGATATGAAAAACTGTGTTTTCAGTTGTTTTCTTTTTATGGACATGGTTCTGCACAGTTCTTTTCATCGAATCAGTAATTTGGAGTTTTTACTATGTCATGGTTAGTGTGCAGAATGCTAAGCATAAGCTATTGTCAAAACCATGCTCAGAGGTCTGGGCACAAACCATGACAAAGCTAAAACTCCAAATCATTGGCTCCATGAAGAGAACTGTAACAGAATGCTGCCCATGAAAACAAAATAATGCAAAATACATTTTTTTATCATTTTTACTTCTGATGCAGTTACATATGAATCATTTAGGCTTATGGGTATCATTTATGTAAAAAGAAACATTATAAATAGCTGCCAGTTAGAAGTAACATTCTGTCCTCTTTAAGAAATCAAGCACATTTGCTATGGGTGAGGAGGGGATAAGGAGTATGTCAAGACAGGTGATCATTCCTTGTTAAAAACCTTGGTTCCCATATAGAACCATATGTAACCCTCTATTCTTACCCCCCTGAGGGTATGGCTGGCCCTGTATTTGTTTACTTTGTTGCCTTTGCTTGAATAGTGCTGTTACTCTACCTAATTGATTTTTGTTATGTCTGAAGTTCTTGTATGCTACCTTTTACTCTGCCTGATGCACTTGTCTGTACCTTGTAACCTTCCGGGTCACACCTGAAAACAGGCATTTGGCTGTCTAGTGTGCTTACCTGGTTAACAAAAGCAAATAAATATATAAATATGAAATGTTTTCATGCTGTATGCATAAAAACTACCAGTGCCACCTGCATGCTGCAAGCATGATTTAAATGTTAAATGTTAAATTGGAACCGATTGCATGTATGTGGCATGCATGCAGCAAGCGAGTGTGGAAAGCATGTTTTTATGTTAAATTAGAACAGACTGCATGCATGTGGCATGAGTGCAAAAAGCAAGTGGTCACCAATAACTGCACACATAAAGTTGATTTACTTGCTTAGGATCACACTATATACAGGTGGGGGTTGATGAGATTACAAACCCAGGTCTTCAGATCTTCAAGTCTCCTAGTTTGCAGTTTAGTGCCTTTAACCTCTAAGCTATACTGCATACACACATATGACTCGCCTGTATTTCAATACACATCTAAATACATCTGCATGTATGTGGCAGGCATATAGCCATTGTTACACTTTTTAGTTTTCTTGTCCCCCTCATCTCAGCTGTACAGCAGAACTGTAGCACACATACCAATGAAAATGCATGTGATTCTTCCCACCCCCAATAAACACACTTACTCACAGAACTACTTAATTACTTCTGTCTGGCCTGTACACCTACTATATAATCTCCATAGTTTTGAATACTTCCATGCAAACAGACTTAAAGGGGCAAACACAAAAGAAGCAATTACTTGACACCCACCCACATGGCCAGTCTCCTCCCCCCCCAAGAACACACACTGTAGCGGGTGCAGCCATGCTGCTTCAGACAACCCACCAAGTATAGATATAAGTCCAGAGTCTCTTATCTGAGTACTAGGGAACCAGAGGCAGGAGTCTTTAAGAGATGATGTCCAAGGGTCAGTGTGATGGGGCATACCCCCATGAAATGAATGGAGTTATTTTTTTATTACTATTTTATACATTATGATGGTGAGTTGGAGAAGAATGAAGGCCACTGTTCTACTAAAAATACCCTTGTTAGTCAAGTGGTGGCCTTCATTAATCTCCAACTCACCATCAATAATGTATAAAACAGTAATACAAAAATACCCCCATTCATTTCAATGGTGCACACCCCTGCAGTCTCCCTTGCCCTATATCATAATTTGCCTGGGCGTGGGATATGGAGGTTAGCTTCACTGGGGTAGAGGGGGGATATAAGCCTGACTATAGTGGGGCTCCAATAGTCTGTGCATGCCACACCGCTCAATTGTCCCTGAATGCAAGGGACAGTCCTCATTTTACCCTGAAAACTGCTCTGCTCCTCATCAGTCCCTCGTGGAAAAAATGCTGCTCACATAGAGGATGTCCTGTAAATTTAGACTTAATGGCAGGGGCACCATTTCAGATTTCAGCAGGGGGAGCCAACATGCAGTGGAGGCCAGGTGCTAGTTAGCCCCTAGGTGGTACGCTCTAGAATATCTGGAATGTCTCTAAAAGGTAACATTTATTTGTTGTGACTGAAAAGTGATATACAAATCAGGAAAAATTCAAATGTATAAGACTCATCTGTATATACCAGTGCATCAGATTTGGGCTTAAACCCACCCAGTTACTAACCAATTTTTTTCTTGGCTGACGTTTTGACTCCCCCCCCAAAAAAATCAACTTTGTCTCAATTTTTCTTCCCATTGCCATTCCATTCAATACCCATCCCATATGGGTTGTGAAGCTTCCCAAAGGTGTAGAAATGTGAAAAACACATCAATATTTCAGTTGTTCCTCCTTCCCTGTCCACCTGTAAAAGAAAAGTATTTACTTTTACTTTCCTGGCCATCTGGCTAGAACCTGCTGCCTGGCCCAGTGTGCCACCAGCCCAGTTTTCAGTATGCTCCTCCTCTGACCCTCTTCCAGAAAGCTGTATGCTAGAACCAACCATCCCAGGTCCCCAACATGGTCTGTGACCAAGTCACCTCACCAACCTAACCCACCCAACCTTTGTTGCTTGCTTCATGCTTGGCTGCTGCCATGGCTGCTGTCACACTGCACTGATCAAGGCCTATGAAGGCCACTCACACCACTGTCACCACTGTTGCTTGCTGCTGCAGAGGGCATGTGCTATTTTGTTTTGTGAGGTGAGCCTAGTAGAGTACGTAGGTAGCCTAGTTTCGAGTCTGCTTGTAGCTCAACTTCTGCCACTTCAGCCACCGGGGAGATGAAGACTCACTAAGAGTATTGACTGGACATACTGGACTGGACAGAAGACTGGAGAAGGGCTCATGTGATCCCGCTCCACAAGTGCAGTACTGGAGCCCGCACCTTCACAAGGACATTAACAAAATGGAGGCAGTCCAGATAACAGCAACCAAAATGGTGCAGGGACTGCATCAGAAAACATATGAGGACAGATTAATGGAGCTCAATATGTATACCCTAGAGCAAAGGAGGGAGAGAGGTGATATGATTGAAACATTCAAACACCTTAAGGGCATTAACTAGGTGGCAGATTCTAACATGTTTCAGTATAAGAAAAATAACAGGACAAAAGGACACAGCATGAGATTAGATGAAGGCCAATTAAGGGGGAATGTTAGGAAGTTCTTTTTCACAGAAAGGTTGGTGGATGCATGAAATGGCCTGCCTCAGGAAGTGGTGGATATGAATACAGTGTAGGGCTTCAGACAGGCATGGGATAGGTATAAGGGAGCAATACAGATGAGTAGGAATAGACAGGCCATTGACAGAGTAAAGGCATATGGCACATTTAAAAGGTAGAAAAAGAAATGGGCAGACTGGATGGGCCTTGCGGTCCTTATCTGCTGTCAACTTCTATGTTTCTATGTTTCTATGAGTAGACCAACAAAAATATGCTACCATAACACTGCCATTGAGAGTTCAGCGCTCACCAAATCCTTCAAGCTGTGGTGTGCATCCTGTCTACTGTGTGGTGGGAAATACAGTGTCACATTCTCATGACTCATGTGCTCTTGCTTGATTGGAGCACCTCCACATCATGTGTGATGGTGCCACCACTAATAAGTGGAGAGAGTGGACAACACAACACAGACACAGTCAAGTCAGGAGTGCACCTGCAGCGTGAGTGCATACAGGCCAGGGGGGCACTTGTGGAAAAATTAAATACAAATTTAATGCCATTATTGCCATACCATAAGAACAACCTAGACACAAATGCAGGGGAGGGGGATCTGCCCCCTCTGCCCTACCCAAATGGCACCCTTGCTTTATGGTAGAAATTCATTCTCAGGTGCTAATATTGGTACAAGTAAATACAATGGTTTCCACTGTGTTCTGAGGTACAGTATCTCCATGTTTCAGGATGTGTCCTGATCATTATTAGGGTTAGTGTCCCTCTTTGTCCCTCATTTTGAGTGTCCATGTCCCTCATTTCAGTGACAAAATGTATGGTATGATGCATGCTTCTTAGACCTTACTCAGCACAAAGAGTGCTAAGCATGGCCATAGTGTATATGCTCCATACAGAATGACAAAAGGAAAGTAAGTGAGCCAAAACAGTCATGGAGAAACACATTTGTAGTGCTAAATATGCATAATGGAATTTGCATGGCCTAAAACAAAAAGGTCAGGCTTCACAACACAGAGGCCCCTCTTCACGCATTTGGAATGGAGGATGTTGGCTGACTATATCCTAGGTATTTAATGCAGTAAGCAAATAATACTTTACAAATTAATGGCAATTTAGTGACAAAAATCAAAAGCCCTTAACTTGAAAAAAGGATCAGAATTAATGAGTTGACCTAATTTTAATGGGAACTCAATGAAAATGTATTTTAATGGCTCTCATTGCTAAATGCTAGCAGTAATATAAGAAACAGAACCTGATGTGTTTTTTAGATGAGATTTGTACCAGCCTAGCTGCTGCACACATGGCAAGCATGAATCATGTGAACCTGATGTGATTTTTAAACGATGTTCACACCAGTTTTTGATTTTTGTCATTAAATTGCCATTTTTACACAAATGGTGGTGGTGACTGGATATGTCTGCTTCTCTTGAACTCCATCTTGTAAACTGAAAATACTTTGTCTAAAGAGAAGATAATGCTGAAAGTAAACATGACCAGGATGTTTCAAATACAGATTAGGCACTTAATCCTGACACTCATATTCCCAACATTGAAAATCCCGTCACCTAAACCCCACAACAGTAAGCATCCGACATGTCTATAGCCCGAATAGCTGAAATCCGACAGCATTAATTTCTGCTGCTGCTACACAACACACTGAACACAAAGTCATTGTAATTGACTTACTCAGGACTGAGGTTTGCCATCTCTTGGTGTCTCTTCAGACTATGGAGTCCCTGAGTCTGCTTAGTTCTGTGATTATTTTGTGGTTTAAACCTCCCCTCTGAACACTGCTACTATCGCTGATAGCGATGTTACTGATCAGTCAGTCATAAGGTAAGGGCCTCTTCACAGCTACTCCACAGGTGGGCTGGGCTGACAGCTGGATTGTGCAGAAATGGGTCTGATCAAAGCCTTATTCTGCCCCCTTATGTGGTGTTTGCTAATAACGGGCACCTTTTGCATGACCAGCACTACGGCACTCTAAACTGTTCCTCCAGTTTCAGCTGTGCTTATTTTCCAATCAGACCCTCAACGAACACATCTGTGCAACCTGCTCTGTCAGGATCATGTTTTTACACCCAGCTACCCTCAAGGCTCAGCTTCCCATCCCATACACCAGGCTCTAAGCTCCCCCACACACACACACACAGTAATGTGACGTCAAAACCTTGCCTTTTAGTCCCGATAAGATAGGTAGGGTGAAGTATACTAAGATGATGTATCTGGTTAGTACCATCAGAACTATTGAGCATGCATAAAAACTGAAGGAGACAAGCAAGGAGAAACAATAGAAAGCATTGCCTCTCATAGAAGGTGGCTAACATCTAGAATAGCTTAGCAGTGCTCAGGCTTTTTAAAGCAAGAAGAGACCCATTCCTAAGGGAGAATAGCAGCAAAGGTTATATACGAACATATGAAGAAGCCAGCAGAACAAGGCCATTTGGTCTATAAGCAATCACTTTATGCCATTTGATCTATCTAATCTGCTCATAGTGTTGGGTCCACAGCTTCAGTTACTGTTCCTGCCCCCCTCCCCACTGCTCCCATCCTCCCTACCGATGATCCTTACATTCCCTATGCCTGTCCCAGCCTGTCTGGAAGTTGCCCACTTTCTTCAACAAGACCACCTCTTCTGGCAGCGCATTCCAATTGTCCACCACCCTGTCAATGAAGAAGTGCTTGCTGACCTCCCTCTTAAACCTCCCCCCTCCAGCTTAAGACTGTGTCACCTCGTGTTATGATTGCCACTCAGCTTAAAGAGGCTCTCCTTATCTACCTTATTTATCCTTTTCAAGTACATATCACAGCATGACTAAGGGTGTCTTTATGTTTATTAGTTTATTACACCTGGATGTGTGGCCTTACTCAAATTGTGTCTCATCATTACTGTGAGGAAGGAGATGTGGATAAACCTGTTCCTAAGGCACTTCCATTACCACAACACTATGTTACAATGTTAGTATATGATATATGAATTTATCCAATTCATTTAAAAAGTTTCACCAAACAAATACAGGTGGGTTTAACACCTCATTGTCAAGCATAGTCTAAAGTATAGTAAAGAGGTTTGCATTATCAAGTTCCAAAATTAAATAAGCATGCATTTTTTTCTTCTGTTAACGTTTTTATTGGTTTTAAGTAACAACAAAAGCAACATCAAATAACCAATAACATACAATCAACATGGGCAATACAGAAGAACTGTACAGCATTTAAAAGATAAAATAACCTAGCCACACATTGTATATGTAAGTAAGAAGCCACAACAATGTGTGTATTATAGGATTTTAATGCACGCTCCAGGAGTGTAGTAAGACACAAGGCTGAATGCTGAGTGTCCTTATGCCCCTGGGAAGTACATTAAAATCCTGTGATGCACACCATGGAGGGGCTCATTACACTTATAAAATGGCTCTAAGTACTTTTTAGAGGGAGAAAAATGAGATTTGGTACCTGGTTGTGCATTTTTAGAGATTCAAAGCACGGTCAGGTGATGTCTCTCAGCCAATGAAATTTCAAGATTTTTTTTCTTGCCATTTTATAAGTTGATATTGCCAATACACAGTTGCTACTATCTCGTTGGTCAAGATTAAGCGGTATTCCAGCAAGGCCTATTACTATGGCTCTGGTCTGATGTGGGGCTCTGTACGAAGCAGATAATTCATTCATTCATTCACTCATTCATTCATTCATACATTCATTCAGTCATTCTTTGGCTACTTTCCTTGTTTTTCATATATTGAGGTTATCGTTTGAGTTGTATGCTGTAAAATGTTTGTGTTTTATGTATACTTATGGTATATTTAAGAATAGTGAACTCATTCTAATTATGTCAATTGTATTCTATGTACTGTAGCTATAAAATGTTTTTTCTAAGTGAGCCATTTTGCTCAGTGGCATATCTCCAAATAAAACCATGTAAGAGAAAACATTTTTTACTCCTCTTTCTCCTCATCCTAAATCATTCATTCATCATTCATTGATTCATTCATTCATCATTTAGCTTTCAGGGAAAGTCAAGAAAGATGATGTCATGTTTTCAGCCATGTCATGGTGGAATAGGCAGGCAGCAGGAATCTTTACTTGGTAAAACTGCATGAAACAGATACAAGTAGCAGTATAATAGTACTAAAACAATACACAAGATACCGAAACAAAACAAGGTACAGTCAGCAGAGTTAAATTCAGTCGTCCTATATAGCATGCACAAATAATATTTATTTGTTAGCTCTTTGGCCAGTTTTGACTAGTCAAATGTTTCTTTATCTTTATCAGTGATATTAAAGAGGACCTAAAAGGGAAAATGTGCCTGTTTGCTGATGATACAAAGCTCTGCGACAGGGTAGACAAGCTGGAGGATGTGGAGAGAATGAGGAGAGATCTGCAGAAGCTTGAGGACTGGTCAAGGGACTGGCAGTTGGAATTTAACTCAAAAAAGTGCAACATAATGCACATGGGGCATACAACTCAGGAACAACATTATCAGCTGAGAGGGGAGGTTATAGAATGTTCCAAGGAGGAAGGTGACCTAGGTGTCATCTCTAATGACCTCAAGGTAGGAATTCAGTGCAACAGAGTGGCAGGAAAAGCAACAAGGATGCTGGGATGCACAGGCAGGGGTATCATCAACAAAACAAATTCTAGTCAGAGCCAATATGGCTGTGGAGAGCTTTTGGGATGCTTTTACCCATTATTTCTAATGAATCTGCAGAATGCAGATCTGCTGAGAGGCAGTTTCAGTGTGGTCTTTGTTTTACATTTTTACAATGTGTTTCCTAGAATATGCCTGCTGATTGCTATATATTTAGGCTGGATAGTTCACAGAAGGCAAGGCATCTTATTTTCAGTGGGGCTTTACATCTACACAATATTATGCTGCATTATGTAAAATCACAACACACTGAAAACAATATTTTACATCTGGACTAGGCTACCCTGAATAAATACATTATAAAAATGGTAAAATCATGACCCTACTGAAAACAAGATATTGCATTTAATCTGGGACATCCTGAGTAAATACAGTGCAAAAATGTGTAAAATGAAGATCCCTATGACTATGAGATGTAACATTTCCCATGCGTAATCCAGGATACAAAATATAGGATAAGAAATATTTAAAGAAAATCTACTGTAAACTGAACTGCACTGTGTTTACTGACATAAACAGTTTCTTTATTGTTTTATAACATATTAGATTGCAGTATTTACAGTATTTTGAATGTTATGTCCATGAGGATGGTGTGTATAGTCTGTGTGTTTATATGTGTGTGTGTGTGTGTATGTGTGTGTGTGTGTGTGTGTGTGTGTGTTTGCTGTAGCTCAATATATTTTTTTCCCAAAAAGCATAGTAAAAAAATGCATGCTGACTGCTATATATTTAGCATGGATAGTTCACAGAATCCCTGGCATATATCTGAGACAGTGCTTATCCGATAGTGTCTTAAGAGGATAAAAGAACTGTAAATCTTTTTAGATTCGTTGTTGGGAAAGGATGACATTTATGAGGTATGAGTCTTTCTTGAAAACAATACCTGCCCAACTGAAGCTAGTAGCAAGAAAATTTTTAAATGCTAAGTATTTAAATATGCAAGTTGTTGCATTTTGAAGGGGGTAAACAAATCTCCAGTTTAATAGGCAATCAATATTTAACAAGCTGTTTCAGTTTCCTAATGACCATCTGATAAGCTTCTTGGAGCGCTGTCTCCAACATTCTAAACAGAAAGAATGGAGTATTTTATTTCAACTGGCATAGTGATTTATAGCTGTGGAAGGATACATTGAAAACTCACAAAATGTGTTTCATGGTATTCCATTTTTCCAGCTCCAGACAGCAAGATGGTTGTAGGTTCCACCCACAACCATAAAAAGGAGGTCATAATTCCACTATACAGGACATTAGTGAGGTCACACCTTGAGTGCAGTGTACAGTTCTGGATATCTTACCTACATAAGGACATAGATAGGGTGGAGGCAGTTCAAAGGAGTGCAACCAAGATGGTGCAAGAATTACGTCACAAACCATATGAGGACAGACTGAAAAACTTAAATATGTACTCCCTGGAGGAGAGAAGGAAGAGGGGGATATGGTTGAGACATATAATACCTCACAGTGAGAAACAAGGTGACGAAAACCACAATTTTTCAAAGAAAAAGCTGCTCTGGGACTAGGGGACATGGGAGGAAACTGAAGGGAAAGAGATTCAGAGGAAATGTGAGGAAGTAATTTGTCACAGAGAGGGCAGTGGACAAATGGAACAGCCTGCCAGAAGAGGTGGTGGGAGCAGAAATTATTATAGGATTTAAGAATACATGGGATAGGCATAAGGGATCCTGGTAGTCAGGAGAAGGCATAACTTAGTTCAAGGGAATTTTGAACAAACACAGTAAATAATAGTAATGGGCAGACTAGGTGGGTCAAAGGGCAAAGGCCATTATCTGCTGACAATATCTATGTATCTATGTTTCCTACCAACCAAAAGCCCAGCAATAATTCATTTTATTTTAGGAGATCATATACCATATTAAAAAAAAACAACAAACAAAAAAAAGCATTGACCAAATGTTGATTTGAACACTGGAATGAAGTAGGGTTTGGTAACCTGTGAGGAGGGTGCTTGGGGAAAAGCATCATCCATAATGATGACTCATTCCCCAGTGAATCCCTCATGATGATGGGAGGGTAGGGTGGCCGGATGGGGGGGTGGGGCTTAAAAAATGGGTGACAGGATTTCACTATATGCATGAGTACGGGGGGGGGAGCGAGCATGGTAAGCATTGACTGGGAGGTGACAGAGGAGCTATAGGGGGCTGTGCTGTGGTGGGTTGCTGAGCTGCATCATGGCATTGGGGATTGGCCTGTGGTTGGGGCGGGTGAGGTACCGGGTTCGGGTCCAAGCGCTGGTGCGATTTTATTGCGCCCAGCCCGAACTTTTTATTTTTTAGTGTTTCACCCCTCCGACATGCACCCCTGGAGCTGAGAATCCTCCTAGTAGGAGGTATTAGGGATGTCAGAGGCCGAAACAATCTCGCACTCTGATTTCATGACAACGGCAATCGCCTTTAGGCTTTCGCCATAATCACATAGAACCATATGGTTTCATTGACAGCGATCCTTCAGAGGGTAATGCCTCCAGATACTGTAAAGCATTACTCATCACTGATAGGGGATTCTGTTGCTTTGTGGTAACACACTTAAGGGTGATCTGATGCTAAAGCTGTGTTGAGGGGACCCAGCAAAAATAACCCCTTTTGTCTCCAGTATGGGGAATCCAAAGTTTTGTGGATTCCCTTCAGCTCTTGGGGACTATAATGGCACGTTGTAGCACTTTTAATAAAGGACCACACACTGAATATGTCCAAGTTTGTACAAGCCACATGGTCTGTAGCAGCCATATCACAACATTCTTACACTGACTGGGCATGTCTCCATTTGCCATTTACAATTCTCTCCTGGCAGAATAGGATGTGTGGGCACTGAGTGGCACAACTGTTTAGTTCTTTCAGAAAAACAGTTATTTTTGATAGAAAACTATGACATCATAACGGAATCATTAATCTTTGTTTTAGTTATCTAGTTAACAGCAGTTAACTGCAGTTTTTGTGCAAGGTGGGCCAGTAATTTGTGTGCAGCTGAAACAATGAGTTTGTGCATTGTGTGTTTACTGCTTCCTGCAGCAGGGTAGAGATTTAGGATTAGCCCAGTTTGGACAAATACAGGGCAGGGGGAATTTTTGTAAGTTTTATTTTACATTTCATTTTTATTTTACTGACTGCTTGTGGTGCAGGATACAGAAATGCATCCTTTCACCTTTTCATCTGTGTATGATTCAGCCAGGCACTACCAACAAAATGAGCAGTGAGTGAAAGTGAAGTAGGAGGCTGCTGTCACACTGTGTGCATTTATTGAGATTGTGTTAGGCCTCATGACTTAAAGTCTCTCAGTAAGGTCTGCCAGTGGTGTCAGTTGGGGTCCTAAGTGTGGTCTCATCCTCACTCGTTTTGCACTGCACAGTGCTGCTCAGTAAGGATGCGCTGATGCCAAATTTGTATTCTACAAATATGCCAAAGTTTGGCACTTCTACCTTTGATTAAGTCTATTGTAATTTTGGGCCACTTCCAGAACACCTTGATATTCAATCTGTTTATTAGGAAACAAAAACATTTTTAGCTCTTCCCAGGTGGCCAAGGCTAGTCCCATGACCACTCTTACCCCCACCCAGGTCATTTCCCACTCTCCTTTTCCTTCCCCAGACATTTAGTTTATAACAAATTATTCTGGCACTATGCCAGGTGCTGACTGTGTTTTGCAGAAAATGTGACTAGAGGAACAGATGAGGGTGGAAGAGGTTGGGATTGGCTGGTGTAGGTGAGGAGTGGTTATGAGGTGCTATTTACCCCTATTTGTAGTCTGCTAAACCCCAATACCAAGGACTTGAATTGTCTTTGTTAGAAGTGTCAAAGCTGAACCAAAGCCAGAGAACCCAAACTGAAGACAAAACAAAGTTTCTAGTTTCTACATTAATTTTCCCTTACTGCTCAGCCATCTACTTTTAATTGGGAATGTGACACCGAGTCTGGCTCTGGAGCAGATTCTACTATAATCCTGTCATCAGAAGCCAAAGTGCAGTTGTCCGTTGAGGAAGGAAAGGTACATCTATACCACAGTTCTACAAAATGAAACAAGTAATGCCAAAGCAGATTTTTAGGGAGAGTGCCATTGATGGGGAAAATATGGAAGTGAGTTGTCAGAGGGGCAGGGGACAGAAGTAGAGGTAGAGAGGGTAGATAAGGCAGAAGCAGAAGAAGAGGAAAATGGGGGAGCAGGAGGAAGAAGATTGAAATGGGAGGAGAAACAGGGGAAAGATAGGTTTCTTTGACTGGATGACTGGGGAATTAGATCATGAAGGGGTGGTGGATGTGTCCTACCTGGATTTCAGCAAGGCCTTAGGCTCCATTTCTCATAGGAGGCTTGTAATCAAGCTGGGAAGGCTGGAAGTGGGTCCTAAGGTGGTAAACTGGGTCAGAGATTGGTGAAGGGATAGAACACAGAAGGTGGTGGTAAACAGAGTTCATTCCAGGAAGAGGAGGATGACTAGTGGGGTGCCACAAGGATCAGTTCTGGGGCCAGTCCACTTTAATATCTTCATAAGCAACATTGTAGAGGGGCTGGAAGGGAAGGTATGCCTCTTGCAACAGAACTAAGATCTGCAACAGGGCTGACATGCCGGGGGGTGTGTGTGGAAAAAATGAGGAGCGACTTAAGCAGGCTTGAGGACTGGTCAAGAGTGTGGCAGATAAGATTCAGTGCAAAGAAGTGTAAAATCCTGCATTTGGGGATCAGAAATCCAGGGAAGGAGTACATGATTGGGGGGGGAAGTACTGATGACCACCAAAGAGAAAAGGGACCTTGGGGTAGTCATATATGATGACCTAAAGTTGACCAAGCATTGTAAAAAGGCTGTGGGAAGAGCCAGTGGGATGCTGGGGTGCATAGGGAGAGGTTTTACCTGCAGAATAAAGGAGGTGGTGATACCACTGTACAAATCATTGGTGAGACTCCATCTAGAGTACTGTGTCCAGTTCTGGAAGCTACATCTCCAGAAGGACATTGATAGAGTAAAAACAGTTCAGAGAAGGGCAACAAAAATGGTACAGAGACTGCACCAAAAATTATATAAGAAGAGATTAGAGGACCTCAATATGTATACCCTGGAAGAGAAGAGAGATAGTGGGATTTGATGGAGATCTTCAAATACCTCAAGGACATAAATAAGGTACACAAGGGTAGCATCTTTCAGAAAAAAAAGATGTTCAGGAACAAGGGGTCATGATACCCGGTCAACAAAAACTAAATAAAATAAATATGGTGCTGATGGGGGGTAGATTCCGGTAACAAGAGAAAGTATTTTTTCACAGAAAGGTTGGTGGATGCATGGAACAGCCTTTCAACAGAGGTGGTGGGGGCAAACACAGTAGGGAGTTCAGGAATGCATGGGTAGGCATCAGGGAACCCTAGCAATTGGAAAGAGATGGTAAAATCCAAAGACAAAGTAGGATCTGCAGTACTGCAGTGTGCAGGGAAAATGGGCAGACTATGGTGAGCCAAGCAGTCCTTATCTGCTGTCAGTTTCTATGTTTCTGTGTAAGAAACACAATAGAAGTAGAAGGAAGAGAAGGAAGAAGCAAGAGAAGAGGAGCGGCATGAGGAACCACTTGCATAAGAGTGAATAAAGAACAAGAGGAGATTGAAAGTGTGATGTTGGTTATACCACCATCTTGTGTTGATGAGTTTGATACAGAGGAGTGAAAGCCATTACAGGACATATAATTAAACAAGAGTTGGCTACAGCCAGTAATGACTGCTTTGGCTTGGCATTAGCTTAATGTTTCAGGTTGTGTTGCATTTGTGGTTTGCTGTAATACAATGCAGCATTATACATTAAGGTAATATAAAAGCAGCCATAACCATCTCTATCATGCTACTCATTGCAACACCTATCCACCCTTTGATTCCCATACCACCCCAAGAAGAAGGATATAACCAAAGAAGAGGGATGGTGACAGGCATAGACCTTCCTCTCATCACCTCAGCTGCCCACCATCTAAATGAATGGGAGTTGTGTCCTCATAGCAAAAACTGTTGATTACTATGAGCATATGCTGCTTCCCATTCATTCAGATGGTGTATACTAGCCAAGGTAGTTAGTGGTGGCTCTGTTTCAGTCAAGTCACCATCTTTCTTCATCAGCTATATCCTTTTTCTTGGGATGGCATGGAGTGAAGTGTGGATGTGTGCTGCAGTGGAAGTATGAAGAGGATGCTCTAATTTAGCAAATATGGATGGGAGGAGGAGGTTTGGATTGGGTGTTAGAAACATTGACAATCATGGCAATGAAAGACCAATAGTTCTTCCAGTCTGCCCATTGTCTCCTATCTAACCCCAAGACCTATCATCCACCCAGGGTCCTAGCCCTTCAAATCCACTCCCCTATTCCCCTTCCAGTTTCTGTCACCCTGAGTAATGACAAAACCCTTCACGCTGACCCAACCATTCTTAAAACCATTAGTGGTTTTAGTGCCAACCACATTGACTAGTAGAATGTTCCACAGTTCCACAATCCTTTCTGTAAAATAATACTTCCATATGTCCCTCCAGAACCACCCTCCTGTCAGTTTCCACTCTTGACCTGGAACTGTTCCTCATGCTAAATAAGTCCCTGAAATTCCCCTTGTTTATTCCTTTTGAGGACCTGAAGGTCTCTATCATATCTCCCCTTTCCCTTCTGGTTTCCAATGAGTACATGTTCAGTGACTTGATGCACTCCTCATAAGACCTGCCTTGTTGGCCTTGAATCACCTTTGTCACCATTGGCTGCAGTATCTCCAGCCTGTCCTTAATTTTCCTGAGGTGAAGACTCCAGAACAGGGCACTGAACTCCAGGTGTGGCCTCACCAAATATCTATAAAGGGATATTATTACCTCTTTCCTTCTGCTGTAATTACACCTTCTGATACACCCCAGCATCTTTTTGCCTTACCATAGGCCATGTTTCACCAGTTTGATTGTTTGAGGGTGTCACTGATGATAACTGCTAGGTCTCATTCCTCAAGCGCAGTGCTAAGTGGTTCCATGTCATAATAGTGACTGTGGAAAGGCAAATGGTCACAACAGTGCTGAATCCACATCATGATGACTTTAGGAAAAGTATTTTCTTGTGGGGGGCAAACTGCAAAGCCTCCCCGCATCCTCCAATTATATATTCCAACTCCGGGGGGGCATGCCTTGGGGATGGGAGGAAACTATCAGTCGTTGAAATATGTTGGTGCTATAATTCAGTCACTGTTGTGACCATTAGCTGTTCCACATTTGCTGTCTTCATGGGTTTACCCTAAGGCTTGCTCCCCATCCAGTACTCTGCCTTGTGTTTATTGTTCCATGTGCGGATCACCTTGCATTTTCTGCCATTGAATTTTAACTGCCAAACCATAGACCACCTCTTTAGCCTTTGCAGGTCACTCTGCATTTCCATGATTTCCTCATTGCTTTCCTCCCTTCCCCAGAGCTTAGTGTCATCTGCTAAGAGACATAACCTGCCCCAGATTCTTTCTTCAATGTCACTGATGAACATATAGAAGAGGACTGGGAACAATACAAATCCCTGTGGTACCCTGCTCATAACACCCTTCTCTTCTGATTCAACACTGTACACCACAACCTTCTGATGCCTCCCCTTTAGCCCATTACCTACCCATCATACTATATCTCTAGCTGCATTCAGATCAGATACATAGATACTGATGGCAGATGAGGGCCTTTGGCCCACCTAGTCTGCCCAATTGAGCATGTAATTTTGCCTCTTCAACCTTCTCTTGAACTGGGTTGTCTCCTTCTCCCAACTGCTAGAATCATCCATCTTCTTCAGCAAGCATCTGTAAGGCACTGAACTGAAAGCCTTGCTGAAGTCGAAGTAGAATAAATCCATGTTGTGGCTACTATCCAATGCCCTCATTGCCCAATTGAAAAAAACTATCAGGTTAGTCTGACAAGACACCCCTACCCCAAACCCATACTATTCACTATCCTGGAGATCATTGCTCTCTGGGTAGTCTACAAGGTCCTCTTTGGCCAGTAACTTCATTGGCTTCCCTACAGTGAGGTGAAACTGACAGGTTTTTAGTTCCCTGCTTGTTCCATGCCCTCCCCTATTATGGAGTGGATCTGCATCCACCAATCTTTTGGTTTGGGGATGTGGTAACTAGTGTGGTACTAACTGCTATTTACTTCCTCTCCAAACCTACAAATACGCTGATGTGTCTACAGTATATGCAAGGTGCTATCAACTGCTTTGCATATTCACCAACATATGTTAGGCTAGTCACAAACAGGTTAATGTTTCACTAACCATGCTATCCAGTATGGCATTTTGTAGTCACTACCTACTTTGGGCCAACAGAGTGGTGTTAGTGAATCACCAAACTGTTTAGCAGTCATTAATTGCATTTAAATATCCTGGTCTGACATTTCTGTGTTTGTTAGAATCCTACGGTATTTAACTGATTAAAAACTGCTACCTCCTTTTCTTCTGTTCTGAATAGTGGTTGTCTTTTTTTTTCTCAACCCTATTTTACTTCTGTTACCTTTTCTCATGTGAATCAGAGAAAAAAGACATAAGAGCACTTGTTCCAACCACCAAACTGATTTATTTGTTTGTTTTGTATTTTTTTGGTACTAATCTGCAAAAATGGAAAGCACTCAAAACATCACATGACATCAAGGTCACAGAACATACATGGTAATTGTAGAAATTCCAGGGAACAGTTAGGTCACTACAACTGAACATCTGGGTTACTGCATTACCACAGGGTGTCAGTACAGGCCACATCTCAATTGTAATAAGGCTTAAAGAGCAGCTGACTCAAGTCCACCTTCATGGCAGGCAACTCATACCAAGGAGCTGCCTGCCCAAGGAGTTAAATAAGCCATAAAATGAATCTTTTTAGCTATGTGTTCTACAGCTATGTTCCTTAAAGCTGCTACAATCTCACATCTGAGATTGCCCCAGACAGCTGAGGACCACTACAGTCCCAAAAATCAGCATTTTGATGATGCCAAGTTGGGAACAGTGCTGTATTGCTAACAATTCAGTGCAAGTGTGATGTGGGCAGAGCTGGCTTTACATTACTTTCTTTAACTTTGCAGGCAATTGTTCATGCTTGGGGGTAGTACTGCATTTATATACCCCTTTAACATGTATAATTTCCTGCAATGTTAAAGAATGTGGGGTTAAGGCAGAAGCTAGGGCTGGGTAAAATGCATCTCCCACAAGCAAAACTCTGGTGAAATGCCAGTTTTGCTTCTGTGAAATTTCACACAATTTCCATGAAACTTGTGGAATTCCACCAAAATTGTGATTTCAATTACAGTATTTACATCTAATTTGAAAAGTATTTCTTCAAATTGTACCACATTTGGTGCAATGACCGCATTGTGGTTCATACATATGTGTACAAAGTTTTAGATCTCTGAATTTAAAGATGACTGAGTAACAAGCCTCCAACCTTTCAGAAATGTTAACATTACATTTCATAACTGTGTAAACTGCAGAATTTTAAGTCCCTGTAACTTGAAAACTATAGAATACAATATCACCAATTTTGTTTGGTTCATTGATCCTTATATTCATCTTAGAGGCTGCCTCCATGGTACAGCAGTAGAGCATTGCACTGCAGTATTGATGACTTTGATTTGGAAGCGAGCTTTGGAAGTCACATTGGGAGATAGGGTATGGTTGAGGCAGCTGCTTGGCAGTGAATCTTGGTTGGGTAGGCTTAGCAGTGGGTTCCACCAACACCATGCCCTCTGCAACTGGGCCAGGGAGCTTGTCCCTGACACACGCAAAGCTGTGACTGTGCAAAGCCAACAGAGGCACTGCCCAAATAGGGGAGATGGGAAGGAGAAAATGCTGGAAAAATCCTGATAGCCAACTGAACGATGGCTGATTTCAGCTTGATCAGGTTATATCCCTGTGAACAGAATATATCCATGAGAGCTGAGCTGCCTGACTGGGAGAAAAAAAAAACAACATGGAAAAAAGAGGCTGTTTGTATCAACTCTCTAATCTCTTACTTAAGGGCTGACCAAGTTATAAGCAACTAAAGATTCCAAACTAACATCAGTAATTCAACATTGAATTTCATTAGCACTTTTGAAATTGTGAAATGTTGTGATACTTTAGTTGAAACCATGTCCATACATTTCACCCAGTCATCTACTTGAGTTGCCATTGTAGAGGAAGGTAAAGGCTGGGTAAAGTGGCAATAAGGTAATATTTATAGGAGGATCCTTATTAAAGGTACAGTGGTGCCAAGTGTCAGGTCACTATCTTGCATGAGGAACCATGAAGAATAGTCAAGGACATCACTGTGCACTGGCCTGAATTCTTGCAATATGCTGAATAAACACTAGAGCTTGCTGATACACTGACTTGTGGAAGCACATGCACATGTTGCATTGTTTCTGTACAAAGAAACCTGGTGACTACTTAACAACCCTGTAGGTAATAATGTATTTCCTTACCATTTGAAAACAGTGGCATCAAGTGGCACCAAGCCTTACAACTAGCTGTGACTTAAGACATTGATACAGAAGCATCTGGATATCGTTAGTCATAATGGAGCAGGATGTTAGGCATTACTGTTGCAGGAGTGTTGAACGAGTATTGCAGGGCCAGGATGGTAGTGCAGGTAAGGTAATTCAGTTTAGAAAATGCAAGAATTGATACTCAACTCTGATTGGGTGAGACAGGCTCAAAGCTGGGCATTTATTTTTCAATAAATGCCCAGCTAAAAATAAGAGCCAGTCCAAGTGACACCTCACTGAGCAGCATTCGTAGTGTTGCCCAACCTGCTTTTTAATTGGCTGAATGCTGTGAAAGAAATTTTAAAAAAAGCCATCTTTTTTCTCTCACTTAGTGAGAGTCGCTGCTCTTCCCAACCCAAAGCAAACTATATGTACTTCCAGTTGCTCCGTCTTTAAAAAAGAAATTTAGAAAGACCCACACACTTCAGTTATCCTCCACTTAGAAGTATAACACATCGGAACCACTATCCTGACTGCAGTGTCACACACTACCCTGCTAACCAGACTGCGATCTCTCAGTCCTCTGCTGACAGGAAACAAAGACATATTACTGAGTCGGTAAAAGTCCCCCACAATGCCACAGCCTATCACTTGCCTCATTATTTAAACAAATTCAAAAGAAACCTTTTCTACATCACTATTTAAACAAATGTAAAAGAAAACTTTTCTTTTGTGGCACATTGCGCTCCTTCCTCATATGGTGCATCACTTCTTCCTCACTCTGAAACGTTCTTCATCCTCGTACATCGCGGTCAAACATTGTGCACCGTACATGCGGAATTTTATGCTGAAAAAACAAAAACATTCACCGAAAACGAAAAACAAACTTCTCTTCAAGTACTACAAATAATTTTCACATAACACTGCCTTTGTTCTTTAGGAAGCAGTGCCTGTTTATGTGTGCCTTTGATTGGGGGGGGCATTAATCCACCAGAATGCTGCAGGGAGGAGCAACAGCACCAAGAACAGCCTATGCACTACTTTACCAATACATCGATGTGTAATACCTATATTAATTTCATTTCACAGTAATTTACTGTATTATTTTACAGATTCAATAAAATTTACAGACATGCCCATTTTCTAAGTGCAATAATACCCTCCAGGGTGGGCATTATTGGGAAATACCAGACTTTCAGGGCTAAAGGCCCTCCGCCTGTGTGGCGGGCCTTACACCCCCATGATCCCATTCTTAAAATGCCAACCCTGTCGGGTATTATTGCTTACGGTGATGATACTTTGTGAATGTTACATTCTACAATAGGAATTCTAAAAGCGTTACCTATCACGTGCATATGAATTTTTGAGAAAATGTTGCCATTTAGTGATTTCTAAAGTATCCTTGATAAATTATAACCTACTAAACCACATTATGTAGGTTAATAAGATTCCAGGACATATTCACTTTGGTATGCATGCTGAATCTTGAGTGTACACCTGTAACAGCAGTGTGGAGCAATAAACATCAGTATATTTTGAAAATGTTCACACAATTTAGCAAAGAATTAAAATCATGACATTTTTAACTCCTGTAACTTACAATTTACACAACCATTTACCTCTCTATTTAGCAGTTTCTATGACTCTTCCAAGAAAGTATGTATATACATTTGCAATTATCTATCTACAAAGGTGGCTACGTTGTAAGCATAGAAATATTTTCAAATGTTCACATAAATAATGCATTGCTGGAATTTGAGTTCCTATAGCACCCTGGTTCCTCATTAAAAATATCATGATACTTGGCTTCAGTTTAGGGCTGCTTCCAAACAATATGCCTTCCAAACTGTAGATTCCTCATTGTAATACCAGATGAGTTATGACCAATTAAATAATTCAGCAACATTTTGTGAAATTTCATGAAATTTTGTGGATTTTTGTGAATTTTGCAAAACTTCTTTGAAATCAGAATTTGCTAATTTCACACAGCCCTAGCAGACACTGTTCCTGATCCTACTTGCACTCTATTATTTGGAATGCAGCTCCATTCCCTACTTCACATCATAAAAACAACTGTGGTCATCAGCTGCTTGGAGTGCAGTCAGAAGTGAGATTTATTTATATAAAAGTTGATGACCGGGAGAGGCACACTGAGCCTAGGCTCGATTCCAGGTGCGACCCGGGGGAAAGGGTAATAGGAGCAATACATGCTAATATAGTGTATATGAAAAATGCAGAGCAGTATACAAGTATATCTCAAGCAGGTTACAATTAGCCTGATTTAGAAGGTAAGTACAGTAGTGCAGAGGCTCAGGCTCATTCCAATCATGCCTGAGGAGCTAACAAACAAGTACAAACTAGAGAAACAGGCAAAAACGTAAACTAGAAAAATAAACAACTCAATTTACAAATTGCAAACAAACCATAGTAAATAACATAGCATATAAAAACAGCAGAATTCTGGACGATACAGGGTGGACATGGGGTACAACAGAATGAACATAAAGCAGACAATTGACATGGGAGGGATCCAAAATTTACTTGAAGCTGCCATTAAAGAACCAGGGCAAGGAAGGAGATTAGTCTGGTGGATGCAAGAGCGGACGGGGGAGCAGTAGAGTGACTGTTTAATGAGGTTAAGTAAGGGTAGCATACGGAGTGCAGAAGGTAGGGGAATTACACAAGTGAGGGAAAAAGAAGGAGAAAGCCGCCGTATCAGAATTTGAGTCGCCATGTTTACATGCAGGTAAATATCTGATTTGAACTGGATTACTGAATTATCTGATAACTGAATCAGATTATTCAGATCCATGTAAACAGGAAAATTCTTATTATAATCAGATTATGTGAACTTTTAGAAACCTGATTCAAATACCTGGATTTTTCAAATTTGAATCTGGTAACTGGCTCATGTAAACAGATCTGGTAATATTTTCAGATTATTGTTATGTTTTCTTATGCCTGGTTGCATGAAGTGTGTCTGTTCGCAGTGCAGAAATCATCACTGACTGATGGGGCATAATAATTAACAAAACTACAAGACCTTTCAAACAGTATTATTTTTATCAGTAATATCTTCTAAGGTTTTTTTTAAAGGTACACTGTCAACCTGTTTTTCATCATATTATTTCTAGTTGAAACCCCACATTTTATGATTGATTACCTTCTCTGAAATTCACTGATGTTGCTGTTTGTTTTGTCTGTCTCCATGCTTAGTAGAACTGAAATGCGTGGCAATGTATATTTATAAACTACCTTGTTTTTATTTACAATCCTGGTGCTGTTCTTATTGCATACTTCCTGAGCATTAGAAGTAAAGTAAAGTAAAACTTAATTTATAAAGCACTTTTCAGAACCCAAGTGCTGTACAAACACACTAGTACCATACAATGAGATTAAATTAAACAGTCATTTTTAAAATCCTTCAAAATAAGCTTTAGAGAACAAATATGTTTTGAGCTCAGATTTAAAACTTGAGACAGTCAGGCATTCTCTTATCTGACGAGGTAGAAAATTCCACAGGGAAGGGGCAGGATAGGAAAATGCATGTGCCCCAGATGTCTTTTACTGAACCCTGGGAATCTCTAGCAATCCCTTGTTGGTGGATCGGAGTGAGTGGGAGGGGCAGTAGGGAGTAAGAGATCTTGTAAGTACTGGGGTCCCTGTTCATGTAGGGCTTTATAGGTCAGCAACCTGACCTTAAAGGTGATCCACCACTGAACTGGCAGCCAGTGCAGTCCATGCAGCATAGGCGTAATATGACTAGACCTAGATGAACCAGTCAAAAGCCTGGCTGCCGCGTTCTGCACTAGCTGCAAGTGGCGAATATCAGCCCCCGACAGCCCTAGGTAAAGGACATTGCAGCAACCAAGGCGGGAGGTCATGAAAGCGTGGACCAATATAGGAGACCATCCGGAGGAATCAGGTGTTGCACCCAGGCGATATTCCTAAGATGATAAAAGGAAGATTTGACAATGGCAGATACCTGTGATTTCAGGGTCAAACCATCATCAAAAATAATGCCCAGGTTACGCACCCGGTCTGAGGTCAGGAACTGGACACCATCAAGCCATAAGCCAGATGGAAGCCTGGCCCTAAGACCCACCTCACAGTGACCAGGGTCCACAACCAGCACCTCAGTCTTATCTGGGTTCAACCTCAGCCAACTAGTGCTCATCCAATCTCTGATCTCAGCTAGACAGGTGTTAAGCACGGAGATCACATCATCCTGTCCGGGAATAAAGGACAGATACAGTTGGGTATCATCTGCATAGCAGTGAAAACCCAAACTGTATCGCCTAATGATCTCTACTAATGGCAGCATGTACACTGCGAACAACATGAGGGCCAAGATGGAGCCCTGCAGCACCCCATATGACAGGGAGAGAGTGTCAGAGGAATAAATTCCTGTGACAACCCTCTGTGTCCTCCCTGTGAGGAAAGATCGAAACCAACAAAGAACTGTTCCAGACAGTCCACAAAGAAGCCACAGGCACTCCAACAGCACACCATGGTCCACAGTGTCAAATGCTGCAGAGAGATCAAGAAGGACTAGACTAGTACAAGCCTTTCAATCTCTCTCAATTAGGAGATCATTTAAAACCTGGACCAGGGCAGTCTCAGTGCTTTGTCTTTTCCTAGAAACACACCCAAACAGTGCAGTCACTCGTAAGAAAGTGGCCTCCTAAACTCTCAATGCATCATGAGGGACTAGACAGTTTTGTTGGTGTTCCCACGTCCAGAAAAGATGCATTTGGAGTTGATCAAGGAATGTAAACAAACCTGCTTTGGTGTGATAACACCAGTATGTTGGATGGTCTGTTTTTTACTTTTTTTAAAGAAAATAAGCATCAGAATCAAACAACCAGCTAACATCAATCATCTTTACAGAATTTTGGCAGTCATAAAATATGTTTTTTAAACTACGGATACTTTGAGACCTGGGGGGTTGACAGTGTCCCTTTCATTAGTATTTTATCAATTTTTTCCCCTTTCCCTTCTCTATTCCTGGGACTGCAGCACATGTGTGTTGTGCATGCATGGAGGTGCATACATGCCCCATGACGCTAGCTCAGCCCCTTCTGCCACTCGTCGTGGCTAGCGCCAGAGCTCCCTATGGTCAGAGCCACCATACGTTCTCCATGAGGTGGTGTTCAATGGCCAGAGGCCCATGTCCCTCCCAGGAGGAGAGAGATGCTTTGGAACAGATCGATCTCACTTTGTGCTTCCCCCCCAGCTGACCTCTGACAGCTCTGTTTCGCTTCTGAACCCAAGTCACCGGCATCTTCTAAGGTTTTCACAGGCAAAGCCTGCAAAAACAAGACAGATTTAGGGTTGGTTGTGGGGTGGTGGCGATAAATGTTTGTTGGGTGATTGCATGTACAAGCTGGAAGTGTACACAGATGAATCTGTTCTACAGATTGGGTACTTTGCCTGAAAGAAGACCAAGTTTCAAAAAATGGTTTTAAAATAAAATTAAAGAAATCCTGGTCCGAGTCTGATTAGTCCTGAGCCAGTCACATGACAGCAAAGGTTTTTGGACTATTGACTAGTTTCAAATTAAAACTGGTCAATAGTTCACTAGACTGGGTAATCGTCTTTCAGATGATTGCCCACTAAATCCGACATTATGCAATGGCCAAATCAATACAGAGTAAATGCTACTTTCTGATTGGCTGGCAGGCACCTTTGCAATATTGTAAATCCTCCAGTGGTGGAGATGATGTGTAGTGTGATGCTCAAGTGGAGTGAATCCTATGGTAGGAAGTGGTGAAGTCCTTGATGTCATGAGTGACCACAAGATGTTAGCCACCATCCACCAGTTAGAGTACTTGGCCAAGGGGCATAGTCTTTGGTCAGTGAGCTGGGAGAGTACAGAGTCTGAAAAACCATCACTCCTGTGAGTATGACAGTACCAGTATCCATCCACCACTAATGCCACAGAACCACCACTTTTATTATTATGGTTCTGCCTCTATGGCTAATAGAACGAGGGTTGTATGTCAGGGCTATATTGCTGGGGTGGGGTGAAAATTATTAAAATTTGTGTAGCACCAGGTTGTGCATTTGAGAATGAAGGGGGTGTCTCTTAGAGTGACAATGACGTAATTTTTTTTTCCATATACAGTTTATGGGTTTTTACAGATTTTCTCCCAGCCCATACACCCACACATCCTTGACATAGTGTGTATGCATGCCATTTGGGATGCCCTTTCCTTCCAGTCTCACCATTAACCACCTGTGCTGGCATCAAACCTCCATTCAGTGATGGTGGAAATACAGGTGGATGACCCCACCCTTTACCCAGGAGAGGAGAGCCAACACTCAATCATGCTACCACCCCCCCCAGTGTTAGCACCCCGTTGACCTGAGATTGCTGGGTTGCTAGCATAGCGCAAGGTGTGGCATCCAGCACCTCAACCCTTAGTGCCACTGGGCCGGCCTTAGGGACATGGTTTTAAAAAGCACTGTTAGATCGACTCATGTTACAGTGAACCACTGGCTGTTCCAAACCCAGGTGTGACAGAGACCCTGCACCTGATTTTACAAAAAGTGGGGTCTAGGTACCAAAGTCCCCAGGTTTGCTGCAAGCTGACAGCTGCACTGCAAAGCAGTGCATGAGAGACTGGCTTACAGCAGCAGGGTCCAGTCTCCTATAGTAGGTGGATTGTGGGTCATCTAGGGCATGCCCTAGCTCATTGGTGGGGGGTTAAAGGAGATCTGATTAGGGGATGGGGTGGCATCTGCCTCCAACTGGGAAAAAAAACATGACCACCACCTGCATTGCAGATCTGAGGGAGTGAAGATGCAGCAGCACTACTACTGGGGGCAAGGGGTCCCATGCTCATACCTGCCATGGCCACCAGCCTCTCCAGCAGTGGACTGGCAGGTGTTGGGGGCTCTGAGGGCACCTTCCTCAGGGGGCAACAGGATCACCCTCTACCCACAGATGTCTCCTGGAGTGGTGCACAGCAGCTTACATCAGACCCAGGCTCCATGCGCCCATAGGGAGGCTTGCAAAATCCCACTTTAGAGGATATTGCAGTGCTGCCCCAGTGCAAGCCCCCTTCTGCCATAGTGCACTGGTGTGGCCATTGCAAGAATGGTGCAAGACCACTTGGTGCAAGCAGTCTCCCCAGTGGTGCAGGGTGCCTTCTAAAATCCAGACTGGCACAAGGTGTGGTTCAAGAAGCCCTTTGCACCATGCCTCTTTGACACAGGCCCCTTATGCCAGTCCTGATCAATTTAAAATTGGGCCCCAGGTTTCCAGCTGCTTGGGTGGCATTACTGGTAGAGCAGTGGAATGGAATGCAGAGGGACCTAGGTTCAAATTCCAGCTATTGCCTTTAATTTGTTCTCACTTCTGTCTGTTTGTAAGTCACATACAGTATATGCACATTGCATCATTCTGAAATAAATACCTCAGTAACCCAGTGCATAAGGAAGCAAGTCCTTGTGACCGCTGCCAGTTATTGATCCTCCAGACTCCGAGCCTCTGGAGTCCTCATCCTATATCTGAATGTTTGTGGTTGTCCACCATGAAGTGGGACCACTGTGGGGCAGATAGCTGGATGTTAGGTATGCATATAAGGTAGCCCCCACACTCAAGTATCTAACACACGACTCCATCACATCCCAATATTTGGCCAGAGCTATGACAGACCATATATACTGCCCACAACCACTGTCAGTCGTCAGTATTTGCTTTACACATTTTCTTAACCTACTTTCCAACTTACAGCTATTACATCCCAGAATCTATATGCAATCAGCTCGCACCCCAGTAACTGACTCTGTACTACTCTTTAGCGCAGTGAGGAATTTTTTCTGGAATGGAGGATCTGTATAAGGTGGTTGTAGAGCAAATACTGAGGTGTGGTGGTAGTTGTGGGCAGATACAGATATATGGGATAGTTTACACAGATGATAGGATGTGGTTCAGTTGTATGGCAGATACAAGGATGAAGAGTGGTTTCCAGTGAAGTACCATGGTGTTAGGGTTATTATGGGGTGGAAACAATGATGAATGTAAGCTATTGGTAAATACAATGATGGGTTAATTACAGTATAGTTACTGGGGTGTAACAGTATACTGTATAATTTTGAACCTGATACTGGAATGTGGGTATTTCAGGGGCAGATACTGTAATTTGGGATATTTACTAGTATGTTGTTCAAGTTCAAGTTCAAGTTTATTGCAGGAAAACTCCATTGAGCAAGCTCATTCACAAGGAGGTCCTGTGACATAAACACTTAAAGTACAAACACAGATAGGTAATAACAGTATATACATGAAATGCACGTTACATGATACAGGCTGGATATACATACAAGGGTACCACATAGGGTGACCGCAGGTGGTAAACACTGATATGAGACAGGGAAGCGACTTACAGGTTGCATACTGATAAATGAAACATGATGACTGGTGTGTGCAATACATATCTTTTGGCAGCTAGAACAAACAACAGACTACAACTGAGTAAATGATTGGGTATGGATCAGTTGTGAGGCAGATACAGGGGTGAGCCATAGTTGCTGGGCAGATATCACAGTATGGGGTAGTTATGGGGCAGAAAGGGCAGTAAGAGGATAGTTGCAGGGCATATACTCAGGTGTGGGGTAGTTGTAGAGCAGAATGCTGGGTAAGCATGTTGGGTATTTGAGCCAGCAGTTACACTGGAAATGATAAACTGAACACCACAAAACAATGTTTTTTGAACTAACACATATACTGCATTAGCATTAAGCTCAGCTTTCAAGTACAGAACTTATCAGTTACCTTCCCTGGGAGGATGAACCAGACAGGCATGGAGGCTTCAGCACTTCATTTTGGGAATTGTAGTTCCTTTCAGGGGAAGGTAAATGATCATTACTTGTACCTTGAAAGCTGGTCCCAAGGTGGGACCTCCTTGAAAATGAGATGGTACAGATGTACCAATGTGATGGAAAAGCTACAGATAACTTCAAGTGCAAGAGTGTTGCCAGACTGGGGGAAGTAGGTGGAGCAGATACTTATTTATTTGTTTAGTTACTTTATGTATATGCTCTCCCCTCCTGCCTCTCCCCCCCTGCCACCAGCACACTGATACACCATGAGTCTCCAAGTCATCCCCACGGCTGTTGTCCCCTCCTTACCTGGAGCCCAGTGACTGAGGTAATCTCCGATGGAGCCGTGGCAGTATCCCCATGTGTGGATGAGGTGGTCAGGTCTTGCCCTCACAATTCTGCACTTTTGTTGGGACGCTCTGCAACAGGGATAGGCAGGGAAGTTCTGGATCAGTGCTGGGCACTCTGTCTTCCTGGTATGCTTGGGCAATTTTTCTGATTTTTTTTCTGGAGGCATGATGTGTGATTTGATGTCAGGGTGCATACTCCAATGTCCATCATGCCTCCCCCTCCAACTCTGGACTGGTGCTCAAAGTGCTGCCGGCTTCTGCCAAAGGCCAGACAAGTGCCAAGTCTTACCCCACTCCACCCACCCTTGGAGAAAGCAAGCAGTCCCACGGATGCTCAAGCCTTCTACCCTGGCTTGCCCTCCAACTCCCTGGGCTCATTCCTGAACCTGGATCACTGACATCACTAGCAGTAGTGCTAACACTGCACCGGCAGGCCAACCCATGGTGGAGAAGATATTAAGGTACGGGCAGAATATATGGTAGCTTCAGAAGTGTTACTGAAGTGAAGGTAGCAGTGGGGCAGATATCATTGAGTGGGGTAGTAGCAGGGAAGAATATTGGCTAGTTGTGAATGTTACTAGAGTGAGGATAATGGGGCATATTTTGGGGTTTGGAGTAGCTGCAGTAAAGAATACTGGGTTACTGTGAGTGTGTCATTAGAGGCTGGGTAGTTGTGGGATCAGTATTGGGTAGTGGGGTATTTTCAAGGCAGAATACTGGGTAACTGCATTAGTGTTATTAGGGTGGGGGTAGTTGTGGAGCAAATATTGGGGTGTGTGGTAGTTACAGGGCAGAATATTGAGTAGCCGCAATGGGGTGAATAGAGTGAGGGTAGCTGTGGGGCAGACAATGTAGTGGGTGTAGTTGTAGGGCAGTATATTGGGATGTTTTGAGAGTGTTACTACTGTCGGGTAGTTGTGGGGCACATATTTTATTGTAGGATAGTTGCAGGGCAGAATATTGGGTTACTAAGAATGTGTAATAACTAGAGTTGTGGTAGTTTTGGAACAGATGTTGGGTAGTGGGTATTTGCAGGGCAAAATATTGGGTAACTGCAAAAGGTTACTACTGTAGGGGTTGTGGGTTAACTATTGGGACATGGGGAAGTTGCAGGACACAAAATAGGATAGTTCAAAAAGTGTGACTAGAGTGGGGGTAGCTGTGCTCAGACATTATAGCGAGAGGTAACAGCAGGGCAGAATATTCGGTAGCTGTGAGAGTTACTACAGTGGGTAGTTGTGGGGCGGATATTGTGGTGCAGAGTAGTTGCAGGGTAAATACTGGGTCACAGAGAATGTCTTATTAGAGTTGTGGAAGTCGTAGAATAGGTATTGGGGAATGGGGTAGTTACAGGACAAAATATTAGTTGGCTTCTTAAGTGTTGCTAGGGTGTTGGTAACTGTGTGGCAGATAATGTGGTGTGTGGTAATTGTGGGGCAGAATGTTGAGTAGCTGTAACTGTCTTACACTGGTGTAGCTGTGGTGTAGATATTGTGGCATGTGACAGACGAAGGGCAGAATATTGTGCGGATGCATTAGTGTTGAAAGAGTGAGGGTAGTTGTGTGTCAGATGATGTGAGTAGTTGCATGACAGCACGTTGGAAAGCTGTGAGATTGTCACTAGAGTTAGGGTATCTGTGGGCAGATATTTGGGTGGGGTAGTTATAGGGCAGAGTATTATGTAGTTATAAGAGGCATGCTAGAGTGAGTAGTTATGAGACAGATATTGGGGTGGAGCAGTTCCACATAAGGATACTGTGTGCTAGCTGTAGGGCATTACAAGAGTAGGAATACTGTACCTGTGGGGCAGAGGTTGGGGTGTGAGGTAGTTGAAGATAAGAACTGTACTCTTACTTTTTTGTGGATAGAATACCTTTTGTCTGAATCCAAGTATACAATATACTGTAGACAAAATAGTCATGTTACAACTGGAGCCCATGTAAATCAAACCAGATAACTCTCAGACATGTAAACAGATGCACTGAATCAGATTATTAAGAGAGACTGCATGTAAACAGCACTGGAGAAAACTCAATCAGGTTTTCAAGTTATCTGATTTCTTCAGCTATCTGATTACTTCCTGACATGTAAACGTGGTGAGTGAGGGACGGGGAGGGCGAAGGAATAAAGGTCACATGTGCGGAGTGAGTAGGCTAAGTAGGGGGAGGGGAGATAAGAGAGAGGAGAGATAGGGAGGAAGCAAGCTGAACCAAAATTTGGCAGAAATGATGGAAGTGTGGTGGCATCAGAGAGAGGATAAGGAAGGAAGGAAGTGAGAGAGAAGAATTGTGAGAGCAATGGTGAGTCCTGAGTGGGGCATTCAAGGAGAAATGACATAAAGCATTAAAAAGGACATTCAGTAAGGAAAGAGTGGATGCAGATCATGAGATCATGGCAGCTTTAAGGAACATATACCCAAACTATTTATTTACTTAGTTTTTATTAACCAGATAAGCACGTAAGTAAATTATTATTTTTTTTATTTGAAAACTGGTGACTGTGAAAGGCATACTGAGCAAAGGCTCATTTCTGGGTGGGGGAAGATAACACGGGAGACAAATACATAGCATGGACACAGTAAACAGTTATATGTCACTACATAACACTGACACAGTTCACAGTTATAGTAATATGGAATTCAGTACATGATTAAAACAGGAGTAAGTACCATAACAACAGGCAGCAAAAATCAGGCAATTCAGCCATACCTCTACTGCGGTAGGAGGTAAATCTAACAAGGCAGTCAGGTTGGGAGAAAACAGGAGCCAGGGAGAGGGAAGGAGTTTTAGCTGATATCTGAAGGATACAGGGAGGGTATGGAAAAGGAGGTAGGATGGGAGTAGATTCTAGAGTGAAGAGAGATGATAGGAAAAGGCTGATTGCCCAGCAGAGGAGCGGGATGAGGAATGGCGAAAGTGCAAAGATCCCTGTAGTGGAAGGAGCAGCAGGCAGAGGGTATGAAGGAAATGTAAGTCGAAGGACCCAGACCATTATTTGGATATGGAAGAGGCACAGTGACTCTGGAGACATAAAGGTAGAGGATGAATGGATGAGGTGGAATAGAGTGAGCAATGTTGGGCATGACAGAAGGAGTTAGTAGCAAAATGACAGAGGGCTTTGCAGAGAGTGTCCAGTCTGATCAGGAAGATGGAGAGATCAATGCCATATTCCAGAAAGAACTGGAAGGGGACAGGATCAGTTGTGTTCCAGGACAGTAGCTGCTGCTGTTTTCACAGGGTTCTCGTGGATTTTACTTGGTAGGTTGGTTCATTTCTTTCTTACTTCTAAGGGGCTAGCAGGGTATTGTTTGGGGTGCTGCTGGATGTTTGTAAACTGATTTGGTGGCTGTAAGGGGGGCTCATTTTGTGGAGGTTTCACTGTGTAACAGGCTGCACTGGTAGAGGCCTATTTCTTCTGATTTAAAACCTATTTGGTGGGATTTGCTTGGGCCTGGTTCTTTGGCTGCTGGGCTTGGAGGGGAGACACAGGGCTGGTACACTCTCCTCTCGAGTCAGGTGTCTGCCCAACCCACCTCCCCACCCTCCTCCCAGAAGTCTGCAAATTTATGGAGACACCTGCCCTGCAATTGGAGAAAAGGCTGCAGGTGCAGCTCATGTAGTTCTAGCCACTGGGGGTAGGATTTAAAGGCTGGGAGAGAGTTGTTCATTTCCCTTATAAGTTTAATGTGTTGTACTGCACCTAGTAACAGGGTTACTGGTGTACAGTGGCACTGTCTGTAAGATTAGTGGGTGACCTGATTAGGCAGTAGGGGTATCTTGGACTAGGGGGGAACCTGGTGGCTCACCCAAGGAAACCTATTTGGAAGGGGATGGAACCACACATCATTAGGGCCGGCATCTTTGGGAGGGTGGTGGGGTGCACAGGGGTGTGGAGCAGCCATGATACTGGACTGGGCTTGGAAGTTCGGTGGTTGCCCAGTGTGCTACCAGCTAGCACAACTTAGGGAGGAGGTTGCAGGGGATTAGGAGAAAGCTGGGAAAGGGGTGGTATGGTTGGGAGGGGTGGGAATCTCACAGAGGTTGCACCAAGCCGCGGAGGTGGGGGCATAGGAAAGGAGTGCAGGAGAATACTCCAGGGGTCACACAGGGAACCTGGCAGAGGGGTGCAAAGGACACTACCAAGGAGCAGGCAGGTAACTGGGGGCCCTCACAAAGGGGGACGGAGGACAACATTCTCAGGGAAGTAGGCAGATGGCCAGGGCTGGACAGAAGGAAGCAAGGCGGGGGAGGTGGATCAGACTTACACTCAATGTACACTGCCTAATTTCTTCTGCTCAAGGATGAGGGGGTGATGTAGCCATGACAGGGGTAGTTAGAGATGGAAAGGGAGTGGGAGGGAGGCAGGGAGGCAGGGGGGCCAGATAGCAGGAAGAACGGGGACCTGGAATGCAGGAGAATGGGGAGCAGTGAATCAGAGCAGGAGGGGCAGGGGGAAGAGGAGGAAAGTGCAGGAGAAGGACCAGTTGGGAGGAAAGGTAAAGGAGAAGGACCAGAAGTACAAGGAGGATTCAGTAAAGGGAGCTGAGGGTTTAGGCCAGGGAGCACGACTAGAAAGAAGGAACTAAATGGAGACAGGAAGGAAGGGAGGATGAGCCAGGCTAGTTTAGCAGATGGGGAGAAGGACCAGTTCGCGAGCAGTGAGAGGAATTAGCAAGGAACAGAAGGATACTCAGGAGGAGGAGAGGCATAGGATTGGAGGGAGGGGTGGCCATGAGTAAATAGAGGGGTGGCATGTGGCACCCAGAAAGGGAGGAACAGAGACCCGGCTGGGTGGGAGGGGCCTGTAGAAAGGATGAGGGACATGGAAGGGGGAATGGAGGAAAGAATGGTCAGGTGCTCCTGCTGGGGGATTCTATGATCAGGGGTATCAAATGGGATAGGGAGGAGAAGCCTTGCCAGTTAGAACAAGATGCTTCCCTGGACTACATGGTCCTGGGGCTAAGCCACGAGTATATCAGCTGGCAAAGGATTGTGGGGGATCCCCAGACATACTGGTCCACCTGGGTACAAATGACATTGAGGAAATAGCAGCTAGAGATACAGGCAAGATTCAGGGAGCTGCTAGGGTCTGTCATGACATAGGATGCACAGTTTCCTTCTCAGAAATCCTGCCAGTGCCAAGGGCTGGTGGGGAAATAAAGGAAAATTAGGAGATAAACCAGTGGCTCAGGGGGTGGTGTGAGTCAGAGGGTATGGGTTGATGGGGATTGGGGAGACCTGGGAGGATAAGGAGCTGTATGCTGAGATAGACTACATCTCAATTTGGAGGGAGGAATCCTTAAGTTGAAAATAGAGGGTTCATTGGTGAAAAGTGGGCTTTAAACTTGTGAAGGGGTGGAGATGAGAAAAGGCTGTCAAGGGTGCCGATAAAGGAGGGACTTGTCTCCACCCCTCTGGGGACCAGGAGGATTGCAGGAAAAGGCCAACTGGCAGAAGTGCAGACCAGGGAAAATAGAATCCCATGGAACACGAGCAGGGAAATGGAACTATAGGAAAGGGTGGAAGGTAGTCCTGCTAAATGCCAGGACCTTGGGCAATAAAATGCCTGAGCTCAGGTGATGTTAACTGAGGGAGCAGTGGATGTGGCAGCAGTCACTGAGACTTGGGCCACTGCAAGACATGACTGGGACCTGAACCTGGAGGGTTACACTATGTTCAGGAAGGACGGGGGTGAAGGGAGGAGGGGTAGCAATGATAGTCAAAAACTGCATTGGCATGGGGGAGTAGAGGAGGCGGAGGGAACCGTGGAGGCGATGCTGGTCACTTGATATCAAGGGGGCAAGAGGTAAAAATAGGAGTGGTGTATAGACCCCTGCCCTGGCGGAGGAGCTGGAGGACAGTCTGGTGGCAGATGTTAGGAGACACTGCAGACTGGGCAGAGGAAAGGTGGTGGTGTTGGGGACTTAAACATGCCAGGAACAGACTGGGAGACTATGACATCCTCTGTGACCAGGGAACAGAGGTTGTTGGATCTTTCAAGACGGCTGCTCCTAACTCAGCAGGTGAGGGAACCGACCAGGGAGGCATTGGTACTGGATGTGGTCCTGGCAGACAGTGACCAGATTGGGGAGCCTGGAGGTAAGGGACCCATTGGCGGGAGTGACCATGCCACGGCTCTGGTTCTACCTGGACCTAGGAGGGGTAGAAGGCTGCACAAAGACGGAAGTAACCCGACTTCAGAGGCGGTTTAAGGAAATGGGAAGGATCCTTTAAGGAGCATTTGGATGGGATTGGGTCAGACATAGACTACAATGTGGGTAGAAATCATCAGGAGAGGGGTGCAGGATGCTACCAGCACCCTGTGCAAGAGTAAGGCAATGCGGTGGGGCCCAAAAACCCTGTTGGTGGACCAGGGAGGTCCAGGAGGTGGTGCAGGGAAAGAAAGCAGCCTATAAGCAATTCAAGTGCTCAAGGAGTGAAAGGGATCTAGGGGAGTACGAGCTGATGGCTAGAAGGGCCACTAGAGTGGTGAGGGCAGGCTAAGGCAAGGAAGGAGCAGAACCTGGCCAGGGAAATTAGGAGAGGGAACAAGGGGTTCTTTAGATACATTGGGGAAAAACGAAGGGTGAAGGGGCAGATTAGCAGGATTAAATCAGGGGAGAGATGGGCACAAGACCGGGGGGAGCAGGCTGAGGTACTAAATGAGTACTTCACCTCAGTTTTCACCAGGGAAAATTGGGGTGCTGCATCATACATGGGAGGAGACAGAGATACTGAGGAGGGGGGACCCTTACCGATCGGCAGGTCTGAGGAGAGGGAGGCACTGGCAGGTCGGGGAGGGCTAAGCAGGGAGAAGGGTACCGGGAAGTGGAAATCACAGCAGAGAGAGTGAGGGAAGCCCTCAGCCCCTTAAGACGAGAAAGCACGGGCCAGATAAATTACATCCCAGAGTGCTGAAGGAACTTGCAGATGTCCTGGCAAACCCCTGGCAGAGCTTTTCACCATCTCTCTGAGGACAGGGTGGGTGCCCCAGGACTGGAAGGTGGCGCATATAGTGCCTATCCACAAAGGGGGATCAAGGGAGGTGGCAGGGAACTACAGGCCTGTCAGCCTGACATCGGTGGTGGGCAAGGTGATGGAGGGCATTGTCAAGGAGAGGCTAGGGGGTACCTGGATAAGTCAGGTGCCTGGACGATTAGACAGCATGGATTCATCCCGGGAAATCGTGTCAGACAAACCTGGTGGAGTTCTATGACTGGGTGACAAGTGCCTTGGACCTGGGGTAGACCAGTGGATGTCCTCTTTCTAGACTTCAGCAAGGCATTTGACTCCTGTTTCCTCACGTGGGCCTGTTGATAAGCTGGGAGAAATGGGGGTGGGAACCAGATGATCAGATGGATAGGCAATTGGCTCCAGGACTGGACCCAGAGGGTCCGTAGTTGGAGGGATAGTCTCATCCCCAAGGAGGGTCATTAGTGGGGTCCCACAGGGATCAGTCCTTGGGCCCCTTCTGTTCAACGCTACATATCGGACATAAGGACAGGAATCAGGGAGGAGATGAGTCTCTTTGCAGATGACTCAAACTGGGGCGGTGGTGGATGGGGAGGAGGGAGGTGGCCCTACAGGGGACCTGGAGGCTCTGGAAAGATGGTCTAGAAAGTGGAAGCTGAGGTTCAATGCAGGAAATGCAAGGTACTCCACCTGGGGCCAGAAACCCAGGTCAAGTGTACACCCTGGGGGAATGCTACAAGTCTCAATGGCTGAGAGGGACCTGGGGGTGGTGGATGTCAAGATGAACAACTATGAGACTTGTAGGAGGGCAGCAGCCAAGGCCAACAGGATGCTGGGATGCATCGCTAGGGGGATCACTCCAGAAGGAGGGAAGTGATACTCCTCTGTATAACTGCTTGGTGAGGCCGAGACCTTGAGTACTGCATGCAGTTTGGAGGCCACACTTAAAGCGGACATTAACCTCCTGGAGAGGGTCCAGAGGAGGCAACCAAAATGATTTGGGGCTTGGGGACAGGACTCCATATGAGAGGTCAAGAGCTAACATATAATACATACTGAAGAGAGAAGGGACCCACGGGGACATGATAGAGGTCTTAGGTACATGAAGAGGGTAAATAGGGGAGGAACAGTCGGGGTGCTTGAGGAAGGAAGGAAGGGGCCACTAGAGGGCATGGCTGGAAGCTGGAGGGGAAGATTCAGGGAGAAAGGAGGAGGTGCTACTTCACTGAGAGGGTGGTGGAGCCATGGGAATGCACTGCCTAGGGGCTGGTGGAGGCAGAGACAGTGGAGGGGTTCAAGAGGGGGTGGGACAGGTACAGGGGAAGGGTTCTGGAAGCAAAATCCAATGCAGCAAGAATATCCGGAACTGGGAAGAGAGAAGCCAGAGAAGGTGAGGGGGACAGCAAGGTCAGCACCCAGGTTGGGGACTGACCAAACGAGCAGACACGAAAGACCGTTAGGCCTATTCTGCTGGCATTTTATTATGTTAGTATGTTAGTATTCCATGTCTGCATTGTCAAAGACAGGAGTACTATTTTGGTGGAAAGCTTACATCATAGCTGGGGTGATAGACAGTCTTTTTGACAATTGCAATAACATGGCACCAAGTTTAGGGTAGAGCTTGGCGTGGAGGGAGTCAATGTGGGCAAAGAAGTCAACTTTGCTGTTTAGCCACACACTGAGGTATTCTGAAGGAATAAACCTCTTGAAGAGGGGTGCCAGCTAAGTTGGAAAAGATAGGCAGAGTTTTGGATCTGGATAATTTTGGCTGATGCCTAAGATCATGGACAGTTTTTTTTTTTTTGACCTGGAGTTGGTTAGATTAAAACCAGCACAGGACATTGTGGAAGTAATGCTGGAGCAGACCTTCCACAGATGCAGTGTCTGGTGCCAAAGATCATGGATACAATTTTTTTTGTTGACCTGGAGTTGGTTAGATTAAAACCAGCACATTAGTTTTTGAAGTCTTGCTGGAGCAGATGTTCCAAAGATGTAGTGGATGAGTGTGTCATCTGCATACATGTTGATATGCAAGCTGGCACAAGTTCTGGGGATGTCATTAATGAAGATGGAAATCAGGATGGGCCCCAGGATGGAGCCTTGGAGGACCCCAGTTTGGATGGGAAGTTGAGGTGACAGGCCACTACCAACCCATACTGACTGCAGGCAGCCATAGAGGTAAGAATGGAACCAGTCTACTACAGATGCAGAGAGGCTAGCAGCATTCTTCTTATCCAGGAGGAGAGGGTGGGACACTGAGTCAAAATCCTTGGCCAGATTGACAAAAATGGCAGCTGTGATGTGCCCCTGATCCATTCTGAGAAGAGAGAGCACAGCAGGGAGGAAACAGTGAAGCGTTACTTCCAGAAGCCAGAGTGGAATGGGGACAGGAAATTGTTGTAGGATAGAAACTGGTGAGTCTAGTGTAGGCAAGCTTCTTTGGACAGTTTTGTGGGTGCATATAATGTTGGATTTTTTCTGTCAGAAACTGCAGTTGATTGCTGAAAATCAGCTGCTGCTTCAAAAATATAGTAGCATTGGTTGCATCTAGTGAGGATGGATGCAGTGGGTGTTGCAGGAACTGGATGCAGGCTTGGCTTGCATTCTGGATTTTTAATCAAACCATGAGGCTTCTGCATAACCACAGCACTCATACATGGATTATAGACTGTATATTCTAAGTCTAGAACCAAGGAGATGATCAGCCTCCCTGGACCTGGAGTGCTACCTAATCAATTAAATGTAAACAAGTATGATAGATGGATGGAGTTCAAATATTAAATAAACTGGAATTTGAATATTAAATAAACTCAGAATTATGTTTTTTATTATGTGATGAGTGAGCTACCATCTCTTTTGTGTGAAGTGGAACACTGGGATACTGCGAGCAGACTCCTTCCTGTTTTTGACTATTTTTGCAAAGCCCGTTTGGCCACACTGGACTACAGATCAATGTCTAGAGTAAATATACTATATCAAAGTACCATAGAAGTTTAAGATGAGAAGGGATGCTACTCCCATCATGTCCATTTTACCTGTTTCATAAATAGGCATGAGAAAAGCATTCTGTGCAAATGTACACTTTCTTAAAGATTAGTAACCATTTTCTATGTCCAAAATATTAATGTTTTAATTTGAATCTTGTCTGCTAGTGTCTCTGTGAGTCATCCAAGAAAATTAGATCTCAGATTTAAAACTAAAAGTTGGACGTAAAAAAGGCATGCTAAACACTCACATTAAATGTGCAACCTGCATCACAAACAGTACATTAACTGATGAAGGAGTACAGGTTATATGTATTTAAACAAAAAGTTCTTGGGGCCTCATTGTGAGACTAAGCACCTTTAAGTCCTTAACAACTATTTGCTAAGTAGAATAGGATTTCAACTTTCCTCAAATATAAATTGTGTCTTTATTCATTCTCTGTGGCCCATCTCTGTACTCTTTCTATGGCATCTATGTCTTTGCATGTCTACAGTTCCATGGTGAGGGCCCCACCTGGAATATGGGGTTCAGTTCTGGAGACTTCACCTATGCAAAGACATAGATGCCATAGAAAGAGTACAGAGAAGGGCCACAAAGGTGATGCATGGACTAAGTGAGAAGTCATACAAAGAGAGGTTGAGGGTGTTGGATCTGTACATACTGGATACCAGAAGGGAGAGGCAGGATATGATAGAAACATTCAAGTATGTGAAGGGGATCAAAGAAGTTGGGGGGGGACTTACTCACAGGGAAGGTAGGCACTAAAACTAGAGGGCATAGCCTGGGGGGTGGGTAAGTTTAAGGGGAATGTGAGGGACATTACTTTACTGAGAGGGTGGTGGTGCCCTGGAACCATCTGCCAGTGGAGGTGTTGCAGGCCGGAACACTGAAGGGATTTAAGAGGGCTAGGGACAACCACAAGGGTCTATCTAGGGTACGGAGGGGGGAATGTAAGGGGGATGGGGGACATGTAAAGAGAAGGGAATGGGCAGACTCAATGGGCCAAATAGGTCCTTTTCTGCTGACACATATCTATGAATCTATGAATCTATTTGTTGAAAAGCTGTTTCCAAACAAAGTTAATTACTTTAAAACAAGGATGTTCTACATGTAACTTTGTTCAAATTTTGCAGGACTTGAGTATGAATACTAGCCCACCCAAACCATGGATTGTTTTTTTTTTCATTTTGTGGATTTCAGTGTGAAAATAATCCTTTAAGAAAAGCAGCCCTAGGAAAAAAATTCTGATTTTGGCTAATGTGTTTTCCTGTGCCTAGGTTGGGGCAGCAATGTCTCTTTCATAGCTGTAAGACTCAAGAACATTGATATAGTTCTTTGCCAGAATGCTATTCTTCAGTGCAACATATTTCTTTTTTTTTTTGTTAACGTATTTTGTGCACCAGTACTCTCCGTGGCATCCTTCAGAGGTGCCCAACTCAATCCTACCCCTTCTACTCCCTACCGTGGCCAGCCATCACCAGTTCATCCCCCCAGAGGGACTTCCCAGCTCTCCAGAGTGCTCCAGATCACCCCTGGAACTGGGCCCGCCCACCCCCGGTGGCACTTTCTGAAATTAGAGGGTCCATCCCTCTGGGAGGATGGCCTTGGATCCCCAGTGTGGCTTGGCCCAGCATTAGGGATAAGAGGGAGATCCCTGGGGCCTTCATTATCTCCTCTGCAAGCCAGGGATTTTCTACTTTTTCAGTTCCCCCCCTCTCCTTGCAGAGCCCAGCCAGCAAGACAATGAGTTGCCGTGGCTCTGTCCCCATGGCATACACTGCGCCACCCCAATTGGTGATCCTCCAGCCACCACCAGAGGTCACTCCAAGTGTGAGCGCACCCTGTACCCACCCCTAGGGAAGAGAGAGCAGTCCTCCGGATGCTCGATCTCTTCCCTCCCCTGCTGACCCCTGGCAGCCCTGGCACGTTCCTGAACCTGGGTCGCCAGCTAGGTGGGAGGTGTGGCATCCAGTGCCTCAACCCTCAGCGCCACTGGGCCGGCTCATGCAACACATTTCTTTAGAAGGAAAATGATCAACGGAATATAAGATTTAACATTTACAGCTGAACTGAAAAAAAAAAAAAGTATGAAAAGGCCAGGACAATACTACAGTAGTGATAAATACTTAGTTAATCTTTTTCTTGTTCTAATTCAAACCCAACAAGGATCTGCATTCTGTAAGGGTCTTGTTTTTGAGCCACTTTAAAGAGCTGCTGACGCCTGGAAGAAAAGTTTCAAAAACATTGTAATGAGTTGCAATTCATGTTTGATTCCATATATAATCTCACTGTTATTTAGTACCAACGAAATATACATGAATACATGATCTTTATCCCTTACAGTTCATCTGCCTCAGCAGCTTATTCCCTACTTCAAGTCATAATCCTCTATTGTGACACCACAAAATGTTGCCATGGGAGTAACTGTGATGTCACAAGCAATGCATTATGATCTCAGATAGGGAGAAAGCAACAGGAACAGATGAATTCTTCAGGGGGCAAAGATCCTGTTCTCATGTAAATTAGCTCACTATTAAATAATGAGGAGGAGGAATACAGAACTAATGTGAAATACAAGCTTAACTGTGACTAAATATTATGATTTGTTAAAGTTAACCTAAAGGCGACAGCTGCTCTTTAAGACTCTATTAAGATACATGTACTGTATTAAGTCTATGCAAATCACATGTCATTTGCCATTTTTTATTTTAGATTAAACAATTTATGAGACTCCCAGGAAAACAAGATATTGCTTCTCATGCGATTTGTATGATATGTGAATTTCCAGTAGATGATGACCTGCAGATTAAGTTGCTTACATACCTTCCTTTTTTCGTTGTTTACACTTTATTTTATTCTCCTGAGGGTAGGGCATCTCTCAGAGGTGCCCACTCGACCTATGCCTTTACTCTTCACTGAGACCTCCCTCCTCCGAGTCCCCACCAGGACTTTCCAGCTCCCTGATCAGCCCCCCGGGACCTACCTGGTGGCCTGTCTGAGATTAGGTCTGTCCTGGAAGAGGTCCTGGAGGAACAGAGAAGGGATGGTCAAGTGCTGGTGATGTGGGCTTGGTCCCTGGAGCAGTCGTTGCCTCCCTGTCCCTGCAGGGAATTTTAGGCTTGTGTGGTTTCCCCTCTGGAGTGCAGATGTGCAATGACGTCCTGGCCCAGTCATGCCAACGTCCATCACTGTTCCACCCCCAAGTCAAGACACCGCAAGTTCCTTGTGCTGCCCCTGTTCTCCATCAAGGGCCACCAAGGAGTGGTGTGAACCCTGGATCCCTCTCCAGGGAAGGGAGAGCAGTCCTCCAGACACTCAATCCCTTCCCTCCCCTGACGACCTCCGATGGCCCAAGTCCATTCCTGAACCTGGGTTGCTGGTGTGGCATCCAGCGTCTCAATGCTCAGCACCACTGGGCCAGCTTCTTACATACCTTCTTGAATGTAACATTATCAGTTATGCAGCAAGCTTAGTAAGATTTTGTTTCTAGGCACTTTGACAATGGGATTTTTCTCATGAAATGATGACTCCATACACTTATATTTGGGTGCTCAGCTGGCTATCATGTTTTTTAAAACATTCATCTTGTACATACCCACATCTTATCATTTGATTATTTTCTTCCTTTTACTACACAAACTCTTTTACATCATCAAATCTGCTCCTTGACATACATTCATATATGTATACATTTACATTTCTTATGTATCACTGTCTTACTACATATCCCATCAACATGTCCATATCTGGTATCTTCTTTCTCGTGGCTTGGATGTGTACCTGACCCCCCCCCCCCCCCCCCATGTCTGATAAACCCAATCTTTCCATTCTTCTTCTTTTCTGGGCTTGGATATCTAATGCCAGATCCTGACTTCTAGGGTGACAACCCCATGAGGTGCCCGACACAGCTGGATGTCAGACCCAGCCCATGCATAGCTTGTTACCACCTCACACTGCCTGCACCCCCTAAGTCTTCTCCTAGTGCCTTTTCCTCCTCCACATACCCCCTTCTTCCTCTTCCTTCCTCCCCTGACCCAGATAACTCCATCACATGTTACCCCCCCCCCCATCCCTTGGCAGTGTTACCTTTTACCTCATCATTTCTGTTACCTCCCTCTCGTCATCCATTGCCATCTGTTGGCAACCTGTTTCCTTCCCCATCTCCAATCTCTTGTCACATTGCCCTCTGCAAGCAACCCAGGAACTGTTCACCTTACTTTGTGTCAACCTCTTTCGGCAACCCAGGCAAGTTCCCTTATCTTGTCTCACTATCGCCCTCTTCCGATGACCCATGACCTCCTGCTTCTCCCTTGATCCCACTTCTGCAGCAATGCGCCCATCACAACCTCCCTCTTTGGGTGGGTGGGTAATCTCAGAACAAGCATAAAAAAGGGCTCTGCACTGCCAGGCACCCACCTAAATACCCCATCTAAGCCCTCCCCTTTCCCTATCTGCCAGCCAATCATTTTTCCTTTTCCTCCCCATGCCTATGAACCCCTCTGTTCCCTCCTCCCTCCCTCCACCCTATCCTGTACTAGGCCTCCCCTTCTCACACCACATCACCTGCATTTACTGTAATGTCAGGAAACCCCTGATGATTAGGGCTCCCCTTAAAGGGGTAACCCCCTTTACCTCCCTCTACAGTAGGATATTTTACCTTGTGCAAAAAGATTATTTGTTTCTATTTTTTTAAAATGTTTGTGGTGTTGCTCATTTACACTGTTGTTGCAACACTTACAGTCAGCACTGTCACTTTAAATTACCTTCTGAAGAAAGACAGATTGAGCTACTTTCAAAACTTCTGAGAAAGCTTGAGAGAGGGAAACTGGTTGAGCCTGTGATCCTGTGAGGGTTTGTTTTTCTCCGTGCCACAAAGGTTTATTCAGTTTGCACATTGATACTGCCACTACACTTTAATTAATGCCATGGATTCAGAAGATTTCAAAGATTTTCATAGATTTCATAGATGTATCAAGCTATATAGATGTAGTCCTTAAAGCTTGCCAACTCTAATTTAGGGAGTGGTTAGTAGATATTAAACTTGTACTCATCACCAAGTGCAGAATCAAGACTTCTTTTAAATGCATCCATATTAGGACTACTTACAACTTTGGCTGGAAGTTGGTTCCAAATAGAGACAACCCTATAGCTAAACCAATGTTTCCTGCGTAGCGTTCTCCATTTTGATACCAATAGTTGTTTAGTATGTCCTCTTGTATTAATTTTCTTATTAACAGGAATACTTCCTAACTCGCTACTAAGGATAGGATTTGTTTTGGATTTTTTTGTTCATATAAGTTTCACATATCTAGCTCCAAATCTGACTGCATAATAAGCACATAAATATTTTCAGGACATTTCCCCAAAAATACAATGCCAGATTTAGAGCCCCTATATGTTTGAGGGACTAATCCAAATGTCATGATATTTGTCATGTTTTTAAGACACCTATCATTAAGCAAGCATACCATATTTCAAGTCTCTAGCTCAATAGTTGACTGGGTTATGAAACAAATAAAAAAATATTAAAAACTTCCATGAAGTTACATGCCATTTTCTGGGATTTGATGGAGTTCCATTGGAATTCCATGAATTTGCAATTTTCTAATTCACAGTTTTGGGCTGAATTCATGATCCTTTTATGAATAAATGATCAACATTCGTAAATGGTTCATGATTGTTTCGATTGGACTGTCTCCACCTGAGATGAGTTCTTCATGCTCACAGTAGTACAAGGATGCTGATCCCCAGGAATTTTACAGTTACAATAACAGTACACAGTATACTCAGAATGAAATACACAATATACAGGAAAGTGCACTAAAAATAGCATGCTAGTGCAATCACCAGAGGGATCCAGTTTACTGGGAAGGGGAGAAATGCAAGGGAGCAGTGAAAAAAGGCTAACAAATTTGGGAATGCATAATTATAGGTATGACCCTCACCAAGCATCAACTGACTGGTGCACCACATTTAAACCCACAGTCCTAAGTTCTTAGAAGCAAAGCATTGTCTTTATGCTATGTGCTACTGCAGGTGGATGCAGGCCTGAAGATGAAGATGCCTTCTTGTGGTACTAGTGTGTAAGTTGGCTATTTGTTATCCACAGGAGAAACTCTAAGTCAATAAAGGTGGTGTTCCACACTATCCAAACTAAACTAACTAAACTCAGACATACAGGTGGCTACCCTTTCTGTAATCACAGTTTGTCAGTGGGTTCAATGTTGGATCTTGGATCTCAGGTAATGAGGTCAGCTGCACTGATGTGGCAGTGGCCATAGTTTAACAGTTACTCCCGAGTACCATCCTTTCCACTTTCTTCCTAATCCCATGAAGGAGGACTTTCCTCCTCTCCTCTTCACCCCTAGTGGGATTTCTTTCCTTCAAACCTTTGAGGCAATCTTCCTCCTCTTCCCCACATGGACAGAATTTAACTCATCCTTACTCCTTAGAGTGGATTTCATCCTCTTCCTCCCATGGAGGAGACTTTCCTCCTCTTCACCAAGTGGAAGGGAGTTTACTGTTCCTCACCCCTTGGAGTGGATTTTATCCTCTTCACCCCAGTAAGGGACTGTCCTCCTCTTCACCCCTTGTAGGGGCCTTTTTTTTCTTTTCAGCTATTGGAGGAATTTTACTTTTCTTCACCCTTTGAAGAGAACTTTCCTCCTCTTCACTCCTCGGAGAAGTCTTTCTCCTCTTCACCCCTTGCATGGGACTTTCTTCCTCTTCACCATCTTCTCCCATGGAGGGAACTTTTGTCCTTCTCAACCATTAGAGGGGACTTTTGTCCTCTTCATGCCATGGAGGGAACTTTCCTCCTCTTCACCCCATGGAGGAAAGTTACCTTTTCTTGACCCCAAGGAGGAGACTTTCCTCTTCTTCAACCATTAGAAGGATCTTGCCTCTTCTTCACTTCTCAAAGGGAACATTTCTCCTCTTCACCTCTTCAAGATGACCCCCTCCTCTTCACCCCTTTGAGAGGACTTTCCTTCTTCTCTTCAACCCCTGGGGGGACTATACTCTTCTTCACACATTAGAGGGTACTGCCTTCCTCTTCACCCATTTGAGGGGGCATCTCTCCTCTTCATTCCATCCAGAACACTTACTTGTATTTACAGTGTGGTTAAGGTGGCCACATTGGATGTTCCACAGCATAAGGGACACTTGAAAATGCAGGCTTCGCTGGTTCACCTTCGCTCTGCAGCTTGTGTACTATGAAGCTGGAGCCTTGACTGGGTAATATTCTTACTCTGCCTTCCAGGCATGTTCCAGATAGAGACTCACAATCTCACCTGTTCCTTCCAGGCCCACACCAACTGGCAGGCTCTGTCCCTGGAGCTCAAACTGTGAGCTGTTCACTCCTCTGTTACTATTGCAAATCTGATCTGTCTCCATTAATCCCATGCAGCAGCACTCCATCATTCTGCCTCTGATTGCCTGATAGATCTTGGAGATGGTATAGAGGTGTGCTGCCATTTTGATTGGTCCACTGTTCACAGGCTTTCTTCTCACCCTTGGACCTAACATACTGCCACTGAGGATAAAGGGTATTGTTACGGTGGTGCCCATCATAGCTATAGTTGCAAAAGTTCATAGTGTCTTGTAGATACCAAATAAATTGCTGTTCCCTTACTACACTCCTGGTTCCCCTCTCAGCCCCACAAGGAATCTTGTGAAGTCATTTATTTATTTATTTTATTTATGGTCATGGCAGTGATATGCCTGCTCCCATGGAGGGGAGCTCAAGTTAGATCCCCAGCATTTTGGTGGGACTACACAAATCCTTGTACAACCAGGTACTAGGATGTTATTTTACTTTAGAACTGTTTTTTTACTCATTCCTGTACACTACTTTATCAGGCTCTATATGTCTTTTGCATTTGCAGATCTTGTGTTTGAATTCTGTTAGTAGGTCTCAGGGTATGAAATCACAATATTGTCATCAGTTTTAGGTCTCAGTGTGTACCATACTGGGAGAGAGGAGCACCTTCATGCATCATCAGCAAAGTTATTGTGATTCTTGCACTGACATAGATGTTTATAACTTAAGGTGCAGTGCCAAATTTGTGTCACCATCTCCTCCAAATAAAATATGACACTAAACAGCAGCATAAGGCCAACATGTTATTAATTATTTCTTCATGGTAAGTGTAGTAGTGCCTAGCTGTGCTGCTCAGTTGACATTCAGAAGGTTTGAAACAGGGTAATGTGCAACAAATATTGCAAGTATTTTGGTGTTTGCATAAGGCCTACCTACTTCAAAATATTTTGATTGTTGGCACTGAACTCATTTAAAGCACTGCTCAAACTGTCAAATACCAGCTATGGGCTCTGAGAAGTGACACGTAATTACAACTGGTCTGGAAGCTATTATCTTGGCATACACAGTTATGTGTATCATGGCTCTATCAGTTTGTATTTTGCTGTCAGTAGCACAGGATTGTGCCCTGTCATTGATGAGCAGGGCGTTTATAAAATAAACACTTCTGACACATTCTTCAAAAGCCAACATTTCTGAACTTTTCAAGGAATTATAAATCATCCATTTAAAGTATATACTCACTGATGGAGGTGTTCTCAGTGTTTATTTAATGTATGCTTATTTTGGAGGGTCAAGTAGGGCAATTATGCTGGTTAGGGGTGGGATCAGTCTCAGCCTGTCTCCCCCTCTGCTGTACAGTTTTGCCAGCTGTACCAGCCAAGTACCAAGATGCCAGCACCAGCCAAAAAAACAAATTAAGTTATTTCAAGTGTCTCTTCCTCCCTCTCCTCTCTGTCTTTTCAATATCTGTAGATTATATTCCTGAAATAGTAAAGTCGCTGTACCACGGGCACTACAGCCTTTACATGCCACTGTAAGAAATGAAATAAGAAGTCAGCTAAGTTAGTGGGTGGTATCTACCCTATATTTTTTAACTGTAATGATTGGGATGAAGTGAAGTAATGTGCATGTTTTTACTGAAGTACTATAGGTTGGGGTATGGGTATAGTCTGCAGTACAGTACATGTGTAGATACTGTAGGTTTGAATGCTCGTGCAGTGTACAGTGGGTCTGGTCATTCACTGTCTCTGTTTCTGCAGCTAGGACTAACACCCTTTCAAGGTAAAATGAAGACATTTGAACCCTCTTGAGGGTGCAGTTCTACCCCTTAAAGTGCTGCCTAGATGAGGTCCCCTGAAACAAAAGGTACCTTAAGGAAGAAGACCAAAAATGCAAAGCTGAAATCATAGAATAGAATGTTCAAAACACTTCCTTTTCAAAAGGAGCGAGGGAGCAGCACATGTTGGAAGAGGTACATTATAGAAAAACAACTGATGACTAATGTACAGAACCTTCATTCAGGCCTTCTTCATGGCAGTATTAGTATATTATGACCATTGATATGGAGGAGTGGGGTAAAAAACTGTTAAGGAAACCAAGACCTTATGCCACCATCCTTGAAAACTTATTTGTTTTAATTATCAACAGTTTGGAGAAGAACCCCAACTTCTCCTGCCTCTTATGAGACTTTCACTCTTCCAAAGGTGCTTCAGCGTTCAGCCTTGCAATCAAAGGTATCAGTGAGTGGAAGGACTCTACTTCTGGAAAGGTGCTCGGAAAGTGATTTCCAATACCAGAGGAATAGGATCACAGAATGCATCCAGATGAGAAGAGATGTTTTCCCATCGGCTGTTCCAACAAAAATTGTAACCTTACTGCCTAATACTATGAAATGTCCTTATACTGTACTATTTCATCTGAAACTTGATATTTGTTTGTACTTCTCTGCCTTCCACATTGTACACTTTGTACCTGGGTCACACCTGAAAACGAGTCTCAGCTCAGTGTGCCTTTCCCGGTCACCAATTTTAAATAAATAAATAAAGAGATGAGGAAGGCGCATGATGCAGCTGCTTCAGGCCTGCCTGCCAAGTTATTCTCCTCTGAGTATAAGCACATAGCTTAAAATGTTGGGGACAAGTCCATGAGGAGAGACACCATATAGTATGAAACCCTTGAGTGGCAATAGCTTTAGATTTTTTAAAGCATTGGACTCTTAGAGTTGGACTACTTATACCAAATCCTGAATAGAGTGAATGTGAGTGAACAGTGCATCAAGTGGATTAAAGCTAAATATAACTTGTCAACAGCCAGAGTCAACACAAATGATTTAATTTTGGATCAATTTAAATGAAGTAGAGGCATGAGACTGGGCTGCCCCCTCTCTCCTTATTTTTTCTTCTTAACCATAGATCCATAAATTAAAAAAATATATATCTGAGAGCCACTGTGTCAAAAGAATTAAAATGGGGAAAATGGTTATAAAAATATTTACCTACACTGATGATCTTTTAGTCACAGTAAGCAAGCCAGTGACATCAATGGTTGAACTGGAGAGAGTTTGAGATGGTTTCACTGCAATTTCAGGACTCTGCATGAACTGCAAAAAGACCCAAGTAGTGGCAATGAACTCACCCAACAGAATGTCAAAGTAGGAATAGCAGGTATAGAATCCTGGTGTAAGGATCATATCAATTATGTTGGGTATGAGGTCCCAAGAGATGTGGTCCATCTTCCAAAATGTATACTTACATTTTCTGGATGCTGACTATCCCAACAAGCAGTACCCTGCTCAGCTTTGCCCAATAGATGGGATAACCCGATGCTATTACACCCGAGGATATTGCTCCTGATGGGGTAAGGTAGTGGATGTAATGGAATGCTACCTTACCCCATCTGATGCACAGGAAAGGATGGCTGGATGGGGTTGCTGGCCGAGCTGCCCCAGTGATGTGGAGGGGAATACCACCGGTAGGTCAGCCGGTATGCTGTGCGTGACCCCAGTTTTGGTCAGGGTCATGTCATTTTACACACTGCACCTCCTGTAAAAAGTTAACATTTTACTCCAGGGTCCGCTCCCCTTGGGTTGGATATTTTAGTTACAGTGGAGGCAGAGCCCTTCACATGGCAGTGCAATGGGCAGCCCCTTTTACACTTTATTTGCTCAGAATGCCCGAAATTTGAATGTTGGGCATAGGAGTAGTTCAGAGCTGTGCATTTCAGACAATATTACTTGGTATGCTGAGCGTCGGCATACTGAGTTTAGGGATATCATAGTATATCCTTTCAAAAGAGATTGAAAGCAATCTGCACAGACAGACAAAACATTATCTATATCTGTGGGGAAAAATGAATTGAATTAAAATGATGGCGATACTGAAACTGTTTTATCTGTTTCAAAACCTCCCACTTAGAATAGACAAAAGCAAATTTGCACTGATGAATAAACTGATTAAGAAATTTCTATCAATCAATCAATCAAATCAATCAAAATCTTTATTTATCCTGGTGAACACCATTGAGCATAGGTCATTTACAAGATGGACCTGGTTAGCACAGGGACACAGGATATAAAATTTATAACAGTCACAACATAACATCCAGTAATACTATACAATACTGAATACAATAGGTTAACAGAGTCACAAATGGAGAACAGTAGCACAAATCCTTCAGAGTGTAGTAATGTGTCAACAACAGTGACTGGGTGAGCTATACAAGGACAACAGTTAGGTAATGGAATATTTCATACAGTGCCTTGTGAAACAAGACTAACAATGTGTTCATAAACGTAAACAGGGAAGGGGGGTGTGGCAGGAAGAGGGGAAATAGAATAGGGGCATGATGGTTGAAGGTAAAAGGGGGAGAGATAAAAACCACAGAGAGGACACAGGACAGGATATTAAAGACCACAATTAGTTAACAAAAAGAGGAGAGAGTACTAGAAGAAATGTTAAGGAGAGGCCACAAGGTCAGGCATAGCAAAGAAGACAGACACCATGGAGGAGCGACGGAATTGTAGTGGAAAACTATGATCGGGGAAAGCAGCTGCAATTTTCCTTAACTGAATGGGCATATAGTGACTTGAAGGAGGATAGACTGACTGGAGTACTAAGCTTTAATGATTTTTGCATTTTATTCCATAGAGATGGCAGTGCAAAGCTTATAGCCATTCTCCCAAAACGTGTTTTGAGCTTAGTTACCTTTAAAGAGATAAAGGAGTAATTTCTCGGTGCATAATTCCCTAACTCGTATAGAGGAAGACAATCAGAGATTTATAGAGGTAGTTTATTGATAATAGCTCTGAATGTCCAGAGTACAGCATTTCTGTCACTCCTATACTGAAGGGAAGGCCACCCCATGGCAGCATAAAGGGCACAATGATGAGTGGAAAAAGGTAGGCCCGTGATAAATCTCAGAGCCCTGTGATACAACGTATCCAGTTTAGCCAGATGTGTGAATGGGCAGTGACTATACAGAAAGTCAGCATAGTCAACCAAGGAGAGAAATGTTGCCTGAACCAGATGCAACTTGGCATCTCTAGTAAGTAAGTTATTAATCCTAAGAAAGAGTCCAAGCCTCTGCCTCAGTTTTTTTAGCAGATTCTCGATATGGTCAGTGAAGTAGAGTCTATGGTTGAGCCACACTCCCAAATACTTACATTTATTGACAAATTCTAGGTTTTCTCCCAAGACTGTGGTGCTCTGAGGAATAGTGCCAGCACTGGCCAGGTTTGCTACATGAAGAAGTGGTGAAAACAGCATTGCCTTAGTTGTTTTGGTGTTTAGTAAGAGCTTTTTGCTTAGAAGTTGGCTCTGAAGTAGATTGAATTTGGCTTGTAGGTCACCACAGGTGGCTTCTCACGATGGGCAACTTAGGTAAACTACCGTGTCATCAGCAAACAAATGAATATTGGCCTTAGTTATATTGGAGTCGATGTTGTTTATCTAAATTGCAAATAGAAGGGACCAAGAATCAATCCCTGGGGGACCCCTGTTTGTAGGGGTTTAACTGGAGAAAGTTCACCTTCTGCCATAACTTGCTGCCATTAATCAGAGAGGTAGTCAGCAAACCACTGCAAGGATAGTGGATCCAGGCCTATCACCTTCAGGGAGGAGATGAGCAGGCCATGGTCAACTGTGTGGAAGGCCTTGCTTAAGTCCATGTTAAGTCTAGGTATGGGGTGATGACCCCCACAGATTACCTTTGATCAAACCTAGGGCCCCTTGGATAGAAAGGTATTTTGTCCTCTGTCACTGGGTAAACTATCACATAGCTTTCCTTTACAAATAAGCAGTCCATTGTACTGTGCACACTTCTAAGGACACACCCCTTTGTGGGGGGTTTCTAAAAGTCAGATTGCTGTCTCTTATAAACTTTCTGTCTAGTTTATTCCCACTCAAATGCATATAAGGGACATATGTATTAAGAAATGTATTTATGTTATAAAGAAAAAAGTTAGGGCTCTGTTGAACTTTGAGAAATTGCCTGAACATTTAACAATGTTACGGAATAATGATGCTCTTTTATACAATAACAGACCTATAGAGGATGCAGGATGGGCAGAAACAGGAATTACTAATATCAATCATTTCCTATGCCCAATAACTAGGAGAGTACTTTTTTTGAGGAGGTTAAATCACAATTCCACCTTCACAGCTCTCAGTTTGCATTATGCCTACACATTGCAAATGCCTTACAAAATGATTTCCAAAATTCACACCTAAAATTTCCAGACAGAGAGGAGTGGAACCAAACCAGTAAATTAGCTGCCATGAGGGAAGGAGCTAGTTTAGTATATAAAATGTTACTGGGTTACAACATTGTCTCTGCCTCACAAGCTTCTAAGAGGAAGTGGGAGAGAGAACTAAGGGAACCCATATCCTCGAAGGAATAGGCCAATGTTTGGAAGAATGCATTCATATGCAGCAGGGAGATTCATGGTAGGACAATGCAATTCACAATTCTGCATAACAATTATTACTGGCCAAACAGACTAGAAGAAATGGGGTACCTGCCAGAAGGTGAGTGCTGGAGATGCCAAGAAAAGCATGCAAGCCTTCTACATGTGCTTTGGAGTTGACTGCTTATTTCAGTAATCTGCTCTAGAAAAACCAAATCAGTGAGCAGATAATCAAGAACAAGATCCCATACTCCCATGAATTGTTTATATTGCCCAAGTATACACATGTTATCCTGTCATTGCTATGCTATGCTATGCTGACTCTGAATTGTATTTGTAACTGTTCTTTCAACCCCTTCCTCTGGTTGCACCTAGAAATGAACCTTGGTTCAGTGTGTCCCCAGCCTGAGGGTAGTGTGGGTGAATAGGCGGCATGCATAGGGAGGGCGCTGTGGAACCACAGTGAGCACGTGCCTCCACATGTATATGCATGGCTGCAGGATGGGAGGGGATCAAAAAAATGGAGCTGCCAGGCTCTATGAAGCCCCCAGCCGTGATCCCGGTGATGAGGTCATCGGTTGGGAAAGAATACTAGCCCCCAGTGGGGGATAGAGTCCAATGTTCTGCTTTTGAATAACACACAGAAAACTTGACTGTTTGCTGTGGCACTTACTTTGAAGAGACTCACACTTTCCAATTGGGAGCAGCTGCCACCATCCTTTAAAGTTGGTGCAATAACCTAAGTTTGGTGGCTAGCAATGAGAAAATCACTCTATCATTATGAAACAAAAGCCATCTATTTGAAGAGACCTGATCTATGTTTTTAGTTTTCATATAGCAACAAAGATCAGTAGATTTACTCAACAGCCCCCAGTTGAAGGAAATAGCATTAATTGCTGTTAAAAATGTGTTCTTTTCTGTGCTCTTAATTTAATATTATTACACTGAATCAGCTCACATGAGATACTTCTCCATCATTTTTTTTATTTTCTTAGTAACTGCTCTTATAAGGCTATTTAATACTGTGACTTGGAATGCTGTTTACTTATTTGTTGTATATGAGTTATTTTATTGTATTTAATGATATGACCATTTCTAAATTATTTATTGTTTTTCTTGTTGGAAATCTAATGTATTTATTTAGACAGCAGTTTGGAAAACCTTTGAGCCATAGGCTCATTTACAAAGGTACCTTGTCACAGTAAGACAAATGAAAATACACAGTATAACAGTATAACACAGTATAACAGTAACTTAAGACAAGGATACAAACAAGCTGGTACAGGTAGGATTGATGCAAAATTAAAGGTTTAATGGAAAAACATGCTGGGGTGAGAGCTTAATAGTTATTGTGAAAGTGCCTGACAGTTGTATGATGACATTGTGGCATATTCCTGAGTAGTTGTTGTGAGTACAAAACTATTAAAGCATGATCGGATTAAAGAGGAGGGTGTAGCCTGGCATGAGTGAGACAATTCAGGAGATGATGTTGAAGCCCACCTAGGAAGGATGATGAGCAGAACTTAATAAGGAAAAGCAGCAAATAAAGGACCCAAAAATCCAAGGGAGTGAAGCACAGCTAAGGTAAAAACTTTCAAGAATAATGAAGGCAGGATGGACAGCTGAGGCAAGGCCCATGGCAGTATGATGGGAAGGAGCAGCAACTAAAGAATGGCTGATAAGGAGGCAACCTGGCAAAAGGAGAGGGTCTAAAAATTTCAAGAAGGCACAGCATGGACAGTCAGACTGAGATGACAGTATCAGTCAGAGAAATACAAACAGGGCAAATAAGCATGAGAGAAGAAAAGTAACAGAGTGGTCAGTGGAGGGCAGATGTGACAAGGCAGTAGCAGCAGACAGCCACAAAGTCAACAGGTAAGGAGAGCCAAGAGGGCCAGATCAAAGACCAAGTAGGAAAGAGGGCAGCAGCTAATGGGCACAGCACCTGAGGAACCCAGAGCAGGTAGACAGCCCACAAAGGGTGCAGAGGAAAAACTATCCAGAGTGGCCACTGAACGCAGGAGAGAGAGAGAGAGATTCCACAACCACTCACGAGGAGACCCAGGCAGAAGAGGAATAGCAGATATAAGTTCGGAGGACAAGGCCCAAGTGGGGAAAGTATAGCTTGGAGCAACAGCACAGAAGGCAGACCCAGAAGCACCCAGTGGCAGCAATAGAAGGTATGAGATGTCGGAGGAAGTAGGAGGTAGATCACAGCAAAACAGGCAGATGTGGCTGTGGCCAAAATCATTAATAGAAACACGTGACCAAAAGAAGCTTGGACATGAGTAATTTAAGAACACTGAGCTGGGGTGGAGTGATGTGAGTCTCCTTCTTCCCTACTGAACAGTGGACACAGACCAATTATTTCTGGACTGCGGTGTTGATTAATAGGGATGATAGGCCACATTCTTACAGTGCAACTAGACCCGCTAGAGGTGAAATTCATGAACCTGCACAAGATGAATGAAAGAAAAAGCATTCCTATCTTTTCAAAAAAGTGAGAAATCCTGACAAGATTATTTTCATAAATAGGTAATTGTAATTATTGTTTTATTATATTAAAATACTTGTGCATTATTGAGCAGGACTTGGGACTGTGACAAGTGATGAAGATACAGCATAGAAACATAGAAACATAGACAATAATGGTAGAAAAAGACCAGACGTCCATCCAGTCTGCCCAAATTCCCTATGAATCCCAGAGCCTGATGTTTCTCCAGGATACTAATTTATCCTGTTCTCCATTCCATTCTCCTCCTTGGTTCTGTCACCCAAGCAACCACTATATCCTTCATTCCGTTCCAACTCTGTTTGAAGCCCCTAACTGTTTTCACACTCACCACCTCAGCTGACAGACTACTCCATGGTTCCACCACACTTTCCGTAAACTGGTACTTCCTCATATCTCTCCTTAGAAACATAGAAACATAGAAGTTGACGGCAGATAAGAACCGCAAGGCCCATCCAGTCTGCCCATTTCTTTTTCTACCTTATAAATGTGCCATCGGCCTTTGCTCTGTCAGTGGCTCTATCTATTCATAGTCATTTGTATTGCTCCCTTATGCCTATCCCATGCCTGTTTGAAGCCCTGCACTGTATTCATAGCCACCACTTCTGAGGTAGGCCATTCCATGCATCCACCATCCTTTCTGTGAAAAATAATTTCCTCACATTCCCCCTTAATCGGCCCCCCTCTAATCTCATGCTGTGTCCTCTTGTCCTGCTATTTTTCTTATATTTAAACATGTTAGACTCTTTCACCTTGTTAATGCCCTTAAGATGTTTGAATGCCTCTATCATATCACCTCTCTCCCTCCTTTGCTCAAGGGTATACATATTGAGCTCTGTTAATCTGTCCTCATATGTCTTCTGATGCAGTCCCTGCACCATTTTGGTTGTCCTTCTCTGGACTGCCTCAATTTGGTTAATGTCCTTGTGAAGCTGTGGCCTCCAATACTGCACACAGTACTCCAGATTGGGCCTAACCAGTGTCTTGTAAAGAGGGATTGTTACCTCCCTCTTACGACTTGTGATACCCCTACTAATACACCCTAACACCCCCCTAGCCTTACCTACTGCTTTAGAGGTCTGCTTGATGATTTCAGGTCATCAGTGATGATGATGCCCAAGTCTTTTCTTCCTTTGTGACTGCTAGCAACTCCCTCCCAGCCTATAGGTGGCTTCAGGGTTTCTCTTCCTATGTGCATGATCTTGCACTTCTTTGCATTAAATCTCGTTGCCACTCTTCTGACCATTTTGCTAGTTTATCCAGATCTCTTTCATTCTGTCCACCCCATCTGGATCATCTACTCTGTTGCAGATCTTGGTGTCATCTGCAAACAGACAAGCCTTACCCTCTAGTCCATCTGCAAGGTCACTAATGAAGATGTTGAAGAGGGCTGGCCCCAGGACTGATCCCTGAGGTACCCCACTTGTGACTTGCATCTCTTCTGACTGTATACCATTTACCACCACTCTCTGTTTTCTGCCCTCAACCAGTTTGCCACCCAGTTGACCAACTTCTGACCCACCCTGAGCCTACCTAGCTTATTTATCAATCTTCTATGTGGAACAGTGTCAAAGCTTTGCTGAAGTCAAGGTAGGCTACATCAACTGCTCCCTTGGTCCACCACTCTGGTTACCCAGTCAAAGAAATCTATGAGATTAGTTTGACAGGACCTCCTTTTGTAAACCCATGCTGTCTTGGATCCTGTGCCCCTATGGATTCCAGGTGTTGCACTATCCTTTCCTTAAGGAGTGCCTCTATAATCTTGCCCACTACTGAGGTAAGACTGACTGGTCTGTAGTTCCCTGCCTCCTCCCTGTTATCACTCTTGTGGAGCGGGATCACATGAGCCCTTCTCCAGTCTTCTGTGACCTCTCCTGTGCTCAGAGACTCACTAAACAGTTCTGCTAATGGCTCTGCTAGATCACTTTTAGCTCCTTAAGTACCCTGGGATGTATCAGGTCGTGCCTTATCCACCCTGAGCAGCAAGCTCTTGTAGGACCCTTTCTTTTGTGAAGGGTAGTGCTCACCTCCTCCCCTGTGTCCATGGTGCTGAGCTGGGGCCCTGCCCTACCTTCTCTTCAGTAAATACTGAGTATCTATTTAGGATAGATGCTTTTACATGGTCCTCCTTCTCACATGCTCCCTTTTCTCCATTAAGCTTAGCAATACCCCTCTGGACTTTCTCCTTTCACGAATGTATCTATAGAAAGTCTTGTCACCTTCTTTACTGTTCGTGCTAGTGTTTCCTCAGTTTTGGACTTTGCCTGCCTTACTGCCTTCCCTGCTTCCCTTAGGGCAGTTTGGTATGCCTCCCTATCATCATCCCGCTGTGTTCCCTTATATTTCCTGAAGGCCAGCCTTTTGGCTCTGACCTTTTCTGTTACTGTATTTGAGAACCAAAGTGGTTTCCTTCTTCTTTTGCACTTCCTTTTCTGTCTAACACAATGGGATGTTGCTTCAAGTATTGCATCCTTAATGCTTGCCCACTTTGCCTGTACCCCCTGACCTGTGTACCATTTGCCAGGGCTAGCTTAACTCTGTTGGCCATCTTATCAAAGTCAGCTCCTCTGAAGTCCCATATTTTTGCTTGGAATGGGATGATTTAGATGTAGTAGCCAAATTGAACCATACCATGTGGTGGTCACTGGCCCCCAAGTGACCTTCTGCCTGGAGATCTGTGATCCCTTCCCTGTTAGTCAGTACTAGATCTAGGATAGCCCTGTCTCTTGTGGGTTGTTGTACCAGTTGTTTGAGGCCCTCCCCCTGCAGGGAATCCACTATGTGTCTAGTTCTTGCAGATGTTCCAGCTGGTATTGACCAATCTGTATCCGGCATGTTGAAGTCTCCCATTATCAGAACCTCCCCTTTAGCTGTCATGTTTTGTATATCTTCTAACAATAATGTGTCTATGTCCTCCCCCTGGTCTGGGGGCCTGTAGACAACCCCAGTTCTTATGACTGTCCCATTTCCTGTTTCCAGGGTGACCCACAGTTCTTCTGGCTCCTTAAATGTATTCTGAATTTCTGTAGCTTTGATATTTTCATTGACATACAGGGCCACTCCCCACTTTTTGCACCTCGGTCTCTCTTCTGAACAATACATAGCTAGGTACTGAAGTCTCCCAGTGTGGTTACTGGTAAACCATGTCTCACTAATTGCTACTATGTCCAGTTTAGCCTCTGACATTGTTGCCTGCAGGTCTGGGATCTTATTTCCCAGGCTGTGAGCATTTGTGTACATGATTTTCCATTGGCCAGATTCTGGTGTGTTAGTTGTTGGGTGAGGTTTGGCATTACCTCTGTGCATCGTATGGGGAGACAAACCTTTTTTCTTACCTGGTGATGCAAATGAACTGCAAACATGCTGAATCCCTGTTTGACCACTAGCTGAGGGGGGAAGGGTGTTCTTCCCTTTCGACGTATGGGGTGCTGCACCCCTCTCCCCATTTGCTAGTTTAAATATTCTGCAACAACGTCAAACTTCTGCCCCAATGCACTGACTCCCTCCTTAGTCAGATGCAGTCCATCAAATTTAAAGAACTTTCGCTCCCAGAACTGTTGCCAGTTCCCTTCAAATCTGTGTCTTTTTTCCTGGCACCAGCCCTTGAGCCACGTGTTTAGCTCCCCTATCTCCCCTTCTCTGACCTTCTGTCCATCTGTCCCCCTCTCCCAGACTGGCAGGATCTCAGAGAAGGAGATGCCGGACAAAATGGATGATAGTTTGTCACCCAGCCTGGTCAAGTGTTCCTTGGTCTCCACAACTGACCAGCTGGTGAGATCATTAGTCCCTATGTGTACTAGGACATCAATGTTTTCACCTGCTTTGTGAACAATTTTAGCATTGGTCAGTGTCTCTCCATGCTGATGTACCTGGGAGACATCTGACCATTACCTAGCTGGAGATGGTATCAACTCTCCGAATCATGGAGTCTCCTATGATCAGAAGTTTTTGGTTTCCTTTTGCTTTTTTGTTTTGGTTCCTGATTTGGGAGAGTTTTGTTGTGCTAGCTCCTATGCAGAGTGTCCTGCTCTGCAGTGTCTTCTGCCTCTTTGTTTGATTTCAGAGATAGAGGCAGATACCTGTTTGTAGTGTTTATATGGGTTTTTGGAGGTAATATGTTGGAGAGCAGAGAGTGATGGGGCACCCAATTTGCCTCTCCTAACCACCTGCCAGCCTCCTGGTCCAACTACCCTCTGCGGTCAAAGTTTTTCTGTTGGATGCTGGGGGAATGGCGGGTGGTTCTTATAATGTATTTCCTCTTGAATATGAAATTTGAGGTGTGCAATCTCTGCCCATGCTGCCGGAGCTGAGCCCTAAGATCTCCAATGGCCCAGCATGTAGGACAGTGTCCTAAATCCTGTAAGACTGTCCTTCTGAAAATTGTTCCACAGTACCTGCAGTTAATGATATCCATTCCAGATAAGTTGCTGGGTTTATAACCTAGTCAGAGTAATTAGAAGGAAAAAATGCAAGTAATGGTTTGATTGTGTTTTGTTTTGTTTAACTTGTTATAACAAGTTAAATTACTAGTGCCCTGTAAATGAGCTCACCTTGTGGATGCCCCACTGATCTATCCCCTTCCTGCTCTGCCACAGGAAATGTCACAACTGTGGTACCCTATAAAAGGAGTGTAGTGTGGGTGGTTGGCTGGGCCTTCCCTGCCGAAAAGAAGAACCACGGATGAAAGAACAAGGAGGTAAGAGCAGAAACAATCAGTCAACAACAAATGCAGTAACCTGAAAGCTTATCCTAATGTTAGATAAAACTGTAAAACCTGTAAAAGCACCACCTGTAATAATTTCAGAGAACATATACGCTGTAAGAAACACTTTGCTACAGAGAAAAATAAAGCAATGAAATGTTAGCAACAAACAGTAGCAATCCCTGTGAGTAAAAAATCAAAACAACACCACACAGTAAATCAGCTTAGCCAAAAGAAGTCTTAATCCTTTCCCTTGCTCTGGTAAGGTTCTCTACTCTGCCTTTCAAGCAGTCTTGGAAGGAAATAACTCAGGTGAAGCTAGGTGCTTGGCCAGCAAACCAAGTCTTCTTGACCTCCCTCCTGTAATTTTTCACTCATATTCACAAGACTGTGAGTTAGTGTTCAAGCAACATATGTCCCAACAATTCACTTTGCTAATTCCTTTAAGGAACTTGAAGGTCTCTATCATGTCTCTCCTCTCCCTTGTCCAGAGAGTACATGTTCAGTACCTTGAGGTGATCCTCGTAGGACTTTTCCTGCTGACCCTGAATCATTTTTATGTTGTCTTGCATGTGCAGTGCCAGCAGCATTTTGTGACAGCTTGCTGGAGAAGCAGGTTGTGGAGGTGCAGCCGTGTTGTGACCAATGCACCACTGCTTTCTTGGGCTGGTCTGTGTGGCACCAATGAATGATCACGCTGTCTATGACAGCAGCTCAGAAGCATGCCACCTCTTTGAAGATTTTCGCTGCTGCAATGAGGGATTGGCCCATCATTGCAGGGCATGCCTTGCCTGCTGAAACATTTCAATAAACATGTCAGCGGCTGTCACCGTCTGCCTCTTACAATCCCCAGCAAACTGACTTTGGGGGTGCCCAGTCCCTCTGTCGGCATGTCCGCTCTCAAGACTGTGTGGCACACTGGGAGCCCACCCCAGTGTGCCTCCCTGTGTTTGGAAGCTGACTGTGTTGGCATTTTCCTGCCCCTGCCCACCCCCATTGTGAACCACACTGGGAGCCCACCCCAGTGTATCAAACATCATGCCACCCAAAGTCATGGGGCATAATGGGAGCCCACCCCAGTGTCCCCAACATTTGTGACACCTGTAAAGAAAGAAAATGGTTTGCGCTGTTTTTTTTTAACCTGAGACAAAACCCTTTTCGTTGTGCTGGGCCTCCTCCCCCAACCTGCACCCACCGCTGTACCCACCTCCCTACCCCCTTACCCCATATTTACCTCCGAGTCCAGCGCCACGATCTTCGGTGGAGTGGGAACACGTCTGGACTCTTCAATGCTGACCACGATCTGAAGAAATGCCAGTAAGCTGTATAATAATGGCACAAATGGGGGGGGGGACATAGAAACATAGACTGTGATGGCAGATAAGGACCGCTTGGCCCACCTAGTCTGCCCATTTCTCTACCTAGAGGATAAGCTGCTTATCCTATTTAACCAACAGCATATTTCTTCCTACCCCCCACAAAAATTGCTTTATGTCCGTCTCACGCATTCTTGAATTCTCCCACAGTTTTAGACCCCACAACCTCCTCAGGAAGGCTGTTCCATGCGTCCACCACCCTCTTGGTAAAAAAAATACTTCCTCACATTGCTCCTGAGCCGTCCCCCCTCTATCTTCAAATTGTGTCCCCTTGTTCTTGTACATCTCTTTTTCTGAAAGATGCTACCCTCTTGTACTTTGTTAATTCCACTGAGGTACTTAAACGTTTCTATCATGTCCCCCCTCTCCCTCCTTTCCTCAAGGGTATACATATTAAGCTCCTTTAGCCTCTCCTCGTATGGCTTCTCTTGCAGACCCTGCACCATCTTAGTTGCCCTCCTCGGAACTGCCTCAAACCTGTCTATGTCCTTGCGGAGATGGGGTCTCCAGAACTGGACGCAGTACTCCAGATGGGGTCTCACCAACTGTCTGTACATGGGGATAACAACTTCCTGTTTTCTGCTGGTGATGCCTCTCCCCATACATCCCAGTATCCCCTCAGCCCTCCCTACCGCCTTCTCACATTGCTTGCCAACCTTAAGGTCATCTGATATGATTACCCCCAGGTCCCTTTCCATTTTTGTTGTTGTTACTACCGCCCCATTGTGTAATCTTCCCCTGGGTTTTTGTTTCCCAGGTGCATTATTTTGCACTTCTTTGCATTGAATTCAAGCTGCCATACATCTGACCATTCCTCCAACCTTGCCATAGAAACATAGACTTTGATGGCAGATAAGGACCGCTTGGCGCCCCTAGTCTGCCCATTTCCCTACCTAGAGGATAAGCTGCAGATTCTATTTAACCAACAACCTATTTCTTCCTACCCCCCCACAAAAATTGCCTTATCCCTGTCCCATGCATTCTTGAAGTCTCCCACAGTTTTAGACCCCACAACCTCCTCAGGAAGGTTCCATGCGTCCACCACCCTCTCTGTGAAAAAATACTTCCTCACATTGCCCCTGAACCGTCCCCTCTATCTTCAAATTGTGTCCCCTTGTTCTTGCACATCTCTTTTTCTGAAAGATGCTACCTTCTTGGACTTTGTTGATTCCACTGAGGTACTTAAATGTTTCTATCATGCCCCCTCCCTCCTTTCCTCAAGGTATACATATTAAGTTCTTTAGCCTCTCCTCGTGGCTTCTCTTGCAGACCCTGCACCATTTTAGTTGCCCTCTTCTGAACTGCCTCCATCCTGTCTATGTCCTTGTGGAGATGGTGTCTCCAGAACTGGATGCAGTACTCCAGATGGGGTCTCACCAACCGTCTGTACAAGGGGATAACAACTTCCTGTTTTCTACTGGTGATGCCTCTCCCTATACATCCCAGTATGCCCCCAGCCCCCTCTACCTCCTTCTCACATTGCTTGCCAGCCTTAAGGTCATCTGATATGATTACCCCCAGGTCTCTTTCCATTTCTGTTGTTGTTACTACATCCCCCACCCCATTGTGTAATCTTCCCCTGGGTTTTTGTTTCCCAGGTGCATTACTTTGCACTTCTTTGCATTGAATCCAAGCTGCCATACTTCTGACCATTCCTCCAACCTTGCCAAGTCCCTTCTCATCCTTTCCACACCTCCTTGTGTATCAACCCTGTTGCAGATCTTTGTGCCATCTTCAAAGAGGCATACTTTTCCTTCTAGTCCCTCTGCAATGTCACTTATAAAGACATTAAAAAGGACTGGACCCAGTACTGAATCCTGCGGTACCCCACTAGTAACCTCTCTTTCTTCAGAGTGGGCTCCATTTACAATTACCTTCTGCGTCCTGTTGTTCAGCCAATGTTTTACCCAGGCTACCACCCTGGGACCCACTCCAAGGCTGGTGAATTTGACTACTAATCTTTTGTGTTAAACTGTGTCAAATGCCTTGCTAAAGTCTAGGTAGGCCATGTCCACAGCCCCTCCCTTGTCTACTACTTTGGTCACCCAGTCAAAAAAATCAATTAGATTCATCTGACATGACCTTCCCACTGTGAACCTATGCTGCCTTGGGTCCTGTGCCCCACTGACCTCTAGGTACTCAACAATTATTTCCTTCAGAAGTGATTCCATCACTTTCCCTACCACAGAGGTCAAACTGACAGGTCTGTAGTTTCCTGCCTCTGTCTTGCTCCCACTTTTGTGAAGGAGAATGACATCAGCCTTCTTCCAGTCCTCAGGTACCACACCATCCTCCCATGATTTGTTATAAAGGGTAGTCAGTGGTGTCACTAGTTCTCTGCTTAATTATTTTAGAATTCTGGGGTGAATTCCATCTGGCTCCATTGCTTTGTCCACCTTCAGTTTTAGGAGTTCTTTCAGAACCCTTTCTTCTGTGAAAGGGACTGGGATTGACCCCATTCTCCAGATTGCTTCTGTTAATTGGATTAGGCACCTCCCCCACTTCCTCTTTTGTGAATACTGAACAGAAGTATTCATTCAGTATCCCTGCTTTTTCACTGTCACTCTCTGTCCACCCACCATCCATTCTATTCAGCCTCACTATCCCTCCCTTTGTCTTTCTACGCTCCCTGATATACCTATAAAAGGTTTTTATCCCCCTTCTTAACTCGAGTTGGCTATCTTTTCCTCAGTTTGTGCCTTTGCTATTCTGACTACCCTCCCTGCTTCCTTCTGCCTTAACTGGTACAGTTCTCTGTCCTGCTCCTTCTGTGTTTCCTTATACTTCCTAAATGCTATCTTTTTCTCCCTAACCATCACCGCCACTTCTTTTGAGATCCATAGTGGCTTTTTCTTTCATTTTGATTTGTTTATTTGCTTCACACAAAGGCTTGCTACCTCTGTGATGGCAGTTTTGATATTTCCCCATTGTTACTCCACCTCTCCTTCTAGCCTATTTGCTTGTGCTTTTCTAAGGCACTCTCCCATCTTGCCAAAGTCAGCCCTCCTGAAGTCCAGAACCCTCACTTTTGTATGGCTTGACTCTGTAGCTGAGTTTATCATGAACCGCACTGTTTGGTGGTCACTTGTTCCCAAATGGCTACCCACTTCTAGATCTGAGATCCTCTCACTATACCCATTTGAGAGTATGAGGTCTAAGATTGCTCCCTCAGGAGTAGGTTCCAAAACTAGCTGTCTGAGGCATGCCACTTGATGGGCATCAAGAATGGCCCTGTTTTTGGATGTGGCTGCAGAAAAGGTGCTCCAGTTAACATCTGGCATATTAAGGTCCCCCATCATCAGTGCCTCCCCTTTCTCTGCCATCCTAAGTATGCCTTCTATCATATCCTTGTCCATTCCCTCCCCCTGACATGGGGGTCTGTATACAACCCCTTGCAGATTGTGGTGCCATTTCCAGTCTCTAAAGTGACCCACAGTGCCTCCTCTCTCCCTGTTTACTCTTTTGTTCAGTTGCTTTTATCTCTTCCCTTACATAGAGATACTCCCCCTTCTGCCTTCCCTGTCTCTCTCCTGTAGGTTGTGTACCCTGGTATGTTAACATCCCAGTCATGGTTCTCTGTGTACCACGTTTCTGTGACTGCTATGATATCCAGGCATCCCTCTTCCATCAGGGCCACCAGTTCAGGAGCTTGTTGCCCAGACTATAGGCGTTGGTACTCATTACCCTCCATTTCTTGATGGCCTTACCCTTTTTGCCCCATCCCTGTCCTATTATGCTTGTCACTTTCTCCATTTACCCCGCTTCTCCCTATTGACATCTCTATGTTGGTGTCTACCTCACTTAGTACTGATTTTTTGATGGGGGTCTAGGATTTCCTTGCTCCTTTCAGTGCCTCCCCTTGGCTGGATTTAAATGCTTGCCAATGAAGTATTTAAACCTATCACCTAGGATCCCTGGTTCTCCTCCTGGACAGATGCAGACCATCATGCCAGTATAGGCCTGCATCTGTCCAGGTGGACCAGTCCCCAATGAAGCCAAATTCTGAGCTCTGCACCAGTTTTCCAACCACTGATTGAATCCCATGGTGTGTAGCACCCTAGCCTCATCCATGCCATAGACAGGCAGCACCTCCGAGAAGGTTACCGTGTGTGCTATTTGTCTAAGGCCCTTCCCCATCTCCACAAATGCTTCTTGCACTGCTCTGATCCCTTTCTTAGCCAGGTAATTTGTCCCTAGGTGGACAATGACATCCAGCTTCCTTCCCTGTGCAGCTGCTCCTGTGATCCTGAGGATTTGCTCCCTGTCCCTCCAAGCCATGGCGCCAGGCAGGCACCTTACCTCCCTCTCCCCTTCCTTCCCCAGTTCTACCTTCCTAACAATGGAGTCCCCCACCAGGAGTTGTTTCCTTCCCCTGTGGGGTCCCATGCCACCCTCCTGTGGGTCTCCTTTGTGGAGGTTCCCAGCATCCTCCTTGGTCTCCACTGTGGGTGCCTCCATAGAGGAACCACACATTTCCAGAATGGCAAAGAAATTGTGGTGAGGTACAACTGGAAGGATGCGCTCCTCTTTCTTGGCAACCTCTGAGGCAATGGCAGAGACTCTGGTGGTACCTGGGTGGGAGAGGAGGTCCCACAAATCCTGGCCAACTCAGCCTGGAGATGAGCAGTCTCCTTCCTCAGCCCAGAGGTGCCTGCAGATGGGACAACACTGCATCCTCCAGAACATCTTCTGGAAGACTGCTGCTCCACAACCACTGCACTGCATCACTCCCATCATGTCTTTTTTCTGGCCCTCTAACTGTTGTTTGGAATACTTACTTTTTCCTCTGTTTCTTTTCTTTTTTTTCTTTCTTTTTTTCTTCCCCTACTAACTGCCTCTATGCCCTTTTAGCTCCTGATCTTCCTGTTCTAAGAAAAGAAGTTCCTATATTTCTCAGTAGTCTCCTTACTTGCTCAGAGTCAGACCTCCAGCAGCTGGGGGGGATGGAGAGCTTCTCTTGCCCTTCTAGGATGGTGAGTCTTTGGTGGCTCTGTGATCACTCACTTCCTGCTCCCAAACAGGAAGTTCCTGTTGTCAGTTAAATCCTGTGCCTATAAAAGTACAACTGGTTTAGGGTGGGGGGTGGAGGGCAGGGAAGGAGGGCAATATAGTCCCAGTAGAGAAGTTTTAGTTATACCAGTAGCTCCTTCCTCCTGGTGTTCTGTCTGTTCTCTGGCAGAAGCTATCTAGGGCAGTGCTTAAATATGGTTTTAACCTGGCTTCTTCTAGCTAAGCCACTCCCCCTACTTTGCAAATCTTTCTACCCTTTGTTAATTTCACAGATAACAATTCCCTTCTGACACCTGTGACAAGCATCTAGATACAGTAAGTACACAGATAACACAGATAACAGATAACAATTTACTTCAACTACCTCTGACAAACACACTAACTCTTTTTTTTACCCTAAATTGAAGGTCCCAGTACAATATTTCTATTTCTTAGTTCCAGTAGAGAAGTTTTAGTTATACCAGTAGCTCCTTCCTCCTGGTGTTCTGTCTGTTCTCTGGCAGAATCAACTTAGGTGGATATTTCAGCCGTTTTTTTGACTTTTGACTCAAAATTTTCACCATGGGGTTCTTGTGACCCCACCTCATGAAATCAGTCACTGTCATTTCATTATTTGACCCCTTAAGGTGATTTCATGGTCACTGCACCAAATCACCTTTTGGGACTGATAAACAAAATGACAGTGCAACTGTTGATAAAGTGGGCTCCCCAAAAAACTATGTTGCAAATTTGGTGACACAATTCCAAAAAATAACTGTGTTATGAGTGTGCATTGTGCAGTTTCCACTCACGCTCATAACTTCGAGAAGTTTTTATATTTTCACTCCAGATTTTCAACATTGCCATTTTTTCACACTTCCTTATGAACAGTACAGTTGTCATTTTTCACATCCTGCCTGAAATGTGTTTTCATACATCTGGTGCACAATGGTGCAGTCACTGTGAGAAATCAATGTTCAGGAGAGATTAAGAAAATCACAGTGTCACTATTCATGAGTGGAGGTCCCAAAATGCCTATGTTGAAAATTTGGTGAAAACATTCCAACAAATGACTGTGTTAGGAGCATGAATTGTGCAGTTTCCACGCATGCTCGTAACGTCTAGAATTTTGAATAGTTTACTCAAGATTTTCAATATTGCCATTTTTTCACACCTCCTTATGTACAATAGAGCTGTCATGTTTCTCATCCTGCTTGAAATGTGTTTTCACACATCTGGGGCACAGTGGCGTGGTCGCTGTGGGAAATCAATGTTTGGGACACATTAACAAAATCACAGTGCCACTGTTCATGAATGGAGGTCCAGAAATGCCTATGTTGAAAATCTGGCTGCAAAAATCCCCATAATAATTGTGTTATGGGCATCTGTTGCCCACTTTCTATGCACATGTCTGACTTTACCAGTTTTCCATATTTTCACTCAAAATTTTCAGTGTTAACATTTATTTACACCTCCTCATGAACAGTACAGCTGTAATTTTTCACATCCTGCCCAAAATGTGTTTTCGCACTTGTGGCACCAAATGGCGTAGTCACTGTGCAAAAGCACCTTTCAGCTAATGAACTGATAGTGCCACTGTTCATGAGGTTGCATCACAAAAAGCCAATGTTGAAAATCTGGAGTGAAAATAACCAACAGACACCTGGGGCATTAGGGTTTCCAACTGTAATGCCTCACCCTGTGGAGACTGACAGGCATCGGGGTGTGACTTGGGATTTTTGGCTGTATGGCTCACGCCATTCCACCCCCAGCCTGCAGCCACTGACAGGCATTGAGGTGTGCCTTGGAATCTTTGGCCCCAAAGTTAACCCCATCCTCCTATAGTGCACCCATCTAAGGGTATTTCCTTATGGAATGGGGTGAGTGTAAGGCATGAAGACCCAAAGGCACACGCAACACTTGTCGGTGTCTACAGGGTAGCGTGAGTTGAAATGGCTGACAACCCAAAGGCACAACTCAATGGCTATCAGGCTCTGCAGGGTGGGGTGGGGTTGGCATCAGTTCAGTACTTCACTGCCATTACTATTATGCATCTCTTTAACTCCTGCACTACCAATGCCAGCATGACAACATTCGGCATTGACAAATGCTTGTTACTCTGCACTGCACTGTTTCCAGTCTATCCTTATCCTTCCTGAGGTGAGGAATTCAGAACAGGGCACAGTACTCCATGTGAGTTCTCACCAGAAATCTATACAGGGGAGTATTACCTCATTCCCTTTCCTATTGATGCCCCTCCCGATACATCCCAGCATCCTAGTAGCCTTGCTATAAGTCTTGTTGCATTTACTCGATTATTTAAGTGAGTTGCTCATGATAACTCCAAGATTCCATTCTTTAGTCATAGTGCTAAGCCTCATCCCTCCCATTCAGTACTCTGTCTTGGGGTTCTTGTTCCCTAGGTGCATTACTTTGCACTTTTTGGTGTTGAATTTGAACTGCCATACCCTTGACCGCCACTTTAGCTTTTGTAATTCTCTCTGCATTTCCCTTATTCTCTCATCACTATCCACCCTCACACAGAGCATTGTGTCATTTGTGAAGAGACACAAACTATCCCAGATTCCCTCTCCAGTGTCGCTGATGACATGTTGAAGAGGACTGGACACATGACCAATTCCTATGGAACCCTGCTCATAACCTCCCTCTCTTCTTATTTAACCACACTGACCAGAGCCCTTTGCTGCCTCCCTTTAGCCAATTCCCCCCCCCATTGTTTACTATGGCTTTTGTTGCAATCAGGTTTTTCATCTTCTTCAGCTGCCATCTGTTAAGTACTGAGTCAAAAGCCTTTCTGAAGTTGAAGTACAGCAAATTCACAGTGGCACCTATCTAATTCTTTCTTCATCCAGTCAAAGAAAACTTTTAGATCAGTCTGACAAGCCCTTCATGCCACAAATCTGTGCTGTTTACTATCTTGGAGCCTGTTGTTTTCCAGGTAGTCCACGAGGTCCTCTATGATTAGTGACTCCAACAGTTTCCCTACAATAGAGGTAAGACTGTCAGGTCTGTTTTTCTCTGGCTGCTCCTTGCCGCCCCCCATGAAGCAGAATTATATCCACTGCCTTCCAATCCTTTGGAATGTCACCTGTTCTAAGTGAGCTGCTGCATAGACCTACCAGAGGTTCAGTCAGTTCCGCTGCTAATTCCCAGAGTAATCTCAGATGCAACCCATCTGGTCCCATGGCCTTATCTATCTTTAGGCTGCCAGGCTTTTCAAGATCCTTTCACAAGCAAATATTGACTGCCTCATCTCCGGGACACCCTTAGTGGCTGCTTTGAAGCCACTCTTTGGCAAGGACCCACTGTCCTCCTTAGTGAAAACTAAGCAAAATTAATCATTATGGATGGCAGCCTTTTGCCTGTCCTCCTCTATCACCCTACCTCCCTCAACTAGGGTATCCCATAATATGGGCAAGTCAAATTGAGTGACTCAATTTTAGCACCTGTGGGAGTGGCAGGTGTAACAAAATAGTGAGGTTCAGTATTTAGCAAGTGTGATTCAGTATATAGTGAGCTAGAGCAGATGCAGGAGGGTACAATGTTTTGTTTGGCAAGGAAGTTCCTAGCTGGGTGTTTGGTGTAGAGGTTAGAGTACCTGACTCTGTAGCTGGTGGACCTGGGTTTGGGACTGGCAGAGGGGTGTTTTTTTTTGGGGGGGTGTTCAATGCTTTTTGGGTTGACAAATGCCCATTCCACTGACTTTGATCCCCCCTCCCACAGGTTGCCCTCCCAATGTTCTCCCCTATGGAGTAGTCCCTCCCAAGTTTTCCCCTGTCCTCAATGACATCCCCCCGGAGTTGATTATATTATTTATGGTGGGTGCTGGGGCATAGCTCTCCACATAAAAAGTAGCTGTAGATCTGCCCACCAGAGAAAGTAAGGAGCCGTTGCTGTTTCTGCTGCTCGCTGTAGTGCACATCACTGTTTTAGTTTACGGTGATGTGCACTCTCTGTTATTATATTCATGGTTTCTGACTTACTAATATCACACAGAACCCTCAACTAGACTGACATTTCCCCACCTTAGTTCCTTTTTCCCAAATTTATCCGAAGAACTGTTCTTCATTCTTGACCCCCTCCACAATATGCAGCTCTGTGTCAGCTTTTGCTTCTCAAACAGCCCTGTTTGCCTCCCTGTTTTTCTGTACATATTCCCCCCATTCTAACTTCCCCTGCTTTTCTTTGTATTTATTGAAGGCCTTCTTCTTAGCTTTTACATCATCCATGACCCTTGCAGAGAACCATAATGGTCTCTTAAACCTGTTGTTTTTTTTTTTACTGTTCCTATGGATACCTTCCTGAGGAGGTTGTGGAGTCAAAAACAGTGGGGGAATTCAAGAATGCATGGGACAGACATAAGGCAATTCTAGTGGAGGGTAGGAGGAAGTAGGCTGTTAGTTAACTAGGATCTGCAACTTATCCATTAGGTAGGGACATGGGTAGACTAGGTGGGCCAAGCAGTCCTTATCTGCCATCAAATTCTATGTTTCTAGTTTCTTAGATGTTTTGAGAATGACTACCTTAATTGCCTCCCATGTCTCTTCCACTCCACCTATGTTATCCACCCAAGCTAACTAATATCTGACCAGTTCCCTCAGATGTCTAAAATCAAGGACTTAAGCTTTTAATTGTGGTTTGCTGGACCTGAGGGCCAGTTCAAACCAAACAGAGTTATGGACACTGTTCCCCAGTGGCTCCCCCACTCCCAAAGCTCCCACATCTAGAATTACAGCATGTCTGGTGGGATCCTTAACTAGCTGTAGCAGTAGACAGTCCTAGAAAGCATCCAGCAAGGACTGACTTTCTGGCACTCTTGGCCAAGGGAACATCTCGATCGATGGCCAGCAGGTTCAGATCACCCAACATCACCACTTTTCCCTTTGCTACCACTCTTTCAGGTTCTTTCCTGAGCTATCTGTCCTTTTCCTCTCCTTGCCCTGGAGATCAGTAGATCAGCCCCAAGCATATTTTCTTGCTGAAGGCTGCCATGAGTTGCACCCACACTGACTCTGCCTCCCCAATACTACCCCTGATACACCCATTTTCTACCACTTAAATGTCCTCCTTGATGTAAAGGGCAATATCTCCCCTTCTACCAGTTCCTCTATCCATCCCTTCTTAACAGTGAGTACCCAGGGACTATCATTTCTCACTCATTATTTTCTGAAGCCTGTATTTCTGTGATGGCCCAAAGTTCACCTCATTGTCTGCTGTAAGTGCCTGGAGTTTGCTGATTTTATTACCTAGACTTTTGACATTAAGGCTTACCCCCTTCCATCTGACCTTTGATCCTACTTTGCCACTGGCCTTGTGTTTTCCTTGTCTTCTCCCCCTTTGTTGGTGCTTTCACCCTTTCTTTTCTCCTCTATACAGCCCCTTCCCCTGGTCCTGTAACACCACAGGTCTCTTTGTTCCATCATTGCAATCTCCTTCTTCTTGCCTGCCACCATGGTTCTTCTAGACTCATTCTCCCCACAGTCAGTTTAAACATCAGATATAGACATCTCACTTCTGCCACATCATGCAGGATCCTCTCTTGTCAGGTGATGTCCACCACCCTTAAAGAGTCTCTTTCTCCAAATGTCCCTCCATCCCCCTCAAAGTGGTACCCCTTTTCCTGACACCATCACTTATGCCACCTGTTAATCTCCAATATTACATTGTTCCTTGTCTTATCTTGCTTCCCCTTCCTGCCCCACATACAGAGGGCTTAGGAAAAGGCCGGGGAGGCTGAGTGTGCCATCAATCTTACCCCAGTCTACAGAAGTTTAGCTTCACCATCTCCACTTACTGGGTCACCAGCTCACTGGTACCCAGGTATACCAGTACCCCCAGCTCCCCCTGCTACCTGTTCACCATCCTCCCTATCCTGTCTATATTCCAAATGGCCAACACCCCAGGAAGGCACTGGACCATACCCTTCCCATCTAGTCCATCCTCCATCACTCTGTTAACTCCCCTAATCATTGAGTCCTTGACCACTAGGACTTTCCTGGCAGACTTGCTCCCCTTGGGTGCCATCATGTTGTCCTATCATTTCCCATCAACTGACCCAGAGTCACCTCCAGCTGAGTCAGGCACCTGAACCTCCTCTTGGAGTGAGAAGAGATTCATCATCTGGATACTGCTGGGCTGGACAACCTCCTTTTGGCTACTTCTTCCCCTCTCCCACTCTCCACCACTCTCCATCCCCCCGAAGACCAGTGGGTCTCTGGGGGTGGGAATGGGTTTATAGGGGGAGGGCTCCGACTGAGCTGGATGCACAGCTGAGATATTTCTATCCGTGCTGCCACTAGCGTAGAGCTCTACTATGGTCCTGCAGATGGGGCAGTGCCCTCTCCTCCAAAGCATATTCCTAGAGAAGAGTGTCATACAGATACCACCACTGATTGCCTCCCCTCTGAACCCCATACCAAAAAAGAGCCATATTAGAGAGATGACTAGTTTAATTCATAGTGCTCACCCAGATAGCATGTTGCTGTAATGCTTAGCAATGGTGCAGAAAACAGGGGAGTATACAATCTTATAGTGCTAACTCAGATAAGGTGAAGCTGTACAAACTAATTAAGGCACAAACAGTCCTGAAGATAAAGCTACCCCAACTAGTTACAGATACAGGTATGAAATAAAAATGTTTTTAACCAAAGCAATGAGTACTAACTGTGGCTGAGGAAGAGTATTTTATTCACTAGCAGTACCCACCTAGATAACTTTCAGCTATGACAGACTAGCAGTTAGTACCCCAAACTCTTCTCTCACAAACATTACTGTTTTATCTGGGATGAGACAGACAGGGTGTCTGGCTGTTGGCTGTCTCCTTGGCTGGATCCTGGCAGAGTCCTATGATGTCTGTAGTGCTCAGTCCTTTGCATAGAAGGGTGCAGTGTGGAGGGCTGCTAGCAGAAGATGCCGCTTTGAGGGAATAGGCCATGCAGGAGATTGAGGAAGCATGGTGGAGTGGGTGGAGTTACCAGCCAGCTGGAGCTCTACTTCCTCAAGTTCTAGTATCTGTGATTGGCAATTGGTAGGGTGGGGACAGTTACAGTATCCCCTTGGCACGACACTCTCTCTCTGCCCTGTACATAGGAGTAATGAGAACTATTAACCACATGACATGAATTGAATACTTCAGCTAGGAATAATGGACTGGCTGTAGGTCTTCTATTCTATTTTGTTGGTATTCAGAACTGTGACAATGATTATAGGGATAGTTTGGCATAATTGTATTGTGTCACCAGGTCCACCAAAAGTAAAATTATTGGAATGGCACAAAAGAATGAAACAAAAACAAATTCTGTCTTCTCCTGAAAATGAGAAAATCTTCCAAAAATGTTTTTCATACTGAGTTTCATGCTGGGTAATAAGGATTCTAGAAGGCAACAGACTATCTTGTCCATCCCCTGCTTCTCAACCATATGATACTAATTTCCCTCCTATAAATATGAAATTATTCAATTATTTTTTAAAGATGTTCATGATATTTGAATGTACCACAGTATAATCCACATGCCAAAAATTATCTGTGTTTGTGCATTTCTTTTCTCAGTAGTTTTCTCATAAACTGACAATCATGTCCCCTAGTATTATCTTTGCTCTTGTATAGTAGGTTAGATATAAATCATTACAAAGTTTGGCACTCTTGTATTTTCTATAAATTAGGAGTAGATTGCCCCATATTCTCTCCTCTGAAGGCTAAACTTGTTCAAGGAATGTACGGTCTATTAGAATAATTCAGATGTTGAAATATGTGTGCCATTTTTGTTTCCCTGTGCTGAACATACTCCAGTCTTTTAATACGTAGTTGGCAATATAGTCTCCAGATTTCTGAGCAATTATCAAGATGCAGTCTAGCATACATTCTGTACAAGGTTCACAAACTCCTTGATCTACAGCAAAATGCCTTATTAATGCATCCTAAGATTATTTTAACCTTTTCCGTTGCTTTCTCACATTGGGGCCTATGCATTATGTGGCACAGGGAACAAGCAAGTGGAGCATCCTCAGGTTGCACAGCTCTGCCCCAGAGATAGGCACACAGTGGTTGACATGCAGAAATGCATGGCATAGTGTGGTGCCTGTCTGTGGCTCTGGCATCCCCATCCCCCCAGTGCACTGCTGCACTGGGGAAGATTGGAGGGCATAGGCAGGCATCAAATAGGATGCCTGTTGTGGTCTGCTAGTGGATCCCCTGCTCAATGAGGAGCAGCAGATTCTGGGAAGACATGGGACATTTGGTTTGTCAAAAACAGGTGACTGCCTGAATGGCTGTCACCAGCTCTACCAGTTAGCCTAGAGGGCTGGGACAGGACAGAAGGGCAAATTCCTCATTCCACTGCAGCTGGGGGTTGTAAACAGATGGTCTGTGCAAAAGATACGGCAGGGTCCCTGCTGATGTATCCTGCACCACCCTATAGAAACATAGAAACATAGACTTTGATGACAGATAAGGACCACTTGGCCCAACCAGTCTGCCCATTTCCCTACCTATTGGATAAGCTGCAGATTCTAGTTAACCAACAGCCTACTTCCTGCAACCCCCCACTATAATTGCCTTATGTCTGTTCCATGCATGTTTGAATTCCCCCACTGTTTTGGACCCCACAACCTCTCCAGGAAGGTGGTTCCATGTCCACCACTCTCTCCGTGAAAAGAATTTCTCACATTACCCTGAGCCGTCCCCTCTAACTTTAAATTGTGCCCCTTGTTCTTACACATCTCTTTTTCTGAAAGATGCTACCCTCCTGGACTTTGTTGATTCCCTTGAGGTACTTAAAAGTTTTAATCATGTCCCCCCTGTCTCTCCTTTCATCAAGGGTATACATATTAAGCTCTCTCAGTCTCTCTTCATGTGGTTTCTGATGTAGACCCTTGTCAAGAGCTGGAGATCCTGTGTGGAAGGTATTAGAATCGCTTCCATGAATGCATGCAGGGGTCCACAGGATCCCCAGAATGCAGTATCAGATGTAGGAAGCCTATGCACCACAGTCACCCCTTAATGCATAGAGGCCATGGATAGTGATTCTTAAAGTCTTGCAGGATTATTATCCACAAATCTTGTTCTGTTTCCACACCCTTTAGCTCAGCATTATCAAGATTATGCCTGGATTTGTTGTTAGTGTGATCCAGATGTAGACATCTGCATTTATCAAGACTTGAAGACATTAAATGTAAGACAGTTTAATTACTAAGACTGCAAAGATTACTTTCAGTTTGATTACTTGAATGACTTCCGCATTTGGTGTCATCAGTGAATTTACCGGCCCATCCAGTAGCATTTAATTCACATTATTAACATATAATGTGAACAGTTTTGGTCACCAGAAAAGAGTCCTTTGGGATCCCATTGCATACAGATCTAATATCAGACAAGATCCCATTTACATGCACCTGTTGCATATGGTCAGTCACCCAATTTCTTATCCAGATCACAATAGGTGTACTTGTTTTAAAATTGTAAGTTTTCTGACAGAATTAGTGTGAGGGACCACATCAAAGACTTTGCTAAAGTCCCTCAAAACTGTATCCATTTCAATGCCCATGTGAGGTTGAGTGTTGATTTATTGCTGAAACAGTAAGATTTATCAGGCATGATCTATTGCTAACAAAACCATGTTGACCAATTTCCTTAACCCCAAGGTGTTTTGTTCTGTTATTTTAGATGAAATCTGTCAAAAGCCTTCATAATTCTGCATGGAACTAATTTTTATGTTAATGCAAGGATAATTGCTACAGTAGGTGATTTTTTGCCTTCTTTTTTCATGTTTGCTTGTGCGCATGCACAAGAAACATTTTGCGACAGCTTAAGAGAGAAGCGGGTTGTGGAGGTGCAGTACTGTGCAGCTAACGGCAGCACTGCATTTGGGGGCTTGGCACTGGGGGACCAATGCAGGCACACTGTGCTGATGACATTAGTTTCCAAAAGTGCCACCAAGTTGAAACAATTTTGTCACTGCAATGAGGGGCCATTCCACTGCAATGAGGGAGTGACCTGACATTGCAGGGTGGTACCTTGCCTAGTGTAACATTTTTTGTAAACATGGCAGCTTGCCACTGCCTCACAGCGCCATGAAAGCCAATGGGGGTGGCCAATCCCCCTATCAGCATGCCCCCGACCCAGTTCATTTGCTGATGGGGAAGCCCACTCCCCATTGGCATAATGTAACCCCCCCATTTGCTGTGTGCCGAGGGGTGCCCAATCCCCCTCAGCATCATGCCCCTGCCAAACAGTCATTCTTTGCCAATGGGGAGCCCAATCCCTGTCAGCTTAAGTCTCACCACCGCAAAAAAGGCAGGTGGCACACTGGGAGCCCACCCCAGTGTGCTGAAAGCAAGTCTGAAAAAAAAAAACCTTCCCGCTATGTATTTTTGTTTTGTTTTTCTTCCTGAAAGAAAGGAAATGGTCCCACACCAGTTGCCATCCCCTCCTACAACCCAGACCCACCCACGCACACCCTACTTCCCCACACCCCCCTCACCTCATACTAACCTCTGGAGCATGGTGCGACAATCTTTGGTGGACCGGGAACACGTCTGCACTCTTCAAAGTCGACCACGAACTGAAGAAATGCCAGTAAGCTGTATAAGGGTATAAATAGGGTTTTAGCAACTTTGGTGCAAATCTCAGGCATTCTGTGGAATTTGGGCACCAAATTTTCAACATGGGGTTATTGGGACCCCTCCTCATGAATTCTGCCATGGTTATGGCATTATTCAGTCACGAAAGGTGATTTTGCGGTCACTGCACGGAATCACCTTCCGGGTACCGATTAATGAAACAACAGTGCCAGGGTTCATGAGGTAGGCTCTCAAAAAGCCTATGTTGCAAATCTGGTGGAGAAAAACTCAAAAAAATGACTGTTTTACGAGCGTGCATTGTGCAGTTTCCATGCACACTCGTAACTTTGTGAATTTGTAATATTTTCACTCCAGATTTTCAACATTGGCATTTTTACACACCTCCACATGAATAGTACATCTGTCATTTTTCACATCCTGGCCAAAATGAGTTTTTGTGCTTCTGGCGCAGAATAGCGCGGTCGCTGTGGGAAGTCAGTGTTCGGGACAGATTAAAAAAAATCACAGTGACACTGTTCATGAGCAGAGATGTTAAAATGCCTATGTTGAAAATTTAGTGACAGAAGTTCATGAAATGACTGTGTTACGAGCGTATGTTGTGCAGTTTCCACACACCCTCAAAATTTCACGCATTTGTAAGGTTTTCACTCCAGATTTTCAACATTGGCATTTTTTCAAGCCTCCTTATGAACAGTACAGCTGTCATTTTTCATATCCTACCCAAAATATGCATTTACACATCTGGCGCAGAATAGTGCAGTCATTGTGGGAAATCAATGTTCAGGACAGATTAGGAAAATCATAGTGACACTGCTCATGAGCAGAGGTCACAAAATGCCTATGTTGAAAATTTGGTGAAAAAATTCCACTAAATGACTGTGTTATGTGCATGCTTTGTGCAGTTTCCACGTAAGCTCATAAGTTTGAGTATTTTTAATATTTTCACTACAGATTTTCAACATTGCTTTCTCTTCACACCTCCCTATGAATGGTACAGCTGTCATTCTTCACATCCTGCCCGATCTGTGTTTTCATACATCTGGCACAGAATGGCACGGTCATGTGGGAACTCAAAGTTCGGGACACATTAACAAAATCACAGTGCCACTGTTTATGAGAAGAAGTCCCAAATGTTTTCATGAAGTGGGGGTCACAAAAAGGCCATGTTGAAAATTTGCAGTGCAAATACCAACAAATGCCTGGGGCGTTAGGGTTTCTAACCATAACGTCCCCTGTACAGACCCGACAGGCATCAGGGGTGTGCCTTTTGATTGACAACTGTAATGCTCATGCCATTCCACCCCCACCCCACCACCCTGCAGCCAGTGACAGGCATCAAGGTGTGCCTTGAACTCTTTGGCCCCAGAGTTCACCCCATTCTCCTATACTGCATCCATTTCAGCATATGTTCTTATGGAGTGGGGTGACTGTAAAGCCAAACACCCCAAGGCACACCTCAACATGTGTCAGTGTCTGCAGGATAGGGTGAAGTGAAATGGCATGAACGTTGTGGGTGACAACCCAAATGCATACCCCAATGCCTGTCCGTCTCTGCAGGGTGGAGGTGGGGTTGGTGTGAAGTTCAATACTTCACTGCTATTCCTATTCTGCATCTCTCTAACTCCTGCATTTCCAATGCTAATACCAGCAAACAAACATTCAGCATTGACAAATGCTTGTTGTACATAGGAACCACTATAACTTTCTTCCAGTCACATAGACATATACATATGTGTTGCTGGTAGACAAAGACCAAGGGGGGGGGCAGGGGAATTTTAAAAGTCATTCAATGGATGGAAGTCCTGGTTATGTCATGTGGGATTTTCAAAAGTTACAAAATCTATACTGCTCCTAGTTACTTCAATGTCAGAAACTGCAATAGAATGTCTAGACAATGTAAATGATAGATCAGGTTGCAGTCAGTCTGAACATTTTTTCCATGCACATTTATTTCTTAATGTTGCAAACTGGAAGTACTGTAACTAGGTTGGGGTTGTAAAGATGGACTTAGCTATGTTTTAGCCTTAAAAATTGAACATGGGGCAGTGTTGTCTATAACCAAAGTTGTACAATAGAAAATTGTATGTAGACAGTAGGCTTTGAAAATCCCCAAGGGCCAATCCAGTCTACCCATTAAGATTTTCCTACCTAGCCCCTGATCTAAGGTACTATAGGCATCATAATACAACTAAAACAGTTGTCAAACAGAAGTTTAAATGGCCATCAGATTTCCATTGCCACCTTGTTTAGTAATTTTATGTAGAGTCCATCTGGTCCTGCCAATTTGGTGACTTCCAGACTATTCAATATTTTTATAGATTTTGAGTTTACCAAAGATAGGATGTCATTTCTTTTCTGATGGTGGCCAGCAGGGGTTCTGTTCTGATTATGACATACAGTAGTTTGTCTTGTTTGAATTTGGTTTTAAAGTTCATTAGGGTAGATTTACTAATTGTCCATTGCTGATAAAGGTTATAATTCTTGAGAAATTTTTCAGTTTCATTTTTGGAGTTATTCACTAATAGTCAGAAAATGATACATAGGATAGATATAAATGGTAATTAAACCATCTAACTTTCTTGAATTCTTATGCATGCACCTCAAATTTGACAGTATTTTGGTAACTCCATCCAAGAGGCTCTTTGACACGGCATTTTTGTAATTCAGAACTCCTTAACAGTCATCACCAAGTTTAAGACTTTTGTTTCCTGCACTGGATTTGTTATTAGCTGTACAAGTAAATTGTCAGGAGTTCAGAAGGGTATTTTTAGGGCTGCAGCAGGTGGAGCCCTGCAGTCCTTTTACTTTCAGAAAAAGGACTCTGCATTCTCTGCATTCTTTCCTACCAAACAACAGTTTAGGACAATGAACATTTAGAGCTGCATCACAGTTCTGTACTCAGTCTTTGAAACTCTCCACTGTGCCAATGCAGTCTTCTCATATGCAATATTTTTTGTTATGTGGGATGGGGGGGTGTAGCTTGATATTACACTGACTCACATTACTAAGATTCCTGGATTTCTTTCATTGTAGATATCTGCACAGTGAGGGGTGGCTTGGGCTGCTTTAGTGTGACATTACTCACCTTACAGACATTCCCAGCTTTCTTACATCATTGATGTCAAATATATGTGTGGGTGTGTGGGGGGTGTAATAACTGTTTAATTTCAGTTTGGAAGGGTGGAGAAGTTTGGTTTCATTTGCAGCAGTTTGGCCTTGGGTGCAGAGGTTAGCCAATTGCAATTCCTTATTTCTGTCCACTGGTGACTTAGGCTGTTTTTAGACATACAGTACACACTGCTCTCTCCAGAACATTTCACTCAAATTTGGATAAAAGGTCCTGCAACCTGTGCCTAGTTTTTTTTACCTTCTACTTTGTTGAGAGAGAGTTCCTGGAGATCATCCACCGAACTGCTGCCTTGTGGACCAAGCAGAGAGGTATCAACAACTACCTGCCTGCTGCTTCAGCATACTTAGCTCTACAAACAAGTAGAGGCCCCCCCAATTGAGTCCAGCCTGCTGTTGAGTCCTGACTCTGAGTGTTTCTTCATTTATTCAGGTGCGTTATAACTTAGTTTTCTTTTCTTTTCATTCTCCCATTTTTGGTCTTTAATTGTTTCTAAATTCTACATACACTGTAGGGTAGGTTAAAGGGGAAGTAAACATTGCAGGGATCTTTGAAATTGTGAAAGCCCATACAAAGATATTTCAAATGAGGTATGGAACTTGTTTGTAGGTGTCAAGAGTCCTGAGATATGAATATCTAAACACTCTGCAAATCAAAAAACAAGGTAGCAGTCATTTCATGGGATCCTGAGACAGAGTGATGTCACTGAGGGGCCAGTTGTAATTAACTACATAGAGCTGTCCCCTCAGTGACATCACTTCCTGTTTTAAGATTACATGAAATGGCTGCTGCTTTGTTTTCATTTACAGATAATTTGATATTCATATCTTAGGACTCCTGAAACCCTACAGCTAATCCTAGTACCTCATTTGAATGGCCATGTCTTGCGCTTTCACAATTTGAGTGAGCCCTGCAATGTTTACTTCCCCTTTAACTAGTGTGAGTCTAGAATGAATATACTAACTTTAGTGATATAATACTTACATTTTTGTTAGAAAAAATACTCTAAACAGTTTGGGTCATCTTGTTTAATTGTATTAGGAATTAGGCTAGGCAGATGACAGAACATGGGGTGCTTGAAAGACTAGGGCATTGGTGGAGGATTGTATAACAGTGTAAAAGTAGCATAGCCTTGCACAGAGGTGTGCTTTGCTAGTGACACTACATAGGGTTCATTGATATGGTTTTAATATTATTTTTAATCAAAATGATTCAATTGAGGTCTCTGTTCCCCACAACCCTGTGTTTTTTTATTTAACCTTGGAGGTGTGGGTGGAGGGTAAAGCACCCCAACTCAAATAAATTGATTAAAATAAATCCCACATGATCGTACCAATTAGGCCCAAGTAGCACAACTAGCACAGCGTACTGGCTACACTGCTGTATTGTCCTCCACTATCACTGAGACCTAGTGCTGTATTTTCTGGTTTGTTCCAAAATAAATGACCAAGTAAATTTTATAAATCTGATAACTGCACCATGCTGGGTATGTTTTAACCATGGAAAATGAGTGAGACTGGTAAAAGGTGGTGTTTTTTATTAATATAAATACTAAAAAAGAAAAGGAAAACATTCTGTTAATGTTCAGTAACAGTTTGCACACTATTTTATTTGGAATAAACCCCTATTAAAGTTGCAGGGCATGTTATGGTAAAAAAAGTTAACCTATACTTTTTATTAGATTATCTCTTTACCTCCTGTTGTGCACAGTGTCATCGATTCCCATGTCAAGGCTGCTTTAACCTTTACCACTACAATTTTACATTTAAAACAATAAAAGGACTGTTCTTTTAATATGGCTTGGGCCAGGGTTTTAGTTACTAGCCCGAGTTGTTTCTGCATACCTGTTGTTCCATAAGGTCAGGGTGCACTGTCCACTGCAGGCTGCTTTATTCTTTAGTCACAAGTAAAGTTATGTAATGCTGTCCCAAAGTCTTTGACTGCTAACACAGTCTAAGCCATACTGTATTTAAAGGAGTGCTGTACTTGTTTTATTATTTCGGATCTAAAAAATGTGCTAAGAATCAACACTGGGGAATGGGTATTGTACAAGCCAGGAGAAGAAGGGAATATAACACGTAATAAAAAAAGTATTGATCAAAATTTGTGACCACTGCCTCAAATACAGTAGTGCCTATGCTCTTATTGAACTAAGTGCCTTTGAGTACTTGTCTGCATCCTGTATCTAACAATCAGACCTGGTGCTCAAAGTTTTCTTGGAATGTATAGTAAATCCATTTTGTCATTTACTTATGCACTGTCAGTAATTAGTATCTGTATGTATACTGTCTATGTATTCCATGTAATTAATTCAAGGTTGTTCCTCAAAAAGGGACAGCTTGTCTTAGTGGGCCTCCCCAATTACCAAAATCCAATAAATACATAAACATGCACTGCTGCTTTAAAACAGCAGTTTATTTAAAAAATAATTCTGTATTATGATTCATTACTTAATTGCTTGAAACTCTAAGATGATTCCCATGTTATGTTTCTGCTTTAAAATCTTTAAGGTGACATGCTGCTACCACATTTTATTTATTTGGCTTGTGTTTTGTGGCCTGGAGTTAGCCCTGCTTTCCTTCCATAGTCCCATAAGGAGAGAGAACAGTTGCATGCTAGCCTAGTTCATCCAAGTCACAAGAAAGTGGAACTATGGATAGGGGCTTAAATTCAGTTGATAAAACAGCTTGCAGCATATAAATATATATATATATATATATATATATATATATATATATATATATATATATATATTGCAAAAACTTAATGCAAAAGTTAGGGTTGATAACACAGCTACAAAAGCATGGAAATGTAATGTTAGGTTTACCCCACAACACCCCCACCCCACCCCACACTCCACACACTAACAGATGTTGGGGTGTGCCATGGGAATCATCAGGCCCAACTCTCACCCCATTCAATGTGTAAACAGGCTGATATGCTACAGTATAAGGGGATGGGGTGAGGTTGGGCTGATGGCCTAATGAGAGCCAGTGTATGGAGTGTGAAGTGAAGTAACCCTAACATCACATTTCCATACTTTGTTGCTGTGCAATCAACCTAACTGATGCATTAAAGATTTTTGCAATGAATTCATTCTTTTGAGAAAGTGTAATGTAACTGTAACTGGTATGTGATAGTGGAAGTGCGGGCCCTCTGGGCCCTGCACTCCCTTCACACTGCCCATTTTTGTGTAATGGTATGCGTATGTGGCAGCGCAGTTTGGAAGCCATAGATTACACCTGCAGTGGAATTGTTTTCCTACTTGCTATGGTTACAGAGATATTGGCAAAAACATCTTACAAGGGTTCCTTTGGAGTACCAGGGTGCTGCTGCTGTATGGCTCCATACTTATGTGTAAGTGGGAGCGCAGGGCCTGGAGGGCCCATACTTCCACATATGCATACCATTACACTGGAAATGTGCCATGTGAAGGGAGAACAGGGCCTGGAGGGCCTGTGCTCCCACAAACACATACCAGTTACATTTCAGTTGCTCAAAAAGAAGGGAAATTAATTGCTAAAAAAACTCTGTTAATGCATCAGTTATGGTTAACAGCATAGCAACAAAAGTATGGAAATATGATGTAAGGGTTAACCCCCCCCACCACCGCCACACCTCCCCATACTCCACACAACAACAGATGTCGGGGTGTGCCATTGGGTCCTCAGGCCCAACTCTCACCCCATTCTCCTATATTGTAGCATGTCAGCTTGTTTAGACATGGAATAGAGTGAGAGTTGGGCCTGGTGACCCCGTGACACACCCTGACATTTGTTGGTGAGTGGATGGTGAGGGGTGGGGTGGGCTGGTAGGGGTGTAACCCTAATATCACCACCACCTATGCCCCTTAAACTACACACTACACACATCTTCAGACATCATTGTGTGGCATATTGCCATCAGGCATAACTCACACCCCATTCTCCTATGCTGTAGCATGGCAACCTGCTCACACATTTTATGGGGCAAGAGTTTACAATGATGACCTAATGGCATGCCCTGATGTACAAATCTCTAAATATATCTGGTACATATTTATGGTGGTAATCAGACTTATGTCAGTATGTCAGAATACTGTGTTCTTGTAGTCTTGAAGTCACTGAGTATCTTGTATGCCACACTCACAGACACATCCCACACACACAATAATATGTCAATGACATGCTCCAAACAACTGTATTGCAATACAACTCACAGAATCAGTACCCCCTGTAAATACACACTCACAAACAAACATAGCTGCACATACAAACACATAGTCACAGACACATGCATATAGCCACACAGACACACAGAGGCATACTCACACACACGCATGCACACAGACACATTCACTCATGCATGCACTCACACACATGCAATCAAGGTGAGTATTTGAGTTAAGGAATACAGTGATGCTAGGTTTACCCACACCCCAGCAACCTACCCCTGACCCCTCCACCCCCAAACTACACACACCAAAGACATTGTGGTGTGTAATGGGGTTGGCAGGATAAAGTCTCACCTCATTCTTCTATACTGTAGCATATGAATCTGTTGACGCATGGAATGTGGTGAGAGTTCGGTCTGGGATATTCAATTGTCTTATCCAGGTAATATCTCTAACCTCCCTCCCACACACACCCACACAAAAAAATTGTTGTTGAATACCGGTGTGACATCCACACACCAACTGAGGCACTGAACATTAATGTAATACTTTTCTGATATGACACACCAATATGTTTGAAGACAGTGACTTCTTTTTTGTTAATAATGGAATGACCAGCAACACCCTCCTAACATTAGGCACTGTCTCTAGAGATAACAAACACAGCCCAGATAAGCCCATACACATTGCTGCCACACCTCTGTAAAAAGAATCACACATTTATTACAACTGTGTGTACTAGCACTGTGTACGTGAAGGAATATCTACCCACCCTCTCCACCCAGTGATATGCCACTTTCTTACATCTAAGGACTGCACTGTGCTGTTTTGTCATTGTAATATTGTAACAAACCACATGTTACAAAGTAAGATGCTGTTACATCACCACCACATCCCAGCTCCCACACCACTACCTGCAATCCTCCCCCCACACACACCACCACACTCCATATGACAACAGACGTCGGGATGTGTCATGGGGGCATCAGGCCTAATTCTCACCCCATTCTCCTATCTTGTAGCATAGCAATAAGTTTACATGTGCAATGGTGTGAGAGTTGAGCCTGACAATACCATTGCTCACTACAATGTCTGAACCTGTAAGCATAGCTGCTAAATATTACTGGTGTCAATCATATATATGCCCAAATACTGTGGTCTTGCAGTCTTTGAACCATTGAGTGTCTACCCATTTTTCCACAAAGAGACGCAATCTATGTTAATATGTATATTATGTACACAACTGTTCGATATATGAAAGCTTTTATTGCTTCATATTTTTTTGGTTGTAAAAATAAATATAAAATGTTAGAAATACAAAAATATAATTTGTACCTTGAATATAAAGTTCTGAGATTGCTTCCATCTTTTTGAAAAAACAAATGGTAATTTGTTATTCAGTAAAACAAATAATATAGATTTATTTTAAAACAATAAAAAGTCTTTAGAAAGGTGCCTAACTTTTGTGGAGGTGGTAGGGCGGGTCTGGTTGGAGCAGACCTGGAAGGCAGCATGTAAATGAAATCTGCTGAGGCAGGTAGCCCTGAGGTACTAATCAGTATGGAGGGTGGGTCTTCATACATCCTCGGGGAGACTGGCAGTTGATGGTCCACCCTGGACTTGTGGTGAAGCAGCGGCTATAGATGGTTGTGCTTCTGCAGCTGTGTCAACAGGTTCTAGCAGAAGATGGCTAGATCCATCATGGCCTTGCATTTGTTGCTGGAGATGTAGCATGGCCATGAGGGTCTCTTGAATTTTGTCCATCTTCTGCAAGATCATGTTTGCACAGCTGCAGCGATGATGGCATGTCCTGCTGATGGATGGGCTGGTGGTAGGAGCTGTAAACAGAAATATTTAAAATCCATTTCTGATTTCATTTGACAAGAAACAGCAAATTTAATATGTTGACACATTTCACAACATGAATAGTTAAGTTTCTTAATACCATGCTTGCATAGTTTTTCTAAAACCTGTTGAAACTGGCTGAACATGTAGTACTTTTAGGAGCTTGCACATTGCATATATTTCACTTCTGTCTGACTCTCCATCCCACACACTATGGTTTATGCATACAACTTGTATGTCCTCAGCAGGGAATCTGAACCACAACTGGACCCCCTGCCCCCCCACCACTGAGACACAGAGACAAATAAATAACAGTGTGTCCTGAGGTAACAGACATAGACTAAGTAAAAACTTAGAAGTAAGTGTCACAAATCAATGATACTACATGCACAAATGACAGAATGCTGGGACTTGTAACTATGTCAATAAAGGTCATTTTAAATGGTGCCCCACTGCAACACAACTGATATGTTGCACTCTGTACACATTCTTACACCAATAAGTGGTGTGCTTTTACACATCACCCTTGAAATCGATCCAAGAGAGAGTCTCATGTGACCCTTGGGGACCCCAGTTGTGTGTTCATGCCAACTGCCTGATGGTGGATCCCGATGCTGGAATGAGCAGTAGTCTGCTCGAGCTCAGCTACTTATAGTTCATGATAAAAGAAAGAAAGATGAACTTGGGCAAGTGTTCAGTTTTTAAAAACAGGGGCTAAAAATGGTTTAAAATCACTCAGAATGAGGGGGCATGACACTGGGCCTACCGCTTATGCATGAATATGCATAAGCATTTGTCCAGTGTCATGCCCCCTCATTCATGTGAGACTCTCTCTGGTAGAGATGCAAGCACAGCCGTTTAATTACATGGCCAGCCGATGTGTTCTACAACGATGCGCAGAAATGTTAAAACCAAGAAAACAAGGAATGCTGTTTTCAGTGAGCAGTGCAGGTTGCCTTCACACATGAAAAAAGACAACACTGCAGTTGATCTGCACCCATCAAGGTGGTGTAGAGCCCAATGTGTAAAGGCAAATTTAGTGGATGACACCTTCAAAACCACCAACAACTATTTTTGAGTTCAAGGCCACAATACAAATAACTGTAGTTACATTAACATACAACATATGTCGGATACTGGACAGGCAACTGTGCACAACCAGTGTGTTGTCCCACTGAGGGTTACTGATTAAGTGTTACCTTGAGAACAAATGTAGAGAGGTCTAAGCAATTGTTTGTGACACTTATAACATTAACATTTAAATGAATTGTATTCAGGTACCACTAACTGTAGTGTCATGTTCTACAATCGTGCTACTACCTGCATTATATGATTTGTGACTGTCACAGTACTAGCTGGGGCTACATGCTAAAGCATAACACATTGAATACTGAACTCATCCACACAGACTAATAATGATTGAAATATCACCATTTTACACATTTGATTGCAAGTATATTAACTTTTTTGAAGAGTTTAATATTATGTAGTCAACTCCCCCCCAACCTCATCAAAGATGAGGCACTGTATCCTGAGCTTACATGAAAAAAGTAAGTGAAGTGATAAAAGTATCCATGACACTGTGCTGGTAATAGACACAAATATGTAAGAGCACTGTGCTCTTTCAAATTCTCAGGAAAGCTCCCCCCATAACTCTAATTAATTTACTGTCATTTACTGTCATTAGAGGGACACTGACCAACCTAAGTACAAAATATCAATGTAATACATGTCTAGTATCAACTACACATGTTTATACACTTTATGACTTAATTACAGCACATATGTATTGACCTTAACACCCCACCCCCCCAAACAACTGTTATAGTAACTATTCTACTAACCTTCTGTACCGTTGTCTGCCTCCTGCTTCATCACAATAGGTGGACCGCCATCTCCTGTCTCCCCGGGGTCTGTTAGTTGTAAATATATTAAAATATTTAATACATAGTATATATTGCATTGTGCTTCTGAGAATTTTTCCAAAAAATGGTTTGATATTATTTAGTTTTTATGTGAAGTTACATTTTTCTATTTCTTGTTGTTTAGATGAAGGATTACTTTTTAATTGAGAGACATTATACTGTTGTTCTCCAAATGGTCAGTGGCCAGTGGGGCACAGGACCCAAGTAAGCATGGTTTCACAGCAGGAAGGTCATGTCAGATGAACCTAATAGATTTTTTTTGTCTGGGTGACCAAAGTAGTAGACCAGGGAGGGGCTGTGGATATGGCCTACCTAGATTTTAGCAAGGCATTTGACACAGTCTCATACAAAAGATTAATATGCAAGTTAGCCAGCCTTGGAGTGGGTCCCAAGGTGGTAGCCAGAATAAAAAACTGGCTGGACAACAGGACACAAAGGGGAATAGTAAACGGAGTCCACAGTGAAGAAAGGAGGGTAACTTGTGGGGTGCCACAGGGTTCGGTACTGGGACCGGTCCTCTTTAATGTCTTTATAAGTAACATTGGAGAGCACCTGGAAGGATGACACAAATCTGGAACAGGGCTGATACACAAGGTGGAGTGGAAAGAATGAAAAGGGACTTGGCAACGTTGGAGGAATGGTCAAATATGTGGCAGCTCAGATTCAATGCAAAGAAGTGCAAGGTAATGCATCTGGGAAACAAAAACCCAGGGGAAAAGTACACAATGGGGGTGACTTAATAACAACAACAAAAATTGAAAGAGACCTAGAAATAATTACATCAGATGACCTAAAGGTGGGCAAGCAATGTAAGAAAGCAGTAAGGAGGGCTTGGAGGATACTGGGATGCATAGAGAGAGGCATCAACAGTAGAAAACAAGAAGTTGTTATCCCTCTGTACAGACAGTTAGTGAGACCTCATCTGGAGTACTGCGTTAATTCTGGAGACCCCATCTCCGCAAAGATATAGACACTGTGTCTATATCTTTGGAGGCTGTTCAGAGGAGGGCAACCAAAATGGCACAGGGTCTGCACCAGAAGACATACAAGGAGAGACTAAAGAAGCTTAATATGTATACCCTTGAGGAAAGGAGGGAGGGGGGGACATGATAGAAACTTTCAAATATCTCAAGGAATTAACAAAGTACAATAGGGTAGTATCTTTCAGAAGAAGATGTGCAAGAACAAGGGCACAATTTGAAGATAGAGGGGGACGGCACAGAGGTAATGTTAGAAGTATTTTTCAAAGAAATTGTAGATGCATGGAACAGCCTCCCTGAGGAGGTTGTGGAATCAGGAACAGTGGGAGAATTCAAGAGTGCATGGGACAGGCATAACGCAATTCTAGTGGGGGGTAGGAGGAACTAAGCTGTTGATTAACTAGAATCTGCAGCTTATCCATCAGGTAGGGAAATGGGCAGACTAGGTGGGCCAAGCAGTCCTTATCTGCTGACAAATTCTATGTTTCTATGTTTCTAAATGATAAAACACTAACTGAGGTATATAGTATTACTACACCTTATTGTAATAACAGTACATGCTTAATATGTAACTATATAACATTACTATTTAGATTAATAGTTGAGTCAATTGTATCCTAGTTGTAATATTGATTGAAATATCTCACACCACACTTGCCACCAAATTAAAGAAAAACAATTACTACTTATTTTTCACATACTAAGCTGTAGCTTATTCAATAAATAAGTAACATTTAGTAGAAATCTACAAGTTTTCATGCATATGGTAATTATGTTTATCATACTGTACTATTTAATTGTTAGAGCTTTTTTTACTATATCATGCACTTACCGGATGATTCAATAAAGATGACATCTTCATCTTTTTCAGACCCACTTCCTCCATCTGTTCACCCTGGGCAGGTATTACCTCAGGCCTACTGGGACCTCTTCTAACAGGCTCTGAAACAGTAATGTTATATAGGATAAATAAATGATTGTTTTATTACATTTAGGTACTTTCTATAGCTGTGTTGTACATGTCTAATGCTATAACCTACATTTGTTAGTGTACTACATATCCCTGCCCATGCAGTACACAATTTATTTATTTATTGAATTCTGTTGACCCATTAAGCCCACTGGGCCTAGAAGTCCCTTTTTCAGTGGAGACTGGGGGGAAGGGTGATACAGATAGTAAGCAACTGAAATTCAACCAGATTAAGCTGTTGGTGGTATTTTTGTAGTGAATAGGAGAAATTTGGCCAGGACACCAGGGAAATTCCCTTACTTGTCAGTAGGAGGAACCTCTGGTTGTTGAGACCTCGATTGTCCTCAGTATGTCTCAGACTGAAGAGAGAGTGAGGATGTGGTGATTCAACAGCTAACCCAGATGGAGAATGGACACAGTATAAATATGCTTGGTACAGACTTAGAGGTTACTGCAGAAGCCTCTCTGAGCTTTCCAGTTTCGGAGCAATATTCTGAGGACTTAGTTATGGAGAAAGTGAATATTAGTGAGGTGGCAGGAGACGATGAAAAGAAAAGGAAACATTCGGATTTCTGTCCCATGGTAACAACTGCTGTGACTAAAAAGAGTTTGCTGGACTTGGAAACTACAGAAATACTAATGGACATACTGCAGGGCCTAGCATTGCCAGAAGAGGTTTCGGATTCCTTCTCCTTTCCCCTTTACAGCTCAGAATACAACGTGGTCACCAGAGCAGGCACTGGAGCATGCAGGATGGGTTTTAAATAATGACATTTGGGTTCCTGACCCACAGATTCCTCTCCCAGGAAGCAGTGTACATGAATCCAAACCCTTTCCAAAGGCTATACGGAACAGATGTCAGTTGAGGCCCATTGTGGATTCCCACAGCTTAACTGACAAGTCAACAGAAGGTTCAAAGGGTGCAGTTGATCCCTTTGATGAACATACCTCAGACGCTGACTCAGATTCGGCCTGTCAACCACAGGAAGATGAAAGTGGCACCAGACCACCAAGGGAGTCAACCACTGTAAGCAAGGGGAATGTCAGGAAAGCTCCCGACCAAGGTTCAAATAAAGGTATGCATCCCTCTAATTCTTTAGGGAATCATGAAAATCATTCTGGTAGAGGGGAGAGAGAGCCTGCAGGGGCAAAGAGGCCTATGAGTTATGCTGACTTATTTAAAAAAAACAGAGGAGCTGGCAAGAAGACATTTTGTGGCTAGAATATATTACAGAGGGGGTGTGGAATTGCCTCCTGACTGTAACTATGTTGGTAGGACATTGATAATTGACTCCTTAAAATTTTCTCCCACAGAAGTTTATGCATTCATTCACGCATCGGGGGACCGTAACTTTAATGTCTGTTTCAGATCAGCTGGGCTGCTTGATAAGTTTTGGGCATCTTATTATGAAGTTAAGCACAACCCGGTTTGGAAGCCCTTTGTAGTAATTCCTATCACAAGGCCAACAGCAAAAGTAGTTACGGTTTTATTTCGTAACGAGGGGGTGAGCGTTCTAGATATAGTATACTGGTTAGAAAAATGTTGCATAGTCAATGGTATACCTCAAGCATTAACTGATGACAATGTCTTCTGGACAGTGGGCTGGAAATTTACTGTACAGTTAAAGATGTCAGAAGATGGAATTCAACATTTGCCAAATTGTTTTTAGATAGGGAGAGATTGTGGAATTTTATTTTACCCGGGTCAACCTCGGTCTTGTTACCGGTGTGGGTCCCCATCTCATTTGAACTCTGACTGTGACCAATCAAAGTGTTCAGTTTGTGGTACATTAGGCCACTCTGCAACTACATGCATAGCTCCTCTGACTTGTAACCTCTGTGGTGCAGAAAACCATGTCTTCACCTCCTGTCCTTGGACGGCACAAAATACAGCAGATTATATGGAACACAATTCTTGTATAAATACAGCAGCAAGGGCTCAACCCTCTGCATCAGCACAAACTGGGGAGTAGAAAGGGAGACCTAAATCTTACAAAGACACAACAATGAGCAAAAATGGTGATAGAAGACAGGGTTTTGAACAAAAGCTGATTCCTATGGGCTCCCCACCTCCACCCCACCCCATCCCCGGACCACCCACAACCTCCACCTACAAGCCCTTCCCCTTCAACATCAGGGGTTACCAAAGGTAAAAACATTGATGAGGACATGGACACGGGTTTCCTAACAGTGACAACAAGATCCAGGGCAAACACAATTATGAGGGATAAACTGCAAAATCCAGTAGTAATGGAGAATCAGTATGAGCACCTCCAGAGTTGGGGAGACATAATGGATGGTAATGAATCTGACATATCCCTACAGTCTACACAGAGTGATACAACTGAAGAGAAGTCACAGCCAAGGGAGGTTGCTACAACTGTGGTTAAAAGGAGAAATACCAGAACTAGGGAAAAAATATCATGATGGTCCCCTTTTCCTAATGTTTGACAATGTTTTTACAGCCATTTTCCTTATCACTTGCTAGCCTGAATGTGAATAGCATTAGGTCTGAGTATAAAAGGAAAGCAACCTTTGCAGCTCTACAGTCCTTGTCATATGATGTTGTTTTTTTTACAGGATGTTAGACTTTATACCAGAGGGGACCTGGAGCAAGCACAAAAGGATTGGTTTCTAGGTCCCTCTTTATGGTTCCTGGGCCAAAACTTATGCTATGGACTTGGTTTTTGTTTTCCACAAGTAGTTTTGTTATCCAGAAACTTGTAGAAATATTGCCAGGGAGGGCTATGTTGCTTGATTTGGTTTGACAGGAGTTGAACCATAGGTTTATTAATATTTATGCCCCCCAACAAAGAGCGGCAAAAGTACAATTATTAAAAGCAATAAAGCACTATTTATTTACTAGCAGAATAATCTTATGGGGAGGGGACTTTAACTCAATTTAGACCGTAAAAAAGTGGGAAAATTGTATTGTGATGTCCAGGAACTAACAAATGTATTTAGGGAGGCTGACTTACTGGACATCTTTGCTGCTAACCCCCAGTATACTTTTTCTAAAGGCATATTGAAATCAAGAATTGATTATTGGTTATGCTCCAAAAATATAGAGGTTAGTGGGGAACAAATCTTGCCAATTGCAACATCAGACCACAATCTAATAGGAATCCAAATAACTTCAAATCCAGCGATTTTGAATGGAAAAGGGGTTTGGGGGTTAATGTAACTTTATTTGCACAAAAAGATTTTCTTTTGTGTTTAACAGAGGTGATTAATGTCAGGAGGTGGCAGTTGACTTCCTCTGTGATTCCCAGATTGAATGATGGGAATACACTAAAGAGTGTTTAAGGGATATTTTTAAAAGACAGTCACATTTATTTTCTGATCATACACATAACGAATATATGATTTTGAGAGATAAGGTGTATGATTTATTTTCAGAAGAACAGGAAACATCAAGGACTGTCAGGAACTAATAAGGATAGTTAAACAGTGATTAACACAGGTGCAATATAATTGACAAAAATCCTTAGAGTTTGAACAAAAATATATGACTCAAGGGAATAAGAACCATGTGAACCCATACAATGACTGTAAGAACAGATCACAAGACAAAAAAAAATCTGAGATTACAAATCTAGCTGGTCAGACAGTAAAATGAATCTTAGACATCATACAGGCAGTGGAGGACTTTACTAAGCTAGGTTTTGAGATTCCTTTCACAGAAACTCCAGAAATGAGATTATTGCTGATGGCAGGGGATCTGTCAATGCTCACTAAGGATCAAAAAATGGATCTCATTAAGGATTTCTCTGGGGCAGAAGTAGGGGATGTAATTAGGGACCTAAAGGATGGGACAGCACCTGGCTCAGATGGATTACCCCCAAAAGTATATAAAAAATTATGGAAGATAATGCCAGATATTCTATTACAAGTCTTTAATGCTTTTCTATCAGAGGACCATATAACAGAGAATATGTATGAAGGTTTGATGATTTTTATATACAAGAAAAGGAGCAAAGAGGATTTAACTAACTGGAGGCCCATTACCTTGTTAAATATGGATTTTAACATTTTTTCCAGATTATTAGAGAACCAGATAAAGAAACTTTTAGATAATCTCATTCATTTCACACAATATTGTTAAATCCTGGGTAGATCAATTCAGGATGCTTTGATAATAGTAAGGGAACTGTTTACTCAGGGAAGGGTAGGCCAGAACAATGGGTACCTTTTTAGTTTTGACCAAGCCAAGGCCTTCGATCATATTTCACAAGACTTTATATGGTCAACTATGATAGAATATGACTTTCCGGGGGAATTTGTTAACTGGTTGAAAATGTGTTATTCATTAGCTTATGTGAAGCCCTATGTAAATGGCTGGATTGGCAGGAAATGTTATATAAGGAGAGGGATATGAGAGGGCTGTCCATGGAGCCCACTTTTGTTTGTAATTGCTCTAAATCTCATTATTCAAATCTTAAATAAATCTCCCCTACTAAAAGGTATGACATGGACAGGGCTAGGTGAGCTGAAAACCATTGGTTATGCTGATGATCTGTGTGTGATGGTAACAATTGTAATCATAGGATGTTTGCTTTGCAAGGCATTGCCTGCTTTTCTCAGTGTATTGTCTCTGAGATAAATGTTCAGAAAAGTTTTGTTTTGACTTATCTGGAACCAAGATAAGTGAAACTCAGATTGGGGTGTACATATAACAGATTCTCTGAAAAAAATGTTAGGACTTTTTGTTGTTGTGCGGAATATGGCAGAATATAATTGGGAAATTAAAATTAATCACAAGAGGGAAAAAGTCAGTAGATAGAATAAGTGACCATTGGGAAAAAAAAGGATTGTTTTGATTAAAATGTTCCTTCTACCTACCTTTTTATAATTAGTCACATTTTTCCATTGCCTAAACAATTTTTTGTATCTATTCTAGTCCTATTTTTTTCTTGTTTTTGGGGGAGTTGTTTAAATCCAATTAAAATAAATGTATTGTATTTGAATTACAAAGATGGTGGGGTCAGGATGGTTCAGCCAATCGTGTTTTTCTTTACAATTCTTTTTAAACAAATATTAGACCCATCTGTAAGTTTGAAGAAAAATTATGGGTGGTCAAGGTAGTGGAACAAATAAAAGACATACAGCTGGAGTGGCAGAACAAATGTTTTATACACAAAAACAAAAGGACTTATAAATTGTCTACTGACTGGGAAATAATTTTTGATTTAATAAAAAAATTGGGGCATTACAAAAGAATCAGCAGGGAGACTTTCAAGGAAAGCACTATACCATAGTATATTAGATACTTATTTTCATGATGAGGCTTTTCCAGTTTTTACTGCAGCAGAGAAGAAGAAGAAGATAGGGGACAGACTGATAAATGACAGAATCCCCAAATCAATGTGGGATATTACATGTTTGGGTGTTCATGGGAAAATAAACACAAGGGGGAACCATAAGCACAAACAGAAGACAGATATTGCTTAAGAGAATCATGTACACTGGAGATTTAATCTTTGGATCATTTATATTTTACATGTCCATATATTGTTCAATTCTGGAATATTTGGGAACAACAGAATAAGCAGCAGGAATGGAAAATATGAGATTCAAGAAAATTATTTTATGGTCTGTTTCCAGCAGGATGGGGGAAATATAACTCAAGTACTTTGAACCTGATAGCAATTTTGATTTTATATTGGGTTTGGCAAGTTATTTGTAGTTATATTTTTCAGCAAAAAAAAAGAGTACCCAATGGAATTGTATCAAAAAATATCTAGAAGCATAATACGAACTAAAGAAGAAGAAAGGAAATTGATTAACCGAAGTATGTGGCAGAGATATTGGGACTCTTTTTAGGTCAAAGGGGGTTATAATGTAGTATGTAATTTTTCCATAGACTCAAATGAATCTCACAGGTAGTTTTTTTTTGTGTTAATATCAAGATAGTATGGCCCAAATAGGGTGCAGGAAATTTTATTTAGAATTTATAGCTGTATTGGATATAAGGTATCAGAATTTATTTTTGGGTTCCACATTTGTATTGGAAAGTCTACTAGAACATGTATGATAGCAATACTTAATTGATTTTCTTATGATTTGTATATCACCTTTGTGTGAGTTTAACACCGTTATGTATGGATTGGATTTGCAGTTTTAAAAGAGAAAAAAAAAATCCCCCTACTCTTTTCATGGAGGGGGAGGGGTGGCATTTCCTTTTTAGTTTTGGGGTTTTGTACAATCTATGTTTTCTTTTGTTTGAAGAATGTTGTAATACTCATTTAGGTTGTTTTGTTTTTTTCCTATGGTTTCAGGTGGGGAAATATTGGTTTTTGAGTACCTTAGCTTCTGTGTATGATGTAATATTTCTTTCTGTATTTCTGTTCTTCTGATCTTGTGTGATGAACTACTGTTTGGTCTGCATCTTAATTTTATGTTTTAATAAAAATTCCCCTACTCTTTTTCAATAAGTGCCATGGGATCTTTAGCATCCACCTGAACTATCACCAATCCAGGCAGATGGTACCTCGGTTTAACATCTCATCTGAAAGATGGCACCTCAGAAGTGCTGCACCCCCCTCATGTTGCACTACAGTGTCAATATTGGAATAGTAACCAAAGTGCCAGATGTGGGAACTGAACACACACACACAGTCCTCTGATCTTCCGGCTTCAGTGGCGAGTGTGCTACCTACTGAGCCACTGACACTGCTAATGCTAAAAAAAAGAAGCTCTGTAAACAGTGTAAATATTATCCTGTATGCTGACAATGCAGTGATTTTCTCTAAGAACTTTGACCCCTCCCTCCTGGAGAAACAACTGCAGGAAAGTTTCATGCAAGTTGAGGCCTGGTTTGTCTCACAGAAAATAATGCTAAATGACAAAAAATAAAGGCTATGCTATTCCATGGCACACATAACAAATATAAACACCAGCAGTTGGCTATCAAAAACAACTTGGGTGTGACCCTGGACCAGATGCAGACTTTCAAATACCTTGGTGTAACCCTGGACCCTACTCTGTCCTTCTTCAGCCATATTGATTCAGTTGCAAACTCCATAAATACCTGCATAGGCCTTCTCTACAAGCATAGTCACTGCTTGACAATGCCCTTAAACTAGAAATACACAGCTCTATTGTCTCCATCATGATTATGGGCTTGTTATCAATGGAGCAGCCACAGCTACAGCACTACGGTGAATCATTACAGTGCTGAATAGGGCCTGCAGACTTCTTACTGGTGCTGCCCACCCCCCACCGCACGTATACCTGCAACCTCTACGAACAGTCAAACTGGCTGCAACTTCAGGGAAGGATTACTTTCCAAACCTGTCTACTAGCAAAAAAAGTTATTGATGGGACTCATGCCCCCTAGGGATCAGTCTCTCTTAAGCCCAGCCAACTGATCCCATTACACAAGAAACTCTGAGAACTATTATCTATCTGTTCCCCACTGTTGCACCAGTCAAGGCCAGTGGTCTTTTGCAGGTAGAGCCCCTAAGATGTTTCACTTCCTGGGCAGTGAACTCACCAACTTAGGCACCCTCTGCTCATTCAAACACAAGCTACATCAAACTCTTGTGTCCAGAGCCACCTGTGACTGGTTCTCCTAACCTCCCTGGCAGTCATTCCTGTTCTTTGCACCTCTCTATTATCCCCACTTCTGCCTGCCACCACCTCCCCCTTCCCCTCCATACCCCTACCTATCTCCCTAGTCCTGGTTCACCACTTTCCTCTCTTACCCTCCTTCAACTGCCTTCCCCTCTCCCTTTTCTAATCTGCTCACCCCACCCACTGTTGCACAAGTTCCCTGATCCTTACCTCCCACCCACCTCTCCTACTAGCTCCCTCCCAGTTACCCCTCTACACCAACTCTTTCTTCCTACTTTTCTATGCTACCTGGCACAACTGGCAGCAACTCAATTTTTCCACTCCACCTTTCCCTTTGACAATGCCCTTCTGGCAGCTTTAATTCAAGAAAATATTGTTTGCTGTGACTTATCATTCTTAAATGTATGTTTGGTTGTCTTGTTCTAAGTGTTAAATATATTACCTGTAGCTTTTAGACCATGCATACCCTGTACTGAAATTTGTATTCCAACTGCTTGCCTGCTAATCTCACACAAATTGTATTTCTATTCTTTGTATGCTGATGTGGAACCTTTGTAAAAGAGTCATTGGCTCAAAGGTATTTATCCAAAATTCTAATAAATAAACAAATAATAAATAAATGAGGACACAGGCACAGTTGAAATTATCCTCCAGAGTTAAATGTTACATCACTGAGATGTCAATAACATATATATTTGCTACGACTACATTCAATTGTTTTAGGCAGGCCTACCCCCCCCACACACAGACACTATTTGCTGAATTTAAGTTAACAATGCTAGCTTAAATAAACCAGTTAACATTACGTTACACCTCCTGGTGTAAAGTACAGGTAGTTTGGAAGAATATGAGATTGCACAATCTTATTTTTGAATTTATAACTAACCCCCCACACACATACCCCACACACAAAAGCGGAAGGAAATGAACATTTTTAAACCAAGAGAAGCTTGTTAACAAATACTGTCCAGAAATACAAGGAAGTAATGCTAGTTGCTCAGGAGAGCACATTATGCACTTACAGTAGGTGGCTGTGGGATTCAAACTCAGTCCTGCAACACAAGTGGTGGATAATGACATCACAGGCATAATTCAGCTCATCCATTACATTTTTTTTATTACTTAATGCTGCCAGAATCATATATGATTTACCACAAATAACTTACACTATGTTATGGAGTAAGTCCCCCCCCCATACACACACACATCTCACAACACTAGTGATTGGATACTGTTAACAGCAAATTACATAATAAACCAGCTAATATTCACATCACACCTACCTGGAAGCATGAGTACATATGTTGGGATACTGGAACCTTGCATACTTTCAGTCTGGGAATGCACACTACCCCCACCCCTCCCCACACACCACACACTCTCACCCTTAACACATGAGGTACTGCATCATGAAGCACCAGCTACTGCCCAACTGATACACAAAATATTAGCACTACACGGCAATAATAACAACCTGATATATGTCTTAGTTAACTGAAACCTGCCCCCCACATACATACAGATACGCCATTTGTCACTGTACACTGAATTAAGAATAATGGTCCAAATATTTCAGTTAACATTATTATTGACGTCACTGGCAACAAATACAGATATGTTTGCAAGAATGGTACATTGTCAATTCAGAGTTAAAGAGTCTCCAACCCTCTACCCCCCCTCCCCACACACGTACATAATGACTATTTCTGGATACTGAACTGACAGGCACACTGCAACTGCTATACTAAATATGTACATCACAGCTGACTGTTAGCAACCAGAAGTATGGTTCAATACTAGGTGCTGTCATTGTATTAGACATGGATTCCCCCAACACCACCACCACCAACAACCTGTACAGCACTAATTACTGTATAGCTACTTCACAGTCACTGTCAAAGTAAACCATTGTCCATTTATGTAACTTACTCGGATTATATATGGTCGAATATTCTCACTCACATAGAGTCAGTCAGGGTATTGACTCTTAATCAAGTACAATGGCTGCTGGTTAATTAGGTCACAGAGCAACAGTGCAACTGATTTGCTAAATATTAATGTTAAAATTCAGTGCTGCAAACTATACATATGGTTACTTACTAAGGACATTTATTATATTAATCAGGGAACCCCCCCACACACACACACACCTACAAATACCACAACAGTGATTGTGTGGTGAGTTGACACACACAACTAAAATACACACGCTAACATTACTGTACCCCCCCCATCACCATACCAGAATGGAATTTGTAGGTTTACTCAGTGTAACATTGAACTGTGTGGTTTAGGAAATATAACAAGTTACTAGTGTTGTGCGAAACTGAAATATTTCACCTAGTGAAATATTTCACTTAATTCACAATTATGCAAAATTTTTCACCTGGGCGAAATGAAATTTCATCTGTTTTCTTGATTTCGCATAATGGCAAAAGTTCACGTAAAATGCCTTGGCAAAATATTTCACCTATGCAAAGTGAAATTGTGCCTGTTTTCATGATTTCACGTTAATGGCAAAATTTCGCCTAAATGTGTTGGTCTGCCAATTTCCCCCATTGATGCTCCAAATTTTGCCTTGTGGCACAATTTCACATGCATAACTTTTGATTTTGCCAGCAAAATTTTGCTCCAAAGGTGAAATTTGCAATGCATTGTGGGTAAATAGGTCACATATCATGTGCAGCTTGTTTACAGCTCATTCTGCTGCATGTTGAGTCAGAAAACAATCTTTTGTGGTGCATCAGAGCCAATAAAACCTTTGAAAACATAGTCAAAACTTGTTTTTGACAGCTAATATAAAGTTTTTTCCTAGTGCTGCTATGAAACATTTTATACTTTTGTGGATTTTTGCATAATACTTAGTTTAAATTAGGTTTTACTTCTTTCTCTGTCTTTGAAAGAGTTGCCTGGGGTAGGGTTAAGTAGGAGTGTAAAGCAGTGCATGCTATTTCTAGCCAAGCAGATTCCTCACAAATTGTATATTTATTTACTGTTATTTCTTATTAATTTTGTTATATCTTGCCATTTATACTTCTCTGAAAAGTTTTTCCATCCTATTAGAGAGAGGTCCTGCCCCTGTCAGCCTGTGTTATATATACAATTCTTCCACTTTTAGTTGTGATTGTGAATTCTAAAGTTTTAAACACACAGAGCTGATCTGTTATTTTATTTGTTTGTGGTTAGTTCTGTTTGCTGGAGTGTTAACTTGTGTTACTAAAACTGTGAAAAGCAACAGTTCTATATTTCTTTGTTTCTTTACTTAAGTACTTTTACTTGATCACTTGAACTTGTCCATTTACAGTTGCACTCCATTGTTGAATTGCTCCCCTGTGTGTTATTGCTGGAGCTTGACTCTCTGCACATTCCGCAGTGTTCCTGTTTTAGTTGACTTACCTTACCCTTTCTCTGTTACAGCATTGTTTGTGTAACACCTGATGCGTGCATTATAAAAAACTCTATATTGATATAGTAATTTTCAAGAGATCACTTGGTGACCCCCCCAATCCAGACCACTACCATACTGTGTGGTACTTGCCTTTGTTGAGGTTTTATGGTTGTCTCTGCCCTTATATAATAAAAAAAAAAACTGTGGTACTAAGTAATACCACATTACAGTACTTTATTTGTCCAGAGGCACAGATGATCTGTATTTAAAGTCAGGCACTTGTGCCCTTTTTCCTCGTGTGTGTGTTTCTTTAATTTCTGTTTGGGGAAAGAAAAAAGTTACCTTTTTGTTTTTTAGTAGAATAGGCTACCTACCATATACAGTGTTAGTTGTACTTTAAGTGCTGGTACATGTCCTGATTGTGTTTGGACTTGTAAGGAAGCCAGTACTGTAGGTGTGACATCATCACATGTGAGGTGTTATTCACACAGCTAGTAGTAATACATCCTTTCTTCAAATACTCCCAGAGAAATCTTTGAAGCAGCAGCCAGCAAAAATGCCTGCTAAGAAATGGCCCAGTACAGGGGGCATCTGAATTCCAGAAGTCAAAAGTCCCTAGTTTGGGACTTTTATATGCATGATCCTACTGATAAGACCATAGCAACATGTCAACTTTGTCAAGCACATATTAGCCGGGGGAAAAAGGGAAGCCACATAGGCACCAGTGGCCATCATTCCCACCTGAAAAACAAGCACTTACTGAGATGGCAGCAATACCAGAAGGATGCCAGAGCTGCTGGTAGCAAGTTACATGTAGTAGAGCAAGAGCAGAAGGAGGGAGGGCAGAGTGGGTCGGTGGTGGAGGAGGAGAGTGAGCAATTCTTTGATCTGTCCAGTAGTGGGCATAGCAGTGGTGGGGGAGTCCCAGTCCCAGTCCCATGAGTCTGAAAAGGTCACCACCACACCCACAAGCAACCAAAAGAACTGGTTTCTTGCAATCTACACGGCCCCAAGAGTCAAGTGTTACCCTTAAAAGAAAATCATTGCTGCCACAAATACAGCGTTCTGGTTGGACAGCCCCAAAGATGCAGCCCACTCTGAAGACCATCCTTGAAAGACACACAAAGTACCCCTCAATCATGCTGCTGCAAGAGAGTTAAATGCTGCCCCTGCTGAAATGCTGGCCATCGATCTGTTGCCATTCTTATTCATAAAGAATGCTGGTTTCCAAAGGTTGATGTCTCGTGCCTGCCCCAAATGGAAAGTTCCATCGTGAACCTATTTTACTAAGAGTGCCATGCCAGAGCTGAACAGTAGAGTTACTGATTCCATGAGACATACATTGAAGCATCATGCATCACAATATATCCATCTTAGCATGGATATGTGGACCAGTGGACAAACAGCAGCAAGCTTGTATCTATGCATAACAGCACACTGGGCAGAGTTGCCTGGGGTGGTACTTGATTTTGGGCCTGGCAAAATATGCATGAAGCAAAATTGTGGTGGTTGCAACATACCTGATATTTGGCAGCATGAGACCCTGAGTATGACAAGTGTTACAGGTTCTCACATAGCTGTGAAAATGCTTAATGCTCTGCTGGATGAGATTGATGGGTGGCTACACACACAATCACTCATAGCAGGATTCATCACAAGTGATAATGGCTCCAATGTTGTGAAGCGCATTAGCAGGGGTGTTTTTTTCAGAGTGCCTTCCTGGCACACTGCCTTAATCTTATTGTTCAGCAGTTTCTCAACCATGCGGACATTAAGGAAACAGTTACTGTCACCCATTGCATCTGTGTCCACTTTGCCCATTCTGCAAAGGCACGTGACCATCTACGTGAGCTACAGCACAATAGCCATCTGTCTGAGTACCGGATGAAGCTTGATGTTGTCACCAGGTGGAACTCCACACTGTATATGCTTGACTGACTATATGAACAGTATAAGATTGTGTCAGAATACTTGCTGCTGCACACCACCCGTGACAGTGCTGGAGTGTCCATCGCTCTAACAACAGAGCATTGGTGCCAAATTGATGGGCTAATATGCATTCTCCATGCATTTGAGCATGTTACACAGGCAGTGAGTGGAGGCACTGCTTCTATAAGTCAATACAAACTCCTCATATGTGTGCTGAGGCTGACACTAGTTAATGTGTGACACCAGACAGAGGCAAGTGGGGATCATGGCAGTTGTGATCTAATGGATCACATGCTCCTTGTGCTGGACACAAATACCCATGTATCTGGCATTTTACAGTCAGATGACTTCGCAATCACCACCATGCTGGATGCCACACTACAAACCTGGCCTGCCCTCTATAATTGATGGAGGTTGTCAGTTAGTACAACAGTTGACAGGGATCCTCATTAGAATGGTACATGCTGCACACATGAAAAATGCATGCACTGCAGTAAAAATGGGTGCTGCTACCACCACCAGCAGCTCACATGAGGCAACCTAATCAGAGAAAATGGGCAAGGCACAGCAGAAAGCAGCAAACAATCCCATTTGGGATGGTCTCTTTCAGGTGGAAGTAGAAGATATGGAGGAAAAGGACGAGGAGGAGACAGATGAGGCAGCTGGTCTCCGGGCAGCAGAATAAATGGTGGAGACCTACATGGGGGACCCAAAGCACCTTGCAATTGCTGATGAGCCACTGCTGTACTGGAGCAGCAAAATGACTGACTGGCCAGCACTAACATCAGTTGCTGTGAAATACCTGAGCTGCCCACCACCCAGCGTTATTGTGGAATGAGTGTTTAGTGCAGCTGGGGCAATTGTGAGTGACCATAAGACCAATTTGTCACCCAAGGATGTGTCCATGCTAATATTCATCAAAATGAATGAAAAGCACATTCCACACAACACAGTGATGTCTGTGGTGTTTTGCCACAGGAACTGTGTCTCGGTGATGCGGATGATGACAATCCCTTGACTAGGGCATCCACCAGCAGCGAGGTGGATGAAGCAGCGATGGTAAGAGAATTCCCACCTGGTGAGCACTCCAGTCTTGAAGACTGTGAGGGCTGCTTTTTGTATGATGTGGAATTGGAAGTTGAAAGAGGCTGAATTTACTCCAAGGCCACCCCTCCCAACAACTTTCAGCTCAGTATGGTGGGGTGTGTTATACAGTACCTTATTTTATGCAGTGTGTATAAGTTTCATTTGAACACCCTTTGCCATAACCCATTGATTGGTTAGGTCACTTCACCACTAGTCCCCAAGCCTATATAAAGCAGCAGCAATATAATTACCATAACCATAAATATTTTGCAATCACATGATTTCAGTTATAATGTTTTTCTTCAAAAAATATCTTACTTTTCATGTTGACTATCAACCCCATCTTACAGCAAGATATGTTGGCTGGATGTCCTTAAAAGTGCTCTTGATGGCAAATGCCACACAGCCCCCCCATCCCCTCATTATCACCTGATCTGACACACCCATGCACTCCATCTGTGACTGAAAAAACACTTTCTGCCACTTAGTATCACTGACATGTACAAGAGCCCTGGCTTCTTGTACAAGTAGCATATGAATGTAACATGCTAATTCAACAGTTAACACCACAAGTTGAACACATTTTAAGAAATGTTGATGAATGGTGGCCATCTTTAATGATGCAAGTCATTAATTACAAAAGTAATCATGAAGAGGCTTAACAACTTACAACATCAAATTCCCCCAAAAAGGTTACTTATGCTACACTACCAGGTTATGGTTCTTTTATCGAAACTGTGATGGTTCCTGGGGGGGGGGCAGGGCAGGGTGACAGTATTGCTGTCCTCACTTTGGATTCAGAATGTCCATGATTACTGCAGCTATGCAATCTCCATTAATTAGATAAGACATTAGCCCCCTCCACCTAATTATTTACTAAACACCATCTCAACCATCTGTTTCCGCATTTAGTTCCTCCCTGTATGTAGGTGGCAGTGGTGATTGCTCATTAATGGTATGGACACCAATCCAGTGGCCAACATCGCACTTCAAGCAACACCCCTGTCTTCCACAAAACAGAGCTCCTGCAGGGCCTGGATGGATCTAGTCCTCAAGATACGATGAAATCTCAACAGAGGTAAATGACCTGAGCAAGACCAAAGATAAGAAAAAAGTGATGAATACTAGTCAATCTGCATACCTGGTTTTAGCAAGCAAGTTGGAAGAACAAGCAGGGCAAAAATGTATACTTACCATACCCTGTGATGTAATTAAACTGCAAAAATTTCCCACAGGAACATGCTGTGCGGTGCACTTGATTCCAGACCAGGGTCCATGATGAAGCACAGTAACACTAGCAGGCATTCCCTGTCCCCTATCAGCACTGCACACCTTGAAATAAGATATAAATAAGAACACATTTTGAAGATTGTTAAAAAGTTCCACCCTTTCCACCACCACCACAACTAACATCCTCCCCCTCAAAACAGAAGACCATAAAAAATGTAGAAATACTTACCTTAGGGACTGTGAAAGTGGAACCATCACACAATTAAATAAATTCCCACATCTGGTTGAGCAGCCAGCAGCAGAAGGGGCAGCAGGATGGAATGAGATTTAACTTTGCCGGAATTCCTGATGTTGACAAAAGCAAAAAATAAACTAATTTCTATCAAACTCAGACATCCAGATGGCAGTAACAGACATACCCCACTAGTAATGAAAATTCCAATACTTATCATCTGTTTTGGGAGATTGGGAAATGCAATGTGTTCAAAAATCCATAGATCTCCTGGGCCCAGCCTGGCATGATGATGTCATCCTCAGCACACTGAAAAATAATAGAAGAGCAGTACAAGCATATTAGAATTCGACATGCCATAATACCAACCCACCAAAACCCTTATCGTGCACAGGAAAAAAAAATAAAGACAGATACTTACACGTTCAGCAGCAGCAATATGGACTGTGTGAAGATAATCCACCATCAATCTTCCAGAACAGTAGTTCTTGTGGCAACTTGGCAAGTAGTAGTCAGAGACAGCAGCAAGAAGCAAGCTACAGTGCCCCAAAATGTCATTCACTCCCCACCGCTAGGCAAGCTACTACCACAGAGTCAGTCAGTCAACACAGCTAGACAATCAGTACAGCAGCACAAGGAAATGATAATTATATATTTCTATCTCAATCAATTGCAAGTAGCAGCAACATTTTGCTGGAGGAGTTTATTTTCTCTGCATGAGTTTGCAGATGGCACCCCTTCTCAGGTCCCTGAGGTGGTGGCACACCATAAAACATCAAGACTGATTCCACATTTCGGTCTCAATTTTATGTAAAATTTGGTAAACATTTCTGGACTTGTAAGCCCTGTTTGGCACCAGCAGCAGTGAGTTTCAGGCTGAAATACTTGGTAAACAGGCCTGGAAATAGCTATTTAATGTCTGGGTCATTGAAGGAGAACCACATCACATCCTGACTCAGACCATATTTCACACTCAATTTTATCTCCCATTTCTGGTGTCACATTTCTGGACATGTACAGCCTGCCATGCACTTGCAGAACAGAGATTCAGCACAAGATGACTTGTAAACAGTGGACCAATGACCATTGTTTGGTGCGGTTGGGGGTTTGAGTGCCATAAAACATCATGGCTGAGACCAGATTTCTGTCTGAATTTAATGTGCCATTTTTTTAGGAAACATGTCTGGACATTTACTGCCTGAGCTGCACTCGCAGAAACAAGATGTGGCCTAAAAACAATTGTAAACAGTGGATCAAATACTATTGTTTGGTTCAGGTGGGGGCTTGGGTGCCATAAAACATCATGGCTGTACCAGATTTCTGTCTGAATTTAATGTACCATTTTTCCTGTAACATTTCTGGACATATACTGCCTGTGCTGCACTGGCAGAAACATGATGTGGCCTAAAACCAATTATAAACAGTGGCCAAATCAGCATTTTAATGTCTGGGTGCTAGTGGGGCACCATAAAACATCAGGAGTGACAGCTGATTTCAGTCTCAATTTGATGTAACATATTTTGGTAAACATTTCTGGACTTATAGGCCTTGTTTGGCACCAGCAGCAGTAAGTTTCAGGCAGAAATATTTGGTAAACAGGCCCTAAAATATCTATTTAATGTCTGGGTGCTGAGGGCACCAGAAAACATCAGGACTGACACCACATTTCAGTCTCAGCTTGATGTACCATTTTTCCTGTAACATTTCTGTACATTTACTGCCTGAGCTGCACTCACAGAAACAAGATGTGGCCCAAAACGAATTGTAAACAGTGGCCAAAACAGCATTTTAATGTCTGGGTGGTGTGGGGGGAGGGGCAACATAAAACATCAGGACTGACACCACATTTCAGTCTGAATTTAATGTGCCATTTTTCCTGTAACATTGCTCGCCATTTACTGCCTGAGCTGCACTCACAGAAACAAGATGTGGCCTAAAAACAATTGTAAATAGTGGACCAAAGACCATTGTTTGGTCAAGGTGGGGGTTTGGGTGCCATAAAACATCATGGCTGGTAAGATTTCTGTCTGAAATTAATGTACCATTTTTTCTGTAACATTTCTGGGCATTTACTGCCTGAGCCGCACTTGCAGAAACAAGATGTGGCCTAAAACCAATTGTAAACAGTGACCAAAACAGCATTTTAATGTCTGGGTGCTGGTGGGGCACCATAAAACATCATGACTGGCACCACATTTAAGTCTCAGTTTGATGTACCATTTTTCCTGTAACATTTCTGGACATTTACTGCCTGTGCTGCACACTCAGAAACAAGATGTAGCCTAAAACCAATTGTAAACAGTAGCCAAAACAGCATTTTATTGTATGGGTGCTGGTGGGGCACTGTAAAACCTCAGGATTGACAGCAGATTTCAGTCTCAATTTGATGTAACATTTTTGATAAACATTTCTGGAATTGTAGGCCCTGTTTGGCACCAGCAGCAGTGAGTTTCAGGCAGAAATATTTGGTAAACAGGCCTTAAAACAGCTATTTAATATCTGGGTGCTGGGGACACCATAAAACATCAGGACTGACATCACATTTCAGTCTCAGTTTTATGTACCTTTATTTCTGTAACATTTCTGGACATTACTGCCTGAGTTGCACTCGCAGAAACAAGATGTGGCCCAAAAAACTTCTGTAACCTCCTGTCTATCTTATTGCATTTGTGTTGCTATCTATGTGTTCCACTGGAACTGATGTGGAACCTTTGGAAACAAGTCCTTGACTCAAAGGGTTGTAAGTCCAATATGCATAATAAATAAAAATGAAATAAACAAAAACAATTGTAAACAGTGGACCAAAGACAATTGGTTGGTCCTGGTGGTGGTTTGGGTGCCATCAAACATCACAGCTGGGACCATATTTCTGTCTGAATTTAATGTACCATTTTTTCTGTAACTTTTCTGATCATTTACTGCCTATACTGCACTCACAGAAAAAAGATGTGGCCCCAAACCAATTGTAGACAGTGGCCAAAACAGCATTTTAACGTCTGGGTGCTGGGGGGCACCGTAAAACATCAGGACTGACAGCACATTTCAGTCTGAATTTAATGTACCATTTTTTAGGAAACATTTCTGGACATTTACTGCCTGAGTTGCACTCACAAAAACAAGATGTGGCCAAAAACAATTGTAAACAGTGGACCAAAGACTATCATTTGGGCTGGGTAGGGGTTTGGGTGCCATAAAACATCATGGGTGGGACAATATTTCTGTCTGAGTTTAATGTAACATTTTTTGGGAAACATTTCTGGACTTGTAGGCCCTGTTTGGCATGATTAGTGCAGACATTCTGGCCGAAATACTTTGCAAACCTACTCGAAAACAACTATTTAATGTATGGGTGATTCTGGTGCTGGGGGGGCACATCATTCACATCCTGATCCTGACTCAGACAAACAATATTTCAGTCTGAATTTTATAAAACTTTTCTCCTGTCATATTTCTCCTTTTACCATTCCTGCTCTAGCCCACACAGTATGGCAGCAAGAGGCTGTGTTAAACTGTGGCCAAAGTGCACATTTTGGACTGGGTCACTCAGTGGGGCTGTGAACGTGTGGTGGTGGTGGTTGTGGTTGTGGTGAGGCACTAATAAAACATTATCATGCCTGGAGGAGGGAAGGGGCACAAAGTTAACATTTCTGAAGGTGGCAAGGTCAAGGGGGACACCTGTTATTCAGTATAAAAAAACATATTCATGTTTAACTTTGCAATAAAAGTGTTTATTTAACTACTTCATTCGATGACTGTTGTCTACGTATTTGGACTGATGCTGCACACAGCCAAAGGAACTGCCACCAGCCCTTAGCACACACACAACACACAACAGACAACATCACATAACTTTGGGAAAATATTTGTTCATACAAACAAATTACAATACTTGACATTTGTGGATAGGAGGAAGCAAATAAAGAAGGAATAACATAAGGGACATGAAGGGTCAGACTCAGGGTAAGGGTATTCAATCGTGAGACAGAGGGGAAGTAGAGGGAGCATAAACATTACATAAAACATAACATATAAGATAGAAAACTACAGGACAAGAAAAAGAACAGAGAGGATATATAATGGAAGAGAAAGGGCAGAAAATAATTTTTGTGTTTTTACTTTTTTATTTTTTGTTTGGCATTTTTCTTATTTTTAGGTGGTGAAGAAGAAAACAGAGCAAGACTTGCAAAAAAAAAGAACACAAAAACAAATTTGTACATAGATAGCAATTTTAATCACTTGCACCAGTGCCACTGCTGCTGGCAACACCCCCACCACCATCCCCATGATGCAGCTCAGCCAGGAGGTCCAAGACCTTCTTTTGGTCCTCCGTTATTTTCTCCAGTTCTCCACTGACCTCCTGATGGAACTGGTCCACCTCCTTCCAGAGACCTTGCACCTCTGTGCATACTGCCACCACATCTTGGTGCACGGCCTCTAGGTCCTCCATCCTGATGTTACCTGGTCCTGGAGGAGCTGCTGCAGGCTGTGATGCCAAATCAGGACCAGCTGAAGCATCCCTGCACTGGTGGGTGTGGGGTGTCTCATCACTCCTCCTGCTTCTGCTACTACTGTGGTGCCCCCTGGGATGCTGGATGCCCTGATGCTCGGACTCATCACTGCCTCCTACTGCTGCAGCTTCTTGCAGCTTGGAGAGTCACTCTGCAATGTGGTGGTACCACAGGTTGCTCCTTCTTTCCACTCGTCCCAAAGTGGGACCCTCATTTTCCATGCAGCACATCTTTGTCACAAAGGTTGTAGATCACAGTACTTTCATCTCCAACCTTTGTGGAAAAAACTTCCAAACTGGAGATGGAGAGACCTTGTGGGTGGGGGCCCATCAGCAGATTTCTCTGCTACATCTGCGTCAGCTGCCTCTTCTAAGACCTGCTGCTGCTCTTGCTGAGGAGAGGCGGGCATGGGCTGCACATGTTCCTGGGGGGGTGAAATGGGCTCTTGGTGTCTGGGGGCACATGCTGCTGTGGTGGGGTGCATGGTGCCCCTGCTGCTGTTGGCAGTAGGGGGGCTGCTGCTGCTGCTTGGGGGGCCACAGGCACATCTTTCTCTTGGGTGGGCACTTGGAGAATACCCACCTGTTAAGGCAAACCACAGATCCTCCTGCTACTGGTGGCATACTACCAGTCTCCCTCTTCAACATAAATGTTTTTTTCTTTACTATAAAACTAAAGAAAAAAATCAAAATGAAAGAAGGAAAGATACAGGGAGGGATTGGGAGACAGGGAGTCAAACACACACACACACGCACACACTATAAAGATAGATAAATATAACAATGCAGAAAAGACAATAACAGAAAATATTTACTTTTCAAACTAATGGGGAACAGATCACAAACAAGCAAACACACACACACAGACACAATTTTTTTATAAATCAAACTTTTAGCTCTCCTGCTCTAATCTCCTACTACTATATGTTGAAACAGCTCTAAAGGAAGTACATTTAGTCTGCCTTCCTGCCTAAGTGCAGTCACCCATGTGGCCTGCAGTCTGCTAGAGAGAAAGTCATGTGACAAACATTTTTTTTCCCAATTTTGCCTGATACTAACATGTGATGAAATGTGCCAGCGAAAGGCAAAATTGATAGTGATATTTTGCCATAAATTTACCGGCACAATTTCACCATAAGGGCCCAATTACATGAAATGTTTCACATGGCAAAATTGGCAATTTCACTGGTGAAATTACATTTCGCTGTATCTCTACAAGCTACATAACAGCAGTTACTGGAATGACTGGTTCAACACTAGTGATTGACTAAATATTTTTTGTTACATAATCCTTATGTAAAAACACTTACATTTAGGCTAATATGTACATGCATTGTCTTACCAAGTGCATGTCCCATTACAACACCTACAATGCATGCTGGAAAGAACAACTCTTTTACTTGAAGCAATACACATGTTTCAGTTTTCAAACTAAACTGTAACACTTGCAGTTACCCTGAAACATTGATATGTATTTGTTTTTTACTACTGGTGCCTTGTGGAACACCATCAGCAACACAATTTTATTAGTATACTAACATATTGTTAATTTCATGTACTATTATTTACTTACGGCCAATGACCCTCTCACCTGCATGTGGCTTGCCAGCCTTTTCCCATAATTTGTAGGCCAGGTAGTACTAGCCCAGATCCTGAACTGGTACTTCAGGGTGTTACAGTAGGTCATAAATTTGCTGCCTCAGCAGCTTCCATTTACACTTGCACATCCTGGGTGTTTTGTTCCATACTTTCAGTTTCTTGTTTAGATACTGGTTTACTGTTTTCCAGGTCTGCTCCAGGTGTAGATTAGTGCTAATCATAATGATTTTGGCATCCACTTTTTTGCCCACCACCTCCACAAGGAGAGGCACCTCTCGGATTGTCCCAATTTTGACCATTTTCTATAAAACATAATATTTAATTTACTAAATAACTGATGTTGATGTGTGACATTTTATGATATTATCCTTTTTTTTATAACATGCTAATGTACTAGTATGGTACAAGCAGCATCTGTTTTACAAAATGTTAACAGTAATCATGTTTTACACTGTTATTACTATCTACTAATTGTTTGTAAGTGCTGTTTACTCTTTTCCTGTACTGATATATTCAGCTACATTATTTTATATCCCTCTTATGTTTCGCAACTGTGTTGATGTAGATGAGGTGCATGATCTATTTTTTGACCAAAAAAGTGAGTTGGCTCTTAAAAGAGCCATTTGTTTTTTTCAGGTCACATTTTTTACACTCTGAACTTCAGAGCACTCTAAGGATGCCATCTTGGAGGTCTCCCAAGGAGAGGCAATTGCCAGCATGTGAGAAGTGTACACTGTCTTGTAAGTATAGCCAATCTTTATAATAATTGATTTGGGGGAGACGTATGGTATGCATCCCAAGCATGCACAGCTATCCACTTATTTGGATGTTAAACTTTCTTCTGGCTCTGTCAAGCAGGTACATGTGCTGTTCTGCACACCAGACCATGCGCTCTGTAATGTAAGAATAGACAATCTTACGGGCAGGTAACATCTCTCTTAGTGAAGCCAAGTCCAATTTTGCTTCAGCCAACAAACCTACCCATCATTTGTTGCCTAAATCATTACCTCCAAGATGGATCAGCAGTATGTCTGGGGGAGGTTGGTTGCTCAGTAGCCTATACATGGTTGGCATGAGATGCTACCACCTCATATCTCCCCTACCAAACCACTTTACACTGCAATTAGGCAGCTGCAGGTCACTTCTAAAGTAACTTGCCTTGAGCAAAATCACCACCTCTTATAATTATACTACTTTCCACCATCCACAGAGTACATTTGCTATTTTCTGGCATTCTAAGTTGATTAAACTGAGAAATTGACAGCTAGCTCCTGAAAAATCAGAGTGTCTCCTGCAGTGTCCAATCAGTACTGACTGTGTCAAGATGCAGTTTTCCCTCCCATATTTATACATTTCTTCATGGGCTAGCAACAGAGGCTTCACAGCAATCTATTGGCTTATATTATTAGCTAATTGCCAATTAACAAACAGCATCTCACATTATGCAGATGCTTCCTTTTCATTGGGTGGCACACTGCTATATTCCAAACTAATTGAGAGGGAAATTGTAGCTTGCTATTAGGTCTGTTTAAACAACAACAAATGAGTGCTGATCATGTATAGGATGCTAGTTCTTTATAGAACACATACACACTGTGTGCTGCCTCCATTTTCAGCTGTCATTTGTGGTGGTAAGTTTACAATATTGCTCTGATTTCAAACGTTGATAACTTCACTTTACAGAATAATTTGTTACTTACCTCTTACAGAAATATAGGTGTGCTGTGTACATGCAGAATGCATGCCACATGTTTAATTGTGCAATGTTTGCATGTGGTTTGCATACAGTAAGTGAACATATGTGAACCGGGTCTAAAAGGCAAATCAGGTTTGAATGCTGCAAGCTTGACATGTGCAGAGCAGGTAAGCTGGTGTAAACATCTTCTAAAAATTACATCAGATTTGCTTGTTGCACGATTGACATGAGTGCAGCAGTTAGCTAGGGTGAATATCATTTAAACATCACATCAGGGTCACATACTGCATGCTTCCCATGTGTGCAGCAGCTAAGCTGGTACAAATCTCATATAAAAAAACACATCAGTTTCTATTTCTTATACTACTGCTAGCAATTGATCATTAAAATACATTATTATTTGAAGTCCCATAAAAATTAGGTAAACTCGTTAATTCTGATCCTTTTGCAAGTTGTTTAATGGCTTTTGATTTTTGTCATTAAATTGCCATATTATGTAAAGTAGTGTTTACTTTTTGCATTAAATGCCTAGGATACAGCCAGTCAACATCCTCCATTCCAGATGTGTGAAGAGGAGCCTCTGTGTTGTGAAGCCTATCCTTTTTGTTTTGGACCATGCAAATCCCTTATGCATATTTAGTGCTACAAACGTGTTTTTCCATGACTGTTTTATGTCACTTACTTTCCCTTTGTCATTCTGTAATGAGCATATACACTATGGCCATGATCAGCACTCTTTGTTCTGAGCAGGGTCTTGGAAGCATGCACCATACCTCACATTTTGTCACTGAAATGAGGAACATGGACACTCAAAATGAGGTACAATGAGGGACACTAACCCACATGATGATCAGGGCACATCATGAAACATGGAGATATGGTACCTCAGAACACAGTGGAAACCATTGTATTAGCACATGAGAATGAATTTCTGCAATTAAACAGTGGTGACATTTAGGTTGGGCAGAGGGGTGCAGTTGTCCCCACCCCCAGTATTTGTGCCTAGGTTGTTCTTATGGTGTGGCAGTAATGGCTTTAAATTTGGATTTAATCTTTTGCAGAGTAAGTGCCCACCTGGCATATGTGTGATCACACTGCAGGTACTCTCCAGACTTGACTGTGTCTGTACTGTGTTGTCCACTCTCTCCACCTATTAGTGGTGGCACAATCACATGTGATGTGGGTGAGCTCCAGCCAAGAAAGAGCACATGAGCCTTGCGAGTGCGACACTGTCTTTCCAACCACAGAGTAGACAGGCTGAACACTACAGCTTGGAGGAGTCAGTGAGCACTGAACTATCAATAGCAGTGGTGTGGCATCATATTTTTGTTTTCTACCTTAGTGAGTCTCCATCTCTGCTGGTGGCTGAAGGGACAGAGGGTGCTCTAGAAGCTAACTGAAAACTAGGCTACCTACTTACTGTACTAGGCTCACCTTACAAAAAAAAAACAGCACAGACCCCCACGGCATCAAGCTACGCTTAACAGCAATGGTGACAGTGATTTGGGTGGCCTTCAGAGGCCTTGATCAGTGCAGTGTGGCAGCAGCCACGGTAACAACCAAGCAAGAAGGAAGAAACTCAGGTTGGGCAGATTCGTATGGCGAGGTGACTTGGTGGTGGAACACATTGGGGACCTGTGATGGTCAGTTCTAGCATCCAGCTTCTGGTGAAGGAGAGAGGGGTAGCAGACTAAAAATTGGGCTGGTGGCACACTATGCCAGACTGCAGGTTCTGGCCATATTGTTGAGTAAGTAAAAGTAAATAATTTTATTTACAGGAGGATTAGGGAAGGTGGAAGGACTGAAATACTGATGTGTTTTTTATGTTTCTTCATCTTTGTGTGACTTCATGACCCACAGGGGATGGGTATTGAATGGAGTCAGGGAGAAAAATTGGGACAAAGTTATTTTTTTGGGGAGGGGGAACTTCAGCCAGGAAAAAAATTGGTTACTAACTGGATGGGTTTAAACCTGAATCTGATGCACTGCTCTGGGTATATACAGATGAATCTTGCACATTTGATTTTTTTCTGATTTGCATATCAAGTTTCAGTAAAACCAAACAAGCTGCACCTTTTAGAGATGTTACAGACAATCTAGAGCTGTCCCTTTCATTCACATACAGTTAAGCGGTATGGTATACACTATAGTCAGGCTTATGCCCCCCCCCCAGTGAAGCTGACCTCCGCATCCCCACACTCAGGCACATTATGACAAAGGACAAAGGAGACTGCAGGGGTGTGCACCATTGAAATGACTGGGGGTATTTTTTTATTACTGTTTTATACATCATTGATGGGATAGAGTTGGAGATTAAAGAAGGCCACCGCTCGACTAACAAGGGCCTTGTTAGTAGAACACTGGCCTTCATTATTCTCCAATTCACTGTCATAACATATAAAATAGTAATAGAAAATAACTCCATTCATTTCAAGGAGTACGCCCCTGCACTCTGACCCATGGCATCATCTCTTAAAGACTCCTGCCTCTAGCTCCCTAGTACTCAAGTAAGAGACTTTTTACTTATATCTATACTTGCTGGGTTGTCTATAGCAGCATGTCCATACCCACTGCAGTGCGTGTGTGTGTGTGTGTGTGTATGTGCATGCATGGGGGGGCTGGCCATGTTGGCGGGTGTGTGTGTGTCAAATTATTGCAATGTTTGTGTTTGCACCTTAAAGTCTGTTTGCGTGCAAGCATCCAAACTATGGAGAAAAAATAGTAGGAGTGCAGGCCAGACAGAAGTAATTAAGTGGTTTTGTGGGTAAGTTGGTGTGTGGGGGTAGGAAAAATATATGTTTCCATTGGTATGTGTCCTACAGTTCAACTGTGAAAATGAGATGGGGGAGAGAAGAAAATGGAAAAGCATACACTGGCTACAAGCATGCTGCATGCATGCAGATGTATTCAGATACAGTATGTATTGAAGTACAAGCAAGCCATATGTGTGCAGACAGTAGAGCTTAGTGGTTAAAGGCACTGAACTGCAAGCCAGGAAACTTGGAGGCATGAAGGCTTGGGTTTGAATCTCATCAACTCCCACTTGTGCGTTGTGTGATCCTGAGCAAGTCACTTAACTTTTACAAGTGCAGTTATCAGTGACCACTTGCTTTTTTGCATGCATGCCATCTGCATGCACTCTTTCCCAACTTAACATAAAAATCATGGTTTCCACACTTGCTTGCTGCACGCATGCCATATGCATGCAATTGGTTGCAATTTAATATTTAAATCATACTTGCAGCACACATCACTTGGGTAGTTTTATGTGTACAGCATGAAAACATTTCATAAAATTATTTCTGTAAGGGATGTTAGAACTGCCTAGTGACCCTCTAAAAAGTGTTTTTTATATACTATTTTTATGAAATGAAACTATTAATTAGTTTAAGAAACATTAAATAGAAACTAACTGTACTTATTGTCTTTCAGTGGCTTTTATGCTGTTGCATCTAAGATGAATGCTAGGTGTTTCTTCTTCAATATTCTGTGTCTCTGATTGGATCTTGTAATATCACATGATTTTCTCCACAGACAATTAATTTACATAGATACATATTTAAATGTATTACTATGTAATTGGTTGAGCTGGCTGTCAATCATGTACTATCAACAATCTGATGAGTCAAAGCTGTTATGCAGATGTTTTTTTCAGAAAAAAAACATGGCTGCCATTAGTGGGTCTTAGTGGGTCTAGGTTCTCATGTTTTTAAATTACAACTTTTGGCCTTTTAAGTTAGTTAATTTGAGGCTGTTAGTCATGTACACTGCTGTTATATGCTTTCTTTTACTGCATTTTAGTTGGTTATCAGGGTAGCTGACTTTTTTAAATGATTTAGTAGTGTTTCCTTGTTGTGAGGCATCATGGGAACCTCTTGGTTCAAAGGTTAAATAAATTTGTTATGTGTCACATATGTGACACTATTTTTGCGACACTGTCATGATTTGGGACAGTGTATTTGTGAAAATGTCGTATTTTGTGACACTCATCAAGTCAGATGGTCTGCATGCGAAAGGATAGTTGCAACAGTGTCATGTTTGCAAAAGGATATTTGTGACAGTGTTGTGTTTGTGAAAGAACATTTGTGGCAGGTTCGTGTTTGCGAAAAGTCACTTGCGACAATGTCACAACAGCGACAGTAGCAGCACACTTTCATGATTTGCGACAATGTCGCATGTGGTGTGTTGCAAACACAACACTGTCACAAGTTGACTGTCGCAAAACACGACAGTTTTGCACAATAATGTCTCACAACATGACAGTGTAGCTGATTGATATATCAAAACACAACACTGTTGCAAAGTGGTGTCACAAATCACAACACTTTCGCAGTTTGTGACACTACTTAGACAAAATACAGAACCATTCTTCAAAACCTCATTGCAAGTGAATGGTTTAAACATTTCATGTCAGATTTGCTGTGTAACAAGCTCTAGGCCCACAGATGTCACTTTTATCGGGTTACTGACAACAATGTATAGAAATTATGTAGTTCTGTTTACATATGTATATGTAATTGTGACAGCATGGCATACAAGGTCTCTAATATCACATATGCACACCATTATGCTAATGAATGAACAGTATAAAGTGAACTATTGCATTTTACAAGAAAGCATAATGTTTAAACTTATATTGCAATCTATTATTTTGAAGACATGTACATGAACTATTAAAAGTGTTATTAAAATTACTAACTTTGTTTGTGATGCTAATTGCATGTTTTTGTCCTTCTCTCATAGGTGTCTGATATTGGTCAGCATTTTGGGATAATTCTTCTACAACAACACAGCAAACATGCCGCAGAAGCAGAGACGTCATGCCAAACAAAGACATAACAGGTACCATAGTAGTGAAGTGTTGCTGAAGAGTACAAACAACAGCACACATAACACATCAAGGAGTGTGAACAACAGTCAGTCTGTACACATGCACAGGTTGCCAATTAATGATTCTACTGCAAATGTAACTTGATTGCCCATCTGCAACCAAAAAATGCAAAAGTGGTCAACAGTTGAAAAGCAGTACTAAACAGAAAAAAGCTGTTGTGCAGCATTGCTCAAGAATACATAGTACACAACAAAGCTCTATCTCTACTGTCACCTGCCATCTCAGGAAATGGAAGTATTTGTCAATCATTGGCAGCTAAAGCTAAGGTTGATAGAATTAGTGCAGCTATCATGCATCATGAAGGCAAGAGACTGAAGAGTCATCTGGCCTTAATGAAGCTCCAACTGAGAGTACTCACATTTGTCAACAAAGCACTAGCTGTGTTTCAATGGTTGTGGTGTAAAATGACAAACCAAGTGAAAAATTTCAGAAAAGTTGTCTTTGCTGTGAAGATGAAGTTGCAACACTTCCCAAATGTGAACAAGTACAACTTTTCTGAAAATTTTGCAGGTGGCTGGCTACACACACAGCATTCAAAGGCATTTTTATGGCAGGAATCAAACCACCCACAGAAGAAGGACAGCACTCTCTGCATTGATGAGGATGGCAAAGTATTCAGTGTGTTGAGTGTATGTCATGATGATAGACCAGCTGAGTCCAATAATGACAATGCCTCAACAGGTAGTGCACATAGGCTCAAATGTCTCACATGGACATGTGATGATACATGTAATCTGAGACAATCATCTTTTGATGAAGTTGCACAGTTTATAAATCTCTTTGTTGTCACTGATCCTAAAGAGAGATATAAATAATTTCAGGCAATAGACCACTGTGAAATTCCTCCACATACTGGACTGCTGGGATATTCAAAGGCATGCTTAGACAGTGGTGTTTGTAACAGTGTGTTTCACCACATGCGTATGCTAGCAGTACATCAGTCTGGCATGAGCACCTTTGTATACAAGATATATGAAGTAAGGCAAGCTGTCTCACTGTACACACACCTTTCTGAGTTGTTGCAATCTGGTGACATGAAAGGTGCTACTAAATTTATTGAAAAGGTACAACGTAGCAGTCATGCTATGGATACACTTCCTCAAGAAGCATCAGTGGTTGATTATGGTAGTGTGTCTCTCATGGAAACAGAGATTGTTAAAGTCTTTGGTAAGCCCACTGCCAAATCTGGGTTGGCAAAGAGAGAGGAATTTGACTATGTTTGTGTGTCATGTCATAGACTGTGTTACCAGAAACCAACTGTTACAGTTGATCTGGAAAAGATACAAGGCCAGATATTCAAAACTTTGCCCCAGGGTTAAATTAGCACTGCCCAGCAGGCAAACGTAGCCCGGAGCACAAAGCAAGCTATATTCAAAAGGAATGGCCTGGGGCAAACAGCTTCTAAACATAGCATGGGGATGAGGCCAGGCAAACTGGGCTGGGAGTGCAGGGCAAATGTAGTCCTGGAATAAGACAGCTTTGAATATAGCAACCAGGAAGTGCAAACCACAACAGCAACACAGTGCACAGCGACATGAAGGTAGGTAGATGTGAACTATTAGCCCATGTGTGTGCCAGCAAATGCGTGGACCCAGTACAGCTGCAGGCAGCAGTGGATGTGAAAGAACAGTATAGTGTATGGTAAAACATTATTATTGATAAAATTCAGTGGAAACACAATCTTGTTATGGTATCATTCTGATGTACTCTTGCTGTTAACCACCATAGAATGATACCATAGCAAGAAAGAATGTCACTGTCTGCTAAATTCCACATCAGAAGCGATCAGAGCTATGGAGTTATTCAAACCTCTGCAACGGTTATGAGCACAGTACTGGAAAAAAAAAACAACATACCAGTACAGTACTACCTATGGTGGCTGCTGTATACTCAAAAAAGGCATCCCTGGATCGATGGGCATTCATTTTGTTTCTTCTTTCCCTCTCCCCAGGTACCTGAATAAATATTCCATTACGTGTCCTGAATGGCCCCTCTGAAAGTGAATAGTGACTCTGCTACACTTCCTGGAGATACACAGAGCACGTTCTGACCCTAGCCTATCTGACCTTCCTGTGCTGTAAAACCACATCTGAGTGTGGCAGGACTAGTAATCATTTGTTGTTTCCTTGGTTAAAAATGCATTTGTTTACTAGTCTGCTTAATTTTAAATTGTAGCCAGTTTTAAAACAATAAACCCTATATACAGCGAAAACAGAATCGTGACTAAATCTTCATCACAAGATAAGGTATTTTTTTTTCTAAGTCACAATGTATTGCTGCTTCCACTCCTAAACTGGTGACCATACATTATAAAAAAAAATGTATGGGGAGTAGTTAACAACCGTGTTGAATTCTCTTCTCGAGGTTATCATGGTTACTGAAAACTTCTCGAGCTGCGCTCTCAAGGTTTACAGACCATTTTAACTTCTCGATGACAATACAATGTGGTTGTTAACTACTCCCCATACATTATCCTCTATGTTCAAAACCATATAAATATTCCCTGAACCTTTAGTGCTGCACTAACATGTTTGCGTGGCTTTAGCATGGAGCTAAGCCGTTTGCCTGATGCTAAACTTTGCCATATTCAAAAGTGACATGCAACTGTGCCTACTTAGATATTCTCTGGGAAAACATCAAGATTAGCATCTCATTAAGCCTTAATTTGCATGCAGTGTGCCCAGCATTACTGCAGGGTCCCACAGCTCCACCTGTAGCTCAGTCTGGAAGCACAGGGTCTGGCCAGGTCTGGCCGCAGCTCCACCTGTAGGTCAGTCTGACAGTGCATGATGGTAGATTCAGGCTACATGTATGCAGTACAGCATAGCAGTGTGTATCCCAGGGGACAACACAGCAGAGGCACAGGCGGTGGTGGTGATGCATGCAACTATCACACTGTAAGGCATGCTACAGTGCACAGCAGACACCACAGTAGCAAGGGTGCCAGTAGTGCGAGGGACACAGCACTGCCTATGGTGTGCAGGCTAGTGATGACCACTGCACTGCATACAGAGACAAGCCCAACTTGCAGGTGTGTACTGCCAGTGGACAGTACTGTCACACTGTTGTGGTGCCCACAGATGCTTCACCTCTGACATGGGATGCTCATAGTGACATAGACATGGCCGGCTGTGTGTGCTGTGTTGTATGTACAGCTGTGCGGTATGTGACTTCTGGGGCATGTACATGGACAGGCACACTGGTATTGGGGTATTCCCAATACTGGCCCTTGTGCACTGCATGCTGTGTCCCAGCCTTGTGGCTGCACATAGTCTGTGGTGATGCCTGGCCACCCGTACACCCTCCCCTCAACACTCACCATGCTCACAGTACTGTATGTGTGTGCTGGCATCTGTTAGTCACCACAGACATATGGTCTGCAGGTGCGAGCTGTATGGCTACACTAACATGGTGGCCCCCAGGGGGCCGGGTCACCACATACTGCCTGGCATGGCTGGGACTGGAGGCAGCAGTTGGCATAATTGTGGTGCCATCAGTGAGCAGCATGTTTCCTCCATATCTGGCTTTTTCTCTGTGTCATAGTCATATGTTAGGGTCGCACAAGGCTGTGCTAGTGCGGCGCAAGGCCACAATGTCATGCAAAGCTGTTTACCCAGAGTTAAGACCAGCTTTTCCTGGCTGGTAATTTGTACCGTACAAAGGGTCATGCTAAGTTGCGCTAAACACCTTAGCGTGGCACTAGTCGCTGAGTATCTCATAGCACCTGTATCCATGTTCAGTTTGCCCCTTACATATATTATGGTTTACCCGGTGCTAATACGGTTTGCGTGCACTATTTGGTCTTTTGAATATAGCAGACCCACGCTAAACCCACGCTAACGGGCCACAGTCTTTTAACGAGATGTGGGCACGATTGTTGGTGTTCCTACTATTACAACATAACTTTGACCTAGATCCAATGGTTATCATGTGTCAATACTGCTTTTCTATGGTGAAACATGACACAATGCCACCAAGGTCAGTTCTAAACAACATGGAGGCACATGTGACACCTAATGAGATTGCTATATTGACTATGTATGAATGGATTCTTATACAAACTATGAAACTGTTCCAGACGATTCTGCATGTCAACACTAGGACATGTAATATACCCCAAGAAAGAGCTTATTAAGTCTCTAAAGTGCACCGTTATGTATCTGCCACTTCCTTTACAAGAAAATGTGGAGGCAATCTCTAATGAAAACAGTATATTTATTCTTGTAAATGGTGTACCAACAAAGTCAAATGTTATCTGGCAGGATGTTGTCAATGTACAGAAAGTAAAAACTGCTCTCAGCTATTTAAAGAGCAATAATCCCTTCTATGCAGACCCTGACATTGACAAAATGAGCACCATGTCTGCTTAGTATAGAGTTTTGGACACAAAGAAGCCAATGATCGAAAAGGTCAATGTGGCAACAAATGAAAACATGTATGAATAGTACACAATTCACCCTCTACATGGCAGAGATCCAGCTGGAGACAATACTGACCTTTATCAGATGAAACAGGTGGAAGGCACCCCGTATAGTATCTGGGACCTGGAAGCATGTTGCTTTCCTGATTTGTTCCCACAAGGGTCAGGTGGTCATTTGGATACACGAGAACTGTGTGTGCCAGGTGCTGAGTACTGTTCCATACATCTAGAGTTTTGAATAAGGATGTCAAATTCTGTAGAAACATTCAATATCTGTTTCACCTGTTATAGGAGAGTGAGCTTAGTATAATCTCTGCATCCATCACATATACTCTATGACTCGCAACTCCACTTGATAGAATCACTGCCATAGAGTTTCTTCAGAATTTGAAGGACAAGAATGACACATTGCAGGTTAATTTGTCATCTATACTTTCAAATCTATGTAGTACTAAGGAATACTGGCATCGTAGGCACACTAAGGTTATGACCATGCTACAAGGGTATGGTGCTGCAACATGATTTGTCACTTTCAGCTTTGCTGAATACACCTGGGATGAGTTGATTGAACTTCTGAAGTGGACAAATGCTGATGTTGATGGCATTTCATCAACGCCTCTTGGTGAGGTGTGCTCACTTGACCCAAGTCTGTCACCAGACATTTTCACCAACGATTCCATGACACTCTGAGCTTCATTTTGTTAAAGGACAATCCACCTCTTGGTCTTGTTGAACACTTCTTTTGGAGGACGGAGTACCAGGCATGTGATGCTCCTCATATTCATATGCTACTATGGATCAAAGATGCTTCATCCATAGGTGAAAATGAAGCAGCAGAAGTACTAAGCTTTATCAAGCATTATGTCACTTGTCACATACCTGACAAGTATGACAGTCCTAGACTATGGAAGTTGGTGCAAAAGTTCCAATGATGTATCTGTGCCAAATACTGTCAACATGCATTCAAAAGTCATGCTGATTGGTACACCAGATGTCACTTTGGTTTTCCTAGATGTGTCTGTCAGCACGTCGCATGAATGAACTGTTTTCATCAATGCGCAATCACTTGAAGGCAAAATCTACCAAAAAGGTATATGAGTTACCCAGAGAGGAGAATGAGGTGTACATCAATGATTACAACCCCACTCTTCTACTCATGTGGCAAGCAAACACTGCTGTTTAGTTTGTTGCTGACAATTCTTTGGCTGTTGTTCGGTATGTAACTTCATACATTACCAAGCATGAGCAGACCAGCTTGCAAGAACTTTAGGAGGATATTGCCAGCTCAAGCAAGTCAATCACATTACAACTGTGGTCACTTGGGTTAAAGACACTGTCACACAGAGAGTGTGGTGCATAAGAGGCCAGCAATCATTTGATTGGGACACACTTGTACGGCAAATCTGATGCTGTACGGTTTCTCAGTGTGAACTACAAAGAGAAATGCAAACGTGTGCTAAAAACCCATGATGATATTGAGGAACTGGCTCTCAACCGACCTTCTTCCAAGCATATCTTGAAGAACAACCTAATTGACACGTACTACCCCAGAAGACACAGTACCATGGACAGTATGTGTCTCTTTGAGGTAGCAAAATGGTATGACTACAAAACTGATGTTGCACCTGATAGTACATGTAACATTTACAAGGTCAGAGTCCTGAATGGCTGTCTTGTCAACTTTGGCTGATTGACCACTGTAAGCTAAGTCTGTCCACTACTGACTGCAGAGAACATTATTATTTTGCTCTACTGTTCTTGTTCCACCCCTGGAGGGATGAGACCGCATTGAAAGGTGGCTATGACACTTTTGAGCACCTTCAAAACAGAGCGGTCTGAGATGTATATATGTATATATGCAGACCAGAACTGGAGAAAGAGCAGTTTGACAGAGCTAAGAAACAGCTTGAAGAGGATATTCCTGTTAATTCACCAGATAACCTTGATCTGGAAGGACAGGGCCCACTTGGAGTCCCTCTACCTATGAATGACCCAGAAGTACTCATGGCAGAAGTAGAAAGTGCTATGCAGCATGAATCACACTGTCCTGATGATCCTGGTCAGCTAAAAGAAAGTCTTAATGAACAGCAGCTTGTGGTTTATGCTGGTGTTACAGACGCAGTTAGATACGGTATACTGCATGAACAGAAACAATGCCAATGTGATGACTACAAGCCATTACTAATGTTTGTTAGTGGTTCTGCAAGAACAGGGAAAAATTTTCTTGAGATCATCACAGTTGACATAAGGCAACATACTGGGACAACAATATCTGTTGCTGTTAGTGCTCCAACTGGACTGGCAGCATACAATACTGGTGGAGTTACCTTACGCCACTTGTTTATGTTGCCAGTAGAGCTTGGTAAATCTGGAAAGTATTGTAAACTGTCTTTTGAGGTGGTGTCTGAGCTTTGTTCTATGTTTACAAAAATGAAGCTTCTGATCATTAATGAGATCAGCATGGTCTCTAATGTGATGCTTGTCTGCATACACCTTCAACTGCAAGAGATTATGGGCAGTGAGTTTGGTGATGCATTTGGTGGAAAAAGTATTGTTGTATTTGGAGACTTTCTACAACTTGCACCTGTCAATTGATAACATGTCTTTACTGCACTGACTGTGAAGCAGGCTAAGAAGATGTTAGGGTGCATTGGAAGTTTTAACCTATGGGAGTTATTCAGTTATGTTGAGTTGCTTCATAACATGCCACAGAGTGATGATCTAGCTTGTAAGGCATTGTTAGCTCAAGCTCGCACTGGCAGTTTATCAGTACCACATCTTTCGATGTTGAGTACACATAGAATCACTGCTGGTGGTGCATCAATTCATGCTGCATGTGATGTGTTTAGTGAAATGTACTCAAACAGTACACGTACCGTGTGTCTCATGACACGGCTTAAGCAATGTGTTGAATTCAATAGCATCATGTTACAGAGAAAGGCTCAAGAAATCACCACTCTGCATGTTGTTGATACAGTAGAGGGTATTTACTTAAGTCACAAGGTAGTAGTGAAGCTGACTGAATGACTGTCTGAACTTGATTCAGATGTGTCCCATACAGCTGGTCTAGAAGCTGTTCTTACTGTTTGTAAGAATACATGAATTATGCTACGTCAAAACCTAGACGTTGAACATGGGATTGTCAATGGTGCTATGAGTCACATAATTGACTTTCTGTACAATGTTCAGAAGACATTGATAGAGGCAGTTGTTAAATTTGACAGTGTTGAACAGTCCATGCAAATTGATCGAACTTCTGTGAAGTCCCAGATTTTGAAGCACATATATGTGGCCAGGAAATAGTTTCCACTATGTGTTGCATATGCTGTTTCCATACACAAGTCACAGGGCTTAAGTTTGGACTCAACAATGGTTGACATAGGCAGTGGTATCTTCAAGGATGGCATGAGCTATGTTGCACTTTCACATGTTCGGAATCTCACTGGTTTACACATCATCAGTCTGTCACCACAAAAGATTCGCATTGACAAGCGATGTATTGTGGAGTACAATAGATTACATAGTCTGTACCAGCCAGACATGCCTCTGATACCACTACCTATGTATGTAGTACAGTCAAATGCTACAGTCACAGCTTCAGGTGCAACCAAGAGGAACCGAGCAACCACTCATGAATTAACTTCTAACACTATTGAGAAGGTTACTACATCACACACAGATAGAAAGTCACCTCCTCGTAAGAAGTCACTTGGTCTGGCTGTTGTCCCAGTGTTTGATAACAGTACTGGAGTTAACTGCTATGCTAATTCCACAATGCAAGCATTTCTCCACATGCCTCACTTTGTACAAAGAATCATAGCTACTCATGAGACTCACTTACTGAAGTCATTGAAGCAACTTATACATGTGACTTTACAACATACTGACAATGTACAGTCCTTCACACCTCTACAACACGTTTTAGGTACTTACAGTGGACACAGAACATATGCACATAACATGCAACAGAATGTTACTGGGTTTATGATGGCCATCATAAACAGTTTGCCATGATGAGTATATTCCAATGTGACAGTACTTTACTGTTAACTATGTCACCAAATATAAATGCCTGTCTAGTGGTCATTCAGAGCAAGAAATTACAGGGAAAATGGTTTCGATTTCTCTGTATGTCCCTCAGTCACACACAGTTAAGTTCTGAGAGCTGATTAGGAATGCACAAAGTGGTCACCAATGTGTTAGATGTGGAGGGGCATATTCTCACTCTATACGGATTAGAACTTCTTCTCATTACCTTATCCTTTTACTGCACATATTTGACTCTCATGGACTAAGAATGGACATACCTATCACAGATTTCACAGCTGGTAGTGTCATTTGCTCAGACACCATTTGATACACCTAGACTTTAGCAAGATATTTGACACAGTCCCGCACAAAAGACTAATAATCAAGTTAGCCAGCCTGGGAGTGGGTTCCAGGGTGGTAGCCTGGGTAGCAAACTGGCTGCACAACAGGACACAGAAGGTAATAGTGAATGGAACACATTCTGAAGAAAGGGGGGTTACTAGTGGAGTACCTCAGGTCTCAGTACTGCGTCCAGTCCTCTTTAACATCTTTACAGGTGACATTGCAGAGGGTCTAGAGGGAATGGTATGCCTCTTTGAAGATGACACAAAGATCTGTAACAGAGTTGATACACAAGGGGGGGTAGAAAGGATGAGAAGGGACTTGGCAAGGTTGGAGGAATGGTCAGACATATGGCAACTTAGATTCAATGTAAAGAAGTGCAAAGTAATGTACCTGGGAAACAAAAACCCAGGAGAAGAGTACACAATAGCAGAGGAGGTACTAACAACAACAAAAATGGAAAGGACCTTGGGGGTAGTCATATCAGATGACCTAAAGGTGGGTAAGCAATGTGAGAAGTCAGTAAGGAGAGCCAGGGGATACTGGGATGGATAGGACAGGGCATCACAAGTAGAACAAGCATTTGTCAATGCCGAATGTTGTCTTGCTGCCATTGGCAGTGCAGGAGTTAGAGAGATGCAGCATAGGAGTGGCAGTCAAGTATTGAACTGATGCCAACCCACCCTCACCCTACAGAGAGTGAGAGGCATTAGGGTCTCCCTGTGTGTGTTTGGTAGTGCAGTGCGGGAAAACATGCTGGGCAGGATGTGAAAAATGATAGCTGCACAGTTCATAAGGAGGTGTAATTAAATCGCAGTGCTGAAAATGTGGCATACAAATATACGAAAGTTGCAGAGTTGCAAGGGTGCATGGCAAATATGCAAGGCACGCTTGCAGCACTGGCAGTTTTGCTGGCGTTCGGCACCAAATTTTCAACATAGGCATTTTAGCACCTCTGCTCAAGTACAGTGTCATTGTCATTTCCTCAAAGTGTCCCAAGAAGTGATTTCACACAGCGACCACGCTATTCTGCGTTGGAAGTGTGGAAACACATTTTGGGCAGGATATGTGAAGTGACAGCTGTACTGTTCATCAAGAGGTGTGTAAAAATGGCAATGGTGAAAATCCAGAGTGAAAATATCACAAATGCATGATGGTACGAGCATGTGTGCAATCTGCCAATGCACGCTCATAACACAGTCATTTTATGGAGTATCAGCTCCAAATTTTCAACATAGGCATTCTAGGAGCTCTGCTCATGAACTGTGTCACTGTCAGTTTCATAATCTGGCCCAAACACTGATTTCCCACAGTGACTGCGCAATTGTGCGCCGGAAGTGTGGAAACACATTTTGGGCAGGATGTGGGAAATGACAGCTGTACTGTTCAAAAGGAGGTGCAGAAAAATGCCAATGCTGAAAATACAGCATTAAAATACTGTGAATGCATGAAGTTACGAGCCTGCGTAGCAACTGCATAATGCACTCTCGTAAAACAGGCATTTCTTGGATTTTTTCCACCAAATTTGGAACATAGGCTTTTTGAGAGGCCACCTAATGAACACTGGCACTGTCATTTTTTTACAGGGTCCCAAAAGGTGATTTCATGCAGTGACTGCAAAATCACCTTCCGAGGCCGATTAACACCATGACAGTGACAGAATTCATGAGGAGGGGCCCCAAAAACACCATGTTGAAAATTTGGTGCCAAAATTCCAAGAAATGTCTGAGATATGCAACAAAGTTTAAAAAAATCCTATTCATTGCATTATACAGCTTACCAGCATTTCCTCAGTTGTGGTCAGCTTTGAAGAGTGCAGACATGTTCCGGTCCACGGAAGATCGTCGCGCTAGATGCAAGTAAGTATGGGGTGAGGGGTGAGGGAGGCAGGGTGCACAGTGGGTGGAGTGCGGGTGGGGAGGGGCATGTAGACTACGAGGACGATTTTCGTTTTCCAGGTGTAGAAAAAAAAAGCGAAACCATCGAGGGACAGTTTTGTATTACAGGGCATTTGCACGCTGGGTGGGCACCCAGCATGCCACCTATGTGGTTTTGGGGGGTGTCAGTAGCCGACGGGGATTGGGCACCCCGCCAGCACACAACACGGGGGTAATGCCGGCGGGATTGGGCACCCTGCTGGCAAACAAAGAAAGGGGGACGCGAGCTGAAGGGATTGGGAACCCACTTGGCATTCAACAGTTGGGAGTAATGCCGACAGGAGTGGGCTCCCGTCGGCGGCAAAGAAAGTGGGGCGTGAGCCAAGGGGATTAGGCACCTCGGCATTCCACATTGCGGGGGATGCGATGGGGAGTGGGCTCCCCGTCGGCGCTACAAACATGGGGAGAGGTTGCCAACAGGGATTGGGCACCCCGATCTCGGAAACTGTGAGGCGGCCACTCGCTCACCGACCATGATCATAATGGCGGCGAGTGGCAGCAAAGGACCGGGCTATGAGGATGCATTGCATGGACCTTTGCTTTGCTGTGCTCGCCCCATTATAAATGCATGGTGTGGCAGTGGCATGCAGACTGATTGGGGAATGAGGGACACACCTACTGATGCGTGCTCTGCATTTGCCCAAGAGCAGCCATGCCCCCAAGACCCACACTGTCGCAAGATGTTTCTTGCGCATGCGTGCAAGGCAACATAAAAAGGGAAGTGGTTATCCCTCTGTACAGACAGTTGGTGAGACCCCATCTGGAATACTGTGTGCAGTTTTGGAGACCCCATCTACGCAAGGACATAGACAGGATGGAAGCAGTCCAGAGGAGGGCAACTAAAATGGTGCAGGGTCTGCATCAGAAACCATATGAAGAGAGACTGAGAGAGCTTAATATGTATACCCTTGATGAAAGGAGGGACAGGGGGGACATGATAGAAACTTTTAAGTACCTCAAGGGAATCAACAAAGTCCAGGAGGTAGTATCTTTCAGAAAAGAGATGTGTAAGAACAAGGGGCACAATTTAAAGATAGAGGGGACAGCTCAGGGTAATGTGAGGAAATTTTTTCATGGAGAGAGTGGTGGATGCATGGAACCACCTTCCTGGGGAGGTTGTTTGGTCTAAAACAGTGGGGGAATTCAAACATGCATAGGACAGACATAAGGCAATTGTAGTGGAGGGTTGCAGGAAGTAGGCTGTTGGTTAACTAGAATCTGCAGCTTATCCAATAGGAAGGGAAATGGGCAGACTGGGTGGGCCAAGTGGTCATTATCTGCCATCAAAGTCAATGTCTCTATGTTCTATGTTTCTTTGTTTCACATGATGTGATCTACCACCATGGTCAATCTGTACATTCTGGACATTACATCACTTGGTTGAGGTACAGATCTGGTTGGGTTGAATGCAACAACCCAATAAGTACTTTTAAACAGAAGCTACCTCATAAGTTAAAAAATGCTTATGTATTGGTATTGAAGAATTACAACAATCTTCATCAGTATGAAGAACAGTCACACAGCATGTGACATATATAGCTGTCCCACTGTGCTATACTTCAAATAACAGCAAACTATGACTATTATGTGATTGATGTGTTGAGTGAGTCAGTTAAATTCACACAAATTTATCTGCAGCACATAACTATGCCTTTATGAATCAAACAAAGATGAGTGTGTGACTGAGGGATGCAGTAAACATGACTGAAGCAGTCTTAAATCTGCACCAACTGTGTTAATAATTACTTGTCATAGCACACTTATATAGTTGTACAATACTTGTACAAAGATATGCAGATATAACTATGTGTTGAACTATACTGATATTCTCTTACATTGTTAACAAGCTGTGTTCTACTGCTGAAAGTATTACTTCACATACTTTCCAACACTATTGCCTGTTCAGGTATAGCACATGTGCATGTACATGTATATGTATATGTACATGAAGCATCTGTACATTATGTATTGTTACATGTTTCAGCATCTAAGAAATGTTTTTAAGATCTTAAATGACTTAAAACATTTTTTTAAGTTGATGTGACGTTACATGTTCACACAACTTACAATTATTGATTACAGTTTTTTATGAAACTGTACTTACCACTATTACACTACCATATTGCTGTAACTGCAGCTACAGGAAATAAGTAATGTGTGTAACTCTGTTTGTTACATGTTACAGATTTTCATTAAACATAGCTTCACAATAGCAACACTAAACTACTATGTGATACTATTATGCCACAGTATTATTGTATTACTGTATATACCGTTGCACACTTGTAAGAACATATACTATAGTGTATATTTTTTTAAATGATGTTATAATAATCGGTTCTTCTTCATACATGAATAAATAGTACATGTAGATATTAATTATGCTGTTCATTGTACTACTATAGGGCTTCAGTTTGTTGTTTTCTAGATGTTAATTTTGCTGAATGTGTTACTTCCCAGAAAAATGATTTAGTATAATTTGAATACAGTTGAATATATACTGTCTTACATTTATCAACTTTTATTATGTTAATAATAACCAGTATCATACTTACCAGTTTACCATGTTGCATACACCGTCCACAGTACTTAATAATTTCTTAACATATTATCAATTTGTCTATTTCACAATTATAGTCTACATAGTCATATGCTTATATAAATAGAATAATAGATAGGTTATACTGAATTACAAGGCTGTAATTCCATTGAGGGTTCATGGGACATAGATAACCTCAAGAGCGAAGCTCGAGATGTTTCTGTGTCCCCAGAACCCCGAGATGGAATTGCAGCCAAGTAAGTCACTGTAACCTATTTTTTATTTTTTGTAATATATGGATGACAGAAGGTGGCTCTTGAGGTCTCTATGATGTCATCAACTCCCTCAATGGAAACACAGCCTTGTCATGGATGTTCATCCATCCGCTGTTCTATATAAGGAATAAGCCTTGTTGTGGATGTTCATCCATCCACTGTTCTATATAAGGAAACACAGCCTTGCTGTGGATGTTCATCCATCCGCTATTTTATATATCTTGAGGAAAAAAACAGTGAAGATGGTATTATTGGCAGTGGTATTATTGGCAGTGGGTTATTGGTAGTGGGTTATTGGAAGTGGACTGTAGTATTATTGGAAAGCTGGTGTGTATTACAAGATTTTTTTTTACATAGTTTTCGATGCTATTATTTTAGTTATCCATATATTACAATTATTTATGTCACAGTTATATTGCTAGTTACTCATTTATGCATTTTGACATGATAGTTCATAAAAATAGCAGTTTGCTTTTTCTGCTTATTTAAAAATTTGATTTATTGTCTATTTACATATATATAAGAGAACTATTGTAAATCAGACACTTGCACCAATAACAACTAATTTTCATGTTCCTGATTATTTTTCTGGATCGCCTTGTTTGAGAGGCAGAGTAGGAATTTTCCAAATGCATCTCTATCTCTCTCTCTCTGTCTCTCTCTCTCTCTCTCTCTCTCTATGTATATATATATATATATGTAATAGATAACCCACTCTTAGGTGTGCAGTCACTCCTGATATCATGCGCCTTGTGTCATATATCAGAGCATGACCACACATCCTAGAGTGGGTTATCTATCTTATAAAATGGCAAAATTGTTTTTAGGGGTAAAAGTGCAGATGTGCAGTCGCTCTCTGATATCATGCACGGTCATGTGATGTGTTTTATACAATCAGAACACTGGATTTTCATGAGGATGTCCTCCCATTTATCAATATATATATATATATATATATTATGGTAGCATGGTAGTGCTACCATAGTTAGGGTTGAGGAGCCATTTACATGTTAAAGCCAAAATTTTGCACCTTAATAACTTTACAACCATTTGACAGATGTGCATGAAATTTGGAATACATGATCAAGACCCATATGCCTTGGGATCTGCCAAGTTTTGTACTGGTCAGATATACAGCTGCGGAGTTATTAAGCATGATCTATGCATGCGTTTACGCTTTATTGGAATTCTACGGTTGCACCTACAGGTCGCACGGTTTGTGTGACCAGTCAGAAATCTTCAGGGAATGTGTGGCTGTGGTCACCAATGTGCCTTTTGAAGATTTTGTGAAAAAATATTAAACGGTTCAAAAGTTATTCAAAAAACAAGTTCCCATTATAAGTCAAAGGGAAAAGTTAACAAAAAGTTTGACAGTGTCGCAAATGCAGTTTTTACTTTTGCAAATGGCCCTTTTACTGTCACAAATCTGCCATTTTGTTTTCAGTTGGTGATCAGAAAAATGCTTGGCATTTAAATTTGAGACCCTCTAGCAACCTAATTCTTTTTGTATTCACCTAGTTGGACCCTGAGGATGCTAGGCATGTCTCTATTTTGGGGTAAAACACCCCAGAAATATGTTTTTCACATTTCTGGAAAAAGTACTTTTGCAATGTACTTTCACACTTGCGACACTGTCGAATGAATTTGCGAAAGCTTTCGCAAATTGTGACAGTACTTTTCTAGGCTGTGGGAAAATGACAGCAATTGTTTGGCACCCCGCTGCAAAAGAACGGTTTGGAGTTTTGCGCTGAAATTTGGTGGGAATGCAGCTGACATCTCACAGATGTGCCTTTCAGTCTTTCATTGAAAAAATATTATATGGCAGCAAAGTTATGGTACTCCAAATTTGACACTTTTTCCCACAGGATAACATTACGGCATATGACACATTGTAGCAATTGTTTGGCGCCCTGCTGCAAAATAACGGTTTGGTCTTTTGGGCTGAAATTTGCAGGGAAGACAGCTAACATCCCACAGATGTGCCTTTCAGTGGTTTGGTGAAAAAATATTACAGGGAGGCAAAGTTATGGCACTCTGAACTTCTGTTTTTTTCCCATAGGATAACATTACAGCGTTCACTGCGCCTTTCAGGGCCCGTATCTCAGAAATGGTGCTAGATACAGACTTTTCATCAGAAAAATGCTTAGCCCTCTATTCAGGGCTAAGTACAAAACTAGCCAGGAAAGTGATAATTCATATGACTTTTAAATCTTTTTCTATGTCGTACGGTTCCTGAGATATAAGCAATTTACTATTCCAAGTCCTCATTTTCCATTCCTAGAGTCACTATTTTGCATACATTCTTTGTACCCACTGTCTTTCTCTATGCAGCTTTAGGGGAAAACCAGCCTGTGCGCTTACATTACTGTTACCATTACTGTTTCTGCTTGCGGTTCCGTACCCGTTTCACTTACCATTCACGTCTACACCACCATGTGCGTTACCTTTTGCGTTTTCATTTGCGGTTGCGTTTGCGTTGTTTTTAACATTTCTGTCTACAGTACTGTTTCTCTTTCTGTTTCACTTTGCATCACCATGCGCATTACGATTTGTGTTTGTGGGCACAATGTTACTATGTGACAAGACATCACGTGGTGGTGGGCCCCGTGCTCCCACTGCCACATTACATTCACTATTTCTCATTATCATTTTAAAAAAGAAGGGAAATTAGAGGCAAAAAAAATCCATTTAATGCATCAGTTAGGGTTGTTCCACAGTGACAAAAGTGAGAAATTCGATGTTAGGGTTGAAACCTCCTTTGCACCCCTCCAACCCACCCCCCAACTGGAATCGGGGTGTGCGTTGGGGTCATCAGTCCTAACTCTCACCCCCTTCCCCTATTCCTCAGCTTCTTTCACATGTGATGGGGTGAGAGTTAGGACTGATGACCTACCGCACACCATTTCAGTTGGGAGGTGGGCTGGAGGGTGCAAAGGGGTTTCAACCCTAACATCAATTTCCTCACTTTTGTCACGGTGGAACAAACCTAACTGATGCATTAAAGGAGTTTTTGCCTCTAATATATATCTATATATATATATATATATATATATATATATATATATATACATACACATATACACATATTCATATATTTATGTATGGTAGCATTAATACTATTGTTCTATTTTAGGTTGCATTGATAATTCATTAATTTGCTTCTTGTTACACATGTAGAATTTGTTTTTACACCTACTCCAGGAACATTGACACTGTCAGCCACACAGTGACAATAGCAATATAAAAGTACAATTTATACTAATAAATGTTCACACATGTCTGTAGTATGCAATGATTACCTGACATTTACTTTTATACACAACAAGGCATGCTTCACACATACACGTAACACTATATTAAGTATATGTTTGACTTTTACAAATTTACAGATTATTTTACAGTATTGCATTGCAAGGTTGACTGTGTTTCTCAAATTGGCTTTCAATTTGGCCTTTTTAATCAGTTATTAATTTGGAAATAAGTACTTTTTTAACCTTACTTACCTGTGTTGTGTGTTTCACTTATCTGTTAGATCACAGTGATAGTATTTATGTTCAATTTTAAATACTGTGTACAACATAAATAGACTGTATTTCAATATGTGTATCTATCATACTTAACTAAAACAGTGTGGTCATGCTAAAAAGGTTTTAGTATTGTGTTTTAACTGCAACATCAGTAAATCACAGCAACAATACAGTAAATCTTATAAAAAACATACAGTACTCTGTTGCTATGTATAATGCTGGTATCTGTGGGTAATCCATGATTAATTTAAAAAAACTTACACCAGTTCAACAAGAAAATGAATATGTCAATTATTATTGAGCATGAAAATATATAACTATGTCTGTCATTGCTACAAGATCCTCTGCACAAATGTCAAACAATCAACAGATAGTACATGACATTCAGTGAGACACAAAAATGTACAACTGTAAAACTAAGGACATTTACTGTTTACTAATATTTTGCTACAACTTTTACTATTTGTAGAACTACAACCCATTGTTTGTAAGTCCAGCAGTATACTCAGCAATAGACCACTATATAGAAGAATTATAGCACTGGCATAGCAGTGGGCCCGGAGGGCACATGCTCCTACAAACTCATAGCAATTACATTACCACTTTCTCAAAAAGAAGGGAAATTAATTGCAAAAAATTCCATTAATGCATCAGTTCGGGTTTCTACTACATCGACAAAAGTTTGGAAATATGGCGCTAGGGTTCAAAACCCTAACTCCACCCCCCTACACAAACACATGCAAGCAGGGGAAGGGCCAAGACAAGACAACCAGTCAGAGACAACCATCATCAGGTAACAGAAAGAACATACAACTCTCTAAACATACTACAAGACACATCCATCATCATAGTCCACCAACTGTATGAGTTCTGCTGCCATCTGAGTGCCTTGGGGTACACACGCATGCTGGACAACCATTGGTGATGGCCCACAGTATGCGCTGTTGTGTTACAAAGATCAATAACAAGAATAAAGCAGATGCCTATGTTTCAGTAATTAACAAATGATAAAACAAGGAATACTTATATATATATATATATATATATATATATTCATTGCAAAAAACTATGTTACGGCATCAGTTAGGGTTGATAACACAGTGACAAAAGTTTGTAAATGTTGTGTTAGAGTTACACCCTAAACCCACCCCCAACCCATCCTCCACTCACCAACAGGCATTGGGGTGTGCGTTGGGGTTTGCAGCCTAGCCCTCAGCCCATTCCATGTGTAAACAAGCTGAGGTGGTGCAGTATAGGAGAATGGGGTGAGAGTTAGGCTAAAGAACCCCAACACACACCCCGATGCCTGTTAGTGTGTGGAGGGTGGGTGGTGGGGGGATGGTAGGGGTGTAACCATAACAACAGATTTACAAACTTTTGTCACTGTGCTATCAACCCTAACTGATGCATTAATCAAGTTTTTGTAATAAATTTCCCTTCTTTTTAGAAAGTGTAATGCTAACTGGTGGTATATGGTATTGGATGGCGGGGCCCCTCTGGGCCCCTGCCTCCCACACATTGCCTATTTTAGCCCTAATGGTATGTGTATGTGGGAGTGTAGGCCCTCTGGGCCCTGTGCTCCCACTTATACATACGTACAGAGCCATACAGCAGTGCCATAGTACTCCAAAGGAACCCTTGTAACATGTTGTTGCCACTATCTCCATAATCATAGCAAGTAGGAAAGAAATTCCACTGCAGGTGTAATCTATGGCTTCCAAACTTAGTTTTTAGCTTACATCTAAGCTGTGGGTAATAAAAAATCCATATCGTGCTTCATTTTCAAAATACAGGTGCCAAAAGGTGCTGCGGGCACTGCAGTGTTATCCTATGGGAACTTTCTCAACTTCGGAACACTGTAACTTTGGACCCATTGAATATTTTGGGACCAAACCACCAAAGGGCACATCTGTGGAACCAAGGCTTGCAACCCTGCAAATTGCAGCCCAAAAGCCCCAAATGTTTTGCTGCAGGGGAATGGCAAAGCTTTGCAGTTTTTTGGTGAAGTACTGTCACAAATTGTGACAGTTTCACAAACACAGCATGAGACTTTCGTGATTTGCGAATGTGTCATGGCCATTTCTGTCACAATTTGCAATAGTACTGGGGTGCTGATTTTTTAAATGGCATTTCAAGGGGGAGGATTCCCCCCAAAAAAGATAAGGCTGTCATCCTCAGGTCCTTACTAGATAAACACAACAGTCAGTGTCTACCTAGGGGGTCCCAAATTGAAATGCCAGGTATTTTTCCTCTCTTGCTAACTGAAAACAAGATAGCCACCACACAACTTAAAACAGGGCCATTTGCGACAGTACAATGTAGTGGTGGCAGCTTTCGAGAGACACATATCTTTTTTTCCCATTGACTATAATGGGAAACGTGTTTTTTGAATAACTTTTGAATGGTTTAATACTTTTTCACCAAATCTTCAAAAGGCATATCAATGACCCAGACTGTATCTTCCCTGAGTGTTCAGACCAATCAGACAAATGGTGTGGGCAGTAAGCACAAGCAAAGAAATGTACCAAAACCCTGTTTTTTGTGCTTTTTGATGTTCTGCAGCTCCACAATTGTTCATCCTGACCACAACGCAACTTGCCAAATCCAAAGATCTATGGTACCAGTCTGCACATGCAAAATTTCAGGCAAATTCATCATATGGTGATAAAGTTATTAAAGTGCAAATTCTGGGGTTTAACATAGAAGTGGCTGTGCAACCCTAACTATACTGGCCCTTCCGGGCCAGTATAATATATATATATTCATTGCAAAACACTTCATTAATGCATCAGTTAAGGTTAACAGCTCAGCAACAAAAGAATGGAAGTGTGATGTTAGGTTTACCCCTACACCCACCCCACCACCCCACCCTCCACACCAACAGACATTGGGGTGTGCCATGGGGTCATCAGGCCCAACTCTTACCCCTTTCTGTGAGTAAACAGACTGACATGCTAAAGTAAAGGAGAATGGGCTGAGAGTTAAGCCTGATGACCCCTTGGCACACCTCACCTGTTGGTGTGTGGAAGGTGGGATTGGGCAATAGCGGGAGTAACCTGAACATCACATTTCCATACTTCTGTTGCTTTGCTATCAGCCATAACTGATGCACTACTTAAGCTTTTTGCAATGAATTTCCCTTCTTTTTGAGAAGATGTAATGTAACTGGTAACGGGTATGTGTTGGTGAGAACACAGGCCCTCTGGGCCCTGCACTCCCTTCATGTTGTCCATTTTTTGCAAAATGGTATGAGTATGTGGAAGCATGGGCCATCTTGGCCCTACACTCCCACTTACACAGAAGTTTGGAGACATAATGCAGGCCTAGAGATACGAAAATGAACCCTTGGAACACTAAATTGCCAATATCTCAGAAACCATAGCAGCTAGGGAAAAATTCAACTTTGGTGGTCTTCATGACTTTCTAACCTCCGCCCATGCTTAGGTTGCAGGTAGCAAAAAATCCATATCTCTAACCATTTTGAGATACGGGAGTTAAAAAGCGCCATGAGCGTCGCAATATTATCCTATGGGTAATTTTGCAAGAAATTGTGCAAAAGATGCTCATAACTCAGTGATTTTTGGGAATTTTTGAATCAGATTTTCAACTTGGGATTTTTTTGGAACCTCCTCTCATGAACACTGGCACTGTGATTTTGTTAATCCATCCTGAAAGGTGATTATGCACAGCGACTGCACCATTCTACGTCACAGGTGCAAAAACATGTTTTGGGCAGGATCTGAAAAATGACAGCTGTACTGTGCATAAGGAGGTGTGAAAAATGGCAATGCTGAAGATCTGTAGTGAAAATATTAAAAATTGCAGAAGTTATGAGCGTGCTTAGAAACTGCGCAATGTCTGCTTGTAACACAGTCATTTTTTGGAATTTGTTAGCCAAATTTTCAACAAGGGGTTTTTGGGACCTCTCCTAATGAACAGTGTCACTTTGATTTTGTTAATCCATCCTGAAAGTTGATTTGCCACACCAACTACGCCATTCTGCATCACAAGCGTAAAAACACATTTCAGGCAGGATGTGAAAAATGACAACCGTACTGTTCATAAGAGGTGTGAAAAAATGGCAATGTTGAAAATCTGGAATGAAAATATAAAAATTGGTGAAGTTACAAATGTGCTTAGAAACTGCACAACGCATGCTCGTAATGCAGTAATTTTTTTAATTTTTTCACCACATTTGCAACATGGGCTTTATGGGACCCCACCTCATGAAGAGTGGCACTGTTGTTTCAATAGTCAGTCCCAAAAGGTGATTCTGTGCAGCGACCACAAAAATCACCTTTCAGGACTGAGTAACAAAATGACAGTGACTGTGTTCATCAGGTGGTGTCCCAAGAACCCATTGTTGAAAATGTGGGGCCAGAATTCCTAAAACTGTCTGAAATAGCAACATAAGTTGCAATTCCCCCCTCCATTGAGTCCCATTATATGGCTTACCTTGATTCCTCAGATTGCAGTTCAGCTTTGAAGTGTGCAGACATGTCCCCGGTCCAGAGAAGATCGCTGATCCTGACTTCCAGAGGGTAAGTATGGGTGAGGGGGTGCAGGGAGGAAGATGCTCAGTGGGAAGGTGGGGATGGGGTAGGAGGGACAGGGGAGATTGTGAGGGACCATTTTCTTTTTTTACAGGTAAAAGAAAAAACATATTGAGGGATGGTTTTCTTTACTTACACATTAAATATATACTTTTGGGCACACTGTGATGGGTTCCCAGTGTGCCACTTGAGTTTGGGAGAGTACATGCTGCTGAAAGGGGGATTGGGCACCCCCATCGGCAAAGAAAGTGGGCTTGGGTGGTGGGGTGCATCCAACACCGGGAGTGGGCATCCCAGTGTCGGAAAGATAAATACACAAAAAACAATTATCTGGCACACTGTGGTGGGCTCTCAGTGTGCCACATAAGTGTATGTGTGTGTATGTGTGTGTGTGTGTGTGTGTGTGTGTGTGTGTGGGGGGCATACCAACACAGGGATTGGGCATCCTGATGTCGGTGAGGAATTGTGGGGGGCAGACTAATTCGATGCAGGATCCTGCATGACAAATTTCGATGCAGGATTCTGCATTGAAGATAAAAGATGTTGGGGGATGGTTTTCTTTATTTAACAGCTAATTTAAAAAAAAACAATGTTTTAGCACACTGAGGTTGGCTCCCAGTGTGCCACATCAGTGGTGTTGGTGGGGGGATTCCTGCTGCTGACACAGGGATGGGGCACCCAGATGGCAGAAAACCTTGTAATGTTCAAAAACGTGCCTCTGCCCCCACAAAGACATAAAAAGGAGAATGTCTCCTTTTATTAGATAAACACCAGCAGGCGTTTACCTAAACCCGGGCTGAGGAACAAGGTGCTGCCATTATTTTATCCAAAAAGTGGACAGAAAATGTTATCTTTTTTACAGGGGAGAATATGCATGAAGCAGTGCCACAAATTGCAGCAGTTTTTGCAAACTGAGAAATGGGTGAGACATTTTCACAACTGCAAAAGTGTTGTATCAGTTTCTTTCACAATTTGTGAAACTATGGGGGTCCCAATTGTGAAAAGGCATTTCTGGGGGTCAGATTGCAAATCCGATATGCCCAGTGTGTTCCTCAGCCCTCGATTAGGTAAATACAACTGACAATGTTTACCTTGGGTCAGTAATTTTTGAATTCTGGCTGTTTTTGTCTGTCGCTAACTGAAAACAAGATGATGCATGACACTACTGAGGGCATTTGCAACAATAAAATGTACTGTCATGACAGTACTAGGTCCTTATGAGAGGCACATATATTTTTTTTCCTATTGACTATAATGGGAAAATTAAAATCTGAGTACCTTTTGAATGGATTAATATTTTTTTCACCAGATCTTCAAAAGGCACTTCACTGACCCAGACCGCACCTTCCCTGAGGATTTCAGACCAGACAGGCAAATCATGTGAGCTGTAGCCCTGAGCAATGAAAGATGCAAAACCCCATTTTTGTGCATTTTTTGGTGCTCTGCAGCTCTGCAACTTCTCATCCAACCATAACACAACTTGGCAGATCCAGATATCTGTGGTGCCACTCTGCAGATGCAAAATTTCAGGCTAATCCATTACACAGTTGACAAGTTATTAAAGTGCAAAATTTTGGATTTAACATAGAAATGGCTGGGCATCTAACTATAGCTGCACTACTGTGCAGCTATAATATATATATATATATATATATATATATATATATATATATATTTACTGGTCAGTGGTTATAAACCACTGCCAGTGAGTGTCCAACAGCTCCGTAAACATATGTGGTTTACGGAGCTCCATAAACCACAGGCAGAGTAAAAGCCATGCCAGCATCTCTCAAAGACATCTGAGAAGCTGTCCTTGTGCAGGACATCGGCTCATGCTGCTTCTTAAAACTGCCAGTGCCAAAGACAAGCGTGGTCTTGTATGGTAGGTCTCTTGATTTGCCAAGTTTTGTTTTGATCTGACTTGCAGTTTTCATACAGCGAAGCACTAAAAAAAGCATTTTTTGATTTTTTGGCATTTTTTTGCTGATTTATGTCCATCACGCTATGGCCACACCATTTGTTATTTTGGTCTGACATTTTCAGGGTAGAAAGAGGATTGGTCAAAGAATAATCCAGCATTGGTTTGGTGAAAAAATATGAATCCATACCAAAGTTATTTAATTTCGAATATTTGGGTTCTGAGCATGCTCAGTTCACTCCAAGACATATATGTATGTTTTGCAAAAGGGGATTGAACTCACAATCAAGGATTTTGTCAACTTGCGAATGGGGATTTATAAAATCCCCATTCGTGAGAAAAAAATTCCTCGTTCACGAGATACCATTTTGTTTTCATTTTTCCACCCAAACAAAATATTATAGCTTGCCCCATGGGTGACTTCTTCTACAAATAAGGCCTGGGTTTTGTTCAGGGTGATGCCCTCTACAAACCCATACCTTTGGTTTCTTTCATTCTGGCCAAAAAGTGGCCAGTTTAGATTTAAAAATTCTTCATTCGCGACTCACTTCTGATGCTCATTTGCGAGGTGACAAAATCCCCTTTCATAAGCTGATCCCCTTTTGTGAGACAACAAAATCCTTGATTGCCACTTAGGAACCAGATGACCCTATCATGTGAACAAGGAATCCAGCTTATGAATGAGTTTTGACACCTGAAAAGAGTATTTTTTAATTCCTCGCGAGCGAGCTGTCAAAATCCCCTTTTGTGAGCCAATCCCCTTTCATGAGCTGACAAAATCTCTTTTGCGACTTCCAGACCAGATGGCCAAAATCTGATGATCAAGGATTCCTTACAAATCAGGATTTTGGCAGCTCACAAAAGGGGACTGACCTTGCAAATGAGCATTTTGCCAGCTAATGAACTAGGATTTTAAAAACTTGGCCAGTGCACTGTAAATAAATGGTCTGGTCTTTTGGCTTGAAATTTGCAGAGTATAAAGGTGGTGTCCCAGGGATTTGAATTATGTTGTTTAGGTGTAAAAATGGGAGAGTGCCTCAGAAAAGCGCTAGCAAACTGGCAAGAAGGAGGGGGTGGAGGAACAATGGGAAAAATCAAAATAGCCATCACAGAGGCAACAAGCCTTTGTGTGAAGCAAATCAACAAAGCAAAACAAAGGAAAAAACACTATGGTTCTCCAAAGAGGTGGCGGGGAAGGTTAAGGAGAAAAAGGTAGCATTCAGGAAGTATAAGGAAACACAGAAGGAGCTGGACAGAGAACTGTACCAGTTAAAGCAGAAGGAAGTGGGAAAGGCAGCCAGAATAGCAAAATCCCAAACTGAGGAAAAGATAGTCAACTCAGTTAAGAAGGGGGACAAAACATTTTATAGGTACATTAGGGAGTGAAGAAAGATGAAGGAAGGGATAGTGAGGCTTACTAAAGGGAAGGGAGGGTAGGCAGAGGATGACAGTGAAAAAGCAGAGATACTGAATGAATACTTCTGCTCAGTATTCACAAAAGAAGAGGAGGGGGAGGTACCTAAATCAAAGAATAGAAGCACTCTGGATAGGGAGGGTCAGTACCAGGCCATTCACAGAAGAAAGGATCCTAAAAGAACTCTTAAAACTGAAAGTGAACAAAGCAATGGGGCCTGATGGGATTCACCCAAGAATTCTAAAAGAGCTAAGGGTAGAATAAGTGACACCACAGACTACCCTTTTTAACAAATCATGGGAGGATGGTGTAGTACCGGAGGACTGGAGGAGGGCAGACGTGATTCCCCTTCACAAAAGTGGGAGCAAGGCAGTGGCAGGAAACTACAGACCTGTTAGTTTGACCTCAGTCATAGGGGAAATGATGATATCACTGCTAAAGGAAAGAATTGTTGAGCTCCTAGAGGCCAGTGGGGCACAGGACCCAAGGCAGCATGGATTCACAGCAGGAAGGTTATGTCAGATGAATCTAATAGATTTCTTTGACTGGGCGACCAATGTGGTAGACCAGGGAGTGGCAGTGGACATGGCCTACCTAGACTTTAGCAAGGCATTTGATACAGTCCACACAAAGATTAATAAACAAATTAGCCAGCCTTGAGTGGGTCCCAAAGTGGTAGCCTGGGTTAAGAGTGGCTGGACAACAGGATACAGAGGGTAATAGTAAACAGAGTTTACTCTGAAGAAAGGGTGCTAGTGGGGTACCGCAGGGTTCAGTACTGGGACCGGTCCTCTTTAATGTCTTTATAAGTGACATTGCAGAGGGACTGGAAGGAAAAGTATGTCTCTTTGCAGATGACACAGAGATCTGCAACAGGGTTGCTACAGAAGGTGGGGTGGAGAGCATGCTAAGGGGCTTGGCAAGGTTAGAGGAATTGTCAAATACATGGCAGCTTAGATGCAATGCAAAGAAGTGCAAAGTAATGAACTTGGAAACAAAAATCCAGGGGAAGAGTACACAATGGGGAGGGGGGTGAGATAATAACAATAACAGAAATGGAAAGGGACCTGGGGGTAGTCATATCAGATGACCTTAAGGTGGGCAAGCAATGTGAGAAGGCAGTAAGGAGGGCTGGTGGGATACTGGGATGCATAGGAAAAGGCACCACCAGTAGAAAACAGGAAGTTGTTATCCCTCTGTACAGACAGTTGGTGAGACCCCATCTGGAATTCTGCTTCCAGTTCTGGAGACCCCATCTCCACAAGGACATAGACAGGTTGGAGGCTGTCCAAAGGAGGGCAACTAAGATGGTGCGTGGTCTGCACCAGGAGACATATGAAGAGAGATTAAAGAAGCTTAATATGTATACACTCGAGGAGAGGAGGAAGAGGAGGGACATGATATAAACTTTCAAGTACATCAAGGGAATCAACAGAGTCCAAGAGGGTAGCATCTTTCAGAAAAAGAGATATGCAAGAGCAAGGGGGCACAATTTGAAGATAGAGGGGAGATGACTCAGAGGTAATGTGAGGAAGTATTTTTTCATGGAGAGGGTTGTGGATACATGGAACAACCTTCCTGAGAAGGCAGTGGATTAAATAACAGTGGGGGAATTCAAGAATGCATGGGACAGACATAAGGCAATTCTAGTGGGTGGGCAGGAGGAAGTAAGCTGTTGGTTAACTAGGATCTGCAGCCTATGCATTAGGTAGGGAAATGGGCAGACTAGGTGGGCCAAGCGGTCCTTATTTGCCATCAAATTCTATGTTTCTATAAAAAAGTTAATCGGTTCCATAGATATGCCATCACAAATTTGATATTTTTCCCATAGGATAACATTGCAGCACCCACAGTGACTTTTGGTGCCTGTATCTCAGAAACAATGCAAAATACTGATTTATCACTACCCACAGCTTAACCTGCCCTAAGCATACACGGAGGCTTCAAGGTCATGATTACAACTGCAGTGGAATTTTTTTCATAGCTTGTACGGTTACTGAGATATTGGTAGATTAGTGTTACAAGGGTTCCTTTTAAACCCTATAGGGCTGCTGTATTGCTCTGTAGAAGGCCTGTGCTCCTGCAGATGCATATCATTATGCAAAAATTGGCAACTTGAAGGAGCACGGGGTCCAGAGGACCCTTTGCTCCCATCAATGCATACTAGTTACCAGTTACATTACACGTTCTCAAAAAGTAAGGAAATTCATTGCAAAAAACTTCGTTAATGCATCAGTCAGGGTTAAAGGGACAAAAGGGGAAATGAAACATTAGAGTTTTGGCCCTAACCAACCACACCCTACTACCCCACCCACCATCCTTCACACACCAACAGGCATTGGGGTGTGCCATGGGGTTGTTAGGCTTAATTCCCACTACATTGTCCAATGCTGTACCATGTCAGCCTCTTTACACATGGGATGGGGCAAGAGTTGGGCCTAACAACCCCATGGCACACCCCAATGCCTGTTGGTGTGTGGAGGATGAGGTGGGTGGTAGGGTATGGGGGTTAGGCTCCAACCTAACATCCCATTTCTCTTTTTGTTGTTGAAACTCTAACTGATGCATTAAAGAAGTTTTTGCAATGAATATATATATATATATATATATATATATATATATATGATATAGATATAGATATAGATATAGATATAGATATAGATATAGATATAGATATAGATATGATATATGATACATGATGGGCAGGGTGTGATATGTGAAATATCTTCATGAGTGAACAATGACCTCTGGATACTCATGAGTGCCGAAGGCATGAGTGAGAGTATCCAGAGGTCACTGTTACGTTTTAAGATATTTCACATATCACACGATCTGCACATCATGTGTGCGATTTATACAATAGGCTTTTCTAAAGTGGTTCTGTGTTGCTTTCAAACTGTGTGCAAGATAGAAAGACTTTTTCCACATTCATTGGTTTTGTTTTTTTCTGTAAGGAGAACTTATTTATTCTTCCAGTGTACTTCAGCTGTACCAAAGTATGTTTGTTGCTTTGAGTCTGCATGGTTTGATGTATTTAGCAGTCAGCGCTCTTTCTTTTTTTTCTTCTAGTGGGAACTTTAGAGATCTTCTCAGCATGTGAGTGTCTGTGAGAGTGAATGCAGTAAACCTGTTGGGGCTTCAGGTACTTGAAAGACAGGTGAATTTCATTTGTTTTAATGAGCTGAAACAAGTTGCAGGACTGAGGAAGAGTTAATGGGCTTGTCTGTAACATCACCACAGTGAGAATAAATGCAGGTGAGGTAAGCACAGTATGTATAAACAGCAATTATCATCACTGTGTTAGCCTAGGCTTACATTTATCTTAATAGTACATGCTTTTATCAGTGAAAAATATTGCTCACTCCTATTGTGTGTGTGTATATATATATATATATATATATATATATATATATATATGGGTGAAAGTGTGACAGTAGAAATATCTTCATAAGCTATACTTATCTCCTGACCTTAAGAATGCCAAAGCCACAAATGAGGTCAGAAGAGGTCAAATATAGTGAGTAAAGGTATTTCTACTGTTTCACTGTCCCCCATGTCATAATTGATTTGTACAACTGGTGCTCAGGTGGTTTTGTGATAGAAATGATAAAAAGTTACAAACGGGACAAAGTACAAAATGTAAACTGTGCCACTCAAAACATTTCACTCTCGCCAGTGTCTGTCTGATTTGCACAAGAGGTGATTTAAGTGGTTTTGTGATAGAAATGATAAACAATAAAAAAGGAAAAAAGTGCAACATTTAGACTGTACCCCTCAAAGCATCTCACATCTGCTTACTTCAGTACTGCACATTGCAATTGTGACATCAATATTTTCAAGGCTGCTCTCTGATTGGTTCAGTATTCCAGTGTTTTAATGTGGCCTTTTAACATGCAAGACGGCACTACAATCTTCAATGTAAGCAGTGGGACAGTAGTGATATCTTGAGCAGTTTTAACCAAGACTTGTTGTGTGTATGGCATAAATATATTTATGCCATACCTGTGAGGATAATGCAAACCCTGTTAAAACAAAGGTTGGTGGAGTATCTTTAATCCAATGGGCTACAAGATCAAATGCAGCATGTATTGATGGTAGGGGGCAGACAGCAGAGTCATGCCAAACAAATTTGATTTGTTCATCTGGGTGACCAGGAAACAGATCAAAGGAGGGCAGTGAATATGGGCTATCTGGACTTCAGCAAGGCCTTCCACACTGTGCTGTACAGGAGATTCCTTAAAGAAACTGAGCAATCCAAGGGTGCGATCCAAAGTGGTGAACTGGGTAAGGAACTGATTAATGGATGGTATGTCACCAGTAGACGATGATGTCTCCCCTAAGCCGATGCTAGATGCCTTGATGCCCAGTCTGCCAACCCCTACTTCACTAGCACTGGACGATCATACACCAGAGGGACTACCACCAGCTACCCCTACTCCTCAAGAGCTAGTGCTACCTCAGGACCCGATGCCAGGACCATCCACCCCTGTGGTGTGAGGTAACCCCTCTGAGCCTAGGATTCCACTGTCAGATGTCAAGAAGCTTTTCTCATCCTGGTGGAACACTATCAAGGGCGATCTTCTCCTGAAGAGGCCTCTTTCACGCTCTCCTCAGGAAACTACTGTTCCAGAGGTTCCCCCAATACAGCCTACATTAACCCCCAAGGAGCCTATCTCACTATCACAGGAATCGACCCCACAGCCTGAGGGCTCAGACAAGGGTCATTCTGGTTGTGAAGGGCAGAGACACTGCTCCTCCTCCAGGTCTTCGGACAGGTGCAGATGCCACTCTCAGGGACGCTGGTCCCATTGCTCCCCCTCTAGGTCTTATGATTCGGAGGATACCAGTCGTAGTTCTTCCTCCTCCTCTAGATCCTATATTTTAGGGTGAAACATTTCTACTCTGGTCAAGGATTCCCCCAGGTCCCCACCTGACAACCCTTCTTTCATGGATGTCATGAGACATATCCAGGCCAATATGGGGTGGGACACAGAGGATTTGGACCCAGAGCGACATCGGTTGGCCAAATATCTCCATCAGAAAAATCCTAAGCTCACTGTGGTTCCACCTTTAGTTGACACCTTCCAGGATGTCACCAGAATCGTTTGGAGGTACCCTTTTACCTCTTCGGCAGTGCCCAAAAAGTCTGACCATCCCTACAGTGCTCCCAGGGATGAACCCTTTTTGGGAGAACAGCCCTTGACTGACTCAATGATCATCACAGCTGCCCATTACAGATCTAAAAGGCCTAGGCACCTCAGCACCTAGCCTCAAGGCAGGGAATCTAAGCAGTTGGACCAGCTTAGCAAACAGGTCTACACCTCTGCCACCTGCACTATTCATTGCCTGAATTTTTTTAACCCACATGGTTCAATATCAGAATGCACTCTGGGAACAGCGCTTAGAGCTCATACAGGCCCTATTGGGCATTCCCCAGAAGGCAGAGTTGCTAAACCTTCTGAAGTCAGGCTTGGACATTGGCACTCATGTCCTGCATTCCTTGTATGACTCTTCTGATAGCACTGCCAGTGACAGGCATCTGAATTCACCAACATTCCTAGCTCCAGGTCTCAGGATTTTCCCCAGATGTCCAGGTGGGCATTATGGATGCCCCTTCAAGGGCCCAGTCCTCTTTGGTGAGGAATCAGAGAAAATCATTACTCACCTTCAGGATTTGGGCAAGGCAATCCGGTCAGTTCAGAACTTGTGCCAGTCCAACCAGAAGCAATTCAGATGTTAGTCCTTTCATAGGTCCTCTGGAGAGCAGTCCCAAGGACAACAGCAGCAATAAGGTGGCTTCAAATGAAAGGCTACTTCTCAGACCAAGGGAGGTTCAGCTCCCAGAGCCACCAAGTCCTCCCATGCTGCACTGCTTATTTCAGGCACCTCTGCCTGACTCCTTGCCCAACCCCCCCTTCTCCAGCAGAGTCCCTGGGGTAGGCAATGGTGGGTCATTTTCCCTCTACCTAGAGGGATGGAGCAAGATAACTACAGATCACTGGGTTCTATAATTGATAGAGAAGGGCTATACTTTGGAATTTCTAGAGACACCAATGGACTACCCTTCCCTACCGTCCAATTATACTCCATCCCATGTCGCCCTCATTCAGGAGGAAATCCAAGTGCTTCTGCACAAGTAGATCATAGAACCAGTTCCAATGGTCCAAAAAAGGAAGGGTTTCTATTCCCACTTTCTCTTGGTTCCCAAGAAAGCTGGGTATTTACGTTCCATCCTGGATCTCAGCCATCTGAACAATTATATATGTGGAATACAAGCGGTTCAGGATGGTCACCCTTCAGGCCTGCTCCCCCTTTTTCATCAAGGGGATTGGCTTTGCTTTCTGGACATGCAAGATGCTTACCTCCACATTCTGGTCTTCCAGCCCCACAGAAGGTTTTTACATTTCCTTTTTCAAGGAAACCATTACCAGTTCTGAGCTCTGTCATTCTGCCTGTCCTCAGCTCCCAGATTCTTTACAAAATGCCTTGCAGTAGTGGCAGCAGCCCTATGGAGGAAAGGTCAATATGACTTTCCCTAACTAGATGATTGGCCTCTAATAGCCCACACCATGGAACAACTGTTAAGCACCATAGAAGACACCTTTACTTTGTTTCATGACCTGGGGATCACTCTCGAATCTTCTGAAATCCTCCCCGTAGCTGAGCAAATGGCTCCAGCACATTGGAGCAGTCCTGGGCACTGTCCAAGGCAAAGCCTTTCTGCCACCAGGCAGAGCAGATCATCTTCAGGCTCAAGCTCCGATAGTACCCATGTCTTGCCAAGTCCCAGTCAGGCTTTCCTCAGACTTTTAGGTCACATGGCAGAAAGCCTTTGCAACCATTCCACTGGCTCAGCTACACATGAGGTGCCCCAACCAACCCTGAGGGTCCAATGAGATCAGCATGCAAATGACTTGGAACAATTTGTGAGGGTCTCAGAGCCCATACATCAGACCCTCAAGTAGTAGCTGGATCTCTCCAACCTTTCCATGGGTGTCCACTTCTGAAAGGAATCTCCTCATCAGTTTCTGACTACAGATGTTTTGGGCAAGGGCTGGGGAACCCACCTTGCAGGCCATCAGACTTATGGAATGTAGTCTGCCCTGGAGCAAAATTTCCACATCAATGTGTCGGAAATGAGGGCAATCCTCTATGCCTTGCAGGCTTTCCAGATGGATCTGGTCCCAGACCACTTTCTGATTGAGACAGACATTATGTTGGTGGTCTTCTACATAAACAAGCAAGGGGGGAACTCGCTCTTACCCCCTCTGTAGGGGGGGCCATGAGGATACAGTACTGGGCCATTGAGCATCAACTGGAACTTTCTGCTGTAGATGTTCTAGGCATCCAAAAAACCTTAGCCAATAGCCTAAGCCTGTCTCAGTCCAAGGCTCATGAGTGGGAACTTCTGCAGTCAGTGACAGAAGATCTTTTCAAAAGATGAGGACATCCTGAGTTGGATCTCTTTGCATCCCCACTCAATGCCAAACTGCTCAATTTCTGCTCGATATATCCAGGGCCTGGTGTTTTCTGGTGAGACAAATGTTCCCTCTACTGGACAGGTAGGTTTCTGTATGCTTTCCCTCCCTTTCCATTACTTCAGAGAGTCCTCCTCAAGTTGCAGTCAGAGGGAGAAGACATGATCCTGATAGCTCCCTATTGGCCTCAACAGATTTGGTTCTCTCTTCTTCAACAGTTGGCAGTAGAACCCCCAATTCCTCCGTCCCTGAGCTCACACTTGCTCTCCCAGGAAAAAGGGACCCTGGTCCATCCAGATCTCAAGTCACTGCACCTGCATGCATGGCTCCTGCAGACTTTGCTGTGACTTGGCTTGAGGTTTCCCCTAGAGTGGCAGATGTCCTAGTGGCCAACAGGAATCCTTCCATTAGAGCCAACTATGTTTTGAAGTGGAAACAGTTTTGCATCTGGGCCTTCACTTGCCATCTTGACCCTTTAACCTGCCCGGTAAACTTTGTTCTGGAGTACCACCTTTCCCTATTGGACTCAGGTCTGAGCTATTTTTCTGTAAAGGTGCACTTATCTGCCATCTCTGTGTATCATGCACCTATACAGGGCAAAGCTGTTGCCCAACTGGATCTGTCCTGCACCTTCTTGTAGGGTATTCTGCACTTGAAACCTCCCATTTGGGATCTTGTCCCTCCATGGGACCATTTCCCTTTTTTGGAAAAGCTTACTTTGCCTCCCTTTGAACTGGTTGCAAGCTGTGAGCTACACTTTCTGTCTTGGAAAGTGTTATTTTTGATTGCCATTACTTCTGCTTGAAGGATTTCCAAGCTTCAGGCTCTGACATGTAAATAGTCTTATATAGTTGTCCACAAGGACAGGGTGTCCCTGCAGTCAAATCCTAAGTTTTTGCCAAAAGTGGTATCCAAGTTTACACTGAATCAGGACATCCACCTTCCTGTCTACTATCCAGAGTATTCTAATTGGGGGGAGGCTCTGCTTCATACTCTTGACGTTCACCTGGTGCTTCATTATTATTTGAGCCACACCTGAGATATCAGGAAATCTGATGCCCTGATGACTGAAGGGGCTCCTGTCTCTAACCAGACTTTGTCAAAGTGGTTGGAAGTACAAGTCTTTACTGGGATCGGTTAACTCATTGCCTCCACAGGCTCACTCTGAGATTACACCACTTGTCTCCTGCATCTCCTTATACTTTTAACAGTGAATCCTGGGCCTTTCTAAGCAAAATCAAGCCACAGTCAGCATGTCACAAACAAATGCTAATAGCTCAATAACCGTACATGCTAGACACAAAGTATGAGTGGCAGAGTCATTCAGCACAAAATTGCCTTTCCAATGGTGGTATGCATGTAATAATAAGTCATTTATTTTTTTTCTATGCTGTTTGAAACAGCAAACAAATATTTATTTCACTAAAAAAGGCAACATAAGCCATTTTTTATTGGAAAATATGTCAAATATCAACACCAAATTATGCATACAGACATTAGATGGTGTTTTAATATTATGTTTGTTAAAAAAATATATCTTTTTACTATGAAAAATCATTTTTCCCCATTTTAGTCAAGGTGCTTTGGTGAGAATTGAGGAATGAATCTCAACCACACACACCATATCATAAACAAATGCATATAACTCCAAAATATACATGATACACACAAAGTATCAGCAGGAAAGTTGATCAGCACAAAATTGCCTTTCCAATGGTACTATGCAATCAATTATAATCAATACATTTTTTTATAGCTCTGAAGTGGCAAAAAAGTGCATTTTATACAAGCTCCTTAGGTGAGTCTTGATGGAAAAAATGTCAGCCATACACACCGTACCATAAACAAATGCGAATAGCTCCTAAAGTATACATGATACACACAAAGTATCAGGATGAAAGTTGATCAGCACACAATTGCCTTTCCAACAGTGCTATGCAATCAATTGTAATCAATACTTTTTTTTTATACCTGCTGAAGTGGCAAAACAGTGCATTTTATTCAAGCTGCTTAGGTGAGTCTTGATGGAAAAAATGTCAGCCATACACAGAGTACCATAAACAAATGTGAATTGCTCCTAAAGTATACATGATACACACAAAATATCTGCATCAAAGTTGATCAGCACAAAATTGCCTTTCCAACGGTGCTATGTAATCAATTGTAATCAATACATTGTTTTTTTATACCTGCTGAAATGGCAAAAAGTGCATTTTATTCAAGCTGCTTAGGTGTCTCTTGACAGACAACTGTCAGACACACACACAAATATGTACACAGTCTCACTCACACACTCTCTTGCACACACACCACCGCAAACAAATGTGCATAACTTTTAATTTATATGTAAAAGACAAAGTATCAGCAGGTAACTTCTTCAGCACAAATAACCTTGCTAACGGGTCCAAGCATTCAGTTATAATCAATATTTTTTTGTACTGCCTGAAAGACAACAAGTTCAGTTTTCTGAAACTAAAAGCAGTTTTTATACAATAGGAGTGAGCAGAAAATGCATTCTCACTGCAGTATGAAAACTCCAGATGTCACCGTGTCTCCAGATATCTCCATATATCACACTGTAATTCTTCATATATTACTGATTACTGCAAACAAACAAAACCCAGCACAAAAGAGTCCTATTGTATAAAAGCACTGTAATGGTCAGGTGTATGATACAGACTAGATCTGAACTTGTGGCAAGTGAACTCAGGCAACTCATGCAACCATCATTCATGGCATTGCTACACTCCATCATTTGTTCATGATATTCCACCAGCTCACTTGCCAATCATTCAGATATATTCTGCATCACACCCCTAGCCATCATGTACCCCTTTAGTCCTGTGGTACAAAAGACCAATCTTTCATGTCTTTCTATCGCACCAACATATGCAATGACATTCAACACAGGGTAGTCCCAAATATCAGAAGGTGCACGGTGGCACACTCTTTCATACACCCACGTGTAAGAATGAGCATAAAGGCATGACATCACAACACATACAAGCATATGCACGGCGGCTCCCATGGTATTCGGCACAATGCCCACAAGTCACAACACAGAAAACAGAATGTCAACAAATGTCATAAATGTCCACAAAATTATTACAATCACCACAATTAAATTTTTCTTACCTTTTCAGATGGTGTCCCATGATGATGTCACTGCACTGAAGCGATTTCAACATCCTTACCTGGTGTCGTTCCAACCTCTCCTCTGTTGTCTGTCATCTTTCTGTAAATAAAGTAGTTCCATCCTCTAGTCTGTGTCATCCTTCTGTAAATAGAGTAGTTCCATCCTCTCCACTGTTGTCTGTGGCATTTTTATAAAACAAAAAGAAAACAAAAGGTCCTACCTCTACCCTGCTGTCTTTGGCATCCTGTGATGAGAAAATAAAAAACTAGTTCCAACTGATTGTCTGTAGTCTGTGTCAGATATTTACCTTTACAAAGTCCTCCAGTTGTGCTCCTGTAGTCCTCCATGGCAAATTTGTCATCTTCTGTGGTCCTCTGCTGTTCACTTGTTGTGTTCCTGTCAACTGCCACCTTCACATAGTTGTGGGACCACCACCTCTGCATGTCTATCCACTCCATGCACTGCAGCAGCTGTAGCTGAAGGTGATACTCCATCTTGCATGTCTTTGTATTTTCTTCCATTCTTCTTTCTTCCCTGGGTAGGGTAGGACTTGGCTTCAACCAAATAGTTGACGCCATGCACAATATGCAGTACAAATGACAGCGCAAAACACAGAACAGCCAATGTGGCAGCCAAATGAAAATAAATAATACTGAGCTAAAACCTCCACTCTACATAAATTATACTGAAAGAGATACTGGAGACAAAAACAGGCACACTGGCATAGTCACTTGTCACTCTTTATTTCTGAAGTTTTTTTTTTGTATTCCTTTTGATCCTTTGAGTCATAACAATTCTCAGTCTGCCAACGACACATCAACCCCTATGGCACCACACCACCACATCATTGTTGCGATGAGCTCAATGAAAACACTGTCAGTAAACTAAGAGATGATGTGGTGGGTGGCCATTACAGATATGTCCACAGTCAGGCAGAGAGCTGCTATGCTCATCACACATAATGACAGGTGACAGCAGTTCTGGACTGACCAAAAAAGGAAAATAAACTACTTCAGTTACAACAAGGTGATGGCTGACTCCCAAATTAATGCAAGTTTCAGCCCTTCATTAGCACTTTCAGTGGGCCCCCTTGGTCTGGTGAGTGAAATAAGCCTCACACTATCATCTGCTGTGTGAAGCCACACTCGTAATTCTTTCTGAACACCCCCACTTTTCTCTCACCACCCGGGCACTCCAAAGTAACGTTTCCATCACTTTTCCCTTTACTTTCACTCACCAGACCTCTTTTAGCCCAGTATTTTTTCATTTTCATTTGGTGCAGCCCATTCAATAACTGGCATGTCACTGCATTACGACTGAAACACCAACGGGCCTAACCTACTTTCACCAACAACGTGCAAAAATCCGTTTCCCGCCTATGAAACTGCATCTCTGTGACTTTCTTTGGTGCATTTCACAAAGTTTATTCCACAAATCACTAACAATACCTATATCAGCAACTTTTAGATTACACATGCTGTGTTTTCACGGCCACCTCCCTTCCTACAAACCATTTTTTCTACTTTCTTGCTTCCACCATGGTGTCCATCAATTCAAGTGCTCTTTCTCCTCTGCTGTTTTCCCATCCTGCTCCACTATGCATCTCCCAACACCTCAGTGTGCATCTCCACTCCATCCATGGCAGCTGTTCTAGCTGTAGATGACTGGGAACGTGGTCTATTTGGTGTCTTTTGGTTTTCATCCTCCCTGGGCAAGACTTTGCTTCAATCAAATATTCAGCGCCATGCACAATGAAAGAAGAATCAGCATTTATATAGCGCTTTTCATACACAGTGTATACCAAAGCACTTTACAAGCAATGCTAGACTGGTAGTGAAGTGACTGAATGTGTAGTGGTTGCCATATCACACATCACCATCACAAACTCTGGTCTCTCTCGGTCAGTCTCTCACAAACTCTGGTCTTTCTCGATCACCAGTCTCTCTCAAACTCTGGTCTCTCTGATCCTGTCTCTCTCACAAACTCTGGTCTCTCTCAGTCACTCTCTCTCTCAAACTCTGGTCTCTCAATTGCCGGTCTCTCTCTCAAACTCTGTCAATCTCAATCTAGCTCTCTCGCAAACTCTAGTCTCTCTCACTCTGTCTGTCTCAGAACTCTGGTCTCTCTCGGTCTGTCTCTCTCACAAACTCTGGTCTCTCTCAATCACGGTCTCTCTACTAAACCTCTCAATCACCCGTTCTTTCTCACAAACTCTGGTCTCTCTCCAAACTCTGGTCTCTCTCGCAAACTCCTCCTGATACCATTGTCTCCTTCCCCTGCAGCTCCTCATCATGTACACTCAGAGAAGCTGCAGAGGAACTATTAAGGGCAAGTCTTTTGTATCACAAGTGTGAGCCTCGTTATCTGTAGTTGTGATACTCTGGAAAACAATCAACACAGAGGTGCACATTGCAAGTGCAGCATGTATATGATGGTTCAGCGCATTTCTTTTTCAGTGCACAAATTCTGCACCTACCCTTCTTCCCTTTCACTGGGTAGTGTAGTCCAGCAGAAGTAGAATCCTGCTCAATTACAGCAACTGGGGCACTTTGTCTCCTATTGGTGTACCCTTACAGCAGATGCTCTGAGAGAGCAATGTGAAAATTTAGCTTCCTATGCTTGTTCACCCTCCCAGTCTTGGATCGTTGAACATGATGCACACTCTCTCGAAACAAAGTAAAAGCACTTGCCATTGCCAGGTCCCACAAAAAACAGAAAAGATATATCCACCACTTCTTAGATTTTCTGTTACTGTGGTACTGGCTCCGAAGCTGGTCAGCAACATCCTCGCCATTCATGTGCATGTTATACTGCTTCAGCACTTCAGGACACGGAACAGATACTTCAGTGCCATTTCTTTGTTGCCTGGTCACAGATGCTGCTGGTAAGGTCGGGTCATGTTGAGTTGAGAGAAGAAAAACAGGATTGTGATCTCCTCAGCAATCAGTTTGTACAGTATCAGCAGAAATGTAAGGTTCATGAAATCCATGGGAGTCTTCTCTGCACCCATCACTGTGGCCGGACCCACAGGCTCCTTGAAGTCTTCAACATGCACTGGCTATAGCAGACATGTCCAACCGTCATTGTGAACTGCATTGAGATGTGTTGAAAGTTGCTCATGTTGTTCAGCAGCATTCACTTAAACAGGGCTACTTGCCTGCTGCAGTCTAGCCAAAGGAAGATCATCATCACTGTCCGTTTAGTTGCTCTGCCACCGTAGCTTGGCTAGTGGAACATCATCCTCTTCACTCTCTCTGAGGAGTGTCTCTTCCGGTGCAACGTGGCCAGGGGCAGATAATCTTCTTCACAGAATTCACCATCCAGTGTAATCAAAGGCATCATACACTTCAAGTCCACCTGGATGTTGGAATCATCAGAAGTGTCAAAACCCCAAAATTCCTCTGCCTCATCACTAGCACTATCAAACAGGCACAGCAGGTCATCATTGTAGACACTCTCCATATTCTCCAGTTTGATTTGCTCTGTGCTCCTTACCATGTTCTGAGATGGTGTCGGGATGATCTCTCTGAAGGTTCTAATGATCTCGAGGTTCTAACGATCTCCGGCGGTTCTAACGATCTCTGGGACATTCACGCACAGTCTCTATAACAGAAAAATACAGGCATATCTTTGCACTGAGAGCCACACAAACTTGCTGCATCCCACATCAGTTCATTCTACAATGCTCCATTACCCGGCACAATAAAAGACAAACCACAGGGTGTTTTACAGTGGGGAGGAGCAAGACATGGAATCCATTTTATGTAATGTAGCTGTGTGTTTGAAGGTGGAAGTCAGGACACTCGCACTATGGAATCCATTCTGTGCAATGGTGCCAGGCCTCCTGGGGAGAGGGGGCACACAGATAAAATGTAATGCTGTTTGCTGGATGGTGAGGGGTGTTGGAACACCAGGCACCATCCCACCAACAGCAGTCCCAGTTGTCGGGAGGCTCCCACCACCGTCTGAGACCTATTACCATTGCACAAAATGGATTCCCTGATGCCAGGGACCTCACTCCAACCAGCAAACACACACCACCATCACAAGAAAAGGATTCCCAGGTGTCTGGGTTCTCCCACCCCAATGTAAACCCCGGCACCATCCCACAAAATGGTTTTAGGGTATACAGCAGTTCTCTACACTCTCCATTACCTGGCACAATAAAAGACAAACATTCCCCGGTGTTCAGTGGTCCCACCAATACCCTCGAGACCAAGCAAAATCAACAAAAACAAACTTTTCTTGCCTGGCAGCAACACAAAATGGCATTATATTCATAGCATGCCTTTCAGAAACACCCAGTCGCAGGTTGGAAAACACGAGACTCCAGGGAATCCATTTTGTGTAATGGTGCCTGGTGTTTGAAAGGTGGATGGAGGACCCTGACAGCATTGGCAACCATTGTGCGTGCTGGCGTCAGGTCTTGGAGGGAGGAGGGTCATGCAGACAACAGGTACTGCTCTTTGTTGAATGGTGCCAGGCCTTGAGTCACCCACCAGCATCCCACAAACAGCAATGCCTGTTGTCTGGGTGACCCACCTCCCTTCGAGACCTTCTGCCACCACACAACATGGTTGCCATGCTGTCAGGGTCCTCCATCCCACCTTCAAATATACAACACCATCCCACAAAATGGATTCCCTGGTGGCCTGTGGTCTCCACACCCTATGGTATCCACAAACAAATCAGACAGCATTCCCCACGATGTTCAGTGGTCACTTCCCCCACCTCCCAATGGCCGGCAACAACACAAAATGGCATTCAGTTATTATCACATCTCTTTTGTAAACAGCTAGCCACAGGTCAGAGACCATGAGACTCCAAGGAATCCATTTTGTGTAATGGTGCCTGGTGTTTGAAGGTGGGATGGAGGACCCTGACAGCATTGGCAACCATTGTGCATGTTGGCGTCAGGTCTCGGAGGGAGGAGGGTCACGCAGACAACAGGTACTGCTCTTTGCTGGATGGTGCCAGGCCTTGAGTCACCCACCAGCATCCCACAAACAGCATTGCCTGTTGTCTAGGTGACCCACCTCCCTCCGGGACCTGCTGCCACCACACAACATGGTTGTCATGCAGTCAGGGTCCTCCATCCCACCTTCAAATATATGACACCATCCCACAAAATGGATTCCCTGGTGGTCTGTGGTCTCCACACCCTACAGTATCCACAAACAAATCAGACAGCATTCCCCACAATGTTCAGTGGTCCCGTCCCCCACACCCCAATGCCTGGCAACAACACAAAATGGCATTCGGTTTATATCGCATCTCTTTTGTAAACAGCTAGCTGCAGGTCAGAGACAATGAGACTCCAGGGAATCCATTTTGTGTAATGGTGCCTGGTGTTTGAAGGTGGGATGGAGGACCCTGACAGCATGGTAACCATTGTGTGTGCTGGCATCAGGTCTCGGAGGGAGGAGGGTCATGCAGACAACAGGTACTGCTTTTTGTTGGATGTTGCTGGGCCTTGAGTCACCCACCAGCATCCCACAAACAGCATTGCCTGTTGTCTAGGTGACCCACCTCCCTCCAAGACCTGCCACCATTACACAACAAGGTTGCCATGCTGTCAGAGTCCTCCATCCCACCTTCAAACACACAACACCATTCCACAAAATGGATTCCCTGGTGGCCTGTGGTCTCTACATCCTACGGTATCCACCAAAAAATCAGACAGCATTCCCCACGGTGTTCAGTGGTCCCTCCCCCCACCTCCAATGCCCGCTAACAACACAAAATGGCATTCGGTTTATATCACATCTCTTTTGTAAACAGCTAGCCGCAGGTCAGAGACCATGAGAGTCCAGAGAATCCATTTTGTGTAATGGTGCTTGGTGTTTGAATGTGGGATGGAGGACCCTGACAGCATGGCAACCATTGTGCGTGCTGGCGTCAGGTCTCAGAGGGAGGAGGGTCATGCAGACAACAGGTACTGCTCTTTGTTGGATGGTGCCGGGCCTTGAGTCACCCACCAGCATCCCACAAACAGCACTGCCTGTTGTCTAGGTGACCCACCTCCCTCCGGGACCTGCCGCCACCACACAACATGGTTGCCATGCTGTCAGGGACCTCCATCCCACCTTCAAACATACAACACCATCCCACAAAATGGATTCTCTGGTGAGATGATGCCGGGTGTTTGACGGGGCAGAGGGGACCGACCCCAGAGAATCCATTTTGTGCAACGTTGATGTGTGTTTGATGGTGGGGATGTAGGCCTAAGAGGTCATGTGGGCACACAGACACCAGAGTACGCTGTTTGTGGGATGGTGCTAGGTGTTGAAACACCTTGCACCATCTCACAAAACAGCGTTCCTTGTTGTCAGGGGCTCCCACCACCTTCTGATGCCCATTGCCATCACACAAAATGGACTCCCTGGTGTCACAGGCCTCCCTCCAACCAGCAAACACATGGCACAATCACACAAAATGGATGCCCAGGTGTCCGGGTTCTCCCACCCCAATGTCACAACAACAATCACCATCCCACACAAAGGATTTCCTCTGATCCTGTTTTTCTTCATACCCGGCAACATACAAAAAAACCTTTGCTGCTGTTCAGTGGTCCCACTCCAACCCTCCGACACCCAGCACAAACAAAAAGCATTTTTTTCTTTTTGCACACTCCATCTCCCATGGCCCACATAAAGCATCACCATAACAGAACGGCATTGTTTTTGGTACATTGAAACCCAATTGCAGTCACCCACCACAAATCACTTGGTGCGGAGGGGGGAGCTATGCACTGGACTCCAGGGAACCCATTTTGTGAGATGATGCCGGGTGTTTGACGGGGCAGGGGGGACCGACCCCAGGGAATCCATTTTGTGCAACGTTGATGTGTGTTTGATGGTGGGGGTGAGGACACAGACATCACAGAAATAATTTTGTGTGATGGTGGCAGGCCTCAGAGGTCATGTGGGCACACAGACACCAGAGTACGCTGTTTGTGGGATGATGCCGGGTATTGAAAAACCTTGCACCATCTCACAAAACAACATTCCTTGTTGTCAGGGGCTCCCACCACCTTCTGATGCCCACTGCCATCACACAAAATGGACTTCCTGGTGTAACAGGTCTCCCTCCAACCAGCAAACACATGGCACAATTACACAAAATCAAATGCCAGGTGTCTGGGTTCTCTCACCCCAACATCACAACAACAATCACCATCCCACACAATGGATTTCCTGGGATCCTGTTTTTCTCCATACCTGGCAACATACAAAAAAACCTTTGCTGCTGTTCAGTTGTCCTACTCCAACCCTCCAACACCCAGCACAAACAAAAGGCATTTTTTTCTTTTTGCACACTCCATCTCCCATGGCCCACATAAAGCAGCACCATAACAGAATGGCATCGTCTTTGGTACATTGACACTCAATTGCAGACACCCACCACAAATCACTCAGTGCAGGGTGGGGAAGAGATGCACTGGACTCCAGGGAACCCATTTTGTGAGATGATGCTGGGTGCTTGACAGGGGGGCCCTGACCAAGGAAATCCATTTTGTGCAACATTGATGTGTGTTTGATGGTGGTGGTGAGGACACAGACACCGCAGAAGTAATTTTGTGTGATGATGGAAGGCCTCAGAGGTCATGTGGGCACACAGACACCAGCATACGCTGTTTGTGGGATGGTGCCAGGTGTTAAAACACCCTGCACCATCTCACAAAACAGCGTTCCTTGTTGTCAGGGGCTCCCACCACCTTCTGATGCCCACTGCCATCACACAAAATGGACTGCCTGGTGTCATGGGCCTCCCTCCAACCAGCAAACATGGCGCAATCACACAAAATGGATGCCAAGGTGTCCAGGTTCTCCCACCCCAATGTCAAAACAACAATCACCATCCAACACAATGGATTTCCTGGGATCCTGTTTTTCTCCGTACCTGGCAATATACAAAAAAACCTTTGATGCTGTTCAGTTGTCCCACTCCAACCCTCCAACACCCAGCACAAACAAAAGGCATTTTTTTCTTTTTGCACACTCTATCTCCCATGGCCCACATAAAGCAGACCATAACAGAATGGCATCATCTTTGGGACACTGACACCCAATTGCAGACACCCACCACAAATCACTCACTGCAGGTGGGGGAAGAGATGCACTGGACTGCAGGGAACCCATTTTGTGAGATGATGCCGGGTGTTTGATGGAGGAGAGGGTGCCGAGCCAAGGGAATCCATTTTGTGCAAGGTTGACGTGTGTTTGATGGTGGAGGTGAGGACACAGACACCACGGAAATAATTTTGTGTGATGGTGGCAGGCCTCAGAGGTCGTGTGGGCACACAGACATCAGAGTATGCTGTTTGTGGGATGGTACCAGGTGTTGAAACACCCTGCACCATCTCATAAAACAATGTTCCTTGTTGTCAGGGGCTCCACCACCTTTTGATGCCCACTGCCATCACACAAAATGGACTCCCTGGTGTCACAGGCCTCCCTCCAACCAGCAAACACATGGTGCAATCACACAAAATGGATGCCCAGGTGTCCTTCTCCCTCCCTAACGTCTAAACAACAATCGCCATCCCACACAATGGATTTCCTGGGATCCTGTGGTTCTCCATACCCAGCAACATACATTTGCTGCTGTTCAGTGGTCCCACACCAACCCTCTGACACCCAGCACAAACTAAAGACAGTTTTTTTTTGCACACTCCATCCCACAGACCCCCAAAAGCATCACCATCACAGAATGGCATCATCACCCAGCACACAACAAAAGAAAAATCTTCCCTGGTGTTCTTCACCCCCTTCCACCCTCAGAATGTGCAGTGATCCCCCTTCCCCTATGACCTGCAACTTGCAAACACTACACCTGGAATGCAAAACCACACCTGTCCAAAGGGAGAGTAAATCACTTGGTGATTTGGCCTTGACAGATGACATCCCTACAAGGATAGCCAAGATAGACAGCTGGTACAAAATAAAATACACCATGAAGTAATTTTCACATCATGGAGGTGCCAGGTTATACCAGGAATTACATGCACCTACAGAAACAGAACCGTGGCATTTTACCTGGCCAACACAGCTAAACAATCGGTCATCCATTCAAAATCAGGCCAATACCAGGGAGCCACTGTGACGGGGAGCCATACCTGTATTTTTGTCCTCTCACTAACGTGGAAATGAAAGAAAAACAAATTCTGACATGCCCCACACTCCTCATACGCCCCATACCATGGCGGTTTACCTTTCTGGTTATGGCGTTCTCGGCGTGCTGCAGGCAACGAAAGCGCTATGTCCACAATATGAAAACTGGCAAAAATGCTAAGAAAACAATAAAAATAAAAAGAAAATGAGAGAAAAAAAACAAGGAGCCTGAATAGACATCTGCTGTGACTGAGAAGCCGTAGTTCCAGTTTTTCAGCTTCTTGGTGATGCGGCTCTCTGGAAAAAAACAAAATACATAAAAATTCAACAAATAAATTACATTAGCATAGAAACCCTGCTTACCTGAGTCATAGAGGTAGTAATTCTGTTGGCGATATCGGGCATTCTAGAAGTCAGGACAAAGTGATTCACAGCTCAATTCCCACTGTCTCAATGCATAAAGCAAAGTGAGGATACCAGCACTGTAAATGGGGTTTTCTCTCTATTTTCAAATGGGACCCCTACACTTGCCAGCCAATCCCAAGAGGCTATAAATGTGAAGCATCACCCAGAGAGTGTTAATAAGCCCTATCTGGATTGGCTGGCAAGTAATTTTAAAATATTTTCCTGCCAACTCCAGACGTTGCAAGGGCACACAGGGACAATACAGCTGACATCTGTATTCGTCCCTGGACACACTGAAGCACTTGATCTGCCAACTCCATGTGGCAGCTAGGACACAAATAGTTAAGGCCATTCTATCAGGGAGTTGCTGCCTCCTTTGGTTCCTTGTGCAATGTGTCAGCTACAGACATCTGTCCCACCGCCACCTGGAGTTCTGTCCATACTTTTTTTAAGCACTACAGTTTGGACATTGCTTCCAGGCATAGGACTGGCTTCAGACTTGCTGTCCTTTAGAGTCTGCTCTCTTGAAGGTTTCAGTTATCTGTACCACCTCCTGACTGTCAAGGGTTTGTCCTTTTACAGCTTGGGATTCAGTCCTTATGGTGTAGCCCACTGCAAGAGCTCCCCCTCATAGTAAGATAGTACAGTTACGTAAGAACTTACTATAACACTAGATCTTTGAGAGGAGCTCTTGCAACAGGCACTGCTTTCCATACCACCTTCTCCCTGGTATCTGCTTTTCCATCCTCAGCTACCTTTTCTTCCTCAGTTTTGAGGAACTTCCTTGGTTCTCCTATTTTTATCTATGTTGGGGTCTCTGGCATGAGAACTGGGGCAGGATGAGGGACGCCCCTTTTATACCATAGGTTGATGTCTGGTGGCCAACATCAGTGGGCAGTCCCCCACTGTAGACTGCTACCTATAAGTTTTCTGTGGGGTCCTTGCACCTGCCAGGTTCAGTGCTTATGGTTTAGCCTGCCACAAGAGCTCCTCTCAAAGATATACTGTAATGGTAAGTCCTTACATAACTGTAGTTTCTTATTTTTGATATTATATTGCCATTATGGTTACTTATTTTCTTATATTCCGTAGGAGTGAGGATTATTTTTAATGTTATTTACATTTTTAAAGAACTTTAAAGACACTGTAAAACACAGTAGGTGGTATTTACAAAAGTTACAAAAAAAGATACAGTTGTGTCAAGACACCTAAATCTGCATCATGCAGATGCAGCATATAATTACACCATGTTTTCATAGCTGCATCAAAACAGCACTTATACTTTCATTATAATTGCAGCATATTTGCAATATATTTGTGGGATGCATAACTACTACATCACTTCTGTGTCAAGTTTTGCATCACTAATCTAGATGCAAGTGCAGGGGGCACAGCATATTGTGGTGCTTCCATCTTCTGATGTTAGTGCATCCTTCTGATGCAGACACAGCTGTGATCTATAATTCAAAAGTGATGCAACTTGCTGCTGCATCTGCAACAAATCTTTGAAAATACAGGCCTGTATATTTTGAAGATACAGTGGGTGGGATTTTCAAAGCCCTGACTCAAGCTGTGACAATAGCAGCTTGCGCCAAGTACAGTTGCATCCAGGACCCTGCACCCAAATTTCTATTTTACAAGGTCCCAGTGCCAAAGTTCAGCAGCATGCGGCAAAGGTGGTGCTACGCCAAATGGATGGCGCACCCACCAGGATTGCTGCAATGGCAGTGGGGTGTTGGCAGCACCCACAGATGGGGGCATGATGCTGGCTAGAGCTCCCCTCACACCACCACCACCATGCCTCCCCTGACCCCCCTGATGTGGCGACCCATACAGTCCTCCTCATCCCACCACAGCCGGCCACCAAATGCATTGTCAGTGCTTGTACTCTATACTGTATACAGTACACACACTGGCAGTTCATTCAGCAGCCAGCCATGGTGGGGTGAGGAGAGCTCTGCTGGTCCCCAAATCTGGTGTATGGATGGGGGGTACAGGGTTATGGGCACTATGTGCCGAGTGGAGGGGGGTACCAGGGCACTAGGGGGACTACGTCCAGCACATGGACAGTTGGGGTGGGGGTGGCACTGGATCACCAGGAAGCACCCATCATGGATGGATTGGGCAGGCTACATAGTGGCATATACTGGATGACCCTCCGAGGAGCTGTCTAAGTACCATTAGACCAGCTCTTCACTGGTCTAAGGGTACTTGGCACTTAGTTCCTGGGGAGGTCTTTGAAATTCTGGATCTGAGGGCTGCAGCAGTCTGGGACTGCCACAAGACTCCTAGCCATGCTGCAGCCACTTTAAGTAGGTACAAAAGCCCAAGGCACTAGCACACGCCTGGCTCAGGCAGCCTGCTGGCTGACGCAGGCTGCCTTTGAAAATAGCACTTGGTGCAAGGTGCCTCTTGTGTCAGACCTGTTCGAATCAAGCACCTTGCATCAGTCTAAAGCCTTTGAAAATCTGGCCCAGAGAGACCATGTGATGCAGCACTCTTGAAGCAGCTCCACTACTCCACCCCAGCCTCCCGACCTGATTTACTTTCACTTTCTACTGCATACCTAAATTAATTACATCTTTTTCTACTTGGACAGCAAGGGCTAATCTTCAACTGCAAGAGGGGGCACTCTTCTCATTCAATGGATGTCGAAATGAAGAAACTGCAGCAGAAACACACACCACCGGCCATGCCTGAAAAGGCCCCTAAAACAACATCCCATTGTGTTAGACAGAAAAGGAAGTGTAAAAGAAGAAGGAAACCACTTTGGTTCTCAAATACAGTAGCGGAAAAGGTCAGAGCCAAAAGGATGGCCTTCAGGAAATATAATGGAACACAGCAGGATGAAGATAAAGAAGCATACCAAACTGCCCTAAGGGAAGCAGGGAAGGCAGTAAGGCAGACAAAGTCCAAACTGAGGAAACACTAGCATGAACAGTAAAAGAAGGTGATAAGACTTTCTATAGATACATTAGTGAAAGAAGAAAGTCCAGAGGAGTATTGCTAAGATCAAATGGGAAGGGGAGGCATGTGAGGAGGAGGACCCTGTACAAGCATCTATCACAAATAGATACTTTTGCTCAGTATTTATTGAAGAGAGAAGGTGGCAGGGCTCACAGCTCAGCACCATGGACACGGGGGGAAGTTGTGCACCAGTTTCTTCACAAAAGAAAGGGTCCTACAAGAGCTCAATAAGCTCTAGGGTGAACAAGGCAATGGGACCTGATGGCATACATCCCAGGGTACTAAAGGAGCTAAGGTTGGAACTAGCAGAACCATTATCAGAACTGTTTAGTGAGTCTCTGAGCACAGGAGAGGCCCCAGAAGACTGGAGAAGGGCTCATGTGATCCCGCTCCACAAGAGTGGTGGCAGGGAACTACAGACGAGTCAGTCTTACCTCAGTAGTGGGCAAGATTATGGAGACACTCCCTAAGGAATGGATAGTGCAACACCTGAAATCCATAGGAGTACAGGATCCAAGACAGCATGGTTTTACAAAAGGAAGGTCCTGTCAAATTAATCTCATAGATTTCTTTGACTGGGTAACCAGAGTGGTGGACCAAGGAGGAGCAGTTGATGTCACCTACCTTGACTTCAGCAAAGCTTTGATACTGTTCCACATAGAAGATTGATAAATAAGCTGGGTAGGCTTGGGGTGGGTCAGAAGTTGGTCAACTGGGTGGCAAACTGGTTGACAGGCAGAAAACAAGAGAGTGGTGGTAAAATGGTATACAGTCAGAAGAGATGCAAGTCACAAGTGGGTACCTCAAGGATCAATCCTGGGGCCAGTCCTCTTCAATATCTTCATTAGTGACATTGCAGATGGACTAGAGGGTAAGGCTTGTCTGTTTGCAGATGACACCAAGATCTGCAACAGAGTAAATGATCCAGATGGGGTGGGCAGAATGAGAAGAGATCTGGATAAACTAGCAAAATGGTCAGAAGAGTGGCAACTGGGATTTAATGCAAAGAAGTGCAAGATCATGCACATAGGGAAGAGAAACCCTGAACCCACCTATAGGCTGGGACGGGAGTTGCTGGCAGTCACAAAGGAAGAAAGAGACTTGGGCATCATTATTACCAATGACCTGAAATCATCCAAGCAGACCTCTAAAGCACTAGGTAAGGCTAGGGGGATGTTAGGGTGTATTAGTAGGGGTATCACAAGTCGTAAGAGGGAGGTAATAATCCCTCCTTACAAGACACTGATTAGGCCCCAACTGGAGTACTGCATGCAGTACTGGAGGCCACACCTTCACAAGAACATTAACCAAATTGAGGCAGTCCAGAGAAGGGCAACCCAAATGGTGCAGGGACTGCATCCGAAGACATATGAGGACAGATTAATGGAGCTCAATATGTATACCCTTGAGCAAAGGAGGGAGAGCGGTGATATGATCAAAACATTCAAACACCTTCAGGGCATTAACAAGGTGAAAGAGTCTAACATGTTTAAATATAAGAAAAATAGCAGGACAAGAGGACACAGCATGAGAATAGAGGGAGGCCGATTAAGGGGGAATGTGAGGAAATTCTGTTTCACAGAAAGAGTGGTGGATGCATGGAATGGCCTACCTCAGGAAGTGGTGGCTATGAATACAGTGCAGGGCTTCAAACAGGCATGGGATAGGCATAAGGGAACAATACAGATGAATATGGATAGACAGGTCATTGACAGTGTAAAGGTGTGTGGCACATTGATAAGGTAAAAAAAATGGGCAGACTGGATAGGCCTTGTGGTCCTTATCTGCCGTCAACCTCTATGTTTCTACGTTTCTATGTAAAAATCCTTGGGCCTCCAGTGCATCAGATGCTTCAGCCTGTAGCAGCACTTCAGGCATACAGGAACCCCTGACCCTTCAGAGATTCCTTGAAGAATTCAAGCCTTTTTGGGAAGAAATGCAGAGTTTCACTAAGGAGCTTAAATTGCTCTCCCTTGGCCTCAAAGATATCTCCCAGTGAACATCTGACAACGCAGCCCATATTTATTCACTGGAAAAGCAGGCGGACAAACTGGACCCTGACCTGACCTCCATGAGACAAAAAATGGCATGACATGAAATGAAGGTGGAAGACCTAGAGGGCCGCAACCGCAGAAATAATGTGGTCCTTCTGGGTCTCCCAGAGGGGGAAGAGGGTCAAGATATCATGCTATTTGTACAACAACTGCTAGAAAAAATAGCCGTCCCCTTCCCATTTGGCTCCAAATATATAATTGAATGAGCACATCTTGCCCTTCATCCAAAACCACCAGCAGGATCCTTTCCATGGCCATTAATATTTTGTTTTTTAAACTACCTTGAGCGTCAGCACTTTTTGGCCAAGGTGAAGGAGCTACATGAAGTCCAGTGGGAGGGCAATAAAATTAGAATTGCTCAGGACCTTCCCGCCACAGTAAGGCAATGGAGAATAGCATTCCATCCCCTGGTTGTGAAAGTGATTGCTGTCGGCATAAAGTTCAGGATGGTCTACCCAGCTAAATTGCAAGTACTGGTGGCTGGCAGCTAGGAGAGTTATGAAGACCTGGACAAAGTTACTACCAAGCTGAAGGCGGCTTTCCAGGACCTGTTCTGTACAACCTGATTCATATAAGAGATTTATTAAATCATACACTTTTATCCTGGTAACAGGGGTAAATATACTGTAATGGCTCAGCTGAAATAAAAAGTAGTGCTCTGCAAAATAATCTTTCATGAGGGCTCTCATGTCTTTTTCCTGACTTTATAATAGTTCTAGAGCAATTTTGCAAGTCACAGCAATATGTCTCTTTAAATTACTCTCGCATCCCAGAATTTTATTGCTGGAAAAACTTCTCCCTTTTCCAAACGACTGGGATACTCAGAAGACATGATTGCTGCTGTGATTCTGCTTAAGATTAAAATCACAAATGCAGCAACTTTTAGTGTGGGAATACATCAAATTGGCCACTAGAAGGGAATAAAGCTTTTTCCAAGAAAGATCTACAGGTTTATTTCAATAGCTATTCCTCTGTACCTCAATGACTCATACGCAGAAGTATACAGACTTCCTCAGTTTTACAAATAGAAGTAGGGTGATTTTATAGAACAGTACTAGACAATTATGGAGTCCGAAGGATGAGTTCATTAGAAAGGGACATTGGGCTTGGAATCTCACTGAGAATATCTTTAATTTGGCAATATGCTGATACTGCTGCATTTCTTTTTAAGACTCCCAATGCAAGCACAACATGTAGACCTAACTTTTACTTTTTTTTTTCTTTTCATTTTCATAACTACCTGAGAGAAAGGTATAAAGGGTCTGTTTCAGAGAGAGGTCCTCATTTGTCTAGATGCTGGACTTTTGAACTGAACTGATATGCCTTCTCTGTAGTTATAACAGATATAATGTTATAAACCTGTTGCTCATTTTACATGTTGAAATTATAGGTTTGGTTTCATCCAGGACACTTTTCTTACAAAGCCTTAGGAATTTTTCAAGTAGCCATATTTTTCAAGATTGGGCACTCTGATCTAAAGATTTATTGGCTCATAGTAGCGATGATTTTAGGTTTAATATTTTTGGTTTATTTTACTGGGGTAACGTTTACAGTACATAAGAATGATTTAATACTATAGGCTATACTTGTAAACCATGTTGTTTGCTAAGGTTTATATTTGGTTTTGTTGTCAATCTCAAGTAGAAAGCTTGGGGGCTTTCTCTAGATTAGTAGAGATATTACAGTTATAGTTAATAATCCTGGGGAAGGTCGAGAGGGGTGGGGAGAAGGAGCATACGAGTGGTGCACTGCAAAAAGCAGTTCATAACAGTAAGGGGAGGCTGGAGGGCAAGGGATGTTTTCCATTTTGTTATTATACTCCTGGTACAAGTATCAAACAGGCAATTTGGGGAGTTGTTAGGGGGGGGATAGATGGGGTGGGTAGCATAGAATCAATAATAACATGGTTAATTGTAATGTGGGATAAGAGCTCAACTTTCAATAGCCTGTGGCCCTTTATTTCAGAAATGTAATGGCTAGATCATTAACATGGGCTTCCTGGAATGTTAAGGAGGCACGTCTGAAAGTTAAGCAATATAAAATATTAAAACATCTAACTCTATTGAAGTTCGATGTACTTTGCTTACAAGAGTCCCACTTGTTGGACTCCGAGGCTCCAAAATTAAGAATACAGCAGATAGGGCAAATATTCACAGCAGGAGGTTCTACCCAAAGTTGTGGAGTAATAATCCTAATTGCCAGGTCTGTTCCCTTTTCCCTATCTCAAATTATTAAAGACCCCCAGGGCAGATTCTTTTTTGCTATAGGCACCTTACACATAGAAAACATCCTACTTGCTAGCATATATGGTCCAAATGTTGACTCTCCTGGATTTTTCATGCATTTAATAAATGTACTAACTCCCTTTTTATCTTCCCCAATGATTATTGGGGGCAATCTCAATATAACATTTGACCCTTGTTTAGATCGTTTTGGAATTTCTCATTAAGGTCTTTCCCAGACTCAAAGAGCAGTACGGGATCTTGTGGATCAGCTAGGTCTATGTGACAATTGGTGAGTCTTCAACCCCACTGAGAAGCAAAATACATTTACTTCCCAAGTGCATCAGACCTCTTCCCATATTGATTACCTTTTAATCACACAATCACTCCTCTCTGGAGTATTAGACTCATCAATTCACCCAGGACCCCCATCAGATCATTCCCTAGTCTTATGTCAGATTTCCTTTTCTTCCTTCCTAAACAAGGAACATGGTGGAAACTCAACAACCAACTATTGAAAGATCCAGGAGTAGTCAAATATATTTCTGATCAAATTGCTCAGTTTACTTCCAGTAACCTCAACTCTACCAGAAAACCAGATGTGGAGTGGTGTGCATTTAAAGTGTATATGAGAGGGATACTAATTGGTCTGGCCTCAAAAAGGAAAAAGGATAGAGAGAATCAACTGCAGTCCCTTTTGTCTCAAATTCGAGCAAAAGAGACCAATCTCTCCCCTCATTCTCCAGAACAGCATAGGCAAGAGTTGATTAAGCTGAAAGATTCCTACTTGGAACTACTGAGGGAACGGGCAGAATATGCAATCCTTAAAGCTAAAGCCTCTTACACTGATCAAGGGGAGAAGGCGGGGCGTCTACTGATTTGCGTATTGAACAAGAAGAATCTTCCAGATTAACTGCAACAATACGCTCCATGACCGACAGTTCCTTGCTAACATCTCCTCCAGAGATAGTAGCTGAATTCTGCACTTATTTTAAAAAATTATATGGTCCCATGGTAGACCCCCCTCCATTTTACAAATTGATCAATAGTTGACAGATTCTCATCTACCTCACCTGTCAGATATACAACAATCTACTTTGACAACACCTATTTCACAAGTAGAACTAGAACAAGTAATTAAAGATCTCCCTACCAAGAAAACCCCTGGACCAGATGGTTTTTATCCAAATTTCTATAAAATATTTGCAAACCAGCTTACACCTTTATTGGTTCCACTTTTCCATTATATCTTGTCCAGGGCTGAAGTTGAAAAATCCATTTTTGAGGCCCCTGTTGTCCTCTTGCCCAAACCCAACAAGAATCCTGATTTACTGATTAATTACAGGCCAATTTCCCTCCTTAATCAAGATATTAAAATTGTATATAAACTCTTAGCCAACTGTATTAACATGGTTCACCCAGACTTAATAAGATCAGAACAGGTGGGCTTCATGAAGGGGAGATACTCTTCGAATCATTTACATACCTTGGAAAACATCTTCTATGTGTCCAGGGATCCTAATTTTCCTGCTGCCTTGGTATCCCTGGATGCCAAGAAGACATTCTATCAGGTCAACTGGGCCTACCTTTTGCAAACCTTGAAAGCTTTCTATTTCCCCCAGACATTTCATAAATGGATAGGTTACCCTTTACAGATTTCCCACAGCCCATATTTCCAGTAACGGAGTCTTATCAGAAGCATTCTCACTCCAGTCTGGTACAAGACAGGGTTGCCCCTGTCTCCCCTGTTTTTTAATCTATATTTAGAGCCCCTTATCTGTAGATTGACTGCAGCACCAGGGGTTCAAGGCATCTCCATTCAAGGTCACATACTGAAAGTGTCAGCCTATGCAGATGATCTACTCCTTCAGGTATCACATCCAGCCTCCTCAATACCTCACATGTTAAAATTATTGGAGAATTTACTAAAATGACTAATTACAAGCTAAACATTGAAAATACAGTAATCTTTCTCCTTAACCATAAAGTTATGAAACATGATATTTCTAATATGGGGCTCTCTTGGAAAACAAACTCTCTGTGGTACCTAGGTATTGAATTAACAAGAAACCCTACTCATCTTCAGAAACTTAATTTAGATTACTTCATACATACTATTAAACAAGACCTGCAAAGATGGTCTTTTCTCCCATTATCACTTTGGGATAAAATTAACCTGTTAAAAATGAATGTTTTCCCTTCACCTTTTTATCCCCTTAGCTTGCTAAATCTCTGGCTCCCTTTAACTTGGTTCAACAAGGTACATGGCCTTTTCACAGATTTTATCTGGCCCAGGAAGAGATCCATACCAGTTTTTCACAAGCTAGCAGCTCCTAATGTTAAAGGTGGTCTATGACTACCACATCTAGGTTTGTATTACTGGACCAGTCAGGCCAATAAGTATCTTAGATGTGTAGATTCCAGAAATCAGTTAGCCTCCTCATTATTCACACCAATATGGCTCAAGATTGAAAAGGACCTCCTGAAAATGCAGGGACTCTCCCCAGCTTCTCTCCTACATATTAATTTGAAATCTCTCCCATCGTCATTAAAGACATCTCCCATTGCTGACTCCATGAGAATGCACTCCCAGTTATGTAATTTCCTTAAATATGCTCACATTTGTGACATGTCCCAACCCATTTGGGACAATCCCATTATCAAGATAGGAGGTAAAACTTTCCTCGGGATGGTTACCACAATTAGGAGAATGTTCAATTGGTTATTTTATTAAGGATAATGGGATATGGCTCACCTCCTCCAAAATAATGGTTAAAGTCAGTATTACAATGTCCAATATTTTCTAAATCTATCAGCTTTGCCATCTTTTGGTTAAAGCAATTGGACAGGTCCACTCAAACCCCCTCACCCCACCTTTCTGGACTGAACTTTGACTATTAGTGGGACTTCCACATGCAGACTCTAAAATGTATGAGACCCTGTATAATTTGAAATATCCAGGATGTTTCAGCCCTACATTTTTCTGGGCCACCCTTTTCCCAGGAAAGACTATTGATTGGCCTCTCCTGTGGTGAAACTGTCACCACTTTGTTACTCAAGACAGGCTGTGACTTATGCAGTTTCAGATAATACATAACATATTATTCTCCTTTAAAGTTAGCTAATTTTGATTACTCTGACTCTTCTACTTGTGTTCAGTGCTTACAAGGGGAAGGCAATCTGCTCCATATTTTTTGGACCTGTCCAAAAGTATCCAATTTATGGACCCTTATTAAACAGAAGGCGGCCCTTCTTTTAGGTTTTAATGATCTGTTTACTCCCGAAATTTTTCTATTAGGGGACCTCTCAGAGGTCCAAGTGCTTAAACGCAAATATCGTATAACTTTAATGTCAATGTCAGTCGAGAAACTGGTTTTGAAACATTGGAAGAACACTGAAGAAATAACCTTTCTTGAGTGGTCACATGAGCTTCTGGTTAATCTTAGGACAGAAAAAACCATAGCAAGCCTTAATCAGAGACTCAAAAGATTTAACATGATATGGGGCCCCCCTGTATACTTTATACTTGCTGTAATTGTTGTATCGCAGTCTTTTTCTGTAATGTGAGCTGGCTATTTGACATGGTTCTGTGTGGGGTGAAGGGGAGGGTGGGGGTAGTGCTGTTCCTCTAATCTTTCATACTAACTATGCACAAACCATATTTAAGATGGATTAGTGCTTTGTATATGTTAAAACCAATACAATTTTGAATTGAAAAAAAAAAAGAAAATCAGGCCAAGTATGTTCCCCCCCATACCTCATAAACTCCAAACACTCAACTACAGATAATGGTTTTAGAATGATGCACATACCTTGCAATACAGACTTGCAACAAATAGAGGAAAATAAGATTTGGGTCTGTGTCTTGCAGCATCTTCTTTTTCCTCCTGAAGTTCAAGATCAGGAGAATTACAACACAGAAGATGATCAACTCCTTGCCAATTCTACCTGTTAACTGAAAAACACTGAATACTGCCTTATATACACATGTGTGCTATTACCCACACCTTTTCTGAAAATTTATACCTTTACCAGCTGCCTTAGAATAAGAAGGAAAGGAAGGAAGGAAGGAAGGAAAGTCATCCTGCTGACTCCACCCTTTTTGAAACATTACACCTGTACTATCTGACTTAAGATATTTAAAATCATGTCCTGATAATTTTAGAGATGAAGCACCTAAGAATCTAAACTGAAAAATTAGGTGTTTCTTCACAGATGCCCCTTCTATGAAAAAAGTTCCCATCATTATGACAAGAATAACAATTTAAAATGTCCCCTCCAGATAAAAGATACATCTAGCCAGGGCTATGAATATGATTGCAGGGCAGCAGGGTAAACCATATGAGGAGAGACTGACGGCCCTAAATGTCTACTCCCTGGAGAACAGAAATGAGAGGTGATACATGATTGAGACTTTTAGGTACTTGAAAGGCATTAATAGGGTAAAAAGGAGAGGTATCTTCAGGCAGAGCTGCAGCAAAATCCCGAAGGGAAGCAAGCTAAAGTTGGGGGGGGGGGTTAAGAGGGAGGCTAGAAGACACTTCTTCACAGAAAGGGTGATAAGCAAACTGAATTTGCTGCAAGAAGAGGTGATCTCATTGAGAACAGTGGACAGCTTCAAGAGAGGCTGGGATAGATATAGGGTGAAGTTAAAGGAAATGGAAGGGGGAAGAAGGTAATGGAAAGGTAGGGGAAGGAGAGCAGGGACACTAGTCTGAGCTAAGAATCCTGTGCAATGAGCAGACAAGATAGATCAAAATGCCTAATTCTGCTGGCTTCTTCATATGTTCATAGGTTTGTATGACATTGCAGCCATAAATAAAAATGTTAATTATTTCAGAAAGCAGCCTACTATTCTGTGATAAATGATCTGTTCTTTTAACTATATAATATGAATAAATAACAGAATATGCCCTATAGCTGCTGTTTCATGTTTTCTTGGTTGTTAAGCAATACAAACCACAGTCCTGTATGATCCTACAAAGCGCACAATAAATGCTTTTGTTTATTGCACTGTCATATTCATTCTGATTCTTTTCGAACTAGTTATTTTATTAAAGTAAATAAATACTCTCAGAACTCAACTTCCATTCTCATGTCCTTATGTGTGTTTACTTTAATAGAGGTTTTCTTCTCTCACTTCTTAATACATGTCTGTAGAGGTTCTATTCCCTCTCATTCCATAAAATGTGCCTGTTACATTTGCTAAAACAGTAAAATAATCATCCCCAGATTAGTAATGTTCTAATATAACTATTCAAAATAATATTCATTGCAAAATATTTTGTTAATGCATCAGTTAGGTTTGAAGCAACAAAAGTAGGGATATGTGGCATAAGGGTTTCCAACCCTAACACTTCCCCAACCCAACTATCCTGCTCCCACCCTCCACACACCAACAGGCATCGTGGTGTGCCTTGGGTTATTGGCCCTAACTCTCACCCCATTCCATGAGTAAGGAAGCTGAGATGGTATAATATAGGAGATTGGGGTGAGAATTAGGCCAGATGACCCCAAGATATACCCTGATGCCTGTTGTTGTGTGGAGGGTGAGGGAGGGGTGGTAGGGGTCGGGGGTGTTAGATTTGGAAATCCTAATGTCTTATTTCCCTAATTTTGTTGCTTCAACCCTAATTGATGCATTAATGAAGTTTTTTGCAATGAATTTCCTTACATATTGAGAAACTGTAATCTGCACTCCCATCCATCTATTTTGTGTTGTGGTTGTTCAGGGCTCTCTATCATGTGGAAACACAGGGCCACAATTGTATACACATTGCAATCAACCCTCATCTCCCTGTGGGAGTGCAGAGCCTTCTGAGTCTTGTGCTCCCAGTACTTCATAATGGAGGGCCCTGCACATCCAGTAATGCATAATGATATCCATATGTGGCAGCACAGGGCCTGCTGGGCTCTGCACTTCCATCTACCTACAATTAGAGATGCAGCACAGGTCTAGAGACATTCCAAGTAACCCCTGTGCTGCAAATGGTGCAATATCTCAGTATCCATAGGAACATGGAGAAAAATTCCACTGCAGTTGTAATCATGTCCTGGCAACCTGAACACGTGCTTAATACAAAGGTGTACTAAACTGTGTTTAGCAAAAATTCATATGTTGAACTGTTTTCAAAATATAGGCACTGATAGGTACTGCATCTGGGTTCTATGATGCCAGTTCAACAACCCTTTTGTCGACTGGCATCTTGCTGACCGTAATCATGTTGACCGCAAGTTGAGGTTTATATGATTCTAGTGTGTCTCCCGGTCTGTTTATTGTATTGAAGGGGCTTTGCCCCCTGAACCCCCCATGTGGGGGTGCTCTGTCTCCCATCTATAGGATTCTCAACTCCAGTCAGAGGTGATTCAGGGCAGGGATGCAGGTCCGGGAGACAGTGCACCCCATCTCAGGCACACCAACACAGCAACCTGTTGGCAAAGCATCGATTTTGCTGACAGGAATGTAGTTCGCTGTGTTGGTGTTGGCAAACTTGAGGTACTATCCTGCGGGGGCCACAATGTTATCCTATGGGAAATTTTCACACTTTGAAATGCTATAACTAGGGAAGCAAATAAATTGTATAACCAAACCAGCAAAAGTCACATCTGTAGAGCAAGCCCTTTCTACCCTGAACATTTCAGCCCAAAATTCCAAACCGTTTCTTTGCAGTGAGATGCCAAAGAATCAGTAACCTTTAAAATCCCTTTTCATGAGCTGTTAAAATTCCTTTTAATGAGCCAAATCCCTTTTCGCAAGCTGTCAAAATCCCTTTTTGAGAGCGAATCCCTTTTCAGGAGATAGGGCCATTTTGTCATCTCTTCATAAAAAGCGATTCTGACAGCTGATGAAAAGGGATTACTTTTTAAAATCTCTTTTCATGATCTGTGAAAATCCCTTTTCATGAGCTGTCAAAATCCCTCTTTGTGAGGAATCCTTTCGCTAGGTGGGGCCATCTGGTCATCATCTCACGAAAAGGGATTTTGACAGCTCGTGAAAAGGGAATTTGACAACTCAAGAAAATGGATTACTATTTAAAATCCTGTTTTGCAAGCTGTCAAAATCCCTTTTCATGAGCTGATCTCTTTTTGTGAGCTTTCAAAATCCCTTTGCATGAGTAAATCCTTTTTTGAGAGGTAGGGCCATCTGGTCATCATCTTACAAAAACTGATTTTGACAGCTCGTGAAAAGGAATTGGGAGCAAGTCAAGAGAAGGGATTTTTAAATTTAAAAATTAGTATTTTGTGACTAAAATAAAATAAAACAAAGGCACAGAGGTGTGCATGATGTCCCCATGAACTAAACCCATGCTTGATTTCCTTCAGAAGACATCCCCAGGGCAAGTTATAACATTTTGTTTGGGCACACAAATTGAAAACAAAATGGCGGCTCGCGAAAAAGGGATTGTTTTCTCATGAAACAGGGAATTTATAAACACCTCTTTGCAAGCTGTCAAAATCCCTTTTTGTGAGCCCAAATCTCCCTTTGACCCTGTGCAGCTATTCAAAAGACTGAACTGAACATGCTCAGAGCCCACAATTTCAAAATTGAATAACTTTGGAACAGATTAATATTTTTTCACCTAACTAGTGCCGACATATTCTTTGTGCACACTCTTTCTACCTGGAAGAGTTCAGACCAAACTTCCAAATGGTGTGGCTACAGCATGATGAGGAAAAACAGCCAAAACTGGTGAAAAAAGCAACTTTTACAATTTTTTCACTACGCAGCACGAAAACCGCAAATCCGATAGAACAAAACCATGGAACAGTGCATATCAAAATTCATGCAAATCCATTGAACAGCTGCAAAGTTATTAAAGTACAAACTTTGAGGTTTAACATTAAACTGCCTATGCAACATTAACTATAGTGGCATAATCACGCCACTATAATGAATGATTCAGTTAGTAACTAGCTCACCATTATTATTTTGTCACTATATGACATCTTTAATATTGGTGGTTCAGTGTTGCTGGTACATTTCTCCTAAAGTAAAAATCAAATATCCTCATTAGCCTGTAACAGCATCACATCTGTAAGACTGCTGCACTCAAAGAACTAAAGATTCTAAAAAATATATCTTATACTGTAGCAAGGCTATTCAGCTACACAGGGTCACCATCAGCCATGGGTGATACTACATGTGTTCCAGACCATCCTCACCACCTTGTTTTTAATGGAGGTACCCACCCCTATGATGCCAAGTGAACAAATGATGCACCAGGCATCACCGCATCATTTGATATGCCATGCCACTACACAGAATGTAATGACATCTTGCACTGCTGATGACATGGTTGGCCACCCAGTTGCTTGTAAAAGCTTGCAAAACCCCTTCAAGGCCAACACAGTCAGCCACACACCAAAAAAATTAAAAAACAGGGTGGGGGATCCTGGTATGATGAAAGGCTGATTTCATTAAGGTCATCAGCTTGGACCTAAAAAATGAATAGTAGCACCAGCAAGGATGCAATACAGTAATGCTGTGATATATCATGACATGCCACAGTACGCTGAAGGGAACAATGCAGTTCAATGGCAATTAAAGCCCTTTCTACTGCAGTACATATAAATGTTCTTATTAGCCCATCATGCTGATCACTATGGAAATGAAAAAAAAAAATAAGTAGCGAACTTGAGAACTAAACAAGATACTGATAAGCTGTGTATTTTAAAAGATGCAGAAGTCGGGAAGGGGAAATGGGGTTGGGTCCATAACAATAGCCATTCAAGGCCTTCACTCAGTATATTGAACAGACCATGACTAGCCATGGATTGGTATAACTCTAAATATCATTATGAATTTTAATGACTACCACAGCAGCACTGATTTGTGTCATAATTCAAGGTACATGTATTTCCAAGGCAGCTACTTGAAATACCCCTTTTTCAGAAGTGATATTTCTACTTAGAGGAGATATGAGAGAAATATAGCAAATAAGAAATATTTGAAACTCATTGCTTCAGAAAAACACTGCTACAAATGTGATCCTGAGAGCATATAGTGCACATCCGACACTTTGAAAAATGATATCCCGTATAGTCAATTTTTAAGGTTAAAAAGAAATTCTAGTTCATTTGAACCATATGACAGACAGGCTAATGAACTGGAGATAAGATTTCTCAATGGGGTTATAACAAAAGTACTAAGAAATGCTAGAGATAAAGCTGAGGCTCTGAACAGAGACAATTTACTGAAGAAAAGAACAATGAAAAGCCACAAGAAAAATAAAATTCATGAACATGATCCTGTTACTTTTGTCAGTAAATTCAATCATTTGGCAGGTAAAATTGACAATATAATTTATTGTAACTGCCCTATCCTGCTTAGTGACAATGATTTGACTTCAGCAATGGATGATACCCCATGTATTATTTTCAGTAGAGCAAACAGTCTGAGAGACAAGTTAGTCCATAGCGGATTTGAAACAAATCAGGCAGCTGTCATTAATAATCAGTGGTTACCATACAATCCAAAAGGCTTCTTCAAATGCCACAATTGTAATGTGTGCACATATGCACAGCCTAGTAAAGAGTTTGCACACCCCCCTGCATGAAGATTTAAAGTTGGAGACGTGAATTTATTAATTGCAGTACTGACTTTGTCACATATGTTCTATGGTGTAACTGCAACAAGATACTGTATATGGGCACTGTGCATGATGCAAACGTGCACATGGAAACCGAGTGCATTGGCATCATACACATTGCCATGGAGGGGGAATTGTGTGGCATTCACAAAGGGGGCATGCAGCAGTTACATGCCCCATCCACTGACTTCGCGGACAGCAAAGCACCAGGGGTGGGTGGGGGGCATGCTGGGAGCATGCCTGCACTAAGTGGCATGCATGAAGCCTCAATGTGCTGTATGCAGGGGAGTGCAGTAGGGTGCAGTTTATGTCAGGGCAGACCCTGCCATAACCTACTGCATGCCCTGAGGGACATCACCCACTTGTCATGATGGGATAGGGATTTGACCATCCATGCTGCCCTAGTAAATGAGGCAGACGGGGAGGACAGAAGCAGCTGATTGGGCAAGTGCCATGGCACCAGTTACATGTATGGGGCTGGGGGGGGTGTCAGTGCCGCAGGGGTGTTGGGTATGCCAGTTGAACACTGGCTCACGGGTCACACTGTACTGGGGGGTGAGGGGTCTGTCACTAGGGAAGGCTGGTCACTGGGGCATAGCCATGCAGATCCAGGTGCTCACAGGGGTTATTCACAGCCCAGACCCATGCCTACAGGTGCAAGTGATCTACTCCCAGACCCAGGATGGGCATCTGATTGGATGCCTGCCTGGGTCCATAACTCCATCCCCATCTGCCCTGCAGAGTACTGCATGCTGGGGGGGAGAGCCGTGGATAGGTGGGCGATGGTCATGCACACAGGCATGTGCACCCCTGTCCACAGGTATGCAGCTATGCGGGCAGGGTATGCACCTTTTGCACATACCTTCACCTTGTTTCTGCATAGTAGCCATCATGCGGAGAACAGTGCCCAGCTTGAAAACTAGCATACAAGACCATTGAGCAGTATTATTAGTCATTTGTGTGATTTCCATAATTTAAATCCTACAGAAATAAAGTTCATAGGAATTGAGAGAGCGGGTCCTTTGCGGGGAGTGAATAAACTACTGTGGAAATAATCAGCTTAGATTTATAAATTTCAAAGTGTTACACTGCTGGTTTAAACAAGCAATGGGATTTCAGATCTTTTTTAAAAGATTAACCAGCCATGCTCCCTGAGGAAGACTCATTGATAGTCAAAGTGCTTGGGCTTCCTACAGCCATAGAAACTTTTTTACCTGTAGCCATACCTTTGCATCTAGCATTTATTGCATTTGTCAGCTTTCTTGCTTGTATTGGATTATATTTGTACTTAATGTGGTTCATGCTTTTACTGCCATTAAAGAATTTTCATCATTAAGCTGTGCCTGGCTACTAGTTTCCTTTGTTGAGTTCTCAGGACTTTTGGATTCTTTGCTTCTGCATTTGAGAGCTGGCCACCCTACTTCCCTGAGCACTGGCCCTTCACTGTGTGTCATGCTCCCCCTCCTTTGGAACCGGAAACGTAGAAACATAGACACTGCTTGCAGATAAGAACTATTTGTCCCCCCTAATCTTCCAGTTTTCCTGCCTACAGTAACACTGCAGATCCTACATGAGCTCCTGCCAGTTCTCCCTCCCTCTTTCCATTGAGATTCCCTTGTGCCTATTCCATGCATTCTGGAACCCCACCACTGTTTTTGCTCCTACCACCCCAATGAAATGCTGTTTCAGGAATCCACCACTCTCTCTGTGAAGAAATACTTCCTCACATCTCTCCTGAATTTACGCCATCCAGCTTTATATGAGGTCCCTTTGTTCCTCAGCACCTTTTTTTTCTGAAAAATACTTCCATCCATATCTTATTTTGTATCTTTTTATAACAAAGCTATGCTGAAAATTTGGTGTAAAAATACAGTATTACAAAATAACACATTTATGAGCATATGCTATATTTTGCAAATGCAGGCTCCTAACTTTGATATATTTCAGTAATTTTACCCAAACTCTTCAACTGCAGCCGTATAGGCTCTGGACAGAGTTTGTTTAAAGAAAGGGGAGACTGCCTTAGTAAATATCACTGATGAAGCCTCACCTAGCTGAGCTGAAATGTAAGGTTTAGTCATCGGCAGTAGCCAGAGTAGCTGCAACTACATTTGGACTGCTGCTTTTTACCTGTTCCACACTGTATTGTGCACCAGCTTTTACATGAAATGTATTTATTTTTATGTGTTTTACCATTAATAGTTTTTGTAATAAAAGATTTTTTGAATTATACATATTGTGGCAAGAGTACAGGTTTTATATGTAGCTCCAGATATTGAACATAGTGCATATGGAGCCTGGGCCAGGTGGGTGCACCATTTGATCTGGTTTCTTAGTAAATACTTTGAAATGGAAGTTGGCTGGGGAGTAGGAAAACAATGGAAAAGGATAAAGGAGGGAATAAATAATGTAACATCAAGTTGCATAAAGCAAGTTGCAAGGGTAAGAGGAGAAAGAGGTCACTATGGTTTTCAAGGGAGGTGACTAAAGCAGTATAACAAACAGCTTTTAAGAAACATAGAAACATAGACTTTGACAGCAGATAAGGGCCGCTTGGTCCACCTAGTCTGCCCATTTCCCTACCTAGAGGATAAGCTGCAGATCCTATTTAACTAACAGCCTATTTCTTCCTACCCCCCACAAAAATTGCCTTATGTCTGTCCCATACAGTCTTAAATTCTCCCACAGTTTTAGACCCCACAATCTCCTCAGGAAGGCTGTTTCATGTGTCCACCACCCTTCCTGTGAAAAAATACTTCCTCACATTGCCCCTGAGCCGTCCCCCCTCTATCTTCAAATTGTGTCCCCTTGTTCTTGCACATTTCTTTTTCTGAAAGATGCTACCCTCTTGGACTTTGTTGATTCCACTAAGGTACTTAAAAGTTTCTATCATGCCCCCCCCTTTCCTCAAGGGTATACATATTAAGCTTCTTTAGCCTCTCCTCGTATGGCTTCTCTTGCAGACCCTGCACCATTTTAGTTGCCCTTCTCTGAACTGCCTCCATCCTGTCTATGTCCTTGTGGAAATGGGGTCTCCAGAACTGGATGCAGTACTACAGATGGGGTCTCACCAACTGTCTGTACATGGGATAACAACTTCTTGTTTTCTGCTGGTGATGCCTCTGTCAATACATCCCAGTAACTCCCCAGCCCTCCCCCGCCTTCTCACATTGATTGCCAACCTTAAGGTCATCTGATATGATTACCCCAGGTCCCTTTCCATTTTTGTTGTTGTTACTACCCCACCCATTGTGTAATCTTCCGCTGGGTTTTTGTTTCCCAGGTGCATTACTTTGCACTTCTTTGCATTGAATCCAAGCTGCCATACTTCTGACCATTCCTCCAACCTTGCCAAGTCCCTTCTCATCCTTTCCATGCCTCCTTGTGTATCAACCCTGTTGCAGATCTTTATGTCATCTGCAAAGAGGCATACTTTTACTTCCAGTCCCTCTGCAATGACACTTATAAAGACATTAAAAAGGACTGGACCCAGTACTGAACCCTGCGGTACCCCACTAGTAACCCCTCTTTCTTCAGAGTGGACTCCATTTACAATTACCTTCTGTGTCCTGTTGTTCAGCCAATGTTTTACCCAGGCTACCACCCTGGGACCCAGTCCAAGGCTGGTTAATTTGACTACTAATCTTTTGTGTGGGACTGTGCCAAATGCCTTGCTAAAGTCTAGGCAGCCCATGTCCACACACAGCCCCTCCCTGGTCTACTACGTTGGTCACCCAGTCAAAGAAATCAATTAGATTTGTCTAACATGACCTTCCCGCTGTGAACCCATGCTGCCTTGGTCCTGTGCCCCACTGGCCTCTAGGTACTCAACAATTCTTTCCTTCAGAAGTGATTCCATCACTTTCCCTACCACAGAGGTCAAACTGACAGGTCTGTAGTTTCCTGCCTCTGTCTTGCTCCCACTTTTGTGAAGGGAAATCACATCAGCCTTCTTCCAGTCCTCAGGTACCACACCCTCCTCCCATGATTTGTTATAAAGAAGTACAAGAAGACACAGACAGAGGGTGATAGGGAGGTATATCTAGATAAACAAAGGAAGGCAGGAAGGAAGGTGAGGGCAGCTAAAGCACAAACACAGGAGAGAATAGCCAAGGTTGTCAAAAAAAGGATAGGTTATTCTTCAGGTACATGGGTGAAAAGAGAAGAGCAAGGTGGGATAGTGAGGATCAGGAGAATGGGAGGGGGGACTGTGCAGAAGAACCAAGAAACAAATAAAATATTAAATGAGTACTTCTGCTCAGTCCTCACAGTGGAGGAGGGAAGAGATGGACCAATATGTATCAGCAGGCACTGGGGGGAGTGGACGCAAGTCTATTTCAGAGGAGAGGGTCCAAAGGGGATTGGAAGCCCTAAAGGAAAATGAGGCCATAGGGCCAGATGGGGTCCACCGAAGGGTATTAAAAGAACTGAGCAATGTGCTGGTTTTCCTTCTTGCAACACTATTCATCAACTTATTGGAGGTAGGGGTAGTTCCAGAGGACTAGAACAGGGCTACTGTGGTCCATCTGCACAGGAGTGGCGGCAAGGAGAAGACTAGCAATTATAGGATAATCAGTCTCACATCAGTGGTAAGGAAATTAATGAATTAATGAAAACCCTGCTGAAAGAGAGACTGACAGTGTACCTAGAGGCAAATGGGCTGCAAGACCACTGGCAGCAAAGTTTCACAAGGGGGATGCCATGTCAAACATATCTGTTACATTTTTGACCAGGTGACTAAGTAAGTGGATTAGGGGAAGACAATGGATGTGTCCTAAATGGACTTCATTAAGGCCTTTAACCTTGTGCCACAGAGAAGGCTTATTAAGAAACTTAGCAACCTGAGGGTTGGAGAAAAGGTGGTGAACTAGATATCAAACTGGTTGAAGGATAGGATGAAGAGGGTAGTAGTAAATGGCAGTCATTAAGGGGATGGAAAAGTGACTAGTAGAGTACCACAGGGATCAGTACTGGGTCCATTTCTCCTCAATGTTTTCATAGGTGACATTTCTGAGGAAATGCAGGAGAAAATGAGTATCTTTGCAGTTGATACAAAAATCTGAAATGGTGTAGACACCCAGGAAGGGGTTAAGAAAATGAAAAGGGATCTGCTGAAACTTGAAAAGTGGTTTAAGGTGTGGCAACTGAGTTTCAATGCCAAAAAGTCCAAATACATGCACCAAGGGAAGGGAACCTATGGGCTGTGTATAAGATGGGGGGAGCTACTTACAGTCACTGAGCAAAAAAGTCATCTTGGAGTAATCATTATCTGATGATGCAGGGCAGTGTGACAAGGCAGTAAGCAAGACTAGCTGGATACTGGATTGCATAGGCAGTGGGATTTCTAGCAGAAGGGTGGTAGTATTGCTACGATATCACTTGCTAGTGAGACTCCACCTAGAGTACTGTGTCTAGTTATGAAGACAGCTCAGGCTGAACTCACACTCATGAAAGGACCATGGTGCACTTCTTGGTAACAGATCATGGGTATACAACAACCAAAATCAAAGTGCACTTGTATCCAGCTAGTGGAGCTGAAAAAGCACACTGTAGACATTCAGATTGGTGATTCCTTACTTTATTTTAAGTCATCTATTCCAGCAATGCAAAAGTGCATTGGTGCAGAAAGTGCTAACAGGCAAGTACTTTTATCCCACTCACACTGCTTGCCCAATGCTTCGGCTTTGTCTGGGGGTTGGATGCTGTGGTGAATAGGGAGGTGTATCTTTGACAGGAGAAGAGAGATGGTGTTGCCTCTGTATTACTCACCTGTGGGACCCAACCTGGAGTACTGTGTCCAGTTCTGAAGTCTGCATCTCTGCAAGGCCATTGGCAGGGTGGAAGCGGACCAGTGAAGGTCTACCAAAATGGCGTGGGGGTAGCACAAGCAACCATATGGAAAGAGACTGTAGGAGCTCAACATGTACTCCCTGGAGGTGTGGAGAGTGAGAGGGAACATGACTAGGACCTATAAGTACCTCACAGGGGAGCACAAAGTGAAAGAGGGAAGTATCTTTAAGTGAAGGAGTAGAACCATAACGTGGGCATTATATGACGCATAGGGGTTGAAGTTCAAGAGGCATGTGAGAAAATACTTCTTCACAGAAAGGGTAGTGGACAACTGGAACACCCTACCAAAAGAGGTGCTGAGGGCAAAAACAGGGGAGAGCTCCAAGCATGCATGGGATAAGCACATGGGCAAGATAGGTAGAGGAAATGGAGGAAGGAGGGACACCTGTGATCAAATATTGTCTATGGTGTAGAAACAGGCAAGGAAAATAGGGCAGGCTAGATGGGCCTACTGGCTCTTTTCTTCCAACAAATGCTATGTTTCTATGCTTCTGTGTCATGTATTGCTATTAGAAATTTCCTTTCAGATACCAGTATTGCTGCATTTTGTGACCAGCCTATGCTGTAGTAGTTCAACACTCATTACTTTGATGTCTCCCATCTCTGATGTAATCTTATTTTTATCCTGGAGGTTTTTGCTTGTATTGTAATCACTGATAGGCAGCCAATAGCATAAGCCCATTGTAAACTGCTTACCAATAAGATTATTTTCCATAGACCTTTTTTCCCTTGGGGGCTAGCAGGCAAGGCTTCAGCTCTCCCACTTGAGATGGATTGATTCAGCCCACCAGGGTGTCATGGAGCCTGCTAGCATCCTGGTTTTCTCCCCTTCCCATTGCTGGGGTGTGCACATCAGTGTTCATATGTGGAGGTGAGACATGCTGAAGAGTCCCAAAGCACCCTTCTCTCACTGCCGTCCCACACTCGCACTACTACCAGGCCTCCACCTGGTGGCAGTTGTTGAGTGGGAATGACAAGTCACCCACATCGGGGGAGGAGGGAAGTCCTCTGGATGCTCAGTCCTCTCCTTCCCCAGCCAACCCCTGACAACCCGAGTTTGCATGCAAACATTGGTCACCGCCATGGCAGGAGTTAAGGTGCCCAGTGCCTCAGCCCTCCATGCCACAGGGCTTACCACAACCAATAAAATTATTAATTTTCAGCCAGATACATTTGGTAATGCAATTGGTGAGTTTGATACTATTTCGCTATGTGCATTGAATGCAATCTGTAACATAGATTGCAATGCCTCTACCTTTTCTCAGATTCTTGTTTCTTACATATAGAGTATACCCTTCCATTTCTTACCCCAAGTATTATGGTAAGTCCACCATGATTCCATTATCCCTGCAATATCAATGCTATCTTGATTTAAGATTGCTGGGAGTTCAATGATTTTATATTTGTTTAAACGCTCAGATACGTTTAATATTATATTTCATTTTGACCTTATTTCTGATCTTCATTTGGCAGGCCTTCATGGTGGTTGTTTTCAGTATCCCCATTCTTATTTGGTCCATGGTAGATAACATCTTTTTCCCAAGCACCCAATATATTTGGTGTATATGGGCTTTTCAACATGCTGTAACATTAGGACCAGAATCTGGTTCCCTGTCCTGTCAAGATGTAAACCTTAATGGTTAAAAAAGAATTTCTCTTATGGAAACAGTCCCAGTGCCTAATGAAAAGTAAGTTCTTCTTCTCTGGTTAATTATAACAAGTGGGTCACTTAACCGGGGCAGTATTTGTAGATCTGACCAAGGCCTTTGACACAGTCCACTGTTGTCTGCTGATCCAACAACTCCAGCATTTAGCACTATCTCTCTCCTGACACTGTCTCATGGCTCAACAGCTATCTGCAAATCAGATCTCAATGAGTCAAAATTGCTGGGACACTCTTGGACCTCAGACCGGTCCGATCTGGAGTACCTCAGGGATCCATCCTTGGTCCATTACTCTTCAGCTTTTTCTTAACACGCTCCTGAAATCTTGCATTGAACAGATTAACCTCTATGCTGATGGTGCTGTTATCTTCTCCTCCCCTAAGGACCCTATGCTCCTGTAGACCAATCTTCAGCAAGGCTTTGCCGCAGTGGAAAACTGGTTCATTCATCACAAGTTTGTGCTCAATCATAAAAAAAAACAAAGTAATTCTCTTTAACAGTTCTCCCCTAGCAACCTCCACCAGCAATGGCAACACCCTTGAGCAAGTGTAGTCATTCAAATACCTAGGGTTATCCCTGGACTCAAATCTCTCCTATGGGCACACATAGACAATGTTGTCAAATCAGCAAATATGCACCTAGGCCTACTTTACCTTCATAGGCTACACCTACCTGAAGCACTGAAGATTGCCATCTAAAGCTCAGTGGTCTCCATCATTGATTATGGTCTTATAATCTATGGCTCTGCCTCTGCCACTGCCCTGAGACAAATTTCAACATCACTTAACAAGGCCTGCAGGCTTATCTCTGGTGCTCATCATCTCACTCATACATGTGACCTGTATGCCCGATCTGGCTGGCTTCAACTTTTAAATCACATAAAATACCAAACCTGCATTATGGCAAAGAAAGTAACCATGGGCCTCACTCTGCCAGGAGTCCAAACACTGCTTAGTTCTAGACTAAAGCCACATAACACCAGGGCTCTGAATACCAGCTCCTTCAGGTTCCCCGCCGTTGCACCTCTCAGGGCCAAAGATCCTTTGCCTTCAGAGTGCCTAGCTGGTTAAATGCGCTCAATCCTGACATCTCCTCCACTACCACCCTTTGCTCATTCAAACATAAACTCCACCTCCACCTTACTAACTCTAGCTCCTGTGAATGCTATCTATAATCTCCTCAGCCCTTTCATTTTTGTTCCCTCCAACTATCACCTACCACATCTCCACCCACTCTTTTCCTCTGTTACTTTTTTATTTCTTTCTTTTCATCACTCCTGACTCTCCCCCTTCACGCCCACCTCTTCTGAGCCCTTAATTACAGTATCTTTCCCTTTTTGTTGACTAGTTTCAGCCTGCTCCCAGTTGATGACCATGCCCTTTGCCTACAATTTCTGCCCTCTCCAACTTCACTCCTCACATTTATCTTCATCTTCCACCCTCCCTTCTATTTATCCCTCTGTTACTCTGTGTTCCCATGTATACATTCTACTTATTCTAGCTATTGTATTGATCTACCATTGTAACCTAATATGCCAACCTATTTATTGTTTTGTTCCTATTTCTGTAACTTATATTGTATTTGTTCTCCGATGCAGAACCTTTGTAAAAGAGCCTGGCTCAAAGGTATGTGTAATCCTAGTTGTAATAAAATAAAAATAAAAAATTTACTTTTAATATCAAATGGTCTGCTCTTTCCAGCTCTCAGCACTGGAAGTATACTGTATTAGAGATAGCATCACTGTATCCTCATTGTTTTAATTAATTTCCCAAATGGATGATGCCATTCTGTATGTCTTCATCCAATTTACAAGCAACATTTGTTTCCACATGTATGATGACAGATAGTTTACCTCCTGCCCACTTCAACATTTCTTTTTTTTAATTTATTTTATATCTTTAATTTTTGCTCCTAGGAAGCAACTGACAATTCTAATTTGTCATTCTGAAGAACATGTATGTCTATGTATGAGAATATACAATCACCAGATACTAGTAGTAGTTTTGTAGGTTTGTTCTGATCAGTTGAGTTTTGCAGATAAAATGGGGTGTCATAAGTTGTGTCCGTTAAATCATTGCATTCTGTACCAAGATAAAATGATGCCTGATATTTGCTATGGTTAGATGATTCAAAGATGTCTGTTGTCCTGCTTCACTGGTGTTTGCTTTGATTGCTTCTTATAATCCCCTTCAGGCATACTACCGTCAAGCATCCCTCCTCACTGCCTCAGCTCCTCCTCCTCTCCTACCCCCCATTACTGGGTATAGGATGAATCTGTCTCCTTTTCTTTTTCATCCCCCATCCTCCTCCCTTGCTGTTTCCCATCTACCACATACACAATGCAATGCCCTCCCCATTTCTCTCCTCCTCCCTCTCTCTGTCTCCCATACCACCCCATCACCACCACTCTTCTTTCTCTTTTCCCACTAACCCACTCCTAACAAAGCTTCACTGAGCCGCCTATGACTTGTACTGTATAATTAACTTGCAACACAGTTCCTTGACAGTGCCTTTGGCTGCTATTATTGTAATCTTATTTGCCTTTTTTTTTGTCAGTTTCATTGTAATGATCATGTTATGTTTTGTACTTTATTGTCCTTATTGCCTTGACGTGGAACCTTAGTAAAAGAGCCCTCAGCTCAAAGGTGTCATCCGAAATACAAATAAATAAATACATTTTTGTTCCTGCTCCCACTTACCAAGTGTTAGCTATCCAGTAAGCAACTACCCATTTCTTCCTTGCCTTTTTTGTTTGTCCTATTGAGGATATTGCTACAATGGTAGCCAGTGACATGATGCAGAATATCCAGATTTATGCAATAGGCATGGACTTTAAAGGCTCCTGATAAACATGTTTGTCATGGCAAGTATGTGAATAAACTGGCAACAACATCAATACTATACTGATAAATGTGTAGTCCACAAATTTATCATAGTACTGTCATCATCACTAATTATCCATACAGTACTGTTGTCATTAAGTCCCCCTGCCTGCCAGCACTTCTTTTCATAGTTTAATTTACTCCTCCACCCCCAGAAGCCATCATTAACCCTCTCAGTAATGTTTGTCTGCATCACCATGTTGTAAGGGAGAAAAAACACACTGCCTTTTGGTATCCTGTTTGCCGCCAGACTGCTGCCCTGCTCCTACTAGTGCACAATCTCCTCTGTTCATGGCTGTTACCTCACAAGTGCCACATGTACTGCTTCTCTTTCTCCTGGCTCTGTCCACTCCCAGTAATCCACTTGCACGCCAACTTCTCATGCCACCTAACACTTTCTTCTCAATGTTCCAACTTTTCTGTCCATGGCACAGCAAGTGACCAAAACAAAACCCAACTTTTTTTAAAAATATTCCCAAACTGTGAAATACAAGTGAACAAGAACTACAACACGTTTACCAACTCACTCCATCCCCAACCATGTCCACAACCACACTTTCTCACCTCCATAACCAAAAGGCAGTATCAACCAGCTAATATAAGTGTCATTAATTTAAGTTAAAAATAAACAAACAAACTGAAAGCACACTTGCAACCTATCTCTCTTGTTAAGTGAGACTTGCTTCCACCATGTTTTGAAAACTTGTCAGCCCACCCATACACACAATGAAGTGGCATGCTGAATATGTAGGTACAGTATGTAGAAGTCCTAGCTTCTGCACTGGCATCCCTATTGTAGCTACCTACTGAAAATGGCATAGTAACAAAGGGCACAGTACCAAAGATATCTGCTCTCTTATTTTCCAAAAAAATACTAAATGAAATAAAAAACAAAATTACACTTAAAAAGCAACTCTCTATAGCATAAATGCAATATGCAATGAGGACCTTATTAAATGATTTAACGGCACTCAAGCAGTTTGACCTCGGACACCTCAATTGTGGCTTATGCCACTGATGAGGTTACCTGAGGTTGAATTGATCTTGTGCAAATAAATCATTTATTTAACTCATCCTCATTGCATAAATCTTAAAAATCATGCTATATCACAGGAAAATCCCACTAATTTAAATTTGTTTTTTGTAATATGTTCTGATATAACCAGGTACTGCATATAGTGCATCTTGTGACTGGACCAATTACTGTGCTTTGCAATTTGTACCATTCGGTTCTGTGTCTGGCTCTAATTTATTACATTAATCAATGGAGTTTATGCTAGATAATATTTAATCTATATAATTTTATATTATCTTATTGACTTGATATTTAATAATTCTCTTTCAAGTGTTATTAGCTAATTCTCTAGATCAGTAATTATTGGAATTCCATCCATATACAGTAGTTACTGAAAATCCCAGTGTTGGCACTGTGATCACGTTCTATGTTTTTCTTAGCAGGTAAGCTGCAACTATCATTATTTGCTGTCTTTATGGCAACAATTAATTTCCTTACTCTAAATACCTTGTTCTTGTGACTGAAGGGTAGCGTTCAAGGCACACTGGCTAACATTGGTAGACACTGACTCTGTCAGTGTCTTCTCAGCCAGTACTCATTGATGGTCATGAATGCGGCCTTTGATATGGGTTTGAGACCTAATGTAAACCTAAAGCCACTACTTATTTTTCTCTATACCCCTTAGAAAGATTGAAATTAAAACTATAACAAAGGTAGGCAAATGTCACATCACAAGCCTACCATGATCAATATTTATTGGGTGATATAAACTTTAAGTGGAACACTAAATCTGATGTCAGAGTTAGGGAAAAGATAAAAATTTCTAGGTTTAATCAGATCACTGACAATCCCACAAGAGTTACCTATAAAAATGGGCAGCTCATCTGTAATAGACTGGATTGTGGTTTCTAACACCTCAAAAATAAAGCTTTCCACCGTCTTTCCAGAAAGTGTCAGCAACCATTGTGCAGTCTTGTGGTGTTGGAGTGCCAAACAAATGTCAGATCCACCAGTATATAATATATGTACTCAAGGAATTATAAGAAATTGGATATTCCAAAATTCCTGGAAGCTTTACGTCAAGGTGATTGTTCATGTCTGAATAATATTATTTCTGCTGAAGAGGCATTTTCAAAATTTATTTTTCTGTTTAATTTGGTATATGATGCTTTCAGCCCCCTGAGAAGGCTTATAAGAATTAGAGGGACTAAAGAGGAGTGTATGACATCAGAGCATCTTGATTTAATGAGAAAAAGGGACAAGAAATGAAAATAATTTAGGAAACTTCAAAATGAAACCACATTAATTCATTATAAGCATCTATGAAATAAATATAAATCCAAGATTAGACAACTAAAGCAACAGTTTTTAATTGAGAAATATCAAAAATTCCTAGGGAAAGATGTAGCAGTAAAGTTGAATTTTGTTAATGTTTTACTGGGTAAAAAGCATAAGGGTAGTCCATACACACTTTTCTTTCAGAAACTGTATTATTACAGACTCATGCGGTGTTTCTAAAGTATTTTATAGCTTTTTTTTGGTTTTACATATTTGACTAAATATATACCAACAGATCAAGTATATTGTTCAGATGATCATTGTGCTCCCTTGGTTTCACCTAATAGGAATGTTCCTAAATTTTATTTCAAGTCACTTTCCCCATTTGAGGTTCATAAATATCATTTGGAACTGAACCCTAGACCTGTAGTAGGAATCAAGAGTTTTGATTACAGACATATGAAAATTGGTGCAGATATTTTTTGCTATCCATTGTCAAAAATGTTCAATAGCTCACTTTAAGTATGTTTCCCATGGTTTGGAAAACTGCTACAATTGTTCCTACACATAAATCTGGTGCTCTTTTCCAATGTACAACATTTTCATCCAATTTCACTCCTTGACCCTATTTCTAACATCCTGGAATGGACTGCCTTTGATCAAATTCTGGATTATCTTAAGAAGTATGAGATTCTGAAAACCACCAAGCACAATTCCACCCAGGCCACTGTACCATATATAACTGCCCTTGTGAGCTTCACACAGATGGTGGGCTATACTGCTTTCCCATGGCCATCATTGTTAACCTCACAAAGCATTTTCATTTAGTTAACCATCAGTTATTTATTAAAGTTCTCACTGACCTGGGGTTCTCTGGAGGCATGCCACATGCTCAATTGTGCAATGTTTCATGTGGTTCGCATACTCAAAGTGAACATAAGTGAATCAGGTCCAAAACGCAAATCAGGCTCACATGCTGCAAACTTGACATGTGTGCAGCAGGTAAACTGGTGTGAACATCAATTAAAAATCACATCAGGTTCACTTGTTGCACGCTTTCTATGTGTGCAGCAACTAAGCTGGTGCAAATCTCATCTAAAACACATCCATTTATTTCTCATACTACTGCTAGCAATTAGAGCCATTAAAATACATTTCCCATTGATTATACATTAAAATTAGGTAAACTCATTAATTCTATTCCTTTTGCAAGTTGTTTAATGCCTTTTGATTTTTGTCATTAAATTACCATTAATTTGTATCATTTGCTTACTGCATTAAATACCTAGGATATAGTCAGCCAACATCCCACATTCCAGATGTGCAAACAGGGGCCTCTGTGTTTTGAAGCCTGACCTTTTTGGTTTGGGCCATGCAAATCCCTTTATGCATATTTAGTGCTACAAATATGTTTCTCCTTGACTGTTTCAGCTCACTTACTTTCCCTTTGTCATTCTGTATGGAGCGTATACACTGTGGTCATGCTCATCATTCTTTGTGCTGAGTAGGGTCTTGGAAAGATGCACCATACCTCACATTTTGTTACTAAAATGAGGGACATGGACACTCAAAATGAAGGACAATGAAGGCCACTAACCCTCATGATGATCAGGACACATCCTAAAAAATGGAGACACAGTACATCAGAACACAATGGAAACCATTGTATTTATTTGTACCAATATTAGCACCTGAGAATGAATTTCTACCATAATGCAGGGGTGCCATTTAGGTAGGGCAGAGGGGGGAAGTTTCACCCCCCACACACATGTGTGTCTAGGTTGTTCTTATAGTGTGGCAATAATGGCACTAAATTTGGATTTTATCTTTTGCACAATAAGTGCCCTCCTGGCCTGTGTGCACTCACGCTGCAGGTACACTCCTAATTTGACTGTGTCTGTATTGTGTTATCCACTCTCTCCACCTATTAGCTGTGGCACCATCACACATGACTTGGAGGAGCTCCAGCCAAGCAAGAGCACATGAGTCATGCAAGTGTGACACTCTCTTTCCTGCCACAGAGTAGACAGACTGCACACTACAGCTTGGAGGAGTTGGTGAGCACTGAACTCTTAATAGCAGTTTTGTGGTGGCATATTTTTGTTGGTCTACACTTAGTGAGTCTCTGTCTCCCCTGGTGGCTGAAGAGGCAGAGGGTGAGCTAGAAGATAACTCAAGACTATGCTACTTACTTACTCTATTAGGCTCACTTCACAAAAAAAGACAGCACAGACCTCCCGGGGCAGCAAGCTAGGCATAGCAGCAATGGTGGCAGTGGTTTGGGCAGCCTTAGTAGGCCTTGATCAATGCAGTGTAGCAGCAGTCATGGCAGTAGCCAAGCAAGAATCAAGCAACACAGGTTGGGTGGGTTCAGTTGGTGAGGTGACTTGGTCGGAGACCATGGTGGGGATCTGGAATGGTCAGTTCTAGCATCCAGCTTCTGGCAGAAGGACAGAGGAGGAGTGGACTGAAAACTGATTTAGTGGCACACTGGGCCAGGCCACATGTTCTGGCCAGATGGCCAGCTAAGTAAAAGTAAATACTTTTTTTACAGGAGGATTAGAAAAAGGGGAAGGATTGAAATATTGATGTGTTTTTCATGTTTCTGTGCCTTTGGGTGATTTCACAACCAATATGGAATGGGTACTGAATGGAATAGAGATGGGGAGAGAAATCAGAATAACTTTTTTGGGGGGCAGAACTTCCCACAGGAAAAAAACTGGTTAGTAACTGGGAGGGTTTAAGCCCAAATCTGATGGACTGCACCTGGATATACAGATGAATCTTATACATTTGAAGTTTTTCGGATTTGCATATCACTTTTTAGTAACGACAAATACTGTAAGTGTTATCTTTTAGAGATGTTCCAAACATTCTAGAGCTTGCCACCTAGGGGCTAACTAGCACATGGCTGCCACTGGTTGTTGGCTCCCCCCTGCTGAAATCTGAAATGGCACCCCTGCCATAAAGTCTAAATTTACAGGAAATCCTTTGTGTGAGCAGTATGATTTCAATGAGGGATGTATGAGGAGCAGAGCAGAGCAGTTTTCAGGGGATAAAATGAGGGTTGTCACTTGCATTCAGGGACAATTGAGCAGTATGGTATGCACAGACTATTGTAGCCCCATTATAGTCAGGCTTATGCACCTCCCCCGCCATTGAAGCTGATCTCGACATCCCCATGCTCAGAAACATTATGACATAGAGCAAGGAAGACTGCAGGGGCATGCACCATTGAAATGAATGGGGATATATTTTTATTACTATTTTAAACATTACTGATTGAGAGTTGGAGACTGATGAAGGCCACTGCTTGTCTAATAAGCGTCTTGCTAGTAGAACAGTTTCCTTCATTATTCAACTCACCATCATACCCCAGCACTCTTTACCATGAACATCATCTCTTAAAGACTCCTGTCTCTGGCTCCCTAGTACTCAGGTAAGAGACTCTCAACTTACAGCTATACTTGGTGGGTTGTCTGTAGCAGCATTGTCATGCCCACTACAGTGTGTGTGCATGGGGGGGCCTGACCATGTGGGTGGGTGTTGAGTTACTGCTACTTTTGTGTTTGCCCCTTAAAGTCCATTTGCATGGAAGCATTCAGAACTATAGAGAAAATAGTAGTACAGAGCAGGTAGAAGTAATTAAGTAGTTTTGTGGGTAAGTGTGTGTATCAGGGGTGGGAAGAACCACATATGTTTCTATTAGTATGTGTACTACTGTTCAGCTGCACAGCTTAGATGAGAGGGGACAAAAAAAAACAAAAAGTATAACAGTGGCTATAAGCATGATGCATGCATGCAGATGTATGCAGATTTGTATTGAAGTACAAGTGAGCCATATGTGTGCAGGAAGTATAGCTTAATGGTTAAAGGCACTGAAATGCAAACCAGGAGACTTGGAGACTCAACCCCTCTAGTGGATCCAGCACCCTCCTGATTGTCATAGTCACAAACCACCCCCACAAAGTCCAGGACATGCAAATCCTCCCCAATTCTTTAAGTGACCACTCCCCTATCTTATTCCTTTGTTCTACCCCTACTCCCAAACTGGTAGCCCAAACCACACTCCACAGGCACCTCCGCCCTGGTGGCCTGAATAAACTCAAGCGATTCCTTATCCAGATTGACTGGTCCCCCATCAACCAGGCCCCCAGCATTGACTCTGCACTCAACCTTTTCACTCAGGCTTTTAACAAGGCCTGTGATCTCTACACGCCACTTACCAGACTCTGCACCAAAAAGCAAAATGCACCATGGGTCACCCCCGTCCTGCTTCAAAAACTCAGGGAGAGGGATAACCTCTGACACCTAGCCACTGAGACTGGCAGGATGGCAGATAGACAAGCCTACAATGATGCATGCAATAAGTGTACGTGAGCCATCCGTAAGGCCAAGGCTGATCACTGGCAGGAAACCCTCACCTCCTCATAAGGGTCAGTCTTAAAGAACTGAATGGGAAATCACACTCCCCTCCTCCATCCCAGCTTACTATTAATGGGTCTATCACCACGGACCCCCTTAACATAGCAAACTGCCTTAACACCTCCTTCACAGATCTTAGCTCTGTCCTTCCCAGTAGTTTCTTTGACCCAATTCCTGATTCCCCAGCCCCCTGTCTTTCAATGTCACTGGTTCTAGTTGCGCAAACTATCTGCCCATGAAGCCAGACCAATCCTACTAAAAGCATTAGGCAGCAACAGTCCAAGCAATGACTCCTTGGACCTCAAAATACTATGACTGGTCTTGGATGACATCCTAATCCCACTTACAAACTTACTAAACCAGTTTCTCTGCCTGGGTCAATTTCCCAGTGTTTTGAAAATGGCTGTTGTCACACCGATTCACAAAGGCAGGGACAGGTCCACGCCCAGCAACTATCGGCCAATTTCCATCCTTCCCCCACTCTCCAAAGCCATAGAAAAAGTGGTGGCTTCACAGCTGACTGAGTATCTGACTAAATATGTCATTCTGTGCCCAGAGATGCATGGTTTCCATGCAGGCCATAGCACTGGCACAGCCTTACTGGAATCCTTCAACTTTCTGCACTCCTCTCTTGACTCTGACAACCTTGCTGGAGTAGTGTTCATTGACCTTTCCAAGGCCTTTGACACTGTCTGCTGTCCCCTCTTACTCAACGCCCACTACCAAATCGGTTTCTCCACTGGTCCCCTCGCCTGGTGCTCTAGCTTCCTATCAGCTTGATCCCAGTGCATAAAAATCAATGGGACACTATCAGAGACCCTCCCTGTCTGCTCTGGGGTCCCCCAGGGCTCCAACTTGGGCCCCCTACTTTTTAGTCTCTTCCTAAACAGCCTGTCCAGTGCCTGCACTGGCAAAATTCTTCTATACGCAGATGATGCTGTTCTTTATGCCTCTCACTGGAAATCTGCCTCCCTCCAGGACTCTCTCCAACACACCTTCAACCAAGCAGAAAGTTGGTTCAAGGAGCATAGACTTGTCATTAATCCCAAAAAGACCAAGTCAATGCTCTTCTCCCACTATCAAAACAAAGCAAGAAATGAGCCCCTCCATATCTTCCCCAGCACTCAACACCCGCTTGAGAAAGTACACACCTACAAATATCTAGGGATTACTTTTGACACTGCCCTCACTTTTCACACCCACATTAATGCCCTCGCATTGGCTATCAACACCTGGACTGACCTCCTATACCGACATAAGGACTGCCTTCCACCCAATGCTCTCTGGCTGGCCATCACATCCTCAGTCCTGTCCCTGATGGATTATGGCCTACCGATATATGGAGCCGCTGATAATATGGCACTCAATAAGATCCAACTCACTCTGAACAAGGCCTGTAGACTACCGACCAGTGCCCCCAGGCTCACCCACACCTGTCATCTTTATTCCACTGCTAATCTCCTCAACCTCGAAGAATGACTTCACTACCAAACCTGCCTATTAGCTAAAAAAATTTGGCTCAGGCTCTCCCCCCGAGGTATCTGTCTCCCTCCAACATACCTCCCCCACAGTCTCCACCCACAACTCAGACAAGGCCACCCTACTGGTACCCAGAACCAGGACCTTCCTAGCCCAGAGATCCTTTTGCTACAGGGCCCCCTCCTGGTTTAACACTCTCCCTGAAACCATCACTAACACTCCCAAAATTGCCTCCTTCAAAACTGCTCTTTGGAACCACCTGTTCAACACCCAGTGCTGTACTTGTCACTAACAGGTTGCTCGCATACTACTAAGTGCACTTTATTCGACAAAGACCTCTGGACTGCCTCCTTCCACCTCCCTCCCCCTCCTCCCATCTGGTTTCTTTAATCCCTCCCCTGCCAGATATCTGTATATCAAGGTCCTCCTAAACTGAACATATGTAACTATTGTGTATGAATTGTACAAAATATATGTTACAATATCTGTATACAAACTGTGTAAAATCTGTGTAACTCTGTATGTCAACATTCTCTAATCTTGTGCCACTGTTGTCATCTCTGTGATGAGGTACCTTTGTAAACTAGCCTCTGGCTCAAAGGTTATAAATCCGATTATACAAATAAAATAAATTCTCTTTGTGAGTTAATTCACACATTCGCCACAATTCACGAAGCTAATCTGCATTGCAAAGTGTCATTTCAGAGTATAACTTCATGAACTGCAAATTTGGTACCTTTACTGGCAGAGTGGGATCCATAGGTGAAGTTTGCAATGTACTATAGGTTGCACTATGTGTGGGCTATGTTGAGTGCAGTCTTCTGAAGTGGGAGTTGGAGAGAAGTCTGTCCCTGCTTATCTGAGCAAAAACACCTTTAAAATCATTCAAAAACCATAGTCTTTTGAAACAAATCCACTCACAAATAGATCTAGAGGGCTTTGTGCTGTTAGATTCGAGCTGTCTGTTTCTGTTTTTGCTGATTATATAGTTTAAAGTAGTGTTTTATTCCTTTGTCTAGTGAAACAGTCTTGTGTGGGGTAGGGAAGGTGTTTAAATTAGCATGGCAACCAAGAAAGATCAGTGACTTTGAGTATTTTTATGTTTGCTTGCACACATGTGCAAGAAACATAGTGCCATCATCCGAGTTTTCCAGAGGTGTGTCGGCCTCTTCCAATTCAGTCAGTGTGTTTGCAGGTGTGGTCACAGTGCTCCAATCACTGCTCCAGCTGTCTATGACAGCAGTTGAAAATGCAGTGGCATACAGTTGGAAGGAAGAGCTCTGCTTCAGTGAGCAGAGATCCCCCCCTCAACATGCATGCACACATATTGCGTGCTTATGCACTCCCCCCACGCACATACTGTATAGCCGATGGGGATGCCCAATGCCCTGTCGGCACCACACCACCCTCAAAAAAAAAGCTTTCCAGGTGCCATGCTGGGCCCACCCAGTGTGGCTGCGTCCACTATAGCATGGAGTGCCCAATCCCGTCAGCTCCAGCCCCCCAAACAGCCTTACAGCTGCCAAGCTGGGAGCCCACTAGCGTGGCACAAGTCTGTATTGCCCAGCCGATGGGGTGCCCATCCCCATCGGCTCCAGCCCCCAAACAGCTTTCTAGCTGCTACACTGGGAGCCCACCCCAGCGTGGCAAATGTCCCCATCGTCTTCCTTAAAGAAAGAAAAAACCTGTAAAAGAAAATGTTCCTCGGCGTTCTCAAGCCCACCCGCCCACCCACTGCACACCCTGCCTCCCCACCCCTCTCACCCCTATACTTACCTTCAGAGTCTGGCACGACTATCTTGGTGGACCGGGAACACGTCTGCACTCTTCAAAGCTGACCGCGAACTGAGGAAATGCCGGTAAGCTGTATAATGTAATAGATAGGGTGTTTTCAACTTTGCTGCATATCTGGGGCATTTTTTGGAATTTTTGAACCAAATTTTCAACATGGGGTTTTTGGGGCCCCTTCTCATGAATGCTTTCACTGTCATGGCATTAATCAGGCCCGAAGGGTGATTTCGCAGTCACTGCATGAAATCACCTTTTGGGACTGATTAATGAAACGACACTGCCAATGTTCATAAGATGGGCTCTCAAAAAGCCTATTTTGAAAATTTGGTGGAAAAATCATAAAATTACTGTTTTATAAGCGTGCGTTGCGCAGTTCCTACGCATGCTCGTAAGTTTGCAAATTTTCAATATTTTCACTCCAGATTTTCAACATTGCCATTTTACTGCACCTCCTTATGAGCAGTGCAGCTGTCATTTTTCACATCTAACCCAAAATGTGTTTCTGCCCATGTAGCACACAATGGCGCAGTCAGTGTGCAAAATCAATGTATGTGACACATTAAGAAAATCACAGTGACACTGGTCATGAGCAGAGGTGTTAAAATGGCTATGTTAAAAATTTGGTGAAAAAATTCCCAAAAATTACTGTTTTACGAGAGCACGTTGTGCAGTTCCTACGCATGCTGGCAAGTTTGCGAATTTGTAATATTTGCACACCAGATTTTCAACAGTGCCATTTTACCGCACTTCCTTATGAGCAGTACAGCTACCATTTTTCACGTCTCGCCCAAAATGTGTTTCCGCACATGTAGAGCACAATGGTACAGTCGGTGTGCGAAAACAATGTTTGGGACAGATTAAGTAAATCACAGTGACACTGGTCATGAGCAGAGGTCTTAAAATGGCTATGTTGAAAATCTGGGACAAACTTCATAAAATGACTGTGTTACAAGTGAGCATTGCGCAGTTTCCATGCACCCTCGTAAGTTCATGAATTTGTAATATTTTCAGTCCAGATTTTCACCAGTGGCATTTTTCCACACCTCCTTATGAACAGTACAGCTGTCATTTTCCACAACATGGCCGAAATGTGTTTTCACACTTTCAGCGCAGAAATGCGTAGTCACTATGGGAAATCATTGTTCGGGACAGATAAAGAAAATCACACTGACACTGTTCATGATTGGAGGTCCCAAAATGCCTGTGTTAATCTGCTGTAAAAAAATCCCTAAACTAGTTACATTATGGGTGTGCGTTGCACAGTTTCTATACTGCCTTCATTGACTTCACCATTTTTTAAATATTTCACAGCAGATTTTCAACATTTCCATTTTACACTCCCCATGAACAGTACCACTGTCATTTTCACATCCTGTTCGAATGTGTTTTGCACCTGTGGTGCCAAATGCTCGTAGTCACTGTGCAAAAGCAGTTTTCGGCTTACAAACTGATATTGCCACTGTTCATGAGGTGGTGGGTCACAAAAAAACCATGTTGAAAATTTGAAGTGAAAATACCAATGAATGCCTGAGGCATTAGGGTTTCCGACCATAACGCCCCACCCTGTAGAGAATGATAGGCATCAGGGGTATGACTTGGGATTCTTGCCTGTAATGCTCATACCATTCCACCCCACCCACACCCTGCAGCCAGTGAGAGGCATCAAGTTGTGCCTCAGGCTCTTCGGCCCCAAACTTCATCCCATTCTCATATGCTGCACCCATCTCACCGTATTTCCTGATGGAATGGGGTGCGCATAAGGGCCAAAGACCCCAAGGCACACTGTGACATTTGTCAGTGTCTGCAGGGTAGGGTGTGTGAGAAATGGTGGTCTTATGCCTGATGACCCAAAGGCACACCCCAATGCCTGTCAGTCTCTGCAGGGTGGTGGTGGGGTTGGCTTCAGTTCAATACTTCACTGCCATTCCTATTATGCAGCTCTCTAACTCCTACACTACCAATGCCAATGCCAGCAAGCAAACATTCGGCATTGACAAATGCTTGTTTACTATGAGCACTAGTCTGTGTGCATCAGATTTCTCATATTTGCTTTTCTCAGGCTTTCTTTTTCATTATTTTTTGTCTGTGGTCTGTGATTTCTCAGTGTATTCCTGTAGTTCAGTTTTGTGTGGTTAAGTGAAGTACTGCATCAGTCTCTTTCTATATTAATTGTAGTTATTTCATTTAGTTCTTAAAGCGACAGTGTTCTGTCAGTTACACTAACTTGTTAATTACCCCTATCATGTGTGTCTTGTTAATGCCTGTCATGTTAAAAAATTAAAAAGTGTTTTTGGTTGTTTTACTATAGCTGCTATTACTAGCTCAGTAAACTGCTCTGTTCAGATCACACTGTTAATCCCTAAGGGAGGTTGTTGTCTGCTGCTCCTGTCTAGTTGTGCTGCACAGTTTCTTTAATTTGTTTTACTTACAAAGTTATAAATCTAAATATATAAAATGACCGGATGGAGACAGTAGACTAAAGGGAGATGTACCTGGGGGACTGAAAAGAAGTGTGGAAGTTCTGCAGGGCAAAACAGCGTTGCAGCTCAGAAAATTACATCTGCAGAAGCATTAGCTATGGCCTCTGGGGTCAGCAGTAGTACTAAAGGAGTTGTTGGTGGCAGTGGCTGGCAGTGGCCTTGGTTAGGATGTTGCATGATCTTCTCATTGTGAGGGATCAGGAACTGCATTCTGTCTTGGTCCTGCTTGATCTCTCATTGGCATTCAAAATGGTGGATCACGGTATCTTGCTGGATCACCTGAGGAACTAAGTGGGACTCATTAACACAGTTTTGTGCTGGTTTGAGTCCTACATCACAGGGAGGTCTGAGCAGATGGCCCTGGGAAATTTCATCTTTCAGCCCGAGGTGGTCACCTGTGGGGTTCCTCAAGGCTCAATTCTAGCACCCATGTTATTTATCTATTGAAAATGTTTCATCAGGTAGGCACACCAAACAACAAGTTGCTCATCTCCTGGTGCAACCTGGGAGAAAGGGAATGGGGAGAATACACAATTAGCAGTACAGTAACAGTTATTACACAGGGAGAATACAATACAAAAAGGTACAGAAAATGGACATACATCATTTAGTAATCAATACAGAGTACATCAAATGTAGGGAACAGTATATAATACAAAATATACAAAACATTCAGAAGTACAGGAACATTGGATGTTGGTACCATAATAATAAAAAGTATAGTTAAGGTGCTAGTTCTTATGAACTATGTGCATGTGAGTACAGACTGTAACAGTCCTGCCTAGGAGGAATGGTGTAAGAGAGGTTAGAAGTTTAAGATTGGGGGAAGCAGGTGCAGTTTGAGGAGAGGAAGTTATGAGGGGCAGAGAAGAGGGAGTGTGAGGATGAGGAGTGGTGTATTTGTGGGGGAAGGGAGTTCCAGATTTTAGGGAAGTGGTGAATAAAAGCCAATTGGCTTGAAAGAGTAGAACAGCGGGGTATAACATAGGTCCATGAATTAGTGGATCTTAAGAAATGTGCAGGAGGGGGTGGGGTGGAAGCAAGGAGGTTACGTATGAGGGAAGTGAGCCTAGCCAGTATTTAGAGATGAGTTTGGCGTAGTAGGAGAGGTGCGTATTAGCAATGGAAGGGAAAGAAAGAGAGTTATAGTGATCACAAAGATGATTGAGATTAGGAGAGTTCAGAGTAAAGTGACAGAACGAGTTGAAAAGGGGTCCAATCTAGATAAGGTGGATTTGGGAGCATCACTGTCAACTACGTCATAGTAGTCGAAGATAGGAAGACTCATCTTCTGGATGATATTATGCCTGGCCATAATAGGAATGCTATTTTGGTTCCTGTATAAGGCGCCATACTTGGAGTACAGTTTTTTCATGATGGCACCGATGTGACCAGAGAAGTTGAGGTGTTGGTCCAGCCAGACCACAAGGTATCTAAAAAGAGGAGGTGTCCTCAAATGTAGTCCCATCCAGGGTGTGAAAAGTGGCAGAACAGGGAGCCTATCAAGTTTCTGCCTTGTGCCAAAGGCCATGGAGACTGTTTTCTTGGCATTTAGAAAGAGCTGTTGGTAGGCAAGCCAGTGCTGGGTCTTGTTGAAGTTGAGCTGTAATCTGGCTTCCACATCAGAGGAGAATGGCCAGAGGTATACAGGATGGTATTGTCAGCGTACATGTGTATTAAGGAGGAGGAGCAGATTCATGATAAGTCATTTAGGAAGATTGAGAAAAGAAGGTGTCCCAGCACTGAGCCCTGTGGAACTAAAGTGTGGATTTGGCATGGAGGGGAGCAGGACTCAGCTATTATAACTGATTGAGTCTGACCAATGAGGTAGGCCCTGAACCAGTTTGCAGCAGAAGGCGCGAGTCCAGCAGAGGAGATGGAGTGAAGGAGCAGTGAGTGGGAAACAGTGCTGAATGCTTTGGCAAGGTCAGCAAAGATGGCAGACGTGATCTAGCCTTTGTCCATTCAGGTAAGGACTGAATCAGTAAGCCTGAGTAGGGAGATTGCGGTAGAATGGTGTTTCCAAAATCCAGATTGGAATGAAGTAAAGAAACTAGTGTCAGAAAGAAAAGATGATATTTGAGTGAGAACTAGATGTTCTTGGAGTTTAGCTAGTGTAGGAAGCAAGGAATTAGGGTGATAGTTCCCTGGAGATGTGGAGTCTCCAGCATTAGGGAGAGGAAGGATGACTGTGTGCCTCCAAGGCAAGGGGACCGCTGCAGTCATGAAGGACAGGTTTAGAATTTCTGTGTGAGGATAGGCTATAGTGGGTGCAGTGAGATAAAGAAGCTTAGGGTCAAGTTCATTAGGAGAACTGCCTTTAGATGGATTGATAGACAGTAGGGCAGTAAGGGTGTCATCAGGTGAGATTAAGGAAAATGAGAGTCAAGAGTTTTGTGAGGGTTGTTTATGTCACTTTTGGTGGGGCTGTTGGATTTGGGGAGGGGGAGGGATGCTAGAAGGGTCAAGATACAAGATGTACAGTAAGAGTTAACTTCCTCAGCCACTGGTGCATGGTCAGCAATGAGAAAGTTATTTATTTTAAGGACAGGTGGGGGAAGGATGATGGGGAGAAGAGGGAGTAAACTACCTTCCAGAATTTGGAAGGGGAATTTAAATTTGTGTGGAAAGTGGATGTAAAGTATTTGGCCTTGGCTAGCCTAGTTGCTTTAGTACATGCATTATGAAGTTTGTGATAGGTGACATAATCACATGGTAATTGAGAAGCTTTGTGTTTCCTCCATGCCTGGTCACACATTCTGTGGCAAGCCAGCAGTTCTGGGGTGACCCAAAGGGCATGGTTTCCTCAAACTCTGGTGCATTTGAATGGGGCATAATGGTTCCAGATGGCTAGGAATTTCTATGTAAAATAGATAAGGGCGGTATCCACCTTGGAAGCCGAGGTGATCGGAGACCAGTCTGTGTTTGCTAGGTCATGGTGTAGAGGTGCTAGGTCGAGGGATTTGTAAGAGCATGTTAGTGGTATTTTATGGGGAGATTTAGGCATGTGGACCTTCCTCACCAGGTAGATCAAATGATGGTCACTTATAGTGTCTGGTAGGGTACCTGATTTGATGATGCGATGTGGGTGGGTGGTAAGGGCCCAGTCTAGTAAGGCATGTTTTGGGATTAAATATTCAGGAGGGTGGGTTCATTGATAAGCTGGGTTAAGTTATGGGCAGCTATAGAATTGTGTAAGTTGTTATAAGTGGGAGACAACCAGTTTAGGTTGAGGTCACCCATGAGGAACAGTTCACCTGATTGCAAGTGGGAGACAATAGTAGAGATAAGGTCAGTGGCTATGGGGGTGGGATTAGGGTGACAGTAGATGCTCATGACAAAGATGGGACTAGTGAAGTGTAAAGATACCCGAGTGACCAGGAACTCATATTTTGCAGGTAGAGAGGTGGAGAGCATGGTGGTGTACTGGAGGGAGGAGGAGGAGGAGGTGTACTTAGCTACGCCCCCACCTCATCCAGAACAGTCTTGCCTTTCTAAGGAATGCTCAAGAATAGAGATGACATGGTCAGGTATCTTATTGCTGTGCCATGTTTCAGTGAGGATTAGGATATCTGGGGTTAGTGAGACAGACATGGTTTGGAGGAGGTCTAATTTGGGCAGTAAGCTACTCACTGTATCTTTAGGTGAATCATCTTAAGGCCCCTAGGTAGGGTTATTGTGTTAGAGGAATAAGGGGTAGAAACAACTTCAGAGGGCCAAGGAATGTTTTTTGTCTAAGGTCCTGGGTTGGGATGGATGTGTCCCGATGAGAGGAGCAGCAGAGCAATGATTATGTGATGCAACCTAAGATTTTTATAGAACTGCCTATGCTTATAAGATTTGAGGGTAGTATGAGGGGAATGGGGGAGCAGTATTGTTTAATAGGAGCTTAATAATGGTGCTCAAGATGGAAACAGATAAAAGTGGGCCTGAAGGGAGGATGGTGGAAATGACACCCACCAATGTTTTAGGAAGAATGCTGAGGTGGCAGCTTGGTAGTAGGTAGAGTTATTAGTAGCAGGGTAGTGCAGAATTGTGGATTTAGTTGGATTCAAGGTTAGGAAGGTGGGGAGGGAGAGGATGGGAAGGAAAGGTAGGAGGAGAAGGGGTGAGAGGGGTATAAATAACACATTCAAGCTAGGAGTAAGCAGTACAGAGAGGAGGGTAAAAATGGGTAGCAGGCAGTGATAGAGGAATACTGGGTTGTAAGACTGCTCTTGTCAGCAGTAATGCAGTACGGTCACACTACAAAGGTAGAATAAAGCAAGAATACAAGTGGGTTAACTAAACTGTGAATGGGTATTAATTTATTTATTTATTTTATAGAAATATTTCACCAGGAGGGCCCACTGAGCAACAGATTTATGTGATAAAGGTGAGTCTGAAAGACCGCCCATCACATAAAGTGACTACAAAACAGCCCATGCTCAAAAGAATGCCTGATATTGTAGCGACCATAACAAATAGCGACAGTCTCTACAATACTTACTTTCTTCACACACAAAAAAATATTTTTATGTGGGGGACTGTCCCCCGCACCCCTCAAACTAAAATAATCAACTCCAAGAGGGGTGCAGGCCAAGGGGCAAGTTTTTGTTTTAAAAAAATATTTATATATATATTGTTTTGGAAGCCAGACCCAAACCCAGGTCGATTGGTATCACAAATGGTGGTATATACCACTACGCTATGTGTCCAGCTCAGCAGGAATCTGGCACACAGGATCCTATATGCTGTACTAGCGAGGATAGCTCCTTGCTGTCCTTGCTCTTAAGGATATAGTGACATATTTCAGCACTCAGTCTCAGTGAGAGCAGTATTATTGAGTCGCTCAAATTGTAGCACTCAATAATATACGATCTACATGGGATCTACCCTGAACAACAAGTTGCTCATCTCACGGTGCAACCTGGGAGGAGGTGGTTACTTAGGGTTGTGAAGGATGATCATTTGCAATAGTATGTGAGCAGTACAAACAATACACCATTGTAAGATTATGCAACAGTTGGAACACAAGGTATTGTACAATAAACAGTAGTGGAACATTGGGTAAATTACAATACATGCCCAAAATGATACAAAAGAACATATAAATGTACAAAACAGTAATAATGCAACAGAACAATTATAGTGCATGAGTGTACGAGGAGCAGGCTTGAGGTAGAACGCAAGTGCTGTTGGTGTAAAAAGGATGGGGTAGGTTGTGCACATGGGTGACCCAGAAGGGCAGGTGAAGAAGAGAGGGGGAGAGGCAAGAACTGAATATGAGGAGTAGGGTTAGCCATTTCCTGATTCCCCCTTCTGGGTGTTGAGAACCCTGCTAGGGGGGGTCAGAGTAGGAAGGCAGAAACTGGGGAAAGTTATTAAGGAGGGTTAAAGCAGGAACAGCTGAGGGAGAGATAATTGTGTAGGGCAGAGATAAGGGAGTAGTTGAAGGTGGAATGTCGTATTTCAGGGGGGAGGGAATTCCAGATTTTAGGGAAGCGATGGAAAACCAGTCTGACCGATGAGAGTGGAGCGGCGAGGGATCGTCAAGGTGTGGGCGTCATTAGATCTGAGACAGTGGGTGGGGGAAGGTGGAGTGGAAAGAGAGGATGAGAGCTAGGAGGGGAGCACTCAGAACCAGAATTTGGAGGTTAGTTTGGCACAGTGTGAGATGCGTCTGTGAGATAGCAGAAGGAAAGTTAGAGAGCGATAGAGTTCACAGTGGTGGAAGCAGGAAGGTGAGTAGAGAGCAAAGTGGCAGAAAGAGTTGAAAAGAGTGTCCAACTTGGTCAAGGAATATTTGGAAGCAGCACCATAGACTATGTCACATTAGTCAAAGATGGGGAGTATCATCTTCTGGACAATTTCACGCCTCGCAGTCAGTGGGATGCAACTACAATTCCTGTATAGAGCTCCAAGTTTGGTGTGCAGTTTCTTCAGGATAGCATCGATATGCACAGAGAAGCTGAGATGCTGATCAAACCAAACCCCCAGATATCTAAATGAGGAGGTGGCCTCCAGGATGGTCCCATCAAGGTTGTGGAAGGTGGGTAAGGCTGGGAGCCTAGAGAGTCTCTGCCTGGTGCCAAAGGTCATTGAGACTGTTTTCTTGGCATTTAGAAAAAGCTGGTGAGAAGCAAACCAGAGCTGAACTTGATTGAAGTCATGCTGTAAGCTGGTTTCCACAGCAGCAGGGTTTTTGCCAGAACTGTATAGAACAGTATCGACAGCGTACATGTGAATAGACGTGGATGAGCAGGCTGTGGGAAGATCATTAAGGAAAATGGAGAAGAGTAGGGGACCAAGCACTGAACCCTGAGGAACACCAGTGTAGATGGGGAGTGGAGGGAGATGGAATCAAGGATTTTCTCCGATTGGGTCCTGCCAATGAGGTAGGATTTAAACTAGTTGGTGGCTGATGGAGCAAGGCCAGCTGAGGAGAGGGAATCAAGAAGCAGGGGCTAGGAAACAGCGTTGAAAGCTTTGGCTAGGTCAGCAAAGATGGCCGAGGTGATCAGGCCATCATCCATCCCTGAAAGGATGGAGTCAGTAAGCCCGAGGAGGGAGGTGGTTGTTGAGTGGTTCTTCAGAAAACCAGATTGGAAGGGGGTAAAGAAGGAGGAATTGGAAAGGAAGGGTGATAGTTGAGAGAGAACTAAATGTTCTTAAAGTTTGGCAAGGGTAGGAAGGAGGGAAATGGGGTGACAGTTGTCAGGAGTGGATGTGTCACCATCTCTGGGGAGAGGAAGGACTACAGCATTTTTCCAGGATGAGGGTACTTGGGCAGAAATAAAGGACAGGTTAATGATTAGGGAGATAGGATAGCAATTGCAGGAGCAGAAAGGTAGAGAAGTTTAGGATTGAGCTCATCAAGTGAGGAACCTTTAGAGGGGTTGAGGGATAGGAGGGCACTAAGAGCTTTATCAGAGGAGATTGTAGAAAAGTAAAAAAGGGAAGGGGTAGGCACTGGCTGAGGCGAAGAGCTGAAGTTAGTAGGTGGCCTGGGGAAGAAGGAATTTAGAAGAGATGTGGAGCATGAGGTAGAGTAGGCATTAAATTCATTGGCCATGGAGCCGGGGTCAGAAACTAGGGAGTTATTTATTTTGAGAACTGGAGGGGGAGGGGGAGAGGGGGGAAGGAATAGAACATTAACTACCCTCCAGAATTTAGATGGAGTTATTGTTAGTCAGGAATGAGGGGTTGAACTAATCGGACCTAGCCAGTCTAGTAGCTTTAGTACATGAATTACATAGCATTCTGTACTTGGTGTAGTCATTTGGATGTTTAGTAGATTTGTCTTTTCTCCAGGCCCAGCCATACTCCCTGAAGCAAGCCAGTAGTTCGGGTGTGATTCAGGGGAGGTGAAGCCCACAGACTCTGGTCCTTCTGAAAGGAGCAAAGGCATTCCAGGTGGCAATGAATTTATCCTTAAAATAGTCAAGGGCTTGGTCAACAGAAATGGCAGTGGAGAGGGGGGCACAGTTAGTGGAAGCAAGTGCAGAGCTGAGTGGGGGTAAGGTCTAAGGATTTAAAGGACCGGAGCTGTATGATTTTAAGGGGAGGTTTGGGGCAATGGACCTTACATACAATGAAAATGGGGTTGTGATCACTAAGGGCATCAGGGAGGAGACCAGATTTAATGAGGCAGTGTGGGTGGGTTGTGAGTGCCCAGTCAAGCAGGGTGTGGTTTTGTGTTTTGGGATTAGGGTGTGTGGGCTCAAGTATAAGTTGAGTGAGATTTAGAGCAGTGATGTCATTGCGTAGCTTGTTTAACTTGGGAGATGACCAATTTAGATCCACGTCACCCATTATGAACAGTTCAGATTGCAAGAGGGAGGTGATGTTGGCTAAGAGTTCAGTCATGACCAATGGTTGAATGCTTTGGCAGCAATAGATATCAGCCATAAAGATTGGGATTGAGAACAGAAGAGTAATGTAGATGACAAGGGTTTCATAGGTAGCTGGGATGGAAGTAAACAGGGTGGTAGTAAACTGCAGGGAGGACAGGATATACATGGCCACTCCCCCTCTGTGACCTGATTGAGCTTGTCTGGAGAGGGAATACCCAGGGATAGCAATGGCATTGCCAGGGATGCTTATTTTGAGCCATGTTTCTGTAATAATTAGGATGTCAGGGCTGTGTGAAATCATAAGAGTTTGCAGGTCAATTTTAGGTAGCAGGCTGCAGATGTTCAGGTGGAGGAGCTTCAACCCATTAGGAAGGGTTGTAGTGGAAGTGGGGTGTGGAGACATTTTGTTTGGGTAAGGAGCCAAGGTAGGAGAAGAAATAGGGCCAGGGTTGGATGTTCCCTGATGTTCCCTGATGAAAGAATATAAAAGTGCTACAGTAGCATTTAAAGAGTACTGCGAGAGGGGGAGGGCAGGTGGGAGAAAATTCAAACAGAGTGTATAGGTAAAAAAACATAGAATCTGATCAGCAACTAGCAGCAGAAAACAAAGATGTGACCAGCCAATAGCACAGAGTCAGTGGGGAGCGCACGCCAATCAGAGCCTTTTGGTTCTTCAGTGGAGCCAGTAAGAAACATGGCTTAGGAGCAGAGAGAAAGATGATGGTTTAGCAGGTGTACCTGAGCTTGGTGGCAGGGAGCAGAGAGTGGCCAGTGGCTCCAATGAGCAAGCTGCAGCTGCAACCAGGGTCGAATGCCCAATCAAGGGTGGAGGTCTTTGGGAAGGAAAGAGGAGAAATTAGCTTGTTTTTAAAGACTTCAAAACTATTGCATGCTTAAGCGGTGGGTGGAACTAGGCAGGAGAGAGAGAGGGGGGGAGGTACGAAAACAGAATCAAAAGAGAGGTTCAAAGAGGTGTCTGTGCCTTGGTGCCAGACCCCAGAACAATTTAGAAAACTATTAAATGAGGAGGAGGGGAGATTGCTTAGAGGAGGGGGGATGAAAGAAAGAGAAATTGAGCAAAGACAGGTTTAGAGGGTAGCTGGTAGTAAGGAGAGGAGAAAGAATTGCAAGAGAAAAAAGAGAAAGAAGTTAGAGCAGCAATTTCAGTAATTCCCAATTATCCAATACTGTGTTTCCTGGTTACCAAAAAATAGATTAGTACAGCAGAGTGAAAAAATCTGTCTAGCAAAATACAATTTTAAAACCCACAGATCAAGGAATTGATTAGCACAAAAGACATATATTTTACAAGCAGTACAGGTATGGTGTAGCTAACTGCACAATACAATTCTGTCTGACTGAAACATTCTAGAAAATTCAAACAGAGTGTAGAGAATCTGCAGAATCCGAATGGGCACTAGCAGCAGAAAACAAAGATGCGATCAGCCAATGTCGTAGAGTCAGGGGATCACCTGCCAATCGCAGCCTTTCAGTTCTTCAGTGGAGCCAGTAAGAAGCACGGCTTAGGAGCCAAGAGAAAGACAAAAGGTTTAGCAGGCATAGATGAGCTTGGTTATGGGGAGCAGAAAGTGGCCAGTGGCTCCAATGGGCAAGCCGCAACCAGGGTCAGATGCCTGATCTAGGGCAGAGGTCTGAGCTTGGTGGCAGGGAGCAGACAGCCATCGGTGGCTCCAATGAGCAAGCCACAGCTGCAACCAGGGTTCGATGCTCAATCAAGGGCAGAGGTCTGAGCTTTGTGGTGGGGAGCAGAGAGTGGCAGGTGGCTCCAATGAGCAAGTTGCAGCCACAACCAGGGTCAGATGTCCGATCAAGAGAGGAGGTCTGAGCTTGGTGTCAGGGAGCAGAGAGTGTGGCAAGTTGCTCCAATGAGCAAGCTGCAGCCGCAACCATGGTTGGATGCCTGGCCAAGGGTGGAGGTCTGGGGGAAACCGTGTATATGTTGCCCTTGGCTGAGATAATAAGGTGGTATGGGGTTGAGTTTCAGTTCTATGCAGATGATACTCAGCTCTACCTGTCTTGCACCCCAATCAGATAAATGTGGCACCAGTGTTTGGACAGTGCCTTCAAGAAATCAGTAACTGGATGGCCTCCAACTGGCTATGTCTCAACTCAGGGAAGACAGAGTGATGGTCATTGAACCAGGTCAGTCTGAGTCAGCAGTGATAAGTGGTGACCTCTTTTTTCCATCATTAAATGGTCACAATCTTCAAGCCATAGACGTGCTGGAAGATTTGGGCATCATTCTTGATTCTTGGCCTCTCTCCTGGCAAGGACACGAAGTACACATTTACCTAGACTTCTCTCCAGCATTCACCAAGCGGAGATGGGCCTACACTCATGGCAGGCATGCCTTAATAAAACTCAATATCTCCTATGGTCTTGGTTACTTTGCTACACTTTGGGTTTTGAGAAACAGGGTGTACTATTCATTTCACACACTTCAAGCCACTGAAGAATATATTACAAGGTCTTGGTTGGAGGCTCAACTGCATGATATTCAAGACCAAACTCAGCAGATGGAAACGGCCCTACCCGCCTCTGCTTGACATGCAGAGATCTACTTGGGCCCACTTAATTATTATGAAGACCCACTGGATACTGACCCATGGCAACAAATACGTAGATGATAGGGGAGAGGATCTTCAAGAAAAAAGTCTAAGAACAGAACAACAACATCCACTCTACCCATGAAACAGAGCCACAGCAGAGACCAGGATACCTCCGATGGCTCAGAGGGTAAAGCTACTGGGAGCAGATTTGCCCTGCTTTACAAACTTGCAAAAGAAATCAAATACCTCCCAAAATCACAATGCCCTAAGATTGAGCCCAACAGCAACCCTTTGTCTCACTGCCTGACCTAACAGTAGCCCAATCAGTTCCTTCTTCCACTCAGCACTCCCCTGAGTGCCAAGGAAACCCACTCAAAATTGCATGCTGCTGCAGCAACTACCAGTTCTTCAGCTCCAATTGCCAACACAAACCAGAGATGAAGCTCCAGCATCCGCCTCAAGACTGAAGCTGAATTTTAAAATGCCCATTTATATCTGCCTGATCCCAGTGTACAACATGGGACATCTACCGACATAAGTCTTTTCAGCAATCAGAGTCTCCAATCAATTTTTTTTACTGGAGACTATTGTGCTGTATTGTATTGTAAAAATTAGTTACAATGTTGCATAAAGATGTAAGTACTCATGTTACTCAATAAAGATGAATATAAAAAAATATGAGTCCTGGGATCAGGCCGAACATTTAAAGGGCCATCTATACAATATCATATACTAATTCCTTTCCTCTACTGTTGACAGTGCTCATTTAAGGCTTCCCGAGTGCTCCAAGATCCTCCAATGAAAGACTGCCTCAACATGCAGAACTTTTTTTCCCTTTAATCTGTGACAAGTTTTTCTTCTATGCATAGCTAATTGCAACTCAGGGGGTTAATCTGTAACAACAGCATAACTCATATTCTTCCAGCCTTATGACCTGCTCGGCATATGAGCTGCTGCATACCCTAGCACTCAGATTGCTCCTCTGAATGATCAGGCCCCTCTCTTTAGATCAGAGCTTATTCTTTTACCTCACCCTGTTCATGGACCAGGATGAGGTCCAAGGAGGATCACAACCTCACATGCAATGGCCACACTTTCTGTATTGACCACAGACAGGTCTGATGAGATGGGGGGATGTAACCACCATGGCAGCCACTTAGAACAGTCCGCAGTCATCATAACAGCTCATGCTTCACAAGGTAAGCCTCCAACAGGATTTATGTCCCCAGCCTTGCCTTTGTTTCCACTAGGCCCTCTCATCCCTGTGCAGGACACAGGCAATCACAATTACATGTATAGCTTCAAATCAGCATTTGGGGAAGCTTACAGAGACCTTTACCAACGTGCTCATCTGACAAACTTGTGAAGGTATCAATAATAATAATAAACCAATAAGCTTCCCTTGGGAACACCATACCCTTGTATGGTAGCATACAAGCCAAGTTGTGCACATAAACCCTCAGAAACCTGCAACATGGAAGACCTTTGTTTGTACATTATTTTTATTTCATTTTTGTTGACCAGGTAAGTGCACTAGACAAATCCTGCCTATTTTCAGGCACAACCCAGGGAACAGGGATATAGATGAATGCCAACTGACCTTGACCCAGATTAAGCAGTTGGTGGTATTTTTTCAGTTAATGAGGGAAATTTGGCCAGGACACCGGGGAAATTCCCCTACTCTTTTCAATAAGTGCCATGGGATCTTTAACATCCACCTGAACTACCACTAACCCAGGCAGATGGGACCTTGGTTTAACGTCTCATCCAAAAGACAGCACCTCAGAAGTGCAGCACCCCTCTCATGCTGCACTACAGTGTCAGTACTGGGATATTAACCCAAGTGCCAGATGTGGGAACTGAACCCACAGCCCTCTGATCTCCTGGCCTCAGAGGCGAGTGTGCTACCTACTGAGCCACTGACACCTTACATGGTTAATCTAGTCCTGTGACCCATACCCTGTCTCTAATAACTGGGTCCAACAAGTTATGGTTTGTTTCAAGTTCTTCAAATAGAAGCACCTCATGTTATTGGCTTTCATATTTCACACTAGCCCTTAGTTGTTTTTAAAATATTGCTTATTTTATTTATTTAGGTCTTGGATTACAAACACCTTTGAGCCAGAAGCTCTTTTACAAAGGTTCTGCATCAAGAAACACAATACAGACATACTGAAAGCAACAGAAAAAACATGAATAAGTGCATCAGTGCAATTTACAAATAGTCATACATTGAAACCAGTGCCAGAGTGGAACATACTGTAGTTACATCAGTGTTTAACATAACGAGTAGTAAAATAAGGATTTATGTGATAACGGCGACCGCCAAAAGGTGATCGCCATTAGGGCCACTTTGCATTGCCGAAAATAAATTTCAGCAATGTGCTCCCCTGCACACAGCAAAGGGCACCAGGGACCTTGAAATTACTGGTTTATGGGTGTTGCCCCTCATCCCCCACTAAAGGATTTTCAGCTCCATGGGTGCATAGTTACGAGGGTTGCAAACCAGAAAAAGAAATTTAGGCCAGGTGCAACAAAAACATACCTGCGCCTGATCCGAACCTAGCACCTCCAGAACCACAGCACTGAACCCACCCACCATGCCACGGGCCAGCTCAACAACACACTGTGACACCACCCCTCACAATCTGTTCCTCCCTCCCGCCCCTCACAATGAGCTTGCTTGCTCCCCCCTTGTGCATGATACATGTAGCAACATCCTGTTGCTATATGAGTGACCCCCCATCTGGTCGCCCTCCCTGGTGGGCTAGCGACAAAGTGCAAATGCAAGCAAAGGAATCTGGTGTAACTGTGGGATTCACAAGCAGAAGATATGCTAATGACATAGTGGGAGGGGAAGAAACAGAGGTATCATCTGCCAGGCACTCAGTGCTGTTGCACACATCACACCTACAACATTAGGTAAATAATATTATATTTGACCAAAGGAAAAGTTAACCAAAAGCAAGATCAAACACAGGGGATGAGGGGAAGAGGAGGGTTACCAGGAGGAGCTACGAGGGAAAAAGCATGATATAAAAACAAAACTAGAAAGGCTTAGACCAGAGTCAAAGACCAACACAAGGAGAGAGGAGAGAGGGCAGGTGAGGGTACAAGAAGGGGTGGGGGGAGCTGAGAGGGAAAAGGGTGTGTGTGTGTGTGAAAAAAGTGGTGTAGGTGGGACACAGGGAGTGAAGAGGGGTGGAGATGGGGGAGTTTAGCAGAGTTTTACATGTAAATACTGACTGTGATTGTTGGGGGGGTTCACCACATCTCAGACCCACTTCTGCCAGTTGGATGGCAATACCACACATCCTAGGCTATGGTGTCTCAGTTCTAGTGAGGGGATTGGGGTGTTTTTCTGGTACCTAGCTTTCATTTTTTTCCAGTTTATGCATAAATTATTTTACCTTGTTGGAAACAGTGTTTATGTTGGGTGATTTATATTTCACTTTTATACTGTAGCCTATTTTATAATGGTATCTGTGAGAAAGGAGACACCTTGGTATCATGGTATAGCCCCAGTATTGTCTCTACGAATTTGTGCTTTAAAGAACAAGTGGAACCAAAACAGACAGGAAAACTATACAAATGTAAAGAAGTAATTATAACTTTTTATTTCTGAAGCATTTTCTTTTCCTTTTGTTCATTAGAAAGTGTTTTATGTAATAATACCGTGTTGGCTGTGTGGAATACCTCTCAGCCTGGCAGATGACATATCCATCTCTAGCCTCCCCCCACTACATCATCAGCATTGGGATCTCATGGACAGTGATATCACAGATGACCGACCTGGCAGTTACTAAGTGGCTATTCCTAAGCAGTAGTGATGTCAAAGTCAGAGATGTCACTATGCTGATAACGTAGTGCGGGGGGGGGGGGACAGAAACAGATGTATCAGCTGCCAAGCAGTCAGTGCTGTTGCACACATCACACCTACTACATCAGGTAAACAATATTATAATTGACCAAAGGAAAAGAAACATTTCCTCAGTTATAAAAGGCAATGGTTGACTGGTTTAAAAAACAATGGCCACTATGCATTAAAGGGTGGGAAGTAGGCTCCGAAGGCACGTATCCCTCCTGCATCGGTCCGCACCGATGGACAGGTGTGCACATGTTGGTATGCACAACCAGTGGCCACCTGTCCATGGCTCCACTCCCCCCAGTGCATAGAACCGCACGGGGTGGCCTTGGGTGGAGTAATAGACACATGCAGGCATCTAATATGATGATCATAGCTGGCCAGGAGTGTATCAATTATATGGAAAGGAGTGAGTCTGGGTGCATGAATGGCACCCACGTGCACCCAGACACATGCATCTGTGCCCCTGGAACAGCAGTCTTGTGGAATGACACCCCTCTTCTGCTGCACAGCATCTCCGATCCCCATCAGGCTGCAGTAACCCTCCCCCCCACACACACACACACCCATGCCCCATCCCCGTAAGTGCAATGCCCCCTCCCAACCCTTTCGTCCACCACCCCAGGTACTGCTGTCACCCACACCCTGAACACAGGCATGCTCCCCCCAAACTGTGCACACACCCTGCTCAGCACTGCATGCCAGGATCACTCCTCTGGCCACTGCTCCATGTGCCCCAGCCCCCAATGTGGTGGCTAGTATCACCCCAGAGTACTGAAACCCTCCACCCATTCCTGTTGTTGGGGTTGTGGTTTTGACAGACGGCACAGTTTCCACACACCTCCTCGTTGCCGTCTGTCCAAGTGATGATGGGAGTGTGCTGCTCATATAGGCAGCACTCCCAGCATCACTTGGATAGCTGATAAGCAAGGAGGGTGTGGAGAGCTGTGCCACTGGCCATCTGAGCCATGACACCATCAAAGCAGGCATTGGGGTGGGGGGGTGCCTGCAACCAGGGGTCAATGCCACATTTGTGGTGTGTATTTGGGGGAGGGGCAGCCTACAAGTGGCTGGTGCACAGCTGTGTGCTGGGGCAGGTGGCACTGGGCAGCCACCGGGGATGGCCACAGTGGTCTTGTTGTTGGGGGAGTGGGCTAGCTGCTTGGTCCAGGTGGCAACCGGTTGTGTGCACATGCTGCAATGGGGTCATACAGCAGGGTTCTCCCTGGAGTACCCTGCACCCTCCTCTGCACCTCCGTAACAGCACTACATGTCATAGTGCATGGTGTGAAGTGCTGGCATGCCCCCAGCCCACCCCGAGTGCATTCTGGTCTGTGGGCCCAGGGAACTGGTGCATTGTGGCTGTGCACCCCCCCCATTAGTGCATCCTGCGTGGGGGCGCAATCGGTGTGGAATGGCTATGTGACACAGATACGTGGCACATAGCCATTCTTCCCATTTTTGCATAGGGCCCAGTATTAGTTTTAGGCAACACATTACAGTAGCGCTTTTAGAGCCCAGCTCTATCTTGCTATATGACCAGACTTAGTATATCACTGTTTTATCAGGTCATATAAAATATTCAGCTAGACATCACTGATCTAAATTTCACATCCTGGCATGTAACTTTAACTTCCCCATAAAATATAAAAAGGTCCTAATCCATTTAAATAAGCTTAATACCACTGTGACCTTTTTACAAGAAAACAATCTGCCCCTCCTGATGCATGTAAACTACAAAGAAATGGGTGGGATTAGAGCTTCATTACTATTTTTCTTCCACCAAAATGGGAGTCACTATCCTTATTCACAAATCATTAAAATGGAAATGTTTGTCGAAGGCAGTCAATTCAAAAGGCAGCCGGCTAATGGGCCACATAGTTACCCCACAAGGACCACTGATCCTATTCAATATTTACACCCTTAATGAAGTTATGTGAGGAACTCATAAAAGTTAATGTCCAACAGCTACAGTTCTAGCAAGGGAGATGTCAACCGAACTCTCAACCTCTGTATAGGCAGATCTGTCTCTTACTTCAAATTCCATTTCAGAGTAGTGGCTGCCCTCAAACTCCTACTGTACAAATGCACCCTGTCAGATATCAGGCACTAATTTTCCCCAGTGCATGGGACTATACCTACTTCTCTCTAGTACATCTCCCCTCCAGCCATATTGACCTCTTCTTTACATCACCCATATCACACAGCTGATGATAGATGTACACATAAAGCCCACTGTCATATCAGACCATGCCCCTACTTCCCTATCAGTCATCTGGATCCCTGCGTCACCCAAATTCTCCTCTTGGAGGCTAGCCCCCTTGTTACTCAAGGGCCCTAAATTCATTCCCTGGATCAAACAGAAATTAAAAGACTCCCTTACACATAATGACAGTGCGAACGTTTCTGAATGTGTGCTATGGGACACTTTAAAAGCCTTTCTTTGTGGGTGTATCACTAGTTATGCTGTCTATAGACATAAGCAAAAGGAACTGGAAGCCCAAACACTTGAGAAAAAGTTAAAAGAGTTAGAGGAAAAGCACAAGGCCAACCCACAAGTGGACCCCTCAGAGATGATTAAAATCAGAACCTAGTTAAATTCCCATTCCACAGCAAAAGAAGAGTTGACCCTTATCCATACCCACCATAAATATTGGGAAGGCGGAGAATGCTCTAGCAAAGCTCTGGCTTATAAAATTTAAAAATTGCAAGTTGAATAGACCCTACAAAATATATGTAGTGAAAAGGAATTAGAATATATTATAAGTGCATATAATATTGGCTTAAACAGGAACTAAGCGTTGTTAAACCTTTGAGTGTTTATTCTATTTGTATATTTAACTGTAGGGATTCTTTGATTATTAGTATTAGCTGTGTGTTTCAGTTCAGTCAATCACTTGATTATGTTTGTTAAACGTCATTATGACATCACAGTGTTTTTTCAGTATTTAAGTGTTATCTTTTGATATGTGCTTTAGCCTTTGATAAAGGATCCAGTATATGAGCCAAAACTTGTCAGGCGTGCTCTGTTTTAGACAATAAAATGAATTTATTCTAATATCTCCGGTGTCCGTGTAATACTAGGTGGTGAGTGCTTGGCTTACATTGTTTTCATGAAAAGGTTTTATGTCAACCTTTACCACACCCAACTATCTTCTTTACCTGAACAGATAAAAGCATTTCTAGACCCCCTTTCTTTACCTACCATTTCTGAGAGTCAAGCCTCCAGTTTGAATGCACCCATTTCCCTCACAGAAATCTCAAAAGGCTATTCTCTCCATGAATAAAAACAAATCTTTTGGTGGTGATGGCTTACTGATTACTTTTACCAAGTGCTCCACGAGACAGCCCTTACAGAAACAATTATATGAAATGTTTTCATGCTGCACACATTAAACTACCCAAGTGAGATGCATGCTTCAAGTATGATTTAAATGATTTAAATATTAAATTGGAACCGATTGCATGCATATGGCATGCGTGCAGCAAGCAAGTGTGGAAACCATGATTTTTATGTTAAATTGGGAAAGACTGCATGTATGTGGCATGGATGCAAAAAGTAAGTTGTCACTGATAACTGCACACGTAGAAGTTAAGTGACTTGCTCAGGATCACACCATACACAAGTGGGGTTGATGAGATTCAAACCTAGGTCCTCATGCTTTCATGTCTCCTGGCTTGTAATTCAGTGCCTTTAACCACTAAGCCATACTGTCTGCACATATATGGTTCACTTGTACTTCAACACATACTGTATCTGAATACATCTGCACGCATGCGGCATGCTTATAGCCACTGTTATGCTTTTCAGTTTTCTTTTCTCCCACATCTCATTTTCACAGTTGAACTGTAGCACACATGCCAATGGAAACACATGTGGTTTTTCCCACCTCAATACACAAACTTTCCCACAAAATCACTTAATTACTTCTGTCTGGCCTGTACGCCTACTGTTTTCTTCCCACAGTTTTGAATGTTTCCACACAAACAGACTTTACGGTGCAAACACAAAAGTAGCAATAACTCAACACCCCCCCACATGGCCTGTCCACCTCCCATGCACACATACTGTAGTGGGTATGGCCATGCTGCTACAGACAACCAACCAAGCATAGATATAAGTAAAAAGGCTCTTACCTGAGTACTAGGGAGCCAGAGGCAGGAGTTTTTAAGAGATGAGTGTCCATGGGTCAGAGTGCTTGGGAGTACCCCTTGAAATGAATGGTGTTATTTTCTATTACTATTTTATACATTATGATGGTGAGTTGGGGAATAATGAGGGCCACTGTTCTACTAACAAGTCCCTTGTTAGTCGAGAGGTTGCCTTCATTAATCTCCAACTCTCCATCAATAATGTATAAAATAGTAATAAAACAATACCCCCATTCATTTCAGTGGTGCACACCCCTGCAGTCTTCTTTGCCCTTTGTCATAATGTTCCTGAGTGTGGGGATGAAGAGGTCAGCTTCATGGGGGGGAATAAGCCTGACTATATTGGGGCTCCAATAGTCCATGCATACCATACTGCTCAACTGTCTGTGAATGCAAGGGACTGCTCTAGAATGTCTGTAGCATCTCAAAAAGTTACAACTTATTTGTTTTGACTGAAAAGTGATTTACAAATCAGGAAAAATTCAAATGTATATGATTCATCTGTATATGCCCTTAAAAAAATAACTTTGTCCCAATTTTTCTCCCCTACTCCATTCCATTCAATACCATCCCCTATGGGTCATGAAGCCATCCAAAAGTGAAGAAACGTGAAAAACACATCAATATTTTAGTCTTTCCTCCTTTCTCAATCCCCTTGTAAAAAAAAAAATGATTTACTTTTACTTACCTGGCCATATGGCCAGAACCTGCAGCCTGGCATAGTGTACCACCAGCCCAGTTTTTAATCCTCTTCCCCTCTCTCCTTCCACCAGAAGCTGGATGCTAGAACTGACCATCACTGGCTCCCAGCATGGTCTGTGACCAAGTCATATCACAAACCAAACCTACCCAACCTGGGTTGTTTGCTTCTTGCTTGGTTGCTGCTGTGCTGCTACTGCACTGCACTGATCAAGGCCTATGAAGGCCACCCACACTGCTGTCACCACTGCTGCTAAGCCTAGCTTGCTGCCATGGGGGTCTGTGCTGTTTTGTTTTGCAAGGTGAGTCTAGTAGAGTAAGTAGGTAGCCTAGTCTTGAGTTAGCTTCTAGCTCACCCTCTGCCCCTTCAGCCACCAGGGAAGATGGAGACTCACTAAGAGTAGAACAACAAAAGTATGCCGCTACAACACTACAATACAGAGTTCTATGCTGACTGATTCCTCCAGCTGTAGTGTGCAGTCTGTCTACTCTGGCAGGAAAGACAGTGTCACACTTGCAAGGTTCATGTGCTTTTTCTTGGCTAGAGCTCATCCACATCACATGTGATTGTGCTACCGCTAATAGGTGGAGAAAGTGGACAACACAGTACAGACACAGTCAAGTCTGGAGAGTACTGGCACCATGAGCACACACAGGCCAGGTGGGCACTTGTTTTGCAAAATATTACATCCAAATTTAAAGCCATTATTGCCACACCATACAGACAACCTAGACATAAATGGGGGAGGCAACTGCCCCCTCTGCCCTACTTAAATGGCACCCCTGCTTTATGGTAGAAATTCATTCTCAGGTGTTACTGCAATGGTTTCCATTGTATTCTTAGGTACTCTGTCTCCAAGTTTCATGATGTGTCCCGATCCTCATGTGGGTTAGTGTCACTCATTGTCCCTCATTTTGAGTGTCCATGTCCCTCATTTCAGTGACAAAATGTGAGGCATGGTGCATGCTTCCAAGACCTTACTCAGCACAAAGAGTGCTGAGCATGGCCATAGTGTATATGCTCAATACAGAATGACAAAGGGAAAGTAAGTGAGATAAAACAGTCATGGAGAAACACATTTGTAGCACTAAATATGCATAAGGGATTTGCATGGTCCAAAACAAAAAGGATAGGCTTCACAATACAGAGGTCCCTCTTCATACCTCTGGAATGGGGGATGTTGACTGGCTATATCCTAGGCATTTAATGCAGTAAGCAAACAATATTTACAAACTAATGACAATGTATTGACAAAAATCAAAAGCCATTAAACAACTTGCAAAATGATTATAATTAATGAGTTTACCTCATTTTTGTGGAAATTCAAATAAAAATGTATTTTAATGACTCTGATTGCTAGCAGTAGTATAAGAAATAGAAACTGATGTGTTTTTATATGAGATTTTCACCAGCTTAACTGCTGCACACATGGCAAGTGTGCAGCATGTGAACCTGATATGATGTTTAAATGATGTTCACTCCAGCTTAACTGCTGCACCCATGTCAAGCGTGGAACACACGAACCTGGTGGAATTTTCAGAAGATGTTCCCACCTGCTTACCTGCTGCATACATGTCAAGCTTGCATCATGCGAACCTGATTTGCTTTTTAGACCTGGTTCACTTAGGATCACTTTGTGTATATGAACTGCATGCAAACATTGCACAATTAAGCATGTGACATGCATTCTACATATACACAGAACACCCATATTTCTGTAAGGAAGTCTCCCCTATACTGCTCTGGGTCTTCCAATACTCACCGAAAAATAACTCTCTTCTCTCCTCACCCAGAGATACCACCATTTTGGTCCTACCCCAGAAAGTCAAAGATCCTACCTTCCCTTCCAGCTACTGCTCAGTATCTCTTATCAACTCAGATGCCAAAATATTTACAAAACTGTTGGCCACTAGACCAGAACAGGTACTTCTAACACTAATCAAACCCTCACAGGTTTGTCAAAGGCTGGCTCAGTTCAGACCACCTTTGTACTCTTTTAAACCTACAACACGTTGCAAGAACCCTAACTACCCCAACTGCAGCCCTAGGCATTGACTTTGTAAAGGCCTTTGATGCCACTGAATGGCTGTTCCTTTTTGAGGTTCTGATTAAAGCTGGCCTAGGTCCCACATTATGAGTAGTTGTACAAATGTCATACTTGGATCACAGAGCCTGAGTTCCTATCAACTTTCTCTTGTCCCAGCCCTTCCCACTCCATAGAGGAGGCCACCAAGGCTGCCCTCTTTCCACTCTTTTATTTCTACTAGCAATTAAGCCACTGGCCCTCTCACTTAAATTCACACATGCTATCATAGAAATCTCTGCTTCAAGCTCTGAATTTAACTCCCTCTTCTATGTGGATGACTTAGTAATCCATATGAAAAACCTACCACAGCAATACAAGCATTAAAAGACCTGTTAGCTACATATGCCCAAATATCAGGCCTCAAGGTTAACCACACTAGGTCTATGATCCTGCCTCTAAATGACATCTGCACCCCACAAATTTTCCAAAACTCTCAATGGCAATGGGCAGACAAAAAAGCATATCATACTTAGGTGCTACTATCACTAGGGACCTCTCAAACATTATTCATGTAAGCAACAAACCTCTATTCAACAACCTCCACACAGACCATCTACATCAACCTCACAAAAGCTTTTGATCTGGTCAACCACCATCTTCTACTAGAAAAACTTCTTGCTGTAGGTCTATCCCCAGATACCATCAACTGGTTCAGAAACTACCTCACTGACAGAACCCAGCAAGCTAAGATCAATGACGTCCTATCCAGAATCAAAGAAGTGTTCCATGGGGTCCCCCAGGGATCCATCCTGAGACCCCTCCTCTTTAGCCTGTTCCTCAACACACTCCCTGACTCATCAAATATGCTGCTCTATGTGGAAGATGCAATAGTCTTCACAAGTGATGATCATCTGGATACGCTTATCTATGAGCTCCAAAAGAGTTCTGTCAAGCTAGAAGAGTGGTTTCACCACAGTAAACTATGCCTCAATTACAAAAAAACAAAATCCATGCTGTTCTCAAGCAAACAGGCTAAAAGGAATCTAGTAACCAACAGGAAGGGTGAAACCCTGGAACAAATAAACACATTCAGATTCCTTGGAGTCACACTCGATGACTTTCACCTTCAACGCACACATCAACCATATTGTGAATGCTGTAAATGCAAAAGAAGGTATATTATATAGGCACAGGAATTACATCACATCCAATGCCATGAGTATTGCTGTCAACAGCTCAGTCTTATCAGTCATCGGCTATGGGATAATGTCTACAGCACCACCTCTAACACCTCATTAAACAGAGTCAAGATGGTCCTGTATAAAGCCTGAAGACTTGTCCTTGGTGCACATAATCTCATCCACACCTGCAATCTCTATGCCCAAACTGGCTGGCTCCTCCTTCATGAGAGAATAAGGTACCAAGTCTGCCTCCTGTATAAGAAGGCACTACTTGGCCTAACTCCTTCAGGGTTCCAAATGCTACTGCAGCCAGTGCCCACCCCACATCACACCAGAAGTGTTACCAACAATGCCTTTTGTGTACTGTGTAGTTGGACTAGCCTTGCACAGTGCCCCCTTACATTTAGGGCCCTTTAATGACTAAATAGCCTCCATGCCATGATGATGAATGCTACTAAGGCTGTCCATCTCAAAACAGAAATCAGGTACTACCTATCACAAGCAGGGACATGTGACTGCTTTGAGTAAGCCCACTCAGAGCAACATCTTACTACCCTCTCTACACCTTCCCCTATCACTTTCCATGACCCCCTCCTCTACTCTACTCTATCTTCCCTTCTCCAACACCCCATTTATCCCTTCTCTCCCCATCCCCCTTACTATGACCATCCCCATTACTTTACCTTACCGGCTCAATACCCACCTGCCCCAGACCATGCCCAGATGCCCAGTGCGACATTGCTGTATTGGTCGCTGGTTCTTTAGACAAGGCTGTTAGCTGCTACCAGAAATGGTTGTCTAATTTGTAATTCTCTCCTGTATTAGTAACCGTGATATGTTCTTATATATTTCCTGTACCTGACATGGAGCCTTTGTAAAAGTGCTACTAGCTCAAATGTATTATAATTTGAAGCCTCAAATAAATAAATAAATAAATAAATAATATTCCATATTTCATTTGGGTCTTTCTGTATGTTCATGTTAGTACAATAACTTTGTCATGCATTTGTATGCATTTCCTTCTCAATGACTCTTGATGTAATCTTTGATACATGTGTGCCTATGTTATATTGTTTATGTTTTGTGAAAAGTTTATAAAATATTTAATGTCAAAAAATAAAACTACTTAGTTGAATACATCTTGCAAGCAATGTAGCTTACTACCTTAAGGAATGTTTGTTTGCTTTCCCTCAATGTGTTATGGTACCGTCCACCTGTTGATGAGAAGCGATTCCTTCAGGAAGTGGCAGACTTTGTCATCGACATGGTGTTTGAATCGCCCAGATTGATGGTTCTGAGTGAATTCAACACCTGGGTCGATGATGAATTCTCACAATTTGGTCAACATTTCCTCCTGTTAATGACAACTCTGGCCTTACACAGGTAGTTTCCTCTGCTACACATAGATTTGGACACTCTCTGGACCTAATCTTCCTTCTAGGGATCGAAATATCTGATATGAGGGTGGAAACCATTGGGTGGTCAGATCACTACACCGTGAGGTTTAGTTTTTGCACCGCCTCTAGAAGGCCTCCCCCTGTGAAGATGGTTAGCTACCACCCTTTACGGAATACAAACTCCCAAGGCCTTGCGGCGGTGCTGGACCTATCGTTCCCCACGTTGGAAAGCAGTGATCCAGAGACTCTCATGTCTGCCTATAATACAGCCATGGTGGGAGCTCTGGATTCTATTGCTCCGGTTTGAGTTCGCCCCCTCTCCCTTTGCCCCAAGTCCCCTTGGTTTGATGGGACATTGGGGGAGATGCGGAGACAGGGGCGAAGGTTAGAGCTTTGTTGGCAAAAGTCCACTCTTGATGCCGACCACCTTAGATTGATGGACCATTATTCAGTCTATCAATCTGCAATCACCCGTAAGAAGGCAGAACTCCTGTCCAGGGAGATTGTGGTTGCTCAGAACCAACCAACTCAGCTATTTCAAATTGTAGACAGACTGTGCAACCCAGCCTGTCTACAAGTTCGGAAAGCTTTTTCACAGTTAGAGTGCGATGAGCTTGCTTGATTCTTTGCAAATAAGGTGACTGACATCAGGGCAGAAATTACACTTTAGGGGGGTTGCTGTGGACCAGTGTGGAATCACTGTGCCCCAATTTTCCTGGAGTTCATTAGGTCATCTGGAGTTCATGGATGTCATGAGGATTATCCAGAATATGCAACCTACGTGCTGTAGTTTGGATCCTGGACCAACTTTCCTAATTTTGGGTTGTAGTGATATCATCGGTCCAGTCCTTGTGCAGATAGTCAGGTGCTCCTTGGAACCTGGTGAGTTCCCTAGCTTCCTGAAAGAGGCGGTGGTGACACCTCTCATGAAGAAAGCTACCTCAGACCCTGACTGTCTCGCAAACTACAGACCTATCTCTAACCTTCCCTTTGTTGGGAAGGTGATTGAGAAAGTAGTGGCAGCTCAACTGGAGGACCATTTGACCATCCATGACATCTATGAACCCCTCCAGTCTGGTTTTCATAAAAGACATAGTACAGAAACAGCGCTGGTTCGGGTGCTCAATGATCTCTTGATGTCCAGAGATCGGAAGAACCATTCCATCTTGGTTCTTCTTTATCTCTCCTCAGCTTTTGACACCGTAGATCACATGGTGTTTATAGAATGCCTGAGGCTCTTATGTGGAATATCGGGAACTGTCCTAAGATGGTTCACTTCATTCCTCACTGGGAGATCACAAAGAGTTGTGTCCAGAGTTTTTTCTTTGGACTCAACGGCTTTGTTGTGTGGGGTGCCTCAGGGTTCAGTATTATCACCCAGGTTATTTGCGATGTATAGGCTACCCATTGGATACATTGTAAGAAGGTATGGGCTGAGGTTTCACTGTTATGCAGATGATACCCAGCTCTATCTTTCTTTCGCTCCTGACCAGGAGGGAGCTCTCTCAGTCTTTAACAGCTGTCTAAAACAAATCCATTAGTGGATGGATTCTAGTTGGCTGAAGTTGAACTCAGAAAAAACAGAGGTACTGATTGTGGATCCTGGTTGACAGATAGGGGGTTGTGTTGTGTTGCATCCTCTGGAATTTTTCTTGGAGGCATTTCCTCCCAACCTCTGAATGGGTGTGTAGTCTAGGGGTGGTTCTTGATGATAGACTGACACTGCAGTTGCAGGTGACGGCTGTCATCAAGACTTCCTATTATCATCTTAGGAACATCGCCAGGGTTCGGCATCTTGTTTCATCTGATGACCTACCAACTTTAGTCCACACCTTTGTGTCCTTCCACCTGGATTACCACAACTCCCTTTATCTAGGTCTTTCAGGGATTTGACATCCATCACTTGCAACTAGTGCAGAACACTGCAGCCCGGCTTTTGACGGGCTCACGTAGATCCTGTCATATTACTCCGGTGCTGCGTGAACTGCACTGGCTGCTGATACGGTGGTGGATCACCTTTAAAGTTGGCTTGCTGACTTTCAAAGCCCTACACGGCCTGGGCCTGGTCTATCTGAAAGAACTGCTGGTACGCTACTGCCCCAATCGATCACTCCACTCAGCCGATGAGGGGTTGCTAGAGGTTCCAAGGGTGAACTTGAAATCATCTGGTGTTAGAGCTTTTTCGTATGCTTCCCCCACCCTTTGGAACTCTCTACCCCACTGGTTACGGGAGTGCACTTCTGTGGAGGGATTTAAGAGGGGTCTGAAAACTTTTCTTTGGGATAAAGCATTTTTGGAAAACTGATTTGTCTAGTGGATTATGATTTGGTTCTGTTGAATATTTTAATGACTGTTTTAATTGTTGTATGTGTGAGCTGCCTTGATAATTGAAAGGCACCATACAAATAAAATTATTATTATTATTAAATTAATATTACTTTGCTTTGCTGTTTGTATGTGGAATACCCCCCCACCCCCGTGAGCACTGGCATTGCACTGTAGGTATGACAGTTCTACAGCCTGAGTATCTCTGACACAGGTATTAAGACTGGGAGTGGAAGTAGATATATCATACACCCACCACACTGGCCAAGTGAGGCAAAATCATTTATTTTTTCTTCCCAGGTGACAGGTTCAGTATGTTAAGACTGGGAGTGGACAATGGATATACCATGCAACCATCACAGTGGCCAAATAAGGATGAATAATTTCTCTCTTTCCTTCACAGATGACAGGTATAGTAAGACTGGGAGTGGAGAATGTCTATATCATCAATGTGGTCATGCTCAGTGACTAATTGTATAGAGTCTAAATAATTTTATCCTATCTTCACAGGTTTCCTGCCTCGCTGCCTTCCCTTCTCATCCAGCAAGCAAGACTTTTGTTCACCCACCTCCTTACCAGGGCACCTTCATGTCATTTCAAGGCATGGCCATCATCAATGTGATGGTAAATATCCTTTCCAAAAGTTATTTTTTTTTATTTGTTGCATGTTTTCACAGGTATAGCACAATAGGGAATGTACTAGTCCAAATAATTTATATTTTTTATTCACAGGTCTCTTTCCAGTCTGCCATAAATGCCTCCTCCTCCTCTTCCAGCAAGCAAGCCATCACCATTTTCTCCACCAGATCAGTGATGTGTTCACTGTTGCACCCTTAGGTTTGGACATCCTCCTCCTCCTCATCCCCCCCCCTCTTCTCACCATTGTGTGTGATCTTATTAAATTCAACCGGTCTTCTTTATCCATTGTAAATACCAGTTTTCAACTGGATACTGCTACTAATTCTCCACTGTTACACAGCTAAAAAATACCTGAAATGAGAGAAACAGGAGCAGAAAACAGAGAGTGACATACAGTATGAATAACATTTGGAATTTCTAAACAAAAATGAAAATAAAAATTAGTACTTATCTTCCCTAGAAGGAAACATTGATAATTAAATGCCTCATTGGGCTTTAATACATAAACTCAGGAAACTCAATATTAACTATTACATTAAAATGTGGATTGAAAATTGGCTTAGCAATAGAACACAAAGAGTGATCATAAATGGCCAACTTTCTAATAGTGGCAACATTTTGAGTGGCATGTCACAAGGATCTGTTCTTGGTCCTTGTTTGTTCCAAACTTTTATTGCTGATTTAACTGAACCTTGTGTTTCCATTACTACAAAATATGCTGATGATGTGAAAATTGGTGGACCTTGTTCAAATTCTGATCAGATAGCCTTAATTTAACACGATCTCAACATTATTTCTAACTGGGTAAATGCATGGGGTATGAAAGTAAATGTCTCTAAATGTAAAGTGATGCATTTGGGCTTTAATAACTCTAGTTATTCATATACCCTAAGTGACTCACTGCTGGATATTACTGTTTCTAACAATCTTACTTACACCAAACATTTGCACTCTGTTATTTGTACAGCAAATAATGTTGTCTGGTCAATACTTCGCCACATCAGATCCAGAGATTGTGATGTGTTAATGCCCTTGTTCAGGTCATATGTTAGACCTCATCTTGAATATGCTTCACAGATATGGTGCCAGTTTAAAAAATCAGATGGAGTGTCCCTTGCAAAAATTCAAAGAAAATTCACGAAAAAAAAAAATCTGGTCTTGAATCCGTATCTTATGAAAACAGGTTGGAAACTTTGAAACTCATGTCACTCTCTACTAGACATTTGAGAGGTGACCTTCTTTTTCTGTACAATGTTGTACATGATCCTTATGTGATGAGTGAGTTAGGTCTAGAATTTAAGCCCTCTTCATATAATATCAGAGGCCATCCTTTACAGCTGGTTGGAAAATCATTCAAACATAATAATCGGAAATTTTGTCTTCACTCTTCTTACAATAGGACCCTGGAATAAACTTCCATCATCTGTTGTTATGAGTGATACTAAGCATACTTTTAAACATTATCTGGATAAACTAATTCCTTCTGGGTATAATTTATCTTATTACACTTTGGCCTAGTATAAGAGCATTATGGGCCTGAGCCTATTAGCTCTTTTCTTTCACCTTAGTATGAACCTAGTATAAATAAATGAATCTGAGCTGGATCCATATAGCAACAAGATTTCATGACCTGAGTGATAAGTACCTAAAAAAAGAGAAACAGAAATAAAATATGGTTAGAAAGACATTGACTCCACTCCGCCCTGCTCACAGCCAAAAAGTAAAAAAAAACAAAAACTTAACTTTTCTAGTAGGACACACAGTGACACTTGAAGATCATCTTCTGACCTGTGACTCAAGCAAGCCTCATCATTTCATGTGAAAATATCCAGAATTTCTGGGCACCAAAGTTCATCAGGACAGATGCACAGACAGAATTTACAGTTTGTATTTTGTGCTCTTCACAAAATTTCCCCTAAAGTGCATTACAAGAACTGTGGTGGTGGGACTAACATACAGCATGGTCCCATGTAGCAGTAAGCAACAGCCTGAAGTATTTTTGTTCTGGTCATTGAGAAAAATTCTGGAAGCATACTACTTATGCATATTGTACTTTTTGTACCATTTCTCCTAAAGTGCACTTCAAGAACCGTGGTGGTGGGACTGACACACAGTGTAGTACCATGTTGAATTAGCAGCAGCTTGATGTATTTTTACTGGTCATTGAAAACAATTCTGCAAGCACAGAATGTATGTGCTGTATATTGTGCTTTTTGCAGCATTTTCCCTAAAATGCATTGCTAGAACTTTGGCAGTGAGACTGACAAACAATGTGGCACCATGTACTCTAACAGCATGCAGTAGGCTAACATATTTTTTTCTGGTTGTTGAGAAAAATTCTGGGAGCACAGCACTTAGGTATATAGTGCTTTTCACACCAATTCCCCTAAAGTTCATTACCAAGAACTGTGGCAGTTGAACTGACACACAGTGCAGTACCACATAGCAGTAGTAACAGTAGTTCATTGCACCATTTAATAATTTCTTGTTCAGGAGAAATTTTCAATGAGTGAGACATGTATATATTGTGCTCATGAATTTTTGTCAAGTAAAGTACTTCACAACACAGACTGTCTGAGAAGGTAATTTGAACAGAGCAGCAGTAGCTACCACCATTTAATAATTTCTTGTTAAGGAGAACATTTTTGGGAAGTAAGAACAAAAAAATGGCTGTGTGAAGGGAGGGGATCAGTCCAACAGGCTGACTGGGTGACTGATATGGTGTAGCATCAACTGTTGGACTGAATAACAAAATGTGCATATGCAGTCAGGACAGCAACACCCAGAAGCAAACCCCCCCACAGCAAAACCCCGATGGTGACTGTCTGAAGTGACGGGGTTTTCACTGTGACATACTTTGTGGCAATAGGGGGCATACATGTAACTTTACTCTCTGCATGACATAGAGTTAGAGATCTAAAGTAAGGGGGTATAGGGCACAGCCCCCCCCCCGCATGAGGGGTGAGGGAGGTGCAGTCCCCCCAAATTGCCATGATTGAGTGTAGCGGTCAGTGTCATGGTGTTGCTGGTTGTTGTGGGGATATATCAATGTTGGGGATGTCGATGGAGTTTTGTCACTGTCAGGGAGTTTGCTGTGGGGGATGTCATGGTGGCAACATGGAATCAAAATTCAGGGACTAGACAATTTTTAATATGGTGATTTTCAAATGCACTATATGTAGTCAACAGTGCTTTACAACAACAACTGCAGGAAGAGAGAAGTGTCATTAAAGAAAATATATATAGAAGTGTTTTTTTTTTAAAGAAGGAGAGCAATCACAAATAATGAGAAAGAATGGGGTCAAACAGTAAGAGAGAAAGATGGGAAGAGTTTAACTTTTTTTTTTTACTCTGATATATATTTTTTCTCATGAACATAGAGGGTGAAGAGAGACTAAGAGGAGACAGGTGGGAACATCTGATAGAGCTAAGAATGGGGTATAAAAGAAAGAGGATCAGTGAGGAAGGCAAAAGAAGAAAGGATTGAAAAAAGCTGCATTTAGGGAATATTTTTAAGGTCCAAATGGAGGAGAACCTACACCACTGCAATGGAGCTCATTCATGCTGTCCAGAATCATTTTTTGATTTTTAGAGCAGTTTCTGTAGAGTTTCTTCCAAGTAACTCTGCAGTAGAGGTCCCCATATCTGTTCACAGTTGTGCCAGCTTCCCTCTGGTTGTTGTTGACATTGGTAGTGCCAGTGCTGGTGCTGTCTCACGACCCTACCTCTCACTATGGCTGCCTTTCCTGGGCCACCATAACCATTGTGGACATCATCTAACTTTGTGCTGCTCCCTCAGCAGCACAGAAGGACCACTGCTACCATCACCATCACTCACCACCTCCCTTTTATTGGCCTCCTACTGGCTCAGGTGGCAGATTTTCATGTTGGTACCACTGGTGGCTAGATGGGTGCCCTTCTTCCCAGGACTGACTAGTGTGTTACAGAGATCATATATGACAACACTGTCATTGTTAGGGTCCATGGTAAAAAAAATCCCACAAGAGGGAAGACCTGGGCTGCTTCCTTGAATGGGGCACTGGGGAGCCAGAACATAAAGAACCTGCACATGACTCCTAAGGAGTATCAACCTGTGCCAATGGTGGTAACATGGGGTCATAGGGGATTCAGGCTGTTGCTGCACTGGGGGACTGCTGCTGTAGAGCTGGGAGAACTAGGGGCTGCTATCCAATTGGGATTTCCTGCTGCTTTCAAGCTGGGGGCTACTTGATCATCCCTCCTGCCTCTACCTTCTGCATCTGGGCCTGGCATTGTTCAGTGCAGTTGTATGGATCCACCACAAGTCTGAACATGACCCATCCCATCCTCCATCTCTAAATAAATAAAAGAATGTGAGACAGAATGAGAGAAAGAAATATCTGCTAGAAACAAATGGGAGGACAGGAAAATAGAGAGCTATAACTAAAGGTTACAATGAAAGAAGTACATGCAAAATATAACAGGAACAAAAACTGAAGTACTCCTAAGAACTAAAAAAATTAAGTCAGAATGAAAAAAGAATAGAAAACAGCTGTTAATAGAATGTGTTGATTTACATCAAAAAAGTTGCTTTGAAAAGGTGTCAGGCTTCTATCTCCTAAGGATATGCAAATATCTTATCCGAAATATTTGGCTGAATATTTTATTCTGGATCCCAAACATTAATTTAGAATGCTCACTATTCCATATTTGTGATTCTGGTTATGATTAGAAATAAACAAGAAAAAGAAACAGCTCCCCACCCTCCCCTCTAACCCATCTTTTAAATATACCAGCATCCATTGCTTCATATTCAGTTAGAACCCCACCCCATTCTCCTCCCCCAAGCACTCACTTTTTGGTATATACAGGTACAGTACATATGTTTCTGAATTATAGCTCCAGTGACTGCTGACTGGCACAACCTGCCTGCCTCCATGGTCAGACCCCAACTTTCAGCACTCTGTAATCATTAGAACAAATCAAAGTATCCTCCCACACTCCACACCCTGGCAGCAGCTACTCCCCCACCCACACTCCATCTGCCCTCAGTTCCAAAGGACAATCGAAGTGAAGGAGACCAACACAGCCCACCCTCCTTTACAGCTGTCTGTTCTCTTCTTAATGAAGTCACTCACAGACCTGCTTAGTAAAGAATGTTGATCATGTGATCAACTGGTTGCACAATATGAGCAGGTGTGCAAATGCTTTCATTCTAAAGAAGGCGGCCAGTTGTGGAGAAGGGCTCACTGTGTTAGTCATCTTCTTCACTCCCAATCACCATTTAGAATTGGGTGTGGCTGGGGTGCAGAAGGTGGTGGGGGTAATTGCTGCTGCCAGGGTGGAGTGTGGTAATAGTCTGATTTATTCTAGTGCTTGAAAAATGCTGAAAGTCATGGGCTGGCTGTGGAGGTGGGTGGGTTGTGCCAGTCACCCATCATTGGAGCTATAATTAAAATGCATATATATATATATATATATATATATATATATATATATATATATATATATATATATATATATATAACAGACCCAAAGACGGGGTGGGAGGGAAGCCTCAACTACTTCTTGTTAGGTGCTCACATCCAGGGAAGAACTTCATAAGTACTAACACAAAGTTCAGTTATAACTGAAAGCGGAGGGCACTCAAAAACCTTTATTCAAAATCACTTTATTTAAGTAGAAAAATGCATGGAAGTCCACTCAAACTGCTGAAACCCAAGGGATTACTGGATACAGTGTTACTCCACTTCTTATCGTGCCAAAGGCACTAACACTGTCCCACTTCAACTGCCAAAGAATCTCAATGTGCAAACTACAAAGTTGTCACAAAAGCCTCAATTCACCTGCTAGCAGCATAGACATGTGCAAAACAATGCATATTCATGCAAAACTGTGCAAAAAGCAGCAAATTCGAGGAAGTGTTTACCAATTTCAGCAGGAGCATCTGGCGCAGTCCCAGATACATTCAACAGCGTTGTGGTTGTGATGCACTTACGTTTTGAACATGTGGTTCATCCTCAGAGTGTGCTGTGTTCATAGCCAGTGTGCTTCTTAAAAGAAGCAAATTTAAAAGTGCAGACACCAACCTAATACATTCACTTATTGCAGGAATGCAGTATAGACTAAAGTGCATTACAACATTCACTAAATAAATACTCAAATAATTTACATCCATCTCTCAATCATATAACAGCTACCCAAAGCTTCTAGTATGATTGTAACATACAAACTGAACACAGACACAGTCAGACAATCAGCCAAAACTCAAAAATGGGGGGCTAGCAGAGACGGCAAGTCATGCTGCCCATCACAGGAGAGTCGACAAGTCATCCTATGAACACAAAGAAAGCAGCAGGGCTGAACAAGTCATGCTGCTCCACATAGTGGAGCTGTCAAGTCATACTATGCGGAAAAAATATTTTAGGGGAAAAAAAGGATTTTTTGTTAAAAAATTTTTTCAACCCCCAAAATCAGTTCTTCTACAAAGAGCTTTTCATCAGAATATTGTCATTTATTCCCAATGGGTGCAGGGTCTCCAAAGTATATGCCCAGAAGAATTCTCATTGTAGTAACTTCTGTTTCAGACTTCCACCCTGGGATGTCAGTGTTACTTTTTCAAGTCCTACAAATTTAAGAGATGCTGCAGACCCATGTCTGGACCATTTGTAGTGTTTAGCCATGACATAGGTGAGATCATCATTTTGAATAGCTGCCTTGTGCTCTCCCACTCTGTTTCAATGAATGTTTTGTTTGTCCCATGTACCCCAGCCCACATGGGCATGTCAATAAATAGACTACTCCACATGTGCTTCAATTGATAAATTGTTTGATGTCATATTTTTTCCCATATCTTGGGTGCACAAAGTATTTTGTGGCCATAGTGTTTGAAGAATGGACACAGTGAAAACTTCCCATAGGGGGTTTTTGTATCCAGGTTTCTGAACATGCAGCTGGTTCCACTAAGGGATGCACTAAAGTGTCCCAAAGATTCTTTCCCCTTCGATAAGTAATTCTCCATCTTGCTTCCACCAACTTTTTCAACTTAGGATCCACATTTGCACTTGCCAATGTTTTTTAATAATGTTTCCAATTCTTGGAGCTGGTGGGTTATATTGTGTTACAAAAGTGGGTGGGGTATTGGTGTCATCTGCAGGGGTGGCTAGTTGTTTATTCAAAATAGCCTCTCTATTCATTCATTTTGTCCTCTCAGCTGTTTCTTGTACTAAAGAGGGTGAATACCCTCGTGCTTGAAAATGATTTATGAGATCTTTAGAGGCTTCCTCATACCCAGCTAATGTGGAGTAGGACCGATGACCTCAATGCACACCTCAATGCCTGTTGGTGGGGCCGTGGTGAGGGTGGGGTACAAGGGGCGTGGGAACCCTAACATCGAATTTCCTCACTTTTGTCACTGTGGAACAACCATAACTGATGCATTAAATGGAGTTTTTTGCCATGAATTTCCCTACTTTTTGAGAATGTGCACTATAAATAGTGAAGTAATGGCAATGCAAGTGCAAACGCTAACACACATGGCGATGCAAATGAAAATTATAACGCAAATGGTAATACAAACACAAGCGCAAATGTTAATGAAAACAGAAATGCAAATGCAAGTGCATACGGAAACACAAACCATAGCGCACACAAGCATGGTAATGTAATTGGAAATGCAGACAGTTACGGTAACAGCAACGATGACACCAAAGGAAACAAAAACAGAAATGCAAATGCAAATGGAAATGCACATGGTGCTGCAAAAGGAAATGCAAACAAAAACAATAATGGAAACACAAATGTTAACAGTTACACAAATGCAAGCACAAACAAAAATGCAAAGGGTAATGCACACGGAGGCGTAGACGGGAATGGTAATGCAAACAGAAACACAAATGCAGGTGCATATGGAAATGCAAATGATAACGAGCATGGTCACGGTACCGCAATAGGAATCGCAAATGCTAACGGTAACAGCAATGATTATGCTAAATGAAACACAAATGCAAATGGAAGCGCATATGCAAATGCAAATGGTAATGCACATGGTGACACAAAATGAAATGCAAACAAAACCAATAATGGAAACACAAATGTTAACAGTAACACAAATGCAAGTGCAAATGAAAATGCAAAGGGTAACGCATACGGTGGCGTAGACGGGAATAGTAATGCAAAACAGAAATGGAAATGCAAGTACGTACAGAAACACAACTGGTAACGTGCATGGTCACAGTACCACAATAGAAAATGCAAATGCTAACAGTAACAGCAACGATGATGCCAAAGGAAATGCACACAGTGACACAAAACAAAATGCAAACAAAAACAGTAATGGGAATGCAAATATTAACAGAAATGCAAATGCAAGCACAAATGAAAACACAAAGGGTAATACACATGGTGGCGTACACGGGAACGGTAACGCAAACAGAAATGCAAACACAAGCGCATACAGAAACACAAATGGTAACGCACACGGTCAAGGTACCGCAATAGGAAATGCAAATGCTAATGGTAAAATCAACGATGAAGCCAAAGGAAATGCAAATGGAAGCGCGTACGCAAATGCAAGTGGTAATGCACACGGCAACAAAAAACGAAATGCAGACAAAACCAGTAATGGAAACACAAATGTTAACAGTAACGCAAACACAAGCGCAAATGAAAACGCAAAGGGTAACGCACATGGTGGCATAGACGGGAACTGTAATGGAAACAGAAATGCAAGTACATACGGAAACGCAACTGGTTACGTGCACGGTCAAGGTACTGCAATAGGAAATGCAAATGCTAATGATAACAGCAATGATGACGCCAAAGGAAACGCAAATGGAAGTGCGTATGCAAACACAAATGGTAATGCCCATGGTGATGCAAACTGAAACCCAAACAGAAACAGTAATGGAAATACAAATGGTAACAGTAACGCAAACACAAGCGCAAACAAAAAGGCAAAGGGTAACGCACACAGTGGTGTAGATGGGAATGCTAATGCAAACAGTTACAGAAACGCACGTGGGAATGCTAACTGTGACAGTAATGGAAGCACGCACCCTTTTTTTCACCAACAGCTACATAGAGAAACACAGTGAATACAAAGAATGTATGCATAATAATGGGCCTCGGAGCAGAAAATGAGCACTTGGAATACTAAATTGCTTATATCTCAAGAGCCATACGACGTAGAAAATTTTTTTTAATTTCATATAAATTATGACTTTCCTGGCTAGTTTTGTACTTATCCCCTAGTGGGGGGCTAAGCAATTTTCCCGTGAAAAGTCTGTATCTCAAAGCGTTTTTGAGTTCCGGGCCACGAAAAGCACGGCAGATGACGCAATGTTAGTCTATGGGAAAAAGTGTCAACTTTGGAGCACCGTAACTTTCCATCTGTGCAATATTTTGTCACCAAACCACCAAAAGGCTCATCTATGGAATGTTGGCTTTCTTCCCTCCATATCTCAGCCCAAAAGACCAAACTGTTGTTTTGCAGTAAGGTGGCAAAGAATTCATGTTATTTTGGGCATAGTGTCACAAATCACAACACTTTCGCAAATGAAATCATGAAAGTGTTGTGAGTGCGACACTACTTTGCGACACTACTTTTTACAAAAATTTCAAAACATATTTCTGGGCTGTTTAACCCCTCCAAAAAATAGACAGGGCTAGCATCCTCAGGATCTGACTAGGTGAACACAAAAAGAATTGCATCCCTAGAGGCTCCCAAATTTAAATGCCAAGCATTTCTGTAACCACCAACTGAAAATAAATGGCTGGCTCATGACACTACAGGGGTCATTTGTGACACTAAAAACTGCATTTGCAACACTGTTGAACTTTTTGTTAACTTTTCCATTGACCATAATAGTGAACTTGTTTTTTGAATAACCTTTGAACCGTTTAATTGTTTTTCACGAAATCTTTGAAAGGCACATCGGGGACCCTGGCCGCATGTTCCCTGCCATTTTTGGACCAGTCACACAAACCATGCAACCTGTAGACATGAGCAAAGAATGCGCAAAAAATCATAAATGCACTATGGAATGTTGCTTTATAACTCCACAACCGTATATCTGACCATTACGAACCTTTGCAGATCCAGAGATCTATGGTACCACTCTGTGTCTGCCAAATTTCAGGCAAATCCATCATATGGTGGCAAAGTTATTAAGATGCAAGTTTCACACTTTAACCTTAAATGGGGTACTCAACCCGAACTATAGTGGCACTGCCGTGCCACTATGATATATTATGGTAGCACGGTAGTGCTACCATAGTTAGGGTTGAGGAGCCATTTCTATGTTAAACCCCAAAACTTTGCACCTTAATAACTTTGCAACTGTTTAATGGATTTGCCTGAAATTTGGAATTTATGATCAAGAACCATAGGCCTTGGGATCTCGCCAAGTTTCGTACTGGTCGGATATACGGCTGTGGAGTTATTCGTGATCTGTGCGCATCGCTTACGCTTTTTCTGGAATTCTGTGGTCGCGCCTACAGGTCGTGACGTGTTTACGTGGACCAGCCCAAAATCTTCAGGGAACATGCAGCTGGGGTCCCCGATGTGCTCTTTCAAAGATTTTGTGAAAAATATTAAACGGTTCAAAAGTTATTCAAAAACAGTTTCCCATTATAAGTCAATGGGAAAAGTTAACAAAAGTTCAACACTTTCAAGAATGCATTTTTACTTTCGCAAATGGGCCTGTTACTTTCGCAAATCGGCCATTTTGTTTTCAGTTGGTGATCAGAAAATGGTTGGCATTTAAATTTGGGACCCCTAGCAACCTAATTCTTTTGTATTCACCTAGTCGGGCCCTGAGGATGCTTGCCATGTCTTTATTTTGTGGTAAAACACCCCAGAAATATGTTTTTCAAATTTCTGGAAAAAGTACTTTCAAAATTACTTTCGTGCTCATGAAAGTGTCGCAAATTTTTGTGAAAGCTTTCACAAATTGTGACAGTAATTTTCTAGTCTGTGGGAAAATGACAGCAATTCTTTGGCACTGCACTGCAAAATAACCGTTGGGAGTTTTGGGCTGAAATTTGGAAGGAACGCAGCCGACATCTCACAGATGTGCCTTTCAGTGTTGTATTGAAAAAATATTACACGGCGGCAAAGTTATGGCACTCCAAAGTTGACAGTTTTTCCCATAGGATAACATTACGGCACCCGAAGCATTACAGGAATCCTTTGGCACCCTGCTGCAAAATAACGGTTTGGTCTTTTTTCCTGAAATTTGGAGGGAAGACAGCCAACAGTACACAGATGTGACTTTCAGTAGTTTGTGAAAAAATATCACATGGCGGCAAAGTTACTGCACTCCAAAATTGACGGTTTTTCCTATAGGATAACATTACGGCGCCTTATACTTTAACAGAAATCATTTGGAGCCCTGCTGCAAAATAATGGTTTGGTCTTTTTCCTGAAGTTTGAGGAAGACAGCCAACAGCCCACGATGTGCCTTTCAGTAGTTTGGTGAAAAACATTACAGGAGGCAAAGTTATGGTGCTCCGAACTTTTCTTTTTTTCCCATAGGATAACATTACGGCGTTCACCGCGCCTTTCAGGGCCCGTATCTCGGAAACGGTGTGAGATACGGACTTTTCGTCTGAAAACTTCTTAGCCCCCTAATGGTGCTGAGATCCAAATTAGCCAGGATAGTTGTAAATAATATGACTTTTAAATTTTTTTTCTACGTTGTACGGTTCCTGAGATATAATGTATTTAGTATTCCAAGATCTCATTTTCTGTGCCGATACTCATTATTTTGCATACATTATTTGTACTTCACTGTCTTCTCAATGCAGGTTTTGGGAAACCAGCCTGCGCGCTTACATTACTGTTACTGTTGTCCTTTCCGCTTATGGATCCGCACCTGCTTCACTTACCATTGACGCTCAGCGCCACCATGTGCGCTATCCTTGCATTTTCATTTGCGCTTTGTGTTTCTGTTATTTTTGCCATTTCTGTCTACAGTACTGTTTATCTTACTGTTTCACTTTACATCACCATGCCCATTGACATTTCTGTTTGCAGGCACCATGTTACTTATGTGACAACACATCACGTGGCAGACCATTCCCGCTTCCACGCCACCATGTGGCTATCTCTTTCTGTTCTCATTCATGCTTGTTACCATGTGTTCACTCTTTAGCATTTCTGTTTGCATTGTTGTCCCTGTTAGTATGCCACAACACATCATGTGGTGGGAGCTGGGCCTCAGATGAGGTAGCGGGAGCGTTAGTCTTTTGGGCTGGGCGCTCCCTCCTCGCTCATTACATTCACTGTTCTTATTATCATTCTCAAAAGAAGGGAAATTAGAGGTAAAAACTCCATTTAATGCATTAGTTAGGTTGTTTCATAGTGACAAAGTGAGATTGTTGGAAATTCTTGAGCTCCCTGCGCTACTTTCCAACGGTATTAGTGCATTGGGAGTCATAACCAACTCTCACCCCATTCTCCCCATACCTCTGCTGCTTTACACATGTCATGGGGTGAGAGTTAGGCTGACGATCCCAATGCTAACCCCCAATGCTGGTTGGGGGTGGCTGGGGTCCAAGGGGTTTCAACCCTAACAGCTAATTTCCTCACTTCTTGTCGCTGTGGAACAACCCCTAACTAATGCATTAAATGGAGTTTTTCGCCTTACCATATATATATATATATAGTGGCACTGTGAAGTGCCACTATAGTTAGGGTTGAGGAGCCATTTTATGTTAAAACCCCAAAACTTTGCACCTTAATAACTTTGCAACCGTTGACGGATTTCGCTTCGAAATTTGAATACACGATCAAGAACCATAGGCCTTGGGATATGCCAGGTTAATTGCATCAGTCAGATATACAGCTGTGGAGTTATTAGGCGTGATCCTGTAGTAATGCGTTACGCTTTTTGGAGTTCTTGGTGGCCTACAGGTAGTACAGTTTGTGCGACCGGCCCGAAATCTTCAGGGAACATGCGTCGGGTTCTCCATGTGTCTTTTGAAGATTTCGTGAAAAATATTAAACGGTTCAAAAGTTATTCAAAAACAGTTTCTATTATAAGTCAATGGGAAAAGTTAACAAAAAGTTCGACAGTGTCGCAATTCATTTTTTACTTCGCAAATGGGCCTGTTACTTTCGCAAATCGGCCATTTTGTTTTCAGTTGGTGATCAGAGAAATGGTTGGCATTTAAATTTGGGACCCTCTAGCAACCTAATTCTTTTGTATTCACCTAGTCGGACCCTGGAGGATGCTTGCCATGTCTTTATTTTAGAAACACCCCAGAAATATGTTTTTCAAATTTCTGGAAAGTACTTTTCACAAATTACTTTCGCTCACGAAAGTAAGTGAACTTTTGTGCTAAAAGCTCAAATTGCAACAGTAGTTTTCCATCTGTGGGAAGTGACAGCCATCTTTTGGCACTGCACTGCAAAAGAACCGTTGGGAGTTTTGGGCTGAAATTTGGAGAGAACAGAGCCGACATTTCACAGATGTGCCTTTCAGTGTTGTATTGAAGAAATATTACACAGCAGCAAAGTTACGGCACTCCAAAGTTGACGGTTTTTCCCATAGGATAACATTACGGCGCCCGATGCATTACAGAAATCATTTGGCACCCTGCTGCAAAATAACGGTTTGGTCTTTTTTCCTGAAATTTGGAGGGAAGACAGCCAACAGCCCACAGATGTGCCTTTCAGTGGTTTGGTGAAAAAACATTACAGGGAGGCAAAGTTATGGCACTCCAAACTTTTCTTTTTTTCCCATAGGATAACATTACGGCATTCGCCGTGCTTTTCAGGGCCCGTATCTCGGAAATGGTACGAGATTCGGACTTTTCGTTGGAAAAATGCTTAGCCCCCTAGTGGGGGCTAAGTATCAAATTAGCTAGGACGGTTGTAAATAATATGACTTTTAAATTTTTTTTCCACGTCGTACGGTTCCTGAGATATAACGTATTTAGTATTCCAAGTTCTCATTTTCTGCGCCGATAATCATTATTATGCATACATTATTTGTACTCACTGTCTTTCTCTATGCAGGTTTTTGGGAAAACTAGCCTGTGCGCTTACATTACTGTTACTGTTGCCCTTTCCGCTTGCGGTTCCGAACCCGTTTCACTTACTGTTGACGTCTGCACCACCATGTGCGTTATCCTTTGTGTTTTCATTTGCGCTTCTGTTATTTTTTGCCTTTTCTGTCTACAGTACTGTTTATCTTTCTGTTTCACTTTACGTCACCATGCCCATTGACATTTCTGTTTGCAGGAACCATGTTACTATGTGACAACACATCACGTGGCAGACCGTTCCTGTCTATGTCACCATGTGCATTACCCTTTCTGTTCCCATTCACGCTTGTGTTACCATGTGTGCCACTGTTAGCATTTCTGTTTGCATTGCTGTCCCTGTTAGTATGCCACAAGACATCATGCAGCGGGAGCTGGGCCCAGAGGACCCAAGGCCCCGCCGCTGATTGACATTCACTATTTCTCATTATCATTCTCAAAAGAAGGGAAATTAGAGGCAAAAACCTGTTTAATGCATTAGTTAGGTTGTTCCACAGCAACAAAAGTGAGGAAATTCGCTGTTAGGGTTGAAAACCCCATTGACCTCCCACCCCCCAACCAGCATTGGGTGTGCATTGGGATCGTGGGTCCTCAACTCTCACCCCATTCTCCTATACTTCTGCTGTTTTACACATGTCATGGGGTGAGAGTTAGGGCTGACGATCCCAATGCGCACTCCCAATGCCAGTTGGGGTGGGCGGGTTTTCAACCCTAACAGCGACTTCCTCACTTTTGTCGTTGGAATAACTCCAACTAATGCATTAAATGGAGTTTTTGCCTCAATTATATATATATATATTTATATTCATTGCAAAAATCTTTGTTAATGCATCAGTTAGGGTTGTTACTAAAGTGACAAAAGTAGGAAAATGGCACCCTCACCCTGCAGACACTCACAGGCATTGGGGTGTGCCTTAGTGTTGTCGACCCTAATGCTTACCCCATTGAATCCCCCCACCCCGTAGACATTGTCAGGCATCAAGGGTCTGCCTTGGGGTCATTGTCCCTAATGCTCACCCCATTCTGTAAGTAAGCAACCTGAGATGGATACAGTATAGGAGAATGGGGTGAGTGTTTGTGCCGATGATAATATATATATATATAGATATATATATATATATACATATAAATATATATATCTATATATATATTAGAGGCAAAAAACTCCATTTAATGCATTAGTTAGGGTTGTTCCACAGCGACAAAAGTGAGGAGATTCGCTGTTAGGGTTGAAAACCCTAACTCCAAATTCACCCCCACCAGCACCACACACACACAGACACACACACACATGCAAGTATGGGGGAGGACCAAGTCAACACAACCAATGACAGACATCCAGCAGCAGGTGACAGAAATAATAAACAATTGTCTAAATGTACTACGAGACATCCCCACCCACCTGACCAGGTACTGCATGCTCAGTGGAGATCAACAGCAAAACTGAGGCCATGTACACCAAACGTATACATCCCTGACTGCAGCTGCACACAACGTACTACACTTAGTAGTTGCATGGTCTTTACCTACCGATGCCCTCACACCACACCACAACTGGTACTGTGTCGTTAGTCAATATAAATGCCAAGGTGCATGATGACAGTTGTAGAAAGGTTTTAACACTAGTGAGTATACATTAATTAACAGAAGTACATAAATTAACTACAAGACACTAGCATGCACAAGATAAAAGTAGTGTTACATTTAGTATGTGATTTACATAGTAGTACATTTACTGCAACTGTTTACTCAAGATAGAGAGGCTGATGTAAACGTATGGAAAAAGCATTGCCTGTTCAACGCTGTGAAATTCAGACTCGCCAGTATCAGATGCATTCTTACTGATGAAGGTGAACTGCTGATGTACATACATAGACCTTCAGTGTGTTTCAATACTAAAGATGCAGTAAGTATTCTTTGTAAGAAACAGTGTAATTGCATGGATCAGGCCAAGCAACTTCTAAATATCATAGCACTACTGAGCCAACAATGACGCATCTGTATCAGAGATGTCTATAGGATAGATTTTCCTGTAGGCACTTACTGTATATGTTGTACCTGAGAAAGACAATCTCATTGCATCTGTGATGACTAAGTTATTCAAATAGTGATACATTTACTATTGTTGCAATGAGTGATCTATGCCACTTATGGACACAGTGTAATTTTTAACAGTTGTTTCTGCATACTTAGGCTGCACGCCTAGTGTTTGGGTTTGCTACACTTCTGTCACTGATGCTATCAAAGTGATAACTATGTTAATTGTGGTACAACAGGAATCAAGCAGGTATAGTGTAGATATAAACAGAATGTCTTTTAGTATTGATTTAACTCACAATGGGCTAAGTGTACTAGGACAGCAGGGTTATTTTCTATCACTGACTCTGTCAGTTATAATCACACTATGTTTCATGACTGTAATGACTGAGTTACACTGTTCATCTTCATGAGTTCATATTCACAGCCATTCTCCAGTAACTAGACAGTGTATGGTGTAACTGGGTGGACACTGTGTTGCAAAGCTGCTGCAGTGCCTAGCAGAGGGAGAGTATCTACTCATAAAGACAATTAAGCAATAAGGCATGACCAACAGTTATGTTAAATGGTCTGTTAATCACCCTGTAGGGGTTTAATGTTGAATGAGGCATAGCCGTGAGTGCCACATGTCGCTAGACAGTGATAAACTGACCATTAACATAATACCTGGAGTGGCTTATTGCTATCATAATAAAACTGTTTTTAAACAACATTAAACCACATTCATCATATGGTTAGGCTCTCATGTATCTTAATAAAACTAAACATAAGGCTGTTACAATGTTTACAGTCAATTAGAAAGCTGCATTTCTCAAACCCTTGTTATAATCAGAGATATTATACCTGTACAAGTCCTTGGTTTTGCTCAACTCTATTGCTCAGGTGGCCCACCACATGTGGTGTGGTCTGGTGTGGGGCATCGGTAGTTAAGGCCATGCAATTACTAAGTGTGGTACGTTGTGTGCAGCTACAATCAGGGATGTGTACGTTTGGTGTACATGGCCTCAGTTTTGCTGTTGATCTCCACTGAGCATGCAGTACCTGGTCAGGTGGGTGGGGATGTCTCGTAGTACATTTAGACAATTGTTTGTTATTTCTGTCACCTGCTGCTGGATGTCTGTCATTGGTTGTGTTGACTTGGTCCTCCCCATACTTGCATGTGTGTGTGTGTGTCTGTGTTTGTGTGGTGCTGGGGAGGGTGGATTCGGTGTTAGGGTTTTCAACCCCAACAGCGAATTCTCTCACTTTGTCAGCTGTGGAACAACCCTAACTAATGCATTAAACTGAGTTTTTGCCTCTAAGAGAATGATAACAGAAATAGTGAATGTAATGCAGCAAGGGAGTGTGTGGGGCCGTCCCGCCACGCGGATGTCTTGTGGCATAGTAACAGGAACAGCAACGGAAACAGAAGTAACAGAAGACATGGTAACGCGTTGTTTAATGAGAACAGAAAGGATAACGCACATGGTGGCGTAGATGGGAACGGGTTCACGCGGATGTGTTGTCACATAGTAACATGGTGCCTGCAAACAGAAATGTCAATGGCATGCAGGACGCAAAGTGAAACAGAAAGAGAAACAGTACTGTAGACAATAAATGGCAAAAATAACAGAAACGAAGCGCAAAGGAAAACACAAAGGATAACGCACTTGGTGGCGAGACGCCAAAGGTAAGGAAAGAGTACGGAACCGTTAAGTGAAAGGGCAACGGTAACAGTAATGTAAGCACACAGGCTGGTTTTCCCAAAACCTGCATAGAGAAATACAGTGAGTACAAAAATGTATGCATAATAATGGGTATCGGAGCAGAAAATGAGGACTTGGAATACTAAATAGGTTATATCTCAGGAACCGTATAACGAGAAAAAATTAAAAGTCATATGATTTATGACTGTCCTGGTTAGTTTAGGACTTAGCCCCACTAGGGGCTAAGCAATTTTCCAACTTAAAAAGTCTCAGACTTCACTAACTGCTCGGTGATAATGGATCCTGAAAGGCGCGGCAAAACCATAATGCTATCCCATGGAAAAAGAGAAGTTTGAGTGCCATAACTTTGCCTCCCTGTAATAGTTTTTCACCAAACTACTGAAAGGCACATCTGTGGGCTGTTGGCTGTGTTCCCTCCAAATTTCAGGAAAAAAGACCAAACCATTATTTTGCAGCAGGGTGCCAAAGGATTCCTGTAATGCGTCGGGCGCCATAATGTTATCCTATGGGAAAAAGCATCAACTTTGGGGTATTGTAACTTTGCTGCCATGTAATATTTTTTCAACGAAACACTGAAAGACACATCTGTGAAATGTCGGCTATGTTCCTTCCAAATTTCAGCCCAAACCTCCAGACCGTTCTTTTGCAGCGGAGTGCCAAAGAATTGCTGTCATTTTCCCACAGACTAGAAAAGTACTGTCGCAATTTGCGAAAGCTTTCGCAAAAATTTGCGACACTTTCGTGAGCACGAAAGTACTTTGTGAAAATACTTTTTCCAGAAATTTGAAAACATATTTCTGGGTGTTTTACCCCAAAATAAAGACACGGCTAGCATCCCCAGGGTCCCACTAGGTGAATACAAAAGAATTAGGTTGCTAGAGGGTCCCAAATTTAAATGCCAAGCATTTTTCTGATCACTAACTGAAAGCAAGATGGTATTTGCGAAAAGTAACAGGGCCATTTGCGAAAGTAAAATGCATTTTATTACACTGTCGAACTTTTTGTTAACTTTTCCCATTGACTTATAATGGAAATTGTTTTTGAATAACTTTTGAACCGCTTAATATTTTTCATGAAATCTTCAAAAGGCACATTGGGGACCTCAGCTGCACATTCCCTGAAGATTTTGGGGCTAATCACGAAACCTTGGCAAGCACCTGTAGGCGCCACTCAGAGAATTCCAGAAAACATAAACGCAGTAACAGATCATGCTTAATAACTCCACAGCCGTGTATCTGACCAGTACAAAACTTAGCAGATCCCAAGGTGTATGGGTCTTGATTGTGCATTCCAAATTTCAGGCAAATCCGTCAAATGGTTGCAAAGTTATTAAGGTGCTAAATTTTGGGTTTAACATAGAAATGGCTCCTCAACCCTAACTATGGTAGCACTACCGTGATACCATAATATATATATATATATATATATATATATATACATACATATATATTTTGTTGTTGAAAGTTTGTGAAGGGGAGAGGCACACTGAGCACCAGTCCCTTTCAGAGTGTGGGGGGGGGTGGAGTGGAGGCAAGGGAAGGGGAATATTTGTACAATGTAAACTGACTTACAGAACCAGATTAAGCCATTGGTGGTATTTGTTTTAGTGAGTGTGTGTGTGTGTGTGTGTGTGAGTGTGTTTAAAGCAAAGCAATGTGTGTAACTTAACAAATGTTGTGAAGATTAAGCCAGGCTGGTTATTTCTAAAAGTGGGGCCCAAAGGAGGTGTGCGTTTTGAAATTGCGATAATGCCTTACAGTCAGATCCTGGATTCAAATGAGCTTTCTTTTAATACATTTTTGGGCAGGTCTAGCCAAGGTAATGCAGCTTCTTCTTGCTTTATAGCTTTTCTTGCACCTGTCCATTTAATTTACTGAAGTCTGTCAGCAACGCTTGATTAAACAATCCAGTATCGGTCTTATATCTGCCAATTTCTACATTCTAAATCTGAAATATATAATTTCAGAAGCACCTGCGTGAAAGAGGGAGACGTTTTATCAGGACAAACAAAAGAAAAAAGAAACTGCAGGTAAGTTGCCCAGTCTGTTTCTGTGGATCGCTTTGCATTTCATTGAACTCAGGGTGGGTGGGGAGTATATGGTCTTTAAGATCAGAAAGTTGTGATGATAGCAAGTCGGTTTACAATTTCAAACAGAATCTTTAGTGGGTATGAAGGGGTCTATTAGCATATGTCAAGAGGGCTTATATGCATAGATGGTGTATATATAAACAGGAGGCTATCTGCTCTGGACACAGACACAACAGCACAGGCTAGAGGTTTGCCCAAGCAGTGCGCCATCTCTGTACAGAGCTCTGGACAGGGAAGGCGCCTGGGAATCTATTGCATTTTTCAGACAAAGGTTAAAATGCAGACCGGCACTATCAGGCTTGGTTAGGACCTGAACTTATTTTCTTTGTACTGGGGCATTTTAAACACGGGGGACTGATGGCACCAGCTGAGCTGCTCAGAGCTACTTTGGCGGTCTGGAGGGTTTGGACAGGTCCACAGCATTTCCTCTTGCCTCCTGCTGGGGATAACCCAGTTCTACTAAGTGATCACCTCTCAGACTGACAGGCTGTCCCTGAAGCACATCCACGGATTTAGCCCACTTGCAGGGCATACTGAGAAGGCAACTCTACTGTAGGACTGGTTCTCCATCTGGAGATCCTCCCAAATGGCACCGCAGGAACAAGGTAGGATCACAGCCGCTTCGGTAATGAATTGTTTTACTTGCCCTGTCATTGTTAAGGAATAAATAATCAATTTGATCTGCATGCAAAGTAGTGTCAGGAACCCCACACTTAGTTGCACAAGAACCGTGTGTGTGTGTGTGTTTTTGTGTGTGTGTGTGTAACATTTTATGTGATAGTAAAGCCATAAATCCTGTTTTGCATACTGTACCTCTCAACCTGTGACAGTGAAATGGAGCCGCCATTTGAAAACCGGGGACATTAATTGGCTCTCATAATATGGGACACATCAACCACGGAAATGCAAAGCTCCAGGTCATCGTGGAAGCTGTGCATTTTATGTGTGAGGGTTTTAATTTTGATTCAACACCCTAGAATGTTATGGATGTTTCTCGACCGCCTTAATGTCAGAGTTTTTAATGTGATTTAATTGTCTATGTTAGGCGCATACTTTTTTTCTGGTGGCAGATGTAAGAGGAGGAATTCTAAATCTGGGAGTTGAGGGTTATTACGGGTTATGATGGTACTCCTTCATAGCTGAAAATGTATCGTCAGTATCAGGGAATTCCCACCTCCGAACTAGGGTTACCACCTGTCCTGCTTTTTGCAGGACAGTCCTGATTTGGGCAGCTGTGTCCTGCAAAAAAACACAAAACGTACTACGTGTCCTGATTTTATAGTAGAGAAAATATTTTCTGGCTTTCCACTAAATGTTGCAGAAAACTACAATACCTTAACTGAAATACCTTAAAATGACAAGGAACAATAGACGCAATAAAGAAACCACAATACTCAGCCTCAATGCTGATTATGTAGAGAAAACAAATCTTTTGCATAGGTTAAAGTTATGTACTGTCCTGCGAAAAATCATGTTTTAGTAAGAAATGTCCCACTTTGGGCTTCTTAAAAGGTGGCAACCCTAGGTAAATACATTTCATGACTTAGTTCAGGAAGACAAAAGAACCTTTGTTTCTTTTCAATATTTAAGAGATCAACATTCTTTGCCCACAGAATGTATCTGGCAATATTTGCAGCTCCGAAGCTTATATGGTGTCTGGTCTAGAAATAACTGTAAGTGTATGAGTTGAAAGGGTCATTTAGGCCACTCTAAGGAAACACTCCCAATCTCCCGATGGTCTAAACAAAGCAAAGGGTTAGCAGGTATGATTCCAAACTGGGTTAGAGGCTCTGATGCAGATCCATCTTTGCCAGCTAAAAATCAGGTGGTGAAAAATGCTTGCATTTCCAACTACCCCTCAGGAACGGTCCAATTGTTGGCAGCTTGCACACGAGGCCTGTGTGGACCAGAGGAGCCTTTTTATAAAACCAAAGTTTTACACCTCTGGTATAGAACCCCTCCAGTTGCACAAAATAGCGATTACCCAGCAGCCAGTGCTGGAGGTGCCAGGCTCCTGGGCTGATCTACTACATACTGTGGAGCTGCAAACCACTGCAAGGGATTGTGGATGAAAGTGATTCACTTCTGCTCCCACACATTGGTATGCACCTTGCCTCATTCCCCTTCTTTTTGGCTACTTGGGTTGTTTCAGACAGTGGGGTCGATGACTAAGGAACAGTTGATATGGCTCACGAGGCTTCGTGGAATTTCTCCGACTTATTCTAATGAAATGGCGGACACCAAGTCTTCAAGTTTCAAGCATGGTTAAAAGCAATGGAGACATTAGTCTTCATGACTGTCTTATTTATTTTGCCAAAAAGACAAGTGCAGCCTTTGTTAAAATCTGGGCTCCATATATGGCTCAGATCACAAGTCCCACTCCACCCCGGTGGTATCCAATAGGAAGGACTTATTGAAACCCCCCTGAACTGTCCTAGCAACCAGCTTGATACTTTACACTATTTGGACTAGTATGCCGGTCTCTATACTATGATACGCATATACAAGTCATTGTTATGTTCCTAAGAGTTTAAATTCTGTCTGCCTAATTACGTGAAATGTAAAATGCACTGATATGTAAACAATTCATGCATTGTGTCCTCTGCTGCTACCGCTGTATTCACTCCCTCAATAAATAAAAGATTAATTGCAAAAAAAAGTACAAATTAAGATAATTACAGTAACACTGTTCATGAGCAGAGGTCCTAAAATGCCTATGTTGAAAGTTTTGTGACGATCAAGTCCATAAAATGAGTGTGTTATGAGCATGCATTGCGCAGGTTCCTTGCACGCTCGCAACTTCGCAAATTTGCCATATTTTCACTCCAGATTTTCAATGTTGCCATTTTTCCACACCTCCTTATGAACAGTACAGCTGTCATTTTTCACATCCTGGCTGAAATGTGTTTTCACACTTCCGACATAGAATACTGCAGTCGCTTTTGGAAATCAGTGTATGGGACAGATTAGGATCGAGTGAGTGAGAGAGGGGGAGTGACCGAGCTCAACTGAGCTCTGTTGGGACTGCTTTGGATTTCTTTGTGGGCAGAAAAAGGCATCAACACAGGCAGGAGCCCAGTACAAAAGGGCAGCCTGCAGCGCCGGGAGAAACAGAAGGAGCTAGTGGGGAGGAGTGAGCTCAACGGAGCTCTGTTGGGACTGCTGCAGATTTCTTTGTGGGCAGAAGGCCAATGCAGGCAGAAGCTCAGGTACAAAAAGGGCAGCCTGCAGCTACTGGAGAAACGGAACAGGTGAGTGAGACAGGGGAGGAGCAAGCTCAACAGAGCTCTGTCAGAACTGCTGCAGATTTCTTTCTTGGCAGAAAATGGCACCAACAGAGGCAGGAGCCCAGTACAAAAGGGCAGCCTGCAGCACCAGGAGAAACAGAATGAGCGAGTGAGAGAGGGGGAGTGAGCGACCTCAACGGAGCTCTGTTGGGACATCTGTGGATTTCTTTGTAGGCAGAAAAAGGGGCCAACGCAGTCAGGAGCCCAGTACAAAAGGCAGCCTGTAGCACTGGGAGAAACAGAATGAGCGAGTGAGAGGGGGGAGTGAGTGAGCGCAGTGGAGCTTTGCCGGGACTTTACAGTTGCCCACCCTCCCTCATTCCCATTGTCCTCTGTGGTCCTATATTACAGCAGGGTCTCTGGAGTGGAGACAAAGCAATGATTGGATACTTTAGGATTGCTGTAATAATACAGATTAAGTTGTTCTGTTTATTTCAACTGAGCTAAGTACTGAGCTATACTGTTATGAATGCTGTAATACATATTTATTTGTTCTGTTTATTTCTGTAATCAAGCTATTACTTGGAGTGCAATAGGATTTAACTGGCTAAGTGAAACCATACGAGAGCTGAGAACAAAAAGTATGGTAGCTGAGGGGTGAAAAATGGACAAGGAGGCTTTAGAATTGCTACAGTAATACAGTATCTAACGGATGAGATTTGAGACTGAATTACCCCAGTTGGCAAGGGGTCAGTGGGGGACTACTGTGGGGTGAGACAGGATTTGAGTAAATATGGGCCTACAGTTGTAGGGTACAGAACCTGGGAGTAAGAGTCCGTAACACAAGATGGGGGGCCAAATGGGGCAGGTGCCACATGTCAATAGGATGGGCATCTTTGGAAGGTGGAGGGGTGTACAGGGTGTGGGTCTGCCATGATCCTGGACTGGGCTTGGAGGATGGGGGTGTATGGTCTGTAGATGACTGCCTAGTTTGAGGGAGGAACTGTGGAGGTTAGAGGAGCTAAGTGGCAGGCAGATGAGTATGGTAGGCATCCTGGGGAATAGGGGATGGCAAAGGGGACAGAGAAAGAATAACCAGGGACTGAAACTGACCCAGTATCAGAGTCACTAACAGAAAAGACAGAAGGAAGGGTGCCCGGGCGTAGGGTGGGGGTCTCCTGATGGGGAGGAAGGGACCACGAGGAGTACTAGGGAGAGAGCAGATGGTTGCAGGTAGGAGGACCAGGGTGGTAATGGAGGGGAACAACTAGAACTGGGAACTGATAGGGGAAGAGATGTAGGATGACATCGACTAGAATAGATTTGAAACTCTGCTATCAGACAGAGAGGGGAGTAGGAACATATTGAGGGGTGAGGACAAGCTGTGCATGAGAGGGATGGCAACAGGTAGGGAAGAGATAGCAAGGACAAAGGGTAGAAGGGGCTAGTAAGGAAGGAGGGGTGGTGACTGAAGGAGAGAAGGTTATGGGGAAGGGGAAGGATGGCAGGGGCATCACTGTTGGTGTAGAAGGAATGGGGGCTCTAAATCGACAACAGTGGGGATAGGAGAGGGGTTGGAAATCAGCAGGGGAGGTCGACATGGGAAACCCAGTAGGAAGTAGTCAGGCTGGGAAGGGGTTCAAGGGGGATGGGAGGAATAAGGCAGAGAAAAGGGCTGTGTTACAACTGTTGTATCTCACATTGTAACCAGGTCTACCCTCCTTGTGATGAGATGCCTTTGTAAATGAGTCCCTGTCTCAAAGGTTGTAAACCGACTTTCAAAATAAATAAAAATAAATTACTTGCTCAAGGTCACACAATATTTGGCTGTGGTGGGGTTTGAACCCACAATCTACAGGTTCTCATGCAAGTGTTCTAACCACCACATCCCTGCCTCCTAGCAGTGTTGATATAAAACTATAATATTGTAATAGTATAACAGCATCAAGGGTAGAGCCAGATTTTTTCAAAAATAGTAGCAGTTTTGTTGGCGGGTACTTCTTCCCAAAATGTGAAATGTTACCTTTGAAGTTCAGAGTAGGTTAAAACTGCTATTTGTGCTAGCCTAAGAGTAGTAGGGTACTACTTCACCCTAGCTGGATCCACTAGTGAACGGTGTTGATTAGGGTGTGTTCACTAACAGTTATAATATATACATACAAGAGAAAACTGCACCTATTTCCCATAAAAGTAGAATGCTAGTTATTGCAGGATGCTCTGCTTTCTATTGATAGTAACTGAATCCAGTTTTACATTGTTTCTATTTCGAGGAGATCTCTGATATAGAGGCAAGTCCTGCAGCTTCAGGCATTATAACTCTTCCTTGCCATTTGTTTATCCCTCGTGCTCAATATTTGTTTCACTATGTCCCTCAGATCTGGTTAATATTGTATACTAAATACAGTCCTGTGGCTTGGTTTTATTTTGTTTTTTTAACTAGGAGTGGCACACTAAGCTGAAAGCTTGTTTACAGGTGTGACCGGAGAGCACAAGGAAGTTAAGTGACTTGCTCAGGGTCGCACAGTGTGCAAGTGGGGGCTGTGGGATTCAAACCCAGGTCTCCAGGTATGCAGCTCAAAGCCTTAAACCACTGTGCCATGCTGCCTGTTATTTATTTGATAACTGTTAGGTACACTGTTGAGGGCCATTTTCAGGAATGACCTGGGCCATCAACATGGCAGACACAGTAACATGGGAATGGATTCAACACACAGTACAAAAAGTAACAACTTACAATCTGAGGGGAAAAAACAACAACATTTAGTGAAACAGAGTCATACAGTAACCAGTACAATGGCATCAACATTCAGGTGGAGTAATTCATCCAGTGTGGGTAATGCTCACGTGCCCAACAGCACCTACAAATAACCAGCATGTCAGAAACACTAACATACGTGAAATTTGCCAGCAGATAAAGGCAGCCTAGTGGTCTATCAAGTTCGCTCTGAATGTGCAGCTAGCACTCCTTATTCTGCAGCTGCCTCTTCCCTCCCACCTCTCCCTCCTGGTCCTCCCCCTGTCCTGCCCCATCCCCTTGAAGCAGCCCACTGTTCTATATATGTTAATAATCTCGGAGCCACTCATTGCTGTATCAGAGTGGTTTTACTCACCTTCGGCTTTATTGAGAACAGTGAAGCAAAGATGAACTGTTCTGGCTCAAACTGAAGGCAAGTGAAATCACTCTGATACTTGAACGAGTGGCGATGAGGATATATTAATATATTATTGATCAAGAGGATCATATATATTTTTTAAAGTCCGAGAATGTGCCCATCTCTAGGGCACCTGGGCATGAAATGCTCTTTCACAGAATAAGAGTGTCTCATGCACAGGGAAAGGAGTGCTCCAATTGGTCAAGAGTACTCCTTGATCTAAAATACTGATACCACTTCTGCCGGTAACACATTCCACCCAGCTACCACCCTATCCATAAAAAAGTGTCTCCTCATCTCCTCCTGAACCTTCCTCCTCCAGTCTCATATCATGGCCCCGGTGTCCTCCTCCTTATTTTGAACAGTTCTCTGTACCTATCTTGTTTATTCCTTTCATATACTTGAAGGTTTCAATCATACTCTCCATCCCTTCTGAAGAAGGGTTTGTTACCCGAAGTGCTGAGGTGAGGCAGTTTGTTGTAACACTGGCTGATTCTATTCACAAACTAATAAATATAATTCAGCAAAGTTCCATGACTTGCGGCTTGTTGTGTTTGTATGTATGAAGCTGCGTGGACATGTTAAATTGTTTGTGAAGCACCTATTCGGGACCTAATATGAAGTACTAGATATGTGCAGCTTTTCCTGTTTGTGTTCAATTGCCTAGTTACCCAGTCATATAACTCCACCAGGTTGGTTGGGCAGGATCTGCCACTTACAAAGCCACGCTGTCTGCCATCCTGTAGCCTTTTGGCCTCAAGGAGGGCCACCAGCCTCTCCTTCAAGATAGTCTCCATCAGCTTACCCACAGGGATGTGAGGCTCACTAGTCTGTAGTTCCTTGGTTCATCCTTAGCCGCTTTTTGTGGAGGGGCACCACCATGAGCCATCCATAGTCCTGAGGTACACACCCCTGGAGTGTAGTGAGGCATTGAATATGTCTGCCAAGGTTCCACCCAGGACCCTGCCAGCTCCTTCAGTACCCTGGGTGGATGTCATCTGGGCCAGGAGCCTTGTCCACCCTCAAAGTTCTCTCAAACCCTCCAGAACCCTGCCCTCAATGATTTCCCATCTGTCACCCTCCCTCCATTTCTGCCTTCCTCTCCCTTGGGTATCATCCTTCTCCTTAGCAAATATCGAGCAGAAGTAATTGTTCAGTGCTTCTGCCTTACCACCCCCTGCTTCCAACTACCTTACTATATGGTTCTTACAGCTCCTTTTCTTCTCAATGTACCTAAATAAGTTCTCTTCCCCCTTCTTAATGCTCTGCACCAGCCTGAGCTCCTTCGATGCCTTGGCTGCCCTTATTGCCCTTGTCACCTCCTTTGATTCCTTCAGGTACTCCTCCCCATCATCCCCACTCCCTGTTTTTTTGTGTCTCCTAAAGGCAGTTATTTTCTCCTTACCTTTTCCATGACCTCCTTGCTCACCCAGCAAGGCTTCTTTGCCCTAGTCTTCTTGCTCTGGGCCTGGCTGCAGGTTCTGGTTGCCTCCACTATCCTCAGCTTTATGAGCCCCATCTCTGGTTAGGTGCCCATACTAGGTTGGATTCTGACCAAGTACCCTTTACCACTTCTCCCATCCTCCTGAAGTCCAGCACCCTTGTGTCGGATTCCACCTTCGTACCCATATTCAGCATGAACCATACTGAGTGGTGGTCACCCCCACCAGTGGTTCTTCCACCCCTGCAGTTCCTCACAAACTCCCATTGTGTTAGCCAAGGTCATGGTATTCCCTAACCTGGTTGGTTCACTGACCATTTGTTTCAGGAAGCTGTCCTGGAAGGCATCCAGCAGTTACCTGATCCCTTCTATTCTGGTTGTTGGGGTACTCCAGTCCACTCCTGGCATGTTGAAGTCACCCACAATCACCACACTACCTTTCTTGCAGGTCCTCCAGATCTGGTCTGCTAGTTCCTGTCTAACTCCTCTGTCTGAGAAGGTGGCCTGTACACCACTCCAGCCTGGAAGTTCCTATTCTTAGAATCCTGAATTTGCATCCATAATGACCTGGACTACCCTCCTCCCTTCCTCCCTTACACACTTCAGTCCTTCCCTCACATATAGTGCCACCCCTTCCCAATCATATCCATGAAATATTCTGTACCCTGGTATTGACGGGCCCAGTCATTGTATTGGTGGGCCATGTTTCTGTAATGGCCACTATGTCCACCTCCCCTGCCATGAGAGTCTGTAGCTCTGCAGTTTTCTTCCTAAGGCTCCTAGCATTCAGGGTGACCCCACCTCCACCCTCCCCATCCTGCCCTCCTTTACTAGTATGGCCACTAGTACTTGCCCTTTGTCACTGTTATGGGGTAAGCTCACATGTTTTCCCAACCTGTGGTCTCTGCATGTCTCTTGCCCACTTGCCACCCCCTCGCCTCTAGTTCTAAATTCTCAACTCTCTATGTACTCCTCCATCCTCTGTTTCAACACTTCTTCCTCCTTGCTCAAGTGTAGTCTGTCCTGGCATATAGACTACTGTCCTCCCAGGTCCCACCAGCCCATTCCTTTAGCATGACTCCATGTTCTTAGACAGCCATTAAATTCTCTATTCTCAACTTTTTGTTGTGTTTGCCCTAAGCACTGGAAGTATCTCTCAGAAAGTTACTGATCTTCCTGCTTCTTCACATAATTGTCCTAGTTCCTCAAACCTCCTCTAGACAATATCTACCATCTTGTCAGCCAGGTCATTCATCCCCAGATGCATAATTTAATGAGGCTTGCCCTACCCTTCTAGCATATTTCAGAACAGATTGTCCCACCTTTCCACTTGTTATTCCTGGCATGGCCTCCACCCAAATGCGATTATGCTTCTCCTTTACTACCCCACCTGCCTCTTCTATTATTGAGTCCACCAGCATGAAGATTCCACCTCTTACCAACTGCTTGCTTCCTTCCTCCCCATTCTCTTGCTCTCAGCTCCTCTTCCTCCTGCACAGTAGTTCCCTTGTCTGCCCCTGTTGTAATTCCTCAGCAGACTCCCTCAGTTCATCATACAAGGGAGGTACTTGTAATCCTAGACTCTAAATAAATAAAATAAAATACAATAGATTATACAATGAAAAGAACATTTCTCTGCTCTGATTGGTCAGTGTGTACTGGGACAGTGATATTTTGTGATATAACACCACTGGATCAAGTTCAGGCACACACATGACCTGATTACATGAAGACCACATGTAGAGATAACTACTCACTTCGGGTCAGCACCCCATCCTGTGTCTCCACTGTCACACTGACATTTTTCTGTTCTTCACTATCATGTGTATCCCACAGCACCATGAACATTCTCACAGTTCCTGACTTAATTTGCAAACAGAAACAAAAAAAGAAAGTCATTTCAAGCTTCTGCCATTGGCTGCATTTCAATCAGCTTCGCCACTAGCGCCATCCCTGCCCCCAGCACCACGGTTTTATGCTTTGTAGATGTGCCCTGTGGTTGTACTCTGCAATGTTCAATGCGGTGTATGAAACTAATTGGACATGTTATTCTACATACATTGGATTATTTCACAGGAGCCTTTTCTTATTACACAGCATTACAGAGCAGAAAAAAAATATTGTCATAGTGTCACTGTGGCTTATTTATTAGAATGATGTGCTGTCTGCCATGTTCTGCACTGGCCTCCACAAAGCACTGTACAACGTCACAAGCACACGGCCATATAATTATGTAGGAAACATTTTCAGTTCACCTTTTGTTCCATCTCTGTCCTTACAAAGTATGATTTGCCGATGTAGCTGGATGCGCCACACAATTATGCGTCACACAGTTTAATCAAATAATATAGTAAACTGAACGTACCCAGTACCTATACTTCTGCAATATTTAATGTGGTCTGTGTGTAAGTAATTGGACATTTTGTGCATACACACCAGATTATTTCACAAGAGCATTTTCTTATCACACTGCATTACAGAACAGAAAAAATACTGTCAGAATCTGGGTACGTCATCATGCCTGTCCCACCCCTGTGTGGCATCTCCATTCTCCACACCACTCAGTTCCTGTGCAACTGGCCATCTCCTGGTGACACTTCCATGCTGTATGGTGCCCATCAGCAGCTGTGGCACACCCTGAAAGGCACCACTGGGTATGGCATCTGTGCCTGTTGGGCTCCTGTGTGGGGTGTGTCAGATGCTTCTGGGTATTTCTCTGTGTACTCTGTCTGTTCACCTCTTCTGCTGTGGCCACCTCAGGCCCTTTGGCACTCTGGTTGGTCCCTGCCGTGTTCCCCTGCATCCTTTGTGCCACTGCAGTCTCCTGTTGTTTTGTCCCTTGGTGATTTGCTCCATATTCATTGTTACGCTGCTGTGGGTGCTGGTGCATCCCTGTTGCACTGGGGCATCTCATGTGCCATGCTGCATCTATGCACTTCAGAGGGATGCACACAGTGCCTCTTATGACACATCCTTTGGTGAATTACACTGGGGATGGCGATCCCGTTCTGCCGCACATCTAATTTGGTTTCAGTGCATCTGCTTTGTGAATCCTGCCCAATGTGTCTAATGCCACCTCCACCCTATCAATCTCTGTCACCCTTTTCCAAAAGATATATATCTGGTGTTCTACTGGCAACCCCCCCACCCTTCAGATTTCTATCACCCTGAAATATAATATTCCCTGGTATGTAGCAACACAACCCACCATTCTGCCTCTGTTCCCCATTTTAAAAATATTCCCCGTGCATAGAGAACCCCTCCCCACCCACCACCTTGTTTTGGATTGCTGCCCCCCGTGGAAAAAACAAAAACACTCTGTATTGTGGAACACAAAACATTACTGTTCTTCTCACTGTCTCTCTTTCTCTCCGTCTCTCACCAACATGCAAGTCCTTTTATTTGAACCCATGATAATTACCGCTACATTTCCAGTACAGTAATTTGTTTAGAACGGCTGCACGTATATATCGATTGTATTTATATTTTGCTTACTTGCACTTTAATATTTGGAGCAGTCTTAGATTGTGTACAATATCTTGTTCTAGATATTGAATCTTTAGAGAGACAGAGAATGCATAGACAGTATATTTAACAGTATCATGGGAGATGGGGATTGATTAAAACACATCCTTATGGGATAAACATTGGAGAAAGGACAGGATGAAGTTAACATTTACAGGCTCAACTGTAAGGCTCTTCCACATGGCACACAACCCAAACTCTTCTGATTACTGATTGTGTATACATTCACACTACATTATGTCAGACGGCTGCTTATCACAACGCATTAAAGAGCAGAAATAAATACTGTCAGACACATCAGTGGCTTATTTGTTAGAATACTCTGCCAGACTAGGGCTACAAAAAATGCAAGAATTTCCTGCAAAGATCGCTAATAATAGACATGATTGTTTAAGTTCTGGCATGGTTAGGGCCTTTCTACATTTTGCTACATTGTTTCATATACATTCAGAAGCATCTCCTCTTTGAAGGTGTATATCATATTGCTTGTACAGTATATTATGCTTTACTGATCATATATTATGTTGATTGTATATTATGCAGTGCTGAGTGCACAGTAACACTTTGATGCTAAGCCATTTTTCTCACTTACAAGATCATTATGCAACGATCGTATTAAACGGCCGCTTCAGTAAATAGGATAATGTCCCAGCCATCGTACTGTTCTATAAATATTTTAATAAACTTATAAAAGAACTCAGAATACACCAAAATACAGAAAATATATACTGTGCAATAGGCTCTCATGTAGGACAACAGTACCTCATGTAAACAACGTTGACAAGTACTGGAAACAACCTGGGAAATAGGACTGAAATGTATGGAGGTGCATAGTATAAAGGAAAGGAGGGATGATTAGAAGAAAGAAAGTGCTACTAGTATCACAGTAGTGGCAACAGTACTATTAGCAGCGGGAAAAACACTTATTGGCCCAGAGAAGGATCTTACATAAAACGCTTTGAACTCCTGAAGATAACTTGTGATAGCCAGTCTTAATGTTTTTGGGTTATCTATGTTTCATTCATAATGCTATGCACTTGTAGTGGACATGGTTTTCATCTCATAACTTAAATGCCTCCCAGCAGAGTTATAAAGTAGCCATTATGTCAAAGCAAATCTCAGTTTGCCTGTTGGCAAATAGCAGTATCAGTCCAGGGCAGCTACTGTCAGCAGAGCGGATTTGACTATTTAGAATCTTCTTCTTCAGTTCTTGTGTCTCCTGACATCCAGGTCCAGACCAACACAGTGATCTGGAAATGCAAAAGCAAGGAGGCTACAGTCAGACCACACTAACATACAGTCCCTTGCACACATGAACTGGACTTCGGGTGACTGGGCAAACAAGCAAGATAGCATGGCTGGCGGGCAGGTGGCTTACAGTTACTGGGACCATCAGGTAACTGTCACAGCACAGCATTCATTGACACATGGGTCACCAGTCCTGGGAAACTGAACAAAATAAAAAAATTAAAAAAAAAGTGTTTAAACCAAATAGACCAGAGCAGGCAGATGCAGTCAGAGTCAATGCACAGTGCAATCATCTCAAAGTCAACCAACAACCACAACAGAGCAAAGCCAGGTTAGCAGGGAAGGGTCGAGAAATGGATCAGGATATGTCTGGTGGTATATTGTTACCTTTATAACCCCTTGACTTGCTAGCCTGGCTTCTCAAACCCAGAACTCCGCAGGAGTTGGGACATTCAAATAGAAAAAAATCCAAATCGGCCATCATACAGGGTGTTTATTAAACGCCCTCTAGCTTGACACGAATCCTTTATATCTTGCCCCAGCTCTGAAATGAGTAACTCATACCCGTGATCCCACCTGCTCTTAAGATGTAAAGCCCATTCAATAGACCTGAAGACAGAAAGTGAGAAAAGTAGAACATTTAGTGGCTCACTAACAGCTTTCAATCAGCTGGGGCTTCAAGAATGAAGCCTCATACTTTCCTGGGATCCATTTCCCATCAGCTCAGCAGAATGAAAAAAGGAGGACACAGGAGAAAATGAGTTCGAACATGGGCAGTCTTGTTTAGTATGTTGCTGTGCAGGAGGCCACAAGATAATGAATTTGCTGAAAGTCAAGAATTACTGTTATTTTAAGAGTAGAAGAAAAGTAAAATGCACTTCATAAAGCTTTTGCAAAATTTGCAACACTTTCGTGAGTGCGCAACTACTTATGAAAGTACTTTTCCAGAAATCTGAAAACATATTTCTGGGGTTTTTTACCCCAAAATAAAGACATGGCTAGCATCCTCAGGGCCCGACTATGTGAATACAAAAAGAATGAGGTTGCTAGAGGGTCTCAATTTTAAATGCCAAGCATTTTTCTGATCACTAACTGAAAACAAGATGGCAGATTTGCGACAGTAACAGGACCATTTGCGACAGCAAACAGTGCATTTGCGACACTGTCGAACTTTTTGTTAACTTTTCCCATTGACTTATAATGGGAAATTGTTTTTTGAATAACTTTTGAACCGTTTAATATTTTTTCACCAAATCTTTGAAAGGCACATTGGGGACCCCAGCTGCACATTTCCTGAAGATTTTGGGCTGGTCGCGCAAACTGTACGACCTGTAGGCGTGACCATAGAATTCCAGAAAAAGCGTAAACGTCTGCACAGATCATGCTTAATAACTCCACAGCTGTATATCCAACTGGTACAAAACTTGGTAGGTTCCAAGGCCTATGGCTCTTGATCATGTATTCCAAATTTCAGGCAAATCCATCAATCAGTTGCAAAGTTATTAAGGTGCAAAGTTTTGGGTTTAACATAGAAATGGCTCATCAATCCTAACTATGGTAGCACTACCATGCTACCATAATATATATATATATATATATATATATATATATATATATTGATACATGATGGGCAGGAGTGAATATGGAAAATATTCTTACTCCTGCAGAGTGAACTGTGTATTCTCATGAGTGCCGAAGGCAAGAGAGAAATACACAGTTCACGAGTCAGGAGTGAGAATATTTTCCATATGCCTTGATCTGCCCCTCATGTGTGTGATTTATACCACAGGGGTGAGAGTGGCAGGAACATTTTTTCTGAGTCTGTGTGTTTCCTGCTCATTCTGTGTGTGCTGTCAGCGTGTGTGTGTGTGTGTGTGTCTGTGCGAGCGCATTCTGAATGGACTGGGAGTCAGAAACACAAGTGAGTGTTTTTTGCAAAGCTAATTGAGTGAGTCAGAGGCTCAGTGAGAAAGACAAACTGCTGCAGGTAGCACTGAGAAACAGAACCTGCTTTGTAAAAGACTTTCATTTAGAATTCAGGTTGTTTTGAAGCTGAGATCAGCGCAGTAATTGGCTAGCAATGTTAGAAACACAATGGGACATAGGTGAGGGTCTTTTGCAAAGCTAATTGTGTAAGTTACAGCTTCAATGAGAAAGAGAAACTTTTTCTGAAGCAGTTTCCTTTAGATTGCAAGCTGCAGTGCATTTATCCTCACTCTGGTGATATCAACAGATTATGGATAAATAGGGGATATGACATAGCCTGACTGAAGATATCATATTTATCTTCATGAGAGGCCAATGATATCATGATATCTCACGAGTGGCATAGCCACAAGTGAGATATCATGATGTCATTGGCCTCGAGTGAAGATAAATATGATATCTTCAGTCAGGCTATGTCATATTCTGTTTATACAATGTATGTTGTGGGCTGCACTCAACAAAAGCTCGAAATGTTCCCTTACTACAGTCCCCTACATTGAGGTGATGGCTGTTTAAACACACATCTGCTGTATCTCTAGCAACACAACAGATGCCATGTGTTATTTTAAAAAATATATGTGGCTGACCCTGCCTTTTTAAATTGTAAAAAAAAACTTGTCTGGATTCTGGCTGACTGAACCATGGCCACCCCCAATATAATTCTCCATACCCCCCTGCCCCAAAACAGCAGATGAAAAAAATGTGTGATCTTGCCACTTAAGTTATTTAATAATAGATATCTGGTTGATCCTACCTGTATGTTTAAACAAATGCCTGGGACATGTACTTATTTAAAAAACATACACTATCTGGTTGATCCTGCAACTTTCTTTTTTCCACCTCCAACTGTCATGTAGCGTGACCGAGCGCTATGCCCTGAATGTAGCATGACCGAGTGCCAGGAAGCTTCAGATGTGAGGCACTGTCAGATTGTTTTAATTATGGTGCTTTTGCTGTAAAACAAGAAAAATGTGCCATTTTCTTAATAGTGCTTATAGTTTGTCAAAAGAAGCTGCCGACAGTACTGAGAGATGATTGAATGAGTTGGCAGCTTCAGAACACTAGACGGAAGCGCGAGCATGTGTTGCTATGGCAACAGACACTCGCGCTTCCATCTGGTGTTCTGAAGCTGCCGACAGTCTCGCTCTTCTCTCAGTATTGTCAGCAGCTTCTTTTAACAAAATATAGGCATTATTAAGATAATGGCACATTTTTCTATGTTTTACAGCAAAAGTGCCATGATTAAAACTATCTGACAGTGCCTCACATCTGAATCTTTCTAGCGCTCGGTCACACTACATTCAGGGCATAGCGCTCGGTAACGCTACATGACAGTCGAGGTGGAAAAAAGAAAGTGGCAGGATCAACCAGATATGCTTTTAAAGACATAATTGTGATAAAGATACAAGCAGATGTGAGCAAGCATTGGGGGGGGTCTTCCTTCTAAAGAGAAAGCTGTCGGGGGGGTGAGGGGGTCCTATTCTTAAAAAAGAAAGCCACAGGATAGAAAGTGAAACACTTTCAGTTTCACTGTGATGACGTATAAGAACTTGAAGATATCAATGATATCTTCACATGTGAAGATATCATTGATATCTCCATGACCTGGCTGAAATACTACATTTTATCCTGACATTTATCCCAAAACATACATTGTATAAATGTCAATATCCTCACTCTGCTGATGTATCAGGATTTATCCTCACTGCAGTGGAAATAATACAGGTTATTCTACTGAGAAAGCTCTCACCCCATGGTATAAATATATATATATGTATATATATACACACATACATACATATACAGTGGCGTGAAAAGTATTTGCCTTCTTGATTTTCTCTATTATTGCATATTTGGCACACTGGATGTTTTCAGGTCTTTAGACAAAATGTTATATTAGATAAAGGGAACCTGAGTGAACAAATAACACTTGTTTTTTTTACTTATTTCATTTATTTAATGAAAAAAGTTAACCAACACCAACTGGCACTGTGTGAAAAAGTAATTGCCCCCTTACACTTAATAACTGGTTACGCCACCTTTAGCTGCAATGACTGCAACCAAACGCTTCCTATAATTCAATATCAGTCTTTCACATCGCTGTGGAGGAATTGTAGCCCACTCTTCCTCGAGAACTGCTTTAATTCAGTAACATTGGTAGGTTTTGAGCATGAACTGCTTGTTTCAGGTCCTGCCACAGCATCTCTATTGGGTTTAGGTCTGACTTTGACTAGGCCACTCCAAAACTTTAATTTTACTTCTTTTCAGCCATTCTGATGTGGACTTGCTTTTGTGTTTTGGATCATTGTCTTGCTGCATGACCCAACTACGCTTCAGCTTCAGCTGACGGACGGATGACCGGACATTCTCCTTAAGAATTTTCTGGTACAGAGCAGAATTCATGGTTCCTACAATTATGGCAAGTCATCCAGGTCCTGAGACAGTAAAGCATCCCCACACCATCACACTACCACCACCATGTTTGACTGTTGGTATGATGTTCTTACTGTGGAATGCTGTGTATGCTTTACGCCAGACATTATGGGATCCATGTCGTCCAAAAAGTTCCACTTTGGACTCATCTGTCCATAGAACATTTTCCCAAAAGGCTTGTGGATCATCCAGGTGCTTCTTGGAAAATGAGAGATGAGCATTTATGTTCTTCTTGGTTGGCAGTGGTTTCCACCTTGCTACTTTCCCATGAAGCCCATTTTGCCAAGTCTCTTTCTGATTGTGAGTCATGAACACTGACCTTGGCTGAGGCAAGAGAAGCCTGCAGTTCTTTGGATGTTGTTTTAGGATTCTTTGAGACTTCCTGGATGATTTTACACTGTGCCCTTGAGTAATTTTGGCAGGCCGCCACCCTGGAAGATTCACTACTGTTCCAAATGTTCTCCATTTGAGATTATGTCTCTCACTGTGGTCTGATGGAGTCCCAGAGCCTTAGAAATAGCTTTGTAACCCTTTCCAGACTGATAGATAGCAACAACTTTTTTTCTGATCTTTTCAGGAACTTCCTTTGATCGTGGCATAATGTGCTTGTTGAATCTTTGTGCTGCCAACGTGACTCTGATGGTAAGGGTCAAAATAAGTGAGGTTTATATTGGGCAGGGCTGGCTGTAATCAAGCCTGGATGTGTTCAATCAGCTGACTCTAATTATCCCTTTAATTGGGTTGATTTAATTAGGGGGGCAATTACTTTTTCACACAGTGCCAGTTGGTGTTGGTTAACTTTTTTCATTAAATAAATGAAATAAGTAAAAAAAAAACAAGTGTTATTTGTTCACTCAGGTTCCCTTTATCTAATATTACATTTTGTCTAAAGACCTGAAACATCCAGTGTGACAAATATGCAATAATAGGGAAAATCAGAAGGGGCAAATACTTTTCACGCCACTGTATATATATATATATTATGGTAGTACGGTAGTGCTACCATTGTTAGGGTTGAGTAGCACTTTCTAGGTTAAAGGGTCAAACTTGCACCTCAATTACTTTTGCTACTGTTCAACGGATTTGCCTGAAATTTGGAAACGTGATCAAAATCAAGACATCTTGGGATCTGCCAACTTTGTACCGGCCAGATATATGGCTGCGGAGTTATTAAGTGTGATCTGCATGCATGTTTACGGTTTCTGGTGAATTCTTTGCTCATGCCTACAGGTCTCATAGTTTGCGCAACCAGTCCAAAAACTTCAAGGAACATGCAGCTGGGGTCCCCCAATGTGCCTTTCAAAGATTTCATGAAAAAATATTAAAAGGTTCAAAAGTTGTTCAAAAAATAAGTTCCCATTATGTCAATGGGAAAAGTTAACAAAATGTTTGACAGTGTCGCAAATGCACTTTTTAGTGTCACAAATGGCCCTAGTAGTGTTGCAAATCTACCATTTCGATTTCAGTTGGTGATCAGAAAAATGCTTGGCAATTAAAATTGGGACCATCTAGGGACACAATCCTTTTTTGTGTTTACCTAGTCGAGCCCTGAGGATGCTAGGCATCTCTTTATTTTGGGGTTAAACACCTAGAAATATGTTTTTCAAATTTCCTGAAAAGTAGTGTTGCAAAGTAGTGTCACACTTATGACACTTTCACAAATGTCCTGGAAGGCGTTCGCAAATCACGACACTACTTTTTCAGACTATGGCCAAAATGACAGCAGTTCTTTGCCACCCTGCTGCAAAAGAACGGTTTAGTCTTTTGAGCTGAAATTTGGAAGGAATGCAGCCAACATCTCACAGATGTGACTTGTAGTAGTCTGGTGAAAAAATATTGCATGGCTGCAAAGTTACAGTACTCCGAAGTTTGTGTTTTTCCCCATAGACTAACATGGTGGCGTACGTCATGCCTTTCGGGGCTAGTATCTCAAAAATGATGCGAGGTACAGTTTTTTTTTGTCAGTTACATAGACCAAATAAAAGCAAAAACCTAGCCAGGAAAATCATGGTTTCTGTGAAATTTAATTTTTTTTTCCACGTCGTGCGGTTGCTGAGATATTAGCAAGTAAGTACTTCCAATGCTCATTTTAACCTTCGATACCCATTACAATGCATACATTCTTTGACATACTGTGTTTCTGTATGCACCTGTTCAGCAAAAACACGGTATGCGCTTCCGTTACTGTTACAGTTACTGTTTCCACTTGCGTTTATGTCCCCGTTGGCGTCACCATTCCCATGTACACCACCGTGTGTGTTACCCTTTGCATTGTCATTTGCACTTGCATTTTCGTTACTGTTACCATTTGCATTTCCACCACTGTTTCTGTTTGCATTTTTGTTTGCATCACTGTGTGCATTGCCATTTTATGCTTCTGGCAGCCCTTTCATTTGCATTTCCATTTCTCTTTCATTTTATGCCTTCCTGCTCTTACTGTTACCATTTGTGTTTGCAATTGTGTTACTGTGCTCTTAGCCTTACGGTTTGCATTTCCACATGCACTTGCATTTCCTTTTGTGTTTCTGTTTCCTTTACTGTTATTGTTGCTGTTACCGTTACCATTTGTGTTTACAGTTGCGGTACTTTGTCCGTGCATGTTTCGGTTTGTGTTTCCGTATGTGCTTCTGTTCCCATTTCTGTTTCCTTTGGCGTTATTCTTCATGTTAACTTTACCATTTGCATTTCCAATTGTGGTACCGTGCCTTTGCGCATTACGGTTTGCTTTTACGTGTGTGTTTGCATTTGCTTTTCCCGTTTCTGTTCCCTTTCTCATTCTTTTTGCTGTGACACTTAACATTTCTATTTAAAATACCACTGCCATCACTGTTCATGTTACCAGTTGCATTTTTTTTCAATTCAAAGTTTATTAACTTTTATACATACCAAAGACAATACACCATGGATAATGAAAAGTATCAACAAAGCATAACAAACAGATTGGTGCAACCCTCCCCACCCCCTTCCTACCCCCAAAACCCACCCCCACCCCTAGATCGTGCATGGATTAAACAAGCTTATATCACCAGAATTAATAATCGGGCATGCAAAATTATACAGATTAGAGGGAGTAAAGAGTTTGCTAAGGGCCCCATAGTTTATTAAATTTAGTTGTAGTATTTCAGAGACTAGCTATAGATCTCTTTGTTCTAAGATTAGCTAGTAATTCTCTCAGCCATTCGGTATAAGATATATTTTCACTATCCTTCCAGTGCTTTAGTACTAGTTTTTTAACTGACATGGATATTAAGGCCATGTGGAACTTCTGAGCAAGAACGGGGATCCCGGAGAAATCACCCAGGAGACAAAACCTTGGGGTTAATAACTCTTTGATCCCTAAAAGGGGGTCAATCTCTGTTTGATAAGCTCCCAGAGGGGGATATTTTGGGACAGGTCCAAAAGATATGAAGTAAATTACTTTCATCCTGTGCATATCTGGTACACATGGAGGAAGAGATTATACCATATCTAGCCAACTTTTGTGGTGAATAATATAGGTTGTGCAATATGCAGAATTGCATGAGATGGAGTCTGTCCTGCGTGATAAACTTATGGCACCCCTGCCATAGAACAGGCTAGTTTATAGGTATCTCAGGGAGAAGAGGTGCCCTGTAGCTCGAAGGACCCAGATAGTCTGGATAAGTCCAATCAAAGAGGATATTGAACAGTTTGGACACTGCGTGTGGAAGGCCAACAAGAGGGACCATTCCTGTAATAAAAGGTGGGTTTATGGAGGGAGAGGGGGTTACCCCCATAGTTTTTATCAATAGGTGACATAGTTGATACATTTTAAAGATATAGGAATTTGGGATATTAAACTTAGCTAAGATCTCAGGTAAAGTTAACCAGGACCCTGTTCTACCATCTAAAAAGCAAGAGAGAGTAGAATTAGAGCGGTGTCTTAGCCAATGAGTGGAAAGAACTTTACCAGTGATTTGAGGTCGGGGTTCCCCATTAATGGCTGTGCCAGATCTGTACAGTGGTTATACTTCAAAAAGGCAAACAGTTGGGAATGCATTTTGACAGAAAGGGCAATCGGGGTAGAATGAAGTGGTATAGGAAGATGTTTGACCTTGGTAAATTAAATAGCGAAAGGAGAAAAGCCATACAGTCTAATTAAATCAGATTCAATTTTAAGCCAGAGTGGGGTATAAGAGGATGATGTTCCGGGAGTTCCCATCCCAAGCCATTTAAGATATTTGCTGGAGTGGCATGCCCAGTAATAGAACCCTAAATGTGGAAGATGGAGGCCACCCTTTGCTTTAGGCGCTGCTAGTTTGTGGAAGGCCAATCAGGGTTTTTTATTATCCCAAATGAAATCCAGAATGATACCATGTACTTTTTTAAACCATGAGAGAGGAAGCTATACATTTAAAAGATTGAGCGGGTAAAGGAGACAAGGAAAAACATTCATTTTGACAATGTTGATTCTGCCTCATCGTGAAAGAGGGAGAAGGGACCACCTTTTAAAGTCCTGAGTAATTGTAATTAATAAAGAATCCAGATTTTTCGTTTGGATATGGGTTGGATTTCTTGAGAGCACAATACCTAGATATTTCAAAGATTGCGCTTCCCAAGACAAATCTAGGGTTTGGATCTCTTGTTTTGTTAGTTTATAATTAAGGGGAAAAACAATTGTTTTGTCTACATTTAATTTATAATTTGAAAAGGTGCTATATTCTTTTATAATCTCCAGCATGGGGGGGATTTATAAGGTTGGATGGGAAAGCTGAAGTATTAGATCATCAGCATAAGCCGAGACCTTGATTTCACAATTGAGCACAGAGATGCCTTGAACTCTAGGGCAATTAACCAGCCGCCTTATTAAAGGTTCCAGATATAGATTGAAAAGAATAGGAGACAAGGGGCATCCCTGTCTCATGCCTGAATGCAATGGGAAGAGGTTAGAGGTCACTCCATTACACATCACTCTAGCTGAGGGTAGTTTATACAGTGCGCGAACCCATTTTAGAAATGTCGGGGGGAAACTGAAGGGTTGTAAGGTATGGAATAGGAAGTTCCAATTAACTCTATCGAATGCCTTCTTGGCATCCAAGGAAACAAGGGCGGTGAGGTATTGAGCATCCCTGGATGTCGAGAAGACATGGGCCAGGGTATGTAGGTGATCAACAGAGGATATACCTTTCATGAATCCCACCTGCTCAGGTCCTATTAGATCAGAAATAATGGTATTGATGCAGTCCACTGGTAGTTTAGACAGGATTTTAATGTCATGGTTAAGAAGGAAATTGGTCATATCTGGATGTCAGCTCAGGGGTTTGCCATGCTTAGGTAGGAGGACAATCAAGGCTTCAAATAGGGTGTTGTCTATGCTGGACTCAGAAAGAATATATTGGTATAAAGGAACAAGCAAGGAACCAGTTGTGATGCATAAACTTTATAAAATTAGATGAAAATCCATCAAGTCCTGGGGTTTTCTCCAAAGGGAGATCCCTGATGATTCTAAAAAGTTCTTCTTGAGTAACAGGGGCACATAATGCAAGTTGTTGAGCTTGGGAAAGTGAGGACAGATGACAGTCAAGGAGATACTGATCTAGTTCATCTAGGGAAGGTGGATTTAGCATGGGACTGTATATTTGTTGGTAGTAAGAGTAACATTCAGCAGTAATCTCAGATGGGGTAAATTTTAAGGTACCGTCTACAGACGATAGGATGGTAGAAATAAATCTAGATGATTCTTGTTGTTTAAGTCTTAATGCCAGGAGACATCCAGATTTTTCTCCTTGATCAGTATAGGAAGCATTTGTTTTAATAATCAAGAATTCAGCTTTCTCTCTCAGAAGGTTCAAGTAAGCATCCTTTAGCATAAAAAGTTTTTGCTAAATTTGTTCAGGGGTGGACGGGGCCATGTTATTTTCAAGGATTCTAATTTGGGAAATGAGATTCAAAAGTTGATTCTCACTAGCCTTCTTCTGCCTGGAAGCCAAACCAATTAATATACCTCTTAGATATGCTTCTAAAGCGCACCATTCTACATCTGGCTTTCCAGTAGTATTATGATTGATATTTATAAATTGTGTGCAATATAGTCTGCAATGTCCTGTACTATACTGAGATCTTTAGTAGCTGGTTATTGATTTTCCATCTTCCCCTAATTTGGGAAGGAAAAAATGAAAGTTGACATGTCACCAATGAATGGTCAGACAGGGGCCAGGAAGAATGGAAGACTCTATTACCCCTGGAAGTAAATCCTGGAAATCAAAATGTAATCAAGCCTTGAGGAAGTCTGATAAACTGGAGAGGTAAATGTGTAACTCCTTCTTAGTGGTGATGAATACGCCAAATGTCGGCAAATCTGTTTGATCTACCAGTTCCCCAGTGCACTTTGGGCTGGGAGAGGCCTCTAAATTTACTCCCGTACGATCTACATTCTGGTCAAAAGTTAAGTTTAGGTCCCTCCTAGAACCATGGGGATGCATAAATAAGGAGTCAAAATCTTGACCAATTGTACAAACAATTTGGGACTCAACGTTTGGACCATAAATTCTGCCTAATAAAATATTATTAGTGTGCATTTTTCCTGGACAAATAAAAATCTACCATTAGGGTCACCGATAACTTTAGTGGGTACGAACGGGATGGATCGAGATATTAAAATCAGAACCCCACGTCTTTGAGAATTCCCTTCTGCAGCAAAAACTTGACCCACATGTTGCCTTCTTAATTTGGGGGCTTCTGAGATTAACAAGTGAGACTCCTGTATAAATGCCTTGTCTATATGCAATAAACGCAGATGTTTCAACAATTGATATTGTTTCAGCTTGCTGCGGGCACCCTTGACATTCCACGTGGAAAATATTAAATTGCTAACCATCATCCCAGGAAAATTGTGGGTGAATCTCCCTGAATGAAAGAGAACAGATACCTACTAGAGATACCAGCTGCATTTTCATACATGCTTCAATGTCTGTTTGCGTCACTGTTCGCTTCAGCATCATTTTGCGCTTGCGTTTCTATTAACGTTTCCGTTACCATTTACATTTGCTTTACCATGTGTACCACTGTTGGCACTTCTGTTTGCATTGCTGTTCCTGTTACTATGTCACAAGATCACGTGGCAGGAGCGGTTAAGGTCCCGTGCTCCTGCCGCTGCATTCACATCTACTATTTCTCATCATCATTCTCAAAAGAAGGGAATAGAGGCTAAAAATTTGTTTAATGCATCAGTTAGGGTTGTTCCACAGCGACAAAGTGGAGGAAATTTGGTGTTAGGTTGAAAGCCCCTGGACCCTCCAGCCCACCCCCAACTGGCATTGGGGTGCTGGCTAGTCGCTGGTCCTAACTCTCACCCCATTCTCCTATTCCTCAGCTGCTTTACACATGTGATGGGGTGAGAGTTAGACTGATGACCCCAACGGCACCCCGATGCCAGTTGGGAGGGTGGGCTGGAGGGGTCCAAGGGGGACTTTCAACCCTAGCACCGAATTTCTCACCTTATCACTGTGGAACAACCCTAACTGATGCATTAAACAGAGTTTTTGCCTCTAATATAAATATATATATATATGCAGTAGTAGTAGTAGTAAAATATTTAATTTTAGACAGGATATACAAGACTTTAGGTCCAATGACCTATTTTCAAAGTCGTCCTGTACTTAAAACAATCAGGTTACAGGGTAAATGTCATTCAAAAATGTTACAGTACATACAATACAATACTTTCATACTTCAGTATAGAAATAACATCGATTTTACTTGATATAATTTGTAATTCAAGATTAAATACTTCATTCCAGTTAGGTGTCAGACAGCTAACTTTATACCCTCTTATGGGCTTACCTCGTATCAAAATTTAATAAATAATAAATAAATAAATAATAAAACATCACTTCATACAGGTACAATTGTATAGAATATTTCATTCAGTCCAGTTTTGAATTATGATAATTTTGTCACATTTCTTAATTTTGGAGGAATTTCTTTCCAATTTTAGTCACCTGGGCCTGCAATGTCATGTTCCCATATTTTGTGTTAATTTGAAAAGTAAAGCCCCCATGTTTCACATCCCTTAAGGCATAGTGATGACTCTCACAGCCAAAGTCCAAATCCATATTACCTTTATCATCCCATTGTATATCTTATATATGAATATTGAGTATTGTTTTTAAACCGTACTCATTAAACTATCCCATTTTAAATCGTTGTACATGGTGCAATGATGGGTTGAAAATATAGTTAAGGGCAAATCTCTCCAATCGGTTGTATGATTTGACAAGTTTGCCCAAATGTTTTTGTCCCACAAAGTTGTACACTATGTTACCGTATTCCATTATGGTAATATTAACTGATTAGCAATTGTCCTCATATATATATATATATATATATGTATATATGTATACACACACACACACACACATATATATATATACATATATATAGATATAGATATATATATATATATAGATATATATATAATCAAAATGTGGGTACTTAGCAGGGAGAAGGGTAGTATGGGGCTCTAACTGAGGGTTGGGGAGGTAGTATATATTAAAGAATCTGGGCTTGAGGGGATGGTAAAGGATGTTGCTTTACCCTTTTTTTTTAAAGACAGTATTTCCCAAATAGGGAATGAATAGTGCTACTCTTTGTTGTTCAGATCTGAGTAATGAATAACTCATTATTTGTAGCATTCAGGAAATATTCATTACTCACACATCCCTGCAATCTCCTCCACTGACTAACTCTGCAAAACTGAAAGTGAAGCAGACTCACTGTCTGAGATGTATCATGTGAACTGTTGAAACTGTTCCATGTGACCTTAAGATACTGTATTTCATCATTTTGAAGCTGCCCTCATTTTCTAGCAGCCTTCGAATTGTAGCCCTAGATAAAAATAAATTTGTAATTAAAGCAGCCCTGTTTTAAGCTGAAATTAACAACCCAATTAGGTAAAGTTAGAACCCCCAAAGTACAATTCAGAGTCAGAGTTTTGTTTAAAATGTAACTTTTACTAGCTTGATTTAAGAAAAGATAAGCAGAGTACAAATTTCATTTCATTTCGGACACACGACCGACAGTTGTTATTAATCTAGTTCACAATCACTGTCTGGTTATGCATAATCTGAACCACAGTCACTTTCATTTGCAAACATGTTACATTGGGTACCGATATCTACACCTTCAGCAAAGTCCTGTAGACTACTGCACAGCTCTTCCACATGTTCTCTTGCAACGCCATCAGCTTTAAAACAATTTATTTTGTCTGGATCAGTTGAGGTAATGCCGCAAACATCAAATGACTTAACAATTACTTCCCTTGAAACTGCATCCCAGGACAGTTTCACCCATTCAGCAATTAGTGTAGTGTCAGTGGATCAGTAGGTAGCACACTCACCTCTGAGGCCAGGAGATCAGAGGGCTGTGGGCTCAGTTCCCACATCTGGCACTTGGGTTAATATCCCAGTACTGAGACTGTAGTACAGCATGAGAAGGGTGCTGCACTTCTGAGGTGCCGTCTTTCGGATGAGACATTAAACCGAGGTCCCATCTGCCTGGACTGGTGGCAGTTCAGGTGGATGTTAAAGATCCCATGGCACTTATTGAAAAGAGTAGGGGAATTTCCCCAGTGTCCTGGCCAAATTTCCCTCATTCACTAAAAATACCACCAACAGCTTAATGTGGTTCAAGTTCAGTTGACATTCATCTGTATCCCCCTCCCCGGGTCGTGCCTGAAAATAGACAGTATTTTTCTAGTGCACTTACCTGGTCAACAAAACGAAATAAAATAAATAAATTAGCGGATGTGAAGGTGCACGAGGGTTACCTGCCTTTGTCAACACTCTGTTCCCATTTGCAAGCCACTCATCATACAGCTCCCAATATCTGGATTTAAAGGGAGTGTTCCACTATACATCGGCTGGTTGGAGCAGGTTGGTACACCCCCCTTGAATAGCTGCCATTATCGTATTTTTTTTTCTGCAAACTGATTTTATCTCTGGGCAAATGTGACAGCGGAAAGTGTCCCAAATGAGCAATCTTTTCCAAAAGATATTCCTCCCCACACTGTTTTCAGCCACATGTCTGTAATTTCAGTGTTCATACAACTCATTTATGGACATAGCCAACTACACCTGTAACTCCTGCAATGTCCTTGGGGATCCTCTTCCCTTTAGCACAAGTAGCGGGGCAATTTTCTTCCATCTGCCATTGCAGCTAAGCAAACAGTGAGCCTTTGCTTCTCGTGGCCAGTGGTGAGTAGTGGGACTGATTTAGCACCGATTTGATCACTGGTTCGATCACCAAGCATGTCAGCCCATACGCCATTTCATCCATATTTCCAATGCTAGATGTCAGTAGATTGTGCTGCTGTATTTGTCTGGCACAGAATGAAATAAAGTCTATCACCTTTGGAACATAATCTTTAGGCAACTTCTGACCTACAGTGGTCTTTTGGTATAGTGAACCCCCATCATGAAAGAAATCGACCTACACAGCCTCTGCTTGACTGAAAATCTGGGTTTGTGATCAGTGATGATGATGATTTAAGGCAACCTTCTTTCTGGTTACAGATGATGCACTTCCCTCTGCTGTGCTACCAGGTAGCAAGGTTCGACTCCTCAGCTGGGAATGCTGCACTTCTGCCAGCTCCATCCAGACGCTGGTTGCTATCTTGCGCTGGTACACCCCTCCTCACGGAGTTTTTCTTCAAGTTTGGGGACACTCTTCCTCCATTCCCGAATCTGTTTTTCATCAACATGGAGTGCCAGTGCCACAGGTTGGTTCCACTCTACTTCAGCATGCTTAGCAACATGTAATTTAAATTCTAAATCATACGACTTTCTTTTCGTCATATCGGCAGTATGTTCTTTCTCTGAATTTCAAAGCTAAGTAATAAACTTACCCAGAACAGCTGTTTGAAATTATAGCCACCCTCATTTAGATGCCGCCCTTGAATTAAAACCTTTAACAAATTAAAATATTGTAATTAAAGCCACGGTTACAAATCGATGAAATACGGTACTTGTTTACCACACAAAAATAGTTCACATTGCGCTGTTGGTCCACATAACAAAAGAAGACAATCTAGAAACACAAAAGTTAGGCACTCATCACCTTATAATTGACAAAAAAAATTAAACCAAAAACAAACAAAAAAAAAAACACTTTGGCTTCCAATTATTCAAAGGTGATGAAAAAAAGTCTACTTTATTTCATAATATATACATACTAAAAACAGATGCCCCCCCGCACGCCTAACATGTTTTAGATTGTCATGATCCTTTCTCAAAGGCTGCTGTACATAATTAATCACCAGTCTCCTTAAATGCACAGTATTGATGACATCATAATGATATGATAACTATGAGGACATTTGTAAATTACCCCACCTGTGTGCATATTAAGACAGATTGTTATATGAATGACACATACCCCACATATATATCAATTCAAAATACCGCACAGATATCAATCACAAAATATCCTAAACTTTAAAAATATTTGCATATGGCACAAAATATACAAATACTGAAATTTAAAAACATTCTGCTCCAAATACTCAGTAATGAGATTTCATACCTTTTCTGCCAATATGGAGTTGAAAAGATTTTTTATTCCTGTACCTTTTATGTCTACTATTATTCACTTATCTTTATATTACTATAATTTGGAATCTAATCTCAGAGCTAATAGAATAAATCTGCTGTAAAGGTACAATTTCAAGTAGGAGCTTCACTACTTGACACATTTGTGTCACCTCTTAAATTCAATATATTGAAAGCTCATTCAAACACTACAAAATAACAAATATTACAAATAGGAGCAAAAATGCTTATGTGTGGGCATTCTATGTTGGAAAAACTACACAGTGTTTAATAGTGAAAGTTGGGGAGCATTGTAGGGCCATCAAAGGAGGTAACCCTACATATGCCATGGCTGCATATACAATGGGAAATGTAGATAAAAGTGAATACAAGTTAAACTTCACAGGGACTAATACATGTGCCTTAAACCATGGGTGCCACCATGGCTAAAAGGTTGGGGAAGGGTTCATGGCTATACCAAGTTATTTGTGCCAACACCATTGGCACTGGCTATGGAGCACAATGATTGAGAGAAGTCTTCATTATTTTTGTAATTAATTCATTACAAGGCAAATGATAGAATGAGGAAAGTCTTATGAGTCATTAAAGTTATTATTGTCTATTTTACAAAAATAATCATTTAACATAATAATGAGTAGTAGCCCTGTGCATAGACTGGAAATTAAATAGTCAGGAGACCAGCCAGATAGGCAATCAAAAGGCAAATTCAACTCAGCAAACTGGTTGCCAGTACAAAGGCTTCAAGAGTAGAGCTGCACAACAAGGAACAGTCCTATGCCACAGATGCACTCAGAGATAAAAGGATCTAATTATCACATAAAACAAGGAGTGATTGTAAAGTGTTTTACAAGAAAACCTCTTGCTTCTAATATTCATTATGTATTCCTTGTCCTCAATGAGTTAAATGAGGAATTTTGATATGTACTGTGAAATACTATCTGTTAAATTCATCATCCTTAATTAAGGTCTATACCATCAATGCCTTACAATAGAGCAATGCAGAGTGCTATAGTTTTATTGTACCTTAAGGCAGTAGGAACAGGTAGCTGTAGATAAACATTGGTAGTGTCAAGTGTATTTTGAAAAAAAAACACAGCCAACAGTACACAGATGACTTTCAGTAGGTGAAAATATCACATGGCGCAAGTTACTTCATTCCAAATTGACGTTTCCATAGGATAACATTACTGCGCCACTTAACAGAAATCATTTGAGCCCTTTCAAAAATAATGGTTTGGTCTTTTTCCTGAAGTTTGAGGAAGAAGCCAACAGCCCATGATGCCTTCAGTAGTTTGGTGAAAATTACAGGATGCCATGTTGGTGTTCAACTTTTCTTTTTTCCATAGGATAACATTACGGCCTCACTGCTGCTTCAGGCCCGACCGAAACGGTGTGAGATAATGGATTTTCTGCCTGAAACTTTAGCCTCTAATGGTGCTGAGATCCAAATTAGGATAGTTGTAAATAATATACTTTTAAATTTTTTTGACGTTGTACGTTCCTGAGATATAATGTATTTAGTATTCCAAGATCTCATTTTTGTTTTATACTCATTATTTTGCACATTATTTGTACCACTGTCTTTTCTCAATGCGGTTTTGGGGAACCAGCCTGTGCCACATTACTGTTATTGTTGCCCTTCCGCTGTGGATTCGCACTCGCTTCACTTACCATTGACGCCTGCGCCACGGTGTGTATCCTTGCATTTTCATTTTGCTTTGTGTTTGTTATTTTTGCCATTTCGTCTACAGTACTGTTTATCTTACTGTTTCACTTACATCACCATGTTGATTATTTCTGTTGCAGGCACCATGTTACTATGTGACAACACATCACGGCAGACCATTCCCGCCACCACCATGTGCTATCTTTCTGTTCTCATTCATGTTTGTTACCATGTGCCACTCTTAGCATTTCTGTTTTGCATTGTGTCCTGTAGTATGCCACAACACATCATGTGGTGGGAGGGCTCTTATATGCAGGGAGCGCGGTGTTTTGGGGCTGCGTTCCTCCCATTACATGTTCACTTTATTATCATTCTCAAAGAAGGGGAAGAGGCAACTCCATTTATGCATTAGTTGGGGTTTGTTCCATAGTGACAAAATAGTTAAAATTCTTGAGCCCCTCGCTCTTTCACGGTATTAGTGCATTGGGAGTCATAACCAACTCTCACCCCATTCTCCCCATACCTCTGCTGCTTTATACATGTCATGGGGTGAGAGTTAGGCTGACGATCCTAATGCTACCCCCAATGCCGGGTTGGGGGTGGCTGGGGTCCAAGGGGTTTTCAACCCTAACAGCTCAATTTCCTCACTTTTTGTCGCTGTGAACAACCCTAACTAATGCATTAAATGGAGTTTTTGCCTCACTATATATATATATATATAGGCACGGTGGTGATACCATAGTTAGGGTTGAGGAGCCATTTACGTTAAACCCCAAAACTTTGCACCTTAATAACTTTGCAACCGTTTGACGGATTCCTTGTTCGAAATTTGAATACACGATCAAGAACCATGGCCTTGGGATATGCCAGTTTCGTATCAGTCGAGATATACAGCTGTGGAGTTATTAAGGCGGATCTGTATGTTCGTCGCTTTTCGCTTTTCTGGTATTGTTGGTGGGCCTACAGGTAGTACAGTTTCTGCGATCGCCTGAAATTGGGAACATGCGTCGGGTCCTCCATGTGTCTTTTGAAGATTTCGTGGAAAAATATTAAACGGTTCAAAAGTTATTCGAAAACAGTTTCTATTATAAGTCAATGTAGTGTTAAGTTAAAAGTTCTACAGTGTCGAATTCATTTTTTACTTTCGCAATGGGCCTGTTACTTTCGCAACTCGGCCATTTTGTTTTCAGTTGGTGATCAGAGAAATGGTTGGCATTTAAATTTGGGGATTCTCGCAACCTAATTCTTTTGTATTCACCTAGTCGGACCCTGAGGGGTGATGCTTGCCATGTCTTTATTTTATAAACACCCCAGAAATATGTTTTCAAATTTCTGGAAAAGTATTATAAATTACTTTCGCTCACGAAAGTAAGTGAACTTTTTGTAAAAGCTGCAAATTGCAACAGTAGTTTTCCATCTGTGGGAGTGACAGCCATTTTGGCACTGCACTGCAAAAGAACCGTTGGGAGTTTTGGGTTGAAATTTGAGAGAATCAGAGCCGACATTTCACAGATGCCTTTCAGTGTTGTATTGAAGAAATATTACACAGCAGCAAAGTTACGCACTCCAAAGTCGACGTTTTTTCCCATAGGATAACATTATGCGCCTCGATGCATTACAGAAATCATTTTGGCACCCTGCTGCAAAATAACGGCTTGGTCTTTTTCCTGAAATTTGAGGGAAGACAGCCAACAGCCCACAGATGCCTTTCAGTGGTTTGGTGAAAACATTACAGGAGGCAAAGTCTATGGCACTCCAAACTTTCTTTTTTCCCATAGATAACACACGGCATTCGCTGCCGTTTTTCAGGGCCCGTGTCTCGAAATGGTAGCAGATTCGACTTTCGTTGGAGATGCTTAGCCCCCAGTGGGGGCTAAGTATCAAATTAGCTAGGACGGTTGTAAATAATATGACTTAAATTTTTTCTACGCTGCACGGTTCCTGAGATATAACGTATTTAGTATTCCAAGTTCTCTTTTCGCGCCGACAATCATTATTACGATGTATTATTTGTACTCACTGTCTTTCTCATGCAGGTTTTTGGGAAAACCAGCCTGCGCGCTTACATTACTGTTACTGTTGTTTTTCTTCCATGGGTTTCCGAACCCGTTTAATTTACTGTTGACGCCTGCACCACCATGTGCTTATCCTTTGTGTTTTCATTTGCGCTTTGTTATTTTTTTTCTTTTCTGTCTACGTAGTACTGTTTATCTTCTGTTTCACTTTACGCCACCATGCCCATTGACATTTCTGTTTGCAGGAACTATATTCATTATGTGACAACACATCGGCAGACCGCTTCTGTCTATGTCACCATGTGCATTACCCTTTCTGTTCCCATTCACGCTTGTGTTACCATGTGTGCCACTGTTAGCATTTCTGTTTGCATTGCTGTCCCGTTAGTATGCTCTAGACATCAGGAGGCGGGAGCTGGGCCCAGAGGACCCCACTGCCCTTCCGCCGCAGTATTGACATTCACTATTTCTCATTATCATTCTTAAAGAAGGGAAATTAGAGGCAAAAACTCTGCTTAATGCATTAGTTAGTTGTTCCACAGCAACAAAAGTGAGGAAATTCGCTGTTAGGGTTGAAAACCCCATTGGCCTCACCACCCCCAACCAGCATTGGGTGTGCATTGGGATCGTGGTCCCAACTCTCACCCCATTCTCCTATACTTCTGCTGCTTTACACATGTCATGGGGTGAGAGTTAGGTGACGATCCCAATGCGCACCCCAATGCCAGTTGGGGTGGGCGGTTTCAACCCTAACAGTGACTTCCTCACTTTTGTCGTTGGAATAAACCTCAACTAATGCATTAAATGGAGTTTTTTGCCCTCATATATATATATATATATTTATATTCATTGCAAAATCTTTGTTAATGCATCAGTTAGGTTGTTACTAAAGTGACAAAAGTAGGAAATGGCACCCTCACCCTGCAGACATCTTACAGGCATTGGGGTGTGCCTTTAGTGTTGTCGACCCTAATGCTTACCCCATTGAATCCCCCACCTCAGTAGACATTGTCAGGCATCAAGGGTCTGCCTTGGGGTCATTGTCCCCAATGCTCACCCGTTCTGTAAGTAAGCAACCTGAGATGGATACAGTATAGGAGAATGGGGTGAGTGTTTGTGCGATGATAATATATATATATATAGATATATATATAGAGTACATATAAATATATATATCTATATATATATTAGAGGCAAAACCCATTTAATGCATTAGTTAGGTTGTTCCACAGCGACAAAAGTGAGGAGTTCGCTGTTTAGGGTTGTGAAACCTAACTCCAAATCTCCCACCAGCACCAGCACACACACACACACACACACACATGCAAGTATGGGGAGGACCAAGTCAACACAACTAATGACAGACATCCAGCAGCAAGTGACAGAAATAATAAACAATTGTCTAAATGTACTACTAGACATCCCCACCCACCTTGACCAGGTACTGCATGCTCAGTGGAGATCAACAGCAAAACTGAGTCCATGTACACCAAACGCATATTATCCTGACTGAGCTGCACACAACGTACTACACTTTAGTAGTTGCATGGCTCATTACCTACCTGATGCCCCACACCACACCACAACTGGTACTGAGTCAGTATAGTCAATATAAATGCCAAGGTGCATGATGACAGTTGTAGAAAGGTTTTAACACTAGTGAGTATACATTAATTAACAGAAGTACATAAATTAACTACAAGACACTAGCATGCACAAGATAAAAGTAGTGTTACATTTAGTATGTGATTTACATAGTAGTACATTTACTGCAACTGTTTACTCAAGATAGAGAGGCTGATGTAACGTATGGAAAAAGCATTGCCTGTTCAACGCTGTGAAATTTGTGACCGCCAGTATCAGATGCATTCTTACTGATGAAGGTGAACTGCTGATGTACATACATAGACCTTCAGTGTGTTTCAATACTAAAGATGCAGTAAGTATTCTTTGTAAGAAACAGTGTAATTGCATGGATCAGGCATAGCAACTTCTAAATATCATAGCACTACTGAGCCAACAATGACGACTCTGTATCAGAGATGTCTATAGGATAGATTTTCCTGTAGGCACTTACTGAGTATGTTGTATCTGAGAAAGACAATCTCATTGCATCTGTGATGACTAAGTTATTCAAATAGTGATACATTTACTATTGTTGCAATGAGTGATCTATGCCACTTATGGACACAGTGTACTTTTTAACAGTTGTTTCTGTACTTCAGGCTGCACGCCTAGTGTTTGGGTTTGCTACACTTCGTCACTGATGCTATCAAAGTGATAACTATGTTAATTGTGGTACAACAGGAATCAAGTAGGTATAGTGTAGATATAAAACAGAATGTCTTTTTAGTATTGATTTAACTCACAATGGGCTGTGTACTAGGACAGCAGGGGTTATTTTCTATCACGATCTGTCAGTTATAATCACACTACAGTTTCGATGACTGTACATGCACTGGTTCATCTTCATGAGTTCATATTCAGCCATTCTCCAGTAATTAGACAGTGTATGGTGTAACTGGGTGGGACATCTGTGTTGCAAAGCTGCTGCAGTGCCTAGCAGAGGAGAGTATCTACTCATAAAGACAATTAAGCAATAAGGCATGACCAACAGTTATGTTAAATGGTCTGTTAATCACCCTGTAGGGGTTTAATGTTGAATGAGGCATAGCCGAGTGCCACATGTCGTCAGACAGTGATAACCGACCATTAACATAATACCTGGGAGTGGCTTATTGCTATCATAATAAAACTGTTTTTAACAACATTAAACCACATTCATCATATGGTTAGGCTCTCTCATGTATCTTAATAAAAACTAAACATAAGGCTGTTACAATGTTTACAGTCAATTAGAAAGCTGCATTCTCAAACCCTTGTTATAATCAGAGATATTATACCTGTACGTCCTTGGTTTTGCTCAACTCTATTGGCTTCAGGTGGCCCACACATGGTGTGGTCTGGTGTGTAGCATCGGTAGTTAAGGCCATGCAATTACTAAGTGTGGTACGTTGTGTAGCTACAATCAGGGATGTGTACGTTGGTGCACATGGCCTCAGTTTTGTATGTTGATCTCCACTGAGCATGCAGTACCTGGTCAGGTGGGTGGGGATGTTCTGAGTACATTTAGACAATTGTTTGTTATTTCTGTCACCTGCTGCTGGATGTCTGTCATTGGTTGTGTTGACTTGGTCCTCCCCCATACTTGCATGTGTGTGTGTGTGTCTGTGTTTGTGTGGTGCTGGGGAGGGTGATTCGGTGTTAGGGTTTTCAACCCTAACAGCGAATTTCCTCACTTTGTCAGCTGTGGAACAACCCTAACTAATGCATTAAACTGAGTTTTTTGCCTCTAAGAGAATGATAACGAAATAGTGAATGTAATGCCGGCAAGGGAGTGTGTGGGGCCATCCCGCCAATGCGGATGCTCTTGTGGCATAGTAACAGGAACATAACGGAAACAGAAGTGTAACAGAAGACATGGTAACGCGTTGTTTAATGAGAACAGAAAGGATAACGCACATGGTGGCGTAGATGGGAACGGGTTCACGTGATGTGTTGTCACATAGTAACATGGTGCCTGCAAACAGAAAATGTCAATGGCATGCAGGACGCAAAGTGAAACAGAAAGAGAAACAGTACTGTAGACACTAAATGGCAAAAATAACAGAAACGAAGCGCAAAGGAAAACACAAAGGATAACGCACTTGGTGGCGTGACGTCAAAGGTAAGAGGAAAGAGTACGGAACCGCAAGTGGAAAGGGCAACGGAACAGTAATGTAAGCACACAGGCTGGTTTTCCCAAAACCTGCAGTAGAGAAACAGTGAGTACAAAAATGTATGTATAATAATGGGTATCGGAGCAGAAAATGAGGACTTGGAATACTAAATAGGTTATATCTCAGGAACCGTATAACGTAGAAAAAATTAAAAGTCATATGATTTATGACTGTCCTGGTAGTTTAGGACTTAGCCCCACTAGGGGCTAAGCAATTTTCCAACTTAGAAAGTCTCAGACTTCACTAACTGCTCGGTGATAATGGATCCTGAAAGGTGCGGCAAACGCCATAATGCTATCCTATGGAAAAAAAGAAGTTTGGAGTGCCATAACTTTGCCTCCCCTGTAATAGTTTTTCACCAACTGAAAGGCGTTATCTGTGGGCTGTTGGCTGTGTTCCCTCCAAATTTCAGGAAAAAGACCAAACCATTATTTTGCAGCAGGGTGCCAAAGATTCCTGTAATCGTCGGGGCTTAATAATGTTATCCTATGGGAAAGCGCATCAACTTTGGGTATTGTAATCTTTGCTGCCATGTAATATTTTTTCAACGTAAACACTGAAAGACACATCTGTGGAATGTCGGCTATGTTCCTTCCAATTTCAGCCTAAACTCTCCAGACCGCTCTTTTTGCAGCGGAGTGCCAAAGAATTGCTGTCATTTCCCACAGACTAGAAAAGTACTGTCGCATTTGTGAAAGCTTGCAGGGATTTGCGACACTTTCTCGTGAGCACGAAGTACTTATAGTAAAATACTTTTCCAGAAATTTGAAAACATATTTGGGGTGTTTTACCTCAAAATAAAGACACGGCTAGCATCCCTCAGGGTCCCACTAGGTGAATACAAAAGAATTAGGGTTGCTAGAGGGTCCCAAATTTAAATGCCAAGCATTTTTCTGATCACTAACTGAAAGCAAGATGGTGTATTATAGAAAGTAACAGGGCCATTTCAGTGAAAGTAAAATGCATTTATGTACACTGTCGAACTTTTTGTTAACTTTTCCATTGACTTATAATGGGAAATTGTTTTTGAATAACTTTTGAACCGTTTAATATTTTTTCATGAAATCTTCAAAAGGCACATTGGGGACCTCAGCTGCACATTCCCTGAAGATTTTGGGCCAATCCATGACGTCTTGCGACCCTGTAGGCGCCACTCATAGAATTCCAGAAAACATAAACGCTACGTGAACAGATCATGCTTAATAACTCCACAGCCGTGTATCTGACCAGTACAAAACTTAGCAGATCCCAAGGTGTATGGGTCTTGATTGTGCATTCCAAATTTCAGGCAAATCCGTCAAATGGTTGCAAAGTTATTAAGGTGCTAAATTTTGGGTTTAACATAGAAATGGCCTCAACTCCTAATTCATGGTAGTACTATCGTATACTATAATATATACATATATATATATATATATATATACATACATATATATTTGTTGTTGAAAGTTTGTGAAGGAGGCAGGCACTGAGCACCAGTCCCTTTCTAGAGTGGGGGGTGGAGGAGGCAAGGGAAGGGGAATATTTGTACAATGTAAACTGACTTACAGAACCAGATTAAGCCATTGGTGGTATTTGTTTTAGTGAGTGTGTGTGTGTGTGTGTGTGAGTGTGTTTAAAAGCAAAGCAATGTGTGTAACTTAACAAATGTTGTGAAGATTAAGCCAGGCTGGTTTATTTCAAAAGTGGGGCCAAAGGAGGTGTGCGCTTTGAAATTAAGTATAATGCCTTACAGTCAGATCCTGGATTCAAATGAGTTTCTTTAATACATTTTGGGCAGGTCTAGCCAAGGTAATGCAGCTTCTTCTGCTTTATAGCTTTTCTTGCACCTGTCCATTTAATTTACTGAAGTCTGTCAGCAACGCTTGATTAAACAATCCAGTATCGGTCTTATATCTGCTAATTTCTACATTCTAAATCTGAAATATAATTTCAGAAGCACCTGGTTGAAAGAGGGAGACGTTTTATCAGGACAAACAAAAGAAAAAAGAAACTGCAGGTAAGTTGCCTAGTCTGTTTCTGTGGGATCGCTGCATTTCATTGAACTCAGGTGGGTGGGGAGTATGGTCATTTAAGATCAGAAAGTTGTGATGATAGCAAGTCGGTTTACAATTTCAAACAGAATCTTTAGTGGGTATGAAGGGGCTTTAGCATATGTCAAGAGGGCTTATATGCATAGATGGTGTATATAAACAGGAGGCTGATCTGCCTGGACACAGACACAACAGCACAGGCTAGAGGTTTGCCCAAGCAGTGCGCCTATTCTGTACAGAGCTCTGGACAGGGAAGGCGCCTGGGAATCTATTGTATTTTCTGTGACAAAGGTTAAAATGCAGACCGGCACTATCAGGCTTGGTTAGGACCTGAACTTATTTCTCTTTGTATTGGGGCATTTTAAACAGCGGGGGACCGATGGCACCAGCTGAGCTGCTCAGGAGCTACTTTGGCGGTCTGGAGGGTTTGGACAGGTCCACAGCATTTCCTCTTGCCTCCTGCTGGGGATAACCCAGTTCTACTAATGATCACCTCTCAGACTGACAGGCTGTCCCGAAGCTACATCCACGGATTTAGCCCACTTGCAGGGCATACTGTCCAGAGAAGGCAACTCTACTGTAGGACCGGTTCTCCATCTGGAGATCCTCCCCAAATGGCACCGTAGGAACAAGGTAGGATCACAGCCAAGCTTTCGGGTAATGAATTTTTACTACTTGCCCTGTCATTGTTAAGGAATAAATAATCAATTTGATCTGCATGCAAAGCTAGTGTCAGGAACCCCTCACTTAGTTGCACAAGACGGTGTGTGTGTGTGTTTGTGTGTGTGTGTGTGTAACATTTTATGTGATAGTAAAGCCATGAAATCCTGTTTTGCATACTGCCCCTCTCAACCTGTGACAGTGAAGTGGGCTGCCACCATTTGAGCACCGGGGACATTAATTGGCTCTCATAATTCTGGGACACATCAACCACGGAAATGCAAAGCTCAGGGTCATCGTGGAAGCTGTGCATTTTATGTGTGAGGGTTTTAATTTTGATTCAACACCCTAGAATGTTATGGATGTTTCCTCGACTGCCTTTATGTCAGAGTTTTTAATGTGGATTTAATTGTCTATGTTAAGGCATACTTTTTTTCTGGTGGCAGATGTAAGAGGAGAATTCTAAATCTGGGAGTTGAGGTTAGTACGGTTATGATGGTACTCCTTCATAGCTGAAAATGTATCGTCAGTATCGGGAATTCCACCTCCCGAACTAGGGTTACCACTGTCCTGCTTTTGCAGGACAGTCCTGATTTGGGCAGCTGTGTCCTGCAAAAACACAAAACGTACTACGTGTCCTGATTTTATAGTAGAGAAAATATTTTCTGGCTTTCCACTAAAGTTGCAGAAACCTACAATACCTTAACTGAAATACCTTAAAATGACAAGGAACAATAGACTTAATAAAGAAACCACAATACTCAGCCTCAATGTTGATTATGTAGAGAAAAATACCTTTTATGAAGTTCAAAAGTTATGTACTGTCTCATGTAAAAATCATGTTTTAGTAAGAAATGTCCCATTTGGGCTTTCTTAAAGGTGGCAACCCTAGGTAAATACATTTCATGACTTGTTCAGGAAGACAAAAGAACCTTTGTTTCTTTTCAATATTTAAGAGATCAACATTCTTGCCCACAGAATGTATCTGGCAATATTTGCAGCTCAAGCTTATATGGTGTCTGGTCTAGAAATAATGTAGGTGTATGAGTTGAAAGGGTCATTTAGGCCACTTAAGGAACACTCCCAATCTCCCCATGGTCTAAAACAAAGCAAAGGGTTAGCAGGTATGATTCAAAACTGGGTTGAGGCTCTGATGCAGATCCATCTTTGCCAGCTAAAAATCAGGTGGTGATGCTTGGCATTTCCAATTACCCTCAGGAACGGCTCTAATTGTTGGCAGCTTGCACACGAGGCCTGTGTGGACCAGAGGAGCCTTCTTATTAAAACCAAAGTTTTACACCTCTGGTATAGAACCCCTCCAGTTGCACAAAATAGTTATTACCAGCAGCCAGTGCTGGAGGTGCCAGGCTCCTGGGGTGATCTACTACATACTGTGGAGCTGCAAACCACTGCAAGGATTGTGGATGAAAGGATTCACTTCTGCTCCCACACATTGGTATGCACCTTGCCTCATTCCCCTTCTTTTTGGCTACTTGGGTTGTTTCAGACAGTGGAGTCGATGACTAAGGAACAGTTGATATGGCTCACGAGGCTTCGGTGGAATTTCTCCGACTTATTCTAATGAAATGGCGGACACCAAGTCTTCCAAGTTTCAAGCATGGTTAAAAGCAATGGAGACATTAGTCTCTCTCGACTGTCTTATTTATTTTGCCAAAAGACAAGTGCAGCCTTTGTTAAAATCTGGGCTCCATATATGGCTCATATCACAAGTCCCACTCCTACCCCGGTGGTATCCAATAGGAAGGACTTATTGAAACCCCTGAACTGTCCTAGCAACCAGCTTGATACTTTACACTATTTGGACTAGTATGCCGGTCTCTATACTATGATCATGCATATACAAGTCATTGTTATGTTCCTAAGAGTTTAAATTCTGTCTGCCTAATTGACTAATGTAAAATGCACTGATATGTAAACAATTCATGCATTGTGTCCCTGCTGCTACCGCTGTATTCACTCCCTCAATAAAGCAAAAGATTAATTGCAAAAAAAAGTACAAATTAAGATAATTACAGTAACACTGTTCATGAGCAGAGGTCCTAAAATGCCTATGTTGAAAGTTTTGTGACAATCAAGTCCATAAAATGAGTGTGTTATGAGCATGCATTCGCTAGGTTCATGCACGCCAGAATTCGAATTTGCCATATTTTCACTCCAGATTTTCAATGTTGCCATTTTTCCACACCTCCTTATGAACAAAGTACAGCTGTCATTTTTCACATCCTGGCTGAAATGTGTTTTCACACTTCCGACATAGAATACTGCAGTCGCTTTTGGAAATCAGTGTATGGGACAGATTAGGATCGAGGAGTGAGAGGGGGAGTGACTGTCAACTGAGCTCTGTTGGGACTGCTTTGGATTTCTTTGTGGGCAGAAAAAGCATCAACATGGCAGGAGCCCAGTATTAAAAGAGCTGCCTGCAGCCGGGAGAAACAGAAGGGAGCTAGTGGGGGAGGAGTGAGCTCAATCTGAGCTCTGTTGGGACTGCTGCAGATTTCTTTGTGGAGTAGAAGGCGCCAATGCAGGCAGAAGCTTAGTACAAAAGGGCAGCCTGCAGCTACTGGAGAAACGGAACAGGTGAGTGAGACAGGGGAGTGAGCAAGCTCAACAGAGCTCTGTCAGAACTGTTGCAGATTTCTTTCTGGCAGAAATGGCACCAACAGAGGCAGGAGCCCAGATAAAAGGGCAGCCTGCAGCACCAGGAGAAACAGAATGAGCGTAGTGAGAGAGGGGAGTGAGCGACTCAACGGAGCTCTGTTGGGACATCTGTGATTTCTTTTGTAGGCAGAAAAAGGGGCCAACGAGTCAGGAGCCCAGTACAAAGGCAGCCTGTAGCACTGGGAGAAACAGAATGAGCGAAAGTGAGAGGGGGGAGGAGCGAGTGAGCTTTTGCTGGGACTTTACAGTTGCCCACCCTCCTCATTCCCATTGTCCTCTGTGGTCCTATATTACAGCAGGGTCTCTGGAGTGGAGACAAAGCAATGATTGATACTTTAGGATTGCTGTAATAACAGATTAAGTTGTTCTGTTTATTTCAACTGAGCTAAGTACTGAGCTATACTGTTATGAATGCTGTAATATACATATTTATTTGTTCTGTTTATTTCTGTAATCAAGCTAGTTTACTTGGAGTGCAATAGGATTTAACTGAGCTGAGTGAAACCATACGAGAGCTGGAGAACAAAAAGTATGGTAGCTGAGGGGTGAAAAATGGACAAGGAGGCTTTAGAATTGCTACAGTAATACAGTATCTAACGGATGAGATTTGAGACTGAATTACCCCAGTTGGCAAGGGGTCAGTAGGGGGACTACTGTGGGGTGCAGACAGGATTTGAGTAAATATGGGCCTACAGTTGTAGGGTACAGAACCTGGGAGTAAGAGTCCGTAACACAAGATGGGGGGCCAAATGGGGCAGGTGCCACATGTCAATAGGATGGGCATCTTTGGAAGGGTGGAGGGGTGTACAGGGTGTGGGTCTGCCATGATCCTGGACTGGGCTTGGAGGATGGGGGTGTGATGGTCTGTAGATGACTGCCTAGTTTGAGGGAGGAACTGTGGAGGTAGAGGAGTCTAAGTGGCAGGCAGATGAGTATGGTAGGCATCCTGGGGAATAGGGGATGGCAAAGGGGACAGAGAAAGAATAACCAGGGACTGAAACTGACCCAGTATCAGAGTCACTAACAGAAAAGACAGAAGGAAGGGTGCCCGGGCGTAGGGTGGGGGTCTCCTGATGGGGAGGAAGGGACCACGAGGAGTACTAGGGAGAGAGCAGATGGTTGCAGGTAGGAGGGACCAGGGTGGCAATGGAGGGGAACAACTAGAACTGGGAACTGATAGGGGAAGAGATGTAGGATGACATCGACTAGAATAGATTTGAAACTCTGCTATCAGACAGAGAGGGGAGTAGAAACATATTGAGGGGTGAGGACAAGCTGTGCATGAGAGGGATGGCAACAGGTAGGGAAGAGATAGCAAGGACAAAGGGTAGAAGGGGCTAGTAAGGAAGGAGGGGTGGTGACTGAAGGAGAGAAGGTTATGGGGAAGGGGAAGGATGGCAGGGGCATCACTGTTGGTGTAGAAGGAATGGGGGCTCTAAACCGACAACAGTGGGGATAGGAGAGGGGTTGGAAATCAGCAGGAGGTCTCATGGGAAACCCAGTAGGAAGTAGTCAGGCATGAAGGTGTCTATGGGGATGGGAGGAATAAGGCAGAGAAAAGGGTGTGTTACAACTGTTGTATCTCACATTGTAACCAGGTCTACCCTCCTTGTGATGAGATGCCTTTGTAAATGAGTCCCTGTCTCAAAGGTTGTAAACCACTTTCAAAATAAATAAAAATAAATTACTTGCTCAAGGTCACACAATATTTGGCTGTGGTGGGGTTTGAACCCACAATCTACAGGTTCCTATGCAAGTGTTCTAACCACCACATCCCTGCCTCCTAGCAGTGTTGATATAAAACTATAAATATTGTAATAGTATAACAGCATCAAGGGTAGAGCCAGATTTTTTCAAAATAGTAGCAGTTTTGTTGAGCGGGTACTTCTTCCCAAAATGTGAAATGTTACCTTTGAAGTTCAGAGTAGGTTAAAACTGCTATTTGTGCTAGCCTAAGAGAGTAGGGTACTACTTCACTCCTTAGCTGGATCCACTAGTGAACGGTGTTGATTAGGGTGTGTTCACTAACAGTTATAATACATACATACAAGAGAAAACTGCACCTATTTCCCATAAAAGTAGAATGCTAGTTATTGCAGGATGCTCTGCTTTCTATTGATAGTAACTGAATCCAGTTTTACATTGTTTCTACTTCAGGAGATCTCTGATATAGAGGCAAGTCCTGCAGCTTCAGGCATTATAACTCTTCCTTGCCATTTGTTTATCCCTCGTGCTCAATATTTGTTTCACTATGTCCCTCAGATCTGGTTATTGTATACCAAATACAGTCCTGTGGCTTGGTTTATTTTTTTGTTTTTTTTAACTAGGAGGGTACACTAAGCTGAAAGCTTGTTTACAGGTGTGACCGAGGAGCACAAGGAAGTTAAGTGACTTGCTCAGGTCGCACAGTGTGCAAGTGGGGCTGTGGTTCAAACCCAGTCTCCAGGTATGCAGCTCAAAGCCTTAAACCACTGTGCCATGCTGCCTGTTATTTATTTGATAACTGGTAGGTACACTGTTGAGGGCCATTTTCAGGAATGACCTGGGCCATCAACATGGCAGACACAGTAACATGGGAATGGATTCAACACACAGTACAAAAGTAACAACTTACAATCTGAGGGGAAAAAACAACAACATTTAGTGAAACAGAGTCATACAGTAACCAGTACAATGGCATCAACATTCAGGTGGAGTAATTCATCCAGTGTGGGTAATGCTCATTGTCTCAACAGCACCTACAAATAACCAGCATGTCAGAAACACTAACATACGTGAAATTTGCCAGCAGATAAAGGCAGCCTAGTGGTCTATCAAGTTCGCCTCGAATGTGCAGCTAGCACTCCTTATTCCTGCAGCTGCCTCTTCCCTCCCACCTCTCCCTCCTGGTCCTCCCCCTGTCCTGCCCCATCCCCTTGAAGCAGCCCACTGTTCTATATATGTTAATACATCTCGGAGCCACTCATTGCTGTATCAGAGTGGTTTTACTCACCTTCGGCTTTATTGGAGAACAGTGAAGCAAAGATGAACTGTTCTGGCTCAAACTGAAGGCAAGTGAAATCACTCTGATACTTGAACGAGTGGCGATGGGGATATATTAATATATTATTGATCAAGATGGATCATATATATTTTTAAAAGTCCGAGAATGTGCCCATCTCTAGGGCACCTGGGCATGAAATGCTCTTTTCACAGAATAAGAGTGTCTCATGCACAGGGAAAGGAGTGCTCCAATTGGTCAAGAGTACTCCTTGATCTAAAATACTGATACCACTTCTGCCGTAACACATTCCACCCAGCTACCACCCTATCCATAAAAAAGTGTCTCCTCATCTCCTCCTGAACCTTCCTCCTCCAGTCTCATATCATGGCCCCGGTGTCCCTCCTCCTTATTTTGAACAGTTCTCTGTACCTATCTTGTTTATTCCTTTCATATACTTGAAGGTTTCAATCAACTCTCCATCCCTTCTGAAGAAGGGTTTGTTACCCAGGTGCGTTGAGGTGAGGCAGTTTGTTGTAACACTGGCTGATTCTATTCACAAACTAATAAATATAATTCAGCAAAGTTCCATGACTTAAGTGCTTGTTGTGTTTGTATGTATGGAAGCTGCGTGGACATGTTAAATTGTTTGTGAAGCACCTATTCGGGACCTAATATGAAGTACTAGATATGTGCAGCTTTTCCTGTTTGTGTTCAATTGCCTAGTTACCCAGTCATATAACTCCACCAGGTTGGTTGGGCAGGATCTGCCACTTACAAAGCCACGCTGTCTGCCATCCTGTAGCCTCTTTGGCCTCAAGGAGGGGCCACCAGCCTCTCCTTCAAGATAGTCTCCATCAGCTTACCCACAGGGGATGTGGAGGCTCACTAGTCTGTAGTTCCTTGGTTCATCCTTAGCCGCTTTTTGTGGAGGGGCACCACATGAGCCATCCATAGTCCTGAGGTACACACCCCTGGAGTGTAGTGAGGCATTGAATATGTCTGCCAAGGTTCCACCTCAGGACCCTGCCAGCTCCTTCAGTACCCTGGGTGGATGTCATCTGGGCCAGGAGCCTTGTCCACCCTCAAAGTTCTCTCAAACCCTCCAGAACCCTGCCCCTCAATGATTTCCCATCTGTCACCCTCCCTCCATTTCTGCCTTCCTCTCCCCTTGGGTATCATCCTTCTCCTTAGCAAATATCGAGCAGAAGTAATTGTTCAGTGCTTCTGCCTCACTACCCCCTGCTTCCAACTACCTTACTATATGGTTCTTACAGCTCCTTTTCTTCTCAATGTACCTAAATAAGTTCTCTCCCCTTCTAATGCTCTGCACCAGCCTGAGCTCCTTCTGATGCCTTGGCTGCCCTTATTGCCCTTTGTCACCTCCTTTGATTCCTTCGGTACTCCTCCCATCATCCCCACCTCCCTGTTTTTTGTGTCTCCTAAAGGCAGTTATTTTCTCCTTACCTTTTCCATGACCTCCTTGCTCACCCAGCAAGGCTTCTTTGCCCTAGTCTTCTTGCTCTGGGCCTGGCTGCAGGTTCTGGTGCCTCCACTATCCTCAGCTTTATGAGCCCCATCTCTGGTTAGGTGCCCATACTAGGTTGGATTCTGACCAAGTACCCTTTACCACTTCTCCCATCCTCCTGAAGTCCAGCACCCTTGTGTCGGATTCCACTCCTTCGTACCCATATTCAGCATGAACCATACTGAGTGGTGGTCACTCCCCACCAGTGGTTCTTCCCACCTCAGTTCCCTCACAAACTCCCCATTTGCTAGCCAAGGTCATGGGTATTCTCAACCTGGTTGGTTCACTGACCATTTGTTTCAGGAAGCTGTCCTGGAAGGCATCCAGCAGTTACCTGATCCCTTCTATTCTGGTTGTTGGGGTACTCCAGTCCACTCCTGGCATGTTGAAGTCACCCACAATCACCACACTACCTCTTCTTGCAGGTCCTCCAGATCTGGTCTGTAGTTCCCTGTCTAACTCCTCTGTCTGAGAAGGTGGCCTGTACACCACTCCCAGCCTGGAAGTTCCTATTCTTAGAATCCTGAATTTGCATCCATAATGACTCATGACTACCCTCCTCCCCTTCCCTCCCTTACACACTTCAGTCCTTCCCTCACATATAGTGCCACCCTTTCCCAATCATATCCATGAAATATTCTGTACCCTGGTATTGACGGTCCCAGTCATTGTATTGGTGGGCCATGTTTCTGTAATTGGCCACTATGTCCACCTCCCCTGCCATGAGAGTCTGTAGCTCTGCAGTTTTCTTCCTAAGGCTCCTAGCATTCAGGGTGACCACCTCCACCCTCCCCATCCTGCCCTCCTTTACTAGTATGGCCACTAGTACTTGCCCTTTTGTCACTGTTATGGGGTAAGCTCCATGTTTTCCCAACCTGTGGTCTCTGCATGTCTCTTGCCCACTTGCCACCCCCCCGCCCTAGTTTCAAATTCTCAACTCTCTCTGTACTCCTCCATCCTCTGTTTCAAACATCTTCTTCCTCCTTGCTCAAGTGTAGTCTGTCCTGGCATATAGACTACTGTCCTCCCAGGTCCCACCAGCCCATTCCTTTAGCATGACTCCATGTTCTTAGACAGCCATTAAATTCTCTATTCTCAACTTTTTGTTGTGTTTGCCCTAGCACTGGAAGTATCTCTCAGAAAGTTACTGATCTTCCTGCTTCTTCACATAATTGTCCTAGTTCCTCAAACCTCCTCTAGACAATATCTACCATCTTGTCAGCCAGGTCATTCATCCCCAGATGCATAATTTAATGAGGCTTGCCCTACCCTTCTAGCATATTTCAGAACAGATTGTCCCACCTTTCCACTGTTATTCCTGGCATGGCCTCCACCCAAATGCGATTATGCTTCTCCCTTACTACCCCACCTGCCTCCTCTTTATTGAGTCCACCAGCATGAAGATTCCACCCTCTTACCAACTGCTTGCTTCCTTCCTCCCCATCTCTTGCTCAGCTCCTCTTCCTCCTGCACAGTAGTTCCCTTGTCTGCCCCTGTTGTAATTCCTCAGCAGACTCCCCAGTTCATCATACAAGGGGAGGTATTTGTAATCCTAGACTCTAAATAAATAAAAATAAAATACAATAGATTATACAATGAAAAGAACATTTCTCTGCTCTGATTGGTCAGTGTGTACTGGGACAGTGATTCTGAGTATAACACCACTGTGATCAAGTTCAGGCACACATGACCTGATTACATGAAGACCACATGTAGAGATAACTACTCACTTATGCGGGTCAGCACCCCATCCTGTGTCTCCACTGTCACACTGACATTTTTCTGTTCTTCACTATCATGTGTATCCCACAGCACCATGAACATTCTCACAGTTCCTGACTTAATTTGGAAACAGAAACAAAAAAAGAAAGTCATTTCAAGCTTCTGCCATTGGCTGCATTTCAATCAGCTTCGCCACTAGCGCCATCCCTGCCCCCAGCACCACGGTTTTATGCTTTGTAGAAATGTGCCCTGTGGTTGTACTCTGCAATGTTCAATGGGTGTATGTGAAACTAATTGGACATGTTATTCTACATACATTGGATTATTTCACAGGAGCCTTTTCTTATTACACAGCATTACAGAGCAGAAAAAAAATATTGTCATAGTGTCACTGTGGCTTATTTATTAGAATGATGTGCTGTTGCCATGTTCTGCACTGGCCTCACAAAGCACTGTACAACGTCACAAGCACACGGCCATATAATTATGTAGGAAACATTTTCAGTTCACCTTTTGTTCCATCTCTGTCCTTACAAAGTATGATTTGTCCGATGTAGCTGGATGCGCCACAATTATACGTCACACAGTTTAATCAAATAATATAGTAAACTGAACGTACTCCAGTACCTATACTTCTGCAATATTTAATGTGGTCTGTGTGTAAGTAATTGGACATTTTGTGCATACACACCAGATTATTTCACAAGAGCATTTTCTTATCACACTGCATTACAGAACAGAAAAATATTGTCAGAATCTGGGTACGCCATCATGCCTGTCCCACCCTCTGTGGCATCTCCATTCTCCACACCACTCAGTTCCTGTGCAACTGGCCATCTCCTGGTGACACTTCCATGTTGTATGGTGCCCATCAGCAGCTGTGGCACACCCTGAAAGGCACCACTGGGTATGGCATCTGTGCCTGTGGGCCCTGTGGGTGTGTCAGATGCTTCTGGGTATTTCTCTGTGTACTCTGTCTGTTCACCTCTTCTGCTGTGGCCACCTCAGGCCCTTTGGCACTCTGGTTGGTCCCTGCGGTGTAGTTCCCCTGCATCCTTTGTGCCACTGCAGTCTCCCTGTTGCTCTTGTCCCTTGGTTGACTTGCTCCATATTCATTGTTACGCTGCTGTGGGTGCTGGTGCATCCCTGTTGCACTGGGGCATCTCATGTGCCATGCTGCATCTATGCACTTCACAGTGATGCACACAGTGCCTCTTATGACACATCCTTTGGTGAATTACACTGGGGATGCGCGATCCCAGTTGTGCCGCACATCTAATTTGTTTCAGTGCATCTGCTTTGTGAATCCTGCCCAATGTGTCTAATGCCACCTCCACCCTATCAATCTCTGTCACCCTTTCCAAAAGATATATATCTGGTGTCTCACTGGCAACCCCCCCACCCTTCAGATTTCTATCACCCTGAAATATAATATTCCCTGGTATGTAGCAACACAACCCACCATTCTGCCCCTGTTCCCCATTTTAAAAAATATTCCCAGGCGATAGAGAACCCCTCCCCACCCACCACCTTGTTTTGGATTGCTGCCCCCCGTGGAAAAAACAAAAACACTCTGTATTGTGGAACACAAAACACTACTGTTCTTCTCACTGTCTCTCTTTCTCTCCGTCTCTCACCAACATGCAAGTCCTTTTATTTGAACCCATGATAATTTACCGCTACATTTCACAGTACAGTAATTTGTTTAGAACGGCTGCACGTATTATATCGTATATTTATATTTTGCTTACTTGCACTTTAATATTTGGAGCAGTCTTAGACTGTGTACAATATCTTGTTCAGATATTGAATCTTTAGAGAGACAGAGAATGCATAGACAGTATATTTAACAGTATCATGGGAGATGGGGATTGATTAAAACACATCCTTATGGGATAAACATTGGAGAAAGGACAGGATGAAGTTAACATTTACAGGCTCAACTGTAAGGCTCTTTCCACATGGCACACAACCCAAACTCTTCTGATTACTGATTGTGTTATACATTCACACTACATTATGTCAGACGGGCTGCTTTATCACAACGCATTAAAGAGCAGAAATAAATACTGTCAGACACATCAGTGGCTTATTTGTTAGAATACTCTGCCAGACTAGGGCTACAAAAAATGCAAGAATTTCCTGCAAAGATCGCTAATAATAGACATGATTGTTTAAGTTCTGGCATGGTTAGGGCCTTTCTACATTTTGCTACATTGTTTCATATACATTCAGAAGCATCTCCTTCTTTGAAGGTGTATATCATATTGCTTGTACAGTATATTATGCTTTACTGATCATATATTATGTTGATTGTATATTATGCAGTGCTGAGTGCACAGTAACACTTTGATGCTAAGCCATTTTTCTCACTTACAAGATCATTATGCAACGATCGTATTAAAACGGCCGCTTCAGTAAATAGGATAATGTCCCAGCCATCGTACTGTTCTATAAATATTTTAATAAACTTATAAAAGAACTCAGAATACACCAAAATACAGAAAATATATACTGTGCAATAGGCTCTCATGTAGGACAACAGTACCTCATGTAAACAACGTTGACAAGTACTGGAAACAACCTGGGAAATAGGACTGAAATGTATGGAGGTGCATAGTATAAAGGAAAGGAGGGATGAAAGGTAGGAAGAAAGAAAGTGCTACTTAGTATCACAGTAGTGGCAACAGTACTATTAGCAGCGGGAAAAACACTTATTGGGCCCAGAGAAGGATCTTACATAAAACGCTTTGAACTCCAGAAGATAACTTGTGATAGCCAGTCTTAATGTTTTTGGGTTATCTTTGTTTCATTCATAATGCTATGCACTTGTAGTGGACATGGTTTTCATCTCATAACTTAAATGCCTCCCAGCAGAGTTATAAAGTAGCCATTATGTCAAAGCAAATCCAGTTTGCCTGTTGGCAAATAGCAGTATCAGTCCAGGGCAGCTACTGTCAGCAGAGCGGATTTGACTATTTAGAATCTTCTTCTTCAGTTCTTGTGTCTCCTGACTATCCAGGTCCAGACCAACACAGTGATCTGGAAATGCAAAAGCAAGGAGGCTACAGTCAGACCACACTAACATACAGTCCCTTGCACACATGAACTGGACTTCGGTGACTGGGCAAACAAGCAAGATAGCATGGCTGGCGGGCAGGTGGCTTACAGTTACTGGGACCATCAGGTAACTGTCACAGCACAGCATTCATTGACACATGGGTCACCAGTCCTGGGAAACTGAACAAAATAAAAAATTAAAAAAAGTGTTTAAACCAAATAGACCAGAGCAGGCAGATGCAGTCAGAGTCAATGCACAGTGCAATCATCTCAAAGCTAACCAACAACCACAACAGAGCAAAGCCAGGTTAGCAAGGAAGGGTCGGAGAAATGGGATCAGGATATGTCTGGTGGGTATATTGTTACCTTTATAACCCCTTGACTTGCTAGCCTGGCTTCTCAAACCCAGAACTCCGCAGGAGTTGGCAGACATTCAAATAGAAAAAAATCCAAATCGGCCATCATACAGGGTGTTTATTAAACGCTCTTAGCTTGACACGTAATCCTTTATATCTTGCCCCAGCTCTGAAATGAGTAACTCATACCCATGTGATCCCACTCGCTCTTAAAGATCAAGCCCATTCAATAGACCTGAAGACAAAAGTGAGAAAAGTAGAACATTTAGTGGCTCACTAACAGCTTTCAATCAGCTGGGGCTTAAGAATGAAGCCTCATACTTTCCTGGGATCCATTTCCCATCAGCTCAGCAGAATGAAAAAGGAGGACACAGGAGAAAATGAGTTCGAACATGGGGCAGTCTTGTTTAGTATGTTGCTGTGCAGGAGGCCACAAGATAATGAATTGCTGAAAGTCAAATTACTGTTATTTTAAGAGTAGAAGAAAAGTAGTGCAATTTCATAAAGCTTTTGCAAAAATTCTGCAACACTTTCGTGAGTGCACACTACTTTGAAAGTACTTTTTCCAGAAATCTGAAAACATATTTCTGGGGTGTTTTACCCCAAAATAAAGACATGGCTAGCATCCTCAGGGCCCGACTATGTGAATACAAAAAGAATGAGGTTGCTAGAGGGTCTCAATTTTAAATGCCAAGCATTTTTCTGATCACTAACTGAAAACAAGATGGCAGATTTGATACAGTAACAGGACCATTTGCACAGCAAACAGTGCATTTGCGACACTGTCGAACTTTTTGTTAACTTTTCCCATTGACTTATAATGGGAAATTGTTTTTGAATAACTTTGAACCGCTTAATATTTTTTCACCAAATCTTTGAAAGGCACATTGGGGACCCCAGCTGCACATTTCCTGAAGATTTTGGGCTGGTCACAAAACTGTACGACCTGTAGGCGCTAATAGAATTCCAGAAAAAGCTGAACGCAGCACAGATCATGCTTAATAACTCCACAGCTGTATATCCAACTGGTAAAAACTTGGTAGGTTCCAAGGCCTATGGCTCTTGATCATGTATTCCAAATTTCAGGCAAATCCATCAATCAGTTGCAAAGTTATTAAGGTGCAAGTTTGGGGTTTAACATAGAAATGGCTCCTCATCCTAACTATGGTAGCACTACCATGCTACCATAATATATATATATATATATATATATATATATATATATATTGATACATGATGGCAGGAGAATATGGAAAATATTCTACTCCTGCAGAGTGAACTGTGTATTCTCATGAGTGCCAAGGCAAGAGAGAAATACACAGTTCACTAGTCAGAGTGAGAATATTTTCCATATGCCTTGATCTGCCCCTCATGTGTGTGATTTATACCACAGGGGTGAGAGTGGCAGGAACATTTTTCTGAGTCTGTGTGTCCTGCTCATTCTGTGTGTGCTGTCAGCGTGTGTGTGTGTGTGTGTGTCTGTGCGAGATTCTGAATGGACTGGGAGTCAGAAACACAAGTGAGTGTTTTTGCAAAGCTAATTGAGTGAGTCAGAGGCTCAGTGAGAAAGACAAACTGCTGCAGGTAGCACTGAGAAACAGAACCTGCTTTGTAAAAGACTTTCATTTAGAATTCAGGTTGTTTTGAAGCTGAGATCAGCGCAGTAATTGGCTAGCAATGTTAGAAACACAATGGGACATAGGTGAGGGTCTTTTGCAAAGCTTAATTGTAAAGTTACAGCTTCAATGAGAAAGAGAACCTTTTCTGAAGCAGTTTCCTAGATTGCAGCTGCAGTGCATTTATCCTCACTCTGGTGATATCAACAGATTATGGATAATAGATATGAATAGCCTGACTGAAGATATCATATTTATTCATGAGAGTGTCATCGATATCATGATATCTCACCAGCGGCTAAGCCACTAGTGAGATATCATGATGTCATTGGCCCGAGTGAAGATAAATATGATATCTTCAGTCAGGCTTTGTGTCATATTCTGTTTATACAATGTATGTTGTGGGCTGCACTCAACAAAAGCCGAAATGTTCCTCACTACAGTCCCCTACATTGAGGTGATGGTTGTTTAAACACACATCTGCTGTATCTCTAGCAACACAACAGATGCCATGTGTTATTTTAAAAATATATGTGGCTGACCCTGCCTTTTAAATTGTAAAAAACTTGTCTGGATTCTGGCTGACTGAACCATGGCCACCCCAATATAATTTCCATACCCCTGCCCCAAAACAGCAGATGAAAAAATGTGTGATCTTGCCACTTAAGTTATTTAATAATAGATATCTGGTTGATCCTACCTGTATGTTTAAACAAATGCCTGGACATGTACTTATTTAAAAAATATACATTATCTGGTTGATCTTGCATCTTTTTTCCACCTCAACTGTCATGAGCGTGACGAAGTTATGCTCTGAATGGAGCATGACCGGTCGTTGAGAAGCTGATGGGAGGCACTGTCAGATTGTTTTAATTATGGTGCTTTTGTTAGAACATAGAAAATGTGCCATTTTCAATAGTGCTTATAGTTTGTCAGAAGCAGCCGGCAGTACAGAGATGATTGAATGAGTTGGCAGCTTCAGAACATTAGACGGAAGCGTAGCATGTGCTGCTATGGCAACAGACACTCGCGCCCATCTGGTAGTTCTGAAGCTGCCGACAGTCTCGCTTCTTCTCTCAGCATCGTCGGCAGCTTCTTTTAACAAAATATAGGCATTATTAAGATAATGGCACATTTTTCTATGTTTTACAGCAAAAGTGCCATGATTAAACTATCTGACAGTGCCTCACATCTGAATCTTTCTAGCGCCTCGGTCACACTACATTCAGGCATAGCGCCCGGTAACGCTCATGACAGTCGAGGTGAAAAAAGAAAGTGGCAGGATCAACCAGATATGCTTTTAAAGACATAATTGTGATAAAGATACAAGCAGATGTGAGCAAGCATTGGGGGTCTTCCTTCTAAAGAGAAAGCTGTCGGGGGTGAGGGGTCCTATTCTTAAAAAGAAAAGCCACAGGATAGAAAGTGAAACACTTTCAGTTTCACTGTGATGACGATAAGAATCGAAGATATCAATGATATCTTCACATGTGAAGATATCATTGATATCTCCATGACCTGGCTGAAATACTACATTTTATCCTGACATTTATCCCAAAACATACATTGTATAAATGTCAATATCCTCACTCTGCTGATGTATCAGGATTTATCCTCACTGCAGTGGAAATAATACAGGTTATTCTACTGAGAAAGCTCTCACCCCATGGTATAAATATATATATATGTATATATATACACATACATACATATACAGTGGCGTGAAAAGTATTTGCCCTTCTTGATTTTCTCTATTATTGCATATTTGGCACACTGGATGTTTTCAGGTCTTTAGACAAAATGTTATATTAGATAAAGGGAACCTGAGTGAACAAATAACACTTGTTTTTTTTACTTATTTCATTTATTTAATGAAAAAGTTAACCAACACCAACTGGCACTGTGTGAAAAAGTAATTGCCCCTTACACTTAATAACTGGTTAGGCCACCTTTAGCTGCAATGACTGCAACCAAACGCTTCCTATAATTCAATATCAGTCTTTCACATCGCTGTGGAGGAATTGTAGCCCACTCTTCCTCGCAGAACTGCTTTAATTCAGTAACATTGGTAGGTTTTGAGCATGAACTGCTTGTTTCAGGTCCTGCCACAGCATCTCTATTGGGTTTAGGGTCTGACTTTGACTAGGCCACTCCAAAACTTTAATTTTACTTCTTTTCAGCCATTCTGATGTGGACTTGCTTTTGTGTTTTGATCATTGTCTTGCTGCATGACTCAACCACGCTTCAGCTTCAGCTGACGGACGGATGACCGGACATTCTCCTTAAGAATTTTCTGGTACAGAGCAGAATTCATGGTTCCTACAATTATGGCAAGTCATCCAGGTCCTGAGACAGTAAAGCATCCCCACACCATCACACTACCACCACCATGTTTGACTGTTGGTATGATGTTCTTACTGTGGAATGCTGTGTATGCTTTACGCCAGACATTATGGGATCCATGTCGTCCAAAAAGTTCCACTTTGGACTCATCTGTCCATAGAACATTTTCCCAAAAGGCTTGTGGATCATCCAGGTGCTTCTTGAAAATGAGAGATGAGCATTTATGTTCTTCTTGGTTGGCAGTGGTTTCCACCTTGCTACTTTCCCATGAAGCCCATTTTGCCAAGTCTCTTTCTGATTGTGAGTCATGAACACTGACCTTGGCTGAGGCAAGAGAAGCCTGCAGTTCTTTGGATGTTGTTTTAGGATCTTTGAGACTTCCTGGATGATTTTACACTGTGCCCTTGGAGTAATTTTGGCAGGCCGCCCACCCTGGGAAGATTCACTACTGTTCCAAATGTTCTCCATTTGAGATTATGTCTCTCACTGTGGTTCATGGAGTCCCAGAGCCTTAGAAATAGCTTTGTAACCTTTCCAGACTGATAGATAGCAACAACTTTTTTCTGATCTTTTCAGGAACTTCCTTTGATCATGGCATAATGTGCTTGTTGAATCTGTGTGCTGCCAACGTGACTCTGATGGTAAGGGTCAAAATAAGTGAGGTTTATATTGGGCAGGGCTGGCTGTAATCAAGCCTGGATGTGTTCAATCAGCTGACTCTAATTATCCCTTTAATTGGGTTGATTTAATTAGGGGCAATTACTTTTTCACACAGTGCCAGTTGGTGTTGGTTAACTTTTTCATTAAATAAATGAAATAAGTAAAAAAAACAAGTGTTATTTGTTCACTCAGGTTCCTTTATCTAATATTACATTTTGTCTAAAGACCTGAAAACATCCAGTGTGACAAATATGCAATAATAGGGAAAATCAGGAGGGGCAACACTTTTTCACGCCACTGTATATATATATATATTATGGTAGCACGGTAGTGCTACCATTGTTAGGGTTGAGTAGCACTTTCTAGGTTAAAGGGTCAAACTTTGCACCTCAATTACTTTTGCTACTGTTCAACGGATTTGCCTGAAATTTGGAAAACGTGATCAAAATCAAGACATCTTGGGATCTGCCAACTTTGTACCGGCCAGATATATGGCTGGCGGAGTTATTAATGTGATCTGCATGCATGTTTACGGTTTCTGGTGAATTTTTGCTCATGCCTACAGGTCTCATAGTTTGCGCAACCAGTCCAAAACTTCAAGGAACATGCAGCTGGGGTCCCCGATGTGCCTTTCAAAGATTTCATGAAAAATATTAAAAGGTTCAAAAGTTGTTCAAAATAAGTTCCCATTATGTCAATGGGAAAAGTTAACAAAATGTTTGACAGTGTCAAATGCACTTTTAGTGTCACAAATGGCCCTAGTAGTGTCGCAAATCTACCATTTCGATTTCAGTTGGTGATCAGAAAATGCTTGGCAATTAAAATTGGGACCATCTAGGACACAATCCTTTTTGTGTTTACCTAGTCGAGCTCTGAGGATGCTAGGCATCTCTTTATTTTGGGGTTAAACACCCTAGAAATATGTTTTTCAAATTTCCTGAAAAGTAGTGTTGCAAAGTAGTGTCACACTCATGACACTTTCACAAATGTTTTGAAGCGTTCGCAAATCACTTACACTACTTTTTCAGACTATGGCCAAATGACAGCAGTTCTTTCACACCCTGCTGCAAAAGAACGGTTTAGTCTTTGAGCTGAAATTTGAAGGAATGCAGCCAACATCTCACAGATGTGACTTGTAGTAGTTCTGGTGAAAAATATTGCATGGCTGCAAAGTTACAGTACTCAAGTTTGTGTTTTTCCCCATAGACTAACATGGTGGCGCACGCCATGCCTTTCGGGCTAGTATCTCAAAATGATGCGAGGTACAGTTTTTTTTGTCAGTTACATAGACCAAATAAAAGCAAAAACCTAGCCAGGAAAATCATGGTTTCTGTGAAATTTAATTTTTTTTACGTCGCGGCGGTTGCTGAGATATTAAAGTAAGTACTTCCAATGCTCATTTTAACCTTCGATACCCATTACAATGCATACATTCTTTGACATACTGTGTTTCTGTATGCACCTGTTCAGCAAAAACACGGTATGCGCCTGCTACTGTTACAGTTACTGTTTCCACTTATGCTTATGTCCTCTGCTGGCGCCACTCATTCCCATGTACACCACCGTGTGTTACCCTTTGCATTGTCATTTGCACTTGCATTTTCGTTACTGTTACCATTTGCATTTCCACTATTGTTTCTGTTTGCATTTTGTTTGCATCACTGTGTGCATTGCCATTTATGCTTTCTGGCAGCCCTTTCATTTGCATTTCCATTTCTCTTTCATTTTATGCCTTCTTGCTCTTACTGTTACCATTTGTGTTTGCAATTGTGTTACTGTGCTCTTTATGCCTTACGGTTTGCATTTCCACATGCACTTGCATTCTCTTTTGTGTTTCTGTTTCCTTTACTGTTATTGTTGCTGTTACCGTTACCATTTGTGTTTACAGTTGCGGTACTTTGTCCGATGCATGTTTTGGTTTGTGTTTCCGTATGTGCTTTGTTTCCCATTTCTGTTTCCTTTGGCGTTATTCTTCATGTTAACTTTACCATTTGCATTTCAATTGTGGTACCGTGCCTTTACGCATTCGGTTTGCTTTTACGTGTGTGTTTGCATTTGCTTTCTCCCGTTTCTGTTCCCTTTCTCATTCTTTTGCTGTGACACTTAACATTTCTATTTAAAATACCACTGCCATCACTGTTCATGTTACCAGTTGCATTTTTTTCAATTCAAAGTTTATTAACTTTTATACATACCAAAGACAATACACCATGGATAATGAAAAGTATCAACAAAGCATAACAAACAGATTGGTGCAACCCTCCCCACCCCCTTCCTACCCCCAAAACCCACCCCCACCCCTAGATCGGCATGGATTAAACAAGCTTATATCACCAGAATTAATAATCGGCATGCAAAATTATACAGATTAGAGGAGTAAAGAGTTTGCTAAGGGCCCCATAGTTTATTAAATTTAGTTGTAGTATTTCAGAGACTAGCTATAGATCTCTTTGTTCTAAGATTAGCTAGTAATTCTCTCAGCCATTCGGTATAAGATATATTTTCACTATCCTTCCAGTGCTTTAGTACTAGTTTTTAACTGACATGGATATTAAGGCCATGTGGAACTTCTGAGCAAGAACGGGATCCCGGAGAAATCACCCAGGAGACAAAACCTTGGGGTTAATAACTCTTTGATCCCTAAAAGGGGGTCAACTCTCTGTTTGATAAGCTCCCAGAGGGGGGATATTTTGGGACAGGTCCAAAAGATATGAAGTAAATTACTTTCATCCGTGCATATCTGGTACACATGGAGGAAGAGATTATACCATATCTAGCCAACTTTGTGGTGAATAATATAGGTTGTGCAATATGCAGAATTGCATGAGATGGAGTCTGTCCTGCGTGATAAACTTATGGCACCCCTGCCATAGAACAGGCTAGTTTATAGGTATCTCAGGAGAAGAGGTGCCCTGTAGCTCAAGGACCCAGATAGTCTGGATAAGTCCAATCAAAGAGGATATTGAACAGTTTGGACACTGCGTGGAAGGCCAACAAGAGGGACCATTCCTGTAATAAAAGGTGGGTTTATGGAGGGAGAGGGGTTACCCCATAGTTTTTATCAATAGGTGACATAGTTGATACATTTTAAAGATATAGGAATTTGGGATATTAAACTTAGCTAAGATCTCAGGTAAAGTTAACAGGACCCTGTTCTACCATCTAAAAGCAAGAGAGTAGAATTAGAGCGGTGTCTTAGCCAATGAGTGGAAAGAACTTTACCAGTGATTTGAGGTCGGGTTCCTATTAATGGCTGTGCCAGATCTGTACAGTGGTTATACTTCAAAAGGCAAACAGTTGGGAATGCATTTTGACAGAAAGGGCAATCGGGTAGAATGAAGTGGTATAGGAAGATGTTTGACCTTGGTAAATTAAATAGCGAAAGGAGAAAAGCCATACAGTCTAATTAAATCAGATTCAATTTAAGCCAGATGGGTATAAGAGGATGATGTTCCGGGAGTTCCCATCCCAAGCCATTTAAGATATTTGCTGGAGTGGCATGCCCAGTAATAGAACCCTAAATGTGGAAGATGGAGGCCACCCTTTGCTTTAGGCGCTGCTAGTTTGTGGAAGGCCAATCAGGGTTTTTATTATCCCAAATGAAACCAGAATGATACCATGTACTTTTTAAACCATGAGAGAGGAAGCTATACATTTAAAGATTGAGCGGGTAAAGGAGACAAGGAAAACATTCATTTTGACAATGTTGATTCTGCCTCATCGTGAAAAGAGGGAGAAGGACCACCTTTAAAGTCCTGAGTAATTGTAATTAATAAAGAATCCAGATTTTTCTTTTGATATGGGTTGGATTTCTTGAGAGCACAATACCTAGATATTTCAAAGATTGCGCTTCCCAAGACAAATCTAGGGTTTGGATCTTTGTTTTGTTAGTTTATAATTAAGGGAAAACAATTGTTTTGTCTACATTTAATTTATAATTTGAAAAGGTGCTATATTCTTTTATAATCTCCAGCATGGGGGATTTATAAGGTTGGATGGGAAAGCTGAAGTATTAGATCATCAGCATAAGCGAGACCTTGATTTCACAATTGAGCACAGAGATGCCTTGAACTCTAGGGCAATTAACCAGCCTTTATTAAAGGTTCCAGATATAGATTGAAAAGAATAGAGACAAGGGCATCCCTGTCTCATGCCTGAATGCAATGGGAAGAGGTTAGAGGTCACCCATTACACATCACTCTAGCTGAGGGTAGTTTATACAGTGCGCGAACCCATTTTAGAAATGTCGGGGAAACTGAAGGGTTGTAAGGTATGGAATAGGAAGTTCCAATTAACTCTATCGAATGCCTTCTTGGCATCCAAGGAAACAAGGGCGGTGAGGTATTGAGCATCCCTGGATGTCGAGAAGACATGGGCCAGGGTATGTAGGTGATCAACAGAGGATATACCTTTCATGAATCCCACCTGCTCAGGTCCTATTAGATCAGAAATAATGGTATTGATGCAGTCCACTGGTAGTTTAGACAGGATTTTAATGTCATGGTTAAGAAGGGAAATTGGTCTATATCTGGATGTCAGCTCAGGGGTTTGCCATGCTTAGGTAGGAGGACAATCAAGGCTTCAAATAGGGTGTTGTCTATGCTGGACTCAGAAAGAATATATTGGTATAAAGGAACAAGCAAGGAACCAGTTGTGATGCATAAACTTTATAAAAATTAGATGAAAATCCATCAAGTCCTGGGGTTTTTCCAAAGGGAGATCCCTGATGATTCTAAAAGTTCTTCTTGAGTAACAGGGCACATAATGCAAGTTGTTGAGCTTGGGAAAGTGAGGACAGATGACAGTCAAGGAGATACTGATCTAGTTCATCTAGGGAAGGTGGATTTAGCATGGACTGTATATTTGTTGGTAGTAAGAGTAACATTCAGCAGTAATCTCAGATGGGTAAATTTTAGTACCGCTCACAGACGATAGGATGGTAGAAATAAATCTAGATGATTCTTGTTGTTTAAGTCTTAATGCCAGGAGACATCCAGATTTTCTCCTTGATCAGTATAGGAAGCATTTGTTTTAATAATCAAGAATTCAGCTTTTCTCTCAGAAGGTTCAAGTAAGCATCCTTTAGCATAAAAAGTTTTTACAATTTGTTCAGGGTGGACGGGCCATGTTATTTTCAAGGATTCTAATTTGGAAATGAGATTCAAAAGTTGATTCTCACTAGCCTTCTTCTGCCTGGAAGCCAAACCAATTAATATACCTCTTAGATATGCTTCTAAAGCGCACCATTCTACATCTGGCTTTCCAGTAGTATTATGATTGATATTTATAAATTGTGTGCAATATAGTCTGCAATGTCCTGTACTATACTGAGATCTTTTAGTAGCTGGTTATTGATTTTCCATCTTCCCCTAATTTGGGAAGGAAAAAATGAAAGTTGACATGTCACCAATGAATGGTCAGACAGGGGCCAGGAAGAATGGAAGACTCTATTACCCCTGGAAGTAAATCCTGGAAATCAAAATGTAATCAAGCCTTGAGGAAGTCTGATAAACTGGAGAGGTAAATGTGTAACTCCTTCTTAGTGGTGATGAATACGCCAAATGTCGCGGCAAATCTGTTTGATCTACCAGTTCCCCAGTGCACTTTGGGCTGGGGAGAGGCCTCTAAATTTACTCCCCGTACGATCTACATTCTGGTCAAAAGTTAAGTTTAGGTCCCTCCTAGAACCATGGGGATGCATAAATAAGGAGTCAAAATCTTGACCAATTGTACAAACAATTCGGGACTCAACGTTTGGACCATAAATTCTGCCTAATAAAATATTATTAGTGTGCATTTTTCCTGGACAAATAAAAATCTACCATTAGGGTCACCGATAACTTTAGTGGGTACGAACGGGATGGATCGAGATATTAAAATCAGAACCCCACGCCTTTGAGAATTCCCTTCTGCAGCAAAACTTGACCCACATGTTGCCTTCTTAATTTGGGGGCTTCTGAGATTAACAAGGAGACTCCTGTATAAATGCCTTGTCTATATGCAATAAACGCAGATGTTTCAACAATTGATATTGTTTCAGCTTGCTGGGGCACCCTTGACATTCCAGTGGAAAATATTAAATTGCTAACCATCATCCCAGGTAAATTGTGGGTGAATCTCCTGAATGAAAGAGAACAGATACCTACTAGAGATACCAGCTGCATTTTCATACGTGCTTCAATGTCTGTTTGCGCCACTGTTCGCAGCATCATTTTGGGTTTCATGCTTCTATTAACGCTTCCTTACTCATTTACGTTTGTTTTACCATGTGTACCACTGTTGGCACTTCTGTTTGCATTGCTGTTCCTGTTACTATGTCACAAGATCACGTGGCAGGAGCGTGTTCAAAGGTCCCGTGCTCCTACCGCTACTTCCCATTCACTATTTCATCATCATTCTCAAAAAGAAGGAAATTAGAGGCAAAAACTCTGTTTAATGCATCAGTTAGGGTTGTTCCACAGCGACAAAAGTGAGGAAATTTGGTGTTAGGGGTTGAAAGCCCTTGGACCCTCCAGCCCACCCCCAACTGGCATTGGGGTGCTGGCTGGTCGCTGGTCCTAACTCTCACCCCATTCTCCTATTCCTCAGCTGCTTTACACATGTGATGGGTGAGAGTTAGACTGATGACCCCAATGCACCCCGATGCCAGTTGGGAGGGTGGGCTGAGGGGTCCAAGGGGACTTTCAACCCTAGCACCGAATTTCCTCACCTTATCACTGTGGAACAACCCTAACTGATGCATTAAACAGAGTTTTTTGCTCTAATATAAATATATATATATATATGCAGTAGTAGTAGTAAAATATTTAATTTTAGACAGGATATACAAGACTTTAGGTCCAATGACCTATTTTCAAAGTCGTCCTGTACTTAAAACAATCAGGTTACAGGGTAAATGTCATTCAAAAATGTTACAGTACATACAATACAATACTCTTTCATACTTCAGTATAGAAATAACATCGATTTTACTTGATATAATTTGTAATTCAAGATTAATACTTCATTCCAGTTAGGTGTCAGACAGCTAACTTTATACCCTCTTATGGGCTTACCCGGTTATCAAAATTTAATAAATAATAAATAAATAAATAATAAAACATCACTTCATACAGGTACAATTGTATAGAATATTTCATTCAGTCCAGTTTTGAATTATGATAATTTTGTCACATTTCTTAATTTGGAGGAATTTCTTTTCCAATTTTAGTCACCTGGGCCTGCAATGTCATGTTCCCATATTTTGTGTTAATTTTTGAAAAGTAAAGCCCCCTGTTTCACATCCCTTAAGGCATAGTGATGACTCTCACAGCCAAAGTCCAAATCCATATTACCTTTATCATCCCATTGTATATCTTATATATGAATATTGAGTATTGTTTTTAAACCGTACCATTAAACTATCCCATTTTAAATCGTTGTACATGGTGCAATGATGGGTTGAAAATTATAGTTAAGGGCAAATCTTGCCAATCGGTTGTATGATTTGACAAGTTTGCCCAAATGTTTTGTCCCACAAAGTTGTACACTATGTTACCGTATTCCATTATGGTAATATTAACTGATTAGCAATTGTCCTCATATATATATATATGTATATATGTATACACACACACATACACATATATATATATACATATATATAGATATAGATATATATATATATAGATATATATATAATCAAAATGTGGGTACTTAGCAGGGAGAAGGGTAGTATGGGGCTCTAACTGAGGGTTGGGGAGGTAGTATATATTAAAGAATCTGGGCTTGAGGGGATGGTAAAGGATGTTGCTTTACCCTTTTTTTAAAGACAGTATTTCCCAAATAGGGAATGAATAGTGCTACTCTTGTTGTTCAGATCTGAGTAATGAATAACTCATTATTTGTAGCATTCAGGAAATATTCATTACTCACACATCCCTGCAATCTCCTCCACTGACTAACTCTGCAAAACTGAAAGTGAAGCAGACTCACTGTCTAGAGATGTATCATGTGAACTGTTGAAACTGTTCCATGTGACCTTAAGATACTGTATTTCATCATTTTGAAGCTGCCCTCATTTTCTAGCAGCCTTGAATTGTAGCCCTAGATAAAAATAAATTTTGTAATTAAAGCCGCCCTGTTTTAAGCTGAAATTAACAACCCAATTAGGTAAAGTTAGAACCCCCAAAGTACAATTCAGAGTCAGAGTTTTGTTTAAAATGTAACTTTTACTAGCTTGATTTAAGAAAAGATAAGCAGAGTACAAATTTCATTTCATTTCGGACACACGACCGACAGTTGTTATTAATCTAGTTCACAATCACTGTCTGGTTATGCATAATCTGAACCACAGTCACTTTCATTTGCAAACATGTTACATTGGGTACCGATATCTACACCTTCAGCAAAGTCCTGTAGACTACTGCACAGCTCTTCCACATGTTCTCTTGCAACGCCATCAGCTTTAAAACAATTTATTTTGTCTGGATCAGTTGAGGTAATGTCGAAACATCAAATGACTTAACAATTACTTCCCTTGAAACTGCATCCCAGGACAGTTTCACCCATTCAACAATTAGTGTAGTGTCAGTGGATCAGTAGGTAGCACACTCACCTCTGAGGCCAGGAGATCAGAGGGCTGTGGGCTCAGTTCCCACATCTGGCACTTGGGTTAATATCCCAGTACTGAGACTGTAGTACAGCATGAGAAGGGTGCTGCACTTCTGAGGTGCCATCTTTCAGATGAGACATTAAACCGAGGTCCCATCTGCCTGGACTGGTGGCAGTTCAGGTGGATGTTAAAGATCCCATGGCACTTATTGAAAAGAGTAGGGGAATTTCCCCAGTGTCCTGGCCAAATTTCCTCTTCACTAAAAATACCACCAACAGCTTAATGTGGTTCAAGTTCAGTTGACATTCATCTGTATCCTCCCCGGTCGTGCCTGAAAATAGACAGTATTTTTCTAGTGCACTTACCTGGTCAACAAAACGAAATAAAATAAATAAATTAGCGGATGTGAAGGTGCACGAGGGTTACCTGCCTTGTCAACACTCTGTTCCCATTTGCAAGCCACTCATCATACAGCTCCCAATATCTGGATTTAAAGGGAGGTTCCACTATACATCGGTTGGTTGGAGCAGGTTGGTACACCCCCTGAATAGCTGCCATTATCGTATTTTTTTTCTGCAAACTGATTTTATCTCTGGGCAAATGTGACAGCGAAAGTGTCCCAAATGAGCAATCTTTTCCCAAAAGATATTCCTCCCCACACTGTTTTCAGCCACATGTCTGTAATTTCAGTGTTCATACAACCATTTATGGACATAGCCACAACTACACCTGTAACTCCTGCAATGTCCTTGGGATCCTCTTCCCTTTAGCACAAGTAGCGGGGCAATTTTCTTCCATCTGCCATTGCAGCTAAGCAAACAGTGAGCCTTTGCTTCTCGTGGCCAGTGGTGAGTAGTGGGACTGATTTAGCACCGATTTGATCACTGGTTCGATCACCAGGCATGTCAGCCCATACGCCATTTCATCCATATTTCCAATGCTAGATGTCAGTAGATTGTGCTGCTGTATTTGTCTGGCACAGAATGAAATAAAGTCTATCACCTTTGGAACATAATCTTTAGGCAACTTCTGACCTACAGTGGTCTTTTGGCGTATAGTGAACCCCCATCATGAAAGAAATCGACCTACACAGCCTCTGCTTGACTGAAAATCTGGGTTTGTGATCAGTGATGATGATGATTTAAGAGCAACCTTCTTTCTGGTTACAAGAGATGCACTTCCCTCTGCTGTGCTACCCAGGTAGCAAGGTTCGACTCTCAGCTGGGAATGCTGCACTTCTGCCAGCTCCATCCAGACGCCGCTGCAGTTGTTGCTGGTACACCCTCCTCACGGAGTTTTTCTTCAAGTTTGGGGACACTCTTCCTCCATTCCCGAATCTGTTTTCATCAACATGGAGTGCCAGTGCCACAGGTTGGTTCCACTCTACTTCAGCATGCTTAGCAACATGTAATTTAAATTCTAAATCATACGACTTTCTTTTCGTCATATCGGCAGTATGTTCTTTCTCTGAATTTCAAAGCTAAGTAATAAACTTACCCAGAACAGCTGTTTGAAATTATAGCCACCTCATTTAGATGCCGCCTTGAATTAAAACCTTTAACAAATTAAAATATTGTAATTAAAGCCACGTGTTACAAATCGAAGGAACACGGTACTTGTTTACCACACAAAAATAGTTCACATTGGCTTGTTGGTCCACATAACAAAAGAAGACAATCTAGAAACACAAAGTTAGGCACTCATCACCTTATAATTGACAAAAAAAATTAAACCAAAACAAACAAAAAAAAAAACACTTTGGCTTCCAATTATTCAAAGGTGATGAAAAAGTCTACTTTATTTCATAATATATACATACTAAAACAGATGCCCCCGCACGCCTAACATGTTTTAGATTGTCATGATCCTTCTCAAAGGCTGCTGTACATAATTAATCACCAGTCTCCTTAAATGCACAGTATTGATGACATCATAATGATATGATAACTATGAGGACATTTGTAAATTACCCCACTTGTGTGCATATTAAGACAGATTGTTATATGAATGACACATACCCCACATATATATCAATTGCAAAATACCCGCACAGATATCAATCACAAAATATCCTAAACTTTAAAAATATTTGCATATGGCACAAAATATACAAATACTGAAATTTAAAACATTCTGCTCCAAATACTCAGTAATGAGATTTCATACCTTTTCTGCCAATATGGAGTTGAAAAGATTTTTATTCCTGTACCTTTTATGTCTACTATTATTCACTTATCTTTATATTACTATAATTTGGAATCTAATCTCAGAGCTAATAGAATAAATCTGCTGTAAAGGTACAATTTCAAGTAGGAGCTTCACTACTTGACACATTTGTGTCACCTCTTAAATTCAATATATTGAAAGCTCATTCAAACACTACAAAATAACAAATATTACAAATAGGAGCAAAATGCTTATGTGTGGGCATTCTATGTTGGAAAACTACACAGTGTTTAATAGTGAAAGTTAGGGAGCATTGTAGGGCCATCAAAGGAGGTGACCTACATATGCCATGGCTGCATATACAATGGAAATGTAGATAAAAGTGAATACAAGTTAAACTTCACAGGGACTAATACATGTGCCTTAAACCATGGGTGCCACCATGGCTAAAAGGTTGGGGAAGGGTTCATGGCTATACTCAAGTTATTTGTGCTAACACCATTGGCACTGGCTATGAGCACAATGATTGAGAGAAGTCTTCATTATTTTTGTAATTAATTCATTACAAGGCAAATGATAGAATGAGGAAAGTCTTATGAGTCATTAAAGTTATTATTGTCTATTTTACAAAAATAATCATTTAACATAATAATGAGTAGTAGCCCTGTGCATAGACTGGAAATTAAATAGTCAGGAGACCAGCCAGATAGGCAATCAAAAGGCAAATTCAACTCAGCAAACTGGTTGCCAGTACAAAGGCTTCAAGAGTAGAGCTGCACAACAAGGAACAGTCCTATGCCACAGATGCACTCAGAGATAAAAGGATCTAATTATCACATAAAACAAGGAGTGATTGTAAAGTGTTTTACAAGAAAACCCTCTTGCTTCTAATATTCATTATGTATTCCTTGTCCTCAATGAGTTAAATGAGGAATTTTGATATGTACTGTGAAATACTATCTGTTAAATTCATCATCCTTAATTAAGGTCTATACCATCAATGCCTTACAATAGAGCAATGCAGAGTGCTATAGTTTTATTGTACCTTAAGGCAGTAGGAACAGGTAGCTGTAGATAAACATTGGTAGTGTCAAGTGTATTTTGAAAAAACAATAGTCCATTGCAATATTTTATTATTCAACAATTGATGGTGTTATGCTGTAAAGAGATATGCTAATTACCCCAACTTTTTAAATATTTCTAAGGTACCTTATTGCATTACATTATTTAAGGGAAGCCAACATGTTTTAAGCTAAAAAATTAAAAAATGCTAGTTTGTATGTAGCAGTTTGATATAGCAGTACTGAGAAACAGCTGGGGTCTGGCAGAGGTTGTCTGAACCTGTTTTTTTGAGCAGTTGGGGAAAGGATTTTAGTTGCTGGAAAGGCTTTACATTCTTTATCAGTCTGTGGACTTTAGGACAGGAGTGCTGACTTGTTTAATAAAATGTTTCTGTGGTGTGGGGGATCCATAGTGGAAGCTGGATATTCATTTATCTTTTCTACAGGCATTGTGAGCAGCTTTCTGAAGTTTCTCTCCTTCTCAGCCAGGATCAATTTACAGCTCATTGGGGCTTAAATACCAGGGCTTCTCATATAGCAGTACTGCAGAAACAGTTGTGTTATGGCAGAGGTTGTCTGAACTTGCTTTTGCTGAGCAGTTGCAGAAATGATTTTAGTTGCTGGATAAGCTTTAACTTCTTTATCAGGCTGTGAGCTTTAGGGCAGAAGTGCTGACTTGTTTAATACAGTGTTTGTGAATGTGTGGGACCTTCCTCTGGAGAAGGTTGCAGTGCTTGGAGTGCAGTGAGGGAGTGGACACAGGCTGATACACTCTTATGAGAGTTGGGTGTGGGTCCTAATCCCACCCTCCCCACCCCTCCTTCCCAGAGCACAGCTCATTTATAGAGGGAACACCTGCCCTGCAATTGCAGGAAGGGGCTTCAGGTGCAGCTCATGTAGTTCTAGCCAATAATGTTGCCACAGGGCAGGAAAATGCATAGGTAGGTCTCAATAGGAGTACAGCATCCATAATGAATTGCTGATTAGTGTAATTGGTGGATATTGTGGAGGGTCTTCAACTGGAATATATCAGGTAAAATATCTGTTAGAAGTTGGGCTAGGATTAGTTAATTCTATTTGTTGTAGGGTTAGTTTGTGTGGAGAGGCTATATAGGTAGTGTGGACCATGGGTAGGATTGTTGGGTGCAATGGTTGTGGGGCAGCAATGTGGATGAATATACTGTGGAGGCTGGGAGGGTGCCCAATGTGGCCACAGGCTAGGAAGGCTCAAGGAAGATGTTCAATGGCTTGGCAGGGAGCTGGGGAGGTTGAAGGATGAGGGAGGATTGAGTCGGTGGAGGGCTGACATCTGAGAGTATTGTGGGGGCACCACAGGAAAGGAATAGTGGGTCAAGGAAGGGGGAGGGGCAAACTAAACAGGAAGCTAGCTGATGAAGGGTGGCCTCTAGCAGAACCTAGAAAAAGAGGAGCAGCAGTAGGCAGGAGGGAGAGAAAGCACATAGTAAGACAAAGGGGATAGGAAACATGTTTACTATCAACACATGGGAAGGATGATGCAGGAGGTTATTGTACAAGGGATTTGCACTCACAAAGAAGAGGGAGTGAGGGGCATTACTAGTGGAGAGACTGAGCATGGTGTGGGTAGGGGAGGGATAATACTCAGAGAGGTGAGGAGGAAGAGGGAGGTTGGCTGTCAAACAGGAGGAGGGGAGGGGTCTTAATTGGGAGGGACAGGGGGAAGACACTGGGCACATGGTAAAACACAATCTTGAGTGGCTTCAAAATGAGAACCTGGGTGGGGAGGTGGTGTGGGTACAAGGAAGGAGGAGGGTGTACTGGTGTTGGGGACCCATACGCAAGGGATCAGATGGGGCAGCAAGGGGACAGGCACAGTTGGATATGAGTGGAGTCCATACCAGGATTAAAGGCAGACATGGCAGGACAGGCAAGTCTATGGCATAAAGAGGGGTAGGAGGAAACCGCACATTATGGTACATGTGGGACAAAATACCTAGTGGGGAAATGGTGGAGGTAACAAGGGAGAGGACTGAGGATGTGGGAAGGTTGTGCAAAGAGACTGGGGAGTCTGTGGCCTCTCTGAAGTGCTCCCATTGCTCCTGCGCAAGCACAGTGAGAAAGGAGAGGATTAGAGAGTTGAACACATGGTTGGTAGAATGGTGTCAAACTAAGGGGTATGGGGTTGTGGGTGGCTGGGGCAGTACCTGGGATAATAGCAACCTGTTTTTATGGGATAGGCTGCACCTGAGTGGGGAGCAGAAGGAGGTATTAAAGCAGGACTGGGGAGGTATATTTCAACAAGGGTGGATTTAAACTAGATGGCGGTGGCAAGTGGGCAGCAGGTAGGTGGGTATCCGATAGAGGTGGAGTCACAGCCTACCCCCAGGCTAGCAGGGAAGGACTCAGGGCAGCCAAAAGGAGGGAATAGAAGGGAGAGATGGAGGCTGGTGAAGAGGAGGCATTATGGAGGAGGTCTCATTGAATGCAAGAAGCCTAGGAAACAAATCTGCTGAGCTACAGGCACTCTTAGCAGTGTGGAGGGTGGATATTGCAGCTGTCACAGAGATGTGGGCAGCTATGAATCAGGACTGGGATCTGCAATCCCAGGATACAAATTATACAGGAAGGACTGTAAGGAGGGGAGGGGTGGGGTGACAGTCTATGGAGGGACGGATCAAATGCACAAGGGACGAGGGAGAAGAAAAGAGAACAGAGGCAATCTGGCTGCAGCTCCTGCAGTGAGGTTTGGGGTGGTATACAGGCCACTGTCCCAGTCTGAGAAGCTGGACAGGAGTTAGCGGGACAAATCAAAAAGGTATGTAGAAAAGGGAAGGTTGTCATTTTGGGGATTTCAACTTGCTGGGGTTGACTGGAGCATTCTGGTCACCTCCAGTTTAGGGAGCAAGTGTTCTAGATGTCGATCCAGGAGGGTCTCCTGACACAGTTGGCTAATGTACCTACTAGGCTAAAGAACACTTTAGATCTGGTATTGTTGAATGGGAAGGCATGAGGGAAATAAAGGTAGAGGACCCACTAGCCAACAGCGATCACCAAATGGTGTGGTTTAATATCATGATGTGCAAGGAGCCAGAGAAATCAGTTACTCGGTGGTAAACATCAGACAGGTGGACTTTGGGAGGATGCAGGAAGTACTGAAAGGAACTGGAGGGCATAAGGCAGGAGATGGACATGGAGCAGAAATGGATATTATTAAATGGTGGTTACAGAGGCAACAGAAGCCTGCACCAAGGCACAGAGTAAGAGGAGCAGAGCAAGAAAACATGCTGGTTGAACAGCGAGGTTGTGGAGGTGGGGAGAGCAAAACAAGTGGCACACCAGAGGTTTAGGAGGACAGGGAAGGAAGTGGACAGGGAGGAATTTGCAAGATGATCCAGGGAGGTGACTAGTGAGAGAAGCCAAGACCCAGAGGAGCTGAGATTAGCACAGGGAATTAATGGGGTGGTGGGAGAAAGACTTTTTCAGATACATCAGGGAGAAAAGGAAGTGCAAGGAGACAATAGTGAGGATAAAAGGGAGGGAGGGGACAGAAAAGGGGGAGAAGCAGGCAGAAGCACTAAATGAATACTTTTGCTCAGTGTTCATGGAAGAAAGGAGGGGACCGCTACTAGCATGGGCTGGGAGGGTGGGGACAGGGGAGAGGAGGCAACAGATGGAAGAATTGAGGCAAGTAGCATCCTAGAGGGACTGAGAGGCACTGAAGGTAAACAAGACAACAGGGCCAGATGATATCCACCCCAGAGTGCTGAGATAGATGGTGGAGGTGTTGGCAGAGCCGCTGGCAGTCTGTACAGCACCTCACTGGATGAGATGTGTGCCACTGGACTGGAGGGTGGCACATGTGGTACCATTACACAAGAGCCCAAGGGATGAACTGGGTTATTATCATCCGGAAGTCTCACCTCCATAGTGTGTGCAAACTCATGGTAACGACACTAAAGGAAAGGTTGAGGTCGCACTGGAGGACAATGGTCTCCAGGATGTGAGGCAGCATGGGTTTGTTTCAGGGAAGTCTTGTCAAACCAACTCATATAATATTATGACTGGGTGACAGGTGAGCTGGATAAGGTCATGGGTGGATGTTCTTTACTTGGACTCTGCAAGGCCTTTGATTCGGTGCTTCATGGATGGCTTGGGGAGAAACTAACTGGTGTAGGAGTAGCAAAATGATGAACTGGATTACAAGCTGTCTGAGTGGCAGTCTGCAATGGGTGGTGGTGAGAGGAGCTCTCAGCTCCAAGGCCAGTGATGAGTGGGTGCCACATGGCTCTGTGTTGGGGCCAGTATTGTTTGGCTCTTCATTTCAGACATTGCACAGGGGAGGTGAGCAAGGTAAGTCTGTTCACTGACAACACCAATCGGGCAATGGTAGATGGAGAGGAGAGATGGAAGGCTGCAGGGGGACCTATGCAAGCTAGAGGAGGGTCAGAGAGGCGGCAGCTGGGGTTCAATGCAAAGAAGTGTAAGGTTATGCACTTTGGGGTGAAGAACTCAAGGAGAGAATACTGGCTGGGGGAGAGTTAAGCTGGGATCACTGAGGAAGAGAAGGACCTAGGGGTAATTATAACAGGGACCATGAACAACACTGCCCAGTGCAGGAGAGTGGCTGCAAATGCAAACAAAATGCTGGTGTGCATAGTGAGGGGTTTCCATCCAGGTGAAGAGAGGTGATTTTGCCCCTCTATAGGTCACTGGTAAGGCTGCACTTAGAGTGTTGTGTGCAGTTTTGGAGGCTGTACATAAAGCATGATATCAGGCTACTGGAGGGGGTGCAGAGGAGGGCAACAAAGATGATATGTGGAATGGAGGAGAGACTATGACAGCAGGTTGGGAGAACTGAATAGGTACACCCTGGTGGACAGAAGGACGGGGGACATGATAGAGACATTCAAGTATCTGAGGGGAATCAATAGGATGGGACAAATGTGGTCTTTAGGTTAAGGAGGGGAGGGTCACCAGGGGGCATGGGCTAAGAATAGAGGGGGAGATATAGGAAGGAAATGAGGAGACACTATTTCACAGAGAGGGTGGTAGCAAAATGGAACACCTTACCAGAATGGGTAGTATCATGTAAATCTGTGAACAGCTTCAAAAAGGGCATGGGACAGGAACAGGGAGAGTGAGGGTGGGGGAGGTGGGGTGGCAGTGTGATGACAAAGGGGAGGGGGTGGGCAACTGCAAACTAGGGGTGTTGGCTGCATACTGAGTAGACTCAGATAGGTGGTCTGTTTCTGCTGGCACATTTTGTATGTTTGTATGTTCAGTATGTATCTGGCACTACCTAATTAACGCTATAAGCATGCCATGCTGTATAATGCAGATAAAAAAGCATTACAGAAGCCACTGTGATCCAGAAAAAGGTGATTTGATACCTTTATTGGACCAGCTGTACCAACAAGTGTGATTTCTTTCTAGAAGCAAGTACACAGGCAGATTTGGGTCCAGGTCAGCTTTTACCACACATACAACACATTGGCAGTGGCAGTAAATGAAACCAAGCATCACTGTGTGGCCAGACATTGAAATTAGTACATAGAAAACTGAGTAAACCTCCGGCCCAGTGGTGCAGAGAGTTGAGGTGCTGGCCCCTTACCTCGAACCACGCCGGGCACCCGGTTCGGGAATGGACCCGGGTCACATCGGGGTCAGCAGGGGAGGAGAGGATTGAGCATCCGGAGGTCGGCCTCCTCGCCTGGGGTGGGGAGTGGAAGGCTTCGCCAACAGTGGCCCCTAGTGGAGACTGGGAGGTGCTGCTGAGAGTCGCAATGCAGGAAGCAGAAAACAGAAAAGTAGCTCGGTGTCCACCGGATGACTGCTGTCTGACTCCAATGCCTCTAAAACCTCTAGGAGCCTCCTCATCCTCAGCAGCACCCATGGGCCCTAGAAGAGTGGCGCTGGGATTCCCCTTCCCGTGCCTTCCCCTCTGAGGAGGGAACCCACCAGCCGAGGGTTACATCCGAGATATACTAGGGACCGCTGCAATATGAGGCTAGCATGAGAAGCTCAAGAAGAGGTAGGTGGAGGTGGCTGGGGGCTTGTAGAGCCTGATGGAGTGGAGGACACCAGAGCCAGGGAAGGAGGAGTAAATAGATAATACAAAAAAAAAAAGAAAACAGAGTACAAGTTGCCTTTTATGCACCAAGGACTGACACACTCAGAACTCACAAATTTATAGTAAAGACCTTGGTAGCTTTGAGTGATTTACAGTTGGGCAAGATAAGAAGGGAGCCAGAGAAGTAAAACTTATCGTTCCAGAGATTTACAGCCAATATACAGCCATGGCATTGTTCTGCTGTAAAGGGAAAATGTATCTGTATCTGTATCTGTCTTTTCTGACTCAGATTTAATTACAGCTGCCAAAATTCTGGTGGGGACATTAATGGTCACTTCAAAAATTGAGGGAGATGTGTCCCTGTCATCCCCCATGGTGGATGTGCCCATGCCATAAACCAAGAGGAGGTGATTTTAATGCATTAGTTTCTTTCTTTCTTTTTTTTTATTAGTCTCTAGCTTTCCTGGTCCCCACTCACACCTGGGACTTGCTACTGGCTGGTGATCCTCCTGGGCTAGACCCCAGGGTTGGACCACTGAGTAGGCCCGCCTCCAATGGAGACTGACATCAAGGTTCCCAGCAGGCCCCTCTACTGCTGGTGTTCCTCCCTGGCTTACCGTCAAGGATGGGGCTGCAGGGTTGGGCCATTCCTGCAGAGGACTGAACCTGGTCACCAATGGAGTGTCATGGCAGGCACAGTGGGACCCCGAAGGGGGTCATCATTCAGTGGGCCAGAACTTTTGTGCTTTTATCTCTGGGAGTCATGGCATACAATGACATAAGGTGCCAAAGCGCTGACATCCGCACTCCTCCCAACAGCTCAGTTCCAGTTGCTGCTCCCACTGACCTCTGCCAAAGAACAATCAAGCACTAAACACTAAGCCACCCTCCCTCAGAGAAGGAGAACAGTCCATAGGACACTCAATCCTCCTCTCAGTGGCTGGCCCTCCAACTCTCTCGAGTCCGTGCTCAAACCTGGGGCATTGGCATCAGAATCGGAAGCCCTACCACATTGGCTGTGGGAATGCAGTAGTTTTAAAACTGGAGGGTTCTGGATTGTAACTTTACAAGCCACTAAAGCACCTGAATTAAATGGGTTAGATACGATTGCCTGAAAATGACATTCCTGACAGACTTAAGCCCGACACCTTAATCCCGACATTCTAAATACTGACACATACAAAGAACTAACTTGTCAAATCGACATTTACTGTAATCTATAATAGTAACAGGAGTGCTCACAACTCAGTATGTAAAATACTATTCACTTACAGAAGTAAGTCTGATTTTCAGGCATAAATAAATCTTCATTATGAAAAACAGCATTGGTCTGACAAATAAAGTTACAAAACAGCTTCGTTCTGAAAAATAATTTTGATCTTAAAACCAGATTTGATCTTAAAAACAGCTTTGTTCTTAAAAGCATCATCAATCTTTAAAACAGCTTTGGTCCAGAAAGACATAACAACAGCTCAGACAGTGAATCCCCATCCCCACCCCCAGACTGTGGGTAACAGAACAATGATGCTTACCTTATTCAAGTTGCATGGTAGGCATAGTCCCATTGTATCTTCTGTTAAAGATTAAAACTTTATTCTAAAGAGTAAAAACATAGTTAAAAAACAAGATCGAAGCTGTTTTCTGGACTGATGCTGTTTTTCATACAGAAGCTTCCTTTATGCCCGAAACTAAGGCCAACTGCTGTAAGTAAGTAACCCAAGGACAAGGGTTAAAGAAAAAGAAGGTACCATCACTTCACTTCCAGCCAGGTAAAATCAACTTTACTTCATATCTCTGTTAAGGTTCAGCTTCAAAACAAAATGTTAGAAGTTCACTAGCTAGTAAAATGGGACAACATGGAAATTCTGCACATTGCTTAGTCGTACATTTCTCATCTGGCAGTAAGTGTGCCTCCTTTTGTTGACCTCTGGTTTAGGAGTGAAATATTGTTTACCCACTAGCAAAATTTAAGAAACACACCAATTTTGTTGTATAGTACAAATAGGAGATACAAACTGCATTACTCATAAATACTTATGAAAGCAGATCTAAAAGTCATTTTGGGAGAGTTTAGTTCCATGGAATGAAACTGAATAAAATGTGCATGCTCATCACCCCAGCAAGTCAGCTCCAGCAGCTAAGACCACACTCTCACTGTGTAAGATTGTTTTGATCAAACAATAAAATAAAGATAGTTTGTGCTAATTATTAACTGCTCAGAGAGCCTCCTAACCTCATCCTAAATGATCCAAGGAAGCCCTCTGTGATAGGCTAATCTGTGTTTGTTTTGTTGGAGCAGAAGACTCAAAGACAGGGAGATATTATAGGTCTCAGCTAATACAGCTGCCTTGACATGGTATTGAGCTAAACTATTTTATTTCATTTGAATTTCTAAGAAAATGACTCCTGAAATGACATTTGAGATGTGTATTTGCTAACTAAGAAAGGTTCACCATAACCATGCTAATTGCCACTTGCAGTGAACAAAAGTAGGTCAAAGTCATTTAATTTTCTAATACCCTCATCCTTGATCTACTGTAGCATGAAACCTAGTGGTGTGCAGAATTTTCAAATTCTGGTTGAACAGCATTTCATGGAATGTTCAGAATTCCACTGAATTCCATCAGAAACAGAATTATGGAATTCTGCAGAAGAAAAATGCAGAATGGGTTTTCTACTACATTTCTGCAGAATTCTATTCCATAAATCTTAATATTTTCTATGGATATAGTTACAGAATGATTTTCTGTGGAAAATGCTGTTCTGCAGAATACAATTCCATGGATCACAGCAAACAGATTTCTGCAGAAGGATCAGTGAAATTCCAGTGGAAATTCCATCAGCAAAATGGCCATTCCTTGCCAATTGCACCAGCACTAGTGAGACACTTTTCAGGATTAGGAGAGTAATTCAATATCTCAGTCCAATTTATAATAGCCACCACTTCTGAAGAATGATTGCAGTTTATCTTGTAGGGGTATACAGTCAAAATAAGCGCAACCATAATAGCGCGAGTCATTACAGCATGTACTCTTTAGCACAGAGAAATAATAATCGTTACATATAAGCGTAATGTTTAAATAATGCTGCAAGCTCTGCCATCTAGTGGCAACATTCAGAAAAGTGCAGATGTTTGGCCTTCTGATTACACTGTAAGATTTTGGGTGGAAATGTACTATACAGAAATAACTGCAGCAATAAAACTGAACAGTTTAATTCCTATACAGCATTGGCGTAAGGCTAAAGAAGAGCCTCTGCATCAATTCTAGAACACTGAAATCACAGTAATTAAAATTTCAAACTCTGCAACAGGCTCAGTAAGTAGTGATAATTTTCCTTGATGGCCCCAAAGTATCTGCAACCTCGGAAGAAGCGGCATTGAGGTCCTTTATACACAGCGATGGTCAGGTAATGCAGCAAGGGACAGCCAGAAACAGAGCTAAGGTTGTTCTGTGAGCTACTCCCAAGATGATAACTCCATAGCATACAAATAATATAAGTCCTATAAGCCCAAACACTATATGAGCCCTATCCTGGTTTTAAAAAGAGAAACGTAAATTATGGCTTGAGCGAGCAACAGAGGAACTATTAAAATAGTAGAAGCCCGATAACTTGTTTAAAGGAATCCTGCAATGCAGTGCATGAAAGTTCAGTGCCTAATCTTTAAATCTGCTGCCGCTCACACTCACTGTTGTCTCAGTGTTATAGTGCATTCCATGCTTCCAGCAGAGTTGTAAAGTACAGTTGTTAGCGGTATTGACCCGATGCTATAGTGATCGCAAGCTTTTTTAAGCACTAATATGTATGCGCTTAAATGTCTTGTGCCGATATTGTTGCATGACATTGACACTAACCCTCCTGTAGGTAGGAAATGGGCAGACTAGGTGGGCCAAGCACTCCTTATCTGCTGTCAAAGTCTATGTTTCTATGTTTCTGTTTTTCTGTGATTGACAAATATGAGGAATTGTAATAATACTAGAGCTGTGTGCAATGTGGAATTCTCATGCAAAAGGCTGGTAAATAGCAATCCACTTACAAAATGCTTCTAAGAATATTTTGATAAATTCCATGGAATCTGAAAGTGTTTAATTCAAAGTGTGAATTAATGTGTAGAAAAAATCTGTGGTTTATGTAACATGCAGAACACTAATCAGCAATAATTTATGTAATCCATGAATGACTAATCTGTGGTTTGACTAAAAAGTCAAAACTATTTTTGGAATTTTAGGATGCTGCTTCCAACAGAATTCTGCAGAATTAGATGGAATTTCTGAAAATCTGTGGAATTTCATTGAACAAAATTCTAAAATTCACAACAAGGATATATCTTGTATCGAGAGGTTTCTTTGGTAACAGATGACCTAGAGAGTGCAGCTCAAGAGGTGCTCTGTTACCAAGGGAACCTCAAGATACAAAACATCCTTGTTTGCATATGACTGCTCATACACAATCTTTTATAGTGTACAGTCAGTCACAGAACAAAAATCACATATAACCAGCAAGTGAAGACAATGGAGAATAGAGATTTTAACATTTTTTACTGACAGTGTGCTGCAGATGATTCTGCAACTTCAAGTTTGAAAAACAAAACAAACTTCCAGCTTAACTGATTAGAGGAAAGCAACTATGTGGCAGCATTCCAACTTGTTCTGCTATAGTAGTGACATCACTACTGCAGCAGAACAACATAATGATATCACTACTGCAGCAGAAGAAGCATATTCCAGGCATGGAATTCCATGCACAACATCATTCCACCATATACTATATGGGAATAATGTATAGGCAGCCATACGCAACAATGCTTTGTTTCCTTCAAGGAGTTGTGATGGCATCAATGACCTCAAAGAGCAATGCCCAGCTTAGCAAGAGGTGTCATTTTTTCAACTTGTACACAAAAATTACTTAAAGATCAAATGTAATCTTGTCTGGTTGCCATCTTGAAAGTGGCTCAGTCTGATAAATGATGCAGTCTGCTGGTGCTTCATTTGACTCCTCCCTTTATATTTATTAAAGTGGACATTGCTGCCCCTCCAGTATCACTTTAAACCTCCCCACTTCAGATTGTCCAGCCCCCAAACACATACATGACAGCACAGGTTTGTTCATCCCTCATACTCCTGAAGACTATTTTGACACTGGGGTGACCAATCCCAAGTGTCAGTTAAGATCTCCCTGTGAAAGAAGAAAACAGACAGTTGTTAACATTTTGTTTAATATCTGCAAAGAAAAAAATGGTTCCTCTTTAGTTTGACCCCCCTCCACACTCAGTACCAACCCCACCCTGATCCCTAACTCCACACCTACCACCCCACAACCCACAACCTACCCTCACTCACCTAAACATGTTCCACAAAGTGAGAGAAAAATGTTGAAATGAATGCTGGAGAAGAGCAAAAGGATGTTTTGGGGAAAAAGACAAAACAGCAAGGCCGGGAGAAGCCCAGGCATGGGGAGGCAAAGCTTGCTTCAAGGAAGTGCCAGAGGAGCAAGAGAAGCACTGGCAATGGAAGAAAGGGCAGTGAGTCCGAGACAGGCCTGGGGGCTTGTCACTGGAGCTGGATGGTGTTCCACCAGATTATTGATGGAGGGGCTAGCCTGAACAAGAGCATGGGGCACAGAAAGGTGAAGATCCTACAATGAGGCGGTTAACCACAACCAGCCCAGAGGGGTTTCAAAATAGTCAGGTGGGACGCTCACAATATACAAGGGGCGGCGTAAGGAGAACGCTTGGGGCCTACTGTGTTTTGATGGCAAGATACAGGGGCTTATGCAAGGGATTTGTTGGAACACAAGGTTTTGTGGCCTTTGGGAGCAGTGAGCAGTGCGGGGATGGAGGAAGGATAGAAGGAAAGGGGCAAGTGTAAGAGAAAGAGGAAGGATGAAGGAGAACCGCATGGCCTACCACATGGCAAGGGCTTATACAGGGCACATGCAGGGATTTGCAGGAATGCAGGCATTTGGGGCCTTCACGAGCAGCGAACAGATGCTGGGAAGAAAGACAGATATGGAAGGCAGGGGACAAGAGTAAGAGAAAAGAAGAAGGAGAGAGAAAGGAGACTGCATGGGCCTAAGCGTGGCAGTGTGATATCATCACCACACAGGTAGGAGAGTATACTGGAAGCATGGAGAGAAGCCTCAATAGGGACACAGGAAGGGGACAATAAGCAGTCACGCCTTTTACCTAGCGGTTTCCCTTACAGGTACGACTCCGGAGGGCAACAGGGCTGAATCATGCCAGAACAGAGGGGTAGTTGGCAATAGAGGTGTTTTAAAAAAAAAAAAAAAAAAAAAAGATAAGCCTCTTGAGGCCCACTGCCCGTGTATGCGGTTCAGGGGGAGAACCTCCTGTGATTGATGAACTGGTCACTAGGGGCAGGACAAGCAAGCCAGTAGTAACAGGAAGGATTTAAAATTAATGGGCAGCAAGGGAAAGGAGGGCCATTCTATCAACGAAGGCAGCTGCAAGGTAGCAGAAGAAAGGGAAGGGCAGATCTGATAGCTGGGTGATACAGATTGGCCAGATCGAGCCTGCTACATCATAAAGGGTAATTGCATTCCAGGACCCAATGGCGATTAGAAGAGCAGGATTAAAGGGTTGGGGCTGAGCAAAAAAAAAAAAAAAGGAATAAGTAATAATACAACAAATAAAATGTGTGTTGACCTGTCTGACGTTGTCCATTGTAGATGCAGCAGAGCAAGAATGGCACCAAAGAAGGCAAAGCCCAGCAAAGAGGAATGCTACAAAGTAGTGATGGACCTGGTGGGAAGCGAATAGGTTACTGGAGGTGGCGAGCCAGACAGAGGGAGAAGGGTACAAAGTGGAAGGGGAAGATGGGGAAGGGTTGGGAGATGAACAAGAGGGTGCCAACAAGGAACAGTGTACCTAACCCAGTACAGTGGTACCGGACCTGAACCAATGGCCCTCCGAGTCTGGCTCCTAGTAACCTGGTTCCTGAGCCAATCCCAGACCGCATGCCAGACCCAGTGATAGTAGCAGAACCCAAGACACCAAGGCTCAGCCGATCCTCCAGAACCAGTTGCAACACCACCGTTCTGCAGATCTTGATGCCCAGCACACCAGGAGTAGCCTGCAGGCGCCCGGCACCCCACAGACAAATGGAACAGGTAATCAGGTGGTAACTATGGAGAAGTGTAAAAGAATATGTAGAGCAAATGTTGAAAAGTATGGGGAGAATGGGATAGGACAGCTGGAGAAAGCACTAGGAGAAATAAAAGGAGTAGGGGTGACAGAGGGAGCATGGCGATAGCAGGGGCTCGGGATGGGAAGGAACTTGGGCACCAGGGGTGCATTTGGTGGACCAGTCTCCACGGCCATAAAGAGAAGATATGGAAGGAAACATGTTGATATTTTCAAGTTGGTGAATATAGACAGTATGGTTAAATATGAGGATGGTTTGAAAAGAAGGACATGGCGGCAGTGGTGTTGTTAGGAAAGGGAGAGGAGGACAAAACATGGGCGAAAAACCTGGGACAATTGGTCTCGGGTTTCATTTATTTTATAGCCATTGTTATTGAGAAGCGGCCAGAACTCGCTACCCTGCTCTTAACCTTTTCTCCTCATAATAAAAAAAATGTGTATAAGAAGGGGGAGCATAGTTGGCTAAGATCGATAAGAAGTTTAGGAAAAGAATGGCTCATTTTGGGAACATGAAGTGGGACGCAAAGGCAAATAGACTTGTGGCTTGAAATCTATACAGATCCCATGGAAAGGGAGATGGAAGGGAAAAAGAGGCGGGGCAGCAGCAAAGGCCTGTTGGGGCTACAACAGGGTCTCCTGCTCATGGCTGAACTGCCAGTTCTGGCATGTTTGCTCCAAGTGTGAGGGGCATCACCCAGCATCCAAGTGTAGACACAACTGGGAAAAAGGGTCCAGCAGCCAGGACAGCACATACTAGTCACTCTTTCAGAGTTGTCAGAGTTCCTTTCAGGGCAGCAATGGGGGAGAGGTAGCAGGGGAGGGAACGGGAGGAGAGGACAGTCCTATCAACCAGACACCAAGACACATGAGAGATGGTCTGAAGGGGGTTCCGCTGGCCCGGACACCCATAATAATAGAGGGGTTGAAAGGTGGCTGGGAGGTTACTCAGACCGGGGGCACTCAAAAAGTTGCAGACAGGTTTTCGGTCAGGTTTTAACCTGCATTTTCGGGCTGTGGAAATGGATGAAGGCAAGAACCTCAAATCCGTGCACAGAAAGGAGACAATTCTAGCACAGAAAATTCAGAAAGAAGTGGCAGGGGAGGGTGGAAGGCCCATTTGCATCCCCTATTTTTCCAAACCTGAGGGTTTCTCCACTGGGACTAGTGCCAAGAAGCAGGAAGGCGAGTTCGAGTAATACATCACCTATCCTACCAGAAGGTGCTTGGTCAATGATGCCATTGGCGAGGAAGATAGCAGGGTTAACTACGCCACTCTGGAAGAAGCAGTGCAACTCATTAGATCAAAACAGGAGGCATGGTTGGTGAAAACAGATATAGTGTTGGCTTTTCAGCTACTGTCAGTCAGGCCGAGGATTGGGATTGTTAGGTTTCGGGTGGAGAGGTAGTATTATTTTGAAAAAGCCATGCTCATGGGTGCTCAATAATTATGCGCCACATTCGAGATGTTTAGTTCCTGGTTGCAATAGGTGTTCCAGACTCAGTATGGGTACCAAACAGTAGTTCACTACCTGTATGACTTCCTGTTCATCGGGAAGGGAGAGAGGAGACAGAGGACATGCTAAGGAATTTCCAGGTACTATGTCAGGATGTTGGGATGCCATTAGCAGAAGACAAGACTGAGGACCAGTTGAACAATAGAGTTCCTAGGGCTGGAGCTGGACATGACATGGGAGCTGTGCGGTTACCTGACCAAAAGGTTGGAGGCTGTGGGAGCTGTTAAGGATGGTGGGGGACACAGGAGGGTGCAGCTGCAACAGGTGCAGTGACTGTTGGGGCACCTGAACTTTGCTTGTAGAGCCATTGCACCAGGGCAAACATTTACACGGTAGCTTAGCCTGGGCAACATGGGGCCAAACAGCCTGCTCATTGGATAGACCTTAATAAAGGGACCAGGGAGGATTTGGCACTGTGGGAACATTTCCTGCAAGCCTACAATGGGCAAACATTTTGGCAGGATGACTGGTTTTGCAACACGGATTTGCAGCTGTATACAGATGCATCTGGTGGTATTGGCATGGGGGTACTTCCAGGGTCAATGGTTTGCAGAACTGTGGCGGAGGAATGGGCCCAGAAAGGGGTGATAAAGGCATCACCTTTTTGGAGATGTTCCCCATATGGGTGGCAATGATAGTCTGGGGAAGGGAGCTAAGGAACCGGCAGGTCACGTCTGGAGTGATAATAAGGCAGCGGGAAGTGCTGAACAGGAGGAGGACGAAGTCAGAAAGAGTGATGAGGATATTGGGCAGGATGGTGTGGCTGGGCTTGACCTTGAACATGTCCTTCAGGGCCAAGCACATCGATGGAGTGGACAATGTTATAGCTGATTGCCTCTCCCAATTGCAGATGATCAAATTCAGGGCGTCACACCTAGAGCAGAGGTCTGGTAGACCACCATCCCGATGTACATATGGTCGATTGGATTGGGGAAGCTGAAGTACTGTTCCACAACTTCCTGGGCTCCCAGGACCCTGAGAGCTTATGAAACCTCTTGGAGGGCTTTTCAGAGATTCCAGGAACAGTACAGCGGACAGGTAAGTGGGGCAGTGACGGGGAGCAAGTGGCAAGATTTATCATAATGGGATGGAACAGAACATGGCGCATGCGACCATGGGGGTACATCTGGCAGCAATAGGACAGATCTGTACACTAAGAGGCTGGAGGACCCAACTAAAGCAACCTGATCCACAGAATGATGCAGGGTTGGATTCATAGAAACATAGAAACATAGAAACATAGAAGTTGACGAGATAAGGACCATAAGGCCCATCCAGTCTGCCCATTTCTTTTCTACCTTATAAATGTGCCATCGGCCTTTGCTCTGTCAGTGACCTATCTATTCATAGTCATTTGTATTGCTCCCTTATGCCTATCCATGCCTGTTTGAAGCCCTGCACTGTATTCATAGCCACCACTTCTTGTGGTAAGCCATTCCATGCATCTACCACCCTTTCTGTGAAAAAAATTTCCTCACATTCCCCTTAATCGGCCTCCTCTAATCTCATGCTGTGTCCTCTTGTCCTGCTATTTTTCTTATATTTAAACATGTTAGACTCTTTCACCTTGTTTATGCCCTTAAGGTGTTTAAATGTCTCGATCATATCACCTCTCTCCCTCCTTTGCTCAAGGGTATACATATTGACCTCACGTTAATCTGTCCTCATATGTCTTCTGATGCAGTCCCTGCACCATTTGGTTGCCCTTCTCTGGACTGCCTCAATTTGGTTAATGTCCTTGTGAAGGTGTGGCCTCAATACTGCACGCAGTACTCCAGATGGGACCTAACCAATGTCTTGTATAGAGGATTATTACCTCCCTCTTCGACTTGTGATACCCCTACTAATACACCCTAACACCCCCAAGCCTTATCTACTGCTTTAGAGGCCTGCTTGGATGATTTTAGGTCATCAGTGATGATGATGCCCAAGTCTCTTTCTTCCTTTGTGACTGCTAGCAACTCCCTCCCAGCCTATAAGTGGCTTCAGGTTTCTCTTCCCTATGTGCATGATTTTGCACTTCTTTGCATTAAATCCCAGTTGCCACTCTTCTGACCATTCTGCTAGTTTATCCAGATCTCTTCTCATTCTGCCCACCCCATCTGGATCATCTACTCTGTTGCAGATCTTGGTGTCATCTGCAAACAGACAAGATACCCTCTAGTCCATCTGCGAGGTCACTAATGAAGATGTTGAATAGGACTGGCCCCAGGACTGATCCCTGAGGTACCCACTTGTGACTTGCATCTCTTCTGACTGTATACCATTTACCACCGCTCTCTGTTTTCTGCCAGTCAACCAGTTTGCCACCCAGTTGACCAACTTCTGACCCACCCGAGCCTACCTAGCTTATTTATCAATCTTCTATGTGGAACAGTGTCAAAAGCTTTGCTGAAGTCAAGGTAGGCGACATCAACTGCTCCCCTTGGTCCACCACTCTGGTTACCAGTCAAAGAAATCTATGAGATTAGTTTGACAGGACCTTCCTTTGTAAACCCATGCTGTCTTGGATCCTGTGCCCCTATGGATTCCAGGTGTTGCACTATCCTTTCCTTAAGGAGTGCCTCCATAATCTTGCCACTACTGAGGTAAGACTGACCGGTCTGTAGTTCCCCGCCTCCTCCCTGCTACCACTCTTGTGGGTGGGATCACATGAGCCCTTCTCCAGTCTTCTGGGACCTCTCCTGTGCTCAGAGACTCACTAAACAATTCTGCTAATGGCTCTGCTAGTTCCTCCTTTAGCTCCTTAAGTACCCTGGGATGTATGTCATCAGGTCCCATTGCCTTATCCACCTGAGCTTAGCAGTCTTGAAGGACCCTTTCTTTGTGAAGGAGTAGTGCTCACCTCCCTCCCCTGTGTCCATGATGCTGAGCTGTGGGCCCTGCCCTACCTTCTCTTCAGTAAATACTGAGCAAAGTATCTATTTAGGATAGATGCCTTTACAGGGTCCTCCTCCTCACATGCTCCCTTTCTCCATTAAGCTTAGCAATACCCTCTGGACTTTCTCCTTTCACTAATGTATCTATAGAAAGTCTTGTCACCTTCTTTACTGTTCGTGCTAGTGTTTCCTCAGTTTGGGACTTTGCCTGCCTTACTGCCTTACCTGCTTCCCTTAGGGCAGTTTGGTATGCCTCCCTATCTTCATCCCGCTGTGTTCCTTATATTTTTCTGAGGCCAGCCTTTTGGCTCTGACCTTTTCTGCTACTGTATTTGAGAACCAAAGTGGTTTCCTTCTTCTTTTGCACTTCCTTTTCTGTCTAACACAATGGGATGTTGCTTCAAGTATTGTATCCTTAATGCTTGCCCACTTTGCTTGTACCTCCTCACCTGTGTTTCTTTTGCCAGGGCTAGCTTAACTCTGTTGGCCATCTTATCAAAGTCAGCACCTCTGAAGTCCCATATTTTTGCCTTGGAATGGGATGATTTAGATGTAGTAGCCAAATTGAACCATACCATGTGATGGTCACTGGCCCCAGGTGACCTTCTACCTGGAGATCTGTGATCCCTTCTTTGTTAGTCAGTACTAGATCTAGGATAGCCCTGTCTCTTGTGGGTTGCTGTACCAGTTGTTTGAGGCCCTCCTGCAGGGAATCCACTATGAGTCTAGTTCTGGCAGATGTTCCTGCTGGTATTGACCAATCTGTATCTGGCATGTTGAAGTCTCCCATTATCAGAACCTCCCTTTAGCTGTCATGTTTTGTATATCTTCTAACAGTAATGTGTCTATGTCCTCCCTCTGGTCTGGGGGCCTGTAGACAACCCCAGTTCTTATGGCTGTCCCATTTCCTGTTTCCAGGGTGACCCACAGTTCTTCTGGCTCCTTATGTGTATTCTGAATTTCTGTAGCTTTGATATTTTCATTAATATACAGGGCCACTCCTCCCCTTTTGCACCTCGGTCTCTTCTGAACAATACAAGCCAGGTACTGAAGTCTCCCAAGTGTGGTTACTGGTAAACCACGTCTCACTAATTGCTACTATGTCCAGCTTAGCCTCTGACATTATTGCCTGCAGGTCTGGGATCTTATTTCCCAGGCTGTGAGCATTGTGTACATGATTTTCCATTGGCCAGATTTGGTGTGTTAGTTGTTGGGTGAAGTTTGGCATTACCCTGTGCATCGTATGGGGAGACAAACCTTTTTCTTACCTGGTGATGCAAATGAGCGGCAAACACGCTAAATTCCTGTTTGACCACTAGCTGAGGGAGGGGTGTTCTTCCCATTCGACATGGGGTGCTGCACCCCTCTCCCATTTGCTAGTTTAAATATTCTGCAAAGCGTCAAACTTCTGCCCCAATGCACTGACTCCCTCTTTAGTCAGATGCAGTCCATCAAATTTAAGAACTTTCGCTCCCAGAACTGTTGCCAGTTCCCTACAAATCTGTGTCCTTTTCCTGGCACCAGTCCTTGAGCCACATGTTTAGCTCCCCTATCTCCCCTTCTCTGACCTTCCGTCCATCTGCTCCCTTCTCCCAGACTGGCAGGATCTCAGAGAGGAGATGCAGACTAAATAGATGATAGTTTGTCACCCAGCCTAGTCAGGTGTTCCTTGGTCTCCACAACTGACCGGCTGGCGAGATCATTAGTCCCTATGTACTAGGACATCAATGTTTTCTCCTGCTTTGTGAACAATTTTAGCAATGCGGTCAGTGTCTCTCCATGCTGATGTACCTGGGAGACATCTGACCATCACCCTGGCTGGAGATGGGTATCAACTCCCAGAATCATGGAGTCTCCTATGATCAGAAGTTTTTGGATTTCCTTTGTGCTTGTTTAGTTTTGGTTCCTGATTTGGGTGAGTATTGTTGTGCTAGCTCCTGTGCTGCAGTGTCCTGCTCTGCAGTGTCTTCTGCCTCTTTATTTGATTTCAGAGATAGAGGCAGATACCTGTTATAGTGTTTTATGGTTTTGGAGGTAATGTGTTGGAGAGCAGAGAGTGATGGGGCACCTGATTTGCTCCTCCTAACCACCTGCCAACCTCCTGGACCAACTACACCTCTGCGTCGAGGTTTTCTGTTGGATGCTGGGGAAATGGCGGTGGTTCTTATAATGTATTTCCTCTTCAATATGAAATTTGAGGCGTGCAATCTCTGCCCATGCTGCCCGGAGCTGAGACCTAAGATCTCCAAAGGCCCAGCATGTAGGACAGTGTCCTAAATCCTGTAAGACTGTCCTTCTGAAAATTGTTCCACAGTACCTGCAGTTAATGAAATCCATTCCAAGGATCAGATAGGAAACAGGATAACAGAAGACCAATCTCTGAGAGTCTGATGGTAAGGTTGATAGGATACTTGGATGTCTTTCAACTTCTTCTTTGCTCTCGATGGACCTCCCTTTACCCACCACTATCACCTGTACCGAGCTTTTGCTTTCCTTCCCTAACAAATAGGTGACTGCACCACTGCTAAATTTCATCTCTATGTCCTGGTTTGGTACACTCCCTCCCTATCTAAATTCCCTAATCTCCCCAAACCACTCCTCTCAACTTCTAAGGTCCCACTACCACAGAACTCTGACTGTTCTCTGAAGATCCACCTCTAGTGGGCAGGTCTCCTCCTCCTCCTATCGTCTCCCTAAACTGTGGAATAAGCTTCCTACACAAATCTGATCCTCTTCCTCACCTGGCTCATTAAACCAAGCTCCACATAACTGCTGCTCTATAAATTGCTTGCCCTTAGCTTCCCCATTTTTCTTGTCTCACACCCAGTGTGATGCCCTGTTGCCTAACTACAATCCATGTCAATACACGTATAGTCTCAGACCCTATCCTGGCTCCAGTTAGGTATAGTTGCTTCTTATCATCTCTCTCTCTCTCTCTCTCTCTCTCTCTAGTGGTCTATCTCCTTAGCCTGCTGACCTAGCCTTGGGCCTTGGCTCACTTCTCTACCACTGTGTTACCTATCCATCACTTGTTTGCTTTGTGCCTTTTAATCTGAAGTGTGTCAGGCCATAGGTCCCATTTGCTGTTACGTTACCTGAGAATCTGTCACACCACTAGTTCATAGCTACTAGATTTTCATCTACTCTACCCTGCAATTATTTGCTCTTCTTGCTAATGTGTTGTGCATGCACAACCTGTTTTATGCTATTGTATACTGTGTGTGTGCTCATTGATACTATGTAACTCCCATTACCCTTTCCCCAGATCATACCAGGAGACAAGCAACTTGTTGTTCACTGTACCTTACCTGGTGAAACTTTTCAATAAATAAATAAATAAAATAGGTGTACTACAGCATATCTGCAGTTCACAAAGCAAAGCTGTGTTGTTTCAAGCCCTTTACACTACCATGTACAGTGGGGCATTTAGGCTGAGCAAGGTAGTGGGACACAGCAAATACACAGAAGGGGGTGGCTGCACTGGGCCGACAAAGAATGGCGGGTGAAGCAGTAGCGATACTGCTAAGGAGGTCAAAGACTGATCAGCAAGGGCAGGAAGGAGGGTGTGGTTGAGGAGGCACCCCAACAGAACCATTTGCCCGGTAGCGGTGTTGCACTTGTATGCGTCAGAATGCCCAAACCAAGGGAATGCCATGTTGTTCATACATGGGAACTGCAAGCCAGTCTCCGTGTACCAGGTAATATCGGTACTGCATAAGGGACTCAGAATTTGGGGAACCAGGGAAGGTTATTCCTCCCACTCATTCAGGATTGGGGCTGCATCAACAATGGCAGCGCAAGGCAGTGGACCTGGGGAGATCAAAGAGAAAGGCAGGTGGGCTTAGGGATGTTATAAAACATACATACAGAAAATACAACAATAACGATTTCTGTTTTGTCTCCCACAGCAGGTGCAAGAAAGAAGGAAATGGGGAGGAGGAAGAGGGGTCAGGGGCAGAGGTCATATTCATCTGTGTGCTTCTGGTTGTGCAGGTTTGACCAGGAGGCTTGAGGCGTGGATCTGTTGACACTCGTTTATTCATTGGGCAGAGAAGTGGGCAGCCAGGAGGCAAGGGAAAGCAGCTATATTTGGACAGTGACTAACACGGCTGGTGTGGAAAGGTCATCTGGGGATGAAATGGGCACAGCTGCTGCCAGAACTCAAGGAAATCAGGAGGGACCATAGGCGCCGGACCTGATCATGGTACACCTTTGGGGCAATGACCTGGGAACAAGGCCCTGGCTAGACATTTTTATCAGATAAAACATGATGTGGAAAAAATAAAGGAATGGTGGCTGGAGGTTACTTTGGCCTGGTCAGAGATCATGCCTCAGAAAGTGTGGTAGCAGGCAGAGAGCCATAAGGGCATGGACAGGGCAAGAAAGTGCATGAATGCACGGTTGGGGAGATTATTCAAGAACATGGGGGATTAGTCATACACCATGGGATTCCTGGTGGGTAGACAAGTATTATAGGGGGATGGCATACACCTATCGGGCCTGGGCCTGGTTATGTTTAGTACTGAAATTGCAAATGCCATTGAAGTATGGCTGACACAGAGATGAGACAGGGCAAAGAGGTGGACTAATGGAAAAAGGTGAAAGGAAGACAAGAAAAAGGGGAAGGAAATAAAACAAAAGGACACTGGGTTGACAAGCAGGAGGCAGGGGCATGGTGTGTATGCTCATGACCCCTTTCATGGCATAAGAGGAAGAGGCCAGGCCCCTCCATGATGTACGTTTGTGGGGCAGAAGAGAAGAAGAGATTGGTAGCAATTATGAAGTGAACAAGAATGTGAAGGATATAATGTATGTGAATATAATGTAAATATAATGGATATAAATATGATGGTAAAGAGATTACAAATGAAAGTCTGGAGATGTACCTGATGTGAACATGTTACTATGAAATGTTATAGCTGTGACAAATCAGTAAAATATTGCCAAGCTGAGCAACCACACACAGTATGGTCTGTGTATTTATTAGCGAGGTTCTGGGGACAAAGAGGTTGCCAAATTAAAGGGCAGACCCATTGTCCCACAGCCCTGCCAAGAAAGTGGGAAGCTCAGGGGTGGGAAGGAGAAGGGAGGGCTAGAGGCATGATTCACAGAAGGGAGGTATGGATGAGGTCACAAAACATAGAAACATAAACTTTGACGGCAAATAAGGACAACATGCCACCCAGTCTGCCCATTTCCCTACCTACTGGATAAGCTGCAGATTCTAGTTAACCAACAGCCTACTTCTACACCCCACCACAATTGCTTTGTATGTCTGTCCATGCATGCTTGAATTCTCCCACTGTTTTAGATCCAACAACCTCCCCAGGAAGGTGGTTCCATGCATCCACCACTCTCTCCATGAAAAAATTTCTTCACATTACCCTGAGCCGTCCCCCTCTATCTTTAAATTGTGCCCCATTGTTCTTGCACATCTCTTTTTCTGAAGATGCTACACTCCTGGACTTTTGATTCCCTTTGAGGTACTTGAATGTTTCCATCATGTCCCCCTGTCCCTCCTTTCATCAAGGGTATACGATTAAGCTCTCTCGGTCTCTCTTCATATGGTTTCTGATGCAGACCCTGCACTATTTTAGTTGCCCTCCTCTGGACTGCTTATATCCTATCTATGTCATTGCGTGAGATGAGGTCTCCAAAACTGCAGACAGTACTCCAGATGGAGTCTCTCCAACTGTCTGTACAGAGGATAACCACTTCCTTTTCTACTTGTGATGCCCTTCCTATGCATCCCAGTATCCCCTAGCTCTCCTTACGGACTTCTCACATTGCTTACCCACCTTTAGATAATCTGATATGACTACCCCAGGTCTCTTTCCATTTTGTTGTTGTTAGTACCTCCTCTGCTATTGTGTACTCTTCTCCTAGGTTTTTGTTTCCCAGGTGCATTACTTTGCACTTCTTTGCATTGAATCTAAGTTGCCATATGTCTGACCATTCCTCCAATCTTGCCAAGTCCCTTCTCATCTTTTCTACCCCTCTTGTGTATCAACTCTGTTACAGATCTTTGTGTCATCTGCAAAGAGGCATACCTTTCCCTCCAGACCCTCTGCAATGTCACCTATAAAGATGTTAAAGAGGACTGGACCTAGTACTGAGCCCTGAGGTACCCACTAGTGAGCCCCTTTCTTCGGAATGTGTTCCATTCACTATTACTTGTTGTGTCCTCTTGTACAGCCAGTTTGCTACCCAGGCTACCATCCTGGGATCCACCCCCAGGCTGGCTAACTTGATTATCAATCTTTTGTGCCGGACTGTGTCAAATGCCTTGCTAAAGTCTAGATAGGCCATATCCACAGCCCCTCCCTGGTCTATTACTTTGGTCACCCAGTCAAAGAAATCTATTAGATTCATCTGACATGACCTTCCTGCTGTAAATCCATGCTGCTTTGGGTCCTGTGCCCTGCTGGCCTCTAGGTACTCAACAATTCTTTCTTTCAGAAGTGATTCCATCATTTTCCTACCACTGAGGTCAAACTTACAGGTCTGTAGTTTCCTGCAATGAGGTGGCAGCAGGTGAATGGACAGGGCGATCTTAGGGGGCAGGACAAAGGTTCAGTTATAAGGGCTGCACAGCAGTGGAGAGCTCACAGAATTGCTCCAAAGTATTTTCCCACCCTCCCACCTTGAAGGAAGAGCAGAAGTGCACTGTGGTAGGTGGAACATAGTGTGCCACTGTGGTAGAAGGAACACAGTAGCAGGCTGCATGGTACTGCCGAAGGTGGACGGCAGGAAAAAGGGTGAAGGAAGGCAAGAAAAAGGGGGCGTGAAGGAAATAAAATAAAAAGGACACAGGGTTGACAAGCAAGAGGCACGGGCACATGTGTATGCTCATGACCCCTTTTCATGACATAAGAAGAAGAGGCCATGCCCTCCATGATGTACGTCTGGGGGCAGATGAGAAGAAGAGATTGGTATCAATTATGAAGTGAACAAGAATGTGAAGGATATAATGTATGTGAATATAATGTAAATATAATGGATATAAATATGATGGCAAAGAGATTACAAATGAAAGTCTGGAGATGTACCTGATGTGAACATGTTATTGTGAAATGTTGTAGCTGTGACAAATCAGTAAAATTATTGCCAAGCTGAGCAACCACACACAATATGGTCTGTGTATTTGTTGGTGGGGTTCTGAGGACAAATAGCTTGCCCAAAAGAACAAGCCAGTGTTGGTATGGTGAAAAATATGAATCTGTTCCAAAGTTTTCAGTTTTGAAATTTGGGGTTCTGAATATGTTCAGTTCAGTCTTTTGGATAGCTGCATGGTGCAAAAGGGTTTTAGGGCTCACAAAAGGATTTTGACACCTACAAAAGGGAATCAGCTCATGCAAAGGGATTCTGACACATCATGAAAAGGATTTTAAAGTTTACCGATTCTTTCTCACTTTACTGCAAAGAAATGGTTAGGACTTTTGGGTTGAAATTGTCAGGGTACAAAGGGCTTGACCCACAGATGTGACTTTTGCTGGTTTGGTGATAAAATTTACATCACTTCCATACTTAAAATATTTCAAAGTTTGGAAATGTCCCATAGGATAACAATATGGCGGACACAGTATCTTTCAAAGCCTGTATCTCAAAAATGGTTTGAGACACAGATTTTTGATAAATGCAGCTTAAGTGTGCTAAGTGGTGATGCAGGCTGCCAGTCCATGAGTACAACTGTGGTGGAATTTGTTTAGATGTTCCTATGGTTACTGAGCTATTGCTCCATTTGCAGAACAAGGGTTACTGGGATGTCTCTAGACCTCGCTACGTCTCTACAATTATAGACAGATTTGTACACAGGGCACAGAGAGCCCTGCACTCCACATATGGATACCATTATGCAGTAATGGGACTGCAGGGTCTTACATTATGCAATAGTGCTCCCACAGGAGATGACAGTTCATTACAATGTCTCTAAAATTATGAATAGGGCCTACACCCCGACAAATGGATACCATTGTAGAGTGATGGAGCATGATGGGAATCACATGCCCTGTGCTCCCACAGGGAGGTTAATTAACATTGTCTATACACTTATGGTTACATAGGGTGCAGGGCCAAAGGATTTCTCAAAAAAGTGAGAAATTCATTGCAAAAACTTTGTTAATGCATTAGTTAGGGTTAAAGCAATAAAAGTAGGGAAATCCAGCCAGTTTCCAACCCTATCACCCTCCCACCCCTGCAACCCCATCCCACCACCACCCTCCACACACCAACAGGTGTTGGGTGTGCCTGAGTCATCAGACCTAACTCTTACCCCATTCTCCTATACTGTACCATCTCAGCTTCCTTACACATGGAATGGGATAAGATTTAGGGCAGACAAAAACTTTAATACATCAATTAGGGTTGTAACTATAGCCACAAATGTAGGAAATGTGGCATTAGTGTTTCCATCCTAATGCCCCACCACCATTCACAACCTGCATACACTAACAGGCATCAGGGGTCCAGCTTGGACTTGTTGGCCCTAATTCTCAGCCACCCCACAGGCATCGGGGTGTCCTTTGAAGTCATCGGCACTAATGCTCACCTGACTCCATCAGTAAATAAGATGGGATGGGCACAGTATAGGGGAATGGGGTGAGCATTAGGGCTGATGACACTCAAGCGACACACCTGACACTTATTAGTGTCTGCAGGATGGGGTTGGGGTGCGAAGCATTAGGGACAAAGAGCCCAAGGCAGACCCTGGGTGCCCATTAGTGTATGTAGGTTGTGGGTGATGGTGGGGCGTTAGGGTTGGAAACCCTAACACCACATTTCCCTACTTTGTGGCTGTAGTTACAACCCTACCTAATATATTAATGACGTTTTTGCAATAAATGTCCCTACTTTTGTGAACGATCATTGTATCTGAAGCAGTAGCACATTATCCTATGCCCTCTAAGCTACAATGTCTTTACAGGTGGGACCCTGCACTCCCACAGTATGTCAGGTAGCAGCACAGTGGCCCTAAACCCTGCACTACAACGTCTTAAGGGGTGGGCCCACAGCATCTCAGGCACCAGCTCAGTGCCCCACAGAGCCTGTGTTGACAGGTTACATTTAGAAAATGTTGCCAGTGGCATATATATCAGTGCAGTCTTTTCCCAAGAGGATTAAACTAAGCATCTGGTGAAAATAAAGAACATGGAAAACAACACAACAGAGTGAAGGATTCCAACCACCTGATACACAAAAGGATTGCATCTGAACCTTAATAACTTTGGAACTATTATATAGATTTTCACGAAATTTGGGAAGCAAACTGTCTAGTGATAGCTCTCTTGATTTGCTGAATGTCGTGTGACTCCATTGTGTGGTTTTCTGAGATACAGAGTCTTGGGAAAAACAGAAAAATCTGTGTTTTTACCTTATCTTTATCAACCTGAATCTCAGGAAATGGCTTTAGGTAGTGATCTGAAATTTTCATTGCAGAAATCCTTGCCTCACAGATGTGACTTTTGAACGTTTGGTAAAAAATATTAATCCATTCCAAAGTTATTAAACTTTTAATTTCCATTATTTACTATGGACAAATGTATATATCAAGCAGGAAAGTTTGTATTTTGCACAAATTACATAATTTGTGCAAAATACAACAATATTATGCAAATTACGTAATTTGCTCAAAATACAAACTTTCATGCCAGACATATAAATTTCCCATAAGAAATAATGGGAAATTTAAAGTTTAATAACTTTGAACAGATTATTATTTTTTCACAAACCTTCAAAGGCACATCTGTGAGGCAAAGGCTTCCTACCCTGAAAATATCAGACCACTACCTGAAGCCATTTCTGAGATCCAGGTTGACAAAGAAATGGCAAAAACATGCATTTTTTCTGTTTTTTCCAACACCCTGTATCTCAAAACCACTCAACAGTTTTGCATGACATTTGGCATGTCAAAAGACCTACAGCTGGCCATTATGTGTGCTACATTTCATGAACATCCATTGAATGGTTCCAAAGTTATTAAGGTTGAAATATTAGGATTAACGAAAGTTAGGTTTCATCCTAACTACACTGGTGCTACCGTGCCAGTATAAAATAACAGGAACCTGTGGAACAAATTATTTATTTGCGCAAGATCTGTTTGAACTGGGATAACCTCATGAGTGGTACAAGCTATAAATGATGTTCCCAAAGTCAAAGTGCTCAAGTATAAATACATCTTTTATACCACAAGGTCCCCATTGCATATTTAATCTATGCAACAGACATAGATCTTGTGTTTGTATTTTTTTATTAGTTTTAAGTTGTTTTTTAATATAGAAATTTGTTTAGATTTTTCTGGGGGTGAGCTCCTTTGCTTTTGATGTGCCCTATTGCCATGGACATTACCATGGATGTGGTGTCATGATGCTGGCACTGACCCTGTGACATTGCTGTAGATTGGTCTTGTGAGCCACTTTCAGAAACTGTAAAGGGAACATTACAGCTGTCTTTAGCGAGGAGTGTGGCAGGTGGGAACTGCAGATTTAGTATAAAAAGACTTTACTATGCGATTCTGATTTATTTCATTTTTCCAATCAAAAGCAGTTTGGAGCGTTCTCTTGTGTGGAGGCTTAGCAGGTCAAGTACTCTAATGCAAATCAGTGCATGAAATATAGTGTGTGAATAACATTGCAAGGCAGAACAGCATATAGAAATCAATAGCGCATGCAGAAATAGTGCATGCTAGAACATCAGTATAGCACAAGTTACAACATAGCACATGGCACAGTATAGAGAATACCATCACAGCACAGGAAATAAAGCATATGAGAACACAGTGCACAGATCCGCTGTGGATATTATGCTGATCCCCTGTGTCTTTTAATTGGTGTGGTTCTCCCCATGTGCAAGCTGTGTGTGCGTGGCAGGTAGAAAACATGTATTGCAGGCACAGGCCCGCAAGCAGCATCCATGGCACAGTGGGTGAGGCCTCAAGCACATACTACAGGCAACATCATGAGGCTGCAGGATTGAGACCTGTGGCCACTCTGTAACACACACCTGTGCACCGTCCATCTGTCTATGCTGCAACACTGACATAACCCACTGCACCAGAAGCGAAGTCCATATGCCATAGATGGAACTTACAAAATGCTGTTTGCTCAGCCAAACATTCCCATGCACAGAAACTGGACCAGAAGCCATGGGCGCTGACACTGCCTGTTGAAGGAAGAGCAGGTAAGCAGCAATATTCACTGCCTCCCTAAGGTACATGCTGCAGTTGTGTTTTTTTGTCATACAATCCCCCAAATGCACAGCCGTGCAGCAAGAACCCATGTCTCTCAACAGTACATGTGGCTTGTGCAAAACATGCACCCTCGTCCCTCACTCTGCATCAGATTTGTGCATCAGTGTATGCCCTTACTTATTTCCCTGATGCCCCATCATCCAACACTCATTTCAACTTTATGTAAACTGGACCTGTGTGATGTGTTGGTTCTCTTGTGATAATGCTAGAGTGTGCTAACACCAATTTCTTGCAGTTCTAATGTATCCCCCAAACCAATGCCCAGTGTTGCAGCAGTATGCCCAGCCCCACAACAGTAACTACTGGCAGGTGCTTCCTAGTACCCTGTGTACCTGCCTACACCCTGCAGCCCCCAATGCACAGCTATGTAAACAGGCTGTGCGACACACCACTGCAGTGTAGCTGCAGTGCACATGACCGTAGCAGTGCACATGGAGCCCATGATAGTGGAGTACCACCACCAGGAAGGCACACAGACATGCAGTCTCCCATCTGCCAGACTGGTTGTGCAGCTGACAATTAAAGTGCATGGCATGGTAGGTGGCAGCAGCCACTGCATACAGAAGCCACCAGGATGTCCCCACAACACGCCTGCAGCAGCATGCAGTGCACATCCTCTATGGTGCCTGCCATGTGGATTGACTGGGTCTGCTGAACTGACAATGACCCATCAATACTCACCTGTCCAGATCCACTGTCAGCCTGCAGTGAACAGTGGGTGGGGGCCTGGGCCATGCTAACCCTACTTGTGCTGCCACTTGCACATCTGTGGCCAATGGGAGGTGGGCTCCCTCCCATCACAGGACAAGTCAGTCTAAAGAGCTGCAGCTGACACCTGTTAGGGATTGCCTGCAGCACAGACTGCCACAGTGCACACATCTCTGCTCAGTATATGGCTGCTACAACTGGCCAGGGGGTTGTGGTGGGGACTGCTGTGCACATGCTGCCTGCAACAGGTGTCTCACTCAGGCACTCAGCAGGTCAGCATAGGGCTGACCCACTGCAGGCCCAGTATCCAGACAGTGGAAGAGTCTGTGGTGTGTGGTAGCTTTCAGGATGCCTCACAGATATATCATAAGCCAGAATGGTGCCTCCTGCTACACCACTCTGACTACTTATAGCGGAGGAGAGAGTACACCTTGAACATGTGTACTGGAAATGCATTCAATATGATACGGCATGCTGCCCTGCAAAGTGCACATGCAGGGGTATAGGTGGTGCACTACACTGGAAACCACAATCACATCCCCGAAGCTGCCGACTTTGCCACCAGGGTGGTGTTGGTGGCTGTCAAGGACCGCACATGCCGCATGAATGACACCTGCAGCACAATGGTGGTGGCCTGCACAACTGATGTCCTGTTGGCCATTTCTGGGAGACTGCCAGCATTGCCATTTATCAAGAGGACATTTGCCAGAGTGAGGACTGCAGCACACAGGCCACTGGTGCAGCCCACATCCCTGCAGGATCTGGTGATCCCTATGAGTAAACTACAACAGAGACTGGCATGACCTTCCTGCAGTAAGACAGTGGATCTGGGGACAACAGGGTACTCATATTTGCAACCAGGAAAACACTGGAACAGTTTGAGAGCTGTGGGACCCTTCTGGCTGATGGCACCTTCAGTGTCACACCTCCCTGTTCTTCCAACTCTACACCATTCATGGGCTGATCAAGGCACTACCTTCCTGCAGCGTACATGCTCATGAGGCCCAGACCACAGCAGCTTACCGTCAGTCCTCCAGTGGCTCAAGACCTTGTGCCTAGCCTTGAACCCACAACCGTTCTTATGGACTATGAACTGGCGGCCATGCAGTCCTTTGGCAATGTTTCCTAGATGTCAGCTGCATGGCTGTCTTTTCCACCTGGCACAGGCAGTATGATGGAGGTGCCAGTGCTTGAGGTCTCATTGCACATTACACAGATGATCCTGAATTTGCTGTACATCAGGATGATTGTGGCCCTGGCATTTGTGCCCTAGAAAATGTGGTATCCGCATTTGATGCACTATGGGTCCTGGACTACTACAAGGCCAATGGAAAACATCTGTCACAGTTGCTCAATTACTTTGAGGACACATGGGTTGGCAGGCCTGTGGAATGCACAGCCAGACACAGGCGCTTATTCCCAATTCCATCAAGGAATGTTTGTGAGGTGGCACGAGATGGTATGCCTCGTACAACCAATGCAGTGGAGGTGTGGCACCGGGGTTTGGGGCATGACTTGGGGCATGCAATCCTGACCTCTAGCCATCCGGGCACTGGGTGCGGAGCAGCAACTCACCAATGTCAATCTGGCACAGTTGATGGCTGGGAACACTGTGCCTACCACAAAGCATTGATACAAGGATGCCAGCCATAGGACTGTGACATCGTGGCAGCGTATGGTGAATGCACCACTGTGGAATACCTGAGGGGTATCACCTTCAATCTGTCCCTTCAGGTGTGACCTGACTTTGTGGGTTTGGGCTTCTGTTCAGGGTGTGGGGTTCATGTTTGCTTCACCTTCAGCACTGCACTATGTACTGTACTTGACTTGCACCAGTAAATATCACTCTGCACATATTTCCTTTGTCCTGCCTCTTTGTACCTAATCCCAGCATGTGGGCCTGCTTGCAGTGTTTCTGTGTGCGACATTGTTTGTTAGCTATTTTGGTGTTAGCTGTTTTGCCTGCACTGTTTACCCATGAGCTGTTTTTGAATTAGACATTATGACCCCATGCTGTGTGGAGGTACAGCGATAGCAGAGATGTGACAGAATGGAACCAGCAGGATCGAGGGAGAAGAACCAGCTGGAGACAGAACAGCAGAAATGTTAAGTTGTTTAAGAAACAAAGAATGTTTTGTTTTGTTTTTTCTGTAACAGTTTTTATTGAATTTTAATTTTCAGTTGAACATAGTACAATCACAGTATTATACATTCATCTAATGAGGTGACTACATCAAGATATATATCTGGCAGATTATAAGGTTATACAGATATCTTAACTGAAACACTTTCCCTCCTGTGCCAAATCACACAGTGTGGGGCATTAAGAAAAGTCTGAACCATGTAACTGTATACTGATATTCAAAATGGGTGAATATTATTTCCTTATAAGACCTGTAACACTTTCCTTTTGTATAACAGCACTAATCATGAATTAAACCTTTAACAATTGGTACTGTATCTATTATCTAGATTATTATTGTAGGGCACAGAGTATAGTCCTGTGTTTATATTCCAAATGCCTACAATGTATCTCATAGAGGAAGGGGAGGTAATGGGTGAAAAGCTAGTGGTATGTGATTGTGGAGGGCAGGGGCAAGTATTACAAGGGATAAAGGGGTTGGTCATGAATTGAAATAGACTCTGTTATTTTAGACAAGTATGCATATCAGAGCTCACTAGAAGAGCCACAGCTGTCATGAGTCTCTTTTGGAGAGATTGGAATTCATATCTTGGTTACCTGATACCCGTCAATGGCATATTAGAGCAGATCTTTGTATTGAGGGGTTAGATATCCAGGTCAGAGAGAGAACTTCACCTATTGGGTGGGACAGGTGAAGCACTAAGCTTGCAGAGGGCTAGGTAGGGTCCCAGACCTTCCAGTAATGGTTTGGTTTGCCTGCTGCTGCATGGGCAATCTTCTAATATCTGGAGGTCAGAGTCAATAAAATTTGCCACTCTTGTATAGCGGTGGTTTCAGATCCTGCCATTGTCAGAGAAGTATCCACTTGGCAGCTGCCAAGGCACCTTTGGTCCATCATAGCTGGTGAGGGTTAGCGGCTGTGATTCTGGGAGCAGACCCAAGATACCCAGTTTAGGGTCTCTAACCAGTGGCAGGGGGCAATGTGTCTAAAGGTTTTCCAAACTATCTACCAGTATTTTACCAGAGCTGGGCAGGTCCACAGTACAGTATGTGTGTCAACGTAGCTTGCAGAGATGTACACCACCAGCAATCACTACCTTGCATCAGTTTAGCTTTATAGAGCAATTGTGGGGTTCTGTAGGCTGTGTGTAATATTTTGTACTGGACAGTTTTGGCTTGTAGTTCCCTATTTTCCCTGTAAGCTGTGGGCCAAACTTTGCTTCAGTCATCCTCTGAAATTCTGATGTCCAATTCCTTTTCCCAGTGGTGTCGGTGAGGAGGGGTGGCCACTTGTTGTGGTGGATCAGAGGTTCTGCTGGAGCAAAGGTTTCGCTGAAACAATTACTTACTTATGCAGTACTGTAAGTTTGAGTTCTGAGTGATGACATCACATTTGACATCATCTGACCAGGAGAGGGATGGGCATTAGAATTGACAACCCCAAGTATGACCCCACCACTGTTTCACCAGTACTCCAGAGAACCAAATCCCTAATGTTTTCATTTCCCTTCTTTGTGCACTTTGCATTCTACATCCCTAATGCCTGCATTAACATCTTTTTGCAATGAATTGTCCTTCTTTTCTGCTAGTAGAATTAAATTCTCATTTGTGCAGGTCCCTTTGGGACCTGTGGAAAATGAGATGAATACAATATTGGAGACAGTCCTGATCCAGTGCATGGGCCCAGCTGGCGATACCTTGTGGGTGAGGTTCCCTGACCCACCACAGGGTATGGCATCTGTGCCAAAATACTGCTCTGTCTCTACCAGGCTGGGGCTACTGCTGCATGCTGCAGCACTTTCCCCATCAGCCGTGTCCCATTAAACTGTTTCACTGAGTTCATGCCTGGACTCAGCTTACCAGCACAGTAAGGCAGCATGATCCCCAGTGGTGCAACACACATCCCTGCAAACAACATTACTTAATCATTTTTTTATAATTTGACCCTAAACTTTCAACATAGTCTTCTTGTGACTGCACCTCATGAACCCATTAGGTGAAAATGTTCAAATCCCTGCCAAAATGCCCCATTTCACACCACCTATGCAAAACACATTTTGGCCAGGTAGTGAAAAATAGCAGCTGTAGTGTTCATGAGGTGGTGTGAAAAATGGCTATGTTGAAAATTTGAAGTCAAAATCTTGAAAATTACAAAACTTATGTGCATGCATGGAATAATTTCAATGAACACTCAAAACTTGGCCATTTGTTTGGATTTTTTGTGACCAATTTTTCAGCATTGCCTTTTTGGGATCCTGCCTCAGGAACACTGGTTGTGAAATATTGTTATTCAGTCTGAAAAGGTGAGTTTGGCCATAGACCAAGAAATCACCTTCTGAGCATGATTAATGAAATGACATGGACAGTATTCATGAGGTGGGATCCCAAAAGGTTATGTTGAAAATTTGGTGAAAAATCCTAAAAAATAGCAAAGTTATGAACGTATGTTCAAAATACAATTGAAATACATTATGCAACACTTACCTATATTCCTCAGTTCATGGCTTGGCTTTAAAGAGTGCAGATGTGTCTCTGCCCAAAGAGAATGACAGAGTTTGACATCATCTGGTACATATAAGGTAAGAATGGGAGACTACGGTGACAGCAAGGTACCATTTTCTTTGTTTCAGGTAAAAAAGATCATGCAACAGTTTTCTTCTTTAAAGGTACTACTATTATTTAACATATGACAATTGGGGAGGGGTGCTACCAGTCACCAGGAAACAACTAAACAACAGGGACAGCAATTGGAGGAGGGGAGGGTGCAACTAGACACCAGAGAAAACATGAAACAATGGGGGCAACAATCAAAAGGTGGGGGTGCCACTAGACACAAGGAAATGCATAAACAAAGGGGACAACAATTGGAGGGTGGGGGTGCCACAGAAACCAGGAAAATGAAACAAAAAATTGGGGATAGCAATCGGAGAGTGGAGGGTGTCACTAAACATCAGGAAACAAAAAACAATGGGACAGCAATCGGAGGATGGGGCCACTAGACATAGAAACATAGAAATTGAAATTTACAGCAGATAAGGACAACTAGGCCCATCCAGTCTGCCCATTTCCTTACCTACTGCAAAACCACAGACCCTCCTTGATCTCCAGCTTTACCTTCTTGTTCCATCGCTAGAGTTTATCTATGCATGTCCCATGCATTTTGACTTCCCCACTGTGTTTGTCCCCACTGCCTCCACTGGGAGTCTATTTCATGCATCCACCACCATTTTCTGAAGGAATACTTCCTCATGTTAAACCTAAGTCAACCCTCTTCCAATCTCATGTCATGTCCCCTCATTCCTGAACATCTCCTTTTCTGAAAGATGCTACCCTCTGGAACCCTATTTATGCTCTTTAGATATTTGTGGGTTTCTATCATATATTTCCTGTCTCTCTTTCCACCAGGGTACACATATTGAGGTCTCTCAGTCTCTCCTCATAAGACTTTTGGTGCAGGCCTGCACCATCTTTATTTCCCTTCTTTGAACTGCCTCCCCTTTCTATGTCCTTACAGAGATATGGCTTACAGTGACACTACCACCTCTTTTCTTCTGCTGGTGATACTTCTCCCTATGCACCCCAGCATCCCACTGGCTCTCCTCACAGCCTTGGCACATTGTTTGGTCACCTTTGGGTCATCAGATTTGATTACCCCAAATCCCTTTCCTGTTTAGTAACTGTCCGTATCCCCATCATGTAGTAGTTCCTGATTTCTTACATACCAAATGCATGATTTTGCACTTTTCACATTGAATCTCAGCTGCCACAGTTTAACTCATTCCTCTAGTTTACCTAGGTCCCTCTTCATTTTTCTACCCCTCAGAGTGTTCACCTTGTTGCAGACCTTAGTGTTATCTGCAGGAGGCACACCTTCCCTTCCAGCCCTTCTACAATGTTACTTATAATGACATTGAACAGGACTGACTTCAGAACTGATCCCTGAGGCACCCCACTGGTCACCCTCCTTTTCTTCAGATTGAGCCCCATTTACCACCACCCAATGTCTGCTATGACTCACCAGTTCCTAACCCAGTTTACCACCTTATGACCCACTCTTTGGCTGCCCAGATTATTCACAAGTTTTCTATGTGGAATGGTATCAAGGCCTTACTGAAATCCAAGTAGGCCACATCGACTGCTCTCTCAATCCTCTTCCATTGTCACTCAGTCAAGGAAATCAATTAGATTTGTTTGACATGACCTTCCTCTTGTGAATCCATGCTGTCTCGGATCCTGTGCTCTGCTGGATTCAAGGTGTTCCACAAACCTTTTTTAAGTAGTGATGCCATAATTTTCTCCACTATTGAGGTGAGGCTTACTAGTCTGTAGTTTCCAGCCTCCTGTCTATGCCCACTTTTGTGAAGAGGTACTACATCTGCTCTCCCTCAGTCCTCTGGAACCAATCCCTTATCAAGTGACTCATTGAACAGAGATGCCATTGGTGCTGCCAGCACCTCCCATATTGCCCTTAATGTTCTAGGATGTATCACATCTGGTACCATTGCCTTGTCCACTTTCAGTTTTGTGAGTTCTTTTAGGACTCTCTCTTCCTTAAATGAACTGGAATAGATAACAGGAAAACATTAAAAAAATTATGTTTGTTATATCATATATTGTGGTGTTCTACTATTTGAAACACTACAGTACAAGATCGATACACATAGCAAAAATACGATAACAGGACATGGGGGGCGATTGGGTGGTGGGAGTGATCACTAGGCACCAGGAAAACTTTATTACAAATCGGGCAGGTGATTGTTTGGGGAGGGACCACTAGCCACCAAGGAAAAGGTTCTTGCATCTCAGGGTTGCTTTTTCCCTTATAGACGCTGTACCATATACTGTGGAGTTCTGCTATACCACACACCACAGTGTATGATACCACAGACATAATGAAACATGACAACAGGATATAACACTTTGCAAAAATTCAGCTATCTTTAGAACGTTGATTTATTTACACAGTGCATACTCACAAACTGAACTGTTTTCTTAAATAATTTAAAAACACTAGCTTCCAAAACATAAATAACACAAGCAAGCATGTACTGTACCTTTGGTAAAACTCTATCAAACCTGAAAGTTTCAGCTTTCAAATCCTTATATTGTTTTAGTTATCAGGTGGCAAAAAGTCTTAAAATGTTCAAAAGCTGTGAGTTTTATGTTTTTGCACCTCTGTACCTTTTCTCCACTGAACCGATCTACATGAAATTTTCAAGATGAAGAGATCTTTGCACAAAGCTTGTGCTTTTCAAATGCCATGTAAATCAGTCAAACAGGTGCAAAGTTATTAAGGTGCAAAATTGGAGTTTAAGATGAAAGTGCTTACTCAGCCCTAATACACAGGCTCCACCATGCCTGTATACTAGATAGATATAAATATATCCATTCTTTGAAAAACTGCATTAGTACACCAGCTAGGTGTCAACTTAATGTAACAAAATTATGGAAATGTGGTGTTAAGTGTTCCAACCCTAACTCCCTCCAGCAGCAAAAGGAAAAACATTAGGGTGTCGGGTCTTCTGAGTCGTGGCAAATCAGTGGTTGGGTCTTCCTTGGAATTGTCAACCCAAATGCTCACCCTCCCCACAACCCATAGCTTCCTGTCCAAGGCACAAGGTACAGCTCCAGCCAGTGCCTCAAAGTGATACACTCTTGAAAGGTAGAGAAGTATGTGTCACTACATGCGCAAGCACAATCTGTTGTAGATTCCTTAATGAAGGGCCCTGAAAGATCATGCCTAACCTTGTTTGCTCAAGGGAGAATTTGGGAGGGCACAAGCCAGCTCAGTATGATAGCAGCTTGAGTGCATAGCTCCTCAACTTTGGGCTCTTATTTATAAATTTCTATGAATGTACTTATTAGTCAGCATTAATTTTGGTCTAACAGTTGTGGTATACATTCCAGTCACATCCGTACTTTGGAAACTAATCTTTTTACAATTTTAAAATACCTGACAGACCAGCGGTGTCATCGGGGCCTAAGACACGTTGTTACCCTGGTACCTGAACCATCTTCAGTCGCGTATAAAACAGATATTCAATCCCTAATGGAAAAGCTTAATGATATAAAATTGGACAGTGTATCAGTTAAACAAACAGCAGCGGATTTAAAAAGCAACTCCATCATCATAAATTAGTGTTTGGATTACTCTGAGGAACAAATTGAAAACTTTAAAGACACCATAGCCAGTTTAGAAGATCAAATATATGCACAAGGTAAAGCAAATCCACCAATTATTGAAAAAAATGGATGGTCTTGAAAAACGTGGGAGAAGAAATAATCTAAGGGTCCTAGAAGTACCTGTGGGACTTGAAAGGAGCAATATCATCAAGTTTCTTCAGCAGTTTTTATCCAGTATATTAGACTTTCAATGGCCCTGGGCACTGGAAATAGAGAGCACACCATGCTTTGGGTCCATGTCCACAGTCAGGTAAGAGACCCAGACCCATAGTGATATATTTTTACAGTGTTCTGTCAAAGAGCAGATTCTAAGACTCTCAAGGACAAAAAGCAGTCGGTGAGGGAGCAACAAAATACTAATTTTCCAGGACTTCTATTCATTGGTGATGGAAAAAAAGAAGAAATTTTACTGATGTTAAAGAAAGGCTTACAAAATTGGGATTGTTGTATTACTTTAAATACCTGCTAGTCTAAATGTAATAGAACCTAATGGCAACGTTCTTGTATTTACAAATGCTAAACAAGCTATGGCCTCTGTTGTTAATTGTGAGACGTTCAGCCAGAGGTACCCAAAGTAAGAACTCCAACAGCTTTCACCTTTCAAAAAACTGTGCATAAACATAGATGCATTCTACTCAGACACCCCTTCACCTCGAGATCAGCAGTCTAACTTGAGTCTCCCTGCCATGGTAATGCCAAGAGCTCAATCAAATGGAAGCCCCTATGTTAAGACCCCAAAAGAAACTACTCCTCACCTCTCTTCCCTCATAGCACAGAAAGGGCCTATTAAGAAAGTTTGTCATACCTCAAATATCTGTGAAAGATGAATGCATCAAGCAAAAAAGTAATCTACCAATTCCTAGAGCTGCAACAGGAGATCCTCATCCATTAAGCCTCCACCAGAAGAAATAAACTCCCAAAGACATCTACATGCATGCTCACTGATGATGGTTGTACAAGAGGAAACTTGAGATACCCTTTAACCTGACCCTTTGAGAGTTTTCTGTGGTTGGTCTCTACATCTGGCAGGTCAAATGGAAGTTATTTATGCTTCACTTCCATTATCTCATTCTTTTCAAACTCGGCACTTGCATTCAATCTTCTAAATCTGGTAAACATTGCACTGTCTGTCCTCTCTATATGTTGAAGGTAAGAGACACAGCTTGCTTGATTTTGATGAAAGACACCTTTCAGAATAATTTAAATGCCAGTACTCACGTGGCAGTATATGGAAATTAATGGGGGGTAAAAGAGGTCAGCATTCCTGTACTTGCTGCTCTGACATTCTACTGAGGCTGGTAATCTATATCTGTGGAGACATTTTAAGAAATTAACAGTCAACCTTATGGTGAAAATGCTACCATACTACAGTCACAGTTTTATTTTAATGCTAATTTAACTCATATGCTGCACAAACTATTAGTATAATTCTTCATTATGCTGCTCCATATATTGTCAGATCACTTTATGTGCAACATTTAAATTTCTATTAGTTGGGCACCAGATCATATTCTTAGATTTACATATTCTTTATAATTAGCCTTAAGCACTTTGTGGGTTTATTCTTTTGAAACATTTTAGTCTATTAAAACAAGGGTTGTCTTGCATAAACTTAATTATACAATGGAAAGAAAAGTTCCTGCACTCTGATTGGTCAGTGTGTGCCTAAGACAGTGATGATATTACACAATAACATCACTGTACTGATTTATGGAGTTTTTATTTTTTTTCAGAAACATAGATACATTGCCTCACTAAAATCTACTAAAACATTTTATTTTTATTTTTTGTTTTCTATAACATTGAGCCATTGTATAATTCCAATAAGGCACTCCAAGCTGTGTGTTATCGTGTAATAACATCACTCCTGGGGTGGTGGAAGCTTCATCCCACCCAGGAGTGCGTTATTACATGACAACACACACCTTATCATGCCTTATTGCTTAAACATATTGTTATAGTAGTACTTTGCTGAAATGAAAGTCTAAAGATTTAAAGCACATGGAAGTATACATTTGCAGCAGTTCAATGCCCATTTAACCTGTAACCTCACCTTTCCCTTAATGTCAAATGGGCTGTTAGGCTGGAGTAGAGAAACAGGTTGTTTGGATGCGCAGATAAGGTGGCAACCAGGTCACTATTCTTGTATGAAACAGAACTTCCAGTGCCCAATCATTTTCTACTAAATTTGTGTACCCTTCTTTCAGTTTTAATTTAACAAAATGTTGAAAATGATCTTGGAAGTTATTAGAGTTACAGACTAGAAGGTTGTGGTGACATAGGAAGCAGAATGGAGTGACCTGGTAAAATAAAGGCCATCAAGATTGAACTAGCTCCTTATAATAACTCATACTTCTCGATTCTATCTCTTATGTTTTTCTACCCATTTCTTACAATTGGCTCAATCTATTGCTGTTGTGTATATGCATGTTCTATGTGGGAATGTTTATTAACTATTGTGATGGACTGACTTATCATTTGATAAATGCACTATAGAAGTAACAATATGCTTATGTATGCAAAGGTTGAGGGATGCTCACCCGGCTGCACATACACCACAACATACTCAGTGCCTTGGATTACTATCTGGCATGTGTTGGGCAGCAAAAGTAGAATTGCAACCTACGTTGAGTTTTTAAAGAAACACCATTTTTTCTTTTTATTTATTTTTCTCTTATTAACCCATTTAAGTATTTAATTATTGACTTTGTTAATATTTATATTTAATCTTGTTTAATCAGCACTGTTGTATTAAGCCTAATTTTATTGTTTGGTTCTTAAGGGGCTAGAGGAATATCATCCTGTTGTTTTGGAATAAAACAAGATTTATTTACGTTTAGGATGTCACATTACAGGACTGTATCCTGGAATGTTAATGGTTTAGGTCCCCAGTTAAAAGAAAAAGTTCTAATTCTTTGAACAGGAAAAAAGCTGATATTGCTGTTATTCAGGAATCCCACTTGACACAGGAAGAGGCACTAAATTGCAAGAACCTAGGTAGGTGTTGCGAAGAGTATGTTTCTCCTCAAAGAAATGTGGAACTTTATATTAATCAGAAAAGGAATATGTTTCAGTAAACATAATACTTCTTCTGATCCTGAGGGCAATATCAAATTCTAACAGGTTCATTGGATGGGCAAAATACAGCAATATGTAATGTATATGCCCCTAACTCTGGGGATGTCAGTTTTTCATTCTCTAACTGCATCTCTTAGTGCATTCACTGACTATGAAATTATTATTGGTGGGGATTTCAATGAGCTAATGGATCCTATTCTAGACAGATCCTCCAGTAGCAGAATACCGGTTGTCCACTAAGTCAAGGGACTCCTTTGAAAACTATCAACTGATTTAGGACTCTCAGATTCATGGAGAATTGTCAATCCAACTACCAGAGATGATTCCTTCTATTCAAACAGACATTAGCAGTATAGTAGAGCAGATTATATCCTATTACCTAATTCTAAAATAACAGATATTCTAGAGGTAAAAATAGGTAATATCATAATATCTAATCATGCATGCTACATCTTGATTTGGTACATGGGGATACTGAGAAAAATCACATAGGTGGAGGCTCAATGCTAGCCTCTTGAAGGACAAGGAATTCTTGACTTGGGTTATGAAACAAACATATGAGTATTTTGAAATAAACAACAACGGTGAGACATCGTATTTATCCATCTGGGAAACATATAAAGTGTATATTAGGGTAAACTCATTAGTTATTGAGCAAACAAAAAGGAAAGAACTAGAATTCCTGTACAAAATGAAAAGGAGTTCACAAGCATTTCTTTTTATCCCAAAATTCTCTGACACCAAAGGTGGAAATCTTACTAAAATGTCAGTACTTAAGGGAAATTAATACAATGCTTTTGCAGAAAGCAGAATATGCACTATTCAGAACAAAGCAAAAATACTGGGAAGCTAGGGAAAAAGCAAGTCTCCTTGCTCTAAGGCTGAGAGACTTCAACAACAACTCATTATAACAGGCATTCAAAATACATATGGAGATCACGTACTCAAATTAAAAAATAAATAATGAATTCTATGAATACTTTCAAATATTTATTCAGATAAAGGAAACTATCCATATGATAATCTGGATAATTTTTTTACAAATCTTAAACTTCCAACTCTGTCACAACAGGAGAAGGAAGCTCTGGGTAAAAGCATCTCCCGAAGAAATATATCTAGCTATACCAGACTTGTCTACAGGCAAAACACCTGGTCCTGACTGATTTCCTGTGGAGTATTATAAAAACTTGCACCCTCAATACTGCCTCATTTGCACTCAACCCTACTGGAAGCATGGGAAAATAAATCACTTCCACCTTTTATGAGACAGACCTTTTAACTTTGTTACCCCAAAAACAAGGACAATTTGAACTGTTCCAACTATAGACCAATTTCTTTAATGAACACCGATTATTACATACTTGCAAAAGTTTTAGCCAAACGTATACAGAATGTTATAACTAAACTAGTAGGTCAAGAACAGGTGGGGTTCATTAGGAATAGATCTGGGGCTGATGTTATTCATAGGTTACTTAATTTTATTTGGTCAGCTAATAAGGATAAAATCCCTTATGCCATTTTATTACTTGATATGCTTAAAGCATTTGATTCAGTTAATTGGACCTTTATGTCTAGGGCCTTATTGGAATTCAATTGTGGATCAGTTTTTTCTGAGTGGGTAGCTATGCTCTTTGACAAACATGAGACACAAGTGCTGACTAATGGTATGTTATCTCCTAAAATTGTATTATCTTGCGGGACTAGGCAAGGGTGTCCGTTATCCCCTACCTTTTTATTTAGCATTTGAACCCCTAATACAGACAATTAATAACCATAATGGGATCAAAGGCATAAAGTTTTTGGGAAAAGAACATAAAGCCTTAGCCTTCGAATGACCTCCTGCTTTCACTTGGAAACCCAGTATATTCATGTCAATGTCTGAAGGCAACTCTTACAGCTTTTAAAAACATCTCAGGACTTAAATTAAACTGGAAAAACACAAGTGCTACATAATGGCCTGACACCCAAAACAAAGAGTCATTTGGAAAACATTCTTGATAAAAATCAGTTCACATCAAGTATTACGTACTTAGGACTGCAGATCTTCACAAACATAAAAGAACTTCAAATCTTAACTATTACCCACTAATAAAAGACATAGAGCTAGAGTTATCTAGGTGGAGGAAACTTAATGTAACACTGTGGGGAAAATAACCACAATAAAATGAATATTGCTCCCAGACTTTTTTCTGTTCCAAAAGCTACCTATTTTGGTGGAGAGAGCAATCTTTAAATGGCTTGATCGTATTATAAGGAATTTTTTATGGCAAGGGAAACCACTCAGACTGAGTATTTCTAAACTAAGAGCACCATATGTTGCTGGAGGTTTTGCTTTGCCTTGGTTGAAAAGGTATCAGTTAGCCTTCATTTTTAAACATGCTTTAAAACATTTTGAAAATCCACATGTGAATAACAGAGAGGAACCTTAACCTTTAAGGTTAACTGTGGAAAGAAGCACTCTGACATAAAGCTCTCTCTTTGATTTTTATATATACCACAAAACCTAGTTTTCAGACAATCCCTGTATCCTTGGTTCTGTGCTAATGATTAGGAAAATTAATAGTATATTAAATCCCAAAGGGATTCCTTAGATTTAATGCCATTAAGGGTAATACTAAATTATTCAGAAGGAAAGAGATTACTCAAATGTAGAGTGGTCCAGATGTGGCATTAACAGACTGGCTCATTTAGTGGACACAAAGACCAGAATTTTATACTCATTTGAAGAACTTAGGAAAAAATATAAAATCCAGAGATATCAATTTCATTATTATTTGCAGTTAAGGAAAAACCTTTATATATCTAATATACTGAATAAGGACTTCTATCTGGTAATATCTGAATATTGGGATCAATTGATATGCACTTCTTTACTAAAAGGGGCAGGAATCATATATAAAATATTGACTAGTAGTTTAACCTCTACTTGTTTGACCATTAAAGTCAAAAGGAAATGGGGAGAAGAACTGGGTCTCAATATTTCTGATGAGGAATGGATGCAGCATGGAAATAGCCAACAAGAACTGCAAGGAACTTCAAGGTAGGTAAATGTTGTATCAAGGTAACAAAACAAACCATTCTGTTATCTCCACTAATTTATATTTTAGGAATAATCCTGGAATCTTTGAATTTAGATAGATTTCAAAAAATGTGGGGTGTTTATGTGGCCATAGTTTTAAGAGTTTAATACTGCAGAAATAGTCTAGTACCCTTTCCCTTCTATTAGTGAATGGTATAGTCAGATGGTATACTTCTATAACAATGAATATGCTACTCTCTTGTGGACAAATTAGACATTTTTTTATATAATTTGGTGACCTTTCTGGAACCCGAGCTAGAAGAGTATATGTTTGATATTTGCAGAAAGCTAGTTAAAATATTTAAACCCTTTTTATTGTATTTGATGACTATTTCTGGGATGTTTGATGGTTTCTGGATATCCCCATTGACATTTAATTGGTAATGAAATGACTTACCTTTTGAAATGTTTAACTTAATTATACGATCAGATGTAGTTTTTTATCTCCAATAAGAATTTGTTTATCTATGTTATTACTCTGAATGTTCATATTTGTAAAATGTTTTATAAACTTGTTTAAAATCAATAAAAAATACCATGGAAGGGAAGTGTGGGCATTGAGGCTGACAAATCTTAGAATGAACACACTGCTAATTCACCAAGTTTCAGAGACTGAGAAATAACAATCCCCTGTGCCAGCCTGCACATGTATTAAAAATAAATAAATAAACTGGCAATGCACATCAGAACTAACAGTAAATGATCAGTGCTCTGCATTTGACATTTTGTTAACAAAAATCAAATGTATAACTTCTTGGGTATGCTGGAGTGGCAGTTGAGTGTGTACTAAGCTATGGGGCTTAGAATGGGTTTGTAAAGTAAAAAGAAAATGTCAGAGTGCTTTGTGTATGTGTGGTATGTGGTGGGCAGCATGGCTGAGAAAAGCTGGCATGAGCATTAAGCATGCAAAGTTGTACCACAGTATGGTACGACATTCAGTGACCTTTAAATTTGGTACATTAACTTTGTTTAAAGCATGTATTTCCATATAGAATGACATCCAATACTATAATATAGTTCAACAATGTAGATAGCCAGATCTAATAGAATTTTGACATAAGCCATGATTTAGTTCCAGTAATAAATGGACTGATGAGTGTCTACTCTACCAAATACAGGGTATTTGTAATCTTGGCACCAGACCTAACCCTAACCCTAAATCTAGCCTGTAACTTTGCCTTCCTTTTAGCCTGATCCTATCAGATGTCTGAAGCTAAGCAGCAGGGTTGCACCTGCTCAGTGGTATTATGGAAATCTCCAGTAAACATCAGGTGCTGTAGGAAGTGGTGCTGTTAGCTCTGCAGGGGGCCCTCACCACTTGCTTAAAAGGAACCATACCAATGCTCATTACAGTGTTTTTGGGCTACTGTACTATTAGAGGAGCCATCTTTACGAGATGATAAATTGAGATCCAGTCTGCCTGTTATATGACTGTTCAAGTTAATGTTGAAGATCCCATTGCACTTCTTGAAATTATTAGGTGAATTTTTCCATTCAGAAAAAAAAGAAAAACACCAACAGTTTAATCTGGTTCGACATACAGTATGTCAGCTTTCATCTATTTTCCCCTCCCAGGATGAGGTTAATAAAAAATCAAAGTACTAATGGTAATGTGAGTCATCAAGCTGCCTGAAGCAGAAGTACCCCACTGGAAATGAGATGTGGTATTTTAGTTACAGTAGGCTATAGTAGGTAAATAAATAAATTAGCTTTACTCTGGGATCAGATGCATGCAATTTGTTTATTTACATAGTGAGTGAAATGTACTTATTTGTTTGTTTGTTTGTTTATGTGCGTATTTATATAATTTAAATTGCACCCCTTGATAACCCTTGAGATGCAGCATCTCATTTTCATGGGGTTCCCTGGAAGGATAGCAGCAGTCATTACATTAACATAGTCAGCAGGAATAGTTGCATATGGGCAGAAATATACACAGAAAAGAAAAACTGCAAAGGTAAATGTAGACAAACAGTAATCAAAGCAAGCTAACAAAGTGTGGTCACAGCAAACTATGAGTATGAGCATTGTTTTCAACATAATCATGGTCCAGGAGATGGGGTTTCTGGAACAAAATACCAGAAGTTCTAAGGTGGTTGGAAAGACTGGACTTGAACACTTGCAAGTTAATATAAAGCATTTCTCAGATGGAAAGGAGTTTTTCCCAGGTGTCCCATGCTGTAAATGCAAAGGAGTTTCTACAAAATTCACACTTCATCCTGTGAATTAAGAAGTTAAGTGCTTCTAGTGAATGGAGTGAATAGGCACTGCTTCACTGTGAAGTATGCTTAGAGATAATCAGGTGTTTTCCTCGTGTACAGTTGTACAACAAAGAAAACCAGTGATAGTCCTGCCTGGTAGAAGGTCTTGACCAGTTTAGCTGGTCGCAACGAACAATTATGGGTAGACCATCCATAGTAGATGATAAACCTGCACACCTTGTTTTACAAATGATTCAGGGACAACTGGCGGTTTTAATTGCACAGCAGTATATGATGTTTCCATGGTCAGTGGATGGCAGCAGAAAGTGGGAGACTCATATCAGCTTCCTTACATCACCACTGAGTTTGGGTCCTATGGCTGTTAAGATGTGATCACTGTGTCTACTGTATGTAAGTTATACATCAAAACAAATTCCTAGATACACTGAGTAGGAGGACTGGCACTGGGAAGGTGGTGCTGCTTGCAAATAATTACGTACTTTTACAGATGATAAGCACACTCACCCCTCCTCACAGAAGACACACAGGCTGCTTTCTTAGGGAAAAATCATTTGGCACCAACCCATGCTTAATGTTGCTCCCAGGACTTTGTCTTATATTTAACCTCCCATTAGCTCACAGAGAAGTCTCTATGGAAGCACCGGAGGAGATCGAAATGTAAGACAAAACTTGGGAGCAGCATTCAGCATGGGCAGTGTTGCAAATAAATGATATGACAATTCCAAGATATTTGGATATGTTGACTTGCTCAGTAGTGTTGCCTTCTGATGTTACGATTGCAAGTGGATCAGCGGAAAGAAAGTTCTTGGATCCAAACAATACAGACTTACTTTTAGTTGCATTAAGCATCATGTAGTTGCTCATGAACCAGGGGATATTGTGCTAAAATCAACGTGGAGTTCAGATTTTACTGCGGTCATTGTAGTAGCACTGTAGTAGAGTATGATGTCACCTACACACATACAGTATGCAGAAAGAGGTGAAGTCTTTAAATGCCAATCAATAAAAGATAATATATGCTGCATGCTTAAATGATTCAAGAAGGCAGATACAGTCCAATGTAGGTGGTTTCAAAAACACATATACAATTGAAAGCTTCAAACCTAACAAAGCATCATGGATATGCAACTATGTATGTCGGAGTAATTGACTAGGAAACATCTGAACTTTTTCCTATAAAATCCACAATAATAAGGTACGGGGTTCTGGAGTAAGGAGACGAGCTACAGCATTCTGTAGCAGCTGTAGGGGTCTGACCTGAACAAATACACTACACCACTTGAAACAACATAGGGCTGCACCACTGTTTTCAAATCTTCAGCTTCAAGAAGCTGGTGAAATCTGACAACATATGCACTAACTATAGTCAACACTTGGGATTGCAGGGTCTGCTTAGGCTAAATCCAGTAAGTCTGTGCAATTGCCGTTGGCCTTACCTTTGAGAGGACTCATATTTTTAAGAATATTCATTATTCTAGTGAGTGGAAAGACGTAAAAGTAATTTAAAATAAATGCTGACAAGAAAGAAGTAGAACAATATGTAAGATGCATAATGACACAAGGAGACATATACAGTACCTTCTAATCCATGTGATCTCTGTAAACACACATGGAGTCATAAGCCTCACAGCCAGCACAAAGCATCATAGGTATGCAAAATATATGTGTGGGGGCAGTGATAATGAACTGCTTCAACTGCTGTAACAGTCTGTTGAGCATGTCACTACTCATTTCTCACCATATGTTACTGTATACTAAGCATAAAATAATCTATAAAATCTGCACAAATGAGTATGAATGGAGATAACAGGAAGAAGCTATAGCTTCCTGCTTAACAACTAAGCTAAATAAAACTAAACTACTATAGAGAGTTTTGATAGACATGTTATTTTACATAAGAGATTCTTTGGGGTTTATTGAGTTGCAGAGCAATAATGAATATTCAGTGTTGTTAATTATAAGTCTAATGAATTATTCATGAGCCAGCAAGGCCCCTGATTGGCTACTAGACTGGTTATTAACATCTTATAAATGACCAATCCAGCTGCCAACTGATGCTCTGAAGCACCCACTGCTCATTCTACTCTACTTAAAATCTTAATTAAGCTAAAATAAATGGGAAAAATTAACATTTTATTGTGATTAGACTTTTAATCTCAATTACAGCCTCAAAGCCTGTCATTTCCTGAGATTAATGACCGGCTGGAGGAAGGTGGCCCATGGCTGTACCTTGGGCCACCTACTCCCGAACCAGTCATTAATTCCTTGGAAATGACTGGCTTCTCAGTTGTTATTGCTTAATTACACAGCCATACAAAACACATGAATAGTCTGGTCAGGTACATATTTTTAGTCTATATTAACAAGTGCATATTGGAATTTAAAAGTGGATTGAGGCTGTGATGTGTCACCTAAACCAGAATGAGGAATTTGTTAATACTAGCAAAAAGATAGTACACAGATAATTAGTATTATCAGTCAATCCATTTTATTTTATACTGAGAGTATGTGAGAAAATGTCAATTTTACAGATGTTCAGTTAAGCAGAATAAAAACAGACAACAAGTCTACATTTGAAGGTAAATACTATGGACAACAGGGTCAGGCACAATGGATTGCACAGAGAGGTGGGAATAAGTAAAATGCAATATAAATAGGAATTATATACATAGTGGAGAGAACAATCATGGTGAAAATATCTTCAAATGAAACATTCGATTATAAACTATGACATAAATATGCACAATGGCCTACCAAATTTACAATGGATAACACAAGTTGATTAAAACACAGTGGCAAACATGGAGACAGAGCTTCAACATTGATAGATATAATCAACCATAACAGCCTCTGAGAAAAAACGTTAGCTTGGTGTCAGGGTAAGCATTAGAGAGGGAGAAAGTAGGTTGAAGGAAGGAGGTGTAGTGGGAGGAGGGAGGGGAGAGGAGGAGAGGGGAATTAAATAGATAGGAGAGGATGAAGGGGAACAGTTTGATCATGCTTCTTACTGTAGGGCTCCTGATTGGGGCACAAACAGATCGAAGCATTGAGGAAGTGGTCCTAGGAGGATTAAAGGAACTGATGCAGTTGCTGCAGGTTAGAATGACTAGGGGCAGGTTGTTGTTATAAAGCTTAGGATCCTTATAGGTGATGGACTCTGTGCATTAGAGGTGTGGTAAAATAGGATGCCGAAGATGAAGTCCCCCTTGTACAGCTTTAGTGATCGCTTAGAGAAAAGAGAGGTGATGCCTGATGGTGGTGAGTTTAGATTAACCTTGTGTAGGAATGAGAGTATTTTGAATAGGAACCTATTTTCAATGGTGAGCCAGTTAAGGGAGTTGTATATGGTGCAGTGGTGGGTAGACAATGGAAGGCCAGTAACGAAGTGAGCGATGTTATCGTAAGTGTCCTGAGTTTTGAGAACAGGAGGGGGAGAAGACAATCTAACCATTCTCCAGAAGGGGGAAAAAGGTGCTAGCCAGACATCACCTGGAGGCAGGAATAAGGAACTTCCTGATTCTATATAGGAGTCTAAGCATCATATGGATCTTTTGATGATGATTGATACATGTTTGTGGTACATCAGGTGTGGGTCTAGGAACATTCCCAGATATATAAAGTCATCCACTTTTCAGTGCTATTTCCTGATTGTCTGCAAGGATTAGATTTAAATTAAGAGCTTTCTTAGGGCCTGAGAAAGTCATGAGACGTGTTCTTCTCAGAGTTGAGGACCTTGTTTTGGCAGAAAACCAAGATTGCAGTTTGTTGAAATCAGCTTGCAGATTAGAAAACATTGTGCCAAGGTTTTTTGCTGCAATAAAAAGCAGTGTCTGTATAAATAACAATTTCAGAAGAGTGGCAGATATCAGGAAGCCTGTTTATAAAAAGGGATAACAGAGGCAGGCCCAGAATGTATCCCTGGGGATCCCATATTTTATTTGGCAGTCCTCAGAAAGGTGCCCATTTATCGTTGTCTTCTGGGATCTAAGGGAGAGGTAACTCCCAACCCATTTGACCACGTTCTCAGAGATTTGTAAGTCAATAAGGGTGTCCAATAGCAGGCTGTGGCTGACCAGGTCAAAGGCCTTGGTCAAGTCCACAAAACTGAGCATGTATACAGGCCATTGTCATTTGTCTTGTGGCTATCACTAGCGAACTTGACAAGGGTTGTTTCAGTGCTGTGACCTGATCTGAAACAATGCTGAGCTTCAGAGAGAAAGTTTTTATCATTGAGGAAGGTAGTGAGCTCAGTCTGGATGACTTTTTGAAGATTTTGGAGAGGGGTGAGGAGAGATAGGTTGATAATTCCTACTTTACTCCTGGACCCAGACTTGTAAAGCAGTTTAATGATAATGGCTTTCCAGATGCTAGGAAAAAAATGGAGCAAAGTGAGAGGTTGAGTATGTTGGTGAGAGGGCTGCTAGAGGTTTGATGCAGAGCTTAAGGATTTAAAAAAGATACCATCTGCCTCTCTGCTGGGTTTGGGGTTGTTACTCCATATGATCTTGATAGTGTCTGAGGGCTTGAGGGCCCGGAAATTAAAATTTAGGACAGAGCTCAGTGCTGGGGTTGGTTTTGGGAGGGAGGGAATGGTGTGACAGGGGTGGGTGGGTGAGTGTGGGAGGTTTGTATTTATTAAGGTCACTGAAAAGGAATTGAAAATGTTGGCAACTTCCTTGAGGTCATTGGTCTGTCTATTCCTTGAGTAAGGGTGATGGGTTCATCCTTCTTGTTCTTCTCGTGAAGGAGTTGAGAGTGCCCCAGAGTTGACAGGGTTGTCAGATTCCCGAGTTGTTTATTCTGGAGATAACTGACTTTGAACTTTCTGATGGTGGATTTGCCCTTGTTTCTGAGTGTTTGTAAAGGACGAGCTGAGCAGGGTCCTTGTGCTTAGAGTATCTGACCAAGGCCTTGTCCCTGGTCCTCATCAATTTAATGATGTTGGGGAGACTCATTTGTTTACATGTTCCCTGACCCTTATTTGCTTGGTAGGGCAAATTTATCAGAGACACTGTTAAAAATAGTGGAAAATTTGTTTATGATGGTATCAAGGTCGTCTGAGACAAAGGTAAAGGACCAGTCTACCAGGTGAAAAGCATGGGTTAAGTCCTAGATACTGGTATTGTTCAGACATCTGGGAAGATAAACTTGGAAGGGGTTGGGAAATTGAGCTGACCAGGGTCAGAAAGTGGCGACTGATCACTAATACAGTCAGGCAAAACTCCCACATTGATGATACGGGATAGATTGGTGACAATGATCCGGTTGATTAACATTTGAGTCCCTGTGTTATAGCTGAACCTGGTGGGGGTAGTAATCAGCTGGTGTAGCCATGGCCTGTGACGCAGCATTTAACTGAGTCAGCATGGCTGGAGACCCAATTAATGTTGAAGTCCCCAGAAGTATCTACTCCTTGTTGAGGGGAGTGTATTTTGAGGCTAACAGGGATTTCTTGTTGGAGTTCTGGGGGAGATAGGCAGTTGTGATGGTGAGGGTTTTATGAAGTCCAAGAAGGAGGTTGATGGACAGGGTCTCAAGCATTGTAAAATCCAAGTTGGAGTTGAGTTTGGTAAAGGAGAACTTGTTCGAAACAAAGAACATGCAGCTTCTTTTTCCTAGGTCTGTCTTTTTCTGACTGAGTGTAGCATTCAAGGGCTCACTCCCCATCAGAGATTTTGGGTGAAAGCCAGGTTTCAGAAAGAGCTACAACTTCAAAATCGTGCAGGTGACCCAGGCCTGGAACGCATTAATTTTGGTTGGGATGTTCTGAATGCTTAGGTGGATGATGGAGATGTTTTCACCTTTATGTGAGTTTATGAGTTTACCTTTATGAGAGTTTACCTTTATGTACTATAAAGTTAGCTAGAGAATATAGAATATAGTGAAATGCTGAAAGTTGCAAACAGTGAAGAAGTCACATTCTGCTGAGTTCTTTGTTAGATAAGTATCATTTCTAGCTCTGCTTATCTTGATGGACCATGCTAACTTGTCTGACCTTCACATAAGAGTCCCACAGGAAGACACTGCACAGCATATTGACAACAATGATTCACGGCCATGTTTTATTTTTGGAAGTATGTGCTGTTTTGAAGAATTTTAAAAATACTAAATTCTTCAGCTTGATTGAGGCAATCAGTTGTCCAGGCTCAGGGTATGTGAAATTGTTCTGCTTCAGAAAGATTACTACCCATTTAGCCTCTTTAATTATGTATTTGGAAGACTAAACTCATCTGCAATATGTAAAACTGCAAGACCTTTATATACACAAAGACCCCATCATCATGATATCCATCTAGCAAGGAGAATAATCCTTTTTCCCCTACAACATGGAGATTAAATATGACAATCATACAAAATTTAATATTTGCTAATTTTTTAGTCCGTATTATTTCCATCTTTTAAACAACTTAAATACAACAGTTTGATTAGTTTCAACAGTTTGGTACTTAAAAGACTTCTGTTTTTGATTGAAACCAGGGCCCATCTCAATGTAGTTTGGGAGATTCAAAACAAATTAGGGAATTGGAAGATTTTCATTTCATAATGGGACATTGTGAGATTGCTTCACTTAAAGAAAAACAGAAATATTTAGCAGGATGGATGTCATGTTTTGGCTATGAAGATGTGCTTTCAGAAGCCAGTTTACTCTTTTTGTATTTTGAATGCTTTCATTGTATTTTTTCTGTAAATCTACCTAAGGAAAAATAATGAAATGTGTCTACTGAGAGCACTGCATATTAAGGATGCTGTAATAGTAAGGATATTTCTTATTGTCCTGAATGTAATGTGTTTGTACTGTGGAACCTGCACATTAAGAACAAATTAATATTAAGGATAGATCCTTTGGTCTTGAAAATGTCCTTACTAGACAAGTTCTATTGTAGTTTTGTTATACTGTTCACCATCAGGTGCCAGAACCACGTGTATTTCCTTTTACATGACGTCAGACTGATACAAGGCCTGGATCTGTTAAATTATCATTATTAAATTACTCAAGGCCTCATTTTAATTGTTGTTAATCACATTTAGATCTAATTCTTGTATTAGGCTGTACTCATTTAATAAGTTGTTAAATATTTTAAAGGAGCAGCCATGATTGCTGTCCCACATCTAAATCCCACTTTTGTACATTTTGTTTTATTTACTACTTAATTTTGCCTCTGTCAAATTGATTCTGCTGTCCCATACCATAAGATGATACATGTGCTGCCACTCTGCTACTATCAGTCTTCTCTTGGCTTAAATCTTTCCCTTCTCTGAATGCCAGGCACCATTCCCCTGCAATGCCCATTTCTCCCTATAATGGGATGGCTCTTCCCTTATTTCTCCCACCTACTTTCTCCACTCTGCTAATGAATGTCCATTCACAATTATCATTCAGGACATCTTCTGGATAAATAGTCTCCTCTCATCCTTTCACCTACCACTGGAAAAGCCACTTCATTGACATCTACAACTCCTCCTCTCATTTAAATATCACTTCCTTTGGCTTCTCATAGAGTGTTCCTGTTACTAGCTAGCCTTCCATTCCTTGCCCCACTTTCTTCTGATATATCTAACTCCCTTATTTGCCTCCTTTTTCCTGCCTGTCTTCTTCCTACCTCCCATGTATCTCTGCCGATTCCTGCATTTCCCTGTAACTTTTATAACTTTTGTCTTCCTCCACATATTCCCATTTTATTTTACATTTTGTTAAGCACTGTCACAAACATACAGTGGTAGTAGTGGCATGATGCAAAATATCCAGATATATCACAGTGTCACCAGAAATCCCCATTCATTTCAGTTGGATTTCCTGTGCTATATTTGTGATGTATCCAAATATATATAGTACATGTTGTCACTGGCTACAACTGTAATTTAGGTTTATTTTTATTGAGTGACTGGTTTGACTCACCCTGCTGTTATGTATGATTTACAGTGTCTTTTACTGTACACCCCCACCCTAGCATTAGGTATCAGAAATGGGGTAAGTCATGGGAGATTCCATTATTCTCAAATGCATCCAAGAGCTAAAGTTTTACCAGTCCAGTTTGACAATTGCTAGTCTTGCTATAATGTGAAGGGTATGCATGGCCATTTGATCTTTATTCTATAGTGAACATTAGGAACAAATGCATTCCTTATGATTTCAGATTGTGCATGTATTACTCTGGTTCTGGTGCTATAGGTACAGTTACATAGAGAAACAGAGTCTGTCAGCAGGAAAGTAGGCTTGGTCCACCCAGTCTGCCCAGATGATCCCTGCCTAGTTTGTCTCCACAGACCATAAATGGTTTTGGGTGATCCTCCTTTCTCCGTGTCTATTTATTAATATTCCCTATGTCATTCTCATGCATGCTGGAATCCCCTACTGTTTCTACATACACTACTTCCACTGGTAGTCTCTTCCAGTCTACAACTCTGTCAGTGAAGTAGTACTCCCTCATATCCATCTTAAATGTTCCCACCTCCTGCTTCATTGCATGTCCACTGGTCTTAGTACTTTTCTCATTTGAAGAGAACCCCTTCTGCATCCTGTTTACCCCTGTGAGATACTTTTGGTCTCTAACATTCCCCTCTTACTCTTCCAGAATGTACAAGTTGAGAGTCCTAAATCTCTCCTCATAGAAAGTTTGATGCAACACCTTGCAACCTTTAGTTGCTTTCATGTGGACTACTTCCACCGGTCTATGTTCTTTCTGAGGTGTGGCTTCAGGGCTTCACAATACATATATGAGAAATATAGTGACAACATCATCTCCTCCTCTTACTGATTATACCTCTCCCTATGCATCCCAGCTTCCCACTGGCCTTACCCACAAAGACCCTTTCCTACTGAATAACTGTCAGTACCTCCCCATGCTATATCTCAGCTCCCATGTTCAGATGCCCTAGCTGTATAATTTTGAACTATTTGGCATTGAAATACGACTGCTATGCTCTTTTCAGCTCTTCAAGTTTCCCATCATCCCTATACCTTTTCTCCACCCTTCCTGTGTGTCCACCCTATTACAGTTTTTGGTGTAATCTGCAAAAGACATTGAAAGAACCGGTCCCAATACTGAGCCCTGTTGCACCTCACTGGTCACTCTCGATTACTAGAGTGAGTGCTGTTAAGTACCACACTCTCTCTCCTATTCATTTACCAGTTTCTAACCCAAATCATCACTTTGGATCCATACCTAGGCTGCTCAATTTCTTTATCAGTTTTCTATGTTGCACAGTGTTGAATGCCTTGCTAAAGTCTAATTGGGCCATGTCCACTGCCCTCCCTGCTCTACTTTCCTGGTCACCCAGTCAACTAAATCAATCAGATTTGTCTGCCATGACCCTCCTCTCCCATGAATCCAAGCTGCTAGTAGTCTTGCAACCTTTCTTTTAGCTGGGTTTCAATCTGATGTGAGACTTGTCTGGCCAATAGTTGATAGACTCATCCTTGTTTCTGCTTTCATAGAGAGGGACTTCATCTTCTCTTATCCAGTGCTCTGGAACCATGCCTGTTTCAGTGAGGTCTTGAATAAGGCTATCAGTGGGGTAGCTAGCACCTCCCTGAGTTTCTTTTGTACCCTTGGGTATAGTCTGTCCTGTCCCATAGCTTTGTCCATTCACAGAGCTGCATGTCTTCTAGGGAACTTTCCTCTGAAAATGGACTTGTGTCCATCTCCCCCACCCTTTGTTCATCCTACTCCTGGTGGTTTGTCCCCTTCTTCCACTGCGAACATTTAGCAGAAACACCTGCTCAGGATGTCTGCTTTCTCGTGACCTTCTGCTACACAGTCTCCCTGTTGCCCTCCTATTCCTCACTATCACTACCCTTGCTTTCCTCTTCTCACTTATGAATCTGAAGAAAGTCTTATCCCTTTAGCTACCCTTTGGCTATGCTTTCCCTGTTTGTGCCTTTTCCCTCTCACTGCCTTTCCTTCTTCCCTCTATTTTACATAGCATACCTCCCTGCCTTCCTCTTTCTGCATTTCCTTATACTTTCTGAATGCCACCCATTTACCTTCAGCATCATGATCATATCTCTGGAGAACCATAAAACTGTCTCTTTTCCATGTGTCTTTATTCACCTCCTTCATGCAGGGTTGGCTGCTTTAATTATATCCTATTTTATTTTTCCCAACTGTGCCTCTACCCCTCCTTGGCAATCTCTCTGTGAGGCAGTTTTAAGGCAGTCTCCCAAATTTTTAACATCCTCCTTCTAAAGTCCAGGACACCCATCCCTTTCTGGTTGGCCTCTATTCCCATCTTAATGTTAAACCACACTGTATAGTGATCGCTGGTACCTAGAAGACTACCCACCATGATATCTGCATTGCCATATCTGTTTGTATGCACAAGGTCCAGCATTGCCCTATCCTTGTGGGTTCCTTGACTTACTCCCTGAGAAAATCCCTATGTAGGAGTCAAGCATGTTTGTTTAACTATGAGACAAATAGGTGTTGACTAACTCCATAGAAGAGATAATAGACTTTAAATCCTTAATGTTTACTCATGCTAAGTAAGTAGCAATTTTAATTTAGCCCCTTATAAAGCACCTGGCCCAGATCTGACACCTGGGAAATATACAAGGCAAATACACATTTTGGGTTGTTTTCCTCACTACTTGTATACATGTGTGAGAAAAAGATTCATTACTGCATCATGGAAGACAAATATAATAGTCTCTACATTCAAAAAGATTCTGTTTATGCTCCCCAAAATTGTCGTCCAGTATGTCTATCAAACATTGTCTCCAAATTATTCACAAGAATCTTATTGGATAGACTTACCTCATGGGTAAATCAAAAGACTTTACTTTCCCCATTTCAAGCAGGATTCAGACATATATTCTCAACCCGTGATCATATTTTACAATAATGCATGTAATTGAGAAGTATGCATATATGAAAAATGAAAATCTCTGCTCTATTTATTGACTGCTCAACTATGTTTGATTCTATCAATCGAAGTATAATTTGGGAAATAATGATTCAGAATGGTCTGGACCAACTCACTCCTGGTCCCTATCTATCAGCTGCATACCAAAACTACAACAAAGGTAAGATATGATTTGAATGATAATTTGAGACATACATTTACTACTATATACAGAATGAAACAAGGATGCTTATTGGCACTTTTGCTTTTTAACATCTATATTAATGAAATACTGAGATTTGATGCTGGAGTTCAGTATGTCCTCCTAAAAATTCAAAGCATCCCCTGCCATCTATTGGCCTACATGGATGACACTATAATATTCTTGCTAAGAAAGTGCTACAAGAAAAAGTAAAATTTAAAGCAGAGGCGTGATAAATTGAAGTTGAAAATGAATCTGAAGAAAACAAAGATTTTAGTCTTTGGATCTGATCACACTGATTCATCTTTTCATCTCAATAAAGACAAAACTGAAAATGAAAATGAATATATATATATATCTTGCAATTAAAGTAACTGCTAACACAAAATGGACTCAGCATATAAAATCCCAAACACTAAAAAGCCAAACAAGTATCTAAGGCCCTCCGGATTTAAATGTAACTGTGGAGGGAAAGCATTAGGTGCACCTCTTCAAGCAGAGGCGATGAAAATCAACCCACTATTAACATATGGCACAGAAATATGGGCACTCCATTGCTCTGCTACTACAAATCCTTGTTCCAAGTTCCTCAGGCTACTTCTTCAGCAGTGGTCTGAGCTGAACTAAACAAGATGCCTGTGAATGCACTTATAGAAGTCAGGCGTGTTTCAAACAGGTTACTAATTACAAATACCTGTCAAAATCTAATTCCTAACTTACGTACAAGAAAAAATGAAATGGGTAAATTTGGATTTGTGCTCAAAATGGTGGCATGCACTGATAATTATCCTTAAAAAGTCAGTCTTTATCATCTATGGATTGACTTTATAAAGACAATTACTACAGTATATCCACATCCTATAAAACAGTTATTAAAAAAACAGTTATATGAATTATTTATTTATTTATTTAAAAGTGATTTATGGGTGTCACATGATGCCATCGAGATGAACAGCAGCACGGTGACACAGCTCTGTCTTAACCCCTCAGAAAAACAGATTTTTCTCCTCTTCTGATTTGCCTTTTGCACTGAATTTGCTCATTACATTTGAAAATGACCGTTAAGAGTGACCAGGAGAAGTTAGCTAAAAGAAATACAAATTGTTAGCCTCACCACCCACTGAAGATGAACTGGTGCTTCGTACAGAAACTCAGTTAAAACAGGAGTTAGAGTCAAGCCTGGTGGCCTGGGAACTTAATGAGATCAAGTATGAGTGGGATCCATAATGATTTACATCACATAACGGTACAACTTACTGCAGTCTAGGTTTCTGTGGAGGCTCTGGTTCATTGGGTAGAGCAGACCGAAGTGAGGATCAGTCTGGTGGAAGATGGGCCAACCCTGCTGAGTGCCACTTGAATCTAGTGGAAAGGAAATTCAGTCCCTTTGGGACAAGATTGATGACATGGAAACCTGAAGCCATTGGTAACATTCAAACCTTCAGGCTTCCATAGCATGTGGAAGGAGAAGACATAACAGCATACCTCCAAGGAAAGCTCCATTTTAGCTTCAGTGGGAACCTGGACCACTGGTGGAAATCAAATGGGCATGCTGAGTACCTACCGACCCACCACTGCAAGACAGTGCCACACTCCCTTGCCTGGTGGTCCTTGAGTTATAGGTCCAGGATTGCATCCACATTTTGCAAGATGCTCGTGCCTTGAAGGACATTCAGGTGACCGGGGCATGGCTCAGTTTTTGGCAGGACTACCCAAAGAGAGTCCTGGATAAGTGGAAAGCCTTTATAAAGCTCAGGACCTGGCCAAGGCTCAAGGAGTTAGAGCTTACTTGCTTCCACCAGCCACTCTGAAAATTGTGGACAGAGAGGGTGCTCAATTTTTCTCCTCTCCCTCAGATGCCCTCTAGTTTCTTCATGGATATAAATGGAAGAAAAGGACTGGAATGGCAACAATTCACAAAGTGACTGGACCCTTCCTCAGCTGCAGAGGAGCAAGTATAGGATGGTTCAGCAGATACATAGATACATAGACAGTGTCAGCAGATAAGGCCTATGGCCCCGCAGTCTGCCCATTTGAGCTTGTAAGTTCAGTTTATGTTTTCCTACAAGTCTGTTGCCCTTAAACCTGACCTTCAGAATTCATTTATTTTTAAATTCAACATACTTTATTAAGCATATCGCAGTGCAACAACATTTGAGGAATGAATGCAGTACTATCAATGTACACTGCCAAGAAAGCCATACATAGAATAATGAAATAAAATGAAGTAAGAGTCAGATAAATTAAAATCAATAAACCACATAAAAAAGAGACCCCCTCCCGAAAGTCCCTCCTCCCTCCCCAGCGGTGCACTCTCCTATCCTTATTGTCCTAAAGTTAACAAAGGAACAGCAAGAGCAGTCATTGAGATATAGTTAGAGAGGTAGGAGAGGTTCGTGAAAACAACAGGAGAGACCATATCAAGATAAATACAGAGCATATAACTTCACCCATTTTTGTTAAAAGATGAGAGGCGATGGCTCACACTCACAATTAAGTGTTCTAGGTGGAGTGCAAATGATATTTCATGCAACCATTCCACATAGGAAATGGTAACTTGATCCGTCTAGTGTCTAAGCACTAGCTTTTGACATCATAGAGTTAAAGCCATGTGAAACCATCTCTCCTTCACGGAATTCCAGAATAATCTCCCAAGGTACATATGACAGGAGAAAAGGCCCTGTAGACCCAACAAAGGGTCCAGAGTGGCTTCAATTGCTTCCACAACGGGATATCCTTTCACAGAACCACAATATATGAAGAGTTAGCCTTCCTCTTTATTGCACCTTGAACACGTGCTGGGCCTTTCATTCGGGCCAATTTGCGGGTATAATACATTTTATTGGGATACAGTATTGTGTAAGTCTGTATCGGTCCTGGAGTGAGATATGTGTATAGGCCTGTCCATATTGTATGCCAGTTAATAGCTTCATCAGGGAATGAAACCTGCCAGACCGAGAACTGGCTATCAGATAGAGACTGAGAGAAAGTGAGAATCAGCTTGTATATCATGGAAATGCCATGGGATTTACAAACCAAAGTCTTTATTTGTTTGAAAAAAGCTTCAATAGAGAGGGTTACACTCTTTCTCGATTAGCTTAATTAGTAGGTGCTTAAGCAGTAAAATTTGAAAGACAGCCCGTGACTTAAGACCCAGCTTAATGAGAATCCCTTGGTAGATAGTATAGCACCATTTGAGTAGAAATCTGCCACTGTAAGCTAGGGAGAAGAGATAGCCAGTGCCTAGTTATGGGGCTCCCCTATTTTGAGATTCAAATTGGCATATAGTGGCTAAGAAGGATCCAAACTCGAACATACCTTATAGAATATGAACATTTGAGAGAGAACTCTTAGTGAGGTACTGATTGGGAAGGGCTGCAGGATTTGGGCAATTTTTAAAGGGCTTAAAGAAACGACAAAGGGCTACATTATGGGTAGCGAGAATGTCAGCCTCTATAAATAACCAAATAGGAACATAGTCGTGGTGAGCACAGAGATCAGTTAACAAAGCCATTTCCCACACTTATAGGGTGACAGGCCCAGTAGTAGAACAAGAAGTTAGGAGGCACTAAGCCTCCCATCTCCTTGGTAAAAGAGCTTACTGTAGGATCTTCTAATTGCCTTGTCCTGCCAAATAAAGGAACTAACATCAGAGTGGATGCATTGGAAGAAGGCAGGGGTAACCAGACATCCAACATATTTAATGGATAAAACAATCTGGGTGAAACGTTCATCTTGACAGTATTAATTCTATCCCAAAGCGAGAGAGAGCTTCTTCTATCTTGATAAGTATTGTTGAATGTTGGACCATAGATCCTCTAAATTAAGTTTATGGAGTAATGGTAAATCCGAGGTAATATAAATGCCCAAGTATTTAATGGACTTGGGAGCCCATTTCATGCCAAAACCACTGAAAGCTGAGCTATATGTTAAAGAATTAAGGAAAAATTTCAAGTTTAGTAATATTGAGTTTATAATTTGAAAATTTCCCAAAAGTAACAATAATATGCAATGCTTCTGTTAAGGAGGAGACGGATCTGAAAGGTGAAGCAATATGTCATCGCATAAACTGAAAGGGCGGAGTCCTATCATCTATTGGAATACCAGTGATTAAGGGAAGGAGTTTAATCTCCTAATCAGGGGATCGAGATATATATTAAAGAGAAAAGGGAGGCGGGCAACCCTGTCGTGTGCCGAAAAAGAGGAAAGCCTCGGACAAGACTCCATTACAGTTTATTTTGCCTGAGGAGAGGAATATAGAGTCTGAATCCACTTCATAAAGGTATTAGGAAAGCCCATTGTCTGCAACGTAACCACAGGAAGTTCCAATCCACCCTATCAAATGCTTTTTCAGCATCAAGGGATATGAGAGCCATGGGAGAGGGGAGGTTTTAGCCACCTGAACCAGGTACGCTAATTTTAAAGGTGGCAGCAGGTGTTCTACCTGACACGAACCCAATTTGCTCTGGGCTAGAAGCGGAGTCCAAACCTGTTCAATTCTGCTAGCAGTATCTTAGCCAAGATTTTAATGTCACAGTTTAACAAAGAGATGGGACGATAACTCATGGAGATTGGGGTGGTTTGTCTGGTCTGAGAATAATAATAATAGAGGCTTCTAATAGGGATGGATCTAAAGCCTGTCCTGAGAGCATATATTGATATAAACGTAATAAGTAGGGAGCAAGATCTTTAGCAAAACTTTGTAAAGTTTGAAGGTAAACCATCTGGACCAGGGGCCCTATCCGAGGCAAACTTATGGATAGCAAACAAGATTTCCTGAAGAGATATAGGAGCTGATAAACAAGCTTGTTGTGAGGGAGAGAGAGTAGGTAATGGTAAGGCAGATAAATACTCAAATAATTCAGCATGAGATGGGGATACAAGAGCTGGCTATAGAGGGAAAGATAAAACTGCCTAAAACAGCAGTTATGTCTCTTGGGTGTGTTTTAGTGGTTCCATCCAGATCATTGATCGAAGGAATAGATCTGGATGCCTCTAGTTCCTCAGATGCAGCGCCAGAAGATGACTTACCTTCTCCCCTGCTCTATGTAGTTTGCCTTAGTTCTTAAAATAAGAAATTCTGCTTTTTCCTGTGCTAGACGAGAATACTGATTCCTTAAATTCAACAAAGATTTTAGCACATCTGGAGAAGAGGAAGAGGTAAGAAAATGCTCAAGTGTGAATCTGACCCAGAAGGAAATAGTAGCCACCTCTCTCTTTTGTTTACGAATGGAGGAGAGCCTAATAAACTCACCTCAGTAAAAAGCATTTTAGGCACACCATTCATGGTCCATCCTAGCAACCGAACCCTGGTTATTTGCAATGAAAAAATTGGATCATGTCTGAGATCCTGATAATGGCGTAATTGTCCTTTAGAAGCTGCGTATTTAAATGCCATATTGAGTCCCTTTGGAGGTTTGATTTAACATAACTGTGACCCATGTTACAGCATGGTCCGATATAACAATCAGTTCTAGGCGGAATCATTAAGACCATGTATGAGAGAATGACTAAGTAAGATATAATCCAGCGAGACCAAGTGGAATGCACCATAGAGTGAAATGAAAGCTGGGTCTCAGGGTTTAAGAGCATCAGGGATCACACAATCTGTTAGTATCAAGAAATTCAGCAAGAGCCCTTTGGGTTTGAGTAAGGGAGCTTAGGAAAGGAATTAGATCTATCCAAATCTTGTGTGGGTGGCAGGTTCCAGTCCTCAAGGATTAAGGGAACATCGAGAACTTCTGTAGTTCGGTTGATAATTCCTGAAAAATATAGGATTTCCCACAGGCCCATACACACTCCCAGGACCAATTCAGTGCAGTCCAATAATCCTTGGACTAAAACAATATCTCCCTGTGGATCAGCGATTGTTGTTTTGGGTTGAAAGGCTATCGCCTGTGAATTAAAATAGCAGTACCACCACTGACGGATGAGTTACCAGCAGCAAAACTTGCCCAATCCCAAGTCTGCTAAACCCCGTTTCCCCAGGAGCAGATGAGTTTCCTGAATGAAAGAGATATGGGCATTCAGCAATGATAAGTGTTTTAAGATCTGAATTCTCTTGTTGAGATCACGAGCCCTCTTACATTCCAAGATATAAATTTTTCAAACCTGTAGCCATTGGGTATTACAACCGAACAATGCATAACCAAAACAATATACTATGAGAGTGCACTAAACCCTCCCCACCAATCTTACATACATTTTATTAAATTGGTATTCCACAAGACCCAAGAGGAACCCCAGAGCATACTATTGACCATGATGACAACTGCAAGATAATGGGAAACCCATCATCAACAATAAGAAACAATGGTACACCATAGTTACCAGCCCCAATCTCCCCAAATAACTATATACGAACATCCCTCCACCTAGCTTTGACACCATTAAGGAAGCTAACTTTTTGTTCAATGGTAGAGAGCCCACAAGTACCCATTATAACTACCCTCAATACTACTAATCTGATAGAGAATAATACATAAAAAAAAACCCCACTAGGTACCCTTCCGACCTCAACTTGAGTATTAATGCAAACTAGCCTAACATGCCAAAAGGGATCCCCAGAATACCAAACCAAATAAAGCAAGGAGCAAGAGTAATTAGGGTACTACACCCCATACTTCAGGACGTGTGGTGGGTTACTTTCTGGCCAAAATCCTCCCTCCCACCCCCGCCTCTGAAAAGAAAAGGTATATTAGGTTTAATCTACAAATCGGACTGGAATACCCCAGCATTATGTAAGCTTCATGCAAGCTCCATATAATACTTCTTATTCCTGTGAAAACCAAAAGTGAAGTAAATTCAACTCCACACTCTCCGACAAAATTAGTAAATAAGCGATATGAGCATATGGTAGACAAGACTACCGAGTGCAGAGAAAAAGTTCCAGAGATAGGTATATCAAGAGGAGTGGTGAGATAACGAGAGAGACCTGAACAATAAGGGAAGATAAAAGGACTGAAGTTCTATAGAGAGAGAATTCGAGAGGGACAAACATCAATATATTAATCGTAACATAACTATCTCCTAAATACCAGAAATCAAGAAATAAAGAAAGAAACTGAGACAGCCCATGAGAATAGTTTGGGTAGTGAACAGGAGAATAGGTAACATGAGTCTTTCCAGAATTATATGCATAACATAATGACAGAATCACCGCCAAAAGGTAAAAGCATAACAGGCCTTCTCTAATATGCAGGTGTTCCCCGGGAACCAAACTGGAAATGGGCCAAACTGTCCGGTCAGAAAGAGTCCCACTGGAAGCAAATGGCAGTAAAGAAGGGGATCTGAGGGAAAATGGTGCCTCGTTGCCATGCAGAGTCCTCCGGGTCCACAGGCCATCCTCCGCCTCTCTCCTTGGTCGCCGTCTTCCTCATCACACGGGGAAAACTCCCTCCCAAAGACATCTCTCAGAACAAGCTCCTCAATGGTAAGCCAGCCAAATAGCAAATGGTACAGTCAAAGTAAACAGTTCTTTGATAGCAAGAAACTGAGAATGCCATCCTAAGATTGAAATAATGCAGGCAGCTTCTTGCAGAGATCGGCTTGGGCCTGGTCGGCCGGTCTTATGATAGCCCATGCTCCATCCATTAAAACCTGCAGACGTGCTGGGTATGCCATGCAAAATTTAATACTGGCAGCTATCAGCTTGCTGACTATGGAGTGAAGGAGGCTCTTTTCTGCTGAGTTTCTAATGGCAAATCCTGAGTAATTCTTAGGTGCTTGCCCTCCCATTGTATTGATTGTAGATCTCTGACTTTGGCCAAAATGTGCTGTTTTCAAGATAGTTGAGAAAACGAATGATCATCGGGTGAGGAGGCATTCTCCTCCAGTTTTGGATGTAGAGACCTGTGCGACCTTTCTATTAAGTAGGTAGGATTATGTGGGGAAGGGCCCACAATCTTGGTGAAAAATTTCTGGGTAAATAAAATTGCAGAGGGACCTTCTGCTCCTTCTGGTAAGCCAAAGATCAAAATATTGTTTCTCCTGCTGCGCCTCTAGATCCTCAGTTTTGAGCTGTAGTTTAGTGATTTGTTGCCTGAGCTTTGTGATTTCTAGATCTGTCCTGTGCCTCCAGGCCTCCAGAGAGTAGGTGCGAGCCTCCGTGTCTGCCGTGCAGTTCTGAGTTCAGCCATTTCAGTACGAATATTTTTAGATCAGCAGCGATATCCAGGAGTGTCTCCTTAAAAGGTTGCAGCTCTTGCAAAAACACTCTTCTGAAAGCAGTGTTGATGCCACCAATGTAGTCAGTGGTTTAGCCGATAGCTGCTGGAGAGGTTTTACCTTCTTCGCCTGTTTGTCAGGTGAGACCGGGGCGTGTGTCTGGGTAAGGCGTTTTCATCTTGGCCTCCATCTGTGCATGTTAAAACAATAGATGCTACCGGAAAAGACAGCCAACAAGCTCCGTTAGATGAGCAGGAATATAGTGATGTAGAGGATACCCGAATTACCAGCTATGAAGCACTTGATGAAGTTAGATTATCAGCCAGGAAGCAGGAGCCAAGGGAAGCAGCAGCTAGTAGTCCAGACCATCACATGATCTCACCAGAATTCCTTTATGTTATCCCATGCATTCTTAAATCCTGTGATTGTTTCAGCCTCACCACTTCCTCTAGCAGGATGTTCAACTTGTCCACCACCCATTCTGTGAAGAAATTCTTCCTCACATTTCCTCTGAATTGTCCTCCCTCCAACTTCATCCCATGCCTCTAGTCCTGGAACATCTTTTTCACTTAAAATTAGTGTATTCCTGCACCCTGTTCCTCCCTGTAAGATACTTGTATGTCTCTATCATATCCCCTCTCTCCTTCTCTCCTTCAGGGAGTATATATTCAATTCCTTCAACCTATCCTCATTGGACTTGTGATGCAATCCATGTACCATCTTTGTTGCCCTCCTCTGAACCTTCTCTACCCTATGTCCTTACATAAGTAAGGTCTCCAGAAATGTATGCTGTACTTCAGGTGGAGCCTCACTAGTGTCTTGTATAGTGGAATTATGACATCCCTTTTCCTGCTGGTGATGCCCCTGCCTATGCATCCTAGCATCCTATTTGCTTTACCTGCTGCCTTGTCACACTGTTTCCTACATTAAGGTCATCAGAGATGATAATCACAAGATCCTTTTTCTGCTTGGTGCATGCTATATCTTCACCCCAACTGATATATTGTGCCAGGGTTTTTGTGCCCCATATGCATCATCTTACACTTCTTTGCATTGAATTTGCTGCTAAACCCTGACCATTCATCAAGTTTCTGTAGGTCCTTCTCATTCTGTCTACACCCTCTGGTGTGTCTACTTTGTTACAGAGCTTTGTGCCATCAGAAAACATGGAAATTCTGCCTTCTAGGTCCCACAATGTCACTGATGAAGATGCTGAATAGGACCGGTCCCAGCACTGATCTCTGTGGTACCCCACTGGTCACTCTTCCTCTGTGGAGTGACAGCCATTTACCACCACCCTCTGTGTCCTGCCACCTAGCCAGTTACCTACCCACCACACTACTGTCCTGCCCACATCCATATTCCCCAGTTTGTGTAATAGCCTTCTATGTGGCACTTTGTTAAAGGCCTTGCTGAAGTCCAGATAGGCCATGTCCACTGCCCTCCCTGATCCACCTCCTTGGTCACCCAGTTGAAAAATTCATCGAGGCTGGTCTGACATGACCTCCCCTGGTGAAACCATGCTGCCTTGGGTCCTGTAGTCCATTGACAACCAGATGTTCCACCAATCTCTCCTTCAGTAGTGCTTCCATGATCTTCGCCACTACTGAGGTGAGGCTGACTGGTCTGTAGTTCCCCATTTCCTTTTTGTTCCCACTTTTGCATAAGGGATTACATCTGCTGTCCTTCAGTCTTTGGTTACCTCCCTGTTTCCAATGATCAGCTAAACAGGATTGCCAGAGGTTCAGCCATCACCTCTCCCTAGTTCTTTAAGGACCCTGGGGTGCACCTCATCTGGCTCCATTGCTTTATCAACTCTTATTCCTTCCAGTCCTTCAGGAGCCTTTCTCGTGTAAAGGACTTGTGTCCATTTCCCACCCTTGTACTCCCTACAGACTCATTACCCTCCTCTTCCTCAGTAAAGACTGAGCAGAAATACCTGTTCAGTATGTCAGCTTTACTGTTGTCATCCTCCATGCGCCCCCATCCTCGCCCCTTCAGTCTCGCTATCCCTCCCTTTGCCTTTTTTTCACTTATGAACCTGTAAAGGTTTTGTCTCCTCTACCTGCAATTTTGCAATGTGCTTTTCTGTCTGAGCTTTGGCTTCCCTTACTGACCTCCCTGCCTCCCTTTGCTTCTCCTGATGCTTCTCCCTATCCCCTTTTGCCTGTATCTTTTGTATCGCCTGAATGCAATCTTTTGGCTTTGACTTTCTTCACTACCTCCTTGGAAAACCATAATGGCCTCCTCTTCCTTTTCCCCTTGCTAATCTGCTTAATGCGTAATTCTGTTGTTCTTGTAATCCTCATTTTAAATGCTGCCCACTGTTCCTCAACCTCTGATTCCTGCCCCATTCCCTTAATGCCTCCTTCAAGCATCTCCCCAGTTTCCCAAATTCTGTCCCTCTAAAATCCAGGATACATGATTTTGTATGGTTTGGTTCTGCTCCTTCTGTGATTTCAAACTTCAATGACTGGTGGTCACTGTTCCCCAGGTGCTCCCCACTGTTACTCCCATCACACTGTCACTGTTTGTGAACACTAGGTCCAATTTGCCTTCTGCTGAGTTGGTTCCATTACCAGTTGCTTGAGGAAGGCACCCTGAAAGGAGTCCAGGATAAATCTGCTCCTGTTTGATGCTGCTGTCAGATGGCTGGAGCAGCAACAGTGGATGGAGATTGCAGTGGAGTGTTAGCTTCGAAGCCCTACATTGTGATGAAGAGTCAATGGACTGATGGAGAGGGTGAACAGTAAGACTTTTGGCCCAACCTATGGAACTGCCTTAACAGGTAAGAGGGTTGCATGAGCTACAGAATTACCTGCCAAGAATATTTAGTTAGGTAATTGGGAATGGGACATGATTATCTAGCAGGATGTGGATTAAGGGGTTTATTAATATCTAAGTAATATCTTTGCCAGAAGGTTATTGTTTGATTCTTAGGGTTTACAGATGAGTTGGGGTGACCAGGGGAGGTAAGGAAACTTCATTGACACTGACGTTGAGAGGAGGGATTGGTTATACTTTCAGTATGGGGTGATTTTGAAGTGTTAGTGTATTCCATCAATCAGCTGGGCTTTCTTGGACTAAAAGAATTTCACTATGTTGGGGAAACTTGTGGATTTTAATCTTTTGGAAGCTGGTTTCTCAGTTTGTTCCAGAAAGTTCTTTGGGTGGGCCAGCAGTAGTGGACCAGGAGGAGGAGCCCTTTTCCAGCAATGTGGAATAGCTGCCTGTGGAGACCATTAAGGAATCTCTGCACTGCTGTGACCCCAGGCCACTCGGTTGATGGTAGTAGAGTCTGGCACAGATGCTGTTTAGGGTTGCTTATGGCCATGTGAAGAAGCAGTAAGGAATGGGTCATGTTGTGACCTCATTTGGGTTGGGATGGGTATTGAGTAGCTTTAGGTAGTTGGCTGAAATTCCAGTTTTGATGCCTCCAGGCCACAGGCTGTATGGCACTGATTGAGTGCTTCAGCTATGGTTAGGACTGGAAGCAGTTAGCATGGAAGGGGTTGGGACTGGTACTTATTGTTCTGCTATGGGATCACTTAGAGTTTTTTGTTTTGGGTTGACGGGTTTCTTTGCAATGAGATGGTCCTGTAGTGTTAAACCTAGCTTTGTATTTGGGACTGGAAGGTAGCCCATACTATACATTATTAGCCAGATGTTTGAATAAACAATATGATAAGGGGAAGGTAGACATAATGGATACAGGTGTAATTGACTCGGGGAATTATGCGGTTAGGGACCGGGACCTTAGCAGCAGTGCTTTAACCCAGAGTGAGCGGCTGCATTAAATTAGTTCACCACAGTCTGCAGGGGGAAGAGTGTTCTACCCTGAGAGGGCTAGCCTTAAATAGTCCATAAGGCATTGTAGTACCATTTTATCTTGGGCACAGAGTTTAGAGAAGAGTCTCTTAAGGTAGAGGTGATTTTGTTTAGGACAGGCAGTCTGCATAAAGACCACAGCAGGTTGCTGGGATGAGGACTGGGCAGGTGGGGATGGCGGTCATAATTAGGACCACCTGTCTTGGAGCTCATTTGGTGTGAGGTATACTGGGTGAGAGGCAAGAGGGATGCTATTCTCCTGCATGGGGGGTGGGGACTGTTTCTTTGTTATAATACAGGGTCTGGGGTAGGGGGCACTTTTGGTGAAGACCGTCTTGCTCTGCATGTGTTGGGTTAAGTGCTGAGCTAAATATGGTCTATGCCTGAGTGCGCTTTGATATAGGGTAGTACTCAGACTGAGGTGAGATCTTGCCAATATGTTATGATCTGTTAGCTTTCAAGATGTTAAAACCAGTCTTGAGTTTTTGTTTTATTTTACAGCATGTGGATGATGGCTTTCAACAGTTCATGAAGGGCCTAGAGAAGGATGATATACTGCTGTGATAAGGTGTGATTACTGTCTGGAACATGAACCCTCCTATACAGACTGTAGATGCTCATAGTGTTCTCTACTACATGGATGAATATTTCTTGGTACTCTGCTGAGTAATGCAGGGCTCAAACCTTAGCAGCTTACATTTGAGGGGCGTTATATGGCTTTCAATGATTTGTTCTCTTATTATTTTTGTCTTTAACTTTTGTTGATGGTCAAGGGTATTTGTAATGGACTTGAAAGGGGCACTTATCCCTCTTAGAACAAGGACTGGTTTATTATTCCAGAAAAATTTTACTTTTGAGATTTGCTATAGTGGTCTTATGCCATATTTGTTATATTGGATCTATTGTTTGATTTTAAAATCTGCCACATTTGAGGAAGCTGGAGGAGGTAAAGACTAGTGGATTTATGGGAGGGTCAAGACAGAGTACGTGGCTCATGGAGTACCTAATAATTATTATTACCAGAGTTTTACTCTGTGTATTTCTCAACTGGATTGTATATAGTTTGAAGGGAATCAGATTATTCTCCTCCAAGTGACTCACTTGTTGTCTAGGGAGGTGGGGTGTTTGCAGAATTGCTGGTAAGGACAGATTTATGATGATTCACATAAGACAAAGAAGAGGAGGGTTTTAATCTTAATAGCCAAAGACCTCAATTGTGTAACACAGCAGGTGACAAGGGACTCTGGTGGTGTCTGGGTATTGGTTACAGGCACCCTGGATGGGCAAAAGTATACATTTGCATCAGTTTATGCAGATGCCTACCCTTTTACTGTGCCTCACATGCATTTGGCAAAGCTGGCAGATTGCCACTGATTCATCACTTGCATCTTGTACAAAAAATTCCCAAACAAGGGATTTTGAAGCCCTACTTTCACATGTACATGTTGCTGCATATTGGACTCCAGTTTTTAGACACTGAAAGGGAAGGGTGCACTTCATGAATTCTGTTGTTGCGCAGGCTTGACTCTACCTGACCATCATAATCTATGATCCTTACAGGTTCATCATCATCAACAGGTACAGCAACATCACAACTTTGAGGATGGGTTGATTTACTAACAGGCCATTTGCATACAGCCACCTTTACTTTCTTTTTCTCTGGTTCCCAATTGGGGTCACTGAAATCATCATAATCATCATCCTCATCCACAGTTCCAGTTTGGATGCTGTCCTGTGAAGACCATGTTCCAACCACAGTCTCAATATGATCATCCAATATTTTTCTTCAACATTTGAATCGTTGGATGGCCCAGGAATAACCTCAATAGCAATGGAAACATTACATTGTGACTGTAAGTCATTGTCAGGATTAGAATCAGGTTCAATTACTGTTGGATTGAGTATGGGGTGTGTAACATCAACTATAGTCTGACTCACATCTTTAGAGTCCACAATATTTTGGTAACCTGTTAACATGTCACAGATTGAACTTGGGCCAAAAGTCATGCCATCAGCAACCTCACTACCACCAGCAGTGGAGATGGAGACAACAGCATCTCCGACCATCATTGAAACAACTGATTGAGCTCTGAAAAACATACAGGGAGAAATTCCTTTACTGCCATCAGCTATGCTACATACTACCATGCCCATGACCTCGACCACTCTTGCCAATAGCAGTGCTATGGCCAGAAACATATTTTCATGCACATCTCTTTGCAGCCATTTTTTTTTGATTACACTAAAATTAACAACAAATTTTGATTTCTGAACTTTGGATTGGATGGGAAGCCAAAAACAATAACTACAGCTTACAGATGGAGACTGGACCCTAAACCGATGCAGACACACTGGCAGATGGAGATTGCTCCCTCAAAAGATGAGGCCACACAGGCACAACAACAACTTAACCAGTGGTTACACAAATCAAAAAATGGTAAAATAATACCTTTTGTGAGGGGGCTGCAGTACCAGTCCACTGAGTGGATAGAACGAAGCAGTAAAAAATACCACAGATGGATAAGAGACTCAGAGTGATGCAATTACACTGTGGCACAATAAATTGTGTCTGATTTGATGGGCAACACACATGCACACACACTGCAGGTAATGTGCAGAAAATTTAACAGTTCAGTACGCTATCACCAAATCTTTTAAGCCAACTGAAAAATCCACTGCACAAGAGCAAACAGCAAAAATTATCAAAACTTTCTACAAGTAATACTGTGTACATGAAACCACAAATATGAACACACTAGCAACCCAACAACAGTTAAAAGTCTGCCTTTCTCACTGTGACTCTCCATTCATGACAGAAACGCCCCTCCCCAAAGCACACTTCCACAGTGTCTGTCAGGACAGAGACTGAATGGACTGATTTAACATTCAGTATGCACATAAAATCAATAAACACTCAGTGATATTAACACACATGGGTTTCCTGCAATTGATGAACTAAATTTGGACACAAATGTTTCTGGCAAAAGGTGTTTTAAAGGTTTTTAGAGTGTTTGAATCAAAGAGCTCTGATAGAAAACTGTCTCAAGCTTTCCACTACACACACTATGCTGAACTGAGGCTGTGCAAGACAATATACAGCCCATGTGACCTGCCATCCCATGAATAAATGCAAAATTCATCTTGGAAAGCATTAACAAGGAAAAGGTATCATGAAGCCATTCAAATCAATGGCAGTTTGCTTTAAAAATAATGGTGAAGTCATACAAAAAGCAAAGTTATCGTGAAGTCTATTGCTACTAATGGAGTTAGCATCCAGTAAGTAAGGCAAAGTAATATGCTTGAAATGCAGAGTGCTATCACGAATTCCACATTTTATACAAAATACTTCACATAGTGAAGTTTGGGGACTTTGTCCACCACTATTCAGGACATTTATGAAAATAACTCTGGTCCCCATCAGCTACATTTACACAATTTGGCCAGTCAACAAGATGCAATGTTCTTTACCAACTGTGTACATTTCATGCTGGTAGCATGTTGCCTTTTTCATTACAGCTAAAAGACTTCTCACATAAAATAAACACACTTTAGGAACTTGAATTGTGCCAATTTCAAACTAGCACAAAGCCCAGCTGCAGTTTATTAAGTTTCAAAGATAATCATCTCTGAGCATAAGCACAAAATGAAGTTAGGTAGAAGCTCTGTCAAGGGTCCAGTTTCAGGATATCTATTATAGATGCTATGTCCCTTTTTATTAAGGTGCGGTGAAATGGAGTGGAGTTGCAAAACTATACCATGTTTTCCAAGGTCTCATAGGCATGCCATCTTTCCTTTTTCAGAGTTCACGTAAGCAGATTTTTCCTGCTTGTAGAGCCCATGTAGAAAAAATGATGACCAGGGACCTGATATTCAGACATGTGCCTGACAATGGCACTAGTAATTGCGCTGTGCAGCTGAGTTGAGCTGGAGCAACTAAGGGATATATTCAAAAGAGATGTGCCATGGTGCATCCCATCTGAATATATCAAAAATGTGCACTGTACAACTACATTGTGCCAGCACATCCTCCCAGACAGGTCTGACTACCAGGAATGGGTAATGCACCAGCACATCAAAGATATGACATGCACAAATTCCTGATATTCAGACACCGATATGCAAATGGACATCAATGATTCACACGGACATGTTTTATTTTTGGAAGTATGTGCTATTTTTGAAGAATTTAAAAATACTCAATTCTTCAACTTGATTAAGGCAAGCAGTTGTCCAGGCTCAGGGTTATGTGAAATCATTCTGCTTCAGAAAGTTTACTACCCTTTAAAGCCTCTTTAATTATGTATTTAGAAGACTAAACTCATCTGCAATATGTAAGACTGCAGCAGACCTTTATGTGTATTACACAAACAGGGCACCCCTCATCATCATGATATCCATCTAGCAAGGAGAATAATCCTTTTGTCCCCACTACATGATGGAGATTAAATATGACAATCATAAAAAATTGAATACTTGCTATTTTTTTTAGTCTGCATTTTTCCATCTTTTAAACTACTTAAATACAACAGTTTGATTAGTTTCAACAGTTTGGTACTTAAAGACTTCTGTTTTTGATTGAAACCAGGGCCCATCTCAATGTGGTTGGGGAGATTCAAAACAAATTAGGGAATTGGAAGATTTTCAATTCATAATGGGACATTGTGAGATTGCTTCACTTAAAGAAAAACATAAATATTTAGCAGGATGGATGTCATGTTTTGGCTATGAAGATGTGCTTCAGAAGTCAGTTTACTCTTTTGTAATTTGAATGCTTTCATTGTAGTTTTTTCTGTAAATCTACCTAAGAGAAAAATAATGAAATGTGTCTACTGAGAGCACTGCATATTAAGGATGCTGTAATAGTAAGGATATTTCTTATTGTCCTGAATGTAATGTCTTTTGTACTGTGGAACCTGCAATTAAGAACAAATTAATATTAAGGATAGATCCTTTGGTCTTGAAAATGTCCTTACTAGACAAGTTCTATTGTAGTTTTGTTATACTGTTCACCATCAGGTGCCAGAACCACGTGTATTTCCTTTTACATGACGTCAGACTGATAGCAAGGCATGGATCTGTTAAATTATCATTATTAAATTACTCAAGGCCTCATTTTAATTGTTGTTAATCACGTTTAGATATAATTCTTGTATTAGGCTGTACTCATTTAATGAGTTGTTAAATATTTTTAAAGGGAGCAGCCATGATTGCTATCCCCACATCTAAGCCCACTTTTGTACATTTTGTTTTACTTACCTTAATTTTGCCTCTGTCAAATTGATTCGGCTGTCTCCATACGATCAGCTGATCATGTGCTGCCTCTGCTTCTACCAGTCTTCTCTTGGCTTAAATCTTCCTTCTCGATGCCAGGCACCATTCCCCTGCACTGCCCATTTCTCCCTATAATGGGATGGCTCTTTCCCTTATTTCTCCTCCCACCTACTTTCTCCACTCTGCTAATGGATGTCCATTCACAATTATCATTTCAGGACATCTGGATAAATAGTCTCCTTCATCATTTCACCTACCACTGGAATAGCCACTCCATTGACATCTACAACTCCTCCTCTCATTTAAATATCACTTCCTTTGGCTTCTCATAGAGGTGTTCCTGTTACTAGCTAGCCCTCCATTCCTTGCCCCACTTTCTTATGATATATCTAACTGCTCCTTAATTGCCTCCCTTTTCCTGCTTGTCTTCTTCCTACCTCCCATGTATCTCTGCCAATTCCTGCATTTCCACTGTAACTTTTATAACTTTTGTCTTCCTCCACATATTCCCATTTTATTTTACATTTTGTTAAGCACTGTCACAAACATACAGTGGTAGTAGTGGCATGATGCAAAATATCCAGATATATCACAGTATCACCAGAAATCCCCATTCATGTCAGTTGGTTTCCTCTGCTGTATTTGTGATGTATCCAAATATATATAGTACATGTTGTCACTGGCTACAACTGTAATTTAGGTTTGTTTTATTGAGTGACAGGTTTGACTCACCCTGCTGTTCTGTATGATTTACAGTGTCTTTTACTGTACACCCCCACCCTAGCATCAGATATCAGAAATGGGGTAAGTCATGGGAGATTCCATCATTCTCAAATGCTTCCAAGAGCTAAAGTTTTACCAGTCCAGTTTGACAATTGCTAGTCTTGCTATAATGTGAAGGGTATGCATGGCCATTTGACCTTTATTCTATAGTGAACATTAGGAACAAATGCATTCCTTATGATTTCAGATTGTGCATGTATTACTCTGGTTCTGGTGCTATAGGTACAGTTACATAGAGAAACAGAGTCTGTCAACAGGAAAGTAGGCTTGGTCCACCCAGTCTGCCCAGATGATCCCTGCCTAGTTTGTCTCCACAGACCTAAATGGTCTTGGGTGATCCTCCTTCTCCCTGTCTATTTACTAATATTCCCTATGTCATTCTCATGCATGCTTGAATCCCCTACTGTTTCTACTTACACTACTTCCACTGGTAGTCTGTTCCAGTTTACAACTCTGTCAGTGAAGTAGTACTCCCTCATATCCATCTTAAATGTTCCCACCTCCTGCTTCATTGCGTGTCCACTGGTCTTAGTGCTTTTTCCCATTTGAAAAGAACCCCCTCCTGCTTCCTGTTTACCCCTGAGAGATACTTTTAGGTCTCTAGCCTTCCCTCTTACTCTTCCAGGATGTACAAGTTGAGTGTCCTAAATCTCTCCTCATAGAAATTTTGATGCAACACCTTGCAACCTTTTAGTTGCCTTCATGTGGACTGCTTCCACCCGGTCTATGTTCTTACTGAGGTGTGGCCTTCAGGGCTTCACAATACATAAATGAGCAATATAGTGACAACATCATCTCCTCCTCTTACTGATTATACCTCTCCCTATGCATCCCAGCTTCCCACTGGCCTTACCCACAAAGACCCTTTCCTACTGAATAACTGTCAGTACCTCCCCATGCTATACTCAGCTCCCATGTTCTGATGCCCTAGCTGTATAATTTTGAACTATTTGGCATTGAAATACAACTGCTATGCTCTTTTCAGAACTTCAAGTTTCCCATCATCCCTATACCTTTTCTTCACCCTTCCTGTGTCCACCCTATTACAGATTTTGGTGTCATCTGCAAAAGACATTGAAGAGGACCGGTCCCAATACTGAGCCCTGTGGCACCTCACTGGTCACCCTCCATTATTAGAGTGAGTACTGTTACGTACCACACTCTATCTCCTATCCATTTACCAGTTTCTAACCCAAATCATCACTTTGGATCCATACCCTAGGCTGCTCAATTTCTTTATCAGTTTCCTATGTAGCACAGTGTTGAATGCCTTGCTGAAGTCTAAATGGGCCATGTCCACTGCCCTCCCTGCTCTACATTCCTGGTCGCCAAGTCAACTAAATCAATCAGATTTGTCTGCCATGACCCTCCTCTCCCATGAATCCAAGCTGCTAGTAGTGTTGCAACCCACTGGATTCAAGATACTCTACCAACTATTACTTAATCCAATGGTCTTTGATGCCCATTTGATTCAAGATACTATTATAACCTTTCTTTTAGCAGGGTTTCAATCTGATGTGAGACTTGACTGGCCTATAGTTGCTAGACTTATCCTTGTTTCTACTTTCATAGAGAGGGACTTCATCTTCTCTTATCCAGTCCACTGGAACCAGGCCTGTTCCAGTGAGGTCTTGAATAAGGCTATCAGTGGGGTAGCTAGCACCTCCCTGAGATTCTTTTGTACCCTTGGGTATAGTCTGTCCTGTCCCATAGCTTTGTCCATTCTCAGAGCTGCTTGTCTTCTGGGGAACATTCCTCTGAAAATGGACTTGTGTCCATCTCCCCAACCTTTGTTCATCCTACTCCCTGGTGGTTTGTCCCCTTCTTCTACTGTGAAAATTTGCTAGAAATACTTGCTCAGGATGTTTTCTTTCTCTTGATCTTCTGCTACACAGTCTCCCTGTTCCTACTTTTCCTCACTATCACTACCCTTGATTTCCTCTTCTCATGAATCTGAAGAAAATCTTATCCCTTTAGCTACCCTTTGGCTATGCTTTCCTCTGTTTGTGCCTTTTTCCCTCTCACTGCCTTTCCTTCTTCCTCTATTTTACATAGCATACCTCCTGCTTTCCTCCTTCTGCATTTCTTATACTTCCTGAATGCTACCCATTTTACCTTCAGCGTCATGATCATGTCTCTGGAGAACCATAAAACTGTCTCTTTTTCCATGTGTCTTTATTCACCTCCTTCACACAGATGTTGGCTGCTTTAATTATACCCTAATTTATATTTTCCAACTGTGCCTCTACCCTCTTTGGCAATCTATCTGTGATGCAGTTTTTAAGGCAGTCTCCCATTTTTTAACATCCTCCTTCTTAAGCCCAGGACAGACATTCCTTTGTGGTTCACCTCTATTCCTATCTTAATGTTAAACCACACTGTATAGTGATCACTGGTACCTAGAAGACTACGCACCATGATATCTGCATTGCCATATCTGTTTGTATGCACAAGGTCCAGCATTGCCCTATCCTTTTGGGTTCCTTGACTTACTACCTAAGAAAATCCCTATGTAGGAGTCAAGCATGTTTGTTTAACTAGGAGACAAATAGGTGCTGACTAACACCATAGAAGAGATAATAGACTTTAAATCCTTAATGTTTACTCATGCTGAAGTAGAAGTAGCAATTTTAATTTAGCCCCTAATAAAGCACCTGGCACAGATTTGACACCTGGGGAAATATACAAGGCAAATACACATTTTGGGGTTGTTTTCCTCACTACTTGTATACATGTGTGAGAAAAAGATTCATTACTGCATCATGGAAGACAAATATAATAGTCCCTACATTCAAAAAGATTCTGTTTATGCTCCCCAAAATTGTCGTCCAGTATGTCTATTAAACATTTTCTCCAAAATATTCACAAGAATCTTATTGGATAGACTTACCTCGTGGGTAAATCAAAATACTTTACTTTCCCCATTTCAAGCAGGATTCAGACATATTCTCAACCCGTGATCATATTTTTACAATAATGCATGTAATTGAGAAGTATGCATATATATAAAAAATGAAAATCTCTGCTCCATTCTATTGACTGCTCAACTACATTTGATTCTATCAATTGAAGTATAATTTGGGAAATAATGATTCAGAATGGTCTGGACCAACTCACTCCTGGTCCCTATCTATCAGCTGCATACCAAAACTACAACAAGGTAAGATATGATTTGAATGATAATTTGACACATAGATTTACTACTACATGCAGAATAAAACAGGGATGCTTAATGGCACCTTTGCTCTTTAACATCTATATTAATGAAATACTGAGATTTGGTGCTGGAGTTCAGTATGTCCTCCTAAAAATTCAAAGCATCCCTGCCATCTATTGGCCTACATGGATGACATTATAATATTCTTGCTAACTAAGAAAGTGCTACAAGAAAAAGTAAAATTTAAAGCAGGGCATGATAAACTGAAGTTGAAAATGAATCTGAAGAAAACAAAGATTTTAGTCTTTGGATCTGATCACACTGATTCATCTTTTCATCTCAATAAAGACAAAACTGAAAATGAAAATGATATATATATATCTTGCGATTAAAGTAACTGCTAACACAAAATGGACTCAGCATATAAAACCCAAACTCTAAAAACCAAACAAGTATCTAAGGCCCTCCTGGGATTTAAATGTAACTGTGGAGGAAAACATTAGGTGCACCTCTTCAAGCAGAGGCGATGAAAATCAACCCACTATTAACATATGGCACAGAAATATGGGCACTCCATTGCTCTGCTACTACAAATCCTTGTTCCAAGTTCCTCAGGCTACTTCTTCAGCAGTGGTCTGAGCTGAACTAGGCAAGATGCCTGTGAATGCACTTATAGAAGTCAGGCGTGTTTCATATAGGTTAAAAATTACAAATATCTGTCAACATCTAATTCTAACTTATGTATACAAGAAAAAATGAAATGGGTAAATTTGGATTTGTGCTCAAAATGGTGGCGTGACACTGATAATTATCCTTAAAAGTCAGTCTTTATCATCTATGGATTGACTTTATAAAGACAATTACTACATTATATCCACATCCTACAAAAGAGTTATTAAAAAACAGTTATATGAATTATTTATTTATTTATTTAAAAGTGATTTATGGGTGTCACATGATGCCATCGAGATGAACAGCAGCAGTGACACAGCTCTGTCTTAACCCCTCAGAAAAACAGATTTTTCTCCTCTTCTGATTTGCCTTTTCACTGAATTTGCTCATTACATTTGAAAATGGCCGTTAACAGTGACCAGAGAAGTTAGCTAAAAGAAATACAAATTGTCAGCCTCACCACCCACTGAAGATGAACTGGTGCTTCGTGCAGAAACTCAGTTAAAACAGGAGTTAAGTCAAGCCTGCTGGCCTGGGAACTTAATGAGATCAAGTATGAGTGGGATCCATAATGATTTAAATCACATAACGGTACAACTTACTGCAGTCTAGGTTTCTGTGGAGGCTCTGGTTCATGGGTAGAGCAGACCGAAGTGAGGATCAGTCTGGTGGAAGATGGGCCAACCCTGCTGAGTGCCACTTGAATCTAGTGGAAGGAAATTCAGTCCTTTGGGACAAGATCGATGACATGGAAACCTGAAGCCATTGGTAACATTCAAATCGTCAGGCTTCCAGAGCATGTGGAAGGAGAAGACATAAAAGCATACCGCCAAGAAAGCTCCATTTTGGCTTCAGTGGGAACGTGGACCGCTGGTGGAAATTGAATGGGCATGCTGAGTGCCTACCGACCCACCACTGCAAGACAGTGCCACACTCCGTTGCCTGGTGGTCCTCAAGTTGCTTAGGTCCAGGACTGTGTGCACATTTTGCAAGATGCTTGCACCTTGAAGGGCATTCGAGTGACTGGGGCATGGCTAGGTTTTTGGCAGGACTACCCAAAGAGAGTCCAGAAAGTGGAAAGCCTTTGATAAAGCTCATGACCTGGCCAAGGCTCAAGGAGTTAGAGCTTACTTGCTTCCACCAGCCACTCTGAAAATTGTGGGCAGAGAGGGTGCTCAATTTTCTCCACTCCCTCAGATGCCCTCTAGTTTCTTCATGGATATAAATGGAAGAAATCAGGACTGGATTGGCAACAACTCACAAAGTGACTGGACCCTTCCTCAGCTGCAGAGGAGCAAGTATAGTATGGTTTAGCAGATACATAGATACATAGACAGTGTCAGCAGATAAGAGCCTATGGCCCACCCAGTCTGCCCAGTTGAGCTTGTAAGGTCACTTTATGTTTTCCTACAAGTCTGTTACCTTAAACCCGACCTTCAGAATTCCTTTATGTTATCCATGCATTCTTAAATCCTGTGATTGTTTCAGCCCTCACCACTTCCTCTAGCAGGATGTTCAACTTGTCCACCACCCATTCTGTGAAGAAATTCTTCCTCACATTTCCTCTGAATTGTCCTCCTCCAACTTCATCCCATGCCCTCTAGCCCTGGAACATCTTTTCACTTAAAAACAGTTTATTCCTGTACTCTGTTCCTCCCTGTAAGATACTTATATGTCTCTATCATATCCCTCTCTCCTCCTCTCCTCCAGGAGTACATATTCAATTCCTTCAACCTATCCTCATAGGACTTGTGATGCAATCCATGTACCATCTTTCTGCCTCCTCTGAACCTTCTCTACCCTATGTCCTTACATAGGTAAGGTCTCAGAATTGTACACTGTACTCCAGGTGGAGCCTCACTAGTGTCTTTTATAGTGGAATTATGACCTCACTTTTCCTGCTGGTGATGGCCCTGCCTATGCATCCTAGCATCCTATTTGCTTTACCTGCAGCCTTGTCACACTGTTTCCTACCTTAAAGTCATCAGAGATGATAACCACAAGATACCTTTTCTGCTAGGTGCATGCTGTATCTTCACCCCCAACTGATATATTGTGCCAGGGTTTTGTGCCCCATATGCATCATCTTACACTTCTTTGCATTGAATTTTAGCTGCTAAACTCCTGACCATTCTTCAAGTTTCTGCAGGTCCTTCTCATTCTGTCTACACCCTCTGGTGTGTCTATTTTGTTACAGAGCTTTGTGCCATCAGTGAACAGGAAATCCTGCCTTCTAGGTCCTGCACAATGTCACTGATGAAGATGCTGAACGGACCGGTCCCAGCACTGATTCCTGTGGTACCCTACTGGTCACTCTTCCTCTGTGGAGTGACAGCCATTACCACCACCCTCTGTGTCCTGCCGCCCAGCCAGCTACCTACCCACCACACTACTGTCCTGCCCACATCCATATTCCCCAGTTTGTGTAATAGTCTTCACGTGGCACTGTGTCAAAGACCTTGCTGAAGTCCAGATAGGCCTTGTCCACTGCCCTACCCTCGATCCACCTCCTTGGTCACCCAGTAGAAAATTCATCGAGGTTGGTCTGACATGACTTCCCTGGTTAAACCATGCTGCCTTGGGTCCTGTAGTCCATTGACAACCAGTTGTTCCACCAATCTCTCCTTCAGTAGTGCTTCCATGATCTTCCCACTACCGAGGTGAGGCTGACTGGTCTGTTGTTCCACGCTTCTCTTTGTTCCCACTTTTGTATAAGAGGATTACATCTGCTGTCCTCCAGTCTTTGGTTACATCACCTGTTTCCAGTGATCAGCTAAACAGAATTGCCAGAGGTTCAGCCATCACATCTCTTAGTTCTTTAAGGACCCTGAGGTGCATCCCATCTGGCCCAATTGCTTTATCAACTCTTATTACTTCCAGTTCCTTCAGGAGCCTTTCTCGTGTAAAGGGACTTGTGTCCATTTCTGCCCATTCCACCCTTGTACTCCCTTCAGACCCATTACCCTCCTCTTCCTCAGTAAAGACTGAGCAGAAATACCTGTTCAATATTTCAGCTTTACTGTTGTCATCCTCCACATGACCCCCATTCTCCCCTTCAGTCTCACTGTCCTCCCTTTCCCTTTCTTTTCACTAATGGACCTGTAAAGGTTTTGTCCCTCTACCCACTGATTTTGCAATGTGCTTTTATGTTTGAGCTTTGGCTTCCCTTACTGACCTCCATGCCTCCCTTTGCTTCTCCTGGTACTTCTCCCTATCCCCTTCTGCCTGTATCTTTTGTATTGCCTGAATGCAATCTTTTTGGCTTTGACTTTCTTCACTACCTCCTTGGAAAACCATAATGGCCTCCTCTTCCTTTTCCCTTGCTAATCTGCTTAATGCATAATTCTGTTGTTCTTGTAATCCTCATTTTAAATGCTGCCCACTGTTCCTCAACCTCTGATTCCTGCCCCATTAATCTTAATTCCTCCTTCAAGCATCTCCCAGTTTCCCAAATTCTGCCCCTAAAATCCAAGATACATGTTTTGTATGGTTTGGTTCTACTCCTTCTTGATTTCAAACCTCAATGACTGGTGGTCACTGTTCCCCAGATGCTGCCCCACTGTTACCCCATCACACTGTCACTGTTTGTGAGCACTAGGTCCAATATTGCCTTCTGCTGAGTTGGTTCCATTACCAGTTGCTTGAGGAAGGCACCCTGAAAGGAGTCCAGGATAAATCTGTTCCTAGTTGATGCTGCTGTCAGATGACTGGAGCAGCAACAGTGGATGAGATTGCAGTGAGTGTTAGCTTCTGAAGCCCTACTTTGTGATGAAGAGTCAATGGACTGATGGAGGGTGAACAGTAAGACTTTGGCTGCAACCTGTGGAACTGCCTTAATAGGTAAGAGGGTTGCATGAGATACAGAATTACCTAGCCAAATATTTAGTTAGGTTGGGAGGCAGTATGGCGCAGTGGAGTTAAGGCTCTGAGCTGCAAATCTGGAGACCTGGGTTTGAATCCCACAGCCCCTAGGTGCATACTGTGTGACCCTGAGCAAGTAAGCCAACTTCCTTGTGGTCCCAGGTTGCACCTGCAAACAAGCTTTCAGCTTAGTGTGTCTCACCTGGTAAAATAATTGGTTAATTGGTTGGTTGGTTAATGGGAATGGGATGTAATTATCTAGCAGGATGTGGATTAGGGGTTTATTAATAACTGAGTAACATCTTTGCCAGAAGGTTATTGTTTGATTCTTGGGTTTATAGATGAGTTGAGGTGACCAGGGGAGGTAAGGAAACTTCATTGACATTGACGTTGAGAGGAGGGATTGGTTATACTTTCAGTATGGGGTGATTTTTGAAGTGTTAGTGTGTTCCATCAATCAGCTGGGCTTCCTTGGACTAAAGAATTTCACTATGTTGGGAAACTTGTGGATTTTAATCTTTTGGAAGCTGGTTTCTTAGTTTGTTCAGAAAGTTCTTTGGGTGGGCCAGCAGTAGTGGACCAGGAAGAAGGAGCCCTTTTCCAGCAATGTGGAATAGCTGCCTGTGGAGACCATTAAGGAATCTCTGCACTGCTGCTAACTCCACGCCACTCGGTTGATGGTAGTAGAGTCTGGCACAGATGCTGTTTAGGGTTGCTTATGGCCATGTGAAGAAGCAGTAAGGAATGGGTCATGTTGTGACCTCATTTGGGTTGGGATGGGTATTGAGTAGCTTTAGGTAGTTGGCTGAAATTCCAGTTTTGATGCCTCCAGGCCTGAGGCTGTATGGCACTGATTGAGTGCTTCAGCTATGGTTAGGATTGGAAGCAATTAGCATGGAAGGGGTTGGGACTAGTACTTAATGTTCTGCTATGGGATCAGTAAGAGTTTTTGTTTGAGTTGTCGGGTTTCTTGGCAATGAGATGGTCCTGTAGTTAATCCTAGCTTTGTATTTGGGATTGGAAGGTAGCCCATACTCTACATTATTAGCCAGATGTTTGAATGAGCAATATGATAAGGGAGGGGTAGACATAACGGATACAAGTGTAATTGACTGGGGAATTGTGCGGTTTGGGGACCAGGACCTTAGCAGCAGTGCTTTAACTCAGAGTGAGCGGCTGCATTAAATTAGTTCACCGCAGTCTGCAGAGGGAAGAGTGTTCTACCCTTGAGAGGGCTAGCATTAAATAATCCATAGGCATTGTAGTACCATTTTATCTTGGGCATGGAGTCTGAGAAGAGTCTCTTAAGGCAGAGGTGATTTCGTTTAGGACAGGCAGTCTGCATAAAGAGCATGGCAGGTTGCTGGGATGAGGACTGGGCAGGTGGGGATGGCAGTGATAATTAGGACCAGCTGTCTTGGAGCTCATTTGGTGTAGGTATACTGGGTGAGGGGCAAGAGGATGCTATTCTCCTGCATGTGGGGGTGGGGGACTGTTTCTTTGTTATAATGCAGGGTCTGGGTAGGGGGCACTTTTGGTGAAGACCATCTTGCTCTGCACATGTAGGGTTAAGTGCTGAGCTAATTAGGGTCTATGCCTGAGTGCCATTTGATATAGGGGTAGTACTCAGACTGAGGTGAGATCTTGCCAATATGTTTATGAACTGTTAGCTTTCAAGATGTTAAAAGCAGTCTTCAGTTTGTTTTATTTTACAGCATGTGAATGATGGCTTTCAACAGTTCATGAAGGGCCTAGAGAAGGATGATATACTGCTGTGATAAGGTGTGATTACTGTCTGGAACATGACCCTCCTATACAGACTGTAGATGCTCATAGTGTTCCTGCTACATGGATGAATATTTCTTGGTACTCTGCTGAGTAATGCAGGGGCTCAAACCTTAGCAGCTTACATTTGAGGACGTTATATGGCTTTCAATGATTTGTTCTCTTATTATTTTTGTCTTTAACTTTTGTTGATGGTCAAGGGTATTTGTAATGGACTTGAAAGGGCATATCCTCTCATAGAACAAGGACTGGTTTATTATTCCAGAAAAATTTTACTTTTGAGATTTGCTATAGTGGTCTTATGCCATATTTGTTATATTGGATCTATTGTTTGATTTTAAAATCTGCCACATTTGAGGAAGCTGGAGGAGGTAAAGACTAGTGGATTTATGGGAGGGTCAAGACAGAGTACGTGGCTCATGGAGTACCTAATAATTATTATTACCAGAGTTTTACTCTGTGTATTTCTCAACTGGATTGTATATAGTTTGAAAGGGTTTGTACTCTAATGGCTACTAATGGGAGTTCCCTTCTTCTCCATGATTACAGTCTGCTTTGCGGAATAATGCTCTGGATGTCTGCTGGATAGGGGAAAGTGGGGAAGAGGAGGGCTGAGAGAAATAGTGGAGTTAAGATACTATCCTGGAACATGTTGGGTATGAATGTGCCAATTAAGGGAGAAGGGTTCAGAGCCATGTTAGAAAATTGGGGATCAGATTGTTCTCCTCCAAGTGACTCACTTGTTGTCTAGGGAGGTGGGTTGTTTGCAGAATTGCTGGTGAGGACAGATTTATGCTGATTCACATAAGACAAAGAAGAGGAGAGTTTTAATCTTAATAGCCAAAGACCTCAATTGTGTAACACAGCAGGTGACAAGGGACTCTGGTGGTGTCTGGGTATTGGTTACAGGCACCCTGGATGGGCAAAAGTATACATTTGCATCAGTTTATGCAGATGGCTACCCTTTTACTGTGCCTCACTTGCATTTGGCAAAGCTGGCAGATTGCCACTGATTAATCACTTGCATCTTGTACAAAAATCCCCAAACAAGGGATTTTGAAGCCCTACTTTCACATGTACATGTTGCTGCATATTGGACTCCAGTTTTTAGACTCTGAAAGGGAAGAGTGCACTTCATGAATTCTGTTGGTGCACATACTTGGACTCTACCTGACCATCATAATCTATGACCCTTACAGGGTCATCATCATCAACAGGCACAGCAACATCACAACTTTGAGGATGGGTTGATTAACTAACAGACCATTTGCATACAGCCACCTTTACTTTCTTTTCTCTGGTTCCCAATTGGGGTCACTGAAATCATCATAATCATCATCCTCATCCACAGTTTCAGTTTGGATGCTGTCCTGTGGAGACCATGTTCCAACCACAGTCTCAATATGATCACCCAATATTTTTCTTCAACATTTGAATCATTGGATGGCCCAGGAATAACCTCAATAGCAATGGAAACATTACATTGTGACTGTAAGTCATTGTCAGGATTAGAATCAGGTTCAACTACTGTTGGAATGAGTATGGGGTGTGTAACATAAACTATAGTCTGACTCACATCTTTAGAGTCCACAATATCTTGGTAACCTGTTAACATGTCACAGGTTGAACTTGGGCCAAAATCATGCCATCAGCAACCTCACTACCACCAGCAGTGGAGATGGAGACAACAGCATCTCTGACCATCATTGAAGCAACTGACTGAGCTCTGAAAACATACAGGAGAAATCCTTTACTGCCATCAGCTATGCTGCATACTACCATGCCCATGACCTCGACCACTCTTGCCAGTAGCAGTGCCATGGCCAGAAACATATTTTCATGCACATCTCTTTGCAGCCATTTTTTATTGCACACAAAATTAACAACAAATTTCGATTTCTGAACTCTGGATTGGATGGGAAGCCAAAAACAATAACTACGGCTTACAGATGGAGACTGGGCCCTAAACAGATGCAGACACACAGACAGATGGAGATTGCTCACTCAAGAGATGAGGCCACACAGGCACAACAACTTAACAGTGGTTACACAAATAAAAAAATGGTAAAACAATACCTTTTGGGGAGAGATGCAGTACCAGTCCACTGAGTGGATAGAATAAAGCAGTAAAAAATACCACAGATGGATAAGAGACTCAGAGTGATGCAATTACACTGTGGCACAATAAATTGTGTCTGATTTGATGAAATGACACCGCACACCCCACACACACACTCACGCACACACACACACCACAGGTAATGCTAGAAAATTTAACAGCTCAGTATGCTATCACCAAATCTTTTAAACCAACTGAAAAATCCATGGCACAAGAGCAAACAGCAAAAATTATCAAACATTTCTCAAGTAATACTGTGTGTACATGAAACCACAAATATGAACACACTAGCTGCCCAACAACAGTTAAAAAGTCTGCCTTTCTCACTGTGACTCTCCCTTCATGGCAGAAACGCCCTCCCCAAAGCACACTTCCACAGTGTCTGTCAGGACAGAGACTGAATGGACTGAATTAACATTCAATATGCATATAAAATCAATAAACACTGAATGATATTAACACACATGGGTTTCCTGCAATTGATGAACTAAATTTGGATACAAATTATTCTGGCAAAAGGTGTTTTTAAAGGATTTTAGAGTGTTTGAATCTCAGAGCTCTGAGAGCAAACTGTCTCAAGCTTTCCACTACACACACTATGCTGAACTGAGGCTGTGCAAGACAATATACAGCCCATGTGACCTGCCATCCCATGAATAAATGCAAAATTCATCTTGGAAAGCATTAACAAGGAAAATGTATCATGAAGCCATTCAAATAAATGGCAGTTTGCTTTAAAAATAATGGTGAAGTCATTCACAAAACAAAGTTATTGTGAAGTCTATTGCTGGAGTTAAGCATCCAGTAAGTAGGCAAAAGTAATATGCTCCATAATGCAGAGTGCTATGCAAATTCCATATTTTTATGCAGAATACTTCATGTAGTGAAGTTTGGGACTTGCCACCACTATTCAGGACATTCATGAAGATAACTCTGGTCTCCCATCAGCTAGATTTACACAATTTGGCCAGTCAACAAGTTGCAGTGTTCTTTACCAACTGTGTACATTTCATGCTGGTAGCATGTTGCCTTTTCATTACAACTAAAAGACTTCTCACATAAAATAAACACACACATTGGTTTTAACTTTAGGAACTTGCATTGTGCCAGTCTCAAACTAGCACAAAGCCCAGCTGCAGTTTGTTAAGTTTCAAGATAATCATCTCTGAGCATAAGCACAAAATGAAGTTAGGTAGAAGTTCTGTCAAGGGGCCAGTTTCAGGATATCTATTATAGATGCTATGTCCCTTTTTATTAAGGCAGGATGAAATGGAGTGGAGTTGCAGAACTATACCATGTTTTCCAAGTCTCACTTAGGCATGCCATCTTCCCTTTTTTCAGAGTTCATGTAAGCAGATTTTTACTTGCTTGTAGTGCCCATGTAGAAAAAATGATGACCAGGGACCTGATATTCAGACATGTTCTGACAATGGCACTAGTAATTGTGCTGTGCAACAGAGTTGAGCTAGAGCAACTAAGGGATATATTCAAAAGAGATGTGCCATGGTGCATCCCTTCTGAATGTATCAAAGAATGTGCCCTGTACAAATAAATTGTGCCAGTACATCCTCCCAGACAGGTCTGACTACCAGGAATAGGTAATGCACAAGCCCATCAAAGATATGGCGTGCACAAATTCCTGATATCCAGACACCGATATGCAAATGAAGCCATTAGGCATGCAAAGGTGAAAATGGGGCCATTTGCATGTCATTATCTTCATTGCATAGGTTGTACAGGGCTGCCAATGAAATGCACCTTGCATTCTGCACAGCATGTGGTCCCTGTACCAGGGACCTCAGTAGTACTCCCTCTCCATCCCATACCACCCGGCTGTTGTGGCAATAATACATTGCCCCAGTGGTCTAGTGGTTCCCCTCCCCACCCTAGCACGATCACCATACTTCATTAACAGTATCATCCCTGGTGGCCCAGTGGTGCCTCCTCCCTGTCCCTACCTCCAATTACCATCATGCTAGCATATTGAACCCCTAGTAGTCCACTGGGACCCGTCCCTTCCTGACCCTCAATTGTCATCAGGAAGTAATCAAAATCACTCTGGTGGTCCAGTGGAACTCCTCCCACCCAAATCCCCAATCGCCATGCCTTGCTATAATAACTGTCCCTGGTGATCCAGTGGTTCCCCACCCCCAGCCCACAGGAGTCCCAGTCCACCCAGTTCACCCTGCTCCCACCAGGGTATTGGCAGGCAACATAACCACCCACATATCACAGAGGCAGCCCATTGACTGACAGTATACAGTAGAAGCTGCAGGCCATTGCTCCACCCTGTGGACCAATGGGCATGCAATGCATACTGTAATAATTCACAACTTTGTGAATGAGGTCATTCATTCACAAAGATGTGAATTGTTACAATATGCACTGAACGCCATTGGTCCACAGTGTGGATCAATCTTCTTGCAACTACTACTGTATGCTGTCAGTCAGCAGGCAGCCATGGTGGTGTGCAGGTGGGTATGCTGCCTGCTGACTGTCCAGGGGAGCTGGGTGGGCTGGGGTCCCTGTGTGGTGTGGGGTGGGGGAACCACTGGATCACCAGGGCAGTTACTCTGCTACTAGGATGGCGACTGGGATTCGGGCAGGGAGAGGGTTCCACTAGACCACCAGAGAATTTAAGAGTACTATCCTGAGGCAATCAGAGAGTCAGGAAGGGGGATTCTACTGGACAACTAGAGGGTTCAATATGCTCAACATAACGATGATTGGAGGTATGGGCAGGTAGGGGGAACCACAAGGCCACCAGGGATAGCAACAACACAAACTATGGTGCCTCAGAGGTATGGGTAGGAAGGAGGAACCACTGGACCACCAGGGACATCTGTGGATGCTTGTACATGGTGATGGGGCTGGCCGTCCCACAGCCATTGACTGCTGTGTTGTGCCCTGCAATACAGCAGCACACCTGTGGAGGAGGGCACTTGAGAAATATTTAACAGGCTCAACTGTGAGGCCCAGGTATGTGCCACATCTCGGATTGTGCCAGCAGGTGCACTGCACATCCTGGGCTGAATATTGGGATGTGCCACTTCTGCATCAGCACACCCCTGGAGATGTTTTGCATATATTATTCTTGTGACCTGGCACTTTGGGATTGCACTGCATAATTCCCACCTTTGAATATTGTCCCAGGGTACAGTTCTGGGGTTGCACTGGAGCAACTCCTTTGAAATTCTAGTCCCATATCCCTTATTATGACCTTCTCATTACCCTAATTAACAATTAAGCATTTATCAAGTATATAAAGTAGTAATTATAAAATAATGCAAAATAATGACATTTTAATAAAATATTTTATAACTGAGTTTTGTTCCTACATTTTCCCCTTTTGAATTAAAAATCCACTTAAGAAGACGTTCTCCTCCTGGGTCTGTGTGGGTGGCTGTTTTGTCTTTGTGTCAGTAGATTAGTTTTGTGGATATTCACATTTTCTGCTTGGAGTAACTACGTCATTCTTGCACACAATATCTGTGAAAGTCTCCTGGACTGACTTTCAGCAAAACATCACCACCAGGTACAGTATCAGCATTTTCATTTTAAATTAAGTTTTGGAAGCCATCCAAAGGAAAACTAAGACTAACAACTAAGCTTGATAAACACTTTGATACTGGGTCCTATACTTAATCCACATTTTCATCTGACCTGCTCCTAAAGGAACTGTACTTGTCTCTGAGGGCTATTCAATATCCTCTTTGAAGAACAAAGGAAAGATACTGACAAAGTTTTCAGCATCCTGCATATGTCCAAGCCACAGATAATCACCTTCAGGAATTTCTGCAAAATGTCACCACCAGCCTAAGCCTCACACATCTTGGCCACTTCAAATCTGAACTTTGGAAATCCATCACACCACCAGAACACTGTAACTGTCAGATGTAACCCCACCTTACATGGCATGACTACCCACTACCCCCAGGGCCTGTACTCATGCTCCCCATAACATGACAAGTACCTCCTCTAGATGTATAGGTACAACATTGCCCAAACTGGGAGGGTCTAACTGCCTCTGTGGTCTCTTAGTTAATTGTCCCCCATAACCTCCTCCTTCTTCTACCCCCATAGGCATGACTGCACCAGCAATATCATCCATCTTGTCTGCTCTGTATTAACTTGGGCATTGTTGTATTCTGTTTTATTTTGGTGTTTTCTATCAGCTGTAAATGTGCCTGATATTGTTCTACTCATTGAGGAATACTCTCATACTATACCTCCTAAAGGTATTTATTTATTTATTTCAGTTTGGGATTAAAGGTAGCAAACAACATTTAATTATTTACAACTGAAGAGACTCTACCTAATATGTCTGTGGATGCTCTGTGATAAATTCCTCTTGCACTTGGATGTTAAATGTTTGACATATTGAATGTATCTGCATTTTTGATCTATGCATATTTTCTGCATTCAATATTTTTGTAGTTTAATGTTTAATTGACAATGCTAATTAGCTGCTAATGTTCTATCTCACCTTGTATGCACTACTTGCAGACCCCATGTCTACCTGTCTAACAAGGATCCTTTGTAAATAAGCTTTTAACTCAAAGTTGTAATTCCAAATTACTAATAAATAAATAATGTGTTTCCTAATTCAAAACTGTAATCCTATTATATGAGTATATAGTTTAAGCAGCATCGGAAAGTGAAACACAGAACACAAAGTTGTATTTTCATGTGGTAACTTATGACACCATTACAAGACATTGTCGGACATGACATTATCAGATGTGACATCTTTGGAGATGTACATTTATGCATAGAAATATGTACAGTACTATATGAATAAAAACATGATTACAAGTATGCACACCTTTTTTCCTTAACTGCTTTAACATTTTTATTTCACATTGTTTCAGACATTTTACATTTTGTTCTTTGTTCATTTGCACATATTATTACCATTAAACATTTTAGATTAACTACTGTTTATTATTTTACTTTTCATATTCATATACCTTTTAATCACTAATATTTCAGTACATATAAGGTCAGTAGGCTATCTTATGTACCATTCCCAAAGTTCAGTCCCCATGTTCTGAAGATGCCACTCATTTGGGCCTTTGTAACCTTTACCTGTTTTTACCAGGATATGATTCCTTGATTGGAAAATACCTTTTGGTAGAACATGGATTTTAGTTTAAGGTTAATTTTTGTTTACTTTTAATAATCATAGTTATATTGGGATTCTTAATGAAATTACTAAATCAAATATTTACTATTCCTTGTACATTTTCTTTCAATCAAAATTAAAATTAAAACTAAAATTAGCATCAACATCAGAGGGTGGTAGTAAATGGGGTACACTCCAGGACAGGAAGGTTGATGAGAGGGTCCCCAGGGGTCAGTACTGGGACTGCTTCTTTTCAATATCTACATCAGTGATACAGCAGTAGGGTTGAAGGGAAGGATGGCCCTCTTTGCAGATGATACAAAAATTTGCAATAGGGTAGACTCTGCAAAGGGTGTTGAGGACATGAGGCAGGACTTGAGGGCACTGGAAGTGTGGGCAGAGACCTGGCAATTTAAATTCAATATCAAAAGTGCAGTCATGCACCTGGGGCCAGGAACCTGAGGGCAAAGGTCACACTCAGGGGAGAGGAAGTCAGGGTTATGGAGTAGGAGAGGGATCTGAGTAAATAGTGTCTAGCAAACTCACGGTGGGAAATCAGTGTAGCAGGGTGGTGGGGAAGCTTATGGGATGCTTGCATGTGTAGGCAGGGAATCACTAGTAGAAGGAGGGAGGTCCTGATGCCCCTGTACCAAGCCATGGTATGACCGCACCTCGAATATGGTGTCCAGTTCTGAAGGCCATATCTGCACAAAGACATAGTTATGATTGAAAGGGGTCAGAGAAGAGTGACAAAGATGATACAAGGGATGAAGGGCAAACTGTCTGAGCAGAGGTGTAGAGAATTTGGACTCTACACATTGGAGACTAGAAGAGAGAGGGAACATAATAGACACCTTTAAATACATCAAAGGAAAACAAAGTGTGCTTAGTACATTTATTTCACAGGCAGGAAGACACTAAAATGAGGTGCCATGGGTTGAAGCTGCAGGTAAGAAACTGTAGAGGCAATGTGAGGACGGTTATTCACTGAGAGGATGGTAGAGGCATGGAACAAACTTTCTGAGGTGGTGGTGGGGTCTGAAACAGTGTTGGGCTTCAAGAGAGCATGGGTCAGGTACATGGGGTTACTGGGTGCTGCGATGGGGCTTGCAGAGGGTGGGGGAGGGAGGAGGAATAATGGGAGGGAAAATGAACAGACTAGATGGGCCAAGAGGTCCCTTTCTGCCTTCAAGTTTCTATGATTCTGTGATCAGGCTTATTTAACATTTCTTGTTTGTGTTTTAAGATGTTTGTGGTATGTTGTTCTGGTGTACATAAACTGGATCATTACTAGGGTTTGGGTACCCTGGTACAGTAATATGAATGTCGGTTACCTCACAATTATGGTCATCTTTTGAAAACATGTTTTTGAGTGGAAAGAACATTTTACAAACATGTTTATTTTTTTCTAATTTATTTTTACAAGTACACGCTTGGTTAACTTGCTCTTTAAAATCAGAAAAACTAAGTTTTTACCTGGATCTACCTTATTTTTAATCAGTTTAATTTTCATCACTAACCTCAGTTTTCATTATCAAATACATATACTTTTTTAAAACTCTTTTGTTTCATTTCTTTTTAGGTAATACCTACTGATAGTCCCCAATAACTGGAACAACTAATTTTTGAATTATAAAGGATTCCCTCATCACTATTTTTAACCCACAATTAGCTTTTAAAGTGACAGTCTCTGCTTTTGGATTATGTACTGAAAAAAAGACATGCATTACTTTAGTGCACATATCCAGGAAAGGTGTGGAATGGATTTTTAAATCCATATTACTACTGCAGGTTAGGCTCATACAATGCAGTTTTGTTAGGCATGTTTGGTCTTTTTCCCCATTAACACTAACAGACATTCCTTTATACTATCTAAAACTGTTGTAGTGGAATCACTCACCACATGGCACACTTGAGGAATAATTTGTCCAGACCTGAAGACCTGTGGTATCACTTTTATTGGTAAGAGTCACCACCATATTTGTGACCACAGAATTACATTAGCTAGGCTTGTATACAGCACACATCCAGTTGTACAAGTACATCTAACCCAAGACATGGGAGATTTTAAACCTACATACAGGATGTTGTATACTTTTTGCCAAATCTGGAGGTTCAAAGCCAGTGTCTATACTTTTCAAACTTTTTGCAGTTTGGAACATTTGTAGCCACTTGTTTAACACTTGGTAACACTGTGCACTGCTTGGACAATGCATAGCCTAGGCACAGCACATAACTAGTTATTTACAAGTTCTGTTTTGTCTGGCACCTTAAATTGGTATACTGTGAGGTGGGCACATGGGGAAGGGCACCATCCATAATGATGATTCCTTCCGGCACAATCCCTCACAGAGATGAGAGGGTAGGGTGACAGGATGAGGGGTGGGTGAACTGGGCAATAGGATGTTGCTATGTATATGTGCATGGGGGGCAAAGTACTGTGAGCATGGGCTGGGAGGGGCAGAGGAGCTGTAGGGGGTGGCACTGCAGTGGATTGCCAAGCTGTGTCATGGCATCTGGGATCAGTTTGTGGTTGGGGTGGGTGAGGTACTGGGTTTGGGTCTGGGTGCTGAGTGCGATTTTATTGTGCCCAGCCTGAACCTTTATTTTTAAAGCTTTCACTCCCGACATGCACCCCTGGAGTTGAGAATCCTTTAGTAGAGGGGGATTGGGGGCAAAGCCTCCTGTGTGGAAAAGTGGGGGCACAGCCCCTGAAGCAAAAGCATTAAAATACATGTCCCATTGCTGTTGTCCTATGCACTGAGGATGTCAGCGTGCCAAAAAATGTTTTCGGCATCAGTGACTGTGTGATAACAGTGATCGCCATTAGGCTTTTGCCGTATTACATAGAACCCTTAAATTTACCTTTGGTTTTATTTAGAGGCATATCCTTTCCACAGTCCCTGGTGGGCTGTGTACTTAGATTCTAATGTCTTTGTGTCAGAAACAGGGTGGCATTGAAAAAACAGGGTTTACTTTCTTTGGCACCCATTTTCAAAGCTCGGCCAGATGGGCGGCATGTGTAGATGCACCACCAAAAATTGCACCGGTGCACTCTGATGGGATATTCAAACAGGATGCAGGATTGCAAATGATAATGCATCCTGTCTCAATAACTAATCCTGGATGTGTGGTGCAAAGGGGTGTGGCTGCCAATGTGCCCAGTCCATCAAGGGTCTGGGCTGAAGACCGCCAATGGGGGATGTGTGGAACATCCTAGATGCACTGACTCCCCAAGGGTGATACTCACCCAGAAAATGCTAATGAGCTCATTGGGCATGTATGGTGCAACTAGGCCCAATGCAAGCTCATTACAAGCTCATTAGCATGGCTGCACCTAACTGAATGGCGGGCAGCCCCACCCAGCTCAATCATTACTGACAGGTCCATTCCCCTGTCACCCTCAGCAGTCCAGTGATACCCCTCCCATTCCAGATGCATAGAAGAAAAGACATCCTCCCCATTTCCTTAGTGTAGGGACACCCAACCCCAATCCCGATGCATAACATGCTGCAACAGCCACCCATTTCCATAGTGTAATGTGCCCCCACCCAGCTCCAATCCTCGTTCAATACAGAAAACACCCTGATCCCTGTTTGCTGCAGAAAAAGCCCCAAACCCTGTTAGATGCAAAATAATCCCCAATCCCAGTGTGAGTCAGAAAAATCCCCAAACCCTATTTGAATCATATAGAAGCCCCACCCAGCACCAATCCCCCATGCCTGTGAAATTGGCATACCACCCCATATAGCCATAGTGTAGTACCCCCACCCAGTCAGGATGGGATCACCCTCCAACTTCCCCAGTCCCAAGCAGAGCCTGCAACTGGCTCAGCCCTCCACACACCACCACAGCCAGTCACTGACCGAACTTTCCATGAACAGTACTGTATATATTATACACTCATTGGTCAACCAATGAACATGTGCTATGTGCAGTACATTCATGGACAGTGCATCGAGAATTATTCTGCACTGAACAGAGTTTGGGAACTTTTTCTGCAGTGAACAGGGATGGAGGTGTTTTCTGTACTGAGCGAGGATTGGGGCTGGGTGGGGGCACTAACTATGGAAAGGGGGGAATATCTATTTAGTATATGCATCAGGGATCCAGCATGGGAGGGGAGGTCCCACTACACTATGGAACATTGGGCATTTAATTTTTATGTGTGAGTGGCTATCAGGGATGGGTGGGGAGGACCCTACACTATGGTAAATAGGGGTTTTATTCATATCACTGTCATATAGGGGATCGAGCTGGGAGAGGGGTGCCACTACACTATGGAATCCTTGGGGAGTGTCTGTTTCATATATTGTGAAAGAAGGCTGAGGGGTGCCAGGCTACCAGGGCTGGCAGGCTTCTGTGCTCCTGTCTGCACTACTGCAGTAGTCCTGTGGGTGGCTGGCTGATTTAGGCATGCTTTTCCATGCCTATCTTTGTGCCACACATTTCATGCACTTGGGCAGCCCATCTTTTCTTAATATTTCCATGGGTGGAATATTTATGGAATGCCCCCTCTACATTAGCCACATACATTATTTTGGGCCATGGCCCATCTGGATTTGGCAGCCCATCCTCCTTTCGAATATTGTAATTTGGAGCATTTTTGTGAGATGGGTGTCTCATCTCCATTTTTGTTCCAAAGCAGCCATCTCCTTTGAAAATGTGGGCCCATGAAAAAAGTTAGGCCTCTGTTTTAATTACAGATTTATCACATCTTGCTTTGACAAATAAACATATCATACAAGCTTTACTTCTCCATTTAGCCACATTTTCAGAATTAACAAAACTAGATACATCAGTTACATTAGAATGTACAAAATTTAGTTTAATCATTACATTATCTTTTGTTTCAAAGTAGCATGATTTTTATTGTTTTGAAACTTTCTGACTCTTTCTAAATGGAATAGGCCTTTTTACCTGTGATCACAGAATTTTCTGTAAGTAGTCCAGGATAGATTTAAACCTTTTTAAAAGGTCATTTTCAATCAAGAAATAATTGCCTACTCTGTTTGTAACATACACTGGATGTTTAATTACCATTTACCAAATTTTAATTTCAGCCAAACTTTACCTATGGTCTACTGAAGATCCTCTTCAGAATCTACAATCTGTAGCTGTCAGAAGGGTTTCAGCTTTGCTGATTACCTAAAAGCATTAGTCAGCTGATCAAAGAGACACTTGGACATCACAGCTGCTTGGCCTGAGTCAAGCAAGGCCTCATGATTCCCATTGTTTTTCAATGTTTACGTCAAAGTAAAGCTTTCTGGTTTTCCTTGGGAATTAAGTTGCCCAGGTAGAATTTGTTTTTCTACCCTGTCAACATAGCAGTTTTAATATGACATTTAACATTTTTGTACTAACTCTGGATTTCTTTTGAGAAAGGCTAAACACAGAGATAATATTTTCATTTTATTTGGCATTTAATTTTTAAATCTTATTCCAATCTCATTACCCTTTTTATCAATAGCAGTTTCTTTTACCATGTCAGCCTTAGAGTGGACAGGATCTCTAAGTCACATAGCACTACCAGTCCCACCTTGACTAGGCACTGTTGAAGAAGGATGTTGTACAGGAAAATGAGGGTCAGGAAGTGACTAAACAACATGGAGCAAATACCTTTGAGCAAAAGCCTCAACTCCTCCACTTGTTCTTTAACTCCACCCAGTTGTTTCTTCATTTCATTATGTGAATTTTAATCCTGTCATCTAGACTGGAAGAACTATGCCTAGACCTGTTTTGAGGTGCACTATAACTTTGCTGATTGTAGTCAGAATCGTGGCACACTCTGTGGTCATTTTTGTACCTCTGTACTTGTCATACTGACTTGCACTTTCTTTTACCATGGTCCCTCCCCTTTGGGAGAAACTCTGGTTCTTGCATGCGAGGAGTCTTGATAAGGATGCTGAGCCACAGCTGGGTCTACCATGGGCATTGACTGTTCTTTTTTCTTTTTAGACATTGATAATTTCCTCCCCTTAGCCAGAGTATTAGAGGTTGTGGCCTCAAACACCATAGCTTAAGGTACAGAGGAACACCCTTTTATCTACTTTTATGCTGTTTCTTACAGTTCCCAATAATTTCTCTTCTGAATTAGAAGAATTAGAATTATATTTTGTCTAGGGATATTCTTTTTTCTCTCGAGGTAATTCACTTTCTTAATCTGAAGAGGAAATGCGAAATTCCAGAATCAGCACTGCAGTCTAACCTTTTAAATGCTTTCAATTTTCTCTTAACTTGACTTTTACTCTGTGAACTTTTATATTTTCCTTTAACTCAATCAAATCTTTATTAACCTGTTCATAAGCATTTGCTAACTCAAGCTTTTTCTTTTTTATCAAATTTAGACACTGCTCTTGCCATTCTTAAGCAGCATGGAACTCACTCTGCAAAACAACATTTTCAGTCTAGAGCTTAACTAAAGCACAGCGGATATTAAAAATCCTTTTTACTTTCTTGTAAGTGTTTTTTCTAATATTTCAACCTGACCTGTAAGTTTACCACATTCAAAAGATTTATCCTCCAGCATTTTCTCCAGCTTATTTATCCTTTCATTTTGCATTTAATAAAGTCAGCTGTGCTGGAGTATATATTACTGTTTCTATCTGAACATTTGCACTCACAGTTAAGGCTGTCATGGCTTTACAAACTAATTACTAAACTTCAACAATGGCAATAACAGTACCCTTTGAGCGACAATTAAATATCAATACATTTTGCATACCACAACCGTTTATTCATTTATTTTTTTGGCTGTTTAACCAGGAGTAGCACACTAAGCTGAAAGCTTTTTCACAGATGTGACCTGGGAGCACAGGGGAAGTTAAGTGATTTGCTCAGGGTCACACAGTATGCAAGTGGTAGCTGTGAGGATTCAAACCCAGGTCTGGTCTGCTGGAAACCACGGTTCCAGCTCAAGCATTAAACCACTGAGCTACATTGCCTCCCCATAAATAACAATTAACCAAATATTTCTTATGATGCTTCAGAGTCTTTCCTTTTTCTTGTAGTTACTAAGTCAGACAATTGCTTCTTTCGGTATTTACTCACTTCATCTAGGGGTATCTTTAGCTTAGTTGAGAAACAAAAACATAAAAGATATTATTTATGCCATTCAGTAACTTTGCAAATAATAATAATACTAATACATACTAGGGTTATTAGCTAAACAATTATCCCTCAGAAGAGCAACCCAAAAATGTTGCAACAATAGGTCAGAATATAAATTTTTACAATGGGCACTTAGCTAGGCCTTTAACTTTGTGTCACAAAATTTGCATAGTTATATAAATAATATGAGATTAGCTCAAATCTTATTTTATCCCCATTGTATATAAGTTCTTGATAATCAGAAAAAAGTTTTTGTCACACACAGATGTGATATGTAGAAAATAGATTTTATTTGTCCCTGTACAATTTGTATAATTACTAATATTTTGCATAGATATAACACCTCATAAAAATAACAAAAAGCAATGTAAACATAAAACAACTAAGGTTTAGAAAATCAAACAAAACAAACATTTCAGAAAATAAGCAAAACAACAAAGAAATAAGCAATATTCAACACAATGAATAGTATTAGCTGCATACCATACGTCAGCATGCTTTTGTATATAGCATAACTTTCTTGCATAAGAACTTGCAAACTCTTTACATTAGTCTTGGATTATAGTTCTGCATAAAACTTATTTCAATATTTATGGCATGCAAAACTGTTCATATCTTTTAGAATGAGCATGAGCTTAACCATGTACCCAACATTTGTGCTTAAAAGCTAAGTTTGCTATGCCACCTCCCAGCCAAGGCAAATTAGGATATTATAAAATGAATTAAAATAAATACTCAGACATCTGGGTATTGGTAGAGGCTTTGTCTTCTTTCTTTTAACTTCAAAATCTTGATTAGTTCTTCTCCTCCTGGATGCTAAAGGTTCTGTAGTAGCTGGATTTTGTTGCAATGCTGTTTTACTCCTCACCCACTTGAACCTGGGATTCTGGAATCCTGTGGCATCAGCCAACAGTGCAAGCTAGCTTCCTCTGGTTTAGATATCTCTGGGCATCACAGTCTCTTTGTTCTGGTTTTGGAATGAACTTTAAACAGTACTTATGATAACAAGGAATTTCCACTGCAGCAACAGCAAATCCTCTTAGTATCTCAATTGGGACCTATCTTTTATTACCTCTGGTCAGAGTGACATCATTGCCTTGCATGGTCATATTTGCACCAGGTCTGATTGGTTCTTTCATAGGAGGAAATGTTTTTTCTTTCAGAGTCTCTACCTCTTGCTTAGAAATACAGTCTCAAGCCCAAAATGCATTTTTATAACTCTTGGATGCAACAACATGCAATTTCCATATGCAAATTTTGAATTAAGTCTATTAAAGACAGTGTTTTGAAATGTCTCCCATGTCTGTGAGACAAGTATTTCCTGAGATAAATTAATAAGGACTATAACTCTAATTGCAACAAAATCTTTAATATATGAAATAATACTTTTGTTTCTCATGTCCTAGGCTTTAAAATAAGGCAACTTTCTTCTAGAAACCTCTTTAGGAAAGTTCTTAAAAGCATTGAATTCCATTATAGGCACATGGTTCTTTGTTCTGTCAAGAAGCACATCAATCATGCTGTCAGCTTGTTTATTTCATACTTCTTTTAGATGGTGTATTTCTGTTTAACAACAAGTTGCACACACAAAATTATATCTTTGGACTTGTTATGATGCCATCTTTCATTTAAGATTTAACTTGATATACTTACTTTGAAGACTATGATCCCAGACATTCATTAAGATAACTCTGGTCCCCATTAGCTTCATTTACACAATTTGGCCAGTCAGTAAGTCCAATGTTCTTTACCAGCTGTGTAAATTTCTTGCTGGCAACATGTTGCCTTATTTAATTACATCTAAAAGTATTTTCCCATAAAAAGCACTTTGGTTTTAACTTTACGAACTTCTATGGTGCCAGTCTCAAACTAGCCAGAGCTCAGCTGCACTTTGTCAACTTTCAAGTTTTAAAGATAATCATCTCTGAGCATGAGCTCAAAATGAAACTTAAGTTTGGTAGAAGCTCTGCCAAGGGGCCAGTTTCAGGATAGCTATTATACTGCAATGCTATGTCCCTTTTTATTTATGCAGAATAAACTGGAGCAGAATTGTAAAACTATACTTTTTTCAAAATCTCACTTAGGCATGGCATCTTCCCTTTTTAGAGTTTATGTAAGCAGTTTGTTCTTACTTGTAGAGCTCATGTAGACAAATATGATGACCAGATGCCTTAGTATGACCTCCCCATTACGCTAATTAATAATTAAGCATTTATCAAGGATATAAAATAGTAATTATAAAATAATGCAAAACAATAAAATTATAATAAAATATTTTATAACTAAGTTTTGTACCTACACTGCTTTGTCCCCACCCGTCCTCCTGCACCCTGCTCTGGGGGAGTTTACTGCCATTGGGCTCTCCCACCCCACTGCTTTATCATCTGTGGGAGCAGTTGTTGCATCCCTTGGTTTTACAGACACCCTCCCCACTGTCTAATTTAAATGCTCATACAAGTAGCATTAAACCTCTTACTAAGGACTGTAGACCACTTCCTAGAAAGATGCAGGCAGTCTCTGCTATAGAGGCCATTAGCTTCCCAGGTTGGCTCACAGTTGTCAATGTAGCCAAAGCCCTCTTCCATATACCATGACTTCAAACAGTTGTTAAATGCCTTGGTATAGAGTGTCTTATCCTCTCCCTGGTTGTATACAGCTAATACTTTAAAAAACATCCTGCGTGTCACTTTCTTGAGGTCCATCCTCAGCTCCCAGACATTTCCCTGCACATCACAACCATGTCCCTTGCCAGGCCTTTTGTCCCCACATGGATAATGACATATATCTCCTCCCATCTCCTGCTGCCCTACCAATCCTCTGAATCTGCTCTTCATCCCTCCAAGCCAAAGCACCTCTCAGACACTTTACCTCCTTCTCCCTTTCTCCTCCACTCCCAAGACTATCCCTCAAACAATAGCGTTTCACCATCAGCAGCTTCTTCCTCCTTGGCAATGGGCCTCTTCCTCCCTCCTTGGTGTCTCCCTCTTGAGGATTCCCATTTCTTCCCATCACACTGCTGCGGGTGACCCTCCACTCTGCCCCATCCCACCAGTAAGGTGAAGGTTATGTGAAGTGGTACAGTCTAAGGAGTGTGCACCCTTCCCAGCTCTCCCACTCTCCTGGAGTTCATCAATCTCCAACTGCTCTGCCACTGCCTAGGCATATGTTGAGGGAGTGGTGGCAGACTTGTATCCGAGTAGGCAGAAGGTTCTTTATGCCCTTGCAAGTTTGGCCTGTAGTCCAGCAAACTGTGCAGTTAACCCAGAGAGTTGAGTACAAATGGGGCAACACCACAGTCTCCACAAAGTGTTCTGAAAGACTGCAACTCAACACCCATTACACTGTACCACTCCCATGCTCTTCCCTTATTTTATCTTAGTGCCTGTTGAAACTTCCTGTAACTTTCTGCCTCTTTTGTATGTTAACTTAATTCCAACCTCTCCCTTTGCTTGATTGAAATGTATTTGGTGCCTTACCCTCAATGGGGTGTCTCTGGTTTTCTCTTTTTTTACCCATCTCCTGTGTCTAACTTGCTCTGTGTATCAACTATTCCTTACCCACTTTCCTGAACTTGTTACCCTACTCTAGATAGGGTGTCTTCCCTTTGCAACTCCTTTACATGTACCTAACTTATTTGGGTTCCCACTACTCCTTACCCACTAGATGTTTACCCACTACCTGTAGCTACCACCCTGAAGCTGACTGTTTCAGTCTATTACACACAGTATTGTACTATATACTACCCAGGTCTGGCATTCCTCCTGCAGAGTCTCCTGCAGACTATATGTGGATATAAACTGTATCAATAATATTGATTAATTATCTGACTTCAAGCTTTCGATTCAAAAATGAACTTAACACTTTCAATATCAGATAACTTTGGAACTTTCAGGGCTAAAAAACATATTTTTTTAATGAAATCTTTAGTCAGCAAAGTTGATACATTAATACATGAGTTTACCAAATCTTCCATATATTAGTATATGAAAATATAAAAGCATTCAAAATGTATTTAATCTTGTTATTTTCAACAACATATTATATAAGATGTTCACAGAGAATACCAGAGTTACTCCTTCACTAAAATCCTCTTCCCTTATTGACTGGGTACTGGTAAACCATCTGGATCATGTACACCAAGCAGGCATCTTGACAGATTTGCTTATCGATCATTCCCCTGTCTTCTGCATCTGGAGTACTGAGGCTGCTCCATCCCCTCCACTGCACTATGTCACCTTTACAAATTTTGCCAACCTAGATATTAAGGCTTTGTGTCATGATGTCTCAAGGATAAACTGGTCTGGTATTTACCTTTCCCACAATGTTGAGTCTGCACTAAGTATCTCCTTAATGAATTCCTAGCCATCCAGAACAAGCATGCCCCAAGGTGACATGGAGGGTGAGGGGTAAACAAACAAGATGGCTTCACAAAGATTTGCTTAAAATCTATGCTCTAGGGGCAAATGCTGGAAAAGTACAAAACCTTGGGGCTACAATCTGACTATGCTACCTACAGAACCCTACATAACTTCTGTAAAAACAGGTCAGAACAGCTAAGAGTGCCTATCATAAGAATTGCTGCTAGGCTCTGCTGGGGATCCTAGACAATTCTGGGCCCATGTCAATACTTTTCTCGGTGCGTCCCAGTCAGTTAGCACCAGTGACATGGTATTAAATGGAGTGCATTGCAATGTCTCCAACAACATTGATAATTCCTTCAATCAAATGTTCTCAGACCTGTCTCACTATACCTCTGCCTTCCCATCTCCCCAGGCAGCCTCTGCTTGCAACATCAGCACAGTCCACTACCCCTGCTATCCTTCACAACAAATGTCTAAAACCCCATTCTACTTCAAGGTAGGGGAATTCAAGCATGCATGGGATAGTCATAAGGCAATTCTGGGGTGGGGGTAGGAAGAAATAGGCTGTTGGTTAACTAGGATCTGCAGCTTATCCAGTAGGTAGGAAATGGGCAGACTGGGTGGGCCAGCGGTCCTTATCTGCCATCAAATTCTATGTTTCTATGTTTCTATGTAAGGCAATCTCAAGGACTGAGGTATTAAAACTATTATGGACTGTCTCTGACAACACTAGCTCTAGATCAGATACACTTGAGCCTTGGATCCTGAAACTAGAAGCATCATACATAGCCTCCCTTCTGGTTAGAAGTTTCACCTTGTCTCTCTTACATAGCCAAGTTCCTGACTGCTGGAAGATTGCTTGTGTAACGCCTGTCCTTAAAAAGGTAATACCAAGGAGATTACTAACTACAGGCCTATAGCCATCCTATCATTTCGGTCAAGTAAAATTCTGGAAAAACATGTTACAAGTCAAACCATTGGCTACCTCACAAAGTACAGTCTTCTCTCTGACACACAACATGGCCTCCATAAAGGTCACAGAAACCTCTACAGAGCTTCTCAAATTCACTAACGATGTGCTTACCAGTATGGACGCTGGTCAGCTGACAGGGCAGTTTTATAGACCTTACAAGGCCTTTGATCATGTTGATCACCTCTGCTACTCTCCACTCTTTGCAATCTGGGCTTTTTCACCCCAGTTGTCTCCCTGATATGGAAGCTATCTAACAAATAGAACTCAAATTGTGAAATTCAACTCCTCTTTATCTGATGGTGCTACCATCAATATGGAGCTTCCCCAGGGCTCTATTCTGAGACCTCTTCTTTTCTCACTTTTATCCATAACATAGCTGAGGTTTTTCTTCCATACTCATCTATTCTCTATGCAGATGATCTTGTACTTTATTCAAGTTCTGATAAGTCACCAGCATAAATGCATCCTTTCTTCAGATTTTACAAATGTCCAAAATTGGTTTCTGCACGTAAGCTTGTACTTAATGTTAAGAAAACCCAAGCAATATTACTTGGATCTGCCCCAAACTTATTACATGTCAAGCTTCCCTATTGGTGCAAGACCATGGTGGCACACAAATAGAATGTGTTACATCTTTTAAGTACCTGGGAATTCTTCTGGACCAATTCCTTGAATTCAGCCTGCATATACAATCTGCCTGCAAGGCAGTAAATGCTAAACTGGGGGTTGCTTACAAGTCCAGTTTCATGTTGACTCCCTCTGCTAAACTTGCTATTGTCAGAGGCATATTGCCTCCTGCCCTCACCTATGGCATATTGACCTTTGCTGCCACACAAAACCATCCTTCAAAAGTGAGATGTCACTTATAATAATATCTGTCGATATGCCTCCTCATCACCACCACTTAAGCATCACTGCCAACTGTACAGGGACCTGGGCTGGTTGTCCCCCCTCAGCTTGCTATCAGTACTCTCTTGGCTCCCTGATTAACTCTATACTCAGAAGCCAGACCCTTCAATGTTCACAACATTGCTGGTACCTCATACCTCCTCCTATAGGCTGCGATCGGTAGAGAAGTCCTTCTGAATGTACCTAGATGTAAAACAGGTCTAGTATAGTTGCCTGGCATAAGTTTTCCTGACTCTGTATTGCCTGCAATCTGTTTCTCTAATGCAATTCACTGACACAATGTTTCCCGAATATTGTTTGCTCTACTGGAAGATTTTTTAATATGTACTCCTTGTGAAATCCCAAGACAGGCACACCAGGGAAGGGCTGGGGTACTGTAGGTAGGGAGTAAGAGCAGCAGGAGGCACACAATACTGTTTGGACTTCAGGAAAATTGGTGCCAGGACTAAAGAATTAGGCCAGAGGAGAAGACTACTGAGTCTTGCACAGCATGCAGCAGACTGCATCTGAGTCTTCAGGCTTTCATTACCTTTCCTCACGGTAAGTGGAGCTCCATCAGCTTTATTGGTCTGTCCAGGCAGGTGGGGGCTCAGGAGCTTTCCTGCAGCTCTGTCAGCTTTGTTTATCTGCCGGGTGGGTGTGGGGCTCAGAAGCATTCCTGCAACAAGTGGAGCTCCATCGGCTTTGTTGGTCTGCCTGAGGGTGGGAGGCTCGGGAGCTTTCCTACGAGCTCTGTCGGCTTTTGTTTATCTGCCCGGTGGGTGTGGGGCTCAGAAGCATTCCTGTAACAAGTGGAGCTCCATTAGCTTTGTTGGTCTGCTGGGTGGGTGGAGGCTCAGGAGCTTTCCTATGGCAAGAGGAGCTCAGCCAGCTTTTTGGTCTTCCCGGGTGGTTGGAGGGCCCTGTTGGAGCTCTGTTGGCTTTGTTGGTAAGCCCAGGTGGTGGGGGCTCAGGAGCTTTCTTGTGGCAGGTGGAGCTCCATTGCTTCCTTGGTCTGCCTGGGTGCATGGGGCCTCAGGAGTAGCCTTCACTTACTACGTTGTGTTGTGCTACATGTTTGCCAATAAATGCTGCACAGGTAATGTCAGGGAAATGTCAAGTGGGATTTCATTTAGTGGTGAAATTCTATGATGGAAAACTGGTGATGGTATACTGTTTGTCAGGCAATGTCATGCTGGGCAACTGTACAGATCCCTGTAAAACATAAAAGGCTCTGTTGCCTTCAATCACTCTGCTCTAAGCTTTGGAACTCTCTCCTCCAAGCACCTCAAATATCAGGATCCCATGACAGCTTCAAAGGAGCTGCACTTACATCTATCTCTTGCTGATCTCTGCACTTGTTTTAATCCTCCCTAATCCATTCACCCGCCAGATGCTGCCTGGCTTAACTTTAACCTCCCTAACCTCATAGCACGTCTTACTCCTTACTCTTACTATCTCCTTGAGAGCTAATCTACTCCAACTCTCCCCCACACCTGAGTCTTGTTTCAGAGGCCATGATAATGCGTCCTGCCCAGTCAGAATTTGCCCTTGCCTTGCCTTGTTTTCTCTGCCTATTTGAATCTTCAGTTGTTGTGGCTAATTTGAACAATATTTCTTTGCTGCTACGTTGTGGTATCTCTTCCTAGGCTGTGTAGGTTTCTTTGCCTAAGAATTCTATGTGTATTGCATTGATTGGTATTGTCCTGGCTGCATGTATTCATTACTACTAACTGTTTTGACCTATGCTACTGTAATTTCATTGTACTCATGCTATGTATCTGCCTTTGATTGTTGTACTCTCTCGAGTTGAGCCTGAAAATAGTCATTTCATGGCTAGTGACATATACCGTTAACAAAACTAAATAAATAAATAAGCATGCATATACATGTCAACATATATGAGAACTGCAGTGGTATATGTTGAACAGAGTCCAAGCTTTCTATGAAACAAATTTAAGTTTCTAAACCAAACAGTTAAAAAGATGCATCTTTTCAAGAGTAATGTCAAGCATGATAAAATGTGTTAACAAATGTGTTTGAAATTGTCAGAATATATTAGTGGTGTTTAAACACATAATTGTCTTGCTTCCATTGTCCTAGTTTGTTTGTGCAGTTGTAGTTACACAAAGGCTTATTGGTACCGTACACTGTGCATCATTGCATGAGTAGCGGTATACATGTTATTCAATGGGTACCACATTTGCACAAGGCTCGGTGTACTGCAGTATCGCTATCGGTAAACTTTTGTATGATTACCACTGTATTCCCCAATATTTTGTTGTATATTATGTAATCTGTGTGTGCATATAAGGGATATTTCAGGTAAGGGCCATGGCATATTTTATTTATGCAACACCTATTGTATGTTTGCTTTGGTATTTATGTTACTTTTTCTTATAATTTGTGTTTTCTTCAATTTCAGGATAACTGAGCATAATTTTCAGATGGGCAAGTGGAGACAAGCATTTTCTGATGCATGTGATGCTTTTCTGCATCCATGTATCATCATGCATTAGAGTTGTGCTGTTTGTGATGATGGACAGGTACAGAGAAGGAGGCGGTGGTTGGTTACTGAGAGGCTGGGGAAAGAGTGATTGTTGATGGTGTGCAGGATGGGCTGTGGTGGTCAGAAATAGTGAGCAGGTTTTCTGGTATGTGGAGGAGGTAAGGGGACAAAATGTGGTTGGGTGTTGCTTTGGGAGGCAGGGGAATACTCTCAATGTTCAAATATAGGTTTTTGTGCTGAGTTGAGAACTTTTTGAGGAATTTCAAGACAAATTGAAATTGGGGACAAAGTGAATATGCTCGGTTGGGTGTGGCATGGAAATGAAACTGAGATCCAGAGTTGGTGCACAAGAAAGCAGAAGCCTTCTGATTGTGTGCTGCTTGTGTTGCCAGCTCTGGCCAATGGGGACCTACAGTGAAGATTTTTCCTCCTGGGGACCTAGAGTGTTACACACCTGTGAGGATATTAAAGGAGCACATTTCAGTGATATTTTTTTTCCTTTCCAAGGGACCTAGAGTGAGAATATTATTCTAACTCTTGGTCCCAGGAAAGGAAAAATATCATTGATATGTGCCTTTAATATCCTCACAGGTGTCGTATAAATATTAAATATTTTATGTTTACTATATATCTGTGACAGCTATGTTTTAATTAGTTTAGGTAATCTATTTTATACTGGATAAGCTCTATCAACTTGACAGAATATGTGAATCTGATACTGAGCAGTGGTAATGAGTACCTAGAGTGACTAAGGGGTTTCTACAGTATCCCCAAGAGGTCTTTTACTGTGGAGCAGAAGCTATGGCTGGATGAGAAGGGAGTATGAATGCGTCATTACCAAATTGTTTGTTTGTTTATTTATTTAATGGTTAAGTACTCTGGAATACAATTCCTTTTACAGGTACAACCCAAGGTCAAGAAAACATATATCAGTGTACATTTGACATTGTACATTAACATAATATTACACAAATGGGAATACATATTCTTAGATTTGAGTAAAGCATTTGACACTGTTTGCCCATACTCTAATTGTGAACAGCCTCACCAATATTGGCTACCTAGCTACTACCAAATGGTTCTCCAGTTACCTATCAGGTAGGATACAGAAAGTCAAAGCTGGTGGGCTGTTCTCTGCCTCCTTACCAGTTACTAGGGAGTCCCACAAGGTTCCATCTTAGGTCCCATACTCTTCTCCCTATATATCAACAACCTCAATTCTCAAATAACCAGGTCAATCTTGCATTTCTTTGCAGATGATACACAGTTTTGTATACATCCGGCCATACAATATCGGAAGTCAGGGATACACTTCAAGTCGATTTCATACAGCTAGAAACAAATCTCATCAATACCAAACTCCTCCAAATGCTAAAAAACTAAGGCCATGATTTCCCCAATACTTCCTCCATCATCCTCACTGTCCCACCTAAAGACTTCATCGTTACATCCCTAGGTGAACCACTGGAAGTTGTCTCTAAATTTAAATACCTCAGCTTTTGGTTAGACAACAAGCTCTCCTTCAATGAACGCACACTGACGACCTGTCCAGAAGACTAAAAGCTATACTAGGCTTCTTCTTCCAAAATAGGTCCCTCTTTCCCTGGAAACCAGACTCAGGCTTGTTCAGACCACCTTCCTCCCTTTACTTGACTATGGGGACATATTATATACTTCTGCACCAATTATTAACCTAAACAAATTGAACATTCTCTATCAATGTGCCCTGCGCTTCATTACAAACTACCCATACGAACCACCATTGAGAACTATACGCTAGCAGTTGGTTGGACTTCACTTACCATTAGATGCACACTCCATGCTGGCATTTGGACCCTAAAACTTCTTCTGAATAAATTACCAAGCTACTTAGTAGCACTTATCCATACTGCCCACAGCTCTTCTTTCCTTAGGAATTCAGATTTTATCCTACTCGACACACCTAGGACTCGTACCTTCTTTGGCAGCACGAGTCTTCTCGAAATACCTACCAACTATTTGGAACCAGCTGCAATCCACTCTCAAACTATCCAGTGTAGTCTCAGTAAATTTCTTCAAAAACTGGTGGCTTCAAAAGTAAAGGATACCTGTAACTATTTCTAAACTCCCTCCCTAGCTTTCTCCTTACTTCCTTAGTTTGTTCTCACTACACCTCCTTCCTTAAACAACTTGTACTCAATATTTTTTTTGGTTTTGTTTTCACCCAGGACTGTTTACCCATGTACCTTGTAGGACCTGGTCTGCCATTTTATATATTGTTATGTTATTACCTGCATTGTATATTTGTTGTAACCATGCACCCAGGTCCTCCTCCTGAATGAAGCTTGTTCAATGGGCGCCTTCCTGCAATAAACTTGAACTTGAACATATTCCACATCCAGTTGAGTCCAAAAATTGTACTTACATATACATTAAAGCATTCACATTTAAACAATTTTTTATAATAAGATGATAAAGTACTTGAAAAGTACTATAGCTTGATAGACACTGAATCTATGATGGTATTTGTTTCCAGGTAGTGGATGCAACAAAAGCAAAGGTGCTACCATGAAGTGTACACATCAAAGGAACATTTTAAAGAGAGAATGGTCATTTGAAGATTGAGTGCTGTCATCAGGTTTGTAAACTTTTAATTGGTTACTCAAACTGGGAAGGTTCCTGTCTTCTAAATCTTATGTATATACATAAACATTAACAGCTTTAAAGACAAGGAGACAGGAAACCACCCCAGTTTCCTGTGAACTCACAGTATTATTTGGTGCAAGCAAAGTGAATTTTCCTGCCCTTTGTATCAAAGCTGACTTCTTAGATAAGGTGCTTAATGAGGCATTACTATTTATTAATGATGCATAATTTACTATTGGCAACAGACTCTGATTGTCTACTGCCAGTCTGGATTCTATAGTAAAGTAGCCATGTATCTTGTATAATAACACAATTTTAGTCTGAATTGTAGCTGTTGTTGTTTGTATGTGGGACTGAAACTCAAAAGTAGGGTCCAATATAATGCCCAAATACTTAATATTGGAAACATTTTCATAAAAGATTTCATCTTGTGATGCAACCTAAAATTGTGACCATTATCCATCAATCTGGCAGGGTTCCAGATATCATTGTTTTAGTTTTTGCTTTATTTAATAGAAGTTGTTTTCTTTCATACATTTCTGTATAGAACACAGTTCTTCAGTTAGAGTCTCATTTAAATCAATAGATGGCAATCCATTAGAATAGATCACAGCATTGTCAGCATACAAAATTAAGTGTTCTCCTTTAGTGGATGTTGTTATTGAGTCAAAAAATAAAAGAAAATAATATGGACCCTAATATGAGTCTTGTGGGACTGTACATTTTACCTTGGCCTTATCTGATATACAGCCACCATATTTAACAGTTTGGTACCTTCTGGTTAAATAATTGGTAATCCACCCCAAAACTGGTTTCCTAAGTCCTAAATGTTCTATTTTCTTATTAAAAGGTCATGGTAACTAGGTCAAATGCATTGGTCAAGTCCATGAATGTGGCACCAGTCAGGCATCCTTTTCCATGCCTTCATGGACCACACTTGTCAACTTGACCAAGGCAGTCTCTGTTCCATACCCTCTCCTGAGTCCATGCTGGCTGCGTGACAGAAGTCAATGATTTTCCATGTATTCAATTAGTTGATTGCAGACCACCTGTTTCTGTATCTTTGAGAGGCCGACATGATGGAGATTGGTCTATTGCAAAAACTTATACTACAAGGAAGCCCTAACCAAGAACTGGAATGATGGTCATAAATTCTGGGCAAACCTAAAAGAGGTCACCGAACATGAGCCCAAAATGGCTCCCAACATGCTCAGAGTTGATGAATCCACCATCCTGATCCTAAATCTATAACCAACACCTTCAACCATGCTTTCACTATCCTCTGTAATGTCCTCCCTACTGACTTCTTCTCCCTCATCAACCCTACTGCTCCTTCACAGACCCCAGTGCATCCCCCTTTTCACTTCAAGACTATTACTATCGGGAAGCCAGGAAATACGTGTAAGGTGCTTGGCGAGAAAACACTGGAGATAACCTCGATCTGAACAAATCTTGCTCTTCTGGAAGAAACTCCTGTCCCCTCTTACCCATATCCTTAACCTATCAAACCAGTTCACAGTATTCCTCAACAACAGAAGTCACAGTAGTCACCCCTGCCTACAAGAGTGGGATCGGGCCATGGCCAAGAGCTATAGACCCATCTCTGCTCTTCCACCACTCTCAAGGCCCTGGAACAAGTGTCATGGACCAACATGATGAATACCTGGACAAACATAAGCTCCTATGCACTGAGCAGCATGGCTTTAGGGCAGAGACCAGCACCACTACAGCCCTCCTGGAATTCATGGGCTTCATCCATAAATCCTCGGTATTGGACAGCTTGCTGGGCAATCTATATCAATCTAACAAAGGCCTTTGATACTGTCAGTCATGACTTCCTAGTTGACCAACTCACTGCTACAGGCCTTGCACCCCAAGGTGGTTGCATGGTTCCACAGTTACCTGCACTGCCGCTCCCAGTAAGTCAGGATAGGTACTGTCCTCTCAGACAGAAAACCTGCCTGCTCAGGCATTCTGCAGGGGTCAATACTGGGTCCCCTCCTGTTTAGTTTATTCATGAATTGCCTCCCCCAAGTCAGTCAAGGCCACATCGCCATTTATGCAGATGATATGGTTGTCTTCTCAAATGGTTTGGACCCCAGTGCCCTTGAACAGCAACTACAGAGCGACTTCACCAGTGAAGAGGCATGGTTCAGAGATCATAAATTGATAATGAACTACAAGAAAACAAAACCATGCTATTTTCCAGCTCTCTAAATAAATACAAAAACTACCCACTATCAATATGCAACAGTGACGAGGTTTCCTTGAACTTATTCAACACTTTAAATACCTCAGTATCACTACTGACAACTCACTGTCCTATACTCTCCACATTGACAACATGCCCAAAGCTATCAACAAGCCCATAGGGCTACTTTATCATCACAAGCATATCCTCTCCCTCGAAGCCCTCAGCATAGCTGTTCACAATTCTGTAGGTTCCTGGTGGACTAGGGGCTGACTGTATATGGGTCTGCCACAGATACTGCTCTCTGGTGCATAAAAACTGCACTCAACAAAGCCTGCCTACTCACCTTAGGTGCACCGACTGACTCACACCTGTGATCTCTATGCCAAGGCACACTGGCTCATGCTCAATGGCCAACTAAATATCAATACTGCCTTCTGACCAAAATGATCTGCCTTGGTCAGCTACCATCAGTTGTCCAACAACTTCTGTTTTCCAGCACTAATACACTGCACACCAGTAACTCCGAACACCAGTCCTTCCTAACTCTGAAATGTCAATCATCTCAAGGACAAAGATCCTTGCTTATCATGCACCACTGTGGTGCAACTCCCTCCAGGAGAACATTGTGTGCCTGCCCACACTGGGTACTTTCAAAATGAACTTAAAGCTCCTTATGATAAGTGAATCTCAATGTGCCTGCCATTGCTAGCACCACTTTCCACCCCATCACTACTTCCATCCCTACCCCTCAACCCTTCCCTCTCTCCCTGAGTACGTCCTCCAGCTCCCACATATCTAGCACCCTCTCCCTCTGTCTCCAATCTAGCCTCCTCCCTCTGATCCCTACTGCTATACTGAAATTATGCTCTCCTTTTGCACATTGCACTTGAGCACCTCCTTCACCCCTTTTTTCTTTTTCTTTAGCACTTAGCAACACTCAAACAACCTCTTAATTGCTGACAACTGACGGTTTCACCATTGGGCACTGTAAATTGTCTATTTTCCTGTTGACCTGTACCGTGTTTGATATATAATCCTGTTTGAATACCTTTGTATTTCTGCAATCTTTTGTGTAATTTTTACCTTCAGTATCTGTTGTACTGAAATGTCCTGACATGGAACCTATGTAAAGAGCTCTGAGCTCAAATGGTTTTCGAGTACTGAAATAAATAAATAAATAAGTAAGTTAGCGAATTCACAAGGGGAACCTGATTCATGTATGGGCACAACAAAAACAAATTTCCACAGATCTGGTACTTAACCCAAAGAAAAGGTAAATTAAAGTATTACACTAATTGCATAGGTATTTTACTGCAGCCAACCTCAGTAACTTTGTTGGCAAATTATCAGATCAATTAGATTTGTCTGGCTTTATCTAATTTAACAATGTAAGTACTTCAAGTCGAGTGACTGCTCTCAGGTAGAAATATGGTCTACCAAGTGCTTGTCAAAGTCTAAATCTGAAAGCAATCTTTCAAATCTTTACGGTAACTATCTAAGAGAATATTTTATTAAATTCATTTGCTAAGGACAAGGGACATGTTATTATTTTATACACCTTTTTCATTGCCATAGTTGCTTGGAGGTGAGAGATTAACAAGACCATTTACAGTCTTCCAAAACTTTTTAGTATCTGCCAAACCCCCAATGTTCTGTTTCTTCAAATATTCTACCTTTGCCAATTTTATTTTAATTTTGCAGCTATTTCTCAAATGTCTGTAATGTTGCAGGATTGCCACTGATTCATTTTGCTCACAATTTATCCATGATCTGTCTCTGTCTTTCATTGATTTAAAGAGATGGGAAGTTAGCCACCTAGATTCTCTACCACTAGTATGCCTTCCCAGATAGGTGCATGTAGATCCAATATGCTTGTAAACTCATAAATAAAATAATCCAATGCACAATTTATATCCAGAATCAACCTCAAATAGGACCAATCCATATCCTGAAGGCTCCTTCAAATTTGAGGTGTGTTAAATCCTGAATAATTCCTGAATACAGACACCTTAGTTTTCAATTTTCTACTGCTTGAGTGTTTCCATATATAAAAGATTGGATGGTGATCGCTCAGTGAGTCTGCGATCAACCCACATTGAAGAATGCGATTTGGCCTATTAGACAATAACCAGTCAAGAACTGTATGCCTTTTAGTTTTCAAATTTAACCTAGTGGGAAGGTTGAATAATTGCTACAGATTTGTATGTGCAAGAGTACTATTAAATTTAAGAATCTCAGCTCTGGACCAATTTGAATTAAAGTTTCCCACCACTATGAGCTCACCCACAGTGTTATGAGCTAACACATTATAGAACTCATGTAGCCCTTCTTATTAGTCTTAGGTACAATATAAACACAACAAATCATCAGATTTTAACATTACCCAATTAAAGTTGTATGGTCAGGAGTTCATAGGATCTGTGGGGAGCTCATTATACAACTTTCTTCAGCAATAAGTGTGGTTTTATCATACAGCATAACCCCACCTCCCTCCCTCCCCTTCATCCTATCCCTCCTAAAGATGTTGTACCCAGGAAGAATTATCTCATTATGTATAAAATATGTTTGCAGCCATGTTTCACTAATAGCTAATACATCAGGGTTATAGCTAACATTCCAAGCCTCAATTTCATGAAACTTAGACAGTAAGCTTTGAGCATTTAAAATGTATTATTCATAAGCCATGTAGGTGACCTAAAATAATCAATATCGGTAAAGTTGTTATAAGGGGACTGGGGTTGGTCTCGATGTCCGGCCAGAAGTATCGCTAATATGACACTTACTATAGCAACTGACTGAGACATTGCACGTACTCCTAAGTCAATCCTTTGCAGCATGCCCCAAATTTTATCCTAGCTTTTTATTATTAGACCCTATAATTTGGCATTGAGTCAGATTAAAATCACATAAAATGCCACCTGAAAACATTTCTGAGGCATTATTATAATCTGTGGGCTTGTACAAACAACATTTTGTAATTAGGCATCAGTGCATAAAATGCTTTAAATATACAGCATCCCTGCAAACAAACCTATTACAGACATTTCTATTAGTACAATATAACACTAAATTAAAATGAACAATATCAATAAGCCTGTAAACAGTGTGACTTTATAGTCCTTACCAAGCAGTGTTCTGTGCCCTAGTCTATTCTGGTCTGACTCTGCTCAGACTCCAACTAATTCACTTTGCCTCCTCACTTGGCCACTGCTTGAGACACCTCCACATCAGATGCAGGTGTGCTTTTAAGTATGGATGGCCCTTCTCTTCACAATGCTGCCACTGTCATGATTAAAATTGCAAATGCTTGTGAAGCAGAAACAGGTTGCAGTTAATAGCAGCTGCAGAGCAAGCAGTCAATGAATCACATGCAGTGTGCACCTGTGGATAGTTGTCTTGACAGCAGTTCATTCAGGTCAGCAAAGCACACAGCATCATCAGAGCAATGTAAAAGTCTTGTAGGCAAACTAGCAGGAGGTTAGAGATAATGCCACAGTTGTTTACTTACTGGCCAGTCCAACACAAAGCCTGCCACTCCCCAGTCAGATTCCAATGGATTCACTTTGCCTCCGCATTTAGCCACTGCCACTAAGACACCCGCTTAGACAATTAGAGAAATTGAAAAAGTAAAAACAGGCAGTTGACTACCTTATGTGTTGTTTTTTTGTGGTTTTGAGACTGAATAATTTCTATTGTGGCAACTTTTTAAAAGATTGTCTGGGGAACAATTAGAGCAACAGGTAGGTACAGACTTGAATTATTACAAATAAGCAACATAACAAGAAACAATCTGATCAGTGCAGGAACAAAAAGTCAGGAAGTCCAAGTTTAGAGTTCTCGAGTATATAACCCTAACTGCACCTGTTCTACCAAGTTCTGCTGGCAGGGCTGCTTTACCCAACTGCATGTAATCCAAATAACTAAAACTCCCTATTTCTTTGCTTTTAGAAAATAAGTGTCATCATGATTATCAAATAGTTCCTTTTTCCACATTGTACTGTAGAGTACGTGAATTCTACCAATGAAAGGAGTTCTACCAATCAGGTGGAAGGCATAATTTTTCAATGAAATGCTGCAGATTGAAACACAACTCCCATGTCCAACACTGACAGTCTTGGGTTCAGAGCAGGAAGAGAGAGAGAGAGAGCGGGTCACCTAAGGAAGACAGTGTGACTCTCCACTGTCCTCCAGTTGGCAATTGCTGCACTGGCACTTCTGGGACCAGGAGCAGACAACAGGTAATTCTGCCTACTGAAAGAAATTCCACCAATCAGGTGGAATCATAGGTATCATAGGTAAATACAGAGCTATGTAGACAATAGTCCTTTTGCTTGTCAATTCATGAGTACCCCAGAATCTTATGCTTGATAAGGAAACTATACAATCTATTCTTAAAAGTGTCCATTTTATCACTAGCTACAACCTCTAATGGTAGTTTGTTCCAAATGTTAGTTACTCTTAGGGTGAGCCAGGATTTTCTTTTATTTGTTTTAGAACAATCACAAACAATTGTAGAGGGTGTGCCCTAGTAATGCATGATGATTCCCTGACTCTCAACCCCAGGAGCTCCATAAGCCTGAATCAGTGACTGATTTGTAAATCAAACACATGACCCCTCTTAACCGCTTAAACTCCAAGGGATATAGGCCCAAAATATTCAACCTCATTTGATAATTCTGTCCTTTTGCCTCCTGTATGTTAAAGGGTTTCTCTCCACTGGAATCTTTCCAATGCTGCTATCTCGCCCTTTCACTTGGTGACCAAAACTGTGCACAGTAGTCTAAATGTGGCCTCACCAAAGATGTGTAAAGGGGTAACAAGACTTCTTTTCTCCTGCATCTAATATGCTTATTAATATAGTGCAGTATACTACTTGATTTCTTAATAACTGAATTACAATGTGTTTTGAATGATAAATCATTAGTAACCACAATACCCAGGTCACTTTGTTGCTCCACAATACTCAGTATTTGTCCTCTAAGTGTATATGACCATTGTTTGTTTAGGCTCCCAAAATGCATAACACAACATTTATCTACATTGAATGTCAGTTTTTGTCCAGTGCCCAAGTTTTCAATGCATTTAAAGCTTCTTGGAGTCGTGTGGCATCATCCTGGTTGTTCACAAGATGCCCTACCCGGTGTTGTTGGCAAACTTAGATACCCAAACTCCATTGTTAACACACATTGAAGCAATATACATATTGAACAAGCAGGGCCCCAACACAGAGCCCTGAGGCACACCACTAGTCACCTTGGCCCAAGCAAAATTGGTTCCATTAACACTAACAGATTGTGTTCTAGAATTAAGCCATGCTTCTATCCATTTTGTTATTTTCCCATCCAAACCATGTGTAATTAATGCCTCAATAAGTTCTCTGAGTGGTACCTTATCGAATGCCTTTGAAAAATCCAGGTACACCATATCCACAGACTGCCCCTCCCCCATGGATCTACAGTACTAACCCTTTCATAAAACTCAAGTAGATTAGTCTGACAAGATCTCCCAGCAGTAAAACCATACTGTACTGGATCCATCTTGTCCATTTTTGAAGATACTCCATGATCTAGTCCTTTAAGATACCCTCAAAAATTTTCCCCAAGACCAATGTCAAACTAATCGGTTATAATTTGACACATCATGTCTGCTCCCTTTCTTGTAAATAGGAACCACCATAGCTTGCTTCCATGTCTCCAGAACATACCCTCATTTAGTGATCTTTGAAAAGTCACTGCAGAGGTCCAGCCAAGAAATCGGCATTTCCTTAATTATTCTTGGATGTATTCCATCTGGGCGCTGGGATTTATTTTGATCTATTTTTTGTAGCCTTTTAAGTATCTCTTCTCTAGTAATCAACAATCCAATATCTAATGCAGTTTCTAAATGAGCTAGTTTGTGGAAGATTTATTATTAAAGACTGATGTAAAGAAGTCGTACATTTGAGCTAAATGGAACTGGTCGGTGACCATGCTTCCATCTGTTGCATGTAGTGGGCCTATAGCACCACAAACTCCTTTTGTCACTAATATAAGCATAAAGACTTGTAATTGTCTTGGACCCTAGTCACAAGACTCAGCTCATATTTTATTTTGGCATCCTTAATACATCTTTTTGACTTTTTAAAAGATCCTTATAAATATTCCAGCATATACTGCTGCCAGATCTTTTAGCCCTAGAAAAGACCTATTTTTTTTTTTACTCTGCTGCTATACTGATTTTGACATCCATTTAGGTAAGATCTTAGCATTGCCATCCAATCCCTTTATTAGGGGGTAAAGTGTTTAGTTAATGAGGATATCTTATCCATCAGGAGGTCCCACATGGAGTCAAGGGTTTTATTTTGGAAAACTTCTACCCAGTTCCATGTGCTTAGATATAATTTCATGCCATCGAAACTGCCTTATTATAATTATATGTAATAGTTGTGCTTTTAGTAGTATCCACTAATATGCCAAGGAGAAATAGACCATCGAATGATCACTCGATCCAAGAGGAGGGAGAACCTTACAAAAATTTATATTGTCAATTAAATTGCTTCGAACAAGATCTAAGATATGGTTTCCTCTAGTATTGGAAGTAACCATCTGGTTCATCCGCTAGCAAACATGTTTCCAGATAGCGTAATTCCCAAACAGTATTTGACTGTAGTGTTTCCCAGTTTATGCCAGGTAGATTTAAATCACCTAGAACCACATTACTTTTAGTGGTACCAATAGTATTTAAAAATCCAGTATGTGTTCTTCCTGATTGGATGTGGCAGACGGTGCTCTATATATCACACCATTGTTAATAGGAGCCAGACAGTGGAGAGATATCTTTACCCATAACCCCTCAATTTTATCCCATTTGGATGTGTCTATTATCTCAGAATTAATTTTGTTAGAGATATACAAGGCCATGCCCCGTCCTCATTTTACTTTCTTATCTTTATGGAACAAGTTTATCCATGGATTTGCTTTTCCCATTGGTCATTTGGACTCCACCAGGTCTCCGTAATAGCACAGATACTGATATTCAGATGTTCTATAGTTAATTTTAACTCTCCAAACTTGTTATTCAAACTCCTAGCATTTCATAAAAAAGTTCTGTGCAGTATAATCTTTTGTGTCCATTTAAGAAATGACTTGTAGGCCTCTCTCCCGCCTTCCTATTAAGTTTAAATTTTCCTCAATTGCCTGTCTGAGTTTGTAAGCAAAGATTCGTTTGCCCCTTCTATTTAGATGGAGGCCATCCTGTGAGTATAACATGGGGTTCCTAAACTTTACATCATGTTCCAGAAAGATGTAGCCCTCTCTGAAGCACCATCTTTTCAAGCATCATTTTGGTTTGATATTACAAAATTATCCTTTTGAGAGGCACTGAGAACTGGTAATATACCAGAAATGACAAGGTCACAGCCAGCTTCTGTAAGGGTCTTCCCAACTCCTCATAATCCCTTTGTATATCAAGGAGACTTCTTTATCCCACATCATTTACTCCTACGTGTATTAAGACAAATGGTTTAAAGTTAATTTTCACCACAGAGCCGCAGATTGAAAAGCGCTCCCAGGTCTAACACCAGCAGTCTTGGCAACAGACCAGGGACAGAGAGAGAGAGAGAGAGAGAGAGAGAGAGAGGTCAGCTAAGGAAGACAGGTACTCTCCCATGTCCTCCAAATACCTAAAACAAGTTTCAACAATCACATGCAGTCTAACTTCCTTCAGGAACTTTATTTCAAGCAGCCCTCCACACTTAGGCCCTCTGCACGAAGGACCAAGTGCTAAGGACAACACAGGAGTGTGCCAAGAATCAGCCAAGGAGACTGCCAACAGCAGGGAATCCTACCAGTCTCAACCTAGGTATGACCTGGCTACAGACAGGGCTGGAATAATGCAGTGAGAGTTTAGGGAACTGGGAAGCAGTCTTAGACAGGTAGCTTACTCACAAGCCTTTGCTGCCTGTCTACAATGGGGAAGGACAGAGGTCTCTGCACTAGGCCTTCAACTTGGTTAAAATAATGGTGCAGAGATGAGGGTATGGCTACATTGGTGTGTAGGGCCAGCTGGCATGAAAAGAGCCTATACAAAGGTGATGCCACTCAGTTAAACAAGGTAGCCCCAAACCCAAATACTCACAATAAGTACTCAAACAAAATAGCTCAGATTTTATTAACATATTGGAAACAAAATTTAAATAGGTAGCTAACACCCAGAGACTAATCCCAGAACTTCAAGTCAGCAGGCCCTTTATCAGAGAGTGTGCTCAGGGAACAAAACTGTCACACTGTGGGGTTGGGGGAGTGGGGGACACTACTAGACAGGGTGGTGGTGGGTGAGTGATCCACTAGACATCAGGGAAGGGATAAAATAAGGTTTGTGGGAGGGGTGGGAATTACCTGACAGGGTGGTGGGGTGGGGGTCAACTGGACACCAGGTAAGGGATTAAATATTTTTTAAAACATGGATGGGACTCTAGGTTGTGGGGAGTGTGGTGGGAGAACTACCTGACAGGGTTGGGGCAGAGGGGTTACTAGACACCAGGGAAGGGATTAATTTTTTTTATTTTTTTTTACAAATGGGCATTGGGCATGCGATAGGTGGGATGGGGGAGGACCTCTAGACATCAGGGATAGAGCAAGAGTGGTGTTGGGGAATTCACCATTTGTAACTTCAACTTGCATTGGGGATTTTAAGTGCAATTTGCATAAAAACCCCAAAGCAAAGCAAAAGTCACAAATGGCAAATTTCGGTAATTAAAAAAAATTATGCAAGTGCTATGCAGGGTGAAATTGCTAACTTCACGGCACTCGCCTGTGTAGTAAATCTTGCTGCATCTCTACTTATGGCCACACTGGATGAATTTATACAGACTAGATGTTACAGAAGGGCAACAGCAACCAATGCCCTTTTAAGAGCAAATAGTGCCCACCAAAAGAATCTGAAAGACTCTACCATTTAGTCAGTTTATTATACTGTGCAGAAGTTGCAGCAATCTAACTGATTTTGATTCACAAGCTGATAAATTACAGAACAGATTTGAAGATAGAGGTTACAATGTTGATCTGCCTGTAAATGTAAGGCACAGCACAAGGGACATACAGTATGTAAGGAGAACTTCTGATAGAAAAACAACTGGTGATCCAAACTAAGGAGGGAGCCCTTACACTTTATCATACTTACCTAGGGGTAAGATTGGGCATGTTATATGTGCTAACAGGTTTATTTTAACAGCTGATGCTAGTTTTAGAGCCTCCAAAGATAATAGTCCAAGGGTTCCATGTCAAACCATGCCTGCAAAACTGCATGGGGCAAATACAGTGACTTGAAACAATGAGAACTATAATGGCGCATTGCTACATTGCAACACAGTGCTGCATACCGATGGCAAACATCCATTATGAGTAACTTGAGGGGGGCTGTACTTCTATAAACCCATGGGAGGGCTTCACCCCCAAACCCACCTAACTAAAAATAACCATCTCTGATCTGCAAAAGTAGACCACAAGAGCAATACCCCCAACAGTGCTAAACTTTTTTATAATAACATCTTTAGTAAACATTTACAGACAAAAATGCAAATATCACAGAAATAGTATACATACCTAAACAACAGATATAGTAACACCAGTTACTGGTAAACATTAGTTGAAAATTAGGGACAGACAGAATCTGCTGCCAATTTAACCATTACTACCTAATTACAAAAATAGAGCTTAAATAAACTGTAGTAAGTGGGGAAATTATAATTAAAAGTACAACTAAAAGTAACAAACACCACCTGAAATGTAGAAAAGTGTAGATTTGGGCTTGGGCCATCTAACAAACATAAAATAATAAAACACTTCTTACTACCATGTCAATAAGGGTAGATTGAGGAAACTAGAGCATAACCAATAATGTAAATCCACAATTAAATCAAAGATCAAATATATATATTAGAGAATAAAGGAGACCCAATTTTGACAGTGCTAAACTTAACATGCATTTTAAATACCACATCACTCAAATGATTATTGCTGTATTTGCCTCACTGTATTCGAGTCACTCTATTTGACTCATTTTGATGGGATACCTAGTCCAGAAATAACATTTGAAATGGGGACTAATTTATGAATAAATTAGTACATAGTTATTTTTTCTGTATCACCTGAAATTAGCAGCAGGACATGGCTGCCTCCAAGAACCCGTGGGGATTTCATAAGTATTCTAGATGTAATATATGTCGTTATCTCTTCCAGGGATATATCTAACCACCCAAGTAGTTCTATTCTGTCTGTAAATGTTAGAAAGTGCATTGCATGTGACACTCCATTTGTGATATATGCACTCTGGTGCACATATACTGTAAGTTGTTGTATATTGGATACAGTGTGAGAGCACTAAAGCTCAGAATCTAGAACACATTGGGTCAATTCATGATGATAAATCTGATACTCCTGTAGGACAACATTTTTACTGAGACACAATTCAAATCCTGACTCAATTAAGTTTATGGGAATAGAGCACAACATGAAAAACAGAAGCGATAGCAACAGACAGAATAAGTTGCAACAAAAGAGATTTTGGATTTATAGAATTTAACGCCTAAAGTCAAGGATTAAGCGACCATTGGAACCTTAAGCCACACTTATAACTAATAATCTTTTCCATTTACACAGCGATGTGTTTTTAGCATTAGATCTAAATTTCTGGTATTCTTGTGATCCTTTTGTCTTTCTCTGTCCTTCATTCCCTCCTACTCTACCTTTGTGATGCTTTTTCCTTTCATGTTTTTCCTTTACCTGTACCCCTCCATCCCCATCCCATCCTGCCCTTCCTTTCCTTATGTTTTATGTGTAGCACCACACATTTGAGCCCAATTTTCAAAGGCCTAGAATGTTGGAAAGGACTTGCGTCAAAAGATTTTGATGCAAGGGTGACTTACGTCACAACTTTCATCATTTGCGATTTTCTAAAGCAGTCCACATCAAATCGTGATGCAGCTGCACCAAAGCCCCTTGCACCAAGATTGCAGCAAACAATGAGGTGTGTCAAGTTGCATTGGAGCTTGCACCAAAGCAGGGCTGCAACATCCCTTTTTGGTATTTTGCAATCCCCACTGTGAACACAACAAGGGACACCACTTGGACCAGCCAGGAGGAGATCTAAGTGGCATGCACCAGTGGGATGGGGTCTGACACTGGGCTGCTGGATGCATAAAGGGCATGGGATGTGGCATAGGTGGAGTTGAGGGACATCCCAGCATGAGTGAGAATGATGCAGCACCCAGCAGGTGCATTTGCATTGCAATGTATTATTATATGCAGTTTACTGATCTTCCCTGGTGGTCTAATGTATCCCCATGATCCATGATATCCCCAGAAATATTGATATATCTTCCTTGTTGGTCTAGCGGAACTCCCCTGGATCTCTGATGTCCTCCAGAAATATTGATATATCTTCTCTGGTGGTCTAGTGGACCCTTGATCCATGATGTCCCCAGAAATATTGATATATCTTCTCTGGTGGTCTAGCAGACCCCAGTTCCCTATATCCTCCAGAAATGTTGATATGTCTTCCCTGATTGTCTAGCAGAACCCTCTGATCTCCCTCAAAACCTTTTATATAACAATTCCTGGTACTCTAGTGGACCCCCATACCAGCACATAGTGCCCCACCACACCACTCCCCAACTCTTCCATGAGTCATCAACTGGTGCAACCCTCTGCTCTGCACCACTGACTGCTGACTGAGCTGTCAAGGAGCTACAGCATTGTATACAGCACATGAACATGAGCTGTCAGTCAATGAGCACACAATGTATACAGTACACACTTCTTGAACAGCTCAGTTGGTGGCTGGCCATGGTGGAGACCAGAGAGGTGCCAGTCGCGGATCATGAAGGGATGGGGAGAAGGGTGGTGGACAGTGTCTGCCAGGGTTGGGGTGGGGTCTACTAGACCACCAGTGAGATGTTATGTAAATTGTTTTTGGGGAGATCAGGGATCAGGGGTCTGCTAGACTACAGGATGATATATCAATATTATATGCGGCATCGGTGATTGGGGGGATCCACTAGACAACCAGGGAAAATCTATCAATCACTAGGGGACATTAGGGATCAAGGGTCCACTAGACCATCAGGAAGATATGCATAATGTACATATGTAATACATTACAATGCAAATGCACGCCATCCAGGGACACATTATTCCCACTGATACCCAGCTGTCCCCCAACTCTCCCTATGCCACCTCCCATCCCCTCTGCACTTGACCCCTCCAGTTTAGCAGCTTCAAACCCCTACCCACCATCCCAGCCTCTCCAGTGTTGCACTTGGCTTGGGGTGGGCAGATCCCTGTGGCAATTCCTACAGGTGTACCAACTGTTTGGTGCAGCAGTCAACTTCTGCCAAACCTGGGAGATTGGTGCTGGGATCCAGAATTTTATAAAATCAGGTGCAGGGTCCCTGGCACAACCAGAGTTTGTTGCAGCCTGAAGTGACACAACTTTCATCCTCTAAGAACTCCTTGAAAATTGGGCCCTTTGTGTTCAGCTTTCAGTACTAGTCCCTATGATGTTCCAAGACCTGGATTTTGTAGACATTTTGTTGAATGGTGGAATCAGCACTATTTTAGTGAGGACCTTAAAGCAGTGTCTAAAAATTAATTTACAGTGTTTGCTATCTTCTAAACAATAGAGTGAGGGGTTTGTACTGGTGTTTAAAAATAAATCATGAATAATACATGTGAGTTTACCTCTCAGCTACAAATGATTCTCTATCATGGGATGTCATTCTAGCTCTATTCATGGCAATAAATATGCTATTTTTATATATTTGTGACACCTGTATATGATTTGCACTTTTTTTGTAATAACTTGATTGCTTATGAATTATTCATGGACTAGGGTATTTAAGTGTGACAGTTTTATTCCCTTACCACATCCCCTGGTTAAGGATCTGTTGACTTGAAGCACCAGGTCTAGATCTCTGGGAAATAAGATTCCAGACCTAGAGAACATCATGGAAGAGGCTGACTTGGATAATGTGGTATTACCAACTCATGGTGCACTGACAGCCATGATAGGGACATAGCCATACCAAGTTACATGCTGTTCAGAAAGGACAGTGTGGAAAGGCAAGAAGGGGATGTGGTGTTCTATGAAGGAAATCATAAAAGCAATGGATATTTAATGAATATGGGGGGTGTGCAGAGGTGCTGTGGGTTATCTTTGAGTCATGAAACTGAGCCACTATTTGGACAGGTGTGATCTACAGGCCTCCAGCACAGGGGAAAGTCATATAAGAAATGTTAGAAGCAATGATAGAATGACTAGAAAATAGGGAGGCGTTGCTGGTGGAGGACTTCAATCTGCTGGATGTAGATTGGAGCCTCCCAGCTGCAGCTTCAGCTAGAAGGAGGGACATCCTGGACTCCCTACAGGGTATTCCTCAGGCAACTAGTCAGTGAACTCACCAGTGAAGGGGTAATACTGTACTTGGTGCTTACTAACAGGAACAGTATTGCAGACATCAAGGTGGGAAGCCATCTTGGGACCAGTGATGATCATTGTACAGTGTGGATCAACATTAGAACAGCTGCGGATTCAACAATGGCAAGAGTCCTGGACTTTAGACTGGCAGATTTTATAAAGGTGGGTGAATGCCTCTGGGATGAATTGTGGCGGCGATGACTCAGAAGGTGGAGGAATAGTAGGCCAAACTAAAGAGGTCCTGGTGAAGGCAAAAAAACTCTGCATCAAGCAGGTAAGCACAAGCAAAAGGAAAAGGAGATCACTATGGTTCTTGAAAGAGGTGGCAGAAAAGTTTAAAAGAGTAGCATTCAGAAGGTATATGGAGACCCAAAGAGAAGGAGGATAGGGAAGTGTATCAGGGAAAACAGAGGGAGGCAGAAAGCTTTGAAAGCAATAAGGGGCACAAAGGCACAGACTGAAGCAAGAATAGCTCAGGCAGTATCAAAAGGGACAAGCCATTTTATGTTGGCTTAGTGCATCATAAACAACATCTTCCGCTAGTGCAGGTCTTGGGGGCATAGCTGCTGTTAGGTGAATGCAGGGCACACATCAGTAGGTGTCCCTCATTCCCAATCAGCCTGCATGCCACCGCCACACCATGCATTCATAAAGGGAGAGAACATCAAAGCAAAGGTCCGCTGCAATCCAAGCAAAGCTCATCATACACAGTGGTCCTTTACTTGCCGTGCTTATGCCATTATGACCATGGTCGGTGGTGGCGGCCACCTCATGCTTCCTGACATCAAGTGCCCAATCCCCTGTCAGCAACCCCCTGTGTTTGTGTGCTGTGACAGGGGCCATTCCGTCGGCATACCCCCGCAAATGTGGAATGCCAAGGGGGTGCCCAATCCCCCTAGGCCCGCACCCCCCGCTTTGCCCACCGACAGGGGATCCCACTCCTCATCTACATCACCCCCCAACTGTTGAATGCCGGCAGGTGCCCAATCCCCCACCGGCATTACCCCCCTGTTGTGTGCTGACGAGGATGCCCAATCCCTCGTCGGCTACTGACACCCCCAAAAACCCACTTAGGTGGCACAGTGAGCCCACCCCAGCATGCCAAATGACCTGTAATGTGAAAACTGTCCCGCGATGGTTTTCCTTTTTTACCACAAAACAAAAACCGTCCCTCGTAGTCTAGATGCCCCCATCCCGGCGCCCGCACCCCACGATGCCAACCTGCCTCCCTCACCCTCCCTCACCCCATACTTACCTCCGGACTCGCGCGACGACCTCGCGGGATCGGAACACGCCTGCACTCTTTCAAAGCCGACTGCAAACTGAGGAAATGCCGGTAAGATGTATAATGCAATGAATAGGTTTTTCAACTTTGCTGCATATCTCAGGCATTTCTTGGAATTTTGGCACAAAATTTTCAACATGGGTTTTGGGGCCCCTCCTTATGAATTATATCACTGTCATGGCGTTAATTGGCCTCAAAACATGATTTTGCAGTCACTGCGCAAAATCACCTTCGGGACCCATTAATGAAATGACAGTGCCAGTGTTCATGAGGTGGCCTCTCAAAAGCCTGTGTTCCAAATTTGGTGGAAAAATCCAACAAATGCCTGTTTTATTTAGCGCAGGTTGCACAGTTGCTACGTAGGTCATGACTTCAACGATTCGCAATATTTTAATGCCATATTTTCAGCACTGGCATTTTTGTGCACCTCCTTGTGAACAGTACAGCTGTCATTTTCCACATCCTGCCCAAAATGTGTTTCCCCACTTCCAGGGCACAATTGTGCAGTCGCTGTGGAAAATCAGTGTTTGGGCCAGATTATGAAAATGACAGTGACACTATTCATGAGCAGAGCTCCTAGAATGCCTATGTTGAAAATTTGGAGCAGATACTCCATAAAATGACTGTGTTACAGCGTGCTTTGGCAGATTGCATGCATACTCGTACGTCGTGCATTGTGATATTTTCACTCTGGATTTTCACCATTGCCATTTTACACACCTTTTGATGAACAGTACAGCCGTCACTTCACATATCCTGCCCAAAATGTGTTTCTGCATTTCCAGCGCAGAATAGTGTATGTAGCTCTCGTGAAATCACTTCTTGGACACTTTGAGGAAATGACAGTGACACTGTACATGAGCAGAGGTGCTAAAATGCCTATGTTGTTGAAAATTTGGTGCGAGCAGCCCATAAACTGGCAGTGCTGCAAGCGTGCCTTGCATATTTCCCATGCACCCTTGCAACTCCGCAAATTCAGTATATTTGTATGCCACATCTTCAGCACTGGCATTTTATTACACCTCCTTATGAACTGTGCAGCTGTCATTTTCACATCCTGCCCAGCATGTTTTCCCGCACTGCACTAACAAACACCCACAGGGACACCTAATGCCTCTCACTCTCTGCAGGGTGGGTGTGGGTTGGCATCAGTTCAATACTTGACTGCCACTCCTATGCTGCATCTCTCTAACTCCTGCACTGCCAATGGCAGCAAGACAACATTCGGCATTGGCAAATGCTTGTTTTAGGTATGTTAGCAAAACTAGGAAAACAAAGGGAGGGATTGAAAGGTTAAATGGGGTGGAGACTATACAGAGGGAGGAGCACGAAAGGCAGAACATAGAAACATAAATTTTGATGGCAGATAAGGACTGCTTGGCCCACCTAGTCTGCCCATTTCCTACCTACAGGATAAGCTGCAGATCCTAGTTAACCAACAGCCTATTTCTTCCTACCTCCCACAAAAATTGCCTTATGTTTGTCCCATGCATTCTTGAATTCTCCCACAGTTTTAGACCCCCAACCTCTTCAGGAAGGCTGTTCCATCCCTCCACCACCCTCTCTGTAAAAAATACCTCCTCACATTGCCCCTGAACTGCCCCCATCTTCAAATTGTGTCCCTTGTTTTTGCATCTCTTTTTCTGAAAGATGCTACCCTCTTGGACTTTGTTGATTCGACTGAGGTACTTAAAAGTTTCTACCATGTCCTCCCACCTCCTTTCCTCAAGGGTATACATATCAAGCTCCTTTAGTCTCTCCTTATATGGCTTCTCTTGCAGACCTTGCACTATTTTAGTTGCCCTCCTCTGGACTGCCTCTATCCTGTCTATGTCCTTGAAGAGATGGGGTCTCCAGAACTGGATGCAGTACTCCAGATGGGGTCTCACCAACTGTCCGTACAGAGGATAACAACATCCTGTTTTCTGCTGGTGATGCCTCCCTGTACATCCCAGTATCCCCCAGCCCTCCCTACTGCCTTCTCACATTGCTTGCTAACCTTCAGGTCATCTGATATGATTACCTCCAGGTCCCTTTCCATTTTGTTGTTGTTACTACCCCACCATTGTGTAATCTTCTCCTGGGTTTTGTTTCCCAAGTGCATTATTTTGCACTTCTTTGCATTGAATCCAAGCTGCCATACTTCTGACCATTCCTCCAACCTTGACAAGTCCCTTCTCATCCTTTCTACACCTCCTTGTGTATCAACTCTGTTGCAGATCTTTGCGTCATCTGCAAGAGGCACACTTTTCCTTCCAGTCCCTCTGCAATGTCACTTACAAAGACATTAAAAGGACTGGACCCAGTACTGAACCCTGCAATACCCCACTAGTAACCCCTCTTTCTTCAGAGTGGACTCCATTTACAATTAACTTCTGTGTCCTGTTGTCCAGCCAATGTTTTACCAGGCTACCAACCTGGAACCCACTCCCAGGCTGGTTAATTTGACTGTTAATCTTTTGTATGGGACTGTGTCAAATGCCTTGCTAAAGTCTAGGTAAGCTATGTCACAGCCCTCCCTGGTCTACTAGTTTGGTCACCTAGTCAAAAAATCAATTAGATTCATCTGACATGACCTTCCCGCTGTGAACCCATGCTGCCTTGGGTATTGTGCCTCACTGGCCTCTAGGTACTCAACAATTCTTTCTTTTTGAAGTGATTCCAGCACTTTCCCTACCACAGAGGTCAAACTGACAGGCCTGTAATTTCCTGCCTCTGTCTTGGTCCCACTTTAGTGAAGGGAATCACATCCACCTTCCTCCAGTCCTCAGGTATCACACCATCCTCCCATGATTTGTTAAAAGGGTAGTCGGTGCTTTCACTAGTTCTCCCTTAATTCTTTTAGAATTCTATGGTGAATTCCATCAGGTCCCATTGCTTTGTCCACCTTCAGTTTTAGGAGTTCTTTCAGGACACTTTCTTCTGTGAAAGGACTGGGATCAACTCCCTATTCAGAGTACTTCTGTTAATTGGATTAGGCACCTCCTCTCCTCCTCTTTTGTGAATACTGAGCAGAAATATTTGTTCAGTATCCTTGCTTTTTCACTGTCCCTGTCTGCCCAACCACTGTCCATTCTATTCAGCCTCACTATCCCTCCTTTGTGTTTCTACACTCCCTGATGTACCTATAAAGGTTTTATCCCCCTTCTTAACCGAGTTGGCTATCTTTCCTCAGTTTGGGCCTTTGCTATTCTGTCTTCCCTCCCTGCTTCCTTCTGCCTTAACTGGTACAGCTGTCTGTCCTGCTTCTTCTGTGTTTCCTTATACTTCCAGAATGCTATCTTTTCTCCCTGACCTTCCCTGCCACCTATTTTGAGAACCATAGTGGCTTTTTCTTTCATTTGATCTGTTTACTTGCTTCACACAAAGGCTTGTTGCCTCTATAATAGCAGTTTGATGTTTCCCCATTGTTGCTCCACCCTCCTTCTAGCCTGTTTGCTAGTGCTTTTCTAAGGCACTCTCCCATCTTGCCAAAGTCAGCCCTCTGAAGTCCATTACCCTCACTTTTGTTGGCTTAACTCTGTAGCTGAGTTTATCATGAACCACACTGTTTGGTGGTCACTTGTTCCCAGATGGTTACCCACTTCTAGATCTGAGATCCTCTCACTGTCCCATTTGAAAGTATGAGGTCTAAGTGTTCCCTCATGAGTGGGTTCCAAAACTAGCTGTCTTAGCCATGCCACCTGTAGGGCATCGATAATGGCCCTGCTCTTGGATGTGGCTGTAGCAAATGTGCTCAGTTAACATCTGGCATATTCAGGTCTCCCATCAACAGTATCTCCTTTCTCTGCCATCCAAAGAATGTCTTCTATCATATCCTTGTCCATTCCTCCCTCTGACATGGGGGTCTGTATACAACCCTGTGTGGACTGTGGTGCCATTTCCAGTCTCTAAGGTGACCCACAGTGCCTCCTCTCCTCCCTGTTTACTCTTTTGTTCAGTTGCTTTTATCCTTTCCTTACATGAGAGCTACTCCTCCCTACTCCCTTCCTGTCTCTCCTGTAGGTTGAGTACCCTGATATGTTAACATCCCAGTCATGGTTCTCTGTGTACCATGTTTCTGTGACTGCTACGATATCCAGGCATCCCTCTTCCATCAAGGCCACCAGTTCAGAGACTTGTTGCCCACACTATGGGCATTGGTACTCATTACCCTCCATTTCCTGATGGCCTTACCCTTTTGCCCCATCCCTGTCCTTATTGGGCAGACATCCTGAACAAATAGTTCTGCCCAGTGTTTACAGTGGAAATGGAAGGAAGGACTGCAAAAAAGCATCAGGTGCTTTGATAGGAAGGAGGTGGACACAAGTCCTTTTTCTGAGGAGAAAGCCTGGAAAGCACTCACTAACCCGAAGGTGGACAATGCTATAGGGCCAGACAGGGTACATCTAAGGGTGCTAAGGGAGCTCTGGGAGGCACTAGTTGCAAAGAGACTGAGGAGTAATCATATCAGATGACTTACAGGAAGTGTGACAAGACAGTTTCCAGGCCCTCTGGCCCCACTCCTCCCTTATCTTATTTGCTTCATCTGCCCTCCTTTTCCCCTCTTTTACCCTTTTGCCCACCTTAGCCTCCCATCCCTTTCACCCTGTTGCAAGACCTCTGGCTGCCATATTTTCTTTTCCTTCTCTATCTGGACTCTGTCCTTCCCATCTCCCTACCCCTCCCTTACCCTCCCCTCCCTCCCCAACTGTAATTAGCAGTGTTGCTTCAAATGTACCTGATGGTTTCCTATGCTTGCTTGTAACCTTGTGTATGTAGCACTATTCCCCCATATTTACCAGTTTGACTTGCTGAGCTCCAATGATACCATGAATGCTGTCTGTTCCTCTGTTGATACCATGAATGTTGTCTGTACCACCCTACCTTATTGTAACCCTTCCTTTGATGTGGAACCTTTGTAAATGAGTTGCCTTAAGCTCAAAGGTATTTGTAATCAAGATTTAAATAAATAAATAAATATAACATTTGGGAAGGCTAGTGGAATGCTGAAGTGCATAGGAAGGGTATTGTTGGATTGAACTTGGCCCTTTTTGGCTTTCAGGCCATTTGGCTGCACTACTACTGCTCCTGAGCTGTGATTAGGCATAATGCTATTCCCTTCTCTTATTGGCTCTTGACTCTACCTTTCCTGAGCTGTCTCTATTTAATACACAAGTTGCTTTTTTTTCCATTTGCAAATTATACTGCAAAGCCACTAGAGGGCAACATCTCTTGGAGGTTGCATTCCTCTTCCCACTTCTCTCTCCTAAGTACTTCTCATCCAGGGTACTTTTTCCTAAAACAAATTACTACACTAACAAACCATAATCCGTCACCCTACTGTTGTGCCCTAGATACCACCACAATTATGGGTATCAGAGTGACCCCTTATGCTGACACTGGTCCACTGCCCCTTATTACCACTTGCTGGGCACCCATTGTCACATGGACCACCAGAGCTCCTACTGATCACTCTTACTATCCTACTTTTGGACACCTTAGCCCTCCCTCAAGGGTCTTCCCCCACCTCCCACCCCATGAACCATCACCGACTGCCACCCACACTGCCACTGCCTATCATGCATCCCCCATCCCTCCCAAATATCTCCCATGTTGTCATGCGCCACCATCAGCCTCCATGCTGGATCACATTCCTATCCTTTCCAACCCTTATCACCCTGGTCATACCATGTACTAACCGCACTATAACTAGGCACCAGCTTTCCTTGACAATAAGGCAATGATCTTTCATTCTCCTCAGAGTCTTTGCCATACTCCTACTAATTTCAGGAACTGTTCATCCTAACCCAGACTCCATCTTATGCAGCCCTAGCCTCTCACACCATGGGCTTAGAATAGCTGCAATGAACATTTGCAACAACCAAAAGATGGCAGGTCTCCATTGCTGGATACTGCAACATCAGCCAGATGTGCTAGCCCTCACAGAAACCTGTCTCTCAAAAAACACCTGACTCCTTGGTCTTCCTCCCTGGTTTTACCATTCACAGAGCTGACAGAGTTGGCAAATGTGGTGGGAGGTGTGCTGTGTACATCTGTGACTCCATGATATGCCATGCCCTTCATACACCTCCATTAGACCATGGTGCCCAAGCCTTATCATTAAAACTTACTCCAGAACCCTCTGGAGCCCTGTAATTCTTACTGTTGCATATGTCCCCAAGAAACCAAGCTCCTGCTATACAGTCCCTTGCCAACCATATCTCCAGCTCCCCCTAAAACGGAACATATCATAGTTGGAGACTTTAATGTGAACTGGCTTGCCAGTTTGGCTTTCCACGCCAAGGACACCTTTGTGCACTGGACCTGATGCAGCTGATCAGCCAACCTACCAAGGTGAACCCACTAATGGCTCTAGTACTCTGATCGACCTTCTTCTCACCAACCATCCCCACAGAATCTCTGACCTGGTGGTCCTTCCAGACTCCCTAAGGGATCACTCACCCATCCTCTTTTCCTGGTCATGTCTTCAGCAGAAACCCAAACGGACTATATTGCCCGGCATCATCTCCAACCCAGAGGCCTCACAAACTAAGAAAATACTTAACTCAATGGGACTGGTCCCCATCTCCTGGGCCCTACTATAGATGAAGCCCTTGATTATTTCACCTGTTCTTTTAATAAAGCATGTGACATCTATGCCCCACTAGCAAAAGTGCAATCCAAGAAACATAATGCCCCCTGGTTGATGCCTGCAGTGCTCCAACAGCTAAAGCACAGAGATGATCTCTTGCATAAAGCAGTAGCATCCGGCATGCAGGTGGACAGGCGAGCCTTAAAGCGCTCATAACAGATGCATTTGGGCCAAAAACAGGCCAACTTGGACTACTACAAATAACCCTTGCCTCCTCCTGGGGAATGCTTGGTTGTTCTGAGACAATATCAAGAAACTCAATGGCAAATCCTGGCTCCCCACTTACTAACTGTCATACTGCCATACTGTTGGAAGGTGGAAGGGTGGGGGGAGAGGAGGGAGTTTTTCACTGAGAGGGTGGTGGACCCTTGAAATGTGCTGCCTGGTGAACTGGTTCAGAGATCCACAGTGGAAGGCTTCAGAGAGGGTGGGACAGACACAGAAGCGGATGTATCAGATGATGGCCTGGTCCAGAGGGGTGTGGATGGATGATGCGGTTTCAGGAACACAAGGTGGGGCAGGGCCTCGGCATCAACTAGGGATCTGAGGTTTGAGCAGACTCGATAGACCATAAGGCCTAATCTGCTGGCAATTAGTATGTTAGTATGTTAGTAATGTCCCTACCACCGAACCTCTGGCCATCGCCAACTGCCTCAACTCATCATTCTCTGACCTTAGTGCAGTACTCCCAAATAACTTCTGAACCCCCACTTCTGAAACCCCACCCTCTAACACCCAGCATCCCCTTCCATCTCAGGGTGATCTCTATGAATGAGGCAAGGCCTTATCTCATTAAAGCACTCAGTGGCTCTTGCTTTTGCAAAGATTCTTTTGATATGAGAATCCTACATCTAGAACTAGATACAGTCCTCTCCCCACTGACTGACCTCATTAACCACTCCCTTAAGTCTGGGGCAGTTCCTCACAGACTGGAAGACTGCCACAGTCACCTCAATACTGAAGCGTGGTGACAGCACCTCCCCAATAACTACCATCCCATTTCCATTCTCCCACCACTCTAGAAAGCCCTTGAAACAATTATAGCCACCCAACTCACTGAGTACCTGCTTGCTCATAACCTACTTTGTAGGGAGCAGCATGGCTTCAGATCTGGGCACAGTACAACTCGTCTCTCACTGAGTTCTCTAATTTTATTCACTCTGCCCTGGATAGAAAAAAACTAGCTGGAGCTGTCTTCATTGACTTGTCAAAGGCCTTTGATACAGTCTCCCACCCCTTACTCTTAAGCACACTCTGCCACATAGATCTGTCCCAAGGACCGGTCTCCTGGTTTACCAGTTACCTCACAGCTAGATCACAATGTGTCAAAATAAATAACACCCTCTCAACCACCATGCCAGTCCACTCTGGGGTTCCCCAGCACTCTATCTTCAGCCCTCTATTATTCAGCATCTACCTAAACACCTTGCCCAATTCCTGCTCCGGCAACCTACTACTCTGAGTGGACAAAGCGGTTCTTTTGCCTGCTTTTAAATCCCACAATATTGCAGTCCTCCATCCAACATGCATTTAACCAGATTGAAAACTGGTTCATAGACCAAAGACTTGTGGTCAATGTAAAAAGACAAAGACCATGCTCTTTGCCCATCGACAGAATAAGGCAAAAGAATGCACAGCTTACAATCCTCTTCTACTCTCTCTTCCTCTAGAACAGGTCCATATATATAAATACTTGTGCCTCACATTTGATTCCAGCCTCTCCTTCCATTCACACATTGACACTCTATCATCAGCCATAAATGTCCGTATAGGCCTGTTGTATCGGCTAAAGGATTGCCTACCTCCGGAAGCCCTTAATCTAGCTGTCACCTCCTCAGTCCTGACCCTAGTCGATTATGGGCTCATTATCTACTCAGCTGCTGACCACACAGCCCTTAACAAAACCAACCTGGCCATAAACAAAGTGTGCAGACTCCTCTCCGGTAGACAAGCTTACTCATAGTTGTACCCTATATGCCCTGATAAATCTCCTCACCCTGGATGAAAGTCTATTTTATCAAACATGTCTCCTAACAAAGAAAATACACCTGGGGCTCACCCCTTGGGGGTTTCTACCTCTCTCCTATCCTCCCACACCTCAGTGAACACCCACACTACCAACCAGCAGATGTGATCCATCCCAAGGGTTAGAACCTCCTTAGCCCAAAGGTCATTCCCACACAGGGCCACAGCCAGGTACAATGAACTCCCTCTGATGTCTCCTCCATCTCCAAATTAGGACCTTTCAAGTCAGCCCTCAAAGGCACATTCTCACTTCATGGCTGTGCCAATGTACCAACTAGTGCTGGGTCATCTATCTATCATCTTAGGGACCACCATGCCACTGTGCTCACCGATCTGCACTACCAAGCGTTAGCTATTAACAATGCCTCCTTTGGCTGCACTCACAAGATATCTGTCTAATTCTCTACTTCTGTAAATATCAAACGTGTTACACCCTCCCTCTAACAGCAAACTTATTGTTCTCTTGAAAACTGTAAAATACAGCTCTTGGTAACATGTTCAATGCAATGTAAGCTGATCTTGATTCTACAAAATTGCATAACTGAAAAAACGGTAACCTTTAGCTGCCATTCTATGTCCATATGTATTAAGTGTTTATGTTTATTTTTCTGACACGGAGCCTTTGTAAATGAGTCCCTGACTCAAAGGTTGTAATCCTAAAGTCTGTTAAATAAATAAATAAATAAATTACCAGCAGGAAGAGGGAGGTGCTGTGGCCTCTACATAGATCACTGGTTAGACACCACCTTGACTATTGTGTCCAGTTCTGGAGACCAGATCTCAGGAGGGACATAGACAAAGTAAAGGCGGTCCAGAGGCTACCAGAATGGTGCAGGGTCTGAATCGAAAGCCCTATGAGGAGAGGCTAAAGGAGCTCAATATGTCATCATGTGTCACTTACTACTAACAGATTGTTAAGAACTATAAATAAAACCTTCTTAACAAAGGACAGAAAGTGCCTAATGAAATTATATTAATCTTATATAATTCCACACCTTGATTATGGATCTCCTGTCTGGAGCCCATATTTAAAAAAGGGAGATTAAGTTAATAGAAAAATGCAAGGGAAACTAACAAAATCTTTAATAGGTTTCAAAAACAAGGAATACAGGTTAAGAATAAATGATTTAAAACTGTTTACCCTGGAGACTCAAAGGAAAGGAGATCTACTTCTGACTTATAAGACTTAGCAAAATTCTATTTTGATGGGGTTATGTGGGTTCAAAAGTAAGATATATCAACTAGGGATTTGAGATCCCATAGGAGACAATTATATGTTCCTAGAGTTAAAACAGTCTAAAGATCAAATTTTATTACTATTAGATAGGCAAAACTATGGAATTATCTACCTAGTAACATAGTAATGGTACCCTGCTTTGAGCAATTCAAGATCAGATTAGATGATTTTCTGATCCAAAATCAATTAATTCACTAACCCCACTCGGAGGGAGACAATTAAATGGGCTCTCAGTCTACTTTGTCTTAACTTACCAAGTATTACCAAGTATGTACACTCTGGAGGAGAGGGAGGAAATATGATAGAGAACTTTAAATACCACACAGGGGTTAATAAGATACAGGAGGAGTATTTTTCTCAAAATGGTGATCTAGAACAAGGGGACATGATATGAAACTGGAGGAGATAGATTCAAAAGACATGTGAGGTACTTCACAGAGAGAGTGGTGGATTCCTGGAACACCCTTCCAGTGCACGAAGTGTGGGTGGAAAACAGTAGTGGATTTCAATCATGCCAAGGATAGGCACAAGGAATTGTGAGGATAAAGAAGGGAGGAGAGACAGCACTGTAAATCAAGATGGTCGGTAGCAAAAATGAAGGTAGGAAAAAATGAGCAGACTGGGTGGGCCAAGTGACCTTATCTGCCATCAGATTATATGTTTCTGTTTCAATGTTATCTTGTGGATGTTTTTGTAATAAATATTAACATAATCAGAAATGAGAATAAATAAGCTTTCTTGCAATACTTTAAGGAAGGTCAGAATGAGTGGAATATATCCAGTTGGACATACCTAGTAGCTGTTTTTTTTTTAAATGAGGGGTTAAGATGAACAACATGGCAAGTACTAACAGCAAATACACAAATCAGTAATAAAATGGCACCATAATGAATCAAATTGAATTAAGCTGAAAAATAGTATCCAGAACAAATGTTTTCTCGGTGACCATATTGAGGGATGCCTTCATTCATGAATTGACACTATTAATTCCTTTCTTACAGTACATATTGGTAGCATCCAATTGAAATATGGATCCACAAGGAATTTAGCTAGATATCACCACTGATCCTGGACTTTCCAGGACATGAACCTCATTCACTTACTGCTATAGCTAAGATTAGTACTCAGTGGCCAAAACATGAATAACTGATTGATTGTCAATTAAATAGCAATGCATTTAAAACCAAAACACTAAATTCACTGGTTCAATTGAATGGTAGCAGCACATTGTGCTGTCGCTGCAGAGACTGGATTTTGCATATGTGCCCCATTATCTGGTGCTGAGGCTGGCTGAGAGGTGCAGAGCACTTCACAAACATGAGATATTTGGTTCCAGGAAGGATAGGTACAGGCTACCTGGCATTAATACCCCCTCCCAATGTCTGATCTAGCACTGAATTGGCTTGCATTGTGATGTTAGCTGCCCATCTTTCCTCTTCATCAGAAGAGGGTGCACCCATTGCAACCCTGAAAGCCATGGTGTATACAGGGGAACAAAGACAAAATGAGATAAAATTACACAAAATTCCACCTGAAAAATAGATGCAGCAACCATTTTATAGTTCATTATGAATTTATTAATTTATTTAAAAAGAGAAGCATGTGGTTAGTTGTGTACCAGCTAATTTCCTATGGCATCCTAAGGAAATGCGTTACAGAAAGAAATAAACAGTAAGGTATCAATGTAACAATACAAAATTCAGCTTTACAAGCATTCATGGTACAGTGACAATTAAAGAAGCAATCAAAGACAGCATGAACCATACTAGTATTAAGTGCAATATTGAAACAGTGAGAACAGCAACAGCAACCATTAATACAGTGGGCTAGTACTGCATGGAGTACAGAAGGGCAGAATAAACTAAAGGTAGAATGCTTAGTGCTTCTTTAATATTAAAAATGTATAACTGTAGGCCACTGTCTAATAACAAAGCTTTACACACACATACATCGCACTGGGCTGGATTTTCAGCTGAGTGTCAAAGACTTGTAGGGTGATCCTTCTGCATCCTTGACACTTGTGTTCATAAGCTGGACCATCAAAATGTTGTCTAACTTAGCTGCACAATTGCCGTACCTTGCAGCAGTTCCAAGTACCCAATAACGACACATGGGTCATCACGTGAAACATGCAACATTATTTTAATGTAAAGCAGGCACAAGTTATACATGTGGCAAAACATTTCAAAATAGCATTTACATGTTTTGCCACATTTAGATATTGCAGGCACATTCCAAAATTGGGAAATGTGCCTACAGCATTTGTTGTAAAGATCCAGACCCTGACTGTCACTCACTACTAGTACTTCTACTACTATATAACATTTAATCCTGTCAGTGGAGCAGTGGAATTCTTGTGGAAAAAAATCCAGCTTCTGCAAACTTTCATGCAAATGTCAAAATGTTTAGTGAAATTTCATCAGTAAATATCAGCATGATATGCCCTCCAGCTTTACAGCTACTCAATGGAAATCGACAACATTTGGAAGATGGATAATAAGAAACCTTCACGATAAGTGTGCATGCACATTTTCAGTTCACTGGATGTAATAGTGATTTAACTAAAATCAGCAATATACTTCAGAAATGTTCATGGAATTTCACAGATAAGTAAACTGTTAGATTGTGAGTTCATATAACCTTAAAACAATTTACTAAAATTTCACCAGATTTGGCAGTGTCAAGACCATTACTTGTAAGGGCGATCATGCCTGTTTTCATTTCACTAGCTCAATGGATCATCAGGTTATATTAAGTCAATAAATTCAGAAATGTTTACAACATTTTTTCTATTTACTGTGCTTTTGCTGCCAGCCTTCTCATTCCATCAGCACCAGCCCCAGTATCTGCCTCGCTCCCTATTGTCTTGCCCTGCAGATACCCACTGGCTATCCCCAGGGCAGGGCTTTGGCACTGAGCAGACTCATCTATGATGGGAGAAGATGTTGGTGAACCAACATTGCCTCCTGGCTTCCTCCCAGGGTGGGGTTCAGGGCCTGGTGGTGCTGCAGGGCTGTAATTTGTTGGCAGGGAGGCAGGAAGCTATGAAGGCCAGATGCTAGGTGGGCTTCATCTGTGGCAGCCGGCAATTATTTTCTGGGCTGCCCCAGGGCAGGGATATACAATGACATCCAGCGTCCACCCTGCCCACCTTAGCATGTTGGTACCAGTAGCCTGTGGCTCCCCAGCCCCCTGCAGAGGTCCATCAGGCACCAGATACTCTCCCTCCTCCCCAGAGAAGGAGAGCAGTCCATGTGATGCTCAATCCTTCTCCCCAGCTAACCCTCCAACTCCCTGGGTCCATTCCCGAACCGGGTCATCAGCATCACAAGCAGAAATCCAGCTGCTGTGCCAGTGGGCCATGTTCACAAATTGAATCAATAAGTACACTGAGGGAGTTTGAGCCTCCTTGTAATTTCAAATATAGTATATGGTTAGGACTCATTGTAGATGAAAAGCCGTGGCTTTCTAAATCTGATTGTTCTGACATCACATCAATGGTACAACTTTTTAGCTTTGTCCTGCCACCTGATTGGAGGAACAGTGCTCTCAGAAAAAAAGAAAGAAAACATGGCGATACTGCTTAGCGAAGCACTTCACCAGTCCAGTTTGGAAACCGACTGCTGTAGTCAGCTTCATTATTTCCAAACTGTATGAATTTGTCAATTTTATTTTTAAAGTAACTGCCAACAAGAATGTGTCTGTAGGGTCAAGAATGGATAACTGCCATAGAGAATCTTCATAGGGCTGGAATTGAGCTGGACCACACACAGCTGATTGAGCTGCTGGGACCAAGTGGGGCTGTGAACACAAGATATGAAACCTTATAAAATATTTTTTTCTTTTTTATGGATTTGGGAAGTGGATGGGTGACCATTCACAATTAGTCTCTTTTTCCATCGAGGGAGTTGTTTATATCATAGATACCTTTCAAGCTTAGCTCTCAAGACCTCTGATGTCATCAGCTCCCTCGATGGAAAACACAGCCTTATTGTGTATGGTCACCCATCCACTATTCTATATGTTCTCAGTGGACTTTAACCAAATTGGACATGTTCCTAGATCCTGCCGTAAAGGGTTTGTATGCCAGTTATCACCCACCTAATTCTAATGAAGGCCATGTTATAAGTAGCCAATAATCTTGGTTTTACAACAGTGCCAAAGGTAAACTGTCATGAATATTTCATTAAAATTATCAAGAAGCAAATGATTTGATATAAGGTATCAAATCATTTGCTTCTAATTCTAACAAAGACTAAATCGGTATGTCACTGAAATCATGGAATTTCACAAATATCTTGTGGAAGTGGTATTTGGGAATTTTGCTCAGTCTTATTTATTACCAAATACACTCACTTTTAGGGTGGGCAAAACTGTGATTTCTCCACCTGTGTCAAACTCCACTTAATGCAAAGAAAACACCATGAAATTCAACAGTTTGTTGAGTTTTTACAAGGTGAAGATAGTGTTTGAAGACTTACCACACAGTTCCTCAGTGACTGTTGAAATGCAGCTTGGGTCTTAGACGGAGAGGTCATGTCTGAGGCTGTGTGACTTACTGACTTTATTCAACATAAAAATGTTATACAAACTCTGTGAAAATCATGCAAAGACCCATGGGTTTAACTTAGTTCCTGGGGGTGCATATTTTTGAACATAGTTTGTGTTATTTTTTTATTAGTATAGTTTATGATTTGAAAACTTGCAAGGTAGTGCGTGCAAATCCTATAGCCTACTCCAATGTGACAGTCTACAGGGCTTTCCTGACAGTCCATCAGACTGCTCACTACTGCTCTACATAAGCACATTTTGTGTATTAAACAGTACTTTAATTCTTTTGTAAAAATACATTTTTGTGTCTAGATTATTTTGTATGTTTTCTCCAGTCAGCAGCACAGATTGAATTTGTGCACCTGTTTAAACATCAGATTTAAGTCACCAAAACTAGTCTGACTCCACATTCTATCCATTCTCTATGTGTGTTTTGCTGTGTCTCAGCAGCACAGAGATAATCTCTGTACCTGTTTAAATATGAGGTTTAATACTCCTTTTACATGCAGTGTTCTCTATCGGAATGATCAATACAGACACACTGTAGTGATACCTGTTTTGCCATATGAAAGTGTTCTTTGTCGCAACCAAAGTGAATGCTCCTTAAACGCATTCCCTGTTTTCCTGGGTTCACCAGCTTCTGTTGCGCTTTTGACAGGTCGTGTAAACATGCCATGCCTGTCATTACAATACATTTGCCAGTCTCCCTAATGTGTTGTTGCTGTGCTGGTACACTCTGGCAAATGCAGGAAGGGTAAACATGATGAAACATGCTATGTGTGTAAAAGGATTAGCTGAACACAGCCCACAGAATGGAACAGACCAGTAACGGATTGGCAACGAAAAGTAAGTGGCATGTAAAAGCGTTATAAGTCTCTCACATTTTCTGACTACACCTACTGGTGTTTTGCCCTGTTGTGCATCTGTATATAGCTGCTGTACTGAGCAGCTGTGCAACCAATAGTGCAGAGTGAATCTCCATACCTGTTTAAATACCAGAGTTTAGTTTCTCAAATTTTCCTGACTCACAATCTTTCTCTCTGTGTGTTTTGCCATCTCCCAGCAGCACAGAATAAATCTGCATAAGTCCCTGATAAAATATCAGATTTAAGTCTTCCAAATTTTCTGTCCACACGTATACTGTAGGTGTTTTGCCCTGTTGTAAATCTGTATATAACTGCTGTGTTGATAGTTTAGCAGTCAGCAGTGCAAGGTGATCTCTGCACTTGTTTCAATACCAGATTTAAGTCTCCTATGTTTGAGCACGAGTGTGTGCATATGTGTGTGTGTGCGTGTTTGCCATGTCCTAGCAGTGCAGAGTAAATCTCGGTACCCGTTCAAATATCAGATTTAAGTAAAATAATTTTTCTGAGTACAGGGTCTTTCTCTCTCTCTCTCTCTCTCTCTCTCTCTCTCTCTCTCTCTATGTGCTTCACCATGTCAAAGCAGCACAGAGCGAATCTCCATACCTGTTTAAGTAACAGATTTAAGTCACCCACTTTTTCAGAGTGCAAACTCTTTCTGGGACAGATATTCAGAAATGTGCTAAAAGCCGACACAAATCCAGCACAGCGCAAGAGACATGCAGCATGGCACAGCAGGAGTAATATTCAGAAGGTGCACCATTGGAAAAGTGGTAATACAAGCTAGCTGAATATGGCAAAGATGCACCATGGCACAACCAGGGATACTCTGGCACAGCCATGGATGTGCAGAGTAAACCGATGTACAAGCACAGGAGCAGTGCAAAGGTAGAGGACCCAGACACAGCAGAGGAAGCACAGTGCCAATGGCACAGGAACTGATCTGCAGGGCACACCAGTGCACACACCAGCACAGAGCAGTTGGGAACAATGGGCAGCATGGGACGGGTGTAGCTAACACATGAGGCACCAAGCAGTGCACCAACCAGAGCCTCGCCCACAGGCGTGCATCAGGGCATGCACCACACCAGCAGAACAGCACCCAAGGAGACCCAGCCAGCAGGGTTGTGTACACAGGGCCCACCCCACCCAGCCACCGTGGTCCTCCTGCAGGCCAACAGCCAGCCAGCCATGGCCAATGATACACTGGTGTGGTGCACTCCCCAGGGCCCTGGACCCAAACACACATGCCACACACCCCCAGAGGTAGCAGCCACTAGCACCCAGGAAGGTGGCCAAAACAGACGGTCCTGGGAAGGCAACAGGAATCCCAGATGTCCACACCTCCTCAGGCCAAAGTGCCTGGTAGGACAAGTATGCCCGGCACCACCCCCACACCCCCAAATGCCACAGGGTGCCACTGAATCCCACAACACACCCACCACACCTGGGGAACAGCCCACACCACAGTGTGAAACAACACTGGACACAGCAGGGAACAGCAGTGTGCCCAGGGCTCCCCAAACAGCATGCACCAACACCCGACCACTGAAGCATGGCTCCACATGCCACCTGCAAAGCAGACAAGGACACAGGCATGTAAGGAAATAAAGCTTTATGGAACAATACACAAAACAGCAACAGGGGAAGGGACAGGGAGGAAAGAGGTAGGAAGGGTCCAGGAAAGGGTCCTGCACAAGTAGCAGGAGGGCTGCAGGGAATAGGGTAAGAAAGGGACAGGGGCTATGAACAGTGGCAGGCTAACACCTGGTACACCTTTCTGGGCCTCACCACAGCAGCTCATCACTCATGGCCATGGTGGTGCATTGGATGGACCACACCATCACAAGGATGTGGTGCAGCACCACCAGGATCTGGCACTGGGTCCCCTCATGCGCCCTTCAGCCTCATCCTCCAGGCCCAGACCGCACACCTAGGGAATGGACAAGGCAGACAATCAGTGGAAGGCCCCATGGAACCCCCACCCACCCACAGTGTGAAAGGACAGCAGCAGCACACCCCTGGAGGGACCAGAATGGCCCTCACATGGTGGGGAATGCCAGTCATCAGCATGGCAGCACCATGGTAGCGCTCAGAGGCGGACGATGTATTGCAGTGTCCACAGGTCCATAATCGCGAGGGCCACATGGCATACAGCAGCAGTGCTGCAGCACAAATGGTGGATGCCATGTGCATGCCCACCCACCCTACCCCTCCAATAGCTGGTACACGGTGTCCATGGGATGATACACAGTGGCACACACAATGGACTGTACAGCATACGAGCTGTCCAGGTGCATGGCAGTGACTGCCACAGCCATGCCCCAATCCCACCACTAGTACATGGTGACACTGAGATAGAAGATGACAATGCTTACCTACACCATGCCGAGCAGCAGGTGCTACCTGTTGCACAGTGGGTGTTGCCACTGTGGCCACCTCCACCGCAGCTCTGGCCCTCCCACGGTCCTCCAGCCCTGTGGAGGGAATGCAGAGAGGTGGACATCAGTACAAGGTCACACATATGACCCCACCCCACCGCCCAGTCCACAGAAGTCTGTGCATGACTCTGCTGGTCCCGTGCCCACACACCAGCAAGGCTACCAGCCATGCAACATCCACACTAATGCACGGTCCCCTAGGTGGACACTGCACCCTACTGCAGGCCATGCCATGAGGTCACACAACACCACAGGACGGCACCAACCAGAACAGCAACATGTGCCCACCTACCCGGCTGTGTCACAGGACCCCACTGGACATGTGCCTACAGGCGATACAGGCAGCCCGGTGCGTGCGCTGCGGGTCCCCAAAGCAGTGCCTGCACTGCTCTACCATGCACTGCACCCCAGTCCTCCACTCCAGTGCCCTGGCCACATCCTGCCACACATCACCCATGGCCTGCTGGAGTGGCACCTGTCCATAGCTGGCCTTCATATGGCTGCACCACAGCCACAAGGTTAACCAGCTCCACTTCCAGCCAGTTAACCACACTCCTGCAATGTCCCTGCACCATGAATAGCAGTGGTGTGAATCAGGAAATTGCCATGGCACAGTGCACGTGGCAGCAACATGAGCAGGATGTGCTATAGGGCACAATAGACCATGACTGCACAGCATGTGGATGTGTGGTCACTGTGCAGTCAGAGGCTATGGTGCAGCCATGGGCATGTGCACTGCACAGTGGCCTGGTGAAAGCAGGGGTCACGACAGTGGCCAGGGGTCAGAGGTCGTAACCCTGCACCATGCGCCGATGGAGGCACTGTATGTGTGTGCAATGGCATGCTAGCACTGCATGCACCATGCCACAGCACAGCACATGGAATGCATGCTGTGCGCCATAGCACCATGAACAGTGCTGCACACATGAGCACTGTGGCCAGGTGAACCATGCATGCACCGCAAGTGTGCAATGGAGATGCTCCGCGCAACCCTATTGGCGCATGGTGCAGTTAATGCTAACATTCACATGCCACATGCAAATGAGCTCCTGAGTGGATGCATTGTGAAGTGGCCTCATTAGCATCTCATTACAATTGAGCATGGGCTCATTTGCATGCCTTGCACCTTAAAAGCACCAGAGAACAGCACAGGCCACAGTCCAGTATTACAACCTGACAGGTATGTCACTGACAACATGGAGCAAATCTGACTGTGACAAAAAATGCATCAGGGTGCTGCAACACTATGTGCTGACACTGACCCACACTGCCTTTGCTGTTCACAGGTGGACGTATGTTGGGGTAGATGGAGAGGAGAGCCAGGGGCCTGCATGCAAGAGCAGGTCCAACTTTACTGCCACTGAGTGCGCTGCCCTCTTTGAGGCCTATGTGGATCAGGAGGGTCTAGTCAGTGGTGCCATGGGCATGCCACAGAACCATGCAGTGGGCTGGGCAGAAGTGGCCCGGCATGTCAACACCCACAGGTGTCACCATTGCACTCCACAGGAGAGCAAGAAGAAGGTTGGGACAGACATGATGCACATAAGGACAGGGTTGCAGCCATCTGGGCAGCCTGTAGGGCAACTGGTGGTGGGATGGTGACCGTGCCACTGCTGACCACCACAGAGGAGTTGATTGCATCCACCATCAGTTGCATGGCGGTGGAGGGCATGCACAATGGTGGTTTCAGATGGTGGCAGTCATTCACTGCATGGTGAGTATGTACAGCTGGCAGGTGTGCCTGATGTGTGCAATGTGCAGCTGTGCCAGGGCCATGCCCACCACCATGGGCATGTGTGGCTGCCAACTTGCCATGCTGCATGGTGGTGGGTGTGACCAGTAGCATGGGGGCTGGGGTGGCAGGGCATGGGCGGGTGCTGGGGGATGGGTGGTGTTGGGTACATGTGGGGGCATGGGGAATTCTGCATCACTGATTCACTGTCCTTGCCTTTGCAGCACCAGCATGCCTACATGCAGAGGGGCTGGTGGAGGATGCCATGGACATGGATGTCCGACCTGACCTCAATGGGCATCCTGAGCCAGGACAGGCCATGTCTCTGAATTATCGGCATGTGGCCTCACTGGACATGGGGTTGGATTACCCCTGGCTGGGTTCCTGCACAATGACAGTCTGGGGGTGCTGTGTGTGAGACCCAGCTAGGGATGTTGTCCACACTGATGATGATGATATTACACTGATACTTGAAAGCATAGAGAAGGTGGTGCCCAACATGCCCCTACTCACTACATGCATGGGCAGGGCCCAGCGCTGTGCCTCCAGCCCCACAGCCACCCCAATCCCTGCCGTGCAGCTGTGGGTGGCAACACAGCTGTGTCTGGTGTGGGTGCGGTGGTGCTGTGGTCATGACAGAGGTGCTGGGCACTGCTCAACAGACAGTCAGGCAGTGGCAGCAAGATGAGGGTGACATAGGGCTGTGTGCCACTGTGCCCACCGCCGGTGCGCTAAACAACACTGTGCCACCTGTACAGCCTGTTGTGCAGCCTCCACCTGAGTGGGATGCTGTGCAGCAGCATGCCATGCCCCAGCCCTGTGGATGGAGACAAGGAGGAGTAGTCCGCAAGGACTGCAAAGCACACCCAGTTACTATGGGTCTCCATGGAGAACCAGGCATTGCTTGCTCGTGAGGGGCGCACTGTGGGCAGAGGTGCAACAGTTAGCTGAGCGACAGGACAAGGGCAAGGCCAGGCTCATGGACAGGCTCACCTAGGTGCAGGAGGCCAAGACTGTGGCATTGGACTGCATGACCAGTGCCATTGTGGCATCAGTGGACAGCATGGCTGGTACCATTGCAGCTAGGTTTATGCCTGTGGTGGCCACTGGGCTCGGCCATGTGCAGATGACCCCTGCAGTGTGATGTCCACCCCACGGTTCTGGTGTATGGTGATACCAGCATGACGGGTGCCAGGGTCAGATATCAGCATCCTGACACCCCTGGACATGCCTGTTTGACTGCCTTGGCACCCCTGCATGGACTCGGTCATGATCCCACACATCAACTTCTGAGGGCCATCTGACTCACCCCTGTGCTGATGCACAGCTGGAGACTGCCGGTTGGCCCTGGCATGGCTTCCTGATGGCCGTGGTAGCCATGGGACTGTGTGGCTGGAGTGGACGTGTCTATAGCCATAACTGACATCCACTGTCATTGCCACTTGCACGCAGGGAGGGCAGCATGCATGTGGTGGTGCTCTTGTGTGTTGAGCTGTCTGCCCTGTGTGTATGGACCACGCTGCTGGGATGTGTGGCCTGGATGTGTTGATGGCTGCCCAGCACCAGTGTCACCCATGCACCAGTGTCATGCTTCTGATCCATGCTGTGTCCCTCACCCTGTGTGCATGTGACTATGTGTGAGAGTGTGTGCCTGTGCACATGCCAGTGCTGCATGTGTCTTAGTGTGTGTGCCCATGTGTCAGTGTGTCCACCATGTCTGTTGTACTCCCCTGGCCATGCATGCATACTGCTGTGCACATCCCATCCCCTGTGGTGTGTGCATGCCTGTGTGGTCATGCCCATGTGACTGTGTACTCATCTTCATTGTCTATAATGCCCTTGCCAATTTGTCCCAGTGCCGGCGTGCCTCCTGCACCAGCCTGGGGTCCCTCCTTCTGGGTGGTGCCTGCCCATTTCCTCTGGACCTTCTCCACTATAGTCTCCGCTGCTGTTGCCTTCATCGGCCTTGACAACTATTCCACAGTCAATGGCCATGTTGTGCAGGATGCAGCAGGCCAGAATATCCACAGGCTTTTGATGGGCTGTATTGTAGGGCACCGCCTAATCTGTCTAGGCAACAGAATCACATCTTTACCATGCCAATGCCACGCTTGATGATGTTGTGCATGCTGGTTTGTGCCTCGTTGTATCTCTCCTCAGCAGGGGATGATGGTCATCGTTAGGGGTGAGCAGCCATGACCTCAGTGGGTATGCACTGTCATCTATGTTGGGGAGACATGGTTATCCCTGCACTGTGTTGTGCTAACACCTACCCTCCTCATCTACTACACACCACTGCACCTGCCCTTCCTCCCTCGCCCACCCCTACGGCCATGCCTCTCAGCATCCCTGGCACACATCCTACTCAACAACGAGGTGGCCCGTGGGGATGTCTCCCCACTCAAACCGTTAGCACAGCACAGAGCTGTGCATATGAAGGCACTGTGTGCACTCCTGGGGTGTGTGGCACAGACATTGATGATGCACCCATGGCATCACACACCACCTGGCAGTTGATGGATGTGTATCCTTGCAGTTGTAGTATACCATACCCTCCGGGCCAGGTGGTGTGTGGATGCCAACGTGGGTGCACTCTATTGTCCTGATCATGCCTGGCATGCGTGCCACCTGGTGGAACTCCTGCATGTTTGTTGTATGCTCTGCCTGTGTGCTGGGGAAATGGATGTACTCTGAAGCATGTGGCAGCAGGCATTGAGGAACTGGGTGAGGAGGGTGGGACATGGCCAACTGGGTGATACCGGTATTACCTGTTGATCTCTGAAGGTTCCTGTGGTGAGCAGACACATCATGGCTGTCACCTTCATCTCCACTGTCATGGCATGACTCCATCTGGTGGGTGCCAGCATTTCATCACTGCACGGCTCACAGAGCTACCTCAGAACTGTCCTGTTCAGGTGGTACTGGCCCACTATCTCTGTGTCACTGAAGTTCTCATATGTGATCCTGGCATGATACCACCTGTGTCAGGCATACCACCAATAGGTCCTTTATCAGCCATGTCACTGTTCCTCCTGCCTCCTCACTCCCCTCATTATGGCGTCCATCAGGAATGGACCACTATCCATTTCTCAGTCACTGGGTCTCCCTGAGGGCTACACTCACTCTGTCTGTCCATCCATCCAGTCTGTGTCACTCTCTCTCCTGTCTGTCTGTCTCTCTCTCTCTCTCTCTCTCATGTTCCAGTGCTCTCTCTCTCTCTCTCTCTCTCTCTCTCTCCCCTCTCTTCCTCTCCTCCCTCCCTTTCTCACTGTGCTCAGTGTTGTGCACCTGCTGTCTGTGTGTTTGTTCCTATATTTATTGGCTCAAGTGTGCCGTGCGCATCCTAGGGTTGCTCCTGATTTGCACACTGCTCTCCGGTTGAATATGCCATTGCGCCCACTTATTCATGGAATGGCACCTGCACTTGTGCTGCATGCATTATGGTTGCACATTGGCACAATGGGTTTTGTGCTGTGCTGGTGCTCCCTTTGAACATGGCGCATCTTTGCAGCTGGCGCAGTCACAGTTCTATTGCACCTGCGCAAGTGCTCTGAATATCTAGCCCCCTATGTATTTCACCATGTCAAAGTAGCACAGAGTGAATCTCCATACCTGTTTAAATAATAGATTTAAGTGCCCCACATCTGACTGACTCCACCCTTTCTGTAGTCTATACATTTGTTTTGCCATGTTCCAGCAACACAGCAAATATCTGTACTTATTTAAATACCAGATTTAAGTCTCCTAAATTCATCTGAGTACTCTCTTTCTCTCTCTCTGTTGTACTATGTTAAAGCAGTTTAGAGTGAATCTCTATGACTATTTGAATACCAGATTTGTTTCCAAATTGTACTGACTCCACACTTCTTCAGAGTCTACATATGGTTCATTGTGTTCCAGTAGTGCAGAGTAAATCTCCATACTTGTCTAAACACAGATTTGTTCTCAATTGTTTCTGACTACATACTGCTCTTTTGCTCTGTTGTGTATTTCTATATACTGTAGCTGCTGTGCTAATCAGCTTTGCAGCCAGAGGAGTAGCGTGAATATCTGTACTTGTTTGAATACCAGATTTAAGTCTCCTAAATTTGTTTGAGTACTCACTCTTTCTCTATCTGGGTTTGTCATGTCCCATAGTGCAGAGTAAATCTATGTACCTGTTTAAATACCAGATTTAAGTCTCTTAAATTTATCTGAGTCAACACTCTCCCAGTCTCTACATGTGGTTTTCCATGTTCCAGCAGTGCAAGGTAAATCTTTGTACCTGTTGAAATACTAGATTTAAGTTTCCAGATTTATTTGTACACACTCGCCCATGTGTGTTTTGCCATTTTCCAGCAGCACAAAGTAAATCCCAGTACCTGTTTAAATACCAGATTTAGGTCTCCTGAATTTGTCTGAATGCATATTCTGTCTCTATATGTGTTTTGCCATGTCCCAGCCTCACAGAGAGAATCTCTGTACCTGTCTTGATATCAGATTTAACTCTCCAAAATGTTTCTGAGTGCACACTTTCTCTATATGTGTCTGTTTTGCTGTGTTCCAGCAGTGAAGAGTAAATCTTGTACCTATTTAAATACAGATTTAAGTCTCCCAAATGTTTTTGACTACACATATGGGTGTTTGTCTAAAGCACAGATGTCAAGCAACAAGGGAGAGGAGACTGTGATTAATAACTAAGCAAGCAAAGCATTGGTGAGTCTGAAACATCAAAATAATTGTCTATAGTAGTTTCAAGTGATCTCAGCACTGCAGGGTGCTCAGTGAGGCTTCTGCTACTGTTAACTGACAGGTAGACTAATGCACTAGGGTGAAGGCTAAAGTCAGGTCACTGGTAGTTTGTAAATACAGTAGATGATGAATAGTCATGGAAGCATGAGACAGAGCTGGATGGTTCTTTTGAGGACAACTGTTGGAGGAGAAGGATGATGAAGGTTGCATTTTCAGTCTGGCAGCAACAGGTGGTGGGAGCAGAAGTCAGACCTAGATAGCACTTTAAAGGGCAACTGAAGGAGGCAAAAGGGCAGTTTAGAGTAACAGTGTTGAGGACACATCAACAGACATTACTGTACTTAGTTGCTGTTGTGAGACAGCTTGTGCTGATTCTTAGCTCAGTGTAAATTACACTATTTGCAGAATTACTAAGAATCTAATATAGAAACCCTGCATCAGTGTCATCCTCTTCACCATCATCGGTGTCAGAAGAACAATCTGACAGCACCTTATCCTCATTTACTTTCTAAAATGTATTGTTCAATAGCAGCATTTGCTCATTCATATTAATAAATGTGAAGATCTCTACATTTCTGGATAACAGTCTTGTCCTCTGATCAGTTATGATGACCCCAGTGGCACTAAAGACATGCTCTAATAATCACGGCTGGAGGGTAGGACAGATAAGCAATGGCCAGATGTGCCAAGCTAGGCCATTCATTTTTTCAATGCCAGTAATTCAAGATTTGCCTCTACTGATAGCTCTGCTGTGTTTCCCATTATATGCAGTAATGATTCTTTCATTGCAAATGGATTCATCCACCAGAGTGCATGGTGTGCTGGTCTTTACACATCCATAATACTGAAATGAAGAGGCTTTTCAAAACAGGTTACTTGCTGCTGGTAGGGATGAAAGCTGGATTTCAGTTAGAACATGTTAGACACTGCTGATAATGTTGCTCTTTGTTGTGCTGGAGATGCATCATCCACCTCAGATGCTTGCATAGAGGAGGGGTTTGAGCCTTCCAGTCCTCTCCGTCACCTGTTGCTGCTTTTCATTTACATTGGCAAATTCTAGAGTGAGTTTATGCCTGTAAAACTTCAAGTCCAATTTACCATTTTGCAAAACTGATGAAGCATCATATTTGTAATATAGAGTAGGTCCATAAAGGGGCAAAGGTGAATTCCTCAGAACTACATATAAAGTTCAGTCTCAATCAGAGTTCAGTTTGTGAGGTATTCTCTGTGCCAAGTTGACTGCTTACTCATCATTACTGAACTCATCAAAATGTGCAATCACTTCAGACACCTGATCCTGCAGCATGGCAACTAGTGGGATTGCCACACTGATGCATGCTACATTTGCATTAACTGAGTATCACATTCAAAAGAAGTTAGCATTTCAATTATTTTTTCCATTAAGGTTATGTCATCTGGTAAAAGTGATAATACATATGGGTCACTCTTTTGAGGAGGGAAGGTCAATGGAGATGGAGACCAGGTAGAATCTGCAGAGACAGAATAGGCAGGGAATGTCTGGGCAGACTGGTGGCCAATCATGCCTTTTCTGCCAACATTTTCTGTGTTTTCTCTCTGGTAAGGAAACTCATTAATCACCATATACAGTTCATTCAAAGGTTACAGCATATAGAGGATGTTGTTCCAGTATATTGGTACCTCTTGTTGCAGCCTGTGGCTATGCTCTGTGGCCTATGGAAGGCCATTCTTTGTCTCAAAGTCACTTAACTGCCCGTTGGCTTTGAAGGACCAACTGAAGCGTGTACAGATTGTTTTGCGATGTTGACACATGCCTCAATCACTTTCTCCTTTTTAAAAAGTCCTGCACAACGAGACGTAAGATTGCACAAAGCAGGGCAAACCTAGAGTAACTCCATGATCAATTGCCAACACAATGTTGGAGCCATTATGAAGTGCAACAAAGTCAGGTGCCACTGTGCAATTTTTAAAGAGTGCACATGCACAACATTGCAAGTTGCCTGACTGTTTTGGACTTGGTTGTTGATTTAGATGTGGATAGATTGAGTGATGCCCAGTATGCCATAATACACATGTAAGCAGTGATCTGACAACTTGTCCACATGTCTATTGTTATGTGTAATAGTATTATGAGTTATAACTTCACCAGTGAAGTTGCTGCAAACTCAGGAGCATTACACTATGCACAGTGGGGAAAAAGTTACCGACTTTGGCATTTCTTCATGCCTTGAAGTTCTTCTTATTAAAAAATGCTGCTTTCTTTGGAAATGGCCCCAACCCACATACTCCATATGTAACACCCCTTTCATAGCACCAGCTGAATTACCATACTACCCCACCCCCAACTCTGCAGCACCCACCTCCCTCCTCCCTCAGTTTGTCAGCAACGCTTTCTAATTAATTACATTATTATAACATTCCACACTACGGTAGCAGAATTCTAATTTGTCACCCCATTCCGCTTCAAATAAATAGTTCACAATCACCACCCCACACATCCACTGGCACACAGCCACCCCTTCACTCATAACCCAAAGGATACTAAGTTGAATCAAGTACACTATAGAAAAGAAACCATCCCCTGCAACAGCAGCCAGCATCTCTTAATCACAGGCTAACTCACAATGAAGGAACTGGTGATGCTGTGCTACTAGTAACAGCTGATTGGCTGATAACAGTGACAAATAAGTTGTTACTACAAGTATGTCATCATCAAGTCATTCATTGTGAATGGGCCAGTGATAAAATGAGGTTGGTCACTGCTGTGGGTACTCAAAAAAAATGGATTCAACGTAGTATCCCTTGGGTGATGGGAGGAGGAGGGTTGGTAGAACCCAATGTGAGACCCAAAACTACATGGGTTGGTGGGTGTGGTTTATTAGTTTGAGAGGCAATGCTCAACAATCTCTTTGAAATCCCTCTTACCCTGAAAGAAACAGAGGATGCCACTGATTCTCTATCCTTGGATAAGGCTCTGTGCCACGATGGCTATACTCCCAACTTTTATAAGAGGTTTAAAGATTTGTTGGCCCCAGTTTTGTTAGAGACTTCTAATTATATTTACTCTCATGGACCTCAGACACAACCTTAACAGAGGCCCTTAGTATGGTTCTCTTGAAGCCTGGTAAAGATCCATCTTGATTGTCTAGTTGTAGACTTATTTCCTTGATTAACTTGGATTATAACATTTTATCCAAGATTTTGGTCATATGCCCCAATAAGGTTTAGGGTTCCTTGATTAGTAATGACCAGGTGGACTTTGTCCCAGAAAGACTTTTCCTCTGACCATCTTAGAAACGCAGGACATATTTTCTCTGTGTCCAGGAAGATTATAACCCTGCTGTGCTGGCTTCTCTGGATGTTGGGAAAGCTTTGATCATGTTTCATGGCAGTATTTTATTTATGCTTTTACAGAAATTTCATATCCCACAGGAATTCATTAAAATGGTGAAAGTTCTTTATGTGAAACCCACAGCTAGAATACTTTGTAGTGGGATATCATCTGATTTGGTTACTTTGCAGAGGGTATGAGATATGGCTGACCCCTTTCCCTGCTATTATTCAGTCTTTTAGAACCTTTATTAGGAAAATGAATGCATCACAGGAAGGTTCAGGTGTGGCAACCAGGTCCTGGTAGTTTAAATTGTCTGTATATGTAGATGATATCCTATTGCATCTGTCACATCCTAAGACTCCAGTACCGTCCTTACTGGATATCATTCATAGTTTTGGGGATATTTCTAATTACAAGCTCAATACTGATAAAACTGAAGTTATCCTACTCAGTGTCTGGGCTACCAAGGCTGATGTGGCAGACGGGCTGGTGTGAGTGCCTGACAAACTTAAATATTTGGGCATTTATGTAAGCACTTTTCTGGAAAGATGATACAGTATAATCTGGACTTGTTGCTCAGACACATAAAACAAGACTTGGCTCATTGGTTCATCTCCCATTTATTCTCTGGGTTAGAGTTAATGTAGTAAAATTAATCTCTTGATGAGTGTCTTATATCCAGTCAGCATGCTAAATCTGTTCTTCCCTAAGGAATGGTTTACTAAGTTTCATAGAGTTATATCCCACTTTATTTGGAATGGTAAAGTGACCAGAAAGCATTTTATAAGCTACAGAACCCAAAAGTTATGGGAGGCTTTGACATCCTAATTTTTATTTGTATTATTTGGCTGTTCATAGCAGTAAATATTTTCAATGGTATCGGGACTCTCTTGAGGAAACCCCTTTACTTATACCACTCGGTTGGATATTGAGGTTATTTTGTGTGAACACCTTGAAAAGCATAAGTATGATGTGAAACATCGGTTGCTGGGTGCTGTGTCTGCAATTAGTTTTAGTAGCATTGCAATTAATGTATTTTAATGTGACCTACTGTATATGGTCTTTTTTGGTTGGTGAGAATTGGCCAGAATCCTTGCACTTTGGATCAGATTACACTTACATCGTGGCACGGTGGAGTTTCATGTAGCTGGCTTCCTCTTGTTGATTGCTATTTTGTGTAAACAGCTGAATATTAATATTATTTCTTTGCTACCCCAACAATATCACCCCTGCTCTGGGATGCCCCTATAGCTGTCTCGGTGCAAGTCCACCAGCAACTGTGTACATTACTTCAACTGAACCTTGTAAGAAATAGCTCACAGCCTATTGTAGGTAATATAAATTTCAGAGTGGCAGGTTAGGGTGTTACCTTTCTTTTGGCCTTACAATGATATTCAGTTGGTTGACCATCTTACCTCTAACAGTGTCCTTTTAGATTTTCTGAAATTTGGCAGTAAGGGCTGTTTTAAATATCTGCAGCTTACTTATTTACTGCTTAAGCACTTTGGTTCTGGCTGGTGGTCAAATTAACATGCTCAGAAGATTTTATCTTTGGTGAAAAGGATATTTTCTCCCCATGCTGCTTTCTTTTTTTAAACTCTTTATTTATTCCAATATTAATGCAATAAGACAGACAAAGAAAATAGGAGTGGAACAAATTCAAAGTATAAGACACAGGTGAAAGTACAAGACAAAACATAAAAAGTATGGATACTAATGAATACATCAGTCAATCATATGAAGTCAAAAGAATCAGGTTGTCCTAAGAATATATATCATACAGTATTAACAAAACAAAACTCAGAGTAAGGTAAATCTCAGATGCATCATCAAAACAAGGGTTACATAGAGTTGCAACTAAAAAGAAAGTGGCCACCGCTCACCTAAAAGTAAAACAAAACAAAACAAACAAACTAGTGTCCCTAATTCTAAGGAACAAATTCTGGTCAGTGTATTCCATATAAAGAATCCATCTACACCAATGTAATTCAAGTTGGTCTTTCTTACAATGGGCCAATGTTGTAAGCATCTCCATAGTGTGGATTTTCACCATAAGATCTTGCCAGTCCCAAATAGTTGGGGGCACTGTGAGCCACCTTTAGAAATAGCCTTTTGGCAGCTAATAATCCAACATGTAATAGAGAACAAGAGGCCCAATCTCTTAAAGTATCCAGGCAAAAGGAGAGCAAAAACTATTGCACAGTCAGGACTATTGGGACTGCAAAAGTCTCTGTCAGGTCATTCTGAAGAGCTGTGATAAAAGGCAGAAAAATTACACAACTCCCAAAATATGGCCATGCATAGCAGGGAGAAGTCACATCCTCTCCAGCACATTGCTCCCTTCTCTGCACCATATTTCACTTGTGTAGCTGGAGTTCTAAAGAAATGGATGGCCATTTTTGAAGAGAATTTTTCCAGATATGAGAATTAATAGGTAAATGTATCCCTTCAAATGGAACTCCCATAGTGTATCTGAAATAGTCAAGCATAAGTAGGCTTCCCAAGAGGTTTTGCCCTCTGAACTGAGGTTCCAACAAAGGCGAGTAATGCCTTGTATGTATGTGAAATCATATGTTTCAGGAAAATGTACCTTCCAATACATTCTTCAAAAGGTTAACCCATGGAAAGCCACAGGCCTTTATCAGGGTTTATCAAGAGAACATTTTGAGAAAATCGAGAGCTTGCAAATATCTAAACTGATCTTGGGGAAACAAATTATAAGGCTACATAAGTCTTCAAATGTTCTAAAGGAGCCATCTTTAAGAAAATGAAGAATGAGGAATACACCCAATCGCTCTCAATGCAAAATCCATTATTTAACTTGGCAGGAGAGAAAGACTGATGATATGGAAAGAAATCAACAAAGGTCTAGGCCTCTGGAACCCTTTAAAATCCAACAGTTTCTGCCAACATTTTAAAGTATTCTCAGTTAGTGTTGTGCAAAAAAGAAATTTCATTATTCAAAATATTTTGCAAAATTCACGATTTCACGTAAATATTTTATGGTTTGAAATGTGAAATTTAGAAAGAAAATACAAACTTTGCCCAAAATTGTGAAATTTCACCCACATAATGACGAAAATTGATGCTTGTGGGTGAAATTTCACATTTCTGGTGAAATTTCACAAGTTCACACCCTGAGAAATATTTTGCAGAATGGCAGAATTTCATGAACTATTTCACATGGCAAAATTGCAGATTTCCACGGTAATTTTGACCATGAAATTTTATTTTACAACATCTGTATTCTCAGTGAATGGATTAGCAGTAAATTTGCCCCAAGAAGGAGTAAAATAGAAGATCAAGACATAGTCGAGGTTGACCAAGTGTTCCTCTCACTTCTTAAATTCTTCCATTTGGAGGAGTACTGATTTTGGAGCCATAAAAGACAACCCATACTTGAGCAGCTCAAAATAAAAACAAAAATAAAAATATTGGGAAGAGCCATGCCACAATTTCTTTGAAAGCTGTAGGATAGAAAAGCAAATTCTAGGTAGTTTAGAATCCCAGATAAACCTAGAAATTCACTTGTTTAGTTCTATTTGGTGGTGTGAATGGTAAGCTCTGGGCAAAATATAATAATTTTGGTAACACATTCATATGAATTGTGTCTGTGCATTTAATAAACATAAGAGGGATTGATTTCCATTAGTCCATATCTAAAGTAAAGTGAAGCAACAGGGCTCATAATTATAGTCATAGGCCCAGATATTCAAACTGTGCCAGGCTGTAGTGCAAGCATGCGCAGCTCAACAGCTGCGAGGGGTGTGGACTGGGTGATATTCAATGGAGCTGCCATGGCTCAGCAGCACTGAATATCGCACCCTGGCCACCCTCAGTGTGCATGGTGCAGTGGCACTGCACCAGCGCAAGTGGCCAGAGTGGAGCATGGGGATGCGCAAGTGCAAGTTCCATTGCGCTATGTACAGAAACCACGATATTCAAAACTTGACATGAAAATGGGGCCATGATGTATGCAAGGTGCAAATGGGGCTATTTGCATGTCATTATACCCATTTGCATGCAGGTGCACCGATTCCCCAATGACTTGCGCATGGCACCCTGCCGAGAGCAGCAGCCGTCAGGGACCGACACCCCCTACAGCCGACAGTATGCTCCACAGCCTGATCACGGGCATTGTATAAATAAATACATGTCCAATATCCTGGTGGTCCAGTGGACCATCCTATCTGCCCGCTTCGCCGAACATCTGTATAAAAAAATAAATGTCCAATATCCCTGGTGGTCCAGTGGACCGCTATCTGCCTGATTGTGGGCATTTGTAAAAAAAAAATATGTCCAATATCCCTGGTGGTCTGGGGTGCCCCTCCCCACCGCCCACTGAGCCCCACATGATCTCCCTCCCGGTCAGCCGGTGGGCGGCAGCACCTCACCTGGCTGCCGCCCCACCACCTTCCCGACTGGCACTGTCAGTAGGGCTGTACACCCATTGGTCCACAGTGTGAGCCAATGGGTGTGCAATATCCTACCATACTACACATTCCAGATATGTGAATGGGATCATTCACATATCTGAATGTGTAATGGTATGAGCTGCATGCCCATTGGCTCATGCTGTGGACTAATGGGCGACAGCCCTATCGATGGTGTCAGTCATCAGGCTGTGGGGCAGCAGGGGTAGGTGCTGCCACCTGGCCTGGACTGGGGGAGGGGCAGTGGGGCTCAGTGGGTGGTGGGGAGGGGTACCCCAGACCACCAGGGATATTGGACATATTTTTTTTTACAAATGCCCATGATTGGGCAGATAGCTGTCCACTGACCACCAGGATATTGGACATTTATTTCCTTTATTTATACAGATGCCTGCAAGAGGCAGATAGTGGTCCACTGACCACCAGGGATATTGACATTTATTCCTTTATTTATACAGATGCCCACAAGTAGGCAGATAGTGGTCCACAGGACCACCAGGGATATTGGACGGAATATCTTTTTATTACAAATGCCCGTGGATCGGGCATGGGGTGCTGCCAGGTGCAGCTGGAGCTCAGGTCACCACCCACAGGTGGCAGCTGCCGTGTTGCACCCTGCAATGCGGCAGCTCACCTATGGGTGGCCAACCGCTGTTCCTTTTTTTGATCAACTTTGTGCTGGCGCAGGTAGGGGTTGGCATGCATGGCTGTGCACATCCTGGGCTGAATATTGGGCTGTGCAGAGTATGCATGGGCACTCCCCTCTCCGCGCCTGATACATTACTGATGCCTCTCTGGCGATCTGGATTTGTGCCATGACTTTTCCCATTTGAATATCGCATCAAGACAGTGGTTGCGATGGTGCAACACTGTTGTGCCATGCGCAACCCTTTCAATATCTGGGCCATAGAGTTTAGAAATATTGCTTGTTAAATATATCCCTAGATAGTTGCTGCTTCCTTTTATACTCACAGTTTTATTCTTTGCTCCAAACAAGGTAGTGAGCACCATAGATTATTGAGACCAGGTTATTCCTGCCTCTCAGGAGATGTATGACTGGTCTGCTATTTGGACAGATTTGTATAAATATATTACATATGAGAGATATAGGTTCACACAGTTGCAAGTGTTACATGATACTGTTTGTATTATACCCCATTAAATTATACAAAATGAGTAGGGTGCCCTCTGACTCCTGCAGTCAATGTCATTCTAGTCATTGGACATTGTTTCACATTTTGTGGGAATATACTTACATACTATTGCCAGCAGATTAGGCCTCCAAGAGTTAACCTTTTGGGATGATATTGATTAAAATTGGACCCATTGTTAGGGTTGGACCAGATGTTTTTCCTGAAATTTGTTTAATTGGGGACTATAAAGATAAGCTACTAGGGCTACAGATAAACTACATGGCCCTAATCTCTGTGTGTGCCCAAAAGGTAATTTTAAGGCATTGTGTGATCAGGATATATCCACTTATGTTTAGTGGCATAAAGAAATTTTATTTGTCCTTCAAACGGTGAAAACACTCACCAATATAGTGGATCATTTGATTGCTTATCACAAGAAATGGGATCCTTGCATATATTATTGTTGTAAGCTCCTTAATTTGTAGGACACCCCACCATAATTACTTTTACTTCATGTATTGGGGTTGTAGACATCTCCTCTACCTACTTCACACTTGTGAGTTTTGTCATTTATTTAAAATGTACATCTCATTTTGAATAACTATTGTGCCATTGCATTCTGGAGTGAGGGTGTGGGATGAGTGTGCTGTTCTGTAGTTTTGTATGTTTTCTTTTTTTTTTGCTGTTGCTGATATTGTTTTTCCTTATCATGTTTAACCTTGTATTTTTGCACTTAATTATTGTTCAATAAAGTTTATTCAACTTAATAAAAAATTTAATTTGAATGGGGCATGTGTGGTGGGAAATGGGAATTCTCAACATTCATGTGACCAGGGTTGGGAAAATGTTAAAGTAATGTGATAAAGAAACTTTGCTAACACACTGGGAAGAGAAAGGAGGTGGGAACTTCAAGGGTGGGGGTAACAAGATCATTCAGCTAGTGATGTGAAAAGAGTTGTTGTACACAGAAGTATGTGGTTTGGGGCATTTCTTAAAAGAAAGCAGTATTAAATAAAATAACCATTGTAGTGTCACTTTTCTGGCAAAGGTGCCACTGCAGCTGCAAATAGTTCAGTCTGCAGTATCGTGAATTATGTAAAGTAGCACGTATACTGGTGAAAGTGCCACTATATGTAGTCTCAACCTGCTGAAGTAGGCATACCTCTCAACCTTTTGTCCCCAAGTGTGTAACATTGCCTCTCAAATGTGGAACAAATGAGCAAAATGTGGAATACTTAATCAAATCTTTACATAAGAAGCTCAGAACACTCTTAAAATGTTTGCATTTATGTTCAGAAAGTCTGTTATTAATTGAATAATATATTTTTGCATCATTTACTATAGTTTTTGCTTTAAAATGTTAACACTGAATGTGGGACAAGTCCTCACAATGTGGAAGTGGGAGCTTTTGAAGTAAAATGAGAAACGCTCCTCGTAATGTGGTACAGTTGAGAGGTATGGAAGTAGGCACTTCTATATCTGAACAACTCCCCAAATAACACTTCTCACTATGCAGTTCAGGCTACTTAGTGTTGTGCTGCACATACTATAGAAATGTTAAACACTTTGCTTAGACCTAGATATGTGTACTTTGGTTACTGCAGAAAACTGACTCAATGCCTTCTTCACTGAGGCACTGATAGTACTGAACAATTCTGACATGGCTATTCCTGAAAATAAGCGTGGCTAGTCATGTGCCATCAGGGACATGCTTTTTGAATAAAATACCTGAATCCTTTGCCTTCTACAAAAGAATATGGCAACAGATCTTGTGCTACAGTATTGTCATATCTGCATTAATCACATGAGCCACTGGATGGTTTCTATGGTACTTTGTACAGCATTCAAAAATGTCAAGCATTATGACTTGATGTTGTGCAATGTGAAATATGTTTTTCTGGCTGAGATTGTTAAGGTTGTGCCACTTTCCTCATGGAGGAAGTGATGACGTTGATGGGAAAGGTGATAATGATTCTGTTGAGGGTGATGGAGGGAGGGAGGGAGGGCAGCTTCATACTTGCTGTAAGTTGTATAGGAGCTTGGTGTACTTGTTAAAAGGAATTGCTTGATGTTTGCTGTTGGCACACTGCTTAATGTGCTAGAGATTGATTGAACTACAGGCTGCTGTCCTCAGAAGCAAGTGTTCATTTTCTAACCGCAACAGGTTCTGCTTGCTCCACTTCATCTGAATCAAAACAACAGTAGATCACTGTTGTTCCTCTGTACCTTGCTTGTCGTTTTTTTTCCGTTTTCCAACCAGCCCTTACTGAAAAAATATATTGTTTATTTATGATTCTGCATGACCTGTAAGAATAATATCAGAAAATGTACTCAGTGTCAAATGTACTGTAAGTTCTTTGCATGACTGTGCAAGAATGTTATCAGATACACAAACAGTCATTTTTCTTGCATGGACAAAAGCAAGTTTATTGCAAGCACGCACATGGTCATAATGTAAGTTTTAACACTGGTCAAGAACTCTGCAAGTTTAAAATGTAGTGTGTTACAAAATAATTACACCTGCATGTTTCTGGACTAGTATAAGCACAGGATTGTTTTTCTTGCTCTATTCTCTTACAAACGTATGCATGTGTGTAAGAATAGTGCAAGAAAGCGATCTTGTGCTTATACTAGTCAGAAAAATGTGCAAGTATAAAGTGTGTCTAAGGATGAATGACACCTTGTAAGAACTGTTCAGGAAGATTCTGTATACATACAGGCAAGAAGGCATCTCCAAATAATGCTGGTGCAAATCTTTACAGTAGGTAAAACTGAGCTGTAAAAGTCATATACACCTCAGTAAAACACTTTAGAAATGTACTGTTTAGGAACTATTCAGATAATATTACATATACAGTATCTTTCTTAGATTTCTCCTTCCTGTCATTACTGAGGAAATCTGTATGAACACTGGATCTTAATCCCTTACTGTTTATCCACCATTGTATGTTATTCCCAACCTGAATTCATATGCCTACCAGCATCATAATTAGTCATGGGAAGAACAGTGATGCCTAAGTAGAGTACAGTACTATGACCTTAAGTGTATGTCTGTAATGTGTAGATCACTCTATGGGTTGTAACAGTGGTCTTGTGCATTCAAATCAAAAATATCAGGAGCAGAATGAAGACGTTTTGTTGTTAAATGCAAGAATTATGTATGAATTTATTATGGGTATTGTTTGTACATCTGCTTATACACTTTTTGCAAGACAATTCAACAACATAGTGTCAGTAGCTTGAAGGTTGCATGCCCTCCTATAAAGCCAGGTTATAGGTTCTAGCCCAACATCAGGAACAAACAAAATCAATGCTGTAGTGCACTAATCCCACACACAACTTTTTGCATCTCATGATATTAACAAATAATTTTTCTTGTGTGATACAAGGAATTGTTCTTACATGCATTCTTCATGCAGGAAAATGCCACAGTCCTTACATGCTCATTGCATATAACTCTTCCATAACAATGTTTATGTAGCTGCCATATGCCAGCATATATCCTTGCATGTTGTACCAGTCAAAATACTTACAAAGTTCTTGATTTTTTCAGCAAGGGAAGCACTGCATGATGTGTTATCACATGTCTTGTCTGTCCTCTGGTTTCAAAATATTTCTCCATTTGCCCTGCTTACACATCAACCTATAAGGTGAAAAATTCCTTGCTTTCATCTTCCTTATCTTTTGTAAAAACTCTCAAACAGGAGATTTTCTTTCTTACACAAGAGGCAGAAAATAACAATCTTCTGATTGGTGGTGATGTAACTGGTGAGGCTGGAGATGTAACAACTGTGCACAAAGTAAGATAGATATTACTGCATGGCCAAAGGTGTAATGAGGTATGAGGCTGAAGGCTGAGTGCCTTCATTCCCTGGAAGTGCAGTAATATCTCTTCAATCACACCCCTTATTGTCTGTCTTATTGTGCTTATAAAATGAGTTCCTTTTTACATCAATATTTTATGTAAAAAAAACCTGAAATAATTAACTATGTGTATTGTAAAGTAGCCCTTTCACCTTTATGTGATATGATTCCTGTATGATGTTTGTATTTATTGGGATTCATACTTTACATGTAATGAGGTCAGCCCCTCCCCAGCGCATGTGACCCCTCTCACCCCACACCCCAGCTTAGTAGAGTAAGGGAGTCTGTTAGAAGGAAAATGTATCATTCAATTTAAAAAAAAATAAGCAGCTTTGGGCATTTGTGAGGGACTGGCTGCACTTTTGCAGTGCCCACCCTTCACGAGCATGGAGCCATAGTTTGGGTAATGGCTGTACCCCCAGGTTATTTCCTAAAACAGAGTGTATTTCCTGAATGGAAATTCAATGTAAACAAAAAATAAAATCAGAGTCAAAGGATTATATTTTTGATACTGCGGGATGGCAACTCAAAGGGTTGGTCAGACAACAGATAGGAGAAAGAGGCCCACAGCACAGGAGATGGGTCCAGTAAGAGGCACATTTTATGTGGATGTATAGCAGAGTTAATTTTTTTATCTTTTACACTTGCCTGTTTTTGGTCTGAAAGGTGAAAAAGTGAACCTGGAGGGGCAGTAGGGTTTTCCTTGGTCGGACACTAAGTCCGGTATGAGCCATGTTAGCAGAAAACAGAATTTAAAATGAACATTCTAACAGCACAATGATTTTTTTTTTTTTTTTGTGCAATGCAGTCTTAGTATTATATCTGTTTTTACCTGTGCATCAAATGAATTTGAAGCATAGGTAAAAACAATCAAATCACATGATTTTCTCTCTCTCCATTTTATAAGAGATAATAGGAGGAGCCAGAGATACCTTTTCAACATATATTGGTACTGTATATGGTGTTTATATGGCATCTTTAAGTATGATGAGTTGATGTAGCAACAAGATCAGTATTCACTGTTTCATCATCACCACAGTCTTGCTTTTTAGATTATAAAAAGCTCCATTCCAAAACTTGCAGTATCTTGAGATTTGCCTCAAAATAAACCACGGTCATCTAGCAGGTAAGTAATATCTGTGGCTCAAGCTGTTTGTACTTTCAACCTTGCTTAAGGCAGGTGCACAAATAGACTTTGACTATTTGTGTTTTGCAAAACTTGATCACCCTGTCCTGAGCACCACTCCGTCATTCCTGTGTGCCCCTGTTTCTCTCATAACTGTGTCATGTCAACTGCATTAAACCTCGGTTCAGTGGCTATAAGAATGCCCTTTCTCTCAATTTCAGAACCAGTTGTTTTCCTAAATATTTTCTCTGCATGACCAGGACTAGAAGCAGTCTACATTTATTTCACTACAAGTCTCTGAACAGCTGATGTTTTTACTTGGTGGTAGTGATACCTGTACAGTTGTACCAATAGCTAATGCATGTTGGACTGCAAGTAGGAGATTTACTTGTATTTCTTGTATGTGTTTTGTGGCTGACTGAAGCAAAACATTCCTTGCCTTTGTTGCCAAAACACAGCTTCTATTGCTTCTGTGATACATTGTTTAGACATTTAGGTCTTGATATTCAAAAGTACACAAAGGTGAGTGCAAAAAGTGCACCATATCTTGCAATTGCTAAGGATCCTGAAGATGTTATATTCTGTTGAATAGAGCACCAGCACTATTCATCTGAATATAGGGCCATGTTGGTGTAGCACTAAGCCAAGTAACACAGTCCTGAAATTGGATCTTGAACTATGCTGACAGAGTAGATATCACCGGATCACTATCTGCAATATTCAATGGGACCCATGTAAATGAGCTCATTTGGTATACAATGCACTAAGAGACCATTTGCATGCCCATTATGGGCTCATTTGCATGAGCAGCAAGACAGGTTAGTGTGGCGTCACCCCCAATTGTTCAGTCCCAGACCTGTGTCCCTCCAATTGCTATCCCATACTAGAAGTAAAATTTCCCTGGTGCTAGTGGTCCCCATCCCCGATTGCCAGCCCATAATGTAGTAAATAATATCCCTGGTGCTAGTGGTTCCCCACCCTGCAATCAGTAGTCCATAATGTAGTAAAAATATCCCTGGTGCTAGTGGTCCCCTTATCCTCTCCCTCCTACTGCCAGCTCATTGTACAACGGAAAACCCTCCCTGGCATCCAGTGCCCCCCAATCACACAGGTGTGTTGTGTGTATTTTATGGAACACATATAAAATATTTGTGTTGCCATTGGGTTATACATTGGAGAAAGAGAAATGTGCGGGAACAGCCCATGTTCCAGTTATCTCAGTGGTGGCAGCTGGTTAGCGCAATTGGAACAGTATTTCGAGTGGTCTGGGTTCAAGTCCTAGCTGAGGCACTTACTTCTTTCTCACCCTGTTTGTATGTGTTTCATAAAATGCACACAATGCTCCTGCATGATTCTTACAAGTAAAATATTTGTGTTGCCATTGGGTTGTGTATTTGAGAAAGAGTAATGTGCTTGGGGACAACCCAGGTTCAAGTTGTCTCAGTGGCACAGCTGGTTAGTGCAATCAGAATGGTATTCCGGGTGGCCTGGGTTCAAGTCCCAGCTAAGGCACTTACTTCTTTCTCACCCCTGTTTGCATGTAGTCCCCCTCTGGCACCAATCCATGGTACCACCACTCACTATGTCATAATCCTTGGCATCTAGACCCCACCACAACACAGAACTACCACCTTACTAGTACCTTCAGTGCCGCTGTTGCATGGGCACAACCCTCTTCTCACCTCCTCAGCTGGCAACATATATCCAGGCAGGACTGCGCCTCTTACTTATAGGACAGTGTGACATACCCTCTCCTACAAACAAGGGGAGCACTCCTGCCTGGACATACAGTGGCTGGCCAAGGAGATTTGAGGAGGGCTGTGCTGATCACTGTATGTACCTGCTGCACTGAAGGGACTGGTATGGTGACTGGGGTGGTGTTCAGTGCCACAGCGGGGGCCACTATGCCATGGATTACAGCATTGCAAGCAGTGGTACCATGGATCAGTGGTTAGGGTGCCACTGGGTGCCAGAGATGGTTTCTGCTGTAATATGGGCTGATGATTGGAGGGGATGGGGACCACTAGCACCAGGGATATTATTTGCTGCAGTATAGGCTTGCAATTGTGGGGGGCACTAACACCAGGAATATTGTTCAGGAAAGTACAGGCTGGCAATCAGTGGAGTACGATGGACCACAGAGGGCAGCTGTGCTCCCCAGTGGCCAACTGGCTAGGTGGTTACTACCGGCAACTGCTACGGTTGTCCAGAGTAAGTCAGCATTTTGTTCAGCAGTATTTGTTCTGTGCAAAAGGACTGTGCTAGACCATTTTGTACCGAGCAAAGCCACTGAATATGGTGCAGTGCAGCTATTCATTGCCATAGCCTGACCCTTGCCCACCTACATACATTATTTTTTTGTTCTAACCCTCTTCGCCCAGGTAGCAGTCTCTTTTGAATATCGGAGACCCATTAGTGCCCAGACAGAGTTTGAATATCTGGCCTCTGTTGTCTCTGCATGTTGAGTGTGAGGGTCAGGAGAATTTATGAGACTGATATCTGGTATTTAAACAGGTACACATACAGATTCCTCTATACTGCTGCAATAGATCAAAATCCCCATATGTAGAGACAGAAGTTTTAGGAGATTTAAGTCTGGTATTTAATCAGGTACATGGGTTCCTTCTACACTGCTGGAACAGGACAAAATGTTTCCTCATCAAAGTACTTTTTGTCCCCAGAACCCAGACAATAAATAAAGACACTGACTAGTAGTGTGAGGTTGCTCAGTCTTGGCAATAATTTTACTGATTTTGATATGATTTGATGATTCACCATTTTCACTTTGGTACATTTCTTAATATTCCCCATCATCTGTAAACAACTTACATTTCCATTTAGGTGCATACATTATATCATTTTCTTATTGTTCGCTTTAATTTAATAGCCAGCTCTCACTCTCCCCCGGCGTACATCATGGGGGTATTCCAGCCTCTTATTCGTATGTCCTGCACTGGGGGCATGGGCGTCACACAGTGCCCTGCTTCTTCTTTCCTTTCTCTTGCCGTCCACCTTCAGCAATACTCCATAGTCATCACTGAGATCCACTTTCCCAGTGTCGCACTGTGTTACACCTTCCACAGTGCCCTGCTCTCTTATTTTATGGGGAGGGTGGGAAAATCCTTATGGAGCAAATTGTGACCTCTCTTTGGCATGCAGCTCCTTTTTACTGATCCTTTCCACACCCCTTTTTCCTTTGCCCAATCCTATGTTGCCACCTCTGTCCCATTGTCAGCCCCTTTGTGATGTCATCATACTCCCACTTTTCTTCCTAGCCCCACCCCCTTTCTCACTCCCTTCCCTTACTGAGCCTCACATTTTTGGCATAGGCCATGGGACAATGGGACCTGTCCTTTTAAATTGGGTAAACCTCTTTGTCCCAGAACCCAGACAATAAATAAAGACACGGACTAGTAGTGTGAGGTTGCTCAGTCTTGGCAATAATTTTACTGATTTTGATATGGCTTGATAATTCACCATTTTCACTTTGGTTCATTTTCTTAATATTCCCTATCATCTGTACATAACTTACATTTCCATTTAGGTGCATACATTACATCATTTTCTTATTGTTCTCTTTAATTTAATAGCCAGCTCTCTCTCCTCTCCCCCAGTACATCATGGTGGGGTATCACCAGCCTCTTATTCTTATGTCCTGCACAGGGGGCACAGGCATACACACCATGCCCTGCTTCTTCTTTCCACTAGTCCACCTCCCGCTTGCGATGGAGGACGTGGGCTTCCTTTTTAATTGTCATACCACCATGTTTCAATTGCGTTTGACATCTCAGTGTTGAACATGGCCAGGCCGAGCCCGCAAATGCACTCCATCCCTCTATAATACTGCTCACCTCCACCATGATCCCATGTTTTATCACCATTCCCCAATACTCTGGATTAATCTCCCTACTCTTGCATTCATATGTTTTTGGCCCTGTCTATGCTCTTGTGGTTCTCTGCCTGCCTCCATACCCTTCAAGGAGTGATTTCTGACCATGCTAACGTAACCTCTGGCCACCATGTTTTGATTATTTTAACATAATGATCTATCTGATAGAAAATGTCCAACCAAGGCCTTATTCCCAAGTCATTGCCCCGAGGTGTACCACAATCAGGTCTGGCTGCTTATGGTCCTTCCTGATTTCCCTCAGTTCTGGCAACAGCTGCACCCATTTCATGCCCCGTAGGCCTTTCCACACCAGCCTTATTGTGTCAATATCCAGGTACAGTTGTTTTTCCCCGTGCCTCCGGGCTGTCCATTTTTCTGCCCAGTGCACAAAAGAGTGCCCACAAACCACGCCTCGAGCTTCTTGGTTGTACCTGGTTGATCAAAGCATAAGAATGAGTCTTTGTCCATTTCCTTCCCTCTCTCTCCCCTCCCCTTTCTCTTCTTCATACACCTGCTTATGGGAAAGAAACAAATATTTTAGTATTGTAATTCTCTTATGTATTTTTATAGCATCCTGTTGACCATCTTCCTCTCTTTAATCTCTTCAGCCCCTTCCCCTGTGCAGACATCGTTGTGCTGCCCTGATTCTATATGAATGTGAGGAATATCCTCCATTGACTCCCCAATAAACGGAGTACCTTGCTCAACACTGCAGTCACCTGGTAACCTGATACTGGCCTGCCATTCCCGTGTAAAATATTCTTCCATTACCTTGGCCTTTTCTGTCTACCACGTTATCGTGCAGAGCCGTCACCAGGCAAATGGATTTATTTTGGTGCGCCCCCATAACCACACCTTCCTCCCGCTTTGTCTGCTCAGTTTTGGACTTCTGCAAATTGACTGTTATGGCTTCCTTCTGCCACTCCATGTCTTCTCCAACGTAAATCCCCGCCGCCTTCTTGCTGTGCCCCACTATTTCACTCAACCTGAAGGCCCCACTGTACATGGTTGTGTATAATGCCTGAAATAACACCGCCTCCCTCACAGACATGCAGATATTCTGTAATCGCCCCAATAGCCTCACCATCAGCCCTTCTGATATCGGCTTCCTGCTATCTTGTCTCCTCCCTGTCCCCTCATCCAGCCCTGCATCATTCTCCTAATAAGGTTAGTTTTTGTGGGGTCGTCCCAACCCCTTAATGTGCAGATTTTTCCTATGGCTGCTAAGTGCACCCCATAGTTGAGTGCGCTAGCCTGGTTCCAACCCTGACTATAAATTGTGCCACTTGTTCCCCTGTTACCAGACCACTTACCTGCCCACAGTACTCATCTTGGAACTTTGAAAGACCCTCCAGGAGGTTTCATACACCTCAGGGTCTGAGGAGCCAGGAGTTGCGGAACAATGTCTCAGCTCCCCAATCCAATCTCCCATACGTGATCCAGAATGGCAGTCTGTTTTGTCTCTGCTCCAGGTGCAAAGGTCCTGAATTTGTCCATCTGCAATCAGGAGAGGCAATCAGCTATCTCGTTGTCCACTCCATTGACGTGTTTTGCCCTGAAAGACATATTCAAGGACAAACCTCCACACCATTCTGCTCAAAACCCTCATAACCCTCTCTGACTTTGTTGTCTTTTTGTTCAGTACTTCCACGACTGCATTATTATCACTCCAAAATGTGACTTGCCTATTCCTGAGTTCCTCCCCCATACTACCATCGCCACCATATGGGAAATATTTCCAAAAGGTGATGTCTTTTGTCACCCCGTTTCCAACCCGGCGTGCCACGGTTCAGTGAACCATTTTCCTTGGAGGTACCCTTCCATCCCTATACCCCTGCGCATCTGTATATAACTGTAAGTCTATGTTATAGACCCAGTCATCCTCAGGAGAATGGCCCGTTATATTCTTGCAGAAATTGCTCCCCATGCCGCCATGTCCCCCTAGTCATCTTATTAATGTCTGCAGTGGTGCGGCCTTGTGGCCCTCTAAGGCCCATGCTAGATGCCGTGTAATGCGTCCTGGTGTGATCGCTCTACATGTGAAGTTCAAGTGGCCCAGTAACTGCTGCACCTGCTGCAGCCCTCACCCTCCTGCATTTCCTTACTGCCTTCAATAGTTCTTTCAGCTTCTTAACCTTCTGCTCGAGCAAGGGAAACAATTCCTTTGTTGTGTCCAGTTCTAAAACCAAAACTCAATTATGCGACTCGGCCCTTCCGTCTTGTCTTCAGCTAGTGGGACCCCACCTCTTGTCATAATCTCTGGAATTTCCTGAGCATGTCCTGGGTCTCTACTCACCTTCCCCAATGAACAGGAAATCATCCAGATAGTGCACCACTGCTCGGTACCCAAATCTGTTCTGAAAACCTATTGTAACCAAGTACTAAAGATCTTGAACATTGCACAAGCTATTGAACACCCTATTGGCATGGCTTTATCGAAATGATACTTTCCTTCCACCCGAAACCCAGTAAGTCCCAGTCTTCCGGCCTGACCGTAAGAAGCAAAAGCTGATTCTATGTCTGTTTTCACCACCCATGCTTCCTGTTTGTTCTAATAAGATTTACTGCATCTTCCAGTGTGGCGTAAGTGACTCTGCTGTCCTCCTTCCCTGTGTCATCATTGACTGAATCTCCCTCTGGGTAAGACAGATGGTGTATTACCCTATACTCCCCTCTTGTTTTTAGGGACCAGACCCAGGGTGAAACCCTCAGACTGGCAAGTGGCAGGAGTCGTGAAGGGACCTTGATCCTCCCGCCCTACTTCCTCCCTAATTTTCTTAGTCAACACCTTCTTTCCCTGTACTGATTTTAAGTTTTGCCACCATCTTTCTCCTCAAACCTTTGAACTGTAAGCTAAAACCATATTTAAAACCCTCCTCAATATTTTGATGCCCCTTGTCCGGATATCCCCAACTATTTTTCCATGCTTCCTATGTTTATGGGGTCTGTATCAGCTGGAAACCACCCTTCCTCATCCCCTATGTGTCCTGATGTCGAGGTTGATAGCCTTGCCATTTTTCCCCTGTTCCCCTCCTGTTCCCCTCCGCACACAGGTGCTCCCAAAATGGACTCTGCCCTTTCCGAAAGGTTGTCTGGGGGTTGCTGTCCGGATTGCTTGTCCCTTTCCCAACTGCACCTGCATCTTGCCGCTGGGTGATGCCCCCACACTTGGAGCATACATGTTGAAAGCGGCAATCGGCCAGAACAGGCTGCCCTATTGTATCCCCAACATGCCTTTGTTGCTGCCACCGCCTTTTGTCACCATCCGTTTCTTTTGTCTGATAGGCCTGTGTAAATCTCCAACCACAAATCTATCTGCCTGGCATCCCATTGCACATTCAAAATTCACCATTCTCTTCCTAAACTTTTCATCATACCATGCCCAACTATGCCCTCACTTTTTATGCATTTTTATGATGAGGAATAGGTGAGAAGGGTATGCTATTCCGCCCACTCTCTATTACTATGGCTGTGAAATACGTAAAGCCTGTAGCCCAGTTGTCCCATGTTTTCCTTTCCAGGTTTTGTCCTCATCTTCCTTCTTGAGCAGAACTACTGCCGCTGCCATGTCTTTTTTCTCAAAGCTATCTTTCTCCTCATATTTTTCCATGCTATCCACGTTCGCTAATGCAAAGATATCAACATATTCCCTTTCCATATCTTCTCTTTCACGCTGTGGGCACGTGGTCAGCTAGTCGTACACCAGGGCACCTACCTCCTTTTGTACCCTTGATTACCCCCTATCGCCCCTCTCCTCATCCCTACCCCTTTAACTCCCCAATGCCTTTTCTAGCTGGCCAATCCAATTTTCCCCATACTTTTTAACATTTGTGCTATATATTCTTTTATACTGCTCTCCACTGACACCTTGTTTATCTGGTATGGTTGTCTGTGAAGAGCTGAGCCCAACATTAGTAGTCCGGTACTTGGGGACAGCTCGACTGCTGCAGTGTTGGCACTACTACTGGTATTGGTGGAATGGTTTGGCAAATCAGTACTGGTGGATTCGCTCTTATCTCTGGCCCCAGGGTGCTGTCCGGGCATGGCTCAGATCTCAGGTTCTCCGGGAAGGCGTCCGTGGTTCCACCACTTGTATCACCATACTGGGCTCCCTAGAGGTGACCCGTGGTGGCACCCTTTGTTGGCCTCCTTGCCCTTCCCCATCTTCCCTTTTCTTTTTGTACCCTTCTCCACACCCTCTGGCTCTGCCACCTCCAGCAACCGATTTGCCTTCTCCACGAATCCATCACTGCCTTGAAACACACCTTCTTATTGGGCTTTGTTTTCTTGGCGCCATTCTCTGTTCGTATCTATAATGACAAACATCTGTTAACTCAATCATCCGCTGCTTTCCACATATCCCCCTTTCCGTATCGTTAATGTATCTATATCCCTTTTTTAATGTAGATTTTTTTAAACCACCCCCCACCTTTTCTCATCCTTCTTATACCTTTTCGCAGTGTCGCCCCCTTCCCCGCCCCCTCTATCATCGTGCTTCGCTCTTTATGCACACTCCCCAACCGCTTGCTTATTCCCCCTTTTTTTGCTCTTCATTGTTGTGCTCCCATACTGTCCACACTCCCTGGTGCATAGCAGCCTGTCTTCGACTCTGTCCTGCTGCTACATCTAAGCAAGCCCCCTGAACAAAGTAGCTCTAATATTCAATATCCCCTTCGTTGCCACTGACAGACGCACTCTTGCTTATTCTGAGGCCCCGCCAAATGGATCAACAAACTGGTGGGATTGCTTTGATATCTCTTACCTCTAAATCTTCTTGTTGTCCTTCAGAATTCCTTATGGAGCAAATTTGACCTCTCTTTGGCATGCAGCCTTTTACTGCTCCTCTCCACCCTTTTTCCTTTGCCCAATCCTATGTTGCCACCTCCTTGCCCCTTTGTCCTATTGTGAGCCCCTTTGTGCTGCCGCCGTACCTCCCTTTTCTTCCTAGCCCCACCCCTTTTCTCACCCTCCCCTCTCCTTCCCTTACCTGGCCTCACATTTTTTGGCATAGGCCGTGGGACAATGGGTCCTGCCCTTTAAATTGGGCAAACCTCTTTGTTTCTGAGCTATATAAAAGTGACACAACATAACAGTTTTTCCTCCATGATCAATAGTCTTTGTGCAAGGCCAGATTTTCATGTGAACTTCTGAAAGTTCTGTGAATGTGAAGAAGTGGTCACTTCATGAAATTTGGCTTGTGAAAAAATCCTGAACATCCCAACTTTACTTTATCCATAACTGTACCCATAATGCATACACACACACACACACACACTTTCTTTCCCTCCCTCTCTTGGTGGTTAACATTTCATGTGTTTCACAGCCTTGTCTAAGGTTGTGTGCTATATTCCTGCATCATCTGCCCTGCCTCCCACACCTTCCACTGTCAGCCATACTGCATTCAATCTGCTGCACCTCTCATGTCATCAGCTTTTACCTCCTTTGCCATCCACTTTGCCTTCTGTACTGTCTGCTCCCCTCCCACACATCTGCTCTATCCATTCCTCTATGCTTCGAAACCATCTATAGAACAAGTCTGCTCTACTCTACAATCAGACTTCAGTCTACTCCAGCACAATCTAATTCTGTACACACTGCTATTAAATGCCAAAAATTAGGTGATATTCTACCCACCCAATGTATCAGCACTATGCCCTACATTGAGTTTGCAGGCTCCTGTTACCACTCTTCTAGGGACACACTTGAAGTGGTAAATAGCTTTAAGTATCTTGGGTTTACACTAGGCTCACTACATGTCCTTTTCCTCACACATTGATGCCTTCACCAAAACTAAAACACAGATTAGGTTTGTTTTCTACAGAAAAAATCCTTATTCTCCCAGGATTCTAGAACCAGATTGGTTCAGGCCACCTTCATGCCTCCTCTGGACTAGGTGGATATTCTTTACAATAGCTGTGCAATCTCACAGCTTTGCAAATTGGATGCACTTTCATCAGGCTATCCACTTTATAACCAGCACCCTGACTAGGACCCACCACTGTACCTTGTATAAAGTGGTAGAATGGTCCTCCTATCCACCAGGAGATGTACTTTCACATATACTCGTGGACATATAAAGTGCTCCAAAACAAACTGCCCCTTATATCTCAGTCATACTAATTCAATTAAGTAGGTCTTATGCCCTCAGGACCTGCTCGTATATTACCATGAGGTGCTGAAATTCTGAACCCATTTTGGCATGGCTTCAATCAAATATATCCTCCCCACACTCTGGAATAAGCTCCAAACTACCTTAAAACTCCACACCTAATCTGTCTCCAATCATTTCATAAGCTGGTCAACAATGCTGTCAATGAGACCTGCAGGTGTGCTTAGTCTTTTACCCTTTGCTATCCCCAACTCTATATACTGACTGCACCAAGAGCACTTACTTCTCCTTTTCTTTCTTTTTTTTTCAGATAGCCATCCCTTCATGTAGTGTAATCTGTATATTAGTGGTGTGATTTGATCCAGTGTCCTCTTATTAGGTTGTTCAGTCAAATTCCATGTGTCAGCTATGTAATCACCGTCATATTGTGCTGTATTGTAATCTCTGTAATCTTTATGTATGATAAGTATGTTGTATAAGGGACATCCTTGTAAATGAGCATCCTCAATGGAATGTTATCACTTCTAAAAACTGAACTGAACTCTGTGTTTATATTTTGCATTCTGTGTGTTTTGTTGTCGTAGAACCACAATTGAAGAGCAACTTTTGAATCTGTGCAGCAGGGTTTAGCTTTGTAGACCAGCTGTATGTAGCTGATTTGGACTTGTGAGCCAGTCAGGCTCCAAAGGGCTGGTATTTACAATCTGTTTCTCTGAGTGACTGCTATTTGATAGACATGCTTGCCTGCTTGTAACAGGCTTGGTATCTATGCCTCTGCTTTTGCTCCAATTGGGAGCCAGTTTGTGACATGGGAGGGACCTAAATCCACTATTTCTGGGTTTCCATCTTGTGATCCTCCACTGTGTTCCTTTAGCTGAAGGGCCATAGCTAAGGGTGTCACACTGTGGGCATCAGTTGGCAGGAGATGCTGCACCTAACTGAAACACTTTTATCTGCAGCATCACATGGCATTATTGTTGTGAATATATTGCAGGTATATATTATTTTCCCTGCTTTAGTTGCTTGTAGTCTCCTATTAGCTAGGCCTATTGTATGTAAAATATCAAGTATTTTAGCTAGGCTCTTCTGCCGTGCTTTTGTTAACATATTTCTGCAAATGTCTTATTTATATGTGCTCCTTTTCTTATAGTTACCAGATGCTGCTTTTTTATTTCTCTATTTCTTCTGCATAACAGAATCGTAATACTTGATTTAATACTTGGTTTTCAGAGATGGAATAAGACATGACTGTCCATACAGGTCCATCTCTTAAGTAATATATGCTATGTACTGTATGTCTCCTGATCCATTCACAATCTCTTATTTGAAGATCTAGCTGCTTGCACTGTTTATTAAGTTAGCAGGTAAGTTGTTCCAGATGTTCACCACTCTCTGCATGTAAACATTTTTTCTAGTGCTTGTTTTATAGTTTGTTGTTCTTAAATGTGTTGTGTCTTTTCAGTGCATAAGTGTCTTGACCCAGTATTAAGTTTAGATCTCCATGAGCTCAACATCATGAAAATATAAAGAAAAGGTAAGTCACCTGTGTTCTACATCTTTCTAAGTGTGTAACCCCAAGTGATTTAGATTCTCATTATATGCTCTAGGCCCCTGATCATTTTCATACTTTTATGTTGTATTTTTCTGTTTTATGTTTTCCCTATGTGTAATCCCTACCTCCCTCCCTGAACTGGGAACCATAATCAATTAGTGGTGTTACAGTAGTAATAGTATAGAGGTAATAACACTTTTTCTGACCTGTGGGTGAAGTGTTTGCAGATTGTGTTTAGTAAATAGTTTGCTTTACTATATATTATGTTTACTTGTTGTCCATTTTTAAATCATCAGCTATGCACAGCCCCAGGTCTTTTTCACAATTGGTTTCTTTTAACTCTACACCTTCCATGTAATATTTGCCTTTACTGTTGTTTCTATCTAGGTGCTTTACAGTACACTTAGTGATGATAAAATTCATTTTTCCATTTGCTTGTCAATCTGCTATCTTATTAAGGTCATTTTAAATTTCTGTTATTCTAAAATTGTGTTAGCTCTTCTTCCCAAGTTTAGTGTCATCAGCAAATTTCTTGCATACTGATGTGACATCTACACCCAGGTTTCCTATGAAGAAGTTAATCAGAACTGGGCCAGTGATGGAGCAAGTGAGGTTTCATGACTGCATCTAAGACACACAAAAAATCCATTGTTATGAGATGATAAACCTCAGCATTTATGCACACAGATTAAAAACATGTAAAGTAGTAGTCACACCCCTCCCGGGCAAACCATGAAGGCTTCATATCACTCTGATGCATCTTGACAAAGCGCCAGAGCAACGTGAAAATTGATAGTTTCCTCGAGTATGGGGGGCGTAAAGCACTGCTTTCCATGCTTTTAATCTGTTTGCAATAAATGCTGAGTTTTATTGTCCCCAACAGTGGACTGTTTTCTGTGTCTGAGGCATGGCAGTGAAAACCTTAATTTGCAACAGAAAGTCTTTTTGAATGGGTCTGCCTCCAAGTGGTCCAGAGCTGCTTCTTTCTAGTATTTACTAATGATGGAGCCCTGTGACACACCACTCATAACACTGCCCTCCTCAGACAGCTGCCTCTTACTCTAATTTTTTGTTTCCTGTTATTTAGTTAGTTTGCTACCCAATTGTTTTGCTTGTATAGTTCCAGGAAATGCATTTTTCCTATAAGTTTAGTGTGCGATACAGAATCTAGTCAAGTCAAGTAGAATTTATTGTTTGACTTTTAAGCCATTTCAATATTCATATAACTAGTACAAGTACATACATACACATCATAAAGCAGAATTACAATTAGAACACTATATTTAAAAATAAAGTTAATTTTCAGGCTAAGTCAGAGTAATAATAGTTCATATCTAATAAAATAGACTCATGTTATACCCTTTACTATATAATCATCTAAAAAGGGCATCTACACCTTCAGAATAATATAAAGTCTGACGGCCTTTCTAGTAAATCTAAACAAACCCTAAAAAGCCACATTTTGCCCAAAACTCATTATTTTGTTCTTGAATAATCATTTCAGGCTACACAAGTTGGAAAACCAACCATACCCCAGACCTTATACTAACAGATTGCCCACATCACATCAGAAGACCTGGAGAATACACAATCATTACTACACCATAACATAAAGCAATTACTTTTCTGTGTCTTTACTTTGTCAAGAACACTTAGTGTAGTACCTTGTCTCCCTTAAATGGAACTCAGAGTAAGCTAAAGGGTTATCACCCAGGTGCATTAGAATTCCCTGTTAGGGTAAATTAAGTTGAACCCCCAAATGGTCCATCCTAGGCAGAATTCTGGAGAGGCCTCAAATGGGTCCACTGGTTCTTAACCACAACTTATGGGGAAACCTGCACCAAATAACCCCAGCAACACAGGAATGGGGCAACTAAATGACCATCCCTGCTGCACAATTCATTCCTGTAACAATAGTTAGGCCCAGAATTTCCAGTTCCACAATTTAAGGTTGGCAAATTTTGTTACACATCCAAATCATTCCATCTGATCTGAAGCAAACTGCAGAATTGTTTAGGTATATTCAGGCTTAACCCCTTGAGAACAGCCTTCATGATGATAATCAATCAACAGTTAATAAACAATCCAAAACAAGTAAACATTTTTTATAAAAGAAGATTCTACACTTCCTTATCTGACTGCAAAGTGACCTCAGTATTTTCAAATTTAATTCCTGGAAGCAGCCTTAATGAAATTATATGCTTCCTTAATTAAAAGCATCTGTAAATGCCTATAAAGGCATATAAACTTAAGACCACATACAAATTATTTAGCAATTCTATTCTTAATTAAGCTGATTGAGTCCTGCTTTCCATTTAAACTCTCTAGCTCAGTGTCACAGTGTCACAGCTGAAAATAAAAAAATCTCATAACATAAATAAACAATGAACACATAAAATAGCTAAAACAATTTCACAATAACTCAAAATACTATGATTTTTCTCCAAGAATACACAAACAGGTTATTTAAACTGCTTAGGTCTTTAAATAATTTCATCTTAAAACTTAGAAAAAAAAAAACATATGAACAAACAAGATTTTACCACAACTGTCTTCTGCCAGTCACTAGATCAACACCATGTTTTGCAGAAAATTTCTGATCACAAATCAAAGTTCAGACCTAAAGTTTGTATCAGAGTTATTTTATCGACATTAAATGCTCATTGAATGTTCCATCCCTTAAAAGGAAAATATTCCACTCTCATACCATAAAAGTGCGTAGTGCACTTCAGTTTTCCTTAAATCATCCCGATACTGGACATAAGCCACAGGGAGAGGCTTTTAGCTAAAAAGAAAAAAAGAACTTCCTCACAGCAGTTACATTTCACCAAAAAGCATTTTACAAACTGCTAATAGAGGATTAATATACTTAGCTCCAGCCTCTGAACACCTGTAAACTCCTCCATAGGTCTCCAGCAAACAGTTAATGCAAGATATTTTTCCCGCTTTCCAGTCTCCCATACGGAGTTCATTTTAGCTTGGCAGGCTATATTCAGTGTTTCTATTAGCTCCAAACAGACTCGGGGCACTACACAGCAGCTTCTCCATCTCCATAGGGGTTGTCTCACTCCATCTCCCCCATTTCTCCAAGGAGATGTTAACTCTTGGAGTGAGCACAAACAGTTCATTTCCAGCAGTAATAGCCATCTCCTTTCTTCCTTCTCCAGTAATGTACCTGTAACAAACAAGCAAACAAAAGGCTCCTCTAACGCACAATAACTCCGTGGACTCAAGCCCACCACTAATTAATCTAATCCCTCCCGGGTAATGTTGGCATACCTTTGTATTTAATATATGTGCATATCAGCATTAAATGCCACATCCTTCTCCTCTCAGGCCTTCATCCTCCTTTTGTTTACCACCACAGGAGCAATCCAATTCAGCCCAGGAAATTCAAGGCAAAGAATCTGTGTACTTGTGGCATTCAGCCACTTAGAACGTCATCATGCTTGTTCTTCTTATTCTGCCACAGCTCCACAGTTGCTGCTGGAACACTTTGAGTAACATGGAGGTTGGCCCTCACTGATTGTGATTTTTTCATTTGGCTACTCCTTAGTGCTCATGTTCCTGTATTCCTTCAATGTGATTATGCAGTTTGGGACTTTGATACAGAATCAAAAGCCTTATGCAGATCCAAAAATATATTATCTGATTTACCAGCATCTAATTCCTTGCTCATATATTCATAGAATATTAGTAAGTCAGTAATACATGATCTCCTGGCACAAATCTATGTTTAAGTCTGTCCCTTATGCCCTTGATTGCACAGTCATCCTCAGTTTTTAATGTAATGCCTATTTCTGTAACCCTGTACAAGGTGGATGTAAAACCTATGGGTCTATAACTGATATGTAACTGTTTGTCCCCTTTCTTGAATATAGGGATCACATTTGCAGTACTCCAGTCTTTTAGTATTTCACCAGTATTTAAAGACTTATTGTGAATGTTTTCTAACATGGAGCTAATTATGCTGCTGTTTGATTAATGCCATCAGGGACTGCTACTTTATATGGGTACAGCTTATTAATATTTGATAAGATCTATCCTTACATATGGCTGTGATATTGTCTTGAATGTATTGTGTGCTTATGTTTGTTATGTCTCTTTGGTAAACTGTACAGGAATATTTATTGAGTTCCTCAGTAATCTCCTTATTATGAAATTATTGTTGCTTTCAGAGGCCTAATGTTTATGTCACCCTTTCTCTGAATTTATATAGCCATAGAATGTCTTAGAGGACACCTAAACCACCTTTTTTCCAATAAAATATTTCAAATATCTGGCTTCATAGAGAGGTAAAGAAAAGGCTATGGTTTACATTGATGCCAAGACTGCATTTATATAATTAACATAAATACAGTTTCATAGCATTTGGAAAAAGTAAACATCAGCCTTCCCTTTCAAATTCCCGCCCTGTCTGCAAACTAAAATGGCCACCAGACATGAAATGTAATGACCTTATTGGAGTGAGTGGCATGGCTCTCTATAGTGATGACTAATACTTTTAGTGACCTTTGTGTTGCATTGTTTTACTAGAATGATCAAAACTAACATGTATTATTTTGATCAGTCCACATTATTATGGTTTTGTTCATTTCTTTAACTTAAAACTGCAGAAATCTGCTAAGATCTAAATAGCTTACCAAACCCCCAGGCCATACGGCAGTGCAGTACAATGTTTTAACTACCTGGTTGTCTAGTCGTTATGACCTGATGTTTGTGGAGACCTGCCATTGTGGTTCAATGGCAAAGTTTGTGTTTTCAAATTGATAATCCATTTTGCAGACTTTATTTTAAAATTTAATCATGAAATGCCCCAGCAGCCAGCCCACCCACCGCCAGTCTACACACACTCTGCAGTCAACACTCAATATTGCCCACTGCCCTATTTCCAACTGCAACTGCCAGTTCTAGAAGAAACACAGAATCACACCTCATAATCCAGCTCCTCTGCGAAAGCACACCTTTTCAACATGCTCCATCTTTTCTGGCTAGCACTATTAAATGGCGCACATACACATTGTTATGCCCGTCATAATAGTGCCAGAAAGAAATGATGTGCACAGTGGCATAGGTCAGGAAGCATAGGCAGACCAGGAGAAGTTATAACATTTGCAAGTAGTATTTTATTATTATCAATAACAATAAAATAGAAAAGATAAAATTATACAGGCTATATCTTCATAAAGGCAGTACAAATAAAAAGACAGTTGGAAAATCATTGCTCTGATTATATAAGATGTTTCTGTCTGGCAATTCAAACACTGCATCCTGTTTTTGTAAGTTGTTTTAAGTTACTTCTTCCTGAAGTCAGCCTATGGGTCCTTCAAAGTGGACATTTCCTAGGTACCAGAAGAAACTTTGCAGTGATACTACAGGCAAGGAAAAATGGGCAGAATAAATGGGCAAAAGTGGTCCTTATCTGCTGGCTCATCATATATCATTGTTACAGCGATGCTGTAACAGTGAAAACCCTATAACAACACAAGAGCAGCGACTGCACTTGCAACAAGCTGTATTCACCGCCAACAGCATGTTGCAGCAATTGCTGTGTGGGCAGAACTGGCCATTCCCCATTGTCTGTGTGACATGGAATTAAATATATTAAGTGGGAGGTGCAGGGGGCACAGCCCCGCTACGTGATACTGAGTTGGTGTTGATGTGTTTCCCAGTCAGGATGTGGCAGTGTGGGTGATGTCGGTGGCACTGTGTCACTGTAGGAGATGTCAACGAACTTTCTGTCACTGTGGCTTGGTGGAACCCTAGCAGATTCTATGTTCCTGTGTTTCTATGTTTGATTGTACAATCAGACAGGCAAAAGACAGTCAAGTGCCAGAATAGGACAGGCCAAAATAATCCCTTGCTTTTAACTCTCTCTGCATAAAATATGGGACAGGTTCCTACCCAACCATGTCACAAAATGAAGTGTGTCAGTAAAAGGTGTACCCTCTCAGAGGAGCAGGACTATAAAATTTGATTTTCTGTGTTTCTTCCTAGGGCTAGTAGTTGCATTTGGATGTGACACCAGGTACAGTAGCAATGAGTGTTGAGTGTGGAGTGTGCTATGTTGTGCAGACTGGCTGCCAGCGGGGGTTACAATTGTATTTTCAAATAAAACCACAACATGTATCACTAACTTGGAAAACAAAAATTTGAAATTGAACCACACTGGTGTATCTTCATAAACATTGGGACATAACCCCTGGACAATCAGGCATTTAAAACATTGCACTGTGGTATGATAAGCCACTCAGATTGTAACAGATTTCTGCAGTTTTAATTTAAAGAAGTGAACAAAACCATAGCCTAATATGAGTTCTGATCAAAATACTATGCATGTTAAGGGAAATAGAATTGTTTAACCAGGAAAAAAACATTAAGCCACTGCTTGTTTCCAGGTGTGAACTGGAAGCACAAAGTTAAAGGAGAACTGTGCTGCTCATGTAAGTCATTTTTCTCTGTAGAAGCTGTTTTAAGCATTGGTTTAAATTCTGTTACTGTTCCATCTATACAGGCCTTTTAGTAACCACAATGAACCTTACGACGAGTTGTACCCTGGTAGTAAGTGCCATCCATTTTAAAATTGCATGGTGTAGTTTATGTCCCTTTCAGTCAGAGTTTTGTAATAGAACACAATGCATTGTGTGTACAGTTCAAGAGCAGAACAGGGACATAAACTACATCACAGAATTCTAAATGGTACCACCACCTGCATGTAAATCAGAAACATCCACAGGCATAAATAAAATGACTAGAACAATACAAGACTTTGAACAAGTATTTAACAACTGCTTCTGTTGAGGAAAAATGACTAGCAGATTAACTGCAGTTCTCCTTTAAGTGACTTGTTCAGGATCACACAGTATGCAAGTTGGGGCTGATGGGATTCAAACCCTGGTTTCAGATTTGTAGTTCAATGCCCTTAACCACTACGCTATATTGCCTCCAGATGTTAAGTCATGGTTTTGATAATTTTAGTGAAACAATGCAACACAAAGGTCACTAAAAGTACTAGTTAGCACTATAGAGAGCCATGTACTGTAGCTCCCTGCACTCACTCCAATGGGGTAATTTTGTTACATGTCTAGCAGCCAGATTAATGTGCAGACAGTGTATTTTTCCTAAATTCAAAGGATGAAGTTTACATTTTCAAATGCTATGAAAAAAATTCACTTATGTTAATTATATAAATGAAGTTTTGGCATCAGTGTAAACAACAGCCTTTTCTTTACCTGTCTGAAGCTGTTTTTGAATACATATTGTCAAATAAATTGTTTAGGTGTCCATTATATCTTTAGCTAGATTTGGCTCATAATTTCACTTTGCTCAAGTTCAAGTTTATTGGCAGAAAAACTCCATTAAGCAATTGTCAGACAATACAGTTACATTAATTAGCATGCAATACAGTTACAAAGAGAGACAGTAAAAAATGGCATACAATACAGTTATACTGCAGAGACAATAAGACATTCAATACAGGTGGGCAGTATAATAATATGACTATATATACTGGTGTTCTATAATAGGATAGGAAAAGTTTTAACAGTAGCTAAAAGTAGAAAGAGGGAATGGTTCAACATGAAAAGTACATATTAAACTAGCTTTATCAAAGCTGGATGTGCTAGCTAAGGTGGCAATAGTCAAGTATCCATAAGTGCCTTGTTAAACAAGGATTTAAAGGAGTTTCAGGAAACAAGTTCTGATGGCTTGAGTGAGGCCTGTATTGTATTCAAGGGTCAGGATGGCATGGCTAGTGCAACTTTGCCATGCAATAGAGGGTATGGAATTTGGGAACATCTAGGAAGATGTATATGCTTTTTCTGAGGGCATAGTGGCTGCACATTTGATGATAAGAGTGAAGTAATGTAAGGTGGGAGCTTGTTAAGTAGGGCTTTGAGGGCCCAGGTACCAGTATAAGCAGCCTCCTTGTGGTGAGAGATGACCAGCCCACAGCTGAATAAAGGATGCAGTGCTGTGCTCTAAATGGTGGCTTGTTATGAAGTGAATGGCACGGTGATAGAGAATGCCTAGTTTGTGTCGGTTATTGGATGCTGAGCTACAACTGTAGATAATGTCCTCATAACCCAACATCAGACAGGGTTGGTTTAGAAGTATAAAGCACAGTATCATCCATGAAAAAGTGTAGCTTAGAATTTAGAATGTTGATGCTGAGTGGGTTTATATATATAGCGAATAGTCATGGCCCTAAAATGGAGCCTTGGGGACCCTCTTGTGAACAGAAGTGGGAGGATTGGAGCCCATCAGTTTTAATGTGTAGCAGTCTGTCAGGAAGGTAGCTAGCAAACCAGCTCATTGAGGGGCCATCCAGTCCAAGTTCTTTAAGTTTGGTTAACAGTAGACTATGATCAACCATGTCAAAAGGTTTACTTAGATCTAAAATGATAGCTCCTGTGGCAAGTTTATTATCCAGGGCAGTAAACCAGCCATTTGTTACTAGAGCTAAAGCAGAAACCATGCTGTGATTTTGTCTGAAGCCTAACTGTAATGGGTTAAAGAGGTCTGAATTTTCTAGGTGATCCTGTAATTGATTGTTAATTATTTTTTCTAGAAGCTTTGATAGGACCAGTAAAATTGAGATTGTTCAGTAGTTATTCAAGTCATATGGGTTGCAATATTTAAATAGGGTCAGTATGTGTGCTGTTTTTCAACAGGAGGGTACTGTGCCAGATGAGGCTGAAAGACTAAATAAGTGTGTTATGGGAGTGGTGAGACACTAAAACCCTGATTTTAGGAAAGTATGTTTGATTCCATCAGCTCCTGTGCTCTTTCTAGTATCCAGTTTTTTCACTAGATCGTCAACCTGTTTGTATGTAACCAGGGAGAGGCAGAAGGATCCTGGATCAGAGGATCCATGTGAGCATTCTTAGTTGCAGAAGGGTTGAAGATCCCAGTGGTGAGGAGGAAATGAATGCTAAGCCCACCGTTGCAAAATGTGTGTTCAGTTTTCTTTGCTGTCCTGATTTCCTGATTTAGTGTTCTTGTAAGTAGTTTTCATTTAGCTACACTATATTACCAGGCTAGGATTTCCTTGTTTGATTGTATAATCTGTTCTTATTCTTAATTATATTACCCAGTTTTTTGTAAACCATAGTGAGATTTTACTTTTACTGTTATATGCTTTCCTACAAGATACATATTTGTCCCGTAGAGTCTAGCAGTTTGGTTTTAAGAACTTCCAGCTCTCAGTTGTACCTTTTCTCTAAAGGAGAACTGTGCTCAACCTGAAAGTAATTTTTCCCAGTAGAAGCTGATTTTTAAATACTGGTTCTAGATCTGTCATTGTTACATCCTTACAGACCTATTAGTACTCCTCATGGGTGTTTCTGATTTACACTCTGGTGTAAAGTGCCATTTTAGAACAGTATGATGTAGTTTATTTCCATCTTCACCATGGAGTTCTATAGTAGAACATGATTACATTGTGCCAACAATGGAGGAGCAGAACAGGGATATAAACTACATCATGCAGTTCTAAAATAATTCTTACCAGCAGTGTGTAAATCAGAAACACCCATTAAGATATCTAAAAGAATGTGGAGATGGAAAAGTAATAGAACTGTCACCAGTATTTAAAAATCAGCTTTAACTGGGGAAAATTATGTACAGATTCAGTGCAGTGCTCCATTAATTCATAGTCCCATTCCCAATTGGATAAGCTTTCCTTTTACCTTCATATCTGCCTCTGAAGTAGTTTTCCCTTATTTTGTTGCAGATTCCTTTTAACTCAAATTTCTATTGATGAATGGTCACTCATCCTGAGTGGTGCTTTGATCTTGTGGCTCAGTTGATTATTTGTGTTGGTAATATAGGAAGGTCCTACAATTGGTAATAAAGGAAGGTGTACTTCTTCATTTAGTTTGAGCAGGATTGAGGGAGTCTAGCTGGACAGTTTGTGACTGTATGTTTGAAATGAAATTTGAGGTATTTTCTTAACTGCCATTTTGTGTGCTTTTCATTTAGTTTGGACAGGACTGAGGGATTCTAGCTGACAAGTTTGTGACTGTGTGTTTGTAATTGGCTGTGTCTGAACTTTAAGAGCAGGTATCATATTACAAGGATTAGTGTAGTTTGAAAGTGAGGTCTTAACTGCCATTTCGTGTGCTTCTTCATTTAGCTTGGGCTGGATTGAGGGATTCTAGCTGGTGAGTTTGTGACTGTTTGTTTGAAACTGAATTTAAGGTATTTTCTTAACTGCCATTTCAGTGTGCTTCTCCATTTAGTTTGGGCAGGGTTAAGGGATTCTAGCTGATAAGTTTGTGACTGTGTGTTTGTAACTGGCTATGTCTGAACATTAAGTGCAGGCATCATACTACAATGTTTAGTGTAGTTTGAATTTGAGGTCTTGACTACCATTTCAGCGTGCTTCTTCATATAGCTTTGGCAAGATTGAAGGATTCTAGCTGGTGAGTTTTGGCTGTGTGTTTGAAACTGAATTTAAGGTACTTTCTTAACTCTCAAGATTGTGACTGTGTGTTTGTAATTGTCTTTGTCTGGACCACGGTGAGTGGAGTGAGGAGCCACTGCCAGAGGACTCCTTGGGTGATTGTTTTGGACACAACCTGTGGTGTAGTCACTCTCCCACCCACAACTCACCCACCCAGGTCTCACCCTACATTTATAGGTTGGGTCCCATAGGGCCTTGCATCATCTTGCATCCATACAGGAAGTAGCGAGAGAGAAAGCATAACAAAACAAAAGAAAAACACAAATATTTGGTAAATAACAAATAGCCATCTTAAGCAGGCAGTAGACTGAGGAGGAAACAGACATGATGGGAGTGGTGCAGTGCAGCAGTTGTGGAGCAGCTGTCTTCAGGAGACATTCTGGAGGCTGCGATGCTGCCCTATCTGCAGGCACCTCTCTGTGCTGAGGGAGGTTGTCTGTCTCTAAGTAGAGTTGGCCAAGCTGAAGGCAGCATCCACCCAACCCAGAGACCACTGGGTTCACAACTTGTGCCTCAAAGGATGCCGGGAAGAGGATGATTGGACTACAGTGAGCTCAGGAGGGTGAGGAGGGACTCAAAAGCACATCCCCAACTGGTCCCTTAATAACTCCTTCGCTGTTTTGGAGGAATGAGAAAGCCCCACTCATGAACACAAGGCTGGGACCAGGGTGAATGGGAGGGTCCTCCAGGATGGAGCCCCAGGGAAGGGAGGCAGGGGACCTGGGAGGAGGGAAGCTTCTCTAGTGGGGACTCTATTGTCCTGGGAGTTCAGTTAGGGACACATAGCAGGAAAAGAGGGAGGTCAGATGCTTCCCAGGAAGCACTGCATGGAGGGATGAGAAGTGGATCCATATGATTGCAATGGCAATAGCTAGGAGGGAGCAGCTAGATGTCATTGTCTACCTGGGGACCAATGACCTGGTCAGGAGAAGGTGGAGTAAGCCAGAGTCCAAGAGGATTTCAGAAACCTGGGGGATCCTGAAACAGATAGCATGATCTGTCTCATTCTCAGAGGTGCTACCTGTCCAGGGAACAGGGAAGCTAGGGCACTCTACATTCATACCTTCAACTCCTGGTTGAAGGACTGGTGTGGAAGGGAGTGTTTTGGCTTCATGGGGACTAGGGCCTTACATGGGCAGATGTGAGCTTATATAGAGGGACAGCCTGCATCTGTCCAAGAAAGGGACCTTGGTCTTTTGTGAGAAGTTTAAATGCTTCAGCTGTGAGCATTTAAACTGCCAATGGAGGAAAGCCAGGAGGTCATGAGGCTAGGAACACCCATGGGAACATGCAGGAACATAAGTTGATTACAGGAACAGCTAAAGAAGGCAGGGAGGGCCAGTCAAGTGAAGAATGTATAATGAGTGATACGGGGGTGAGAGCACATAGGAATGGAAACCAGGGTGGGGCAAAGATGCTGGAGAGGAAAACAAGAGCAGAGGGAGGGCAGACTGTAAAACATGGAAGGTCATGTTAATAAATGCCCATATCCTAGGAAATAAGGTTCCAGACCTGGAGGTTTTGTTGGCAAATGGAGACCTTGACATAACAGCAATGACAGAGACATGGTACTCTGCTAATCATGGCTCAGAAGTCAATGTACCAGGCTATATACTGTTCATGAGGGACAGGGAGGGTAAAAAGGTGGGGAGTGGCCCTGTACATCAGAGATGGTATAAAGGCTACAGCAGTTCAGGGAAGGCAAGGGAGGATGAGGTAGTGTGAGTCACCATTGAGCCAGGGAATGGAACAGCAACATGCACAGGAGTGATCTACAGACCTCTGGCATGGATGGAGGAATTAGGCAGGGAACTATTGGAGAACATACATGACATGGCTAAAGGTGAAATCCTACTACTGGGGGATTTCAATACGCCGGATGTTGATTGGGCCACATAGGTGGCTGCTTAAGCCAGAAGCACAGCCATCCTAGAATTCCTACAGGGCGTCTGACTCCAGGCAGCTGGTGCATGAGCCAACCAGGGATAAGTTAATTCTGGACCTTGTATGGACCAATGGGAACACAGTTGAGGAAATACAGGTGGAAGAGCAGCTGGAGTCCATTGACCACCACATGGTGTGGTTCAGCATGGAGACATGGAATCAATTAAGCCACATAAGGGCAAGAGTATTAGATTTCAGGAGGGTGGATTTCCCTGAACTGGGTAGATGTATACAAGTAGTCCTGGGGAAGGAGCGGTAATAGAGGGGTGGAAGAACAATGGAGAGAAACTGAAAGGAGCCATAGTGGAGATAACTAACCAATGCGTTAGGATAGTGGCCAAAGGAAAAGAAGAAGGAAACCACTATGGTTCTCCAAAGAGGTGGGGGACAAAGTCAGGGCTAAAAGGCTGAGTTTCAGGAAATATAAGGGAGTCAAAGAGAGGAAGACATGGAGTTGTACCTTGAATGTCTAAGGGAGGCTGTTAGGAGGGTGAAGGCACAGACAGATGAGAGTTTAGCACGGTCTGTAAACAAAGGGGATAAGGCATTTTATATGTACATCAGTGAAAGAAGAAAATGGGGAGGGACTGTGATGTTCAATGGGGAGAAGGGATAGCATAAGGAGGGGATCTGGACAAGGCAGAAATACTGAACAAGTACTTCTGCTCAGTATTCACTAAGGAGGAGAGGGTCAAGGACCACATTTGGGTTGCAGAGGCAATGGAGGTAGAGTGGACACCAGTCCATTCACAGTGGAGAGAGTTCTCGAAGAACTCACAAAGCTGAAGGTGAATAAGGCCATGTTGCCATATGGCATCCACCAAGGATATAAAAGGAGCTGCGAGAGACTAGCAATGCCCTTGGCAGCCCTGTTCACTGGAGTCACTCAAGACGGGCGTTGTTCCAGAGGACTGGAGGAGGGCACATGTAGAACCACTGCACAAAAGTGGCAGCAGGGACAGGTCGGGGAACTACAGGCCAGTCAGCCTCAACTCAGTGGTGGGAAAGGTCATGGAGACACTGCTGAAAGAAACGATAGTGGCACATATGGAATCCAGAGGTGCTCAGGATCTCAGGCAACATGGATTTACAGCAGGAAAGTCATGTCAAATGGATCTAATAGATTTGTTTTGTTTGGGTGACTAGGAAATAAATCAGGGATGGGCAGTAGACATCGTCTACCTAGATTCAACAAAGCTCTCAACACCGTCCCACATAGAAGGCTGATTAACAAGATGGGTAGTCTGGACATGGGAAACAAGGTGGTGAACTGGGTTAGGAACTGGTTAACAGACCAGGAGACAGATGGTGGTGGTAAATGGGTACAATCTGCGGAGAGGGGTGACAAGTGGGGTGCCACAGGGATCAGTACTACTACCAGTTCTGTCCAATGTCTTCATTAGTGACATTGCAGAGGGCTGGAAGGAAAGATCTGCCTGTTTGCAGATAACACCAAGATCTGCAGCAGGGGGATGCTTAGAAGGGGTGCAGAAAAAATGAAGAAGGACCTGGAGAAGCTCAAAAATGATTGGAGATGTGGCAACTGAGGTTCACTGCAAAGAAGTGCAAAATAATGCACCTGGGTAGAGGGAACCCTGGGGAGAGCAGGTTGGGGGAGGAGCGACTGTCACCAAAGAGGAAAGGGACCTAGGGGTTATCATCTCTGAGGACCTTAAGGTATCAAGCAGTGCACAAAGGCAGAAGGGAGGGCCAGTAGCATGCTGGGTGCATGAACAGGTATCACTAGCAGGAGATGGGAGGTGGTGATGCCATTGTAGAAAACATTGGTAAGGCCTCACCTGGAGTACTGTGTGCAGTTCTGGAGGCCACACTTGCACAAGAACATAGATAAGGTGGAGACTATCCAGAGAAAGGCAACAATGATGGTGCAGGGCTTGTGCACAAAACATATGAGGAGAGACTAAGGGACCTCAATATGTACTCACAGGAGGAGAGGAGGCAGCAGGGGACATAACTGAAACTTTCAAGTACCTCAACAGCATAAACAAGGTGCAGGTGGGAACCTTTTCAACGTGAAATAGTACTAGAACAAAGGGCACAATATGAAGTGGAAGGGTAGATTAAGAAGCAATGTGATGAAGTTTTCTACACAGAAAGGGTAGTCAACACTTGAATAGTCTGCCACAGGAGGTAGTGGGTAAGCACAATGGAGGGGTTTAAGCATGCCTGAGACAGGCACAAGGGAAGCTTGAGAAGGGAGGAGTGGTGAACCGTTGATCACATAGGATTAGTGCCCACATACAATGTACAGGGCCTACAGGTGGAGTGGATGGGCCTAGCAGTCCTTATCTGCCAACAGTTTCTATGTGTCTATGTCTCACAAAGGCATAGCCTGAAATTGGTGGGGCAAGATTCAAGAAGGAAATAAGGAGGCACTTTTCATGGAAAGGGTGGTGAAGGGGTGGAATGAGTTGCCAGAGAAGGTGGTAGCAGCAAAGATGGTGGGCAGTTTCAAGTGTGGGTGGGATAGGGTGACAAAGAGATTAGGACCAAAGGGACACTGCTGGGAAGGGATAGGAGAGGGTCCATGATGGAGAATTGACTCCAGGAGGAGTTGGGAGGCAGGGCAGCTCCAGGAAATTAACTGAGCTGCACAATCGAGCTGATCTGATAGACCATTAAGGCTTGTTTCTGCTGGCAATTTTGTATATTCATATAATTAGATCAAAGATGTTATGTCCCTGGTGGGTGTTCTTACCAGCTGTAACAAATTGCTTTCACTGAGTGCATCTAGCCTACGTTAGTCTTTTTCATTTGTAGCTTTTATGCTCTCCCACCTAATGTCTGGCAGATTGAGATCTACCAGTATGATTACTTGACTCTTTTCTGTCACTGTTTTAATTTCCTGTGTGAGCTCAGCAAAATGTTCCTTCTAATATTTGGCAGGATGTAGCAATTTCATATTAAGATTTTGTTGGTTTTACTTTTTCTACTGTTACCCCTATGGTCTCTAAATTGTTTCTGTGGTCAAGTTAGTTATTTGCAAATTACTATTAATATGAGTTACTACCCTCCTCATCTAGTGCCAACTGTCTTTATGTATGATGTTATATCCCATTATTGTCTTGTCCCAACCATCTTCTGGGTCCCACCAAGTTTCTTGAACTGCATCACTATCAGGCTTGTTTCTGTGTACTAGTTACTCTGAAATTGTTTTAAAGTTTGAAAAACTCACTTTTAAGAAACCAGCCTCTGGTATAATATCAATAGTCTAAAGGAATAATTAACTCTAGAAAGAAAACATCAAGGAATCAGACTTGGCCCAATATTCAGAAGTTTAATTTTCAGTGGTACCCATGCTTAGCACCTTGCATGCCCAACAGGCTCATTTGCATGGAAACCTTTGAAAATTGTTCATAGTGCTCTGGTGCTATCAACTCCAGAGCCCAACTTCGAAGCCATGTTCTGGTGCCAATATCTGACTTGGTGCTGTGCCAACATGGCCTATGTTTAGTCACGTAGTGTCCGACTGAATATAGCATCCTGGGACCCCTGGCGATAGCAAAGTGAAGCTCAAACATTTCGCTCACGCTTTGTGCCTGTCTGAATATCAGGCCTCTGGCATCTTACCCTCAACTGGTTTGGAGATTCAAACACAGAAATGACTGGAAGTCAGCACTTACAGAATGCTCTATGAATCGTGTGAAAATATTACAAAAGGAAGATAAATACAATTATGACTTAATTAAAACTGAAGTTAAGAAACACAGGAAAAACTGAGTAAATACAAGGACATGCCAGAGTTTGCTCAGAGAGAACTAGAACTTTAAAATTTGGATATAAACAAGGAGGAGATTATTGTTGATAGAGAAAAACATTTGAACAAGATGAGAAAAACTATAAAACAGAACAAATCTTTAGTTGGAAGAGACCACAATGCTCTGGTAGCAGAGGATGCAGTAGGATGGCATAGTGTCAATGAAAACAGAAGAACTAGATCGAGCTTTAAAAGAAATACTGCAATAGAAGCCACAAAGAGACACTGACAGTGAAATATGTCCAGAACAAGGTCCTTCCTACTGATCTGATTGAACATTTTTTTTTTAGACAAACACAGATCAACCAGAAGGAGCAAAATCAAACAAAACAACTGAAAGACAAGAAAGGGAGAAGAGGAGGAAAAGAAACTGGAAACAAAACTCACAACCAGGAAGTCTTCCCACAAGGCAAATAACAAGAAATCATAAACTTTTCAATTATGAACAAACTGTAAATGAAAATGAGTTTTGAAAAAGGTTTCAGTTTTCCTTCCCTAAAGTCAACAGGTTTATTCTGGAAATTGAACTGTTTCAGATCTTAAGGAAAGTCAATCTAAAATTATTTTTGCAAATAAAAGTATGGTGCACCAAATGACAACATAACACCAGAAGAGGACCTTACTAGCGAGGATGTCTCATGCATTATGCCTGCTCGGAAAGAATAGCAAGGAAATACAACAGGATACAATGAAACTGACAATGGACTTTGAAAATGTGGATCAAATTCAAATGGATGCCAATATTATGTTTAGATTCATAGATATTTGCTGGCAGAAAAGGACCTTCTTGGCCCATCGAGTCTGCCCAATCCCCGCTTTACATGTTCCCTCACCCGTAGATCCCACCTCCACTCCCTAGACAACCCCTTGGGTTGTCCAATGCCCTTTAAATCCCTCCACTGTTCCAGCCACCACCACCTTTCCTCTGTCAGACTGCTTCAGGGCTCTGCCACCATCTCCATGAAGTATCGTCCTGTGGCAGAACTGCATTCTGCCAGGCCTTGTACCCCAGAGGAGGGATGACTATCCTATCATCTTTTCTTCCCTACTATAAACCTGCTGTGCAACAGTACTTCTTCATGATCCTTTGCCTTTTCTAGCCCTGACATAGGTTGGTTATCTGTCAGCCTTTTTCTTTCTCTCTCTATGTTTTTCCTACTACCTTATTTTTCCTATTCAATTTATCCATCCCTCGCCACCATTCCCATATAGCACCACGTTCAAGTTCAGCATGCCAGCTGTCAACAAAATTGTTAAGGCACTTGTAGGGCATAAAATGCCTATGAATGAATAAAAGTGCATTTAGAACTGTGTAAGGGCATTTGGAACAATATAAAGTGCATATGTGCATTTAAAATGTTCTTGGGTTAATAAATAATGACTGAACCAGGACGTCCCTGAAACAACATGCTCAGACATGAAACACCATGTCCAGACATGAAGATAGAAAGATAGCGCCCCTAGGGGCCTATATCAATAATGAATTGTTTCATAACAATGCTGACCAGTGAAAGCAGTTTACTTACATAATGGACCCTTATGTTTAAAATGGTAATAACATTGGCCAGAGAAATGGATATCAGTATTAATTTATATTGTTGGAAAGCACTCTATAATCCAGGCTTGAAACAACTATTTTGTTTTGTATAGGCCTAGTTGTGAGCCTCTAGAGAGACAAACTGTTTAATTGCCTTTGTGGCAGGCCTAAAATTAACTGGGAGAGCTATATAACCCCTCCAACCCATGCATTGGCAGATGAGCTGAGAAGTTGGTCTCACTTGTCTGAAGTAAGACAAGAAGAAGGACCTGTACCTGGACATGTATTGGTAGCAACACAGCAGGAAAAGTTGAATTAACTGTTGAACTGTCTTTGAAACCTGAAGGAAGGAGAATCTACTTAAAGGAAATAGTAATGTGCTATTATTTCTCTTTATTTGTTTTGTAAATATTATTATGTTTACTTATTAGTTTTATACTTTTGTATAAAATAAAGCCACATGAGGTGTGTTGTACCTGATATACTGTGTCCAGTGTTATCCTTACCCACAGTCATAGTACATTTGGTGTCAGAAGTGCGATTTATTGAAATCCTAAACCGGTGGGTGGATTCCAGCAGATATCGAGACCTGATATCACAGAATAACTAGTGGCATGGTGGTACTCAATTATGATGATCCCTGTACACCTCACTTTGACCAGAGTGATGGCAGAGGCAACAGGTGAACAACTACTCCCAGGATTGGAATTTTAGAGGAAGCCAAGGACCAAATCAGAATGGCATTCCTTGGAGTTACCCAAAGAAGAAGAAGAAGAGGAGGAAGAAGAAGGAGAGATCAAGAAATTGGAGGAATTTTGAATTGTGGATCCCCAGAGAACATGCAGGATCTTCTGAAGTGGCTGGCCAAGAAAAGACTAGACTTGGAATGATGTCAGGAGAAGGGACAACCAGGAACTAGAGATGGTGGATACAATGAGGGCCCTACAAATTATTGGGACTAGCAGAACCACTGATAGTGTTCAGACTATTCCCAAGGACATCAAAATAATGAAAACGTCTGCCACTGATGACATTGAGGCCTGTCTCACTACTTTTGAAAAGGTAGCAAAGGCATGTGGATGGCCTCCTGAACAGTGGGTGGTAAGACTGACTCTATCTCACGGGTCGGCCCAGTTGCCATATAGCCATATGGATCATAAAAGTGCAGAGAGATATGACCTAGTGTAGAAAGAAATTCTGAAGTGGTTTAATATCAGAACAGAGACCTACAGACAATGCTTCAGAGCCCAAAATCATCAAGGTAATGATACACTTCAAGAGACATATACTGGTTGAATGAGTTATGCAACAAATGGCTACAACCAGGGGAAAGACCTTGATGGACCAAATAGAATCCATGGTAATGGAGCAATTTCTACAAATTTTGCCAGCAGATATCCAAATCTGCTGCTCGGGAGTATCACCCAGAATCAGAGGAGGTGGCTATTACACTGGTGAAGGATTTTATAGTGACCTGGCAACCAGCCAAGAAGGGGTATAAGAAAATGGACCCTACCATCACCCCAACCCAGTAACTGGTAATAACTCTACTTATATTCATCACACCCCTCAGAAATAAAGGAAGGAGGCCAGAAGGTAGAGCGGTAGACCTTATAATCCCAGCATTATTTGTTGATATTGCTATGGAAAGGCCATATTGAAAGATGTTGTTGTAAAAAGAAAATTAGGCTACCCATTTGGCCCTTTGAACTGGGGTAACTTTGCCACAACTTCAAAATACAGAATGAAAGCATGATGGGATTAATAGACACTGAAGTAAACAGACCCTAGTACACCCGGATGTACTAGAGAGAAACCACATGGTAGAAGCTTTTACAGGAGTTACTTGTGTCCATGGGGATACACATCTGCATCCCACCGCCAAGATAACATTAGACATTGAGGGAAGATAAAACATAATGACTGTGGGGATTGTACTCAAATAACAAGTACCAGTGGTCAGGATTTCCATATTTTGATGAACTACTTACCCTAAAGAACAATTTAGTGCTTGTTACCACAAGGTCTCAAGACTAAAATCCGGAACCTTGGGGATACTTTTCCTTTGAGAAAGAAGTATTAGCAACCTCAAAGAAAGAAACAAAATCAAAAAGGAGAAAAAGGCACAGAAGAACTGGAGGCAGAATAATGGAAAACCACCTGTTCTAATTAATAATTTCTTTCCAAAATGTGATATTGCCAGTGAACAATGTAGGGATGTTACGTTAGCAGACTAAATTTTGCAAATAGGTTGGACAAAGAACCCAGGGTCCCAGAATATGAATGTAAAGATAATATTCTCTATAGGGTGCCAATACATGTAGTGGTGAGAAGGTGGAACAATTGGAGGTTCCTAAACCCTTTAGAAACCAGCTGATGTAGTTAGGCAATTACCTCCTTGGGCAGGACATACAGGATGAGACAAAACTCAGTCTCAAATTTTACAACGTTTCTTTTGTCAATATTCATGATATTGTCTCTGAATATTGTAGAGATTGCATGGAGTGTCAGAAAGTAGCCCCCCAAAAAAGAAAGAACAAGGTGCCCTAATGCCCTTAGCTGTAGTGGAGTATGCCATGCAAGGAATGACTATGGATATTGTTGGCCACCTACAGAAAAGCACCCAAGGCCATAAAGACATTTTAGTCATTTGTGATTATGCTACTGGTATCCAGAAGCATACCTTATGCTCTGATAAAACCCCTAAAATAATGGAAGAACTTATCAAGGTGTTCAGCAGACTAGGGGTATCCAAGGACAGCCTAACTGGATCAAGGGAGTAACTTTCAGGCAAAACTGTTAAAATAATTGTACTGTTTGTTGGGTGTAAGTGCTATACAAACCACATCTTATCACCCACAGATGGTTTGGTGGAACAGTTTAATCAATCCTTGAAATGGATGATAAGGAAATTTGTACATGATGAGGGGAGAGACTGGGACAAGTGCCTGCCCCTCTTATTGTTTGCATACAGAGAGGTTCCCAGCCAGCCACTGGATACTCCCTTTTGCTTGCTATATGGTAGAAACCTCAGAGGTCCGTTAGCTATTGTGAAAGAATACTGGGAAGAAGGAACCAAGGTGGACAGACTAATATTATGGAGTACATGGTACAGTTAAGAAAGAGACTAGTAGAGTACTCTAAAAAGGCCCACCAGAATAGTGTTGATTCACAAAACTGCAAAAGTATATATGACCAGTATTGCAAGGTTAAAGAGTTCCAGAAGGGAACATAGCTGTGTTATTGGTTCCCACCTCTGCTAATGAGCTTTTAATGAAGTGGTAAGGCCCATACTGTTTTAAGACAACTCAACCCAGTAACCTATGAGCTGAGAACACCTGATAAATACCTAGGTAAAAAGTGTATCATGTGAACCTGTTGAAAAAATAGGCAGAGAGGGAGGAAAACCCTGTTAGCTTCACACATACTACTCAAGCCTGTAGAGTCTGAGTTAGAAGAAATGTACAAAAGGCTGGATGAGCAAAATAGCCTGACAGAAATTATCATTAACCTCACACTCCAGGCCCACCAGAAAGAGGACCTTCTTCAGTTATTACACAGCTTCGTCCCCATATTTACTAGTGTGCCAGGGAAGGCTATGGGAGTAGAGACCATATTAAGACAGATGTCCCTCCCATTAGACAAAACCATACCAGCTACCAGAAAAGTCAGACGGGGGTCAAGCAGGAAATCAAGAAAATAATGCAGCTGGGCATCATAGAACCATGAAATAGTGCCTGGTCCTCCCCTATAGTGGAGGTCCCTAAGAAAGATGGTGGTATAAGACTCGTTTAGATTTCAGGAAGGTGAACCAGGTCTCTAGCTTTGATAGTTATCCCATGACAAGAATCGATGATATCATTGACAATACAGAGAATGCCAAATACATCACCACCCTAGACTTTGACAAAGGATACTGGCAAATCCTGTTATCCCCTGATTCCAAGGAAAACACATTTAGTTCAACACTAGGGTTATACCAGTTACTACCATGGCCTTTGTCCTACATGGAGCACCTGCCACATTTCAACGATTAATGGACAGTGTTTTGACTCCTATACTTCATACTGTGCCATCTACTTGGATGATGTGGTGGCATACAGTACTGATTGGCAAACACACCTAACAAAGTTGACCACTATGTTACACTCCATACAAACGGCAGGTCTTAACATCAGCCCAGCCAAGTGTGCTGTTACTATGACCGAGACTAGATATTTGGGATTCATGTTGGGGAATGGGACTGTAAGCCCAGAAATAGAAAAGGTAGAGGCTGTAACTTGGAGCCCTACACCTAAAACAAAAAAAAAATGTAAGGTCTTTTCTGGGACTGGCGGGGTTCTATAGGAGGTTTATACCAAACTTTGCCTCCATAGCTACCCCATTAACTGACCTATTGAAGAAAAGGTATAGTAACCTAGTAAAATGGACTGATGAGTGTGATGAGAGCTGCCATCAAAGTGGCCTCTGTATGTCCCCAGTTTTGAAAATGCCCTAATTTTGATGTTCCCTTCCAGGTGCATACAGACACCTCGGAGAGTGGAATTGGTGCTGTACTAAGTCAAACTGTAGAGGGAGAAGAGCACCGATTATCTACATAAGTAGAAAATTACATGACAGGGAACAGAAGTATGCCACCATAGAGAAAGAGTACCTTGCCATAAAAGGGCCATAGAAGCTTTATGTTTTTATTTAGGGGTGCCGAGTTTACACTGTTGACTGATCACAACCCCTTTGTTGGATTAACCAGATGAAGGATCAGAATGCCCGCATTATGAGGGTGCAGGAGTCAGCACAAATGCAGACTTCCTATCCAGACATGGAGCAGGTGTAACAAATGAAAAACAAAATGTTTGAAAAATATACTGTTGATGATGATTGTTAGGTACTATGATGATTTAATAGTACTGTACAGAACCCCAGGGTATAAAAGTATTTACAGTAAGTACAATTAATTCTGTACTGTATTGTCTGCTTTGTTTATGAAAAGGGACCCTGGGGTGGAGCTTCTAAAGTGAGGGTGGATGGAAGCTCCAACCCAAACCCCTTTAGTACACAATGTATGCTTAACATACTAGAGGTTTGTTACTTAAAAACAGTATGTTGTTGATTACTGTTTTTTCTTGAAAAGGGATGAGTGTGGCAGAACTGCATTCTGCCAGGCCTTGTACCCCAGTGGAGGATGTCTATCCTATCATCTTTTTCTTCCTACTATAAATCTGTTTTGCACAGCAGTACTTCTTTACCCAATCCTTTGCCTTTTTCTAGCCATCATGTAGGTTGGCCTACCTATCCTTACCCACAGTCCCATTACAGTCCACTCATGTTCCCTTAAACCTACCCCCACCACTCTCACTCCATGCCATCTAGTTTTAGTGCCTACCTTTTCTGAATAAGGCCCCCACTTTATTAATTCCCCTCATGTACTTGAACGCTTTTATCATGTCCCCTCTCCTTCAGGTCTCCAGTTGGTACAACTGCAACACCCTTAACCTTTCTTCTTATGGCTTCCCATTTAACCCATGCACCATCTTAGTGGCCTTCTCTGAACTCTCTCCATGCTTCTAAGTCTTTGCATAGGTGAGGCCTCTAGAACTGAACCCTATACTCCAGCTGGGGTCTCACCATAGACTTGTAGAGTGGGATCAGTGCCTCCTGCCTTCTGCTAGTTATCCTATCCCTATGCACACCAGCATTCTATTCGCCTTGCCCACAGCCTTGCTGTATTAGGTCCCCACTCTAAGGTTGTTTGTGATTATAATTCCTAGATCCTTCTTCTGCTTAGCTGCTTTCATCCCCCCTCCCATGTGTAATTTGCATGTGGGATATTCTGCCCCATGTTCATCACTGTGCATTTTTAGCGTTGAATTTAAGCTACCATGTTTCTGACCACCCCTCCAGCAACCTTACAACCTCCCTCATAGCCTCCACTCCCTCTGGGTGTCCACCCTATTGCAGATCATTGCATCCTCTGCAAAAGGCAGCCCTTCCCTGCAGCCCTTCCACTATATCACTGATGTAGATGTTAAACAGGATGGGCCCCAGCTCCAACCCCTGTGGTACCATGCTTGTCACCCCTTCCCAGTAATGCACCCCATTTACCACCACCCTCTGGCTTCTCCCTATCAGCCATTTTTCCACCCACCTTGTTATTTTCTGTCTCACCCCAAACTCTCCAGTTTATTAACCAATCTTCTGTGGGGCACAGTGTCAAAGATTTCCTGAGGTCCAGATAGGCATGTCCACTGCCTCCTCCCCAATCAACCACCCTTGCTACCCAATTGAAGAATTGATTAGGCTTGTCTGACATGACCATTCCATGTGAAGCCATGTTGATGGATGTTCTGCAGCACACTATCCCTAAGTAGCTACCCACCTTTCCTTCAGTATCACCTCCATCACTTTACCCACCAAAGATGTGAGGATGACCGGGCGATAATTGCTCGCCTCCTCCCTGCTGCCACTTTTGTGAGTGACACCACATCTGCCCTCTTCCAGTCCTCCAGCACCAACCCTGTATCAAGGGACAAGATGAATAATATTGCTAGTGGTACCACCAGTTCCTCCCTTAATTTCTGGAGCACCATAGGATGCAGGACATCGGGCCCATGCCTGTCAGCCCTCAACTTCTAATTCCTCTCTGACCCTATCCTCAATGATTGGGCTCGGATCTACCCTACGTCTACCCTTCCCTTGTCTTCTTCCCTAACACTAGTCCTTTCCTTCTCCCTCTGTCATGAAGACCAAGCAGAAGTACCTATTTAGCACCTCTGCCTTCTCAGAGTTTCCTTCCAGTGTTACTCCCCCTCTCCTCTTACCCTTACTATCCCTGCCCTGCTTTCCTCTTTCTCCCTATATACCTAAAAAGTTTTATCCCCCTTGGCCTCTGGAGCAATTTCCTCCTCATTTCTGCTTCACCTTTCTACTCCTCTGCCCCACCACCCTCAGCTTTTCCCTGTAAGTTTCCCTGTCCTCCTTCCCCTGCATGCTCTTATAATCTCTGAACACTCTTTTTCTCCCATTGCCTCCCTCACTCCTTCTTAAACCAGAGTGGTCTTCTCCTTCTTCTGCTCTTCCTCACCTTCCATATACAGCTCTCTGTGGCTTTAGAATTCCCTCCTTGATCCTCGTTCCATAGGTCCTCAACCCTCATCTTCACCTCCCACCCAATTCATTCCTGAATATCTCCCTCATTCTGGGAAAATCTGCCTGCCTGAAGTCCAGGACAACTGTGATGGTTTGACTCATTTCATACACTGCTCTAACCCTGAAGTCCACTGTGTTATGATCACTTGCTACTAGGTTGACCTGTCCCCACCCTCCACACTGTCCCCATGGGAGGACCACATCAAGTATGTTGTCTCTCCTGGTGGTCTCCTGACCAGCTGCTGCAGGAAGGCTCTCTGGAGGGACTCGAGGATATCTCTGCTTCTGGTTGACCTAGCTGATGGAATATCCCAGTCTATATCTGGGAGGTTAAGCGCCATCCTTTGAACCACCCACAGCATCTGCATGTCCACTTCCTTGCTCTACATTGGAGGTCTGTAGACCACTCCCAGCCTTATTAACTCATTGCCTCCACAGGAGCTCTCTGTAGTTGCAGCACCTGTCTCCTGTATACTGTTAACAGTCAATACTGGGCCCTTCTAAGCAAAAATCAAGACATAATTGGCATGTCAGAAACAAATGCTAATAGCACAAAACCATAAGTGCTAGACACAAAGTATGAAAGGCAAAATTGTTCAGCATAAATTACCTTTCCAACAGTGGTATGCAAGGAATAGCAGGTAATTTAGTTTTATTTCTGTGCTGGTCGAAACAGCAAAACAAAATATTTTTCCACTAAAATGCACCATAAACCTTTTTGTTGGTAAATATGTAACATATCAACACCAAATTAAGCATCCAGAGATTAGATGTAATTTTAATAATTTGTTTGTAAAACAAACAGCTATTTCTGTAGTATTAAACATAATTTTTCCCCATTTGAGTCCAGGTGTATTGGTGAGGTTTGAGGGACAAATCTGAACTATGCACACCATACCATAAACAAATGCATATAACTCCTAAAGTATACATGACACTCACAATGTATCAGTGGCAAAGTTGTTCCACACAAAATTGCCTTTCAATGGTTCTATGCAATCAACTGTACCTCAATTTGGTTTTGTTTTATACTGGCTAAGATACCAGAATGTGTGTTTTCTTCAAAGTGCTTAGGTGGTTCTAGATTGACAAAATGTCCTAAACAAATGTGAATAACTCCTAAAGTGAACATGATACACAGAAAGTGTCAGTGGCAAGGCTGTTCAGCACAACATTACCTTTCTAATGGTACTATGCAGTCAATTCTAATCAATTCTGGCTGGCAAGTAATATTAAAATATGTGAGTGACTTCTCCAGACATTTCTGGGCACACAGGAAGTCTGTAGGTGACTTCTGTAGGCATTCTGGGACACACTGTAGTTAGTTTTGCCGACACCTACAGACGTTTCTAGGAGGCAATGAGTTAATGCCCTAGCTTGCTTCTCATTATGACCCACAAGATTTCTGCTTCCCTTGCTTTCCTGCCCTTCTGTAGCCTTTAATGTCCTCCTGATGTGCCACACAACCCCTGCCCTTCCTGCCAGCCCTATCCTTCCTGAAGAACCTGTAGTCTGGGACCCCTACTTCCCAGGTCTCCTAGTCTCCTTTCCCTTCAAGCCTCCCCATCCACCCCTTTCCCATTGCCCATCTTTCTATCCTTGCTTCTTTCACTAGCTTCCTCTCTACCGATCCCCATTCCTTGGGCCAAAGTTGTTGTCCCCCAGTCCTTCTAGAACTCACCCCTTCATTCCATCTGCCAGAGGTATGAACCTGTTAGACTCTGTGATCCCCCAGCATATGTTTGATTTCCCCTGCTGCTGAGGCCAAGTGCCCTTCCTTGAGCCCAGAGTACTCCTGCCCTTACTCCACACTTCCTGCCAGCCATTACTACCTCACTTCCTGGTCTGGGACCCTTTCACCCTGAGCCCCCCGGTCTTGCCTTCTCACTCCATGTCCCTAGCTGGTCTCACCCTCTCTCTCTTTCCATTTCAGAAGCCCCTCACCTCCTCCTGCTGTCATTGTAGTTGTTGTTTCCCCCTCCCTAAGTTCTCCACCTCCTTATCATTCCCCCTTAGGATGCTTAATTCTACTTTATTTGCCCAATATGATACATATCGACAACCCCTCAACCTCCACAGTGTTTCCATGAACACCGCTGCATCCACATCCATTGCACCACACTGTTCTACCTGCTCTCTCCCAGAGCTTCCCTTCCCATCCAGCAAGAACCATACCCCTGCCCTCTCCACCATTCTGTGTAATTCATTTTATCTTAACAGTAATCATAAATACCGTAGCTCAGATGCAATGCCTTCTAAAAAGGCTCAACATGCCTCTACTCTGTTCCCACCTGTATATTGCCTACCTTGCAGAACTTAAAGAAGGCAATATCCCCCTAACTGCTCCTGCCCTGCTGCAATTTCCTCTATATTCCCTATCTTAAACAGTAACTACAAGTTCAGTGGTTTAGATGCAAATCCTTCTTAAATGCTTCAACATTTGCACTACTTTACAACTTGCAATTCACCTCTAAATACCCCAATCCCAGTACCTACACATCCATTTAACTTAAATGAAAGATCTTGCCATTGCCCAAAATTAGCAGTATTTTTCAAAATGGAATATTCCCTAAAATCCCAAACCCAATGTAATTCTATTTTGTAAATGACAAACCTGATAGAAATAGACCATGAAGTCACCTTAGAATGGGAACTAAAATGTTTCTTACAGATCACTAGTCACTTAGATTCTTTTTCTTCCTGATGGTAAAATGCCCCTGCCCCTCCTTGGCCAATGGTAGCTTCCTCTGGAAGGAACCCAGGAACCTACTTAGTTAATGTAGGTGGTGCGGGGTGGGAAGGTGGGAGAAAATTCTGTTCCTGGTATCTGCTTTTGTAGCAGAGACACTACAGCCAGTTCAAACTTTGTGCCATTGACTTTGACACCTTCCAATTGGCTCCCTGAGCCACAGTCACACAGCCACCATCAAGCACAGCAACAGCTGCATAGAATCTCTGTGGCTATCACCACCAGGAACAATGCAGCAACAGCCACCAGGAATCTCCATGGCTATGGCAGCTAGGAACAATGCAGAAACTGCTGCCAGGAACAATAGCAATGGCCACCAGGAATCTCTGCAGCTGTGGATGCAAGCAAAATCACATGAGCATATCCTGGTCACTGCTTTTATAAACAGAGACACTGTGACCAGTTCAAAGTTCATGCCATTAACTTTGGTGCCTTCTGATTGGCTCTTCTGAGCAACAGTCACACATCCACAGTCAAGCACGGCAAAGCCATCCAGAATCTCTGTGGCTATGGCTGCCAGGAACAGTGTAGCAATGGCTTCCCGGAATCTCTATGGCTATGGCCACTAGGAACAATCGGCAATGGCTGCCAGGAACAATGCAGCAATAGCCTCCAGGAATCTCTGTAGCTACAGAAGCAAGCTAAATCACTTGAGCATATCCTGGTCTCTGCTTTTATAGCAGAGACACTGCAGCCAGTTCAAACTTCATACCATTAGATTTGGCATCTTCCAATTGGTTCCTCTGAGCCACAATAACATAGCCACAGTTATTGATGGCAACAGCTGCCCAGAATCTCTGTGGCTACGGTCACCAGGAACAATGCAGCAATGGCCAACAGGAACAATGTGGCAATGGTCACTATGAACAATGCAGCAATGGCTGCCAGGAACCTCTGTGGCCATGCCACAAGCAAAATTACTTGAGCATATTCTGGTCTCTGCTTTTATAGCAGAGACACTGGACTAGTTCAAACTTCACACCGTTAGCTTTGGCACCTTCCAATTGGCTCCCTGAGCCACAGTCCACAGCCACAGTCAAGCACAGCAGCAGCCACCTGGAATTTCTGCAGCTACAGCCACCAAGAACAATGCAACAATTGAACCCAGGAACAATGTGGCAATGGCAGCCAGAAATCTCTGTGACTGCTGCCACAAGCAAAATCACTTGAGCATATCCTGATTTCTGCTTTTATAGCAGAGACACTGTGGCCAGTTCAAACTTTGTTCTGTTTGCTTTGGTGTCTTTCGATTGGGTCCCCTAAGCCACAGTCATACAGCCACAGTCAAGCATGGCAATGGCAGCCTGGAAAATCTGTGGCTATGGCAGCCAGGAACAATGTGGCAATGGCGCCAGCAACAATGTGGCAATGGCCACCAAGAATCTCTGCAGCTGCGGCCACAAGCAAAATCACATGACCATGTTCTGGCCTCTACTTTTATAGCAGAGACACTGCAGCCAGTTCAAGCGTTGTGCCATTGGCTTTGGGCCTTCTGAGTGGCTCCTCTGAGCCACAATCACCTAACCACAGTCAAGTGCAGCAATGGCTGCCCCAAGTCTCACATGAATTACGGCCTCCATGAACAATGCAACAACAGCCACCAGGAATCTCTGCAGTAATGGCCACCAGGAACAATGAGATAATGGCCTCCAGGAATGATGTGGCAATGGCCACAAGGAGCAATGTGGCTAAGGCTGCTAGGAATCTCGTGGCTGTGGCCACAATCAAAATCACTAGAGATATCCTGGTCTCTGCTTTTAAAGCAGAGACACTGCAGCCAGTTAAAATGTTATGCTGTTGGCTTTAGTACCTTCTGATTGGCTCCCTGAGCCACAGTCACACAGCCACAGTCAAGCAAGGCAACAACCACCCAGAATATCTGTGGCTACAGCCGCCAGGAACAATGCATCAATAGCTGCCCAGAATCTCCATGGCTATGGCCACTAAGAACAATGCGGCAATGGCTGCCAGGAACAATGTGGCAATGGCCACCAGGAATTTCTGTGGCTATGGACACAAGCAAAATCACTTGAGCATATCCTGGTCTCTGCTTTTATAGCAGAAACACTGCAGCCAGTTCAATCTTCATGCTGTTAGTTTTGGTGCTTCCAATTGGCTCCTGTGAGCCACAGTTACACAGCCACAGTCATGCATGGCAACTGCTGCCCAGAATCTCTGTGGCTACAGCTGCCAAGAACAATGCGCAATGGTCACCAAGAACAATGTGGCAATGGCTACCATGAACAGTGCAGAAATGGCCACCAGGAATCTCTGCAGCCGCAAGCAAAATCACTTGAACATATCCTGGTCTCTGCTTTTATGGCAGAGAGACTGTGGCCAGTTTAAACTTCACGCCATTAGCTTTGGCACCTTCCAATTGGCTCCTGAGCCACAGTTAAACACGGCAACAGCCACCGGAATCTCCGCTGCTACTGCCTCCAAGAACAACATGACAATGGCACACAGGAACAATGTGGCAATTGCAAGCAGAAATCTCTGGCTGCTGCCACAAGCAAAATCTTGAGCATATCCTGGTCTCTACATTTATAGCAGAAACACTGTGGCCAGTTCAAACTTTGCACCATCAGCTTTGGTGCCTTCCAGTTGGGTCCCCTAAGTCACAATCACACAGCCACAGTCAAGCATGACAACTGCCACCTGGAATATCCACAGCTATGGCCTCCAAGAAGAATGCGGCAATGGCCGCCAGGAACAATACAACAAAGGCTGGCAGGAACAATATGGCAACTGCTACCAGGAATCTCTGCAGCTGTGGCCACAAGCAAAATCATTTGAGCATATTCTGGCCTCTGCTTTAATAACAGAGACACTGCTTTGGTGTCTTCAATTGGCTCCACTGAGCCACAGTCACACAGCCACAATCAAGCATGGCAATGGCTTCCGGAATCTCTGCAACTATGACCTCCATGAACAATGCAGCAACAGCCACCAAGAATCTCCATGGGTATGGCCACCAGGAACAATGAGGCAATGGCTACCAAGATCAGTGTGGCAATGGCGCTGGGAATTTCCCCTAGCTATGGCCACCAGGAACAATGAGGCAATGGCCACCAGGAACAATGTGGCAAAGTCCACCAGGAACAATGCAACTAAGGCCACAAGAATCTCTGTTGCTATGGCAGTAGCCATGCAAAGTTACTCAAGATTCCCGGTCTCTGCTTTTATAGCAGAGACACTGAGGCCAGTACAAACTTTGCACTGTCAACTTTAGTGCCTTCCGACTGGCTCCCTGAGCTACAGTCACACAGCCACAGTCAAGCACAGCAATAGATGCCCAGAATCTCCATGGCTACAGCCACCAGGAAAAATGAGGCAATGGCCACCAGGAATCTGTGCAGCTACAGCCGCCAGGAACAATGCGGCAATGGCTGCTAGGAACAATGTGGCAAAAGATGACAGGAACAATGAGGCAATATCCACTAGGAATCTCTGCATCTGAGGCCACAGGCAAAACTGATAGTCTTCAATGTATGTGACAATTTAGTTGACATTGATTCTGAGGAGGACAATATGACTCAGGTCATATACTGTATGACCAACAACAAGGTTCTGTATCAAAAATGTAAGCCATCCTCCACCTTCTGCCTATAAACATTAATGTAGTAGTGACAATTTATCAAAAAGCTGTGTGATTATATAGAGAAAGAAAGATGGTTGATTTTTGATAGTGACAACAATTAAGTGCTTTATTCTTATCCCAGTAGCAGGTTTCAAATTGAATTATTTTAAATGTTAGCTGAAACATTCATGGGAGGGTTTATCACACAGCAAGAACTACAGGTTCCTAAAAGTAAAAAATACCAATTTCCCAACATTTTACTATCTCTCTGAAACTCATGTGATCCTGCATAAGCCACCAGGTGGGCCTATTGTTGTGGGTGTAGGTTCTCTCACAAAAACTTCTCATGTTATACCAATTTTTTCCTTCAACCATTAGTCCACCACTTGAGATCCTATACCCAAGACTCTATGCATCTGCTAGAAAAAGTACAGGCTATACACCCCACTGGCATATGTTATTCCAGGGTATGGGATTCAGTTTGGCACAATTTGTATAAATACATTAAACAAGATAGACTGTGCCTAATTCATTGCCAAATCCTCCATAATATATATTACATCCTACATAAATTGTATAAAATGGGCAAATTTTCATCTCCCATATGCTCCCAGTGCAATCCCTCACTGAAGGTCATCGCAAACATGTACCTTGGGACATGTGAAAGGTGATTCCTTCTGGAAAGCCATAAAGACATTGCTAGACCTGCTCTTGGGTTTGGATGATCTTTTACACTGATATCTGCCTTGTGGATCTGTACCCTCCTGACTTAATCCATACTTGTAAATCCCATATGGCTCTAATTATGATCATAGTGAAATTAATTATTTTACATCATTGGAGAACTAAGCTATCCCTCATATAAAGAATGGCACCAAGAAATCTTGGACACACTGGTGATTGAGAAACAGATTGTTTCATTGATAAGGTGTCCTAATCAATTTCATGATCGATGATAATCACTTTATATGCTTTTGTCCTTGATGTCAGTTAGGTCTTAACCCTGGGCTAACCATCCCAATTTGCTGTTAGCTTCTTGAACCCTCTTCCTTACTTTGCTGATTTCCCTGTAACCTGGGTCGCTTAGCTATGGGGGATGGGTGGGTGTGTTTTTGTCTTTGCTGGTAGTTATGTTTGTTCATCATCATTGTTTGGACTGTATGTTGTTCAGCAAAAAACAATAAAGTATATTAAATTTAAAAAAGTACAGAGCATAAGATGAGAAACACATTTTTTATGCATTACCATAGATGTGGGTCTTAATGCACTACAATCTTTTCTGGAATCTAACATCAGTACCAATATCCCACTAACAGCTTTTTGATTTTTTCATTGAGTTTATCCTAACGCATAATGTTGTCACGTTTAACAATAACATCTTTTTACAGAAATGCAGCACAGCTGTGGGTGTTACCATAGTACCCAGCTATGCAAATCTGTTTCTTGGTTAGTGGAAAGAAAAGGTTGTCTTCCAGGGTAACAAGCAGTACACACAGAATATACAACACTGGCACTGTTACATTGACATGCTGCTTGTAATTTGAAGGGTACTGTAACAGACGTTATTAAATTCATAGAAGAGTTAAACAACTCACTTAATCTTAGTTTTACATCTAAAATAGAGAGTAAAACTGTAAAATTCCTAGATTTGTGCCTTTGTTGATAGCCAGAATAATATTTCTTCATGCTGATTTAGAAAAGTAATAGTTGGCAACACTGTTTTATATGCTAAGCTTACACAGCCCCTGTCCTGATTCAAGCATTCTATATGGTCAGTTCCTATGCTTGCGCTTGGAACTGCTCTGAAAATGACTTTACAGTCAAGAAGCTATGGCAAGGAAACAGTTAGTATTTCCTTACAGACGGCTAAATATCAAAACAGGAAAGACCTGTTAATTCTGAAAAATAAGAAAAATCTAGACATGAGATTACAGATAACTTTTGTTTTGGAATTTAGTAACATCTCTCCAAAAGTTTAAAACATACATCTGAAAAATTGGAACATATTCAGCCACTGCAGTGTAGATGGACTGTTTTCAGAAAATCCCAAATTACTTAAAGCAGGGCTAGTAACAACAAGAATATTCTTTGCCATAGCCATCTTCAACAAACAAAATATGTACTGTATATTATGTTGGTAGTTGGATGTCTGGTGTTTGAAAATACTTATTTTACTGCAATAGGATGGTGTGCGTGTCTGGTTATGGGTATTGGGCATAAGGTGAGCAAGAAAAAAGGTGTGGTGGTTTTAAGTTTAGGATTGTGTTTGTGAAAGAAGTGGTTTGGGATGTTTGGATCAGCTGGTGTAGCTATGTGTGGGTTTTCAGGCCCCTTAGTCTTAGCTATTCTCAATCCCAGCTGCTGGACCTCTACCCTTTGATGAGCACCCATGCCACCATCAGCATACAGGCACTGTAGGCAGGTGGGCATTAAAGAAAGGTGGGATGTAGGTGGCATGGCATAGGAATTGCAAATAAGGAGAATAGTGGCTTCAAATAAGAATCTTCACCAAGCCAGGGTGCAGGGGATAAACAAACAGCAAAAAAAGGAAGAATTCCTGCACTCATCACCAAAATAATATGGCTGCTCAACAAGCTGCATGAATTCTGCTAAAAGTTTATTTAAAGTGCCAGTGATAGACACATCTTGACACATTTCAGGAAAAAAGGTTTCCTTTGTTAAAAGATGTATAAGACACAGGATAACAGTGTCATATATAGTGACTAGTGACGTCATCATTCTGAGTAAAAAATGCAACATACTTAAGTTACAATTTCATGAAAGTGTAATCAAACAGAGCAAGAGAACATAAACAGATAAGAAAGATGGGCATCACAAGTTAAAAAGCTGAAACATCACTCAAACAACTGGAGAATGTTAAAAGAAAAGAAAAGAGAGGGCTAATCAATACAAAAATTTAGAAGTCCAAAGTCCATAAGGGTAGAACATCTTTATGCCACGCAAGATGTAAATGGATGGCATACTCCTCAAGGCATATAGTATCACTACATGTGAATATTAAATCTGCAAACAAAATGATAAGTTATGTTTATAAACAGTTTTTATACTTATTTACAGCAATACTGTTTGCACTTTATTTGATGTATGGGGAGATATCAAAATATTCATTAAGCCAGGGTATAAAGAGATCAGTATTAGGGTGATGAGGACCTGGAGGCATTCTGGGGTGAAATGGATCAGATGTGTTTGGTTCCTATACCCAGGGCTCCTTTTGGACTTAGTGAGCAAGTAGCCATTAGGCCAGAAACCTATGTCTTTTCCTTTCAGGCAGTACTTTGCAGTGCCAGATCAATCAGGAAAAAACTGTAATTATAGTGGACTTGATTTTGTCAGTCAATCTGGCTTGCATCACAGAGACCTAGTTGAGTGATGATGTTTGTCAGTTTGTCCAGTGTTGGAGGCATCTATGTCAGCTGGATTTCTGTGGTGCACTGCTCAAGAAGGATCATAGTGGTGAGATGTGGCCATCTCTTTTAGATCTGACCTGAACTTTTGGTGAACCCAGTGGAATCTACTGGCCATTTGATTGTGTGGCCATACATTGGGGTCCAGGTGCAGGTTGCAGAATCCTTCTGGTGTACCAGTCTCTGGGGCATGAGAGGAATTTCTGCCAGAGGTAGCAGACTTCATCACTGAGAGAGTATTGGAGTCACCTAGATGGTTGGTTCTGGGTGATGTCAATGCTTGGCTTGATGATGAACTCTTGCATTTTGGACAAGACTTCCTCCAGATGATGGATTAGTTGGGTCCTGCACAAGTTGTTACTACTGTGACCTACAGACATGGTCATGCCTTGGACTTAATATTCTCACTGAGACTTGAGGTAGATAGCCTTGAGATTGATCCATTCATGTGGTCAGATCACTGTATGGTAAAGTTCTCATTCAAGGCCCACCTAGAAGTTTTTCCCATGTGGAGATGGTCTGCTACCACCTTTAAAGGGGTTGCCCCTGTAGGACTCAGGCAATGATGGAACTCTTGGGTGTGATGGTTGCTTGTTGGGCAGGTTTGGGAGAGGTGGTGACAGCCTCTAACAGTATGGTTGCCTCTGTTCTCAACTCTGACACAGTATGTAATCAATCCAGGTCTTCTCACTTCAGGTCACCATGGTTTGATGTAGAGCTTAGGGAGATGATGACCAAGGGTCAGAGGTAAGAGCATTATCTGTGGAGGACTGGGACTGAGGTGGACAGACTGACTTTGAGTATGAAAGCATAATCTCCCATAGCAAGGCAGAATTCCTGTCCAGGAGATTGCAGGGGAAGAACAGACTGGTTCATCTCTTCAGACTGTGGACAGGCTACTCTTACTCTGCCTGTCTTCAGCTGACAAGAGCAGTGTCAGCCATCAGCTATGAAGAGTTTACTCTGTTCTTCTTTGACAGAATGTCCTCTATCAGGTCCAGGATTGCTCCAGTATGGTTTTCATGGCCCCACAGTGGAGAGAGGGTCATCAGTAGGAACAGTCTTCCTGTCTGGAGTGAGTTTAGACCAGTGAGAATGGAAAGGTCCGTGAGGATTCTTGAAGCTATGGCCCATTTGTTGTGAACTGGACCAAGGACTGACATGTCTTCCTAGTGGATTGTGTGAGTCTGTGGGTCCAGTATCCCTGAAATTGTCTGGCGCTCAACCTCAGAGGGTTGTTCTATAGTGCCATGAAAAGTCACTGGTGATGCCCCCTCTGAAGAAATCTTCTTTGCATCCAGACTGCTTAGTGATATATAGACTGGTCTGCAGCCTTCTCTTCCTGTGAAAGGTTATTAAGAAAATAGTAGCACTGCATTACAAAGCACATCTCAGTATCTTTGGCATTTATGAGCTTCTCCATTTGGGATTTATGCCATTTCACAGTACGGAGACTACGTTAGTCAGGAGTACAAAGGATCTTCTCAGGGCCAGAGATAGAGGGAATGGTCAGTTCTCATTCTACTCTCTCTCCTCAGTATTTGACACTGTGGACCATAGTGTGTTTTTCAATCACCTTAGGGAGCTCTCTGGACTCTCTGGCATCATTATCAGCTGGTTTGATTCTTTTTCACAGACAGGATGCAGAGGTATTTTTCTCTCTCCTGAAGCCCCTGTCTTACATAGTTCCTCAGGGCTCATTCCTTTCAATACATGCCTGGCCAAGATCCAGGACTGGATGTCATCTAGCTGACTGAGTCTTATAACCTAGACTAGACAGAGTTTCTGGTGATTGACCTGGTCATTGACAGGGTGTAGGAGTGACAGTTTAAGTGATTAGTTTCATGCTTGCTTCATGCCCTCTTGCTGTCTCTGTCAAGGTGAAGAATCTGAGGGTCATTGTGGATGATGGGCTCTCACGTGAGGTTTGGGTGTTATCTATTGTCTTGAGTGGCTTTCACCACCTCAGGAATATCACCTGGATTAAAGCCTTGATCCTTCTTAATGATTTTCCCTCACAAGTGCATGCTTTTGTGACTTCAGACACAACTACTGTAACACTCTGTACCTTGTGGTAAATTGAGGGTCTTACTTCACCTGCAGCTGGTGCAGAATGTAGTGTCCAGGTTGCTGGCAAGCCTTTCGAGGTCTTGTCATGTGTCTTCAGTCCAGTGTGATCTGCATTGGCTGCTGGTGGTGAGTAGTGAATTACCTTCAAGGTTGGTTTACTGACTTTTAAAGTCCTCTTTGGACTGGGCCCTATCTATCTGTGTAACCTCCTGACTCCCTATCATGTCGACCACTCTCTCTCGCCTCTGAGGTGGGCCTTCTAGTGGTTCCCAGGACATGGCTGAAATCATTTAGAGACAGGGCCTCTAAAGTAGCTGGCCCAGCCCTGTGGAACTTGCTTCCAAGATCCTTGAAGGAGGCCCCTCACTGGAGGCCTTTAAGAGAAGCCTGAAGCTGCACCCATTTAGGGAGGCATTTGAACTATCATAAGGCACCTGATATGCTGGCTGTTTTTCAAAATGTATTTTATTATTTTATTAATATCTATTTAAGTATCATGTTTTAGACCCTTGTTTTAGTTCTGAATTATATTTATTGTGAGCTGTGCCTTATTTCTAAAATTGTCTTAATTACAAATTGTCCTGACCTTTGTACAGCACCATGAGCCGAGGGAATCGGTACTCTATGAATAAAGTTTACTTACTTATTTAGTACCCAGTCATAAAATACAATTATATTTGTTATTTATTAGAAGGTTTCAGCTTTTTCTGTTCTTTCCTGAGATAGCATTTGATGTACTCCATCTTTGAGAGACTGAATTGTTTGTATAGAAGGAAGCACCTGCTTATGTGCTCCACCCTGATGAAAATCAGAGTTACCTGAAGTGCTGGGGACCTTTGCAGTGTTTGTTTGTTATGGTTCAATAAACCATTTTTGTAGTACTATAGCTTTGGTGTGCACAAATCTCTTTTGTTTACCTGATGTCTTGGAGGAGTATTTGGAGTGAGCTGGTTGGGGGGTCAGACTGTGTCACTCCTGTGGCTGTTGGAAGTCTCTAAGGATGCTGGTAAAGGGAACAGGGTAAAGGTCAAATTGTTTTGAATGACTCTTCTTTCCTGGTCAGTGTGAGGTGGGGGCATAGTCTAATCTCAACAGGTTTATCAGTGGGAGCTGCACCACCAAATGGAGTTGGTCACCTGCCACCCAGCCATATAACTTCCATGCTCATTGAGACTGGGTTACAACTCAGGGAGGTACATTATTTCCTTGATCTACACATGGTTAATGCTCTTCACAGAAAGGGTGGGAGGTTTCCAAGGTGACTGTTAAGATCTCTGAGCTGCTCCAATAAACATATGGCTACACAGAAACATAGAATGTGTTAGCAAATAATTACTATTTAGCCCACCAGTCTGGCCAGAGGATCCTTGCATAGTCTGACTCTGCAGACCCTAGCAGGTCTTTGGTGACCCTCCTTCAATGCCTATTACTAATATCTCTTTATATACAGTATACCTCATGCATGCTTGAAGCCCCTACTGTTTTCATCTCCACCTCTTCTGCTGGCAATCTATTCCAAGTGTCCACCACTCTATTAATGACGTAGTACTTCCTCACATCCCTCATAAACTCCCTCATCCCATGCTTCATTGCATTTTCTGGTCCTGGTGCTATGCCTTATTTGAAAAAATCCTTCTGCACCCTGTTCATCTCCGTGAGGTACTTGCAGGACTCTATTGTTATGCCTGGGTCCCTCCCTTTACAACCTCATGCACACACCAATGACAGATGATTTCATCATTACGGTGATATTGCTGTATTGTACTAACATGTAGTAATAGGTACCCACCATACAAGTGTGGATACTGGGGATCATGCTTGCTATTGTTTACACTGTATCATATATACTCATTTTACAGTGTTATTTACTTATTTTCTGTTATATCATATATATTCACTTTGCTTATAGTTTCATTATAGCTACTGTGCTTATGGTTTACTGTTATGCATTTGGTTATATAGAGCTATATGTTTAGAATCATGGATATTATGTGTGCATTCACTGATATTCTGTTATAATCATGTATTCCTATGTATGTGATTTGGGCCTGCTGTCATTATCATTTCATTTTATCAGTATTATTCACATGTATTTCTTGTATGCTCCATTTCCTTTGTCTTTAGTTTATAGCTGACAATGCCTTTTCTTTGTTCCAAGTTTCTTGCTAAGTCTACATTTTTCCTATAAGATTATACCCAAGGGAGACTCCTTATTTATACTTTTTGGCCAGTAGGGCCTGTTTACCATATCTAGAATGTGGCTATCTATAGTTTATAATTGCTTGCACAGTCAGTGTCTCAGAGAGACAGACTACGCCCAAGGGCTGGGAGAATGCTGCCTCCCTTGTGACTGCTTTGCTTCACTTCACTTGTAATGACATGAGTATTTGTAATAAACTGCTTTTATTACATTCTACTTGTTGTTACTTCTTTGTCTAGCATCACCATACAAGAACCTGACGTGTGATCTTTTCACATAACATTTTGGTGATCGAGGGTTAATGGTTTTGTCTGACAAACAACAACACTCATTTTACTTTGTGACTTTAGGTCTGGGATGTGAATTTCCCCAGAAGCAGTAGCAACATGCTTGGCAGCTTTGGAACCCCAGTGAAATTACATGGACTGCTGATCCCCTTCTGGGTTAAATTCAGTAGCTTTGGGACTCCGTGGATGGACTGCTGCTCAATGTGTTGTGCATACCTTCTTCATGGGGTACACATCGCCATACATCTGTGTTTACTTGATTGCTGTGGATGCATACAGCTGAATCACAGAATGGTTTCAGTTTCCTGCATTCTTAGACATGTCAGAAATCTGAGCAGAGTTAAGACTAGATGTCTCAAATTTCCTTACCTTCCATGGGGATGGACAGATTTTGCTTTAAATGTCAAGTCTGATAAACACCCTGTACAGGCTATCTGTACACAATATTCAGAGACTCGACTTACAGCCAAGAAGCAATCAGTGAAAGGCTTGTTAGTCACAACTATTTTGGCTGCTTTGGAAGCTTCCTAAATGAAAGTAAAATCTCATGAGCTTGAAATCAGTGCTTAAAAAAGATGTGGGCTTACAGGCTGCTGAACATTCCAGACATGAACGTAAGCTGGAATCTGTGCTCCAGACCTTACATCAACAGAATGAGTCACATTTGCATTGTACTGCACAGAGCAATGATCAGGAAGTAAATGTTCTGAGAGAGGAATGTGAGAGGCGAAATTAGTCAGGAAGCAGGTTTTTCATATGAATGATGTGTTGGCTGATACTAATGAGGAGTTACATGATGAGAATGAGAAGTTAAGACATGAATTGGATCAGGTAAGTGGTGAGTTGGATAGGCAGCGTAGGGATCACACGAAGTGAGCACACTACAGAATGTTACAGAAATAGATTGCTAAAGGTGTGCATGTGAACAATGTAAAGGCTACTCATATGAAATGTAGAGCTAAGATGACGAAACTGCACCATCAGAAAGAGGTTCTTGCTGGACATGTTAAAGCTATGAATGTTTTCAGTACACACCATTGACATCACCTCTTCAGGGAGGACTCTGATGATGGGTCCCCCTGAATGATGTACAGCAGGTGCGCAGTGGCTGTGCCTGCCCATTCACAAAATCATGGATGCCAGTGTCATCATGTTGGAATGTCATGCCATTCACAAGATGGTGGATACCAACATCATCACATTGGGACATCATGCCACCCACAAGATGGCAGATGCCCACATCATCATGTTGGGATGCCATGCCATTCACAAGATGGCACTGCCCAAGGTTGTAGTCAAGATTGCCAACCATAGGATTCGGGAGGAAATTCTTCACTTTTTTTTCACGCCTGCTATTGCTGCCCTTACAACAGCAGATAGGACAGAGATCTCAGGTATGATCAAGGAGGCATTGTCCAAATCTGGTATATCTGAGAATCAGAAAACAGCCTTCCAACAGACAATAGATGAGATGCCAAAGAAAGCTAGTCAGCAGGATAATGATTTACAGTAAAAGCAGTGGCAGAGGCTGTAATTAAGGGTGCATAAACCACTCTAAACCCACTATCTGTAGTCGGTGCCCCAAAGGTACAAGAAAACCCTATGCAGGCTGCACATTTGGCCCAGCAGATTGCTGACAGCATAGGCAGATTGACGTCAAATGAGAACTTGAACTGTCATCTTGAGAAAGTTCATTCCTACTGTGAGATGCATGGCCTTCCTAGGGAGGGCCATGCCCAGGTATTAAGTTTGACAATTGACCCTGGCCTTTGGTCAAAACTCCCAGAGACTATCAGGAGTGAAGAAAATCCAGGTTTTGAAGAGGTTTGCTCAGAATTGATGGCTGCACAATACCCAGGTGTAGTGGGTGCATGCCTGGCATATAATGTTAAACAGGGTGCCAAACAGTCACCCATGAGCTACTATCAGCATCTCTGGATGACCTACCATACTGGTAAGGCATTAGCAAAAGAGACTTTGAAACAGATCAGGTGGAGTACAAGAATTTATTCCTTCTTAATATGATCCCAGCCCTCAGAGAAGACAGACTTGAATGTGCTGTTTACCCTAAGTCTGAAGCATTTGAAAAGTTTGAGAGTGACAGAAAGGGCCTATCAGGTCTACCTCCATTCCCTCTCCATGGGTTCTAAAGCAGGTTGCTGCCATCCAGCAGCCATCTGGAAGTGACACCCACTATGCATTGGAAGGGGTGGACAGAACACTCAGGCACCATTCAACAACAATAATAAGAACAATCAGAGCACTTCGTAAACCTTGGAGGAAGAATAATAATAAGAAACAGGGTAATCTGAATAGAAACCCTAATGCTAATCAGAATGGTAATCAACAAGGCAACCAATATTACGGACTGGGCCACCATACCGACAATTGCTGAGGAAAATGTCAACCTCAGAAAATACTGGATCAGGTAAGAGCTGTGACCATTACTGATTCAGGACACACGTGGCTGCAATAACTTCCACTTCACAGACCATGGTGAGGGGGTGACATAGGTATTCCAATTACTGTGTCTAGGCTGCCCTCCAGAAATGTCATTTTCTCCACCTCCTCCCTCCTGTTGTTGTTGCTGTGACAACCCAGTTGGGTTAATTCCATTTCAAGATTTGGCAGAGGCTCAAGCAGGACCTGCAAGCCAACATAAGCCAACAGTTAGAGACCCCAGTGGTCCATTGTATCCAGCTTGCTTGTTGACACATGTGGCAGGTGTAGAGTCATGGTTGGGGACCACTGACTTCTGATGCTGCTCAATACAGGTGCAGCCATGTCAGTACTGCATGATGAAGATCCTGAATCTTCACTCTGGTCTGCCGGTAGGAGACAAGTGCCCAAGGTGTAGATGGTACCACGCTGCATCCTTATAGGTCCATCTCCTTCGTGTGGTAGGGGAATCTTACCATGAAGTTTACTTTTGACCTAATGCCATTACGCCATCATCCCAGTATTTTTGGAATTGATTTCCTTGCACTACGTGGCTGTGTGTTGGATTTAGCCAACAGGCTGCTGATTCAAATTTCAGGACAATACAATGCTGTCATGATACCAAACTCCCATGTGGTGGCTGCTATGTCTAACAACAACACTGAGAATCATGTCATAGGCATATTTAAGGACCATGACTCATACAATGAACTGCAACCTAATCTTTGCCAAACACAGGGATGTGTTTGCAACTATCAAATATGATTGTGGCAGGATGCAGACATCCATTGAAATTATAGGACCAGATCCTGTCAGACAATGACAATACCCTTTTCCTTTAGAAGCCTTACCATCATTGACAGAGACTATTAAGTATCTGATCCTGGAGGGTGTGATCAGGCATGTGTTTCAATCATGAACTCCCCATTTTGCCTGTGAAGAAGGAAAATGGTTCTTGGAGACTCACAATTGATTATAGGAAACTTAATCACGTTACTCTAGCTGTGCCCCAACTGTGGCATTAGCACCAGATGTATTAAGGATGTCAACACCTGACCATAAATGGTTTTCTGCATTGGATGTTTCAAATGGGGTTTGGTCCTTATCACTGGCTCATGATAGCCAATACAAATTTTCACCTTTGAAGATCATCAGTACACATGGACCTGACTTCCCTGGGGTATCACAACAGCCCCTCCCTCCTTTCCACTTGCACATGAAAGATGCATTGCAAGGCTTTTTCAGCCCCTGACTGCCTTCTGCAGTACATGGATTATTTGCTCCTGATAACTGCCACAAAGACGGAACACTTGGTTCTCCTTGATGAACTACTGACCTCTTACAGAGAGTAGGCCTAATGTGTAACCGCTCTAATGCTCAGCTGTGTTAAAGAAAGGTTATCTTCTTAGGTCTCCAAATGACTAAGAATGACAGGAGCCCAGCCTTGAAGAATATTCAAGGACTGCAAGATATGCCCCTACCAACTAGTGTGACAACACGTAGATGTTTCCTGGTATGGTAAATTACCCCAGGGACTTCATCTGTGATGTTGCACAAAGGCTGCACCCTGTATAAGTTGCTGAAAAGAATGACCCATGGACATGGAATCAAGCACAGACAAATATGTAACCAGTCTGAAACTGGCTCTGGCTTCAGCTCCAGCTTTGGTAAATCCAAATCCATCATTGCATTTTCATCTGGAAACAGCTGCATCAGACACAGTCATGTCAGTTGTTTTGGCTCAAAAGACTAATAGACATGTTAGGCGCATCGCCTATTCTTCACAGATACTATCCCCAGTAGAACAGAAGGCTAACCTTTGTGAAAGGAATCTTCTGACCATCTACTGGGCTGTGAAACATTTTACGCATATAATTGGTTATGCTACTATTGTTTTGTATACCAATCAAGCACCCACTAATTTCCTTTTGTCAAAGAGGGTTAAATATGGCTTTGTCTCTAACACCAGACTTACACACTGGTCTCTGCTTTTGCAGGATTGTGACATCACAGTACATCCTGTTAAAGTGTCATCTTTACTGGCTTATGGTCTCCTGCACACAGAGGACACACACAGTTGTTCACTCCAGCCTCCTGTCCTACCCTGAACCAGGACCTTTCCTTCCTGCACCACAAGAAGTGCTTAATGACCCTACTCTGTGTCATGTTTTAACTGATGTCTCAGCCTTATATTCTTCTGGAGATCAGGTAGCAGGTTTGGGAGTTCTCATCGTGGAACTGAGTGGTGACAGAATTTGCATTTACTTGGCATTGTACCATCACTTCTTCACGTATGCTGAATTTGCTGATGTGGCCTGTGCTATTGAACTGCTGAAGCAGGGCACAACTGATACAATCATCTTTTATAGACTCAGATTGAATCTGTTCCTCCCTGACAGAATTCTTACCTTTTGGGAGAAAACAAACTTTACATCTTCTGATGGTACACCAGTAAAATACAGAGACCTGTCTGTATACATTACTACACTGATGATGGAAGACTAGGTTTGCTGGCAAAGGCACCAAGCTTCACCTGAGCTCTTTTCTTCTAGGTCTGCTTGTAAGGAAAGAGCAAGGAACAACATTATCAGACCAAGGAAAAAGAGTAAAGCTTCTTTTGGCTAAACAGATTTACTGTGTAATTCTATTTTCTTTGTGCTCAGGTTTTGTTACTGTTTTTTGCTTACATGTTACTGCTTTATTGTTCTCTGCTTCAAATTGCTGTTGCAGGGCATACTTTCTGCTGTATTATTGCAGGATAAGCCTACAGGTTTGTTACTATTTGTGCTTACAGATTACTGCTGTAATAGTCTCTGATTCGAATTGTTTTTGCAAGGTGTATCTTCTGTTACTGCTTTATTTTTCTCTGTAGTAAAGTGGTTTTGCAGGGTATATCTTCTGTGAAATTGTTACAGGTGGTGCTTACAGGTTTTACAGTTTTATATATCATTAGGCTAAGCTTTCCAGGCTACTGCATTTGTTGTTGGTTGATTGTTTCTGCTCTCACCTCCTTGTTTCTTTCATCCCTGGTTCTTCTTTTTTGTCAGAAGAAAGGCCCAATCACTCACCTCCATCCCCAACCATCCCATGCTACACTCATTTTATAGAGTAGCACAGCCATGACATTTCCTGTAGCAAAGCAGGAAGGGAGGATCAGAAGGGTATCCACACAGTGACCTTGCTTACAGGGCACAAGTAATTAACTTGTTAAAAGTAATGCAAAAAAAAAATATTAAAAATCAAACTTTGCTTTCATTTTCCTTCTAATTACTCAGACCAAGTTATAAACTCGTCAGCTGCTCAGACCAATAGCGGCTGCTCTCTCAGCATAAGGAGCAATTGGAATACTTACCCAGAATTCATGGCTGCTGTATGTAAATCAGCATTTGTATTGCTGTACCACTACTGAAATAGTGGTTGACTAATAGAAAGCTCTCAACTGGAAGCAATAGCTCAGACTCCTCAGGACAACTGATTGTCTTCCTCTTAATTTTATTAGTTCTGTACTCTTTTGTTCCATCCACTGGCATGCACATGGATATCATTGGCTGCCAACACTGTAGGACACTATTTAATGGTCATATTGCCTGGAGGCAGGGCGCTGTCCCATATGCTGGGAGATATGTCACCTCAGGGCTCAGCTCCATGAGCAATGGGGTGAGATCAGCCTCCTACATAACCACCAACAGGGAAACATTTCTTGTAGGGTGCACCTCCACATAGAGATGGGCAAAAGTGGCCCCAATTCACTCTGCAAAAGTGAATCCACGAACCAAGTGAATTTTGGAGTGCTCCACAATGCGGAAGCAGAGTACTTTAGGTTATAAGGATAACACAAAGTCCATTGAAAACAATGACTTTGCATTAGTCCGCTTCTTTCCCAAACCACTACTTCCACTAACTTAAGATGAAGTACATTGAAACAATGTACTTCACCTCACTTCACTTGTTTTAAGCTCCAAAGGCAAATTTTGTAGTAATTCATGGGATTTCAGGTCACATGTACTCTAGATTGTTCTGCACAGTCTCAGTTCAGGGTACTGTGTGTAGGAAGCTTGAGGAGACAGTCTGCTCTGAGAGCTCTCTTGATTCAAACCTTCTAAAATCTGTTAAAAACATTTTTGAGTCATTTGTTTTGCTGAATCTTTAGTTCATTGATTGTAGAAAACCCTCCTGTGCTCATATCATTGAGCTTTTATTGTTTGTGTGTGGATTTTGAATGTTAATGTACAACATTCAGTCTGTGTACTGAGAGACAGTGGAAGTGAGCTTTGGGGAGGTTCGTATCTGTGGTGTAGGTATATTAACTGGGAGAAAAAGGCAGTCTTTCTGTTTTGGTTATATTTTTCTTGTATAACTGTGTTAATGTACACACAGTAATATTTTCAGTAATTCTTGACATTTGTTTGCTGATTGTTGTGGTGCAGCAGTGTATAATGTGTCTGTTTAAAACATTTGGTTATATTGCTAAAGGTTTTCAGTTTACTACGACTACTAGTAGTGTGTGTGTGTGTGTGTGTGCGATGTGTGCCATTAAATCAGACATCTTTTATTGTGCCACAGAGTAATTGCAGCAGTAGTGAACCTGCTATCCACTGCACCTACATGAATTTATTATAGTGCTTTGTGGTATCTTTACTGGCAGTGGATTGTTACTGCTATGCACTAATCCCACAACTGGCAAAATGTATTCCTTTCCAGATTTGGATTTTTGACTTTTGAGCACTGGATGGGTGTTGTTGTGCCTTTTCATATGCAGCCCTTGAGTGTGCAGCACAATCTTAATCTGTCTGTGCATTTGCAGTGCACCATTAATTCTGGGAGACTGTATTTCTTGTTCTGCTCTCATTTCACTTTGTCAACACTGGGGAATTTTCTGGACACCGACAGTAGCATTTTGTCAGCACTGGGGAATTTTCTGGACACAGGACAGTAGCATTTTGGAGATGCACATTAATTCTGGTGACTCTGTGTGGACTACTGCATGCATGACTGAGTGCACCATTAATTCTGGGAGACTTTGCATTTCTTGTTATGCTCTCATTTCACTTCATCAGCACTGGGGAGCTTTTGGACTCAAGACAGTAGCACATTGGGGATGCACATTAAGTCTGGTGACTGTGTGAGAGTGGGGTGCTGCCAATATTGTTGTCACGCCACCTTACTTCCCATTTAAGGTGGAATGACAATATGAATAATAATAACAAAGGTGAAGTGAGCCTTTCTATGGGGCACTACGCATAGCGAAGTGCCAACATGAAGTGACCACTTCGTGTTCACTTCGCTGGCAGATTTTAAATTTGCTGCATCTCTACCTCCACATCGCTGAAACCAAATCAGCTTACCTCTTCCCAGAGAATGACCAAGCCTGGAGGATGGCAACTGGTTACAGGAAAGGGGCAGCACTCAGGCAACTCTCCCAAACAAACAAAGTACTGTAAACACAGGAAACAGGTACATACCTCTTACATCTGTACCATCCAAAAGGACAGAGCATATCTTGCCCAGCAAAAGCCAAATGCAACAGGATAGCAAAAGAACATCATAAACAAAATCTCAACAACAACAGGAAAAACTCATAATCATAGGGGACTCCATGATTCGCAGTGTGGACCCCACCTGAGACAAAATGAAAGTGCAGATGTGCATGTCTGATGTCTCCCAGGAGCATCCACTTGGAGGACACTGACCGAATAGTCAACATAGTTAAGAGGGAAGAAGTGGGCTCAAACATCCTGGTCCACCTAGGGATCCTTGCTAGCCAGTCAGTCAAGGAGGTTAAGGAACACATTGTATAGCTCAGTGAGAAATTGGTTTAATTTTTGTCCAGCATTGCATTCTCTGAAATTCTGCCTGTTTGGGAAAAAGGAAAGAACATGCAGAAAATCAACCAGGAAGTGATAAGTGAGCTCAATGCATGGCTCAAGGACTGGTGCCACAAAAGGGCATCACTTAATTAGAAATTGGGGCAACTTCTGGGAAGGGAGTTCTTCAAATTTGATGGTCTCCACCTGACTAAGCAGGGAGTTAGGGCACTGAGACAGAAATCTGATGTCTGTATGTGACATTTAAATTAGTTGAAGGGGAGATGATGGTAGCTCTAGGAGAAGCACACATAGAGCCTGCCATATCTCCTCCTCCAGCTAGCACCATATCTACACACTGCAGGATAGCAAAAGCAGATAGCAGGAAACATGAAACCCTTTCCAACTCTACAGATGACCAGAACAAAGGAAAGGAAGGAAACAAAAACATAAAAAAGGCAATGGGACAAACAGTAAGATCAAGGGGGGCATGACAAACAAAGTGCCACATCAAGAATGGTCAGCGCTTATGCCTCAGTGCACACAGTCTGGCTAACAAGTTGACTGCTCTCACTGCCACAATAGCTGAGGCAGGACTAGACTGGGTTGCCATGGAAGAAACATGGTTCACAAACAATCACAGTTGGGAGGTGACTATCCAGGAATATAACTGGTTCAGGAGAGATAGGACTGGGAAAATGGAGGTGGGGTAGCTATTTATGTTAAGGATACCATCAATGCTATAGAAGTGCAGCAGACACAAGGGAAAGAGAAGATATATGGATCACAATCATCTGGAAACCCATTTGAGTAGGAATAATCTACAGACCCCAAATCAGGAGGAAGCTAGGGATAAGGAAATCCTGAAAACCATCCTCCAGATGTCAGGCAAAGGAATGTGGTGCTGGTGGGGATTTCAATCTAGGTTCATAGGGTCATAAGTTCATAGGAGACATTTGAGTTCAACAGGCCATAGACCTTTAAATAACTCACCACCCATGTAGTCATGGTTGGAAAATATACTTTGTTTCATTCATGCATGCAATCTACTGGAAATAGTACACAATGGCATCACAAAAAGCAGGGAATTCCTAGTCACACTACAGGAAGCAGGTCTACTACAACTACTGACATCATCCACAAAGGGTAACTTGATTCTAGATCTGATATTCACAACTAGCAATAGGGTTCTGGGTGTCAAAGTAGGGAATCACCTGAGCAATAGTGACAATAACACAGTATGGTTTAGGGTAAAAGGTCTGAAGACTCACACACTCCAAACTGAAGGTCCTTGCCTTCAGGAGGCGAACTTCACAAAATTAAGGCCTGCTTGAGGACAACCTTAGTAACACAACAGAAGGGAGCACTGAGGAATGTTGGACAAGGTTGAAGGATGCAATAACCATGGTCACATCACAGTGTGCCCAACAGGTTTTAAGAACAAAGGAGAATAAACACACTATGGTTTTCCAAGGAGATGGCAACCATGGTGAAAGAGAAGTGCATAGCCTTCAGAAAGTACAAAAGTCAGGGAATAAGGCAAACAAAACAGAATACAAACAGGAACTAAAAATACAGGAAAAGTGATAAGAAATGCAAAGCCTCAGACAGAGGTTAGGATAGCTCAGGAAGTACAAAGGGTAACAAAACCTTCTACAGGTACATACGAGAAAAAGGAAGACCAAAGGTGTATTGTTAGAATCACAAACAAGCATTTGTCAATGCCGAATGTTGTCGCTGGCATTAGCAGTGGGAGTGGCATAGCTAGAGATGCATAGTGCTGTGATTTTGTGAATGTGTCTCAAAGGTGATTTTACTGGCGAGCATGCCATTGTGCGCCACAGTTGTGGAAACACGTTTGGAGCAGGCTGAAAATGGCAGCTGGACTGTTGATAAGGAGATGTGTACAAATGCCAGAGGTGAAAATGTGGCATGAAAATATTGCAGATTGATGAAGTTACAGGAAGTGCGTGGAAACTGTGCAATGCACGCTTGCAACACAGTCATTGTATGGAGTTTCGGACCAAATGTTCAACATAGGCATTTTAGGACCTCTGCTCATGAATAGTGTCACCGTCATTTCCTCAAACTGTCCCTAAAACTGATTTCACACATAGCGGCCATGCAATTATGTGTCGGATGTGCGAAAACACATTTCAGGCAGCTGGAGTGTTCATAAGGAGGTATGGAAAATGCCAATGATGAACAGCTGGAGTGAAAGTATTACAAATTCACAAAGTCATGAATGTGCATGCAAACTTTGCAATGCACACTCATAAAACACTCATTTTATTGACTTTCATTCCCAAATTTTCAACATAGGCATTTTAGGGCATCTGCTAATGAACAGTGTCACTGTCATTTTCATCATGTGTGTCGAACACGGACTTTCCACAGTGACCATGCTATTCTGTGCGGAACAGCGAAAACAGATTTTGGCCAGGATGTGAAAAATGACAGCTGTACTGTTCATTAGGAGGTGCAGAACAATGGCACTGTGAAAATCTGGAATGAGAATATTGAAGTTTGTGAGCATTACAAGCGTTGGAGTGCAAACTACTGCTTGCTTACCACTAAATTAACAAAAGTCATTTTGTGGAGACATTGTCACAAATTTTCAACACAGGCATTTTAGGACCTCTGCTCATGAACAGTGTCACTGTCATTTTCATAATGTGTCCTGAACACTGATTTGCACAGCGAACACGCTATTGTGCGCTAAAAGTGCAAAAACATTTTGGCAAGGATGTGAAAAATGACAGCTGCACAGTTCACAAGAAGGTTAGTAAAATGCCAAATTTGAGAATCTGGTATGAAAATATTGCAAAATGCGGCTAAGTTACTGAGCGTGTGTTGGAGCAGTACCCATGCACCTTGTAAAACAGTTATTTTATGGAGTATTGTCACCAAATTTTCAACACAGGCATTTTAGGACCTCTGCTCATGAACAGTGTCACTGTCATTTCCATAATGTGTCCTGAACACTGATTTCACACAGCGACCACGCTATTCTGCACGGAAGTGCGAAACACATTTCGGGTAGGATGTGAAAATGACAGCTGTACGGTTCATAAGAAGGTGTGGTAAAATGACAGTGTTGAGACTCTGGCATGAAAATAGTGCGAATCACGTTAACTTAGAAGCATGCATTGCGCGGTTACTACACGCGCAGTAAAACCAGTAATTTTGGATTTTCCACAAACTTGCAACATAGGCTTTTTGAGAGCTCCTGTCATGAACAGTTGCACTGTCATTTCATTACTTAGTCCTGAAAGGTGATTCTGTGCAGTGACTGCGAAATCACCTTCGGGACCGAATAATGCCATGACAGTGCAAGAATTGAGAAGGGGTCCCAAAACCCCATGTTGAAAATTTGGGCCAAAATTCCCAAAAATGCCCAGATATGCATTAAAGTTGAAAAACCCTATTCATTCCATTATACAGTTTACTGGCATTTCCTCAGTTCACTGTCGGCTTTGAAGAGTGCAGACGTGTCCCGGTCCACAGAAGATCATTGCGCCCGGACTCTGGAGGTAAGTATGGGGTGAGGGTGAGGGAGTCAGGGTGTGCAGTGGGTGGGTGCGGGTGGCGGGAGGGGCATCGAGACCTTGAGGAGCCGTTTCATTTTACAGGTAAAAAATGGAAAAACCATTGTGGGACAAGTTTTCCTTTGCGGGGCATTTGGAATGCTGGGGTGGGCTCCCAGCTGCCACCTAACTGTTTTGGGGTGTCAGTAGCCAACGGGATTGGGCACCTATCGGTACACAACACAGGGAGGAGGAAGTAATGCTGATCGGGGATTGGGCACCCCATCAGCACAGAAAGAAAGTGGGGTGAGAGCCGAGGGGATTGGGCACCCCTCAGCATTCAACAATTTGGGGCTTTATGCTGACTGGGAGTGGGCCCCCTATCGGCACACAAAGACAGCGGGGGTTAATCGACATTGAAGTCGGCAGACATTAGGTGGCCTCCTGCTCGCTGACCATGCACAAAATGGTGGCAAACATGGCAAGAAAGGGTCCGCTGTGTCTGACGAGCTTTGCCCGGTTGCAGCGGACACTCTTCAGATATGCTTCACCCCATTATGTATGCATGGTGTGGCGCGGCATGCAGACCGATTGGCAATGCGAGACACTTACTGATGTATACCCTGCATTCACTGAACAGCGACCGCACCTCCAAATCCCACACTGTTGAAGATGTTGGCTGCGCACGCCGCCAACATAAAAAGTACGGACAACCCACAGATCAAGACGGAAGAAGGCAGAGGCACTCAATGAGTACTTTGCTCAGTTTTCACACAGGAAGTGGACAGAAATGGACCAACAATAGGCATAAAGTGACAAATTGAAGGAATAGACATGGGTCCCTTCACAGAGGAAAGGGCCTAGAGGAAATAGACAAGTTAAAGGTAGATAAAGCTATGGGGCCAGATGGGATACACACCCAAGAATACTTAAAGAACTTGGGAGAATAATGGCAGCCCCTTAGCAGTGATCTTCAATAAATCATTGAGGAGCAGGAGGTGCCAGAGGACTGAAGAGAACAACAGTAGTGCCACTCCACAAGAGTGGAAGCAAGGAACAGACAGGAAACTGCCATCCGTTAGTTTAACATCAGTCATGGAAACTGATAGAGTCCCTGCTGAAGGAAACAACTCTAGCTTTTGGACCAAACTGTCAGCTCTGACAAAATCAACATGGTTTCATGGCAGGGAGGTCGCCAGGCAAACCTGGTTGATTTTTTCAATTGGGTCACCAAACAGTGGATAAGGTGGGGCAGTGGATGTGGTTTACCTGGACTTCAGCAAGCTTTTGACTCTGTTCTGCACAGGAGACTAGTCAAAAACTGGAGAACATGGGAGTCAGGCCCAAGGTAATGAACTGGGTCAGAAACTGGTTATGCGGGAGAACTCAGAGATTATTAGTGAATGACACTCTGTCAGAAGAGGGATGGTGACTATCAGGGTCCTCAGGCTCAGTTCTGGGGCTGATCCTCTTCAACATATTCATCAGCAACATTGCAGATGGACTGAAGGAAAGGTGTGCCTGTCTGCAGATGACACCAAAATCAGCAACAGGGTGGACACACCAGAGAGACAGCATAGCATGGGCTGATCTCCAAAAACTGGAGGAGTGGTCCAGGACCTGGCACCTAAAATTCAATGCCAAAAATGCAAGGTCATGCACCTGGGAAAACATAACCCAGGAAACTGTACTCAATGGGAGGAGAGCAGCTGGTGGCTACCAGGCAGGAGCAAGACTTAGGGATGATCATATCCAATGACCTCAAGGTCAGTAAACAATGTGAAAAGGCAGCACTAAAAGCTAGTGGTATCATGGGATGCATAGAGAGGACATCACAAGCAGAAGGCATGAAGTAACCATGCCCCTGTATTAGTTCCTAGTAAAGTCTCACCTGGAGTACTGTGTACAGTTCTGGAGGCCACACCTCAGGAAGGACATAGATAGGCTGGAGACTGTACAGAGAAGAGCAACAAAAGATGGTACAGGGCTTGTACCAGAAACTGTACAAGGCAAGACTAGATGACCTCAAATTATAGTCCCTAGAGCAGTGCAAGAATCATGGGGACATGATCAAAACATTTAAATACCTTAAAGGCAACAACAGGGTGCATGTGCAGAACCTCTTTCAGTTAAAAAACTACAACAGGACTAGAGGACATGACCTTAGACTTAAGGGAAGAAAGTTCAGGAGCAATATGAGGAAATTCTTCACAGAACGTGTTGTGAAACTATGGAATAGCCTACTGGAGAGGGTTACGGGAGCCTAAACAGCATGGGAATTCAAGCAGGCTTGGGAAAGACAATGTGGGATACTCAAGTAGGCAGCTAGGTGGGGGTTGGAAACCAAGGACAGACTTGATGGATCATATGGTCCCAATCTGCTGACAACTTCTATGTTTCTATGTTTCTAGTGGTTTAAGTACAAACTCTATATTCACAGAGTGCGAGCACACTCCAAGACTGATTCTTGCATTCTTTCAATGATCATGCCAACTCTCTTGCAAAAGCCAGTGCTCGAGGGAAAAGTGGGAAATGAATAACCCCACATTGCTTGTATTTATTGAGGCTGTAAAAAGAAACCAAGAATGTTTGTGCCTTTAGATCTAGCATCTGCACAGAAGTATGGCCCTCTTTGAGTGCAGTGCTCATATTCCTTGACAAGGAACTGAGGAAGAACTTCCAGCAGACAGCCCCTACAGAGAGGTACAAAAGACCTTCACTTGTCTAGTGATAACCTATTCATGTGTATCAGCCACAGGAACACCGAGAAATTGTGGGTAGTCCCTGAACATATGAGGATGGACTTTATCCATCTAGTACATGATACTCCAACTGAAGGACACAAAGGAGTGCAAAGACTCTAGACAGACTGATGACATTTGGATGGTGGCCAACTATGAAAGAAGAAGTACAGCACTACGTCATTAATTGTCTGATATGCACACAGAACAACTACTCTGGCCAGAAAAATGCCAAACTGTCACCCCAGAGGCACTCAGGCCCTGGAACTCCATCCAAATTGATTGCATTAGCCTGCTACCAGCACTTATGGCAGCAACAAGTATACTCTAGTGTTACTGACCCGTTTTCCAAATGGGTTGGGGCATTTCTATGAAGAATAACACTGCAATAGGCACTACAAGAGCTCTGGTGGAACACTTGTTCACTAGGTGGGGTCTCCCTCTGAAAGTAGACTCTGATCAGGGATCCAGCTTCACAGCTGACCTGATGAAGGAAACTCTGACTATGTCAGGGGTCAATCAAGTTCCACATTCCATACCACCCTCAATCATCAGGGCAGGTGAAAAGATTGAACAGACAGATTAAGCTCATGTTAGCCAAATTTATCGAAGAACCCCAAGGACTGGGATTCCTTGTTGCCTTTGCTCCTTATGGCAATAAGGGCTACACCCTCAACAAGTACACAATGTACCCATTTGAGGTCATGACCGTGAGGTCATGATTGGAAGATCCATGAGCTTGCCAGAACATTTACTTCTGGACTTGGGTGCCCTAACTGTTGACAGGGAGTCAGTAGACAACTATAAAGAAACTCAACAGGATATAGTTCAGGTATACTTGTTTGCTGCACAATGTCTGAGCAAGCCCAACGTCAGGCTAAAATACAATTTGACAAAACTGTACATGATGTAGAGTGGCTGATTGGAGATCATGTAATAGTTCTAAGGTTTGCTCATCCTACTCATCTTTTTGAAAACAAATGGGAAGGGCCCTGTACCATTGTAAATAAGCTCAGTCCATCAGTCTACCAAGTTAGACTACTATAAAACAGAGAAACTCACTGATAAGTGGCTACATGCCAATCAGATGAAGCTGTAAAAGGAGACTAAATATGACTTTTCCCTACACCATTGGGAGGAATAGTACTGAATTATTGAACTAACCATGTCTCTTTTCATTTCGGTACAAGAGCAAGATGATTACCTTGCACCTACTCCTCCTCCTAGAAGCCTTATCTCTGGTCCTTCCACAAGACCTGCCTACCCAACTTTTAAGGTGACCCATTTTACCCCTACAACTCCATGCTGATGCAAATTACCTCACTCCAGCACCCAATCTAGGAGGAGCTAAAGGAATCCAAATTAAAGTTCCAAAGCCGATGGTCACCTTCCAGGAGTGCAAAGAAGCTATACTGAATGCTATGGTCATCACACCAGATCAATCAAGCCTTCAAATTGAGTTGCAGACAGATCACAATGAAGAACAACTTCCAGTGACACACCTTGTTAAAGTACTTTCCAAGCATGGCCTAACACCAAGCTTGCCCTAATCGCACCATATCCATCCGACAGACACACACACACTCACTTTCTGGTCTGTACAATCTCACAGCTTTAATTGATCCAAATTTCTGTGAAAATTATAGAGATAAATTCATTAGACAATATTGTTCCCAGAATGATATGGCCACTTCTACTCTTTTCCTAAATGTTTTGCCCAACACTGAGGAAAGCTTACTGACTACCCTAAACAGGAACCTGGCCCACCCTGTGGTTTGATCGTTACTTTCTGTCCAGGTGCCTTAATAAATAATGTGCAATTTATGCACATTCCTGTTATTTGAACCTCGCCTATTGGGACATGGAGAATTTGGTCTACAGTATGTTCCAGAACTAACATTTCCAAATGCTATCAAAAGTATACTTACAGATGTTGTTGCTGCATGCCAGACTCATACCAGTGATCCTTATACTGGTGCCCATGGTGCTGAACATAGAGGTGTCTTTAGACCATGACCTAACCCTTACAAACAAGCTGAGAAAACTAAGCAGCTAAGTGTCATGCAGCTGCTGGCTGTGCAGGTGCAACAGGCACCATTACAGGCCTTTCTGGTCTGGTATGTCTATTTGGAATAGAGATGATATTGTTAATATTAAATCTGAAATTGGTACATTTCAAGATGGTATTAACCCTTGCAGAGCCGCTTACTGATATATCAGTCCAAAATTCCAGTACGTTCTAATTCTATCAACAGCCCTAAGTGTTAAATACAATATATTACCACCCCTTTTACATAGGAGCATTTCACAGTTTACAATATGCAGGAAATAGCAAAGGGATTTGAGACCAATAGAAAGAAAATTATTGAATTAATTGCACAAAAAAATAATAAAGAAAGCGGACAAGCATTATATACTATAGCTAGGGAGGTTTTATACTGCCTATGGCTCTTATTTACTTACTACCACAAGTAATCTCTTTTGGGATCTGAAATCAGGACATGTACCTGATCTGATACATGATAGACATATGGCTAGATGGTATTGCCCCACTGTAGCTCTACTGCATGCATTACTTTGTGTATGTCTCATTCAGTTTCTATTCCTCTGTCTACGGCTAGAAATCTATTTTATGTTACTACCCATCTGAACTTTGCTCCTGCTTCAACACTCATTCTTGCACCATTAAAGAAGCAATGTTTGTGACTTTCACAGTCTCCTGCCACAATTTAATCCAGTGACTGCAATTGTTGATTGTTTGGCTTCTGTTGAATCCATTGGACATCTTGATGGAACATTTATTGGAGAGACTTGGTTTGCCTCCTTTGTTTGTTTTTCATGCTGCCCTGGATGCATGGGTAGCCTCTCATACTGACTGCTGTTCATGGAAGGTTACCATTACCTCTGCAGGTGTGATGTTTTCAACATTATCAAACCCGTGTGGATATTCCAAGGACAGTCTTGATTGGTCTTTTACTTTGCTCTTGAACATTCTTTTGAACGGAACTGTAAATGGAACTGATAAACCTGTCACTTCACCATCCTTTCCTGGGACTAATAATCATCCTAAAATTTCTTCTACTGTAACTAGTAGCTACCTTGAAGAGGTACATCACTTCACTGCACAACTTGTCAACAAGATTATGATTTGTTCTGCTCAACTATGGAAATGGAGATGCCTACTGCTAAAGTGTCTTATGCTTCTGATGGGAGTATTGTGTAGTACCCAATTATGACAAATTTTACTATGGTGATAAAGGTTGCAATGTTAATTTTCCTAACTTTTGTTTCCTTCACACATGGCAACTATTATTCGGCATACTGTGATTACTCCTGTTACCTATAATATTGATCCTGACTAGCTCAATACTTAGTCTCAATATGTATCAGTTTTAATGTACACATAGATCCTCTGAACTTGTCTCTTAAATTCCTCTTGGATAGAACTGATACTCATCTTATTTACATTAGTAACAATATTTCTAAAGCTGGTGACAGTCTTAATGAACTTGTTCATGATGATATGACTACTTTATGGGAACATTCCATGGATGAATTTCCATTTAAATTCTTTGTTGTTATTCAAGCATTTTTATACTCTTTTTGATCCTAACACTTTGCTGTCTGAGGCATACTCTATAACATAATAAGTGCAACTTAAATTTCCTTTACAATGCTCATGCTACAGGTATGTAAATGATTCCAGCCACTTCTCTATGGTTGTGTTGCCTTTTCTAAGGCAACAAGGAGAATGTTATGCCTGGGTCCACACCCTGTACACCCTCATGCACCCATGCAATGGCAGATGAGTTCATCATTCGCGTGATATTGCTGTATTGTACTAACATGTAGTAATGCATGCCCAATATACAAGCATGGATAATAGGTATTATGCTTGCTATTGTTTACCTTATCATATACACTCATTTTGCAGTGTTATTTACTTTATTTTCTGTTATATCATATATAGTCACTTTGCTTATAGTTTCATTATACTTGCTGTGCTTATGGTTTACTGTTATGCATTTGCTTATATGAGCTATGTGTTTAGAACATGGATATTATGTGTGCATTCACTGATATTCTGTTGCTATCATGTATGTGATTTGGGCCTGCTATGATAATTATATCCTTTACCAAAGTATTATTCCACATGTATTTCTGTATATGCTGCATTTCCTTTGTCTTTAGTTTATAGCTGACAATGCCTTTTCTTTGTTATAAGTTTCTTGCTAAGTCTACATTTTTCCTATGTAAGATTAAACCAAAGAGCGACTCCTTATTTATACTTTTTGCCAATATGGCATGTGTACCGTATCTAGAAGTTGGCTGTTTTCTATAGTTTATAATTGCTTCCACAGTCAGTTTCTCAGACAGAGAGAGACTACACCCAAGGGCTGGTGGGATACTGCCTCCCTGTGACTGCTTTGCTTCACTTGTAATTGCATGAGTATTTGTAATAAACTGCTTTTATTATAGTCTACTTGTTATTACTTCTTTGTCCAGCATCACCATGAAGAACCTGACATGTGATTTTTTCACACATAACACCATTATGTCCCATCTTGCTCTCCTCTCTTCCAGGTTGCACATGTTGAGATCCCTTGGTCTGTCCTCATGGGACTTTTGGTGCAATCCATGAACCATTTTAGTTGTCCTCCTCTGGACTGCAGCACCCTGTAAAGCCCTACTGAGGTGCAGCCTCAGAACTGGACACAATACTCCATGAGAGTCTCACAAGTGAAGCGATACAGTGGCAAAACCACTTCCTTTTCCTACTGGAATTTCTCTCCCAATGCACCTCAGCATTGCACTATCTACTCACTGCTTTGTATCAGTGTCCTTTCAATCTTAGGCCATCAGATAAGTAACCCAAGGTCCCTTCCCCATTTAATCACTTGCAGTCCCCTTCCTATCTTATACTCCGTTCATGGGTTTCTAAGCCCTAAGGCATGACTTGCACTCATAAAGACATAGGGTGACAGTAGAATGGAGGACTGCTAGGCCCATTTAGGCTGCCCATTTCTCCTACCTACACTGTTACCACAGACAGTGTACAACATACAGCTCATTCTGCTTCCCTCCTTCCTTTCCACTATGATCCCTTCTGCTTGCCCCATGCATTCTTGAACCCAACCATTGTTTTTGTCCCCACAACCTCCACTGGAATGCTTTTCCAGGAATCTGCCATTCTCTCTTTGAAGAAATGTTTCCTCAAATCTCTCCTGATTTACACCCTCCAACTTCATAGCATGTCTCCTTGCTCTTGAGCACCTTTTGTTCTAAAAGCATTCCCCTCCTGTACCTTATTTACCCCTGTGAAATATTTTAAAGTCTCTATCATATCTCCCCTCTCCCTTCTGTGTTCTAGGGTGTACATATTCAGGCCCTTTAGTCTCTCCTCATGTGGCTTTTGATGCAGAACATGCACCATTTAAGTTGCCCTCTTCTGGACCACCTCCACTCTGTCTGCATTGTTCCAGAGATGTGGTCTCCAGAACTGGACACAATACTCTAGGTGTGATCTTACCAGTGATCTATACAGATGCAACACCACTGCCCTCTTTTATGCTGGTGGTACCCTGTCTATGCAACCCAGCATCCCCTCCCCTGCCTACTGCAATGTTGCATAGTCTAGTCACCTTTAGGCCATCAAATATGATTAGTCCCAGGTCTCCTTCCTATTTGGTGGTCTTCAACACCACTCCAGCCATGTTGTACTATTCCCTGGGTTTCTATGCTTTAAGTGCATCATAGTACCTTTTTCACATTGAAACCCATCTGCCATACCTTTGACAACTCCTCCAGTTTTCTCAGGTCTATCCTTATCCATTCCACAATACCCCCGAGTCCAGCCTATTGCAGAGTTGGATGTCATCCTCAAAGAGGCAGACCTTTCCCTCCAGCTCCTCTGCAAAGTCACTTATAAAGACATTAAATAAGATTGGTCTCAACCCTGATCCCTAGGGTACTCCATTGGTCAAGTTCCTTCATTGGGGTGAACTCCATTTACTACAACCCTTTGTCACTATCCACTAACATATTATTATCCAGTTGACCACCTTTGAACCAACTCTAAGCTACCCAGCTTGCTATAGTTTTCTATGTTGAGTGGTGTTGAATGTCTTTCTGAAATATAGGTAGGCCGTCCACCTGATCTAGTTCCTTGCTCACCCAGTCACATAAATCTGCTGTGAAAACATGTTGTCTTGGGTCTTGTAACCCACTGGATCCAGGATACTGCAATCCTTTCCTACAGCAGTGATTCATTTAACTTTCCACCAGCAATGTCAGGTTGACATGGCTATAATTACCAACCTCCTCCCTGCTACCACATTTTGTGTAATGGGAGTACATCCACCCTCCTCCACTCTTCCAGAACCGCTCCTGATTCCAGTGAACTGTTAAGCAGAACTGTCAGAGGTGCAATCAGTATTTCCATGAGCTCTCTATGCCCTTGGATGCACCCCATCTGGCTACATTGCTTTATCCACCTTCAGATTAGCAAGCCCTCCTGAACTCTTTACTCCAAAAAGGACTAGCATCCACCTCCCTCTCTCCAATGTTTTTGTTACTATTTTGTGACCCCTCTCTGTCTCCTTCCTCTGTGAACAATTAAAAAAAGTATTTGTTCAGGATGTCTGCCTTTTCCTAGTTCCCTCTACAAAGTCCTCCTTCCCTTTTCAGCCTTATAATCCACCCAGTCTTCCTCTCTTCACTTACTGTACATACCTAAAAACATCTTGGCCTCTTTCCTTACCTTCTGGTCTATTCTCTCTTCAGTTTGTGCCTTTGTGCCTATTAATGCTTTCCCTCCTTCCTCTGTTTCCCCAATACACATTCCTATCCTCCTCCTCCCTCTGCATCTCCTGATACTTTCTGAAGGCTATCCTTTTAGCTTTTCCTTTTCAGCTACATCTTTAGAGAACCATAGTGGTCTATTATTTTCCTCTTGCTTTTGCTCACTTGTTTGAAGCAGAGTTTTTTGCTATTGCTATGCTCCCTTTTATCTTTGCCACTGTTTTCCACCCCATGAAGATCACCTACCCTGCTAGGTCATCCCAGTGGGATTCACCCATCTTTCTAAATTCTGCCCTCCTGAAGTCAAGGATCCTCACCCTTGTGTGGTTCAGTTCCACAGCTGATAGATACTTTCTGTGGATGCAGGAAGGGAGGGTTCTCTGGAACACATAGAAACAGCTACAGGGCATAAAGGCAAGTAACAATGGTGTTTCTCTCATCTGAAGGAAGAAGGCAGGAGAAAAGCAGGGAAGAGAGAGACAGAGAGAGAGGGAGAGAGAAACATCCTAAAGCAGGAAGGACACTTATAGACATGATGGGAGTGGTGTAGTGCAGCAGCTGGGTGGAAGTCTTCAGGAGATGTTCTGGAGACTGTGGTGCTGTCCTATCTGCAGGCACCTCTTTGGGCTGAGGCTGAAGTTGCACATCATACTGGCTGAGTTGGCCAGGTTTGGGACCTCCACCCCCAGGGACCATCCGTCCACCACCGCTGCCTCATTGGATAACAAGGAAGAGGAGAGGCAGGATGATGGTGGACTCAGGAAGAATAAGGGTGCTGGGGAATAGACACATCCCTCCTACAGTTCCACTCCATAATTCCTATGCTGCTCTGGCAGGGCAGGATTTTCAAGAGAGGCACCCGAGTGGTAACCAAGAAGGATGTGGGGATCCTTCATGGTGGAAATTCAGGGGAGGCAGAGAACCCCAGAGGAGGAAGCAACTCCTGGTAGGGGACTTTATCATTAGGGGAAGACTTAAATAGAAGTGGAGGGAGGGAGGAGGAGGTCAGGTGCCTACCTGGTGCCACAGCTTGGGGGGATGGACAGCACATCCTAAGGGATCACTGGGGCAACAGGATGGGAGGATGAGCTAGATGTCATTGTCCACCTGGGATGAAAGACATGGTAAGTGGTGAGGCTATTAGTAGTGCAGGAGCAGTTCAGAGAGTTGGGGAGGGTCTAAGACAGATGGCAGACTCTGTAACCTTTTCAGAGGTATTACCCATTGAGGGCAAAGGGAAGAACAGGGTACTCCACAACAAGTGAATCAATGCATGGCTGAAGGACTGGTGCAGAGTAGAGGTTTAGCTTTATTGGGGACTGGGGTTCCACTTGCAGGGATGAAGGCCTGTACAGGGAGATGGCCTGCATCTATCCAGTATGGGAACCAGGATCCTCATTGAGAGGTTTAAATGTTTCATCAGCTAGCATTTAAACTAGCCAAGGGAGGAGTGGTGAAAATAAGCTGGGTGAAGTAAACAACACCCCTCACAAAATGATACAGATGGCAGAGAGGATCCTAAGGTTGAGAAATCAACAAAGATAACTAAAACCAAAATAGGTAAGAATGCAGAGAAAAGGCAGCCTAGGATTAAGGACAGGAGGTGTATGGAGGAAAGACATGGGGATAGGAGGAGAGTTATGAGAGAGAAGACAGTAAATATTGGAAGGCCATGTGCACAAATGCCCACAGTCTGGGAAACAAAATCCCAGCCCTAGTGTCCCTGATGGCTAAGGGACCTGGACATTGTCACAGTTACTGAGACATGCTTCATGGGAACGAGGACTGGGGTATGACAATACCAGATTACAGTCTATTCATCAGGGACTGGATGGGTAAAAGGCGAAGTGGATATCTATGTCAGGGAAGGAATTAAGGCAACTGAGGTACAGGAAATACAGGGATTGGTGGAGGCACTGTGGATCACCCTGGAGACAGGAGATGGCACTGTCATTCACACTGATGTGATCTACAGACCTCCCATACAATGGGAAGAGCTGGACAGGGAACTTGTAGAAGCCATCCACAGAATGACAGCTAAGGGGAGGTGCTGCTGGTAGGAAACATAGAAACATAGACTTTGATGGCAGATAAGGACCGCTTGGCCCACCTAGTCTGCCCATTTCCCTACTTACAGGATAAGCTGTAGATCCTAGTTAAGCAACAGCCTATTTCTTCCTACCCCCACAAGAATTGCCTTATGTCTGTCCCACGCATTCTTGAGTTCCCTCACAGTTTTAGACCCCACAACCTCCTCAAGAAGGCTGTTCCATGTGTCCACCACTCTCTCTGTGAAATAATACTTTCTCACATTGTCCCTGAGCTGTCCCCCCCTCTCTTCAAATTGTGTCCCTTGTTCTTGCACATCTCCTTTTCTAAAGAGACTACCCTCTTGGACTTTGTTGTTTCCACTGGGGTACTTAAATATTTCTATCATTTCCCCCTCTCCCTCCTTTCCTCAAGGGTATACATATTAAGCTCCTTTAGTCTCTCTTCATATGGCTTCTCTTGCAGACCCTGCAACATTTTAGTTGCTCTCTTCTGGACTGCCTCCATCCTGTCTATGTTTATGCAGAGATGGGGTCTCCAGAACTGCACACAGTACTCAGATGGGGTCTCACCAACTGTCTGTACAGAGGGATAACAACTTCCTGTTTTCTGCTGGTGATGCCTCTCCCTATACATCCCAGTATCCCCCAGCCCTCCTACTGCCTTCTCACATTGCTTGCTAACCTTAACACCATCTGATATGATTACCCCAGGTCCTTTACATTTTTGTTGTTGTTACTATCTCCCCCATTGTGTAATCGTCCTCTGGGTTGGTGTTTCCTAGGTGCATTATTTTGCACTTCTTTGCATTGAATCAAGCTGCCATACTTCTGACCATTCCTCCAACCTTGCCAAGCCCTTCTCATCCTTTCCACCCCTTGTGTATCAACCCTGTTGCAGATCTTTGTGTCATCTGGAAAGAGGCATACTTTTCTTTCCAGTCCCTGTGTAATGTCACTTATAAAGACATTAAAAGGACCAGATCCAGTTCTGAACTGTGCTGTACCACACTAGTAACCCCTTTTTCTGAAGTGGACACATTTACACGCTAGCCTCTGTGTCCTGTTGTCCAGCCAATTTTTAATCCAGGCTACCATCCTGGGACCCACGCCCATTCTGGCTAATTTGTTTATTGATCTTTTTGTCAGACTGTGTCAATTGCCTTGCTAAAGTCTTGGTAGACTATGTTTATAAACCTCCCTGGTCTACTACCTTGGTCACCCAGTCAAAGAAATCTATTAGATTCATCTGACATGACCGTACTGCTGTAAATCCATGCTACCTTTAGTCCCAGTCCTCACTGGCCTCTAGGTACTCAAAAATTCTTTCTTTCAGAAGTCATTCCATCATTTTCCCTACCACTGTGGTCAAGCTAAGAGGTCTGCAGATTCCTGCCTCTGCTTTGCTCCCACTTTTGTGAAGGGAATCACATTCGCCCTCCTCCAGTCCTTATGTATCACACCATCCTCCCATGATTTGTTAAAAGGGTAGTCAGTGATGTCATTAGTTCTCCCCTTAGTTCTTTTAGAATTATGGTGTGAATCCCATCAGGCCCCATTGCTTTGTCCACCTTCAGTTTTAGGAGTTCTTTCAGAACCCTTTCTTCTATAAAAGGATTGGGATAGACCCTGCCATCCAGAGTGCTTCTATTGATTGGATTAGGTACCTCCCCTCCTCTTCTTTTTGAGAATACTGAGTAGAAGTATTCATTCAGTGTCCCTGCTTTTCACTGTCCATCTCTGCCCACCCTCCCTCTCTCCTCTTAGTTAAACCTTACTATCCCTCCCTTGGTCTTTCTTCACTCCCTAATCTACCTATAAAAGATTTTATCCCCCTTCTTAACTGAGCTGGCTATCTTTTCCTCAGTTTGGGCCTTTGCTATTCTGACTGCCTTCCCCACTTCCTTCTGCTTTAACTGGTACAATTCTCTAACCTGCTCCTTCTGTATTTACTTGTACTTTCTGAATGCAATCTTTCTCCCTAACCTTCCCCACCACCTCTTTTGAGCACCATAGGGTTTTGTTTTTTAGTTTGGTTTGTTTATTTGCTTCACACAAAGGCTTATTGCCTCTGTCATGGCAGTTCTGATGTTTCCTCAGTGTTTCTCCATCCCTTCTTCTTGCCGTTTGCTAGTGCTTTTCTAAGCACTCTCCCCATTTGACAAAGTCAGCCCTCCTAAAGTGCAGTACCTTCACTTTTCTATGGCTTGACTCTGCAATTGTGTTTATCATGAATCACACTGTTTGGTGGTCACTTGTTCCCAGATCGCTACCCACTTTTAGATCTGAGATCCTCTCTCCATCCCATTTGGAGCACCAGGTCTAAGATTGCTCCTCCCAACTGGGTTCCAACACTAGCTGTCTGAGGCATGCCCCTGTAGGGCATGAGAATGACCCTGCTCTTGGATGTGGCTGCTGCAAAGGTGCTCAGTTAACATCTGGCATATTCAGTTCTCCCATCAACAATATCTCCCTTTTTTCTGCCATTCTAAGGATGCCTTCTGTCATTTCTTTGTCCATTTCCTCCCCATGATGGGGATCTGTAAACAACCCCGTGTGGATTGTGGTGCCATTTCCGATCTTCAGGGTGACCCACAGTGCCTCCTCTCCTCCTATTTACCCTTTAGTTCCATTGCTTTGATCCCTTCCTTACATAGAGGGCTACTCCACCTCCTCCTCTTCTTCCACCCTCCCTGTTTCTCCTGTAGATTGTATACCCTGGTATGATGACATCCCAGTCATGGTTCTCTATGTACCATGTTTTTGTGACTGCCATGATATCCAGGTGTCCCTCTTCCATCAAGGCCACCAGTTCAGGGAGCTTGTTTCCTAGACTACAGGCCTTGGTACTCATTACTGTCTATTTTTGATGGCCTTACCCTTTTTGCCCATCCCTGTCCTTACTGCCTTTGCCAGTCTTTCGCATGAAGCATGGTGTTAGAATAGTTAATCTATATGGGAAATGGGACTTGTATGGCAGAACCAGTAAGTACAATGTGTGGGGCAGTACAGGTGTCTGAACAGGAAAATCTTGTGACACCTTTCCCATCCTTGCAGTTTGTGGGACTCTTGAAAAAGCTTCAGGCTTGCTTTTGCACTCTGTGTGAATGAAATACACTGCCATGGTGAAGAATATGTACTGAAAGTGAGATTTTTATCTTTCTGAGAAATAAAGCGTTATGTGAATTCTGTAGCCAGTGCTGGTCTTTTTGTTCTGCACATGATTGAATTAGTGTTTCCAGGCATGGACAGCTTGAGTGGAGCCATGTCTTTAGTTTACTAATGGAACAAGGTGAAATGGGGAAGGTTGAATTCTGAAAGATTCTTCTTCCCTGGTCAGCATGAGGAAGGAGGGCTAAAGACCTGGACCTCATTTGGGGAGGGGTCCTGCCATGCTGTGCATATCACTCCAATTGTGCAAGATATCAGTTAATAAACATATTGCAGCAACCATGTCTCTAAGACAGGTGTTGTGTTTGTTCTTCCAGGAAGAGGGTTATGAGGACTGATAAGAAAATAAAATATGTTTCATTCCTTTCTTCTCTTTCTGATGCTCTCTCACTCTTTCTCTTTCTCTGTCTCTGTCTCTCTCTCTCTGCAGGTTTGACTATTCACAGGAATGACTGGCAAGCAAGTCTGTCACAGGTACAGTATGTGGGTATAAAGATAACACTGAATGCAGAAATAGGTACAACACACCCGCAGTGTGTTTATTTTATACAAAAGTAGAAAAAACAAATAAATAGAAATAAAACAGTTCAAACAGAACAAGAAAATAAACAATAGCTCAAGGCTACTTCACCTTACATCAGGTATCTCAAAACAATTCATCAGTTTTCCTGCTGTTAGAGATAAATTCCTGTTCAGACACAGGTCCTTCTGCTTACCTTCCTTCAGGGACATGAGACTGGCTATGCAGCTAATCTGTCTCTTGGTGTTTGAGGAGGGCTTATAGCCCTCCCACTTATGGAAAGTACCTTCCATAACATAGAATTAGTTCTAGAATGGTCTCTTAATAGGAAAACTTCTCCATTACATAATTAAGCAATAATGCATGACAGGGTGTATGTTGTGCTGTGATAACATCATGCCTGGGGTGATTAGGGCATGAGGCCACAGGCCGAGTGTGACTAATCATCCCATAAGTGATGTTATTCAAGCACAACACACACCCTGGAGTGCATTATTAAGTATTATACAATGGCTCATTTGTAAAACAAACAAAAATTATGAAAACTACATTTAAAGTAGATTTTTCTGTCATTTTGGAATGGGTATGGTTACTTCAAGCTAAAGTAGTGCTGATTTAGCCAGCAGGTGGAGCTAATGTGTTTTTTGAGCAGCTGTGCAGTCCCCATAGCAATGTTTCAACCTTCGTCAGTGGTGCCACTCTTTGTTAATATGACCTATTGCCTCATTATGTATGTGGTCTTTGTATTTTCATTGTTTTCATCTGTTTTTCTTGACCTTTTATTTGCCACAGTTCTTCTGCTGGAGTATCAGGACTGCCCCCGCATCACGGTGCTGTGTGGATGTCTGAAACAGGAGGAAAGGAGGTAGGGAGAATATTTCTTAAGCACGTTTATGGTCCATCTAAAAAATAACAAACAGAAAAAAAGTGAGCAAGTGAGCCTAACAGCAACACTGTCTGTGTAAGAACTCACTTGTGTTCTCATTTTGCTCGTGTGAACCCAATGGTAATTGCGGTTATGGCTGCATGTTTCTTTTTGTGTAGGAGAAGGTTGTTGTTGGTTTTGTTTGTGCTGTGGGGTTTCGGACATTGAAGGTGGCTGGCGGCAGCTGGGTGAGTGAAGTGGGGTGCAAGTGGGGAAGTACTGAAGCGTGGTCGTGCAGTGCCTTTATAGTTCACGGTCTTTTTTGTGTGCTGGGACTAGACCTGCATGTACTGGGATAAAATCACGGTTCCAATCCCAGACTGACTAATCAAAGGTCAGCATTTTTCTTACCATTGTATAATGAAGTTTTACTTATGGGAAGTCCCCCTATAGGAAATCCCTTCCTGAGGTCTCTGCTAACAGGTCAGCACTATATTTTCTATATATGCAAACAGTGTAAATATTTATTGTATGCATACATGTGCTGTATTGTTATAGTGTTAGGACACTAGCCCTTTAATTTATATCTAAGGGCTCTATACATAATGGGGCTCCATTAGAGACCTGCAGTGTCTCTTTATTATTTAATTTGTTTAATTTCTTTATTGTGTTTAGTTTATCTTGCAGCCTCTCCTTATTCTGATGGCTACTCTATCTATAAAGCATTTCCATACACAGGACTGTTACTGTCCCTTTAAATTAGTTAATTTCTATGTTGCAGCAGAGTGGCAGGCTGCCAAACAGTTTCTGCTTCAATGCAGGATTTCTTTGGCATAACATTCTACATAACAACAGAGCGGAAGCAAAATAATTTAAACAAGGGAGACATAATGCCACTCCATTATATTCATATTCCACCTATCAGGTGGATATTATTTGTTATTAAGTGCCATTTTAAACATTTCTAAACATTCCTGCACCATATACATAACAAGCATTTGTCAATGCCGAATGTTGTCTCACTGCCATTGGCATTGGCAGTGCCAGAGGTAGAGATGCATAATAGGAATGGCAGTGAAGTATTGAAGTGACACCAACTCCACCCCACCCTGTAGAGAGTGACAGGCATTGGGGTGTGCCTTTGGGTTATCAGCTATAATGCTCATGCCATTGTACCTCACCCTACCCTGTAGACACTGACAAGTGTCGTTGTGTGATTTGGGTCTTTGGGCATTATACTTAAACCATTCCATAAGAAAATACACTGACGCTGGTGCAGTATAGGAGAATGGGGTGAATTTTGTGGCTGAACAGTGCAAGGCACACCATGATGCCTTTCAGTGGCTGCAGGGTGGGGGTGGGGTGGAATGGCATGAGCATTACATCTGATGATCCCTAGTCACACCCCTGGCACCTGTCAGTCTGTACCGAGTGGGTGCTACAGTTGGAAACCCTAACACTATAAGTCTGCTGTGGTATTTTCACCCAGATTTTTAACATGGGCTATAGTGAGCCCACCTCATGAAAGCAGCACAATTAGTTTATTAGCTGAAAGGTGGTTTTGCACAGCAGCTATGCCATTTGGCAACACAGGGACAAAACACATTTTGGGTATGATGTGGAAAATGACAACTGTATTGTTCATGAGGAGGCAAAAATGGCAACATTGAAACTCTGGAGTGAAAATATGAAAAGGTGAAGTCATGAGCATGTATAGAAACTATGCAACACACATCTGTAACCCAATTATTTTGGAAGTTTGTTAGCCACATTTATAACATAGGCATTTTGGGGCCTCTCCTTATGAACAGTTGCACTATGATTTTGTTAATCTGTCCCAAAAGTTGATTTCCCACAGTGACCTAGCCATTATGCGCCACAGCTCGCGGAAACACATTTTGGGCAGGATGTGAAAAATGACAGCTGTACTGTTCATAAGAGAAGAAAAAATGCAGTGTTGAACATCTGGCATGGAAATATTGCAAATTTACCGGGTTAGCAAAGTGTGTGTGTGGAAACTGCGCAATACACGCTTGTAACACAGTCATTTTATGGACGTTCGCACCAAATTTTCAACATAGGCTTTTTAGGACCTTTGCTCATGTACAGTGTCACCGCCATTTCCTCAAGCTGTCCCAAAACTGATTTCTTACAGCGATCGCAGTTATTTCTGCGCGGACGCGGTGAAAACACATATTGGGCAGGATATGCAAAATGACAGCTGTACTGTTCATCAGGAGGTGTGTAAAATTGCAATTTTGAAAATATGGAGTGAAAATATTACAAATTCAAGACGTTACAAGTGTGCATGGAAACAGAGCAATGTACGCTGTAAAACAGCCATTATTTGAAGTTTGTCACCAAATTTGCAACATAGGCTTTTGAGAGCCCCTTTATGAACAGTGGCACTGTCATTTTGTTACTCAGTCCCGAGGGTGATTCCACAGAGTGACCGCAAAATCACCTTCAGGACTGAATAACGCCATGACAGTAACTGAATTCATGAGGAGGGGTCTGAATAACCCAGGTTGAAAATTTGGTGAAAACTTCCAAAAATGCCTGAGATATGCACTAAAGTTGTAAAACCCTATTTATGCCATTATACAACTTACCAGCATTTCTTCAGTTCGCAGTCAGCTTTGAAGAGTGCAGACGTGCTCCCAGTCCACAGAAGATCATTGCACTGGACACTGGAGGTAAGTATGGGGTGAGGAGGTGTGGCGATGCAGGGTGCACAGAGGGTGGGTGCAGGCTGTGGGAGAGGGCAGGAGAAGTCGAGGGACTGTTTTCTTTTTCACAGGTATAAAAAAACTAGTAAGTAGGAGGTGGCTTTAGCTGAAGGAAGCTAAATTTAAAGACCGTCTTAAAAAGATTCTGCTAGAAGCTTGACAGAAGACACCAGGGGAAGGAGTGCTGTGATTGGACTTATCTATTGGGGTAAGAAGTAGAACTCTTGCACTTCAACCATTAATTCAGGGTAAAAAAGCAAACTAACAAACAAAACAAAACAAAAATAAGTGCCTTTTCCCGAGTTAACTGAACTGAATTGTTATATGAACAGTTATCTAGGGGTAAATCTCAGGTGACTGAAAGGCCTTGATAGCTGTGCAGTTTAAATTACTTATAGAAAGATCTAGTAAGTAGGGGCATGGCTTAGCTAGAGGAAGCTAAATTTAAAGACTGCCTTAGAAAGATTCTGAAAGAAGCTTTGACAGAAGACACCAGGAGGATGGAGTGCTGTGTGATTGGACATTTCTATTGGGACTAAAGTAGTAGGACTGTTGTACTTGGACCATTAATTCAGATAAAAATGCTAACAAACAAAACAAAAAAATTAGTGTGTTTGTCGGAGTTAACTGAACTCAATGGTTATCTGAACAGTTATCTAGGTGTAAATCTCAGGTGACTGAAAGGGCTTTATATCTGTGCAGTTTAAATTACTTTTAGAAAGATCTAGTAAGTAGGGAGCTGCAGCTTAGCTGGAAGAAGCTAAATTTAAAGAATGCCTTAGAAAGATTCTCTAGAAGGTTGGCAGAAGATACCAAGAGGAAGCAGTGCCATGTGACTGGACTTCTCTTCTGGGATTAAAGAAGTAGAACTCTTGTACTTGGACCTTTAATTCAAGGTAAAAACAACCTAACAAACAAAACAAAAAAATAGTGTGTTTGTCTGAGTTAACTGAATTGAATGGTTATCTGAACAGTTATCTAGGTGTAAATCTCAGGTGACTAAAAGGGATTTATAGCTGTGCAGTTAAAATTACTTGTAGAAAGATCTAGTAAGTAGGGGCATAGCTTAGCTAGAAGGAAGCTAAATTTAAAGACTGATTTAGAAAGATTCTGCTAATAGCTTGGCAAAAGACACCATGAGGAAGGAGTGCTGTGTGACTGGACTTCTACTGGGACTAAAGAAGTAGAACTATTGTACTTGGACCTTTAATTAAGGGTAATAAAACAAACTAGCAAACAAAACAAAAAAATAGTGTCTTTGTCTGAGTTAACTGAACTGAATGGATAGTTGAAGAGTTATCTAGAGGTAACTCTCAGGTGACTGAAAGGACTTGATAGCTGTGCAGTTCAAATTACTTTTAGAAAGATCGAGTAAGTAGGGGGCCTGGCTTAGATGAAGGAAGCTAAATTTAAAGACTGCCCTTAGAAAGATTCTTCTAGAAGCTTGAGAGAAGACACCAGGAGAATGGAGTGCTTTGTGATTAGAATTCACTATCAAGGAACTAAAGAAGTAAAACTCTTTGCTTGGACATTTAATTCAGGGTAAAACAAACAACCAACAAACAAAACAAAAAAATTAGTCTGTTGCCTAAGTTAACTGAACTGAATGGTTATCTGAACAGTTATCTAGATGTAAATCTCAGGTGATTGAAAGGGCTTGATAGCTGTGCAGTTTAAATTACTTAGAAAAATCTAATAAGTAAGGGCTAAAGGCTTAGCTGGAAGGAAGCTAAATTTAAAGACTGCCTCAGAAAGATTATGTTAGAAGCTTGGCAGAAGACACAGGAGGAAGGAGTGCTGTGTGACTGGCTTCATTACTGGGAATAAAGAAGTAGAACTCTTGTACATTGAACCTTTAGTTCAAGGTAAAAACAACCGAACAAACAAAACAAAAAAATAGTGTGTTTGAGTTAAGTCAACTGAATGGTTATCTGATCAGTTATCAAGGTGTAAATCTCAACTGGCAAAAGACACCATGAGGAAGAGATGCTGTGTGGACTTCTCTGACAGCAATAAGATAGATGAGAACTCTTGAACTTGGACCTTTAATTCAGGGTAAAAGCAAACTAACAAACAAAACAAAAAAAATTAGTTTGTTGTCTGAGTTAACTGAACTGAATGGTTATCTGAACAGTTATCTGTGTGTAAATCTCAGGTGACTGAAAGGGCTTGATAGCTGTGCAGTTTAAATTACTTGTAGAAAGATTTAGTAAGAAGGGAATGTGGCTTAGCTAGAAGGAAGCTAAATTTATAGAATGCCTTAGAAATATTTTGCTAGAAGCTTGGCAGAAGACACCAGGAGGAAGGAGTGCTAAGTGGCTGGACTCTCTCAGGGACTAAAGAAGTAGAATTCTTGTACTTGGACATTTAATTCTGGGTAAAAAACTAACAAAAAACAGAGTGTTTGTCTGAGTTAACTGAACTGAATGGTTATCTGAACAGTTATTTAGGTGTAAATCTCAGGTGACTGAAAGGGCTTGATAGCCGCTCAGTTTAAATTATTTGTAGAAAGATCTAGTAAGTGTGGGGAGTGACTTAGCTAGAAGGGTTAAATTTAAATGCAGCCTTAGAAAGATTCTGTTAGAAGCTTGCAGAAGACACCAGGAGGAAGGAGTGCTGCATGACTGGACTTCTCTACTGGGACCAAAGAAGCAGAACACTGTACTTGAAACCTACTGGAAAAAACAAACTAACAAACAAAAAAAATGGTGTGTTTGAGTTAAGTCAACTGAATGGTTAAGCTGAACAGTTATCCAGGTGTAAATCTCAGTTGACTGAAATGGCTTGATAGCCGTGAGTTTAAATTACTTGTAGAAAGATCTAGTAAGTAGGGGTGTGGCGAGTTAGAAGGAAGATAAATTTAAATACTGTCTTAGAAAGATTCTGCTAGAAGCTTGGCAGAAGACACCAAGAAGGAGAGCTGTGTGACTGGACTTTCTACTGGGACTTAAGTAGTAGGACTCTTGTACTTGGACCTTAATTCAGGGTAAAAAACAAACTAACAAACAAAACAAAAAAATTACTGTGTTTGTCTGAGTAAACTGAACTGAATGGTATGTGAACAGTTACCTAGGTGCAAATTGCAGGTGACTGGAAGGACTTGATAGCTGTGCAGTTTAAATTACTTTTAGAAAGATTTAGTAAGTAGGGCGAGGCTGAGCTAGAAGGAAGTTAAATTTAAAGACTGTCTGAAAAAGATTCTGCTAGAAGCTTGGCAGAAGACACCAAGAGGAAGGAGGGCTGTGTGACTGGACTTTCTTCTGGGACTAAAGTAGTAGAGACTCTTGTACTAGGACCTTTAATTCAGGATAGAAAAAAAACAACAAACAAAACAAAAAAATTAGTGTGTTTGTGTGCATTAACGGAACTGAATGGTTATCTGAACAGTTATATAGATGTAAATCTCAGGTGACTGAAAGGGCTTGATAGCTCTGCAGTTTAAATTATTAGAAAGATCGAAGTTATTAGGGGGCATGGCTTAGCAGAAGGAGTTAAATTAAAGTCAGCCTTAGAAAGAGTCTCAAGAAGCTTGGCAGAGGACACCAGGAGGATTGTGTGCTGTGTGACTGGACTTCTCTATTGGGAATAAAGATGTAGAACTCTTATACTTACACCATTAATTCAGGAAAAAAACAAACAAACAAAACAAAAAAAATGGTGTGTTTGAGTTTACTTAAATGAATGGTTATCTGAACAGTTATCTAGGTGTAAATCTTAGGTGAATGAAAGTGCTTGATAGCTGTGAAGTTTAAATTACTTGTAGAAAGATCTAGTAAGTGGAGTCTTGGCTTACCGAGAAGGAAGCTAAATTTAAAGACTGCCTTAGAAAGATTCTACTAGAAGCTTGGCAGAAGACACCAGGAGGAAGGAGTGTTGTGTGACTGGACTTCTCAACTGGGACTAAGAAGTAGAACTCTTGTATTTGGACTATTAATTCAAGGTGAAAAAACAAACTAACCAACAAAACAAAAAAAATGTTTGTCTGAGATAACTGAACTAAATGGATATTTGAACAGTTACTAGCGGGGTACAGCAGGGTTCAGTACTGGGACTGGTCCTTTTAATGTCTTTATAAGTGACATTGCAGGGGAACTGGAAGGAAAAGTATGTCTTTTGCAGACGACATAAAGATCTGCAACAGGGTTGATACACAAGATGGACTGGAAAGGATGAGAAGGACTTGGCAAGGTTGGAGGAATGGTCAAATGTATGGCAGCTCAGATTCAATGCAAAGAAGTGCAAGGTAATACACATGGGAAACAAAACCCAGGGAAAGCATACACAATAGGGGTGAGATACTGACAACAGTAAAATGGAAAGGGACCTGGGGATAATTATATCAGATGACCTAATAGTGGGCAAGGAATGTGAGACAGCAGTAAGGAAGGCTGGGGGGATACTGAGATGCATAGGAAGAGGCATCAATAGTAGAAAACAGGAAGTTGTTATCACTTTGTACAGACAGTTGGTGAGACCCCAGATGGACTACTGTGTACAGTTCTGGAGACCCCATCTCCACAAAGACATAGACAGAATGGAGGCTGCCAGAGGAGGGCAACAAAAATGGTGCAGGGTCTGCACCAGAAGACACACAAGGAAAGACTAAAGGAGCTTAATGTGTATGCCCTTGAGGAAAGAAGGAGAGAGGACATGATAGAAACTTTCAAGTACCTCAAGGAATCAACAAAGTCCAAGAGGGTAGCATCTTTCAGAAAAGAAATGTGCAAGAACAAGGGGCACAATTTGAAGATAGAGGGTGGACGGCTCGGAGGTAATGTGAAGAAGTATTTTTCACAGAGAGGGTTGGGGATGCATGGAACAGCCTCCCTGAGGAGGTTGTGGAGTCAAGAACAGTGGGGAATTCAAGAATGCGTGGACAGACATAAGGCAGTCCTAGTGGGGTAGGAGGAAGTAAGCTGTTGGTTAACAAAGATCTGCAGCTTATCTGTTAGGTAGGAAAATGGTCAGACTAGGTGGGCCAAGCAGTCCTTATCTGCTGTTAAATTCTATGTTTCTATGTTTATCTATGTGTAAATCTCAGGTGACTGAAAGTTCTTGATAGGTGTGCAATTTATATTACTCTGTTGAAAGATTAAGTAAGTAGGAGAAGTGGATTAACTAGAAGGAAGCTAAATTTATAGACTGCCTTAGAAAGATTCTTTAGAAGCTTAGAAGAGACACCATGATTAAGGAGTGCTGTGTGACTGGACTTTTCTACTGGGACTAAAAGTAGAACTCTTGTACTTGGACCTTTAATTCTGGGTAAAAAACAAACTAATAATCAAAACAAAATAAAATTAATGTGTTTGCCTCGTTAACTCAACTGAATTTTATTTTTATTTAGTTTTGTTGACCAGGTAAGTGCACTAGACAAATCCTGCCTATTTTCAGGCACGGCCTGGTTGAGGGGATACAGATGAATGCCAACTAACCTTGAACCAGATGAAGCTGTTGGTGGTATTTTTGGTGAGTGAGGGAAATTGGGCCAGGACACTTTAGGAAATTCCCTACTCTTTCGATAGGTGCCATGGATTTTAACATCCACCTGAACTACCACCAATCCAGGCAGATGGGACCTCGGTTTAACATCTCATCCGAAAGACGGCACCTCAGAAGTGCAGCAACCCATTCTTTTGCACTACAGTGTCAGTACTGGGATATATTAACCCAAGTTCCAGATGTGGAACTGAAATCAGAGCCCTCTGATCTCCGGCCTCAGCGGTGACTGCACTACCTACTGAGCTACTAAGACTGTTATCTGAAAAGTTATCAAGAGTAAAACTCATGTGACTGAAAGGGCTTGATAGCTGTGCAGTTCAAATTACTTGTAGAAAGATCTAGTAAGTAGGGGGAGTGGTTTAGCTAGAAGGAAGCTAAATTTAAAGACTGCCTTAGGACAATTCTGCTACAAGCTTGACAGAAGACAATAGGAGAATGGAGTGCTGTGTGTTGGACTTCTCTATGGGCACTAAAGAAGTAAAACTCTTGTACTTGGACCTTTAATTCAGGATAAAAACAAACTAACAAATAAAAGAGAAAAAATTAGTTTGTTGTCAGAGTTAACTGAACTGAATGGTAATCTGAACAGTTTTCTAGGTGTGAATCTCAGGGACTGAAAGGGCTTGATGGCTGTGCAGTTTAAATTACTTGTAGAAAGATCTAGTAAGTAGGGGGCATGGCTTAGCTAGAAGGAAGCTAAATTTACACACTGCCTTATAAAGATTCTGTTAGAAGCTTGGCAGAAGACTCCAGGAGTAAATAGTGCTGTGTGACTGGACTTTCTAATGGGACTAAAGAAATAGGACTCTTGTACTTGGACCTTTAATTAAGGGTAAAACAACCTAACAAACAAAACAAATTAGAGTGTTTGTCTGAGTTAACTAAACTGAATGGTTATCTGAACAGTTATCTAGGTGTAAATCTCAGGTGACTGAAATGCCTTGATGGCTGTGCAGTTTAAATTACTTGGAGGACAATCTAGTAAGTAGGGGTGTGGCTTAGCTAGAATGGAGTTAAATTTAAGTCAGCCTTAGAAAGATTCTGCTAAAAGCTTGGCAGAAGACACCAGGAGGACTGAGTGCTGTGTGACTGGAGTTCTCTACTGGGAAAAAAGTAGAACTCTTGTACTTGCACCTTTAATTCACAGAAAAACAAAGTAACAAACAAAACAAAAAGTGTGTGAGTTTTACTCAAATAAATGGTTATCTGAACAGTTATCTAGGTGTAAATCTCAGGTGACTAAAAGGGCTTGATAGATGTGAAGTTTAAATTACTTGTAGAAAGATCTAGTAAGTAGGGGTGTGGCTTACCAAGAAGGAAGCTAAATTTAAAGACTGCCTTAGAAATATTCTGCTAGATGCTTGGCAGAAGACACCAGAAGGAATGAGTGCTGTATGACTGGACTTCTACTGGGACTAAAGAAGTAGAACCTTGCACTTGGACCATTAATTCAGGGTAAAAACAAACTAACAAAAAAAAATATAGTGTGTTTGTCTGAGTTAACTGAACTGAATGGTTATCCGAACAGTTATCTAGGTGTAAATCTCAAGTGACTGAAAGGGCTTGATAGCTGTGCAGTTTAAATTACTTGTAGAAAGATCTAGTAAGTAGGGGTGTGGCTTAGCTAGAAGGAAGTTAAATTTAAAGAGTGTCTGAGAAAGATTCTGCTAGAAGTTTGGCAGAAGACACCAAGAGGAAGGAGGGCTGTGTGACTGAAATTTCTTCTGGGACTAAAGTAGTAGGACTCTTGTACTTGGACCTTTAATTCAGGATAAAAACAAACTAACAAAACAAAAAATTTGTGTGTTTGTGTGTGTTAACTGAACTGAATGGATATCTGAACAGTTATATAGGTGTAAATCTCAGGTGAGGAAAAGGGTTTGATAACTGTGCAGTTAAAAATTACTTGTAGAAAGATAAAGTAAATTAGGGGCATGGCTTAGCTAGAAGGAGTTAAATTTAAAGTCAGCCTTAGAAAGATTCTGCAAGAAGCTTGGCAGAAGACACCAGAAGGACTGGGTACTGTGTGACTGGACTTCTCTATTGGGAATAAAGAGGTAGAACTCTTATACTTGCACCTTTAATTCAGGGAAAAAACAAACTAACAAACAAAACAAAAAATGTGTGGTTGAGTTTACTCAACTGAATGGTTACCTGAACAGTTATCTAGGTGTAAATCTTTGGTGATTGAAAGTGCTTGATAGCTGTGAAGTTTAAATGACTTGTAGGAAGATCTAGTAAGTGGGGTCTTGGCTTACCAAGAAGGAAGCTAAATTTAAAGACTGCATTGGAAAGATCCTGCTAGAAGCTAGGCAGAAGCCACTGCAAGGAAGGAGTGTTGTGTGACTGGACTTCTAATGGGACTAAAGGTAGAACTCTTGTTCTATGACCTTTAATGCAGGTGAAAAACAAACTAACAAACAAAACCAAAAAAAAATTTCTCTGAGTTAACTGAACTAAATGGTTATCTGAACAGTTGCTAGCAGGGTACCGCAGGGTTCAGTACTGGAACTGGTCCTTTTAATGTCTTTATAAGTGACATTGCAGAGGAACTGGAAGGAAAAGTATGTCTCTTTGCAGATGACACAAAGATCTGCAACAAGGTTGATACACAACATGGAGTGGAAAGGATGAGAAGGACTTGGCAAGGTTGCAGGAATGGTCAAATGTATGGCAGCTCAGATTCAATGCAAAGAAGTGCAAGGTAATGCACATGGGAAACAAAACCCAGGGAAGCATACACAATGGTGAGATACTGACAACAGTAAAATGGAAAGGAATGGGGGTAATTATATCAGAAGACCTAAAGGTGGGTAAGCAATTTGAGAAGGCAGTAAGGAAGGCTGGGGGAATACTGGGATGCATAGGAAGAGGCATCAATAGTTGAAAACAGGAAGTTGTTATCCCTCTGTACAGACAGTTGGTGAGACCCCATCTAGAATACTGTGTGCAGTTCTGGAGACCACATCTCTGCAAAGACATAGACAGAATGGAGGCTGTCCAGAGGAGGGCAACCAAAATGATGCAGGGTCTGCACCAGAAGACATACGAAGAAAGACTAAAGGAGCTTAATATGTATACCCTTGAGGAAAGAAGGAGAGGGGACATGATAGAAACTTTCAAGTACCTCAAGGAATCAACAAAGTCCAAGAGGGTAGCATCTTTCAGAAAAGAGATGGCAAGAACAAGGGGCACAATTTGAAGATAGAGGGGACGGCTCAGAGTTAATGTGAGGAAGTATTTTTCATAGAGATGGTAGTGGATGCATGGAACAGCCTCCTGAGGAGGTCGTGGAGTCAAGAACAGTGGGAAATTCAAGAATGCATGGGACAGACATAAGGCAGTCCTAGTGGGGGTAGGAGGAAGTAAGCTGTTGGATAACTAGGATCTGCAGCTTATCTGTTAATAGGAAAATGGGCAGAATAGGAGGGCCAAGAGGTCCTTATCTGCCATAAAATTCTATGTTTCTATGTTTCTGTGTTTATCTATGAGTAAATCTCATGTGACTGAAAGTTCTTGATAGGTGTGCAATTTAGATTACTTGTAGAAAGATTACAAATTGAGACGTCGCTAACTAGAAGGAAGCAAAATGTATAGACTGCCTTAGAAAGATTCTGCTAGAAGCTTGGCAGAAGGCACCATAAGGAAGGTGCTGTGTGACTGGACTTTCTACTGGGACTAAAGAAGTAGAACTCTTGTACTTGGACCTTTAATTCTGGGTAAAAACAAACTAACAATCAAAGCAAAAAAAATTAATGTGTTTGTCTAGTTAACTCAACTGAATGGTTATCTGAAAAGTTATCAAGGAGGAAAACTCAGGTGACTTAATGTGCTTGATAGCTGTGCAGTCCTAATTATTTTAGAAAGATCTAGTAAGTAAGGGACATAGCAGCTAGAAGGATGCTAAATTTCTAGAGTGACTTAGAAATATTCTGCAGAAGCTTGGCAGAAGACACCAGCAGGAAGTAGTGCTGTGTGACTGGACTTTTCTACTGGGACTAAAGAAGTAGAACTCTTGTACTTGGACCTTTAATCTGGGTAAAAACAAACAAACTAACAAACAAAAAAATAGAGTGCTTGCCTTAGTTAACTGAATTAAATGGTTATCAGAACAGTTATCTATGCATAAATATCAGGTAACTGAAAGGACTTGATAGCTGTGTAGTTTAAATTACTTATAGAAAGATCTAGTAAGTAGGGGGTGTGCTTAGCTAGAAGAAAGTTAAATTTAAAACTATCTTAGAAAGATTCTGCTAGAAGCTTGGTAAAAGACACCAAGAGGAAAGAGTGCTGTATGACTGGACTTTTCTATTGGGACTAAAGAAGTAGGACTCTTGTACTTGGACTTTAATTCATCGATAAAAAACTAACCAACAAACAAAACAAAAACAAAATTAGTGCCTTTGCCTGAGTTGACAGAACTGAATGGTTATCTGAACAGTTATCTTGGTGTAAATCTCAGGTGACTGAAATGGTTTGATAGCTGTGCAGTTTAAATTAGTTGTAGAAACATCTAGTAAGTGGGGTGGCCTTAGCTAGAAGGAAGCTAAAGTTACAGACTGCCTTAGAAAGATTATGCTTGATGCTTGGCAGTAGACTCCAGGAGAAAATAGTGTTAAGTGACTGGACATTTCAACTGGGACTACAGAAGTAAAACTCTTCAACTTGGACCTTTACTTCAGGGTAAAAAAACAACCTAACAAACAAAACAAAAAAATAGAACGATTGTCTGAGTTAATTGAAATGAATGGTTATCTGAACAGTTGTCTAGGTGAAAATCTCAGGTAACAGAAAGGCTGGTAGCTGTGCAGTTTAAAATACTTCTAGAAAGATCTAGTAAGTAGGGGCGTGGCTTAGCTAGAAGGGAGTTAAATTTAAAGACAACCTTAGAAAGATTCTGCTAGAAGCTTGGCAGAAGTCACCAGGAATAAGGAGTGCTATGTGACTAGACCTCTACTGGACTAAAGAAGTAGAACGCTTTTACTTGGGCCTTCAATTCAGGGAAAAATAAACTAACAAATAAACAAAATAATTAGTGTGTTTGAGTAAACTGAACTGAATGGTTATCTGAACAGTTATCTAGGTGTAAATCTCAGGAGACTGAAAGGGCTTGATAACTGTGCAGTTTAAATTACTTGTAGAAAGATCTAGTAAGTAAGGGATTGGCAGAAGGAAACTACATTTAAAACTGCCATAGATAGATTCTGCTGGAAGCTCAGCAGAAGACAGCAGGAGGAAGTAGTGCTGAGTGACTGGAGTTCTCTACTGGGACTAAGAAGTAGAACTCTTGTACTTGGACCTTTAATTCTGGGTAAAAAACAAACTAACAAACAAAAAAAAAAAATAGAGTGTTTGTCTTAGTTAACTGAATTAAATGGTTATCTGAACAGTTAGCTAGGTAAATCTCAGGTAACTGAAAGGACTTGATAGCTGTGCAGTTTAAATTACTTATAGAAAGATCTAATAAGTAGGTGCGTGGCTTAGCTAGAAGAAAGTTAAATTTAAAACTATCTTAGAAAGAATCTGCTAGAAGCTTAGCAAATGACACAAAGTGGAAGGAGTGCTGTATGACTGGACTTTTCTACTGGGACTAAAGAAGTAGGACTCTTGTGCTTGTACTTTTAATTCATGATAAAAAACTAACCAACAAACAAAACAGAAACAAAATTAGTGTCTTTGCCTGAGTTGACAGAACTGAATGGTTATCAGAACAGTTATCTAGGTGTAAATCTCAGGTGACTGAAATGGCTTGATAGCTGTGCAGTTTAAATTACTTGTAGACACATCTAGTAAGTGGGGAGGATGGCCTTAGCTAGAAGAAGCTAAAGTTACAGACTGCCTTAGAAAGATTATGCTTGACTCTTGGCAGTAGACTCCAGGTGAAAATAGTGCTAAGTGACTGGACATTTCAACTGGGACTAGAAGTAAAACTCTTCAACTTGGACCTTTACTTCAGGGTAAAAAACAAACTAACAAACAAACAAAAAAAATAGAACATTTGTCTGAGTTAACTGAAATGAATGGTTATCTGAACAGTTGTCTAGGTGTAAATCTCAGGTAACAGAAATGGCTTGGTAGCTGTGCAGTTTAAAATACTTCTAGTAAGATCTAGTAAGTAGGGGGTGTTGCTTATTTAGAAGGAGTTAAATTTAAAGATAACCTTAGAAAGATTCTGCTAGAAGCTTGGCAGAAGTCACCAGGAGGAAGGAGTGCTATGTGACTAGACTTCTCTACTGGACTAAAGAAGAAGAACCTTTACTTGGACCTTTAATTCAGGAAAAAAAATAAACTAACAAATAAAACAAAAATTAGTATGTTTGTCTGAGTAAACTGAACGGAATGGTTATCTGAACAGTTATCTAGGTGTAAATCTCAGGAGACTGAAAGGGCTTGATAGCTGTGCAGTTCAAATTACTTGTAGAAAGATCTAGTAAGTATGGGCCCGGCTGATGGAACCTAAATTTAAAAATTGCCATAGAGAGATTCTGCTGGTAGCTCAGCAGAAGACACCAGGAGGAAGGTGCTGTTTGACTGCAGTTCTCTACTGGGACTAAAGAAGTAGAACTCTTGTACTTGGACCTTTAATTAAGGGTGAAAAACAACCTAACAAACAAAACAAAACAAAAAGAGTGTTTTTCTTAGTTAACTGAACTGAAAGGTTATTTAAACAGTTATCTAGGGTAAATCTCTGGTAACTGAAGGGCTTGATAGCTGTGCAGTTTAAATTACTTGTAGAAAGTTCTAGTATGTATTAGGTGTGGCATTGCTAGAGGAGTTAAACTTAAAATTGGCCTTAGAAAGATTCTGCAAGAAGCTTGCAGAAGCCACCAGGAGGACTGAGTGCTGTGTGACTGGACTTCTCTACTGGGACTAAAAAGTAGAACTCTTGTACTTGGACCTTTAATTCAGGGTAAAAAACAAACTAACAAATATAACAAAAAATAAAGTGTCTGAGATAACTGAACAGAATGGATATCTGAACAGTTATCCAGGTGTAACTCTCAGGTGACTGAAATAACTTGATAGCCGTAAAGTTCAAATTACTTTTAGAAAGATCGAGTAAGTAGGGCGTTGCTTAGCTAGAAGGAAGCTACATTTAAAGACTGACTTAGAAAGATTCTCTTAGAAGCTTGACAGAAGATACCAGGAGGAAGGAGTGTTGTGTGACTGGACTTTCTACTGGGAGTAAAGAAGTTGAACTTGTGTACTTGGACTTTAATTCTGGGTAAAAACAAACTTACAAACCAAAAAAATTAACTTGTCTGAATTAATTGAACTGAATTGTTCTCTGAAATGTTATCTCGGTGTAAATATCAAGTGACTGAAAGGGCTTGTTAGCTGGAACAGTTTAAATTACTTGTAGAAAGATCTAGTAAGTAAGCGATTTCTTAGCTAGAAGGAAGCTAAATTTAAAGACTGCCTTAGAAAGGTTTGCCTAGAAGCTTGGCAGAAGACACCAGGAGGAAGGAGTGCTGTTTGACTGAGTTCTCTACTGGGACTAAAGAATAAGAACTCTTGTATGTGGACATTTAATTCAGGAAAAAAACTAACAAACAATACAAAAAAGTGTTTGTTTGTCTTAGTTAACTGAACTATATTTTATCCGAACAGTTATTATCTATTTGTAAATCTCAGGTGACTGAAAGCGCTTTATAGCAGTGTAGTTCAAATTACTTGTAGAAAGATTTAGTAAGTAGGGAATGAGGCTTAGCTAGAAGGATGCTAAATTTATAGACTGCCTTAGAAATACTCTGCAGCAGCTTGACAGTAGACACCAGGAGGAAGGAGTGCTGTGTGACAGGACTTCTCAACTGGGACTAAAGAAGTAGAACTCTTGTACTTGGACCTTTAATTCTGGTAAAAAAACAAACTAACAAACAAAACAAAACAAAAGACTGTTTGTCTTAGGTAACTGAACTGAATGGTTATTTGAACAGTTATCTAGGTGTAAATCTCTGGTAAGTGAATGGCAAGATAGCTGTGCAATTTAAAATACTAGTAGAAAGATCTAGTATGTAGGAGGTGTAGCTTTGCTAGAAGGAATTAAATTTAAAATCAGACTTAGAAAGATTCTGCTAGAAGCTTGGCAGAAGACACGGAAGACTGAGTGCTGTGTGACTGGACTCTCTACTGGACTAAAGAAGTAGAACTCTTGTACTTGGACCTTTAATTCAAGGTAAAAACTAACAAACAAAACAAAAAAATAATGTGTCTGAGTTAACTGAACTGAGTGGATATCTGAACAGTTATCAGGTGTAACTCTCAGGTGACTGAAAAGACTTGATAGCTGTGAAGTTCAAATTACTTTTAGAAAGATTGAGTAGGTAGGGGCGTGGCTAAGCTGCAAGGAAGCTTCATTTAAAGACAACCTTAGAATGATTCTCGTAGAAGTTTGGCAAAAGACACCAGGAGAAAGGAGTGCTGTGTGACTGGCCTTCTCTACTGCGATTAAAGAAGAAGAACTCTTTTACTTGGAACTTTAATTCTGGAAAACAAACTTACCAATAAAACAAAAAAATAGAGTGTTTGTCTGAGTAGACTGAACTGAATGGTTATCTGAACAGTTATCTAGGTGTAAATCTCAGGTGACTGAATGGGCTTGATGGCTGTGCAGTTTAATTACTTCTAGAAATATTTAGTAAGAAGGGGCATGGCTTAGCTAGAAGGAAGCAAATTCAAGACTGCCTTAGAAAGATTCTGCTAGAAGCTGGCAGAAAACACAAGGAGGAAGCAGTGCTGTGTGACTGGACATCTCTACTGTGACTAAAGAAGCAAAACTCTTGTACTTGAACCCAGTGGAAAAACAAACTAACAAACAAAACCAAAAAAATAGTGTGTTTGAGTTAAGTCAACTGAATGGTTATCTGATCAGTTATCAAGGTGTAAATCTCAGGAGACTGAAAGGGATTGATAGCTGTGCTGTTTAAATTACTTGTAAAACAACTAGTAAGCAGAGGTCCAGCTTAGCTAGAGGGAAGCTAAATTTAAAGACTGCCTCAGAAAGGTTCGCCTAGAAGCTGGCAGAAGACACCAGGAGGAAGGAGTGCTGTTTGACCGAGTTCTCCACTGGGACTAAAGAATAAGAACTCTTGTACATGGACATTTAATTCAGGGGAAACAAACTAACAAACAAAACAAAAAAAGTGTTTGCTTGTCTGAGGTAACTGAACTATATTTTATCTGAACAGTTATCTAGGTGTAAATCTCAGGTGACTGAAAGCGCTTTATAGCGTGCAGTTCATATTACTTGTAGAAAGATTTAGTAAGTAGGGCACGTGGACTTAGCTTGAAGGATGCTAATTTATAGACTGCCTTAGAAATACTCTGCTAACAGCTGGGCAGAAGACACCAGGAGGAAGGAGTGCTGTGTGACAGGACTCTCAACTGGGACTAAGGAGTAGAACTCTAGTACTTGGACCTTCAATTCTGGGTAAAAAAACAAACTAACAAACAAATCAAAACAAAAGACCATTTGTCTTAGTTAACTGAACTGAATGGTTATCTGAACAGTTATCTAGGTGTAAATCTCTGGTAACTAAATGGCTTGATAGCTGTGCAGTTTAAATTACTTGTAGAAAGATCTAGTATGTAGGAGTGTAGCTTTGCTAGTAGGGGTTAAACTTAAAATCAACCTTAGAAAGATTCTGCTAGAAGCTTGGCAGAAGACACGAGTAAGACTGAGTGCTGTGTGACTGGACTTCTCTACTGGGACTAAAGAGAAGAACTCTTGTACTGGGACCTTTAATTCAGGGTAAAAAGCAAACTAACAAACAAAACAAAAAAAATAATGTGTCTGTGTTAACTGAACTGAATGGATATGAACAGTTATCAGGTGTAACTCTCAGGTGACTGAAAAGGCTTGATAGCTGTGAAGTTCAAATTACATTTAGAAAGATTGAGTAGGTAGGGGCTTAGCTGCAAGGAACCTACATTTAAAGACTGCCTTAGAAAGATTCTCTTAGAAGTTTGGCAAAAGACACCAGGAGAAAGGAGTGCTGTGTGACTGGACTTTTCTACTGGGACTTAGGAAGTAGAGCTTTGTGTAGATGCCTTTAATTCATGGTAAAAAAACATACTAACAAGCAAAACAACAAATTTGTTTGTCTGAGTTAACTGAACTAAATGGTTACATGAACAGTTATCAATGTGAAATCTCAGGTGAATGAAAAGGACGATAGCTGTGCAATTCTAATTACTTGTAGAAAGATCTAGTAAGTAGGGGACATGGCTTAGCTAGAAAGATGCTAAATAAATAATCTGACTTAGAAATATTCTGCTGGAAGCTTTGCAGAAGACACCAGCAGGAAGCAATGCTGTGTGACTGGACTTTCTACTGGGACTAAAAAGTAGAACTCTGGTACTTGGACCTTTAATTCTGGGTAAAACAAACTGACAAACAAAACAAAAAAAATGAGTGTTTGTCTTAGTTAACTGAAATAAATGGTTATCTGAACAGTTATCTATGTGTAAATCTCAGGTAACTGAAAGGACATGATAGCTGTGAAGTTTAAGTAACTTATAGAAATATCTAGTAAGTAGGGGCGTGGCTTAGCTAGAAGAAAGTTAAACTTAAAATTAGCCTTAGGAAGATTCTGCTAGAAGCTTGGCAGAAGCCACCAGGAGGACTGAGTGCTGTGTGACTGGACATTTCTACTGGGACTAAAGAAGTAGGACTCTTGTACTTGGACTTTTAATTCAAGATAAAAACTAACAGACAAACAAAACAAAAACAAAATTTGTGTCTTTGCCTGAGTTGACAGAACTGGATGGTTATCTGAACAGTTATCTAGGTGTAAATCTCAGGTGACTGAAATGGCTGATAGCTGTGCAGTTTAAATTACTTGTAGAAACATCTAGTGGGGGTGGCCTTAGCTAGAAGGAAGCTAAAGTTACAGACTGCCTTAGAAAGATTATGCTTGAAGCATGGCAGAAGACTCCAGGAGGAAATTGTGCTAAGTGACTGGACATTCCAACTGGGACTACAGAAGTAAAACTCTTCAACTTGGACCTTTACTTCAGGGTAAAAAACAAACTAGCAAACAAAACAAAAACAAAATTAGTGTCTTTGCCTGAGTTAACTGAAATGAATGGTGATCTGAACAGTTGTCTAGGTGTAAATCTCAGGTAACAGAAAGGGCTTGGTAGATGTGCAGTTTAAAATACTTCTAGAAAGATCTAGTAAGTAGGGGGTGTGCTTAGCTAGAAGGAGTTAAATTTAAAGACAACCTTAGAAAGATTCTGCTAGAAGCTTGGCAGAAGTCACCAGGAGGAAGGAGTGCTATGTGATTAGACTTCTACTGGATTAAAGAAGTAGAACGCTTTTACTTGGACCTTTAATTCAGGAAAAACTAACAAATAAAACAAAAAAAACAAAAAGTATGTTTGTCTGAGCAAACTGAACTGAATTGTTATCTGAACAGTTATCTAGGTATAAATCTCAGGAGACTGAAAGGGCTTGATAGCTGAGCAGTTTAAATTACTTGAAGAAAGTTCTAGTAAGTAGGGGCTCGCAGAAGGAAACTAAATTTAAAACTGCCATAGAGATTCTTCTGGAAGCTCAGCAGAAGACACAAGGAGGAAGGAGAGCTGTGTGACTGGAGTTCTTTACTGGGACTAAAGAAGTAGAACTCTTGTACTTGGACCTTTAATTAAGGGTGAAAATATAACCTAATCAAACAAAACAAAACAAAAAAGTGTTTTGTCTTAGTTAACTGAACTGAATGTTTATGTGAATAATTATCTTGGGTAAATCTCTGGCAACTGAAGGACTTGATAGCTGTGCAATTTTAATAACTTGTAGAAACTTCTAGTATGTAGGTGGTGTGCTTTGCTAGAAGGGAGTTAAGTTAAAATTAGCCTTAGAAAGATTCTGTTAGAAGCTTGGCAGAAGACACCAGGAGAACTGAGTGCTGTGTGACTGGACTTCTCTACTGGGACCAAAGAAGTAGAACTCTTGTACTTGGACCTTTAATTCATGGTAAAAACAAACAAACTAACAAACAAAACAAAAAATTAGCTTGTCTGAATTAACTTAACTGAATTGCTATCTGAAATGTTATCTCGTGTAAACATCAAGTGACTGAATGGGATTGTTAGCTGAACAGTTTAAATTACTTGTAGAAAGATCTAGTAAGTAGGCATATGGCTTAACTAGAAGGAAGCTAAATTTAAAGACTGCCTCTAGAAAGGTTCACCTAGAAGCTTGGCAGAAGACACCAGGAGGAAGGAGTGCTGTTTGACTGGAGTTCTCTACTGGGACTAAAGAATAAGAACTCTTGTATGTGGACATTTAATTCAGGGAAAAACTAACAAACAAAACAAAAAAAGGGTTTGTTTGTCTGAGTTAACTGAACTATATTTTTATCCGAACAGTTATCTAGGTGTAAATCTCAGGTGACTGAAAGTGCTTTATATCAGTGCAGTTCAAATTACTTGTAGAAAGATTTAGTAAGTAGAGGAACGAGACTTAGCTAGAAGGATGCTAAATTTATAGACTGCCTTAGAAATACTCTGCTAGCAGCTTGACAGAAGACACCAGGAGGAAGGAGTGCTGTGTGACAGGACTCTCAAATGGGACTAAAAGTAGAACTCCTGTACTTGGTCCTTTGATTCTGGGTGAAAAAAACTAACAAACAAAACAAAACAAAAGACTGTTTGTCTTAGTTAACTGAACTGAATGGTTATTTGAACAGTTATCTAGGTGTAAATCTCTGGTAACTGAAATGCTTGAAAGCTGTTGCAGTTTAAATTACTTATAGAAAGATCTAGTATGTAGGATGTGAGCTTTGCTAGAAGGAGTTAAACTTAAAATCAGCCTTAGAAAGACTCTGCAAGAACTTGGGAGAAGACACCAGGAAGGCTGAGTGCTGTGTGACTGGACTTCTCTACTGGGACTAAAGAAGTAGAACTCTTGTACTTGGACCTTTAATTCAAGGTAAAAACAAACTAAAAACAAAAAAAAAAAATAATGTGTCTGAGTTAACTGAACTGAATGGATATCTGAACAGTTATCCAGTTGTAACTCTCTGGTGACTGAAAAGACTTGGTAGCTGTGAAGTTCAAAATTCTTTTAGAAAGATTGAGTAAGAAGGGTGTGTGGCTTAGCTGCAAGGAAGCTACATTTAAAGACAGCCTTAGAAAGATTCTCTTAGAAGTTTGGCAAAAGACACCACGAGGAAGGAGTGCTGTGTGACTGGACTTCTACTGGGACTTAAGTAGAACTTTGTACTTGGACCTTTAATTCAGGGTAAAAAACAAACTAACAAACAAAACAAAAAATTAATTTTTGTCTGAGTTAACTGAACTAAATGGTTACCTGAACAGTTATCGATGTGTAAATCTCAATTGACTGAAAGGGCTTGATAGCTGTGCAATTTAAATTACTTATTGAAAGATTTAGTAAGTAGGAGATGTGGCTTAGCTTGAAGGAAGCTAAATTAATAGAACATCTTAGAAAGATTCTGCAAGAAGCTTCAGAGAAGACACCAGTAGGAATAAATGCTGTGTGACTGGACTTCTCTACTGGGAGAAAATAACTAGAACTCTTTGTACTTGGACATTAAATTCAGGGTAAAAAGCAAACTAACATAAAAACAAATAAAATATTGTGTTAATCTGAGTTAACTGAACTGAATGGATATCTGAACAGTTATCTGGGCGTAACTCTCAGGTGTCTGAAAGGACTTGATAGACATACAGTTCAAATTACTTTTAGAAAGATTGAGTAAGTAGGGGTGTGGCTTAGGTAGGAGGAAGCTAAATTTAAAGACTGTCTTAGAAAAGTTTGCAAAGAAGCTTCACAGAAGTCACCAGGATGAAGGACTGTTGTGTGACTGGAGTTCTCTATTGTGAATAAAGAAGTAGAACTCTTGTACTTGGACCTTTAATTAGGGTTAAAAAAACAACCTAACAGACAAAACAAAAAAAAGTGTGTTTGAGTTAAGTTAACTGAATGGTTATCTGAGCAGTTATCAAGGTGTAAATCTCAGTTGACTGAAAGGGCTTGATAGCTGTGAGTTTAAATTACTTGTAGAAATATCTAGTAAGTAGGGGTGTGGCTAGTTAGAAGGAAGTTAAATTTGAAGACTGTCTTAGAAAGATTCTGCTAGAAGGACTTTTCTACTGGGACTTAAGTAGTAGTAGTACTCTTGTACTTGGACCTTAATTCAGGGTAAAAACAATCTAACAAACAAGACAAAAAAAGTTTGTGTTTGTCTGAGTAAACTGAACTGAATGGTTATCTAAACAGTTACCTAGGTGTAAATTGTAGGTGATTGGAAGGACTTGATAGCTGTGCAGTTTAAATTACTTTTAGAAAGATCTAGTATGTAGGGGCATGGCTTAGCTGGAAGGAAGTTAAACTTAAAGACTGTCTGAGAAAGATTCTGCTAGAAGCTTGGCAGAAGACAGCAAGAGGAAGGTGGGCTGTGTGACTGGAGTTTCTTCTGGTACTAAAATAGTAAGACTCTTGTACATGGACCTTTAATTCAGGATAAGAAAACAAACCAAAGTACAAAACAAAAAAAATTAGTGTGTTTGTGTGCATTAACGGAACTGAATGGTTATCTGAACAGTTATATAGATGTAAATCTCAGGTGACTGAAAGGGCTTGATAGCTCTGCAGTTTAAATTATTGGAGAAAGATCTAGTAATTGGGGGCATGGCTTAGCTAGAAGGGAGTTAAATTAAAGTCTGTCTTAGAAAGAGTCTGCAAGAAGCTTGGCAGAGGACACCAGGTGGACTGTGTGCTGTGTGACTGACTTCTATTGGGAATAAAGATGTAGAACTTTATACTTGCACCTTTAATTCAGGGAAAAAATAAACTAACAAACAAAGCAAAAATAATAGTGTGTTTGAGTTTACTCAACTGAATGGTTATCTGAACAGTTATCTAGGTGTAAATCTTAGGTGACTGAAAGTGCTTGATAGCTGTGAAGTTTAAATTACTTGTAGAAAGATCAGGTAAGTGGGGTCTGTCTAACCTAGAAGGAAGATTAATTTAAGACTGCCTTAGAAAGATTCTGCAGAAGCTTGGCAGAAGACACCAGGAGGAAGGAGTGTTGTGTGACTGGACTTCTCAGCTGGGACTAAAGAAGCAGAACTCTTGTATTTGGACCTTTAAGTCAAAGTGAAAAAACAAACTAACAAACAAAACAAAAAAAATGTGTGTCTGAGTTAACTGAACTAAATGGATATCTGAACAGATACTAGTGGGGTACCTGAAGGTTCAGTACTGAGACTGGTCCTTTTAATGTCTTTATAAGTGACATTACAGAGGAACTGGAAGGAAAAGTATGTCTGTTTGCCGACGACACAAAGATCTGCAACAGGGTTGATACACAAGATGGACTGGAATGGATGAGAAGGGACTTGGCAAGGATGGAGGAATGGTCAAATGTATGGCAGCTCAGATTCATTGCAAAGAAGGGCAAGGTAATGCACATGGGAAACAAAACCCAGGGAAGCATGCACAATGGGTGGTGAGATACTGACAACAGTAAAATGGAAAGAGACCGGGGGAAATTATTACAGATGACTTAAATGTCGGCATGCAATGTCAGAAGGCAGTAAGGAAGGCTGGTGGGATACTGGGATGCATATGAAGAGGCATCAATAGTAGAAAACAGGAAGTTGTTATCCCTCTGTACAGACAGTTCGTAGACCCCATCTGGAATACTGTGTGCAGTTCTGGAGATCCATCTCTGCAAAGACATAGACAGAACAGAGGCTGTCAAGAGGAGGCAGCCAAAATGGTGCAGGGTCTGCACCAGAAGACACACGAAGAAAGACTAAAGGAGCTTAATATGTATACCCTTGAGGAAAGAAGAGAGAGGGGACATGATAGAAACTTTCAAGTACCTCAAGGGAATCAACAAAGTCCAAGAGGGTAGCAGCATTCAGAAAAAGAGATGTGCAAGAACAAGGGCACAATCTGAAGATAGAGGGTGAATGGCTGAGAGGTAATGTGAAGACGATTTTTCACGAGAGGGTTGGGGATGATGGAACAGCCTCCTGAGGAGGTTGTGGAGTCAAGAACAGTGGGGAATTCAAGAATGCGTGGGACAGACATAAGGCAGTCCTAGTGGGAGATAGGAGGAAGTAAGCTGTTGGTTAACTAGGATCTGCAACTTATCTGTTAGGTAGAAAATGGGCAGACAAGGAGGGCCAAGCGGTCCTTATCTGCCGTAAAATTCCATGTTTCTATGTTTATCTATGTGTAAATCTCAGGTGACTGAAAGTTCTTGATAGGTGTGCAATTTATAGTACTTGTAGAAAGATTAAGTAAGTAGGAGATGTGACTTAACTAGAAGGAAGCTAAATTTATAGACTGCCTTAGAAAGATTCTTCTAGAAGCTTAGAAGAAGACACCATGATTAAGGTGCTGTGTGACTGGACTTTTCTACTGGGACTAAAGAAGTAGAACTCTTGTACTTGGACCTTTAATTCTGGGTAAAAAAACAAACTAACAATCAAAACAAAATACAAATTAATGTGTTTGCCTTCGTTAACTCAACTGAATTTTATTTTTATTTAGTTTTTTGACCAGGTAAGTGCACTAGACAAATCCTGCCTATTTTCAGGCACGGAATGGTTGAGGGGATACAGATGAATGCCAACTAACCTTGAACCAGATGAAGCTGTTGGTGGTATTTTAGTGAGTGAGGAAATTGGCCAGGACACTGAGGAAATTTCTACTCTTTCAATAATAGGTGCCATTGATTTTAACATCCACCTGAACTATCACCAATCCAGGCAGATGGGACCTCGGTTTAACATCTCATCCGAAATATGGCACCTCTGAAGTGCAGAAACCCACTCTTTTGTACTACAGTGTCAGTACTGGGATATATTAAACCAAGTTCCAGATGTGGGAACTGAAATCAGAGCCCTCTGATCTCCCGGCCTCAGAGGCGACTGCACTAACTACTGAGCTATTAAGACTGTTATCTGAAAAGTTATCAAGGAGTAAAACTCATGTGACTGAAAGGGCTTGATAGCTGTGCAGTTCAAATTACTTGTAGAAAGATCTAGTAAGTAGGTGGAGTGGTTTAGATAGAAGGAAGCTAAATTTAAAGTCAGCCTTAGAACAATTCTGCTAGAAGCTAACAGAAGACACTAGGAGAATGGAGTGCTGTGTGATTGGACTTCTATGGGCACTAAAGAATTAAAACTCTTGTACTTGGACCTTTAATTCAGGTTAAAAACAAACTAACAAACAAAATAGAAAAAAATAGTTTGTTGTCAGAGTTAACTGAACTGAATGGTTATCTGAAGAGTTTTCTAGATGTAAATCTCAGGGACTGAAAGGGCTTGATAACTGTGCAGTTCAAATTACTTGTAGAAAGATCTAGTAAGTAGGGGAGTGGTTTAGCTAGAAGGAAGCTAAATTTAAAGACTGCCTTAGAACAATTCTGCTAGAGGCTTGACAGAAGACACTAGGAGAATGGAGTGCTGTGTTATTGGACTTCTATGGCACTAAAGAAGTAAAACTCTTGTACTTGGACCTTTAATTCAAGATAAAAAACAAACTAACAAACAAAATAGAAAAAATTTGTTTGTTGTCGGAGTTAACTGAACTGAATGGTTATCTGAACAGTTTTCTAGGTGTAAATCTCAGGGACTGAAAGGGCTTGATAGCTGTGCAGTTCAAATTACATGTAGAAAGATCTAGTAAGAAGGGGGCATGGCTTAGCTAGAAGGAAGCTAAATTACACACTGCCTTGTAAAGATTCTGTTAGAAGCTTGGCAGAACTCTCCAGGACTAAATAGTGCTGTGTGACTGGACTTTTACTGGGACTAAAGAAATAGGACTCTTGTACTTGGACCTTTAATTAAGGGTAAAAGACAACCTAACAAACAAAACAAATTAGAGTGTTTGTCTGAGTTAACTAAACTGAATGGTTATCTGAACAGTTATCTAGGTGTAAATCTCAGGTGACTGAAATGCCTTGATGGCTGTGCAGTTTAAATTACTTGTAGGACAATCTAGTAAGTAGGGGGTGTGGCTTAGCTAGAATGGAGTTAAATTTAATGTCAGCCTTAGAAAGATTCTGCTAAAAGCTTGGCAGAAGACACCAGGAGGACTGAGTGCTGTGTGACTGGAGTTCTCTACTGGGAAAAAGAAGCAGAACTTTGTACTTGCACCTTTAATTCACAGAAAACAAAGTAACAAACAAAACACAAAGTGTGTGTGTGTTTACTCAAATAAATGGTTATCTGAACAGTTATCTAGGTGTAAATCTCAGGTGACTGAAAGGGCTTGATAGATGTGAAGTTTAAATTACTTGTAGAAAGATATAGTAAGCAGGGGTGTGGCTTACCAAGAAGGAAGCTAAATTTAAAGATTGCCTTAGAAATATTCTGCTAGATGCTTGGCAGAAGACACCAGAAGGAATGAGTGCTGTGTGACTGGACTTCTTTACTGGGCCTAAAGAATAGAACTCTTGTACTTGGACCTTTAATTCGTGGTAAAAAACAAACTAACAAAAAACAAAAATATAGTGTGTTTGTCTGAGTAAACTGAACTGAATGGTTATCTGAACAGTTATCTAGGTGTAAATCTCAAGTGACTGAAAGGGCTTGATAGCTGTGCAGTTTAAATTACTTGTAGAAAGATCTAGTAAGTAAGGGCGTGGCTTAGCTAGAAGGAAGGTAAATTTAAAGAGTGTCTGAGAAAGATTCTGCTAGAAGTTTGGCAGAAGACACCAAGAGGAAGGAGGGCTGTGTGACTGAACTTTTCTTCTGGGACTAAAGTAGTAGGACTCTTGTACTTGGACCTTTAATTCAGGAAAAAAACAAACTAACAAAACAAAAAATTTGTGTGTTTGTGTGTGTTAACTGAACTGAATGGATATCTGAACAGTTATATAGGTGTAAATCTCAGGTGAGGAAAAGGGTTTGATAACTGTGCAGTTGAAAATTACTTGTAGAAAGATCACAATTAGGGGACATGGCTTAGCTAGAAGGAGTTAAATTTAAAGTCAGCCTTAGAAAGATTCTGCAAGAGCTTGGCAGAAGACACCAGAACGACTGTGTAATGTGTGACTGGACTTCTATTGGGAATAAAGAGGTAGAACTCTTATACTTGCACCTTTAATTCAGGGAAAAAAACTAACAAACAAAACAAAAAAATGTGTGTTTGAGTTTACTCAACTGAATGGTTAACTGAACAGTTATCTAGGTGTAAATCTTAGGTGACTGAAAGTGCTGTAGCTGTGAAGTTTAAATTACTTGTAGAAAGATCTAGTAAGTGGGGTCTTGGCTTACCAAGAAGGAAGCTAAATTTAAAGACTGCATTAGAAAGATCCTGCTAGAAGCTTGGCAGAAGCCACTAGGAGGAAGGAGGTTGTGTAACTGACTTCTCTACTGGGACTAAAGAAGTAGAACTCTTGTTCTAAGACCTTTAATTCAGGGTGAAAAAACTAACTAACAAACAAAACAAAAAAATTTTTCTCTGAGTTAACTGAACTAAATGGTTATCTGAACAGTTACTAGCAGGGTACCGCAGGGTTCAGTACTGGGACTGGTCCTTTTAATGTCTTTATAAGTGACATTGCAGAGGAACTGGAAGGAAAAGTATGTCTCCTTGCAGATGACACAAAGATCTGCAACAAGGTTGATACACAAGATGGAGTGGAAAGGATGAGAAGGACTGGCAAGGTTGGAGGAATGGTCAAATGTATGGCAGCTCAGATTCAATGCAAAGAAGTGCAAGGTAATGCACATGGGAAACAGAAACCCAGGGAAGCATACACAATGGGTGGTGAGATACTGACAACAGTAAAATGGAAAGGGAATTGGGGTAATTATATCAGAAGACCTAAAGGTGGGTAAGCAATTTGAGAAGGCAGTAAGGAAGGCTGGGGATACTGGGATGCATAGGAAGAGGCATCAATAGTTGAAAACAGGAAGTTGTTATCCCTTTGTACAGACAGTTGATGAGACCCCATCTGGAGTACTGTGTGCAGTTCTGGAGACCACATCTCTGCAAAGACATAGACAGAATGGAGGCTGTCCAGAGGAGGGCAACCAAATGATGCAGGGTTTGCACCAGAAGACATCTGAAGAAAGACTAAAGGAGCTTAATATGTATACCCTTGAGGAAAGAAGGAGAGGGGGACATGATAGAAGCTTTCAAGTACCTCAAGGAATCAACAAAGTCCAAGAGGGTAGCAGCTTTCAGAAAAGAGATGTGCAAGAACAAGGGGACAATTTGAAGATAGAGGGGACAGCTCATAGTTAATGTGAGGAAGTATTTTTCATAGAGATGGTTGAGGATGCATGGAACAGCCTCCTGAGGAGAGTCGTGGAGACAAGAACAGTGGCAGAATTCAAGAATGCATGGGACAGATATAAGGCAGTCCTAGTGGGGGTAGGAGGAAGTAAGCTGTTGGATAACTAGGATCTGCAGCTTATCTGTTAAGTAGGAAAATGGGCAGAATAGGAGGCCAAGCGGTCCTTATCTGCCATAAAATTCTATGTTTCTATCTTTCTGTGTTTATCTATGAGTAAATCTCATGTGACTGAAAGTTCTTGATAGGTGTGCAATTTAGATTACTTGTAGAAAGATTAAGTAAATTGGAGACGCCCCAAACTAGAAGGAAGCTAAATGAATAGACTGCCTTAGAAAGATTCTGCTAGAAGCTTGGCACAAGACACCATAAGGAAGGAGTGCTGTGTGACTGGACTGTTCTACTGGGACTAAAGAAGTAGAACTCTTGTACTTGGACCTTTAATTCTGGGTAAAAACAAACTAACAAACAAAACAAAAAAAATTAATGTGTTTGTCTGCGTTAACTCAACTGAATGGTTATCTGAAAAGTTATCAAGGAGGAAAACTCAGGTGACTTAAAGTGCTTGATAGCTGTGCAGTTCTAATTACTTGTAGAAAGATCTAGTAAGTAATGGACATGGCTTAGCTAGAAGGATGCTAAATTTCTAGACTGACTTAGAAATATTCTGCAGGAAGCTTACAGAAGACACCAGCAGGAAGTAGTGCCATGTGACTGGACTTTTCTACTGGGACTAAAGAAGTAGAACTTTGTACTTGGACCTTTAATTTTGGGTAAAAAACAAACTAACAAACAAAACAAAAAAGTAGAGTGCTTGCCTTAGTTAACTGAATTAAATGGTTATCAGAACAGTTATCTACGTAAATATCAGGTAACTGAAAGGACTTTACAGCTGTGCAGTTTAAATTACTTATAGAAAGATCTAGTAAGTAGGGCGTGGCTTAGCTAGAAGAAAGTTAAATTTAAAACTGTCTTAGAAAGATTCTGCTAGAAGCTTGGTAAAAGACACCAAGTGGAAGGAGTGCTGTATGACTGGACTTTTCTATTGGGACTAAAGAAGTAGGACTCTTGTGACTTGGACTTTTAATTCATGATAAAAAACTAACCAACAAACAAAACAAAAACAAAATTAGTGCCTTTGCCTGAGTTGACAGAACTGAATGGTTATCTGAACAGTTATCTTGGTGTAAATCTCAGGTGACTGAAATGGTTTGATAGCTGTGCAGTTTAAATTACTTGTAGAAACATCTAGTAAGTGGGGTGGCCTTAGCTAGAAGGAAAGTAAAGTTACAGACTGCCTTAGAAAGATTATGTTGATGCTTGGCAGTAGACTCCAGGAGAAAATAGTGTTAAGTGACTGGACATTTCAACTGGGACTACAGAGTAAAACTCTTCAACTGGACCTTTACTTCAGGGTAAAAACAACCTAACAAATAAAACAAAACAAAAAAAAATAGAACGATTGTCTGAGTTAATTGAAATGAATGGTTATCTGAACAGTTGTCTAGGTGAAAATCTCAGGTAACAGAAAGGGATGGGTAGCTGTGCACTTAAAATACTTCTAGAAAGATCTAGTAAGTAGGGGCGTGCTTAGCTGGAAGGGAGTTAAATTTAAAGACAACCTTAGAAAGATTCTGCTAGAAACTTGGCAGAAGTCACCAGGAGGAAGGAGTGCTTTGTGACTAGACTTCTACTGGACTAAAGAAGTAGAACGCTTTACTTGGGCCTTCAATTCAGGGAAAAATAAACTAACAAAGAAAACAAAAAATTATTGTGTTTGAGTAAACTGAACTGAATGGTTATCTAAATAGTTATCTAGGTGTAAATCTCAGGAGACTGAAAGGGCTTGATAGCTGTGCAGTTTAAATTACTTGTAGAAAGATCTAGTAAGTAGGGGATCGGCAGAAGGAACCTAAATTTAAAACTGCCATAGAGAGATTCTGCTGGAAACTCAGCAGAAGACACCAGGAGGAAGGAGTGCTGTTTGACAGCAGTTCTTACTGAGACTAAAGAAGTAGAACTCTTGTACTTGGACCTTTAATTAAGGGTGAAAAACAACCTAACAAACAAAACAAAACAAAAAGAGTGTTTGTCTTAGTTAACTGAACTGAAAGGTTATTTAAACAGTTATCTAGGGTACAACTCTGGTAACTGAAGGGCTTGATAGCTGTGCAGTTTAAATTACTGTAGAAAGTTCTAGTATGTATTAGGTGTGGCTTTGCAAGAAGGGAGTTAAACTTAAAATTAGCCTTAGAAAGATTCTGCTAGAAGCTTGGCAGAAGCCACCAGAAGGACTGAGTGCTGTGTGACTGGACCAAACAAGTAGAACTCTTGTACTTGGACCTTTAATTCATGGTAAAAAACAAACTAACAAATATAACAAAAAATAATGTGTCTGAGATAACTGAACAGAATGGATATCTGAGCAGTAATCCAGGTGTAACTCTCAGGTGACTGAAATGACTTGATAGCTGTAAAGTTCAAATTACTTTTAGAAAGATTGAGTAAGGAGGGGCGTTGCTTAGCTAGAAGGAAGCTACATTTAAAGACTGACTTAGAAAGATTCTCTTAGAAGCTTGACAGAAGATACCAGGAGGAAGGAGAGTTAGGTGACTGGACTTCTACTGGGAGTAAAAAGAGAACTTGTGTCCTTGGACTTTAATTCTGGGTAAAAAAATTAACAAACAAAACAAAAAAATTAGCTTGTCTGAATTAACTGAACTGAATTGTTATCTGAAATGTTATCTCGTGTAAATATCAAGTGACTGAAAGGGCTTGTTAGCTGAACAGTTTAAATTACTTGTAGAAAGATCTAGAAAGAAGGCTATTAGTTAGCTAGAAGGAAACTAAATTTAAAGACTGTTTTAGAAAGGTCCGTCTAGAAGCTTGGCAGAAGACACCAGGAGGAAAGAGTGCTGTTTGACTGCAGTTCTCTACTGGGACTAAAGAATAAGAACTCTTGTATGTGGACATTTAATTCAGGGAAAAAAACTAACAAACAATACAAAAAAAGTGTTTGTTTGTCTGAGTTAACTGAACTATATTTTTATCCGAACAGTTATCTAGGTGTAAATCTCAGGTGACTGAAAGCACTTTATACAGTGTTGTTCAAATTACTTGTAGAAAGATTTAGTAAGTAGGGAATGAGGCTTAGCTAGAAGGATGCTAAAATTATAGACTGCCTTAGAAATACTCTGCTAGCAGCTTGACAGTAGACACCAGGAGGAAGGAGTGCTGTGTGACAGGACTTCTCAACTGGGACTAAAGTAGAGAACTCTTGTACTTGGACTTTAATTCTGGGTAAAAAACAAACTAACAAACAAATCAAAACAAAAAGACTGTTTGTCTTAGTTAACTGAACTGAATGGTTATCTGAACAGTTATCTAGGTGTAAATCTCTGGTAACTGAATGGCTTGATAGCTGTGCAGTTTAAATTACTTGTAGACAGATATAGTATGTAGGAGGTGTAGCTTTGCTAGTAGGAGTTAAACTTAAAATCAGCCTTAGAAAGATTCTGCTAGAAGCTTGGCAGAAGACACCAGGAAGACTGAGTGCTGTGTGACTGGACTTCTCTACTGGGACTAAAGAAGTAGAACTCTTGTACTGGACCTTTAATTCAGGGTAAAAAGCAAACTAACAAACAAAACAAAAAATAATGTCTGAGTTACCTGAACTGAATGGATATCTGAACAGTTATGCAGGTGTAACTCTCAGGTGACTGAAAAGGCTTGATAGCTGTGAAGTTCAAATTACATTTAGAAAGATGGAGTAGGTAGGGTGTGGCTTAGCTACAAGGAAGCTACATTTAAAGACTGCCTTAGAAAGATTCTCTTAGAAGTTTGGCAAAGACACCGGGAGAAAGGAGTGCTGTGTGACTGGACTTCTCTACTTGGACTTAGGAAGTAGAGCTTTGTACTTGGACCTTTAATTCATGGTAAAAAAAACATACTAACAAGCAAAACAACAAATTTGTTTGTCTGAGTTAACTGAACTAAATGGTTACATGAACAGTTATCAATTGTAAATCTCAGGTGAATGAAAAAAGTTGATGGCTGTGCAGTTCTAATTTCTTGTAGAAAGATCTAGCAAGTAGGGACATGGCTTAGCTAGAAAGATGCTAAATTTATATTCTGACTTAGAAATATTCTGCTGGAAGCTTTGCAGAAGACACCAGCAGGAATCAATGCTGTGTGACTGGACTTTTCTACAGGGACTAAAGAAGTAGAACTCTGGTACTTGGACCTTTAATTCTGGTAAAAACAAACCAACAAACAAAACAAAAATCTTGAGTGTTTGTCTTAGTTAACTGAATTAAATGGTTATCTGAACAGTTATCTATGTGTAAATCTCAGGTAACTGAAAGGACATGATAGCTGTGAAGTTTAAGTAACTTATAGAAAGATCTAGTAAGTAGGTGTGGCTCAGCTAGAAGAAAGTTAAACTTAAAATTAGCCTTAGAAAGATTCTGCTAGAAGCTTGGCAGAACCCACCTGGAGGGCTGAGTGCAGTGTGACTGGACATTTCTACTGGGACTAAAGAAGTAGGACTCTTGTACTTGGACTTTTAATTCATGATAAAAAAACTAACAAACAAACAAACAAAACAAAAACAAAATTAGTGTCTTTGCCTGAGTTGACAGAACTGAATAGTTTTCTGAACAGTTATCTAGCTGTAAATCTCAGGTGACTGAAACGGCTTGATAGCTGTGCAGTTTAAATTACTTGTAGAAACATCTAGTGGGGGTGGCCTCAGCTAGAAGGAAGCTAAAGTTACAGACTGCCTTAGAAAGATTATGTTGAAGCTTGGCAAAAGACTCCAGGAGGAAATTGTGCTAAGTGACTGGACATTTCAACTGGGACTACGAAGTAAACTCTTCAACTTGGACCTTTACTTCAGGGTAAAAACAAACTAACAAACAAAACAAAAAAAAACAGAATGTTTGTCTGAGTTAACTGAAATGAATGGTGATCTGAACAGTTGTCTAGGTGTAAATCTCAGGTAACAGAAAGGGCTTGGTAGATGTGCAGTTTAAAATACTTCTAGAAAGATCTAGTAAGTTGGGGTGTGGCTTAGCTAGAAGGGAATTAAATTTAAATACAACCTTAGAAAGATTCTGCTAGAAGCTTGGCAGATGTCACCAGGAGGAAGAGGTGCTATGTGACTAGACTTCTCTACTGGACTAAAGAAGTAGAATGCTTTACTTGGACCTTTAATTCAGGAAAAAAACTAACTAACAAATAAAACAAAAAAAATTGGTATGTTTGTCTGAGTAAACTGAACTGAATTGTTATCTGAACAGTTATCTAGGTATAAATCTCAGGAGACTGAAAGGGCTTGATAGCTGTGCAGTTTAAATTACTTGAAGAAAGTTCTAGTAAGTAGGGGCTCGGCAGAAGGAAACTAAATTTAAAACTGCCATAGAGAGATTCTGCTGGAGCTCAGCAGAAGACACAAGGAGGAAAAGAGCTGTGTGACTGGAGTTCTCTACTGGGACTAAAGAAGTAGAACTCTTGTACTTGGACCTTTAATTAAGGGTGAAAATATAACCTAACAAACAAAACAAAACAAAAAAGTGTTTGTCTTAGTTAACTGAACTGAATGTTTATGTGAATAGTTATCTTGGGTAAATCTTGGTAACTGAAGGACTTGATAGCTGTGCAGTTTAAATAACTTGTAGTAAGTTCTAGTATGTAGGAGGTGTGGCTTTGCTAAAAGGAAGTTAAACTTAAAATTAGCCTTAGAAACATTCTGCTAGAAGCTTGGCAGAAGACACCAGGAGGACTGAGTGCTGTGTGACTGGACTTCTACTGGGACTAAAGAAGAGACTCTTGTACTTGGACCTTTAATTCATGGTAAAAAACTAACAAACAAAACAAAAAAAATTAGCTTGTCTGAATTAACTTAACTGAATTGTTATCTGAAATGTTATCTCGTGTAAAACATCAAGTGACTGAAAGGGCTTGTTAGCTGAACAGTTTAAATTACTTGTAGAAAGATTTAGTAAGTAGGTACATGGCTTAGCTAGAAGGAAGCTAAATTTAAAGACTGCCTCAGAAAAGGTTCCTAGAAGCGGCAGAAGACCCCAGGAGGAAGGAGTGCTGTTTGACTGGAGTTCTCACTGGGACTAAAGAATAAGAACTCTTGTATGTGGACATTTAATTCAGGGAAAAAACAAAAACAAAACAAAGAAAAGGGTTTGTTTGTCTGAGTTAACTGAACTATATTTTATCCGAACAGTTATCTAGGTGTAAATCTCAGGTGACTGAAAGTGCTTTATATCAGTGCAGTTCAAATTACTTGTAGAAAGATTTAGTAAATAGGGAATGAGGCTTAGCTAGAAGGATGCTAAATTTATAGACTGCCTTAGAAAATACTCTGCTAGCAGCTTGACAGAAGACACCAGGAGGAAGGAGTGCTGTGTGACAGGACTTCTCAACTGGGACTAAAGAAGTAGAACTCTTGTACTTGGACCTTTGATTCTGGGTAAAAAACAAAAACAAACAAAACAAACAAAAAGACTGTTTGTCTTAGTTAACTGAACTGAATGGTTATTTGAACAGTTATCTAGGTGTAAATCTCTGGTAACTGAATAGCTTGATAGCTGTGCAGTTTAAATTACTTATAGAAAGATCTAGTATGTAGGATGTGTAGCTTTGCTAGAAGGGAGTTAAACTTAAAATCAGCCTTAGAAAGACTGTGCAAGAACTTGGAAGAAGACACCAGGAAGGCTCAGTGCTGTGTGACTGGACTCTCTACTGGGACTAAAGAAGTAGAACTCTTGTACTTGGACCTTTCATTCAAGGTAAAAAACAAACTAAAAACAAAACAAAAAAATAATGTGTCTGAGTTAACTGAACTGAATGGATATCTGAACGGTTATCCAGGTGTAACTCTGAGGTGACTGAAAAGACTTGATAGCTGTGAAGTTCAAATTACTTTTAGAAAGATCGAGTAAGTAGGGGTGTGGCTTAGCTGCAAGGAAGCTACATTTAAAGACAGTCCTAGAAAGATTCTCTTAGAAGTTTGGCAAAAGACACCACGAGGAAGGAGTGCTGTGACTGACTTCTCTACTGGGACTTAAGAAGTAGAACATTTGTACTTGGACCTTTAATTCGGGAAAAAACAAACTAACAAACAAAACAAAAAAATTATTTGTCTGAGTTAACTGAAATAAATGGTTACCTGAACAGTTATCGATGTGTAAATCACATTGACTGAAAGGGCTTGATAGCTGTGCAATTTAAATTACTTGTTGAAAGATTTAGTAAGTAGGAGATGAAGAAGCTTGAAGGAAGCTAAATTAATAGAACGTCTTAGAAAGATTCTACAAGAACTTCTCGCAGAAGACATCAGTAGGAATAAATGCTGTGTGACTGGACTTCTCTACTGGGAGAAAATAACTAGAACTCTTGTACTTGGACCTTAAATTCAGGGTAAAAAGCAAACTAACAAAAACAAATAAAATATTGTGTTAATCTGAGTTAACTGAACTGAATGGATATCTGAATTGTTATCTGCGTAACTCTCAGGTGTCTGAAAGGACTTGATAGATATACAGTTCAAATTACTTTTAGAAAGATTGAGTAAGTAGGGGTGTGGCTTAAGTAGGAGGAAGCTAAATTTAAAGACTGCCTTAGAAAGGTTAGCATAGAATCTTCGCAGAAGACACCAGGATGAAGGACTGCTGTGTGACTGAGTTCCTATTGTGAATAAAGAAGTAGAACTCTTGTACTTGGACCTTAATTCGGGTAAAAAACAACCTAACAAACAAAACAGAAAAAGTGTGTTTGAGTTAAGTTAACAGAATGGTTATCTGAGCAGTTATCAAGGTGTAAATCTCAGTTGACTGAAAGGGCTTGATAGCCGTGAGTTTAAATTACTTTAGAAAGATCTAGTATGTAGGGTGTGGCTTAGTTAGAAGGAAGTTAAATTTAAAGACTGTCTTAGAAAGATTCTGCTAGAAGCTTGGCAGAAGACATCAAGAAGGTGCTGTGTGACTGGACTTTTCTACTGGGACTTAAGTAGTAGTACTCTTGTACTTGGACCTTAATTCAGGGTAAAACAATCTAACAAACAAGACAAAAACATTTTGTGTTTGTCTGAGTAAACTGAACTGAATGGTTATCTGAACAGTTACCTAGGTGTAAATTGTAGGTGATTGGAAGGACTTGATAGCTGTGCAGTTTAAATTACTTTTAGAATGATCTAGTATATAGGGCATGGCTTAGCTGGAAGGTAATTAAACTTATAGACTGCCTTAGAAATATTCTGCTAGGTGCTTGGCAGAAGACACCAGAAGGAATGAGTGCTGTGTGACTGGACTTCTCTACTGGGACTAAAGAGTAGAACTCTTGTACTTGGACCTTTAATTCAGGGTAAAAACAAACTAACAAAAAACAAAAAATATATTGTGTTTGTGTGAATTAACTGAACTGAATGGTTATCTGAACAGTTATCTAGGTGTAAATCTCAAGTGACTGAAAGGGCTTGATAGCTGTGCAGTTTAAATTACTTGTAGAATGATCTAGTAAGTAGAGGGTGTGGCTTAGCTAGAAGGAATTTAAATTTAAAGACTGTCTGAGAAAGATTCTGCTAGAAGTTGCAGAAGACACCAAGAGGAAGGAGGGCTGTGTGACTGAACTTTTCTCCTGGGACTAAAGTAGTAGGACTCTTGAACTTGGACCTTTAATTCAGGATAAAAACAAACTAACAAAACAAAAATTAGTGTGTTTGTGTACGTTAACTGAACTGAATGGATATCTGAACAGTTATATAGGTGTAAATCTCAGGTGATGAAAAGGGCTTGATAGCTGTGCAGTTTAAATTACTTGTAGAAAGATCAAGTAATTAGGGGGCATGGCTTAGCTAGAAGGAGTTAAATTTAAAGTAAGCCTTAGAAAGATTCTGCAAGAAGCTTGGCAGAAGACACCAGGAGGACTGTGTGCTGTGTGACTGGACTTCTCTATTGGGAATAAAGAGGTAGAACTCTTATACTTGCACCTTTAATTCAGGGAAAAGCAAACAAAGCAAAAAGTTGTGTATTTGAGTTTACTCAACTGAATGGTTATCTGAACAGTTATCTAAGTGTAAATCTTAGGTGACTGAAAGTGCTAGAGCTGTGAAGTTTAAATTACTTGTAGAAAGATCTAGTAAGTGGGGTCATGATTTACCAAGAAGGAAGCTAAATTTAAAGATTGCCTTCAAAAGATCCTGCTAGAAGCTTGGCAGAAGCCACTAGGAGGAAGGAGTGTTGTGTGACTGGACTTCTCTACTGGGACTAAAGAAGTAGAACTCTTGTACTATGACCTTTAATTCAGGGTGAATAAACAAACTAACAAACAAAACAAAAAGTTGTTTGTCTGAGTTAACTGAACTAAATGGATATCTGAACAGTTACTAGCAGGGGTACACGAGGTTTCAGTACTACGACCGGTCCTTTTAATGTCTATATAAGTGACATTGCAGAGGAACTGGAAGGAAAAGTATGTCTCTTTGCAGACAACACAAAGATCTGCAACAGGGTTGATACACAAGATGGAGTGGAAAGGATGAAAAGGACTTGGCAAGGTTGGAGGAATGGTCAAATGTATGTCAGCATAGATTCAATGCAAAGAAGTGCAAAGTAATGCACATCAGAAATAAAACCCAGGGAAGCATACACAATGGGTGAAGAGATACTGACAACATTAAAATGGAAAGGGACCTGGGGTTAATTATATCACAAGACCTAAAGGTGGGTAAGCAATGTGAGAAGGCAGTAAGGAAGCCTGGGGGATACTGGGATGCATAGGAAGAGGCATCAATAGTAGAAAACAGGAAGTTGTTATCCTCTGTACAGACAATTCCTGAGACCCCATCTGAGTACTGTGCACAGTTCTGGAGACCCCATCGCCCAGAATGACATAGACAAAATGGAGGCTGCCCAGAGGAGGGCAACAAAGTGATGCAGGGTCTGCACCAGAAGACATATGAAGAAAGACTAAAGGAGCTTAATATTTATACCTTGAGGAAAGAATAGAGAGAGGACATGATAGAAACTTTTAAGTACCTCAGCGAATCAACAAAGTCCAAGAGGAAGCATCTTTCAGAAAAGAGATGCAAGAACAAGGGGCACAATTTGAAAATAGAGGGTGATAGCTCAGAGGTAATGTGAGGAAGTATTTTTCACAGAGATGGTTGTGGATGCATGGAACAGACTCCTGAGGAGGTCATGGAGTCAAAAACAGTGGGTGAATTCAAGAATGCATGGGACAGACGTAAGGCAGTCCTAGTGGAGGTTGGAGGAAGTAAGCTGTTGGATAAATAGGATCTGCAGCTTATCTGTTACATAGGAAAATGGGCAGAATAGGAGGCCAAGCGGTCCTATCTGCCAAAAATTCTATGTTTCTATGTTTCTGTGTTTATCTATGTTTAAATCTCATGTTACTGAAAGTTCTTGATAGGTGTGCAATTTATATTACTTGTTGAAAGATTAAGTAAATAGGAGACATGGCCTAACTAGAAGGAAGCTAAATGTATAGACTGCCTTAGAAAGATTCTGCTAGAAGCTTGGCAGAAGACACCATAAGGAAGGAGTGTTGTGTGACTGGACTTTTCTACTGGTACTAAAGTAGAACTCTTGTACTGGACCTTAGTCCTGGGTGAAAAACGAACTAACAATCAAAACAAAAAACAAATTAGTGTGTTTGTCTGTGTTAACTCAACTGAAAGGATATCTGAAAAGTTATCAAGGATTAAAACTCAGGTGACTGAAAGGGCTTGATAGCTGTGCAGTTCTAATTACTTGTAGAAAGATCTAAGTAGGGGACATGGCTTAGCAAGAAGGATGCTAAATTTATAGACTGCCTTAGAAATATCCTGCTGGAAGCTTGGCAGAAGACACCAGCAGGAAGTAGTGCTGTGTGACTGGACTTTTCTACTGGGACTAAAGAAATAGAACTCTTGTACTTGGACCTTTAATTCTGGGTAAAAAAAGAAACTAACAAAACAAAAAAATAAGAGTGTTTGTCTTAGTTAACAGAATTAAATGGTTATCTGAACAGTTATCTAGGCGTAAATCTCAGGCAACTGAAAGGACTTGATAGCTGTGCAGTTTGAATTACTTACAGAAAGATCTAGTAAGTAGGGACGTGGCAGCTAGAAGAAAATTAAATTTAACAACTATCTTAGAAAGATTCTGCTAGAAGCTTGGCAGAAGAAACCAAGAGGAAGGAGTGCTGTGTGACTGGACTTTTCTACTGGGACTAAAGAAGTAGGACTCTTGTACTAGGACTTTTAATTCATGATAAAAAACTAACAAACAAACAAAACTAAAACAAAAACAAAATTAGTGTGTTTGCCTGAGTTAACAGAACTGAATGGTTATCTGAACTGTTATCTAGGTGTAAATCTCAGGTGACTGAAAGGGCTTGATAGCTGTTCAGTTTAAATTACTTGTAGAAAGAGCTAGTAAGTGGGGGCTGGCCTTTAGCTAGAAGGAAACTAAAGTTACAGACTGCTTAGAAAGATTAAGCTTGAAGCTTGGCAGAAGACTCCAGGAGGAAATAGTGCTAAGTGACTGGACATTTCAACTGGGACTACAGGCGTAAACTCTTCAACTTGGTCCTTTACTTCAAGGTAAAACTACCTAACAAACAAAGCAAAAAAATAGAACTTTTGTCTGAGTTAACCTAAATGAATGGTTATCTGAACAGTTTTCTATATGTAAATCTCAGGTGATAGAAAGGGCTTTTTACTATACAGTTTAAAATACTTCTAGAAAGATCTAGTAAGTAGGGGCGTGGCTTAGCTAGAATGGAGTTAAATTTAAAGACAACCTTAGAAAGATTCTGCTAGAAGCTTGCAGAAGTCACCAGGAGGAAGGAGGTGCTGTGTGACTAGACTTCTCTATGGACTAAAAGTAGAACGCTTTACCTGGACCTTTAATTCAGGAAAAAAAACTAACAAACAAACAAAACAAAAATAGTGTGTTTGTCTGAGTAATCTGAACTGAATGGTTATCTGAACAGTTATCTTGGTGTAAATCTCAGGAGACTGAAAGGGCTTGATAGCTGTGCAGTTTAAATTACTTAGAAAGATCTAGTAAGTAGGGCACGGCAGAAGAAACAAAATTTAAAACTGACATATAGAGATTCTGCTGGAAGCTCAGCAGAAGACACCAGGAGGAAGGAGTGCTGTGTGACTGGAGTTCTCTACTGGGACTAAAGAGTAGAACTCTTGTACTTGGACCTTTAATTAAAGGTGAAAAACAACCTAACAAACAAAGCAAAACAAAAGAGTGTTTGTCTAAGTTAACTGAACTGAATGGTTATTTGAACAGTTATCAAGGGTAAATCTCTGATAACTGAAGGCTTGATAGCTGTGCAGTTTAAATTACTTGTAGAAAGTTCTAGTATGTATGAGGTGTGGCTTTGCTAGAAGCAAGCTAAATTTAAAGACTGCCTTAGAAAGATTCTGCTAGAAGCTTGGCAGAAGACACCAGGAGGACTGAGTGCTGTGTGACTGGACTTCTCTACTGGGACTAAAGTAGAACTCTTGTGACTTGGACCTTTAATTCAAGGTAAAAAACAAACTTACAAACAAAACAAAAAATAATGTGTCTAAGTTAACTGAACAGAATGGATATATGAACAGTTATCCATAGAAACATAGAAACATAGACTTTAATGACAGATAAGGACCGTTAGGCCCATCTAGTCTGCCCATTTCCTACCTACAGGATGAGCCCGCAGATCCTAGTTAACCAACAGCCTATTTCTTCCTGCCCCTCACAAGAATTGCCTTATGTCTGTCCCATGCGTTCTTGAATTCTCCCACAGTTTTAGACCCCACAACTTCCTCAGGAAGGCTGTTCCATCCATCCACCCTCTCTGTGAAATAATACTTCCTCACATTGCCCCTGAACCGCCCCTCCTTCTATCTTTAAATTGTGCCCCTTGTTCTTGCAAGTCTCTTTTCTGAAAGATGCTACCCTCTTGGATTTTGTTGATTCCTTTGAGGTACTTGAAAGTTTCTATCATGTCCCCCCTCTCCTTTCTTTCCTCAAGGGTATACATATTAAGCTCCTTTAGTCTCTCCTCCTTGCAGCTTCTCTTGCAGATCCTGCACCATTTTAGTTGTCCTCCTCTGGACTGCCTCTATCCTGTCTATGTCCTTGCAGAGATGGGGTCTCCAGAAATGGACACAGTATTCCAGATGGGGTCTCACCAACTGTCTGTACAGAGGGATAAAAACTTCCTGTTTTCAGCTGCTGATACCTCTCCTATACATCCCAGTATACCCCAGCCCTCCCTACTGCCTTCTCACATTGCCTTACTAACCTTAAGGTCATCTGATATGATTACCCCAGGTCCCTTTCCTGTTTTGTTGTTGTTACTACTTCCCACCATTGTGTATTCTTCCCTGGGTTCTTGTTTCCCAGGTGCATTATTTTGCACTTTTGCATTGAACCTAGCTGCCATCACGTCTGACCATTTCTCCAACCTTTCCAAGTCCTTTTCATCCTTTCCACGCTGCCTTGTGTATCAACCCTGTTGCAGATCTTTATGTCATCTGCAAAAGGCCATGCTTCCTTCCAGTCCCTCTGCAATGTCACTGATGAAGACATTAAAAGGACTGGACCCAATACTGAACCCTGCGGTACCCACTAGTAACCACCCTTTCTTCGATGGACTCCATTTACAATTACCTTCTGTCCTGCTGTCCAATGATATTTTACCAGGCTACCACCCTGGGACCCACTCCCAGGCTGGTTAATTTCACTAATAATCTTTTGTGTGGACTGTGTCAAATGCCTTGCTAAAGTCTAGGTAGACCATGTCACAGCCCCTCCTGGTCTACTACTTTGGTCACCAGTCAAAGAAATCTATTGGGTTTGTCTGACATGACCTTCCCGCTGTGAACCCATGCTGCCTTGGATCTGTGCTCCACCACCTCTAGGTACTCAACTATTCTTTCCTTACAAGTAGCTCCATCCTTTCCACCACAGAGGTCAGACTGACAGGTCTGTAGTTTCCTGCTCTGTCTTGGTCCCACTTTTGCGAAGAGGAATCACATCCACCTTCCTCCAGTCCCGGGTACCACACATCCTCCATGATTTATTAAAAAGAGTAGCCAGTGGTTTCACTAGTTCTTCCTTAATTCTTTCAGAATTCTGAGGTGAATTCCATCAGGACCCATTGCTTTGTCCACCTTCAGTTTTAGGAGTTCTTGCAGAACCCTTTCTTCTGTGAAAGGACTGGGATGACCCCCTATCAAAAGTGCTTCTATTAATTGGATTAGGCACTCCCCCTCCTCTTTGTGAATACTGAGCTGAAATATTCATTCAGTATTCCTGCTTTCACTGTCCCCTCTGCCCACCACCGTTCATTCTATTCAGCCTCACTATCCCTCCCTTTGTCTTTCTAGCTCGCTGAAGTACCTATAAAGGTTTATCCCCTTCTTAACTGGAGTTGGCTATCTTTTCCTCAGTTTGGGCCTTTGCTATTCTGACTTCCCTCCCTCTTCTTTCTGCCTTAACTGGTATAGCTCTCTCCTGCTCCTTCTGTGTTTCCTTATACTTTTGGAATACTATCTTTTCTTCCTGACTTTCACAGCCACCTCTCTTGAGAACCATAGTGGCTTTTTCTTTCATTTGATTTGTTTATTTGCTTCACACAAGGCTTGTTGCCTCTGTGATGGCAGTTTTGATAATTCCCATTGTTGCTCCACACCTCCTTCTAGCCTGTTTGCTAGTGCTTTTCTGAGGCACTCTCCACATCTTGACAAGTCAGCCCTCCCTAAAGTCCAGTACCCTCACTTTTTGTATAAGCTTGACTCTGTAGCTAGAGTTAACGTGACCCACACTGTCTGATGGTCACTTGTCCCCAGATGGCAACCCACTTCTAGATCTGAGATCCTCTCACTGCCCCGTTTGAGGAGTCCGAGGTCTAAGTTGCTCCCTCACAGTGGGTTCCAAAACAGCTGTCTAATGCCTGCCACCTGTAGGGGCATCAAGAATAGCCCTGCTCTTGGATGTGGCTGCAGCAAATGTGCTCCAGATTAACATCCGGCATATTCAGGTCTCCCATCAACAGTATCTCCCTTTCTCTGCCATTCTAAGAATGTCTTCCATCATATCCTTGTCCATTCCTTCCGCCTGACATGGGGGTCTGTACACAATCCTGTGCGGATTGGTGCCCTTCCAGTCTCCAAGGTGACCCACAGTGCCTCCTCTCTCCCTGTTTACTCTTTTGTTCAGTTGCTTTTATCCCTTCCTTTACATGAGAGCTATTCCTCCCCTCTTCTCCCCTGCCTGTCTCTCCTGTAAGTTGCTTGTACCTGGTATGTTACGCCAGTCAGCAGTTCTCTATGTACCATGTTTCTGTGACTGCTACAATATCCAGGCATCCCTCTTCCATTAAGGCCACCAGTTCAGGAGCTTGTTGCCCAGACTATGGGCATTGGTACTCATTACCCTCCATTTCTGATGGTCTTACCCCTTTGCCCCATCCCTGTCCTTCTTGCCTTTGTCACTTTCTCCATTTACCTGCCTTCTCCCTATCGACACCTCCATGTTGGTGTTTGCCAACTTACTATAGTGATTTTTGGGGGCTAGGATTTTCTGCTCCTTTCAGTGCCTCCCCCTTGGCTGGTTTAAAGCTGCCAATGAAGCATTAAACCTATCACCTAGGATCCTGGTTCCCTCCTGGACAGATGCAGCCATCATGCCAGTGAAGCTTGCATCCTCCAGGTGGACCCCAGTCCCTAATGAAGCCAAATCCCTGGGCTCCACCAGTTTTCAACCACTGATTGAATCCCATGGTACGGAACACCCTAGCCTCTCCTATGCCATAGATGGGTAGCACCTCCGAGAAGGTTACCGTGCACTGCTACTTGACTAAGGCCCCTCCCCAATTCCACAAACTCTTCCTGCACTTCTCTAATCCTTTCTTCCAGCCAGGTCGTTTGTCACAGGTGGACAATGACATCCAATCCTGTGCAGCTACTCCAGCAATCCAGGTGTAATCTCAGGTGACTGAAAGGACTTGATAGCTGTGAAGTTCAATTACTTTAGAAAGATAGAGTAAGGAGGGTGTTGCTAGCTACAGGGAAACATTTAAAGACTGCCTGTAGAAGATTCTACTAGAAGCGGCAGAAGACACCAGGATGAAGAAGTGCTGTGACTGGACTTCTCTACTTGGACTAAAGAGTGAACTCTTGTACTTGCACTCAAACCTTTAATTCAGGGTAAAAAATATAACAAACAAAACAAAAAAGAGTTTGTTTGTCTGAATTAACTGAACTGAAGGTTATCTGAACTGTTATCTGAGGTGTAAATCTCAAGTGACAGAAAGGGCTTGATTGCTGTGCAATTTAAATTGCTGTAAAGATTTAGTAAGTAGGAGTTGTGGCTTAGTGAGAAGGATGCTAAATTTATAGACAACACACAGATTCTGCTAGAAGCTTGGCAGAAGACACCAGGAGGAAGAAATGCTGTGACTGGACTTCTCTACTGGGAGTAAAGTTGAACTCTTGTACATGGACTATAATTCTGGGTAAAAAACAAACTAACAAACAAAACAAAAAAATTAAACTTGTCTAAATTAGCTGAACTGAATGGTTATCTGAAATTTTATCTCGGTAGAAATATCAAGTGACTGAAGAAGGACATGTGAGCTGAGCAGTTTAAATTACTTGTAGAAAGATCTAGTAAGTAGGCACATGGCTGAGCTAGAAGGAAGCTAAATTTAAAGACTGCCATAGTAAGGTTCACCAAGAAGCTGCAGAAGACACCAGGAGGAAGGAGTGCTGTTTGACTGGAGTTCTCTACTGGGACTAAAGAATAAGAACTCTTGTCAGAGGACATTTAATTCAGGTGAAAAAAAACCTAACAAACAAAAACAAAAAAAGGGTTGTTTGTCTGGAGTTAACTGAACTATATTTTTAGCTGAACAGTTATATAGATTGTAAATCTCAGGTGACTGAAAGCATTTTATAGCTGCAGTTCAAATTACTTGTAGAAGATTCAGTAAGTGGGCATGTGGCTTAGATGAGGATACAAAAATTTATAGACCTGCCTTACAAACACTCTGCTAGAAGCTTAGCTGAAGACACCAGGAGGAAGAGGTGCTGTGTGACAGGACTTTTCAGCTGGGACTACAGAAATGAACTCTTGTACTTGGACCTTTAATTCTGGGTAAAAGGAATAAACTAACAAACAAAACAAAACAAAAGACTATTTGTCTTAGTTAACTGAACTGAATGATTATTTGAACAGTTATCTAGGTGCAAATCTCTGGTAACTGAATGAGCTTGATAGCTATGCCAGTTTAAATTACTTGTAGAAAGGTCTAATATGTAGGAGGTGTGGTTTTGCTAGTATGGAGTTAAACTTAAATCAGCCTTAGAAACATTCTGCTAGAAGCTTAGCGAGAAGACACCAGGAAGACTGAGTGCTGTGCTGACTGGACTTCTCTACTGGGGCTAAGTAAGAGAACTCTTGTTCTTGGACCTTTAATTCAGGGTAAAAAAACAAACAAGCAAACAAAACAAAAAAAATAATATGTCCGAGTTAACTGAACTGAATGGATATCTGAACAGTTATCCAAGTGTAACTCTCAGGTGACTGAAAAGACTTGATAGCTGTGAGTTCAAATTACTTTTAGAAAGATCAAGTAAATAGGGGTGTTAAGCACAGCTACAAGGCTACATTTAAAGACTGCCTTAGAAAGATTCTCTTAGAAGTTTGTCTTGTAAATCTCTGGTGACTGAAAGGGCTTAATATATGTATTTTAATTACTTGTAGAAATATCTAGCAAGTAGAGACATGGTTTAGCTGAAGAAACTAATTTTATGGACTGCTCTTAGAAAGATTTCACAGAAGCTCAGCAGAAGACACCAGGAGAAAGGAGTGCTAGTGACTGACTTCTAATGGGACGAAAAGAGTAGAACTCTTGTATTTGGACCTTTAATTAAGGGTAAAAAAACAACCTAACTAACAATTAGAGTGTTTCCATGAGTTAACTGATCTGAATGGTTTTCTGAACAGTTACCTTTGGATAAATCTCAGGTGAATGAAAGGGCTTGATAGCTGTGCAATTTAAATTACTTGTAGAAAGATTTAGTAATATGGATGTGCTTAGCTAGAAGTAAACTAAATTATAGATTGTTAGAAAATTATGCTAGAAGCTGCAGAAGACACCAGAGGAAGAAGTGTTGTGACAGGATTCTACTGGGAGTAAAGAAGTAGAACTGTACCAGGACTTTAATTCTAAAAAATAACAATCAAAGCAAAAAAAATTAAATCGTTTTCTAGTTAACTGAACTGAATGGTCTGAACAGTTATCTATGTAACCCTAGACAGAAAAGGCTTGGTAGCTGTGCAGTTGAAAATACTTCAGAAAGATCTAGCAGGGGTGGGCTTTAATAGAAATGAGAGTTAAATTTAAAACAGTCTTAGAGAGTCTGCCTGAAGCTTGGCAGAAGACACCAGGAGAAGGAGTGCTGTGTGACTGACTTCTAATGGGACTAAAGAAGTAGAACCTTGTACTTGGATCTTTGTTCAGGGGAAAACAAAATCATCAAACAAAACAAAACAAAAATAAATATGTGTTTGTTCGCTAACTCAACTGAATGTATAGTTGAGTTATCTAGGTGTAAATCTTAGGTTACTGAAAGGCTGATAGCTGTGTAGTTACTTGTAGAAAGATGGTAAGTAGCTGTTGTGGTGAGGTAGAGAAGTCAATTCTGAAGTCAGAATTAGAAAGATCCTGGTAGCTTCAGAAGACACCAGAGGACTGAGTGCTGTGATTGGAATTTCACTGGGAATAAAGAAGAACTCTTTGTACTGCACCTTTAATTCAGGGAAAACAAACTAACAAGCAAAACAAAAAAATTGTGTGTTTGAGTTTACTCAACTGAATGGTTATCTTAACAGTTATCTAGGTGTAAATCTCAGGTGACTGAAAGTGCTTGGTAGCTGTACAGTTTAAATTACTTGTAGAAATATCTAGTAAGTAGGGAGCATGGCTTACCTAGAAGGAAGATACATTTAAAGACTGCCTTAGAAAGATTCTGCAAGAAGTTTTGCAGAAGACACCAGGAGGAAGGAGTGCTGTGTGACTAGACTTCTCTTCTGGGGCTAAAGTAGAACTCTTTTACATGGACCTTTAATTCAGGGCTAAAAAAAACAAACTAACAAACAACACCAAAAAAATAGTGTGTTTGTCTGAGTTAACTGAACTGAATGGATATTTCACCAGTTTTCTAGGTGAAACTTTCAGGTGACTGAAAGAACTTGATAGCTGTGCAGTTCAAATTAGTTTTAGAAAGATCGAATAAGTAGGGGTGTGGCCAAGCTGGAAGGAAGCTAAATTTAAAGACCGCCTTTGAAAGATTCTCTTAGAAGCTTGGCAGAAGACACCAGGAGAAAGGAGTGCAGAGTGACTGGACTTCTCTACTGGGACTACAGAAGTAGAACTCTTGTACTTGGACCATTAATTCAGGGCAAAAAAGAAACAAAGTAACATACAAAACAAAAAAAAATTGTTTGTCTGAGGTAACTGAACTTAATGTTTACCTGAACAGTTATCTATGGGTAAATCTCAGGTGACTGAAAGGGCTTGATAGCTGTGCAATTTAAATTACCAGTAAACAGATTTAGTAATAAGGAGATGTGGCTTAGCTAGAAGAAAAATAAATTTATAGACTGCCTTAGAAAAATTCTGCTAGAAGCTTGGCAGAAGACACCAGAAGGAAGAATTGTTGTGTGACTGGACTTCTCTACTGGGAGTAAAGAACTAGAACTCTTGTACTTGGACTTTAATTCTGGGTAAAAAAAAAAAGCTTAAAATCTTAACAAAAAATAGATTCTCTGAATTAACTGAACTGAATGGTTATCTGAACAGTTATCTATGTGTAAATCTCAGGTGACTGAAAGGGCTTGATAGTTGTGGAGTTTAAATAACTTGTAGAAAGATCTAGTAAGTAGGGGGTGGCTTAGCTGCAAGGGAGCTAAATCAACACACTGCCTTAAAAAGATTCTGTGAGAAGCATGGCAGAAGACTCCAGGAGGAAATAGTGCTTTGTGACTGAACTTCTCTACTGCGACTAAAGAAGGAAAACACTTGTTCTTGGACCTTTAATTCTGATAAAATAATACTAACAAACAAAACAAAAATAGAGTGTTTTTCTGAGTTAACTGCTGGGACTAAAGAAGTAGGATTCTTGTACTTGGACCTTTAATTCAGGGCAAAAAAGCAACCTAACAAGCCAACCAAAAAATATTAGAGCGTTTGTCTGAGTTAACTAAAATGAATGGTTATCTGAACAGTTATCAAGGTGTAAATCTCAGGTGACTGAAAGGGCTTGATAGCTTTGGTGTTTAAATTACTTGTAGAAAGATCTAGTAAGTAGGAGCACGGCATAGCTAGAAGGAAGCAAAATTTACAGACTGCATTAGAAAGACTCTACTAGAAGCTGGGCAGAAGACACCAGGAGGAAGGAGAGCTGTGTGACTGGACTTCTCTACTGCGACTAAAGAAGGAAAACACTTGTTCTTAGACCTTTAATTCTGATAAAATAATACTAACAAACAAAACAAAAATAGAGTGTTTTTCTGAGTTAACTGAACTGAATGGATATCTGATCGGTTATCTAGGTGTAAATCTTAGGTAACTGAAAGAGTGCGATAGCTGTGCAGCTTAAAATACTTGTAGAAAGATTTAGTAAGTAGGGGGTGTGGCATAGCTAGAAGGAAGTTAAACTTAAAAACTATATGAGAAAGATTCTGATAGAAACTTAGCAGAAGACACCAAGAGGAGGGAGTGCTGTGTGACTGGACTTTTCTACTGGGACTAAAGTAGCAGGACTCTTTTACTTGGACCTTTAATTCATGATAAAAAAAGTAACTAACAAACAAAAAAATTGCGTTTGTCTGAGTTAACTGAACTGAATGGTTATCTGAACAGTTATGTAGGTGTAAATCTCAGGTGACTGAAAGGGCTTGACAGCTGTGCTTTTTAAACTACTTGTAGAATGATCTAGTAAGTGGGGGAGCTTAGCTAGAAGGAAGCTAAATTCATAGAGTGCTTTAGAAAGATCATGCCAGAGTTTGGTAGAAGACTCCAGCAGAAAGAAAAGCTAGTGACTGGCCTTTTCTACTGGGACTAAAGAAGTAGGACTCTTGTACTTGGACCTTTAATTCAGGGTAAAAAAACAACCTAACAAAGAAAAGAAAAAAATAAATTAGAGCATTTGTCTGAGTCAACTGAACTGAATGGCTATCTGAACAGTTATCTAGATGTAAATATCAGGTGACAGAAAGGGCTTGGTAGCTGTGCAGTTTGAACTATTTGAAGAAAGCTCAAGTAAGTATGGAGAGTGGCTTAGGTAGAAGGGAATTACATTTTAAGACAGCCTTAGAAAGATTCTGCCAGAAGATTGGCAGAAGACACCAGGAGGAATGAGTGCTGTGTGACTGGACTTCTCTACTGGGACTAAAGAAGTAGAACTCTTGTACTTGGACCTTTAATTCAGAGAAAAAAACAAACTAACAAAAAAAAATGTGTTTGTCTGAGTTAACCCAACTGAATGGTTATCTGAACAGTTATCAAGGTGTAAATCTCAGGTGACTGAAAGGGCTTGATAGATGTGCAGTTTAAATTACTTGTTGAAAGATCTAGTAGGTAGGGGGAGTGGCGTAGGTAGAAGGAAGTTAAATTTAAAGACTGTTAGAAAGATTCTGCTAGTAGTTTGTCAGAATATCACCAGAGGATGGAGTGCAATGTGACCAGACTTCTTCAACCGGAGACTAAAGTTGTAGGACTCTTGTACTGCGACCTTTAATTCAGGGTAAAAAAAAAACAAACTAACAAACAAAAAAAAAATTTGTGTGTTTGTCTGAGTAAACTGAACTGAATGGTTACCTGAACAGATATCTACACGTAAATCTCAGGTGACTGAAATTGATTGATAACTGTGTAGTTTAAATAATTTGTAGAAAGTTCTAGTAAGTAGGGGAGCGGCTTAGCTAGAAGGAAACTAAATTTAAAGACTACCTTAGAAAGATTATGCAAGAAGCTTGGCAGAAGACACCACGAGGAAGTAGTGTTGTGTGACTGGACTTCTCTACTGGGAGCAAAGAAGTAGAACTCTTGTACTTGGACTTTAATTCTGGTTAAAAAAAGCAAACTAACAATCAAAACAATAAAAAAATTAGATTGTTTGACTGATTTACCTGAACTGAATTCCTATCTGAACAGTTATCTAGGTGTAAATCTCAGGTGACTGAAAGGGATTGATAGCTGTGCTGTTTAAGTTACTTGTAGAAAGATCTAGTAAGTAGGGGGAGGTTTAGCTAGAAGGAAGCTAAATTTACACTCTGAAATAGAATGTTTCTACTTGAAGCTTGGCAGAAGACTCCAGGATCAAATAGTGCTGTGTGACTGGACTTTTCTACTGGGACTAAAGAAGTAGGACTCTTGTACTTGGACCTTTAATTCACGGTGAAAAAACAACATAACTAATAAAGCAAAAAAAGATTAGAGTGTTTGTCTTAGTTAACTGAACTGAATGGTCATCTGGACAGATATCTAGCTGTAAATCTCAGGTGACAGAAAGGGCTTGGTAGCTGTGCAGTTGAAAGTACTTGTGAAAAGAGCCAGTAAGTAGGGGGTGTGGCTTAACTAGAAATCAGTTAAATTTAAAGACAGTCTTTGAAAGATTCTGCTTGAAGCTTGGCAGAAGACACCGGGAGGAAGGAGTGCTGTGTGACTGGACTTTTCTACTAGGACTAAAGAAGTAGAACTCCTGTACTTGGACTTTAATTATTGGTAAAAAAACAAACTAAAAAACAAAACAAAAAAAATTGAGAGTTTGTCTGAGTTAACTGAACTGAATCATTATTTAAACAGTTATCTAGGTGTAAATCTCAGATAATTGAAAGGGCTTGACATCTATGCTGTTTTAAATTACTTGTAGAAAGATCTAGTAAGTAGGGGGCGTGGCTTAGTTAGAAGGAAGTTAAATTTAAAAACTATCATAGAAACATTCTGCTATAAGCTAGGCAGAGGATACCAAGAGGATGGAGTGCAGCATGACCAGACTTTTCTACTGGGACTAAAGTAGTAGAACTCTTGTACTTGGACCTTTAATTCAGGGTAAAAAACAAACAAACTAACAAACAAAACAAAAAAAAATACTTTGTTTGTCTGAGTTAACTGAACAGAATGGATGTCTGACCAGTTATCTAGTTGTAACGCTCAGGTGACTGAAAGGACCTGATAGCTGTGCAGTTCAAATTACTTTTAGAAGGATCGAGTAAGTAGGAGACATGGCTTACCTAGAAGGAAGCTAGATTGAAAGACTGCCTTATAAATATTCTCTTAGAAGCTTGGTAGAAGATACCAGGAGGAAGGAGTGCAGTGTGACTGGACTTCTCTACTGGGACTAAAGAAGTAGAACTCTTGTACTTGGACCTTTAATTCAGCATAAAAAAATAACCTACCAAACTAAACAAAAAAAGATTAGAGCGTTTGTCTGAGTTAACTGATCTGAATGGTTACCTAAATAGTTATCTAGGAGTAAATATCAGGTGACAGAAAGGTCTTGGTAGCTGTGTACTTGAAAACACCTGTAGAAAGATCTAGTAAGTAGGGGGTGTGGCTTAGCTAAAAATGAGTTAAATTTAAAGACAGTCATAGAAAGATTCTGCTTGAAGCAGCTGTGCAGTTGAAAGTACTTGTGAAAAGATCCAGTAAGTAGGGGGTGTGGCTTAACTAGAAATCAGTTAAATTTAAAGACAGTCTGAAAGATTCTGCTTGAAGCTTGGCATAAGACACCATGAGGAAGGAGTGCAGTGTGACTGGACTTCCCTACTAGGACTAAAGAAGTAGAACTCTTGTACTTGTACCTTTAATTCAATGGAAAAAATCAAACTAATAGACAAAACACAAAAAACTTACTGTGTTTGTCTGAGTTAACTCAACTGAATGGTTACCTGAACAGTTATCAAGATGTAAATCTCAGTTGACTGAAAGGGCTTGATAGCTTTTAAGTTTAAATTACTTGTAGAAAGATCTAGTAAGTAGGGGCGTGGCTTACCTAGAAGGAAGCTTAATTTATAGACTGCCTTAGAAAGATTCTGCTAGAAGCTTGGCAGAAGACACCAGGAGGAAGGAGTGCTGTGTAACTGGACTTCCCTACTGGGACTAAAGAAGTAGAACTCTTGTACTTGGACCTTTAATTAAAGGTAAAAAAAAAACTAACAAACAATTACAGTGTTTGCGTGAGTTAACTTAACTGAATGGTTTTGTGAACAGTTATCTATGGGTAAATCTCAGGTGACTTAAAGGGCTTGATAGATGTGCAGTTAAAAAATACTTGTTGAAAGATCTAGTAAGTAGAGGGAGTGGCTTAGGTAGAAGGAAGTTAAATTTAAAGACTGTCTAAGAAAGATTCTGCTAGAATCTTGTCAGAAGACACCAAGAGGATGTAGTGCAATGTGACCAGACTTTTCTACTGAGACTAAAGTTGTAGGACTCTTGTACTTCAACCTTTAATTCAGGGTAAAAAAACTAACAAACAAAAAAAATTAGTGTGTTTGTCGAGTAAACTGAACTGAATGGTTACCTGAACAGATATCTACATGTAAATCTCAGGTGACTGAAATAGATTGATAGCTGTGCAGTTTAAATAATTTGTAGAAAGTTCTAGTAAGTAGGGGAGCAGCTTAGCTAGAAGGAAACTAAATTTAAAGACTGCTTTAGAAAGATTCTGCTTGAAGCTCGGCAGAAGACACCAGGAGGAAGGAGTGCTGTGTGAGTGGACTTCTCTACTAGGACTAAAGAAGTACAACTCATGTACTTGGACCTTTAATTTAGGGTAAAAAAACAACCTAACAAAACAAAACAAACAATTAGAGTGTTTGTCTGAGTTAACAGAACTGAATCTTTATCTGAACAGTTATCTAAGTGTAAATCTCAGGTGACTGAAAGGGCTTGACAGCTGTGCAGTTTAAATTACTTTTAAAAAGATCTAGTAATTAGGGGGCATGGTTTAGATATAAGGGAGATAAATTTAAAGTCAGTCTTAGAAAGATCATGCTAGAAGCTTATAAGAAGACACCAGGAGGACTGAGTGCTGAGAGTCTGGACATCTCTTCTGGGAATAAAGAAGTAGAACTCTTTTACCTGCACCTTTAATTCAGGAAAAAAACAAACTAACAAACAAAACAAAAAAAGTAGTATGTTTGTCTGAGTTAACTGAACTGAATGGATATCTGACCAGTTATCTAGGTGTAACTCTCAGGTGACTGAAAGGATTTGAAAGCAGTGCAGTTCAAATTACTTTTAGAAGGATCGAGTAAGTAAGAGGCGTGGCTTAGCTAGAAGGAAGCTAAATTTAAAGACTGCCTTAGAAAGATTCCTTAGAAGCTTGGCAGAAGACACCAGGAGGAAGGAGTGCTGTGCGATTGGTCTTCTCTACTAAGACTAAAGAAGCAGAAATCTTGTACTTGGACCTTTAATTCAGGGTAAAAAAAACAAACTAACAAACAAAACAAAAAAAATTGAATGTCTGAGTTAACTGAACTAAATGGTTACCTGAACAGTTATCTATGTGTAATCTCAGGTAACTGAAAGTGCTTGATAGCTGTGCAATTTCAACTACTTGTAGAAAGATTTAGTAAGTAGGAGAAATGGCTTAGCTAGAAGGAAGCTAAATTTATAGACTGCCTTAGAAAGATTCTGCTAGAAGTATGGCAGAAGACACCAGGAGGAAGCAGTGTTGTGTGACTGGTCTTCTCTACTGGGAGTAAAGAAGTGGAACTCTTGTACTTGGACTTTAATTCTGTGTAAAAAATGCAAACTAACAATCAAAACAAAAAAAAATTAGATTGTTTGTCTGATTTACCAGAACTGAATTCTTATCTGAACAGCTATCTAGAAGTAAATCTCAGGTGACTGAAAGGGATTGATAGCTGTGCAGTTTAAATTACTTGTAGAAAGATCTAGTAAGTTTGGGGTGGCTTTGCTAGAAGGAAGCTAAATTTACACACTGAATTAGAAAATTTCTGATAGAAGCTTGGCAGAAGACTCCAGGATCAAATAGTTCTGTGTGACTGGACTTTTCTACTTGGACTAAGGAAGTAGGACTGTTGTACTTGGACCTGTAATTGAGGGTAAAAAAACAACCTAACAAACAAAACAAAAAAAGATTAGATCATTTGTCTTAGTTAACTGAACTGAATGGTCATATGAACAGTTATCTAGGTGTAAATCTCAGGTGACAGAAAGGGCTTGGTAGCTGTGCAGCTGAAAATACTTGTAGAAAAATCTAGTAAGAAGGGGTTCTGGCTTAGCTAGAATTAGTTAAATTTAAAGAGAGTCTATGAAAGATTATGCTTGAAGCTTGGCAGAAGACACGAGGAGGAAGGAGTGCTGTGGGACTGGACTTTTCTACTGGGGGCCGGATATTCAAACTGCTTAGAAAAAGTGCGCAACAGCAGGAAAAGAAAGTCAATATGTAGATGCAACAGACTAATATTCAAACATGGATCAAAACAAATTGCGCAAGGAGTCAATCGGCCTTCAATATCGCATAAATTGTGCTATAGTGCAACCAGGAAGGGGAAGTTGAGCAGAAAGGTTGCACCATAGCACAACAAGGCTAGCCCAGCTGAGCAGTCCAGAGGTGCCATAGCGCAAGCAGAGCCCCCCACCCCCAGCAGAGCAATGGAACTGCACAACCAGGGAGGCAGGCTGGGACCCACCGCCAGCCATGCCACACATGGGCACAGGAACACACTGCAGAACCAACAAGACACCCGCACACCCCTAGCACAGCATCACTGGGGGAGGGATTAATGATCCACTGGCCCATGGGGACAAGCCAACAAAGCACAGCAGGGCCATGGACGCCTTAGCACAACCACTGTCAGGCTGAGACTGCCACACACAGGGGTTGACAACCACAGTGCACAGCAGCCCTCATCTGCACAGCACACCCTGCACCATGACCCCAAGACTCCACCCATGTGCAGTGACTGTCACTGCAAATACCCATGCATCCCCCGCACACGTCTAACCTCGGTGGTAGTATAGAACCATACAAGCCAGACGCACCTTGGGCACCCAGCAGTGGGCGGCAGCAGATGGCAAGACCGACTGAAAGTCACTGCCACACCAGAGACACCTCCCCATGCACACACACACAGGCACACACATACCCAGGACCATACCACCCGAGATGGCATGCAACTGAGCAACCATTGCCAGCTGCAAATCAGAGACCACCACAGTATTCATAACAAAATATATATATATTGGAAAACAGAAATTACAACAACAAGATCAAAAACAAAACTATATACAGATATTCAAGACAAGGGGGTAGGGGTACAAGGTAGGGTGGGAAAGGGGTAGTGAACAACTGGGAGAGGGAAGGCAGGGTGGGAGAATGGTGAAGTGGGAAGGGAAGGCACATCTATTGCCTTGCAGGCTGGTCTGCTGCTACCTGGTGCTGTCCTTCGGCCCACCGTCCACCTGACCCCATGGCGCTTGAATGTCCTGGAGGATGTCATGTGTGCCATGGAGACCCTGGTCAGCTGCTGGAGGGCACGTCCATCCTGCATAGGGATGCTGAGGCCTAGGAAGGAACACAGTCAATGGCTGTGAGTGTCCAACCCTGAACACCACCCATCCTGCAAGGCATATAGCCCAGTGCCCCGCACCTGTGATGGCATGTATCCACCCACAGTGACCATGTACATGACATGCCCAACCAGGCAGCACCAGCTATGTGCACCACTGTACACACACACTGCCCATGTCCATCACAGTACAAACAAGGCTGTCAAGTGATGTGGCAATGTGGTGGGATGCCAGTTCCATAGCCATGTGCCCAGTGCATGCTTGGACCACCAGTGATGCACACACAGACATGCAGTGATACTGGACAGTGATGACTGTTGCCTGTGTAATGCATGGTTGTGTTGTCCAAGGCTGGTGGTCATGCCCACCATCTCCAGCATGCAATAGCATCCATGATGTAATGAGTCTCACACTCATCAAGCAGCTGTGGTTGCTGCTGCTGCTGCCGCTGTGGCCACCCCTCATGTCCTCCCACCGCCCACCTGGTCCCCTGCCATGGCCCCCCTCTCTCCAGCCCAGCCTGCATCCACCTGCACCAGGCCTGGAGACAAATGTTGAGAAAACATCAGTGTAGACCCAAAGCAGACTGCCCCCTGCCCCAGTGAGTGTGCCTGCCCACACAGCCAGACCCATGCATCTCACACCTGCACACACTGACACAGCCAACCATGGCAGAGCCATCCCCCATGCACCACCACCACCAAAACACAGTCACACCCCTACGGAGAATACAGGTGCAGAGATGGTACACCCACCTGGCCTAGGCACAATGCCTCTCGTGGCACGTGACCTAAGGCGTCGAAGCAAGTACAGCTCCCTCCTGCGGAGGTCACTAAACCTGTGCCTGCACTGCTCCACAGACCAGCACCACTCTGTGACCCTCACCAGGTCAGTGGCCACCTGCAGCCACACCTGGGTGTGGCCATGGTGAGGGGCTCATCCCGTACAGTGCCTCATAGTGGGCTCAGCCAGGGCCACCAGGTTGGCCACCTCACCTGGCTCCATTGGGGAGCTCTCCTGCATGCCATATTTTGGGTCGTACAGCAGGCAATATGGCGCCCTGCAGCGCGGCAACCCCACGTGGAAATGTTGCACAATAGACCACCATAGGTTCCAATCGCGCTGTTCGTACAGCGCCGTCGGTTCACATAGTGCTGTCACCAAACAGAGCAATAGAGCCATACACATGGCAGCCGAACAGCACCAGGGGGTAAAGGTCAGACACCAGGTCAGGGGTCTATGACGCAAGGCCACGCACAGCGCCATCTGATGTCTATGCATCCTGCGCGACCGATCACCTGCGTGCCAGTGCCACAGTGGACTATTGTGCAGTAGTGCCACAGCGCCATATGGTGCCCAGTGCTGTAGCGCCACTGGCACAATGGTGGCCATGGCCTGAATTGCCGATCGTGCACAGCACGTCATCAGCATGGCAGATGCCTGCATAAGCTACCTGGGCATGCACAATGCAGTGTACCACACAGTCACAGATCTGCACCATTGGCTCAGCCGGCTCAACCGTATTGCGCAAATCGCAACAGCGCGATATTCAGCCAACACATGCAAATCATCTGATCAGCCATTCAAAGGCGCAGTGGCATGATTGCATCTCATACAGTTGCTCCACTCCTAATTTGCATGCATTGCGCTATAAATGTGTGACATTGGGCTGCGCTTGCCAGATTCAGTTACTGCAGGTGAGAGGTGGGTTGCAAGCTGTGGGATGTTCTGGACAATGGTCATGGGATAACGCTGTAGACTGCACAGTGACAGGTGTCCACTTCCACCCTCACAGATCACCCTTGACCGAGCAGAGCCAAGGTGATGGTGAGGATGGTGGGGAGGAGGAGGCCCAACTTCACCACGCAGAGACAGAGGCCCTCTTCCAGGAATACCTGGAGGAGGAGACTACTGAGTGACGGCGGGCACCCTCAGGCTCCTTAGCGGCTGCATGGGAGGGGTAGCTGCGGCAGTGAACCTGCATGGAAGCCACCAGCGCCCATGCAGGAATGCAAAAAGAAGATGGGACAGACCGCAGGAGGGTGAAGGAGAAGGTGGCAGCCCCTCAGGGTGGCACGTGCTGGCACTGGCGGGTGCCAGCCAGCGGTGGTGGAGCTGACCCCGCTGAGGACCGACTGGCTGCATCACTGCAGTGGAGTGCTATTGAGGGCGTACCAGGTGGATTTCAGACAGGTGGAAGCCCATCACTGCACGGGCATGGCGGTGGTGGTGTTGTGGGGGAAGGTTGTTCACATGCACTACGTCTCTTTCTGTTACAGATCCTGTTCATCTTCAGTGGATGGTGGTGGTGGGTCCAGGCAGTGAGGAAGACCTGCTGGACATGGAGGAGGGTCCATCCACCTCTGTCACCAGCCAGCATGCACTGCACCAGCATGCACGCTGGGCTGCCAACTCTGGTGTTGGTGAGTCGGGTGTGGGGGGTGCACAGCCTGTGTCTCAGCAGTCTGGCATGCAAGCATGCCAGCATGCTGCAACTGTGGCTGTAGCACGTACCTGCACCATTGATGATGCAAGGACTGCAATGGGCAGTGACATGTGTGTGTCCCATGACGGACACACAGCAGGCCAGCACATGCCCCTGGGCCTAGCTGGTTCCAATGTGTGTGTGTCAGCATGTTGGCACAGTCCCAGGCTGTGCCTGTCAGCACCGGTGGGGCAGCACCGGTGGTTGTACAGGTGTCTGGCACTGTTGCGGCCACAGCAGTGGAATGAGTGGTCCCTGGGGCACAGCGGTTGGAGGGGCAGCAGCAGTCACCCACCAGGTCTGGGGGTAAAGAGTCCAGCGGTGGCACATGCCCACTGCCCTTTGATATGCCCATTCCTGGTCCTGGTGAACAGCGCCCACCCTCAAGGGATGTTGAGCATCAGGACCTTCCATACCCTGGGGGACAGGATGCTGTTGTGGCAGAGTACCCATTTGAAGAGCACACCTGCCTTCTGCAGGAATCAGTACAGCAGCAAAGGCAGGTTGCAACGTCTGTGGAGGCACTGTGTGTGGCTGTGGAGCGGCACAGCAGGGACTGTGCTCTGGACCATGCAGAGATGGTCCATATGCGGATGGATGTGAGCGCCGCCATTGACAGGCAGACCCAGGCATTGCTCACTGTTGTGGCTGCATTGGGCACACAAGCAGGTGCTCCTGTACCATGCACTCCACACAGTACGCTCTCCACTCCCCGTTCCTGGTGTCATGCGACACCAAGCCTGTCGATGCCGGGTTCTGCTGTGGGCATCCCAAGCACCCCTGGTGCAGGTATGTTTGGCATACTACAGACCCCACTGCGGACAAGGTCGCGATCACGCAGTGGAACCCCTGGTGGCCAATCAGTGCCACCCCATGTGGCCCCTGCTCAGCCTGCCAGTGCTGTTGGGTCACAGCGGGGCCGCCCATGCATCCGCGGTGGCCGTGGAAAGGTGCAACATGACTGACCTGTCTCCCAGTGCGAGCCCTGTCTGGTGCTGCCCTGTGTGCACTGTGCATCATGGTGGGCAGTGCACTGGTGGGTGCCCTGCACATCACGCCGACATATGGACCACCTGCACACCATCCCGACTGCTGTCCACAGGTGCGCAGTGCATGATGATGCCTGCATTGTACTGTACACCAAGGTGCAAGTGCCTAGCATCTGACACACGACTTGGACAGTACAGGTGGTGGGTGTGGTCTGTGGATCTGTGTGTTTGCCATGTCTGTTCCTGCTCTGCTGTGCACCTGCCCATGTTCGCTTTGTGCCTGGTGTGTGTGTGTGTGTGTCCATATGACTGTTTGCCCCTCCCTGATGGTGTGTTTGTGTGTCTGGTCCCTTCCACTCCCCTTGCCGTCATGCACCCCTGGTGTGTCACTCTGTGTGCCTGTGGGTTGTACCAGGACAGTGTTGTTTGCACATGGTCCCTTGACTTACCTGTGTCATGCATAATGCTCCTCCATGATGGTGTCCCGGTGCAGCTGGGCCTGCCAGATCAGTCGGGGTCCCGCCGTCCAAGGGGGGGCTGCTCATCACCATCAACACTGGCGCCGTTGGTGTCCCCATCGCTGTCCCCCTCTTCAACCTGTAGGGCTATCCCACAGTCTTTGGCCATGTTGTGCAGGATACAACAGGCCAGGAATATCCCACAGGCCTTTGAGGGGCTGTACTGTAGGGCACTGTCGGAGGTGTCTAGGCATCAGAAGCATGCCTTGAGCATCCCAAGCACCCGCTCAATGATGTTGCATGTGGCAGCATGTGCCTCATTATAGTGTTGCTGCGATGGGGTCATGGGCGCTGGTACGGTGTGAGCAGCCAGGGATGGAGTGGGTATCCGCTGTCACCTGTGTGGAGATAGTGGAGATCAGTATCATGTTCAGGTCCATATTGCCTATATCCCTGTGTGCCACTACCATGGCACCTGTGGCATTCCCACCCTTGCCCCGAGTTTGCATTTCCTACATGTGTACTCACCCACTAGATGGCCTGTGGGGATGTCCCCACTCTCAATCAATGGCACAGTGCAGACTGATGCCATATGAAGGTATCATGTGCCCGCCAGGTGTGTGTGGCACAGAGACTTGATTATACGCCCAGTGGCATCACACACACCTGGCAGTTGACACTGGAGAAGCCCTTTCTGTTCCTATATGCAGCCCCATCGGGGCCAGGTGGGTGTGAATGGCCACATGGGTGCAGTCTATGGCCCCTAGCACGCCAGGCATATGTGCTACCCTGTGAACTCCTGCATGTTTACTGTACGCTCTGCCATGGTGCTGGGGAAATGGATGCTCCGCATGTGGCAGCAGTGTGCTGAGGAATTGGGGAGGATGCGTGACATGGCTGACTGTGTGATGCCTGTGGTGTCCCCTGTTGGCCTCTGGAAGGTGCCTGTGGTGAGCAGGCACATGCAGGCTGTCACCTTGGTCTCCACTGACAGAGCGTGACTCCGTCATGAGGGTGCCTGCATCACATCACTGCACAGCTCACAGAGCCACCTCAGTATTGCCCTGTTCAGGTGGTACCGGCCCACAATCTCTACATCTGTGTACAGCTCAAAGCTGATGCGGGCACGGTTCTGCCTGTTGGGGGCGTACCGCTGACGGGCCTATCCATGGCCTCATCCCCCTGCACCTTGCATTCTCACCCCCCCTCATTACAGCTTCCATGTGGAAGCTGCCACTGTCCATCTCCCTGGCTTGTGACCCCCCTGGCTGATGTTGCTTTGTTATCCCGCTGTCTTGACTGCTACTTCCACTGCACTGGGCACCCCCACTGGCCTCCACAGCCTATGACCTACACTGCTTCCCTTGCCTGCCCTGGCCTGTCACTGTCTGTCTTTCTCTCTCTCTCTTCCCCACTTGGCATCCCTGTAGCGTTCTTGCGCCTCTTCCTTGAGCCTTTTTATTTTGGCTCATTTCCGCTGGTGTACAACTTCCGACTGTTCCTCTGTTGCACATTGCGCAAGTCTTTGAATATTGCATTGCGCTCTTTATGCATGGATCCACCCCCTTCAGTTGCGCATGCCTTCATTTGCATTGCGCTGTTGCTCAGCATGTTTTCGGTGGTGCAACTGCCTCCTGCTGAATATCGCAGAATGGTGCACTTTCGGACTTGCGCATGCGCAACCCTATTGCGCATGGTGCAACCCTTTTGAATATCCAGCCCTGGGACTAAAGAAGTAGAACTCTTGTACTTGGACTTTAATTATTGGTAAAAAAAAAATCTAAAAAACAAAACAAAAAAATAGAGTGTTTGCCTGAGTTAACAGAACTGAATGGTTATTTGAACAGTTATCTAGGTGTAAATCTCAGGTAACTGAAAAGCTTGAGAGTTGTGCTATTGTAAATTACTTGTAGAAAGATCTAGTAAGGAGGGGGCATGGCTTAGCTAGAAGGAAGTTAAAATTAAAAACTATCATAGAAAGATTCTGCTAGAAGCTTGGCAGAGGACACCAAGAGGATGGAGTGCAGTGAGACAAGACTTTTCTACTGGGACTAAAGAAGTAGATCTCTTGACTTGAACCTTTAATTCAGGGTAAAAAAACAAACTAACAAACAAAAAAATAGAGTGTTTGTCTGAGTTAACCGAACAGAATGTATATCTGACCAGTTATCTAGTTGTAACTCTCAGGTGACTGAAAGGACTTGATAGCTGTGCAGTTCAAATTACTTTTAGAAGGATCGAGTAAGTAGGAGACGTGGCTTAGCTAGAAGGAAGCTTGATAGAAAGACTGCCTTAGAAAGATTCTCTTAGAAGCTTGGCAGAAGACACCAGAAGGGAGGAGTGCTGTGTGACTGGACTTCTCTACTGGGACTAAAGAAGTAGAACTCTTGTACTTGGACCTTTAATTCAGGGTAAAAAAAAAAAACACTAACAAGCCAAGCAGAAAAAAAATTGTTTGAGTTAACTGAACAAAATGGTTACCTGAACAGTTATCTATGTGTAAATCTCAGGTGAATGAAATTGCTTGATAGCTGTGCAATTTAAATTACTTGTAGAAAGATTTAGTAAGTAGGAGACATGGCTTAGCTAGAAGGCAGCTACATTTATAGACTGCCTTAGAAAAATTCTGCTAGAAGCTTGGCAGAAGACACGAGGAGGAAGAAGTGTTGTGTGACTGGACTTCTCCACTTGGAGTAAACAAATAGAACTTTTGAACTTGGACTTTAATTCTGGGTAAAAAAAACTAACAATCAAAACAAAAAAATTAAATAGTCTGAATTAACTGAACTGAACTCTTATCTGAACAGTTATCTAGGTGTAAATCTCAGGTGACTGAAAGGGCTTGATAGCTGTGCAGTTAAAATTATTTGTAGAAAGATCTAGTAAGTAGGAGGTGGCTTAGCTAGAAGGAAGCTAAATTCGCACACAGCCTTAGAAAGATAGTGCTAGAAGCTTGGCGAAGACTCTAGGAGAAAATAGTGCTGTGTGACTGGACTTTTCTACTGGGACTAAAGACATAGGACTTTTGTACTTGGACACTTAATTCAGGGTAAAAAAACAACCTATCAAATAAAACAAAAAGGTTTAGAGCATTTGTCTGAGTTAACTGAACTGAATGGTTACCTGAATAGTTATCTAGAAGTAAATATCAGGTGACAGAAAGGGCTTGGTAGCTGTGCACTTGAAAATACCTGTAGAAAGACCTAATAAGTAGGGGGTGTGGCTTAGCAAGAAATGAGTTAAATTTAAAGACAGTCTTAGAAAGATTCTGCTTGAAACGTGGCAGAAGACACCATGAGGAAGGAGTGCTGTGTGACTGGACTTCCCTACTGGGACTAAAGAAGAAGAACTCTTGTACTTGGACATCTAATTCAGGGGAAAAAAACAAACTAAAAAACAAAACAAAAAAACAGTGTGTTTGAGTTAACTCAACTGAATGGTTATCTGAACAGTTATCAAGATGTAAATCTCAGGTGACTGAAAGGGCTTGATAGCTTTTAAGTTTAAATTACTTGTAGAAAGATCTAGTAAGTAGGGGGCATGGCTTACCTAGAAGGAAGCTTAATTTATTGACTGCCTTAGGAAGAATCTACTAGAAGCTTGGCAGAAGACACCAGGAGGAAGGAGTGCTGTGTGAGTGGACTTCTCTACTAGGAGTAAAGAAGTACAACTCTTGTACTTGGACAGTTAATTTAGGGTAAAAAAAAACAACCTAACAAAACAAAACAAACAATTAGAGTGTTTGTCTGAGTTAACTGAACTGAATGGTTATCTGAACAGTTATCTAAGTGTAAATCTCAGGTGAGTGAAAAGCCTTAACAGCTGTGCAGTTTAAATTACTTGTAAAAAGATATAGTAAGTAGGGGCATGGTTTAGAAACAAGGGAGATAAATTTAAAGTCAGTCTAAGAAAGATCATGCTAAAAGCTTATCAGAAGTCATCAGGTGGACTGAGTGCTTTGTGTCTGGACAACTCTTCAGGGAGTAAAGAAATAGAATGATTGTACCTGCACCTTTAATTCAGGAAAAAAACAAACAAACAAAACAAAAAAAGTAGTATGTTTGTCTGAGTTAAATGAACTGAATGGATATCTGACCAGTTATCTAGGTGTAACTCTCAAGTGACTGAAAGGATTTGAAAGCTGTGCAGTTCAAATTACTTTTAGAAGGATCGAGTAAGTAAGAGGCGTGGCTTAGCAAGAAGGAAGCTAAATTTAAAGACTGCCTTAGAAAGATTCCTTAGGAGCTTGGCAGAAGACACCAGGAGGAAGGAGTGCTGTGTGATTGGTCTTCTCTACTAGGACTAAAGAAGCAGAAATCTTGTACTCAGACCTTTAATTCAGGGTAAAAAAAAAACTAACAAACAAAACCAAAAAAAATTGAATGTCTGAGTTAACTGAACTAAATGGTTACCTAAACAGTTATCTATGTATAAATCTCAGGTAACTGAAAGGGCTTGATAGCTGTGCAATTTAAAAATTACTTGTAGAAAGATTTAGTAAGTAGGAGAAATGGCTTAGCTAGAAGGAAGCTAAATTTATAGACTGCCTAAGAAAGATTCTGCTAGAAGTTTGGCAGAAGACACCATGAGGAAGTAGTGCTGTGTGACTGGACTTCTCTACTGGGAGTAAAAAAGTCAAACTCTTGTACTTGGACTTTAATTCTGGGTAAAAAAAGCAAACTAACAATCAAAACAAAAAAAAAATAAGATTGTTTGTAAGATTTACCTGAACTGAATTCTTATCTGAACCGTTATCTAGGTGTAAATCTCAGGTCACTGAAAGGGATTGATAGCTGTGCAGTTTAAATTACTTGTAGAAAGATACAGTAAGAAGGGGGTGGCTTAGCTAGAAGGATGCTAAATTTACACACTGAAATAGAATGTTTCTGCTTGAAGCTTGGCAGAAGACTCCAGGATCAAATAGTGCTGTGTGACTTGACTTTTCTACTGGGACTAAAGAAGTAGGACTCTTGTACTTAGACCTTTAATTCACGGTGAAAAAACAACCTAACTAATAAAACAAAAAAAGATTAGAGTGTTTGTCTTAGTTAACTGAACTGAATGGTCATCTGAACAGATATCTAGCTGTAAATCTCAGGAGACAGAAAGGGCTTGGTAGCTGTGCAGTTGAAAATACTTGTGAAAAGAGCCAGTAAGTAGGGAGTGTGGCTTAATTAGAAATCAGTTAAATTTAAAGACAGTCTTTGAAAGATTCTGCTTGAAGCTTGGCAGAAGACACCAGAAGGAAGGAGTGCTGTGTGACTGGACTTTTCTACTGGGACTAAAGAAGTAGAACTCTTGTACTTGGACTTTAATTATTGGTAAAAAAACAAACTAAAAAACAAAACAAAAAATAAAGAGTTTGTCTGAGTTAACTGAACTGAATCGTTATTTGAACAGTTATCTAGGTGTAAATCTCAGATAATTGAAAGGGCTTGACATCTATGCTGTTTTAAATTACTTGTAGAAAGATCTAGTAAGTAGGGGCGTGGCTTAGCTAGAAGGAAGTTAAATTTAAAAACTATCATAGAAACATTCTGCTAGAAGATAGGCAGAGGACACCAAGAGGATGGAGTTCAGTATGACCAGACTTTTCTACTGGGACTAAAGAAGTAGAACTCTTCTACTTGGACCTTTAATTCAGGATAAAAAAAAAACAAAATAACAAACAAAACAGAAAGAAATACTTTTGTTTGTCTGAGTTAGCTGAACAGAATGGATATCTGACCAGTAATCTAGTTGTAACGCTCAGGTGACAGAAAGGACTTGATAGCTGTGCAGTTCGAATTACTTTTTGAAAGGTAGAGTAAGTAGGGGGAGTGGCTTAGCTAGAAGGAAGCTAGATTGAAAGACTGCCGTAGAAAGATTCTCTTAGAAGCTTGGCAGAAGACACCATGAGGAAGGAGTGCAGTGTGACTGGACTTCTCTACTGGGACTAAAGAAGTAGAACTCTTGAACTTAGACCTTTAATTCAGGGTAAAAAAATAACCTACCAAACTAAACAAAGAAAGATTAGAGCATTTGTCTGAGTTAACTGAACTGAATGGTTACCTGAATAGTTATCTAGGAGTAAATATCAGGTGACAGAAAGGTCTTGGTAACTGTGCACTTGAAAACACCTGTAGGAAGATCTAGTAAGTAGGGGGTGTGGCTTAGCTAGAAATGAGTTAAATTTAAAGACAGTCTTAGAAAGATTCTGCTTGAAGCGTGGCAGAAGACACCATGAGGAAGGAGTTCTGGGTGACTGGACTTCCCTACTAGGACTAAAGAAGTAGAACTCTTGTGCTTGTACCTTTAATTCAGGGGAAAAAACAAACTAACAAACAAACAAAAAACTTAGTGTGTTTGTCTGAATTAACTCAACTGAATGGTTATCTGAACAGTTATCAAGATGTAAATCTCAGTTGACTGAAAGGGCTTGATAGCTTTTAAGTTTAAATTACTTTTAAAAAAGATCTAGTAAGTAGGGGGCGTGGCTTACCTAGAAGGAAGCTTAATTTATAGACTGCCTTAGAAAGATTCTGCTAGAAGCTTGGCAGAAGACTCCAGGAGGAAGCAGTGCTGTGTAACTGGACTTCCCTACTGGAACTAAAGAAGTAGAAATCTTGTACTTGGACCTTTAATTCAGGGTAAAAAAAAACAAACTAACATACAAAACAAAAAAACTTGGAGTGTTTGTCAGAGTAAATTGAATTGAATGGTAATATGAAGAGTTATCTTGTTGTAAATCTCAGGTGACTGAAAGGGTTTAATAGCTCTGTAGTTTAAATTACCTGTAGAAATATCTAACAAGTAAAGACATGGCTTAGCTAGAAGGAAACTAATTTTATAGACTGCCTTAGAAAGATTCTGCTGGAAGCTCAGCAGAAGACTCCAGGAGAAAGGAGTGCTGTGTGACTGGACTTTCCTAAGGGGACTAAAGAAGTAGAACTCTTGTACTTGGACCTTTGATTCATGGTGAAAATTTCAAACTAGCAAACAAAGCAAAAAATATTCGTGACTGAAAGGGCTTGATAGCTGTGCAGTTTAAATTACTTGTAGAAAGATCTAGTAAGTAGGGGGTGTGGCTTAGTAAGAAGGGAGTTAAATTAAAGTCAGCCTTAGAAAGATTCTGCTGGAAGATTGGCAGAAGACACGAGGAAGACTGAGTGCTGTGTGACTGGACTTCTCTACTGGGATTAAAGAAGTAGAACTCTTGTACTTGCACCTTTAATTCAGGGGAAAAAACAAACTAACAATCAAAACAAAACAAAAAAACAAACAAAACAAAAAGAATTGTGTGTTTGAGTTTACTCAACTGAATGGTTATCTTAACAGTTATCTAGGTGTAAATCTCAAGTGACTGAAAGGGTTTGATAGCTGTGAAGTTTAAATTACTTTTAGAAAGATCTAGTAAGTAGGGGGCATGGCTTACCTAGAAGGAAGCTAAATTTAAAGACTGCCTTAGAAAGATTCTGCTAGAAGCTTGGCACATGACACCAGATGGAAGGAGTGCTGTTTCACTGGACTTCCCTACTCAGAGTAAAAAAGTAGAACTCTTGTAATTGGACCTTTAGTTCAGTGTAAAATAGAAACTAAAAAAAAATATTGTGTTTTTCTGACTTAACTGAACTGAAATGATATCTGAACAATTATCTTGGTGTAAATCTCAGGGAACTGAAAGGGCTTGATAGCTGTGCAGTTTAAATTACTTGTAGAAAGATCTAGGAAGTAGGGGTGTGGCTTAGCGAGAAGGAAACTAAATTTAAAGACAGCCTTACAGAGATTCTGCTGGAAGTTTGGCAGAAGACACAAGGAGGTATGAGTGCAGTGTGACTGGACTTCTCTATTGGGACTAAAGAAGCAGAACTCTTCTACTTGGACCTTTAATTAAGGGTAGAATACAAACATAACAAACAAAACAAAACAAAAAATAAGAGTGTTTGTCTGAGTCGGCTGAACTGAATGGTTATCTGAAGAGTTATCTAGGTGTAAATCTCAGGTGACTGAAAGGGTTTGATAACTTTGCAGTTTAAATTACTTGTAGAAAGACCTAGTAAGAAGGGGACGTGGCTTAGGTAGAATGGAGTTAAATTTAAAGACAGCATCAGAAAGATTCTGCTGGAAGCTCGGCAGAAGACACAATTAGGAAGGAATGCAGTGTGACTGGACTTCTCTACTGAGAATAAAGAAGCAGAACTCTTTTACTTTCACCTTTAATTCAGGGAAAAAAACAAACAATCAAAACAAAAAAAATTGTTTGAGTTTACTCAATTGAAGGGTTATCTTAACAGTTATTTAGTTGGAAATCTCAGGAGACTGAAAGGGCTTGATAGCTGGGAAGTTTAAATTACTTGTAGAAATATCTAGTTAGTAGTTGGTGTGGTTTACCTTGAAGGAAGCTAAATTTAAAGACTGCCTTAGAATGATTCTGCTAGACATTTGGCAGAAGACACCAGGAGGAAGGAGTGCTGTGTGACTGTACTTCTCTACTGGGAATGAAGAAGTAGAAGTATTGTACTTGGATCTTTAATTCAGGGTAAAACAAACAAACAAACAAAACAAAAAAGTTTGTCTGAGTTAACTGAACAAAATGGTTATCTTAACACTTATGTAGGTGTAAATCTTAGGTGACTGAAAGGACTCGATAGCTGTGAAGTTTAAGTTACTTGTAGAAAGATCTAGTAAGTAGGGGGCGTGGCTTACCTTGAAGGAAGCTAAATTTAAAGACTGCCTTAGAAAGGTTCTCTTAGAAACTTGGCAGAAGACACCAGGAGGAAGGAGTGCTGTGTGACTGGACTTCTCTACTGGGACTAAAGAAATAGAACTCTTGTAATTGGACCTTTAATTCAAGGTAGCCGACATGCCGGTGCAGCAGTTGGATTTCCACTTTCGATGCCAGCGACCCGGGTTCAGGAACGGACCCGGGTCACTGAGGGCCAGCCGGGGGAGAAGGATTGAGCATCCCAGGGACAGCTCTACTTCTCCGGGGGGAGTGTGGGGGTCTGGTCCAGCACCTGATGGCTCCTAGCAGAGGCTGGGAGCATCACTGCATGCATGACCTAGTACTAACTGGGGGAGGAGCGGACGTCGGCATATGCCATGACATCACTATGCTGCCCCCAATAGAAAGCCAGGAAAAATTGCTCGCTGGCCATCCAAGATGAGAGCTCTCTGTTTCTGGGGGCCTCTAATGCCTTCCCGGTGCCTCCTGTTCCCCAGCAGCATCCCCGGGCCCTAGACAAAGGACATGCTGTCTCTGTCCCTCCCCCCAGTGCTTTCCACCTCGGAGCAAGACGACACCAGGAGGAAGGAGTAATGTGTGACTGGACTACTCTGCTGGGACTAACGAATTAGAACTCTTCTACTTGGACTTCAATTCAGGATAAAGAAACAAACTAACAAAAGAAAACCATTGTGTTTGTCTGAGTTAACTGAACTGAATGGATATCTGAACAGTTATCTAGGTGTAACTCTCAGGTGACTGAAAAGACTTGATAGCTGTGCAGTTCAAATTACTTTTAGAAAGGTCAAGTAAGTAGGGGGCGTGGCTTAGCTAGGAGGAAGCTAAATTTAAAGACTGCCTTAGAAAGTTTCAAATAGAAGCTTGGCAGAAGACACCAGGAGGAAGAAGTGCAGAGTGACTGGAGTTCTCTACTGGGACTAAAGAAGTAGAACTCTTCTACATGGACCTTTAACTCTTGGAAAAAAAATCAAACTAACAAACAAAACAAAAAAATAGAGTGTTTGTCAGAGTTAACTGAACTGAATGGTTATCTGAACAGTTATCTAGGCATAAATCTCAGGTAACTGAAATGGCTTGATAGCTGTGGAGTTTAAATTACTTGTAGAAAGATCTAGCAAGTAGAGGGCATGGCTTAGATAGAAGGAAGTTAAATTTAAAAACTATCTTAGAAAAATTATTTTAGAAGCTTGGCAGAAGACAACAAGAGGAGGAGTGCTGTGTGACTGGACTTCTCTACAGGGACTAAAGAAGTAGAACTCTTGTACTTGAACCTTTAATTCAGGGGAAAAAAAATAACAAACAAAACAAGAAAATGTGTGTGTGTTTGTCTGAGTCAACTCAACTGAATAGTTATCTGAACAGTTATCAAGGTGTAAATCTCAGGTGACTGAAAGGGTTTGATAGCTGTGCAGCTCAAATTACTTGTAGAAAGATCTAGTAAGTAGGAGGTGTGGCTTTCCTAGAAGGAAGCTATATTTAAAGACTTCCCAAGAAGGATTATTCTAGAAGCTTGGCAGAAGACACCAGGAGGAAGGAGTGCTGTTTGACTGGACTTCTCTACTGGGACTAAAGAAGAAGAACTCTTGTACTTGGACCTTTAATTCAGGTTAAAAAAACAAACTAAAGAAAAATAGTGTGTTTGTCTGGGTTTACTGAACTGAATGCATATCTGAACAGTTATCTAGGTGTAACTCTCAAGTGACTGAAAGGTCTTGATAGCTGTGAAGTTCAAATTACTTTTTGATAGATTGAGTAAGTATGGGGTGTGACTTAGCCAGAGGAAGCTAAATTTAATTACTGCATTAGAACAATTCTCTTAGAAGCTTGGCAGAAGACACCAGGAGCAAGGAGTGCTATGTGACTGGACTTCTCTACTCATACCAAAGAGGTAGAATTCTTGTACTTGGACCTTTAATTCAGGGTAAAAAAACAAACTAATAATCAAAACAAAAAAAAATCAGATTGTTTTTCTGAATTAACAGAACTGAATGGTTATCTGAACAGTAATCTAGGTGTAAATCTCAGGTGCCTGAAAGGGCTTGATAGCTGTGCAGTTTAAATTACTTGCAGAATGATCTAGAAAGTAGGGGTGTGGCTTAGCTAGAAGGAAGCTAAATTTAAAGACTGCCTTAGAAATATTCTGCTGGAAACTTGATAGAAAACACTAAGAGGAAGGAGTGCTTTGTGACTGGCCTAATCTACTTGGACTAAAGAAGTAGAACTCTTGTACTTGGACCTTTGATTCAGGGTAAAAAAACAAACTAACTCCCAAAAGTTCTCTGCTATGGGATTCGATCAAGATTTCTCTGGATCCTTTACTGGGCCTTCAGGAGTATTTTACTCTTATATTTGCCTTTTAGGGGATTTGTCTTCCATTACAGTTAAAGTAAGAAGGTTTCATATATCTATGATTGCCTTATCTGTCAAGAAGCTTATTCTACATCACTGGAAAGACAAATACACCCCAACATTTCAAGAATGGGTGAATGAAATTCATGCCAATCTGCATACAGAAAAAGTGATTGCCAGTCTCCACAACAGACTGGCAGAATATACAAAAATATGGGATCCCCTTTACTCAATAATTCTAGTTGATCAGTCTTAAGCATCTCACACTTCAAATTGCCCTGTAGGTTCTAAGGTAATGAGTCCATTATTTATGGGGTATATGGATTTGTTACTGCTGTATGGGGAGGGACGGGAGGGTCGGGCAGTTATATCTTAATAAGTGGCTGTGCTCTCATTTCATTCTCATTATAACTGCCTTTTATTGTGGAAAATGTACTAATAAAGTTTGAATTACAAAACAACTAACAATCAAAACAAAAAAAATTGTGTTTGCCTGAGTTATTTGAACTGAATGGATATCTGAACAGTTATCTAGGTGTAAATCTCAGATAACTGAAAGGGCTTGATAGCAGTGCAATTTAAATTGCTTGTAGAAAGATCAAGTAAAATTGGGGGCATGGCTTAGCTAGAAGAAAGTTAAATTTAGAGACTGCCTTAGAAGGATTCTGCTAGAAGCTTGGCAGAGGAAACCAGGAGGAAGGAGTGCTGTGTGACTGGACTTCTCTACTGGGACTATAGAAGTAGAACTCTTGTACTTGGACCTTCGATTCAAGGTAAAAAAACAAACTAACAAAAAAAACAAAGAAAAATATTGTGTTTGTCTAAGATAACTGAACTGAATGGATATCAGAACAGTTATCTAGGTGTAAATCTAAGATAACTGAAAGGGCTTGATAGCTCTGCAGTTTAAATTACCTGTAGAAAGATTTAGGAGGTAGGGGTGTGGCTTAGCTAGAAGGAAACTAAATTTAAAGACTGCCTTACAGAGATTCTGCTGGAAGCTCAGCAGAAGACACCAGGAGGAAGGAGTGCAGTATGACTGGACTTCTCTACTGGTACGTTAGAAGCAGAACTCTTGTACTTGGACCTTTAATTAAGGGTAGAAAAAGAACCTAACAAACAAAACAAAACAAAAATAAGAGTGTTTGTCTGTGTCAGCTGAACTGAATGGTTATCTGAAGAGTTATCTAGCTGTAATTATCAGGTGACTGAAATGGCTTGATAGCTGTGCAGTTTCAATTACTTGTAGAAAGATCTAGTATATAAGGGGGGTGGCTTAGCTAGAAAGGAGTTAAATTTAAACTCAGCCTTAGAAAGATTCTGCTGGAAGATTGGCAAAAGATACCTGGAGGACTGAGTGCTGTGTGACTGTTCTCCTGTACTGGGAATAAAGAAGTAGAACTCTTGTACTTGCACCTCTAAATCAGGGGAAAAACAAACTAACAAACAAAACAAAAAAAATTGTGTGTTTGAGTTTACTCAACTGAATGGTTATCTTAACAGTTATCTAGGTGTAAATCTCAGGTGACTGAAAGGGCTTCATAGCTGTGAAGTTTAAATTACATTTAGAAAGATCTAATAAGTGGGGGCATGGCTTACCTAGAAGGAAGCTTAATTTAAAGACTGCCTTAGAAAGATTCTGCTAGCAGCTTGGCAGAAGACACAAGGAGGAAGGAGTGCTGTGTGACTGGACTTCTCTACTGGGAGTAAAGAAGTAGAAATCTTGTATTTAGACCTTTAATTCAGAGTAAAAAAACAAACTAACAAACAAAACAAAAAAAATAGTGTGCTTGTCTGAGTTAACTGAACTGAATGGATATCTTAACAGTTATCTAGGTGTAACTCTCAGGTGACTGAAAGGCCTTGATAGCTGTGCAGATCAAATTACTTTTAGAAAGATCGAGTAAGTAAGGGGCGTGGCTTAGCCAGAGGAAGCGAAATTTAAAGACTGCCTTAGAACAATTCTGTTATAAGCTCGGCAGAAGACACCAGGTGGAAGGAGTGCTGTGTGACTGGACTTCTCTACTGGGACCGAAGAAGTAGAATTCTTGTACTTGGACCTTTAATTTCGGGTAAAAAAACAAACTAACAATCAAAGGCAAAAAAAAAATAGATTGTTTGTCTGAATTAACTGAACTGAATGGTAATCTGAACAGTTATCTAGGTGTAAATCTCAGGTGACTGAAAGGACTTGATAGCTGTGCAGTTTAAATTACTTGTAGAAAGATCTAGAAACTAGGGGTGTGGCTTAGCTAGAAGGAAGCTAAATTTAAAGACTGCCTTAGAAAGATTCTGCTGGAAACTTGGCAGAAAACACCAAGAGTAAGGAGTGTTGTGTGACTGGCTGACTCTACTTTGACTAAAGAAGTAGACTCTTGGACCTTCAATTTAGGGTAAGAAAACAAACTAACAAACAAAAGAAAAAAACATATTCTGTTTGTCTGAGTTAATTGAACTGAATGGATATCTGAACAGTTATCTAGGGGTAAATCTCAGATAACTGAAAGGTCTTGATAGCTGTGCAGTTTAAATTGCTTGTAGAAAGATCTATTAAGTAGGGGCGTGGCTTAGCTAGAAGGAAGTTAAATTTAAAAACTATCTAAGAAAGATTTTGCTAGAAGCTTGGCAGAAGACACCAAGATGAAGGACTGCTGTGTGACTGGATTTTTCTGCTGAGATTAAAGTAGTAGGACTGTTGTACTTGGTCCTTAAATTCAGGGAAAAAAACAAACTAACAAGCAAAACAAAAACAATTAGTGTGCTTGTCAGAGTTAACTCAACTGAAAGGTTATCTGAACAGTTATCAAGGTATAAATCTCAGGTGACTGAAATGGCTTGATAGCTGTGCAGATTAAATTACTTGTAGAAAGATATAGTAAGAAGGTGATGTGGCTTAGCTGGAAGGAATTTAAATTTAAATGCTGTCTTAGAAAGATTCACACAGAAGCTTGGCAGAAGACACCAAGTGAAAGGATTACAGTGTGACCAGACTTTTCTACTGGGACTAAAGTAGTAGGACTCTCGAACTTCCACCTTTAATTCATGGTAAAAAAAAACAAACTAACAAACAAAATATAGCAATTAATGTGTTTCTCTGAGTAAATTGAACTGAATGGTTATCTGAACAGTTATCTAGTTGTAAATCTCAGGTGACTGAAAGGTCTTGATAGCTGTGCAGTTTGAATTACTTATTGAAAGATCTAGTAAGTGGGGGAGTGGCTTACCTATAAGGAAGCTAAATTTAAAAAGTGCCATAGAAATATTCTTCTAGAAGCTTGGCAGAAGACACATGGAGGAAGGAGTGCTGTGTTACTGGACTTCTGTACTGATACTAAAGAAGTAGAACTCTTGTTCTTGCCCTTTAATTCAGTGTAAAAAAACTAACACACAAAACATACAAATAGTGTGTTTGTCTCTGTTAACTGAACTGAATAGACAGCTGAACAGTTATCTAGGTGTAACTCTTAGGTGACTGAAAGGGCTTGATAACTGTGCAGTTCAAATTACTTTTAGAAAGTTCGAGAAAGGAGGGGGTGTCACATAGCTAGAAGGAAGCTAAATTTAAAGACTGCCTTTGAAAGATTCTCCTTGAAGCTTGGCAGAAGACACCAGGAGGAAGGAGTGCTGTGTGACTGGATTTCTTTCCTAGGACTAAAGAAAAAGAACTCTAGTACTTGGACCTTTAATTCAGGGTAAAAAAACAAACTAACAAACAAAACAAACAAAAAAAAATGTTTGTCTGAGTTAACTGATCTAAATGGTTACCTGAACAGTTATCTATGTGTAAATCTCAGGTGACTGAAAGGGCTTGATAGCTGTGCAATTTAAATTACTTGTCAAAAGATTTAGTAAGTAGGAGACGTGGCTTAGCTAGCAGGAAGTTAAATTTATAGACTGCCTTAGAAAGATTCTGCTAGATGCTTGGCAAAAGACACTAGGAGGATGGAGTGCTGTGTGACTATACTTCTCTACTGGGAATAAAGGAATAGAATTCTTGTACTTGGACAATTAATTCAGGGTAAAAAAAAACAAACCTACAAACAAAACAAAAAAAAAATTGTTTAATTGTTCGTCAGAGTTAACTGAACTAAATGGTTACCTGGACAGTTATCTATATGTAAATCTCGGGTGAGTGAAACGGCTTGAGAGCTGTGCAATTTAAATTACTAGTAGAAAGATTTAGTAAGTATTAGACATGGCTTAGCTAGAAGGAATCTAAATTTATAGACTGCCTTAAAAAGATTCTGCTAGAAGCTTGGCAGAAGACACCAGGAGGGCTGAGTGCAGTGTGACTGGACTTCTCTACTGGGAATTAAGTTGTAGAACTCTTGTACTTGCACATTTAATTCGGGGAAAAACAAACTAACAAGCAAAATGGAAAAAATTGTGTGTTTGAGTTTACTCAACTCAATGGTTATATTAACAGTTATCTATGTGTAAATCTCAGGTGACTGAAAGGGCTAGATAGCATGTGAATTTTTAATTACATGTAGAAAGATCTAGTAAGTAGGGCGTGTGACTTACCTATAAGGAAGCTAAATTTAAAGACTGCCTTTGAAAGATTCTGCTAGAAGCTTGGCAGAAAACACCAGGAGGAAGGAGTGCTGTGTGGCTGTACTTCTCTACTCGGACCAAAGAAGTAGAATTCTTGTACTTGAACTTTTAATACAGGGTAAAAATCAAACTAACAATCAAAACAAAAAAAAATGATTGTCTGAATTAACAGAAATGAATGGTTATCTGAAGAGTTATCTACGTGGAAATCTCAAGTGACTGAAAGGGATTGATAGCTGTGCAGTTTAAATTACTTGTAGAAAGATCTAGAAAGTAGGGGGTGTGGCTTATCTAAAAAGAAGCTAAATTTAAAGATTGCCTAAGAAAGATTCTGCTGGAAACTTAGCTGAAGGCACAAAGCTGAAGTACTGCTGTGTGACTGGCCTACTCTACTTGGACTAAAGAAGAAGAACTCTTGTATTTGGACCTTCAATTCAGGGTAAAAAAACAAATTAATAAACAAAACAAAAAAATATTGTGTTTGAGTTAACTGAACTGAATGGATATCTGAACAGTAATCTAGGTGTAAATCTCAAATAACTGAAAGGCCTTGATAGCTGTGTAGTTTAAATTACTTGTAGAAAGATTTTGTAAGTAGAAGGCTTTGCTTAGCTAGAAGGAAGTTAAATTTAAAAACTAAATGAGAAAGTTTCTGGTAGAAGCTTGGCAGAAAACATCAAGATGAATACATGCTGTGTGACTGGACTTTTCTACTGGGACTAAAGTAGTAGGACTCTCGAACTTTGACCTTTAATTCAGGGTAAAAAAACAAACTAACAAACAAAACAAAAAAATATGGTGTGTTTGTCTGAGTTAACTGAACTGAATGGTTACCTGAACAGTTATCTAGGTGTAAATCTCAGGTGACTGAAAGGGCTTGATAGCTGTGCAGTTTAAATTACTTGTAGAAAGATCTTGAAAGTAGGGGGTGTGGCTTAGCTAGAAGGAAGCTAAATTTAAAGACTGCCTTAGAAATATTCTGCTGGAAACTTGGCAGAAAACACTAAGAGGAAGGAGTGCTGTGTGACTGGCCTACTCTACTGGGACTAAAGTAGTAGAACTCTTGTACATGGACCTTCAATTCAGGGTAAAAAAACTAACTAACTCCCAAAATTTCTCTGCTATGGGATTCGATCAAGATTTCTCTGGATACTTTACTGGACCTTCAGGAGTACTTTACCCTTACATTTGCCTTTTAGGGGATTTGTCTTCTATTTGAGTTAAAGTAAGAATGTTTCATATATCTATGATTGCCTTATCTGTCAAGAAGCTTATTCTACGTCACTGGAAAGACAAATCCACTCCAACGTTTCAAGAATGGGTGAATGAAATTCATGCCAATCTGCATACAGAAAAAGTGATTGCCAGTCTCCACAACAGACTGGCAGAATATAAAAAAAAATGGGATCCCCTTCACTCCCTAATTCTGGTTGCTCAGTCTTAATTATCTCACACTTCAAATTGCCTTGTTGGTTCTCAGGTAACGAGTCCATTATTTATGGGATATATGGATTTGTTACTGCTGTATTGGGAGGGACGGGAGGGTCAGGCAGTTGTATCTTAAGAAGTGGCTGTACTCTCATTTCATTCTCATTGTAACTGCCGTTTATTGTGGAAACTGTACTAATAAAGTTTGAATTACAAAAAAACTAACAAACAAAACAAAAAAAATTGTGTTTGCCTAAGTTAATTGAACTGAATCGCTATCTGAACAGTTATCTAGGTGTAAATCTCAGATAACTGAAAGGGCTTGATAGGCATGAAGTTTAAATTGCTTGTAGAAAGATCCAATAAATAGGGGCATGGCTTAGCTAGAAGGAAGTTAAATTTAAAAACTATCATAGAAACATTCTTCTAGAAGCTAGGCAGAGGACACCAAAAGGATGGAGTGCTGTGTGACTGGACTTTTCTACTGAGACTAAAGAAGTAGAACTCTTCTACTTGGACCTTCAATTCAGGGTAAAAAAACAAACTAACAAACAAAAAAAAAATTGTTTGTTTGTCTGAGTTAGCCGAACAGAATGGATATCTGACCAGATATCTAGTTGTAACGCTCAGGTGACTGAAAGGACTTGAAAGCTGTGCAGTTCAAATTACTTTTAGAAAGGTCGAGTAAGTAGGGGGCGTGGCTTAGCTAGAAGGAAGCTAGATTGAAAGACTGCCTTAGAAAGATTCTCTTAGAAGCTTGGCAGAAGACACCATGAGGAAGGAGTGCAGTGTGGCTGGACTTCTCTACTGGGACTAAAGAAGTAGAACTCTTGAACTTGGACCTTTAATTCAGGGTAAAAAAATAACCTACTAAACTAAACAAAAAAAGATTAGAGCGTTTGTCTGAGTTAACTGATCTGAATGGTTACCTGAATAGTTATCTAGGAGTAAATATCAGGTGACAGAAAGGTCTTGGTAGTTGTGCACCTTAAAACACCTGTAGGAAGATCTAGTAAGTAGGGGGTGTGGCTTAGCTAGAAATGAGTTAAATTTAAAGACAGTCTTAGAAAGATTCTGCTTGAAGCGTGGCAGAAGACGCCATGAGGAAGGAGTGCTGTGTGACTGGACTTCCCTACTAGGACTAAAGAAGTAGAACTCTTGTACTTGTACCTTTAATTAAGGGGAAAAAACAAACTAACAAACAAAACAAAAAAAACTTAGTGTGTTTGTCTGAGTTAACTCAACTGAATGGTTATCTGAACAGTTATCAAGATGTAAATCTCTGTTGACTGAAAGGACTTGATAGCTTTTAAGTTTAAATTACTTGTAGAAAGATCTAGGAAGTAGGGGGTGTGGCCTACCTAGAATGAAGCTTGATTTATAGACTGCCTTAGAAAGATTCTGCTAGAAGCTTGGCAGAAGACACCAGGAGGAAGGAGTGCTGTGTAACTGGACTTCCCTACTGGGACTAAAGAAGTAGAACTCTTGTACTTGGACCTTTAATTCAGGGCAAAAAAAAAACAACTAACATACAAAACAAAAAAAATTGGAGTGTTTGTGTGAGTAAATTGAACTGAATGGTAATATGAACAGTTATCTTGGTGTAAATCTCAGGTGACTGAAAGGGCTTAATAGCTGTGTAGTTTAAATTACTTGTAGAAATATCTAACAAGTAGAGACATGGCTTAGCTAGAAGGAAACTAATTTTATAGACTGCCTTAGAAAGATTCTGCTGGAAGCTCAGCAGAAGACACCAGGAGAAAGGAGTGCTGTGTGACTGGACTTCTCTACTGAGACTAAAGAAGTAGAACTCTTCTACTTGGACCTTTAATTAAGGGCAAAAAAAAACCTATCAAACAATTAGAGTGTTTGCGTGAGTTAACTGAACTGAATGGTTTTCTGAACAGTTATCTATTGGTAAATCTCAGGTGACTGAAAGGGCTTGATAGATGTGCAGTTTAAATTACTTGTTGAAAGATCTAGTAAGTTGGGGGTTTGGCTTAAGTAGAAGGAAGTTAAATTTAAAGACTGTCTAAGAAAGATTCTGCTAGAAGCTAGTCAGAAGACACCAAGAGGATGGAGTGCAATGTGACCAGACTTTTCTACTGAGACTAAAGTTGTAGGACTCTTGTACTTCGACATTTAATTCAGGGTAAAAAAACAAACTAACAAACAAAAAAATAAAATTAGTGTGCTTGTCTGAGTAAACTGAACTGAATGGTTACCTGAACAGATATCAACATGTAAATCTCAGGTGACTGAAATAGACTGATTGCTGTGCAGTTTAAATAATTTGTAGAAAGTTCTAGTAACTAGGGGAGCAGCTTAGCTAAAAGGAAACTACATTTAAAGACTGCCTTAGAAAAATTATGCTGGAAGCTCGGCAGAAGACACCAGGAGGAAGGAGTGCTGTGTGAGTGGACTAAAGAAGTACAACTGTTGTACTTGGACCTTTAATTTAGAGTAAAAAAAAACGACCTAACAAAACAAAACAAACAATTAGAGTGTTTGTCTGAGATAACTGAACTGAATCTTTATCTGAACAGTCATCTAACTGTAAATCTCAAGTGACTGAAAGGGCTTGACAGCTGTACAGTTTAAATTACTTGTAAAAAGATCTAATAATTGGGAGCGTGGTTTAGATTGAAGGGAGATAAATTTAAAGTCAGTCTTAGAAAAATCATGCTAGAAGCTTATCAGAAGACACCAGGAGGACTGAGTGCCGTGTGTCTGGACATCTCTTCTGGGAATAAAGAAGTACAACTCTTGTACTTGCACCTTTAATTCAGGAAAAAAAAACAAACTAACAAACAAAACAAAAAAAGTAGTGTGTTTGTGTGATTTAACTGAACTGAATGGATATCTGACCAGTTATCTAGGTGTAACTCTCAGGAGACTGAAAGGACTTGAAAGCTGTGCAGTTCAAATTACTTTTAGAAAGATCGAGTAAGTAAGAGGCGTGGCTTAGCTAGAAGGAAGCTAAATTTAAAGACTGCCTTAGAAAGATTCCTTAGAAGCTTGGCAGAAGACTCCAGGAGGAAGGAGTGCTGTGTGATTGGTCTTCTGTACAGGGACTAAAGAAGTAGAACTCTTGTACTCGGACCTTTAATTCAGGGTAAAAAAAAAACAAACTAACAAACAAAACAAATAAAAATTGAATGTCTGAGTTAACTGAACTAAATGGTTAACTGAACAGTTATCTATGTGTAAATCTTAGGTAACTGAAAGGGCTTGATAGCTGTGCAATTTCAATTACTTGTAGAAAGATTTAGTAAGTAGAAGACATGGCTTTTAGCTAGAAGGAAGCTAAATTTATAGACTGCCTGAGAAAGATTCTGCTAGAAGCTTGGCAGAAGACACCAGGAGGAAGCAGTGTTGTGTGACTGGACTTCTCTACTGGGAGTGAAGAAGTGGAACTCTTGTACTTGGACTTTAATTCTGGGTAAAAAAATGCAAACTAACAATCAAAACAAAAACGAATTAGATTTTTTTGTCTGATTTACCTGAACTGAATTCTTATCTGAACAGTTATCTAGGAGTAAATCTCAGGTGACTGAAAGGGATTGATAGCTGTGCAGTTTAAATTACTTGTAGAAAGATCTAGTAAGTTTGGGGTGGCTTTGCTAGAAGGAAGCTAAATTTACACACTGAATTAGAAAGTTTCTGACTGAAGCTTGGCAGAAGACTCCAGGATCAAATAGTGCTGTGTGACTGGACTTCTCTACTGGGACTAAAGAAGTAGGACTCTTGTACTTGGACCTTTAATTGAGGGTAAAAAAACAACCTAGCAAACAAAACAAAAAAAGATTAGAGCATTTGTCTTAGTTAACTGATCTGAATGGTCGTCTGAACAGTTATCTAGGTGTAAATCCCAGGTGACAGAAAGGGCTTGGTAGCTGTGCAGCTGAAAATACTTGTAGAAAGATTTAGAAAGTAGGGGTTCAGGCTTAGCTAGAAATTAGTTAAATTTAAAGACAGTCTTTGAAAGATTCTGCTTGAAGCATGGCAGAAGACACCAGGAGGAAGGAGTTCTGTGTGACTGGACTTTTCTAATGGGACTAAAGAAGTAGAACTCTTGTACTTGGACTTTAATTATTGGTAAAAAAAACAAACTAAAAAACAAAACAAAAACAACGGAGTGTTTGCCTGAGTTAGCTGAACTGAATGGTTATTTGAACAGTTATCTAGGTGTAAATCTCAGGTAACTGAAAGGGCTTGAGAGTTGTGCTATTTTAAATTACCTGTTGAAAGATCTAGTAAGGAGGGGGCATGGCTTAGCAACAAGGAAGCTGAATTTAGACACTATCATAGAAAGATTCTGCTAGAAGCTTGGCAGAGGACACCAAGAGGATGGAGTGCAGTGTGACCAGACTTTTCTACTGGGTCTAAAGAAGTAGATCTCTTGTGCTTGGACCTTTAATTCAGGTTAAAAAAAAACTAACAAACAAAAGAAAAAAAATAATGTGTTTGTCTGAGTTAACTGAACAGAATGGATATCTGACCAGTTATCTAGTTGTAACTCTCAGGTGACTGAAAGGACTTGATAGCTGTGCAGTTCAAATAACTTTTAGATGGATCGAGCAAGTAGGAGATGTGGCTTAGCTAGAAGGAAGCTTGATAGAAAGACAGCCTTAGAAAGATTCTCTTAGAAGCTTGGCAGAAGACACCAGGAGGGAGGAGTGCTGTGTGACTGGACTTCTCTACTGGGACTAAAGAAGTAGAACTCTTGTACTTGGACCTTTAATTCAGGGTAAAAAAAAAACAAACTAACAAGCCAAACAGAAAAAAAATTGTGTGAGTTAACAGAACAAATTGGTTACCTGAATAGTTATCTATGTGTAAATCTCGGGTGAATGAAATGGCTTGATAGCTGTGCAATTTTAATTACTTGTAGAAAGATTTAGTAAATAGGAGACATGGCTTAGCTAGAAGGAAGCTAAATTTATAGACTGCCTTAAAAAAATTCTGCTAGAAGCTTGGCAGAAGACACCAGGAGGAAGAAGTGTTGTGTGACTGGACTTCTGTACTTGGAGTAAACAAGTAGAACTCTTGAACTTGGACTTTAATTCTGGGTAAAAAAAACTAACAATCAAAACAAAAAAAATTAAATTGTCTGAATTAACTGAACTGAACTCTTATCTGAACAGTTATCTAGGTGTAAATCTCAGGTGACTGAAAGGGCTTGATAGCTGTGCAGTTAAAATTACTTGTAGAAAGATCTAGTAAGTAGGAGGTGGCTTAGCTAGAAGGAAGCTAAATTCGCCCACTGCCTTAGAAAGATTCTGCTAGAAGCTTGGCAGAAGACTCTAGGAGAAAATAGTGCTGTGTGACTGGACTTTTCTACTGGTACTAAATTCATAGGACTTTTGTACTTGGACCCTTAATTCAGGGTAAAAAAACAACCTACCAAACAAATCAAAAAAAGTTTAGAGCATTTGTCTGAGTTAACTGAACTGAATGGTTACCTGAATAGTTTTCTAGGAGTAAATAGCAGGTAACAGAAAGGGCTTGGTAGCTGTGCACTTGAAAATACCTGTAGAAAACCTAGTAAGTAGGGGGTGTGGCTTAGCTAGAAATGAGGTAAATTTAAAGACAGTCTTAGAAAGATTCTGCTTGAAGCATGGCAGAAGACACCATGAGGAAGGAGTGATGTGTGATTGGACTACCCTACTGGGACTAAAGAAGTAGAACTCTTGTACTTGGACATCTAATTCAGGGGAAAAAACAAACTAACAAACAAAACAAAAAAAACTTAGTGTGTTTGTCTGAGTTAACTCAACTGAATGGTTATCTGAACAGTTATCAAGATGTAAATCTCAGGTGACTGAAAGGGCTCGATAGCTTTTAAGTTTAAATTACTTGTAGAAAGATCTAGTAAGTAGGGGGCATTGCTTACCTAGAAGAAAGCTTAATTTATAGACTGCCTTAGAAAGATTCTGCTAGAAGCTTGGCAGAAGACACCAGGAGGAAGGAGTGGTGTGTGACTGGACTTTTCTACTCGGAGTAAAGAAGTAGAACTCTTATTCTTGGACTTTAATTCTGGGTAAAAAAACAAACTAACATACAAATCAAAAAAAAGTTGAATGTCTGAGGTAATTGAACTAAATGGTTACCTAAACTGTTATCTATGTGTAAATCTCAGGTGACTGAATGGGCTTGATAGCTGTTCAATTTAAATTTCTTGTTGAAAGATTTAGTAATAAGGAGTTGTGGCGTAGCTAGATGTAAACTAAATTTATAGACTGCCTTAGAAAGATTCTGATGGTAACTTGGTAGAAGACACATGGCGGTAGGAGTGCTGTGTGACTGGACTTCTCTACTGGGACTAAAGAAGCAGAATTCTTGTACTTGGCCTTCTATTAAGGTTAAAAAAACTAAGAAACAAAACAAAAAAAAATTAGCGTGTTTGTCTGAGTTAACTCAACTGAATGGTTATCTGAACATTTATCAAGGTGCAAATCTCAGGTGACTGAAAGGGTTTGATTGCTTTTAAGTTTAAATTACTTGTAGAAGGATCTAGTAACTAGGGGACGTGGCTTACCTAGAAGTAAGCTTAATTTATAGACTGCAATAGAAAGATTCTGCTAGAAGCTTGTCAGAAGACTCCCCAGAAGAAATAGTGCTGTGTGACTGGACTTTTCTATTGGCACTAAAGAAGTAGGACTCTTGTAGTTGGACCTTTAATTCAGGGTAAAAAAACAACCTAACAAATGAAATAAAAAAATTAGAGCATTTGTCAGAGTTAACTGATCTGAATGGATATCTGAAAAGTTATCTAGGTGTGAATCTCAGGTGAATGAAAGGACTTGATAGCTGTGCAGTTCAAATTACTTTTAGAAAGATCAAGTAAGTAGGGGCATGGCTTAGCTACAAGGAAGCTAAATTTAAAGACTGCCTTAGAAAGATTCAATTAGAAGCATGGCAGAAGACACCAGGAGGAAGGAGTGCAGTGTGACTGGAGTTTTCTACTGGGACTAAAAGAAGTAGAACTCCTGTACTTTCACCTTCAATTCATGGACACAATTTCAAAACTAACAAACAAAACAACAAATATTTGTTTGTCTGAGTTAAATGAACTAAATGGTTACCTGAACAGTTATCTATGGGTAAATCTCAGGTGACTGAAAGGGCTTGATAGCTGTGCAATTTAAATTATTTGAAAAAAGATTTAGTAAGAAGGAGACGTGGCTTAGATAGTTGGAAGCTAAATTGATAGACTGCCTTAGAAAGATTCTGCTAGAAGCATGGCAGAAGACACCAGGAGGAAGGAGTGGTGTATGTCTGGACTTCTCTACTCAGAGTAAAGAAGTAAAACTCTTGTACTAGGACTTTAATTCTGGGTAAAAAAAAAACAAACTAACAATCAAAACAAACAAAATTAGAATGTTTGTATGAAATAACTGAACTGAGTGGTTATCTGAACTGTTATCGAGGTGTAAATCACAGGTGACTGAAAGGGATTGATAGCTGTGCAGTTTAAATTACTTGTAAAGAGATCTAGTAAGTAGGCGCAAGGCTTAGCTGGAAGGAAGCTAAATTTAAAGACTGCCTTAGGATAATTCTGTGAGAAACTTGACAGAAGACACCAGGAGGAAAGAGTGCTCTGTGACTGCAATACTCTACTGGGACTAAAGAAATAGAACTCTTGTACTAGGACCTTTAATTAAGGGTAAAAAAAACAACGTAACAATCAAAACAAAATAAAAAATGTGAGTGTTAGTCTGAGTTAACTGAACTGAATGGTTATCTGAACAGTTATCTAGGTGTAAATCTCTGATGACTGAATGGGCTTGATAATTGTGCAGTATAAATTACTTGTCGAAAGATCTAGAAAGTAGGGAGTGTGGCTTAGCTAGAAGGGAGTTAAATTTAAAGTCAGCCTTTGAAAGATTCTGCTAGAAGCTTGGCAGAAGACACCAGGAGGACTGTGTGCTGAGTGACTGGAATTCTCTAATGGGAATAAAGAAGTACAACTCTTGTACTTGCACCTTTAATTCATGGAAAAAACAAACTAACAACAAACAAAAAAAAATTGTGTGTTTGAGTTTACTCAACTGAATGGTTATCTTAACAGTTATCTATGTGTAAATCTCAGGTAACTGAAAGGGTTTGATAGCAGTGAAATTCAAATTACCTGTAGGAAAATCTATTTAGTAGGGAGCGTGGCTTACCTAGAAGGAAGCTAAATTTAAAGACTGCCTTAGAAAGATTCTACTAGAAGTTTGGCTGAAGACAGCAGGAGAAAGGAGTGATTTGTGACTGGACTACTCTACTGGGACTAAAGAAGAAGAACTCCTGTACTTTGGCCTTTAATTCAGGGTGAAAAAACAAACTAACAAACAAAACAAAAACAAATAGTGTGTTTGTCTGAGTTATCTGAACTGAATGGATATCAGAACAGTTATCTAGGTGTCACTCTCAGGTGACTGAAAGGACTTGATAGCTGTGCAGTTCAAATCACTTTTAGAAAGATCAAGTAAGTAGGGGGGCATAGCCCAGCTAGAAGGAAACAAAATTTACAGACTGCCTTAGAAAGATTCACTTAGAAGCTTGGCAGAAAACACCAGGAGGAAGGAGTGCTGTGTGACTGGACTTATCTACTGGGGCTAAAGAAATAGAACTCTTGTACTTGGACCTTTAATTCAGGGCAAAAAATCAAACTAACAGACACAACAAAAGAAAAATGTGTTTGTCTGAGTTAACTGAACTAAATGTTTGCCTGAACAGTTATCAATATGTAAATCTCAGGTGACTGAAATATCTTGATAGCTGTGCAATTAAAGTTACTTGTAGAAATATTTAGTAAGTAGGAGATGTGGCTTAGCTAGAAGGATGCTAAATTTATAGTCTGCCTTAGAAATATTCTGCTAGAAGCTTGGCACAACACACTGGAGGAAGGAGTGCTGTGTGACTGGACTTTTCTACTGGGAGTAAAGAAGTAGGACTCTTGTACTTTGACCTTTAATTCAGGGTAAAAAAACAACCTAACAAACAAAACAAAAAAAGATTAGAGCGTTTGTCTTAGATAACTGAACTGAATGGTTATCCGAACAGTTATCTAGGTGTAAACCTCAGGTGACAGAAAGGGCTTGGTAGCTGTGCAGTTGAAAATACTTGTAGAAAGATATAGTAAGTTGGGGGTGTGGCTTACCTAGAAATTAGTTAAATTTAAAAACAGTCTTTGAAAGATTCTGCTTGAAGCTTGGCAGAAGACACCAGGAGGAAGGAGTGCTGTGTGACTGGACTTTTCTACTAAGACTAGAAAAGTAGAACTCTTGTACTTGGACTTTAATTATTGGTAAAAAAGCAAACTAAAAAACAAAACAGAAAAAAATGAAATGTTTGTCTGAGTTAACTGAACTGAATGTTTATCTGAACAGTTATCTAGGTGTTAATCTCGGGTAACTGAAATGGCTTGATTGCTGTGCTGTTTTAAATTACTTGTAGAAAGATCTAATAAGGAGGGGGCGTGGCTTAGTTAGAAGGAAGTTACATTTAAAAAATATCATAGAAAGATTCTGCTAGAAGCTTGGCAGAGGACACCAAGAGGATGGAGTGCAGTGTGTCCAGACTTTTCTACTGGGACTAAAGAAGTAGAACTCTTGTACTTGGAACTTTAATTCAGGTTAAAAAAAACAAACTAACAAACAAAACAAAAAAAAGTGTGTTTGTCTGAGTTAACCGAACAGATTAAATATCTGACCAGTTATCTAGTTGTAACTCTCTGGTGACTGAAAGGACTTGATAGCTGTGCAGTTCAAATTACTTTTAGAAGGATCGAGTAAGTAGGAGATGTGACTTAGCTAGAAGGAAGTTAGATTGAAAGACTGCCTTAGAAAGATTCTCTTAGAAGCTTGGCAGAAGACACCAGGAGGAAGGAGTTCTGTGTGACTGGACATCTCTACTGGGATGAAGGAAGTAGAACTCTTGCACTTGGATCTTTAATCCAGGGTAAAGAAAAACTAACAAACCAAACAGAAAAACATTTGTTTGTCTGAGTTAACTGAACTAAATGGTTACCTGAACAGTTATCTATGTGTAAATGTCAGGGGAATGAAATGGCTTGATAGCTGTGCAATTTAAATTACTTGTAGAAAGATTTAGTAAGTAGGAGACATGGCTTAGCTAGAAGGAAGCAAAATTTATAGACTGCCTTAGAAAAAATTCTGCTAGAAGCTTGGCAGAAGACACCAGTTGGAAGAAGTGTTGTGTGACTGGACTTCTCTACTGGGAGTAAACAAGTAGAACTCTTGAACTTGGACTTTAATTCTGTGTAAAAAAAATCTAACATTCAAAACAAAAAAAATTAAATTGTTTGTCCGAATTAACTGAACTGAACTCTTATCTGAACAGTTATCTAGGTGTAAATCTCAGGTGACTGAAAGGGCTTGATAGCTGTGCAGTTAAAATTTCTTGTAGAAAGATCTAGTAAGTAGGGGTACCTTAGCTAGAAGGAATCTAAATTCGCACACTGCCTTAGAAAGATTCTGCTAGAAGCTTGGCAGAAGACTCTAGGAGGAAATAGTACTGTGTGACTGCACTTTTCTACTGGGACTAAAGACATAGGACTCTTGTACTTGTACTTTTAATTAAGGGTAAAAAAACAACCTACAAAACAAAACATAAAAGGATTAGAGCATTTGTCTGAGTTAACTGAACTGCAAGGTTACCTAACTAGTTATCTAGGAATAAATATCAGGTGACAGAAAGGGCTGGGTAGCTGTGCACTTGAAAATACCTGAAGAAATATCTAGTAAGTGGGGGGGGTGGCATAGCCAGAAATGAGTTAAATTTAAAGACAGTCTTAGAAAGATTCTGCTTGAAGCATGGCAGAAGACAACATGAGGAAGGAGTGCTGTGTGACTGGACTTTCCTACTGGGACTAAAGAAGCAGAACTCTTGTACTTGGACCTTTAATTCAGGGGAAAAAAACAAACTAACAAACACAACAAAAAAAACTTAGTGTGATTGTCTGAGTTAACTCAACTGAATGGTTATCTGAGCAGTTATCTAGGTGTAAATCTCAGGTGACTGAAAGGGCTTGATAACTGCACAGTTTAAATTACCTGTAGAAAGATCTAGTAAGAAGGGAGCTTGGTTTAGCTGGAAGGGAGTTAAATTTAATGTCAGCCTTAGAAAGATTCTGGTGGAAACATGGCAGAAGACACCAAGAGGAAGGAGTGCTGTGTGACTGGCCAACTCTATTGGGTCTAAAGAAGTATAACTCTTGTACTTGGACCTTCAATTCAGGTTAGAAAAACAAACTAACAAACAAAACAAAAAAAATTGTGTTTGTCTGAGTTAACTGAACAGAATGAATATCTGAACTGTTATCTAGGTGCAAATCTCAGATAACTGAAAGGGTTTGATAGCTGTGCAGTTTAAGTTACTTGTAGAAAGATCTAGGAAGTAGGGGTGTGGCTTAGCTACAAGGAGGGTAAATTTAAAAGCTATCTGAGAAAGATTCTGCTAGAAGCTTGGCAGAGGACACCAAGATGAAGGAGTGCTGTATGACTGGACTATTCTTCTGTGACTAAGGTAGTAGGACTCTTGAGCTTAGACCTTTAATTCAGGGAAAAAAACTAACTAAAAAATAACTCAAGAAAGTAGTGTGTTTGTCTGTGTTAACTGAACTGAATGGATATCTGAACAGTTATCTAAGTGTAACTTTCAGGTGACTGAAAGGGCTTGATAGCTGTGCAGTTTAAGTTTGTTTTAGAAAGATCTAATAAGTAGGGGGTGTGGCTTACCTTGAAGGAAGCTAAATTTATAGACTTCCTTAGAAGGATTATGCTAAAAGTTTGGCAGAGGACACCAGGAGGAAGGAGTGCTGTGTGAGTGGACTTCTCTACTGGGACTGAAGAAGTAGAACTCTTGTACTTGAACCTTTAATTCAGGGGAAACAAGCAATTAAAAAATAACAAAAAAAAATAGTGTGTTTGTCTGGGTTAACTGAACTGAATGGCTATCTGAACAGTTATCTTAGTGTAACTCTCAGGTGACTGAAAGGACTTGATAGCTGTGAAGTTCAAGTTACTTTTATAAAGACAGAGTAAGTTGGGGGTTGGCTTTGCTAGAGGAAGCAAAATTTAAAGACTGCCTTAGAACGATTCTGTTAGAAGCTTGGCAGAAGACACAAGGAGGAAGGAGTGCTGTGTGACTAGACTCTACTGGGAATAAAGAAGTAGAACTCCTGTACTTGGACCTTTAATTCAGGGTAAAAAAAAAACAAAGTAAGAAACAAAACAAAAAAAGGTTGTTTGTCTGAGTTAATTGAACTAAATGGTTACCTGAACAGTTATCTTTTTGTAAATCTCAGGTGACTGAAAGGTCTTTAGAACTGTGCAATTTAAATTACTTGTAGAAAGATTTAGTAAGGAGGAGATGTGGCTTAGCTAGAAGGAAGCTACATTTATAGATTTCCTTAGAAATATTCTGCTAGAAGATTTGCAGAAGACATCATGAGCACTAGAGAGCTGTGTGACTGGACTTTCCACTGGGAATAAAGATGTAGAACTCTTGTACCTACACCTTTAATTCAGGGGAATAAACAAACTGAAAAAACTAACAAATTGTGTGTCTGAGGTTAGTCAACTAAATGGTTATCTTAACAATTGTCTAGGTGTAAATCTCAGGTGACTGAAAGGGCTTGATAGCTGTGAAGTTTAAAATACTTGTACAAAGATCTAGTAAGTAGGGGGTGTGGTGAACCCAGAAGGAAGCAACATTTAAAGACTGCATTGGAAAGATTCAGCTAGAAACTTAGCAGAAGTCACCAGGAGGAAGGAGTGCTGTGTGACTGGACTTCTCTACTGGGCCTAAAGAAGTAGAACTCTTGTTCTTGGACATTTAATTTAGGGTGCAAAAGCAAACTAACAAACAAAACAAAAAAATAGTGTGTTTGTCTGAGTTAATTGAACTGAATGGATATCTGAACAGGTATCTGCGTGTAACTCTCAGGGGACTGAAAGGACTTGATAGCTTAGAAGTTTAAAATACTTGTAGAAAGATCTAGTAAGTAGGGGGCATGGCTTACATAGAAGGAAGCAGAATTTAAAGAGTGTCTTAGAAAGATTCTGCTAGAAGCTTTGCAGAAGACACCAGGAGGAAGGAGTGCTGCATGATTGGACTTCTATAATGGGACCAAAGAAGTTGAACTCTTGAACTTGGACCTTTAATTCAGGGAAAAAAACAAACTAACATTCAAAACAAAAAAAATTAGATTGTTTGTCTGAATTAACTGAACTGAATGGTTATCTGAACAGTTATCTAGGTGCAAATCTCAGGTGACTGAAAGGGCTTGATAGCTGTACAGTTTAAATTACCTGTAGAAAGATATAGTAAGAAGGGAGCTTGGTTTAGCTGGAAGGGAGTTAAATTTAATGTCAGCCTTAGAAAGATTCTGGAGGAAACATGGCAGAAGAGACAAGAAGGAAGGAGTGCTGTGTGACTGGCCAAGCTGCACTTTGGGTCTAAAGAAGTATAATTCTTGTACTTGGACCCAGCTTCAATTCAGGGTAAAAACAAAACTAACAAACAAAACAAAAAAATTGTTTTTTGTCTGAGTTAACTAACAGAAAGAATGAATATCTGAACTGTTATCTAGGTGCAAATCTCAGATAACTGAAAGGGTTTGATAGCTGTGCAGTTTAAGTTACTTTTAGAAAGATCTAGGAAGTAGGGGTGTGGCTTAGCTACAAGGAGGGTAAATTTAAAAACTATCTGAGAAAGATTCTGCTAGAAGCTTGGCAGAGGACACCAAGATGAAGGAGTGCTGCATGACTGGACTATTCTTCTGTGACTAAAGTAGTAGGACTCTTGAACTTAGACCTTTAATTCAGGAAAAAAAATAACTAAAAAATTACTCAAAAAAGTAGTGTATTTGTCTGTGTTAACTGAACTGAATGGATATCTGAACAGTTATCTAAGTGTAACTTTCAGGTGACTGAAAGGGCTTGATAGCTGTGCAGTTTAAATTAGTTTTAAAAAGATCTAATAAGTTGGGGGTGTGGCTTACCTTGAAGGAAGTTAAATTTAAAGACTTCCTTAGAAGGATTATGCTTGAAGTTTGGCAGAGGACACCAGGAGGATGGAGTGCCATGTGAGTAGACTTCTCTACTGAGACTGAAGAAGTAGAACTCTTGTACTTGAACCTTTAATTCAGGGGAAAAAAACAATAAAAAAATAACAAAAAAAAATAGTGTTTTTGTCTGGGTTAATTGAACTGAATGGCTACCTGAACAGTTATCTTAGTGTAACTCTCAGGTGATTGAAAGGACTTGATAGCTGTGAAGTTCAAGTTGCTTTTATAAAGACAGAGTAAGTTGGGGTTGAAGCTTAGCTAGAAGCTAAATTTAAGACTGCCTTAGAGGCGATTCTGTTGGCTTGGCAAGAAGACACCAGGAGGAAAAGAGTGCTGTGTGACTGGGCTCTACTGGGAATAAAGAAGTAGAACTCTTGTACTTGGACCTTTAATTGAGGGTAAAAAAAACAAACTAAGAAACCAAACAAAAAAAAGTTGTTTGTCTGAGTTAATTGAACTGAATGGTTACCTGAACAGATATCTATTTGTAAATCTCAGGTGACTGAAAGGTCTTGAGAACTGTGCAATTTAAATAACTTGTAGAAAGATTTAGTAAGGAGGAGATGTGGCTTAGCTAGCTAGAAGGAAGCTAAATTTATAGATTTCCTTAGAAATATTCTGCTAGAAGATTTGCAGAAGACATCACAAGCACTGAGAGCTGTGTGACTGGACTTTTCCACTGGGAATAAAGATGTAGAACTCTTGTACTTACACCTTTAATTCAGGGGAAAAAAACAAACTAAAAAAACTTACAAATTGTGTGTCTGAGGTTAGTCGACTAAATGGTTATCTTAACAATTATCTAGGTGTAAATCTCAGGTGACTGAAAGGGCTTGATAGCTGTGAAGTTTAAATTACTTGTAGAAAGATCTAGTAAGTAGGGGGTGTGGTGTACCTAGAAGGAAGCTGAATTTAAAGACTGTCTTAGAAAGATTCTGCTAGAACCTTGGCAGAAGACACCAGTAGGAGGGAGTGATATGTGACTGAACTTCTCTACTGGGACTTAAGAAGAAGAAATCTTGTAACTGGACCTTTAATTCGGGGTAAAAAAACAAACTAAAAAACAAAACAAAAAAAAAGTTTGCCTGAGTTAATTGAAATAAATGGTTTCCTGAACTAGTATCTATGTGTAAATCTCAGGTGATTGAAAGGGCTTGATAGCTTTGCAATTTAAATTAGTTGTAGAAAGATTTTGTAAGTAGGAGCGTGGCTTAGCAGCTAGAAGGAAGCTAAATTATAGACTTCTTATAGAAAGATTCTGCTAGAAGCATGGCAGAAGACACCAGCAGGAAGGACTGCTTTCTGACTTAATTTCCTCTACTGGGAGTAAAGAAGAAGAAGTCTTGTATTTGGACTTTAATTCTGGGTAAGACAACAAAGCTAAAAATCAAACAAAAAAATAGATTGTCTGAATTAACTGAAATGATTGGTTATCTGTACAGTTATCTAGGTAAAAATCTCAGGCGACTATAAGGGCTTGATAGCTGTGCAGTTTAAAATACTTGTAGAAATATCTAGTAAGTAGGCAAATGGCTTAGCGTAAAGTAAGCTCAATTTAAAAACTGCCTTAGAAAGATTCTGATGGAAACCTCACAGAAGACATCAGGATGAAGGAGTGCTTTGTGACTGGAATACTTTTCTGGGACTAAAGAAGTAGAACTCTTGTACTTGAACCTTCAATTCAGGGTAAAGAAACAAACTAACAAACAAAAAAAATATTGTGCTTGTCTGAGTTATCTGAACTGAATGGATTTCTGAACAGTTATCTAGGAGTAACTCTCAGGTGACTGAAAGGACTTGATAGCTGTGCAGTTCAAATTACTTTTAGAAAAATCGAGTAAGTAGTGGGCGTGGTTTAACTGGAGGACACTAAATTTAAGAGCAATGCCTTAGAAAGGTTCGAAAAATGACAGCAGAAGATCCCAGGAGGAAGGCGTGCTAATGGCAGCTGGGTTCTCTACTGGGACTAAAGAAATAGAACTCTTTTTCTTGGACCTTTAATTCTGAGTAAAAACAAACTAACAAACAAAACAAAAAAAAAAACAGAGTGTCTGAGTTAACTGAACTGAATGGTTATCTGAACAGTTATCTAGGTGTAAATCTCAGGTAACTGAAATGGCTTGATAGTTGGGGAGTTTAAATTACTTGTAGAAAGATATAGTAAGTAGGGGGCGTGGCTTAGCAAGAAGGGAGTTAAATTTAAAGTCAGCCTTAGAAAGATTCTGCTGGGCTTATCAGAAAGGCATAGAGGACTGAGTACTGTGTTGTCTGGACTTCTCTACTGGGAATAAAAAATAAAACTCTTGCACTTGCACCTTTAATCCTGGGGAAAAAACAAACTGACAAACAAAACATAAAAAAAATTGTGTGTTTGCGTTTACTCAACTGAATGGTTATCTTAACAGTTATCAAGCTGTGAATCTCAAGTGACAGAAAGGGCCTGATAGCCGTGAAGTTCAAATTACTTGTTAAAAGATCTAGTAAGAAGGGGGCGTGGCTTACCTAGAAGGAAGCAACATTTAAAGACTGCATTGGAAAGATTCAGCTAGAAGCTTGGCAGAAGTCACCAGGAGAAAGGAGTGCTGTGTGACTGTACTTCTCTACTGGGACTAAAGAAGTAGAACTCTTGTACTTGGAACTTTAATTCAGCTTACAAAAACAAACTAACAAACAAAACAAAAAAATAGTGTGTTTGTCTGAGTTTATTGAACTGAATGGATATCTGAACAGTTATCTAGGTGTAACTCTCAGGTGACTGAAAGGACTTGATAGCTGAGAAGTTTAAAATACTTGTTCAAAGATCTAGTAAGTAGGGGTCATGGCTTACATAGAAGGAAGCAAAATTTAAAGAGTGTCTTAGAAAGATTCTGCTAGAAGTTTTCAGAAGAGACCAGGAGGAAGAAGTGCTGCATGACTGGACTTCTATAATGGGACCAAAGAAGTTGAACTCTTGAACTTGGACCTTTAATTCAGGGTTTAAAAAACAAACTAACAATCAAAACAAAAAGAAATTAGATTGTTTTTCTGATTTAACTGAACTGAATAGTTATCTGAAAAGTTATCTAGGTGTAAATCTCAGGTGTCTGAAAGGGCTTGATAGCTGTACAGTTTAAATTACTTGTAGAAAGATCTAGTAAGTAGGGAGCATGGCCTAGCTGGAAGGGAGTTAAATTTAAAGTCAGCCTTAGAAAGATTCTGGTGGAAACATGGCAGATGACACCAAGAGGAAGGAGCGCTGTGTGACTGGCTAACTCTACTGGGTCTAAAGAAGTAGAAATCTTGTACTTGGACCTTCAATTCAGGGAAGAAAAACAAACTAACAAACAAAACAACAAAAAAATGTTGTTTGTCTAAGTTAACTGAACTGAATGAATATCTAAACAGTTATCTAGGTGCAAATCTCAGATAACTAAAAGGGTTTGATAGCTGTGCAGTTTAAGTTACTTGTAGAAAGATCTAGGAAGTAGGGGCATGGCTTAGCTACAAGGAGGGTAAATTTAAAAACTATCTGAGAAAGATTCTGCTAGATGCTTGGCAGAAGACATATAGGAGTGCTGTATGTCTGGACTTTTCTACTTTGACTAAAGAAGTAGGACTCTTGAACTTAGACCTTTAATTCAGGGAAAAAAACAAACTAAAAAAATAACTCAAAAAGATAGTGTGTTTGTCTGGGTTAACCGAACTGAATGGATATCAGGAACAGTCATCTAAGTGTAAAACTCTCAGGTGACTGAAAGGGACTGCGATAACAGTGTAGGTTAGAAATTAATTTTGAAGATCTAATAAGTAGGGGAGGCTTACCAGAAGGAAGCTAAATTTAAAGACTGCCTTCGAAGGATTCTGCTAGAAGTTTGGCAGAGGACACCAGGAGGAAGGAGTGCTGTGTGAGTGGACTTCTCAACTGGGACTAAAGAAGTAGAACTCTTGTACTTGGACCTTTAATTCAGGGTAAAAAAACAAACTAAAAAAACACAAAAAATAGTGTTTGTCTGGGTTAACTGAACTGAATGGATATCTGAACAGTTATCTAAGTGTAACTCTCAGGTGACTGAATGGACTTGATAGCTGTGAAGTTCAAATTACTTTTAGAAAGATAGAGTAAGTTGGGGGTTGGCCTAGCTAGAGGAAGATAAATTTAAAGACTGCTTTAAAATGATTCTGTTAAGAAGCTTAGTAGAAGATACAGGAGGAAAGAGTGCTGTGTGAGCTGGACTCTAGTAGGAATAAAGAAGTAGAACTCTTGAACTTGGACCTTTAATTCAGGGTAAAAAAACAAACTAACAAACAAAACAAAAAAAAGTTGTTTGTCTGAGTTAATTGAACTAAATGGTTAACTGAACAGTTATCTATATGTAAATCTCAGGTGACTGAAAGGGCTTGAGAACTGTGCAATTTAAATTACTTGTAGAAAGATTTAGTAAGCAGGAGCTGTGGCTTAGCTGGAAGGAAGCTAAATATACAGATTTCTTTAGAAAGATTCTGCTAGAAGATTTTCAGCAGACATCATGAGCACTGACAGCTGTGTGACTGGACTTCTCTACTGGGAATAAAGATGTAGAACTCTTGTACTTGCACCTTTAATTCAGGGTAAAAAACAAACTAACAAAAAAACAAAAAAATTGTGTGTCTGAGGTTAGTCAACTGAATGGTTATCTTAACAATGATCTAGGTGTAAATCTCAGGTGACTGAAAGGGCTTGATAGCTATGAAGTTTAAATTACTTGTAGAAAGATCTAGTAAGTAGGGAATGTGGCTTACCTAGAAGGAAGCTGAATTTGTAGACTGCCTTAGAAAGATTCTGTTAGAACCTTGCTAGAAGACTCCAGGAGGAGGGAGTGCTGTGTGACTGGACTTCTCTATTGGGATTTAGAAGCAGAGCTCTTGTACTTGGACCTTTAATTCAGGGGAAAAAAAACAAACTAACAAACAAAACAAAAAAAAAGTTTGCCTGCAGGTTAACTAGAACTAAATAGTTTGCTTACGAACAGGTATCTATGTGTAAATCTCAAGGTGATTGAAAAGAAGCGATAGCAGTGCAATTTAAATTAGTTGTAGAAAGATTTTGTAAGTAGGAGACGTGGCATAGCTAGAAGGAAGCTAAATTTATAGACTGCCTTAGAAAGATTCTAATAGATGATTGGCAGAAGACACCAGTGGGAAGGACTGCTATGTGACTTAATTTCTCTACGGGGAGTAAAGAAGAGGAAGTCTTGTATTTGGACTTTAATTCTGGGTAAGAAAACAAAACTAAAACTCAAACAAAAAAACAGATTGTTTGTCTGAATTAATTGAAAAGAATGGTTATCTGTACAGTTATCTAGGAAAAAATCTCAGGTGACTGTAAGGGCTTGATAGCTGTGCAGTTTAAATTACTTTTAGAAAGATCTAGTAAGTAGGCACATGGCTTAGCTTAAAGTAAGCTAAATTTAAAGACTGCCTTAGAAAGATTCTGCTGGAAGCCTGGCAGAAGACACCAGGATGAAGGAGTGCTTTGTAACTGGACTACTCTACTGGGACTAAAGAAGTAGAAGTCTTGTACTTGAACCTTCAATTCGGGGTAAAGAAACTAACAAACAAAAAAAAAATTATGTTTGTCTGAGTTAACTAAACTGAATGGATTTCTGAACAGTTATCTAGGTGCAACTGTCAGTGACTGAAATGACGATAGCTGTGGATCAAATTACTAGAAAAAAATTAAATAAGTAGGCGTGGTTTAGCTAGGAGGCCTTCAATTTAAAACTGCCTTAGAAAGGTTCGAAAGACACTTGGCAAAGTCCAGGGAGGAAGAAATTGCTGTGAACTGCAGTTCTATACTGGGACTAAAAATAGAACACACACTGCTTTGACCTTTAATTCCAAGGGAAAAAACAAACTAACAAACAAAACAAAAAATAGGGTGTCAGGTTAACAGAGATAACCATTTAGTTCAGGGTAACTCAGACAAACAAACACATTTTTTTTTTTGTTTGTTTGCTAGGTTGTTTTACCCTGAATTAAAAGTCCAAGTAAAAGAGTTCTACTTCTTTATTCCCATTAGAGAACTACAGTCTCACAGCACTCCTTCCTCCTGGTGTCATCTGCCAAGCTTCTAGCAGAATATTTCTAAGGCAGTCTATAAATTTAGCATCCTTCTAGCTAAGCCACATCCCTTACTTACTATATCTTTCTACAAGTAATTTGAGCTGCACCTCTATCAAGCCCTTTCTGTCACCTCAGATTTGCACATAGATAACTGTTCAGATAACCATTTAGTTCAGTTAACTCAGACAAACAATTTTTTTTGTTTTGTTTGTTAGGTTGTTTTTTTACCCTGAATTAAAGGGCCAAGTAAAATAGTTCTACTTCTTTATTCCCTATAGAGAACCACAGTCACGAACACCCTTCCTCCTGGTGCCTTGTGCAATGCTTCAGGCAAACCTTTCCACGGCAGTCTTTAAATTTAGCTTCCTCCTAGCTAAGCATCACCCCTACTTACCTCGATCTTTCTAAAGTTATTTGAAGTGCACATCTATAATGTCTCTTCAGTCACCTGAAAGTTAGATCTACATAACTGTTCAGCTATCCATTCAGTTCAGATAATTCAACACAATATTTTTTGTTTTGTTTGTTAGTTTGTTTTTTTAACCTGAATTGAATGACCAAGCACAAGAGTTCTACTTCTTTAGTAACAGTACAGTATTAAAGTCACACAGTTATTTCTACCTCATGGTGTCTTCTGCCAAGTTTCCAGCAGAATCTTTCTAAGGCAGTCTCTAAATTTAACTTCCTTCTAGTTGCTCACACACCCTACTTTCTAGATCTTTTATAAGTAATATAAACTGCACATTTATAAAGCCCTTTCAGTCACCTGAGATTTACACTCTAGATAACTGTTCAGATAACCATTCTGCTCAGTTAATCCAGACAATCTAATTTTTTGTTTTAATTGCTAGTTTGTTTTTTTACCCAGAATTAAATGTCCAATTACAAGAGTTCTACTTCTTTAGTCCCAGCAGAGAAGTCCAGTCACAAAGTACTCCTTCTTCCTGGTGTCATCTTCCAGGCTTTTAAGAGAATCCTTCTAAGGCAGTCTTAAAATTTAGCTTCCTTCTAGCTAAGCCACTCCCCAAATTACTTGATCTTTCTGAAAGTAATTAGAACTGCACAGCTGTCAAGTCCTTTCATTCACCTCAGAGTTACATCGAGATAACTGTTCAGATATCCGTGTAGTTCAGTTAACTCAGACAAACACACTGTTTTTTTGTTTTATTTATTAGTTAATTTTTTTTTACTTAGTTAAGTCCAAGAACAAGAGTTCACTTTATTTAGTCCCAGAAGAGAAGTCCGATCACACAGCACTACTTCCTCCTGGTATCTTCTGCCAAGCTGCTAGCAGAATCTTTCTAAGTCAGTCTTTAAATTTAACTTCCTTCTAAGTAATACACTCCCCCTACTTACTAGATCATTCTACAAGTGATTTGAACTGCACCGCTATCAAGTCCTTTCAGTCACCTGAGATTTACACCTATATAACTGTTCAGATAACCATTTAGTTCAGTTAACTCAGACAAACTAACCATTTTTTTTTTGTTTGTTAGGTTGTTTTTTTACCCTGAATTAAAAGGCCAAGTAAAAGAGTTCTACTCCTTTAGTCCCAGTAGAGAAGTCCAGTGACACAGCACTCCTTTCTCCAGGAGTCTTCTGCCAAGCTTCTTGCAGAATATTTCTAAGGCAGTGTATAAATTTAGCATCCTTCTAGCTAAGCCGTGTCCCTTACTTACTAAACCTTTCTTCGAGTAATTTGAACTGCACCGCTATCAAGCCCCTTCAGTCAGCTGAAATTTACACCTAGATAACTGTTCAGATAACCATTTAGTTCAATTAACTCAGACAAAAACACATTTTTTTTGTTTTGTTTGTTAGGTTGTTTTTTTTATGCTGAATTAAAGGTCCAAGTAAAAGAGTTCTACTTCTTTATTCCCAGTAGAGAACTACAGTCGCACAGCACTCCTTCCTCCTGGTGTGTTCTGCCAAGCTTTTAAGAGAATCTTTCTAACGCAGTCTTTAAATTTAGCTTCCTTCTAGCTAACCCACGCCCCAACTTACTCGATCTTTCTAAAAGTAATTTGAACTGCACAGCTGTCAAGTCCTTTCAGTCACCTCAGAGTTACACCGAGATAACTGTTCAGATATCCATTTAGTTCAGTTAACTCAGACAAACACACTGTTTTTTTGTTTTATTTATTAGTTAATTTTTTAACCCTAACTTAAAGGTCCAAGCACAAGAGTTCTACTTTTTTAGTCCCAGTAGAGAAGTCCAGTCACACAGCACTACTTCCTCCTGGTGTCTTCTCCCAAGCTGCTAGCAGAGTCTTTCTAAGGCAGTCTTTAAGTTTATCTTCCTTCTAAATAAGCCACGCCCACTACTTACTTGATCTTTCTACAAGTGATTTGAACTGCACCGCTATCAAGCCCTTTCAGTCACCTGAGATTTACACCTAGATAACTGTGCAGATAACCATTTAGTTCAGTTAACTCAGACAAACATTTTTTTTTTGTTTTGTTAGGTTGTTTTTTTTACCCTGAATTAAAAGTCCAAGTAAAAGAGTTCTACTCCTTTTGTCCCAGAAGAGAAGTCCAGTGACACGGCACTGCTTTCCCCTGGTGTCTTCTGCCAAGCTTCTAAGAGAACCTTTCTAAGGCAGTCTTTAAATTTAGCTTCCTCTAGCTAAGCCACACCCCCCTACTTACTCAATCTTCCAAAAAGTAATTTGAACTTCACAGCTATCAAGTCCCTTCAGTCACCTGAGAGTTGCACCTAAGTAACAGTTCAGATATCCATTCCTTTCAGTTAACAAAGACAAACACACTATTTTTTTGTTTTGTTTTTTTTTTTACACTGAATTAAAGATCCAACTACAAGAGTTCAACTTTTAGTCCCACTAGAGAAGTCCAGTCAGACAGCAACTTTTCTCCTGGAGTCTTCTGTCGAGCTTCCAACAGAATCTCTAAGGCAGTCTTTAAATTTAGTTTCCTTCTAGCTGCTTCACGCCTCTACTTACTAGATCGTTCTTGCAAGTAATTTAAACTGCACAGTTTTCAAGCCCTTTCAGTCACCTGAGATTTACAATTTAGATAACTGTTCAGATAACCATTCAGTTCAGTTAACTCAGACAAACACACTAATTTTTTTTATTTTGTTTGTTAGCTTGTTTTCTTACCTCAATTCAAAGGTCGATGTAAAGAGTCCAACTACTTTATTCCAGTAGAAAAGTCAGAGTCACAGCCCTCCTTCCTCTTAATGTGTTCTTGCCAAGCTCCTAGACGAATCTTTCTAAGACAGTCTTTAAATTTAACTTCTTCTATTTGGCTTCACACCCTACTTACTAGATATTACTACAGTAATTTAAACTGCACAGCTATCGTTCCTTTCAGTTACCTGAGATTGACACCTAAATAACTGTTCAGATAACCATTCAGTTCAGTTAACTCAGACAACACTCTATTTTCTGATTTGTTTGTTAGTTTGTTTTTACCCAGAAATAAAGGTCCAAGAACAAAAATTCTACTTTATTCCCAGTTGAGAACCCAGACACAAACCACTTCTTCCTCCTTGTTTCTACTGCCAATATTCTGGCAAACCTTCTATGGCAGTCTTTAAATTTAGCCTCCTACTAGTTTGTTACTGCACCTATTTACTCGACCTTTCTAAAAGTAATTTGAAGTGCACAGCTATCAAGTCCTTTCAGTCACCTGAGAGTTACACCTAGAAAACTGTTCAAATATCCATTCAGTTCAGTTAAGTAAGATAAACACAATATTTTTGTTTTGTTTTGTTGGTTAGTTTGTTTCTTTACCCTGAATTGAAGGTCCAAGTTCAAGAGTTCGACTTCTTTAGCAACAGTAGAGTAGTTCAGTCACACAGCAGTGCTTCCACCTGTTGTCTTCTGCCAAGTTTCCTTCAGAATCTTTCTAAGGCAGTCTTTAAATTTTGCTTCCTTCTAACTAAGCCATGCGCCTAGTTTCTAGATCCTTCTACAAGTAATTTAAACTGCACAGCTATCTTGCTGTTTCAGTCATGTGAGATTTACACCTAGATAACTCTTCAGATAATCATTCAGTTCAGTTAATTCAGACAAACAATCTAATTTTTTTGTTTTGATTGTTAGTTTGTTTTTTTACCCAAACTGAAGTCCAAGTACAAGAAATCTATTTCTTTACTCCCAGTAGAAAAGTCCAGTCGCACAGCAGTCTTTCCTCCTTGTGTCTTCTGCAAAGCTTCTAGCAGAAAATTTCCATGGCTGTCTATAAATTTAGCTTGCTTCTAGCTAAGCCACGTCTCCTTCTTACTAAATCGTTCTACAAGTAATTTAAATTGCACAGTTATCAAGCCCTTTCATTCACCTGAGATTTACACATTGATAAATGTTCCGGTAACCATTTTGTTCAGTTAACTCAGACAAACACATTTTTTTGTTTTGTTTGTTAGTTTCTTTTTTTTTACCCTGAGTTAAAGGTCCAAGTACAAGAGTTCTACTTCTTTAGTCCCAGTAGAGAAGTCTGGTTACACAACACTCCTTCCTCCTGGTGTCTTCTTCAAGCTTCTAAGAGAACTTTCTAAACCTGTTCTAAATTTAGCTTCCTTCAAATGATGCCATGCTCCTACTTACTCGATCTTTCTAAAAGTAATTTGAACTGCACAGCTATCAAGTCCTTTCAGTGACCTGTGAGTTACACCTAGATAACTGTTCAGATTTTCATTCAGTTCAGTTAACTCCATCAAACACACTATTTTTCTTGTTTGTTAGTTTGTTTTTTTACCCAGAATTAAAGGTACAAGTACAAGAGTTCTACTTCTTTAGTCCCTCTAGAGAAGTCCAGTCACACAGCACTCCTTCCGCCTGGTGTTTTCTGCCAAGTTTCCAGCAGCATCTTTCTAAGCCAGTCTTAAATTTAACTTCCTTCTAAGTAAGCCATCCCCCTACTTACTAGATCTTTCTACAAGTGATTTGAACTGCACTGCTGTTAAGCCATTTCAGTCACCTGAGATTTACACCTAGATAACTGTTCAGATAACCATTCAGTTCAGTTAATTAAGACAAACAATTCATTTTTTGTTTTGATTGTTTGTTTTTACCAAGAATTAAAGTCCAAGTACAAGAGTTCTACATCTTTACTCCTGAAGAGAAGTCCAGTGTCACAGCACTCTTCCTTCTTGGTGTCTTCTGCCAGATTCTAGCAGAACGTTTCACAGTAGTGTATAAATTTAGCTTCCTCTAGCTAAACCATGTTCACTACTTATTAAATCTTTACAAGTAATTTAAATTGCACATTTATCCAGCCCTTTCAGTCACCTAAGATTTACCTATATAACTGTACAAGTAACCATTTAGTTCAAATAACTCAGACAAAACACATTTTTTGTTTTATTTGTTAGTTTGTTTTTTACCCTGAATAAGGTCCAAGAACAAAGTTCTACTTTAGTCACAGTAGAGAAGTCCAGTGACACAGTACCTTTCTCCAGGAGTCTTCTGCTAATCTTCTAGCAGAATATTTATAAGGCAGTCTATACATATTGCATCCATCTGTTAGGCCCGTCCCCTACTTACTAAATCTTTCCACAAGTAATTTGAACTGCACAGCTATCAAGCCCTTTCTGTCACCTGAGATTTACACTAGATAACTGTTCAGATAACCATTTAGACTGAAGTTAACTTAGACAAACAATTTTTTTTAGTTTTGTTTGTTAGGTTGTTTTTTTACCCTGAATTAAAAGTCCAAGTAAAAGAGTTCTACTTCTTTAGTCCCAGTAGAGAAGTCCAGTGACACAGCACTCCTTTCCCCTGGAGTCTACTGCCAAGCTTCTAGCAGAATTTTCTTAGGCAGTCTATAAATTAGCATCCTTCAGCTAAGCTACCTCCCCTACTTACTAAATCCTTCATAAGTAATTTGAACTGCATCATTATCAAGACCTTTCAGTCACCAGAGATTTACACCTAGATAACTGTTCAGGTAACCATTTAGTTCAGTTAACTCAGACTAACAAACAGTTTTTTTTGTTTTATTTGTTAGGTTGTTTTTTTACCCTGAATTAAAGTTCCAGGTAATAGAGTTCTACTTCTTTATTCCCAGTAGAGAACTACAGTCACACAGCACTCCTTCCTTCTCTTGTCTTCTGCCAAGTTTATAGGTAAGCATTTCTATGGCAGTCTTTAAATTTAGCTTCCTCCTAGCTAAGCAATGCCCCCTACTTACTCGATCTTTCTAAAAGTAATTTGAAGGGCACAGCTATAAAGTCCTTTCAGTCACTCCTATACAACTGTTCAGCTATACATTCAGTTCAGTTAACACAAACAAACACAATATTTTTTTTGGTTTGTTTGTTAGTTTAGTCTTTTTTACCCTGAAATGAAGGAAAAGTACAAGAATTCTACTTCTTTAGTAACAGTACAGTAGTCCAGTCACACAGCACTCCTTCCTCCTGGTGTCTTCTGCCAAGTTTCCAGCAGAATCTTTCTAAGGCAGTCTATAAATTTAACTTCCTTCTAGTTAAGCCACACCCCCTACTTTCTAGATCTTTCTACAAGTAATTTAAACTGCACAGCCATCAAGCCCTTTCAGTGACCTGAGATTTTCCCCTAGATAAGTGTTCAGATAACCATTCAGTTCAGTTAATTCAGAAAATCTAATTTTTTTGTTTTGATTGTTAGTTTGTTGTTTTTACCAAGAGTTAAATGTCCAAGTACAAGAGTTCTACTTCTTTAGTCCCAATAGGGAAGTCCAGTCCCACAGCACTCCTTCTTTCTGCTGTCTTTTGCCAAGCTTTTAAGAGAATCTTTCTAAGGCAGTCTTTAAATTTAACTTCTTTTCTAGCTAAGCTACGCCCCTACTTACTCGATCTTTCTAAAAGTAATTTGAACTTCACAGCTGCAGGCCTTTCCAGTCACCTCAGAGTTACACCTTTAGATAACTTTAAGAAAACCACTTAGTTGAATAAAGTCAAACACACAATTTTTGTTTTGTTTGTTATTTTGTTTATCCCTTGAATTAAAGGTGCAAGTACAAGGGTTCCTACTTTATTCCAAGTAGAGAAGTAATCACACAGTACTCAGTCCTCTGGTGTCTTCTGCAAAATCTTCAGCAGATTCTTTCTAAGGCAGTCTATAAATTTAGCTTCCTTCTAGCTAAGCCATGTCTGCAACTTACTAAATCTTTCTACAAGTAATTTAAATTGCACAACAATCAAACCCTTTCAGTCATCTAAGATTTAAAGATAGATAACTGTTCAGATAACCATGTAGTTCAGTTAACTCAGACAAAGACATTTTTTGTTGTTTTGTTTGTTAGTTTGTTTTTTTTACCCTGAATTAAACATCTAAGTACATGAGTTCTACTTCTTTAGTCCCAGTAGAGAAGTCCAGTCACACAGCACCCCTTCCTCCTGGTGTCTTCTGCCAAGCTTCTAAGAGAATTTTTCTAAGGCAGTCTTTAAATTTAGCTTCCTCTAAATAAGCAACACCCTCTACTTACTCAATCTTTTTATAAGTAATTTGAACTTCACAGCTATCAAGTCACTTCATTCACCTGACAGTTACTCCTAGATAGATGTTCAGATGTCCATTCATTTCAGTTAACAAAGACAAACACACTATTTCTTTTTTTATTGTTTTTTAGTTTGTTTTTTGACCCTGAATTAAAGGTCCAAGTACAAGAGTTCTACTTCTTTAGTCCCAGTACAAAAGTCCAGTCACACAGCACTCCTTCCTCCTGGTGTCTTCTGCCAAGCTTCTAGCAGAATCATTGTATGGTAGTCTTTAAATGTAGCTTCCTTCATGGTAAGCCACACCAAACTTACTAGATCTTTCTAAGTACATTTAAACTGCACAGCTATCAAGTCCTTTCAGTCACCTGAGATTTACATCTTGATAACTGTCTGAGATAACAGTTCAGTTGAGTTAACCCAGACAAACACACTGATTTTTTTGTTTTGTTTGTTAGTATGTTTTTCCTGAATTAAAGGGCATCAAGAGTCCTTCTACTTTAGTCCCAGTAGAAAAGTCCAGTCACACAGCACCTTCCTCCTGGTGTCTTCTGCTGTTTCTAGCAGAATATTCATAAGATAGATTTTAAATTTAACTTCCTTCTAGCTAAGCCTTGCCCCCCACTTTCTAGATCTTTCTACAAGTAATTTGAACTGCACCACTATCACGCCCTTTCAGTCACCTGAGATTTACACCTAGATAACTGTTCAGATATCCATTCAGTTCAGTTAACTCAGACAAACACACTGTTTTTCTGTTTTATTTGTTGGTTTTTTTAACCTAAATAAAAAGTCCAAGTACAAGAATTCTACTTATTTAGTCCCAGTAGAGAATTCCAGTCACACAGCACTACTTCCTCCTTGTGTCTCTCCCAATTGCTAGCAGTATTCTTCTAAGGCAGTCTTTAAGTTTAACTTCTTCTAAGTAAGCCACGCCTTACTTACTAGATCTTTCACAACTGATTTGAACTGCACCGCTATCGCTTCCTTTCATTCACCTGAGATACACCTCATATAACTGGTTCAGATAACCATTTAGTTCTAGTTAACCTCAGATAACAGACACATTATTTTTTTATGTTTGTTTGTTTATTACCTTCTAGTAAAGTCCAAGAAAGAGTTCTACTTTATTCCTAGTAGAGAATCAAGTTGACAGCATCCTTCCTCCGGTGTTTTCAGCCAAGCTTCAAGGCAAACCTTTCACGGTAATCTATAACTTACCATCATCCCTAGCTAAGCAATGCCCCTACTTACTCGATCTTTCTAAAAGTAATTTGAAGTGCACAGCCTGAAGTTCTTTCAGTCTCCTGAGAGTTAGACCCTAGATAACTGTTCAGATATCCATTCAGTTAAGTTAACTCAAACAAGCACAGTATTTTTTTTGGTTTGTTTGTTTTCTTTATTTTTATCTCGAATTGAAGGACCATGTGCAAGATTTAGTAACAGTAGAGTAGTCCAGTCACACAGCACTCCTTCCCTCCTGGTGTCTTCTCCAAGTTTCCAGCAGAATCTTTCTAAGGCAGTCTCAAATTTGCTACCTTCTAGCTAAGCCGCCGCCTCTACTTCTACTTGATCTTCACAAGTAGTTTTAACTGCACAGCTATCAAGCCCTTTCAGTCACCGAGATTTACATAGATAACTCTTCATGATAACGTTCAGTTCTTAATTGAGACAATCTAATTTTTGTTTTGATTGTTAGATTTTTTTTACCCAGAATTAAATGTCCAAGTACAAGATTTCTACTCCTTTAATCCCAGTAGAGAAGTCCAGTCCCACAGCACTCTTTTCTCCTGGTGTCTTCTGCAAGCTTTTTAGAGAATCTTTCTAAGGCAGTCTTTAAATTTAGCTTCTTTTAGCTAAGCCACACCCTACTTACTTATATATTTCATAGTAATTTGAACTGCACAGCTATCAAGTCCTTTCAGTCTCCTGAGAGTTAGACCCAGATAACTGTTCAGATATCATTTCAGTTCAGTTAACTCAAAAAGCACAATATTTTTTGGTTTGTTTCTTAGTTTAGTTTTTCACCTTGAATTGAAGGACCATGTGCAAGAGTTCTACTTCTTTAGTAACAGTAGAGTAGTCCAGTCACACAGCACTCCTTCCTCCTTGTGCCTTCGGCCAAGTTCCAGCAGAATCTTTCTAAGGCAGTCTTTAAATTTAGCTTCCTTCTAACTAAGCCATGTGCCTACTTTCTAGATCTTTCTACAGGTAATTTAAACTGCACAGCTATCATGCCGTTCAGTCACGTGAGATTTACACCTAGATAACTCTTCAGATAATCATTCAGTTCAGTTAATTCAGACAATCTAATTTTTTTTGTTTTGATTGAGAGTTTGTTTTTTAACCCTGAACTGAAGTCCAAGTATAAGAGTTCTACTTCTTTACTTCCAGTAGAGGAGTCCAGTGACACAGCAGTCTTTCCTCCTTGTGTCTTCTGCAAAGCATCTAGCAGAAAATTTCCATGGCTGTCTATGAATTTAGCTTGTTTCTAGCTAAGCCACGTCTCCTTCTTACCAAATCTTTCTTCAAGTAATTTAAATTGCACAGCTATCAAGCCCTTTCATTCACCTGAGATTTACACTTTGATAACTGTTCTGGTAACCATTTTGTTCAGTTAACTCAGACAAGCACATTTTTTTGTTTTGTTTGTTAGTTTGTTTATTTTACCCTGAGTTAAAGGTCCAAGTAGAAGAGTTCTACTTCTTTAGTCCCTGTAGAGAAGTCCGGATACACGACACTCCTTCCTCCTGGTTTCTTCTTCCAAGCTTCTAAGAGAATCCTTCTAAGGCTGTCTTTAAATTTAGCTTCCTTCAAGGTAAGCCACGCCCCGTACTTACTCAATCTTTCTAAAAGTAATTTGAACTGCACAGCTATCAAGTCCTTTCAGTCACCTGAGAGTTACACCTAGATAACTGTTCAGATATTCATTCAGTTCAGTTAACTCAAACAAACACACTGTTTTTCTTGTTTGTTAGTTTGTTTTTTTAACCAGAATTAAAGGTCCAAGTACAAGAGTTCTACTTCTTTAGTCCCTGTAGAGAAGTCCAGTCACACAGCACTCCTTCCGCCTGGTGTTTTCTGCCAAGCTTCCAGCAGAATCTTTCTAAGCCAGTCTTAAATTTAACTTCCTTCTAAGTAAGCCATCCCCCCTACTTACTAGATCTTTCTACTAGTGATTTGAACTGCACCGCTGTCAAGCCCTTTCAGTCACCTGAGATTTACACCTAGATAACTGTTCAGATAACCATTCAATTCAGTTAATTCAGACAAACAATTCTTTTTTTTGTTTTGATTGTTTGTTTTTTTACCGAGAATTAAAGTCCAAGTACAAGAGTTCTACTTCTTTACTCCCAGAAGAGAAGTCCAGTGTCACAGCACTCCTTCCTCTTGGTGTCTTCTGCCCAGCTTCTAGCAGATGTTTCTAAGGCAGTGTATACATTTAGCTTCCTTCTAGCTAAGCCACATCTCCTACTTACTCGATCTTTCTAAAAGTAATTTGAAGTGCACAGCTATCAAGTCCTTTCAGTCACCTGTGAGTTACACCTAGATAACTGTTCAAATATCCATTCAGTTCAGTTAAGTCAGATAAAAACAATATTTTTGTTTTGTCTAGTTGATTAGTTTGTTTCTTTACCCTGAATTGAAGGTCCAAGTTCAAGAGTTCAACTTCTTTAGCAACAGTAGAGTAGTTCAGTCACACAGCACCCTTCCACCTGTTGTCTTCTGCCAGTTTCTTTCAGAATCTTTCTAAGGAAGTCTTTAAATTTAGCTTTCTTCTAACTAAGCCATGCGCCTACTTTCTAGATCTTTCTACAAGTAATTTAAACTTCACAGCTATCATGCCGTTTCAGTCATGTGAGATTTACACCTAGATAACTCTTCAGATAATCATTCAGTTCAGTTAATTCAGACAAACAATCTAATTTTTTTTGTTTAGTTAGTTTGTTTTTTTACCCTGAACTGAATTCCAAGTACAAGAGTTCTACTTCTTTACTCCCAGTAGAGGAGTCCAGTGACACAGCAGTCTTTCCTCCTTGTGTCTTCTGCAAAGCATATAGCAGAAAGATTCCATGGCTGTCTATAAATTTAGCTTGCTTCTAGCTAAGCCACGTCTCCTTCTTACCAAATCTTTCTACAAGTAATTTAAATTGCACAGCTATCAAGCCCTTTCATTCACCTGAGAATTACACATTAATAACTGTTCTGGTAACCATTTTGTTCTATTAACTCAGACAAACACATTTCTTTTGTTTTGTTTGTTAGTTTGTTTATTTACCTGAGTTAAAGGTCCAAGTAGCAGAGTTCTACTTCTTTAGTCCCAGTAGAGAAGTCCGGTTACCCGACACTCCTTCCTCCTGGTTTCTTCTTCCAAGCTTCTAAGAGAATCCTTCTAAGGCTGTCTTTAAATTTAGCTTCCTTCAAGGTAAGCCACGCCCCCTACTTACTCGATCTTTCTAAAAGTAATTTGAACTGCACAGCTTTCAAGTCCTTTCAGTCACCTGAGAGTTACACCTAGATAACTGTTCAGATATTCATTCAGTTCAGTTAACTCAAACACACTATTTTTCTTGTTTGTTAGTTTGTTTTTTTAACCAGAATTAAAGGTCCAAGTACAAGAGTTCTACTTCTTTAGTCACAGTAGAGAAGTCCAGTGACACAGAACTCCTTTCTCCAGGAGACTTCTGCTAATCTTCTAGCAGAATATTTATAAGGCAGTCTATACATATAGAATCCTTCTTGCTAGGCTACGTCCCCTACTTACTAAATCTTTCCACAAGTAATTTGAACTGCACGCTATCATGCCCTTTCTGTCACCTGAGATTTACACCTAGATAGCTGTTCAGATAACCATTTAGATCAGTTAACTTAGACAGACATTTTTTTTTTGTTTGTTTGTTGTTGTTTATTTACCCTGAATTAAAAGTCCAAGTAAAAGAGTTCTACTTCTTTAGTCCCTGTAGAGAAGTCCAGTGACACAGTGCTCCTTTCTCTTGGAGTCTTCTGCCAAGCTTGTAGCAGAATATTTCTAAGGCAGTCTTTAAATTTAGCATCCTTCTAGCTAACCCACGTCAACTAATTACTAAATCTTTCTACAAGTAATTTGAACTGCACCGCTATCAAGCCCTTTCAGTCACCTGAGATTTATACCCAGATAACTGTTCAGATAACAGTTTAGTTCAGTTAACTCAGACAAACAATCATTTTTTTTTGTTTTGTTTGTTCGGTTGTTTTTTTTACCCTGAATTAAAGGTCCAAGTAAAAGAGTTCTACTTCTTTTTTCCCAGTAGAGAACTACAGTCGCACAGCACTACTTCCTCCTGGTGTCTTCTGCCAAGCATCTAGGCAAACTTTTCTACGGCAGTCTTCAAATTTAGCTTCCTCCTAGCTAAGCAATGCCCCCTACTTACTCGATCTTTCTAAAAGTAATTTGAAGTGCACAGCTATAAAGTTCTTTCAGTCACCTGAGAGTTAGACCTAGATAACTGTTCAGCTATCCATTCAGTTCAGTTAACTCAAACAAACTCAATATTTTATTGTTTTGTTTGTTAGTTTAGTTTTTTTTTACCCTGAATTGAAGGACCAAGTACAAGAGTTCTACTTCTTTAGTAACAGTACAGTAGTCCAGTCACACAGCACTCCCTTCCCTCCTGGTTTCTTCTGCCACGCTGCAGCATGAATCTTTCTAAGAGTAGCCTTAAAATGTAACTTCCTTCAAGTAAGACGTGCCCCTACTTACTAGATCTTTCAACAAGTCATTTGAACTGCTCAGCTATCAAGCCCTTTCAGTCACCAGAGATTTACACATAGATAACTTTTCAGATAACCATTTAGTTCAATTATATCTCAGACAAACAATTTTTTTGTTAGGTTGTTTTTTACCCTGAATTAAAGTCGAAGTAAAGAGGTTCTACTTCTTATTCCCAGTAGAGAAGTCCAGTGACACAGCACTCCTTTCCCCTGGTGTCTTCTGCCAAGCTTCTAAGAGAATGTTTCTAAGACAGTCTTTAAATTTAGCTTTCTCTATCTAAGCCACACCCCCTACTCACTCAATCTTTCTAAAAGTAATTTGAACTTCACAGCTATCAAGTCCTTTCAGTCACCTGAGATTTACACCTAGATAACTGTTCAGACAACCATTCAGTTCAGTTAATTCAGACAAATAATCTAATTTTTTTGTTTTGATTGTTAGTTTTTTTTTTACCCAGAATTAAATGTCCAAGTACAAGAGTTCTACCTCTTTAGTCCCAGTAGAGAACTCCAGTCACACAGCACTCCTTCTTCCTGGTGTCTTCTGCCAAGCTTTTAAAAGAATATTTCTAAGGCAGTCTTTATATTGAGCTTCCTTCTAGCTAAGCCACACTCCCTACTTACTCGATCTTTCTAAAAGTAATTTGAACTGCCCAGCTGTCAAGCCCTTTCAGTCACCTGAGATTTACACCTAGATAACTGTTCAGATAACCATTCAGTTCAATTAACTCAGACAAACACACTAATTTTTTATATTTTGTTTCTTAGTTTGTTTTCTTACCATCAATTAAGGTCGAAGTACAAGAGTCCAACTACTTTATTCCAGTAGAAAATTCAGAGTCACACAGCCCTCCTTCCTCTTCATGTGTTCTGCCAAGCTCCTAGATGAATCTTTCTAAGACAGTCTTTAAATTTAATTTTCTTCTAGCTAAGCCACACCAATACTTTCTAGATAGTTCTACAAGTAATTTAAACTGCACAGCTATCAAGCCTTTTCAGTTACCTGAGATTTACACCTAGATAACTGTTTAAGATAACCATTCAGTTCAGTTAACTCAGGCAAATACTCTATTTTTCTGATTTGTTTGTTAGTTTGTTTTTGTACCCAGAACTGAAGCCAAGTACAAGAGTTCTACTTCATTAGTCATAGTAGAGAAGTCCAGTGACACGGTACTCCTTTCTCCATGAGTCTTCTACTAATCTTAGAAGAATATTTATAAGGTAGTCTAACATATGCATCATTCTTGCTAGGCCTCATCCTACTTACTAAATCTTTCCACAATTAATTTGGTCTGCACGCTATCAAGCCCTTTCTGTCACCTGAGATTTACACCTAGATAACTGTTCAGATAACCATTTAGATCAGTTAACTAGACAAACAACTTTTTTTTTGTTTTGTTTGTTAGGTTGTTTTTTACCCTGAATTAAAAGTCCAAGTAAAAGGAGTTCTACTTCTTTGGTCCAGGAACTGCAGTGCTTTTATTTTACTTCCTCCTGGTCTTCTGCCAAGCATCTAGGCAAACTTTTCTATGGCAGTCTTCAAATTTAGCTTCCTCCTAGCTAAGCAACGTCCCACTTGCTCAATCTTTCTAAAAGTAATTTGAAGAGCACAGCTATAAAGTTCTTTCAGTCACCTGAGAGTTAGACCTAGATAACTGTTCAGCTATCCATTCAGTTCAGTTAACCCAAACAAACTCAATATTTTTGTTTTTGTTAGTTAGTTTAGTTTTTTTTACCCTGAATTGAAGGACCAAGTACAAAGTTCTACTTTTTAGTAACAGTACAATGTAGTCCAGTCACACAGCACTCCTTCCTCCTGGTATCTTCTGCCAAGTTTCCAGCAGAATCTTTCTAAGCCAGTCTCTAATTTAACTTCCTTCTAGTTGAGCCACACCCTACTTTCTAGATCTTTCTACAAGTAATTTAAACTGCACAACAATCAAGCCCTTTCAGTCACCTGAGAATACCCCTAGATAACTGTTCAGATAACCATTCAGTTCAGTTAATTCAGAACAATCAAATTTTTGTTTTTGATTGTTAGGTTTTTACCCAGAGTTAAATGTCCAACTACAAGAGTTCTACTACTTTAGGGTCCAGTAGAGTCCAGCCACACAGCACTCCTTCCTCCTGGTGTCTTCTACCAAGACTTTAAGAGAATATTTTTAAAGGCAGTCTTAAAATTTAGTTTCCTTCTAGCTCATAAGCCCCCTACTCACTCAATCTTTCTAAATGTAATTTGAACTGCACAGCAGTCAAGTCCTTTCAGTCACCTCAGAGTTACACCTAGATAACTGTTCAGATATCCATTCAGTTCAGTTAACTCAGACAAATGCACTATTTTTCTGTTTTATTTGTTAGTTTGTTTTTTTTACCAGAGTTAAATGTCCAACTACAAGAGTTCTACATATTTAGTCCCAGCAGAGAAGTCCAGTCACACAGCACTCCTTCCTCCTGGTGTCTTCTGCCAAGCTGCTAGTAGTATCTTTCTAAGGCAGTCTTTAAGTTAACTTCCTTCTAAGTAAGCCACACCCCTACTTACCAGATCCTTCTACAAGTGATTTGAGACTGCACGCTATCAAGCCCCTTTCAGTCACCTGAGATTAACACCTAGATTACTGTTCAGATAACCATTTTAGTTCAAATTAACTCAGACAAACAAACACATTTTTTTTTGTTTTGTTTGCTAGGTTGTTTTACCCTGAATTAAAGTCAAGTAAAAGAGTTCTACTTCTTTATTCTCATTAGAGAACTACAGTCTCACAGCACTCCTTCCTCCTGGTGTCATCTGCCAGAAGCTTCCTAGCAGAATATTTCTAAGGCAGTCTATAAATTTAGCATCCTTCTAGCTAAGCCACATCCCTTACTTACTATATCTTTCTACAAGTAATTTGAGCTGCACGCTATCAAGCCCTTTCTGTGTCACCTCAGATTTGCATAGATAACTGTTCAGATAACCATTTAGTTCAGTTAACTCAGACAAACAATTTTTGTTTTGTTTTGTTAGGTTGTTTTTACCCCAATTAAGGGCCAAGTAAAATAGTTCTACTTCTTTATTCCCTATAGAGAGCGACAGTCCACTATACACTCCTTCCTCCTGGTGCCTTGTGCCCAATGCTTACAAACAAACCTTTTCCCACGACAGTCTTTAAATTTCAAGCTTCCTCCTGGCTAAACATCACCCCCTACACACTCGATCTTTCTAAAAGTTATTTGAAGTGCACATCTATAATGTCTCTTCAGTCACCTGAAAGATTAGATCTACATAACTGTTCAGCTATCCATTTCAGTTCAGATAATTCAAACACAATATTTTTGTTTTTGTTTGTTAGTTTAGTTTTAACCTAAATTGAATGACCAAGTACAAAGTTCTACTTCTTTAGTAACAGTACAGTATTAAAGATCACAGCACTCCTACCTCATGGTGTCTTCTGCCAAGTTTCCAGCAGAATCTTTCTAAGGCAGTCTCTAAATTTAACTTCCTTCTAGTTAAGCCACACCCTACTTTCTAGATCTTTTACTAAGTAATATAAACTGCACATTTATAAAAAGCCCTTTCAGTCACCTGAGATTTACACCTAGATAACTGTTCAGATAACCATTCTGCTCAGTTAATTCAGACAATCTAATTTTTTTTGTTTTAATTGCTAGTTTGTTTTTTACCCAAATTAAATGTCCAATTACAAGGTTCTACTTCTTTAGTCCCAGAAGTCCAGTCTAGAAATCTCCTTCTTCCCTGGGTGTAATATCTTCCAGGCTTTTAAGAGAATCCTTCTAAGGCAGTCTTAAAATTTAGCTTCCTTCTAGCTAAGCCACTCCCCAAATTACTTGATCTTTCTAAAAGTAATTAGAACTGCACAGCTGTCAAGTCCTTTCATTCACCTCAGAGTTACACCGAGATAACTGTTCAGATATCCGTGTAGTTCAGTTAACTCAGACAAACACACTGTTTTTTTGTTTTATTTATTAGTTAATTTTTTTACCTTAACTTAAAGGTCCAAGAACAAGAGTTCTACTTATTTAGTCCCAGAAGAGAAGTCCGATCACACAGCACTACTTCCTCCTGGTATCTTCTGCCAAGCTGCTAGCAGAATCTTTCTAAGTCAGTCTTTAAATTTAACTTCCTTCTAAGTAATACACTCCCCCTACTTACTAGATCATTCTACAAGTGATTTGAACTGCACCGCTATCAAGTCCCAGTCACTGATGCTTGACAATTTTCTTATTCATTAAGATAACCATTTAGTTCAGTTAACTCAGACAAACTAACCATTTTTTTTTTTTTGTTTGTTAGGTTGTTTTTTACCCTGAATTAAAAGGCCAAGTAAAAAGAGTTCTGCTTCTTTGGTCCCAGTAAGAAGTCAGTGGACTCCACCTTTCTCCAGGAGTCTTCTGCCAAGCTTCTTGCAGAATATTTCCTAAGGCAGTGTATAAATTTAGCATCCTTCTTTCAGCTAAGCCGTGTCCTGCACTAAACCTTTCTTGAGTAATTTGAACTGCACCGCTATCAAGCCCCTTCAGTCAGCTGAAATTTACACCTAGATAACTGTTCAGATAACCATTTAGTTCAATTAACTCAGACAAAAACACATTTTTTTTGTTTTGTTTATTAGGTTGTTTTTTTTGCTGAATTAAAGGTCCAAGTAAAGAGTTCTACTTTATTTATTCCCAGTGAGAACTACAGTCGCACAGCACTCCTTCCTCCTGGTGTGTTCTGCCAAGCTTTTAAGAGAATCTTTCTAACGCAGTCTTTAAATTTAGCTTCCTTCTAGCTAACCCACGCCCCAACTTACTCGATCTTTCTAAAAGTAATTTGAACTGCACAGCTGTCAAGTCCTTTCAGTCACCTCAGAGTTACACCGAGATAACTGTTCAGATATCCATTTAGTTCAGTTAACTCAGACAAACACACTGTTTTTTTGTTTTATTTATTAGTTAATTTTTTTACCCTAACTTAAAGGTCCAAGTACAAGAGTTCTACTTTTTTGTCCCAGTAGAAGTCCAGTCACACAGCACTTCTTCCTCCTGGTGTCTTCTCCCAAGCTAGCAGAGTCTTTCTAAGGCAGTCTTTAAGTTTATCTTCCTTCTAAATAAGCTACGCCCACTTACTTGATCTTTCTATGATTTGAACTGCAACTATCAAGCCCTTTCAGTCACCCTGAAATTTACACCTAGATAACTGTGCAGATAACCATTTAGTTCAGTTAACTCAGACAAACATTTTTTTGTTTTGTTATGGTTGTTTTTACCCTGAATTAAAGTCCAAGTAAAAGAGTTCTACTTCTTTTGTCCCAGAAGAGGTCCAGTGACACGGCACTGCTTTCCCCTGGTGTCTTCTGCCAAGCTTCTAAGAGAACCTTTCTAAGGCAGTCTTTAAATTTAGCTTTCTCTAGCTAAGCCACACCCCCCTACTTACTCAATCTTCCAAAAAGTAATTTGAACTTCACAGCTATCAAGTCCCTTCAGTCACCTGAGAGTTGCACCTAAGTAACAGTTCAGATATCCATTCCTTTCAGTTAACAAAGACAAACACACTATTTTTTTGTTTTGTTTTTTAGTTTTTTTTACACTGAATTAAAGATCCAACTACAAGAGTTCAACTTCTTTAGTCCCACTAGAGAAGTCCAGTCAGACAGCAATCCTTTCTCCTGGAGTCTTCTGCCGAGCTTCCAACAGAATCTCTCTAAGGCAGTCTTTAAATTTAGTTTCCTTCTAGCTAAGCCACGCCCCTACTTACTAGATCGTTCTGCAAGTAATTTAAACTGCACAGTTTTCAAGCCCTTTCAGTCACCTGAGATTTACACCTAGATAACTGTTCAGATAACCATTCAGTTCAGTTAACTCAGACAAACACACTAATTTTTTTTTATTTTGTTTGTTAGCTTGTTTTCTTACCCTCAATTAAAGGTCGATGTAAAAGAGTCCAACTACTTTATTCCAGTAGAAAAGTCAGAGTCACACAGCCCTCCTTCCTCTTAATGTGTTCTGCCAAGCTCCTAGACGAATCCTTCTAAGACAGTCTTTAAATTTAACTTTCTTCTATTTAAGCCACACCCCTACTTACTAGATATCACTACAAGTAATTTAAACTGCACAGCTATCAAGCCTTTTCAGTTACCTGAGATTGACACCTAAATAACTGTTCAGATAACCATTCAGTTCAGTTAACTCAGACAAACACTCTATTTTTCTGATTTGTTTGTTAGTTTGTTTTTTTACCCAGAAATAAAGGTCCAAGAACAAAAATTCTACTTCTTTATTCCCAGTTGAGAACTCCAGACACAAACCACTTCTTCCTCCTTGTTTCTACTGCCAATATTCTAGGCAAACCTTTCTATGGCAGTCTTTAAATTTAGCCTCCTCCTAGCTAAGCCATGCACCTATTTACTCGACCTTTCTAAAAGTAATTTGAAGTGCACAGCTATCAAGTCCTTTCAGTCACCTGAGAGTTACACCTAGAAAACTGTTCAAATATCCATTCAGTTCAGTTAAGTAAGATAAACACAATATTTTTGTTTTGTTTTGTTGGTTAGTTTGTTTCTTTACCCTGAATTGAAGGTCCAAGTTCAAGAGTTCGACTTCTTTAGCAACAGTAGAGTAGTTCAGTCACACAGCAGTGCTTCCACCTGTTGTCTTCTGCCAAGTTTCCTTCAGAATCTTTCTAAGGCAGTCTTTAAATTTTGCTTCCTTCTAACTAAGCCATGCGCCTAGTTTCTAGATCCTTCTACAAGTAATTTAAACTGCACAGCTATCTTGCTGTTTCAGTCATGAGAGATTTACACCTAGATAACTCTTCAGATAATCATTCAGTTCAGTTAATTCAGACAAACAATCTAATTTTTTGTTTTGATTGTTAGTTTGTTTTACCCAAACTGAAGTCCAAGTACGAAATCTATTTCTTTACTCCCAGTAGAAAAGTCAATGCTTTGTAGTCTTTCCTCTTGTGTCTTCACCACCAAAAGCTTCTGTAGAAAATTTCATGGCTGTCTATAAATTTAGCTTGCTTCTAGCTAAGCCACGTCTCCTTCTTACTAAATCGTTCTACAAGTAATTTAAATTGCACAGTTATCAAGCCCTTTCATTCACCTGAGATTTACACATTGATAAATGTTCCGGTAACCATTTTGTTCAGTTAACTCAGACAAACACATTTTTTTGTTTTGTTTGTTAGTTTCTTTTTTTTTACCCTGAGTTAAAGGTCCAAGTACAAGAGTTCTACTTCTTTAGTCCCAGTAGAGAAGTCTGGTTACACGACACTCCTTCCTCCTGGTGTCTTCTTCCAAGCTTCTAAGAGAATCCTTCTAAACCTGTCTTTAAATTTAGCTTCCTTCAAGGTAAGCCATGCCTCCTACTTACTCGATCTTTCTAAAAGTAATTTGAACTGCACAGCTATCAAGTCCTTTCAGTGACCTGTGAGTTACACCTAGATAACTGTTCAGATTTTCATTCAGTTCAGTTAACTCCATCAAACACACTATTTTTCTTGTTTGTTAGTTTGTTTTTTGACCCAGAATTAAAGGTACAAGTACAAGAGTTCTACTTCTTTAGTCCCTCTAGAGAAGTCCAGTCACACAGCACTCCTTCCGCCTGGTGTTTTCTGCCAAGTTTCCAGCAGCATCTTTCTAAGCCAGTCTTAAATTTAACTTCCTTCTAAGTAAGCCATCCCCCCTACTTACTAGATCTTTCTACAAGTGATTTGAACTGCACTGCTGTCAAGCCATTTCAGTCACCTGAGATTTACACCTAGATAACTGTTCAGATAACCATTCAGTTCAGTTAATTAAGACAAACAATTCATTTTTTTTGTTTTGATTGTTTGTTTTTTTACCAAGAATTAAAGTCCAAGTACAAGAGTTCTACATCTTTACTCCTGAAGAGAAGTCCAGTGTCACAGCACTCCTTCCTCTTGGTGTCTTCTGCCTAGATTCTAGCAGAACGTTTCTAAGGCAGTGTATAAATTTAGCTTCCTTCTAGCTAAACCATGTCTACTACTTATTAAATCTTTCTACAAGTAATTTAAATTGCACATTTATCCAGCCCTTTCAGTCACCTAAGATTTACCTATATATAACTGTACAAGTAACCATTTAGTTCAAATAACTCAGACAAAAACACATTTTTTTGTTTTGTTTGTTAGTTTGTTTTTTTTTACCCTGAAATAAGGTCCAAGAACAAAAGTTCTACTTCTTTAGTCACAGTAGAGAAGTCCAGTGACACAGTACTCCTTTCTCCAGGAGTCTTCTGCTAATCTTCTAGCAGAATATTTATAAGGCAGTCTATACATATTGCATCCATCTTGCTAGGCCACGTCCCCTACTTACTAAATCTTTCCACAAGTAATTTGAACTGCACCGCTATCAAGCCCTTTCTGTCACCTGAGATTTACACCTAGATAACTGTTCAGATAACCATTTAGATCAGTTAACTTAGACAAACAATTTTTTTTAGTTTTGTTTGTTAGGTTGTTTTTTTACCCTGAATTAAAAGTCCAAGTAAAAGAGTTCTACTTCTTTAGTCCCAGTAGAGAAGTCCAGTGACACAGCACTCCTTTCCCCTGGAGTCTACTGCCAAGCTTCTAGCAGAATTTTTCTTAGGCAGTCTATAAATTTAGCATCCTTCTAGCTAAGCCACCTCCCCTACTTACTAAATCCTTCTACAAGTAATTTGAACTGCACCGCTATCAAGACCTTTCAGTCACCAGAGATTTACACCTAGATAACTGTTCAGGTAACCATTTAGTTCAGTTAACTCAGACTAACAAACAGTTTTTTTTGTTTTATTTGTTAGGTTGTTTTTTTACCCTGAATTAAAGTTCCAGGTAATAGAGTTCTACTTCTTTATTCCCAGTAGAGAACTACAGTCACACAGCACTCCTTCCTTCTCTTGTCTTCTGCCAAGTTTATAGGTAAGCATTTCTATGGCAGTCTTTAAATTTAGCTTCCTCCTAGCTAAGCAATGCCCCCTACTTACTCGATCTTTCTAAAAGTAATTTGAAGGGCACAGCTATAAAGTCCTTTCAGTCACTCCTATACAACTGTTCAGCTATACATTCAGTTCAGTTAACACAAACAAACACAATATTTTTTTTGGTTTGTTTGTTAGTTTAGTCTTTTTTACCCTGAAATGAAGGAAAAGTACAAGAATTCTACTTCTTTAGTAACAGTACAGTAGTCCAGTCACACAGCACTCCTTCCTCCTGGTGTCTTCTGCCAAGTTTCCAGCAGAATCTTTCTAAGGCAGTCTATAAATTTAACTTCCTTCTAGTTAAGCCACACCCCCTACTTTCTAGATCTTTCTACAAGTAATTTAAACTGCACAGCCATCAAGCCCTTTCAGTGACCTGAGATTTTCCCCTAGATAAGTGTTCAGATAACCATTCAGTTCAGTTAATTCAGAAAATCTAATTTTTTGGTTTTGATTGTTAGTTTGTTGTTTTTACCAAGAGTTAAATGTCCAAGTACAAGAGTTCTACTTCTTTAGTCCCAGTAGGGAAGTCCAGTCCCACAGCACTCCTTCTTTCTGCTGTCTTTTGCCAAGCTTTTAAGAGAATCTTTCTAAGGCAGTCTTTAAATTTAACTTCTTTCTAGCTAAGCTACGCCCCCTACTTACTCGATCTTTCTAAAAGTAATTTGAACTTCACAGCTGTCAAGCCCTTTCAGTCACCTCAGAGTTACACCTAGATAACTGTTAAGAAAACCACTCAGTTGAATAAAGTCAAACACACAATTTTTTTGTTTTGTTTGTTATTTTGTTTATCCCTTGAATTAAAGGTGCAAGTACAAGGGTTCTACTTCTTTATTCCAAGTAGAGAAGTACAGTCACACAGTACTCAGTCCTTCTGGTGTCTTCTGCAAATCTTCTAGCAGATTCTTTCTAAGGCAGTCTATAAATTTAGCTTCCTTCTAGCTAAGCCATGTCTGCAACTTACTAAATCTTTCTACAAGTAATTTAAATTGCACAACAATCAAACCCCTTCAGTCATCTAAGATTTAAAGATAGATAACTGTTCAGATAACCATGTAGTTCAGTTAACTCAGACAAAGACATTTTTTGTTGTTTTGTTTGTTAGTTTGTTTTTTATACCCTGAATTAAACATCTAAGTACATGAGTTCTACTTCTTTAGTCCCAGTAGAGAAGTCCAGTCACACAGCACCCCTTCCTCCTGGTGTCTTCTGCCAAGCTTCTAAGAAAATTTTTCTAAGGCAGTCTTTAAATTTAGCTTCCTCTAAATAAGCAACACCCTCTACTTACTCAATCTTTTTTAATCATTGAACTACGGCTATCAAGTCACTTCATTCACCTGACAGTTACTCCTAGATAGATGTTCAGATGTCCATTCATTTCAGTTAACAAAGACAAACACACTATTTCTTTTTTTATTGTTTTTTAGTTTGTTTTTTGACCCTGAATTAAAGGTCCAAGTACAAGAGTTCTACTTCTTTAGTCCCAGTACAAAAGTCCAGTCACACAGCACTCCTTCCTCCTGGTGTCTTCTGCCAAGCTTCTAGCAGAATCATTGTATGGCAGTCTTTAAATGTAGCTTCCTTCATGGTAAGCCACACCCGAAACTTACTAGATCTTTCTAAAAGTAATTTAAACTGCACAGCTATCAAGTCCTTTCAGTCACCTGAGATTTACATCTTGATAACTGTTCAGATAACAGTTCAGTTGAGTTAACTCAGACAAACACACTGATTTTTTTTGTTTTGTTTGTTAGTATGTTTTTTTCCCTGAATTAAAGGGCCAAGTACAAGAGTCCTTCTACTTAAGTCCCAGTAGAAAAGTCCAGTCACACAGCAATCTTCCTCCTGGTGTCTTCTGCCAAGCTTCTAGCAGAATATTCATAAGATAGATTTTAAATTTAACTTCCTTCTAGCTAAGCCTTGCCCCCCACTTTCTAGATCTTTCTACAAGTAATTTGAACTGCACCACTATCACGCCCTTTCAGTCACCTGAGATTTACACCTAGATAACTGTTCAGATATCCATTCAGTTCAGTTAACTCAGACAAACACACTGTTTTTCTGTTTTATTTGTTAGTTTTTTTAACCTAAATAAAAAGTCCAAGTACAAGAATTCTACTTATTTAGTCCCAGTAGAGAATTCCAGTCACACAGCACTACTTCCTCCTTGTGTCTTCTCCCAAGCTGCTAGCAGACTCTTTCTAAGGCAGTCTTTAAGTTTAACTTTCTTCTAAGTAAGCCACGCCCCCTACTTACTAGATCTTTCTACAACTGATTTGAACTGCACCGCTATCAAGCCCTTTCATTCACCTGAGATGTACACCTATATAACTGTTCAGATAACCATTTAGTTCAGTTAACTCAGATAAATAGACACATTATTTTTGTTTTGTTTGTTAGGTTGTTTTATTACCCTGAAGTAAAAGTCCAAGTAAAAGAGTTCTACTTCTTTATTCCCAGTAGAGAACTAAAGTTGGACAGCACTCCTTCCTCCGGGTGTTTTCAGCCAAGCTTCAAGGCAAACCTTTCTACGGCAATCTATAAATTTACCATCATCCTAGCTAAGCAATGCCCCCTACTTACTCGATCTTTCTAAAAGTAATTTGAAGTGCACAGCTCTAAAGTTCTTTCAGTCTCCTGAGAGTTAGACCTAGATAACTGTTCAGATATCCATTCAGTTAAGTTAACTCAAACAAGCACAGTATTTTTTTTTTGGTTTGTTTGTTAGTTTCATTTTTTATCCCTGAATTGAAGGACCATGTGCAAGATTTAGTAACAGTAGAGTAGTCCAGTCACACAGCACTCCTTCCTCCTGGTGTCTTCTGCCAAGTTTCCAGCAGAATCTTTCTAAGGCAGTCTCTAAATTTAGCTACCTTCTAGCTAAGCCGCGCCCTCTACTTACTTGATCTTTCTACAAGTAGTTTTTAACTGCACAGCTATCAAGCCCTTTCAGTCACCGGAGATTTACACATAGATAACTCTTCAGATAACCGTTCAGTTCTGTTAATTGAGACAATCTAATTTTTTTGTTTTGATTGTTAGATTGTTTTTTTACCCAGAATTAAATGTCCAAGTACAAGATTTCTACTCCTTTAATCCCAGTAGAGAAGTCCAGTCCCACAGCACTCCTTTCTCCTGGTGTCTTCTGCCAAGCTTTTAAGAGAATCTTTCTAAGGCAGTCTTTAAATTTAGCTTCCTTTTAGCTAAGCCACACCCCCTACTTACTATATATTTCTACAAGTAATTTGAACTGCACAGCTATCAAGTCCTTTCAGTCTCCTGAGAGTTAGACCTAGATAACTGTTCAGATATCATTTCAGTTCAGTTAACTCAAAAAAGCACAATATTTTTTTGGGTTTGTTTCTTAGTTTAGTTTTCTTACCCTGAATTGAAGGACCATGTGCAAGAGTTCTACTTCTTTAGTAACAGTAGAGTAGTCCAGTCACACAGCACTCCTTCCTCCTTGTGCCTTCGGCCAAGCTTCCAGCAGAATCTTTCTTAGGCAGTCTCTAAATTTAGCTACTTTCTAGCTAAGCCACACCCTCTTCTTACTTGATCTTTCTACAAGTAGTTTAAACTGTACAGCTATCAAGCCCTTTCAGTAACCTGAGATTTAAAGATAGATAACTGTTCAGACAACCATGTAGTTCAGTTAACTCAGACAAAGACATTTTTTGTTGTTTTGTTTGTTAGTTTGTTTTTTTTACCCTGAATTAAACATCCAAGTACATGAGTTCTACTTCTTTAGTCCCAGTAGAGAAGTCCAGTCTCACAGCACCCCTTCCTCCTGGTGTCTTCTGCCAAACTTCTAAGAGAATTTTTCTAAGCAGTCTTTAAATTTAGCTTCCTCTAAATAAGCAACACCCTCTACTTACTCAGTCTTTTTAAAAGTAATTTGAACTTCACAGCTATCAAGTCACTTCATTCACCTGACAGTTGCTCCTAGATAGGTGTTCAGATGTCCATCCATTTCAGGTAAGAAAGACAAACACACTATTTCTTTTTTTATTGTTTTTTAGTTTGTTTTTTGACCCTGAATTAAAGGTCCAAGTACAAGAGTTCTCCTTCTTTAGTCCCAGTACAGAAGTCCAGTCACACAGCACTCGATCCTCCTGGTGTCTTCTGCCAAGCTTCTAGCAGAATCCTTGTAAGGCAGTCTTTAAATGTAGCTTCCTTCATCGTAAGCCACACCAGAAACTTGCTAGATCTTTCTAAAAGTAATTTAAGCTGCACAGCTATCCAGCAGTTTCAGTCACCTGAGATTTACACCTTGATAACTGTTCAGATAACAATTCAGTTGAGTTAACTCAGACAAACACGCTAATTTTTTTTTTGTTTTGTTTGTTAGTTTGTTTTTTTCCCTGAATTAAAGGGCCAAGTACAAGAGTCCTTCTACTTTAGTCCCAGTAGAATAGTTCAGTCACACAGCAATCTTCCTCTTGGTGTCTTTTGCCAAGCTTCTAGTAGAATATTTATAAGACAGATTTTAAATTTAACTTCCTTCTAGCTAAGCCTTGCCCCCTACTTTCTAGATCTTTCTACAAGTAATTTAAACTGCAGAGCTGTTAAGCCATTTCAGTTACCTGAGATTTACACCTAGATAACTGTTCAGATAACCATTCAATTCAGTTAACTCAAACACTTTATTTTTTTGTGTTGTTTGTTAGTTTGTCTTTTTACCCAGAATTAAAGGTCCAAGTACAAGAGTTCTACTTCTTTAGTCACGGTAGAAAAGTCCAGTCACACATCACTCCTTCCTTCTGGTGTCTTCTGTGAAGCATCTAGCAGAATATTTCTAAGGCAGTCTATAAATTTAGCATCCTTCTAGCTGAGCCATGTCCCCTACTTACTAAATCTTTCTACAAGTAATTTGATCTGCACAGCTATCAAGTCCTTTCAGTCACCTGAGAGTTACACCTAGATAACTCTTCAGATATCCATTCAGTTCAGTTAACTCAGATAAACACACTTTTTTTTGTGTTGTTTGTTAGTTTGTTTTTTTTACCCTGAATTAAAGGTCCAAGTACAAGAGCTCTACTTCTTTAGTCGTGGTAGAGAAGTCCAGTCACACTGCACTTTTTCCTCCTGATGACTTCTTCCAAGCTTCTAGCAGAATCTTTCTAAGGCAGTCTTTATATTTAGCTTCCTACTGGGTAAGCCACACCCTCTACTTACTAGATCTTTCTACAAGTAATTTAAACTTCACAGCTATCAAGCCCTTTCAGTCACCTGAGATTTACACCTTGATAACTGTTAAGATAACCATTCAGTTGAGTAAACTCAAACACACATTTTTTTGTTTTGTTCGTTAGTTTGTTTTTTTCCCTGAATTAAAGGTGCAAGTACAAGAGTACTACTTCTTTATTCCCAGTAGATAATTCTGGGAATGGGTGCACCTCTATCATGCTGTTCGGTGACAGCGCAATAGGGAATGGCAGCGCTGTACCGCACAGCATCTGCACTTGGGGAGCCAAGCTGCAGAGTGCCATATTGCCAAATCGAGCAGTGAGAATGGCATGCAGGAGGGCAGCCCAGTGGTCTGCAATAGAGCTGGCCAACCTAGTGGCCATTGTGGAGCCACACCATGAGCCACTGTTTGGGGAGGTGCCCCTGGACAGGTCAAGGACCCAGGTGTGGGATGAGTTGGCCACAGCACTTGAGGAGGCCACAGAACAGGGGAGGAGCACCGAGTAGTGCCACCATAGGTACGGGGACCTGTGGCAGAGGGAGCTGGAGCTACTGGCACACCTGCAGTCATGTGCCAGGAGGGGCACGGTGCCATGGCCAGATAGGGGTTACGTCAACACACTTTTATCTTCCATATGGGTAACAGTGTTGTATGTGTCAAGCACATGGGGGAGGGACTGTCCGGGGTTGGCTGTGGCAGTGTTCACAGTGTGTGGGGTGGTTGGGTCTGGCTGGGTGGAAGGGAACACACCTGGGGGTAGGAGGACTTTGCTACAGGATTGTACTGATGTTCCTCTCTTCATGTTTTCCCCACAGGCCTGGAGGAACACCGCCGTGCACGTGAAGAGTGGCAGCAGGAAGAGCAGGGTGCATCCAGCGGGGCGAGGGCCCTCACCACCCACTGGACTGGCCCGATGAAGGTGAGTGCCATACATCCATCATTACTATTGCATGCTGTGTGACAGGGTGGGCAGTGGGGCATGGCCACCATCCATCAACACCACTGCCATGCACGTGACTTGTTACAGTCAACACTGTCCAGTGGCAATGCATGTCTGGGAGTGTGTCAATGGTGGTCCATGCGTGCACCAGGTACATGGTTGTGCCACTGCCTTTGCACCACATAGCCATGTCACTAAACGGCCATGGTGGTGGTGCTGTGCGTGATTTGGTCAGTGGGTGTGTGCAGCATTCTGCATGGCTGTATGCATCTGGGTGGGCAGGTCATGTGGATGTGATCACTGCAGGTGGTCACACACCATCACAGAGGTATGTCCCACGGCCATATGCCATGCACAGTGGGTGAGCTGTATGGGGTTGTGCATTCACACCTATTGACTGTGCTCCCTTGTCCTAGGTACCTGCAATCTATGGGAAATCAGGGAGGTGCTGAGGGAGATACTACTGGTGGTGATGGCATTGCTGGACATCCTCAGATGGATAGATGACACCGGGGTAATGAGGAGGCACAGAGGCCGGAGGAGTCAGAGTGGGGAAAGGTGCTCACACTAGGGATCAATCAGTCCATGTATTCCCCCACCCCTGGACCCACCCTCACACCCCTCCTTTCCGTCCCATTTGTCCACCCTGTCCCTACCCACCCCACCATGTTTGTGGCCCCCAACCTTGTATATAGTTTGTATGTAATATTGTAAATAGTTGAATTTTATATGTTTGTTCAATACATTTAATTTTGATATGATTACTGTGGTGGTCTCTGACTTGCAGTGGGCTATAGGTGCTCAGCTGCAGTGGTGTGCATGGTGTCAGGGGTGGTGCAGCCATAGGTATGTGTGTGTGTCCGTGTGGAGGTGACTATGGTTTGGGGGTAGCTATCAGTCAGTGTCTGTGGTGTGTGTGTTGTGCCCTGTGCACTGGATGACTGTGTGCAGTGTTCCATGGTGCATGCTCTGTGTCCATGGTGCACCCATTGGCCCATCCATGGCCTGTGCAGCTGACACACATGCATGTCTGTGACCTGCACGGTCCACTGGCATGTCAGTGGTGGTAGTCCCTGCAGGGCAGCCACTGTACCCGTCACATTGTTAGGTTGCCTCCTGTCACTGGTGTTGTGCATGTCTGCCTCGGGTAGCACTGTGGGCTTCACAGTTGTTGTCCCACCTCCATGCTGTGCCCTGTACATGTTGCAGGGGATGTGCCCCACTGTCTGTGACTTGTGCCCTGGGCGAATGATGGTGGTGTACAGGTCCACAGTGCCATGGAGGACTGCGGGTTGTGTATACACAGTTTACATGGACCCACACTGGGGGCTTGGTTGACCCACCACTGTGTCCCTGTGTTGTTGTGCCCTTGGGTATGGGTGGGTGTCTTTCCATTCACTGTTGTGGCATCCGGTGTGGTGCATGCTTCCATGCACCACTGTGGGTGCCTGTGCTGGCTGTTGTGGCAAGTGGTGGGTCAGGGTGTGTCGTTGGAATATTGTGCAGGGTGCTGTACCACTGGTGGTGGTGTCCGGGGCACGCCCTGTCCCATGTGGGGTACCTCATATGCCAATGCATGGTTGTTCTCTCAGTAGTACCTCGGGGGGACTGTGCATGGTGGCACTGTGTCTGCCGTTGTTGCATTGCTTTGTGCTGCCTCCCACTGATGGGTGCTTATGGTGGGGCTGGCTTGCATGGTTCTGTGGTGCACAGGGTTGCAGTGTCACAGTGGGGGTGGTGGCATGCATGGGGTTTCCTGCAGTGGTGGTCACTGCTCATGGGGGGGTGTCTGGGGGTCACGGTGCAGGGTGTGCTCTGCATTGGGGGATGGTGTGACACGGGGTGGTCAGCCCTCCCTGTGTGCCAGTCACAGCTTGCTGGTAGGTGTGATGGGGCACCATGGCCCAGCTGTGGGTTGTTTGCTTGTCTCCCTGGGCCAGTGGTTATTCCAGCCCTCCCCCAGTTGTGCAGTGCATAGGGTGTGGGGGGACGATGTCTGTTCTGCTGAGTGTTCCTGTGCCCATCTGTGGCATGGGTGGTGGGCCCCTACCTCCCTGGTCATGCAGTTGTATTGCTCTGCTGCTGGGGGGGTCCCTGGTTGCACTATGGCACCTCTGGACTGCTCAGCTGAACATCCATTGTTGTGCTATGGTGCATCAGATCTGCTCAGCTTCCCCTCCCTAGTTGCGCTATGGCGCAGGAGGTGCGATATCCAGTCATCGGCTTTTGGCGCAGTTTGGCCTGCTCCGTTTTTGAATATCGCATCTCTTGCACATGGGCACAATAGACTTGTGCTTGCTACTGCTATTGCACACTTTTTGGGTGCAGTTTGAAGATCTGGGCCTCAATTTTTTTTGTTTTGTTTGTTAGCTTGTTTTGTTACCCTGAATTAAAGGTCCAAGTACAAGAGTTCTCCTTCCTTTAGTCCCAGAAGAGAAGTACAGTCACAAAACATTCCTTCCTCCTGGTGTATTCTGCAAAGCTTCAAGCAGAATATTTCTAAGGCAGTCTATAAATTTAGCTACCTTCTAGCTAAGCCATGTCTCCTACTTACTAAATCTTTCTACAAATAATTTAAATTGCACAGCAATCAAGCCCTTTCAGTCACCGGAGATTTACACCTAGATAACTGTTCAGATAACCATTCAGATCAGTTAATTCAGACAAACAATATTTTTTTTGTTTTAATTGTTAGTTTGTTTTGTTACCCAGAATTAAAGTCCAAGTACAAGAGTTCTACTTCTTTACTCCCAGTAGAGAAGTCCAGTCACACAGCATTTATTCCTCCTGGTGTCTTCTGCCAAGCTTCTAGCAGAATCTAATAGCTGGGACTAAAGTAGAAGAACTTTTGTATTTAGACCTTTAATTTAGGGTGAAAAAACTAACATACAAAAAAAAAGTGTGTGTTTGGGTTAACTGAACTGAATGGGTAACTGAAAAGTCATCTAGGTGTAAATCTCAGGTGACTGAAAGGACTTAACTGCTGTGAGGTTTAAATTACTTGTAGAAAGATCTGTAAGTAGCGGAGTGGCTTAGCTAGAAGGAAGCTACATTTAAAGACTGCCTTAGAAAGATTCTGCCATTAGCTTGGCAGAAGACACCAGGAGAAAGGACTGCTGTGTGACTGAACTTTCTACTGGGACTATATTGCCCTCCTTCCTCCCCTCCACCCCCCACCCAAAGCTAGTTCTATTTTATAGGCACAGGATTTGACTGACAACAGAAACTTCCTGTTTAGGGGCAGGAAGTGAGTGATCACAGAACCACCAAGGATCCACCATCCTAGAAGGGCAAGAGTAGCTCTCTGGCCCCTCTAGCTGCTGGAGGTCTGCCTCTGAACAAGTAAGTGGTCTACTGAGAAATATAGGATATTCTTGTCTCAGAACAGGACAATCAGGAGCTTAAAGGGCACACAGGCAGAAAGTAAGGCGAGAGAAAAAAACAGAAGAAAGAGTAAGGATTGCAAACAGTTAAGGGGCCAGAAATAAGACATGATTGGAGTGGTGCAGTTCAGTGGCTGTGGAGCAGCAGTCTTCCGGGAGATGTTCTGGAGGATGCGGTGTTGTCCCATCTGCAGGCACCTCTCTGGGCTGAGGGAAGAGGTTGCTCATCTCCAGGCTGAGTTGGCCAGGATTTGTGGGACCTCCTCTTCCATCCAGGGACCACCAGTGCCACTACCGTTGCCTCAGAGGTTGCCAAGAAAGAGGAGTGGTTGGACCACAGTGGGTTCAGGGAGGGTGAGGGTGGTGGAACAGAGGCACATCCTCCAGTTGTACCTCTCACACCCTATGCCATTCTGGCAAAGTGTGGTTCCTCTAAGGAGGCACCTACAGTGGAGACCAAGGAGGATGTTGGGAACCTCCACAAAGGAGACCCACAGGAGGGTGGCAGGGACCCTGCAGGGAAGGAAACAACTCCTGTGGGGACTCCATTGTTAGAAGCTAGAACTGGGCAAGGAAGGAGAGGGAGGTGGCCTGCCTGGTGCCATGGCTTGAGGGACAGGGAGCGAATCCTCAGGATTGCCAGAGCAGCTGCACAGGGAGGGAGCTGGATGTCATTGTCCACCTAGGGACAAATGACCTGGCTAAGAAAGGATTAGAGAAGTGCAGGAAGAGTTTGTGGAATTGGGAGGGGCCTTAGTCAAGTAGCATGCACGGTAACCTTCTCGGAAGTGCTACCCATCTACGGTATAGGAGAGGCTAGGTGTTCCGTACTAGTGATTCAATCAGTGGTTGAAAACTGGTGTGGAGCCCAGGATTTGGCTTCATTGGGGACTGGGGTCACCTGGAGTGATGCAAGCCTATACTGGCATGATGGGCTGCATCTGTCCGGGAGGGGAACCAGGATCCTAGGTGATAGGTTTAAATGCTTCATTGGCAAGCTTTTAAACTAGCCAAGGGGAGGCACTGGAAAGGAGCAGGAAAATCCTAGCCCCCAAACAATCACAGTAGTAAGTGTGGCAAACACCAACATGGAGGTGTCGATAGGAGAAGGGCAGGGTAAATGGAGAAAGTGACAAAAGCAAGAAGGACAGGGATGGGGCAAAGGGGTAAGGCCATCAGGAAATGGAGGGTAATGAATACCAATGCCCATAGTCTGGGCAACAAGTTCCCTGAGCTGGTGGCCTTAATGGAAGAGGGATGCCTGATATCGAAAGTCACAGAAACATGGTACACAGAGAACCATGACTGGGATGTTAACATACCAGGATACATAACCTACAGGAGAGACAGGCAGGGAGAAGAGGGGAGGAGTAGCTCTCTATGTAAAGGAAGGGATAAAAGCAACTGAACAAAAGAGTAAACAGGGAGGAGAGGAGGCACTGTGGGTCACCTTGGAGGCTGGAAAGGGCACCACAATCCGCACAGGGGTTGTGTACAGACCCCCATGTCAGGGGAAGGAATGGACAAGGATATGATGGAAGGCATTCTTAGAATGGCAGAGAAAGGGGAGATACTGTTGATGGGAGACCTGAACATGCCAGATGTTAACTGGAGCACATTTGCTGCAGCCACATCCAAGAGCAGGGCCATTCTTGACGACCTACAGGTGGCAGGCATTAGACAGCTAGTTTCAGAACCCACTCATGAGGGGGCAATCTTAGACCCAGATTTCCCAAACGGGGCAGTGAGAGGATCTCAGATCTAGAAGTGGGTTGCCATCTGGGGACAAGTGACCATCAAACAGTGTGGTTCACGTTAAACTCAGCTACAGAGTCAAGCCATACAAAAGTGAAGGTACTGGACTTTAGGAGGGCTGACTTTGGCAAGATGGAGAGTGCCTCAAAAGCACTAGCAAACAGGCTAGAAGCAGGTGTGGAGCAACAATGGGAATTATCAAACTGCCATCACAGAGGCAACAAGCCTTTGTGTGAAGCAAATAAACAAATCAAATGAAAGAAAAGCCACTATGGTTCTCAAGAGAGGTGGCTATGAAAAGTCAGGAAGAAAAGATAGCATTCTGGAAGTATAAGAAAACACAGAAGGAGCCGGACAGAGAGTTGTACCAGTTAAGGCAGAAAGAAGCAGGGAGGGAAGTCGAATAGCAAAGGCCCAAACTGAGGAAAAGATAGCCAACTCAGTTAAGAAGGGGGATAAAACCTTTTATAGGTACATCAGCGAGCGTAGAAAGACAAAGGGAGGGATAGTGAGGCTGAATAGAATGAATGGTGGCTGGGCAGAGGGGGACAGTGAAAAAGCAGTAATACTGAATGAATATTTCTGCTCAGTATTCACAAAAGGGGAGGGGGAAGTGCCTAATCCAATTAACAGAAGCACTCTTGATAGGGGGGTCGATCCCAGTCCTTTCACAGAAGAAAGGGTTCTGCAAGAACTCCTAAAACTGAAGGTGGACAAAGCAATGGGTCCTGATGGAATTCACCCCAGAATTCTAAAAGAATTAAGGAAGGAACTAGTGAAACCACTGGCTACTCTTTTAATAAATCATGGGAGGATGGTGTGGTACCCGAGGACTAGAGGAAGGCAGATGTGATTCCCTTACAAAAGTGGGACCAAGACAGAGGCAGGAAACTACAGACCTGTCAGTCTGACCTCTGTGGTAGGGAAAGTGATGGAGTCACTTGAAGGAAAGAATAGTTGAGTACCTAGAGGTCAGTGGAGCACAGAACCAAGGCAGCATGGGTTCACTGTGGAAGGTCATGTCAGATGAATCTATAGATTTCTTTGACTGGGTGACCAAAGTAGTAGACCAGGGAGGGGCTGTGGACATGGCCTACCTAGACTTTAGCAAGGCATTTGACACAGTCCCACACAAAAGATTATTAGTCAAATTAACCAGCCTGGGAGTGGGTCCCAGGGTGGTAGCCTGGGTAAAACATTGGCTGGACAACAGACACAGAAGGTAATTGTAAATGGAGTCCACTCTGAAGAAAGGGCGGTTACTAGTGGGGTACCACAGGGTTCAGATTGGGTCCAGTCCTTTTAATGTCTTCATCAGTGACATTGCAGAGGGACTGGAAGGAAAGTATGCTTTTGCAGATGACACAAAGATCTGCAACAGGGTTGATACACAAGGAGGCATGGAAAGGATGAAAAGGACTTGGCAAGGTTGGAGGAATGGTCAGACGTATGGCAGCTAGGATTCAATGCAAAAGTGCAAATAATGCACCTGGGAAACAAGAACCCAGGGGAAGAATACACAATGGGTGGGGAGGTAGTAACAACAACAAAACAGGAAAGGGACCTGGGGTAATCATATCAGATGACCTTAAGGTTAGCAAGCAATGTGAGAAGGCTAGGGAGGGCCGGGGTATACTGGGATGTATAGGGAGAGGCATCAACAGCAGAAAACAGGAAGTTGTTATCCCTCTGTACAGACAGTTGGTGAGACCCCATCTGGAGTACTGTGTCCAGTTCTGGAGACCCCATCTCCGCAAGGACATAGACAGGATAGAGGCAGTCCAGAGGAGGGCAACTAAAATGGTGCAGGGTCTGCAAGAGAAGCCGTATGAGGAGAGACTAAAGGAGCTTAATATGTATACCCTTGAGGAACGAAGGGAGAGGGGGACATGATAGAAACTTTCAAGTACCTCAAGGAATCAACAAAGTCCAAGAGGGTAGCATCTTTCAGAAAAAGAGACTTGCAAGAACAAGGGGACACAATTTAAAGATAGAAGGAGGGCGGTTCAGGGCAATGTGAGGAAGTATTATTTCACAGAGAGGGTGGTGGATGCATGGAACAGCCTTTCTGAGGAAGTTGTGGGGTCTAAAACTGTGGGAGAATTCAAGAATGCATGGGACAGACATAAGGCAATTCTTGTGGGGTGCAGGAAGATATAGGCTGTTGGTTAACTAGGATCTGCGGCCTATCCTGTAGGTAGGGAAATGGGCAGACTAGATGGGCCTAGTGGTCCTTATCTGCCATCAAAGTCTATGTTTCTATGTAATCTTTCTAACACTGTCTATAAATTTAGCTCCCTTCTTGCTAAGCCACATCTCCTACTTACTAAATCTTTCTACAAATAATTTAAATTGCACAGCTATCAAGCTCTTTCAGTCACCTGAGATTTACTCATAGATAACTGTTCAGGTAACCATTTAGTTCAGTTAATTCAGACGAACACATTTTTTTTTGTTTTGTTTGTTAGTTTGATTTTTTTCCTTGAATTAAAGGTGCAAATACAAGAGTTCTACTTCTTTATTCCAGGAAGAGAAGACCAGAAACACAGCACTCCTTCCTCCTGGAGTCTTCTGCCATGCTTCCAGCACAATCTCTCGAAGGCAGTCTTTAAATTTAGTTTCCTTCTAGTTAAGCCACGCTCCTACTTACTAGATCTTTCTACAAGTAATTTAAACTGCACAGCTATCAAGCCCTTTCAGTCACCTGAGATTTACATCTAGATAACTGTTCAGATAACCATTCAGTTCGGTTTACTCAGACAAACTCTCTAATGTTTTGTTTTGTTTTGTTATATAGTTTTTTAACCTGAATTAAAGGTCCAAGAACAAGAGTCCCACTTTTTTTGTCCCAGTAGAGAAATCCAGTCACACAGCACTCCTTCCTCCTGTTGTATTCTGCCAAGCTTCTAGCAGAATCCTTCAAAGGCATTTTTTAAATTTAGTTTCCTTCTAGCTAAATCACACCCCATACTTACTAGATCTTTCTAAAAGTAATTTAAACTGCACAGCTATCAAGCCCTTTCAGTCACCTGAGATTTACACCTTGATAGCGCCCTACTTGACATCATGCTGGTAAACAAACCCCACCTGTTCTCACACGCTGGAGTATTATTCAGTGACATAAGTGATCACTGTCGTATTGCAGGAATAAGATCATCAGACAAACCCGCTAATCCAGCAAAATTTCTCCCGAGAAGATCTAAAAAAAATCTTAATATCGAGGGATCTCGCCACGATCTATGCCACTCTGCACGCTGGCAAGAGTTCTACCCACATACTCTGTGGAAATAGCACTTCAGGTGTTAAACAGCATAATCATAGGTGCCCTCAATACTCATGCACCAATCACTAGTGTTAGAGTGAAAAGCAAATCTTGCCGCTGGTTCTCAGCCATAATCTTAAATCTGCACTGCTTAAGAGAGCTAAGCTATGGAAAATGGCAAGAAAGACTAAGGAACCAAATGACTGGTTGCTGTTCAGAAAAGCCAGAAATATCTGCACCAAAAATGTAAGGGACGCTAAGGCTGCTTTCTATATGGCTGAACTTGATGCCTCCTACCTCAACCCTGCTAGATTCTGAGGCACCATCAAGGGGATCTTTGGGCAGGACTCTAACACTTCTCTGCCATCTCAAGTGCACCTTAATAAGGTTGCTATCTCTGACAAACGGGACGTACTAGATGCATTCAACAATCATTTCACAACGGCTGGCCTTGCTTTTGATTCCTCCCCAGCTAATCTACTGCAGGCACAACTTAAATCCCAGTCTACTGAGGCTCAGAGGGCTAATTCTTTATTCTCATTCAAGCCAATTCTACTGAAGCAAGTAGAGGACCTATTGTTGCATTTGGACATTAAAACAAGTGCAGGTGCAGACTCTCTTGACCCCTTTTTTCTAAAAATTGCAATACATGTGCTTGCAGTTCCCTTAACACATCTTTTTAATCTCTCTTTAGCCTCTGGTTCTATTCCTTCACTGTGGAAGTCAGCACAAGTGTTTCCTCCTAAAATCAGGGGACCCCATGGACCTCAACAATTATAGACCCATATCCATCCTGCCAGTGCTTTCCAAAATGCTAGAAAACTAGTGAGCATCCAACTAAGAGACTACCTTGATAATAATCTCCTAAACCCTGCTCAATCTGGGTTTAGGAACAGGCATAGCACCACTTCTGCATTAGCAAAAGTCACTAATGACTGGCAAACTGAGCTAGACAAAAAGAACAGTGTCTGTGCCGTATTTCTTGATCTAAGCAAAGCCTTCGACACAGTGGATCATGAGCTGCTACTCTCTTCACTGCACTCCATAGGCCTAGATCCATCCTTTCTTAAATGGTTCAGATGTTACCTCACTGATAGAATGCAGCAGGTGAAAAATGAAGGCGACCTATCTTCATCAAAACCACTCCTAAGAGGAGTACCTCAAGGATCTATCCTGGGCCCTATCCTTTTTGCCATTTACATTAACAACATTGACTCTAATCTCACCAAAGCCAATGTTCACCTTTTTGCAGATGACACTGTCTTATATGTCAGTAACCCATCACCTATAAAGGCCTGTGAAATACTACAATCAGAGTTCTCCCTTTTGCAATAGCAACTACTTGAAAAAAAACTCCTCCTAAATGCAAAGAAGACAAAAGCTATGTTCTTTTCCACCAATAACGCCTTCTCATCAAGCATTCTTCCCCAACTATCCACCACCCTTGGTGAAAGCCTTGACTATGTTGACAAATTCAAATATTTAGGGGTATGGATTGACAACAGGCTTGATTATACTCAGCATATTGAAGAACTTCGAAAAACTTCGCCAGAGGCTCGGCATTTTCTTCAGAATCAAGCATTATTTAACCAGAGATTCAAGACAGAGACTAATCCAGGCCTCATTTCTATCACTTATCGACTATGCAGATTTCCTCTATGGCCACTGTACTATTTCCTACTTAAGTAAATTGGATACCTTGTACCATAGAGCTCTAAGGTTCATCACAGATCTTCCATTCAACACTCATCATTGCTCTCCTATGCTGCAGTTGGTTGGACATCCTTACACCTCAGAAGGAACAAAAATGCTGCATTATGGATTTACAAAGCTCTGTCTAACAAACTTCCATCCTATATTTTAGATTGCTTTACACTGGCCACAGCTAGATCATATGCCCTAAGAAGCAATAACTTCATCACCTTGAAGCTACCCAAAGCCTGCACCTGGCATGGGAGATCTGCAATCAGTTACTCTTGCAATGGCTTGAATTCACTGCAGAAGACCCTAAAGTTGACCACCTTTATACCCTAACATCCTTTAAAAAGCTCTACACAAGTCTCTTCCCAGAGAAATGCAATTGCTTCATAAGGCCTAGTCCAATCACATTCTTTACCCCACCCTCTCTTCCTATGCAGCTTTGCTACCCTTTACAAAGACCTCCTCTGCTACCCCTGGCACTTACTTCTGCCCCATTCACTCACTACTAGTTGATTTTAGTCCTATCCAAAACTCCCACCAGCTCCCCGTGTCATTTTCAGAGGCTACTATCAACACTTTATTAATCATCAATCATATCTGTTTGGTTTAGATTGCCCTGGAGCCTGTATTATCCAGCAGCACTGCTTGTATATATGTTTATATTATTGTAACCTGTTTACTTAGAAGTGTTTTGTATATGTCTGTTCTTTGTACCTTCATGTTATTCCTCGACCTATCAGGTCCATCTTGTAAATGAGCTTTGCTCAATGATGTCCGCCTGAATAAATAAAGATTTTGATTGATTGCTTGATTGATTGATAACTGTTCAGATAACCATTCAGTTGAGTTAACTCAGACAAACACACTATCTTTTTTTGTTTTCTTTGTGAGTTTGTTTTTTTCCCTGAATTAAAGGTCCAAGTACAAGAGTCCTACTACTTTTGTCCAAGTAGAATAGTCCAGTCACAAAGCACTCCTTCATCTTGATGTCTTCTGCTAAGCTTCTAGCAGAATCTTTCTCAGATAGTTTTTAAATTTAACTTCATTCTAGCTAAGCCATGCCCCCTACTTACTAGACCTTTCTAGAAGTAATTTAAACTGCAGAGTTCTCAAGCCATTTCAGTTACCTGAGATTTACAGATAGATAACTGTTCTGATAACCATTCAGTTCAGTTAACTAAGACAAACACTCTATTTTTTTTGTTTTCTTTGTTAGTTTGTTTTTGTTTTTCAAAGAATTAAAGGTCCATGAACAAGAGTTCTACTTCTTTAGTCCCAGTAGAGAAGGACACTCACAAAGCACTCCTTCCTCCTGGTGTCTTCTGCCAAGCTTCTAGCACAATATTTCCAAGGCAGACTATGAATTTGGCATCCTTCAAGCTAAGCCACGTCCCCTACTTACTAAATCTTTCCACAAGCAATTTGAACCGCATCACTATCAAGTCCTTTCAGTCACCTGAGAGTTACACCTAGATAATTGTTCAGATATCCATTCAGTTCAGTTAACTCAGACAAACACACTATTTTTTTTTGTTAATTTGTTTTTTTAATGTGAATTGAAGGTCCAGGTACAAGAGTTCTACCTCTTTAGTCACAGTAGAGTAGTTCAGTCACACAGCACTAATTCCTCCAGATGTCTTTGTTTAAGTTTCCAGCAGAATCCTTCTAAGGCAGTCTTTAAATTTAGCTTCCTTCTAGCTATGTCATGTGCCTACTTACTAGGTATTTTAAACTGCACAGCTATCAAGCCCTTTCAGTCACCTGAGATTTACACCGAGATAACTGTTCAGATAACCATTCAGTTACTTTAATTCATACAAACAATCTAACTGTTTTTGTTTTGATAGTAAGTTTGGTTTTTTACCCAGAGTTAAAGTCCAAGTACAAGAGTTCTACTCTTTTAGTCTCGCTAGAGAAGTCCAGTGACACAGCACTCCTTCCTCCTGGTGTCTTCTGCCAAGCTTCTAGAAGAATCTTTCTAAGGCAGTCTATAAATTTAGCTTCCTTCTAGCTAAGCCATGTCTCCTACTTATTAAATCTTTCAACAGGTAATTTAAACTGCACAGCAATCAAGCCCTTTCAGTCACCTGAGATTTACACCTAGATAACTGTTCAGATAACCATTCAGTTCACTTAACTCAAACACTCTATTTTTTTGTTTTGTTTGCTAGTTTTTTTTTTTACACAGAATTAAAGGTCCAGGTAGAAGAGTTCTACTGCTTTAGTCCCAGTAGAGAACTCCAGTCACACAGCACTTCTTCCTCCTGGTGTCTTCTTCCAAGCTTCTAAGAGAAGCTTTCTAACGCTGTCTATAAATTTATCTTCCTTCGAGCTAAGCCATGCCCGCTATTTTTTTTTGTTAGTTTGTTTTTTTACCATGAATTGAAGGTCCAAGTACAAGAGTTCTACTTCTTTAGTCACAGTAGAGTAGTCCAGTCGCAAAGCACTTATTCCTCCTGATGTCTTCGTTTTAGTTTCCAGCAGAATCCTTCTAAGGCAGTCTTTAAATTTAGCTTCCTTCTAGCTAAGTCATGTGACTACTTACTAGATCTTTCTACAAGTATTTTAAACTGCACAGCTATCAAGCCCTTCCCGTCACCTGAGATTTACATCTAGATAACTGTTCAGATAGCCATTCAGTTATTTTAATGTATACAAACAATCTAATTTTTTTGTTTTGATAGTTTGTTTTTTTACCCAGAGTTAAAGTCCAAGTACAAGAGTTCTACTCTTTTAGTCTCAGTAGAGAAGTCCAGCGACACAACACTCCTTCCTCCTGGTTCCTTCTGCCAAGCTCCAAGAAGAATCTTTCTAAGGCAGTCTATAAATTTAGCTTCCTTCTAGCTAAGCCAAGTCTCCTACTTACTAAATCTTTCTACAAGTAATTTAAATTGCACAGCTATCAAGCCATTTCAGTCCCCAGAGATTTATACCTAGATAACTGTTCCTATAACCATTCAGTTCAGTTAACTCAGACAAACACTCAATTTTTTATGTTGTTTGTTTACCCTTAATTAACGGTCCAAGTACAAGAGTTCTACTTCTTTAGACCCAGTAGAGAAGTCCAGTCACACAGCACAATTTCCTACTGGTGTCTCCTGCCAAGCTTCCAGCCGAATCTCTCTAAGGCAGTCTTTAAATTTAGTTTCCTACTAGCTAAGCTGCGCCTCTACTTACTAGATCTTTCTACAAGTAATTTAAACTGCAGAGCTATCAAGCTCTTTCAGTCACCTGAGATTTACACCTAGATAACTGTTCAAAAAACCATTCAGTTCAGTTTACTCAGACAAACACTCTAATTTTTTGTTTTTTGTTGTTTTTTAGTTTGTTTTTTTACCCTGAATTAAAGGTCCAAGTACATGAGTTTTACTTTATTAGTCCCAGTAGAGAAGTCCATTCTCACAGCACTCCTTCCTCCTGGTGTCTTCTGTCAAGCTTCTAGCAGAATCCTTCTCAGGCAGTCTTTAAATTTAGCTTCCTTCTAGGTAACCCACAACCCATACTTACTAGATTTTTATTAAAAGTAATTTAAACTGTACAGCTATCAATCCCATTCAGTCACCTGAGATTTACACCGTTATAACTGTTCAGATAACCATTCAGTTGAGTTAACTCAGACTAACACACTTTTTTTATGTTTTCTTTGTTAGTTTGTTTTTTTTCCCCCTGAATTATAGGTCCAAGTACAAGAGTCCTACTACTTTATTCCCAGTAGAAAAGACCAGTTACACATCACTCTTCCTCTTGGTGTCTTCTGCCAAGATTCCAACAGAATGTTTCTAAGATAGTTCTTAAATTTAACTTCTTTCTAGCTAAACCATACCCCTACTTACTAGATCTTTCTACAAGCAATATGAACTGCAGAGCTCTCAAGCCATTTCAGTTACCTGAGATTTACACCTAGATAACTGTTCAGAAGACCATTCAGTTCAGTTAACTCAGACAAACACTCTATTTTTTTTGTTTTGTTTGTTAGTTTATTTTTTTTACCCAGAATTAAAGGTCCAAGTACAAGAGTTCTACTTCTTTAGTCCTAGTAGAGAAAAACAGTCTCAAATCACCCCTTCCTCCTGGTGTCTTCTGCCAAGCTTTTAGCAGAATATTTCTAAGGCAGTCTATAACTTTAGTATCCTTCTAACCAAGCCACATCCCTTACTCTATAAGTAATTTGAACTGCACCACTATCAAGTCCTTTCAGTCACCTGAGCGTTACACCTAGATAACGGTTCCGATAGCCATTCAGTTCAGTTAACTCAGACAAACACAATTTTTTTGTTTTGTTTGTTAGTTTGTTTTTTACCCTGAATTGGAGGTCCCAGTAGATGAGTTCTACTTCTTTAGATGCAGTAGAGTAGTCCAGTCACACAGCACAAATTCCTCCTGGTGTCTTCGGTTAAGTTTCCAGCAGAATTCTTCTAAGGCTGTCTTTAAATTTAGCTTCCTTCTAGCTAAGCCATGTGCCTACTTAATAGATCTTTCTACAAATAATTTAAACTGCACAGCTATCAAACCCTTTCAGTCACCTGAGATTTACACATTGATAACTGTTAAGATAAGCACTCAGTTGAGTAAACTCAAACACACTTTTTTTTTGTTCATTAGTCTGTTTTTTCCCTGAATTAAAGGTCCAAGTACAAGAGTTCTACTATGTTAGTCCCAGTAGAAAAGTCCAGTCACACAGCACTCCTTCATCTTGATGTCTTCTGCTAAGCTTCTAGTAGAATCTTTCTCAGATAGTTTTTAAATTTAATTTCCTTCTAGCTAAGTCATGCCCCCTACTTACTAGATTTTTCTAGAAGTAATTTAAACTGCAGAGCTCTCAAGCCATTTCAGTTACCTGAGATTTACAGATAGATAACTGTTCTGATAACCATTCAGTTCAGTTAACTAAGACAAACACTCTATTTTTTTTTTTGTTTTCTTTGTTAGTTTGTTTTTTTTCAAAGAATTAAAGGTCCATGAACAAGAGTTCTACTTCTTTAGTCCCAGTAGAGGACACTCACAAAGCACTATTTCCTCCTGGTGTCTTCTGCCAAGCTTCTAGCAGAATATTTCCAAGGCAGATTATAAATTTGGCATCCTTCAAGCTAAGCCACGTCCCCTACTTACTAAATCTTTCCACAAGCAATTTGAACTGCACCACTATCAAGTCCTTTCAGTCACTGAGAGTTACACCCAGATAACTGTTCAGATATCCATTCAGTTCAGTTAACTCAGACAAACACAATACTTTTTTATTTTGTTAGTTTGTTTTTTAATGTGAATTGAAGGTCCAGGTACAAGAGTTCTACTTCCTTAGTCGCAGTAGAATAGTTCAGACACACAGCACTAATTCATCCAGATGTCTTTGTTTAAGTTTCCAGCAGAATCCTTCTAAGGCAGTCTTTAAATTTAGCTTCCTTCTAGCTATGTCATGTGACTACTTACTAGGTCTTTCTACAAGTATTTTAAACTGCACAGCTATCAAGCCCTTTCAGTCACCTGAGATTTACACCGAGATAACTGTTCAGATAATCATTCAGTTACTTTAATTCATACAAACAATCTAATTGTTTTTGTTTTGATAGTAAGTTTGTTTTTCTACCCAGAGTTAAGTCCAAGTACAAGAGTTCTACTCTTTTAGTCTCGCTAGAGAAGTCCAGTGACACAGCACTCCTTCCTCCTGGTGTCTTCTGCATGCTTCTAGAAGAATCTTTCTAAGGCAGTCTATAAATTTAGCTTCCTTCTAGCTAAGCCATGTCTCCTACCTATTAAATCTTTCTACAGGTAATTTAAAGTGCACAGCAATCAAGCCCTTTCAGTCACCTTAGATTTACACCTAGATAACTGTTCAAATAACCATTCAGTTCAGTTAACTCAAACACTCTATTTTTTTGTTTTGTTTGCTAGTTTTTTTTTTTTTACACAGAATTAAAGGTCCAGGTACAAGAGTTCTACTGCTTCAGTCCCAGTAGAGAACTCCAGTCACACAGCACTTCTTCCTCCTGGTGTCTTCTTCCAAGCTTCTAAGAGAAGCTTTCTAACGCTGTCTATAAATTTATCTTCCTTCGAGCTGCTTATGCCCGCTTATTTTTTTGTTAGTTTGTTTTTTTACCATGAATTGAAGGTCCGAGTACAAGAGTTCTACTTCTTTAGTCACAGTAGAGTAGTCCAGTCGCAAAGCACTAATTCCTCCTGATGTCTTCATTTTAGTTTCTAGCAGAATCCTTCTAAGGCAGTCTTTAAATTTAGCTTCCTTCTAGCTAAGTCATGTGACTACTTACTAGATCTTTCTACAAGTATTTTAAACTGCACAGCTATCAAGCCCTTTCAGTCACCTGAGATTTACAGCTAGATAACTGTTCAGATAGCCATTCAGTTATTTCAATGCATACAAACAATCTAATTTTTTTGTTTTGATAGTTAGTTTGTTTTTTTACCCAGAGTTAAAGTCCAAGTACAAGAGTTCTACTCTTTTAATCTCAGTAGAGAAGTCCAGCGACACAACACTCCTTCGTCCTGGTTCCTTCTGCCAAGCTCCAAGAAGAATCTTTCTAAGGCAGTCTATAAATTTAGCTTCCTTCTAGCTAAGCCAAGTCTCCTACTTACTAAATCTTTCTACAAGTAATTTAAATTGCACAGCTATCAAGCCATTTCAGTCCCCAGAGATTTATACCTAGTTAACTGTTCCTATAACCATTCTTTTCAGTTAACTCAGACAAACACTCAGTTTTTTTATGTTGTTTGTTTACCCTTAATTAAAGGTCCAAGTACAAGAGTTCTACTTTTTTAGACCCAGTAGAGAAGTCAAGTCACACAGCACAATTTCCTACTGGTGTCTTCTGCCAAGCTTCCAGCCAAATCTCTCTAAGGCAGTCTTTAAATTTAGTTTCCTACTAGCTAAGCTGCGCCCCTGCTTACTAGATCTTTCTACAAGTAATTTAAACTGCAGAGCTATCAAACCCTTTCAGTCACCTGAGATTTACACCTAGATAACTGTTCAAAAAACCATTCGGTTCAGTTTACTCAGACAAACACTCTAATTTTTGGTTTTTTGTTGTTTTTTAGTGTGTTTTTTTACCCTGAATTAAAGGTCCAAGTACATGAGTTTTACTTTATTAGTCCCAGTAGGGAAGTCCATTCTCACAGCACTCCTTACTCCTGGTGTCTTCTGTCAAGCTTCTAGCAGAATCCTTCTAAGGCAGTCTTTATATTTAGTTTCCTTCTAGGTAACCCACAACCCATACTTACTAGATTTTTATTAAAAGTCATTTAAACTGTACAGCTATCAATCCCATTCAGTCACCTGAGATTTACACCTTTAGAACTGTTCAGATAACCATTCAGTTGAGTTATCTCAGACTAACACACTTTTTTTTATGTTTTCTTTGTTAGTTTGTTTTTTTTTCCCCGAATTATAGGTCCAAGTACAAGAGTCCTACTACTTTATTCCCAGTAGAAAAGACCAGTTACACATCACTCTTCCTCTTTGTGTCTTCTGCCAAGATTCCAGCAGAATGTTTCTAAGATAGTTTTTAAATTTAACTTCCTTCTAGCTAAACCACACCCCTACTTACTAGTTCTTTCTACAAGCAATATAAACTGCAGAGCTCTCAAGCCATTTCAGTTACCTGAGAGTTACACCTAGATAACTGTTCAGAAGACCATTCAGTTCAGTTAACTCAGACAAACACTCTGTTTTTTTTGTTTTGTTTGTTAGTTTATTTTTTTTACCCAGAATTAAAGGTCCAAGTACAAGAGTTCTACTTCTTTAGTCCTAGTAGAGAAAAACAGTCTCAAATCACCCCTTCCTCCTGGTGTCTTCTGCCAAGCTTTTAGCAGAATATTTCTAAGGCAGTCTATAACTTTAGCATCCATCTAGCCAAGCCACATCCCTTACTCTATAAGTAATTTGAACTGCACAGCTATCAAGTCCTTTCAGTCACCTGAGCATTACACCTAGATAACGGTTCAGATAGCCATTCAGTTCAGTTAACTCAGACAAACACAATTTTTTTGTTTTGTTTGTTAGTTTGTTTTTTACCCTGAATTGGAGGTCCCGGTAGATGAGTTCTACTTCTTTAGATGCAGTACAGTAGACCAGTCGGACAGCACTAATTCCTCCTGGTGTCTTCGGTTAAGTTTCCAGCAGAATTCTTCTAAGGCTGCCTTTAAATTTAGCTTCCTTCTAGCTAAGCCATGTGCCTACTTAATAGATCTTTCTACAAATAATTTAAACTGCACAGCTATCAAACCCCTTTCAGTCAGCTGAGATTTACACCTAGATAACTGTTCAAATAACCATTTAGTTCAGTTAATTCAAACAATCTAATTTTTTGGTTTTGATAGTTATTTTTTTCCCAGAATTAAAGTCCAAGTATAAGAGTTCTACTTTTTTAGTCACAGTAGAGAAGTCCAGTTACACAGTACTCCTTCATCCTGGTGTCTTCTGCCAAGCTTCTAGCAGAATTTTTCTAAGCTAGTCTATAAATGTAGCGTCCTTCTAGCTAAGCCACATCTCCTACTTACTAAATCGTTCTACAATTAATTTAAATTGCACAGCTATCAATCCCTTTCAGTCACCTGAGATTTACCCATAGAGAACTTTTCAGGTAACCATTTAGTTCAGATAACTCAGACAAACATTTTTTTTTGTTTTGTTTGTTAGTTTGTTTGTTTTTTACCCTGAATTAAAGGTCCAAGTACAACAGCTCTACTTCTTTAATCCCAGTAGAGAAGTCCAGTCACACAGCACTCCTTCCTCCTGGTGACTCCCTTCCAAGTTTCAAAGAGAAGCTTTCTAAGGCAGTCTTTAAATTTATCTTCATTCTAGCTAAGCCATGCCGTCTACTTACTCGATCTTTCTAAAAGTAATTTGATCTGAAAAGCTATCAAGCCCTTTCATTCACCTGTGATTTACACCTAGATAACTGTTCAGATAACCATTCGGTTCAGTTAATTCAGACAATCTATTTTTTTGTTTTGTTTATTAGTTTGTTTTTTACCCAGAATTAAAGTCCAAGTACAAAAGTTCTACTTCTTTACCCTCAGTAGGGAAGTCCAGTCACAGAGCACTTCTTAATCCTGGTGTCTTCTGCTGAGCTTCCAGCAGAATCTCTCTAAGGCAGTCTTTAAATTTAGTTTCCTTTTAGCTAAGCCGCACCCCTACTTTCTAGATCTTTCAACAACTAATTTAAATTGCACAGCTATCAAGCCCTTTCAGTCACCTTGGACGTACAGCTAGATAACTGATCAGATAACCATTCAGTTCAGTTAACTCAAACACTTTATTTTTTTGTTATGCTTGTTAGTTTGTTTGTTTTTTTACCCAGAATTAAAGGTCCCAGTACAAGAGTTCTACTTCTTTAGTCTCAGTAGAGAACTAAAGTAACAAAGCACTTCTTCCTCCTGGTGTCTTCTGCCAAGCTTCTAGGCATACCTTTCTAAGGCCGTCTTTAAATTTATCTTCCTCCTAGTTAAGCCACACCCTACTTACTCAATCTTTCTAAAAGTAATTTGAACTGCACAGCTATCAAGTCCTTTCAGTCACCTGAGAGTTATACCACTATAACTGTTCAGATATCCATTCAGTTCATTTAACTCAGATAAACACAATTTTTTGTTTTCTTTGTTAGCATGTTTTTTTTTCCCTGAATTAAAGGTGCAAGTACAAGAGTTCTACTTCTTTATTCCCAGTAGAGAATGCCAGTCACACAGTACTTCTTCCTCCTGGTGTCTTCTGCCATGCTTCCAGAAGAATCTCTCTAAGGCAGTCTTTAAATTTAGTTTCCTTTGAGTTAAGCCATGCCCATACTTACTAGATCTTTCTTCAAGTAATTTAAACTGCACAGCTATCAAGCCCCTTCAGTCACCTGAGATTTACATCTAGATAACTGTTCAGATAACCATTCAGTTCAGTTTACTCTGACAAACACTCTAATTTTTTTGTTTTGTTTTGTTATATAGTTTGTTTTGTTACCCTGAATTAAAGGTCCAAGTACAAGAGGTCTACTTTTTTAGTCCCAGTAGAGAAATCCAGTCACACAGCACTCCTTCTTCCTGTTGTGTTCTGCCAAGCTTCTAGCAGAATTCTTCCAAGGCACTCTTCAAATTTAGTTTCCTTCTAGGTAACCCACACCCCATACTTACTAGATCTTTCTAAAAGTAATTTAAACTACACAGCTATCAAGCCCTTTCAGTCACTTGAGATTTACACATTGATAACTGTTCAGATAACCATTCAGTTGAGTTAACTCAGACAAGCACACTCATTTTTTTGTTTTCTTTGTGAGTTTGATTTTTCCCTTAATTAAAGGTCCAAGTACAAGAGTTCTACTACGTTAGTCCCAGTAGAAAAGTCCAGTCACGCAGCAGTCCTTCATCTTGCTGCCTTCTGCCAAGTTTCTTGCAGAATCTTTCTCAGATAGGTTTTAAATGTAACTTCCTTCTAGCTAAGCCAAGCCCCTACTTAGTAGATATTTCTAGAAGTAATTTAAACTGCGGAGCTCTCAAGCCATTTCAGTTACCTGAGATTTACACCTAGATAACTGTTCTGTTAACCATTCAGATCAGTTAACTAAGACAAACACTCTATTTTTTCTGTTTTCTTTGTTACTTTGATTTTTTACAAAGAATTAAAGGTCCAAGCACAAGAGTTCTACTTCTTTAGTCCCAGTAGAGAAGTACAGTCACAAAGCACTCCTTCCTCCTTGTGTAGTCTGCCTAGGTTCTAGCAGAATATTTCCAAGGCAGTCTATAAATTTGGCATCCCTCTAGCTAAGCCACATCCCCTACTTACTAAATCTTTCAACAAGATATTTGAACTGCACCACTATTAAGTCCTTTCAGTCACCCGAGAGTTACACCTAGATAACTGTTTAGATATCCATTCAGTTCAGTTAACTAAGACAAACACAATAGTTTTTTTTTGTTATTATTTATTAGTTTGTTTTTTTACTGTGAATTGAAGGTCCAAGTACAAGAGTTCTACTTCTTTTGTTGCAGTAGAGTAGTCCAGTCACACAGCACTAATTCCTTCTGATGTCTTTGTTTAAGTTTCCAGCAGAATCCTTCTAAGGCATCTTTAAATTTAGCTTCCTTCTAGCTAAGTCATGTGCCTACTTACTAGATCTTTATAAGTATTTTAAACTGCTCAGCTATCAAGCCCTTTCAGTCACCTGATATTTACACCTAGATAACTGTTCAGCTAACCATTCAGTTATTTTAATTGATTCAATCTAATTTTTTTTTGTTTTGATAGTTAATCTGTTTTTTTACCAAGAGTTAAAGTCCAAGTACCAGAGTTCTACTCTTTTAGTCTCAGTAGAAAAGTCCAGTGACTCAGCACTCCTTCCTCCTTGTGTCCTCTGCGAAGCTTCTAGTAGAATCTTTTTAAGGCAGTCTATACATTTAGCTTCCTTCTAGCTAAGCCACATTTCCTTCTTACTAAATCTTTCTACAAGTAATTTAAATTTTACAGCTATCAAGCCCTTTCAATCACCTGAGATTTACCCACAGATAACTGTTCAGGTAACCATTTAGTTCAGATAACTCAGACAAACACATTTTGTTGTTTTGTTTGTTAGTTTTTTTTTTTACAATGAATTAAAGGTCCAAGTACAAGAGTTCTAACTCTTTATTCCCAGTAGAGAAGTCCAGTCACACAGCAGTCCTACCTCCTGGTTGCTTCTTCCAAGCTTCTAAGAGAAGCTTTCTAAGGCTGTCTTTAAATTTATCTTCCTTCTTGATAAGATGTGCCCGCTACTTAGTCGATCTTTTTAAAAGTAATTTGAACTGCACAGCTATTAAGTCCTTTCAGTCACGTGAGAGTTACACCTAGATAACAGTTCAGATATCCATTCAGTTCAGGTAACTCAGATAAACACACTTTTTTTGTGTGTTGTTTGTTAGTTTGTTATTTTACCCTGAATTAAAGGTCCAAGAAAAAGAGTTCTACTTCTCTAGTCCCAGAAGAGAAGTCCAGTCACACAGCCCTTCTTCCTCCTAATGACTTAAGTCAAGTTTCTCCCAGAATTTTTCTAAGGCAGTATTTAAATTTAGCTTCCTTCTAGGTATGCCCCGCCCGGTACTTACTAGATCTTTCTGTAGGAAATTTAAACTTCACAGCTATCAAGCCCTTTCAGTCACCTGAGATTTACACATTTATAACTGTTAAGATAACCACTCAGTTGAGTAAACTCAAACACACTTTTTTTTTGTTCGTTAGTCTGTTGTTTTCCCTGAATTAAAGGTCCAAGTACAAGAGTTCTACTATGTTAGTCCAAGTAGAAAAGTCCAGTCACACAGCTCTCCTTCATCTTGGTATCTTCTGCCAGGATTCTTGCAGAATCTTTCTCAGATAGTTATTAAATTTAACTTCCTTCTAGCTTAGCCACGCCCCCTACTTACTAGGTCTTTCTAGAAGTAATTTAAACTGCAGAGCTCTCAAGCCATTTCAGTTACCTGAGATTTACACCTAGATAACTGTTCTGATAACCATTCAGATCAGTTAACTAAGACAAACACTCTATTTTTTTTGTTTTCTTTGTTAGTTTGTTTTTTTTCAAAGAATTAAAGGTCCAAGTACAAGAGTTCTACTTCTTTAGTGCCAGTAGAGAAGTACAGTCACAAAGCACTATTTCCTCCTGGTGTCTTCTGCCAAGCTTCTAGCAGAATATTTCCAAGGCAGTCTATAAATTTGGCATCCTTCTAGCTAAGCCACGTCCCCTACTTACTAAATTTTTCTACAAGTAATTTGAACTGCACCGCTATCAAGTCCTTTCAGTCACCTGAGAGTTACACCAAGATAACTGTTTAGATATCCATTCAGTTCAGTTAACTCAGACAAGCACAATATTTTTTTTGTTATTTTTTATTTGTTTGTTTTTTTACTTTGAATTGAAGGTTCAAGTAAAAAGAGTTCTTCTTCTTTAGTCACAGTAGAGTAGTCAAGTCACACAGCACTTATTACTCCTGATCTCTCCCATTTAAATTTCCAACAGAATCCTTCTAAGGCAGTCTTTAAATTTAGCTTCCTTCTAGCTATGTCATGTGCCTACTTACTAGACCTTTCTACAAGTATTTTATACTGCTCAGCTATCAAGCCCTTTCAGCCACCTGATATTTACATCTAGATAACTGTTCAGATAACCATTCAGTTATTTTAATTGATACAATCTAATTTTTTGGTTTTGATAGTTTGTCTGTTTTTTTACCCAGAGTTCAAGTCCAAGTACAAGAGTTCTACTCATTTAGTCTCAGTAGAAAAGTCCAGTGACACAGCACTCCTTCCTCCAGGTGTCTTTCATGTGTTTTCTACTAGAAGCTTTCTAAGGCTGTCTTTAAAATTTTCTTCCTTCTAGCTAAGACATGCCCGCTACTTAGTCGATATTTCTAAAAGTAATTTGAACTGCACAGCTATTAAGTCCTTTCAGTCACCTGAGAGTTACACCTAGATAACAGTTCAGATATTCATTCAGTTCGGGTAACTCAGATAAACACACCTTTTTTTTGTGTTGTTTATTAGTTTGTTTTTTACTCTGAATTAAAGGTCCAATTAGAAGAGTTCTACACCTTTAGTCACATTAGAGAAGTCCAGTCACACAGCACTTCTTCCTCCTGAAGACTTCTTTCAAGCTTCTAGCAGAATCTTTCTAAGGTGGTCTTTAAATTTAGCTTCCTTCTAGGTAAGCCACGCCCCGTACTTGCTAGATCTTTCTACACGTAATTTAAACTTCACAGCTATCAATCCCTTTCAGTCACCTGAGATTTACACCTTGATAACTGTTAAGATAACCATTCAGTTGATTAAACTCAAACAACCTTTTTTGTTTTGTTCGTTAGTTTGTTTTATTTTCCCTGAATTAAAAGTGCAAGTACAAGAGTTCTACTTCTATATTCCCAGTAGAGAATTCCAGTCACAAAGCGCTCAGTCCTCCTGGTGTCTTCTGCTCAGCTTCCAGCAGAATCTTTCTAAGGTTGACTTTAAATTGTTCTCCCTTCTAGCTAAGCCACACTCCCTACTTACTAAATCTTTCTACAAGTAATTTAAACTGCACAGCTATCAAGCCATTTCAGTCTCCTGAGATTTACACCTAGATAACTGTTTATATAACCATTCAGTTCAGTTAACTCACACAAAAACTCTATTTTTTTGTTTGTAATGTTGTTTTTTTACCCTTAATTAAATGTCCAAGTACAAGAGTTCTACTTTTTTAGGCCCAGTAGACAATTCCAGTCACACAGCACTCCTTCCTCCTGGTGTCTTCTGCCAAGCTTCCAGCAGAATCTCTCTAAGACAGTCTTTAAATTTAGTTTCCTTATAGCTAAGCCACGCCCCTACTTACTAGATCTTTGAAAAAGTAATTAAAACTGCAGAGCTATCAAGCCCTTTCAGTCATCTGAGATTTACTCCTAGATAACTGTTCAGATAATCATTCAGTTCAGCTTACTCAGACAAACACTCTAATTTTTTGTTTTGTGTTGTTTTATAGTTTATTTTTTTTACCCTGAATTAAAGGTCCGAGTTCAAGAAGTCTACTGTTTTAGTCCCAATAGAGAAGTCCAATCTTATAGCACTCCTTCCTCCTGGTGTCTTCTGCCAAGCTTCTAGCAGAATGTTTCTGAGATAGTTTTTAAATCTAATTTCCTTCTAGCTAAGCCGCACCCCTACTTACTAGATCTTTCTACAAGTAATTTAAAATGCAGATCACTCAAGCCATTTCAGTTACCTGAGATTTACACCTAGATTACTGTTCGGATGTCCATTCAGTTCAGGAACCCAGATAAACACACTTTTTTTGTGTTGTTTGTTAGTTTGTTTTTTTACCCTGAATTGAAGGTCCAAGTAGAAGAGTTCTACTTCTTTAGTCCCAGCAGAGAAGTCCAGTCACACAGCCCTTCTTCCTCCCGATGACTTCATTCAAGGTTCTCCCAGAATCTTTCTAGGGCAGTCTTTAAATTTAGCTTCCTTATAGGTATGCCATGCCCCGTACTTACTAGATCTTTCTACAGGTAATTTAAACTTCACAGCTACCAAGCCCTTTCAGTCACCTGAGATTTACACATTGTTAACTGTTAAGAAAACCACTGAGTTGAGTCAACTCAAACACCCTTTTTTTTGTTTTGTTCGTTAGTTTCTTTTTTTCCCTGAATTAAAGGTGCAAGTGCAAGAGTTCTACTTCTTTATTCCCAGAAGAGAAGTCCAGTCACACAGCACTCAGTCCTCCTGGTGTCTTCTGCCAAGCTTCCAGCAGAATCTTTCTAAGGTTGACTTTAAATTTTTCTCCCTTCTAGCTAAGCCACACCCCCTACTTGCTAGATCTTTCTACACGTAATTTAAACTGCACAGCTATCAATCCCTTTCAGTCACCTGAGATTTACACCTTGATAACTGTTAAGATAACCATTCAGTTGATTAAACTCAAACAACCTTTTTTGTTTTGTTCGTTAGTTTGTTTTATTTTCCCTGAATTAAAAGTGCAAGTACAAGAGTTCTACTTCTATATTCCCAGTAGAGAATTCAGTCAAGCTCAGTCCTCCTGGTGTCTTCTGCTCAGCTTCCAGCAGAATCTTTCTAAGGTTGACTTTTAAATTGTTCTCCTTCTAAGCTGCTTACACCCCCTACTTACTAAATCTTCTTTACAAGCACTTTTAACTGCATAGCTCAACAAGCCATTTCAGTCTCCCTGAGATTTACTATCTAGATAACTGTTTATATAACCATTCAGTTCAGTTAACTCACACAAAACTCTATTTCTTGTTTGTAATGTTGTTTTTACCCTTAATTAAATGTCCAAGAGTTCTACTTTTTAGGCCCAGTAGACAATTCCAGTCACACAGCACTCCTTCCTCCTGGTGTCTTCTGCCAAGCTTCCAGCAGAATCTCTCTAAGACAGTCTTTAAATTTAGTTTCCTTATAGCTAAGCCACGCCCCTACTTACTAGATCTTTGAAAAAGTAATTAAAACTGCAGAGCTATCAAGCCCTTTCAGTCATCTGAGATTTACTCCTAGATAACTGTTCAGATAATCTATTCAGTTCAGCTTACTCAGACAAACACTCTAATTTTTGTTTTGTGTTGTTTTATAGTTTGTTTTTTTACCCTGAATTAAAAGGTCCGAGTTCAAGAAGTCTACTGTTTAGTCCCAATGAGAAGTCCAATCTATAGCACTCCTTCCTCCTGGTGTCTTCTGCCAAGCTTCTAGCAGAATGTTTCTGAGATAGTTTTTAAATCAATTTCCTTCTAAGCTGTTTCGCACTACTTACTAGATCTTTCTACAAGTAATTTAAAATGCAGATCACTCAAGCCATTTCCAGTTACCTGAGATTTATACCCTAGATTACTGTTCGGATGTCCATTCAGTTCAGGTAACTCAGATAAACCATACTTTTTTGTGTTGTTTGTTAGTTTGTTTTTTTTACCCTGAATTGAAGGTCCAAGTAGAAGAGTTCTACTTTTTAGTCCCAGAGAAGTCCAGTCACACAGCCCTTCTCTCCTCCTCATGACTTCATTCAAGGTTCTCCCAGAATCTTTCTAGGCAGTCTTTAAATTTAGCTCTTATAGGTATGCCATGCCCGTACTTACTAGATCTTTCTACAGGTAATTTAAACTTCACAGCTACCAAGCCCTTTCAGTCACCTGAGATTTACACATTGTTAACTGTTAAGAAAACCACTGAGTTGAGTCAACTCAAACACCCTTTTTTTTGTTTTGTTCGTTAGTTTCTTTTTTTCCCTGAATTAAAGGTGCAAGTGCAAGAGTTCTACTTCTTTATTCCCAGAAGAGAAGTCCAGTCACACAGCACTCAGTCCTCCTGGTGTCTTCTGCCAAGCTTCCAGCAGAATCTTTCTAAGGTTGACTTTAAATTTTTCTCCCTTCTAGCTAAGCCACACCCCCTACTTACTAGATCTTTCTACAAGTAATTTAAACTGCACAGCTATCAAGCCATTTCAGTCTCCTGAGATTTACATCTAGATAACTGTTCATATAACCATTCAGTTCAGTTAATTCACACAAACACTCTAATTTTTTTTTGTGTTTTATGTTGCTTTTTTACCCTTAATTAAAGATCCAAGTGCAAGAGTTCTACTTCTTTAGTCCCAGTAGAGAAGTCCAGTCACACAGTACTCCTTCCTTCTGGTGTCTTCTGCAAAACTTTCAGCAGAATATCTCTAAAGCAGTCTTTAAATTTAGTTTCCTTCTAGCTAAGCTGCGCCCCTAATAACTAGATTTTTCCACAAGAAATTTAAACTGCAGAGCTATCAAGCCCTTCCAGTCACCTGAGATTTACATATAGATAATTGTTCAGATAACCATTCAGTTCAGTTTACTCAGACAAACAGTCTAATTTTTTGATTTGTGTTGTGTTTTAGTTTGTTTTTTTACCCTGAATTAAAGGTCCAAGTACAAGAGTTCTACTTTTTAGTCCCAGTAGGGAAGTCCAGTCTCAAAGGACTCCTTCCTCCTCTTGTCTTCTGCCAAGCTTCTAGCAGAATCCTTCTAAGGCAGTCTTTAAATTTAGTTTCCTTCTAGGTAACCCTCACCCCATACTTACTAGATCTTTATTAAAAGTAATTTAAACTGCACAGCTATCATGCCCATTAAGTCACCTGAGATTTAAACCTTGACAACTGTTCAGATAACCATTCAGTTGACTTAACTCAGACTAACACACTTAATCTTTTTTGTTTTCTTTGTTAGTTTGTTTTTTTTCAATGAATTAAAGGTCCAAGTACAACAGTCCTGCTACTTTAGTGCCACTAGAAAAGTCGAGTTGCACAGCACTCTTCCTCTTGGTGGCTTCTGCCAAGCTTCTAGCAGAATCTTTCTAAGATAGTTTATAAATTTAACTTCCTTCTAGCTAAGCCCCACACCCTACTTACTAGATCTTTCTACAAGTAATTTAAGCTGCAGAGCTCTCAAGCCATTTCAGTTACCTGAGATTTACACCTAGATAACTGTTCAGATAAACATTCAGTTCAGTTAATTCAGACAAGCACTCTACTTTTTTTGTTTTGTTTGTTAGTTTGTTTTTTGATACCCAGAATTAAAGGTCCAAGTACTAGAGTTCTACTTCTTTAGTCTCAAAGCACTCCTTCGTCCTGGTGTCTTCTGCCATGCTTCTAGCAGAATATTTCTAAGGCAGTCTTTAAATTTGTCTCTACAAGTAATTTAAACTGCTGAGCTATCAAGCCTTTTCAGTCACCTGAAATTTACACCTAGATAACTGTTCAGATAACCATTCAGTTCAGTTTACTCAGACAAACACTCTTATTTTTTGTTTTGTTTTTTAGTTTGTCTTTTTACCCTGAATTAAAGGTCCAAGTACAGGAGTTCTGCTTTTTTAGTCCCTGTAGAGATGTCCAATCTCACAGCACTCCTTCCTACTGGTGTCTTCTGCCAAGCCTCTAGCAGAATCTTTCTAAGGCAGTCTTTAAATTCAGCTTCCTTCTAGGTACACCACACCCCCTACTTACTAGATCTTTCTACAAGTAATATAAACTGTACAGCTATCAAGCCATTTCAGTCTCCTGAGATTTACACCTAGATAACTGTTCTTATAGCCCATCAGTTCAGTTAACTCAAACAAACACTCTAATTTTTTGTTTTGTTTGATATGTTGTTTTTTTGCCCTTAACTAAAGGTCCAAGTAAAAGAGTTCTACTGCTTTAGTCCCAGTAGAGAAGTCCAGTCACACAGCACTCCTTCCTCCTTGTGTCTTCTGCCAAGCTCCCAGCAGAATCTCTCTAAGGCAGTCTTTACATTTTGCTTCCTTCTAGCTAAGCTGTACCCCTACTTACTAGATCTTTCTACAAGTAATTTAAACTGCCGAGCTATCAAGCCCTTTCAGTCACCTGAGATTTACACCTAGATAACTGTTCAGATGACCATTCAGTTCAGTTTACTCAGATAAACAATCTAATTATTTGTTTTGTTTTGTTTTTTAGTTTGTTTTTTTCACCCTGAATTAAAGGTCCAAGACGAAGGGTTCTACTTTTTTAGTCCCAGTAGAGAAGTCCAGTCTCACAGCACTCCTTCATGCTGGTGTCTTCTGCCAAGCCTGTAGCAGAATCCTTCTAAGGCAGTCTTTAAATTTAGTTTCCTTCTAGGTAACCCACACCCCATACTTACTAGATCTTTCCAAAAGTAATTTAAACTGCACAACTATCAAGCCCTTTCAGTCACCTGAGATTTACACATTGATAACTGTTCAGATAAACATTCAGTTGTGTTAACTCGGACAAACACACTAATTTGTTTTGTTTTCTTTGTTAGCTTTTTTTTTCCTGAATTAAAGGTTGAAGTACAAGAGTCCTACTACTTTAATCCAAGTAAAGAAGTCCAGTGACACAGCTCTCCTTCCTCCTGGTGTCTTCTGTCAAGCTTCTAGCAGAATATTTTTAAGGCAGTCTATAAATTTAGCATCCATCTAGCTAAGTCGCATCCCCTACTTACTAAATCTTTCTACAAGTAATTTAAATTGCACAGCTTTCAAGCCCTTTCATGCACCTGAGATTTGCTCATAGATAACTGTTCAGGTAACCATTCAGTTCAATTAACTCAGACAAACACTCTAATTTGTTGTTTTGTTTTGTTTGTTAGGTTGTTTTTTTACCCTTAATTAAAGGTCAAAGAACAGAAGTTCTACTTCCTTAGTCCAAGTAAAGAAGACCAGTCACACTGCACTCCTTCCTCCTGGTGTCTTCTGCGAGCTTCCAGCAGAATCTCTCTAAGGCAGTCTTTAAATTTAGTTTCCTTCTAGCTAAATTGCACCCCTACTTATTAGGTCTTTCTACACGAAACTGCACAAAATATCAAGCCTTTCTATCACCTGAGATTTACACCTAGATAACTGTACAGAAAACCTTTCAGTTCAATTTACTCAGACAAACACTCAAATTTATTTTGTTTTGTTTGTTTGCTTGTTTTTTTACCATGAATTAAAGGTCGAAGTACAAGAGTCCTACTACTTTAGACCCAGTAGAAAAGTCAAGTCACACTGCACTCCTTCCTCTTGGTGTCTTTTGCTAAGCTTCTAGCAGAATCTTTCTAAGACAGTCTTTAAATTTAACTTCCTTCTATCTAAGCCACACCACCTACTTACTAGATCTTTCTACGAGTAATTTAATCTGCATATCTATCAAGCCCTTTCAGTCACCTGAGATTGATACCTTTATAACTGTTCAGATAACCAATCAGTTGAGTAATCTCAAACACACTATTTTTTTTGTTTTGTTTGTTAGTTTGTTTTTCCCTGTATTAAAGGTCCAAGTACAAGAGTCCTACCACTTTAGACACAGTAGAAAAATCCAGTTACACAGCACTCCTTCCTCTTTGTGTCTTCTGCCAAGCTTTTAGCAGAATGTTTCTAAGATAGTTTTTAAATTTAACTTAGTTATAGCTAAGCCACACCCCTTACTTACTAGATCTTTCTACAAGTAATTTAAACTGCTCAGCTATAATGCCCTTTCAGTTACCTGAGATTTACACCTAGGTAACTGTTCAGATAACCTTTCAGTTCAGTTAACTCAAACACTCAATTTTTTTTGTTGTGTTTGTTAGTTTGTTTTTTTCACCCAGAATTAATGGTCCAAGTACAAGAGTTCTACTTGGTTAGTCCCAGTAGAGAAGTCCAGTGACACAGCATTCCTTCTTCCTGGTGTCCTCTTCCAAGCTTCTTGCAGAATATTTCTAAGGCAGTCTATAAATTTAGCATATTTCTAGCTAAGCCACGTCCCCTACTAACTAAATCTTTCTACATGTAGTTTGAACTGCACTGCTATCAAGCCCTTTCTGTCACCAGAGATATACACCCAGATAACTGTTCAGATAACCATTTAGTTCAGTTAACTCAGACAAACAAATTGTTTTTTTGTTTTGTTTGTTCGTTTTGTTTTACCCTGCATTAAAGGTCCAAGTACAAGAGTTCTACTTCCTTAGTCCTAGTAGAGAACTCCAGTCACACAGCACTTCTTCCTCCTGGTGTCTTCTGCTAAGCTTCTAGGCAAACCTTTCTAATACAGTCTTTAAATTTAGCTTCCTTCTAGCTAAGCCACACCCCCTACTTACTTGATTTTTCTAAAAGTAATTTGAACTGCACTGTTATCAAGTCCTTTCAGTCACCTGAGAGGTACTCCTAGATAACTTCTCAGATATCCATTCAGTTCAGTTAACTCAAACACACTATTTTTTTTGTTTTGTTTGTTAGTTTGTTTTTTTTACCCTGAATTAAAGGTCCAAGTACAATAATTCTACTTCTTTGGCCCCAGTAGAGAAGTCCAGTCACATAGCACTCCTTCCTTAGGGTGTCTTCTGGCAGGCTTCTAGCAGAATCTTTCTAAGGCAGTCTTTAAATTTAGCTTCCTTCTAGTTAAGCCACACCCCCTTCTTACTAGACCTTTCTACAAGTAATTTAAACTTCACTGCTATCAAGTCCAGTCAGTCACCTGAGATTTACACCTAGATAACTGTTAAGATAACCATTCAGTTTCGTAAACTCAAACACAAAATTTTTTTTGTTTGTTAGTTTCTTTTTTCTCCTGAATTAAAGGTGCAAGTACAAGTGTTCTACATCTTTATTCCCAATAGGGAAGTCCAGTCACACAACTCTCAGTGCTTCTGGAGTTTTCTGCTTAGCCTCTAGCAAAATCTTTCTAAGGCAGTGTATAAATTTAGCTTCCTTCTAGCTAAGCCATGTCTCCTCCTTACTAAATCTTCTACAAAATTTAGTTGCATACCTCTCCAAGACTTTCACCTGAGATTTACAAATAGATAACAGTCTGTAACGTTTAGTTCAGTTAACTCTGACAAACAATTTTTTGTTTTGTTTGTTAGTTTGTTTTACCCTGGTCTTATTCCAAGGACAAGAGTTCACTTTATTCCACTTAGAGAAAACAGTCACTGGCACCTTTCATCGTGGTGTCTTCTGTTAAGCATCTAAGAAAATCATTCCTAGGCAGTCTTTAAATTTAGCTTCCACTAGCTAAGACACGTCCCCTACTTACTCGATCTTTCTAAAAGTAATTTGAACTTCACAGACATCAAGTCCTTTCAGACACCTGAGAGTTACACCTAGATAACTGTTCAGATATCCATTCAGTTCAGTTAACCCAGACAAACAGTCTATTTTTTGTTTTGTTTTTAGTTTGTTTTTTTCCTGAATTAAAGTCCAATTACAAGAGCTCTGCTCTTTTGGTCGATAAGAGAACTCCAGTCACTGTTACACTTCCTCTCCTTTGTCTTCTTCCAAGCTAGGTGTAGCTTCCATTATCTTTAAATTTAGCTTATTCCTAACTAAGTTTCTTTTCCACTTTCGATGTTTCAAAAGTAATTTTAACTGTTCAGTTATCAAGTCCTTTCAGTCACCTGTGGTTGCACTTAGATAACTGTTCAGTCTCATTCAGTTCAGTTAACCAGGCACACTATTTTTTGTTTTGTTTGTTAGTTCGTTTTTAACCTGAATTGAAGGACTAAGTACAGAGTTCTATTTGTTTGTAGAGAGTAATCAGCCGGCACTCCTTAATCCTGTGTCTTCGCCAAGTTTCCACAGAATCTTTCTAAGGTATCTTTAAATTTAGCCTTCTAGTGAAGCCATGCACCTATATTACATCTTTCTGAGTAAATTCGCTGCACTGCTATCAAGCCTTCAGTCCCTGAGGTACAACTGATAACTGTTGGATAGCCATTGCTAAGTTAATTCAGACAATGTATTTTTTGTTTTGATTCGTTTTATCCAAGTTAATGTCCAAGCACAAGCTGCCTCTACTCTTTACTCCCAGTGAGGAATTCCAGTCACACAGTACTCCCTTACTCCATGTGTCTTCCAAGCCTAAGAGAATCTTCTAAGGCCTCTTTAAATTTATATCCTTCTAGCTGTTTCACCTTCTTATCAATCTTCTAAAATCATTTAACTCATGGCTATCAATCTTTTCAGTCACCGAGAGTTACCTAGATAGTTGTTGGGATATCCATTAAGTTCACCACCAGACAAACAGACTATTTTTTTGTTTCCTGTTTGTAAGTTTTTTTGTTTCCCTGGATTAACGTCCACAGTGCTACGCACCTCTTCCCTCCTGGTGTCTTCACCATGCTTCTAACAAGACTCCTGCTTGGTCTTTAAATTTAGCTTCCTTCTAGGTAAACCCCACCCCTACTTACTAGATCTTCAACAAGTAATTGAACTCATGCTATCAAGCCCTTTCAGTCATTTGAATTTACAATTTGCTATTCGAATATTAACCATTCAGTTGAGTAAACTCAGTGCATTTTTTGTTTTATATGTTGTTTCTTTTCCCAAACTAAAGGTGCAAGCAATAAGAGTTCTACTTGTGGCTCTCGGTAGAGTAGTTCAGTCACACAGCACTCATTCCTCCCAGTGTTCCTCTGCCAAGCTTCCAGATGGTCAAGGCTTACTTTTGTTCCGTTCTAGTAAACACGTCCTTCATAGATCTTTTACAATAATGCCAACTACACAGCTATATCAAGCCCTTTCCAGTCGGCTGGTTACAATAGATAACTGTTCAATCTTTCAGTTCAGTTAACTCAGACAAATACTCTAATTTTTGTTTTGTTTTGTTTGTTAGGTTGTTTTTTTAACCCTTAATTAAAGGTCCAAGAACAAAAGTTCTACTTCTTTAGTCCTAGTGGTGAAGTCCAGTCACACAGTACTCCTTCCTCCTGGTGTCTTCTGCAAGTTTCCAGCAGGAACTCTCTAAGGCAATCTTTAAATTTAGTTTCCATCTTGCTGTCATGCCCTACTTATTAGATCTTTCTACAAGTAATTTCGTGCATATTATCGCTCCCTTTCAGTCACCTAGTTTACACCTAGATAACTGTTAAGATAACTATTCAGTTGGTAAACTCATACACAAATTTTTTTTTTTTGTTTGTTTGTTTTTTTTTCCTGCATTAAGGTGCAAGAGTTCTTCTTTATTCCCCTTAGAAGTCGTCACACAGCTTCAGTCCTCCTGGTGTATTCTGCTTTTAGCAGAATCTTTCAAGGTTGACTTTAAATTTAGGTTTTCAGCTAGCCACACCTCCTATACTTGATCTTTCTGCAGTAATTTAAACTGCAGTTATCAAGCCTTCAGTTACCTGAGTTACACCTAGATAACTGTTCAGATAACTCAGTTCAGTTAACTCAAACACTCAATATTGTTTGTTGTTAACTCTGAGGTGAATGAAAGGACTTGACAGCTGTGCAGTTCTAATTACTTTTAGAAAGATCAAGTAATTTGGGGAGTGGCCTAGCTAGAAGGAAGCTAAATTTTAAGACTGCCTTAGAAGGATTCTCTTAAAAGCCTGGAAGATGACACCAGGAAGAAGGAGTACTTTGTGACTGGACTTCTCTGCTGGGACTAAAGAAGTAGAACTCTTGTAATTGGACATTTAATTCTGGGTAAAAAAACAAACTAGCAATTAAAACAAAAAAAATTAGATTGTCTGAATTAACTGAGCAGAATGGTTATCTGAACAGTTATCTAGGTGTAAATCTCAGGTGACTGAAAGGGCTTTATAAATGTGCAGTTTATATTACTTATAAAAAGATCTAGAAAGTAGGGTGTGTGGCTTAACTAGAAGGAAGTTAAATTTAGAGACTGCCTTAGAAAGATTCTGCTGGAAACTTGGCAGAAGACACCATGAGGTAGGAGTGCTGTGTGACTTTAATACTGTACTGTTACTAAAGAAGTAGAACTCTTGTACTTGGTCATTCAATTCAGGTTAAAAAAAACCAAACTAACAAACAAAACAAAAAAATATTGTGTTTGAATTATCTGAACTGAATGGATAGCTGAACAGTTATGTAGATCTAACTTTCAGGTGACTGAAGAGACATTATAGATGTGCACTTCAAATAACTTTTAGAAAGATCGAGTAAGTAGGGGGTGATGCTTAGCTAGGAGGAAGCTAAATTTAAAGACTGCCGTGGAAAGGTTTGCCTAGAAGCATTGCACAAGGCACCAGGAGGAAGGAGTGTTGCGTGACTGTCGTTCTCTATAGGGAATTAAGAAGTAGAACTATTTTACTTGGCCCTTTAATTCAGGGTAAAAAAACAACCTAACAAACAAAACAAAAAAAATTGTTTGTCTGAGTTAACTGAACTAAATGGTTATCTGAACAGTTATCTATGTGCAAATCTGAGGTGACAGAAAGGGCTTGATAGCGGTGCAGCTCAAATTACTTGTAGAAAGATATAGTAAGTAAGGGATGTGGCTTAGCTAGAAGGATGCTAAATTTATAGACTGCCTTAGAAATATTCTGCTAGAAGCTTGGCAGATGACACCAGGAGGAAGGAGTGCTGTGAGACTGTAGTTCTCTAATGGGAATAAAGAAGTAGAACTCTTTTACTTGGACTTTTAATTCAGGGTAAAAAAACAACCTAGCAAACAAAACAAAAAAAAATGTGTTTGTTTGTCTGAGTTACCTGAACTAAATGGTTATCTGAACAGTAATCTAGGTGTTAATCTCAGGTGACTGAAAGGGCTTGATAGCGGTGCAGTTCAAATCACTTGTAGAAGGATCTGGTAAGTAGGGGGTGTGGCTTACTTAGAAGGAAGTTAAATTTAAAGACTGCCTTAGAAAGATACCGCTAGCAGCTTAGCAGAAGACACCAGGAGGAAGGAGTGCTGTGTGACTGGACTTCTCTACTGGGACTAAATATGTAGAACTCTTGTAGTTGGACATTTAACTCTGGTAAAAAAAACAAACTAACAAATAAAACAGAAAAATAGTGCATTTGTCTGAGTTAACTGAACTGAATGGATATCTGAACAGTTATCTAGGTGTAACTCTGAGGTGACTGAAAGGACTTGACTGCTGTGCAGTTCAAATTACATTTAGAAAGATTGAGTGAGTAGGGGGCATGGCTTAGCTAGAAGGAAACTAAATTTTAAGACTGCCTTAAAAATATTCTCTTAAAAGCTTGGCAGAAGACACCAGGAGGAAGGAGTGCTGTGTGGCTGGACTTCCTCTACTGGGCCTAAAGTAGTAGAACTCTTGTAGTTGGACATTTAACTCTGGGTAAAAAAAAACCTAACAATCAAAACAAAAAAAAATTTGATTGTCTGAATTAACTGAACTGAATGGTTATCTGAACAGTTATCTAGGGGTAATTCTCAGGTGACTGAAAGGGCTTGATTGCTGTGCAGTTTAAATTACTTGTAGAAAGATCTAGAAAGTAGGGTGTGTGGCTCAACTAGAAGGAAGTTAAATTTAGAGACTGGCTTAGAAAGATTCTGCTGGAAACTTGGCAGAAGATACCAGGAGGAAGGAGTGCTGTGTGACTGGACTACTGTACTGTTACTAAAAAAGTAGAACTCTTGTACTTGGTCCTTCAATTCAGGGTAAAAAAAAACTAAACTAACTAACAAAACAAAAAAATATTGAGTTTGTTTAAGTTAACTGAACTGAATGGATAGCTGAACAGTTATCTAGGTCTAACTCTCAGGTGACTGAAAGAACTTTATAGCTGTGCTCTTCAAATTACTTTTAGAAAGATTGAGCAAGTAGGGGACGTTGCTTAGCTAGGAGGAAGCTAAATTTGAAGACTGCCATAGAAAAGTTTGCCTAGATGCTTGGCAGAAGACACCAGGAGGAAGTAGTGCTGTGCGACTGTAGTTCTCTACCTGGACTAAAGAAGTAGAACTCTTTTACTTGGACTTTTAATTCAGGGTAAAAAAAACAACCTAACAAACAAAACAAAAAAAAGTTGTTTGTCTAAGTTAACTGATCTAAATGGTTATCTGAACAGTTATCTAGGTGTAAATCTCAGGTGACAGAAAGGGCTTGATAGCGGTGCAGACCAAATTAATTGTGGAAAGATTTAGTAAGTAGGTGACAAGGCCTAGCAAGAATGATGCTATATGTATAGACTACCTTATAAATATTCTTCTAGAAGATTAGCAGAAGACTCATGGAGAAAGGAGTACCGTGTCACTGGACTTCTCTACTATGACTAATGAAGTAGAACTCTTGTACTCGGCTTCAGTTCTGGGTAAAAAAACAAACTAACAAACAAATCAGAAAAATAGAGTATTTGCCTGAGTTAACTGAACTGAATGGTTATCTTAAACAGTTATCTAGGTGTAAATCTCAGGTAACTGAAAAGGCTTGATAGCTGTGCAGTTTAAATTACTTGTAGAACTATCTAGAAAGTATTGGTGTGGCTTAGCTAGAAGAAAATTAAATTTAAAGACTGTCTTAGAAAGATTCATCTAGGAGCTCGGCAGAACACATGAAGAGGAAGGAGGGCTGTGTGACTCTGAATTTTCTACTGGAATAAAGTAGTTGGACTCTTGTACTTCGACCTTAATTGATGGTAAGAAAACAAACTAAGAAACAAAATAAAAAAAATTAGTGTGTTTGTCTGAGTTAATTGAACTGAATGGTTATCTGAACAGTTATCTAGGTGTAAATCTCAGGTGACTGAAAGGGCTTGACAGCTGGGCAGTTCAAATTACTTTTAGAAAGATCGAGTAAGTAGGGAGTGTGGCTTAGCCAGAAGGAAGCTAAATATAAAGACTGCCTTAGAAATATTCTTTTAAAAGCTTGGCAGAAGACACCAGGAAGAAGGAGTGCTGTGTGACTGGAGTTCTCTACTGGGACTAAAGAGGTAGAACTCTTGTACTTGGACATTTAATTCTGGGTAAAAAAAAAACTAACAATCAAAACAAAAAAATTAGATTATTTGTCTGAATTAACTGAACTGAATGGTTGTCTGAACAGTTATCTAGGTGTAAATCTCAGGTGACTGAAAGGACTTGATAGCTGTGAAGTTCAAATTACTTTTAGAAAGATTGAGTGAGTAGGGGGTGTGGCTTAGCTAGAGAAAGCTAAATTTAAAGACTGTCTTAGAAACATTCTCTTAGAAGCTTGGCAGAAGACACCAGGGGAAAGGAGTGCTGTGTCACTGGACTTCTCTACTGGGAATAAAGAAGTAGAACTCTTTTACTTCGACTTCTAATTCAGGGTAAAAAAAACAACCTAACAAAAAAAAAAATTGTTTGTCTGAGATAACTGAACTAAATGGTTATCTGAAAAGTTATCTATGTGTAAATCTCTGGTGACTGAAAGGGCTTGATAGCGGAGCAGTTCAAATGACTTGTTGAAAGATCTAGTAAGTAGGGGGCACGTCTTACTTAGAAGGAAGTTACATTTAAAGGCTACCTTAGAAAGATTCTGCTAGCAGCGTGGCAGAAGAAACCAGGAGGAAGGAGTGCTGTGTGACTGGACTACTGTACTGTTACTAAAGAAGTAGAACTCTTGTACTTGGTCCTTCAATTCAGGGTAAAAAAAAACTAAACTAACAAACAAAACAATAAAATATTGAGTTTGTTTGAGTTAACTGAACTGAATGGATAGCTGAACAGTTATCTAGGTCTAACTCTCAGGTGACTGAAAGAACTTTATAGCTGTGCACTTCAAATTACTTTTAGAAAGATCGAGTAAGTAGGGGCATTGTAGCTAGGAGGAAGCTAAATTTGAAGACTGCCATGAAAAGTTGCTCAGATGCTTGCAGAAGACACCAGGAGGAAGTAGTGCTGTGGGACTGTAGTTCTCTACTGGGAAAAAGAGTAGAACTCTTTTACTTGGACCTTTAATTCAGGGTAAAAAAACACCGAACAAACAAAACAAAAAAAATGATTGTTTGTCTGAGTTAACTGAACTAAACTGTTATCTGAACAGTTATCTGGTATAAATCTCAGGTGACTGAAAGGGCTTGATAGCGGTGCAGTTCAAATTACTTGTAGAAAGATTTAGTAATTAGTTGACGTGGGTTAGCTAGAAGGATGCTAAATTTAAAGACTGCCTTAGAAATATTCTGCTACAAGCTTGGCAGAAGACTCCAAGAGAAAGGAGCACTGTGTCACTGGACTTCTCTACAGGGACTCAAGAAGTAGAACTCTTTTACTTGGACTTTTAATTCAGGGTAAATAAACAACCTAACAAACAAAACAAAAAAAAAATGTCTGTCTAAGTTAACTGATCTAAATGGTTATCTGAACAGCTATCTAGGTGTAAATCTCAGGTGACAGAAAGGGCATGATAGCGGTGCAGTTCAAATTACTTGTGGAAAGATTTAGTAAGTAGGGGACGTAGCCTAGCAAGAAGGATTCTATATGTATAGACTGCCTTATAAATATTCTGCTAGAAGATTAGCAGAAGTCTCCTGGAGAAAGGAGTTCTGTGTCACTGGACTTCTCTACTGTGACTAAAGAAGTAGAACTCTTGTACTTGGACCTTTAATTCTGGTTAAAAAAACAAACTAACAAACAAGAAAAATAGTGTGTTTGGTTAACTGAACTGAATGAATATCTGAACAGTTATCTAGGTGTAACTCTCAGGTGACTGAAGGACTTGAAAGCTGTGCAGTTCAAATTACTTTTAGAAAGATCGAGTAAGTAGGGGGCGTGGCATACCTTGAAGGAAGCTAAATTTAAAGACAGCCTTAGAAGGATTCTCTTAGAAGCTTGGAAGAAGAAACCAGGAGGAAGGAGTGTCGTGTAACCGGACTTCTCTACTGGGACTAAAGAAGTAGAACTCTGCTACTTGGACCTTTAACTCAGGGTAAAATAAACAAACTAACAAACAAAACAAAAGAAATGTGTTTGTCTGAGTTAATAGAACAAAATGGTTACCAGAACAGTTATTAATGTGTAATTCTCAGGTGAATGAAAGGGCTTGATAGCTGTGCAATTTAAATTACTTGTAGAAAGATTTGGTAAGAAGGAGACGTGGCTTAGCTAGAAGCAAGCTAAATTTATAGACAGCCATGGAATCTTTCTGCTATATGCTTTGCAGAAGACACAAGGAGGAAAGACTGCTGTGTCACTGGACTCCTCTACTGGGAGTAAAGAAGTAGAACTCTTGTACTTGGAATTCAGTTCAGGGTAAAAAAACCAACTAACTAAACAAAAAAAATTAGATTGTTTGTCTGAATTAACTGAACTGAATGATTATCTGAAGAGTTATCTAGGTGTAAATCTCACATGACTGAAACGGCATGATAGCTGTGAAGTTTAAATTACTTGTAGAAAGATCTAGAAAGTAGGCGCATGGCTTAGTTAGAAGAAAGCTAAATTTAAAGACTTCCTTAGAAAGATTCTGAAAGAAACTTGGCAGAAGACAACAGGTGGAAGGAGTGCTGTGTGACTGAACTACTCTACTGTTGCTAAAGAAGTTGAACTCTTGAACTTGGACCTTCAATTCAGGGTAAAGAAACAAACTAATCAACTAGACAAAACAAAAATATTGTTTTTATCTGACTTAACTGAACTGAATGGATATTTGAACAGTTATCTAGGTGTAACTCACAGGTGACTGAAAGGACTTGATAGCTGTGCACTTCAAATTACTTTTAGAAAGATCAGTAAACAGGAGATGTGAGCAGCTAGAAGGCTAATGAACTGCCTTAGAAACATCTGCTAGAAGCTGGGCAGAAGACACCAAGAGGAAGGCTGTGACACTGGACTTCTCTTCTGAGATGAAGTAGAACTCTTGTACTTGGACTTTAATTCTGGTAAAAACAAACAATCAAAACAAAAAAGAATTGTTTGTCTGAATTAACTGAATTGAATGGTTATCTGAACAGTTATCTAGGTGTAAATCTCAGGTGACTGAAAGGCTTGACAACGGTGCAGTTCAAATCACTAGTAGAAAGATCTAGTAAGTAGGGGATGGCTTAGAAGGAAGTTAAATTTAAGACTGGCTTAGAAAGATTCTGCTGGAAGCTGGCAGAAAACACCGGAGGAAGAGTGCTGTGTGACTGGACTTCTACAGGGACCAAAGATAGAACTCTTGTACTTGGACCTTTAATTCTGGTTAAAAACAAACTAACAAACAAGAAAACAGTGTGTTTGTTTGAGTTAACTGAACTGAATGAATATCTGAACAGTTATCTAGGTGTAACTCTCAGGTGACTGAAAGGACTTGATAGCTGTGCAGTTCAAATTACTTTTAGAAAGATTGAGTAAGTACGGGCGTGGCTTACCTTGAAGGAAGCTAAATTTAAAGACAGCCTTAGAAGGATTCTCTTAGAAGCTTGGAAGAAGAAACCAGGAGGAAGGAGTGTCGTGTATCGGACTTCTCTACAGGGACTAAAGAAGTAGAACTCTTCTACTTGGACCTTTAACTCAGGGTAAAATAAACAAACTAACAAACAAAACAAAAAAATGTGCTTGTCTGAGTTAACTGAACAAAATGGTTACCAGAACAGTTATCAAAGTGTAAATCTCAGGTGAATGAAAGGGCTTGATAGCTGTGCAATTTAAATTACTTGTAGAAAGATTTGGTAAGAAGGAGACGTGGCTTAGCTAGAAACAAGCTAAATTCATAGACAGCCATGGAAATTTTCTGCTAGATGCTTTGCAGAAGACACAAGGAGGAAAGACTGCTGTGTCACTGGACTCCTCTACTGGAAGTAAAGAAGTAGAACTCTTATACTTGGACTTCAGTTCAGGGTAATAAAACAAACTCTCAATCAAAACAAAAAAAATTAGATTGTCTGAATTAACTGAACTGAATGATTATCTGAAGAGTTATCTAGGTGTAAATCTCACGTGACTGAACGGCATGATAGCTGTGCAGTTTAAATTACCTGTAGAAAGATCTAGAAAGTAGGCACATGGCTTAGTTAGAAGGAAGCTAAATTTAAAGACTGCCTTAGAAAGATTCTGAAAGAAACTTGGCAGAAGACAACAGGTGGAAGGAGTGCTGTGTGACAGAACTACTCTACTGTTGCTAAAGAAGTCGAACTCTTGAACTTGGACCTTCAATTCAGGGTAAAGAAACAAACTAACCAACAAGACAAAGCAAAAATATTGTGTTTATCTGACTTAACTGTACTGAATGGATATTTGAAAAGTTATCTAGGTGTAACTCGCAGGTGACTGAAAGGACTTGATAGCTGTGCACTTCAAATTACTTTAAGAAAGATCGAGTAAATAGGTGCATGGCTTAGCTATGAGGAGGCTAAATTTAAAGATGGCCATAGAAAGGTTTGCCTAGGATATTGGCAGTAGACACAAGGAGGAAGAAGTGGTTTGTGTCTGGAGTTCTCTACTGGGACTAAAGTAGTATAAATTTTGTTCTTGGACCTTTAATTCTGGGTAAAAAAACAAACTAACAAACAAATCAGAAAAATAGAGTGTTTGTCTGAGTTAGCTGAACTGAATGGTTATCTGAACAGTAATTTAGATGTAAATCTCAGGTAACTGATATGGCTTGATAGCTGTGCAGTTTAAATTACTTGTAGAAGTATCTCATAAGTAGGGGTGTGGCTTAGCTAGAAGACAGTTAAATTTAAAGACTGTCTTAGAAAGATTAGTCTAGGAGCTTGGCAAAACACATGAAGAGGAAGGAGGGCTGTGTGACTCTGACTTTTCTACTGGAATAAAGTAGTTGGACTCTTGTACTTCGACCTTTAATTGAGGGTAAGAAAACAAAGTGACAAACAAAATTAAAAAAAATTAGTGTGTTTGACTGAGTTAACTGAACTGAATGGTTATCTGAACAGTTATCTAGGTGTAAATCTCAGGTGACTGAAAGGTCTTGAAAGTTGTGCAGTTTAAATTACTTTTAGAAAGATCTAGTAAGTAGGGGCATGACTTAGCTACAAGGAAACTAAATTTAAAGACTGCCTTAGAGAGATTCTGATGGAAGCTCGGCAGAAGACTCCAGGAGGAAGGATTGCTGTCTGACTGGACTTCTCTACTGGGACTAAATAAGTAGAACTCTTGTACTTGGATCTTTAATTCAGTGTAAAAAAAACTAAAAAACAAAACAAAATAAATAGTGTGTTTGTCTTTGTTAACTGAAATGAATGGATATCTGAACTGTTATTTAGGTGTAACTCTCAGGTGACTGAAAGGACTTGATAGCTGTGAAGTTCATATTACTTTTTAGAAAGATTGAGTAAGTAGGGGTGTGGCTTAGCTAGAGAAAGCTAAATTTAAAGACTGCCTTAGAAGGGTTCTCTTATAAGCTTGGCAGAAGACATCTGGAGGAAGGAGTGCTGTGTGACTGGACTTCTCTACTGGAAATAAAGAAGTCGAACTCTTGTACTTGGACCTTTATTTCAGTGTAAAAGAAACAAATTTACAAACAAAACGATAAAAAATATTTGTCTGAGTTATTTGAACTAAATGGTTACCGGAACCATTATCAATGTGTAAATCTCAGGTGAATGAAAGGGCTTGATATCTGTGCAATTTAAATTACTTGTAGAAAGATTTAGTAAGTTGGAGACGTGGCTTAGCTAGAAGCAAGCTAAATTTATAGACTGCCATAGACATTTTCTGCTAGAAGCTTCGCAGAATACAGCAGGAGGAAAGAGTGCTGTGTGACTGGACTTCTCTACTGGGAGTAATGAAGTAGAACTCTTGTACTTGGACTTCAATTCTGTGTAAAAAAACAAACTAACAATCAAAAGAAAATAAATTCGATTGTCTGAATAAACTGAACTGAATGGTTATCTGAAGAGTTATCTAGGTGTAAATCTCACATGACTGAAACGGCATGATAGATGTGCAGTTTAAATTACTTGTAGAAAGATCTAGAAAGTAGGTGCATGGCTTAGTTAGAAGGAAGCTAAATTTAAAGACTGCCTTAGAAGGATTCTGAAGGAAACTTGGCAGAAGACGACAGGTGGAAGGAGTGCTGTGTGACTGGACTACTCTACTGTTGCTAAAGAAGGAGAACTCTTGTACTTGGGCCTTCAATTCAGGGTAAAGAAACAAATTAACCAACAAAACAAAAAAAGTATTGTGTTTATCTGACTTAACTGAACTGAATGGATATTTGAACAGTTATCTAGGTGTAACTCTCAGGTTACTGAAAGGACTTGATAGCTGTGCACTTCAAATTACTTTTAGAAAGATTGAGTAAGCAGAGGGCGTGTCTTAGCTAGAAGAAAGCTATATTTAAAGACTGCCTTAGAAAGATTCTCTTAAAAGCTTGGCAGAAGACACTAGGAGGAAGGAGTGCTGTGTGACTGGACTTCTCTACAGGGACTAAAAAAGTAGAACTCTTGTACTTGGACATTTATTTCTGGGTAAAAAAACAAACTAACAATCAAAACAAAAAAATAGATTGTTTGTCTGAATTAACTGAACTGAATGGTTATCGGAACAGTTATCTAGGTGTTAATCTCAGGTAAGTGAAAGGGCTTGATAGCTGTGCAGTTTAAATTACTTGTAGAAAGATCTAGTAGTTAGGCGCATGGCTTAGCTAGAAGGAAACTAAATTTAAAGACTGCCTTAGAAAGATTGTGCTGAAAACCTGTCCGAAGACACCGGGAGGAATTATTGCTGTGTGACTAGACTACTCTACTGCACCTGAAGAAGTAGAACTCCTGTACTTGGACCTTCAATTCGGGGTAAAAGAAACAAACTAAACAACAAAACAAAAAAAAATATTGTTTTTGTCTGAGTTAACTGAACTGAATAGATATCTGAACAGTAATCTAGGTGTAACTCTATGGTGAGTGAAAGGACTTGATAGCAGTGCAGTTCAAATTACCTGTAGAAAGATTTAGTAAGTTTGGGATGTGGCTTAGCTAGAAGGATGCTAAATTTATAGACTGCCTTAGAAATATTCTGCTAGATACTTGGCAGAAGACACCAGGAGGAAGGAGTGCTGTGTGACTGAACTTCTCCACTGTGACTAAAGAAGTAGAATTCTTCTACTTGGACCTTTAGTTAATCTCAGGTAACTGAAATGGCTTGATAGCTGTGCAGTTTAAATTACTTGTAGAAAGATCTAGTATGTAGAGGGCATGGCTTAGCTAGAAGTAAGTTTAATTCAAAATCTATCCTAGAAATATTGTGCTAGAAGCTTGGCAGAAGACACCAAGAGGAAGAGTGCTGTGTGACTGGACTTTTCTACTTGCATTAAAGTAGAAGGACTCTTGTACTTGGCCTTTTAATTCAGGGAAAAAAAAACAAACTAACAAACAAAACAAAAAAAAATTTGTTTGTTTGTCTGAGTTAACTCAACTGAATGGTTATCTGAACAGTTATCTAGGTGTAAATCTCATGTGACTGAAAGGGATTGATAGCTGTGAAGTTTAAATCACTTGTAGAAAGATCTAGTAAGCAGGGGGCACGGCTTACTTACAGGGAAGTTAAAGTTAAAGACTGCCTTAGAAAGATTCTGCTTGCAGCTTGGCAGAAGACACCATGAGGAAGTAGTGCTGTGTGACTGGACTTCTCTACTGGGACTAAAGAAGTTCAACTCTTATACTTGGACCTTAAATTTAAGTTAAAAAAACAAACTAAAAAAATAAAACAAAAAAATAGTGTGTTTGTCTGAGTTAACTGAACTGAATGGATATCTGAAAAGTTATCTAGGTGTAACTCTGAGGTGACTAAAAGGACTTGACTGCTGTGCAGTTCAAATTACTTTTAGAAAGATCGAGTAAGTAGGGAGTGTGGCTTAGCTAGAAGGAAGCTAAATATAAAGACTGCCTTAGAAAGATTCTCTTAAAAAGCTTGGCAGAAGACACCAGGAGGAAGGAGTGCTGTGTGACTGGAGTTCTCTACTGGGACTAAAGAGGTAGAACTCTTGTACTTGGATATTTAATTCTGGGCAAAAAAACAAACTAACAATCATAACAAAATAATTAGATTGTCTGTCTGAATTAACTGAACTGAATGGTTATCTGAACAGTTATCTAGGTGTAAATCTCAGGTGACTGAAAGGGCTTGATAGCTGTGCAGTTTAAATTACTTGTAGAAAGATCTATTAAGTACGGGGTGTGGCTTAGCTAGAAGGAAGCTATATTTATAAACTGCCTTAGAAAGATTCTGCTGGATACCTGGCAGAAGACACCAGGAGGAAGGAGTGCTGTGTGACTGCACTACTGTACTGTTACTAAAGAAGTAGAACTCTTGTACTTGGTCCTTCAATTCAGGGTAAAAAAAAAACTAAACTACCAAAAAAATAATTGTGTTTGTTTGAGTTAACAGAACTGAATGGATACCTGAACAGTTATCCAGGTCTAACTCTCAGGTGACTGAAAGAACTTTATAACTGTGCACTTCAAATTAGTTTTAAAAAGATTGAGTAAGTAGTGGGCATTGCTTAGCTAGTAGGAAGCTAAATTTAAAGACTGCTGTAGAAAGGTTTGCCTCGAAGCTTGGAAGAAGACTCCAGGAGGAAGGAGTGCTGTGTGACTGCAGTTCTCTACTGGGAATAAAGAAGTAGAACTCTTTTACGTGGACCTTTAATTCAGGGTAAAAAAACAACCTAATAAACAAAACAAAAAAATGTGCTTGTTTGTCTGAGTTAACTGAATTAAATGGTTATCTGAACAGTTATCTAGGTGTAAATCTCAGGTGACTGAATGGGCTTGATAGCAGTGCACTTCAAATTACTTGTAGAAAGATTTAGTAAGTTGGGGATGTGGCTTAGCTAGAAGGAAACTAAATTTAAAGACTGCCTCAGAGAGATGCTTCTGGAAGATCGGCAGAAGACACCAGGAGGAAGGAGTGCTGTGTGACTGGACTTCTCTACTGGGACTAAAGAAGTAGAACTCTTGTACTTGGACCTTTAATTTAGGGTAAAAAAACAAACTAATAAACAAAACAAAACAAACAATTACAGTGTTTGTCCTAGTTAACTGAACTGAATGGTTATCTGAAAAGTTATCTATGAGTAAATCTCAGGTGACTGAAATGGCTTGATAGCTTTGCAGTTTAAATTAATTAGTAGAAAGATCTAGTAAGTATTAACATGGCTTAGCTATAATGAAGCTAAATTTAAAGACTGGCTAAGAAAGATTCTGCTGGAAACTTGCCAGAAGACACAAGGTGGAAGGAGTGCTGTGTGACTGGACTTCTCTAGTGGGACTAAAGAAGTAGAACTCTTGTACTTGGACTTTTAATTCAGGGTAAAAAAACAAACTAACAAATAAAAAAATAGTGTGTTTGTCTGAGTTAACTGAACTGAATGGATATCTGAACAGTTATCTATGTGTAACTCTTAGATGACTGAAAGGACTTGATAGCTGTGCAGTTCAAATTACTTTTAGAAAGATCAAGTATGTAGGGGTGTGGCTTAGCTAGAAGGAAGCTAAATTTAAAGACAGCCGTAGAAAGATTCTCTTAGAAGCTTGGAAGAAGACACCAGGAGGAAGGAGTGCTGTGTGACTGGACTTCTCTACTGGGACTAAAGAAGTAGAACTCTTGTACTTGGACCTTTAATTCAGGGTAAAAAAACAAACTAACAAACAAAAAAAATAGTGTGTTTGTCTGAGTTAACTGAACTGAATGGATATCTGAACAGTTAACTAGGTGTAACTCTTAGGTGACTGAAAGGACTTGATAGCTGTGCAGTTCAAATTACTTTTAGAAAGATCGAGTAAGTAGGGGCATGGCTTAGCTAGAAGGAAGCAAAATTTAAAGACAGCCCTAGTAATATTCTCTTAGAAGCTTGGAAGAAGAAACCAGGAGGAAGGAGTGCTGTGAGACTGGACTTCTCTACTGGGACTAAAGAAGTAGAACTCTTGTACTTGGACCATTAATTCAGTATAAAAAACAAACTAAGAAACAAAACAAAAAAAATGTGTCTGAGTTAACTGAACAAAATGGTTACCTGAACATTTATCTATGAGTAAATCTCAGGTGAATGAAAGGGCTTGATAGCTGCAAAATTTAAATTACTTGTAGAAAGATTTAGTAAGTGGGAGACGAGGCATAGCTAGAAGGAAGCTAAATGTATAGAGTGCCTTAGAAATTTTCTGCTAGAAGCTTCGCAGAAGACACAAGCAGGAAAGAGTGTTGTGTGACTGGACTTCTCTACTGGGAGTAAAGAAGTAGAACTCTTGTACTTGTACTTTAATTCTGGGTAAAAAAACAAACTAACAATGAAAACAAAAAAATTAGATTTTCTGATTTCACTGAACTGAATGGTTATCTGAACAGTTATCTAGCTGTAAATCTCAGGTGACTGAAAGGGCTTGATAGATGTACAGTTTAAATTACTTGTAGAAAGATCTAGTAAGTTGGCGCATGGCCTAGTTAGAAGGAAGCTAAATTTAAAGACTGCCTTAGAAAGATTCTGCAGGAAACTTGGCAGAAGACAACATGTGCAAGGAGTGCAGTGTGACTAGATTACTCTACCAGGGCTAAAGAAGTAGAACTCTTGTACTTGGACCTTCAATTCAGGGTAAAGAAGCAAACTAACCAACAAATCAAAAATAAATTGTGTTTGTCTGACTTAACTGAACTGAATGGATATTTGAACAGTTATCTAGGTGTAACACTCAGATGACTGAAAGGACTTGATAGCTGTGCAGTTCAAATTACTTTTAGAAAGATCTAGTAAGTAGGGGCGTGGCTTAGCTAGGAGGAAGCTAAATTTAAAGTCTGCCGTAGAAAGGTTTGCCTAGAACATTGGCAGAAGACACCAGGAGGAAGTGCTTTGTGACTGGACTTCTCTACTGGGTACTAAAGAAGTAGAACTTTTGTTCATGTACCTTTAATTCTTGGTAAAAAAAACAAACTAACAAACAAAACAGAAAAATAGAGTGTTTGTCTGAGTTAACTGAACTAAATGGTTACCTGAGCAGTTATGTATGTGTAAATCTCAGGTGACTGAAAGGTCTTGATAGCTCTGCAATTTAAATTACTTGTAGAAAGATTTAGTAAGTAGGAGACATTAAAGGACTCTCTTTGAAAGATTCTGCTAGAAGCTTGGCACAAGACACCAGGAGGAAGGAGTGCTGCATGATTGGACTTCTCTATTGGGTCTAAAGAAGTAGAACTCTTGTATTTGGACCTTTAATTCAGGGTAAAAAAACAAACTAACAAACAAAACAAAAAAAATAGTGTATTTGTCTGAGTTAACTGAACTGAATGGTTATCTGAAAAGTTATCTAGGTGCACATCCCAGGTGACTGAAAGGTCTTGATAGCTGTGCAGTTTAAATTACTTGTAGAAAGATCTAGTAAGTAGGGGCATGGCTTAGCTAGAAGGATGCTAAATTTAAAGACTGTCTTAGAAAAATTCTGCTGGAAGCTTGGCAGAAGACTCCAGGAGGAAGGAGTGCTGTGTAACTGAACATCTTTACTGGGACTAAAGAAGTAGATCTCTTGTACTAGGAACTTTAATACATGGTAAAAAAACAAACTAACAAACAAAACAAAGAAATGAGTGTGCTTGTCTGAGTTAACTAAAGTGAATGGTTATCTGAAAAGTTATCTAGGTGTTAATCTGAGGTGACTGAATGAGCTTGAGAGCTGTGCAGTTTAAATTACTTGTAGAAAGATCTATTAAATTGGGGTGTGGCTTAGCTAGAAGGAAGCTAAATTTAAAGTCTGTCTTTGAAAGATTCTGCTAGAAGCTTGGCAGAAGACACTGGGAGGAAGGAGTGCTGTGCGACTGGTCTTCTGTAATGGGTCTAAAGAAGTAGAACTCTTGTACTTCGACCTTTAATTCAGGGTAAAAAAACAAACTAACAAACAAAATAAAAAAAAGAGTATTTGTCTGAGTTAACTGAACTGAATGGTTATCTGAAAAGTTATCTAGGTGTAAATCTCAGGTGACTGAAAGGGCTTGATAGCTGAACAGTTTCAATTACTTGTAGAAAGGTCTAATAATTTGGGGCGTGGCTTAGCTAGAAGGAAGCTAAATTTAATGACTGTCTTAGAAAGGTTCTGCTAAGAGCTTGACAGAAGACTATAGGAGGAAGGAGTGCTGTGTGACTGAACATCTCTACTGGGACTAAAGAAGTAGAACTCTTGTACTAGGACCTTTAATTCAGGGTATAAAAACAAACTAACAAACAAAATAAAAAGTGTGTTTGTCTGAGTTAACTGAACTGAATTATTATCTCAGCAGTTATCTAGGTGTGAATCTCAGGTGACTGAAAGGACTTCATAGATGTGCAGTTTAAATTACTTGTAGAAAGACCTAGTATGAAAGGGCATGGTTTAGCTAGGAGGAAGGTAAATTTAAAGACTGCTTAGAAAGATTCTGATAGAAGCTTGGCAGAAGACTGCAGGAATAAAGAGTGCTGTGTGATTGGACTTCTCTACTGGGACTAAAGAAGTAGAACTCTTGCACTTGGACCTTTAATTCAGGGTAAAAAAACTAACTGTCAAACAAAACAAAAAAAAATAATGTGGTTTTCTGAGTTTACTGAACTGAATGGTTATCTGCACAGTTATCCAGGTGTAAATCTCAGGTGACTGAAAGGGCTTGATAGCTGTGTAGTTTCAATTACTTGTATAAAGATCTAGTAGGTAGGGGCCATGGCTTAGCTAGAAGGAAGCTAAATTTAAAGACTGAATAGATAGATTCTGCTGGAAGCTTGGCAGAAGACACCAGGAGGAAGGAGTACTGCATTACTTGACTTCTCTTCTGGGACTAAAGAAGTAGAACTCTTGTACTTTTACCTTTAATTCCGGGTAAAAATACAAACTAACAAACAAAAGAAACAAACAAAATTAGTTTGTCTGAGTTAATTGATCTGAATGGTTATCTGAACAGTTATTAAGGAGTAAATCTCAGGTGACTGAAAGGGCTTGATAGCTGTGCAGCTTAAATTACTTGTAGAAAGATCTAGTAAGTAGGGGGTGTTTCTTTTCTAGAAGGAAGCTAAATTTAAACAAAGACTAAAAAGATTCTGCCAGAAGCCTGGTAGAAGACACCATGAGGAAGGAGCTCTGTGTGACTGGACTTCTCTATTGGGACTAAAGTAATAGAACTCGGACCATTAATTCTGGGTAAAAAAAACTAAATAAAAAACAATACAAAAAAAATTAGAGTGCTTGTCTTAGTTTACTGAACTGAATAGTTATCTGAACTGTTTTCCAGATATAATTCTCAAGTGACTGAACAGGATTGATAGCTGTGCAGTTTAAATTACTTGTAGAAATATCTAGTAAGTAGGGGGCATGGCTTAGCCAGAAGGAAGCTAAATTTAAAGACTGAATAGAAAGATTCTGCTAGAAGCTTGGCAGAAGACACCAGGAGGAAGGAATGATGTCTTACTGGACTTCTCTACTGGGACTAAAGAAGTATAACTCTTGTACTTGAACCTTTAATTCAGGGTAAAAAAACAAACTAACAAAGAAAACAAAAAAAATTGGTGTGTTTGAGTTAATTGAATTATATGGTTATCAGACCAGTTATCTCTGGAGACTGACAGGGCTTTATAGCTGTGCAGTTTAAATTACTTGTAGAAAGATTTAATAAGTAGGGGGCATGGCTTTGCTAGAAGAAAGCTAAATTTAAAGACTGCCTGAGAAATATTCTGCTAGAGGCTTAGCAGAAGACAACAGGAGGAAAGAGTTCTGTGTGATTGGACTTCTCGCCTGGGACAAAAGAAGTAGAACTCTTGTACTTGGACCATTAATTCAGGGCAAAATAGAAACTAACAAACAAAACAATAAAAAATTAGTTTGTTTGTCGTAGTTTACTGAACTGATTTGTTTGTCTGAGTTAACTGAACTGAATGTTTATCTGAACAGTTTTTTAGGGGTAAATCTCAGGTGACTGAAAGGGCTTGATAGCTGTGCAGTTTAAATTACTTTTAGAAAGATTTAGAAAGTAGGGGGTGTTTCTTAGATAGAAGTAATCTTAATTTAAACACTGAATAGATAGCTTCTTCCAGAAGCTTGGCAGAAGACACCCAGAGGAAGGAGTTCTGTGTGACTGGACTTCTCTACTGGGACTAAAGAAGTAGAACTCTTGTACTTGGAATTTTAATTCAGGGTAAAAAAAACGGAATAACAAATGAAACAAAAAAATAGATGGCTTGTCTTAGTTAACTGAACTGAATGGTTATCTGAACAGTTTTCTAGGTATCAATCTCGGATGACAGAAAGGGCTTGATAGCTGTTCAGTTTAAATTACTTGTAGAAAGATCTAGTAAGTAGGGGTATGGCTTAGCTAGAAAGAAGGTAAATTTAAAGATGGAATAGAAAGATTCTGCTGGAAGCTTGTCAGAAGACTCCAGGAGGAAGGAGTTCTTTCTGACTGGACTTCTCTACTGGGACTAAAGAAGTAGAACTCATGTACTTGAGCCTTTAATTCAAGGTAAATAAAACAAACTAACAAAGAAAAAAAATATTTTTGTTTGTCTGAGTTAACTGAACTAAGTGGTTATCCAAACAGTTATCTAAGCGTTAATCTCTGGTGACTGAAAGAGCTCGATAGCTGCACAGTTTAAATTACTTGGAGAAAGATTTAATAAGTAGGGGGCATAGCTTTGCTAGAAGGAAGCTAAATTTAAAGACTGCCTGAGAAAGATTCTGCTGGAGGCTTAGCAGAAGACACCAGGAGGAAGGAGTGCCATGTGACTGGACTTCTCGACTGGGAGAAAAGAAGTAGAACTCTTGTACTTGGACCAATTATTCAGGGTGAAAAAGAAACTAACAATCAAAACAATAAGAAATTAGCACGTTTGTCTGAGTTAACTGAACTGATTGGTTATCTGAATAGTTATCTGGGGTAAATCTCAGGTGACTGAAAGGGCTTGACGGCTGTCTTTTAAATTACTTGTAAAAAGATCTAGTAAGTAGGTGCGTGGCTTAGTTAGAAGGAAGCTAAATTTAAAGACTGCCATAGAGAGATTCTGTTGAAGCTGGCAGAAGACCCAAGGAGGAAGGAGTGCTCTGTGACTGGACTTCTCTATTTGGACTAAAGAAGAAGAATCTTGTACTTGGACCTTTAATTCATGGTAAAAATACAAACGAAAAAACAAAACACACAAAAAAATTGGTGTGTTTGTCAGAGTTAACTGAACTGAGTGGTTATCCAAACAGTTTTCTAGGTGTTAATCTCAGGTGACTGAAAGGGCTTGACAGCTGTGCAGTTTAAATTACTTGTAGAAAGATTTAATAAGTAGGGGCATGGCTTTGCTAGAATGAAGCTAAATTGAAAGACTGCATGAGAAAGATTCTGCTGGAGGCTTAGCAGAAGACACCAGGAAGAAGGAGTGCTGTGTGATTGGACTTCTCTACTGGGACTAAAGATGTAGAACTCTTGTACTTGGACCTTTATTTCAGGGTAAAAAAGCAAACTAACAAACAAAACAAAACAAAAAAAACAGTGTTTTTGTCTGATTTAACTCAACTGAATGGTTATCTGAACAGTTATCTAGCTGTAAACCTCAGGTCACTGAAAGGGCTTGATAGCTGTGCAGTTTAAATTACTTTTAGAGTGGGGCATGGCTACCACCCGAGCCGAAGTGACGCTTGAGCTCTGAGCTCCTGCCTAACCCCTGAAAACCTGTCTGTTTATCCGCAGTTCCTCTACCTAACTTGGCGCGATTTGTTTGGTATACATGCTCGGGTAATTCATGTATGGTGAGATTTGAAGTTTTCACTTTCAGCCACTTTGGTCCATGACTATCTCTCTCCGCGGTCTGGATTTGCACAACGGGGCCTACTGCTCGATTAGATGGAGACTGTAACTCAGGCTAATCTGCACCAGGGTGATATGCCCAAAATTCACCAAATGTTCTCCAAGATTCTACAATGCATGGACAATTTAGATGTGGTGGCTAAGCTGAATGCATCTGACATTAGTAATTTGGCTCAACGGGCTTGTTTTACTGAGCACAGATTAGCTGAAGCGGTGGATGGATGGCATAAAGTGAGCACCCGGCTCCGGGAACAGGAGCACCTTATTCAGCTACTTTGGGACAGGGTGGAGGATTTGGAGAATCAAAGTCGTCACAATAACTTGCGGTTATTGGGCTTTCCGGAGGGGTGTGAAGGATCGGACACCATCACTTTTCTACAAAAAGTGTTGCCTGCATTGTTGGACTGGCCTGTAAAGGCCCCTATTGAAATTGATAGAGCCCTTAGAACTCTGATGCCTCGCCCTGAGGATGGGACTCGCCCGCACACAATACTGGCTTGCTTTCTCTGGTTTCAAGATCGAGAGTTGATTACTAAGCTGGCTCGTACTAAAAAGGAGTTATACTGGAATGGTCATAGAATACAGATTTTTGTGGACTACTCTCAGAAGGTTACAAATAGATGTAGGGCCTTCACTGCTGCCCACAGAGCCTGTGCTGAACTGGGGCTCGAATATTCCCTCCGATACCCTGCTTCGCTTAAAATAATTTACAATGGTGCTCCCAGAATCTTTGACAACCCCGCTGCTGCAGAGCAGTTTTTCTCTGAGCAGGCCCCTAAACTATCTTGAGGCCATCTGCATGCACCCTCTGGCTCACTGGTTACTTGCAATCAGCTCATGTCAATGGAAGTAACACCACAAGTCCCAGGTCTTAATCCTCAGACACGAAGTTCGACCCAGAGTACCCATAACTGCCCATCCTCATCTCCATCTGAACCCTTGGGTGGTAGTGGTAAACAAAGAAATAGGAGACAACAAAGGCATGAGGGGCTGCACATTGATAAGACCCCTCGTCTCCGGTCAAGGAGCCACAGCGGAAGCTCGGAGTCCTCTTCTTCTCAGGATTCTTACAAACCTGATTTGAGGAATAATAAATTTCAGCCGCTGATGGATCTGCCAACGGAAGACTCTCTGGCCACTTCTTCTTTACCTCCCCGGTCTTCTCCCTCCAGGGCCACTGGGTCAGAAGGTCTCAAGGCTCCCTCTAAGCCAGAGGTTCAAGACCTCTCTGGGGATGCTGCACTAAGCCTGAACAAGCCGCGGGACTGTACACCTACGGAAGAAGCTCTCCCTGTGAAGGTGGCCTTGGGCTGATGCCCCTCCAGTTCTTTTTGTTTGTGGCCATATCATTGAACTGGCACATGCTGCCAAGGATGCCCTGGTGGTATTAGTCTGCAACCAACCTGCTCCACCAAGATCTCGTTCTTGCTCCCTTCTCTCTCCCTATTTGAACTCTGGTCAACTTGGGGGGCATTTTCAATATCTGGTTTCTCTTTGGTTTTCTGGATCAGAACAGTGTTGGACCTTTCCTGGACTGCTGAGTGCATTACTTTCTATATGATCATCCGATCCTGTGTGCGGACTAACCATCATTATAATGTGTATCTCACCGCCTGGACCCCAGTGTGGGGTGCGGGGGGCATCTCGCCTTTTTTTTTTCTCTTCTAGCTGTGTCCTGTGGGTAGAAGGACTCAATTGGCACCAGAGGATAGGGGGTGGGTGATCTCAGATCTGGAGAGTCCTTTTTTTTAGTGTAGTCTCTGGCTACACTACCCCCAGTGACCTCCGCTGGTATCTGGACCACTGCTGGTCGATACAGTCAGCGGTTGCTGGTCTGCGATGGACTTGTGTTTGGGGTTGGGTAGGGGGTGGGGGAGGGTTCAGAGACTGGGTGTTGTTTGGATAGTTATGAACTGGTTATTTACCTATTTGTTAGGGGCACTTGTTGCCCATGGACACTTTGTTACATTATGCTGTTTTAGGTTTTTCTATGGCAATCTGAAACTTAGGGCTATTTATGCTACTACAGGAGTGGCTAGGGGGTCTGGGTTAATTGGGCACAGTCTACTTGGGTGGGGCTTCCTCCTGTATTCCCCTTCAGCCGTGATAGTAAATTGGATGCATGGGGACTAGATTTGTCTCTTGGAATGTGAGGGGGCTAAATTCACCAGTTAAGCGCAAGAAAGTCTTGCTCCACTTAAAGAAATTGCAGCCTATGGTGGTGTTTCTCCAAGAGACAAGACTGTCCTCATGTGAGGCTATGAAGCTCAAGCAGGATTGGGTTGGTGCAGAGCTCCATAGCACAGCTAAGGGACATAAGAGGGGAGTCTCTATTTTATTTCACAAGAACCTGGGGTGGAAAGTGAAGCATCATAAACAGGATAAGGAGGGAAGATGGCTCCTGGCTGAGTTAGAGACCCTTGAGGGGTCCTTGATTCCTGACAACCTATACGCCCCCAATCAAGACTGCCCTCAGTTCTTTTTTGATCTGAATCAGTCCCTTATTGATTTCAACAGTCCCAATGCTCCAGTGGTCATGGGGGGATTTCAATTTAGTTTTAGATTCTGCCATGGATAGAAGTAACAAAACTCTTGAACCTCACAGGCAGGCTCTCAAAGCGGTTCAGGCACTAATGTCAGAGCATGCTCTGCTGGATGTGTGGAGAACTATGCACCCAGGGGTTTATGACTACTCTTGCTATTCCCAGGTCTACGGCTCCTCTAGCAGGATTGAATTTTGGCTCCTCTCATCAGGCTTATATGAGAAAGTTACCAGTACTGATATGCACTCCATTTTTGTCTCTGACCACGCGCCCATAGAGTTCAGATTCCAATTGGGCACTGACTTTACTCCTACCCCCATGTGGCAGTTGGATCCCCTGTTAATTGAGGATGCTGATTTTGCTCGCTGGTTGGGGTCTGTGGTACAGGAATATTGGGAGTCCAATGATAATGGGGAGGTGAATGATTCAATGCTTTGGGAGGCCTTTAAGGCCACCATTAGGGGCAGAATTATTGCTTATGCCTCTGCTAGGTGGAAATGGCGTCAATCGGACCAAAGGGCTTTGGAACAACAACTAGCTTCTTTGGAGGCCCAGTATAAGTCCTCAACTCCGTCACAGTCATTATTAGCTCAGTTGAATAGCGCTAGGATTTCTCTGAACGCCCATTTGACCCGGCAGGCGAAACTAAATCTCAGACGGCTGCGCCACTCCTATTGGGAAGGGTGGGAAAGCTAGTAAACTTTTGGCTTATTGGCTCAAGCAACAACTGGCATCTAGCACCATTCATGCGCTGAAAGATATACACGGGGTCTTGACCTACTCTCATAAGGGGATAAACAAAATTATGGCTCAGTTCTATAAGGCTCTTTATTCTGATTCCCAACCCCCATCCCCTCGAGTATTCAAAAATGTTTGGGGGACCTTCCTATTCCCCCGGCTAGCGGCCTCCAATGCTAAACTTCTGGAGGTGTCTATCACCATGGCTGAGGTGGAACAGGCCATTGCTTCACTGAATTCTTGAAAAGCACCAGGTAAGGATGGCCTCCCCGTGGACTTTTTCAAACTTAAGGAACTTAACTTGGCCCCTTTCTTGAACAGGATGTTCCAGCATTTCTTACAGGTGGGTTCTCTCCCTCCCTCCATCCCTGAGGGAGGCCACCATTACAGTGCTACTGAAAAAGGGGAAGGACCCTTTACTCCCTACTAGCTACCGCCCTATATCCATTATTAATGCAGATGCTAAAATCCTGGCTAGGCTTCTTTGCTAGTAGGCTAGAGCACCTTATGAGTGATCTGATCCACCCATCCCAAGGGGGTTTATACAGAGGTGCCTAGGGTCTGATCATCATAGATCATTGATGTCACTGGTACATCAGACTATTGTATCTGGTAAACCCTCCATGGCCCTAGCAATCAATTTTGAAAAAGCATTCAATTCTGTACAGTGGCCCTTTTTGTTTCACACTCTTTCTAGAAATGGGTTCGGCTCTGGCTTTACCTCTTGGGTTAAGCTGCTATACTCCTCCCCCATGGCCTCGGTCTTAACAAATGGGATCATGTCCCCATCCTTTTCTCTCCAAAAAGGTACCAGGCAGGGGTGTCCCCTTTCCCCTCTCCTTTTTGTATTGGCTATTGAACCATTGGCCATTGCACTTAGGGAATCACCTCGCATTCCCAGGATATGAATGGGTAGTAGCATTTTCAAAATGTTTCTATACACTGATGACTTGCTCATTACAACGGAGGCCTCTGCTGGAGTGATTGACAGTATTCTTGAGATTCTGGCTACCTTCGCAGAGGTTTCGGGACTTAGGATCAATCACTCCAAAACTGAAATGCTCCCGTTGAATTCCAAGACCCCTGGGACCGACTTCATAAATAGAGGCCTCCGCTGGTCCCCAATGGTATAAAATATTTGGGTATTATTCTTCATTTTAATATTGGGAAAATGGTCACTGCCAATTTCATGTTGCTGTTAGAGTCCCTTAAACAGTACATGGGGAGGTGGAAGGCCTTAATGCTGTCATTGGCCGGTAAAATTGATTCCATCAAAATGATGGCCACCCCCAGGGTACTATACCTATTAGCTCACTTGCCGGTGGTTATCCCCCAAAGATGGCTTCAGAAAGTAGATGCATTAGTGGGGAATTTTTTATGGGAAGGGGCCATGCCCTGGTTTAGTAAACATAAGCTTCATCAGCACTGGAGTGAGGGTGGATGGGGCCTTCCCTGGTTTAAAAGATATCATACGGCCTTCATTACCTCTCAAACTATTAGATGGTTTGCTAAGATTGGTCTATCCTCCCCAACATGGCTGCATTTAGAGGCATCACTGGCCCAGGCCCCCTCACCAGCGGTGGTGCTCTATAATAAAATCAAAGTATTTCAGGGCCTTTCTCCTACTATGCAGGTTTTGATTCTGTATTGGAAACAAGCTCTCTCAGTCCTGGGACAGGACCCTACTCCGTGGAGATATATGCCCTTGTGGAACAACCCAGGCCTCCAGATTGGGAGGTCTCTCATTTACTGGAAGTACTGGGAAGCCCAAGGCATTACCAGAGTTCAGGATCTGTTGCTCCCTAACAAAATCACCATAGATACTTTTGAGTCATTGAAAGAAAGATTTAGTCTCCTCAATCTCATTTTTGGAGATACCTGCAGATTAGGGATGCTATTATTCACCTGCCTAATGCTCCACAAGCCGGAGGGGGGCAGCTTTTATCTCACCCATTAGATGTCTGGGGGAAGAGTTGCAAGGGCCAGGCCAGCTTGCTATATTCTGCACTTAGGGATGCAGCTGCCGATCCCACTCAGCTGATTAAAGGGCAATGGGAAAAGGACCTTCAGGTCTCAATCTCGGATAGGCAGTGGAGACATAGCTGGTTCAGGGCACATAAGGCTTGTCGGGATGGGCATACCTGGCTCATTATGAACAAGACCAGTCATAGGTATTATAGGGAACCTGCAAAGCTCCACAAGATGGATCTTCTCCCCAATGATAATTGCTGGAGATGTGGCAAAGGTGGGGCGCATTTGTTTCATGTTCTTTGGGACTGCCCTATGCTGCATTCCTTTTGGTCTTCAGTTAGGAGTATGTGCTGACAAATATTCCCAGACATTAACCCAGACCCACCTCTTCTGCTTCTCGGATGTGCACAACAGAGTGTTCCTAAACTCAATCCCGAGGCCATATGGGTTATGGCTGTTGGGGCAGTTGCCAAATGACTCATTTTAATTAATTGGAAATCCTCTACGATGCCTTCCTTTCAAGATTTTTTATTGGCACCAGGCCAGGGGGCCATATTTGAAAGGATCTCTAGCTTTGTGGCTGGTTCTATATCCTTTTTTGAGAAATGCTGGTCGTCCTTCTTGCAATCTAAATTCTGCCACAATGTTTCCTCTCGCTTGCTAACTGGTGTGGAGGTGGTGCCCCTTCATTTTCATGACTCCTGGCTACTCCTTTCATTGCCCTTCTGTTAGTGAAGATTGCCATTCTGTATATAGTTGATATGGTCACAGGACCCTGATTAGGCACACACATGTTGTATTTGCTATGGCTATGATCCGGCTTTTTATCTTATTTTATCCATGCTGGACAGCTTTTATGTGTATCATGTACTGTCTGTTAGTTATTTCAGGTGGAACTTCCCTGGCTGTTTCTGTATTAACTGTTTCCTTTTTTTGTTGTCTTTTTGTCTTTAATTTATGTGGCTGGATTATCCTATGTACTTCCACAGTTTGCACCTATGGACACTTGTATGTACTGTATGCAGTATTAAGTTTATCCTAGTGGTCTTGCTCCCTCCTATAGCTGGGGTCTGGATGGGCTCTGATCTGTCATGTGTAATGTGCATGTGTCTAGTGATTACTTCAAAACAATAAAAATTGATGAACATGAATTACTTTTATAAATATCTAGTAAGTAGAGGCACGGCTTAGCTAGAAGGAAGCCAAATTTAAAGACTGCCTTAGAAAGATTCTGCTAGAAGCCTGGCAGAAGACTAACGGAAGAAGGAGTGCTGTGTGGCTGGACTTCTCTATTGGGACTAAAGAAGTAGAATTCTTGTACTTGGACCTTTAATTCAGGGTAAAAAAAAATTGCTGTGTTTGTCAGCACTAACTGAACTGAATGGTTATCTGAACAGTAATCTAGGCCTAAGTCTAAGGTGACTGAAATGGATTGATAGCTGTGCAGTTTGAATTATTTGTAGAAAGATATAGTAAGTAGGGGTGTAACTTAGCTGGTAGGAAGCTAAATTTAAAGACTGTCTTTGAAAAATTCTGCTTGATGTCTGGCAGAAGACACCAGGACAAAAGAGTGCTGTGTGACTCGACCATTCTACTGGGATTAGGGAAGTATAACTCTTGTAGCTGGACCTTTAATTCAGGGTACAAAAATACAAACTAACAAACAAAACAAAAAAATTGTGTGTCTGTCTGAGGTAACAGAACAGAATGGTTATCTGAACAGTCATCTAGGTATAAATCTCAGGTGACTGAAAGGGCTTGATACCTGTGCAGTTTAAATTACTTGTAGAAATATTTTGTAAGTAGGGGTCGTTGTTTAGCTAGAAGGAAACTAAATTTAAAGACTGCCTTAGAAAGATTCTGCTAGAAGCTTGGCAGAAGATACCAGGAAGAAGGAGTACTGTGTGACTGAACTTCTCAACTGGGACTAAAGAAGACAAACTCTTGTACTTGGACCTTCAATTCAGGGTAAGAAAACAAACTAACAAACAAAACAAAAGCAAAAAATAGAGTGCTTGTCTGAGTTAACTAAACTGAATGGTTATCTGAACAGTTACCTAGGAGTAAATCTCAGGTGACTGAAAGGGCTTGATAGCTGTGCAGTTCAAATTACTTATAGAAAGATCTAGTAAGTAGGGGGCACAGCTTAGATAGAAGAAAGATAAATTTAATGACTGCCTAAGAAAGATTCATCTAGATGCTTGGCAGAAGATACCAGGAAGAAGGAGTGTTGTGTGACTGCACATCTCTAGTGGGAATAAAGAATTTCTTCTACTTGGTCCTTTAATTCAGGGTAAAAAAACCAACTAAGAAATGAAACAAAAAAAATTATTTTGTCTGTCTGAGTTAACTGAACTGAATGGTTATCTGAACAGTTATCTATGTGTAAATCTCAGATGACTGAAAGGGCTTGATAGCTGTGCAGTTTAAATTTCTTGTAGAAAGATCTAGTAAGTAGGGGGCGTGGCTTAGCTAGAAGGAAGCTAATTTAAAGACTGCAGCAGAAACATTCTGCTAGAAGTTTGGCAGCCAACAACAGGAGGAAAGAGTGCTGTGTGACTGGACTTCAGTAGTGGGAATAGGGAAGTATAACTCTTGTAGATGGACCTTTAATTCAGGGTAAAAAAAACAAACTAACAAACAAAACAAATAAATAGTGTGTTTGTCTGAGGTAACTGAACAGAATGGTTATCTGAATAGTTATCTAGGGGGAATCTCAGGTGACTGAAGGGGCTTGATAGCTGTGCAATTTAAATTACTTGAAGAAAGATCAAGTAACTAGAAGGTGCAGCTTAGCTAGAAGGTAGCTAAATTTAGAGACTGCCTTAGAAAGATTCTGCTAGAAGCTTGGCAGAAGGCACCAGGAGGAAAGAGTGCTGTGTGACTGGACATCTCTACTGGGACTAAAGAAGTTGAACTGTTGTACTTGGACCTTCAATTCAGGGAAAAAAACAAACTAAAAAAAAAACCAAAAAATGGTGTGTTTGTCTGAGTTAACTGAACTGAATGGTTATCTGAACAGTTATCTAGGTGTAAATCTAAGGTGACTGAAAGGGCTTGATAGTTGTGCAGCTTAAATTTCCTGTAGAAAGATCTAGTAAGTAGGGGGTGTGGCTTAGCTAGAAGGAAGCTAAATTTAAGTGCTACCTTAGAAAGATTCTGCTGAAAGCATGGAAAAAGACATGAGGAGGAAGGAGTGCTGTGTGACTGGAATTCTCTACTGGGTATAAAGAAGTAGAACTCTTGTACTTGGAAATTTAATTCAGGGCAAAAAAACAAATTAAGAAAACAAAAAAATAGAGTGTTTGAGTTAACTTAACAGAATGGTTATCTGAACAGTTATCTAGGTGTAACCCTCAGGTGACTGAAAGAACTTGACAGCTGTGCAGTTTAAATTACTTGTAGAAATATTTAGTAAGCACGGGTCATGGCTTAGCTAGAAGGAAGCTAAATTTAAAGACGGCCTGAAAAGATTCTGCCAGAACATTGGCAGAAGAAATGAGCCAGAAGGAGTGCTGAGTGACTGGACTTATCGACTGGGACTAAAGAAGTACAGTACTTGTACTTGGACCATTAATTCAGGGGAAAAAAAAACCAATAAATAAAACAAAAAAAATAGTGTGCTTGTCTGAGTCAACTGAACTGAATGGTTATTTGAACAGTTATCTAGGTGTAAATCTCAATTGACTAAAAGGGCTTGATAGCTGTGCAGTTTAAATTATTTGTAGAAAGATCTAGTAAGTAGCTGGCACGGCTTCATTAGAAGGAAGCTAAATTTAAAGACTGCCTTAGAAAGATTCTGCAAGACGCTTGGCAGAAGACACCAGGAGGAAGGAGGGCTGTGTCACGGCACCTCTCTACTGGGATTATAGAAGTATAACTCTTGTAGTTGGACTTTTAATTCAGGGTAAAAAAAACAAACAAACAAACACAACAAAAAAATAGTGTCTTTGTCTGAGGTAACTGAACTGAACGGTTATCTGAACAGCTATCAAGGTGTAAATCTCAGGTGACTAAAAGGGCTTGATAGCTGTGCAGTTTAAATTACTTGTAGAAAGAGTCAGTATGCAGGGGCGTGACTTACCAAGAAGAAAGCTAACTTTAAAGACTGCCTGAGAAAGATTCTGCTAGAAACTTGACAGAAGACTCCAGGAGGAAGCAGTGCTGTGTGACTGGACATCTCGACTGGGACTAAAGAAGTAGAACTCTAGTACTTGGATATTTCATTCAGGGTCAAAAAACAAACTAACAAACAAAACAAAAAAAATAGTGCATTTGTCTGAGTAAACTGAACTGAGTGGTTATCTGAACAGTTATCTTGGTGTAAATCCCAGGTGACACAAAGAGCTTGTAGCTGTGCAGTTTAAATTACTTGGAGAAAGACCTAGTAAGTAGGGGGTGTGGCTGAGCTAGAAGAAGCTAAATTTAAAGACTATCTTAGAAAGATTCTGCTAGAAGCTTTGCAGAAAACACCAGGAGGAAGAGCACTGTGTGACTGGACTTTTCTACTGGGACCAGAGAAACAGAACTCTTGCACTTGGGCCTTTAATTCAGGGTAAAAAAACAAACTAACAAACAAAAGAAAAAAATGCTTGGGCTTGTCTGAGTTAACTAAACAGAATGGTTATTTGCACAGTTTTCTAGCTGTAAACTCAGGTGACTAAAAGGGCTTGACAGCTGTGCAGTTTAAATTACTGGCAGAAAGATCTAGTAAGTTAGGGTGTGGCTTAGCTAGAAGGAAGTTAAATTTAAAAACTGCCTTAGAAAGATTCTGCTAGAGGCTTGGCAGAACACACCAGCAGGAAAGAGTGCTGTGTGACTGGGCTTCTCTACTGGGATTAAAGAAGTAGAACTCTTGTACTTGATCTATAATTCCTGGTTAAAAAAAACTATCAAACAGAACAAAAAAAATCGTGTGTTAATCAGAGTTAACTGAACTGAATGGCTATCTGAACTGTTATCTAGGTTTAAATCTCAGGTGACTGATAGGGCCTGATAGCTCTGCAGTTTAAATCACTTGTAGAAAGATTTAATAAGTCGGGGTGCGACTTGCTAGAAGGAAGCTAAATTTAAAGACTGCCTCAAAAAGATTCTGCTAGAAGCTTGGCAGAAGACACCAGGAGGAAGGATTGCTGTGTGACAGGACTTCTCTTCTGGGACTAAAGAAGTAGAACTCTTGTACTTGGATCTTCAATTCACAGTAAAAAAAAGCCAACTAACAAAAGAAAAGTGTATGTTTGTCAGAGTTATCTGAACTGAGAGGCTATTTGAACAGTTACTTTTTTGTAAATCCCAGTTGACTCAAAGGGCTTGATAGCTGTGCAGTTTAAAATACTTGCAGAAAGATCCAGTAAGTAGGGGATGTGATTGAGCTAGAAGAAGCTAAATTTAAAGACTGAGAAAGATTCTGGTAGAAGCTTTGCAGAAGACAACAGGAGGAAAGAGCGCTGTGTGACTGGACTTCTCTACCGGGACTAGAGAAACAGAACTCTTGTACTTGGACCTTTAATTCAGGGTAAAAAAAACAAACTAATAAACAAAACAAATAAACAGTGTGTTTGTTTAAGGTAACTGAACAGAATGGTTATCTGAATAGTTATTTAGGGGGAATCTCAGGTGACTGAAAGGGCTTAATCGCTGTGCCATTTAAATTACTTGAAAAAAGATCTAATAAGTAGGGGGTGTGGCATAGCTAGAAGGAATCTACATTTAAAGACAGCCTTCGAAAGATTCTGCTAGAAGCTTGGCAGAAGGCACCAGGAGAAAAGAGTGCTGTGTGACTGGACATCTCTACTGGGACTAAAGAAGATGAACTCTTGTACTTGGACCTTCAATTCAAGGAAAAAAACAACCTAACAAAAAAATAAAACAATAAGTGTGTTTGTCTGAGTTAACTGAACTGAATGGTTATCTGAACAGTTACCTAGGTGTAAATCTAAGGTGACTGAAAGGGCTTGATAGCTGTGCAGTTTAAATTTCCTGCAGAAAGATCTAGTAAGTAGGGTGTGTGGCTTAGCTAGAAGGAAGCTAAATTTAAGTGCTACCTTAGAAATATTCTGCTGAAAGCATGGTAGAAGACATGAGGAGGAAGGAGTGCTATGTGACTGGAATTCTTTACTGGATCTAAAGAAGTAGAACTCTTGTACTTGGAAATTTAATTCAGGGTAAAAAAACAAATTAAGAAAACAAAAAATAGAGTGTCTGAGTTAACTTAACAGAATGGTTATCTGAACAGTTATCTAGGTGTAACCCTCTGGTGACTGAAAGGGCTTGACAGCTGAGCAGTTTAAATTACTTGTAGAAATATTTAGTAAGTATGGGTCATGGCTTAGCTAGAAGGAAGCTAAATTTAAAGACTGCCTGAAAAAGATTCTGCCAGAAGATTGGCAGAAGACACAAGTTGGAAGGAGTGCTGAGTACTGGACTTATCGACTGGGACTAAAGAAGTACAGTTCTTGTACTTGGACCATTAATTCAGTGAAAAAAAACTAACAAATAAAACAAAAAAAATTGTGTGCTTGTCTGAGTTAACTGAACTGAATGGTTATTTGAACAGTTATCTAGGTGTAAATCTCAATTGACTAAAAGGGCTTGATAGCTGTGCAGTTTAAATTATTTGTAGAAAGATGTAGTAAGTAGCTGGCATGGCTTCGTTAGAAGGAAGCTAAATTTAAAGACTGCCTTAGACAGATTCTGCAAGAAGCTTGGCAGAAGACACCAGGAGGAAAGAGGGCTGTGTCACGGGACCCCTCTACTGGTATTAGAGACGTATAACTCTTGTAGATGGACCTTTAATTCAGGGTATAAAAACAAACAAACTAACAAACACAACAAAAAAATAGTGTCTTTGTCTGAGGAAACTGAACTGAACGGTTATCTGAACAGTTATCAAGGTGTAAATCTCAGGTGACTAAGAGGGCTTGATAGCTGTGCAGTTTAAATTACTTGTAGAAAGAGTTAGTATGTAGGGCCGTGACTTACCAAGAAGAAAGCTAACTATAAAGACTGCCTGAGAAAGATTCTGCTAGAAACTTGGCAGAAGACTCCAGGAGGAAGGAGTTCTGTGTGACTGGACATCTCGACTGGGATTAGAGAAGTAGAACTCTAGTACTTAAATATTTAATTCAGGGTCAAAAAACAAACTAACAAACAAAACAAAAAAAATGGTGCATTTGTCTGAGTTAACTGAACCGAGTGGTTATCTGAACAGTCATCTTGGTGTAAATCCCTGGTGACACAAAGGGCTTGTAGCTGTGCAGTTTAAATTACTTGGAGAAAGACCTAGTAAGTAGGGTGTGTGGCTGAGCTAGAAGAAGCTGAATTTAAAGGCTGTCTTAGAAAGATTCTGCTAGAAGCTTTGCAGAGAGACACCAGGGGAAGGAGTGCTGTGTGACTGGACTTTTCTACTGAGGACTAGAGAAACAGAACCTTGCATAGGGCCTTGAATTCAGGGTAAAACAAACAAACAAACAAAAAAGAAAAAATGTGTGGGCTTGATCTGAGTTAACTAAATGAAAATGGTTATTTGCACAGTTTCTAGCTGCAAACTCAGGTGACTAAAGGAGGCTTGACAGCTGTGCAGTTTAAATTACTGGCAGAAGATCTAGTAAGTTAGGGTGTGAAAGCAGCTAGAAGGAAGTTAAATTTAAAACTGCCTTAGAAGATTCTGCTAGAGCTTGACAGAACACGCAGCAGAAAAAGTGCTGTGTGACTGGAAGCTACTCTGGGATTAAAAGTGAACTCTTGTACTTGATCTGTAATTCAGGGTAAAAAACATCAAACAGAAAAAAAAAATGGTGTGTTAATCAGGTTAACTGAACTCAAATGGCATCCTGAACTGTTATCTGGGTGTAATAAATCCTCAGTGACTGAAAGGACCTGATAGTAACGCAGTTTAAATCACTTATGAAAAGGAATTTAATAACAGTCGGGTGGCTTGCTAGAAGCTAAATTTGAGCACCTCAAAAGATTCTGCTAACAAGGAAGAAGAAGACACCAGAGGAAGGATTGCTGTGTGACAGGACCTCTTCTGGGACTAAAGAAGTAGAACTCTTGTACTTGGATCTTAAATCACAGTAAAAAAGCCAACTAACAAAAGAAAAGTGCATGTTTGTCAAGTTATCGAACTGAGAGAGCTATCTGAACAGTTACTTTTTGTAAATCCCAATTGACTCAAAGACTTGATAGCTGTGCAGTTTAAATTTCTTGCAGAAAGATCCAGTAAGTAGGGGGTGTGGTTGAGCTAGAAGAAGCTAAATTTAAAGACTGAGAAAGATTCTGGTAGAAGCTTTGCAGAAGACAACAGGAGGAAAGAGCGTGTGTGGCTAGACTTCTCTACGGGACTAGAGAAACAGAACTCTTGTGCCGGACCTTTAATTCAGGGTAAAAAAAAACAAAACCAACAAACAAAACAAATAAATAATTTGTTTATCAGAGGTAACTAGAAAGAATGATTATCTGAACTATTTAGGGGGGAATCACAGGTGACTGAAGGGCTTGATCGCTGTGCCATTTAAATTACTTGAAAAAGATCTAATAAGTGAGAAGTGGCCTTGATTGAAGCAATCTACATTTAAAGACAGCCTTACAAGAAGATTCTGCTAGAAGCTTGTAGAAGGCACCAGGAGAAAAGAGTGAACATGTGACTGGACATCTCTACTGGGACTAAGAAGTTGAACTCGCAACACTTGGACAACCAATCAGAGAAAAAAAACAAACTAACAAAAAACAAAACAATTAGTGTGTTTGTCTGAGTTAACTGAACTGAATGGTTATCTGAACAGTTATCTAGGTAAAAATCTAAGGTGAATGAAAGGTCTTGATAGCTGTGCAGTTTAAATTTCCTGTAGAAAGATCTAGTATGTAGGGGTGTGAATTAGCTAGAAGGAAGCTAAATTAAGTGCTACCTTAGAAAGTTCTGTGAAGCAGTAGAAGACATGAGGAGGAGGGTGCTATGTGACTGGAATTCTTCCACTGCGTTCTAAAGAAGTGAACTCTTGTACTTGGAAATTTAATTCAGGTAAAAAAACAAAAAAGAAACAAAAATAGAGTGTCTGAGTTAACTTAACAGAATGGTTATCTGAACAGTTATCTAGGTGTAACCCTCAGGTGACTGAAAGGCTTGAGCAGTTTAATTACTTGTAGAAATATTTAGTAAGTCGGGTCATAAGCAGCTAGAAGGCTAAATTCAAAAAGCCTGAAAAGATTCTGCCAGAAGATTGGCAGAAGACATGAGCAGAAAGGAGTGCTGAGTAGCTGGACTTACTCGACTGGGTCCTAAAGAAGTACACAGTTCTTGTACTTGGACCATTAATCAGAGGAAAAAAGACTAACAAATAAAACAAAAAAAAATTGTGTGCTTGTCACTGATTAATATGAACTAAAATAGTTATTTGAAGACAATTATCTAGGTGTCAATCTCAATTGACTAAAAGGGCTTGATATTTCAATGCGGTTTAAGTGTTGTAGAAAGATGTAGTAATGGCTGACTGGCCGTTAGAAAGGAAGCTAAGTTAAAAGACACAACTTTAAAAGATTCTGCAAGAAGCTTGGCAAGCCTGGGAGGAAGGGCTGTGTCATGGGACCCGTCTACTGGGATTGAAGTATAACTCTTGTAGATGGACCTTTAATTCAGGAGTAAAAACAAACAAACTAACAAAACAAAAAAAATAGTGTCTTTGTCTGGGTAACTGAAGACTGAATGGTTATCTGAACAGTTTTCAAAATGTAAATCTCAGGTGACTAAAAGGGCTTGATAGCTATGCGTTCAATTCTTATAGAAAGAGTTAGTATGTGAGGCATTGACTTACCAGAAAAGCTAACTTTAAAGACTGCCTGAGAAGATTCTGCTAGAAACTTGGCAGAAGACTCCAGGAGGAAGGAGTGCTGTGTGACTGGACATCTCGACTGGGACTAAAGAAGTAGAACTCTAGTACTTGGATATTTAATTCAGGGTCAAAAATCAAACTAACAAAAAAAACAAAAAAAAAATGGTGCGTTTGTCTGAGTTAACTGAACCGAGTGGATATCTGAACGGTCATCTTGGTGTAAATCCCTGGTGACACAAAGAGCTTGTCACCGTGCAGTTTAAATTACTTGAAAAGACCTAGTAAGTAGTGGGTGTGGCTGAGCTAGAAGCTAGAGATTTAAAGACTATCTTAAGAAAGATTCTGCTAGAAGCTTTGCAGAAGACACCGGGGGAAGGAGCGCTGTGTGACTGGACTTTTCTACTGAGACTAGAGAAACAGAACTCTTGTACTTGGGCCTTTAATACAGGGTAAAAAAACAAACTAACAAACAAAACAAAAAATGTGTGGGCTTGTCTGAGTTAACTAAACAGAATGGTTATTTGCACAGATTTCTAGCTGTAAAGTCAGGTGACTAAAATGGCTTGACAGCTGTACAGTTCAAATTACTGGCAGAAAGATCTGAAATGAGTTAGGGTGTGGCTTAGCTAGAAGGAAGCCATTAAAACTGCCTTAGAAAGATTCTTAGAGGCTTGGCAGAAGACACCCACAGGAAGAAGTACAATGTGACTGAGCTACTCTACTGGGATTAAAAAAAGCTAGAACTCTTGTGCATGATCTACAATTCAGAATAAAAAAACTATCAAAACAGAACAAATAAAACAGTGTGTTTATCAGAGTTAACTGAACTGAATAAGCTATCTGAACTGTTATCTAGGTGTAAATCTCAGGTGCTAGAAAGGACCTGATAGCTATGCAGATTAAATCACTTGTAGAAAGATTTAGTAAGTCGGGGTGCGACTTGCTGGAAGGATGCTAAATTTAAAGACTGCCTCAAAAAGATTCTGCTAGAAGCTTGGCAGAAGACACAAGGAGGAAGGATTGCTGTGTGACTGGACTTCTCTTCTGGGACTAAAGAAGAACTCTTGTACTTGGACCTTTAATTCTGGGTAAAAAAACAAACAAACTAACAAACACAACAAAAAAATAGTGTCTTTGTCTGAGGTAACTGAACTGAATGGTTATCTGAACAGTTTTCAAGGTGTAAATCTCAGGTGACTAAAAGGGCTTGATAGCTATGCAGTTTAAATTACTTGTAGAAAGAGTTGGTATGTGGGGCGTGACTTGCAAGAAGAAAGCTAACTTTAAAGACTGCCTGAGAAGATTCTGCTAGAAGCAGCGAAGACTCCAGGAGGAAGGTGTAATGTGACTGGACATCTCGACTGGGACTAAAAGTAGAACTCTAGTACTTGGATATTTAATTCAGGGTAAAAAACAAACTAACAAACAAAATAAAAAAAATAGTGCATTGTCTGAGTTAGCAGGCAAGGTGGATATCTGAACGTCATCTTGGTGTAATCTGGTGACACAAAGGCTTGTAACTGTGCAGTTTAAAGTGCTTGGAAAGACCTAGTAAGTAGTGGGTGTGGCCAGAGCTAGAAAAGCTAAATTAAAGACTATCTTAGAAAGATTCTGCTAGAAGCTGCAGAAACCTCAGGGAAGGGCTGTGTGGCCTGGACTTTCTACTGAGACTAGAAACAGAACTCTTGGCCTTGGGCCTTTATGCAAGGGTAAAAACAAATAACAAACAAAACAAAATGTGTGGGCTTGTCTGGGTTAACTGAGCTGAATGGTTATCTGCACAGTTTTCTAGCTGTAAATCTCAGGTGACTGAAGGGCTTGACAGCTGTGCAGTTTAAATTACTTGCAGAAAGATCTAGTAAAGTAGGGCATGGCTTGTAGAGGCCCCTAGGTTAATGACACCTTGAAAGATTCTGCTAGTGAAAGCACTTGAAGACAGAGGAAGAAGGGAGGCGGCTGTGTGACTGAGCCACTACTGGAACTAAAGAAGAAGAACATATGCATTGTGCTTTAATTCATGGTAAAAAACAAACAAAACAAAAACAAAATAGTGTGTTTATCTGAGTTAACTGAACGGAATGGTTCTCAGAAAGAGATTAACAAGGTGTAAATCTCAGGTGACTGAGAAAGGGCAGAAGTAGCTGTACAGTTTACATGCTATGAAAGATCTGGTAGAAATAGGGGCATGGATTAGCTGGAAGGATCTAAATTAAAGACTATCTTAGAACGATTCTGCTTGAAGCTTGCAGAAGACACCAGGAGGAAGAATGCTTTAATGAGCCTGAACATCTACAAGGACTAGAAAATATAACTCTTACTTCTGGGCCTTTCAGCCAGAGTGAAAAAACTATGAAACAAAACAATATTTGTGTTTGTGCGGATTAACTGAACTGAATGGTTATCTGAACAGTTAACTAGCTGTAAATCCTCTAAGGTGACCTGAGAAGGGATTAACACTGTGCACACTTAAATGCACGGGCAGAAAGATCTAGTAAGTAGTGGCACCATGTTCCAGAAGGAAGCAAACGTAATGACTGCCTTTTGAATAATTCTGCCAGAAGCTTGGCAGAAAACACAGCAGAAGAAGGAGTCCTATGTGACTGGACATGTCTACTGTGATTAAAGAAGTAGAAACTTGCATTGATAATTACAGTAAAGAAAACAAATAACAAAAAGAAAATTGTGTGTTTGTCAGAGTTATCTGAACGAGGGCTATCTGAACAGTTACTTTTGTGTAAATCCCAGGTGACTCAAAGGAAGCGATAGCTGTGCAGTTTAAATTGCAGAAAGATCCAGTAAGTAGGGTGTGTGTGGTTGAGCTAGAAAGCTAAAAAAAAAAAGACTGAGAGGTTCTGGTAGGCACCACAGAAGACACCAGGAGGAAGGGCCTGTGACTGGACTCCTCTACTGGGACCAGAGAAACAGAACTCTGTACTTGGGCCTTTTAATCTGTAAAAAACAAACTAACAAATAAACAAAAAAATGTGTCAGTTTATCTGGAATTTAACCCCTAACTGAATGTTTATCTTCTCATTTTTCTAGCTAGCAATTCTCAGGTGACTGAAGGGCTTGAAAGCTCAGCAGTTAAATTTCCAGAAAGATCTAGTGAAGCAGGTGCATGGTTTAGCTAGAAGCAACTAGATTTAAGACTGTTCTAGGAAGATTCTAGAATTTTGCAAGACACCAGCGAAGGAGCGCATATGAGACTGGACTTTCTACTGGGATTGAGAAAAAGAACTCTTGTGCTTAGCACTGGCAATTCTAAGTAAAAAACAAACTAATAAACAAAACAAAGTAAATTGTGTTAAGAGGTAATTAACTAAACTGAATGGTTATCTGAACAGTTATCTAGGCATTAAACTCCAGTGACTGAAAGAGCTTGATAGATGTGCAGTTCAAATTAATTGTAGGTAGATCTAGTAAAAGGGGATGTGGCTTAGCTCGAAGGAAGCTAAATAAAAACTGCCTTAGAAAGATTCTGCTAGAAGCTTGGCAGAAGACATCAGGAGGAAGGAGTGCTGTGTGACTGGGCTTCTCTACTGGGATTAAAGAAGTAGAACTCCTGTACTTGATTTATTATTCAGAGTAAAAAAAGAAACTATCTAACAAAACAAAAAAAAACAGTGTGTTTGTCAGAGTTGACTGAACTGAATGGTTATCTGAACAGTTATCTAGGTGTAAATTTCCGGTGACTAGAAAGAGTCTGATGGCTGTGCAGTTCAAATTACTTGCAGAAAAGATTAAATAAATAAAAGTGGCTTTGTGAAGGAAGCAATTTAAAGACTGCCCCCAGGCTGACTTCTGCTTGAAGGCTGGCAGAAGAACACCCCATGAGGAAGGAGTGCTGTGTGACTGGAATTCTCTACTGGGACTAAGGAAGTAGAACTCTTGTACTTGGACCTTTAATTCTGGGTAATAAAACAAACTAACAAAGAAAAGAAAAAAAATTAGTTTGTTTGTCTGAGTTAACTAAACTGAATGGCCATCTGATCAGTTATCCATGTGTAAATCTCAGGTGAGTGAAAGGGATTGATAGCTGTGCACTTTAAATTACTTGTAGAAAGATTTAGTAAGTAGGGGGTGTGACTTGTAGAAGGCCAGCTAAATTAAAGAACACCCTGAGAGAGATTCTGTAGAAACTTGGAGATGAGACCAGGAGGAAGTAGTGGTGTGACTGGACTTCTTGACTGGTACTCAAAGTAGAGAACTCTTTACTAGGACCTTTAGCTCAGGGTAAAAAAACAAACTGACAAAGAAAAAAGTAAAATTGGTGTGTTTGGGTGAGTTAACTGAACTGAATGGTTATCAGACGGTCATGGGCTTTAATCTCCAGTGACTGAAATAAGCAGTAGCTATGCGCACTTAAATTACTAGTAGAAATATTTAGTAGTATGGGGCATGGCTTAGCTAGAAGGAAGCAAAATTTAAAGACTGCCTGAGAAAGAACGGCTAGTGATTGATGGAAGTCAAAAAGGAGGAAGGAGTGCTACCTGAACCTGACTTCTCGAACAAACAACAAGCACATCTAACTGACACCCTAATCCAGTAAAAACAAATTAACAAATAAAACAAAAAATTTTAGTGTATTTGTCTAAGTTAACTGACAATTTTATCTGAACAGTTATCGAGGGTAAATCTCAGGTGACTGAAAGGGCTTGATAGGCTGTAGGTTAAATGCTTGTAGAATGATCTAGTAAGTGAGGCGTGAAGCAGCTAAAGAGCTAAATTTAACCAGCATCAAGAGATTCTCAGAAGTCAGACACCGGAGGAAGGAGTGCTGTGACTGGAATTACCGAGATTAAAGAAGCAGAACTCTGTACTTGAACTTTAATCAAGTAAAAAAACAACCAACAAAGAAAGAAAAAAAATGTCTGTCTGAGTTAACCAAATGAATTTTATCTGAAGTTATCAGGTGTAAATCAGGGAGTGAAAGGAATGATAGCTGAGTTTAAATTACTTTGAAAGATTTAGTTAATTGGTGACCTGCTAGAAGGCTTCAAATACACTGCTGAAAAAGATTCTACTAAAACTTAACAGAAAGCACCTGGAGTTAGCAGTGCAATATGACTGAACCTCAACTGGGACTAAAAAAAGAACTATTAAATTTGATATTCAATTAGGAAAAACAAACTAACAAACAAAAAACAAAACAAATGTAGTGTTTTGAGTTAACTGAACTGAACAGTTGTCTGAACAGAGTTATGACCCATATAACCAGGTGACACAAAAGGCATAAGCAGTACGAAAGTGCCAGAGAAAGTCTACAAAGTAGGGTGTGGATTAGCTAAAGAAGCAATTGAAGACTCTATTAAAGACTGATGAAACTTAGCAGAAGACAGAGGAGGAAGAGCTGTGTGACTGACTTCTACTGGTACTAGAGAATAAACTTTTAATGGCATTTAATTCAGGGTAAAAATAACTAACAACAAAGCAAAAAATTTGTGTGCTTGTCTGAGTTAACTGCTGAACGGTTAACAGATTTTCTAACTATAAATCTCAGGGTGACTGAAAGGGCTTGACAGCAGTGCAGTTTAAGTACTTGCAGAGAAAGATCTAGTAAGTAGGGGTAGCAACCCAGAAGGAAGCTAAATTTAATGACTGTCTTAGAAGATTCCACTACAAACTTGTGAAACACAGGAAGAAGCAGTGCTGTGGATCAACTTCCTACTGGGACCAAAGAAGAAGAACACTTGTACTGACATCGAATTCAGGTAAAACACAACAAACAAAACAATAATTGTGTTTGGAGTGAGTTAACGAACTGAGTTGGTCACCAGAACAGTTATCATTCATAAATCTCCAGCTGACACAAAATGGTCAGTAATGGCTGCAATTCAAATTACTTGTAAGAAAGATCTAGTAAATGAGGATGTAGGTTAGCTAGAAGGAAGATAAATTTAAAACTTTGCCTTAGAACAGTACTCTTAGAAGCTTGAAAACACCAGGAGAGAAGAATTAACAATAATGACGGACATTACTGATTAAAGAAGTAGACCTCTTGTTCTGGATCTTTAATTCACTGTAAAACAACTGACACACAAAATAAAAAAAACAGGGGGTGGTCAGAGCTACCAGACTGAGGGTTATCTGAACAGTTTTCAAATATAATTCTGGTGACTGAAAAAACTGAAACAGCTGAGCAATTAAAATTACATATGAAAAGAATTATAGTAGGCAGTGGGCCTTAGCTAGAAAGAAAGCTAAACTTAAAGACAGCCTGAGATTTTGCTAGAAGATGGGCAGGAGACACAGGAGGAAGGGTGCTGTGACTGGACTTCTCGACTAGGACTAAACAAGTGAACTCCAATGCTTCACCTTTAGTAAGGTAAAAAAAAAAAGTAACTAATAAAACAAAAACAATATTAATGTGTTTGTCACGGTTAACTGAACTGAATGGTTATCTGAACATATCTTGCTGTAAATCTCAAAATGAAAGGCTTGATACCTGGCGTTAAATTACTTGAAAAAGATCTATAAAATGAGGTAGCTTAGCAGAAAACCTAAATTTAAAGACTCTCTTGATTTCAAGAAAGTGTAAGAAGCACCAGGGAGGAAGGATTGCTGTGTGACTGGACTACTCTACTGGGACTAGAGATAAAACTCTTTATAGGCCTTTAATTCAGGTAAAAAACTAACAACAAACAAAAAAAAAAAATGTAAACTACTCTGATTAACAGAACTGAATGGTTATCTACCAGTTTTAGCTGTAAATCTCGGTAACTGAAGGTTTGACAACAATGAAGATTAAATACAGAAAAGTCTAGTAAGTAAAATTGTAAGCAGCTGAAAGCTAAATTTAGCTGCCTTAGAAATTCCACTACAAAGCCAGCCTGACACAGGAAGAAGCAGTGTGTGACTGGACTTCACTACTGGGACTAAAGAAGAAGAACACTTGTACGACATTTAATTCAGATAAAAAAACAAACAAAACAATAATTGTGTTTGGTGAGTTAACCAACTGATTGATTACCAACAATTATCTATTCAAAATCTCAGCGACTGAAATGGTCCATAGCTGTGCAATTCAAAGTACTTGTAGAAAGATCTAGTAAGTAGGGATGTGAGTTAACTGAAAGAAGCTAAATTCAAAACTGCCTTAGACAATACTCTTGGAAACTTGGCAGAACCAGAGGACAAGTGCTGTGTGATGAACTTCTCTGGATTAAAGTAGAACTCTTGTTCTTGGATCTTTAATTCAGGATAAAAAAACTAACTGACATACAAAACAAAAAAAACAAGGTGTTGGTCAGAGTTAACTGAACTGAGAGGTTATCTGAACAGTTTTCTATGTATAATTCTCAGGTGACTGAAAGGGCCTGATAGCTGAGCAGTTAAAATTACATGTAAAAAGATTTATTAAGTAGGCAGTGGGCCTTAGCTAGAAGGAAGCTAAATTTAAAGACGGCCTGAGAAAGATTTTGTTGAAGATAGGCAGGAGACACCAGGAGGAGGGGTGCTATATGTGGACTTCGACTAGGACTAAACAAGTAGAACTCTTGTTACTGCAATTAAGGTAAAAAAAAATTAACTAATAAAACAAAACAATAATGTCTTTATCTGATTAACTAGACGAATGGTTATCTAGACACTTATCTTGCTAAATCTCAGGTGTGAAAGAGCGATACCTGCAGTTTAAATTACTTGGAGAAAGATCTAAAAAAGGGGTGTAGCTTAGCTAGAGAGGGCTATATTTAGACTCTCTAGAAGTTCTGCTAAGTTTGCAGAGACACCAGGAGGAAGAGTGCTGTGACTGGATTCTCTACTGGGACTAGAGATAAAACTCTTTATGAACCCTCAATTCAGGGAAAAAAAACTAACAACAAACAAAAAAAAAAAAAATTTACGAGCTTCTCTGAGTTAACAAGAATGAATGGTTATCTGCACAGTTTCTGCTAAATCTCAGGTGACTGAAAAAGATTGACGCTATGCAGTTTAAGTACTTACAGAAAGATCAAGTAAGGGAGAATGAAAACAGCTAGAAGATTAAATTTAATAACTGTAGGAATTAACAGCTTGGCGAAGACCAGAAGAAATAGTATAATATATACTTACTACTGGGACTAAAGAGAAAAACACTTGTGCCGACATTTAATTCAGGTTAAAAAACTAACAAACAAAACAATTGTGTTTGATTGAGTTAACTAAATAGTGACCAAACATTACCTATTCATAATCTCAGTGTCAGAAAGGTCCCATAGCTATGCAGTTCATTACTAGAAAAAGAAACTATAGTAGGGACGTGAGTGCTAGAGGAAGCTAACTGAAAACTGCAGAAAATTCTGTGGAAGCAGCAAAGACACAGGAGGAAACAATGCTGTATGACAGACTTCTACTTGATTAAAGTAGAACTCTTGTGCTTGGATCTTTAATTCAGGGTAAAAACAACGACAAACAAAACAAAAAAAACAGGGTGTGGTCAGAGTTAACTGAACTGAAAGTTATCTGAACAGGTTTCAAAGTATAATTCTCAGGTGCGAAAGGACGATAGCTGAGCAGTTTAAGTACATGTGAAAGATTTATTAGTAGCAGTGTGGCAGAAGAGCTAAATTAAGACACTAGAAAGATCTGCTAGAAGATAGGCAGAAGATACCAGGAGGAAGGAGTGCTATGACTGGACTGCGACTGGACTAAAGAAGCAGAACTTTGTGCTTGCACAGAATTAGGTAAAAACAAATTAACAAATAAACAAAAAAATATTACATGTTTTCTTGAGTTAACGAACTGAATGGTTATCATAACCTATGGTGACTGAAGGGCTTGTGTGCAGTTTAAATTAGTTGTGAAATATTTAACAAGTACGGGTCATGGCAGCTAGAAGAAGATAAATATAAGACCGCCTGAAAGATTCTGCCGAAATTGGCAGAAGACAAGAGCCGAAGGAGTTCTGAGACTGACTTCGACTGGACAGTGCAGTTCTTGTGCGCACCGCGCTAAATTCAGGAAAAAAAAACAAACAAAAATAAAACTTAAAAATGGCCTGCTTGTCAAGTTAACTGAACTGAATGATTATTTGAACAATTATCTAGGTGTAATCTCAGTTGATTGAAAGGGAACGATAACTGTGCAGTTTAAGAGTTGTGAAAAGATGTAGTAAGTAACTGGCATAGCTTCAATAGAAAAAGCTAAGTTAAACTGCTTAGAAGATTCTGCAAGAAGCTGGCGAAACACCTGGAGGAAAGGAGTGTCACGGGACCTACTGAGATGAGAGAATACTCTTGTGATGGACCTTTAATTCATGGTAAAAAACAAACTAACAACACAACAAAAATGGTGTCTTTTAAGAGTAACTGAACTGAGACAGTTATCGAACAGTTATCTAAATGTAAATCTCAGGTGACTAAAGGCTTGATAGCTGTGCATTTAAATTTCTTGTAGAAAAGGTTAGTATGAAGTGACACCCAAGAAGCTAACAAAAACTGCCGAGAAGATTCTGCTGAAACTTGAAGACTCAGGAGGAAGGAGTGTATATGACTGGACATCTCGACTGGGACTAAAAGTAGAACTAATGCGGTTTAATTTGAGGTCAAAAACTAACAAACAAACAAAAGAAAATAGTGCGTTTTCAGATTAACTGAACAAGTGGTGTCTAACAGTTATCTTGGTATAAATCCAGAAGACAAAAGGGTTTGAAACGCAAAGTTTAAATTAGGAGAAAAGACCAGTAAGTAGGGGTGTGGCTGAAAAAGAAGCTAAATTAAAGACTGTTTGAAAGATTCTGCTAGAAGCTTTGCAGAAACATAGGAAAGCAGTTCTGTTAGATTGAACTTCTCTTGGACTGAAAAAATAACTCTTATACTTGGCCTTTAATTCAGGGATAAAACAAACTAACATACAAAACAAAGTAAACTAAACAGATGTTATCCAAACAGTTATCTAAATTAAATTCAGGTGACTGAAGAGCTCGATAGCTATGCATTAATCAATTCTAGGAAGATCTAGTAATAGGGATGTAAAGCAGCAAGAAATAAATTTAAAACACATAGAAAGATTCTGCTAAAACTTGGCAGAAGACATCAGGGAAGACGCTGTGTGACTGGGCTTCTCTACTGGGATTAAAGAAGTAGAACTCCTGTACATGATTTATTATTCAGGGTAAAAAAAAGAAACTAACAAAACAAAAACAAAAAAAATGTGTTGTCATAGCTGACAGAACTGAATGGTTATCTGAACAGTTATCTAGGTAAATTTAGGTGACCTAAAGAGTCTGATAGCCAGCAATTCAAATGCAGAAAGATGTAAGTAGAGGTGTAGCTTATAGAAGGAAGCTAAATTTAAACTACCTCAGAAAGATTCTGCGAAGGTTGCAAAGACACCAGGAGGAAGAATGCTGTTTGACTGGACTCCTCTACTGGAACAAAATAGAACTCTTGTACTTGGACCTTTGAATTCTGGGTAATAAACAAACTAACAAGAAAAGAAAAATAAGTTTATTTATCTGATTAACAAACAAATACCCATCGACCAGATATCATATATAAATCAGGTGAGTGAAAAACGGTAGCTGCAGTTTAAATTACTTTTAAAGATTTGTTAATTGAACTGTGACAGCTAGAAGAGCTAAATTTAAACACGCCTCAGAGATTCTATACAAACTTGGCAGATGAGACCAGGAGGAGTAGTGGTGTGTGACTGACTTCATGACTGGTACTAAAGTGAACTCTTTACTGGACATTAATCAGGTAAAAACAACCAACAAAAAACAAAACAAAAATGGATTTGTTGAGTGAGTTAACTGAACGATCATATCCAACAGTTATGGCATTAATCTCAGTGACGAAACACGTAAGCTGTACAATTTAAATTACTAGTAGAAATATTCAGTTAGTATGGGACATGACAGCTAGATGGAAGCTAAATTTAAAAACTGCCTAGAAAGATTAGCTGATCATTGGCAGAAGTCACCAGGAGGAAGGAGTGTGTTTGACTGGACTTCTCGACTGGGAATAAACAATAGAACTCTTATACACACTTTAATTCAGGTAAAACAAATTAAATTAAAAATGTAAATTGTTTGTCAGTTAACTGAATTAAATAGTTATCTGAACATTATCAGGTGTAACTCTCAGGTGACTGAAAGGGCGAGATAGCTGTGCAGTTTAAATTACTTGTACAATGATCTAGTAAATTGAGGCATGGCTTAGCTAGAAGGAAGCTAACTTAAGACTGCTTTGAAACATTTGCTAGAATCTTGAGAAGACACCATGAGGAAGGAGTGTGTAGCTGGACTGCAGCAGTGAGACTAAAGTAGAACTCTTATTGCCACCTTTAATTCAGAGTAAAAAAAATAAAAAGAAAAGAAAAAAATGTTTGTCTGAGTTAACAGACTGATTTTATCTAAACTATCAGGTGTAAATCCAGGTGAGTGAAAGGGCCCAATAGCTGCACAGTTTAAATTACTTTAGAAGATTTAGTTAATGGGCTGTGACATAGCTAGAAGGAAGCTAAATTTAAACACTGCCTGAGAAAGATTCTACTAGAAACTTCTGAAGACACCTGAAGATGGTACTGTGACTGGACTTCAACTGGGACAAAAGTAGAACCTAAATTTGGTATTTAATTCAGGGTAAAACAAATAACAAACAAAACAAAAAATTAGGTGTTTGTCTGAGTTAACTGAACCGAACGGTTATAGGCAGAGTTACAGTGGTAAAACTCAGTGACTCAAAGGCTTGATAGCTGCACAGTTTAAATTACTTGAGAAAGAAATACAATGTAGAGGTGGATTAGCTAGAAGGCTAAATTTAAAGACTCTCTTAGAAAATTCTACTGAAACTTTGCAAGACAAAAGGAGGAAGGAGCGCTGTGACTGGACTTCTCTACTAGGACAAAAAAAAAACTCTTTACTTGGGCCTTAATTCAGGGTAAAAAACACAACAAACAAAAAAAAAAACATGTGTGCTTGTCACAGTTATCAGAACTGAATGGTCATCTGACCAGTTTTCAACATAATCTCAGGTGACTGAAAAGACACGACAGCTATACAGTTTAAATTACTTGCGAAAGATCTAGTAAGTAGGGGCATGGGTAGCTAGAAGGAAGCAAAATTTAATGACTGCCATAAAACTTTGAAACTTGGAAGAAACAAGGAAGAAGGAGTGCTGTGACTGAACTTCACTTACTAAACAAAAAAGACACTTCTACCGACACTTAATCAGGATGAAAAACAAATGAACAAACAAACAATAACTGTGTTTGGTGATTAACTGAACTGATTGATTACAGACAGTTATCTATTCATAAATCCAGTGACTGAAAGAGTCTGATGGCCAGTTCAATTACTTAGGAAAGATCCAGTAAGTAGGGGATGTGAGTTAGCTGAAGGAAGCTAAATTTAAAACTGCCTTAGAAAATTATATTTAAAACTAGCAGAAGACACCAGGAGGAAAAGTGCTGCGTACAAGGAGCTTCCACTTGGATGAAAAGTAGAACTCTTGTACTGGATCTTTAATTCAGTGTAAAAACAAACAAACAAACAAAAGAAAAAAAAACAGGTGTTGGTCAAAGTTGACTGAACGGAAGGTTATCTAAACAGTTTTCAAGCATAATTCTCAGGTGATTGAAGACTGATAGCTAGCAGTTTAAATTCATGTGAAAGACTTATTATAGGCAGGGAAAAACTGAAGGAAGCTAACTTAAAGACACTAGAAAATTCAACCGAAGATTGGCAGAAGACACAGGAGGAAAGTGCTATGTGACTGAACTTCTTGACTCGGACTAAGTAGAACTCTTGTGCATGCCTTTAATTAAGGTAAAACAAATTAACAATAAAACAAAAAAAAATAGTATGTTTGTCTGGGTACTAACTGAATGGTTATCTGAACACTTACCTTTGTAATCTCATGTGCTTGAAAAGGCGGAAACATGCAGTTTAAATTACTGAAAGATCGAAAAGTAAAGTGTAACCCAGCTAGAAGGAAGCTAAATTTAAATACTGCCTGAAACGATTCTCAGATACTTGCAGAAGACACCTGATTAGGAGTACGAATGACTGGACTTCTCAACTGAGACTAAAGTAGAACCACCATTGGATATTTAATTCAGGAAAAAACAAACAACAAACAAAAAAAATGTAATGTGTTTGTCTGAGTTAACTAACAGCAGTTATCTGAACAGTTATATTGATGTAAATCTCAAGACGACCAAAAGACTTGATAACTATACATTTAAATTACTTGGAGAAAGATCTAAAATGCAGGGCATTATATGAAGGCTAAAATAAAATTACTGCCTTGAAAGATTCTGCTAGAAACTTGGCAGAAGACATGAGGAAGAAGGAGGAGTGCCGTGACTGCACATCACTAAACAAAAGAAGAAGAACACAGCCGCTGACAATTAATTCAGGTAAACTAACAAACAAAAAAATAATTGTTTTGATGATTTAACTAAACCGATCAGTTACAACATTATACTCATAAATCTCAGTGACTGATGGGTCCGTAGCAATACAGGCAAATTACATAAAGATCTAGTAAGAAGGGGATCTGAGTTAATGAAGGAGCTAAATTTAAAACTGCCTTAGAACAATTATCCGACTTGGCAGAAGACACAGGAGGAAAAGTGCTGTGACAGGCTTCTACTTGGATTAAAGTGAACTCTTGCAGGATCCTAATTCAAGGTAAAAACAAACACAAAACAAAAAAAAAATGGTGTGTTTGTCGGAGTTAACTGAACGGCCATCTGAACATTAAATTGGTAAACCCAGGTGACACAAGGGCTCGATAGCTGGCAGTTTAAATTACTTGGAGAAAGATTTTCAAAATGAGGTGTAAACCAGCTGAGGCTAAATTTAAAGACTCTCTTAGAATTCTACTAGAAAAATTGCAGAAGACACTGAGGAAGGAGGCTGTGACTGACTTCTAGTCGGACTAGAAATAAAACTCATGAGCCTTTAATTCAGGGTAAACTAACCAACAAACAGAACAAAAAAATGTGTGTGCTGTCTGAGTTAACTGAACTGAATGATTATCTGATTTTCTATCTGTAAATATCAGGTGACTGAAAGGGCTTGACAGCTGTGCAGTTTAAATTACACAAAGATCTAGTAAGTAAGGGCATGGCTTAGCTAGAAGGAAGCTAAATTTAATACTAGAAAGTTCTAGAAACTTGGCAGTAGTGCACGAGGAGAAAGGGTGTTGTGTGACTGGACTACAGGACTAGAAAAGACTCATGCTTGGGCCTTTATTAGGTAAAACACAAATAACAAACAAAATGAAAATGTGTTTGGTGATCAACTGAACTGAATGGATACCAGAACAGTTATCTATTCATAAATCTCAGTGACGAAAGGATTGATAAATATACAATTAAGTACATAGAAAGATCAGTAAATAGGGATATGATTAGCTAGAAGAGCTAAATTTAAAAGGCCTTAGAAAATTATGTTAAACCTACAGAAGACACAGGAGGAAAAGTGCTGCGTGACAGAACTTCTACTGCACGAAAAAAGAACTCATACTGGACATTAATCAGCGTAAAAAAAAACCGACAAACAAAACAAAAAAAACAGGGTGTTGGTCAAGTTAACTGAACTGAAGGTTATCGAACAGTTTTAGGTATAATTCTCAGAACAAGAAAGGGCCTGATAGTAACAGTTTAAATTACATGTGAAAGATTTATTAATGAGCAGTGTGGCTTCGCTAGAAGGAAGCTAAATTAAAGACTGCCTGAGAAGATTCTGCTAGAAGATAGGCAGAAGACACCAGGGGAAGGAGTGCTATGTGACTGGACTCTCGACTAGGACAGGTAGACTCTCTGCTTGCACCTTTAATTAAGGGAAAAACAAATTAACAAATAAACAAAAAAAACGTGAGTGTGTCTGGTTAACTGAACTGATGGTTTCTGAACATATCTTGCTGTAAATCCAGGTGCGAGAAGGGCTTGATACTTATGCAATTTAATTACTTGTGAAAGATCTAGTAAGTAGAGGTGAGGCAGCTAGAAAGAGCTAAATTAAATACTGCCTGAAAGATTCACTAGAAACTTGGCGGAAGACACCCAATGAGGTGCTGTGTGACTAGACTTCTATGGGACTAAAGTAGAACTCTTAAATGTGGTATTTAATTCAGGGAAAAACAAACTAACAAACGAAAAAAATGTTTATATATGAGTTAACGGAACAAACTGTTAGATGAACAAAGACATTGGTGTAAATCTCAGGTGACACAAAGGGCTTGATAGCTGTGCAGTTTAAATTACTTGGAGAAAGATCTACAAAGTAGGGGTGTGGCTTAGCTAGAAGGAAACTAAATTTAAAGACTCTCTTAGAATTATTCTGCTAGAAACTTTGCCGAAGACATGAGGAGGAATGAGTACTGTGTGACTGGACTTCTCTACTGGGACTAGAGAAATAAAACTCTTTACTTGGGCCTTTAATTCAGGGTAAAAAAACTAACTAACAAGCAAAGCAAAAAAAAAATGTGTTTGCTTGTCTAAATTAACTGAACTGAATGGTTATCTGCCCAGTTTCTAGCTGTAAATTTCAGGTGACTGAAAGGGCTTGACAGCTGTGCAGTTTAAATTACTTGCAGAAAGATCTAGCAAGTAGGGGCACTGCTTGGCTAGAAGGAAGCTAAATTTAATGACTGCCTTAGAAAGATTCTTCTAGAAACTTGGCAGAAGACACTAGGAAGAAGGAGTGCTGTGTGACTGGACTTCACTACTGGGACAAAAGAAGTAGAACACTTGTACTTTGACATTTAATTCAGGATAAAAAAACTAACAAACAAAACAATCATTGTGTTTGAGTGAGTTAACTGAACTGATTGGTTACCTGAACAGTTATCTATTCGTAAATCTCCAGTGACTGAAAGGGTCTGATAGCTGTGCAGTTCAAATTACTTGTAGAATGATCTAGTAAGTAGGGGATGGGAGTTAGCTAGAAGGAAGCTAAATTTAAAGACGGCCTTAGAAAAATTCTGCTAGAAGATAGGCAGAAGACATATTGAGGAAGGAGTGCAAGTGACTGGACTTCGACTAGACTAAAGAACTAGAACTATTGTGCTTGCACCTTTAATTAAGGGTAAAAAAACAAATTAACTAATAAAATATATAAAGTATTAGTGCGTTTGTCTGAGTTAACTGAACTGAATGGTTATCTGAACACTTACCTTGCTGTAAATCTCAGGTGCTTGAAAGGGCTTGATACTTGTGCAGTTTAAATTACTCGTACAAAAAACTAGTAAGTAGGGGGTGTGGCTTAGCTAGAAGAAAGCTAAATTTAAAGACTGTTTTAGAAAGATTCTGCGAGAAGCATGGCAGAATATACCAGGAGAAAGGAGTTCTGTGTGACTGGACTTTTCTACTGGGATTAGAGAAGTCAAACTCTTGTTCTTGGACATTTAATTCAGGTTAAAAAAAAACAAGTTAACAAATAAAACAAAAAAATATTAGTGTGTTTGTCTGAGTTAACTGAACCGAACGGTTATCTGAGCAGTTATCTTTGTGTAAATCTCAGGTGACTCAAAGGGCTTGATAGCTGTGCAGTTTAAATTAGTTGGAGAAAGATCTATAAAGTAGGGGTGTGGCTTAGCTAGAAGGAAGCAAAACTTAAAGACTGTCTTAGAAGGATTCTGCTAGAAAGTTTGCAGAAGACACGAGGAGAAAGGTGTGCTGTGTGACTGAACTTCTCTACTGGGACTAGAGAAATAAAACTCTTTATTTGGGCCTTTAATTCAGGGTAAAAAAACTAACTAACAAACAAAAGAAAAAAACATGCTTATCTGAGTTAACTGAACTGAACGGTCATACACATGGTTTTCAAGCTGTAAATCTCAGGTGACTGAAAGGGATTGACAGCTGTGCAGTTTAAATTACTTGCAGAAAGATCTAGTAAGTAGGGGTATGGCTTAGCTAGAAGGAATCTAAATTTAATGACTGCCATAGAAAGATTCTGCTAGAAGCTTGGGAGAAGACACAAGGAAGAATTAGTGCTGTGTGACTGGACTTCACTACTGGGACTAAAGAAGAAGAACACTTCTACTTCGACATTTAATTCAGGTTAAGAAAAAAACAACTGAACAAACAAAACAATAATTGTGTTTGAGTGAGTTAACTGAACTGAATGGTTACCCGAAAAGTTATCTATTCATAAATCTCCAGCGACTGAAAGGGTCTGATAGCTGTGCAGTTCAAATAACTTGTAGAAAGATCTAGTAAGTAGGGGATGTGAGTTAGCTAGAAGGAAGCTAAATTTAAAAACTGCCTTAGAAAAATTATGTTAGAAGCTTGGCAGAAGACACCAGGAGGAAAGAGTGCTGTGTGACAGGGCTTCTCTACTTGGATGAAAGAAGTAGAAGTCTTGTACTTGGATCATTAATTCAGGTAAAAAAACAAACCGACAAAGAAACAAAAAAAAAAAAAAGGGTGTTGGTCAGAGTTAACTGAACTGAAAGGTTATCTGAACAGTTTTCTAGGTATAATTCTCAGGTGCCTGAAAGGGCCTGATAGCTGAGCAGTTTAAATTACATGTAGAAAGATTTATTAAGTAGGCAGTGTGGCTTTGCTAGAAGGAAGCTCAATTTAAAGACTGCCAGAGAAAGATTCTGCTAGAAGATAGGCAGAAGACACCAGCAGGAAGGAGTGCTATGTGACTGGACTTCTCGACTCGGACTAAAGAAGTAGAACTCTTCTGCTTGCACCTTTAATTAAGGGCAAAAAAAAACAAATTAACAAATAAAACAAAAAAAATATTAGTGTGTTTGTCTGAGTTAACTGAACTGAATGGTTATCTGAACACTTATCTTGCTGTAAATCTCAGGTGCTTGAAAGGGCTTGATACTTGTGCAGTTTAAATTACTTGTAGACAGATCTAGTAAGTAGGGGTGTGGCTTAGCTAGAAGGCTAAATTTAAATACTGCCTGAGAAAAATTCTGCTAGAAATTTGGCGGAAGAGACCTGGAGATAGGAGTGCTGTGTGACTGGACTTCTCAACTGGGACTAAAGAAGTAGAACTCTTAAATTTGGATATTTAATTCAAGGTAATAAAACAAACTAACAAACAAAACAAAAAAAATGTAGAGTGTTTGTCTGAGTTAACTGAACCGAACGGTTATATGAACAGATATATTGGTGTAAATCTCAGGTGACACAAAGGGCTTTATAGCTGTGCAGTTTAAATTTCTTGGAGAAAGATCTACAAAGTAGAGGTGCGGCTTAGCTAGAAAGAAGCTAAATTTAAAGACTATCTTAGATGGATTCTGCTAGAAACTTTGCAGAAGACATGAGGAGGAAGGAGCGCTGTGTTAATGGACTTCTCTACTGGGACAAGGGAAATAAAACTCTTTACTTGGGCCTTTAATTCAGGGTAAAAAAACTAACTAACAAGCAAAGCAAAAAAAAAATGTATTTGCTTGTCTAAATTAACTGAACTGAATGGGTTATCTGCCCAGTTTCTAGCTGAAATTTCAGGTGACTGAAAGGAGCTTGACAGCTGTGCAGTTTAAATTACTTCTGAAAGATCTAGCAAGTAGGGGCACTGCTTAAATAGAAAGAAAGCTAAATTAACGACTGCCTTAGAAAGATTCTTCTAGAAACTTGAGCAAGACACTAGAAAGAAGGAGTGCTGTGTGGACTGAACTTCACTACTGGGACAAAAGAAGTAGAACACTCGACTTGACATTTTAATTCAGGATAAAACTAACAAACAAAACAATCATTGTGTTTGAGTGAGTTAACTGAACTGATTGGTTACCTGAACAGTTATCTATTCGTAAATCTCCAGTGACTGAAAGGGTCTGATAGCTGTGCAGTTCAAATTACTTGTAGAATGATCTAGTAAGTAGGGGATGTGAGTTTAGCTAGAAGGAAGCTAAATTTAAAGACTGCCTTAGAAAAATTCTGCTAGAAGATAGGCAGAAGACATATTGAGGAAGGAGTGCTATGTGACTGGACTTCTCGACTAGGACTAAAGAACTAGAACTATTGTGCTTGCACCTTTAATTAAGGGTAAAAAAAAACAAATTAACTAATAAAATATATAAAGTATTAGTGCGTTTGTCTGAGTTAACTGAACTGAATGGTTATCTGAACACTTACCTTGCTGTAAATCTCAGGTGCTTGAAAGGGCTTGATACTTGTGCAGTTTAAATTACTCGTACAAAAAACTAGTAAGTAGGGGGTGTGGCTTAGCTAGAAGAAACTAAATTAAAGACTGTTTTAGAAAGATTCCACGAGAAGCATGGCAGAATATACCAGGAGAAAGGAGTTCTGTGTGACTGGACTTTTCTACTGGGATTAGAGAAGTCAAACTCTTGTTCTTGGACATTTAATTCAGGTTAAAAAAAACAAGTTAACAAATAAAACAAAAAAATATTAGTGTGTTTGTCTGAGTTAACTGAACCGAACGGTTATCTGAGCAGTTATCTCTGTGTAAATCTCAGGTGACTCAAAGGGCTTGATAGCTGTGCAGTTTAAATTAGTTGGAGAAAGATCTATAAAGTAGGGGTGTGGCTTAGCTAGAAGGAAGCAAAACTTAAAGACTGTCTTAGAAGGATTCTGCTAGAAAGTTTGCAGAAGACACGAGGAGAAAGGTGTGCTGTGTGACTGAACTTCTCTACTGGGACTAGAGAAATAAAACTCTTTATTTGGGCCTTTAATTCAGGGTAAAAAAAACTAACTAACAAACAAAAAAAAAAAATGTGCTTATCTGAGTTAACTGAACTGAACGGTTATCTGCACAGTTTTCTAGCTGTAAATCTCAGGTGACTGAAAGGGATTGACAGCTGTGCAGTTTAAATTACTTGCAGAAAGATCTAGTAAGTAGGGGTATGGCTTAGCTAGAAGGAATCTAAATTTAATGACTGCCATAGAAAGATTCTGCTAGAAGCTTGGGAGAAGACACAAGGAAGAATTAGTGCTGTGTGACTGGACTTCACTACTGGGACTAAAGAAGAAGAACACTCTACTCCACATTTAATTCAGGTTAAGAAAACAACTGAACAAAACAAAACAATAATTGTGTTTGGAGTGAGTTAACCGAACTGAATGGTTACCCGAAAAGATCTATTCACAAATCTGCACACTGAAAGGGTCTGATAGCTGTGCAGTCTAAAATTACTGGAGAAAGATCTAGTAAGTAGGGGATGTGAGTTAGCTAGAAAGGAAGTTAAATTTAAAACTGTAGAAAAATTATGTTAGAAGCTTGGCAGAAGACACCAGGAGGAAAGAGTGCTGTGTGACAGGGCTTCTCTACTTGGATGAAAGAAGTAGAAGTCTTGTACTTGGATCATTAATTCAGGGTAAAAAAACAAACCGACAAAGAAAACAAAAAAAAAAACAGGTGTTGGTCAGAGTTAACTGAACTGAAAGGTTATCTGAACAGTTTTCTAGGTATAATTCTCAGGTGCCTGAAAGGGCCTGATAGATGAGCAGTTTAAATTACATGTAGAAAGATTTATTAAGTAGGCAGTGTGGCTTTGCTAGAAGGAAGCTAAATTAAAGACTGCCAGAGAAAGATTCTGCTGAAGATAGGCAGAAGACACCAGCAGGAAGGAGTGCTGTGACTGAACCTTACGACTGACTAAAAGAAGTAGAATCCTTCTGCTTGCACCTTTAATTAAGGGCACAAATTAACAAATAAACCAAAAAAAATATTAGTGTGTTTGTCTGAGTTAACTGAACTGAATGGTTATCTGAACACTTATCTTGCTGTAAATCTCAGGTGCTTGAAAGGGCTTGATACTTGTGCAGTTTAAATTACTTGTAGACAGATCTAGTAAGTAGGGGTGTGGCTTAGCTAGAAGGAAGCTAAATTTAAATACTGCCTGAGAAAAATTCTGCTAGAAATTTGGCGGAAGAGACCTGGAGATAGGAGTGCTGTGTGACTGGACTTCTCAACTGGGACTAAAGAAGTAGAACTCTTAAATTTGGATATTTAATTCAAGGTAATAAAACAAACTAACAAACAAAACAAAAAAAATTGTAGAGTGTTTGTCTGAGTTAACTGAACCGAACGGTTATATGAACAGATATATTGGTGTAACCTCAGGTGACACAAAGGGCTTTATAGCTGTGCAGTTTAAATTTCTTGGAGAAAGATCTACAAAGTAGGGGTGCGGCTTAACTAGAAAGAAGCTAAATTTAAAGACTATCTTAGACGGATTCTGCTAGAAACTTTGCAGAAGACATGAGGAGGAAGGAGCGCTGTGTTACTGGACTTCTCTACTGGGACAAGGGAAATAAAACTCTTTACTTGGGCCATTAATTCAGGGTAAAAAATAACTAACAAACAAAGCAAACAAAAAATTTGTGTGCTTGTCTAAGTTAACTGAACTGAATGGTTATCTGCCCAGTTTTCTAGCTGCAAATCTCAGGTGACTGAAAGGGCTTGACAGCAGTGCAGTTTAAATTACTTGCAGAAAGATCTAGTAAGTAGGCGCACTGCTTAACTAGAAGGAAGCTAAATTTAATGACTGCCTTAGAAAGATTCTGCTAGAAACTTGGCAGAAGACCCGAGGAAGAAGGAGGAGTGCTGTGTGTCTGGACTTCACTACTGGGACTAAAGAAGAAGAACACTTGTACTTTGACATTTAATTCAGGTTATAAAAAAATAACTAACAAACAAAACAATAATAGTGTTTGAGTGAGTAAACTGAACGGATTGGTTACCCAACAGGATTTACAGCTAGAAAACTGTGCAGATAACCATACAGTTCAGTTAACACAGAACAAACACACAAATTGTTTTGATTGTCTGTTAGTTTGTTTGTTTTACTTTACCCTGAATTAAAGGCCCAAGTACAAGAGTTCCGATTCTCTAGTACCAGTACAGAAGTCAGCCACACAGCGTTCCTTCCTCCTGGTGTCTTCTGCAAAGCTTATAGCAGACTCCATCTAAGGCAGTCTATAAATTTAGCTTCCTTCAAGCTAAACCACGCCACCTAATTACTAGATTTTTCTCAAAGTAATTTAAACTGCACAGCTAATAGCCCTTTGTGTCACCTGAGATTTACACTTAGATACCTGTTCAGATAACAATTCCGTTAAGTTAACTCAGACAAACACAAAAATTCTTTTTGTTTTGTTTTTTAGTTGTTTTTTTTTTACCCTGAGTTAAATATCTAAGTTGAAGAGTTCTACTTCATTAGTCCCAGTTGAGACGTCTAGTCACATAGCGCTCCTTATTTCTGGTGTCTTCTGCCAAGTTTCTAGTAGAATCTTTCTCAGGCAGTCTTTAAATTTAGCTTCCTTCTAGCTAAGTTACACCCCCAACTTAATAAATCTTTCTACACATAATTTAAACTGCACTACTATCAAGCCCTTTCACTCACCTGAGATTTACACCTGGATAAGTGTACAGATAAACATTCAGTTCAGTTATCTGAGACAGAGAAACTATTTTTATTCTTTTCTTTGTTAGTTTATATTTTTTACCCTGAATTAAAGGTCCAAATACAAGAGTTCTACTACTTTAGTCCCAATAGAGAAGTCCAATCACATGGCTCCTTCCTCCAGGTGTCCTCTGCCAAGCTTCTAGCAGAATCTTTCTAAAGAAGTCTTTAAATTTAGCTTCCTTCTAGCTAAGCCACACCCTGAACTTACTAGGTCATTCTACAAGTAATTTAAACTGCACATCTGTCAGGCCCTTTCTGTCAACTGAGATTTACTCCTACATAACTGTTCAGATAACCATTCAGTTCAGTTAACTCAGACAAACACTATTTTTTTGTTTTGTTTCTTATTTTTTTTACCCTGAATTGAAGATCCAAGTACAAGAGTTCTTCTTCTTTAATCCAGTAGAGAAGTCCAGTCACACAGCACTCCTTCTTCCTCGTGTCTTCTGCCAAACTTCTAGCAGAATCTTTCTATAGCAGGCTTTAAATTTAGCTTCCTTCTAGCTAAGCCATGCCCCCTACTTATTAGATCTTTCTACAAGTAATTTAAATTGCACAGGTATCCAGCCTTTCAATCACCTGAGATTTACACCTAGATAAGTGTTCAGATAACCATTCAGTTCAGTTAACTCAGACAAGCACACCCATTCATTTGGTCTATTGGTTTGTTTTTTTACCATGAATTAAAGGTCCAAGTAGTAGAGTTCTACTTCTTTAGCCCCTGTCAAGAAGTTCATTCACACAGCACTCCTTCCTCCTGGTGTCTTCTGCCAATCTACTAACAGAATCTTTCTCAGGCAGCCTTTAAATTTTGCATCCTTCTAGCTAAGCCATGCCCCGTACTTACTAAATATTTCTACAAGTAATTTAAACTGCACAGCTGTCAAGCCATTTCAGTCACCTGAGATTTATACCTAGATAACTGTTCAGATAACCATTCTGTTCAGTTAACTTGGACAAACACACTATTTTTTTTGTTTTGTCTGTTGGTTGGTTAATTTATCCTGAATTATAGGTTCATCTACAAAAGTTATACTTCTTTAATCCCAGTAGAGAAGTGCATTCATCAACCGCTTTCCTCCTGGTGTCTTCTGCCAAACTTCTAGCATAATCTTTCTAAGGCAGTCTTTAAATTTAGCTTCCTTCTAGCTAAGCCACACCCCTACTTACTATATCTTTTTACAAGTAATTTGAACTGCAATGCTATCAAGCCCTTTCAGTCACCTGAGAGTGATGCAGAAATAACTGTTCGGATAACTATTCAGTTCAGTTAACTCCAACAAACACACCAATTTTTTGTTATTTTGTTTATTCATTTGTTTTTTTTACCCTGAATTAAGGTCCAGGTACAAGAGATCTACTTCTTTAGTCCAAGTAGAAAAATCCAGTCATACAGCACTCCTTCCTCCTGGTGTCTTCTGCCAAGCTTCTAGCAGAACTTTTCTAAGGCAGTCTTTTAATTTAGCTTCCTTCTATTTAAGCCATGCCCTCTACTTACTAGATATTTCTATAAATAATCTAAACTGCACAGCTGTCAAGCCCTTTCAGTCACTTGAGATTTACACCTGGATAACTTTTCAGATAACCATTCAGTTCAGTTAACTCCACTAAGCACACTCATTTTTTTTAGTTTTATTTGCTAGTTTTTTTACCCTGAATTAAAGATCCAAGTAGAAGAGTTCTACTTCTTCAGTCCATGTCGAGAAGTCCAGTCACACAGCACTCCTTCCTCCTGGTGTCATCTGCCGATCTTCTAGCAGAATTTTTCTCAGGCAGTCTTTAAATGTAGCTTCCTTCTAGCTAAGCCATTTCCTGCACTTACTAAATATTTCTAAAAGTAACTTAAACTGCAATGCTATCAAGCCCTTTCAGTCAACTGAGTTTTACACCTCAAAAACTGTTCGGATAACCATTCAGTTCAGTTAACTCCAACTTCACACCAATTTTTTTTATTTTGTTAATTCATTTTTTTTTTAACCTGAATTACAGGTCCAAGTACAAGATTTCTACTTCTTTAGTCCCAATATAGAAGTCCAGACACACAGCACTCCTTCTTCCTGGTGTCTTCTGAGAAGCTTCTTCATTAATATTTCTAAGACACTCTTTAAATTTAGCTTCCTTCTAGCTAAGTCACTCACCCTGCTTACTAAATATATCTACAAGTAATTTAAACTGCACAGCTATCAGGACCTTTCAGTCACCTATGATTTACACCTAGATAACTGTTCAGATAACCATTTAGTTCAGTTAACTCAAACAAACGCACTATTTTTTTTTGTTTTGTCTGTTGGTTGGCTAATTTATCCTGAATTATAGGTTCATCTACAAGAGTTATACTTCTTTAATCCCAGTAGAGAAGTGCATTCGCACAACATGCTTTCCTCCTGGTGTCTTCTGCCTAACGTCTAGCATAATCTTTCTAAGGCAGTCTTTAAATTTAGCATTCTTCTAGCTAAGCCACACCCCCTACTTACTATAGCTTTCTACAAGTAATTTAAACTGCAATACTATCAAGCCCTTTCAGTCACCTGAGATTTACTCAAAAATAACTGTTCAGATAATCATTCAGTTCAGTTAACTGCAACAAACACGCCATTTTTTTTTTGTTATTTTGTTTATTCATTTGTTTTTTTACCCTGAATTAAAGGTCCAGGTACAAGAGATCTACTTCTTTAGTCCAATTAGATAAGTTCAGTTACAGAGCACTCCTTCCTCCTCGTGTCTTCTGCCAAGCTTCTAGCAGAATTTTTCTAAGGCAGTCGTTTAATTTAGCTTCCTTCTATTTAAGCCATGCCCCCTACTTACTAGATCCTTCTAAAAGTAATCTAAACTGCACAGCTATCAAGCCCTTTCAGTCACTTGAGATTTACACCTAGATAACTTTTCAGATAACCATTCAGTTCAGTTAACTCCGAGAAGCATACTCATTTTTTTAGTTTTATTTGCTAGTTTTTTTTACCCTGAATTAAAGATCCAAGTAGAAGAGTTCAACTTCTTCAGTCCATGTCGAGAAGTCCAGTCACACAGCACTCCTTCCTCCTGGAGTCTTCTGCTAATTTCTAGCAGAATCTTTCTTAGGCAACCTTTATATTAATCTTCCTTCTTGCTAAGTCACGCCCCCTTCTTTCTAAATCTTTCTACAAGTAATTCAAACTGCACATCTATCAGGCCATTTCACTCACCTGAGATTTACACCTGGATAACAGTTCAGATAACCATTCAGTTCAGTTAACTCAGACAAACAAATCAATTTTTTTTCTTTTGTTTCTTAGATTGTTTTTTTATTTTGAATTAAAGGTCCAAGTCCAAGAGCTCTACTTCTTCAGTCCCAGTACAGAAGTCCAGTCACACAGCACTAATTCCTCCTAGAGTCTTCTGCCAAGCTTCTAACAGAATCTTTCTAAAGCAGTTTTTTTAAATTTGTCTTCCATCTAGCTAAGCCACACCGCCTACTTACTAGATAATTCTACAAGTAATTTGAACTGCACAGCTATCAATCCCTTTCAGGTACTCGAGACTTATGCCTAGATAACTGTTCGGGCTAACCATTCAGTTCACTTAACTCACTCAAACCATTATTTTTTTGTTTTGTTTGTTAGTTTTTTTTTACACGGAATAAAAGGTCAAAGTACAAATGTTCTTCTTCTTTAGTCCAAGTAGAGAAGTCCAGTCACACATCACTCAGTCTTCCTGATGTCTGCTGCCAATCTTCTATCAAAATCTTTTTTAAGGCAGTAATTAAATTTAGCTTCCTTCTAGCTAAGCCATACATCTACTTACTAGATCTTTCTGCAAGTAATTTAAACTGCACAGCTGTCAAGCCCTTTCAGTCACCTGAGATTTACAGCTAGAAAACTGTGCAGATAACCATACAGTTCAGTTAACACAGACAAGCACACAAATTGTTTTTTGATTGTCTGTTAGTTTGTTTGTTTTACTTTACCCTGAATTAAAGGCCCAAGTACAAGAGTTCCGATTCTCTAGTACCAGTACAGAAGTCAGCCACACAGCGCTCCTTCCTCCTGGTGTCTTCTGCAAAGCTTATAGCAGACTCCATCTAAGGCAGTCTATAAATTTAGCTTCCTTCAAGCTAAACCACGCCACCTAATTACTAGATTTTTCTCAAAGTAATTCAAACTGCACAGCTATCAAGCCCTTTGGGTCACCTGATATTTTCACTGAGATACCTGTTCAGTTAACCATTCGGTTCAGTTAACTAAGACAAACACACACATTTTTTTGTTTTGTTTGTTAGTTCGTCTTTCTACCCAGAATTAAATATCCAAGTTGAAGAGTTCTACTTCTTTAGTCCCAGTTGAGACGTCCAGTCACACAGCACTCCTTCCTTCTGGTGTCTTCTGCCAAGTTTCTAGTAGAATCTTTCTCAGGCAGTCTTCAAATTTAGCTTCCTTCTAGCTAAGTCACTTCCCTGCTTAGTAAATCTTTCTACAAGTAATTAAACTGCACAGCTATCAAGCCCTATCACTGACTTGAGATCTACACCTGGATAACTGTTCAGATAACCATTCAGTTCAGTTAACTCAGACAAACAATTTTTTTTCTTTTCTTTGATAGTTTATTTTTTTTACCCTGAATTAAAGGTCCAAGTACAAGAGTTCTACTTCTTTAGTCCCAGTAGAGAAGTCGAGTCAGAAAGCACTCCTTCTTCCTGGTGTCTTCTGCAAAGCTTTGAGCAGAATCTTTCTAAGACAGTCTTTAAATTTAGCTTCCTTCTAGTTAAGCCATGCCCCCTACTTACTTGATCTTTCTACAAGTAATTTAAAGTGCAATGCTATCAAGCTGAGCCGCGGGCCTTTCTTACTAGATTTTTCTACAAGCAATTTAAACTGCACTGCTATGATACCCTTTCAGTCACCTGAGATTTACACCTAGATAACTGTTCAGATAACCATTCAGTTCAGTTAACTCAGACAAACACACTAATTTGTTTTCTTTTGTTTGATAGTTTTTTTTTACCCTTAATTAACGGTCATAGTAAAAGAATTATACTTCTTTTGTCCCACTCAAGAAGTCCAGTCACTCAGCTGTCCTTCCTCCTGGTGTCTTCTGCCAATATCTAGAAGAATCTTTCTCAGGCAACCTTTTTCTTGCTAAGTAACGCCCCCTACTTACTAAATCTTTCTACAAGTCATTTAAACTGCAGAGCTATCAGGCCCCTTTCACTCACCTGAGATTTACACTTGGATAACAGTTCAAATAACCTTTCAGTTCAGTTAACTCAGACACACAAACTAATTTTTTTCTTTTGTTTGTTAGATTGTTTTTTTTTGCTCTAAATTAAAGGTCCAAGTACAAGAGTTCTTCTTCTTTAGTCCAAGAAGAGAAGTCCAGTCATACGGCACTCCTTCCTCCTGAAGTCTTCTGCCAAGCATCTAACAGTATCTTTCTAAGGCAGTTTTTAAATTTGGCTTCCTTCTAGCTAAGCCACACCCCCTACTTACTAGATCTTTCTACAAGTAATTTGAACTGCACAGCTATCAAGCCCTTTCATTCAGTGGGGACTTATGCCTAGATAACTGTTCGGATAACCATTCAGTGCAGTTAACTCACTCAAACACACCATTTATTTTCTTTTGTTTGTTAGTTTTTTTACCCTGAATTAATCGTCAAAGTACAAGTGTTCTTCTTTAGTCCCAGCAGGGAAGTCCAGTCACACAGCGCTCCTTTCTACTGGTGTCTTCTGCAAAGCTTCTAGCAGACTCCTTTTAAGGCAGTCTTTAAATGTAGCTTCCTTCCAGCCTACCCACACCACCTAATTACTAGATTTTTCTCAAAGTAATTTAAACTGCACAGCTATCAAGCCCTTTGTGTCACCTGAGATTTACACTTAGATACCTGTTCAGATAACCTTTCAGTTCAGTTAACTCAGACAAACAAACATTTTTTTTGTTTTTTTTTTTAGTTTGTTTTTTTAACCTGAATTAAATATCCAAGTTGAAGAGTTCTGCTTCTTTAGTCCCAGTTGAGACGTCCAGTCACACAGCACTCCTTCCTTCTGGTGTCTTCTGCCAAGTTTCTAGTAGAATCTTTCTCAGGAAGACTTTAAATATAGCTTCCTTCTAGCTAAGTCACGCCCCCTACTTACTAAATCTTTCTACCAGTAATTTAAACTGCACAGCTATCAAGTCCTTTCACTCACCAGAGATTTACACCTGTTTAACTGCTCAGATAAGCATTCAGTTCAGTTAACTAAGACAAACTTTTTTTTCTTTTCTTTGTGAGTTTTACCTAGTTAAAGGTCAAGTACAAAGTTCAACTTTTTTAGTCAAAGTAGAGAAGTCCAGTCACACAGCAGTCCTTCCTGCTGCTGTCTTCTGCCAAGCTTCTAGCAGAATCTTTCTAAGGCAGTCTTTAAATTTAGCTTCCTTCAAGCTAAGACACACGCCAAACTTACTAGATCATGCCACAAGTAATTTAAACTGCACAGCTATCAAGCCCTTTCAGTCACCTGAGATTTACACCAAGATAACTGTTCAGATAACCATTCAGTTCAGTTATCTCAGACAAACTTATTAATTTTTTTTGGTTTGTTTGTTAGTGTGTTTCTTTTACCCTGAATTAAAGGTTGAAGTACAAGAGTTCTACTTCTTTAGTCCCAGTAGAGATGTCCAGTCACACAGCACTCCCTCCTCCTGGTGTCTTCGGCCAATTCTCTAGCAAAATCTTTCTCAGGCAGTCTTTAAATTTAGCTTCCTTCTTGCTAAGCTGCACCCCGTACTTTATAGATCTTTCTACAAGTTATTTAAACTGCACAGCTATCAAGTCTTTTCAGTTGCCTGAGATTTACAACTACTGTAGATAAGTGTTCAGGTAACCATTCCGTTCAGCTAAGTCAGACAAACACACTAATTTTTTTTGTTTTATTTGTTAATTTGGTTTTTTATCTGAATTAAATGTCCAAGTACAAGAGTTTGACTTCTCTATTCCCAGTAGAGAAGTCCAATCACACAGCACTCCTTCTTCCTAGTATATTCTGCCAAGCTTCTAGCAGAATCTTTCTAAAGCCATCTTTAAATTTAGCTTCCTTCTAGCTAAGCCACACCCCCTACTTAATAGATCTTTCTACAAGTAATTTAAACTGCACAGGTATCAAGCCCTTTCAATCACCAGATATTTACAACTAGATAAGTGTTCAGTTAACCATTCAGTTCATTTAACTCAGACAAACACACTAACATTTTTTTGTTTTATTTGTTAAATTGTTTTTTTACCCTTAATTTAAGGTGCAAGTACAAAAGTTCTACTTCTTTAGTCCTAGTCGAGAAGTCCAGTCACGTAGCACTCCTTCCTCCTGGTGTCTTCTTCCTATATTCTAGCAGAATCTTTCTCAGTCAGTCTTTAAATTTAGCTTCCTTCTAGCTAAGCCACATTGCCTATTTACTAAATCTTTCTACAAGTAATTTAAACTGCAAAGCTATCAGGCCCTTTCAGTCACCTAAGAATTATACCTAGATAACTGTTCAGATTACCTTTCAGTTCAGTTAACTCTGACCAACACCCTGTTTTTTTGTTGTTTTGTTTGTCAGTTTATTTATTTTTTCTCTGAATTAAAGGTCCAAGTACAAGAGTTCTACTTCTTTAATAAAAGTAGAGAAGCTCTGTCACACTGCACTCTTTCCTCCTGGTGTTTTCTGTCAAGCTTCTAACAGAATTTTTCTAAGGCAGTTTTTAAATTTAGCCTCCATCTAGCTAACTCACATCCCCAACTTACTAGATCTTTCTGCAAGTAATTTGAACTGCACAGCTATCAAACCCTTTCAGTCACTGGAGATTTATGAATAGATAACTGTTCGGGTAACCATTCAGTTCAGTTAATTCACTCAAACACATTATTTGTTTTGTTTGTTAGTTTGTGTTTTTACTCTGAATTAAAGGCCCAAGTACAAGAGTTCTTTTTCTCTAGTCCCAGTAGTGAAGTCCAGTCACACAGCACTCCTTCTTCCTCATGTCCTCTGCCAAGCTTCTAACAGAATCTTTCTAAGGAATTGATTACATTTAGCTTCCTTCTAGCTAAGCCATGTCCCTACTTACTAGATCTTTCAGCAAGTAATTTAAACTGCACAGCTCTCAAGTCCTTTCAGTCACCTCAGATTTACGGGTAGAAAATTGTGCAGATAACCATTCAGTTCAGTTAACTCAGACAAGCGCACAAATTGTTTTTTGTTTTGTTTGTTAGTTAGTAATTTTTACCCTGAATTAAAGGCCCAAGTACAAGAATTTTATTTCTCTAGTCCCTGTAGAGAAGTCCAGTCAAACAGCGCTTCTTCCTCCAGGTGTCTTCTGAAAAGTTTCTAGCAGAATCCTTCTAAGAGAGTGTTTAAATTTAGCTTCATTCTAGCTAAGACACATCCCTACTTTATAGATCTTTCTCCAAGTAATTTAAACAGCACAGCTATCAAGCCGTTTGTGTCACCTGAGATTTACACCTAGATAACTGTTCAGATAACCGTTCTGTTCAGTTAACTCAGACAAACACACTACATTTTTTTGTTTGTTTCTTAGTTTGTTTTGTTACCCTGAATTAAATATCCAAATTGAAGAGTTCTTCTTCTTTAGTCAAAGTTGAGAATTCCAGTCACACAGCACTCCTAGCTCCAGGTGTCTTCAGCCTAGTTTCTACCAGAATCTTTCTCAGACAGTCTTTAAATTTAACTTCCTTCTAGCTAAGTCACACACCCTACTTACTAAATCTTTCTACAAGAAATTTAAACTGCGCAGCTATCAAGCCGTTTCACTCACCTGAGAGTTACACCTGGACAACTTCAGATAAAAATTCAGTTCAGTTAACTCAGACAAGCAATTTTTTGTTCTTTTCTTTGTTAGTTTATTTTGCTAGCCTGAATTAAAGGTCCAAGTATAACAGTTCTACTTCTTTAGTCTCAGTAGCGAAGTCCAGTCACACAGCACTCCTTCCTCCTCATGTCTTCTGCCAAGCTTCTAGCCGAATCTTTCTATGGCAGTCTTTAAATTTAGCTTCCTTCTAGCTAAGCCACGCCCCAACTTAGTAGATCATTCTACAAGTAATTTAAACTGCACAGCTATCAAGCCCTTTCAGTCACCTGAGATTTACACCTAGATAACTGTTCAGATAACCATTCAGTTCAGTTAACTCAGACAAACACACTAATTTTTTTTGTTTTATTTGTTAATTTGTTTTTCTTAACCTGAATTAAAAAGTGCAAGTACAAAAGTCTTACTTCTTTATTCCCATTCGAGAAGTCCAGTCAAGCAGCACTCCTTCCTCCTTGTGTCTTCTGCCAATTATCTAGTCGAATCTTTCTCAAGCAGTCTTTAAATTTAGCTTCCATCTAGTTAAGCCATGCCCCATACTTACTAAATATTTCTACTAGTAATTAAACTGCACAGCTATCAAGCTCTTTCAGTCACTGGAGATTAATGCCTATGTAACTGTTCTGATAACCATTTAGTTCAGTTAACTCACTCAAACACACCAATTTTATTTTTGTTTTCTTGATTGTTTGTTTTTTTACCCTGAATTAAAGTCCCAAGTACAAGAGTTCTTTTTCTCTAGTCCCAGTAGAGAAGTCCAGTCTCGCAGCACTCATTCTTCCTGGTGTCTTCTGCCAAGCTCTAGCAGAATCTTTCTAAGGCAGTCATTAAATTTATCTTTCTTCTAGCCAAGCCATGCTCCTACTTTCTAGATCTTTCCAAAAGTAATTTAAACTGCACAGCTGTCAAACACTTTCAGTCACCTGTGATTTACAGCTAATTAACTGTTCAGATAACCATTTAATTCAGTTAACATAGACAAGCACACTATTTTTTTTCTTAAGTTTGTTAGTTTGTTTTTGTACCCTGAATTAAAGGACAAAAAACAAGAGTTACATTTTTCTTGTCCTATTAGAGAAATCCAGTCACACAGCACTCCTTCCTCCTGGTGTCTTCTGCAAAGCTTCAAGCAGAATCTTTCTAAGACAGACTTTAAATTTAGCTTCCTTCTAGCTAAGCCATGCCCTCTACTTACTAGACCTTTCTACAAGTAATTTAAACTACACAGTTATCAAGCCCTTTCAGTCACCTGAGATTTACTCCTGGATAGCTTTACAGATAACCATTCAGTTATGTTAACTCGGACAAACACATTAATTTGTTTTCTTTTGTTTGTTAGTTTTTTTTACCCTGAATTAAAGGTGCAAGCAAAAGAGTTATACTTCTTTAGTCACACTCAGAGGTCAATCACACAAGCTCCTTCCTCCTGAAGTCTTCTGCCAAGCATCTAAAAGTATCTTTCTAAGGCAGTTTTTAAATGTGGCTTCCTTCTAGCTAAGCCACACCCCCTACTTACTAGATCTTTCTACAAGTAATTTGAACTGCACAGCTATCAAGCCCTTTCAGTCAGAGGAGACTTACACCTGGATAACTGTTCGGATAACCATTCAGTTCAGTCAACTCACTCAAATACACTATTTTTTTGTTTTGTTTGTTAGTTTTTTTTACCCTGAATTAAAGGTCAAATTACAAGCGTTCTTCTTCTTTAGTCCCAATAGAGAAGTCCAGTCACATAGCACTCTTTCTTCCTCATGTCTGCTGCCAAGCTTCTAGCATAATCCTTCTAAGGCAGTCATTAAATTTAGCTTCCTTCTAGCTAAGCCACACCTCTACTTACTAGATCTTTCTGCAAGTAATTTAAACTGCAAAGCAGTCAATCCCTTGCAGTCACCTGAGATTTACAGCTAGGAAAGTGGGCAGATAACCATTCAGTTCAGTTAACACAGACAAGCACACAAAGGGTGGTATATTCAAAAGGGTTGCGCCATGCACACTAGGGTTGCGCCTGCGCAAGTCCAAAAGTGCGCCATTCTGCGATATTCAGCAAGAGGCAGTTGCATCACGAAAAACATGCTGAGCAACAGCGCAATGCAAATGACGACATCGCGCAACAGAAGAAATAGATCCATGCATAAAAATGTCGATGTCAAAGAGTTGCGAATGCTAGTACAGCGAACAGCCGGAAGTTGCACCTGAGCGGGAAATGAGCCAACAAAAAAGGCTCAAGGAAGAGGTGCAAGAATACACAGGGATGCCAAGGGGAAAGAGAGAGAAAGACAGACAGTGACAGGCCAGGGCAGGCAAGGGAATCAGTGTGGACATAGGCTGCAGAGGCCAGCGAGGTTGCCAATGCAGTGGAAGTAGCAGTCAGGACGGCGGGGTAACAGAGCAACATCAGCCAGGGGCACAAGCCAGGGAGATGGACAGTGGCAGCTTCCACATGGAAGCTGTAATGAGGGGTGAGAATGCAAGGTGCAGGGGACATGCATGGAAGGGCCCGTCGATGCGCCAACAGGCGATACCCGTGCCGCATCAACTTTGGGTGTACACAGATGTGAGATGGTGGACGGTACAGCTGAACAGGACAATACCGGCTCTGTGAGCTGTGCAGTGATGTGATGCAGGCACCCTCACGGTCATGCTGTCAGTGGAGACAAGGTGACAGCCTGCATGTGCCTGCTGCGCCACGGGCACCTTCAGAGGCCAACAGAGGACACCACAGGCATCACAGTCGACATCGCATCCTCACCCAATTCTTCCAGCGCCTGCTGCACATGCTGCGGGCACATCATTTCCCCAGCACCGTGGCAGGCGTACAGCGGCAAACGCGGGCATTCACAGATGGCTCGCCGCCTTGCATGCGAGACCATAGACTGCACCCGTAGCATTCACCGCCACCTGGCGATGGGGCCGCGTGCAAGAATGAAAGGGCTTCCCAGTGTCAGCTGCCGGTGGTGTGTGATGCCACTGGGTTGTATAATCAATGTCTGTGCCACACCCTGGCAGGCCATGATGCCTTTATGGAATCAGTCACTGTGCCACCGATTGAGTGGGGACATTCCCGGCCATCTAGTGGTGAATGCGCATGTAGAAATGCAAACTTGGGGCAGGGTGGGATGCAGATCATGGTGAGCACCAGGGATATGGGCAACATGGACTGAACATGAGACTGATCTCACTATCTCCACAGGTGACAGCGGAAACCCACTCCGTCCTGGCTGCTCACGTACCGGCCCCGTGACCCCATCACAGCAGCGTATAATGAGGCACCTGCGCCACACAACATCATTGAGGTGTTTGGGATACTCAGCATACTAATACCTAGACACCTCCAGCGGTGCCCTGGGCCCAGCCCCTCAAAGCATGGGATATTCCTGGCCTGTTGTCTACTGTATGTGTGTAATGACTGTGGGATAACCGTACAGGTTGAAGGGAGGACAGCGATAGTCACCAGCGCTGGTGTTGATGAGATGAACAGCCCACCTGACGGCAGACACCGACTGATCCAGCAGCCCAACTGCACAGGACACCATGCGAACATTATGCACAACACAGGTAAGTCAAGGGGCCATATGCAAACAACACTGTTCTGGTGCAACCACAGGCATACAGGTAACACACCAGGGGCGCACAGCAGCAAGTGGTGGAAAGGACCAGGCACAAACACACCATCGGGAGGAACAGTCATTGGACACACACAAAAACACCATGCACAAATCATACATGGGCAGGTGCAGCAAACAGGAACAGACATGGCAACACACAGATCCACAGACCACCCACCTGTACTGTCCAAGCACGTGTCAGTACTGGGCACCCTGCACAACAATGTACAGTACAATGCAGGCATCATCATGCATGCACCTGTGGACAGCAGTAAGGATGGTGTGCAGGTGGTCATATGTCGGCGTGATGGGCGGGGCACCCCCAGTGCCTGCCCACCATAGCCGCACAGTGCCTGAGGCAGCAGCAGACAGGGCCCACACAGAACAGGTCAGTCATATTGCACCATTCACGGCCGTGGATGCATGGGCAGCCCCGCATGAACAGCACTGGCAGGCTGAGCAGGAGCCACAGCAGGGTGGCACCGATGGACCACCAGGGGTCCCACTGCCTGATCGTATTGTATCGCAGTGGGTTCTGTAGGATGCCGTATACCTGCACAGGGGTGCCAGGATGCCCACAGCAGAACCGGCGTCGACAGGCTGGTGCCACGATACCAGGAACAGGGTGGAGAGCCTACTGTATGACGTCGCGGTACAGAACACCTGCATGTGCCCAATGCGACCGACAGCGACCAATGCCTGGGTCTGCCTGTCAATGGCGGCGTCACATCCATCACATATAGACCATCTCTGCACAGTCAGAGCACACTCCTGCTGTGCAGCTCCACAGCCGCGCAGTGCCCCTCACAGAGCGTTGCAACCCAACTTTGCTGCTGTACTGATTCCCACAGCAGGCGGTGTGTGCTCGTCAAATGGGTACTCTGCCTAGCGGCATCCTGTCCCCGGTGTGGAAGGTCTGATGCAACGCCCGAGGGTGACTGTTTGCCAGGACCAGGAATGGGCATATCAAAGAGCGGGGCATGTGCCACCGCTGGACACTGTACCCCAGACCAGGTGGGTGTGCTGCTGCTGCCTCTCAACCGCTGTGCCCCAGAAACTTCGTTCACTGCTGTGGCGCAGCAGTGCCAACACCTGCAGCCACAGTGAAGCCCACGGTGCTGTCAGGCACAGTCTGGGCTGTGCAGACATGCTAACACAAGTTGGAACCAGCAGGCCCAGGGCACGAACGGACTGCCGTGTGTCACTCATGGGCACACATGTCACACCCATTGCAGTCCTGCATCATCAATGGTGCAGGTGAGTTTCAAGCCACATTCACAGCGTGCTGGCATGGCATGCCAGACTGCTGAACACAGCTGTGCACCCCCACACTGACTCCACGACACCAGATTGGCAGCCCAGCTGCATGCTGGTGCAGTGCATGCTGGCTGGTGACGAGGTGGATGGACCCTCCTCCATATTCAGCAGGTCATCCTCACTGCTGGACCCACCACCGTCCCTGAAGACGAACAGGATCGCAACAGAAAGAGAGGACACGAGTGCATGTGAACAACCTCTCCCCAACACCACCACCATGTCTACTGCAATGATGGGCTTCCACCTTCCAGAATACCTCTGGTATGCCCTCAATAACCTGCACCATTGATGCAGCCAGTTGGTCTCAGCGGGTCAGCTCCACCACGCTGGCTGGCCCGCCAGTACCAGCTACAATGGCACCCGGAGCTACCTTCTCCTTCACCCTCCTGCGGTCTGTCTCAATCTTCTTTTGCATTCCTGCAGGGCTGGTGGCTTCCATGCAGGTTCACCGGGCTACCCCTCCATGCAGCTGCACCTGAGGTGCCCAGCCAGCCTCAGTAGTGACTCCTCCTCAGGTGACCTGAAGGGGCCTCAGTCTCTGCCGTGGTGAAGTTGGGCCTCCTCCTCCTTAGCCCACCATCCTCCCCCTCACCTTGGCTCTGCTCGGTCATGGTGATCTGTATGAGTGGAAGTGGACACTGTCACTGTGCAGTCTAGCGTTATCCCATGCCCATTGTCAGGCATCCCATGCAACCACCTCTCACCACCAGTAACAAAATCTGGCCGCACAGCTGTATCACATTTATAGCGCAATGCATGCACATAGAAGTGGAGCAACTGTAATGAGATTCAATAATGCCACTGTGCCTTTGAATGGCTGATCAGATGATTTGCATGTGACTGATCGCCAGCGCTGGCACAATATGGTGGAACAGCTGAGCCAATAGCGCAGATCTATGACTATGTGGTACCCATCAGCATGCCCAGGTAGCTACGCGAATCTGCAGCGTGATGATGTGCTGTCGCAGCGGTAATTCAGGCCATGCCCACCATTGTGCCAGTGGCGCTAGCACTGGGCACCATATGTAGCGCTGTGGCACTACTGCACAATAGTCCACTGTGGCACTGGCGCGGGTGGTCAGTCGGCAAGGATGTGTAGACATCAGATGGCGCTGTGCGTGGCCTTCCGTCATAGACCCCTGACCTGGTGTCCGACTTTTGCCCCCTGGTATTCGGCTGCCGTAATATGCGGCCCTGTGCTGTGCTGGTGACAGCGCTATATCGGTCGACGGCGCTGTATGAACGCGAGTAGAACCTATGGTGGTCTGTTAAACATTTCACGTGGGGGTTGCCCGGCGCTGCCGCACCATATTGCCTGCTGTAACACTCAACCATAGCACGCGGGCACCCCAATGAAGCCCAGTGGAGTGGCCAGCCTGGTGGCCTGGTAGAGCCCACTATGGGGCGCTGTTTGGGAGGAACCCTCACCATGGCTCGAACCAGGTATGTGGCTGCAGGTGGCCAATGACCTGGGTGGGGTCACAGGGCAGCGCCCGGGTCTGCCGAGCAGTGCCGGCACAGGTACAATGACCTCCGCAGGAGGAGGCAGGAGTTGCTTGACAGACTACGGTCACATGCCAGGAGAAGGCGTTGCCTGGAAGCCAGGTGGGTGTACCATCTATGCACCTGCTTATCTCTCGTGAGGTGAGAGTGTTTTGGTGGCTGTGCATGGGTGATGGCTCCCTGCCATGGTTGGCTGTGTCATGTGTGCAGGTGTGAGATGCATGGGTCTGGCTGTGTGGGCAGGCACACTCACTGGGGCAGGGGCAGTCTGCTTTGGAGTCACACTGATGTTTTTCTCAACATTTGTCTCCCCAGGCTGGGCAGAGAGATGCAGGCATGGGATGAGGAGGGCATGGCAGGGCCCGGTGGCGGATGGTGGTGCTGCGAGGATGGGCCACAGCAGCAGCAGCAGCCACAGCTGCTAGCGGAGTGTGAGTATCATTACATCATGGATGCTATTGCATGCTGGAGGGGTGGGCATGACCACCAGCCATGGACAACACAACCGCTATGCATGACACAGGCGACATTCATCACTGTCAGTGTCACTGCACGTCTGTGTGTCGTCACTGGTGAATCATGCATGCCACTGAGCACATGGCTATGGAACTGCATCCCACCACATTGCCATCACCGACAGCCTTGTTTGTGCTGTGTGGACGCCGGGCAGTGTGTGTGTGCAGTGGTGCACATAATGGTGCCGCCTGGTTGGGCTTGTCATATTGCATGGTCACTGTGGGTGGGTGCATACCATCACAGTGGTGGCAGACATTGGGCTATATGCCTTGCAGGTTGGAGGGGTGGTCAGGGTTGTGGTCAGTCACAGCCATTGACAGTGTTCCCTTTTCCTAGGCCTCATCGTGCTCCACAGGATTGATGGTACTGCACCAGCTGACCGAGTGTCCCTGGAGACAGAACATCCTCCAGGAAATCAGCGCCATGGGCTGGAGGCACAGTGGCGAGACAGCACCAGGCAGCAGAGGACCAGCCTGCTGGGCCTTAGGCCGGCTTCCTTCCCACTTACCCATCCCTCCCACCCTGCCCTCCTCCAAGTTGTTCATCCTACCCTTGCCCACCCTACCTTGTACTCCTACCCCTCCTCTTGTCAATAGTTTTGTTGTTGTTCTTGTTGTACTTTCCATTTTTTTAAGATATATATATTTTGATATGAATACTGTGGTGGTCTCTGATTTGCAGCTGGCTATGGTTGCTCAGTTGCAGTGGTGTGCATGTCATCTGGCGTGGTATGGTCCTGGGTATGTGTGTGTGCATGTGTGTGCGTGTGTGTGCATAGGGAGGTGTCTCCAGTGTGGCAGTGACTTTCTGTTGGTCTTGCCATCTGCTGCCACCCACTGCTGGGTGCACAGGGTGGGTCTGGCTTTATGGTTCTCTGCTACGAGGTTGATGTGTGCTGGGGGGATGCATGGTGTTTCCTGCAGTGCCAGTCCTGCACATGGAGTGGTGTCTTGGGGTCATGGTGCAGGGTGTGCTGTGCATATGGGGGCTGATGATGCACTGTGGTTGTCAACCCCCTGTGTGTGGCAGTCTCAGCCTGCCAGTGGTTGCTTTGTGGCATCATGGCCCTGCTGTCCTTTGTTGGCTTGTCCCCATGGGCCCAGTGGAGTCATCTTCCCACCCCAGTGATGCTGTGCTTGGGGTGTGCAGGTGTCTTGTTGGTTCTGCAGTGTGTTCCTGTGCCCATGTGGCATGGCTGGTGTGGGCTCCAGCCTGCCTCCTAGTTGTGCAATTCCATTGCTCTGCTGGGGTGGAGGAGGGGCTCTGCTTGTGCTATGTCACCTCGGACTGCTCAGCTAGGCTGGCCTTGTTAGCTATGCGCAACCTCTGCTCAACTTCCCCCTTCCTGATTTGTGCTATGGGCGCGGTTTGTGCGATATTCAGACGTTGGCTGCTTGCGCAATTTGTTTTGCTCCATGTTTGAATATCTAAGTCTAGTTGCCATGTCACGCCAATTGAAGTGTGCTTGCTCCTGCTGTTGCGCACATTTTGGGAGCAGTTTGAATATCTGGGCCAAATTGTTTTTTTGATTGTTTGTTAGTTTTTGTGTTTTTACCCTGAATAAAAGGTCCAAGTACAAGAGTTCTATTTCTCTAGTCCCAGTAGAGAAGTCCAGTCACACAGCACTCCTTCCTACTGGTGTCTTCTGCAAAGCTTCTAGCAGACTCCTTCTAAGGCAGTCTTTAAATTTAGCTTCCTTCCAGCTAAAACACACCACCTAATTACTAGATTTTTCTCGAAGTAATTTAAACTGCACAGCTATCAAGCCCTTTGTGTCACCTGAGATTTACATTTAGATACCTGTTCAAATAACCATTCAGTTCAGTTAACTCAGACATACGTGCAAATTTTTTTTCTTTAGTTTGAGAGTTTGTTTTTTTACCCTGAATTACATATCCGAGTTGAAGAGTTCTGCTTCTTCAGTCACAGTTGAGACGTCAAGTCAGACAGCACTCCTTCCTTCTGGTGTCTTCTGCCAAGTTTCTGGTAGAATCTTTCTCAGGTAGTCTTTAAATTAAGTTTACACGAGGAGGAAGGAGTGCTCTTGTAACTGAAACTTATCTAATTGGACTAAAGAAGTAGATCTCTGTACCTGGACCTTTAATTCAGGGTAAAAACAAAATGAATAAACAAAATAACAAAAAAAAAATTGCGTGTTGTTTCATGGTTAACTGAACTGAATGATTATCCGAACAGTTATTTTTGTGTAAATCTCAGGTGACTGAAAGGGCTTGATAGTATTGCAGTTTAAATTACTTGTAGAAAGCTATAGTAAGTAGGGGGTGTGTCTTAGCCAGAAAGAATGCTAAATTTAAAGACCGTCTTAGAAGATTATGTTAGACGTTTGGCAGAAGACACCAGGAGGAAAGCATGTTGTGCGAATGCATTTCTCTACTGGGATTAAAGAGTATAACTTGTAGATGAACTTAATTTCAGGATAAATTAGCCAACCAACAGACAAAACAAAAAAAAAATAGTGCTTTGTTTGAGTTAACTGAACTCACATGTGGTTATCTGAACAGTTATTCAGGTGTAAATCTCAGGTGACTGAAAGGTCCTGATGTTGTGCAGTTTAAATTACTTGTAGATATATTTAGTAAGCAGGGTGAGTGACTTAGCTAGAAGGAAGCCAAATTTAAAGAGTGTCTTAGAAATATTACTGAAGAAGCTTCTGAAGATATTACGCAGAAGAAGCGAGTGTTGTGTGGCTGGACTATATTGGACTAAAGAAGTAGAAATCTTGTACTTGGACCTTTGGTAATTCAGGGTAACAAAAAATGAATTAACAAATAAAAAATTGTGTGAAGTTGAGTTAACTGAACTGAATGGTTATCCGAACAGTTTTGAGGTGTAAACTAGTTGACTGAAAGGGCTTGATAGCATTGCAGTTTAAGTTACTTTTAGAAATATTTAGTAAGTGCAGGAAATGGCTTAGCTAGAAGGAAGCTACATTTAAAGACCTGTCTGAGAAAAATTCTGCTAGAAGATCGGCAGATGACACCAGGAGGAAGGAGTGCCGTGTGTGACTTGACTTCTCCGATGGACTGAAGAAGTAGAACTCTTTCACTTGGATCTTTTAATTCAGGGTAAAAACTAGCAAATAAAACTAAAAAAATGAGGTGCTTTAGTGAGTTAACTGAACTGAATGGTTATCTGAAAAGTTATCTAGGTGTAAATCTCAAGTGACTGAAAGGGGCTTGACAGCTGTGCAGTTTAGATTATTTATAGAAATATCTAGTAAGTAGAGGCAGGCTTAAATAGAAGGAAGCTAAATTAAAAGACTGCCTTAGAAAAGTTCTGCTAGAAGCTTGGCAGAAGACACCAGGAGGAAGGAGTGCTGTATGACTGGATTTTTCTTGGACTAAAGAAGTAGATCTCTTGTACCTGGACCTTTAATTCAGGGTAAAAAAAACAAATGAATAAACAAAATAACAAAAAAAATTGGTGTGTTTGTTGGAGTTAACTGAACTGAATAGTTATCCGAACAGTTATTTCTGCATCACTCTCAGGTGACTGAAAGGGCTTGATAGCATTCAGTTCAAATTACTTGTAAAAGATATAGTAAGTAGGGGTGTGGCTTAGCTGAAGGAAGCTAAATTTAAAGACTGCCTTAGAAAGATTATAGCTGAAGTTTGGCAGAAGACACCAGGAGGAAGGGTGGTTGTCATGAATGCACTTCTCTACTGGGATTAAAGCTATAACTTTGTAGATGAACCTATAATTCAGGATAAATTAACCTACCAACAGACCAAACAAAAAAATAGTGTGTTTGTCCAGCTAACTAGAACAGAATGGTTATCTGAACAGTTATCTAGGTATAAATCTCAGGTGACTGAAATGGCTTGACAGCTGTGCAGTTTAAATTACTTGTAGAAATATTTGGTAAGCAGGGCATGGCTTAGCTAGAAGGATGCAAAATTTAAAGGCTGCCTGAGAAAGATTCTGTTAGTAGATTGCAGAAGACACCAGGAGGAAGGAGTGCTGTGAATGAACTTCGACGAGGGGCTAAAAGAGTAAGAACTCTACTACTTGGACCTTTAATTCAGGGTAAAAACAAACCAATAGACCAAATGAATGGGTGTGCTTGTCTGGGTTTACTTGAACTGAATGGTTATCTGAACACTTATCTAGGTGTAAAATCTCAGGTGATTGAAAGGCTGGATACCTGTGCAATTTAAATTACTTGTAGAAAAGATCTAATAAGTGAGGGGCATGGCTTAGCTAGAAGGAAGCTAAATTTAAAAGCCTGCTATAGAAAGATTCTGCTAGAAGTTTGTAGAAGACACGAGGAAGAAGGAGTGCTGTGTGACTGGACTTCTCTACTGGATTAAAGAAGAAGAACTTCTTGTACTTGGATCTTCAATTCAGGGTAAAAAATAAGAAACAAAAAACAAAAAATTGTGTTTTGTCTGAGTTAACTGAACTGAATGGTTATCTGAACAGTTATGTAGGAGTAAATCTCAGTTGACAGAAAGGGCCTGACAGATGTGCAGTTTAAATTACTTGTAGAGCAGCCTAGTAAGTTCAGGGTGTGGCTTAGCTAGAAGGAAGCTAAATTTAAAGACTTTTAGAAAGATTCTGCTAGAAGCTTGGCAGAGGACACCTGGAGGAAGGAGCCGTGTGATTGGACTCTCTATTGGGACTAAAGTAGTAGAACTCTTGTATTTGGACCTTTAATTCAGGGTAAAAATATAAACTAACAAAGAAAGAATAAAAATAGTTTCTCTGTCTCAGATAACTGAACTGAATGTTTATCTGTACACTTATCCAGGTGTAAATCTCAGTGTGAGATGGGGCTTGATAGTAGTGCAGTTTAAATTATGTGTGAAAAGATTTATTAGTTGGGGGTGTAACTTAGCTAGAAGAAGCTAAATTAAAGACTGCCTGAGAAAGATTCTACTAGAAACTTGGCAGAAGACACCAGAAATAATGAGCCGCCTGTGGACTAGGCGTCTCAACTGGGACTAATGAAGTAGAACTCTTCAACTTAGATATTTAACTCAGGGTAAAAAAACAAACTAAAAAACAAACAAAAAGAATTTGTGTGTTTGTCTGAGTTAACTTAACGAATTGTTATCTGAACAGGTATCTAATTAAATCTCAGGTGACACAAAGTGCTATTAGCTGTGCAGTTTAAATTACTTTGAGAAAAATCTAGTAATTAGGTGGCGTGGTTTAGCTAGAAGGAAGCTAAATTTATAGACTGCCTTAGATGGAGTCTGCTATAAGCTTTCTGCAGAAGACACCAGGAGGAAGGAGCGCTGTGTGGCTGACTTCTGTACTGGTACTAGAGAATCGGAACTCTTGTACTTGGGCCTTTAATTCAGGGTAAAGTAAAACAAACAAACTAACAGACAATCAAAAACAATTTGGTGTGCTTGTCTGTGTTAACTGAACTGTATGGTTATCTGCACAGTTTTCTAGCTGTAAATCTCAGGTGACTGAAGCGGCTTGACAGCCGTGCAGTTTAAGTTACTTGCAGAAAGATCTAGTAAGTAGATGTATGGCTTAGCTAGAAGGAAGCTAAATTTAATTACTGCCTTAAAAAGATTTTGATAGAAGATTGGCGCAGACATGAGGAAGACTGAGTGATGTGTGACTGGACTTCTCTACTTGGACTAAAGAAGAAGAACATTTGTACTTTGACCTTTTATTCGGGTAAAAAAAAACTAACAAGCAAAAACAAAAAATGGTGTGTTTGAGTGAGTTAAGTGAACTGAATGGTTAGCCCGAACAGTTATCTAGGCATAAGTCTCGAGTACCTGAAAGGGCTTGTTAGCTGTTCAGTTCAAATTACTGCAGAATTATCTAGTAAGTAGGGTGTGGCTTAGCTAGATGGAAGACAAATTTAAAACTGCTTTAGAAAGATTCTGTTAGAAGCTCAGAAGACTCTAGGAGGAATCTAGTGCTAGTGGACTGGACTTCTGTACTGGGACTGAAGAAGTAGAGCTCTTGGACTTGGACCTTTAATTCAAAATAAAAAACAATCTAAGAAACAAAAAAGAAAAAAAATTGATTTGTTTGTCTGGAGTTAACTGAATTGAATGGTTATCTGAACTGTTATCCAGGTGTAAATCTCAGGTGAGTGAAATGGCCTGATAGATGTGCAGTTGGTTACTTATTAGAAAAGATTTAGAAAGAAGGAGGCGTTGACTTAGCAAGAAGGAAGATTAATATAAAGGTTGCCTAAGAAAGATTCTGCTAGAAATTAGCAGAAGACTCCAGGAGGAAAGGTGCTGTGTGACTGGACTTCGACATGGACTGAAGAAGTTGAACTCTTCTACTTGGATCTTTTAATTCAGAGGTAAAAAACTAGCAACATAAAACTAAAAAGAATGAGTATGCTTCTCGGAGTTAACTGAACTGAATGGTTATCTGAAAAGTTATCTAGGTGTAAATCTCAAGTATTGAAAAGGGCTTGACAGCTGTGCAGTTTAGATTACTTTTAGAAGGATCTAGTAAGTAGGGGCATGGCTTAAATAGAAGGAAGCTAAATTAAATGACTGCCTTAGAAAATTCTGCTAGAAGCTTGGCAGAAGACACGAGGAGGAAGGAGTGCTGTGTAACTGAACTTATCTACTTGGACTAAAAAGTAGATCTCTTGTACCTGGACCTTTAATTCAGGGTAAAAAACAAATGAATAAACAAAATAACAAAACAAATTGGCGTGTTTGTTGCAGTTACTCGAACTGAATGGTTATCTGAACAGTTATTTTTGAATAAATCTCAGGTGACTGAAAGGGCTTGATAGCGTTGCAGTTTAAATTGCTTGTAGAAAGATATAGTAAGTAGCGGGTGTGAAAGCTTAGCTAGAAAGGAAGCTAAATTTAAAGACGAAAGCGTAGAAAGATTATGTTAGAAGTTTGCAGAAGACACCAGGAGGAAAGCGTGTTGTGTGAATGCCCTTGACTGGGATTAAAAGTATAACTCTTGTAGATGAACCTATAAATCAGGAGAATTAGTTAACCAAAAGACAAAACAAAAAAATAGGTGTGTTTGTCTGAGTTAACTGAACTAAATGGTTATCTGAACAGTTATCTAGGTGTAAATCATAGGTGACTGAAAGGTCCTGATAGCTGTGCAGTTTAAATTACTTGTAGATGCATTTAGTAAGCAGAGTGAGTGACTTAGCTAGAAGGAAGCTAAATTTAAAGACTGTCTTAGAAATATTCGGAAGAAGTTCTCAGAAGACACCAGGAAGGAGTGCTGTGTGGCTGGACTTCTATATTGGGACTAAAGAAGTAGAAATCTTGTACTTGGACCTGTAATTCAGGGTAAAAACAAATGAATAAACAAAAAAAAATGTTTGTGATGGAGTTAACTGAACTGAATGGTTATCCTAACAGTTTTTGAGGTGTAAACTCAGGTGACTGAAAGGGGCTTGATAGCATTGCAGTTTAAGTTACTTGTAGAAATATTTAGTAAGTACAGGAAATAAGCAGCTAGAAGGAAGCTACATTTAAAGACTGCTGAGAAAATTCTGCTAGAAGATAGGCAGAAGACACCAGGAGGAAGGTGCTGTGTGACTGGACTTCTCGACATGGACTGAAGAAGTAGAGAACTCTTCTACTTGGATCTTTAATTCAGTGTTAAAAAACTAGCAAATAAAACTAAAAAAAATGAGTGTGCTTCTCTGAGTTAACTGAACTGAATGGTTTATCTGAGAGTTATCTAGGTAAATCTGAAGTGATTGAAAGGGCTTGATAGCTGTGCATTTTAGATTACTTTTAGAAAGATCTAGTAAGATGAGGCATGGCTTAAATAGAAGGAAGCTAAATTAAAGACTGCCTTAGAAAAATTCTGCTAGAAGCTTGGCGGAAGACACTAGGAGTGAAGGAGTGCTGTGTAACTGGACTTCTCTACTTGGACTAAAGAAGCAGATCTCTTGTACCTGGACCTTTAATTCAGGGGTAAAAACAAATGAATAAACAAAATAACAAAACAAATTGGCATGTTTGTTGTAGTTAACTGAACTGAATGGTTATCACAGACAGTTATTTTTTGAGTAAATCTCAGGTGACTGAAAGGGCTTGATAGCATTGCTGTTTAAATTGCTTGTAGAAAGATATAGTAAGTAGGGGTGTGGCTTTAGCTAGAAGGAAGCTAAATTTAAAGACTACCTTAGAAGATTATGTTAGAAGTTTGGCAGAAGACACCAGGAGGAAGGCGTGTTGTGTGAATGGACTTCTCTACTGGGATTAAAGTATGACTCTTGTGGGATGAACCTATAATTCAGGATAAATTAACTAACCAACAGACAAAACAAAAAAGTTAGTGTGTTTGTCTAGGTTAACTGAACAGAATGGTTATCTGAACAGTTATCTAGGTATAAATCTCAGGTGGCTGGAGAATAGCTTGACAGCTGTGCAGTTTAATTACTTGTAGAAATATTTAGTAAGTGCGGGGCATGGCTAGCTAGGGATGCAAAATTTAAGGCTGCCTGAGAAACTTCTGCTAGAAGATTGACAGTAGACACCAGGATTAATGAGTGCTGTGTGACTGAACTTCTTGACATGGGACTAAAGTAGTAGAATTCTACTACTTGGGCCTTTAATTCAGGAAAAAAAAGCAATAGAACAAAAATGGGAGTGCTTGTCTGGGTTAACTGAACTGAATGGTTATCTGAACACTTATCTAGGTGTAAATCTGGGTGATTGAAAGGGCTGGATACCTGTGCAGTTTAAATTACTTGTAGAAAGATGAATAAGTAGAGGGCATGGCTTAGCTAGAAGGAAGCTAAATTTAAAAGCCTGCCATAGAGATTCTGCTAGAAGCTTGGCAGAAGACACCAGGAAGATGGAGTGCTGTTTAACTGGACTTCTCTACTGGGTTTAAAGAAGTTGAACTCTTGTACTTGGATCTTTAATTCAGGGTAAAAAAAATAACAAACAAAACAAAAAAATAGTGTGTTTGTCTGAGTTAACTGAACTGAATGGTTATCTGAACAGTTATGTAGGAGTAATTCTCAGTTAACTGAAAGGGCCTGACAGATGTGCAGTTTCAATTACTTGTAGAATGACCTAGTAAGTTTGGGGGTATAGCAGCTAGAAGGAAGCTAAATTTAAAGACTGTCTTAGAAAGATTCTGCTAGAAGCTTGGCAGAGGACACCTGGAGGAAGGAGCCATGTGATTGGGCTTCTCTTTGGGACTAAAGTAGTAGGAACTCTTGTATTTGGACCTTTAGTCTAGGGTAAAAAAATAAACTGACAGAAAAGATAAAATAGTTTCTCTGTCTCCTCTCTGTCTTAGTTAACTGAACTGAATGTTTTCTGTACAGTTATCCAGGTGTAAATCTCAGGTGAGTGAGAAGGGCTTGATAGCAGTGCAGTTTGAAATTATGTGTGAAAAGATTTATTAAGTTGCTTGGTATTAACTTAGCTAGAAAGGAAACAAAATTTAAAGACTGCCTGATGAAAATTCTACTAGAAACTTGGTAGAAGACACCAGAAGGAAGGAGCGCTGTGTGACTAGACGTCTCAACTGGGACTAAGAAAGTAGAACTCTTCAACTAGATATTTAATTCCAGGGGAAAAAAACTAACAAACAAAATAAAAAAAAATGAGTGTGTTTTTTCTGAGTTAACTGAATGGAATTATCTGAACAGGTATCTAAGTGTAAATCTCAGGTGACACAAAGGAGGCTTATTAGCTGTGCAGTTTAAATTACTTCAAGAAATCTAGTAATTAGGTGGCATGGTTTAGCTAGAAGGAAGCTAAATTTAAAGACTGCCTTAGATGGAGTCTGCTAGAAGCTTTGCAGAAGACATGAGGAGGAAGGAGCACTGTGTGGCTGACTTCTGTACTAGGACTAGAGAAATACGAACTCTTGTGCTTGGGCCTTTAATTCAGGGTAAAAAACAAACAAACTAACAGACAATCAAAAGCAATTTGTGTGCTTGTCCGTGTTAACTGAACGCTGTATGGTTATCTGCACAGTTTTCTGGCTGTAAATCAGGTGACTGAAAGGGCTTGACAGCTGTGCAGTTTAATTACTTGCAAAGATCTGGTAAGTAGATGTATGACTAGCTAGAAGGAAGCTAAATTTAATTACTGCCTTAAAAGATTTTGTTAGAAGATTGGCATAGAGGATGAGGAAGACTGAGTGATGCGTGACTGGACTTCTACTGGGACTAAAGAAGAAGAACATTTGTACTTTGGCGATTTAATTCAGGGTAAAAAAACTAACAACAAAACAAATAAATGGTGTGTTTGAATGAGTTAAGTGAACTGAATGGTTAACCAAACAGTTATCTAGGCATAAGTCTCAAGTACTTGAAAGGGCTTGATAGCTGTGCAGTTCAAATTACCTGTAAATTTTCTAGTAAGTAGGGGTGTGGCTTAGCTAGATGGAAGAGAAATTAAAAAACTGCTTTAGAAAGATTCTGTTAGAAGCTTTGCAGAAGTCTCTAGGAGGAATTAGTCCTGTGTGACTGGACTTCTCTACTGGGACTGGAAGAAGTAGAAGCTCTTGGACTTGGACCTTTAATTCAAAGTAAAAAACAATCTAAGAAACAAAAGAAAAAAATAATTTGTTTGTCTGAGTGAACTGAACTGAGCGGTTATCTGAACTGTTATCCAGTGTAAATCTCAGGTGAGTGAAATGGCCTGATAGAAGTGCAGTTTAAATTACTTGTAGAAAGATTTAGAAAGTAGGTGTGACTAAGCAAGAAGCAAGATTAATATAAAGGTTGCCTAAGAAAATTCTGCTAGAAATTGGCAGAAGACTCCAGGAGGAAGGAGTGCTGTGTGACTGGACTTCTCTACTTATACTAAAGTAGATCTCTTGTACCTGGACGTTTAATTCAGGGTAAAAACAAATGAATAAACAAAATAAAAGAGAAAAAATGCCGTGTTTGTTGCAGATTAGCTTGAACTGAATGGTTATCTGAACAGTTATTTTTGCGTAAATCTCAGGTGAATGAAAGGGCTTGATAGTATTGCAGTTTAAATTACTTGTAGAAAAGATATAGTAAGTAGGGGTGTGAAGCAGCTAGAAGGAAGCTAAATTTAAAGACTGCCTTAGAAAGATTATGCTAGAAGTTTGGCAGAAGACACCAGGAGGAAAGCATGTTGTGCGAATGCACTTCTCTACTGGGATTAAAGAAGTATAACTCTTGTAGACAAACCTATAATTCAGGATAAATTAGCCAACCAACAGACAAAACAAAAAAAATTGTGTGTTTGTCTGAGTTAACTGAACTAAATGGTTATCTGAACAGTTATCTAGGTGTAAATCTGTAGTGACTGAAAGGTCCTGATAGCTGTGCAGTTTAAATTATTTGTAGTTATATTTTAGTAAGCAGGGTGAGTGACTTGAGCTAGAAGGAAGCTAAATTTAAAGAGTGTCTTAGAAATATTCCGGAAGAAGCTTCTCAGAAGACACCAGGAAGAAGGAGTGCTGTTTGGCTATACTTCTGTATTGGGACTAAAGAAGTAGAACTGTACTTGGACCTGTAATTCAGGGTAAAAACAAATGAATAAACAAACAAAAAAAAATTGGTGTGATGTTGGAGTTAACTGAACTGAATGGTTATCTGAACAGTTTCTGAGGTGTAAAACTCAGGTGACTGAAAGGGCTTGATAGTATTGCAGTTTAAGTTACTTATAGAAATATTTAGTAAGTACAGGAAATGGCATTAGCTAGAAGGAGCTACATTTAAAGACTGCCTGAGAAAAATTCTGCTAGAAGATCGGCCAGAAGACAACCAGGAGGAAGGAGTGCTGTGTGTCTGGACTTCTCGACATGGACTGAAGAAGTTGAACTCTTCTACTTGGATCTTTAATTAAGGGTAAAATAACTAGCAAATAAAACTAAAAAAATGAGGTGCTTCTGAGTTAACTGAACTGAATGGTTATCTGAAAAGTTATCTAGGTGTAAATCTCAGTGACTGAAAGGGCTGGATAGCTGTGCAGTTTGATTACTTGTAGAAAGATCTAGTAAGTAGGAGGCATGGCTACAAATAGAAGGAAGCTAAATTAAAAGACTGCCTTAGAAAATTCTGCTAGAAGCTTGGCAGAAAGACACCAGGAGGAAGGAGTGCTGTTTGACTGGACTTCTCTACTTGGACTAAAAGAAGTAGATCTCTTATACCTTGACCTTTAGTTCAGGGTAAAAAAAACAAATGAATAAACAAAATAACAAAAAAAATTGGTGTGTTTATTGTAGTTAACTGAACTGAATAGTTATCCGAACAGTTATTTTTGCATCACTCTCAGGTGACTGAAAGGGGCTTGATAGTATTGCAGTTTAAATTACTTGGAAAGATATAGTAAGTAGGGGGTGTGGCTTGGCTAGAAGAAAGCTAAATTTAAAGACTGCCTTAGAAAGATTATGCTAGAAGTTTGCAGAAGACACCAGGAGGAAAGCGTGTTGTGTGAATGCACTTCTCTACTGGTATTAAAGAAGTATAACTCTTGTAGATGAACCTATAATTCAGGATAAATTAACCAACCAACAGACAAAACAAAAAAATAGTTTGTCTGTCTAAGTTAACTGAACAGAATGGTTATCTGAACAGTTATCTAGGTATAAATCTCAGGTGACTGAAATGGCTTGACAGCTGTGCAGTTTAAATTACTTGTAGAAATATTAAAGTAAGTACGGGCATGGCTTAGCTAGAAGGATGCAAAATTTAAAGGTGCTCGAGAAAGATTCTGCTAGAAGATTGGCAGAAGACACCAGGAGGAATGAGTGCCTGCGTGACTGAACTTCGACAGGGACTAAAGAAGTAGAACTCTACTACTTGGATCCTTAATTCAGGGTAAAAACAAACCAATAGAACAAAAAATTGGTGTGCTTGTCTGAGTTAACTGAACTGAATGGCTATCTGAACCTTATCTAGGTGTAAATCTGGGTGATTGAAAGGGCTGGATACCTGTGCAGTTTAAATCCTTGTCGAAGATCTAATAAGTAGAGGCATGGCTTTGCTAAGGAGGCTAAATTTAAAGCCTTCTATAGAAAGATTCTGCTAGAAGCTTGGCAGAAGACACCAGGAAGATGGAGTGCTGTGTGACTGGACTTCTTACTGGGATTAAAGAAGTAGAACTCTTGTACTTGGATCTTTAATTCAGGGTAAAATAAAAATAACAAACAAAACAAAAATAGTGTGTTTGAGTTAACTGAACTGAATGGTTATCTGAACAGTTATGTAGAAGTAAATCTCAATTGACTGAAAGGGTCTGACAGCTGTGCAGTTTCATTTACTTGTAGAATGACCTAGTAAGTTTGGGGTGTGGCTTAGCTAGAAGGAAGCAATTTAAAGACTGCTTTAGAAAGATTCTGCTAGAAGCTTGGCAGAGGACACCTGGAGGAATGAGCTATGTGATTGGACTTCTCTATTGTGACTAAGAGTAGAACTCTTGTATTTGGACCTTAATTCAGGGTAAAAATAATCTAACAAAGAAAAGAAAAATAGTTTCTCTGTCTCCTCTTTTCTCATTTAACTGAACTGAATGTTTATCTGTACAGTTATCCAGCGAATCTCAGGTGAGTGAAAGGGCTTGATAGCAGTGCAGTTTAAATTATGTAGTAAAGATTTCATTAAGTTGGGGGGCAATTTAGCTAGAAGGAAGCTAAATTTAAAGACTGCCTGAGAAAGATTCTACTAGAAACTTGGCAGAAGACACCAGAAGGAAGGGCGCTGTGTGACTAGAGCGTCTCAACTGGGACTAAGAAGTAGAACTCTTCAACTTAGATTTTTAATTCAGGGGTGAAAAAACAAACTAGCAAACAAAACAAAAAAATGTTTGTGTTTGTCTGAGTTAACTATCGAATTGTTATCTGAACAGGTATCTAAGTGTAAATCTCCAGATGACACAAAGGGCTTATTAACTGTGCAGTTTAAATTACTTCGGAAAAATCTAGTAATTAGGTGGAGATTTAGCTAGAAGGAAGCTATATTAAAGACTGCCTTAGATGGAGTCTGCTAGAAGCTTTGCAGAAGACATGAGGAGGAAGGAGCTGTGTGGCTGACTTCTGTACTGGGACTAGAGAAATAGAAGTCTTGTACTTGGGCCTTTAATTCAGGTTGGTAAAAAACAAACAAACAATCAAAAACAATTTGTGTGCTTGTCTGTGTTAACTGAAATGTATGGTTATCTGCACAGTTTCTAACTGTAAATCTCAGGCGACTGAAATGGCTGACAGCTGTGCAGTTTAAATTACTGCAGAAAGATCTAGTAAGTAGATGTATGGCTAGCTAGAAGGAAGCTAAACTTAGTTACTGTCTTAAAAATTTTGCTAGAAGATTGGCAGCAGACATGAGGAAGACTGAGTGATGTGTGACTGGACTTCTCTACTGGGACTAAAGAAAAAGAACATTTGTACTTGACCTTTAATTCAGGTTAAAAACTAACAAACAAAACAAAAAATGGTGTGTTTGAGTGGAGTTAAGTGAACTGAATGGTTAACCCGAACATTTATCTAGGCATAAGTCTCGAGTGCCTGAAAGGGCTTGATAACTGTGCATTTCAAATTACTTTAGAATTACTAGTAAGTGAGGGGTGTGACTTGCTAGATGGAAGACAAATTTAAAAACTGCTTTAGAAAGATTCTGTTAGAAGTTCGGCAGAAGACTCTAGGAAGGAATTAGTGCTGGACTTCTCTACTGGGAATGAAGAAGAAGAGCTCTTGGACTTGGACCTTTAATTCAAAGTAAAAAAATAATCTAAGAAACAAAAGAAAAAAATAATGTGTTTGTCTGAGTTAACTGAACTGAATGGTTATCTGAACTGTTATCCAGGTGTAAATCTCAGGTGAGTGAAATAATTCCATGATATGTGCAGTTTAAATTACTAGTAGAAAGATTTATAAAGTAGGGCGTGACTTATGAAGAAGGAAGATTAATATAAGGTTGCCTAAGATAGATTCTGCTAGAAATTGGCAGAAGACTTTAGGAGGAAGGAGTGCTGTGTGACTGGAATTCTTGAGTGGGACTAAAGAAGTAACTCTTTTACTAGGAGCTTTAATTCAGGTAAAAAAAACTAACAACAAAGAAAACAAATTAGTGTGTTTGTCTGAATTAACTGAACAAATTGTTATCTGATCAGTTATCCTATGTAAATCTCATGTGACAGAAAGTGTTTGACAGCTATGCAGTTTAATTTACTCTCAGAAAGATCTAGTGAAGTAGGGTCATGGCTTAGCTATAAAGAAGCCAAATTTAATGACTGCCTTAGAAAGATTCTGCTATAGCTTGGTCGAAGACACCGGAAGAAGAGGTGCTATGGGACTGGACTTCTTTACTGGGTCTTAAGGAGAATAACTCTTGTACTTGAACCTTTAATACAGGATAAAAAAAACAAACTAACAAACAAAACAAAACAAGAATTGGTGTGTGTGTGTTAGTTAACTGAACTGAATGTTTATCGAACAGTTATCTAGACATAAATCTCCAGTGACTGAAAGGGCTTGATAGTTGTGCAGTTTAAATTACTTGTGAAATATCTAGTAAGTAGGGGTGGCTTCACTAAAAGGAAGCTAAATTTAACAACCATCTTAGAAAGATTCTGTTAGAAGCTTGGCAAGAGACAGCAGGAGAAAGTGAGTGTGTGTGACTCTACTCTCTACCTGGATTAAAGAAGAGAACTCTTGTCGTGGATCTTTATTTCAGGTTAAAAGACAAACTAACAAACAAAAAATATATGGTGTTTGTCAGAGTTAACTGAACTGAATGGTTATCTGAACAGTTATCTAGGTGTAAAATCTCAGTTGACTGAAAAGGCCTGATAGCTGTGCAGTTTAAATGTACTTATCAGAACTATTTTAGTAAGTAGGGGAGTAGAGTTAGCTAGACTGAAACTAAATTTAAAGGCTGTCTTGAAATATTCCACCAGAAGCTTGGCAGAAGACACCAGGAAGAAGGAGTGCTGTGTGGCTGAACTTCTATATTGGGACTAAAGAAGTAGAAATCTTGTACTTAGACCTGTAATTCAAGATAAAAAAACAACCGAATAAACAAACAAAAAAAAAAAATTGGTGTGTTTTTGGAGTTAACTGAACTGAATGGTTATCTGAACAGTTATCTAGGCATAAATCTCAGGTGACTGAAAGGTCTTGATAGCTGTGCAGTTTAAATTACATGTAGAAAGATCTAGTAAGTGGAGCCATTGCTTAGCTAGAAGGAAACTAAATTTAAATACTGTCTTAGAAAGATTCTTTTAGAAACTCGCAGAAGACACTAGGAGGAAGAAGTGCTATGTGACTTTACTTTCTACTGTGACTAGAGAAAAGATCTCTTGTACTTGGACCTTTAATTAAGGCTAAAATAACAAACTAACATGAGGATCACGTGATGCTGAGTTCTGAGTAGAAGCTCCTCCGTTAAGCTCCTTCCTCCTTATCATTAAATCGTCTTTTTAGACATTTTATTGCTCCATATCCTCTGGTTTTGAATTCTTCTGCCATCTAAACATCTTGTGAGCCTGCTTGTTGTTAAATTGGCAGATTTAGGCTTATATGAAGAATGCCCTGCAGAAACACCCCTCCCCGCTGCTTCCTAAAAGGCCCCAAAGAAATCTCGCCTCGGTGGGCTAGATAGGCCTGATCCTTTGAGTCAAGTTGGGGAACAAGAACCTTTAATGCTTAATAGGTTCTTAGAAGAGTTTAAGCCATTTCGTGAAGAGGTGAAAGAAATGGCGATCAACCTGAAAACTTCTAGAAAACTGGATGAAATCTCGTTATCTGTCTCTGATACTACAGATCGAATAGTCTCGATTGGGAAAAGGCTAGAGAATTTGGATCCTGAATTAGTGTCTACGTGACAGAGCTATCTTATCTGCGGGCCAGACTCAAAGATTTGGAGGGCCGTAGCCACAGAAACAATGTTGTGATACTAGGGCTACCAGAGGGAGAAAGGGCCAGCATGCTGTAGCATTCACACAGAAGCTGGTGGAATGGGTTGCTGGCCCTTCTCCCTTCGGCCCAGTATACATTATAGAGAGAGCTCACAGGTCTCTGTGACCAAAGCCTTCTCAGATGCTCCCCCATTCTATTATCTGACGCTTTTGAATTTCCTAGAAAGGCAGCACTTTGCAGAAAGTGAGAGCTTTACAAAAGGTTATTGGGAGAATATAAAACTGAGAATTGCACAAGATTTCCCTGGATCAGTTCATTTGAAATGAAAAGCGTTTCATCCCATCATATCTAAGATCATTGCTGCGGTCTGAAATTCAGGATGGGATACCTAGCTTGGCTACAAGTTTTTGTAAACGGATCCTGGCTTAACTACGATGATCCTGAAGTTGCCCTGTTGAGCCTTAAATCCATGCTACCGCACTTGTTCCGAGAACCCTGAGAGGCCCTGCTCGTGAGCTGAGGAGCTGTCTGGAGTTGCCTTATTGGAACTGTTATCTCTCTCCTTCTCTGAGGAGATAATGTCAATGAGTTGTATTTGGAAGTTCTCGTTTTCTCATCTGGACTGGGTTGATCAGTGCATGGCCTACCTACCAACAGTCTCTCAAGCCCTAACTTCATAATGTTAACTCTTGCTCAGGGCAAAGATATTTGGGGTCTGGGGTTTGCTTAATTAGGAACAGAGCTTTATGTCTCAGTATATTCAGTTTTGAAAATTGAATAAAGAGGGAAGTTTGTGTTGTTGAGTCTATGACTAGCGTTCACATTACAGTTAGCTGGAAATTGGAGCGGTCTTGGCTTTCTCCGAACTCATATCTACCCTGTCAGGATCGGGTTGTGGCCACAAGAGGGCATATCATGCATATGTAATGTAAAGTCATGCTGTTCTTAATTTGAGGAGGATCTCTCAGTCTTCTCACCAGTACCGAGTTCAGGACAGCAAATTTCTCAAGTGGAATTCTTGTAACTAAGGGCTGGTAATATCTGGTAAGAGTTGTTTTTCAGTTTTATTTCTCTTGAGTTCATGATCTCAATGTCTGTCTCACTCTCTGCTTTCAGTTTGTGGAAAGGGCTATTCCCTTCATTAGTTTCCCAATCTGGTTTTGGTTTGTGCAAAGATGTTTCATGGGGCAAGGTAACCCTAATTTTCACTCAGGTTCTCGAGGTTACCTGGCACATTCATGAGTTTGGCAGTTTATTCTCCATCTCCTTTCATTATCATGTTAACGCATATGAGTGTGCACACATTGGAAGCACAAGGCAGCTTCTAGTTTTTTGGGGGTAGTTAATATCGTTCGATTCTTAAAATCTACTTCTGGATGTAAGTTGTGCTGCTATCAGCAGAGGTATTATCAGGAGGCGGAGATGGATGAAAACCCAGTACTGTGCTAAACATTGCTTGCGGCAGTGTGGGGGTTGGGTGGGTGGTGGATCTGGGATTTTGTTTGGGGAATGGGGTAGTTGGGGAAGGAATGGGCTTATTGTGGGGGTGGGGAGGAGGGACGGTTTTACAGCAGTAACTTTTGGAGTATGGTTGCAAGCATTATGTATCCTATGTGCAGGGCTGAACATTTTAAGTCCAATAATTATTATCAGGTGGCCAAAGAGGTGACTTTTTGCTACTTGGAATGTTAAGGGATCAGGAAAAATCCAAACAATATCAGGTTCTTAAACATTTAAGCTTATTACGCTCTCAGATAACTTTCCTACAGGAATCCTGCTTATTAGAAGCTGAAGTTTTACAGTTAAGGAGGCTACAGGGGCTGATTTATGATGCTCAGGGTTCTACTAATAGCTGTGGGGTCATGCTTATTATTAATAGGGGCATTCCCTATGTCTCCACACAGATCATTAAAGACCCTAAGGGCAGGTTTATACTAGTTAAAGGCACTCTCTGGTCAGTTCCACTTTTACTTGGTAGTATATATGGCCTAATATGGATGATCCAAGGTTTTTATGAGACTCATAACTATTATTCTCCCAATGCTTCCCATCTGATTATTTTGGGGACTACTTTAATCAAGTCATAGATTCTAATCTTGACAGGTCAGGTAGTGGACCGGGAGTGGTCTTTCGGGGCAGAGGGATTTTAGGGATTAGTAGACCAGTGCAGGCTCTATGAATGTCTGGCGTGTCTTTACCCTGATTCTAGGGAGTTTACTTACTGGTCAATGGCGCGAGGCTCGAGGTCCGGTGATTACTTACTTATTTCTCAGGCTTCCTACCCGGTTTAAGATCTCCTTGATTCAGCCTGGCCCTGTCTCTGATCATTCTCTGGTGTTATGCAAATTGGCATTCCTTAATTTACCCAACAGGAAACCAGATGGAAACTCAATGAACAACTTCTTAAAGATGTTAAGTATTGCAAGCTCATAAGGGAGAAAATTGAGTTATTTTTTTTAATCCAACCCTTTAGACAGTACAAAGCTGGATATTTTATGCTGGCTTTCAAGGCTTACATGAGAGGGATCCTCATTATTATGGTTGTGAGTAAGCAAAGGGCACAGGAGGAAGAACTACATCATTATTGTCCCAAATTCAGTTGCTTGAAATTAATATTTCGGCAAGTGCCCCAGATGAAGATAAGTGGAAGCTCCTAGTGTTGAAAGACAGATAACTAGAGTTACTTCGGAAAAAGCAGAACTAGCTATTATTCATATGAGGGCTAGTTATATGGATCAGGGAGAGAAGGCGGGCACCTATTGGCATTGCATATTAAACAATAAGAATCTTGAGATTCATCCCTTCAATTCGGACAGTGGCAGACGAGTCTCTGAAAGTAGCTCCTACCGAGATAGTACAAGAATTTGCCCTATATTATGAAAGATTGTACAGTGACATGGAGTATCCTCCCTGTCCTGGGAGTACAGAGAATTATCTGAGGGATTCCCATCTGCCCTCCTTTCAGAGCAACACAAGGGTTTTTGGTTACCCCCATATCACAGGAGGAAATTGCTGAGGTTATTAGGGATTACCCATAGACAAAGTCCCAGGCCCTGATGGATTCTCCTCCCTATTTTACAAAGTTTTCGGGATCTTTTACTACCAGTACTTTATTGCCTATTTCAATATATTTTAACTGGGGCAGAGGCAGACCCTCACCTTTTGAGGCCTTGATTGTTCTTCTCCTAAACCAGATAAAGACCATGAGCTTATTCAAAGCTACAGACCTATATCCCTTCTGAACCAAGATATTAAAATTCTTTCAAAGATACTAGCCAATAGGTTAACTGTAGTTCTCCCTGAGCTAATAGGTATGAACCAGGTAGGATTTATTAAAGGGTCATTATCTGACCATTTACGTATTTATCTCATGTCTTCGGCTACCAGGGATGCTGAGTTTCCACAGGGCTGGTTTCCCTGGATGCTGAGAAGGCATTTGATCGTGAAGAATGAGATAAGTGCAACACAGGTTAAGAGATTCATATAGGTCATTATCATGAAACAGTGAACAGTAAATGCCAATTAGCAAGTCCGAGATGCAACAGTATCTGGGGAGGCGGAGGGAGGGGTAGAGGAGAAGAGGGTAGTTTGGGGAGTATAACAGGTAGGGTGGAAGTAGAGAAAGGGCATGCAGAGCAGGGATGGGTTTATGGTGGCTGGAAACAGGTACAGGGACTTACTGTAAGTAGGTGTTGATGGTGAGTTCTTAAAGCCAGTATGTGTAGGGGCAAGATGAATAGATTGAGGATAGTATTCCAATATTTAGGGGCAGCATGGGAGAAAGCTCATGTACTCATTTTGGTCCTACATCTAGGGATGTACAGGAGTGTCTGGTCAACTGAACGGAGACCATAGGAAGGGGTTTGAGGATGTAGTAGCAAAGCAAGAGATTGAGGAGGCCAGCTCTTATAGTTCCATCAATTAAGTCACCATAAGATAGGAGGTGATAGGCCACAGGACTAGGCTAGTCTAGGTCAGCATAGAGCAGACAGTGATGTTTGAGCCAAGGAGAGGCAGAAGCATAATGGCAAATGTTATTATACGTAGTGTCCCATGTATGGAGGGAGGTCTTAGTTGCACCTAGATAGGTGACAGAGCCATAACCCAAAGATGGGAGCAGAAGACCATGTGCCACGGCAAGCCTAGCTGATGGGGTAAGGGCATAGTTAGTCCAGTAGGCTCCTCCAATTTGGCATTGACTGATTTACAGTTGTAGTGATGTGAAGATCAAAGTCCAAGGATTCATCAAGAAAATACCAAGGTATCTAAAGGATGTGGTGTTGACTAACAGGGAATTGTCAGAACAGGATATTTTTATGGAGTTCCATTTACTTTTAATTAAGATGGAGAGCCAAAGAGCATTGCCTGAGTTTTCGTTTCATTAAGAACAAGATGGTTTGCAGTTAGCCAGGATTGTATGTTTTGGAACTTGAGAGATAGAGAGTTATTAATGTCCGATACATTGCTGGCACTATGGTAGAGTACGAGGTCGTCTGCATAAAGCAAGGTAGAGCAAGTAGACACTCATTGTGGAAGGTCATTTATGAAGATCGAGAAGAGTAGTGGGCAAGTATGGATCCCTGTGGGACACCAACATGTATGGATGATAGATCTGACAGGGCTGAGTTAAAAGCAACAGCCTGCTGTTGATTGGATACATAGCTACAGAACCAGTTCACTGATTCGGCTGAAAAACCAAGGGAGGTAAGCTTTGTAAGGAGAAAGGTGTGATCAACCAGGTCAAAAGCCTTGGTGAGATCAATGAAAGTGGTACCTGTCAGGAGACCGGAGTCCATGGCTGTGTAAATGTCATTGATAAGTTTCAGAAGGGCAGTAGAAGTACTATGGCCTTTTCAACATCCATGCTGGGAGCCGGAGAAGAGGTTGTGTTTCAGGAGATACTCTATAGTTTTCCTTGCAACTAGTTTTTCAAGGAATTTACTGAGCACTGAGAAGATGGCAATAGGCGATAATTGGCCAACTCTTTAGGATCACCTTTCTTTAGAATTGGTGTTATCCTAGCTATCTTCCAAACATTAGGAACTACACCATGACATAGCAACAGGTTAAAGATTTTGAGTTGCGGGGAGGCTATGAGCAGGGCAGGGGCTTTCAGAAGCCTAGGTTTAAGGCTGTCAGCACCAGAGCTAGTGTTGTCGAGGGATTGTCAGCAGCAGTTTAAGGACTTAGATTTAGTGACGGTCCAGAACCTGAAGAGTGGACAGGAGAGCATCGAACCTTGGCCACAGGAGAGGATGTCAGGTGGCTAGAGAGGAAGGAGGCTAAGTAGCATGACAGATCCAAGAAATGATGGTTGAAAGAGTTGGCAAAGGTCACAGGGTTGTTACAATGTACACCATTCAGCAGCATATCATTTGAGGTGGATGGTTTATCAGTACCAAGGAGAGTTTTGACGACAGACCAAAATTTTCTGAGTCTCCTCCAGCATTCATTTGTGAATCTTTACAGAAAGAGCTTTTGCTAGATGGGTGTTTCTTTACAGGAGTTTCTCAAAGCCCTGTAGTGACTTTAATCTGCCTGTAGCCCTGAGGCCATAAAATGACACCAGCTTTTGTCCCTGTTATGAAGCTGAGCAAGGAGATCCTTGGTTAGCCACTTAGTTTGTGTACCTCTGATGCAGCGAGTGACACGAGGTGCATGAAGGTCCTGAGAACCACCAAATTTGTCAAGGAAGTAGTCTAGGCAGATTGTGCATTAAGAGAGGTAAAGATAGGTGACCAATCAATGAGTGAGAGATCTTGCAGGAACTGTGTTGGATTAAAATTTGCCATGTTATGAAAAGAGATTAATTTCAGAGGGGAGATGATTGTCTGGCAGCCCGCCAGGTACAAAAACTGGGGAGTGGTCACTAATTGAGTCAGCAAAGGTACCAGCTGAGACAATGTGGTCAAGATTGGTTTGTGAGGGCCAAATCAATTAGGAACTAGATCGGGAGGGTGGGGCCATGACCCTGGTGGGAGTAAGCGATCAGTTGATGGAGGTCATAGTCTTGTACAATAGTATGGAGGTATTGGCAGGTTTTACCTGACCAGTTTAGATTTAGATCCCCAAGGATAAGGACTTCATTTCATCCAATGGCTAAGCTCACCTGGGAGAGGAGTTCAACTAGCTCTGGGTACCACCCCTAGGAGGGTTGTAGGCACATACATTGTGTAGCCACTTTGATCTGAGTTGATGAGTAGCATGAATAGCTTCACAGGCGAGAGGGTGAAGGAGATATTCCGTGTAACGAAAGGTAGGGTTTATATAGGATTGCAACCCCACCCCACGTTTAGATGAGGACCTGTCTTGTCTTATCATTTTGTAGTTAGCAGACGGCATAAATGATCAGGTGTGGAGGGCTTTAGCAGGTCTCTGTCAAACAAAGAATATCAGGATTGTATTGGGTGACCCAGGCCTCAAGTTCCATTATGCTGTGGGAAAGTCTGATATTCATATGAACAATGTGCAGATCCTTGCATTATTCCAGTAAGTGTCAGAGATGGAGACATTACATCCAGGTCCTGGATTCAGCTCAATATCACCAGCTAATAGGAGTGCCAAAGGAGCAAGTACCACAGTTTATGGGGTGTAAATGTGGTAAGTGAGGGGCAATGCAACGAGATGATTTTCAGTGGATAGATGACATGGTAAATGATCTGATTTGGGACAAAAAGTGGTGAGGTGACTAGTGGCATATGAGCCAGGATAAGCATATTTGAGAAGGAGTAATCTTTGGGGTGATGGTGGTGACCATTTAGGAGAGAGGACTAATAACCATTGGGATCCACATAATGGTAACAAGAATTGAGGCTTGTAGCAGTAGTACACCTGGGTCAAATGCCCAGGGATTTGAATGCAGGGAGGGCATTTTATGTAAAGTAAGCTGCAGTGAGGAGGAGAGCCCAGTAATAAGATTTGAGCAGAGCCCACCAGAAACAGCTAGGAATAAAGGCTAAAAGACAGGAGAGATAAGCAGGGTTTGTTAGGAACTGTAGATGCCCTCTAATGGTAAAGTAATATAAAGTGCCAATGAGAAAGTAGGAGATAGTTAAAATAACACTCCCACTAGGCGTGGCATCAGAATTGTAACACTATATAAGTAATGCCAGACAAGGGTGGGGTGGTGGGGATGGTGGGGGACGCCAAGAGCAACTGTGGGAAGTCCTAGGATCAAAAGGCGCCCTTATGCAGTCACCAAGAAGCAGAAGAGAGTCCCAATCCAAAGTTTAAACTGGCGCTAACCCAGCAGAGCAGCCGGAGCTTGTGAGCAGTTATTTAGAGAGAAAGTCACCAAAATTCACTGGCACGGCAGTCTGTGAATACAGAGATGGAGAATCCCCATCGGTAGCAGTTCCAGAAGAAGGCACCAAGATTTGAATGCCATGAACAAATCACTGCATTTCCTAGGAGTGTTCCGCCAGCAGAAATGAATTACCTTGCTTCCTTTGAATGGAAAAGATGGCTGCAGCATGCTCCAGGGCAGGGTGCCCTTCTGGGGCAGGGGCTAGGAGAAAGGAAAATCCACAGATTAAATAGGGTCAGAGACTACAGGGCTCAGCAGTAATTGAGAAGGTATTAGAGGAGGGGCAGAGAGGAGAGGCGTGAGTGAGTAGGCGAGTGTGGGGCGGAGAGAGACGAGCACAGAAAAGGATGAAAGAAAGATAGTACTTTTACATTTAGGTTAAGTTAGTGATAATTTCCAGCAACAGTCTCTAAAACAGTACCTTTTGCAGCACAATCAAGCTAAGGGGCTATAGTTTGCAATTTCACAGGCTAAGGAATGAAAAACATAACAGCTCTCAGCACAAAAAGTCCGACTAGGAGGTTTTTGTAGGCAGATTACAGGGCTTCAGTAAAACCATCACAATTTGACTTCTTAAATAACTGGTAAATATAGATTCTCTTATTTTTTTCTTTTATGTCCTGTGCTGCCCTACAATCTGGAAGTCCTAGGATCAAAGGTGCCCCTATGCAGTCACCGAGAAGTGAAGGGGTCCCAAATCCAAAGTTTAAACTGCGCTAACCCAGCTGAGCAGCCCGACCTTGTGAGCAGTTATTTAGAGAGAAAGTCACCAAAATCCACTGGCATGGCAGCCTGTAGTCGTGGAGATGGAGAATCCCCCAGCGGTACACCGTCCCAGAAAAAGGTGCCAAGATTTGAATGCCACAAACAACCATTGTGTTTCCTACCAGTGTTCTGCCAGCAGAAATGAATTACCTTGCTTCCTTTGTATGGAAAAGATGGCTGCAGTGCGCTCCAGGCAGGGTGCCCTTCAGGGGCAGGGGCTTGCTTCCTTTGAATGGAAAGGCATTTGGGTTGGAGCCATGAAATTAAGGTTACTGCATATGCGGATGACTTGCTGATACACTTATCCCATCCGTATCTTCAGTACCGCTCTGTTGAGTGAAATGATAAGATGTAGTGACCTTTCCAATTACAAACTGAATGCTAGCAAATCCTCATTTTCCATTAAACTATAAGGTATTCAAAATGACATTAGTCCCTTAGGTTTATGTTGGACTCCCAGGTCATTTAAATACTTGAGCATTAAACTATCCTGTAACCCCTAACATGGTTTAAGGAAAATATTGAATCTCTCACAGCTGATAATTCACGATCTTGATAGGTGGTCCAAACTTCCCATTTCACTATGGGGCCAGATCAACATAATTAAGATGAATATATTCCTAGATTTTTACCCTTTATCTCTTCTCAATACTTTTATCCCACTACTCTGGTTTAAAAAGTTGCATGGCATATTTACTAGATTTATTTGGGCGATAAGTATCCTCGATTGGCCTATTGTAAATTAGCTCCAAAATTTGAAGGGATTTGCCGATTCCCCATCTGCCTATATATTATTGGGCCAGTCATTTAGCAAAATGTTTGAGATGGGTATCTCCCAGCCTGGAAAAAGAACTGCCGGCTTGGCTTAGGATTGAATTGGATGCAATTAGGTCCAAGAATCTGGACCTCCTAACCTTATTCTATCATAAAATCTCCCAGGTGTGTATGGTTGAGGAATGTCCTATAGCAGTTACCTCATTAAAGGTATATGCACAATTATGTTCATTTCTGCACTATACCCCTCAGTTGGACTTGGTCCAGTCTATCTGGAATTCCCATCTTTCACTATTAATAAGAAGCAGATTCCCATAAATGGTTGTCCCAATTGGGGGATGGGAAACTACTCTCTTTAATGGATGAAGAGGGCAATGGTTGTCAGTAGGAGATATTATTAGAAATTTCTTATCCTGCTCCCTCTCTACTTCAAAGTTATACAGTTAAGGTATTTACTTACAATAGTTTGTGGTAATACCCCTCCCAGACTGCCACAGCCCTGATACCTGAGGTTTCTTCACTTATTGGATCTTCAGGTGTTATATCTAAATTATATCAGGTTTTGTACCATAAAAGATATAGGGGATTCTTTAGGACCCATGAGATTCTGGAACTCTATCCTTCCTCAGTATCATCTAGATTGGCAATCCCTGTGGAGATCCTGTCATAAATATGTTTCTCAAGACAGATTACGTCTCATGCCATATCATATACTACATAACATGTATTGCACCCTGTAAAATTAAAGAAATGGGGTCTCTTGAACTCCAATATATGGACTAAGAGTTTGAGGGAAGAAGAAACATTCCTTCACATGTTCTGGTCCTGCCCTAAAATTTCCCTTTTATGGGACACAATCAAGACTTCTCTGGAGCCTTTAGTGGCCTTCAGGAGTATTTTACTCCTGATATTTGCCTTTTAGGGATATGTCTTCTATCAGAGTTAAAGTAAGAAAGTTTCATATTTCTATGATTGCCTTATCTGTCAAGAAGCTTATTTTACATCATTGGAAAGACAAGTCCACCCCAATGTTTCAAGAATGGGTGAATGAAATTCTACCAATTTGTGTACAGAAAAGCGATTGACAGTCTTCATAATAGATTGCAGCACATACCAAATTTGGGATCCCTTCACTCTCTAATTTTAGTGGCTCAGTCTTAATCATGTCACAGTCCAAAATGCCAGGCAGGTTCTCAGGTAAAGAGCTTAGTACTTAGGGGATACATGGATTTGTTACTGCTGTAAGGGAGGGATGGGAGGGTTGGGCAGGTATGTTCTTATAAGTGGCTGTATTTACACCTCATTCTCATTGTAACTGCATTTTATTGTGGAAAATGTATTAATAAAGTTTGAATTGAAAATAAAACAAACTAACAAGCAAAACAAAAAGAATTGGTGGGTTTGAGTGAGTTAACTGAACTGAATGGTTATCGAACAGTTATCTAGGCATAAATCTCCACATACTGAAAGGGATGGATAGCAGGGCAGTTCAAATTACTTATAGAAAGATCTATTAACTAGTGGGTGTGGCTTTGATAAAAGGAAGTTAAATTTAAAAACTGCATTAGAAAGATTCTGCTAGAAGCTTGGCAGAAGACACCAGGAGGAAGGAGTGCTGTGTAACTGGCTTCTCTACTGGGATTAAAAGCAGAACTCTTGTACTTGGATCTTTAATTCAGGGTAAAAAGAAACTAACAAACAAAACAAAAGAATTGTGTCTTTCTCTGAGTTAACTGAACTGAATGGTTATCTGAACAGTTATCTAGGAGTAAATGTCAGTTGACTGAAAGGACCTGACAGCTGTGCAGTTTAAACTACTTGTAGAAAGATTTAATAAGTAGGGGTGTGGCTTAGCCAGATTGAAGCTAAATTTAAAGACTGCCTGAGAAAGATTCTTCTGAGGCTTATCAGAAGACACCAGGAGGAAGGAGATGTGTGACTGGATTTCTCGACTGGGACTAAAGAAGTAGAACTCTTGTACTTGGTCCTTCAATTCAGGGTAAAAAAAACTAACAAATAAAACAAACAAAAATGAGTGTGCTTGTCTGAGTTAACTGAACTGAATGGTTATCTGAACAGTTATCCAGGCGTAAATCTCAGGTGACTGAAAGGGCTTGATAGCTGTGCAGTTTAAATTACTTGTAGAAAGATTTAGTATGTGGGGATGACTTAGCTAGAAGGAAGCTAAATTTAAAGACTGCCTAAGAAAGATTCTGCTAGAAGCTGGCAGAAGACACCAGGAAGAAGAGTGCTGAATGACTGGACTTCTACTGGGACTAGAGAAATAGAACTCTTGTACTTTGGCCTTTAATTCAGGGTAAAAAACTAAGAAACAAAACAAAAAATGAGTGTGCTTGTCTGAGTTAACTGAACTGAATGGCTATCTGAACAGTTATCTAGCTGTAAATATCAGGTGACTGAAATTGCTTAACAGCTGTGCAGTTTAAATTACTTGCATAAAAGATCTAGTAAGTTAGGGCACAGAAGCTAGCTAGAAGGCAGATAAATTTAATGACTGCCTTAGAATGATCCTCATAGAAGCTTGGCAGAAGACACCAGGAAGAACGAGTGCTGTGTCACTGTACTCCTCTACAGGAACTAAAGCAGCAGAACTCTTGTATTTGGACCTTTGATTCATGGTAAAAACAAACAAACAAACAAAACAAAACAAAATTAGTATATTTGTCTGAGTTAACTAAACTGAATGGTTATCTCAACAGTTATCTAGTTGTAAATCTCAGGTGACTGAAATGGCTTGATAGCTGTGCAGTTTAAATTACTTATAGTAAGATCTAGCAAGTAGGGGATGTGGCTAACCTAGAAGGAAGCTAAATTTAAAGACTGCCTTAGAAAGTTTCTGCTAAAAACCTTGGCAGAAGACACCAGGAGAAAGGATTGTTAGTGACTGTACTTCTACTGGGACTAAAGAAGTCAAACTCTTGTACTTGGACCTTTAATTCAGGATAAGAAAACAAACTAGCAAACAAAACAAACAAAAAAAAACTAGTGTGTTTGTCTTAGTTAATTGAACTGAATGGCTATCTGAACAGTTATCTAGGAGTAAATCTCAGTTGACTGAAAGGACTAACGACTGTGCAGTTTAAATTACTTGTTTAAAGATTTAGTAAGTAGGGGTGTGGCTTAGCTAAAAGGAAGCTAAATTTAAAGATTGCCTGAGAAAGATTCTGCTAGAAGCTAGCAGAAGACACCAGGAGGAAGGAGTGCTGTGAGACTGAATATCTCTACTGGGACTAAAGAAGTCGAACTCTTGTACTTGGACCTTTATTTCAGGGTAAAAAACTAACAAACAAAAAAAATTAGTGTGTTTGTCTGAGTTAACTGAACTGAATGGTTATTTGAACAGTTATCTAGGTGTAAATGCCAATTGACTGAAAGGGCTTGATGGCTGTGTAGTTTAAATTACTCTTAGAATGATCTAGTAAGTAGGGGCATGGCTTAGCCAGAAGGAAGCAAAATGTAAAGACTGCCTTAGAAAGATTCTTCTATAAGCTGGCAGTAGACACCAGAAAGACAGAGTGTTGTGTGGCTGGACTTCACTATTGGGACTAAAGAAGTAGAACTCTTGTACTTGAACCTTTAATTCAGGGTAAAACAAACAAACAAACAAAACAAAACAAAATTAGTATATTTGTCTGAGTTAACTAAACTGAATGGTTATCTCAACATTTATCTAGGTGTACATCTCAAGTGAATGAAATGACTTGATAGTTGTGCAGTTTAAATTACTTGTAGAAAGATATAGTAAGTAGGGTGCATGGTATAGCTAGAGGGAAGCTAAATTTAAAGACTGCCTTAGAAAGGTTCTGCTAGAAGCTTGGCAGAAGACACCAGGAGGAAGGAGGAAGGAGTGCTGTGTGACTGGACTCTACTGGGACCAAAGAAGTTGAACTCCTGTACTTGGACCCTTAATTCAGGGTAAAACAAACTAACAAACAAAGGAAAAAATTTGGTTTGTTTGTCTGAGTTAACATAACTGAATGGTTATCTGAACAGTTCTCCATGTGTAAACCTCAGGTGAGTGAAAGGGCTTGATAGCTGTGCAGTTTAAATTACTGTAGAAAGATTTAGTAAGTAGGGGTGTGACTTAGCTGGTAGGAAACTAAATTTAAAGACTGCCTGAGAAAGATTTTTCTAGAAAGTTGGCTGAAGACACCAGGAAGAAGTAGTGCTGTGTGACTGGACTTCGACTGGGACTAAAGAGAGTAGTACTCTTTACTTGGACCTTAATTAAGGGTAAAAACCTAACAAACAAAACAAAAAATGTGTATGTTTGTCTGAATTTACTGAACCGAATGGTTATCTGAACAGTTATCTTGGTGTAAATCTCTGGTGACAGAAATGGCTTCATAGCTGTGCAGTTTAAATTACTTGAAGAAAGATCTAGTAAGTAGGGGTCATGGCTTAGCTAGAAGGAAGCTAAATTTAAATACTGACTCGAAATATTCTGCTGGAAGCTTTGCAGAAGACACCAGGAGGAAGGAGCGCTGTGTGACTGGACTTCTACTGTGACTAGAGAAATAGAACACTTGTACTTGGGCCTTTAATTCAGGGTAAAAACAAACAAACTTGCAAACACAACAAAAAATAGTGTGCTTGTCTGAGTTAACTGAACTAAATGGTTATCTGCACAGCTTCTAGCTGTAAATCTCAGGTGACTGAAAGGGCTTGAGAGCTGTGCAGTTTATATTACTTGGCAGAAAGATCTAGTAAGTGGTGGCATGGCTTAGCTAGAAGGAAGCTAAATTTGAAGAATGCCTGAGAAAGATTCTGATAGAAGCTTGGCAGAAGACACCAGGAGGAAGGAGTGCTGGTGGCTGGACTTCACTATTGGGGCTAAAGAAGTAGAACTCTTGTACTTGAACCTTTAATTCAGGTTAAAAAAGACAAACAAAAACCAAATCAAAATAAAAATTGGTGTGTTTGTTGGAGTTAACTGAACTGAATGGCTATCCTAACAGTTATCTAGGCATAAATATCAGGTGACTTACAGGGCTTGATAGCTATGCATTTTAAATTACTGTAGAAAGATATAGTAAGTAGGGGTTTGACTTAGCTAGAAGGATGCTAAATTTAAAGACTGCCTTTGAAAGATTCTGCTAGAAGTTTTGCAGAAGACCAGGAGGAAAAGTGCTGTGTGCTGACTTCTCTAGTGGGATTAGATAAGTATAACTCTTTCAGATGGACCTTTAATTCAGATAAAACAAACAAAACAAAAAAATATTGTGTTGGTCTGAGTTAACTGAACAGAATGGTTATCTGAACAGTTATCTAGGTGTAAATCTCAGGTGACTGAAAGGGCTTAATAGCTGTGCAGTTTAAATTACTTGTAGAAATATTTAGCAAGTATGGTGCATGGCAGCTAGAAGGAAGCTAAATTTAAAGACTGCCTGAGAAGATTCAGCTAGAAGATTGGCCAAAGACACCACAAAGAAGAGTGCTATGTGACTGGACTTCTCGACAGGAACTAAAGAAGTAGAACTTTGTACTTGGCGGAGACCACGTGATGCAGACTACTTTTAGAAGCTCTTCCGTAGCTCCAGCCTCCTGATTTTATAATCATTTTTCGGACTTCTAGATTATCAAAACCCTTTGTTCGCAGTTAATTCTGCCTACTAAACATCTTGAGCTTTGGATTAGTGAGTCTTGGGCACTGATGGAGGCTTATATGAAAAAGCCCCACAGAAACATTCTCCACCAGTCACCTCCGAGAAGGCCTCAAAGAAATTTGGCTTTCTAGGCCAGATAGGCCAGATCATTCCAGCCAAGCCTCGGAGCAGGAGCCTTAACTTAAACAGGTTCCTAGAAGAATTTAAACCCTTCCATGAGGAGGTGAAAGAGACAGCGACCGACCTTAAAGCCTCTCTAAAAGTTGGATGAGGTCTCGATGACGGCCTTGGATAATACTGTCATATAGTCTCTCTGGAGAAACGTCTGGAAAGGTGGACCCTGGGCTAGTGGCGATATGGCAGAAGCTCTCCCGAGTGGAAGCAAAATTAGAGGATCTCAAAGGCCCAGCCACAGGAACAACCTTATAATTTTTGGGCTACCAGAAGGTGAAGAGGGCCAGAATACTGTTGTTTTATACAGAAGTTGGTGGAACAGGTTGCTGGTCCCTCTCCCTTGACCGTGCATACACTTTGAAAGAGCGCAAAGGTCCTTGCGGCATGAACCTCTACTAGGCTGCTCCCACCCTATTATATGCTGATTTCTAAATTTTTAGAGAGGCAACACTTTTATCCAAAGTAGAGATCTACAGGCGTCCGCTGGGAGAATTCAAAGTTGAGGATAGCACAAGACCTGCGGGATCTGTTCGAGAAACGCAAGCATTCTCCCCATTATGTCCAGGATTATCACTGCTGGGCTTAAGTTTAGGATGGGCTGCCCGCCAGGGCTGCAAGTGCTTGTGAACGGATCCTGTCAGCCTTACTAAGACCCAGATACTGCTCTTTCTGGTCTCAAACGCACACTGCCTGACTTGTTTCAGGACCCATGAAGAGTTCTGCACCTAAGACTAGGGGGACCATGGATGCCAATTTATGACTGTTCATTAAATTGAATGTTGACAAGGACAGCAACTGTGGGTGCATCCTGAAAACTTTGTTATCAGAAAAGATATAGCTACCATCTCGCTTGAGCTAATTGTTATGGGACTTTTATGTTCTGAATTCAAGTGTGGGACTGAAGCTTACATCAAGGACGGGTCAGAAATGTATGGCTTGTTTACTTGGGGAAGGTGTTCTTTATCCTAATATAGCTAGATGTGCAGGCCTTCAATAGCAAGGGAGGATTGTTTTACATTGTTCAGGATCATTATTCAAATCCAAGAGTAGCTTAGCTTGGGAGTTGTGCTGGGCTTTTCTCTTAACTTCCATTCGTGTAGTCATGCATTTTCATTCAGCGACCACAAGAGGGGGCTCAGTGCACAGGAATTTCAGTTCAGTGTTGCTGACATCTCAGGGATGACTCCTCTTGTAATGCTTCCGCATGTAGTCTGGGGTATTAAAAATACCCTGCACTGTGTTAATTGGCTTTTGGGCTGGTGTGATGCTGAAGTAAAGATGCCCTGTTTCCTTAATCTCATGCTTGGGGTTCAGGGCGTTTGAGTCCCTCTTTGTTTAACGGGTCACATAAGTCAGGTTGGAAGGGGCGACTTCCTTCTGCAAGACGCCCATGCTGCTTCTCATTTATTAATACACCTTCATGGGGCTACAGGGCCCCCATTTCTATTTCATTTACCCAGGGTTTCTGGGCACTTGTATTCATTTTGCAGGTCACATTAACCTGGTTAATTACATCAGCACACTTGCTGTGCCTTTATGTTAAAACCAGTACCTCTTTCAATCTACCAGGTGTTGCTTACATAGTAGAGTTCTCCTTTTCTTGATACTAGGGTATTTGCTTATATGAGGGGTTGTTGCATTTGCTTGGGGCCTGGGATATTTGGGAGTCTGACAGCTGAGGAAGGGATGCGGTACTGTGCTAAGTGTTGCTTGTGACAGCTGGGTGGTTGGGTGGGGGTAAGATACGGTCTAAAGGACTGGCTCTTTCTATGTCAAACATAGGGATGGAGTTTTTGGGGGTCAGGTGAAGTTGTGGTTTGTGATGGGGTTGGGTAGGGTGGGGGTACAGCACTAACTAAGGAACCTGGTTAATTTTTTCCTGATGTGTTTGTATGGGGCTTTTGTTCTAAGCTCATTATCACTGTTTTAGATGGTTAGTAATGTAGTTTTGCAACTTGGAATGTGAAGGGATTAGGAAAAATCCAAACAATATTTGGTGCTTAAGCATCTAAGTCTATTGTGTCCCAGATAACGTTTCTACAGGAATCCCATTTATTAGAGTCGAAGCCTCACAAATAAGGAGGCAACAAGTGGGCCTGGTCTTTAATGCCTCGGGATCTACCAACAGTTGCGGGTCATGCTAACTGTTAACAGAGGCATTCCTATCATCTCCTCACATGTCATTAAAGTTCGGGGCAGGTTTGTCTTGGTTCATGGCACTCTTTGGTTAGTACCACTTTTACTTTGCAGTATCTACGTGCCTAATATTGATGATCCTGGTTTCTTCATGAGGCTGATTACCGTTATTCTCCCAATGCTTCCCACAATGATTATTATGGGTGGTGACTTTAATTTGGTCCTGGACTCTAATATGGCTAGGTCAGGTAGAGGATGAGGGGCTATCCCCAGGGCAAGGGCATTTAAGGACTTAGTAGATCAGTACAGGCTTTGGTGATGTCTGGCGTGTCCTGCATCCTAACTCCAAGGAGTTTATCTTTAACTCCCGTGCATGGATCGCAGTCTCGCATTGATTAATTATTGATTTCCAAGGGCTCCTGCCGAGGTTACATCTGCCTCAATCCAGCCTGGCCCTATTTCCACCACCCTTGTGGTATGTAATTTAGTTTCTAACACACCAGAAGGGAGACCCAGTTGGACGCTTAATGAGCAATTATTAAAGGATGCCAGGTATTGTATGCATATAAAAGAACTGATTGAGCTCTTCTTCTCACTTAATCTGATTGACAGTGCAAAGCCGGATATTTATGGGGTGCCTTTAAGGCCTATATGAGGGAATCTATTAGTTTAGCATCCAAGAGGAAAAGGGCACATGAGGAAGAATTATTATCTTTATTGTCCCAAATACGGTCCTTGAGGCTAACCTTTCTGTCAGCACTTCGAGTGAGGACAGAAAGAAGCTTCTAGTAGCCAAAGATAGATACCTGGATTTGCTGAGGGAAAAGGTGGAGTTTGCTATTATCCAAAACAGAGCTAGTTATACAGATCAGGAGAAAAGGCAGGTGATTACCGCATTGCAGTTAAAACAACAGGAATCTGCAAGATTTATTCCTCCAATTCAGGCTCAGGTAGATGGGTCTCTGAGAGTATCCTTCTGAGATAGTGCAAGAGTTTGCACTGTACTATGAACAATTATACAGGGACTTGAGTGTCCTCCTTGTCAGGAAATTTTGGAAGAGTACTAAAGGACTCTCATCTGCCTACCCTAACAGAACAGCACAGGAGCTTTTTGGCCCTCCAATATCCCAGGAGGAGATCTCGGGTTATCGGAGCCTTGAAGTCAGACAAGGTCCTGGGGCCAGACGGTTTCTCCTCACTATTTTATAAAGCTTCGAGAACTTTTTATTGCCAGTGTTTCACCAGCTATTTCAACACATTTTATCCAGGTGTTGGTGGATGCCTATTTGTTTGAAGCCTGATTGTTCTTCCCAAGCCGGACAAAGACCCAGAGCTAGTGCAAAGCTACAGGCCCATATCCCTTTTAAATCAAGACATCAAAATCCTTTTGAAGTTATTGGCAGACAGGTTAACAATGGTTCTTCTGGACCTGATAGGTATGGCTCAGGTTGGGTTCATGAAGGACGTTCATCCTCAGATCATCTGTATACCTTTCACATGTCTTCTGGAGTGCAGGGATGTCACTTTCCCACCGGTTTGGTCTCCCTGGATGCGTAGAAGGCATTTGATCATGTGAATTTGAACTTCCATTCCAGGTTCTTAAGGCCTTTCAGTTTCCTACCACCTTATAGATTGGATCAGTGCATTATAAAGCCCCCAGCAAAGATTTCAGGAAATGGTGCATTTTCTAAGACCTTTTCTATACTTAGGTACCAGACAGGGTTGCCCCTCTATCCCTCTTATTCAACCTTTATCTGAACCTCTCATTCAAAATATCCTCAGCAACGTGGGGATACAGGTCATTTGGGTGGGGTGCAATTAGTTATGATTACAGCATATGCGGATGATCTTCTTCTTTATTTATACCACCCAGTGTCTTCTATTCTGGTCTTGTTAGGGAAATTGCTAAATTCAGTGCTTTTCAAATTATAAACTAAATGTTAATAAATCCTCTTTCTTTCCCTGAATCATAAGGTCTTTAAGATGGATATTACCCCTTCAGCTTGTGCTGGGCACCCAGAATGCTAAAATATCTGAGCAGCAATGTAACGTGTAATCCCTCAGCATGGTTTAAAGAAAACTTGGAGCCCTTTCCCAGTTAATTATTCAAGATCTGGCTAGATGGTCAAACTCCCAGTTTCACTATGGGGCTGGATTAACATAATCAAGATTAATATTTTCCCAATAATTTTTATCCTCTCTTCTTAATTCATTTATCCCTTTATCCAGTTTCAGAAAATGCATAGAATCTTCACTAATTTTATCTGGTCAAACAAATACCCCAACTGGCTTACTACAAGCTGGCCGCCTAAATTTGATGGGGATTGCAGATTCTCTCACTTGGCTATATATTACTGGCCAGTGATCTGGCTGAATGTCTGAAATGGGTGAGTCTGGGTCCTGAGATTCCGCCTCCGACTTGGCTCAAAATAGAACTATATTTAATCAGGTCTATGAACACAGATCCCTAAATTTGTTTTATGTAAAAGTGTCCTAGTTACAAAGTGCTGAGAAATGCCCCATTCTCATCACTTCCTTGAAAGTATATGCGCAGCTTTGTTCTTTTCTGCACTATACTCCTCATTTGGACTTGTCCCAATCTATCTGAAACTTCTAACATTTACCATGAATAAACAGCTGATTCCCATATGGCTGCCCCAGTTGGGTGATGGGATAGTATCCATGTTCTTGGATGATGAGGAAAGTGGCTTCGGCAGATGCACTTATCCAGAAATTTATTATCCCAGTATACTCACAATTCAAGGTGGTCCAATTAAAGCATTTGCTTATATCGGTGTTGGGCAATACCCCCTTGCCAGTCGGTTAGTGCCCTGATCCTGGAAACCTCTCCCTATTAAGGTCTTCAGGTGTCATGTCTAAAACATATCAAGATTTGTTTCATAGAAGTTTTGGGGGCCTTCAGACTGACTAGGTTCTGGGATCTATCTTTCCCAGGTCGCATCTGGAATTGAGCAAGTTGCTCAGTATGCCTTCCTGTAAATCTTGTAAATAAATAAATATTCTCTCAACTGGCAGGCCTTATGGAAGTCCTGTCATAAATATGTGTTCCAGGATAGATTGCGATTATGCAATACCACATTTACACAATATCTACTATACCCCAGTTAAGTTAGTGAAATGGAATTTCCTCCAGTCAAACATATGTGTCAGATGTTCCCAGGGAGAAGGAACACCTCCATATTTTCTGGTCGGTCCCAAAATAACTCTTTGTGGATTCTATTAAAACCTTCCTGGACCCCTTATTGGGTCTGCAGGAGTGTTTCATACCAGACATCTGTCTCCTAGGGGACCTGTCCTCCATCAAGGTTAAGGTGAGAGATTTCACATCTCTATGATTGCACCATCTGTCAAAATCTTATTTTACGCATTGGAAAGACAATGTCACTCAGATATTACAGGAATGGGTGAATGAAATCCTTGCTACCCTTCATTCAGAGAAAGAAATAGCTAGACTCAGAATATATTACCCGCTTAAACACATATCTGGGATCCCTTCACACTTTAAATATAGCTACCGGATGTAAGTATTGTTTTGTGTTAACTATCCATGTACACTTAAGTATAATGCCTTAGGAACTTATGTTATAGGCAGCATAATACTGCAGTATGGGGGACGGGGGTAGTTTGAGAGTATGGTACGTATCCAGGTTGTACTTCTCATGTCTGCTGCTCCATTGTTGTGGAAAATTATGTTAATAAAGTTTGAACTGAAAAAGAGAACTCTTCTACTTGGACCTTTAATTCAGGGTAAAAAGCAAACTACCAAATAAAACAAAAAAATGAGTGTGCTTGTCTGAATTAACAGAATGGTTATCTGAACAGTTATCTAGGTGTAAATCTCAGGTGACTGAAAGGGCTTGATAGCTGTGCAATTTAAATTACTTGTAGAAAGATCTAGTAAGTAGGGGTGTGGCTAAACTACAAGGAAGCTAAATTAAAGACTGCCTTAGAAAGATCTGCTAGAAGCTTGGCAGAAGTCACCAGCAGGAAGGAGTGCTGTGTGACTGGACTCTCTACTGGGACTAAAGAAGTATAACTTTGAAGATGGACCTTAATTCAGGTTAAAAAGACTAACAAACAAAATAAAAAAGTGTGTTTGAGTTAACTGAGCAGAATGGTTATCTGAACAATTATCTAGGTGTAAATCTCAGTTGACTGAAAGGGCTTGATAGCTGTGCAGTTCAAATTACTTGTAGAAAGATCTAGTAAGTAGGGGTCGAGGCTCAACTAGAAGGAAGCTAAAATTAAAGACTGCCTTAGAAAGATTCTGCTAAAAAGCTTGGCTGAAGACACCAGGAGGAAGGAGTGCTGTGTGACTGTACTTCTCTACTGGGACTAAAGAAGTCAAACTCTTGAACTTGAACCTTTAATTTAAGGTAAGAAAACAAACAAACAAACAAAAAAAAAAAGTAGTGGGTGTCCGAGTCAACTGAACTGAATAGCTATCTGAACAGTTATCTAGGGGTATATCTCAGGGACTGAAAAGGCTGATAGCTGTGCAGTTTAAATTACTTGTAGAAATATCTAGTAAGTAGGGGCATGGCTTAGCTAGAAGGAAGCTAAATTTAAAGACTGCCTTAGAAAGATTCTGCTATGTTTGGCAGAAGACATCAGGAGGAAGGAGTGCTATGAGACTGAACATCTCTACTGGGACTAATGAAGTAGAACTCCTGTACTTGAACCTTTTATTCTGTGTAAAAACAAACTAACAAACAAAACAAAAACAATTGGTGTGTTTCAGTGAGTTAACTGAACTGAATGGTTATCCAAACAGTTATCTAGGCATAAATCTTCTGTGACTGAAAGGCTTGATAGCTGTGCAGTACAAAGTACTTGTAGAAAAATCTAGTAAGTGGGGGTGGCATAGCTAGAAGGAAGCTAAATTTAGAAACTGCTTAGTAAGATCCTGCTTGAAACTTGGCAGAAGACAGCAGGAGGAAGGACTGCTGTGTAACTGGCTTCTAGTGGGATTAAGGAAGTAAAACTATTGTACTTGGATCTTTAACTCAAGGTAAAAACAAACTAAGAAATAAAATAAAAAATAGTGTGTCTTGCCAGAGTTAACCAAACTGAATGGTTATCTGAACAGTTATCTAGTGTAAATCTCTGGTGACTGAAAGGGCCTGATAGCTATGCAATTTAAATTACTTGTAGAAAGATTTAGTAAGTAGGGGCATGGCTTATCTGGAAGGAAGCTAATTTAAAGACTGCCTGGGAAAGATTATGCTAGAAGCTTCACAGAAAACATCAGAGGAAGGAGTGCTGTGTGACTGGACTTCTCAACTGGGACTAAAGCAGTAGAACTCTTTACTTGGTCCTTTAATTCAGGGTAAAATAACAAACAAACAAAAGAAAAATAATAGTCTGTTTGTCTGAGTTAACTGAACTGAATGGTTATTTGAACAGTTATCCAGGTGTAAATCTCAGGTGAGTGAAAAGGCTTGATAGCTGTGCAGTTTAAATTACTTGTAGAAATATATAGTAAGTAGGGGAGGGGCTTAGCTAGAAGGATGCTAAATTTAAAGTCTGCCTTTGAAAGATTCTGCTAGAAATTTGGCAGAAGACTCCAGGAGGAAAGAGTGCTGTGTGACTGGACTTCTACTGGGATTAGAGAAGTATAACTCTTGTAGATGGACCTTAATTCAGGGTAAAAACAAACTAACAAACAAAACAAAAAAGAGTGTGTTTGTCTGAGTTAACTGAACAGAATGGTTATCTGAGCAGTTATCTAGGTGTAAGTCTCAGGTGACTGAAAGGGCTTGATAGCTGTGCAGTTTAAATTACTTGTAGAAAGATCTAGTAAGTAGGGAGTGCGGCTTAGCTAGAAGGAAGCTAAATTTAAAGACTGCCTTAGAAAGATTCTGCTAGAAGCTTGGCAGAAGAGACCAGGAGGAAGGTGTGCTTGTGACTGGACATCTGTACTGGGACTAAAGAACTAGAACTCTTGTATTTGGACCTTTAATTCAGGGTAAAAAACAAAACTTAGAAGCAAACCAAAATAAATTAGTGTGTTTGTCAGGTTAACTGAACTGAAAGGTTATCTGAACAGTTATCTAGGTGTAAATCTCAGGTGACTGAAAGGGCCTCATAGCTGTGCAGTTTAAATTAATTGTAGAACGATTTAGTAATTAGGGGGCGTGGCATAGCTAGAAGGAAGCTAAATTTAAAGACTGCCTGGGAAAGATTCTGCTAGAAGCTTCACAGAAGACATCAGGAGGAAGGAGTGCTGTGTGACTGGACTTCTCTAATGGGACTAAAGCTGTAGAATTCTTTTACTTGGTCCTTTAATTCAGGGTAAAAGCAAACTAAAAACAAAAAGAAATATAATAGTTTGTTTGTCTGAGTTAACTGAACTGAATGGCTTTCTGAACAGTTATCCAGGTGTAAATCTCAGATGAGTGAAAGGGCTTGATAGTTGTGCAGTTTTAATTACTTGTAGAAATATATAGTAAGTAGGGTGGGGCTTAGCTAGAAGGATGCTAAATTTAAAGACTGCCTTTGAAAGATTTGGCTAGAAGTTTGGTAGAAGACACTAGGAAGAAAGAGTGCTGTGTGACTGGACTTCTACTGGGATTAGAGAAGTATAACTCTTCTAGATGGCCCTTTAATTCAGGGTAAAAACAAACAAACTAACAAACAAAAGAAAAAAATAGTATGTTTGTCTGAGTTAACTGAACAGAATGATTATCTGAACAGTTATCTAGGTGTAAATCTCAGGTGACTGAAAGGGCTTGATAGCTGTGCAGTTTAAATTACTTGTAGAAAGATCTAGTAAGTATGGAGCGCGGGCTTAGAAGGAAGATAAATTTAAAGACTGCCTTAGAAAGATTCTGCTTGAAGCTTGGCAGAAGAGACCAGGAAGAAGGCGTGCTTTGTGACTGGACATCTGTACTGGGACCAAAGAACTAGAACTCTTGTATTTGGACCTTTAATTCAGGGTAAAAACAAACTAACAATCAAACCAAAAGAAATTAGTGTGTTTGAGTTAACTGAACTGAATGGTTATCTGAACAGGTATCTAGGTGTACATCTCAGGTGACTGAAAGAGCTTAATAGCTGTGCAGTTTAAATTACTTGTAGAAAGATATAATAAGTAGGGGCGTGGTTTAGCTAGAAGGAAGCTAAAATTTAAAACTGCCTTAGAAATGTTTTGCTAGAAGGTTGGCAGAAGACACCTGGAGGAAAGAGTTGTGTGACTAGTCTTCTACTGGGAGTAAAGAAGTTGAAACCTGTACTTGGACCTTTAATTCAGGGTAAAAACAAACTAACAAATAAAAGGAAAAAAATGGGTTTGTTTGTCTGACTTAACAGAAGTGAATTGATATCTGAACAATTATCAAGGTGTAAACCTCAGGTGAGTGAAAGGGCAGATAGCGGTGCAGTCTGAATTACTCGTAGAAAGATTTAGTAAGTAGGGGCGTGATTTAGCTAGAAGGAAGGTAAATTTAAAGACCACCTGAGAAGAAGATTCTTCTAGAAGTTTGGCAGAAGACACCAGGAGGAAGGAGGGCTGTGACTGGACTTCTACTGGGACTAAAGAAGAAGAACACTTGTACTTGGACCTTTAATTCAGTGTAAAAAAACTAACAAACAAAACAAAAAAGAATTGGTGCATTTGAGTGAGTTAACTGAACTGAATGTTTATCCAAACAGTTATCTAGACATAAGTCTTCAGTGACTGACAGAGCTTGATAGCTGTGAAGTTCAAATTACTTGTAGAAAGATCTAGTAAGTAGGGGTGTGGCTTAGCTAGAAGGAAGCTAAATATAAAACTGCCTTAGTAAGATTCTGCTTGAAGCTTGGCAGTAAACACCAGGAGGAAGGAGTGCTCTTGGACTGGACTTCTTGCCTTGGACTAAAGAAGTTGAACTCCTGTACTTGGACCTTTAATTCAGGGTAAAAACAAACTAACAAACAAAAGGAAAAAAATTGGTTTGTTTGAGTTAACTGAACTGAATGGTTATCTGAACAGTTATGTAGATGTAAACCTCATGTGGGTGAAAGGGCTTGATAGCTGTGCAGTTTAAATTACTTGTAGAAAGATTTAGTAGTGGTGGTGTGACTTAGCTAGAAGGAAGCTAAATTTAAAGAATGCCTTAGAAAGGTTCTTCTAGAAATTTGGCTGAAGACACCAGGAAGGAGGAGGCTGTGGACTGAACTTCTCAACCGGACTAAAAAGTAGTACTCTTTACTTGGACCTTTAATTCAGGGTAAAAAATGAACTAACAAACAAAACAAAAAAGTAGTGATTGAGATAACTGAACTGAATGGTTATCGAACAGTTATCTTGGTGTAAATCTCTGGTGATAGAAATGGCTTGATAGTTGTGCAGTTTAAATTACATGGAGAAAGATCTAGTAAGTAGAGGGGTGTGGCTTTGCTAGAAGGAAGCTAATTTAAAGACTGTCTTAGAAACATTCTGCTAGAAGCTTTGCAGAAGACACCAGAGGAAGAAAGCTGTGTGACTGGACTTCTCTACTGGGACTTGAGAAATAAAACTCTTGTACTTGGACCTTTAATTCAGGGTGAAAAAACAAACTAGCAAACAAAACAAAAAAAAAATAGTGTGCTTCTTCCGAGTGAACTGAACTAAATGGTTATCTGCACAGTTTTCTAGCTGTTGTTCAGTGCATTGGGGCAGAAGTTTGACATCTTTGCAGAATATTTAAACTAGCAAATGGGGAGAGGTGCAGCACCCATACGTCGAATGGAAGAACTCCTCCCCTCAGGTAGTGGTCAAACAGGGATTCAGCATGTTTGCAGTTCATTTGCATCACCAGGTAAGAAAAAAGGTTTATCTCCCATACAACACACAGGGGTCATGCCAAACCTCACCCAACAACTAACACACTGAAATCTGGCCAATGGAAAATCATGTACACAAATGCTTACAGCCTGGGAAATAAGATCACAGATCTGCAGGCTATAATGTCGGAGGCTAACATGGACATAGTAGCAATTAGTGAGACATAGTTTACCAGTAACCACACTTGGGATACTTCAGTACCTGGCTCTGTATTGTTCAGGAAGAGACTGAGGTGCAAAAGGGGGGGTGGCCCTGTATGTCAATGAAAAATATCAAAGCTGCAGAAATTCAGAATACACATAAGGAGCCAGAAGAACTGTGGGTCACCCTGAAACAGGAAATGGGACAGCCATAAGAACTGGGGTTGTCTACAGGCCCGCAGACCAGGGGAGGACATAGACACATTACTGTTAGAAGATATACAAAACACGACAGCTAAAGGGAGGTTCTGATAATGGAGACTTCAACATGCTGGATACAGATTGGTCAATACCAGCAGGAACATCTGCCAGAACTAGACACATAGAGGATACCCTGCAGGGAGGGCCTCAAACAACTGGTACAACAACCCACAAGAGACAGGGCTATCCTAGATCTAGTACTGACTAACAGGAAGGGATCACAGATCTCCAGGTAGAAGGTCACCTGTGGCCAGTGACCATCACATGGTATGGTTCAATGTGGCTACTACATCTAAATCATCCCATTCCAAGGCAAAAATATGTGACTTCAGAGGAGCTGACTTTGATAAGATGGCCAACAGAGTAAGCTTAGCCCTGACAAAAAGAAACACAGGTGAGGGGTACAGGCAAAGTGGGCAAGCATTATGATGCAATACTTGAAGCAACATCCCATTGTGTTAGACAGAAAAGGAAGTGCAAAAGAAGAAGGAAACCACTTTGGTTCTCAAATACAGTAGCAGAAAAGGTCAAAGCCAAAAGGCTGGCCTTCAGGAAATATAAAGGAACACAGCGGGATGAAGATAGGGAGGCATACCAAACTGCCCAAAGGGAAGCAGGGAAGGCAGTAATTCAGGCAAAGTCCCAAACTGAGGAAACACTAGCACAAACAGTAAAAGAAGGTGACAAGACTTTCTATAGATACATTAGTGAAAGGAAAATCCCAGAGGGGTATTGCTAAGCTTAATGGAAAAGGGAGCATGTGAGGAGGAGGACCCTGTAAAAGCAGCTATCCTAAATAGATACTTTTGGTCAGTATTTACTGAAGAGAAGGTAGGGCAGGGCCCACAGCTCAGCACCATGGACACAGGGGTAGGGAGGTGAGCACTACTCCCTTCACAAAAGAAAGGGTCCTACAAGAGCTTGATAAGCCCAGGGTGGACAAGGCAATGGGACATGATGGTATACATCCCAGGGAACTAAAGGAGCTAAGAGTGGAACTAGTAGAGCCATTATCAGGATTGTTTAGTGAGTCTCTGAGCACAGGAGAGTCCCAGAAGACTGGAGAAGGGTCATGGTGATCCTGCTCCACAAAAGTGGTAGCAGGGAGGAGGCAGGAACTATAGACAGTCGTCTTACCACAGTAGTGGGCAAGATTATGGAGGCACTTAAGAAAAGGATAGTGCAACACCTGGAACTTAGCACAGGATCCAAGATAGCATGGGTTTACAAAGGAAGGTCCTGTCAAACTAATCTCATAGATTTCTTTGACTGGGTAACCAGAGTGGTGGACCAAGGGGGAGCAGTTGATGTTGCCTACCTTGACTTCAGCAAAGCTTTTGACACTGTTCAACATGGGAGGATGGGGTGGACCTGGAGGACTGAGATGGGCAGATGTGATTCCCTCACAAAAGTGGGAGCAAGGCAGAAGCAGAAAACTACAGACCTGTTAGTTTAACCTCAGTGGTAGGGAAAATGATGGAATCACTCTGAAGGAAAGAATTGTTGAGTATCTAAAGGCCAGAGGGCTCAGGACCCAAGGCAGCATGGATTCACAGCGGGAAGGTCATGCCAGACAAATCTGATAGATTTCTTTGACTGGGTGACCAAAGTAGTAGATCAGGGAGGGGCTGTGACATGGCCTACCTAGACTTCAGCAAGGCATTTGACACAGTCCCACATAAAAGATTATATAGAGTTAGCTAGCCTGGGAGTGGGTCCCAAGATGACAGCCTGGGTAAAGAATTGGCTGGAGAATGGGACACAGAGAGTAATAGTAAATGGAGTCCACTCTGAAGAAAGGGGTTACTAGTGAGCTACCACAGGTTCAGATTAGGACCAGTCCTCTTCAATGTTTTTATAAGCGATATTGCAGAGGACTGGAAGGAAAAGTATGTCTCTTTGCAGATGACACAAAGATCTGCAACAGAGTTGATGCACAAGGTGGGGTGGAAAGGATGAGAAGGACTTGCAAGGTTAGAGGAATGGTCAAATGTATGGTAGCTTATATTCAATGCTAAGAAGTGCAAGGTAATGCACCTGGGAAACAAAACCCGGGGAAGAGTACACAATGGGGTGAGTTACTAACAACAACAAAAATGGAAAGGGACTTGGGGGTAGTCATATCAGATGACCTAAAGGTGGGCAAGCAATGTGAGAGGGCAGCAAGGAGGGCTGGTGGGATACTGGGATGCATAGGGAGAGGCATCACCAACAGAAAACAGGAAGTTATTATCCCTCTGTACAGACAGTTGGTGAGACCCCATCTGGAGTACTGCGTGCAGTTCTGGAGACCCAACCTCCGCAAGGATATAGACAGGATGGAGGCTGTCCAGAGGAGGGCACTAAAATGGTGCAGGGCCTGCACCAGAAGACATATGAAGAGAGACTTAAGGAGTTTAATATGTATAGCCTCGAGGAAAGGAGAGAGAGGGGGGACATGATAGAAACTTTCAAGTATCTCAAGGGACTCAACAAAGTCCAAGAGGGTAGCATCTTTCAAAAAGAGGTGCAAGAACAAGGGGCACAATGTGAAGATAGAAGGGGCGGCTCAGAGGTAATTTAAGGAAGTATTTTTCACAGAGAGGGTTATGGATGCATGGAATGGCCTTCTGGAGGAGGTTGTGGAGTCAAAACAGTGGTGGAATTCAAGCATGCATGGGACAGTCATAAGGCAATTCTAGGGGTGGGGTAGGAAGAAGTAGGCTGCTGGTTAACTAGGATCTGCAGCCTATCCAATAGGTAGGGAAATGGGCAGACTGGGTGGGCCAAGCAGTCCTTATCTGCCATCAAAATCTATGTTTCTATGTTCCACATAGAAGATTGATAAATAAACTGGGTAGGCTCGGATGGGTCAGAAGTTGGTCAACTGGGTGGCAAACTGGTTGACAGGCAGAAAGCAGAGAGTGGAGGTAAATGGTATACAGTCAGAAGAGATGCAAGTCACAGGGGTACCTCAGGATCAGTTCTGGGGCCAGTCCTCATCAACATCTTCATTAGTGACATTGCAGATGGACTAGAGGGTAAGGCTTGTCTGTTTGCAGATGACACCAAGATCTGCAACAGAGTAGATGATCCAGATGGGGTGGGCAGAATGAGAAGAGATCTGGATAAACTAGCAAAATGGTCAGAAGAGTGGCAACTGGGATTTAATGCAAAAAGTGCAAGATCATGCACATAGGGAGGAGAAACCCTGAAGCCACCTATAGGCTGGGAGGGAGTTGCTAGCAGTCACAAAGGAAGAAAGAGACTTGGGCATCATCATCACTGATGACCTGAAATCATCCAAGCAGACCTCTAAAGCAGTAGGTAAGGCTAGGGGGGTGTTAGGGTGTATTAGTAGGAGTATAACAAGTCATAAGAGGGAGGTAATAATCCTTCTTTACAAGACACTGGTTAGGCCCCATCTGGAGTACTGCGGCATTATTGCAGGCCACACCTTCACAAGGACCAAATTGAGGCAGTCCAGAGAAGGGCAACCAAAATGGTGCAGGGACTGCATCAGAAGACATATGAGGACAGATTAACAGAGCTCAATATGTATACCCTTGAGCAAAGGAGGGGAGAGGGTGATATGATCGAAACATTCAAACACCTTAAGGGCATTAACAAGGTGAGAGTCTAACATGTTTAAATATAAGAAAATAGCAGGACAAGAGGACACAGCATAAGATTAGAGGGGGCTGATTAAGGGGAATGTGAGGAAATTCTTTTAGACAGAAAGGGTGGTGGATGCATGGAATGGCCTACCCCAAGAAGTGGTGGCTATGAATACAGTGCAGGCTTCAAACAGGCATGGATAAGCATAAGAGGAGCAATATAAATGAGTATGAATAGATAGGCCATTGACAGAGCAAAGGCCGATGGCACATTTAGTGTTAGAAAAAGAAATGGGCAGACTGGATGGGTCTGTGGTCCTTATCTGCTGTCAACTTCTATGTTTCTATGTTTCTAAGTAAATCTCTGGTGACTGAAAGGGCTTGACAGCTGTGCAGTTGAAATTACTTGCAGAAAGATCTAGTAAGTGGGGGCATTGCTTAGCTAGAAGGAAGCTAAATTTAAAGATTGCCTTAGAGAGATTCTGCTAGAAGCTTGGCAGAAGACACCAGGAAGAAGGAGTGCTGTGAGACTGGACTTTCAACTGGGACTAAAGAAGTAAAGGTAAGTTTATGTGACCTTTAATTCAGAGTAAAAACAAACTAACAAACAAAAGAAAAAAAATTAGAGTATTTTTCTGAGTTAACTGAACCGAATGGTTATCTGAACAGTTATCCAGGTGAAAATCTCATGTGACTGAAAGGGCTTGATAGCTGTGCAGTTTAAATTACATGTAGAAAGATCTAGTAAGTGGAGGCATTGCTTAGCTAGAAGGAAGCTAAATTGAAAGACTTTCTTAGAAAGATTATTCTAGAAGTTTCGAGAAGACACCAGGAGGATGGAGAGCTGTGTGACTGGACTCTCTTCGGGGACTAGAGAAAAAGAACTCTTGTTCTTAGACCTTAAATTCAGGGTAAGAAAACAAACTAGCAAACAAAACAAAAAAAGTAGTGATTGTCTGAGTTAACTGAACTAAATGGATATCTGTACAGTTTTCTAGCTGTAAATCTCAGGTGACTGAAAGGGATTGACAGCTGTGCAGTTTAGACCTTTAATTCAGGGTAAGAAAACAAACTAGCAAACAAAAGAAAGGGCTTAACAGCTGTGCAGCTGAAATTACTTGCAGAAAGATCTAGTAAGTGGGGGCATTGCTTATCTAGAAGGAAGCTAAATTTAAAGATTGCCTTAGAAAGATTCTGCTAGAAGCTTGGCAGAAGACACCAGGAAGAAGGACTGATGGGTGACTGGACTTCTCAACTGGGACTAAAGAAGTAGAGGTCATTTACGTGGACCTTTAATTCAGGGTAAAAACAAACTAACAAACAAAAAGAAAAAAATAGTGTGTTTTCTGAGTTAACTGAACCAAATGGTTATCTGAACAGTTATCCAGGTGAAAATCTCATGTGACTGAAAGGGCTTGATAGCTGTGCAGTTTAAATTACATGTAGAAAGATCTAGTGAGTGGAGGCGTTGCTTAGTTAGAAGGAAGCTAAACTTCAAGACTTCTTAGAAAGATTTTTCTGGAAGCTTACAGAAGACACCAGGAGGATAGAGAGCTGTGTGACTGGACTTCTACTGGGACTAGAGAAAGAACTCTTGTTCTTAGACCTTAAATTCAGGGTAAGAAAACAAACTAGCAAACAAAACAAAAAAGTAGTGCTTGTCTGAGTTAACTGAACTAAATGGATATCTGTACAGTTTTCTAGCTGTAAATCTCAGGTGACTGAAAGGGATTGACAGCTGTGCAGTTTAAAATACATGTAGAAAGATCTAGTAAGTAGGGCGTGGCTTAGCTAGAAGGAAGCTAAATTTAAAGACGGACTTAGAAAGATTCTGCAAGAAGCTTGCCAGAAGAGACCAGGAGGAAGGCGTGCTTTGTGACTGGACATCTGTTCTGGAACTAAAGAACTAGAACTCTTCCATCTGGACATTTAATTCAGGTAAAAAGACAAACTAAAAGCAAACCAAAAAGAAATTAGAGTGTCTGAGTTAACTGAACTGAATGGTTATCTGAACAGGTATCAAGGTGTACATCTCAAGTGACTGAACGTGCTTGATAGCTGTGCAGTTTAAATTACTTGTAGAAAGATATAGTAAGAAGGGGGGTGGCTAGCAAGAAGGAAGCTAAATTTAAAGGCTGCCTTAGAAAGGTTTTGCTAGAAGCTTGGCAGAAGACATCTGGAAGAAAGAGTGCTGTGTGACTAGTCTTCTACTGGGACTAAAGAAGTTGAAATCCTGTACTTGGAACTTTAATTCATGGTAAAAAACAAACTAACACAAAAGGAAAAAAAGTAGGTTTGTTTGTCTGAGTTAACAGAACTGAATGGTTATCTGAACAATTATCCAGGTGTAAACCTCAGGTGAGTGAAAGGGCTTGATAGCTGTGCAATCTGAATTACTTGTAGAAAGATTAAGATGTAGGGGGTGACTTAGCTAGAATGAAGGTAAATTTAAAGACTGCCTGAGAAGAAGATTCTTCAGAAGTTTGGCATAAGACACCAGGAGGAAGGAGTGCTGTGTGACTGGACTTCTCGACTGGGACTAAAGAAGAAGAACACTTGAACTTGGACCATTAATTCAGGGTAAAAAACAAACTAACAAACAAAACAAAAAATAATTGGTGAGTTTGAGTGAGTAAACTGAACTGAATGGTTATCCGAATAGTTATCTAGGCATAAGTCTCCAGTGACTGAAAGGGTTTGATAGTTGTGAAGTTCAAATTATGTATAGAAAGATCTAGTAAGTAAGGGTGTAGCTTACCTAGAAGGTAGCGAAATTTAAAAACTGCCTTAGTAACATTCTGCTTGAAGCTTGGCAGTAAACACCAGGAGGAAGGAGTGCTGTGTGACTGGGCTTTCTATGGGATTAAAGAAGTATAACTCTTGAACTTGGGTGTTTAATTCAGGTTAAAAAACAACTAAAAAAAAAACAAAAAACAGTGTGTTTGTCAGAGTTAACTGAACGAATGATTATCTGAACAGTTATCTTTCTGTAAACCTCAGCTGACTGAAAGGGCCTGATAGCTGTGCAGTTTAAATAACTTGTAGAAAGATCTAATAAGTAGGGGGTGGCTTAGCCAGAAGGAAGCTAAATTTGAAGACTGTCTGGGAAAGATTCTGCTAGAAGATTGGCAGAAGACTCCAGGAGGAAGGAGTGCTGAGGACTGGACTTCTCTACTTGGACTAAAGAAGAAGAACTCTTATATTTGGTCCCTTAATTCGGCAAAAACAAACTATCAAAGAAAAGAAAAAACTGTTTGTTTCTCTGAGTTAACTGAACTGAATGGTTATCTGAACAGTTATCCAGGTGTAAATCTCAGGTGAGTGAAAGAGCTTGATAGCTGTGCAGTTTAAATTACTTGTAGAAAAATTTAGCAAGTAGGGGCATGCATTACATAGAAAAAGTTAAATTTAAAGACTGCCTGAGAAAGATTCTGCTGGAAACTTGGCAGAAGACAACAGGAAGAAGGAGTGCTCCGTGTCAGGACTTTGCCTTGGTCTAAAATAAGCAGAACTCTTTACTTGGACCTTTAATTCAGGGTAAAAAACTAACAAACAAAACAAAAAAAATAGTGTGTTTGTCTGACTTAACTGAATCGAATGGTTATCTCAACAGTTTTTAGGTGAAAACCCAAATTGACTGAAAGGGCGTGATAGCTGTGAAGTTCAAATTACTTGCAGAAAGATCTAGTAAGTAGGGGTGTGGCTTAGCTAGAAGGAAGCAACACAAAACTGCCTTAGTAAGATTCTGCTTCAAGCTTGGCAGTAAACACCAGTAGGAAGGAATGCCCTGTGACTGGACTTCTGCCTTTTACTAAAGTAGTTGAACTCCTGTACTTGGACCTTTAATTCAGGTAAAAAACAAACAAACAAAAGGAAAAAAAATTGGTTTGTTTGTCTGAGTTAACAGAACTGAATGATTATCTGAACAGTTATCCAGGTGTAAACCTCAGGTGAGTGAAAGGGCTTGATAACTGTGCAGTTTAAATTACTTGTAGAAAGATTTAGTAGTAGGGGTGTGACTTAGCTAGAAGGAAGCTAAATTTAAAGACTGCCTGAGAAAGATTCTTCTAGAAATTTGGCTGAAGACACAGGAAGAAGGAGTGCAGTGTGACTGAACTTCTCGACGGGACTAAAGAAGTAGTACTTATTACTTCAACCTTTAATTCAGGGAAAACAAACTAACAAACAAAATATAAAAAATCTGTGAGTTTGTCTGAGTTAACTGAACCAAAAGGTTATTGGAACAGTTATCTTGGTGTAAATCTCTGGTGACAGAAATGGCTTGATAGCTGTGCAGCTTAAATTACTTGGAGAAAGATATAGTAAGTAGGGGGCGTGACTTTACTGGAAGGAAGCTAAATTTAAAGACTGTCTAAGAAAGATTCTGCTTGAAGCTTTGCAAAAGACACCAGGAGGAAGGAACACTGTCTGACTGGACTTCTACCGGACTAGAGAAATAGAACTCTTGTACTTGGGTTTTAATTAAGGGTAAGAAAACAAACTACAAAACAAAACAAAAAAATGTGCTTGTCCGAGTTAACTAAACTAAATGGTTATCTGCAGAGTTTTCTAGCTGTAAATCTCAGGTGACTGGAAGGGCTTGACAGCTGTGCAGTTTAAATTACTTGCAGAAAGATCTAGTAAGTGGGGCATGAGCTTAGCTATAAGGAAGCTGAATTTAAAGATTGTCTGAGAAAGATTCTGCTAGAAGCTTGGCAGAAGACACCAGGAAGAAGGAGTGCTGTGTGACTGGAGATCTCAACTGGACTAAAAAAGTAGAAGTCTTTACGTGGACCTTTAATTCAGGGTAAAAAAAAACTAATAAACAAAACAAAAAATAGTGTGTTTTTCTGAGTTAATGAACCGAATGGTTATCTGGATAGTTATCCAGGTGAAAATCTCATGTGACTGAAACGGATTGATAGCTGTGCAGTTTAAATTACATGTAGAAATATCTAGTAAGTGGAGGCGTTGCTTAGCTAGAAGGAAGCTAAATTTAAAGACTGTCTTAGAAAGATTCTTCTAGAAACTTCACTGAAGACACCAGGAGGATGGACAGCTGTATGACTGGACTTCTCTACTGAGACTAGAGAAAAGAACTCTTGTACTAGAACCTTTAATTCAGGGTAAAAACAAACTAACAAACAAAAAAAACAAAACAAGAATTGGTGTGTTTGAGTGAGTTAACTGAACTGAATGGTTATACAAACAGTTTTCTGGGCATAAATCTCCATTGACTGAAAGGGCTTGATAGCTGGGCAGTTCAAATTACTTGTAGAAGATCTAGTAGGTAGGGGTGTGGCTTAGATAGAAGGAAGCTAAATTTAAAACTGCCATAGAAAGATTCTGCAAGAAGCTTGGCAGTAGACACCAGGAGGAAGTAGAGCTAGGTGACTGGGCTTCTCTACTGGGTTTAAAGAAGTAGAACTCTTGTACTTGGATCTTTAATTGGGAAAAACAAACTAACAAACAAAACAAAAAAATGGTGTGTTTGTCTGAGTTAACTGAACTGAATGGATATCTGAACAGTTATCTAGGAGTAAATATGAGTTGACTGAAAGGGTCTGACAGCTGTGCAGTTTACATTACATGTAGAAAGATTTAATAAGTAGGGGGTGTGGTTAAGATGGAAGGAAGCTAAATTTAAAGACTGCCTGAGAAAGATTCTGCTGTAGGCTTAGCAGAAGACACCAGAAGGAAGGAGTGCTGGTGACTGGACTTCTACTGGGACTAGAGAAATTGAACTCTTGTACTTGGGCATTTAATTCAGGGAAAAAATACAAACTAACAAACAAAACAAAAAACAAAGTGTGCTTGTCTGAGTTAACTGAACTGAAAGGTTATCTGAACAGTTATCTAGTTGTAAATCTCATGTGACTGAAAGGGCTTGATAGCTGTGCAATTTAAATTAGTTGTAGAAATATTTAGTAATTACGAGGCATGGCTTAGCTAGAAGGAAGCTAAATTTAAAGATGCATGAGAAGATTCTGCCTAAAGCTTGGCAGAAGACACCAGGAAGAAGGAGTGCTTTGACTGGACTTCTCTAATGGGACTAGAGAAGTAGAACTCTTGTGCTTGGGCCTTTAATTCAGGATGAAAAACAAACTAAAACAAAAAAAAAGTGTGCTTGTCTGAGTTAACTGAACTGAATGGTTATCTGAGCAGTTATCTAGTTGTAATTCTCAGGTGACTGAAATTGCTCAACAGCTGTGCTGTTTAAATTACTTGCAGAAAGATCAAGTAAGTGGGGAATGGCTAAGCTAGAAGGAAGCTAAATTTAAAGACTGCCTGAGTAAGATTCTGCTAGAAGATTGGCAGAAGACACCAGGAGGAAAGAGTGCAGTGTGACTGCACTTCTCAACTGGGACTAAAGCGTAGAACTCTTGTACTTGGACCTTTAATTGGTGTAAAAAACAAAGTAACAAATAAAACAAAAAAAATTAATGTGCTTGTTTGAGTTAACTGAACTGCATGGTTATCTGAACAGTTATCTTGCTGTAAATCTCAGGTAACTGAAAGGGCTTGATAGCTGTGCAGTTTAAATTACTGTAGAAACATCTGGTAAGTAGAGGCATGGCTTACCTAGAAGGAAGCTAAACTTAAAGACTGCCTTAGAAAGATCCTGGAAAAGCTTGACAGAAGACATCAGAAAAAGGAGTGCTCTGTGGCTGGAAATCTCTACTGTGATAAAAGAAGTATAACTCTTGTAGATGAACCTTTATTTCAGGGTAAAAAACAACTAATAAACAAAACAAAAAAAGTATGTTTGAGTCAGCTGAACAGAATGGTTTACTGAACACTTGTCTAAGTATAAACCTCAGGTGACTGAAAAGGCTTGATAGCTGTGCAGTTTAAATTAGATGTAGAAATATTTAGTAATTGCGAGGCATGGCTTAGCTAGAAGGAAGCTAAATTTAAAGATTGCCAGAGAAAGAGTCTGCCTGAAGCTTGGCAGAAGACACCAGGAAGAGGGAGTGTTGTGTGACTGACTTCCCTACAGGACTAGAGAAATAGAACCCTTGTGCTTGGGCATTTAATTCTAGGTAAAAAAACTAACAAACAAAGCAAAAAAAAAGTGTGCTTGTCTGAGTTAACTGAACTGAATGGTTATCTGAACAGTTATCTAGTTGTAAATCTCAGGTGAGTCAAATCACTTAACAGGTGAGTAGTTTAAATTACTTGCAGAAAGATCTAGTAAGTAGGTGAATGACTTAGCTAGAAGGAAGCTAAAATTAAAGACTGCCTCAGAAAGATTCTGCTAGAAGATTGGCAGAAGACACTAGGAGGAAAGAGTGCAGTATGACTGCACTTCTCAACTGGGACTAAAGAAGTAGAACTCTTGTATTTGACCTTTAATTCAGTGTAAAAACAAACTAACAAATAAAACAAAAAAAAATAGTCTGCTTGTTTGACTTAACTGAATTGCATGGTTATCTGAACAGTTACCTAGGTGTAAATCTCAGGTAACTAAAAGGCTTGATAGCTGTGTAGTTTAAATTACTTGTAGAAATATTTAGTAAGTACGGGGCATGGCTTAGCTAGAAGGAAGCTAAATTTAAAGACAGCCTGAGTAAGATTATGTTTGAAGTTTGGCAGAAGACACCAGGAAGAATGATTGCTGTGGCTAGACTTCTGATAGGGTCGAAAGGAGTAGAACTCTTGTACTTGGACTTTCAATTCAGGGTAAAAAACAAACTAACAAATAAAACAAACAAAAAATTAGTGTTCTTGTCTTTAGTTAACTGAACGGAAAGGTTATTTGAACAGTTATCAAGGTGTAAATCTCAGACGACTGAAAGGGCTTGATAGCTGTGTAGTTTAAATTATTTGCAGAAAGATCTAGTAAGCAGAGTGCATGGCTTAACGTGAAGGAAGCTAAATTTAACGACTGCCTTAGAAGGATTTTGCTAGAAGCTTGACAGAAGACACCAGGAAGAAGGAGTGCTGTGTGACTGGACTTCTACTATGGCTAAATAAGTAGATCTCTTGTACTTGGACCTATAATTCAGGGTAAAAAACAAACTGAAAACAAAAGAAGAAAATCTTTTTTTTGTCTGAGTAACTGAACTGAATGGTTAGCTGAAAAGTTATCTAGGTGTAATTCTCAGGTGAGTGAAATGGCTTGATAGCTGTGCAGTTTAAAGTACTTCTAGAAAGATTTTTAAGTGGGGGTGACTTAGCGTAGAAGAAAGCTAAATTTAAAGGTTGTCTTAGAAAGATTCTGCTAGAAGCTTAGCAGAAAACACAAAGATGAAGGAGTGCTGTGTGACTGGACTTCTCTACTGGGGCTACAGAAATAGAATTCTTGTAATTGAGCATTTAATTTAGGGTAAAAATACAAACTAACAAACAAAACAAAAAAAAGTGTGCTTTGTCTGAGTTAACTGAACTGAAAGGTTATCTGAACAGTTATCTAGTTGTAAATCTTATGTGACTGAAAGGGCTTGATAGCTATGCAATTTAAATTAGTTGTAGAAATATTTAGTAATTACGAGGCATGGCTTAGCTATAGGGACGCTAAATTTAAAGACTGTTTGAGAAAGATTCTGCCTAAAGCTTGGCAGAATACACCAGGAAGAAGGAGTGCTTTGTGCATGGACTTCTAATGGGACTAGAGAAATAGAACTCTTGTGCTGGGGCCTTTAATTCAGAGTGAAAAAAACTAAAAACAAACAAAAAAAGTGTGCTTGCCTGAGTTAACTGAACTGAATGGTTATCTGAGCAGTTATCTAGAGTGTAATTCTCAGGTGACTGAAATTGCTTAACAGCTGTGCAGTTTAAATTACTTGCAAAAAGATCTAGTAAGTGGGGAATGGCTTAGCTAGAAGGAAGCTAAATTTAAAGACTGCCTGAGTAAGATTCTGTAGAAGATTGGCAAAAGATACTAGGAGGAAAGAGAGCAGTGAGACTGCACTTCATCTGGGACTAAAGAGATAGAACTCTTCTACTTGGACCTTTAATTCAGTGTAAAAAGCAAAGTAACAAATAAAACAAAAAATAATGTGCTTGTTTGAGTTAACTGAACTGCATGGTTATCTGAGCAGTTATCTAGGTGTAAATCTCAGGTAACTGAAAGGGCTTGATAGCTGTGTAGTTGGCATTACTTTAGAAATATTTAGTAAGTACGGGCATGTCTTAGCTAGAAGGAAGAAATTTAAAGCCAGCCTTAGAAAGATTATGCTGAAGACTGGCAGAAGACACCATGAAGAAGGAGTGCTGTTTGGCTGGATTTCTATAGGGACTAAAGAAGTACAACTTGTACTTGGACTTTAATTCAGGGTAAAAGAATGCTAACAACAAAACAAAAAAAGTGTGCTTGTCTTAGTTAACTGAACAAAATGGTTATCTGAACAGTTATTTTGAGTAAATCTCAGATGACTGAAAGGGGTTTGATAGCTGTGCAGTTTAAATTACTTGTGGAAAGATCTAGTAAGCGGGGGGGCATGGCTTAACTTGAAGGAAGCTAAATTAAAAGACTGCCTTAGAATGATTTTGCTAGAAGCTTGACAGAAGACACCAGAAGAAGGAGTGCTGTGTGACTGGACTTCTCCACTATGACTAAATAAGTAGAACTCTGTACTTGGACCTTAACTTCAGGGTAAGTGAACAAACTTGACGGAGGCTAAAGAAGTAGTACTCTATTACTTGACCTTTAATTCATGGTAAACAAAAATAAACTAACTCACTGACTTCTCTACCGACTAGAGAAATAGAACTCTTGTGCTTGGGCCTTTAATTCAGGTGAAAAACAAACTAAAAACAAAACAAAAAAGTATGCTTGTCTGAGTTAACTGAACTGGAATGGTTATCTGAGCAGTTATCTAGTTGTAATTCTCAGGGGACTGAAATTGCTTAACAGCTATGCAGTTTAAATTACTTGCAGAAAGATCTAGTAAGTGGGGAATGGCTTAGCTAGAAGGAAGCTAAATTTAAAGACAGCCTGAGTAAGATTATGCTTGAAGTTTGGCAGAAGACACCAGGAAGAAGGATTGCTGTGTGGCTAGACTTCTCCATTGGGTCAAAAAGAGTAGAACTCTTGAACTTGACTTTCAATTCAGGGTAAAAAACAAATTAACAAATAAAACAAAAAAAATGAGTGTGCTTGTCTTAGTTAACTGAACGCAATGGTTATCTAAACAGTTATCTAGGAGTAAAGCTCAGATGACTGAAAGGGCTTGATAGCTGTGCAGTTTAAATTATTTGTAGAAAGATCTAGTAAGCAGGTTGCGTGGCTTAACATGAAGGAAGCTAAATTTAATGATCACCTTAGAAGGATTCTGCTAGAACCTTGACAGAAGACACCAGGAGGAAGGAGTGCTGTGTGACTGGACTTCTCTACTATGACTAAATAAGTAGAACTCTTGTTCTTGGACCTTAATTCAAGGTAAAAACAGACTGACAAACAAAAGGAGAAAATCAGTTTTATTTTGTCTGAGTTAACTGAACTGAATGGTTAGCTGAAAAGTTATCTATGTGTAAATCTCAGGTGAGTGAACGGCTTGATAGCTGTGCAGTTAAAATTACTTGTAGAAAGATTTATTAAGTGGTGGGTGACTTAGCTAGAAGAAAGCTAATTTAAAGGCTGTCTTAGAAAGATTCTGCTAGAAGCTTAGCAGAAAACATAAGGGAAGAATGAGTGCTGTGTGACTGGACTTCTACTGGGACTAGAGAAAATAATTCCTGTACTTGGGCATTTAATCTAGGGTAAAAAATACAAACTAACAAACAAAACGAAAACAAAGTGTGCTTGTCTGAGTTAACTGAATTAAATGGTTATATGAACAGTTATCTAGTTGTAAACTTGTGACTGAAAGGCTTGATAGCTGTGCAATTTAAATTAGTTGTAGAAATATTTAGTAATTATGAGGCATGGCTTACCCAGAAGGAAGCTAAATTTAAAGACTGCCTGAGAAAGATTCTGCCTAATGTTTAGCAGAAGACACCAGGAAGAAGGAGTGCTTTGTGACTGGACTCTAATGGGACTAGAGAATTAGAACTCTTGTGCTTGGGCCTTTAATTCAGGGTGAAAAAACAAACTAAAAACAAAACAAAAAGTGTGCTTGTCTCAGTTAACTGAACTGAATGGCTATCTGAGCAGTTATCTAGCTGTAATTCTCTGGTGACTGAAATTGCTTAACAGCTATGCAGTTTAAATTACTTGCAGAAAGATCTAGTAAGTGGGTGAATGGCTTAGCTAGAAGGAAGCTAATTTAAAGACTGCCTGAGTAAGATTCTGCTAGAAGATTGGCAGAAGACACCAGGAGGAAAGAGTGCAGTGTGACTGCACTTCTCAACTAGGACTAAAGAGTAGAACTCTTGTACTTGGACCTATAATTCAGTGTAAAAAACAAACTAACAAAACAAAGAAAATCAGTCTGCTTGTTCGACTTAACTGAATTGCATGGTTATCTGAACAGTTATCTAGGTGTAAATCTCAAGTAACTGAAAGGTTTGATAGTTGTGGTAGTTTAAATTACTTGTAGAAATATTTCAGCACGACGTGGGCATGGCTTAGCCAGAAGGAAGCTAAATTTAAAGACAGCCTGAGAAAGATAATGCTTGAAGATTGGCAGAAGACACCAGGAAGAATGATTGCTGTGTGGTGGACCCTCGACAGGGTCGAAAAGGAGAACTTTGTACTTGGACTTTCAATTCAGGGTAAAAACAACTAACAAATAAAACAAAAAAACTAGTGTGCTGTCTTGGTTAACTGAATGGAAAGGTTATTTGAACAGTTATCTTGAGTAAATCTTGGATGACTGAAAGGCTTGATAGCTGTGCACTTTAAATTATTTGTAGAAAGATCTAGTAAGCATGGTGCGTGGCTTAACATGAAGGAAGCAAATTTAACGACTGCCTTAGAAGTTTTTTGCTGAAGCTGACAGAAGACACCAGGAGGAAGGAGTGCTGTGTGACTATTAGACTTTCACTTCATGGTGAAATAAGTAGAACTCTCTCGTATTTGATCCCTTAATTCAGGGAAAAAACTGACAAAAGAAGAAAACTGGGTTTTTTTTGTCTGAGTTAACTGAACTGAATGGTTAGCTGGAAAAGTTATCTGGGTGTAATTCTCAGGTGAGTGAAATGGCTTGCTAGCTGTGCAGTTTAAATTACTTTTAGAAAGATTTATTAAGTGAAGACTTAGCTAAAAGGAAGCTAATTTAAAGGCTGTCTTAGAAAGATTCTGCTAGAAGCTTAGCAGAAAACACCAGGAAGAAGGAGTGCAGTGTGACTGTGATTTCTCTACTGGGACTACAGAAATAAATTCTTGTACTGGGCATTTAATTTAGTGTAAAAATACAAACTAACAAACAAACAAAATAAAGTGTGCTTGTCTGATTAACTGAACTGAATGGTTATCTGAACAGTTATCTAGTTGTAAATCTCATGTGGCTGAAAGGGCTTGATAGCTGTGCAATTTAAATTAGTTGTAGAAATATTTAGTAATTATGAGGCATGGCTTAGCTAGAGGATGCTAACTTAAAGACAGCCTTGAGAAAGATTCTGCCCAAAGCTTGGCAGAATACATCAGGAAGAAGGAGTGCTTTATGCCTGGACTTCTAATGGGACTAGAGAAATAGAACTCTTGTGCTTGGGCCTTTAATTCAGGGTTGAAAAACTAAAAACAAAACAAAAAAAAGTGTGATTGCCTGAGTTAACTGAACTGAATGGTTATCTGACTAGTTATCTAGTTGTAATTCTCAGTGACTGAAATTGCTTAACAGCTGTGTGGTTTAAATTACTTGGAGAAAGATCTAGTAAGTGGGGGAATGGCTTAGCTAGAAGGAAGCTAATTTAAAGACTTCCTGAGAAAGATTCTGGTAGAAGTTTTGCAAAAAGATTCCAGGGAGAGTGCAGTGTGACTGCACTTCTCAACTGGGACTAAAGAGGTAGAACTCTTCATTTGGACCTTTAATTCAGTGTAAAAACAAATGCATAAAGGAAACAAAAAATAATGTGCTTGTTTGAGTTAACTGAACTGCATGGTTATCTGAACAGTTATCTTAAAAATCTCAGGTAACTGGAGTGGGCTTGATAGCTGTGTAGTGAAATTACTTGTAGAAATATTTAGTAAGCACGGGCATGGCTTAGCTTAGAAGGAAGCTAAATTTAAAGACAGTTTTAGGAGATTATGCTTGAAGACTTTCAGAAGACACCACGAAGAAGGATGTTGTTTGGCTGGATTTCTCTACAGGTACTAAAGAAGTACAACTTTGTACTTGTACCTTAATTCAGGGTAAAAGAACAAGCTTAATAAATAAAACAAAAATAGTGTGCTTGTCTTTAGTTTACTGAACGAAATGGTTATCTGAACAGTTATTTAGGATAAATCTCAGATGACTGAAAGGGTTTGATAGCTGTGCAGTTTAATTTACTTGTGAAAGATCTAGTAAGCAGGGGGCATGGCTTAACTTGAAGGAAGCTAAATTAAAAGACTGCCTTAGAAGGATTCTGCTAGAAGCTTGACAGAAGACACCAGGAGGAAGGAGTGCTGGTGACTGGACTCTCTACTATGACTAAATAAGTGAACTCTTGTATTTGGACCTTTACTTCAGGTAAGTGAACAATCTCAGGGGACTAAAGAGTAGTACTCTATTACTTTTGACATTTAATTCAGGGGTAAAAAAGAATCTAACTCACTGGACTTCTACAGGGACTAGAGAAATAGAATGTTTGTGCTTGGGCCTTTAATTCAGGGTGAAAAACAAACTAAAAACAAAACACAAAAAAGTATGCTTGTCTGAGTTAACTGAACTGAATGGTTATCTTAGCAGTTATCTAGTTGTAATTTTCAGGGGACTGAAATTGCTTAACAGCTATGCAGTTTAAATTACTTGCAGAAAGTTCTAGTGCGTGGGGGAATGGCTTAGCTAAAAGGAAGCTAAATTTAAAGACTGCCTGAGTTAAGATTCTGCTAGAAGATTGTAGAAGACACCAGGAGGAAAGAGTGCAGTGTGACTGCACCACTCAACTGGGACTAAAACGGTAGAACTTTGTACTTGGACCTTTAATTCAGTGTAAAAAAACAGAAACAAATAAAACAAAAAAAAAAATTAATGTGCTTTTTTGAGTTAACTGACCTGGCATGGTTATCTGAACAGTTATCTAGCTGTAAATCAGGTAACTGAAAGGGCTTGATAGCTGAGCAGTTTAATTACGCAGAAACATCTGGTAAGTAGAGGGCATGGCTTACCTGAAGAAGCTAAACTTAAAGACTGCCTTAGAAAGATTCTGGAAAAAGCTTGACAGAAGACACCAGGAAAAAGGAGGTTGTGGCTGGAAATCTCTACTGTGATAAAAGAAGTATAACTCTTGTAGATGAACCTTATTTCAGGTAAAAACAAACTAACAACAACAAAAAATCAGTCTGCTTGTTTGACTTAATTGAATTGCATGGTTATCTGAACAGTTATCTAGGTGTAATTCTCTAGGTAACTGGAAAGGTTTGATAGTTGTGTAGTTTAAATTACTTGTATAAATATTTAGTAAGTCACGGGCATGGCTTAGCTTAGAAGGAAGCTAAATTTAAAGACAGCCTGAGAAAGATAATGCTTGAAGATTGGCAGAAGACACCAGAAAAATGATTGCTGTGTGGTGGACTTCTCGACAGGGTCGAAAGGAGTAGAACTTTTGTATTTGGACTTCAATTCAGGGTAAATAAACAAACTAACAAAATAAAACAAAAAAAATAATGTGTTTGTCTTAGTTAACTGAACTTGGAAAGGTTATTTGAACAGTTATCTAGGAGTAAATCACAGATGACTGAAGGGGCTTGATAGCTGTGCAGTTTAAATAATTTGTAGAAAGATCTAGTAAGCAGGGTGCGTGGCTTAACATGAAGGGAAGCTAAATTTAACGACTGTCTTAGAAGGATTGTGTTAGAAGCTTGACAGAAGACACCGGAGGAAGGAGTGCTGTGTGACTGGACTTTTCTACTATGGCGTAAATAAGTAGTACTCTTGTACTTGGACCTTTAATTCAGGATAAAAACAAACTGACAAACAAAAGAAGAAAAAGTTTTTTGTCTGAGTTACTGAACTGAATGGTTAGCTGAAAAGTTATCTAGGTGTAATTTCAGTTGAGTGAAATGGCTTGATAGCTGTGCAGTTTATATTACTTTAGAATGATTTATTAGTGGGGCTGACTTACCTAGAAGGAAGCCAAATTTAAAGGCTGTCTTTAGAAAGATTCTGCTAGAAGCTTAGCAGAAAACTCCAGGAAGAACAAGTCGCAGTGTGACTGTATTTCTCTACTGGGCTGCAGAAATAGAATTCTTGTACTTGGGCATTTAATTTAGGGTAAAAACAAAACAAACTAACAAACAAACAAAAACAAAGTGTGCTTGTCTGAGTTAACTGAACTGAATGGTTATCTGGAACAGTTATCTAGTTGTAAACTTATGTGGCTGAAAGGGCTTGATAGCTGTGCATTAAATTAGTTTGTAGAAATATTTAGTAATTATGAGGCATGGCTTAGCTAGAGGGAAGCTAAATTTAAAGACAGCCTGAGAAAGATTCTGTCTAAAGCTTGGAAGAAGACACCAGAAGAAGGAGTGCTTTTGACTGGACTTCTAATGGGACTAGAGAAATAGAACTTTGTGCTTGGGCCTTTAATTCAGGGTGAAAAAAACTAAAAACAAACACAAAAAGTGTGCTTGCCTGAGTTAACTGAACTGAATGGTTATATGAGCAGTTATCTCGTTGTAATTCTCAGGTGACAGAAATTGCTGAAGAGCTGTGCAGTTTAAATTACTTGCAAGAAAGATCTAGTGGGGGAGTGGCTTAGCTAGAAGGAAGCTAAATTAAAGACTGCCTGAGAAAGATTCTGTAGAAGATTGGCAAAAGATTCTAGGAGGAAAAGAGTGCAGTGTGACTGCACTTCTCAACTGGAAGTAAAGAGGTAGAACTCTTCTACTTGGACCTTAATTCAGTGTAAAAAATAAAGTAACAAATAAACAAACTAAAAATTAATGTGCTTGTTTGAGTTAACTGAACTGCATGGTTATCTGAACATTATATTGGTGTAAACTTCAGGTAACTGAATGGACTTGATAGCTGTGTAGTTGAAATTACTTAGAAATATTTAGTAATACAGGGCATGGCTTAGCTAGAAGGAAGCTAAGTTTAAAGACAGCCTTAGGAAAGATTATGCTTGAAGACTAGTAGACACCATGACGAAGGAGTGCTGTTTGGCTGGATTTCTCAACAGGTTCTAAAGAAGTACAACTTTGTACTTGGACCTTAATTCAGGTAAAAGAACAAGCTAACAAATAAAAACAAAAAAAAATAGTGTGCTTGTCTTAGTTAACTGAATGAAATGGTTATCTGAACAGTTATTTAGGAGTAAATCTGATGACTGACAGGGTTTGATAGCTGTGCAGTTTAATTACTAGTGAAAGATCTCGTAAGCAGGGGGCATGGCTTAACTTGAAGGAAGCTAAATTAAAAGACTGCCTTAGAAGGATTCTGCTAGAAGCTTGACAGAAGACACCAGGAGGAAGGAGTGCTGTGTGACTGGACTTCTCTACTATGACTAAATAAGTAGAACTCTTTGTACTTGACCTTTATTCAGGGTAAGAGTACAAACTAGTAAACAAAAGAAAACAATTGTGTGCTTGTCTGAGTTAACTGAACTAAATGGTTATCTGCACAGTTTTCTAGCTGTAAATCTCAGGTGATTGAAAGGGGCTTGACAGCTGTGCAGCTTAAATTACTTGCAGAAAGATCTAGTAAGTGGGCTCATGACTTATCAAGAAGGAAGCAATTTAAAGATTGTCGGAAAGATTCTGCTAGAAGCTTGGCAGAAGACACCAGGAAGAAGGAGTGCTGGATGACTGACTTCTCAACTGGGACTAAAGTAGTAAAACGTCTTTCGGACCTTTAATTAATGGGTAAACAAACAAACTAACAAACAAAACAAAAAAATTAGTGTGTTTTTGTTAGTTAATGAACCAATGGTTATCTGAACAGTAATCCAGGTGAAATTTCATGTGACTGAAATGGATTGATAGCTGTGCAGTTTAAATTACAAGTAGAAAGATCTAGTAAGGAGGCGGCTAGTTTAGCCAGAAGGAAGCTAAATTTAAAGACGGTCTTAGAAAGATTCTTCTAGAAGTTTCGAGAAGACCCCAGGAGGATGGAGAGCTGTATGACTGACTTGTCTGATTGAGACTAGAGAAAAAACAACTCTTCTTGGACCTTTAATTCAGGGTAAAAAAACAAACCAACAAACAAAAACAAAACAAGAATTCGTGTGTCAAGTGAGTTAACTGATCTTAATGGTTATACAAACAGATTTCTAGGATAAATTTCCAGTGACTGAAAGGTCTTGATAGCTGTGCAGTTCAAATTACTTGTATAACGATCTAGTAGGTAAGGGTGTGTCTTAGATAGAAGGAAGCTAAATTTAAAACTGCCTTAGGAAAATTCTGCAAAAGAAGCTTGGCAGAAGACACCAGGAGGAAGTACAGCTAGGATGACTGGGCTTCTCTACTGGGATTAAAGAAGTAGAACTCTTGTACTGGATCTTTAATTCTTGGGAAAAAACAAACTAACAAACAAAACAAAAAAAGAATTGTGTTTGTCTGATTAACCGAACTGAATGGATATCTGCACAGTTATCTAGGAGTAAATCTCAGTTGACTGAAAGGGCCTGACAGCTGAAGCAGTTTAAATTACATATAGAAAGATTTATAAGTAGAGGGTGGGCTAAGCTTGAAGGAAGCTAAATTTAAAGCTGCCTGGAGAAATATCTCTGCAGGAGGCTTAGCAGAAGACAAGCAGGAGGAAGGAGTGCTGTGTGACTGGACTTCTTACTGGGACTGAGAAATAGAACTCTTGGTACTTGAGTCTTCAATTCAGGGTAAAAACTAACAAACAAAACAATAAAAATGTGTGCTTGTCTAAGTTAACTGAACTGAATGGTTATCTGAACAGTTATCTAGGGGTCAACTTATGTGACTGAAAGGGCTCGTAGCTGTGCTTTTTAATTTCCTTAGAAACATCTGGTAGTAGAGGGCGTGGCTTACCTAGAAAGAAGCTAAACTTATAGAATGCCTTAGAAAGATTCTGGAAGAAGCTTGACAGAAGACACCTGCAGAAGGACTGCTCTAGGCTGGAAAATTCCTACTGGTGATAAAGAAGTATAACTCTTGTAGATGAACCTTTATTTCAGGGTAAAAACAAACTAACAAACAAAACAAAAAAATCAGAGTGTTTGTCTGAGTTAGCTGAACAGAATGGTTAACTGAACTTTGTCTAAGTATAAGTTCAGGTGACTGAAAAGGCTTGATAACTGTGCAGTTTAAATTAGTTGTTAAATATTTAGTAATTACTGAGGCATGGCATAGCTAGAAGGAAGCTAAATTTAAAGACTGCCTGAGAAAGATTCTGCCTGAGCTTGGCAGAAGACACCAGGTGGAAGGAGTACTGTGTGACTGGACTCTCTTCAGGGACTAGAGAAATAGAACTCTTGTGGTTGGGCATTTAATTCAGGGAAAAAACAACTGACAAACAAAACAAAAAAATTGTGTGCTTGTCCGAGTTAACTGAATTGACTGTTTATCTGAATAGTTATCTAGTTGTAAATCTCAGGTGAGTGAAATTGCTTAACAGCTTGCAGTTTAAATTACTGCAGAAAGATCTAGTAAGTAGGGGAATGACTTATTAGAAGCAAGCTAAAATTAAAGACTGCCTGAGAAAGATTTTTTTGCTAGAAGATTGGCAGAAGACTCAGGAGGAAAGAGCAGTGTGACTGCACTCTCAACTGGGGACTAAAGAAGTAGAACTCTTGTACTTGGACCTTTATTTCAGTGTAAAAACAAACTGACAACAAAAACAAAAAAATTGTATGTGTAAATCTGGGTAACTGAAAGGCGTGATAGTTGTAGTTTAAATTACTTGTAGAAATATTTAGTAAGTAGGGGGCGTGAGCTTAGCTAGAAGGAAGCTAAATTTAAAGACAGCCTGAGAAAGATTATGCTTGAAGATTGGCAGTACACTGCAGGAATAATGAGTACTGTGTGGTTTGACTTCTAACAGGGTCTAAAGGAGCAGAACTTTGACTTGGACTTTAATTCAGGGTAAAAACACAACTAACAAATAAAGCAAAAAAAATGAGTGCTTGTCTTAGTTAACAGAATGGAATGTTATCTGAACATTTACCTAGGAGAATCTCAGATGACTGGAAGGGTTGATATCGTGCAGTTTAAATTATTTGTAGAAACATCTAGAAAACAGTGGGCATGGCTTAAAATGAAGGAAGCTAAATTTAACGACTGCCTTAGAAGGATTCTGCTAGAACCTTGACAGAAGACACAAGGAGTGAAGGAGTGCTATGTGCTTGACTTCTCCTTTGACTAAATAAGAAGAACTCTTGTACTTGGACTCTTTATTTTGGTAAAAACAAAATGGAGTCAAACAAAAGAAGAAATCAGTTTTTCTGACTGGAGTTAACTGAATTGAAATGGTTAGCTGAAAAGTTATCTAGGTGTAAATTCCAGGTGAGTGAAAGGGCTTGATAGCTGTGCAGTTTAAATTAGTTGTAGAAATATTTAGGTAATTACGAGGCATGGCTTGGCTAGAAGGAAGCTAAATTTGAAGACTGCCAGAGAAAGATTCCTGCCTGAAGCTTGGCAGAAGACACCAGGAAGCATGGAGGCCAGGACTGGACTTCTCTTATTGGGTCTAGAGAACAGAACCTTGTCCTGGGCCTTTAATTCTGGGTAAAAACAAACTAACAAACAAAATATAAAACAAACTGTGCTTGTCTGAGTTAAATGACCGTATGGTTATCTGAACAGTTATCTAGGTGTAAACTCAGGTAACTGAAAGGGCTTGATAGCTGTGTGGTTGATCTTACTTGTAGAAATATTTAGTGAGTACGTAAGAGGCTTAGCTAGAAGGAAGCAAATTTAAAGACAGCATTTGAAAGGTTATGCTTGAAGATTGGCAGAAGACACCTTGAAGAAGTAGTGCTGTCTGATGGGATTTCTCGACAGGACCAGATAAGTAGAACTCTTGTACTTGACCTTTAATTCAGGGTACAACAACAAACTCAACAAATAAAGCAAATAAAATAGTGTGCTTGTCTTAGTTAACTGAACGTAATGGTATCTGAACAGTTATTTAGGAGTAAATCTCAGATGACTGAAAGGGCTTGATAGCTGTGTAGTTTAAATTACTTGTAGAAAGATCTAGTAAGTTAGGCATGGCTAAACTTGAAGGAAGTTAAATTAAAGACTGCCTTGAAGGATTCTGCTAAGCTTGACAGAAGACACCAGGAGGAAGGAGTGTTGTGTGACTGGACTCTCTACTATGACTAATAAGTAGAACTCTTGTACTTGGACCTTACTTCAGGATAAGGAACAAACTAGCAAACAAAAGAAAAAAATAGTGTGCCTGTCCGAGTTAACTGAACAAAATGGTTATCTGCACAGTTTTCAGCTGTAAATCTCAGGTACTGAAAGGGCTTGACAGCTGTGCAGTCAAAATTACTTGCAGAAAGATCTAGCAAGTGGGGCAGGAGCTAGAAGAAACTAAACTTAAAGATTGCCGAGGAAAGATTCTGCTAGAAGTTTGGCGAAGACACTAGGAAGAAGGGTGCTGTATTACTAGACTTCTCAGCTGGGACTAAAGTAGAAGTCTTTTATGTGGACGTTAATTCAGGGAAAAAAACAAACTAACAAACAAAACCAAAAAAAATTAGTGTGTTTTTCTGAGTTAACGAACCGATAGTTATCTGAACAGTTATCCAGTGAAAATCTCATGTGACTAAAGGGATTGATAGCTGTGCAGTTTAAATTACATGAAAAGATCCAGTAAGTGGATGCTTGTTTAGCTGAAGGAAGCTAAATTTAAAGACTGTCTTAGAAAGATTCTTCAGAAGCTTCTTAGAAGACCCCAGGAGGATGGAGAGCTGTATGACTGGACTTGTCTACTGAGACTCAGAGAAAAACAACTCTTCTACTTGACCTTTAACTAGGGTAAAAAACAAACTAACAAACAAAACAAAACAAGAATTGGTGTCTTTATGAGTTAACTGAACTTATTTGTTATACAAACAGATTTCTGGGCATAAATCTCCAGTGACTGAAAGGGCTTGATAGCTGTGCAGTTCAAATTACTTGTATAACGATCTAGTAGGTAAGGGTGTGTCTAGATAGAAGGAAGCAAATTTAAAAACTGTCTTAGGTACCCCTGTAAGAAGCTTGCAGAAGACCCAGAGGAAGTACAGTGGTGACTGGGCTTTCTACTGGGATTAAAGAAGTAGAACCTTGTACTTGATCTTTAATTCAGGAAAAAACTAACAAAACAAAACAAAAAAAGAATGGTTGTTTGTCTGAGTTAACTGAACTGAATGATATCTACAGTTATCTCAGGAGTAAATCTCAGTTGACTGAAAGGGCCTGACAGCTGAGCAGTTTAAATTACATGTGAAAGATTTAATAAATGGGGTGTGGCTAAGCTTGAAGGAAGCTAAATTTAAAGACTGCCTGAGAAATATTCTGCAGGAGGCTTAGAGAAGACAACAGGAGGAAGGGAGGCGCAGTGACTGACTTCTACTGGGACTGGAGAAATAGAACTCTTGTACTTGAGTCTTCAATTCAGGGTAAAAAAAACTCAACAAACAAAACAATAAAAATATGTGTGCTTGTCTGTTAACTCGAACTGAATGGTTATCTGAACAGTTATCTAGGGGTAAATCTCAGGTGACTGAAAGGGCTTGATAGCTGTGCTTTTTAAATTACTTGTAGAAACATCTGGTAAGTAGAGGGCGTGGCTTACCTAGAAAGAAGCTAAACTTAAAGACTGCCTTAGAAAGATTCTGGAAAAGCTTGACAGAAGACACTAAAGAAGGACTGCTCTGTGGCTGGAAAACTCACTGTGATAAAGAAGTATAACTCTTGTAGACTAAATCCTTTATTTTGGGTAAAACAAACTAACAAACAAAACAAAAAAAGTGTTTGTCTGAGTTAGGCTGAACAGAATGGTTAACTGAACTTTGTCTAAGTATAAATCTCAGGTGACTGAAAAGGCTTGATATTGTGCAGTTTAAATTAGTTGTATAAATATTTAGTAATTACGAGGCATGGCATAGCTTGAAGAAGCTAAATTTAAAGACTGACTGAGAAAGATTCTGCCTGAAGTTGGCAGAAGACACCAGGTAGAAGGAGTACTGTGTGACTGGACTTTCTAGGGACTAGAGAAATAGAACCTTTGGTTGGGCATTTAATTTAGGAAAAACAACTGACAAACAAAACAAAAAAATTGTGTGCTTGTCCTGGTTCTGAATTGAATGGTTATCTGAACAATTACCAGAGTAAATCTCAGATGACTGGAAGGGCTGTTATTCTGTGCAGTTTAAATATTTGTTAGAAACATCTAGAAACAGTGGGCATGGCTTAAAATGAAGGAAGTTAAATTTAACGACGCCTAGAAGGATTCTGGAACCTTGATAGAAGACACAGAGGAAGGAGTGCGTGTGTGACTCTCTACTTGACTAAATAAGAAGAACTCTTGTACTTGGACCTTAATTCGGGTAAAAACAAACAAACTGACAAACAAAAAGAAAATCAGTTTTTCTGACTGATTAACTGAACTGAATGGTTAGCTGAAAAGTTATCTAGTGTAACTCAGGTGGTGAAAGGCGATGGCTGTGCAGTTTAAATTTGTTGTAGAAATATTTAGTAATTACGAGGCATATTAACTAGAAGGAAGCTAAATTTAAGATCCAGAAAGGATTCTGCTGAAGTTTGGCAGAAGACACCAGAAGAAGGATTGTTTGTGACTGACTTCTATTGGGTCTGAAATAGAACTTTGTCCTGGGCCTTAATTCTGAGGTAAACTAACAAACAAAACAAAAACAAACTGTCCTGATTAAATGAACTGAAAGGTTATCGAACAGTTATCTAGTTGTAAATCTCAGGTGACTAGGTTTAACAGCGTGCGGTTAAATTGGTTGTGAAAGATCTAGTAAGGGGGATGGCTTAGCAAAAGAAGCAATGAAAAGACTGCCTGAGAAAGATTCTGCTAGAAGATTGGCAGTAGACACCAGGAGAAAGAGTGCAGTGTGACTGCACTTTCAATTGGGACTGTGAAGAAGAACCTTCTACTTGGACCTTTAATTCAGTTTGAAAAACAAAACAAAAAAAATTGTGTGCTTGTTTGATTTAACTGAATCCTTGGTTATCTGACAGTTATCTAGGTAAATCTCAGGTAACTGAAAGGGCTTGATCTGTGTGGTTGAACTTACTTGAAATATTTAGTAAGTGCGGGCATGGCGCTGAAGGGTTAATTTTAAAGACAGCCTTTGAAAGGTTATGCTTTGAAGATTGGCAGAAGACACCCTGAAGAAGCAGTGTTGTCTGACTGGATTTCTCGACAGGGACTAAAGAAGTAGAACTCTTGTACGGACCTTAATTCAGGGTACAAAACAAACTAACAAATAAAGCAATAAAATAGTATGCTTGTCTTTAACTGAACGAAATGGTATCTAATAGTTATTTAGGAGTAACCAGATGACTGAAAGTGGCTTGATAGCTGTGTAGTTTAAATTAGTTGTAGAAAGATCTTAAAAGCAGGGGCATGTACAAACTTAGCGAGTTAAATAAAGACTGCCTTAGGGGTCTGCTAGAAGCGACAGAAGCACCAGGAGAAGGAGTGTTGTGTATTCTCTACTATGACTAAATAAGTAGAACTCTTGTGCTTGGACCTTACTCAGGGTAAGAGACAAACTAGCAAACAAAAAGAGAAAAAAATAGTGTGCCTGTCCAGTTAACTGAACGAAATGGTTATCTGCACAGTTTTCTAGCTGTAAATCTCAGGTGACTGAAAGGGCTTGATAGCGTGCAGTTTAAATTACTTGCAGAAAGATCTAGTAAGTGGGTATGGCTTGGCTAGAAACTAAACTTAAAGATTGCCGAGGAAAGACTGCTAAAGTTTACAGACACCAGGAAGAAGGAGGCTGTGTTCTAGACTTCAGCTGGGACTAAAGAAGTAGAAGTCTTTTGTGGGACGTTTAATTCAGGAAAAACAACTAACAAACAAGCCAAAAATTAATTATGTTTTTCTGGGTTAACGAACCGAATGGTTATCTGAACAGTTATCCAGGTGAAAATCTCATGTGACTAAAGGGATTGTTAGCTGTGCAGTTTAAATTACATAGAAAGATCTAGCAAGTGGAGGCTCTTAGCTAGAAGGAAGCTAAATTTAAAGACTGTCTTAGAAAGATTCTAGAAGCTAGAAGACCCCAGGAGGATAGAGAGTGTATGACTGGACTTGTCTACTGTTCAGGAAAAACAACTTTCTCTTGGACCTTTAATTAGGGTAAAAAACAAACTAACAAACAAAAACAAACAAGAATAGGTGTGTTTGGTGAGTTAACTGACGACTGGTTACAAACAGTTTCTAGGCATAAATTCCAGTGACTGAAGGGCTTGATAGCGTGCAGTTCAAATTACTTGTGAAAGATCTAGTACCCTTGCCCCGAGTTTGCATTTCCTACATGCGTACTCACCCACTAGATGGCCTGTGGGGATGTCCCCACTCTCGAATCGATGGCACAGTGTGGACTGATGCCATATAAAGGCATCATGTGCTCCACCAGGGTGTGTGGCACAGACATTGATTATACGCCCAGTGGCATCACACACCACCTGGCAGTTGACACTGGGGAAGCCCTTTCTGTTCCTATATGCAGCCCCATCGGGGCCAGGTGGAGTGCGAATGGCCACATGGGTGCAGTCTATGGCCCCTAGCACGCCAGGCATACGTGCTACCCTGTGGAAAGCCTGCATGTTTGCTGTATGCTCTGCCGCGGTGCTGGGGAAATGGATGTGCTCCGCAGCATGTGGCAGCAGTGCGCTGAGGAATTGGGTGAGGATGCGTGACGTGGCCGACTGTGTGATGCCTGTGGTGTCCCTGTTGGCCTCTGGAAGGTGCCCGTGGTGAGCAGGCACATGCAGGCTGTCACCTTGGTCTCCACTGACAGAGCATGACTCCGTCGTGAGGGTGCCTGCATCACATCACTGCACAGCTCACAGAGCCGCCTCAGTATTGCCCTGTTCAGGTGGTACCAGCCCGATCTCTACATCTGTGTACAGCTCAAAGCTGATGCAGGCACGGTACTGCCTGTTGGGCGTACTGCCGAGGGCCATCCACGGCCACGTCCCCTGCACCTTGCATTCTCACCCCCCTCATTACAGCTTCCATGTGGAAGCTGCCACTGTCCATCTCCCTGGCTTGTGACCCCCCGCTGATGTTGCTCTGTTACCCCCGCTGTCCTGACTGCTACTTCCACTGCACCGGGCACCCCCCCGCTGGCCTCTGCAGCCTATGGCCCACACTGCTTCCCTTGCCTGCCCTGGCCTGTCACTGTCTGTCTTTCTCTCTCTCTCTCTCTTCCCCACTTGGCATCCCTGTGGCGTTCTTGCGCCTCTTCCTTGAGCCTTTTTATTTTGGCTCATTTCTGCTGGGCGCAACTTCTGGCTGTTCCGCTGTTGCGCATTGCGCAACTCTTTGGATATCGCATTGTGCTCTTTATGCATGGATCCACCCCCTTCGGTTGCTCATGCCGTCATTTGCATTGCGCTGTTGCTCAGCATGTTTTCGGAGGCGCAACTGCCTCCTGCTGAATATCGCAGAATGGCGCACTTTTGGACTTGTGCAGGTGCAACCCTATTGCGCATGGTGCAACCCTTTTGAATATCCCACCCATTGCTTTAACCTTTAATTCAGGGTAAAAAAACAAACTAACAAACAAAACTAAAAAAAATTAGTGTGTTTGTCTGAGTTGAACTGAATAGTTATACTTACAGTTATCTAGGTGTCAATCTCAGGTGACTGAAAGGGCTTGATAGCTGTGCAGTTTAAATTACGTGTAAAATGATCTAGTAAGAAAGGGGTGTTGCTTAGCTAGAAGGAAGCTAAATTTAAAGACTGCCTTAGAAAGATTCTACTGGAAGCTTGGCAGAAGACACCATGAGGAAGGAGTGCTGTGTGACAGGACTTCTCTATTGGCACTGAAGAAGTAGAACTCTTGTACTTAAACCTTTAATTCAGGATAAAAAAATTCTAACAAAAAAACAAAAAATGTTTGTCTGAGTTAAATGAACTAAATGGTTATCTGAACAGTTATCTAAGTGTAAATCTCAGGTGACTGAAAGGGCTTGATACTGTGCATTGTAAATTACTTGTAGAATGATCTAGAAAGTAGGTGTGTATGTGAGCAAGAAGTAAGTTAAATATAAAGACAGTCTTAGAAAGTTTCTGCTAGAAGCTTGTAAGAATACATCAGGAGGAAGGAGTGCTGTGTGACTGGATCGAAATGGGACTAAAGTAGAAAACTTGTACTTGGACCTTTTATTCAGGCTAAAAAAAACAGACTTACTAACAAAACAAAAAATGACTGTGTTTGTCTAAGTTAACTGAAATGAATGCTTATCTGTACTGTTATCTAGGTGTAAATCACAGGTGACTGAATGGGCTAGATAACTGTGCAGATTAAATTACTTGTAGAAAGATCTAGCACATAGGGTGTGTGGCGTAGCTAAAAGGAAGCTAAATTTAAAGATTGCCTGAGAAAGATAGTGCTAGAAGCTTGGCAGAAGACACCAGGAGGAAGGAGTGCTTTGTGAATGGACTTCTCAGCTGGCACTAAAGAAGTAGAACTCTTGTACTTGGACCTTCAATTCTGGGTAAAAAAACAGACTAACAAACAAAACTAAACAAAAAAATGAGTGTGTTTGTCTGAGTTAACTGAACTGAATGGTTAGTTCAACAGTTATGTAGGTGTAATTCTCAGGTGACTGAAAGGGCTTGATAGATGTGCAGTTTAAATTACATGCAAAAACATCTAGTAATTAGGGGGGGTGGCTAACCTAGAAGGAAGCTAAATTTAAGGACTGCCTTAGAAGGATTCTGCTAGAAGGTTGGCAGAAGACACCATGAGGAAGGAGTGCTGGGTGACTGGACTTCCCTACTGGCAATAAAAAGTAGTACTTTTGTACATCGACCTTTAATTCAGGGTAATAAAACAAACTAGCAAACAGAACAAAAACAAAGTGTGCTTGTCTGAGTTAACTGAATTAAATGGTTATATGAACAGTTATCTAGTTGTAAATCTCATGTGACTGAAAGGGCTTGATAGCTGTGCAATTTAAATTAGTTGTAGAAATATTTAGTAATTATGAGGCATGGCTTACTTAGAAGGAAGCTAAATTTAAAGACTGCCTGAGAAAGATTCTGCCTAAAGTTTGGCAGAAGACACCTAGAAGAAGGAGTGCTTTGTGATTGGACTTCTCTAATGGGACTAGAGAAATAGAACTCTTGTGCTTGGGCCTTTAATTCAGGGTGAAAAAAAAACAAACTAAAAACAAAACCAAAAAAAAGTTTGCTTCTCTGAGTTAACTGAACTGAATGGTTATCTGAGCAGTTATCTAGCTGTAATTCTCAGGTGACTGAAATTGCTTAACAGCTATGCAATTTAAATTACTTGCAGAAAGATCTAGTAAGTGGGGGAATGGCTTAGCTAGAAGGAAGCTAAATTTAAAGACTGCCTGAGTAAGATTCTGCTAGAAGATTGGCAGAAGACACCAGGAGGAAAGAGTGCAGTGTGACTGCACTTCTCAACTGGGACTTAAAGAAGTAGAACTCTTGCACTTGGACCTTTAATTCAGTGTAAAAAAAACAAACTAACAAAACAAAAAAAATCAATCTGCTTGTTTGACTTAACTGAATTGCATGGTTATCTGAACAGTTATCTAGGTGTAAATCTCAAGTAACTGAAAGGCTTGATAGTTGTGTAGTTTAAATTACTTGTAGAAATATTTAGTAAGTACGGGGCATGGCTTAGCTAGAAGGAAGCTAAATTTGAAGACAGCCTGAGAAAGATAATGCTTGAAGATTGGCAGAAGACACCAGGAAGAATGATTGCTGTGTGGCTGGACTTCTCGACAGGGTCGAAAGGAGTAGAACTCTTGTACTTGGACTTTCAATTCAGGGTAAAAAAAAAACAAACCAACAACTAAAACAAAAAAAAATAGTGTGCATGTCTTAGTTAACTGAATGAAAAGGTTATTTGAACAGTTATGTTGGAGTACATCTCAGATGACTGAAAGGGCTTGATAGCTGAGCAGTTTAAATTATTTGTAGAAAGATCTAGTAGGCATGGTGCGTGGCTTAACATGAAGGAAGCTAAATTTAACGACTGCCTTAGAAGGATTTTGCTAGAAGCTTGACAGAAGACACCAGGAGGAAGGAGTGCTGTATGACTGGACTTCTCTACGATGGCGAAATAAGTAGAACTCTTGTACTTGGACCTTTAATTCAGGAAAAAAAACTGACAAAAAAGAAGAAAATCAGTTTTTTTGTCTGAGTTAACTGAACGGAATGGTTAGCTGAAAAGTTATCTAGGTGTAATTCTCAGGTGAGTGAAATGGCTTGATAGCTGTGCAGTTTAAATTACTTGTAGAAAGATTTATTAAGTGGGGGGTGACTTAGCTAGAAGGAAGCTAAATTTAAAGGCTGTCTTAGAAAGATTCTGCTAGAAGCTTAGCAGATAACACCAGGAAGAAGGAGAGCTGTGTGACTGTACTTCTCTACTGGGACTACAGAAATAGAATTCTTGTACTTGGGCATTTAATTTAGGGTAAAAAAATACAAACTAACAAACAAAACAAAAACAAAGTGTGCTTGTCTGAGTTAACTGAACTGAATGGTTATCTGAACAGTTATCTAGTTTTAAATCGCATGTGGCTGAAAGGGCGTGATAGCTGTGCAATTTAAATTAGTTGTAGAAATATTTAGTAATTACGAGGCATGGCTTAGCTAGAGGGAAGCTAAATTTAAAGACAGCCTGAGAAAGATTCTGCCTAAAGCTTGGCAGAATACACCAGGAAGAAGGAGTGCTTTATGCCTCGACTTCTCTAATGGGACTAGAGAAATAGAACTCTTGTGCTTGGGCCTTTAATTCAGGGTGAAAAAAAAATAAAAACAAAACAAAAAAAGTGTGATTGCCTGAGTTAACTGAACTGAATGGTTATCTGAGCAGTTATCTAGTTGTAATTCTCAGGTGACTGAAATTGCTTAACAGCTGTGCGGTTTAAATTACTTGCAGAAAGATCTAGTAAGTGGGGGAATGGCTTAGCTAGAAGGAAGCTAAATTTAAAGACAGCCTGAGAAAGATTCTGGTAGAAATTTGGCAAAAGATTCCAGGAGGAAAGAGTGCAGTGTGACTGCACTTCTCAACTGGGACTAAAGAGGTAGAACTCTTCGACTTGGACCTTTAATTCAGTGTAAAAAAACAAAGTAACAAATAAAACAAAAAAAAATAATGAGCTTGTTTGAGTTAACTGAACTGCATGGTTATCTGAACAGTTATCTAGGTGTAAATCTCAGGTAACTGAAAGGGCTTGATAGCTGTGTAGTTGAAATTACTTGTAGAAACATTTAGTAAGTACAGGGCATGGCTTAGCTAGAAGGAAGCTAAATTTAAAGACAGCCTTAGAAAGATTATGCTTGAAGACTGGCAGAAGACACCACGAAGAAGGAGTGCTGTTTGTCTGGATTTCTCGACAGGTACTAAAGAAGTACAACTCTTGTACTTGGACCTTCAATTCAGGGTAAAAGAACAAGCTAACAAATAAAACAAAAAAAATAGTGTGCTTGTCTTAGTTAACTGAACGAAATGGTTATCTGAACAGTTATTTAGGAGTAAATCTCAGATGACTGAAAGGGTTTGATAGCTGTGCAGTTTAAATTACTTGTGAAAAGATCTAGTAAGCAGGTGGCATGGCTTAACTTGAAGGAAGCTAAATTAAAAGACTGCCTTAGAAGGATTCTGCTAGAAGCATGACAGAAGACACCAGGAGGAAGGAGTGCCGTGTGACTGGACTTCTCTACTATGACTAAATAAGTAGAACTCTTGTACTTGGACCTTTACTTCAGGGTAAGAGAACAAACTCGAAGGGGACTAAAGAAGTAGTACTCTATTACTTTGACATTTAATTCATTGTAAAAAAAAAAGAAACTAACTCACTGGACTTCTCTACTGGGACTAGAGAAATAGAACTCTTGTGCTTGGGCCTTTAATTCAGGGTGAAAAAAAACAAACTAAAAACAAAACAAAAAAGTATGCTTGTCTGAGTTAACTGAACTGAATGGTTATCTTAGCAGTTATCTAGTTGTAATTTTCAGGGGACAGAAATTGCTTAACAGCTATGCAGTTTAAATTACTTGCAGAAAGTTCTAGTAAGTGGGGGAATGGCTTAGCTAGAAGGAAGCTAAATTTAAAGACTGCCTGAGTAAGATTCTGCTAGAAGATTGGCAGAAGACACCAGGAGGAAAGAGTGCAGTGTGACTGCACTACTCAACTGGGACTAAAGCGGTAGAACTCTTGTACTTGGACCTTTAATTCAGTGTAAAAAAACAAAGTAACAAATAAAACAAAAAAAAATTAATGTGCTTGTTTGAGTTAACTGAACTGCATAGTTATCTGAACAGTTATCTAGCTGTAAATCTCAGGTAACTGAAAGGGCTTGATAGCTGAGCAGTTTAAATTACTTGTAGAAACATCTGGTAAGTAGAGGGCGTGGCTTACCTCGAAGGAAGCTAAACTTAAAGACTGCCTTAGAAAGATTCTGGAAAAAGCTTGACAGAAGACACCAGGAAAAAGGAGTGCTCTGTGGCTGGAAATCTCTACTGTGATAAAAGAAGTATAACTCTTGTAGAAGAACCTTTATTTCAGGGTAAAAAAACAACTAATAAACAAAACAAAAAAATAGTATGTTTGTCTGAGTCAGCTGAACAGAATGGTTAACTGAACACTTGTCTAAGTATAAATCTCAGGTGACTGAAAAGGTTTGATAGCTGTGCAGTTTAAATTAGATGTAGAAATATTTAGTAATTATGAGGCATGGCTTAGCTAGAAGGAAGCTAAATTTAAAGATTGCCATAGAAAGAGTCTGCCTGAAGCTTGGCAGAAGACACCAGGAAGAGGGCATGCTGTGTGACTGGACTTCTCTACAGGGACTAGAGAAATAGAACCCTTGTGCTTGGGCATTTAATTCAGGGTAAAAAAAACTAACAAACAAAGCAAAAAAAAAGTGTGTGCTTGTCTGAGTTAACTGAACTGAATGGTTATCTGAACAGTTATCTAGTTGTAAATCACAGGTGAGTGAAATTGCTTAACAGCTGTGCAGTTTAAATTACTTGCAGAAAGATCTAGTAAGTAGGGGAATGACTTAGCTAGAAGGAAGCTAAATTTAAAGACTGCCTGAGAAAGATTCTGCCTAAAGTTTGGCAGAATACACCAGGAAGAAGGAGTGCTTTGTGACTGCACTTCTCTAATTTGACTAGAGAAATAGAACTCTTGTGCTTGAGCCTTTAATTCAGTGTGAAAAAAACAAACTAAAATCAAAAGAAAAAAAAAGTGTGCTTGTCTGAGTTAACTGAACTGAATGACTATCTGAGCAGTAATATAGTTGTAATTCTCAGGTGACTGAAATTGCTTATCAGCTGTGCAGTTTAAATTAATTGCAGAAAGATCTAGTAAGTGGGGGAAAGGCTTAGCTAGAAGGGAGCAAAATTTAAAGACTGCCTGAGTAAGATTCTGATAGAAGATTAGCAGAAGACACCAGGAGGAAAGTGTGCAGTGTGACTGCACTTCTCAAATGGGACTAAAGAAGTAGAACTCTTGTACTTGGACCTTTAATTCAGTAAAAAAAAAACTAACAAACCAAAAAAAATCATTCTGCTTGTTTGACTTAACTGAATTGCATGGTTATCTGAACAGTTATCTAGGTGTAAATCTCAGGTAACTGAAAGGCTTGATAGTTGTGTAGTTTAAATTACTTGTATAAATATTTAGTAAGTACGGGGCATGGCTTAGCTAGAAGGAAGCTAAATTTAAAGACAGCCTGAGAAAGATAATGTTTGAAGATTGGCAGAAGACACCAGGAAGAATGATTGCTGTGTGGCTGGACTTCTCGACAGGGTCGAAATAGTAGAACTTTTGTACTTGGACTTTCAATTCAGGGTAAATAAACAAACTAACAAATAAAACAAAAAAAATAGTTTGCTTGTCTTAGTTAACTGAACGGAAAGGTTATTTGAACAGTTATCTAGGAGTAAATCTCAGATGACTGAAAGGGCTTGATAGCTGTGCAGTTTAAATAATTTGTAGAAAGATCTAGAAAGCAGGGTGCGTGGCTTAACATGAAGGAAGCTAAATTTAATGACTGCCTTAGAAGGATTGTGCTAGAAGCGTGACAGAAGACACCAGGAGGAAGGAGTGCTGTGTGACTGGACTTCTCTACTATGGCGAAATAAGTAGTACTCTTGTACTTGGACCTTTAATTCAGGGTAAAAAAAACAAACTGACAAACAAAAGAAGAAAATCAGTTTTTTTGTCTGAGTTACCTGAACTGAATGGTTAGCTGAAAAGTTATCTATGTGTAATTCTCAGGTGAGTGAAATGGCTTGATAGCTGTGCAGTTTATATTACTTGTAGAATGATTTATTAAGTGGGGGGTGACTTACCTAGAAGGAAGCTAAAGTTAAAGGCTGTCTTAGAAAGATTCTGCTAGAAGCTTAGCAGAAAACTCCAGGAAGAAGTAGTGCAGTGTGACTGTACTTCTCGACTGGGATTAGAGAAGTAGAATTCTGGTACTTGGGCATTTAATTTAGGGTAAAAAAATACAAACTAACAAACAAAACGAAAACAAAGTGTGCTTGTCTGAGTTAACTGAACTGAATGGTTATCTGAACAGTTATCTAGATGTAAATCTCATGTGGCTGAAAGGGCTTGATAGCTGTGCAATTTAAATTAGTTGTAGAAATATTTAGTAATTACGAGGCATGGCTTAGCTAGAGCGAAGCTAAATTTAAAGACAGCCTGAGATAGATTCTGCCTAAAGCATGGCAGAAGACACCAGGAAGAAGGAGTGCTTTGTGACTGGACTACTCTAATGGGACTAGAGAAATAGAACTCTTGTGCTTGGGCCTTTAATTCAGGGTGAAAAAAAAACTAAAAACAAAACAAAAAAAAGTGTGCTTGCCTGAGTTAACTGAACTGAATGGTTATTTGAGCAGTTATCTAGTTGTAATTCTCAGGTGACAGAAATTGCTTAACAGCTGTGCAGATTAAATTACTTGCAGAAAGATCTAGTAAGTGGGGGAGTGGCTTAGCTAAAAGGAAGCTAAATTTAAAGACTGCCTGAGTAAGATTCTGGTAGAAGATTGGCAAAAGATACCAGGAGGAAAGAGTGCAGTGTGACTGCACTTCTCAACTGGGAGTAAAGAGGTAGAACTCTTCTACTTGGACCTTTAATTCAGTGTAAAAAAACAAAGTAACAAATAAAACAAACAAAAAAATAATGTGCTTGTTTGAGTTAACTGAACTGCATGGTTATCTGAACAGTTATCTAGGTGTAAATCTCAGGTAACTGAAAGGGCTTGATAGCAGTGTAGTTGAAATTACTTGTAGAAATATTTAGTAAGTACAGGGCATGGCTTAGCAAGAAGGAAGCTAAATTTAAAGACAGCCTTAGAAAGATTATGCTTGAAGACTGGCAGAAGACACCACGAAGAAGGAGTGCTGTTTGGCTGGATTTCTCAACAGGTTCTAAAGAAGTACAACTCTTGTACTTGGACCTTTAATTCAGGGTAAAAGAACAAGCTAACAAATAAAACAAAAAAAATAGTGTGATTATCTTAGTTAACTGAACAAAATGGTTATCTGAACAGTTATTTAGGAGTAAATCTCCGATGACTGAAAGGGTTTGATAGCTGTGCAGTTTAAATTACTTGTGAAAAGATCTAGTAAGCAGGGGGCGTGGCTTAACTTGAAGGAAGCTAAATTAAAAGACTGCCTTAGAAGGATTCTGCTAGAAGCTTGACAGAAGACACCAGGAGGAAGGAGTGCTGTGTGACTGGACTTCTCTACTATGACTAAATAAGTAGAACTCTTGTACTTGGACCTTTACTTCAGGGTAAGAGAACAAACTCGAAGGGGACTAAAGAAGAAGTACTCTATTACTTTGACCTTTAATTTAGGGTTAAAAAAAGAAACTTACTCACTGGAGTTCTCTACCGGGACTCGAGAAATAGAACTCTTGTGCTTGGGCCTTTAATTCAGGGTGAAAAAAAATAAACTAAAAACAAAACAAAAAAAAAAGTATGCTTGTCTGAGTTAACTGAACTGAATGGTTATCTGAGCAGTTTTCTAGTTGTAATTCTCAGGGGACTGAAATTGCATAACAGCTATGCAGTTTAAATTACTTGCAGAAACATCTAGTAAGTGGGGGAATGGCTTAGCTAGAAGGAAGCTAAATTTAAAGACTGCCTGAGAAAGATTCTGCTAGAAGATTGGCAGAAGAAACCAGGAGGAAAGAGTGCAGTGTGACTGCACTTCTCAATTGGGACTAAAGTGGTAGAACTCTTCTACTTGGACCTTTGATTCAGTGTAAAAAAACAAAGTAACAAATAAAACAAAAAAAATAATGTGCTTGTTTGAGTTAACTGAACTGCATGGTTATCTGAACAGTTATCTAGCTGTAAATCTCAGGTAACTGAAAGGGCTTGATAGCTGTGTAGTTGAAATTACTTGTAGAAATATTTAGTAAGTACGGGGCATGGCTTAGCTAGAAGGAAGCTAAATTTAAAGACAGCCTTAGAAAGATTATGCTTGAAGATTGGCAGAAGACACCACGAAGAAGGAGTGCTGTTTGTCTGGATTTCTCGACAGGCATTAAAGAAGTAGAACTCTTGTACTTGGACCTTTTAATTCAGGGTAAAAAAACAAGCTAATAAAAAAAACAAAAAAAAACAGTGTGCTTGTTTTGTTAACTGAACGAAATGGTTATCTGAACAGTTATTTAGGAGTAAATCTCAGATGACTGAAAGGATTTGATAGCTGTGCCATTTAAAATACTTGTAGAAAGATCTAGTAAGCAGGGGGTGTGGCTTAACTTGAAGGAAGCTAAATTAAAAGACTGCCTTAGACGGATTCTGCTAGAAGCTTGACAGAAGACACCAGGAGGAAGGAGTGCTGTGTGACTGGACTTCTCTACTATGACTAAATAAGTAGAACTCTTGTACTTGGACCTTTACTTCAGTGTAAGAGAACAAACTAGTAAACAAAAGGAAAAAAAAAATGGTGTGCTTGTCTGAGTTAACTGAACTAAATGGTTATCTGCACAGTTTTCTAGCTGTAAATCTCAGGTGACTGAAAGGGCTAGACAGCTGTGCAGTTTAAATTACTTGCAGAAGATCTAGTAAGTGGGGGCATGACTTAGCTAGAAGGAAGCTAAATTTAAAGATTGCCTCAGAAAGATTCTGCTAGAAGCTTGGCAGAAGACACCAGGAAGAAGGAGTGCTGAATGACTGGACTTCTCAACTGGGACTAAAGTAGTAGAAGTCTTTTACGTGGACCTTTAATTAAGGGTAAACAAACAAACTAACAAACAAAATAAAAGAAATTAGTCTGTTTTTCTGAGTTAATGGACCGAATGGTTATCTGAACAGTAATCCAGGTGAAAATCTCATGTGACTGAAAGGGATTGATAGCTGTGCTGTTTAAATTACAAGTAGAAAGATCTAGTAAGTGGAGGAGTTGCTTAGCTAGAAGGAAGCTAAATTTAAAGACTGTCTTAGAAAGATTCTTCTAGAAGCTTCGCAGAAGACCCCAGGAGGATGGAGAGCTGTATGACTGGACTTGTCTACTGAGACTAGAGAAAAACAACTCTTCTACTTGGACCTTTAATTCAGGGTAAAAAAAACAAACTAACAAACAAAACAAAACAAGAATTGATTTGTCTAAGTGAGTTAACTGAACATAATGGTTATACAAACAGATTTCTAGGCATATATCTCCAGTGACTGAAAGGGCTTGATAGCTGTGCAGATCAAATTACTTGTATAACGATCTAGTAGGTAAGGAGTGTGTCTTAGATAGAAGGAAGCTAAATTTAAAAACTGCATTAGGAAAATTCTGCAAGAAGCTTGGCAGAAGACACCAGGAGGAAGTACAGCTAGGTGACTGGGCTTCTCTACTGGGATTAAAGAAGTAGAACTCTTGTACTTGGATCTTTAATTCAGGGGAAAAAAACAAACTAACAAACAAAACAAAAAAGAATGGTGTGTTTGTCTGAGTTAACTTAACTGAATGGATATCTGCACAGTTATCTAGGAGTAAATCTCAGTTGACTGAAAGGGCCTGTCAGCTGAGCAGTTTAAATTACATGTAGAAAGATTTAATAAGTAGGGGGTGTGGCTAAGCTAGAATGAAGCTAAATTTAAAGACTGCCTGAGAAATATTCTGCAGGAGGCTTAGCAGAAGACAGCAGGAGGAAGGAGTGCTGTGTGACTGGACTTCTCTACTGGGACTGGAGAAATAGAACTCTTGTACTTGAGTCTTCAATTCAGGGTAAAAAAAAACTAACAAACAAAACAATAAAATATGTGTGCTTGTCTAAGTTAACTGAACTGAATGGTTATCTGAACAGTTATCTAGGGGTAAATCTCAGGTGACTGAAAGGGCTCGGTAGCTGTGCTTTTTAAATTACTTGTAGAAACATCTGGTAAGTAGAGGGTGTGCCTTACCTAGAAACAAGCTAAACTTGAAGACTGCCTTAGAAAGATTCTTTAAAAAGCTTGACAGAAGACACCAGGAAGGAGTGCTCTGTGGCTGGAAAACTCTACTGTGATAAAAGAAGTATAACTCTTGTAGATGAACCTTTATTTCAGGGTAAAAAACAAACTAACAAACAAAACAAAAAAACAGAGTGTTTGTCTGAGTTAGCTGAACAGAATGGTTAACTGAACTCTTGTCTAAGTATAAATCTCAGGTGACTGAAAAGGCTTGATAGCTGTGCAGTTTAAATTAATTGTAGAAATATTTAGTAATTACAAGGCATGGCATAGCTAGAAGGAAGCTAAATTTAAAGACTGCCTGAGAAAGATTCTGCCTGAAGCTTGGCAGAAGAAACCAGATAGAAGGAGTACTGTGTGACTGGACTTCTCTACAGGGACTAGAGAAATAGAACTCTTGTGGTTGGGCATTTAATTCAGGGAAAAAAACAACTGACAAACAAAACAAAAAAAAATGTTGTGCTTGTCTGAGTTAACTGAACTGAATGGTTATCTGAACAGTTATCTAGTTGTAAATCTCAGGTGAGTGAAATTGCTTAACAGCTGTGCAGTTTAAATTAATTGCAGAAAGATCTAGTAAGTAGGGGAATGACTTAGCTAGAAGCAAGCTAAAATTAAAGACTGCCTGAGAAAGATTTTGCTAGAAGATTGGCAGAAGACACCAGGGGGAAAGAGTGCAGTGTGACTGCACTTCTCAACTGGGACTAAAGAAGTAGAACTCTTGTACTTGGACCTTTAATTCAGTGTAAAAAAACAAACTGACAAATAAAACAAAAAAAATTGTAGGTGTAAATCTCAGGTAACTGAAAGGCTTGATAGCTGTGTAGTTTAAATTACTTGTAGAAATATTTAGTAAGAAGGGGGCATGGCTTAGCTAGAAGGAAGCTACATTTAAAGACAGCCTGAGAAAGATTATGCTTGAAGATTGGCAGAAGACACCAGGAAGAATGAGTACTGTGTGGCTTGACTTCTCAACAGGATCTAAAGGAGTAGAACTCTCGTACTTGGACTTTTAATTCAGGGTAAAAAAACAAACTAACAAATAAAACAAAAAAAAATGAGTGTGCTTGTCTTAGTTAACAGAATGGAATGGTTATCTGAACAATTACCTAGGAGTAAATCTCAGATGATTGGAAGGGCTTGATATCTGTGCAGTTTAAATTACTTGTAGAAACATCTAGAAAACAGTGGGCGTGGCTTAAAATGAATGAAGCAAAATTTAAAGACTGCCTTAGAAGGATTCCGCTAGAACCTTGACAGAAGACACAAGGCGGAAGGAGTGCTGTGTGACTGGACTTCTCTACTTTGACTAAGTAAGAAGAACTCTTGTACTTGGAACTTTAATTCGGTTAAAAAACAAACAAACTGACAAACAAAAGAAGAAAATCAGTTTTTCTGACTGAGTTAACTGAACTGAATGGTTAACTGAAAAGTTATCTAGGTGTAAATCTCAGGTGAGTGAAAGGGCTTGATAGCAGTGCAGTTTAAATTAGTTGTAGAAATATTTAGTAATTACGAGGCATGGCTTAGCTAGAAGGAAGCTAAATTTAAAGACTGCCAGAGAAAGATTCTGCCTGAAGCTTGGCAGAAGACACCAGGAAGAAGGAGTGCTTTGTGACTGGACTTCTCTATTGGGTCTAGAGAAATAGAACTCTTGTCCTTGGGCCTTTAATTCTGGGTAAAAGACACCCTGAAGAAGTAGTGCTGTGTGACTGGATTTCTCGACAGGGACTAAAGAAGTAGAACCCTTGTACTTGGACCTTTAATTCAGTGTACAACAACAAAGTAACAAATAAAGCAAATAAAATAGTGTGCTTGTCTTAGTTAACTGAGCGAAATGGTATCTGAACAGTTATTTAGGAGTAAATCTCAGATGACTGAAAGGGCTTGATAGCTGTGTAGTTTAAATTACTTGTAGAAAGATCTAGTAAGCAAGGGGCATGGCTAAACTTGAAGGAAGTTAAATTAAATGACTGCCTTAGAAGGATTCTGCTAGAAGCTTGACAGAAGACTCCAGGAGGAAGGAGTGTTGTGTGACTGGACTTCTCTACTATGACTAAATAAGTAGAACTCTTGTACTTGGACCTTTACTTCAGGGTAAGAGAACAAACTAGCAAACAAAAGAAAAAAAATAGTGTGCTTGTCCGAGTTAACCAAATGAAATGGTTATCTGCACAGTTTTCTAGCTGTAAATCTCAGGTGACTGAAAGGGCTTAACAGCTGTGCAGTTTAAATTACTTGCAGAAAGATCTAGTAAGTGGGGGCATGTCTTAGCTAGAAGGAAACTAAACTTAAAGATTGCCGAGGAAAGATTCTGCTAGAAGTTTGGCAGAAGACACCAGGAATAAGGAGTGCTGTATTACTAGACTTCTCAGCTGGGACTAAAGAAGTAGAAGTCTTTTACGTGGACGTTTAATTGAGGGAAAAAAAACAAACTAACAAACAAACCAAAAAAAAATTAGTGTGTTTTTCTGAGTTAACGAACCGAATGGTTATCTGAACAGTTATCCAGGTGAAAATCTCATGTGACTAAAGGGATTGATAGCTGTGCAGTTTAAATTACATGTAGAAATATCTAGCTAATGGAGGCGTTGCTTAGCTAGAAGGAAGCTAAATTTAAAGACTGTCTTAGAAAGATTCTTCTAGAAGCTTCACAGAAGACCCCAGGAGGATGGAGAGCTGTATGACTGGACTTGTCTACTGAGACTAGAGAAAAACAACTCTTCTACTTGGACCTTTAATTCAGGGTAAAAAACAAACTAACAAACAAAACAAAACAAGAATAGGTGTGTTTGAGTGAGTTAACTGAACTGAATGGTTATACAAACAGTTTTCTAGGCATAAATCTCCAGTGACTGAAAGGGCTTGATAGCTGTGCAGTTCAAATTACTTGTAGAAAGATCTATTAGTTAGGGGGTGTGGCTTAGCTTGAAGGAAGCTAAATTTAAAAACTGCCTTAGAAAGATTCTGCAAGAAGCTTGGCAGAAGACACCAGGAGGAAGTACAGCTCGGTGACTGGGCTTCTCTACAGGGTTTAAAGAAGTAGAACTCTAGTACTTGGATCTTTAATCAGGGGAAAAAAAACAAACTAACAAACAAAACAAAAAAATGATGTTTTTGTCTGAGTTAACTGAACTGAATGGATATCTGAACAGTTATCTAGGAGTAAATCTCAGTTGACTGAAAGGGCCTGACAGCTGTGCAGTTTAAATTACATGTAGAAAGATTTAATAAGTAGGGGGTATGCCTAAGCTAGAAGGAAGCTAAATTAAAAGACTGCCTGAGAAAGATTCTGCAGGAGGCTTAGCAGTAGACACTAGGAGAAAGGAGTGCTGTGTGACTGAACTTCTCTACTGGGACTAGAGAAATAGAACTCTTGTACTTGGGTCTTTAATTCAGGGTAAAAAAAAACAAACTAAAAAAACAAACAAAAAAATGTGTGTGCTTCTCTGAGTTAACTGAACTGAATGGTTATCTGAACAGTTATCTAGGGGTAAATCTCAGGTGACTGAAAAGGCTTGATAGCTGTGCAGTTTAAATTACTTGTAGAAACATCTGGTAAGTAGAGGGCGTGGCTTACCTAGAAGGAAGCTAAACTTAAAGACTGCCTTAGAAAGATTCTGGAAAAAGCTTGACAGAAGACACCAGGAAGAAGGAGTGCTATGTGGCTGGAAATCTCGAATGTGATAAAAGAAGTATAACTCTTGTAGATGAACCTTTATTTCAGGTTAAAAAAACAAACTAACAAACAAAACAAAAAAAAGTGTGTTTGTCTGAGTTAGCTGAACAGAATGGTTAACTGAACACTTGTCTAAGTATAAATCTCAGGTGACTGAAAAGGCTTGATAGCAGTGCAGTTTAAATTAGTTGTAGAAATATTTAGTAATTACGAGGCATGGCTTAGCTAGCAGGAAGCTAAATTTAAAGACTGCCTGAGAAAGATTCTGCTAGAAGACTGGCAGAAGACACCAGGAGGAAAGAGTGCAGTGTGACTGCACTTCTCAACTGGGACTAAAGAAGTAGAACTTTTGTACTTTAACCTTTAATTCAGGGTAAAAAAACAAACAAACAAACAAAACAAAAAAATGTAATGTGTTTGTCTGAGTTAACTGAACTGAATGGTTATCTGTACAGTTATCGAGGTGTAAATCTCGATTGACTGAAAGGGCTTGATAGCTGTGCAGTTTAAATTACCAGTAGAATGATCTAGTAAGAAAGGGGCATTGCTTAGCTTGATGGAAGCTAAATTTAAAGACTGCCTTAGAAAGATTCTGCTGGAAGCTTGGCAGAAGACACCATGAGGAAGGAGTGCTGTGTGACAGGACTTCTCTATTGGCACTAAAGAAGTAGAACTCTTGTACTTAAACCATTAATTCAGGATAAAAAAATTCTAACAAAAAAACAAAAAAAAATGTTTGTCTTAGTTAAATGAACTAAATGGTTATCTGAACAGTTATCTAAGTGTAAATCTCAGGTGACTGAAATGGCTTGATAGCTGTGCATTATAAATTACCTGTAGAATTATCTAGAAAGTAGGGGCGCATGTGAGCAAGAAGTTTAGTTAAATATAAAGACAGTCTTAGAAAGTTTCTTCTAGAAGCTTGGAAGAATACACCAGGAGGAAGGACTGCTGTGTGAGTGGATTCCCCAAATGGGACGAAAGAAGTAGAACACTTGTGCTTTTACCTTTTATTCAGGGTAAAAAAAACAGACTTACAAACAAAACAAAAAAATGTAATGTGTTTGTCTGAGTTAACTGAACTGAATGCTTATCTAAACTGTTATCTAGGTGTAATTTTCAGATGACTGAAAGGGCTTGATAGATGTGCAGTTTTAATTACTTGCAAAAAGATCTAGTAATTGGGGCGGAAGGAACCAGCAGGAAGGAGAGCTGTGTGACTGGACTTCTCTACTGGGACTAAAGAAGTAAAACTCTTGAAGATGGACCTTTAATTCAGGTTAAAAAAGACTAACAAACAAAATAAAAAAAGTGTGTTTGAGTTAACTGAGCAGAATGGTTATCTGAACAATTATCTAGGTGTAAATCTCAGTTGACTGAAAGGGCTTGATAGCTGTGCAGTTCAAATTACTAGAAGCTTGGCAGAAGACACCAGGAGGAAGGAGTGCTTTGTGAATGGACTTCTCAGCTGGCACTAAAGAAGTAGAACTCTTGTACTTGGACCTTCAATTCTGGTTAAAAAACAGACCAACAAACAAAACTAAAAAAAATGAGTGTGTTTGTCTGAGTTAACTGAACTGAATGGTTAGTTCAACAGTTATGTAGGTGTAATTCTCAGGTGACTGAAAGGGCTTGATAGATGTGCAGTTTAAATTACTTGCAAAAACATCTAGTAATTAGGGGGGTGGCTAACCTAGAAGGAAGCGAAATTTAAGGACTGCCTTAGAAGGATTCTGCTAGAAGGTTGGCAGAAGACACCATGAGGAAGAAGTGCTGGGTGACAGGACTTCTCTACTGGCAATAAAGAAGTAGTACTTTTGTACTTCGACCTTCAATTCAGGGTAAAAAAACAAACTAGCAAACAGAACAAAAAAAATTAGTGTGTTTGTCAGAGCTAACTGAACTGAATGGTTATCTGTAGCGTTAACTAATGGCTTAGCTTGAAGGAAGCTAAATTTAAAGACTGCCTTAGGAAAAATCTGCTAGGAGCTTGGCAGAAGACACCAGGAGGAAGAGTGCTGTGCCACTGGACTTCTCTACTGTGGTTTAAGGAAGTACAACTCTTGTTCTTGGACCTTTAATTCAGGGTAAAAATAACAAACTATCAAACAAAGCAAAAAAATGTGTTTGTCTGAGTTAAATGAAGTGAATGGTTATCTGAACAGTTAGTTAGGTGTAAATCTCAGGTGACTGAAAGGGCTTGATAGTTGTGCAGTTTAATTTACTTGTAGAAAGATCTACTAAGTAGGGAGTGTGGCATAGCTAGAAATAATTACATTTAAAGACTGTCTTAGAAAGATTCTGCTAGAAGCATGGCAGAAGACACCAGGAGGATGGAGTGCTGTGTGACTGGACTTCTCTTTGGTGACTAAAGAAGTAGATCTCTTGTACTTGGAGTATTAATTAAGGGGAAAAAACAACTAACAAAAAAAACAAAAAAGATTAGTGTGTCTGTCTGAGTTAACTGAACTGAATGGTTTTCTGTACAGTTATCTAGGTGTAATTCTCAGGAGACAGAAAGGGCTTAATAGCTGTGCAGTTTAAATTACTTGTAGAAAAATCTAGTAAGTAAGGGGTGTGGCTTAGAGAGAAGGAACCTATATTGAAAGACTGCCTTAGAAAAATTCAGCTAGGAGCTTGGCTGAAGACACCAGGAGGAAGGAGAGCTCTGTGACTGGACTTCTTTACTGGTATTAAAGAAGTAGAACTCTTGTACTTGGACCTTTAATTCAGGGTAAAAAAACAAAAAGACAAAACAAAAAAAAATTAGCGTGTTTGAGTTAACTGAACTGAATAATTATCTGTACAGTTATCTAGGTGTAAATCTCAGGTAACTGAAGGGGCTTGATCGCTGTGCAGTTTATATTACTTGTAGAAAGATCTAGATAATGTTTGTGTTGCTTTGCTAGAAGGAAGATAAATTTAAAGACTTTATTGGAAAGATTCTGCTAGAAGCTTGGCAGAAGACACCAAGAGGAAGGAGTGTTGTGTGACAGCACTTTTCTACTGGGTCTAAAAAGTAGAAGTCTTGTACTTGGACCTTTAATTCAGGGTAAAAAAACATACTAATAAACAGAACAAAAAAAATAGTGCATTTGTCTGAGTAAACTGAACTGAATGGTTATCTGAACATTTATCTAGGCGTAAATCTCATGTGTCCGAAATTGCTTGATAGCTGTACAATTTAAATTACTTGTAGAAAGATCTACTAGGAAGGGGCGTGGCTCAGCTCAAGGATGCTCAATTTAAAGACTGCCTTAGAAAGATTCTGCTAGAAGCTTGGCCGAAGACACCATGAGGAAGGAGTGATTTGTAACTGTACTTCTCTACTGGGACTAAAGAAGAAGAACTCTTGTAATTTAACCTTTAATTCAGGGTAAAAAGATAAAATAAAAACCAAAAAAAATTTGTGAGTTTGTCTGAGTAAACTGAACTGAATAGTTATATATACAGTTATCTAGGTGTAAATCTCAGGTGACTGAAAGGGCTTGATAGCTGTGCAGTTTAAATCACTTGTAGAATGATCTATTAAAAAAGGGGTGTTGCTTAGCTAGAAGGAAGCTAAAGGTAAAGACTGCCTTAGAAAGATTCTGCTAGAAGCTTGGCAGAAGTCACCATGAGGAAGGAGTGCTGTGTGACTGGACTTCTCTATTGGCACTAAAGAAGCAGAACTCTTGAAGTTGGACCTTTAAATAAGGGTAAAAAAATTCGAACAAAGAAAACAAAAAAAATTGTTTGTCTCAGAAAAAATAAACTGAATGGTTAATTGAGCAGTTATCTAGGTGTAAATCTCAGGTGAGTGAAAGGGCTTGATAGCTGTGCAGAGTAAATTACTTGTAGAATGATCTAGAAAGTAGGGGGTGTGGTTAGCTAGAAGTAACTTTAATATAAAGACAGTCTTAGAATGATTCTGCTAGAAGCTTGGCAGAAGACAGCAGGAGGAAGGAGTGCTGTGTGACCAGACTTCCCTAATGGGACTAAAGAAGTAGAACACTTCTACTTGGATCTTTTATTCAGAGTAAAAAATACAGACATACACAGAAAACAAAAAAAAATTACTGTGTTTGGCTGAGTTAACTTAACTGAATGGTTATCTGAACTGTTATCTAGGTGTAAATCTCAGGTGGCTGAATGGGCTAGATAGCTATGCAGTTTAAATTACTTGCAGAAAGATCTAGTAAGTAGGGGAAGTGGCGTAGCTAGAAGGAAGCTAAATTTCAAGACTGCCTTAGAAAGATTCTACTAGAAGCTGGGCATAAAACAGCAGAATGAAGGAGTGCTATGTGACTGGACTTCTCTACTGGGACTAAAGAAGTAGAAATGTTGTACCTATATCTTTAATTGATGGTAAAACACAAACTACTAAACAAAACAAAATAAATGTGTTTGTTTGTCTTAGTTAAATGAATTGAATGGTTATATGAAATCTTATCTAGCTGTAGACATCTTGTGATTAAAATGGCTTGATAGCTGTGCAGTTTAAATTACTTGAAGAAAGATCTAGCAAATAAGTGGTGAGGCTCAGCTAGAGGGAAACTAATTTTAAAGACTGTCTCAGAATGATTCTGCTAGAAGCTTGGCAGAAGACACCAGGAGGAAGGAGTGCTGTGTGACTGGACTTCTGAACTGGGACAAAGAAAGTAGAACTCTTCTACTTGGACCTTCAATTCAGGGTAAAAAAACAGACTAACAAACAAAACTAAACAAAAAAATGAGTGTGTTTGTCTGAGTTAAAATGAAATGAAAGTTTAATTGAACAGTTATGTAGGTGTAATTCTCAGGTGACAGAAATGGCGTGATAGATGTGTAGTTTAAATTACTTGTAAAAAGAACTAATAATTAAGGGGTGTGGCTTACCTAGGAAAAAAGCTAAATTTAAGGACTGCCTTAGAAGGATTCTGTTAGAAGGTTGGCAGAAGACACCTTGAGGAAGGAGTTCAGGGTGACTGGACTTCTCTACTGGCAATAAAGAAGTAGCACTCTTGTACTTGGACTTTTAATTCAGGGTAAAAAAACTAAGAAACAGAATAAAAAAAATTAGTTTGTTTGTCAGAGCTATCTGATCTGAATGGTTATCTGTACAGTTATCTTTGTGTAAATCTCAGGTGACTGAAATAACTTGATAGCTGTGCAGTTTAAATTTCTTGTAGCAATATCTAGTAAGAAAGGGGTGTGGTTTAGCTACAAGGAAGCTAAATTTAAAGACTGCTTAGAAAGATTCTGCTAGAAGCTTGGCAGAAGACACAAGGAGGAAGGAGTGCTGTGTGGCTGGACTTCTCTACTGAGGCTAAGGAAGTACAACTCTTGTTCTTGGACTTTTAATTCAGGGTAAAAAAACAAACTATCAAACAAAAAAATGTGTTTGTCTGAGTTAAATGAAATGAAAGGTTATCTGAACAGTTATCTAGGTGTAAATCTCAAGTGACCGAAAGGGCTCGATAGTTGTGCAGAATAAATTACTTGTAGAAAGATCAAGTAAGTAGGGGCAGTGGCATAGCTAGAAATAAGTTACATTTAAAGACTGTCTCAGACAAATTCTGCCAGAAGCTTGGCAGAAGACACCAGGAGGAAGGAGTGCTGTGTGACTGGACTTCTCTTCTGGGACTAAAGAAGTAGAACTCTTGTACTTGGACCTTTAATTAATGGTAAAAAAACAACTACCAAAAAAAAAAATTAGTGTTTTTGTCTCTGTTAACTGAACGGAATGGTTATCTGTACAGTTATCTAGGTATAAATCCCAGGTGAGTGAAAGGGCTTTATAGCTGTGCAGTTTAAATTACTTGTATAAAAATCTAGTAAATAGGGGCTGTGGCTTAGCTAGAAGGAAGCTAAATTTAAAGACGGCCTTAGAAAACTTCTGCTAGGAGCTTGGCAGAAGACACCAGAAGGAAGGAGAGCTCTGTGACTGGACTTCTCTATTGGGATTAAAGAACTAGAACTCTAGTAATTGGACCTTTAATTCAAGGTATAAAAAAACAAACTAACAGACAAAACATAAAATATTAGCGTGTTTGTCTGAGTTAACTTAACTGAATGGTTATCTGTACAGTTATCTTGGGGTACATCTCAGGTGACTGAAAGGGCTTGATCACAGTACAGTTTAAATTATGTTTAGAAAGAGCTAGAAAATAGGGTGTGGCTTTCCTAGAAGGAAGCAAAATTTAATGCCTTTCTTAGAAAGATTCTGCTAGAAGCTTGGCAGAAGACAAAAAGAAGAAAGAGTGCTGTGTGACAGGACTTCTCTACTGTGACTAAATCAGTAGAACTCTTGTTCTTGGACCTTTAATTCTGGGTAAAAAAACAGACTAACAAACCGAACAAAAAAAATAGTGTGTTTGTCTGAGTTAACAGAACTGAATAGTTATCTGTACAGTTATCTAGGTGAAAATCCCAGGTGACTGAAAGGGCTTGATAGCTGTGCAGTTTAAACTACTTGTAGAAAGATCTAGCAAATAGGGGGTGTGCCTTAGTTAGAAGAAAGCGAAATTTAGAGACTGTCTTAGAAAGATTCTGATAGAAACTTGGCAGAAGACACCATGAGGAAGGAGAGCTGTGTGATTAGACTTCTCTACTGGGACTAAAGAAGAAGATTTTCTTGCATTTGGATCTTCAATTCAGTGTAAAAAAGCAGACTAGTACACAAAACTAAATAAAAAATGAGTGTGTTTGTCTGAGTTAATTGAAATGAACGATTAATTGAACAGTTATGTCGGTGTAGTTCTCAGGTGACTGAAAGGGCTTGATAGATGTGAAGTTTAAATTACTTGTAAAACGATATAGTAATTAGGGGGCGAGGCTAACCTAGAAGAAAGCTAAATTTTAGGTCTGCCTTAGAAGGATTCTGCTTGAAGGTTGACAGAAGACACCATGAGGAAGGAGGGCTGGGTGACTGGGCTTCTCTACTGGCAATACAGAAGTAGAACTCTTGTACTTGGACATTTAATTCAGGGTAAAAAAACAAACTAAAAAAGAACAAAAAAAATTAATGTGTTTGTCGGAGTTAACTGAACTGAATGGTTATCTGTACAGTTATCTAGGTGTAAATCTCTGGTGAATGAAAGGGCTTGATAGCTGTGCAGTTTAAATTTCTTGTAGCAATATGTAGTAAGAAAGGGGCATGGTGTAGCTACAAGGAAGCTAAATATAAAGGCTGCTTTAGAAAGATTCTGCTAGAAGCTTATCAGAAGACTCCAGAAGGAAGGTGAGCTGTGCAAATCGACTTCCCAACTGTGGCTAGGGAAGTACAACTCTTGTTCTTGGACCCTTAATTCTGGGCAAAAAAAACAAATTATCAGACAAAACAGAAACAATGTGTTTGTCTGAGTTAAATGAACTGAATGGCTATCTGAACAGTTATCTAGGTGTAAATTTCAGTTGACTGAAAGGGCTTGATAGCTGTGCAGATGACATTAGTTGTAGAAAGATCTAGTAAGTAGATTTTGTGGCTTAGCTAGGAAGAAGTTATATTTAAGGCTGTCTTAGAAAGATTCTGCAAGAAGCTTGGCAGAAGACACCAGGAGGAAGGAGTACTGTGTGACTAGACTTCTCTCAAATGGGACTAAAGAAGTAAAGCACTTGTACTTGGACCTTTTATTCAGGGTAAAAAAATCAGACTTACACACAAAACAAAAAAAATTGACTGTATTTGTCTGAGTTAACTGAACTGAATGGTTATCTGAACTGTTATCTTGGTGTAAATCTCAGGTGACTGAAAGGGCTTGATAGCTGTGCAGTTCAAATTACTTGTAGAAAGATCTAGTAAGTAGTTGACGTGGCTTAGCTAGAAGAAAGCTAAATTTCAAGACAGTCTTTGAAAGATTCTGCGAGAAGCTTGGCATAAAACACCAGAAGGAAGGAGTGCTGTGTGATTGGACATCTCTACTTGGACTAAAGAAGTAGAAATCATGTACTTGGACCTTTAATTGAACGTAAAACAACACAATCTAATAAACAAAACAAAATAAATGTGTTTGTCTAAGTTAAATTAACTAAATGGTTAGTTGAACATTTATGTAGGTGTAATTCTCAGGTGACTGAAAGGGCTTGATAGATGTGCAGTTTAAATTACTTGTAAAAAGATCTAGTATTTAGGGGGCGTGGCTTACCTAGAAGGAAGTTAAATTTAAGGACTGCCTTAGAAGGATTCTGCTAGAAGGTTGGCAGAAGACACCATGAGAAAGGAGTGCTGGGTGACTGGACTTATCTACTGGCAAAAAAGAAGTAGTTCTCTTGTACTTGGACCATTAATTCAGGGTAAAAAAACAAACTAACAAACAGAACAAAACAAATTAGTGTGTTTGTCAGAGCTAACTGAACTGAATGGTTATCTGTACAGTTATCTAGGTGTAAATCTCAGGTGACTGAAAGGACTTCATAGCAGTGCAGTTTATATTTCTTGTTGCAATATCTAGTTAGAAAGGGGCATGGCTTAGCTAGAATGAAGCTAAATTTAAAGACTGCCTTAGGAAAATTTCTGCAAGGAGCTTGTCAGAAGACACCATTAGGAAGGAGTGCTATGTGACTGGACTTCTCTACTGTGGCTTAGGAAGTACAACTCTTGTTCTTGGACCTATAATTCAGAGTAAAAAATACAAACTATCAAACAAAACAAAAATATGTGTTTGTTTGTCTGTCTGAATTAAATGAACTGAATGGTTATCTGAACAGTTATCTAGGTGTAAATCTCAGGTGACTAAAATGGCTTGATAGCTGTGCAGTTTAAATTACTTTTAGATCGATCAAGTAAGTAGGGGATGTGGCTTAGCTAAAAAAAGATACATCTTAAGACTGACTTAGAAAGATTCTGCAATAAGCTTGGTAGAAGACACCAGGTGGAAGGAGTACTGTGTGACTGGTCTTCTCTTTTGGGACTAAAGAACTAGAACTCTTGTATTTGGACCTTTAATTAACGGTAAAAAAACCACTACCAAAAAAAAAATGAGTGTGTTTGTCTGAGTTAACTGAACTGAATGGTTATCTGTACAGTTATCTAGGTGTAAATCTCAGGTGACTGAAAGGGCTTTATAGCTGTGCAGTTTAAATTACTTGTAGAAAAATCTAGTAAGTAGGGGCATTTCTTAGCTAGAAGAAAGCTAAATTTAAAGGCTACCTCAGAAAAATTCTACTAGCAGCTTGGCAGAAGTCACCAGGAGGAAGGAGAGCTCTGTGACTGGACTTCTCTATTGGGATTAAAGAAGTAGAACTCTTGTACCTGGACCTTTAATTCAAGGTAAAAAAACAAACTAATAGACAAAACAAAAAATATTGGCTTGTTTGTCTGAGTTAACTGAACTGAATGGTGATCTGTACAATTATCTGGGGTAAATCTCAGGTGACTGAAAGGGCTTCATCGCTGTGCAGTTTAAATCATGTGTAAAAAGGCCTATAAAATTGAGGTGTGGCTTTTTTAGAAGGAAGCTAAATTTTACAACTTTCTTAGTAAGATTCTGCTTGAAGCTTGGCAGAAGACAAAAAGAGGAAGGAGTTCTGTGTGACAGGACTTTTCTACCGTGACTAAAGAAGTAGAACTCTTGTACTTGGACCTTTAATTCAGGGTAAAAAAAAACAGACTAACAAACAGAACAAAAAAAATAGTGTGTTTGTCAGAGTTAACTGAACTGAATAGTTAACTGTACAGTTATCTAGGTGTAAACCTCACGTGTCAGAAATTGCTTGATAGCTGTGCAGTTTAAATTACTCGTTGCAAGATCTACTAAGAAGGGGGCAGGTCTTAGCTAGAAGGAAGCTCAATAGAAAGACTGCCTTAGAAAGATTATGTTAGAATCTTGGCAGAAGACAGCATGAGGAAGGAGTGATGTCTAACTGTACTTCTCTACTGGGACTAAAGAAGTAGAACTCTTGAGCCCAGATATTCAAACTGCTCCCAAAATGTGCGCAACAGCAGGAACAAGCACAATTCAATTGCGCATAAGCGCAACAGACGTGATATTGAAACACGGAGCAAAACAAATTGCGCAAGCAGCCAACGTCTGAATATCGCACAAACTGCGCCATAGCGCAACCAGGAAGGGGAAGCTGAGCAGAATGGTTGCGCCATAGCGCAACAAGGCTAGCCCAGCTGAGCAGTCCAGATATGCCATAGTGCAAGCAGAGCCCCCCAACCCCCAACAGAGCAATGGAACTGCACAACCAGGGAGGCAGGCTAGGGCCCACCGCCAGCCATGCCACACATGGGCACAGGAACACACTGCAGAACCAACAAGACACCTGCACACCCCAAGCACAGCATCACTGGGGGTGGGACGGATGATCCACTGGCCCATGGGGACAAGCCAACAAAGCACAGCAGGGCCATGACGCCCCAGCACAACCACTGGCAGGCTGAGACTGCCACACACAGGGGGTTGACAACCACAGTGCACATCAGCCCCCCGTATGCACAGCACACCCTGCACTGTGACCCCAAGACACCACCCATGTGCAGTGACTGGCACTGCAGGAAACACCATGCATCCCCCCGGACACACGTCAGCCTCATGTAGAAGAGAACCATACAAGCCAGACCCACCCTGTGCACCCAGCAGTGGGCGGCAGCAGATGGCAAGACCAACAGAAAGTCACTGCCACACTGGAGACACCTCCCCATGCACGCACACGTGCACACACACACACACACACACACACACACACACACACATACCCAAGACCATACCACCCCAGATGGCATGCACACCACTGCAACTGAGCAACCATAGCCAGCTGCAAATCAGAGACCACCACAGTATTCATATCAAAATATATATATATTAAAAAAATGGAAAGTACAACAAGAACAACAACAAAACTATTTACAAGAGGGGTAGGGGTACAAGGTAGGGGTGGGCAAGGGGAAGGGATGAACAACTTGGAGAGGGAAGGCAGAGTTTGAGGGATGGGTGAAGTGGGAAGGGGAAGCCGGCCTAAGGCCTAGCAGGCTGGTCCTCCGCTGCCTGGTGCTGTCTCGCTTGGCTCTGCCTCCTCCATAGCCCATGGCGCTGGATATCCTGGAGGATGTTCTGGTTCTCCAGGGACACCCGGGTCAGCTGGTGCAGTGCCCGCTCAATCCTGCGGAGCACGATGAGGCCTAGGAAAAGGGAACACAGTCAATGGCTGTGACTGACCACAACCCTGAACACCACCCAACCTGCAAGGCATATAGCCCAATGTCCCACACCTGTGATGGTATGCACCCACCCACAGTGACCATGCACATGACAAGCCCAACCAGGTGGCACCAGCTATGTGCACCACTGCACACACACACTGCCCATGTCCATCACAGCACAAACAAGGCTGTCAAGTGACGTGGCAATGTGGTGGGATGCCAGTTCCACAGCCATGTGCCCAGTGCATGCATGGACCACCAGTGATGCACACACAGACGTGCAGTGACACTGGACAGTGATGAATGTTGCCTGTGTCGTGCATGGTTGTGTTGTCCATGGCTGGTGGTCATGCCCACCCCCTCCAGCATGCAATAGCATCCATGATGTAATGATACTCACACTCTGCAAGCAGCTGTGGCTGCTTGCTGCTGCTGCTGCTGTGGCCTACCCCTCGCAGCACCACCGTCCGCCACTGGGGCCCTGCCATGGCCCTCCTCATCCTGTGCCTGCATCCTCTCTGCCCAGCCTGTGGGAGACAAATGTTGAGAAAACCATCAGTGTGACTCCAAAGCAGACTGCCCCCTGCCCCAGTGAGTGTGCCTGCCCACACAGCCAGACCCATGCATCTCACACCTGCACACACTGACACAGCCAACCATGGCAGAGCCATCACCCATGCACAGCCACCAAAACACACTCACACCCCTACGGAGAATACAGGTGCATAGATGGTACACCCACCTGGCCTAGGCACAACGCCCCTCCTGGCACGTGGCCGTAGTCTGTCATGCAACTATGGCTCCCTCCTGTGGAGGTCACTGTACCTGTGCCGGCACTGCTCGGCAGAGCGGTGCCACCCTGTGACCCCACCAGGTCATTGGCCACCTGCAGCCAGACCTGGGTTTGAGCCATGGTGAGGGGCTCCTCCCCATACAGTGCCCCATAGTGGGGATCTACCAGGGCCACCAGGTTGGCCACCTCCACTGGGCTGCATTGGGGCGCCTTCCTGCGTGCCATGGTTGGAGTGTTACAGCAGGCAATATGGCACCCCACAGCGCGGCAACCCCACATGGAAATGTTGTGCAATAGACCACCATAGGTTCCAGTCGTGCTGTTCGTACAGCGTCGTCGGTTCACATAGCGCTGTCACCAGACAGCGCCAATAGAAACGATACACGCTGGCGGCCGAACAGCGCCAAGGGGCAAAGGTCAGACACGGGTCAGGGGTCTATGGCGCGAACCACGCTGGCGCCATCTGGCGCTCGCATCCTGCGCGCAACCGACCTCCTGCGTACCAGTGCCACAGTGGACTGTTGCACAGTAGTGCCACAGCACCATATAGTGCCCAGTGCTGTAGCGCCACTGTCACAATGGTGGCCATGGCCTGAATTGCCAATCGCGCACAGCACGTCATCAGCATGGCAGATGCCTGCGTAAGCTACCTGGGCATGCGCAATGCAGTGTACCACACAGTCACAGATCTGCGCTATTGGCTCAGCTGGCTCAACCGTATTGCGAATAGCGCAATGGCGCGATATTCAGCCGACACATGCAAACCATCTGATCAGCCAATCAAAGGTTGAGTGGCGCGATTTGCATCTCATTACAGTTGCTCCACTCCTAAAATGCATGCATTGCGCTATAAATATGCGACATTGGGTTGCGCTGGCCCGATTCAGTTACTGCAGGTGAGAGGTGGGTTGCATGCTGTGGGATGTTCTGGACAATGGGCATGGGATAACGCTGTAGACTGCACAGTTACAGGTGTCCACTTCCACCCATACAGATTGACATGACCGAGCAGAGCCAAGGTGAGGGTGAGGATGGTGGGCGAAGGAGGAGGAGGCCCAACTTCACCACGGCAGAGACTGAGGCCCTCTTCCAGGCCTACCTGGAGGAGGAGGAGTCACTACTGAGTGGAAGGCGGGGCACCCCTCAGGCCCATGCAGCTGCATGGGAGGGGGTAGCCCGGGCAGTGAACCTTCACGGAAGCCACCAGCGCTCTGTGCAGGAATGCAAAAAGAAGATTGGGACAGACCACAGGAGGGTGAAGGAGAAGGTGGCAGCCCTCATTGTGGCATGTGCTGGCACTGGTGGGGGCCAGCCAGCGGTGGTGGAGCTGACCCTGGCTGAGGACTGACTGGCTGCATCAATGCAGTGCAGTGCTATTGAGGGCATACCAGGAGGTGGATTCCAGACAGGTGGAAGCCCATCACTGCACGGTATGACATGGTGGTGGTGTTGGGGGGGAAGGTTGTTCACATGCACTCACATGTCCTCTCTTTCTGTTACAGATACTGTTCATCTTCAGGGGATGGTGGTGGTGGGTCCAGGCAGTGAGGATGACCTGCTGGACATGGAGGATGGTCCATCCACCTCTGTCACCAGCCAGCATGCACTGCACCAGCATGCATGCTGGGCTGCCAACTCTGGTGTTGGTGAGTCGGGTGTGGGGGGTGCACAGCCTGTGTCTCAGCAGTCTGGCATGCAAGCATGCCAGCACACTGTGACTGTGGCTGTAGCTCGTACCTGCACCATTGATGATGCAAGGACTGCAATGGGCAGCGACATGTGTGTGCCCCATGACGGACACACAGCAGGCCAGCACGTGCCCCTGGGCCTTGCTGGTTCCAACTTGTGTGCCAGCATGTTGGCACAGTCCCAGGTTGTGCCTGTCAGCACCGGTGGGGCAGCACCGGTGGCTGTGCAGGTGTCTGGCACTGTTGCGGCCACAGCATTGGAATGAGTGGTCCCTGGACACAGCGGTTGGAGGGGCAGCAGCAGCAGTCACCCACCAGGTCTGGGGGTACAGTGTCCAGTGGTGGCACATGCCTGCCACCCTTTGATGCACCCATTCCTGGTCCTGGTGAACAGCGCCCACCATCAAGGGGTGTTGTGCATCAGGACCTTCCACGCCCTGGTCGACAGGATGCCATTGTGGCAGAGTACCCATTTGACGAGCACACCCGCCTGCTGCGGGAATCAGTACAGCAGCAGAGGCGGGTTGCAATGTCTGTGGAGGCACTGCATGCGGCTGTGGAGCAGCACAGCAGGGACTGTGCTCTGGACTGTGCAGAGATGGTCCATATGCGGATGGATGTGTTCACAGCCATTAACAGGCAGACCCAGGCATTGGTCACTGTCGTGGCTGTATTGGGCACACATGCAGGTGCTCCTGTACCGCGCACCCCACACAGTATGCTCTCCACTCCCCATCCCAGCATCGTGCGACACCAGGCCTGTCGACACTGGGTTCTGCTGTGGGCATCCCAAGCACCCCTGGTGCAGGTATGTTTGGCATCCTACAGATCCCACTGTGGACAAGGTAGCGATTGTGCAGTGGGACCCCTGGTGGTCCATTGGTGTCACCCCATGTGGCCCCTGCTCAGCCTGCCAGTGCTGTTGGGTCATGGCAGGGCTGCCCATGCATCCGCGGTGGCCATGAAATGGTGCAACATTACATATCTGTCTCCCAGTGCGGGCCCTGTCTGCTGCTGCCCTGTGTGCACTGTGCGTCATGGTGGGCAGTGCACTGGTGGGTGCCCTGCCCATCACGCCGACATACGGACCACCTGCACAACATCCCGACTGCTGTCCACAGGTGCATGTGCATGATGATGCCTGCATTGTACTGTACACCAAGGTGCAAGGGTGCCCAGCATCTGACAAACGTGCTTGGACAGTACAGGTTGTGGGTGTGTTCTGTGGATCTGTGTGTTTGCCATGTCTGTTCCTGCTCTGCTGTGCACCTGCCCATGTACGCTTTGTGCCTGTTGTCTGTGTGTGTGTGTGTGTGTGTGTGTGTGTCCATATGACTGTTCGCCCCTCCCTGATGGTGTGTTTGTGTGCCTGGTCCCTTCCATTTCCCCTGCCGTCATGCACCCCTGGTGTGTTACTCTGTGTGCCTGTGGGTTGCGCCAGGACAGTGTTGTTTGCACATGGCCCCTTGACTTACCTGTGTTGTGCATAATGCTCATCCGTGATGGTGTCCCAGTGCAGCTGGGCCTGCTGGATCAGTCGGGGTTCCCGCCATCCAAGGGAGGGCTGCTCATCACCATCAACACCGGTGCCACTGGCGTCCCCATCGCTGTCCCCCTCTTCAACCTGTATGGCTATCCCACAGTCATTGGCCATGTTCTGCAGGATACAACAGGCCAGGAATATCCCACAAGCCTTTGAGGGGCTGTACTGTAGGGCACCGCCGGAGGTGTCTAGGCATCAGAAGCGTGCCTTTAGCATCCCAAACACCCTCTCAATGATGTTGTGTGTGGTGGCATGTGCCTCTTTATAGCGTTGCTGCGATGGGGTCATGGGACGCTGGTATGGTGTGAGCAGCCAGGGATGGAGGGGGTATCTGCTGTCACCAGTGTGGAGATAGTGGAGATCAGTCACATGTTCAGGTCCATGTTGCCCATATCCCTGTGTGCCACTACCATGGCACCTGTGGTATTCCAACCCTTGCCCCGAGTTTGCATTTCCTACATGCGTACTCACCCACTAGATGGCCTGTGGGGATGTCCCCACTCTCGAATCGATGGCACAGTGTGGACTGATGCCATATAAAGGCATCATGTGCTCCACCAGGGTGTGTGACACAGACATTGATTATACGCCCAGTGGCATCACACACCACCTGACTGTTGACACTGGGGAAGCCCTTTCTATTCCTATATGCAGCCCCATCGGGGCCAGGTGGCATACAAATGGCCACATGGGTGCAGTCTATGGCCCCTAGCACACCAGGCATACGTGCTACCCTGTGGAAAGCCTGCATGTTTGCTGTATGCTCTGCCATGGTGCTGGGGAAATGGATGTGCTCCGCAGCATGTGGCAGCAGTGTGCTGAGGAATTGGGTGAGGATGTGTGACGTGGCCAACTGTGTGATGCCTGTGGTGTCCTCTGTTGGCCTCTGGAAGGTGCCCGTGGTGAGCAGGCATATGCAGGCTGTCACCTTGGTCTCCAGTGACAGAGCATGACTCTGTCGTGAGGGTGCCTTCATCACATCACTGCATAGCTCACAGGGCCGCCTCAGTATTGCCCTGTTCAGGTGGTACCAGCCCACGATCTCTACATCTGTGTACAACTCAAAGCTGATGCGGGCACGGGACTGCCTGTTGGGGGCGTACTGCCGACGGGCACATCCATGGCCACGTCCCCCTGTACATTGCATTCTCACCCCCCTCATTACAGCTTCCATGTGGAAGCTGCCACTGTCCATCTCCCTGGCTTGTGTCCCCCCCAGCTGATGTTGCTCTGTTACCCCCGCTGTCCTGACTACTACTTCCACTGCACCGGGCACCCCCTGCTGGCCTCTGCAGCCTATGGCCCACACTGCTTCCTTTGCCTGCCCTGGCCTGTCACTGTCTGTCTGTCTTTCTCTCTCTCTCTCTTCCCCACTTGGCATCCCTGTGGCGTTCTTGCACCTCTTCCTTGAGCCTTTTTATTTTTGCTCATTTCTGCTGGGGCAGAACTTCTGGCTGTTCCGCTGTTGCGCATTGCGCAACTCTTTGGATATCGCATTGTGCTCTTTATGCATGGATCCACCCCCTTCGGTTGCTCATGCCGTCATTTGCATTGCGCTGTTGCTCAGCATGTTTTCGGAGGCACAACTGCCTCCTGCTGAATATCGCAGAATGGCGCACTTTTGGACTTGTGCAGGTGCAACCATATTGCGCATGGTGCAACCCTGTTGAATATCCCACCCTAGTACTTTAACCTTTAATTCAGGGTAAAAAACAAACTAACAACAAAACTAAAAAAAATTAGTGTGTTTGTCTGAGTTAACTGAACTGAATAGTTATACTTACAGTTATCTAGGTGTCAATCTCAGGTGACTGAAAGGGCTTGATAGCTGTGCAGTTTAAATTAAGTGTAAAATGATCTAGTAAGAAAGGGGTGTTGCTTAGCTAGAAGGAAGCTAAATTTAAAGACTGCCTTAGAAAGATTCTACTGGAAGCTTGGCAGAAGACACCATGAGGAAGGAGTGCTGTGTGACAGGACTTCTCTATTGGCACTGAAGAAGTAGAACTCTTGTACTTAAACCTTTAATTCAGGATAAAAATTCTAACAAAAAAACAAAAATGTTTGTCTGAGTTAAATAGAACTAAATGGTTATCTGAACAGTTATCTAAAGTGTAAATCTCAGGTGACTGAAAGGGCTTGATACTGTGCATTGTAAATTACTTGTAGAATGATCTAGAAAGTAGGGGTGTATGTGAGCAAGAAGTAAGTTAAATATAAAGACAGTCTTAGAAAGATTCTGCTAGAAGCTTGTAAGAATACATCAGGAGGAAGGAGTGCTGTGTGACTGGATTTCTGAAATGGGACTAAAGAAGTAGAAAACTTGTACTTGGACCTTTTATTCAGGCTAAAAAAAACAGACTTACTAACAAAACAAAAAATGACTGTGTTTGTCTAAGTTAACTGAAATGAATGCTTATCTGTACTGTTATCTAGGTGTAAATCACAGGTGACTGAATGGGCTAGATAACTGTGCAGATTAAATTACTTGTAGAAAGATCTAGCACATAGGGTGTGTGGCGTAGCTAAAAGGAAGCTAAATTTAAAGATTACCTGAGAGAAAGATAGTGCTAGAAGCTTGGCAGAAGACACCAGGAGGAAGGAGTGCTTTGTGAATGGACTTCTCAGCTGGTTAGCTAGAAGGAAGCTAAATTTAAAGACTGTCTCAGAAGATTCTGCTAGAGTTTGGCAAAGACACCAGGAGAAGGTGTTGTGACTGGATTCTGCTTGGACGAAGAAAGTAGAACTCTTACTTGGACCTTTAATTCTGGGTAAAACAGACTAACAAACCGAATAAAAATATTGTGTGTTTGTCTGAGTTAACTGAATTGAATAGTTATCTGTATAAAGTTATCTAGGTGAAAACCTAGGTGACTGAAAGGCTTGAGGCTGTGCAGTTTAAACTACTTTTGTAGAAAGACTAGCAAGTATGGTGTGCTATCTAAAGCGAGGAAATTTAGAGACTGTCTGAGAAGTTTGATAGAAACTTCTGGTGCACCATGAGGAAGGAGTGCTGTGGGTGGACTCTCTGGGACTAAGAAGAAGGGTCTTGTACTTGGATCTTCAATTCAGTGTAAAAAGCAACTAATACAAAACTATAAAAATTAGTGTGTTTGTCTGAGTTGCTGAATGAATGGTTAATTGAACAGTTATGTTGGTGTAATTCCTGGTGACTGAAAGGGCTTGATGATGTGAGTTTTGCTTGTAAAAGGATCTAGTAATTAGGGGCAAGGCACTAAAGAAAACAAAATTTAGTTCTGCCTTAGAAGGATTCTGCTCGAAGGTTGTAGAACACCATGAGGAAGGAGGCTGGGTGACTGGACTTCTCTACTGGCAATAAAGTAGTAGAACTCTGTGCTTGACATTTAATTCGGGGGTAAAAAACAAACTAAAAAGAGTAAAAAATTAATGTGTTTGTGCCTAGTTAGCTGAACTGAATGGTTATCTTTGATTATCTAGATGTAAATCTCAGTGACAGAAGGGTTTAATAGCTGTGCAGTTTAAATTACTAGTAGAAAATCTAGTAAGTAAGAGGGTTTAGCCAGAAGGAAGTAAATTTAAGGCTTTATTGGAAAATTCTGCTAGGAGCTTGGCAGAAGACACCAGGAGAAGGAGAGCCTGTGACTGGACTTCTCTGGGATTAAAGTGTAGATGTTGTACTTGGACCTTAATTAGGGTAAAAACAAACAATAGACAAAACAAACAAATTAGCATGTTAGGTTATTTGAACTGAATTGTTATGTACAGTTATCTGGTTGATCTCAGGTGACTGAAGGGGCGATAACATTGCAGTTTAAATTACTTGTAGAAAGATCAAGATATTGGTGTGCTGCTTTGCTGAAGGAAGATAAATTTAAAACTTTCTTTTAAGATTCTGCAAGAAGCTTCGAAGACACCTGGAAGAGTGCTATGTGACAGCACTTTCTGCTGGGACTAAAAGGTAAGTCCTACTTGGGTCAAATTGTGGGGTAAAAAATGAGCTAAAAAACAGAACAAAAAATGTTGCATTTGTCTGAGTAAACTGAACTGAATAGTTGTCTGACTGTTATCTAGGCGTAAATCCATGTGCGAAATTGCTGATAGCTGTACAATTTAAATTACTGAGTAAAATCTACTAGAAGGGGTGGCTTAGCTGAAGGAAGCCAATTTAGAACTGCCTTAGAAAGATTTCCTAGAAGTTGCAGAAGATATCTTGAGAATGAGTGTTGTAACTGTACTTCTGGGACTAAAGAATAGGAACTCTTGTAATTTTAATTTAGGTAGGTAAAACAAACTAAAACAAAAAATAGTGAGTTTGTCTTGGGTAAAGTGGACTGAATAGTTATTTGTGCAGTTATCTGGTGTAAATCAGGTGACTGAAGGGCTTGATAGCTTTGCAGTTTAAATTACTTATAGAATGACTAATGAAAGGATTTTTAGCTAGAAGGAAGCTAAAGGTAAAGACTGCCTTAGAAGATTCTGCTAGAAGCTTGGCAGAAGACTCCATGAGGTGCTGTGACTGGACTTGTCTACTGCACTGAAGTAGAACCTGTGGTGGACCTTTTAACAGGGTAGCTTCAACAAACAAAATAAAAAATGTGTTTGTCCAGAAAAAGAACTGAATGTTTAATTGAACTGTTATCTAGGTAAACTAAGGTGAGTGAAAGGGCTTGGTAGCTGTGCAGAGTAAATTGTCTAGAATGATCTAGAAAGTAAGGTGTGGTTAGTTAGAAGTAACTTAAATATAAAGACAGTCTTAGAATGATTCTGTAAAGCTTGCAGAAGACACCTTGAGCAGGAGAGGTGTGTGACTGGACTTCCTAATTGGGACCAAGAGTAGAACACTTCTACTTGATCTTATTCAGAGTAAAAACAGACTTACAGGAACAAAAAAGTACTGTGTTTGAGTTAACTGATCTGAATTGTTGTGAACTGTATCTTGTGTAAACTTGTGTGACTGAAGGCTAGATAGCTGTGCAGTTTAAATTACTTCCAGAAAATCTAATATGTAGGGGTGTCTTTGTAGGAAGCTAAATTTAAGACTGTCTTAGAAAAATTCGCTATAGCTTTATGAAGGCACCTGAAGAAGGAGAGCTCTGTGACTGGACTTCTGTACTGTGGTTTTAGAAAGATGTTATGTTTAAATACTCTCTAAGAAAGATTCTGCTGAAGCTTGTGAGACACCAGAGGATGGAGGCTGTGTGATGGACATCTCTGGGACTAAAGTAGAACTCTTTGTGCTTGGATGTTTAATTTGGTAAAAAACAACTAGTGAACTAAACAAAAAAATTGTGGTTTTATTAACAACTGAATGGTTACTAGTACATTACTAATGTGTAAATCTCAGGTGTTTGAAAGGGCTTTATTGCGTGCGGTTTAATAACTTGTAACAAATCTAGTAGTAGGGGCCGTATTTGGCTAGAAGGAAGCTGGTTTAAAGACTGCCTTAGAAAATTTCTGGAGCTTGGCAGAAGACACCAGGAAGAAGAAGAGCCTGTGGACTAACTTCTGCTGGGATGAAAAGTAGAACTTTTGCCATGGACTTTTAATCATGTAAAAAGAAACTAATAGACAAAGCAAAAATATTGCGCTTTGTCTGGGTTGCTGAACTGAATGGTTATCTTACAGTTATCTCTGTGTAAATCCCAGGTGACTGAAGGACTGATAGCTGTGCAGTTTGTTATTTAGAAGATGTGAAAATGGGGATGTGTTTGCTAGAAGGTAAATTTAATGTCTGCTTAAAATATTCTTAGAAAGCTTCGAAGACACAAGAGGAAGGTGCTGTGGCTGGACTTCTACTGTGGCTAAGGAAGTACATATCTTGTTCCTGGACCTTTAATTCAGTGTAAGAAAACAAACCATAAAACAAAAAAAATGTGTTTGTCTGAGTTAAATGAAATGAATGGTTATCTGAACAGTTATCTAGGTGTAAATCTCAAGTGACTGAAAGGGCTTGATAGTTGCAGTTTAAGTACTTGTGAAAGACTAAGTAGTAGGGCGTGACATAGCTGAAATAGTTACATTTAAAGACTGTCTTAACAAATCTGCAGAAGCTTTGCAGAAGACTCCGGAGGAAGGAGTGCTGTGTGTGGACTTCTCTTCTGGGACTAATGATAGAACTCTTTGTATTACTAATTAACTGTAAAAAAACAACTACAAAAAAATTAGTGTTTTGTCTGTGTTAACTGGACTGAATGGTTATCTGTACTGTTGTCTAGGTGTAAATCCCAGGTGATGAAAGCATGGCTGTGCTAGTTTAATATTTGTAGAAAATCTAGTAAATAGGGGCTGTTTAGCTTAGAAGAAGCTAAATTTAAAGACTGCCTTAAAAATTCTTCTAGCGGCTGTAGACAACTCCTGAAAGAAGGAGGCTCTGTGATTGGACTTCTATTGGGATTAAGTAGAACTCTAGTGCTTGGACCTTAATCAAGGTAAAAAACAAAGTAATCGACAAAACAAAAATATTAGCATGTCTGAGTTAATTGAACTAAATGGTTATCTGTACTGTTATCTAGGGTAAATCTCATGTCAAAATTGTTTGATAGCTGTTCAATTTAAATTACCTGGGAAGATTCTAAGAAAGGGGTATGCAACTAGAAGAGGTCAATTAAGACTGCCTTAGAAGATTCTGTAAAGTTGGCAGAAGACACCTTAGGAAGGATGATGTAACTGTACTTTCACTGACTAAAGAATAGAACTCTTGTGCTAATCTTTTAATTCAGGGTAAAAACAAACTAAAAACAAAAAAATTAGTGAGTTTGTCTGGTAATCTGAACTGAATGATTGTACATTATCATTATAAATCCTTGTGACTGAAAGGCGATAGCTGTGCAGTTTAAATTACTTATAGAATGATCTAGTAAGAAAGGGGTGTTGATTAGCTGAAGGAAGCTAAAAGTGAGACTGCCTTAGAAAGTTTATGCTAGAAGTTTGGCAAGTCACCATGAGGAAGGTGCTGTGTGTGACTGACTTCTACTGGCACTAAAGAAAAAACCTTAGGCGGGACCTTTAATCTGATAAATAAATTTTAATAAACAAACTAAAAAATGTGTTTGTCTCTGAAAATGAACCAATGTTTAATTAAACATTTATCTTAGTGTAAATCTCAGATGTGTGAAAGGGCTTGATAGCTGTGCAGGTAAATTCTTGTAGAATGATCTAGAAAGTAGGGTTGTGGTTAGCTGAAGTCTTTAAATATAAAACAGTCTTAGATGATTCTGCAAAGCTTGGCGAAGACACAGAGGAAGAGTGGTGTGTGACTGGACTTCTAATGGGACAAAGTGAAGAGTTCTTAGATCTTTTATTCAGGTTAAAAACAGACTTGCACAGAAAACAAAAAAATGGTTATGTTTTGTTGAGTTAACTGATCTGGTGTTCTGAACTATTATCTGGGTGTAAATCTCTGATTGAAGGCTGTATAGCTGTGCAGTTTAAATTACTTTAAGATCTAGTAAGTAGGGAAGTGGCATCTGGAAGGGCACCTTTTAGACTGCCTTAGAAGGGTTCTGCAGAAGGGCATGAAACAGCAGGTGCAAGGAGGGCTTTGTGACTGGAAATTTCACTGGGACTAAAATGAAATCTTGTACCTGGATCTTTAATTGATGGTAAACACGTACTAATAAACAAAACAAAATAAATGTGTTTGTTTGTCTTAGTTAATGAACCTAATGATTATATGAATGTTATCTAGGGTAATTTGTTATTGACTTGCTTGATACTGTGCAGTTTAAATTACTTGTGAAGATTTAACAAATGGGTGGTGGCTTGTGAAGGAATAAATTTAAAACTTGTCTTAGAATGATTCTGCTAAACTTGTCAGAAGTGCAGGAGGAAGGAGTTTTGTGTGACTGGACTTCATACTGGGACTAAGAAATAGAACAATTCTATGGACCTTCAATTCAGGGGTAAAACAGACTACTAACAAACAAAAAACATTATGTGTTTGTCTGAGTTAACTGAAATGAAAGGTTAATTCACATTTATGGTGTGATTCTCAGGTGATTGAAATGGCTTTAGTGTGCAGTTTAAATTACTGGGTGTTAAACCATAATTAATGGGTTTGCTTTCCCTAGGAAAGCTAAATTTGAGGTCTGCCTTTAAGGGGTTCTGCAGAAGGTTGGCAGAAGACACCATGAGAAGGAGTTCTGGGTGACGATCTCTACTGGCAATAAAGTAGCAGTCTTGTGCGGGCTTAATCTGGTAAAACATAAGAAACAATGTAAGAGGTTTGTCGGGGATTAACTGATCTGAATGGTTATCTGTGTTATTATCTTGGTGTAAACTTGTGACTGAAGTGAATTGATAGCTGTGCAGTTTAAATTCTTAGTAATATCTAGTAAGAAAGGATGTGGTTTAGCTACAAAACCAGATTAAAGACTGTAGAAAATTCTGCTGTAGTTTGTCAGAAGAAACAAGGAGGAAGGAGTGCTGTGTGACTGGACTTATCTACTGTGGCTAAGTAAGTACAACTCTTGTTCTTGGACCTTTAATTCAGGGTAAAAAAACAAACTATCAAACAAAAAAATGTGTTTGTCTGTGTTAAATGAAATGAATGGTTATCTGAACAGCTATCTAGGTGTAAATCTCAAGTGACTGAAAAGGCTTGATAGTTGTGCAGTTTAAATTACTTGTAGAAAGATCAAGTAAGTGGGAGTGCTAGCTGAAATAAGTTACATTTAAAGACTGTCATAACAAATTCTTCCAGAAGCTTGGAAAACACTAGGAAGGTGCTGTGTGACTGACTTCTCTTCTGGTACTAAAGTAGAACTCTTGTACTTGGACCTTTAATTAACGGTAAAACAACTACCAAAACAAATAGTGTTTTGTCTGTGTTAATTGAACTGATGGTTATCTGAACAGTTATCTAGTGTAACTTCAAGTGACTGAAAGGTTTGATAGCTGTGCAGTTTAAATTACTTGTGAAAAATCTATTATGTGTGGTTGATAGCTGGAGGCTAAATTTAAAGCTGCCCTAGAAAATTTCTGCTAGCAGCGGTAGAAGACACTTGAAGGAAGGAGAGCCGTGACTGGTTTCTACTGGTATTAAAGTAGAACTTTGTACTTGGACCTTAATTAGGGTAAAAACAAATATCAGGTGAGCAAAAAAAATTAGCTTGTTTGAGTTAACTGAATGGTTATCTTACTGTTATCTAGTTGTAAATCCCGGCGACTGAAGGGCTTGATCACTGTGCAGTTAAATTTCTTGAAAGATCTAGATAATTTGTGTTGCTTTGCTTTGGGAAGATAAATTTAAAGTCTTTCTTGGAAGATTCTGCTAGAAGCTTGTGAAGACGCAAGAGGAAGGTGGTGTGTGACAGTACTTTTCTACTTGACTAAAAAGTAGAAGTCTTTTGCTTGTACATTTAATAAGGGTAGAAAACAGACTAAAAACAGTGCAAAAAATGGTGCATTTGTCTGAGTAAAGTTCTTTGAATTTTATCTGAACAGTTATCTGGGTGTAAATCCATGTGTCCAAAATCTGATGATAGCTGTACAATTTAAATTACTCGTAGGAAGATCTACTTGGAAGGGGGCATGGCTCAGCTGAGGATGCTCCGTTTAGACTGCTCAAGATTCTGCAGAAGCTTGGTAGTATACCCATGAGAAGGTGTGATGTTAACTGTGCTTGTCTACTGACTAAAGAAGAACCTTGTACTTTAACCTTTAATTATAAAAAGACAAACTAAACAAAAAATTTGTAGTTTGTCTGAGTAAACTGAACTGAATATTATATGTACAGTATCTAGTGTAAATCTCAGGTCACTGAAAGGGCGATAGTGTGCAGTTTAAATACTTTGAATGATCTGGTAAAAAAAGGGTGTTGCTTAGCTGAAGGAAGTTAAGGTCAAGACTGCTTAGAAGATTCTGCTAGAAGTTTGGAGAATCGCCAGAGGAGGAGTGCTGTGTGATTGGACTTTAACTGGCACTAAAGTAGAACTCTTGAAGTTGGACTTAAATAAGGGTAAAAATTCGAACAAAGAAAGATTGTTTGTTTCTGAAAAATGAACTGAATGGTTAATTGAACAGTTATCTAGGTGTAAACTTGGTGTGTGGAAAGGGCTTGATAGCTGTGCAGAGTGAATTACTTGTAGAATTATCTGTGTATGGGGTGGGTTAGTAGAAGTAACCAAATATAAAGACAGTCTTAGAATGATTCTGCTAGAAGTTTGCAGAAGACATCAGGAGGAAGGGTGCGTGGACGGACTTCCTAATGGACTAAAGGGTAAACACTTCTACTTTGATCTTTTATTCAGAGTAAAAATATGACTTACTGAAAACAAAAAAATTAGTGTGTTTGGCTGAGTTAACTGAACTGAATTATATCTGAACTGTATCTGTGTGTAAACTTGTGTGGCTGGATAGCTGTGCAGTCAAGTACTTGCAGAAGATCTAGTAAGTGAGGAAGTGGCAGCTAGAAGGGGCAAATTCCAGTGCCTTGAAGATTCTGCTGAAGCTGGGCATAAAACAGCAGAATGAAGGTGTGCTGTGTGACTGACATCTCTACTGGGACAAGAAGTAGAAATCTTGTACCTGATCTTTAATTGATGTAGCTTTGATTAATAAGCAAACAAAATAAATGTGTTTGTTTGTCTTATTAAATAATTAAATGGTTATATAAACTTATCTAGTGTAGATCTCCTGTGACTGAAATGGTTTGATAGCTGTGCAGTTTAAATTACTTGAAAACATCTAGCAATAGGTGGCATGGCTTAGCTGAAGGAAGCTAAATTTAGAACTGTGTCAGAATGATTCTGCTAGAGGTTGGCAGAAGACACCAGGAGAAGGTGCTGTGTGACTGGACTCTGTACTGGGGCTAAGAAGTAGAACCTTATACTTGGACCTTTAATTCTGGGTAAAAACGACTAACAAACGGCCAAAAAAAATTGTGTGTTGTCTGGGTTAACTGAACTGAATAGTTGTCGTACAGTTATCTAGGTGGAAATCTGGGTGACTGAAAGGGCTTGATAGCTGTGCGTTTAAACTATTTGTAGATCTAGCAAATATGGGGTGTGCCTTATCTAGAAGAAAGCGAAATTTAGAGACTGTCTGAGAAAGATTCTGATAGAAACTTGGCAGAAGACACCATGAGGAAGGAGTGCTGTGTGAGTGGACTTCTCTACTGGGACTAAAGAAGAAGAATTCTTGTACTTGGATCTTCAATTCAGTGTAAAAAAGCAGACTAATACACAAAACTATATAAAAAATTAGTGTGTTTGTCTGAGTTAACTGAAATGAATGGTTAATTGAACAGCTTTGTTGGTAATTCCCAGGTGACTGAAAGGCTTGATAGATGTGAAGTTTAAATTACTTGTAAAAAGATATAGTAATTAGGGGGCAAGGCTTACCTAGAAGAAAACAAAATTTTAGTTCTGCCTTAGAAGGATTCTGCTCGAAGGTTGGCAGAAGACACCATGAGGAAGGAGGGCTGGGTGACTGGACTTCTCTACTGGCAATAAAGTAGTAGAACTCTTGTACTTGGACATTTAATTCGGGGTAAAAAAACAAACTAAAAAAAAGAAAAAAATTAATGTGTTTGTCGTCGTTAACTGAACTGAATGGTTATCTGTACAGTTATCTGTGGTGTAAATCTCAGCTGACAGAAAGGGCTTAATAGCTGTGCAGTTTAAATTACTAGTAGAAAAATCTATTTGGTAAGAGGTGTGTCTAGCTAGAAGGAAGCTAAATTTAAAGACTGCATTGGAAAAAATTCTGCTGGAGCTTGGCAGAAGACACCAGGAGGAAGGAGCTCTCTGTGACTGCTCCTTCTGGGATTAAAGAAGTAGAATGCTTACATTTGGACCTTAATTCAGTGTAAAAAACAAACTAACAGACAAAGCAAAACAAATTAGCATGTTTTAGTTAACTGAACTGAATGGTTATCTGTACAGTTATTCAGGTGCAAATCTCCGTGTGACTGAAGGGGCTTGATAACAGTGCAGTTTAAATTACTTGAAAGATCAAGATAATGAGTGTGCTGCTTTTTGCTAGAAGGAAGATAAATTTAAAGACTTTTAAAGATTCTGCAAGAAGCTTCTGGTAGAAGACACCTAGAGGAAGGAGTGCTATGTGACAGCACTTTTCTACTGGGACTAAAAAGTAGAAGTCCAGTACTTGGACCTTAAATTCTAGGTAAAAAAATAGATCTAAAACAGAACAAAAAAATGGTGCGTTTGTCTGAGTAAACTGAACTGAATAGTTATCTGAACAGTTATCTAGCGGCAATCCTATGTGCTGAGAATTGCTTGATAGCTGTACAATTTAAAATTACCGGAGGCAAAATTCCGTCAGGGAAGGGGGCGTGGCTTAGCTAGAAGGAAGCTCAATTCTAAAGACTGCCTTTAGAAAGATTCTGCTAGAAGCTTGCAGAAGATATCTTGAGGAAGGAGTGTTGTGTAACTGTACTTCTCTACTGGGACTAAAGAATAGGAACTCTTGTACTTTAATCTTTAATTCAGGGTAAAAAAACAAACTAAAAACAAAAAAAATAGTGAGTTTGTCTGAGTAAACTGAACTGAATAGTTATTTGTACAGTTATCTAGGTGTAAATCTCAGGTGACTGAAGGGGCTTGATAGCTTTGCAGTTTAAATTACTTATAGAATGATCAAGTAAGAAAGGGGAGTTGCTTAGCTAGAAGGAAGCTAAAGGTAAAGACTGCCTTAGAAAGATTCTGCTAGAAGCTTGGCAGAAGACTCCATGAGGAAGGAGTGCTATGTGACTGGACTTGTCTACTGCACTAAAGAAGTAGAATTCAGTTGGACCTTTAAATAAGGGTAAAAACTTCGAACAAACAAAATAAAAAAATGTGTTTGTCTCAGAAAAAATGAACTGAATGTTTAATTGAACTGTTATCTAGGTGTAAATCTAAGGTGAGTGAAAGGGCTTGGTAGCTGTGCAGAGTAAATTACTTGTAGAATGATCTAGAAAGTAAGGGTGTGGTTAGGTAGAAGTAACTTAAATATAAAGACAGTCTTAGAATGATTCTGCTAAAAGCTTGGCAGAAGACACCTTGAGCAAGGAGAGGTGTGTGACTGGACTTCCCTAATGGGACCAAAGAAGTAGAACACTTCTACTTGGATCTTTTATTCAGAGTTAAAAAAACAGACTTACAGAGGAAACAAAAAAAATTACTGTGTTTGGCTGAGTTAACTGATCTGAATTGTTATCTGAACTGTTATCTTGGTGTAAATCTCAGGTGACTGAAGGGGCTAGATAGCTGTGCAGTTTAAATTACTTGCAGAAAATCTAATATGTAGTGTGTGTGGCTTTTTCTAGAAGGAGCTAAATTTAAAGACTGCCTTAGAAAAATTCTGCTAGCAGCTTGGTAGAAGACACCTGTGAAGGAAGGAGAGCTCTGTGACTGGACTCTGTACTGTGGTTTTAGAAAGATGTTATATTTAAATACTCTTAAGAAAGATTCTGCTAGAAGCTTGTGAGAGGACCATTTGGAGGATGGAGTGCTTGTGACTGACATCTTACTGGGACTAAAGAAGTAGAACTCTTGTACTTGGATGTTTAATTTAGAGTAAAAAAACAACTAGCAAACTAAACAAAAAAAATTTGTGTGTTTGAGTTAACTTAACTGAATGGTTACCAGTACAGTTACCAATGTGTAAATCTCAGGTGACTGAAAGGGCTTTATTGCTGTGCAGTTTAAATAACTTGTAGACAAATCTAGTAAGTAGGGGCCGTGGCTTAGCTAGAAGGAAGCTAAATTTAAAGACTGCCTTAGAAAAATTCTGCTGGGAGCTTGGCAGAAGACACCAGGAAGAAGAAGAGCTCTGTGACTAGACTTCTCTGCTGGGATGAAAGAAGTAGAACTCTTGTGGCTATTTGACCTTAATTCATGGTAAAAAGAAACTAATAGACAAAGCAAAAATATTAGCTGCTTTTGTCTGAGTTAACTGAACTGAATGGTTATCTGTACAGTTATCTCTGTGTAAATCCCAGGTGACTGAAAGGACTTGATAGGTGTGCAGTTTAAGTTACTTGTAGAAGATGTGAAAATGGGATGTGGCTGCTGAAAGGCTAAATTTAATGTCACTGTAGAAATATTCTGCTAGAAGCTTGGCGAAACACAAGGAGGAAGGAGTGCTGTATGACTGGACTTCTCTACTGTGGCTAAGGAAGTACATATCTTGTTCCTGGACCTTTAATTCAGTGTAAGAAAACAAACCATAAAACAAAAAAAATGTGTTTGTCTGAGTTAAATGAAATGAATGGTTATCTGAACAGTTATCTAGGTGTAAATCTCAAGTGACTGAAAGGGCTTGATAGTTGTGCAGTTTAAATTACTTGTAGAAAGATCAAGTAAGTAGGGGGCGTGACATAGCTAGAAATAAGTTACATTTAAAGACTGTCTTAGACAAATTCTGCCAGAAGCTTGGCAGAAGACTCCAGGAGGAAGGAGTGCTGTGTGACTGGACTTCTCTTCTGGGACTAATGAAGTAGAACTCTTGTACTTGGACCTTTAATTAACGGTAAAAAAACAACTACCAAAAAAAAAATTAGTGTTTTTGTCTGTGTTAACTGAACTTAATGGTTATCTGTACTGTTATCTAGGTGTAAATCCCAGGTGAGTGAAAGGGCTTTATAGCTGTGCTAGTTTAAATTGCTTGTAGAAAAATCTAGTAAATAGGGGCTGTGGCTTAGCTAGAAGGAAGCTAAATTTAAAGACTGCCTTTAGAAAATTCTTTCTAGCAGCTTGGGAGACAACACCAGAATGAGAGTTTGTGATTGGACTCTCCTTGTGATTAAGAAGTGAACTCTAGTACTTGGACCTTTAATTCAAGGTAAAAAAAAACAAAGTAACCGACAGAACAAAAAATATTAGCGTGTTTGTCTGAGTTAACTGAACTAAATGGTTATCTGTACTGTTATCTAGGCGTAAATCTCATGTGTCCAAAATTGTTTGATAGCTGTACAATTTAAATTACTCATAGGAAGATCTGCTAAGAAAGGGGTATGGCTTAACTAGAAGGAAGCTCAATTTAAAGACTGCCTTAGAAAGATTCTGCTAGAAGCTTGGCAGAAGACACCTTGAGGAAGGAGTGATGTGTAACTGTACTTCTCTACTGGGACTAAAGAATAAGAACTCTTGTACTTTAATCTTTAATTCGGGTAAAAACAAACTAAAAACAAAAATTATTGAGTTTGTCTGAGTAATCTGAACTGAATAGTTATTTGTACAGTTATCTAGGTATAAATCTCAGGTGACTGAAAGGGCTTGATAGCTGTGCAGTTTAAATTACTTATAGAATGATCTAGTAAGAAAGGGGTGTTGATTAGCTAGAAGGAAGCTAAAAGTAAGGACTGCCTTAGAAAGTTTATGCTAGAAGCTTGGCAGAAGTCACCATGAGGAAGGTGTGCTGTGTGACTGGACTTGTCTACTGGCACTAAAGAAGTAAAACTCTTGTAGCGGGACCTTTAATTCAGGGTAACTAAATTCGAACAAACAAAACTAAAAAATGTGTTTGTCTCTGAAAAAATGAACCGAATGTTTAATTAAACATTTATCTAGGTGTAAATCTCAGATGTGTGAAAGGGCTTGATAGCTGTGCAGAGTAAATTACTTGTAGAATGATCTAGAAAGTAGGGGTGTGGTTAGCTAGAAGTAACTTAAATATAAAGACAGTCTTAGAATGATTCTGCTAAAAGCTTGGCAGAAGACACCAGGAGGAAGGAGTGGTGTGTGACTGGACTTCCCTAATGGGACCAAAGAAGTAGAACACTTCTACTTCAATCTTTTATTCAGGGTAAAAAAACAGACTTGCACAGAAAACAAAAAAATAAATTAGTGTTTTTGGCTGAGTTAACTGATCTGAATTGTTATCTGAACTATTATCTAGGTGTAAATCTCAGGTGACTGAAGGGGCTAGATAGCTGTGCAGTTTAAATTACTTTAAGAAAGATCTAGTAAGTAGGGGAAGTGGCTTATCTAGAAGGAAGCTAAATTTCAAGACTGCCTTAGAAAGATTCTGCTAGAAGCTGGGCATAAAACAGCAGATGCAAGGAGGGCTTTGTGACTGGACATTTCTACTGGGTCTAAAGAAGTAGAAATCTTGTACCTGGATCTTTAATTGATGGTAAAACACATACTAATAAACAAAACAAAATAAATGTGTTTGTTTGTCTTAGTTAAATGAACCGAATGATTATATGAAATGTTATCTAGGTGTAGATTTCTTGTGACTGAATTGGCTTGATAGCTGTGCAGTTTAAATTACTTGTAGAAAGATTTAACAAATAGGTGGTGTGGCTTAGCTAGAAGGAAGCTTCAATTTAAAGACTGTCTTAGAACGATCTGCTAGAAGCTTGTCAGAAGACACCAGGAGGAAGAGTACAAGGACTGGACTTCCATACTGGGACTAAGAAAGTAGAACAATTCTACTTGGACCTTCAATTCAGGGTTAAAAAAACAGACTAACAAACAAAACCAAACAAAAAACATTAGTGTGTTTGTCTGAGTTAACTGAAATGAAAGGTTAATTGAACATTTATGTAGGTGTGATTCTCAGGTGATTGAAATGGCTTGATAGATGTGCAGTTTAAATTACTGGTAAAAAGAACTAATAATTAATGGGTTTGGCTTACCTAGAAAAAAGCTAAATTTAAGGACTGCCTTAGAAGGATTCTGCTAGAAGGTTGGCAGAAGACACCATGAGGAAGGAGTTCTGGGTGACTGGACTTCTCTACTGGCAATAAAGAAGTAGAACTCTTGTACTTGGGCTTTTAATTCATGGTAAAAACATAAGAAACAGAATAAAAAAAGTGTGTTTGTCAGAGCTAACTGATCTGAATGGTTATCTGTACAGTTATCTTGGTGTAAATCTCAGGTGACTGAAATGAATTGATAGCTGTGCAGTTTAAATTTCTTGTAGCAATATCTAGTAAGAAAGGGATGTGGTTTAGCTACAAGAAGCTAAATTTAAAGACTGCTTAGAAAGATTCTGCTAGAAGCTTGTCAGAAGAAACAAGGAGGAAGGAGTGCTGTGTGACTGGACTTATCTACTGTGGCTAACTAAGTACAACTCTTGTTCTTGGACCTTTAATTCAGGGTAAAAAAACAAACTATCAACCAAAAAAATGTGTTTGTCTGTGTTAAATGAAATGAATGGTTATCTGAACAGCTATCTAGGTGTAAATCTCAAGTGACTAGGAAGCTTGTTAGTTGTGCAATTTAAATTATTCGAAAGATCAAGTAATGGGTGGAGTAGCATAGCTAGAAATAAGTTACATTTAAAGACTGTCTAGACAAATTCTTCCAGAAGCTTGGCAGAAGACACCAGGAGGAAGGAGTGCTGTGTGACTGGACTTCTCTTCTGGTACTAAAGAAGTAGAACTCTTGTACTTGGACCTTTAATTAACGGTAAAAACATAACTACCAAAAAACAAATAGTGTTTTTGTCTGTGTTAACTGAACTGATGGTTATCTGAACAGTTATCTAGGTGTAAATCTCAAGTGACTGAAAAGGCTTGATAGCTGTGCAGTTTAAATTACTTGTAGAAAAATCTAATATGTAGGGGGTGTGGCTTAGCTAGAAGGAAGCTAAATTTAAAGACTGCCCTAGAAAAATTCTGCTAGCAGCTTGGTAGAAGACACCAGAAGGAAGGAGAGCTCTGTGACTGGATTTCTCTACTGGTATTAAAGAAGTAGAACTTTTGTACTTGGACCTTTAATTCAGGGTAAAAAAACAAACTAACAGACAAAACAAAAAAAATTAGCTTGTTTGAGTTAACTGAACTGAATGGTTATCTGTACAGTTATCTAGGTGTAAATCTCAGCTGACTGAAGGGGCTTGATCACTGTGCAGTTTAAATTTCTTGTAGAAAGATCTAGATAATTTGTGTGTTGCTTTGCTTTAGGAAGATAAATTTAAAGTCTTTCTTGGAAAGATTCTGCTAGAAGCTTGGCAGAAGACACCAAGAGGAAGGTGTGGTGTGTGACAGCACTTTTCTACTTGGACTAAAAAGTAGAAGTCTTGTACTTGTACATTTAATAAGGGTAGAAAAACAGACTAAAAAACAGTGCAAAAAAAATAGTGCATTTGTCTGAGTAAACTGAACTGAATTTTTATCTGAACAGTTATCTAGGTGTAAATCTCATGTGTCCAAAATTGCTTGATAGCTGTACAATTTAAATTACTCGTAGGAAGATCTACTAGGAAGGGGGCATGGCTCAGCTAGAAGGATGCTCAATTTAAAGACTGCCTTTGAAAGATTCTGCTAGAAGCTTGGCAGAAGACACCATGAGGAAGGAGTGATGTGTAACTGTACTTGTCTACTGGGACTAAAGAAGAAGAACTCTTGTACTTTAACCTTTAATTCAGGGTAAAAAGACAAACTAAAAAACAAAAAAAAATTTGTGAGTTTGTCTGAGTAAACTGAACTGAATAGTTATATGTACAGCTATCTAGGTGTAAATCTCAGGTCACTGAAAGGGCTTGATAGCTGTGCAGTTTAAATTACTTGTAGAATGATCTAGTAAAAAAAGGGTGTTGCTTAGCTAGAAGGAAGCTAAAGGTAAAGACTGCCTTAGAAAGATTCTGCTAGAAGCTTGGCAGAAGTCACCATGAGGAAGGAGTGCTGTGTGATTGGACTTCTCAACTGGCACTAAAGAAGTAGAACTCTTGAAGTTGGACCTTTAAATAAGGGTAAAAAAATTCGAACAAAGAAAACAAAAAAAAAAATTGTTTGTCTCTGAAAAAATGAACTGAATGGTTAATTGAACAGTTATCTAGGTGTAAATCTCAGGTGAGTGAAAGGGCTTGATAGCTGTGCAGAGTAAATTACTTGTAGAATGATCTAGAAAGTATGGGGTGTGGTTAGCTAGAAGTAACTTAAATATAAAGACAGTCTTAGAATGATTCTGCTAGAAGCTTGGCAGAAGACATCAGGAGGAAGGAGTGCTGTGTGACCGGACTTCCCTAATGGGACTAAAGAGGTAGAACACTTCTACTTGGATCTTTTATTCAGAGTAAAAAATATAGACTTACACAGAAAACAAAAAAAAATTAGTGTGTTTGGCTGAGTTAACTGAACTGAATTGTTATCTGAACTGTTATCTAGGTGTAAATCTCAGGTGGCTGAAGGGGCTAGATAGCTGTGCAGTTTAAATTACTTGCAGAAAGATCTAGTAAGTAAGGGAAGTGGCTTAGCTAGAAGGAAGCTAAATTTCAAGACTGCCTTAGAAAGATTCTGCTAGAAGCTGGGCATAAAACAGCAGAATGAAGGTGTGCTGTGTGACTGGACATCTCTACTGGGACTAAAGAAGTAGAAATCTTGTACCTGGATCTTTAATTGATGGCAAAACACAAATTAATAAACAAAACAAAATAAATGTGTTTGTTTGTCTTAGTTAAATGAATTAAATGGTTATATGAAATCTTATCTAGGTGTAGATCTCCTGTGACTGAAATGGCTTGATAGCTGTGCAGTTTAAATTACTTGAAGAAACATCTAGCAAATAAGTGGCGTGGCTTAGCTAGAAGGAAGCTAAATTTAAAGACTGTCTCAGAATGATTCTGCTAGAAGTTTGGCAGAAGACACCAGGAGGGAGGAGTGCTGTGTGACTGGACTTCTGTACTGGGACGAAGAAAGTAGAACTCTTATACTTGGACCTTTAATTCTGGGTAAAAAAACAGACTAACAAACCGAACAAAAAAAATTGTGTGTTTGTCTGAGTTAACTGAACTGAATAGTTATCTGTACAGTTATCTAGGTGAAAATCCCAGGTGACTGAAAGGGCTTGATATCTGTGCAGTTTAAACTACTTGTAGAAAGATCTAGCAAATATGGGGTGTGCCTTATCTAGAAGAAAGCGAAATTTAGAGACTGTCTGAGAAAGATTCTGATAGAAACTTGGCAGAAGACACCATGAGGAAGGAGTGCTGTGTGAGTGGACTTCTCTACTGGGACTAAAGAAGAAGAATTCTTGTACTTGGATCTTCAATTCAGTGTAAAAAAGCAGACTAATACACAAAACTATATAAAAAATTAGTGTGTTTGTCTGAGTTAACTGAAATGAATGGTTAATTGAACAGTTATGTTGGTGTAATTCTCAGGTGACTGAAAGGGCTTGATAGATGTGAAGTTTAAATTACTTGTAAAAAGATATAGTAATTAGGGGGCAAGGCTTACCTAGAAGAAAACAAAATTTTAGTTCTGCCTTAGAAGGATTCTGCTCGAAGGTTGGCAGAAGACACCATGAGGAAGGAGGGCTGGGTGACTGGACTTCTCTACTGGCAATAAAGTAGTAGAACTCTTGTACTTGGACATTTAATTCGGGGTAAAAAAACAAACTAAAAAAAGAACAAAAAAAATTAATGTGTTTGTCGCCGTTAACTGAACTGAATGGTTATCTGTACAGTTATCTAGGTGTAAATCTCAGCTGACAGAAAGGGCTTAATAGCTGTGCAGTTTAAATTACTAGTAGAAAAATCTAGTAAGTAAGAGGTGTGGCTTAGCTAGAAGGAAGCTAAATTTAAAGACTGCATTGGAAAAATTCTGCTAGGAGCTTGGCAGAAGACACCAGGAGGAAGGAGAGCTCTGTGACTGGACTTCTCTTCTGGGATTAAAGAAGTAGAATGCTTGCACTTGGACCTTTAATTCAGGGTAAAAAAACAAACTAACAGACAAAACAAAACAAATTAGCATGTTTAAGTTAACTGAACTGAATGGTTATCTGTACAGTTATCTAGGTGCAAATCTCAGGTGACTGAAGGGGCTTGATAACAGTGCAGTTTAAATTACTTGTAGAAAGATCAAGATAATGAGTGTGCTGCTTTGCTAGAAGGAAGATAAATTTAAAGACTTTCTTTTAAAGATTCTGCAAGAAGCTTGGCAGAAGACACCTAGAGGAAGGAGTGCTATGTGACAGCACTTTTCTACTGGGACTAAAAAGTAGAAGTCCTGTACTTGGACCTTAAATTCAGGTTAAAAAAAAATAGACTAAAAAACAGAACAAAAAAAATGGTGCGTTTGTCTGAGTAAACTGAACTGAATAGTTATCTGAACAGTTATCTAGGCGTAAATCTCATGTGCCGAAATTGCTTGATAGCTGTACAATTTAAATTACTCGAGGCAAAATCTACTAGGAAGGGGGCGTGGCTTAGCTAGAAGGAAGCTCAATTTAAAGACTGCCTTAGAAAGATTCTGCTAGAAGCTTGGCAGAAGATATCTTGAGGAAGGAGTGTTGTGTAACTGTACTTCTCTACTGGGACTAAAGAATAGGAACTCTTGTACTTTAATCTTTAATTCAGGTTAAAAAAACAAACTAAAACCAAAAAAAAATAGTGAGTTTGTCTGAGTAAACTGAACTGAATAGTTATTTGTACAGTTATCTAGGTGTAAATCTCAGGTGACTGAAGGGGCTTGATAGCTTTGCAGTTTAAATTACTTATAGAATGATCAAGTAAGAAAGGGGAGTTGCTTAGCTAGAAGGAAGCTAAAGGTAAAGACTGCCTTAGAAAGATTCTGCTAGAAGCTTGGCAGAAGACTCCATGAGGAAGGAGTGCTATGTGACTGGACTTGTCTACTGGCACTAAAGAAGTAGAACTCTTGTAGTTGGACCTTTAAATAAGGGTAAAAACTTCGAACAAACAAAATAAAAAAATGTGTTTGTCTCAGAAAAAATGAACTGAATGTTTAATTGAACTGTTATCTAGGTGTAAATCTAAGGTGAGTGAAAGGGCTTGGTAGCTGTGCAGAGTAAATTACTTGTAGAATGATCTAGAAAGTAAGGGTGTGGTTAGCTAGAAGTAACTTAAATATAAAGACAGTCTTAGAATGATTCTGCTAAAAGCTTGGCAGAAGACACCTTGAGCAAGGAGAGGTGTGTGACTGGACTTCCCTAATGGGACCAAAGAAGTAGAACACTTCTACTTGGATCTTTTATTCAGAGTAAAAAAAACAGACTTTCACAGGAAACAAAAAAAATTACTGTGTTTGGCTGAGTTAACTGATCTGAATTGTTATCTGAACTGTTATCTTGGTGTAAATCTCAGGTGACTGAAGGGGCTAGATAGCTGTGCAGTTTAAATTACTTGCAGAAAAATCTAATATGTAGGGGGTGTGGCTTAGCTAGAAGGAAGCTAAATTTAAAGACTGCCTTAGAAAAATTCTGCTAGCAGCTTGGTAGAAGACACCAGAAGGAAGGAGAGCTCTGTGACTGGACTTCTGTACTGTGGTTTTAGAAAGATGTTATATTTAAATACTCTCTAAGAAAGATTCTGCTAGAAGCTTGGCAGAGGACACCAGGAGGATGGAGTGCTGTGTGACTGGACATCTCTACTGGGACTAAAGAAGTAGAACTCTTGTACTTGGATGTTTAATTTAGAGTAAAAAAACAACTAGCAAACTAAACAAAAAAAAATTTGTGTGTTTGAGTTAACTTAACTGAATGGTTACCAGTACAGTTACCAATGTGTAAATCTCAGGTGACTGAAAGGGCTTTATTGCTGTGCAGTTTAAATAACTTGTAGACAAATCTAGTAAGTAGGGGCGGTGGCTTAGCTAGAAGGAAGCTAAATTTAAAGACTGCCTTAGAAAAATTCTGCTGGGAGCTTGGCAGAAGACACCAGGAAGAAGAAAAGCTCTGTGACTAGACTTCTCTGCTGGGATGAAAGAAGTAGAACTCTTGTACATGGACCTTTAATTCATGGTAAAAAAAGAAACTAATAGACAAAGCAAAAAATATTAGCGTTTTTGTCTGAGTTAACTGAACTGAATGGTTATCTGTACAGTTATCTCTGTGTAAATCCCAGGTGACTGAAAGGACTTGATAGCTGTGCAGTTTAAGTTACTTAGAAAGATGAAAATGGGATGTGGCTTTGCTAGAAGGAAGCTAAATTTAAAGACTGTCTTAGAAAGATTCTGCTAGAAGCTTGGCAGAAGACAATCAAGAAAGAAAGAGGCTGTGTGGCTGGACATTTTTCTACCGACTAAAGAAGTAGAACCTTGTACTTGGGATCTTTAATTCAGGGTAAAAAAAGACTAACAAAACAGAAAAAGAAAACAGTGTTTGTCTGTGTTGACTGAACTGAATAGTTATCTGAACAGTTATCTAGGTGTAAAAAATCTTGTTTCAGAAATTGCTTGATAACTGTAGAGTTTAAATTACTTGTAGAAAGATCAAGTAAGAAAGTGGCCTGGAACAGCTAGAAGGAAGCTAAATTTGAAGACTGCCTTAGAAAGATTCTGCTAGATGCTTGTCAGAAGACACCAGGAGGAAGGAGTGCTGTGTAGCTTTACTTCTCTACTGGAACTGAAGAAGTAGAACTATTGTATTTGGACCTTTAATTCAGGATAAAAAAATTAAATAACAAACAAACCAAAAAAATGAGTTTGTTTGTCTGAGTTAACTGAACTGAATGGTTATCTGTACAGTTATCTGGGAGTAAATCTCAGGTGACTGAAATGTCTTCTTAGCTGTGCAGTTTAAATTACTTGTAGTACGATCAATTAAGTTGGGGTATGGCTTAGCTAGAAAGAAGATACATTTTAAGACTGTCTTAGAGAGGGTCAGCTAGAAGCTTGGCAGAATACACCCGGGGAAGGAGTGCTGTGTGACTGGACTTCTGTACTGGAATTAAAGAAGTAGAACTCTTGTACTTGGACCTTTAATTTATGGTTAAAAAACAAGAAACAAAAAACACACAAAAACAATTAGTGTGTTTGAGTTAACTGAACTGTATGGTTATCTGTACAATTATCTAGGTATAAATCTCAGGTGACTGAAAGGGCTTTATAGCTGTGCAGTTTAAATTACTTGTAGAAAAATCTAGTAAGTAGGGGGCTGTGGCTCAGCTAGAAGGAACCTAAATTTAAAGACAGCCTTTAACAAATTCTGCTAGGAGTTTGGCAGAAGACACCAGGAGGAAGGAGAGCTCTGTGACTGGACTTCTCTACTGGAATTAAAGAAGTAGAACTCTTGTACTTAGACCTTAAATTCAGGGAAAAAACTAACTATCAGACAAAATAAAAAATATTAGCGTGTTTGTCTGAGTTAACTGAACTGAATGGTTGCCTGTACAGTTATCTAGGTGTAAATCTCAAGTGACTGAAAGGGCGTGATAGCTGTGCAGTTTAAATTACTCATACCAAGATCTACTAAGAATGGAGTGTGGCTTAGCTAAATGTAAGCTCAATTTAAAGACTGCCTTAGAAAGATTCTGCTAGAAGCTTGGCAGAAGACATCATCAGGAAGGTGTGATGTGTAACTGTACTTCTCTACTGAGGCTTAAGAGGTAGAACTCTTGTACTTTAACCTTTAATTCAGGGTAAAAAACAAACTAACAAATAACAAAAAAATTAGTGTGTTTGAGTAAACTGAACCTGAATGGTTATCTGTACAGTTATCTAGGAGTAAATCTCTGGTGACTGAAAGGGCTTAATAGCTGTGCAGTTTATATTACTTGTAGAATTATCTAGTAAGAAAGGGGTGCAGCTTAGCTAGAAGCAAGCTAAATGTAAAAACTGCCTTAGACAGAGTCTGCTAGAAGCTTGGCAGGAGACACCATGAGGAAGGAGTGCTGAGTGACTGGACTTCTCTACTGGCACTAAAGAAGTAGAACTCTTCTGCTTGGACCTTCAATTCAGGGTAAAAAAACAGACTAACTAACAAAACTAAACAAAAAAAATGAGTGTGTTTGTCTGAGTTAACTAAACTGAATGGTCAATTGAACAGGTATGTAGGTGTAATTCTCATGTGACTGAAGGGGCTTGATTGATGTGCAGTTTAAATTACTTGTAAAAGGAACTAATAATTAGGTTCTTGTGGCTTACCTAGAAGGACGCTAAATTTAAGGACTGCCTTAGAAGGATTCTGCTAGAAGGTTGTGAAGACACCATGTGGAAGGAGTGCTGGGTGACAGGACTTCTCTACTGGCAATAAAGAAGTAGTACTCTTGCACTTGGACCTTTAATTTAGGGTAAAAAAAACTAACAAACAGAACAAAAAATAGAGTGTTAGAGCTAAATGAACTGAATGGTTATCTGTATAGTTATCTAGGTGTAAATCTCAGGTGACTGAAATGACTTGTTAGATGTGCAGTTTAAATTTCTTGTAGCAATATCTAGTAAGAAAGGACCTGGTTTAGCTAGAAGGAAGCTAAATGTAAAGACTGCTTTAGAAAGATTCTGCTAGATGCTCGGCAGAAGACACCAGGAGGAAGGAGTCCTGTGCGATTGGACATCTCTTCTGGGACTAAGGAAGTACAACTCTTGTTCTTGGACCTTTAATTCAGGGTAAAAAAAAAACTATCAAACAAAACAATAAAATGTGTTTCTCTGAGTTTAATGAGCTGAATTGTTATATGAACAGATAGCAAGGTGTAAATCTCAGGTGACTGAAAGGGCTTGATAGTTGTGCAGTATAAATTACTTGTAGAAAAAAATAGAAAATGGTGGTGTGGCTTTGCTCGAAGGAAGCTAAATTTAAAGACTTTCTTAGAAAGATTCTGCTTGAGGCTTGGCAGAAGACATCAAGAGTAAGGAGTGCTGGGTGACTGGACTTCTCAGCTGGCTCTAAAGAAGTAGAAATATTGTACTGGGACCTTTAATTCAGGTTAAAATAAATCTAACAAACAAAACAAAAAAATTGTTTGTCTGACTTAAATGAACTGAATGGTTATCTGAACAGTTATCTAGGTATAAATCTCAGGTGACTGAAAGGGCTTGATAGCTGTGCAGAGTAAATTACTTGTTGAATGATCTAGAAAGTAGATGGCGTGGCTTAGTTAGAAGTAAGTTAAGTATAAAGACAGTCTTAGAAAGATTCTGCTAGAAGCTTGGAAGAAGACACAAGTAGGAAGGAGTGCTGAGTGACTGGATTTCCCAAATGGGACTAAAGAAGTAGAAAACTTGTACTTGGACCTTTCATTCAGGGTAAACAGAACAGACTTACAAACAAAAAAAAAAAAATACTGTGTTTGTCTGAGTTAACTGAACTGAATGGTTATCTGAACTGTTATCTAGGTGTAAATCTCAGGTGACTGAGTGGCTAGATATCTGTGCAGTCTAAATTACTTTTAGAAAGATCTAGTGTGTAGGCGACGTGGCTTAGCTTGAAGGAATCTAAATTTCAAGACTTTCTTGGAAAGATTCTGTTGAAGACTGGCATAAAAAACAAGAAGGATGGAGTGCTGTGTGAATTGACATCTCTACTGGTACTAAAGCAGTAGAAATCTTGTACTTGGACCTTTAAATAATGGTAAAACACAAACTCATAAACAAAACAAAATAAATGTGTTTGATTGTCTGAGTTAAATGAACTGAATGGTTATATGAAAAGTTACCTAGGTGTAAATCTCATGTGACTGAAATGGCTTGATAGCTGTGTAGTTTAAATTACTTGTAGAAATATCTAGCAAAAAGGGTGTGTGGCTTAGCTAGAAGGAAGCTAAATTTAAAGACTGTATTAGAAAGATTCTGCTAGAAGCTTGGCAGAAGACACCAGGAGGAAGGAGTCCTGTGTGATTGGACATCTCTTCTGGGACTAAAGAAGTAGAAATATTGTACTCAGACCTTTAATTGATGATAAAACACAATCTAATAATAAAACAAAATAAATGTGTTTGTTTTTCTTAGTTAAATGAACTAAATGGTTAGTTGAACAGTTATGTAGATGTAATTTTCAGGTGACTGAAAGGGCTTGATAGATGGGCAGTTTAAATTTCTTGTAAAAAGATCTAGTAATTAGGGGGCGTGGCTTACCTAAAAGGAAGCTAAATTTTAGGACTGCCTTAGAAGGATTCAGCTAGAAGGTTGGCAGAAGGCACCACGAGGAAGGAGTGCTGGGTGACTGGACTTCTCTACTGGCAAAAAAGAAGTAGTACTCTTGTACTTGGACCATTAATTCAGGGTAAAAAAACAAACTAACAAACAGTAAAAAAGAATTAGTGGGTTAGTCGGAGCTAACTGAACTGCATGGTTATCTGTACAGTTATCTAGGTGTAAATCTCAGGTGACTGAAAGGACTTGACAGCTGTGCAGTTCAAATTTCTTGTTGCAATATCTAGTAAGACAAGGTCATGGTTTAGATAGAAGGAAGCTACATTTAAAGGCTTCTTTAGAAAGATTCTGCTAGACGCTTAGCAGAAGACACCAGGAGGAAGGAGTGCTGTGCAACTGGACTTCTCTACTGTGGCTAAGGAAGTACAACTCTTGCTCTTAGACCTTTAATTCAGAGTAAAAAAACAAACTATCAAACAAAACAAAAAAATGTGTTTGTGTGAGTTAAATGAACTGAACAGTTATCTGAACAGTTATCTAGGTGTAAATCTCAGGTGACTGAAAGGGCTTGATAGCTGTGCAGTTTAAATTTCTTATAGAATGATCTAGTAAGAAAGGGGCGTTGCTTAGCTAGAAGGAAGCTCAATTTAAAGACTGCCTTAGAAAGATTCTGCTAGAAGCTTGGCAGAAGACATCTTGAGGAAAGAGTGAGGTGTAACTGTACTTCTCTACTGGGACTAAAGAATAGGAACTCTTGTACTTTAATGCTTAATTCAGGGTAAAAATACAAACTAAAAACAAAAAAATTAGTGAGTTTGTCTGAGTAAACTGAACTGAATAGTTATTTGTATAGTTATCTAGGTGTAAATCTCAGGTGACTGAAAGGGCTTGATAGCTGTGCAGTTTAAATTACTTAAAGAATGATCTAGTAAGAAAGGGGTGTTGCTTAGCTAGAAGGAAGTTAAAGGTAAAGACTGTCTTAGAAAGATTCTGCTAGAAGCTTGGCAGAAGACACCATGAGGAAGGAGTGCTGTGTGACTGGACTTGTCTACTGGCACTAAAGAAGTAGAACTCTTGTACTTGGATGTTTAATTTAGAGTAACAAAACAACTAGCAAACTAAACAAAAAAAAAAATTAGTGTGTTTGAGTTAACTTAACTGAATGGTTACCTGTACAGTTATCAAGGTGTAAATCTCAGGTGACTGATAGGGCTTTATTGCTGTGCAGTTTAAATAACTTGTAGAAAAATCTAGTAAGTAGGGGCCGTGGCTTACCTAGAATTAAGCTAAATTTAAAGACAGCCTTTGAAAAATTCTGCTGGGAGCTTGGCAGAAGACACCAGGAAGAAGAAGAGCTCTGTGACTAGACTTCTCTGCTGGGATGAAAGAAGTAGAACTCTTGTACATGGACCTTTAATTCATGGTAAAAAAAGAAACTAATAGACAAAGCAAAAAATATTAGCGTTTTTGTCTGAGTTAACTGAACTGAATGGTTATCTGTACAGTTATCTCTGTGTAAATCCCAAGTGACAGATAGGACTTGATAGCTGTGCAGTTTAAATTACTTGTAGAAAGATGTAGAAAATGGGGATGTGGCTTTGCTAGAAGGAAGCTAAATTTAAAGACTGTCTTAGAAAGATTCTGCTAGAAGCTTGGTAGAAGACAATCAAGAAGAAAGAGAGCTGTGTGGCTGGTCTTTTTTCTACCGGGACTAAAGAATTAGAACTCTTGTACTTGGATCTTTAATTCAGGGTAAAAAAAAAGAATAACAAAAAAGAACAAAGAAAATAGTGTGTTTGTCTGTGTTGACTGAACTGAATAGTTATCTGAATAGTTATCTAGGTGTAAAAAAATCTTGTTTCAGAAATTGCTTGATAACTGTAGATTTTAAATTACTTGTAGAAAGATCAAGTAAGAAAGTGGCCTGGAACAGCTAGAAGGAAGCTAAATTTGAAGACTGCCTTAGAAAGATTCTGCTAGATGCTTGGCAGAAGACACCAGGAGGAAAGAGTGCTGTGTAACTTTACTTCTCTACTGGAACTGAAGAAGTAGAACTATTGTACTTGGACCTTTAATTCAGGGTAAAAAAATGAAATAAACAAAACAAAAAAATGATTTTGTTTGTGAGTTAACTGAACTGAATGGTTATCTGTACAGTTATCTGGGAGTAAATCTCAGGTGACTGAAAGGTCTTCTTAGCTGTGCAGTTTAAATTACTTGTAGAACGATCAATTAAGTTGGGGTATGGCTTATTTAGAAAGAAGATATATTTTAAGACTGTCTTAGAAAGGGTCAGCTAGAAGCTTGGCAGAATACACCCGGGGAAGGAGTGCTGTGTGACTGGACTTCTCTACTGGAATTAAAGAAGTAGAACTCTTGTACTTGGACCTTTAATTTATGGTTAAAAAAACAAGAAACAAAAAACACACAAAAACAATTAGTGTGTTTGAGTTAACTGAACTGAATGGTTATCTGTACAATTATCTAGGTATAAATCTCAGGTGACTGAAAGGGCTTTATAGCTGTGCAGTTTAAATTACTTGTAGAAAAATCTAGTAAGTAGGGGGCTGTGGCTCAGCTAGAAGAAACCTAAATTTAAAGACAGCCTTTAACAAATTCTGCTAGGAGCTTGGCAGAAGACACCAGGAGGAAGGAGAGCTCTGTGACTGGACTTCTCTACTGGAATTAAAGAAGTAGAACTCTTGTACTTAGACCTTAAATTCAGGGAAAAAACAAACTATCAGACAAAACAAAAAATATTAGCGTGTTTGTCTGAGTTAACTGAACTGAATGGTTACCTGTACAGTTATCTAGGTGTAAATCTCAAGTGACTGAAATGACTTGTTAGATGTGCAGTTTAAATTTCTTGTAGCAATATCTAGTAAGAAAGAGCCTGGTTTAGCTAGAAGGAAGCTAAATGTAAAGACTGCTTTAGAAAGATTCTGCTAGATGCTTGGCAGAAGACACCAGGAGAAAGGAGTGCTGTGCGACTGGACTTCTCTACTGTGGCTAAGGAAGTACAACTCTTGTTCTTGGACCTTTAATTCAGGGTAAAAAAACTATCAAACAAAACAATAAAATGTGTTTCTCTGAGTTTAATGATCTGAATGGTTATCTGAACAGATAGCTAGGTGTAAATCTCAGGTGACTGAAAGGGCTTGATAGTTGTGCAGTATAAATTACTTGTAGAAAAAATTAGAAAATGGTGGTGTGGCTTTGCTCGAAGGAAGCTAAATTTAAAGACTTTCTTAGAAAGATTCTGCTTGAGGCTTGGCAGAAGACACCAAGAGTAAGGAGTGCTGGGTGACTGGACTTCTTAGCTGGCACTAAAGAAGTAGAAATCTTGTACTTGGACCTTTAATTCAGGTTAAAACAAATCTAACAAACAAAAAAAAAAAAAATGTTTGTCTGACTTAAATGAACTGAATGGTTATCTGAACAGTTATCTAGGTATAAATCTCAGGTGACTGAAAGGGCTTGATAGCTGTGCAGAGTAAATTACTTGTAGAATGATCTAGAAAGTAGATGGCGTGGCTTAGTTGGAAGTAAGTTAAGTATAAAGACAGTCTTAGAAAGATTCTGCTAGAAGCTTGGAAGAATACACCAGGAGGAAGGAGTGCTGTGTGACTGGATTTCCCAAATGGGACTAAAGAAGTAGAAAACTTGTACTTGGACCTTTCATTCAGGGTAAAAAGAACAGACTTACAAACAAAACAAAAAAAAAATTACTGTGCTTGTCTGAGTTAACTGAACTGAATGGTTATCTGAACTGTTATCTAGGTGTAAATCTCAGGTGACTGAGTGGGCTAGATATCTGTGTAGTCTAAATTACTTTTTCAGAAAGATCTAGTATGTAGGCGACGTGGCTTAGCTAGAAGGAATCTAAATTTCAAGACTGTCTTAGAAAGATACTGTAGAAGATTGGCATAAAAAACAAGAAGAAAGGAGTGCTGTGTGAATTGACATCTCTACTGGGACTAAAGCAGTAGAAATCTTGTACTTGGACCTTTAAATAATGGTAAAACACAAACTCATAAACAAAACAAAATAAATGTGTTTGATTGTCTGAGTTAAATGAACTGAATGGTTATATGAAAAGTTACCTAGGTGTAAATCTCATGTGACTATAATGGCTTGATAGCTGTGTAGTTTAAATTACTTGTAGAAATATCTAGCAAAAAGGGTGTGTGGCTTAGCTAGAAGGAAGCTAAATTTAAAGACTGTATTAGAAAGATTCTGCTAGAAGCTTGGCAGAAGACACCAGGAGGAAGGAGTCTTGTGTGATTGGACATCTCTACTGGGACTAAAGAAGTAGATATATTGTACTCAGACCTTTAATTGATGATAAAACACAATCTAATAAACAAAACAAAATAAATGTGTTTGTTTGTCGTAGTTAAATGAACTAAATGGTTAGTTGAACAGTTATGTAGGAGTAATTCTCAGGTGACTGACAGGGCTTGATAGATGGGCAGTTTAAATTTCTTGTAAAAAGATGTAGTAATCAGGGGGTGTGGCTTACCTAAAAGGAAGCTAAATTTTAGGACTGCCTTAGAAGGATTCAGCTAGAAGGTTGGCAGAAGACACCACGAGGAAGGAGTGCTGGGTGACTGGACTTCTCTACTAGCAAAAAAGAAGTAGTACTCTTGTACTTGGACCATTAATTCAGGGTAAAAAAACAAACTAACAAACAGTAAAAAAGAATTAGTGGGTTTGTCGGAGCTAACTGAACTGCATGGTTATCTGTACAGTTATCTAGGTGTAAATCTCAGGTGACTGAAAGGACTTGATAGCTGTGCAGTATAAATTTCTTGTTGCAATATCTAGTAAGGCAAGGTCATGGTTTAGATAGAAGGAAGCTACATTTAAAGGCTGCTTTAGAAAGATTCTGCTAGACGCTTGGCAGAAGACACCAGGAGGAAGGAGTGCTGTGCAACTGGACTTCTCTACTGTGGCTAAGGAAGTACAACTCTTGTTCTTGGACCTTTAATTCAGAGTAAAAAAACAAACTATCAAACAAAACAAAAAAATGTGTTTGTCTGAGTTATATGAACTGAATGGTTATCTGAACAGATAGCTAGGTGTAAATCTCAGGTGACTGAAAGGGCTTGATAGTTGTGCAGATTAAATTACGTCTAGAAAGATCTAGAAAGTAGGGGGCATGGCATAGCTACAAATAAGTTGCATTTTAAGACTTACTTAGAAAGAGTCTGCTAGAAGCTTGGCAGAATACAGCAGGAGTAAGGAGTGCTGTGTGACTGAACTTCTCTACTGGGACTAAAGAAGTAGAATTCTTTTACTTGGACCTTTTGTTTAGGGTAAAAACAAACAATCAGACAAAACAAAAAATATTAGCGTGTTTGTCTGTGCAACTGGACTTCTCTACTGTGGCTAAGGAAGTACAACTCTTGTTCTTGGACCTTTAATTCAGAGTAAAAAAACAAACTATCAAACAAAACAAAAAAATGTGTTTGCCTGAGTTAAATGAACTGAACAGTTATCTGAACAGTTATCTAGGTGTAAATCTCAGGTGACTGAAAGGGCTTGATAGCTGTGCAGTTTAAATTACTTGTAGAATGATCAAGTAAGTAGGGGGTGTGACTTAGCTAGAAAGAAGATACATTTTAAGACTTACTTAGAAAGAGTCTGCTAGAAGCTTGGCGGAATACAGCAGGAGTAAGGAGTGCTGTGTGACTGAACTTCTCTACTGGGACTAAAGAAGTAGAACTCTTTTACTTGGACCTTTAGTTTAGGGTAAAAACAAACAATCAGACAAAACAAAAAATATTAGCGTGTTTGTCTGAGTTAACTGAACTGAAAGGTTATCTGCTCAGTTATCTAGGTGTAAATCCCAGGTGACTGAAAGGGCATGATAGCTGTGCAGTTTAAATTACTTTTAGAAAGATCTAGAAAATGGGTGTGCGGCTTTGCAAGAAGGAAGGTAAATTTAAAGACTTTCTTAGAAAGATTCTTCTAGAAGCTGGCAGAAGACACCAAGAGGAAGGAGAACAGTGTGACATGTCTTTTCCACTGGGACTTAAAGAAGTAGAACTCTTGTACTTGGACCTTTAATTCAGGGTAAAAAAAATCTTACTAACAAAACAAAAACAATTAGTTTGTCTGAGTTAAATTGAACTGAATGGTTATCTGAACAGTTATCTAGGTGTAAATCTCAGGTGACTGAAAGGGCTTGATAGCTGTGCAGAGTAAATTACTTGTAGAATGATCTTGAAAGTATGGGGTGTATCTTAGCTAGAAGTAAGTTAAATATAAGGACAGTCTTAGAAAGATTCTGCTAGAAGCTTGAAGAGGACACCAGGAGGATGGAGTGCTGTGTGACTGGATTTCCCCAAATTGGACTAAAGAAGTAGAACACTTGAATGATCTAGAAAGTTGGAGGCATGACTTAGCTAGAAGTTACTTAAATATACAGACAGTCTTAGAAAGATTCTGCTAACAGTCTAACAAACAGAACAAAAAATAGTGTGTTTGTCTTAGTTAACTGAACTGAATAGTTATCTGAACAGTTATCTAGGTGTAAATCTCATGTGTCAGAAATTGCATGATATCTGTACTGTTTAAATTACTTGTAGCAAGATCTGCTAAGAATAGGGCATGGCTTAGCTAGAAGGAAGATCAATTTAAAGACTGCCTTTGAAAGATTCTGCTAGAAGCTTGGCAGAAGACACCACGAGGAAGGAGTGATGTGTAACTGTACTTCTCTACTGGGACTAAATAGGTAGAACTCTTGTACTTTAACCTTTAATTCAGGGTAAAAAAACAAACTAACAAACAAAAGAAAAAACATTAGTGTGTTTGTCTGAGTAAACTGAACTGAATAGTTATCTGTACAGTTATCTAGGTGTAAATCTCAGGTGACTGAAAGGGCTTGTTAGCTGTGTGGTATAAATTACTTGTAGAATGATCTAGTAAGAAAGGGGCATTGCTTAGCTAGATGCTAGCTAAATGTAAAGACTGCCTTAGTCAGATTCTGCTAGAAGCTTGGCTGAAGACACCATGAGGAAGGAGTGCTGTGTGACTGGACTTCTCTACTGGCACTAAAGAAGTAGAACTCTTGAACTTGGAACTTTAATTCAGGGTAAAAAAAATCTTACTAACAAAAAAAAACAATTAGTTTGTCTGAGTTAAATGAACTGAATGGTTATCTGAACAGTTATCTAGGTGTAAATCTCAGGTGACTGAAAGGGCTTGATAGCTGTGCAGAGTAAATTACTTGTAGAATGATCTAGAAAGTTGGAGGCATGACTTAGCTAGAAGTTACTTAAATATACAGACAGTCTTAGAAAGATTCTGCTAGTAGCTTGGCAGAAGACATCAGGAGGAAAGAGTGCTGTGTGACTGAACTTCCCTAATGGGAGTAAAGAAGCAGAACACTTGTACTTGGACCTATTATTCAGAGTAAAAAAAAACAGGCTTACACACAAATTCAAAAGAATTACTGTGTTTGTCTGAATTAACTGAACTGAATGGTTATCTGAACTGTTACCTAGGTGTAAATCTCAAGTGACTGAATGGGCTAAATTGTTGTGCAGTTTAAATTACTTGTAGAAAGATCTAGTAAGTAGGGGACATGGCTTAGCTAGAAGGAAGCTAAATTTCAAGACTGCCTTAGAAAGATTCTGCTAGAAGTTGTTCATAAAACAGCAGAAGGAAGGAGTGCTGTGTGACTTGACATCTCTACTGGGACTATAGAAGTAGAAATCTTGTACTTGGACATTTAATTGATTGTAAAACACAAACTAATAAACAAAACAAAATAAATGTGTTTGATTGTCTGAGTTAAATGAACTGAAAGGTTATATGAAAAGTTATCTAGGTGTAAATCCCATGTGACTGAAATGGCTTGATTGCTGTGCAGTTTTAATTACTTGTAGGAAGATCTAGCAAAAAGGGGTGTGGCTTAGCTATAAGGAAGCTAAATATAAAGACTGTCATAGAAAGATTCTGCTTGAAGCTTGGCAGAGGACACCAGAAGGAAGGAGTGCTGTGTGACTGGACTTCTCTACTGGGACTAACGAAATAGAACTATTCTACTTGAACCTTCAATTCAGGGTAAAAAAACAGACTGACAAACAAAACTAAAGAAAAAAAAATAGTGCGTTTGTCTGAGTTAACTGAACTGAATGGTTAATTGAACAGTTATGTAGGTGTAATTCTCAGGTGACTGAAAGGGCTTGATAGATGTGCAGTTTAAATTACTTGTAAAAAGAAATAATAATTAGGTTCTCATTGCTTACCTAGAAGGAAGCTAAATTTAAAGACTGCTTTAAAAGGATTCTGCTAGAAGGTTGGCAGAAGACACCATGAGGAAGGAGTGCTGTGTGACTGGACTGCTCTACTGGCAATAAAGAAGTAGTACTCTTGCACTTGACCCTTTTAATTCCGGGTAAAAAAAACAAACTAACAAACAGAACAAAAAAATTAATATGTTTGTTGGAGTTAACTGAACTGAATGGTTATCTGTTCTGTTATCTAGGTGTAAATCACAGGTGACTGAAATTACTTGATAGCTGTGCAGTTTAAATTTCTTGTAGCAATATTTAGTAAGAAAAGGGTGTAGTTTAGCTAGAAGGAAGCCAAATTTAAAGGCAGCTTTTGAAAGATTCTGCTGGACGCTTGGCAGAAGACACCAGGAGGAAAGAGTGCTGTGTGACTGGACTTCTCTACTGTGGCTAAGGAAGTTCAACTCTTGTTCTTGGATCTTTAATTCAGGGTAAAAAAACAAACTATCAAACAAAACAAAAAAATGTTTTTGTCTGAGTTAAATGAACTGAATGGTTATCTGAACAGATAGCTAAGTGTAAATCTCAGGTGACTGAAAGGGCTTGATAGTTGTGCAGTATAAATTACTTGTAGAAAAAACTACAAAATGGAGGTGTGGCTTTGCTAGTAGGAAGCTAAATTTGAAGACTTTCTTAAAAAGATTCTTCTTGAGGCTTGGCAGAAGACATCAAGAGTATGGAGTGCTGGGTGACTGGACTTCTCAGCTGGCACTAAAGAAATAGAACTCTTGTACTTGGACCTTCAATTCAGGGTAAAAAAACAGATCAACAAACAAAACTAAACATAAAAATGAATGTGTTTGTCTGGGTTAACTAAATTGAATGGTTAATTGAACAGTTATGTAGGTGTAATTCTCAGGTGATTGTAAGAGCTTGATCAATGTGCAGTTTAAATTACTTGTAAAAAGATCTAGTAATTAGGTGGCATGGCTTACATAGAAGGAAACTAAATTTAAGGACTGCCTTAGAAGGATTCTGCTAGAAGGTTGGCAGAAGACACCATGAGAAAGGAGTGCTGGGTGACTGCACTTCTCTACTGGCAATAAAAAAGTAGTACTCTTGCACTTGGACCTTTAATTCAGGGTAAAAAAATAAACTAACTGACAGAATAAAAAAAATTGTGTGCTTGTTGGAGCTAAGTGAACTGAATGGTTATCTGTACAGTTATCTAGGTGTAAATCTCAGGTGACTGAAATTACTTGATAGCTGGGCAGTTTAAGTTTCTTGTAGCAATATCTAGTAAGACAAGGGCGAGGTTTAGCTAGAAGGAAGCTACATTTAAAGGCTGCTTTAGAAAGATTCTGCTAGATGCTTGGCAGAAGACACCTGAAGGAAGGAGTGCTGTGCATCTGGGCTTCTCTACTGTGGCTAAGGAAGTACAACTCTTGTTCTTGGACCTTTAATTCAGGGTAAAAAAAACAAACTATCAAACAAAACAAAAATATGTGTTTGTCTGAGTTATATGAACTGAATGGTTATCTGAACAGATAGCTAGGTGTAAATCTCAGGTGACTGAAAGGGCTTGATAGTTGTGCAGATTAAATTACGTCTAGAAAGATCTAGAAAGTAGGGGGCATGGCATAGCTACAAATAAGTTGCATTTAAAGACTGTCTTAGAAAGATTCCGCTAGAAGCTTGGTAGAAGACAGCAGGAGGAAGGAGTGCTGTGTGACTGGATGTCTCTACTGGTACTAAAGAAGTAGAACTCTTGTACTTGGACCTCTAATTTAGGGTAAAGAAACAACTACCAAAAAAAACAAAAAAAATTAGTGTGTTTGAGTTATCTGAACTGAATGGTTATCTGTACAGTTATCTAGGTGTAAATCTCAGTTGACTGAAAGGGTTTGGTAGCTGTTCAGTTTAAATTACTTGCAGAAAGATCTAGAAAATGGGGTTGTGGCTTTGCTAGAAGGAAGCTAAATTTAAAGACTTTCTGAGAAAGATTCTGCTAGAAGCTTGGCAGAAGACACCACGAGGAAGGAGTGCTGTGTGACTGGACTTTTCTACTGGGACTAAAGAAGTAGAACTCTTGTACTTGGACCTTTAATTCAGGGTAAAAAAACAGACTAACAAACAGAACAAAAAAAATTGTGTGTTTGTCTGAGTTAACTGAACTGAATAGTTATCTGAACAGTTATCTAGGTGTAAATCTCATTTGTCAGAAATTGCTTGATAGCTGTACAGTTTAAATTATTCGTAGCAAGATCTACTAAGAAGGGGGCATGGCTTAGCTAGAAGGAAGCTCAATTTATAGACTTCCTTAGAAAGATTCTACTAGAAGCTTGGCAGAAGTCAGCATGAGGAAGGAGTGATGTGTAACTGTACTTCTCTACTGGGACTAAAGAAGTAGAATTCTTGTACTTTAACCTGTAATTCAGGGTAAAAAATCAAACTAAAAACAAAACAAAAAATAATTAGTGTGTTTGTCTGAGTCAACTGAACTGAATGGTTATCTGTACAGTTATCTAGGTGTATATCTTAGGTGACTGAAAGGGCTTGATAGCTGTGCAGTTTAAATTACTTGTAGAATGATCTAGTAAGAAAGGGGCGTTGCTTTGCTAGTAGGAAGCTAAATTTAAAGACTGCCTTAGAAAGATTCTGCTAGAAGCTTGGCAGAAGACACCATGAGGAAGGAGTGCTGTGTGACTGGACTTCTCTACTGGCACTAAAGAAGTAGAACTCTTGTACTTGGACCTTTTATTCAGAGTAAAAAAAATCTAACAAACGAAACAAAAAAATTGGTTTGTTCATCTGAGTTAAATGAACTGAATGGTTATCTGAACAGTTATCTAAGTGTAAATCTCGGGTGAGTGAAAGGGCTTGATAGCTGTGCAGAGTAAATTACTTGTAGAATGATCTTGAAAGTATGGGGTGTATCTTAGCTAGAAGTAAGTTAAATATAAGGACAGTCTTAGAAAGATTCTGCTAGAAGCTTGAAGAGGACACCAGGAGGATGGAGTGCTGTGTGACTGGATTTCCCAAATTGGACTAAAGAAGTAGAACACTTGTACTTGGACCTTTTATTCAGGGTGAAAAAACAGACTTACAAACAAACAAAAAAAAATACCGGCCCAGATATTCAAAAGAGTTGAGCCCTGCGCAATAGGGTTGCATCTGCACAAGTCCGAAATTGCGCCATTCAGCAATATTCAGCAGGAGGCAGTTGCACCCCTGAAATCATGCTGAGCAACAGCGCTATGATAATGAAGGCATGTGCAACCAAAGGGGGAGGAACCATGCATAAATGGCACAGTGTGATATTCAAAGACTTGCACTATGCACAACAGTGGAGCAAGAAGAAGTTGCGCCATAGCGGAAATGAGCCAAAATAAAAAAGAGCAAGGAAGAGGCGCAAGAGGGCTACAGGGAAGCCACATGAGGCAGAGGCACACAGGGCAAGTGGCAGGAACAGGGCAGGCCAGGGAAAGGCCACAGTTAACAGCCTGGCACAGGGAAGGTGTGGGGAGCCACTCAGCACAGAGGCCAGCTCAGGCAGGTGTACCCGGTGTAGGGGAGGTAGCAACCAGGACAGCGGGGGAATACAGTAACAGCTGCTGTGGTGGTGAACACTAGCCAGGGACATGGCCAGTGCCACCTTCCACATGGAGGCCGTAATGAGGGGGGTGAGAAGGTGGGCGGCAGGGGGGTGTGGCCGTGGAAGGGCCCATCGGCGGTATGCCCCCAGCAGGCAGTACCGAGCCTGAACCAGCTTTGAGCAGGGCAATTCTGAATCAGCACTGTGAGCTGTGCAGTGATGTGATGCAGGCACCCACATGATGGAGCCATGCCCTGTCAGTGGAGACCAAGGTAACAGCCTGCATGTGCTTCCTCACCATGAGTACCTTCCAGAGACCAACTGGGGATGCCACAGGCATAACCCAGCCGGCCATGTCATGCCACCTCACCTAATTCCTCAGCGCACTGCTGCCACATGCTGAGGAGTACATCCAATTCCCCAGCACAGTGGTGGAGTGCACAGCAAACATACAAGAGTTCCACAGGGTAGCATGTATGCCTGACGTGCTAGGGGCAATAGATTGCACCCATGTGTCAATACGCACACCACCTGGCCCCGAGGAGGCCGCATACATCAATCGAAAGGGCTATGCCAGCATCAGCTGCCAGGTGGTGTGCGATGCCAGGGGGCGCATCATCAATGTCTGTGCCACACACCCTGGGGGAGCACATGATTCTTTTATCTGGCACCAGTCAGCACTGTGCCACAGATTTGAAAGTGGGGACATCCCCACATGCCACCTAGTGGGTGAGTATGCAAACCACATGGACAAAAATAGGGCCTGGTGGGCATGGCCAGAGGTGGCATGGGTAGTGGCCTACATGGCCTTGGGCAGGGCAATGCCGATCACCAAACTAACCTCCACCCTCTACACACAGGTGACAGAGGATACTCACTCTGTCCCTGGCTGCTCACACCCTACCGGCGGCCCACGACCCCATCGCAGCAATGCTACAATGAGGCACATGCCACCACAAGTAATATCATCGCGGGTGTTCGGGATGCTGAAGGCACATTTCTGTTGCCTGGACACCTCTGGCGGTGCACTACAGTACAGCCCCTCAAAGGCCTGTGGGATATTCCTGGCCTGTTGCATCCTGCACAACATGGCCAACGAATGTGGGATAGCCGTACAGGTTGAAGAGGGGGACAGCAATGGGGACGATGGGGATGCCAGTGATGATGGTGATGGAAGCCCCCCCTTGGCCGATGGGACCCCCAACTGCTCCAGCTGGCACATCTGCACCGGGACACCATCACGGAGGAGCACTTCAGCCAACCCAGGTAAGTCATGCACAACCACCAGTGGCCAAGGCACAACCCACAAACATGCAGGGACCCACACCGGGGTGCAGCTGGGCCAAGGGAAGTGGCAGAGGCAGAGGCACACATTACAGCCAGGATGGGTGAGGTGATTAACATGCTACTACCAGAGGACACACACTCACACACACACAATGCAACAACGCGGCACAGAGGGCAGAAGCACACTGACCCAGAACGCACACCCTAGCAACACACATGTCACAAGTCACCACGCCTTCTGCCTGTCCATGTGCATGTGTCAGATGCTGAGCACCATTGCACATTGGTGTACAGTGCAATGCAGGCATCATCATGCACACACAACTGCGGACAGCAGCCAGGAGGGTGTGCAGGTGGACTGTGTGTCCATGTGCAGGGCCGGGTACCCACCCGTGCACTGCCCACTGACACACACAATGCACACAGGGCAGCACCAGACAGTAGCCGTGCTGGGAGACAGGTCAGTCCCATGACACAGTGCCACGGCCACCACGGATGCGTGGGTGACCCCGCCGAGACCCACCAGCACTGGCAGGCTGACCACTGGCCTCATGGGGTGGCACCGATGGTCCCACTGGGGTTCCACTGCATGAACGCTACCGTGCCCATGCAGGGTCTGCAGCACACCAAACATGCCTGCACCAGGAGTGCTCGGGATGCCCACAGCTGAACTCAGCATCGACAGAGTGGGAGTCACATGACACCAGGAATGGGTGGGGGATAGTGCACTGCGTGGTGTCCGTGACGCATGGGCACCTGACTGTGTGCCCATTGTGGCCATGACAGCAATGAACGCCTGTGCATGCCTTTCAATGGCAGCGGTCACATCCTCCCACAAATGGTCCATCCGTGCCAGGATCCATTCGGTGTCCCTGCTGCAATGCTCCTCTGCCCACTGCAGAGCCACACACAGTGCTTCCACGGATGTCGCAAGCCACATCTGCTGCTGGACTGATGCTTGCAGTAGGCGGGTGTGCTCGTCCAAGAGGTCATCAGCCTCCTCGGCATCCTGTCCCTCAGGGTGTGCAAGGGCTTGATGTTCAGCACCCCTTGAGGGTGGGTGTTGTGCACCAGGACCAGGTCAGGGCATGTCCACAGGTGATGCACAGATGCCGCCACTGAACCCTGTACCCCCAAGCCCAGTGGGCAACTGCTGATGCTGCCCCTCCGGCTGTCACACCCCAGGGCTCAGTGGAGCCACCGCAGTGGCCGCAACAGTCCCACTGTCCTGAACAGACACCAGTGCTGCCCCACTGGTGCTAACAGGCAGAGCCTGGGACTGTGCTGACATGCAGGCCCCCATGGCGGCACCACCCACAGCCATGGGTGCGAATTGCCCTGCTGTCTGTCCATCCTGTGGCACACACGTGTCACTGCCCGTGACGGTCGTGTCATCATCACTGGTGCTGGACTCTGCCCTGGCCACGGCCACAGCCACAGTGTGCTGGCATCCGTGGATGCTAGCACACTGGGACACAGGCAGGGCTTCCTCCACACCTGTCACAACGACATCAGTGTGGACAGCCAGGCGGCCCCACTGTCGTAATGATCCACATATACCTGTGGAGGTGGATGGTCCCACCTCCAACTGCATCCAACTGTCCACAGTGGGCAGGTCCACCATGCTGACCCATGCAGATGCTCAGGATCTGTAAGGGAAAGCAAAGTCGCATTACTGTGTGTGACCTACCCTGCCCCCCCAGACAGACCATGACTTACCATGCAGTGATGGGCCACCACCCGTCTGGAAGTCATGGCCCGGAACACCCTCTATGGCACTTCGCAGCATGCTTCCAGCAAGCCTGTCCTCCGCTGGGGTGAGCTGTACCACCTCCATCTGTCCCCCACCTGTTGCAGCACGTGTCACCCTGATGGCAGCCATCTTCTCCTTAACCCCCTCCTGTCCATGCCCATCTTCTTCTTACACTCCTGCACAGAGTGCTGGTGGCTGCCATGCAGGTTCATGGCACATGCCACTTCCTCCCATGCAGCAGCACGGGCCTGGGGGGTTTCCCGCCATCCACTGAGCAGTGGCTCCTTATATAGGTAGGCCTCAAAAAGGGCCTCGGTTTCGGCCTTTGTAAAATTCAGCCTCCTCCTCCTCCCACCACTGTTTTCCTCCTCTACAAAAACGTGCTCGGTCATTATGTAGCCTGTAATAATGGCAGTTGTTACCTGTGACTGTACAGTCCTGTGAGTATTCCTGAATCCACAGTCCACACTCCCAAACAGCATGCAACTCACCGATAAACTGCAGTAACTGACTATGGCCACTGCAGCACATTGTCACACCTTTAAAGTGCAATCCATGCAAATGAGGCATGGTGCAACTTTAATTAGATGCTAATTGCAGTGCTGCGCCATTGAATGGCTAATCAGATGATTTGCATATGAGGGTTGAATATCACGCTGTTGCGCTTTGCGCAATTGTGTTGAACGTGCTGAGCAAATGGTGCAGTTCTGTGGCATGCGTAGTACACCTCACTGCGCATCCCCGGGTTGCTGACACAGGCATCTGCCATGCTGATGATGTGCTGTGCATGGTAGGCAATGCAGGGCATGGCCACCATTGTGCTAATGGCGCTATAGCGATGGTCACTACATGGTGCAGTGGCAATGGGCCTTCATAGGTGCAATGGCCCAACTGCCCAATAGTCCGCTGTGGCGCTGGCACACAGGCAGCCAATCACGCTACACGCATTGTCATCTGATGGCACTGTGCATGGTCTTGCGCCAGAGACCCTTGACCCTGTGCCCGACCTTTGCCCCCTTGGCTCCATGCGTCAGGCATAGGTGCACCTCTATCACACTGATCGGTAATAGCGTGCTAGGGAATGGCAGCGCTGTACTGCACAGCATCTGCAGGTGGGGAACCATGCTGCAGAGCAACATATTGCCTTCAATAGCTATTTCAATGGTGTGGAGAAGAGCTGCTCCTTGGATGGCCATTGAGCTGGCAAATCTGGTGGCCATAGTAGAGCCACACCATGGGCCTCTCTTTGGGGAGGCCCCCCTAGATAGGGTAAGGACCCAGGTGTGGCAGGAGGTGGCCACAGCCCTGGAGGAGGCAACAGGCAGGGACCGTAGAGCAGAGCAGTGCAGGCACCGATATGGTGACCTGCCAGGAGGGAGCCAGAGCTACTGGCCTGACTGAGGTCCCATGCCAGGAGGGGCACGGTCCCACATCCAGGTAGGGGTTCCATCAACACACTTTTATCATCCATATGAGTCACAGTGTTGTATGTGTACAGCACATAGGGGAGGGACCGTATGGGGTTGGCCGTGGCAGTGTTCACAGGGTGTGGGGTGGTGGGTCTGGCTGGGTGGGAGGGCATACTCCTTAGGGCAGGGGGACTTTGCTTCAGGAATGTACTGATGTTCTTCTCTCCTTTTTGTCCCCACAGGCCCTGAAGAACTATGCAGAGTGCAGGCAGAGCGGAGGGGAGTGGAAACGGCAGCCAGGCAGGCCAAGGACCAGCAACACCCATCTGACCGGCCCGATGTGGGTGAGTGCCAGACATCCATGATTAGTATTGCATGCTGTATGACAAGGTGGGCAGTGTGGCATGGCCACCATTCATTGACATCACTGCCATGCACGCCACTTGTTACAGTCAACACTGTCCAGTGGCAGTGTATGTCTGGGTGTGCGTCACTGGTGGTCCATGCGTGCACCAGGTGCATGGCTGTGCCACTGCCTTTGCACCATATAGCCATGTCACTAGATGTCCACAGTGGTGCTGTGCATGACTTGGCCGGTGGGTGTGTGCAGCATTCCGCATGGCTGTATGCACCTGGATGGGCAGGTCCTGTGGACGTGATCACTGCGGGTGGTCACACATCATCACAGTGGTATGTCCCATGGCCGTATACCATGCACAGTGGGCGGGCTGTATGGGGTTGTGCATTCACACCTGTTGGCTGTGCTCCCTTGTCCTAGGTGCAAGACATCTGAGGGATATCAGAGACACCATGCGGGAGCTCCTGAATCTGGCCTGTGAGACAGTGGCAATACTGCGGAGGCTGGATGAGTCGGAGGTTCTGCAGCGACACAGAGCCAGAGGGAGCCAGAGCCAGGAACGGCAAAGCCTTCAATAGTCCCTTGGTCCCTGACTTCCCCTACCCCCCTGGACCCATCCTCACACCCCTCCTATCCCATCCCATTTGTCCACCCCTTCACCCTTCCCACCCCCCCTTTTTGTGTCCCCCACCACAAACCTGTAAATAGTTTTTATTCATGTACATAGTTGAGTTTTCTATTTTTACAATACATTTGACTTTTATATGAATACTGTGGTGTTCTCTGATTTGCAGCTGGATATAGGTGCTCAGCTGCAGTGGTGTGCATGGCATCAGGGGCGGTGCAGTCATGGGTATGTGTGTGTGTCCATGTGGAGGTGTCTATGGTGTGGGGGTAGATATCAGTCAGTGTCTGTGTTGTGTGTGTTGTTCCCTGTGCACTGGATGACTGTGTGCAGTGGTCCATGGCACGTGCTTTGTGTCCATGGTGCACCCATCGGCCCATCCATGGCCTGTGCAGCCAACACACATGCCTGTCTGTGACCTGCATGGTCCGCTGGCATGTCAGTGGTGGCATTCCCTGCAGGGCAGAGACTGTACCCGTCACTTTTCTGGGTTGCCCATGTCACTGGTGTGGTGCATGCCTGGCTCAGGTGGCACTGTGGGTGACATGGTCATTGTTCCACCTCCATGCTGTGGCTTGTGTGTGTTGCAGGGGATGTGCCCCACTGTCTGTGGCTTGTGCTCTGGGTGACTACTGGTGGTGTATTGGTCCATGGTGCCTGCGGAGGTGGTTGGCACTCCAGTGCCATGGTGGACTGTGGGTTGTGTGTACACGACTTACATGGGCCCACAATGGGGGCTTGGTTGCCCCACCACTGCGTCCCTGTGTTGTTGTGCCCTTGGGTATGGGTGGGTGTCTGTCCAGACCCTGTGTGGCATCCGGTGTGGTGCATGCTTCCATGCACCACTGTGGGTGTCTCTGCTGGCTGTTGTGGCCAGTGGTGGGCTGTGGTGTGTCACTGGAATACTGTGCAGAGCGCTGTACCACTGGTGGTGGTGTCAAGGACACGACCATCCCATAGGGGGTAACTCTTGTGCCAACGCAATTTCGGTCTCTCAGCAGTACCTCGGGGGACTGTGCGTGGTGGCACTGTGTCTGCCGTTGTTGCATTGCCATGTGCTGCAACCTGCTGATGGGTGCTCATGGTGGGTCTGGCTTGCATGGTTCTGTGGTGCACAGGGTTGCATAGACACTGTGGGGGTGGTGGCATGCATGGGGTTTCCTGCTGTGGTGGTCACTGCTCATGGGGGGTGTCTGAGGTCATGGTGCAGGGTGTGCTGTGCACTGGGGGATGGTGTGGCACAGGGTGGTCTTTCCTCCTTTGTGTGCCAATCACAGCTCTGTAGTAGGTGTGCTGGGGCACCATGGCCAGGCTGTGGGTTGGTTGCTTGTCTCCATGGACCAGTGGTTATTCCAGCCTTCCCCTGGTTGAAACATAGAAACATAGATTTTGACAGCAGATAAGGACAGCTTGGCCCACCCAGTCTGCCCATTTCCCTACCTAATGGATAAGCTGCAGATCCTAGTTAACCAGCAGCCTACTTCTTTCTAGCCCCACCCCCTAGAATTGCCTTATGACTGTCCCATGCATGCTTGAATTCCACCACTATTTTTGACTCCACAACCTTCTCCAGAAGGCCGTTCCATGCATCCACAACCCTCTCTGTGAAAAATACTCCTTAAATTACCTCTGAGCCGCCCCCCCTCTATCTTCAAATTGTGCCCCCTTGTTCTTGCACACCTCTTTTTTTGAAAGATGCTACCCTCTTGGACTCTGTTGATTCCCTTGAGGTACTTGAAAGTTTCTATCATGTCCTTTCCTCGAGGCTATACATATTAAGCTCCTTAAGTCTCTCTTCATATGTCTTCTGGTGCAGACCCTGCACCATTTTAGTTGCCCTCCTCTGGACAGCTTACATTATGTCTATGTCTTTGCGGAGATTGGGTATCCAGAACTGCATGCAGTACTCCAGATGGGGTCTCACCAGCTGTCTGTACAGAGGCATAATAACTTCCTGTTTTCTACTTGTGATGCCTCTCCCTATGCATCCCAGTATCCCCCCAGCCCTCCTTGCTGCCCTCTCACATTGCTTGCCCACCTTTAGGTCATCTGATATGACTACCCCCAGGTCCCTTTCCATTTTTGTTGTTGTTAGTATCTCACCCCATTGTGTACTCTTCCCTGGGTTTTGTTTCCCAGGTGCATTACCTTGCACTTCTTAGCATTGAATCTAAGCTGCCATACATTTGACCATTCCTCTAACCTTGCCAAGTCCCTTCTCATCCTTTCCACCTCACCTTGTGCATCAACTCTGTTGCAGATCTTGTGTCATCTGCAAAGAGACATACTTTTCCTTCCAGTCCTCTGCAATGTCGCTTATAAAGACATTGAAGATGACCGTACTAATACTGAACTCCTGCGCACCCCACTAGTAACCCTTCTTCAGAGTGGACTCCATTTACTATTACCTCTGTGTCCTATTCTCCAGCCAATTTTTACCCAGGCTGTCATCTTGGGACCAACTCCCAGGCTGGCTAACGTATATTAATCTTTTGTGGGACTGTGTCAAATGCCTTGCTAAAGTCTAGGTAGGCCATGTCCACAGCCCTTCCTGATCTACTACTTTGGTCACCCAGTCAAAGAAATCTATCAGATTTGTCTGGCATGACCTTCCCACTGTGAATCCATGCTGCCTTGGGTCTTGTGCCCCTCTGGCCTCTAGATACTCAACAATTCTTTCCTTCAGAAGTGATTCCATCATTTTCCTACCACTGAGGTTAAACTAACAGGTCTGTAGTTTCCTGCTTCTGTCTTGCTCCCACTTTTGTGAAGGGAATCACATCTGCCTCCTCCAGTCCTCGGTACCACCACATCCTCCCATGATTTGTTAAAGAGGGTAGTCAGTGGTGTCACTAGTTCTACCCTTAGTTCTTTTAGAATTCTGGGATGAATTCCATCAGGCCCCATTGCTTTGTCCACCTTCAGTTTTAAGAGTTCTTTCAGAACCCTTTCTTCTGTAAATGGGCTGGTATCAACTTCTGTATCCAGAGTGTTTCTACTGTTTGTTTTAGGTACCTCCCCCTCTTCCTTTGTAAATACTGAGCAAAAATATTTGTTTAGTATCTCTGCCTTTTCACAGTCACCCTCTGCCCACCCTCCCTCCCCTTTATTAAGCCTCACTAACCCTCCCTTGGTCTTCCTTCACTCCCTGATGTACCTATAAAAGGTTTTATCCCCCTTCTTAACTGAGTTGGCTATCTTTTCCTCGGTTTGGGCCTTTGCTGTTCTGACTGCCTTCCCAGCTTCCTTTTACTTTAACTGATACAGTTCTCTGTCCTGCTCCTTCTGTGATTCCTTGTACTTCCTGAATGCTTTCTTTTCTCTTGAACCTTCACTGCCACTTCCTTTGAGAACCATAGTGGTTTCTTACATCGTTTCATTTTGTTTATTTGCTTCACACAAAGGCTTGTTACCTCTGTGAGGGCAGTTTTTATTATACCCCATTGTTCTTCCACCCCTCCTTCCTGCCCATTTGCTAGTGCATTCCTTAGGCACTCACCCATTTTGGCAAAGTCAGCCCTCCTAAAGTCAAGTACTTTTGCCTTTGTATGGCTTGACTCAATTGCTGTGTTTATTGTGAACCATACTGTTCAATGGTTGCTAGTTCCCAGATGGCTACACACTTCTACATCTGTGATCCTCTATTCATCTCCATTTGAGAGAACCAGGTCTAAGATTGCTCCCTCTCGAGTGGGTTCCAATACTAGTTGTCTAAGGCATGCCCCCTGTAGGGCATCTAGAATAACCCAACTCTTTGAAGTGGCTGCTGCAACTGCACTCCAGTTAACATCTGGCATATTCAGATCACCCATCAGCAATATCTCCCCTTTTTCTGCCATTCTAAGTATTCTTTCTATTATTTCCTTGCCCATTTCCTCCCCCTGAGAAGGCAGTCTGTATACAACCCCTGTGCGGATTGTGGTGCCATTGCCGGTCTCCAAATTGACCCACAGTGCTTCTTCTCCTCCCTGTTTTCCCTTTTGTCCTGTTGCTTTGATTCCTTCCCTTATATAAAGAGCTACTACTCCTCCTCCTCTTTTACCCTCCCTGTCCCTCCTGTAGATAGTGTATCCTGGCATGTTTACATCCCAGTCATGGTTTTGTGTGTACCATGTTTCTGTGACTGCCACGATATCCAGATGTTCCTTCTCCATCAAGGCCACTAATTCAGGAAGCTTGTTACTCAGACTACGGGCATTGGTAGTCATTGCTCTCCATTTTTTGTTGGCTTTACCTTCTTTTACAGCATCCTCCACTGACCTTTCTACCTCAGTCTTTTTCTCATTTAGAACCCTGTTTTGTAGTGAGAGGCTGGATTGTCCTGCTGCTTATCAGTGCCTCCCCCTTGACTAGTTTAAAAGCTTGCCAATGAAGCATTTAAACCGATTGCTCAAAAGACTTGTTCCCTTCCTGGACAGATGCAGACCATCCTGCCAGTATAGGCTGGTGTCCCTCCAGGTGGAACCCCAGTCCCCAATGAAGCCAAACCCCTGTGCTCCACACCATTTTTCAACCATTCATTAAACTGCATGGTGCAAAGTACCCTCGCCTCACTCATGCCATTGACAGGCAGCACCTCAGAAAAGGATATTGTGTGTGATACTTGTCTTAGGCCCTTCCCCAATTCTACAAAGTCCTTCTGCACTGCTCTAATCTCATGATGAGCCAAGTCATTTGTCTCTAGGTGGACAATGATATCCAGCTCAGACTCCCGTGCAGCTGTTCTCGTGATCCTGAGGATGCACTTCCGGTCCCTCCAAGTCATGGCACCAGGCAGGCACCTTACTTCAGTTTTCTGTGCTCCCCCCAGTTCTATCCCCCTAATAATTGAGTACCCCACCAGGAGCTGGTTCCTTTCCCCGTGGTGTCCTCTGCCTCCTTCCTGTGGGCCTCCCTTGTGACAGTTATCCTCAGCCTCCTTAGTCTCCTCTGTGGGTGCATCCATAGGGGAGCTATGCTCCACCAGAATGGTGTATGGATTGTGGAGTGGAACAATTGACTGGGTGTGCCTCTGTTCCACCATCCTCACCCTCCCTGAGCCCACTGTGGTCCAACTGCTGTGCTTTCTTCACAACCTCTGAGGTAGTGGTGGTGGTTCTGGTGCTTCCTGGATGGGGAGGTTCCTTCCTACCATCCAGTGTTGCCTGGGGAAGGTTCCTTTACTACTGTCCAGTGTGGCCTGAAGACGGGCAGCTTCCTCCCTCAGGGCAGAGAGTTGTCTGCAAATAGGGCAGCATCTCAGCCTCCAGAAAGTCTCCCTGAAGACTGCTGCCCTACAGCCATTACATTGCACTACTCTCCACATTTTTTTTGTGTGTGTGATTGGTTTGTTATATAGAAATATATAATTATATATTATACAATGTGTATGCTTGTATTGTCAGTGCAGTGTGCTAGAGAGGATATGACAGTGATATGCACCTTGCACTCTTGAGGAAATGATGTCAGAACCCCAGGTATAAAGGAACTATTTCCAGGGGTGGGTGGGGTGAGGGGTGGGAAGGGGTTGGGCCTAAACTGTGCCCTCACAAAACAATCAGCTGAAAGCTCTGACCCACTGCTGCGATGAGTGCCTTCCGGTCAGCAAGATGCCCTACACAACAATTTGACAGAGAAAATACCCTGCTGATCAAACAGAGAAAAATCCACACATCCAAGTGAGACACAGGTAAACCTCCCCAGCCCCAAAACAGGCCTGGTGGTTTGTGCTCTGAAAGCAGTCAGCCCTAAAATAAGTCAGCTGTGCTTTAAACTCGTCCTGCACTGAAAATCTTAAAAATTGTAACAAACAAATGTAAACCTAGATCCACCTCCCTCTGTTGCTTGAAAGACTGTCTTTTCCTGTTTCACACTGCAGGTTTTGCTATGACAGCTCCTTAACCGCAGTAACTTATTTAAAAATAGTTTAACTATCACAAACTCCTACGCACCAGTAAATTATTTAAAAATAGTTTCTGTCCCAAAATCCTAGTAGTCAATCCAGCTACCCCCAAGGGACAACCAAAATTCAGCATTCAAACACTTGTGAAGTTACTTCTAAGATAAGCAGAGTTTGCAAGCTCCTTTTTCAACTCCTCAGCCACCTGTAATTTATTTAAAAATAATTTAACTGTCAGAAAATCCTAGTAGACAATCTAGCTACCTCCAAGGGTCTACCCAAATGCAGTATTTAAATCCTTCTGGAGTTATTCACAAGATAAACAGAGTTTGCAAGCCCCTTCTTGGTTAAACACTAAATAAATATGTGAATAAAAATCAATTACCAAGGGTAGTTAGTTTCACCTCCCACAGAATTAAGCAAAAGTGCACGTTGTTGCAGATATCAAGTGCAATATAGAATTTCTCACACAGCTCACAGCTGAATAAAGAAGTAGTGTCATTCCAGGTCAAGAAGATGTGCTTTGTGTCTCTAAATATTGCAGCCTCCAGTAACTTACAGTAATCTGATCTAGTCTGGATATCTCCACCAAGGGCAATTTGTTGACAATGCTTATGATGCAACCTTTCCTGTTCCAATACAACACTTTGTGGTCTGAAAACAATTTCCTGCACCTGAGGCTGTCTGTGTTTCAATTCATACTGCAGGTTTTGCTATGACAACTCCTTAACCACAGTAACTTATTTAAAAATAGTTTAACTATCACAAACTCCTACGCACCAGTAAATTATTTAAAAATAGTTTATGTCCCAAAATCCTAGTAGTCAATCCAGCTACCCCCAAGGGACAACCAAAATGCAGTATTCAAACACTTGTGAAGTTACTTCCAAGATAAGCAGAGTTTGCAAGCTCCTTTTTCAACTCCTCAGCCACCTGTAATTTATTTAAAAATAGTTTAAATGTCAGAAAATCCTAGTAGACAATCTAGCTACCTCCAAGGGTCTACCCAAGTGCAGTATTTAAATCCTTCTGGAGTTACAAGATAAACAGAGTTGTGATGTGCTTGGGGTGTGGGGGGACAATGTCTGTTCTGCTGTGTGTTCCTGTGCCCATCTGTGGCATGGGTGGTGGGCCCCTACCTCCCTGATTGTGCAGTTACATTGCTCTGCAGCTGGGGGGCTCCCTGCTTGCATTAAGGTGCCTCTGAACTGCTCAGCTGAACATCCCTTGTTGTGCTATGGCGCATCAGATCTGCTCAGCTTCCCCTCCCAAGTTGCGCTATGGCACAGGTGGTGCGATATTAAGTCGTTGACTGTAGGCGCAATTTGGCCTGCTCCCTTTTTGAATATCGCATCTCTTGCACATGGGTGCAATAGACTTGTGCTTGCTGCTGCTATTGCGCCCTTTTTGGGTGCAGTTTGAATATCTGGGCCACTGTGTTTAGCTGAACTAAACTGAATGGTTATCTGAAATGTTATCTAGGTGTAAATCTCAGGTGACTGAATGGGCTAGATAGCTATGCAGTTTAAATTACTTGTAGAATGGTGGGTGAGATACTAACAACAACAAAAATGGAAAGGGACCTGGGGGTAGTCATATCAGATGACCTAAAGGTGGGCAAGCAATGTGAGAGGGCAGCAAGGAGGGCTGGGGGATACTGGGATGCATAGGGAGAGGCATCACCAGTAGAAAACAGGAAGTTATTATCCCTCTGTACAGACAGCTGGTGAGACCCCATCTGGAGTACTGCATGCAGTCTGGAGACCCAGTCTCCGAAAGACATAGAAAGGATGGAAGCTGTCCAGAGGAAGGCAACTAAAATGGTGCAGGGTCTGCACCAGAAGACATATGAACAGAGACTTAAGGAGCTTAATATTTATAGCCTCAAGGAAAGAAGGGAGAGGGGGGACATGATAGCAACTTTCAAGTACCTCAAGGGAATCAACAAAGTCCAAGAGGGTAGCATCTTTCAACAAGAGGTGTGCAAGAACAAGGGGGCACAATTTGAAGATAGAGGGGGGACGGCTCAGAGGTAATTTAAGGAAGTATTTTTTCTGCTGGTTAACTAGGATCTGCAGCTTATCCATTAGGTAGGGAAATGGGCAGACTAGGTGGGCCAAGCGGTCCTTATCTGCCATCAAATTCTATGTTTCTATGATCTAGTAAGTAGGGGACGTGGCTTAGCTAGAAGGAAGCTAAGTTTCAAGACTGTCTTAGAAAGATTCTGCTAGAAGCTTGGCATAAAACACCAGAAGGAAGGAGTGCTGTGTGACAGAACATCTGTGCTGGGACTAAAGAAGCAGAAATATTGAACTTGGACCTTTAATTGATGGTAAAAACACAAACTAACAAACAAAACAAAATAAATGTGGTTGTTTGTCTGAGTTAAATGAACTGAAGGATTATATGAAAAGTTATCTAGGTGTAAATCCCAGGTGACTGAAAAGGCTTGATAACAGTGTAGTTTAAACTACTTGTAGAAAGATCTAGCAAATAGGGGGTTTGCCTTAGCTAGAAGAAAGCTAAATTTATAGACTGTCTAAGAAAGATTCTGCTAGAAGCTTGGCAGAAGACATCACGAGGAAGGAGTGCTGTGTGACTGGACTTCTCTCTACTGGGACTAAAGAAGTAGAACTCTTCTACTTGGACCTTCAATTCAGGGTAAAAAAAACAGACTAACAAACAAAACTAAACAAAAAAATCAGTGTGTTTGTCTGAGTTAACTGAACTGAATGGTTAATTGAACAGTTATGTAGGTGTAATTCTCAGGTGACTGAAAGGGCTTGATAGCTGTGCAGTTTAAATTTCTAGTAGCAATATCTGGAAAGAAATGGGCATGGTTTAACTGGAAAGAAGCTAAATTTAAAGACTGCTTTAGAAAGATTCTCCTAGAAGCTTATCAGAAGACACCAGGAGGAAGGAGTGCTGTGCAACTGGACTTCTCTACTGTGGCAATGGAAGTACAACTCTTGTTCTTGGACCTTTAATTCAGGGTAAAAAAACAAACTATCAAACAAAACAAAAAAAAATGTGTTTGTTTGTCTGAGTTAAATGAACTGAATGGTTATGTGAACAGTTATCTAGGTGTAAATCGCAGGTGACTGAATGGGCTTGATAGCTGTGCAGAGTAAATTACTTGTAGAAAGATCTAGTAAGTAGATTGCATGGCTTAGCTAGAACGAAGTTATATTTAAAGACTGTCTTAGAAAGATTCTGCTAGAAGCTTGGCAGAAGACACCAGGAGGAAGGAGTGCTGTGTGACTGGACTTCTCTACTGTGACTAAAGAAGTAGAACTCTTGTACTTGGACCTTTAATTTAGGTTAAAAAAACAACTAACAAACAAAACAAAAAAAACAGTATTTTTGTCTGAGTTAACTGAACTGAATTGTTATCTGTACAGTTTTCTAGGTGTAAATCTCAGGTGACTGTAAGGACTTTATAGCCGTGCAGTTTAAATTACTTATAGAAAAATCTAGTAATTTGGGGCCGTGGCTTTGCTAGAAGGAAGCTAAATTTAAAGACTTTCTTAGAAAGAGTCTGCTAGATGCTTGGCAGAAGACACCAAGAGGAAGGAGTGCTGTGTGACAGGACTTTTCTACTGGGAGTAAAGAAGTAGAACTCTTTTACTTGGACCTTTAATTCAGGGTAAAAAAAACAGGCTAGCAAACAGAACAACAAAAATAGTGTGTTTGTCTGAGTTAACTGAACTGAATAGTTATCTGAACAATTATCTAGGTGTAAATCTCATGTGTCAGAAATTGCTTGAAAGCTGTACAGTTTAAATTACTCTTAGCAAGATCTACTCAGAAGTGGGTGTGGCTTAGCTAGAAGGAAGCTAAATTTAAAGTCTGCCTTAGAAAGATTCTGCTAGAAGCCATGCAGAAGATACCAGGAGGAAGGAGTGCTGTGTGACTGGACTTCTCTATTGGGACTAAAGAAGTAGAACTCTTGTACTTGGACCGTTAATTTAGGGTAGAAAAACAACTAACAAATAAAAAACAAAAAATAATTAGTGTGCTTGTCTGAGTTAACTGAACTGAATGGATATCTGAACTGTCATCTAGGTGTAAATCTCAGGTGACTGAAAGGGCTTGATAGCTGTGCAGTTTAAATTACTTGTAGAAAGATCTAGAAAATGGAGGTGTGGCTTTGCTAGAAAGAAGCTAAATTTAAAGACTTTCTTAGAAAGATTCTGCTAGAAGCTTGGCAGAAGACACCAAGAGGAAGAAGTGCTGTGTGACTGGACATTTCTACTGGGACTAAAGAAGTAGAACTCTTGTACTTGGACCTTTAATTCAGGGTTAAAAAACAGACTAACAAACAGAACAAAAAAAGGTAGTAGCCCAGATATCCAAACTGAATCCAAAAAGTGCGCAATAGCAGGAGCAAGTGCAAGTCCATTGCGCCCATGCGCAAGAGGCACGATATTCAAAAACTGAGCTGGCCAAACTGCGCCTACAGCTGATGACTGAATATCACACCACCTGCGCCATAGCGCAACTAGGGAGGGGAGGCTGAGCAGTCCAGAGGTGCCATAGCACAACCAGGGATGCCCCCTCAACAGTAGGTTAGCAATGCAACTGCACAACCAGGGAGGTAGGGGCCCACCACCCATGCCACAGATGGGCAGAGGAACACACAGCAGAACAGACATTGTCCCCCCACACCCAATGCACTGCACAACTGGGGAAGGGCTGGAATACTGGCCCATGGAGACCAGCAACCAACCCACAGCTGGGCCAAGGTGCCCCATTACACCCCCCGGCAAGCTGTGACTGGCACACAAGGAGGGCTGACCACTCCATGCCACACCATCCCCCCAATGCAGAGCACACCCTGCACTGTGACCCCTAAACACCCTGCCCAGGAGCAGCATCCACCACTGCAGGAAACCCCATGCATGCCACCACCCCCACTGTGACAATGCAACCCTGTGCACCACAGAACCATGCAAGGCAGCCCAACCACGAGCACCCATCAGTGGGTGGCAGCACACAGTGATACAATGACTGCATACACAGTGCCACCATGCACAGCCCCCCAAGGTACTGCTGAGAGACCAATCATCCATTGGCACACAAGGTACCCCACACGGGACAGGGCATGCCCCTGACCCCACCACCAGTGGTACAGCACCCTGCACACTCTCCCAATGACACACCTCGACCTACCACTGGCCACAACAGCCAGCGCAGACACCCACAGTGGTGCATGGAAGCTTGCACCATGCCGGATACCACACAGTGCATGGACAGACACCCACCCATACCCTAGGGCACAACAACAAAGGGACACAGTAGTGGGGCAACCAAGCCCCCAGCGTGGGCCCATGTAAACTGTGTACACACAACCTGCAGTCTTCCATGGCACAGGAGTGCCAGCCACCCTGTGCAGGCACTGTGGACCTGTACACCACCAGCATTTGCCCAGAGCACAAGTCACAGACAGTGGTGCACATCCCCTGCAACACACACAAGCCACAGCATGGAGGTGGGTCAACAACTGTGGAGGCCACAGTGTCACCCGAGGCAGGCATGCACCACACCAGTGACAGTAGGCAACCCAGCATTGTGATGGGTACAGTGGCTGCCCTGCATGGACAGCCACAACTGACATGCCAGCAGACCGTGCAGGTCACAGACATGCATGGTTGTCAGCTGCACAGGCCATGAACAGGCTGACAGGGGTGCCATGGACACAGAGCATGCACTATGGACCACTGCACACAGTCATCCAGTGCACAGGGCACAACACACAAACCACATACACTGACTGATAGCTACCCCCACACCATAGTCACCTCCCCACGGACACACACATACCCATGACTGCACCACCCCTGACACCATGCACACCACTGCATCTGAGCACCTATAGCCCACTGCAATCAGAGACCACCACAGTATTCATTTCAAAAGATCTGTATTAAAACAAAATATAAAAGTTAACTATATACAATAATATATACAAGGTGGGGGAGGGCCACAAACAAGGAGGGGTGGGTAAGGGCAGGGTGACAAATGGGACAGGAAAGGAGGTGTGAGGGTGGGTCCAGGGGAGTAGGGGATATCAGGGGCAGAGGGACTTTCAATGGGAGCCCAACTCCCCGCTCTAGCTTCTCCTCTGCCGGTGCCTCCTGCAGACCCCAATCTGGTCAATGTGGTGAAGGATTTCCAGGGATGCCCTTCCCACATGCAAGATCTCCCGCAATGCCTCCTTTATTTCCATCAGCTGGCAGACACCTAGGACAAGGGAGCACAGTCAATAGATGTGAATTCACAGCCCCATACTGCCCACCCACTGTGCATGGCATACAGTCGTGGGACATGCCTCTGTGATGGTGTGTGACCACCCACATTGAACATGTCTACATGACCTGCCCACCCAGGCGCATACAGCCACATGGAATGCTGCACACACCCACTGGCCAAGTCACGCACAGCACCACCGTGGCCATTTAGTGATGTGGCTATGTGGTGCAAAGGCAGTGGCACAGCCATGTACCCAGTGCATGCATGGACCACCATCGATGCACTCCCAGACATTCATTGCCACTGTACAGTTCTCACTGTAACAAGTTGTGTGCATGGCAGTGGTGTCAATGGATGGTGGCCATGCCCCACTGCCCACCCTGTTACACAGCATGCAACAGTAATTATGGAGGTATGGCACTCAGCATCATCGGGCCAGTCTCTCGGGCGCTGTGGACTGTCGCCCCACCTTGCCTCCCTGTCCTCTTCATTGCACCACAGCTCACATGCCAGGTGCTGCTCCTCCAGCCCTGTGGTGCAAACATGGAGAGAAGAACATCAGTACAATCCCGTAGCAAAGCCCCCAACCCCCAGGTGTGTGCCCTCCCACCCAGCCAGACGCACCCACCCCACACCCTGATACCACCACAGCCAACACTGGATGGTCCCTCCCCCATGTGCTGGACACACACAACCGTGATACCCATATGGAAGATAAAAGTGTGTTGACATAACACCTACCTGGCCATGGCACCATGCCCCTCCTTGCATGTGCCCACAGGTGGGCTAGCAGGTCTGGCTTCCTCCGCCACAGGTCACCATATCTGTAGCGGCACTGCTCTGCTGTCTGCCCCCTTCCAGTGGCCTCCTCAAGTGCAGTGGCCACTTCCTCCCACACCTGGCTCCTGGATCTGTCCAGGGGTGCCTCCCCAAACAGTGGTCCATGGTGTGGCTCCACTATGGCCACTAGGTTGGCCAGTTCAACCTGGCTCCATTGAGCAGCCCTCCTGCACGACATTCTCTTAGCTCAGTCTGCAAAAATGGTGCTCTGCAGCGCGGCTCCCCACGTGCAGATGCTGTGCGGTACAGTGCTGCCATTCCCTATTGTGCTGTCACTGAACAGCATGATAGTGGTGCACCCATGCCTTATGCATGGTGCCTAGGGGGCAAAGGTCGGGCACAGGGTCAAGGTGCTCTGGCGCACGGACACGCACAGTGCCATTGGAACCCAATGCGTGTAGCATGATTGGCTGCCTGTGTGCTACCTCCAGTTGCAGCCTACCACGCTGTTGCCCCAGTGCACTCATGATGGCCCAGTGCCACAGTGCCATGTATTTTAACATCACTGTAGCGCCACTGGCACAATGCTGGCCATGCCCTGCATTGCTTCCCATGCACAGCACATCAGCAGCTCAGCAGATGTCTGCGTCAGCAACCTGGGCATGCGCAGTGAGGTGTGTTCTATGCATGTCACAGAACTGCACCCTTGGCTTAGCACGTTCAACACAATTGCGCAAAGTGCAACAGCGCGATATTCAGTCGTCATAAGCAAAACAGCTAATCAGCCATTCAATGGTGCAGCACTGCAATTTACATCCACTTAAAGTTACGCCTCACCTCATTTACATGGGTTGCACTATAAAAGTGTGACATTGGGCTGCACTGGCCTTAGTTGGTTACTGCAGTCTATTGGTGAGTTGCATGCTGTTTGGGACTGTGGACTGTGAATTTAGGGACATGCATGGGACTGCACAGGCACAGGTAACAGCTGTCATTCTTACAGGCTAAAAAATGACCGAGCAAGTTGTGGGAGAGGAGGAACACAGTGGTGGGAGGAGGAGGCCTAATTTTACAAAGGCCAAGACTGATGCTCCGTTTGATGCATACCTGGATCAGGAGCTGTTTCTCAGCGGATGGCAGGGAGCACCTCAAGCCCGCACTGCTGCATGGGAGGAGGTGGCATGTGCTGTGAACCTGCATGGCAGCCACCAGCGCTCCGTGCAGGAGTGCAAGAAGATGATGAGCACAGACAGGAGGAGGATAAAGGAGAAAGTGGCTGCCACCAGGGCAGCATGAGCTGTGACAGGTGGGGGACAGTTGGAGGTGGTACACTTGACCCCACAGGAGGAGAGGATTGCTGGAAGCATGCAGTGTTGTGCCATTGAAAGTGTTCCGGGTGGTGGCGTCCAGACAGGTGGTAGCCCATCACTGCATGGTAAGTCATGGTCTCAGGGCCAGATTAAGACAACCTGGGGCCCTAGACCCAAGAGAAATATGGGGCCCCACTCACTGCAACCATGCCTCTTCACCACCACCACTGTGCCCCTTTGCTGTGACTGCACTCCTTGGCCACTGCATATCAGTTACTGAAACCTAAAAAAAATGTTCTTACTGTCTCTCAAAAGTGGCATTAAACAGAGCATGGTAACAAAACCCCAACCTTTTGAAGTTTTGTTACCATGCCCTATGTTTTGAGTTTATATGCTTTGCACTTGCTGTATTGTAGAATTGATTTACAGTGTATAGTGACACCTTGTTACACACCGAAATCCATCACAGTCAAAATGTTGTTGTACCACAGTTCAAAGTTCATGGAATGCGGAAATACCATGCTGTGGTACAACAATATCTTGACTGGTTTTGAGAGTGCACAAGCCAGCAGTTTAACTAAAGGAAAAACTGCTGTATACACATCTCAGAATTCCAACAGTAAATTTTCTGACAGGATGAAGGCAGCATTTTTTTCTGAAATTGGCAGAGGGGTGGCTGGGGCACATTAAATACAAAATAATTTCAAATGTCATTGTTTTTGTTGCAGAACTTGTGGGGTCATAATACACTATAAAAAATACTGGCTGGGCAAACTGTGCCCAACCAGCCTGAGCTACCACCTTGGGGTTCTGATTCTGTGTGACCTCTTGAGCTTCTCTCTCAAGGTCTGACAGAATCAGAACCCCTTGGTGGCAGTACAGGCTGGTTGCGCACATTTGCCCAGCCAGTATTCTCTATATAGTGTATAGTGACCCCTTGTTCTGTATAGAAATTGATCGCAGGCAAAATGTTGTACCACAGTTGAAAGTTCATGAAACGTGGTAATACCATACTGTGGTACAACATCTTGGCCATTTTTGAGAGCGCACAAGCCAGCAGTTCAACTAAAGGAAAAAGTGCAGTATGCGCATCTCAAAATTCAAACAGTAAATATTCTGGCAGGATGGCAGTGGCATTTTTTTTCGAAAGTGTCAGAGGAGTGCATTAAATTCAAAATCATTTCGAGTATTTTTTTTATTTCTTTTTCTTGCGCGGCCACTATACATTATAAAAAATATTGGCTGGGTAACTATGCCCAACCAGTCAGCTACCACCTTGGGGTTCTGATTCTGTGTGATCTCTCAAGCTTCGCTCTTGAGGTCTAACAGAATCAGAGCCCCTCAGTGGCAGCACAGGCTGGTTGCGCACAGTTGGCTAGACAGTATTCTCTATATCTTATTTTGTGTTCCAGCAACTGGATGTTATATACAGTATCATTTTGGGTCTTGTAACAGTGGTCCATGTTTTTCCATTACTGTATTTTACTCATGCTTCTTTTGTAATCTCTGTCCCTATTGAAACTCTTTCCTGAGTAGCACTTGGAAATGAGCTTCAGCTCATTGGTGCTTTTCCCAGTTATCAACTTTTAAATAAATAAATAAAAATAACCTAACTAAAATGATTCAAAATTAATGAAACTAATAATATCAGTATGGAAAAATAACAATAGTCTGAGTTTTGATCATTTAGAGACATAATTACTAATTCAATGTCCTGCGCAGCCTGTATAGTGTTATGCTTGTGCAACTGTGTTAGTTTGGTTTTGGCCATTCACACTCTCTATTCCAGAGGAATTACCACCCTGAAGGGGTACAAAAGGCAAGGAACCCTTGGAGAGGGTTCCATCCCTTGAGGTGCCACAGGACAATTCTCATGGTTAAAGGCATCTTAGGAATCCCCCTAAGGAGAGAAGTGCTGCCATCGGAGGAGGAGGGGAGGATGGTGGGGCAAAGAAAAGATGCTTCACAATGAGACTGAGAGGAACTACTTATATAGCTCAGGAAGTGGGAGTGGCTGGCTGCTAGTTCATTGAACTAAAGGCCTAGCCTTCCAATTCAATGTCCTGCACAGCCAGTATAGTGTTGTGCTTGTGCAACTGTATTAGTTTGGGTTTTGGCCATTCGCACTCTCTATTCGACAGGAATTACTAACCTGTAGGGGTACGAAAGACAAGGAACCCTCTGAGAGGGTTCCATCCCTAGAGGTGCCAAAGGAAGATTCCTGTGGTTAAAGGTAACTTAGGAATCCCCAAAAAGAAATGTAGTACAAACATACCCCAAAAGAAAGAGGCAACACAAAGCATAGGAGCAAGCAGTAACTGTGATGTACTAGCAGTAACTGTGACCTAGTAGTAAAGAAGCATAGACAGTTTGATAATGTAATGAGATGCTCAGTTTGATAACGTAATGAAATGCCCAGGTTTACATAGCATGATACTAATGGTTTGCATTGAGAATTAGGGGATCCTCTAAAGAGAGAGGGAACAGCAGGACATCCTCCACCTCCATCCAACAGTGGCAACTATCTAAAGAAACTAAGGGACACTGCTATACTAACTAAAAGTTATGACCTGAGGCAATGAAGGAGAGGAAAAAAAAACCCTATGAGGAGCAAATCTCTGGGGATCCAAAGCCTAGGTTGCCTTCCCTCCAGGATTGGGATAGTTTATTTAGTGACGGCTCTGTAGCTGAAGTTTGGAAAACCCAATTAAAGAGTGATGAAAAACATTCCAATTTGGATGAAGGCTCTCACTCAAACCCTCTAGTGGGAATGTCCTGGAAGGTTGCGAGAAAACTCTGCAACAATATGTGCATCCAAGGCACAGAAAGAGAGCATCAACCTCTGAGGTACTCACCTGGCCTACCCACCCTAAACTCAAACCAGGTGAATGCAGTGAAGGTGTCTTGCTAGGGAAACCACTAAAGTCAATGGCCAACCATTATAGTGGAACACTAGAGCCAAAGGAGGTAACTTTTTCCACCCTTCACCACTAGTCTTAAATTCTACACCAGGAGCTGCTGTCATGTAGCAGGCAGCTAAAGCCAAGCCCGGGGTGAGGACATTCTCAGCTATGGGCCAGGTGAGAAGGATCCCACCCCAAGTTGGACATGCTCAAGATGTGGACTAAATTTAGAGTGAGACCACCAGCTGCAGGAACCCTGTGCCTGAATAGAATGGCTGGCATGCCCCAAAAATTGATTGAGAGCTGAAAAGTTGGTGAGCTGAATGAGCACGGCATGCTGAGATCGAAATGCGCATTGAGTGCTGAGACCTTGCAAGGTTGAATGCAGAATTGAGTGCAGCAGAATCCCAGAGGCTGAAGTTGAGGGAATGGCAGTAAGCATGAAGCAATGATCTGCATAAGCAATGAGCAATGATAGGGTAAGCAAGCATGGACATGCACATAGGTCAATAAGCAGTAGTAGTGATAGGTGGACCTGCACGGAGTCTGCCTAACATACTGTATAGCAATGAAACAGCACTGAATTGGGGGCAAGCCAGCCAGACATGAACTGCCAATTCAAGGTGACAAATACTCAGAGGATTTTTTGGCGGTGAGGTAGGATTTAATAATAAAGCTATGTTGACAGCCTCAGCAGGAGCTTAGTTGGCTGACCTCAGAGTTGCAACTGTAATAAAACATGGAGACAATACTCTGAAAGCAGGTGTTGCCAGACAGTGCAATGAAACTGCAAGTAGAATGAGAGCAGGAATGAGCAGCACAGCTAGGGTCAGAGTAAACTGTGTCAGGTGAAAAGAATTAAATATGCAACATGGAGCAGCTATGGTTGAGCTGAACACACAGATAATGATTGCAGTAGCATTGCAGTAGTTTGAGTGTGGTGAGCAACAGTGTAAAAACACAAGCACTGGGTACAATAGTAATTAGAGTAGCAGTGGCTGCAGTTGTAGGTAACTAAAAGCAGTAGCATGAGCTCTGAGTAGCAGTATGCTAGGAGCTTAGAAACAAAGCCTCCCAAAAAAACAAAATCAAAACACAGCAAAACAGGGAACAAGGCCCAAAAACAAGAGACACAAAACACAGGGAAGCACACAGCAGGAGGAAAGATACAAACCAGAAGCAGGAAAACAAACACTGAAGTCTAGCAGAGACATACAGAAACAGCAGGCTAGGGGGATAGGCCCCCAGCCAGCTCAAGGGACAAACTGCCACAGCCTCCAGCTGCAAAGAAAAAGTACTTCACAATGAGGCTGAGAGGAATTGCTTACATAGCTCAGGAAGTGGGAGTAGCTGGCTGCTTGTTCATTGAACTAGAGGCCTAGCCTTCCAATTGTCCTGGTAAAAATAATTTTTGGGATGTGAAATGTCATGATTTGCAGTTCTCCAAAGCCCCCCCTCCAAAAAAACAAAAAAATAAAAAAACACACATATGTGTTCACTTGCAGTCTGGGTGTTATCATTTTGTCCTGTCAGGTAGTATGAACCAGGATGCTGGAGTTTTGTTAGGTGGGATAGGGACCTGTCTCTGAAAGAGACAATGTCTTCAGTGGTGTGGTGTAATAATTAAGTTGGTAGTTTTCTAGAAGAGTCATGAACTTTAGAGAGTACTGTATATTGCAAAGCAAGTGATTGTTGGCAGACATTATTTCTGGGATCAAACATTTCTGTTATTGATAAGTAAGCCAGAATTAATAAATAGCAAGATTTACTAATGGGAATCTGGAAATATGGTCATTTGTTCACCCTGAAAACTCAGCTACATCAAGGTCAGAATTTCAATATGAGTGAGATGAAGGAATTAAAAAAAAAAGTACGATTTTTAATTGTACCAATAAAAAGCATTGTAGGTTTCCTAATTTTAGGAGTGAGATGAAATATAAAGCATACACACTGAATTAGAGTGTTAATCTTTTATATTTAAGAGTAAGACTTGATTCTAAGTGGAGATTGTAAGTGAGTGTGGGAGACAAAGCAAAGGAAATGGGCCTGTTCACACCTTAAAGGTCGGCCGGACCAGGGCCCTCTGAAGCTATCAGCTACACTTAACACCTAATCAGGGAGGTGAGAGTCATGTCACAGTTCAGCCCCTATCTTGCTCAGATTACTCAGCGGCTAAGTCCTTTACAAAAAATGCAGCTCAGGCAGAATGAAAAGGGTATATAGTAAATATATGCTGGGGATTGCTGGAGGGCCTCCTGGCAGTCTGGGGCCCTAGGTCTGTACCTATGTTGCCTATGTCTTAATCTGGCCCTGCATGGTCTGTCTATGGGGGGCAGGGTAGGTCACATGCAGTAACGCGACTTTGTTTTCCCTTATAGATCCTGAGCATCTACATGGGTCAGCGGTGGTGGGCCTGTCCACTGAGGACAGTCAGCTGGAGATGGAGGAGGGCCCATCCACCTCCACAGGTATACGTGGCTCAGTGCGACAGTGGGCCCACCTGGCTGACCACACTGATGTTGTTGGAACAGGTGCAGAGGAAGCCCTGCCCATGTCCCAGCATGCCAGCATCCACGGATGCCAGCATGCTGTGACTCGGGCCAGTGCCGAGTCCGTCACCGATGATGATGTCGCTAACAGCATGGGCAGTGACATGTGTGTGCCACAGGATGGCCACACAGCAGGTAACATCACGGCCATGGCTGTGGGTGGTGCTGCTATCGTGGAGGCCTGCGTGTCAGCACAGTCCCAGCCTGTGCCTGTCAGCACCAGTGGGGCAGCAGTGGTGTGTGTTCAGGACAGTGGGACTGTTGTGACCACTGCGGTGGCACCACTGAGCCCTGAGGAGTGGCAGCCAGAGGGGCAGCATCAGCAGTTGGCCAATTGGCTTGGGGGTACAGGGTCAAGCGGTGGCATCTGTGTACCACCTGTGGACATGCCCAGACCTAGTCCTGGTGTGCAGCGCCCACCATCAAGTGGTGCTGAGCATCAGGGCTGTGCACACCCTGAGGGACAGGATGCCGAGGAGGCAGATGACCTCTTGAACAAGCACACCCGCCTACTGCAAGCATCAGTCCAGCAGCAGATGTGGCTTGCAACATCGGTGGATGCACTGTGTGTGGCTCTGGAGTGGGCAGAGGAGCATTGCAGCAGAGACACTGCTCTGATCCTGGCAGGGATGGACCAGTTGCGGGAGGATGTGACCGCTGCCATTGACAGGCATGCACAGGCATACACTGCTGCCATGGCCACAATGGGCACACAGTCATGTGCCCATGCATCACGGACACCACGCAGTGCACTCTCCACCCCCCATTCCCGGCATTGTGCAACACCCTCCCTGTTGACACTGGGTTCAGCTGTGGGCATCCCGAGCACGCCTGGCACAGGCATGTTCGGTGTGCTGCAGACCCCTGTGCGAGCACGGTCGCATTCACACAGTGGAACCCTTGGGGGACCATCGGTGCCACCCCATGAGGCCAGTGGTCAGCCTGTCAGTGCTGGTGGGTCTCGGCGGGGCTTCCCATGCATCCATGGTGGCCGGGGCACTGTGTCACATGACTGACCTGTCTCCCAACGTGGCTACTGTCTGGTGCTGCCCTGTGTGCATTGTGTTTTTCAGTGGGCAGTGCATGGGTGGGTACCCGGCCCTGCACATGGACACGCAGTCCATCTGTACACCCTTCTGGCTGCTGTCCACAGTTGCGTGTGCATGATGATGCCTGCATTATGCTCTACACCAATGTGCAATGGCACTCAGCATCTGACACACTCACATGGACAGGCAGTGGGCGTGGTGGTCTGTGGACATGTGTGTGGCTAGAGGTGACATTCTGGGTCAGTGTGTCTCCTACCCTTTGTGCATGTCTGGTGCATTGTGTGTGTGTGCGTGTGTGTGTCCGTCCACATGGCATGTTAGACCTCACCCATCCCTGTTTGTGTGGGTGGTTCCATGCCCTTCCTCTATCCTTGATGGCATGCACCCCTGGTGTGTGTCCATGTGTGTTTGTGGGTTGTGCCTTAGCCACTGTTGGCTGCACATGGCCCCATGACTTACCTGGGTTGGCTGAAGTGCTCCTCCATGATGGTGTCCAGGTGCAGCTGTGCCAGCTGGAGCAGTCGGGGTCCCGTCAGCCAAGGGGGGGCTGCCCATCACCATCATCACCAGCGTCCTCATCATCCCCCATGGCTGTCCTTCTTCAACCTGTCTGGCTATCCCATGCGTTGGCCATGTGTTGTGGGATGACCAGGCCAGGAATAGCCCACAGGCCTTTGAGTGCTATTGCTGTAGGGCACCGCCGTAGGTGTCCAGGCAAGTGAAATGTGCCTTCAGCATCCCGAACACCCGCTCGATGACATTACGTGTGGTGGCATGTTCCGTATTGTAGCATTGCTGCGATGGGTTCAGGGGCCGCTGGTAGGGTGTGAGCAGCCAGGGATGGAGTGGGTAGCCACTGTCACCTGTGTGTAGAGGGTGGAGGTTAGTTTGGTGATCAGCATCGCCCTGCCATTACCACTACCCATGTCACCTCTGACCATGCCCCCCCAGGCCCTATGATTGTTCATGTGGTTTGCATACTCACCCACTAGGTGGCCAGTGGGGATATCCCCACTCTCAAATCTGTGGCACAGTGCTGACTGGTACCAGATGAAGGCATCATGTGCTCCCCCAGGGTGCATGGCACAGACATTGATTTTGCACCCCCTGTCATCGCACACCACCTGGCAGTTGATGCTGGCATAGCCCTTGCAATTGATGTATGCAGCCCCCTCAGGGCCAGGTGGTAGGCGGATTGCCACATGGGTGCAGTCTATTGCCCCTAGCATGCCAAGCATACGTGCTACCTTGTGGAACTCCTGTATGTTTGCTGTGCACTCAGCCAGTGTGCTGGGGAAATGGATGTACTCTGCAGCATGTGGCAGCAGTGCGCTGAGTAATTGGGTGAGGTGGCATGACGTGGCTGACTGGGTTATGTCTGTGGTGTCCCCAGTTGGTCTCTGGAAGGTACCCGTGGTGAGCAAGCACATGCAAGCTGTCACTTTGGTCTCCACTGACAGGGCATGGCTCCGTCGTGTGGGTGCCTGCATCACATCACTGCACAGCTCACAGAGTCACCTCAGAATTGCCCGATTCAGGCGGCACCGGCCCACAATCTTGGTATCACTATACAGCTCGAAGCTGGTGCAGGCTCAGTACTGCCTGTTGGGGGCATACCGCCGACAGGCCCTTCCACGGCCACATCCCCCTGCTGCCTGCCTTCTCACCCCCTCTTAACAGCCTCCATCTGGAAGGTGGCACTGGCCATGTCCCTGGCTTGTGTTCACCCCCCCGGCAGCTGTTACTGTATTCCCCCCCGCTGTCCTCACTGCTACTTCCCCTGCACTGGGAACACCTGCCTGTGCTTGCCTCACTGCTGTGTGGTGTACCTCCCCCTTCTGCAATGTCTCCCCAGACCTTTCCCTGTGGCTATTACTTCCAGGTGTCATTTCCTGCCTGGCTCTGTGTGTTCCTGTGGCCCAGTGTGTCCTGCTGTATTTTGCTGTCATGTGGCTTCCCTGTAGCGTTCTTGCACCTCTCCCTTGGTCCCTTTTATTTTGGCTCATTTCCGCTATGGCACAACTTCTGCTTACTCCCCAATTGCTCATGGCACAAGTTGTTGAATATCACACTGTGGCATTTATGCATGGTTCCTCCCCCTTCAGTTGCACATGCCTTCATTATCATTGCGCTGTTGCTCAGCATGATTTAGGGGGCGCAACTGCCTTCTGCTGAATATCACAGTATGGTGCATTTTAATACTTTCGCAGGCATAACCCTATTACGCATGGCTCAACTCTTTTGAATATCTGGGCTAGTGTGTTTGTCTGAGTTAACTGAACTGAATAGTTATCTGAACAGTTATCTAGGTGTAAATCTCATGTCAGAAATTGCTTGATAGCTGGACAGTTTAAATTACTCGTAGCAAGATCTACTAAGAAGGGGGCATGGCTGAGCTAGAAGGAAGCTCAATTTAAAGACTGCCTTAGAAAGATTCTGATAGAAGCTTGGCAGAAGACAACATGAGGAAGGAGTGATGTGTAACTGTACTTCTCTACTGGGACTAAAGAAGTAGAACTCGGGCCTGGATATTCAAACTGCACCCAAAAAGTGTGCAGTAGCAGGAGCATGCACAAGTCTATTGCACCCATGCGCAGCAGACACGATATTCAAAAAAGGAGCATGCCAAATTGCGTCTACAGCCAACGTCTGAATATCTCACAACCTGAGCCATAGCGCAACTAGGGAGGGGAAGCTGAGCAGATATGATACGCTATGGTGCAACAAGGGATGTCCAGCTGAGCAGTCCAGAGGTGCCATAGTGCAAGCAGGGAGCCCCCAACTGCAGAACAATGTAACTGTACAACCAGGGAGGTAGGGGCCCACCACCCATGCCACAGATGGGCACAGGATCAAACAGCAGAACTGAAATCATCCCTCCACACCCCAAGCACAGCACAACTGGGGGAGGGATGGAAAAACCACCTGCCCATGGATACAAGAAAACAACCCACAGCCGGGCCATGGTGCCCCATCACACCCACCGGCAAGCTGAGACTGCCACACAAGGAGGGCGGACCACCCTGTGCCACACCATCCCCCCCAGTGCACAGCACACCCTGCACCATGACCCCCCAGACACCCCCCCATGAGCAGTGACCACCACTGCAGGAAACCCCATGCATACCACCACCCCCACTGTGACACTGCAACCTTGTGCACCAGAGAACCATACAAGCCAGCCCCACCATGAGCACCCAGCAGTGGGTGGCAGCACATGGCAATGCAACATTGCCACCACGCACAATCCCCCCAAGGCACAGCTGAGAGACCGACCATGCATCGGCACAAGAGGTACCCCACATGGGACAGATCATGCTCCTGACACCACCACCAGTGATACAGCACCCTACACAGTAGTCCAGTGACACACCCCGACCCACCACTGGCCACAACAGCCAGCACAGACACCCACAGTGGTGCGTGGAAGCATGCACCACACCGGATGCAACACAGTGCAGGGACAAACACCCACCCATACCCAAGGGGACAATAACACAGGGACACAGTAGTGGGGCAACCAAGCCCCCAGTGTGGACCCATGGAAGCTATGTACACACAGCCTGCAGTCCTCCATGGCACAGGAGTGCCAGCCACCCTGCGCAGGCACTGTGGACCCATATACCACCATCATATGCCTGGAGCACAAGTCACAGACAGTGGTTCACATCCCCTGCAACACACACAAGCCACAGCATGGAGGTGGGACAACAACTGCGGAGGCCACAGTGTCAGCTGAGGCTAACATGCACCACACCAGTGACAGGAGGCAACTCGGCATTGTGACAGGTACAGTGGCTGCCCTGCATGGACAGCCACCACTGACATGGCAGCAGACCTTGCAGGTCACAGACATGCAAGGGTGTCAGCTGCACAGGCCATGGACGGGTTGACAGGGGCACCATGGACACAGAGCATGCACCATGGACCACTGCACACAGTCATCCATTGCACAGGGAACAACACACACACCACAGAGACTGACTGATAGCTACTCCCATACCATAGTCACTTCCCCACGGACATACACACATACCCATGACTGCACCACCCCTGACGCCATGCACACCACTGCAGCTGAGCACCTATAGCCTGCTGCAAATCAGAGACCACCACAGTATTCATATCAAAAATTTTGTATTCAAAAATATCAAAATAACTATTTACACAACTATGTACAAACGTGTGGGGAGGGACACAAACAAGAAGGGGTGGGTAAGGGACAGGGGTGAACATGTGGAGAGGAAGAAGGGGTGTGAGGGTGGGTCAAAGGGGGGAAGGTGGTAGTCGGGGCATGGGGACATCAACGGCTGCCCTGGTCCTGGCGCTGATGTGTGCACCTCCATCTCCTCCTGACCCCATGGTGGTGTATCCACTGAAGGAGCTGCAAAGTCTTCCTCACCACCTGGAGCAGCTCAGTAATTTCCTGCTGAATTTGCAGGAGTCTCCGGTCACCTAGGATGAGGGAGCAGAGTCATAGGTGTGACTGTCCATCCCCTGCAGCTCACCCATTGTGCATGGCATACAGCCATGCCACACCCCTGTGATGGTGTGCAACCACCCACAGTGACCGTGGTCCACAAGGCCTGCCCACCCAGGCAGCCACACAGCCATGTGGACCACTGCACACACCCACTGCCCATGTCCCTGCCAGCACCACCATGGCCGTACAGTAACATGGCTGTCGGTGTGAGAGCGCAGTGCCACAGCCATGTGCCCAGTGCATGCATGGACCATCACTGACGCACTCCCAGACATGTAGTGCCACTGGACAGTACTGACTGTCACAAGTCGCGTGCATAGCAGTGGTGTCCATGGATGGTGGCCATGCCCCGCTGCCCACCCTGTTACACAGCATGCAATAGTAATCATGGAGTTATGGCACTCACCCTCATCGGGACGTTCAGGTCGGCGGTGATGGCCATTGTCCCACCTGGATGCTCTGTCCTCCTCCTTCCTCCACTCCTCCCTCAGCCGGCGAGACTCGTCCATGCCTGTGGGGGAAACAAGGAGAGAAGAACATCAGTACAATCATGAAGCAAAGTCCCCCTGCCCCAATGTGTGTGCCCACCCACCCAGCCAGACCCACCAACCCCACACCCTGTAAACACCGCCACAGCCAACCCTAGACTATCCCTCCCCTATGTGCTGGACACATACAACACTGTTACCCATATGGACAATACAAGTGCATTGACGGATCCCCTACCTGGATGTGGCACCATGCCACTCCTGGCACGCGACCACAGATGGGCTAGTAGGTCTAGATCCCTCCTCCTGAGGTCCCCATAGCAGTACCTGCACTGCTCCATGGTCCTCCTCCATCTGGTGGCCTCCTCCAGGGCAGTGGCCACCTTCTGCCACACCTGGGTCCTGGCCCTGTCCAGTGGCACCTCCCCAAACAGAGGCCCATGATGTGGTTTGACAACAGCCACAAGGTTGGCTAACTCTATGGCAGTCCACTGTGGGGCTCTTCTGCATGCCATCACAATGGCTATAGTAGGCAATATGGCGCTCTGCAGCACGGTACCCGACGTGCAAATGCTGCGAGGTACAGCGCTGCCATTCCCTATCATTATGTTGCGAACAGCGCGATAGAGGTGCACCCATGCCTGACGCATGGCGCCAAGGGGGCAAAGGTCAGGCACAGGGTCAAGGGTCTCTGGCGCAAGGCCACGCACAGTGCCATCGGATGACTACGCGTATAGTGCAATTGCTTGCCTGTGTGCCAGCACCACAGTGTACTATCGAGCAGTTGTGCCATTGCGCCTATGAAGGCCCATTGTCACAGCGCCATGTAGTGACCTTCGCTACAGTGCCACTGGCACAATGGTGGCCATGCCCTGCATTGACCATCACGACAGCACATCAGCATCTATCGCTCCTTTCAGTCACCTGAGAATTTCATTTACATCTCTTCAATTAACCATTCACATTAACTCAGACAAACAAACTATTTTGTGTTTGGTTTTGTTTGTTAGTCGTTTTTTTACCCTGAATTGAATTTCAGTACAAGAGTCCAATACTTTTCCTCATTAGAGAAGTCCAGTCACAGCACTCCTTCCTCCTGGGGTCTTCGCCAAGCTTCCAGCAGAATCTTTCAAGACAGTCTTAAATTTAGCTTCCTCAGCTAAGCCACACCCCTATTTGCTAGATCTGTCTGGTTAGTTAAACTGTACAGCTATCAGGCCATTTCAGTCATATGAGATTTACACCTACATTACATTTCATAACCATACAGTTCATTTAACCAGACAAATACATTTATTTTGTTTTTGTTTATTAGCTTGTGTTTTATGATCAATTAGTCTGAGTACTTGATTTCTACTATTAGTCCCAGAGATCCAGTCACACAGCACTTCTTCCTTCTGGTGTTTTATACTAAGCTTCAAGCAGAATCTTTTCTAAGATAGTCTTTAAATTTATTTCTTCTAGCTGCTTCACATCCCTACTTACTAGATATTTCTATAAGTAATTTAAACTGCACAGCAATCAAGCCTTTCAGTCACCTGAGATTTACACATAGATAACTTTTCAGATAACCATTCAGTCTATTTTACTGTATAAACTAACTTTTATTTTGTTTGTCATTTTTTTACCATGAACTAAAGGTCCAAGCAAGAGTTCTACTCTTAAGTCCCAGTAGAGAAGTCCAGTCACAGCACTCCTTCCTCCTGGTGTCTTCTTCCAAGTTTATCAGAATCTTTCTAAGACAGTCTTAAATGCATCTTCCTGCTCTCACCTACTAGATCTTTCTACAAGAATTAAACTGCACAGCTGTAAAGCTCTTCAGTCAACCGGAGATTTAAATTACATCACTGTTCAGATAACTATTCAGTTAGTTAAGTCAGAGAAACACACTTTATTTTGTTTGATTTGTTAATCTGTTTTTTTCTGAATTAAAGATCTGTACAAGAGTTCTACTTTAGTCCCAGTAGAGAAGTCCAGTCACACAGCACCCTTCCTTCTGAGTCTTCTGCTGCTTCATGAGAATCCTTCATGGCAGTATAATTTAGCTTCCTTTGTTAAGCAACGCATCTTCTACTTCTCATCTTTCTATGGGCATTATTTAAACTGCAAGACAAGCCCTTTCGTCCCTGAGATTTACATTTAGATAACTATTCAGATATCCATTTAATCATTTAACTGTTGCATTAAACTATTTTTTTATTATTTCTTAGTTTGTTTTTTATTCTGAATTAAAGGTCCAAGTACAAGAGTTCTATTTCTTTAATTCTATAGAGAAGTCCAGCAACTTAGCACCTTCCTCATGGTGTTTTTGCCAAGCTTCAACAGAATCTTCTAAGGCAGTCTCAAAGGGTTGTTTCAGCTAATCCATGCCCACTTACAAGATCTTTCTATAGTAATTTAAACTGTACAGCTATCAAGCCCTTCACCAACTGAGATTATACATAGATAACTGTTCAGATAACCATTCAGTTTAGTTAACCTGACAACACAGTAATTTGCTTTGTTTTGTTTGTTAGTCTGTTTTACCCTGCTGTGGTCCAGGCTGTGTTCTATCTTAGTCGCAGCAGGGAGTCCAGTCAGTACTTCTTCCTGGAGTCTTCTCAAACTCTAGCAGAATCTTTCTAAGACAGTCTTTATACGAGCTTACTTCTAGCTGCTACTCTCTACTTCTAGATCACTCAAGTGTTGCCCCACAGCTTTCAAGCCCTTCAGTCACCTGAGAATTATAGCTAGATAACTTTCATTTAACCATCCAGTTTATTTAACTCAGACAACCAACTTTTTGCTTTGTTTTGTCAGATTTTTTACTATGAACTAAAGGTCTGGTACAAGAGTTCACTTAAGTCCCACAGAAGTCCACACACAGCACTTCTTTCCTCCTGTGCCTTCAAGCTTCCATCGAATCTTTCTAAGACAGTCTTTAACAGAACTTCCATGCCCTACCTATTAGATCTTCTACAAGTAATTTAAACTGCATAGCTGTAGCCCTTTCAGTCACTGAGATTTACAACTACATCACTGTTCAGATAACTATTAGTTCAGTTGTCAGAGAACACACTTATTTTGTTTGGATTTGTTATCTGTTTTTACCCTTGATTAAAGGTCCACAAGAGTTCTACTTGTCCCAGTCAGAAGTCCAGTCACACAGCACCCTTCCTCCAGGTACTTTGCCAAGCTTCAAGGAGAATCTTCTGATGCAGTAGTTAAATTTAGTTTTTGGTTGGGTACGCACCCTACTTATTTCATCTTTCTACAAGTAATTTAAACTGCACAGCTTCAAGCTCTTTTCAGCCCTGAGATTTACACTAGATAACTATTCGATATCCATTCATCCATTTAACTGAAACAGATAAACTGATTTTTTATTTATTTGTTAGGTTGTTTTTTTTACCTTGAATTAAATGTCCAAGTACAAGAGTCTTCTTTTTAATTCTATAGAGAAGTCCAGTCACTTTCAGCACTCCTTCCTATGGTGTTTTTGCCAAGCTTCAACCAGAATTTTCTAAGGCAGTCCCTAAAGGTGCTTCCTTCTAGCTTTTCCAGCCCACTTACTAGATCTTTCTGCTAATTTAGAATTGTGTTGTTATGAAGCTCTTTCAGTCACCTAAGATTTACATCTGATAACGTATAGATAACCATTCAGTTCATTTAACTCGACAAAAACGCTTTTTTTGTTCTGTTTGTTAGTTTGATTTCCTCAATTAAAGGTCCAAGTACAAGAGTTCAACTTCTTTTGTCCTTGTAGACAGTCCAGTTATATTGCACTCTTCCTCCTGTTGTCTTCGTTCACTTTGGCAGAATCTTTCTGAGACTGTCTTTAAATTTAACTTCCTTCTAGCTAAGCTTCACTATTTGTTAGATCTTCATAAGTATTTAAACTGCAGCTATCATTCTTCAGTCACCTGAGAATTTTAACCAGATAACTGTCTGATAATGATTCAGTTATTTAACTCAAACACATTTTTTTTTTTTTTGTTATTTGTTTTACCCTGAATTGAAGATCCAAGTACAAGAGTTCTATTTTAATCCCAGAGAAGTCCAGTCGTGACACTTTTCTCCTTGTGTTTCTGCCAAGCTTCTAGCAGAATCTTTCAAGCAGTCTTAATTTTGATTGTTCTGTCAAAATCACGCCCTTTCTTACTAGATATTACAAGAAATTTAAATGAACAGCTATCAGGTTTTCTCACCTGAGATTTACATTTAGATAACTATACAGATAACCATTCAGTTCAGTATTCTGAGAAACATACTAATTTTTGTTTGTTTGTTGTTTTTTTTTTATTCTGGACAAAGGTTCAAGTACAGAGTTCTACTTTATTGCCAGTAGAGAAGTCCAGTCACTCACCACTCCTTCCTCATGGGTCTTCCACATCTTCGAGTGAACTTCTAAGCAGTTCTTAATAAGCCTTCAAGTAAGCCATGTGCCTAATTTCTAAATCTTTTTACAAGTAATTTAACTGTATATCTATTTGTGCCCTTTCAGTCACCTGAGACTTACACTTACATAACTCTTCAATTAACCATTCAGTTCCATTAACTCATACAAACACACTGATTTTTGTGTTTAGTTTTGTTTGTTAGTCTGTTTTTTTACCCTGAACTGAATTTCCGAGTACAAGAGTCCCACTTCTTTACCTCAGAGAAGTCCAGTCACAGCACTCCTTCCTCCTGGTGTCTTCTGCTGCTTCTAGTAGAATGTTTTAAGACTGTATTTTCAATCATTTCCTTCAGCTGCCACATCCCTACTTACTAGATCTTTCATAATTTCTTAACTGCACAGCTATCGCCTTTCAATCAACTGATTTACATTTAGATAACTGTTCAGATAACTATTCAGATCAGTTAACTGACAAACACAGTAATTTGCTTTGTTTTGTTTGTTGGTCTGTTTATCCTGAATTAAAGGTCCAGGTGTGTTCTCTCTTTAGTGCATTGGGAAGTCCAGTCACACAGCACTCCTTCCTCCTGGTGTCTTCTGTCAAACTTGTTGCAGTCTTTCATGACAGTCTTTGTATTTATTACTTCTAACTAAGCCACACCCCTGCTTAGATCTATTCTACAAGCATTTACTCTGCACAGCTATCACAGTTTTAGTCACTTGATTTATGCTAGATAATTTTTCAGATAATCATTCAGTTCATTTAACTTGGACAAATTTTTTTTCTTTGTTTGTCAGATTTGACCTGAACTAAAGGTCCAAGTTCAAGAGTTCTACTTATTTAGTCCCAGTAGAGAAGCATAGTCACACAGCACCTTCCTCCTGGTGACTATTTTCCAGCTTCCATCAGAATCTTCTAAGACAGTCTTAAATGCACTCCTACGATTCTACTTACTAGATCTTTCTGTTAGTTTGAACTGCACAGCTATCGCCATTTCAGTCACCTGAGATTACATTTAGATAACTGTTCAGTAACTATCTGTTTGGTTAATCATAAATTTTTTTTTTTGCCTGTTTTTTTTTTTGTCCTGAATTAAGGTCCATGTACAAAGTTGTACTTCTAGTCCTGTAGAGAAATCCAATCAATTGTAGTTTCTTCTCCTGGTGTCTTCGCCAAGTTTAGCAGAATCTTTCTAAAGCAGTCTTAAATTTAGCTTCCTTCTACTAAAAAGTCTTTTCTTACTAGATCGCTCAACAAGTAATTTATACTGTACATCTATCAAGCTCTTTCAGTCACCTGAGATTATCTAGATTACTGCACTTGATAACTGTGCTTCAGTTAACTCATAGAAACACACTAATTGTTTTTTTATTCTGTTTGTTAGTTTGTTTTTTTCCTAATTAAAGGTCCGTTCAGAGTTCTACTTTATTCCCATAGAGAAGTCCAGTCACACAGCACTATTTCCTCATTGTGTCTTCGACGTTTTAGAAGAATCCTAAGGCAGTCCTTAAATTTAGCTTCCTTCTAGGTGCTTGCCCCCTAATTATTAGATCTTTTACAAGTAATTTAAACCACATCTATTGCCCTTTCAGTCACCGGAGATTTATACAAATAGTTGTTCAGATAACTATTCAGTTCAGTTAACCTAGACAAACACTCTTTTTTTTTGTTTTGTTTGTTAGTCTGTTTACTTTGAATTAAAGTTCCAAGTACAAGAGTTCTACTTCCTAGCCCAGTAGAGGTCCATTTACATCACCCTTCCTGGTGTCTTCTCTGCTTCTTCATAATCTTTCTAAACAGCTTTTGAATTTATCTTTTCTAGCTGCCACACCCCTTCTTACAAGATCTTTCACAAGTAATTTAATCTGCACCACAATCGTCGTCACCTGAGATTTACACCTCTATAACTGTACATAACCATTCAGTTCATTTAACAGACAAAAAAACACATTATGGGCCCAGATATTCTGGGGTGTTGTTGCGATGCTAAGTCCAAAATGTATTTTGTGATATTCAGAAGGAGGCAGAATATGTTTAATTTAAACATGTTGAGTAACAGCGAATGCAATGAAGGCAGTAAATCAAGGGGTGGATCTATGCTAAAGAGCTAATGCGTTATTCAATATTTGTGCAATACGCACAGCGAACAGCCGGAAATTCGTGTGAAATGAGCTGTGCTCAAAGGCTCAAGGAAGCTACGAAGAACGCCATAAGGATGCCAAGGGGGAGAGAGAGACAGACAGATAGACAGTGACAGGCTAGGCAGGCAAGGCAAGCGTGGGTATAGGTGAGGGGCAGGTGCCCGTGGTGGAAGTAGCAGTGAGGACAGCGGGTACAGCAACAGCAGCCGGGGGGGTCAGGAAGCCAGGAGATGGACAGTGCCAGCTTCCATGGAAGCTGTAATGAGGGGGGTGAGGTCTTGGCTGCCGCAGGGGGACATGCGAAGGGCTCGTGGTGTATGCCTCAACAGGCAGTACTCGTGCCCTGTGCTTTGGTTGTACACAGATGTAGATCGTCCGTACCACCTGGGATCAGGGCACACTGAGACGGCTCTGTGAGCTGCAGTGATGATGCAGGCACTTCATGACAGATTTACGCCTGTCAGTGGAGACCAAGGTGACAGCCTGCATGTGCCTGCTCGCCATGGGTATCTTCCGAGAGGCCAACAGGGGACACCACAGGCATCACACGGTTGGCCATGTCACGCATCCTCACCCAATTCCTCAGTGGCACTGCTGCCACATGCTGTGGAGCACATCCATTTCCCCCAGCACTGCTGCAAGTATGCAGCAAACATGCAGCAGGAGTTCCAGGCAGCACATATGCCTGGCTTGCTAGGGGCTATAGACTGCACCCATGTGGCCATTCTGCACCACCTGGCCCTGATGGGGCTGCATATAGGAACAGAAAGGCTTCCAGAGTCAATCACAGGTGTGGATGCCACCACGCGATAATCATGTCTGTGCCACACCCTGGTGGAGCACATGATGCCTTCATCTGGTATCAGTCCACCTTGCCATTGATTTGAGAGGGACATCCCAGGCCATCTAGTGGGTGAGTATTTACGTATGAATGCAAATCAGTAAGGTGGATGCTAAGGTGCCATGGTTGGCACACAGGATATGGGCACATGGACCTGAACATGATATTGATCTCCACTATTCCACACAGGTGACAGCGGATACCCACTCCGTCCCTGGCTGCTCACACTGCGACCGGGTGCCCCATGACCCCATCGCAGCAATGCTATAATGAGGCACATGCTCTGCCACAACATCATAGAGCGGGTGTTTGGGATGCTCAAGACACGCCCGATGCCTGAGGACACCCGCGGTGTTCTGCGGCAGTGTTTTCCCAAAAGGCTCAGATATTCTGCCTGTTGCATCCTGCACAACATGGCCAAAGATCATAGAATAGCCTCACAGGTTGAAGAGGGGGATAGCGGTGGGACGCCAGTGGCGCCGGTGTTGATGGTGATGAGCAGTCCCCTAAGAAGGCGGGACCCCGACTGATCCGGCAGGCCCAGCTGTGCCTGGACACCATCACAGAGGAGCACTATGCAGAACACAGGTAAGTCAAGGGGACATGCAACCAACAGTGTCCATGCGCGAAACCACAGGCACACAGGGTAACACACCAGGGTGCATGACGTCCAGGAGTGGAAGGGTCCAGGCATGCAAACATACCATCAGGAGGTGAACACTCTATGTAAGGCTACACACACACCAGGCACAGAGTGTACATGGGCAGATGCACGTACAGCAGAACCGGTATATTATAACACAGAACCACCAACCACCCCACCACCTGTGTACTGTCCAAGCACTGTGTCAGATACTGGGCACCCTTGCACCTGGGTGTGTACAGTACCATGCAGACATCATCATGCACACGCATTCTGTGGACAGCAGTTGGGATGGTGTGCAGGTGGTCCATGTAGTTTGCGTGTTGAGTAGAGCACCCAGTAGTGCACTGCCCCACCATGACACATTACTGTACTACAGGGCAGCACCAGACAGGACCCACACTGGGAGACAGGTCAATCGTGTAGCACTGTCCCGTAGCCACCGTGGGATGCATGGGCCCTGTTGATGACCCAACAGCCCTGGCAGGCTGAGCAGGCTACATGGGTGGCACTGTTGGACCACCAGGGTCCCACTCGCATGAACGCGACCTTGCCCGCACAGGGGTCTGCAGCATGCCGAACAAACCTGCACCAGGGGTGCTCGGGATGGCCACAGCAGAACCTGGCATCGACAGGCCTGGTGTCACATGATGCCGGGAACGGAGAGTGGAGAGTGAACTGTGTGGGATGTGCGTACAGGGCACCTGACTGTGTGCCCATGCGTCCACGGTAGAGACCACTGCCTGGGTCAGCCTGTGGTGGTGGTGGTCACATCTGTCTGCATCTGAACCAGCTCTGCATGGTCCAGAGCACACTCCTGCTGTGCCACTCCACAGCCACAGACAGTGCCTCCACGGACATTGCAGCCCTCCTCTGCTGCTGTACTGATTCCTGCAGCAGGCGGTGCCTGGCGTCAATGAGGTACTGTGCCCCAATGGCATCCCTGTCCCCAGGGTGTGGAAGGTCCTGATGCACAACACCCCTTGAGGGTGGGTGCTGTTTGTCAGGACCAGGAATGGGTGGATCAAAGGGCGGCGGACATGTGCCACCACTTGACACTGTACCCCCAGTCCTGGTGGGTGACTGCTGCTGCTGCCCCTCCAACCGCTGTGCCCCAGGGTCCACTCGTTCCACCGCTGTGGCCGCAACAGTGCCAGACACCTGTACAGCCACCGGTGCTGCCCCACTGGTGATGACAGGCACAGCCTGGGACTGTGCCAACATGCTGGTACACAAGTTGGAACCAGAAAGGCCCAGGGGCACGTGCTGGCCTGCTGTGTGTCCGTCATGGGACACACACCTATCACTGCCTGTTGCAGTCCTTGCATCATCAATGGTGCAGGTACATGCTACAGCCACAGTCACAGCGTGCTGGCATGCTTGCATGCCAGACTGCTGAGACACAGGCTGTGCACCTCCCCACACCTGAATCACCGACACCAGAGTTGGCGGCCCAGCGTGCATGCTGCTGCAGTGCATGCTGGCTGGTGACAGAGGTGGATGGACCCTCCTCCATGTCCAGCAGGTCATCATCACTGCCTGGACCCACCACCACCATCTCCTGAAGACAAACAGGATCTGTAACAGAAAGAGAGTACCTGTGAGTGCATGTGAACAACCTTCCCCCCACCCCCCAACACCACCACCATGTCATACCATGCAGTGATGGGCTTCCACCTGTCTGGAATCCACCTCCTGGTATGCCCTCAATAGCGCCTGGTTGCATTGATGCAGCCAGTGTCTCCTCAGCTGGGGTCAGCTGCCCAACACAGCTAGCTGGCCCTGCCAGATACCAGCTGATGCCGCCCTGAAGGCTGCCACCTCTCCTTCAACCTCCTGCGGTCTGTCCCCATCTTCTTCTTGCATTCCTGCATGGAGCACTGGTGACTTCCGTAGAGTTCCGCCTGAGCTGCCCTCCATGCAGCCGTACGGGACTGACGGGTGCCCCTCCGTCCACTCAGTAGTGGCTTCTCCTCCAGGTAGGCCTGGAAGAGGGCCTCTGTCTCTGCTGGGGTAAAGTTGGGCCTCCTTCTACGCCCACCATCCTCACACTCACCTTGTCTCTGCTCGGTCATGGTGATCTGTATGGGGGGAAATGGACACCTGTCACTGTGCAGTCTACAGCATTTTCCCATGACCATTGTCCAGAACATCACACAGCATGCAACTCACCTCTCACCTGCAGTACTCGAATCTGGACAGCGCAGCCCAATGTCGCACATTTATAGTGCAATGCATGCAAATTAGGAGTGGAGCAACTATAATGAGATGCAGATCGCGCCACTGCGCCTTTGAATGGCTGATCAGATGATTTGCATGTGTCGGCTGAATATCACGAAGTTGCGCTTTGCGCAATATGGTTAGTCGGCTGAGCCAATGCGCAGATCTGTGTGACTGTGTGGTATACTGCATGCGCATGCCCAGATAGCTAGCAGAGTGTCTGTCATGCTGCTGGCGTGCTGTGCTGATGTCGGCAATTCAGGCCGCGGCACCATTGTGCCAGTGGCGCTACAGCACTGGGCACTATATGGCGCTGTGGCACTATCAAGAATAGTCCACTGTGGCACTGATGCGCGCAGGTGGTTGGTCGCCACAGGATGCATATATGTCAGGATGGCACTGTGCGTGGCCTTGTGTCATTGCCCATGACCTGGTGTCGACCTTGCCCCTGGCGCTGTTCGGCTGCTATGTATGCCCTATTGCACTGTCTGGTGACAGCGCTATGTGAAGATGTGGCGTATTCGAACCATGCGATTGGAACCTATGGTGGTCTATTGTGCAACATCTCACGTGATAGGAGTTACGGGCGCAGCAGAGGCGCCATATTGCCTGCTGTAAAGTTGGTACCATAGCGCGGAGGGCAGTGCAGTGGAGCCCTGTAGAAGTGGCCAACTTGTGGCCTGGTGGAGCCCACTATGGGGCACTGTGTGTGTGGTGGTGACCCTCGCATTGCTGGAACCAGGTCTCTGGCAAGTGGCCAGTGACGGTGGGGGTCACTGGGTGGTGCTGGTCAGCTGAGCAGTGCGGCACGGTACGATGACCTCCATGGGAGGGGATCCTCATCTGGGTGGTTATGGTCACATGCCAGGAGGGCATGGTGCCTAGGCCGGTGGGTGTACCATCTATGCATCTGTATTCTCTGTGGGTGTGAGTGTGTTTTGGTGGCTGTGTATAGGTGATGGCTCTGCCATGGTTGGCTGTGTCAGTGTGTGCAGGTGTGAGATGCATGGGTCTGGCTGTGTGGGCAGGCACTCTCACTGGGGCAGGGGGCAGTCTGCTTTGGAGTCACACTGATGTTTTTCTCAACATATGTCTCCCACAGGCCGGGATGTGAGGATGCAGGCATGGGGTGAGGAAGGCCGTGCCAGGGCCCCGGTGCCAGTCGGTGGTGCTGTGGGTGTTGCGCCCCAGCAGCAGCAGCAGCAGCAGATCCAGATGCTTGAGGAGTGTGAGTATCATTACTTCATGGATGCTATTGCATGCTGAGGGGGCCAAGACCACCAGCCATGCACAACACAACCATGCAGGAAAGGGAGGTCATAATTCCACTATACAAGACACTGGTGAGACCCACCTGGAGTACAGTGTACAGTTCTGGAGACCATACCTCGTGAGGACATAGACTGGGTAGAGATGGTTCAGAGGAGGGCAATAAAGATGGTGCATGGATTGCATCACAAGTCCTGAAGACAGGTTGAAGGAACTGAACATGTACTCCCTGGAGGAGAGGAAGGAGAGCGGGATATGATAGAGACATACAAGTATCTTACAGGGAGGAACAGGGTAGGAAAACACTATTTTTAAGGAAAAGAAGTTCCAGGACTGGGGCATGGGATGAAGTTGGAGGAGGACGATTCAGAGGAAACATGAGAAAGAATTCTTCACAGAATGGGTGGTGGATAAGTGGAACACCCTGCCAGAGGAAGGGGTGGGGGCTGATACAATCACGGGATTTAAGAATGCATGGGATAGACATAAAGGAATTCTGGAGGTCAGGGGTAAGGTGCAACAGACTTCTAGGAAAACAAACAGAACTTACAAGCTCAAATGGGCAAACTGGGTGAGCCATAGGCACTTATCTGCCAACACTGTCTATGTATCTATGTATGTATGCACGACACAGGCAACATGCATCACTGTCCAGTGTCACAGCACGTCTGTGTATGCGTCACTGGTGGTCCATGCATGCACTGGGCACATAACTGTGTAACTGGCATCGCACCACGTTGCCACGTCACTTGACAGCCTTGTTTGTGCTGTGATGGACATGGACAGTGTGTGTGTGCAGTGGTGCACATAGCTGGTGCTGCCTGTTTGTGATGGCCATGTGCATGTTCACTGTGGGTGGGTGCATGCCATCACAGGTGCGGGACATTGGGCTATATGGCTTGCAGGTTGGGTGGTGTTCAGGGTTGTGGTCAGTCACAGCCATTGACTGTGTTCCCATTTTCCTAGGACTCACTGTTCTCAGGAGGATACAGCGGGAGATACATGTGCTGACAAGTGTCCCCAGACAACCAGGCCATCCCAGTGACATCCGTAGAGCATGGCCTGCGAGGAGGCATCGCCAGGAACAGCAGCACTGGGCGGAGGAGGACCAGCCTGCTGGGTCTTAGGCCACATTACCCTTCCCACTTCACCCATCCCTACCACACTGCCTTCCCTCTCCAAGTTGTTCATCCCTACCCCTTGCTCACCCCACCTTGTACCCATACCCCCCCTTGTAAATAGTTATGGTTGATTGTTTTGTGCTTTACATTTTGATAATACATTTATATTTTGATATGAATACTGTGTTGGTCTCTGATTTGTAGCTGGCTATGGTTGCTCAGTTGTAGGTGTACATGCCATCTGGGGTGGTACAGTGGTCCTGGGTATATGTGTGTGTGTGTGTGTAGGTATGGCGCACGCGCACACGCATGTGTGTGCATGGGGAGGTATCTCCAGCATGGCAGTGACTTTCTGTTGGTCTTGCCATCTGCTGCCACCCACTGCTGGGTGCACAGGGTGTGTCTGGCTTGTATGCTTCTCTGCTGCACGGGGTTGACGTGTGACGGGTGGATGCATGGTTTCCTGCACTGCCAGTCACTGCACATGGGTGGTGTCTTGGGGTCACGGTGCAGGGTGTGCTTTGCGTACAGGTGGCTGATGTGCACTGTGGTTGTCAATCCCCTGTGTGTGGCACTCTCAGCCTGCCAGTGGTTGTGCTGGGGCATCATGGCTCTGCTGTGCTTTGTTGGCTTGTCCCCATGGGCCAGTAGATCATCCGTCCACCCCCAGGGATGCTGTGCTTGGGGTGTGCAGGTGTCTTGTTGGTTCTGCAGTGTTCCTGTGCCCATGTGTGGCATGGCTGGCGCTGGACTAGCCTCTGCCTCCCTGGATGTGCAGTTCCATTGCTCTCAGGGGGGCTCTTAGCTAGCTATGGCACCTTGCTCAACTGGGCTGCCCTTGGTGCGCTTATAAGCGCCTCCTTTCTGCTCAGCTTCTCCTTCCAGGTTTTTCGTTTTATGGCACAGTGTGCGTATTCAGATGTTGGCTGCTTGTGCAATTTGTTCTGCTCCATGTTTGAATATCGGCTCCTGTTGTGACATATGCTAATTAGTTTGTCTTGCTCCTGCTGTTGCTTTATTTTGGGCGCAGTTGAATATTTGGGCCATTATGTTTTGTTTGTTAGTTTGTTTTCTTACCCTTAATTAAAGGTCCAAATACAAGAGTTCTACTTCTTTTGTCCCTGTAGAGAAGTCCAGTCACACAACTCTCCTTCCTTCTGGTGTCTTCTGCCAAGCTTCTGGCACAATCTTTCTAAGACTGTCTTTAATTTTAGCTTCCTTCTAGCTAAGCCACACTCCCTATTTGCTAGATCTTTCAACAAGTAATTTAAACTGCACAGATATCAAACATTTCAGTCACATGAAATTTACAGCTAGATACCTTTTCATGTAACCATTCAGTTCATTTAACTCAGAGAAACAAACACATTTATTTTCTTTTGTTGTTAGTTTGCATTTCACAATCAATTAGATGTCCAATTACAAGATTTCTCCTTTTTTAGTCCCAGTAGAGATGTCCAGTCACACAGCACTCCTTCCTTATGGTGTTTTATGCCAAGCTTCTAGCAGAATTTTTCTAAGACTGTCTTTCAGTTTAGCTTCCTTCTAGCTAAGCCACATCCCCTACTTACTAGATCTTTCTACAAATAATTTAAACTGCACATCTATCAAGCCCTTTCACTCAACTGAGATTTACACATAGGTAACTGTTCAGATAACCATTCAGTTCAGTTAACTCAGACAAACACAGTAATTTGCCTTGTTTTGTTTGTTACTCTGTTTTTTGGCCCAGAATAAATGGTCCAGGTACAGGTGTTCTACTTCTTTAGTTGGAGCAGGGAAGTCCAGTCACACAGCACTCCTTCCTCCAGGTGTCTTCTGCCAAACTTCTAGCAGAATCTTTCTAAGACAGTCTTTATACTTAGCTTACTTCTAGCTAAGCCACATCCCCTACTTTCTAGATCATTCTACAAGTAATTTACCCTGCACAGCTATCAAGCCCTTTCAGTCACCTGAGATTTACAGCTAAATAACTTTTCAGATAACCATTCAGCTCATTTAACTCAGACAAACTAACTTTTTTTGTTTTGTTTGTCAGATTTTTTTACCATGAACTAAAGATCCAAGTACAAGAGTTCTACTTCTTTAGTCCCAGTAGAGAAGTCTAGTCCACAGCACTCCTTCCTCCTGGTGTCTTCTTCCAAGCTTCCATCAGAATCTTTCTAAGACAGTCTTTAAATGCAACTTCCCACGCCCCTACCTACTAGATCTTTCTACAAGTAATTTAAACTGCACAGCTGTAAAGCCCTTTCAGTCACCTGAGATTTACAACTACATCACCGTTCAGATAACCATTCAGTTCAGTTAAGTCAGAGAAACACACCGTATTTTGTTTGATTTGTTAGTCTGTTTTTTCACCCTGAATTAAAGGTCCAAGTACAAGACTTCTACTTCTTTGGTCCCAGTCGAGAAGTCCAGTCACACAGCACTCCTTCCTTCTGGTGTCTTCTGCCAAGCTTCAAGAAGAATCCTTCTAAGGCAGTAGTTACATTTAGCTTTCTTTTTTTTAAGCAACGCACCCTTCTTACTTCATCTTTCTACAAGTAATTTAAACTGCACTGCTATCAAGCCCTTTCAGTCCCCTGATATTTACACCTAGATAACTATACAGAAATCCATTCAATTCATTTAACTGAAACAGACAAACTGATTTTTTTTATTTTATTTGTTAGGTTGTTTTTTTTTACCCTGAATTAAAGTTCCAAGTACAAGAGTTCTACTTCTTTAATTCCCGTAGAGAAGTCCAGTCACTTAACACTCCTTCCTCATGGTGTTTTTTGCCAATCTTCAACCAGAATTTTTCTAAGGCAGTCACTAAAGGTAGCTTCCTTCTAGCTAAGCCATGCACCACTTACTAGATCTTTCTACAAGTAATTTAAACTGCACAGCTGTGAAGCTCTTTCAGTCACCTAAGATTTACACCTAGATAACTGTACTGATAACCATTCAGTTCATTTAACTCAGACAAACACACTATTTTTTTTTGTTCTGTTTGTTAGTTTTATTTTTTACCATCAATTAAAGGTCCAAGTACAAGAATTCAACTTCTTTTGTCCTTGTAGAGAAGTCCGGTTACATAGCACTCCTTCCTCCTGTTGTCTTCTGTTCACTTCCAGCAGAATCTTTCTGAGACTGTCTTTAAATTTAACTTCCTTCTAGCTAAGCCACATCACTATTTGCTAGATCTTTCTACAAGTAATTTAAACTGCAGAGCTATCAAGCCATTTCAGTCACATAATATTTCCCGCTAGATAACTTTTCACATACCCATTCAGTTCATTTAACTCAGACAAACACATTTATTTTGTTTTGTTTGTTAGTTTGTGTTTTTACCATCAATTAAAGGTCCAAGAACAAGATTTCTACTTCTTTAGTCCCAGTAGAGATGTCCAGTCACACAGCACTCCTTCCTTCTGCTGTTTTATGCCAAGCTTGAGGCCAAATCTGTCTAAGACAGTCTTGAAATTTAGCTTCCTTCTAGCTAAGACACATCCCCTACTTACTAGATCTTTCTACAAGTAATTTAAACTGCACAGCAATCTAGCCCTTTGACCTACTTGAAATTTACACCTAGATAACTGTTCAGATAACCATTCAGTTCAGTTAACTCAGACAAACACAGATATTTTTTTGTTTTGTTTGTTAGTATGTTTTTTTACCATGAATAAATGGTCCAAGTAGAGGTGTTCTACTGCTTTAGTCCCAGTAGGGAGGTCCAGTCACACTGCACTCCTTCCTTCAGGTGTCTTCTGCCAAGCTTCTAACAGAATATTTCTAAGACAGTCTTTATATTTAGCTTACTTCTAGCTAAGCCATGCCCCCTATTTTCTTGATCATTCTACAAGTAATTTACTCTGCACAGCTACCAAGCCCTTTCACTCACCTGAGATTTTCACCTAGATAACTGTTCAGATAACCATTCAGTTCATTTAACTCAGACAAACAAATTTATTTTGTTTTGTTTGTTAGATTTTTTTTACCCTGAATTAAAGGTCCAAGTACAACAGTTCTACTTCTTTAGTGCCAGTAGGGAAGTTCAGACACTGCACTCCTTCCTCATGGTGTCTTCTGCCAAGCTTCTAGCAGAATCTTTCTAAGACAGTCTTTTAAATTTAGCTTCTTTCTAGGAAAGCCACAGCCCCATTTTCTAGAACTTACTACAAGTAATTTAAACTGCACAGCTTTCAAGCCCTATCAGTCACGTGAGATTTACACCTAGATAACTGTACTGATTACCATTCAGTTCAGTTAACTCAGACAAAAACACTAATTTTTTTTGTTTTATCTGTTAGTTTGTTTTTTTTCACCCTGAATTAAAGGTCCAAGTACAAGAGTTCTACTTCTTTAGTCCCAGTAGAGAAGTCCAGTCACACAGCACTCCTTCCTCCTGGTGTCTTCTGCCAAGCTTCTAGTAGAATCTTTCTAAGACAGTCTTTAAATTTTGCTTAATTCTAGCTAAGAAAAGCTCCTTTCTTACTAGATCTTTCTACAAGTAATTAAAACTGCACAGCTATAAAGCCCTTATACTCACCTGAGAATTACACCTAGATAACTGTTCAGATAAACATTCAGTTCATTTAACTCAGACAGAAAAAACACATTCTTTTTGTTTTGTTTGTTAGTTTGTTTTTTTACCCTGAATTAAAGGTCCAAGTACAAGAGTTGCACTTCTTTAGCCCAAGTAGAGACATACAGTAACACATCACTCCTTCCTCCTGGCGTCTTCTGCTGAGCTTCTTCAGAATCTTTCTAAAGCAGTCTTTAAATTGAGCTTCTTTCTAGCTAAAAAAAAGCTCATTTCTTATTAGAACTTTCTACAAGTAATTTAAACTTCACAGTTTATCAAGCCCTTTCAGTCACCTGAGATTTACACCTAGATAACTGTACAGATAACCATTCAGTTCAGTCACATCAAACAAACATACAAATTATTTTTTATTCATTTTCTTAGTTTGTTTTTTTTTACTCTGAATTAGAGGTCCAAGTAGAAGAGTTCTACTTCTTTAATCCCAGGGGAGAAGTCCAATCACACAGCAATCCGTCCTCATTGTGCCTTCTGCCAAGCTTCTAGCAGAACTCTTCTAATGGAGTCCTTAAATTTAGCTTCCTTCTAGGTAAGCCACACCCCCAATTACTAGATCTTTTTGCAAGCAATTTAAACTGCATGGCTCTCAAGCCTTTTCAGTCACCTGAGATTTACACCTAGATAACTGTACAGATAACCATTCAGTTCACTTAACTGAAACAAACAAACTGATTTTTTTTGTTTTGTTTGTTTGTTTGTTTTTACATTGAATTAAAGGTCCAAGTACAAGGGTTCAGCTTCTTTAGTCCCAGTAGAGAAGACCAGTCACACAGCACTACTTCCTCCTGGTGTCTTCTGCCAAGTGTCTATCAGAATTCTTCTAAGGCAGTCCTTAAATATAGCATCCTTTTGGCTAAGCCACGCCACCCATTTACTAGATCTTTCTACAAGTAATTTAAACTGCACAGCTGTAAAGCCCTTTCAGTCACCCGAGATTTACAACTACATATTTGTTCAGATAACGATTCAGTTCAGTTAAGTCAGACAAACACACTATATTTTGTTTGGCTTGTTTGTTAGTCTGTTTTTTATCCTGAATTAAAGGTCCAAGTACAAGTGTTCTACTTCTTTAATCCCAGTAGTGAAGCCCAGTCACTTAGCACTCCTTCCTCATGCTGTTTTCTGCCAAGCTTCTAGAAGAACCTTCTAAGGCAGTCCTTAAACAAAGCTTTCTTTTGTCTAAGCCATGCACCCTACTTATTTCATCTTTCTACAAGTAATTTAACCTGCACAGCTATCAAGCCCTTTCAGTCACCTGAGATTTACACCTAGATAACTATTCACATATTCATTCAATTCATTTAACTGAAACAAACAAACTGATTATTTTTGTTTTGTTTGTTCCTTTGCTTTTTTATACCGAATTAAAGGTCCAGGTACAAGAGTTCTACTTCTTTAATCTCAGTAGAGAAGTCCAGTCAATTAGCACTCCTTCCTCTTGGTGTTTTCTGCCAAGCTTCCACCAGAATCTTTCTAAGGCAGTCTCTAAATGTAGCTTCCTTCTAGCTAAGCCATGCCCCCTACTTACTAGATCTTTCTACAAGTAATTTAAACTGCACTGCTATCAAGCCCTTTCAGTCACCTAAGATTTACACCAAGATAACTGTACAGATAAAAATTCAGTTCAGTTAACTCAGACAAACACACAATTTGTGTGTGTTTTGTCTGTTAGTTTGTTTTCTTTACCATGAATTAAAGGTCCAAGTACTAGAGTTCTACTTCTTTATTAACAGTGGAGAAGTACCATCACACAGCACTCCTTCCACATGGTGGCTTTTCCCAAGCTTTTGACAGAATCTTTCTAAGGCAGTCTTTAAATTGAATTTCCTTATAGCTAAGCAATGCTCCCTCCTTTCTAGATCTTTCTCCAAGTCATTTAAACTGCAAACCAATCAAGCAAATTCAATCACCTGAGATTTACACCTAGATAACTGTTCAGATAACCATTCTGTTCATTTAACTGAAACAAACAGATCTTTTTGGTTTTGTTAATTTTTTTTTACCATGAATTAAAGGTCCAAGTACAATGGTTCTACTTGTTTAATCCCAGTAGAGAAGTCCAGTCACATACCACTCCTTCCTCATGGCGTCTTCAGCCAAGCTTCAACCAGAATATTTCTAAGACAGTCTTTAAATGTAGCTTGCTTCTAGCTAAACCATTACCACTACTTACGTGATTTTTCTACAAGTAATTTAAACAGCACAGCTATCAAGCCTTTTCAATCACCTGAGATTTACCCCAGATAACTGTCCATATAACCATTCAGTTCCTTTAACTCAGACAAACAATCACGTTTATTTTGTTTTGTTAGTTTGTTTGTTTTTTTACCCTCAATTAAAGGTCCAAGTACCAGAGTTCTTCTCCTTTGGTCAGAGTAGAGAAGTCCAGTCACACAGCACTCCTTCCTTCTGGTGTTTTATGCCAAGCTTCTAGCAGAATCTTTCTAAGGCAGTCTTGAAATTTAGCTTCCTTCTAGCTAAGCCACACTCCTTTCTTACTAGATCTTTCTACAAGTAATTTAAACTGCACTGCTATCAAGCCCTTTCAGTCACCTGAGAATTCCAACTAGATAACTGTTCAGATAATGATTCAGTTCATTTAACTCAGACAAACACATTTTTTTGTTTTGTTTGATAGTTTGTTTTTTTTTACCCTGAATTAAAGGTCCAAGAACAAGAGTTGTACTGCTTTAGGCACAGTAGAGAAGTCCAGTCACACAGCACTCCTTTCTCCTGGTGTATTCTTCCAAACTTCTAGCATAATATTTCAAAAGCAGTCTTTAAATTTAGATTCCTTCTAGCAAAATCAGGCCCCTTTCTTACTAGATATTGCTACAGGAAATTTAAACTGAATAGCTATCAGGCCCTTTCAGTGACCTGAGATTTACAACTAGATAACTATACAGATAACCATTCAGTTCAGTTATCTCTGACAAACACACTAATTTTTTTTGTTCTGTTTTTCAGTTTGTTTTTTTTATTCTGAAAATAAAGGTCCAAGTACAAGAGTTCTTCTTTATTGCCAGTAGCGAAGTCCAGTCACCCACCACTCCTTCCTCATGGTGTCTTCTGCCAATCTTCTAGCAGAATCCTTCTAAAGCAGTCTTGAATTTTAGCTTCCTTCTAGCTAAGCCACATCCCATACTTTGTAGATCTTTCTACAAGTAGTTTAAACTGCACAACTATCAAGCCCTTTCACTTACCTGAGATTTACATCTAGATAACTTTTCAGATAACCATTCAGTTCAGTTAACTCAGACAAACTCAGTATTTTTTTTGTTTTTGTTTGTTAGTCTGGTTTTTAACCCTGAATAAAAGGTTCAAGTACAAGTGTTCTACTGCTGTAGTCCCAGTAACGAAGTCCAGTAACATTGCACTCCTTCCTTCTGGTGTCTTTTGCAAAGCTGCTAGCAGAATATTTCTAAGACAGTCTTTATATTTAGCTTACTTCTAGCTAAGCCATTCCCCCTTCTTACTAGATCATTCTACAAGTAATTTACTCTGCACAGCTATCAAGCACTTTCAATCACCTGAGATTTGCACCTAGATAACTGTTCAGATAACCATTCAGTTAATTTAACTCAAACTATTTTTTTTTGTTTGTTAGAGTTTTTTTACCCTGAATTAAAGGTCCAAGCACAAGAGTTCTACTTCATTAGTGCAAGTAGAGAAGTCCAGACACAGCACTCCTTCCTCATGGTGTCTTCTGCCAAGCTTCTAGCAGAGTCTTTCTAAGGCAGTTTTTAAGTTTAGTTTCCTTCTAGAAAAGCAACGCCCCAAGTCACCTGCGATTTACACCTAGATAACTGTACAGATAACCATTCCAGTCACATAGCACTGCTTCCTCATGGTGACTTCTGCCATGCTTCAACCAGAATCTTTTTAAAGAAATCTTTAAATGTAGCTTACTTCTGGCTAAGCCACTCTCCCCTACTTACTAGATTTTTCTACAAGTAATTTAAACTGCACAGCTATCAAGCTCTTTCAGTCACCTGAGATTTACACCTAGATAACTGTACAGATAACCATTCAGTTCAGTTAACTCAGACAAACACAATAATTGTTTTTGTTTTGTCTGTTTGTTTTTTTACACTGAATTAAAAGTCCAAGTACAAGAGTTCTACTTTTTTATTCCCAGTAGAGAAGTCAAATCACACAGCACTTCTTCCTCATGGAGTCTTCTGCCAAGCTTCAGGCAGAATCTTTCTAAGTCAGTCTTTAAATTGAGCTTCCTTTAGCTAAGGAACACTCCCTACTTACTAGATATTTCTACGAGTAATTCAAACTGCACAGCTACAAAGACCTTTCAGTCACCTCAGATTTATACCTATATAACTGTTCAGATAACCATTCAGTTCATTTAACTCAGACAATCACATTTATTATGTTTTGTTTGTTAGTTGGTTTTTTCACCCTCAATTAAAGGTCCAAGTACAAGAGTTCTACATCTTTCGCCCATGTAGAGAAGTCCAGTCACACAGCAATCTTTCATACTGGTGTTTTATGCCAAGCTTCTAGCAGAATCTTTCTAAGGCAGTCTTGAAGTTTAGCTTCCTTCTAGCTATACCACACCCCTTTCTTACTAGATATTGCTACAAGAAATTTAAACTGCACAGCTATCAAGTCCTTTCAGTCACCTGAGATTTACACCTAGATAACTGTACAGATAACCATTCAGTTCAGTAAGCTCCGCCGAACACACTAATTTTTTTTTGTTCTGTTTGTTAGTTTGTTTTTTTACCCAGAATTAAAGGTCCAAGTACAAGAATACTACTTCTTTATTGCCAGTTAAGAAGTACAGTCTACCAACACTCCTTTCTCATGGTCTCTTCTGCAAATCTTTAAGCAGAATCCTTCTAAGGCAGTCCTTAAATTTAGCTTCCTTCTAGGTAAGCCAACCCCCTAGTAACTAGATCTTTTTACAGGTAATTTAAACTGCACAACTATCAAGCCCTTTCAGTCACCTGAGAATTACACCTACATAACTGTTCAATTAACCATTCAGTTCAGTTAGCTCAGACAAATACTCATTCTTTTGTTTAGTTTTGCTTGTTGGTCTGTTTTTTGTGCCCTGAATTGCAGGTGCAAGTAGAAGAGTTCTACTTCTTTAGTTCCAGTAGAGAAGTCCAGTCACACGGCACTCCTTCCTTCTTTTGCCTTCTCCCAAGCATCTAGCAGAATCTAAGATAGTCTTTAAATTTAGCTTGCTTCTAGCTAAGCCACACCCCCATTTGCTATCAAGCCATTTCAGTCACATGAGATTTACACCAAGATAACATTTCATATAACCATTCAGTTCTTTTAAATGAGAAAAACAAACACATTTTTTTGTTTAGTTTATTAGTTTGTGTTTTACCATCAATTAAAGGTCCAAGTACAAGATTTCTACTTCTTTAGACCCAGTAGAGATGTTCAATCACACAGCACTCCTTCCTTCATGCGTTTTATGCTAAACTTCTTGCAGAATCTTTCTAAGCCAGTCTTGAAATTTAGCTTCCTTGTTGCTAAGCCACGTCCACTACTTACTAGATCTTTCTACAAGTAATTTAAACTGCACAGCTGTCTAGCCCTTTCAGTCACCTGAGATTTACACCTAGATAACAGTTCAGATAACCAATCAGTTCAGTTAACTCAGACGAACACAATAATTTTTTTCTGTTTTGTTTGTAAGTATGTTTTTTTTTACCCTGAATAAAACATCCAAGCACAAGTGTTCTACTTCTATAGTCCCATTTGGGAAGTCCAGTCACACCGCACTTCTTCCTCCTGGTGTCTTCTTCAAAGCTTATAGCAGAATCTTTCTAAGACTGTCTTTATATTCAACTTACTTCTAGCTAAACCACGCCCCCTACTTTCTGGAACATTCTACAAGTAATTTACTCTGCACAGCTATCAAGCCCTTTCAGTCACCTGAGATTTGCACCTAGATAACTGTTCAGATAACCATTCAGTTCATTTAACTCAGACAAAAAAACAATTTTTTTTTTGTTAGATTTATTTGACCCTGAATTAAAGGTCAAGTACAAGAGTTCTACTTCTTTAGTGCCAGTAGAGAAGTCCAGTCACACAGCACTCCTTCCTCATGGTGTCTTCTGCCAAGCTTCTCGTAGAATCATTCTAAGGCAGTCTTTAAATTGAGCTTCCTTCTAGCTAAGCCATGCCCCCTCCTTAGTGTATCTTGCTATGAGTAATTTAAACTGTTCAGCTATCAGGCAATTTCTGACACATGAGATTTACACCTAGATAACTTTACAGATAACTATTCAGTTCAGTTAACTCAGACAAACATAGTATTTTTTTGGTTCTGTTTGTTAGTCTGTTTTTTAGCCCTCAATTAAAGGTCCAAGTACAAGAGTTCTAATTCTTTTGCCCCTGTTGAGAAGTCCAGTCACACAGCACTCCTTCATTCTGGTGTTTTATGAAAAAACTTCTAGCAGAATCTTTCTAAGTCAGTCTTGAAGTTTAGCTTCCTTCTAGCTAAGCCACATCCCCTACTTACTAGACCTTCCTACAAGTAATTTAACTGCACTGTTATCAAGAACTTTAACTCACCTAAGATTTACAACTAGATAACTGTTCAGATAAACATTTAGTTAATTTAAATCAGAAAAACAAACACATTTAATATGTTTTGTCAGTTTGTTTTTTTACCGAGAATTAAAGGTCCAAGTACAAGAGTTCTACTACTTTAGTCCCAGTAGAGAAGTCCAGTCACACAGCACTCCTTCCTCCTGGTGTCTTCTGCCAAGCTTGTAGCAGAATCTTTCTAAGACAGTTTTTAAATTTAGCTTCCTTCTAGCCAAAAAATTCCCCTTTCTTACTAGATCTTTCTACAAGTAATTTAAATTGCACAGGTATCAAGCCCTTTCAGTCACTGAGATTTACACCTAGATAACTCTACAGATATAAATTAAGTACAGTTAACTCAGACAAACACACTAATTTTTATGTGTTGTTAGTTTGTTTTACTACCCTGAATTAAAGGACAAAGTACAGGAGTTCTACTTCTTTAGTCCCAGTTGAGAAGTCCAGTCACACAACACTCCTTCCTCTGTGTGTCTTCTTCCAAGCTTCTTGCAGAATCTTTCTAAGACAGTCCTTAAATGTAACTTCTTTCTAGCTTAGTCATGCACCGTACTTACCAGACCTTTCTACAAGTAATTAAAACTGCACAGCTATCAAGCCCGTTCAGTCACATGAGATTTACACCTAGATAACTCAGATAACCATTCAGTTCATTTAACTCAGGCAAACACATTTCTTTGTTTTGTTTGTTAGTTTATGTTTTTTACCATGAATTAAAGCTGTAAGTACAAGAGTTGTACTTCTTTAGCACCAGTAGAGAAGTCCACTCACAAAGCACTCCTTCCTCCTGATGTCTTCTGCCAAGCTTCTAGCAGAATCTTTCCAAAGCAGTCTTTAAATTTAGCTTCCTTCTAGCTGAAAAAACCCTTCTTACTAGATCTTTTGACAAGAAATTTAAACTGCACAGCAATCAAGCCCTTTCAGTCACCTGAGATTTACACCTAGATAACTGTACAGATAACCATTCAGTTCAGTTAACTCAGACAACCACACTAATTTTTTTTTTATTCTGTTTGTTAGTTTGTTTTTTTACTCTGAATTAAAGGTCCAAGTGCAAGAGTTCTTCTTCTTTATTCTCAGTAGAGAAGTCCAGTCACACAGCACTCCTTCCTCATTCTGTCTTCTGCCAAGTTCTAGCAGAATCCTTCTAAGGTACTCCTTAAATTTTGCTTCATTCTAGGTAAGCTGTGCCCCCTAATTACTGGATCTTTTTACAAGTAATTTAAACTGCACATCTATCAAGTCTTTCAGTCAGCTGAGATTTACACCTAGATAGCAGTTCAGATAACAGTTCAGTTCAGTTAACTCAGACAAACACACTTATTTTTTATTGTTTTGTTTGTTAGATTTTTTAACCCTGAATTAAAAGTCCAAGTACAAGAGTTCTACTTCTTTCATGCCAGTAGAGAAGTCCAGTTACACAGCACTCCTTCCTCATGGTGTCTTCGGCCAAGCTACTAGCAGAATCTTACTAAGGCAGAGTTTAAATTTGGCTTCTTTCCAGCTAAACAACACCCCTTTCTTACTAGATCATGCTACAAGTTATTTATACTGCATAGCTATCAATCCCTTTCAGTCCCCTGAGATTTACACCTATATAACTGTACAGATGACCATTCAGTTCAGTTAACTCAAACACTCTATATTTTTTGTTTTGTTTGTTAGTTTGTTTTTTTACCCTGAATTAAAGGTTAAAGTCCAAGAATTCTACTTCTTTAGTCCCAGTAGAGAAGTACAGTTACACATCACTCCTTCCTCATAGTGTCTTCTGCCAAGCTTCTAGCAAAATCGTTCTAAGGCAGTCTTTAAATTTAGCTTCCTTATTGCTAAATCACACCCCTTTCTTACTACATATTGCTGCAAGAAATTTGAACTGCACAGCTATCAAGCCCTTTCAGTCACCCGAGAATTACACCTACGTAACTGTTCAATTAACCATTCAGTTCATTAACTCACATAAACACACTCATTTTTTTGTTTAGTTTTGTTTGTTAGTCTGTTTTTTATGCTGAACTGAAGGTCCAAGTACAAGAGTTCTAATGCTTTAGTCCCAGTAGAGAAGACCAGTCACACAACACTCCTTCCTCCTGGTGTCTTCTGCCAAGCTTCAAGCAGAAACTTTCTAAGACAGTCTTTAAATGTAACTTTTTTCAAGCTAAGGCACGCCCCCTTCTTACTAGATCTTTCTACAAGTAATTTAAACTGCACAGGTATCAAGCAATTTCTGTCACCTGAGATTAACACCTAGATAATTGATCAGATAACCATTCAGTTCATTTAACTCAGACAAACACATTTTTTTGTTTTGTTTGATTGTTTGTGTTTTTACCATGAATTTAAGGTCCAAGAACAAGAGTTGTACTTCCTTAGCCACAGTAGAGAAGTCCAATAGCGCAGACCTCCTTCCTCCTGTTGTCTTCTGCCAAGCATCTAGCAGATTCTTTCTAAAGCAGTCTTTAAATGAAGCTTCCTTCTAGCTCAACCACGCCCCTTTCTTACTAGATATTGCTACAAGAAATTTAAATGGCACAGCTATCAAGTCCTTTCAGTAACGTGAGATTTACACCTAGATAACTGTACAGATAACCATTCAGTACAGTTAGCTCAGACAAACACACTATTTTTTTTTGTTCTGTTTGTTAATTTGTTTTTTCTTCCCAGAATTAAAGGTCCAAGTACAAAAATACTACTTCTTTATTGCCAGTGAAGAAGTACAGTCTCCCAGCACTCCTTTCTCATGGTGTCTTCTGCAAATCTTCAAGCAGAATCCTTCTCGGCAGTCCTTAAATTCGCTTCCTTCTAGGTATGTCACGCCCACTAATTACTAGATATTTTACAAGTAATTTAAATTGCACATCTATCAAGCCCTTTCAGTCATCTGAGAATTACACCTAGAATTACTGTTCAATTAACCATTCAGTTCAGTTAATTCAGACAAACACACTCATTTTTGTTTAGTTTTGTTTGTTAGTCTGTTTTTATAACCTGAATTGAAGGTTGAAATACAAAGAGTTCTACTTGTTTAGTTCCAGTAGCGAGTTGAGTCACACAGCACTCCTTCCTCCTAATGACTATGCCAAGCTTCTGCAGAGTGTTCTAAGACAGTCTTTAAATGTAGCTTTCTTCTAGCTAAGCCAGACCCCCTATTTGCTAGATCTTTCTACAAGTAATTTAAAATGCACTGCTATCAAGCCCTTTCAGTTACCTATGATTTCTTGCTGAGCCACAGCCCCTATTTGCTAGATATTTCTACAAGTAATTAACACTGCTCAGCTATCAAGCCATTTCAGTCACATGAGATTTACGTCTAGGTAACATTTCATATAACCATTCAGTTCTTTTAAATGAGAAAAACAAACACATTAATTTTGTTTTGTTTATTAGTTTGTGTTTTACCATCAATTAAAGGTCCAAGTACAAGATTTCTACTTCTTTCGTCCCAGTAGAGATGTCCAATCACACACAGCACTCCTTCCTTCTTGTGTTTTAGGCCAAGCTTCTAGCAGAATCTTTCTAAGACAGTCTTGAAATTTAGCTTCCTTGTAGCTAAGCCACGTCCACTACTTACTAGATCTTTCTACAAGTAATGTAAACTGCACAGCTATCTAGCCCATTCAGTCACCTGAGATTTACACCTAAATAACAGTTCAGATAACCAATCAGTTCACTTAACTCAGACAAACACAGTAATTTTTTTCTGTTTTGTTTGTAAGTCTGTTTTTTACCCTGAATAAAACATCCAAGTACAAGTGTTCTACTTCTTTAGTACCATTTTGGAAGTCCAGTCACACAGCACTTCTTCCTTCTGGTGTCTTCTTTCAAGCATCTAGCAGAATCCTTCTAAGACTGTCTTTATATTTAACTTACATCTAGCTAAGCCACGCCCTACTTTCTGGATCATACTACAAGTAATTTACTCTTGCACAGCTATCAAGCCCTTTCAGTAACGTGAGATTTACACCTAGATAACTGTACAGATAACCATTCAGTACAGTTAGCTCTGACAAACACACTATTTTTTTTGTTCTGTTTGTTAATTTGTTTTTTCTTCCCAGAATTAAAGGTCCAAGTACAAAAATACTACTTCTTTATTGCCAGTGAAGAAGTACAGTCTCCCAGCACTCCTTTCTCATGGTGTCTTCTGCAAATCTTCAAGCAGAATCCTTCTACGGCAGTCCTTAAATTTCGCTTCCTTCTAGGTATGTCATGCCCACTAATTACTAGATATTTTTACAAGTAATTTAAATTGCACATCTATCAAGCCCTTTCAGTCATCTGAGAATTACACCTAGATTACTGTTCAATTAACCATTCAGTTCAGTTAATTCAGACAAACACACTCATTTTTTTGTTTAGTTTTGTTTGTTAGTCTGTTTTTTATTAACCTGAATTGAAGGTTGAAGTACAAGAGTTCTACTTGTTTAGTTCCAGTAGCGAAGTTGAGTCACACAGCACTCCTTCCTCCTAATGACTTATGCCAAGCTTCTAGCCGAATGTTCTAAGACAGTCTTTAAATGTAGCTTTCTTCTAGCTAAGCCAGACCCCCTATTTGCTAGATCTTTCTACAAGTAATTTAAAATGCACTGCTATCAAGCCCTTTCAGTCACCTATGATTTCTTGCTGAGCCACAGCCCCTATTTGCTAGATATTTCTACAAGTAATTAACACTGCTCAGCTATCAAGCCATTTCAGTCACATGAGATTTACGTCTAGGTAACATTTCATATAACCATTCAGTTCTTTTAAATGAGAAAAACAAACACATTAATTTTGTTTTGTTTATTAGTTTGTGTTTTACCATCAATTAAAGGTCCAAGTACAAGATTTCTACTTCTTTAGTCCCAGTAGAGATGTCCAATCACACAGCACTCCTTCCTTCTTGTGTTTTAGGCCAAGCTTCTAGCAGAATCTTTCTAAGACAGTCTTGAAATTTAGCTTCCTTGTAGCTAAGCCACGTCCACTACTTACTAGATCTTTCTACAAGTAATTTAAACTGCACAGCTATCTAGCCCATTCAGTCACCTGAGATTTACACCTAAATAACAGTTCAGATAACCAATCAGTTCACTTAACTCAGACAAACACAGTAATTTTTTTCTGTTTTGTTTGTAAGTCTGTTTTTTTTTTACCCTGAATAAAACATCCAAGTACAAGTGTTCTACTTCTTTAGTACCATTTTGGAAGTCCAGTCACACAGCACTTCTTCCTTCTGGTGTCTTCTTTCAAGCATCTAGCAGAATCCTTCTAAGACTGTCTTTATATTTAACTTACATCTAGCTAAGCCACGCCCCCTACTTTCTGGATCATACTACAAGTAATTTACTCTGCACAGCTATCAAGCCCTTTCAGTAACGTGAGATTTACACCTAGATAACTGTACAGATAACCATTCAGTACAGTTAGCTCTGACAAACACACTATTTTTTTTGTTCTGTTTGTTAATTTGTTTTTTCTTCCCAGAATTAAAGGTCCAAGTACAAAAATACTACTTCTTTATTGCCAGTGAAGAAGTACAGTCTCCCAGCACTCCTTTCTCATGGTGTCTTCTGCAAATCTTCAAGCAGAATCCTTCTACGGCAGTCCTTAAATTTCGCTTCCTTCTAGGTATGTCACGCCCACTAATTACTAGATATTTTTACAAGTAATTTAAATTGCACATCTATCAAGCCCTTTCAGTCATCTGAGAATTACACCTAGATTACTGTTCAATTAACCATTCAGTTCAGTTAATTCAGACAAACACACTCATTTTTTGTTTAGTTTTGTTTGTTAGTCTGTTTTTATTAACCTGAATTGAAGGTTGAAGTACAAGAGTTCTACTTGTTTAGTTCCAGTAGCAGAAGTTGAGTCACACAGCACTCCTTCCTCCTAATGACTTATGCCAAGCTTCTAGCCGAATGTTCTAAGACAGTCTTTAAATGTAGCTTTCTTCTAGCTAAGCCAGACCCCCTATTTGCTAGATCTTTCTACAAGTAATTTAAAATGCACTGCTATCAAGCCCTTTCAGTCACCTATGATTTCTTGCTGAGCCACAGCCCCTATTTGCTAGATATTTCTACAAGTAATTAACACTGCTCAGCTATCAAGCCAGTTCAGTCACATGAGATTTACCTCTAGGTAACATTTCATATAACCATTCAGTTCTTTTAAATGAGAAAAACAAACACATTAATTTTGTTTTGTTTATTAGTTTGTGTTTTACCATCAATTAAAGGTCCAAGTACAAGATTTCTACTTCTTTAGTCCCAGTAGAGATGTCCAATCACACAGCACTCCTTCCTTCTTGTGTTTTAGGCCAAGCTTCTAGCAGAATCTTTCTAAGACAGTCTTGAAATTTAGCTTCCTTGTAGCTAAGCCACGTCCACTACTTACTAGATCTTTCTACAAGTAATTTAAACTGCACAGCTATCTAGCCCATTCAGTCACCTGAGATTTACACCTAAATAACAGTTCAGATAACCAATCAGTTCCTTAACTCAGACAAACACAGTAATTTTTTCTGTTTTGTTTGTAAGTCTATTTTTTTTACCTGAATAAAACATCCAAGCACAAGTGTTTTACTTCTTTAGTACCATTTTGGAAGTCCAGTCACACAGCACTTCTTCCTTCTGGTGTCTTCTTTCAAGCCTCTAGCAGAATCCTTCTAAGACTGTCTTTATATTTAACTTACATCTAGCTAAGCCACGCCCCCTACTTTCTGGATCATACTACAAGTAATTTACTCTGCACAGCTATCAAGCCCTTTCAGTCACCTGAGACTTACACCTAGATAACTGTTCAGATAACCATTCAGTTCATTTAACTCAGACAACAAAAACACATTTTATTTGTTCGTTAGATTTTTTTTACCCTGAATTAAAGGTCAAGTACAAGAGGTCTACTTCTTTAGTGCCAGTCGAGAAGTCCAGTCACCCAGCACTCCTTCCTCATGGTGTCTTCTGCCAAGCTTCTAGCAGAATCATTCTAAGGCAGTCTTTAAATTTAGCTTCCTTCTAGCTAAGCAATGCCCATTTCTTACTCGATCATTCTACAAGTAATTTAAACTGCACAGCTATCAAGCCCTTTCAGTCACCTGAGATTTAACACTAGATAACTTCACAGATAGCCATTCAATTCAGATAACTCAGACAAACACACTCACTTTTTTTGTTTTGTTTGTTAGTTTGTTTTTTTACCCTGAATTAAAGGTTGAAGTACAAAGGTTCTACTTCTTTAGTCTAAGTAGAGAAGTCCAGTTACACATCACTCCTTCCTCACACTGTCCTCTGCCAAGCTTCTAGCAGATTCATTCTAAGGCAGTCTTTAACTTGAGCTTCCTTCTAGATAAGCCATGCCCCTTTCTTAGTAGATCTTGCTTCAAGAAATTTAAACTGTACAGCTATCGAGCAAATTATGACACATGAGATTTACACCTAGATAACTTTTCAGATAACTATTCAGTTCAGTTAACTCAGACATAGTGTTTTTTTTTTGTTCTGTTTGTTAGTCTGTTTTTTTATACCCTGAATTAAAGATCCAAGTACAAGATTTCTACTTTTTTAGTGCCAGTAGAAAATTCCTGTCACACAGCACTCCTTCCTCTTGGTGTCTTATGCCAAGCTTCTAGTAGAATATTTCTAAGAAAGTCTTTAAATTTAGCTTCCTGCTTGCAAAACCACAACCCCATTTTCTAGATCTTTCTACAAGTAATGTAAGCTGCACAGCTATCAAGCCCTTTCAGTCACCTGAGATTTACACCTAGATAACTGTACAGATAACCATTCAGTTCAGTTAACTCAGACTAATACACTAATATTTTTTGTTTTGTCTGTTAGTTTGTTTTTTTTACCCTGAATTAAAGGTCAAAGTACAAGACTTCTGCTTCTTTAATACCAGTAGAGAAGTCCAGTCACAAAGCTCTCCTTCCTCCTGGTGTCTTCTGCCTAGCTCCTAGCAGAATTTTTCTAAGGCAGTCTTTAAATCTGCCTTCCTTCTAGCTATGACACGCCCCTAATTACTAGATTTTTCTACAAGAAATTTAAACTGCACAACTATCAAGAACTTTCAGTCACCAGAGATTTACACCTAGATAACTGTACAGATAACCATCCAGTTCAGTTAACTTAGACAAACACAATCATTTTTTCTTGTTTTTTATTGTTAGTTTTTTTTTTAACCCTAAATTAAAGGTCCAAGTACAAGAGTTGTACTTCTTTAGTCCCAGTAGAGAAGTCCAGTCACACAGCACTCATTCCTCCTGGTATCTTCTGCAAAGCTTCTAGCAGAATCTTTCTAAGACAGTCTTTATATTTAACTTCTTTCTAGCTATGCCACGCCCCCTACTTAGTAGATCTTTCTACAAGTAGTTTAAACTGCACAACTATTAAGAACTTTCAGTCAACTGAGATTTACACCTAGATAACTATTCAGATAACCATTCAGTTCATTTAACTCAGACAAACACATTTTTTGTTTTGTTTGATAATTGGTTTTTTTACCCTGAATTAAAGGTCCAAGAACAAGATACATACTTCCTTAGCCACAGTAGAGAATTCCAGTCTCAAAGCACTCCTTTCTCCTGGTGTTTTCTGCCAAGCATCTAGCAGAATCATTCTAAAGCAGTCTTTAAATTTAGCTTCCTTGTAGCTAAACCACACCCCTTTCTTACTAGATATTGCTACAAGAAAGGTAAACTTCACAGCTATCAAATCCTTTCAGTCACCTGAGATTTACATCTAGATAACTGTACAGATAACCATTCCGTTCAGTTAGCTCCAACAAACACACTAATTTTTTTTGTTCTGTTTCTTAGTTTGTTTTTTTACCCAGACTTAAAGGTCCAAGTACAAGAGTACTACTTCTTTATTGCCAGTAAAGAAGTACAGTCTCCCAGCACTTCTTTCTCATCGTGTCTTCTGCAAATCTTCTAGCAGAATCCTCCTAAGGCAGTCCTTAAATTTAGCTTTCTTCTAGGTAAGCAAACCTCCCTAATTACTAGATCTTTTTACAAGTAATTTAAGTTGCATATCTATCAAGCCCTTTCAGTCACCTGAGAATTACACCTACACAACTGTTCAATAAACCATTCAGTTCAGTTAACTCAAACAAACACACTCATTTTTTTTGTTTAGTTTTGCTTGTTGGTCTGTTTTTTTGCCCTGAATTAAAGGTCCAAGTAGAAGAGTTCTACTTCTATAGTTCCACTAGAGAAGTCCAGCATGCGACACTCCTTCCTCCTTTGCCTTCTGCAAAGACATCAAGTAGAATCTAAGACAGTCTTTAAATGTAGCTTCCTCTAGCTAAGCCACACCCTATTTGCTATCTTTTTGTCCCAGTAGAGAAGTCCAGTCACACAGCACTCCTTCCTCCTGGTATCTTCTGCAAAGCTTCTAGCAGAATCTTTCTAAGACAGTCTTTATATTTAACTTCTTTCTAGCTATACCACGCCCCTACTTAGTAGATCTTTCTACAAGTAGTTTAAACTGCACAACTATTAAGAACTTTCAGTCACCTGAGATTTACACATAGATAACTATTCAGATAACCATTCAGTTCATTTAACTCAGACAACCACATTTTTTTGTTTTGTTTGATAATTTGTTTTTTTACCCTGAATTAAAGGTCCAAGAACAAGAGACGTACTTCCTTAGCCACAGTAGAGAATTCCAGTCGCACAGCACTCCTTCCTCCTTGTGTTTTCTGCCAAGCGTCTAGCAGAATCTTTCTAAAGCAGTCTTTAAATTTAGTTTCCTTGTAGCTAAACCACACCCCTTTCTTACTAGATATTGCAACAAGAAAGGTAAACTTCACACCTATCAAGTCCTTTCTGTCACCTGAGATTTACATCTAGATAACTGTACAGACAACCATTCAGTTCAGTTACCTCCAACAAACACACTAATTTTTTTTGTTCTGTTTCTTAGTTTGTTTTTTTACCCAGACTTAAAGGTCCAAGTACAAGAGTACTACTTCTTTATTGCCAGTAAAGAAGTACAGTCTCCCAGCACTTCTTTCTCATCGTGTCTTCTGCAAATCTTCTAGCAGAATCCTTCTAAGGCAGTCCTTAAATTTAGCTTTCTTCTAGGTAGCAAACCCTCCTAATTACTAGATCTTTTTTGCAATTTAAGTTGCATATCTATCAAGCCCTTTCAGTCACCTGAGAATTACACCTACACAACTGTTCAATAAACCATTCAGTTCAGTTAACTCAAACAAACACACTCATTTTTTTTGTTTAGTTTTGCTTGTTGGTCTGTTTTTTTGCCCTGAATTAAAGGTCCAAGTAGAAGAGTTCTACTTCTATAGTTCCACTAGAGAAGTCCAGTCATGCGACACTCCTTCCTCCTTTTGCCTTCTGCAAAGCATCAAGTAGAATCTAAGACAGTCTTTAAATGTAGCTTCCTTCTAGCTAAGCCACACCCCCTATTTGCTAGATCTTTTGTCCCAGTAGAGAAGTCCAGTCACACAGCACTCCTTCCTCCTGGTATCTTCTGCAAAGCTTCTAGCAGAATCTTTCTAAGACAGTCTTTATATTTAACTTCTTTCTAGCTATACCACGCCCCCTACTTAGTAGATCTTTCTACAAGTAGTTTAAACTGCACAACTATCAAGAACTTTCAGTCACCTGAGATTTACACATAGATAACTATTCAGATAACCATTCAGTTCATTTAACTCAGACAACCACATTTTTTTGTTTTGTTTGATAATTTGTTTTTTTACCCTGAATTAAAGGTCCAAGAACAAGAGACGTACTTCCTTAGCCACAGTAGAGAATTCCAGTACTACAGCACTCCTTCCTCCTTGTGTTTTCTGCCAGCTCCTAGCAGAATCTTTCTAAAGCAGTCTTTAAATTTAGTTTCTTGTAGCTAAACCACACCCTTTCTTACTAGATATTGCAACAAGAAAGGTAAACTTCACACCTATCAAGTCCTTTCTGTCACCTGAGATTTACATCTAGATAACTGTACAGACAACCATTCAGTTCAGTTACCTCCGACAAACACACTAATTTTTTTTGTTCTGTTTCTTAGTTTGTTTTTTTACCCAGAATTAAAGGTCCAACTTCAAGAGTACTACTTCTTTATTGCCAGTAAAGAAGTACAGTCTCCCAGCACTTCTTTCTCATCGTGTCTTCTGCAAATCTTCTAGCAGAATCCTTCTAAGGCAGTCCTTAAATTTAGCTTTCTTCTAGGTAAGCAAACCCCCCTAATTACTAGATCTTTTTACAAGTAATTTAAGCTGCACATCTATCAAGCCCTTTCAGTCACCTGAGAATTACACCTTCATAACTGTTCAATAAACCATTCAGTTCAGTTAACTCAAACAAACACTCTCATTTTTTTTGTTTAGTTTTGCTTGTTGGTCTGTGTTTTTTTGCCCTGAATTAAAGGTCCTAGTAGAAGAGTTCTACTTCTTTAGTTCCACTAGAGAAGTCCAGTCATTTGGCACTCCTTCCTCCTTTTGCCTTCTGCAAAGCATCTAGTAGAATCTAAGACAGACTTTAAATGTAGCTTCCTTCTAGCTAAGCCACACCCCCTATTTGCTAGATCTTTCTAAAAGTAATTTAAACTGCTCAGCTATCAAGCCATTTCAGTCACATGAGATTTACACCTAGACAACATTTCATATAACCATTCAGATCTTTTAACTGAGAAAAACAAAGACATTTATTTTGTTTTGTTTATTAGTTTGTGTTACACCATCAATTAAATATCTAAGTTCAAGATTTCTACTTCTTTAGTCCCAGTAAAGATGTCCAATCACACAGCACTCCTTCCTTCTTGTGTTTTATGCCAAGCTTCTAGCAGAATCCTTCTAAGACAGTCTTGAAATTTAGCTTCCTTGTAGCTAAGCTACGTCCACTCCTTACTAGATCTTTCTACAAGTAATTTAAACTGCACAGCTATCTAGCCCATTCAGTCACCTGAGATTTACACCTAGATAACAGTTCAGATAACCAATCTGTTCAGTTAACTCAGGCAAACACAGTACTTTTTTTCTGTTTTGTTTGTAAGTCTGTTTTCTTTAGCCTGAATAAAACGTCCTACTACAAGTGTTCTACTTCTTTAGTCCCAGTAGAGAAGTGCAGTTACACATAACTCCTTCCTTATGCTGTCCTCTGCCAAGCTTCTAGCAGATTCTTTCTAAGGCAGTATTTAAATTGAGCTTCCTTCTATCTAAGCCATGACCCCTTCTTAGTAGACCTTGCTAAGTGTAATTTAAGCTGTACAGCTATCAAGCAATTTCTGACACCTGAGATTTACACCTAGATAAATTTTCAGATAACTATTCAGTTCACTTAACTCAGACAAACATAGTATTTTGTTTTGTTTTGTTCTGTTTGTTAGTCTGTTTTTTTTACCCTGAATTAAAGGTCCAAGTACAAGATTTCTACTTTTTTAGTCCAGTAGAAAAGTCCTGTCACACAGCACTCCTTCCTCTTGGTGTCTTCTGCAAAGCTTCTAGCAGAATCTTTCTAAGAAAATCTTTAAATTTAGTTTCCTTCTAGCAAAACCACACCCCCATTTTCTAGATCTTTCTACAAGTAATTTAAGCTGCACAGCTATCAAGCCCATTCAGTCACCTGAGATTTACACCTAGATAACTGTACAGATAACCATTCAGTTCAGTTAACACAGACACACTATTTTTGGTTTTTTATTGTTAGTTGTTTTTTTACCCTAAATTAAAGGTCCAAGTACGAGAGTTCTACTTCTTTAGTCCCAGTAGAGAAGTCCAGTCACACAGCATTCCTTCCTCCTTGTATCTTCTGCAAAGCTTCTAGCAGAATCTTTCTAAGACAGACTTTAAATGTAACTTCTTTCCAGCTATGCCACGCCCCCTATTTACTAGATCTTTCTACAAGTAATTTAAACTGCACAACTATCAAGAACTTTCAGTCACCTGAGATTTACACATAGATAACTGTTCAGAAAACAATTCAGTTCATTTAACTCAGACAAACACTTTTTTTGTTTTCTTTTATAGTTTGTTTTTTTACCCTGAATTAAAGGTCCAAGAATAAGAGTTGTACTTCCTTAGCCACAGTAGAGAAGTCCAGTCGCACAGCACTCCTTCCTCCTGGTGTTTTCTGCCAAGCGTCTAGCAGAATCTTTCTAAAGAAGTCTTTAAATTTAGCTTCCTTCTAGCTAAACCATGCCCCTTTCTTGCTAGATATTGCTACAAGAAAGTTAAACTTCACAGCTATCAAGTCCATTCAGTCACCTGAGATTTACACCTAGATAAATGTACAAATAACCATTCAGTTCAGTTAACTCCAACAAACACACTAATTTTTTTTGTTCTCTTCGTTAGTTTGCATTTTTACCCGAAATTAAAGGTCCAAGTACAAGACTACTTCTTCTTTATTGCCAGTAGAGAAGTCCATTCACCCAGCACTCCTTCCTCTTGGTGTCTTCTGCCAACCTTCTTGCAGAATCCTTCTAAGGCAGTCCTTAAATTTATCTTCCTTCTAGGTAGGCCATGCCCCCTAATTATTACTTCTTTTTACAAGTAATTTAAACTGCACATCTATCAAGCCCTTTCAGTCACCTGAGAATTACACCTACATAACTTCAATTAACCATTCAGTTCACTTAACTCAGGCACTCACACTCATTTTTTAGTTTAGTTTTGTTTGTTAGTCATTTTTTTTTACCATGAATTGAAGGTCCAAGTAAAAGAGTTCTACTTCTTTAGTCACAGTAGTGAATTCCAGTCAAACAGCAGTCCTTCCTCCTGGTGTCTTCTGCCAAGCTTCTAGCAGAATCATTCTAACGCAGTCTTTAAATTTAGCTTCCTTCTAGTGAAGCAATTCCCCTTTCTTACTCGATCATTCTACAAGTAATTTAAACTGCTCAGCTATCCAGCCCTTTCAGTCACCTGAGATTTACACCTATATAACTGTAAAGATAGCCATTCAATTCAGTTAACTCAGACAAACACACTCATTTTTTTTTGTTTTGTTTGTTAGTTTGTTTTTGTACCCTGAATTAAAGTTAAAGTACAAGAGTTCTACTTGTTTAGTCCCAGTAGAGAAGTGCAGTTACACATCACTCCTTCCTTATGCTGTCCTCTGCCAAGCTTCTAGCAGATTCTTTCTAAGGCAGTATTTAAATTGAGCTTCCTTCTATCTAAGACATGACCCCTTCTTAATAGATCTTGCTACCAGTAATTTAAACAGTACAGCTATCAAGCAATTTCTGACACTTGAGATTTACACCTAGATAAATTTTCAGATAACTATTCAGTTCACTTAACTCAGACAAACATAGAATTTTGTTTTGTTTTGTTCTGTTTGTGAGTCTGTTTTTTTTACCCTGAATTAAAGGTCCAAGTACAAGATTTCTATTTTTTTAGTCCCAGTAGAAAAGTTCTGTCACACAGCACTCCTTCCTCTTGGTGTCTTCTGCCAAGCTTCTAGCAGAATCTTTCTAAGAAAATCTTTAAATTTAGCTTCCTTCTAGCAAAACCACACCCCCATTTTCTAGATCTTTCTACAAGTAATTTAAGCTGCATAGCTATCAAGCCCTTTCAGTCACCTGAGATTTACACCTAGATAACTGTACAGATAACCATTCAGTTCAGTTAACACAGACACACTAGCTATTTTTTGTTTTTTATTGTTAGTTGTTTTTTTACCCTAAATTAAAGGTCCAAGTACAAGAGTTCTAATTCTTTAGTCCCAGTAGAGAAGTCCAGTCACACAGCACTCCTTCCTCCTTGTATCTTCTGCAAAGCTTCTAGCAGAATCTTTCTGAGACAGACTTTAAATGTAACTTCTTTCCAGCTATGCCATGGCCCCTACTTACTAGATCTTTCTACAAGTAATTTAAACTGCACAACTATCAAGAATGTTCAGTCACCTGAGATTTACACATAGATAACTGTTCAGAAAACCATTCAGATCATTTAACTCAAACACTTTTTTGTTTTCTTTTATAGTTTGTTTTTTTACCCTGAATTATAGGTCCAAGAATAAGAGTTGTACTTCCTTAGCCACAGTAGAGAAGTCCAGTCGCTCAGCACTCCTTCCTCCTGGTGTTTTCTGCCAAGCGTCTAGCAGAATCTTTCTGAAGTCTTTAAATTTAGCTTCCTTCTAGCTAAACCATGCCTTTCTTACTAGATATTTCATAAGAAAGTTAAACTTCACAGCTATCAAGTCCATTCAGTCACCTGAGATTTACACCTAGATAAATGTACAGATAACCATTCAGTTCAGTTAACTCCGACAAACACACTAATTTTTTTTGTTCTCTTCGTTAGTTTGTATTTTTACACGAAATTAAAGGTCCAAGTACAAGACTACTTCTTCTTTATTGCCAGTAGAGAAGTCCATTCACCCAGCACTCCTTCCTCTTGGTGTCTTCTGCCAACCTTCTTGCAGAATCCTTCTAAGGCAGTCCTTAAATTTAGCTTCCTTCTAGGTAAGCCATGCCCCCTAATTATTACTTCTTTTTACAAATAATTTAAACTGCACATCTATCAAGCCCTTTCAGTCACCTGAGAATTACACCTACATAACTGTTCAATTAACCATTCAGTTCACTTAACTCAGGCACTCGCACTCATTTTTTAGTTTAGTTTTGTTTGTTAGTCATTTTTTTTACCATGAATTGAAGGTCCAAGTAGAAGAGTTCTACTTCTTTAGTCACAGTAGAGAATTCCAGTCAAACAGCAGTCCTTCCTCCTGGTGTCTTCTGCCAAGCTTCTAGCAGAATATTTCTAAGACAGTCTTTAAATTTAGCTTCCATCTAGATAAGCCACCCCATTTCCTAGATCTTTCTACAAGGAATTTAAACTGCACAGCTATCAAGCCAATTCAGTCACATGAGATTTACACCTAGATAACTTTTCATATAGCCATTCAGTTCATTTAACTCAGACAAACAAAGACATTTATGTTGTTTTGTTTATTAGTTTGTGTTTTATCATCAAATAACGATCCAAGGACAAGATTTCTACTTCTTTAGTCCCAGTAGAGATGTCCAGTCGCACAGCACTCCTTCCTTCTGGTGTTTTATGCCCTGCTTCTAGCAGAATCTTTCTAAGGCAGTCTTTAAATTTAGCTTCCTTCTAGCTAAGCCACATCCCCTACTTACTAGATCTTTCTACAAGTAATTTAAACTGCACCGTTATCTGGCCCATTCAGTAAAATGAGATTTACACCTAGATAACAGTTCAGATGACTATTCAGTTCAGGTAGCTCCAACAAATATAGTATTTTTTTTGTTTTATGTGTATGTCTGTTTTTTTACTCTGAATAGAAGGTCCAAGTAAAAGTGTTCTACTTCTTTAGTCCCATTTGGGAAGTGCAGTCACACAGCACTCCTTCCTCCTGGTGTCTTCTTCCCAAGCTCCTAGCAGAATCTTTCTAAGACCGTCTTTATATTTAACTTACTTCTAGATAAGCCACGCCCCTTACTTTCTAGATAATTCTACAAGTAATTTACTCTGCACAGCTATCAAGCCATTTCAACCACCTGCGATTTACACCTAGATAACTGTTCAGATAACAATTCAGTACATTTAACTCCGACAAACAAACCGTTTTTTTTGTTTTGTTTGTTAGATTTTTTAACCCTGAATTAAAGCTCCAAGTACAAGAGTTCTACTTCTATAGTGCCAGTAGAGAAGTCCAGTCACCCAGCACTCCTTCCTCATGGTGTCTTCTGCCTAGCTTCTAGCAGAATCATTCTAAGGCAGTCTTTAAGTTTAGCTTCCTTCTAGCTAAGCAATGCCCATTTCTTACTAGATCATTCTACAAGTAATTTAAACTGCACAGCTATTAAGCCCTTTCAGTCACCTGAGAATTACACCTAGATAACTGTACAGATAGCCTTTCAGTTCAGTTAACTCAGACAAACATACAGTTTTTTTTGTTTAGTTTGTTAGTTTGTTTTTTACCCTGAATTAAAGGTTAAAGTACAAGAGTTCTTCTTCTCTAGTCCCAGTAGAGAAGTGCAGTTACACATCACTCCTTCCTCATGTTGTCCTCTGCCTAGCTTCTAGCAGATTCTTTCTATGGCAGTCTTTAAATTGAGCTTCCTTCTAGCTAAGGAATGCCCCTTTCTGAGTAGATCTTGCTACGAGTAATTTAAACTGTACAGCTATCAAGCAATTTCTGACACATGAGATTTAAACCTAGATAACTTTTCAGATAACTATTTAGTTCAGTTAACTCAGACAAACATAGTATTTTTTTGTTCTGTTTATTAGTCTGTTTTTTTACCCTGAATTAAAGGTCCGAGTACAAGATTTCTACTTCCTTAGTGCCATTTGAAAAGTCCTGTCACACAACACTCCTTCCTCTTGGCGTCTTCTGCCAATCTTCTAGCAGAATCTTTCTAAGAAAATCTTTAAATTTAGCTTCCTTTTAGCAAAACCACACCCCCATTTTCTAGATCTTTCTACATGTAATTTAAGCTGCACAGCTCTCAAGACCTTTCAGTCACCTGAGATTTACACAGAGATAACTGTACAGATAACCATTCAGTTCAGTTAACTCAGACAAGCCCACTAATATTTTTTGTTTGGTCTGTTAGTTGGTTTTTTTACCCTGAATTAAAAGTCAAAGTACAAGAGTTTGGCTTCTTTAATCCCAGTAGAGAAGTCCAATCACAAAGCTCTCCTTTCTCCTGGTGTCTTCTGCCAAGCTCCTAGCAGAATTTTTCTAAGTAAGTCTTTAAATCTGGCTTCCTTTTAGCTAAGCCACTCCCCCTACTTACTAGATTTTTCTACAAGTAATTTAAGCTGCACAGCTTTAAAGCCCTTTCAGTCACCTGAGATTTACACAAAGATAACTGTACAGATAACCATTCAGTTCAGTTAACTCAGACACACTAATTTTTTTGTTTTGTTTTTTATTGTTAGTTGTTTTTTTACCCTAAAGTTAAGGTCCAAGTACAGGAGTTCAACTTCTTTACTCCCAGTAGAGAAGTCCAGTCACACAGCACTCCTTTCTCCTTGTATCTTCTGCAAAGCTTCTAGCAGAATCTTTCTAAGACTGTCTTTAAATGTAACTTCTTTCTAGCTATGCCAGGCCCCCTACTTACTAGATCTTTCTACAAGTAATTTGAACTGCACAACTATCAAGAACTTTCAGTCACCTGAGATTTACACCTAGATAACTGTTCAAATAACCATTCCGTTCATCTAACTCAGACAAACACATTTTTTTGTTTTCTATGATAGTTTGTTTTTTTTTACCCTGAATTAAAGGTCCAAGAACAAGAGTTGTACTTCCTTAGCCACAATAGAGAAGTCCAGTCGCACAGCACTCCTTCCTCCTGGTATTTTCTGTCAAGCGTCTAGCAGAATATTTCTAAAGCAGTCTTTAAATTTAACTTCAGTCTAGCTAAACCACACCCCTTTCTTGCTAGATATTGCTACAAGAAAGTTAAACTTCACAGCTATCAAGTCCATTCAGTCACCTGAGATTTACACCTAGATAACTGTACAGATAACCATTCAGTTCAGTTAGCTCCAACAAACACAATACTTTTTTGTATTCTTTGTTGTTTTTTTTTACCCAGAATTCAAGGTCCCAGTACAAGAGTACTACTTCTTTACTGCCAGTAGAGAAGTTCAGTCACCCTGCACTCCTTCCTCATTGTGTCTTCTGCCATCCTTCTAGCAGAATCCTTCTAAGGCAGTACTTATATTTAGCTTCCTTCTAGGTAAGCCATGCCCCCTAATTAGTAGTTCTTTTTACAATTAATTTAAACTGCACATCTATCAAGCCCTTTCAGTCACCTGAGAATTACACCTACATAACTGTTCAATTAACCATTCAGTTCAGTTAACTCAGGCACACACACTCATTTTTTTTAGTTTAGTTTTGTTTGTTAGTCTGTTTTTTTTACCCTGAATTGAAGGTCCAAGTAGAAGAGTTCTACATCTTTAGTCCCAGTAGAGAAGTCCAATCACACAGCATTCCTTCCTCCTGGTGTCTTCTCCCTAGCTTCTAGCAGAATATTTCTAAGACAGTCTTTAAATTTAGCTTCCTTCTAGCTAAGCCACAGCCCCCATTTGCTAGATCTTCCTACAAGGAATTTAAACTGCACAGCTTTCAAACCATTTCATTCACATGAGATTTTCACGTAGATAAGTTTTCATATAACCATTCAGTTCATTTAACGCAGACAAACAAACACATTTATTTTGTTTTGTTTATTACTTTGTCTTTTATCATCAATTAAAGGTCCAAGTACAAGATTTCTACTTCTTTAGACCAAGTAGAGATCTCCAGTCACACACCAGTCCTTCCTTCTGGTGTTTTATGCCCAGCTTACAGCAGAATCTTTCTAAGGCAGTCTTGAAATCTAGCTTCCTTCTTGCTAAGCCACATCCCCTAATTACTAGATCTTTCTACAAGTAATTTAAACTGCACAGCGATCTAGCCCATTCAGTCACCTGAGATTTACACCTAGATAATAGTTCAGATAAACATTCAGTTCAGTTAACTCTGACAAAGTTTTTTTTTTTTTTTTTGTAAGTCAGTTTTTTTTACTTTGAATAGAAGATCCAAGAACAAGTGTTCTACTTCTTTAGTCCTATTAGGGAAGTCCAGTCACACAGCACTCCTTCCTCCTGGTGTCTCTGCTAAGCTTCTAGCAGAATTTTTCTAAGACTGTCTTTATATTAAACTTACTTCTAGCTAAGACACGCCACCTCCATTCAAGATCATTCTACAAGTAATTTAATCTGCACAGCTATCAAGCCTTTTCACTTACCTGAGATTTACACCTAGATAACTGTTCAGATAACCATTCAGTTCATTTAACTCAGACAAAGAAGCTATTTTTTGTTTTGTTTGTTAGATTTGTTTTACCCAGAATTAAAAGTCCAAGTACAAGAGTTATACTTCTTTAGTGCCAGTAGAGAAGTCCAGTCACATAACACTCCTTCCTCATAGTGTCTTCTGCCAACCTTCTAGCAGAATCCTTCTCAGGCAGTCCTTAAATTTAGCTTACTTCTAGGTAAGCCATGCTCCCTAATTACTTGTTCTTTTTACAAGTAATTTAAACTGCACATCTATCAAGCCCTTTCAGTCACCTGAGAATTACACCTACATAACTGTTCAATTAACCATTCAGTTTAGTTAACTCAGGCACACACACTCATTTTTTAGTTTAGTTTTGTTTGTTAGTCTGTTTTTTTTACCCCGAATTGAAGGTCCAATTAGAAGAGTTGTACTTCCTTAGTCCTAGTAGAGAAGTCCACTCACACAGCACTCCTTCCTCCTGGTGTCTTATGCCAAGCTTCTAGCAGAATCTTTCTAAGACAGTCATTAAATTTATCTTCCTTCTAGCTGAGCCACACCCCTCATTTGCTAGATCTTTCTACAAGGAATTTAAACCTCACAGCAATCAAGACATTTCAGTCACATGAGATTTACACATAGATAACTTTCCATATAACCATTCAGTTTATTTAACTTACACAAACAAAGACATTTATTTTGTTTTGTATATTAGTTTGTGTTTTCACATCAATTAAAGGTCCAAGTACAAGATTTCTACTTTTTTAGTGCCAGTCGAGATGTCCAGTCACACAGCACTCCTTCCTTCTGGTGTTTTATGCCCAGCTTCCAGCAGAATCTTTCTAAGGCAGTCTTGAAATTTAGCTTCCTTCTCGCTAAGTCACGTCCCCTACTTATTAGATCTTTCTATTATAATTTAACCGCATCGCTTATTCAGCACATTCAGTCAAATGAGGATTTTACACCTAGATAACAGTTCAGATGACGATTCAGTTCAGCTACCTCCGACAAACACAGTATTTTTTTTTTGCTTTGTGTGTAAGTCTGTTTTTTTACTCTGAATAGAAGGTTCAAGTAAAAGTGTTCTACTTCTTTAGTCCCATTTGGGAAGTCCAGTCACACAGCACTTCTTCCTCCTGGTGTATTCTTCCAAGCTTCTAGCAGAATCTTTCTAAGACTGTCTTTATATTTAACTTACTTCTAGCTAAGCCACGCCCTTTACTTTCTAGATCATTCTACAAGTAATTTACTCTGCACAGCTATCAAGACCTTTCAGTCACCTGCGATTTACACCTAGATAACTCTTCAGATAACAATTCAGTTCATTTAACTAAGACAAACAAACTAATTTTTTTGTTTTGTTAGATTTTTTTTTACCAGAATTAAAAGTCCAAGTACAAGAGTTCTACTTCTTTAGTGCCAGTAGAGAAGTCCAGTCACACAGCACTCCTTCTTCCTGGTGTCTTCTGCCAACCTTCTAGCAGAATCCTTCTAAGGCAGTCCTTAAATTTAGCTTCCTTCTAGGTAAGCCATGCCCCCTAATTAATAGTTATTTTTACAAGTAATTTAAACTGCACATCTATCAAGCCCTTTCAGTCACCTGAGAATTACACCTACATAACTGTTCATTTAACCATTCAGTTCAGTTAACTCAGGCACACAGACTCATTTTTTTGTTTAGTTTTGTTTCTTAGTCCATTTTTTTTACCCTGAATTGAAGGTCCAAGTAGTAGAGTTGTACTTCGTTATTCCTAGTAGAGAAGTCCAGTCACACAGCACTCCTTCTTCCTGGTGTCTTATGCCAAGATTCTAGCAGAATCTTTCTACGACAGTAATTAAATTTATCTTCCTTCTAGCTGAGCCACACCCCCCACTTGCTAGATCTTTCTACAAGGAATTGAAACTGCACAGCTTTCAAGCCATTTCACTCACATGAGATTTACACCTAGATAAGTTTTCATATAACAATTCAGTTCATTTAACTCAGACAGACAAGCACATTTATTTTGTTTTGTTTATTAGTTTGTGTTTTCTCATTGATTAAAGGTCCACGTACAAGATTTCTACTTCTTTAGTCCCAGTAGAGATGTCCAGTCACACAGCACTCCTTCTTCTGTTGTTTTAAGCCCAGCTTCTAGCAGAATCTTTCTAAGGCAGTCTGGAAAGTTTGCTTCCTTCTAGCTAAGCAATGTCCCCTTCTTACTAGATCTTTCTACTAGTAATTTAAACTGCACAGCTATCTAGCCCATTCAGACACCTGTGATTTACATCTAGATAACTGTTCAGATAACCATTCAGTTCAGTTAACTCCGACAAACACATTATTTTTTTTTGTTTTGTGAGTATGTCTGTTTTTTTTACTCTGAATAGAAGGTCCAAGTACAAGTGTTCTACTTCTTTAGTCCCATTAAGGAAATCCAGTCACACAGCACTCCTTCCTAGTGCTGTCTTCTGCTAACCTTCTAGCAGAATCTTTCTAAGACTGTCTTTATATTTAACTTACTTCTAGCTAAGCCACGCCCCCTCCTTTCTATATCATTCTACAAGTAATTTACTTTGCACAGCTATCAAACTTTCAGTTACCTCAGATTTACACCTAGATAATTGTTCAGATAACCATTCAGTACATTTAACTAAGACAAACTAATTTTTTTGTTTTGTTAATTTTTTATACCCAGAATTAAAAGTCCAAGTACATGAGTTCTACTTCTTTAGTGCCAGTAGAGAAGAGCAGTCACAGAGCACTCCTTCCTCATGGTGTCTTCTGCCAGGCTTCTAGCAGAATCTTTCTAATGCAGTCTTTAAATTTAGCTTTCTTCTAGCTAAACAATGCCCCTTTCTTACTAGATCATTCTTCGAGTTATTTAAACTGTACAGCTATCAAGCCCTTTCAGTCACCTGAGATTTACACTACGTAACTGTTCAATTAACCATTCAGTTCATTAACTCAGCCAAACACACTCATTTTTTTGTTTAGTTTTGTTTGTCACTCTGTTTTTTTATGCTGATTTGAAGGTCCAAGTAGAATAGTTCTTATTATTTTGTACAGTAGAGAAGTCCAGTCACACAGCACTCCTTCCTCCTGGTGTCTTCTGCCAAGCTTCTAGCAGAATCTTTCTAAGACAGTCTTTAAATTTATCTTCCTTCTTGCTAAGCAATGCCCCTTTCTTACTTGATCATTCTACAAGTAATTTAAACTGCACAGCTATCAAACCCTTTCAGTCTCCTGAGATTTACACCTAGATAACTGTACAGATAGCCATTCAGCTCAAGTTAACTCAGAAAACACACTAATTTTTTTGGTTTTGTTTGTTAGCTTATTTCTTTACCGTGAATTAAAGGTTAAAGTACAAGAGTTCTACTTCTATAGTCCCAGTAGAGAAGTACAGTTACACATCACTCCTTCCTCATGCTGTCTTCTGCAAAGTTTCTTGCCGAATTTTTCTAAGGCAGCCTTTAAATTCAGCTTCCTTCTAGCTAAGCCATGCCTTCATTTTCTAGCTCTTTCTACAAGTAATTGAAACTGCTCAGCTATCAAGCCCTTTCAGTCACCTGAGATTTACACCTAGATAACTGCAGAGATAGCCATTCAGTGCAGTTAACTCAGACAAACACGCTAATATTTTTTGTTTTGTATGTTAGTTTGTTTTTTACCCAGAATTAAAGGTCCAAGTACAAGAGTTCTACTTCTTAAATCCTAGTAGAGAAGTCCAGTCATAGAGCTCTCCTTCCTCCTGGTGTCTTCTGCCAAGCTCCTTGCAGAATTTTTCTAAGGCAGTCTTTAAATTTACCTTCCATCTAGCTATGCCACACCCCCAACTTACTAGATTTTTCCACAAGTAATTTAAACTGCACAGCTATAAAGCCCTTTCAGTCACCTGAGATTTACACCTTGATAACTGTTCAGATAACCATTCAGTTCATTTAACTCAGACAAAAACATTTTTTGTTTTGTTTGATAGTGTGTTGTTTTACCTTGAATTAAAGGTCCTAGAACAAGAGCTGTACTTCGTTAGCCAAAGTAGAGAAGTCCAGTCGAACAGCACTCCTTCCTCCTGGTGTCATCTGAAAGCATCTAGCAGAATCTTTCTAAAGCAGTCTTCAAATTTAGCTTCCTTCTAGCTAAACCACAAATTACTTGTAAAAGATCTAGTAATTAGGGGCATGGCTTACCTAGAAGGAAGCTAAATTTAAGGACTGCCTTAGAAGGATTCTTCTATAAGCTTGTCCGAAGACACAATGAGGAAATAGTGCTGTGTGACTGGACTTCTCTATAGGGAATAAAGAAGTAGAACTCTTGAACTTGGACCTTTAATTCAGAGTAAAAAAACAAACTAACAAACAGAATAAAAAAACAATTAGTGTGTTTGTCTGAGTTAACTGAACTGTACAGTTATCTGTACAGTTATCTAGGTGTTAATCTCAGGTGACTGAAAGGGCTTGATAGATGTGCAGTATAAATTACTTGTTGAACGATCTAGTAAGAAAGGAGCTTTTTTAGCTAGAAGGAAGCTAAATTTAAAGACTGCTTTAGAAAGATTCTGCTAGAAGCTTGGCAGAAGACACCAGGAGGAAAGAGTGCTGTGTGATTGGATTTCTCTACTGGGACTACAGAAGTACAACTTTGTACATGGACCTTTGATCAGGACAAAAAACAGGCAAAACAGTACTCATGAGTTAACCAAACTGGAATGGTTATTTGAACAGTTATCTAGGTGTAAATCTTAGGTGACTGAAATGGCTTGATAGCTGTGCAGTTTAAATTACTTGTAGAAAGATCTAGTAAGTAGGGTCGTGGGAAGTTGCATTTAAAGACTGTCTTAGAAAGATTCTGATGGAAGCTGGGAAAATAGTCACCAGGAGGAAGGAGTGCTGTGTGACTGTACTTCTCTACTGGGACTAAATAAGTAGAACTCTTGAACTTGGACCTTTAGTTCAGGGTAAAAAATCTGACAAACAAAAGAAAAAAAAATAATTTGTCTGAGTTAAATGAACTGAATGATTATCTGAAAAATTATCTAGGCATAAATCTCAGGTGACTGAAACTGCTTGATAGCTGTGCAGAGTAAATTACTTGTAGAATGATCTAGAAAGCAGGGGGTGTGGCTTAGTTAGAAGTAAGCTAAATACAAAGACTGTCATAGAAAGATTTTGCTAGAAGTTTGACAGAAGACACCAGGAGGAAGGAGTGCTGTGTGACTGGACTTCCCAGTTGCGACTAAAGAAGTAGAACACCTGCACCTGGACCTTTAATTCAGGATAAAAAAACAGACCAACAAACAAAACAAAGCAAATTACTGTGTTTGTCAGAGTTAACTGATCTGAATGGTTATCTGAACAGTTATCTAGGTGTAAATCCCAGTTGATTGAAAGGGCTTGATAGCTGTGCAGTTGAAATTACTTGTAGAAAGATCTAGTAAGTAGGGGATGTGGCTTAGCTAGAAGGAAGCTAAATTGAAATACAGTCTTAGAAACATTCTGCTAGAAGCTTGGCAGAAGACACCAGGAGGAAGGAGTGCTTTGTGACTGGACTTCTCTACTGAGAGTAAAGAAGTAGGACTCTTGTACTTGGAAATTCAGTTCAGGGTAAAAAAACAGACTAACAAACAAAACTAAACACAAAAAAATCAGTGTGTTTGTATGAGTTAATGGAACTGAATGGTTAATTGAAGAGTTATGTAAGTGTAATTCTCAGGTGACTGAAAGGGCTCGATAGATATGCAGTTTAAATTACTTGTAAAAAGATTTAGAAATTAGGGGGCATGGCTTACTTAGAAGGAAGCTTATTTAAGGACTGCCTTAGAAGGATTCTGCTCGAAGATTGGCAGAAGACACCATGAGGAAGGAGTGGTGGGTGACTGGACTTCTCTACTGGCAATAAAGAAGTAGAACTCTTGTACTTGGACCTTTATTTTCAGAATAAAAAAACAAACTAACAAACAGAACAAAAAAATTAGTGTGTTTGTCAGAGATAACTGAACTGAATGGTTATCTGTATAGTTATCTAAGTGTCAATCTCAGGTGACTGAAAGGGCCTGATAGCTGTTCATTTTAAATTTCTTGTAGCAATATCTAGTAAGAAAGGGGCGTGATTTTGACAGACTTAATCAAAATTTAGAGACTGCTTTTGAAAGATTCTGCTAGAAGCTTGGCAGAATACACAAGGAGAAAGGAGTGTTGTGCGACTGGACATCTCTACTGGGATTAAAGAAGTAGAACTCTTGTACTTGGATCTTTAATTCAGGGTATAAAAACAAACTAACAAACAAAACAAAAAATGTGTTTGAGTTAAATGAACTGAATCATTATCTGAACAGTTATCTAGTTGGAATTCTCAGGTGACTGAAAGGGCTTGATAGCTGTGCAGTTTAAATTACTTGTAGAAAGATCTAGCAAATAGTGGTGTGGCTTAGCTAGAAGGAAGTTAAATCTAAAGACAGTCTCAGAAAGATTCTGCTGGAAGTGAGGCAGAAGACAACAGGAGGAAGGAGTGCTGTGTAACTGGACTTCTCTACAAGGACAAAAGAAGTTGAACTCTTGTACTTGGACCTTTAATTGAGGGTAAAAAATCAAACTAACAAACAGAACAAAAAAAATAGTGTTTTTGTCTGAGTTAAATGAACTGAATGGTTATCTATACAGTTATCTAGGTGTAAATCTTAGGTGACTGAAAGAGCTTCATAGCTGTACAGTTTAAATTACTTGTAGAAAGATCTAGTAAGTGGGGCATGAAGCTTGCAGCTAGAAGGAGGAAGCTACCTTCTAGGACTGCTTCTTAGAAAAATTCTGGTTGAAGTTGGCAAAAACACCTCATGGAGGAATGGAGTGCAAGGGCGACTGACTTTCTATGTGAATTAAAAGAAGTAGAACTTTGGTAATTTGGACATTTAATTCAGGGTAAAAAACAACCTAACAAATAAAATAAAAAACTAGTTTGTCTGTTTCAGTTAAACAATTGAATGGATATCTGAATAGTTATCTAGGTAAAATCTCAGGGGACTGAAAGGGCTTGATAGCTGTGCAGTTTAAATTACTCAGAAAGATGAAGTGAGTAGGGTGTGGTGTCAACCAAAAGAAGCAAATTTAACTACTGCCTTAGAAGGATTCTCCTTAGCTTTAGCAGAAGACACCCTGGAGGAAGGAGTGCTGTGTGACTGGACTTCTCGACTGGGACCAAAGATAGAACTCTTGTACTTGGACCTTAATTCAGGGTAAAAACAGACTAACAAATCAAACAAAATAAAGTGTTTCTCTGACTTAACTGAACTGAATGGTTAGTCTGAACAGTGATGTAGTTAAATCTCGAGTGACTGAAAGGGCTTTACAGCTGTGCAGCTTAAATTACGTAGAAAGATCTAGTAGGTAGGGGCAGGGAAGTTGTATTAAAGACTGTCTAGAAAGATTCTGATGAAGTTTTAAGAAGACACCAGGAGGAAGTGGAGTGCTGTGTGACTGGACTTCTCTATTGGGACTTAAGAAGTAGAACTCTTGTACTTGGCCCTTTAGTTCATGGTAAAAAAATCTGACAAAACAAAGCAAAAAAAGTTAGTTTGTCTGAGTTAAATAAACTGGATGGTTAAATGAAAAGTTATCTAGCTATAATTCTCAGGTGACTGAAAGGGCTTGACAGCTGTGCAGGGTAACTTACTTGTAGAATGATCTAGAAAGTAGGGGGCGTGGCTTAGCTAGAAGTAAGCTACGTATAAAGACTGTCTTAGAAAGATTCTGCTAGAAGTTTGGCAGAAGACTCCAGGAGGAAGGAGTGCTGTGTGACTGGACTTCCCTGCTGCGACTAAAGATGTAGAACACCTGTACCTGGACCTTTTATTCAGGGTAAAAAAACAGACTAACAAACAAAACAAAGCAAATTACTGTGTTTGTCTGAGTTAACTAAACTGAATGGTTATCTGAACAGTTATCTATGTATAAATCTCAGTTGAGTGAAAGGGCTTGATAGCTGTGCAGTTTAAATTACTTGTAGAAAGATCTTGTAAGTGGGGCATGGATTAGCTAGAAGCAAGCTCCCTTTAGAGACTGCCTTAGAAAGATTCTGGTTGAAGCTTGGCAAAAAACACCATGAGGAAGGTGTGCTAAGTTACTGGACTTCTCTATGGGAATTAAAGAAATAGAACTCTTGTACTTGGACCTTTAATTCAGGGTAAAAAAACAAACTAAGAAATAAAATAAAAAAAATCAGTTTGTCTGTTTCAGTTAAATGAATTGAATGGATATCTGAATAGTTATCTAGGTGTAAATCTCGGGGGACTGAAAGGGCTTGATAGCTGTGCAGTTTAAATTGTGTATAGAAAGATGAAGTAAGTAGGGTGCGTTGCTTAACCAAAAGGAAGCTAAATTTAACTACTGCCATAGAAGGATTCTCCTTGAAGCTTCGCAGAAGACTCCAGAAGGAAGGAGTGCTGTGTGACTGGACTTCTCTACTGGGACTAAAGAAGTAGAACTCTTGTACTTGGATCTTTAATCTAGGAAAAAACAGATTAACAAATCAAACAAAAATAAAGTGTGTTTCCTGACTTAACTGAACTGAATGGTTATCTGAACAGTGATGTAGTTGTAAATCTCGGTTGACTGAAAGAGCTTTACAGCTGTGCAGTTTAAGTTACTTGTAGAAAGATCTAGTAGGTAGGGGCCAGGGAAGTTGCATTTAAAGACTGTCTTAGAAAGATTCTGATAGAAGCTTGGAAGAAGACACCAGGAGGAAGGAGTGCTGTTGACTGGACTTCTCTACTGGGACTTAAGAAGTAGAACTCTTGTACTTGGACCTTTAGTTCATGGTAAAAAAAATCTGACAAACAAAATAAAAAAGTTAGTTTGTCTGAGTAAAATGAACTGAATGGTTATCTGAAAAGTTATCTATGTGTAAATCTCAGGTGACTGAAAGGGCTTGATTGCTGTGCAGTTTAAATTACTTATAGAAATATCTAGTAAGTAGGGGATGTGGCTTAGCTAGAAGGAAGCTAAATTTAAAGACTGTCTTAGAAAGATTCTGCTTGAAGCTTAGTATAAAACACCAGAAGGAAGGAGTGCTGTGTGACTGGACATCTCTACTGGGACTAATGAAGTAGAAATCAAGTACTCGGACCTTTAATTGATCATAAAAACACAAGCTAATAAACAAAAACAAAATAAATGTGTTTGTTTGTCTGAGTTAAATGAACTGTATGGTTATATGAAATGTAATGTAGGTGTAAATCTCATGTGACTGAAATGGCCTGATAGCTGTACAGTTTAAGTAACTAGCAGACAGATCTAGCAAATGGGGGTGTGGCTTAGCTAGAAGGAAGCTAAATTTAAAGACTGTCTTAGAAAGATTCTGCTGGAAGCTTGGCAGAAAGACCCCTGTGGAGGAAGGAGTGCTTTGTGACTGACTTCTAATGAGAGTAAAGTATTAGGACCTTGTACTTTGAAACTAACCTAGGGTAAAAACAGACTTAATAAACAAAACCAAACACAAAATGAGTTTGTTTTGTCTGAGTTAATGGAAGTGAATGGTTAATTGAAGAGATATGTAAATGAAATTCTCAGGTGACTGAAAGGGCTTGATAGATGTGCAGTTTAATTTCCTTGTTAAAAGATCTAGTAATTAGGGGGCATGGCTTACCTAGAAGGAAGGTAAATTTAAGGAATGCCTTAGAAGGATTCCGCTAGAAGATTGGCTGAAGACACCATGAGGAAGGAGTGGTGGGTGACTGGACTTCTCTACTGCCAATAAAGAAGTAGAACTCTTGTACTTGGACCTTTATTTTCAGAATAAAAAAACTAACAAACAGAACAAATGAAATAGTGTGTTTGTCAGAGAAAGCTGAACTGAATGGTTTTCTGTATAGTTATCTAGGTGTAAATCTCAGGTGACTGAAAGGGCCTGATAGCTGTTCTGTTTAAATTTCTTGTAGCAATAACTAGTAAGAAAGGGCATTATTTTGCTAGAAGGAACCTAAATTTAAAGATTGCTATTGAAATATTCTGCTAGAAGCTTGGCAGAATACACCAGGAGAAAGGAGTGCTGTGTGACTGGACTTCTGTACTGTGGCTAAAGAAGTACAACTCTTGTTCTTGAACCTTTAATTCAGGGTAAAAAAGGCAAACTAACAAACAAAACAAAAAAATGTGTTTGTTTGTCTGAGTTAAATGAACTGAATCATTATCTGAACAGTTATCTAGTTGGAATTCTCAGATGACTGAAAGGGCTTGATAGCTGTGCAGTTTAAATTACTTGTAAGAAGATCTAGTAAGCAGGGGATGTGGCTTAGCTAGAAGGAAGCTAAATTGAAAGACAGTCTTAGAAACATTCTGCTAGAAGCTTGGCTGAAGACACCAGGATGAAGGAGTGCTGTGTGACTGGACTTCTTTAAAAGGACAAAAGAAGTACAACTCTTGTAATTGGACCTTTAATTAAGGGTTAAAAAAACTAACAAACAAAACAAAATAAATGTGCTTGTCTGAGTTAAATGAACTGAATGGTTATCTGTACAGTTATCTAGGTGTAAATCTTAGGTGACTGAAAGAGCTTCATAGCTGTGCAGTTTAAATTACTTGTAGAAAGATCTAGTAAGTGGGCCATGGCTTAGCTAGAAGCAAGCTCCCTTTAGAGACTGCCTTAGAAAGATTCTGCTTGAAGCCTGGCAAAAAACAGCATGAGAAAGGAGTGCTAAGTGACTGGACTTCTCTACGGGAATTAAGAAGTAGAACTCTTATACTTGGAACTTTAATTCAGGGTAAAAAAACAAACTAACAAATAAAACAAAAAAAATCAGTTTGTCTGTGTCAGCTAAATGAATTGAATTTATATCTGAATAGTTATCTAGGTGTAAATCTCAGGGGACTGAAAGGACTTGATAGCTGTACCAGTTTAAATTACTTATAGAAAGATGAAGTAAGTAGGGTGCGTGGCTTAACCAAAAGGAAGCTAAATTTAACTACTGCCTTAGAAGGATTCTCCTTGAAGCTTGGCAGAAGACACCAGGAGGAAGGAGTGCTGTGTGACTGGACTTCTCAACTGGGACCAAAGAAGTAGAACTCTTGTACTTGGACCTTTAATTCAGGGTAAAAAAACAGACTAACAAATCAAACAAAATAAAGTGTGTTTGTCTGACTTAACTGAACTGAATGGTTATCTGAACAGTGATGTAGTTGTAAATCTTGGGTAACTGAAAGGGCATTACTGCTGTGCAGTTTAAATTACTTGTAGAAAGATCTAGTAGGTAGGGGGTGAGGGAAGTTGCATTTAAAGACTGTCTTAGAAATATTCTGATGGAAGCTTGGAAGAAGACACCAGGAGGAAGGAGTGCTGTGGACTGGACTTCTCTACTGGGACTAAAGAAGTAGAACTCTTGTACTTGGACCTTTAGTTCATGGTAAAAAAATATGACAAACAAAATAAAAAAGTTAGTTTGTCTGAGTTAAATGAACTGAATGGTTATCTGAAAAGTTATCTAGGTATAAATCTCAGGTGACTGAAAGGGCTTGATAGCTGTGCAGTTTAAATTACTTGTAGAAAGATCTAGTAAGTAGGGGATGTGGCTTAGCTAGAAGGAAGCTAATTTGAAAGATAGTCTTAGAAAGATTCTGATAGAAGCTTGGCAGAAGACACCAGGAGGAAGAAGTGCTGTGTGACTGGACTTCTTTAAAGGGACAAAAGAAGTTCAACTCTTGTAGTTGCACATTTAATTAAGTGTTAAAAAAACTAACAAACAAAACAAAATAAATGTGTTTGTCTGAGTTAAATGAACTGAATGGTTATCTGAACACTTATCTAGGTGTAAATCTCAGGTGAGTGAAAGGGCTTGATTGATGTGCAGTTTAAATTACTTATAGAAATATCTAGTGAGTAGGGGATGTGGCTTAGCTAGAAGGAAGCTAAATTTAAAACTGTCTTAGAAAGATTCTGCTAGAAGCTTAGTATAAAACACCAGAAGGAAGGAATGCTGTGTGACTTGACTTCTCTACTGGGACTAAAGAAGTAGAAATCAAGTACTTGGACCTTTAATTGATGGTAAAAACACAAGCTAACAAACAAAACAAAATAAATGTGTTTGTTTGTCTGAGTTAAATGAACTGAATGGTTATATGAAATGTTATGTAGGTGTAAATCTCATGTCACTGAAATGGCCTGATAGCTGTGCAGTTTACGTAACTAGCAGACAAATCTAGCAAATAGGGGGTGTGGCTTAGCTAGAAGGAAGCTAAACTTAAAGACTGTCTTAGAAAGATTCTGCTGGAAGCTTGGCAGAAGACTCCAGGAGGAAGGAGTGCTTTGTGACTGGACTTCTCTAATGAGAGTAAAGTAGTAGGACTCTTGTACTTTGAAATTCAATTCAGGGTAAAAAAAACAGACTAACAAACAAAAACAAACACAAAAATGAGTTTGTTTGTCTGAGTTAACTGAACTGAATGGTTAATTGAAGAGTTATGTAAATGTAATTCTCAGGTGGCTGAAAGGGCTTGATATATGTGAAGTTTAAATTACTTGTAAAAAGATCTAGTAATTCGGGGGCATATCTTACCTAGAAGGAAGCTAAATTTAAGGACTGCCTTAGAAGGATTCTGCTAGAAGATTGTCAGAAGACACCATGAGGAAAGAGTGGTGGCTGACTGGACTTCTCTACTGCCAATAAAGAAGTAGAACTCTTGTACTTAGACCTTTATTTTCAGAATTAAAAAAAACTAACAAACAGAACAAAAATAATAGTGTGTTTGTCAGAGAAAGCTGAACTGAATGGTTTTCTGTATAGTTATCTAGGTGTAAATCTCAGGTGACTGAAAGGGCCTGATAGCTGTTCAGTTTAAATTTCTTGTAGCAATATCTAGTAAGAAAGGGGCATGATTTTGCTAGAAGGAATCTAAATTTAAAGACACCTTTTGAATGATTCTGCTAGAAGCTTGGCAGAATACACCAGGAGAAAGGAGTGCTGTGTGACTGGACTTCTCTACTGTGGCTAAAGAAGTACAACTCTTGTTCTTGGACCTTTAATTCGGGATAAAAAAGGCAAACTATCAAACAAAACAAAAAAATGTGTTTGTCTGAGTTAAATGAACTGAATCATTATCTGAACAGTTATCTAGTTGGAATTCTCAGGTGACTGAAAGGCCTTGATAGCTGTGCAGTTTAAATTACTTGTAGAAAGATCTAGTAAGAAAGGGGCATGGCTTAGCAAGAAGGAAGCTAAATTTCAAGACTGCCTTAGAAAGATTCTGCTAGAAGCTTGGCATAAAACACCAGAAGGAAGGAGTGCTGTGTGACTAGACTTCTCTACTCTGACCAAAGGAGTAGAACTCTGTTTCTTGGACTTTTAATTGAGGGTAAAAAAACAAACAAACTAACAAAACAAAATACATGTGATTGTCTGAGTTAAATAAACTGTATGGTTATGTGAACAGTTATTTGGGGTAAATCTCAGGTGATTGAAAGGGCTTGATAGCTGTGCTGTTTAAATTACTTGTAGAAAAATCTTGTAAGTAGTGTTCGTGGTTTAGCTAGAAGGAAGCTACATTTAAAGACTGTCTTAGAAAAATTCTATTGAAGCTTGGCTGAAGACACCATGAGGAAGGAGTGGTATATAACTGGACTTCTCTACTGGGATTAAACAAGTAGAACTCTTGTACTTGGACCTTTAATTCAGGTTAAAAAAAAAACCTAACAAAACAAAAAAATCAGTTTGTTTCGGTTAAATGAATGGAATGGTTATCTGTACAGTTATCTAGGAGTAAATCTCAGGTGACTGAAAAGGCTTGACAGCTGTGCAGTTTAAATTACTTTTAGAAAGATCTAGTAAGTAGGGGTGTGGCTTTGCTAGAAGGAAGTTAAATTTAAAGATTGTCTTAGAAAGATTCTGCTAGAAGCTTAGCAGAAGACACAATGAGGAAGGAGTGCTGTGTGACTGGACTTCTCTACTGGGAATAAAGAAGTAGAACTGTTGTACTTGGACCTTTAATTCAGTTAATAAAATAACAAATAAAGAAATGTGTTTGTCTGAGTTAAATTAACTGTATGGTTATCTGAACAGTTATCTCTGTGTACATCTCAGGCAAAAGAAAGGGCTATATAGCACTGAAGTTTAAATTACACATAGAACAATCTAGTAAGCAGCGGGCGTGGCCTAGCTAGAAGGAAACTAAATTTAAAGACTGCCTTAGAAAGATTCTGGTTGAAGCTTGGCAGAAGACACCAAGAGGAAGGAGAGTTATGTGACTGGACTTCTCCACTGCTATTAAAAAAGTTGAACTCTTGAACTTGGACCTTTCATTCAGAGTAAAAAAACAAATTAACAAACAGAACTGAAAAAAACAATTACTGTGTTTGTCTGAGTTAACTGAACTGAATGGATATCTGTACAGTTATCTAGGTGTTAATCTCAGGTGACTGAAAGGGCTTGATAGATGTGCAGTTTAAATTACTTGTTGAAAGATCTAGTAAGAGAGGGGGGCTTTTATAGCTAGAAGGAAGCTAAATTTAAAGACTGCTTTAGAAAGATTCTGCAAGAAGCTTGGCAAAAGACACCAGAAGGAAGGAGTGCTGTGTGATTGGATTTCTCTACTGGGGCTACAGAAGTAGAACTTTTGTATATGGACCTTTAATTCAGAATAAAAAAAAAACTAACAACAAAACAAAAAAAAATGCTGAGTTAAACGAACTGAATGGTTATCTGAACAGTTATCTAGGTGTAAATCTCAGGTGACTGAAATGGCTTGATAGCTGTGCAGTTTAAATTATTTGTAGAAAGATCTAGAAAGTAGGGGTGTGGGAAGTTGCATTTAAAGACTGTCTTAGAAAGATTCTGCTGGAAGCTTGGAAGAAGACATCAGGAGGAAGGAGTGCTGTGTGACTGGACTTCTCTACTGTGACTAAAGAAGTAGAACTCTTGTACTGTTACCTTTAGTTCAGGGTAAAAAAATCTGACAAACAAAAGAAAAAAAATTAGTTTGTCTGAGTTAAATGAACTGAATGGTTATCTGAAAGGTTATCTAGGTGTAAATCTCATGTGACTGAAATGGCTTGATAGCTGTGCAGTTTAAATTACTTGTAGAAATATCTGGCAAATAGGGAGTGTGTGGCTTAGCTAGAAGGAAGCTAAAATTAAAGACAGTCTTAGAAAGATTGTGCCAGAAGCTTGGCAGAAGACACCAGGAGGAAGAGAGTTGTGTGACTGGACTTCTCTACAGGGAGAAAAGAAGTGCAACTCTTGTATTTGGACCTTTAATTCAGGCTAAGAAAACAAACTAACAAACAAAACATTATAAATGTGTTTGTCTGAGTTAAATGAACTCAATGGTTATCTGTACAGTTATCTAGGTTTAAATCTCAGGTGACTGAAAGGCTTGATTGTTGTGCAGTTTAAATTACTTGTAGAAAGATCTTGTAAGTAGGGGGAGTGGCTTAGCTACAAGAAAGAAATTTAAAACTGTTTTAGAAAGATTCTACCAGAAGCTTGGCAGAAGACATCAGGAGGAAGGAGTGATGTGGAACTGGACAAAACAAAACAAAAACAAAGCAAATTACTATGTTTGTCAGAGTTAACAGAACTGATTGGTTATCTGAACAGTTATCTAGGTGTAAATCTCAGTTGAGTGAAAGGGCTTGATAGCTGTGCAGTTTAAATTTCTTGTAGAAAGATCTAGTGAGTAGGGGATGTGGCTTAGCTAGAAGGAAGCTAAATTTAAAGACTGTCTTAGAAAGATTCTGCTAGAAGCTTAGTATAAAACACCAGAAGGAAGGAGTGCTGTGTGACTGGACATCTCTACTGGGACTAAAGAAGCAGAAATCAAGTACTTGGACCTTTAATTGATGGTAAAAACACAAGCTAACAAACAAAACAAAATAAATGTGTTTGTTTGTCTGAGTTAAATGAACTGAATGGTTATATGAAATGTTTTGTAGGTGTAAATCTCATGTCACTGAAATGGCCTGATAGCTGTGCAGTTTAATTAACTAGCAGACAGATCTAGCCAATACGGGTGTGGGCTTAGCTAGAAGGAAGCTAACTTAAAGACTGTCTTAGAAAGATTCTGCTTGAAGCTTGCAGAAAACCCCAGGAGGAAGGAGTATGCGACTGGACTTCTAATGAGAGTAAAGAAGTAGGACTCTTGTACTTGGAAATTCAATTCAGGGTAAAAAAACAGACTAACAAACAAAACTAAAGACAAAAATGAGTTTGTTTGTCTGAGTTAATGGAACTGAATGGTTAATTGAAGAGTTATGTAAATCTAATTCTCAGGTGACTGAAAGGGCTTGATAGATGTGCAGTTTAAATTACTTGTAAAAAGATCTAGTAATTAGGGGCATGGCTTACCTAGAAGGAAGCTAAATTTACTGACTGCCTTAGAAGGATTCCGCTAGAAGATTGTCAGAAGACACCATGAGGAAGGAGTGGTGGGTGACTGGCCTTCTCTTCTGGCATTAAAGAAGTAGAACTCTTTTTACTTGGACCTTTATTTTCATAATAAAAAAAAACTGACAAACAGAACAAAAAAAAATAAGTGTGTTTGTCAGATAACTGAACTGAATGGTTTTCTGAATAATTTTCTAGGCATAAATCTCAGGTGAATGAAAGGCCTGATAGCTGTTCAGTTTAAATTTCTTAGCGATATCTAGTAAGAAAGGGTCATGATTTTGCTAGAAGGAATCTAAATTAAAGATTGTTTTGAAAAATTCTGCCAGAAGCTTGGCAGAATACCACCAGAGAAAGGAGTGCTGTGTGACTGGACTTCTGCAATGTGGCTAAAGAAGTACAACTCTTGTTCTTGGACCTTAATTCAGGGTAAAAAGGCAACTAACAAACAAAACAAAAAAATGTGTTTGTTTTTCTGAGTTAAATGAACTGAATCATTATCGGAACAGTTATTTACTTGGAATTCTCAGGTGACTGAAAGGGCTTGATAGCTGTGCGATTTAAATTACTTCTAGTAAGAGCTAGTAAGAAAGGGGCGTGGCTTAGCTAGAAGGAAGCTAAATTTCAAGACTGCCTTAGAAAGATTCTGCAAGAAGCTTGGCATAAAACACCAGAAGGAAGGAGTGCTGTGTGACTGGACTCTACCTGACCAAATGGAGTAGAACTCTGGTACTTTGTCCTTTAACTAGGTAAAAACAACAAACTAACAAAACAAAATAAACATGATTGTTTGAGTTAAATGAACTGAATGGTTATATGAACAGTTATCTGGGGTAAATCTCAGGTGATTGAAAGGGCTTGATAGCTGTGCTGTTTAAATTATTTGTAGAAAATTCTTGTAAGTAGTGTTCGTGGTTTAGCTAGAAGGAAGCTACATGTAAAGACTGTCTTAGAAAGATTCTGTTGAAGCTTGGCTGAAGACACCATGAGGAAGGAGTGGTATGTGAATGGACTTCTCTACTGGGATTAAAGAAGTAGAACTCTTGTACTTGGATCTTTAATTAAGGGTAAAAAAAACCTGAACAAAACAAAAAAATCGGTTTGTTTCAGTTAAATGAACGGAATGGTTATCTGTACAGTTATCTAGGAGTAAATCTCAGGTGACTGAAATGGATTGATAGCTGTGCAATTTAAATTACTTTTAGAAAGATCTAGTAAGTAGGGTTGTGGCTTTGCTAGAAGGAAGTTAAATTTTTAGATTGTCTTAGAAAGATTCTGCTAGAGGCTTGGCAGAAGATACAATGAGGTAGGAGTGTTGTGTGACTGGACTTCTACTGGGAATAAAGAAGTAGAACTCTTGTACTTGACCTTTAATTCAGTTTAAAAAAATAACAAATAAAAAATGTGTTTGAGTTTAATTAACTGAATGGTTATCTGAACAGTTATCTCTGTGTAAAATCTCTGTGCTAAAGAAAGGGCTTTATAACACTGCAGTTTAAATATACATAGAACGATCTAGTAAGCAGCGGGAATGGGCAGCTAGAAGAAAGCTAAATTTAAAGACTGCCTTAGAAAGATTCTGGCTGAAGCTTGGCAGAAGACACCAAGAGGAAGGAGTGTTATGTGACTGACTTCTCTACTGAATTAAAGAGGTTGAACACTTGAGCTTGGACCTTTCACTCAGAGTAAAACAAACTAACAAGCAGAATAAAAAACAATTAGTGTGTTTGTCTGAGTTAACCGAATTGAATGGTTATCTGTACGTGTTATCTAGGTGTTAACTTCAGGTGACTGAAAGGGCTTGATAGATGTGCAGTTTAAATTACTTGTTGAAAGATCTAGTAAGATAGGGGCCTTTTTAGCAAGAAGGAAGCTAAATTTAAAGACTGCATTAGAAAGATTCTGCTAGAAGCTTGGCAGAAGACACCAGGAGGAAGGAGTGCTGTGTGATTGGATTTCTGTACTGGGGCTACAGAAGTACAACTTATGTACATGGACCTTTAATTCAGGATAAAAAAAAACAATAAAACAAAAAAATTTGCTGAGTTAACCTGAACTGAATGGTTATCTGAACAGTTATCTAGGTGTAAACTTGGTGACTGAAATGGCTTGATAGTTGTGCAGTTTAAATTACTTGTAGAAAGATCTAGTAAGTAGGGTGTTGGAAGTTGCATTTAAAGACTGTCTTAGGAAAGATTCTGATTGAATCGTGGAGAAGACAAGAGGAGGAAGTAGTGCTGTGTGACTGGACTCTCTATTATGACTAAAGAAGTACAACTCTTGTACTTGACCTTTAGTTAGGGTAAAAAATCTGACAAACAAAGAAAAAAATTAGTTTGTCTGAGTTAAATGAACTGAATGGTTATCTGAAAGGTTATCTAGGTGTAAATCTCATGTGACTGAAATGGCTTGATAGCTGTGCAGTTTAAATTACTTGTAGAAATATCTGGCAAATAGGGAGTGTGTTTAGCTAGAAGGAAGCTAAATTAAAGACAGTCTTAGAAAGATTGTGCCAGAAGCTTGGCAGAAGACACCAGGAGGAAGAGAGTTGTATGACTGGATTTCTCTACAGGGAGAAAAGAAGTGCAACTCTTGTATTTGGACCTTTAATTCAGGGTAAGAAAACAAACTAACAAACAAAACATTATAAATGTGTTTGTTTGTCTGAGTTAAATGAACTGAATGGTTATCTGTGCAGTTATCTAGGTTTAAATCTCAGGTGACTGAAAGGCTTGATTGTTGTGCAGTTTAAATTACTTGTAGAAAGATCTTGTAAGTAGGGGGAGTGGCTTAGCTACAAGAAAGAAATTTAAAACTGTTTTAGAAAGATTCTACCAGAAGCTTGGCAGAAGACATCAGGAGGAAGGAGTGATGTGGAACTGGACAAAACAAAACAAAACAAAGCAAATTACTATGTTTGTCAGAGTTAACAGAACTGATTGGTTATCTGAACAGTTATCTAGGTGTAAATCTCAGTTGAGTGAAAGGGCTTGATAGCTGTGCAGTTTAAATTTCTTGTAGAAAGATCTAGTGAGTAGGGGATGTGGTTTAGCTAGAAGGAAGCTAAATTTAAAAGACTGTCTTAGAAAGATTCTGCTAGAAGCTAGTATAAAACACCAGAAGGAAGGAGTGCTGTGTGACTGGACATCTCTACTGGGACTAAAGAAGAAAATCAAGTACTTGGACCTTTAATTGATGGTAAAACATAAGCTAACAAACAAAACAAAATAAATGTGTTTGTTTGTCTGAGTTAAATGAACTGAATGGTTATATGAAATGTTTTGTAGGTGTAAATCTCATGTCACTGAAATGGCCTGATAGCTGTGCAGTGTTTAATTAACTAGGCAGACAGATCTAGCCAATACGTGTGGCTTAGCTAGAAGGAAGCTAACTTTAAAGACTGTCTTAGAAAGATTCTGCTTGAAGCTTGGCAGAAAACCCCAGGAGGAAGGAGAGCTTTGTGACTGGACTTCTAATGAGAGTAAAGAAGTAGGACCTTTGTACTTGGAAATTCAATTCAGGGTAAAAACAGACTAACAACAAAACTAAAGACAAAATGAGTTTGTTTGTCTGAGTTAATGGAACTGAATGGTTACATTGAAGAGTTGTGTAAATCTAATTCTCAGGTGACTGAAAGGGCTTGATAGATGTGCAGTTTAAATTACTTGTAAAAGATCTAGTAATTAGGGATGTAGCTTACCTAGAAGGAAGCTAAATTTACTGACTGCCTTAGAAGGATTCCCATAGAAGATTGTCAGAAGAAACCATGAGGAAGGAGTGGTGGGTGACTGGCCTTCTCTTCTGGCATTAAAGAAGTAGAACTCTTTTACTTGGACCTTTATTTTTCATAATAAAAAACTGACAAACAGAACAAAAAAATAGTGTGTTTGTCAGAGATAACTGAACTGAATGGTTTTCTGAATAATTTTCTAGGCATAAATTCAGGTGAATGAAAGGCCTGATAGCTGTTCAGTTTAAATTTCTGTAGCGATATCTAGTAAGAAAGGGTCATGATTTTGCTAGAAGGAATCTAAATTAAAAGATTGTTTTGAAAAATTCTGCTAGAAGCTTGCAGAATACACCAGAGAGAAGAGGAGTGCTGTGTGACTGGACTTCTGTACTGTGGCTAAAGAAGTACAACTCTTGTTCTTGGACCTTTAATTCAGGGTAAAAAAAGGCAAACTAACAAACAAAACAAAAAAATGTGTTTGTTTTTCTGAGTTAAATGAACTGAATCATTATCGGAACAGTTATTTACTTGGAATTCTCAGGTGACTGAAAGGGCTTGATAGCTGTGCGATTTAAATTACTTCTAGTAAGAGCTAGTAAGAAAGGGGCGTGGCTTAGCTAGAAGGAAGCTAAATTTCAAGACTGCCTTAGAAAGATTCTGCAAGAAGCTTGGCATAAAACACCAGAAGGAAGGAGTGCTGTGTGACTGGACTTCTCTACTCTGACCAATGGAGTAGAACTCTGGTACTTTGTCCTTTAATTCAGGGTAAAAAAACAAACAAACTAACAAAACAAAATAAACAGATTGTTTGAGTTAAATGAACTGAATAGTTATATGAACAGTTATCTGGGTAAATCTCAGGTGATTGAAAGGGCTTGATAGCTGTGCTGTTTAAATTATTTTTAGAAAATTCTTGTAAGTAGTGTCTAGTGGAAATGCAGAAGGAAGCCATACAAAGACTGTCTTAGAAAGATTTGCTGAAGCTTCATTGAAGACACACCCATGAGGAAGGAGTGGCATGTGAATGGACTCTCTACTGGGATTAAACAAGTAGAACTCTTGTACTTGGATCTTTAATTAAGGGTAAAAAAAACCCGAACAAAACAAAAAAATCGGTTTGTTTCAGTTAAATGAACGGAATGGTTATCTGTACAGTTATCTAGGAGTAAATCTCAGGTGACTGAAATGGATTGATAGCTGTGCAATTTAAATTACTTTTAGAAAGATCTAGTAAGTAGGGGTGTGGCTTTGCTAGAAGGAAGTTAAATTTATAGATTGTCTTAGAAAGATTCTGCTAGAGGCTTGGCAGAAGATACAATGAGGTAGGAGTGCTGTGTGACTGGACTTCTCTACTGGGAATAAAGAAGTAGAACTCTTGTACTTGGACCTTTAATTCAGTTAAAAAAATAACAAATAAAAAAATGTGTTTGAGTTTAATTAACTGAATGGTTATCTGAACAGTTATCTCTGTGTAAATCTCAGGCGAAAGAAAGGGCTTTATAACACTGCAGTTTAAATTACACATAGAACGATCTAGTAAGCAGCGGGCATGGCATAGCTAGAAGGAAACTAAATTTAAAGACTGCCTTAGAAAGATTCTGGTTGAAGCTTGGCAGAAGACACCAAGAGGAAGGAGTGTTATGTGACTGGACTTCTCTACTGAATTAAAGAGGTTGAACACTTGAGCTTGGACCTTTCACTCAGAGTAAAAAAACAAACTAACAAGCAGAATAAAAAAACAATTAGTGTGTTTGTCTGAGTTAACCGAATTGAATGGTTATCTGTACGGTTATCTAGGTGTTAATCTCAGGTGACTGAAAGGGCTTGATAGATGTGCAGTTTAAATTACTTGTTGAAAGATCTAGTAAGATAGGGGCTTTTTTAGCAAGAAGGAAGCTAAATTTAAAGACTGCTTTAGAAAGATTCTGCTAGAAGATTGGCAGAAGACACCAGGAGGAAGGAGTGCTGTGTGATTGGATTTCTGTACTGGGGCTACAGAAGTACAACTTATGTACATGGACCTTTAATTCAGGATAAAAAAAAAACAACAAAACAAAAAAATTTGCTGAGTTAACCGAACTGAATGGTTATCTGAACAGTTATCTAGGTGTAAATCTCAGGTGACTGAAATGGCTTGATAGCTGTGCAGTTTAAATTACTTGTAGAAAGATCTAGTAAGTAGGGGTGTTGGAAGTTGCATTTAAAGACTGTCTTAGAAAGATTCTGATTGAATGGTGGAAGACATGAGGAGGAAAGTAGTGCTGTGTGACTGACTCTCTATTGCGACTAAAGAAGTACAACTCTTGTACTTGGACCTTTAGTTCAGGGTAAAAAAATCTGACAAACAAAAGAAAAAAATTAGTTTGTCTGAGTTAAATGAACTGAATGGTTATCTGAAAGGTTATCTAGGTGTAAATCTCATGTGACTGAAATGGCTTGATAGCTGTGCAGTTTAAATTACTTGTAGAAATATCTGGCAAATAGGGAGTGTGGCTTAGCTAGAAGGAAGCTAAAATTAAAGACAGTCTTAGAAAGATTGTGCCAGAAGCTGGCAGAAGACACCAGAGGAAGAGAGTTGTATGACTGATTTCCTTACAGGAGAAAAGAAGTGCAACTCTTGTATTTGGACCTTTAATTCAGGGTAAGAAAAAACTAACAAACAAAAACATTATAAATGTGTTTGTTTGTCTGAGTTAAATGAACTGAATGGTTATCTGTGCAGTTATCTAGGTTTAAATCTCAGGTGACTGAAAGGCTTGATTGTTGTGCAGTTTAAATTACTTGTAGAAAGATCTTGAAGTAGGGGGAGGGCTTAGCTACAAGAAAGAAATTTAAACTGTTTAGAAAGATTTACCAGAAGCTTGGCAGAAGACATCAGAGGAAGAGGTGATGTGGAACTGGACAAAACAAAACAAAACAAAGCAAATTACTATGTTTGTCAGAGTTAACAAGAACTGATTGGTTGTATCTGAAAAGTTATCTAGGTGTAAATCCCAGTTGAGTGAAAGGGCTTGATAGCTGTGCAGTTTAAATTTCTTGTAGAAAGATCTAGTGAGTAGGGGATGTGGCTTAGCTAGAAGGAAGCTAAATTTAAAGACTGTCTTAGAAAGATTCTGCTAGAAGCTTAGTATAAAACACCAGAAGGAAGGAGTGCTGTGTGACTGGACATCTCTACTGGGACTAAAGAAGCAGAAATCAAGTACTTTGGACCTTTAATTGATGGTAAAAACACAAGCTAACAAACAAAACAAAATAAATGTATTTGTTTGTCTGAGTTAAATGAACTGAATGGTTATATGAAATGTTTTGTAGGTGTAAATCTCATGTCACTGAAATGTGCCTGATAGCTGTGCAGTTTAATTAACTAGCAGACAGATCTATGCTCATACGGGGTGTGGCTTAGCTAGAAGGAAGCTAACTTTAAGACTGTCTTAGAAAGATTCTGCTGAAGCTTGGCAGAAAACCCCAGGAGGAAGGAGTGCTTTGACTGGACTTCTAATGAGAGTAAAGAAGTAGGACTTTGTACTTGAAATTCAATTCAGGTAAAAAACAGACTAACAAACAAAACTAAAGACAAAATGAGTTTGTTTGTCTGAGTTAATGGAACTGAATGGTTAATTGAAGAGTTATGTAAATCTAATTCTCAGGTGACTGAAAGGGCTTGATAGATGTGCAGTTTAAATTACTTGTAAAAGATCTAGTAATTAGGGAGCATGGCTTACCTAGAAGGAAGCTAAATTACTGACTGCCTTAGAAGGATTCCGCTAGAAGATTGTCAGAAGAAACCACTTGAGGAAGGAGTGAGTGGGTGATGGCTACTCTTCTGGCATTAAAAAGTAGGAACTCTTTACTTGGACCTTTATTTTTCATAATAAAAAAAGTAATAAACAAGAGACAAAAAAAATAGTGTGTTTGTCGAGATAACTGAACTGAATGGTTTTCTGAATACTTTCTAGGCATAAATCTCAGGTGAATGAAAGGGCCTGATAGCTGTTCAGTTTAAATTTTTTAGCGATATCTAGTAAGAAAAGGGTCATGATTTTGCTAGAAAGGAATCTAAATTTAAAGATTGCTTTTGAAAAATTCTGCCAGAAGCTTGCAGAATACCAGAGACAGGAGTGCTGTGTGACTGGACTTCTGTACTGTGGCTAAAGAAGTACAACTCTTGTTCTTGGACCTTAATTCGTGTAAAAAGGCAAACTTACCAAACAAAACAAAAAATGTGTTTGTTTGTCTGAGTTAAATGAACTGAATCATTATCGAACAGTTATTTACTTGGAATTCTCAGGTGACTGAAAGGGCTTGATAGCTGTGCGATTTAAATTACTTCTAGTAAGAGCTAGAAGAAAGGGGCGGGCTTAGCCAGAAGGAAGCTAAATTTCAAGACTGCCTTAGAAAGATTCTGCAAGAAGCTTGGCATAAAACACCAGAAGGAAGGAGTGCTGTGTGACTGGACTTCTCTCTGACCAATGGAGTAGAACTCTGCTACTTTGTCCTTTAATTCAGGGTAAAAACAACAAACTAACAAAACAAAATAAACATGATTGTTTGAGTTAAATGAACTGAATAGTTATATGAACAGTTATCTGGTGTAAATCTCAGGTGATTGGAAGGGCTTGATAGCTGTGCTGTTTAAATTATTTGTAGAAAATTCTTGTAAGTAGTGTTCGTGGTTTAGCTAGAAGGAAGCTACATTTAAAGACTGTCTTAGAAAGATTCTGTTGAAGCTTGGCTGAAGACACCATGAGGAAGGAGTGGTATGTGACTGGACTTCTCTACTGGGATTAAAGAAGTAGAACTCTTGTACTTGGATCTTTAATTAAGGGTAAAAAAAACCCGAACAAAACCAAAAAATTGGTTTGTTTTCAGTTAAATGAACGGAATGGTTATCTGTACAGTTATCTAGGAGTAAATCTCAGGTGACTGAAATGGATTGATAGCTGTGCAATTTAAGTGCTTTAGAAAGATCTAGTAAGTAGGGGTGTGCTTTGCTAGAAGGAAGTTAAATTTATAGGATTGTCTTAGAAAGATTCTGCTAGAGTGGCAGAAGATACAATGAGGTAGTGCTGTGTCGATGGACTTCTCACTACTGGGAATAAAGATAGAACTCTTGTACTTGGACCTTTAATCAGTTAAAAAATAACAAATAAAAATGTGTTTGAGTTTAATTAACTGAATGGTTATCTGAACAGTTATCTCTGTGTAAATTCTCAGGCGAAAGAAAGGGCTTTATAACACTGCAGTTTAAATTACACATAGAACGATCTAGTAAGCAGCGGGCATGGCATAGCTAGAAGAAAGCTAAATTTGAAGACTGCCTTAGAAAGATTCTGGTTGAAGCTAGCAGAAGACACCAAGAGGAAGGAGTGTTATGTGACTGGACTTCTCTACTGAATTAAAGAGGTTGAACACTTGAGCTTGGACCTTTCACTCAGAGTAAAAAAACAAGCTAACAAGCAGAATAAAAAAACAATTAGTGTGTTTGTCTGAGTTAACCGAATTGAATGGTTATCTGTACGGTTATCTAGGTGCTAATCTCAGGTGACTGAAAGGGCTTGATAGATGTGCAGTTTAAATTACTTGTTGAAAGATCTAGTAAGATAGGGGCCTTTTTAGCAAGAAGGAAGCTAAATTTAAAGACTGCTTTAGAAAGATTCTGCTAGAAGCTTGGCAGAAGACACCAGGAGGAAGGAGTGCTGTGTGATTGAATTTCTGTACTGGGGCTACAGAAGTACAACTTGTAATACATGGACCTTTAATTCAGGATAAAAAACAACAAAACAAAAAAATTTGCTGAGTTAACCGAACTGAATGGTTATCTGAACAGTTATCTAGGTGTAAATCTCAGGTGACTGAAATGGCTTGATAGCTGTGCAGTTTAAATTACTTGTAGAAAGATCTAGTAAGTAGGGGTGTTGGAAGTTGCATTTAAAGACTGTCTTAGAAAGATTCTGATTGAATCATGGAAGAAGACATGAGGAGGAAGCAGTGCTGTGTGACTGGACTTCTCTATTATATTAAAGAAGTACAACTCTTGTACTTGGACCTTTAGTTCTAGGTAAAAAAATCTGACAACACAAAAGAAAAAATTAGTTTGTCTGAGGTTAAATGAACTGAATGGTTATCTGAAAAGTTATCTAGGTGTAACTCTCATGTGACTGAAATGGCTTGATAGCTGTGCAGTTTAAATTACCTGTAGAAATATCTTGCAAATAGGGAGTGTGTATTAGCTAGAAGGAAGCTAAAATTAAAGACAGTCTTACAAAGATTGTGCCAGAAGCTTGGCAGAAGACACAGGAGGAAAGGAAAGTTGTGTGACTGGACTTCTCTTCAGGGGAGAAAAAAGTGCAACTCTCGTATTTGGACCTTTAATTAGGGGTAAGAAAACAAACTAACAAACAAAACATAATAAATGTGTTTGTTTGTCTGAGTTAAATGAACTGAATGGTTATCTGTACAGTTATCTTGGTGTAAATCTCAGGTGACTGAAAGGCTTGATTGTTGTGCAGTTTAAATTACTTGTAGAAAGACCTTGTAAGTAGGGGGTGTGTCTTATCTAGAAGAAAGATAAATTTAAAACTGTTTTAGAAAGATTCTGCCAGAAGCTTGGCAGAAGACACCAGGAGGAAGGAGTGATGTGGACCTGGACTTCTCTACTGGGACTAAAGAAGTAGAAATCTAGTACTTGGACCTTTAATTGATGATAAAAACACAAGCTAACAAACAAAACAAAAAAAATTGTGTGTTTGTCTGAGTTAACTGAACTGAATGGTTATCTGAACAGCTATCTATGTGTAAATCTCAGGTGACTGAAAGGGCTTGATAGATGTGCAGTTTAAATTACTTGTAAAAAGATTTAGTAATTAGGGGGCATGGCATACCTAGAAGGAAGCTAAATTTAAGGACTGCCTTAGAAGGATTCTTCTAGAAGCTTGTCAGAAGACACAATAAGGAAATAGTGCTGTGTGACTGGACTTCTCTACTGGGAATAAAGAAATAGAACTCTTGAACTTGGACCTTTAATTCAGAGTAAAAAACAAACTAGCAAACAGAATAAAAACAATTAGTGTGTTTGTCTGAGTTAACTGAATTGAATGGTTATCTGTACAGTTATCTAGGTGTTTATCTCAGGTGCCTGAAAGGGCATGATAGATGTGCAGTTTAAATTACTTGTTGAACGATCTAGTAAGAAAGGGTCTTTCTTAGCTAGAAGGAAGCTAAATTTAAAGACTGCTTTAGAAAGATTCTGCTAGAAGCTTGGCAGAAGACACCAGGAGGAAGGAGTGCTCTGTGATTGGATTTCTCTACTGGGGCTACAGAAGTACAACTTTTGTACATGGACCTTCAATTCAGGATAAAAAAAAACAAGCTAACAGACAAAATAAAAAAATTTGCTGCGTTAAATGAACTGAATGGTTATCTGAACAGTTATCTAGGTGTAAATCTCAGGTGACTGAAATGGCTTGATAGCTGTGCAGTTTAAATTACTTGTAGAAAGAGCTAGTAAGTAGGGTCTTGGGAAGTTGCATTTAAAGACTGTCTTAGAAAGATTCTGCTGGAAGCTTGGAAGAAGACATCAGGAGGAAGGAGTGCTGTGTGACTGGGCTTCTCTACTGGGACTAAAGAAGTAGAACTCTTGTACTTGGACCTTTATTTCAGGGTAAAAAAATCTGACAAACAAAAGAAAAAAATTAGTTTGTCTGAGTTATCTGAACTGAATGGTTATCTGAAAAGTTATCTAGGTGTAAATCTCAGGTGACTGAAACTGCTTGATAGCTGTGCAGAATAAATTACTTGTAGAATTATATAGAAAGCAGGGGGCATGACATAGCTAGAAGTAAGCTAAGTATAAAAACTGTCTTATAAAGATTCTGCTTGAAGTTTGGCAGAAGACACCAGGAGGAAGGAGTGCTGTGTGACTGGACTTCCCTACTACTACTTAAGAAGTAGAACACGTGTAACTGGACCTTTTATTCGGGGTAAAAAACAGACTAACAAACAAAACAAAGCAAATTACTGTGTTTGTCAGAGTTAACTAAACTGAATGGTTATCTTAACAGTTATCTAGGTGTAAATCTCAGTTGAGTGAAAGGGCTTGATATCTGTACAGTTTAAATTACTTGTAGAAAGATCTAGTAAGTAGGGGATGTGGCTTAGGTAGTAGGAAGTTAAACTGAAAGACAGTCTTAGAAAGATTCTGCTAGAAACTTGGCAGAAGACACCAGGAGGAACGAGTGCTGTGTGACTGGACTTCTTTAAAGGGACAAAAGAAGTACAACTCTTGTAATTGGACCTTTAATTAAGGTTAAAAACTAACAAACAAAACAAAATAAATGTGTTTGAGTTAAATGAACTGAATGGTTATCTGAACACTTATCTAGGTGTAAATCTCAGGTGAGTGAAAGGGCTTGATAGCTGTGCAGTTTAAATTACTTGTAGAAATATCTAGTAAGTAGAGGATGTGGCTTAGCTAGAAGGAAACTAAATTTAAAGACTGTCTTAGAAAGATTCTGCTAGAAGCTTAGTATAAAACAACAGAAGGAAGGAGTGCTGTGTGACTGGACATCTCTACTGGGACTAAATAAGTAGAAATCAAGTACTTGGACCTTTAATTGATGGTAAATTGTCAGAGTTAACAGAACTGATTGGTTATCTGAACAGTTATCTAGGTGTAAATCTCAGTTGAGTGAAAGGGCTTGATAGCTGTGCAGTTTAAATTTCTTGTAGAAAGATCTAGTGAGTAGGGGATATGGCTTAGCTAGAAGGAAGCTAAATTTAAAGACTGTCTTAGAAAGATTCTGCTAGAAGCTTAGTATAAAACACCAGAAGGAAGGAGTGCTGTGTGACTGGACATCTCTACTGGGACTAAAGAAGCAGAAATCAAGTACTTGGACCTTTAATTGATGGTAAAAACACAAGCTAACAAACAAAACAAAATAAATGTGTTTGTTTGTCTGAGTTAAATGAACTGAATGGTTATATGAAATGTTTTGTAGGTGTAAATCTCATGTCACTGAAATGGCCTGATAGCTGTGCAGTTTAATTAACTAGCAGACAGATCTAGCCAATACGGGGTGTGGCTTAGCTAGAAGGAAGCTAACTTTAAAGACTGTCTTAGAAAGATTCTGCTTGAAGCTTGGCAGAAAACCCCAGGAGGAAGGAGTGCTTTGTGACTGGACTTCTAATGAGAGTAAAAAGTAGACTTTGTACTTGAAAATTCATTCAGGGTAAAAAACAGACTAACAAACAAAACCAAAGACAAAATGAGTTTGTTTGTCTGAGTTAATGAACTGAATGGTTAATTGAAGAGTTATGTAAATCTAATTCTCAGGTGACTGAAAGGGCTTGATAGATGTGCAGTTTAAATTACTTGTAAAAAGATCTAGTAATTAGGGGCATGGCTTACCTAGAAGGAAGCTAAATTTACTGACTGCCTTAGAAGGATTCCGCTAGAAGATTGTCAGAAGACACCATGAGGAAGGAGTGGTGGGTGACTGGCCTTCTCTTCTGGCATTAAAGAAGTAGAACTCTTTTTACTTGTACCTTTATTTTCATAATAAAAAAAAACTGACAAACAGAACAAAAAAAAAAATAGTGTGTTTGTCAGAGATAACTGAACTGAATGGTTTTCTGAATAATTTTCTAGGCATAAATCTCAGGTGAATGAAAGGGCCTGATAGCTGTTCAGTTTAAATTTCTTGTAGCGATATCTAGTAAGAAAGGGTCATGATTTTGCTAGAAGGAATCTAAATTTAAAGATTGCTTTTGAAAAATTCTGCCAGAAGCTTGGCAGAATACACCAGGAGAAAGGAGTGCTGTGTGACTGAACTTCTGTACAGTGGCTAAAGAAGTACAACTCTTGTTCTTGGACCTTTAATTCAGGGTAAAAAAAGGCAAACTAACAAACAAAACAAAAAAATGTGTTTGTTTGTCTGAGTTAAATGAACTGAATCATTATCGGAACAGTTATTTACTTGGAATTCTCAGGTGACTGAAAGGGCTTGATAGCTGTGCGATTTAAATTACTTCAGTAAGAAGCTAGTAAGAAAGGGGCGGGCTTAGCTAGAAGGAAGCTAAATTTCAAGACTGCCTTAGAAAGATTCTGCAAGAAGCTTGGCATAAAACACCAGAAGGAAGGAGTGCTGTGTGACTGGACTCTACTCTGACCAATGGAGTAGAACTCTGGTACTTTTGTCCTTTAACTAGGTAAAAAACAAACAAACTAACAAAACAAAATAAACATGATTGTTTGAGTAAATGAACTGAATGGTTATATGAACAGTTATCTGGAGTAATCTCAGGTGATTGAAAGGGCTTGATAGCTGTGCTGTTTAAATTATTTTGCAGAAAATTCTTGTAAGTAGTGTTCGTGGTTTAGCTAGAAGGAAGCTACATACAAAGACTGTCTTAGAAAGATTTGCTGAAGCTTGACTGAAGACACCATGAGGAAGGAGTGGCATGTGAATGGACTCTCTACTGGGATTAAAGAAGTAGAACTCTTGTACTTGGATCTTTAATTAGGGTAAAACCTAACAAAACAAAAAATCGGTTTGTTTCAGTTAAATGAACGGAATGGTTATCTGTACAGTTATCTAGAGTAAATCTCAGGTGACTGAAATGGATTGATAGCTGTGCAATTTAAATTACTTTTAGAAAGATCTAGTAGTAGGGTGTGGCTTGCTAGAAGGAAGTTAAATTTATAGATTGTCTTAGAAAGATTCTGCTAGAGGCTTGGCAGAAGACATACAATGAGGTAGGAGTGTTGTGTGACTGGACTTCTACTGGGAATAAAGAAGTAGAACTCTTGTACTTGACCTTTAATTCAGTTAAAAAATAACAATAAAAAATGTGTTTGAGTTTAATTAACTGAATGGTTATCTGAACAGTTATCTCTGTGTAAATCTCAGGCGTAAAGAAAGGGCTTTATAACACTGCAGTTTAAATTACACATAGAACGATCTAGTAAGCAGCGGGCATGGCATAGCTAGAAGGAAACTAAATTTAAAGACTGCCTTAGAAAGATTCTGGCTGAAGCTTGGCAGAAGACACCAAGAGGAAGGAGTGTTATGTGACTGACTTCTACATTGAATTAAAGAGGTTGAACACTTGAGCTTGGACCTTTCACTCAGAGTAAAACAAACCAACAAGCAGAATAAAAAACAATTAGTGTGTTTGTCTGAGTTAACTGAATTGAATGGTTATCTGTACGGGTTATCTAGGTGTTAACTCAGGTGACTGAAAGGGCTTGATAGATGCAGTTTAAATTACTTGTTGAAAGATCTAGTAAGATAGGGCTTTTTAGCAAGAAGGAAGCTAAATTTAAAGACTGCTTTAGAAAGATTCTGCTAGAAGCTTGGCAGAAGACACCAGAGGAAGGAGTGTGTGATTGGATTTCTGTACGGGTGCTGCTGAAGTACAACTTTTGTACATGGACCTTTAATTCAGGATAAAAAAACAACAAAACAAAAAAATTTGCTGAGTTAACCGAACTGAATGGTTATCTGAACAGTTATCTAGGTGTAAATCTCAGGTGACTGAAATGGCTTGATAGCTGTGCAGTTTAAATTACTTGTAGAAAGATCTAGTAAGTAGGGTGTTGAAGTTGCATTTAAAGACTGTCTTAGAAAAGATTCTGATTGAATCGTGGAAGAAGACATGAGGAGGAAGTGAAAGCTGTGTGACTGACTTCTATTGCTTACTAAAGAAGCACAACCTTGTACTTGACCTTAGTTCAGGGTAAAAAAATCTGACAACAAAAAGAAAAATTAGTTTGTCTGAGTTAAATGAACTGAATGGTTATCTGAAAGGTTATCTAGGTGTAAATCTCATGTGACTGAAATGGCTTGATAGCTGTGCAGTTTAAATTACTTGTAGAAATATCTGCAAATAGGGAGTGTGGCTTAGCTAGAAGGAAGCTAAAATTAAAGACAGTCTTAGAAAGATTGTGCCAGAAGCTTGGCAGAAGACACCAGGAGGAAGAGAGTTGTGTGACTGGACTTCTCTACAGGGAGAAAAGAAGTGCAACTCTTGTATTTGGACCTTTAATTCAGGGTAAGAAAACAAACTAACAAACAAAACATTATAAATGTGTTTGTCTGAGTTAAATGAACTGAATGGTTATCTGTACAGTTATCTAGGTTTAAATCTCAGGTGACTGAAAGGCTTGATTGTTGTGCAGTTTAAATTACTTGTAGAAAGATCTTGTAAGTAGGGGGAGTGGCTTAGCTACAAGAAAGAAATTTAAAACTGTTTTAGAAAGATTCTACCAGAAGCTTGGCAGAAGACATCAGGAGGAAGGAGTGATGTGGAACTGGACAAAACAAAACAAAACAAAGCAAATTACTATGTTTGTCAGAGTTAACAGAACTGATTGGTTATCTGAACAGTTATCTAGGTGTAAATCTCAGTTGAGTGAAAGGGCTTGATAGCTGTGCAGTTTAAATTTCTTGTAGAAAGATCTAGTGAGTAGGGGATGTGGCTTAGCTAGAAGGAAGCTAAATTTAAAGACTGTCTTAGAAAGATTCTGCTAGAAGCTTAGTATAAAACACCAGAAGGAAGGAGTGCTGTGTGACTGGACATCTCTACTGGGACTAAAGAAGCAGAAATCAAGTACTTGGACCTTTAATTGATGGTAAAAACACAAGCTAACAAACAAAACAAAATAAATGTGTTTGTTTGTCTGAGTTAAATGAACTGAATGGTTATATGAAATGTTTTGTAGGTGTAAATCTCATGTCACTGAAATGGCCTGATACTGTGCAGTTTAATTAACTAGCAGACAGATCTAGCCAATACTGTGTGGCTTAGCTAGAAGGAAGCTAACTTTAAAGACTGTCTAGAAAGATTCTGCTTGAAGCTTGGCAGAAACCCCAGGAGGAAGAGAGCTTTGTGACTGGACTTCTAATGAGAGTAAAGAAGTAGGACTCTTTGTACTTGGAAATTCAATTCAGGGTAAAAACAGACTAACAACAAAACTAAAGACAAAATGAGTTTGTTTGTCTGAGTTAATGGAACTGAATGGTTAATTGAAGAGTTATGTAAATCTAATTCTCAGGTGACTGAAAGGGCTTGATAGATGTGCAGTTTAAATTACTGTAAAAGATCTAGTAATTAGGGCATGGCTTACCTAGAAGGAAGCTAAATTTACTGACACTGTAAAGGATTCCCCATGAAGATTGTCAGAAGAAACCATGAGGAAGGAGTGGTGGGTGACTGGCCTTCTTCTGGCATTAAAGAAGTAGAACTCTTTTACTTGGACCTTTATTTTCATAATAAAAAAAACGACAAACAGAACAAAAAAAATAGTGTGTTTGTCAGAGATAACTGAACTGAATGGTTTTCTGAATAATTTTCTAGGCATAAACTCAGGTGAATGAAAGAGGCCTGATAGCTGTTCAGTTTAAATTTCTATAGCGATATCTAGTAAGAAAGGGTCATGATTTTGCAAGAAGGAATCTAAATTTAAAGATTGCTTTTGAAAAATTCTGCCAGAAGCTTGGCAGAATACACCAGGAGAAAGGAGTGCTGTGTGACTGGACTTCTGTACTGTGGCTAAAGAAGTACAACTCTTGTTCTTGGACCTTTAATTCAGGGTAAAAAAAGGCAAACTAACAAACAAAACAAAAAAATGTGTTTGTTTTTCTGAGTTAAATGAACTGAATCATTATCGGAACAGTTATTTACTTGGAATTCTCAGGTGACTGAAAGGGCTTGATAGCTGTGCGATTTAAATTACTTCTAGTAAGAGCTAGTAAGAAAGGGGCGTGGCTTAGCTAGAAGGAAGCAAATTCCAAGACTGCCTTAGAAAGATTCTGCAAGAAGCTTTGGCAAAAAAACACCAGAAGGAAGGAGTGCTGTGTGACTGGACTTCTACTCTGACCAATGGAGTAGAACTCTGGTACTTTGTCCTTTAATTCAGGGTAAAAACAAACAACTAACAAAACAAAATAAACGAGATTGTTTGAGTTAAATGAACTGAATAGTTATATGAACAGTTATCTGGTAAATCTCAGGTGATTGAAAGGGCTTGATAGCTGTGCTGTTTAAATTATTTGTAGAAAATTCTTGTAAGTAGTGTTAGTGAAATGCTAGAAGGAAGCCATACAAAGACTGTCTTAGAAAGATTTGCTGAAGCTTCATTGAAGACACACCCATGAGGAAGGAGTGGCATGTGAATGGACTCTCTACTGGGATTAAACAAGTAGAACTCTTGTACTTGGATCTTTAATTAAGGGTAAAACCTAACAAAACAAAAAAACTGGTTTGTTTAGTTAAATGAACGGAATGGTTATCTGTACAGTTACTAGGAGTAAATCTCAGGTGACTGAAATGGATTGATAGCTGTGCAATTTAAATTACTTTTAGAAAGATCTAGTAAGTAGGGGTGTGGCTTTGCTAGAAGGAAGTTAAATTTATAGATTGTCTTAGAAAGATTCTGCTAGAGGCTTGGCAGAAGATACAATGAGGTAGGAGTGCTGTGTGACTGGACTCTCTACTGGGAATAAGAAGAGAACTCTTGTACTTGGACCTTAATTCAGTTAAAAAATAACAAATAAAAAATGTGTTTGAGTTTAATTAACTGAATGGTTATCTGAACAGTTATCTCTGTGTAAATCTCAGGCAAAAGAAAGGGCTTATAACACTGCAGCTTAAATTACACATAGAACGATCTAGTAAGCAGCGGGCATGGCATAGCTAGAAGGAAACTAAATTTAAAGACTGCCTTAGAAAGATTCTGGTTGAAGCTTGGCAGAAGACACCAAGAGGAAGGAGTGTTATGTGACTGGACTTCTCTACTGAATTAAAGAGGTTGAACACTTGAGCTTGGACCTTTCACTCAGAGTAAAAAAACAAACTAACAAGCAGAATAAAAAAACAATTAGTGTGTTTGTCTGAGTTAACCGAATTGAATGGTTATCTGTACGGTTATCTAGGTGTTAATCTCAGGTGACTGAAAGGGCTTGATAGATGTGCAGTTTAAATTACTTGTTGAAAGATCTAGTAAGATAGGGGTTTTTTTAGCAAGAAGGAAGCTAAATTTAAAGACTGCTTTAGAAAGATTCTGCTAGAAGATTGGCAGAAGACACCAGGAGGAAGGAGTGCTGTGTGATTGGATTTCTGTACTGGGGCTACAAATTTACAACTGTACATGGACCTTTAATTCAGGATAAAAAAAAAACAACAAAACAAAAAAATTTGCTGAGTTAACCGAACTGAATGGTTATCTGAACAGTTATCTAGGTGTAAATCTCAGGTGACTGAAATGGCTTGATAGCTGTGCAGTTTAAATTACTTGTAGAAAGATCTAGTAAGTAGGGGTGTTGGAAGTTGCATTTAAAGACTGTCTTAGAAAGATTCTGATTGAATCGTGGAAGACATGAGGAGGAAGTAGTGCTGTGTGACTGGACTTCTCTACTGCGACTAAAGAAGTACAACTCTTGTACTTGGACCTTTAGTTCAGGGTAAAAAAATCTGACAAACAAAAGAAAAAAATTAGTTTGTCTGAGTTAAATGAACTGAATGGTTATCTGAAAGGTTATCTAGTGTAAATCATGTGACTGAAATGGCTTGATAGCTGTGCAGTTTAAATTACTTGTAGAAATATCTGGCAAATAGGGAGTGTGGCTTAGCTAGAAGGAAGCTAAAATTAAAGACAGTCTTAGAAAGATTGTGCCAGAAGCTTGGCAGAAGACACCAGGAGGAAGAGAGTTGTATGACTGGATTTCTCTACAGGGAGAAAAGAAGTGCAACTCTTGTATTTGGACCTTTAATTCAGGGTAAGAAAACAAACTAACAAACAAAACATTATAAATGTGTTTGTTTGTCTGAGTTAAATGAACTGAATGGTTATCTGTGCAGTTATCTAGGTTTAAATCTCAGGTGACTGAAAGGCTTGATTGTTGTGCAGTTTAAATTACTTGTAGAAAGATCTTGTAAGTAGGGGGAGTGGCTTAGCTACAAGAAAGAAATTTAAAACTGTTTTAGAAAGATTCTACCAGAAGCTTGGAAGAAGACATCAGGAGGAAGGAGTGATGTGGAACTGGACAAAACAAAACAAAACAAAGCAAATTACTATGTTTGTCAGAGTTAACAAGAACTGATTGGTTTATCTGAAACAGTTATCTAGGTGTAAATCCCAGTTGAGTGAAAGGGCTTGATAGCTGTGCAGTTTAAATTTCTTGTAGAAAGATCTAGTGAGTAGGGATGGCTTAGCTTAGAAGGAAGCTAAATTTAAAGACTGTCTTAGAAAGATTCTGCTAAAGTTTAGTATAAAACACCAGAAGGAAGGAGTGCTGTGTGACTGGACATCTCTACTGGGACTAAAGAAGCAGAAATCAAGTACTTGGACCTTTAATTGATGGTAAAAAACACAAGCTAACAAACAAAACAAAATAAATGTATTTGTTTGTCTGAGTTAAATGAACTGAATGGTTATATGAAATGTTTTGTAGGTGTAAATCTCATGTCACTGAAATGGCCTGATAGCTGTGCAGTTTAATTAACTAGCAGACAGATCTAGCCAATACGGGGTGTGGCTTAGCTAGAAGGAAGCTAACTTTAAAGACTGTCTTAGAAAGATTCTGCTTGAAGCTTGGCAGAAAACCCCAGGAGGAAGGAGTGCTTTGTGACTGGACTTCTCTAATGAGAGTAAAGAAGTAGGACTCTTGTACTTGGAAATTCAATTCAGGGTTAAAAAACAGACTAACAAACAAAACTAAAGACAAAAATGAGTTTGTTTGTCTGAGTTAATGGAACTGAATGGTTAATTGAAGAGTTATGTAAATCTAATTCTCAGGTGACTGAAAGGGCTTGATAGATGTGCAGTTTAAATTACTTGTAAAAAGATCTAGTAATTAGGGGGCATGGCTTACCTAGAAGGAAGCTAAAGTTACTGACTGCCTTGAAGGATTCCGCTAGAAGATTGTCAGAAGAAACCACTTGAGGAAGGAGTGAGTGGGTGATGGCTACTCTTCTGGCATTAAAAAGTAGGAACTCTTTACTTGGACCTTTATTTTTCATAATAAAAAAAGTAATAAACAAGAGACAAAAAATAGTGTGTTTGTCAGAGATAACTGAACTGAATGGTTTTCTGAATAATTTTCTAGGCATAAATCTCAGGTGAATGAAAGGGCCTGATAGCTGTTCAGTTTAAATTTCTTGTAGCGATATCTAGTAAGAAAGGGTCATGATTTTGCTAGAAGGAATCTAAATTTAAAGATTGCTTTTGAAAAATTCTGCCAGAAGCTTGGCAGAATACACCAGGAGACAGGAGTGCTGTGTGACTGGACTTCTGTACTGTGGCTAAAGAAGTACAACTCTTGTTCTTGGACCTTTAATTCAGGGTAAAAAAAGGCAAACTAACAAACAAAACAAAAAAATGTGTTTGTTTGTCTGAGTTAAATGAACTGAATCATTATCGAACAGTTATTTACTTGGAATTCTCAGGTGACTGAAAGGGCTTGATAGCTGAAGCGATTTAAATTACTTCAGGTAAGAGCTAATAAGAAAGGGGCGGGCTTAGCTAGAAGGAAGCTAAATTTCAAGACTGCCTTAGAAAGATTCTGCAAGAAGCTTGGCATAAAACACCAGAAGGAAGGAGTGCTGTGTGACTGGACTTCTCTACTCTGACCAATGGAGTAGAACTCTGGTACTTTGTCCTTTAATTCAGGGTAAAAAAACAAACAAACTAACAAAACAAAATAAACATGATTGTTTGAGTTAAATGAACTGAATAGTTATATGAACAGTTATCTGGTGTAAATCTCAGGTGATTGAAAGGGCTTGATAGCTGTGCTGTTTAAATTATTTGTAGAAAATTCTTGTAAGTAGTGTTCGTGGTTTAGCTAGAAGGAAGCTACATTTAAAGACTGTCTTAGAAAGATTCTGTTGAAGCTTGGCTGAAGACACCATGAGGAAGGAGTGGTATGTGACTGGACTTCTCTACTGGGATTAAAGAAGTAGAACTCTTGTACTTGGATCTTTAATTAAGGGTAAAAAAAACCCGAACAAAACAAAAAAATTGGTTTGTTTCAGTTAAATGAACGGAATGGTTATCTGTACAGTTATCTAGGAGTAAATCTCAGGTGACTGAAATGGATTGATAGCTGTGCAATTTAAATTACTTTTAGAAAGATCTAGTAAGTAGGGGTGTGGCTTTGCTAGAAGGAAGTTAAATTTATAGATTGTCTTAGAAAGATTCTGCTAGAGGGTTGGCAGAAGATACAATGAGGTAGGAGTGCTGTGTGACTGGACTTCACCACTGGGAATAAAGTAGAGACTCTTGTACTTGGACCTTTAATTCTAGTTAAAAATAACAAATAAAAATGTGTTTGAGTTTAATTAACTGAATGGTTATCTGAACAGTTATCTCTGTGTAAATCTCAGGCGAAAGAAAGGGCTTTATAACACTGCAGTTTAAATTACACATAGAACGATCTAGTAAGCAGCGGGCATGGCATAGCTAGAAGAAAGCTAAATTTAAAGACTGCCTTAGAAAGATTCTGGTTGAAGCTAGCAGAAGACACCAAGAGGAAGGAGTGTTATGTGACTGGACTTCTCTACTGAATTAAAGAGGTTGAACACTTGAGCTTGGACCTTTCACTCCAGAGTAAAAACAAGCTAACAAGCAGAATAAAAAACAATTAGTGTGTTTGTCTGAGTTAACCGAATTGAATGGTTATCTGTACGTTATCTAGGTGCTAATCTCAGGTGACTGAAAGGGCTTGATAGATGTGCAGTTTAAATTACTTGTTGAAAGATCTAGTAAGATAGGGCTTTTAGCAAGAAGGAAGCTAAATTTAAAGACTGCTTTAGAAAGATTCTGCTAGAAGCTTGGCAGAAGACACCAGGAGGAAGAGGTGCTGTGTGATTGAATTTCTGTACTGGGGCTACAGAAATTACAACTTGTAATACATGGACCTTTAATTCAGGATAAAAAACAACAAAACAAAAAATTTGCTGAGTTTACCTGAACTGAATGGTTATCTGAACAGTTATCTAGGTGTAAATCTCAGGTGACTGAAATGGCTTGATAGCTGTGCAGTTTAAATTACTTGTAGAAAGATCTAGTAAGTAGGGGTGTTGGAAGTTGCATTTAAAGACTGTCTTAGAAAGATTCTGATTGAATCGTGGAAGAAGACATGAGGAGGAAGTAGTGCTGTGTGACTGGACTTCTCTATTGCAACTAAAGAAGTACAACTCTTGTACTTGGACCTTTAGTTCAGGGTAAAAAATCTGACAAACAAAAGAAAAAAAATTAGTTTGTCTGAGTTAAATGAACTGAATGGTTATCTGAAAAGTTATCTAGGTGTAAATCTCATGTGACTGAAATGGCTTGATAGCTGTGCAGTTTAAATTACCTGTAGAAATATCTGGCAAATAGGGAGTGTGGCTTAGCTAGAAGGAAGCTAAAATTAAAGACAGTCTTACAAAGATTGTGCCAGAAGCTTGGCAGAAGACACCAGGAGGAAGGAAAGTTGTGTGACTGGACTTCTCTTCAGGGAGAAAAGAAGTGCAACTCTCGTATTTGGACCTTTAATTAAGGGTAAGAAAACAAACTAACAAACAAAACATAATAAATGTGTTTGTTTGTCTGAGTTAAATGAACTGAATGGTTATCTGTACAGTTATCTTGGTGTAAATCTCAGGTGACTGAAAGGCTTGATTGTTGTGCAGTTAGAATTACTTGTAGAAAGACCTTGTAAGTAGGGGTGGTCTTATCTAGAAGAAAGATAAATTTAAAACTGTTTTAGAAAGATTCTGCCAGAAGCTTGGCAGAAGACACCAGGAGGAAAGGAGTGATGTGGACCTGGACTTCTCTACTGGGACTAAAGAGAGAAATCATTACTTGGACCTTTAATTGATGATAAAACACAAGCTAACAAACAAACAAAAAAAAAAATTGTGTGTTTGTCTGAGTTAACTGAACTGAATGGTTATCTGAACAGCTATCTATGTGTAAATCTCAGGTGACTGAAAGGGCTTGATAGATGTGCAGTTTAAATTACTTGTAAAAAGATTTAGTAATTAGGGGGCATGGCATACCTAGAAAGAAGCTAAATTTAAGGACTGCCTTAGAAGGATTCTTCTAGAAGCTTGTCAGAAGACACAATAAGGAAATAGTGCTGTGTGACTGGACTTCTCTACTGGGAATAAAGAAATAGAACTCTTGAACTTGGACCTTTAATTCAGAGTAAAAAAACAAACTAGCAAACAGAATAAAAAAACAATTAGTGTGTTTGTCTGAGTTAACTGAATTGAATGGTTATCTGTACAGTTATCTAGGTGTTTATCTCAGGTGCCTGAAAGGGCATGATAGATGTGCAGTTTAAATTACTTGTTGAACGATCTAGTAAGAAAGGGTCTTTCTTAGCTAGAAGGAAGCTAAATTTAAAGACTGCTTTAGAAAGATTCTGCTAGAAGCTTGGCAGAAGACACCAGGAGGAAGGAGTGCTCTGTGATTGGATTTCTCTACTGGGGCTACAGAAGTACAACTTTTGTACATGGACCTTCAATTCAGGATAAAAAAAAACAAGCTAACAGACAAAATAAAAAAATTTGCTGCGTTAAATGAACTGAATGGTTATCTGAACAGTTATCTAGGTGTAAATCTCAGGTGACTGAAATGGCTTGATAGCTGTGCAGTTTAAATTACTTGTAGAAAGAGCTAGTAAGTAGGGTCTTGGAAGTTGCATTTAAAGACTGTCTTAGAAAGATTCTGCTGGAAGCTTGGAAGAAGACATCAGGAGGAAGGTGCTGTGTGACTGGGCTTCTCTACTGGGACTAAAGAAGTAGAACTCTTGTACTTGGACCTTTATTTCAGGGTAAAAAATCTGACAAACAAAAGAAAAAAAATTAGTTTGTCTGAGTTATCTGAACTGAATGGTTATCTGAAAAGTTATCTAGGTGTAAATCTCAGGTGACTGAAACTGCTTGATATGTGCCACGAATAAATTATATGTAGATATTATATAGAAAGCAGGGGGCATGACATAGCTAGAAGTAAGCTAAGTATAAAAACTGTCTTATAAAGATTCTGCTTGAAGTTTGGCAGAAGACACCAGGAGGAAGGAGTGCTGTGTGACTGGACTTCCCTACTGCAACTTAAGAAGTAGAACACGTGTAACTGGACCTTTTATTCGGGGTAAAAAACAGACTAACAAACAAAACAAAGCAAATTACTGTGTTTGTCAGAGTTAACTAAACTGAATGGTTATCTTAACAGTTATCTAGGTGTAAATCTCAGTTGAGTGAAAGGGCTTGATATCTGTACAGTTTAAATTACTTGTAGAAAGATCTAGTAAGTAGGGGATGTGGCTTAGGTAGTAGGAAGTTAAACTGAAAGACAGTCTTAGAAAGATTCTGCTAGAAACTTGGCAGAAGACACCAGGAGGAACGAGTGCTGTGTGACTGGACTTCTTTAAAGGGACAAAAGAAGTACAACTCTTGTAATTGGACCTTTAATTAAGGGTTAAAAAAAACTAACAAACAAAACAAAATAAATGTGTTTGAGTTAAATGAACTGAATGGTTATCTGAACACTTATCTAGGTGTAAATCTCAGGTGAGTGAAAGGGCTTGATAGCTGTGCAGTTTAAATTACTTGTAGAAATATCTAGTAAGTAGAGGATGTGGCTTAGCTAGAAGGAAACTAAATTTAAAGACTGTCTTAGAAAGATTCTGCTAGAAGCTTAGTATAAAACAACAGAAGGAAGGAGTGCTGTGTGACTGGACATCTCTACTGGGACTAAATAAGTAGAAATCAAGTACTTGGACCTTTAATTGATGGTAAAAAACACAAGCTAACAAACAAAACAAAATAAATGTGTTTGTCTGAGTTAAATGAACTGAATGGTTATATGAAATGTTATGTAGGTGTAAATCTCATGTTACTGAAATGGCTTGATAGCTGTGCAGTTTAAATAACTAGCAGACAGATCTAGCAAATAGGGGTGCGGCTTAGCTAGAAGGATGCTAAATTTAAAGACTGTCTTAGAAAGATTCTGCTAGAAGCTTGGCAGAAGACCCCAGGAGGAAGGAGTGCTTTGTGACTGGACTCCTCTAATGAGAGTAAAGAAGTAGGACTCTTGTACTTGGAAATTCAATTCAGGGTAAAAAAACAGACTAACAAACAAAACCAAACAAAAAAATGAGTTTGTTTGTCTGAGTTAACTGAACTGAATGGTTAATTGAAGAGTTATGTAAATGTATTTCTCAGGTGACTGAAAGGGCTTGATAGATGTGCATTTTAAATTACTTGTAAAAAGATCTAGTAATTAGGGGGCATGGCTTACCTAGAAGGAAGCTAAATTTAAGGACTGCCTTAGAAGGATTCTGCTAGTAAATTGTCAGAAGACACCATGAGGAAGGAGTGGTGGGTGACTGGACTTGTCTACTGGCAATAAAGAAGTAGAACTCTTGTACTTGGACCTTTATTTTCAGAATAAAAAAAACTAACAAACAGAACAAAAAAAACAGTGGGCTGTATATTCAAACTGCGTTATTTTGTGGCTCAAGCCCTTGCGCTGCACAAAATAGTTGTGCAGGGGTGTGGCCGGGGTGATATTTAATGGGGTTGTGCTATTGAGCAACTCGCTGAATCTCACCCCCAATCCCTGAGCCACTGTGCATGGCGCAGTGGATCCTGTGCCACCCAAGTGGTCAGAGGGAGCATTCAAGTTAGCGTGGCAAGTACTCATTGCGCCATGCACAATTTCCGATATTCAAAGGTGACAAGCAAATGGGGCCATAATTCATGCAAGGTGCAGTGGGGCCATTTGCATCTATTATATTCCATTTGCATGCCATTAGCATGCAGTGCATGATCCGAGGACTTGCCTGGCACCTGCCAGGCAGCGCCGTCGGGACCGATGCCCCTGCAGCCTATCATGGGCAAAAGTGTGAAAATCCCCCTCCCCCTACTGACCTGATTGTGGGCATGGGTTAAATAAACCCCACCCCAGCCCGATGTGCGGGCATGGTGAAATAAATGTCCCCCACCAGCCAGATTGTGGGCAGCACAGAGTTCCACCCCCAAGAACTGATCCCTGGTGGTCCAGTGGACCATAAGCCCGGTCGCGGGCAGCAAAGTGATAAATCACACCCCAGGGCGAGTCCTGGTGGTGGTCAGTGGATGCGCTAAGTCTGATCATGGGCAGCAAGTGATGAATCACACACCCAAGACCAAATCCCTGGTGATCTAGTGTCCCCCCCACCCACCACCACGAAGCCCACCACCGCTCCTCCAGGCAGCCAGCAGCATCCCACCACCCTGCTGCCCCCCTACCCACTGCACACATATCTGGACTGCCTTATGCGGTATGGGCTGCATGCCCATTGGCTCTTGCTCTACACCAATGGGTGTGCAGCCCTACTGGGCAGTCAGTTGGTGGGTGGTGGGTGGCAGGCGGGTGGGATGCTGCCACCCTCCGCCGCCGGGGAGCGGGTGGAGGAGCTCATGGGTGGTGGGGTGGGAGACACCAGATCACCAGGGATTTGGTCTTGGGGGGTGTGATTTATCACTTTGCTGCCCGTGATTGGGCTTAGCAGTGCACTGGACCACCAGAGATCAGTTCTTGGGGGTGTGATTCATCACTTTGCTCCCCGTGATCGGGCTTAGCGGTCCACTGGACCACCAGGGATTTGGTCTTGGGGGGGTGTGATTCATCACTTTGCTGCCCATGATCAGGCTTAGCGGTCCACTGGACCACCAGGGATTTGATCTTGGGGGTGTGATTCAACATTTTGCAGCCTACGATCGGGCTGGTGGGGGGTTATTTAGCTTTGCCCGTGATTGGGCCAGTCAGGGGAGGGGATTTTATGCTTTTGACCACGATTGGGCCAGTCGGGAGGCAGGGGGATATTTTACACTTTTGCCCCCAATTGGACTGCAGGAGGGACACAGGGAGTAGGTTGAGGGCCAGCCACAGGTGGCAGCTGCTGTGTTGCACCCTGCAATGCAGCAGCTCACCTGTAGGTGGCCCTTGACTTACTCCTTATTTTTTTGGCTCAAAGTTGTGCAGGTGCAGGTTGGGGGTTGCACCTGCACAACTCAGCACAGCCCACTGAATAACGGGCTATGCAGTTTATGCATGGTTCATCCCCCTCCAGTTCAGCATGCATTCATTTGCATTGCTCAGTTGCTCAGCTTGCCTTGGGGGGTGTAACTGCCTCCTGCTGAATATGGCAGAATGGCCCAATTTCGGACTTGTGCAGGCGCAACCCTATTGTGCATGGCGCAACCCTTTTGAATATCCAGCCCAGTGTGTTTGTCAGAGATACCTGAACTGAATGGTTATCTGAATAGTTATCTAGGTGTAAATCTCAGGTGACTGAAAGGGCCTGATAGCTGTTCAGTTTATATTTCTTGTAGCAATATCTAGAAAGAAAGGGGTATGATTTTGCTAGAAGGAATCTAAATTTAAAGACTGCTTTTGAAAGATTCTGCTAGAAGCTAGGCAGAATACACCAGGAGAAAGGAGTGATGTGTGACTGGACTTCTCTACTGTGGCTAAAGAAGTACAACTCTAGTTCTTGGACCTTTAATTCAGGGTAAAAAAAGCAAACTAACAAACAAAACAAAAAAATGTGTTTGTTTGTCTGAGTTAAAAGAACTGAATCGTTATCTGAACAGTTATCTAGTTGGAATTCTCAGGTGACTGAAAGGGCTTGATAGCTGTGCAGTTTAAATTACTTGTAGAAAGATCTAGTAAGTAGGGGGCATGGCTTAGCTAGAAGGAAGCTACATTTAGAGACTGCCTTAGAAAGATTCTGGTTGAAGCTTAACAGAAAACACCATGAGGAAGGAGAGCTAACTGACTGGACTTCTCTACTGGGATTAAGGAAGTAGAACTCTTGTACTTGGACCTTTAATTCTGGGTTAAAAACAGACTAACAAACAAACCAAACAAAATATAGTGTGTTTGTCTGACTTAACTGAACTGAATGGTTATCTGAACAATTATGCAGTTGTAAATCTCAGGTGACTGAAAGGGCTTTACAGCTGTGCAGTTTAAATTACTTGTAGAAAGATCTATTAAATAGGTGGTGTGGCTTAGCCAAAAGGAGGCTATATTTAAGGACTGCCTTAGAAGAATTCTGCTAGAAGCTTGGCAGAAGACACCAGAAGGAAGTAGTGTTGTGTGACTGGTCTTCCCTACTGGGACTAAAGAAGAAAAACTCTTGTACTGGGACCTTTAATTCAGGGTAAAAACAAACGAACAAACAAAACAAAAAAATCAGTTTGTTTGTTTCAGTTAAATGAACTGAATGGTTATCTGTACAGTTATCTAGGTGTAAATCTCAGGTGACTGAAAAGGCTTGATAGCTGTGCAGTTTAAATTACTTGCAAAAACATCTAGTAATTGGGGGTGTGGCTTACCTAAAAGGAAGCTAAATTTAAGGACTGCCTTTGAAGGGCACTGCAAGATGCTTGGCTGAAGACACAATGAGGATGGATTGCTGTGTGACAGGACTTCTCTACTGGGAATAAAGAAGTAGAACTCTTCTACTTGAACCTTTAATTCAGAGTAAAAAATACAAACTAACAAACTGATTAAAAAATAATTTCTTTGTTTGTTTGATGTAACTGAACCGAATAGTTATCTGTACAGTTATCTAGATGTAAATCTCAGGTGAGAAGAAAGGGCTTGATAAGCTGTAAAGTTTAAATTACTTGCAGAAAGATCTAGTAAGAAAGGAGCTTTTTTTAGCTAGAAAGAAGCTCAATTTAAAGACTGCTTTAGAAAGATTCTGCAAGAAGCTTGGCAGAAGATGCCAGGAGGAAGGAGCGCTGTGTTACTGGACGTCTTTACTTTGGCTAAAGAAGTGCAACTCTTGTACTTGGACCTTTAATTCAGGGTAAAAAACACAAACTAACAAACAAAACAAAAAGAATGTGTTTTTTCTGTCTGATTTAAATGAACTGAATGGTTATCTGAACAGTTATCCAGGTGTTATTCTCAGGTGACTATAAAGGCTTTATAGCTGTGCAGTTTCAATTACTTGTAGAAAGATCTAGTAAGAAAGGGTTTTTTTTAGCTAGAAGGAAGCAAAATTTAAAGGCTGTCTTAGAAAGATTCTACTAGAAGCTTGGCAGAAGACACCAGGAGGAAGGAGTGCAGTGTGACTGGACTTCCCTACAGGGACTAAAGCAGTAGAACACCTGTACTTGGACCTCTTATTCAGGGTAAAAAAACAGACTAACAAATGAAACAAAACAAAACTGTGTTTGTCTGAGTTAACTGAACTGAATGGTTATCTGAACAGTTATCTAGGTGTAAATCTCAAGTAAGTCAAAGGGCTAGATAGCTGTGCAGTTTAAATTACTTGTAGAAAGATCTAGTAAGTAGGGGATGTGGCTTAGCTAGAAGGAACTAAATTTCAAAACTGTCTTAGACAGATTCGGCTACAAGCTTGGCATAAAACAGCAGAAGGAAAGAGTGCTGTGTGACTGGACATCTCTACTGGGACTAAAGAAGTAGAAATCTTGTACTTGGACCGTTAATTGATGGTAAAAACAGAAACTAACAAACAAAACAAAATAAATGTGTTTGTCTGAGTTAAATGAACTGAATGGTTATATGAAAAGTTATCTAGTGGAAAATATGTGACTGAAATGGCTTGATAGCTCTGCAGTTTAAATTACTTGTAGAAAGATGAAGTAAGTAGGGTGCGTGGCTTAGCCAAAAGGAAGCTAAATTTAAGGACTGTCTTAGAAGGATTATCCTAGAAGCTTGGCAGAAGACACCATGAGGAATGAGTGCTGTGTGGCTGGACTTCTCGACTGGGACTAAAGAAGTAGAACTCTTGTACTTGGACCTTTAACTCAGGGTAAAAAATAGACTAACAAACAAACCAAACAAAATATAGTGTGTTTGTCTGACTTAACTGAACTGAATGGTTATCTGATCAGTAATGTAGTTGTAAATCTTATTTGACTGAAAGGGCTTTACAGCTGTGCAGTTTAAATTACTTGTAGAAAGATCTAGTAAATAGGTGGTGTGGTTTAGCCAAAAGGATGCTATATATAATGACTGCCTTTGAAGAATTCTGCTAGAAGCTTGGCAGAAGACACCAGGAGGAAGTAGTGCTGTGTGACTGGTCTTCTCTACTGGGACTAAAGAAGAAGAACTCTTGTACTTGGACCATTAATTCAGGGTAAAAAACAAACGAACAAACAAAATAAAAAAAATCAGTTTGTTTGTTTCAGTTAAATGAACTGAATGGTTATCTGTACAGTTATCTAGGTGTAAATCTCTGGTGACTGAAAGGGCTTGATAGCTGTGAGGTTTAAATTACTTGCAAAAATATCTAGTAATTGGGGGTGTGGCTTACCTAGAAGAAAGCTAAATTTAAGGACTGCCTTAGAAGGGTTCTGCTAGAAGCTTGGCAGAAGACCTAATGAGGATAGATTGCTGTGTGACTGGACTTCTCTCCTGGGAATAAAGAAGCAGAACTCTTCTACTTGGACCTTTAATTCAGAGTAAAAAAAACAAACAAACTAACAAACAGAACAAAAAATAATGTGTGAGTTTGTTTGATGTAACTAAACTGAATGGTTATCTGTACAGTTATCTAGGTGTAAATCTCAGGTGACTGAAAGGGCTTGATAAGCTGTGAAGTTTAAATTACTTGCAGAAAGATCTAGTAAGAAATGAGCGTTTTTTAGCTAGAAAGAAGTTTAATTTAATGACTGCTTTAGGAAGATTCTGCAAGAAGCTTGGCAGAAGACACCAGGAGGAAGGAGAGCTGTGTTACTGGAGATCTCTACTGGGGATAAAGAAGTGCAACTCTTGTACTTGAACCTTTAATTCAGGGTAAAAAAAAATCTAATAAACATAACAAAAAAAATGTGTTTGTCTGAGTTAAATGAGCTGAATGGTTATCTAAACAGTTATCTAGGTGTAAATCTCAGGTAAGTGAAAGGGCTTGATAGCTGTGCAGAATACATTACTTGTAGAATGATCTAGAAAGTAGGGGGCGTGGCTTAGCTAGAAGTAAGGAAAATATAAAGACTGTCTTACAAATATTCTGCTAGAAGCTTGGCAGAAGAGACCAGAAGGAAGGAATGCAGTGTGACTGGACTTCCCTATTGGGACTAAAACAGTAGAACACCTGTACTTGGACCTTTTATTCAGGGTAAAAAAACAGACTAACAAACGAAACAAAAAACAAATTACTGTGTTTGTCTGAGTTAACTGAACTGAATGGTTATCTGAATAGTTATCTAGGTGTAAATCTCTAGTAAGTCAAAGGGCTAGATAGCTGTGCAGTTTAGATTATTTGTAGAAAGATCTAGTAAGTAGGGGACATGGCTTAGCTAGAAGGAAGATACATTTCAAGACTGTCTTAAATAGATTCTGCTACATGCTTGGCATAAAACAGCTGAAGGAAGGAGTGCTATGTGACTGGATATCTCTACTGGGACAAAAGAAGTAGAAATCTTGTACTTGGAACTCTGATGGTAAAAACAGAAACTAACAAACAAAACAAAATAAATGTGTTTGTCTGAGTAAAATGAACTGAATGGTTATATGAAAAGTTATCTAGGGGTAAATATTATGTGACTGAAATGGCTTGATAGCTGTGCAGTTTAAATTACTTGTAGAAAGATCTAGCCAATAGTGGTGTGGCTTAGCTAGAAGGAAGCTAAATTTAAAGACAGTCTCAGAAAGAGTCTGCTAGAAGTGTGGCAGAAGACACCGGGAGGAAGGAGTGCTGTGAGACTGGACTTCTCTACAAGGACAAAAGAAGTTGAACTTTTGTACTTGGACCTTTAATTGAGGGTAAAAAATCAAACTAACAAACAGAACAAAAAAAATAGTGTGTTTGTCTGAGTTAAATGAACTGAATGGTTATCTGTACAGTTATCTAGGTGTAAATATTAGGTGACTGAAAGAGCTTCATAGCTATGCAGTTTAAATTACTAGTAGAAAGATCTAGTAAGTGGGGCATGGCTTAGCTAGAAGGAAGCTACCTTTAGAGACTGCCTTAGAAAGTTTCTTGTTGTAGCTTGGCAGAAAACACCATGATGAAGGAGTGCTAAGTGACTAGACTTCTCTACGGGGAAAAAGAAGTAGAACTCTTGCACTTGGACCTTTAATTCAGGGTAAAAAAACAAACTAACAAACAAAACAAAAAAAAAACAGTTTGTTTCAGTTAAACGAATTGAATGGTTATCTGAATAGTTATCTAGGTGTAAATCTCATGGGACTGAAAGGGCTTGATAGCTGTGCAGTTTAAATTACTTGTAGAACGATGAAGTAAGTAGGGCGCGTGGCTTAGCCAAAAGGAAGCTAAATTTAACTACTGCCTTAGAAGGATTCTCCTTGAAGCTTGGCAGAAGACACTGGGAAGAAGGAGTTCTGTGTGACTGGGCTTCTCAACTGGGACCAAAGAAGTAGAACTCTTGTACTTGGACCTTTAATTCAGGGTAAGAAAACAGACTAACAAATCTAACAAAATATAGTGTGTTTGTCTGACTTAACTGAACTGAATGGTTATCTGAACAGTGATGTAGTTGTAAGTCTCGGGTGACTGAAAGGGCTTTACAGCTGTGCAGTTTAAATTACTTGGAGAAAGATCTAGTTAAGAGGTGGCGTGGCTTAGCCAAAAGGATGTTATATTTAAGTACTGCCTTAGAAGGATTCTGCTAGAAGCTTGGCAGAAGACACCAGAAGGAAGCAGTGCTGTGTGACTGGTCTTCTATACTGGAACTAAAGAAGAAGAACTCTTAAACTTGGACCTTTAATTCAGGGTAAAAAAAAACAAACAACCAAAACTAAAAAATCAGTTTGTTTGTTTCAGTTAAATGAACTGAATGGTTATCTGTACAGTTATCTAGGTGTAAATCTCAGGTGACTGAAAGGGTTTGATAGCTATGCAGTTTAAATTACTTGCAAAAAGATCTAGTAATTTGGGGTGTGGCTTACCTAGAAGGAAGCTAAATTTAAGGACAGCCTTAGAAGGGTTCTGCTAGAAGCTTGGCAGAAGACACAATGAGGACCGATTGCTGTGTGACTGGACTTCTCTACTGGGAATGACGAAGCAGAACTCTTCTACTTGGACCTTTAATTCAGAGTGAAACAAACTAACAGAATAAAAAATAATTTGTGTGTTTGTTTGATGTAACTGAACTGAATGGTTATCTGTACAGTTATCTAGGTGTAAATCTCAGGTGACTAAAAAGGCTTGATAAGCTGTGAAGTTTAAATTACTACAGAAAGACCTAGTAAGAAATAATCTCTTTTTAGCAAGAAAGATGCTCAATTTAAAGCCTGCTTTAGAAAGATTCTGCAAGAAGCTTGGTAAAAGACACCAGGAGGAAGAAGTGCTGTGTTACTGGATGTCTCTACTGGGACTAAAGAAGTGTAACTCTTGTACTTGGACCTTTAATTCAGGGTAAAAAAACAAACTAACAAACAAAACAAAAAAAAATCTCAGGTGACTGAAAGGGCTTGATAGCTGTGCAGTTTAAATTACTTGTAGTAAGATCTAAAAAATGGGGCTGTGGCTTTCCTAGAAGGAAGCTAAATTTAAAGACTGTCTTAGAAAGATTCTTCTAGAAGATTGGCAGAAGACACCATGAGGAAGGAGTGCTGTATCTGGAGTTCTCTACTGGCACTAATGAAGCAGAACTCTTCTACTTGGACCTTTTATTCAGGGTAAAAAAAAAAGTCTAACAAACAAAACAAAAAAATGTGTTTGTCAGAGTTAAATGAACTGAATGGTTATCTGAACAGTGTTCTAGGTGTAAATCTCAGGTGAGTGAAAGGGCTTGATAGCTGTGCAGAGTAAATTACTAGTAGAATGATCTAGAAAGTAGAGGGCGTAGCTTAGCTAGAAGTAAGCTAAATATAAAGACTGTGTTAGAAATATTCTGCTAGATGCTTGGCAGAAGACATCAGTAGGAAGGAGTGCAGTGTGACTGGACTTCTCTACAAGGACAAAAGAAGTTGAACTCTTGTACTTGAACCTTTAATTAAGGGTAAAAAATCAAACTAACAAACAGAACAAAAAAAAATTTGTGTGTTTGTCTGAGTTAAATGAACTGAATGGTTATCTGTACAGATATCTAGGTGTATATCTAAGTGACTGAAAGAGTTTGATTCCTGTGCAGTTTAAATTACTTGTAGAAAGATCTAGTAAGAAAGGAGCTTTTTTAGCTAGAAGGAAGCTAAATTTAAAGACTGTGTTACAAAGATTCTGCTAGAATCTTAGCAGAAGACACCAGGAGGAACTAGTGCTCTGAGACTGGTATGCTCTACTGGGACTAAAGAAGTAAAACTCTTGTTCTTGGGCCTTTAATTCAGGGTAAAAAACAAACTAACAAACAAAACATAATAAATGTATTTATTTGTCTGATTTAAATGAACTGAATGGTTATCTGTACAGTTATCTAGGTGTACATCTCAGGTGACTGAAGGAGCTTGATAGCTGTGCAGTTTAAATTACTTTTAGAAAAATCTAGTAAGTAGGGGCGTGGCTTAGCTAGAAGGAAGCTACATTTAAGACTACTTTAGAAAGGTTATGGTTGAAGCTTGGCAGAAGACACCATGAGGAAGCAGTGCTATGTGACTGGACTTCTCTACTAGGATTAAAAAAGTAGAACTTTTGTACTGGGACATTTAATTCAGGTTAAAAAAACAAACTAACAAACAAAACAAAAAAGTTTGTTTGTTTCAGCTAAATGAACTGAATGGTTATCTGTACAGTTATCTAGGTGTAAATCTCAGGTGACTGAAAGGGCTTAATAGCAGTGAAGTTTAAATCACTTGTAGAAAAATCTAGTAAGTAGGGGGTGTGGCTTAGCTAGAAGGAAGCTAAATTTCAAGACTGTCTTTGACAGACTGTGCAAGAAGCTTGGCATAAAACACCAGAAGGAAGGAGTGCTGTGTGACTGGACATCTCTATTGGGACTAAAGAAGTAGAAATCTTGTACTTGGACCTTTAATTGATGGTAAAAACACAAACTAACAAACAAAACAAAATAAATGTGTTTGCCTGATTTAAATGAACTGAATGGTTATATGAAAAGTTATCTTGGAGTAAATCTTATGTGACTTATATGGCTTGATAGCAGTGCAGTTTACATTTCTTGTAGAAAGATCTAGCAAATAGTGATGTGGCTTAGCTAGAAGGAAGCTGAACTTAAAGACAGTCTTAGAAAGATTCTGCTAGAAGCTTGGCAGTAGACACCAGGAGGAAGGAGTGCTGTGTGACTGGACTTCTCTACAGGGACAAAAGAAGTAGAACTCTTGTACTTGGCCTTTAATTCTTTGTAAAAAAAAAACTAACTAACAGACAAAACAAAACAATTACTGTGTTTGAGTTAACTGAACTGAATGGTTATCTGTACAGTTATCTAGGTGTACATCTCAGGTGACTGAAAGGGCTTGATAGCTGTGCAGTTTAAATTACTTTTAGAAAAATCTAGTAAGTAAGGGGCATGGCTTAGCTAGAAGGAAACTACATTTAAAGACTGCTTTAGAAAGGTTGTGGTTGAAGCTTGGCAGAAGACACCATGAGGAAGCAGTGCAATGTTACTGGAGTTCTCTACTAGGATTAAAAAAGAACTCTTGTACTGGGACATTTAATTCAGGGTAAAAAAACAAACTAACAAACAAAACAAAAAAGTTTGTTTCAGTTAAATGAACTGAATAGTTATCTGTACAGTTATCTAGGTGTAAATCTCAGGTGACTGAAAGGGCTTAATAGCAATGAAGTTTAAATCACTTGTAGAAAAATCTAGTAAGTATGGGGTGTGGCTTAGCTAGAAGGAAGCTACATTTAAAGACTGCTTTAGAAAGATTCTGGTTGAAGCTTGACAGAAAGCACCATGAGGAAGCAGTGCTATGTGACTGGAATGGTTATCTGTACAGTTATCTAGGTGTAATTCTCAGGTGACTTGGGGCGTTGCTTAGCTATAAGGAAGCTAAATTTAAAGACTGCCTTAGAAAGTTTCTGCTAGAAGCTTGGCAGAAGACACCATGAGGAAGGAATGCTCTGTCTGGACTTCTCTACTGGCACTAAAGAAGTAGAACTCTTGTACTTGGACCTTGGACCAGGAAATGATAGAAAGTATACTTAGAATGACAGAAAAAGGGGAGATATTGCCGATGGGTGATCAGAATATGCCAGATGTTAACTGGAGTGCAGTTGCAGCAGCCACTTTAAAGAGTGGGGTTATTCTAGATGCCCTACAGGGGGCATGCCTTAGACAACTAGTATTAGAGCCCACTCGAGAGGGAGCAATCTTAGACCTGGTTCTCTCAAATGGAGATGGAGAGAGTATCACAGATGTAGAAGTGAGTAGCCATCTAGGAACTAGCAACCATCGAACAGTATGGTTTACAATAAACACAGCAACAGAGTCAAGCATTACAAACGCAAAAGTACTGGACTTTAGCAGGGCTGACTTTGCCAAAATGGGTGAGTGCCAAAGGAATGCACTAGTAAATGGGCAGGAAGTAGGGGTGGAAGAACAATGGGGAATAATAAAACTGCCATCACAGAAGTAACAAGCCTGTGTGAAGCAAATAAACAAAATGAAATGATGTAAAAACCACTATGGTTCTCAAAGGAAGTGGCAGTGAGGTTCAAGAAAAGAAAGCATTCAGGAAGTACAAGGAATCACAGAAGGAGCAGGACAGAGAACTGTATCAGTTAAAGCAAAAGGAAGTTGGGAAGGCAGTCAGAACAGCAAAGGCCCAAACCGAGGAAAAGACAGCCAACTCAGTTAAGAAGGGGGATAAAACCTTTTACAGGTACATAAGGGAGAGAAGGAAGACCAAGGGAGGGATAGTGAGGCTTAATAAAGGGGAAGGAGGGTGGGAAAAGGGTGACTGTAAAAAGGCAGAGATACTAAACAAATATTTTTGCTCATTAGTTACAAATGAAGAGGGGGGGTACCTAAAACAAACAGTAGAAACACTCTGGATACAGAAGTTGATACCAGCCCATTTACAGAAGAAAGGGTTCTGAAAGAACTCTTAAAACTGAAGGTGGACAAAGCAATGGGGCCTGATGGGATTCATCCCAGATTCTAAGAACTAAGGGTAGAACTAGTGACACCACTGACTACCCTCTTTAACAAATCATGGGAGGATGTGGTGGTACCTGAGGACTGGAGGGGCAGATGTGATTCCCCTTCACAAAAGTGGGAGCAAGGCAGAAGCAGAAAACTACAGACCTGTTAGTTTAACCTCAGTGATAGGGAAAACGATGGAATCACTTCTGAAGGAAAGAACTGTTGAGTATCTAGAGGCCAGAGGGGCACAGGACCCAAGGCAGCATGGATTCACAGCAGGAAGGTCATACCAGACAAATCTGATAGATTTCTTTGACTGGGTGACCAAAGTAGTAGATCAGGGAGGGGCTGTGGACATGGCCTACCTAGACTTTAGCAAGGCATTTGACACAGTCCCACACAAAAGATTAATATACAAGTTAGCCAGTCTGGGAGTGGGTCCTAAGATAACAGCCTGGGTAAAGAATTGGCTGGAGAATAGGACACAGAGAGTAATAGTAAATGGAGTCCACTCTGATGGAAGGGGGGTTACTAGTGGGGTAGAGCAGGGTTCAGTATTAGGAACGGTCCTCTTCAATGTCTTTATAAGCGACATTGCAGAGGGACTGGAAGGAAAAGTATGTCTCTTTGCAGATGACACAAAGATCTGCAACCGACTTGATGCACAAGGTGGGGTGGAAAGGATGAGAAGGGACTTGGCAAAGTTAGAGGAATGGTCAAATGTATGGCAGCTTAGATTCAATGCTAAGAAGTGTGAGGTAATGCACCTGGGAAACAAAAACCCGGGGGAAGAGTACACAATGGGGGGTGAGATACTTACAACAAAAAAATGGAAAGGGACCTGGGGGTAGTCATATCAGATGACCTAAAGGTGGGCAAGCAATGTGAGAGGGCAGCAAGGAGGGCTGGGGGGATACTGGGATGCATAGGGAGAGGCATCACCAGTAGAAAACAGGAAGTTATTATCGTTCTGTATAGACAGCTGGTGAGACCCCATCTGCAGTACTGCATGCAGTTCTGGAGACCCAATCTCCGCAAAGACATAGACAGGATGGATGCTGTCCAGAGGAGGGCAAATAAAATGGTGCAGGGTCTGCACCGGAAGGCATATGAAGAGAGACTTAAGGAGCTTAATATGTATAGCCTCGAGGAAAGGAGGGAGAGGGGAGACTTGATAGAAACTTTCAAGTTCCTCAAAGGGAGTCAACAAAGTCCAAGAGGTAGCATCTTTAAAAAAGAGCTGTGCAAGAACAAGTGGGCACAATTTGAAGATAGAGGGGCGGCTCAGAGGTAATTTAAGGAAGTATTTTTTCACAGAGAGGGTTGTGGATGCATGGAACGGCCTTCCGGAAGAGTTTGTGGAGTCAAAAACAGTGGTGGAATACAAGCATGCATGGGACAGTCATTAGGCAATTCTAGTGGGTGGGGGTAGGAAGAAGTACGCTGCTGGTTAACTAGGATCTGCAGCTTATCAATTAGGTAGGGAAATGGGCAGACTGGGTGGGCCAAGCGGTGCTTATCTGCTGTTAAATTCTATGTTCTATGTTTCTATGTTTAATTCAGGGTAAAATATCTAACAAACAAAACAAAAAAATTGTTTATCTGCGTTAAATGAACTGAATGGTTATCTGAACAGTTGTCTAGGTGCAAATCTCAGGTGACTGAAAGGGCTTGATAGCTGTACAGAGTATATTACTTGTAGAATGATCTAGAAAGTAGGGGCGTAGCTTAGCTAGAAGTAAGCTAAATATAAATACTGTCTTAGAAATATTCTGCTAGAAGCTTGGCAGAAGACATCAGAAGGAAGGAGTGCAGTGTGACTGGAGTTCCCTCCTGGGACTAAAGCAGTAGAACACCTGTACTTAGACCTTTTATTCAGGGTAAAAAACCAGACTAAGAAACAAAACAAAAAAAAAATACTGGGCCGGATATTCATAAGGATTGCGCCATGCGCAATAGGGTTACGCCTGCGAAAGTCCAAACTTGCTCCATTCTGCCATATTCAGCAGGAGGCAGGTGCGCCACAGAAAACATGCTGAGCAACAGCGCAATGCAAATGAATGCATGCTGAACTAGAGGGGGAGGAACCATGCATAAACTGCACAGCCGATATTCAGCAGGACTGTGCAGAGTTGTGTAAGCAACCCCAACCTCGCCTGCACAACTTTGAGCCAAAAAAGGCTTAAGTTGAGGGCCACCCACAGGTGAGCTGCTGCATTGCAGGGGCGCAACACAGCAGCTGCCACCTGTGGCTGGCCTAACCCAGTCCCTGTGCCCCCGCAGCCCGATCACGGGCAGCCAACTGTAAATCCCACCACCCCACTGGCCCGATCAGGCATGGTTTAATCCCCCACCAGCCTGATCAGGGGCAGCAATGTAACTCCCCTGAGCGTATCCCTGGTGGTCAGTGGACGAAAAGCCCGATCGCGGGCACTGGTTGTGTAAACCCCTCCCAAAATCATCCCTGGTGGTCCAGTGGACCAAAAAGCCGATCGCGGGCAGTAGTGTAAAATCCCCTCCTGAATTCAGCCTGGTGGTCTGTAGTGGCACATCGATGTCGCGGGATGTAAATGCTGTACAAATCCCCCAACATTGCCCTGGTGGCTGGTGTCCCCTCCCCACCCACCCATAGAGCCCCACCACCCGCTCCCCACGACAGCCGGTGGGCGGCAGCATCCCTCCACCTGCCAGACCCGCCGCCCACCGGACTGCCAGCCGGTGAGGCTACACCATTGGTGCAGAGAAAGAGCCAATGGTACAGCCCATACTGTACAGCGACAGTCAGGTTTGTGAATGATTCATTCACAAACTGGACTATCATCTTCTGGCTCGACTGATAACTCTTTCATAACAAACATCGCTCCGGGCTGTAGCGTGATGGCGGTTGGCAGCGGAGGATGCACTCCACCACCAGCTGTGGGGGGGGAGCAGAGTGGTGGGGCTTCAGGGGTGGGTGGGAGGGAGGGATACCAGCCACCAGGGCAATGTTGGGGGGATTTGTGCAGCATTTACATTCTGCGATCAGGATGTGCCACTAGACCACCAGGGATGATTTCGGAGGGGGTTTACGCAACCACCGCCCGCGATCAGGCTTTTCAGTCCACTGGACCACCAGGGATACATTCGGGGGTGGGGAGCCACATTGTTGCCTCGCGATCGGGCTGTTGGGGTGAAATTAAACCATGTCCGTAATCGGGCCAGTGGGGGTGGTGGGTGGGGGGATTCTACACTGTTTTGGCCACGATCAGGCTGCAGAGGGCATCGGTTCTCGACGGCTGCTGCCTGGCAGGGCGCCAGGCGCAAGTCCTCAGGGATCGGAGCACCTGCATGCTAATGGCATGCAAATGGGGCCATAATCAGATGCAAATGGCTCCCCCTGTGCCTTGCATGAATTATAGCCCCATTTGCATGTCACCTTTTGAATACCGGGGTTTTGCGCGTGAAGCAATGGTACTTGCGTCACAGCAAGTTGAATGCTCCACACGGTCAACTTGCAGTGGCACAAGTTCCACTGCACCATGCACAGTGGCTGAGGCTGGGGGGTGATATTCAAAGGAGTTGCTCAATAGTGCAACTCCTTTGAATATCACCCCGGACACACCCCTGCACAACTATTTTGCGCAGCGCAAGGGCTTGCGCCTATGAATGGAGTAGTTTGAATATTCAGCCCACTGTGTTTGTCTGAATTAACTGAACTGAATGGTTATCTGAACAGTTATCTAGGTGTAAATCTCAGGTAAGTGAAAGGGCTAGATAGCAATGCAGTTTAAATTACTTGTAGAAAGATCTAGTAAGTAGGGGATGTGGCTTAGCTAGAAGTAAGCCAAATTTCAAGACTGTCTTTGACAGACTCTGCTAGACGCTTGGCATAAAACACCAGAAGGAAGGAGTGCTGTGTGACTGGACATCTCTACTGGGACTAAAGAAAGTAGAAATCTTGTATTTGGACCTTTAATTGATGGTAAAACACAAACTAACAAACACAACAAAATAAATGTGTTTGCCTGAGTTAAATGAACTGAATGGTTATATGAAAAGTTATCTTGGGGCAAATCTTACATGACTGAAATGGCTTGATAGCTGTGCAGTTTACAATTCTGTTAGAAAGATCTAGCAAATAGTGGTGTGGCTTAGCTAGAAGGAAGCTGAATTTAAAGACAGACTTAGAAAGATTCTGCTAGAAGCTTGGCAGAAGACACAAGGAGGAAGGAGTGCTGTGCAACTGGACTTCTCTACAGGGATAAAAGATGTAGAACTCTTATACTTGGACCTTTAATTGAGGGTAGAAAAATCAAACTAACAAACAAAACATAATAAATGTGTTTGTCTGAGTTAAATGAACTGGATGGTTATCTGAACAGTTATCTGGTGTAAGTCTCAGGTGACTAAAATGGCTTGATAGCTGTGCAGTTTAAATTACTTGTAGAAAGATCTAGTCAGTAGGGGGCGTTCCTCAGCTAGAAGGAAGCTCAGTTTAAGGACTGCCTTAGAAAGATTCTGCTAGAAGCTTGGCAGAAGACAGCATGAGGAAGGAGTGCTGAGTATCTGTTCTTCTCTACTGGGACTAAAGAAGTAGAACTATCGTACTTGAACCTTTAATTCAGGGTAAAAGAACAAACTAACAAACAAAACAAAAAAAAAAGTTTGTCTGAGTTAACTGAACTGAATGGTTACCTGTACAGTTATCTAGGTGTAAATCTCAGGTGACTTGGGGCTTTGCTTAACTGGAAGGAAGCTAAATTTAAAGACTGCCTTAGAAAGATTCTGCTAGAAGCTTGACAGAAGACACCAAGAGGAAGGAGTTCTGTGTGACTGGACGTCTCTACTGGCACTAAAGAAGTAGAACCCTTATACATGGACCTTTAATGTAGGGTAAAAACATGTAACAAACAAAACAAAAAAATTTGTTTGGCAGAGTTAAATGAATTGAATGATTATCTGAACAGTTATCTAGGTGTAAATCTCACATGACTGAAAGGGTTTGATAGCTGTGCAGAGTAAAATACGTGTCGAATGATCTGGAAAGCAGCGGGGTTGGCTTAGCTAGAGGTAAGCTAAATATAAAGACTGTCTTAGAAAGATTCTGCTAGAAGCTTGGCAGAAGACACCAGGAGGAAGGGGTGCTGTGTGACTGGACTTCCCTACTGGGACTAAAGCAGTAGAACACCTGTACTTCAACCTTTTATTCAGGGTAAAAAACAGACTAACAAACAAAACAAAAAGAATTACTGTGTTTGTCTGAGTTAACTGAACTGAATGGTTATCTGAACAGTTATCTAGGTGTAAATCTTAGGTGAGTGAAAGGGTAGATAGCTGTGCAGTTCAAATTACTTGTAGAAAGATCTAGTAAGTAGAGGATGCGGCTTAGCTAGAGGGAAGCTACATTTCAATATTGTCTAAGGCAGATTCTGCTAGAAGCTTGGCATAAAACACCAGATGGAAGGAGTGCTGTGTGACTGGACATCTGTACTGGGACTAAAGAAGTACAAATCTTGTACTTGGACCTTTAATTGATGGTAAAAGTACAAACCAACAACAAAACAAAATAAATGTGTTTTGTTTGTCAGAGTTAAATGAACTGAATCGTTATATGAAAAGTTATCTAGGTGTAAATCTCATGTGACTAAAAAGGCTTGATAGCTGTGCAGTTTAAATTACTTGTTGAAATATCTAGCAAATAGGGAATGTGGCTTTGCTAGAAGGAAGCTAAATTTAAAGACAGTCTTAGAAAGATTCTGCTAAGAGTTTGGCAGAAGACACCTGGAGGAAGGAGTGCTGTGTGACTGGACTTCTCTACAGGGACAAAAGAAGTACAACTCTTGTACTTGGACCTTTAATTAAGGGTAAAGAAACAATCTAACAAACAAAACATGATAAATGTGTTTGTTTGTCTGAGCTAAATGAACTGAACGGTTATCTGTACAGTTATCTATGTGTAAATCTCAGGTGACTGAAAGGACTTGATAGTTGAGCAGTTTAAATTACTTGTAGAAAGATCTCGTAAGTAGGGGGCATGGCTTATCTAGAAGGAAGCTAAATTTAAAGACAGTCTTAGAAAGATTCTGCCAGAAGTTTTTCAGAAGACACCTGGAGGAAGGAGTGATGTGTGACTGGACTTCTCTACTGGGCTAAAGAAGTTGAACTCTTGTACTTGGACCTTTAATTCAGGGTATAAAAAGGACAAGCAAACAAAACAAACAAAAAAATGTGTTTGTCTGAGTTAACTGAACAGAATGGTTATCCGAACAGCCTTCTATGTGTAAATCTCAGGTGACTGAAAGGGCTTGATAGATGTGCAGTTTAAATTGCTTGTAAAAAGATCTAGTAATTAGGGGGCGTGGCTTACCTAGAAGGAAGCTACATGTAGGAACTGCCTTAGAAGGATTCTTCTAGAAGCTTGTCAGAAGACACAATGAGGAAATAGTGCTCTGAGACTGGACTTCTCTACTGGGCTAAAGAAATAGAACTCTTGAACTTGGACCTTTAATTCAGAGTAAGAAAACAAACTAACAAACAGAATAAAAAAGCAATTAGTGTGTTTGTCCTAGTTAACTGAACTGAATGGTTATCTGTACAGTTATCTAGGTGTTAATCTCAGGTGACTGAAAGGGCTTGATAGCTCTGCAGTTTAAATTACTTGTAGAAAGATCTAGTAAGATAGGGGCTTTTTTTAGCAAGAAGGAAGCTAAATTTAAAGACTGCTTTAGAAAGATTCTGCTAGAAGCTTGGCAGAAGACACCAGGAGGAAAGAGTGCTGTGTGACTGGACTTCTCTATTGGGGCTAAAGAAATACAACTCTTGTAAATGGACCTTTAATTCAGGGTAAAAAAACAAACTAACAACAAAACAAAAAAATGTGTTTGTCTGAGTTTACTGAACTGAATGGTTATCTGAATAGTTATCTAGGTGTAAATCTCAGGTGACTGAAAGAGCTTAATAGCTGTGCAGTTTTAATTACTTGTAGAAAGATCTAGTAAGTAGGGGCGTGGGAAGTTACATTTAAAGACTATCTTTGAAAGATTCTGCTAGAAGCTTGGCATAAAACACCAGTAGGAAGGAGTGTTGTGTGACTGGACATCTCTACTGGGACTAAAGAAGTAGAAATCAATTACTTGGACCTTTAATTGATGGTAAAAACACAAACTAAGAAACAAAACAAAATAAATGTGGTTGTCTGAGTTAAGTGAACTGAAAGGCTATATGAAAAGTTATGTAGGTGTAAATCTCATGTGACTGAAATGGCTTGATAGCTGTGCAGTTTAAATTACTTGCAGAAAGATCTAGTAAGCAGGGGTGTGGCTTACCTAGAAGGAAGCTAAATTTAAAGACTGCCTTAGAAAGGTTCTGCTTAAAGCTTGGCAGGAGACAATGGGAGGAAGGAGTGCTGTGTGACGACTTCTCTACTGCTAGTAAAGAAGTAGGACTCTTGTATTTGGAAATCCAATTCAGGGTAAAAAACAGTCTAATAAACAAAATGAAACAAAAAATGAGTGTGTTTCTCTGAGTTAACGGAACAGAATGGTTAATTGAAAAGTTATGTAGGGGTAATACTCAGGTGACTGAAAGGGCTTGATAGATGTGCAGTTTAAATTACTTGTAAAAAAGATCTAGTAATTAGGGGGCGTAGCTTACCTATAAGGAAGCTAAATTTAAGGACTGCCTTAGAAGGATTCTGCTAGAAGGTTGGCAGAAGACACCATGATGAAGGAGTGCTGTGTGACTGTGACTGAACTTCTCTACTGGCAATAAAGAAGTAGAACTCTAGTACTTGGACCTTTATTCTCAGGAAAAATAAAACAAACAAACAGAAGAAAAAAATTAGTGTGTTTGTTAGAGATAACTGAACTGAATGGTCATCTGTTCAGTTATCTAGGTATAAATCTCAGGAGACTGAAAGGGCCTGATAGCTGTGCAGTTTAAATTTCTTCTAGCAATATCTAGTAAGAAAGTGATGTGATTTTGCTAGAAGGACTCTAAATTTAAAGACTGCTTTAGAAAGATTCTGCTAGAAGCTTGCAGAATACATCAGGAAGAAGGAGTGCTGTGTGACTGAACTTCTCTGCTGTGGCTAAAGAAGTACAACTCTTGTTCTTGGACCTTTAATTCAGGGAAAAAAAAACAAACTAACAAACAAAACAAAAAAGTGTATTTGTCTGAGTTATATGAACTGAATGGTTATCTGAACAGTTATCTACTTGTAAATCTCAGGTGACTGAAAGGGTTTGATAGCTGTGCAGTTTAAATTACTTGTAGAAAAATCTAGTAAGAAAGGGGTGTCGCTAAGCTAGAAGGAAGCTAAATTTCAAGACTGCCTTAGAAAGCTTATGCTAGAAGCTTGGCATAAAACACAAGAAGAAAGGAATGCTCTGTGACTGGACTTCTCTACCTGGACCAAAGAAGTAGAACTCTGGTACTTGGACCTTTAATTGAGGGTAAAAAAACAAACAAACAAAATAAAATAAACGTGTTTATCTGAGTAAAGTGAACTGAATGGTTATATGAACAGTTATCTAGGGGTACATCTCAGGTGACTGAAGGGGCTTGATAGATGTGCAGTTTAAATTACTAGTAGAAAGATCTGGTAAATGGGGGCATTCCTTAGCTAGAAGGAAACTCAATTTGAAGACTGCCTTAGAAAGATTCTGCTAGAATCTTGGCAGAAGACAACATCAGGAAGGAGTACTGTGTGACTGGACTTCTCTACTGACAGTAAAGAAGTAGAACTCTTGTACTTGGACCTTTAATTGAGGGTAAAAGAACAAACTGAAAAACAAAGCAAAAAAAATTATTGTGTTTGTCTGAGTTAACCGAACTGAATGGTTATCTGTATAGTTATCTAGGTGTAACTCTCAGGTGACTGAAAGGCTTGATAGCTGTGCAGTTTAAATTAGTTGTAGAAAAATCTAGTAAGTAGGGGGCATGGTTTAGCTAGTAGGAAGCTACATTTAAAGACTGCCTTAGAAAGATTCTGGTTGAATCTTGGCTGAAGACACCATGAGGAAGGAGTGGTATGTGACTGGACTTCTCTACTGGGATTAAAGAAGTAGAACTCTTGGACTTGGATCTTTAATTCAGGGTAAAAAAACAAACTAACAAAACTAAAAAGTCTGTTTCGTTGTTTCAGTTAAATGAACTGAATAGTTATCTGTACAGTTTTCCAGGTGTTAATCTCAGGTGACTGAAAGGGCTTGATAGCTGTGCAGTTTAAATTACTTGTAGAAAGATCTAGGAAGTAGGGGCGTGGCTTTGCTATAAGGAAGTTAAATTTAAAGACTGTCTAAGAAAGATTCTGCTAGAAGCTTGGCAGAAGACACAATGAGGAAGAAGTGCTGTGTGACTGGACTTCTCTACTGGGAATAAAGAAGTAGAACTCTTGTACTTGGACCTTTAATTCAGGGTAAAACAAAATAACAAACAAAAAAATGTGTTTGTTTGGCTGATTTAAATTAACTGAATGCTTAGCCGAACAGTTATCTAGGTGTAAATCTCAGGTGACTGAAAGGGCTTGATATCTGTGCAGTTTAAATTACTTGTAGAAAGATCTAGTAAGTAGGGGGCGTGGCTTATCTAGAAAGAAGTTACATTTAAAGACTGTCTTAGAAAGATTCTGCCAGAAGCTTTGCAGAAGACACCAGGAGGAAGGAGTTCTGTGTGACTGGACTTCTCTACTGGGACTATAGAAGTAGAACTCTTGTACTCAGACCTTTAATTCGGGGTAAAAAAAAACAGACTAACAAACAAAACAGGCAAAAAATTAGTGGTTTTGTCTGCGTTAACCGAACTGAATTGTTATCTGAACAGTTATCTATGTGTAAATCTCAGGAGACTGAAAGGGCTTGTTAGCTCTGCAGTTTAAATTACTTGTAGAAAAATCTAGAAAGTAGGGGTGTGGCTTAGCAAGAAGGAAGCTTAATTTAAAGACTGCCTCAGAAAGATTGTGCTGAAGCTTGGCAGAAGACACCAGGAGGAAGGAGTGCTCTGTGACTGGTCTTCTCTTCTGGTACTAAAGAAGTAGAACTCTTGTACTTGGACCTTTAATTCAGGGTAAAAAAAACAGACTGACAGAGAAAATAAAAAAAGAGTGTGTTTGTCTGATTTAACTGAACTGAAAGGTTATTTGGGAAGTTATATAGGTGAAAATCTCAGGTGACTGAAAGGGCTGGATATCTGTGCAGTTTAAATTACACGTAGAAAGATCTAGTAAGTAGGGGGCATGGCTTAGCTAGAAGGAAGATCAAATTAAAGACCACCTTAGAAAGATTAAGCTGTAAGCTTGGCAGAAGACACCAGAGGAAGAAGTGCTTTGTGACTGGACTTCTCTAATGTTAATAAAGAAGTAGAACTCTTGTACTTGGACCTTTTAATTAGGGTAAAAAATCAAACTAACAGACAAAACAAAAAAATAGTGTGTTTGTCTGAGTTAACTGAACTGAATGGCTATCTGTACAGTTATCTAGGTGTAAATCTCAGGTGATTGTAAGAGCTTGATAGCTGTGCAATTCAAAATACTTGTAGAAAGATCTAGTAAGTAGGGGTCATGGCATAGCCAGAAGGAAGCTACATTTAAAGATTGCCTTAGAAAGATTCTGTTTGAAGCTTGACAGAAGACACCCTGAGGAAGGAGTACTATGTGACTGGACTTCTCTACTGCTATTAAAGAAGGAGAACTCCTGAACTTGGACATTTCATTCAGGGTAAAAAAAACAAAGTAACAAACAAAACAAAAAAATCAGTTTGTTTGTATTAGTTAAATTAATTGAATGGTTATGTGAATAGTTATCTAGGTGTAAATCTCAGGTGACTGAAAGGGCTTGATAGCTGTGCAGTTTAAATTACTTGTAGAAAAAACCTAGTAAGAAAGGAGCATTGCTTAGCTAGAAGAAAGCTAGATTTAAAGACTGCTTTAGAATGATTCTGGTTGAAGCTTGGCAGAAGACACCATGAGGAAGGAGTGCTATGTGACTGGACTTCTCTACTGCTATTAAAGAAGTAGAGCTCTTGAACTTGGACCTTTAATTCAGGGTAAAAAAAAATAACAAACAAAACAAAAAAAAATACATTGTTTGTCTGAGTTAATAGAACTGAAAGGTTATCTGAACAGTTATCTGTGTAAATCTCATGTGACTGAAAGGCTAGATAGCAGTGCAATTTAACTTACTGGTAGAAAGATCTAGTAAATAGGGGGACGTGGCTTAGCTAGAAGGAAGTTAAATTTCAAGACTGCCTTAGAAAATTTCTGTTAGAAGCTTAGCATAAGACACCAGAAGGAAGGAGACCAGTGTTGCTGGACTTCTATACTGGGACTAAAGAAGTAGAACTCTTGTACATGGACCTTCAATTCAGTGTAAAAAAACAAACTAAAAACAAAATGAAAAATGTGTTTGTTTGTCTGAGTTAAATGAACTGAATGGTTATCTGAACAGTTATCTAGGTGTAAACCTCAGGGGACTGAATGGGCTTGATAGCTTTGCAGTTTAAATTACTTGAAGAAAGATCTAGTAAGAAGGGGGCATTGCTTAGCTATATGGAAATTCAATTTAAAGACTGCCTTATAAAGATTCTGCCAGAAGCCTTTGAGAAGCCACCATGTGAAAGGAATGCAGTGTGACAGGTCTTCTCTACTGGGAATAAAGAAGTAGAACTCTTGTACCTGGACCTTTAATTCAGGGTAAGAAAACAAACTAAGAGGCAAAACATGAAATAATTGTGTTTTTGCCTGAGTTAACTGAACTGAATGGTTATCTGTACATTTATCTAGGTGTAAATCTTAGGTGATGGAAAGGGCTTCATAGCTGTGCAGTTTAAATTACTTGTAGAAAGATCTAGTAAGTAGGGGGTGTGGCTTAGCTAGAATTAAGCTACATTTAGAGACTGCCTTAGAAATATTCTGGTTGAAGCTTGACAGATAACACCATGAGAAAGGAGTGCTAAGTGACTGGACTTCTCTACAAGGTTTAAAGAAGTAGAACTCTTGTAATTGGACCTTTAATTCAGAGTAAAAATAACAAACAAAACAAAAAAAATCAGTTTGTTTGTTTCAGTTAAATGAATTGAATGGTTATCTGAATAGTCATCAAGGTGTAAATCTCAGGGGACTGAAAGGGCTTGATAGCTGTGCAGTTTAAATTACTTGAAGAAAGATAAAGTAAGTAGGGTGCATGGCTAAGCCAAAAGGAAGCTAAATGTAAGGACAGCCTTAGAAGAATTTTGCTAGAAGCTTGGCAGAAGACACTAGGAGGAGGAGTGCTGTGTGACTGTACTTCCCTACTGGGACAAAAAAAGTACAACTCTTGTACTTGGACTTTTAATTCAGGGTAAAAAAAAACAAATAATAAACAAAACAAAAAAATGTGTTTGTCTGATTTAAATGAACTGAATGGTTATCTGAATAGATATCTATGTGTAAATCAAAGGTGACTGAAAGGGCTTGATAGTTGTGCAGTTTAAATTACTTGAAGAAAGATCGAGTAAGTAGGTTCCATCGCTCTGCTAGAAGGAAGTTAAATTTAAGGACTGTCTTAGAAAGATTCTGCAAGAAGCTTGGCAGAAGACACCAGGAGGAAGGAGTGCTGTGTGACTGGACTTCTCTACTGGGACTAAAGAAGTAGAACTCTTGTACTCAGACCTTTAATTCAGGGTAAAAAGAGATTAACAAACAAAACAAAAAAAATTGTGTGTTTGTCTGAGTTAACTGAACTGAATAGTTATCAGAACAGTTATCTAGGTGTAAATCTCATGTGACTGAAAGGTCTTGCTAGCTGTGCAGTTTAAATTACTTGTAGAAAGATCTAGTAAGTAGGGTTTGTGGCTTAAGAAGGAAGTTCAGTTTAAAGACTGCCTTAGGAAGATTCTGCTAGAGGCTTGCCAGAAGACACCATGAGGAAGGAGTGCTGTGTGACTGGACTCCTCTTCCTGAACTAAAGAAGTAAAATACTTGTACTGGGACCTTTAATTCAGGGTAAAAAAAACAAAGTAGAAAACAAAACAAAAAAATTAGTATGTTTGTGAGAGTTAACTGAACTGCATTGTTATCTGTACAGTTATCTAGGTGTAAATCTCAGGTGATTGTAAGAGCTTGATAGCTGTGCAATTCAAAATACTTGTAGAAAGATCTAGTAAGTAGGGGTCATGGCATAGCCAGAAGGAAGCTACATTTAAAGATTGCCTTAGAAAGATTCTGTTTGAAGCTTGACAGAAGACACCCTGAGGAAGGAGTACTATGTGACTGGACTTCTCTACTGCTATTAAAGAAGAGACTCCTGAACTTGGACATTTCATTCAGGGTAAAAAAAAGTAACAAACAAAACAAAAATCAGTTTGTTTGTATTAGTTAAATTAATTGAATGGTTATGTGAATAGTTATCTAGGTGTAAATCTCAGGTGACTGAAAGGCTTGATAGCTGTGCAGTTTAAATTACTTGTAGAAAAACCTAGTAAGAAAGGAGCATTGCTTAGCTAGAAGAAAGCTAGATTTAAAGACTGCTTTAGAATGATTCTGGTTGAAGCTTGGCAGAAGACACCATGAGGAAGGAGTGCTATGTGACTGGACTTCTCTACTGCTATTAAAGAAGTAGAGCTCTTGAACTTGGACCTTTAATTCAGGGTAAAAAAAAATAACAAACAAAACAAAAAAAAATACATTGTTTGTCTGAGTTAATAGAACTGAAAGGTTATCTGAACAGTTATCTGTGTAAATCTCATGTGACTGAAAGGCTAGATAGCAGTGCAATTTAACTTACTGGTAGAAAGATCTAGTAAATAGGGGACGTGGCTTAGCTAGAGAAGGAGTTAAATTTCAAGACTGCCTTAGAAAATTTCTGTTAAGAAAGCTAGCATAAGACACCAGAAGGAAGGAGACCAGTGTTTGCTGGACTTCTATACTGGGACTAAAGTAGAACTCTTGTACATGGACCTTCAATTCAGTGTAAAAACAAACTAAAACAAAATGAAAATGTGTTTGTTTGTCTGAGTTAAATGAACTGAATGGTTATCTGAACAGTTATCTAGGTGTAAACCTCAGGGGACTGAATGGGCTTGATAGCTTTGCAGTTTAAATTACTTGAAGAAAGATCTAGTAAGAAGGGGGCATTGCTTAGCTATATGGAAATTCAATTTAAAGACTGCCTTATAAAGATTCTGCCAGAAGCCTTTGAGAAGCCACCATGTGAAAGGAATGCAGTGTGACAGGTCTTCTCTACTGGGAATAAAGAAGTAGAACTCTTGTACCTGGACCTTTAATTCAGGGTAAAAAAACAAACTAAGAGGCAAAACATGAAATAATTGTGTTTTTGCCTGAGTTAACCGAACTGAATGGTTATCTGTACATTTATCTAGGTGTAAATCTTAGGTGACGGAAAGGGCTTCATAGCTGTGCAGTTTAAATTACTTGTAGAAAGATCTAGTAAGTAGGGGGTGTGGCTTAGCTAGAATTAAGCTACATTTAGAGACTGCCTTAGAAATATTCTGGTTGAAGCTTGACAGATAACACCATGAGAAAGGAGTGCTAAGTGACTGGACTTCTCTACAAGGTTTAAAGAAGTAGAACTCTTGTAATTGGACCTTTAATTCAGAGTAAAAAAAATAACAAACAAAACAAAAAAAATCAGTTTGTTTGTTTCAGTTAAATGAATTGAATGGTTATCTGAATAGTCATCAAGGTAGAATCTCAGGGGACTGAAAGGGCTTGATAGCTGTGCAGTTTAAATTACTTGAAGAAAGATAAAGTAAGTAGGGTGCATGGCTAAGCCAAAAGGAAGCTAAATGTAAGGACAGCCTTAGAAGAATTTTGCTAGAAGCTTGGCAGAAGACACTAGGAGGAGGAGTGCTGTGTGACTGTACTTCCCTACTGGGACAAAAAAAGTACAACTCTTGTACTTGGACTTTTAATTCAGGGTAAAAAAAAACAAATAATAAACAAAACAAAAAAATGTGTTTGTCTGATTTAAATGAACTGAATGGTTATCTGAATAGATATCTATGTGTAAATCAAAGGTGACTGAAAGGGCTTGATAGTTGTGCAGTTTAAATTACTTGAAGAAAGATCGAGTAAGTAGGTTCCATCGCTCTGCTAGAAGGAAGTTAAATTTAAGGACTGTCTTAGAAAGATTCTGCAAGAAGCTTGGCAGAAGACACCAGGAGGAAGGAGTGCTGTGTGACTGGACTTCTCTACTGGGACTAAAGAAGTAGAACTCTTGTACTCAGACCTTTAATTCAGGGTAAAAAGAGATTAACAAACAAAACAAAAAAAATTGTGTGTTTGTCTGAGTTAACTGAACTGAATAGTTATCAGAACAGTTATCTAGGTGTAAATCTCATGTGACTGAAAGGTCTTGCTAGCTGTGCAGTTTAAATTACTTGTAGAAAGATCTAGTAAGTAGGGTTTGTGGCTTAGCTAGAAGGAAGTTCAGTTTAAAGACTGCCTTAGGAAGATTCTGCTAGAGGCTTGGCAGAAGACACCATGAGGAAGGAGTGCTGTGTGACTGGACTCCTCTTCCTGAACTATAGAAGTAAAATACTTGTACTGGGACCTTTAATTCAGGGTAAAAAAAACAAAGTAGAAAACAAAACAAAAAAATTAGTATGTTTGTGAGAGTTAACTGAACTGCATTGTTATCTGTACAGTTATCTAGGTGTAAATCTCAGCTGACTGAAACGGCTTGATAGCTGTGCAGTTTAAATTACTTGTAGAATGATCTAGTAAGAAAGGGGTGTGGCTTAGCTAGAAGGAGGCTAAATTTAAAGACTGAATTGGAAAGATTCTGCTAGAAACTTGGCAGATGACACCAAGAGAAAGGAGTGCTGTGTGACTGTACTTCTCTACTTAGGCAAAAAAAGTACAACTCTTGTACTTGGACTGTTAATTCAGGGTAAAAAAAAACAAAGTAACAAACAAAACAAGAAAAGTGTTTGCCTGAGTTAAATGAACTGAATTGTTATCAGAACTGCTATCTAGGTGTAAATCTCAGTTGACTGAAATGGCTTGATAGCTGTGCAGGTTAAATTACTTGTAGAAAGCTCTAGTAAGTAGGGGAGTGGCTAAGCTACAAGGAAGCTAAGTTTAAAGACTGTCTTAGAAAGATTCTGCTGGAAGCTTGGCAGAAGACACCAGCAGGAAGGACTGCTGTGTGACTGGACTTTTCTAATGGCACTAAACAAGTAGAAATCTTGTACTTGGACCTCTAATTAAGGGTGAAAAAAACAGACTAACATCAAAAACAAAACAAAAAGTGTGTGTTTGTCTGAGTTAACTGTACTGACTGGTTATCTAAACAGTTATCTAGGTGTAAATCTCAAGTGACAGAAAGGGCTGATAGCTGTGCAGTTTAAATTACTTGAAGAAAGATCTAGTATGTAGGGTTTGTGGCTTTGTATGAAGGAAGTAAATTTAAGGACTGCCTAGGAAGGATTCTGCTACAAGCTTGGCAGAAGACACCAGGAGGAAGGAGTGTTGTGTGACTGGACTTCTCTACTGGGACTAAACAAGTAAAACTCTTGTATGTGGACCTTTAATTCAGGGTCCAAAAAAACAAACTAACAAAAAGAACTACAAAAAATAGTGTGTTTGTCTTAGTTAACTGAACTGAATAGTTCTCTGAACAGTTATCTCAATGTAAATCTCATGTGACAGAAAGGGCTTGATAGCTGTGCAGTTTAAATTACTCGTAGAAAGATATAGTAAGTAGTGGCGTTGCTTAGCTAAAAGAAACTCAATTTATAGACTGCCTTAGAAAGATTCTGCTAGACGCTTGGCAGAAGACACCATGAGGAAGGAGTGCTGTGTGACTGGACTTCTCTACTGGGACTAAAGAAGTAGAACTCTTGTACTTGGACCTTTAATTCAGGATTAAAAAACATACTAACAAACAAACAAAAGAAAGTGAGTGTTTCTCTGATTTAACTGTACTGAATGGTTATCTGAACAGTTACTTTAGTGTAAATCTCAGGTGACAGAAAGGGCTGATAGCTGTGCAGTTTAAATTACTTGTAGAATGATTTAGTAAGTAGGTTACATGGCTTAGTTAGAAGGAAGCTAAATTTAAGGGCTGCCTTAGAAGGATTTTGCTAGAAGCTTTACAGAAGACACAAGGAGGAAGGAGTGCTGTGTGACTGGACTTCTCTACTAGGACTAAATAGGTAGAACTCTTGTACTTGGACATTTAATTCAGGGTATAAAAAACTGAACTGAATGGTTATCTGAACAGTTGTCTAGGTGAAAATCTCAGGTGACTGAAAGGGCTTGATAGATGTGCGGTTTAAATTTCTTGTTGAAAGATCTATTAATTAGGGGGAGTGGCTTAGCTAGAAGGAAGCTAAATTTAAGGACTACCTTAGAAGGATTCAGCTAGAAGTGTGGCAGAAGACACCATAAGGAAGGAGTCCTGTGTGAATGGACTTTTCTACTGGGACTAAAGAAGTAGAACTCTTGTACTTGAACATTTAATTCAGGATAAAAAAGCAAACTAACAAACAAAACAAATAAAAGTGTTTGTCTGAGTTAAATGAACTCAATGGTTACCTTAGCAGTTATCTAGGTGTAAATCTCATGTGACTGAATTGGCTTGAGAGCTGGACAGTTTAAATTACTTGTAGAAAGATCTAGTAATCAGGGGTGTGGCTTAGCATGAAGGATGCTAAATTTTAGGACTGCCTTAGAAGGATTCTGATAGAAGGTTGGCAGAAGACACCAGCAGGAAGAAGTGCTGTGTGACTGTACTTCTCTACTGGGACTAAAGAAGTAGAATTCTTGTACTTGGACCTTTAATTCAGGGTAAAAAAAACAAACTATCAAACAAAACAAAAAAAAATTTGTGTGTTTGTCTGAGTTAACTGAATAGATATCTGAACAGATATGAGGTGTAAATCTTATGTGACTGAAACGGCTTGATAGCTGTGCAGTTGAAATTACTTGTAGAAAGTTCTAGCAAGTAGGGGGGATGGCTTAGCTAGAAGGAAACTCATTTTAAAGACTGCCTTAGAAAGATTCTGGTAGTAGCTTGGCAGAAGACACCAGGAGGAAGGAGTACTGCATGACTGGACTTCTCTTCTGGGACTAAAGAAGTAAAACTCTTGTACTTGGACCTTTAATTCAGGGTAAAAATACAAATTAACAAACAAAACAAAAAAAATTAGTGTGTTTGTCTTAGCTAATGGAACTGAATAGGTATCTGAGCAGCTATGTAGGTGTAAGTCTCATGTGAATGGATGGGCGCGATAGCTGTGCAGTTTAAATTACTTGTAGAAAGATCTAGTAAGTGGGGGTGTAGCTTAACTAGAAGGAAGCTAAATTTAAGACTGCCTTAGAAGGATTCTGCTAGAAGCTTGGCAGAAGACACCGTGAGGAAGGAGTATTGTGTGACTGAACTTCTCTCCTGGGACTAAAGAAGTAGTACTCTTGTACTTGGACCTTTAATTCAGGGTAAAAAAAAAAACTAACAAACAAACCAAAAAAAAAATTAGTGTGTTTGTCTGAGATAACTGAACTGAATGGTTATCTGTAGAGTTATCTAGGTGTAAATGTCAGGTGACTGAAAGGGCTTGATAGCTGTGCAGTTAAATTACTTGTAGAAATATCTAGTAAGAAACATAGAAACATAGAAACATAGACTTTGATTTCAGATAAGGACCACTTGGCCCACCCAGTCTGCCCATTTTCCTACCTGCTGGTTAAGCTGCAGATTCTAGTTAACCAACAGCCTGCTTCCTGCAACCCCCAACTATAATTGCCTTGTGTCTGTCCCATGCATGTTTGAATTCCCCCACTGTTTTAGACCGAACAACCTCCTCAGGAAGGCTATTCCATGTATCCACCACTCTCTCCATGAAAAATAATTTCCTCACATTACCCCTGAGCCGTCCCCCCTGTATCTTTAAATTGTTCCCCCTTGTTCTTACACATCTCTTTTTCTGAAAGATGCTACCCTCCTGGACTTTGTTGAGTCCCTTGAGGTACTTGAATGTTTCTATCATGTCCCCCCTGTTCCTCCTTTCATCAAGAGTATACACATTAAGCTCTCTCTCTCAGTCTCTCTTCATATGGCTTCTGCTGCAGACTCTGCACCATTTTAGTTGCCCTACTCTGGACTGCTTCCATCTTATCTATGTCCTTGAGTAGATGAGGTCTCCAAAACTGCACACAGTAGTCCAGATGGGGTCTCACCAACTGTCTGTACAGAGGGATAACAACTTTCCTTTTTCTACTTGAGATGCCCCTTCCTATGCATCCCAGTATCCCCCTGGCTCTCCTTACCAACTTTTCACATTGCTTACCCACCTTTAGGTCATCTGATATGACTACCCCAGGTCCCTTTCCATTTTTGTTGTTGTTAGTACCTCCCCTGCTATTGTGTACTCTTCTCCTGGGTTTTTGTTTCCCAGGTGCATTACTTTGCACTTCTTTGTATTGAATCTAAGTTGCCACATGTCTGACCATTCCTCCAACCTTGCCAAGTCCCTTCTCATCTTTTCTACCCCCCTGTATCAACTCTGTTACAGATCTTTGTGTCATCTGCAAAGAGGCATACCTTTCCCTCCAGACCCTCTGCAATGTCACCTATAAAGATGTTAAAGAGGACTGGACCCAGTACTGAGCCCCAGGTACTCCACTAGTAACCCCCTTTCTTTTGGAATGTGTTCCATTCACTATTACCTTCTGTGTCCTGTTGTGCAGCCAGTTTGCTACCAGGCTACCACCCTGGGACCCACTCCCAGGCTGGCTAACTTATTATTAATCTTTTGTGCGGGACAGTGTCAAATGCCTTGCTAAAGTCTAGGTAGGCCATATCCACAGCCCCTCCCTGGTCTATTACTTTGGTTACCCAGTCAAAGAAATCAGTTAGATTCATCTAACATGACCTTCCTCCTGTAAATCCATGCTGCTTTGGGTCCTTGGCTGTGGCTTGGCTATAAGTAAGCTAAATTTAAAGACAGCCTTTGAAAGATTCTGCTAGAAGTATGGCAGAAGACAACAGGAGGAAGGAGTGCTGTGTGACTGTACTTCTCTACTTAGGCAAAACAAGTACAACTCTTGTACTTGAACCGTTAATTCAGGGTAAAAAAAACAAATTAACAAATAAAATAAAAAATGTGTTTGTCTGAGTTAAATGAACTGAATCATTATCTGAACAGTTATCTAGGTGTAAATCTCATTTGACTGAAATGTCTTGATAGCTGTGCAGTTTAAATTACTTGTAGAAAGATCTAGTAAGAATGGGACATGGCTTAGCTAGAAGTAAGCTAAATTTAAAGACTGTATTAGGAAGGTTCTACTAGAAGCTTGGAAGAAGACACCAGGAGGAAGGACTGCTTTGTGACTGGATTTTTCTACTGGGACTAAACAGCTAGAACTCTTTTACTAGGACCTCTAATTCAGTGTAAAGAAACAGACTAACAAACAAAACAAAAAAAAGAGTGTGTTTGTATGAGTTAGCAGTACTGAATGGTTATCTAAACAGTTATCTAGGAGTAAATCTCAGGTGACAGAAAGGGCTGATAGCTGTGCAGTTTAAATTACTTGTAGAAAGATCAAGTTAGTAGGGTTCGTGGCTTAGTATGTAGGAAGCTAAATTTAAGGACTGCCTTAGAAGGATTCTGCTACAAGCTTTGCAGAAGACACCAGGAGGAAGGAGTGCTGTGTGACTGGACTTCTGTACTGGGATTAAAGAAGTAGAACTCTTGTACTTGGAACTTCAATTCAGGGTTCAAAAAAACAAACTAACAAAAAGAACAAAAAAAAATTAGTGTGTTTGACTTAGTTAACTGAACTGAATAGTTATCTGAACAGTTATCACAGTGTAAATCTCATGTGACAGAAAGGGCTTGATAGCTGTGAAGTTTAAATTACTCGTATAAAGATCTAGTAAGTAGGGGTGTGGCTTAGCTAGAAGGAAGCTCAATTTAAAGACTGCCATAGAAAGATTCTGCTAGACACTTGGCAGAAGACACCGTGAGGAAGTAGTGCTGTGTGACTGGACTTCTCTACCAGGACATAAGAAGTAGAACTCTTGTACTTGGACCTTTAATTCAGGATAAAAAACAGACTAACAAACAAAAAAAAAATTAGCATGTTTGTCTGAGTTAACTGAACTGAATGGTTAGCTGTACAGATATCTAGGTGAAAATCTAAGGTAACTGAAAGGGCTTGATAGCAGTGCAGTTTAAATTACTTGTTGAAAGGTCTAGTAAGTAGGGTTCGTGGCTTAGCTAGGAGGAAGCTCATTTTAGAGTCTGGCTTAGAAAGATACTATTAGAAGCTTAGCAGAAGACACAAGGAGGAAGGAGTGCTGTGTGACTGGACTTTTCTACTTGGGCTAAAGAAGTAGAACTCTTCTACTTGGACCTCTAATTCAGGGTAAAAAAACAGACTAACAAACAAACAAAAAAGGTATGTGTTTCTCTGAGTTTGTACTGAATGGTTATAGGTGTAAATCTCAGGTGACAGGAAGGGCTGATAGCTGTGCAGTATAAATTACTTGTAGAATGATCTAGTAAGTAGGGTTCATGGCTTAGTTAGAAGGAAGCTAAATTTAAGGACTGCCTTAGAAGGATTCTGCTAGAAGCTTTGCAGAAGACACCAGGAGGAAGGAGTGCTGTGTGACTGGACTTCTCTACTGGGAATAAACAGGCAGAACTCTTGTACTTGGACCTTTAATTCAGGGTTGAAAACAAACTAACAAAAAATATTAGTACGTTTGTCTGATTTAACTGAACTGAATGGTTATCTGTACAGTTATCTAGGTGAAAATATCAGGTGAATGAAAGGGCTTTATAGCTGTGCAGTTTAAATTACTTGTTGAAAGGTCTAGTAAGTAGGGTTCATGGCTTGGCTAGAAGGAAGCTAATTTTAAAGACTGCCTTAGAAAGATTATGCTTGAAGTTTGGCGGAAGACACCATGAGGAAGGAGTGCTATGTGACTGGACTTCTCTACTGGGATTAATGAAGCAGACCTCTTGTACTTAGACCTTTAATTCAGGGTAAAAAAAACTGACTAACAAACAAAACAAAAAAAAATTATTGTGTTTGTCTGAGTTAACTGAACTGAATGGTTATCTGAACAGTTGCCTAAGTATAAATCTGAGGTGAGAGAAAGGGCTTGATAGCGGCACAGTTTAAATTACTTATAGGAAAATCTAGTAAGTAGGGGGGTGGCTTAACTAGAAGGAGACTAAATTTAAAGACTTTCTTGGAAAGACTTTGCTAGAAGCTTGGCAGAAGACATCAAGATGAAGGAGAGTTGTTTGAGTAGACTTCTCTACTGGGACTAAAGAAGCAGAACTCTTGTACTTGGTCCTTTAATTCAGGGTAAAAAAAGCAAACAAACAAAACAAAAAAAAATTAGCGTGTTTGTCTGAGTTAACTGAACTGAATAGTTATCTAAAGAGTTATCTAGGAGTAACTCTCATGTGATTGAAGGGGCTTGATAGCTGTGCTGTTTAAATTACTTGTAGAAAAATCTAGTAATTATGGGGCGTGGCTAAGCATGAAGTCAGCTAAATTTAAGGACTTCCTTAGAAGGATTCTACTAGGAGCTTCTCAGAATACACCATGAGCAAGGAGTGCTGTGTGACTGGACTTCTCTTCTGGGACAAAAGAAGTAGAACTCTTGAGCTAGGAACTTTAATTCAGGGTAAAAAACAGACAAACAAACAAAACAAAACAAAACAAAAAAAATGAGTGTGCTTGTCTGACTTAACTGAACTGAATATTTATCTGAACAGTTATCTAGGTGTAACTCTCAGGTGACTGAAAGGGCTTGAAAGATGTGCAGTTTAAATTACTTGTAGAAAGATCTAGTAATTAGGGGGAGTGGCTTAGAAAGAAGGAAGCTAAATTTAGGGACTGACTTTGAAGGATTCACCTAGAAGGTTGGCAGAAGAAACCAGGAGGAATGAGTGCTGTGTTACTGGACTTCTCTATTGGGACTAAAGAAGTAGAACTCTTGTTCTTGGACCTTTAATTCAGGGTAAAAAAAAACAGACTAACAAACAAAACAAAAAAAAGAGTGTTTTTGTCTGAGTTAACTGTACTGATGGGTTATCTGAAAAGTAATCTAGGTGTAAATCTCAGGTGACTAAAAGGGTTGATCGCTGTGCAGTTTAAATTTCTTGTAGATAGATCTAGTAAGTAGGGATCATGGCTTAGTTAGAAGGAAGCTAAATTTAAAGTCTGTCTTAGAAGGATTCTGCTAGAAGCTTGGCAGAAGACACCAGGAGGAAGGAGTGCTGTGTGACTGGACTTCTCTACTGGGCCTAAAGAAGTAGAACTCTTGTACTTGGACCTTTCATTCAGGGTAAAAAAACAAACTAACAAAAAGAACAAAAAAATGAGTGTGTTTGTCTGAGTTAACTGAAGTGAATAGTTATCTGAACAGCTATCTAGGTGTAAATCTCATGTGACAGAAAGGGCTTGATAGCTGTGCGGCTTAAATTACTCATATAAATATCTAGAAAGGAGGAGGCGTGGCTTAGGTAGAAGGAAGCTAAATTTAAATACTGCCTTAGAAAGATTCTGCTAGAAGCATGGCAGTACACACAAGGAGGAAGGCATGCTCTGTGACTGGACTTCTCTACTGGGACTAAAGAAGTAGAATTCTTGTACTTGGACATTTAAATCTGTGTAAAAAAACAAACTAACAAACCCCAAAAAATTGTGTGTTTGTCTGAGTTAACTGAACTTAATAGTAATCAGAACTGTTATATAGGTGTAAATCTCATCTGACTGAAAGGGCTTGATAGCTATGCAGTTTAAATTACTTGTAGAAAGATCTAGTAAGTAGGTTTTGGGGCTTAGATAGAAGGAAGCTCATTATAAAGACTGATTTAATAAGATTCTGCTAGAAGCTTGGCAGAAGACACCAGGAGGAAGGAGTGCTATGTGACTGGACTTCTCTACTGGGAGTACAGAAGTAGAACTCTTGTACTTGGACCTCTAATTCAGGGTAAAAATTCAGACTAACAAACAAAAAAAAATAAGTCTGTTTGTCTAAGTTAACTGAACTGAATGCTTATCTGTACAGTTATCTAGGTGAAAATCTCAGGTGACTGAAAGGGCTTGATAGCTGTGCAGTTTAAATTACTTTTAGAAAGGTCTAGTAAGTAGGCTTCAAGGTTTAGCTAGAAGGAAGCTCAGTTTAAAGACTGCCTTAGAAAGATTCTGCTAGAAGCTTGGCAGAAGACACCATGAGGAAGGAGTGTTGTGTCACTGGACTTCTCTACTGTGACTAAAGAAACAGAACTCTTGTACTTGGACCTTTAATTAAGGGCAGAAAAACAAACTAACAAACAAAACAAAAAAATAATGAGTTTGTCACAATTAAATGAACTGAATCGTCACCTGAACAGTTATCTAGGTATAAATCTCATGTGACAGAAAGGGCCTGATAGCTTTGCAGTTTAAATTACTTGAATGAAGATCTAGTAAATTTGGGTGTGGCTTAGCTAGAAGTAAGCTAAATTTAAAAACTGTCTTAGAAAGGTTCTGCTTTAAGCTTGGCAAAAGACACCAGGAGGAAGGAGTGCGGTTTGAATGGACTTTTCTATGGGGACTAAATAAGTAGAACTCTTCTACTTGGACATTTAATTCAGGGAAAAAAAAACAGACTAAAAAGCAAAACAAAAAAAGAGTGTGTTTGTCTGAGTTAACTGAAGGGAATAGTTATCCGAACATCTATCTAGGTGTAAATCTCAGGTGACTGAAAGGGTTGATAGCTGTGTAGTTTAAATTACTTTTAGGTAGATCTCGTAAGTAGGGTTCATGGCTTAGTTAGAAGGAAGCTAAATTTAAGGACTGTCTTAGAAGGATACTGCTAGTAGCTTGGCAGAAGACACGAGGAAGAAGGAATGCTGTGTGACTGGACTTCTCTACTGGGACTAAAGAAGTAGAACTCTTGTACTTGGACTTTTAATTCAGGGTAAAAAAACAAACAAACAAAAAGAACAAAAAAATAAAGTGTTTGTCTGAGTTAACTGAACTGAAGAGTTATCTGAACAGTTATCTAGGTGTAAATCTCATTTGACAGAACGGGTTTGATAGCTGTGCAGCTTAAATTACTGATAGAAATATCTAGAAAGTGGGAGGCATGGCTTAGCTAGAAGGAAGTTAAATTTAAATACTGCCTAAGAAAGATTCTGCTCGAAGCATGGCAGAACACACCAGGAGGAAGGCATGCTCTGTGACTGGACTTCTCTATTGGGACTAAGGAAGTAGAATTCTGGTACTTGGACCTTTAATTCAGGGTAAAAAAACAAACTAACAAACCAAACAAAAAATGGTGTGTTTGTCTGAGTTTACTGAACTGAATAGTAATCAGAACAGTCATCTAGGTGTAAATCTCATCTGACTGGAAGGGCTTGATAGCTATGCAGTTTAAATTACTTGTAGAAAGATCTAGTAAGTAGGGTTTGTTGCTTAGAGAGAAGAAAGCTCAATTTAAAGATGGCCATAGAAAGATTCTGCTTGAAGCTTAGCAGAAGACAACAGGAGGAAGGAGTGCTGTGTGACTGGACTTCTCTAATGGGACTAAAGAAGTAGAACTCTTGTCCTTGGACCTTTAATACAGGAAAAAAAAACCAACAAACAAAAAAAAATTAGTGTGTTTGTCTGAGTTAACTGAACTGAATGGTTATCTGTAGAGTTATCTAGGTGAAAATCTCAGGTGACTGAAAGGACTTGATAGCTGTGCAGTTTAAATTACTTGTAGAAGATCTAGTAAGAAAGGGGTGTGGCTTTGCTAGAAGGAAGATAAATATAAAGACTTCCTTAGAAAGATTCTGCTAGAAGTTTGGCAGGAGACAGCAGGAGGAAGGAGTGCTGTGTTTCTGGACTGCTCTACTGGGATTAAAGAAGTAGAACTCTAGTACTTGCACATCTAATTCAGCATAAAAAAACAAACAAAAGAAAAAAGAGAGTGTTTGTCTCAGTTAAGTGTAGTGAATGGTTATCTGCACGGTTATCTACGTGTAAATCTCAGGTGACTGAAAGTGTTGATACCTGTGCAGTTTAAATATCTTGCAGATAGATCAAGTAAGTAGGGTCTGTGATTAGTTAGAAGGAAACTAGATTTATGGACTGTCTTAGAAGGATTCTGCTTGAAGCTTGGCAAAAGACACCAGGAGGAAGGAGTGCTATGTGACTGGACTTCTCTACTGGGACTACAGAAATAGAACTCTTGTACTCGGCCCTCTAATTCAGGGTGAAAAATCAGACTAATAAACAAAAAAATTAGTATGTTAGTCTGAGTTAACTGAACTGAATGGTTATCTGTAGAGTTATCTAGTTTAAAATCTCATGTGACTGAAAGGGCTTGATAGCTATGCAGTTTAAATTACTTGTAGAAAGGTCTAGTAGGTAGGCTTCATGGCTTAGCTAGAGGGAAGCTCAGTTTAAAGACTGACTGAGACAGATTCTGCTAGAAGCTTGGCAGAACACACCATGAGGAAGGAGTGCTGTGTCACTGGACTTCTCTACTGTGACTAAAGAAGTATAACTCTTGTACTTGGACCTTTAATTCAGGGTAAAAAAAATCAGACTAACAAACAAAACAAAAAAAAAGAGTGTGTTTGTCTGAGTTAACTGTACTGAATGGTTATCTGAACAGTTATCTAGGTGTAAATCTCAGGTGACTGAAAGGGCTTGATAGCTATGCAGTTTGAATTAGTTGTAGAAAGATCTAGTAAGTAGGGTTCATGGCTTAGATAGAAGGAAGTTCAATTTAAAGACTGCTTTAGAAAGATTCTGCTTGAAGCTTGGCTGAAGAAAACAGGAGGAAGGAGTGCTGTATGACAGAACTTCTCTACTGGGACTAAAGAAGTAGAACTCTTCTTCTTTAACCTTTAATACAGGGAACAAAACTAACAAACAAAAAAAAAGAGTGTGTTTGTCTGAGTTAACTGTACTGAATGGTTATCTGAACAGTTATCTAGGTGTAAATCTCCGATGACTGAAAGGGTTGATAGGTGTGCAGTTTAAATTACTCATACAAATATCTAGAAAGTAGGAGGTGTGGCTTAGCTAGAAGGAAGCTAAATTTAAATACTGCCTTAGAAAAATTCTGCTAGAAGCATGGCAGGACACACCAGCAGGAAGGCATGCTGTGTGTCTGGACTTCTGTACTGGGACTAAAGAAGTAGAATTCTTGTACTTGGACCTTTAATTCAAGGTAAAAAAACAAACTAACAAACCAAAAAAAAATTGTGTTTGTCTGAGTTAACTGAACTGAATAGTATTCAGAACAGTTTTGTAGGTGTAAATCTCATCTGACTGAAAGGGCTTGATAGCTATGCAGTTTAAATTACTTGTAGAAAGATCTAGAGCTGGATATTCAAACTGCACCATTCAAAGGCGCAAGTCCTTGCACTGGGCAAAATAAATGCGCAGGAGTGTGTCCTGTGCGATATTCAAAGGAGTTGTGCTATTGAGCAACTCCTTTGAATATCGCTCCCTAGCCATAGCCACTGTGCATGGTGCAGTGGAACTTGCGCAAGCGCAAGTTGACAGAGTGGAGCAGTCAACATGCGATGGCGAAAGTACCATTGCGCCATCATAAATCCGAATATTCAAAAGGTGACATGCAAATGAGGCCATAATACATGCAAGGCGCAGGGGGGCCATTTGCATGTCATTATAGCCCCATTTGCATGCCATTAGCATGTAGGTGCGCCGATCCCCGAGGACTTGCGCCTGGCACCCTGCCAGGCAGCAGCCATCGGGGACCGACGCACCCTGCAGCCCGATCTGGCAGCAATGTGGCTCCCCCACCTCCTCCCATACATCTCCCTGGTGGTCCAGTGGACCGAAATGCCCGATCGCAGGCAGAAGTGTTCAGACCCCCACATCCCATGTGCCCGATCGTGGGCAGAAAGTATACAGACCCCCCCATCCCATTTGCCCGATCACGGGCAGTAAGTAAATGCCCCCAAACATCTCCCTGGTGTCTAGTGTGTCCCAACCCACCCACCCATGAAGCCCCACCACCCCACTCCCCCGCATCCAGCGGTGGCAGCATCCCACCCGTCTGCTGCTCGCTGCTCGCTGACAGACTGAGCAGCAGACGCTTATTGTGCAGAGTAGAGCCACGCGGCAGCCCATACCAGAGATGATAGTCCAGATTTGTGGAATGAAATTCATTCACAAATCTCGACCGGTCATGTATGGTTGGCTGCACGCCCATTGGCTCTAGCTCTGGCACCAATGGGCGGCAGCCTTACCGGCCAGTCAGTCAGCCAGCGGGCGCAGGCGGGTGGATGCTGCCGCTCGCCATCTGCCGGGGAGAGGGGTGGTGGGGCTTCAGGTGGGTGGAGGGCCATACACAGACACCAGGAGATGTTTTGGGGCAATTTACTACTGCCCACGATCGGGCACATGGGATGTGGGGTTCTGTATCTTTCTGCCTGCATCAGCACATGGGATGTGGTGGGTTCTGTATTCTTTCTGCCCATGATCGGGCATTTCGTCCACTGACCACCAGGGATGTGAATGGGAGGAGGGGAGCTACATTGATGCCCGTGATCGGGCTGGTGGGGCACAGGGACTGGGTTGGGGGCCAGCCACAGGTGGCAGCTGCTGTGTTGCACCCTGCAAGGCAGCAGCTCACCTGTGGGTGGCCCTCAACTTAAGTCTTTTTTTTGGGCTCAAAGTTGTGCAGGCACAGGTTGGGGGTTGCGCCTGCATAACTCTGCACAGCCTGACTGAATATCGGGCTGTGCAGTTTATGCATGGTTCCTCCCCGTCCTGTTGAGCATGCATTCATTTGCATTGCGCTGTTTCTCAGCCTGTTTTCAGTTGCGCAACTGCCTCCTGCTGAATATCGCAGAATGGCGCAATGTAGGACTTGAGCATGCGGAACCCTGTTGCGCATGGCGCAACCCTTTTGAATATCCCACCCCTAGTAACTAGGATTTGTTTCTTAGATAGAAGGAAGCTCAATTTAAAGAGCTGCCTTAGAAAGATTCTGCTTGAAGCATGGCAGAAGACACCAGGAGGAAGGAGTGCTGTGTGACTGGACCTCTCTAGTGAGACTAAAGAAGTAGAACTCTTGTAATTGGACCTTCAATTCAGGGTAAAAAAACAAACTAACAAAAAGAACAAAAAAAAAACTACAGTTGTTTGTATGAGTTAACTGAACTGAATAGTTATCTGCACAGTTATCTAGGTGTAAATCTCATGTGGCAGAAAGGGCTTGATAGCTGTGCAGTTTAAATTACTCATAGAGATATCTAGAAATTAGGAGGCTTGGCTTAGCTAGAAGGAAGCTAAATTTAAATACTGCCTTAGAAAGATTCTACTCGAAGCATGGCAGAACACACCAGGAGGAAGGCATGCTCTGGGACTAAAGAAGTAGAATTCTTGTACTTGCACCTTTAATTAAGGGCACAAAAACAAACTAACAAACAAAACAAAAACAATTAGTATGCTTGTGTGAGTTAACTAAACTGAATGGCTATCTGTACAGTTATCTAGGTGTAAATTTCAGTTGACTGAAAGGTATTGATAGCTGTGCAGTTTAAATTACTTGTAGAAAGATCTAGTAAGAAAGGGGTGTGGCTTAGCTGGAATGAAGCTAAATAGAGAGACTGCCTTATAAAGATTCTGCTAGAAGCTTGGCAGATGACACCAAGAGTAAGGAGTGCTGTTTGACTTTGCTTTTCTATGGGGGCTAAAAAAGTACAAATCTTGCACTTGGACATTTAATTCAGGGTAAAAAAAAACAAACAAACAAAACAAAAAAAAAATGAGTTTGTCAGAATTAAATGAACTGAATCATTACCTGAACAGTTATCTAGGTATAAATCTCATGTGACTGAAAGGGCCTGATAGCTTTGCAGTTTAAATCACTTGAAGGAAGATCTAGTAAATTTGGGTGTGGCTTAGCTAGAAGTAAGCTAAATTTAAAAACTGTCTTAGAAAGGTTCTGCTGGAAGCTTGGCAAAAGACACCAGGAGGAAGGACTGCGGTGTGACTGGACTTTTCTATTGGGACTAAAGAAGTAGAACTCTTGTACTTGGTCCTTTAATTCAGGAAAAAAGACTAAAAAGCAAAACAAAAAAAGGGTGTGTTTGCCTGAGTTAACTGTACTGAATGGTTATCTGAACAGCTATCTAGGTGTAAATCTCAAGTGACTGAAAGGGTTGATAGCTGTGTAGTTTAAATTACTTGTAGATAGATCTCGTAAGTAAGGTGCATGGCTTAGTTAGAAGGAAGCTAAATTTAAGGACGGTCTTACAAGGATATTGCTAAAAGCTTGGCAGAAGACACCAGGAAGAAGGAATGCTGTGTGACTGGACTTCTCTCCTGGGACTAAAGAAGTAGAACTCTAGTACTTGTACCTTTAATTCAGCGTAAAAACCAAAGAAAGAAAAAAGAGTGTGTTTGTCTGAGTTAACTGTAGTGAATAGTTATCTGAACGGTTATCTAGGTGTAAATCTCAGGTGACTGAAAGGGTTGATATCTGTGCAGTTTAAAAAACTTGTAGATAGATCTAGTAAGTAGGGTTTGAGCTTAGATAGAAGGAAGCTAAATTCAAGGACTGTCTTAGAAGGATTCTGCTAGAAGCTTGGCAGAAGACACCAGGAGGAAGGTATGCTATGTGACTGGACTTCTCTACTGGGACTACAGAAGTAGAACTCTTGTACTTGGCCCTCTAATTCAGGGTAAAAAATCAGAATAAGAAACAAAAAAAATTTAGTCTGTCTGAGTTAACTGAACTGAATGGTTATCTGTATAGTTATCTAGGTGAAAATTTCATGTGACTGAAATGGCTTGATAGCTGTGCAGTTTAAATTACTTATAAAAAGGTCTAGTAAGTAGGCTTCATGGCTAAGCTAGAAGGAAGCTCAGTTTAAAGACTGCCTTAGAAAGATTCTGCTAGAAGCTTGGCAGAAGACACCATGACAAAGGAGTGCTGTGTCACTGGACTTCTCTACTGTGACTAAAGAAGTAGAACTCCTGTACTTGGACCTTTAATTCAGGGTAAAAAAAAACAAACAAACAAAACAAAAAAAAAATGAGTTTGTCAGAATTAAATGAACTGAATCATTACCTGAACAGTTATCTAGGTATAAATCTCATGTGACTGAAAGGGCCTGATAGCTTTGCAGTTTAAATCACTTGAAGGAAGATCTAGTAATTTGGATGTGGCTTAGCTAGAAGTAAGCTAAATTTATAAACTGTCTTAGAAAGGTTCTGCTGAAGCTTGGCAAAAGACACCAGGAGGAAGGATCTAAGTGACTGGACTTTTCTATTGGGACTAAAAGTAGAACTCTTGTACTTGGTCCTTTAATTCAGGGAAAAAAAAGACTAAAAAGCAAAACAAAAAAAAGGGTGTGTTTGCCTGAGTTAACTGTACTGAATGGTTATCTGAACAGCTATCTAGGTGTAAATCTCAGGTGACTGAAAGGGTTGATAGCTGTGTAGTTTAAATTACTTGTAGATAGATCTCGTAAGTAAGGTGCATGGCTTAGTTAGAAGGAAGCTAAATTTAAGGACTGTCTCAGAAGGATATTGCTAAAAGCTTGGCAGAAGACACCAGGAAGAAGGAATGCTGTGTGACTGGACTTCTCTCCTGGGACTAAAGAAGTAGAACTCTTGTACTTGGACCTTTAATTCAGGGTAAAAAAACAAACTAACAAAAAGAACAACAAAAATTAGTGTGTTTGTCTGAGTTAACTGAACTGAATAGTTATCTGAACAGTTATCTAGGTGACAGAAAGGGCTTGATAGCAGTTTAAATTACTAATAGAAATATCTAGAAAGTAGGAGGTGTGGCTTAGCTAGAAGGAAGTTAAATTTAAATACTGCCTTAGAAAGATTCTGCTCGAAGCAAAGCAGAACACACCAGGAGGAAGGCATGCTCTGTGACTGGACTTCTCTACTTGGACTAAAGAAGTAGAATTCTGGTACTTGGACATTTAATTCGGGGTAAAAAAACCAACTAACAAACCAAAAAAAAAACTGTGTGTTTGTCTGAGTTAACTGAACTGAATAGTAATCAGAACAGTTATCGAGGTGTAAATCTCATCTGATTGAAAGGGCTTGATAGCTATGCAGTTTAAATTACATGTAGAAAGATCTAGTAAGTAGGGTTCGTGGCTTAGATAGCAGGAAGCCCAATTTAAAGACAGCCTTAGAAAGATTCTGCTTGAAGCTTGGCAGAAGACAACAGGAGGAAGGAGTACTGTGTGAATAGACTTCTCTACTGGGACTAAAGAAGTAGAACTCTTGTCCTTGAACCTTTAATACAGGAAAAAAAACTAACAAACAAAAAAAAATTAATGTGTTTGTCTCAGTTAACTGAACCGAATGGTTATCTGTAGAGTTATCTAGGTGAAAGTCTCAGGTGACTGAAAGTACTTGACAGCTGTGCAGTTTAATTTACTTGTAGAAGATCTAGTAAGAAAAGGGTGAGGCTTTGCTAGAAGGAAGTTAAATATAAAGACTGCCTTAGGAAGATTCTGCTAGAAGTTTGGCAGAAGACAGCAGGAGGAAGGAGTGCTGTGTTTCTGGACTTCTCTACTGGGACTAAAGAAGTAGAACTCTAGTACTTGTACCTTTAATTCAGCGTAAAAACCAAAGAAAGAAAAAAGAGTGTGTTTGTCTGAGTTAACTGTAGTGAATAGTTATCTGAACGATTATCTAGGTGTAAATCTCAGGTGACTGAAAGGGTTGATATCTGTGCAGTTTAAAAAACTTGTAGATAGATCTAGTAAGTAGGGTTTGAGCTTAGATAGAAGGAAGCTAAATTCAAGGACTGTCTTAGAAGGATTCTGCTAGAAGCTTGGCAGAAGACACCAGGAGGAAGGTATGCTATGTGACTGGACTTCTCACTGGGACTACAGAAGTAGAACTCTTGTACTTGGCCCTCTAATTCAGGGTAAAAATCAGAATAAGAAACAAAAAATTTAGTCTGTCTGAGTTAACTGAACTGAATGGTTATCTGTATAGTTTCTAGGTGAAAATTTCATGTGACTGAAATGGCTTGATAGCTGTGCAGTTTAAATTACTTATAAAAAGGTCTAGTAAACAGGTTTCATGGCTAAGCTAGAAGGAAGCTCAGTTTAAAGACTGCCTTAGAAAGATTCTGCTAGAAGCTTGGCAGAAGACACCATGACAAAGGAGTGCTGTGTCACTGGACTTCTCTACTGTGACTAAAGAAGTAGAACTCCTGTACTTGGACCTTTAATTCAGGGTATAAAAAGCAGACTAACAAACAAAACAAAAAAAAAAAGAGTGTGTTTGTCTGAGTTAACTGTACTGAATGGTTATCTGAACAGTTATCTAGGTGTAACTCTCAGGTGACTGAAAGGGTTGATAGGTGTGCAGTTTAAATTACTCATAGAAATATCTAGAAAGTAGGAGGTGTGGCTTAGCTAGAAGGAAGCTAAATTTAAATACTGCCTTAGAAAGATTCTGCTAGAAAGATGGCAGGACACACCAGCAGGAAGGCATGCTGCGTGTCTGGACTTCTGTACTGGGGCTAAAGAAATAGAATTCTTGTTCTTGGACCTTTAATTCAGGGTAAAAAAACAAACTAACAAAACAAAACAAAAAATTGTCTGTTTGTCTGAGTTAACTGAACTGAATAGCAATCAGAACAGTTATGTAGGTGTAAATCTCATCTGACTGAAAGGGCTTGATAGCTATGCAGTTTAAATTACTTGTAGAAAGATCTAGTAAGTAGGGTTCGTGGCTTAGATAGAAGAAAGCTCAATTTAAAGACTGCCTTAGAAAGATTCTGCTTGAAGCTTGGCAGAAGACACCAGAAGGAAGGAGTGCTGTGTCACTGGACTTCTCTACTGGGACTAAAGAAGTAGAACTCTTGTACTTGGACCTTTAATTCAGGGTAAAAAAAACAAACTAACAAAAAGAACAAAACAAATTATTGTGTTTGTCTGAGTTAATTGAACTGAATAGTTATCTGAACAGTTATCTAGGTGTAAATCTCATGTGACAGAAAGGGCTTGATAGCTGTGCAGTTTAAATTACTCATAGAAATATCTATAAAGTAGGATTCATGGCTTAGCTAGAAGGAAGCTAAATTTAAATAGTGCCTTAGAAGGATTCTGCTCGAAGCATGGCAGAACACACCAGGAGGAAGGCATGCTCTGTGACTGGACTTCTCTACTGGGACTAAAGAAGTAGAATCCTTGTACTTGGACCTTTAATTCAGGGTAAAAAAAACAAACAAACCCAAAAAAAAAATTGTGTGTTTGTCTGAGTTAACTGAACTGAAAAGTAATCAGAACAGTTATCTAGGTGTAAATCTCATCTGACTGAAAGAGCTTGATAGCTATGCAGTTTAAATTACATGTAGAAAGATCTAGTAAGTAGGGTTCATGGCTTAGATAGAAGGAATCTCAATTTAAGGATGGCCTTAGAAAAATTCTGCTTGAAGCTTGGCAGAAGACAACAGGAGGAAGGAGTGCTATGTGACTGGACTTCTCTACTGGGACTAAAGAAGTAGAACTCTTGTCCTTGGACCTTTAATACAGGAAAAAACACTAACAAACAAAAAAAAATTAGTGTGGTTGTCTCAGTTAACTGAACCGAATGGTTATCTGTAGAGTTATCTAGGTGAAAATCTCAGGTGACTGAAAGGACTTGATAGCTGTGCAGTTTAATTTACTTGTAGAAGATCTAGTAAGAAAGTGGTGTGGCTTTGCTAGAAGGAAGTGTGATATAAAGACTGCCTGAGAAAGATTCTGCTAGAAGTTTGGCAGGAGACAGTAGGAGGAAGTAGTGCTGTGTTACTGGACTTCTGTACTGGGATTAAAGAAGTAGAACTCTAGTACTTGCACCTTTAATTCAGCATAAAAAAAAAGAGAGTGTTTGTCTGAGTTAACTGTAGTGAATGGTTATCTGACCAGTTATCTACGTGTAAATCTCAGGTGACTGAAAGGGTTGATAGCTGTGCAGCTTAAATTAATTGCAGATCGATCTAGTAAGTAGGGTCTGTGATTAGTTAGAAGGAAGCTAGATTTATGGACTGTCTTAGAAGGATTCTGCTAGAAGCTTGGCAAAAGGCACCAGGAGGAAGGAGTGCTATGTGACTGGACTTCTCTACTGGGACTACAGGATCAGAACTCTTGTACTTGGACCTCTAATTCAGGGTGAAAAATCAGACTAACAAACAAAAAAAATTAGTCCGTTAGTCTGAGTTAACTGAACTGGTTATCTGTACAGTTATCTTGTTGAAAATATCATGTGACTGAAAGGGCTTGATAGCTGTGCAGTTTAAATTACTTGTAGAAAGGTCTAGTAAGTAGGCTTCATGGCTTAGCTAGAAGGAAGCTCAGTTTAAAGACAGCCTTAGAAAGATTCTGCTAGAAGCTTGTCAGAAGACTCTACGAGGAAGGAGTACTGTATCACTGGACTTCTTTACTGTGACTGAAGAAGTAGAATGCTTGTACTTGGACCTTTAATTCAGGGTTAAAAAAAAACAGACTAACAAACAAAACAAAAAAAAAGAGTGTGTTTGTCTGAGTTAACTGTACTGAATGGTTATCTGAACAGTTATCTAGGTGTAAATCTAAGGTGACTGAAAGGGTTGAAAGGTGTGCAGTTTAAATTACGCATACAAATATCTAGAAAGTAGGAGGCTTGGCTTAGCTAGAAGGAATCTAAATTTAAATACTGCCTTAGAAAGATTCTGCTAGAAGCATCGCAGGACACACCAGCAGGAAGGCATGCTGTGTGTCTGGACTTCTGTACTGGGACTAAAGAAGTAGAATTCTTGTACTTGGACCTTTAATTCAGGGTAAAAAAACAAATTAACAAACCAGAAAAAAAATTGTGTGTTTGTCTGAGTTAACTGAACTGAATAGTAATCAGAACAGTTATGTAGGTGTAAATCTCATCTGACTGAAAGGGCTTGATAGCTATGCAGTTTAAATTACTTGTAGAAAGATCTAGTAAGTAGGGTTCGTGGCTTAGGTAGAAGGAAGCTCAATTTAAAGACTGCCTTAGAAAGATTCTGCTTGAAGTTTGGCAGAAGACACCAGGAGGAAGGAGTGCTGTGTGACAGGACTTCTCTACTGGGACTAAAGAAGTAGAACTCTTGTTCTTGGACCTTTAATACAGGGAATAAAACTAACAAACAAAAAAAATTAGTGTGTTTGTCTGAGTTAACTGTACCGAATGGTTATCTGTACAATTATCTAGGTGAAAATCTCAGGTGGCTGAAAGGACTTGATAGCTGTGCAGTTTAAATTACTTGTAGAAAGATCTAGTAAGAAAGGGGAGTGGCTTTGCAAGAAGGAAGCTAAATACAAAGAATGCCTTAGAAAGATTCTTCTAGAAGTTTGGCAGAAGACAGCAGGAGGAAGGAGTGCTGTGTGACTGGACTTCTCTACTGGGACTAAAGAAGTGGAACTCTAGTACTTGTACCTTTAATTCAGCATAAAAAAAAAGAGTGTGTTTGTCTGAGTTTACTGTAGTGAATATTTATCTGAACGGTTATCTAGGTGTAAATCTCAGGTGACTGAAAGGGTTGATAGCTGTGCAGTTTAAATTACTTGTACATAGATGTAGTAAATAGGGTTTGTGCTTAGTTAGAAGGAAGCTAAATTCAAGGACTGTCTTAGAAGGATTCTGCTAGAAGCTTGGCAGAAGACACCAGGAGGAAGGAATACTGTGTGACTGGACTTCTCTACTGGGACTACAGAAGTAGAACTCTTGTACTTGGACCTCTAATTTCAGGGTAAAAAATCATAATAACAAACAAAAAAAAATTGAGTCTGTTGGTCTGAGTTAACTGAACTGAATGGTTATCTGTACAGTTATCTAGGTGAAAAGTTCATGTGACTGAAAGGGCTTGATAGCTGTGCAGTTTAAATTACTTATAGAAAGGTCTAGTAAGTAGGCTTCTTGACTTAGCTAGAAGGAAGCTCAGTTTAAAGACTGCCTTAGAAAGATTCCGCTAGAAGCTTGGCAGAAGACATCATGAGGAAGGAGTGCTGTGTCACTGGACTTCTCTACTGTGGCTAAAGAAGTAGAACTCTTGTACTTGGACCTTTAATTCAGGGTTAAAAAAAATCAGACTAACAAACAAAACAAAAAAAAAGAGTGTGTTTGTCTGAGTTAACTGTACTGAATGGTTATCTGAACAGTTATCTAGGTGTAAATCTCAGGTGACTGAAAGGGTTGAAAGGGGTGCAGTTTAAATTACTCATACAAATATCTAGAAAGTAGGAGGCGTGGCTTAGCTAGAAGGAAGCTAAATTTAAATACTGCCTTAGAAAGATTCTGCTAGAAGCATGGCAGGACACACCAGCAGGAAGGCATGCTGTGTGTCTGGACTTCTGTACTGGGACTAAAGAAGTAGAATTCTTGTACTTGGACCTTTAATTCAGGGTATAAAAACAAATTAACAAACCAGAAAAAAAATTGTGTGTTTGTTTGAGTTAACTGAACTGAATAGTAATCAGAACAGTTATGTAGGTGTAAATCTCATCTGACTGAAAGGGCTTGATAGCTTTGCAGTTTAAATTACTTGTAGAAAGATCTAGTAAGTATGGTTCGTGGCTTAGATAGAAGGAAGCTCAATTTAAAGACTGCCTTAGAAAGATTCTGCTTGAAGCTTGGCAGAAGACACCAGGAGGAAGAAGTGCTGTGTGACTGGACTTCTCTACTGGGACTAAAGAAGTAGAACTCTTGTACTTGGACCTTTAATTCAGGGTAAAAAAACAAACTAACAAAAAGAACAAAAAAAATTATTGTGTTTGTCTGAGTTAACTGAACTGAATAGTTATCTGAACAGTTATCTAGGTGTAAATCTCATGTGACAGAAATGGCTTGATAGCTGTGCAGTTTAAATTACTCATGGAAATAGCTAGAAAGTAGGAGGCATGGCTTAGCTAGAAGGAAGCTAAATTTAAATACTGCCTTAGAACGATTCTGCTCGAAGCATGGCAGAACACACCAGGAGGAAGGCATGCTCTGTGACTGGACTTCTCTACTGGGACTAAAGAAGTAGAATTCTTGTACTTGGACCCTTAATTCAGGGTAAAAAAAACAAACAAACCAAAAAAAAAATTGTGTGTTTGTCTGAGTTAACTAAACTGAATGGTTAACTGAACAGTAATCTAGGTGTAAATCTTAGGTGACTGAAAGGGTTGATAGCTGAGCAGTTTAAATTGCTTCTAGAAAGGAGGTCACATGATGCTGGGCACCTAGAGGCAACACTGAGCCGAAGCTCCCACCTATCAACCTCATTAAAAGGTCTATTTTCCTTCATTTAAGGAGCAGAAATAGTTGCTGACCTTAGATATATGCTGTACTTGAGATCGGAACACTAGTGATTGTCAAAAGGAGCGGTTTCTAGATGAGAGAATTGGTATTAAACAATGGGATGGAAGCCAAGATGAAACAGGCCTCCATCAAGCACACTCCTCCAGCTACCCCAGAGAAAACTGCTAAAAAATCGAAACATCAGAGCTCCGGGGCTACCCCTAAGTCAAGTGTTTCCAGCTCCTCAACTAATCCTCTGATGGAGGAACATTTTTTGCAAGAATTGCTCCCTTTCAGAGAGACTCTCGAAGATATATCAGCAGAGTTAAAATTGCTCCATAGCAACCTAAGCTCCCTGTCACAAAGAATGGGGGATGCCGAAGTGAGAACCACCTCTCTGGAGAGGTGGAAGGAGAGAATGGATCCTGAAATTGTTCAGCTCCGACTACAGCTTAAGAAGCTGCAACTGAAAACTGAGGATTTGGAGGGGAGAAGTCGAAGGAACAACGTCCTGATAGTAGGCCTACCCAAAACAGAAGAGGGCCCTGATACTATTGGTTTCCTTCAGAAATTCCTGGTTACGATTGCGGGCCCATCTCCATTAAGCCCACGGTCCATATAGAATGGGCACATAGTTCTCTCAAGCCGAAACCCCCACCTGGATCACCACCACGTCCAATAATAGTGAAATTCCTTAGCTATATAGAGAGGCAGCATGTTATTTCCAAATCTAAGGAGCTCCAATCTATCCTATGGGGTAATGCAAAGCTGAGGATTACTCAAGATCTCACTTTCGAAACTCGCCAAAAGTGATCAGCATTCCATCCCATGGTCAGCAAGTTAATAGCAGCAGGAATCCATTTTAAGATGGTTTACCTGGCTAAACTGCAAGTGGCTATTGAAGGAGTCTGGCATTCTTATGAATCTCCAGAGCAGGGAACTGCGGATCTCACAATCAAGTTACCTAACCTATTTAAGACTGGTTGAACTGTCACTTCAGATATCTCAGGCTTTTAAGCCTTTGTCTCGTTGGAGTGGACTGCATACCTGTTTGGTGTCCCTTCTCTCTGTCTCTTTCTTCTCTCTACCCTCTCTCATTTTTCTTTTTCTCTGGATGATTTTGAGGGGCTGCCAGGGAGTCCTGAGGCCTAGCAGGCCTGTGTGGCAGTGATGTGCTGGGGTTTCAGTGGGGGAGTAGGAACCTTTTGGTCGGCTCGCGTTTCCCAGCGCCACTGAAGGGGACTGTTCTGGTGTTATTCCCATAAGTTACAGGTCCCCCAATTACTTTCCCACTCATGAGAGTGTTCTCATTCCCATTAACTTTATTAAGTTAAACTACAAGGGGGATTAGTTCTCTGTGTGTCTCTCCTTTTGGGATCTCTAATCCTTGAGGTCTGCTTCATGAGTTTTCCAGACATATTTAATCTTATTTGGGTAATTTTCTCAATCTCATGTAGAATGATTAGTCTACATCCAGATGGTTTCATTTTCACTTTCCCTGAATTATTTCTGCACTTTCTTCAATCACCTTCCTGATCCAAATGAATCTACTTTTTTCTTTTTTCCTTTTTGAGGGGTGGTGGGGGGGGCTTTTGGATGGAGCAATCTTTGGGAGAACTGCATATCACGCCAGACAAAGGGGGAGGGTGATCTCCCAGGGAGGTTCAAAAGGCAAGCCAGCTGTTGCCCACTTCCGATATATTTTACCGAGGTAGTCTTTGGTACCAATGCTCAGACCTGGTATTTATATGGAACTATAGCTTCTCAGGGGAAGGTCGCCTATTGGGCTGGTTCCTCTATATTGGAGATTTCCACACTTGGAATTATTTTCAAAGAGGGGCCTTTTGTACATAGTTTGAGTGGGTTGTTGGGGGAGGGCCAATGCTCAAGGCTGCTTACTTTTCTGGATTCAGCAATAGCGGGAGTTAAAAGGATACAATTATATTATCCCATTTCTTCAACTTTGCTAACATACACTGAGGAATATTGGGAAGGGTTCTCTGGTTTGGGCTCCATCTTTGTTCAAGGGGGGGTAGGGGAAGGGACTGGAGTGTGCCTCTTGGTGTTATGTTCCTACTTACTGCCTCTGGATTATTATTTCTTTCAAAGAGTTGGTTATGACTGTAACAATTAAAATTGCCACATGGAATGTTAGAGGAGTCAGAGACATGACTAAAAGATATCAAGTTCTCAAGAATTGTGTTCTCCTAAATGTAGACATCCTCTTGATACAGGAAACCCACCTTCTTGCTGCCGAAACAAATGGGCTACGTAGACAGGGGTTCTCCCAAGTCTTTACTGCCTGTGGTTCATCTGCGAGTGGGGGTAGCAATTCTGGTCAAGAAGCATGTTTCGATTGTAGCAGAGGAAACTCTCTCAGATCCAGAAGGCAGATTTATTCTAGTCAAGGGCACACTGTATAACAACACTGTCATTCTAGGTGCAGTCTATGGCCGAGAGGGAGGTAGCTCAGAGTTCCTTATGTGTCTGGCAGACAAGCTGAGTAGATTTTTGCCTTCCAAGCTAATTATAGGGGGAGACTGGAATATACCCCCAACGCAGGACTTGGATAGAACATATAGGCCATTAAAACCCCTATCCCCTCCGCAGCAAGCCCTAAGGGATTTAATGGGACTACTGGGTCTGTGCAATCCATGGCACCTGTTCAATCTCTCTGGTCAGGTCTTCTCATTTCAGTCCCAGGTTCACCAGTCATGGTCTAGGCTGGATTATATCCTAATTAGCTCTTCACTTTTAGCTAGCCTTCACCAGACTGGTATGGAACCGATTGTCATATCAGATCACTCGATGGCATGGATAGTGATTTCTCCTGGCCCATGTAGTTAATGGACACTACCTGGAAATTGAACACACAACTTTTAAAAGAGGAACACACAATTTCTCACATAAAAGATGTGATTTCATTTTTTATGGAAACTAATAAAGGTTCTATTAGAAGGGCTGATCAACTATGGTGCTCCTTTAAATGTTATATTAGGGGGGAATTCATTAAGTTAGCTTCCAAATGGAAAAAGCAAAGGGAGGCAAGAATTATTTCTTTGTCAAACCAAATCAAGGAGGCCGAAAACATCTTATCTACCTCTTCCCCTTCTGGTCTCTTGGAATCCCTGTTGAAACTTAGGAATGAATATGCAGATTTATTAAAAGAAAAGGCAGAATACACCATCCTGAAAACTAAAGCTCGCTACTTAGATCAAGGCGAGAAGCCAGGAAGAATGCTGGCCCTTCGGTTATGGGCAGTGGAGAGTTCACAGCTCATTCCCTCTATTCTGGCCTCTGATGGCTCTATTAAGACCTGCCCATGTGATATCTCTCAGGTTTTTGAAAAATTTTATAAAAATTTGTATAGTAAAATTCCTGCACAGGCCACACCCCCAAGCATAGAGCAATATCTGGATCGCCTGGACCTCCCGTCCCTTCAGGCACAACATTGCTTGACTCTGTCTCCCCCAATCACTTTGAGGGAGATAGAGGATGAAATAAGGGAGCTCGCATTGGATAAATCACCAGGACCAGACGGCTTCCCCTCCAATTCCTATAAAACCTTTTCCACTGAATTAGCCCCTCTCCTCTTAAATTTATTTGAATATATGTTCACTTTAGATACTCTGGATCCTTCCTTGCTGGAAGCCACAATAGTTCTCATCCTGAAGCCCGATAAACCGCATGATGATCCTGCCAGTTATCGTCCAATCTCACTTTTAAACTATGATATCAAAATTCTAACAAAAATCTTGTCTCTCAGAATTAAGAGGGTATGGTCTCATCTCCTGAGCCCTAAGCAGGTGGGATTTGTTCAAGGTCGATCTTCAGCTGATCACCTATGGACCCTTTCACATATTTTTCAGGCTGCCCAGGACTCCCAAATTCCCATGGCTTTAATCTCGTTAGATGCAGAAAAAGCCTTTGACAGAGTTAACTGGGAGTTTCTCTGGGCTACTCTCAAAAAAATGGGCTTTCCAACAGTTTTCATTCGATGGATACAGATGGTTTATCAAGCTCCCTCTGCTAAAATTTATTGTAATGGTGTATTTTCACCAAGGTTCTCTTTATTTACAGGCACCAGGCAAGGCTGCCCCTTATCTCCCTTTCTTTTCAATTTATATCTGGAACCTCTTCTACGTAGTCTCAAGTGTGCTTCTCAGGTCAAGGGCTGTACAATATATCAACAGTCCTTGACCCTCTCAGTATATGCAGACGACATCCTACTACATGTGGCCTACCCCAATAAATCGTTATCATATGCATTACAAATTATCAGACAGTTCGGACTCATATCCAATTATAAGTTAAATTTGTCGAAAACTGTAATTTTTCCTCTAAATGCTCTTACCCACCAGGCTAACTTTACCCATCTAGGCATGAAGTGGTCCCCTCACTCTATTAAATATCTGGGCATTCATCTCACCAAAGACCCAGAGACTCTTAGGAAGCTTAATTTAGATGACTTAATAACAAATATTCAACAGGACCTTCAAAGATGGGAGAGCCTTCCCCTCTCAAAATGGGGTTGTATCAGTATTGTTAAAATGAATGTCCTCCCTTGTCTCTTTTATCCCCTACATTTATTAAATCTCTGGCTCCCATTGTCCTATTTTCATCAATTTCACTCTGTTCTCTCCAAATTTATCTGGCGGGGTAAATTTCCCAGGCACTCTTTCACCAAACTCAGCCTCCCCAAGGAATTAGGGGGGCTTCATCTCCCTAATTTCAACTTTTATTATTGGGTGAGCCATCTGTCAAAAATGGGAAGATGGTTTTCAGACACAAGTGATGGTTACTTACCTATCTGGCTACAATTAGAAAGGAAACTTCTCACTCTTCACGGCTTTAATTCCACAGGAATATTTTTCTCTCCTTGTTCTGCGTTACCAAACTCCATACAAGATTCATGGTGTGAGTTTCCATTAAGGTTTTAGCGCAATGCTGGAATTTTTTAAATATCTCACATAAAAAAAGATATGGCTCAACCCCTTTTTCAGAATCCAAATATTAAAATTGGGGGTTCATTACTTTTCCAGGATTGGCTTCCTCAGTTACAGGAAGTCTCAGTAGAGGACCTACATGGTCAAACCACTCTCCTGTCATCCCCAGACATAATAGCTAAATTCAACATCCCTCAGCAATATATTTGCAAAGTGTTTCAGTTGAGACACCATATGGTGTCCAATTTTGGAATCGCACTATCACAATCTCGAGTTAAGCCCTTTTTGGAACAGGTACAGAGATACGCCAGTAAACCACATGGTATATCGGCTATTTATTCTTTTCTTTTGGGAATCAATTTCCTGAATGCTCTTCTGGGTTCTAAAGTTTGTGCTTCCCTTCTGATTGATGTTAGTCCCAATTGGAGTCAGGTTTGGAAGGACCTACATAGGTATCTTACCCAAGATAGACACAGACTTATTCAGTATCATATTTTAAATAATATGTATTACACTCCGGTTAGGCTAACCAAGTTGGGTAGGCTTCCTGTGGCAACCTATACCAGATGTGGTTTATCTGAAGGGAACCTGATTCACATTTTCTGGCATTGTAGCAAAGTGGGTCCACTTTGGAATGCTATTCAATCTAACCTAGACCCTTTATTGGGATTAGGAGATCTATTTACTATAGAGATATGTATCCTTGGGATGCTCTCAACCATTAATATTAAAGATCGTAGATTTCACACGGCCTTAATTTCTATTGTGGTTAAAAGATTAGTTTTCAAGCATTGGGTTGATCAATTAGTTATAAAACATGAAGAATGGTTGAAGGAGATGTCACCTTGCTTCAATATTGAGAGATTGATTGCCAGTTCCCGGAACTGTATGGAGGTATTTAACCACAAAAGGGGTAAATTATATGCCCTATACTTAAATTGAAATATGGAAGGTACATGTCTCTGTTTATCCTAATTGGTTGGTCTTATTCATCTCTGGTAAATGCCGACTATTACTGTCTAATTCACAACTTCTTTTGTGTTGTTATGTTTATGAGGCACACTCTAGGAGGAGGGTGGGGAGAGTAAAGAGGGGGAGGGGGGTTTATAGGGGTATTGGTATTGTTCTGGTTTTATTGGACCCAGAAACAGTCTGGTGTATGCTACTCTGTATCTGTTCTGGCCAATATTGTGTACAGTCAATCCTGTAGCTTTCTTTCTGGATATGTGGAATGTAAATTCAAAAAAAATATTGAATTTCAAAAAAATAAATTACTTGTAGAAAGAAGTAGTAAGTAGGGTTCATGGCTTAGTTAGAAGGAAGCTAAATTTAAGGACTACCTTAGAAGGATTCTGCTAGAAGCCTGGCAGAAGTCACCAGGAGGAAGGATTGCTGTGTGACTGGACTTCAATACTGGGACTAAAGAAGTATAACTCTTGAACTTGGACCTTTAATTCAGGGTAAACAAAAACAGACTAATGAACAAAACAAAACAAAAAAAATTAGTGTGCTTGCCTGAGTTAACTGAACTGAATGGTTATCTGAACAGTTATCTAAGTGTAAATCTCAAGTGACTGAAGGGCATGATAGCTGTGCAGTTGAAATTACTTGTAGAAAGATCTAGTATGTAAGGGGAGTGGCTTAGCTAGAAGGAAGCTAAATTTAAAGACTGCCTTAGAAAGATTTTGCTGGAAGTTTTTCAGAAGACACTAAAAGGAAGGAGTGCTCTGTGACTAGACTTCTCTACTGGGACTAAAGAAGTAGAACTCTTGTACTTGGGCATTTAATTCAATGTAAAAAAAACAAACTAACAAACAAAACAAAAAAAAATTGTGTGTTTGTCTGAGTAAACTGTAATAATGGTTATCTGAACAGTTATCTAGGTGTAAATCACAGGTGACTGAAAGGGCTTGATTTCTCTGCAGGTTAAATTAATTGTAGAAAGATCTAGAAAGTAGGGGGCATGGCTTAGTTAGAAGGAAGCTAAATTTAAGGACTGCCTTGCAAAGATTCTGCTAGAAGGTTGGCAGATGACACCAGGAGGAAGGAGGGCTGTGTGACTGTACTTCTCTACTGGGACTAAAGAAGTAGGACTCTTGTACTTGGACCTTTAATTCAGGGTAAAAAAACAAACTAACAAACAAAACAAAAAAAAATAATACGTTTGACTGAGTTAATTAAACTGAATAGTTATCTGTACAGTTATCTATGTGAAAATTTCAGTTGAATGAAATGGATTGATAGCTGTGCAGGTTAAATTACATGTAGAAAGATCTAGTAAATGGGGTGTGGCTTAGCTGGAAGGAAGCTAAATTTAAAGACTGCCTTAGAATGGTTCTGCTAGAAGCTTGGCAGAAGACACCAGGAGGAAGGAGTACTGTGTCACTGGACGTCTCTACTTGACTAAAGAAGAAGAACTCTTGTACTTGGACCTCTAATTCAGGGTAAAAAAACAGACTAACAAACAAAACAATAAAAAAGAGTGTGTTTGTCTGAGTTAACTCTACTGAATGGTTATCTAAACAGTTATCTAGGTGTAAATCTCAGGTGACTGAAAGGCTTGTTTGCTGTGCAGTTTAAATTACTTGTAGAAAGAGCTAGTAAGAAAGGGTCATGGCTTAGCTAGAAGGAAGCTAAATTTAAGTACTGCCTTAGAACGATTCTGCTAGAAGCTTGGCAGAAGATACCTGGAGGAAGGAGTGCTGTGTGACTGGACTTCTCTACTGGGACTTAAGAAGTAGAACTCTTGCACTTGGACTTTAATTCAGGGTAAAAAAAACAAACAAACTAACAAACAAAACAAAAAAATAAGTGTGTTTCTCTGAGATAACAGAACTGAGTAATTATCTCAATAGTTATCTAGGGGTAAATCTCATGTGACTGAAAGGGCTTTATAACTGTGCAGTTTAAATTACTTGTAGATAGATCTAGTAAACATAGAAACATAGAATTTGATGGCAGATAAGGACCGCTTGGCCCACCCAGTCTGCCCATTTTCCTACCTAATGGATAAGCTGCAGATCCTAGTTAGCCAGCAGCCTACTTCTTCCTGCCTCCACCCCCTAGAATTGCCTTATGACTGTCCCATGCATGCTTGAATTCCACCACTGTTTTTGACTCCACAACCTCCTCGGAAGGCTGTTCCACGTATCCATAACCCTCTCTATGAAAAAATACTTCCTTAAATTACCTTTGAGCCGCTTCCCCTCTATCTTCAAATTGTGCCCCCTTGTTCTTGCACACCTCTTTTCTTGAAAGATGCTACCCTCTTGCACTTTGTTGATTCCCTTGAGGTACTTGAAAGTTTCTATCATGTCCCCCTCTCCCTCCTTTCCTCGAGGCTATACATATTAAGCTCCTTAAGTCACTCTTCATATGTCTTCTGGTGCAGACCCTGCACCATTTTAGTTGCCCTCCCTTGGACAGCTTCAAGGGTTCATGGCTTAGCTAGAAGGAAGCTCAGTTTAAAGACTGCCTTAGAAAGATTCTGCTAGAAGCTTGGCAGAAGACGCCATGAGGAAGGAGTACTGTATCACTGGACTTCTTTACTGGGACTAAAGGAATAGAACTCTTGTACTTGAATGTTTAACTCAGGGCAAAAAAAAACAAACTAACAAACAAAACAAAAAAATTAGTATGTTTGTCTGAGTTAACTGAATTGAATGGTTATCTGTACAGTTATCTAGGTGTAAATCTCAGGAGACTGAAAGGGCTTGATAGCTGTGCAGTTTAAATTACTTGTAGAAAGATCTAGTAAGCAAGGGGTGTGGCTTAGTTAGAAGGAAGCTACATTTAAAGACTGCCTTATAAAGATTCTGCTAGAAGCTTGGCAGATGACACCAAGAGGAAGGAGTGCTTGACTGGGCTTCTCTACTCGGGCTAAAAAAGTACAAATCTTGTACTTGGACATTTAATTCAGGGTAAGCAACCAAACTAACAAACAAAACAAAAACATGTGTTTGTCTGAGTTAAATGAACTGAATCGTTATCTGAACAGTTATCTTGGTGTAAATCTCGGGTGACTGAAAGGGCCTGATAGCTGTGCAGTTTAAATTACTTGCATGAAGATCTAGTAAATGGGGTGAGGCTTAGTTAGAAGAAAGCTAAATTTAAAGACTGTCTTTGAAAGGTTCTGCTGGAAGCTTGGCAGAAGACACCAGAAGGAAGAAGTGCTGTGTGACTGGACTTTTCCACTGGGACTAAAGAAGCAGAACTCTTGTACTTGGACATTTAATTCAGGGTAAAAAAAACAGACTAACAAACAAAACAAAAAAAACTGTGTTTGTCTGAGTTAACAGTACTGTAGGGTTATCTGAACAGTTATCTAGGTGTAAATCTCAGCTGACTGAAAGGGTTGATCTCTGTGCAGTTCAAATTACTTGTAGAAATATCTAGTAAGTAGGGATCATGGCTTAGTTAGAAGGAAGCTAAATTTAAGGACTGCCTTTGAAGGATTCTGCTAGAAGCTTGGCAGAAATCACCAGGAGGTAGGAGTGCTGTGTGACTGGACTTCTCTACTGGGACTAAAGAAGTAGAACTCTTGATTTTGGACCTTTAATTCTGGGTAAAAAAAAAAACAAACTAACAAACAAAACAAAAAAAATTAGTGTGTTTGAGTTAACTGAACTGAATGGTTTTCTGTACAGTTATCTAGGTGTAAATCTCAGGAGACTGAAAGGGCTTGATAGCTGTGCAGTTTAAATTACTTGTAGAAAGATCAAGTTAGAAAGCTGTGTGGCTTAGCTAGAAGGAAGCTAAATTTAAAGAATGCCTTAGAAAGATTCTGTTAGAAGCTTGGCAGAAGACACCAGGAGGAAGGAGTGCTGTGTGACTGGACTTCTCTACTGGGGCTAAAGAAGTACAACTCTTGTACTTGGACCTTTAATTCAGGGTAAAAAAATAACAAACTAACAAGCGAAACAAAAAAAGTGTTTGTCTGAGTAAAATGAACTGAATGGTTATCTGAATAGCTATCTAGGTGTTAATCTCTGGTGACTGAAAGGGTTTGATAGCTGTGCAGTTTAAAGTACTTGTAGAAAGATCTAGTAAGTAGGTTCTGTGGCTTAGCTAGAAGGAGGTTAAATTTAAAGACTGTCTTAGAAAGATTCTGCAAGAAGCTTGGCAGAAGACAGCAGGAGGAAGGAGTGCTGCATGACTGGACTTCTCTACTGGAACTAAAGAAGCAGAACTCTTGTACTTGGACCTTTAATTCATGGTAAAAAACAGATTAACAAACAAAACAAAATCAAATTGTGTGTTTGTCTGAGTTAACTGAACTGAATAGTTATCTGAACAGTTATCTAGGTGTAAATCTCATGTGACTGAAAGGGCTTGATAGCTGTGCAGTTTAAATTAATTGTAGAAAGATGTAGTAAGAAAGGGGTATGGCTTAGCCAGAAGGAAGCTAAATTTAAAGACTGTCTTAGAAAGATTCTGCTAGAAGCTTGGCAGATGACACCAAGAGGAAGGAGTGCTGTGTTACTGGGCTTCTCTACTGGGGTTAAAAAAGTACAAATCTTGTACATGGACATTTAATTCAGGGTAAAACAAAACAGACTAACAAACAAAACAATAAAATAGTGTGTTTGTCTGAGTTAACTGTACTGAATGGTTATCTGAACAGTTATCTAGGTGTAAATCTCAGGTGACTGGAAGGGTTGATAGCTGTGCAGTTTAAATTACTTGTAGAAAGATCGTGCAAGTAGGGTTCATGGCTTAGTTAGATGGAAGCTAAATTTAAGGACTGCCTTAGAAGGATTCTGCTAGAAGCTTTGCAGAAGACAGCTTGATGAAGGAGTGCTGTGTGACTGGACTTCTCTACTGGGACTAAAGAAGTAGAACTCTTGCACTTGCACCTTTAATTCAGTGTAAAAAAAAGCAAACTAACAAACTAAACAAAAAAATGTGTTTGAGTTAAATAAACTGAATGGTTATCTGAACAGTTATCAAGGTGTAAATCTCAGGTGACTGAAGGCTTGATAGCTGTGCAGTTTTAATTACTGTAGAAAGATCCAGTAAGAAGGAGGTGTGGCTTAGCTAGAAGGAAGATTAATTTAAAGACTTTCTTAGGAGGATTCTTCTACAAGTATGGCAGAAGACAACAGGAGGAAGGAGTGCTGCGTGACTGGACTTCTCTACTGGGACTAAAGAAGTAGAAATCTTGTACTTGGACATTTAATTCAGGGTAAAAAAACAAATTAACAAACAAAATAAAAAAAATTAGCATGTTTGTCAGAGTTACCTAAACTGAATGGTTATCTGTACATTTATTTAGGTGTAAATCTCAGGTGACTGATAGGGCTTGATAGCTATGCATTCAAAATTACTTGTAGAAAGATCTAGTAAGAAAGGGGAGTGGCTTAGCTAGAAGGAAGCTAAATTTAAAGCCTGTTTTAGAATAGATTCTGATAGAAGCTTCACAGGAGACACAATGAGGAAGGAGTGCTCTGTGACTGGACTTCTATACTGGGGCTAAAAAAGTATAACTCTTGTACTTGGACCTTTAATTCTGGGTAAGAAAATAGATTAACAAATAAAACAAAACAAATTGTGTGTTTGTCTGAGTTAACTGAACTGAATAGTTATCTGAACAGTTATCTAAGTGTAAATCTCACGTAACTGAAAGGGCTTGATAGCTGTGCAGTTTAAATTACTTGTAGAAAGATCTAGTAAGCAGGGTTAGTGACTTAGCTAGAAAGAAGCTCAGTTGAGAGACTGTCTTAGAAAGATTATGCTAGAAGCTTGGCAGAAGACAGCTTGGCAGAAGACAGCATGAGGAAGGAGTGACGTGTAACTGCACTTCTCTAATGGGACTAAAGAAGTAGAACTCTTGTACTTGGACCTTTAATTCAGGGCAAAAAAAACAACTAACAAAACAAAAAAAAATTGTATGTTTGTCTGAGTTAACTGAACAGAATGGTTATCTGTACAGTTACCTAGGTGTAAACCGCAGTTCACTGAAAATTCTTGATAGCTGTGCAGTTTAAATTACTTGTAGAAAGATCTAGTAAGAAAGAGGCGTGGCTCTGCTAGAAGGAAGCTAAATTTAAAGACTGCCTTAGAAAGATTCTGCTAGAAGCTTGGCAGATGACACCAAGAGGAAGGAGTTCTGTGTGACTGGACTTCTCTACTGGGGCAAAAAAAGTACAAATCTTGTACTTGGACAATTAATTCAGGGTAAAAAAAAAACAAACTAACAAACAAAACAAAAAAATGTGTTTGTCTGAGTTAAATGAACTGAGTCATTATCCAAACAGTTATCTAGGTGTAAATCTCATGTGACTGAAAGGGCATGATAGCTGTGCAGTTTAAATTACTTGTAGGAAGATCTAGTAAATGGGGGTGTGGCTTTGCTAGAAGGAGGCTAAATTTAAAGACTGTCTCAGAAAGGTTCTGCTGGAAGCTTGGCAGAAGGCATCAGGAGGTAGGAGTGCTGTGTGACTGGACTTTTCTACTGGGACTAAAGAAGTAGAACTCTTGTAGTTGGACCTTTAATTCAGGGTAAAAAAAACAGACTATCAAACAAAACAAAAAAAAGAGAGTGTTTGTCTGAGTTAACTGTACTGAATGGTTATCTGAACAGTTATCTAGGTGTAAATCTCAAGTAAGTCAAAGGGCTAGATAGCTGTGCAGTTTAAATTACTTGTAGAAAGATCTAGTAAGTAGGGGATGTGGCTTAGCTAGAAGGAAGCTAAATTTAAAGACTTCCTTAGAAAGATTCTGCTAGAAGTTTGGCAGAAGACACCAAGAGGAAGGAGTGCTCTGTGACTGGACTTCTCTACCGGGACTAAAGAAATACAAATCTTGTACTTGGACCTTTAATTCAGGATAAAAGAAAAATAAATAAAAAAATAGTGTGTTTGTCTCAGTTAACTGAACTAAATGGTTATCTGTACAGTTATCTAGGTGTAAATCTCAGGTGACTGAAAGGGTTGATAGCTGTGCAGTAAGAATTACTTGTAGAAGGTTCTAGTAAGTAGGTTTCATGGCTTAGTTTAAAGGAAGCTAAATTTAAGGACTGTCTTAGAAGGATTCTGCTAGAAGCTTGGCAGAAGACACCAGGAGGAAGGAGTTCTGTATAACTGAACTTCTCTACTGGGACTAAAGAAGTAGAACTCTTGATCATGGACCATTAATTCAGGGTAAAAAAAACAAACTAACAAACAAGACAAAAGAAATAGTGTGTTTGCCCGAGTTAACTGAACTGAATGGTTATCTGTACAGTTATCTATGTGTAAATCTCAGGAGACTGAAAGGGCTTGATAGCTGTGCAGTTTAAATTACATGTAGAAAGATCAAGTAAGAAAGGGGCGTGGCTTAGCTAGAAGGAAGCTAAATTTAAAGACTGCCTTAGAAAGATTCTGCTAGAAGCTTGGCAGAAGACACCAGGAGGATGGAGTGCTGTGTGACTGGACTACCCTACTGTTGCTAAAGAAGTAGAACTCTTGTACTTGGACCTTTAATTCGGGGTTAAAAAGCAAACAAAACAAAAAAATGTATCTGTCTGAGTAAAATGAACTGAATGGTTAAATGAATAGTTATCTATGTGTAAATCTCAGGTGACTGAAAGGGCTTGATAGCTGTGTAGCTTAAATTACTTGTAGAAAGATCTAGCAAGTAGGATCTGTGGCTTAGCTAAAAGGAAGTTAAATTTAAAGACTGTCTCAGAAAGATTCTGCATGAAGCTTGGCAGAAGACAGCAGGAGGAAGGAGTACTGTGTCACTACACTTCTCTACTGGGACTAAAGAAGTAGAACTCTTGTTCTCAGACCTTTAATTCTGGGTAAAAAAAACAGATTAACAAACAAAACAAAAAAAAATTGTGTGTTTGTCTGAGTTAACTGAACTGAATAGTTATCTGAATAGTTATCTAGGTGTAAATCTCATGTGACTGAAAGGGCTTGTTAGCTGTGCAGTTTAAATTACTTGTAGAAAGATCTAGTAAGCAGGGTTCATGGCTTAGCTAGAAGGAAGCTCAGTTGAAAGACTGCCATAGAAAGATTCTGTTAGAAGCTCAGCAGAAGACACCATGAGGAAGGAGTACTGTGTCACTGGACTTCTCTACTGGGACCAAAGAAGTTCAACTCTTGTACTTGGACCTTTAATTCAGGGCAGAAAAACAAACTAACAAACAAATTTAGTATGTTTGTCTGAGTTAACTGAACTGAATGGTTATCTGAACTGTTATCTAGGTGTAAATCTCAGGTGACTGAATGGGCTTGATAGATGTGCAGTTTAAATTACTTGTAGAAAGATCTTGTAAGTAGGGGGTGTGGCTTAGCTAGAAGTAAACTCATTTTAAAGACTGCAATACAAAGATTCTGCTAGTAGCCAGGCAGAAGACACCATGAGGAATGACTGCTATGTGACTGCATTTCTCTACTCTGACTAAAGAAGTAGAACTCTTGTACTTGGACCATTAATTCAGGGTAAAAAACTAACAAACAGAACAAAAACAAATTACTGTGTTTATCTGAGTTAACTGGGCTGAATAGTTATCTGACTGCCTTATAAAGATTCTGCTAGAAGTTTGGCAGAAGACTTGGCTCTTCCTTGCCTTGAGCTCCCCATCAAACTAAGGGGACCTCAAGTGAGAAGATCTAGGTCATACATGGGCTGGTGTGAGGGAGTTGAGTCCAACTGTCATCACCTTATTATAGGTGGCAACTGCCATGCCTGAACCCCCGAAATGTGCACTGTCCATACTAGATAGGTCAGCCACTGCCAAGAATCCATCTGGGGTCAGACCCCCTCAAAGGGTGATAGCTGACCATCTCTGCAGGGGGAGGGCTCACAGAGGGCACCCTGAGTGAGAACCCCACCGTGCAGTGATTGGACCAGATGACCCGGTCAATCCTGAGGTTACTAACCTCAAGCCCCAGTGAGAAGACCAGGTCCAACATGTGGCCGTCCTGGTGGGTCATGGCTCAAATACCCTGTGACAGACCCAGAGATTACATAGTCTGGAGGAGGTTAGGGTGAGGCTTCACTATTTCTGGTCCCCTGCTTTGTAACAGGCTTTTCTCCCACAGTGCAGAATATGGCAGCATGGAGGATGCATGCACGTGGAGGCACATGTGCTTTGCAGAACTGTCACTCCCTCCAACCTCCCTAAAGTCCATCTATCCCCTGCTCTAAACCAATTAAAAACTATACACTAAACCTAAGCTAAACTTCAAATCAAACCTCCAGTTTAACTTACGTTCCCCAACTAAAATTCTGGAAGGTTACCCACTCCCTCTTTAACTTCTAGGTAGATAGCTCACCAGTCTCCGACCCTCCCTCTGTTGCTGCTCATTTTACCAAATTTCTTACTATCTGAGAACTCTCCTTTCTTTCATCTTCAGGGCCCCCTTCCCCTTCTGTCCTCTTCTGCTTCTCCCCATCTCACTCACCTGATGGTTTCCAGTTTCTACCTGCATCCCCTCAGGGAGCCTTCCTCACCCTTTCCTCACTTAACTGCTCCAGATACAGCCCTGACAGACTGAACCTCAAACTTCTCTGTATGTATGATCCTGCATTTGCCTCTCCACTCTCTCACCTGCTGAACCTCTCCTTCACCTTCTGCACTGTCCACCATGCCTGGAGAGTTGTGAAGGTGCTGTCTCTGCACAAAAGGGGTGACCCGTACTCCCTGACAATTACCAGCTGATCTCCTTCCTCTCCTCTCTTGCAATGTTGCAAGAGTATGGTCTACTCTAGGCTTGCTGACTACCTTCATTCCTCAAACTTCTTCTCCCCCTTGCAGTCTGATTTTAAGAAGCACCACTCTGCTATCTCCTCCTTGCTGCATGTAACTGACTCCATAATCATTGGGATGGATCAGTGACATATCACCATTACCATATTCATTGATCTGGCCAAAGCCAAAGAGGAGTGTGATAGGCTCAGGGGAAAGAACACAAGGACCAATGTGCTCACCTGGTTCTGTTCTGGGGTTGCTCAAGCAGTAAGGGAAAAGAGGTTAGCATATAGAAAATTCAGGAAGACCAAGACAGAGGTGGATAGGGAAAATTACCTAAGGTTGGCTAGTGAGGCAAGTAAGGAATTCTGGTGAGCTAAGGCACAGAAGAAGCTGCAGATAGCTGAATAAATTAAAAAGGGGGAGAAGGCCTTCTTTCACTATATAAGTGAGAAAAGGGACACAAAGAATGGGATTGCTAGGTTTAAAAAAGGGGAGAAGTGGGTGGTGGATAATGGGGGAAAGCAGAGATACTAAATAATTACTTCTAGTCTGTCTTCTCCAGGGAGAAGGATGGACCAGTGCCTTCAGGAGGGAGAAGAGGAGCAGGAGAGAGGGGAACACAGATGTAGTGGTAGAGGAAGATAGAGTGATGGAGGGGCTGCTAGAATTGAAGGTAGACAAATCACCAGGCCTGGACAGAGTACATTCAAGGGTACTAAAGGAACTGGCTGAGGAACTGGTAGGGCCACTGGCAGAAGTATTTAATAGTTCACTAGAGTCAAGCATGGCACTGCAGGACTGGAGAACAGCACATGTGGTGCCCCTCCACAAAAGCGGCCCTAAGGAAGACCCAGGGAATTATAGACCAGTCAGTCTGACCTCAATCATGTGCAAGCTTATGGAGACCATACTTAAGGAAATGTTGGTAGAATATCTAAAGGAGCATGGTGTCCAGGATGCGAGGCAGCATGGGTTCATGGGAGGGAGATCATGTCAAATGAATCTGATTGACTTCTTTGACTGGGTTACATAGAAACATAGAAACATAGAGATTGACAGCAGATAAGGACAGCAAGGCCCATCCAATCTGTCCATTTTTTATACCTTATGAATGTGCCACACACCTTTACACTGTCAATCACCTATCTAACCATATTCATCTGTATTGCTCTCTTATGCCTGCTCTTTCTGTAAAAAAGAATTTCCTCACATTCCCCCTTAATCGGCCTCCTTCTGTTCTCATGCTGTGTCCTCTTGTCCTGATATTTTTCTTATATTTAAACATATTAGACTCTTTCACATTGTTAATGCCCTTAAGGTGTTTGAATGTTTCGATCATATCACCTCTCTCCCTCCTTTGCTCAAGGGTATACATATTGAGCTCCGTTAATCTGTACTCATATGTCTTCTGATGCAGCCCCTGCAGCATTTTGGTTGCCCTTCTCTGGACTACCTCAGTTTGGTTAATGTCCTTGTGAAGGTGTGGCCTCCAGTACTGCATGCAGTACTCCAGATGGGGCCTAACCAGTGTCTTGTAAAGAAGGATTATTACCTCCCTCTTATGACTTGTGATACCCCTACTAATACACCCTAACATCCCCCTAGCCTTACCTACTGCTTTAGAGGTCTGCTTGGATTATTTCAGGTCATCGGTGATGATGATGATGCCCTAGTCTCTTTCTTCCTTTGTGACTGCCAGCAACTCCTCTCCCGGACTATAGGAGGCTTCAGGGTTTCTCTTCCCTATGTTCATGATCTTGCACTTCTTTGCATTAAATCCCAGTTGCCACTCTTCTGACCATTTTGCTAGCTTATCCAGATCCCTTCTCATTCTGCCCACTCCATCTGGATCATCTACTCTGTTGCAGATCTTGGTGTCATCTGCAAACAAACAAGCCTTACCCTCTAGTCCATCTGCAATGTCACTAATGAAGATATTGAAGAGGACTGGCCCCAGGTCTGATCCCTGAGGTACCCCATTTGTGACTTGCATCTCTTCTGACTGTATACCATTTACCACCACTCTCTGTTTTCTGCCTGTCAACCAGTTTGCCACCCAGTTGACCAACTGCTGACCTACCCAGCTAATTTATCAATCTTCTTTGTGGAACTGTGTCGAAAGCTTTGCTGAAGTAAAGGTAGGCGACAACAACTGCTCCCCTTTGGTCCACCACTCTGGTTACCCAGCCAAAGAAATCTATGAGATTAGTTTGACAGGACCTTCCTTTTGTAAACCCATGCTGTCTTGGATCCTGTGCCCCTATGGATTCCAAGTGTTGCACTATCCTTTCCTTAAGGAGTGCCTCCATAATCTTGCTCACTACTGAGGTAAGACTGACTGGTCTGTAGTTCCCTGCCTCCTCCCTGCTACCACTCTTGTGGAGCGGGATCACATGGGCCCTTCTCCAGTCTTCTGGGACCTCTCCTGTGCTCAGAGACTCACTAAATAGTTCAGTTAATGGCTCTGCTAGTTCCACCCTTAGCTCTTTAAGTACCCTGGGATGTATGCCATCAGGTCCCATTGCCTTGTCCACCCTGAGCTTAGCGAGCTCTTGTAGGACCCTTTCTTTTGTGAAGGGAGTAGTGCTCACCTCCCTTCCCCCGTGTCCATGGTGCTGAGCTGTCGGCCCTGCCCTACCTTCTGTTCAGTAAACACTGAGCAAAAGTATCTATTTAGGATAGATGCTTTTACAGGGTCCCCCTCCTCAAATGCCACCTTTTCTCTTTTGAGCTTAGTAGTACTCCCTCTGGACTTTCTCCTTTCACTAGTGTATCTATAGAAAGTCTTGTCACCTTCTTTTACTGCTCGTGCTAGTGTTTCCTCAGTTTGGGACTTTACCTGCCTTACTGCCTTCCCTGCTTCCCTTAGGGCAGTTTGGTATGCCTCCCTATCTTCACCCCGCTGTGTTCCCTTATATTTCTTGAAGGCCAGACTTTTGGCTCTGACCTTTTCTGCTACTGTATTTGAGAACCAGAGTGGTTTCCTTCTTCTTTTGCACTTCCTTTATGTCTAACACAATGGGATGTTGCTTCAAGTATTGCATCCTTAATGCATGCCCACTTTGCCTGTATCCCCTCACCTGTGTTTCTTTTTGCCAGGGCTAGTTTAACTCTGTTGGCCATCTTATCAAAGTTAGCTCCTCTGAAGTCCCACACTTTTGCCTTGAAATGAGATGATTTAGATGTAGTGGCCAAATTGAACCATACCATGTGATGGTCACTGGCCCCCAGGTGACCTTCTACCTAGAGATCTGTGATCCCTTCCCTGTTAGTCAGTACTAGATCTAGGATAGCCCTGTCTCTTGTGGGTTGTTGTACCAGATGTTTGAGGCCCTCCTCATGCAGGGAATCCACCATATGTCTAGTTCTGGCAGATGTTCCTGCTGGTATTGACCAATCTGTATCTGGCATGTTGAAGTCTCCCAGTATCAGAACCTCCCCTTTAGCTGTCATGTTCATCTTCTAACAGTAATGTGTCTATGCCCTCCCCTTGGTCTGGGGGCCTGTAGACAACCCCAGTTCTTATGGATGCCCCATTTCCTGTTTCCAGGGTGACCCACAGTTCTTTTGGCTCCTTATGTGTATTCTGAATTTCTGTAGCTTTGATATTTTCATTGACATACCGGGCCACTCAACTCCCCCCCCCCTTTTTGCACCTCGGTCTCTTCTGAACAATACATAGCCAGGTACTGAAGTCTCCCAAGTGTGGTTACTGGTGAACCACATCTCACTAATTGCTACTATGTCCAGTTTAGCCTCTGACATTATTGCCTGCAGGTCTGGGATCCTATTTCCCAGGCTGTGAGTGTTTCTGTACATGATTTTCCATTGGCCAGATTTCGGTGTGTTAGTTGTTGGGTGAGGTTTGACATTTCCCCTGTACGTCGTATGGGGAGATGGACCTTTTTCTTACCTGGTGATGCAAATAAACTGCAAACATGCTGAATCCCTGTTTGACCACTAGCTGAGAGGGGAGGGGTGTTCTTCCCATTCGACGTATGGGGTGCTGCACCCCTCTCCCCATTTGCTAATTTAAAAATTCTGCAAAGACGTCAAACTTCTGCCCCAATGCACTGACTCCCTCCTTAGTCAGATGCAGTCCATCAAATTGAAAGAACTTTCGCTCTCAGAACTGTTGCCAGTTCCCTGCAAATATGTGTCCTTTTTCCTGGAACCAGCCCTTGAGCCACATGTTTAGCTCCCCTATCTCCCCTTCTCTGATCTTCCATCCATCTGCCCCACTCTTCCAGACTGGAAGGATCTCAGAGAAGGAGATGTCAGACAAAATGAATTATAGTTTGTCACCCAGCCTGGTCAGGTGTTCCTTGGTCTCCACAAATGACCGGCTGGTGAGATCATTTGTCCCTATGTGTACCAGAACGTCAATGTTTTCTCCTGCTTTGTGAACAATTTCAGCAATGCGGTCAGTGTCTCTCCACGCTGATGTACCTGGGAGACATCTGACCATTATCCCTGGCTGGAGGTGGGTATCAACTCACCGAATCATGGAATCTCCTATGATCAGAAGTTTTTTGGATTTCCTTTTTGCTTTTTTGTTTTGGTTCCTGATTTGGGTGAGTTTTGTTGTGCTAGCTCCTGTGCTGCAGTGTCCTGCTCTGCAGTGTCCTCTGCCCCTTTGTTTGAGTTCAGAGATAGAGGCAGATACCTGTTTGTAGTGCTTATATGGTTTTTGGAGGTAATATGTTGGAGAGCACAGAGTGATGGGGCACCTGATTTTCCCCTCCTAACTACCTGCCAACTTCCTGAACCAACTACCCTCTGTGGTTGAGGTTCTTCTGTTGGATGCTGGGGAAATGGTGGGTGGTTCTTATAATGTATTTCCTCTTGAATATGAAATTTGAGGTGTGCAATCTCTGCCCATGCTGCCCGGAGCTGAGCCCTAAGATCTCCAATGGCCCAGCATGTAGGACAGTGTCCTAAATCCTGTAAGACTGTCCTTCTGAAAAGTGTTCCGCAGTATCTGCAATTAATGATATCCATTCCTGATAAGTTGCTGGGTTTATAATCTGGTCAGAGTAATTAGAAGGAAGAAAATGCAAGTAGTGGATTCATTTTGTGCTTTGTTTTCATATAACTTGTTATAACAAGTTAAATTACTAGTCCTCCTGTAAATGAGCTTACCTTGTGGATACCCCACTGATCTGCCACATCCTGCTTTGCCACAGGAAATGTCACAACTGTGGTACCCTATAAAAGGAGTGTAGTGTGGGGTGGTTGGGGATGGGGGTGGGTGGCTGGGCCCTTCCCCTGCTGAAAAAAGAAGAACCACGGATGAAACAACAAGCAGGTAAGAGCAGAAACAATCAGTCAACAACAAATGCAGTAACCCTGAAAGCTTATCCTAATGTTAGATAAAACTGTAAAACCTGTAAAGCACCACCTGTAATAATTTCAGAGAAGATATACCCTGTAAGAAACACTTTGCTACAGAGAAAAATAAAGCAGTAACAGAAGATATACCTTGTAAAAGACAATTTGAATCAGAAGATTACAGCAGTAATCTGTTAGCACACACCAGTAGGCACACCTTGCAATAATGCAGAAAAAGGTATACCAGCAACAACAATTTGAATCAGAGAAAAATAAAGCAATGAAATGTTAGCAACAAACAGTAGCAACCACTGTGAGTACAAAATAAAAATAACAACACACAGTAAATCTGCTTAGCCAAAAGAAGTCTTAATCTGTTTCCCTTGCTCTGGTAAGGTTCTCTGCTCTGTTCTTTCAAGCAATCTTAGAAGGAAAGAGCTCAAGTGAAGCTAGGTGCCTTGGCCTGTAAACCAAGTCTTCTACCTCCAGTAGACAGTAGACAGGGGGCAAGTGGTAGGCATCCTCTATCTGGATTTCAGTAAGGTCTTTGACTCTGTGCCCCACAAAAGGATGATCAGGAAGTAGGTGGATCTTGGGGTTGGGGATAAGATGCCCAGATTTTTGGAAACTTGACTGACCGGCAGAACCCAGATGGTGCTTGTGAGGGGAGAGTTATCTGGCACCAGAAAGCTCACCAGTGGGGTTCTTCAGGGCTTGGTGCTTTGGCTAGTTTTGTTCAGTGTCTTCATCAATAACACTGGGGATGGCATTAAGGGCACAATCTGCCTATTTGTGCATGGCACCAAGCTCTGCAGGAGAGTTGACACAGCTGAAAGGATACAGGACCTACAGGATGATCTGGAAAAGCTGGAGAGGTGGTCTGGGATCTGGCAGCTTGGCTTCAATGTCAAATAATGCAAAGTTATGCACATTGGAGCCAAGAATCCCAGGACAGAGTACCACCTTGTTTAAATCCAGATATCTGCATCAGAGGAGAAGGACCTGGGAGTGATGATCAATAGTGACCTGAAGCACTCCAGGCAGTGCAAGAAAGCAGCAGCAAGGGCAAACAAGATGATGGAATGCATAGCTAGGGGGATCAGTAGGAGGAGAGAGGAGGTTATACTATCCTTGTACAGGTCACTGGTGAGGCCACATCTAGAGTATGGAGTTCAGTACTACTGCCCACATCTCAAAAAGGACATTAATCTGCTGGACAAGGTCCAGTGGAGGGCTACAATCATGATAGCAGGTCAGTAGGGTAAGGCATACAAGAAGAGGTTGAGGATACTGAACATGTATTTCCTGGAGGAAAGGAGAAAGAAAGGGGACACAGCTGAGGCCTTCAATAATATTCTGCTCCCATCTATATTTATAGTTCTGTCTGGAATTAGTTGGTTTCTGTTTTATCTGTTTTAACTGTTTTAAAGGTTTGTACAGCTCTTTGGTTTTAGATATTGCGCTTATAAATTAAGTTTATTATTATTTATTATTCAAGTACTTGAAAGGGATAACTAAGGTGTATAAGGAGGGTCTCTTTAAGCTGAGTGGCAACCATAACATGAGTGGGCACAGTCTTAAGCTGGAGGGGGGAGGTTTAGGATGGAAGTCTGGAAGCACTTCTTCACAGTGAGGGTGGTGGACACTTGGAATATGCTTCCAGAAGAGGTGGTCTCATTGAAGATAGTGGGAAGCTTCAAGAGAGGCTGGAGTAGGTATAGAGGAAAGGTAAGGACCAGGGGTAGGGATGATGTGAGTAGTGGGGGGGCAGGGACAGTAGCTCAAGTGTGGACCCTGTAATACAAGCAGACTAGATAGACCAAATGACTTTCTTGTGCTGGCTTCTTCATACGCATGCCATCAGTACCTGTATACCTGCCAAATTTGCTGCTGTTTGGATATGTACTTTAAAAACTACTCCAAAATAACTGAAATGTAAAATTTGGCAAAATCCTGCAGAATCTTTGCATAAATTCTGCAGTATTCTACAGAATCAAAACTGTAATTCCATGGGCATTCTGGCAGAAGAATTTTTATTCCACATAGCACTAGTTTAAACTTATCAACTTAATATTATCAAAAGGTAAACATATTGAAGAAGAGCTTTAAGAGAGTAACCTGCTTCCCTTCATGAGGCAACCTGATTTTGTTTGATTAATAAAAAGTTAAAAAACAATATAGCAAAAATGTACAGAGAACTTAAATCACTTAGACAAAAGAAGATGCAAAAGGACAAAATTGATTACAACACTGACAATATTTATAATTGGAAAATACATCATAAATCTAAACACTCTAGCAGCCATTCCAGGGGCATTTTAAAAAATCAATCATGAGCCACTTTTGGCCTTGGGACAGCTGTCAGTGACACAGACCTAGATGTCTCAGACAACCCAGGGGTTGTCTTTAAAAGAAGTGGATGACTATAACAATCCCCACAGTCCAGATGGAGTGAGCAAAAAATCTGGTACCAAGGGTTCAACAGGCACCAAAACAAAAAATGAGGATGCGGTGGGGAGGTGGGGGGGGACAAGAGTTGGAGAAGAAGAATCAAGGGGATGGTAACAGAGACAACCACCCCCTCAACAGTCACATCAATAGTAGAGGGGCCAAAGATAAAAAAAAACCTCTCCAGTTATACTTTAACAACACCAAAGTTGAAGTTATTGAATGAAGAACTATCCTTTGCCCCTATGAGTCCAATTAATAAGTTTGAGACTGCTGCTAATCTCTGCAGACTCTGTAGAAATGCATCTCTAAAATCCTTCTTCAGCAAGAAGAAAATAGGGTTCCCTGATTCAACCTCACTATCTGTAGAGTCCAGAAGTGGACAATAATGAAAGCATACATTAGGCTTGTCACGGTATGAAATTCTGACATTATGATAACTGTCACATGCAATACTGCAGTTATAGTCATGTCTCAGTATTGCAGAACAAGTAATGTCTGCACAAAAATGAAGCCCCCTCACCATGCCAGCCAGGTGGTGCAGAGGGTTGAGGCACCGGATGCTTTACCTCATGCTACTCTGGTGACCTGGGCTTGGGAAATACTTTAGGTTGTCAGGGGTGCCAGCATGGGGAGGGTGGAGCAGGAATGTGCATACCAGTAGGCAGCAATGCTCTCCTGATGGTGGGTTGGTGCCTCCTCAGAGTCTCCGTCCAACCATGTGGAGGTCTGGTGGTAGCATAGGCTGGGGTGGCAAAAGAAGGGAGGTGAAGGGGCTAGGCTGGCACCAAGGGGTGTGAAGTGTGCCTCCACACACTCACACAGCCATATGTAGAGCCTTGGGGGGTCAGGGGAGAAACTCTAAAAAAAATGCATATCTGTCCCTATCGCCAGTTGGCAGGAAGAGACGTTGAGGACCAAACAGCTATATAAAAAAAAAAAAAAAGAAGCCCCCTCAAGCTCTTGCATCAGGGACAGCTGGAGTGGAAGGGACAGTTGTCCCTGAAAATGCAAAAAAAACCTAGTTGAAAGGTCTCAATACCACGGTATACTGTGAGTTATGGCGGTATCAGAAATTGCCCATGACATCAATACCATGACTTCTAATACCACAGCATACCGTGAAACCATGATACTGTGACAACCCTAGCATACATCCATTCTGTAAGGGTTCGACTTTCCAACCAACTTCCAGTGTGGCAATGCAAACTATTAGAAACTTGTGTAAGAAGGATCTGCAAGAATTGTTTGGTAATCTATACACAGTCAGACGTAATGACTTCATCACCAAAAGAAAGAAAAGTGCTGGACTATTTACAGAAAAAACAGCTCAATCACCATGAGACCAATGGATAAAGGTGGCAGTACAGTGATTATGGACAGTGTGAGTTACAACAAAGAATTTATCAGATAATTGTATGACAGATCCTTTTACAAGTAGTTGGACTTAAGTGGATTGTTAACAAGGCTATCAATGAAGCACACAAAAATGGCTTCATTGATAAACTTATGAAGAATTTTCTTAGCACCCACTTCCCCATCAAGCCAACTATGTACATTTTGCCAAAAGTAGATAAGTTGCTTGAAAACTCACCTGGCATACCCATCATAAGTGGTATTGGGTCACTGATTGAAACCCTTTCCAAAATGCTTGATGTGACAGAAATGGGAAGGAAGTAGTTAATGGCTTGGATTTTCATCTGGTATTTTTTTAACAGTCTGGAAAAAAAACACACACACACTGGGATTCCACTCTCCACAAGCATCTTGATAAGGGCTGAGTAATAAATCTCAGACACAGTGACCAAGAGGGGGGTGGACATATACACACAGACTCACATAGCTTGAAAGGATTGGATCACTCAAATATAAACTGAAGGTGAAAATGAATATAATAAAAAACTGATAGGTGTTCAATCTGATTGGAACAATTAAATACATACATGGTAAATGGTTGGTGCATTCAAAGGGGGAACAAAAATCACTTTTCTCAAGAGAGAATATGAGATTCTGAAAAACAGTTATAGGGAGTTACTCTTGGAGTTGCTAGGGAACTTACATCCAAGAGGTCAAGCTTGGAGCCTACCCTTCTAGCTACTGTATGTCTATGAGAGCTGGCAGATAGCATAGGGTCCAGTTTCTCTTTATGGATATGGAATGGTAATAATAATTAAGCATATCGCAGTAATAACCCTTTTCTTTTGTCATCTGTTAGTTAAAAACATTTGTTTACTTTTCCTGTAATAGCGTTATTCTCTTGTGTTAGACATATACATATCCTGTAATGCAACTTTTGACCTTCTGTTAAGTAAAGAGCTATTTGTGTACTCAACAGTAGTGACTGCGATTTGAATTATTTCTAAGGTATTGTATGGTTTCCACTGGCTGAGGCAAAACTGTTTAGCATCCACCACCCGGGAGACACACTACCAGGCTTTGATCTGTGCAATTGCATGCTTGACCTCCCAGTTCTATGGAAGTGGGAATTAGGTGCTGGGTGAACCAAGCTGGTGGCAGTGATACCAAAAGACAGACACCTCTCTGAAAGCTGTTACGGCCCAAAGAGAGAGGTGGGTTGTCACAGTTGACTTCTACATAAGACCATCTGTGTCTACACTTAGATCTCATGTGAAAGATACCACAGCTGTCTGGGAAATCCTCCAGGAGATGGAATTGGAGGAAGCCACTCTTTTGGTGAGTTTTAACATAGAGGCATTATACACCAACATCCCTCACGAGGGAGAGTTGGATGCTATTGTTCATTTTCTCAACCAAAGTGATACCGCAGAGAACCCACCCATTGAATTTCTTCTGCAACTCTCTGAGTCTGTCCTTAAATTTAATTTGTTCTCCTCTTTAGACACTAAGTACCTCCAGGTAAAATGGATTGTCATAGGGGCAACCTTTGCCTCTTGTATGACCAATCTGTACATAGATGTAAGGAAAGGAAAAGAAAGGAAAGGAAAGGAAAGGAAAGGAAAGGAAAGGAAAGGAAAGGAAAAGGGTAATTATTTAACCAGGAAAGGCACACTAAGCCAAGGCTTGTTTCCAGGTGTGACCTGGGAGCCCAAGGAAGTTAAGTGACTTGCTCAGGGTCACACAATAAGCAAGTGGGGGCGGTGAGATTCCAACCCAGGTCTCCAGGGTTGCAGCTTGGAGCCATAAGCCTCAGTGCTATACTGCCGCCAATGTATGGGAGATGGAGAACATTTAAGGTGCTGCCCAGGACCAATATTGTGACAAGGTTTGTCTCTGGAAGAGATATACTGATGACATTGTGGCTGTGTGGTGTGGAACAGCAGAAGAACTTCAGGAATTTGTGATGGTTTGTTTATGTTTGTTTAAAACTTTATTTTTTATATAGGGACAAATGATTAGCGCCAAAGACACTGTTTACAATCAGGTCCTGTAAAATAATTCCATAAATAAACATCAACAAACTACAATACACACACCATTAACATAATAATTAACATTATCCATAACATACACATTCATTCTGCAAATATTCAAATAATTTACCTTTAAAACTAGACAGACTAACTATTTTTTCTAGGTATTTAGGCAATTTATTCCACGAAGAAGCAAATCTATTTTGTAGCTTCATTTCCCCTATATTACTATAATATTGAAGTATTGGAATTATATTTTCTGAATTTCTTGTACAAAGACCTTGGCTGTCTGAAAACTGTAACGTTACATAACATACTTAGCTAAAGGATGAATGCTTTTCTCATATATAATCTTGTGACAATTAATTAGCCATACATAATTTCTTTGAGCCTCAGGATACAACCAATTTAAGTGATCATATAACTTACAGTGATGCATTTTATATTCACCCTTAACAATGAATTTACCTAATCTATAAACTGTTTGATTAACTTTTTTTAACACTGTCTGAGAGGAATTCATATAAATCAAAGCACCGTATTCAAGTACCGATATTAGCATTTGCTTAACAAGTTTCTCTCTAGCTAGTTTAGGCAAAACACCTGTTAATCTTCTGAGGTCACCCAATCTTTGGTTAACTTTTTTTATCTGTATATCAACATGATTTTCAAATGTCATACCAGAATCTATATACAATCCCAAATACCTGTAACCTTTTACTTCCTCAATTTGTACACCATTAATTAAGTGGCTGTGTAACTGTGGCTCAGTTTTCAATCTATGCCCTAAGCGAAACTTCATACACTGAGTTTTCCTTGCATTAAGTAAAAGACCAGAGTCACCTAACCACTTCTGCAATGAAATTAAATCACTTTGCCACTGTTGTTCTACAGTTCCCACATTATCGGCTGAGACCAGCAAAACAGTATCGTCCGCATATAATCTGATCTCCCCATGTTTTATTGTTTTCGCAAATTCATTTACATAGACATTAAACATAAATGGGCTGAGTATCAATCCCTGACGGACACCACGATTTATTTTTTCAAGGTTCAATACTGAGTCTCCATTGATGACACACTGTCTATGATTTGCCAAGTATGATGCCATCCATGTTAATGGTCCTTCCTCTATCCCAACCAACCAAAGTCTTTCCAATAATTTTCTATGCTAAACCAAATCAAAAGCTTTACTCAGGTCCATGAACACTGCTCCAGTGATTTTTCCCTGATCCAGTGATGTTGCTATCTGGTTATAGAAATCCATTAGGGTGGTGTTCGTGGATCTTCCCAGTCTAAAACCATATTGTTTATCTGTAAAAATTGTATTTGATTCCATATAATAACTAATTTGGGAATGAACACTATGTTCTAAGATTTTTGATAATATTGGAAGTATCGTAATTGATCTATAATTGGATGGTACAATACTATCTCCCCCCTTATAAATTGGTATCACCTTACCCATTTTCCACACATCAGGGACTACTGAACTAGTAAGACTCCAATTTAGAAGATAAGTTACTATTGGTGCTAGAATATCAGCACCAACCTTAAGATATCTTACTTCAACTCCATCTAAACCACCTGCCATTACTCACATTTTGGTTTTGAAGCTGTATTTGCACTCCATTTATACATAAAGATCTAAAACTAAACCAAACATCTTGCTATATCTCATCTTTATTTTTTAGTTCAGCAATCAATTCTGTTACAGATATATCAGCTGTTTGCTCTTTTGGTAAAGGAATATTCAAATCAGTTGTCAATTCCATAAATCCTCTCTTAAAATTTGTCTGTAATTTTGATCCTGATAAAATCGATTTTTTTGGATTTGGAAATTTCTAGTGGAAATAATTGCATCATACAAACTAACATCTATCAGAAACAGACAGAAATATATTACTCCTGTAATCTAGCTGTCTTCCCCAACACATTGTCAGGAGCATCTCTAAGGGTCAATATCTCAGCTTGTGGAGAAACTGCAGCAATAAGAGAGCTATTAGTCAGGGAGCAGAAAACCTTAAAGAAAGGTTCCTGGAAATAGGCTACTCACAGGTAACCTTACTGGTGCAGACGGTTTTGCCAGAGGTCAAAATAGGGAAAATTTACTGTTTAGGGAATGCACAACCACAGAAACTCAGGGCAGTATGAGTTTTGTCACCACTTTTCAATGCACTCTAAGTACTGCATGTGGATGACATAATTAAAAAACACTGGTCTGTGCTAAATGGTGAGCATGCCCTGAATCAGACCAGGCATTCAGCTGCAGATTTTCATCAGAATTACTGCACAAACTATTTCTTTAAATCGGATCTTCTTGTCAAAACAGTAATAAAAAAACAAAGATTCAGACAATGTACATATTTACATCTAGTTTATTTATCTTCCTCAGCGGTGACAGGACACATTAGAGAGTAAATGAATTTATGATATTGAACAGACAGAGATGAAGTGGTATGAGCAGAGGAGCAGAGTGACTATTTAAATGACATTGCTTGCCCCCAGGATGTGACTTCCAGTTGTCAGAAGTGGGAGCGGCCAAGGTCTGCTGGCTGAAATCAGATTAATCAGGTACAGCTAAAAACACAATTTTATCGATCTGTTTTCATCTGTGTAATAAATACTTCAGCTTCATCCGATGCCAAAAAAAGGGTACATGTGAGTACTCTGGTACATCAGAAAATGAAAAACCAGCAGGATCCACTAGATCTTTACCCATTTATATATACAAGAAAGAACCTGTTCACCTCAGGAGAATTAATGAGTTAGTAGAACAAAATATAGTAAACAGAAAATGTTATACCTGATCCTACCCAGCAAAAAAATGCCAGTACCCGACTTACGTGCTACAGCTACCTGATGGGTAGCTCATACCTGGTAAAAATATCTTCTAATTAGCCAAAGTAGAAAACAAAGTACTTCAGATATAAAAGGTAACAGTTGAATGCCTTTTAAAAACTAATATTGCCTACTGGGTCAATCCAAGAGTCAGATCCACAGACATAAATATCCCCCATACCATTCCAGTGAGGACAATGGGAGCGGACACCAGAGAAACAATTTTATCCACAGTTTGAGTGGCTTACCTGTTAACCATCAGTGATGTGAATGTAAAATGCTTTCCAGACCTCTCATTCCAGACCAGGGCCTGAAGAAAGCATTTCAATGGTGTCAAACAGAAATCAAGGGCACTCACCATTATCCATTCCTTTCTGCTGCCAGTGCATTTAAGGATCACATATGTGGGGAAGTCCTGGCAGTTTTCAGTGCCAAAGGATGCTGGAAGGTGGCCAGAGAGGACTGAGATGGAGTTTGCTTCACGGGAGAGGCCCAGCATGGAAGAAGATGTCTCTGGAGAGGAGTCGGGTGAGGACTGACAAAACTGGACTAAATGGTGTACTCTTTATTACCATTGAGCTCAGTTGGGACTACCAGGACATTGCAATGGAGCTTGGTTCATCTACATTGATTTGTTAATGTTTATAGAATGGTTCTTATCCAGTGAGGAGAAAGGTGGGATCTAATGATATTTTTTTTTGGCAGGGAGCATTAGTGCAGGATGCTTCAGTCGTCTTGGTGATAACCACCATTCTTGGGTAATTCCCTTGCCTTCTCAGTCTCAGGGGGGAAGTGTTAATGTCTCAATATAAAGCTCACTGTATCAAGTTGATCTGCCTGTTACATTGACTGGAATTTGTTTAAGGTTCGAAGTAGTGTGTAAAGATTATTGAAAGCTTGTCAGGGATAGTGCTGCGTAATATGCTTAAGGGAGCACATAACTCCTAAATTATAAAATCAAACTGATGCTTGTATAAATAGCAGTTCAGTGTGACTGCAGCTAATATGTTTGAATGTTTTACCTAAATCAGGGAAATTCCATAGTCATTGAGATGGCTGGCATTACAAGTAAAATATGGTTTAAATATAATTTAATGGAACCACCACCTCCTATTGTAACACATTACAGGCGATGCATAATTGTTTATCGGCTGATTGCTCAGCTGTATTGCTGTAAATGTCTATTTTATTGCCCTGTATAAGGTACCATGTATTTGTTTTATTTTCAAACAATAAACATAAATGTCAAATGAAAACTGATATTAGTTTTTTGTAATATACTGAGTCCCAGATATTCAGAAATGCACCAAAGTCCAGCACAAGTCTGGCACAGCAAAAATCTGAAGTGCCATGGTGCAACAGGAGCCAAACTGCGCCAGCGCAACCTGGCTGAATTTGGAAGAGTTGCGCCATGGTGCAAACAGAGCTGTGCCATGGTGCAAACAGAGATGCTACATCAAAACTGTGGGAGCAGAGCAGCAGAGCAACAGAGGAGGGCATGACACAGAGAAAAGACCCAGGGATAGAGCCATGGAAGCACTGTGACAGGTCACAGGAGGCCTCCACTAGCAGGGCACACACAGGCACCCAGACACATGACCCCAGAACACATCAGTAGCACAGATAACAGGCAACAGGAGGTGCCAACAGGCAATAGAGGGCCACCAAGGGAGCTCCCCTGCAGGCCGCTGGCCATGCCCCCCAGACCATAGCAGGCTACACCCAGGACCATGCAGTCAAGCACACACATACCACACAGGTACACAGGAAGCCCACACAGTAGGCACTGAACATGCTGGGTGGCAGGTAGCATGGCAGACCACATGGGACAGGCAGCAGAACAATAAAGCAGGGGCCCCAAAACAGCATCCAGACAGTACCTGACCAATGACCATGGCCATGTGCCACCACCACACACACAACCACCACACACCCCTGACAGTGGCCCCATGGGCACCCCAAGGCACAGCTACCAACCCAGGGGATGGACACTACCACAGTGAGACACACCACAGCACACAGCAGTGAACCACGGAAGCACAACACACGCCCCATCACATGCACACCATGCAGACAGACAGTGGGCCACTGCAGCATGGCTTCTCATGCCACCTGAAAAACAGACACAGACACAGGTAGGTAAGTCAGAAAACTATATTTGTCAACAAACTATATACAAACAACCAGGGGCTGGGAAAGGGTAGGTACAGGGAGGAAGGGGACAGGGAACAGGGAACAGGGACTGTACAGTGGGAGGGGAGACAGTAGGGGAAGGTACATCAGGGGAAACAGGGGAAAATAGGGGCAAAACTTATGGCGACCCTGTCTGGCTGTGCTGGCAAGCTGATGCTCACTCCTATTGGCCTGCAGCATGTGTCTGATCCACATCACCATCTCCAGGGTCAAAGAGGCCATGAGTAGCATCTGGGGCAGTAGACAGATTAGCAGAGCCCGTGATGGTCTCTGCTGCCAGACACCTGTAAGGAGGGACAGGACAGGTGATCAGTGCAATGGTCCAAGGAACCATGCCCACCCACAGAGTGCAATGGGCTGCAGGAACACACACCCTCGGAGTGCCTGTAACAGCCACCTGCAGGGGCGTGGGCCAACACCAGCCAGCAACTTGGTGCACCATGACAGTGCACAGAGGTGGTCCCTGCCACACAATGGCCACATGATTGTACAAAGACAGTCACATGGCACAGAGCACTGGCAGCACCACAGCAACAACAGTGGCAGCCGGGCACATGCCCACCCCACCTACAGCCGGAACATGTGTCCAATGGATGTGCCACAGTGACATACACCATGTGCAATCTGACACACACAGCTGCCATGGCACATGGCACAGGTGGCCATGCTTGCACTCATGTCCCCCGCCACCCACCATGTACAGTGTGAAGGACCATGACAGTGCTTACCTGCCCTATGCGTCCCTGCTGGTGCCAGTCCAGTGCTGTCATGGTGAGCTCCCTGCTGCACTGCTGCAGCCCTGGCCCACTGTCGGTCCTCTGGTCCTGGGAATGGAAAGAAGACAGAAGCACATCAGTAACCGACCACAGCAGGTGCCCCCCCAACCCCTGTGCACAGGGTGTACCCCTGCCCAACCCATCCCACATGCCTACATGGCTGCATCACAACACAAGCAGAAGCTGGCAATGCCACTCTGTGATGTGCACAATGACATTGTATCCATCTGCAGGGCATGCCAGGCAACCAAGCCAACACCACTGTACAGCACCAGGGCAGACATGCAACATGGGATGACTTACCTAGCTGTGGCACAGCCCCACATCTCGCACATGCCTGTAGCCTCCTCAACCACTCTGGGTCCCACCGCATGAGGTCCCCATATCAGTGGTAGCATTGCTTGCCTGTCCTGGGCACCCTCATCCTGTGCTCCAGGATGGCAGCTATCTCCTGCCACACAGTGCCCCTGGCCCACTGCAGGGCCCCTGCCCAAAGAGTTGGGGACATGGTGCTCTACACAGGCCACTAGGTTGGACAGCTCAACCTGTGTCCAGTTGGTAGCATGTCTGGCTCTTCCCTGCACCATGTTCGCTATAGCCAGATCGTCAGCAATAATGGCAGAAGAAGTGCACGTGTCCACAGCAAGTGCCCACCATGCAATGCGTAGGAGCATGCGCAGTGCCCACCCATCATGCAGGGCCAGAGATGCATGGAATGGGGTGGCTACGTGGGGTCACAGGGGTCACCCACCATTGTGCAAGTGTGTGATAGGGCATGGCACCCCATGCATGGTCATGCACATAGATGGTCATGCACAACATGCACAATGCCCACAGCATCACACTGTCCATGCATGGTGCATGATTGACACCATGATGCTGTGATACACATGTGCACTGCAGGCCTGTGCACTGTGTATGCATGTGCATTGCACTACTGTGACTTGCTCTGGTGCAATATTGTGATATTCAGACACCACATGCAAATGAGCTCATCAGCCAATGCGTGGCACAGTGGGTGCATTAGCATGCCATTACTGATGTGCCCAACTTCATTTGCATGCGTTGCACCTTATAAACACCACTGAACAGCACAGGCCATGGACCGGTATTGCAACCTTGATAAGTAAATTGTGCATGCTGCTGCAACTCACTGGGAGCAGACAATACTGCAGGGTGAGACGGACCAGGCAGATGCTGCCACTGTCACACTGTGCTGTCCATGTCCACAGGCAGCAATGTGTCGGCACATGAGGAGGGCAAGGAGCGGGGGCCTGCATGGAAGCACAGGCCCAACTTCACAAAGGCTGAGACTGATGCCCTGTTTGAGGGCTACCCAAACAGGGAGCCCCTATTGAGTGGCACCACAGGCACACCACAGGCCAGGGCTGGTGCATGGGAGGAGGTGGAAACCTATGTGAACCAGCACGGCAGCCACCAGTGGTTGGCACAGGAATGCCAAAAGAAGGTGGGCACAGACAAGTGGCGGATTAAGGAGAAGGTGGCAGCCATCCAGGCATCCTGTACTGCCACCGGTGGAGGGCCTGTGGATGCACCCTCACTAATGCCACAGGAGGAGTTGGTGGCAGCCACCATGTGCCACACCATGGTGAAGGGTGTGCCTGGAGGAGGATTCTAGATGGGTGGCAGCCCATCACTGCATGGTATGTATGTCAGACATGCACAGCTGGTGGCATGGAGGGTGTGAACATGGGTATGCTTGTGTGCATGCAGCCAGCATGCATGCCATGTGCATGCCATGCTGCAGGACACATGCAGTGGCAGTGTACATGGGGAGGCATAAGTGGGCATTGCATTACTGACACGCCATTTGTCTCTTTCAGCACCAACACACCTCCATGCAGAAGGTGGGCTGACTGCAGCGGCAGCAATGGTGGATGCTGGAACAGCCCCTGAGGACCAGCCATCCACATCCACCAGCATCTGGGGCCCAACAGGCTGCAGCTCAGCACCACGGTGCAAGCGGATGTCCTGGACCTGAGATCAGACAAGGCTGTGGATGTGATCCTGCAGGATGCCAGCCTTGGGGTCCTGTGTGTGGAGACACAGATCGGGGTGGAGTCCGACTCCAATAAGAACTGCTCTCAGCTCCTGGGCAGCATGGGCGACATTGTGGATGTGTCGTCTCTGCTGGCATCTGACACAGGCACCATGCCCAGCGCTCTGCCACCAGTGGAACAGCTGCCTGCCACAACTGTGCCCTGTGGTGGTGGTGGTGCAGCCGCGCAGGTGCAGAGTGGCATACAGCAGCTGGACAGGTGATGGCAGCAGGCTGCGGGTGCCACCAGACAGCCTGATATGGGATCTGTCACCGGTGCACCTGCTGTGCCCATTCCCCCTGCAGACCCACAGTGCAGCGTCCACTGGAGAGGGGGACTGTGTAGCATGGCTGGTCACCACAAGAGGATCAGTATCCCACCCCGGAGCCCCAGGATGCTGACCGGCTGCTGCTGGCGTCCGTGCAGCAACAGGTGCTGCTTGCTGCTGGGGTGCGTGCACTGTGTGCGGAGGTGCACCAGTTGGCTTAGCAGCAGGAAAGGGGCACTGCACAGTTTCTGGCATGCATGCAACACATGCAAGAGGCCACTACTGCATCCTTGGATCACATTGCCAGTGTGATCACAGATGGCTTTGCATTACTGGCTGCCACAGGGCATGGCCATGCACAGGTGACCCTCGCAGAGAAGCAGTGCTCTGTCCACCTCATGGACCCGGCATCAGGTGACCCCAATACGGTGAACACCAGTCTCTGATGTAGGCATCCCAGGCACACCTAGGGCTGGCCTGTTTGGGCACCTGCACACCTTCACGAGGACATGGTCACGGTCCCATGGTTCCACCCCGGGAGTCATTGGACACTCCCCCTGGCAGATGTGCAGCCTGTGGCTGCTGATCAGCCTTGGCATGGCTGCCCCCATGGCCATGGTGGCCATGGTACCGAGCAGCTGCTCTGATCTTCAGGCAACCCTAACCGCTGTCTGCAGCCGCTGCCCTGTGTGCACATGGGTGATGTGTGTGCCCAACACTGGTGTCATGCCTGTGTGTCACACCGCACGTTGCCTGTGTGTGTGCTCACTTGGCCACTAGCCATGTGGTGTGGCTGTGATGAGGCAGTCTAGCACCAGTTGTGCCTGTGCATTGGTGCAATGCATCTGATCCACACCACATACCAATGCCTGGGTGGGTGGGTACATATGTGTGTGTGTGTGTGTTGCTGTGTGTGGTTGTTTGCCACTGAGTTCCCTACCCCTGCATCATGCCTTTGTGTGTGCATGCCCAGTGCCATACATGCCCTTACATGTGTGCTGTACCTGGTTGTGTGGCCCATGCCTGTGTACCACACCACCTACCTGTGTGCACCATACTGCTCCTGTGCGATGGTGTCCCAGTGGTGTCACACCTGCTGGAGCAGCCAGGGGTACCTCCACCCAGGGGGTGGCTTTCCACCACCCTCTGGCCCATTGCCTCCATCATCCCCACTACTGTTGCCCTCATCAGCCTCAATAGCTATCCCATGGTCAATGGCCATGTTGTGCAATATGCAGCAGGCCAAGAATAGGCCACAGGCTTTTGAGGGGCTGTACTGTAGGGAACTGCCAGACCTGTCTAGGCAATGTAACCATTCCTTCAGCATGCCAAAGACCCGCTTGATGATGTTGTGCATGCTGGCGTGTATCTTGTTGTACTGGCCCTCTGCTGGGGACGATGGGCGCCGGTAGGGGGTGAGCAGCCAGGGCCTCAGTAGGTATGCACTATCGCCTGTGTGGAGATTGACATGGTTAGCCCTCTGCTATTCTGTGCTGAGCCCCTTGTTTATCACTGGCACCAACGCCACCATGCACACCCTGCCCGACCCCATCCACAGGTCTGCTCTGCCCATCACCCCTTGCTCATGTCATACTCACTCACTAGATGGCCCATGGGGATGTCCCCACATTCAAACCTGTGGCACAGTGCAGAGCTGTGCCAGATCAACGTATCATGTGCACTCCTGGGCTGTGTGGTGCAGACATTGGTGATACACCCCATGGCATCTCACACCACCTGGCAGTTGACACTTGGGCTCCCCTTCCTGTTGATGTATGCCACACCCTCAGGGTCAGGTGGCATGCGGATACCCATGTGGGTGCAGTCAATGGCCCCAATTATGTCAGGCATGCATGCCACCCTGTGGAAGTCCTGCATGGTTGCTGTACGCATCGCCTGTGTGCTAGGGGAATGGATATATTCCAAAGCACGTGGCTGTAGTGCATTGAGGAACTGTGTGAGGAGGCAGAACGTGGCTGACTGGGTTATGCTGGTGGTGTCCCCTGTTGGTCTTTGGAAGGTGCCCGTTGTGAGCAAGCACTTGACAGTGGTCACCTTTATCTCCACAGACATGGCGTGGCTCCATCTGGTGGGTGCCTGTATCTCTTCACTGCACAGCTCACAGAGCTGCCTCAGAATGGCCCTGTTCAGGTGGTACTGGCCCATGATCTCTGTGTCACTGTAATTCTCAAAGGTGATGTGGGCATGGTACCAATCTGTGTTAGGCATACTGCCAATGGGCCCTTCCTCTGCCACTTCGCTGTTCCTCCTGCCCCCTCACACCCCTCATTATGGCCTCCATCATGAACGGTGCACTTTCAATGGCCCTTGCTGTCCACTCCCCCCCTGGGCAGTTGGCTGCTGGCTGTGTGATACCCTGGCACATGGTATGTGTGTGTGTGTGCGTGTGTGTCTCTCTCTCGCTCTCGCTTTCTGACCCCTCTCCCAGGCCAATTCTCTGTCCTTGTCCCACTGTGTGTGGCCTTTGTCTGTCTGCCTGTGTCTCTGTCTCTCTCTCTGTATCTCCCTCTCACTATCACCCCTGGTACAAGTGCTGTCTGTGTGTTTGCACCCTGTATTCATAGGAACAAGTCTGCTCAGAGCTACTTTGATTTGCTCCACACTTGTGCCATGGTTTCAAGGTTGAACATGCCACTGCACTGGATATTCATGGGAATGCACCCTGATCTTGTGCCTGCATTCATTATGGTTGCACATTGGCACAATGGATTTTGCGCTGCACACTGGATCCCACTGAATATGGCTCCTTGGCGCAATTCCACACTTGAGCTGGTGCAACTCAGTTGCACTATGCGCAACTGCTCTGAATGTCTTGGATTTGCTTGTTAAATCATTTTTAGTCATATTTTAAAGTACTCCTTGCAAGCGACTGATTAAAGTCAACAAAGTTCAGTGTGCCCCCCCTCAGTACTAGGGATGAAGTGAATTTTTACTCCACCGATGAAGTTGGTGTGAAGCTGGGAACTTTATACTATGCATACTGTAGCAAGGTGAAGTCCTGATTTCATCCAACTTAACATAAAGTCCTCTTTTTAAACACCAAACCATTGCTTTTATTTTAATGCACCCCACACTGTGCAAATATCTCCTACCCCTTGAAACTACCCAGACCTTTAAAACTGTTATTCCCTCATCCTACTACTCTCTAGCACCTCCCTCATTGTTCCCTCACCACAGTAACAGTCACGTTTCCTATAATAAAAGCAATTATAGGGCACTGCTGCATACCTACAGTACATAGTATTAATATAATCCCTTTCTCACACCCACAACAAATCACATAATTTTAAACCCCACCTCTCCCCACCCCATCAATATCCCCCAGATTCATCAGTTACCCGCCACCGTATGCACCCTCTAGCACCCAACTTCCCTACTCCTCCATGACCCCAAAGTGTAATGATAGTCTTAAATACCTGTAAAAGGAAAAGATTGTCCTGTGGTGGTGCAGGCATGCTCAGTCTTCAGTGTCCTGCATAGAATGAATGAACAATGACATGCTCCTCTAGTAACCCCTGTTTGGTCACTTGTCAGCATTTTGTTCATGAATGTTCATGAAGGCAGGAATGGCATTTAATATTCTTAAACAATTTATGAACATTATGAGCAACTGTATGTACTCTGATGAATGGTCATGCACTACTGGTAGTAAAATGGGGGAAGGGACTTTTTAAAAGGTTCATCTGAGATGTGCCCACCTCTACTTTCATAGTTAGATTTGGTCCAAATTGGTGTTGAATGTCTACATCTGTCTCAGGTTTAGACATAGTTGCCTCCAAAACTGAAATTTGCAGTTTTATACAAACTGATACAAATCATGCCCTTTTGTTGCAAACAGATGCATTTGGAAATATCAGCAGTGCTGCACGCATGTGTTTGGCCAGATGCAGACACAAAGTGCATTTGTGTCCACATCCAGCTGCTTTGAAAATCCAACTCAGTACATTGCCCTTAAAACCAATATCGATCTTGTACAGTATGACATAATGAAATACTGCATTTATTTAAGGAAAACACAACCACAGTGCAGGTGACCCTGCAAGTGTATTGAGATCAGCAACAAGTTCGATCAGGTAATGGCAAGAACTCTCAGCCACTATAAACTATACCAAATTACTTTATTTTACTATAGTAAAAACAGATGGAAGCGCTGACAAAGACAAAATCTCTCAACCACATTAGTCCAGTACCGACTGTGGCTTGAGATCCAGAATCAACCTGCCACTTCTGCTATTATTATTGCTGTCTTTCTTCAGCTAGTTCCTTTGTTTCTGATTTGGTTTACAAGAAAACCTTGAGACTGACTTCTGCTGAAGTCACAAATACTGTACAGGGTAACCTCATGACCCACTTCTGCTGAAGTCACAATAAAAGCCAAAATGAAACCAGCAAAAAATAACATACTGGTGGCCCAGGATGCCCATCCAGCATGCTGACCAACTGAAGTGCTCATGAGGTTACACGCTTATGTATTGACCCACATAGAAACATAGAAACATAGAATTTGATGGCAGATAAGGACCACCAGGCCCATCCAGTCTGCCCATTTTCCTTACCTACTAAAAGCCCCAGATCCTACTTTATCTCCAGCTTCACCTCCTCTTTTGAACTGCTAGGGTTCCCCTATGTCTATCCCATGCAGTTTTGAATTTCTCCAATGTCTTTGCCACCACCTCTGCAGGGAGGCTGTTCCATGCCTCCACTACCCTTTTGGAGAAGAAGTACCGTGCCCCTTAGTCTACCCCCTTCCAGTCTCATGGCATGCCATCTTGTTCTCGAGCATCTTTTCCTCTGAAAGATGCTGCCCTTTTGTACCTTGTTTATTCCCTTTAGATACGTGAAGGTCTCTATTATGTTGCCCCTCTCTCATCTCTCCTCCATGATATACATATTGAGTTCCTCCAATCTGTCATCAAATGATCTTTAGTGTCGTCCCTGCACTATTGTTGTTGCCTTTCTTTGAACTGCCTCCACCCTGTCTATGTCTTCAGCTGAAGTTAGTTGTGAGGTTTTCCTGTATTTGTGACCTCAGTAGAAGTCGGTCTCAAGGTTTCCTTGTAAACCAAAACAGAAACAAGGGAACTAGCTGAAGAAAGACAGCAATAACAATTGCAGACATGGCAAGTTGATTATGGATCCATAATCACAGCCGGTACGGGACTAATGTGAATGAGAGGTTTTGTGTTTGTCTGTTCTTCCATGTATTTTTTTCTACAGTAAAATAAAGTCATTTGGTATAGTTTATAGTGGCTGAGAGTCCTCACTGTTACCAGATTGAACTTGGTGCTGACCTCAATACACTTGCAGGGTCATCTGCACTGTGGTTGTGTTTTACTTGCATTGGCTACACACTCTGAGGTATGCACAGAAGAAGTGGGTGAGCCCCCTCTACTGCGACCCAGAGGTTGTGTTTCAACTGAATTTATTTATTTCATTTTGGTAACCAGGTAGTGCCCACTGAGACCAAAGGTTCCTTTTACAGGGGTGACCCAAAATTAATTACAGCTATAACACAACAGGTACAAAGGGATTAACACATTAAAACAATGTTTACAAAGTCAGCAAGTGTGAAACAAACACAGCTTATTAAATATACAATAAGTAGGACAACATTACAATAGAGGGTTTAGGCACAAAGTAAGATGAGGCTAGAGGTACATTTTCTTGAACAATAATCATAGGACATCTACAATAAGAGTGAGTACCTTATAATAAAGGGTAAGTCATTCAGCAACAAAGGCAAATGTTCTAGGGTAATCTAAGAAAGGGGTGATCAATGATAGCAGGAGCAGAGGCAACTCTCAAGTAAATTGGTCTTTAGCCTATTTCTAAAGTAGGAGAGCCCATTTCTAAAGCAGGAGAGAGTATTGGCATGCTGTAGGACCTCTGGGTACGTATTCCAGAGGGAAGGAGCCAGGAAGACAAAGGATCTCTTCTCCATAGGGATACGGATCCTAGGCACATCAAGCAAATTTCTATTACAGGCGCGGAGAGGCCTTCTTGCATTGAACACAATGTGATTTTTAAGCTACAAATGGCATAGAATAAGTAGGAATAGTAGTTGTAGTAGAACTGTATTTTTATGAGGCCCCCTTCCAAGGCTCAGAGCACCAGTACAAAAAGAAACCAAAAGAAAAATAAACAATCAGTACTGTACTCCAACCAATTCAAACATAAAAAATATTAATGCAATACATACACATTCTTTTTTTTTTTGTAAATATGATTTTTATTAAAATGTTCCATGCTGTATCATCATCCAACAAACATAATGAAGGCAAAGTATTGGGACAGCTGGTGTGGTGTTAAGTCATCATTACGATTCACTGTTCTGGAGTACAATGTCTAGTGACTATAATTTTTCCTCCTTCCCCTAAGGTACATACGAACACACAAATTGCCAGCAGAACAGGCCATATGGTATGTCGAGTCTGAAACATTGTGCAGTTAGCCCCTCAGCATGCAGCTGCCCCACCCTTCCCACCCTTCCTCACTGACCTCCCCACTCTGTCCCATCCCCTTGAAGCAGCCCACTGTCCCACATGCAACCACCTCCTCCGGTGGGGTGTTCCATTTTGTCTACCACCTTCTACAGTGGGGAGGGGAGATTAACAACAGTTACCTATACATTTTACATATTGTGCAGCCATTCAGTGTGGGTTCTTCTTGTGAGTATTACGATACCTTGGTGCGGCAAAGGGAAAACTAGGTGTGGACCCGGGACCCCTCATGAGGGGGCGAGGGGGAAGGTGGGGACCAGACCAACTCACTTCAGCAAACTTTTTTAGACAGTTGAGTAGTGTAACACCCACTTGAATGTACTGGACACATCTGGTATAGGAGCTGGGAATGCCAATGACAACATTGTAGACCACTATAGAATAAATTCTTTATTTCTTTGTCCTTGCTCATCAAGTGCAGGCGCCAATCCATCCAGCATAACAAGCAAAGCTCAGCTCTGTCATTTAGGGAGTGTGTAATTTTTTCCATTTTATAGATCAGATTTATGGATGACCTACAGGCTGGGATATCTGGCTTCTGGGAGTTAGCTAAAGTCTGGTGATTTTTTTTTTTTGCTGCAGTGAGTAATATGCCTAGGAGATAGCTTGTATTTGGGTTGGAAAAGTATCAAGGGAGTAAAATTAAGCAAGAATAGTTCAGCTGTCAGGATAATTGGCCTTCACAATAACTCCTTCAGCCCTGCCTGCAGCCTCTAAAAGAAAGGGCTCTGTAACAGCCAGGACCACATGATGTGGGCATGCTGGGCACAAGTTTCTCGACAGCACCTCCAGCAGGAGGAATCCCTTAAAGTGAGATAGTGTGCTGTAATAACTGGTGTGAGGAAGAACCTCACCAAATGTTTCCGTGAATATTCTTGCCACTGGTGGGAACTTGTGACTTTTGAGCACATTCGACATGCTTTGTTCCACCTCTCTATGGTAACTGGGGACTCCAGTTTCTCCTGCCACTTCAGGAGTATATACTGCAAGGATTCTCCAGAAGAATCAGCCAGTGCCTTATATAGATGGGAGACTAGGTGGTCTGCCACTCCTGATCTCATGAGGTCAATCAGTGAGTGTATAATCGCTGGATAATCCTTCAGGTTATGTGCTCCTATAGGGAGGGAGGATAAATAGTTTCTTAATTGCAGAAATCTATAGACATTACATTGTCTAAGACTGAACTCCACCTGGGCCTCAGTAAATGACTTTAGTATATTCCTCGACATAAGTTGATGAATTTATTGTAGGGAGTGGCACTCTCAATTCTGTAATGCCAGGTCAGTTCTTGCAGGAAGAAAGCAATCTAAGAGTGGGATTCGGCACAATAGCAGTAGGAAAGGTATTATATGTAATGATCTGTTAATAGCAATCCTGGTATTGACCTGGAGGTGAAGCCACGGGTTCAGATTGGTTACTGTTTTGGGCCATGGTTCAGTATAAGAGAGGGTAGTTACAAAGTCTGTGTTAGAGAAAAAGGAGTTTTTGATCTCTTGCCAGAGAGTTTGGGAGCCACCTAGGTGATGGCTCATTATATACTACCCAGTATCATTTCCCAGTCCAGACAAAACATGATATTTCTTTGTTACAGTAATGAAAAATGGTGAGGGGCACAGAGATCAGGACATTCTGAAATAAGTTTAATATCTTGGGAAGGATGACCATATAGACTATTTTACCTTTTTAGTGAGGCTCATGAATAGTGTTCTAGCACATTAGGTCTAATGTGAGCTGCGTCGAGAATGGTGAATAGTCATCTTGGTAGATGGTATCTGTGGTTGTTGACAGATATGTCCCCAACTATTTTAATTTTTGTAGGTTCCACTGAAAAGGATATTGTTGTTGAATTTCTCATGATTGGGAGTAATGAAAGGTTAAGGATTCAGTTTTAGCAGTATTCAGTTTGTATCCCGACATGGCACCAAAATCTGCTAGGATTTCAAACATGTCTGAAAGTGATCGGTCTGGGTCATCAGAAAAAGAAGTACATTGTCTGCGTATAGTGTGATTCGGTGTTCTTCTGTGTCCAGCTGTATGCCCAATATGGTAGTGGCCTCATGGATAACCCAGGTCAATGGTTCTATGTATACTGCAAAGAGCAGGGGGTTAGAGGATACATCCCTGTCTAGTTCCATGGAGTAGAGGGAAGTCTACTGATTGGTGGCCAGACACCTTAACGCATGGCCGAGGTGACTAATAGATGCATTGTAGTAGTTGAATTAGGGTGACTGGGAATCCTAATCTCCCATCACCTAATAGAGGAAAGAATAGGAGACCTGATCAAACACCTTTTCATCATCAAGGCTGAGGAGAACTAAGGGAGTCTGATAAATCTGCATTTCATGTATGATAAGCAGCATGTGCTGTATATTGTTTGCTGTGGTTTAAAAGGGGACAAACCCAGTTTGTTCAAGTCCCACAAACATGGGGAGTACATTATACAGTCTATGGGCCAATATGGCCCTGAAGTGTTTATAGTAAGTGTTAAGCACTGAAATTGACTAGTAGGAACCACATAAAAGGGGAATTTTGTCCACTTTGAAAATCAGCGAGATAGCAGTGAATTATCATGTTGGTGGGGGGGGGGGCACTTGACATGACTTCATATGCCTCCTGAAGGAATGGGGGAGAATTTGTACCTTAATGGCCTTACAGAATTCAGCCCCACACCCATCTTGGCCTGGGGCTTTCACGGTCTTGGAGCATCTAATTACTTCCTCAATCTTTTCTGTCAAGATAGGGGCAACTAAGCATGCTCCCTGCTCCTCAGTTAGCTTAGGGAGCTTCAAGTTGTTTAGGAAGAAGGGGATTGCCTCTGGTGGATTGGACTTCTTTTTAATCAGTACTTTGTCACTTGATCTCTCCTGGCTGCCACTTCTGACTGAACCCCCCCCACAGCCCCATCACCTCAGCTCCCTCAGGATTTACCTTCACTTACGTCCACTACCACTGGCAGTGCCCGGCTACCCAGTACAGAGCCTGTGGGGGGTCCTTCGTCACCTGTAGCCTGGGATGTTTTTCCTCTATTTTCCTTCCTTTCCCTCCCCTATTGCTGTGACACACACGTCAACGTGCATGCATAGAGACATGTGCATGCTGCAGAAGTCCCGCAGCACCCTACTCTTGTTGGCAACAATCAGTCCCACACTACCCTTGGGCCTCCACTCAGGGGCAGTCATTCGGTGGTAACACTAGTCCTCCCTCCCCGGGAGAAAAGACCAGTCCTATGGATGCTCAATCCTCCTCTCACTCCCCAGCAGACTCCTGGTGGCCCACTCACACTGTGAACATGAGTCATTGGCATTGCAGAAAGTAAGGCATGGATGCTTCAGCCCTCCAAGACACTGGGCTGGCTTGGTGAAGTGGACTTTTGTGGGGTGTACAAGGTTTGGTAATAAGAATACAAGGGATGTCATGGAGCTTTGTGAGACAAGATCCAGTTCTTGGGTGGATTTTTGCAGGGATTGTTGACACACAGCATTACTTATGAAGCTGATAAGCCAACAAATGGGAGGCTCTGGATCCAACTTCATAGTATCACTGGCACAAGAAGATTAGGGATATTTCAGTTTGGTTCAGTCAGTGAGCATCCAAGTTGGCTTTCACCTGCTTCAACTTGGGGTGACTGAGTTGTCACCTTGCTGGTGGGCAACCTGCAGAAAATGCACTCTATGTTCCAGTTGTTGATGGTGTTCCCGCCACAGTTCAATCTGGCAGTGGTGCACTGCATGATGTGTAAACACAGAATCACTTCTAAGTTGTCCCAGCAAATTGCGTATGTCACATCTGGGGAGGCTTGTCTAGAAATATCTCCTCCACTTCGTCTTTCAGTAGTGTCTTAAACACTTGACCCCTAATGTACTATAGGTTAAGTCACCAATGGGTGTTACATTAGTCTCTCCCAAGATTCCATTGGCTAATTAATGGGGCATAGTCTGAGTGGGTGATATCCTCCAGCCTGCAGTCCATCAGTATTTATTTATTTAGCTTTTGTTTACCAGATGAGGTGCTCTAGGCATACATTTGCATATTTTCAGGCATGACCCAGGAGGTTATAAAGTATGGGTAATACAGTACATATAAGACAGGGTAATACAATTTACAAAGAGGTAATATATAGTACAATGGTAAGTGCCATACAATATAATAGGTATAGAGATACAATAGATTAGCTAATACATTCAACACATTCAAAAGGTGATGGCAGACGAGTAAACATTACGTGTTACATTTAATATATTCAATAGGGTGAAGGCACAAGCAAGTAAACATAAACTTCCAACTTTAGTGTTTAAGTAACAATGAGGATGATGGAACTACAGTCAGAGATTAGGGCAAGTGCATTAGGAGCATTGGAGCTGGTAGGAGCGGAGTTGACGGTAGAAGGAGTTGAGGGCTTGGCACTGGCACAGGTTTGGTGGAATACTCTTCTATACTTTATGGGCAACTGAGGAGAAAGCCCTTTTACTGTATTTGGTCCTAGCTCTAGGGATGGACAGTTATTGGTGATCAGTAGATCTTAGGGAATAAAGGGTTTTACAAAGTACTAGGTTGGAGGCTAAGGACAAGGGGAAGCTGATCATACAATGTCCTGTGGATAAGTCTTCCTAAGTTGAAGTCCATTAAGGCTGCAGGGGATGACCAGCCTAGAGTACTATATACAGTAGCATGCAATGGTGGGTGAAGTGGTTGCAACCAAGAGCAAAACGGCAGACATTATTATAAGCCACTTCCCATTTTGTCAGGTTTTCCACCTGAGTGTAACAATGATCAGTTCTGGGGTGTAGGAAGTGCCAGGTGTCTGACCATCCCATCTCCTGGATGATGGCAGCATGGGTTCACAGCGGGAAGGTCATGTCAGACGAATCTAATAGATTTCTTTGACTGGGTGGCCAAAGTAATAGACCAGGGAGGGGCTGTGGACATGGCCTACCTAGACTTTAGCAAGGCATTTGACACAGTCCCACACAAAAAGATTGATAGTCAAATTAACCAGCCTGGGAGTGGGTCCCAGGGTGGTAGCCTGGGTAAAACATTGGCTGGACAACAGGACACAGAAGGTAATTGTAAATGGAGTCCACTTGAAAGAAAGGGTTACTAGTAGGGTAACTTGAGGGTTCAGTATTGGGTCCAGTCCTTTTAATGTCTTCATCAGTGACATTGCAGAGGGACTGGAAGGAAAAGTATGCCTTTTTGCAGATGACACAAAGATCTGCAACAGGGTTGATACACAAGGAGGCGTGGAAAGGATGAAAAGGGACTTAGCAAGGTTGGAGGAATGGTCAGACGTATGGCAGCTAGGATTCAATGCAAAAAAGTGCAAAATAATGCACCTGGGAAACAAGAACCCAGGGGAAGAATACACAATGGGTGGGGAGCTAGTAACAACAACAAAACAGGAAAGGGACCTGGGGGTAATCATATCAGATGACCTTAAGGTTAGCAAGCAATGTGAGAAGGCAGTAGGGAGGGCTGGTGGTATACTGGGATGTATAGGGAGAGGCATCAGCAGCAGAAAACAAGAAGTTGTTATCCCTCTGTACAGACAGTTGGTGAGACCCCATCTGGAGTACTGTGTCCAGTTCTGGAGACCCCATCTCCGCAAGGACATAGACAGGATAGAGGCAGTCCAGAGGAGGGCAACTAAAATGGTGCAGGGTCTGCAAGAGAAGCCGTATGAGGAGAGACTAAAGGAGCTTAATATGTATACCCTTGAGGAAAGAAGGGAGAGGGGGACATGATAGAAACTTTCAAGTACCTCAAGGGAATCAGCAAAGTCCAAGAGGTAGCATCTTTCAGAAAAGAGACTTGCAAGAACAAGGGGACAAATTTAAAGATAGAAGGAGGGCAGTTCAGGGGCAATGTGAGGAAGTTATTTCACAGAGAGGGTAGTGGATGCATGGAACAGCCTTCCTGAGGAAGTTGTGGGGTCTAAAACTGTGGGAGAATTCAAGAATGCATGGGACAGACATAAGGCAATTCTTGTGGGGGGCAGGAAGATAAAGGCTGTTGGTTAACTAGGATCTGCGGCCTATCCTGTAGGTAGGGAAATGGGCAGACTAGATGGGCCTAGCGGTCCTTATCTGCCATCAAAGTCTATGTTTCTATGTTTCTATGTTTCTATGAGTTTGAAGAGTTTATGAGATGCTAGCATCCCAGGTGGAGAAGGGTTGGAAGAGTCCCAGCTGGGACCAGGACTATATTGGAGTCTCTGGCCAATAAGACAGCCCCCTTTGTCATAGTTAGTATTTTATGTTGAAATGTTTTATCCTTTGGGGTGTTAGTACCTGGGGGTAGGTATAGATTGGTCAGTGTGATTTCCACACTGTTCAGATGCCCCTGCATGATATCCCATCTGCTCTCCTGGTTCTCCCATGTTAAGGAGGCTTGGAATTGAGTATGGTGAGGGAAATGAATTGCAACTCCCCTCTTCTTACCACCTTGGAATGAGGAGGAAATGACACACGAGAAACCAAGCTTAGAAAGCTTTCCATGCTATGTGGCAGAAAGATGGGACTTCTGAACATAGATGAGACTGGACCTTACCTTCTTAATAATGGACATCATCCTGGATCATTTGATGGGGTTGTTGAGCCCATTAATATTTAACAAAAATAACTACACACTTGTTCCACTCATTGCAGCCTAAGGAAATTCTGCGTAGCTGCCCTTCTGGTCCCCACTCTCCACCCAACTCCCTGCTCCACCACACTTCAAACCAATTAACTGCAGATAGATACTGACATTACATAACTGGCAACCTATTAACTTAGTACCCCACAGTTTGGGAAGTGAAAGTAAGGAACCAATATTTTATAAGCTGTAGGAAAGGGTACCTAAAACCAAATCAACATATGGGAGAGCCAACTGGACAACACCACATGAATGATGGGAACACTGAGCTTCCAAATGCATGGATCCAATTGAATCCTGGTGAAACATAGAAATATAGACACATAGAAACATAAACTTTGACGGCAGATAAGGACCGCTTGGCCCATCTAGTCTGCCCATTTCCCTACCTACAGGATAGGCCGCAGATCCTAGTTAACCAGCAGCCTATTTCTTCCTACGCCCCACAAGAATTGCCTTATGTCTGTCCCATGCATTCTTGAATTATCCCACAGTTTTAGACCCCACAACTCCTCAGGAAGGCTGTTCCATGCATCCACTACCTCTCTGTGAAATAATACTTCCTCATTGCCCCTGAACCACCCTCCTTCTATCTTTAAATTGTGTCCCTTGTTCTTGCACGTCTCTTTTCTGAAAGATGCTACCCTCTTGGACTTTGTTGATTCCACTGAGGTACTTAAAAGTTTCTATCATGTCCCCCCTCTCCCTTCTTAACTCAAGGGTATACATATTAAGCTCCTTTAGTCTCTCCTCATACAGCTTCTCTTACAGACCCTGCACCATTTTAGTTGCCCTCCTCTGGACTACCTCTATCCTGTCTATGTCCTTGCAGAGATGGGGTCTCCAGAACTGGACACAGTACTCCAGATGGGGTCTCACAAACTGTCTGTACAGAGGGATAACAACTTCCTGTGTTCTGCTGCTGATGCCTCTCCCTATACATCCCAGTATACCCCCAGCCCTCCCTACTGCCTTCTCACATTGCTTGCTAACCTTAAGGTCATCTGATATGATTACCTCCAGGTCCCTTTCTTTTTGTTGTGTTACTATCTCCCCACCCATTGTGTATTCTTCCCCTGGGTTCTTGTTTCCCAGGTGCATTATTTTGCACTTCTTTGCATTGAATCCTAGCTGCCATACTTCTGACCATTCCTCCAACCTTGCCAAGTCCCTTTTCATCCTTTCCACACCTCCTTGTGTATCAACCCTGTTGCAGATCTTTGTGTCATCTGCAAAAAGGCATACTTTTCCTTCCAGTCCCTCTGCAATGTCACTGATGAAGACATTAAAAAGGACTGGACCCAATACTGAACCCTGTGGTACCCCACTAGTAACCCCTCTTTCTTCAGAGTGGACTCCATTTACAATTACCTTCTGTGTCCTGTTGTGCAGTCAATGTTTTACCCAGGCTACCACCCTGGGACCCACTCCCAGGCTGGTTAATTTGACTATTAATCTTTTGTGTGGGACTGTGTCAAATGCCTTGCTAAAGTCTAGGTAGGCCATGTCCACAGCCCCTCCCTGGTCTACTACTTTGGTCACCCAGTCAAAGAAATCAATTAGATTCGTCTGACATGACCTTCCCATTGTGAACCCATGCTGCCTTGGGTCCTGTGCTCCACTGGCCTCTAGGTACTCAACTATTCTTTCCTTCAAAAGTGACTCCATCACTTTCCCTACCACAGAGGTCAGACTGACAAGTCTGTAGTTTCCTGCCTCTGTCTTGGTTCAACTTTTGTGAAGGGGAATCACATCCGCCTTCCTCCAGTCCTCGGGTACCACACCATCCTCCCATGATTTATTAAAAAGAATAGCCAGTGGTTTCACTAGTTCCTCCCTTAATTCTTTTAGAATTCTGGGGTGAATTCCATCAGGACCCATTGCTTTGTCCACCTTCAGTTTTAGGAGTTCTTGCAGAACCCTTTCTTCTGTGAAAGGACTGGGATCGACCCCCTATCAAGAGTGCTTCTGTTAATTGGATTAGGCACTTCCCCCTCCTCTTTTGTGAATACTGAGCAGAAATATTCATTCAGTATCCCTGCTTTTTCACTGTCCCCCTCTGCCCACCCACCGTTCCTTCTATTCAGCCTCACTATCCCTCCCTTTGTCTTTCTACGCTCGCTGATGTACCTATAAAAGGTTTTATCCCCCTTCTTAACTGACTTGGCTATCTTTTCCTCAGTTTGGGCCTTTGCTATTCTGACTTCCCTACCTGCTTCCTTCTGCCTTAACTGGTACAGCTCTCTGTCCTGCTCCTTCTGTGTTTCCTTATACTTCCGGAATGCTATCTTTTTCTTCCTGACTTTCACAGCCAACTATTTTGAGAACCATAGTGGCTTTTTCTTTCATTTTGATTTGTTTATTTGCTTCACACAAAGGCTTGTTGCCTCTGTGATGGCAGTTTTGATGATTCCCTATTGTTGCTCCACACCTCCTTCTAGCCTGTTTGCCAGTGCTTTTCTGAGACACTCTCCCATCTTGCCAAAGTCAGACATCCTAAAGTCCAGTGCCCTCACTTTTGTATGGCTTGACTCTGTAGCTGAGTTCAATGTGAACCACACTGTTTGATGGTCACTTGTTCCCAGATGGCAACCCTCTTCTAGATCTGAGATCCTCTCACTGCCCCATTTGAGAGTACGAGGTCTAAGATGTCTCCCTCATGAGTGGATTCTGAAACTAGCTGTCTGAGGCCTGCCACCTGTAGGGCATCAAGAATGGCCCTGCTCTTGGATGTGGCTGCAGCAAATGTGCTCCAGTTAACATCTGGCATATTCAGGTCTCCCATCAACAGTATCTCCCCTTTCTCTGCCATTCTAAGAATGCCTTCTATCATATCCTTGTCCATTCCCTCCCTCTGACATGGGGGTCTGTACACAACCCCTGTGTGGATTGTGGTGCCCTTTCCAGTCTCCAAGGTGACCCACAGTGCCTCCTCTCCTCCCTGTTTACTCTTTTGTTCAGTTGCTTTTATCCCTTCCTTTACATAGAGAGCTAATCCTCCCCCTCTTCTCCCCTGCCTGTCTCTCCTGTAGGTTATGTAACCTGGTATGTTAACATCCCAGTCATGGTTCTCTGTGTACCATGTTTCTGTGACTGCTACAATATCCAGGCATCCCTCTTCCATCAAGGCCACCAGCTCAGGGAGCTTGTTGCCCAGACTACGGGCATTGGTACTCATTATCCTCCATTTCCTGATGGCCTTACTCCCTTTGCCCCATCCCTGTCCTTCTTGCCTTTGTCCTTTCTCCATTTACCCTGCCCTTCTCCTATCGACACTTCTATGTTGGTGTTTGCTGCACTTACTACCGTGATTTTTTGGGGGGGCTAGGATTTCCCTGTTTCTTTCCAGTGCCTCCCCCCTTGGCTAGTTTAAATGCTTGCCAATGAAGCATTTAAACCTATCACCTAGGATCCTGGTTCCCTTCCCAGACAGATGCAGCCCATCATGCCAGTATAGGCTTGCATCACTCCAGGTGGACCCCCAGTCCCCAATGAAGCCAAATCCCTGAGCTCCACACCAGTTTTTCAACCACTGATTGAATCCCATGGTGCGGAACACCCTAGCCTCTCCTATGTCATAGATGGGCAGCACCTCCGAGAAGGTTACCATGCGTACTACTTGACTAAGGCCCCTCCCCAATTCCACAAACTCTTCCTGCACTTCTCTAATCCCTTTCTTAGCCAGGTCATTTGTCCCTAGGTGGACAATGACATCCAGCTCCCTCCCCTGTGCAGCTGCTCTGGCAATCCTGAGGATTCGCCTCCTGTCCCTCTGCCATGGCCCAGGCAGGCACCTTACTTCCTCTCCCTTCCCTCCAGTTATAACCTTTCCTAACAATGGAGTCCCCACCAGGAGTTGTTTCCTTCCCCTGCAGGGTCCCCTGCCACCCTCCTGTGGGTCTCCTTTGTGGAGGTTCCCAGCATCCTCCTTGGTCTCCATTGCAGGTGCCTCCATAGAGGAACCACACTTTGCCAGAATGGCATAGGAATTGTGGAGAGGTACAACTGGAGGGTTGTGCCTCTGTTCCACCACCCTCACCCTCCCTGAGCCCACTGTGGTCCAATCGCTCCTCTTTCTTGGCAACCTCTGAGGCAACGGCAGTGGCACTGGTGGTTCCTAGATGGAAGAGGAGGTCCCACAAATCCTGGCCAACTCAGCCTGGAGATGAGCAACCTCCTCCCTCTGCCCAGAGAGATGCCTGCAGATGGGATAACACCGCATCCTCCAGAACGTCTCCCGGAAGACTGCTGCTCCACAGCCACTGCACTGCACCACTCCAATCATGTCTTATTTCTGGCCCTTAACTGTTTGCAATCCTTACTTTCCTCTGTTTTTTTCTCTCTCTCCTTACTTTCTGCCTCGTGTGCCCTTTAAGCTCCTGATTGTCCTGTTCTGAGACAAGAATATCCTATATTTCTCAGTAGACCACTTACTTGCTCAGAGGCAGACCTCCAGCAGCTAGAGGGCCAGACAGCTACTCTTGCCCTTCTAGGATGGTGGGTCTTTGGTGGTTCTGTGATCACTCACTTCCTGCTCTCAAACAGGAAGTTCCTGTTGTCAGTCAAATCCTGTGCCTATAAAATTAGAACTAGCTTTGGGTGGGGGTGGAAGGGAGGGAAGGAGGGCATTATAGTCCCAGTAGAGAAGTTCAGTCACACAGCAGTCCTTTCTCCTGGTGTCTTCTGCCAAGCTATGGTGGCAAGGTAAATACCTCACTGGAGGGAATGCCTCTTGGTGAGGGGCCTCTGGATGTATCGTATGTCAAGAAAAAGGGATACAGTAAGTAAGTAAGAAAGTAAATCTTTATTTTTAAGTGTTTTTCAAAACCAACGCGCTGTACAAGCACGTTAAAATCAATCAGTTAAATAAACATTCATAAATATTTTAAAATCCTTCAGAGTAAGCTTTAGAAAACAAATATGTTTTGAGCTCAGATTTAAAACTCAAGACACTCAGGCATTCCCTTATCCCATGAGGTAGAGAATTCCACAGGGATGGGGTGGCATAAGAAAATGCACATGCCCCAGATGTCTTTAACCAAACAATGGGAATCTCTAGCAATCCCTCACTGGTGGATCAGAGTGAATGGGAGGGTCAGTAGGGAGTAAGAAGATCTTGCAGATACTGGGGTCCCTGTCCATGTAAGGGTTTGTAGGTCAGCAACCCGACCTTAAAGGTGATCCGCCACTGAACTGGCAGCCAGTGCAGTCTGCGCAGCACAGGTGTAATATGACTGGACCTGGATGTACCAGTCAAAAGCCTGGCTGCCACCTTCTGCGCTAGCTACAAGTGATGGATATCAACTCCTGGTAGCTCTAGGTAAAAGGCATTGCAATAATCAAGGTGGGTGATCACAAAGGCATGGACCAATGTAGGAAGGTCTGCCGGAGGAACCAGGTGTTTCACCAGGGCAATATTCCTTAGATGATAAAAGGAAGATTTGACAACAGTATCAAAAATAAAGCCCAAGTTACACACCCAGTTTGAGGTCAAGAGCTGGACACCATCAGGCCATAAACCTGATGGAAGCCCAGCCCTAGGACCTGCCTCAAGGCAACCAGGATCCACAACCAACATCTCAGTCTTATCTGGATTTAACCTCAGCCATTTAGTGCTCATCCAATCTCTGACCTCAACTAGGAGTGATGCCATGCCACCACTCCAGCCAGGGATCTATTGAGGAGCAGTCATGTGTTTTTATTTATTTATTTATTTAAATGTTTTACCAGGAAGAGGCACACTGAGCAACAAGTTGCTCATCTCATGGTGCTTCTGGTGGGGGGGAGTGGGAGAAGAGCAACAAGTACAATTCAGTACAAATTCATACAGAATGCAATACAATATGGTTGATCAATTGTACAATCATATATACAGAAAATGAAATAAGTAAAGTTGACTCCTAAATGGCTCAAGTCAAAAAGAACTGATAAGTGCTCAATAGTGCAAGGTGACCCTAGTTCAGTAGTGCCAGGGTTACAGCTATCGAGGTGAACTAAGCAGTAAAATAGAGTTAGTGGGGACCATTGAGTTAGTATTATATGAAGTAGAGGTGTAAGCTGTTGGTAGAGAGGTGCTAGGTTAAGGGCAAGTACAGTTAGACACTAGGAAGTTGTATAGGGCAGAGGATAGGGAGACAGGGGAGGATGAGTGACAAATCTGGTAAGGGAGAGAGTTCCAGAGCCTAGGGAACTGATGAAAGAATGCATTTTGTCCTGTGTTTGTGGAGCATCATGGGACTGCCAGGGTGTGAGCGTCAGTGGATCTGAGTGAGTGAGATGGGGGAGGAGGGATGGATAGAAAGGCAGATAGGTAGGATGGAAGAGCCCCAAAACAAAATTTAGGGATAAATTTTGCACAGTGAGAGAGGCGCCTATGTACAAGAGAAGGAAATGCCAGCTGATGGTACAGGTTGCAGTGGTGTGTAAAGGGAGGGGATTACAGAGCAAAGCAACAGAAGGAGTTAAAAAGGGTGTCCAATCTGGTTAAGGAGGATGGGGGGCAGCACTGTAGACCACATTGCAGTAGTTAGATATGGGCAGGATCATCTTCTGGACAAGCTCACGCCTTGCAGATAGTGAAATGCAGCTATGGTTCCCATAAAGGACACCAAGCTTGGGGTACAGTTTTTTTAGGATGACATCAACATGTCCAGAGAAGTTTAGGTGTTGGTCAAACCAAACTCCTAAGTATCTAAAAGAGGAAGTGTCCTCTAGTAATGTCCTGTCAAGGGTGTGGAAGGAGGGCATGGCTGGTAGCTGCGAAAATCTCTGACTTGTGCCAAAGGTCATGGAGATGGTCTTCCTGGCATTGAGGAATAGGTGATGTGAGCTGAGCCATTGTTGAAGCTTTTTGAAGTCAAGCTGTAGTCTGGCTGCCACATCTGTAGGGGATTGGCCTGAAGTAAATAGGATGCTATCATCTGCATATATGTGGATATAAGATGAGGTGCAGACAGATGGAAGGTCATTTGGAAAGATGGAGAAAAGCACCAGACCTAGAACTGAGCCCTGAGCGACTCCAGTGTTGATTGTGAGAGGAGGGGAGATGGAGTCGGCAATTCTTACTGATTGCATCCTTCCTATAAGGTAGGCTCTGAACCAGTTAGTGGCAGAATCTGAAAGATCTGTTCATTTAAGGATGTTCAGAAGGAGGGAGTGGGAGACCATGTCGAAAGCCTTGGCAAGGTCGACAAAGATAGTAGATGTAACTTGGCTCCTATCCATCCCTGAAAAGATGGAATCATTGAGCCTAAGTAGGGAGGTGGTTGTCGAGTGGTTTTTCTGAAATTCAGATTGGAATGGGGTGAAGGAGGAGGTGTCAGAGAGGAAGGTGGAGAGTTGGGAGAGTAATGCATGTTACTAAATCTTAGCAAGGGTAGGAAGTAGGGAAATAGGACAATCATTACCCAGGGAGGTAGGATCACCTCCCTTTGGAAGGGGAAGTACCATGGCATGTTTCTAGGCAGTTGGGACAGTGGCCATTGAGAAGGAGAGATTTAGGAGAGCAGACAGCGGTTACACAATTGCCGGGGCAGAGAGGAAGAGCAGCTTACTGTCAAGCCCATCAGGGGAACAGCCTTTGGAGGGGTTTATCGAGAGGAGGGCTTTCAGGGTTTCAATTTGGAAGACATTTGTGGAGGGTGACTGTTGGTTTTGGGATTCTTGGAGTGGGAGGAAGGCAAGAACGAAGGGAAGGAGGACAGGAGGACTGAGGCACAAGATGAGAAATAGGAGTTAGTTTTCTGTGACAGATGCATGGTCAGTAATTACTCATTTATGTTTAAAGAGAGGGTTGGGGGTTTGGGGGAGAAAAGGGCTCTCACAACCTTCCAGAATTTGTAGGGGTTATTTATATTTGTGTTGAAACTGGTACAAAAGTATTCGGCCTTTGTAGCCTGATAGCTTTTGTAGAGGAGTTGCGAGGTGATAGGTATCTTTCTAGGTCATTTGGCTGTTTGGTAACCTTATGCTGCTTCCAAGCTAGGTTGTGGGCCCTTTGGCAGGCTAGCAGTTCTGGAGTTACCCAGGGGAGGAGGCTACCATGAACTCTGGTCTTTTTTAGAGGTGTGTGGTGGTTCCAGATGGTAAGAAATCTATCTTTGAAATACTCAAAGGCAGCATTGATGGTGTTAGTTATGTTTATCAGGATCCAGTGAGTGTGAGTCAGGTCAAGTAGGAGGAGGGTTAGGACCAGGGATTTGTAGGATTGAATTAGCTTGATTTTATATGGGGCTTAGGGCCTATGGATTTTATGGACTAGGAATATGATATGATGATCACTAAGGGTGTCAGGGAGTAGCCCAGACTGCATGATCCTGTAGGGAAGGAAGGTTAGGGCCCAGTCAATGAGGGGGTGCTTTTTAAGGTAGCATGTCAAGATGGTGACACATTAACAGTGACACAATAATGGTGAATCCAGAACAACGAAAGTCAAAATGGCTACAAGCAGTAAACGGCGACTGGCATTAAATAGCAACTCCGAGGTGCACCATTACCCCAGTATCCCGGTGGGCCTTAGAGTTAGAATAATAGAAATAATGGGGGTTTGTGGGTTACAGCTCTCCATGGAGGGTGTGGGGGTGGAGTCCCCACCTACATAAATAGGCAGAAACTGTGTGGAACTGCAGGCTAGACGTTCAGGATGGCTACATACCGGAGGTCCCATGATCTTAATAAGAGGTTGCTACAAGTGGTGCAGGAGTACGGTGTCAGCAAGAGATACGGTTATCTTCGTGGCATTGTGTGCAATGTGCAGTTGTAGGTGTGAAATGGATGCAAATTCACTATTTAGTACCACTCACCATTAATTGCGGTCGCCATTTTTGAATGCACTTATACAGAGTCGCTGTTTTGCCATTTGCCATTTTAGAATCACCGTATTGACACGGATCCATTTTTAGACTTGTGGTTTAGGTGGCTAGGCTTGAGAATTAGTTGGGAAAGGTTGTGGGCTGTTACTTCATTCCGAGCTTTGTTTAGGGAAGGGGCCAACCAATTCAGATTAAAATCTCCCATAATGAACATTTCACCTGATTGGGTTTGGGAGACTGTATTAGAGATGAGATCCATAGCTACAGGTGAGGGAAGGCCAGGGCGGCAGTAGACACCTGCAACAAAGATGGGAATAGAAAAATGCAGGGTGACTCTGAAGATTAGTGGCTCATAGGTGTAGGATATGGAAGTTGATAATGTAGTTGTGAATTGTAATGAGGAGGAGATATACATTGCCACTCCTCCTCCCCTACCTGCCCGGTCTTGATGAGCAATTGTATAGCCAGGTAAGGAGATGGCATGATCAGGGATTTAATTACTGAGCCAGGTTTCCGAAATGATAAGTATGTCAGGGGCCAGTGATACCGCTAGTGGTTGCAGGGGAATAAGTTTAGGGAGAAGGCTTTGTATATTTACGTGAAGTATTTTAAGACCATTAGGGAGGGGAGGACGGTATTTGTGGAGGGATTAGGAGAGGTGTTAGCAGCTTTGGCATTGGGGAAAAGAGGGAAAGGGTAAGAGTTTATGTCACCTAAGGTAAGGAGTAGTAGTGCTATTATTATGTAGTGAAGCTTTTGATTTTTAAACCAAGGTAGTGAGACTGCCGAATAAGAGGTATGGGAGGAATAGAAAGCTGGGATATGAGACATTGTGAGTAGGTGAAGGGTGGCAGTGAAGTTGGATGTAGATATAATAGAGGTACTGGGGAGGAGAGGAAAGTTATTCCATTAATAGGAGAAGGGCGACAGTATTACTGTGCAAATGTATGTGGGGGTAAGAGGAGAAGGGGAATAAGGTCGTACAGGGACAAATTGTTTAGTTTTGTGTGGACTGGGGATGGTAAGTGTGGGGAGAAATAGCAGGAGTATACAGGGTGACATTATAAGCATTTTAAATTCTGAGTAGTGAGAAAGTGCTAACTGAAGGTTCGTTGAGTGTACCAGGAAAGGAGGTGAATGTTGACACACTGGAGAAGCAGAATTGCTGTGCTGTGAACTTTGAGGATGAAATTCTCTAGTGGCCTATTAGTATAAGGAGCTAAAGGAGAAGTGGGTACTTAGTCATGTGACAAGATGAGTCTATATAAGAAAATGTCCAGATAGGGCAGGCGAGAAGGGTGGGTGGGGTATTCAAGGCTGGCCAGTCATTTATTTTTATTTATTTCAGTTTAGATTAATACCTTTGAGTCCAGGACTCATTTTCAAAGGTTCCAGGTCATTGCTGAACAAACATTACAAATATAAGTGTTTACAGAGAACAGAAAACAGTTACACAGGCATTCAAATCTGAAAGAAATCTTATATATCCAAGTAAAGGTTGAAGAAGATAGGGTAAATAGGGTTCAGCCTTGTAGTTCACTATTTAGTTAGCCAGCCTAGCCTCCGGGGGTAGGGAGTCAACCAGGGATGGCGTTGTCTTGGTGGAAGTGGTTTGTCAGCCGAATGGGCCTTGTTCAGGGATGGGGGGGTTGATGAGATAAAAAGGGGGGGTGAAAGGGAGAGGTTTGGTTGGCTGAAATTCTGCCATATTAGTGCAGGCAAACACAATTATTTTTTGTGTCAAGAAGAGATTTGATCCCATATTTGAAGGTAGTAACCTTGGGTAATTCTGTAAGGTTAGCAGGTAACTCATTGTACCATTTTGGTCCTTGGTACAGGATGGAGTTCTGGGCGAGTTTCGTTCTTTTTAAAGGGAATCACCAACCTGTCTGTAGCCATGCTTCTTATTGATTTGGTGGGAACTGCCAGCCCCAAGAAGCACTTTTTTCAGAAATAGGCAGGTTTGGTATTGTGCTTTAAGATGGAGTTGGAGCCACCCAGTTTCGGTGTAGAGCGTGCAGGTGTAGGTGTCCTGGGCAGCCCCTATGGCTAGTCAACAGGCCTTATTTAGTAGTGTGCTGACCCTATTCAGGGCAGTTTTAGTACCTGCCCCATAAATAGGCAGCCCATAGTCTATGGAGGACATCACTGAACTACTGAAGGCAAGTTTCAGAGCATCTGGTGTCATAGAGTGCCTATGGTGGTAGAGGACAAGGAATATGATGTGATGATCGCTAAGGGTGTCTGGGAGTAGACCAGGCTGCATGATCCTGTGGGGATAGGAGGTTAGGACCCAGTCAATGAGGGGGTGGTTTTTAGGATAGCATGTCAAGATGGCGACACATTAATGGTGGCACAATAATGGTGAATCCAGAACAACGAAAGTCAAAACGGCTACAAGCAGTAAACGGCAACCACCATTAAATAGCAACTCTGAGGTGCACCATTACCCCAGTATCCCGGTGGGCCTTGGAGTTAGAATAATAGAAATAGTGTGGGTTTGTGGGGTACAGCCCTCCCTGGAGGGTGTGGGGGATCCCCACCTACATAAATAGGCAGAAACTGTGCAGAACTGCAGGCTAGACATTCAGGATGGCTACATACCGGAGGTCCCATGATCTTAATAAGAGGTTGCTACAAGTGGTACAGGAGTATGGTGTCAGCAAGAGATAAAATTATCTCCATGGCATTGAGTACAATGTGCAGTTGTAGGTGTGAAATGGATGCATATTCGCTATTTAGTACCACTCACCATTAATTGCAGTCACCATTTTTGAATGCGCTTATACAGAGTCACCGTTTTGCCATTTTGGAATCACCGTATTGACATGGATCCATTTTTAGACTTGTGGTTTAGGCGGGTAGGCTCGCGAATTAGTTGGGAAAGGTTGTGGGCTGTTACTTTATTCCGAGCTTTGTTTAGGGAGGAGGCCGACCAATTCAGATTAAAATCTCCCATAATGAACAGTTCGCCTGATTGGGTTTGAGAGACTATATTAGAGATGAGATCTATAGCTACAGTGGAGGGAAGGCCAGGGCGGCAGTAGACACCTGCAACAAAGATGGGAATAGAAAAATGCAGGGTGACTCTGAAGATTAGCAGCTCATAGGTGGAGGATATGGACGTTGATAATGTAGTTGTGAATTGTAATGAGGAGGGGATATACATTACCACTCCTCCTCCCGTACCTGCCTGGTCTTGATGAAAAATTGTATAGCCAGGTAAGGAGATGGCATGATCAGGGATTTTATTACTGAGCCAGGTTTCCAATATGATAAGTATGTCAGGGGCCAGTGGTACCACTAGTGGTTGCAGGAGAATAAGTTTAGGGAGAAGGCTTTGTATGTTTACGTGAAATATTTTGAGACCATTAGGGAGGTGAGGAGGGTATTTGTGGAGGGATTAGGAGAGTTGTTAGCAGCTTTGGCATTGGGGAAATGAGGGAAAGGGTTAGGGTTTATATCACCTGAGGTAAGGAGTAGTAGTAGTAGTGCTATTATTATGTAATGAAGCTTTTGATTTTTAAACCAAGGTAGTGAGGCTGCCAAATAAGAGGTATGGGAGGAATAGAAAGCTGGGATATGAGACATTGTGAGTAGGTGAAGGGTGGCAGTGAAGTTGGATGTAGGTATAATAGAGATACTGGGGAGGAGAGGAAAGTTATTCCATTAATAGGAGAAGGGCGACAGTGTTACTGTGCAAATGTATGTGGGGGTAAGAGGAGAAGGGGAATAAGGTTGTACAGGGCCAAATTGTTTAGTTATGAGTGGACTGGGGATGGTAAGTGTGGGGAGAAATAGCAGGAGTATACAGGGTGACATAATAAGCATTTTAAATTCTGAGTAGTGAGAAAGTGCTAACTGAAGGTTTGTTGAGTGTACCAGGAAAGGAGGTGAACGTTGACACACTGGAGAAGCAGAATTGCTGTGCTGAGAACTTTGAGGATGAAATTCATTAGTGGCCTATTAGTATAAGGAGCTAAAGGAGAAGTGGGTACTTAGTCATGTGACAATATGAGTCTATATAAGAAAATGTCCAGATAGGGCAGGCGAGAGGAGGGTAGGGTGGGGTTTTCCAAGGCTGGCCAGTCATTTATTTTTTATTTATTTCAGTTTAGGATTAATACCTTTGAGTCCAGGACTCATTTTCAAAGGTTCCAGGTCATTGTTGAACAAACATTACAAATATAAGTGTTTACAGAGAACAGAAAACAGTTACACAGACTTTCAAATACGAAAGAAATCTCATACATCCAAGTAAAGGTTGAAGAGAATAGGGTAAATAGGGTTCAGCCTTGTAGTTCACTATTTAGTTAGTCAGTCTAGCCTAAGGGGGGTAGGAAGTCAACCAGGGATGGCGTTGTCGTGGTGGAAGTGGTTTGTCAGCCGAGTGGGCCTTGTTCAGTGATTGGGGGGTTGATGAGATAAAAAGGGGGGGGTGAAAGGGAGAGGGTTGGGTGGCTGAAATTCTTCCATATTAGTGCAGGCAAACACAATTCTTTTTTGTGTCAAGAAGGGATCTGAGCCCAGATTTGAAGGTACTAACCTTGGGTAATTCTGTAAGGTTAGCTGGTAACTCATTGTACCATTTTGGTCCTTGGTATAGGATGGAGTTCTGGGCGAGTTTTGTTCTTTTGAAGGGAATCACCAACCTGTCTGTAGCCATGCTTCTTGTTGATTTGGTGGCAACTGTTAGTCCCAAGAAGCACTTTTTTCAGAAATAGGCAGGTTTGGTATTGCGCTTTAAGATGGAGTGGGAGCCACCCAGTTTCGGTGTAGAGCGTGCAAGTGTAGGTGTCCTGGGCAGCCCCTATGGCTAGTCAACAGTCCTTATTTAGTAGTGTGCTGACCCTGTTTAGGGCAGTTTTAGTACCTGCCCCATAAATAGTCAGCCCATAATCTATGGAGGACATCACTGAACTACTGAAGGCAAGTTTCAGAGCATCTGGTGTCATAGAGTGCCTATGGTGGTAGAGAACCCCAAGTTTTGTATGTGCTGACTTGACAACTGAGTCTATATGGCCGGAGAAGGTTAGTGTATCTTCAAAGGTGATCCCCAAGTATTTGAACTTTATTACTTGTTCTAGTGTTTCACCATTATGGTTCTGGCTGAGCAAAGGCTGGTATTTCATTTTGCTTTGGGAGGTAGATAAGACTAAACTTTTCATTTTTTTATGGTTTAGTAGTAGTTTGTTTTATGTGAACCAGGATTCAAGCTTGAGGAAGCTGTCTTGGAGTTTGGTTGTGATGTAGTTGTGATCTTTCCCAGCAACCGATATCACTGCATCGTCAGCATAGAGAATACCGCGTGCTGTACATACAGATGGTGCAGAGTTGATGAAGAGGCTGAAAAGCAGTGGGCCAAGAATAGAGCCCTGTGGGACCCCAAGGGACACTTCCCCAGCAGATAATAGGGTGTCTCCAATTTTGACTCATTGTGACCTGTTTGTGAGGTAGCTTCTGAACCACAATACCATGTCTGGGGATAGACATGTTGAATGGAGGCAGTTTAGGAGCAGTTTGTGGTTAACAGAGTCAAAGGCCTTCGGAAGGTCAATGAAGACTGAGCCAACTGCCTCCCCATTACCTAAGGCATCATAAAGCTGGGAAGAGTAATCAACAAAGGCGGTAAGTGTAGAGTGCTTTTTTTGGAACCCATGCTGCTGTGGGCAAAGTAGGTTATATTTATCAATACTCTGTAAGCTGCTCCGAGACCATTCTTTCAAGTGATTTAGAGAGGGGTGGTAGAATGGATATTGGTCTGTAGTTGGACGTTAGAATGTTGTCCCCGGCTTTAAAGACAGGCGTGACATTGGCTAACTTCCATAGTTTTGGAAACACACCCGTTCTTAGCGATGCATTAAACACCATCAAGGTGTTTAGGAAGCAGGCAGGCAATGGCAGGATGAGAAGTCATACCACCGAAGACATCACCTGGTCAGGGGGCCATGGCTGAAAGAGAAGGAAGGAGGAAGAATGTTTATGTTTGGTAATGTTTGCCACAAAAGCGAGGGAGTGGCTAGAAAAAGATTTAGTGGGGAAGCGACAAAGCAATAACTATCTGGCCACTAAATCGGTGGGCAGGTTACCAGCCAGACAGCCAGTAGCTCAAGACTGAGTAAGAGAAAAAAGGAGGAGTGAGATGGTGAGCAGAGTGGTGCTCAGGGGAGACCTCATGGCAAGATCATTGCCTCAGGGTTAAAGACTTAGTGGGGGGAAGGAAAGCAGATTGGGAGAGAGGGAAAGGGCTTAAGGTTTAGTATGTGAGCGCAAGTAGCGAGCAAAGAGTTCTGAGAGGAGCTGTAATCACTGCAATTCTTTGTAAATTGCTATAACGTTAACACATGTACTAAATTCTATAGCTATTCTGTGGCAGGCAATTATAAAATTAAAATTAACAGTAGCATTAACTTCTAACAGCAGCACAATCTTAGGCAATTGAGAGAGTCTATAGAGAAATGGCTGTTGTAGCCAGTAAACAAATCCAAGTGGGAAGGGGTGGCCAATCACTGTAGAGTGCAGGAAGGCACCCTGCAGTATGCTTTGAGAGGTTTTAGTTCTTTGATGATGGGGAATGAACTGCCATTGGAGTGAGAGAGAAAGATACCACACAATACCACGTTAACTTGGATCCCAAAGTCACACACCTGACACCTAGCCCATAGATGGTGAGTCGCATCACTGACCCACCCAGTGTGGACAAACAGCAAAGATCTCCCCAGTGGAGGGTCAGTAGCCAGTTAAGAAGTCATTATTACTGGGTTCAGAAATTTCTATTGCAGGGCTCCATTACAAGAGTTTAGGGGAATGGGGACACCTAATATTGTAGTGGAGAAAGGTGGGAAAGGATTAATCAGTAGGGAGGGGTGGAGGAATTCAGGTCCACCAACTAGTCAGGCACACCTGATTGCTGTATTCCATTCAGCACAGATCATTGTCTTCAAATTCTGCCACTCCCCACCTCCATACCCATATCATATAGACCAGGTTTCTGAACTCCAGTAGTTACTATGGCCCCACAGTTGCAGTGTTCAGCTATTGCCTGTAATCAGAGGAGAAAAGGACCAAAAAGTTTCCAGAGTCTGCTGCTAAAGCACCATTTCAGGTCAGCAGCATTTGTTAGTATCAGTCTGTCTGAGCCCCAATATCTGTAGTGGGAGGTGTTTTGTGCCACATACTTCCAGAGGTCACATACATGGCTCCAGGGCCATAATACAGTTGCAAAATCCCCCCCCCCCCCAGCTGCAGATCCATGTTTATTATAATTGTCAAAAGTGATGGCTGGACCAGTTAGATGGAAATATTACACCATATAGTGCAGTTCTGTCAATGGGCAGCATTTCAATGTTCAAGGACAGTATCACAGAGTGGTGAGACTTTGGAATTTGCTACCATTTCATATAGTAGGTAGAAGGGATATGAATAAATTTAAGACCAATTTGGATAATTACTGTGTAGGTCATAGAATAAGTGAATATAATTATTAAATAAAGCTAACATTATGGACAATTTGTCTTCTCTGATTCATATTTACCTATGAAACCTATGAATAATTTCCTAGTAGTCCTATCCTGCTGCTCTTTGGGTCTCAGATGAACAATCAGGAATAAGCCCAGGTCCAGACCACCCCAAGACACCACGGCCCATTCCCTACCCCCAAGCCCCCTCTCCCCAGCCAACAGCATGAGACACAATTGAAATTCTATGTTAACAGCCAGTACACTAATCTCATTCATCTCTCCAATTAGGTCAAGTGATGACCAGTGTCCATCTGGGCTTAGCTATCAGGTATTATCCACACAGTGCAGGCTGATGTAGCTTGGCTGTGGCAGTTAGCTACTGCTGTGCACAAGGAGTTTTATAGGGTGGATTATCAATTCCTGGGAAGGGGGGGCATGCTAACAGTGAGCATGAAGGTGCAGCACACATACTGTAGCTGCCCCACAAGGTGGTCTGAAGACGTAGGCCCCACCCCCACCAACCTTATTCATGAGCTAAATACATGGCAGCAGTTCAAGGGGGTATAGGCCATTCAGGATCCCAGCAGAAAATCAATAGTGGATCCCCTCCCTTCCCCAACATAACAGCCAGCAAGACTGAGGAGTATTCCCAGGAACCATACAGCCTGCCACAGATTGCCAGCCTGATCTCGGACAACCAGTGGGAGTCAACAGAGTGAAGTAGCAAGGAGGAAAGCATGGGCAGGTAATTCATGAATCATGTTGTGGGATGTGGAGGAACAAGAGGTCAGGCAGGTGGGAGGGGGGCAGACTGTGTTATCAGGGCCTCAGGTGTGGAGTGGCTAATAGAATCAGTAGGAGCCAAGAAACCCAGGACCTACCATACCTGATAACTATGGCATCAACTTGAATGGAGAACTTTAATGGACTTTTTTCATTTGTTGGAATGTTTACCTGCACTTCTGCAAGGTAGTTGTAAGTTTTTACCTGCATCTGCTGAAATAAAGTGAAGCTGATATATGTAATCTGTGATGTCAGTGCTGTATTTTTTGAGGTGAAGTGGGAATTCATTGTTGATATGAACATCCCCGACCTGAGTGCTTATATTGATTTTTTTTCTTCATTCTGAAGAAAGTGGTGACTTTGGAGTTAATATATTAATCACCAGCACCGCAGCCGCCCTTTCCAGGGCAACCGAGGAGGGAGTTATATTGCACAGACACTGCAGATATGTTTAAGTGCAGTTCAGTTTTTATTCTACTATTTAAAATAAGACAGAAACAGACTTGTTACAATGGGGGAAGTTGAAAATATTTCTAGCCCAGACATTAAAATTGAATGGATACCCCATACTGTTTAATAAGCACAGAGACAGTGGTGAGACGCTGATAAGCTGCATCTGAATCAAGTTCTATTAATAGCAATACAAAGGGTGAATTAATGTCATTATTTCCTAGATTGGAGAAAGTCAAAATAAATGAAATTAATGTCTGGTACAATAGATATAATCTAACGAAATACCAAGAAAGAAATTGGGATCCCAAGGGTTTGAGAATAACAACATTTCCAACTGTTGGATTGGAAAACATCAAGATTTAAAGATGAATGGCAGGGTATTTTATATGGTTGCTCCTCACACTTATTAGCCTGCATAATCATGGAAGATGTCCATTACAAAGAGGTACTTGTTAAATTTAATTCCATTGGGCCCGATTTTCAAAGGCAGATGCATGGCTTGTTTCCAGCCCTGCGTCCTTCCCGATGTTAGCCACAACTGCGCCAAACACCTTAGATGCAACACAGTCCAGTTTTACAATGTTTGGTGCAGTTTGTGACAGTTGACCCGTTTTATGATGGATTGTGCCCAACCTGTGCCACAAGCCCCATAGGCGGGTGTCACCCTCGGACAAAATGTTATAGCGGGAGAGAGCTGCTGCAAGGGGCTTGTGGTTGCTGCCATTCAAAAATTGCAAAATTCCCAGTATTTGATGGAAGTTTCCACTTGCGTCAAACTCTCAGCCACAAGTCCCATGCGGCATTCCAATCCAGTCTGAAATTGGGTCCATTTAATCTAAAGTACAGAAATTTAAAAAGATTGACAGCTTTAAGGAATTAAATGACAAACTGGAACAGAAATTAACTAAATATGAAGAAGAATTAAAAAAGAGGAACACATGGAAGGAATCAAATTGATTACATTCACGACTGTGGGTTGGATTTTCAAAGCCCAATGAATGATGCAAGGTGCTTGTATCAAAGAGTTCTGATGCAACTTGCACCTTTTTTTTTTTTTTAGTCTTTGGTAACTAGGTAAGGCCCACTAGGCACAAGTGCCTGTTTTCAGGGGTGACCTGGGAGCACTGGGCGGTTAAGTGACTTGCTCAGAGTCACACAGTATGCAAGTGGAGGTTGTGAGAATCAAACTCAGGTCTGGTCTGCTGGATGTATCAAGCTCATTCACACCTCGTTCCTCTAACCTGTAGGCTATACTGCAAGCCCATCAAAGGATGCAGTGGTTCCAATTAAGAAACATGGTCTGTGTCTGAATCAGAACCCATTGCAGCAAGCTGGCACATCGCTCCCCTTGCAACATAAATGAGGGTGTGCAACATTACAAGGGGGTATGTGCCACAGCAAGGCTGCAACATCCCCTTTTCTGGAATTCAAGAAGCCCCAACATGGTCACAGCAAGGGGCCTGAGATAGACCATAATCGTGCTGGTCTAAGCCCCTTGAGCCAGTGCCAGATGCTGTGGCCACTTGTTGTTGGGGGCCCTAATGGGTATGTATAGGGTGCCCTAGTGGTGATTGGGGAGGGGGTTGGCAAGCATAATAATGAGGTTGCACCCAGCAGGGGTGCCATTTACTGAGCATGAGTGTCTCAAGGAATGGTGAAGGGGGGTACAGAGAGTCACAGTGCCATGGTCCCACATGACCATGGCCCTGTGGACTGCTGCCAGGTCTGTGTCCAAGCGAGGTCATGGCACTGTGTGTCTCCATATCCCCTTCTCTATTCCTTGTATGTGACAATGTGACAATAATGCTCAATAAATGACACCTCTGCAGGGTGCAACCTCACTAATATGCTTTCCAACCCCCTTCCCAACTGTTGCTAGGGCACCTTGTGTCCCTGCCGCCTGCATACCCTGCATGCTTGACAAGTGTGTGCCACCCACCCCAACCATCCTGGCACCTCCGCTGTTGCTCTGGGGGGGGCAGCTAGATCACTGCAGCATTTCCTGCAGGCACACTGATTGCTTTGGCGCACACCTGAGGATGCAGCATTTCCCTTTTTTGTGGCACAAGGACACTGTTCTTCTTGAATACGGTGCAGGGTCCTGGTGCAACTGGGGTGTGGTGCAGCCCTATATCACGGCAAATTTACAGCAATCTAAGGGCTTTTTGAAAATCTGGTCCATGTGTGTTTAATTGGCCAAAGATGAGACAGAGTAGCAGAAGCTGAAGTAGAGCATCTGACCTCTCTAATAATAGAAGCCAATCAACTAAGACAAGATGATACAGTGGATATTGGTAATGCTGAAGATGAAGAGATGGCTCAAAAAGACAAATCAAATCAAAAAGCTTCTCAAAGTTCTAGAAGTAAACACACAGAGAAATAAAAAAACAAATGCAAAACCAGGCGAGGATGATTCTGGAGGAGCAAAGAACAAAAACAATTGGAATCTCAGAAGCAACAAGGCTCAAAGTGGCAAGAACAAATAATGAACTTAACAAACAGATAATTAACAGCAGCACAGCAACAAATACTCAGCTGTGGATTTTAGTTTATTCCAACACCAAATGTGATCAGATTTAAGTTGGAGGATGAATTATGTAAACTGTTCAGAAAACTAAGACTAAAACATTTTTTTGCGTCAAAGGAAACATCAGCGGCAGTAACCTTAGAAACTGCTGATCAGGACTGATAACAGCAGAACTGAATGATATCAATTATGGGTTTAGGTAGAAAACTGCTAAACTATTACAATGCAGTTGATAAGAGTGTATACAAAAGTCTGTAAACGAAAACAGCTCTCAGAAAAAACAGCGACACCACAGACAGGGAGAATAAACTGGTGGACATGCAGAGGGACTCAGAAAGCAGAATCCCGAGTCAGGGAACCTGAAACTTCAGGATTGGGCACTGGTACAAGGGAAGTGTAAGGGGTTGGGACTACAGATGGGTGAAATTACAAAACTTCAGTTCCCGAATTCCGAAGGTCTACTCGCAAAGTGAATAATTTCACCCCACTTCACAGCAAAATTCCAAAGACAAAATGGTGAGGTCAGGTAGGCAATAGTTTTGTATTTGGGGAGGCCAGGCCCCTGCACTCATACTTAAATTATATAATCAACTCGGGGGGAGCAAAACTTGGAGGAGGGAGGAGACAGTCGGGATGGGGTGGATGTTGTCTTTTCTGCAACAGGGAAAAAAACAAAGATGCTCACTGCAAGGCTCGGACTCAAACCACTGCCAACTTCACGTGCACTAACTCTTAAGACCTGACACACTATCCTCTGCACCAAAAGAGCAGTGTGGTTCAGAAAGAGACAGCCACAACCTGTGACCACTTGGCAAGAGTGATCGCAGCTACAGGTACAGTGCTCTAATGTACCACACTATTATTTTCCTGTAGCTGTTAATCAGCCATGTTCTTTTCTTTGCGTGGTTTTTACTATGCTCTTATTGTTTTAACGGTTTTGACCAGCTACCCTAATGGTGATGTCTTAAATTCCCAAACTTCAGCAGATTTGTTAATGCACCAAGCCATCTTAATGTTACACACTGAAAATATCTCTAGTCTGGACTATTATGCTGAAAGGAAAAAGCTATTTAAACCTCAGTCTTTGAAGGTGAAATTAAAAAAAGTTCAGCTATTGAGGTATTTGAAAAAACAGTACGAAAAGAAATAGGAGAATTTTTTAATCAAAAATGGCATCTTTATTATTCAAATATTACCAAGGTAAAAAAATCTGATTTAGAGGAAATTAAAAACTAGACTGATGTTATTATAAAAAATCTGATATAGGAGGGAACGTAGTGCTAATGAAAAGAAATATGTATTTATTAGAAGTGAGAAGGCAATTAAGTAATGAAAAATACTGTACTAGGCTGAACAGTGATCATAACCTCCATCTTTAGTAAACAACTTAATCATTTTTTAGATACAGCCCACAAAAATGTTTGGTTCATTTTGGACAAAAATAATTATTTAATTACACTTTTTCCTGTAACACAAACTTTCTACATTATAGCAAAATGGCATAAAAACCTGGAGAACCCCCCAGGGCATCCATTTCTCTCTGGCATAGATTGCCTGACTGAAAAATTAGATACATAGATACATAGACACTGTCGGCAGATAAGGGCCTATGACCCACCCAGTCTGCCCATTTGAGCTTGTAAGTTCACTTTTAGTTTTTCTAGAAGTCTGTTGCCCTTTACCCCTGACCTTCAGAATTTCCTTATGTATATCCCATGTATTCTTAAATCCTGTGATTGTTTCAGCTCCCACCACTTCCTCTGGCAGGGTGTTCCACTTGTCCACCACCCTTTCTGTGAAGAACTACTTCCTCACATTTCCTCTGACTCACCCTCCCTACAACATCACCCCATGCCCTCTAGTCCTGGAACATCTTTATTGTTGGAAAGTAGTGTATTACTGCACCTTGTTCCTCCCTGTAAGGTACTTGTGTGTCTCTATCATATCCCCTCTCTCCTTCCTCTCCTCCAGAGAGTACATATTCAAGTCCTTCAGCCTGTCCTCATAGGACTTGTGTGCAATCCTTGTACCATCTTGTTGCCCTTCTCTGAACCATCTCTACCCTATGTCCTTACGTAGGTAAGGTCTCCAGAACTGTATTCTGTACTCCAGGTGGTGCCTCACTAGTGTCTTGTATAGTGGAATTATGACCTCCCTTTTCCTGCTGGTGATGCCCCTGTCTCTGCATCCCAGCATCCTATTAGCTTTACCTTCATGGATTTGTTTCTCTTTTTTTTCAAACTTTATTTATTATGGTATGACACACTGGAACCATCCCTGAGAGATAGGGGGATCCAAGTTACATTCATGTCTTACATGTCTCCAAAACTTGCATATATTGTTCCATTTATAGTATACAGACATTCCTCTAACAATTCTACTGACCTTGGTATCCGAACTATAAACATGTACTACTGTCCATTAATACCTAGATGTGCACATAGTTACTGTAGTAGTCATTGACTCTAGAGGTCTCCATATCCTTGTTCATTCAGAGAAGCAGTTAGAATTTCCTGGAATGTGCGTGTAAAAGGCCAAGTCACTATTTCCTGTGAGGCTGAAACTGGCCTTGTACCTGGGCCCAAATTAGGAACAGGGGAGCAAAATTCCTGAGGGAGGAGGTGGAGAAAGTGAAGAGAAGAAGCGGACCAAGAGAACCCCCGAGATTTCTTAGTTATACTACCTTATAACGTAGGGAACCAATCCTGGGAGATAGCAATTTTAAGGGGCTCCCAAATCTTAGTAAAGTTCTTTAATCTCCCTGTTGCCCTAAGTTGGATATGCTCACGTTTCATACACTGGAGAAGATTTTGTGCCCACTCCATCACTGTGGGAGCTATATCTTGGCCCCAATGCCGGGCAATCATCTGTTTCCCCACCACCATACCCATGGCCCATAGGGGATGGTCGAGACCCTTACTTCCCAAAGATGTCCCTGGGAGACCTAATATTAGCTTTCGGACCCCCACTGGTTGTGAGTCATGTAAAGTACTTTGCATAATAGATAAAATTTCCTCCCAATATGATTGTATGGCAGTGCATTCCCATAACAGGTGAATAAAGCTACCCTGCCTTACCTTACATTTTAGACATTTGTCTGAGCGGTCCGGGTCAATTTTATTAGCTTTTACTGGAGTGAAATATATTCTATGAAGTATGTTGTAATGAATAGCTCTAATTTTATTATTTATAGAACACTGCATACCCCTTCTCAGGACCATCTGCCAAGCACCTAGTGACAGGGTGTCATCCCCCAAGTCTTTATCCCATCTTTGTTTCAAACACAGACCCAGGTCCGGGAGAGCATTCAGAAGGGATTTATAAGCTACTGTCATGACCCTTATTTTGGTTATGGATGTTGCCTACCATATGAGTTCCTCAAGAGGGGAATGGAGCAATACTCTGTTCGGGTCCCAGGCCTGTAGTCGAGAGCAAATCTGAAGGTATGTAAAAAAACTTTGAGGGGATAAATTATATCTTCTTGCCAGTACTGGGTAGGGGATTATAGATCCATCCTCATGTATTTGTGCCAAATGCCGTAGGCCTTTCCCCTCCCATCTATCAAAGGTCCTCATCTCTGGGGTCCGAATTCTCTCCTCCTCCCACAAACACCCACTAATACTGGAATCCAGAGAAAGGGCGTGAGAGTAATTCATTATTTCATGAGCCTTTAGCCAGATCCTAATCGTATTTCTTGAGAAAGGATTATTCATTTTTTGTAAAGATTTACAACTCAGCACAGAGGCGAAGGTGGAGGATGTCAGACTTATGGAATTACCCACACTTTCCAGCACCAGCCAGGTTCACGTCTCCCTCTCTTTCATATAGACATCTTGGAGGACAGAGATTTGAGCAGCTAAATAATATGAGGTCAGATTAGGAAGGCCTAATCCTCCCTCTGACATCGACTTCCATAGAAAATCTTGACGAATATGGGGTCTTCTCAAACCCCAAGGAAGAGTCCCTATCACTCCTTTCAGAGATCTGAAGTTATAATTTGGAATCCATCCCAGGAGAGACTGGAAGAGATAAAGACACTGGGGCAAAATTAACATCTTAGCAAGATTTGCCTTGCCTATAAGGGTTAACAGAAAACCTTTCCATCTTTCACACTGGCCCTTAATCTTGTTTAGTAGGGGTATGTAGTTGAGAGGGAAAATATAAGTTAGTTTGCTAGGAATAGCTACACCTAGATATTTTAATTAAGGAGCAGGGTTAATCTTATACTTCTGTATCACTATGCTATTTTTTGTCTCTCCCAGCGGGAGCCATTCGCATTTGGACCAATTTATTTTGTGTCCTGATAGAAGGCCATATTCTGCAAACAGGTTGGTCAAAGCTGGGAGTGCTATTTCCGGATCCTTAATGAATAACAAAATATCATCCTTAAATAGGGATATTTTTTGATCTTTGTCTCCAGTCTCACAACATTGAATTTTAGGGTCTTGTCTAATGGCAGAAGCCAACACCTCCATAGTTAAAACATATAGTAGGGGTGATTAGGGGCACCCCTGTCTAGCACCTCTAGTGAGTAGAAAAGATGGGGAAACAACATCATTAGAGAAAATTTGAGCATTAGGAGTGGAGTAGAGCAGTTTAATCCAATTCGTAAGAAGTGGGCCAAAACCATACTTGTTCAGCGTGGCAAAAATAAAGTCCCATTCCACTCTATCAAAGGCCTTCTCGGCATCAAGTGCTAGAAGGCCTCTGTATGGAGCCTTTCTCCTGCCTGACCAGTTGTGAATTATGTTAACAGTACACCTCAGATTATGTTTAGCTTGTCTCCCCCTCACAAACCCACACTGGTCCTGGTGTATCAAAGAGGGTAAAACCTCTTCCAGGCATTTAGCGATTATTTTTGCTATTATTTTGTAATCGGTGTTTAATAATGAAATAGGTCTATACGAGCTACATTTTTTAAGCTCCTTCCCAGCTTTGGGAGTACAATATTTGCCACAAATATTGTACTCCCAAAGCCATTTGAAGGGTGGGAGGCAATGCCCCTGATATCATAGTTTCTTTAATCATCTCCCCCAGCAACCAATGAAGGTCATACCAAAATATTTTATAAAATTCCATAGGCACCCCGTCTGGTCTAGGGATCTTCCCTAGATATGAATCCCAGATGGCTTCCTTTACTTCATTAATAGAGAGGGTACTATCTATGCATTCCCTCATTGCTTCATCGATCAAGGGTAAACTAATTCTATTTAGAAATGCAGTGGTGTCAACATTTTCCAGGGCTTCAGATTTATAAAGATCCATAAATACAGGATTATTAAAAAACCAAAAATATATTGTACCTTTATAGATCTCAAATCTGTTTTTGATAGGGTTAACAGACTCTTACTCTGGGACAAAATTGGTGAATTGGGGCTTGACCCATCCCTACTGGAAATGATCAGACTTATCCACCAAGACAACTACACCAGTGTCAGGTTCGGTAACTCAGGGGAATTAAGCACTTGGTTCACAAACAATATAGGGGTCAAACAAGGCTGCACACTGGCCCCACTACTGTTTAATCTTTATTTCAGCACTGTTTTAAAAGATCTGTACAATCTGGACTTCCATCTACCAAAAATAGGGACAAGAATGGTACCTTATCTGGCTTATGCAGATGTCATTGTACTTCTATCACTTAGTCATCTGGGCATGTGCAAAAGCATAGGAAAATTCCAACTCGAATGTAAAAATGCTGATCTGTCAGTTAACCATGACAAAACTAAGGTTCTAGTGTTTGGGGGTAATAAGAGAGGGTACAATGATTACATCAATTCCTCCAAGACTCAGGTGGTAAAAAACGTCTGCTACCTTGGGCTTATGGTAAGCCAAACTGGTTCCTGGAACCTCCACCTAACAAGTATTAAAAATAAGTTGGAAGGATTTTTTCCAATCGTACCAGCATTCTCATATAAATATGGGGGGCGATCGGTAGATGGAATACTAAGAGTGGCAAGAGCCAAAATTAAAAGCCAAATATTATATGAGGCTGAATTATGGGAACATGAACCGAAAGGGCACAAGGATTTCAGATTAAACAAATTTTACAAAAAGATACTGGGCCTACCAAACAGTGCCCCTTCTGCTTTGGTTAGGACTGAGATTGGAGAGTTTCCCTTAGAGTGTGCTTGTGTGCAGAGACAAATAAATTACTGGATTAAGATGTTCAGAATGCCTCCTGACAGATTCCCATGAATGTGTTTGGAAGAAGCCATTCTTTATCCTTCATTTTAACAATACTTTCCGGAGTATGGTGGTCCTGGAAGAACTCATTAAACCATATGGGCTTTTACAAATAGTCACCGATTGTCTAAGGCTTCCCTTTTGAGTACATCAAAACAATAATAAACTATAAAGGTCCTGATAAAAGGATCGAAATTCCTCATTAATGCACTGTGAGTCTGAGGTGACTGTACCATCTCTGGTCTCAAGTGAGACAATGACCCTTTCAGCTTGTTTCGAGTGGATCTTCCTGGCCAACCACTTACCAGCTGAATCCCTCTCAAAATTGGTTCTAGCCCCTGCCTTCAGTATATCCCTTTCTATCCTTTTATTCTCCGGTGTCTCCCATTTCCCCTTTAAAGTATTAAGTTCTGGCACTATATACAAGGCGTTAGTCTGCATTATTTCATTTTGCAGCTGCAAAACACGTGCTTCTAACTCCCTCTCCTGCTTCACAGCTTCTTTATTCAGGTTTGCTGCAAATTATATTGTTTCCCCCTAATTACTGCCTTAAGGTCTTCCCAGGTTATAGCTGCTGATGTGTCAATGATATTATCATGGAGCCTGAAATCCTTTATCACCTCCCGAATATGGCCTTATAGTCTGAGTAGTTTAACAGTATAGGGTCCAACCTCCACTGCCTGGTTTGGAGGGGCCCCCCCATCCTAATCAATTCAAAGAACAGGGGTGCATGGTTGGATACACAAATTGGGCCATAATGCGGGGATTTTGAGCATCTCAAAACATTTGATGAGACCAAAAAATAGTCCAGTCTTGTAAAGATTCTATGTGCAGCTGAATAATATGAATATTCTCTCTTGACTGGATAAAAGTGCCTCCATATTTTTGTTAAGGCCCTGTCCCTCACCATGTCTTTTAATGCTAAATAACTTCTAGGAGGGAGTCTAGAGTGAATATGTGAGGTGTCAAGGGTTGGATCCCAATATGTATTATTGTCCACCCTAGGATTAAGTTGTCTGGATAGGGAGCCAAGGTAATTATTAAGTGATTAAATAAACCCAGATCATCAATATTAGGTCCATATATTGACATCATGGTGTATCTGGAGTCCTATACAATTATATCTACTAAGGCATATCTCCCCTTGGGGTCCGATATTGTCTTATGTAGTTCTATCCTTAAATGTGGGTGAAACCATATCGCCACCCCACAGGCCCTAGAGGTAAAAAGCGTGACCAATAATAGTCCCCCCATGACTTCTCCAACCTCTGAGCCTCTGCCTTATTTAGGTGTATTTCCTGCATAAACAGGACATCTCCCTGTTGTTTTTTTAGAATAGGACCATATCCGCTTCCTCTTGGCCTTGGTCTTAATACCCTGCACATTCCATGTCATACATTTCAGAGAAGACATTTTATAAGGTTAGAGAATATTATGCAAAAACATTAAACCCCAGTCTCACGAGCCAGTGTGTCAACCATATTTTTTCCTTTTTCTGAGTAACAAAACCAAGAACTTCCCAACAATCCCCCCATTTTAACAATCTCTCCTAACAAACAAGAACGTCCCCCTAAATACTAACTCCCATCCTGGTGTAGTACACCTACTAAACACTAAATCCCGCTACTTTTTGTGGCTGTACCGGGGTGGGCCCACCCAACCAAACTACTAATGAGTATCTCTGATGATCCATTTACATGGGCGGGGGGTAGAGGAAGACCCCCTCCACAGAGTTAGGGAAAATCCATCCACTGAAGTGCGTTTTGAATCTATTGACTATCCAAAATGTGCAAATAAAAGGTTAAGTACCAGAACCCTTGGAGAGGAAGATCGTGAGGTGCACCCCCCAGAATGGAGATCCAACCAATCTCACATTTCCCTTCTTATGCTGTCATGGATTAAACACCATTGCCCTTCCTCTCTCACAAATACAAGGGCCCAATTGTTCAAGTCATCCACCCATTTCAATCAAGAAAAGAATTAGAGCACCAGAAATGCAAAACGGTCTTCTAGTCCCCGTCCCCCTTCCCCCACCCCAACCATATTATTTACTCACGCTAGGATAAACTCCGTGATTATAATATATAACAACTAGCTTCCCATAGAACCAGGAAGCACAAAATTAAAGTAACTGGACTGGCAGTGATCATACTTTATCACTGCCCTCTGCTAGTCATGACCCACATAGTCACAGGGGGTAAAAACTGTGTTGATGGGGCATGGATCTCAAAGAGCAGTCAAATCACTCCCAAAAACAATCGAGATCAAGGATTTTTGAGGCCCAGCCCTTATAGGCTGGAGTCATCTCCATTGCGGGCCTCACCTTCCGGCCCTTCCTCTCAATGTGGAGATCCCTGCCCCATCATTGGAACCCCTTGAAGCCCCGACTTGTCACACTTATTGAACTCATAGAAAGATGCAAATAAACTAATTATAAGTAAAAAGCTAGCATCAATGAGTTTTTTTTCTTTTTTTGTCCCCATTGCGATCATGTCATAGGGTATTTAACAACAAGACCATAAACGTGTGACCCGAATAATATATCCATAGAAAAGTTACTTCAAGTCCAGTGAATAAATCTTCATCTTCCTGCATCTGGGACTCCCTCCACATTTCCTTGTTGAGACATCAGCTCCTGTTCCACAAAACATAAAGCTGCTTCTGGGTCTGTAAAGGATCTGCTTTCTTTGTTGCATGGGTGGATCACCATACAGGTGGGATAAAGCAGTGAAAATTGACAGTTTAATTTGTGTAGTTTATGGCAAACTGGTGTGAAGGCCTGCCATTCTCCCTGTAGACACCTTGAATACTCTGGAAAGATGCTCACCACCCGATGCTGTTCCTGAATTTGGCCCACCTCCCTGACCAACTCCAACACTCACTGCCTGTCTGTAAATCAGAGAAACTTTATAATTAAGTGTCGGGGATGATCATCAGGACCTGGTCTATGGCCTGGGGATCTATGGGCTCATTGAATCTCTAGTGGCGGGTCATCAGGTAAGTTCAGCTTATTTTTCAGCCAGGTTTTAATAAAGGTTATGCAATCCTTCCCCTCAGAATCCTCTGGCATCCCCACAATGCAGATGTTACAACATCTCTCCCTATTTTCATGGTCATCCAAGGTAGCCTTTAGGGTTTCAATCTCGCTCAGTGCTTGATTTAGGCTGTGCTCCATACATTGATGGGCATCTTTTCGATCGCTCACCCATTGTTCCAAGTCATCTAGCCGGGTTGAATGTGTTTCAACTGTGTTGCTCAGCCCATTCATGGTTTGCTGGAGATGAGTTAACTGTGAGCCTATATTTTCAAAACCTGCACACATTTGACTGGTGATATTAAAATTCAGGTTATTTAGTAGAGTTGCCATGGACCCGGGTGATTGTTGCTCGAGTGTTTCTACTGCATCGGAGTTGAGCTTGTCAGGGTCCGCTTCTGAAGTAGTCACCATATTTGAAGCAAGATTTTGAGTCGGGCTGGCCACTTGTTTTGATTTAGCTGTTGGGAATCTTAGTAGAGCTTGTTTCCTAGCCAATTTTTTAACAGATGCCATATGGTTAGACGAATATCTATCAAATTGTTATCCTGCAACGAGGTATAAAGTATCAAAAATGCTAGCTAAAGACTGGATGGTCCCAGAGCCACTGAACTAGGCAGCCATCTCTCTCCTCAGTCAGGCCACACCCCCTCATGGATTTGTTTCTTAAAAAAAAAGCAAATAAGTCACCAACCTATGTCACAGACACTGTGGATGTCCTGGAGAAACTGAATTGTTGAGTACCTAGAGGCCAGTGGGGCATAGGACCCAAGGCAGCATGGGTTCACAGCGGGAAGCTCATGTCAGATGAATCTAATTGATTTCTTTGACTGGGTGACCAAAGTTGTAGACCAGGAAGGGGCTGTGGACATGGCCTACCTAAACTTTAGCAAGGCATTTGACACAGTCCCGCACAAAAGATTAATAGTCAAATTATCCAGCCTTGGAGTGGGTCCCAGGATGGTAGCCTGGGTAAAACATTGGCTGAACAGGACACAGAAGATAATTGTAAATGGAGTCCACTCTGAAGAAAGAGGTGTTACTAGTGAGGTACCGCAGGGTTCAGTACTGGGTCCAGTCCTTTTTAATGTCTTTATAAGTGACATTGCAGAGGGACTGGAAGGAAAAGTATGCCTCTTTGCAGATGACACAAAGATCTGCAACAAGTTTGATACACAAGGAGGTGTGAAAATGATGGGAAGGGACTTGGCAAGGTTGGAGGAATGGTCAGAAGTATGGCAGCTTGGATTCAATGCAACAAAGTGCAAAGTAATGCACCTGGGAATCAAAAACCCAGGGGAAGATTACACAATGGGGGGGAGGTAGTAACAACAACAAAAATGGAAAGGGACATGGGGGTAATCATATCAGATGACCTTAAGGTTGGCAAGCAATGTGAGAATGCAGTAGGGAGTGCTGGGGTCATACTGAGATGTATAGGGAGAGACACCACCAGCAGAAAACAGGAAGTTGTTATCCCCCTGTACAGACATTTGGTGAGACCCCATCTGGAGTACTGCGACCAGTTCTGGAGATCCCATCTCCGCGAGGACATAGACAGGATGGAGGCAGTTCAGAGGAGGGCAACTAAAATGGTGCAGGGTCTGCAAGAGAAGTCATACGAGGAGAGGCAAAGAAGCTTAATATGTATACCCTTGAGGAAAGGAGGGAGAGGGGGGACATGATAGAAATGTTTAAGTACCTCAGTGGAATCAACAAAGTCCAAGAGGGTTCCATCTTTCAGAAAAAGAGATGTGCAAGAACAAGGGGACACAATTTGAAGACAGAGGGGGGACGGTTCAGGGGCAATGTGAGGAAGTATTTTTTCATAGAGAGGGTGGTGGACACATGGAACAGCCTTCCTGAGGAGGTTGTGTGGTCTAAAACTGTGGTAGAATTCAAGAATGCATGGGACAGACATAAGGCAATTTTTGTGGGGGGTAGGAAGAAATAGGCTGTTGGTTAAATAGGATCTTAAGCTTATCCTGTAGGTAGGGAAATGGGCAGACTAGGTGGGCCAAGTAGTCCTTATCTGCCATCAAAGTCTATGTTTCTATGTTTCTATGTAACAACATTAAGTGGAAAAATACATTTTTGTGGCTCACAATAGACATGGAACATCTATATACTTCAATTGATGATTTGGGTCTTCATGCATTAGAATAGATGTTATTAGGGATCAACCTTGACAACATAATTGATCCTGCATTTCTCATCCTGTGTACTGAACTTGTTTTCAAACATACAGTAATTATTTTGTTTTTGACCGAAAATATTATTATCAATTTAATGGTACAGCAATGGATACTGAACTTGTTCCATCATATGCAAACCTAGTGATGGCATGGCTTGAGAAGCAATTTATTTTGAATGAAAACAATCCTTACTACAAGAATCTTTTCAAATATTACCTGTATAGGTACCCGGATGATATTATCGTTACCTGGGATGGCACTCATGCTGAAGCTTTGCAGTTTGCTAACTGGCTAAATGACAATGCATAGGGTCTGAAATTTAGTTTTAATATGCATCCAGATCAAATCTATTTTTTTTTTATTTATGTTTGATTAGTACACTGGAGGGCACTATAGAAACCCCTGGATGAAGAAAACCCACCGTTGACCATACTTTACTCTTACCCAGTAGTGCACACCTATTTAGAACCATTAAAAATATCTCTTATAGTCAATTCCTGCAATGGAGATGTAACTGTAGTACCTTGGGAAGATCACATTTGGAATCAAAGGAGTTACTGATCCATTTTCAGAAAAGGGGTTATAAATTACAGACTCTAGTGAAAGCATATAAAAAGGTTGAAAACACAAATACAGAAGAATTATTGATACCAAAACATAGAAATAAGATGAAAATTAGTGAAAATACAATAGCATTTCTGACAGAATATAAATGCATTTCAAATTGCGTTGCAGGAATAATACACCCTTACTGGAAGATTTTACAGATAACACACTCAAACCAATTATTGGTAAAAAAACAATAATTGCTTACAATAGAGCAACACATTTAGCAGCTATCCTGATTGATAGTCATTAATCAGAAAATACAGTTCTGGGCAGAATAAGGGAATAAACAGATTCTACAGTTCATAGGTATCATAGGTAATACAGAGCTATGTAGACAATAGTCCTTTTGCCCGCCAATTTATAAATATCTCAAAATCCTATGCTTAATAAGGTAACTATCCAACTCATTCTTAAAGTTGTGGTTCATGTTCTGTCTGCAAATATGCAGTGAGATCAAAGCAATTCATGCAGCTAGGCACAAACAGAAAAATTTATATTAAACATTTTTATAATATCAAAAGTACCTATGTAATCAATGCTATTTGGTGTAGTCGCTAAACAGTACATGTAGACAAAACAGAGAAGCCCACACTAGAATTTTTGAACATCTATGGTCTATTTATCAAATTAAAAATGAAAGTGCTGTAGGTCAACACTTCAGAGATGTACAGTACATAATGGAGATACATCATCCTTTAGATTTGTGATATTTGATGGAGCACAACCATTGCCATGAGGTGGAAATAGGGGAAGAAAGTTAGAACAACTGGAGGCTGGCTGGATTTGTGTACTCAGTACTCTGACACCAAATGGATTAAACAGTAAAATGAATTTGTCTTTTTGTGAGCCAGTGATCTAAAACTGTTATCTGTATGTTGATATTGTCCTGTTCTACCCTTCCACAGTTCCAAGCAGAACTACTTACCTCTCTCTCTCTCTGCCTCTGTGACTTGCTCCTGCTTCAGTTAATCCCTTTGCTGCTCCTCTGCTGCTCATCAGCTTGTCTACTTTTCTCCTTTTCCAACTCTTCCCAGTCCCCCATCTTATTCACTCCCACTGCCTTCTCATACTTTCCCTGCCGCTTTCCTCCTCTCACTTATGACACTCTTCTTCTGGAGCATTGTGTTCTCACTTGGCTCAACCATGTACTATGTTTTTGCTAATGTGTATATATTGTTTCTTGTTACCAGTTGTAAAAGTTCGTATCATACTAGTATTTTATTTCAGTCTTGTTGTAATGCATGTCTTTCTTCCATTGCTATTATTGTTCCTCAGGTGTATCTACATTGTTAGGGATTTAATTTGTGCTGTAACCCTATGCTTGTATTCTCCAGGTCAACCCTCAAAAAGGGACTGTAATTGTCTCAGTGGACTTACCTGGTTACCAAAACTCAATAAATAAATAAATAAATAAGATATGACTATATCCACCTTAATAATTTTTTGTTATAAAAATGGAAATAATAATGCTGTCTGGGTTTATTAATGATATCCAAACTCAGTAAATATTTTAAGATACATTTTTTCAAAAATTAATTAGAGGGATTGAGAGACAAAACACGTTTGAAAAAAATGTGGAGATTATGCCAATAAGGCTCTTCATGTACAGCATTATTTATAGTTAATTAAATATGTGTGCAATTATCCTGTTGGCTTATAAAAAAGGGAGCTTCATCATATATAAATTTAAAATGTACGTCTGTAACTTTATGAACTTAAGTTTAGTATTTACATATTAAAATGTATTTACATTTTTGAATGTAATTGTGGAATATAAGGACAGCCCTCTATTTCATATATCACCCCTGATGAAGTGATGGCTTGATCACAAAGCACTGGGTGATTTAGTCCACTGTCTCTGCACATAGAACCCTCTATGCAGAATATTATGGCATTTACTCTAATGGAGTACTTGAATGGACTTTTTTCATTTGTTGGAATTTTACCTGCACTGCTACAAGGTGGTTGTAAATTGTTGGAATTTTACCTGCACTGCTACTAGGTGGTTGTAAGTCTTTACATGCACCCTCTAAAATAAAGTGAAGCTGATATATGTTATCTGTGATGTCAGTGCTGTGTTTTTTGAGGTGAAGTGGGAATTCAGTGTGGATGCAAGCACCCCTTGACCTGAGTGCTTATAGTGATGTTTTCTTCATTCTGAAGAAAGTGGTAAGTTTGGACCTACCTGATGTGAACAGGGGATTAAAACCATTGAGGTGTCCAACCCAGAGGGGCATTGAGGTGCATTGCCTGAAGACAGTCCACTATTCAGATCTGCCACAGTCTGTTGGAGGGCTGCAGCTCCACACTGCCAGTGTTGGTCTCACTGGGTAGACTGGGCCCACAGTTTTCATAATGTTTCTTTGTCAATGATGGACTGGTGAGAAGGTGCAAAGGAAAAGGGAACTCTATGTTGTGATTGTTCAGCTCCTTGATGACTGCATCATTTTTGCAGGGTATGGAGTGTGAAATTTTAGTTGTTGCAATCTCAGGGCTTTCATTACCAGAGCATAAGCCTGCCACTGGCCTGACAGCGCAGACAGGTAATTATTATTTAAGTACAGTCTGCTTTCCTATAACATGACTACTTTTTCTTGCCAAGTCAAATGCAGTGTCAGTTCCTTCTCCAGAAAATGTAAAGCCTAAGAACTACAGAGCGAGGTCTGGCTTCAGGGGTAGTTGGTTCAGGGCTGAGGGCTCTATGCACACATTCAATTTCTACAGTGCAAGAGGGAAGGAGGGAGGAAGAGTGCAGTGTGAGTAGTTGCTGCAGAAAGGGATCATGTCAACTCGCCTATGATTCCTATGGAAGTCATACATTCTTATGCTTGTGGTGACTGTGGCACTCTGCATCCTCCACCTTCTCTTGAAGGGACTGTACTGCCTTGTGTAGCTAAAATATGCCTGATTCCATGGTGTCATTGTGTGAGTCAGAGATCACCAGTTGCTCTTCCATAGCGTCAAGCTGTTTCTTGACATTTCTGAGATCTGTGCAGAGGGTTGTGGTGGTAAAGCACATCTCCTTTTGAAACTCCCTGATTTCTGAGATCATAAGCATCTTCTGCTTCTGCATGGTCTCGACTTCAGAGGTTTCAGCTTGAGAACATCCACAGTGGGTAGAGGCCTGGAAGCCCTTGCTGGCAGTCCTGTCATCGGGGAATCTATCTCCATCCACAGAGTCAGCATGAGACTCAGTACGATTTGGTCTTCCAAGTGGCATCAGTTAGCCTCCTGTTAGTATTTGGTAAAGAAATTCTGATGGAAAATGTGTTTTTCAGAGGCTTTTGTCCAGGTGAAGTTGGATCTAGGCGTTCAGGCTGTAACCAGGAGCATGACATCACCAGAAAAAATAGTAAATATATGTTCCAAGCAACTTCTACTGCTACATCAAATTCACAGTTTTTTTTTTTTGGCTAGTTATACAAGATCAATTTAACTGCATGTGCTGCCCCTAGCAGAATCTGCCAAGGCTTGTGTTTTTTGGAGACGACATACTGTAGTTGGGGTAAGCAGTGATGAAACTTGTTTAAATCAGTGTATTTATTCTTGAATGAAGGCCAAATGTGAGGCCAGTCAGAGTAGCCTACATTTAAGGACCATATTATAACAAGTATTTGTCAATGCTGAATGTTGTCTTGCTGGCATTGGCATTGGTAGTGCAGAAGTTAGAGAGTTGAATAATAGGAATGGCAGTGAAGTATGAAACTGACGCTAACCTGTCTCCACCCTACAGAGACTGACAGGCATTGACGTGTGCCTTTGGGTTGTCTGCCATAACACTCATACCATTTCACCTCACCCTACCTTGCAGACTCCGACAAGTGTTGCATTGTGCCTTGGGGTCGTCGGGTCTTATGTTCACCCCATTCCATAAATAAATATGTTGAGATGGGTGCAGCATAGGAGAATGGGGTGAACTTTGGGGCCTAACAGTCCAAGGCACACCTTGATGCCTGTCACTGGTTGCAGGGTGGGGACAGAGGTGGAATGGAATGAGCATTACAACCGACAATCCAAAGTCACACCCCTGATGCCTGTCAGTCTCTACAGGGTGGGACATTATGGTTATAAACCCTAACTCCCTGGGCTTTTGTTGGTATTTGCACTTCAAATTTTCAAGATGGGCTTTTTGTGACTCCACCTCATGAATGCATATGGAACCTCTGCTCATGAACAGTGGCACTGTTGTTTTGTTAATCTGTCCCTAACATTGATTTCCCACAGTGACAGTGCCATTCTGCGCTAGATGTGCAAAAACAAATTTCAGGCAGGATGTGAAAAATGATAGCTGTACCATTCATAAGAAGGTGTGAAGATATGGCAATGTTGAAAATCTGGACTAAAAATATTAAAAATTCTCGAAATTACGAGCGTGCGTGGAAACTGCGCAATGCATGCTCGTAACACAGACATGTTGTGCAATTTTTTCACCAAATTTTCAACACAGGCATTTTGAGACCTCTGCTCATGAACAGTGTCTCTGTGATTTTCTTAATCTGTCCCAAACGTTGATTTCCCACAGCAACCATGCCATTGTAAGCCAGATGTGCAAAAACACATTTTGGGCAGGATGTGAAGAATTACAGCTGTACTGTTCATAAGGAGGTGTGAAAAAATGGCAATGTTGAAAATCTGGAGTGAAAATATTAAAAATTCTCAAACTTACGAGTGTGCATGGAAACTGCACAATGCATGCTCATAACACAGTCATTCTCTGGAATTTTTTCACCAAATTTGCAACACACACTTTTTGGGAGCCCACCTCATGAATAGTGGCACTGTCATTTTGTTAATCTGTCCCGAAAGGTGATTCCACACAGTGACCACAAAATCACCTTTCGGGACTGATAATGAAATGACAGTGACTGTGTTCATGAGGTGGGGTCCCAAGAACACCATGTTGAAAATTTGGAGCCAAAAGTCACAAAAATGGCTGAGAGATCCACCTCAGTTAAACCCCTTCCCATTGATGCCATTATACAGCTTACCGTGATTTTCTTCAGTTCGCGGTTGGCTTTTGAAGAGTTCAGACATCTCCCGCTCCACTGAAGATCCTCACGCCAGGCTCCAGAGGTAAGTATGGGGTGAGGGGGTGCGGGGAGGTGAGGCACAGAGGGTGGTGTGGGCTGAGGGAGCACTCGGACTAATGATGGACCGCTTTCTTTTTTAGGAACAGATATCGGGAAGGTTTTCTTTATTTTCAGGTGAAATGAACCAACTGTTGAGCACACTGGGGTGGACTCTAGTGTGCCCCATGACTTTGGGGAGTTTGTTGGCCACACTGGAGTGGGCCCCAGTGTGGACATATAGGGGTTGGGTGGGGCCAGGAACATGCCGACACAGTCGGCTTCCGGGTGATAGTGGAGAATACCGGACCACGAGGCACACTGTGGTGGGCTACCAGTGTAGCACACAGACTTAAGGAAGGTTTATCAACATGCTGACAGGGGGATTGGGCACCCCCATAGTCAGCTTTCTTAGGATTGTGACAGGCAGATGGTGACAGCCACCACCATGTTTATTGAAATGTTTCAGGATGCTAGGGACGCTCCCTCATTGCAGTGGCAAAATTCTTTCAAGTTGGTGGCATGCTTCTCAACTGCTCTCATAGACTGCGTGTTCATTCATTGGTGCCACACAGACCAGCTCAAGAAAGCAGAGGAGCCACTGGCCAGAACACTGCCACACCTCCACAACCTGCTACTCCAGCAAGCTGCCACAAAATGTTGCTTGTGCTGCATGAGCAAGACAACATAAAAACTGTGTCTAGCCCTGTAGTTTGGGGGAGGTGTGCTTATTCTCCAATCTGGAGCCACAGCTGCTTGATAATTGGAGGTGAGACTGAGTCAGATTTCTGAAAGCAAATAGGTTTTTGGCATGGTGTACAATACCACTTTTCCTGCAGGTACTGCCTTATACAGAACCTGCCTGCATTTGCCAAAAGAGGGACAAGAAAGTCCTGTGTTTTTCAGAGACAACATAGGTGGAGTAAGTTGTGGTGAAACTTGTTTGAATTAGTGTATTTGTTACTGAGTGTAGGGTAAATTTTAAACCAGTGAGAGCAGCCCGCATTTAGGGGCTGCATCATAAGAACTGTGTCTACCCCTGTAGTTTGAGGGAGGGTGCTAACTGTCTGGCCTGGGGCCTCATCTACCTGATAATTAACCTCCTATAGCCAATAGTATGCCACCAGGAAGGTAGCAGGCTTCGCATAAAAGCAGCCACTGATAATGTGTCCCACACATTTGTGTCCAGTGAGTGAGGGGAACACTGAAGGAGTGGAACAGGTGACTGCCATCACAGACATTGGCAGAAGGAAGCGAAGAAGCTGGGGACTCTGGTGGTTGACTAAGGCAAGGCACCTGTTCACTGCTGTGTAGCTGTCACTGCTGGGAAGGGCGGAAGTTCAAAGGCAGGCCAAAACTGGAAATAGGAACAATACCAATCTAGAATAGAAGTATTTATTTATTTATTGAATTTTGTTGACCCGATAAGCTCACTGGGCCTAGAAGTCCCTTTTTCAGGGGCGACCGGGGGGAGAGGGATACAGATGGTAAGCAACTGAAATTGAACCAGATTAAGCTGTCGGTGGTATTTTTAGTGAATGGGAGAAATTTGGCCAGGACACTGGGGAAATTCCCCTACTCTTTTTCGATAAGTGCCATGGGATCTTTAACATCCACCTGAACTACCACCAATCCAGGCAGATGGGACCTCAGTTTTTAATGTCTTCTCTGAAAGACGGCACCTCAGAAGTGCAGCACCCACCTCATGCTGCACTGCAGTGTCAGTATTGGGATATTAACCTAAGTGCCAGATTGTACATAAAGAATTAAACAAGACACAGGGAACACAAATAGAAATAAACAAAAAGGGGACAACTAGAAACACCCCATTAGGGGTAGGGGTACAAATGTAATTTCAGGTAATACAGATAGAACAGAGTTAAGAATGCTGGGAGTGGTTCAGTGCAGTGGCTATGGAGTGGCAGTTTTCAGAGAGACTTTTTGGAGACTGTAGTGCTGGCCCATCTGCACACACTTCTCTGGGTTAAGGGAGGAGGTCACTAGACCCCAGGCCGAAATGGCCAGGATTCTGGGTACCTCTCCCCCTACCCAGGAGCTGCCAAGTCTGCCACCATTACCTCAGAGAATGCCAAGGAAGGAGGAATGGCTAAAATATGGTATGGTCTGGAAGGGTGGGGGTGGTGGGTCACAGGCACATTCCTCAACTGGTACCACTATGTAATTCCTACATCACTCTGGTGGGGCTGGACAACCAGGGGGAGGCACCCATGGCAGTGACCAAGGAGGATATGGGGGTCTCCATAGTGGAGACCCCAAAGAGGGCAGTAGAGGACCCCAGAGGAGGAGAAGAAAGCAACATCTGGTGGGGGACTCGATTGTGAGGTGGATAGATATGGTAATAGAAAAGGGGAGGAGAGACAAATTAGGTGCCTATCCAGTGCAATGGCCTGGAAGGATGGGATGCAGATCCTGAGAATCGCTAGGGCAGTAGGGCAGGAGGGAGAGCTGCATGTCATTGTCCACCTGAGGACTAATGATTTGGCTAGTGACAGGGCTGGGATAGTGTAGGGGGAGTTTAGGGGAGCTGGTGAGGGATCCTAGAGAGGTATTTCACTTAGTGGCTTTTGCAGAGGTGGTAACTATCTATGACAGGGGACAGGAGAGGGATCTCCATGCCAGGAGCTTCAACTCATGGTTGAAGGAATGGTGCAGAGAGAAAGGGTTTGGCTATGTTGAGGACTAGGGACCCACCTGTGAGGATAAGGGCCCATACAGGGGTGATGGCTTGCATCCAGTCTAGAAGGAAACCACAGCCATCAGTTAATGGTTTAAAAGTTATTTCAATGAACATTTTATCTAGACAGGGGAGGTGTTGGAAGGAATTGTGGAGTCAGAAACTGCCACCCAACCCCACACACACACACAAGATGAATTAGAGCTGAATTAAATCCTGATGTTTTTGACAGAAGAGAACTTTGGTTTCAAAGCAAGATACAGCAGTCTAGAACTACAGATTTTTTACTAATTGCCCTCCTTCTCACCCCTCCACCTAAAGCCAGTTCTACTTTTATAGCTACTGGATTTGACTGACAACAGGAACTTCCTGTTTGGCAGTAGGAAGGGAAGGATCACTGAGACACATTAGCAGGGACACTGGTTTAGCGTGCTTGAGAAAGGGCAAATTCCGTTTTGCACATTGTAAAAAACGGTATTGCCACCGGTGTCTGCCAAGCCAAAATCCGTTTTTACCGGTGTTTTGTTTTGTGGACTTTATTTAACAATTTTTAACTGTCTTAACAAGCATTTTAGCAGTTTTGACCTCCACTGTTGTACAGCCATCCATCCCTGTACCAATGAAAAGTTATTTTAGGTACAAGATGTGACGGCAGCAGCAGCACTATGGCCCCCATCCCTCAGGTTCAATAGTAGCAACAACAATGCGGCCCCCATCTCTCAGGTGTGAGAAGGCAGCAGCAGCACTATGCCCCCCCCACTGGTGTGACAGAAGCAACAGCACTGCACCCACCCCATCCCGCAGGTGTGACAGCAGCATTACTATATTCCCCACCCCTCAAGTGTGAGGGCAGGCAGTGCAGCACTGCAGACTACACCCCTCAGGTGTGACGGCAGCATCTGCATCACTGCAACCCTCACCCCTCAGGTGTCACGGCAGGTGGTGCAGCACTGAAGCCCCCACCCCTCAAGTGTGATGGTAGGCAGTGCAGCACTGCAGCCCCCACCCCTCAGGTGTGATGGCAGCAGCTGCCTCACTGCAGCCCCCACCCCTCAGGTGTGACAGCAGCATCTGCACCACTGAAGTCCCCACCCCTTAGGTGTGATGGCAGCATCTGCATCACTGCAGCCCCCACCCCTCAGGTGTGACGGCAGCAGGTGCAGCACTGCAGCCCCCCCAAGTGTGATGGCAGGTGGTGCAGCACTGAAGCCCCCACCCCTCAGGTGTGACAGCAGCAGCTGCAGCTCTGCAGCCCCCACCTCTCAGGCGTGACAGCTGCAGCACTGAAGCCCCCACCCCTCAGGTGTGATGGCAGCAGGTGCAGCACTGCAGCCCCCCCTCAAGTGTGGTGGCAGGTGGAGCAGCACTGAAGCCCCCACCCCTCAGGTGTGACAGCAGCAGCTGCAGCACTGCAGCTCCGACCCCGCAGGTGTGACAGCTGCAGCACTGAAGCCCCCACCCCTCAGGTATGACGGCAGCAGCTGCAGCACTGCAGCCCCCACGGCCTCAGGTGTGATGGCCACAGAGGCATCACGACAGTAGCATTGTACAATGCCATGTCCCAAAGCTTGTCTGCCAGAGCTCAGACATGAATTAAGCCGAACCACCAGACGCCAAGGTGGACTCCGTCGGTTCAGTCCCTAACATTTAAGCTGCCTGAATTGGTTTATTTGTAAACAAAGTGCATCCAATTTAAAAATCCACAAGTGATTAATGAAGATGCTAATGGAGAGATACAAGAATAAACCAATTGGAGTAGCACCCACAGTACATTGGCCACTTTCTGACTTGGTCTTCATGAAAATGGAGCCTCTTAGTTTTCATGTTGGCGCTCAAAGACATGAAAGGAGTTCTACCGGCAGAGGAGAAGCCATGACCACTGTACAGATCGGGGCTTCATCTCTCCTATCCCCTCAGCAGTCAACATAAATAAAATTAATATTTGTGCCTGATCACTAGGACAAACTGGTACATCCTCCGATGCACTCCGCATTTTATGGCTCTATTGAACATGATGATTGAAGCACTCTTGCTCATAGCGCTGCAAGCTGATGACGCTGCCTAGCTCCTTCCTCAATACAATAGGCAGGGCAATAGTGCCCTAGGCATACCCATGGGATATATAAAAGCGCATTGGAGATATAAACTTTACTCTCCATGTGTAAGGGCACTATTGAGGAAGGGGCAAGGTTGGGTCAACATTAAAAATTTAAATGCAGGGTACACCGGAGAATTTACCAGTTTGAGTGTCAGGTACAAAGATTATTTATTTAATCTAGTGCCTTCAGGTGGGACCAGAGAGGTGAAGCCCCCATCTGTGCAGCAGTCGTGGCTTCTCCTCTGCTGGTCGTTCTCCTTTAAAAACTCATTGTCATGGACGGCCTGGTGGTGTGGAGGATTGAGGCATTGGACGCCACACCTCGCGCCACACCTGGTTCGGGAACTACTCAGGTCAGCAGGGGAGGGAGGGGATTGAGCATCTGGAAGACTGCTCTCCCTTCCCGGGATGTGTTCTCTGTAGTTCCCCAATCCAAGCAAGCATGGACTGCACGGCACCAAGGCAGTCCCACCACACCACCTAAGAGAACAGACACCACAGGAAGTTTGTGGGGACGACACCTCCAGATACCCACGCACAGCCATGCAGGACCCACCCTGAAAGGTAAGTACTTGGTTGGTGTTTTTTATTAGCATCACCTGGCTATGACATTGTGTGGTGGGCCTGGTTGTGGTAGCCCAGGTTGCCGTGAATGCTCCCCCCACCATCAACTACTTCAAAATTGTCTCATCCAACAGTTTTGAAGGGCACAGATGAAACATGGACATGGTTGACTTGTTGTGGTTTAATTTTATTTTTTTTATTTTATTTTAGTCTTTGGTAACTGGGTAAGGCCCACTAGGTACAAGTACCTGTTTTCAGGGGCGACCTGCGAGCACTGGGAGGTTAAGTGACTTGCTCAGAGTCACATAGTATGCAAGTGGAGGTTGTGAGAATCAAACTCAGGTCTGGTCTGCTGGATGTATCATGCTCTTTCACACCTCATTCATCCTAACCTCTAGGCTATACTGCCAGCCCATAATAAAAGTTTTTTGTCCAAGTGTGTGAGTCTCTATTCTTCTACATGAACACAAACAGAGACCACCAAAAATGACTTTTTGAAACTGTATTTATATTTAGGGTGGAGACAGGGTGAAGCAGGTCCAAGAAGTATAAAACAGTAAATAAAGTAATGCATTTTATAGTTAAGACACATTCCCAGCAAACCACCCCAAGACCACCAAACAATGTACCTTCCCCCTGCCCCAGGAGGGACTGGCTGGGTCACAGACCAGGGTGCTAAATGAGGAGGACAGACCACAGAACATCTTGTCGAATCACACAATAATGTGAAACTACATGAACATACACATTAAGATTTTTGTAAATAGTTTCCACTGTAGGATTTCATACCTCCTCAGTCATTAATTTTGATACAGAAACATTTCAGTCCCTTGTACGAGGGGGCAAGCATGGCACGGACCCAGCGGACTGGCACATGTGGGGAAAAAATGGTTCTGTGCCACTCTGCCCATCCACCCTCTCTCCTCCATGCCAGAGCCAGAACCATTTTCCAGACGTGTACCCACCACCACCACCACCACCACCTCCCCCAGTCTCACCCTGATGGACCAGATGCCCTGCCCCAGAGACCCCAGCAAAGCCCACCCCAACACAGACAGCAACCACTACCAGCTGATGTCAAGAGAACTCAAACATGGACAGACCCTCCCAGCTCAGAGTCAGCAAACCTCCAGAGACATGGCCAGAATCCCCCCAGAGACATGGAAAGAATCCCCCTCAGACATGGCCAGAACCCCTCTCTTGAGACACAACACCCCTCCCAGACACAGCCAAAACCAAACATGGACATCAACCCCGAAAACAAATGGACAGGAGCTACCCCTGCTCACAGCTAGCTAAGGGCACAAAGTGGGCACACACTGGGGGCAAGAAAGGGGCACAAACTAGGAAGGCCACACAGTGGGGAGCAAACACCCAGTAGAAGATTTTACCCATACTGTGGCAGCAAGCAATTTTATTTTCTCTTCACAGACATAAGCAATTAGCTGCAGTCCCACAGCACTGACATCAGCATGCTTCCCCAGTTGGATCATCGCGTACTAATATTTGTGATGATGGACCTACCTCAGGAGGAGCAGCGACCAGAAATATGGACATGGATCAAGCAGCTGCAGCACAAGGTTCAGTCTACACCACCACCACAGACTCGGGGAAAGGGCAACTAGGTTGATATATGGCATGGTGAGGGACAAATGCTGACTAAACCCACAAGAGGTTCAGAGCCACTTCTAGGAACGGGTGCACACTCACTCCACAATGACTCGTGGCCAGACTAAAGGAGCAGAAAGCAGTGGAAAACAGCATAGAGACTAATTATGTAAACAGGGGCCAGTTTTGAACTATGGTATCGAGTTCAAGGCAGGCCCCCCGATCCCTTCTACTTCCTGGTTTGGAGACACGCACCCCCACACACTCCTATACTGTTACATCACAACATGCTAGCATGAGGTCACGCTCCACAGGCAATATGGAGTGCACCCCCACCCACACTAGCACATTGGGATGTAACAGCATGGGAAAGTATGGGGACGTGTCTCCAAACCGGAAAGTAGAAGAGATCACTTCTCGGAGCAAAAATACCATCTCTTCTGTCCCAAAAATGGCACCATATAAAAATGTTTTTTTAATTTTTAACAGCGGCAAACTCGGAGTCGGGTAAGGGTCCTTCGTGGCTGTGAGCACCAGAGCTATGAAAGGTGCTCTTTACATCTTTTTTTGTATAGCATTTTGTAACTTCCAACTGTCCCTAATCTTCACACAGAAACTTCTGTATCTTCAGTGCTCAGCAGTCCCTTGTACTAGATGTGTGTGAGTAGCGAATAATTTTAATTCCTGAATACCAAAAATTTGGGGCTTCCAAAATATTTGTCCCTGCAAAGAATACTTGTCTTTATTTGTATTCAGCAAGGAGTATTCACTATTCAGGAAGTAGAAGTCTTCCTCCTCCTCTTCAGATGGCCAGATGCAGGCTAGTCTTGGTCACCTTCCTCCTGAGTCCAAACTTTTGCCCACCCACTTACTCCTTCTCTGAATTCCCACTCCTGGTAACAAATGTGATAGCTGGCAGAAACTGACTGCACCTTTAATGACATTCCCCTCCTTAGCCCAAGTATCCGACTACTTCAAGTTAAAAGAATCTGCTATATCATCCTGTGTACCACCAAGCCCAGTCATTGATCAGGGGGCGGGCTACTGCCAAATAGCCAGTCACACCCCAAACACACACACACACACACACACACACACACACCTGTTATGCTATCCAGCCTGTTCCACTTGCTAAGCATCTGATCACTAAAGGGAGTGCACGTGGAGCCGGCACAAACAATCGTGAGGGAGGAGTGTCAGTAGTGATGCTTGGTAGTCTTACTGGTCAGACTGCCTGGTGTCACTACTGATAATACCATCTGGCCCACACCCTCATCATCAATCACACAGCCCTACTCACACCACCTTCTTAGTGATGAGCTGTTTAGTCAGTCGAGCAGGCTGAGGAGCTTAGCAGAGGGAGGGCTGACTAGATATCTGGCACTAGCCCACCCACTAATCAAAGACTTGGCTCAGGGGACCCAGAATGTAGTAGCAGATTTTTCAGGTTGAGGTAGTCGAGCACTAGGGATGAGGTGAAGTCATTAAAAGATGTTATCGGCTCCTGGCAAGGTGCCGGGAGCTAGCTATCGCTTTCTACCTTTCTTGGGACCTCAGGGTGGGTGAGCCTTTTCTACCACCCCTCCATGAATCTTTTTTTTTTTTTTCAATCTGTTTATTTTCCCAGATGCCACAGCATCTCTCAGATGTGCACTCTTGACCCTACTACCTCTACTCCCCACCTGTGACCCTCCGTCCTCTAGCTCTCCCCACAAGGACTTCCCAGCCCCTAATCACCTCCCAGGGAAGAGCCGCCTCACCTACCTGGTGGCCTATCTGCAGATTAGAGGTCTGTCTGGTGTGGCCGGAGCCATTGGGATGGGAAGATTCAACACTGTGGATGTGGCGTGGGTCCTGGTGCCTTGTCGCCTCCCTAATGCCTGGGGGGTCTGCATTGTCCCCTCCAGTGTTCAGATGTGCAATGATGTCCATGGCACAAGTGTGCCAACATCCACACGCAGCTCTGCCCCATGTTGTGGCTACCACATCTGCTGCCGACTTCCATCAAGGGCCGCTAAGGAACAGAGCAAACCATGGATCCCTCCCCAGGAAGGGAGAGCAGTCCTCCAGATGCTCAATCCCTTCCCTCCCCTGCCGGCCCCCGATGACCCGAGCTGTGACATCCAGTGCCTCAAGCCACAGCACCACTGGGCCACCCCTCCATACCATTTTGTTTGAGTACATTTGATTTGTGCTTGATACTGCTGGATGTTTCTCCTTCAGGACATGCATTAATAATTCCCAAATATGCAAACTTTAAAAATATATCTTTAACTTGTCCCTCCTCCCATTTTGTTTGGCTTCCCTCTCAAATATTGCAACCTTTACTAAAAATATATTAAGCTTGTGCCTGCTTGCCATTTACCCCATCAGGAAGTAAATTCTGAGACTCTGTCGTGGTGTAGTATTCGCATGGTGTCCATGGTGACCGAGTGCTCCTCCATATTAGTTTAGAAGTATGAAACTATGCTAGAACCTATATCATACTTTTTTCTGCATCGTTCTTTCAGAGGAGTAGTAGTAGTAGTAATGTTATCAAGCTAACTGATTGGAAATGGAGAGGGGTAAATGGGGGGATATCCCCCCTTGAGTGAGATACCTTATCCTACTGGAATGGGAGTGCAGGAGGAAAAGCCCCCCCAATGAATGGGGTAAATCCCCCCAAATGAGATACCTTAGCCTACTGAAATGGGAGCGCAGGAGGAAAAACCCTCCCCCCAATATGCTAGAACCTAATACCAAGTGGTTAGCCATGTACAGTACAGCAGCAGTTTCAGATGTTACTTACGGGTGGGGTAAACTGCAACCACTCACTCCCCGAGTCTGTCCCTAATTTGCAAGCTTCACCAACATATTTCTGTCACCAGTTATATGCCTAGCAGTGCAATAAGCAAACTGAGTTCCAGACTTCATTAGAAAAACTGAAAAGAAAATATTTTTATTCACAAAAGAATTGATTAAATTAGGTGCCTGATAAATGCATTGTACTTACTTGTGTGCTGAGTGCTGGAGTATGGTGAGGTCACTGGTGCTGGCTGAACCTTACTGGGTGAGTCACTGTGCATTTAAATCCCCATCCTCCAGTTACGAGATCCGGTTCCTGACTGATGGGTGTGGTTATGTAGCAGTGGTGCCATGGTCAACCACTCCCACCCCAACCCACCAGCACAGCCCCTCTTACTCACCCACCTGCACAGTGCCTCCCCCCAACCAGCACAGCTACTCTCTCCATGCCAACCCACCTACATGGCCACTCTCCCCACCCACCCCACCTGCCGTCCACTCTCCCACGCCACCCCACCTGCATGCTACTCTCCCATGCCACCTCACCTGCATGTCCACTCTCCCCATGCCACCTCACCTGCGGCTACTCTCCCCATGCCATCCCACCTACACGGTCATGCTCCCTACCCCAGCATGGTCACTCCCACCACACCACACCAGCATGCCACTCTCCCACACACCCACCTGCAGCCACTCTATCTCACCACCCCGCCTGCAGCCCGCTCCCCTCAACCCACCTGCATGGCCACTCTCCCCATGCCAACCCACCTGCATGGCCATGTTCCCCACCCCCAGCATGATCATGCTCCCCACCCCACCCACCAGCATCACCACATTCCCAACACCAATCCACCAGCATGGCTCCTCCACCCCACCCCACCAGCATGGCCATGCTCCCACCCACCAGCACAGTCACGCTCCCCACCCCACCACAGCAGCACGTCCAATCTCCCTATGCCAACCCTGGCCGCTCCCCATGCAACCCACCAGCATGGCCACGCCCATACCAACCCACCAGCACGGCCACTCTTCCCACGCCAACCCACCAGCACGAACTCGCTCACAACCCCAAACATAAAGGGACACATTTGTCCAGCACAGACTGCAAACAAGGACTTTCTCAGATGTAGCAACCATACAAAAACAAAACACCAAGAGCTCTACAGATCTAGCGTTCAGTCCACACAAACTTTGGGACTATATGGAGCAGTAAGGACACACATTTGGGCAACGTAAATGCAAACACTCCACAATAGACTTTAGTCTTTCTCACTAAAACACACATTGTATCATCAAACTGAATCATATCGGACAAGCAAAAAGGTAAAAAAAAAAAAAATAGCGAGAGCATGCAGATAAATTGTTTAGTCAGCCTTGGTCCTTCTCCGTCTTCACTCCCTCCCCAGGAGCTTCAGAACTACGCATTAACCCAGTTTCATATTGGGGAACTAAGACAAAAAGGAGCAGATAAAGTGTTTACTGTATTCAGTTTGGGTTTTGCAGTCATAAGTTCTGCACCCCCATTTGAGCACATCGGACACAATGACTTTCTTTTTCTTTTTTAAACTGTATACATAAGCAGCTTGGGGACTGTATGGAACAGTTCAGAAAGTATATCAAACATTTATATTTCTAGTCATAGATCAGATTGAACATTCAGTCCTCACTGTACATGGCAGCGTTTACCTTACAGATCGATCGGGCAACAAAAAAACCCAAAAAACAGATCAGGTGTTTATTCAGTCAGAGGAGAGGGTATCACGAGCAAATCAGGCTCATACAAAATGCACATTCTTAAAAATTACCGTAGCTCTTCTGGCAGTTTAACCCTTCCTTCCTGATACTGCAGCAACATACCATTACCAACACAAAAGCAGACTCACTTTGTTTTTTAAATGGATGTATGGTGAACACTGTCCGGGTTTCAGTGGGTCCTTCTGAGCAACGGACAGCAACATTTTGAATTCTGAGCAGGAACGAGTCAGGAGCAAAATGGGTCAAAAACATGAGGAAGCAACAACATAAACAGGAACTCCAACCACTACCATACAATTTATAGCGTAGTGTTCAGACTCAGAGAACAAAGGCAGTTTCCGTTTTGGGGCCGTTTTCCGTTGACCAATCAGAATTCCGCTTTTCCGTCCGCATCACCGCATATGCGGTAAACCAGTGTCCCTGCACATTAGTTTCATCAACCTTGAAGGAACCTAAAAAATAACTCCCCCCCCCGGCTGCTGGAAGTCTGAATTCAAGCACGGAAGAAGGAGACTACTGAAGACTACAGGAAGTTCCTGTCCCAGAACAGGAAGGGCGAGAGTTGTAAGGGCACATAGGCAGTAAGAAAGTAAGTGTAAAAATACATAGAGGGAGGAGACAGTAAGCATACAAAGCAACAGAACAGGGGACACAAAATAAGTCAAGGTGGGAGTGGTACAGTGCAATGGCTGTGGGGCAGCAGTGTTCTGGGAGACATTCTGGAGGATGTGATGCTGCCCTGTTTGCAGGCACCTCTCTGGTCTGAGTGAGGAGGTTGCCCATCTCCAAGCTGACCTGGCTAGGATTCTTGAGACCTCTTCCCCCACCCAGGGACCACCAGGGCCACCACTGTTACCTCAGAGGTTGCCAAGAAAGAGGAGTGGTTGGACCAAGGTGGGCTTAGGGAGGGGGAGGGTGATGGAACAGAGGTGCATCCCTCCAGTTGTACTTCTCCATAATTCATATGCTGTTCTGGCAAAGAGTGGTTCCTCTATGGAGGCACCTGCAGTGGAGACCAAGGAGGATGCTGGGAATCTCCACGGAGGAGACCCACAGGAGTGTGGCATGAGACCCCACAGGAGAAGGAAACAACTCCTGGTGGGGGACTCGATCATTGTGGGGTAGAAGTGGGGGAGGAAAGGGGTATGGAGGTAAGGTGCCTGCCTGGTGCCATGGCTCAGAGGGGCAGGAAGTGAATCCTCAGGATCACGGGAGCAGCTGCATAAGAGAGAGAGCTGGATGGCATTGTCCACCTAGGGACAAATGACCTGGCTGTGAATGGGATCAGAGCAGTGCAAGAGGAGTTTGTGGAGTTGGGGAGGGGCCTTAGACAAGTAGCATGTACGGTAACCTTCTTGGAGGTGCTGCCTGTCTATGGCAAGGATGATGCTAGGGTATTCTGCACCATGAGATTCAATGAATGGTTGAAAAACTGGTGTGGAGCTCAGGGTTTTGGCTTCATTGGGGAATGGGGAGCCACCTGGAGGGATGCAGGCTTATATTGGTGCGATGGTCTGCATCTGTCCAGAGGGGAACCAGGATCCTAGGTGACAGATTTAAATGCTTCATTGGCAAGCATTTAAATTAGCCAAGGGGGGAGACACTGAAAAGGAACAGGGAAATCCCAGCTTTCCCCAACAAAACACAACAGTTAGAGAGGTAAACACCAAGGTAGAGAAGTCAGTAGGGAGCAGGATAGGGATAAATGCAGAAAAAGGTGGTAAGGACTGAGATGGGGCTAAAAGGGGTAAGGCCATAAAAAATAAATTGAAGGTGATGAGTACCAGTGCCCACAGTATGTGCAACAAGCTCCCCGAACTAGTAGCCTTGATGGAAGAGGGATGCCTGAATATTGTGGCAGTCACTGAAACATGGTACACAGAGAACCATGACTGGGATGTCAACATATCAGGATACACAGTCTACAGGAGAGACAGGGTGGGTAAAAGTGGAGGAGGAGTAGCTCTCTATATAAGGGAAGGGATTAAAGCAACAGAACTAAAGAGTAAACAGGAAGTTGATGAGTCACTATGGGTCACCCTGGAGAGAGGAAATGGCACCACAATCTGCATGGGGGGTTGTGTATAGACCCTCATCGCAGGGGGAGGAAATGGACATGGAAATGATAAAAGGCATCCTTAAAATGGCAAAAAAAGAGGACTTATTGTTGATGGGGGACCTGAATACGCCAGATGTTAACTGAAGTACCTTTGCTGCAGGCACATCCAAGAGCAGGATCATTCTTGATGTCCTACAGGGGCATGCCTCAGACAGCTAGTGTTGGAACCTACTTGGGAGGAAGCATTCTTAGACCTGGTACTCTCAAATGGAGAAGGAGAAAGGATCTCAGATTTAGAAGTGGGTAGCCATTTGGGAACAAGTGACCACCAAACAGTGTGGTTCACAATAAACACAGCCACAGAGTCAAGCCATACAAAAACAAGAGTATTGGACTTTAGGAAGGCTGACTTTGGGAAAATCAGAAAGTGCCGCAGAAAAGTACTAGCAAACAGGCAAGAAGGAGGGGTGGAGGAACAATGGGGAATAATCAAAACAGCCATCGCAGAGACAACAAGCCTTTCTGTGAAGCAAATCAACAAAACAAAATGAAGGAAAAAAACACTATGGTTCTCAAAAGAGGTGGCAGGGATGGTTAAGGAGAAAAGGATAGCATTCAGGAAACATAAGGAAACAGAGAAGGAGGAAGATACAGAACTTTATCAGTTAAAGCAGAAGGAGGCAGGGAAGGCAGTCAGAATAGCAAAGGCACAAACTGAGGAAAAGATAGCCAACTCTGTTAAGATGGGGATAAAACCTTTTATAGGTACATTAGGGAGTGAAGAAAGACCAAGGGAGGGATACAGAGACTTAATAAATGGGATGGAATGTGGTCAGAGGGTTACAGTGAAAAAGCAGGGATACTGAACAAATATTTCTGCTCAGTATTCATAACGGAAGAGGAGGGGGAGATACCTAAACCAAACAAGGGAGAAACTCTGAATAGGAGGGTTGATACCAGTCCATTCACAGAAAAAAGGGTTTTGAAAGAACTCTTTGAAACTGAGAGTGGACAAAGCAATGGGACCTGATGGGATTCATCCAAGAATTCTAAAAGAACTAAGAGTAGAACTAGTAACACCACTGACTACTCTCTTTAACAAATCATGGGAGGATGGAGTGGTACCTGAGGACTGGAGAAGGGCAACTGTGATTCCACTTCACAAAAGTGGGAGCAGGGCAGAGGCAGGAAACTACAGAACAGTTAGTTTGACTTCAGTGGCAGGGAAAATGATGAAATCACTTCTGAAGGAAAGAATTGTTGAGTACCTAGAGGCCAATGGGGCACAGGACCCAAAGCAGCATGATTTCACAGAAGGAAGGTCATGTCAAACGAACCTAATAGATTTCTTTGACTGGGTGACCAATGTAGTAAACCAGGGAGGGGCTGTGGATATGGTCTACCTAAATTCTGGCAAAGCATTTGACACAGTCTCACACAAAAGATTAATATACAAGTTAGCCAGCCTTGGAGTGGGTCCCAAGGTGGTAGGCTGGATAAAAACTGGCTGGACAACAGGACACAAAGGGTAATAGTAAACGGAGTCCACAGTGAAGAAAGGAAGGTAACTAGTGGGGTACCGCAGGGTTCGGTACTGGGACCAGTCCTCTCTAATGTCTTTATAAGTGACATTGGAGAGCACTTAGAAGGAAAGATATGTCTCTTTGCAGATGACACAAAGATCTGCAACAGGGTTGATACACAAGGTGGGATGGAAATAATGAAAAGGGACTTGGCAAGGTTGGAGGAATGGTCAAATATGTGGCAGCTCAGATTCGATGCAAAGAAGTGCAAGGTAATGCACCTGGGAAACAAAAACCCAGGGGAAGAGTACACAATGGTGAGTGAGTTAATAACAACAAAAAAAATCAAAAGAGACCTAGGAGTAATTATATCAGATGACCTAAAGGTGGGCAAGCAATGTGAGAAGGCAGTAAGGAGGGCTGGGGGGATACTGGGATGCATAGGGAGAGGCATCAACAGTAATGTGCAATTCTGGAGACCCCGTCTCCGCAACAACATAGACAAAGTGGAGTCTGTTCAGAGGATGGCAACCAAAATGGTGCAGGGTCTGCACCAGAAGACATACGAGGAGAGACTAAAGCAGCTTAATATGTATACCCTTGAGGAAAGGAGGGGGGGATGATAGAAACTTTCAAGTATCTCAAGGGAATTAACAAAGTACAAGAGGGTAGTATCTTTCAGAAAAAGAGATGAGCAAGAATAAGGGGGCACAATTTGAAGATAGAGGGGGGACGGCTCAGAGGTAATGTTAGAAACTATTTTTTCACAGAGATGGTTGAGGATGCATGGAACAGCCTTCCTGAGGAGGTTGTGGAGTCAGGAATAGTGGGAGAATTCAAGAATGCATGGGACAGGCATAAGAAAATTCTAGTGGGGGTAGGAGGAAGTAAGCTGTTGATTAACTAGAATCTGCAGCTTATACATCAGGTAGGGAAATGGGCAGACTAGGTGGGCCAAGTAGTCCTTATCTACCGTCAAATTCTATGTTTCTATGTTTAGAGATTAAGGAGCACCGAAAGAGAGAGGACTCCCCCAGGGTACAAACTAATAAAGGAAGCAGGGTGGTATAGATAAAGGAGGAAAAAAAAGAGCATTAAAAAAAGAGGTGAGAAGGAGAGAGGAAAAAATGAAAAAAAAATGGGGCAACAAGCAGATGGAAACAAAATCTGGAAGGCCATTTGTGCGAATGTCTGAAATATAGTAAATAAGATTCTGGACCTAGAGGCTATCATGGCAGAGGCCAACCTGGATCTTGTGGCCATTACTCAGTCATGGTGTGCTTAAAACCAGGGTGTGTGGTGCTTTATGTGAGGTAAAGCATAAATGCAACTAAGATACAGAGAGTACATGCTGAGCTAGAGGTACAGTGGAGCTGGGAAATGGAGCCACTATCTGCACAGGAATCATCTACACACTTCCAGCACAGGGGGCAGAATTAGATAAGGTACTGGTGGAAGCCACTAGCAAGATGGCAAAGGAGGAGGTGCTGCTGGTGGGGAACTTCAACATGCAAGATGTAGATTGAAGCCTCCCAAAAGCAGATTCAGATAAAACCAGGGACATTCTGGATGGTCTGCAGGGGGCATTCCTCAGGCAACTAGTCAGTGAACCCACTCCACGTGGGGCAATTCTGGACATTGTACTCATTAACAGGGATGATGTTGCAGATGTCAATCTGAGAGGCCACTTCATTGGGGACTGGGGTTCAACCTGGAGGGATAATAGCCTATACTGGTAGGATGGTTTGTAACTGTCCAGGAAGGGATCAAGTATTCTGGGCAATCAGTTTAAATGCTTCATTGGCAAGCTTTTAAACTAGTCAAGGGGGGAGGCACTGATAAGTAGCAGGGAATTCCAGCTTTCCCCTACAAAACAGGGTACTAAAAGAGGTAAAGACCAAGGTAGAAAGGTCAGTAGGGAGCAGGACTGAGGTAAATGGAGAAAGCAAAGTCAATGAGGACAGGGATGGTGATACAAGAGGTAAAGCCATCAATAAATGGAGAGCAATGAGTACCAATGCCCGTAGTCTGAGTAATAAGCTTCCTGAATTAGTGGCCTTGGTGGAGGAGGAACATCTGGATATTATGGCAGTCACAGAAACATATACACATAGAACCATGACATAAACATACCAAGACACACTATCTACAGGAGGGACAGGGAGGGTAAAAGAGGAGAAAGAGTAGCTCTCTACATAACAGAAGGAATCAAAGCAACAGAACAAAAGGGTAAACAAGAAGGACAGGAAGCACTGTGGGTCAATTTGGAGATGGGCAATGGCACCACAATCCACACAGGGGTTGTATACAGACCCCCATCTCAGTGGGAGGAAATGGACAAGGAAATGATAGAAAGTATCCTTATAATGGCATAAAAAGGGGAGATATTGCTGATGGGGGATCTGAATATGCCAGATATAGTGCAGTTGCAGCAGACACTTCTAAGAGTGGGATAATTCTAGATGCCCTACAGGGGGCATGCTTTAGACAACTAGTATTGGACCAACTCAAGAAGGAGCAATCTTAGACCTGGTGCTCTCAAATGGAGATGGCAAGAGGATCACAGATTTAGAAGTGGGTAGCCATCTGAGAACTAGTGACCATTGAACAGTATGGTTCACGATAAACACAGCAGTAGAGTCAAACCATAGAAAGGCAAAGGTACTGGACTTCAGGAGGGCTGACTTTGCCAAAATGGGTGAGTGCCTAAGGAATGCATTAGCAAATGAGCAAGAAGGAGGGGTGGAAGAACAATGGGGAATAATCAAAACTGCCATCACAGAGGCAACAGGCCTTTGTGTGAAGCAAATAAACAAAACAAAACAATGTAAGAAACCACTATGGTTCTCAAAGGAGGTGGCAGGGAAGGTTAGGGAGAAGAAGAAAGCATTCAGGAAGTACAAGGAATCACAGAAGGAGCAGGACAGAGAATTGTATCAGATAAAGCAAAAGGAAGCAGGGAAGGCAGTCAGAACAGCAAAGGCCCAAACCGAGGAAAAGACAGCCAACTCAGTTAAGAAGGGGGATAAAACCTTTTATAGGTACATCAGGGAGCTAAGGAAGACCAAGGGAGGGACAGTGAGGCTTAATAAAGGGGAGTGGGAGTGGGCAGAGGGTGACTACGAAAAGGCAGAGATACTAAGTAAATATTTTTGCTCAATATTCACAAATGAAGAGGGAGGGGTACCTAAACCAAACAATAGAAATACTCTGGATAGGGGGGTTGATATCAGCCCATTCACAGAAGATAGGGTTCTGAAAGAACTCTTAAAACTGAAGGTGGAAAAAGCAATGGGGCCTGATGGGATTCATCCCAGAATTCTAAAAGAACTAAGGGTAGAACTAGTGACACCACTGACTACCATCTTTAACAAATCATGGGACGATGGGGTGGTACCTGAGGACTGAAGGAGGACAGATGTCATTCCACTTCACAAAAGTGGGAGCAGGGCAGAAGCAGGAAACTACAGACCTGTTAGTTTAATCTCAGTGATTGGGAAAATGATGGAATCACTTCTGAAGGAAAGAATTGTCGAGTACCTAGAGGCCAGAGGGGCCCAGGACCCAAGGCAGCATGGATTCACAGCGGGAACGTCATGTCAGGCGAATCTAATAGATTTCTTTGACCGGGTGACCAAATGGTAGATCAGGGAGGAGCTGTAGACATGGTCTACCTAGACTTTAGCAAGGCATTTGACACAGTCCAACACAAAAGATTAATATACAAGTTGGCCAGCCTGGGAGTGGGTCCCAAGATTTAGACTGTGTAAAAAATTGGCTGGAGGACAGGACACAGAGGGTAATAGTAAATGGAATCCACTCTGAAAAAGGGGGGTTACTAGTGGGGTGCTGCAGGGTTCAGTATTAGGACCAGTCCTCTTTAATGTCTTTATAAGCAACATTGCAGAGGGACTGGAAGGAAAAGTATGTCTCTTTGCAGATGACACAAAGATCTGCAACAGAGTTGATAAACAAGGTGGGGTGGAAAGGATGAGAAGGGACTTGGCAAGGTTGGAGGAATGGTCAAATGTATGACAGCTTAGATTCAATTCTAAGAAGTGCAAAGTAATGCACTTGGGAAACAAAAACCCAGGAGAAGAGTACACAATGGGGGGTGAGATATTAACAACAACAGAAATTGAAAGGGCCTGGGAGTAGTCATATTAGATGACCTAAAGGTGGGCAAGCAATGTGAGAGGGCAGTAAGGAGGGCTGGAGGGATAATGGGATGCATAGGGAGAGGCATCGCCAGTAGAAAATAAGATGTTTTTATCCCTCTGTACAGACAGCTGGTGAGACCCAATCTGAAGTATGGCATGCAGTTCTGGAGACCCAATCTCTGCAAAGACATAAACAGGATGGAGGCAGTTCAGAGGAGGGCAACTAAAATGTTGCAGGGTCTGCACCAGAAGACATATGAAGAGAGATTTAAGGAGCTTAATATGTATAGCCTCGAGGAAAGGAGGGTGAAGGGGGACATGATAGAAACTTTTAAGTACCTCAAGGGAATCAACAAAGTCCAAGAGGGTAGCATTCTTCAGAAAAAGAGGTGTGCAAGAACAAGGGGGCACAATTTGAAGATGGGGGAGGTGGATCAGAGGTAATGTGAGGAAGTATTTTTTCATGGAGAGGGTGGTGGATGCATGGAACAGCCTTCCTGAGGAGGTTGTGGAGTCAAAAACAGTGGTGGAATTCAAGACTGCATAGGACAGTCATAAGGCCATTCTGGGGGGGGGAGGAAGAAGTAGGTTGTTGGTTAACTAGGATCTGCAGCTTATCCATTAGGTAGGGAAATGGGCAGACTGGGTGGTCCAAATGGTCCTTATCTTCCATCAAATTCTGTGTTCTATGTTTCTATGAGGATCACAGATCACCATACGGTGTGTTTCAATATAAGGATGACTGCAAAATCGAACCACACAAGGGTGAGGGTCCTGGACTTCAGAAGGGCAGATTTTAAAAAGATGGGTGAATGCCTCTGGGATTACTTAATTGGGGGGGGGATGACCTAGGTGGGTGGAGGAAAAATGGGCAAAGATGAAGGGAGTAGTAAAGGCAACAAACCTCTGTTTCCAACAAGTGAGCAAAAGCAAGAGGAAAAAGATACCAATATGGTTCTTAAAAAATGTGGCTAAAAAGTTAAAGGCTAAAAAGGTAGCATTCAGAAGGGATAAGGAGATATAGAGGGAAGAGGATAAGGAGGTGTATCAGGGAAGTAGGGAAAGCAGTAAGGAGTGGAAAGGTTCAAACTGAAGAGAGGAGGTAATGGAAAGGGACAAGACATTTTTTAGGTACGTAAGTGAAAAGAGGAAGACCATGGGGTGGATTGTAAGGTTATAAAGGAAAGGAGGAACTATGCAGAGGGAGACCAGGAAAAGGCAGACATCCTGAACAAATACTTCTGATCAGTTTTTACAGAGGAAGGAGAAGTGGAGGAGCCACAAAAAAGTAATAGAAGCTTTGAAGGGGGTGAGTTAGACACTAGTTCTTTTTTGTAGGTGACAGTCCTGAAGTGACTTGTTAATCCAAAGATGGGCAAAGCAATAGGGCCAGATGGGGTGCACCAAGGGTACTGAGGGAACTTATGGAAATACTTGCTGCACCTCTGACCATTCTATTTAACAGCTTACTGGAAACATGAGTCATTACAGAGGACTGGAGGAGGGCAAATGTAGTCCCAGTACACAAAAATGATAGCAGGGAGGAAGCTAGCATCTATAGGCCAGTTAGCCTGACATCAGTAATGAGAAGTTAATGGAATCACTACTGAAGGAAAGAATTGTGGAACATCTTGAATACAGTGGGTTACAAAATTCTAGGCAGCTTGGTTTCACAAGAGGAGGTTATGTCAAATGAATCTTATAGATTTCTTTGACTGGGTGACCAAGGAACTAGATCAGAGTGGAATGGTGGATGTGGCCTATCATTTCAGTAAGGCACTTGGCACCGTTCCACATAGGAGACTAGTAAGATAGCTGGGTAACTTAGGAGTGGATACAAAGGTGATAAACTGGATAAGAATTTGGTTAGGGAATAGGTGACAGAGGGTGGTGGTAAATGGAGTTCATTCAAAGGAAGGGAGGGTGACCAGCAGGATACCTCAGGGATCAGTGCCGGGATCTGTCCTCTTTAATGTCTTTATAAGTGACATTGAAGAGAAGCTGAAGATAAGGTCAGCATCTTTGCAGATGATACCAAAATCTGCAATAGGGTAGACACTCAGGGATATAATGGATGAGCATAGACCTGAGAAAACTAGAGGAGTGGTCAGTGGTATTGGGTTTCAATAAGAAAAAGTGCAAAATAATGCACTTAGGGCATTGAAACCCCTACTTGGAGTACAAAATGGGTGGAATGGTATTCACAACCACCAAGCAGGAAAGAAACTTGGGAATCACATCAGATGACCTAAAGGCGGCCAGGCAGTGTGAAACGGCAGTAGGGAGAGCATGTAGGATGCTGTGGTGCACAGAGAAGGGTATCACCAACAGAAAGACGGAAGTAGTGTTGCCTTGTATAGATCACTGGCAAGACCCCACCAAGAGTACTGTTACCAGTTCTGTGAGACCACATCTCAGGAAGGACATAGACAGAGTGGAGATGGCCCAGAGGAGGGAAAATAAAATGGTGCAATGCCTGCATTAAAAACCCTGCGAGAAGGGAGTAAAGGACCTCAATATGTACACCATGGAACAGAGTAGGGAGAGGGGGATATGACAGAGAACTTTTAATGCCTTACAGGGGTAAATAAGCTACAGTAGGGGAACGTTTTTCAGATGAAAAGGTACTTAACAAGGGGACATGCTATGAATTTGATGAGGGGTAGATTCAGGAGATATGCGAGCAAGTACTTCTTCACAGAACTAGTGGTGGATTCCTGGAGCAGCCTTCAAGCGGAGGTGGTGGAGGTGAAAACAGTTGTGGGGTTTAGGAATGCATGGGATAAGCACAATGAAATCATAGTGGATAGGAAGGGATGAGAGAAAAAGAGCTGTATATAGGGTACAATCTGTGAAAGTAGTGTAGGTGGGGTAAGTGGACAGACTGGATGGGCCAAGTGGTCCTTATCTGCAGTCAAATTCTATATTTTTATGTTTCACCGAAAGGCTAGGGGTATTAGGTGCTTCTTCAATTTCATTTTAAATATGTTGACAGTATTTGCGGTGCAAATGCTTTCTGGAAGAGCATTCCAGAGAATTGCGGCCACTACTGCAAAGGCATTCTCTCTAGCAGATTTGAGCTAAGCAGAAGGAACTTTAAAGAGCAGGTTCCGGGTAGCTGCCTGCCCCAGCCTGCTAGATGACTTACCCCCTCAGTAGTGTTCTCACATAGTGTGGCATGAAAGCTCCTTATATTGTACATGTTACATCCCTCGTAAAATTAAAACTGGCAGCCAGGGCCAAAAATGGACCAACTTTCCGGTCCTGAAAACACCCCCCCCCACGTCGGCCCATGCAGCTCTGTTTTGTGATGTCACAAAACCAAGGCTTCATAAGCGTATCCCAATTACTTGTATGGTGCCAGTATTTTCTAATATCTGTATACCCTTTAGTGTTGGGATTTTATTATATCAAAGCAATCGATCAATTAATATGGTCCCTATTAGTCAATTGATCGCTTTGATTTAATAAACTTCCTACACTAAAGGGTTTAAAAATATTAGAAAATACTGGCCCCTTAAAAGTAAATGGGGCATACTCATGCAACCTTCATTTTGTGACATTACAAAACAGTGCTGCATGGGCCGATGTGGGGACATGTTTTCAGGACCAGGAAGTTGGTCTGTTTTTGGCCTTGGCTGCCGGTTTTAATTTTAGGAGGGATGTAACATTTACTATGTAAGGCGCCTGCATGCCATACTTTGTGAAAATGCTACTGAGGGGGTAAGTCATCAAGCTGACTGTGGGAGAGCAGCACCATGCAGGGTAGGAACCTATTCTTTAAGCAAGCCCCATCCATTAGATCTCAGTGCTCTAGAGACTGCATAGGGAGTCAGGAGCTCCTGAGATACTGGGGGCCACGTTTATTCAGGGCTCTATATATTAACTAAAGAACCCAGAAATCAATCTGCAATTTAATAGGCAGCCAGCCCAAGATCTGCAGCCATGGTGTAATATGACCTGAACTCCCAACAGTGGCCAGACCCCTTGCTGCCACATTTTTGACTAGCTGCATGCGGTACATTTTGCCGCTAGGTAGAACCTTACAGAGCACACAACAGCAGTCAGGACAAGTAAAAATCAGGTTATTTACCAGAGTGGTAAGATTGGTAGCATCAAGATGAGGGAGCGTAGTCTGGTAATATTTTTTAGATGATAAAACAGCTCCAGACAACAAAAGAGACCAGTGATACTATATCAACTGACTGTTCAGAACCACTCCCAGATTGCAAACTTCTTCTGCACTTTACATAATCAAAATAAAAGTTTAAAACACAATAAAACCATCAGATTCTAAAACATTAAAATACATATGGAGGTATAGGTCACAGATATTTAATCATCAGGTCAATACCCTTATTTGAAAAGAGGGCTTTTCAATCCCCTTTTAAACACCTCCACCAAACTCCTTATATGATATGGCAAGGAGTTCCAGATTGCAGGTGCCACCACTGAGAAAGCCCTGTCACTGGATTGTTTCAGACAGGATTTCGGGATGGCTAGCAACAACTCCTTAGTATAAGTTTCCTTGGAGTCACACTATTGAATCAACCTGTATTCCACATTTACATGGTGATGGCAATAACAAGTTGCATCTAAGCTTAGAAGCCTCCAATGTCTACTCCCAAATTATATATGGGGAATGGTTCTTTTCTGCTAAGACTGCATATGCCTTTCATATTAAAATCCATTACAAAACATAGACTTTCCCATCCTTTACCCTTGCAGGGCCATGGACTGATAGATCAGTCCAAAATTCCTATATGGTCTAATTCTGTAGGCAGCCTAAGGGTTACATCATTTAAAGAGCTACTGATACCTCAATGAAAACTTTAAAACACATAATAATTAGGCACAATTTTGCTTGCATTGCATTTATATTTTATATATTTCTTCTTCCCATAATTTATTACTAAAGAAATGTGTATGAATATATGATTGTTGTCCCTTAGAGTTCATTCTGAGTTCATCTGCCCCTATAGCTTACTCCCTACTTCAAGTCATAATCCTCTGTTGTGACATCACAATCTTTTGCCATAGGAGTAACTGTGAGGTCACGAGCAGTGCTCTGTGACTTCAGGTAGGGAGAAAGCAGCAGGAATAGAAGAACTCTTCAGGAGCAAAGATCTGTTTCCATGCAAATGACCTCACTAAATAATGGGGAGGAGGAATACAGAACTAATGGGAAATACAAGCTAGACTGTGCCTAAATATTATGTTTTGTTAAAGTTCTCCTGAACATGTCACTAGCTTTTCAATGGTCATGTCATGTTTTTTTAAACATTGGAGATATGATGTGGACTCACCACTTCCCTTCCCTGTGGACTTTAGTGTGAAGATAGACAGAAGGCAGTTATTGGATAGCCACTGTAGATTTCATGATAATGTTATCAATTATACAGACAACTTACTGTAAATATTGATTTCCCCAGAAACAAAATTCTAAATTGTGAACTGCATTTAACCTACAAGCATATTCTTTTCTGAAGAAACTGTTTTCAAATATTGGTTCACATTCGATTAATATTCAATAGTGCTGTGCAGAATGTTCAGATTTGGATGGAATGAAATTCTGCAAAGTTTCAAAAAATTCCACATAATTCACTTGGTAGCAGATTCCAACATTCCACATGCAAATGCTGTAGATTATTAATCTTCTATTTACATAAACTGTGGATTCTTTTTCTGCAATTCACAGAAAATGATTCCATGGTTTGTGTGATCTGCGGAAAATTATTCTGTGGTTTGCACAGAAAAGCTTCTCAGAATTCCACAAAATTTAACAAGAAACTGAAAATCATTTTGAAAGCAGAATTATAAACTGTACAATTTCTGCCAGTAGAATTCCACATTCTACACAGCCCTAATATTCTGTCTTTACTGGCTTTTAGTAAACTCATTTGGTGTTCTCAATTTACATGCTGGTGACAAGGGCCATTTTGGAAATTAACAGTGCAGTTTATGTTCTTGTTATAGTATAAAATGGATAGGACAAAACCTGTATTTTGATTGGTTGCTAGCTGTGCATTAGGCAAGCAATAATACCTGACAGGGTGGGCAGTATTGGGCAACACCAGACCACCCGGGGTGTAAGGAGGCCTGACACCACAAGTGGAGGGCCTTATAACCCCTTGAAAGTCTGGTATTGCCCATACCGCCCACCCTGGAGGGTATTATTTGTGCTTAGAAAATGGGCTTCTTATTTTTTCTTTAATAAAATAGTTTATAACATCTTTAAAAATATGGGAAATACTTCATTTTTATTAATACATTAAAGTTTGTGTAAAGTAGTCCATGTAATGCTGTGTTTATCAGTAGCTATGACTAAATGGCGCTGTTACATTTTGTGATGGGCTATTGGGTTGCATGTCATGCCCTCTCAGCAAGTGTGTAAATTGTGTGCCTACCACAAGTCTCTTTTTCTGCCCTGCACCCATAGATTAGCAGTATTTTTTTTTAATTTCTGACCTTGTGTAAATGCTGCAGATCAGCAGAGGGATCACACTGTGGATTGTGCAACAAGATGCTGGGAGCATAGAACGAATGAGCACCGACTGTTTTGGTATCCCTCAATTTCATTTTTCTTGGGGGGGCAAGTGTTAAATGCAGAACAGTTTTCTGGTGCTAACTTTGGTTTTGTTTTTTGAATCGGTGTCCTCGTTCAGCTGTTGCTGTCCCGATTAGAATCAGGAAGTACCTAAACAGAGGTCGAGTAGTGAAGGGGGCAGAGTGTACTGGGTCTAGCACTAGACAAAGTGATTGGAGTGGGACTCAAACTTGATTTTAGAAGGTCATTTTTATTTTATTTTAAATAAATATCACTGTTGTATGTTTGGGTTACTCTGAGATGGAGATGCAGTGAGTTGGGCACTGTCATAGCAGCGCTTAGCACACGACGCGCTAGAGCTACTACTTTGAACTGATAAAAACATGTTTCTTTCCTTAGAGTAGCACTTACTGCTGACATGCTAGTGCTGATAAGTAACAATGAAAAAACATTTTCTTTTCTTTTAGAAAAAAATACAGAGGGAGTGCTAGCTGGGGGGGGGCATCCCTCACTGAGTGAGAGGTAAGAAAAGGTGGCTGCTGGATTTGAAAACTCAGGGTGCCCATGGATATTCTCACTAATGGGGCACCCTGAATTGGCACTTGTTTTCATCAAGTGTCTATCAGAAGTTAATGTACCCCCCAGTAGTGGGTCTCAGCCAATAAGAGAGCTTCAAGAATCTTGTCAATTTTCTAAAAGTGTCTAATGCACGGCCAGCAACAAGTTCAGGTAGCCACAGCTGCATTCTAAATAATTATGTATTAAGAAGCCAAACAGAATTTTCATTTTTGAATCATTGCTATTTATCTTTAGCCGGTAACCACAAACATTCCCAAACCCTGAAAACTTTACAGTCATCGAAGCACTGGCTGTACATTAGCAGACTTTTTTTATTATTTGCTTACTGCAGTCATTTTCAAATTAACACAATTACATTTCCTATCATCATAGCAGCTTTGTTGTCATTTGTCCACTCACTCGATTACATTTAAACACAAATTTGCTCCCTGGCTGCTAGTTGTAAAATAAGTTATGTGCTCACGCCCCTGCTTGCCACTCACTAACTGAAATGTAGTCAGTCTAAATAAAAAAAAAATACCCGAATCTACTCTACTTCCTTCTTGAAACATATGATGTGATAGCACGCTTGCTCCCTCCTGTCACACACCCACTTTCCTTTCCTCCCGACTGCCTTCTCCACTTATTAGCCTGCTCCACTAATTCCCTCTGTAACAGAAACAAAAAAGAATAAAAGAAACAGAAGTAAATTCAAATAATGCTAGATATCTAAAACATTAAAACAAACAAAAAACAAACAAACTGAAAGCTATTCACATTAAAACACAATGCAGTGTGCAGTGGGGGCTATCATGGTAACCATGACAACCAACTTCAGGAATGGTGGCCACAGTAAGATAAAAGTCCTAATGGACAAAAAACAAATTCAGAACTTATTATCTATTTTACTACAAAACACATTGAAGGCATAACTTTTTAAGTATAAACATAATAATTTTAATTTCTATGGGAATGTAAAATACACTGATCCATTTTATAAGAGCAATAAGACACTCTGTAGCCTCGTGCCTCACTATGCCCCTGGCTGTGTGTTACAAATGTATAATCTACACACCCTCATGTTTTATTGCTTACTTAAGTTCATCTATTGTTATCTTGGTGCAAATGCATTAATATTGAGCTCTGCAGGTGAAGAATGTAAAACTGTTTATTCATAATAGAGTAAAAGTAAAGTAAGGTCAGAAGTGATTCTAGGTCAATCAAATCTTCCACCTCCATTTCATAACCAGAGACTGACAAGAAAGCTGTCCAGTTATGCACTAATCTATGTGACTTTCTTACTAACCCTACTACCCATGGTACCCTGTACTGTTATTTGCATAGAAAGCATAAATTTGCCCAGACTTACCTTGGAAGGGCTATACAGTCTTATTGTCCACTGCCTCCAATAGTAGCCATTGGTTCCACGCCTTCTCAGAGATGAAGTGCTGTCTAATTTTAACCCTGAAATTATCATGTTTTGTGTCCACTTATCCTATTGAAACATGCCAGATCACACATTTCCATCTATTTGACCTTTTTAGTATGCTTTATATACAGAAGACTGTGATAATACCCTTCGCCCCAGCCCCCTCTTTTCCAGGATGAGCCTTCAGTTTTTCCTTATAGCTTTCATCCTCTACAACCTTGGTTATTTTGATGGCCCAGCACTACACCAACTTTGCTGCCTAACTGTTCTTTTTGTATTGGAAGTGTCTTAGAGGCATAGGTTAGGAAGCATAGGCAAACCAGGAGAAGTTATAAAATTCACAAGTAGCACTTTACTATTATAAAAACAATAAAAAAAGAAACAATTGTACAGGACAGCTCTTCAAAACAGAAGTTCATGCAAACAAAGGCTTACATCTAAGACTAGCTCTAAATCTCCATCTCTCTAAAACTCCCTAAACAAAACATTCCTCTCTTTCTATAAGATGTCATTTCTTTGCAGTTTAAACTTTGCATCCTGTTGGTATAGATTACTTTATTGTTTCTCACAAAATATATCAGAACTTTGTCAATTTCTTTCCTGTGACCAGCCAATAGAGCACATCCAGTCTCAAAAGGTGCAACAAAATAATATATTTTGTCCCAGCATTTCTTTCCTTTTGACAATTCTGCAAATGAACTTGATGAGGTCAAACTGTTCTCAAGGCCAGTGCCCCGTGTTATAGATTGATACATTTTGTAATAACTCCAAATAGCTTTCTGCAGTAATTTCAAAAGTATAATTATATACATTTGCAAACCAATGGATGCCAGAGTCACATAAAGATTTACATATATTGTTTAACCACAGAGAAGCAAGGGAAGAAAGAAAGAAAACAAACAGCAAGTCAAGGAAGGGAGATAATAGGGGGAAACTGTGAGACAATCAAAGTGGCCAGTTCCTAGGTGCCACAAGGAAAATCTGATTGTGCGATCAGACAAGCAAAAGACAGTCACATGACAGAATGGGAGCAGACAAACTAAATCCTTGCTTTTAACACTCTCTTTATAACAAATGAAATAGGGTCTTACCCTGCTTGTCTCAGGGGGGCCCAGAGCTGTGCACAATGAATTGCAAAATGGAAAGATTACCTCCCCCATTCTTCCAGCCTTCTTGACAGCAGCCACACACTGTTTGTAAAGCTTTAGCATCTTGTCTGCTATGACACCCAAGTGATTCTACTACTCAGCTGCAGTACCAGGTGTCACACACAGTGTGTAAGTCCTACCTCTGCTTTTCCTCTTCAAGTGTTGGGAGGCAGTATAGCACAGTGGTTTAAGGCTCTGAGCTGCAAGTCTGGAGACCTGGGTTTGAATCCTACAACCCCCACTTGCATACTGTGTGATCCTGAGCAAGACGCTTAACTTCCCTGTGCTCCCAGATCACACCTGCAAACAAGTTTTCAGCATAGTGTGCCACTCCTGGTTGAACAATTGAAAAACAGAAGTATAGCATGTTATATTTGCTACACAGAACCAAAGACTCCATGAGCTGACCACCTTGGCAAGCTTTATGGTCATCATCACACTTAAGCAGCCTGTTGGAAGTTCCTGTTTCCAAATCATTGATGACAGTGTTGAAAAGCTGTGGCCCCTGCACAATCCCTTAGAGATGCCACTTAGTACCCCTCTCAACTCAGAGTAGTGCCATCAGCCACAGCCATCTGCTTTCTACAGTATCCCCAAGCCAGTTCACAGTCCACCTTGTATATGTCTTATGTACTATATACTGCACTGATATACTCTGAAAAGAAGGTTATCATGCATCTTAGTGCCATAGGCCTTTTTGAAGTCTATGGGCCCGATTCTCAAAAAGCTCCTAGACTGCCACAAGGTGCAGTGATCTAGGGCTGTGGGAAACCTGGGAGCACCAGGGACCATGCACCCAATTCTCAATCAGGTAGGGTTCCAACGGCAAAGTCCTGTGACTTGAGGCAACCCTAGCAGTATGTCGAACAGAGGGAGCACCTGGAATGGGTGCCACAAGCTGTGGGTGGCTGTGTGGTAATATTCCAAGAAATTCCCTGGTGGATTAGTAGACCCCCTCCCCAATGTCCCCATGGATTCTGTGGATTACTTAATTAGCATAAGTCCTTGGTGGTCTTGTAGTCCCCCCTTCCCATTCCCCAATGTCCCCATGATGTATTAATGTATAAAACTCCCTAGTGATCTAGCAGTACCCCCTCCCCCAATCCCTGATCCCCGTTATGCCATATCATGAAATGGTCAGTGGTATAGTGGCCCCCCGGTAGGCAGTCTCCCCCACTCTGCTCCCCCATACCCATATTGAGCCAGTGACTGGCATAGCCCACCACTCACTACCATGGCCAGCCCCCAACTGAGCTCTGAAGGAGCATGTACTGTATACAGTATGCATTCAGTGACAGCTGTTAATCACTGAACGCAATACTGTAAACAGTAAGCACTCCTTAAGAGCTCAGTCTGCAGCTGGCCATGGTGGTGAATGATTGGCTGTGGCAGTTGCCAGCTAGATATGGTGATGGGGGAGCAGGGTGAGGGACACTGCCTACTGGGGTGGGGGGCCACTATACTACTCACCATTACATGATATGGCATAACAGGGGATCGGAGCTTGGGAGGAGGGGATGCCGCTAGAGCACCTGAATGTTTTATACATTAATACATCATGGGGACATTGGGGATCGAGGAGGGGGTCCAGTAGATCACCAGCGAGGAGTTTTTGAATACTGTTTGTTTTTGTGGGGGTACTCGGGGGTTGGGGGTTCACTAGACCACAAGGTCAGTATACAACACACATATTTATTATGGACATGGGAGGGACAATGGCACATTTATTTTCATTCATTCATTCATTCATTCATTCATTCATTCATTCCATTTGTTAACCAGGGAAGGGCACTGGACCAAAGGCCTTTCTTCCAGCCTGACCTGTGGACAATAAATATAGGGTACAGACAAACAAATCAAACAAAATGACTACATTGCTGTTACTGGTCAACTCTGCCAGTGGATAATTTTCTAAGTACCCTTAGATCAGCTCTGGCTGGTCTAATGGTACTTAGAAATTTGCCCTCCTGGGGAGTTTTGTGAATCCCATTTCAGGGATTTGGCAGCCTGCATCTGCTGCAAGTCCCTGGTGCCATTCTGCAGCACAGTGTGTGGTGCAAGGGTGGTGCAAGCTGCTTTCAGTGCAGGCTGCATGCTGTAGGCACAGCCTGCCTTTGTGTATTGCTCCTGGGGCATCATTTGATGCAAGGGGCACTTTGTGCCAATCATTGGGATGCAAGCCCCTTGCATTACCCTGGGAGCTTTGAGAATTGGGTTCTATGTCTATTGCCCAACTTTATATTGTTCATACATCTATAAAATTGTACTTAACACTGGTAAGTCAATCAGATACACCAAAAAACTTTTAAAGGTGAGCTTGCCCTGAATATGAATTCCCATATGCCATGAATAATAGGGTACTCAGTACTCATGACTGAGTATCAAGAATTTTGTTTCACTTTTTGTGGTAGTCGTATTCGAGGATTTAAAAAAAATAATAAAATGTACAAAACACTTTCCTTTCCTTGGTGACTATTTATTTATTTATTTAAATTTGGTAACTAGGTAAGTACACTGGCAAAAAAATGCTTTTTTCAGGTATGACCTGGATGCTTTAGCACAGTCAATAAAAAAAGTTTACAGCAGTCATTACAAACAGTGTAAGAAATACAAATACAATTGCAAGATGATAACACAAAACAGATTACATATAACATCATAGACACTGACTGTATAACAAAAAACAAAAAAAATCTAAATTTTTGTAAAAGCAGAAATAGTTTTAGATTCTCTTATAGATGGAGGAACTGTGTTCCAAATTATAGAAGCCCAATAGCTGAAGGTGTGCTGTCCCAAATTTGTTTGAAACAATGGAATTGTGATAAGATTTTTAGAGACTGAGCGAGATGAAGGCAAATTAACAAGCACAAGTTGGTCTAAAAACTTGGCTTAGCTCCAACCAACTTGTCCTCAATGCTAAGAAAACTGTATCCATAACTTTCGGCACACAGCCCAGAATCTCCCAGCTAGCAGTTCCACCCACTTTTCAAATGCTGGATGGAACCACCCTGGAATCCTGCACCTCCTTTAGGTATCTGGGGGTATGACCGGATCATCACTTGGACTTCTCCGTCCACATAGACTCCTTCCAGAAAAAACTGCACCCGAAACTAGGAGCCCTTTACCGCAACAAAGGGTGCCTAACCACCCCAGTCAGGAGAGAGCCAGTGAACAAAATGATTCTCCCAATCTTCGACTATGGTGACGTGGTCTACAGCGCAGCCTCTCTATCCACCCTTGCCAACCTGGACCCCCTTTTTCATTCCTTCTGTCGCCTTATCCTAGGATGCCCACCTACCACCCACCACTGTCACCTATATACCGCCCTAGGTCTCCTTTCACTGCACTTCAGGTGACAGCTTCACTGCACTAATCTCATAGCTAAGCACTGGTCAAACTCCCTCCCCTCTTATCTCAGTTCAGCTCTATCAACCCAACCCTCCCTGGCCTACTCTTTGTGGGGCACTGACTCTAAACTACTACAAATCCCATTCACGCGTACCTCAAAGGGCCAATCAGCTTTCAAATACAGGCTGCCCACACTCTGGAATAACTTCCCAGCAGAAATCAGGCAGTCCACCACCCTTAGGACCATGTACACTCTTCTTCAGGCCCACTTCTCTGACATTTGTAACTGTAACCTGCAGGCTAGATCTGATAAAATGAAGCATCAAAATGTGACTTAATGGGGCACTTATGCAAACAACTGTATTATTCTTGTGCTGTCCCTGTCTCTTTTGTTCTCTTTCTCCATGGTCACTGTATGAAATGTCTATGGTCACAGACTCCAGTGTTGTATTATGCACTCGGCGTTAACTTTGTAACTAAACAACGAATGCATAAGTCATGCCTGTAACATCTCTGGACCTGTTGTCTCACCCCTTTCTGTGCCTGTTGTACCTGATGCATGTATCATTATGTACCTGTTTCACAGCAACATTGCCTATGTACCTATTGTAATTTAGCATTTTAATATAATGTAACTCCAGGTCGCATCTGGAAATGAGTGGATTCCCGCTCAGTATGCTTATCTGGTAAATCTCTTTAATTAATTAATAAATAAATAAATAAATAAATAAAAAAGTAAGTTGGAGCCTTAGTACTGTATGTTAAGTTTTCATTATGAAACTAGCAAGTGTCAACTTAGATTTCAACTCTGGTTGTAGCCATTTTAAAATTTTTAGAGAATGACAGTGACTATCACTTCCAGATGCAAATTTAGTGATCTTATAATAAAGCGAATGCTTTTGATGTAATACTGATTTACTAGCAGCATCAATGACAAATAAACCATATTCCAATAAGGGAAGTAAATTTGCTTATTCTATGTTAATTCTGGTTTTGGGTATTACATTTTTTCAGATTCTGTATAAAGAACCAAGACATTGGTGAACAAGACTAGTAGTTTTCTGAATATGAATATCAAAAGTAAGAGTATAGTCCAAGTGTATGCCCAGATGCTTAAAACAATCAACCTTTTCCAAACAGACACTGTTGCCAGCTTCAATAAAAAAAATGTTGGGACAGTTTTTTCAACTTTAAATTAATGCAAAACAATGTTGATTGAGTTTTTTGGAAGTTCAGTACCATTTTTTCCTTGATAAACCATGCTTGTAAGTTTTTAAAGCTATTACTCAGAACTCGGTTGATTTCATTAATGTCCTTGCTATGAACATATGTTACTGCATCATCTGCATAAAGAAGAATATGTACAGGTTTCAAGAGCAAGGAAAGCTCATACTCAAAGCCACCCTTGATAAAGTGCCTTTGGGGCACAAAATGCCCTTGGGTGTCTTGTGCAGGATCTGGGAGTGCAATAGCTATATGCAAAGCTTTTGGTACTTTTTGTAAATAAATAAAAGTTTTTTAGATTGTATCTTTTGGTGTGGTATTGTTGCTGTGGCTTTGAGTGTGAGCTTTTCTTGCTCATTAATTGACTTTATCTGGCTTATGACACCTGAGTCCTGTAGTCAACCCCACCCCCACTTGTCTTATGCACAGTTTTGCAGACTACTGGCAGACTGTTGACATAAACAGAAAAGAGGAGAGGCTCCAAGACTGATCCTTGGGGAACTCTACTATGTATTAGATTAGCCCTGGAAACAATGTTCTCAATTTTAAGAATCTGTTTTCTGCCATTCAAACAGTCCACTAACCAGACAAGAAAAGGGGATCCTAGACCAAGCTCAGATAGTTTATTAATTAATGCATCATGGTCAACCAAATCAAAGGCCTTGGTCAGGTCCACATATACAGCACCAATCACCATACCCCGGTCGATTGCATCATGAATAGTGTTCATGAACCCAACCAAGGTCATGTTGGTGCCATGATGTTTTCAGAATCCATGCTGCTTCCCACATAGTAAACCATACAGCGCAATACAGTTAGTCAACTGGGCACGTACAATTTTCTCCTGTAACTTAGCTAATGCGGATACAATTGAAATAGGACAATAGTTCTCAAGTAATGATTTTTGTAACTTTCTTACATAGTGGAACCACTATTGCTGTTTTTCATAAACCAGGAACAACATTTGATGTGAAGGACAATATGAATATTTTAACCACAGAGAAGCATATTGTCCCTTAGCAACCCTTCTCCCAACTCAGTCATGTTCCTATCTTCAACCCTTCCCCATTCCCCAAAATAATGTTTTTAGATGAAACACAATTTTCAAGCGCTTGGCAGTATGGCGAGGTACTGACTCCATCACTAACCCCCCACTTCCTAATGTGCTAGAATTTTAAACCTGACCCTCCTTCTGATCCAAGAATTGTTGGGGGAGGGGAGAATACTAGTTATTTCCAGTCATTTCCAGGCTAGCTCTGTTGCCCTCCCTGAATGCACCACAACATATTTACTATGACAGCTGATGATATAGGGTGAAATGCATATAACTGAGAGGGATGACCAAGCAGTATGTGTATTTGAATCTAGGCAGACTAATGTCGTGTCTGAGTGGGACAGTTGGACTACTGTAGCCTGTAAATAACTACTATTGCCAACACACCCAAATCCTTGATTGGGGTCAGGAGGGAGTCCTGAGTTTTAAATTCTAACATTTTGAAAATTGAAGGGTTCAGATATGGAGGAAATGCAATTGCAAGATGAAGTTGGCTCATGGCACAATATAAAGGATGGCAAAATCATACTTTCTTTGAAAACTCTCTCCTGGAAAATGGGGAAGGAACATGAGGGTGCAGAATGAGTGGGATGGGGTGAAAGCTGGCCATGGGACAAGCCATGGCCACAGGAAGGGAATTGAGTTTTTGTTAATTTTTTTTTTATTTGACAAAGTACTGAATAGTGAATAGCTTAATACTGTATCTGGGGTGCCAAGTTTTAATATTTGAATTAAGGTACTTGCACATCCTTACTTAGTTTATTAAATGGCCTCTAAAAGTTTAATTATAACAGAATAGGAAAAATGACTTACTGTACAGTTCTAATGCAGTTCTCCATCAAACTGGAGTAGATGAATCCATTCCTACTATGCTGGCAATCCATAGAATTGTAGAATATTAGTGGGAGCAGTGACTATAAAAGGTTAGGGCAGAAGTACAGTACAGTGTCAATTAGTGGATACGTACTGTATAATGGAGCTTAAAAGAATACAATGGAGAATACTACATAATTCTGCGTAGGTACTGCAAAAAACAATAACATTTCATTGGCAGTTAATTCATTTTGTCATGTAGGAATCTATGACAGCTTTGTATCCTGGCATGCTCCACTTTAAGTATAGTAAAATGAATGTGACTAATCCTACCACATGATGACTCCTAGGTCTGCAGCCATCCCAGTCAATGGGAGGAAATGGAAAGGTAGATATCCTTAGAATGGATACTAGCAAACATGATTTTTCTACTCAGTGTTTCTTTACATTAGAGAGGGTTGTCATCACAGTGTGTTCAGTTTTATACATGCCAAAAATGACAGTACATTGCTGGCAAGAATCAAATTCCTGCCACTGAATCCAAAGACATCTACTATAACTATGATGAGAAATGGTTTGTTACGTTTTAATAATGTATTGCTTGAAGATCTGTCACCAGTTTTGTATACAGTAATATCATCCAGGGTGTGAAAGTCTTATTTGAATAAACTCTGCCAATGTGCATATTTTATTTTGGATTACTCTCGAAGTAAATCAAATTATTTCTGACACTGCAAACTATGGGAAAGCATTGATGAAACATTTCATAATTTGAAACAGCCCTGGGAATTATTAACACAAAATAAAAATTACTTAAATATGGCTGTCTACAGGAGTTATGGAAAAAAGGTTTTAAGACTTTTCTAGCACCATAAAGTAACCAAATCCCTGATGCATGCATCCAAAAACTAAACTTTAATTGGGCTTACATTTCTAGCAAAAAGATTATTAGAAATTACAGTTAAAAACTATTCATTTTATTATCATTTACTGAACTGAGATAATTTTATAAGGTAGCTAGTTCTTACATTGTAGTAAAATTTTTTCCTTTGGAATTTTGAAGGTTATTTTCAGCTTAGTAGAAAGTGCTATATCAGGTGCAGTACTCTGTTTGCAAGTTGAACTCTTTGATTCCATGTCTCATCATACACCCTCAGTAGTTTGACTTTGTAAATCTTTCTTGTTACTGACAATGATGTGACATTAAAAACACATATCCTTTTTAGCAAACTGACAGAATTATGCTACAAAAATGCATAGGATGAGCTTTGACTTTGATGAGATTATAGGTCATCATAAAAGGTCTTGTACCATACATCGCTTTTGAATAACTTCCATTTTACCCAACATAACACAAATGAGAGGCGACTTCTTTTTTACAGTGGGATTCAGATTCTATCTATTTTTAGCTGGGAGAACTCAAACACTTGCCAGTAAAGTTCTTGTTCAAGAAGGCAGATTCATACAGTGGTTGTGTAACCACTCGTGATGCTGGTGACCCAGGTTTGGAAGCAGACTTGGGCCACTGGAGGGCCAGCCAGGGAGAGAAGGATGAGCATCCATGGGGCTGGTCTCCTCTCCTGGGGAAGAGTTGCAGTGCTTGGTGCATACCTGGCCCCTGGTGGTGAGTTGGAGAGGGATCACCAGAGCCTGTCATTGTCATGGTGGAGGGAAGGGCAGACGCTGACATCTCCGTGGAGGTGCACAGGGTGACATCATGGTGTCACTGCATGCCCATCCTTCTGGGAGAAACTTCACATTATGGAAAAATACTCTGTCCCTTAGGACCTCCTGCTTGGTTGCTGGTCCCGGGCATAGCCAGCATGGAGACACCTTGGTACTACCATCACTCAGGACAGCCCCACCATGAGGGGGTAATCACATGGGGTTAAATTCCTATGGTGGAGTGTGTCCTAGCATCAGGGGGTGAGTTGGAGGGTGAAGCAGCATGCCAGAGAGCATAAAATATAAATAAAAAAAGGCAAAGTCAGAAGGAGATGCGCCAGTGGAGAACTGATCTAGATTTCTTGTTTCACAGTTCTGTAGTTTTATCACTTGACCATGCTGTATCCACCTTCCTCAGCAATGAAATATAAAAATTAGGTAGATGTTTTGCTCCACTGAAAGGAGAATGTTGTATTTCAAATAAGGAATCCTTGGTAACTGAATCATGAAAATAAATTTCAAGCTAAAAACAAATGTGTGCTGTATTTAAGAATTGGGTCTTTTTTTCCTTGCAGAATCCATGGTGATCTAAAACTTCTTTTTGGAGGTCAGAACATATAACACTATTACTGCACTCTGTGCTGGCTGCCCATTAGAGAACTGAATGTGAGGTTCCTTAATAGACCTTGAAAATAGTAAATGGACTGAGCCACACACACTAGCTCTGCAAGCTCCTAACCTCTACCTTCACAGGCAGAACAACTCAGTCTCAGGGGGAGGGGCCACTTTGAGCCAAAATCCCAACTTTAATCTGCAGAAGACAGTTCTTTTGCCAAAGCAGCCCCATTCCTATGGAATAATTTACCAGCAGAAATCTCTCGGGCGCCCTCTCTGGCAGTTTTTAAGAGGAAAGCCATGTACTATCTTTTAAACCATGTCTTCTTGCTTTTAAAAGTTAGAAGACCATATTTATGTATATAGTTGATATTTAAATTACTGTTACTCTTTATTTTTAAACTTCATTGTTTTGGGGATTTTTGTATATTGTATAAATGTGTTTATAAAATGAGCAACAAAATTTTCTGTATATCTGATTGGCTGATAGCTCATTTCAGCCGTGTCCTTACCAGACTCTAACTGTCCAACTGGCACTACTGGTGCCAGGGAAAGCCTCCATAACCATGGGTATCACATGTGTCACCCAACCTTGCTCAGCAATCTCACTTCAAAAACCCAGATGTGACCTCCAAAATACCTAGTGCTATCCCAAGCCAACTGCAAAACCAGAACTCAATCCTTAGCAGTTTCTCACTCAGCTGTCAGCTGTACATGTTAAAATGGTGTCACACATCCCCTTTCCTAGGAAAAAATGAAGTAGACACCATGCAAAAATCAATCACATTGGGAAATCTGACCACAGTGCTGACCGCTATCTCAAAAGCTCACTTAAGAACCGGAAGTAACTGTTCAGTGGTCAGCTCACTCAACCATGGTCAGTAAATCTTTGGAACAAAAGTATCATCTCTCCTCTTTTCAAAGTAGGCAAAATGATAAACATTTATCAGAAAACCACACACACATTTTCTTTTTTTTCTTAAATAGTTACTTGGGGGCCCATTTTATAAGCACAATAACACACTCCAAGGTGTGGGCTATGTCCTGATAAGAGCATGTCCAGGTACAACTCTGTGCTCAACTGGGGCACAATATAGACACATTGAAATACGGAATATATCCTTCCATAAATGTGAACGTGCCAGTCCTTTAGACTGCTGTTAAATGCACTTATTAAGATCCTTTTGTTGCTGCTGCTTTGTTCAGGAACAGTCGAGCTAAATCCAGGCCCTTAGCTACCAATTCAAGCCCCCTGTGACTTAACACACCTTAAAGGGCTGTGCATTCTTCATCTGAATGTGTGTAGTCTATTGAACAAATTGGATGCCATCCAAACCTGGATCTCGGATACTAGAACCAGATGTCCTGGTAATTACAGAATCCTGGCTCAAACCCTCTACCCTAGACACTGAGGTGAACATTCCCTCCTATAATATCTTTCATACAGACAGGCCAACAAGAGAGGGTGGCGTTGGTATCTATGTGCTGGATGAGTATACCGCCTCCATTACCGACTCCACTACTGTTACAAAGGAATTTGAAAGCTTAACCATTAAGGTCCAACTTGCGTCCTCCTCACTGTATATCATGGGATGCTATAGGCCCCCTTCTGCAGGCCTCCATCTGTTGAGCCACCTGACCAAGTTCTTAAGTAATATGCAGGCTGAAGTCATTGCCCTGGGAGACTTTAATTTGGATTGGTTTTCTGATACCTCCACACCACTTAAAAATCTGTATGATACCTTTCCGTTGGTACAGCTTATTTCTGATGCTACACAACTGAACAAAACAAACCCTAGTAAAAGCTCTCTGGTGGACATTATACTCGTGAATAAACCACACCTAATTTCTCACTCAGGTGTACTCTTCTTGGATGTCAGCTACCACTGTCTCAGTGCTTGCGTAAGGACTCATCTAAACCCCCTTCTTCTTCTAGGTACACCTTTAAAAGATGTGTGCATAATCTTGACATCAATGCCCTCCTTGAGGATCTCCAGGAGTCCCTGCTTTGGCAGGAATTTTACCTGGCCAGGACGGTCGAAGATGCCTATCAGTCTTTTGAAGCCATTATGTTAAATGCGCTTGACACACATGCCCCCTCCCAGTCAAAATGAGAACAGCCCTACATAGTAGGGACAGATTATGGAAAACGGCTCAGAAAACAAAGCTCCCTGAAGACTGGACTGCCTTTAGGACTGCCAGGAACTATTGTACGAATCTAACCAGAACTAAAAAGGCATCTTTCTACCAAACATCGCTGGATTCCTCCATTAACTGTCCTACAAAATTTTGGAGATTGCTTAAGGATATCAAAGGTCATGTTCCTGCTGGTTCTCATCCCTCAAAGATCTTGAAAGGTGATACAGTCATCACTGACAAAGCAGGGATCCTTGATCTATTGAATGACCATTTTGCCACTGCAAGACTGGCCTTTAACTTCTCGCTGGCCAGCCACCTTCACACCCAGTCCCTAGCACAGCTAGCATCTAATTCCCATCACACCCCATCTGCCTCCACCTTCTCCTTCCACGCCGTCTCCCTCAAGGAGGTAGAGGATCTGTTACTGCATCTGGAAGTCAGGATAAGTGCTGGTGCTGACCGTATAGAGCCGTACTTCTTAAAGATCAGTTATCGTGTACTGGCTGTTCCAATCACGTACCTCTTCAACTTATCTTTTTCTCTGGGTATACTTCCTATGATGTGGAAGACAGCTCAAGTGATTCCTCTGTTCAAATCTGGTGACCCAACCGACCCCAATAATTATAGGTCTATCTCATTACTACCTATTCTCTCCAAATTGCTTGAAAAAGTAGTAAACTCGAAACTTAGAGACTATTTAGATTCCTCTAACCTACTCAACTCAGCTCAGTCAGGCTTTAGGCCCCACCATAGTACAATTACTGCTCTTGCAAAGGTAATGAATGACTGGTAGAAAGCCCTTGATGATAAACTATCTGTGTGCGCAGTCTTCCTCGACCTAAGTAAGACCTTTGACACCATTGATCACGATCTGCTTCTGAATACCCTTCTCACTAATGGCCTGGATAAAGCACCCCTGAATTGGTTCTCCTCCTACCTCTCTGGATGCATTCAGCAAGTAAAAGCTGTGGATGACCTCTCCCCTTCAAAACCTATCAATAGAGGTGTACCTCAGGGTTCCATCCTGGGTCCTTTGCTTTTCAAGCTTTACATTAACAATATCGACCTTGGGATCACATCTTCAGACATTCATCTCTTTGCGGATGATACTGTCCTTTACTTGTCTAGACCTACTCCTGAGCTTGCATGCATAGATTTGCAGAAAGATTTTAACATCCTGCAGCACAACCTGCTCAAACAAAAATTGCTATTAAACGCTAAAAAAACAAAGGCTATGCTTCTGACCCCGAATAACTCTGCTTCAATGCCGTCCATGGCAGGCATTGTGCAACCTATTACCACATTGCTTGGCAAATCCCATGACTATGTTGATAAATTTAAATACCTTGGAATGTGGATTGACTGCCGTCTGTCCTTCTTGGATCATGTAGAGGAACTTGCAAAGAAACTAAAACAGAGGCTCAGCGTATTCTATAGAATGAAACACCTCCTCACCTATGAGGCCAAGAGCAGACTGGTCCAAGCTACCTTTCTATCATTACTGGATTATGCCAACTTCATCTACAGTCAAGTTCAAGGGACAGCCTTAGCCAAACTTGTTGTTCTTTACCACAGGGCCCTATGCTTCATTTCTGGGGCACCTTATTCTACTCACCACTGCTACTTGTACTCGGTAGTGGGTTGGCCATCTCTTGCATTCAGGAGACAAAAGAGCACTTCCCTTTGGATATACAGAGCAATTGCCAAGATGTTGCCACAGTATATCTCTGACTGTTTGCCCCTATGTGCTTTGGCTAACTATGCCCTGAGAAGTCACTCGTATATCTCTCTAGTGATACCCAAAGTAAAAACCCATTATGGCAGATCATCCTTTAGCTTTGCCCTATCCCAGTTATGGAACAAGCTTCAAAAAACTCTAAAATTAGCAAATCCCATAAAAGTCCCCAAATTCAAACTTCTTTATGCAAGATTTTTCTCCCAGTGCTGTAAGTGTTACTCCTGATGTGCCGTGCCAGGTTCCGACATCCTGAGATCAACCTTTGCCTCCTCTATGCTCTATCTATAGCAATCCTCTCCAGTCATCTACTTTCTGTTTTCTATTAGGCCTCCATTGCCTTGGCTGCTCTTCAATCTGCCAGGGCATACAAACGTCTTGGTCAATACTAACATTACATGTGTGAATTTTCTACATCCTGCTTGATTATCCATCTCATGTTATGGCTTTGTACATGTTATTTGCTGTTACATTTGTGCTGCTCTATAATAGGAGTAGTAATGCCGTACCTGTATATGTATTATTTATCTGATGTCATTTCTGTATGACCAGGCACACCTTGCAAATGAGCTTGCTTAACGGTGCTTCACCTGGTAAAATAAAGATTGATTGATTGATTGATTGATTGATAAGGCACTTGGTGCAAGCTCCTCATGCCTTATAATGCACGTGGACATGTTCTTATTAGGTCATAACTCACACCTTGTCGTGTGTGTTGATTATGTTCCCCCGAAATTTCTACATTAATAATTGTAAGTTGCTCTGAGCCCACCAAGGACAGCACATACAGTTATAGAAATACTGTTACTTGTTTCCTCATTTTTTTTGTATTATAGTACTTCTGATTAAGGCTGAGCTGATGCCAATTTTACATGTTGTGATTGTGCCAAAATTCAGTACTTTTTCCTTTAATGCAACTCAGTCGAACTTTTGGGCCACTTTGGATCACTTCAACCTTCAACCTAATAACTAGAAAAGCACACTTTTGTCCTTTCCAGGTGGCCAGGTCTAGTCTTATAGCCACCCTTTTCCCCACCCCAGTCAATTTCTACATTATTCCTCCTCCCCAGACAGTATTTTTTTTTAAGTTTCCTGCTCTTTGCGGTGTGCAAGGTGCTAACTGAGCATTTTTAAAAGGAAAAAATGACTGAAGAAACAGGAGATAGCAAAAGAGGGTTGGATTGACTGGAGTGGGTGAGGTTAGTGAAAGGGTGTCAATTACTCCCACTTTTAGTCGACTAGACCTCCATGCCAAGGACCCTAAGTGTATTTTGCTGAAATGTTAAAGCCAAACCAAAGTCAGTGTGTTTGAAATGAAGCCAAACCAAATTTTCCAATTTTCTCATTCGCTCACCCTTACTTTGCGTGTTCACTTAACTTTTCCTTGTGAGATTTTTTTTACTATTTTTACTAGAATGACACCCTTGTAGTTTCCCCTATCGGACCAAAAACCTCTTTCTGGATAGGCATGACTTGCAAATCAGTCTAGGGCCTTGGCATGTCTCCTTCTTTTTTATTTAACTTGGATTTTTTTTTTCCAAGCAGTACATAGCAGGAAGTCTCAAATATGGCTACAGAACATATATTACACAGGCAGAAATATTAAAACAAGGTTACAGCATGCAAACGTGCCAAAAGCACCAACTGATAGGAGTTATTCTATACTGAGCATTTTAAAAGCAGAATAGCACAAAACTGTTGGAACATCCATTTAAAATATGGCTTTCTGCTATGTCACCTGAAGCCACTCTGGAAGTACAGTACTGTAGAAATAAATGAGTGATGCTTTGATTTTGCAGTTTTTGGTGAACTCCATTGATTTCTTTCTTTTTCATCCACATCATAAAGAAAAGGTAATGTAAAACAATTTACACTTTCTTAAAAAAAATGTTTCGAATTGCACTTGCGTAATTAGTCCAAGTGCATGTATATCTTAGACTTTTTTAATTTTTTGTTGTGTTGGTTGTCCATATGGTAATTATGTGATATACCTGTATGTACTGTATATATTGGCATGCTTTGGTCCTCGGTCATTCTTAGAAATGGGCATCTGTGTGCTCAAGGACCTACGTATCACCAAACAACAAAGCAAAGTTCCCCAGACTTCCCTCAGTAGGGCCAACAGGTTGGAGGTGCTTGGCTTGAAAGGATTTTTCTAGAGACTCCAGCCTGTCTTAGACTGGAGATCTCTTTGACCAGTGAGGTGGGCAGAGTTAAGGCCCTAATGACATTCTGGTATGCCTTTGTCGCCATCATCTGAATCAATTTCAGCTTTGTATTGTGTGCTTCTAGGCACTCCAGTACAACTTTGATTTAGAAATCAATAGCATTTATAGAGGAAATAAGAGTCTGCCACAGGGGCACCCCTTTTGCATCCTGTTATAGTGTCTTCTTCATCAGATGCTTCCACTGCTTTCAGATATCCCATCGTTTACTTCACTTCACTTACTGTATAGTATGTGACTGAGTATAGTACTGATACACCAACATTGTTGATTCAGGCCAAGGAAGATTGTTAATTTGGCACTTTAAAAAAAAGTTCTGCAGGAGTTCAGCAAATGCACAAGTATGTCAAGTTTCTAGTTCTACTCTCTGCCCCCCCCCCATGTCTATACATCTTCCTTTTTCTTATTTCTTGCAGTGGTTTGCCAGTAGTGCAGAAATTAATGAATTTTCTTTAGAATCCTTGTTTGAAGTTCATCCTGGCATTGAACCTAATTCTAATGTAGGCAGTGAACAATTTAGAAATAGCAAAGAAGGAAACAGTGGAGGATACATTGCTTCAAGGTGGGTGACCAATGAACATTATCCATAAATTTATTTTTACCACACCAAAGATGAAACAAGAGACATAAATAACTCTGAACAACCTTCTGGAATCCATCCTGTCTGGCCACTGGACACTGACAACTAGACTGAAGACACGCAAAAACAGAAGTGTTGCTGTGATATTTGCATTTCTGTATAAGTAGTTGATCAGCATTGAATACATTTTTTTTGTTTATTTGTTTATTTCAGAATTTGGAAAAATACCTATGAGTCAAAGACTCATTTACAAAGGTTCCACGTCACATATAATAGATACAGACACACATTACAGTAACTGTTATGGAGTAAAAGTTCAGTTATTACAGGAACAGTTAGGCTAAACATTCAGGCACTAGAGCTGTTTAAGACAGGTAAAATAAAAATAAAACATGATGCGTATCAATCCCAGGGGGACTAGAGCTAAGAGCAATGAGCAGGAGGTGGGCCGGAGGCCATTGTCAGTGGTAGAGCGAATGGGGGCCAGGTTCAGTTACAGTCACAGTCACTTGTGGACAGGAGGTGAGCCCTGAGGTGAGTTTTAAATTGACCAATTCTATGTTCATAAAGCAAGGAGGAGGGTAGGTGATTCATCCACAGGGGGGCCCTATAGCAGAAGGATCTTTGGAATTGAGCGGTGTGGCATGAAGGAATAGAGAAGAGATGGGTGTCTGAGCTATGGGAGTGTTTAACATTTGAGTCCGGGGTGATTAAAGGGGTGAGTGCTAAGGGGGAGAGGCCTAGGGCATTTTTTTTGCCAGAATACAGGTGTGGAATCTGATTCTGTTGTCAAGGTTAAGCCAATTGGTGTCCTTATATAACGAACAGGTATGGGTGAGTCTATCACACCCCAATACCAGATGACAGGCCTTGTTTAGGACAAGTCAAAGTCTACCAAGGGCTGAGGTGCTCGCCCCTCCAAAAATCAGTAAGCCATAGTCAAGCAGAGAGAGTACCGAGGAGGAGACAGCAAGCCTAAGGGCATCAGGGGTAAGGCAATGCTTGAAATGGTGCAAAAGCCCTAGCCTAATATTTAGGGCCTTAGATAGTTGGTGTATATGCTCATGATAGGTAAGACCAGTGTCCAAGGTGATGCCCAGATATTTAAAGGAATCCACAAGTTGCAGGGGAGTCTGGGTTGCCGATAGTATTTGCAGGAAAAGCCCTATCCTGGCATTCTGCAGATGTGCGAATAGCATAACTTTGTTTTTTTTTATAGTTAATAATGAGGTGGTATGAGGAGAATCAGCTTTCAACAGAGTTGAAAGAGGACTGGAGGGACTGGTGGAGTTGAAGGGGGTCTGAGCTGGAGGAGAAGATGACAGCATCATCTGCATATAGTAATAGGTTGGAGGGGCAGGATGCGGGGAAGGAGTTTAGGAAGAGACTGAATAGAAGGGGACCCAAAATGGACCCTTGTGGGATGCCTGAGAGGGCAGGAAATTTGGTGGATAGGGTATTGACAATTTTGACTTGAAGGGTCCGGTTCACAAGGTAGTCAGAGAACCATCCCATGGCTTCCTGAGAGAGAGACCCAGGTTGATCAAGGAGGTTTGGAGAAGAGAATGGTGAACAGTATCAAAGGCCTTTGCGAGGTCTATGAAGATCGCACCCATGATGTGGCCTTTATCAAGCGCAGTATGGATGTGTGATGTAAGTTCAAGCAAGGCAGAAGTTGTGCTGTGCCCTTTGAGGAAACCATGTTGTTGTTTGCAGAGAAGGTTATATTTATTGAGGTTCTCAGTGAGCTGATCCGAAACAATCCTCTCTAAGGCCTTGGAGAGGGGAGGAAGAATGGAGATAGGGTGGTAATTGTTAGCAGAGGAGTGGTCCCCACCTTTAAATATGGGAGTGATAGAGGCGGATTTCCACTTGGCAGGGAATTTACCTAGAGAAAGAGAGAGGTTTAAAATGTGAGTGAGAGAAACAAGGACTTCCTTAAGGGTGAGCCGAAGAATTCTGAGATCAAGGGAATCGGAGCTGGAGGAGGCGTGGCTAAGAGCAGTATTAAGGTATGGTTCTGCTGATTTAGGGAGATTTGGTGCAGATAAAAGGGGGGAGCACCAGAGTGGGGAGAAGGTGCGCTAGGAGCTAGAGGATCACAGAAATTCGGGGGGAGAACATGGCTAAGGTTGGAGAAGGCATCGCTGAAAACTGCAGCAATGTGTGTGGGGTCTGTGGTCATGGACCTGTTAGCCATGACTTGAGTGGGAACTGGGTTAGAGACCTTACTGCATATTTCCTTTACATTGTTCCAGAACTTGCGGCCGGAGCCCCAGGATGAGGTTAAGGCAGATTTATAGTATTCTGCTTTGGCTTTGCGAATGGCCCAAGTGCACTTGTTCCGAGCCATTCTATACATATGCCTATTATGGGGGAGGCCGGACTCATTGGAGAGCTGCCAAAAAGTGTCTCTGGTTCGCATTAAAGTCTTGAGCCATTCAGTGAACCAAGGCACATGTATTTCTTTGAAACTTGGCTTCCCGGCCAACGCTCTTTGGGGTAACCATTGCCTCAGTGCTTGCACGCTGAGGTTTTTTGTCTTTTAACTTGTTTTTTGTTTTAATTGGGTTCACCACAACATAACCCAGATAGACCATCTTAGGGTAGCCGGTTCATTCCACTGGGGTGTCAAACAGATGAGGCACACCGATGAGTCCTGGTAGGATGAAACACGTGTCTGTGTCTTCTGTTGGCACCCTTTGCAAACTGTGTGAGAGGCCTTTCGGCACCATGCATTTCTGCTTAAAGTTGAACCAGCATAATATTCTGTGGGGATTTGCATATGCAGCCTATGATGCTTTGCATTATGGGGGCATGTGTGATTTTGTATTTCCAAGGTACATGATTGCCTTTAACCATTCTTTTAGTGAAAGGTGCATAGAGGTCACATATATTATTGAAGGACAGGGTGAATAGGTCCAAGGCACTATCAGGGTTTACAGAGTTTGAAATTAAGGACCAATCCAAGGCCCTAAGGTGAGCCTTTAATAGTGCCAGTTTACCAGGACCAAGTTTACGCTGCTCAATTATTTTGGGAGGGGATCTTGGGGTTTTACAGGATCAGGAGCAGAGAACTGGTGAGTGGTCACTGAGGGCATTTGGTAGGATGGAGGATGGAGACTTTATTGATCTTGAGTGGGCAATTGGAGAAGATGAGGTTCAGTAGGGATGAGGATCCAGCCCGCAGGTCATAGCAGGTAGGGGAAGTGACCAACAATTGAGTTAGGTCTTGGGCTGTGGCGATATCAGTAAGAGGGATGGTGTCCTTACTTAGCCAATTGATATTAAAATCTCCGAATACCAGCAATTCCGACTGTGACAGTAGTGTGTCCAGATATGACAACGTCGTTCGGAAGGCTGATTTTTAATCCCTAGGGGGAATGTATACTGTTGTGATATATAAAGGGTTTTGGGCTTGTCCCAATGACAGTTTGACAGTGAGGGCCTGTGGGCCAGCCCCCAGTTGAGGGGGGGAGTAGGTGACCTTGTACAGCCACCACCACACTTACCTTGTCGATCCGCACGGTAGAGAGTAAACCCAGGCAGGGATACAGAAGAATCGGGGATCCGAGGGGTGAGCCAGGTTCCACACACTGCTATGACATATGGTTGATGCTGTAGTACCCAGCCCTGGAAGGAGTCCCACTTTTTTAGGATGCTCAAAATATTGAGAGAGGCAATGCGCAGCACACCCGGGGTTCATTGTGGAGGCACCATGAAAATTGGTGGTCCAGGATTAGGATGGATATTCCCAGACATGAGGAAGAGAAGAAGAAGGAACCTTAAGGTGGGGTTCCAGGAGCGCTTCCTCGTAGTATAGAGGGATAGCTGGGTAGGTGGAATAGTGGAGGAGATGGAAGGAATGGGTAGAGCCTGAGCCTTGAAGTAGGCCTGAAGGAGGTAATGAAAGTCTGGGGTAGACGACAGTGTCACGTGCTGTGGTATCTGGGTCCTGACTTCCATATTTGAAAAGTAACACGTATAAAAAATACTATCATGCTCTGAAGGGATAACTTAATGGCAGGCTATCAACCTCCTACAGGATTCCTAGGCCAAATTTGGCCAATATCAATTGTTTGGTAGCCAGTAACTGTATTTTTTCTAGAGTTATTCATCCATATCCATACACATTGCATTATTCCCAGTTTGAGGAGGTGGCAAAAAGAAATGTATAATCAGGTTCAAACCATTATGTTTTTTCTGCAGAAAGAAGAAGCACTTGCAAGTAGTTTAACAACAGTACAGTAACTAACAGCATACCTAAATAGCATATGCCTACCCATCATACCTAAATATGTGTGGATATAGATGCATTATTCTAGAGAGAACAGTTACATGTGGGTAACTAATTATTCTATGTATAAGTACTCATTTATAGACACATGCATTGCATTGACTGCTAGCAGTACAGAATGGGAGGAGGGAAGTAATGGTTCTATGTAGGAAACAAGCTATTCAGCACTGCAGACACAGTCTGCATCCTTATGGAGCTATATTTCCACCACACTATAATGTGTAGTGGAAGTGTTCTTAGACACAAGTGTAGCTACTTTGCAGATTGCTACAAAGGGGACAGAATTAGAGGCTGCAACAGAAGTGGCCACGCCTATGGTAAAATGGGTGAATACTCCCTCAGGGGCAGGGCACAAGGCAAGCATGTAGCAATGGTTGATAAAAGGAACTATCAAGTGAGATATTGTTTCCTATCAATGGGGAAGCCTGAAGAGGTGCCCCCATAGGTGACAGTAATTGTTTAACTGAATCTCTGATAGGGTCTGTCCTGATAAAGTTAAAATCTAAGGTCTGTTGAACATCTAGATGATGGAAGTAGTATTCGTATCTTGGCATGAGGTCTAGGGAAGAACACATGGAATGAAATGATAGATTTGTTTCAAATTCTGCACCAACCTTAAGAAAGAACCTAGGGTGAGTATTACAGGCTACTTTATCTAATAGTGATGGTAAACGTAAAGTGCCTACAACTCACTTACCCTTCTAGTTAAAGTAATAGCCACTAAAAAGGTTGTTTTTCAAGACATAATCTTTAAATCACAAGAGTGCAACATTCGTAAAACTAAATTGTCATCCTAGGAAGGGTCACTGTCCTGGCAAAGGTTGTATAAATGATTTAACCTCATTCAGGAACCTTCTGAAATAGGTACCAAGACCACAGAAGGAGCTCTGAACCAATACACTGAAATAACTAATAATGGGAAGGCTTTAAGCCTGAGGTTCAATGGGTGGAGCAACTACATCACTCCCCAATCAGGCCTTAAAAGGCCAGCCCTCCTTGACTGTCCCAGGATTCGTCTCTTCAATGCAGCTGGAGGAGCCACTCTTCCTCGCTCCTGCCACATTCCTCTCAGTTTTCTGTCTCGTGCGGTGCCTCCGGGCCACTTGCTGCCTTCTCCCCTTCTTGCTTTTTTTCCATTTCCCTTGTCCTCCCCCTTCCCACACTGTGCAGCTCAGGCTGCTGCACGCCTACCCTGGGTTCACCTGTGGTCCCTCCCACCCTGGTGCCTCGTTTGTCTGTCAATCTAGTCCTTCCTGCTTGTTCTCTCTCCACTCGGTCCTGTTGCTCCTCTTCCTGGCCTCCCCGGGCTCCTGTTGCTGTGCAAGCACTTCCGTAGTGCACTCTCTCCCACCCTGCCTGGTCCACTGCAGCTGCTTTGTGTATTGCCATTTGGGCATTCCTTCACTTCTCCCTGGGTCTCATTCCTGTCTCTCCTCCCGTTTGCTGCATTCTTCCCCTGGGGTGCCTTCCAATGCAGTTTCTCAGACATGTGGCTCCCGTTTCAGTTCCGATTTCTCTGTCAATTCCTCCTCCTTGTCCTTCTGGTAGTGGTATGATCACGTTCTGAGCAGCTGGACCTCCTGAGTTTGCAGCTCCTCATTCCCAACCACCTGGCCAGTTCTTGCTGCTTCATTCTGCTTTCTGTTCCGGTTCTGCAGATGAACATTCCGATCTTTTGGCTTCTCTTTCCTGACCTTAGTGCTTCCCATGGTTTGCTGGTTTTATGGCTTTCTGCACTTCCAATTGCACTGTCACCTTCTCCTCTGGCCTATGGGGTTCTCATTCCTGTCCACATGCGGAGGCCTGTGCAGACAGACTCTAATGGCCCAGTGCTATGGCTGGCATCTCCCCCTGTATGTACAGCACTTTCATAGTTTTAGCATTTCTACAGGATTGATGTGCTATTACTGTGGTGTTATCATGGTTGTGCTGTTTTCTATTGGCACCTCTCATGCTGTTTGAGCCATTTGTGGATGCACAACCCTCCATCATTGTCCTTGGCTGACTGACTCGGTCCTTCTCTCTACCTTTGTCCACTGTATCAGGGATGTCTGCCCCTGTTGACTCCGCTTCTTGACCTCCTTCTCCCATTCCCTCTGCCCTCTGTTCCACTACTTCTCTGACCTCTACTTTCTTTTGGGGTTTTTCCATATCCTGCCAGCACCTTCCTTATTTGTATTTTCCTCTTACCTTAGCCCGTCTAGTGTCCAGGTGCCTGAATCCAGTTCTCATTCACTCAGTCTGACCTCAGGATCCACTCATTCACATCAATAAATTGAGCATACCTCTCATTGGGTCTTATGCTACCTCATCAAAGTGCTGCAGTCCTGCAGTTATTATCACCATCGATCTTCTGATGACTGCATCTTGGTATCCCTTGCTCATCTGACCTCTATGTGGGTCTACCCCTTCACATCGACTACTCCAGCATAACCATCTCAGGTCCATGTTACCTCAACTTGACTTGACCTACTCTCCAGTCCACTCGGAGACATGCCTTCATGTCTATTGCCCCTTTGCTTGGGGCTGGCAGGCTTCTCTCTATCATCATACATCGGTCATTTCATGCCTCACCTGAAACCATTCAGGCTTTGAAGGCTTCTTTCCATCATTGTACTTCCTCTCTTGCTTTTGAGCATCTAGTTACAGAAATATCACTCATGTCCCTCAACAGCTGACCATTTGAAAGGACAAAGCAAGAGCTTCCTCTAAAATTTGACTTTTTCTCCTTCCTTGATCGAGACTTTAAATTGCTGTAGTGGAGCCATCTCTAATCAAAATGTCCTTCAACCTGGAGGGAAGGCGACCTAGGCCTTGGATCCCCAGAGGTTTCCTCCTCAAAGGAGGTTTTTCCTCTCCTCCATGCCGATGGTCATAATATTAGTCAGGGTTAGTGCTTTCATAGGTTCCTTAGTTAGATTCTGCTGTTGGATGGAGTTGGATGGTGGCCCCAGCTGTTCCCTATCTCCTTAGGAAGTCCTCCCTTCTGCATCTTGTCAGATTTCCTTTCATTCATTGTCCTTAACCTTTATTGTTCTTCTCCTGTCCTTCCTGTCTATGGCTGTCACATTTAATTCTGGTCTAGATATCTTCTGATTTCTCACCTCTTCGATGCTCGACACCCTTTTGGGTATTATTTTTGGGCTTCTTCCTAAGCTACCTTTAGCCAACAGAATTATTCCTGTGGCACCTATAGGGAGAAACTCTCTTCTAGGGGTTTATTACATCGTACCCCTAAAGGCTGGTATATCCCATGGATAGAGAGGCAAATAGCCACAATGTATCAAAGTCACACAAGCATACATCTCATCCAGTTGTGTAAGCACAATTGAATGGGAAAGCTTTAAGCCTGATTTTCAATGGGTTGAGCAACTAGGTCACTCCCCCATTAGGTCTTAAAAGGCCACTCCTCATCCTGGACTGTTCCAGAATTCATCTCTTCATTGCCCCATCATCCACCCCCCAGTGGCTCGTTTCTCTTTCCCATGGGCTTCTACCTAAGATACCTTTAGCCAAGGGAATTATTCCAGCAACACCTATGGGGGAAACCCTCCTCTAGGGTTCATTGTGTTGTACCCCTACAGGATGGTTTAGCCCATGGATAGAGAAGTGAAAAGCCACAATGTTTCTAAGTCACACAAGCATACATCTCATCCAGTTGTATAAGCACAATTGAAGTAAATGTTCAGAAATGGAAGTTCTATACCTAAGGACACTAATGGCAGCAGGAAGTCAAACACCCTGGCAAATAGACAAGTGACAGTAGAAATTGCCAGCATGCTATACCAAATGGAAAACTGTTTTCCACTTACAGTGGTTGGTCTTTCTGTTGGCTGTTTTTCCTCAAGACAATCAATATGTCAGAACCTCATCAATAAGGCTCAGGTCCTATTTGTTGGAAGTTGACTTTGATCAGCCAGTCATTCAGATAAGGATAAATATACCTTCTCTGCATAGGTATGCTCTAAGTTCCACCTGGCATTTGATGTAAACAATGGAAGCAGAGGAGTGTCCAAATGGTAAGACTCTGTACTGATATATTTTGTTTCCCATGCTGAATCAAAGGAATTTCTTGTGGAAATGACTGATGAGGATGTGAAATTATGCAAAATAAATCCAATCTCCCTTTTAGAGGGACAGGGATTTCTCCCTCAGATATACTGTCTTAAACTTTGTATATCTCAGATATTTGCTCAGGCCTTTGAGATCCAAGAAGAATCACAACACTCATGGCACTTTGGAACCAGAAAGTACTGGAAAAGAAATCCCTTTCCCCTTTCTGTCTCTTCAACCTCACATATAGCCTTTACAAGCAGAAAACTCTGCATTTCTTTCCTCAATCAGACTTATTTCAGGATTGAAAGAGGCCGCTACTAAACTGTATGGTTGATGGAAAATGGTAAAATCAATTCCAGACCCAGGCCTTCTCAAACAATCCTGGTCTGAGGAGTGGCAACTGAGGTTTAATTCAAAGAAGTGCAAAATTATGCACCTGGGGCATAGAAACCCTGGAGTGAGCTACAGGATGGGGGAGGTGCTGACAGTCACCAAGGAAGAAAAGAACTTGGGGGTTATTATTTCAGATGACATGAAAATGTCAAAGCAGAGTACAAGGGCAGCAGGGAAGGCCAGTGGCATGCTGGGGTGCATAGTCAGGGGTATCACCAGCAGAAGATGGGAGGTAGGGATGCCGTTATATAAAACCCTGGTCAGGCCTCACATGGAGTACTGTGTACAGTTCTGGAGGTCGCACCTATGAAAGGAAATTAATAGGCTGGAGACAGTCCAGAGAAGAGCGACTGAGATGGTACAGGGCTTGCACCACAAAACTTATGAGGAGAGATTAAGGGACCTCAATAGGTACTCGCTAGAGTAGAGGAGGGAGAGAGTGGACATGACAGAGACATTCAAGTACCTCAAGGGCATAAACAAGGTGCAGAGGGGCAACATCTTCCAATACAGGAGGAGGACAAGAATGAGGGGGCATGACATGAAATTGGAAGGTGGTAGGCTAAGAGGGAATGTGAGGAAGTTCTTCCTCATAGAGAGAGGGTGGAGGATGCGTGGAATGGTCTGCCACAGGAGGTGGTGGGAACAAGCACTGTGGCTGGATTTGAGCATGCATGGTACAGGCATAGGGGAACCATATAGGTAAAGCAGAGGGAGGGCCAGAAGCTGTGATCAAGTACAGGGCTTATGGGCAGGCTAGATGGGCCTAACAATCCTTATTTGCTAACAATTACTATGTTTTTATATTTCCTGCAACCAACTGTCTTTGGTGATAGCAAGTCAGTTGAGGTACAAGTGGGAGATCTTGCTTCCCACTGAATGGCCTTGGGTGCCTGATGGATGGCTAGCAAAGAGTCTTTTAGGCTGTCCTCCTGACTTTCCAGGGGCAGTCCGAGTGGGGGGGTAGAGAAATTTCCATATGCATTACTCTTACCAAGGCTACCAGGGCAGAATAGGTCTTTGACTTGATGTTGTCTGGGGTAGAACTGGGTGGAGTTGATAATGAAAGGACCTATGGTCTTACCCAGCCAGAAAAGTATATTGTTTCCAGAATCTGTAGGGGGCTTGGTTTACCCATGCCGCAGTGACAGTCAGCATGGAGACATCCCCGACAGCGACAGCTGCAGTGCCGACTGTTGGCATTGCAGTGTCAGGGATGCCTCCGTGAATCCATCGGGGGGCTGCGCACCCAAACCCCCCCGGTATCTAGGATTCTAACTTTGAGTCGGAGTTGGACTGGGGGAGGCAAACACCCAGCGAAATATCTCTAATTAACAGACCACCACAGTGACAGGCGGATTTTGCCCGATTCCTGTCGCTGTGGTGGTCTTTACAATCTGGGAGTCACTGCGGCAACGGTATACCAGGGGGCTTTATGGTTACTCAAGCTTTCTTGGGTTTCTGTAGGAATGATTTAACACCAGATGCAAAAATGGTATTGCTATATATGTCAAGGGTAGCACGTCAATACAGCAAGTCATTTTCAGTGAGTCATTTTTAGCAATGCTATTATAGCGACTGCAATAATAGCAATTGCTGCATTACAGCGCAGAACACTTTTAGCGACTCTGGGTTAATAGCCTACCTCTGATATCCAGGTGCACCTCAGAGGAGTTTATTTTAGAAATAGGGGACATGAAAGAGACCTGCAAGTACCTCTTGGGGGTGAGTAGGGTGCATGAGGGGAATCTATTTCAAATGAGAAAGAGCACCAGGACCAGATAGCATCAGATGAAGTGGGGGAGGATATGTGGAAGTACTACTTCACTGAAAGAGTGGTAGATGCCTGGAACAGACATAGAGTGAAAATGGTGGAGGTAAAAACATTTGAGGTTTTAATCCTCCATGAAATAGATAAAAGGGAATGTTACAAAATAAGCAGGGGGGTTGCCAGAGACCAGTTAGGATCAGAGGAGATAGGCTAGGTAGGGATCATCTGGGCAGACTGGCAGACTGCGTCAGCCAAGCTGTCCTTTTCTGCAAATAAATTCTATGCTTCTACAGTATGTTTCTGTGTTTCTAATCCACCTGCCCCCGAGACTTTACTTAGATACTAAGCAAAAAGATCTAACACAGTCTCATAGATGAGACAGCAGCAGACTGCTTCACTGATAGGGAGTCACGTGATGGGCTGCTCAGAGTGACTACATCCTTGATCCCTCTCTCCCTCTCCTCGCTATTTTTAAATCTTTCCTACTGCTTATCTTCACTAAATTGTGGTAATTTTGTGTTTCTGATTTGCCTTACCTGTCTGCAGAAGGACAATATCAGAATCTGTGGTGCAAAATATAAGCAGGTATGAAAGCCGCTCTGCCCTGTCATACTCCTGCCACCCTGTAGCATGAAAAGGCTGCAAAGAGATCTAAGGCCCTGAGCACTAGCACTACCTGACCTGTTGCTCCTTCATCAGTATTTACAGAAGAATGATTTCTTCTGGAGTTCAGCACATTAAAGGAATCATTACAGTCAATTATGGATGACATTAAGGGGCTCTGTGTATCTATGGACTCTCTCGCTTGGTGGGTTGGTGATAATGAGACCCACACAAGCTCTTTGGAAGACTGGAAGGTAAAGACTGAGCCAAAACAAAACCAACTCTTCTGCAGAAATTCACCCACATGGAAGCACAGATCAAGGATTTGGAGGGCGAAGCCACCGCAATAATCTTGTTATTCTTGGGCTTCCTTTGGGGTGTAGGGTCCCAACATGCTCACCTTTGTGCAAAACTCTGCACAAAACTTGTGGGTCCCTCACCCAATGCCCCTTCCTATATAGTTGAGCATGCCCATCGTGCCCTCCATCTGATGCCAGTTGAGGGTTCTCCGCCATGACCCCTCATCTTCAAGTTTCTGAATTTCCGAGATCAACAACACCTTGCCAAAGTTTGAGACTTAAAGGAAGTAACTTGGGAAGGGGCTCGTTTAAAAATAGCCCAAGATCTCCCTGCCTCAATAAGACAAAGAAGGGCAGCCTACCACCCACTTGTGTCGAAGCTCATCTTGACCACTATAAAGTTTAGGATGCCATACCTGGCCACACTGCAAGTTCTACATGGTGGTGTGTGGCAATGTTTTGACTCAGCTGAGGAAGCAGGGATTGAACTTAAAAAGATGCTTCCTGATCTGTTTAAATGACTTTACTCTCTAAACCTCGGGAAGTGCTGTTCATTTCAGAGCTGGCCGATTAAGTAGTTAATCTCTTCTCTGAGACCTAATACTGGCTTTCTTGTAAAGGTCTTGATTCGCTTTGCCCTCGGGCCTTACTGTTGTGATAGCTGGGTTTGGGATAACTCCATAGATGGCTTTGAGTGGATCTTTATTTGGCAGATTTTGACTCTCCCACAAAGTTTCTGTGCATTCACATTTGATGCTGACTAACACATGGAGGAGCGACACACTGATATTGCATTGCAGGAGTGGTTCCTTCTTGATTAGTTGCTATTATCAGATTCTGCTCTAATGGAATCTCCCCTTGGATCTCTATGTCTCAGCAGTGAGTAACCAGGCAGCTGGAAGATTGCCCCGATGAGTACTAATGTTCGACTGTTCCCAGTTTCACTATCTCCAGGCACTAGCCTAAGTCTGCATTTGTGCACTGGTATCCTTTATTCAGGTACTTGTTTGGTTGGCAAGTACTGCATAGCAGATTGAATTGCATCATGCAGATTTAGTGAAATCCAACCTGCTATACATATTGGTGTCAGCTTGTATTTGTGCTACTGCGATACTGGCAAATACATTGTTTATAGTAATTGACAACAGCTGCAATCAGCATTGTTTATTTAAACCATCCACTTTCAATCATGCCGACTGCACTTACTTCCTCCACTGTCAGTGCTCCATGCAGTTCAGCATTCTGTTCCAATTGCCCATTTGTCAGCATGCCACTTCTGAAGTGGTTAAAGTCTTCACAGTGCAAGAGGAAATATCCACTCAAGATGAGCACCTTAGATATCGATGAACTTGCTGAGAGCTCTGGTGTTGAACTTCATGTCGTGGCTTCTGTCACAAGGAAACTGGCAACACCACCAGCAAAGAAAAGCAGGCCCACCACATATGCTACATACACACCAGACCTCAGGTATCAGCTGGGGAAGTATAGAGCTGAGAATGGGGTCATGGCGGCCATGCGCTTTCACCAATCCCAAAATGGAGGTGCAATCAATGAAAGCATGGTCTACAAATTCAAAGCCAATAACTTGGCAGTAGTGTACAAAGCTGGGGATCCAACAACCCTTTCCCCCTTCCTACCATGAAAGCCTTGGGGGAGACCGACACACTTGGTTGACAATTTTGAGGACCAATTGAAATTGTCAGTTCCATGCGAGCAGAAGGAGTAGTGGTAAATACCAGAGTGATCCATGCAGTTGCTGTTTGCATTGTAAAGGCAAATGCACCCCAACATTTGTTTGAGAACAGTGGTTACCTTCTACTTACCATCAAGTGGGTTTGGGGATTTTTAAACAGAATGAGGTTTTGCAGGTGGAAGGGGACCAAACTAGCATGAAAGGTCCCTGCTGACTTTGACAATCTGAAAGCAGGCTTCTTGAAATTAATAGCTGAAGCGTGTGCTCAGAAGGAGCTTATTCCTCCACAGCTGGTGATAAACCTAGATGAGACTGGAGTAAACATGGTCCCAGTGTCTAAGTGGACCATGGAGGAAACTGGATCTAAATAAGTCTCTCTTACCAGACTGAGTGACAAGTGCCAGGTCTCTGTGGTCCTGTCATGCACACTAGCCAGCAACATGCTCTCACCACAGGTCATCTACAAAGGGAAGACCTCTATGTGTACTCCTACCCACAAATTTCTTCCTGGATGGCACATTACTCAGTCCATTAATAATTGGGCTAATGAGCAGATGACAGTTGATTTTATTGAGCATATGCTAGAGCCCTATTTTAAAAGTACTAAAGCTACCCTGGGATTACCTGAGGAACAGAAATGCCTGCTTATCAGGGATCGGTACCAAGTGCACAGCACAGAAACTGTACTAAAAAAATGGAGGATGCAAGCATATTCCCTGTGTATGTCCCAGCATCATGCACTGATGCACTGCAGCCCATTGACATCTCGGTTAATATCTTTAAAGATATTTTGAAAAACTGCTTCACAGAGTGGTATGCTGGTCTGATTTCTGAAAAGATTGCTGCCAGTGGTGCTGAGCTGAATGTTGATTTAAAGCAACTAACATTAAAGGAACAAAATGCCAGATGGTTGGAGATCAGCTTGGTCACGGAGGACTAGAGAAGGGAAGATGTAGTCCCACTTCATAAAGTTAGTAGCAAGGAAGAAACGGGCAGTTATAAATCGGTCAGCCTGACATCAGTAGTGGGAAAGTTAAAGGAGAGCTACTGGTTAAACAAATGCAGCCATTGCTGCACAGATTGGGGCTCCAGTACCCTGATAGAAACATAGAAACATAGAACATAGACTTTGACGGCAGATAAGGACTGCTTGGCCCACCTAGTCTGCCCATTTCCCTACCTAGAGGATAAGCTACAGATCCTATTTAACCAACAGCCTATTTCTTCCTACCCCCCCACAAAAATGGCCTTATGTCTGTCCCATGCATTCTTGAATTCTCCCACTGCCCCCTGGAGTCACAGGGTACAGTATCTTTTTATAATACCTGAGTGTGCTTAAATTCTGATAATCCTGGATCTGCAGCCAGTATTTTGTAATGGGGGTACTGACCACTGGAGATCATGCTGGAAACCATGCGATATACTGATACTCCACTGCCCTTTCCTGTATTGTGCCCATATGTATGGACATGTAATCATTTCTGTATTTCCATGCCCTGTGCTATTTTTACAAAATGTGCCTAAATGCCATTTGTGTGCCTGGCATACACATGGCATTTAAGCACATTTTGTAAAAGTAGCTCTTGGCATTTGAAATATGGGGAAATTATTACATTTCCTTACATATGGGCACAATATAGTAAGGGACAGTGGAGCATCAGCATATTGCGTGGTTTCCAACATGTTCTATGGCAGTCAGTACCCTCGTTACAAAATGCCGGCTGCAGCTCCAGGATTATTGGAATTTATGGGCACTCAGGTATTAAAAAAGATAATGCATACTGAGACTGCAGGGGGAATTCTGGCACTGGAGCCCCAGTCTATACAGTGGTGGCTGCATTTGTTTAGCCAGTAGCTCTCCTTTAAAGGAAATGCTCCTAAAGGAAAGGATTGTAGAATATCTGGAATTCAATGGATTGCAGGATACAAGGCAATGTGGTTTCACTAGGAAAGGTCATTTCAAACTAGTCTGATAGATTTCTTTGACTGGGTGACCAAGCAGATGAATGAGGGAGGTGCAGTGGATGTGGACTACCTAGATTTCAGCAAGGCCTTTGACACCATTCAATATAGGGCACTGGTAAGCAAGTTGGGTAGCTTGGGGTAGGCAACAAGCTGGTAACCTGGGTAAAATTGATTAGGGATAGGAGACAGAGGGTAGTGATAAATGGAGTTCGCTCTGAGGAAAGGAGGGTGACCAGTGGGGTGCCTCAAAGTTCAGTACTGGGACCGGTCCTCTTCAATGTCTTTATAAGTGGCATAGCATAGGAACTAGAAGGGAATATCTGCCTCCTTGCAGATGACACCAAGATCTACAACAGAGTGGACACTCCAGAGGGGTGGAAAGGATGGGCAGGGATCTGAAAAAAATGAGTAGTGGTCAAGTATATGGCAGCTGGGTTTTAATGCCAAAAAGTGCAAAATAATGCACTTGTGCAATAGAAATCCGGTGGAGTACAAAATGGGTTGAGTATTATTGACAATGACAAAGCAGGAAAGAGACATGGGGGTAATCATATTGGATGATCTGAAAGTGGCCAGGCAGTGTGACAAGGCAGTCAGGAGGGCTAGTGTGATGCTGGGGTGCATAGGATGGGGATCACCATCAGAAAGAGGGAGGTGGTATTGCCCCTATGTAAACTGCTGTTAAGATACCACCTTAAGTATTGTGGCCAGTTCTGGAGACCACATCTCAGGAAGGACATAGAAAGAGTTGAAACGGTTATGAGTAGGGCTGCCTAAACAATGTAGGGTCTGCATCAAAAGCCATATGAGGAAATGCTAAAAGAACTTAAAAAGTACACACTGGAGTACAGGAGGGAGGGGGGTGATATGACAGAGTTAAGATAAGAAAGGATGAACTCCACTGATTTCAAAACTTGCAGTTTGGCTGCTTTTATTGAAGTTTTTTATATTCACACTTGAAAGCTAGGGCAACAGTTTCAAGGCCTTCCCCACTTCCTCAGGCCCATTAACAGTGTTGATTCTAAATAAAAATAAATAAAAACACAATTTTAACAATCATTTCATTTTTTTTTAAACAACTACCTGTGACTTTATCTATTACCCGTAAATATCCACTTTTACACAGCATCACAAAGTGCTTCAATATATAAAATGCATTATACATTTTATATATTGGGGGGGAAGGCCTCGGCACCCAACTAGGGATCTGAGGTTCGAGTAGACTCGATAGACCGTAAGGCCTAATCTTCTGGCAAATAGTATGTTAGTATATTCAAGGGGGGTGGGGATGGATGATAGGGGTTTCTGAAACACAAGGGGGGGAAGGCCTCAGCACCCAACTAGGGATCTGAGGTTCGAGCAGACTCGATAGACCATAAGGCCTAATCTGCTGGCAAATAGTATGTTAGTATGTTAGTATATTCAGATATCAACTATAACCCTCCGTTCATCATTACAGTTCATTTCTATATAACATCTCGAAGTATCTTAACATATGAAATACATCCATCGTATTCTCATATTAGCTCTACTTTCCCATTAAACCAGCACTATAGACCCTCTATATTTATTAAAAACATCTATCTATTCCCTTCCTTCATACAACCAATCCTTTATTCTCTATTACTTTATATATAGCCCTCTTAATGTTTTTTAGTCTTAAATTCCATTATTTTATTCTGCATTAGATTGCAATTACATTCCTTTTTTAATACACCCATATGGCCCACTCATGTTAATTTATCTCCTAAATTACTTACTTCATACACATTTCAGCATTATTCTTTCCATCATCTGCTTTATTCCATAAAATATTCAGGTTCTATAAAAAATATAATAACATTTCATAGCTTACTTCTTCTGCCTCAGGTTCATAAATAATTATTTTTTTAATCTTTAAACAAGACTTCTGTATATTACTACACCCTTGTTGCTTATTTCCAAATGTTCACATACCTCTTGCCTCACACACTCTTAAGTCAACTCGTAGCTCTGCAATACCTTCTTCCTTCTACCTTCCCTTCCCAACTGTTTTACTTGTTAAGGATCACAAAACCAACTTATTGCGCTTTCCCTACTTTTTTTTCAAATTGATTAAGGTACAAATTAGAAACCACCTGAACATTTTTTACTTAACTTGTGTAGTTCATCCTCTTTTACTTTCAAATCACACACTTTGGCTTCTCATCAGCACTTTAACTGACTAAATGTCCAATAATGTGCAGTTCATTACTGCTTACCTGGGTGGGGGAACCATGTCATGCATTAAAACATGCATAACAAACACCTGCCCTCTCCAGGGTTTTGCTTTCAAACTCTCCCATGAAGAAAGAGAGCCTGCACTTGCACTTTGGCAGAACTGGTCTTGAGTAAGAAATATTTCAAGTTTGAAGAAGCATTTTATATGCAAGTAAAGGGAACAGCTATGGGTAGCACAATGGCTCCATCATACACCATCCTTTTTATGTGGAATTTTGAGGCAACACATATTTTGAACACATGGATAAATCCTTTTTTGAAAATATGGAAGAATGGAGATGTTTTATTGATGACATTTTTATGATCTGGGAGGGTTCCAGTGAGGACCTGGACAGATTCAGGGAGTATATCAATAGCAGAGCTCCAGATATACAACTTTCAATGGAGGCAGACTTACAACAAGTATAATTTATTGACCTGTTGGTGTACAAAAAGGAAGGGAGGTTAGAAACAAAGCTTTTCAGGAAGGCTACAGACAGAAATCCAATTTTACACTATCAGAGTTTTCATGACCAAAACTCAAGAACAGTATCCAAAGTCACAACTTTTTAGAGCTAGGAAAAATAATAGTGATACACAGGAGTATAGGAAGGAGGCAGATAAAATGACTGAGAGGTTTGTGAATAGGGGTTACAGGAGGGAACAGGTGCAAAGAATAGCACAGAAGATTTTGGAGAAACCATGGGAGGAATTCTTGGCAAATGAGAAGGAGGACAGTACAATAAACAAGATTATTTTCTCGACTACATATAATCACCTTAGTGGGGACATATGGAGAATACGTACACAAATTTGGCAAATATTACAAACAGGTGATCTCCAGAATTCTAGGTACAGGGAGTGGCCACTAATCACTTGAAAGAAAAATCCCACATTAAAAGATAAATTGGTGAACACACAGCATATAAGATGGGAACTATAGGAGAGACAGTTGTTGCTTGGACCCCTGATAAATGGTAGCTTTACATGTGGTCATTGTTACCAGTATCATAACATGAGTAAGAAGGAAAGCTTTGAGCATCCATTTACTAACAGGAAATATGACATTAGACAGCATATTACATATAGATCTGATCATGTTATATATCTATCTATATATATATCTTTATATATATAGATATATATATATTACAATGTCCATGTGATAAGCTATATGTAGGAAAAACAAACAGGGAGCTAAGGAACAGGATTAGTGAACATAAAAGAGATATTAGGAATAGGGATGAGAATTCAACTGCAGCAGGGCATTTTAATGAGGCAGGCCACTCTCTAGATACCCTTAGATTCTGGGGTTTAGAAAGAGTGAATGAGCCAGTTGGAATGAATATACTATAAGTTGGAAGGATGTGGTGCTGAAGAGGGAAGTGTTCTGTAGATATACAATGGACTGTTCAAATCCATGAGTTGGACATAATGAACATTGTGCTTGAGATGTATACTGGTGAAAACTGGATGGAAGAACTATCATGGAGCTGGGCTATTCCTTCTGTGGCATTTTCCAATTTCTACAAGTATGGAGCAACAGAAAGAAGATCTTACAGTATGAACTTGATAATATGTGTAGAAATCTACAAAAGAGAAATATGAAATATGGACAGAAAAGAACATGGTCCTGAATAGAGGTGGGCAAAGTGGCTCCAATTCGATCCGCAAAGTGAATTGCGAAGTGAAAGTGGATTCGAGGAGTGCTTCACAATGCGAAACGGAGTACTTTGTGTTACAATGGGTGACGCAAAGTCCATTGAAAACAATGACTTCATGTTACTCCGTCTTCCCAAACCACTACTCTACCAACTCTTAAGGCGAAGTACATTGAAAACAATGTACTTCGCCTCACTTCGTCTTGTTTTTTAAGCTCCAAAGGTGAATTTTGCAGTGATTCATGGGATTTCAGGTCACTTGGGTTCTATATTGTTCTGTACAGCCTCAGTTCAGGGTAGTGTGTGTAGGAAGTTGTAGGAGACAGTCTGCTCTAAGAGCTCTCTGTGATTCAAACCTTCTAAAAGCTGTTCAAAAAGCCTTTCTGAGTAATTCTTTTTGCTCAAACTTCAGTTCATTGATTGTAGAAAACCCTCTTGTGCTCATTTCATCGAGCATTTATTGTTTGTATGTGGATTTTGAATGTTAATGTACAACATTGAGTCTGTGTAGTAAGATACAGTGAAAGTATGCTTTGGGGGAAGGGCATATTTGTGGTGTAGGTAGATTAACTTGGAGAAAGAGACAGTTCTTTCTGTTTTGGTGATATTTTTCTTGTATAACTGTGTTAATGTACACATAGTAATAATTTCAATAATTCTTGCCATTTTTGTGCTGATTGTTGTAGTGCAGCAGTGCATAATTTTAGTTTGTTTAAAATGCATGGTTATATTACTGAAGTTTTCAATTTGCTACGCATTACTTAGTGTGTGTGTGGGAGTATGTGTGTGACGTGTGTCATCAAATCAGAAACCTTTTATTGTGCCACATAGTAATTTCAGCAATGTAAACCTGCTATCCACTGCAGCTGTATATCTTTTGTACTTCTTTGTGGTATCTTTACTGGTACTGGTACTAGTACTAGTACTAGTACTAGTACTAGTGACTGTTACTGCAGCAGTGCAGTACACTGCCCCCCACGTGGCCCGCCCTAACCGGCAAAGGTATTCTTTTCCAGATTTGAATTTCTGATGGTGAGCACTGGTTAGGTGTTGTGCCTTCGCATCTGTATCTCTTCAGTGCACAGCGCAATCTTAATCTGTCTGTGCATTTGCATTTCTTTAGGGCCCAATCTCCATCTGTAATTTAAGTCACAGTTGTTTCTTTGGCTTCCCTTCAGAGTACTGGACTGCTGGGGTGCATAATTCTGCATGAATATTGTACTCATTAATATGTGTTTTTCAGTCAGGACCATCATCATGTTCACAAGTGGCTCATGATACAAATTACGTTCTTCATCATCACGGTCACAAATGCAGTCACAAATCATGATTCATGATCACGTCACGAATCACATAAATTTTTTTACTATTTACTTGGATGTATTGTAAGCCTGTTTTGTAGTATCTCTCCAGGCTTCACCACCCCACCATTGTACTCATTAATGAGTGTTTTTAAGTCAGGGATTTTTGTGCTACAGCTCATCGGGGAAGTATAACCGTAGGCATTCGTGTTCCCAATACAGTTCCTACAGTTCCATATTGGTTATCTCACACCGTCGACACTGAATCATGTCCTTCATCATCATGGTCACAAATGCAGTAACAAATCACAATTCTCGATCATGTCATGAATCACACCATTAATCTTTTTGCTAGTTACTTGGATGTATTGTAAGCCTGTTTTATAGTATCTCTTCAGGCTTCACCACCCCACCATTGTATTCATTAATAAGTGTTTTTAAGTTGGGGAGTTTTGTGCTATAGCTCATCGGGGAATTACAGTGGTAGGCATTAGCATTTATACAGTTCCATATTGGTTATCTCACACTGTCAGCACCGAATCACGTTCTTCATCATCACGGTCACAAATGCAGTCACAAATCATGATTCACGATCATGTCACAAATCACATTAATTTTTTTACTCGTTACTTGGTTATATTGTAAGCCTGTTTTGTAGTATCTCTCCAGGCTTCACCACCCCACCATTGTATTCATTAATAAGTGTTTTTAAGTCTGGGAGTTGGACAGTGTCTGCAGTACATACACAGACAGGAAAGAAGACTGACTGCACACATGCAGTTTAGCATAGTATACTTGCACTTTTCAGTCTGCTTTTTCAAACACTCCATGACAGAAAGTAAACATTAATGAGGCACCAAAACAGTGCACACACACACACACATACACACACACTTAACAGAAGGACGGGGGGGGCAGAATACAAAGTGTCACGCTAATGGAAGACAACAAAAAAAGGGCATAATTACATAAAAGGGTCAGGGATGGTGGAGGAATACATTTTATAACACAGCAAGGAAGGTGGGGGGGCACATGGTGTGAGGAAAAAAACCTAATGTGGGATCCCATGGTGATCCAGCAGCAGTTCCAGCATGGACATAATTTGCAACTGATGTCCGTCTATGTGATCCAGCCACTGCTCGACAGCACTCACCCTCTCATTGTCCTCCTCAACAGTACTCCAGAGATCTGCCAAGTCAGCCTGTGTTACATGCAGTTCTCTGGGGTCCAGACATTCTACAGGCTGACCTGCTGGTGGTGGTGGTTTGGGTGCTGGTGGAGCAGCAGGTGCTGCTCTGGCCCTACTCTTCTTAGGGCTGCTGCCATGCACTGCTGCACCCTCTGCCACAGAAGGGCCAGCAGGTGCAGACATGGACCATTCTGTAGCAGCCTGCCACTCCATCCGGTGGTGATTGAGCATATGGGTGTGCTGGCCCCCAGTCCCCAGGTGAGTTCCCCAGGGGCCACGGCACACCTCCACCTCATATAGGTTGCACCTGACCACACTGCTGTCCTCCTCCAACACAGTCAAAAAACTGCCAATCAATGGAAGTGTGGGGAGGACCAGGCACAGGCAGGGGAGGGCCAGATGAACTGGCAGCCTGCTGGTCATGGTGCTCAGCAGGGTTGGGCCCGGGGGCACAGGCACATCCTACTCCAGAGGACCTGGTGCTGGAGCTGGTGCTGGACATAGTGGTGGAGGTGGTTCAATTGCCTCAGAGTCAGGAGGCGGTACAGGTCCTGCTTCTGGGGGGGACACTCAGAACTTTCATTTGGTCCAACAGGAACTGGCGGCCATGCTCCCTACTCATGTGCACGGCACGACACCTACCAGTACCATGCTCTCCCAGAGCTGCCCCTTTCCCAGACATTCCTTCACCCTGGTCCATCTCTCCTACTGCATTCCCTCAGTCTGAGCAATGACTACTCACACTGTTACACAACACACACACAGTCACACAGACATAGACAAACAACTAACTACTTATAAAGGTAAGAAAAATAAATTTACAGAAAGAACAAATTAAGTCAAAAAGAGTGCAGAAAAGACAAAAAAATGCAGCTTTTAGAAAAGCTGTTGGGTCTAAATCAAAGTTTAAATATCCTCCTTGCTCTGATCTCCGAGTCTCAGCAGTGACAAAACATCACACTCCTCTCTCTCTGTCTCTGTCTGCACAAAAGAAAGTGAAAGTGTCTGCGGTATGACTCACTTCCTTCCTTTTCCTGCCTGGCTAATGCTAAAGAGCATGGTGAAGTCTATTTAAAACAACAACTTTGCCTTACTTTTTGTTGTCATTCCACCTTAATGCAAAGTGGTAATGACAAGGCGGAGTGAGCACTTTGCATTGCCCACTCCGCATAGCAGAGTGGCAACACAAAGTGCCCACTTCACGGACACTTCGCAATCGGAATTAAATTTGCTACATCTCTAGTCCTGAAAATGACTGAATAAAGTATTTACTAACACTACAATATGATTGTGATAATATGGAGCACTATGAACTTTGGAAGGATATCTGTATATTTTCTGTACGTTTTCTGACAAGAACTAGATGATAGAAAAGTAAAAAAAAATGTTTTGTAATAGTGTATGGTGGGATCTTTTAGAATATAGTGGCACTTTAATGTTGAAATAAGGAGAGGTAGTTTAAGTGTAACTAGCTATTACTTCAAGTTAAAAAAGGTTGTAAAGCTGTCTATGTTTTTTTCCTGGTCTCCCTGGGATTTTCCTAACCCCTTAGGATAGTCTAGTTCTTAGGAAGAATGAGGGACAATAGATACTTTGAATAAGAATAGAGGGAATGCCTTAAGAGACTGATAAAAAAAGAGAAGGGATGTATTTATTGTATGGAAGCTGAGAGGATATAAATTGTATTAGAAGTAACCATGAGCAGGTTTTGAACCACTAATTAGCCTATGCTGTAAGCTTAGTGTTATCCTTTTTATCACAGTGAGCCACACTGATTCCACAATTGAAGGCTGTTTTAGGTGCTATAGGAGAACTAGGACACAGCAGTGAGGAGGAGGTAGGGTTTGAACATGGGATGTGTTGACACATGCACCACCCACAGATATAGTATTTAAGAGTGAGTTTAGGGCAGTTCTGGCTCTCTGAAGATTTTTTGGAGATGCCAGAAACTCGGAGGAAAACACCCTCAGGGTAAGTTTGCTTTGCAGTTATAGAATTCAGTGCTTGCTCTAGTTTTAAGAGGGAAATAAGCTGGAAAGAAGTTTGATTGTTGTATTTTGCACCCTTTAGGCAGAAAAAACAAAGAAGGGGCATGTGGAATTTAAAAAGTACTTCAGTACACTGAACTTTGTGGCAACTGTGAGAGGTGAGGAAGAAAAAATCTTTAGAAAACTATGCAATTTGGGCATTTTTGATGAAGGTGTAACTGGAGAGGCAGTTAAGGCTATAGGACTTGATATTTTATGTAAAATGAATGTTCAAAAAAAGTCTGGCATTTTTTCACCATGGGTGGGGGGCAAACTGCCTTCCAGCTTGCCCATTGGACTCATGTGGTCCCTCCTTATTATCTGAGCCACCATGTAGTTCACAAGTGCAGGCTCATTTCCTTCATGGGAAAGTCTGAAGGCAAAACCCTGGAAAGAACAAGTGTTTGTTATGCATGTTTTCATGCATGACTTGGTTCCCCCCAACCAGGTAAGCAGTAATGAACTGTGCATTACTGGACATGTAGTCACTTTAAGCGCTGATGAGAAGGCAAAGTGTGTGATCTGAAAGTATAAGAGGGTGAACTACATAAGTTAAGTAAAATATTTTCAGGTGGTTTCTATTTTGCACATTAAGCACTTTGAAAAAAGTAGGGAAAGTGCAATAAGTTGATTTTGTGATCCTTGTCAGGTAAAACTGTTGGGAAGGGAGGTAGAAGGAAGAAGGTTTTGCAGAGCATTGAGTTGGCTTAAGAGTGTGTGAGGTAAGAGGTATGTGAAAATTTGGAAATAAGCAACAAGGGTGTAGTAATATACAGAAGTCTTGTTTAAAGATAAAAAAAAATAATTATGAACCTGAGGCAGAAGTAGTAAGCTATGAAATGTTATGTATGTTATATTTTTTATAGAACCTGAATATTTTATGGAATAAAACATGATGAAAAGAATAATGCTGATATGTGTATGAAGTAATTTAGGAGATAAATTAACATGAGTGGGGCCATATAGGTGTATTAAAAAAAGAATGTAATTGCCATCTAATGAAGAATAAAAAAATGGAATTTAAGACTAAAAAACATTAAGAGGGCTATGTACAAAGTGATAGAGACTAAAGGATTGATTGTATGAAGGAAGGGAATAGGTAGATGTTTTTAATACATATTGGGGGTCTATACTGCTGGTTTAATGGGCTGGTTGAGATAATATGAGAATACTATGGATGTATTGTATATGTTAAGATACTTTGAGGTGTTATGTAGAAATAAATTGTAATGATGAATGGAGGGTTATAGTTGACATTAGAATATTTTTAATGCTTTTTATATATTGAAGCACTTTGTGATATTGTGTAAAAGTGGATAATTACAGGTAATAGGGTGGGATAGATAAAATCACTGGTGTTTGTTTAAAAAAAGAAATGAATTGATTGCTGAAATTGTATTTTTATCTATTTTTATTTAGAATCAACACTGTTAATGGGCCAGAGGAAGTGACGTAGGCCACAAAACTGTCGCCCTGGCTTTCAAGTGTGAATATAAAAAACTTCAATAAAAGCAGCCAAACTGCAAGCTTTGGAATCAGTAGAGTTTATCCTTTCCTATCTTAACTATTGTGTGGACTGCCAATTTTATAAGGATGACCCAAGGTGTTTTAACTATTAGGATTATTTTTAAAGGCAACCTGAACCACATGTGTTTTATTTAAGTTTGGGGATATGATAGAGACCTTTAAGTACTTCACTGAGGTTAATAAGGTACAAGAGTGGAGTATTTTTCAGAAAAACAAATTCTCTAGATCAAGTGAACATGCTATGATGCTGGATGGGGTAGATTTAGGAGAGATGCTGGGAAGTACGTTTTCACAGAAAGAGTGGTGGACTCATGGAACAGCCTTCCAGCAGAAGTGGTGGGGGCCAAAACAGCGGGGGGGCCCAAAATGCCTGGGATATGCACAAGGACATCATAGGGGTAAGGAAAGGAGGGGAAGAAACAGAATTATAGATCAAGCTGAGTCTGCAGCAAAAAAAAAAATGGGCAGACTAGGTGGGTCAAGTGGCCCTTATCTGCCATCAGATTCTATATTTCTATGTTGCAAGGGTGACAACCTTCCCCTAACAAGACAGGGGGTTAGTGTGTTGGGGCAGAAGTTTGATGTCTATGTAACAGGGACTAGAAGCAGAAGGGATGGAGGCATTGTGACACAGGTCCATAATAAACTAAGAAAATGAGTAAGGAATTAAGGCATGCAGAACAAGCAAGTGGCAAGAAATTAATGAGGGAAGGCAAAGACAAGGCAGAGGGTCTGACAGGAATGGGAGTGGTATTGGCACATAATGATAATAATGATAATAATAATTATTCTTTATTTATATGGTGCCTTTCAGCAACCAAGGTGCCTAACAAACATTAAAACAACAAATCATAATTCACAGCATCATAAATAGTATAAAAACAGATAATACAAATAAAATAAGATTTAAGTCACTCACCACATGCTGGAAGGCAGTCTGCCTAAATACCAGGAGTCTAGGAATTAAATTTAGTCATAGTGGCAGATGCGGGATTAGACCTCATAGTCCTCATAGATACATAGACCACTGGGAAAAATGACTGGGACTTAGCAATATGAGGAGACACCATGTATAGGCAAGATAGGTAAAAGAGAAAAGGGGGTGGGGTAGCCTTTTATGTCAAGGAAGGCATAGAGGTGGCTTCCATTCAGGGAGGGATGGTGGAGACAGAATCACTGTGGGTGCTTCTCAAGAATTACTGTGGGTGCTGCTTACAACCACATCGAGTAAGAAGCTGTGCTTAGGGGTGGTCTACAGACCACTGGACAGGGGGACAAAGGCGATATGGAACTAGGGGCAGAAACTGAAAAGGGGGCAGAGAAGGGGGAGGTCATAGAGGTGGGGGATCTTAATCTACTAGATGTAGACTGGCATATTCCAATACCTAAGTGCTCCTGGAGTCAAACCCTGCTTAATGCATTGCAAGACTGTCTGATGATCCAGCTAGTCAGAGTATCCACAAGGCAAGCTGCCATTCTGGATATGGTGCTCACCAACTCAGAAATGGTAAGCAGAGTGAGAATTGAGGAACAACTGGGATCCAGTGACCATAACACCATATGGTTTGAACTGGTCTTGGGTAACAGCACACCCTCGTCAAAGGCTGTTGTTCTGAATTTCAGAAGAGCAGACTTTTACAAGATGAGAGAACAAGTAAAGGATAAACTGAGGGGAGTGAATGAAATCAGGTAGATGGAGGAGAGGTGTGGTGTAGTTAAAGGGTCCATTCTAGATGCATCTAGGGCATGCCTGGGAACAGTTATCAAGAAAAAAAGGCACAAAAGACCAATCTAGTTCTTGAAGCAGGTCAGGGAGTCAATGAGCCAATGAGGGCTAAAAATGGGGCTTCATTGGATACAAGGAGAAACAGCGATGAGAAATGGAGTGAATATCAGTTAAAGATAAAGGAGGCCAAGAAAGCAATCAGGGATGCAAAAGCAGGCACAGAACTATGTATTGTGGATGGGATCAAGGGGGGGTAGTGTTCTTTAGATAAATTAGAGAAAAAAGGAAGATGACAGAGGGAATTATTAGGCTGATGGAGGGGAGTAGGGTAATAGAGGAGAACAAGCAGAAGGCAGCCATTCTTAATGACTACTTTTGCTTGCAGTGTTCACAGTTCAGGATAGTGAGTGCTTGCCTGAAAGTAGCATAAAGGCTGCTGTAAGAGAGATCCAGAAATAGACACATGGTAATTAGAGGAGAAAGGGTCAGAAAAGGGCTTGTATTCCTAAAAATAGATAAGGTTCCCAAATCAAATGGGAAGCAGCCAAGGTGCTCAGGTGGCTGACACTGCAGCTAACTGAACACCTGGCAGGGCTTTTCAATAGCTATCTACCATCAGGAGTGGTTCCAAAAGATTAGAGGGTAGTGAATATAGTTGTGCTCCACAATGTAGGAGACAAGGAGCAACAGGGAAACTACAGACTACAGACTCATTAGTCAATGAGGACTTAATAACTTACATGGACAGTAATGGGCTCCAGGATAGCAAGCAGCAGGGGATCGTGGCAGGGAGGTCTTTTCATACCAACATGATACTCTTTGACTGGATAACTAGAGCAGTAGACAAATGACAAGAAGAAAATGTACTCTACTTTGACTTCAGCAAGGCATTTGACTCTGTCGTGCAAAAGGTTTCTGAAGAAGTTAGAAGATCTTGGTGCAGTAATGGATCTAGTTAGATGGGTGGAAGTCTGCCTGGGAGTGGGGGTTGGACAGCAGCTGGTGGTGGTAAAGATCATATCTGGGGAGAGGGCAGTCATGAGTCAGATGCCATAAGGTTAAGTCGTGGGACTGGTCCTTTTCAATATGCATCATGAACAGCGCAGCTAGGCATCATCAGTTACACAGGAGAAGGAATAAAGAGAAAGAAATGTCACTTCACAGATGTCACTAAGCTCTTTGGCAGGACAGACAGCAAGGAAGGGTTTAGGGAGCTGCTGTAGGACCTGAAAAGGTTAGAGAGATGGTTTAAAGTCTAGCAGTTGAAATTCAATGACAAAGTGCAAAGTGGTGCACATAGGGAATGCAAACCCAAGGCTCTTGGATAGGAAGGGTTAATTTGGATGCTACCTCTGAGGACTGTATCCTGGGAGTCATCATGAGCTACTCCCTAAAACAATTCAGCCAATGTAACAATGTCTGCAGCAAAGAAACCAAAGTGTTGGAGTATATTGGAAGTGAGTTCAACAGCAGGAGAAAAGAGATGATTCTACTTCTCTACAGATCACTGGTGAGGCCACATCTGGAATACTGTGTGCAGTTCTGGAATACTGTGCCCAGTTCTGGAGACTCAACATAAGAAAAGAGAAATACAGGCTACAGATTGTACAGTGTAGGGTAACTAGAATAATTCAGAGCAAGCAGTGCAGATCCCACAAGGATTGGTTTAAGGTTCTGGACAGTTACTCAACAGAAACTAGAAGGGAGAGGGGCAATGTGATGGAAACCTTCACATTCTTGAAAGGAATGAGCAAGGTAGAGTTTGAGGATATATTCAGCAATAATTAATTTATTTGAAAACTGGTAACTGGAAAGGCACAGTAAGAAAAGGCTAATTTCCAAGTGTGACCCAAGGGAATAAGTACAGTACAGGAGAAATAGTGAGCACAAAAGTCTCAGAATAAAATACAGGCCTCCTTACAATAACACATGCTACAGAGTTTAAAAAAACACTTAATGTAAGATATTAGTACAATGTACAGTGCAGTTACAATACAGTATGGCACACCTAACTAGAATCAAGCATCCTATCCTGGATCAGAATCCTAACCCTGAATGCTGAATCAAGAACACAGGGACATGAGTGGAAGCTGGTGGTGGTGGTGTGGCGGGGGGGGGGAGCATGACATGAGAAAGTATTTTTTTTAATAGAGGGAGTGGTTGAGCCATGGGACAGCCCACCAGCAGAGGTGGGGGGGAGGGGAAGCAGAACAATCAATGGTTTGAAACATAGCTGGGACACAGCAAAAGTCTTAATAGTTACTCAGGGGATAGCTGCAGGGCAGGTGGAAGGGGGGAAGCAAGAGTGATAACACCAACTAGACAATAGACCCCAGGGTAAGATAGGGTAAACAGGTCAGGACAGATAGAAAGACGGAAAAATGGTCTCTTTCAGCCAACATTTTCTGTTATTGAGTAAGACACTGTGGGCTGGAGTTTAGTCAGTTGTGGCACAATTTGGCCACACTTGCAGTATTTACAAAACTGTTAGACACAGAAAATGTGGTCTAACTCCGGGCCTGATTCACGAAAGAGTTGCGTCTGCCACCAAATCCCCAGTGCACTGAACAGAAGGCACAGGGGGCTTATGGCAGACATCTGGCTGTGCTCGCAATTCATGATCAGGTGCACCAGATGCAGCAAGTTAGAGCAGCTCCACCTGGTCTAACTTTGCATCCACGGAGGATCCAGATTATGGGGCTTGTGCCAAACCTTTGCCGCAAGGTGCTGTAAACTGTGGAAATGGTTAAAAATGCACTAGCCCTTCCTGAATCGGGCTGCATTGTGCAAAAGGGTTTTGGCACAGCTACACCAAACATTGTGAATGATGTAGGGCTAGGTCCAAGCCCTGTATCATCCTTCATGAATTGGGCCCTTCATGTTGCAAGTGCCACAACATGCACATCAAAAATTATGCATGTATCAAAATTATGATGCCTGCATCATTTTTGGGTTGTGAAGTGTCGCAAATGGTTCAAAATGTTTGAAAATTGCCCACAATCATTTTGTCACATTTGCAGTGATGCAGCTGCAGTGGGATGACTGCTGCAAGTCCTGCATGCAAACTTTTGAAAATTCAGGCCTTTATGTCTTTCTTCACCAGACTCAACTGCACATTATCTCTGTCAAGTGCAGTGTAGAGCCTACTGAGTTAAAAAATGATTGTATTCTAAAGGATGCCCCATGGTCATTCTGTTAGTGTCCTGACTGTTTATGTCTTGTAGCTTTGGTCTTGCCTGAGAAAAGGACCACAATCATAATTTGCATAAAAAATATCTAGCATTGAAGCAAAGTGGTTAAACTTACAGTAGTGTGTGGGCTAAAATACTTTCTCTACTTTGTAAATACTGCTCTTAAGTAGTGCTTCTCAAATGGGGCCACCAACACAATTTTGTGTAGCTACAGACTCCTTAAGAGCCCCATCAAAAATATAATGGAATATACAGTTCCTTACCTTTCAATAAACATGGGAGTTGTACAGTATTTCAAGTGAAAATACAATGGGGGGGGGGGTGTTGTTTAGCCACCAATGAAGATGGCCACCTAAGTCCACTACTTCGTGACACTACTGGACCAAATGTTCTTTTTTATAGAGTGATAATTTGTTTTCATTGTTTTCACGGACACTGGCAGTGTGGTAGGATGCCTTTTTTCACAAGGGAGTGAAAACTGGAGTGCTAAGCTCTGTCGGGAGATCACAAACAAAGGATGATCAGGATGGCTGCTCAACCATGAGGCTCCAAGCTTTTTCCTTCACCTTATTCTAAGCAAGCAGCAAGGATTGGTTTGAATGGGAACTGTCAAACTTGCCTAACCACATACTGTGGTAGCCAACATAGCTGTGACTAAACCAAAGCCATTAAAGACAGGTGGCTACTCCTTAATGCAAGGTGGCTGAGCATAATTCCACTCCAGAAAGAGCCCTGGTTGACTACACAAAGCAGATGACTAGTCATTGCAGCATGGCATCCCATGAGCCCTGGACCCTGGTCAGCCTGACTCCTGATTTCTTAGGATACATAACGCAAATACTTGAAACCCTCTTATCCGACATGGCTTTAATCAAAACTTTGCTAACAGGGACTACAGGGGATGTCAGGAACCTCCAAGACAGACAATGAATGTGACAGAGCACAGCAGAGCACAGATGAGGTGGAGAAACAGTAACATTTTATTTTGAAAAAGTTGGAGGATCATGAGCAGTGCCTTCGTAAATAATAGGACAGAGCTAAGGATCAAGAAAATAGGGGGTGCCATAACAGGCCATATACTGAACTTGAGAAGTGACTAGAAAATTAATTTTGTTCTAGGAACAGGGGCACTACTTAATCTCTGCAGATTTACATAGCCAATAACCTGACAGACCTTGTGTTAAAAGTTCTAAGCAAGAAATCCTGCATTTTTCAGTCACTGCACATCCAATATTACCTGGCTGTCAACCAATTTTGACACCATACAGATGAAGGGTTCTTGTCCATAACACCATTAATATTTGTCCTGTTAAGTCCCAAATTGGCTAAAGTGATTGAAATGTATATGGAAGTATATTAAAGGCAAGACTGAATGGATTGGGTAACTTAGAAGTAATACACAAGAAAAAATATAGCAAATTATTGTAAATGTGAGTGAACATTTTTTTATTAAGTATTTATTGTCAATAAAATGTGCTAAAGAACTAAAACTTCTTGTCCTACTGGGGTGTTTTATGCATCACTATTTTCTATAATCATCAGTCTAACAGATAATGTGCAATCAATTACCATCTCTATCTTTTGGTAGTAACTATAGGTCAAGGAATTACCCCACACCCATAATTTGATTTTCTATGCAATACTCGCATTTCACTATAGGCTGAAGTATTTTACCATTTACCCTCAAGAGAAGTATTTGTACACCATTCAAGCTACATGAAATGATAAATGCAATACATCTGATGCATTTTTCTTTGTAAATACCTAAACTATTACTATTTTCCTTGTAACACAGCATATTTTCCTCAGCAACAGCACTGAAAAAAGTAAAACACCAACCTTTTACTGCAATCTCCTTGCATATGAGATTTATTTCTCCAGTAATTATAAGTGACAGTTTATCTGGATTGATATGAGTCTATGTAATTATTGGTATAAATCAAGGGCCCCATATTCAGAAGGGGGGATGCACGGCGCATCTAGATGTGCCACCCAAAATGTTGTTTCGGCACAACTAAATGTTATATTCAAACAAAATGCATGATCCCAATGGATCACACATCCTGTTTGAATATAACAACTTGGGTGGGCAGTGCAAATGGGGGGCAGCTGACAATGCACCCAGGGCATCCTGGGGATGGGCTGAATACCACCAATGGGGGCTGCGTCGATGCATCCCAGATGTGCAGCACCCCCAAAGGTGATATTCAACCTGGAAATGCAAATGAGTCCATTAGGCATGCAAGGAGCAAACAGCTCTAATGCATGCCCATTATGGACCCATTTGCATGTCTGCATGGACCAGAATGCACTGCATCTGTCTGTTTCTCCCCCTCCCTTCCCGATTCCCGTCCCTGAAAAATAACAGCAACCCCCCCCAGTTCCATAGTGCAGGGTACCCTGCTCCCTGCCTGGTACCTGTCTCAGTACTACAACATGATACACCCCCTTTTCTGTAGAGTAGTGCCTCCTGAACCTGGTACCCTGATCCTTGTATGTAACAGAAACCCACCTTATAACCATAGGATATTGCATGCTCCCCACCCCATACCCAATCCAGGATACCATTTCGATATATAATCTCCTGCCACATTCTTTTCCATAGTGTAGCAGCCCCCCACCTTGGTAGGCATGACACCCTCCTTGCACTCCCCCTCACTTCCCATGCCAGTAACCTGCACAGCCCACCACATCCTGCCATGGCCAGCTGCTGACTGTCATGCTTGTGATTACTCTACTGTACAGAGTACAAGCCCATTGGTTGGGCTCATGCTCTGTACAGTACAGTAATTGTGAGCAGGACAGTTGGCAGCTGGCCATGGCAGGGTGTGTTGAGCTGCGCCAGTCACCGGCACAGGTGGTGAGGGGGGTGCAAGTAGGGTGTCATGCCTACTGGTGTGGGGGGTGGAGGGCTGCTACACTATAGAAAAGAATGTGGCAGGGGATTATATATCAAAAAGGGATCCTGGATCTGGTATGGGGTGGGGGGCGTGCAATATGCTATGGTTATGGGGTGGGTTTCTGTTACATACTGGGATTGGGGTACCATGGTGGGGGGACATTACAGAAAAGGGGGTGTATCATGCTCTAGTACTGAGATAGACACCAGGTAGGGGTACCCTACACTATGGAACTGAGGAGGGAGCTTGCTATTCTTTACCTGGGATGGGCATAAGGAAGGGGGGTACCATACCTCTCAACCATTTGTCACTGACATGTGGGTCATGGACAATGTTGGACATGCACAGTGAGGCACAATGAGGGACACAGACCCTCAGAATGAGGGTCACATCCACAAACATGGAAATGCATGCTCAGGACACTGCAAACCATAGTCTGTGCTTGTACACAGTTTGTGTCTGATTTACTATCTTGGATATTGTACATTTCCATTGTACTGCCTGCTTTTATAGCACATCCTCTGTGGGGGTAGCACATTTTCCATGTGGGACAGATGGGGATGGAGCAATCTTAAAAAGTAATATATGGGATGTCCCTCAAAATGAGGGACAGTTCCGGGGTATGGGGGTACCCTACAGTATGAAACAGGGATTATTTCTTGCATGGGCAGTGTAGAACGGGGCTGGAGGGTTGCCACTGGGCTGCAGGGGCTGGCAGGCTGCTGTGCTACTGTGTGCACTACCGCAGCCTGCCTGTGGGTGGCCAGCTGTTAGGCATGCTTTCTCCATGCCTACCTTTGCACCACTCATCTCCTGCACTTGGGCGATCTATCTCTTCTGAATATCCCATTGTGCAGGATATTCATGGGCATGCACCCTCATCTTGGACCACATACATTAACTTTGGGGCATGGCCCATCTCAATTTGGGCAGTCCATCTCCCTCCTTTGAATATGGGAGTTTGGAGAAACCTTTGAAATGAGCAGCTCATCTCCGCTTTTTTGGGAGATGCGCCGCCCATCTCTTTTGAAAATGTGGGCCCAAGATTTTATTTTCTTATTCAAATCCAGTGTTCATTTTGAATTATGTGTCTTGCTGTTGGCACTGTGGTGCTTATTCCCCAAGGAAATGCATTTTTATTTCCCAGTCTGAAAATCATGGCATCCTACTTATCAAAGTCACTTTCATCAGACAAACGTCATCATTGTGACTGCAGTTTCAGCAGTTGTTTTGTCAATGTTCTTGCACTTTCAACATTTACACAAGTCTGCGAAGGATAGCCCAGCAACAAGACAGGAACATCTCCCTGTCTGACATTTCACATACTTGCAGACAAAATGTACTGCCTGCAAAATACTAGCTGGTGATGGACTTCTTGTCATCCAGGTGATGGCAAGCTCCTTGTTTTCTAAATGCCATCCATGGCCAACAAGGGAAGGAGCATTCATCCTGTGAACAAGAGTGCCTCATTATAGCAGCCTGGTAATTTGCCTGCTTGCTGTGTTAGTGTAAAGCATCACATATTGGTGGCATGCTTTGCTCAGGCAACAAATACAATGCTGGGCAGAACACCTTGTATTGGGCATCATTGACATCCTGTGATGAAGTTTGGCCATACAGATGGCACACAAATTTCTCAAGCACAAGGAATGTTGAGTCTTGCAGTGTGAAGTCTTTCCTAAGGTCTGTGAAGGCATCAAGGAACTCTTCACTCTCAAAGGCCACAGCAAATGCCTTTCTCTTTCCGTTACCATAGAAGGCACTAGTAGAATCACATTCTATGAATCTGTGAAGTCCAATAAGGGAGGTACATAGCTTCAGGCCTAGAGCTGAAGTGACTTTTTCCAAACCAATAGTGTGGCTTTGATTTCCAACACCAGTGAAGAAATACAAACTGACTGGCAGTTGTGACTTCAGACGGATGCCAATGACTGCAACATCTGTATCTGGGCTCCTAATTATTACATTCTGGTAGTCCTTGGCAGCATGTTTCACATGAAGAAAAATATGCTTGTCTCATTCTTAATGGTCATATCTTAATTCATCAACAGCACTGACTGTCACTGAACCCTCCTGCACAGCCAGGCAGTGACACTCCTCTCCATGGGCTATGTAGAGAGTGATGTCCTTGCCTACAGCTTGCAAATCTGCATCCCTCCACACAGTGTAAAATAATTTCTGAAGTGCTATCTTTTTGCTGCCATCAGAAATAAACTTCTTCCACTAACTAGGGGCTTTCTGCTCCTTTACATAGATTTGTATAGTTTGTAAGCCACCAGCTGCTCTGTGGGACCCTTCCACAATTTTTATTCTGTCATTGGGATACTGATCTGTGACAAAGTCCAAATGAGTATACTTGTACTTTGTTGAAAGCTTAACTATGTAGACTAAAATGGTGTCTGCAAGCTCACCAAATGTTGAAGGAACATCATGTAGTGCTAGGATGATAGCCATTCCATCAAATATTTTTGCACCATTCTATGGATCATGGTCAACAATGCAGTGTCCACCTTTGGAGTGCACAAGATCGAGCAGAACTGATTTGCAGTTTTTTGCCAGAGTACCATCAGAACTAGCAAGAGGGCAGAAAACTGTTCCCAAAGAGTAGGACAAGATTTCCATGAGAGCAATTTTTCTACTTTGACTTAATACAAGAAGTCTTGCAAAGACCTTCTTGTCATTGTGAAGAATTATCTTTGCCAGCTACTTTTTTGGTTTTGGTTTCACTTTATCACTGAATGTTTTTAGTTTCTGGCTTTTTATTGGAGAAAAAATGTCCTGAGTAGCAGAAATCAATCGCTGGTTCTAGAAGTCCATCAGTGCAAATTCACCTTTTTCTCTTTAACAGCTAGCAAGTCATTTGTAATCTCACTGGTAGCAAGAACACCTAAACATGAACACACTAGTCCATCTTGAGGAGCATCAAAAGGATTGATCATGCATTCAATAGTGAACAGAATGCTCATTATGGCTGTCTCATTCCTCAAATTTGTGTGCTATCAAGATCTTTCCATTTGTGTACCTCTGGAGTCATGCCTGCCATCACTTCACACTGTCTCGTTATAGCAGTTCTCTCATGTTGTGACAAGATCCAGAGATAAACTGCTGCATGGTTTCATGTCAATCCAATCAAGTCACCTTTTGTTTTTGAATCTTTATTGCAGGTTTGTTCAATTGCCTAGTCATATGCGATTGAAGAGAATCCATGTCCACTTTGACACTGGACTGTCCACTGTCCTCGAGCACTAAGTTCTGCATAACATTTTGAGTGTGTTATGGGCAGGTTCACCATTTCCAGCCAATATGATGGAAGATACCTGACATAGTTCAACTGATCATAAGAAAAGAAATAGGGCTTCATGAAGTGGATAGTTGAAAGGTGCAACTCCCAGTCAGACTCATGGGTTGCTCTCACAAAAAGGAGAAAGATCTGCACCATGTCAATGTAAGAGCTCCAGAAATCAAATATTGGGTTCTCTTGGCTGTTCCTTTAGACAAAGTCTTCATATTTCATGATCACATTGGTGAATTCATCAGCTGTACACAGAACATCAAACGTGTCAACAGGGAACGTTAGCTTGATTTTTTGATGACCTCTAGGCACTAGTCTGCTTTGTCCAGTGGTAATGATTTAAGGAAAGTCTGGAATCTTAGACACTGCATGCTTTCATACAGATGTTTGTGTGCTCTCATACTCCAGTTATAACGGTGGCAATTCAGAACACCATTGATTGATCCTAGGATGACAACTTCTGACTCTTTCAAGATATCATGAAGTCCTGCATCCCCAAATCTTTTGCCAAGGACATCTAGAAGTGATATGCAGGTATGGAATTCACGGAGCCACACTATCAAACATCTTGTATAGTCATCATCTTTCCAGCTGATTTGTTGTGCTTTAGCATATATTGCTTGGTCAAAGACCAAGACTACATGCTCAAGTTAAAGCTGATCAGCTATATCAATGCTTCATTTCAGAATAGTGTTGACAGTAGACATCTCTGTTGGTGATGCCTCAGTTACTGGAAAGTAATGGATAGCTGACTTCTTGAGAGTACAATCATGTTGAAAAGCAGTGTGAAAACCTGTCCAGCCAGGAAATGTACATGAGTCAGAATTGACAGCCTTCATAAAAATGCATGCCAGTTCAGTTCTAAGCACTGGTGCCAGGTTTGATTTGTACTTGTCAGCCTCTAATGGTGCACGTGCATTGTGACTCAGGTTTTGCGAACCTTGCCTCTTGTATTGATGGTACTGCTCTATCACAAAACTAGGGGGTGCTTTAAGAGAACAAGCTCCTTTTGGCAGTGGTGTTCTGCCTGGTGTTGGGGTAAATTCAGTGATATGGTTCTGCAGCATTATTCTATTTCTATAATGGGTGGTTTCACACCTGGATAGGGTTTCTTCTCTGAAATCAGTATTGTCCCAGACTAGAACTGTTGGAGTGTTTGCAAAGCCCAGTGGGACCTTATCAGGACCTTTAACAAGCTGAGTAAGGCTTGTGTCATGACTAATCACTGTATTCCAAGATGCACGATGTCCCTGTTTGTTTAGTATGGAGACCACTTGAGATGATTCTGTCATGTGTCGAATTGTCAGTCCAAGGAAAAGGGATTTAGGTGTCTGTTTTTGACCCATGGATGCAAGGTAAACAATGTCTTATCAAAGTAATATCAGTTTATGTCCACATCATCTGGAAGATCAACATTGCCAGCTAGTGTTGGTGCCTCTGATGCTCCAATAATCCAGGTCATCAAATTATAAAGTTCAACTGGCACGACAAATTTTCTAGCATCAACAGTCAAATCAATTGATGTTGTTTAAAACTATGTTTATTATTTGAGACATCAAAACCGCCCTATAAGATGGTTGTGTAAAGACTTAATGTGATATTCTTTTACAGTGCTGCCACTAAGGAAAATATACTGTTTGCCATGAAAACACATGTTACTATGAATATTTAGTAAGAACTTAATTTAAAATAGCATGCATTTATCATCCAAATACTTTGCATGGAGTTAAAATGGAACATATTTATAGCTATAATGAACCGTGAGTATTGCTGATGATAGATAAATTAGGGTGTGAGGGTGGTGTAATGTTTTGCCCCACCAATTTTACCAAAATAGAGATATGGCTGTTTATTGCACATTATCTGTTTGCATGATTAATGAGGAAAATGTTGGTGTATAATATGAACTAGATGGGCAAGACTTCTGGGCTCTATAAACAATTTCATGCATAGTTCAAAGATAAAACGCAAGGATTTTAGTGCGCATTTTAAACACATTGTCCACCATGTATCATGCATAAGCTGTATGATGCTTTCACTAATCATTTCAATACATTTTTGGATATAGTTCAATTGTTTTTAGCCATCTTGGGCCCAGATTAGGCAAATATTGTTGAAATTATAGCCAACTATTTTTTAATGGGCATGGAGTCAAAATTGGTTAACAGCCAACTAACTTTGGATGTACCGTGACAGAAAACTGCAGGATTTCTGTGGATAACTTTTAACACAGGTCTGTCAGGTTATTGGCTACATAAAATTGTACAGAATAAGCAGTCTCCCTCTTACTGAAACAAAATGACACAATAATGGGCCTCACCATATGGCCTACAAAGGAATATCAGTCATGCACCAAAAATAGTGATTTGTTAGATATTGTAGAGACTTGAGCCCTCATATTCAAAGAAGATGCGCAACCCAACATGGAGATGTGTGGCACATCACAGAAGGTGCACCAGGATGTGCTCCAGGCAACCACACACAGCAGTCATGCCAGGATGGTAGTACCCAAAGCCACAGACACACTGTGCCTGCCCACTGGGCAACTGCTGGGTGCTGATGGGTGACACCACTGGCACTGTCCAGTCAGCCACCCCCCTCACCACACCCAGGTTGGGGATGCCCAGCTGTCACATGCTACCCAGGCACCCCCCTAGAACACCAGCAGAGCAAACAGCTACAATGTGGCACATGTACCAGGTGCCATGTACTGTGCTCATGTGGCCACAGAGTGCCACCCAATGTAGGCATGTGCCCATGGTGGAATCTGGGACTATGTTGATGAGGATGCATGGCAGTAATGGTGGCAGCATGGCATGGGTCATGAACAGCCCAGTGGCACGTACCCGTGGTGGAACACCATAGGCGCACACAGCATGCCCATGCCAGATCCAAGCTACCAGGAACCATGTACATGTTACCGGTGCCATCTCTGCAATGTGACAATGCCACAGGATACTGGGTCACTGTGGTGTGCTGGTGGTGGACAGTGCACAAGTGTGAGCACTGTGTGGCAGGGTTGGCACCACCTGCAGCCTTGAAGTGGCAGGGGTATGCTCCAAGGGAACTGGACCATTCCAGTGTTTTGCATGTGGCCACCTTGGGCATGGACATGGCCATGGGTAGTAGCACTGCAAACCTCCCAACTGTCACACAGTATAGGGTATGGCACTTGTGTTATCTCTCAGACACCCTCTGACCCACATAGCATGGGTGACATTACACACTGACTACTGAGACTGTTCTGCAGCATTGTATGATACTATGAGATGCTTGGTTCTCAGCACACAAATTAGTGCACTTATTTTTTCAGTCTATTGAGCTTGCAATATCATGTGTGCTGCTTTCATACATTCTGACCAGTTGTCAGACACCTTGGCACACATTTGGGTGCTAACAGGTTGGGTGATATGTAGCACTGTACTCAGACCAATGCCGCCCACCCACACACAACCATGCATTCTCATCTGCCTGCTAGGCTGCAGTACCTCCTGATCACCTTTGTGAAGTGGTGGTGATGCTCTGAAATGTTGGGTCTGTGCATGCCAATGGTTTGCAAATGGCCTGAATACATTCCAGTAATGAGATGCAAATGTGCTGTTTGGGTACTGACTGTGCAATGAGGTCATTTGCATATCCTGGCTGAATATTGCAAATCTGTGCACCATGCATGTGGCTTTACATTACGCATTTCTGTATGCTCTGCACTGGGCTCTGGATACCTGCCATGTTGCGTATCCCTCACTGCGTGATCACACATTTTTGGGATATTCAGCTGCAAATGCGTGATTGCATTTTACAGTGCACCTTCTGAATATACCATTTTTTGTGCTGGTGCAGTTAAGTTGCAAGGAACATGCACTTGCACAATGTAGCCTGCCACTTTTGAATATGGGACACCTGGTTCCCACGCAAAGATTTATAACAATGGACAGGTGACAACTTGACAGTTAAGTAGTCTTTTGTTGGGGAAACAGATCCAGATATTCTGTAGGGAGGCCAGCCCATGCCTGCTTCATGGTCTAGAATTATTTAGTTCCACTTTCTATGGTAAGTAAGAGTTTAGCTGTACCGAATGCTAGTTGCAGAAAGTTTAGCTAGAATGCCTCTGTATTCTTCCCGGAGCTGCATGGGGGTAGTCATTGAAAATATAAAAATGTCAGGAGTTCCACTGCAATTCCCCCTTCTCTCGGGCCTTCTGCTGACAATATAATCTTTCTCTGTAATTAAGCATTTTCAGGATGATGTTGTGTGGCCGTACAGAAAGACCAGGTGGGGGCTGTAAGATGTGATGGGCTCTTTCTACTATGTATGCAGCTCCATAAGGTGAAGGGCCCACAACAGATACCAGCAATGACTGAACAAAAGACAGCATATCTGCACCTTCTTGCATTCAGCTATGCCCACTAGGATCAGGGCAGGAACATCGTAGACGAAATGCCACAGGAAACTTAACGCAGAACGAACATCGTGGGACATAACATCATGGCATCCATAAGAAAGCCGGAGCAGAATGCCGCAAAGGGGAATGCCATGCACTGCAACAGTACAGCAACTGAGGAATGTACAGATGCAGAACACTGAGCGGCTAGCAGGAGCTGCCAGGGTGGGCAACTGGGAGACCACCAGCAGTGCCAACAACATGACGTGATAGCCAAGGCCCCCTGAACTGGCCCCACAGCCATGCAAAGCTTGCAGAGACATACAGTTTTGGGACCATAATGGAGCCCACATACTGACAGGGATGATACTACAGTGGCGGAACCCTGCCAAACAGAGGCCACCGGATGGACATGGTGCAATGAGCAGGGACAGGGCAAAGGACAACGGCTGCAGTGGGAGCCAGAAGGACATGGAAGAGTGATATGGGTGGGTGGAGGAGACCGACAACTGGCAGCAAAGATGGAGGTGGGGATGTCACTGCTCAGGGAACACACAGGATGTGTGCTGGTTGCAGGGAGGCAGAGAAGAAAGCCACTGTTGGTTTGGAGGGGGTTCATGCAGGACTGATGACCCACACAGTCATTCTGGCTGCTGCCTGGGGCCCATGGTATTGTGATATACCAACCCCCAATGGGTAGTCTATTGTCATAGGACCACTCCTGCACCATGTATATCGGCCTCCACACTTGGGTACATGGGGGGGTTAGACAGCATTCCAAGTGCTGGGGATTGGTGCCAGGGCTTCATGGCCTGTCGGCCTGTCCTCCTGCACTGTTCTTCTGTGTCCCACCATTCTAGGCTGTTACCCATGCCTGGAAAACTGTCACCCTGACAATGTTCCCCCATCCTGTGGGAGGCTGGGTGCACGCTGTGGAATAGTTGCCAACCCCCTGGGGCCATGGCCGGGTTTGTTTGCAGTCCCATTTCCATCCCTGGTCTGCCTGTCCCACCAGCCCGTCAGCAGTGCACTATCTCTACAGCATGGCCTTCCCTCTGGGTGGTGCTCCCTGAGAGGGCAGGCATTTCTGTTGGTTCTTCTGGTAGATGTACTGTGTCCCTATTCACCCCAGCAGTGGAGCCCCCTGAACTGTTCCATTCCCACACCCCCTGTGGCATTATTGGGCAATGGTGCCTTCCACTGTGCTGTGCCATTCGTGGTGTGTTCCACAGTGGGTGATGTTTGCTGCCTGCATGTTGCCTCTCATGCAGCATTCTGTCCCACGATGTGTTCTACCGCCAACATTGCAGCCAGAGATGTTATTGCCACTTTGTAATTGTCGGCAATATTTTGTCCCACGATGTTCCTGGCTGGATCCGCCCACTAGGACCAAATTATTTTGACGGTTCCAGCCCTTCTGGTCTTCCACCCTTGCCTCCAGTTTACTGACCTTTTGCCGGAGAGAAGTAAGAGTCTTTTCATCTCTGAATTGTTGGTCCCTGAGTGAACAGATGCAGGTTTCTGCATCATGGACCCATCAGATAATGGATTCCAAGACCAGATGGAAGGTTTACATATCCTCCGCCAGTTAGAGAACAAACAATTTTAGTCGTGGAGAGGTCTGAGAAACTGGCCTGAGAATCATCAGACTCAGTCCGAACTGGTGGTTTCATTGGTGATTCAGTTTATTTCAGCCATTTGGCCTCCTGTGGTTTCTCTAGGGTCACAGGTGGAGTATGGGGCACAGAACGATCTGTAGCGGTCACCACTTCCATTTCTTCTATTACATAAGAAAGTAAGACACTGGCTGCAGACTGCTGACCAGTAGAAGGTGGTCATATGTAATGATAAACACTTACAGTCACAAGCTAATATTGAACTCCAAAGTATCACTAAAAATATAAGTTATATTTGGAGTGTGGATGGAGTGGGCTCAGTTGCATCTAGCTAGCAGGCTGCATCACGTGACCTCCAGGATGAATTAACTTGCATTTTCTTAATACTGAAGACAAATGGACAATTATAAGAATTGCAAAATAGGTGTATATTATATATAGGATTAGGAAAAAATGATTACAGCAAGGTTTACTGTAATAGCTAGAGGGGGAAAACTGCTAATAATAGACATATTTTATTATGGTATTGTATATTATCTGATGTATGTAGTGAATATTTATGTATTGCAATATGGTGTCCAAGACTTTTTATGGTCAAACAAACAAAATTATGACTGACTGGTAAGCACCTGACCTCCCTCTTCATCCCATCTCCCATTCCCAAGTCTATTTCCCTAAAATAGAGTCCCCTACCAGTAATTGCTTCTTCCTTCTATGGGGACCTCCTTCACCCTTATTAGGAGCTTCACTAAAGAGGGCTCCCACTTCTTTCACGGCCACTACCACAGGAGCTTCTTCTTCATTGTCCTGCTCCTCTAGAGCTGTGTCGGAATTCTGCAGAGATACTGGTTGTGTCTGAGGAATGTGCTTTTGACTCCAACTCCCCAGCCTTCCTGATCCACCCCTACCTGCTACTTCCTCAAGCCCACCATAGACCAGCTGCTCCTTTAGTGATAATTTAATTTAGCAGTAAGTATTTCTTTTTCTAAATACTGAGGTGTGTTCACAGCTCCATATTTATTTATTTATTTATTTATTTATTTATTTATTTATTTATTGAGAGTTTCGGATTACAACCTTTGAGTCATGAACTCATTTCCAAAGGCTCTCGTCATGGTACACAACATAGTAGGAGGTAGACATTTATACAAAATTACAGTGGGGCGCGGGTAAGTGATAACAACAGGGTTAACAATGTATGGCAAGTAGAAGGCAGTATACAATATTACAGTGAGTGTAGGAGACAAGGCACACAGCAGGGAATGTGAAGTTGCTAGTCCTATACAGTTGGGTAGCTATACAAGTCCTGTTTGGAGCTTGTGAACATCAGCGAACCATCAGGTGAAGAGGATTGGTGGAGTGATCGCTTAGTGAGTCTGCTAGTACTTTTAGGTTTGCAATTCTATTGGGTCAATTGGTGAGTAGGAGGTCGATTAGGGTGCTGGAATGATTTCTGGGATTAACCCTGGTTGGTTGGTTAACTAATTGGGTTAGGTCTAGTGCTGAGAGGCTGTCTTTTATAGCAGCAGTGGAGCTGGATAACCAATTCACATTAAAGTCCCCAACAATAATGTGCTCAGTTTTGGGTGGGTAGCTGGAGATACAGTTGGCTAGGGCTTGACAAGCTGAGGCTTGGTTTTGTGGTGGGTTGTACACCACTGTAATGGTTATAGGGGTTCTGGTGGGTTCAGGAGTAAGATTTAGTGTCAGTGCCTGTGCCCCGTGGGCCAGTGAGGGAGTTGGTTGGCTTTGGCATAGCAAACAGTCTCAAACATAAAAGGCACCCCCCTCCCCATTTGCCAGATCTATACATGGTGAGGTCTGGGAATGCTATGGAGGAGTCTGGGACCTTCTTTGACAGCCAGATCTCAGTGAGGGCTAGCACATCTGGTTGATGTTGCTGAGCCCGGCATTGTAGCTGAGCTAGTTTTTTTGGGTTGGCTGCAGATATTCATTGTGGCTATATTTAGCCCATTGTTTGGGGCATCAGGACTGACTGAGATTGGGCCTGGGTTAGGGTGAATATTGCCTGACATAAGGAGTAGGAGTGTGAAGAGTCTAAGGATGGCTAGTATTCTCAGTTTGCTGATGTTGGCATGTTGCTTTTTTGCTGGGGTACTGCTTGTGCATGGGACAGCCAGGGAGATGAGGGTGGGGTAGGGGAGGAATACAGTGGGACATGGGAGGAAGTGTTGCGAGGAGAAAGGTGGGTGGTGAGAGGGAGGGGGTGAAGCAGAGCTACTGTGACAGGTAGGGTGGGTGGAAGCCAGTGATGCATCACAGCGGTGCCACAGGGGTAGGTCATGGGCGAGGGGGGGGGTTAAGAGGAGTACCAGTGATAGGTAGGGTGGGTGGTAGCTGGGGATGCATCGCAGAGGTGCCATAGGGGTAGGTAATGGACAAGGGACAGGAAAATCCCTGGAGGAGGAAGACAGAGGCAAGGAGTAAGGAAAGCATTTTTGTGCCAGTGGTCTGTTAATGGGGTGGTGCCAGAAGTTGGAAGGTCAATGGGAGTAGATGGCATGGTACAGGGGAGAGGCTATTATGTAAGTATTACATTTATTACTGAATGTAAGACTAGATTGTTTGCTATCTTGTCAATTGTACATAAATTCAGCTTGTTTTAAACATATTTTTACTTGTCATTTTAAACTATTTATATATGATTAATTAATGTATTCTTTAGTTTATAAACTGCACTTCTAAATAGGATGACAAATTATCCAGCTTGTATAAATTCCTGATTGACAATGGATATGTTTTAATTGACAATAATAGCTTGACTATTTAACTGAATGCTACACAAATAGTGGGATTTGCTGTGGTCATTACTGCCCCCAGTTGAAACTTCATATCTGTGGTGAAATGTTGGAGTTTTGGTCCTGGCTGTCTTGTTTGTCTCCAAGCTTTGAGGTGTAAGTGCCTGTCTTTATCTTTGAGCACTTGTTGTATTCAATACATATTTTTTCACCTCATATTTAAGGTCTCTTTTGGTTTTGCATGCCTTGCATGTTCTTTCTTTGATCTCCCAGATGTACAGGTAATTCCCATATTTTACAGGGAAAAAGAGATATTTACAGGGAAAAAAAACAAATCCCATAGATTTGTATCAGTTATAGAGAAGAGAAGCAACTTAGATTATATTGGAAATAACGTAATAACAGGAACATGCTGGAAAATTGCCATGGAGTTATAGAGATAATGCCAGATTAATCTTGGGGTCCTGATATTACTGAACCAAGAAACATCTAATTGTCATTTTGTTGTGATCTAAATGGTTGGACACTTTTTTGCAAATTCCATGAATCCACTGTCTGAACAACTGAATCAGTTGTTGTCAGGCATTGATCCTATTCTAAGTCTGAAGTGGATACACTTCCTTAGTTCTGTAATTAAATAAAAAAAAGAAATCAGAAGTAAATAGCTATTAATTTGTACTGTTAATTTGTTGCTTGCTGGCTTACTAAATACAACCGTTGTTGACTTTTCCCTTTATAGCTTTGACTCAGACTAAGGTGCTCCTGTAGTTTTTAGTTCTAAAATGTTTCAATCTGTTTTAATGTTGCTTATCATAATTTCTACTTTAAGAAAAATTTGCCCTATAAAGTATTAACGTTACTTCAGTCCCTTTCCTCAAAATGTGGGAATTATAACAATGTGCTAGATCCCCATTTTTTTAAATTGATAACTAGTCAAATTGCTCCTCCCCATGTACCATTTTCAATCTTTCCTAAATTGCCAATTTCTTCTCCACAACTTGAAAGAGTACACATCTTGTATCTGTTCCAAAGAAAGTGGAGTCTATTAATTTGGAAAATATTGACCCTATATTGATTCTTAACTTTTAAAGCAAAGTATTGAAGAAAAATTGTTGTGGAACAACTGAATTCCTATTTAGAAAAATATGATCTTTATGGCCAACAACACGGTACAGGAACAGCCTTGGTCAGGTTCATGCACAACATGGTCCTTCGTGGCATTGATGACGGTCAAACTACTGGGGCCATGTTCCATGGTCCTGAGCAAGGCTTTTCATCTTACTGCTTAGCCATGCTGTTGAATGAACTTGATACTCTGGATTCAGTTAGCAATACTATTGAATGGTTTAAACATTTGCTACATTGTAAGGGCATTTTCAATATGTTTAGGTCAGATATGCTGATTCTGACCCACTTTAAAATGTACTGTACAGTTAGAATTTGACAAAAAAAAACATATGTTGTGCAGTGTGTTTTGGTTTGTACTTGTAGTAATAGTGTGTTCTTCCCTCTGTTTGCTTTACATTTTTTTTTGTCTGCCTGCTGCTAGTTTTATGGCCCCCGGAGAGCTCCATGTTTGCATTTTGTATGACTCTTCTTTCACTACACTGCTTCCTGTCCCATGTGACAGTGATACATCCAGGATCATAGATTCAGCAAGCACTGAAGGCTACATTTATAGTTTAGAAAACACCTGAGTGGTAACTGAGTGGGTTATTTTGAAAGAAATCAGCAACAGCCTTTACCAGTTATAGCACTGATGACCTGGGGTGATGAGAGTACTTTGTGTAAGTGGGTGTAGTTTGATGAAATGACAACCTTTAAAGAAAACATTTGCTTCTCCTGGCTGGATACTGACACACACACACACACACACACACACAGAAAATTGAGGCCAGAACTTCAGGCTCCTATTTGCAGATTACTGCTACAGTATTTTGTCCTGCTGAATCACTAGTCCTAGACACTGTCACATGAGACAGTACGTATTGTAGGAAAAACAACAATAAACCATGCTAATATGGAGATCCCCAGGGGCCATAAAACTAGTAGGTAAACTTAGAAAAAAAACTATTAGCAAACAAATGGAAGGACACACCAAGACTACACACAAATGAAAACACTCTTATCAGTCTGCATTTGTTATCTTTACCACATGCATTGTATTTTGTTCTGTACATTGGATTAGGTTGAACCTGAAAAAGGACCCATGGTCCAGAGCTCTCACCTGGTAAACACATTTCAAAAAACCTACAAAGTTGCACTGAATGTATGAAATATATATCCCATACAAGACATAAAATGATGTCATATTTAACTTTGAATGGGTTAGTTAATATTTACTGTACTATTCATTTTGCTTTTGAAATGATGTTGCCAATCAATAAAGAACTACTACTACATAATTATATGGAATTTAAATGTGTTTCTTTATTTAACTGTTTATTTAAAATTATTGATAGAGCAAGACATATTGAGATGAAGCTAGTTTCCATGTGTGTTGCAGTGGAGATAAAATGTGGGAGTTTCAGAAAATGTAATCAATAATAGCATTATTAGGAAATGTAAAGGTGCAATTGTGTATTACTACACATTGTGTAAAAGAGGTACAATGAACACAAGGAATAACAACCAGCAAATATAATCAGCAAACTACAATATTTACAAGGCAACAATATGCAACATGCTGATGTCTTCTGTACTATAAAGTACTAGAATTTTAACTGCTTATAATAACAGGTACAAAGTAATGTAATTTACTATAGCCCCTAGGGGCCCCAAATAGCAATGTTATAATTATGAGTCAGGACAAAAGGTTAAGAGCTGAGTAGAAATGGGCTATGTGAACCCTGCAAATGAGTTTTTTTCTATTTCAAAGAATCCCATTGTCACTGGAGGAGGAGTCTAACACTGAGCCACTGCTTGCTTGTCTGCTGAGGAGGAGCAGAAGGAGCAGGATAACTGGAAATGCTGTTTACCTTCCTAGAAAAGATATGCCACTGTTGCATTGAGCTGAAAGTCAGAGTCAGTAATATAAGAACCTTGTCCCCAGATCCCCTCCAAAAAAGACAACGGCAAGCATGTTTGTGGTTGCTCAGTTCAGCAATTAGTTTACTAATACTCCAATTTCCATAATTACAATAAATGATCACTCTCATTGTCCTTTACACACAGTTCAACCATATTCATAATTTTGTACATATATACATTGTAACAAATATATCATATGAGTCCTTCTTGTTCTATTCCTCCTTCCCATTCTTTCTTCTTTCCTTCTACAACCCGGACGTACTTCACAGGGGTGGGTCCTGTTGCTTCCTCTTTGTTGTCAAGAGGTAGGAGCATACACACCGTGCCCCTGTTTCTATCCTATCACCCGGTGCCCCTTAGTCACATTTTCCTTTTTTAAAACTCCTCCCTTCCTCCCTGTCCTACTCTTCCTTTCCTTCTACCCTTTTCTGCCGTCCACCTTTGGCAGTCCCAACAGTAGCACCCTTTCCACTGTGCTCCACCTGCCACAGTGGTGCACTGTGTTCCACCTACCACAGTGCTCCTTATGCTACTTCCTAAACAGGCGGGTGGGTGGGAAATTCCTTTTGGAGCAAAATTGTGCCCTCCTGCTCCTGCACAGCCCCTTATCAAGCCACCTTCTGGCCTGGCCCCTTGTCCGGTCCCCACCAATCCCAGCCTGCCCACTTTCCTTCCACTCTCTCTCCTTCTCCCTCCCCCATGACCTCACTAGGACCCTCCCACCCCTTCCACCCTTTGGTGACATCACTTCCTCCTTTCTTCTGCTTAGCCCCCCTCCCGCTGAGCCTCTACTACTTCCTGTCTGGGACTTGGGACAATGTGGTCTGCCCCTTTAAATTGGGCAACCCTTCTTTGTCCCCAGATCCCCTCCAAAAAAGACAACAAGCATGTTTGTGGTTGCTCAGTTCAGTAATTAGTTTACTAATACTCCAATTTCCATAATTACAATAAATGATCACTCTCATTGTCCTTTACACACAGTTCAACCATATTCATAATTTTGTACATATATACATTGTAATAATTACATCGTATGAGTCCTTCTTGTTCTATTCCTCCTTCCCATTCTTTCTTCTTTCCTTCTGCCCCCTGGACGTACATCACGGGGGTGGGTCCTGTTGCTTCCTCTTTGTTGTCAAGGGGTACGAACATACACACCGTGCCCCTGTTTCTATCCTATCACCCGGTGCCCCTTAGTTGTGTTTTTCTTTTTTAAAACTCCTCCCTTCCTCCCTGTCCTACTCTTCCTTTCCACTAGCCAATTTCCAGCTTGCAATTGATGGTTGGCTTCCCCCCCCTTTTTTCGCTCCCCTTTTTCAGCTTTTTCTGTCTTCTCACTGCCTTAGACATACCCTTTGCCTCATCCACAGTTTATTTATTTATTTATTTACGAGTTTAACCAGGAAGGCATACTGAGCAGTGCTGCTAGATTCCAGATGTGACCTGAGGGTCAAGACCCAAGACAGTAGTACAAAACACTAGTTGCAGAGTTAATACAAACAGTGAATGTCCATCCACCATACAGACAATTGGCAGATAAATATAGACAGTAGGAAGATTGAATATATGATACATTTTAGATGGTTACATCTGAGCTCAGAAACACAATTTCAATACATAATTTGGCATTAGCTATAGCAAGAGCAGCTGGAGGAGAAGTGGGTGCTGAGTAGGTGATTGTGATGGCTGGAGTTGGGTAAGTGTCTTATATCAGCTGGCAGGGCATTCCATAACTGTGGGATATGGTAATTGAAAGCGGCATGACCTTTGGTTGTATGCATAAAGGGGATGTGGAGGAACCTGGGGTCAGTGCGTCTGAGGGAGTAAGTGGGGGGGAGGGGTTGTTGGGAGAAGGTAGAGGTCAGGTAAGGGGTAGGGAATGGGACCAAAATCTGGCTGTGAACCTAGCACTATGGGTTAATCTATGGTCTTGGAGGGATGGCAGGGCTAGGGAGCTATATAAGGTGCAGTGGTGGGTTGTTTGTGGACAGTCAAGGATAAATCGACAAAAAGAGTGGAAAAGGGTGTCAAGGCTGGCCAAGGTGGAGGAGGGAGTGATAGTATAGACTATATTGCTGTAGTCGAGTACTGGGAGTATCATCTTTTGGACAATAGTGTTCCTAGCAGGAGAAGGGAGGCAGCTTTTGTTCCTGTATGGGGCGCCGTGTTTAGGGAGAAGTTTCTTGTGTATGGAGTCAATATGAATGGTGAAATTGAGGTGTGGGTCAAGCCAGATGCCTAAGTATCTGAAGCTGGTACATTGTTCTGGTAGGGATCTGTCCAGGGTTTTGAAAGAGCAGCAGGAGGCTTGGCTGGAGAGTCTTTGCTCTGAGCAGAAGGTTAGCGACATAGTTTTTTTAGGGTTTAGGAATAGTTGGTTTGACCGGAACCAGTCCTGGATGGTGTTGAAATCCTCCTGTAAGAGATTTGCCACTATGCTTGTGGAGGGACCTGAGGCATACAGGACTGTGTCGTCCACATACATATGTATGGAAGAGTGGTGACAAGCTGATGGTAGGTCATTTAGGAATATGGAGAAGAGCAGTGGGCCCAAGACTGATCCTTGGGGGATGCCGGTGGTAACTGGCAGGGTGTTAGAGATGTGTGAAGTGACTTTTACAGCCTGGTGTCTGCCCACCAGGTAGTCATGGCTGGTTTGGAGAGCTCAGCTTCAGTTAGTTTGGAGAGGAGCAGAGTGTGAGAGATGGTGTCGAAAGCCTTGGCTAAGTCTATAAGGATGGCAGAGGTGATGTGGCCTTTGTTCATACCGGTGAGTATGTCGTCAGTGACTTGTAGCAGGGAGGTGATGGCTGAGTGGGATTTGTGAAAGCTGGATTGGAAAGGAGTGAAGAAGGAGGAGGCATCCAGATGGGGAGAGAGTTGAGCGAGGACAAGACATTCCTGTATTTTTGCCAGAATTAGGAGTAGGGAGATGGGGCAATAGTTGCCTGAGAAGGAGGGGTCACCCCCTTTAGGTAGGGGTACGATGGTAGCCCATTTCCATTTGGAGGGTAATTTGCCCATCGTGAAGGAGAGGTTGAATAGCTAGGCTAGAGGGGCAGCTATGGCCGGATCGGACAAGTATGACATCTTGGCATCCAGGGACGTAGGGCATTTGCCTTTGTTGGGGTTCAGGGAACATAGGGATTTGAGGACTTTGGCTTGGGATACAGGGTGGAAGGAGAAATGTAGGGCTGGTGGGAGTGCACTAGGTCGTTGGGGGTGTCTGGGGTGGGTGGACGCTGGAGGGATGATAGAAGCGAGTCAGTGCAGCTGGAGAAGTAGGTATTGAAGGCCTCGGCTACCTCTCAGGGATCGGTGATGTAGGTGCCCTGAACTGATAGTGTCTGGGGTGGAGGTTGGGTGGGGGGGAGAACAGGGATTTGAACAATTTCCAGAAGTTTGTCGGGTGGTTTATGTTTGCGCTAAAAGCCAATAGAAAATAGTTATTTTTTGCCTGGTGAATGAGGTTTGTGCATGAGTTGTGGAGGGTTCTGTAAGTTTGGAAGGATGCCTGGGTGCCCAGTTTCTTGTGGCTTTCCATGCATGGTCCCTGAGTGGCATTTACTGATGATATCAGTGGTGATCCAGGGAAGGTGGGCACCTCTGACTCTTTTAGTGCACTGGGGGGCATGTTTGTCCCAGACTTTAAAAAATTTGGCCTTGAAAGTTTCGAGCGCGACGTCAATAGATGTGGTGACTGGGATGAAGGACCAGTCTACTTGGCCTAGATCTAACAGGAGTGATGCTAGGTCCAGGGAATTATATGACCTTGTGTGCAGCATCTTTGGGGGGGAGCTGTTGGCCTGTGCACTTTCCTGATCAGGAAAATCATGTGGTGGTCACTTCGGGAATCAGGGAGCATGCCCGCGCATATGATCCTGTGTGGGTGGGAGGACAGAGCCCAGTCCAACAGTGAGTGATTTTGCATTTTGTGATTGAGCCTGGTGGGGTCTGCAATCAGTTGTGTGAGGTTCAGGACCTTGATCTTGGTCTTGAGGTTGTCTTTATCTATGGCTAGCCAGTTGTGGTAATAGTCACCGATGGCGTGAAGCTCGCCACCTGCGGCTAAGGACTGTAGGGTGTACAGGAGAGTAATGATGTCTATTGGGGTTGTTCTGGGAGGGCAGTAGGTGCCTGCAACCTACACTGGGGTGGTGTATGGGAGTGAGAGTTTGATTAGAAGGGAGTCGACGTGGGCTGGAAGTGAGGGAATTTGCACTATTGTAAACTGCAGAGTAGTGGAGATGTACATGGCAGTTCCTCCGCCTCTCTTATTCCCTAGTCTATCATTAGACAATTCATTAGACAATTCTTGATTAAACAATGCCAGCCCCAGGTCCGAGAGGTGAACCCTGTTACCCCCAAAATATTAATCTACCTGTTCCTGAACTGTGTGGTAAATTACCGCTCCTCCCAGGGCCTCAAATAACCTGCCCACCCATGCATTCATCCGCTTTCTAGCCCTGTCCATACCCTTGTGGCTCTCCTCCTTGCACCACACCCACTGAGAGGTTATGTCTGACCACGCCAATGTCACCTCCGGCCTCCATTGTTTAATTGTCTCTATATCCTGCTTTATGTGGTAAAATATGTCCAGCCAAGGCCGTGTCCCCAAGTCATTGCCACCCAGGTGTATGATGATGAGGTCTGGTCTCCCGTGGACCTTCCCGACTTCCCTCAGCACTAGCAATAATTGTGCCCACTTCATCCTCCTTTGACCTTTCCACCTCACACAGATGACATCGCTATTCAGATAAAGCTGCTTGCCCCCTTGTCTCCTGGCTGTCCACTTCTCTGCCCTGTGGATAAATGAATGTCCACAAATCCATGCCTCTAGTCTCTTGGTTCTGCCTGTATACAGAAAAACAAAACATACATTAGTTTTTGTGCAACTCCAATCTCCCCCCCCACCTTTACTGCCACACCTGCTATGGGAAACAAAGAGAACTGTTAGTGTGGCACTTTCCATATGTATTTTTTGTAACATTCAGACTTCCACTTTCCCTTTTCCATGATTGCCCCAACTGTGCCCCCCTGCCCAGCCAACACTGAGGCTGCCCCAATCCTGAATGAGTGTGAGGAGTAACCATCTACCAGTTCACCGAAGAATCTGAGTCCCTTGTGCAGCACTGCTGTCACTTGGTGCCCTGTAACTGGCTTCCCATTACCATGTATGAATAGGGCGGAACCTCCCCCAGTGTGCTGCCCTGCCTCGTACGTGTGCAGTGCCCCCATGGGGCAGATGACTGCGTTGGTATGCCTCTTCAATCATACTCGGTTGCCCTGCCCTTGTTGGTCCATCTTTGACATTCTTAACTTTACTACCACTGCCTCTGTGTACCACTCTATATCTTCCCACTGAAGATCGCAACCCTCAGTCCTTCCGCCTTGGCCCACTACCTCGCTTAACCTGAAGGCCCCTCCATACATGGTCAAGTACATGGCCTGGAACAACAGCGCCTCCCTACTTGAGCTAGCTATGTGGTGCAGTATCCCAACCAGCCTGGCCAGTAAACCTTTGCCTATTGGTTTTCTGCTATCTTGCTTCTTGTCTGCCCCCCGGGCCCAGCCCTGCATCATTCTGCGAGCTAGGTTACTCTTTGTGGGGTCCTCCCACTCTTTTAAGCTACATACTTGTTCGTATGGCTGCTAAGTGAACCCCCATGGTGGCATGTGCCCAGCCCTGCTGCCATCCCCCCACTATGAACCTGGCCATCTGCTCCTGCATTACTGCACCACTTACCTGTCCTTTGTCTTGCTCTCGAAAATTTTGGAATGCCCTCCAGGAGTTCTCATAAGCTTTAAGGGTCCTAGGGGCCCAGGAGTTCTGGAACAATATTTCAGCTCCCCCGATCCAATTGTCATACACATGTCAGAATGGAAGTCCCCTTGGCCTCTGCTCTAGGTGCAACGGTCCAGAATTTGTCCTTCTGCAAATGGGAGCAGCAGTCAGCTATCATGTTTTCTACTCCATCGATGTGCTTGGCCCTGAATGACATGTTCAGAGTTAAACCTAAACACACCATCCCCCTTAAGACCCTTGTCACCCTTTCTGACCTGGTCTGTTTTTGTTCAAAACCTCGACCACTGCTTAATTATTGCTCCAGAATGTGACCTACTTGTTCCTAAGCTTTCTCTCCCACACTACCATTGCTACCCATATGGAAAATATTTCTAGAAATGTGGTGTCCTTTGTCATCTTCCCTGTCACCCATGCCTCGAGCCATGGTTCTGCGAACCACTTTCCTTGGAAATAACCTCCCATTCCTACCCTCCCGCTGTGTCTGTATACAGCTGCAGGTCTGTGTTATACAGCCAGTCATCCTGCCAGAATGTCTGCCTGTTATATACACCTGCAGGAAGTGCTCCCATACTACCATGTCTTCTCTGGTACCTTTATTTATGTCTATCCAGTGGTGAGGCTGCTTTGCCCCTCCCATTGCCTATGCGAGATGCTGTGTAAAAAGTGCAACCCGGCACAATAGCCCGACATGCAAAGTTCAGATGCCCCATTAGCCACCGCGCTTGCTGGAGCTGCACCCTCCTGCTCCCGCCGACCTGACTCAACAACACCTCAGTTTCCTGACCTTCTGTTCTGGTAACCGGTAAAGCTCTTGTACCGTATCTAACTCTAAACCCAAAAATTGCATCTTCTGCAGGGGGCCATCTGTTTTATCTTCTGCTAGTGGTACCCCCAGTTCCTGACATAACGCCTTGAAGTCCCCCAGCATCACACCCATCCCTTTTTTGCCTTCCCTTATAAACAAGAAATCATCGAAGTAATGCACCACTGTCCGGGTGTCCGAACCTCATCTGGAACAGCCATTGCAGCCATGTACTAGACCTCTTTAATGTAGCAAATGCTATTAAGCACCCCATAGGCATGGCCTTGTCGAAGTAATACCCCCCAGTCTACCTGGAAACCTAAAAGATCCCAATCCTTTGGCCATACTGGTAGTAGCCCAAATGCAAATTCTATATCTGTCTTGGCCAGCCACGCTTCCTGCTTTGTCCTGATGAGTTGCACTGCTTCCTCTAGCATGGCATAGGTAACCCTGCTGTCTTCCCATATGGCGTCACTGACAGAGTCCCCTTCCGGGTATGAGAGGTGATGTATCACCCTATACTCACCTGGCTGTTTTTTTTTTTTCAATTCAAACTTTATTCACAAAGTTTTCTACAATACAGGAAGCAGTAATGCAAATATGAACAGCCAGTTTGTAATACAATCCAACACTGCCCCCCAACCCCCCTACCCCCTCCGGCACAGCAGTTCCTTCATGTGTTGTAGTAACTAGCTATCTGTAATAACCGAATACTTGATAAGATAACAGGTAACCAGTTGCACTTTAAACCCTAGCGGTGATAATTAAAGTGTGAAGGGGATCCCATATATACTTATACCTTTGTAGCCTGTTTTGGAGGCTTGCTATGGCCTTCTCTGTGTGGAGATTTGCAAGGATTTCATGTGTCCATTCCTGGTATGTTGGACAAATCCCATCTTTCCAATGCCTGAGAATAATGTTTTTAACTGAGAGTGCGATCATAGACATATGAAATCTCCACATTTTAACCTTAATAGAAGACAAATCAAATATCCGGTTTCACCTGGCTGTTTTTTGGGAACCAAACCCAATGGTGATACCTGCAGGTTTGGCAGAGGGGATGATTCAAACGGACCTTCCACCCGCCCCGCTGTTACCTCCTTTTGAATCAAACTTGCCAGCACTGCACTTTTTCCTTGAGTAGACTTAAAGTTCTTTGCCCCTGTCCCCTTCCTGATCCCCCCAAATTTTTAATTAAATCCTGACCGAAAACCTGTTACTAGCTCTTTGGCTGCCATCAAGTCGGGGTAACCCACCAAACCCTCCTGAACTGCTGCCCCTTTGATTGGTGTCTGTGCCATCCTGAACCTGCTCCATGAAACCTCAGTTGTCCTGATACCGGGTCTGGTAGGAGTGTCCCCTCCCTCCCCCACTTGCCCACCCTCTGTTTCCCCTTCCCAACTGATGGCCTCAAAATGCACCCTGGTTGGGCCGAAAGGGCTGTTGATGCACCTGTTCCTGACCACCAGCTCTCTTTTCCCAGTTGTATCTGCACCTGGCCACTGGATGGTGTCCCCCACATTTTGATCAGACATGTCAGAATCGACAAATCGGCCATAAGCAGAAAGCCCCATTGTACCCCCAACATGCCTTCAGCACTCCTCCCCCTCTCCTATCCCCATCTGACTCCTTGTCTGTCAGGCCCATGTAGATTTCTAACCAAAGATCTATCTGCTGCGTGTCCCATTTTATGTCTCCAAAGTGCGCCATCCTCTTTCTAAATTTCTCATCATATTTTAGCCAACTATGCCCCCCTTTTTTGTATGCTTTCTTGATGATCAAGGAATAGGTCAGAAGTGGGGTTGCCAAATCCGGCTTCTTCTCAATGGTGATGGCCGTGAAATACATGAAACCTGTGGACGAATTGTCCCAGGTCTTACCTTTGCCTGCCTTGTCCTCTTCTCCTTTGCCTAACAACATCGCTGCTGCCACCATATCCTTCTTCTCGAAACTATCTTTTTCTTCAGACGTCCATGTTGTCCACATTCGCCAATGCGAAAACTCCAATGTATTCCCCTTTCCATATTTTTTCCTTTATTGCCAGCGGTATGTGATCCACTAGTCTGACCCCCAGTGCTCCTTCTTCCCTTCCCACCATGGTTCCCACCGATGCCACCCCTCTCCCTCCACTTGTCCCTGTCTCTGTCCCTTTTATCTCTCCTAAGGCTTTTTCCAATTGGCCCATCCCATTTTCCCCCATGCTCTTTAACATTTGTTCCACATATTCCTTTACACTGCTTTCTAGGGTCACAACTGGATTACCTGCTGGGCTTGATTGCAGGTCACTGGGCCCCAGTACGGGGTCTCTTGGTGTCAGCACAGGCCCCACCGGCAGCAGCATCGGTGCGGGCACTAGAGGCGGGGGCAACGGGACAAGGGGCTCTGGCTCTGGTGCTGGGCAGGGGGCAGGTGGAGGTTCTGGTAATGGGTTAATAGGAGGTAGAGCTCGATGAGTCACTGGTGCTGGCCCCGGCTCCTCGGGTCCAGGCTCCTGCCCACGTGGTCACTTAGGTGCCCTCTTCTCCTTCTTCCCCTGTCCTTTCCCTTGCCTATCCTTCCTCTTCGTGCCTTGGTCAGTCTCATCCATCTCTGCCACCTCTAATAATCGGTTGGCCTTCTCCACTAGACCCATGACTGCTCAATATCAATCGTCCTTGCTAGGCTTCCCTTTCTTTGGTGCCATCTTCTGGTTTATCTATTAATAGAGAAAGTACATGATAATCAAAACACACATTTTCCCCCCTTCCTGTCACATGTCTCAAACCTCCCCATCTTGCTAATCCCACCAATCCTTCCTGCCCCGACTTTTATTCCCGGTGCCTTCTATATTTTTTGAGCTCCCCCTTTGTTCCCTGGACCCCCCCATAAAGCTGGGGCCATAGCCCCCCGCTAGATGGGTGATTCTAACTTCCTTTATATACATCTGGCCTGTACTCCCCCAGGTCCCCAAGTGACAGGAAGCCAAGGCCGTGTATCTGTAACCTTGTATGCTCCCCACAGGTTACCCACTATATATATATATATATATATATATATAATTAATTTTTTTTTGCTAGTACCCCCATTCCCCATTCCATTTCAATTTCTTTTTTTTTTTAAATTCCACACTCCCTGGATATTAGCCCCCCCTCGTTTGCCTCTTCCTTGTGCTAACTTGTTCATTTAAACCCGTTTCTTTCCCATAGACTTTTGCCTCAAACTCTTGTCCCATCTACCCCAAGTGTCCTGTATTTCATGGCACCTAGGCCCTCTACCGTGTGGTGATGATGTCAGACACCATCCCATGCAGTAGGCCCAAGCTTTTCTGATCCTCCTGCTCACACTCCGCACCCTATGCCTTCACTGGGCACCTCTTCCCCTGCACACTCAATTGTTCCACCCCAAAAAACTTTCCATAGTGTGCACCCTCACTTCTGCAGGCTGCCTTAGGCCTTGCCACAACTCATTCCTCTTTTCAGCATCTTTTGCTGTCTCGATGCAGTCTTACTCCTTCCCCTACCCCCAAAAGCTCCTGTCGGTCTTGTGCTTCCATCTCATGCTCATCATATGGCCTGCTGCAGACTCAGTGCCCCCCAACCACGTGGCCCTGCTGGCTTTCTTATCACAAACAAAAACACCCCCTCTCAAGTGCATTGTAGCCTCCACCAAACCAGGCTTGCTATGCTCACATTACAACTCGGAAAGGTCCTTCCCCCAGCAGTCAGGCTAAACTGCACACTATTGAGGCATCCCCCAACATTTTCTTTTGTTCTAACCAACCTTATAGCAGCTAACAAGAAGAGTTCCAGTTGTCTTCCTAGTCTTTCTTGTGTGGCAGAAATTCCTGCTTTTTTTTCCTGTCGCTACATTTCTCTCCCTATAGACTGGGAGTCCTGAAGGTGGCAGCAGGAGCTCACTCAGAAAGAGGCAATGCAGGAGGGCCTGCAGGGGCTCTAGATGCAGGAGAAGAACTCCATGCTGTTCCAGAAGCCAGAGGGATAGACAGTCTAAAAGCTGAAAAGTCAGAAAACCAGAAAGTTGGAGAGAGAGGTCTACCAGTCGTTTGGCTCTCCTGAGGGAAAAAATACAAAAGAAGAGTATACTTCTTTCTCTTTGCCTTTGTGTCTGTGTTCTTGGTTACCTCGGACAATTTTTTCCTGGTTTTTGTCAGTAATCACCCCCCCTTTGTTCATATTTTGTGTATTAATTTTATTTCTTTTTGCAGACATTTCTTCCTCTTTTTTTCAAAAAAAAGACATTGAGCTGGTTTTATATTGATTGTGTATTATTTTAATTGATAATGTCCTGCAGCCTAATATTTTTGTAATATTTTGTAATATAGGATTTTAAGAAGCATTAGAAGTTAACTGGTGCTGTTAGGATTAATACGGCCTGATGCACGCCATAATAGTAATTACATGCCAGGTCGAGTAGATAAAGCCTTAATGTTTCCATTAGTGAACAGATCCAGCATTTTGTATTAATCAGGGTATTGGCATGCCAACCGGTTTGGGGTTTTCTGTCCCTTGAGCTTGAGGGTCGTATTTTAGCACACTGAGCATTTTAATGCTATTTTTTGCTATCTCCACATATAATACTGAGTGGCAGTTAAAAAAGTGGGTTGATTAAATAATCTGGCCCAGTTGGTCTTTGGCTGCAGTGAGGTTTCTTCCGTGTCCTTATTTTGAGAAGCGAGTTCCCGAGGCAGTGATATAGGCTGTAAATTCTGAGTTAAAACACAAAATATTATTTCCAGGATCCAGAGAGAGTGGATTTCCTTTTGAAATTTTAAACCAACCTATCTAGTAAGTTAAAGCCTATATACTTCATACAGGACCTTGTAGAAGCTTGCTGATGTGTGAATAATAATAACACAATTTAGCTTAAATGGGGAAAGAATTGGTCTATGTTTAAAGGGGGATAAATAGTGAGCAAATAAAAACTGATGCACTGATCTTTTTTTTGAAAAGTGGGAAATAGCCAGAGAAGAAAAGTGCAAAGCCTGTTTAGCCTGCTCAACAAGTGAATGTGTAAAAGTCAGGCCTGTTTGGTTCAGCATATGCAGCAAGAGTACTGTGCCTAGAGAGAGGCAAAAGAACTTAAAGTTTGATCTTCTGGGCCAGTTGGCTTTTTGTTAATGACTTGAACTTTAAAGGCCAGAGAGAGGAAAAGAACTTGTGGTTTGAATTCCTGGTTATTTGAAAACCATCTTGGAACCCTTGGTCTGAAGTACAATCTAGACTTATAAAAGTGATTTTCTGGAATTTTTAGTCCCGTTAGTAGCTTTATGCAAAAGGTGATTAATAGAAAGATAAAAGGTGGCAATAATAAGAAAACACAGGGTAAAAAGCTGGGTACAGTTCTCAAAGAGAACTCATTATCAAAAAAGAAAGAAAAGAAAATTACCGGCAATATTCTGACTCCTGAGAATCAGATAGATGTTGCTGGTAAGAGATGTTTTTAGGATACAAAGTACAAGCCTACCTCCTTTAACATCATCACCAATAAGGGGCATAACTGATACTCAGAAAAGTGAACGACCTTTGTTAAAACAAATAAACAGTCTTGAGTTTGATGTATCTAGAGGTACTATGCCACAAGCAAAATAATGTATGGTAATTTGGAGAGGAAGCTGATCAAATTAAAAAAAAACAGCAAAAAAGAATGGAACCTCCATTGACCTGGATCTCATGGAAAATGAGTGTCCAGAAATACATTTCACACACCTGATGTTAGGTCCTGGTTTTGAGGGTAATGGGGCACATAAATATATGGGAAATGAGTGGGAAAATGTTACCAACTCATTCCTAAATTAATTTTAAGCATTTATAACACCTAATGCAGTTAGACTGGTGTTAGACCCACATTCAAATTGTCATCCAGAGCTTCCCCACATTTGGGTAAGTAATGAAAATGAAAATGAGCAAAAGCAGATTCTTTCTTCCTTTAAGGATGATAAGTTTATAAAGGGGACAGCAACAAGACTATATGGAAAAAAAAGAGAGATGGAAGAGCATAGCAAGATAACCACAGGATTAGGAGGTAATATGGGAGCCGGCTGGGATGAATTAAGATCAGAAATAGTTTATGGTAACCAACTTTTATCAGAGATGTTGATCTTATTAAAGAATACATTAAGTAAAAAGAATGAAGAAATTAGGGGGTCATTCCTGACCCCCACCTCAACCAAGCAGCCAAGAGACTTCTTCACAAAGACAGATGGATAAAATCAAAGAAGGAAAAGCTGCCAGTAAAACTTTTAGTAAGTAATTCACTGAAATTAGGGAAATTATTGGAAGAAGGGAAGTGGAAGAAACAAAAAATTTAGTAAAACAGTTACAAGAACAGTATGTAAGAAAAAAGTCAGGGGGAACAGAATAAACAAGATAAATTTGGAATGGAAAAATAAAGCAAGGGTTAAAAAAGTATATATAGAAAATGAAGAAGGAATGCTGATACCTTGAAGGGAGCTAAATATAAGTTATAAGCTAAATAATTATGAAAAGGAACATAAGAGGGGTGGACATGGAAAAGGAAATATACATTTACAAGGAAAGGGCAACATGCTGCTGAAGAGGACAGAAAAGGAAACTACCGAGATAAATACTAATAAATTCCTAACCAAAGGAGAGAAATTGAGAAAAAGCCTGATTAATCCCACAGTTTTCTTCAGGGTAATCCCAAAGGCTAAAAATGAAAATTTAACAACACTGAAAATTGCAGTGTATAATGTTTGTAAGGGCCTGCTGGGAAATAACTTTAATTGGTCTGATATTGTCTCAGTACACAATTTTTTTTCTGGTAAGGAGAAAGGATGAATATGCCTAGTTACAAATAAAATCAGTACTAGGTAACAGTTACTAGAGGCAAAAAGAACAGTTTGAACAGTTAGAAATGGAAAAAAAAAGAAATGTGGTAACTGTGTTAGTCCAGTCAACGATGTAGAGGAAAAAAAAGGTTGCAGGTGACACCTTTTATTGGACTAACAAAATTGTTTCTAAGACTAGCTTTCATGAGATAAAACCCTCTTCCTCAGGTCAAAGTGGAAACAACTGAACAGAATGACAGATATAAAAGTTCACATCCAACCTTTATATCTGTCATTCTGTTCAGCTGTTTCATCTCTAGATGGGGTCGATGCCTGATCCAGTCCTTCTCCAATGGGAAAGGCGAGGCCTCCCTGGCTTCCCCCCAGGGTTGGGTTCAAGTCTGGACAGCACAGAGGAACTGGGATTTGGTAGTTGAGGTGACTGAGGCAATTAAGGACCTGATGCCAGGCTCACATCATCAATGGTGGCCTGCAAGCTGTTTGTGAGCTTACCCTGGGGCAGGGACATGCAATGATGCCTGCATCCACCCCACCCCTCTAGAACTAGGTGCTGGCAGCTGTGCTACTCCCAGCCTCTGCCAGAAGTCTTTAAGCACCGGGCATGCACCCAACCCTCCTCCCCGGAGAAGGAGAGCAGCCCAGCAGGTGTTCTATCCTTCTCCCCCCGGCTGATCCTCTGGCTCCCCAGGTCCATTCCTGAACCTGGGTCACCAGTGTCACAAGTGGAATCCCAACTGCTGTGCCAGTGGGCCAGCCTTTTTGAGAGGTTATTACTAACTCGACTAGAACTGTGGGTAGAGGAATCAAATGTTCTGTCTATCTTCCAATCTGGCTTTAGACATCAGAGATCCACCCTGGATCCAGTTTTTATCCTTATACATTTGGTGAACAAATGTTAAAAGAAATTTAAAAAAATTGTCTGTGGCATTCATTGATATAAAATCAGCCTTCGATAGCATCAATAGAGTCTATCTTTGGGAACTAATAAAGGAAAAAAAGGTGAACGAAAAACTGCTGTCTTTAATCCAGTTGTTATATTTAAAAACAAAGCTGGTAATTAGATATGGTAGGGACGGAGCCATTACGGAACCCTTAGATATTAGCTATGGGGTAAGGCAGGGGTGTTTGTTTGCTCCAACCCTATTTAATATATATATGGAGAAAGTGGTAGAACAGCTTCAAGGGGTGGATACCTTCCGCCCCCTCTGTGGGAGATATGATAGTTAAAATAATGTTATATACAGATGATGCAGTGTTAGTTTCACAGACCCCACTAGGGCTAAAATGTACGATTGCCTCAACTATGAGTACACTTACAAGTATTGACTTAGAACTCAAAATACAAAAAACTAAGATTCTGGTTTTGAAAATACAAAATTTGAAATGAAAGACTGGACAATAGGTCTTCAAACATTTGAAGAAGTAAATAGAGTCTGCTACCTTGGATTATGGGTGACAAAAGGATTAAATTGGGTTCTGCATATTAAAACACTGAAAGAAAAGGCACACAAGTCTATGTTAGCAATTCATCATTTTGCTAACAAACATGCTCAAAACTTATATACTGCCCAAATCAAATGTTTTGAGGCTAAAGTTACAGCACAAGTATTATATGCTTCAGAAGTGTGGGGCATGCTAGGGAATACTGTGGAGTTAGAAACATTACAAAACCAATTTCTTAAAATGTTGCTTGAGGTGTCTAGATATACTCATAATGCAATAATCATATCAGAGACTGAGACAGTCTATATACACCAGAATACAAAAAAGAACAATTAACGTCTGGCATAGATCTTTTTCTTTAACTTAGCCGAACCTTGTAATAGCTAGTCTTAGGGAAAAATGTTCTATTACAGGTAGAAATCCAATTTATTGGAGTATTAAGCTAAACCAAAGATTAAATAAGATAGGGCAAGAAAGAGATTATGTATTGAACCCAGGAAGAGACTTACGTTTTTTCAAAACTCAAGCCATACAAAAAACACTCGATGTAGCAGCAACACAAGATCTTACATTCATACATGATTGCTGGGATCTAAGGTTATTTCAAAATATAAAAGAGAGATTTGTAACAGAGAAATACATCCTTTTTGTGTGACAGTGCCACCTAGAAAAAATGAGTTTGTAAAATTAGATTGGAGCAGTTGGAACCTCATTCTAATTATTTTAGGGGTAGAGGCTGTGCCTTTTCCCCTTGTTATTGTAGTGAAAGTATAAAACTGGATGTTTCGCATATATTATTTGAATGTCCACTTTTTAATAAGCCAAGAGAAAGATGGATCATGTCTTTGGTAGAAAATTTAGCCGGGAGTAATGGTTTGGAGAAAACCATCTCCAAACTGAGCTCAAATCATAAACCCTTAATGTTTGCACTAGCTAAATTTGCACAAATAGTAATGTATTTTATTTACAGTAATAAGAGGTAGAAGGATAATGGGGTAATTCTATAATATGGAACAATATACATCCCTGAGTTTATTGTGGGCTGGAACTAAAGATGTATCTGGATTATTAATCTAAGAATGTCGTATGTCGCTGTCCTTGTATAAATTGACAAACAATTATATATAAGGTGGATGAATATTATTATTGTGTATTGTCTGTGATGAAGAATTATTAGATTTTTAAAATGTTACAAAATTTTCTTTATACAGTCCAAGCCACTTAAAGTGGACACGCTTAAGCGGGACGACCGCTTAAGCGAGACGTTCCCTTAGAAACACTTTTATGCTGGTGTTAAATATAGGTGTGATATTTCCTTTAAGAGGGGCGCAACTAATGACCAATTTCAGTTTGTTAGGATGTCTGACAGTGGAATTCTGCAGCATTAAGTGGCTTAAAGTAGATGAAATTTACAGTAATTACATGAATCAGCTGAAAACAATGAGCAGTAGCACATTAAACAAAGGCCTTTCACTGTGCAGCTTGCTTACTCTATCTGTGTCATTGCCTTTGCCTTTTCTCTGTGATGTCTGTGCCACAAAGTGAACTCACTCTCACTGATCTTATTCGGGTTGTTGAAGCACTGAATGACTCAACCCGCTCATTGTCCCCCATAGTGGCTGAGTTTAAAATTTCAAAAAGTCAGGCCGGGAGGATCAACAAGAACTGGGACTCTATTCTCGCCAAATGGCTTGTGAATTCAAACCCAGGCCATAAGAGAAAAAGGGAGAGCAAAGACAGTAATGTTGACATTGCCTTCTTACTGTGGTTTTCACAAGTTCTTGAGAAAGGAGTTTGAATAGCTGGCCCTATGTTAAAAATCAAAAGCCGATGATTTAGGTGTAAAACCGCCAACCATAGAGCACTGCTTTAGAAAAGCTGGCTTCTATGGCTTCCATGAGCAACAAGCTGAAATTTGTGTGACTGGGCTGGAGGATGTCACAATTATGTCCTTCGTGAACTCTCAGATGTTCACAGAGATCGTGGAGATGTAGTTGGATGAGCGAACTGTGGGGGAACTCAGTGATTCTGATGTTGTGACTGCTGTGGTGGGTGAAACTGGAGGATCACTTCAGGACAACAGCGAAGACATCTCCAATACCAAAGTTGTAGTCCTTGCCAGTGAGGCTGTCACCGGGCTGCGTTCAGCAAGGCTGTGGTGTGAGCAGCATGGGAAAGTACAGATGTGGGGGTCTCTGTTTGAAGCTGAGTGAACAATCCAAGCATATGCTACACAGGAAAACAAAAACAAAAAAGAATTACAGATATTTTTGGATCCACCAGTGCATCAGTCTCTGCACCAGAACTAGAGGATTAAGTACCATCCACTTCAGGAACAACAACTGCCCCTGCCCCAACTTTGTACCCAATGTACCCGATGTTCACTGAGTATGCTCAGTTTGCCCAGTCTGATGATGGAGACGATGGAGATGAAGGAGGGAGTAACAAAAAAAATTTACAGTGCTATAAAATTAAAAACAGCACACTGTCACAAGCATGAAAAAGAAAAAAAAAATCACTATCATTGTCACAAGCACTAGCACTAACAAATCAAACAAAAAAAAAATCAGACTGTGTGTCATAAATGAAACAGTGGGAGCGATTACACCAGACCAATACATGGACTACAGCTCCGTGTATATCCAAATCAGGGCTCCACGAGGTTGGTCCTCAACTACTCCTTGCAGTTATGGTCGCTTAAGCGGGACGATTTGCAATCCACCATGCCGGCCTGCTTAAGCGGCTTTTACTGTGTACATGTTTTCCAAAATAAGCTTGACTTGACTTGTATTTACAAGGCAACAATATGCAAAGAGCTGATGTGTTTTGCACTATACAGTACCAGAATTTAAATTGCTTATAATAACAGGTACAAAGTAGTGTAATTTACTATAGCCCCTAGGGACCCCAAATAGAAATGTTATAATTATGAGTCAGGACAAAAGGTTAAGGAGAATTGGGCTTTGTGCACCCAGAAAATGAGGTTTTCAATAGAATGGAGAAGAAACTACAGTATGAGCCACTTGGGATGTTGTTCCAGACTGAGGCAAATATCTAAGAGATGGTGGCCTGCCCTGTGGAAGTCTTTAAGTAAGTGAGAAGAAATGTGCGAGAGTCTGAGTTACACAGGGAGTAAGACTGGGAGTGAGGAAGGAGTAGAGATAGTAAGGGAGCAAGGAGAACCACCACTTGATAATATGAACATACAAACATACAAAATTTGCCAGCAGATAAAGTCCCAAAGGTCTGTCAAGTCTGCTCAATTTTTCAGAAAGCTCCCTACTCAGCAGCTGCCATACCATCCCATCCCCTCACCTTAACCCTTCCCTTTCCACAGTCCCATCACCTTTTGAAGCAGTTCACTGTTCTGCTGGATACCACCTCCGTCAATAGTGCATTCCACCCGGCCACCACCCTCTTCATAAAACAGTGTCTTCTCATCTCCCTCCCGAATCTACCCATCTCCAACCTCATGGCATGGCCTCAAGTATCCCTCCCCTCACCTTGAAAAGCCCCTCCTTCTGAGTCCTGTTTATGCCAGTCAAATACTTGAAGGTTTCAATCATATCTCCCATCCCTCCTCTCTTACAGCGAGTACGTGTTCAATTCCCTCAGTCTGCTCTCATAAGGTAAATCCCCCAGACCCTGGATCATCTTGGTTGATAATAAGGGATGTAGAGGGGCAGAGATGCCTGTCAGCATGGGGGGAGGGATATACTGGAATAGAGAGCAGTGGTAGGTACAAGGGGGAACAACCCAAGATGAAACAACAGAAAGAAAATGAGTGGGGCCAATTTTGCCAGTCTGGCTTTGGGGGCAGCAACACAAAATTCCCCCCACAAGTATAGACTTGAAAAATCATGTCAAGAACAATCTCCTAGCAGGCTGGGAGGGAATACATGATGTTTTCCTATATAGTGCACCAAGTTGAGGCAGAAGTTTAGAGTAGACGGTGTGAACCTGTTTGGAGAAGTTGATGTTGGTATCAAACCAAACACCCAGGTACTTGAAGATGGGGAATACATCCAGTGGGGGACTAATCATAGTCAAAATAATGTGGTGTATGGGACCCACGTGAGTTCCTCTCTGCATCCAAAAATCAAGGCCACCACTTAACTAAAAAGGGTCTTGTTAGTTATGTAGTGGCCCTGATTTTTCTGAATCAGAATCAAACTGTATTAAAAAAATTACTTTAAAACATTTCCCTATAGTACTCTATGAAGCACACCATGATGCTCTACATATTATTTCATCACATAACATGCTAGTATAGGGACAACACTCAGGACTAGGAAGAGGGAGGGATCAGAGGTTTGCCTCCACAGTGCCAAAATACAATCCCTTCTCTTCAAAAATAGCTGCATCAGAAAATTATAAATTAGATAACAGTGGACTTGGGCCAGATAAGGTTGGATATACAGTTGGGAAGAGCAGCAGAAAATATGTTAGATTTTTTGGCTGCAGATTCAGTCTGCAGTTTACATAAACCATGGGTGGAATTCAGAAGTTTATGCAAACTGCAGACTCATGTTTCACAAGCCATGGAATAATGTTCAACTGATGACATAGTCCACAGAATAATATTAGGCAATTTGTTTTATTCTTTGGTAACTGGGTAAGGCCCACTAGGCACAAGTGCTTGTTTTCAGGGGTGACCTGGGAGCACTGGGTTGGTTAAGTGAGTTGCTTAGAGTCACACAGTATGCAACTGGAGGTTGTGGGACTCAGACCCAGATCTGCTGGATGTTCCAAGCTCATTCACAACTGGTTACTCTAACCTCTATGCTATACTGTTAGCCCCGGCCAGTTTACATAGAAATACTTCATAGAATTCTGTGGAATCAGAAAAAATAAATTCTGAAAAACATTTCAGAAGTGGAATTGCCATTTCACCTGAATTCTACATGCACATTTCCACATGCCACACAACTCCCTATCTCTTCTATCTTTTACTCTAGTGACCTAAAAATAGGTATGCTAACCTATAAATAAAGATCTAAGAACCTTCCCAATATTATTACATCCAGATATGTAGTTTTGAACTTAACAAGGGCTCAAAATCTAACACATTAATTCTTTGGGAAATGTCACAAAATGTTGCCAAAATGTTCAGCTGGTTATAACTCAGTTGTTCAAAAAGGTAGAAACTGTAAAATTTGCATGCTTGTCTATGGAGTAGGGGTTTAAGCACCTGCTAAATTTTTAGACATTAAGGTATGTTCTGTTGAATTTACAATGGTTCACAATCTGACAGCTTATTTCCTTGTGAGTTGGGGATACATTGCACTAATATTTTCAGTTGGTTATAAATGATGCTGTACCTGAAATCAAGCATGTATCAGCAATAGTTTATAGCTCCGAGAATCTACCAATATCCCAAACATTCAGTTATGTGGCAGGGTCATAGTTTGGCTGTTTATTTCTTCGTGAAAGTTTATGAAAATGTCCGAAATATTTTTTGGTGTATAAGTCAGACACCTTTGGAGATAGATAGATACATGAAAATTTGAATGGTTAACATTTTTGAAAGTGTATTGGCAAATGCAAAATCTGGTGACATTTAGTTAAGCTGTGAAATTATGCATTGCTATGACTTACAGTTTACTTATCTGTAAACTTCTCAGAACATTGTCCCCAAATTTGGATTCTTATAGTATCCCTGCTGTTTGATGTCTAGAACTGACACTGACTTACCCAAAGTAATGCATTATTGCCCTAATATGGACCCGGGCCGACAGATAGGAGGGTCGGGTAGTGTTGCGTCCTCCGAAATCTTTCTTGGTGGCATTTCTCTCCCAACCTCTGAATGGGCCTGGAACCTTGGGGTAGTTCTTGACGATAGGTTGACACTGCATTCACAGGTGTCAGCAGTTGTCAAGACTTCCTTTTATCATCTTAGGAATGTTGCCAGGATTCGGCATCTTGTTCCGTCTGCCAACCTGCCTACTTTAGTCCATGCCTTTATGTCCAGGGACACTGGTTTACCGTGATTGAGAAACAGCAAATTCCATTTTGCACATTGGAAAAACCGGTATTGTCACCGGTGTCTGCGAATCCAAAATCCGTTTTTACCGGTGTTTTGTTTTGGGTAATTTATTTAACAAATTTTTGCTCTGCTACCATGCATATTAGCAATTTTGACGTCCACTATTGTACATACATCCATCCTTGCACCAATTTTGTTATTTTGATAGGTACAAGATGTGATGGCAGCAGCAGCACAGTTGTGCCCAACCCTCAAGTGCGATGGCAGTGTCAACAGCACTATATAGCCTCGCTCTAGCCCTCAGATACTGCACTGTAGTCCCCACCCTCTATTGCATTGTCTGCAGAAGGACTACGGCTCTAATTCCGCAGGTGTTACAGCAGCAGCAACAGCACTATGTCCCTATTCCTTAGGTTTGACTGCAGCATGAACTCGTCCCTCAGATGTCATGGTGACACCAGCACAGCCAACTCCTCCAGGTGCCAATATAGCTTCTCCCCACAGTGCCCCTAGATGCAACAGTGTGACAAATACAGCCAATCCAGTCACCAAAATTGCATGCAGTCAGCTCTCCCCAAGCACCAACACAGACAGCCCTGAACATACAGGATAGCCACCATGCAACCAAATCCATGGTTTAATGAACAGAATTTCCCCTGCCCAGTCACCCATTTTCAGTGGGTTCTTTACTGAGCAATGCCATGGTAATTCCCTGTTGGGCATGGGTATTTTCCCAAAGCCCCCCCAACCAGACTTTTGCCCCTCTATGACACTGGTACCATGACTTTGTACTTTGGTCTATACTATACGTCATGGAACCATTGCTCTGCATGTCTTGTCATAACATTAATTCAGAAATGAATAAAATGAAATACAGAGAACAGCTGCATTAAATAGAATAGCGTTTATAAAAAATGTGCAGAAAGAGTAAATAGAAATACAAAAACAACCATACAGTAAAAATATGCAAAAGTATTAAAAAAAGCATAAAAAGGTGTGTGTAATACGAGAAACCAAATTCTATACAATCTATACAAAACTGTTAGAAAACGGTACACTGAAAGTGTAGAAACAGTGAAGAACAGACATTTGAATGGAAACCCATATACGATAAAATATGCAAAATGTGGAACATAACATATAAGTACAGCAATTAAACTAAAGCTCTATCAAAGAAAATGTGTAAAACCTAACTAACTACAGTGAAAAAGCAAGTGAACTAAAACCTACAGTATAAACATATGGTATCTAACCAACTATAAATACATTAAATGTGCAAAGGCATATTATATGAAATGTGGAAAACTGTGCAAAAAGATGTTCCTCACATCATGTGTATTAATGGGGTAGCATACGGTGTCCTGGAGAACCAAGACATGTATGCACAGGATAGGCTGCACCAGAGTTTGTAGAGCTCAGGGATTTTAAAGAAAAATCTGGGACAGTTTATTATAGAAACGTATAACTTAAAGCAGGCAGGGTGACTGTGTGGGTGTGGGCAGTAAACCGCGCCACCATGCAAAAGGAGTCCATCAGTCTCCAACCCCCCCAATAGACAGGCAGAAGGAGGGAGCAATCAAATCTCTATCCGGCAAAGAAGGGGAGGGGAAAGGAAGACTGTTAAGAAGAAGGGTGGGTACAGCAAGGGTCAGAGCAGGTGCAAGTACTAAACAAGTACTGCTGTTCAGTGTTTACCAGTGATGGTGGGGGACAGGGGTCCAACTTCGGGTGACAAATTATCCTGGGGAAGGGTGACAGACAGGCTACATGAGGAGAGAGAGGGAGGTCAACATTTACAACCTAGAAGATAGAAAGGAACGAGACATGAGTGAGATCTTCAAGTACCTAAGAGGCCAAAAAGAGGGAAGAACAACAGGGCAACAGTCTGAAGTTAGAGTGAGAAACCAGCCCATTATTTCATGGCGAGGATGGCACTGGTGACTGGCTTGAATACGCTAATAGAAGTATAAAAATGGGCATCAAACATGTGGAGGAAACCATGCAAAAAATATATAATCCAGCTACTTGTTGTACATGAGCTGGGATAGCAGTTTCAGATTTTCTACCAACAGGTTCCTCCTTTGATCTGTGTGGATCTGTCTATATACGGAGAAGGATCTCTCCACATCTGCACTTGACACAGGTATCCAGATAGCTTGTAGAGCAGCTCTGGAGAGTACAGTTAGTTGTGACTGCCTTGAAAGCCAGTACTGCCCAACATCCAACTCCAATATGCTTGGAAGTTCTCTTATATCCTCCCTAGCATATACATCCCAGTCATTTTGCAGTTCTGTTTGGTTGTGCAGTGCTAACAGAGGAATGTCACTGGCATGCCGTGTCAAATCCCTATTCAGTTTTGGTAAATTTCTGGGGTCCAAAATACGGCAAGCCTTAAAGAATTCAACTGATGGGTTTGTGTCCATATGCTTAGAAAGCTTGTTTAAAGCGACACCAAATGCTCCTTGGAAAAGGGCAACATTTTCCTGCTTGACCCGTGGCCTCATAGCCTGCAAGTACCCGTCAGTTCTGTCACCAAATCATTCTGTTTTCAACACTCCTGCTTCAAACCGCTTTTTTGATTTTGCTAATAGTGTCATACAGCAAAACAGCCAAGGGTTTTTCCTTGCTTTGCAAAAGCTCGATTGCATCAATAAGGTCAGTACAGTTTTCAGCAATGAATACAGTTTGAACCTGCAGTTCTGTGAACCATTCTTCAAATAGTTTTTTTAAGGACCTCATGGAGTTGGCATCACTGGTTTCATCCTTGAAGAACTCTTGCAGGTGTTCCAGATATGCAGAGTGGTATTTTACTGCTTTGAACCAGGTGTTCCAACGGGTCAAGACAGGAACAGGAGGCAATATTGTTTTTTCCGCACCCCTCTCCTCCAGGAATGCAATGTACTCTCGTTTACGTTTTGGTGATTGTTGAAAGGCATATTTTATAAGTGCCCACAAGCTTATTCACCTGCTCAAAGTGGTCAATCCAGGTATCACCCACCAATGATAAAACGTGTGCCCAACAACCCACATGGACTACATGTTCACCAATTAGGCCACGTAATACATCATTAAAGCACTTTGTCATGTAACGTGCATTGTCACTAACAAATGCTACCACTTGTTCCATCTCCACACCATATTTATGCAAGGTCTTTAAAACACTTTGGGCAACAGTGGAGTGGTTTATCGCTGTTAGCTCTATGGAGTCTGCTATTATAGATTTTGCACCCTCCATTACAAAAATAATGTTCATTACACAGCGGGACTCTGCATCAGTTGTTTCATCGCACATTACTGTGAGTGTCTTGTCTCTTACCAGCTGGCTAATTCCCGCCTCCATTTCCCTATTTAGTCGGGGCAAGTAATTCTGTCGTAAAGTGTCTGCCTTTGGAGCGCTCAATTTCTTTGATATACTTCCCATCCAGTCTCTCAAGCAGGGCTGATCCAGCTTTCAATTGGTATATTGGCACCACACAAGCCCTCAACGTGTCCAAACGGTTTCCTCCCTTGCAGCAGCTGCAGCTGTTGTGGCATTAAAACTGGTGTGCAGGGTCACCTGTCTGCTGTTACTCTTCTGGCTTGTGTTCTTGGTGTGTTTTTTGCTTTTACAGTGATCCACCACTGTGTCCTTCCTGATGTGGTCAACAGGGTGATCACAGAAGCGACAGAACATCTTCCCTCCATCTTCATACATGCCATAGGACTTGAATTGCAATGCACGGTCTTTAGCGGTAAGAGATGAGATTTTGGCCATTTTGCTTGGTGGTGGTGTTGCCATTGCTACACGTGTAGTGTGGACGACTCCCAACAAATTAAAATCGAAACAGTTGGGAGATATAGAAAATATATTTACAACTGTGCAGCACAACTATTAAAACTTCACAACTAATGACTCAGTCTCTCAAATCAAGACAGAAATCATGCTGCCCTTCGAAGTTTACAGTCTAGATTAGAACTATCTATATAGTAAAAAACAAGCAACAAAATCTCCCCACTAATGTAAGACCATGTCTACGAGAGTGGGGAGGAGCAGCTACAGATTTTACGCTGACCTCAGCCACTTAAATTCCAGACTACATTATCACTATTTATCGACATCTATCCCATTCTCAGCCAATTCCTGGCTACCATTTCAGAGATAGGAGTAGCTGACAAAATCATCACGCTGACCTCAGAATGTCACAGTACAATAGCAAGAGAACAAGATCGGCATTTGAAATATATCTCGGCTAATAATTCTTGTCCAGCTTTGAGACTGAGGAGGAACAGCTACAGAAATCATGCTGCCCTTCAAAGTTTACAGTCCAGACTAGAACTATCTATATAGTAAGAAACAAGACCATGTCTACGAGAGTGGGGAGGAACAGCTACAGATTTTATGCTGACCTCAGCCACTTAAATTCCAGACTACATTATCGCTATTTATCTACATCTATCCCATTCTCAGCCAGTTCCTGGCCACCATTTCCGAGTTACTTACATATCTCTGCCAAATCTCACTAACTGCTTATGGGAGGCTATGTGGAGAAGGGTACCAAAAAGAAACCACTGTGACGTCAGAAACATACAATCTAGACTTTGAGTCACTGTGAGTGCAAAGAAGTACAACAATACCTTTTCCGAAGGGCAAGGACTCACAGCAGCAGACCACCAACAGCACTTTCACAGTTTGACCTAAAAAAAAAAAAAAAAAACGTAGTAAATCCTAACTCTGCACCACCAACAAAGCATTCACATTTTTAGCATGGAAGACCCACTAGTGGGAAAAAAGAAAGCAAACTGTACCTTTTACAATGGAGGATAGTAGCCCTGCAGCAGATCGCGTCTGATAGCACTTCAAGGCCTGAAATCGTAATTGAAATGTTTACATGTGGCCCACAGAAAAATGTACACATAACTGTTAAAAAGATCATCAGCATCATCACCATCCACATCCTCATCCTCATCAATGCATTCTCCAATCACAGCTTGCCACCAACACCCACACCTACTTACTTGAAGAGTGGTGCAAAGGGACAAGCATGAGGCGCTGGTAGCAGTGATGGCAGGTGGCTCCACATCAGAAGGAATCTGCAGCAGCTTACAGGCATGATGTTCATGAAGACTTCACCTTCCGACTCCCAGCAAGATGGGTGGCACCAGCAGGTTCATCAATTCTCCAGGATAGACAGTAGCAGCAAGTGTAGCCCCCACCCGCGGGAGTGGCGGCAGCAAGTGCAGCCCCACCCTGAAGGGATGGCAGTGCAGCCCCCACCCGCAGGAGTATGACTGAGTGCAGCCCCCCCCACAGGTGTGACGGCAACAGAGGTAGAATGACAGTACTCATCCAATGCCATGTACCAAAGCTTTACAGAGCTCAGACATAAATTAAGCTGAACCACCAGATGCCAAGGTGGACTCCATTGGTTCAGTCCCTAACATCTAGCTGCCTGGATTGGTTTATTTATATGTAAACAAAGTGCATCCAATTAAAACAAAAATCCACAATGATTAATGAGGATTGGGATTGAGGATGCTAATGGAGAGAGATCAGCAATCTGTACTGAAGAATAAACCAATCAGGAATTGCACCAACAGTAAATTAGGCACTTTCTAACTTGGACCTCATGAAAATGGAGCCTCTTAGTTTTTAAGTCGGAGCTCAACTGATGAAAGGTGTTCTACCGCAGAGGAAAGCCATAAAACCACTGTGCAGCTCGTAACTTCCTCTCTCCCTATCCCCCCTTGCAGTCAACAGAAATAACTATCTTGTGCTCAATCACCAATTTGAGTGATCACTCAAGTGCAAAGACTATTTTTAATATAGTGCCTGTGGAAGTGCCAATTGAAGCCTAATCTGCACAGTGGTCAGGCTCACCTCTGCCAGTAATTCACCTTATGAACTTAACAATATTCCAGTAGACATTCCACAAAAGCCAAAATGAAAGGTGGTAAATTATTAATATGCAGTTAGACACTTTAAATCATTTTTTCTTTATTTACCCCTAGGTAAACAAAGGAGGAAAATCCAAGTTTCGACAGTGGTTTCGTTATTCAGTTTGATGTGGCTTAATAAAGTTATTTTGTCTGACTGTGTCTCTTGTTTATCATCATTATTATTCATTCTTCTATGTGCTCACAGACAGGGGTGCGTGCACACACATGCACACACACACACACACACACACACACACACACACACACACACACACACACACACACAACCAACAAACCAATAGAGCGTGGCATGGACAAGGCAGACTAGAATACATGTTGGAAAAATGGTTCTGTACCACTCTGCCCGTTCATCCCTCCCTCTGAGGCCAGAACCATTTTTCCCAGCATGTGAACCAGTCCGCCCAGCCTGCCCATCTGCCGACCGACCATCAACCAACAAACTAATAGAGCGTGGCATGGACAAGGCAGACTAGAATACATGTTGGAAAAATGGTTCTGTACCACTCTGCCTGTTCACCCCTTCCTCTGAGGCCAGAACCATTTTTCCCAGCATGTGAACCAGTCCACCCAGCCTGCCCATCTGCCAACCGACCATCAACCAACAAACCAGTAGAGCGTCGCATGGACAAGGCAGACTAGAATACATGTTGGAAAAATGGTTCTGTGCCACTCTGCCCGTTCACCCCTCCCTCTGAGGTCAGAACCATTTTTCCCAGCATGTGAACCAGTCCACCCAGCCTGCCCATCTGCCGATTGACCATCAACCAACAAACCAATAGAGCATGGCATGGACAAGGCAGACTAGAATACATGTTGGAAAAATGGTTCTGTGCCACTCTGCCCATTCACCCCTCCCTCTGAGGCCAGAACCATTTTTCCCAGCATGTGAACCAGTCCGCCCAGCCTGCCCATCTGCTGACCGACCATCAACCAACAAACCAATAGAGCATGGCATGGACAAGGCAGACTAGAATACATGTTGGAAAAATGGTTCTGTGCCACTCTGCCCGTTCACCCCTCCCTCTGAGGTCAGAACCATTTTTCCCAGCATGTGAACCAGTCCGCCCAGCCTGCCCATCTGCCGATTGACCATCAACCAACAAACCAATAGAGCATGGCATGGACAAGGCAGACTAGAATACATGTTGGAAAAATGGTTCTGTGCCACTCTGCCCATTCACCCTTCCCTCTGAGGCCAGAACCATTTTTCCCAGTATGTGAACCAGTCCACCCAGCCTGCCCATCTGCTGATCGACCATCAACCAACAAACCAATAGAGCGTGGCATGGACAAGGCAGACTAGAATACATGTTGGAAAAATGGTTCTGTGCCACTCTGCCCATTCACCCCTCCCTCTGAGGCCAGAACCATTTTTCCCAGCATGTGAACCAGTCCGCCCAGCCTGCCCATCTGCCGACCGACCATCAACCAACTAACCAATAGAGCATGGCATGGACAAGGCAGACTAGAATACATGTTGGAAAAATGGTTCTGTGTCACTCTGCCCATTCACCCTTCCCTCTGAGGCCAGAACCATTTCTCCCAGCATGTGAACCAGTCCGCCCAGCCTGCCCATCTGCCGACCGACCATCAACCAACAAACCAATAGAGTGTGGCATGGACAAGGCAGACTAGAATACATGTTGGAACAAATGGTGCGGCTCTGTCCATGTTCCCCTGTCTGCCATTTTGCAAATACATTCATTTTTTGGTACATTATGCATATCATCTCATGCCCCCCCCAACATCTTCCCTCCCTTGCTTTCCCATTCAAATAAAAGCAGCAGGGCTATCCAAAACACAAAAAACTTACCAGTCGGCAGGCACACAGAAAAGCAGTAGTCCTGCTGCAGTAGATGGCAAGGCAGGTCTAGCACAGCACAAGGCAGACAAAAGTGCAGGTCAGGAGCACGAGGCTGCTAGTACAGTAGGGCAGGTAAGCAGCACAACATTTGCAGGGCAGTCGAGCACGACCACTCTTCACACCCCGACAGACCAGCCTGGACACTCACTAATCTGTCCCCTCTGACAGAACAGCCCAGTCACTATCCACACCCTAATGGACCACCACAGCCACTCTAACCCACAAGAAGCTGCATGGCGCTATCCCAATCCAGATGCTGATGCACGGCCACTCTGCTTACCCAGAGTGGACACTATCCCCGATGGGCTGGTATGACTACTTTCCCCACAGACCACCAGGGCCACTCTCCCCTCTGCAGTGTACCAGCAGGGTCACTCTCCCCATCCCATCCCAAACCCAATGGACCACCAGGGCAGTATCCCAATCCAGATGCTGATGCACATCAACTCTGCTTCCTCAGATAGACTCTCCCAGCCACTCTCCTAGCACAGACGGGCCAGCACGGCCACTCCCTCCACCCCGACTGACCACCAGGGCCACTTTCCCCACCACGATGGACCACAAGGGCCACTCTCCCCTTCCCGACATGCCAGCATGGCCACTGAATCAACTGCAGATACCTAACTGTGTCTGGAGGTTTATATTAGCAGTCACAGCCTGTGACTTCAGCACTGCCAGCCATTTATCACACTCAGTGCTCTCAGTTCTACAAGGATTCCTGTATTAGTATTTTGCAGGGATTGTGTACCATTTACAGGGAAATTGTTTCCCTAGAGTTGTACTGGGTTACACAGGAAAACAGAGCCATAAAACTTCTATAGGAAGCAATGTAATCTACAGAAAATCTACAGAAAACAAGGAAAATTTCACTGGAGCTACAGGGAAAATGCCAAATCTGGGAGCATTGCACAAGGCAGCCAGTTTACTTAGCGATCGTTCCACCCCTCCCCCCCATCTCGTCGGTTGTTGCAGAGATTTAGCACTTTAAATAAACCTCAATTTACAGTACTCCTGTTTTTGTGTTTTTCACTCACTCACCCAGCCCCCCTCCAAATCTCCACCATCTCTTCGGCTGTTGTGACTGGGCCAGAACTTAAGATTCAGTCCTCTCACAGTGCTGCCAGGCAGTTTTAGCACTAATTAACAGTATTCCTGTTTGTTTTTTTCACTCGTCCAGACCCCCCTTCCAGCAGTTGAAATGGAGCCCCGATGAACTGAAGCCAATAAGTCCCGTCCTCACAAACGTTTTGGCCAGCCAGAGAAATTACCATTTTTTAAACTCCTCACTTAGTTTTTAGCACTCAGTCCTTCTGCCCTCCCTTCATCACCCCAACCAGTGTCTCCACCAGAGCGGCCATTACTTGCCGCTTTAACTGAGGCCTCTGACAAAAATTAAGAGGTACAAAATAGACTCGGGCAGCCGCAGACACCTACCAGGCTGGTAGAAAGAGTTTGAGATACACCCGAGCTGCGTCTTTTTCGCCGTTTTCCTCGATTCTCGTCATCCTTGTTCTCCCGCTTCAAGCTGTGTCAGTGTGAATTCTGGGCAGACTGACGTGCACCCATTTGGCAGGGAGGCACCGTGATTCACTTCCTCAGCGTAGCAACTGACTGGGCGGGGGGGGTCTCAGCGAGAGATTAGACCGAGCAGCTGGAACCCTGATTGGACAGATCAGAACCAGGTGGGGGGGTGTCGAAGGGCATCACAGGTACTACAGGTAAGGGAGCAGCTTGGGGGGGGTCGCACACATCTCAGAGAGAGATGAATGGCAGTGGGCACTTCTTACTACAGCCCGAGGACTGGACAACATTTAAAGGGACAGTTACAATATTAATGGAAGGCAAAGAAAAAAATCAAAAGGAGGTTTCAAACAAGGTGGGGTTCGTTCGAACCTGACGAACCCCACCTGGCAACGGGCCTGCGATATGTAGTAATGTCGGAGTATTTTGCTAAATGTACTGATTTTGTAATATATTTAGCGCAAATACTCCCGAAGTTACTTACATATCGTCGGTTTGACTCTGAGCCCTCTGAATGCAGAAAGCACTTTTCTCCTCAGTGAAACAACCGAACAGAGAGATACTGCAGCCAGGAAAAAAAGAACTTGCGATTGCAGTTTGTGTAACTTATACGCTTTCAAATTACATTAATTACGTTATTTGGCTGTACTGGTAGTAGTGTTTAGTAGCATTTGCATTACAGTGAAAAAACAAGCCACAAATACTTACGAACAGAATGAACTTCCCCAGGACTCCAGCAGCGAGATTTCCCCAGGACTCCAGCAGTGAGACAATAATGGCAAAATGAGCAGGCAGTAAAAAAAAGACGCACGCTACCGCACTGTCTTATAAAGCCTGCACATCACGGGAGGCCCGAGAACAAACGCTATTTTGGCGCCCGCTTTTCCCACGGACCAATCACAATTCCGGTTTCCGTCCGCCACCGCGCACGCGTAAACCAGTGTCCCTGTTCATGTCCTCATGCCCGGATTATTGCAACTCCCTTTATCTAGGGCTTTCCGGGGTTGAAATCCATCATCTGCAGCTAGTGCAGAATGCAGCAGCCCGGCTTTTGACAGGTTCTAGAAGATCCTGTCATATTACCCTGGTGCTGCACGAACTGCACTGGCTGCCAGTTAGATGGCGGATCACCTTTAAAGTTGGCTTGCTGACTTTTAAAGCCCTACATGATCTGGGCCCAGCCTATGTGAAAAAACTTCTGGTTTCCTATTGCCCTGATCGATCTCTCCACTGGGCCGATGAGGGGTTGCTAGAGGTTCCAAAGGTGAATTTAAAATCTTCTGGTGCTCGGACATTCTCGTATGTTGCCCCCACCATTTGGAACTCTCTACTCCGTCGGTAGAGGGAGTGCACTTCTGTGGAGGGTTTTAAGAGGGGTCTAAAGACCTTTTTATGGGAAACAGCATTCCCTGAATATTGATTGTTTTAATTGTTTGGTTTGCTTGTATTTTTTATGATGCTTGTTTTAATTGTTATTATGTACGGTGCCTTGACACTTGAAAGGCGCCCTATAAATAAAAATTATTATCATTATTATAATGGTGTATTACCAACTTTACCTGTATACAGATAAAAGTTTCTACTATTACTGATGTCAATGGGCCATACACATTTCAAATCAGGAGATATTCTGTTGAGTAGTTTTAAAGTTACAGTGGAAATGCCACATATAATTATTGCCAACATTTTGTTAACATGTTCAACATTTTCTTAATATTTCAGAAATGCAGAATGGGCAACACTGCCACATTTTATGTTTGCAAATCCCTAATTACTAGTATTGTACATCAGGTTTGACTGCTCTCTTAATTTCCCCAACCAGCTGAGCATCAAGCTCTGCTGACCTTTTTGGAGTCCTGTGACATACCCCTAGGAGACTCGTTTGTTTCCCTTTATCCTAGCAGGATCCAGGTTGACTTTTTGACACTGTTTGCCCCTCCATATCCACCTTCAGCTCCACAGTTTTACCCACCCTTAAAAATAAATCCACCCACACTCTTTCCTGTTAGACATGTCCCTTCAGAATAGCCTGCATCCCTTCATTTTGCTGTCCCTCAACCAGGTCTCTGAGTGACACTGCATTCTTCTTCCAAGTGCATCAGGCTTTCGAGCCTGCCATGATGTTCTCATTCAGATACTGGAATGTATTCAAGTGAAAACTGTTCTCCATCTATGCTTTGTTCCTCCCCTGGGGGTTCTTCTCTTTATGTGTTACTTATCTCTGCTGCTCATCTCATGGTGACCCACTACATATGATTTGTGACTTTGGAAACCTTCAGGATTATCCCCTCCACATTCCTCAGTTTAAATCCTCCCAGACTACTGTGTACATTCTAAAGGCCAATGCCCCATTCTCTCCTGGTGCAAGTACAGCCAACTGTGGTCTTGCAGGCATTCCTTACCAAAAAATAATCCTCCAGTTGGTCAGTAAAATTGTTTCAAAAGACATCAGAAATATTTAGCCTATTTAACGGTCTGCTGTCATTCATCAAAGGCTCCCCAGCACATATAAAAAATATAAAATGTTACAGTCAGAAAAGACCTGTAGTCCAAAACTGGCTGATCCCCAACTTAGCCCCTCAAGTCTACCACTCATAAGGTACAGGCAGTGTTTCCAGTTAGTCACTCTACCTTGTTCACTCTATGAATCCCTTCAGACTCCCCTCCCACACCATCATTTGCTCCAAACCAATGTATGTATCCCACCCTCTCTTGAAGCCTGCAAACATCTCATCATTATCCACCTCCGCAGGTAGACCGTTTCCACCTGTCCACAACACCTTCCATGAAGTACTTTCTCACATCCCTCTTGAATTCCCCCACACACTAATTTATAGTTGTGTTCTCTTGTTGCAGACCGCTCACATTGTCTAAACAGTTGCTGCAATCCTTATTCTCTGCAGGTATTTGCATGTTTCCATCATGTCCCCCTTTCTCTTCTGACGTCTAGTGAAAACATGTTCACCTTAGCCTGTAGATCTTCCACTGTTGCCTGTTTGCCATTTTGGTGGATCTCCTATGAACTAATTCTAAGTGATCCTTGTCCTTTTTTTAAAATGAAGACTCAAGAACTCCACAGAATACTCTGTGTGGCCTCATTTGTATATATGTGTGAACTCGCTTTTGTTCTTCTATTAGAAAAAGCCTTGCCTATGCACTGTAGCATCCTGCTGGCTTTCCCATATGCCTTATTGCATTAGGTAGTAGTCTTGAGCCTGTCACTTATAACAACCCTCAGGTCTCTTTCCTCTGATATTTGCTCTAACTTGATCCCAATACAATACTTTGTTTACAGATTCCTCCTCCCATGTGCATGACCTCAAACATTTTGAAATTAAATGTGAGATGCCAGAGTGGTGACCAGTTTTACTATTTGTCCAGGTCTTCTTTCATTTCTGTAATACCATCCTCGCTGTCCACACTATCACATATTTTTGCACCATCTGCAGAGAGACACATTTCGTTCTGGATCCCAACTCCAATGTCACAAATGAAAACTTGAAAAACACTGGACCCAGGACAGACCCCAGAGGCATCTCACTTGTTACACTCCTGACCTCCAAGTGCTTACCATTAAGCACTACTGTTCAAACAACATGACGTCTTGCTGTATTCTGACAATTGCAGTGATTCCCAACCTTTGAACTGCCCTGGAGAACTACGGGTTAACTTTCCATGCAGGGCATGAAACGCTGAGCTCGAGCTTGGTTGAAGTTTCTGTCTGGAGTGTTTTGAACTCAAACTGTCAGATTCTTTACTCCACCTCACTGAACAGTCACTCCAGAGATTTCTCCTTCAGCTCAGTTTGAAGTCGGTTAAAGTTTTCAGTTTTTCGTCGGTTTAAACTGAAAAAAAGGTAGCCGCATAGTCAATTCAGTCTCTGTCTGTGGTGCCATGAGTATTAGGTAGGAATTGTTTCTTATTTCTGTATGGAACTTGTAAAAGTGTGGTCGGTTCAGCTGAACTGACCATTTGAATGTGAATTTTGCTATATTTAGTGTGTGGTTACCAGTTCTTATCGGTTCTAAAAAAAACGTGTTTTAGCCGTTTTTTTCCAGTAGCCGTGACACGGTTAGGAACTGATAATGTAGTCTTGCCTGGCAGTTGCCGAAAAAAGGGTAAGTTTGGTTAGGCTGGCTATGTCTGAGAAACCCAAGAAAAAAAACGGGCCCACTGGGTTTCAACACTGCAGTGAATATGGGGAGGTCTTTGCCAAAGGCCGATCCCCACACCACCTGTGTTTATTGTCTGGGGTTTGACCACCTAGATACAGGTTGCCAAATATGTAAAAATTTTCCCAAATCTACCCTTGAGAAGATATTTGGTAGACTGAGGGAAAAGGAGGCTGAGAAGTCCACAGACCCAGATGGCCAGCCCGGTTCGGTTTCGACCGAACCAGAAGTAGTGCCCTCTGACTAGGGTGATACTTCTTCGGGCAAAAGGAGAGCTGATTCTGAGGGATCGATTCTGACAAAAAGAAAGCGCAAAGATAAATAGACCGGTTCAGATCCAGAGGTTCATGTTCCAACCACCAAAGAGATAGCCAGGATGATTCAGATTGTGGAATCACTCCATCCGCTTCCGACAGATCCGGCTCCTTCTGGCAGGGGTTCGGTTCTGTTGGTTCCCTCAGTTCAAGAGTATACCCTTGAAGATTTTTATGAACTGGAGTTTGAAGAGGAAGGGGAATTTGATATGATGTAAGTGAAGGTCTGAATGTGCCTGTGGAACCAGACATCTCCCCAGACAGACCATCAGGTGTTTCCCCTCCTAGGCTTTCTGAGTCCCCTTCCCACTTTATGTTTTACAGAAAAGTGGCTGAAACCCCCCAGCTTCCTATGGAGGAGGCTGTGGAAGATCAAGAAGAGCCTGATTATGTACAGATGATGGATATCCCAGAGTCCAGGAGACCGTCTATTCCCCTCCATAAGTCTTTTGGGAAACAGATACAAAAAATCTTAAAGTCTTCTAACACTATACTTCTTGTGGATAGAAGAATGGACAAGAGATATACACTCTCAGGCTCAGACATGGAGCTCTTATATCAGCAATGCATCCATGTTGGGGTAGAGCAGGCTGCTGCCTGTGACAAGGCAAATATTCCCTTGGCTTTACACCCCCCCGACAAGGACTCCAGGAAGAGTGATGCCATGGCAAAGAAGCAGAACATGGCATCTTCTTTGCAACTCAGCCAGGCGAATTACATGGCCTATACAGCCAGGTACCAGAAGTCCAGGTGGGACACTGTACTGGCACTGGCTAAACAGGCCTCCCCCCAGCTAGCCAAGGAGCTGGAAACGGTGGCTGCAGATGGGACTGAGGCATCTAAGGTTCAGTTTCATGCTGCTGTGGACTCTAATGATGTCTCATCAAGAGTCATGGCTATATCTGTGGCTCTTTGGAGGATGGCTTGGCTCAGATGTACTAGCCTCTCACAGGACACCCAGGCTAAGGCTATGGATTTTCCTGTAGTAGGTAATTCTCTGTTTGGGGAGCAGACAGAGAATTACATGAAGAAAATGGACGAGTACAGGACCACTTACAGGAGTGCTCAGGCCAAGGAAAGGCAGGTAACTCCTCAAAGGCAGCTGTCTAGGGGCAGGGGCAGGCCTTTTCAAAGGCCTTTTTACCAAGCACAGGCCACTACTTCCTTTTCGCACAGGGGGTTCTTCAGAGGGAGAGGCAGAAGGGGGATGAGCAGGCCTGCATCCACCCCTCAGCCTAAAGCCCCTGCCAAGCAGACACCCTGATGGGTCTGCCCGGGTCGACTCTCCAATTCCAGTAGGGGGCAGGCTGACTTACTTTGTCCAGGATTGGATGTCTAATACATCAGACAAGTGGGTCCTGGAAGTAGTAAGCCAAGGACTGGTTCTCAGCTTCAAAAAATTTCCAAAGATGAGAGCCAGATCTTTTCCACCTGCAAATCTTTCGGAAACCCTTGCCCTAGAGGCAGAGGTTTCTTCTTTCCTAGCTTTAAAAGCTATAGAGACAGTACCTACCCTACACTGGGGCAAAGGACTGTACTCCAGATACTTTCTGACCCCCAAAAAGAGAGGGGAGTGGCGACCCATCCTGGACCTAAGATATCTGAATAAACATCTTTTAAAACCAAAGTTCAAGATGATAATTCTGGGAATAATCCTTCCCTCTCTAAAGCCAGGGGACTGGCTAGCCTCCCTGGACCTCAAAGATGCCTACTTTCACATTCCCATCAAGTGCTCCCACAGAAAGTACCTCATTTTCGAGTTGCCCTCAGGCCACTATCAGTTCAGAGCAATACCCTTTGGCCTAACCTCAGTTCCAAGGGTTTTCACAAAGTGCCTAGCCGTAGTAGTTGCCTTTCTTAGAAGGCAAAATATTTCCATATTTCCTTATCTGGACGATTGGCTATTAGTGGGTCACTCTCCAGACCAAGTCAAGTCTCACCTGCAAGTGACCCAGCAAGTGGTCACTTCCCTAGGATTTCTTCTCAACCTTCCCAAGTCAGTTCTCAAATCAGTCCAGCTCCTTACCTTTATAGGGGCAGAACTGGACACACTTAGAGCAAGAGCCTTTCTTCCTCTAGAAAGGGCAAGAGCTTTTATGGAACTAGCTTCTTCTTTCAGCCTTCAGGTATCTCGACCAGCAAGGCATTCCTCCAGCTCATGGGCCATATGGCAGCTTCAACAGCAGTGGTCCAAGGGGCAAGATTCCAGATGAGAGATATTCAGTTCCACCTGAGAGCTTTCTGGTCTCAGAGAAAGGACTCCCCTTACCAAACTGATTCCAGTGACTCCAATCTTGATCCAGGCCCTCCAGTGGTGGCAGGATCAGGACAATTTAAGGCAAGGTGTTCCTTTTGTTGCTCAGCCTCATTCAGTGGTCCTTACCATGGATGCTTCTCTTCTGGGCTGGGGAGCCCACCTGGGGTCCCTTACTGCCCAGGGCCTGTGGTCCCCCCAAGAATCTCTTCTCCACATCAATCTTCTAGCATGCAGGGCAGTTTTACTAGCTCTAAAAGCATTCTCACAGTCAGTTCAGAACAAGGTGGTTCAAGTCAGAACAGACAACACTACCACCATGTGGTACATCAACAAACAGGGAGGCACTAGGTCCATGGCCTTGTGCACAGAAGCCATGAAGTTGTGGTCCCTGGCTTATTCCCCTGAAAGCCTCTCTTGTAGAAGTTCACCTTCCAGGCAAGGAAAATGTGCTAGTAGATGCACTGAGCAGGATTTCTCAGGGCCATCACAAATGGTCCCTGGACCCTCAGGTGTTCAAAGTGATTTTTTCAAGGTGGGGCACTCCAGAGATAGATCTCTTTGCAGTCCCAGACAATCACCAACTCCCTCTCTTTTGTTGCAGACCTCCAGTCTTGGGCTCAATCCCCCTGGGCACCCTGATTCTGAATTGGGACGGGAAGTTTCTGTATGCCTTTCCCCCCTTCCCACTCCCGTTCAAAGTTTTAGTCAAAATAAGGTCTCAACCTTGCAAGGTAATTCTGGTTGCTCCAGATTGGGCCAGACAGCCCTGGTACCCCCTGTTGCTTTCCCTAGCAGTCCATCTTCCCCTGTCTCTTCCCAGAAATTACAACCTGTTAACATCCTCTCTGGGGAGGATTTGGTACCCATAATCTTCAGTGTCTCAATCTCAAGGCATGGCTCTTCAAGAGGAGAGTTTGCAGATCTGCATCTTTCCCAAGGGGTTCTGGACATCCTCAATGCTTCTCAAAAGCCCTCCACCAGAAAGACTTGCAGCTACAAATGGAAAAGATTCAGCATTTGGTGTTCTAAGAAGAATATTTCTCCAGACACTGCTGAATTGCCAACGGTTCTGGATTATATGGTCCATCTTAATGGCCTAGGCATCAGACCAGCTACTCTCAAGGTACACTTGTCAACTGTTTCTGCATTTTTGTCTGTGGGGAACCCTTCCTCACTATCTTCCCATCCTGTGTTCTGTAAATTTTTTAAAGGATTGTTTCACACCAATCCCCCTTTTAGAGACCCTGCTCCTGCCTGGGATTTGAATGTTTGCATTACTCAGCTTATGCAACCCCTCTTTGAGCCTATGTCTTCAGCAGAACTTAAGTACTTGACTTGGAAAACTGTGTTCTTGGTAGCCATTACCTCTGCCAGGCGTATCAGTGAATTGCAAGCCCTGTCAGTGGAACCTGATTTTATCTCCTTTCATATAGATAAAGTGGTCCTTAGAACCAATAGAGGGTTCTTGCCCAAAGTGGTTTCAGACTTCCATTTAAACCAGTCTATGTCTCTCCATGTTTTCTTCACTGATCATTCTTCCTTAGGAGAGAGGAGGCTACACAGTTTAGATGTCAAAAGAGCCCTTAGTTACTTCATAGAGCGTACCAAGGGTCACAGGTTTGACTCCCTCCAGTTGTTCCTCACTTATGGAGAAGTGAGAAAGGGCAAACCTGTCATCAAAAGATCTATTGCCAGGTGGATTGTGTCTTGTATACAATTCTGCTATGAAAAGCTAGGAAAAACTCCACCCTCAGGCCTGAGGGGTCATTCCACAAGAAGTACAGCTGCTTTCCTGGCTGCGGCCAGGGATATCCCTCTCCTAGAAATTTGTCAAGCAGCCACCTGGAAAACAGTCCATACCTTTACCAAGCATTACTCTCTGGATATCCAGGCTAGGAGTGATGCTCGGTTTGGCACAGCAGTACTTCAAAGCCTATTCCCAAAGTAGGTTATGTCCCTCCTCCTTGGAGGTAATGCTCAGTAGTCTGCAATTGTCAGAATACAGCACGACTTCATTTTGTTTGAAGAAAAAATTACTCACCTTAATAATTACATTTCTTCTAATGGAGTCTTGCTGTATTCTGACCTCCCTCCCTGCCTCCCCTCTCAGAACCTGTTTTTGGGAAGTGGGTGGGCAGGTGCAGTGTTGCACCTCAGGGGTGTATTTTCTGGCACCCTCCTCCCTTTTTGTTTGGGTGCTTATTTATTATTGTTATTTTTGGGTTTAGTTTTTGGGTTTCCTGACTTGAGTCATCCTTGGGAATCCAAAACTTTTCAGCTAGTTGGCTAGTAGAATTTTTACAATTTCCACATAGAATTTTTAGTTTAGTTGGGCTAGTAAGAATCTGATGGTTTGAGTTCAAAACACTCCAGACAGAAACTTCAACCAAGATTGAGCTCTGCGTTCCATGCCCTGCATGGAAAGTTAACCCTTAGTTCTCAGGGGCAGTTCAAAGGATGGGAATTACTGCAATTGTCAGAATACAGCAAGACTCCATTAGAAGAAATATAATTACTAAGGTGAGTCATTTTTTCTTCTGGTTCATACAGCTATCCAATTTTCTACCCACCTGGTTACAATTTCCCCACCCATAAATTACCATTTGTCTTCACTAGTCATCTATGTGGCACTGGCAATCAAAGGCACTACTGGTGTCAAAATGCAAGGTATCCAGTTATTGATCAATATCCAATGCCTGAGAAATCATGTTGAAGAATGCATCAGTTCTGACTGGAAGGGTCTTTCATTCATGCATACATGCTGCCTACCTTCCTGGAGACAGTATTTCTCAAAGAAGTCTACCACCTTTTCCTTGATAAGGTTTCAAGATGATTACTGACTATTGAGGTCAGGCTAACTGGTCTGTATTTGCCCAGGTCTCCCCTGTCCCTGTTTTCTTTTTTTTTTCAGACAAAAAAACATGGTATATGCTTGAGTACAGGATACAGAGGTAGACATGATATTTCTTGTCAACCCCCACCCCTCTCCCCCATCCCCAAAGCCCCTTCCCCCAGCTCCGGATACCATACACCTGGGTGACCTCAGACCCTATTCAGCCTGCAACCAGAGGAGAATCCAAGACTACAAGCAACATCTTACAGCAAGAAGACAGTACGTTCAAGAGGCTGGAGAAACTTGGACTCCAGACTGCAGCAGATATAGGGTATGTAGAGTTCCCCAGACCATCTTGTAATTTTTAAGGAAGCCCCACATACTGGCTTTGAGATGCTCTGCCCTCAAGTGAAAAAGCAACTCTTGCAACCATTCAGAATACGTGGGAGTATGTGCATCAAGCCAGTGAAGCAATACCAGCTTGTTGAGGTACAGGGAGATCAAGGCCATGTAATACCTCTGCTGCTTGACTGGATACTAGCAAAATGCCCCACCAAGCACACTTTAGGCATAAAACAATCATCTAGACCAAGTAAGGGGTCTGCTTTGGCCCGTATCAAGTTCCATACGGATTTAATTGGAGGACAGTCCAAGAAGATATGCAACAAGGGTCCCTCTTCTTGATGGCATATGGTACAAACCGATGAGGATGTTCTCCCCACTTTGAATAGTCTGACTGGAGTCTAGTACATGTTATTCAAAATCTGGAACTGGGTTAGTCTCAGTCTGTCTTAGGAAACATAAATGTAAGTGTCTTGCCATATCTTAGACCAAGCATCATCCAGGGAGGGGAATCTGTTGAACCAATATCTGGGTTTCCCATCCAGCTCCTCAAAAGCTTTATCAACCAAGGAACAGTAAACCCAGGAAATGGCATGGGGTGACCTAGTAAGTAGTGAAAGAGACTTGAGGGAACTCCCTGTGGTATCTTCCTGAGTTAAAAAGTCTTTCTTTTTAATAAGCAGGTGTCTCAGCTGAAAGACTTTAAACACGTGTCTCAGAGGGATCAAACATTTTTTGAGAATAACCTCTACAGCACAACTTTCCTCACTAAAAAGTTTGCCAAGCCAGACACCCTGTAACTGAGGGAGCCAGGATTCTGAGATGACCCCCCCCCCAATTTTGAGGTTAGGGTTCCCCATGATAGGCTGGGTAAGGTCCTTCTGATGGTCATGTTTTAAAAAGGAGCACAACTGCGCATGTACCCTGACTGAGACTGCTATGGGATATCCCTGAGTTTACTAGGGAGATCTTTGGGGATAATATGTAGAAGCACCTCAGGAGAAAGACCTGCAGAGGTTATCTGCTCCAACTCTAATTGTAGCCAGGTCAGAACATATGGAAGAGAATTCTGCTCCAGCAGATCACAGAGCCATTTCAGGTACTTACTCTCATGGCATGCCAAGTAATATACCCCAAAATGTGGCAGGCATAGACATCCTTGACCTTTGGGGACCACCAGCTTATTGAACTCATGCCTCAGGGATTTGCCCAACCAGATGAAATCCACTAGCCCAGAGTGAACTTTTTGAAACCACTTACATGGCAACCACGAGTTCAATATACAGTATTTAAGGGGCAAAACATTCTCAGCAAAATATTCCTTTTGATTAAATTAACATGACCCCAAAGAGATATTGGGAGGCTTCTCCATCTTGCCAGGTCCTGTTGGACAACATGTAAAAGAGCATCTGGATTAAACTTAATCACGTTAGCCTCACTCCTAGATAAGTGTATGCCCAGGTATTTCAGACTCTTAGGGGACTACTGTACTCCTAACTGGACAATATCCTGTTTGAATAACTTACTGTTGAGGGGAAAGATAATAGTTTTATCTAGGTTGATCTTGTAATTGGAGAAATGGCTAAATTCCCAAATAGAATCAAAGACAGCTGGGAATGAGTCCCGGGGATGGGAAAGATGGAGTGAAATGTCATCTGCATAGGCCGATAACTTGAGCTCCACGTCTCTGTTTTCATGCAGAAGTTCAACATCAGCCCCCCTCTAGTCCACTGGAATCACTCTGGTCACTATCAAGCAACTGAACAGGCCTGCCAAGGGTGCCACCAGAGTCTACCTTACCTCCATGGGCCTGAACAAATAATAGTTCACACAAAAACAGTAAAGATGAATGGCAACACACATTTCTTACACCAAAAAACTAACCAAAAAAAATGCCTAAATGCAATGAATGCCAAAAAGTAATTGAACAGACCAAAGCCATTTGGAAGAACATTGACTCTCATAGGTGCTGAGACACCGCCTCTTCCTATAACTCATGTATATATTTATTTAGTGTTTGTTTTTGAGGTAGGCACACTAGACAATACTGTACCTATTTTGGGCACGATGCAGGAGAATACAACAAAAATAACAACAGCACAGTGGCACAAAGGTACATACCCACATACAGTATACACCACATATACAGTATACCCACTTTCCTGAGCACTTGTGGATACAGCCCTTCCAGTCCCCATGTCTCAACACCCTGAAACCCTTGAGCACTTTATCCTCAATGACAGACTCTATTACCGTCTTTAACCCACCTCAGTTTTAATGCTACACTCTGGAAGTGGCTCTATCTTCTACCATAAATATTGATCAAAAGAATTAATTTCATATATCTGGTTTTTGTCCTGTCCTCCTCCACCCATACCCCTCCTCCTCCTGCTTTTCTAAAGTCCAGGGTGAATATCTGGCTATTATGCCACTAGGCATCAAGAGCAATGCTTAACCAGACTGAATTATGGCTGCTTGACCCAAGAGGATCCTCTACCCTCACCTCCCTATTTTGTCATGATTTGACATATCTAGGATCAGTATGGCACAGTCCTTAATCTGATCTGCCACATGCTTTTTTACTGAAATGCAAGCTCTTTATTTCTAGTGCTTCTTGCCTCAGTAATTCTTCAGTCTGCAATTGACATATTAAGGTCTTCTGGAAGGACAATGCCACAGCCCTGCATCTGTCTTCATAATCTTCTTCACTAGTGCCCTGTCAGTCTCTTCTGATTAACTTGGTGGCCTAGAGGCCACCACTATTTGGACATTATTACCACTTCTACTGTTGGATGAACCCATTGAGATTCCTCCCAGTCCAAATTTCCTTATCCTCAATTACGCTGATGCCACTCCTGGTCTAAGGTGTCACACCCTTCCCCTGCTCCTTATTCTTTCTAAACAGATCATAACTGTTGACCCAGTCATGGATGTCCATGTTTCTGTAATCACCATGATATCCTGTCTTACCTCTGCTGCAGCTGCTTATAGGTTGCCAATTTATTTTCCTTTGTCTTCTGATGTTTATGCAGACTATTCTACAGGAGCCTTGCCTGTATTCTTTACTAAGTCTGTTACCCGCTGTTTCTCTTCTCTTGCTCTTTAACCATTAGGCATTTATTACCACACATCCAGGCTGATTTGTCTGCTCCTGGTTTACATTTACCGCCACCAAACATGTTTGAGTTATTCTCTACTCCCAGATTAGTCCTGCTTTTTGGGGATGTGCAGACAAATTCTCCCTCATCTAATTTTCTACCTTTAATGTCCCCTTATTTAGTTTAAACAACCTGATATTTGTGCATGGAATATCTGCCTCTGTTCCTTTGTCCCTTCTCTGTTTGGATAAAGATCATCTTGTTTAAATGGGCCTTTTTTTTCCAGATTTTGTTCCTGTCTCCCAAAAAGTGAAACCCTTCTTTTGTGCACTATTCCTCTGATGAATTGCTTAATTTATAGATTTTCATATTTCACCTGCCTTGTCTGTCTCTGCGTACTTATTAGGAGGTCCACTGAGAAGGTCACAATACCAGCCACTCTCAGTTTGCTTCTGAACTCCCTGAAGCTGGCCTTCACTTCCTCTGTCAAATTCCCTGACAATCCATACCTACAGTAATAAGATGAAGTGAGATGCTAAAAGAACCCCCCGCCCACAGGCAGGGGTGGAAATCTGGGGCCATTTATGTGTCAGGCCCCTACCTGGTTGAGATACCCCCCGAGAATATCTAAGGCAAAACATTCGTTCATAGTGTATAATGTAAATAGACTGCCATGACTGTGTAGTTTTCCTGTTTAAGGATGTCTTAACCACCGCTGCACTTGGTTTTCAATACACTACGTTTTCACTGCGTACACTTGTTTATTTATGTATTACAATAATCTGAAATACATCTTTGAGTCAAAGACTCCTTTGCAAAGATTCCACGTCAGAGATACATAGGATAACACAGGTAGATACAGAGGGTAACATATGTAAATAGTAGCTAGTCAACTAAGAATGAAAACACAGTATAGGGCAGCACATGCCCAGCATCAAATGTTAAGGAGCAAAAAGCAAAATTCTTAGGGTCAGGTAGCCAGACCCGATGCTAAGTGAAGTGCAGTAAAATACAGTAATGCAAAATGAGGGACCACAGGGGGTCTCAGTTTGAAGGGAGAGTGTGGGATAAGGGGTGGAAGTAGGGGACTAGGGACAGTCACAGGATTACAGCATAAGGAGCTAATTTGTGAGGTTGGTTTTGAAGGGGCCCAGCTTGGGTTCAAGAAAGATGGAGTTGGGAAGCTCATTGAGCCATTTAGGGGCCCGATATAGAAAAGCCCTTTGGCCCAAGGAGGTCCTACAAAGGAGGACAGCTATGAGGGACTTAGCAGTACATCTGGTGGACCTGTTTGGAGGGGCCAGCTGAATGAGTGGGTGAAGCCCTGGAGGGGCAAAGTTGAGTAGGATTTTCTTGCCTAGGAGACTGGTGTGATATTTAAGTCTCCCGTCGAAGTTTAGCCACTGGGTATGCCTATATAAGTCACAGGAATGGGTGTATCTGTCACAGCCCATGATCAGATGGCTTGCTTTGTTTAGGGTGATTCTGATGCGGCTTAAGGCAGTCGGATCCGCGGAGTCATATATTACAATGCCATAGTCCATAAGGGAGAGTACAGAGGAGGATACCACCAGACAGATGGCTTCTGGGGAAAGACAATGCTTGAGATGGTAGAGGAGACCTAGCCTGGTGTTGAGAGAAATGAATAGGAGCTGGATATGCGCATGAAATGAGAGGGATGTGTCTAGTGTTATGCCCAAATATTTAAATGTGTTAACCTGTTCTAGCGGGTCACCCAGCGAACTGGCGATGGTAAGGACTGATCCAGAGTGAGGACTCTTTCAGTGGGCAAAGATCATTGTTTTTGTTTTTTTGTGATTAAGTATAAGCCTATGGCCCCCAAACCAGGATTCGGCTTCCATGAAGTTGTTCTGGAGTGTGTGCTGGAGGGAGAAGGGGTGTTAGTGACTGCTAAAAATGACAGCATCATCAGCTTATAAAAGAATTTTACCTGGGCAGACATTGGGAAGTGAGTTAAGAAATAAGCTAAAGAGGAGGGGGCCAAGTATGGAGCCTTGTGGAACACCAGAGAGGACAAAGCAGCAGTCAGACAGAGTGAAACCGATTTTGACACATTAAATCCTAGCAGCTAGGTAGTCTGCAAGCCAGGATATTGTTTCTTGGGCGAGGCCTAGGGCAGGTAGGTAGTGAAGGAGCAAGGCATGATTGACTGTGTTGAATGCCTTTGTGAGATCAATATAGATTGAGGTGAACACATGCCCAGGGTTGAGGGCCTGGTTTATGTAAGAGGTGTACTCTACGAGGGCAGTGGTTGTGCTGTGGCCCCTCCTAAAGCTGTACTGCTCGTGGCAAAGGAGATTGTGCTTGTATAGGTAGTGCGTGTGTTGACTGACTACGATTTTCTCTAATGCCTTCGAGAGTGGGGGCAATATTGAGATGGGCCTGTAGTTATTGGGGGAGGTACTATCATCACTTTTCAGGATAGGGGTTATAACAGCTTGTTTCCATGGTGATGGGAATTGTCTGAAGCAGAGAGATTTGTCATGGATTTTGGTTAGTGGAGGAAGAACTTCATCAAGTGTGAGACAGAGAAGCTTTAAATCCAGGGTTTTATTACTGTGCTGGGACTTGGCCAGAACTTTGGATAAGTATTTAATGGCTTGATTAGGTGATAGGGTACGAAGAAGAAGGGGGTGTATTTATTGGGTGGTGAGTGCCAGGGGAGGGTCAACAAATTGGGGGGTAGAACTTCTTTGAAGTCAGAGAAGGTGCTGTTTAGGATGTTTGCTATGGCCCAAGGGTCTTGGATACTAGTCCCACCAGCTGATAGTTGAGCAGGGGGTAGGGATTTGGTCTTGTCAGTGAGTTCTTTGATATTTTTCCAAAAGTCCTGACTAGAGCCCCAAGAGGAGGTAAGGGCTTCTTTGTAGTGGGCCGCCTTAACCTGGTGAATGGCCCCATTGCACACGTTTCTAGCCTCTCTATAGAGTTGCCTATCCCTCGGGAGTTGAGTTTCGAAGACTTTGTGCCACAGATTGTCATGATACCACATCATGTCTAAGAGGGCCTGAGAGATCCGGGAGTGTCCTGGTTTTTGGTGTAAAATTTTGTGAGGGGGGCATTCAAGTCACAGTCTGCATTGAAAATGGCGATGAAGTGGGAAAATGCAGTGTCAATGCACTTGGTTATATCAATTGGGGTCCAGTCACAGGCCTGGAATTGGGACATGAGCTGGGAGAGGGAGCCCTTCTTCAGCTGTCGCTGGTAGGAGGGAACCAGGGGCTGGCAGGGGTTCTTGTTAGACCACCAGCAGGCAACTGGTGAGTGGTCACAAAGAGCGTCAGGAAGCACCTTGACTTGAGAGATATTTTTGGGTCTATTGGTGAAAATGAGGTCAAGTAGGGTTGTGTTGCCTGTCTTGTCATTCAGCCTAGTAGGGGATCGAATGACTTGGGGGTGGTCGAGAGCTAAGGCAGAGTCATTGAAGTGACAGGGGGAGGGTGATAGCCAGTTGATGTTGAAGTCACCAACTTGGATGACTTTGTTTTTGGGGGGAGTTGAGAGATGTAGATCAAGACATCTTTAAATGGAAGCTTTTGGTTACTGAGAGGGATGTAGGCCACTGAGAGGTAAAGAGTTTCCCTGGGTTTCCAAGCAGCAATCTGATGGAGAGAATTTGTGCTTCACGGTCTGAGGAGGGTAGGATAACTCTGGTGGCTTGCAGTGTATTTTTTATGTAAAGGGTGCAGTCGCCACCTCTTTTTGTGAGTCAGTCAGCATGGAATAATGAGTAGCCATCTAAGGCACTGCTGAATCAGGGGTTCTCATGGCAAGTCAGCTTTCTGTTAGTGTCAGGATATCAGGGGAGTGCTGTGCAAGCCAGCCTTGGAGGGAGGAGAATTTCTTTTGCAAGCTGCAGATATTAAGCAAGGCTATTAGGAGCCCATTTTGTTTGACACTATATGGGGTGTGTCGAGGGGGAGGACCAGGGTTGGGGTAGACATTGCCAGAGAGGAGTAGAAAAAGGAGCGTATACCATAAGAGGGCATATTTTGGGAATTTCTGTTTACAATGGTTAAAGCCAGGGTGGAGGTTACACACTACCATAGGGTTCTAATGCTGGGAGCTAGCCATGTGAGTGGGGGAGGCCCAGGCTCGAGATGGTGGGGGAGTAGGTGGGAGGTATGTTGTGCAAGAGGGTGACACTGCTAGAGGTGACTTGCGTTACATGTGAGGGGGCTGGTTGGGCACAGGTACAGGTAGGTAGGGGGGAGTGGGTTGAGAGAGTGGGGAGAGGGGCCTAGGACCAGTGGAGAGGAGGAGTAACCAAAGTAGTACCATATTTGGGTTAAGGAGGTGGTCCTTGGGTTGAATAGCCTTAGTGGGTAGTTGACAGTATGGCAGACATGGTAGGGTAGCAGTAGTGCACCTGCTTATGGAGCAAGGGTTGCAGAGTTCTATTCCAGAACAGGGAAATAGGCCAGGATGTAGAGGGCTCAGGGGAGGCACACAGTCCAGGCACTGAGGCTGGGTGACAAATTGACTGAGAAGCACGGAAGAGAGGTGTAGGAGAAGGCTTCAGAAATGGATGGAATGGCGCTCAGTACTGAACCCCTGGTGGTAGGTTAGTATAACCTGCAAAGGTGGAGACAGACACACTAACAAAAGTGTCACATGACTGGATGACAGTAATAAAGGAGGAGTTAGACTTGGGTGGGCAAGGAGTCAATGCAAAGCATCGACAGGTAAACACCTCAGTCAGTGCTGCGTAGGAAGAGGGGTGCCTTTATCTCTTGGCTGCCCCACGTTACTCCTTGCTTCCTGGTCTGTTCTATGAGGCCCTCTGAGTCCTGGGCCTGGTCTGTATGTGGCCATGTAGCCTGTGCAGCAGAGGAGGTTCAATGGGTGCTTATGAAGAGAGACAGAGCAAAGGGGTCAGGTTACAGGTGGGAACTCCAACAATGTGCATACTGGACATGACTGTGCATGTGCGACAGTTGCAAGTGCTGTGGGAGGAAGGTGAAATGGAAGCCAACAAACAGGTACCAAAATAATCAGTTACTCTGCAGTTGAAATCTTACAGAGCATGCACTAGTCTATGCCACAGTTGCTCTAAGAGCACACCATTAAACAGTTACAATGTCCCCTGAAAACACTTCCCCGAAGTAGGCGACACACAAATACATCCCCATGGACTTAGTGATTAAAATCCCCATATGCTACACATCGACTGCGGTCCTTAAAGCGACAATCAAAACACACATAAATGGCAGCCTGCTACAAGAGTAGCAGAGTCTATCAGTCATTGTCAGCCAATGCCGGGTAGTAAAGACACCTCGGTTGGTGCTGCATAGGAGATGGGGTGCCTTTACCTCTTGGCTGCCCCACGTCCACCCCTTGCTTCCTGGAGTGTTCTGTGAGGCTCTCTGAGTCATAGGCCTGGTCTGTATGTGGCCGTGTAGTGTGTGTGTGTGTGTGTGGCAGAGGAGGTTTGGTGGGTGCCTATGAAGAGAGACAGAACAAAGGGGTCAGGTTATGGGAGGGAACTCCAACACTGTATGTGCTTGACATGACTGCGCGTGCACGACAGTCACAAGTGCTGTGGGAGGAAGATGAAATGGATGCCAACAAACAGGTACCAAAATAATCCGTTACTATGCAGTTAAAATCTTACAGACCATGCATCAGTCTTTGCCGAGATCGCTCTAAGAGCACACCACTAAACAGTTACATTGTCCACCAAAAACACTTCCCTGAAGTAGGCAATGTACAAATACATCCCCATGCACTTAGTGATTAAAATCCCCTTTGTGCTACACATCGACTGCAGTCCTTAAAGCTACAATCAAAACACACATAAATGGCAGCCTTCCCTGCTTCCCTTAGGGAAGTTTGGTATGCCTCCCTGTCTTCATCCCGCTGCGTTCCCTCATATTTCCTGAAGGCCAGCCTTTTGGCTTTGACCTTTTCTGCTACTGTTTTTGAGAACCAAAATGGTTTCCTTCTTCTTTTGTGCTTCCTTTTCTCTCTAACACAATGGGATGTTGCTTCAAGAATTGCATTCTTAATGCTTGCCCACTTTGCCTGTACCCCCTCACCTGTATTTCTTTTTGCCAGGGTTAGCTTAAGTATGTCAGCCATCTTATCAAAGTCAGCTCCTCTGAAGTCCCATATTTTTTCCTTGGAATGGGATGATTTAGTTCTAGTGGCCAAACTGAACCATACCATGTGATGGTCACTGGCCCCCAAGTGACTTTTTACCTGGAGATCTGTGATCCTTTCCCTGTTAGTCAGTACTACATCTAGGATAACCCTGTCTCTTGTGGGTTGTTGTACCAGTTGTTTGAGGCCCTCTCCCTGCAGGGAATCCACTGTGTGTCTAGTTCTGGCAGATGTTCCTACTAGTATTGACCAATCTGTATCTGGCATGTTGAAGTCTCCCATTATCAGAACCCCCTTTAGCTATCATGTTTTGTATATCTTCTAACAGTAATGTGTCTACTGTATGTCCTCCCCCTGGTCTGGAGGCCTGTAGAAAAACCTAGTTCGTATGGCTGTCCCATTTCCTGTTTTCAGGGTGACCCACATTTTTTGTGGCCACTTATGTGTATTCTGAATTTCTGTAGCTTTGATATTTTCATTGACATACAGGGCCACTCCCCCCACCTTTTTGCACCTCGGTTTCTTCTGAACAGTACATAGCTAGGTACTCAAGTCTCCCAAGTGTGGTTACTGGTAAACCATGTCTTGCTAACTGCTACTAAGTCCAGTTTAGCCTCTGTCACTATTGCCTGCAGGTCTAGGATCTTGTTTCCCAGACCACAAGCATTTGTGTACATGAATTTCCATTGGCCAGATTTCAGTGTGTTAGTTGTTGAGTGAGGTCTGGAATTTCCCCTGTGCGTCATATGGGGAGCTGGATCTTTTTCCTTACCTGGTGATGCAAATGAACTGCAAACATGCTGAACTCCTGTTTGACCGCTAACTGAGAGGGGAAGGGTGTTCTTCCCATTCGACGTATGGGGTGCTGCACCCTTCTCCACATTTTCTAGTTTAAATATTCTGCAAAGATGTCAAACTTCTGCCCTAATGCACTGACTCCCTCCTTAGTCAAATGCAGCACATCAAATTTAAAGAACTTTCGCTCCCAAAAGTGTTGTCAGTTCCCTACAAATTTGTGTCCTTTTTCCTGGCACCAGGCCTTGAGCCACATGTTTAGCTCCCCTAGCTTTCCCCCTGTGACCTTCTGTCCATCTTCCCCCCTCTCCCAGACTAGCAGGATCTCAGAGAAAGAGATGCCGGAAGAAATGGAAGATAGTTTGTCACCCAGCCTGGTCAGGTGTTCCTTGGTCTCCACAACTGACCAGCTGGTGAGATTGTTAGTCCCTATGTATACCATGACGTCAATGTTTTCTCCTGCTTCCCGAACAATTTTAGCAATGCAGTCAGTGTCTCTCCACGTTGATGTACTGGGAGACATCTGACCATTACCCCTGGCAGGAGATAAGTATCAACTCCCCGAATCATGGAGTCTCCTATGATCAGAAGTTTTTTGGATTTCCTTTTTAATTTTTTTGTTTTGGTTCCTGTTTTGGGTGGTTTTGTTGTGCCAGCAGTGTCCTGCTCTGCAGTGTCCTTTGCCCTTTGTTTGATTTTGGAGATAGAGGCAGATACCTGTTTGTAGTTTTTATATGGTTTTTGGAGGTAATATGTTGGAGAGCACCGAGTGATGGGGCACCTGATTTGCCCCTCCTAACCACCTGCCAACCTCCTGGACCAACTACCCTCTGCAGTCGAGGTGCTTCTGTTGGATGTTGGGGAAATGGCGGGTGGATCTGATAATATATTTCCTCTGGAATATGCACTTTGAGGCACGCACTCTCTGCCCATGCTGCCTGTAGCTGAGCCCTTAGATCTCCAATTGCCCAGCATGTAGGACAGTGTCTTAAATCCTGTAAAACTGCCCTTCTGAAAAGTGTTCTGCAGTACCTGGAGTTAATGATATCCATTCCAAATAAATTACTTGGTTTATAACCTTATCAGAGTAATTAGAAGGAAGAAAATGAAAGCAAATGTTTGATTTTGTGTTTTGTTTGTTTGTTTTTGTATAACTTGTTATAACAAGTTAAATTACTAGTGCCCCTGTAAATGAGGTCACTGTGTGGATACCCCTCTGATCTGCCCCTTCCTGCTTTGCCGCAGAAAAAGTCATGACTGTGCTACCCTATAAAAGGAGTGTAGTGTGGGGTGATTGGGGATGGGGGTGGGTGGCAGGGCCCTTCCTCTGCCAAAAAAGAAGAACCCCAGATGAAAGAAGCAAGGAGGTAAAAGCAGAAACAATCAGCCAGTAACAAATGCAGTAGCCCTGAAAGCTTATCCTAATAAGAGATAAAACTGTAAAACCTGTAAAGCACCACCTGTATGAATTTCACAGAAGATATACCCTGTAAGAAACACTATGCTGTAGAGAAAAATTAAGCAGTAACAGAAGATATGCCTTGCAAAAGACAATTTGAATCAGAAGATTACAGCAGTAATATGTTAGCACACACCTGTAGGCATACCCTGTAATGATGCAGCAGAAGGCATACCCAGCAACAACAATTTGAATCAGAGAAAAATAAAGCAATAAAATGTTAGCAACAAACAGTAACAGTCCCTGTGAGTACAAAACAAAAACAACAACACACAGTAAATCTGCCTAGCCAAAAGAAGCCTTAATCCTTTCCCTTGCTCTGGTAAGGTTCTTTGCTCTGTCCTTTCAAGCAACCTAGAAGAAAAGAGCTCGGGTGAAGCTAGGTGCCTTGGCCAGCAAACCTAGTCATCTGCATAAAGAAGAACCCTGCCTGAACAGAAGCTGGGCAGGCATTTAAAGACTAAAGATCAATGGGTGCAGGATGGAGCCCTGGGAGTCACCAGAGCATACAGGCTGGGTACTAGAGATGGTGGTGTGAATTTTTACACATTGGGACCTTGATGAAAGGTAGTTAGAGGTGCAGGAGAGGAGTCCGTAAGAGAAGCTGAGTTGGTGGACTGTTCAGTAAGTGGGAGTGTGAGACCATATCAAAAGACTTGGAGAGGTCAGTAAAAATGACACCGGCAAGGTGGCCCTTGTCTAGGGCAGAGTAGAGGAAGTTAGAGAATTCTGTGAGGGCAGTGATCATGCTATGGGCAGATCGGAAGCCATGCTGATCCCTACATAACAGGCCATGGGTGTCAAGGTACTCTGTGAGTTGATCTGGCAGTATTTTTTTGAAAGCTTTGGAGAGTGGATGGAGGATGGAGATTGACTGATAATTGTTGGGGGAGGAGCTATCCCCCACCTTTCAGTATGGGGGTAATGACTGCTGTTTTCCAGGAAGTTGGGAACTGTCCAAGATACAGACAGTAGTTGAGTAAGTCTATGAGCGGGGCAAGGATGGAGTCAAGGACCAGTCAAAGGAGTCTTTTGTCAAGGGGGTCATTGCAGGGGCTAGTGCCACTGAGTGCTTTGGTTAAGTAAGATTTGGCTTCTTGCCAACTAATGACCCATGAGTGGAATGGTAGGTGGTGGAGATTAAGCGCTGGAGAGGGTGAAACTTGGTTGAAAAAGTTGCCGTTGAGGACTGCACTGATATCAGAAAAGGCAGTGCTGAGCCAGTCAGCGATACTTTTTGGGTCTGTGGAGGTGGTGCTGTCAATGTCAAGTTGGGATGGGGGTAGAGAGCAGGATTTCCCGTTAAGTTCTTTTATATTGTCCCAGAACTTACGGGCTCTCCCCCAGGAGACAGCCAGAGAGGATCTGTAGTATTCTGCCTTGGCTTTACATATGGCCCAGGTGCATCTGTTACACTCAGTATTATAGGCTTGTCTGTCTGTTTGCCAGAGGCGATGGCTTTGTCCCAGAGGTTGTCCCTCAGTTGCAGTTGCTAAAGAAGCATAGGAGTGACCAAGATGCATTACGCTTCTTGGTATGGGTTTTGACAACTAGGACGAATGTATCACAGGCCTTGTTGAGGGAGCTAGTGAAGTAGTTGAGGGTCTCGTCTATGTTCTGGGCCAGTTTTATGGGGGACCAATCCCAGTAGGCTAGTTAGTGTTTGAGCTTACTGAGGCTGCCAGGTCACAGACTGTGATGGGAAACAAAGCTGGAAGGTGGTTTGAGTAGCCAACAGGACCAGGTGAAGAGTATTGGAGTGTGGTTGCTTAGTGAGTTATGGAGGACCAGGGCCTCCACTAACCACAGCTGGTGCAACTCTATGACCACCCTCTCTGCCCAATACATTCCAAGCTGCCATGAAGGCCATTGAGGAATAGAAGTAGCAGTAGTCGTCCTAAGCCTTCGCTCTGACCTAAACTGCTGCTCACATATTTCTGCCCAGGCTGTACCTGGCTCCAAGGTAAATGCCAACAACTTTCTATTGACCAGGCAGCCACCAAACCTCCATATCATACATTAGAAGAGAACAGATCCAGTGTCCCTGCAGCTAACCAAATCCCCTCCAGGTCCTACATGACTGTATGCTAAACATACCTGTTCCTTCCGTGCAGTCCCTCCTTTGGCCTGATTCTAGTTCCTGTCATCCACCCCATGCTTAATAAACTTAGAAACTTGGGATCCCCTAATTAGGGAATAAAACCAGTTACTGGCTACAGTAAATTTAATGCAAAAACAATTAATTTAAGATGCCCTAGATACATTTTTATTGTGACCTTCCTAGTCCCTGCCAACAACAAAATGTATTCCTTGAGCAGGACTGCAAGAAACCCTAGACAGGAATTTGCTGTGACCTCCTTCAGCTTTACCAAAGTTACCTCAACAGAATTCACTATTTGACCCTCGATAGTAGTATTGTATGTGTTACAAATGTATAGAAAATATACACTACTGCAGGTAGGGTGTCACAGCAACCAGCAGCAATGCTCATTATTGTCTTTTTTTGTAAATAAGAACTTTAACACATTTTCCATTTTACACAGGCAATACATGGAATATATTCAGATAAGCATTTTTAGTATTACACAGCTACAGCAGTATAATAAAAGCCTCTATTTCCATATTAATGTGTCTGTTGAGTGCTTTATATGTCCAATGCTTTATAATGACCTTCAACACTTTCTAAAATGTGCATTCCCATTATGGATTGATTTATGTATTCATTTATTTATTTATTTTATTTAGTTATATTTTGTTAACCAGGTAGGCTCACTGAGACTGGAAGACTCTTTTTGAGGAACGACCAGGAATTAATTTTATACAAGTAATTCTTCAAGTTTCACAGTACATATGAGGCTGGATATTCAAAAGGGTTGCACCATGCACAATAGGGTTGTGCCTGCGTAAGTCCAAAATTGCGCCTTTCTGGCATATTCAGCAGGAGGCAGTCGTGCCCCCCAAGTCAAGCTGAGCAACAGCGCAATGCTAATGAAGGCATGCTCAACAGGAGGGGGAGGAACCATGCATAAACTGCACAGCCCGATATTCAGCGAGCTGTGCAGAGTTGTGCAGGTGCAACCCCCAACCTGCGCCTGCACAACTTTGAGCAAAAAAAAAAAGGAGTAAGTCGAGGACCACTCAGGTGAGCTGCCACATTGCAGGGCATAACACAGCAGCTGCCACCTGTGGGTGGCCCTCAATGTACTCCCTGTGCCCCCCCGAAGCCGAATCATGGGCGTATAGTAACCCCCCTCCCCCTGACTGGCCTGATCGTGGGCATAATAGAAGAACCCCCGACTGGCCCGATCGCGAGCATAAGTGAAAAAAACCCTCCCCGACTGGCCCAATTGCGGGCATAAGTGTAAAAACCCCCTCCCCGACTGGCCCGATTGCGGGCATAGTGTAAAACCCCTCCCCGACTGGCCCGATTGCGGGCATAAGTGAAAAAAACCCTCTCCCGACTGGCGATCACGGGCATAAGTATAAAAACCCCTCCCCGACTGGCCTGATCCGGGCATAAGTGTAAAAACCCTCCTCCCCGGCTGGCCCGATCGCGGCCTAAGTGAAAACCCCTCCCCGACTGGCGATTGCGGGGCATAAGTATAAACCCCGACTGGCCCGATTGCGGGCATAAGTGAAAAAAACACTCTCCCCGACTGGCCCGATTGCGGGCTAAGTGAAAACCCCCTTTCCCGACTGGCCCGATCGGCGGGCATAAGTGTAAAACCTCCCTCCCCCGACTGGCCTGATCCGGGCATAAGTGAAAAAAAACCCTCTCCCGACTGGCCCGATCGCGGGCATAAAGTGTAAAAACCCCCTCCCCACAACTGGCTGATCCGGGCATCAGTGCCAAAAACCCTCCTCCCCGACTGGCCGGTCTCAGGCGCAAAGTGAAAAAAAACCTCTCCCCGACTGGCCCGATCGTGGACATAAGTGCCAAAACCCCTCCCCCAACTGGCTGATCCGGGCGCAAGTGCAAAACCCTCCTCCCCGACTGGCCCGGTGCAGGCATAAGTGAAAAAAACCCCTCCCCTGACTGGCCCGATGCGGGCATAAGTGTAAACCCACCTCCCCGACTGGCCCGATCACGGGCATAAGTGAAAAAAACCCTACCCCGACTGGCCTGATTGCGGGCATAAGTGTAAAAACCCCCTCCCCGACTGGCCGATCCACGGGCATAAGTGTAAAACCCCCACCCCTGACCAGCCCGATCGGCGGGCATAAGTGACAAAACCCCCACCCCACTAGCCCGATAACAGGCAGAACAGAGTTCAACCCCAAGAACATATCCCTGGTGGTCCAGTGGACGTGAAGCCCGATCGCGGGCATTAGAGTCCACCACCCCAAGGTCCACCTACCCTGGTGATCTAGTGGCCCCAACCCCTACCCACCCACGGGCCCCACCACCCCGCTCCCCGTCAGCGGCGGCGTCAGCATCCACCTACCTGCCGCCCGCCACCCCACCGACTGACTGCTTGGTGGGGCTGCGCCCGATGGTTCAGAGCAAGAGCCAATGGGCCATGCAGCTATACCGTCTAAGGCAGATCAGATATGTGAATGATTAATTAGTGTTCACATATCTGAACTGCCTTATGCAATATCAGCTGCTGCGTCCATTAGCTCTTGCTCTGAACCAGGAGTTGTGCAGCCCTACCGCACCAATCGTCATGTCGCAGGACGGGCGCAGGCAGGTGGATGCTGCCACCCACCGGGCTGGCGGGGCGGGATGGTGGAGCTCATGGTGGGTAGTGTGAGGGGCCACTAGATCACCAGGGTAGGTGACCTTGGGGTGGACTCTAATGCCCGCGATCGGGCTTCACGGTCCACTGGACCACCAGGATATGTTCTGGGGGTTGAACTCTGTTCTGCCCAATGATCGGGCTAGTGGGGGTGGGGGTTTTTTGTCACTTATGCCCGCCGACCGGCCAGCTGAAGGAGTCTTTTTTCTATGCCCATGATCGGCCAGTCGGAGGTTGGGGTGATTTCAACAGTTATGCCTTTCTCGGGCTGTGGGGGCGTTGATCCTCGATGGCTGCTGCCTGGCAGGGTGCCAGGCGAAGTCTCAGATCGGGTCACCTGCATGCTAATGGCATGCAAATGGGGCCATAAATAGATGCAAATGGCCCCCCCTGTGCCTTGCATGAATTATGGCCCCATTTGCATGTCATCTTTTGAATATCGGAAATTTGCTCATGTAGCAATAGAACTTGCGCCACCGCATCTTGAATGCTCCACTCTGACCACTTGTGGTGGCGCAAGTTCCACTGTGCCATGTACAGTGGCTGTGGCCGGGGGGGGTGATATTCAAAGGAGCTGCTCAATAGCGCCAACTCCGTTGAATATCGCCCGGCCACACCCCTGCGCAACTATTTTGTGCAGCGCAAGGGCTTGCGCCACAGAATGGTGCAGTTTGAATATCCAGCCCATAGTGCCTAAGACAATAGAATAGACTAGCGTTCCCATTATGTAAGTAATTTTGCAAGGTTAAACAAGTCCACAATTACAGTATACAATACAGTGCATCAACTATAACAACTCAGTGTTAGGGGAGCACACACACACACACAACAGCAAGTCCACAAATCCATTATAATACATTACAATAATTTGAGCAATACAAAACAAACGGAGCACAAGTTAGCAGCAGCACTACAAAGCTTTATACAAAAGACATTTCTAATATCAGTCTATTGTCAAGTACTGAATACCTTAACTCGCCAAACTTTTGTATATTGCTATTAATTGTTTCTGTTTCTAGCCTGAGTTTCTCCAGACATACAAGCAGATTTACAAACTAAATCTAGCAGGTGTTGGCTACAGACTGTGTTTTCATTAAGAGGTCTTTACTGGAGTTCAACATTCTGGCAAGTTCCCCCCAAGCGCCTATCACCTATGTAAACTGTTAGGCCCATAGGACCCCATGGTTTCACTATTTTGGAGATCTCTACTGGTGGCTGCATTTGACCAATCCTTTCTGAGTGTCTGAGGGGTGTCTGGGGAGGGGGGCCACAGATGCCAGTGGAGACCATCTCAGTATTGTCTCGTAACTGGAGTGTATAACCAGTTGTATCTCAACTCAATTTGGTAGCAAAATGCAGAGTCCACTGCATACCTGCAGATCTTTCTTGCAAGATACCCTGAAAAGTGTCTTCCTCCTGCCACATAGTCCACATGATCCGTGGTCACTTGCACCTGTGAGATTTAAATATAAGTCTGCTAACATCCTATTTATTTCATTATCTCTTTATTCTCCTTCCTCTGTCTGCCCCCATCTGACCGCCCCTTCCCAGCCCCGTCACTTGGCTCCCCTGGGACTTATCTTGCAGCTGTGTCCTCTGCCACAGGACTAGTGGTGTGAGCCCAGTCACAAATGCAGAGCCTGTGAGGAGTCAGTCTTCATACTGTCTCTGGGGGTTCTATTTTTCTTCCTGGTTTTGCCCTTTACTACCCTGGGACCTCGGCCATTCATGGTACAAACGCGCATGGAGGCATGCATGAGTACTGGCACTGAGTGCACCCTGATCCACCCACCTGGCCTAATGCCAGCCCTCCAGTGCTCCATCCCTACCAGACAGAATCCACTCAGTGGCAGTCAAGAGCCTGAGAGGCCTACCTCCCCAATCTGGGAGAGGAGAGCTGTCTGACGACCGCTCTGTCCACTCCTAGCCCTCCCCCCAGCCGACCCTCAGCAACCCACGCTCATTCCCGAACATGGTTGCTGGCATGGTGACTGAGGTAAGGTGCCCTGCACCTCAGCCCTCTGCACCACTGGGCCAGCCAGCTAACATTCTATTTGACACTAGTGTCATGTTATGTGCCTAGAGATGGGCAAAATCCACAAATTTTGTTCTGCAAAATATTTTGAGAAATTTGTGCATTTCACAAAATATTTTGTGGCTGTGAAATGTGAAATTCCACCAGCGAAATGTGGAATTTCACCAGCAAATGGCATAATTTCACCTGTGAATGGTGGAATTTTGCCACTTGTGGGTTAAATTTCATATTTCGCAGGCAAAATTCCACATTTCGCACCCACAAAATATTTTGTGTAATGCACAAATTTTGCAAAATATTTCACGCAGCAAAATTCATGATTTCACCAGATTTCACCACAAAAATAAAATGTTGCTGCTTCTCTATACATGCCCCTCACAGTGGCACTACTCGTGGCCATCTCCCAATACTCTTCCTCCCACCATGTTTCCTCTCTCCTCCTGATCTCCTTCTTCCCCATACAGCACTGTAAAACAAAGAGTTTGTATTACATAGTAGCTTATCTCAAATCTCCTTGCAGCTCAGCCCCAGTGGAGCTGGAAAGGGTAAACCTAGCCTTAAAAGGCTCAGCTAGCATCCTATTAGACACTCCACATGCAGCAGCCTTCCACCTTCTGCCTTCAATAATCCTCCTTCCTTACAACCTCCCTCTTTGGACCACCACACACATGGGCACACACACACACTGGAACTAATGTTGGACTTGATATTCACCACTAGGATGTAGTGGACAGGCTACAGATTTATTCTGTGGTTTGGCTGAACCACTTGGTCATGTCCTTTGGGTTGATAGCACCTTGGTCTTTTCCACTCCTGTGAAGTCTGTCCATTGTAGAGCCTGAGGAAAGCTTAATCCCAATGTTTTGTTGGGATTTAGTGATTATTGCTGGTATAATGGCTGCCTCCACTAGAAGTGCCACTGAGGCAGTAGATGTTTGTATAGGAACATTTTGTTTTGTTGCTGATGCCCTAGTGTCAGTCCATTTCCACTCTATGCACAAAAAGGATTGCTCCATGGTTCAATGGTGACCTCAATTCACTAAGGCTATAGGGTCAGAGCTTAGAGCACAAGTGGAAAAAATCAAGCCAAGAATCTGATAGACTTATCCTGATGGCTCACTATCATGATTATCTGAAGGCAGTGATAGACATGAGAATGACTTTATACTTGAGCATCATCATGGCTGAAAGAAATAGTCCCTCTACTCTCTTTAGGGTGGTGGACAGCATCCTCAACACTAAATATGTTTTACAAAAATCTGGGGAGATCTTGCAAGATAGAAGTGAGGGTTTCTCTTATTTCTCCTCAGCTACGATCATGGACATCATGACAGAGATAGCCTCCATTCTGAGTAAGCATGACTGTAGTGGTCAAGAAGTGGAGATGATGGGTCATGGAAATTTAGTTTGTTTGGGACATTTTCCACCTGGCTAAATCAGATGAAATCTATCCAATGCTCCTTGCTCACCACCTAAGCCACTGTGTCTTGGATCCTCTTCCTGCCACTCTGTTAAAGGCTGGAGCAGCCATATAAACTCTTGTTCTGGCTAACATCTTTTATGCCTCTCTCAGACATTGATTATTATCCCTGCCTTGAATGAGGTGTTGGTTCAGCCCCTCCTTAAGAAGGTATCTTTAGATCCTGATGATTTCTTGAGTTACAGATCCATCACTAATTTGCCTTTTTTGACTTAAACGGATACTGTCAACCTTGTTTGCATCATATTATTTTTAGGTAAAAACCCACATTTTATGATTGCTTACAGTCTCTAAAATTCATTGATGCTGTTGGTTGCTTAGTCTGCCTCCTTGCTTATTAGAACCAAAATGCATGGTGATGTATAGGTATGCCCTGCTTTGTTTTGCTTCAAATCATTGAACTGCTCTTAGTGCAAACTTTCTGAACATTAAACACACACTCAGACAGTGCAACCACTCATGATACAATAATGTCCTCTACTCCCACTGCATAATCAGTGGCTAGATTGTGTTCGGGTGGGGTTCCTGAATCCAGGAAAGATGCAGTGGGAGCTGATCAAGAAATATAAACAAACATGTTTTGGTGCAGTAACACCAATATGGTGGGCAGTCAGTTTTTCAGTTTTTAAATGACAAAAAAGGATCTGTATCAATCTACCAGCTGCATTAGCAGTCTCCATAGAATGTGAACAATTGTAAAATGTGTTTTTTTTTAAACTAGGGACACTTTGAGGCATAAGGGAGTTAACAGTGTCCCTTTAAGTTATTAGGAAGGTGGTAGTTGTGCAATTAACACAGAACCCCACCCACCCCTGGAAATAGTTCCTTTATATCTGAGGTTCTGACATCATTTCCTCAAGAGTGCAAGGTGCATATCACTGTCATATCCTCTCTAGCACACTGCACTGACAATATAAGCATACACATTGTATAATATATATATTTCTATATATATGTATATATATATAATCATATAACCAATCACACACGTGCACACACACACACACACACAAATACAAACAAACAAAAAAAAGTAGATAAACATGTGGGGAGTAGTGCAATGTAATGGCTGTGGGGCAGCAGTCTTCTGGGAGTCTTTCTGGAGGCTGAGATGCTGCCCTATTTGCAGACAACTATCTGCCCTGAGGGAGGAAGTTGCCCGTCTTCAAGCCGCACTGGACAGTAGTAAGGAAACCTTCCCCCAGGCCACACTGGACAGTAGGAAAGGAACCTCCCCCATCCAGGGAGCACTAGTGCCACCACCACTACCTCAGAGGTTGCGAAGAAAGCACAGCAGTTGAACTACAGTGGGCTCAGGGAGGGTGAGGATGGTGGAACAGAGGCACACCCAGTCAATTGTTCCACTCCACAATCCATACACCATTCTGGGGGAGCATAGCTCCCCTATGGATGCACCCGAAGAGAAGACTGATGACAACTGTCACAAGGGAGGCCCACAGGAAGGAGGCAGAGGACACCACAGGGAAAGGAAGCAGCTCCTGGTGGGGGACTCAATTATTAGGGGTATAGAACTGGGGGGACCTGGGAAAACTGAAGTAAGGTGCCTGCCTGGTGCCATGGCTTGGAGGGACAGGAAGCGCATCCTCAGGATCACGAGAACAGCTGCAAGGGAGTCTGAGCTGGATGTAATTGTCCATCTAGGGACAAATGACTTGGCTCATCATGAGATTAGAGCAGTGCAGGAGGACATTGCAGAGTTGGGGAGGGGCCTAAGACAAGTAGCACACACAACATCCTTCTCTGAGGTGCTGCCTGTCAATGGCATGAGTGAGGAGAGGGTACTTTGCACCATGCAGTTTAATGAATGGTTAAAAAATGGTGTGGAGCATAGGGGTTTGGCTTCATTGGGGACTGGGGTTCCACCTGGAGGGACACCAGCCTATACTGGCAGGATGGTCTGCATCTGTCCAGGAAGGGAACAAGCCTTTTGAGCAATCGGTTTAAATGCTTCATTGGCAAGCTTTTAAACTAGTCAAACGGGAGGCACTGACAAGCAGCAGGAAAATCCCAGCCTCTCCCTACAAAACAGGGTACTAAATGAGAAAAAGACCGAGGTAGAACGGTCAGTGGGGGATGCTGCAACAGAAGGTAAAGCCATCAAAAAATGGAGAGCAATGTGTACCAGTGCCCGTAGTCTGGGTAACAAGCTTCCTGAATTAGTGGCCTTGATGGAGGAGGAACATCTGGATATCGTGGTAGTCACAGAAACATGATACACACAAAACCATGACTGGGACGTAAACATACCAGATACACTATCTACAGGAGGGACAGGGAGGTAAAGAGGAGGAGGAGTAGCTATTTACATAAGGGAAGGAATAAAAGCAACAGAACAAAAGGGTAAACAGGGAGGAGAAAAAGCACAGTGGGTAAATTGGAGACAGACAATGGCACCACAATCCACACAGGGTTATATACAGACCCCCTTCTCGGGAGAAATGGACAGAAAATGATAGAAAGTATACTTAGAATGGCAGAAAAAGGGAGATATTGCTGATGGGTGATCTGAATATGCCAGATGTTAACTGGAGTGCAGTTGCAGCTGCCACTTCGAAGAATGGAGTTATTCTAGATGCCCTACAGGGGGCATGCCTTAGACAACTAGTACTGGAGCCCACTCGAGAGGGAGCAATATTAGACTTGATTCTCTCAAATGGAGACAGAGAGAGGATCACAGATGTAGAAGTGGGTAGCCATCTGGGAACTAGTGACCATCGAACAGTATGGTTCACAATAAACACAGCAATAGAGTCAAGCCATACAAAGACAAAAGTACTGGACTTTAGGAGGGCTGACTTTGCAAAATTGGTGAGTGCCTAAGGAATGCACTAGCAAATGGGCAGGAAGGAGGGTGGAAGAACAATGGGAATAATAAAACTGCCATCACAGAGGTAACGAGCCTTTGTGTGAAGCAAATAAACAAAACAAAATGATGTAAGAAACCACTATGGTTCTCAAAGGAAGTGGCAGTGAAGTTCAAGAGAAAAGAAAGCATTCAGGAAGTACAAGGAATCGTAGAAGGAGCAGGACAGAGAACTGTATCAGTTAAAGCAAAAGGAGGCTGGGAAGGCAGTCAGAACAGCAAAGGCCCAAACCGAGGAAAATAGCCAACTCAGTTAAGAAGGATAAAACCTTTTATAGGTACATCAGGAGCCGAAGGAAGACCAAGGAGGGATAGTGAGGCTTAATAAAGGGGAAGGATGGTGGGCAGAGGGTGACTGTGAAAAGGCAGAGATACTAAACAAATATTTTGCTCAGTATTTACAAATGAAGAGGGGGAGATACATAAAACAAACAGTAGAAACACTCTGGATACAGAAGTTGATACCAGCCCATTTACAGAAGAAAGGGTTCTGAAAGAACTCTTAAAACTGAAGGTGGACAAAGCAATGGGGCCTGATGGGATTCATCCCAGAATTCTAAAAGAACTAAGGGTAGAACTAGTGACACCCCTGACTACCCTTTTTAACAAATCATGGGTGGGTGGATGGGGTGGTCCCCGAGGACTGGAGGAGGGCAGATGTGATTCCCCTTCACAAAAGTGGGAGCAAGGCAGAAGCAGTACACTACAGACCTGTTAGTTTAACCTCAGTGATAGGGAAAATGATGGAATCACTTCTGAAGGAAAGAACTGTTGAGTATCTAGAGGCCAGAGGGGCACAGGACCCTAGGCAGCATGGATTCTCAGCGGGAAGGTCATGCCAGATGAATCTGATAGATTTCTTTGACTGGGTGACCAAAGTAGTAGATCAGGGAGGGGCTGTGGACATGGCCTACCTAGACTTTAGCAAGGCATTTGACACAGTCCCACACAAAGATTAATATACAAGTTGGCCAGCCTGGGAGTGGGTCCCAAGATGACAGCCTGGGTAAAGAATTGGCTGGAGAATAGGACACAGAGAGTAATAGTAAATGGAGTCCACCGAAGAAAGGAGGGTTACTAGTAGGGTACTGCAGGGTTCAGTATTAGGACGGTCCTCTTCAATGTCTTTATAAGCGACATTGCAGAGGGACTGGAAGGAAAAGTATGTCTCTTTGCAGATGACACAAAGATCTGCAACAGAGTTGATGCACAAGGTGGGGTGGAAAGGATGAGAAGGGATTTGGCAAGGTTAGAGGACTGGTCAAATGTATGGCAGCTTAGATTCAATGCTAAGAAGTGCAAGGTAATGCACCTGGGAAACAAAAACCCAGGGGAAGAGTACACAATGGAGGGTGAGATACTAACAACAACAAAAATGGAAAGGGACCTGGGGGTAGTCATATCAGATGACCTAAAGGTGGGCAAGCAATGTGAGAGGGCAGCAAGGAGGGCTGGGGGGATACTGGGATGCATAGGAGAGGCATCACCAGTAGAAACAGGAAGTTATTATCCCTCTGTACAGACAGCTGGTGAGACCTCATCTGGGTACTGTGTGCAGTTCTGGAGATCCAATCTCTGCAAAGACATAGACAGGATGGAAGCTGTCCAGAGGAGGGCAACTAAATGGTGCAGGGTCTGCACCGGAAGACATATGAAGAGAGACGAAAGGAGCTTAATATGTATAGCCCCGAGGAAAGGAGGTGGGGGACATGATAGAAACATTCAAGTACCTCAAGGGAATCAACAAAGTCCAAGAGGGTAGCATCTTTCAAAAAAAGAGGTGTGCAAGAACAAGAGGGCGCAATTTGAAGATGGGGGGTGGCTCAGAGGTAATTTAAGGAAGTATTTTTTTACAGAGATGGTTGTGGATACATGGCATGGCCTTCCGGAGGAGGTTGTGGAGTCAAAATCAGTGGTGGAATTCAAGCATGCTTGGGACAGTCATAAGGCAATTCTAGGGGGTGGGGGTAGGAAGATGTAGGCTGCTGGTTAACTAGGATCTGCAGCTTATCCAGTAGGTAGGGAAATGGGCAGACTGGGTGGGCCAAGTGGTCCTTATCTGCCGTCAAATTCTATGTTTCTATGTTACCCGGAGTTTAACATGTATTAGTATTTCCTTTCATGATTTTAACCTCAACACAGTCCTGAGATGGTCTTAGTAAGGTTATGAATGACCTGCTTTTGGCAAGGGACAGAGGAGAGATTTCTTTCCTTGACCTTTTAGATCTTCATTTAGAATTTGACACCCTGACATATGTGTATCCTCTGAAAATGATGAGAGATTATTGGGCTAACTGGATCTATATTTTTATGGTGCTGGTCCTTTCTCAGCAATCACAAACAATAAGTGGTATGGGGTCCTTTTTTGATTTTCCCCAGGTAACGTGGTGTCCCTCATGATTTGAGTTTGTCTTTATTATTGTTCGTGGTGTTTTTGCTTCCAGTAGAAGTGATCTGAAAGTATGGATTGAGTTTTCTTTGCCATGCCGATAATATACAGCTACTGTACATCTTTCATGTAAACCTAAACAGAGTTCACTGGTGGCTATGTTTGAGAGTGCTTTATTAGAAATAAGATTGTAGATGGGTTCTCAGTGGCTTGAAGCTGGAGTCCAACAAAACTGAATTGTTGCTGGTGGATTCTGTTCACCTGTGGTCATTCACAGAGGATACAGTAGTCTCGGCCTCCCCAGACTAAGCAGACTGTATGCAACCTTGAGATTACTTTTGATCCAGAGTTGCTGCTTGCTTTACAAGTTTTTGACTATGGTCAGGAGTGGCTTTAATCACCTTAAGAACACAGCTGACTTTAAAACGTGTGACCCTAGCTTGACCCTGATGATCTACTTACACTGGTACATGCTTTTGTAATTTACCACCTTGGTTATTGCAATGCACGCTACTGGAACTTTTATGCTGGTCATATTTGCCATCTACTGCTAATGCAGAATGCTGTAGCTAAGCTCTTTACCTCTGCCAGAATGTGTGAGCATATTACTCATGTGCAGCACTCACTGCATTGGTTGCCTATGAGATGGCAGACTGATTTCAAAATCGCCTTTTAACCTACAGCAAAGACCCTCAATGGACTATGACCTATTTACCTTGTGGAGATTTTGGCAGCCCACACAGATACTAAGTGTTGAAGACCTCGGGTACTGAATTTTTAGTTGTTTCAGAATCGAGGCTGAAGTCTTCTGGGGATTCAGCATTTCAGTTTTTGCTACTTTACTGTTGAACTGCCTCCCTATGGACATTTGGTCTGCCTCCTCTGCCATTAATTTTAAATCCAAGTTAAAACAAGGCTCTTAACTTCAGCCTTTGAGGGTGTTTGATTCAACGTGTTCTGTCTGATTCTCTGTCTAATCATATGTTATGTCATATGGTACAGTGATATATTGCATAGTATCTTGTTTTATTACTTTATGTATTTATGATATTTTGTTTATTGATTATATACTATGCAGCAATTTTTAGAAAGATGTATTTAAAAAAACATATCTATTAGTCTCTATATTTCTCTTCCCCACATGACATAGTAATTCATGAAGTCTTGTATTATTAAAAAAAATATATCAGCATTGTACCTCCCCTCAGCCTGCCTTGCTCCTCATTGCTGAGTCACTTCTGTATAGCTGCAATATTATGTTACCCGGACTTAAAATTACAAGGACTTAACAATCTTGCTGTTTACACAGCAGTGGAAATGAGAGAATACATGGGGGAACTCGGTTCCAGGACAGAAATGAAAAGACTGACTCAGTTTCAGGAGTAAAATTGGAAAGGACTGCTCCAGTGTCAAATTTAGTACCCTAGAGGAATAAAACTGATCAAATAAAATGTGAAAATACAACACACAATGCGGAAATTTGTCCCCAGACCACTGTCAGGTACAATATGTTTGACCCTACAAGAGAGGTGGTGGGTTACCCAAGTGAATTATTTTCAATTTTCAACACTGTATTTGCTATGCTTACTTGCAATGTTTCATACAAATTCTACAAAAATATGGCTACTTATAATGCACCATCCTTGGAACTAGTGACTATAATATTGACATGCACACCCACTTTTGAAGGAACAAAAAGCCTTCCAAATGTTGTGATATTTTAAATGGTTCTGAAGTTACAAGTGATAGCAATGATACTGTTAACATTATTTGAAAAACTTTGTAAATGTTTGTAAAATATGTGGTCTCTTATTCCTCATCCTCAGTTGCCCTTGAAGCTAGAGACCTAAAACTTGATACATACAGTATGTGCATGCAATATTGATGGCATTTTAAAACAGTTAAATTCTGTTACGTTTCAGCAAATAGATTCAAGATGAGATGGATAATAACTGAAAATTAAATGTTGCAAAATGTGATATTTCACAAAAGTGGAATCAGAACCATTAATTCTGCTCACATTCTATTGGTGAAACCGAAATTTCACACAGCACTAGTTCATAGTACAGTTTATAGTTTTGCATACCATTGTTTCTCTGAAAATACAAAATCACACATGCTCCCACAATGCAAAGCATCATGGGCTGCATATGCAAATCACCACAGAATGTTATGCTGGTCCAACTTTAAGCAGAATTGCATGGTGTCCTCTTTTCTTCCTTTTATCCATTAATACAGGTAGGTAATTTCCTGATTTCTACATATCTTAGCTGTGTGATGATCAGTTTTAGACACTTGTTTTCAGTGTTTTGTACTATAATGTATTAAATATTTATAAACTTGATGTAGAAGGAGAAATAACAAATATGTCACAGGTAATATCTTTAATTGGACTAAAAAAAGGTACAAGGTTAATTAATACAGGGTATCATCTGCAACATATGTGTTCTTTTTTCTTCAACATCGATGACTGGGCTAACACGGCTGCTATGTTTCATATTTTTAAACTGAAACTATATTACTTGTTGATGACCGTTTCACAGGTGCTTTAGCCTGCAATGACTCCCTTGTGTGTAAAGAAAATATTTAAGGCAAGAATTCAAAGCAATACTGTACTGCTGCCATAATTATTCAGCACTATTTCTTTATGGATCCTCACAGTAAAGCTAGATGGCCCGATTTAAGTATTAATATGTGTGCTGGTGGTCTCACCCATTCCCTGGTGCAGATCAAGGGAATGCAGTATAATAATGTTTGTGGTGAAGCAGTGGGGCATAATTTACATTCCATTTTCCATATTAATAATTTTCTAACAACAAAATGTTTTTGCTTACAAATAAAAACTACTGCTTTACCATTATTTTCATACTTTTTCCATTTTCCATTTATGTCCATAAACCACAATACACATTTTTTTCAATATGCTGCCCACATGCTAGTGAAATGCACCTTTTTTGGTTCTTACTGAACATTTTGTTAATACCAAATGCCCACACAAGGGTTATTCCACCAAAAGCAATTTGTTCTGACCCCTGGGCTTTGACATGCAATTTTATCTAATAGTTAAACAAATAACTGCAGAACAAAAATTACTTACTATATTCAAATGCTAAAATGACAGACAAACCTCACTCCATACATCAATTTGCTTGGCAATAGGGTAGATATAATATTAAGCTGAAATAGGCTGAAATAATATTGAACATTTTGGTTGGCTACCTCACTACCCTCTCTTTGTTAAATGTTTTTGATAACTGGCAAAGGGAATTTAAACATAACCTCCCTTTGGTGAACACCGGTCAACAGGGGCTCATATATTTTAAAGAATTTACAGGATTAGGTCAAACTGCTTCCAGCAGTAAAGCAGTGAAGATATTTGGTTTCAGTACTCAGTAAAGCTTAACTGATAATGACAGCTTATTCTAAACATAGTGAACTGGCATGATACAGTAAAGGAAGTACCCAATTACAAGAGATTATGGATGTTCAAGTAAATGCTCTTCCAATTTTGGTTGTTAAACTTGAACTCAGTGTTATGTAAATATGTCAGTCAACTGTTCCTCTTTATTATTATTATAGCTGTGCTATAGTGTAGCCGAGCTGTTGGAGTCATGCCTCATTTCTGCAAACAACTTGTCTGAGCTCTGAACACTGGTCTGCTGCTTTTGCATTCTCAGTCATTCTGTGAGTAGGATGTGGAAATGCTTTCAGAATTTCCTTTGAGGTGATGATACATTTGAGAAGGCAATAAAAAGTAGCCCCATCAAACTTGATGATATAAGACTCTCCAACCCAGTACTGGAAAGAATAAGAAAGAGTTACTTGCCTTGCTTGTGTCACAAGTATTTTCCAGTGAAGGAAACATAGCCAGAACAGAGTGTTAATATCTATTTTATATTTCACTGAGATGATAGACCAGCTTCCTGGGTTTAATTTCCAGTAAGGTCACATTACATTTTTCTTATTACAATTAATCATTTATTTCTCAACATGTTTAATACTTTTTAATGCCTTTTACTTTTTTATTGGAACGTTGATGCTACAGGGATAAAGCAGTGACGATATGATTTAATTTTGTCCACTGATAATAGGCTAACTCAAACAATCTTCTTCAAAGTCACCAACGATTGATTAATTGATTCATTATTTCATTCATTGATTGATCTGTTTGTTTATTTTTAAATGCTGGGATGACAGATACAGTAGTACTGATCATGTTTTTTTCTGCAACAATACAGATTTTCTGAGCTGCTGTATGGCTTACTGTATGTCTAGGGTCTATTACTTTTTAATTTTTGTCCACTACACGAGTTTTTTTCTGGTACAGTGGACCAGATAAGATTGAGGAATTATCAGAATAAGCATCTGCCACGCTGACCATGGAAAACTCAATTTATCCTTATATCAAGCCTGAAAGATAAGCATGTGTTTGCAGTAAACTGCAAACTTAACTGTAACATTTGTTTTTGCCTTATTCCTACGATGTCAAGAATCTTGGGACCTGATACTGAAATTAGGTCAATATATAGGAACATAGAATTTGATGGCAGAAGAAAACCAAAGGTCCACTGAGTCTGTCCTTCCTTTACTACCTCACCCCCACTGAATACTGTGCTGTTGCATTGCTGCCACCCTCACCCAGTCCCCTACCCCTCAAACCCATGGGGCCACTCTGGGGATTTTTAGTACCATTGCACTCTCCCAATCATGTTTCAACCTATTTAGGGTAAGTCAAAGAATGTTATTTTTAGGTGCCTTTTTCCAGAGGTTAAGGGCAGTGTATATGTTGCAAAACATATAATCAATGAAAGAAAATAATAACTCAGTGGACAAATAAATGAACACATAACTAAATAAATAAATAAATAACAAAGACTAAATCGAAGGGCCCCACCTTGATGTTGGTGATTTAGCATACTCAAATTGGAATTCCAGTCTGAAACTAAGAGGACCCTCTCCTCACATGGAACTTGAAAGTAAATATAGCCATTTTTGCCATTTGAAAGTTTAATGTTTTGCTATGGGGGGTGTGCACTAGTCTTTTTGCTTTGTTTGTTATTTGTCACCATCTAACAGCACCCCTTATAAGAAATGTGAATTCCAGTGTGTAGTAATTTAAAGGTTTGAGCAGCTATCTTTGGTTTTATGGTTTTACTTGAATTTGGGGAGTTTATGGTGCTCCTCTGTAGCATGCTCCCTTTAAAATGTCTGTGTTATATCCCTTCTGGGAGCACAGTATAAAGATTTGAAAGTTAAATCACCTGTGCAAAATCCCTGCTGGGAGCAAAGTATAAAAGCAGTTAGCTAGTAGACATTGAGGCATTGGAAAGTTAGGGACTAAATCGAAGGGCCCCACCTTGACGTTGGTGATTTAGCTTACTCAAATTGGAATCCCAGTCTGAAACTAAGAGGACCCTCTCCTCACATGGAGCTTGAAAGTAAATATAGCCATTTTTGGCATTTGAAAGTTTAAATGTTATGCTATGTGGGGGGGGGAGGGTGTGCGTTCGTCTTTTTGCTTTGTTTGCTATTTGTCACCATCTAGCAGCACCCCTTATAAGAAATGTGAATTCCAATGTGTAGTCATTTAAAGGTTTGAGCAGCTATCTTTGGTTTTATGGGGATAAATAAATAAATACCTAAGTTAAAAAGTAACTCGCTCCCAAAAAAATAGTAGCCTTAGAGCAGCAAACTAATACATAAATAAATAAATACATTCATAAATTTAACATCATCATATTTGTTTATGGTAGGCAGTAAGCTAGTTTAAATAGATGGGACTGTAAGGCCCCCCTTTATAGGCATACACTGTGCTGAGAGATTGAATATAACAGGAGGGAAAGGATTTCCAGAGTGGCGTGGTAGCCACAACAAATGCCCTGTCTCCAGACAATTTTAAATCTTGACCTGTGAACTGTCAGTAGGCTAGCAACAGTGAAGTGTAGATGGCAGACTGAGGTGCATGGAATCAGATCTTTCAGATAACTACAGTACGTCTTACATCATGTTGAGCCTTCTAAACCAACAAGTGTATTATAAAGCTGATATGCCACCAAACTGGCATCCAGTGCAGATCGCGCAGCACCAGGGCAATATGATCATTTCACGGAGGTACTAGATATCATACAGGCAGCCACGTTCTGGACCTACTTCAGGTAATGCATCAGACTTCCAGATAACTGTAGGTAGAGAGCATTGCAGTAATTCAGCCATGATGTGATAAAGGCACACATTATCATAACCAGGTCACTTGGCTCCAGAAATGGTTCAAGCTGGGTTATATTTCATAGATGGAGAAAGCCATTACAGATGACCACTAATGCCTGATTCTCATGTTTCAGCCTGAAGCCCATAGTGACTCCCAGATTTTTCACCATATCCACAAGTCAAAGGGTGATTCCATTTATAGATGAGAACCAGGCATCACTCCTTGTCATTGTTGATCCACAGTGACCACAATTGCTAATCATCACTTCAGTCTTGCCTAGGTTGAGACTTAATCAGTTGGAGGCCATCCAGTCATCAATCCCCTTCAGACACCAATGCTGCACAAGATGCAGATCTCTTTTGTCTGGTGAACTAGACAAGTATAGCTGGGTGTCATCTGCTTAGCCGTGAAATCTCAGACCATACTGTCTAATGATCTCACCCACAGTAGCATATACATAGCAAACAGCATAGAAGCCAGGATTAGACCTTGAGGCACCCCACAGTCAAGCACACCCATCTCAGAGATGTAATTACCTATGACAATCTGCTGTGTTCTTCCTGTAAGGTAGGACTCAGACCAGCATAAAACAGTGACAGTGAGTCTTCATGTGCTCCCACTACTTCTGCTGTCAGTCTGTTCTGTGGTTCTTCCACCATTTCATTGAAGAATAACTTCCTCATGTTTCTTGTCAACTTACCCCATCAACCTCCAGTCATGTCCCTTAGTGATTGCATCCCTAGACCATACAAATAAGTCCTCACTGTTCACCTTCTTTATGTCCCTGAGAAACTCCTGCCTGGCTTCCTAAAAGTATATATTTAGAGCTTCAATCCAATCCTCATAGGATTTGCTCCACTGGCCCTGGGTAATCTTGGTGACCCTTTACTGGACCAACTTTAGTCTGTCAATGTTTTTCCTCAGGAGAATACTCAAACATTGGGTGCAGTACTCCAGGTGAAGACTCAACAAAGATGTGTACATTGGCAGAATCACTGCACTTCTCATACTGTCAAAAACCCTCCCATATACCCTAGCATCCATGATGCCTTGCTGTATTCTTGATGCATTGACTCATTTGGTTAAGGGTGTCACTGTAATGACCCTGAGATCCCTCTCCTCTGTCAAAGTAGCATTATAACCCCTCCCATCCAATGTTCCTTCTGTAGACTCCATCACCCTACATGCTACTTTGCACTTCTTGGCACTGAATCGCAACAGCCTGACCTTAGAACATCTCTTAAGCTGTTCTAGGTGCTTGTGAATATCCCACACATCTTCCTTGTGATCTTCCCTGCCACATAGCTATGTGTCATCAGCAAAGGGTCACAACTTCCCCTAGATAATTCCCCTCCATCACTTATAAACATATTAAATAGGACAGAACCCAGGACAGAACCATGCAGAACTCTGTTTGTGATCTTCTTGTCTCCTGATTCTACCTTGTTCACTACTGACCTCTATTGCCTCCCCCCAAGACAATTTCTTACTCTGTTAACTAAATCTTGTTCTACTCCCAAGTTCTCCCACTTTATCAGTAGCCTCCTGTGTAGTATAGAATCGAAGGCTTTGGTGAAGTCAAAATAGAGTAATTCTACTGCCCATCCTGTGTCAATCACCTTGGTGACCAAACCAAAATACAGTATCAGATTGGTTTACCATGGCCTCCCTGACACAAACCTATGCTGATTGCTGTCCTGCAGTCTGTTGTCCTCTAAGTAGGCCACAAAGTTTTCTTTGACTATAATCTCCCATCAGCTTACCTCAGACAATAGACTATAGTTGTCTGGACCCTCTCTGTTCCCGTCTCCTTGTGTAGTGGTACTATATCAGTGGATATCCAACCCTGTTGTACTATTACAGATTTCAGTGAGTCATAAGGTAGATGGGTTAAGGGTACTGCCAATTCTGTGGCCATTTTCCCTGAGTATACATGGGTGCAGACCATCTGATCCTAGTACCTTGTTTACCTTGTGAGCTTCTTGACACCTTTTTACCCTACCAGCTTGGATCTATACGTCTCCCATTTCCTGCCCCCCCCATGGATGGAATTTATACCACTCTCTGGTACAGGACTGTCCTCCACTGTAAATACTAAGCAGAATTAATTGCTTAGTACAGCTGCCTTCTGCTCATCATCTTCCACTACCCCCCTCAGCTAGTCTAACTATCCCCCTTCATTTTCCCTTCTTCCCTGATGTGCTGTATCTAAAAAAAAATAATTTCACCATGCTTTACTCCCTTAGAAATCTGCAGCTCCTTGTCTGCCTTTGCTGTCCTGACCTCCACCCTTGCCCCTTTGTGTTTAGCCTGATAATCCTGCCAGGCTTCCTATCCCTTGTTCTTCTTGTACAACATGAAGGCCCTTATTTTCACTGTCAGTCTTCCTCATCCCTTTCAAGAACCAGATCAGCTTTTTGTTATCAGAAAATATTTTATTGGAATTGTTCATACAAATACAAGGATTCAGCACAGTTATAGCAGTGTGACCTAGGACATGGAGATATGACAGTGTTATATAACAAGAGTACCTCAGATACCACAATAGACATTGTCTTCTAGTAACATACCTGAATATAACTCTGTTTGCTAACTGGTTAGTATATAGAAACATAGAAGTTGATGGCAGATAAGGAACGCAAGGCCCATCCAGTCTGCCCATTTCTTTTTCTACCTTATAAATGTGCCATTGGCCTTTGCTCTGTCAGTGGCCTATCTATTCATACTCATCTGCATTGCCCTCTTATGCCTATCCCATGCCTGTTTGACGCCCTGCACTGTATTCATAGCCACCACTCCCTGAGGTAGGCCGTTCCATGCATCCACCACCCTTTCTATGAAAAAGAATTTCCTCACATTCCCCCTTAATCAGCCTCCATCTAATCTCATGCTGTGTCCTCTTGTCCTGCTATTTTTCTTATATTTAAACATGTTAGACTCTTTCACCTTGTTAATGCCCTTAAGGTGTTTGAATGCCTCGATCATATCACCTCTCTCTCTCCTTTGCTCTAGGGTATACATATTGAGCTCCGTTAATCTGTCCTCATATGATTTCTGATGCAGTCCCTTCACCATTTTGGTTGCCTTTCTCTGGATTGCCTCAATTTGGTTAATGTCCTTGTGAAGGTATGGCCTCCAGTACTGCACATAGTACTCCAGATGGGGCCTAACCAGTGCTTTGTAAAGAGGGATTATTACCTCCCTCTTACAACTTGTGATACATCTACTAATACACCCTAACATCCCCCTAGCCTTACCTACTGCTTTCGAGGTCTGTTTGGATAATTTCAGGTCATCGGTGATGATGATGCCCAAGTCTCTTTCTTCCTTTGTGACTGTCAGCAACTCCCCTTCCAGCCTATAGATGGCTTCAGGGTTTCTCTTCCCTATGTGCACGATCTTGCACTTCTTTGCATTAAATCCCAGTTGCCACTCTTCTGACCATTTTGCTAGTTTATCCAGATCTCTTCTCATTCTGCCCACCCCATCTGGATCATCTACTCTGCTGCAGATCTTGGCGTCATCTGCAAACAGACAAGCCTTAACCTCTAGTCCATCTGCAATGTCACTAATGAAGATATTGAAGAGGACTAGCACCAGGACTGATCCCTTAGGTACCCCACTTGTGACTTGCATCTCTTCTGACTGTATACCATTTACCACCACTCTCTGTTTTCTGCCCATCAACCAGTTTGCCACCCAGTTGACCAACTTCTGCCACCCCAGCCTACCCAGCTTATTTATCAATCTTCTATGTGGAACAGTGTCAAAGCTTTGCTGAAGTCAAGGTAGGTGACATCAACTGCTCCCCTTGGTCCACCACTCTGGTTACCCAGTCAAAGAAATCTATGAGATTAGTTTGACAGGACCTTCCTTTGTAAACCCATGCTGTCTTGGATCCTGTGCCCCTATGGATTCCAGGTGTTGCACTATCCTTTCCTTAAGGAGTGCCTCCATAATCTTGCCCACTACTGAGGTAAGACTGACTGGTCTGTAGTTCCCTGCCTCCTCCTTGCTACCACTCTTGTGGAGCGGGATTACATGAGCCCTTTTCCAGTCTTCTCTCTACAAAATAGTCTTATCTTAGAATAAACATGTACCACCTGGTGGTCAGAACTGATTTGGGGACAGTTCTCTTGGCCCTAATGGTCTAGGTCAATTATTCAAGTGGGGGAGGATGGGGGAGTTCTGCAGAATAGGGATAAGATGGAGCATTAACTGGTGTTCATCTGGGCAGTACAGTAGGAAGGAGGCCTGCTGCAAATTGTGGGTTCATAGGAGGAGTGGTCAGAGTAGAACATAAGTGGAAGTTGAGAAAAGGAGCCCATTAGTGAGATATCTGTTCTATGTCCCTTGTGCTGAGTAGGACAGCCTTTAAAATAGGGACAGTTTGTTGAGAGCTGTGTACTATGTAAGGATACTGGTACTGAGAGTTGATGACATCTCATTAAGTTAGGCCTTTTTGCCTACTTAAATGCTGCCAGAAGCCAGTATACTTATCTTGAGTGAGGCTGGTAACTAGGGAAGTGTCCTCCAACAGTAGCAGCCTAGGAGAGTGAGGCATATTTGTGTTCAGGACTTTGGAGTAGTCAGTGAGGATTCCTCTTCTGAAGGACTAAAGGTGGGGGCAGGATCATAGGACTGGTAGCAACTCAGCCCCTGTCTCATTATGTCTCCAGCATTTGCAGTTAGAGAGTAGGCCCTTTTTGTGTAGTACTAAGTGGATCGTATCCACCTATGAAGTGTTTTTCTTTGGATGAGTTCCCCTTTAGCATCCCCATAGGCATAATAAGCTGCCCGTATGCATGATTCCCAAGTGTTTTTGAAATGGTATCCTGAAGGTCCTTTTCCCAAGCAATAATCTGTTTATCAAGGTTGTGGGGAAGTGCATCTCTAATAATGCTGTAGATTGCCCCATCAGACCACGACGATGTAGTTGGTAAGTGTAAATCATACATCCATCACCATGCTTTGAGAAGTGGGGGTGGTCAGATCCATAGATAGGACAGAGCTTCTCAGTTACATACATTTCTAGAAATCAGTTTTATAAAGGCTAAAGTAGCCACACAATTGCTGAAAAAAGAGAAGTGTACACGTATCTGGACGTGAGATGTCCATTATAAGCCTGATGCCTTTTCGCTCCCAGTGGGGCAAGCAAATGCAGTTGTTCCCGGACTTTTACATCTTTTACAAGAATATAAATCACTAAACCTAAATAGATCGGTTGAAAAAGGAGTATTAATTAGTCTTAAATATAAAAAATATATAAATTAAAGAATCCTGAGCTGCTGGAACCAGAAAGAGCTTGAATCTATTAGAAAATCTAATTTCTCTAGATGGTATGCTAATTACAATATTTATTTTGAGTATAAACCATATCTAGACATATTAAAGGACTTGGACCTCTGCAGAATGTTTGTAAGTTATAAATTTGAAAGATTCCAAAATAACATACTGTAAGATATAATAATTTGCCCAAAGAACAAAAGAACTGCAGTTGTGCAGTGGGGGCATTGAAGATCTAAATTATATCCTTTGGAAATGTTCTTGGTTTAGTATGGAGAGGCCATATAGGCCCATATTGGCTAAATATTTTTTTAGGTCCCAAATATACAGTGAGTCAGGAGATCCTGACTACTATTTTAATACATACTGTGGATGATTGGACAGTAACTAGAATTGCTAAGTATTTCAAAGCCATTGACAGGAAAAAGAAGAAAATTATGGCAACAGAAATTACATTATGAAGGCAATCATTAGTCAGGGAAGGAGTTTATCTGTGGTCTCCATTGCTGAACTGTACTAAAGCAAGTTTTGACTAACATAATAATTATGTATTGGTATGTATTCATCTATTTATGGCTTTACCTATTGTGTCTGAAGTATTGTACTTATGTACAGTACAAATGTTTTATAGTATACTGTATGTTTACATTGTTTTTAAAATGTGCATGGATTTTATAGCTCAGCAATGAAGATTTTGATTGATTGGAGTTGTTCCCCATGCTATTATGGGAGTTGTCCCATACTTAAATAGAGGGCCAAGGAGGGGTGCATGCCTGCCTGCTTGGGTAAGCAAGTAAGCATCATGCAGTGAAGCCATGTCCTTCTGGTATTAACAATTATGGACTGGGACTTCACTGTGCTATTGGTGTATAATAACAGGCTAAGTAAGGATATCTATGTCAAGGTCATTTCAAGATTTACCTATGGGGTATGTCATCTGAACACAATGACATCCATGTCATGGCTTGAATAAGATTAGCCTATTGTGCTTGCTTCTTTTGGCAACCTTCTTTGCATGAGATTAAGTTGCCTAAAGGAGCACCCAATTAGTCATTCCCCACTGTTCTTCTACCAGATCATTCTGGTCTACCCTTGTCAGTCTTTCCCTAACTAGTTCCAGCATCTTCCCAAAATCTACATGCTTGAAGTTCAGACCTATTGTCTTTGGGGGGGCATTGTCCCCGTCACTTTGAACCACACAGTGCAGTGGTCACCGGACCCCAGTGGTTCCCTGTCAGTCATCCCTACCACCCTCTACAAATTGGTTTGGATCTGAGTTTTAGTGTATTTATTTATTTACCGATGGCTAGGATTACAAATACCTTTGAACCAGGGGTTCTTTTACAAAGGTTCCGCGTCAATACAAAGTTAAGTGCAATACTACAACAGAGGTTACAAATCAAGGGGGTTACAATGCAGTAAAGTTCCAGTACAGACATGTTACAAACTGTGACAGATGCAGGGCAAAATGTGAAAGTACTGCATGTGCAGGTTAAAACAGCAGTCAAAACATGACCTAGTCAATATAAGTGCTAAGTATAGCAAAGTGAGAGCTGGGACTTAGTAGAGTGGGAGAGGGGGAAAGGATGGGAGAAAGATGGAAGGGAAGAACAGAAAACTTAGTGAGCCTCAGAAAATATAAGCTATGGGGAGGGAGGGGAGGGTAAGAGGAAGAAAGAAGGGAGGGAAAGGTGAGGAGGGTGGAGGGAAGGGACAGTGAGGCGGGAGGGGTGGGGAAGGCAGGGAAATGGAGAGGACAGGGATGCGGGAGGCATTTAACAGGAGGAGGAGGAAAGAAGGGGGAAGTGGAGAGGACATGCACATGGGGAAGGCAGGGAGGCGTTGTGAAGGAGCGGGGGGGGAGGTGGTAATGAGGGCTGGGGAGGAAGGACAAGACAGGGCCATGAGGACAGAGTGGGAAAGGGAGGTAGGGAAGGCTGGGAGGGCAGAATGTGAGTAGCCAGCTAGGCAGTACAGTCACAGCTACTAAGTGCAAGGAGGTGTTAACATAGTTTGAGCTTGAAAGGGCCCAGCTTAGTTTCAGCAGTGATGTCTCATGGGAGGCCATTCAACCAAGTGGGTGCTCTGTACCCAAATGTCCGCTGTGCCTGTGAAGTCCTGCAGAAAGGGACAAGGTACTTCTGTTTGGAGATACTACGTATATTGTGGGGCTTAGGTGTCAGTGTTATGAAGGTTTCTGTGGCAGGGGCTGAGGCCTAAGCTGATCTTTTTCACTAGTAAACAAGTTTGGTAGTAGACCCTCCCCTTGAGGTGAAGCCAGTTGGTCCTTTCCTAAAGTTTACAAGTGTGGGTGCATTTGTCAGCTCCTAATACAAGTCTGCAAGACTTAGTCAGAGTTATAGTTATTCTTGTGAGGGTGGTGTTGGAGGCTGCACCATTTATAACATGCCCACAGTCTATTACAGATTGGATTGAGCTGATTACAGCCAATCTCAGAGCCTCAGGGGTCATACAGTGGAGATATCAAGAAAAGATACCAATCCTGGAGTTAACAACCCTGGCAATATGATTAACATGCCAATTGTAGGAGAGAGCAGTATCAAGTGTTATACCGAGGTATTTAAAATCCTGGACTTGTTCAAGCAGCTGGTTATGGTTGTTGTGAATATCTAAGCTTGCAGCTTTATATTTAGTGTGAGGACTGGAGAAAAGCATAACCTTTGTTTTTTGTAGTTCATGAGTAGTTTATGTTGACTAAACCAGGTCTCAACCATGTTGAAATTGGATTGAAGGTCATTAGACAGAGGGAGTGGATCAGTGTGACTTGAGAAGATGACAGCATCATCCACATAAAGGACCATGTTACTGTTGCAAGCTTTTTGGAGGTTATTGATAAACAGACTAAAAAGTAAGGGTCCAAGGATGGATCTTTGTGTGACATCAGATTGCACTGGAAGGCTGTTGGAGAGAATATCACAGATTTCACTTGCTGGATTCTACCTCCAGGATAGCTCTTGAACCAGCTGGTGACCTCGGTTGAGAGGCCAAGTGCAGGGAGAGAATGTAATAGGAGGGAGTGGTTAACAGTAGTGAAAGCCTTAGTTTTGTCAATGTAAACTGACACAATGAAGGGGCCATGATCAAAGGCCTTGTGTATGGGGCTGGTGTACTCAAGAAAGACGGTGATTGTACTATGTGATTTTCTAAAGCCGTGCTGTTGTGGGCACTGAATGTTATATCTGACTAGGTACTCCATCTACTGGTCGGAAACAATAGGCTCAAGGGCTTTAGAGAGGTGGGGAAGGACAGATATGGGGCAATAGTTGTTACGTTGTGACCTGTCACCACTTTTGTAGGCAGGCGTGACTACGGCTGCTTTCCATTGGGTGGGGAATTGCCTAAGGGAGATTAATAAGTTTTGAAGTTTGGAGAGAGATACAAGGATGACATCAAGAGGGAGAGGTTCAGAACTTTATGATCTAGGGTGTCACCACTAAACTTGGATTTACCGAGGACCATTTGAAGCTATCTTTTGGACTCAGCCAGTGTAACTCGCCTAAAGTAGAAAGGAGGGCTACTTGGAGGAAGGGCTGCTGAACCAGCTGCGTCCTTTATGTTAGTCTAATCGAAGAAGTAGGAAGGGAGTTCGCCACTAAGATCAGTGAAAGCGTTGTTAAAAAAATTTGCTATTTTTTTGTGGTCTTGTGTGTTGATGCTATTTACCTCAAGCAGTGAGTGGGGATGTTTAATTGGGCTTACTCGTAAGATCTTTAATCTTATCCCAGCAGCTCTGGCTATTCCCCCCAGGAGTTCGTGAGCTCGCCCTTAGAGTGTTCTATTTTGGCCCAGCAAATTTCCCAGGTGCACAAGTTTCTGGCAGCCCTGTAGTTCTGCATATCAACCTGTTTCCCAGCTGCTTTCACCCAATGCCAGAGATTGTCCCTCTCTTTCATCAAGTTAAGCAGGGCAGTGGTGATCCAAGGGTTAGTTGAACCCTTTGTCTTTGTTTTATAGAGTGGGGAAAATAGATCACAAGCTTTCTTGAGCTGAGTGACAAATTAGGCCAGAGCCTGGTCTACCCTATTGGATCCATTTAAGGGGGACCAGTCACACTGTGTGAGGTAGACTTTAAGGTTTTCAAGATTACCTTTTTTGAGGACGCATTGGTAAGTGGTTTTAGTTGGCAGTTTGGGGGCCTTATTCGACCAGTGACACATTACTGGGGAATGGTCACTCAGTGAGTCGTGAAGTTCCGGTAATTCTTTTATTTTTTTATTTATTTGTATATCAGTTTACAACCTTTGAGCCAGAAGCTCATTTCCAAAGGTACCTTGTCACATTGAGGACAAATACATAACAGACTTTTGGTTACAGCAAATGGGTTACATAGTTAGCAAGCACATGTGATTACAACAGATAAACAGATAAGCCAGTTTGGTTACAATGGCACATTCTTGCATGATGGAAAGAGCAAACAGCAGGATAATAGCAGTTCCATCAGCAGTGGGTGAGGATTTAAAAGAGGTGTGGTGTAGGTGCCGCCCAGCGGGCATTGTCAGGGGATGGTGGGTGGTGAAAATCAGATCCAGAATGGAGCTGTTTCCAGTCCTCTGATTAATTCTCACAGGGGTGGCAACCATCTGGGTGATGCCGAGGGCTGTGATGGCATCTTTAAATGAGACTGCTTCAGGGGCAAGCTAATTAATGGTGAAATCACCCATTACCATTGTTTCAGAGTGGTGAGGGAGGTTTTCCAGGTAATCAAGGACCATTTTAAAGCCGGATGTCTGATCTCGTGGAGGGATATAAACAGATATCATGATAAGTTATTTCTCTTGTTGTCCAAGGAATATTCTGACTGCATCAGCCTGATAGTTGTTAACTGGGGTCACTTGAGGGAGGGCTAGGCTTTTTAGGTTATCTTTAACAAATATTGCACAGCCCCCTTCCCTTTTACTGAGCCGGTCTAGCCTAAAAAGAGTGTAACCAGACCGGGAGATTACCTTGTCCGGGACCTTGGGAGAGAGCCAGGTTTCGTTGATGTAGAGCACATCTGGTTTATGCTGTGATACCCAAACTTGTATATCATCAAGCCTGGATAGTAGACTACGGATGTAAATAGTTGCAAGCTTTAAGAACTTGTTATCGTTGTTCAGATTTTTGGGGAACCACGGGAGGCCAGGGTTGGGGTGGACATTACCAGAGAGAAGGAGGAGATGCAGGGCAATCCTAGAGAAATATTGCTTGATCACCTTGAGCGAGAGGGGGGTGCCTGCACCTGATAAGGTTTTCAAGTTTGGGACTGTAAGTGGTGGATGAGAGCAGTTGATGAAAGGGGTAAACCGATAAGAGGGGATGGGAGTTGAGGTGCTTATGAGTAGAATGGGCTTGCCAGAGGTGGCATGAGGGTTTTTTAAAGGGTCAGTACTCTGCAGTGTGATTGCATAGTATGCATAAAGAGGATAAATTAAGATGTTGGGAAGAAGATAACACATAGGTAGCAGAATGAGGAGATAGAGTGAGCGTGGCCATAATGTTAGATGATGACAGTAAAGCAGGTGGTGTGGAAGGAAGAGGGGTAAAACTGGATTTATTGTTTATGTGGGGCGTAGAGGTGGTCTGGATGAGGTCAAGGAGCTGTGAGTAAATCTAGAGTATGGCAAAAGAAACTTATTACTGTAGCTGCCCCAGTGGCGCAGTGGTTAAGGTTGTCACCTGTAGAGAAGAAGGTCAGGGGTTTGAGCCTAGGGAGAGGCAGAGAAAATCTTCAGTGATGAGGTGGATTGCAGGAGGTGCAGGGCAGGAAAAAAAGTGATGGTTGTGTGTTGAGGGTGTTGTGCTGAGCATACAGAGGAGGCTTGTGGGGTGTGCAGCAGTGTCTCCTAGTGGTCACAAAAAATAAGAAGCATTAGGGAGGCTAGGAAGATTGTTTCTGAATGTGAGTATGTACACTGGCAACCTATAAATTAGAGGACAGATCTGGGCGGGGCAGTCGTCATGCTTGCATGATGACATGCTAACACAGGCATACAAATAGCAGAGGTTCTGGTTCTGATGTACAGTAATTATACCTTGCTTGCTTGCTGTCAGGCTCTGCAGGCTGATGCACTGGGAGCTCTGTTGGGAGCGATTGTTGTTGTGAGCCTGTGGAGAAGGGGACAGAGAAGTTAAATTAAGGGGGAGTGTTTACTGCAAGCAATCCAGGGTGGGAAGGCAAGAGAAAGGGAACAGAGATGCAGGGGGAAGGGAGGACAGACTGCTCATGCGCAGTACAAGGCAGAAGGTGACTAGAGAGGAGAGAAACAGCAGAATCTGAATTAAAGTAAAAAGTACAAACAAACAGTCACCAGGTAAGCAAGATTTACAAAACACTGGCTGCAAAACCCATCTGTATAACTCTGATGACAGAATATCCTTAATATCCTTAAAGAGGACAAGAAGTTATTTATTTTCTTTTTTTTGTGGACCTTATTTATACACTTCACCATCGGGGCATCTCTCGGGTCCCCGTACACAGCTCTGGAGCTCCACTGTCTGCCTACCTGAACTACTCTCTGGATACTGCTTTGGGTTCTGGATTCTGGGCTCTTCTGGCCCCACAAAGAGGCCATAGAATCCCCAGGGAGAATCGTAGAAATGGCCAACATTGGGCATGTGGCCAGGGCTACCAATAGTCGCCATTGTCTCACCCGACGATAGGGGGCATTTTTCCTTTTTTGCCCCCGGAGCTTGGACATGCAATGATGTCCAGCTCAGCATGTGTATGCTCCCATGCACACCCGAAGGACGTCCGCAGCAGCTCCAATCCCCTACATTCTGCTGCCGAGCACTGCAAACCCCCTAGCCACTGCCAGAGGCTGCTAGTGCATCAGATTGTGAGAAACCCCCTCCCCAGAGAAGGAGAGCAGTCCTTGGGATGTTCAATCCTTCCCCATCTCCACTGACCCTCAACAACCCGTGCTCACTCCCGAACTCGGTTTCTGGAGTGGTGTGAGGTGTGGCGTCCAGCGCCTCAACCCTCAGCACCACTAGGCCAGCTAGGAAATGATTTTTAATTGGTAGCTGTTTATAATGTTCCAGTTTACAGAAATGATATCCATAAGCCTAAATGATCAATATGTAATTGTACCTGAATAAAAAGTGATATGAAAAACTGTATTTTTCATTTTTTGGTTTTATGGGCAACATTCTGTTGCAGTTCTCTTCAAGAAGCCAGTGATCTGGAGTTTTAACTATGTCATGTTTGAGAAAAGAGCGCTAAGCATGGTTCTGATAGGACAATAGCTCATGGTTAGCATTCTCTGCTCAAACTGTGACATAGTAAACACTCCAAATTATTGGTTCCAGGAAAAGAACTGTTTAGAATGCTGTTCATAAAAAAGAAAACAATTGAAAACACAGTTTTTCACATCAGTGTTTACTAAGGTGCAGTTAAATACGGCTCATTTGGAGGCAAGTTTATCATTTCTCTTACTAGGAACATTGCTAACTGCTGCCAATTAGCACAGATATCCTGTCCCTTTAAGGCTACAGTTAGTACACAGTCCAGAAATCACTAACACAGGATGGAACACACTTAAAATAGTTTTAAAATAACACAGGCACACAAACAGCAGAGGCTCAGGTGCTGATGTAATTATACCTTGCTTGCTGGGAGGCTTTGCAGGCTATTGCACTGGGAGCTCTATTGAGAGCGATTGTTGTGAGCCTTGCTTGCTTGCTGGCAGGCTCTGCAGTCTGATACACTGGGAGCTCCATTGGAAGTGATTGTTGTTGCATTTAGATGAACAATTTAAAATCTGGGACTTTATTACTTGCAGCTCAGAATCAGTGGTTTACATGACAAGGTGTATTATTCATTTATTTATTTGGAAATTGGTAACCAGGAAAGGCACACTGAGCCAAACCACATTTCCAGGTGTGACTTGGGGGATGGGAACAAAGGAAAAACAGCTGCAGAATACGTAAATGTAAAACTGTGGAACAACATGTGATAAAAGTAAGTAAAAAATAAAATAAATAATTAAAAAATAAAGTATGTCCAGAGAATAAAGTGTGGTAAAGCTCAAAAAGAACACCTAACAAGTGTACATTCAGGAGTGGCACATAATACACATTGAACTGGAACGCTGATAACAACAGGTGATTGACCTGAAAGATGAGTTGTTGTCTGGCCTTGTAAAAGAGATAGAAGACTGTAGAGGTATAGTAGCGAGATCAAGGCAGTTATGGGGACCTAATCAATTGCTTACTAGGATGTTTAAGACTAGACCCATGGGGGATCAGGAAGAAAGTAACAGGAACAGGTGGGGAAGGGTTGGAGCTTCTACCGGTGCCAAAGAAAGCCAGGGGTGGGGAGAGTTGAAGTGATTAGGGGAGTTGGTTCCAGAGTGAGGGTGGTCAATAGGGGAAGGTAGATTGCCAGCAGAGGAGCAGGGATGAGGAATGGTAAATGTGCAGTGGGCCCTAGAATGGAGGGAACAGGAAGCAGGGATAGATGGGAGAGGAGAAGCAAGAGAGAAAGGAATCAAACCAGTATTTGGATATGAATGAGGTACAGTAAGCCAGGTGACATGAGAATAGACAGACAATAGGTAAGGATGAATATAATGAACAGTGGAGTATGAGGGGGCGAGTTTGTAGCAAAGCAGCAGGAGTTGCAGAGGGTGTCCAGTCTGGCAAGGGAAGTGGAAGTGGCAGTGTCATAGATCACATTGTGTAGTCAAAACAAGGAAGCACCATTCTGGTAACAAGCTCCTTGTAGACATGTATTGCACTCGATTGTCATTCTTTTTATATTGGTAAAACAATGCACCCATTTAAAGGGTGCATTGGGTAGCATTTACGCAGCATTAACAAATGTGAAATCACAAATGCACTTGCCATGTGTGCCAAAAAATTGAAGAAACATTAGTTCTGTTTTACTGGAATAGAAAAAGAGAAGTTCAGTGTGAGACATGAAGATTTCAACAAATATTTATTACAGTTGAGACCTACAGGTACTGGCAGTACAGATTATAAGCTTATACATTGCCTGGGTTAATTGAGATTTTCTAGTTGTTTTTCTTGTCAGGGTGTTGGACTTGATTCTGTATATATTGAGTAACACATTTTGCTTCTAAAAGTCTCAGCATATGTTTTTAACAGTGCAATTGATGAGCTGTTGGAGCAAATATGTATTTTAGAATTTTCCTCAACCTTGCACATATACGGTAATAAACATTTCCATGCCATAATATATGATATTGTACAATGCTGAAAATATGTTTTTAATACTGGAGTGGATTGAATGACCTCTTGTCTTTTTATGTTTTTTGCACAGTTTGCACTAAATGCACTTTCTGGCTTGATGTGGTGTTGCACAGTCTAAATTTGCACTTTCACTTTAAATCACACACAATAGAAGGACACAGTCATAGGCAGGGGTCATGTCTTGAAAAAATGCATTTGCACAAGCGAGAAAGGTTGGCATGTGGTTGTGTTCTGCTGTGATGGATATCACTACTATAAAGACGTCCAAGTAATCCTGCTAACGAACTGTAGTATTTTCTTATGCTGGTTAGCTGTTTATGAGCCTTACTTTTGAGGTAGCCTGTCACTACGGCTACTGTGGAATGGTGACCTGTGATGAGGGCAATGGAACCACAGCACTAACACTTCTGGGTGACCAGCAATTCTCCCCATCTCCGAGGTATGACCCCCGAGTTGGTATCTTAAATAAGGGGGGCGGGACTAAGAGGGGATGCAGGGGTGAAGCCCCCCACAAAAAAATACTTTGTTCCCTGTCATCATGCTGTGGGATTTGCACCCTCTTCACGGGTTGCTGTTCTGCAGTTGCCATTATGACATGGAACCAATTTTTTCTGCTACCAAGTTGTACATGGCATTTTGTCATTTGTGATCCTTGACCACCTGCACCAAGAAGGAGACCTGAAGCATATCAAGCAATGCATGAATCCTGGTACTCTCTTGCTGGGATATCCCAATCTATATCCAGCAGGTTCAGGTCCTCCACTAATACCAGATCCCCTTTTGTGGCTTCTTTTCTGTTTTTGTGCCCAGCACTCTTTCTTCCTCGTCTTTCTGCCTGGTGGTCTGTAGATCACTTCAAATCTAACCCACTGACCAAGAGCTGTTGTCAGCTTCATCCAGATTGATTCACCCTTCCCTTCCTCTCCTTCTTTACAGTCCCATCTTCTGTTGCCTTGATGCCTACCCTAATATATAGAGGTATTCCCACACCTCGACCCTTGCCCCTGACTCCCCTAAGTAAGGTAGCTAGATCCCAGTCACTGTTACCACTTGCCCAAGTCTATGTGATTGTAACTAAGTCTATGTTAGCATTTACCAAACATGCCTGCAGTTCACTGATCTTGTTGTTTAGACTTCTGTCATTTAAGCAAATCAACCTCCATGCACCAATCTTCCCCACTTCTCGCTTAGTCCAATCCTCATGCCATCCAGTCCCTCCCTTTTTTTGTCCATTACCTCCTCCAACATGCCTACATTTGCTACCCAGTCTCCCCCTCAACACCTTCACCTGTCCCACCCCCTGCCACTCCTATCTTTCCCTCTCCCCATTTCTGTTTCTGGTGGAGTCTCTTCTGGGTTCACCCTGCACCTACCACCCACATAGGGGTTCTCAACATCAGCCACCCTTCACTTCAGTTTAAAGGGCTGTCCATATAGACATCTCATTTCTGCCCCAGTGCACTAGCCCCCTCCTTGCTGTGCCGGGGACTTATATATCAGTCCAGAATTCCTATATGTTCTCATTCTGTAGGCAGCCTAAGGGTTAAATGCATTAGTCATGATCCCAGTTCATTGACAGCAATTTTTTCATAGCCCTAGAATCCCATCTGCTGCCAGAGACCTCCTCACAGGGATGTAGCAGTCTGGTAGTGGAGAAGGGTTGGAGACCAGGCTATGAGATAACTGCAAACAAGTTGAAAGTATGTTACTAAAGATTTCATGTTTAAGCAATTTCAATAAATAAAATGTTAATAGGGCCAGTACTCATTGCTGGATGCTGTCATGCTTGACAGCATGCAGCTGTTGTGTACAAACTGGTGACCCATTTCTGCCTTCCTACGCCAGGGACAGAGAAAAATGTATTTTATTTATTGAATAATTTGTTTTGTTAATCAGGTGGACTCAAAAAAATAGTGCCTCTTTTATAGCAGTAATGCCGACACTGAGTTACAAATGTTGCATGGGTTTATAGAGATAAGCATACAGGGAATGGACAACTTGTAACAAACATTTACACACAGAGGATAATGGTAGATTGTTATTGAATACTATTTTAAGGGTGGCATGATATTCAGCTACTCAGATATTTACAGACAGGGTATTCCAGATTCCAGAAGACCTGGAACCAAATTATTTTAAACCATGGCAGTCTTTACTTGAGGAACAAATAGCTGGTTAGTTTTCAGTGGTGCAGAGAGTGCAAGTTATTTTCAAAGGCTCCAACTGGAAAGCTAGATATTCGGAAAATCAACTTGCATAAATCTTGGAAACTGTCTGTGATCATACCTTTGTCAATGGCCTGAAGGAGCTCATCAGTAAACAAGACTACTCTTGCTGAAAATTGTAATGGTCAGTATAGTTACACATCTGGTTCTATACTAAGTTAAGGGCAACATGGATTCCATGTTGCCCTTAACTTAGTGTAGAACGGAGGGTAATTACTACATGAGTATATTCTATCCTACTGACTGAATGGACTTGCTGCACAGTTCCCACAGTGACAATTGCTGTAGAGATGCTTGGTGGCCATGCTGCCTGAAGCACCCAGAACACATCACACATGTACCCAATAAGAACTGAGAGAAGGGAAGCAGGGAATTATAAAGGAACAAATTGCACCAATGGCTGCTGGGTGATCACTTTAGCCAATCACTTTCAGTGCTTTGTGGGTCAAATGAACACCTTGTGCCTCCCCTGTCTCCTTTCTGAATCCAACGCCTTCTACCACCTGAGGACTTGAACTCACTGGTACATGATTTTGTCACTTCTAGACTGGAATACTGCAATGCCCTTTACCTGGGACTTCCTGGAGGTAACCTCTGATGGCTGCAGCTAGTGCAAAATGCGGGGGCTCGACCATTGTCTGGCGTATAAAGGTTTGATCATATTATGCCCATTCTCTGTGAGCTGCACTGGTTGCCAGTCAGATGGAGGATTATCTTCAAGGTTGGATTACTGACCTGTAAGGCCCTACATGGTCAGAGACCAGTCTACCTGCAAGATCTCCTTGTGCCCTACCTCCTGTCCCAGACTCTGCATTACACCGAGGGTTGCCTCCTCAGTGTTCCGAGTATGAGGTTGTGGAACTCTGGTGACTGAGCCCTTTCAGTGGCCACACCCACCCTGTGGGACTCTCCTCCTCAACAACTATGGGAGGCATCCTACATAGATACATAGATACATAGACAGTGTTGGCAGATAAGGGCATATGGCCCACCCAGTCTGCCCATTTGAGCTTGTAAGTTCAGTTTATGTTTTCCTAGAAGTCTGTTGCCCCTTAGCCCTGACCTGCAGAATTCCTTTATGTCTATCCCATGCATTCTTAAATCCTGTGATTGTTTCAGCCCCCAACCCTTCCTCTGGCATGGTGTTCCACTTGTCCACCACCCATTCTGTGAAGAAATTCTTCCTCACGTTTCCTCTGAATCATCCTCCCTCCAACTTCATCCCATGACCTCTAGTCTTGGAACATCTTTTTCGCTTAAAAATAGTGTATTCCTGCACCCTGTTCCTCCCTGTAAGATACTTGTATGTCTCTATCATATCCCCTCTCTCCTTCCTCTCCTCCAGGGAGTACATGTTCAGTTCCTTCAACCTGTCTTCATAGGACTTGTGATGCAATCCATGCACCATTTTTGTTGCCCTCCTCTGGACCTTCTCTACCCTGTCTATGTCCTTACATAGGTAAGGTCTCCAGAACCGTACACTGTACTCCAGGTGGGGCCTCACTAGTGTCTTGTATAGTGGAATTATGACCTCCCTTTTCCTGCTGGTGATGCCCCTGCCTATGCATCCCTGCATCCTATTTGCTTTACCTGCTGCCTTGTCACACTGTTTCCCTACCTTGAGGTCATCAGAGATGATAACCCCAAGATCCCTTTCCTGCTTGGTGCATGCTATATCCTCACCCCCCAACTGATATATTGTGCCAGGGTTTTTGTGCTCCATATGCATTATCTTGCACTTCTTTGCATTGAATTTCAACTGCCAAACCCCTGACCATTCTTCAAGTTTCTGCAGGTCCCTTCTCATTCTGTCTACACCCTCTGGTGTGTCTACTCTGCTACAGAGCTTTGTGCCATCAGTGAACAGTGAAATTCTGCCTTCTAGGTCCTGCGCAATGTCACTGATGAAGATGTTGAATAGGACTGGTCCCAGCACTGATCCCTGTGGTACCCCACTGGTCACTCTTCCCTCTGTGGAGTGACAGCCATTTACCACCACCCTCTGTGTCCTGCCACCCAGCCAGTTACCTACCCACCACACTACTGTCCTGCCCACACCCATATTCCCCAGTTTGTGTAATAGTCTTCTATGTGGCACAGTGTCAAAGGCCTTGCTGAAGTCCAGATAGGCCATGTCCACTGCCCTCCCTGATCCACCTCCTAGTCACCCAGTCAAAAAATTCAATGAGGTTGGTCTGACATGACCTCCCCCTGGTGAAACCATGCTGCCTTGGGTCCTGTAGTCCATTGACAACCAGATGTTCCACCAATCTCTCCTTCAGTAGTGCTTCCATGATCTTCCCCACTAACGAGGTGAGGCTGACTGGTCTGTAGTTCCCCGCTTCCTCAGTGGAATTCTTTAAAAATGGATTAAATAGCTTGCTATTTCACCAGACATTTCATAGTTTTTAATCACTATGTTATATATTAATTGGTTTTCTTTGTATTTTGCTGCTTATTCTGCATTGGATTCATGTATTAATGTTTCATTGTGCTTTTAAATTGTATTGTAAAGCACTCCAAGTCTCCAGAGAGAGGCGCTATATAAATAAAATTGTCTAACTATCATACATTATGATCTATTACATCCTGAAGTGTACCCTGGAGAGGGTGGAAAACAGAACCTACTGCACATCAGGGTAAGGGGTGCAGGTCATGGTTCTGTGGCATAGCAGGTAGTCAGAAGACTGGACAGAGTCCATGACAAGTAAGTTAAGTACAACATGGGCAGCAAGTGAGAGACTGAAACCTAAAAGTAAGCCTCAATGGAGACAAAAGTAGAATAACAGAATGTGCCTGTACTCTGCATCATACATTTATATATTAATTCACAATATTAGACTGCATGTTTATTAGCATGTAAGTTAATGAAAAACTGGAATGCAGGCATGGAACATCATCTAAAGAGTTGCCAGTCAGTGCATTTAAGTGTAGCAGACTGAAGTTACATTGTAATCATATTTTAATTACCATTCTTATTACACTTTTAAGTTTACCAGTGTGATTACCTTTCAAATAAATGTCGAATAGACATAGATTGTTGAAATGGTGCAAAAGACCTGCATTCATATGTAATTACACTTAAAAGAACAAATGTAATAATGCCAACAGTAGTAACATGGTAGTTGCACAATAAATTTGCTGTTACAATTTGCAATAGCTATAACATGTGTAGTTGCTCTTGTAACAACAAATTACATAATGCCAGAAGAGATAGATTGGTGGTTGCACAACACATTTTCTGTTACACTTTGTAACAGCTATTAAATGTGTAATTACACTTGCCAGAATGAAATGATTTGTGATGAAAGGGAGACAGTAGTAGTTGTACGTGTATGCAAATTGTGTAAATACATGTCATGCAAATGTGAAACACACAGTAGTTACATGTAACTGTACAGTTGTTACAGTGCAGTTACAGTGCAGTTTTTTTCTTGCAAACTGTGTGTAAGTACATAACAGGCAAATGTGAAACTAGTTAACAACTACATAGTAATTACATGTAACTGCACAGTAGTTACAGTACTTACCTTACTGGGATTCAAACACAGGTCTCCAGGTTTGCAGCTCAGTGCACTTAACTACTATGCTATAATGCCTCTTTAAAAGCTAGGACGTACAGTAGCCAAGTACAATTTTCAAAATCCTGACTTAATCATGTCAAGTTTTCAAAGTTCCAATAAAACAGCTTCTGGACACAATTGCCAAACTAAGTATAACCTGTTTCTTGCAGCTGCTTTTCACAGTTTACATTCTACTGTAAATAGAATGTAAATGTCATAAAGCAGGTTGAAATGTTGCAGATACAGGTATTTTCAACCTTTGAAAATAGCTCCAGTAAGACATAATAGGCTGGAATTTTATATATTTGTGGCATGATTTTGCCACAATTAAGCTTACTGTGCCAAGATTGTTAGACCACAGAAAAGGTTGTGTAATATCTTGACACAATTACTGCAAGATGTGCATTAAAAATTATGCTTGCCTCAAAGTTCTGACTCGTGTCATTTGTGTGCCATAAAGTGAATAAAGTGCCATATATGCTTCAGAATGTTTCAAAATTGGCCACAAGCATCCGGCACATTTACAGCAAATCCAGAATTAGCAGCTCAACTCATGAAATTTCACAAAGTTCAAATTGCTTTTCTCATTGGGATGTGACTGGTTATTGCCCAAACAAGTTAAAACAAGAAACCCAGTTCACACTCCCCCTCCCCCACAAAATTGGCAAATCATTAAATTATTACAAAGTGTTTTTGCCTCAAATGGCAGTTTACTTTTCTCACTCTAAAGTGGAGTGGGGGGTCTCTTAATGTTCAGTTGTTCAGAGCTCTGATGTGAAATGTCAGCTCAGCCACCAGTCATTAAGGTAGACGTCCCTTTGACTGAGGGAGAGCCGTATTCTAAAATACAACTAAAAGAGTTTGGCACACTTTTAAAATAAGGTGCACTGACTGATTTGCTCATTTTAAATTAGGTACAGTCCCCAGTCAATGTACTTGGGGTTAGTGGGGAGCCAGCTAATTGAGATAGCCATACATCTAAATATGAACAAATCCAAAAATGGCAGCTCAACCTAAATACTTTCACAAAGTTTAAATTGTTTATTTCATTGGAGTGCAAGCAGTTATGGCACAAATAAGTTAAAACAAAAGATGTAGTGCACACGTCCCCCCAAATAAAATTAGCAAATCATTAAATTATTACAGTGTGCTTTCTGCCTCAAATGGCTACTTATTTATTTCATCCCAAGAGGAATCTCTTAGTGTTCAGTTTAGAACTCTGATGTGAAATGATAGCTCAGCTACCAGTCTTCAACGTGGACCTCCCATTATCTGAGGCCCAATTCTAAAATGCAACTGCACAGTTGGCTCCCTTTTAAAATATGGGATGAAATAAGTGAGTAAGCCATTTGAGGCAGAAAGCACATTGCAGTAATTTAATGATTTGCTTTTTTTAGAGGGTTTGGCCTTGGTCTCTTGTTTTAATTTATTTGTACCATAACTGGTTGCACCCCAATGAGAAAAGCAATTTAAAGTTTGTAAAGCCCATGGGTTGAGGTGATAATTCTGTATTTGTTTTGTGTTAGCAGTACAAGAGGACACAGCACGAGATTAGAAGGAGGCCGATTAAGGGGGAATGTGAGGAAATTCTTTTTCACAGAAAGGGTGGTGGATGCATGGAATGGCCTACCTCAGGATGTGGTGGCTATGAATACAGTGCAGGGCTTCAAACAGGCATGGGATAGGCATAAGGGAGCAATACAGATGAGTATGAATAGATAGGCCACTGACCAAGCAAAGGCCGATGGCACATTTATAAGGCAGAAAAAGAAATGGGCAGACTGGATGGGCCTTGCGGTCCTTATCTGCTGTCAACTTCTATGTTTCTATGTTTCTATGTGTTCAGAAGATATACGGGTGTCTCCATTAGCTGGCTCCCCACCAATCACAAGTACATATGCTGTAGACTGCACCCTATTTAAAGTAAGGCAATCAGGCAGTGCACCATATTTTGAAAGGGAGCCAACTCTGGCAGTTGTATTTTAGAAAATGGCCTTGGCTGATGGAAGGTCTACCTTGACGACTGGTGGCTGAGCTGACATTTCACACCAGAGCTCTGAACTGGCCACTAGAAGAATCCTACTTCTTTTTGGGATTAAATAAGTGATTAACTGTTTGAGGCAGGAAGTGCATTGTAGTAATTTAATGTTTTTCTAACTTTTTTTGGGGGGGGATGCAGTGCGTCTCCTGTTTCAACTTATTATGCCATAACCAGGTTGCACCCCAATGAGAAAAGCAATTTAAAGTTTGTGAAAGAACATGGGTTGAGCTGTTAATTCTGAATTGTTTTATGTCTAGGAGAAATATGGCTATCTCCATTAGCTGGCTTCCCACAATCTTCAGTACGTTGACTGGGGATGGCACCTTTTTTAAACTGAGCTAATCAGGCAGTGCACCATACTTTAAAAGGGAGCCAACTCTGGCAGTTGCATTTTAAAACAGGGCCTCAGCTGATGGGAGATCCATCATGATGACTGGTGTCTGAGCTGACATTTCACATCAGAGTTCTGAATTGCACACTAAGAGACCCCCACTCCCCTTTGGTGTGAAATAAATGAGTATCCATTTGTGGCAGAAAGCATATTGTAATAATTTAATGATTTTCCACTTTGGGGTGCACTGGATCTCTTGTTTTGTCAAATTTACTGGATGCAGCTGTAACTGCTTTAATACTTTTGAAAATCCAGGCCAACTGGGTGATCTTCAAAAGTCATAAAATGGGCTCAACTCCTAGTTAAGGCAATGTCAGAAACTGCCTTAGTGTGTTTAGCCCACATTCTTTCTTACAGTAAATAAAACTAATTCCTAGTTTTATCAATTGCAGGAAAAACCTGGGATGTCTACATCAAGTTCTATCTTATTTGAGCTGTTTTTGAAAGTTGGACCCGGAGAGTGGCTCAAAGCTTATCTCCAGATATAGTTTCTATTGTATAACTTTGGACATAAGCAAATTTGCTCCTATGTCAAAGTTTCACAACTAAGCTATGTCCAGTTTTCAAAACTCTGATTTAATGATGTCCAGTTTGCAAAGTTCATGTATACATGTGCCTGGACATTATTTTCAAAATGTGAGTATAACCTGGTCCATCATTTACATTTTTTCAGTATGTTTAGCTTTTCTTGATCCAGAAACTGGATGCAAAGTACCACAAAACTGTAAGAAATACTGCAGGTAAGTCAAACTTTTTAAAAGTAGCCCCATTTTATGACTTTGAAAGTCCCACCAGATGTAAAGATGAGTTGTATCCATTTTGTGACTTTTGAAAATACTTTACATAGCAGTGTTGAAGGCCTTTCTCAAGTCTGAATAGGCCACATCCACTGCTGTCCCCTGATCTATTTCCCTGGTCACCCAGTCAAAGGAGTCTATCAGATTTGTTTGTCATAAGCTTCCCCACCTGAATCCATGCTGCCTGTGGTCCTGTAGCCCACTGGATTCTATATGCAGAACCAGTTTTCATTTCAGTAGGATTTCCATTAATTTCCAAACCACTGAAGTTAGACTGACTGGCCCATAATTGCTAGTCTCCTCCGTGGTGCCATTGCCCTTCTCCAGTCCTCCAGAATCACACCTGTTTCCCATGACCTATTGAACAAGGTTGTCAGTGAGCAGCTAACACTTCCCTGAACTACTTCAATAACCTAGAATGTATCCTGTCTGGTACCATAGCCTTATCCATCTTCAGGACTGTGAGTCCTTTCAGGACTATTTCTCCTGAGAATGGACTTGTGTCCACCTCCTCCACATCACCTGGTAGTCTGCCCCCTCCTCCCTCTACTGTGCAGACTGAGCAAAAACACCTGTTTAAGATGTTTGCTTTTTCTTGGTCCCCTTCAGCACAGTCCCGTCCTTCCGCCTTTCTAATCCTCACTGTCCTTCCCCTTGCTTTTTTCCTCTCACTTACATACTGTATGTGAAAAAGTTTTGTTTCTGTTAACCACCCGCTTAGCAATACTTTCTTTTGCCTGTGCCTTTGCTATCCTAACTGCCTTACCCTCTTCCTCCTGTCTTGCTTGGTACATATCCTTGTCCTCCTTCTTCTGTGTTTCTTTTTACCTCTTGATAGCCACCCTTTTTTTCTTCACCACCTTTGCCACTCCATTGGAGCACTATTAATTTCCCCTTTTCCCTTTGCTTTTGGTTGCCTCTTTTATGCAGGGATTTGTTGCCCTAATTATATTTATTTACTTAAACAGTTTACCAGGTAAGCAAACAGCCCATGAGGCTCATTTTCCCTTGTGACCTAGGGTGGAAGAAGGGGAGGGAGGATTATAGGAGTAATACATTTACACACAAGAGCCTTGAGAATCATAAGTACAGAGACAAAAGCTACATAGATACTAGAGTACAAACGTTCCACATAGAACCTTGTAAAAAAAACAAAACAGCAGCAGTTCAAAATGTAGGAGACCACACAGTTGTGTTCAATGTACAAATTTGATCCCAGGAAAAAAGCACTCCAAGGCAGAAAAACACAAGTAAATCAAGTGCAAATGCAATGTTTTATTTAGGCTGGGTTTGAGCAAGAGCAGTAGTTACCTCAGGGGTAACTGACTACTGCTCTTGCTCTAGTGCAGCCTGAATGATACACTGCATTTGCACTTTATTTACTTGGCATTGCATTTGTTGCTGTGCTTTTCTGGCCTGGATTGCTGATTTCCTGGGATCATATTCATTTCTTGGTCTGACTACCCTCTATCAGCACCCACCTTGCATCATTGTTTGTGGTGGCTCACTTTTGAAGCCATTCAATGTACAAATTTGGCAGACACATTTGAAGTTGGTACAGTACAGAATGTCTCTGGCCCCACGAGAGGAATTCTGGGCCTTGGGAAAAGTTCAGTCTCTGGGGCTCCAATGTAGCTGTGTACTGTAGCATGCTGGGTGGCCTGGGCCCCCCTTTGGTGCCGGGCCCCAGTAATTATCCCCAGTTCCCCCAACCCTCTCAAGGGCCATGAACTGTCTTATCTGTGGAGACTGTTACTAAGTAAAGCTTTTGATAATCTATGGGCCAGATAGGCCTAGGTAGCAGATGGGAGGGTGGTTCCTGTGGTCCTACAAAGTAGTATCTGACCTCGTACCATTTGTACCAGAGGAGGAGTGACTGTGGCAGCTGGGGCATGATGTCTAGGAAGCATGATGAGCCTTAATTTGCCTGTTTGCATGAAAGAAAGGAAGTGGCTTTTGTAATTGTGGCAGGCAATTATTCCCGGACAGCTTGACAGTGATTGAGGCTTGGTATACCATGGTATCTGAAAATGGTTGCCGTCCTCAGACCTGAGAGAGTATGAGTGATATGTGTCTGCTGTAAAGAAATCTTGGAGGTAGCAAAGCAGTTTTTCTGGCCAATATCTAAACCCCACTAAGGCGATATGTGGAGACTGCCTTTCCTGGGGGGAAGCCATCTGCATGTTATAGGGGGACAAGACAGGACAAATTCACACAAGGCATAGAATAGTATTGCTAGCTTGAATAAGACCCTGGTGCTGGCACCTGCATAGACAGTATCTCTGTAGTCTATCAGCAGGAATATAGAGAGATCAATCACTAGTTTCTTGATACATGGCTGAAGACAGCTTTTTTACCCTGCACAAAGCATTAAGTTTTGTGTAACACTTGGCTGTTACTTGGGATGTGTGCCTAGAGTAATCAAGATGGTGGTCCAGGTGCATACCAAAATATTTAAACAATATTTAAATTATACCCTCTCTTATTTTTGCCCCCTGAGCCTCTACTTTTTCCTGACAATCCCCCTTCAAGGCAAGTTTTGAGGCAGTCTCCCATTTCCTTAAAATCCACCCTCCTGAAATGCAGGACCCTTGCCCTCCAGTGACTCACCTCTGCTCCTTTCCTTATGCTGAACCACACTATATGGTGATCACTAGTACCTAGGTGACTTCCCACAGTGACATCTGCAATGCTGTCCTTGTTTTTTAGCACCTGATCCAACACTGTCCCACTCCTAGTGAATACTGTATCTAGCTGCCTGAGAAATGCCCCTTGTAGGGAGTCAAGGATGGCCCTCTTCTTTGCCACAGCTGCAGCTGGAAAGTTACACTCCACATTCAGTAGACCTAAGGCTTCAATTAGCAGTGCCTCCCCTAACTTGCTATCATGGTGATGGCCTCCCCGTGTGTCCTGTCCATCTCCTCCCCTTTTTCTTGAGGTCTGTACATTACCCCAGTATGGACACAGGTCCGAGAACCTGTCTCCAAAATGACCAACAGCACCTCTAGCCCCTCCTCTCCTTTGTGCACCAGCAGCTCTGTGGCTTTATACACTTCTTTATGCATAATGTCATCCTTCCTCTCCTCTTCCCCACTCTGTCTCTCCTCTCCTATGCATCGGTTTAACTGTTCTACTCCACCTGCCAAACCTGAACCTGAGGGCCATTTGTGGGATGACAGCAATTTTGATGTCACCATCCATCATCATCATCCTTAGTATTTCAGTGGTCCCTCCGTAGCCCTTTACCCCTTGTGCATCTTCATTGTACTGCTGTCTTATGACAATATTGGCCCCAAATGTCCCTGCACAGCACATGCAGTGTTCTGATACATCTACCACTGGTAAAAATTCATTTTTCAGGGTCTGCCACAAAAATGCTATGTCTGCTACAATATCAGTAATTAGAATTGTGAATGACATGGCATGCTGTTTAAATGCCGACCTCGTCCCTTCATGCAACAGTGAACTTTCATGTGCACCAGTCTGGAAGAGCTGACACCCCCCGAACATAGTTCTAGGGGTGGCAGGCATGATTCTGGTGCTAAATTGTGCCACAAGTTGCAGGTGAGCATTGGTCTGGTTTCTAATCTCAGGCTGTTGTTCATAAAACATTTCTCATACTACAATGCCAATACTGCGGTTTTCAATGCTAATCTGCAACTCAGCATCTAGCATACTGTGTTCTTTTTGTCACAACTAACAAATTCAAGCCTGTAAAACAAAAAGAAAATACAGCAATAACCTGTGCTCAACACTTCTGGAAAACTGAAAGAAAAATTCACACATCCGTATATTACTTTTATTATAGATCAAGGGAGCATTCCTGACCAATTGGAGCACTCCTTTCCTCTGCATGTGAGACACTTATTCTGTGAAGATTGTCTCAAGCACAGATGCCCTGGAAATGGATACGTTCCAGGAACAGTTTTTTTTAAATATATTATTTAGCTCTCTCGAGCAATAATATATTCATACGTCCCCCATCGCCACTCGTTTCTGTATTAGTGGTTTCACTTGCCTTCAGCTTGAGCCAGAACAGCTCAGCTTCACTTTGCTGTTCTCGCTCCAGCCGGACATGCATGAAACCACTCTTATACAGCAATGAGTGGCTCTGGGGGACATATAAGCATATACAATATTTTCTTTGCTATTAAAAAGATCACAATAATGTTTTGTATTTCTGGGGAGTGGGGTGGTATGTATCTATGCATGAAAAAATCTTAAAAGGAAAAATAATATGGTTTCATTTAGGATACAGATACAGTACGTGTTTGTGTTCTTAGTGCTATTTTCGGGCCCAAGAGGGTAAACTAGTTGCCTTAATTTGTCTCAACTGTATAAGGAGAATGCTACTTCTCAGCTATGAAAATTGCATTTTTTTTGGTAGGATTAAAGAAGGTTTTTCCTTTTTAATCTACTGTATGCCAAAGCTAACTTTTTTAAGAAAAGGCAAGGAAATTAAATCACCTTTGAGTTCATGGACTTTTTTGACAAACAATTGAACTAGTTTTTCTTTGACAACTGCACTTAATTACTTGTCTACAGTGGCCACTTTGCAATGGTTACACAAGTAGGGGTTCAACTACCATGAGTGAATCTTTATAAACGAAATATTTTCTTTCTTTTGAATACCAGCTGACAACATATAGGGTATATTTTTATTTATTTATTGAATCTTTTTAAGTTTTATTACTGTATATTCATTAAATCTTTTTACCTTTATTTGCTGTATATTCATTTTTTCTTTTTAATTAAAGATATTCAAAACACATTACAATAATAAAACATTAGCTATTCAAAAAATAAAACACTCCTGGGTGTTGCAGCACAGATAGGGAGATTCAAAAAAGAAAGTAAGTTATTTACCTTCATTCATTTAAAATGAATGGCAAGAAAAAAAAATCATTGGCCGAGAGATGTTACCTGACGGTGCATTTCTTTATTTATTTAGTTTTGATAACCAGTTAAATCTCTATAAACACATGGTCAGGTCCCAAATCTCATTTTCCTCTCAAAAATGAAATTACTTACAGCCATTTTGTTAGAGTGATCAGACCCTCCAGGGTGCATATCATAGGATTTTAATGAACTTCCAGTAGCAGAAGGACACACGGCCTTCAGCCTCATGCCTCACTACATGTCTGGTGTCTGCTTTAAAATTCTGTATTATACAATGGCTTGAAAAATCCTGTCCTGTGATTGACTGGCTTGTGCTATTTGCCTGTTATAAATCCTGGCATCACTAATGAGTAAAAATACCAGCCAGCCACATCTGCAAGCCCCAGTCTGTGAAATACATTGGAGACCGGAACAACGGCAAAAAAATAGACATGTTGCCTTACCGCTAAAATGTAATGCAAAAGTGGGACTTTGAAATGGGCGGCAGTTTTACAGTGACAGACCACAACAGTCCCCAAACCCACTATACACACACCGCAAAACTTTTTTTTTAAATCTTGTATTGTTTGGCATAATCAGTGCATGTAGTGTGTAGGATATGGTAGCTTGGTAAATGTGCTCCACGTTGACTTACAACAGTGCTGCCTCAGTGGTCTGATTTATGATGGTACTCACCTTCTCACTGTCTTGGATGGTGGCGGCTCTCTCTGTAGGCCACTCTCTCTTCCTCTCAGTCCCTTTTGTGGAGTCCTGAACTATCACAGGGCAAAGCTCTCTACCTTTTCTCTCAGGTCCTGCTTCTCAGTCCCGTCTTTATCCCTACCAAACTCTCAATCATCTTCCTTTCCTCCTGGTGAGTAGATGAACCTCCTTGGCACTATAATATGGCCGTTGTCCCTTCCTGTCCACTCGGCTTTGAACTCTTCGCCACCCCACCAAAAAACCCACATTAAAGCTGAAACCACTAAAGCCACAGCACAAGTACACGACCGTAACCTCGCTGTGTGAAGATGCAGAGTAGTAGTAACTGTCAGTTTAAAAATCAAAAAATTAAAGCCTTGCATGCTTTGGCTTGCTGTTCACAAATGACTGATTAAATGCTGGCTGATGGGGAGGAGAAGGAAGAAAAAAACTGAAACCTGGCATGCTGTCTCTTCGGGTAAAAATGTAATGTGAGGATTCTTCTACCTAGCAAAGGGAACTATTTTTTCTAGTGCAACAATACATTCAATAACAAATATTTAAAATGGCAAAAAAATGAATTTTTCTTTTATTTTGTGTTACAGAAAGTGAAGGGGGGCTACTCACATCTGGTGTATTTTACTCAACCGGCCTGTGGCCTCGAGACCAAACCACACCAGGCGTGGTTAAATCCCAGCATAACCCACACCCTGTCTTGGTTTATTGCTTAAATGCACACCCTGTCATGGCTTATTACTTACCTTTGAAAATACACTTCCATATGCTAATTAATTAAAACTGAAACATAGAAACATAGACAATGATGGCAGAAAAAGTCCAGTGGTCCATCCAATCTGCCCATGGTACGCTAGCTAACCCTGGGACCTATTGTCCTTCCAGGGCCCAAGCCCTCCTCCTTCACCCCCCACAACCCTCCTCCAAGTCTCTGTCATCTTGAGCAACCACTATACTCTTCACTGAGTCTCAGCAATGCTTGAAACCATTATTGGTTTTAGCAACACAACACATCAAAAGGTAAACTGTTACAGGGCTCGACCACCTTTTTTTGTAAAATAATGCAGTGGTAGCCATCGCCAGTTTCAAAGATATATGTTATGCACAACAGTGTGCTATCAGTCTATGAACATGCCATCTGATGCCAGAGGAGCAAATGCTGAGTTTTGCATTTCCTTAACCTGTCACTAGGTGTCTTATGATCTATGATCTGTAGCTCAGTTTGCAATTGCAGCTTAGCTACTGGTGACGTGGATTACACATTAAAGATGTAACCTCTAATAACCAATACACATTTCTGCCTGATAGCCCTATGTGTAATGTCACCTTTTCAACCTTCCTCCCCCCTCCCCCTTCACCCTCCTCATATCTAGCTACAGGTAGAATGTCAAGCCAAAAATCAACAGCCACGTTAAAGAGCAATTGATAAGTAAGAATTCTTTTTAAAAACATTGTTAACAGCAAAAGAGAAACCTCCCTGTTTCAGTGCAGTATCAAATAATTTATTATAAAAGGTAAAAAAGTAACTACAAATACATAAGAAATACAATAAATAAAATAGATACTGTTCTATTTACTAGAAGTAAACACCTGAAGCCCAATATTCAGATCTTTACCCTGTGCAAAGTTTGTGTTGCACAGCTGGTTACGCTACTGCCTGTCTCATTGCATGCTATATTCACAGCCTTAGCTCTAGTGCAAAAGCTATTGAATATATGTGCAATGATACATGCATAACTCAAAGCGCAGAGCACTGCGCAAACGTTGCCCACCACTGAATATGCCAGTGGACAGAGCAACTGCGCAAGCCTGACTGCAGCAGCAGCACAGCACAAAAGGTTAGGACACAGTCCTGCATGACCTGGAGTTGGTAAGCACATACCTAGTGTCAGAATGGGTGGGGTCTCAGGGGATGAAAGGCAGGTATGCCCACGTGGATGGTGCAACACACAAATAACACAGAGATGCCATCCTGGTGGACATGACAGGAGGGCACCAGTCTGAAGGACAGGTACTGTTCTGACGACAAGGTCCAGGAACAATGTGGATGTAGGTCTGTCCTGAGCAAATTATGTTCAGGGTGACTTCTGTGGGGTCAGTGTGACAGCCAAAATGCCAGCATGTTGTCTGACACCAGGGTCCTGTACAGAGATAAGCACAGCTACAAACACCTGCCAAACACCCAAGGGAAACCCTTTGCTGCAGGACTGGCAGGGACCCACTCCAACCCGGGGGGTGGGCAATAAGGGCACCCGAGAAATACAAATGCAAAGGGCAAGACTGCCCAGGAAATGATACAATAGACACAGGCAACAGAAATAAGTAATATTTACTAGTTGAAACAGCAACATACAATATAAAATAAATTCAATAGACAACAAAACATGTAAGTGGTGCAAAATGATACAACTATTTACAATATATACAAGTTGGGGGTAAGGAGGAAGGGAAGCTGGGGTCACAGGGAAAAAAAGAGAAGGAAGGATAAAGGGCACAACATAGAAAGGAAGGTTGGCTTTGGGTGCAGTTGGAAGTGGTCTTCCTTCCAGGTGGCTAACCACTCAGACCAAAGCATCTGCTATGAGGCTGGCAGTGCTATCCAATGCCTAGAGCAATCTATTATAGTTATCTGCTGGTGCATGATTCTGTGCAAAAGGTTGTCCCTCCCCTCCACCAACTCCAGTCACCCGGCTGCAGCTGCTGTCTGATGTAGAACTGTGTGGAGAGAGTTGCCATATGTGAGTTGACCAGATACTTTAGACCATGTAGGATCAGGTAGCATACATAGCCATGCCCCCCCTTGCAGCAAGGCCACCACCATGTCATGTATGAGATACGGGTGGTATGGCTGCCCGAGACTGTGAGGACACCTGCTGACCCAGCAGGCGGACATGGACAGTTACCACACAGACCCCTGTATGCAGCACAGGGGCCACAAGCCAGGTTGGTGTCCCCTAACATGGTGAAAAGGCCTAGCATGTGGCCCTGGGGGAGTTGGCTGGGCAGCAGGATTTGAAGTGATGGTGGCCAGTTAGGTAAACGCAATGCAGAGTGGCATACCACAGTGTCATGCTGCTCTGAGTACAGAAGGGCCTAATGGTACTGAGGGAGTCACACCATGCCCACAGCATGAGGACAGTGTTGCGGAATCACCACACATGCCTCAGTGTGGCGCATGGCCCTGACCCACAGTGGCCCATATCTGGACACATGCTACTATAGGCTCACCAGGGTGTTCTGTGGGCAGGGCCATTGTGCCATGGAGCAGGCAACCATGTTTGACATGCACAGCAACTGTTGAAAGACACCAGTCACCAGAAAGTGGAAGCAAGGCAGCCAGTTGACGTGACCAGTAACAGTATGTGTCAGCGATGGCTCTGTAGGTGCAGGGTATGTGTACCATGCCATGACAAGCAGGCAATGCCTCAATATTATATAGTATAGCACAGCAGAGAGGCACACCAATGCTTACACAGCAAAAGACAAGAAGACTCTGTGGTCTGCACCAGGGGCTCCTTGGTGACCTGGGTTGTGGGTTGCCCTGGGTTGTGCGCTACTGAGGGTGTGTGTGCAATGACATGTGACTGCAGTGCAACAGTGATGTTGAGTGACAGAAACCACACACTCTGCAGCTGGTGTCATAGCATGGTGGTCCTGGTCTGCTGCTGTATCTGTTCCCTGGCTTGAGGACAACTGCCACTAGCCCCACAGGGAGGCAACTGTGCCCAGGAGCAGGCTAACCCAAGAAAGGGAGGTTGGTGAGTGCACATGAAAATTGCAGACCTGCAATGGCAGAGAGCTGTATGCAATCAGTTATACACTGTCACAATAACAGACACATATGTGCATGGGATGCGTTGTTATCAGCTGTGTGGTTTCATGGAGATGCCCCACTAGTGGTACATCTGCACAGCATAGGGACATAGGAAGGGATACATGTAGTGGTGCACATGTGCACATGTGGAGACATTAGCTATCCCCTTACAAGGTAGCACACCATCCTGGTTAAGCCAGGAAGCACAGCACAAGGATATAGTTGGCATGCTGCAGGTGCACCCCTGCAACAGGTATGACAGTCCAACACCCTGGACGGAGGCCACCCTTAGAGGCGTGCGGTTCTGGTGCAGTGCACATGTGCAGACATCATCAAAAGGTGCACTGCTCAATGCACAAGTGTTACATAACTTGGAGCATTGCACAAAAGCACAATATTCAGCCAGGATATGTAAATAGCCTTACTGGGCAGTCAGCAGGTAATGGACCCCATTAGCATCTCATTAAAGACCTTTCTGCATATTAAAGCATGGATAATTGTGCCTGTGTTATTTAAGGGGACCATAACACACCCTACACTGCACCTTGGAACTGTAGCCACAACACTGCTACAGGACCATGTAAAAAGGCCACAGAGATGACAAACAAATATGGCAAGCTGAGATAATGTCTCTGCAGCCCCAAGTAGGCATCTTCCATACCATTTCCAAATACAGACACTTTTCTAAATAGGGATACACCCTGTTGCAGGGGCATAGATGGGCTATATTGTGGGGGAACCCACATGGCTCTAGTGGTTGTGTCCTGTACTCCACTGACATGCAATGTGGGCTCTGAAACCACAAATGGTAGCATAACTATTGACATTGCTTTATCCTACTCATCATATAACATGATGTGTTTGTATTGACCACAACTTACTGGCAGTTCCATGAGTGGTCTCTGTTCTGTTTGTAACTGTGCCTTGCATGGAACATCTGTAGTGGAGCACCTCTACACATCACAACTAACAGATTATGTTACTGGTACATGACATACATACATACTGGGGGATGCAGTCCTCAGGGCTACATGGATTCTCACCTGTCAAGTGTGTCCTTGCTATGTGCAAATACCTCACAATGCTCCCCCAGTACAGCATTTGGTATGGTGCATGTGATAGGTACAACCGGACCCCACAAGCAGGGCATCTCCTGGATAGCCAGGACACTGTACAGATCCACAGTATGTGAGCATGCATGGAGTGGGGGGGTCCCATGGACCTGCCTGGTGTCATTGCAAAGTCTGCTCACCATGCCACATGCTCCCACATGCCTGGGTGTGTCCCTGTGTTTTACATGTTGTGTGTCATAGCCCTTCATTCCATGGCCCATGCTCAGGACCAGGCAACACAACCTGTTCACCACAGCACATCATTGCCCCTGTCTGTACAGCACCCTATAACTGCATGCTTAGCAGTCTGTACAGAACACACATCCTATAGAAGGGGCCTGTCAAACTGTCCCTGACACCAGTGGCTGACTACAGGCAAATCACAACATATGTGGAGTGTGTGCATGACAGCTCTACCTGCAAAGGTCATTCCAACATGCTGTCCCCAACCACACCAGTGCATGTCTGATGCACTGGCACAGAGGCCTGTGGCATGGCATCTAACTGCAACATGGCACAAAGGAAGTGGTCCGACAGTAAGGTTCTGCACATATCACTTTTGTGCATGGGAATGAAAGCCAGTGCCATGTGTCAGCTGTGTGGGGCCACATCAGACCAGTGGACAGTGTCTGCCAATGGGGTGGTATATGGATGGACCCATCTCATGATTTGTCCAGGTACAGCGCTCATGTATGCATTGGTGTGTGGGCATGTTCCACTCAATACCCCTGAGTTACTCGGCATGTACCACTTGACGCTGAGCCTGATGCAGGATTGTTGGGGGGCCTTCATGTTCACTGCCCCACAGCACCCCCACATATGCACTAGTGCTGATGTGCTCCAGGACAGTGCCTGTCTGAGTGGTGCAGCTAGGAGGTCTAGGTGTCTCAAATGCCTACACCCTTGCAGTGTTGGGTGGCAGCACATTGGCCAGGTGCAGACACTGGGGGAGCTTTTGACAAAGTGATGTGCACAGGCTGCCCTGTGCCACACCGGTACAACATACATGGCATTGCTGCACTGGTGGGGCACATTGTGGATGTGTACACATACATCTTACCCACACACAGCACTGACCACTGTCTTTCTACTTTCTCTGACAGGTCTCTTGGGTGATGTTGACTGGTAGCAGGCCTGTTGTCTTTCTAAAGATGAATTCCATGCTTTGGCCTAGGTCTACCAGGAGAGGAAGGTGGTCCCATCCTGCAGCTAGACCACCGATGCCACCATCTGGCAGGTATGGGAGAAAATAATAGGGGCTTTATTTTATTATTTATTCATTCTAGGATTACAAATACCTTTGAGCACCAGGCAGCTCATTTACAAAGGTTTCATGTCAGTAGGGAGGGTTACATACAAATACTGGGAAACAGACAAGTTATACAGAATATTTCAGAGCATATAGTGTTTACATTATAGTATAGAACAATTAGCTTGTGATTATATACACATCAAGCAAAATTTGATCAGAGGCAGGGAGATAGAGAAGTAGAGGAAGAACCAGGAGGAGAGGAGCAGCCAAGCAGCCTTGTCAATTTGCAATTACAATAGGTGGAGGAAAGAGACTAGAAAGGGGGTCAAGAGAGGGGAAGATGGGGAGAGGTGAAAAGGCAGGGAGGAAGGTGGTAGGACAGAGATGATAGAGGTGGAATGCTGTGGGTGGCCAGACTGCATGGTGAAGGCTACCCAGAAGCAATTCAGGGACCTTTGCTGGTGGGCTAGGGACACCACGACTACCTGGCACCATGAGCAGTGGGCCACTGGCAGGGTGCCACAGTCTTTGACAGCAACCAGGACCATGGACACAGTAGAGGAGGTGGTGGCATCAACCTTAAGGGCCATGGAGGTGACGGGGTGCCTGGGGGTGGATATGAGACCCAGGTGGCATACGATCAGTCACGCAAGTACACAGCTAGTGCAATTCCTTGTGTGCATGGGTACACTTGTGGGTCCTGCCACTGGTAGGGCACACTTCAGGCTTGGGCAAGGCACACATAATGTGTGCCATCAGCACCCTGAGTTCCCCATGACATGCCATGCTGCTGTATAGAGCACTGTGGCCCCCCTTCCACAGATTGCACTAACACCACTACAGATAGTGCACATGTACAGGGCTCCACTGAAGTGTGCCCATGAACATAGGGAGTGTGTGCATACTGTTTTGTCATTCACTGACCATGGGTGCTGGTGTATGCAGACACATGTACTGGGTGTGTGGGTCTGTGTATGGGTCTGTGGCCTGTGCTGTGATTGCTTCTGTGCATGTGTAGCATGTTTCGGGATACATGGTCAGGGGGCACTCTCATGCTTGCATGATCCACCCTTCACAGGAGGCTGTGTGACCATTGAGGGCCAGGGTAGGTAGACATGTTGACACCAGTTGCATGCTGACACTGGGTGATGCAGGGCGCTGTACACTGGAGCATGCATGTACCACCAGCAACATGCATTGTGTACTGTGAATCTGTGTGATGCTAACAGTTTATGCTTCTCTCCACAGTGCAAGATGTGCCATCTGAGGGGGATACTGTAACTGGTCCATCCACAGGAATGCAACGTGTGCCACAAAGCCACCCATGCAGACCCATCCTCTACATTGTGGAGGTTGTGGATTACAGCAATGACAACATCCATATTTCCACTACACAGTACCTGTCACCAGTTGCACTGTTGGGGGAGCAGTCATCAACACCAAGCCCCTCTCCCTAGCAGTATACTGCAGCAGACATGTGGCAGCCCCCATACCACAGGTGTTCCACACACCCCTGTCCACTGCACTGCCATGTGTGACATCTCCTCCACTGGACCTCTCACCACCACCTCTATCGCCAGTGCCATCACCACCACCACCATTATGCACACCACCAGCCCAGTGCCCCAGGAGGGGTTGTGCAGCCTGGAAGCACCCCTGCCATCCCACAGCTGGCCTGCACAGTCACCCACAGTCACTGAGCTCCTGACACCTCCCCATCCCCTGCCTTGCATGGTGCACACACCAACCACTTGAGGCTTGCAGGTGCTACCAAGACATTGACCCCCTGGAGGCTGGCTGCACCAGACTCCAGGCAAATGCTGCAGTCAGTGGTGGAGACCCAGACTGCCACTCATCATGAGTTTGCCCTCTTCAGGTGTGCCATGAAGAGGACCCGATTAGCTTTTGGGACCTCTTGCTTGCTGACCTGCTGAGGACTGAGCAGTGGGTGGAGGCCCGTGATGCTGTCATTATTGAGACCATGCACACTGGAATTGGTGACCTTACCATGGCAGTGTAGAAGCTCACAGCCACAGTGCGTGGTGGTCTGTGTCCAGTTTGCTGCTCTGCTCCTGCCAGTGTGCACAGCCCTGGTTCTGTGGGGACACTACAGCAAACACCAATGCCATGCAGTAGCAGGTCAGGATCTGGTGCAATGCCTGCGTGCTTCAGGGCCAGTGCCACACCACGCACACCAGGGCACAACCTCCCAATCCTGTCCTCCAGCTCCCAGCATGGCTGTGCATAGGGCAAGGAGACTATCACCCTGGATGTCACCCTTCCTCTCCCCATGGGCCACACCACCCAACAGGCTTCTACAGCAGCCACTGAAACATAAACATAGAAACATAGAATTTGATGGCAGATAAGGACCACTTGGCCCACCCAGTCTGCCCATTTCCCTACCTACTGGATAAGCTGCAGATCCTAGTTAACCAGCAGCCTACTTCTTCATATCCCCATCCCCCAGAACTGCCTTATGACTATCCCATGCATGCTTGAATTCCACCACTGATTTTGACTCCACAACCTCCTCCAGAAGGCCGTTCCATGCATCCACAACCCTCTCTGTGAAAAAATACTTCCTTAAATTACCTCTGAGCCGCCCCCCCCCCCACATCTTCAAATTGTGCCCTCTTGTTCTTGCACACCTCTTTTTGAAAAGATGCTACCCTCTTGGACTTTGTTGATTCCTTGAGGTACTTGAAAGTTTCTATCATGTCCCCCCTCCTCCTTTCCTCAGGGCTATACATATTAAGCTCCTTAAGTCTCTCTTCATATGTCTTCCGTGCAGACCCTGCACCATTTTAGTTGCCCTCCTCTGGACAGCTTCCATCCTGTCTATGTCTTTGCAGAGATTGGGTCTCCAGAACTGCACACAGTACTCCAGATGGGGTCTCACCAGCTGTCTGTACAGAGGATAATAACTTCCTGTTTTCTACTGGTGATGCCTCTCCCTATGCATCCCAGTATCCCCAACCCTTCTTGCTGCCCTCTCACATTGCTTGCCCATCTTTAGGTCATCTGATATGACTACCCCAGGTCCCTCTCCATTTTTGTTGTTGTTAGTATCTCACCCCCATTGTGTACTCTTCCCTGGGTTTTTGTTTCCAGGTGCATTACTTGCACTTCTTAGCATTGAATCTAAGCTGCCATACATTTGACCATTCCTCTAACCTTGCCAAGTCCCTTCTCATCCTTTCCACCCACCCTGTGCATCAACTCTGTTGCAGATCTTAGTGTCATCTGCAAAGAGACATACTTTTCCTTCCAGTCCTTCTGCAATGTCGCTTATAAAGACATTGAAGAGGACCGGTCCTAATACTGAACCCTGCGGTACCCCACTAGTAACCCTCCTTTCTTCTGAGTGGACTCCATTTACTATTACTCTCTGTGTCCTATTCTCCAGCCAATTCTTTACCCAGGCTGTCATCTTGGGACCCACTCCCAGGCTGGCTAACTTGTATATTAATCTTTTGTGTGGGACTGTGTCAAATGCCTTGCTAAAGTCTAGGTAGGCCATGTCCACAGCCCCTTCCTGATCTACTACTTTGGTCACCCAGTCAAAGAAATCTATCAGATTCGTCTGGCATGACCTTCCCGCTGTGAATCCATGCTGCCTAGGGTCCTGTGCCCCTCTGGCCTCTAGATACTCGACAATTCTTTCCTTTAGAAGTGATTCCATCATTTTCCCTATCACTGAGGTTAAACTAACAGGTCTATAGTTTCCTGCTTCTGCCTTGCTCCCACTTTTGTGAAGGGGAATCACATCTGCCCTCCTCCAGTCCTCGGGTACCACCCCATCCTCCCATGATTTGTTAAAAAGGGTAGTCAGTGGTGTCACTAGTTCTACCCTTAGTTCTTTTAGAATTCTGGGATGAATCCCATCAGGCCCCATTGCTTTGTCCACCTTCAGTTTTAAGAGTTCTTTCAGAACCCTTTCTTCTGTAAATGCGCCGGTATCAACTTCTGTATCCAGCGTGTTACTACTATTTGTTTCATGTACCTCCCCCTCTTCCTTTGTAAATACTGAGCAAAAATATTTGTTTAGTATCTCTGCCTTTTCACAGTCTCCCTCTGCCCACCCTTCCTCCCCTTTATTAAGCCTCACTATCCCTCCCTGGTCTTCCTTCGCTCCCTGATGTACACTGGTGTGTACCTACTGCAGCTGCAGGTGGACATGACAGTAATGGCACCCCCCTCATATCCCACACATCCCAGCACCTTACAGACATTGTTCACCTGCCACTTATTTGTTGTAGTGTGCTTCACAACCATTCCTCGCTCCCCATGGCCACCCTGTCCAGCACCTCCTTCTTTTTTTGTGCACTGTTTTTACACTGCCACTGCATGCTTTGTTTATTTTTGTGTTTCACTATAAAGTTTTTGCACATACGACAGTGTCCTTTGTTCTTTCCACTCACCTTCTCCTATGTGAGAGGCTTCTTATGATGTATTCCTTGTATTCCTGTGCCCTCCTGGCCATGCGGGGGTCATGCCTGTCGAGCTGCTCCAGCATCCCCAGCACCTCTGGCTCCATGTCACTCTCACTCTGTTCCTCTTCAACCAGTAGGTCTATTCCATGGGTGAGCACCATGTTGTATAGCATACAGCAGACTAAGAATATACCACAGGCCTTCTGAGGGTTATCTTATTGGGCACCACCTGACCCATCCAGTAACTGGAATCACATTTTCAGCATGCCAAAGACTCATTCAATAATGTTGTGTATGTTGGTGGTGTGTGCTGCATTGTATCTGTCCTCCATCACAGATGTGGACTGGAGGACAAGTGTGAGGAGCCAGGAGCGCAAGGGATAGGTACTGTTCCCTGTACGGTAACACACATCTGTTAGCACCTGTTCACATTGTAGCTAGCTGCATAACATCAACACCCCATGAGCTGTATTGTGTCCTGTGCACCTGTCCACCCATCCATGCCCACCCTTTCCTTGGTGAGGCATGTGTGTGCTGTGATAACTGCATGCCCCTCTGAGGAGGATTGTGTGGGGGGCATGCTGCATGTACTCAGTGACAAGGTGCCCACTGGGTAAGTGGCCACCATCAAGGATTTGGCATACTGTGGCATTATGCCATATGAACACATCATGGGCACTGCCAGGGTACCATGCTAGGACATTGGTTATGCACCCTGTTGCATCACACATCACCTGGCAATTGATAGTGAAGTAGCCCTTCCTAATGAGGTAGGCAGCACTCCATCACCAGTGGGTACCCAGATGGCAACTTGGGTGCACTCAATGGCACCGAGAACTGCAGGTAGGTGTGCAACCCAATAGAACTGCTGCATTATTTCTGTGTGATGCACTACTGTGCTGGGGAATATGATGAACAATCCAGTGTGTGGCAGCAGGGTATCTACAAACTGGACCAGCAGTTGTGAGGTGGTGGACTGCGACACAGCAATGATATTACCCACCAATATTTGGAATGACCTGGTGGCTAGGAAGCACATCGCAGCCATCACCTTCTGCTCTACTGTCATGGCATGGTTGCGCTAGGTGTCATTGCACAGCAACTCATGCAGGAGCTCACACAGCTGCCTTAACATGGCCCTATTGAGATGGTGTTAGCCAACAAGGTAGTCTTCAGTGAGGGTCTCAAAGAAGACTCATGGCTGTTAGCATCTGTGTGCAGCATATCACCTCTGTGTCATGAGGCAGGGATCAGGGCAGGCATGTGGCCTCTCCTCCTCCTGCAGAGCTCTTTCATGAGGATCAGCATGTGTGCTGCATATTAAACCATTTTGTCTCTGGCTGCAGTGCCTCCTCCCTCCTCTAGGCTTTGCCAGGTGTTAAGGCAGCCCTTTTATAGGTGGTATTTGTGAAAGGGAAGTGAGGTAATGCAAAGTTACTTTGTGTAGCACTAATGTGATGAATATAGCATTGTTCCTGTATTCATATCAATGCCCCTCCCTTTGCACAAGTGCATACATTGCTGTGTTACATGTGTGAAATCCATTTTTGCCCTCACTATCCCTACCTTTGAATATTACACATTGGTGCAATTGGCATGCAAATGGTGTGCAACTGTTTTGCCCACCTGGAAAAGTTTTGAATGTCCAGCCCTTGCTCTTGAACTAACATTAGCCCATGTTATCCCTTTGGAAAAACAGTTCAGCAGCACAGAAAGAGACCATACTCACTTAGATAAGTAAAAAAAGATTTACATTTATTGTTAAATATTTCACACCAACAGCAACAAATTACACCAGTGCAAAAATCAGCCAGTAAAAACACAGTTTCACGTTTTGCCGACGCTTTTTCAAGGTGAGAATTCTCACCTTGAAAAAGTGTTGGCAAAATGTGAAATGGTGTTTTTACTGGCTGATTTTTGCACTGGTGTAATTTGTTGCTGATGGTAAGGAATTTTTAACAATAAATGTAAATCTTTTTTTACTTATCTAAGTGAGTATGGTCTCTTTCTGTGCTGCTGGACTGTTTTTCCACTGATTTTACAATTTCTTGTCTTGGCACCAAATGTTATTGTAGCTGCCTACTTTTCTCCTTTTACTATGTTATCCCATCCCTGTTTTTGCTATTGCTATATGTCTATACCCCCTTTTTTAAGTTGTGGTGTGTCATTATCTTCAAAACATTTTTTGTTCACCAAGTAACTGAGATGTCTGATTCGTTTTAAGACTTTTATTTTCAAACAACCAAACAGCAAAAACAAGCAAAAATAGAAACACAAATACCCTTATCAGAATGTTGCACAGCATAGTGCAACACTTTTTACAATAAAGATTTTGCAATGTACAGTGACTATAAATGTTTTTAAGGCAGTAATAAGCCAACACACATTTCAGAGTAGAAAAGCACAAATACACTGTAAAAACACAAAATACAAGTAGAAAAAAAATGACATACAGATGTGCGATATTGAGAAAACCTCACTTTTTTTTTTTTTTGAAATTTAAATTTTATTGTTTTTAAAGGTGAGAAAACACAATGTCCAAACATACCCGGAAGAACATTTCAGGACATAAACATGCAAAAACAGCCAAAAAACATAAAGCAACCCCCCCCTTTTTTTTTTTGAAATTTAAATTTTATTGTTTTTAAAGGTGAGAAAACACAATGTCCAAACATACCCGGAAGAACATTTCAGGACATAAACATGCAAAAACAGCCAAAAAGAAAACTTCACTTTGACAGAACTTTGCAAAGTTGGACAGCTTTGTGAAGTTCAAAGTGCCTGACTTCATAATGTTTTTGGCCAAGTGAAGTGCCACTTTTTCCACCAAGTGACAAAACTTCACTTGTAAAGTTACCACTTAGTTTAAAAGTGCCACTTCACCTGAAAAAAAAATATTGCTATGTTAGCAAAGTCGAAGTTGGTGATGCCAATAGGAACTTTGAGAAGCTTCTTGAAGTGAATGTTTCATAACTTTTCAGGGACTTTGCAAATGAATTTTAACTTTGCTGCATCTCTGTTTAGAAGTCAGTAATATGAAAATAGTCATATCATGATCAGATGGTGCAGTGTATGTTTCACCTTTTCAGCACATTCATAGCTATTCATTAATTATGTCCCTTATTTCTGCAAGAGTTGGTGTTTAGTCAAAGTGCCACCTTGATATGGGTCATGATAACATTGATCATGTTTCTGAGCACCCCTTTTATGCCTCTTGTGTCATCATAGTTTAGTTTATTTGCTCATTGCACATATATATGTTGCATGGAACAAGTGTACAAAAGTTCAGTGCTGAAAAGAGTTCAGGATTGTTTGAGCTGCAGCACCTGAGATCCCTTTCTTTTTCACTTGTGAGAGGCACAATGTACACATCCAGCAGAATGTTCATTGTACCCTTGATGTGACCATGGACTGCTCTCAGTGGAACCAATACAGATACCCTTTCATCTGCCATTGCCTGCAGCACTGTGTCACTGCCTTGCTGTGAGTCTTGCATTTCTTCTGCCTCTATTTTCTAAGTTTCTTGTAAAAGACTAGCTGTAATGTGCCTCCCAAGTGTTGTTGATGTCCATGGTGTTGACATTTACTGCTGCATCTCCCACATTCCCCTTTTTAGGTCTTGAATCATTGCCTGCAGACGGAGCTGCCCTGCCTTTACATGTACCATACAATACCTCAATTGTTGGCATTCCTGTTTCCATTCTTTTATGCTCTTCCACATAAAATGCTCAAATTTGGCTCTTTCTCCTGCTCTGTTCCATGTTCTAGCTGTTTTCACATCAGTAATTGTTCCTTATTCAAGTTCAAGTTCAAGTTTATTATTGCAGGAAATAACTCCGTTGAGCAAGTTCATTCACAAGGAGGTTCTGGTTTACATCAACAATAATGAAAATATATGTACTTATACAGACAATTGTAGTAGTACTAGAACATTGTCACAGTAGGAGTAGAGTACAAGAAGTCATGGTTCAGTAGACGCAAACACACTAGCTAATACATAGGATGGTAAATATATAAGAGGGGTAAGACAGATTTAACAATGTTTAATACACGTATAGTTCTGGGCAACAACTTTTCATAAACAGAAGAACAGATAATAGTGCAAGAAAAATAAGTGCAATAGATATTTTATAATAGGCAAGTGCAGGGAATTTCCTGGTTACTCATAGCATTGATAAAGCATGACAGTGTATGATACAAGAAGGGTGAGGTAATTTGTCCATAATGAGAGGGGTTGGAAGGAAAGGCTTTAGGAGATTGGGGGTCCCTGGGGCTGGGATGCAGATCCAGGGGCTCCAGATTAAAGTGGAGTCTGTGTCTGTATGCTTGAGAAGATTCAGTAACCAGACCCGCTGTGGCAAGCGATTGACAGCATGATTGTTGGTGAGTTAAGAGTGGTGGGGTAATTAGGGGGAAGGGTGTCTGGGAGGTTAGAGGGAGTGTGGGTGGGGGGTAATGGAAGGAGAGACAGGGTAGCTGTAGGTTAGGAGTGATGGGGAGTTCATAATCCTGATTAATTTTTGTAGCAATGGCATACTACTTCAAATGCTTTCTTGGCCAGTGCTTTAAAACAGTTTAAAGAGACAAGCTCGGTTAGTCTCAGTGTAGCCTGCAGTTTATTTCATACTGATGGGATAATGAAGCTAATAGTGCTTCCACCAGGTTTGGTGCTCATTCTGGACACATCCAAGAGAACAAGATCCGAGTTTCGTAGAGAGTAATTGTTGTGTGTCCTATGCATAAATGAGCAGATACCATATTTCTTCAAATTAAAGCTGCCCTCTAATAATGGCCACCCTCGATCTGTAGCCACACCCCAAATTTGAATTTTATATTAAAAGCCACCCTCGAATTATGACCACGCAACATGAGGAACAGGAGGCTTCTAAAACGACTACTATACGTACTGTAACCACGTACTGCCAAACCAGGAATATAGAGACAACACAGAAGTATTGGATATATGTTTTTTATTTCTGTCTGGCTCTTTTAAAACTCTAAAATAAATTTTAAGTGCAAGGCAAATTGAAAATTCATTCAATCTCTGATTCACTCCTGAGCTCACTATTTGAGCAGCTGACCAGTTCTTCGGTGTCACTTTCATTGACAGTCATGTCACTTTCACTGTACTCAGAGCTGTCTCACACAGAGATGTTGATAGATGCCATATTTCAGATCAATTCTGCATGGTTATCATGTGCGATGCCTCTTTGGTGCAACTGATTATATCAGGATCTGTACTGGTTATGGCACACACCTGAAAAGAAAATAAAAACATGTACTAAACAGCTTTCTAGTATTTTTCTAGGTCCTGTATTGTGTGTCATTTTCCTGGAAGGACTTTACGATAACTTCTCTTGAAACCGCATGCCATGCTTGCTTGATCCATTGAAGGATCCTGTCTTTGCTATGTGCTTTCAGGTTGCTGTCCTCTCTCTCTCCTCTGTAGAAAGCCAAACATTGCAGTACTCTCTGTATAACAACTTAAAAGGTGCGTTACAACTAACATTGGTGGTCTGAAAGATTTTAGTGCAGCCGCCAGTTATGACTGAGATGATTGTATTTTTCTTCTTTGCAGCTTTTTTAGTGTTTGGTGACAAGTGGCATGTGAAAGCGTTCCTTACTAACAAGCACTTGTTGAATGCTATCCCCCCCTGACTTTATCAAGCCACATCTGAGTGAGGTCCTCATTCATCCACCCGTTTGTAGACATGGCCACAATAACACCAGTAACACCAGGCACCTCCTTTGGCATTTGTTTCCCTTTAAAAATAACAAAGGAGGAGAGCTTTTGTCTGTCTGTCATAGCAGTGAGGCAAACAGCTACCCTCTGTTTTTCATGTCCAGTAGTGAGGAGTGGAACTGATTTAATGCCAACAGAGTCGATTGTGCTTTTAGCAGACATGTCCACCCAGACTGCTGTTTCATCTTTATTCCCTATAAGCAAGGGTAAGATGTTGTAAATTTTTATTTGTTTTGCACAAAAACAGGTGAAGCTCACAATTTTGGGTGCAAAGTCCTTATGGAGACATTGACCCACAGTCGTTTGATGCCATATGTTGAAACCCCACCGCCATAAAAACTTACCGACCCACCCACAGCTTGCATGAAATTTTGGATCTTGAGCTAGGGCAGTAGCTTTTAGCGATACAGCTCTTCTGGTGACTTGGTAATGCTGCACATGCTGCAGACCAATCCAAGAGGCTAACTTGGTCTCAACTTCGGGATACTGAGCTCTGTGATCTCTGCCATCCAAGTGCCTTCTTTTTCGGTTTGCCCCCATAGCACCCATTATCGACACTTTCTCCTCTAACATCTGCAGGTTTTTTTCTCCAGTATCTCAACTGCTTTTCGTCGATATGCAGCACTGTTGCCACAGGATGATTTCCCTCTCTCTCCGCTCTCTTAGCTGCTGCTATCTTGAATTCTAAATCAAATTCCTTGTGTTTCGGCATTCAGTACTCATTTAAATAATTTCATTCTCTCACTAGCTCGCCTCCTCAATACCTCACTCATGCATGCTGCAAGTGTCGGCTTTGATGCTTCAGACCAGGTGAAAGGAATTGACAATCAGCAGGAACATCAGGGCTCTTCGGTACTGTAATTGATTAAAAAGCCACCCTCTTTTATTAGCTGCCCTCAATCTATAGCCACATCTAATTACCCATTATAGGTAATATAGGCTGCAGCTTTTAATCGAAGAAATATAGTATATTGTGGCAGTTTCCATGACAGTGCCTTCAATGTCCATTGACTGATGTGCAGCATATGCCTAGTTTCTAAAGAGGGCCAACCTAATGAATGGTAGAGGGAACAATGGTGTGCACTGGGAGGTGCATTTAGAATGAAGCACAAAACTCGATGGTATAGAGTGTCAAGTTTATGATTGTTGATTTTGGAGCTACAGTTATAAATGATGTTTCCATAGTCTAACAGTGGGAGGAAGGTGGCTTGCACCAATCTTCGCCTGCTATCCATCATAAAGAGGGATCTGTTCCTGTAAAGGAATCCCAGCCTTTCTTTTTTTTTTAGTTTGGCAGGCAATATGAGCACTGAAGGATAGTTTGCTATCCAACCAGACTCCCAGATATTTAAACTGACCCAAAACATCAAGGGTGTCCCCAAAGATAGTTGTGATGGGTAAAGGGGTGTGTTGCATGCTTAGGAAAGAAGCTGTATGGGATGAGGTACAAAACAGCACCTTGGTCTTTTTGGCATTTAGTAGAAATTTTGAATGGGCCAGGTTTATCTGCAGTTGGTTGATGTCAGACTGAAATTCGATGCATGCTTCATGCACTGATGGCTTTGAGGTGCAAAAAAATGCAATTTGGACTTTCAGATATCCAGAGAATTAATGTAAATAGTGAAGAGGTGAGGCCCCAGAATGAATCCCTGCAGGACTCCTCTTGTGATAGACACTGGGTCTGAAAGGTCCCCATCCACTTTGATTCTTTGCAGGTTGCCTGTAAAGTAGCTAGAGAACCATCTTAGAGTTAGATCATGCAATTCCAGGGATCTGAGACAATGGAAAAGGAGGTTGTGGTGAACCGTGTCGAACGCCTTGCTAAGGTCAAGGAACACAGCACAAGTGAATTGTTTGTTGTCAACTGCAGTGATCAAGTCATCAGTCACCTTGGCCAGGGATGAGACTGTACTATGTTTCTGCCTGAACCCGGACTGAAAGAGGTTGAGTAGGTTGGAGTTCTCCATAAACTCTTTTAATTGTGAATGTATTCATTATTACTGCAATTTGGACAGGACTGGTAGAATGGATATTGTTCTATAATTGTTGAGGTCACTCCGATCACCAGACTTAAATAGTGGTAGGATGTGCACTGTTTTCCAGCTGGAGGGAACAGTGCCTGTGGAGATGGAAAGGTTGAAGATGTGCATAATTGGTGCTGCTAACAGGTGACTCTCCATTTTTAGAAAAAAGCTTCAATCCCATCAGCACCCGCCCCTTTCCTAATGTCTAATTTATTTGAGTTGTTTGACTTCCTTATAAGATGCAGGGGAATGCTGGAAGGAGGCATGAGTCTTCATGGGCTGGGGGCCGTCTGTTGTTATGGGGTTATCAATTAATCCTGCAGCTGGTAAAGAATCCAATGACATTCCCACTGCAGCAAAGTGGGCGTTTAATTGTTCCAGATTGGAGCATTGATCAGTGACCATAGTGCTATTTGGGATGATTTTTAGTGGAAGAGAAGGGGGAGTTTTATGCCCTTCAATTGACTTGAGAATGCACCAGATTTTAGAGGAGTTGCCCTTTGCCTCTTCTAGGGTTTCAACATAGTAGGTGGCCTTAGCCATCCTAATAAACTTGGTGCATTCGCTTCTGGCCACTCTGAACTCCTGCCAGTATGTTGCAGATTTAGATTGCCTCACATGGGCCTAGAGTTTGTCATGCCGAGTGAGTGCAGCTTTCAGTTCAGGGGTGAACCAGGGGTGCAAAATCTTCATGACTTTGCATTTACGAAATGAGGCATGTTCGTTGACAAGGCCTGTAATGATGGAATTAAAGATGGTGACAGCTGAGTCGACTGTGTTAGCCAGATAAACATTTGCCAGTTGACACATTTCGGGTTAACTAGGAAATTATTAATGTTAAACTTATGAAAGCTTCTACTAGTGATGAATTTGGAGCATTGGTGGTGTTTACAGCGGGAGCGGTGTGTATGTACAAACTACAATGTTGTTGTCTCTCACCTTGTTATGAAAGACTGTTATGTGCATAATTTTGTGCTGGCAGTTTGTGAAGATTAAGTGAAGGATGGAGCTGGGGTTCTTATTTTTTGTGTTAATCTTGGTAGGTTCAGTAACAAGCTGTGAGATGCCAAACTCATCACATAAGTCTTTTAGGGCATTGGCTTTAGGGGCAAGCCAATCAAGGTTTAAGTCCCAGAGAATAATTGTTTCATTGGTGCTAGACTCAATGACACTCCCAAGCTGTGAGAGTATATCCAGTCCCCCAGAGGGTGGTCTATAGCAGCCCATGATGTTAATCACTTCAGTAGATGTGAGTAATATCCTTAGTGCCAAACATTCAAATTATTTGGGCATGGATTCTGAGAATATTTCTGTGGGATTGGACTTCGTATTTAGGTAAATAACTACCTCTCCTCTCCTTGTGGTCCTGTCAATTCTGTAGGTGTTGAATGAGGGGAGATTGATCTGATGCTTGGTGGTAGAGTTGTTTAGCCAGGATTTGGTAACTAACACATCAGGATTGGTATGGGCAGCCCAGATCTGTATTTGATCAAACTCTTTGAGGAGGCTACGGGCATTAATTAGCATGAATTTAATTTCTGAGACTGTTGCAAAGTCTGCCAATGAGTTAATGGCAGATTGGGGGCCGGGATTTAACTCCGTGTTCCCAGAGCATGAGAGTAGTAACAGGATTATCCTTTTCAGTGAGGCTACTAGTGCAGCTAGCTCTTTTTTCCTAGGTACCTTGTTGCTCAGGATGGGATTTTCCTGGTGCCTCAGAGCATCTTTGAAACATGAGGGCTATAGCATTCTGAAGAGAGTCAATACACTGAAGTTTGAGGGTTGTTGATGTGTGTACATAAGTGCCAGTGAAATACTGGCTCTGTCCCATGCAGGACAAAAGGTTTGGAAGGAGAATCACTGTTATGTACACCTGTGGAGTGGACTGTGTGGTTACACATACTGTGACCTGTGCTGGTGATGGGTACAGGGCTACCAGTAGTAAAAGTACTGATGGCCAGGCTGTGAAGTAAGCCATTAGTGTAGGACTGTATTTAGGATTTAAGCAGCCTGTGTAATGTCAGTGAGGAAGGTTAGTGCTCAGTGAGGGAGAGCCTGTAGTTAAAATGACTCTAACTCCAGTTGGCTGGATGACTCACGGGGTGGAGCCATCAGGGCAAAAAGTCAACTTAAAGAGTGATGGGAGCAGGGGTGGGTGAGCAGGAGAATAATTCATGGAAGAGGGTGCCTGAAATTGAAGAAGCCTTCACAGCAAAGCATACCTTTGTTAGAGAGAGTGGGCCTGGAACTTGCTGTGGCAGGCAGCAGCAGAAGGAAGGCCGCCCAGTCAGGGGGGGCCGCAATCTAAGAAGGGGAAGAGGGAGAAACAAGTTAGTCAAATAGCGGGTGAAATTGGTGGGTGGGGGTAAACTGCAGTGAGGGGCTGAGCTGGGAATAGCAGCAGAAACAAAAGGCACTAAATCGGTGGGAGTAATTTCAACCCTTAGAGGCAGCAGGACAGAAGCAGAGTTGGGAGGGGGAGGTGCCAGACCAGGCACAGCAGAGCACAATGGGAAGTGGCTGCAACCACAGAATGGGGCCCCAGAGTGTTAGACGTACAAGTGAATGAGGGTCTGTAGGGAAAGAAGTAAATAGAGAGATAGGGAGCTAGCTTTAAAATTAGGGCGCAGGTAGAAAGGAGTCAGTTATTGCTCTGTAATATCCCTTTCCCCTCATGGGCTCCCTGCCTGCTGCTCTGGTGCTTCCTCATCCTCTGGCATGGCCTGCTGCTTGGGTGATTCCTTGTCCTCCGGACATGCCAGCTGCTCTGGTGCTTCTGTGTCCTCTAGATGGGCCAGTTGCTTAGGAGCTTCTGGGTCCTCTGGATGGGCCTGCTGCTCAGGTGCTGCCCTGTCCTGTGCTGCTGCCTCTTTTGTGCATGGGAAGCTGACATGATGTTTTCTTCACACTCTTTAGAAAAGATAGTTCATTTTCACTTGCAGTAACATCACAATGTAAACAAGAAATGCTGTTAGAATCAAAATAATTACAGCAGAATATTGCCTGCCTGTCTGCAAACTACTCTCATCAGGGTCTGACTGAGGTACAGGGTGGTGCCCATCTGGGAAATTTGAGCAGGAACACACCTGAAGAAAGAATAACAATTTTAAGAACTGTGGCCAACATTTGTTTAATGGTAAGGACAGTTTCTATCAAGTTACTTCAAATTTTGGGTAGTTTGCATGTACATAAATAGTGTTAACATTATAATGTACATCATGGCCCGGATATTCCAAAGGGATGCACCATGAGCAACAGGGATGCACCAGCGCAAGTATGGAAATGCACCATTATGCGATATTCAGTAGGAGACAGCTGTGCTGCACAAGTTGCAATGCGCAGGAGCGCAATAGTAATAAATGCATGCGCAACCATAGGGGGCGGAACCATGAATAACATGTGCAGTGCAATATTCAACAGCATGCGCCATGCGCAATAGGGGAGCTAGCAGAAGTTGTACTACAGCAGAAATGATCCAAAATAAAAAGGATCAAGAGAGGGCCCCAAGAACGCTACAGGGAAGCCACAGGTGGGAGTGAGCTGACAGGCACAAGGCAGAGGGTAGCAGTGAGCAGGACTGGGCAGGAGCAGGACAGGGCACACCTGAAGTTAACCAGGAACAGGATAGGAGTGGGGAGCCTGTGCCACTGTGCAGGATCATAAGTGGAGTGCCACAGTGGACTGAGGGCAGTGGCAGTAGTCGGGACAGCCACAGCCAAAGGCTGGAGGTGTACCCGGTGCAGGGGGAGCATCATAAATGGATAGCGTGGGGAACGGGATCACAGCCACCAGGGGGGAACACCAGCCAGGGACATGGCCAGCGCCACCTTCCAGATGGAGGTGGTAATGAGGGGTGTAAGAAGGCAGGCAGCAGGTGGGCGCAGCAGTGGAAGGGCCCGTCGGCAGTATGCCGAGAACAGGCAGTAATGAGCCCGCACCACCTTCGAACACTACTCTGACACAGAGATTGTGGGCTGGTACCACCTGAACCGGGTGATTCTGAGGCAGCTCTGTGAGCTGTGCAGTGATGAGATGCAGGCACCCACACGATGGAGCCATGCTCTGTCAGTGGAGACGAAGATGACAGCCGTCATGTGCCTGCTTGCCACGGGCACCTTCCAGAGACCAACAGGGGACACAACAGGCATAACCCAGTTGGCTGCATCACGCCTACTAACACAATTCCTCAGTTCACTGCTGCCACATGCTGCGGAGTACATCTGTTTCCCCAGCACAAAGGCGGAGCGCACGGCATACATACAAGAGTTCCACAGGGTAGCACGGTTTCCAGGCATGCTCGGGGTCTTTGACTGCACCCATGTGGCCAGCTGCATGCCATCTGGCCCAGACGGTGTGTCCTACATCAACCGGAAGGGGTATGCCAGCATCAACTGCCAGGTAGTGTGCGATGCCAGGGGGTACATAACCAATGTCTGTGCCACACACCCTGGGGGAGCACATGATGCCTTCATCTGGCACCAGTCTGCACTGTGCCACAGGTTTGAGACTGGGGACATCCCCACTGGCCACCTAGTGGGTGAGTATGCATATCACACAGGATGACATAAGCAGATGTGGGGGGGGTGCATAGTCAGAGGTGCCATGGGTTGTTGGCCCATGGCAAAGTGACGCAGACCACCAAACTAAAGTCCACCCTCTACACACAGGTGACAGTGGCTACCCACTCCGTCCCTGGCTGCTCACACCATACCAGCACCCCACGACCCCATCACAGCTACGGTACAATGAGGCACACGCCACAACATGGAATGTCATCGAGCGGGTGTTCAGGATGCTGAAGGCACGTTTCCGGTGCCTGGACACATCTGGCGGTGCCCTACAGTACAGCCCCTCGAAGGCCTGCAGGCTATTCCTGACCTACTGCATCCTGCACAACATGGCCAATGACTGTGGGATAGCCATAGAGGTCTAAGAGGGGGACAGTGGTGGGGATGATGAGGACGCCAGTCCAGACGGTGATGGGCAGCCACCCCCTGGGCGAAGGGACCCCCGCCTGATCTGGATGTCACAGCTGCACCGGGACACCATCACAGAAAAGCACTTTGGTCAACACAGGTAGGTCACGGGGCCATGTGCAACCACCAATGACAAGGGCACAGCCCACAGACAGGCAGGGATGAACCCCAGGGGCGGATGGCGGTAAGGGAATGGGTCTGAGTGTGGCACCGCACACGGCATCAGGGATGGGCAGGGCCGAACACGACATGTGCACACACACACACACACACACACCACAAGACATGCACAAGGGGTAGACAGCACACCAACCACAAATGCCACCCCTACCCCCACACAGGTCCACACACGACCATGCCCAGTGGCTGTCACTGTACATGCCTCAGATGCTGGGCACCATTGCACACTGGCAGACAGCACAATGCAGGCATCATCATGCACACACCACAGTGGCCAGCAGCTGGGAGGGTGTGCACAGGGACTGACTGTGTGCAGGACCGGGTACCCCACCCATGCATCGCACAATGCACACCACACTGCACATGGGGCAGTGGCAGACAGTGGCCATGGTAGGGGACAGGTCAGTCACACAGCACAGTGCCACGGCCACCATGGATGAGTGGGCGGCCCCGCTAAGACCTGCCAGCCGTGCCAGGCTGACCATTGACCGCATGGGGTGGCACCGACGGTCCCCAGGGGTGACGCTGCTTGAATGCGACCATGTTCACGCAGGGGTCTGCAGCTCACTGAACATGCCTGCACTAGGCGTGCTCAGTATGCCCACAGCCAAACCCGGTGTTGATATAGCAGGTGTCGCACGGCACTGGGAACGGGGGGAGGACATGACACTGCATGGAGTCTGTGGCGCATGGGCACCGAAATAGGTGCCCAATGTGGCCATGACAGCTGTGAATGCATGTGTCTGCCTGTCAATGGCAGCGGTCACATCCTCCTGCTGCTGGGCGATCTCTGCCAGGAGCAGACCGTGGTCTCTGCTGCACAACTCCTCTGCCTGGCGCAGAACCGCACTGAGTGCATCCACCGCAGTTACAAGCCACAACTGCTGATCCACTGAAGCCTGGAGTAGATGGCTGTGCTCATCAAAGAGGTCATCCACCAGTCCGGCATGCTGTCCCTCATGGTGTTCCTGGCCCTGCTAGGCAGCACCCCTTGACGATGGGCGCTGCACACCAGAGCCATGCCAGGGCACGTCCACACTCGGTGCACTGCCACCACCCCCCGACACTGTCCCCCCATTGCCATTGGCTGACTGCTGGCACTGCCCCTCCAGCTGTCGATTGCCAGAGCTCACCGGCACCACTGCAGCAGCCACAACAACCCCACCAACCTGGACACACACCAGTGCTGCCCCACTGGGGCATACAGGCACAGGCTGGGACTGTGTTGTCAAGCAGGCCTTCAAGGCGGCACCACCCACGGCTACGCCCGTGCTGTTTCCTGCTGTGGGACCATCCCACACGTATCACTGTTTGGGACATGTGATCCATCATCCTCGGTGCCGGATCCGGCACCAAGCCGTGTCCCAGCATGCTGAAGTCCGTGGGCGCTGTCATGCTGGCACACAGGCAGGGCCTCGTCCGCACCCACACCACCATCATCAGTCCGGACAGACAGGCAGCTATGCACTGTTCCGGTCCCTCAGACACCTGTAGAGGTGGATGGCCGTTCATTCGTGTCCAAGGCATCACCCTCGGTGGACACATCCACCACCACTGAACCATGTAGATGCTCAGGAGCTGTAAGGGAACACAGTAGTATTATTGTCTCCGCCCTGGCCTGTGGCATTCCCCCCACCACCCACACAGTGACAGCAGAGGACCTACCATGCAGTCATGGGCTGCCACCCATCTGGAAGCCACCACCAGGAACACCCTCTATGGCACAATGCCGCATGCTGCGGCCACCTGCTCCTCCTATGGCGTCAGGCGTGGCACATCCAGCTGTCCACCACCGGTGGCAGCACGTGCTGCCCTGATGGCAGCCACCTTATCCTTAATCCTCCTCCTGTCCATGCCAACCTTCTTTTTATACTCCTGCATGGACCGCTGGTGGCTGCCATGCTGGTTCACAGCACGTGCCACCTCACCCCACACCGCAGCATGGGCCTGTGGCATTCCCCGCTGTCCGCTGAGCAGTGGTTCCCTGTCAAGATATGCCTCAAACAGGGCATCTGATTCAACCCGGGTGAAGTTGGGCTTCCTCCTTCTCCCCCATCCCTGTTCCTCCTCATCCTCTCGTTCGGTCATGATCAAGCCTGTGGGAATGACAGGTGTTACTTTGAATGTGCAGTCCCATTCAACCATCACAAACCACAGTCCACACATCCCAACAGCATGCAACCCACCACAATAGACTGCAATACCAGACTATGTCCCCTGCAGCCCCATGTCACATTTATAAAGCTCAGTGCATGCAAATGAGGTGAGACACAACTTTAAGTGGATGCTAATGCAGTGGTTGCGCTATGGAATTGCTGATGAGCTGATTTGCATATGTTGGCTGAATATTGCGCTGTTGCGCCTTGCACAATGTTGTTGATCATGCTCAGGCTATGGCGCAGCTCTGTGATGTGTGCAGTAGGCACCGCGCGGTGCATGCCCGGGGTGCTGACACTGACACATGCCGCGCTGATGACGTGCTGTGTGCGGGAGGCAGTGAAGGGCACGGCCACCACTCTGCCAGTGGCGCTAGTGCACTGTTCGCCCGTCTGGAGCTCGTGCCCTGGTGTGCCATAGATGCCATGGAGCCACAACGTGGTAGGCCACTGCAGGGCATCACACATGGGCACCCTACCATGCTACATGCAGGGAGTCCCAATAGCACTGTGGCGCTCCATGCACGGACAGACCCTTGACCCTGTGGTCAACCTTTGCCCCTAGGCGCCATGCATCCACATGGGTGCACCTCTATCGCGCAGTTCGGTGACAGTGCAATAGGGAATGGCAGCGCTGTACTGCGCAGCCTCCACACATGGGGAACGTGCGCTATAGAGCACCATTTTGTTATCTGTACTCACAGAAGGATGTCACGCAGGCGAGCTCAGCAGTGGAGCACAGTAGAGCTGGCAAACCTTGTGGCCATTGTTGAGCCCTATGCTGGGGTCCTGTTTGGCCAGGATCCACTCAACAGGTCATGCCATGCTGTGTGGGAGGAGGTTGCTGAGGGCATGGAGGAGGCCTCTGGTATTGCCCAGTCTGGTAAGCACTGTCGCCACTGGTATAGAGACCTCTGGTGGAGGGACCCAGACAGACTGGGGTATCTGCAGGCACGTGCCCAGCAAGGCACCATGCCATGGCCAGGTAGGTGCTCCATCCATACACTGGTAGCATCCGTCCATCCGGGTATCGTGGTGTGCATGTATCCACCCCGCAGGGAGGAGGGGGCCATTTAGTGGGGGCAGTGGTGGTGGTGGTGGTGTTGCAGCATGGCTGGGCTGTGTGGGAACACACACACTGGGGGGGCTTTGCTGCTGGTTTGCACTGATGTTCCCCTCTCTGGTTTGCACCCTAGGCCCGGAGGAGCACCGTAGGGTGAGGCAAGCCCGAGCAGAGATTGACAGGGCTGGTGCGCCACAGCAGGGTCATGGAGGAGGGGCCATGGGCCAGCAGTGCACAGCTGGCTTGGATGCAGGTGTGTGCCTTTTTTCTCCTCACATCTGTGCATGCTGTGTTGCAGGGTTGGCTGCGGGGCATGGCCACCAGCACTTGGCCCCAACACTGTGCACACCACACGGTGCACTCAGCACTGTCCTGTGGCACTGCATGTGTGGGTGGGCATCGCTGGTGGTCCGTGCGTGCACTGGGTACATGGCTGTGCCACTGTCTTCGCACCGCATAGCCATGTCACTGTACGGCCACGGTGGTGCTGTGCGGGACATGGGCAGTGGGTGTGTGCAGCTGTCCGCATGGCTGTGGGTGCCTGGGTAGGTGGGTCTTGTGGGCACGGCCACTGTGGGTGGTCGCATGCCATCACAGGGGCATGGCCCATGGCTGTATGGCATGCACAATGGGTGGGCTGCAGGGGTCTGGACAGTCACGCGTATTGACTCTGCTCCCTTGTCCTAGGTGGATAATGCTGTATGGAACTGGAGAGAGGGGTGCAGGAGCTGCTGCAGCTCACCAGAGCCACCCTAGAGATCCTGTAAAGGATGGAGCGGGATGGGGTACGGTGCCATGGAGGAAGGAGAAGGCACAGAAGTGGGGAAAGGGGCAGGTGATCTGCCCTCTATGCCCCCTTATTGAATTCCTCTCTGGACTCACACTCACACCCCTTCTTCCCTCTCCCATTTGTTCACCCCTGCCCCATGCTCACCCCCACCTGGTTTGTGGCCCTTCCCCCCTTGTATATAGTTGTACACATGTTTTGTTGTTGAAATTTGTTTAATATATACATTTTGTTATGACAACTGTGATGGTCTCTGATTTGCAGCGGGCTAATGGTGCTTGGCTGCAGTGGTGTGCATGATGTCAGGAGTGGCACAGGCCTGAGCGTGTGTGTGTGTGTGTCTGGCAGGGACCTGCCTATGGTGTGAGTGGGGGACTCAGTCACTGTCTGTGGTATGTGTGTTGTTCCTTGTGCACTGGACGCCTGTGTGCAGTGGTCCCCGGTGCATGCACTGTGTCCATGGTGCCCCTGTCAGTATGTCCATGGCCCGTGCAGCTGACACCCTTGCATGTCTGTGCTATGCACAGTCTGCTGGCATGTCAGTGGTGACTGTCCATGCTGGCCACCCCCTGGACCCAGCGCAATGGCGGATTCCCTCCTGTCACCGGTATGGTGCACATCTGCCTCAGGTGGCACTGTGGCCTCTGCTATTGTTGTTGCCCCTCCATGCTGTCGCTGGTGTCTGTTGTAGGGTCTGTGCTCCGATGTCTGTCACTTGTGCTCCAGCCGCATGCTGGTGGCAGATGGATTCATGGTGCATGCGCAGGGTGGCTGGTACACCTGTGCCATGGAGGGGTGTTGGCCGTGGGTACACGGCTGCTGAGGTCGCACGCCAGCTGGTTTGTTGCCCCGCTATTGTGTCCCTGTGTTGGGGTGCTCTTGGGTCTGGGTGGGTGTTTTTCCATGCCCTGTGTTGCATCCTGTGTGGCGCATGCTTCCATGCACCACTGTGGGCATCTGTGCTGGCTGTTGGGGCCAGTGCTGGGACAGGGTGTGTGCTTGGGTGAGTGTGCGGGGTGCTGTCCTGCTGTTGGTGGGGTCCAGGGCAGGCCCTGTCACACACGGGGTACCTCGGGTGCTGATGCAGGGTTGATCTCTCGGCTGTGTCTTGGGGGGGCCATGCAGGGTGGCACTGTGTCTGCAGTTGTTGCATCGGTGGCTGCTGCTGCCCACTGTGGGGTGCTCATGGTGGGGATGCCATGCATGGCTCCATGGTGCATAGGGTTGCATTGTCACAGTGGGGGTGGTGGCATGCATATGGAGCCATGCACTATTGGGTGCTGCTCCTGGGCAGGGTGTCTGGGGATCACTGTGCAGGGTGTGCTCTGCATTGGTGGGATGGAGTAGCACGGGGTGGCCGGACCTCCTTGTGTTACTGTCACAGCTTGCCAGGGGGTGTGCTGGGGCACCATGCCCCGGATGTGGATTTGATGCTGGTGTTCATGGGCTGGTGGTTAATCCAGCTCACCTCAGGTTGTGCAGTTCATGGGGGGTGGGGGCACTGTCTGGTCTGCTGCATGCTCCTCTGCCCATGTCTTCCATGGATGGTGCACCCCTACATCCTGTCCCTGTGCGTCCCTGGTTGTGCTACTGCACTGCTACCCTGCTCTCCTGCGCATCCCTGGTTGTGCAACTGCTCATCAGCCCTGCATCACTGTGCATCCCTGGTTGCGCCATGGTGCAGTTGGCATGATATTAAGTTGTGTTGCGCAAGCGCACCTTGGCCTGCGCTGTGTTTGAATATTGCACGTGTTGTGCATGGGCGCACTGCACTTGCGCCTGTTCCTGCTATTGCGCTTCTTTGTGGTGCAGTTTGAATATCTGGGCCCATAAGTACAGTATTTGGTGATCAAGGGTAAATTTGTGTTTTGGATTCATGGTGCTATACAAAATTCATAGCAGTTGAGAGCTATTGGAAGACTATTATTCAAAACAATAAAAAAGAACATTGTCTTACCATGTATTTCTTGGGCTCCTTTCTGAAAATCCAGCATTTTACTGGTGGTGTGGCATTTTTCCTTTCCCCTCTCTTTCTGCTCAGAGGTATGCTGCTCTTCAGTTGTGTTACCATCTTTCTCTTCCTATCATGTCTGGTTACATTTGGGGTCCTATAAAAGTTTATGGTTTTGAATCGTGTAGACATCTTCAATCCAATATATAGTGATACAGAGTATTGCCTCTCTGTCATTTGTAAAATATGCAATCACATTTTTCAAGCTCAACAAAGCCCCCATTATACATTGCTCCCCAACTTTAAGGTCATCAGTTTGGAGCTGATGGGATAACATTGTTCTGACATCATAGATACGTCATGCTTACAGCATCCTCAACACCTGATTTGTCTGTTGTTTAATCACCAGGTTGTGATTCATCACAATTTGTGGCCACACCTACTGTACTTGTCTCTCTACTGTATAAATACTGTGCATTTTTGTGGCATGTAACCACATCTTTTGGAGGAGATGTGCAGATTCAGAAACCACCACCTTTACACTACTGGTAAGACCAAGAAGTCAGATGAGAGACATAGCAATGCTGTCCATGAAATGCGCAAAAACTGGACTATTATGCTGAATATACAGAACTGCCTTGCAGTGGCCAGAATCATGATTTCTCTCTCTGCCTCTACAAATGCATTTGACTATGCAAAAGCACATATACAAAAAGTGACAGTGTGCACCAGGTGTGGGCATCTTTGACATCATAAGCAAGAACGCAAGGTGCTGCTTCTGTGGCCTTGAGCAAGCCACAGTACACCATAAGGCAGTGACATGGTCTGGAGCAGCCTCTGTGGCTGTGAGCAAGCCACAGTATACTACAAGGTAATGAGATGTTCTGGAGCTGTCTCTGTGGCCTTGAGCAAGCCGTGTACATCACAAGGCAGTGAGATTGTTTGGGGCTGCCTCTGTGGCCACATTAAGAAATACATAGCATAGAATTTTAAAACTGCATGAGTTAATTCATAGAAAACATTTGGAGGATGAAGGCACCATCATTAACTAATATGTATTAATGTTCTTTGCAGTGAAATTCCCCAAATATATGCATGGAATCAATTTTTCTGGGTAGTGTATGCCACAGAAGCAATTTGAAGCTTGTCTAATTCTATAAGTTCCTCATCTTTTGCTAATGAAGTAACCAACTGTGTAAGAATATATGTGTTGTACCATATGTACTGCAGATAATATACTATACAGTACCTAAAAAGAGCAAGATACTGATGGCCCTCCCCTCCCAACAGTATATGCCCTCTCATTCATGATGCCAACAAGCACAAGTGGCTGAAACAAGCTAAGGCATGGATGGAAGAAAATGAATAATTTGCAGACATTGTTTTTACTGGTGATCACACTGTAGCAATGCAATCTTTTTGCCCCACGGCTTTCTGGGGAAAAAAAAGATTTCTTGTACTGAACCACAGTTCAAACATCCCCTGAAATACATATCTGGGGTGCAATCTCATGCTGTGGTCCAGGGCCAATATTACTATTAAGATCATCATGAAGGGCAATTTCGTCAGAAATGAGATAGTGTTCAGTGCACTGCTGCCCGTTATTGAGTGAGTGTTTGCTAATGGGCATCTGCTTTTCCAAGGTTTGATAATGGCAGAGCAATTTGCACTGACAGTTCCTCTGTATTCATGGTGGAGATATACAGCACAGTATTCTATGTGTTTACTTATACATGTGTTCTTTCCCTTGCACAGATAATGACCCAAAGCATAATGTGCATGGGGTGTACACAAAGGATCAGATAGTGAATTAGGCCAGGACGCAAATCTGAACCCAAAAGAAATGATGTGGCATCAAATGAAGCATTACATTCAGAGGCGTCTTAAGCCAAGGAACAGTGCTCTGCAAATATGGGGCATAAGAAACTTTTGGAGGAAAGTACTGATAGTTGAAGACTGTAATAAATATATTAATCACATGGATAACGTGGTGGCAGTGGTTTATGCCAATGGTTGTGCCACTGCAATGTTAAAGTAATAATAATAGATTGGAACTTTGTTTTTTCAGCCATGTTTTTTTTGTGACACCTGCTGTAGCCAAACACTCTGTCTGGCAGCATAATGAGGTGTGATCTCAGGTTTGCTAATCACAGCTGTGGAGAATGGGTGTCAAACAGTCTGAGGAGATACGAAATAGTAATCCAAGTTGTGTTGTGGTGTCATGTTTCAATATGTAGGAGGGCAGTATCCTGACGTGTGATTTCAGGGAAAACAAAGGTCATAGCAATCATTAAGAAGGAGGCAGAAGCTTAAAGGTAAAAGTCCAGGAAGAAATATGTCCATGACTAAAACACCAGCAAGAAATATGTTCATGTCTCTAAAATCATCAGCATCATAGAACTGATTATTCTTCCTGCCTTCAAATAACTTTCGCAATACATTTCTAGCACCTTAGCGTTAGTTAAGCATATACATTTGGGCCCTGTGAAAAACTTCCTTGACTTTGGTCAAAGCTTTATCCCCTGGCTTGCTGGATTATTAAGTGAAAGGTGCTGCTCACACAGAGAAGGTGCTATAAATTCTGGCTAAAAAGCAGAAATTCATAAGGAGGTAAAGATGGAGAAGTACAGGATATTTTCTTCCAACATCCTGGTTGTAGAATTTATCACACATACAGTAGTGTACTGGGTTCATAGGGATACCATTTTTTTTACATTTGGATTCAGTCCACACGCATTGTATACATATGAAAAATGGTCCATTTATCTGAGGAAACAGCTCAGTTATTTCACAAACTGTTTTGAAATTCTGCAGATCTATGGAATAGTAACCCAGGTTGTGTTGCAGTATCAGGTTCTTGCAGCTAGCTAGATGTGATTTCAGGTCTGCTAATCCTGTCTGTAGGAGTGGCTTATCCTTGCAAAATGCAGTAAGTTTCCTCATTTCTGTTGTGAAAGCACTGGCATCATTATATCATGTACACCATTTAAACTGCAAAATTATAAGCATATATAATCTTACTTTCTAATTAAATGAGGGTGTCTGGGGGAGTGTACAGTAAGTAAATGTAATATGCAAGCATAGAGGAATGGTATCAAATCTGCTTCCCAGACACAAGGTCAAGTTTAATGTCTGATTCCAGCCCCAGGGGTTATTGAACTATGACTGTGATGTAGAAGCAATATCCCCCATTTGCACGCGATGCAATCATGCACCGCTGTGCCCAGTGATATAGTACCTGTTGGCTGCTGATGTTAATACTGAGTCCAATTCCACCTACTGTATTTTGGGAGGTGGTATTCTGGGACAGGTGCTAACATTTGTACAGTAACTGCAACTGCAGTAATGGCATTGAACTCTTTGTCTGCTGTGCTACTCTGTTGAATGCTGATGCTCTTAGTGGGCATCTGATGTGTAAAGTTGTGTTTAACTTTGTTAAAACCATTTTCACTGAGATGCCACCCTGCAATATGAATTTCACAGAACATCTCACCTGCATGACCTTTGACATTCAGAGTGGTTTCTCTGTCTGATCCAGTATATTTCATCAAAATGGTTATGCAAGTGTGGGGTGTCTTGGTGGCAAGCGTGGAGAGGGTTGGGGTATACCCAAGAAGGTTTTGGATGGTGTCCCTCTCCACATAACAGCACTTCTGGGGGGGGGAAGGATCTGGCAGGTAACTGAGCCTGCAGTGGTATGTACAGTACACACTTGTCACGGGTTGCTGGTGCATGCTTTCTGTGTGTGTGTGTGTGTGTGTGTGTGTGTGTTGGCACTGATGTCTAAATCTTTATGTCTCCACAGAATTTCCAAGGACATCCAGGATGGACAGTACTGGATTAGAGGAAACAACCTGACAGAGCCACATCTGTGGTGGTGACACAGATGCACAAGTGACCATGGTCATTGTATATTCCAGACTTCCTGTTCTAGAGGGTGGGCTGTGGCAGCCAGGATGCCCACAATAAGAACAATGTGGGGAGATATTGGCCCTGGAGGAGTCATCAAAGGTAAGTGCATGGTGGGGCCACTGTGAGCTGGCTGCGTACAGCTCCAGGCTTGCATGTGAAATCAACTCATGACTGTTGTCTGTGTTCTTCTTGTTTTAGCAGTATCATGTTCTTCTGTGCAGGATGGCGTTATGGGAGAGAGGGTACACAGCCACCACCCCCAAGAGTTTGAGTAAGGATTCACAGGAGGAGGAGGGGGTGACTAGGCCTCCAGTCATACCTCTCAACTGTCCCTGATTTTCAGGGACGTCCCTGATTTGGCCTCAAAATTTTCCTCTGCCCCTCATAAAATTTGTGTTTTTGTGACAGAACAGTTGGGATTAATAACACAAAATAATGTCAAACATTAAAGTTACAGACTTCTTGTTCTTTAGAAAATGCATCTTAACACAAATTCCTTTATTCTATCAGCTTTCTGAGTGAACAGTACCAGTTTTTAAGATATGTCCCTAATTTGGGGTCTTTGTCCCTGATTTTTTTAAGCCTTGTCCCTGGTTCATGAGGAAAGAGGTTGAAAGGTATGCCTCCAGTAATTTGTCCTCCAGTAATTTGTCCGACTGTTGATGAGATTCAGTTTTATGTTGTTTTATTTAAAGGAATATTTACATACTGTACTACATCTGGCTCATTTTTATTCCAGCAAGCAATGGCTCATTTTTATTCCAGCAAGCAATGACATGCCACCTGCCGGATATGCCATACCTAGAGCTGGGCTAAAGTTGTGAATTCTACTTTAGCCAAACTACAGTGAAATGTCATAGCTTTCACAGAATTTTCCAAACTTCTGCCTTTGGAGAAATCGGAAATCTTTTGAATGTGTTTGGCAAATTTTCACCCTGTTCCACAGACGTTTCTTGTTGAATTGCAGAATAATACCTATGAACTGTGGAACTAATCCACAATTCATGCAATTATTCTGCAGTTCAGAAAGAAGAAAAGAAAAACTATACTTCATGTCTAGTGGCAGTCCTCCACCCTCAGATCGCCGGCACCCTACCATTTAATATTTTCCTGATGTCTAGTGGAACCCCCACCCTCTGATCACTGGCCTTGCAAAAACATTTAATTTCCAAAATCCCTGGTATCTAGTGGCACCCCCCCACCCTCTGGTCATCATCCCATAAAAACATTAAATATTTCCTGATCCCTGGTATCTAGTGGCACCCCACCCCACCTTCCGGTCCCCAGCACTGTAAAACATTTAATAATTCCCTTCCTGATGCCTAGTGGCACCACCCACACTCCAGTTGCTGACACCTTAAAATCATTTCTTATCATTGGTGTCCAGTGGTCTCTTCCCCCACCTGATATATGCCCGAGTGTAACAGCATTTCTTATTGGTGTTCAGTGGTCCCACCCCCCACCTGATGACCACACAATTGTAATGATATGTTTCCCTGGTGTCCGGTAGTCCCTCTCCACACCTTATCATCATCCCTGTAATGGAGAAAGCCCACCCCAGTTTGAAAATTCCTCCCCATGGTGATTGCTGGCCCACTACTTCTGTGCGGGACATCTGGTGCAAGTAAGTCCCCCCCACCAACAACAAAGCCCTGGCCCTGTTTCTGAATAGTGATCTTTGATCCCCCCAGCCCATCCCTCAGTGTTGTTCAGTTCCATCTCCCCTTCCATTGCAATGACAACCTACCCCCCGGTCCCCCTTACCTGAACATCAGTGCTGCGGCGAAGAGACTGTCAGTGACACAGCCCTCCACACACCACCTTGGACACCCACCATCTGACTGAATCTGGGTGCATGCTGCTTATTTATAAGGCAAGTCCCTATAAATAGACAGTGTGCTTCCAGCTTCAGTCAGATGGAAGGGGGCCAAGGTGGTGTGTGGAGGGCAGTATCACTCGCCATCACGTCACCATGACACCGAAGTTGAGGTAAAGGAATATGGTGGAGTGGATTGTCCTTGCTACTGGAGGGGAGACACTGAACACCAATGAGAGACATGCTGGGTGTGCAGAGATCATTGTTTGTGAACAAGACCGGGGCTCTGCTGTTGGAAGGGGGACTTACTTGCACCAGGAATCCCACACGGCAATGGCGGGCTTGCAATCACCATGTGGGGGATTGTCAAACTGGGGTGGGCTTTCCCCATTACAGGGATGAGGACTGGGTAAAAGGAGGGAATGCTGGACACAAGGGAAATATATCTTTACAATCTGGTGGGCATCAGATGGTGGAGGGACCACAGAACACCAATGATAACTATCTTTACACTCAGGCAGGCATCAGATGTGGGGAAGGACAACTGGTCACCAATGATAAATGTCTTTAAACTCAGGAGAACATTGGGTGGGAGAAAGCACCACTGAACACCAATGATAAATGTCTTTACACTCGGGCAGGCATTGGGTGGAGGAAAGGACCACTGAACAACAGTGATAAATGTCTTTACACTCGCGCAGGCATTGGGTGGGGGAAAGGACCACTGAACACCAATGATAAATGTCTTTACACTCGGGCAGGCATTGGGTGGGGGGAGGGACCACTGGACACCAACGATAAATGTCTTTACACTCGGGCAGCCATTGGATGGAGAAAAGCACCACTGAACACCAATGATAAATGTCTTTACACTCGCACAGGCATTGGGTGGGGGAAAGGACCACTGAACACCAACAATAAATGTCTTTACACTCGGGCAGGCATTGGGTGGAGGAAAGCACCACTGAACACCAATGATAAATGTCTTTACACTAGGGCAGGCATTGGGTGGGGGGAGGGAGCACTGGACACCAATAATAAATGTTTTTACAGGGCTGGTGACTGGAGTGGGGGGGTGCAACAAGACACCAGGGATTGGGGAAATATTAAATGTTTGTTATGGTGTTCACAATCAGAGGGTGGGAGCACCACTAGACACCAGGGAAATATTAAATGGGTAGGCTTCTGGCAATCGGAGGGTGGAGGATTCCACTAGACAGCAGGGAAATATTAAATGGTAGGTTTCCAGTGATCAAAGGGTGGGGGGGTGCCACTAGACACCAGGAATTATTTGAAAACTATATATATGGGCTTTTAGGGGGCTGGTGATACATGAATTGAGGAATAATGTAATAATCTGCGAGAAGAAATTTCATAGAACTGACCTCTGAGACTGATCAGTTCTGTGGAATTTTGTTCCACAGTTAAATACATTAATTCATAGTTCACACATGTATTCCACCATTCTAAATCAGAATTTCCACAAAAGTTGATAATTTGATTTCTGAACTTACTCAGAAGCAAACGTCTGACTTTCGTGGAGATTGCACTGGCAGAAGTTTTTTTTTCACACAGCTCTAGGCATACCATATTCAGATTGGAATGTGACAGTGTTTCCAAGGGTCCCATCTCTTCAATGAAAATTCTGGCATTCTGATTCAGTAAGTATTCAGCTGTGAATGCAGCAGAATGTTTACATGGGCCCCCTCTCCTCAGTGAAAACCATGGTATGCTGATTTGTTCCGTATTCAGCTGGGAATGTGACAGAGTGCTTCCAAGGCCCCCCTCTCTTCAGCTGGGAATGTGACAGAGTGCTTCCAAGGCCCCCACTCTCTTCAGCTGGGAATGTGACAGAGTGCTTCCAAGGGCCCCCTCTCCTCAGTGAAAGAACTGACATGCTGGTTCATTAAGTATTCAGCTGGGAATGTGACAGAGTGTTTCTGAGGGCCCCCTCTGCTCAGCTGGGAATGTGACATGGTGTTTCCAAGGGCTCCTTCTCCTCAGTGAAACCCTGGCCTGCTAATTGATTAAACATTCCACTGGAAATGTGATACAGTGTTTCCAAGAGCCCCACCCCCAGTCTCTTGTAAAACCCTGGCAAGCTGATGTGTTAAGAATTCAGCTGGGAATATGACATAGTGTATCCAATGGCCACCTCTCCTCAGCTGGGAATATAACTGAGTGTTTATAAGGGCCCCACTCCTAAGCTGGAAATGTAAAGAAAGTGTTTCCACAGGGCCCCCTCTCCTCAACTGGGAATGTGACAGAGTGTTTCCAAGGGCCCCTCTCCTCAGTGAAAGCTGCATCCCCTGGCATGCTGACTCATTTTTGTGCCTTGAAAGACTGAAGGTAAGGTAATGCCAGTGCTAATTAGAGTGATCATTCAAACACTGGGATATATATTAAAAAACATAAAAACACAGAAACGTAGACTTTGACGGCAGATAAGGACCGCTTGACACACCTAGTCTGCTCATTTCTCTACTTACTGGATAAGCTGCAGATCCGACTTAACCAACAGCCTACTTCTTCCTACCCTCCACCAGAATTGCCTTATGTCTGTCCCATGCATTCTTGAATTCTCCCACAGTTTTAGACACCACAACCTCCTCAGGAAGGTGGTTTCATGCATCCACCACCCTCTCTGTGAAAAAAATACTTCCTCACATTGCCCCTGAGCCGTCCCTCCTCTATTTTCAAATTGTGTCCCCTTGTTCTTGCACATCTTTTTTTCTGAAAGATGCTACCCTCTTGGACTTTGTTGATTACACTGAGACACTTAAAACTTTCTATCATGTCCCCCCTCTCCGTCCTTTCCTCAAGGGTATGCATATTAAGCTCCTTTAGTCTCTCCTCATATGGCTTCTCTTGCAGACCCTGCACCATTTTAGTTGCCCTCCTCTGGACTGCCTCAATCCTGTCTATGTCCTTGTAGAGATGGGGTCTCCAGAACTGCATGCAGTACTCCAGATGGGGTCTCACCAATTGTCTGTACAAAGGGACAACAGCCTCCTGTTTTCTGCTGATGATGCTTCTCCCTGTACATCCCAGTATCCCCCCAGCCCTGCCTACTTCTGTCTCACATTTTGTTTTTAGGATTTTTCTTTTAAGAGTAAAGAACCAGAGGTAATCATTCCCCTATATTCAAGTTTGGTTAGGCCCCATCTGGAGTATTGTTCCCCATTCTGTGCACCACAAAATGTATGAGGAAGAAAAATTATGGAAAGTGTACAGATAAAGGCTACTAAAAGGGTTAAAAATATGAAACATCTATCATATGGGGAGAGACTTAGTAGATTAGGTCTGTACTTACTGGAATACAGAACTAGGGGATATCTTTGCTTAGCTTACTCGGATATCAAAAATGATCTAACGTTAGAAACATTTGGTTTAAGTAGGCAGCAAGTCACTAAAACAACTAAATCACATAAATATAAACTAATAGGAGATAAATCTTCACACACAGAAATATCACCTCCAAGTGGGACAGAGGACACAAGAGCCCTTAAAGGATGTGGGACCCTGTCCCCACCTCACCAGAAAGATCACCTCCAAGTGGGACAGAGAGACTGTGGAGCCCTTAAGGTAAACTGCTCTGCCTCCTGAGCAGCTGCTACTGTGAGGGATGTTAGCTGCATCATTACTGCTCTCCGAGATGGATGCATTATTTTTGAGGCCTCCATTTCTCTCAGCCTAGTGTGAGTGTTTTACACAGCTCCTGGAGAGCTTTAAGACTATTGTGGACTATTTCTGTGCCTGAATTGTGAATTTCACGGACCATGTCTCTGGGACTCTGCTGATTTTCCCACAAGTGCTATTCTGGCTCTGCACTGCGTTTTCTCCTACTTGCTGGTCTTCCAGCAGACCCCAGTTAACTGTGGCTTGTTTACTCCCAGTGTTTTGCATGCACAGTGCTAGCGACTCAGCTGTTTAGACAATTTCTGCCTGTGTGAAGCTTAATGTACTGTAAGATCTGTTCTTAACTTAGCCACTGCTTACTACCAGGGTCTGTTAATTACATCTTCCATCTCTGTTGCCAGTACTTAGTATTCAAGTCCTGTTTCTTTACTTGCCTGCTGTGGATTAGCCCTGGGTCCACCGCGTGGTTGTGGCATCCAGCTGGCTCTCTTCTGGGCCCATTGTTCCTCTGGACTGCCTCAGGTAGTTTTGGCTGCCTCTCAGCCCATGCTTGCACACTAAAGTGCAGTGCTAGGCCTCGCCTGGACTCTCTTCCTCCTGCTGCATACTAATTTGTTTTCTTGTTCTGTCTCCTTATTACAGGCTGTGGGACCCCATCCCCACCTCACACACTGAAGATCACCTCAAGTGCGACAGAGAGGACTGCAGAGTCCTTAAAGGTAAATTGCTCTGCCTCCCTGAGCAGCTCTTACTGTGAGGGATGTCAGCCCATAGACGCTTCGTTTTGACTGCCCTAGGCACCCTCACACCCAGGGGCATCCCTTAATTAATAGATGCTTCCGGTCACATGATCCTTAATCTAAGTGTTTGTATTTCACTTAGCAGGTTATCACTGTCTTCCACTAGGAGGTAATAGTGATCAATCTCTTTCCTCCCTCCTGACTGCCCTTCCATACACCACCTGTTTTTTCTGTCTTTTACCACTAGGAGACAGTGTTTCCACCTCCCCCACACTACCTTTCCCCAACTTTTTACACTTCTGCTCCTTTATACTCCCCCCTAGCCTACTCCCTACCGAGGCCATCCCCACCAGCCTCCCCCCCAGTCTCGAACCTGGTACTTTCTGAACCAAAGCCTGTCCCTCTACCACTGCGCTATCCAGGCTGCCCCACTAGGGGATGCACATAAGTGCCCTTTCTGCTCCCATTGTCTCCTATCCTGCTCCACATGACCCCATGACTCTACTCTACTCTGCTTCATCCACTCTTCTTACCCTCTCACCCTCCTTCTCCTTGCCCTGCTCCCCCTGCTTCCCAGCCCCACCAAGCTGACTCCCTTGCTCCCTCCCAGTACATTTACCCCACACACACCCTTGACCTCATCCCCATGTGCACCTCCCTTCCAATGCCCACACTGACTCCCCCTGGCCCCCCTTCCTATCTATACCCTCACCTTCAGGCCCCACCCAGCCCAACCAGTTTCCCACAGCCAACCCCTCACCATCCCTCCAGTCCTAGCTGTAATAGGATACTCTGCCACCTGCTCCTCAGAATGCTCTCCCTCCTTCTCCTGATGTTTGAATATTCACCCAAACCCAGATCCTCCTCCCTCATCCTCCCAGCCCTGTACCCCTACTCCTGGACTCCGCATTGCCTCCAAGGACATATGTAGCCTTCTAAAAAAATTTGATGACCTCCAGGTTTGGATGGTTCAACACCAGCCTGATATCCTATCTATAGTGGAGAAATGGCTCTCGAAATCCATCCCTGACTCAGCCATCTCTATCCTGGTTATAACCTGTTCCAGACAGACAGAGTCTGGAAACTTGGGGGTGGATGTGTGATCTACCTCCAGAAATCTCTCCAAGGGTATGCCCTCCCTCCCTCCCAGTTGGAGGCCGGTGCCCAAGCACTCTCACTCAATGTCACACCAGGCAAGTTCAGGACCCCCCTGGTCATTACTTCCATCTACATACTCGCTCGAGGCCAGAAACCCACTTTCCAATCATTGATGGACTACCACTCCCCCCCCAAGTCTGAACAATTAATCCTTGGGGACTTCAACATTAATTGGCTTTCCCACTCAGCCTCCCCCTACAAAGATGCCATAGTTGCCCTTGACCTCTCCCAAGTTGTTCCCACCCCACCTGTGTTAATCACACCACGGGCACCTCCACCCTGCTAGACCTTGTTCTATCTAACCACCCTCATAAATTTAGCAATACCACTGTGCTCCCCTAATGCCCTCAGCAACCACTGCCCAGTCCTATGCACTTGATCATGTAAGACCATGAAACCAGCCCCCAAGATAGTCTTTCAGCGGCAGCTCAAACCTGGCAAGCTGGGCCCACTAAAAGATCTCCTTGACCACTGGGATTGATCCCCAATAAAACTTGCTTGAGATTATTTCATCTGCTCCTTTAACGTTGCCTGTGATATTTTCACTCCATTCACTAAATGTACTATCAAATGTCCTGACACACCCTGGATCTCACAGGCTCTACTTAATCAGTTGCAGCTTAGAGACAACCTCTGGAAAAAAGCCCTTGATTCCGGCAAGCCTGCTGACAAGCAATGCTACCGTGCAGCACATAACAAATGCAGGTGGGTGATACAAAAATCTAAAGCAGTATACTTCAAAACCTCCCTTACCACTACCTGGAGCACTGGTTGAAAATTCTGGGACAACGTGTGGGAAATCAATGGTAAATCCACTACCTCCCAACCCATCTTAACATCAATGGTGCCATATCCACTGACCTGAAACTAGTCGCAGACTCGCTCAACTCCTCCTTCTTGGACCTTAGCTCTGTACTTCCACACAGCTTCTTTGATCCTGTTGGCCCCAGTCCCCACCACCCACCACCCTCCTTCCATTTCAGAGCTCTCACTCCCTAGAAGCCAGGCAGTATCTCCTCAAACCCCTAAGTGGCTCCTGTCACAGTAATGACCCCTTGACCTCAAACTCCTACACCTGGTCCTGGATGTGGTCCTCCCTCTCACCTGTCTACTCAACCACTCTCTCTGCCTTGCTAATTCCCTCCATCTGGAAAACTGATGTCATTACCCCCATCCACAAAAGCAGTGACCATTTCTCTCACAGGAGCAGATCGTCCAATATCTATCCTCCCACCCATCTCAAAGACCCTTGAAAGAATCATCTCAGACCAGCTTACTGACTACCATGCCAAATATGACCTCTTAAGCTAAAGAGCAGCACAGTTTCAGGTGAGGGCATAGTACATCTACCGTTCTGGAATTCTCCAGCTTTATCAATGATGCTTTAGATAATGGGTGATTGGTAGGCTCTGTATTCCTTGACTTGTCAAAAGCTTTTGACACTGTCAACAACACCCTCCTACTTACTGTCCTCTCCCACCTTGGCCTCTCCCAGAAGGTTACAGCATGGTTCTCAGACTACCTATCTAACTGCTCCCAATGGGTCAAAATAAGTGGTACTCTCTTAAACCCCTCCCTGTCCTCTCTGGTGTTCCCCAGATTTCCATCTTGGGGCCTATCCTATTTAGCCTATACCTTAATACTCTCCCTAAGGTCTGCTCTGAGAAAATCCTCCTATATGTCGATGATGCGGTACTATATGCCTCACATACCAACCTCTCCTCCCTTCAACTGGCCCTCCAGAACTCCTTTAGTGTGGTGGAATCCTGGCTCATCAGTCCCAAGCTCATGCTAAACCAAAAAAAGACCAAGATCATGCTGTTTACACATCACCAAAGCAAGCACAAAGGAATCACACTCCAAATCCACACCAACCTTTTCCACCCACTTGACAAACTTTCAAACTTTTTTTCAAACTTTTTTATTGGATATCAAATTGAGATAATATTATCTCTTTTGCAACTGAATCCAACATATAACATCACAAAACAAACATAGAAACATAGACTTTGACGGCAGATAAGGACCGCTTGGCCCATCTAGTCTGCCCATTTCCCTACCTACAGGATAGGCCGCAGATCCTAGTTAACCAACAGCCTATTTCTTCCTACCCCCCACAAGAATTGACTTATGTCTGTCCCATGCATTCTTGAATTCTCCCACAGTTTTAGACCCCACAACCTCCTCAGGAAGGCTGTTCCATGCATCCGCTACCCTCTCTGTGAAATAATACTTCCTCACATTGCCCCTGAACCGCCCCCTCTATCTTTAAATTGTGTCCCTTGTTCTTGCAAGTCTCTTTTTCTGAAAGATGCTACCCTCTTGGACTTTGTTGATTCCACTGAGGTACTTAAAGTTTCCATCATGTCCCCCTCCTTCTTTCCTCAGGGTATACATATTAAGCTCCTTTAGTCTCTCCTCATCGGCTTCTCTTGCAGACCCTGCACCATTTAGTTGCCCTCCTCTGGACTGCCTCAATCCTGTCTATGTCCTTGTAGAGATGGGGTCTCCAGAACTGCATCACAGTACTCAGATGGGGTCTCACCAATTGTCTGTACAAAGGGACAACAGCCTCCTGTTTTCTGCTGATGATGCTTCTCCTGTACATCCCAGTATCCCCCAGCCCTGCCTACTTCTGTCTCATTTTGTTTTAGGATTTTTCTTTAAGAGTAAAGAACCAGAGGTAATCATTCCCTATATTCAAGTTTGGTTAGGCCCCATCTGAGTATTGTTCCCATTCTGTGCACCACAAAATGTAGTGAGGAAGAAAATTATGGAAAGTGTACAGATAAAGGCTACTAAAAGGGTTAAAAATATGAAACATCTATCATATGGGGAGAGACTTAGTAGATTAGGTCTGTACTTACTGGAATACAGAACTAGGGGATATCTTTGCTTAGCTTACTCGGATATCAAAAATGATCTAACGTTAGAAACATTTGGTTTAAGTAGGCAGCAAGTCACTAAAACAACTAAATCACATAAATATAAACTAATAGGAGATAAATCTTCACACACAGAAATATCACCTCCAAGTGGGACAGAGAGGACCGCAGAGCCCTTAAAGGATGTGGGACCCTGTCCCCACCTCACACACAGAAAGATCACCTCCAAGTGGGACAGAGAAGACTGTGGAGCCCTTAAAGGTAAACTGCTCTGCCTCCCTGAGCAGCTGCTACTGTGAGGGATGTTAGCTGCATCATTTACTGCTCTCCGAGATGGATGCATTATTTTTGCGGCCTCCATTTCTCTCAGCCTAGTGTGAGTGTTTTACACAGCTCCCTGGAGAGCTTTAAGACTATTGTGGACTATTTCTGTGCCTGAATTGTGATTTCACCGGACCATGTCTCTGGGACTCTGCTGATTTTCCCACAAGTGCTATTCTGGCTCCTGCACTGCGTTTTCTCCTACTTGCTGGTCTTCCAGCAGACCCCAGTTAACTGTAGCTTGTTTACTCCCAGTGTTTTGCATGCACAGTGCTAGCGACTCAGCTGTTTAGACAATTTCTGCCTGTGTGAAGCTTAATGTACTGTAAGATCTGTTCTTAACTTAGCCACTGCTTACTACCAGGGTCTGTTAATTACATCTTCCATCTCTGTTGCCAGTACTTAGTATTCAAGTCCTGTTTCTTTACTTGCCTGCTGTGGATTAGCCCTGGGTCCACCGCGTGGTTGTGGCATCCAGCTGGCTCTCTTCTGGGCCCATTGTTCCTCTGGACTGCCTCAGGTAGTTTTGGCTGCCTCTCAGCCCATGCTTGCACACTAAAGTGCAGTGCTAGGCCTCGCCTGGACTCTCTTCCTCCTGCTGCATACTAATTTGTTTTCTTGTTCTGTCTCCTTATTACAGGCTGTGGGACCCCATCCCCACCTCACACACTGAAAGATCACCTCCAAGTGCGACAGAGAGGACTGCAGAGTCCTTAAAGGTAAATTGCTCTGCCTCCCTGAGCAGCTCTTACTGTGAGGGATGTCAGCCCATAGACGCTTCGTTTTGACTGCCCTAGGCACCCTCACACCCAGGGGCATCCCTTAATTAATAGATGCTTCCGGTCACATGATCCTTAATCTAAGTGTTTGTATTTCACTTAGCAGGTTATCACTGTCTTCCACTAGGTAATAGTGATCAATCTCTTTCCTCCTCCTGACTGCCCTTCCATACACCACCTGTTTTTCTGTCTTTTACCACTAGAGACAGTGTTTCCACCTCCCACACTACCTTTCCCAACTTTTACACTTCTGCTCCTTTATACTCCCCTAGCCTACTCCCTACCGAGGCCATCCCCCACCAGCCTCCCCAGTCTCGAACCTGGTACTTTCTGAACCAAAGCCTGTCCCTCTACCACTGCGCTATCCAGGCTGCCCCACTAGGGGATGCACATAAGTGCCCTTTCTGCTCCCATTGTCTCCTATCCTGCTCCACATGACCCCATGACTCTACTCTACTCTGCTTCATCCACTCTTCTTACCCCTCTCACCCTCCTTCTCCTTGCCCTGCTCCCCCCTGCTTCCCCCCCCGGCCCCACCCAAGCTGACTCCTTGCTCCCTCCCCAGTACATTTACCCCACCAACACCCTTGACCTCATCCCCATGTGCACCTCCCTTCCAATGCCCACACTGACTCCCCCTGGCCCCCCTTCCTATCTATACCTCACCTTCAGGCCCTACCCAGCCCAACCAGTTTCCCACAGCCAACCCCTCACCATCCCTCCAGTCCTAGCTGTAATAGGATACTCTGCCACCTGCTCCTCAGAATGCTCTCCCTCCTTCTCCTGATGTTTGGTAATATTCACCCAAACCCAGATCCTCCTCCCTCATCCTCCCAGCCCTGTACCCCTACTCCTGGACTCCGCATTGCCTCCAAGGACATATGTAGCCTTCTAAAAAAATTTGATGACCTCCAGGTTTGGATGGTTCAACACCAGCCTGATATCCTATCTATAGTGGAGAAATGGCTCTCGAAATCCATCCCTGACTCAGCCATCTCTATCCCTGGTTATAACCTGTTCCAGACAGACAGAGTCTGGAAACTTGGGGGTGGATGTGTGATCTACCTCCAGAAATCTCCAAGGGTATGCCCTCCTCCTCCCAGTTGGAGGCGGTGCCCAAGCACTCTCACTCAATGTCACACCAGGCAAGTTCAGGACCCCCTGGTCATTACTTCCATCTACATACTCGCCGAGGCCAGAAACCCACTTTCCAATCATTGATGGACTACTACTCCCAAGTCTGAACAATTAATCCTTGGGGACTTCACATTAATTGGCTTTCCCACTCAGCCTCCCCTACAAAGATGCCATAGTTGCCCTTGACCTCTCCCAAGTTGTTCCCACCCCACCTGTATCACACCACGGGCACCTCCACCCTGCTAGACCTTGTTCTATCTAACCACCCTCATAAATTTAGCAATACCACTGTGCTCCCCTAATGCCCTCAGCAACCACTGCCCAGTCCTATGCACTTGATCATGTAAGACCATGAAACCAGCCCCCAAGATAGTCTTTCAGCGGCAGCTCAAACCTGGCAAGCTGGGCCCACTAAAAGATCTCCTTGACCACTGGGATTGATCCCCAATAAAACTTGCTTGAGATTATTTCATCTGCTCCTTTAACGTTGCCTGTGATATTTTCACCCCATTCACTAAATGTACTATCAAATGTCCTGACACACCCTGGATCTCACAGGCTCTACTTAATCAGTTGCAGCTTAGAGACAACCTCTGGAAAAAAGCCCTTGATTCCGACAAGCCTGCTGACAAGCAATGCTACCGTGCAGCACATAACAAATGCAGGTGGGTGATACAAAATCTAAAGCAGTATACTTCAAAACCTCCCTTACCACTACCTGGAGCACTGGTTGAAAATTCTGGGACAACGTGTGGGAAATCAATGGTAAATCCACTACCTCCCAACCCATCTTAACATCAATGGTGCCATATCCACTGACCTGAAACTAGTCGCAGACTCGCTCAACTCCTCCTTCTTGGACCTTAGCTCTGTACTTCCACACAGCTTCTTTGATCCTGTTGGCCCACCCCAGTCCCCACCACACCACCACCCTCCCTTCCATTTCAGAGCTCTCACTCCCCTAGAAGCCAGGCAGTATCTCCTCAAACCCCTAAGTGGCTCCTGTCACAGTAATGACACCCTTGACCTCAAACTCCTACACCTGGTCCTGGATGTGGTCCTCTCCCCTCTCACCTGTCTACTCAACCACTCTCTCTGCCTTGCTAAATTCCCCTCCATCTGGAAAACTGATGTCATTACCCCCATCCACAAAAGCAGTGACCATTTCTCTCACAGGAACGATCGTCCAATATCTATCCTCCCACCCATCTCAAAGACCCTTGAAAGAATCATCTCAGACCAGCTTACTGACTACCATGCCAAATATGACCTCTTCGCTAAAGAGCAGCACAGTTTCAGGTGAGGGCATAGTACATCTACCGTTCTGGAATTCTCCAGCTTTATCAATGATGCTTTAGATAATGGGTGATTGGTAGGCTCTGTATTCCTTGACTTGTCAAAAGCTTTTGACACTGTCAACAACACCCTCCTACTTACTGTCCTCTCCCACCTTGGCCTCTCCCAGAAGGTTACAGCATGGTTCTCAGACTACCTATCTAACTGCTCCCAATGGGTCAAAATAAGTGGTACTCTCTTAAACCCTCCCTGTCCTCTCTCTGGTGTTCCCCAGATTTCCATCTTGGGGCCTATCCTATTTAGCCTATACCTTAATACTCTCCCTAAGGTCTGCTCTGAGAAAATCCTCCTATATGTCGATGATGCGGTACTATATGCCTCACATACCAACCTCTCCTCCCTTCAACTGGCCCTCCAGAACTCCTTTAGTGTGGTGGAATCCTGGCTCATCAGTCCCAAGCTCATGCTAAACCAAAAAAAGACCAAGATCATGCTGTTTACACATCACCAAAGCAAGCACAAAGGAATCACACTCCAAATCCACACCAACCTTTTCCACCCACTTGACAAACTTTCAAACTTTTTTTTCAAACTTTTTATTGATATCAAATTGAGATAATATTATCTCTTTGCAACTGAATCCAACATATAACATCACAAAACAAACATAGAAACATAGACTTTGACGGCAGATAAGGACCGCTTGGCCCATCTAGTCTGCCCATTTCCCTACCTACAGGATAGGCCGCAGATCCTAGTTAACCAACAGCCTATTTCTTCCTACCCCCCACAAGAATTGACTTATGTCTGTCCCATGCATTCTTGAATTCTCCCACAGTTTTAGACCCCACAACCTCCTCAGGAAGGCTGTTCCATGCATCCGCTACCCTCTCTGTGAAATAATACTTCTCACATTGCCCCTGAACCGCCTCTCATCTTTAAATTGTGTCCCTTGTTCTTGCAAGTCTCTTTTTCTGAAAGATGCTACCTCTTGGACTTTGTTGATTCCACTGAGGTACTTAAAAGTTTCCATCATGTCCCCCCCTTCTTTCCTCAAGGGTATACATATTAAGCTCTTTAGTCCTCCTCATACGGCTTCTCTGCAGACCCTGCACCATTTTAGTTGCCCTCCTCTGGACTACCTCTATCCTGTCTATGTCCTTATGGAGATGGGGTCTCCAGAACTGGACACAGTACTCAGATGGGGTCTCACCAACTGTCTGTACAGAGGATAACAACTTCCTGTTTTCTGCTGCTGATGCCTCTCCCTATACATCCCAGTATACCCCCAGCCCTCCCTACTGCCTTGTCACATTGCTTGCTAACCTTAAGGTCATCTGATATAATTAACCCCAGGTCCCTTTCCTTTTTTGTTGTTGTTACTACCTCCCCACCCATTGTGTATTCTTCCCCGGGTTCTTGTTTCCCAGGTGCATTATTTTGCACTTCTTTGCATTGAATCCTAGCTGCCATACTTCTGACCATTCCTCCAACCTTGCCAAGTCCCTTTTCATCCTTTCCACGCCTCCTTGTGTATCAACCCTGTTGCAGATCTTTGTCACTGATGAAGACATTAAAAAGGACTGGACCCAATACTGAACCCTGTGGTACCCCACTAGTAACCCCTCTTTCTTCAGAGTGGACTCCATTTACAATTACCTTCTGTGTCCTATTGTGCAGCCAATGTTTTACCCAGGCTACCACCCTGGGACCCACTCCCAGGCTGGTTAATTTGACTATTAATCTTTTGTGTGGGGCTGTGTCAAATGCCTTCTAAAGTCTAGGTAGGCCATGTCCACAGCCCTCCTTGGTCTACTACTTGGTCACCCAGTCAAAGAAATCTATTAGATTCATCTGACATGACCTTCCCGCTGTGAACGCATGCTGCCTTGGGTCCTGTGCTCCACTGGCCTCTAGGTACTCAACTATTCTTTCCTTCAGAAGTGACTCCATCACTTTCCCTACCACAGTGGTCAGACTGACAGGTCTGTAGTTTCCTGCCTCTGTCTTGGTCCCACTTTTGTGAAGGGGAATCACATCTGCCTTCCTCCAGTCCTCGGGTACCACACCATGCTCCCATGATTTATTAAAAAGAGTAGCCAGTGGTTTCACTAGTACCTCCCTTAATTCTTTTAGAATTCTGGGGTGAATTCCATCAGGACCCACTGCTTTGTCCACCTTCAGTTTTAGGAGTTCTTGCAGAACCCTTTCTTCTGTGAAAGGACTGGGATCGACCCCCCTATCAAGAGTGCTTCTGTTAATTGGATTAGGCACTTCTCCCTCTTTTGTAATACTGAGCAGAAATATTCATTCAGTATTCCTGCTTTTCACTGTCCCTCTGCCCACCCACCGTTCATTCTATTCAGCCTCACTATCCCTCCCTTTGTCTTTCCTCGCTGATGTACCTATAAAGGTTTATCCCCTTCTTAACCTGAGTTGGCTATCTTTTCCTCAGTTTGGACCTTTGCTATTCTGACTTCCCTCCTGCTTCCTTCTGCCTTAACTGGTACAGCTCTCTGTCCTGCTCCTTCTGTGTTTCCTTATACTCCAAATGCTATCTTTTTTCTTCCTGACTTTCACAGCCACCTCTTGGAGAACCATAGTGACTTTTCTTTTCGCTTTGATTTGTTTATTTGCTTCACACAAGGCTTGTTGCCTCTGTGATGGCAGTTTTGATGATTCCTCATTGTTGCTCCACACCTCCTTCTAGCCTGTTTGCTAGTGCTTTTTGAGGCACTCTCCCATCTTGTCAAAGTCAGCCCTCCTAAAGTGCAGTACCTCACTTTTGTATGGCTTGACTCTGTAGCTGAGTTTAACGTGAACCACACTGTTTGATGGTCACTTGTCCCCAGATGGCAACCCACTTCTAGATCTGAGATCCTCCACTGCCCCCTGCTTGAGAGTACGGTGGTCTAAGATTGTCTCTCGTGAGTGGTTCTGAAACTAGCTGTCTAGGCCTGCCACTGAGGCATCAAGAATGGCCCTGTCTTGGATGTGGCTGCAGCAAATGTGCTCCAGTTAACATCTGGCATATTCAGGTCTCCCATCAACAGTATCTCCCCTTTCTCTGCCATTCTAAGAATGCCTTCTATCATATCCTTGTCCATTCCCTCCCCCTGGCATGGGGGTCTGTACACAACCCCTGTGTGGACTGTGGTGCCCTTTCCAGTCTCCAAGGTGACCGACAGTGCCTCCTCTCCTCCCTGTTTACTCTTTTGTTCAGTTGCTTTTATCCCTTCCTTTACATAGAGAGCTACTCCTCCCTCTCTTCTCCCCTGCCTGTCTCTCCTGTAGTTATGTCCCCTGGTATGTTAACATCCCAGTCATGGTTGTCTGTGTACCATGTTTCTGTGACAGCTACGATATCCAGGCATCCCTCTTCCATCAAGGCCACCAGCTTAGGGAGCTTGTTGCCCAGACTACGGGCATTGGTACTCATTACCCTCCATTTCCTGGTGGCCTTACTCCCTTTTGCCCCATCCCTGTCCTTCTTGCCCTTGTAACTTTCTCCATTTACCCCTGCCCTTCTCCCTATTGACACCTCTATGTTGGTGTTTGCCACACTTACTACCGTGATTATTTGGGGGTTACTAGGATTTCCCTGCTCCTTTCCAGTACCTACTCCTTGGCTAGTTTAAAAGCTTGCCAATGAAGCATTTAAACCTATCACCTAGGATCCTGGTTCCTCTCCCGGACAGATGCAGCCCATCATGCCAGTATAGGCTTGCATCACTCCAGGTGGACCCCCAGTCCCCAATGAAGCCAAATCCCTGAGCTCCACACTAGTTTTTCAACCACTGATTGAATCCCATGGTGCAGAACCCCTTAGCCTCTCCTATGTCATAGATGGGCAGCACCTCCTAGAAGGTTACCGTGCATGCTACTTGACTAAGGCCCCTTCCCAATTCCACAAACTCTTCCTGCACTTCTCTAATCCCTTTCTTTGTCAGGTCATTTGTCCCTAGGTGGACAATGACATCCAGCTTCCTCCCCTGTGCATCTGCTCCGGCAATCCTGAGCATTCGCTCCCTGTACCTCCAAGCCATGGCACCAGGCAGGCACCTTACCTCCCTCTTCCCTTCCTCCCCCAGTTCTACCTTCCTAACAATGGAGTCCCCCACCAGGAGTTGTTTCCTTCCCCTGCAGGGTCCACTGCTACCCTCCTGTGGGTCTCCTTTGTGGAGGTTCCCAGCATCCTCCTTGGTCTCCACTGCAGGTGCCTCCATAGAGGAACCACACTTTGCCAGAATGGCATAGGAATTGTGGAGAGGTACAACTGGAGGGATGAGCCTCTATTCCATCACCCTCACCCTCCCTGAGCCCACTGTGGTCCAACCGCTCCTCTTTCTTGGCAACCTCTGAGGCAATGGCAGTGGCACTGGTGGTCCCTGGATGGAAGAGGAGGTCCCACAAATCCTGGCCAACTCAGCCTGGAGATGAGCAACCTCCTCCCTCAGCCCAGAGAGGTGCCTGCAGATGGGACAACACCGCATCCTCCAGAACATCTCCCAGAAGACTGCTGCTCCACAGCCACTGCACTGCACCATTCCCATCATGTCTTATTTCTGGCCCCTTAACTGTTTTCAATCCTTACTCTTTCCTCTGTTTTTTCTCTCTCCTTACTTTCTGCCTGTGTGCCCTTTAAGCTCCTGATTGTCCTGTTCTGAGACAAGAATATCCTATATTTCTCAGTAGACCACTTACTTGCTCAGAGGCAGAACTCCAGCAGCTAGAGAGGGCCGAGAGCTACTCTTGCCCTTCTAGGATGGTGGGTCTTCGCTGGTTCTCGCGTCACTCACTTCCTGCTCCCAAACAGGAAGTTCCTGTTGTCAGTCAAATCCTGTGCCTATAAAAGTAGAACTAGCTTTGGGTGGGGGGTGGAGGGAGGAAGGAGGTCAATATAGTCCCAGTAAGAAGTTCAGTCACACAGCAGTCCTTTCTCCTGGTGTCTTCTGCCAAGCTATTAGCAGAATCTTTCTAAGGCAGTCTTTAAATGTAGCTTCCTTCTAGCTAAGCCATTCCCCTACTTACTAGATCTTTCTACAAGTAATTTAAACCTCACAGCTATTAAGTCCTTTCAATCACCTAGATTTACACCTAGATAACTGTTCAGATACCCATTCAGTTCAGTTAACCCAGACAAACACACATTTTTTTTTTGTTTTGTTTGTTAGTTTTTTTTACCCTAAATTCAAGGTCCAAGTACAAAAGTTCTTCTTCTTTAGTCCCAGCAGAGAAGTCCAGTCACACAGCAGTCCTTTCTCCTGGTGTCTTCTGCCAAGACTTACATGCAAGAGTTCAGTTTCAGTACAAAGTTAATTTTACATTATAATATAAGCATAAAAGAACATAATTTATCCATAACAATTACAGTGTTTACTGTACAAAATCATCATAAAATACCTAAAACGTTTGAATGGTAACAATACTGTACTATCTGTTTAGACAGTTGTTGCCATGCTTTGAGCACTAAATTTGATATGGTTTTATCACCGAATTTTGTCCTACATCTTGATATATAAAAACTTATTTGAGTAAAAGACCTTAGGGTATATTGTTTTTGTGTTCTTAGTTGTAATAAGTTTAATAAGAAGACCGGTAATAATTGCAGTACAAACTTATACACCTATAAATTACTGTGGACAAGGAGAACACCTTCAAATACCTCAGAATCAGCCTTAACTCTGCTCTCACCTTCCATGACCATATTCACCTCCTAAGCACAGCAGTCAACTCGAGAATTGGCCTGCTTTATCACCACAGGAGCTGCCTCCCCCCTGAAGCCCTCCATCTTGCCATCTTGTCCTCTATCCTGCCCCTCATTGACTATGGGATTCTGGTCTATGGGGCAGCTGACAGAACCACCCTCCATTGAATCAAAGTCTCCTTAAATAAGGCCTGCTGGCTAGCCATAAGTAGTCCTAGACTCACCTACAGCTGCACACTCTATAAACTGGTCAACTGGCTTAACTTTGAGGATCAACTAATGTACCAGACCTGTCTCCTAATGAGGAAAATAGCCAGTGGACTTTCCCCTCCAGGGCTAACCCACCTCATCCAACCTGCATCCATAACTGTGCCTACCTGCAGCGTGTCCAAATCTAACCTGATGGTTCCATGTCTTCGGAGTGCTTTAGGTCACTGTTCTTTCTTGTACAGAGACCATACCTGGTTAAACTCCCTTTCTGGTTCTATCACCCTTGAGCCCAAACTGGGATTCAAGTCTGTACTCTGTCACCATTTTTTTGCCTCCCATACTTGCAACTGCTATTACCCTGGATAATTCTTCCTCCACCCCCTTGCTCCCTGACAAAGAACGTCTGTCCTGCCTATCAACTTGTTTGGAATGGACCACTCGACTCTGAGTGGTTCCCGCCTCTACTTGCAACTATTGTGAACATTTTATGGTATCTTACCTGCTATAAAAATTATTACCTTATGTAATGTATGTTTTCTAACTGTTTGTTTGTATAGTTTTGTATTACCATGACATGGAGCCTTTGTAAAGGAGTGTCTGACTCAAAGGATTGTAATTCCGATACTGTTCAATAAATAAACAAAATCAATAAATACAAAACAGTATAAAGAAGCAACTGGTATACCCAAAGAATAGTTAATATGTAGAATACACTCCCAGAAGACATGGTGAATAGCTCTGCAATGGATACATTCAAAAATAGGTTAGACAACTACATGGGTAATTCCAAGCAAATGTTCCACCATTAATGGTGGCGAGTTTGTACCTTGACCTAATGAAACTTACAACAAACCTATGAATTTATGAACACCATACCACATGTTTACAAAGCATCAAGGCCCTTTCTTACCCTAATATCGCATCTTCCTACTTTTGAGGCTTGAACCATAATTGATACTTAACTTACAGTAGTTTTACAATGAGTATTTATAGATTTAGTCTAGTTGCCACTTTGTTGTGCTATTGAAAACTTTGTGGAGAGAAAAAGACAAAAAAATCACTAAAAGAATTTGGAATAGTCTCCATTTTGAATTAGTGTACTGTATGTATGAAGCTGGCATGAGGGGCAGGACTTTCTAGAAAATCAAGCAAAGCAAGGACAACAATCAAGCTAGAAGCCAGGATAAAGTTACAAAATGACATAGATACATAGAATTTGATAGCAAATAAGGGGGTTATACATGCTGGTGCAACAAAAAAGATCACGACTGGCATTTCAGCAATGGGCTCCATGTCGACCGAAAGTTGCAGTCGGCATGGAGCCACACAGTTTGACACTGTTTTATACATCGGGGGGCTTCCCCCTGAACCCCCCATGTGGGTGGCCTTGACCCTGCACCTCCCAAACTAAAGGATTCTAACTCCAGGTTGGAGTTAGTTCGGGGAGGGGGCGTAGGTCGGGGAAAGTGGTTGCCTCCTTCCAGTGCCATTTCTACGACGACATGGCGCTGTAGATGATATCGACGCATGTCGCAGTAGAAATGTCACTGTTAGGGTGTCATACCCAGATAAGAGCTGCCTGGCCCACCTAGTCTGCCCATTCCATATCTACTGTTTAAACACCAGATCCTACTTGATCTGCAGCCTACCTCCTCCTTCCTGCCCCTAGTGTTGCCTTCTGCCTGTCCAATGCATTCTTGAATTTGCCAACCATTGTTGCCCCCACAATCTCCTCAGCGAGGCTGTTCCATGCATCCACCACCGTCTCTGTGAAAAAATACATCCTCACATTGCCCTTGAGTCTCCCCCAGCCTCATATTGTGCCCCCTTGTTCTTGCACATCTTCTTTTCTGAAAGATGCTGCCCTCTTGAACTCTCTTGATCCCCCTGAGGTATTTGAATGCATCTATCATATCCCGCCTCTCCCTCCTTTCCTCCAGTGTATATAAATATATTGAGTTCCTTCAATCTCTCCTTATATGGTTTCTGGTGTAGCACCTGCACCATTTCCATTGCCCTTCTCTGGACTGCATCCACCCTGTCAATGTCCATTCAGAGATGAGGTCTCCAGAACTACATGCAGTACTCCAGATGAAGCCTCACCAACTGCTTGTACAGCAGCATCACCACCTCCTTTCTTCTACTGGTGATACCTCCGCTATGCATCACAGCATCCCCCCAGCTTTTCTCACTGCCTTCTCACATTGTTTGACTACTTTTAGATCATCTGTTATGACTTCCCCCAGGTCCTTTTCCAGTTTGGTTGTTGTTAGTACCTCCCTCCCTCCCCCCATTGTGTATTCCTCCCCTGGACTTTTGTTCCCTAAGTGCAGGATTTTGCATTTCTTGGCATTGAATCTGAGTAGCCACACTCTTGACCACTCCTCAAACTTGGCTAAGTCTCTCCTCATCTTCTCCATCCCCCACCCTGAGTATCAACCCTATTGCAGATCTTGGTGTTATCTGAAAAGAGGCATACCTTTCTTTGAGTCCCTCTGCAATGTTGCTAATAAAGACATTAAGGAGGACTGGCCCCAGTGGCACCCACTGGTTACTCCTTTTTCTTCAGACTGAACTCCATTTACCACCACCCTCTGTGTCATGTGTCTAAGCCAATTGTTGACCCAGTTTACCACCTTGTGACCAACTCCCAGACTGCCCAACTTGTTTACTAACCTCTTGTGTGGGACTGTGTCAAATGCCTTGCTAAAATCTAGGCAGGCCATGTCCACTGCCCCTCCTTGCTCTACTACCCTTGTCACCAAGTCAAAAAAATCTATCAGGTTCATTTGACAAGATTTTCCTGTTGTGAATCAATGTTGCCTTGAGTCCAGTGCCTCACTGGCTTCTAGATATCCCACAGTCATTTCCTTTAACATTGATTACATCATCTTTCCCACCACTGAGGTCAAACTAACTGGTCTATAGTTTATCACTTCTACCTTGCTTCCACTTTTGTGAAGGGGTATCACATTCGCCCTCCTCCAGTCCTCTGGTAGTACTCCACCCTCCAACAGTTTGTTGAATAGGGCTGTCAGTGGTGTCAGTAGCACCTCTGTGAGTTCTTTTAGTATTCTGGGATGTAACCCATCCAGCCCCATCACCTTGTCCACCTTCAGTTTCAAGAGTTCCTTTAGGACTCTCTCTTCTGTGAATGGACTGGTGTCCACCCCCATTCTCTGTGTGTCTGTTTGCTGGATAATTCTGGTCACTCTCCCTCCCTCCCCTTTTTTCATGAACACTGAGCAAAAGTATTCATTCAGTATCTCAGATTTTTCCAGGTCCTCCTCTGCCCACTCCTCCCTCCTTTACTTAGCCTAATCATCCCTCCCTTGGCCTTTCTTCTTTCCCTTATGTATCTGAAGAAGGTTTTGTTCCCCTCCTTCACTGTCTGGGCTGTCTTCCTCTGTGCCTTTGCATGTTTGACTGCTTTTCCTGCCTCCCTCTGCTTAGTCTGAAACAGTTCCCTGTCTTCCTCCCACTGCATTTCCTTGTATTTCATGAATGCCAGTTTTTTCTTTAATTGTCCCTGCCACTTCTTTTGAAAACCATAATGTTTTTTTTTTTGTCTTCTTGCTTTGTTAACTTGCTTCACACAAAGGCTTGTTGCCTCTGTTATGGCTCTCTTGAGGTTCTTCCATTGTACCTCTACTCTCCTGACCCTTTGCCAGTGTTTTCTTGAGACATTCTCCCATTTTCACAAAGTTGGCCCTTTTGAAGTCTAGTACTTTTGTTTTTGTGTAACTTGACTCTTCTATTGTTTTTACCTTGAACCATACTGTATGGTGATTGCTGGACCCCAGATTGCTGCCCACTGATACATCCATTATTCTGTCTCCATTTGTGTACACCAGGTCCAATATCACCCCCTCCTGGGTGGGTTCCACTACTAGCTGCATGAGGCATGCCCCCTGCAGGGCATCCAGGATGACCCTGCTCCTGGATGTGGCTGCAGCATAGGTGTTCCAGTTAACATCAGGAGATTTTCTGTACATCACCTACCAACAACATTGCCTCCTTTTCTGCCATTTTATGTATGTTATCTACCATTTGCATATCTGTTTCTTACCCTTTTGGTGGGGGTCTGTAGATACCCCCATGCAGCTAGTGTTGCCATTTCCTGACTCCTGGGTTACCCACAGTGTCTCTATCCTCCCTGCTTTCCCTTTATTTCAGTTGCTTTGGTCCCCTCTTTGATGTAGATCACTACTCCTCCTCCCTTTTTGCTGTCCCTGTCTTTCCTGTATATTGTGTACCCAGACATATTAACATCCCAGTCATGGCTTTCCATATACCATGTTTCATTGACTGCCACAATATCCCGATCTCCCTCTGCCTGTAAAGCCACCAGGTCAGGGATCTTGTTACCCAGGCTGTCGGCATTTGTACACATGGCCCTCCATGTTTTGATGGCTTTACACCTACTTATTCTAGCTCTGTACTAGCCTTTGTTGCTAATGAGCATGCCAACATTGTTTGTATTTGGAATGTACCAAAAATCAGCAAGCTCCACCTAAGACACATCAACCTAAGTAATATTCAAAGAAGGCAATTTCCCTGGACACCTCCTTTTTTTGCATGTGGGCATTTGTACACATAGCCCTTCATGTTTTGATGGCTTTACACCTACTTATTCCCTCCTATCTCATTCCTCTGTGCCTCCCCTGAGATTACCTCCTGTTTCCGTTGGTTGTGATTTCCCATCCTTAGTATCCTCTTGTCTGACTACCTTAACCTTTGTGGGGCAGTTGGATTCTTCCTCCATATACCACTAGACTGGAAAAAGGCTGTGGTGGCACCTTTACATAAAAGCGGAAGCAGGGAACAGCCTGGGAACTACTGCCCAGTCACTCTGACCTCAATGGTTGGTAAACATATGGAAACTCTGCTGAAAGATAGAATCGTGGATCATCTAAAAGAATCTGGAAAGATTGACCCCAAGCAACATGGATTTATGACAGGAAAATCATGCCTAACAAATATGATGGAATGCTTTAACTGGGTGACCAGAACAGTGGATCAGGGAGGGGCAGTGGATGTGGTGTGCCTAGACTTCAGCAAGGCCTTCCACACTGTAACCCAGAGAAGGCTTATGAATAAGCTGGAGAATACAGGACATAGTCAGAAGACAGTCAACTGGATTGCAGACTGGCTCAAGGATAGGACACAGAGGGTCTTAGTTAATTGAGCTCAGTCAGGGGAGGGCAAGGTGACCAGTGGAGTGCCACAGGGGTCAGTATTAGGCCCCATCCTCTTCAATATTTTCATCAGTGACATCACTGATGTGCTGGAGGGGAAAGTATGCATGTTTGTGGATGATATAAAACTCTGCAACTGGGTGGACACCCAAGAGGGAGTCTTGAAGATGGAAAAGGATCTGAACAGGCTGGAAGGATGATTCAAAAATTGGCAACTGAAGTTCAATGCCAAAAAATGCAGGGTCATGCATCTGGGTAAAAGAAACCCCAGGAAGGAATACATGCTGCTAGGACACCAGCTTGAAGTAACACAGGTGGAGGGGGATCTTGGTATAATCATTATAGATGACCTTAGGATGAGCAGGCAAATGTGAAAGGGCAGCACAGAAAGCAAATGGCATCCTCAGATGCATTGGAAGGGATATAACTAGCAGAAAAAAAGAGGTGATGATGCCACTGTACAGATCACTGGTCAGGCCACAGATGGAATATTGCATCTAGTTTTTGGAGACAGCACCTGAAGAAGGATATCAACAAACTGGAAGCAGTGCAGAGAAGGGCTACAAAGATTGTGCAGGGTTTGCACCAGGAGCCATATGAAACCATACTGGCTGACTTACAGCTGCACTCACTTGAACAGAGAAGAGATGGGGGGACATGATAAAAACATTTAAATATATGAAGGGAATTAACACAGCACAGAAGGAAAACCTTTTTCAGATGAAATCGGAGCATCGTAAAAGAGGCCACAATCCATGATTGGCAGGAGGTAAATTTAGGGGAAACATCAGGAAGTACTTTTTTTCTGAGAGGGTGTTCAACCCTTGAAATTGCTTGCTGCAAGAGGCAGTAGACTCAGAAAATGTAAGGGAATTCAAACGTGCGTGGGATAAACACTATGTGCAAAAAAGGAAATAGTCTTAGAGGAGGAGGGTAGGTATTCTGGGCAGACTAGATGGATCAAGTGGTCCCTTTCTGCCAGCAAATTCTTATGTTCTAATGTTTGCCAATGAAACATTTAAACCTTTCACTCAGGATCCTGCCCCCCGGACAGATGCAGACCATCCCTTACATACAAGCCAGTACCTCTCCACGTGGGGGCCCCAGTCCCTGATGAAGACAAAACCTTCAACTCTGCACCAATTCTTCAGCCATTCATTGAATCTCATGGTGCAGAGCATCCTGGCTTCTCCCATGCCATAGACAGGTTGCACTTCTGAGAAGATTACCAAGTGTGCCACCTGCCTAAGACCCCTCCCCAACTCCATGAACTTCCTCTGCACTGCCCAATCCTCACTGCCAGCCAGGTCATTTGTCCCCAGGTGGACAATGATGTTTAGCTCCCCTTCTTGTGCTGTTGCCCCAGCAATCCTTCAGATTCACCCCCTTTCCCTTCAAGCTGAGGCATCAGATAGTCACCCTACCTCTCTCTCTTCTCCCATCCCCACCCCAATTCTACCTTCCTTATAATAGATTCCCCAACTAGGAGCTGCTCCCTTATCCTCTGTGGGCCCTTACACCCCTGGGGTCTACACTATGGAGGTTCCCCACATCCACCCTGTCCACAACTGCAGGTTCCTCCATGGAATAGCCTTTCTCTGCCAGAATGGCGTAGGAGCTGTGGAGTGGAACCACAGGTGGTTTGTGCCTCTGCCCAACCTCTCTCACCCTCCCTGAGCCCACCATTGTCCAATCACCCCTTCTTACTGGCATTCTCTGTGGCAGTGGGGATGGCTGTAGTGGTCCCTGGGAGGTGGAGGAGGTTAACCAAATCCTAGCCAACTCTGCCTGGAGATGATCAACCTCCACCCTCAAGCCACAGAGGTGCATGCAGATAGGGCAGCACCATAGCCTCCAGAATGTCTCCCAGAAGACTGCTGCCCCACACCACTGCATTGCACCACTCACATCATGTCTGTTATTTGCCTTCTCCTTCCTGAGCTTTAGGCATCCAAGTAAATATAATTTTTTTTAAAATATAAGATCAAGCAGATGTGTTAGGAAACACTCACAGTTAAAGAAACTTTTTCGTCCAGTACAATAGTAGGCCACCAGTCAATCGCTCAGTACCCCACACTAACTTGAGAGACAAATGACACCTATTTGTGTTGTATAGTAAGAAAAGTCATAGTCATTCATCACAAAACACAATTATTTTAGTATAGTCATAAGTCAACACACCCATGTATAGAGAACTTCAGACCCAATTCTCTGTTTTAATTTTATGGGCCACTAAACAAGGAGCAAAGAGTAGGTACTGGCTTAAAATTTATTTTTTCCTCAGACTTTTCAGGAAGAGTCTGTCACATGCTTTCTCTGTCTTCACACTTTCATTGGTGAAACATTTGACATTTCCCAATGTCTCTCCATTCCCTTCTGCATTATAGTTAGATTCATACAGACTCTCAAGCATTTGAATCACAAGTGTCTTCACCCATTTCCATTGCAAGTCAACCAACTGAAGGTAGGGTACTGGGGAATGGAAGGGTGATTAATTTTTAAGGAAGCATAGGCATAGTCATGCTGTCTTGTTGCTATGAAGTAGAAGAGGAAAGGGGATAGGAATACTATCATATGTCCCTCCACAGTGCTACAGTCATGTTCTCAGCATTGGCTTTTCGCTGGCCCTCCCATCCACAGACCTGACAACCCTATCTCCTCCCCCTCCTGCTGGGGCAATGAAGAAATAGTTATGCGCAGTTTTTAAAAACACAGGATCTGATCACCCTTTCCAAACATAGTTTGCTGTCAATTTCTTATCAGGCTGGCACTAGGACCTTGAGGAATTTGAGTCTCACAGGCTGAACTGATTCCTGAGTTGGAATGCAACACCCTACCTGGAACTTAGCAGAAAGAAAACAGAACTGCAGGATTTTTAAAAACACATCTAGGTAAGCAAAGCTGATGTCAGTACACAGCACCTGAGAGACTGTAAATGCTTCTTCTTTAAAACCCCTTAGTTAAACAGCTATGACAATATACAGTACATTCCAGAAGCCTGTTTAACAAACAATTCAAGATCAATGGTAAATGGTTTGCAGTGTTTTGCTGTACTGTGCCTTTTTCCAGTTTTGTTTCTGGTATCTAGCAGTACTTCAACTATCTGGGACATTGATTTTATTGTGAACACTTTATTTTCTCCTCCTGAAGTTGTAGCCTCTGAAAAGAAAGTCAAAAGGAAGTCTATTCTATATTCAGCATCTTTCTGCCTGGTCAGACAGTGCTGTGAGGACATCATAGGGGTGTTACCATGTGTCCCCCACAGGAATTCTGAGTAGCATTCCAGCAGGTTAGTTCAGTGAACAACAAGGTATGCCTGAAGCTTGTTCAGAGCTGAAGAACACTGTAACTGCCATGTGTCCAGCCCAGCACACCAAAGGTTAAACAGTTATCAGCCCCGTCATAAAATACTAGTACACTACTACAGGACCCTTCTGAGCTGTTCAGCAGATATATACAGGCTCCCAGAATTACACAGCAAATTACATCATCGGTACAGTAGCCTTAGACTGCATCACAAATGAGACAACCAGACACAGTGTTTTGGGTAAACGCACAGTAACAGGTGACAAACTATTATTTCAAAACAAATTAAAAAAAAAAACAGCACAAGTGCCATGTGGAACTATGTGATTAATGCAGCAGATTTAAAAGCCTGCTTTTTAAATTGTAGACATTTTATTATTTATTTATTTATTGGAATTTCAGAAATAACCTTTGAGTAAGAACTCTTTTACAAAGGGTCCACCTCCATTAAATGGTACAAAGACATATATCATTGAATTTACAGTACAAATACAGACATAGTTCAATTATCAGTACAAAACTGAATTCACAGAACAAAATACAAACATAGTTAAATTATCAATACAGGAAGTAACAAAAGAATAGAAAACAGCTAAGTTTCTTATGACTTTCATTAATGGTTAATACTAAGTGCTGTATGGCACACGGAAGTATATGAGAGAGAGAGGAACATGTAAGATAGGGAGAGAGTGATGTGGGCATAGAACAGCCCAGTAGGAGCCTTGTCACACTGCATTACAGCTTTGGAGCTGAGGAACTGGGGAGGGTGCATGTGAGATAGTGTGACAAGGTGGGAGAAGGTGGTTAGAAACAGAGAGGGGAAGGAGATGGAGAGAGGGGAAGGAGGTACAGACCAAGCACTGGAGGAGTGGTATCATGATAGTGGAGACTGATGGAGAAATGGAGGGGTGGGGGGAAGGGGAGAGACTGGGACAGAGGGGCAGTGAGGCGTGAGACAAATGAGAGAGCACAACCACTAGCAGAATAAGAGCTACAGAGTATGAGGTAGCAGAGTTTGAGGAACAGGGGTAGGGAGTGGGGAGTAGTGATGGGTGAAGTGACCCCAATTCACTCTGCGAAATGATTCATGGAGTGAAGGCGAATTCGCGGAGTGCACCACAATGCAAAGTGGAGTACTTCGCGTTATAATGGGTAACGCAAAGTCCATTGAAAACAATGACTTCGCATTACTCAGCCTTCCACTTCTCCTCACTTCGCCTTGTTTTTAAGCTCCAAAGGCAAATTGTGCAGTGATTCATGGGATTTTAGGTCACATGAGCTCTAGATTGTTCTGCACAGCTTCAGTTTGGGGTAGTGTGTGTAGGAAGCTGTAGGAGACAATCTGCTCTGAGAGCTCTCTGTGATTCAAACCTTCAAAAAGCTGTTAAAAAGCCTTTTGAGGTCATTTTTTGTCTGAAACTTTAGTTCATTGATTAGGTGGAAACCTCCTGTGCTCATATCATCGTAGCCGCTTATTATTTGTGTGTGGATTTTGAATGTTAATGTACAACATTCAGTCTGTGTACTGAGAGACAGTGAAGTGTGCTTTGGGGGAGGGGCTATCTGTGGTGTAGGTAGATTAACTTGGAGAAAAGACAGTGCTTTCTGTTTTGGTGATATTTTTCTTGTATAACTGTGTTAATGTACACAGTAATATTTTCAATATTTCTTGCCATTTTTTTGCTGATTGCTGTGGTGCAGCAGTGCATAATTTTAGTTTGTTTAAAATATGTGGTTATATTACTGAAGTTTTCAATTTGCTATGCATTACTTAGTGTGTGTGTGTGAGTATGTGTGTGATGAGTATCATCAAATCAGACACCTTTTATTGTGCCACATAATAATTTCAGCAATGTGAAGCTGCTATCCACTGCAGCTGTGTGATTTTTGTGCTTCTTTGTGGTATCTTTACTGATACTAGTAGTAGTGAGTGTTACTGCCACAGTGTATAATTTTAGTTTGTTTAAAATATGCGGTTATATTACTGAAGTTTTAAATTTGCTATGCATTACTTAGATTGTGTGTGAGTATATGTGTGACGAGTGTCATCAAATCAGGCACCTTTTATTGTGCCACATTATAATTTCAGCAATGTGAAGCTGCTATCCACTGCAGCTGTGTGATTTTTGTACTTCTTTGTGCTATCTTTACTGGTACTAGTACTAGTGACTGTCACTGCAGCAATACAGTACACTGCCCCCCCCCCGCGGCCTGCCCCAACCGGCAAAGGTATTCTTTTCCAGATTTGAATTTCAGATGGTGAGCACTGGTTAGGTGTTGTGCCTTTGTGTCTGCATGTCTTCAGTGCACAGCACAATCTTAATCTGTCTGTGCATTTGCATCTCTTTAGGGCCCAATCTCCATCTGTAACTTAAGTCACAGTTGTTTCTTTGGCTTTCCTTCAGAGTACTGGACTTGTATGGTGCTTAATTCTGCATGAACATTGTACTCATTAATATGCGTTTTTAAGTCAGGACCATCAACACGAGTCACTCATTATACAAATCACGTTCTTCATCATCACGGTCAGAAATGCAGTCACAAATCATGATTCACGAACATTCACATTACGAATTACAACATTAATTTTTGTTCTAGTTACTTGGATGTATTGTAAGCCTGTTTTGTAGTATTTCTCAGACTTCACCACCCCACCATTGTACTCATTGATACGTGTTTTTAAGTCTGGGAGTTTTAAGCTACAGCTCATCGGGGCCTGGGGAAGTACAACCATAGGCATTCACATTTCTTCATCATCATGGTCACAAATGCAGTCACAAATCACGATTTATGATCTTGTCACGAATCACAACATTAATTTTTTTTAATAGTTACTTGGATATATTGTAAGCCTGTTTTGTAGTATCTCCATACTTCACCACCCCACCATTGTACTCATTAATGTTTGTTTTTAAGTCAGGGAGTTGGACAGTGTCTGCAGTACATACACAGACTGGAAAGAAGACTGATTGCACACATGCAGTTTAGCACAGTATACTTGCACTGCTCAGAATACAAAGTGTCATGCACATGGAAGACAACAAAAAAGGGCATAATTACATAGAAGGGTCGGGGATGGTGGAGGAATACTTTTATAACACAGCAAGGAAGGTGTGGGGGGGCACATGGTGTGAGGAAAAAAACTAGTGTGGGGTCCCATGGTGATCCAGCAGCAATTCCAGCATGGACATAATTTGCAACTGATGTCCCTCTATGTGATCCATCTGCTGCTCCATGGCACTCACCCTCTTGTTGTTCTCCTCGACAGCACTCCAGAAAACTGCCAAGTCAGCCTGTGTTACACACCGTTCTCTGGGGTCCACACATTCTACAGGCTGAACTGCTGGTGGTGATGGTGGGGGTGGGGTGCTGGTGGAGCAGCAGGTGCTGCTGTGGCCCTCCTCTTCGTAGGGATGCCACAATGCACAGCTGCAACCCCTGCCACAGAATGGCCAGCAGGTGCAGGCATGGTCTGTTCTGTGGCAGCCTGCCACTCCAACTGCTGGTGATTGAGCATATAGGTGTGCTGGCCCCCAGTCCCCAGGTGAGTCCCCCAAGGGACACGGTGCACCCCCACCTCACATAGGCTGCACTTGACCACACTGCTGTCCCCCCCAAACACAGTCAAAAAACTGCCAAACAATGGAGGTATGGGGAGAACCAGGCACAGGCAGGGGATGGCCAGATGAACTGGCAGCCAGCTGGTCACGGTGCTGAACAGGGATGGGATCCACACCTGGGCCCAGGGGAACAGGCACATCCTGCTCCAGAGGACCTGGTGCCACACTTGGTGGTGGTGATTCAACTGCCTCAGAGTCAGGACAGGAGATGGTGCTGGTCCTGCTTCTGGTGGGGGGGGCACTCACAAGTTTTGAGTGGTCCAACAGGAATGGGCGCTCATGCCCTCCACACATGCGCACGGTGCAATGCTTACCACTACCATGCTCTCCCAGAGCTGCCCCCACCCCAGACATTCCCTCACCCTGGTCCATCTCTCCTACTGTGCTCCCTATGTCCAAGCAATCACTGCTCACACTGTCACACAACACACACACACACAGTCACACAGACACAGACAAACAACTAACTACTTATAAAAGTAAGAAAAATTAAATTTACAGAAAGAACAAATTAAGTAAAAAGAGTACAGAAAAGACAAGAAAATGTAGCTTTTAAAAAAGCTGTTGGGTCTAAATCAAAGTTTAAATCTCCTCCTCGCTCTGATCTAAAAGTATCAGAATTCACAAAACACACTACTCTCTCTCTCCATCTGCACAGGAGAAAGCAAAAGTGTCTGCTTGTATGACTCACTTTCTTCCTGCCTAGCTAAAGAGCATGTGACTTACAGTACTGTAAGCCATGTGATGTGATGGGGGCTGCCAAATCTGAAACACCAAGTGGATCACTTAGAATCATAATGAGGAATGCGAAGTCCATTAAAAACAATGACTTTGCCTTACTTCGCATTGCCATTCCTCCTTAATGTGAAGTGGTAATGACAAGGCGGAGCAAGCACTTTGCATTGCCCACTCCACGTAGCGGAGTGCCAACGCGCAGTGCCCACTTCACGTTCACTTCGCCGGTGGAATTTAAATTTGCTGCATCTCTAGTGGGGATGGGTGGCCCACGTCAGTGAGACCATGAATAGTTGCTAGAAGGCAGGATTGGTGCAGGCTCAGGAGAACTGCTCTGAACAGTTGAGCACTCATGGACATTATTTTTCTGTAGAAACTGCATAAGTTCAGCTTTGAAGGTTCCAGGGTTAACAGCATTTTAGAATGTTAGCTGGGATCTCATTAAGCCACAGTGGAGTACTGTAGGAAAAGAATCTTTGTGGAAGAGCTGTTCTTTGAAATGGGGCACAGAACTGGAGTAATTTTTTATTTCTGCCATTTGCCATTGATCTAGAGCTGTACTGGTACTGGAAGAGTGGTCTTGTGGGGGCGGGATATGGATTTTCTTACTCCTAACAGGGTGGTCAGCTGAAGACTTCAAATTCTTACCTTCCAGATGCAAACCTGAGGGACTGTAGCTGCTAGTCTTTTGTGGGTACACAGCACCAGTACTGAGAGACTGTATGTAACCCCCCTTCGAGGGGGCTTACCTGGTAGTCCTCCCATATGTCAGCCGTACCTCTCAGGCATCCTTGCGATGAATCCCCCAGGTCACCACCTGGCCCAAGTTCTGTGTCCCCCGGTTCTCCAGGCAGCCCGATTATCTCATTGGAGCCCTGCTGGGCTCCCGGAGCACATTCTGTGAGTGGTCAGCATTTCAGCTGTGCAGCTGCTGCTCGCACTTTAGAGAGGAGCGCTGTTTGCGACTACTGGATGCGATCAGAAGTTGGAAGGTGTTCCCGAGGATCCTGGTGCACAGTATTTAGTTAAAAAGGCACCAGGGACCTAGAACAAGGGCTTGGAAAGTGTTTTTAAATATGTATAAGGCAAGCACCTATAGCACTGCCTCTGGGCACCAGAATTGAATGGCAAATGTTAGGGCAGTGAAACCCTAATGAATATTAATGAGCTGCTGCTGGTTTTAGAGGGGCACTGTATTTGCAAGGCAGTGACACAGAAACTAGGCAGATATGGGAGAGATTAATAAATGTGTTTAAAAGACAAATGCTGGGGCTATGCAACTGTGAGGAATTTATGTAAGAATAGTGTTTGTTCTGTCTGCACCAGGACAGTTATGTTGGGACTGCAATAAAATGTGTGTTTGGGACTATTCAGCAGTCACCATTGTGCAGCCAAATAACCAGTCATGAGTCTGGACCTTTGACCAGAGACTTATGGGAATTAATAAAGGCTTGTGAGGAAAAAAGTAGGACCTTTTCTAAGCACCAAAAAGCAAGCCAATTAAGAGACTGGGGCAGTTAGCTGTGACAGCCAATGAGATTCCTGAACTGTAGCCCGATATAAAAGGGGGCAACTGCTGAAACAGTGGAGATTTGCCTGATCTGCCCAGGAGTTCAGAGTGTGAGCCTCTGAGGAGCCGGATATCTTTCAGAGGTTGGGCCTGGTGGGCTTAGACTTTTCTTGGTGGTTCAGTCTGAGGGGTCCAAGGTGCATCAGTCAGTGCAAGCTGCGGTGTGCAACAGCAGTGGATTCAGTGCAAGTTGCGGCATGCAACAGTACTGGATTCATGCAGCAAAAAGCCATATTGCAGATCAGCCTGTAAGCCTACTGGAAGGACCAGAGAGGAACCAGCAGCATGTTTACATATAGATGTGCAAACGTTGCTGAAGTGTTTGTGCAGCTGGCCAGTTCAAGATATCTGGTCCACGGTTTTGACTCGTTGACTTTGCTAAGCCATTCAGCCTTGGGCTATGTAAAATAAGCCCGAATCTTATGATCCTGCATCAACAGACCAGCTGCTGTACAAGGACCATGAGGGAACTCTCCCCCCCTGCTTCAAGAAACATCTCCACAGGTCTTATTTCGTTGGCTCATCTCCAGTGTCTGGGTACAGTGAGTAGAAATCAGGGTATCTCCCTGAGACAAGCTTTAATAATCATTGTGGTACCACCTAATCTAAATTTCACTGCTAGTTTAATGGTTCAAGAGATTGGGCCATCTGGTCCCTGTACACAAATGAAACTGCATGCCAAATCATCATGACTTCTTTCATCAAAGGCCCCAACAACAGCTGCAACCCCGGGCACCATTTAGGATAGCTTGTTTTCCATCTGGGTACCCAGTATATTTATAGGACTGTAAAGTGGAACTAAATGAATGCCAGTATCCTGGCTCAAACCAGTAAGAATAAAATCATTTGACCAGATTTGCCCCTTCCTTGTTATGCTCCCCCTAAATAAACCTGATTGCTGTTGCAATGTTATATTGCCTCATGCATGTTTACTGGTGGTCTGTTACTGTGTTTGGAATATTCCTGAACGTGCATGCCTGATAACCATTGTTTGCTGGGGGTTCCAGGAGGTCACAGTGATGCCCAGACCTCGGTAAGTGGGAAACCTATGAGCACATCATTAATGTCTGTTGACAAATGTATTGTGAATGTTGTGAGAGCTTACTGCTTGTTCCAAGGTATAGGGCCACTAGGTGGGGTAGTGGGTTGTTATAGCTTCCCAGAGAGCTGTAACGAATTTAATAAATACCCACTGAAACCTTACTCTGAGTGGAGGCATCAAAACACGGTTTACCATGGGTGGGCAAACCCTGGTACTGGCTAGTTATGTACCTGGCCCCTCAACCTGTGGATAGTAATACAGGCAGGGGTTGTAACCCTAGAAGTAGTGCCACCTAGGGGTTACACGAAAATGATTTTTCTTTGACTTCCTTACTTAAGCAGCTATGAAATTATACACTCCAGAAGCCAGTTTAACAAGCAATGTAAAGTTTAATATACAGAGCTGCACTGGTACTAGAAGAGTGGTCCTGTTGGAGGGGACTGGGATGTAGGTTTTCCTACTCTTAGCAGGGTGCTCAGCTTTAGGGCTGGTCACTGGGCAGGAATGTCTAGTGGTAAGGCAAGGCAAATTTTATTTTTCAGGTGCCCAATCCCAGAGGGTCTGGGCACCGCACAACAACAACAAATCTATGATAATATGACAAAGTAACATAACACATTTTCCAGTCTACGAGATATATCACTTTTGTAAATTAAAATCAGTATAGCCAGAAGTGGGTGCAGGGGGAGAGAGCTATCTTGTGGATGGCATGGCATACTCCAGGGCTCTAAGTTAAGTTTTGCAGCCACTAGCGAGCAAGTCTAGTGACTGGGAAAATTTACTAGCCCCACAGACTCTTCCACTAGCCCAGCTGAAGTACTGTACTTTTTGGTTACATTCAACAGTATAAACCTACAGGGCTAGTTAAAGGAAAATCGTACTAGCCTAACACAAAATCCACCAGAATTTGACTAGGTTGCCTGTACAAGTTTCGACCACTGCACTCTCTGCAATGGGTTGCCAGTACTTAAACAACTTTTATTTTTAAAATGTAATGACTGAGGTGTGGTCAGTTTTGGGACTGCCAGAGGCTGGTTGTCAGTGCTGTGACTGTCGGGGACATTGCTGTAAGGGGACAGGTAAGTACTACGACTGTTGAGGGAGGTTCAGAGGTAGTGTTGTGTTAATGGTGGGGGTCAGTACCGTGATTGTTGTGGTTGGGGGTATTGGTGTTTTAACAATTGAGGGTGGGGAGTCAATGCATTTATTGTCAAGGGGTGGGTGATCAGTGTCATGACTGTCAGGTAGGAGGCAGGATTGCAACTTTTGGCAGTGGGGGTGGAAGTGTTGCGACTGTGGGGGTGGGGATTACTGCTGTGTCTGTCTGTAGTGGGTATCAGCCCTGTGACTGTCGCAGATGTAGTGGGACAGTGCTTTGAATGTGGTGGTGGGTGGTGCTGTGACTGTTGGAGTTAGAGGTAAGTGCTGTCATTGTTGGGGGATGAGGATCAGCACTGTGACTGTCGGGTAGGTGGCCACTGTGACTGATGGTGGAAGGTGTTAGTTCTGTGATTATTGAAGGGTGGTACAGTTCTGTGACTGTTGGGGGCAGCAGTCCTGTGACCATTGTGGGAGAGAAGACAGCTGTAACTGTTTTGGATGGGGGTCAGTGTGATGACCGTTAGGAGTAGTAGGTCAGTGCTGTAATTGTCAGGGGATGGGAATTAGTGCTGTGACTGATGGTAGGGGGTGTCAGTTCTGTGACTTTTGGGGGTGAGGGGGCTGTGATGTGACTGTTGGGGATTGATGATCAGTGCTGTAACATGGGATGGGGTGCAGTACTGTGACTAGTGCTGTTACTATGGGGAATGGGGATCAGTGCTGTGACTCTGAGGGGTGTATGATCATTGCTGTGACTGCCAGGTTGAGGGGTAGGAGAGCAGTTCTGTGACTACTGGGAATACTGAGAAAGTGCTGTGACTCTCTGGGGTGTTGATCAGTGCTGTGATTGCCAGAGGTGGGTAGTCATTGTCAATATTGTCAGTGGAGGGTATTAGTCCTGTGATTGTCAGTGAGGTGATATAGTCCTGTGAAGGAGGTCAGTCCCATGCTTGTGGGGGAGTGGGTGATACAGTCCTGTTACTGGGGGGGTACTGTCTTGTGACTATGGGGGGGTTGAAACAGTCCTGTGACTGGGAGGACAGTCTTGTGACTGTGGGTGGTGGTGGTCCAATCCAATGACTGTTGGGGAATTGGTCATTGCTGTGACTGATGGTGGATGGTGTCAGTACTGTAACTGATAGAGTGGTGGTACAGTCCAGTGATTGTCAGGAGGAGGGTCTGTTATGTAACTGTCAGGGATAGGGTGTCATTCACGTGACTATCAGGGTGAGGGTCATTCCTCTGACTTTTAGGAGGTCTGCTTCTGTGTAATTCTACAACTTTGAGGGATGAAAGCATTTGCAGGAAGTTGTACACGTGGCAGGAAGGTTATATAAGGTGCCAAACTAAGTGACTGCTCGGGGATGTTCGGTCCCAACTGTGTGGGTGGTCATCAGTGCTGTGATGTACAATGTTGTCACTGTTTGGGGGAATTACTGCTGTGACTGTCTGTGGAAATTGTCCCCCATTTGACTGTCGGAGATATGGGTATAATGATGTAATGGTTGTGGGGTGTAGTACTGTGATCGTTGTGAATGGGGAACAGTCCTGTGACTGTCAGGAGTGGGATGGTCAGTCCTGTGATGGTCATAGGTCAGTGCTGTAGCTATTGTGTAAGTAGTGTAGAGTGGTGCACAAGTAAAGGAATAGGCAGTCCATAAGCAAAGCAGCCAGCTTGTAAAAACAAAAGAAAAGAATGCTCAGCACTCATAGATTCAGTTTTACATGCTAAGTGCAAGATTTATTTTACAGCAACATGCCTGCATGCACCCACTTGGGCCAGCACTTCAAGCCTTCAGTGGCCCTTCCACAGAGGACAGGTCTGAGGATTAAATATGGTGCATCTCATTTATACAGAAATGTCAAAGTGATATACACTACACACTAAAAACAACATGCAAGTCAAGGTGAAAACACAGGAACAGCTTTTCCAATGGCAACAAACCTGTCATTATTCTGTTGTTTGGTGTTTTGTTTTTGACACTCATGGTAAACAGTTGCTGATTTTAGCAAAATACATAAATGAAGCTTGTCTCTGTATCTTTTACTTCATTTAATTGTATATCGTTCCCTCTACAAATAATTTTTTTTTTACCTCTTACACTGTACTATACTCATTTCATCTCTCTCCTCTCTTTTGTTCCCACTACTGTATTTACTCCATATTAACCTTCTTCTCTTTACTTTCCCAGGTCTCACAGGATGTGAACTCCTTCCTCATCAGATAAATATTACAATATGTCTAACATGTCTTATCCTTCCTGGTGTCTTTCTAAGAAATGAAGATCTTTTGTGACCCCTTTCCTCTATTTTATTCTACAGGTTTAAGAAATGTCATCCCTTTATGACTCCTGCGTCTGGTTCCATAGTACCCTGGTAAGAGACCCTGTACATATTATACATACTTGGTAGGTTTACTGTAACAGTGCAGTTGCACCCATTATGGGAGGGTTATGTATACTGTATGTGTTAAGGTCATACATACTGCAGCACTTTCCACCCTCCATAAAACATTTTGCTTTGCCAATTGACTCGGGCAGGCTCTCAGCCCTATCCCTAGCTCCCCTGTCCATCACTCCCCTGTCCCAAACCATACAGCCCAAAGTTCCCACGGATTGCCTCCCTCCCCCATGACAGGGTGGCCAGAAAAGGGAGCGCCATCCTTCCCCCCACCCAGTCACTTACATCCACAACTAAGCCAGTCATCCAGGTGGTCATGTGGGACAGAGGTAGCTGGGTAGGGCTTTATGGAGCCTGTGTTAGTCATTTCTGCATTTTTCCCTTTCTTGAGTTCCTGCTTTCACCTGGGGGAAACCACAGGTCAAATCAGCAAGCCTTTCCATCCAGGGACAGGACAGCTATGTGATAAACATTCAGTCTGCTTTCCAACCCCTGGCAATCTGGCATATTCCTGAACTTGGGTCACTGATGTGGCGGGCAATAAGGCACCTAGCGCCTCATCCCTCCATACCACTGGGTCAGACAGGCCTCATATTGCAGCAAAATAATTATTTGTTACTATGGGGACAGGCGATTGGGCAACAATGGTGCCACAGCACACCAGGAAATATTTTTTTTTTAAGAGGGTGGGTTGTACTTATGGCCACTAGAGAATGTGTTAATTTTAACAGGGCCAGCAATCACTGTTACTGGCTGCCAGTTTTAAACAAAATATTGAGCTGCTTGAGGTTGTATATACAGTATGTGTATGTATATGTGTGTGTGTGTGTGTGTGTGTGTGTGTGTGTGTGTATATATGGGATATGCGGGGTGTGCCTGTGGGATAACCAAGTTATTTGTACAGTAGCCTGAGACCTCAAGTAACCTCACGAGAGGTCACAGGCTACTGTACAAATAATTTGGTTATCCCACACATATTTGATTTATGCAACAGGAGTTTTGGGTTCAGTTTTGTTATATTTAATTTTTTTTCTAATTTCCTTTCCGTATTTTTTCTCTGTGCCTGGCTGCCGTGTTTGGCTTGCAGGTTTGCTGTCCTGAGAAAGAGAAAAAAATGGCTTTTTGTTCTTAAGAGTGTTTTCATTTAGAATGTGGTTCCAGTTTTTTTTGGGGGGGTGGTTAGGATGTGTATTTTGTGAGTCTTTGGGACTGTGATAGCTTGGGTTGTAAAGAGCAGTGTGAGAAGGTAAACATGAAACTGAGAGGCAGTACCTGCTGAGCAGGCAGCACAGGTGGTGGTGGTTAGCGATGTAGTCATTGTGTGGATAAATGGGTGATGATGTAATCACCATGGGGATAACTTGAAGTTATCCATATAGTGATTACATCACTACCCAGTTATCCACACAGTGACTCAGATAACTGAAGTTATGTGTCAGTTTTTATCCTGACACCTGTTGCATTTATATATATATATATATATATATATATATAATTTCCTTGTAGGTCACTCCCAACCCCTGTAAAATTTAATTATTTACTTGATGAATTTTGTTGACCAGGTAGGACCACTGAAACTAGAAGTCCCTTTTTCAGATATGACCAGGGTTGGGTACAGATGGTAACCCTCTGAAACTGAACCCAATGAAGCTGTTGGTGGTATTTTACTGAATGGGGGAAACTGGCCAGGACACCAGGGAAATGCTCCTATTCTTTTCAAGAAGTGCCATAGGATCCTTAATGCCCACCTGAACAACCACCAGACCATGCAGAAAAGACCTTGATTTAACATCTCATCTGAAAGACGGCACCTCAGGAGTGCAGCAAACCCCTCATGCTGCACTACAGTGTAAGTATTGGGGTTTAACCCAAGTGCCAGGTGTGGAGATAAAACCTACAGCCTTCTGATCTTCCAGCTTCAGAAGTGAGTGTGCACCCTGCTGAGCCACTGACACTGAAAATAGCATTATGCTGCCTTGTGGGCTCTGACCAGAGTTTGTTTTTAATGCAGTCTCTTTTATCCTCCCATGGCTCCCTCTCACTTCCCAGTTCTGGTTAACCGCAACACTGTTCCTGGGAATTTCTTCCTCTGCCTGCTGCACTTACTTGAACATCAGTATTGCCAGGATTCAAAGCAATGATGATGCAATGAACACCTTTTCTACCACCCACTTGCTTGAAGCTTGGTGGTGCCAGTGTGGGTTGTTGCTTCAGTGCTGCTCCAGGTGTTTCCCTTTGCACGCCAATTCAACAGTGGTTGTGCCATTTGTGTCAATGCAGCTTGGTTTTCACATCTCCTTCTCCACCACTACTATATTTACTGAGAATCCAGACAGCAGCTGGAGCATCTTAAATTAGGTACACAGCCACATAGTCTCCTGTTTTGTGGTTTTGGAATAATGACTAATACTTTTTAATTCCAAACTACTGCAATCAACAAATAAGACCACTATTTTTCCATGATTCAGACTTCCTGAAGTTTCCTCAATGTTTATAGAAGGCTATAATGGTCATAGGCTTCAGAGCTGAGTTCCAGTGGATTGAAAAGATGTTGCTAACTGACTACTGCAACCAAGGGGGAAGGGATGTTTAATGGAGCTACCAGAAAACTCACACTTGTGTCATTATAGGCTGACTCACTATGGGCCCTATGCTTGAAGGTGTGGATAGTATGCATGATAGCTGCGTACCCTGCCCGTGCTGCTCCACACCTGCAGATAGGTGCATGCCAGCAAGTATTCACCATTGCCAGCCACCTGTTCATGGCCCTGCCCATCTAGCATGCAGCTGTGCACTGCTGGATTGGGGCTGCATGGGAGCAGAGTGTGGGATGCAGGCAGGCATGCAATTGGAAGCCTGTCCTGGGTCCCAGAGTGGATCCCTTATGTGCCCATACATGGGCTCCTGGGAAGGCACAGAACTGCACAGATGGAAAGGGGACACAATCAGCAGCCTCAGGCCTTGCACCCTCCTGCCTCAAAATTCTGGGACATGGCATAAAAGTATCAGGTACAATTACATCACCTCTGGGACACAACTATAATACTGGTAATATGCATTCAGATCGCCATCATAACATTGGCATTAGGGGTATGATGCTCCATCCGACAATGTACTGTACATTTCCATAGCATGCATGCCCGACAGCAATGTGCATGTACAGTACCCACTGGACAGTCACACAACCATTTTGTGGGACAGCGAACAAGTGTGTGGCAATAGCAGGGACATCCCTGTCACTCAGGAACAGGTAGGAAGTATGAGCACTCAGCAGTCATACTGGTGTACAGTTGGTCATTGTGCCTGTTATGGTGTATGGTAGGGCACCACCGTATGAGTGTATGGAGCCACCAGCAGCATTGTACCGATGTTGTTAGGTGACTGCACCTGCCATGCTATACTGGCATACCCCTCAGGTGCTAAGACTGTGGCATAGTGCTCTGCATTGTACACTGCCTGTACCTCTGTACCAGACTGTTGTACTGATCTGTGTAGTGCTGTCAGTGCTATAACTGGACACAACAGCCATTTGATTGCTGACTTACCATAATGGTACCACTCTGTGACATTACATATAGGTGTCCTGCTATATACGGCATAGTATGGCTTTGGTAAAAATTGGCCATGGGCTCTGCAGTGTGCCAGACAGTGCTTTGTGTGCACATGGGGTGGACACGTAACACTTACAGAAGGGTCCCCCCTGCCATAACTCACCCACCCCAGTGTGCAGCAGTCCACATCTTTGTGTATGACCTAGAGTAGAGGCACACCCCTGACACACCCATGCCCTGCCCCTGGAGCAGACTGGCACAATCGTCCAGGGATCTGGTGTGCAACTGGCTGCACACCTATAGTGAATGTGGCTGGACCCCCGTTGCATAGTATTCACATTTAGGGTTGCCTACCTGCCTCAGATATGCAGCACATAGGCAATCCACACATTAGTGAATAAGGACCAATCATGTTAGCTGCTTAGTTGAGAAAGCATAAAGGTGGCAGCCATCTTTACTGCACTAAAAGAGGCTGGTTCTGTGGCATAGGCTTGTTTCTGTGGCAGGACCATATTTCTGTGGTGGTTGCTACAACCGCAAATTCACAGAAAACATGATGCCCTAGCTATGACCTCTAGAGAGGTAGGAAGACAGAAGAGCGGAGATGGTAGCAGAGGTGGAAGTGGAGAAGATGCTGAAAGAAGGTTCAGGGTGGAGAAAACATGGTAAGGGGGTGGGAGGGGAGAAGGGCAGACACAAAAGGAAAGAAGAAAAGGTTAAGCTAGGTAATTACCAGGGTCACACGAATGAACTGCCATGCAGGTGACCCAAATTCAGGGGCAAACTCAGAATACCACATTGGGAGGCTGGCCAGACCACAGCAGCTGTCACTTGGTAGTGTGCCGCCATCAGAGAGGAATGGAGTTGGGCTTCATTTATGCAATGACCCCTGTGATAGACCAATGGTACTTTCTTCCTCAATAGGACATCACTGAGTGCAGTTGAGGCCATTCAGTGCTCTACTCCCACATCAGGGAAGGAGGGAGGAACCCGGGAGAAAATCAGGGAAATACTACTTCACTCAAAGAGTGGTGCACACCTGGAACATACTGCCAGTGAAAGTTATGGAGGTGAAAACAGTAGGGGGCTTCAAGCATGCAAGGAACAGGCATAATGGAATATTAGTAAATATTCAGGGAGGAGGGTGGGCCACTGGACACCAGTCAGGTTTTGTGGAGACAGACTAGGCAGGGACTGTCTGGGCAGACTGGGTGGGCCCAGCAGCCTTTTTTTGCCTACAAATTCTATGTTTCTATGTTTCAGGGAGAAAAACCCGTGGACATCTACAGTACATGAAGGCCTGGATTCATAATACCTCCCTTTGGCACTTGTGATCACTGAGGTAGGATCCTGGTCCATACAGTGGACTAATTTAGGTGGTAAGATGGCTGTCCCACTGGAGCCCCTGCAACAGAGGGAAGAACCATGGTGGATATTGGGGGAGCAGGCCATAGGTAGGATGGGGGGTTTATGGGCAGAACAAGGTATATCCCTGATGACAGATATGTCCCTGGCACACATAGACAGGAAGTAAAAGCCCTACAGGGAAAAAAAATGATAGCTATCACCATTGAGACAGACTATAAGCACTAATGATAGTGTCATGGTAGGAAACTAGGTGGGGAATTAAAAAGTTTGTGAACAGCCTTTCAGAATATGAAGGTGTAATGATTATTATTCTGGACATTTGAGGTAAAATTTATCCATACTAGTGGCCTTGGTTCAGATATTACAGAATTTTATGTACAGTACCTGAGACATTCTGCTGGCAAGCCAGTGGCCTTATGAAGTTGCCAGGCAGAGTGTCTGTCCTGGAGATATGAGACAAGGTCAGGAAATGCCTAGGGGAGTAGAGATCCCCAAACATGATATTTAAAGAAGGGAATGCATTTGTCCCAAACAGATAAAAAGTGTAATTGTAATTTTCAAATGGCATTGTCAGTGTTTGAAGATAGAGATGAAGGATGAATTGGTGGCATGAAGATCAGCTTGCAGGACAGATACAGTTGTTTAAGAGGCTGAAATGTCTGAAGATTAATGGCTTCAGGGGTCCTTCTGGTTGGTGGACATTATATACATATTAAAACATGTGATAGTCACTTTGAGCATTAGGGAGGGTGTTTGCACAAGGAATATTGTTAGGATGAGAGGAGAGAACACTGTCAAGGAGTGAGTGGTTTAAGGAAGGAGGGTTAAGCTGGGTTAACTCAGGGATAAGATGCATGACATGGTGGGACTGGATTTGTTTAGTAAGTTTGTTCACAGCAAGGGAGGCCCAACTGTGATTAAAGTCACCCAGTATTAGGGTCACCTATCAGTAGCCAGGTTATGAACAGAGAGCAGAGGATTAAGGTTTGGATTTTGGACAGAGATAGACTCCAGTAGAATAAACATGGAGGGAGAAAGGGATGGAATGTTTGCCCACAAGAAGGTAACAGGGAAGGGGGTGAGATGAGGTGCACAACCTCGAACCACTGGGAAGTGCAACATAAATGTCAACACCACCACTCCTTGTAGAGTGGTCCTGCTGGAAAATTGAGTAATTAGGTATAGCTATGTCAGTGTCACTGATCCTGGGGGACAGCCTGGTCTCTGAGACAACTAGAACAGTTGGCTTAAGTGTTTTAACCCATAGCTGCAGATCATCAAATTTTGAAAGAAGACTGCAAATATTTATGTGCAGTATCTTAAGAACTTTAAGGAGAATTGAGGATGAAGACGGAGAGGGAGGCCAGAATGTCATTCATCATCAAAAGCCAGAAGAAGCAGCAAGCAAATTATGAATTTAGGGAACCTTGGAGCTTGTAGCTAGAAGATGAAAGGGTAAAGAGGGACTGGAAAGAAAGAAAGATTCACCAGTAGGCTTCATGATATAGCCAGGGATGTACAGAAGGGAGCAGGAGATGTGGCAGTAGGTGAGAAAATGATAAGGGAAAAACGTAAGGAAGAGGGAGTTAGAGATGGATGAAAGGAGGGAGAGAATTTGGAGGAGGGCAGCAGCCAAGGCCAACAGGATGCTGGGATGCATCGCTAGGGGGATCACCTCCAGAAGGAGGGAAGTCATACTCCCCCTGTATAACTGCTTGGTGAGGCCGCACCTGGAGTACTGCGTGCAGTTTTGGAGGCCTCACTTAAAGAGGGACATTAACCTCCTGGAGAGGGTCCAGAGGAGGGCAACCAAAATGATTTGGGGCTTGGGGGACAGGACCTATGAGGAGAGGCTCGAAGAGCTAAATATGTACACTTTGGAAGAGAGAAGGGACCGGGGAGACATGATAGAGGTCTTCAGGTACATGAAGAGGGTAAATAGGGGAGGAACAGTGAGGGTGCTTCGAAGGAAGGAGGAAGGGGCCACTAGAGGGCATGGGTGGAAGCTGGAGGGGGGAAGATTCAGGGGAGAAAGGAGGAGGTGCTACTTCACTGAGAGGGTGGTAGAGCCATGGAATGCACTACCTAGGGGCTGGTGAAGGCAGAGACAGTGGAGGGGTTCAAGAGGGTGGGACAGGTACAGGGAAGGGTTCAGGAAGCAAAATCCAATGCAGCAAGAATATATCCGGAACTGGGAAGGGAGAAACCAGGAGGCGAGGGGACAGCAAGGTCAGCAGCCAGGGTGGGCTGACCAAGCGAGCAGACATGAAAGACCATTAGGCCTATTCTGCTGGCATTTTAGTATGTTAGTAATTGGAAGGGGGGGGGGAGAGAGAGAGAGAGAACAGAAGAAAAATTAAGCTGGAGAGCATGGTAAGGTTTCAGGCTGAGAGACACTGAAGTGATAATCAAGAGTATCAAGGGTGGCTATTAAGAAAAAGTTGAGCGTAACTAAGATAAAAGGCAGTGTAGGAGGTCAGGTAAAGTAGGTATGGCAGCTAGCCAATATACATAGATATATATTAATGATTATTGACAGTAGCAAACTGAGCAACTTGCCTCTACTGGCCTTGTACCCGAGACAGTTTCTTGGTTCCACAGTTGTCTGCACTGCTGAGCCCAGAAAGTCAGGATAGGATCTACCCTCTCAGACAGCAAACCTGTCTGTTCAGGTGTTCCACAGGAGTCTATACTTGGTCCCCTCTTATTCAGTTTATTCTTGAATTGCCTCCCTCAAGCCAGTCAGTGCTGCATCTTCCTATACTCTGATGATGCGGTTGTTTTCACACATGGCTCTGATCCCTGTGTTCTGGAACAGCAACTAAAAAGTGATTTCACCTGTACTGAGAAGTTGTTCATAGATCATAAGTTGATTATGAACTACAAAAAAAACCAAAACCATGCTGTTCTCCAGCTCCTTAAACAAGCACCGTAATTACCCACTATCAATATGTAATGTTGATGGGGCCTCTCTCAAACTTGTTCAACATTTTAAGTACCTCGGTATCACTATTGACAACTCACTCTTCTATACTCTTCATATTGACAACAGGGCCAAAGCTATCAACAAGCGCTTAGGGCTGCTATACCGTCATAAGCACAGCCTGACCCCTGAAGCCCTTAGAATAGCTGTTCACAGTTCTGTGGGCTCCCTTGTGGACTACGGCCTGCCCATATATGGCTACGCCACTGATACTGCCCTCTGGTGCTTTAAAACTGCGTTAAACAAAGCCTGCCAGCTAACCTTAGGTGCGCACAGGCTGACTCACAACAGTGATCTCTACGCTGAAGCACACTGGCTCATGCTCAGTGGGTGGCTAGAATACCAAACCTGCCTGCTGGCCCAAAAATCTGCCTTAGTACACTTCCGCTGGGGGTCTGACAACTTCTGGTGCCTTGCATTAACCTTCGGCACACATGAAACTCCGAGCACCAATTCTTCATAACTCCGAAATGTCAAACTTCTCAATGACAAAGTTCCTTTGCTCACCATGCCCCGCTTTGGTTCAACTCCCTACAGGAAAATATTTTGCACCTGTCCACGCTGGGTACTTTCAAAGTCCACCTCAAACACCATATTTTATATGAATCCCATTGTGACTGTCATCGCTAGCTCCACCATCCCACCACCCTCATAGTTACTTCCATTTGCAGCACCACTATTCCTAATCCCCCTCCCTCCTGAGCCTGTCCTCCCTTTCCCCACCCCCTCTCCTGTCACACTCATCATCTGTCTCCATGCTAGTGCCCTCCCCCTCCTCCTTCCCTTCTGCTAACCAAATACCACACTATCTCATTGCTCATGGCACTTGGGGCTCCTCCCCCCTACTCTTGCACATAGCATCTTTCTAAGCAAACTCGCTGCTCACAACTGACTGGTATCACGGTTGGGCATCGTAACCTGTATGTATATTGAAGCCACCTTCAAGACTTGTATTGTGTTTTATTATATAATTTCAGTTGTACACCCTGTTATCTTGCAATCCTCTGTACAAACTCACCTAACTGTTGTGTTGAAAATCTTGACGTGGAACCTATGTAAAAAGCTCTGAGCTCAAATGGTTTAATCTGAGACAGTAATAAATAAATAATCAATAAATAAAATAAATAAATAAATACTCCAAGGATTAGTTATTAGTGGACTTGCAGGGATTATGTGGGGATGCAGATAAACAGCTTTATAAAGAAGCAATTACAGTGAAAACAACTAAATACCAGAATAATATACATCCATATTACAGTACAAAAGGCACAAGTTTTATACTAAACATGAATTTGTGAATCCATGATGTCAACAATAGCAGATGAAACTGAAGTAGCAATTGCCTTGCTGTAGTTGAAGCTAGAAGTAGCAATATAACCAGCAAAACAAATGTTACTAGATAAGGCACTATAACATGTTGAGAATTACTAGCAGATTGTAAGAATGAAGTCAGGTGACAGCTAGCAGAAAATATTAATGTAGGTCATATAAAACTGGGCTGGAACTTATAGATCCAAGGAAAATGGAAGAAGGGAAGCAGAGTCTCTTGACATCCTGGCATCTTCCTTGGTGACGCTATCAGCAACTCCATCTCCAGCTGGGCCACTCACACTGGACAGTTTGACAATGCTTGGCCTGATTTACTCTGGGAAGTCACATGACCTGGTGGGTCCTCTGAGTGCCAAAAATGGCATGCAATTTCAAAATGTCCTCTTAGTGTTAGTGGGGGAGAGGGGATTCCACTGGCATCCCATTGCTACCCCATTCTGCAGCGACAAAACAATGGCACCACCTGATTCTCATTCCAGGCCTGACTGTTTCAATGGACTGCTGGTCCCAACAGCAGTGAATGATCCTCCAGTGTGCAGGCTGATTGGCTGTGGACAGTCACATGACACCAGCATGTTCTGTGATCTTTTTAATATGCAGCACACATTCAAAAAGTCCTCTATGCATTGGAGGTTGAGTGGGACTCCTGCTGGTATCCCCTCATAACCTCATGCTGCAGCTGGCAAACCAATATGTGGCACCTGATTCTTACTCCAGGCCTGACAGGCCATATGGATGGCTGGTCCCTCCAGCAGTGAGGGATGATGCTCCACCACCCAGGCTGACTGACTCATCCCTGTCAAGTCACGTGATCCTGACAAGTCCTCTGATCACTGAAAATAGCAGGCATGTTCAAAAAGTCCTCTTTGTGTTGCTTGGGGGGGGGCCTTCTTGTTGATATCCTGTAATGATCTCGGACATCACCTGGCAGAGGAATCAGTGGCATCTGATTCTTACTCCAGGTGCTGCTGACCTAATGGATGGTAGGTATCTACAGAAAAGAGGGAGGATACCTTCATGCTTCAATTGATTGGTTTTGGCCAATCATGTGACATTGGCAGTCCTCCAATCTCTGAAAATGATGTACAAGTTCAGAAACTCTTCTTTGTCTTGGTGAGGGAAGGGGCTCCTGACAGCATCCACTTGCAACTCCATGTTACAGCTAGCAAAATAATTAGTGGCATCTGATTTTCACTCCAGGCCTGGGGTGCCCTTGTGGATACCTGATCCTTTCAGCAGCAAATTACAATCCTCCAGTGCTCAGGCTAATTTTCTTAGTGAAACTGATATTATAGTAAGAAAATGGTCCTGAGGAGGGTTCCTGCTGGTATTCCCTTCTAACCCCATGTTGCAGCTGGCAAATAAATTAGCAATGTCTAATTCTCACTCTAGTTCCAACTTATCAAATGAATGCTTGGTCCCTACAGCAACAAGGGAGGGTGCAGAATGTAGGCTGACTTGAGCCGGTCATGTGACACCGGCGGGTCCTCTGATACTAACAAGCATTTGTCAATGCTGAATGTTGTCGCTCTGGCATTGGCAGTGGGAGTGGCATAACTAGAGACGCATAGTGCTGTGATTTAGTGAATGTGTTTCAAAAGGTGATTTTGCACAGTGAGCATGCCATTGTGCACCACAGCTGTGGAAACACATTTTGGGCAGGCTGTGAAAAATAGCAGCTGGGCTGTTGATAAGGAGAAGTGCACAAATGCCAGTGGTGAAAATGTGGCATGAAAATATTGCAGATTGATGAAGTTACAAGGGTGCGTGGAAACTGCGCAATGCTCGCTTGCAACACAGTCATTGTATGGGTTTCGGCACCAAATTTTCAACATAGGCATTTTAGGACCTCTGCTCATGAATAGTGTCGCCGTCATTTCCTCAAACTGTCCCAAAAACTGATTTCACACAGCAGTTGTGCAATTCTGTGCCAGACATGCGAAAACACATTTCAGGCAGCTGCAGTGTTCATAAGGAGGTATGGAAAAATGCCAATGATGAACAGCTGGAGTGAAAGTATTACAAATTCACAAAGTCATGGGCGTGCATGAAAACTGTGCAATGCACGCTCATAAAACACTAATTTTATTGACTTTCGTTCCCAAATTTTCAACATAGGCATTTTAGGGCATCTGCTAATGAACAGTGTCACTGTCATTTTCATCATGTGTCTCGAACACGGACTTTCCACAGCGACCATGCTATTCTGTACCAGAACTGCAAAAACAGATTTTGGTCAGGATGTGAAAAATGACAGCTGTACTGTTCATTAGGAGGTGCAGAACAATGGTACTGTAGAAAATCTGGAGTGAGAATATTAGAAGTTTGTGAACGCACGAGCGTGCGTGCAAACTGCTCAATGCATGCTCGTAACACAGTCATTTTATGGAGTATTGTCACCAAATTTTCAACACAGGCATCTTAGGACCTCTGCTCATGAACAGTGTCACTGTCATTTTAGTAATGTGCCCCAAACACTGATTTTGCACAGCGAACGCGCTATTCTGCACCAAAATGCGAAAACACATTTTGGCAAGGATGTGAGAAATGACAGCTGTACAGTTCACAAGAAGGTGTAGTAAAATGCCAAATTTGAGAATCTGGCATGAAAATATTGCGAATGTGCTAAGTTACGCGCGTGCGTTGCACAGTTGATATGCACCTCGTAAAACAGTCATTTTATGGAGCATTGTCACCAAATTTTCAAGACAGGCATTTCAGGACCTCTGCTCATGAACAGTTCACTGTCATTTTTGTAATGTGTCCCAAACACTGATTTCGCACCATGACTGCGCTATTCTGCACCGGAAGTGCGAAAACACATTTCAGCCAGGATGTGAAAAATGACAGCTGTACAGTTCACAAGAAGGTGTGGTAAAATGCCAATATTGAAAATCCAGCATGAAAATAGTGCGAATGCGCTAACATATGAGTGTGCGTTATGTAGTTGCTATGCACACTCGTAAAACAGTCACTTTATGGAGTATTGTCACCAAATTTTCAATACAGGCATTTTAGGATCTCTGCTCATGAACAGTTTACTGTCATTTTCATAATGTGTCCCAAACACTGATTTCGCACCATTACCACGCTATTCTGCACCGGAAGTGCGAAAACACATTTCGGCTAAGATGTGAAAAATAACAGCTATCGGTTCACAAGAAGGTGTGGTAAAATGTCAATGTTGAGAATCTGGCATGAAAATATTGTGAATTAAGCTAACTACGAGGTGTGCGTTGCGTAGTTGCTATGCTGCGCTAAAACACGATCGCTGTTTGGATTTTTCCCACCAATTTGCAACATAGGGTTTTGAGAGCCCCCCTCATGAACAGTGGCACTGTCGTTTTGTTACGCGGTCCCGAAAGGTGATTCCACGCAGTGACTGCAAAATCATCTTTTGGGACCGAATAACAACATGACAGTGCAAGAATTCATGAGAAGGGGTCCCAAAAACCCATGTTGAAAATTTGAGGCCAAAATTCACAAAAATGCCTGAGATATGCAGCAAAGTTGCAAAAACCCTATCTATTGCATTATACAGCTTACTGGCATTTCCTCAGTTTGTGGTCGGCTTTGAAGGAGCGCAGACATGTTCCCAGTCCACGAAGATCATCGCGTCGGACTCAGAGGTAAGTATGTATAAATTGGGGGATGTGGGAGGCGGAAGTGCACAGAGAGTGAGGTGCAGGTGTGGGGAGGGGGCACGGAGGCTATGAGGGACCATTTTCATTTTACAGGTTACAAAACAGAAAAAAACATTCCAGGACAGTTTTTGTTTTGCAGGGCATTTGGCACGCTGGTGTGGGCTCCCAGCATGACACCTAACTATTTGGGGTGGGGTTTGTAGCTGACGGGGGATTGGGCACCCTCGTCAGCAAACAACATGGGAGGGATTTATGCTGATGGGGATTGGGCACCCCCATCGGCACACGAAGAAGGTTGGGAGGGTGCAGAACCGAGGGGAATTGGGCACCCCCTCAGCATTAAACAATTGGGGGGGTGCTTTATGCTGATGGGGAGTTGGCTCCCCCGTTGGCACATTCACAGGGGGCAGGAGCAGCCAACAGGGGAATTGGACACCCCCGAAGTTGGCAGTTCTATGGCCAGTGTCCCACCATGTACATAATGGCGGCAAGCACAGCAAGTAAAGGACCACTGCATCTGACGAGCTTTGCTCGGATTGCAGTGGGCCTTTTCTTAGATGTGCTCACCACAGTATGTATGCATGGTGTGGCGCCGGCATGCAGGCTGATTGAGGAATGCGGGACGCACCTACTGGTGCGTGCCCTGCATTCGCCCAACTGCGACAGCGCCTCTAAAGCTGCACTGTCAAACGATGTTGGCTGTGCAAGCGTGCTAACATAAAAATGACACACAAGTTCAAAAAGTCCTCCTTGTGTTGGTGGGGGAGGCAATCTCCTGCCAGGATCCCCTAGTGAACCCACAATGCAACTGGCAAAGGAATCAGTACTGGTTGATACAGTATGAATGTACAAAATTAACACTCACACACAAATTAGTGTTCTGATTTTGATGCTGACCACTTTTAAAACCCTAATAAGACAAAATATTAAAAACACATCAAACTGTCGTATTAAATAAATTCATATTGCAATAAAATACAGCCAGTAGAAAGTCTGAATATGATATGTTAATAAAAGATCAGGTTTCAAATTAAAGGTGAAAAAGAGACTGTTAAAAAACTAGAAGTAAAAACTTTTCTAACACAGAAATATCATGATAGAAGTTAGAAGACCTGTCAGACAATGAAAAGTACACGATTTACTGATTTTTGAAGATACCAACTGCTTTTACAAATTTGCTGAAAGTTGCTTTGATACTGTAGTTTGTGGAGCTTTCTGAATACCCCTGGAATTTGTGACTTTTGGCAGGAGCAGGTAATATGGATCACAGAAGCACTGCACAAGGTTTGCATGGATAAATTTTACAAAGCAGATTTTCATTGCCTGAAAAAAATACAGTATATTTCCTATTCACACTGCAATGACTAGGATAACAAATAATTTAGGCCTGAATAAACTGATTAATTTATCAAGATAAGGAAGACTTCATTATCTGCTTCAGATAACAGTCCAAGCCTAATTTTGCCATTATCTGGGGTTTCACTACACCTTTAAAATTGATAACGAACTCCAGGTAATAAATGATAAAACTGGATAAGGAAAAAGTATCCTAAACATCTTGCCTTGAGCTGATGCACCCTGGACAAGGTGAAATGCCAGATAAATCAAAGTATCCACAGGGCAAGCACAGAGTGAAGACACTATTCAAGTAATGTCATTTTGCCTTGATGTCATGCCTGATGTCATGTTATGATTTCACCAGGTTGGGGTTACAAACAGAATGAGGTGTGCATGGATTCCATTTAAAAGGAAGCCATAGAAACTTCAAAATGGCAGACCTCTTAAAGCAGTCTCTCTACCCTATTAGATTTTTTAATGGTTCAGAGCCATAGAAACATAGAAACAGAATTTGACGGCAGATAAGGACCACTTGGCCCACCTAGTCTGCCCATCGATGCTCTATGTATAGGGGTAATCTGTATTACTACAGGTAGGCAGGGTCTAGGGTTGGACAGATACCAATGTACACCTGCTTTTCTTTTGAACCATCTGGAAAAAAAAAATAGCAACAAATAATTTTATTATTAGGGATTGAAAACTGTCAAGGTTGGGGAGTGGTTGAAAATATTATTACTAGTCTGCATGAAGGGGCAACCTAAACAGAAAGTGCCAAAACTTCATTTGATGTTCAGTTGATGATGTTACTTCTTCATGGTCAGACAGGCTTACCCAATTAAGGTTATGCTATAGATAGCTTGTTCTCAGAGTGTTCTTCCAGTTTGAAGGAAGTCATTTGCAACTGTCATCTGTATATTGGTTGGCAGATATTTCTTACTATAAAGAAGAATTAATATACACTGGAACTTTTCAAATTACGCATACAAATGGCAACTGTCCATTTAAACCACATCAGGATTCAGAATGAAAGTAAAATGGAAAAGATACAACTTTCTTTTATGGTTGCCCTGATTGAGACAAATGAGATGTCATAGCCAAATTAAAAAAAAAAAAAAAGTTTCCCCACCCACTTTTTATTTATTTCTATCTAGGAAAACATACCTTGCAGCAGAAGTTAATGTGGGGATTTTTCACTGGGTGCATGTCCTTTGGCTGCCCTGCCACAACCCTCAGAAGCATCAGCTTGAACATTTCTTCAAATATGTTTAAATAATGTGCTTCAGTGCAAACCAAAATCTGGAAAAGCCTGTTAAGTAAAGACGCTAAGCTGCTTTCACTCCCCACAATGAAGATCAACTCTCCAGGGCCTGATAAGAGCCAGAAAATCTATTTTTAAAAGTTTATACTGCCAAGATTCACTGTTTAGGAAATTTCAACAATTTCGTGAGATGGAAAAAATATTGTTATAGCTGTTCCTTTTTCCTTCTGGTGTTGTGAAAGTGGTCCATGGTGTATTCCCACTTGTATTTAGTATCATTTTACTGCTACACATTTAGCATGCCTTTTTCTGTTTTTTTTTTCTTCATAAAGTGCATATTGAATTGAAGGGATTAGAAAACAGAACAGTTTTAATGAACTCAAACCTTAATACTCCTTAAGTCATGAATTACATTTGTTAAAATAGGTGCAGAGTGATAGAGAGATAAAGTACCATATCTAAAGGCATTGATACAGACTTTTGTGGGTAACTGTCTTTTTAAATGTCAATAGCAATCAGTCATGTGTGGCACATAACCAGGATTGCTGCTTAAACTGTTAACTCTCCCAGTTTCATAAAATACTTATTCATTATCCGTGGAATCAGCCAACGGTACCAGGCATATTATATATCAAAAAGTGTATAAAAACAAGGAATAACAACCTCCTAAGTTTGGCAGCAATCAGGTAAATGGTGCTCAAGAAATCCTCAATAAAAACACACAGCTCTGACTGAACGCCTCAGGAATCGAAGCTGATAGTATGATGGCAGCTCCCACACAGAGCTCAGGAACTGATATAGCTGAAATGAAAGGAATCCTGCAAGTGGTACTAAGTGCAATTGATACCTTCAAATTGGCAATATCACCTTTGAAGGAAAAGGTCCAGTCACTCGCAAAGAAGGCAAGAGACACAGAGTCATACCTGTCCTACATGGATAATAAGGACAGCAGGCATGAAGGGAGAATACAAGTACTGAAGCTGATGGCTGGGCTGTTATGGAGTTGGTTAAAGAACATGGCAAACAGAAATATGTGCAACAATCTAAGATTTATAGGATTTCCTGAGGTAGCAGAAAAAACAGATGCCTTAGCTTTCCTCCAAAATGAGCTGCCAAAACTCCTCAGGCACAACCTGGTGCCCTTGCCTGGAAATTGAACAGGCACATAGACCCCCCCAAAAAAAAAAAACAAGGGGGTTGACCATGTCCAAATATTGCAAAATTCTATAGGTTCCCAAACATGGAAACATTCCTGTTACTGACATGGCACACAAGACCTCTTGACTGGAAATGCCATAGAATATTCATTTTTAGTGAGTTCTCCATGGAGCTCACACTCCAAAGGAAAAGAGTCTCTGAAGTACAGAAGTGCTTTCAAGCCCCTTGAGTCCCATACTAACTACACTACCTAGCCACCCTAAAAAGCAACTGAAATGGCATATCAAATGAATTTTGGACTATGGTGGAAGTGGCCACACACTGTACATACAAAGAAAGTGCCAAGGGAGAGTGGCACACATACTGGGAAAGGGAGGAGGTGCTATGGAGGTGGCTAACCATAACAGTAACAGAGAAATAGGAACACAGTACTTATGGACAGAGAGACTTAAAACAATAAATTGCAGTGCAAATAAATTTATTATGGCAACTGGTAGAGACACAAACCCAAAGCTCCAGCACTTCAACCCAAAACCAGGTCTTTGTTAGGGGGCAGGTCCCCCTGATGAAGACCCCATTTTGGATTGGGGCTTTTGGTTCTTGTCTGGGCCACTGTTGCAACAATAAATTTATTTGCAATACAAAGAAAGTGGCCTGATAAACGTAAATAACTTCTAGCTCTGACAGCAAACTACAGTGCTGTCTCACCAAGGACAGGCAAAACACAATGGGGACATAAACAGCTGGATAGATACTAGTGGCAGATAACGGCCTTTGGCCCACCTAGTCTGTCCAATTGCACATGTAATTTTGCTTCCTCAAGCTTCTCTTGAACTGGGTTGTCCCCTTCCCCCAACTGCTAGGATCCCCTGATGCTGATCCCATGCATTTTTGAATCCTGTAATTGTTTCAGCCTCCACCACCTCCTCTGATAGGGTGATCCACTTGTTTACAACCTTTTCAGTGAAGAAATACTTCCTCACATTACCTCTGAACCTCCCTCCCTCCAATTTCATCCCATGACTCCTAGTCCTGGAACATCTCTTCCTGTGAAAAATAGTGTTTTCCAACACCTTGGTCCTCCCCATGAGGTACTTGTATGTCTCTATCATATCCCCCTCTCTCATCTTTCCTCCAGGGATTACATATTCAAGTCCTTCAGCCTGTCCTTGGACATGTGATGCAAACCCTGTACCATCTTGGTTGCCCTCCTCTGAACTGTCTTCACCTGTTTCTCTTATGTTCTTATCCTCATGTAGGTAAGGTCTCCAGAACTGGACACTGTACTCCAGGTGTGGCCTCAGTAATGTCTTGTACAGTGGAATTATGACCTCCCTTTTCCTGCTGGTGATGCCCCTGCCTATGTATTCCAGTATCCTAGTTGCTTTACCCACCACATTGTTGCACTGACTTCCAACCTTTAGATCATCAGAGATGATAACCCCAAGGTCCCTTTCCTGCTTGTATTATGCTATACCCCCCCCAGCTGATATGTTGTTCAAGGGTTTTTGTGCTCCATGTGCATTATTCTGCACTTTTGTGCATTAAATTTCAACTGTCAAACCCTTGACCATTTCTCAAGCTTCTGCAGGTCTCTCTTCATTCAATCCACTCCATCCAGCATGTCCACTCTGTTACAGAGTTTTGTGTCATTAGCAAACATTGAAATTCACCCTTCTATTTTATCCGTAATGTCACTGATAAAGATGTTGAAGAGGACCATTCCCAACACTGATCCCTGTGGCACTTCACTGGTTACCCTTCCCTCTGTGGCATGACAGCCATTTACCACCACCCTCTGTGTCCTGCCATTCAACCAATTCCCTACCCACCACACTACTGTCCTACCCACACCCAGCTTGTTTAACAGCCTCCTATGGGGCAAAGTGTCAAAGGCCTTACTGAAGTCCAGATAGGTGACATCAACTGCCCCCCCGATCCATCTCCCTTGCCACCCAGTCAAAAAATTCGATAAAATTAGTTTGTCAAGACCTCCCCCCAATAAAACCATGCTGCCTTGGGTCCAGTAGACAGTTGACCACAAGGTGTTCCACTAATCTGTCCTCCAGTTTTGCTTCCATAATCTTCCCCACTACTGAGGTGAGGCTGACCAGTCTGTAGTTTCCTGCTTCCTCTCTGAGTCTGCTCTTGTATAAGGGACAACATCAGCTGTTCTCCAGTCTTTGGGCACCTTACCTGTTTCTAGTGATCAGCTAAACAGGGTCACCAGAGGTTCAGCCACCACTTCCCTGAGCTCCCTCAGCACCCTAGAGTGCACCCCATCCTGGCCCACAGCTTTATGGACTCTTATTCCTTCCAGTTCCTTTAGAGCCATTTTCCATGGAAAGGGACTTGTATCCATTTCTGTCTATTTCCCCCATTTGTACTCCCTTCTGGCCAGCTACCCACCTCTTCTACTGTAAAGACTGAGCAGAAACATCTGTTCATTATGTCTGCTTTACTTCTCATTCAATTCCATATACTGAACAACTTGTATTTTATACCTGCTAAACTAGCTAAAATGGTTAGACTCCAATCTTCTTTATGCACAGTGTGCACTAGCTGAGGGGACGCCATTGCATATTTTTTGGTAGTGCCCTAAGATCACTCCTCTGTGGCCTCTAATTAAGAATAGGGCTGATCCCCTTCTTGGGATAGAGGTTTTAACCCTGAAATGTGCATAGTGGGTGATTATAGTAAAGTGGTGGTGAAAGAATGGAGGTATTTCATGGCCTTAAATTCTTTATCGGTTAAAATGGTGGTTCTCCATCACTGGCTGGATCCAACATCGATTTCATATCATGAATGCTTGCAGGAACCCCTTTTTAATATCTGTGTTGAACGGATGATTGCCAGTCTTCATCACAGGCTCTCATCCTTTAATAAGAAATGGAGTAAATTGCATACCATCTATATAATTTACTGTAAAATGCTCTGGAATGGCTCCCTCTGGATATTTTAACTGGTTTTGTTTCTTTTCTCCCCGTTTCTTTTCTGAATTTAGCCCTTTACTGTTTATGGCAGACTGGTTAGTGTGTTTCATACATTTTTCTTTGATCTTTTAGAGATGTTTTATTTGTTTTCCCTTTTAATTCCTTCACCAGTTTTAATCTGATCTGCTCTGTTTGGGATGGAAGGGTTGGGTTGGGGGATGGTTGGGGTTGTTAGTCTGTTGCTGTTGTATTGTTATTGTGCAGTGTTGTATGTCTTCTTTTGATTAAATAAAGAATATTAAATTTAAAAAAAAAGTCTGCTTTACTGTTGTCATCCTTAACACTACTCTTGCCCTCACCCTTTAGCCTCACTATCCCTCCCTTTGCCTTCCTTCTTTTCACTTATGTACCTGTAAAAGATTTTGTCCCCTCTAACCACTGTTTTTGCAATGTGCTCCTCTGTCTGAGCTTTGGCTTCCCTTACTGCCCTCCCTGCTTCCCTTTACTGCTCCTGGTACTTCTTACTATCCCCTTCTGCCTGTGTCTTTTTGTGTTGCTTGAATGCAATCCTTTTGGCTTTCACTTTCCACCAATTAACATGGAACAGCAGGAAGCAAACACAAAATGGCAAGTGTCAAAATCCAAGAGGGACAACAAAACAGGCAGACAAAAGCATTGTAGTGGTCAGTCCAACACAAGTGCTAGGGCAATAGATGGTAGCTAGGAATCGAGGGGCTCAGAAGAAAGCATGGACTTGATTGAAAAACCTGCCCCCAAGAGGAAGGAACAAGGTCCAGCTACATTGCCGAGACAGCATACATTGACTAGTTAATCCACAGCACCTGAAGTCACTAAACCTAGTAACCCTGCTGAGGCACTAGGTCCCCCCAGGTGGATATTGTAGAGGGCCAACCAGTATTGCACATCCCAAGGACTGACCCAACTGGATGCCAGCTGGTAAATACTTGATCTCCATTTCACCGAGACACTAATCGTCACAGATGGTGCTCATAAATGCTGCTAGACAAAAAGGTAAATGATTGGTCAGATACTATTGAGTCTGATTGCTTCCCTTCCCCTCTCCCCCCCAAATTTTACTATAAACTAGTCATGCATTAATCGGTGAGCTGTACTATGCCAGGGGTTAATTCAAAAACTACTGTATACTGATGTACACTGGCAATATTGTGGGTGAATGAAACAGTCATGTTTGACTAATGTGACTGTCAAAAACAGGACTAGGGTGTAGTTTATGTCAACAGCCTGAGCTGTCATGTACTCTGCTGGGCTTTGACAACCAGGGAAGGAGGAGGGAACCCTCCCAGCTAATCAGAATCTGCTATGCCTTGTAAGACTAGAATTTGAGTGACAGCTCATATTGATCCCTTTGCGATCCTGTGAGTGACACTGTCTCGCTTGAAGGAGTGTACTCCCTTGAGAGGGGAATCTCCCTGCTGATTGAACGCTGGTGAAGTGAGCATTTTCAAAACTCGACTGGACATGCCAACAGCACCTGTAAATCCACTTATAGGCTTCACAGCTGTTGGTTTTCCTTTTTGCTTGTTTATTCATACTAAAGTGGACAGGCTGCTTTTGCCATGAGCAAATAGGGTGCTGCATGAGATGCTGTTATATACTATCCCTTACATACCCTACAGTCCAGCAGCAGAACAGGGAGATGCCATGATATCACAGCTGTCTGTGAATGATAAGCCTGGAAGGTAGTCAGTCAATTATTCAGGTCACACACCTTCTGTCTCCTTTAAGCCTGATAGTCACATGCACTGCATGACCTATCACAACATTCCTAGTGGGGGGGCAACTAATCAAAGCAGATGCAGCAGTTGGTAGGTAATCAACTGAGATGGCCTTGCCATGATAAATGGCAGTCTCACTCAGGTATCTAGAGGCTCAAACAAATGAAATGAAACCCAGTAGCCCTCTACTCTAGCCCTGTATGCAACCTGTTTGGGGATAGTTTTTATCTGCCCCACTCCTTAGTCAGTGCTCCCACAAGCTCTGCATTTACAAATCAGTTAGCGCCCTCACACAGCCTCTGCACTACAGTTATAGAGAAACTTCTGAAGTGATCGGGGAGTGTATGGCATGACTAACACACCTAAGGGACAGAGGTAAGGAATCAGTGGCCCAAAACTGTATTCAACTAGTATACCACTGCACCTCAATAAGTATGAATTGGGATTGGCAACCACCCACAGGTTAACGCACAAACTGCCACATCTGGGGCAGTTGGAGACCCCGCTGTAGCCACTTTGGCTTCTCTGCCCCTCAGGCAATACCATGCTTGGGGGTGCAATGGTCAGAAGGGGACTCGGTATTCACCATTCTGTGGTACTGGAGGGCTGTGTCTGGATTGGATAGAAAGCATTACCTGTGGGTCAGCTACATAGGTGGCAGTGGGCACTGGTGTTCTGACCCTTTTCTGGAACTCAGTGCCACTATGGTTAATAAGTGGAGTCACTGATAGGCGAGTTCTGTTGGGGACTCTCTGGCACTGCAAAGACAACCAGCAACATACTACAAACATCAACTGTGATTATCGCTTACACTTTATAAGTGTCCCTTTTCCTTCTGCCCCCCCAACTCCACTTACTAAGCTGCTAATGACATCAAGCTGGATAGGGTACAGTGTAGCTGGTCTAGCATTCGGCCATAGCTATTGTACTCAAATGCGCAAACCATGAAGAGCAAGTGGTAGGGGCCTATCGCCCTGCCTACCATTAGCTCTCACAGGTTAACAAGTTTTCTGTTTTTTTGCTTACTGCAGCCAAGGCTGTTCAAAGTATTGTTCTTTTTCCTTTACTCTATTGTTAGAACCATTACTCCAAATTCCTGCACAAGTGGAAGACCGCAGTATGCTGCCATTACAGCGGCACCCACACAGCGAATCCCCCACAGTGAACCCTCCACCATGCCTAAATTGGCAGCAATGGGGGGGGGTTTATGTTGAGACACTTTAGGACTACAGGGGGTAAATATCTAACTCCACTGTCTGTGCAACATGGAGTTAGATATCTATAGTGGAGGGGGTACAGGAGGCACAGCCCCCTGCATTGTGCATCACGATGTTGCTGGTCAGTTCGAGGTCGCAGTGCGGTCAGGGGTGTCGACAGGTTCCCAGGCTGTAGTGGATGTTGTGGTTGAGGTTGTTGCACTGGTGTCATGGAACCAAAGACCGCCATTGTAATCCCCATTTTTAAGAGTGGGGACCGAGCACTCCATGGTAATTACAGACCGATCTCCATTCTTTCCCTGTTATCCAAAGCTCTGGAGAGAATAGTTGCTGATCAATTGGTTGAGTACTTGGACAAATATCAATTACTGTGCCCTCTGCAACATGGTTTTAGGCCTGGACATAGTACCATCTCAGCATTATTAGGGTTCACTGATTTCCTCCACAATGCCCTTAATCAAGGTCACTTAACTGGCATGGTCTTTATTGATTTAACCAAAGCTTTTGATACGGTTAATCCTGCTCTTCTGGTCACCCAACTACTGTAACTGACATTGGGCTCTCCGATGACACTGCTGCTTGGTTTGGGAGCTACCTTGATTGTCGCTCTCAGCACGTGAAAATTGGTGATACCCTTTCAGATGTAAGACCTGTCCACTCAGGTGTCCCTCAGGAGTCCATACTTGGGCTACGCCTGTTCAGTATTTTTCTCAACAAGCTCCTTAATTCTTCCAATGGCCACATTTTACTAAATGCGGATGATGCTGTCATTTTCTCTAGCACCACTGAACCTACTCTTCTTAAGAGACAACTACAACTTGGCTTTACCAATGTTGAGAACTGGTTCAGAGATCACAAGTGCATTCTGAACTATAAAGAAACTAAAACATTGCTCTTTTCAGGCTCACTAAGTAGGCATAGAACTTACCCCCTTTCAATCAAAAATGCTGAAGGCTCCCCTTAGAGCTGGTACAGTATTTTAAATACTTGCGAGTTACAACTGACAGCACCTTGTCCTACTCTTGCCATATCGACAACATTGCAAAACCTATAAACAGCCGTATTGGTCTGCTCTACAGGCATAAACACTGCCTGTCCCCAATGTTCTGAAGCTTGCTATTCACAGTTCAATTGTCTCTCTAATTGATTATGGCTTTGTAATTTATGGGTCTGCCATGGATACCACCCTATGACAAATTAAAATGGCTCTAAATAAAGCCTGCCATCTCCTAACTGGATCTGTGTGCCTCAGTCACATCTGTGACTTGTATATTCAGGCAAATTGGCTTCAGTTCCATAGTCATGTTAAGTATCAAACCTGTCTTGTTGCAAAAAAGTCCTCCTTGGTATGATGCTCCTAAGGGTTCAGAAGCTCCTTATCCCACACTCCCACCCCACAAGACAGGAAACTCCAATAACCTGATCTTCAAGATCCCACGATGCCATACTTCCCTTGGACAAAGGTCCTTCGCCAATATGGCCCCACACCGGCTCAACTCTCTCCCTCCTGAAATTTCTTCCTCCTGCAAGCTGAGTTCCTTTAAACCCAAGCTCTGTCAGCACCTTGCAACTGCTTCTAGCTGTGATTGCTTCCACTAGGTACATCCCTACAGTGAGTTCCCCAATCCCAGCATCCACATTTCTCAAGTCCTGAACCCTTAGGCTCTCTGAGCAGCAGTTTCCAAGCACTTCCCCTCCTCCTTCCTACAGCCTCACCCCCCCTTTCTTTGCCCTCACCCTACCCACCATTTGCTATTGTCCTCCTCCTCCCTGCCTTCCATTCGCTACCTCCCATTCCCACCACTCCTATCAGCCTCCCTTGTCTCCTTCTCTCTCTTTCCCTTTCATGATGAGGCCTTCTGAGCTGACACATTTGTTTTGATGCAGCGGTATGGAACTTTCTAGAAAGCAATTATTGTCTTCCCTTTTACAAATGTACCTGGACTTGTTTTTTAACCTCTCCATTTTGTATATTTGTTACTTATCTTCTCTTGCCTGTAGCCTGGCTATTTACCTGATTGTTTATTAAACTCCATATGTCATTATCTATGTTGCTTTATGCCTTGACTTGGAACCTATGTAAAGAGCTTTTGCTCAAAGGTTGTATCCAAAATATACAATAAGCAAAAATAAATAAATACAATTGTGTGGTTGTATTAGCACTTCACTTAGGTATGTACAATTGGGATGCTGTGCTTAACATGTCCTGGATCAGTGTACACCCACAGTGGTGCAGGATTGGGTATAGCCCATTCACACATTTCCCCAGGTGAAAGGCACAAACATATCAGTGTCAGTGGCTCAGCAAGTAACACACTAGCCTCTGAGTCTGGGAGATCAGAGGGCTGTGGGTTCAGTTCCCACATCTGGCACTTGGGTTAATATCCCAGTACTGATACTGTAGTGCAGCATGAGTGTGGTGCTGCACTTCTGAGGTGCTGTCTTTCAGATGAGATGTTAAACTGAGGTCCCAGCTGCCTGGATTGGTGGTAGTTCAGGTGGATGTTAAAGATCCCATGGCACTTATCGAAAAGAGTAGGGGATATTTTTATTCAAGATTTTCAGACAAAAAATACAGAAATGTATTACAGCATACAAAATCATAATAAAAAGAAACAAAAATCAGAGAAAAAAAATGTTCAGCAGACAAGAATGTCAAATTCATAGCAAAAGCATCCCCACCCAACATACCCCCCTTCCCCACTAAAAGAGTAGAGGAATTATTTTATTTAAGAATTGCAAACAAAAATACAGAAGCATATTACAATATACAAAATCTTAATGAAAAGAAATAAATCCCCATCCAACATGTTCAGAATTAGCAAACAAAAATACAGAAAAGTATTACATCATACAAACTCAAAAGTGACAATGAAGTTTAACATAGAAACATAGACTTTGATGGCAGATAAGGACCACTTGGCCCACCCAGTCTGCTCATTTCCCTAACTGCTGGATAAGCTGCAGATTCTAGTTAACAACCAGCCTACTTCCTGCCACCCCCCACTACAATTGCCTTATGTCTGTCCCATGCATGTTTGAATTCCCCCACTGTTTTAGACCCAAAAACCTCCCCAGGAAGGCGGTTCCATGCATCCACCACTCTCTCCGTGAAAATAAAAAATCCTCACATTACCCCTGAGCCGTCCCCCCTCTATCTTTAAATTGTGCCCCCTTGTTCTTGCACATCTCTTTTTCTGAAAGATGCTACCCTCCTGGACTTTGTTGATTCCCTTGAGGTACTTGAATGTTTCTATCATGTCTCCCCTTTCCCTCCTTTCATCAAGGGTATACATATTAAGCTCTCTCAGTCTCTCTTCATATGGTTTCTGATGCAGACCCTGCACCATTTTAGTTGCCCTCCTCTGGAGTGCTTCCATCCTGTCTATGTCCTTGTGTAGATGAGGTCTCCTAAACTGCATACAGTACTCCAGATGGGGTCTCACCAACTGTCTCTGCAGAGGGATAACCACTTCCCTTTTTCTACTTGTGATGCCCCTTCCTATGCATCCCAGTATCCCCCTGGCTCTCCTTACTGACTTCTCACATTGCTTACCAACCTTTAGATCATCTGATATGACTAACCCCAGGTCCCTTTCCATTTTTGTTGTTGTTAGTACCTCCCCTGCTATTGTGTACTCTTCTCCTGGGTTTTTGTTTCCCAGGTGCATTACTTTGCACTTCTTTGCATTGAATCTAAGTTGCCATATGTCTGACCATTCCTCCAACCTTGCCAAGCCCCTTCTCATCCTTTCTACCTCCCCTTGTGTATCAACTCTGTTACAGATATTTGTGTCATCTGCAAAGAGGCATACCTTTCCCTCCTGACCCTCTGGAATGTCACCTATAAAGATGTTAAAGAGGACTGGACTCAGTACTGAGCCCAGAGGTAGTCCATTAGTGACCCCCCATTCTTCAAAATGTGTTCCATTCACTATAAACTTCTGTGTCCTGTTGTGCAGGCAGTTTGATACCCAGGCTACCACACTGGGACCCACTCCCAGGCTGGCTAACTTGATTATTAATCTTTTGTGCGGGACTGTGTCAAATGCCTTGCTAAAGTCTAGGTAGGCCATATCCACAGCCCTCCCTGGTCTATTAGTTTGGTCACCCAGTCAAAGAAATCTATTACATTCATCTGACATGACCTTCCTGCTGTAAATCCATGCTGCTTTGGGTCTTGTGCCCCACTGGCCTCTAGGTACTCAACAATTCTTTCTTTCAGAAGTGATTCCATCATTTTCTCTACCACTGAGGTCAAACTTACAGGTCTGTAGTTTCCTGCTTCTGCCTTGCTCCCACTTTTGTGAAGGGGAATCACATCTGCCCTCCTCCAGTCCTCAGGCACCACCCCATCCTCCCATGATTTGTTAAAAAATGTGATCAGTGGTGTCACTAGGTCCTCCCTTAGTTCTTTTAGGATTCTGAGGTGAATCCCATCAGGCCCCATTGCTTTGTTCACCTTGAGTTTTAGGAGTCCTTTCAGGACTCTTTCTTCTGTAAATTGACAGGTGTCAACCCCCCTACCCAGAGTGCTTCTATTGTCCGGTTTAGGTAACTCCTCCTCATCTTCTTTTGTGAATACTGAGCAAAAGTATTCATTCAGTATCTGACTTTTCACTGTCTCCCTCTGCCCACCTTCCCTCTCCCTTATTAATCTTCACTATTCCTCCCTTAACCTTTCTATGCTCCCTAATGTACCTATAAAGGTTTTATCCCCCTTCTTAACTGAATTGGCTATTTTTTCCTCAGTTTGGGCTTTTGCTATTTGCAATGGAACAACATATCATGAAAAAAACAATCAAGTAATAGGAACATCAGAGTCCGTTACCCACGGAAGATTCCACCACGCCTGAAAAATCCAGGTAGCAGAACGATTTTTCACATCATGGTGAAAGAGCAGTTTAATATCCCAAGTAATTTTTTCAACCAGGTCGGAAAGTGTTATTGTTTTTTTGTTACAGGGTAAACCAGCAGCGAGTGTTCCAAATATACCACTTAACTACTATAAGGATAACCTGCAATGTGGAGGTATCCCAAGCCTGCCAGGAGGAATCAAAAGAACCATACAGCAAAACTTCCAATGATATAGTGCAAAAAGGGGACATTTTCCACGTGGTTGCCAAAATGAACCAAAAATGTATTATGTAAGAGCAAGGAAAAAATAAATGATATGTTGTTTCCAGCTGATTGACACATAACGTCCTAGAACAATACCTCTCAGAAAGCTGTTTATGCTTCTGGTGTTCCTTAACATTTATATGATTATGACAACTGAGCCAATGAAAGTCCCACATTTTCTCAGGGATTCTGGGGTTATTTGAAAACCTAAGTAAAGCTGGTGTCAAAGTGGGAGGACAGGAAGGGAAAGAAATCAGCTCTCTGAATGTAGTAGAAATGATCTACTTATACAAAAATTTCCTGTGTTGCCCACGTACCATAGCAGCTGTTTATTTACAACTCTTAAGTTTGACAAAAACATCTCCAATGTACAAAGGACAGACATTAGAGTAATGAAGCACCCAAAGGGAGGTCTTTTCCCATTGTGACAGCCAAGGACTACAAGTCAAGATATATAAAGGGATCCAAGCCCTGTTGACATGAGTCAAAACAGGGCAGAGATTGACAACCATATAGGACACATAGAAAAAAATACAAGGTTAACCATACTCAGGCCACCCTGAGATTTCGATAAATACAAAATATTTCTCTTTAAATGATTTAATCTGCTGCCCCAAACTGCCTGAAAAAAACACATTAAGCAAAGAAACTTCCAAAGAACAAGGGGGAAGGGAACAACCAGCAAATATGTATAAAAAGTGGCAGAAGAAACATTTTAACAAGAAAAACGCGTTTCAGCTTACCCATATGCCAAGAGTTCCATTGGTTAACCATCTGTTGAGCTTGGGAAAGTTTAGAAGTCCAATTTAAAATGTCTAAATCTTGGTATCCAAATTGGACACCTAAAATGGTGATAGGTGCTTGGCACAAGGAAATCCTGGCAACTGAAGTAAGGGAGAATTGAGATCTACCAAATTGGTGTCCTACACATTTGGACATATTGAGGGAAGTACCTGATAAGAAACCAGAAGATTGATAAATAGTCATTGCCTGAGAAGCAAAGATTGCATCGCCTGCTAACATAGTAAGATCATCCGCATAAGCTAATGCAATATAAGGGACAGGATAAGGGTCCACCCGGATGTGAGTCAGTGAAGGTGCAGAGTTCAAAGCCCATATGAGTGGGTCAATACTAAAAACATAAAGGAGGGGACTAAGAGGGCAACCTTGTCTAAACCCATGTTTCACAGGAATCAGAGGGCCCACCCAACTATTAATAAGTGGGGATACTGTAGCTACGACATAAAGAGATTTTAACCAAGAAATGAATGAGTCTGGTATACCATACTTTGAGAGCACTGTCCATAAATAGTCATGTCCAATAGTGTCAAAAGCTTGCTTCTTATCCAATGATAGCAAGAACCCTGACAATCCCCTCAGTCTTGTCTCGTTCAATAAGTTCACGTAAAAGGAGAAGATGATCACTCATCTTCCTCTTAGGTATAGAACAGGTCTGAGTGGGGGAAATAAGATGGATAGCCACCTGCAACAGTCTAGTGTGTAGAATTTTGGCAATAATTTTGAAATCAGTATTTAAAAGACTAATTGGTCTCCAATTTGTTAAATCAGTTTTATCACCTTGTTTGTAGAAGAAGACTAATAGACTCCGAGCCATGTCCAAAAGGAACTGAAGCTGTGTTCAACATAAAGGTGAAAACTACAGCCAATTCCTTGGACAGCAATAGCCCAAGAAGCTTATACAGCTCTGAAGTGAACCCATCCAAGCCTGGAACTTTATTATTGGGTAAGGATTGTATTGCATGTTCCACTTCCGCAGCTGAAATATCAGCTGTTAGTTCTGTCATTAGGAAGGCAGGACAAACTGGGACAAAAAAAGGGGACAATAATGTATCAAAATCAATAGCAGAGCTAGAATGACGAGAAAAAAGAGAAGAAACATGTTGAGTCACTATACGGAAGATGTTCTTCCTATAAGTATACACACACCCATCCGAGTCTGTGAGACAGTTCATCATCTTACGTTTAACAGTATTTGAGCAATGTAAATAAGGGCACAGCACTGCTGCCTTCCTCTTCATCCCCAAACTTTGATGTGTCTTTAAAGTTTCTGCCTGTTTTAAATGAAGGGCTTGCATGTCCGACTGAAGTAAATTAATTTGTTCCTTAAAATCATGAGTAGTAGTCCTGGCCAAGGACTGCAGTTTTTGCAACTGTTTTTGTGGATGAAGATACTGAAAATAAATAGTGTAATGAAACAGTTTACTGTTTGATTGCAATAGCTTTCTCAAATCCAGTTTGACATCTGTCCACCAGACGGCAGGAGAGTCAAACAGATCAAAAACAGAACATTTTTGTGACAAAAAATATTTAAGATTTTGTATTAGAATGACTTGGGATAGATGGGAGGAATTAAACTTTGAATACCCAGGACCCTGAGAAAATGTGACAGTGGACCCCAAACAAAGATGCAATAATTCATGATCTGAAAATTCTATTTCTACAACCTTTACGGAGGAAACAGGTAAAAATGTGGAAATAAAAAAAAAATCTATTTGAGTAGCCAAGGATCCCTTCTGAAATGTTGGATGAACAATATGATGAGTAGTGAAATAAGCATCCTTCAAATGAGATGTGGAAACTATTTGTTTCAAAGCAGACATATCACAATAAATCTTTTTTGTAGCAGATTGAGCACCTCTGTCACATTTATCAAGGCCACAATTAAAATCTCCCCCCAGAATGATTGCCTGAGAAGACAATAAATAAGGCTGAATGGCTTGAAATAGACTAACCCTATCAGCCTTGGTTTGTGGTTTGTAAACATTAATAAATCTGTAATAAAGGTTAGCAATTTTAGTATCAAGTATCAAAACACGTCCTGGAATCAAGTCAATCAATTTGATAAGATGCATTTGTAAACTAGATTTAAACAAAATCCCTACCCCCAGAGCAGGTATCCGGCCCAATAGACTAGTAAGAAGGCCCAGCATACCATTGCTTTGTAGCTTGTCCCAATTTTGCAACCGTGTGCAGCCTAGTATCCTGTAAAAAGATAACCTAGAGGGAACTAGACAGAAAAAAGGATAAAGCTACACACTTCTTTTTATGACTCTTAATACTGTTCACATTCAGTGAACCTAAGAGTAGGGAGGACATTCAAAAGGAGAAGAAACAAACACAAAACAATTCAAAGGGTATACTCAAGGGGTGTTTCTCCTAGTCCTCTGAGATCTACGGTGAGTAACAACAGGGGGAACATGGATTTCTGTGTCTGAATGGAGATCCACCTGGGAAGACCACAGGAAGGAACTCTCCGAATCAGCGTCAGAAAGATCAGAGGGTTGCAAGGCCTCATACTTGTCACTTAAAGGAAGCTGTGAAGTTTTTGATACTTTGGGGACAGGTTGTTCAGCCATCTGGGATCTCTTAGAGGACTGTTTACTAACCTGGGGGGGGCATACCCTTGGAGGAGGATTCTTCCAAAATCTGTTCTGTAGATGGGGGCTGGACAACTCCAGGAAAGGGTAACTGGGGGGTCCAGTAGTACAGTCAACGCTGTTGTGGCAGGAACTTCTAAAGGGGATGGTACCACAGGAATCTCAGGTGGCCTCGGGGGGAGCCGAGTTCTTTGAGCCACTACTATCAGCAACCTCTGTTCCTCTGCATCAGCAGAATCTGACTGATTGTGAGCAGCCCAGGTACAACTCTGTTATGTAAGACCCACTGAGTCACAGAGATTGCACTTGGGTTCATTGAGACAATTGCCACTGGAGTGTCCCAATTCCTGGCAAAGGTTACATTTGACCTGGTCACACAGGCTGCTTAAGTGAGTACAGGAGCCACATTTATAGCATGCCTTCGGTTGACCTGCATAGAACAGGACACCTCCATCTCGACCCCTCAAAAAAACAATTTGGAAGACAATTAAGACCAGTATCTGTAACATGAAGCATTACACGTACCTCTCCCCCCCCCAGTCCAGATATGCTCACCATCAAAAATAGCCTCTGGGAAACCTAAAACAGAACACCTTTGCTTCAACTAATAAGTCAAATCAGAGACACTAACCCCTTTGTTTCAAAATAGAATGGTAACAGTTTTATATTCAGGCCTAGTAAGGGGAATAGCTTCAAAAGGAGCCCATAAAGGAGAGCTCTTCAAAGCATTAAATTGAGCCCAAAACCTCTGCAACCCAGAATTTAACTTAAAACTGACATCAAATGTGGATTCCCCGGACACATGAATAAGGGTGTAGATTTCATTAGCAAACAATTTCATGGAGCCCTTCAATAGGGTTTTAGCTACAAACCTTCTATCAGGAAACTCAGATAACCCCCCTTTATATAAAAGTCTTACATCATTATGACATTTTGCTGGGTAAATGGGTTGATGAAAAAGTGAAGCATATACAGTAGTTTCTGAGTAGTGTTCCTTGGTAAATTCAGTGGTGCATCAGGGGGTTTCATCAGAGCATTTGAAGTGGAAGGAACAGGTGAGACTGGCTGTGGAAGATCAGCAGGGTTCAAAACAAGGACAGGATTGCTAGATAGTTGAAGTTCTGAGGAGAGGTGTAAGGGTGATTGAGTTCCAGGTTTAGTACAGGCAGAAGGAAGCTGCGGAGAAGAAGCAAGAATGGGAAGAGTAACAGGCATGTCCACTGTCCGAGATGAAGCAGGTGAAGTAGCTATCAGAGTGGGACCAGAAACCCAGCGACCTGAAGGGGAGTGTATCCAACCAGCCGCTAAAAGTGCAGCTGAGATGTCTTCAGAAGACCAAACTGGAGAAGCAGGACGGGAATGGTCTTTATTTCAGAGTCCTATTCTTGAATCCAGTCCTGGTGTTCCTTTGAACTCTGACAGAGGGTGTAGCAACTCACCAGCTAGAGATTGAAGCACAGGCAAAGGTTCAGAATGAGGGAAACCCATAGAAACAGCAGCTTGATTCTCAACTACTGCAGAATGCAGCATAACAAGTAAGTCTTTATAACTTGGCAAATTGCAAGGTTCTGTAGTAACAGCAGCAGTCTTCTGTGCCAAAAGTAAAGCATTTTGCAGTTCCTGACATCGGAGCGCATAATGCTTCTCTTCAGCTCGCAGTTGTAGTGCAATAGAGCGAATCTCAGGAGAGACTTCTGAAACAGTAGTAGTAGCCTTAGAACCTTCATTCAGAACATGATTCAAAACAGATGTAGCAGGAGAAACTTCCATGGGGACAAAATCTGTAATAGGCAAAGATATAACATCTTTTCCAGTAGGCAGATCTGTAGAAGACACAGTCTCTAAATGAGGAGAAGCAGGGGAAGAGACCAGTCCACCTGCCTCAGAAGCATCCATGAGCTCCTCCACCACCTCAGCAGCTGTCATCTTGGTCAGAAACCATGATGACAAGGGTTCTCCCATGGGAGAGTAGGGGAATTTCCCCAGTGTCCTGGCCAAATTTCCCTCATTCACTAAAAATACCACCAACAGCTTAATCTGGTTCAAGGTCAGTTGGCATTCATCTGTATCCCCCTCCCCTTGGTTGTGCCTGAAAATAGGCAGGATTTGTCTAGTGCACTTACCCAGTGAACAAAAATGAAATAAATAAATAAATATCTTAACATAGAAGAATGGTACTTAGGCACATTCAGTAGTATTTATACATCAAGTGTAAGATGATGTTTCCCCTGCAACAGTACTCATGGCTCTAATCTATTAAATCTCATCTCTTGAAATCTTAAAGAGCAGGTGCCTACTGTCATTTTTCCAGCCCCCCCAAACATATATGATAGCTGACCTGCTCCAGTGTTGAAGGGTATTAAAAATCCCATTGGGTTCAGTCCGGTAACAAAGTTACTGCACTCCTAATATTTGCCCCAGGAAAAACAGAGAAGCTTCCTGAACCTGCTAACACACCCATAGGGAGGCACCCACAGCCCCCTTTTGTGATGTCAGAAACTAAGGGCTGTGTGTGCTCCAGTGACTTGCATGAGTGCATTTTTCTATAGCTTTTAGTACTATTTAGAGTTGCAAAATAAACAAATCAAAGTGACCGCTCGAGTAACAGTCCCTGTTACTCCAGCGGTGGCTTTGATTTTTCTAAATCGCACTTCTAAATACAGTGCAGCCCACTTTAGTGCACATCAGATAAGTACACATCCCGGTTAAGTGCATACTTTTTCAATATCCTGATGTTTTTCCTATCTTTTCAAAGTTAAATTAACATATTAAGTGCACACTGTATAAGTGCACATTTCAGTTAAGTGCACATTTTTTTCTGATTTTCCTATTGATTTTCAGTCAAGCACACTTGTAAATGCACATTTTGGCAAAAAGAAAATTAATACAAATCCACCTTAATTAATCCACCTTAAGGTGTAATAAATTATTAATTAACTTGTAACACTAATTATCCAATGTTTCTGACTGAAAAAAGTTTTTAAATGTGCCCTAGTTTACCTTCATGATGCTGCATTTACAATTCAGTCTGTTCAATGGAGCATACAAAGAAGGTTATGCTCACTCTTGAGCAGAAAGTTGCTTTGATAAACAGATTATCCCATCCAGATGTGAAGCGCTCAGAACTAGCAAAGGAATATGGGACTGATGTGTCTATGTTTATCCCATATTTATACCTCACAGGAGTGCTTGCTTTTTCAGTGGGAAGGAGGAGAGAATACCGGGAGAAAAAGGAAGAGAGTTGGCAAAAGCGAGTCAGTCAAGACTGCTTTATTGCACTGGTTCACAGCCAGCCAAGCAGTTGATGCCCCTATCAGTGGGTCAATTTTCCTTCAAAAGGCATAACAACTTGCAGACATGCTGAACATCCCTTCTACCCCAACCAATGGGTGGCTGTGCCGTTGGAAGGAAAGGCATGGCATTGTGTATAAATGGTGCCACGGGGAAAAAAGAGATGCAGATGCAGAGTCTGCAGAGCATTGGATAAATGAAGCATTGCCAGCAGTTTTAACAGAGTTTTCACCCGCTGACATTTTCAGTGGAGACGAAATGGATTTTTACTTCAGGGCAACACCGGAGGGCACACTGACATTTTGATCTGAGGCTACCAGTGGCAGAAAAAAAGCCAGAGAAAGAATTTCTGTGCTCCTTGGCACAAACATGCTTGGGAAGAGAAATTAAAGCCATTCATAATTGATAAATCTCATAAGCTGAAATGTTTCAATGGGATTGAAGTAAGTGCTCTCCCAGTCATCTGTGAGGCAAACAGTAATGCCTGGATGACAGCGGAGATCTTTACCAGATGGATTCAGATAGGGAATGGATAAATGCCAAGATAGCGACGAAAGATAGCATTGTTAAGACAACTGCAGTACGCACCCAAACGTTAAGCTGTCTCACATAAAACTTGTCTTCTTGCCAAGCAACACCACATCGCTCATCCAACCAATGGACATGGGCATAATCAAAAATGTTAAACATTTCTATCACAGAAAGGTCTGTTCCCCCACAACCCACAACAAAGTCAAAAAACATTGCACCCGCTAATCTCCACCCAGCTGCTAACCCTTTCTTTCTTGTCTCTCCAAATGTAGATCATTGAGAAAATACTAATCCACATTGATTCTTAGGGATCACAGCACTCTGATTACCTGTCAAAACAGTTGTCAATATTGGATGCCATTCAGATTCTGGACTGGGTGTGGTCTGCTGTCACTCAGGACACGATAGCCAACTGCTATCTCAAGGTGGGGCTGATGTCACCGAGTCCGTCTGAGAGAACTGGGAACCCAGAAATGGACAACAGAGACACACTGCTGATTCCTGTCTTGGCAGCTGGTATGACTGCCAATGATTTAAAGGAGTACACGGCCATAGATGATTCAGTTCCAACAGTGGGAACTGTAAGTGAGGAGGAGATATGCGGGGAAATCAGGGGGGACACCAATGCCATGGACATGGATGATGAAAGCACACAAGATGAGCCTGTGACTTCTGCAGAAGCCCTACAATGCATGGAGACATTAAGGAGATATGTTCTTGTGAAAGAGAAAAACTGACTGTAGCACCCAGTTTCAGTTTGATTCATATATTCAGCAACTAGCCTTAAGAAACAGTAAACAGAAGAAAATTACTGATTTCTTTAACTAGCTTCTGGGGGTCGGTGTGTATACACAGTAAAACGCACTGTAAGATTACATTTTTGGCAAACTGCGGTGTTAATTGAAACTTACTAAGAAAGCTTGTTTCGTTTAAATATGTTTAAAATTGCATTTACTAAAGTACTATAATGTGTGTCTGAGCTAAGGAGTGTTGTTCATGTCTGTTCTATGTCAGCAATGTTGGCATTAGCATTGCATGTGGCGCACATATTTAATGAAGCACTTTTAAACCACAACAGAGGTCTGAAATTGTATTTTTCAGTTAAATGCACAGCCCGCTTAAGTACACAAAAAAACAATATCCCAAGGGTGTGCACTTAAGCGGGCTGCACTCTAGCACTAAAAGCTATAGAAAAATTGCTCTCATTACAAGCCACTGGAGTACACAGGTAGCCCTCATTTTCTGACATCACAAAAGGGGGCTGTGGGTGCCTCCCTGGGATTTATGTGATAACTGCGAAAGTCTAAAGGTGATCACCGTTATTGTAAAGCCAGAGTGCTGAAAATCAAGTTTCGGCCCTCTGACTCCCTGGCACACAGCAAAACGGCACTGGGGACTTGTTTTTGAAATGTTTTATGCCAGAGGGCTGCACCCACTACACCCCCCCTACTTAAGGATTCTTAACTCCAAGGGGGTGCATGTCTGGGGGAAGATGCAAAAACATGTAAAAAAAAATTGGGGGCTGGACACAACAAAAACACACCAGTGCCTTTGACCCAAACCCAGCACCCTGCCCACCGAAGCTGCCAACCAACCCACCATGCCATGGAGCCAGCTTGGCAACCCATCATAACAATACCCCTCACAATCCCTCCCACCCCTCACTCAGCATGCTCGCTCTCCCCTCCCCCCCCATGCTCATATGTATAGCAACATCCCATCTCTATATTTGCCGCCCCCCCATCTGGTCACCCTACCCCGTTGGTAGCCCCAATGACATGTGGCAGGAATTGGGTCGCCCTTATTGCAGGCTCCCAATCGCCAATGCCCACATCACATGCTATCCCTCCCTGTGGGTGTGTTAGCAGGTTCAGGAAGCATTTCTGTTTTTCCAGGGGTAAATAATAGGAGTGCTGTAACTTTGTTACTGGACTGGACTGCATGGGATTTTTAATACCCTTCAACACTGGAGCAGATTAGCTATCATATATGTTTGGGGGGGTTGGAAAAATGACAGTAGGCACCTGCTTTTTAAAGGCATTTACTCCCCAGTTAAGTAAAGGAAAACAGTGGACCACTTAAGACAAATGGGTGCTAGCATTGCCTTTCTCCGAGAAACACACATGGTACAAAAAGAGACTGATAACTTCAAAATAGGCTGGACTGCACACATGCACAGAAGCTCGTTACATAGAAACAGAAACATAGAAGTTGACTGCAGATAAGGACCGCAAGGTCCATCCAGTCTGCCCATTTCTTTTTCTACCATATAAATGTGCCATCGGTCTTTGCTCTGTCAGTGGCCTATCTATTCATACTCATCTGTATTGCTACCTTATGCCTATCCTATGCCTGTTTGAAGCCCTGCACTGTATTCAAAGCCACCACTTCCTGAGGTAGGCCGTTCCATGCATCCACCACCTTTTCTGTGAAAAAGAATTTCCTCACTTTCCCCCTTAATCGGCCTCCCTCTAATCTCATGCTGTGTCCTCTTGTCCTGCTATTTTTCTTATATTGAAACATGTTAGACTCACCTTGTTAATGCCCTTAAGGTGTTTGAATGTCTCAATCATATCACCTCTCTCCTCCTTTGCTCAAGGGTACACATATTGAGCTCCGTTAATCTGTCCTCATATGTCTTCTGATGCAATCCCTGCACCATTTTGGTTGCCTTTCTCTGGACTGCCTCAATTTGGTTAATGTCCTTGTGAAGGTGTGGCCTCCAGTAATGCACGCAGTACTCCAGATAGGGCTTAACCAGTGTCTTGTAAAGAGGGATTATTACCTCCCTCTTACAACTTGTGATAGCCCTACTAATACACCCTAACATCCCCCTGGCCTTACCTACTGCTTTAGAGGATTGTTTGGATGATTTCAGGTCATCAGTGATGATGATGCCCAAGTCTCTTTCTTCCTTTGTGACTGCCAGCAACTCCCCTCCCAGCCTACAGGTGGCTTCAGTGTTTCTCTTCCCTATGTGCATGATCTTGCACTTCTTTGCATTAAATCCCAGTTGCCACTCTTCTGACCATTTTGCTAGTTTATCCATAGATACATAGATACATAGACAGTGTCGGCAGATAAGGGCCTATGGCCCACCCAGTCTGCCCATTTGAGCTTGTAAGTTCAGTTTATGTTTTCCTAGAAGTCTGTTGCCCCTTACCCCTGACCTCCAGAATTCCTTTATGTCTATCCCATGCATTCTTAAATCCCATGATTGTTTCAGCCCCCACCACTTCCTCTGGCAGGGTGTTCCACTTGTCCACCACCCGTTCTGTGAAGAAATTCTTCCTCATGTTTCCTCTGAATCGTCCTCCTCCAACTTCATCCCATGCCCTCTAGTCCTGGTACATCTTTTTGCTTAAAATAGTGTATTCCTGCACCCTGTTTCTCCTGTAAGATACTTGTATGTCTCTATCATCCTCTCTCCCTCCTCTCCTCCAGGAGTACATGTTCAGTTCCTTCAACCTGTCTTCATAGGACTTGTGATGCAATCCATGCACCATCTTTGTTGCCCTCCTCTGAACCTTCTCTACCCTGTCTATGTCCTTACGTAGGTATGGTCTCCAGAACTGTACACTGTACTCAAGTGGGGCCTCACTAGTGTCTTGTATAGTGGAATTATGACCTCCCTTTTCCTGATGGTGATGCCCCTCCCTATACATCCCAGCATCCTATTTGCTTTACCTGCTGCCTTGTCACACTGTTTCCCTACCTTGAGGTCATCAGAGATGATAATCCCAAGATCCCTTTCCTGTTTGGCACATGCTATATCCTTACCCCCCAACTGATATATTGTGCCAGGGTTTTTGTGCCCCATATGCATTATCTTGCACTTCTTCGCATTGAATTTCAACTGCCAAACCCCTGACCATTCTTCAAGTTTCTGCAGGTCCCTTCTCATTCTGTCTACACCCTCTGGTGTGTCTACTCTGTTACAGAGCTTTGTGTCATCAGCGAACAGTGAAATTCTGCCTTCTAGGTCCTCATGAATGTCACTGATGAAGATGTTGAATAGGACCGGTCCCAGCACTGATCCCTGTGGATGCCCCACTGGTCACTCTTCCCTCTGTGGAGTGACAGCCATTTACCACCACCCTCTGTGTCCTGCCACCCAGCCAGTTACCTACCACCACCTGCTGTCCTGCCCACACCCATATTCCCCAGTTTGTGTAGTAGTCTTCTATGTGGCACAGTGTCAAGGCCTTGCTGAAGTCCAGATAGGCCATGTCCACTGCCCTCCTCTGATCCACCTCCCTAGTCACTCAGTCAAAAAATTCAACAAGGTTGGTCTGACATGACCTCCCCCTGGTGAAACCATGCTACCTTGGGTCCTGTAGTCCATTGACAACCAGATGTTCCACCAATCTCTCCTTCAGTAGTGCTTCCATGATCTTCCCCACTATCGAGGTGAGGCTGACTGGTCTGTAGTTCCCTGCTTCCTCTTTGTTCCCGCTTTTGTATAAGGGGACTACATCTGCTATCCTCCAGTCTTTGGGTACCTCCCCTGTTTCCAGTGATCGGCTAAACAGGATAGCCAGAGGTTCAGCCACCACCTCTCTTAGTTCTTTAACGACCCTGGGGTGCACCCCATCTGGCCCCATTGCTTTATCAACTCTTATTACTTCCAGCTCCTTCAGGACCCTTTCTCGTGTAAAGGGACTTGTGTCCATTTCTGCACCATTCTCACCCCTTGTACTCCCTTCAGACCCATTACCCTCCTCTTCCTCAGTAAAGCTGAGCAGAAATACCTGTTCAATATGTCAGCTTTACTGTTGTCATCCTCAACGCAGCCCCATCCTCCCCCTTCAGTCTCACTATCCCTCCTTTGTCTTTCTTTTTTCACTTATGTACCTGTACAAGGTTTTGTCCTCTCTACCCACTGATTTTGCAATGTGTTCTTCTGTCTGAGCTTTGGCTTCCCTTACTGACCTCCCTACCTCCCTTTGCTTCTCCTGGTACTTCTCCCTATCCCCTTCTGCCTGTATCTTTTTGTATTGCCTGAATGCAATCTTTTTGGCTTTCACTTTATTTGCCACCTCTTTGGAAAACCATAATGGTCTCCTCTTCCTTTTCATCTTGCTAACCTGCTTAATGCATAATTCTGTTGTTCTTGTAATCCCCATTTTAAATACTGCCCACTGTTCCTCAACCCCTGATTCCTGTCCCATTCCCCTTAATGCCTCTTTCAAGTATCTCCCCATTTTCCCAAAGTCTGCCCCCCTAAAATCCAGGATACGTGTTTTTGTGTGGTTTGGTTCTGGTCTTTCTGTGATTTCAAACCACAATGACTGGTGGTCACTGTTCCCCAGGTGCTCTCCCACTGTTACCCCCATCACACTGTCCCTGTTTGTGAGCACAAGGTCCAGTATTGCCTTCTGCCTAGTTGGTTCCATGACCAGTTGCTTGAGGAAGGCACCCTGAAGGGAGTCCAGGATAAATCTGCTCCTAGTTGATGCTGCTGCTGCTCTGATGCTCCAGTCCACGTCTGGAATACTGAAGTCTTCAACCAGTACTACCTCACCCTTGTATGCCATCCTTTGGATGGCTAGCATCAGCTCCCTATCTGTTTCTTTCTCCTGGGCTGGTGGTCTATAGACCACACCTGTGCAGATGGCTGTCCCCATTTTCGTTTCCAGCTTAACCCACAGTATCTCTCCCTCATTTTGTTCCTCCTGGATCTCTGTGGCCCTTATGTCATTTTTCACATACAGTGCCACTCCTCCTACCTTCCTGCTTGCTCTGTCTCTTCTGAATAAGTTGTAGCCAGGTATAGCCATCTCCCAGTTGTGGTTATCATTACACCAGGTTTCAGTGATGGCCACAATGTCCAGGTCTGACTGCACCATGACAGCCTCCAGATCTTCCATCTTGTTGCTAAGGCTCCTGGCATTTGCACACATGGCTTTCCATGATTTGACCTCCGTAGACTGTTTTGCTGTTCTACTTAAGCCCCTTCCTTGGTTGTCCTTTATCCCTGGTTCTCCTTGCTGTCTGCCCTTCTGCTGAATGTTGCCCCTTTTCTGCCTATCCACCTCTTGGGCACTAATCTCCATCTTTTGCACACTGCTTTGAAGAGATAGCCACTCCTCTGGTTCACTGGTTCCACTGCTAGCTGTGGGGGGTGAGCAAGTAGGTACCCTCCTTGCTGGCCTGCCACCCCCCTTTGCTAGTTTAAATGCTTGTCAATGTAGCATTTAAACTTATCATTGAGTGCTTGGATTCCCCTCCAGGATGGATGCAGGCCGTCAGGCTTGAACAAACCTCCATCCCTCCAGGTAGGTCCCCAGTCACCAATGAATCCAAACCCTTCCTCACAGCACCAGTTCTTCAACCATGAGTTAAAGTTCCTGGTGCATGCACTCCTATGCTCTCCCTTGCCTCCAGGTAGTACCTCTGAGAAGTGACAGAATTAGCTACTTGCTTGAGACCCCTCCCCAATTTCCTAAACTCTTCCTGAACTTCCTTTGGCTCCCCATTTGCCAGGTCATTAGTACCTAGGTGGATAATGATATCCAGCTCACCCTCCCGTCTTGCCTTCCCAGTGATCCCCAGGATCTTCCTTCCATCCATCCATGCTGTGGCACCTAGTAGACACCTCACCTCCCTGTCCTCCCCCTCCTGTGTTCCTAGCTGGATCCCTCTTATGATGGATCCCCCACCAGGATTCACTTCCTTCTCCTCTGGGGTCCACTGCTTTCCCCGCTGAGGTCACCTCCTTGGCTAACCTCCACATCCTTTCCTTCCACTTCTCTGGGTACCTCTATTTGGCTGTCCTCATTTGCCAGTGTGGAATATGAGTTCTTGAGTGGAAAAGGATCTGGGATGTGCCTCTGCCTGACCGCTCTAACCCTCCCTGAGCCCACTGTCATCCAAGTGCTCCTCGTTCTCGGCATCCTTTGAGGCAGTTGCATTGGACTGGGTGGTCTCTGGATAGGGGTGATGGTACTCCTGACCCAGTTTACTTCCGCTCTGAGTCTGGCTACCTCATCCCGCAGTCCAGAGAGATGCATGCAGATAGGGCAGCACCTCAGTGTTCAGAAGGTCTGCCTGAATATGGCTGCCCCACAGTCACTGCATTGCACCACTCCCCACAATATACTGCAATTATACTGCTATTCCACTACTTGTCTGCTACTGAAGCTCTCCTAGTTCCCTTTTTATTAATTTACTGTCCTAAAAATCCTGCTACTGATCCTCAGATAATTTTCTTTAAAAAAAAACAAAAAAAAAATAAATAAATAAATGAGTCAAAACACTTGTCATGCTGAGGGTGGGCTTCTTCCCCCTTATGCCCCTCCTACTTCACACCTCTTACCCTGTGTTTAGCTCCTGTCAATCAGATTTAACAGGGCATATCATTAAGAGTTGGGGGAAGGGGGGGCCATTACCAGTTACTCTAAAGCACTGAATTGAATATGTTTCCTTCCTTCCCCTTCTGGCTTCTTCTGAGAAAATAAAACTCTACTTGCTACCTCAACTCGGACTAAGCCCCACCTCCAGTTATCACGTAGCTGAGGTCAAAGGCCAGACAATTAACACCCTTCACCCAACTACAGGTCAGTCAGACAAGCCAAGATAAAATTTTGCAGCAATTAAAGACAGCACAGAATTACACCACCACTACGTTTTAAATTTTCAACAGCCCAAAAACAATTCTAAGCAAAGACAACAAAGAAAGTACAGTGTCACTAAAAGCCCACAATCTAAGTTTAAAAGAAAAATAGCAATTACCAGTTACTCTAAAGCACTGAATTGAATATGTTTCCTTCCTTCGCCTTCTGGCTTCCCCTTCTGGCTTCTTCTGGATCCAGATCTCTTCTCATTGTGCCCACCCCATCTGGATCATCTACTCTGTTGCAGAGCTTAGTGTCATCTGCAAACAGACAAGCCTTACCCTCTAGTCCATCTGCAAGGTCACTAATGAAGATATTGAAGAGGACTGGCCCCAAGACTGATCCCTGAGGTACCCCACTTGTGACTTGCATCTCTTCAGACTGTATACCATTTACCACCACTCTCTGTTTTCTGCCCGTCAACCAGTTTGCCACCCAATTGACCAACTTCTGACCCACCCCGAGCCTACCCAGTGTATTTATCAATCTTCTCTGTGGAACAGTGTCAAAAGCTGAAGTCAAGGTAGGCGACATCAGCTGCTCCCCCTTGGTCCACCACTCTGGTTACCCAGTCAAAGAAATCTAAAAGATTAGTTTGACAGGACCTTCCTTTTGTAAACCTATGCTGTCTTGGAACCTATGCCCCTATGGATTCCCAGTGTTGCACTATCCTTTCCTTAAGGAGTGCCTCCATAACCTTGCCCACTACTGAGGTAAGACTGACCGGTCTGTAGTTCCCTGCCTCCTCCCTGCTACCACTCTTGTGGAGCGGGATCACATGAGCCCTTCTCCAGTCTTCTGGGACCTCTCCTTTGCTCAGAGACTCACTAAACAGTTCTGCTAATGGCTCTGCTAGTTCCACCCTTAGCTCCTTAAGTACCCTGGGATGTATGCCATCAGGTCCCATTGCCTTATCCAACCTGAGCTTAGCAAGCTCTTGTAGGACCCTTTCTTTTGTGAAGGGAGTAGTGCTCACCTCCGTCCCTCCTGGGTCCATGGTGCTGAGCTGTGGGCCCTGCCCTACCTTCTCTTCAGTAAATACTGAGCAAAAGTATCTATTTAGGATAGATGCTTTTACAGGGTCCTCCTCCTCACATTCCCCCGTTTCTCCATTGAGCTTAGCAATACTCCCTCTGGACTTTCTCCATTCACTAATGTGTCTATGGAAAGTCTTGTCACCTTCTTTTACCGTTCTTGCTAGTGTTTCCTCAGTTTGGGACTTTGCCTGCCTTACTGCCTTCCCTGCTTCCTTTAGGGCAGTTTGGTATGCCTCCCTATCTTCATCCCGCTGTGTTCCCTTATATTTCCTGAAGGCCAGCCTTTTGGCTCTGACCTTTTCTGCTACTGTATTTGAGAACCAAAGTGGTTTACTTCTTCTTTTGCACTTCCTTTTCTGTCTAACACAATGGGATTTTGCTTCAAGTATTGCATCCTTAATGCTTGCCCACTTTGCCTGTAACCCCTCACCTGTATTTCTTTTTGCCAGGGCTAGCTTAACTCTGTTGGCTATCTTGTCAAAGTCAGCCCCTCTGAAGTCCCATATTTTTGCTTTGGAATGGGATGATTTAGACGTAGTGGCCAAATTGAACCATACCATGTGATGGTCGCTGTCCCCCAGGTGACCTTCTACCTGGAGATCTGTGATCCCTTGCCTGTTAGTCAGTACTAGATCTTGGATAGCCCTGTCTCTTGTGGGTTGTTGTACCAGTTGTTTGAGGCCCTCCCCCTGCAGGGAATCCACTATGTGTCTAGTTCTGGCAGATGTTCCTGCTGGTATTGACCAATCTGTATCTGGCATGTTGAAGTCTCCCATTATCAGAATCTCCCCTTTAGCTGTCATGTTTTGTATATCTTCTAACAATAATATGTCTATGTCCTCTTCCTGGTCTGGGGGCCTGTAAACAACCCCGGTTCTTATGGCTGTCCCATTTCCTGTTTCCAGGGTGACCCACAGTTCTTCTAGCTCCTTATGTATATTCTGAATTTCTGTAGCTTTGATATTTTCATTGACATACAGGGCCACTCCACCCCCTTTTGCACCTCGGTCTCTTCTGAACAATACATAGCCAGGTACTGAATTCTCCCAAGTGTGGTTACTGGTAAACCATGTCTCACTAATTGCTACTATATCCAGTTTAGCCTCTGACATTATTGTCTGAAGGTCTGGGATCTTATTTCCCAGGCTGTGAGCATTTGTGTACATGATTTTCCATTGGCCAGATTTCGGTGTGTTAGTTGTTGGGTGTGGTTTGGCATTTTCCCTGTGAGTCATATGGGAAGACGGACCTTTTTTCTTACTGGTGATGCAAATGAACTGTAAACATGCTGAATCCCTGTTCATATCCAAAAGCCATGGGATGACCATACTGATCTGTAAAGGCTTAAACTTTAAAACTAAAGAAGTGATCAAAGACTCAGAGGGCAGATTTCTAACTCTAAAAAGGGAACTGGAGGGTGAAAGAGTTACAGTAAGTAATATATATGCTCTTGACTCTCTACACCCAGATTTCCTCCACTTCATGGCACAGCACCTCACAGAGGTGGCACAAGGACATCTTATAATAGGGGGAGACATGAACATCATCCTGGATGGGTTCCAGAAAAGGCATAACCTCCTCTAGGACCAGGGACACAAGCATCTAATGCACTGCACTCACTGGTTACAGAATTTAGCTAAATTGACATCTGTAGAATGGTACAACCTGGGAAAAGGGAATATTCATTCTTCTCACAGATCATCAGATCTATACCAGAATAGATCTGTGTCTAACATCATAGGGTATTACTGCAAACATCATAGACTCAGAAACAGGACAAGTCCTTATCTCAGATCATGCCCCAGTCAGCATTACTTAATAGTAATAATAATAATAATAATAACTTTATTTTTAAAGCACCTTTCAGAAATATCAAGGCGCTTTACATCAAAACACAATATACAATATCAATTTAAAACATATAAAGAAATCCATTAAAACATCACTTAGTTAAAACAAACCATACGATCATCCATATAATCAACTAATGTTTACAAATAATTTCTATTAATCATTAAGATAGGCCAAATCCCATAAGTAAGTTTTTAAATCTTTCTTAAATACCTCCACGGAGGTGCACGCCCTTAACCGGCGTGATAGAGAATTCCAAAGAGTGGGTGCGGCATAAGAAAATGCTCTACAACCAGAAGATTTTAAATTCACTCTTGGAATCTCTAACAACCCCTCGTCAGCAGAGAGGAGCGATCGGCCGGGGCAGTAAGGCACCAGAAGTTCTTACAGATAGGTCTGACCCTGATCATGAAGGGCTTTGAAAGTCAATAAAATGACTTTAAAGGTGATCCGCCACCGTATAGGAAGCCAGTGCAGTTCATGCAGCACCAGGGTAATATGACTGGATCTCCTTGTCCCAGTCGAAACCCGGGCTGCAGTATTCTGCACCAGTTGAAGGTGATGGATTTCAACCCCAGAAAGCCCAAAGTAAAGGGCATCGCAGTAGTCCAAGCGCGAGGACACAAAAGTGTGGACCAACGTTGGTAGGGAGTCAGATGGAACAAGGTAATGCACCCTGGCAATATTCCTAAGATGGTAAAAGGAAGTCCTGACAATGGCCAACACTTGAGATTGAAGGGTCAGCCTATCGTCTAGGACAATCCCAAGGTTGCGCACCTGTTTAGAGGTCGAAAGTGACACACCACCAAGAAAAATTCCAGAGGGCGTGCCATCATGCGACCTCACTATCTGACCACCCGGGTCCACCACTAACACCTCTGTCTTCTCTGAGTTCAACTTTAACCAACTAGAATCCATCTACCCTTGGATTTCTTCCAGACAGTTATTAAACACCGAGAGTGCGCCATCCTTTTCAGGTGCAAAAGACATGTATAGCTGGGTATCATCTGCATAGCAGTGAAACCTCAGCCCATACCATCTTATAATGTCTCTGAGGGCAGCATGACACTACGAATAACATGGGTGACAGCACTGAACCCTGAAATACACAACAAAAGGGTTGAGCCGGAGGAATGAACCCCCGACACAACTCTTTGTGATCTCCCAGTAAGGAATGAAGTGAACCATTTTAAAACAGTTCCCGACATTCCACAGATTAACCTCAGGCGTGCTAACAACACCAAGTGATCCACAGTGTCAAAAGCTGATGAGGGAGCAAGAAGAACTAGAATGGAACATCTCTTCTGATCTCTCGCCCTCAGAAGATTATTAAGCACTCGAACCAGCGCAGTCTCGGTGCTGTGTCTTTTATGAAAACCGGATTGGAAGGATTCGTAGACATTATGGATGGTTAAATGGTCTTCCAATTGGGCTGCCACTACCTTCTCAATAACCTTCCCAATAAAGGAAAGGTTAGAGACAGGTCTGTAGTTTGAAAAACAGTCTGGGTCCAGAGTAGCTTTTTTCAAGAGGGGTGTCACCACTGCCTCTTTCAGGGAGTTAGGAAACTCCCCAGACTCTAAGGAACACCAGACTATTTGCACCATAACTGGACTGTGTCATCTTCCACATCCCAGAATAATAGGAGCAGCTGGAGGCTTAATGTTGTCCTCTTAAAGCATGCATCCTTTTGGGATCAACTAGACATATTTATTTATTTTTATTTATTTATTTATTGGAAACAATCGGAATTACAAACCTTTGAGTCACAGACTCTTTTGCAAAGGCTCCACGTCGGTTACAAAGGGTGGAGGGTAGACAGATACAGTAGAGAACATACTTGAAACAGACAGAATATACATAACAAAGTCAAAGGAGCAGTCCAGGCAAAACTTAATGACTGGTAAGGAAGTTAGGCCGCAATCTTGGGTTACCCAGGTGGGGATTTTGGTGAGATACGTGGGGCCTTGTGAGACCCTGAGTCAAGAGTAGGGGGAGGGAGGGCGGTCATCTGGGTGAGCAGAGTTAGCCGCAGTCACATATGGCTCTTTCAAGGAGGTGAGCTTTGAGGCCTGTTTTAAATTGAGAGACACTGTGGGTCTGTGAAAGTGAGTGTGGTAACGCATTGAGCCAGAGAGGGGCTCGGTATCGGAAGGATCTTTGCCCTAGAGAGGTTCTACATTGAGGTACAAGGAAAGGGGAGCTTGTGGAGAGTCTTGTATTGCATCTGTGAGGTGCAGAACTGATTAAGGGGAAAAGTCCGACGGGGGCTAGGTGAAGGTGTATTTTTTTTGGGAGGATGCAGGTGTGGAACTGTAATCGATGTTGGAAGTTTAACCAACCAGATAACGCATAGAGATCACAGGTGTGGGTTAGCCTATCACAACCAGTGACTAGGCGGCAGGCTTTGTTCAGGACAATGTTTATCCTATTCAGGGAGGTGGGTTCAGCAGAGCCATATATAGTGATCCCATAGTCCACCAGGGAGAGGATGGAGGAGGTGACTGCGAGCTGCATAGCCTTGGGGGGTAAGCAGTGCTTGAGCCGGTACAGGATGCCTACCCTAGAGCTGATAGAGGAGGAGAGAATTTGGGTATGCCTCTGGTAAGAGAGGGAGGTGTCTAAAGTGACACCTAGGTATTTGAAATTGGATACTTGTTCCAGAGGGGCACCTAGCGCGTTCTTGATGAGGAGAGCAGACTGACTATAAGGACTTTGGCGGTGGGCAAAAATCATGGACTTAGTTTTATTATAGTTGATAATTAGGCGGTGTTCAGAGAACCAGGTCTCTAGTTCCCGGAATTGCCTTTGAAGGGTCTGCTGGAGGAGGCGGTAGGGTGGGCGTGTTTCCAGAACAGAACCGCATCATCGGCATAGAGGAGCAACTGACCGCTGCAAGCCTTAGGGAGGGAGTTTAGGAAGAGGGCGAACAGCAGTGGGCCAAGGATAGACCCCTGAGGGACCCCAGAGGAAACTGTTTTAGGGGTGGAGAGGGTGGAGCATGTCCTGACTTGTTGCGAACGGCCTGAGAGGTAATCCTTGAACCAGGTCAATGTCTCGGGGACCACATTTAGTTTAGGGAGGACCTGAAGCAGAAGCTCGTGACTGACCGTGGCGAAGGTCTTGGTTAGGTCACGTATATGGCCCGGCAATTGAGCCATGGTCGAGGGCTTCGTGTAGGAGCGAGGTGAGCTCTGTGAGGCGGTGATGGTACTATGACCTGAGCGGAAACCATGCTGCTCCTGGCTGAGGAGCATATGCTTAGTTAGGTGTTCGGTTAACTGGTCAGAGACTATTCTTTCTAGGGCTTTGGAGAGAGGTGGAAGTATAGAGATGGGTCTGTAGTTGCTGGTGTTAGTGGGGTCACCGCCCTTCAGGATGGGAGTGATCATATACCACTTCCTAGAAGCAAATAAAACTGGGGAAACCTCTGAGGCAATCAGATGGGACACCCTAAAAGCATTCATAAGAGACTAGCTTATTAGCAGTGCCTCATTCTTAAAGAGAAAAAGCAACACATAATTTAAAACTCTCCAGTTCACACTTAAGACACTGGGAACAGCCTATTGAGTAGATCTGAAAAATCAAGCAGGGTTGCTCCTAGATATAGAAACATAGAACATAGAAATTGTCAGCAGATAAGGGCTTTTGGCCCACCTAATCTGCTTTATTGCCACTAACAAAAGAGCTCTGTCAAGCACTGCTGGCATTAGGTTGTACCCCGCCAACTTCCAACAATCCTCTATGCCTAGTTCAAGCATGCTTAAAACCTGTAATAGTTCTTCCCCCACTACCTCTGCTGGCAGGCTGTTCCACTTGTCCACCACCCTCTCTGGGAAGAAGTACTTCCTCATATTCCCTCTGAACCTCCCTTCCTCCAGTTTCATCTTGTGACCCCCTCATCCTTGAGCATCTTTTTCTTTGGAATATAGTATTCTTCTGTACTTTGTTCTTCCCTGTGAGGTACTTCAATGTCTCAGTCATATCCCCCCTATCCCTCCTCTCTTCCAGGGAGTACATATTTAAATCCCTCAGCCTATCCTTCTAGGGCTTGCATGTAGTCCCTGCACCACTTTGGTTGCCCTCCTCTGAACCACTTCTATCCATCTGTGTCCTTACGTAGGCAAGGCCTCCAGAACTGGATACAGTATTTCAGGTGCAGTCTCACTAATGCCCTGTATGGTGGAATTAATACCTCCCTTTTTCTACTGGTGATTCCATTGTTTATGCATTCCAGCATCCTGTTTGCCTTTCCTGCTACCTTGTCACACTGCCTACTTACCTTGAGGTCATTGGAGATAATCACCCCACAGCTCTTTATGGCTTGGACCATGCTATTTCTTCCCCTGTCATCAGTTGATATGTAGCTCCTGGGTTTTTGTACCCTATGTGCATTGTCTTGCACTTCTTTGAGTTGAAACCTAGCTGCCAATCACTTGAACAATCCTGTTTCTTCCTTAGATCTCCCCTCATTCTGTCCACTCCCTCTGGTGTGTCCACCCTGTTGCAAGGCTTAGTGTCATCAGCTAACAGGCAAATTTTCCCTCCCAGATCCTCAATAACATCACTGATAAACATAGAAGAGGACTGGACCCAGCACTGATCCCTGTGGTATCCCACTTGTCACTTTGCCCTCTGCAGAGTGAATGCCATTTACCACCTCCCTCTGGGTCCTATTATTATACCAATTCTCTACCCACTTCACTACCTTCTGTCCCACCCCATGCTCCACAGCTTGTTTAACAGCCTTCTATGTGGCACAGTGTCAGATGACTTGCAGAAATCCGGGTAGGCCGCATCCAGTGCCCCTACCTGATCCACCTCCCTGATTACCCAGTTGAAGAACTCAATGAGTTAGTCTGGCATGATTGCCCTCCCATAACGCCATGCCGACTTGGGTCCTGTAGACAGTTGACAACCAGGTATTCCATTATTCTTTCTTTCTTTTAGTAGTGTTTTCATGACCTTTCCCACTACTGTGGTCAGGCTGACTGGTCCGTAGTTCCTCACTTCCTCCCTGTTTCCACTTTTGTACAGAGGGACCACATCAGCTCTCCTCTAGTCCTTGAGTACCTCCTCTGTTTCCAATGACAGGTTAAACAGGGTAGTCAGAGGTTCTGCCTACCCTTCTCTTATCTCTTTCAGTATTGTGGGGTGCACATCATGGGGACTAGGGCTGGGAGAACTCAATGAACTTCTGACTCTTATTAAATAGGAATCAGAACATGGTGAAGTTCAGAGTTATTCTGATTAGTTCTGATTTATTGACCAATATTTGAAAAAAATGAAACAAATACATAAAAGTGGCCAAAGAAACATAGAAACAGACTTCAACAGCAGCTAAGGACCACATGGCCCATCTAGTCTGTCCATTTCCCTACCTACTAGATAAGCTGCAGATTCTATTTTACCAACAGCCTATTTCCTCTTACCCCACCTCCACTATAATTGCCTTATGTCTGTCCCATGCATTCTTGAATTCCCCCACTGTTTTGACCCCACAAACTCCTCAGGAAGGTGGTTCCATGTGTCAACCACCCTCTCTGTGAAAAAATACTTCCTCACGTTGCCCCTGAGCCATCGCCCCTCTTTCTTCAAATTGTGCCCTCTTGTTCTTGCACATCTGTTTTTCTGAAAGATGCTCCCCTCTTGGACTTTGTCGATTCTCTTGAGATACTTGAAAGTTTCTACCATGTCCTCCCCCCTTCCTCAAGGGCATACATATTAAGTTCTTTCAGTCTCTCTCTACATATGGCTTCTCTTGCAGACCCTGCACCATTTTAGTTGCCCTCCTCTGGACTGCCTCCATCCTGTCTATGTCCTTCCAGGAATGGGATCTCCAGAACTGCATGCAGTACTCCAGATGGGGTCTCACCAACTGTCTGGTGATGCCTCTCCCTATGCATCCCAGCATCCCCCCAGCCCTACTTATTGCCTTCTCACATTGCTTGCCTACCTTAAGGTCATCTGATATGACTACCCCCTGGTCTCTTTCTACTTTTGTTGTTGTTAGTAGCCCCGCATTGTGTACTCTTACCCTGGGTTTTTGTTTCCCATGTGCATTACTTTGCACTTCTTTGCAGTGAATCTAAGCTGCATTACTTTTGACCATTCCTCCAACCTTGCCAAGTCCCTTCTCAAAGTTGCTCACATTTGACACAAAGGCCCAAAGGAAATAATTTAATGGATTATTGGTATAAAAATTAAAGTAAAACTGATAAATAAAAAAGCAATCAGTCATTACTAGCCCCTTCACGGCTGGTCTATAATGGTGGCATGTCCTGCTTGGGCCCATGACATAAGTGTGTTGGGAGAGATGGAGAGAGAGAGACAGACAGACAGATGCAAATACCTATATCATAGCACCACCAAGCACTGCAGGCACTGCCAGACAGCTGAGATTTTTTTTTTAATAATGGTGTTGTGTGGGTATTATTTTAATGGCAATTCTAGTCAGAGCTGAACAGGCCAAAAAATGGATATGAATGATCAAATGAGCACCACTAAGAGAGCCCACCCACCCTACCCATGAGATGCAACTGCTTTGCATGCCTCGGTGTAATGTGGTATATGGTACACTACCTGGTCCAAGAGGTGGTAATGTTTTCTAGTACTATAACTACTTCTGCTGAATCTGATCAATATGCTGAATCCTTAGAGAAGAAAAATGAAAGACATAGTGATCACCACCCAGGCAGGCAGCCAGTCACACATCGCATTGGTCAAGTGCAGTCCAGTCATAAAAAAGTTTGCCACTGCCACCTGAAGACCTGATGACACACAACACAACACAATTACATCCTTTCTAGTTCCACAATTACTGCCAGCCACTGCCAAGTAATTTAAGTATCAAAAATAAAATATAGTAATAATCTCAGCCCAGTTACTGTAAGTGAGATGTAACCAGGCTAGCATATCACACACAGACAAACAATAAAAAAATGATATGAATTGTCAGTTTAGTAGCATTTTTTCCTGTGAAGTATTCAAAGCCAAATATGGGGGATGTGAGAAACATACAAAGAGCATTCAGTTTCTGGGTTTCAGGCATCTGCTAAGCCATACACTGTATGAAAATTAAAACAGTACAGTCAGGATCAGTTACTAAGGGTAAAAAAGTGAAAAGTAGTAGTAATAGTAGTAAGGACTGGAGTAAGGACAAAAAGAGATAAGTAGTAGTCGTTACTCATGATGACAAAAACTGATAGTAGTAGTAGACAGCAGTACTCTACCTTCTAGATCAGATAGTGGTACCAGATACCACCAGCCAAGTTTGTGACATGAACTGCAGTTACTTGCTGTATTTGTTTTGGACTCTGAAGCCACAGATGTTTTTTTTTCTATTCTGTGCTGTTCATGTGATCATTCAAGTAATAGTGGCATGGCATACTCTGTCCTGACCTGACTTGCTGCAAGTAATTGCTACCTCATGTAGTACACCGTATTCACAAAAGATTTTCACCACAGGCACACATTCTTGAAAGTGTTTTGTGCAAAGCGCCTGCTCAGAGCAGTCAGTGTATGTTCTATTCAGGTATCATATTTGAAATTTAAGTGAGGAACATTGACATTGAGAAATGAGGGTCAACCAGCATTTTCTGGTGTCAAACAGGATCGTGTGTCAGTAATGATGTTACCAGCTGAACTAAACAGTTGTTCTGAACAGACGCTAGTCGGAGGACAATTCATGTACTTCATTGCAATGTTTACTAAAGCAGGCCACATATTTTGTTTGGATTTCCAGTATTGCAAAGGATCAGAATTCCAGCTGATATTGGGCTCTGTCAGGTACATTTCAACAATGGTCTGTGCTGAGGCTGTGTTGCAAGAGGCAGATGAAGAAGATGTACAATTTCATCTTCTAAGTGACTCCAGAGACATGAAGCTGAACCAAGTGACTGTGGGACAGTGCTATGCTTGGCTGGTGTTGAAGAAGAAGATTTGGCTGCAGTGGGTGAGGAGGAAGAGGGAGAAAGTACCACAACAGTAGAGGATGGGCCACCTAATGCTGTGCTGTGCTGTGTCGTGAAGAAGATTCTGAATGTGGTGCTGTTGTTGTACTCTGTTTCATGACAGCATGAGCCTCATCAATTATTTATTTGTTTATCTCAAAACAAATGTCATCATCATCACTCAGTAGTTGCTTTGCTTTGTATTGTAGGTCTAAGATTATTGCTTTAACGTAGTACTCAGAATGAAGCATTTTACATAGTGTGTCATCTTCAACTTTTTTGATCATACATCTCGTTAGATCTTGTTGTATTCTTGGGGACAACCTGCACGTGTTAGCAACATCACCGGCAGCCTGTGTGATCATGGAACTGTCTTGCTTCTCAAATTGTGCCCTAATCAGATTCTAACTGAATTTTAAAATTTTTATTAGAGGTATCACCTGGCTGAGAGTTGTCGTGTTTGCACTAACCTCCCTAGTGATTTTCTCAAATGGCTGGAGCAGGAAAATTAAAAACTCCAGCATAGCCCACTGTGGTGGAGTAATATAGACATCTGCAGCACCAGTTTTATTTTCTAAGGTGTACTGCCTAACAGCTTTCTTTTGTTGCAGCAACCTCTAGAACATATAAAAGGTTGAATTTCATCGAGTAGAAATGTCTTGGATCAGTCTGTGCAAAGGTAAACTGTGCTCCTGCTGTATTTTTTCAAACAAGTGATGGGCTTTGCTTAAGCGACTGAAATGAGTGCATATTCTTTTAGCTGTGCCGAGAGCCTTTATCTTCCTATCATCTTCGAGAAAGCCATGAACTATTAAATTTAAGCAATTCCCAAAGCAATAGATGTGAACAAAGCCCACCTCCTTCAAGGCTTTCCTTGTGTTGGACCCATTATCTGCAACTATAAAGCCAACTCACAGTCCCTGTGAAGTGATCCATTGCTATATTGTTTTTTGGAGCTCTTCACTGATGTTGTTTGAGGTATGTTCAGATGGAAAATAAAACATTCTTAGAATAGCAAAGTACGATGCTTCACTGTCTCCAGTCCTACGTGAATTATCGAAACATGCCCAATGTGCTGTGACAGACATGAAGGGTTCAGGCTGACAGTTTGTCCAGATATCTGTTTTGAGATGTACCGCCCTCCCAACAGCACTGCACAAGATGAGTCTTAATTTTTTATATACGACATCATAAAGATCTGGAATCCCTGTTGCTGAGAAGTATTTCCGTGATAGCATACTATATTGAGGTTCGATTTACTCAAGCAGCCACCTGAATCCTATATGTTCAACCACGTTATATGGTAGCAAATCAGCAGCAATACTTTCTGAAATTTTTGGGGTTATTGTAACAGCAACAGGGTGAATTGAGGCATATTTGTCTTTACGTTCATATGCTTCTGAAATGGTAAGCTGTCTCCTTGAAGGAGGATGGCTTTTGAACACATGGTCACTTTCAATAACAGTCAGAGGAGTCCTTTGAATGGGAGGAAGTGGTGGTGGAGATGTTGCAGTAGTGCTGCGGGGGTTGCCACTTCTATCATTTATGGGCGTTACCCTGAGTGTAGTGAGCTATCACTGTCACTTTCTCTTCAAAACTCACAACTGAACTTCTCACTAATGTTATGACATCTGTTTAGGTGCCTTTTCAGTGCTGAAGTTCCCAATGCATCTTTCTTTTTACCCTTGCTGATTGATTGTTTACAGATAGCGCATGTTGCTATCAACTAATTGGAAGCACTAATGGAGAAGTATGACCAAACAAAGGATTACATTTTTTTAGTTTTTTTTTCACCTTTTCAGGGTCCCTCCCATCTCAGATTTTTCTTGAGCCTGTTCCTCTTATGGTTTATTCACACTGTCCCCCTTCACAACCAAAACATTTCTGTCTGTTTCTTCCTCATCTGTAATTTCCATCCCCTCCATTAAACCTTGTGCTGTCTGATAATTCTCTTCATCTTTATTATTAGTATTACCCTTGTTGTGTTCAACCTCAGAAGAATCAGATGAGGGACTGGCAGTAGCATAGTATGAAATTGTTCCAAACCATTGGGTGCTTCTGGGGGTGGTACCCACCACGCTTTTAGTTTTTTTTAACTACATAACTTTTTGTTTTACTTGGGACTGATGATGATCCAAAACATTCACCTATTTTGGATTCAAGCATTCGCTTGGAAGACGAAACCTTAGATGTGAAAAAATTACTTTTGGGAGTTTGATTTTGTTTTCCCTTTTCAGGCTAATTGCTGTCTTTTGCAGTGCCACTGCCAATCTGAGTCATAAAATGTGCCTCATCGACACTTTGATCCATTTTGTAACAAAAGATTCCTCTAACATGATGTCCTAGGGGCAAATATACTGTCATGACTCATGGCTGAGCAAGGTACACAGCACACCAGCAGCACAGCAGTCCACTACCACTTCCTTCCAAGATTACCAGACTGGCTCCTACAATACAGTTACCGTTAAGTGACCAAATTCAGGAACTGTTAAGTGTGCCTCAGAATTTGAATTGGAGATGCAGACACATCTGGTGCATTAGCCACATGCAGCACAGTCCCACACTGGGGGTTGCTTAATGCTTATACTTAATGTAATGTGATATACTATAAAACTAATGATAATAATGAATAATGGGGAATGAGTGATGATGATGATGATGATGATGACACTTGTGTGTAGTACTTGTTCTTTACTTATGTTGTACTATAAACAGCCTGCTACAAGTCACAAAGTCAGATTATCTCCAGAGCCACCCACAGCCAGCAGCACAGGGCAGGCACATCAATGTGTATATTGCTTGTCTGAACAGTATTTTTTTTAATACATGAAATGGTGAATGAACATAAGTGATCGTGATTCATGATTGGATGTCACAAGTCAAAGATTTATTTTGCCACCCTGCTGCCCTTGCCCTGTTCACACAGTCGCACCGATGCCAGGAAAAAAACATATTTGGGATTTCTGGGACTGTTACAGTACATTTATTGTGGGCCACCCTGCAGTCTCTCTCTCTCTCTCCCCTCGGCATCACAGTCAAAGATTTATTTTGCCATCCTGCTGCTCTTGCCCTGTACACACAGCCACACTGAAGCCAGGAAAAAAATTTATTTGGGATTTCTGGGACTGTTACTTTTATTGTGGTTCACCCTGATCTCTCTCTGTCTCTCTCTGTCTCTCTCTCTCTCTCTCTCTCTCCCCCCTCTGGACATCACTGTGAAACATTTATTTTGCCACCCTGCTGCCCTTGCCCTATACCCACAGCTGCAGTGAAACCAGGAAAAGAAATTTCAGTTGGGATTTCTGGGACTGTTACATTTATTATAGGCCACCCTGAAGTCTTTCTCTCTCTCTCTCTCTCTCTCTCTCCCCTCTGGATGTCACAGTCAAAGATTTATTTTGCCACCCTGCTGCCTTTGCCCTGTATACACAGCCGCACTGAGGCCAGGAAAAAAAAAATTGATTTTATGTAACTGTAAAATTTCTCTGAGACCCGCAGTAGCCCTCCCTCTCTCCTCTGGGCCAGGAATGGCACAAGTCAAAGATTTTGCCAGCCTGCCCTTTCTCAGTACACACAGCTACACTGTCTGAGGCCAAGAAAAGGAAAGAACTTTAATTTGGGATTTTCTGCAACTGTTATCTCTCTTGGACCCCCAGTAGTCTTTCCCTCTCTCCTCTGGATCTGTATGGAATGGCACAAGTCAAAGATTTTGCCAGCATGCCTTTGCTCATACAAAGTCACACAGTACAGTACTATAGTTTGTAACTTTGCATTTGTATCCCCCCGGCAACCACCCAAGCCACCACTATCTCCTCAGTCCCGACTCCCCGAGTCCCCAACCCGTATTTACCCACCCTCATCAATCGGTTTCTCTCTCCCTCCCTAATTTCTTCTGTTGTTCACTCTCCTCCAGCTCAATTTATTATTTGATTTCTAGTGGTTTAAACTTTTTTGGGGGGTTTTGGCAGCTTGGAAGTTGGCCCTTTTGTTTTGTGAGTTCTCTGCTGCTGATTGCAGCTCCTGCTCCTGCTCTCCTCTGGTCCTCCTCGCTCTTCTTGGCCACATGGCACACTCAGCATGGTTATATATCGTGAGTGCATCACATGACCTTCTGTTGCCTGATTGGATGCCGCTGACCACCTGCATGTGCCAACGGCATCTCTATGGCAATAAAAAACAAAATCCAGGAAATGGCATCTCCATGGACCCAAAACCAGACTTCTATGGCAAGTCTGTATTTATCTAGGTCCATTGATTGCAGGTTTGATCTGGGGATCTGGATCTACCACAGAACAGTCTGCTCAGCCCTAATGGGGAATAGGTACAAAATCAACAAAATCAATGTCCACCTGAATCAGAAAGGGGAATACACACTGTTCAGGTCCAGACAAGCTTTCTGGGAAGATAGAGAGACCGAGAGGCCTGCTGGCATATCAGCTAAAAGAGAGGCAGAAGAGAACAAGGATTCTGACCATGCACAAACAAAATGGCCTGGTGTGCAAAGACATAGAAAGGATCAATAAGGCTTTCTTTGTATTCTTTCAAAAGCTATGCTCATCAGAGGTAAGGGCTAAACTAGAAAACATTCAAGCTTTTCTGCCACTCCTTAGTCTTCCCACTCTTACACAAGCGCAAAGCCAACTCCTATATGAGTCACTCAAGAAAGAGGAAATACTGATTGCAATTTGTTCTATGTAGTGAAAAAGACCCAGGAATGGATGGATTCCTGGTGGAATTTTATGCTGACTTTCAAGAAGACAAAGTGGGCATACTTAAAACTACCTTCAAGGAAGCAAGTAGGATGGGTACTCCCACAATCGATATGCACTGCTCTCATCATTCTCTTGCCTAAACCAGGGAAGGAGCCCTCCTTATGCCAGGTAGAGGTAGAAGACTTGGTTTGCTGGCCAAGGCACCTAGCTTCACCTGAGCTCTTTCCTTCTAAGACTGCTTGAAAGGCAGAGTAGAGAAACTTACCAGAGCAAGGGAAAAGGATTAAGACTTAGTTTGGCTAAGCAGATTTACTGTGTGGTGGTGTTTTTATTTTTTACTCACAGGGATTGCTACTGTTTGTTGCTAACATTTCATTGCTTTATTTTTTCTCTGATTCAAATTGTTGTTGCTGGTATACCTTCTGCTGCATTATTACAAGGTGTGCCTACAGGTGTGTGCTAACAGATTACTGCTGTAATCTTCTGATTCAAATTGTCTTTTGCAAGGTATATCTTCTGTTACTGCTTTATTTTTCTCTGGAGCAAAGTGTTTCTTACAGGGTACATCTTCTCTGAAATTACTGTATTACAGGTGGAGCTTACATTTTTGTGACTTTTTATCATTGGGCTAAGCAAAATTACTGTTTGACACTGTGTTTTATTTTATTCTTGTTTGTTGAAAAGGTTTGTTGTCTCAGAGGTGTTTCAGTCTCCTTCTCACATTGAAGGAGCTAATTGCTTTTCCTCCCACAGCTCTTCCAAAGGATTAGGTGTGTATGTGGGGGTGGAGCTGGCAAACTGTCAGTAATTTCCAACAGAAAGAAGGGTTAAAAGTCAGGTTAGTTGATATCTTGGAGGTAGAAGACTTGCTTTTGCTGGCCAAGGCACCTAGCTTCACCTGAGCTCTTTCCTTCTAAGACTGTTTGAAAGGCAGAGTAGAGAAACTTACCAGAGCAAGGAAAAGGATTAAGACTTAGTTTGGCAAGCAGATTTACTGTGTGGTGGTGTTTTTATTTTTTACTCACAGGGATTGCTACTGTTTGTTGCTAACATTTCATTGCTTTATTTTTTCTCTGATTCAAATTGTTGTTGCTGGTATACCTTCTTCTGCATTATTACAAGGTGTGCCTACAGGTGTGTGCTAACAGATTACTGCTGTAATCTTCTGATTCAAATTGTCTTTTGCAAGGTATATCTTCTGTTACTGCTTTATTTTTCTCTGGAGCAAAGTGTTTCTTACAGGGTACATCTTCTCTGAAATTACTGTATTACAGGTGGAGCTTACATTTTTGTGACTTTTTTATCATTTGGCTAAGCAAAATTACTGTTTGTCACTGTGTTTTATTTTATTCTTGTTTGTTGAAAAGGTTTGTTGTCTCAGAGGTGTTTCAGTCTCCTTCTCACATTGAAGGAGCTAATTGCTTTGCCTCCCACAGCTCTTCCAAAGGATTAGGTGTGTCTGTGGGGGTGAAGCTGGCAAACTGTCAGTAATTTCCAACAGAAAGAAGGGTTAAAAAGTCAGGTTAGTTGATATCTTGGAGGTAGAAGACTTGTTTTGCTGGCCAAGGCACCTAGCTTCACCTGAGCTCTTTCCTTCTAAGACTGCTTGAAAGGCAGAGTAGAGAAACTTACCAGAGCAAGGGAAAAGGATTAAGACTTAGTTTGGCTAAGCAGATTTACTGTGTGGTGGTGTTTTTATTTTTTACTCACAGGGATTGCTACTGTTTGTTACTAACATTTCATTGCTTTATTTTTCTCTGATTCAAATTGTTGTTGCTGGTATACCTTCTTCTGCATTATTACAAGGTGTGCCTACAGGTGTGTGCTAACAGATTACTGCTGTAATCTTCTGATTCAAATTGTCTTTCGCAAGGTATCTTCTGTTACTGCTTTATTTTTCTCTGGAGCAAAGTGTTTCTTACAGTGTATATCTTCTCTGAAATTATTACAGGTGGTGCTTTACAGGTTTTACAGTTTTATCTAACATTAGGATAAGCTTTCAGGGTTACTGCATTTGTTGTTGACTGATTGTTTCTGCTCTTACCTCCTTGTTCTTTCATCCGTGGTTCTTCTTTTTAGGCAGGGGAAGGGCCCAGCCAACCACCCCACGCTACACTCCTTTTATAGGGTACCACAGTTGTGACTTTTCCTGTGGCAGAGCAGGAAGGGGCGGATCAGTGGGTCCTCCACAAGGTGATCTCATTTACAGGGGCACTAGTAATTTAACTTGTTATAACAAGTTAAACAAAGCACAATTAAACAATTACTTGCATTTTTTTGCTTTTTTTTTCCTTCTAATTACTCTGACTAGGTTACAAACCCAGCAACTTATTTGGAATGGATTTCATTAACTGCAGGTACTGTGGAACAATTTTCAGAAGGACAGTCTTACAGAATTTAGGACACTGTCCTACATGCTGGGCCTGGAGATCTTAGGGCTCAGCTCCGGGCAGCATGGGCAGAGATTGCACGCCTCAAATTTCATATTGAAGAGGAAATACATTATAAGAACCACCCACCATTTCCCCAGCATCCAACAGAAAAACCTCGACCGCAGAGGGTAGTTGGTCCAGGAGGTTGGCAGGTGGTTAGGAGGAGCAAATCAGGTGCCCCATCACTCTCTGCTCTCCAACACATTACCTCCAAACACCATATAAACACTACAAACAGGTATCTGCCTCTATCTCTGAAATCAAATAAAGAGGCAGAAGACACTGCAGAGCAGGACACTGCGGCACAGGAGCTAGCACAACAAAACTCACCCAAATCAGGAACCAAAACAAAACAAGCACAAAGGAAATCCAAAAAACTTCTGATCATAGGAGACTCCATGATTCAGGAGTTGATACCCATCTTCAGCCAGGGGTGATGGTCAGATGTCTCCCAGGTACATCAGCATGGAGAGACACTGACTGCATTGCTAAAATTGTTCACAAAGCAGGAGAAAACATTGATGTAATAGTACACATAGGGACTAATGATCTCGCCAGCTGGTCAGTTGTGGAGACCACGGAACACCTGACTAGGCTAGGTGACAAACTATCATCTATTTCATCCGGCATCTCCTTCTCTGAGATCCTGCCAGTCTGGGAGAGGGGAACAGATGGACGGAAGGTCAGAGAAGGGGAGATAGGGGAGCTAAACACGTGGCTCAAGGGCTGGTGCCAGGAAAAAGGACACAGATTTGTAGGGAACTGGCAACAGTTCTGGGAGTGAAAGTTCTTTAAATTTGATGGACTGCATCTGACTAAAGAGGGAGTCAGTGCATTGGGGCAGAAGTTTGACGTCTTTGCAGAATATTTAAACTAGCAAATGGGGAGAGGGGTGCAGCACCCCATACGTCGAATGGGAAGAACACCCCTCCCCCCTCAGCTAGTGGTCAAACAGGAATTCAGCATGTTTGCCGTTCATTTGCATCACCAGGTAAGAAAAAAGGTTTATCTCCCCATACGATGCACAGGGGTAATGCCAAACTTCACCCAACAACTAACACACCAAAATCTGGCCAATGGAAAATCATGTACACAATGCTCACAGCCTGGAAATAAGATCCCAGACCTGCAGGCAATAATGTCAGAGGCTAAACTGGACATAGTAGCAATTAGTGAGATGTGGTTTACCAGTAACCACACTTGGGAGACTTCAGTACCTGGCTATGTATTGTTCAGAAGAGACGAGAGTGCAAAAGGGGGAGGTGGCCCTGTATGTTAATGAAAATATCAAAGCTACAGAAATTCAGAATACACATAAGGAGCCAGAAGAACTGTGGGTCCCCTGGAAACAGGAAATGGGACAGCCATAAGAACTGGGGTTGTCTACAGGCCCCAGACCAGAGGGAGGACATAGACACATTACTGTTAGAAGATACAAAACATGACAGCTAAAGAGGAGGTTCTGATAATGGGAGACTTCAACATGCGGATACAGATTGGTCAATACCAGCAGGAACATCTGCCAGAACTAGACTCATAGTGGATTCCCTGCAGGGGAGGGCCTCAAACAACTGGTACAGCAACCCACAAGAGACAGGGCTATCCTAGATCTAGTACTGACTAACAAGAAGGGATCCAGATCTCCAGGTAGAAGGTCACCAGGGGCCAGTGACCATCACATGGTATGGTTCAATTTGCTACTACATCTAAATCATCCCATTCCAAGGCAAAATATAGGGACTTCAGGGGGCTGACTTTGATAAGATGGCCAACAGAGTTAAGCTAGCCCTGGCAAAAGAAACACAGGTGAGGGTACAGGCAAAGTGGGCAAGCATTAAGGATGCAATACTTGAAGCAACATCCCATTGTGTTAGACAGAAAAGGAAGTGCAAAGAAGAGGAAACCACTTTGGTTCTCAAATACAGTAGCAGAAAAGGTCAGAGCCAAAGGCTGGCCTTCAGGAAATATAAGGGAACACAGCGGATGAAGATAGGAGGCATACCAAACTGCCCTAAGGGAAGCAGGTAAGGCAGTAAGGCAGGCAAAGTCCCAAACTGAGGAAACACTAGCACAAACAGTAAAAGAAGGTGGCAAGACTTTCTTATAGATACATTAGTGAAAAGGAAAGTCCAGAGGGGTGATAGCTAAGCTTAATGGAGAAAAGGGAGCACGTGAGGAGGAGGAACCTGTAAAGGCATCTATCCTAAATAGATACTTTTTGCTCAGTATTTACTGAAGAGAAGGTAGGGCAGGGCCCACAGCTCAGCATCATGGACACAGGGGGGAGGGAGGTGAGCACTACTCCCTTCACAAAAGAAAGGGTCCTACAAGAGCTTGCTAAGCTCAGGTTGGATAAGGCAATGGGACCTGATGGCATACATCCCAGGGTACTTAAGGAGCTAAAGGAGGAACTAGCAGAGCCATTAGCAGAATTGTTTAGTGAGTCTCTGAGCAAAGGAGAGGTCCCAGAAGACTGGAGAAGGGCTCATGTGATCCCGCTCCACAAGAGTGGTAGCAGGGAGGAGGCGGGGAACTACAGACCCGTCAGTCTTACCTCAGTAGTGGGCAAGATTATGAGGCACTCCTTAAGGAAAGGATAGTGCAACACCTGGAATCCATAGGGGCACAGGATCCAAGACAGCATGGGTTTACAAAGGAAGGTCCTGTCAAACTAATTTCATAGATTTCTTTGACTGGGTAACCAGAGTGGTGGACCAAGGGGAGCAGTTGATGTCGCCTACCTTGACTTCAGCAAAGCTTTTGACACTGTTCCACATAGAAGATTGATAAATAAGCTGGGTAATCTCGGGATGGGTCAGAAGTTGGTCAACTGGGTGGCAAACTGGTTGTGGGCAGAAAACAGAGAGTGGTGGTAAATGGTATACAGTCAGAAGAGATGCAAGTCACAAGTGGGGTACCTCAGGATCAGTCCTGGGGCCAGTCCTCTTCAACATCTTCATTAGTGACCTTGCAGATGGACTAGAGGGTAAGGCTTGTCTGTTTGCAGATGACACCAAGATCTGCAACAGAGTAGATGATCCAGATGGGGTGGGCAGAATGAGATGAGATCTGGATAAACTAGCAGAATGGTCAGAAGAGTGGCAACTGGATTTAATGCAAGAAGTGCAAAATCATGCACATGGGAAGAGAAACCCTGAAGCCACCTATAGGCTGGGAGGAGTTGCAGTCTACAAAGGAAGAAAGAGACTTGGGCATCATCATCACTGATGACCTAAAATCATCAAGCTGACCTCTAAAGCAGTAAGTAAGGCTAGGGGGGTGTTAGGGTGTATTAGTAGAAAGTATCACAAGTCGTAAGAGGGTAATAATCCCTCTGTACAAGACCCTAGTTAGGCCCATCTGGAGTACTGCGTGCAGTATTGGAGACCACACCTTCACAGGACATTAACCAAATTGAGGCAGTCCAGAAGGGCAACCAAAATGGTGCAGGACTGCATCAGAAGACATATGAGGACAGATTAACGAAGCTCAATATATACCCTGAGCAAAGGAGGAGAGAGGTGATATGATGAGGCATTCAAACACCTTAAGGGATAAATAAGGTGAAAGAGTCTAACTTGTTTAAATATAAGAAAAATAGCAGGACAAGAGGACACAGCATGAGATTAGAGGGAGGCCGATTAAGGGGAATGTGAGGAAATTCTTTTTCACAGAAAGGTGGTGGATGCATGGAATGGCTTACCAAAGAAGTGGTGGCTATGAATACAGTGCAGGCTCAAACAGGCATGGATAGGCATAAGGGAGCAATACAAATGACTATGAATAGATAGGCCACTGACAGAGCAAAGGCCGATGGCACATTTATAAGGTAGAAAAAGAAATGGGCAGACTGGATGGGCCTTGCGGTCCTTATCTGCCATCAACTTCTATGTTTCTATGTTTCTATGCAGCAGCTGCTGTCTGAGCTCCCTATTAATGGCAGACTGCAAAATCTATGCCAAACTCTGGGCAACCAGGCTATGTGGAGTGATACCCACACTAATCACCAAAGACCAGGTGGGTTTTAACCACAGTCAACACCAGATGATTTTTTAACCTTCTCTGACATTCTAAGACCACTAATACACCCACAGCCCTAGTGGCACTTAATACAGAAGAGACATTCAACAGAGTCAAATGGCCATATCTTTTCTATGCACTACATCAGTTTGGGTTTGAGGACAACTTCATCCAGTGGGCTCAAACTCTATATAATGGAACTCAAACAGCTGCCATTACAAACTGCAGAGTATCAGAAATTTTCAGGCTGCATTGTGCTGTCAGCAAGGATGGCCACTTTCACTGCTGCCATTCAACTTAGCATTGGAGCTCCTTCTACAAAGCATTAGACAGGACCTCAAGATACATGGTATCCAGATGAGAGAGGAACATATGGTTCAAGTATATGCAGACAATATACGCTTACCCTGTCCTGGATCTTGATGTCTATTCAGGTGCTGCTGGATCTCATGCAAGAATCTGGAGCTTTGTCAGGTTATAAACTGAATGTCCCCAAATCAGTGATTTTCCTTTTGCACCAAGCCATGTCAAATTCCCCACACTATGCCTGCGGACTCCCTCCAGTAAAGGACAGTCTTAAATACCAGGGATGGACTTTACCTGGTACATACATTAGGCTGATTGGGACACTTAAACCTGATTCCTCTCATCAAAACTTTGGACAATGAGCTGGGGAGATGGAGGCATTTATGCCTATTGCACTGGGGTAGAGCATGTGCCTATAAGATTATGGCAGTGCCCAAAATTATGTATATTCTAGGCAATCTCTCAGTGACTATTCCACAGCACCTACTGTCCCATCTGCAAAGCCAGGTAGTAAATTTCTTTTGGGTGATGGATTCCAAAAGGCTAAGTCATAAGAAACTGCAGCAACAAGAGGTATTCAGAGGGCTCAACTCACCAAAGTTAGTTTTGAAACACAAAGCACACACACTGTTTCAGTTAAAGCAGGCCTTGCATTTGACAACCCCACACCTATTTGCCAAATGGCAGTTTGTGAAATGAATATTCTTGGAGGTGTCATTTTGAGAATATCTTTGGAGGCCTCACTTATAGTAACATCCTTTTCAAATCACTACCGGCCTTATTAAGCTTTCATCCTGCTATTCAACATTCTAAAAAAGTGTGGACATGGATGACTAAACATACAGACTAGTTATCCTGGCATTCTCCATGTTTTCCAATCTGGCACATTGAGATACTGCAGGTAGACTCTAAGCATCTGCATTTGGGCTGCTGGGAAAATCAAGAGGTGAGGCACCTTGCTGATCTCATTGAACAACACACCAAAATACTAAGTCCTTTGCCCAGCTGCAAAGAAAATGTATGCTATCTAATAACCAGCAATGGGGCTACCTGCAACTATGGCATGAGCTGAAGGCTAACCTAGGCCAAACATATAATGTGGAGTACTACAGCTTATTAGATACTCTCCTTAAAGGTAATTTTAGGGGGAACACATCCAGCAGACAGATCTACATATGATTAGTTATGCCACATCCAGAACCTACACTGCCAATCCAGAAGACAATGCAAGAAGAACTGGGAATATGGATTTTCTCCAGTCTCTGGAAGAAGAGTTGGTCAGTGCTCAAGAGAGATGTAAATGATACCAGAAACAAATTCACACAGTTTAAAATACTACATAGATAGTACAGAATACCACAGAAGCTTTACAGATGGGGCCTCACAAAGTCCGATAAATGCTGGAGGTGTGCCCAAGATGAAGGCACCATAATCCATCTACTATGGAGCTACAGTAAAGAGACTGCATACTGGGTAGCAGTACAAAAAATCTGTGAGACAATACTGAACCAACTGGTAACCTCTAATGTGGCATGGGTTCTCCTAGGAGTAGACCCTAGCATTACATTTGGCACTCCAGACCCACCATTATGGCTTATGGGGTCTCTTGTCATGGTCCAAAGAGTAATATTGTGACACTGGAAACAGCCAGAACTCCCTCAAACAAGAGACTCACTCCCAGAATTACTATAGGTAAGCTGGCATGCTACAAGAGGGTACAATTTAGGGTCCTGAACACAATGGACCAGAACTGGTCAATCTGGGGCAACTACCTACAGTTACTATGCTGTCATATACCGGATGGGTGCCTAATTCCAGAATCATCTCACACACAGCCAACTTCAATTGCAATTTCAGAAACCTAAAGAGGCACACATATTTCCACTCATGCACCTAGCAGGGGCACTTAGCTACAGTATGCTTAGATACCCTAACTACACTACCTGGACATACTACAACCTACACACTGCAGTAACAGGATGGACTAGCATGTTTATCTTTTTTTTTTTCAATTCTATTTCTGCTGAGCTTCAGGCAGGGATATTCCCAAACTCAGTACCTCTGCACCTGACACTGGCATCCCCAGTAACTGCCCAGAGACAAGGTCCGCAGAATGCCCCCTGCAGCAGGGCCCTCAAAGAAGAGACAGAGATCAACCAAATTTTGGTCCCTGGAGCTGGCTGTGGCATCATTCAGTATAGGGTCAGAGGAGTTCAAGTTGCTCTGCCGCACAGGTTTTCCCCCCTTATTATCACAGTGCTATTCATTAAAACAGTTTGAAGTATACTATTATATTGGTGTTCTGTCACTGTCTTGAGGCCTCATGCTACAACATTCTGTAGAAAAGAGCATACTGTCACAGTCAATACACATGGAAGCACAAAAACACAAACATTGGCAGCAGAAAAACAATGGTCTGTCCAGTCTGCCTGATTTGGTATCCCTACTTAACTCCCAAATCTAATGTCCTGCTGGGATTTCTTCCCTCATCCCTCCACCTGGAACATTCACCTCATTAGTTCTGCTCAGTGTAACTATCAGACCTCCTACTCTGTTTCAGTGGTACTTGATGCCAGTTATAGTATCTGCCCCTTACTACTGCTGATAGACTGTTCCATGGCTCAACTAGTAACCTGTGATATGGGTGAGTGAATCTGAGCGACATTAAAACAGCAAGTGTAACATGGGTTAGATGGAGTTAATAGCACATGGTTAAATGGGCTATGTGCAGATAATAGTGCAGAGTAAGAATAGCAACACACATCTGTAGGGAGTAATAGAAACATAGAAACATAGAATTTGATGGCAGATAAGGACCGCTTGGCCCACCCAGTCTGCCCATTTCCCTATCTAATGGATAAGCTGCAGATCCTAGTTAACCAGCAGCCTACTTCTTCCTACCCCCACCCCCTAGAATTACCTTATGACTGTCCCATGCATGCTTGAATTCCACCACTGTTTTTGACTCCACAACCTCCTCCGGAAGGCCGTTTCCAGCCATCCCACAACCCTCTCTGTGAAAAAATACTTCCTTAAATTAACTCTGACGCCTCTACTCTATCTTCAAATTGTGCCTCCTTGTTCTTGCACACCCTTTTGAAAGATGCTACCCTCTTGACTTTGTTGATCCCTGAGGTACTTGAAAGTTTCTATCATGTCCCCCTCTCCCTCCTTTCCTCGAGGCTATCATATTAGCTCCTTAAGTCCCTCTTCATATCTTCTGGTGCAGACCCTGCACCATTTAGTGCCCTCCTCTAGACAGCTTCCATCCTGTCTATGTCTTTGTGAGATTGGGTTCCCAGAACTACACACAGTACTCAGATGAGGGTCTGACCAGCTGTCTGTACAGAGAGATAATAACTTCCTGTTTTTCTACTGGTGATGCCTCTCCGTATGCATCCCAGTATCCCCTAACCCTCCTTGCTGCGCTCTCACATTGCTTGCCCACCTTTAGGTCATCTGATATGACTACCCCAGGTCCCTTTCCATTTTTGTTGTTGTTAGTATCTCACCCCCCATTGTGTACTCTTCCCTGGGTTTTGTTTCCCAGGTGCATTACCTGCACTTCTTACGCACTGAATCTAAGCTGCCATACATTTGACCATTCCTTTTACCTTGCCAAGTCCCTTCTCATCCTTTCCACCCCACCTTGTGCATCAACTCTGTTGCAGATCTTTGTGTCATCTGCAAGAGACATACTTTTCCTTCCAGTCCTCTGCAATGTACACATAAAGACATTGAAGATGACCATCCTAATACTGAACCCTGCGCTACCCCACTAGTAACCCCTTTCTTCAGAGTGGACTCCATTTTACTTACTCTCTGTGTCCTATTCTCCAGCCAATTCTTTACCCAGGCTGTCATCTTGGGACCCACTCCCAGGCTGGCTAACTGTGTATTAATCTTTTGTGTAGGACTGTGTCAAATTCCTTGCTAAAGTCTAGGTAGGCCATGTCCACATCCCTCTCTGATCTACTACTTTGGTCACCCAGTCAAAGAAATCTATCAGATTTGTCTGGCAAGATCTTCCACTGAGAATCCATGCTGCCTTGGGTCCTGTGCCCCTCTGGCCTCTAGATACTCAACAATTCTTTCCTTCAGAAGTGATTCTATCATTTTCCCTATCACTGAGGTTAAACTAACAGGTCTGTAGTTTCTGCTTCTGCCTTGCTCCCACTTTTGTGAAGGGAATCACATCTGCCCTCCTCCAGTCCTCGGGTACCACCCCATCCTCCCATGATTTGTTAAAGAGGATAGTCAGTGGTGTCACTAGTTCTACCCTTAGTTCTTTTAGAATTCTGGGATGAATCCCAATAGGCCCCATTGCTTTGTCCACCTTCAGTTTTAAGAGTTCTTTCAGAACCCTTTCTTCTGTAAATGGGCTGGTATCAACTTCAGTATCAAGAGTGTTTCTACTGTTTGTTTTAGGTACCTCCCCCTTTTCATTTGTAAATACTGAGCAAAAATATTTGTTCAGTATCTCTGCCTTTTCACAGTCACCCTCTGCCCACTCTCCCTCCCCTTTATTAAGCCTCACTATCCCTCCCTTGGTCTTCCTTCGCTCCCTGATGTACCTATAAAAGGTTTTATCCCCCTTCTTAACTGAGTTGGCCATCTTTTCCTCAGTTTGGGCCTTTGCTGTTCTGACTGCCTTCCCAGCTTCCTTTTTCTTTAACTGATACAGTTCTCTGTCCTGCTCCTTCTGTGATTTCTTGTACTTCCTGAATGCTTTCTTTTTCTCTTGAACCTTCACTGCCACTTCCTTTGAGAACCATAGTGGTTTCTTACATCGTTTGTTTTGTTTATTTGTTTCACACAAAGGCTTGTTACCTCTGTGATGGCAGTTTTTATTATTCCCCATTGTTCTTCAACCCTCCTTCCTGCCCATTTGCTAGTGCATTCCTTAGGCACTCACCCATTTTAGCAAAGTCAGCCCTCCTAAAGTCCAGTACTTTTGCCTTTGTGTAGCTTGACTCTATTGCTGTATTTTTGTAGAACCATACTGTTCGATGGTTGCTAGTTCTCAGATGGCTACCCACTTCTACATCTGTGATCTCTCTCCCATCATTTGAGAGAACCAGGTCTAAGATTGCTCCCTCTTAGTGGGCTCCAATACTAGTTGTCTATGGCATGCCCCTGTAGAGCATCTAGAATAACCCCACTCTTGAAGTGGCTGCTGCAACTGCACTCCAGTTAACATCTGGCATATTCAGATCACCCATCAGCAATATCTCCTTTCTCTGTCATTCTAAGTATACTTTCTATCATTTCCTTATCCATTTCCTCCCCCTGAGAAGGGGGTCTGTATACAACCCCTGTGCAGATTGTGGTGCCATTGCCTGTCTCCAAATTTACCCACAGTGCTTCTTCTCCTCCCTGTTTACCCTTCTGTTCTGTTGCTTTGATTCCTTCCATTATGTAAAGAGCTACTCCTCCTCCTCCTCTTTTACCCTCCCTGTCCCTTCTGTAGATAGTGTATCCTGGTATGTTTTTGTCCCAGTCATGGTTTTGTGTGTACCATGTTTCTATGACTGTTACAATATCCAGATGTTCCTCCTCCATCAAGGCCACTAATTCAGGAAGCTTGTTACTCAGACTATGGGCATTGGTACTCATTGCTCTCCATTTTTTGATGGCTTTACCTTCTGTTGCAGCATCCCCCACTGACCTTTCTACCTCTGTCTTTTTCTCATTTAGTACCCTGTTTTGTAGGGAGAGGCTGGGATTTTTCTGCTGCTTATCAGTGCCTCCCCCCTTGAGTAGTTTAAAAGCTTGCCAATGGAACATTTTAAACCGATTGCTCAAAAGACTTGTTCCTTCCTGGACAGATGCAGACCATCCTGCCAGTATAGGCTGGTGTCCCTCAGGTGGAACCCCAGTCCCAATGAAAGCCAAACCCTGTGCTCACACCAATTTTCAACCATTCATTAAACTGCATGGTGCAAAGTACCCGCCTCACCCATGCCATTGACAGGCAGCACCTCTGAGAAGGATACTGTGTGTGCTACTTGTCTTAGGCCCCTCCCCAATGCTACAAAGTCCTCCTGCACTGCTCTAATCTCATGATGAGTCAAGTCATTTGTCTCTAGGTGGACAATGATGTCCAGCTCAGACTCCCATGCAGCTGTTCTCATGATCCTGAGGATGTGCTTCCTGTCCCTCCAAGCCATGGCACCAGGCAGGCACCTTACTTCAGTTTTCCCTGCTCCCCCCAGTTCTATCCCCCTAATAATTGAGTCCCCCACCAGGAGCTGCTTCCTTTCCCTGTGGTGTCCTCTGTATTATTAAAGTATAAAGGGGTATGTTGGTTGAACCAGTAGTGAGCCAGCTGTCTGCTGTAGTGGCCAGCGTCAATACCTTTGTATCTGGTGGACCCGGGTTCGGGACTGGCTTCAGGGTTTGGGTTTATTTTTTGTTTTGTATGGGTGGTTTATGATTTTTTTTTGGATGCAGAGGCCCCTTCCCCCTGCCCTGCTATCTGTGTTCCCCTTCACCTGCAGGTTTGACCCACCAACGTTCTCCCCTTGCTGAGTTTGACCCCCTTCTTGAGTTTCCCATTTCCCCCATTGTCATCCCTCCTGGAGTTGATTATAATAGAAATGGGGGGTGTGGGGGGCTTGCCCCTGCATTAAATATGAGTACAGTTCACCCCCAAATAGATCTGTTAAGCACCAATCACTTACTGTGGATGGTCGGTATTGTGTCGATCACGCTTTTGACTTTCAGCCATTTGTAGTCACTGTTGTATTCAGCTCCATTTTTGCTGGTGTTATTATCTCATAGAACTGCTCAACCACCCCCTCTGTGCAGAAAAACTTCCTCCCATACTTTCTGATCCTTTCTCCTGATGACTTCCATTCATGCTCCCTTGTTGGAGGCTCCCCTTTTCTGTTGTATAGGTCCTCACAGTTCACTCTATTTTAATTTGTAGGTTTCAGTCATGTTTCCCTTCTTCCTTCTGGCCTCCATCAAGTACCTGTTCTGGGCCTCCAATAGCTCTTCATAGGATCTGCCCTGTTGGCCCTGATTCATTGATTCATTTTGGTAGCACTTTGCTGTGCTGACTTCAGTCTATCCCTGTCCTTCCTGTTGTGTAGACTCCAGAACTGAGCACAGCATTCCTGTACTCCAAATGGCGCCTCACCAGTAACCTATTAAGGGGATATAGCACCTCCATTCTACTACTATCAAAACCCCTCCCAATGCACTGCAACATTCAGGTTGCTTTACTATAGGCCATGTTACACTGACTGTTTTTTTTCTGTTTTTGAGGGAGTCACTTTTGATCACTTCCAGGTCCCTTTCTTTGATTGTAGTGGCCAACCTAACACTTACCCCTCCATTCAATAGTCCATCGTAGGCTTCCTTTCCCAGTGTGCATTACATAGAAACATAGAATCTGTGTGCACAAAGGAAACAATGGCCTATTAAGTCTGACCATATTATACTACATCACCTGACCTAGTGTCCTGGGAGGTTGGGTTTTCCCACTCTGCACCCCCAACAACAACCATCATCCCCTTGGTACTTCCCAAGGGGACGAAATAAACCAAAATTATTCACTATTTTGTTCCTTAACTTCTTCATACAACATGATTGGGCAGCGTTTCATGGCTGACATCACTTCATCAGGTCCAATGTGTTTTGTAGCTGTTAAAATATTTGTAAAATATAATCAGTACAACATTCATAATTTTTTTCCTTTTTACCACCAATACAGTACACTCCACAACCCAAACTAACAGTGCTAAAGCACTGTCACCCATGTGCTTCCAGACCACCAACTCCCGTTTACAGTATATTTACATAGTGTAATATCTCCATTGTTCAAATGAAGAGCTCACTTCATGTAGACATTACAGCAGATATTTCGTCATACATGCTATTATTATTAAGTTCTTGATACTTGTTTTAAAGATATTTGGTTGTGGAATTATACAAATCAGTCCTAAAAGGTGATTTTGCAGTCACTTGGTGAAATCACCATTTGGACAGGATCTGAAAGTTTTCACCGCTATTCCTCAAGAAGTGGGGTCATAAGAAGGTTACAGTATGTTGAAAAGTTGGGGTCATAATATGTACAAATGACAACTTATAAGCGTACATTAGAATTTTTTTATGCTTTCTTATAACTCCTGTAATTTTAAATATTGTGACCCCAAATTTTCCACATAGCCATTTTTGACACCATCTTATGAACATGACAGCTGTCATTTTTCAAATTCTGGCCAAAATGTGTTTTCACACTTGTGGCATGAAGTAACATTTTATTGGAGCACAATCACATTTTGGTAGGGATTTGAATACTTTCAGCAACGTGGTTCATGAGGTGGGGTAATAAGAGGGCTATGCTACATGTTCATCATTTTGCAGCAATATTGGCCAGAGTTTGTCTACATGTGCAGGAAGCCTGTGGCAGTTGAATGCGTGCAAACATAATTCTTTCCTTTACAGTCTTAACAGTTTTCCTTTTCACTAAGATTAACCTATACAAAAAAAATCTCTTCAAATGTATTGCACTTAACTATTATTATGATTTTCAACATTTTACCTTAATTAATCATGTTTACAACTCGTTTTCCAACATGCTTCATTCATATGCAGGACCTTATGATACTTAAATAAAAATATAGAACTTATCATGTATTTCTGTGTCTCAAATCATGTACAACTAAGACAAAAATCAAAACTTTTACTACCATAAAAATAAATCTCTTTCTGGGTGTGATTTCATTTTAAAAGGTAATGCACTTCATCCTGCTGGTAGGCACCATGTGTCTGTCCTTACATAGTATTCTCTCCCCAGGTTACTGCAACCCTCCAGATCAGCTAGCAATACAAATAATTTTATTGTGCAAATTATCTTACACTCTCAAAACATACTTTTTTTAAAACTTTATTTATGCATTTTAAAAAATAAACAGCATACACCATAAAATAGCATAAGAAACAGATATGCAGTCCCAAACAATAAGACTCTGTTTGAAGTCATAAAGTCACACTCACTCTTTGAACCTGTGGAACTCTCTGCACCTGCCAGTCATCACCTGCAGTGCATAGTAGCAACTGGACTGGTGTGCACATATGCTTAATATACTGCAATACAGAAGTGGGAATTACATCATAACTGATATCCCACAATGACTCCACCTGTCTGTGCAGCCACAGGGATCTTTCTTCCAATACTCAGGCCACTGTGTAGACTCTATGGTGTGGGGGAAAGAGAGGATGGTGAATCACCCCATATCCTTGGAGTCTAACACATGCTGCAGCAGTTTGCTACCCCTCCAGAGCTATAGCCTACTTGTGTTTTGCAAGATAATACTGTGACTATATAATTGATTATTGCCTACACAGACACACAAAAAGGCTGTGGTAAGGCTTCTCCTTAAGAAGACTTCTTTGGACCCTAATGATCTATCCAACTACAGACCTGTCTCAAACCTTCCATTTTTTGGGAAGTTGATTGAGAAGGAGGTGGCAGGGCAACTAGAACAATAATTGGAGAAACATTACATCTACAAGCCCTTCCAATCTGGTTTCCCACCTTGCCTTAGTACAGAAACCACCTAATCAGGGTGCACCATGATCTTCTTCTAGCGAGGGTTGGTGGAAGTTGTTCCATTCTTGTACTGCTTGACCTCTCTTCAGCATTTGACACGGTGGATCATGGGTGTTGCTGGATCACCTAAGACACTATGTGGGACTCTCAAAAATGATGTTGCAGTGGTTTGTGTCCTTCATATCTGACAGAACACAACAGGTTGCACTCAGCTCCTTTACATTGAGCAGTGCTGTGCTCAGCCGTGGTGTCCCTCAGAGGGTGATCTTGGCCCCATGTTATTCATTGTGTACATGTTGCTGTTGAGTGATATCATTAGATGTCACAGCTTGGTATTTTATTGCTGTGCTGATGACACCCAACTGTATGTGTCCTGTAATCCTGACAATAGTGCAGCTGTTTCAGAACTAAGTTAGTGCCTTAGGGAGATCCAAGACTGGATGGCAGCTAGCTCGTTTAGGCTTAATGCATTGAAGACAGAGTTGTTACTAGTGGAACCAGGTCAGTCAGGTTCAGTGGCAACTAGTGAAAGTGCCCCCTTACTTTGTGGGATGGCATTGCCATTCGTGCTGCAAACAGGATGAAGAATCTAGGGGTCATGGCGAACTCTAAGTTGATCCTGGAGTTCCAAGTGTTGGCCATTGTCTGCAGTGGCTTCTTCCATCTTCGCAACATCACACAGATCAAGCCCTATCTTGAACGGACTAATCTGGTAGCAGTGGTACATGCCATAGTCATGTCTGGTTTGGATTACTGTAATGTTTAGTACCTTGGCTTATCCATGAGGCTATTGTGTCACCTGCAGCTAGTTCAGAATGCAGTGGCTACTTGTAGCTGAGTGTTCATGGTTCAAGCATATCACACCCATTCTCCAGGTTCTCCACTGGCTGCTGATTCAGTGGTGTGTCAGCCTCAAGGTGTGCTTGTTGACATACAAGGCCCTGCACAATATAGGTCTGGGCTACCTGAAAGATCTCCTGGTTCCATGCACTCCTTAGCATGCCCTCTGCTCTGTGGAGGTGGACTTCTTGTCCATTCCTCGATCCTGGTTGAAATCCTCCGATAAGAGGACATTTGTTGTTGCAGTTCTGATTCTCTGGAACACTCTTCCTCAGGAAATGAGAGGTGCTCCTTCACTGGCCACATTTAAAAGATCATTAAAACACACTGCTTTAACCTTTTTGTTTGGCATGGACTCTTGCTTTCAAGTGACTTGATGTTGTTATTTCACTGCTGTTTTATTTATTTGCTTAATTTATTGTGAGGTACCCAGAGCCTCTGGAATTGAATGCCATATAAATAAAATTGCCTTGCCTTGCTTAAATAAGTAGTGGCTAAGTTTTAGTCCTGCCATTAAAAAAGAGACAGGAAAATCAGATTAATCACATACCCAGTGCCCCAATACAGGTGTCCGTCTTATACACCTCTGGCTGTATTATGATAGTTAACATATTTGGAAAGTGGTTTGAGGACTGAATCATTTCCCAAAACAATAGTTCTTCCTAATGGGTTATGTAAGTTTTTTTTGTACTTCAGGCGGGAATATAAAATATAGGCCTTCTGGGATTTGCACTCACTGACATATCTTTTTCATCATCTGTGAGCCACCATGTCAACACCTAGGTTTAATAAGTCAACAGTTTCTATCTGAATTTCTCCTGCAGGGTCATACTCCAAATCTCAAGTATCTTTCAATGTCACTAAGTTGTCATAAATACTCATTCTTGTATTTAGTGTAATCCCAGAAAACAAACCCTCTTACCTTATCTGCTAGTTTCTGTTCCCCCCATGAAAGGAGTAAACACCTTTGAGTTGGCAATTGAGTTACAGAAATTTTACAGCAAAAATAAGTGAGCAGATTGATTTGGCAATAAACCTCATAAACCAGTAACATGGAAACAAGCCCTTAAAAAAGCAGTTGGGTATTAAGTGCACTTTAAATCCTCCAAAAGGAACAAACACGGTAGAGAGTTATATCAAAACAGTTGAGAAGGACATAAAGGAACAACTGAAAAAAGACAGACTTTAACCCACAGAGACAAAATATTATAAGGGTTGAAAGAGAGCCACTGGAGATCTCCGAGAATGACAAGTCAACAATAATAAAACCAGCAGATAAGGGGGAGGTGTTTTTCTCTGGGATTACACTAAATACAAGAATGAGTGTTTTACAATGACATAGTGATGTTAAAAAATGCTTGAGACTTGAAAATGACCTTTCAGGAGAAATTCAGACAGAAAATGAGGACTTATTAAATGTAGATGTATACATGGGGTGTCTCGGAGAAGAAGAAAAAGATATTATAGTAAATATTAATTCCAGAATGCCTATATCCTATGTCCTACTTTAAGTACATAAGAGGTTACATAACCCACTAGGAAGACTTATTATTTCTGGGATTGATTTGGTCCTCAAACCACTTTCCAAATATGTCAATGATTATATACAGTCAGAGATATACGAGATAGACACCTATTTTAGGGACACTGGGCATGTGATAGATCTGATCAGGGACCTTAACAAGGAGAATATCAACTGGGATAAAGTGATACAAGTATGTTTTGATATAAAAGAGTTATACACCAGTATCCCCATCAAGAAGGTCTCGACACTTTACTAAAAGCCTTATGGTGGCAGAAGGACCCCCACCATTCTAGTGAATTTGTAGCTTAGTTAACAGAGATGGACTTAATCAAGAATTACTTTAACTCTGAGAACACATTTTACTTACAAATCATAGGGAAGGCCATGGCCAGCACAACGGCCATGCCTAATGTCTATCTGTTTATGTGGGACTTTGAGAAGACATTTATCCTGGACAGAAATGTAAATCCATGTTTTTGAATGTATATTATATTGGAAATGATACACTGATGACATAATCTGATCTGGCAGGGTAAAGAAACAGAATTGGAGAGTTTTTACCAGTATCTTAATGGCAGGAGTCCCTATGTGTCCTTTACCATCCCATCAGACAAAGGAAAGATTTCCTTTCTAGATCTACTCATTTATAAGGAGGAGGTGCACTTTAGATTACCTTATGCAGAAAAAGTACTGACAGGAACATGACACTACATAACAGCAGCTACCATTATCCAAAACTTAAAAAAGTATCCATAAGGCATAGATGATTAGGGCCAGAAGGAACTGTAGTGAGGACAAGGAATTTGAAAGAGTGAAGGAAGGCATGAAGGATAGAGTCTGTAACAAGGAAGAGAATCTTTTGCAACAAGTGACAGGCAAGGTGTTCAGTATCTCAAAGGAGGAGCTTCTGAGACCAAAGCACAAAGATGACATGGGGGAGAATAGTATTCTCAACTTCCTGTAGTCATCTGAGTGAGATCATCAAGCAGATTTTTTTTTGTGTACTCTATTTCTTCCCCCTGGGTCCTCAGGTCAGCATCCATCCTAGCCACCCATTCAGCCCCATACCCCGATATCAGACTGCACCCCCTCTTCCCCCATGGTTTACCCCCCATGGCGGTGTGGCGAGGAGTTCCCCCAAGCTACTACTCACCTCAAATAACATCCAGTTCAGGAAGTGCCATTCAGGGTCAGGGCCTGCGATGGGTGGCTTCCTCATCTAGCTGACCTGGGACCATTTTCTCATTTTTTCCTTCAGTCGAGAGTTGGGCATGCAATGATGTCTTGGGAGGGAATGTGTACACATCCACACACTTTCATCCAGGTGACTGCCCCACTCAGTGTTTATCTTTGCAGCATTGGTGCTCTGTCCACCAGCCACTGGCAGGGGCCAGAAGTGCACCAACCATTGAAATCTCCTCTCGTTGGAGAGGGAGAGCAGTCTCTTGGATGCTCAATCCCTCTCTGCCCCTGCCAACCCCTGGCAGCCTGTGCTTATTCCCGAACATGGGTCACCGGCATAGTGTGAATTAAGGCCACCAGTGCCTCAGTCTTCAGCACCACCGGGCCTGCTATTAAGCAGAATATTGTTAGAAGCTGACATGCAATACAGGCAGGGAACAGTCAACATCTACACTTCAGAAACAACCCTTGATAACATCCAGGAAAAACAGACAATAAGAGATAACCTGGTACACAAAGCTCACTACACACCATAGGTTGAGAGGAGACAACTTCTCTTGGGACCACTGGCCAATGGCAATGTCCAGAGTGGACACTGTTTCAATGCAACAATACCAGCAAAAACCTGTATAGGAGCACTCATATTCAAATGCCAAAGTTTCCTATAAAACAACATATAAACTGCTCCACAGACTATGTCATTTACCTCCTGCAATGTCCATATGGTATACTGTATGTTGACAAGAACAGGGAAAAATTGCAGATATGGATATAGGTAAGCACAAGAGTGACATTCTAAGAAGAAAGAAAAACTCTGTAGCTGTGAGGCATTTTGAAAATGCAGGTCACTCAGTGAGATTCTTGGTCCTGAACATATGAAAGTTCCAACAAGAGGCATTGCTGAAACAATCTCTTCTTGAATAGGGAAGTATTCTAGATTTATAGTTTAGACTGCTTAAACACTGATATTGGACTGAGTGAAAAATGTGACTGGGCATTGTTCTGGTGACAATTTTGTTTGAAGAATATAGGGTGGCCTGTTGAATCAGGTCCCCTTTATACTTGGGAACACGTTGCACAATTTACTATCTATATACTGAGAATTATAAGGTTACCTGGCACATGCTGGTTCTGTGATGCCACTATCTCTTCTACTTTCACTGATGTTGCCTTCTCTTTTTAATAACAGAACTAAAACGTAATCACTACTTACTAGGTGTCTGAGTAGGCAGTAGCAAATTATATATTCACAGTACTGGCTTACAAAACACATGTGGGCTGCAACCCTGGGAGGGGGTGAACTACTGCAGCATGTGTTAGACTCTGTGGGTATGGGGTGATCTGCTGTCCTCTCTTTCCCACACACTGCAGAGTCTACACAGTGGACTGAGTCTCGGCATGTCCTTGTGGTAGCACTTAAAGTTGGAGTCAGTGTGGGGCATCACTTATCATGACTTCCCTCCTCCGCATTGTGCTATATTAACCACACGTGTGCACCAGTCCAGCTGCTCCTTTACACTGCAGGAGATGGCTAGCAGGTGCTGTGAGTTTCCCAGATCCAAAGAGTGAATTTAACCTTACGACTTCAAGAAGAGATTTAATTAGGAATATTTAAGTTTTGAGAGTTTAAGATAATTGCCAAAATAAATTGATTTGTATTGTTAGATGATCTGGGAAGTTGCAGTAGCCATCGGAGAGAAAATTATGTAATCTTTGGAGAGGAACATTTTTTATGGCAATACAAAGTTTTCTGTTTTGTGTGAGTTTTATGTAATTTGAGACACAGTAATACATCATGAGCACTATATTTTTATTTAAATATCCAGAAGGTCCTGGATATGAATAAAGTATGCTAGAAAGCAAGCTATGAACAAGATTAATTAAGGTAAAATGTTGAAAATCATAAAACAATATGTAAGTGCAATACATTTAAAGAGATACTTGTTTTGCATAGGTTAATCTTAGGGAACAGGAAAAATGTTAGACTGTAAAGAAAATAATTATGTTTGAATGCATTTTAAGCGGTACAGGCTTCATGCACGTTTAGAAAATGGGCACGAGAACATAATTTTCTACCAAAAAAGCAGAATTAAGGCCATTTTGAAAATCAGACATTTACTAGTGGCAATATTTTTGTAACAAGTGAAAAAAAGGTTAATAATTTATTTCTTTATTTAAAATTTGGTAACCGGGAAAGGCATGCTGAGCAGAGGCTTGTTTCCAGGTGTGACCTGGGGGCAGAGGTTATTACACATACAAACAGAGGGATGATATGTACAAATATGGGATAAAGCAAGGTACATATTATAAATTCATTAAGATAAAAAAGTTGATGTGACATATTTAAAATATGAATAGAGAAAAAAACAGGTAATTATGTAAGTATTAAAATCTATACTTTTGAAATATATACAGAGTAGGCAATTGAAATAGTCTGATGGGCCAAAACAGCCAGAAAAGTGAGACTGCAGTATTTAAACATGAGAAAAAGGGATGCAGAATGAGGAGCAGAACCACAAGAAGGTGTGAGGAGTGTGCCTTAGGGTTGCAGAAACATAGAAACATAGACTTTGAAGGCAGATAAGGACCGCTTAGCCCACCTTGTCTGCCTATTTCCCTACCTACAGTATAAGCTGCTGATCCTAGTTAACAAACAGCCTATTTCTTCCTACCCCCAAAAGAATTGCCTTATGTCTGTCCCATGCATTCTTGAATTCTCCCACAGTTTTAGACCCCACAACCTCCTCAGAAAGGCTGTTCCATGCATCCACCACCCTCTCTGTAAAAAAATACTTCCTCACATTGTCCCTGAGCCGTGCCCCCCCATCTTCAAATTGTGTCCCCTTGTTCTTGCACATCTCTTTTTCTGAAAGATGCTACCCTCTTGGACTTTGTTTGTTCCACTGAGATACTTAAAAGTTTCTATCATGCCCCCCCTTTCCTCAAGGGTATACATATTATGCTCCTTTAGTCTCTCCTCATATGGTTTCTCTTGCAGACCCTGCACCATTTTAGTTGCTCTCCTCTGGACTGCCTCCATCCTGTCTATGTCCTTGTGCAGATGGGGTCTTCAGAACTGGATGCAGTACTCCTGATGGGGTCTCACCAATAGTCTGTACAGAGGGATAACAACTTCCTGTTTTCTGCTGGTGATGCCCCTCCCTATACATCCCAGTATCCCCCCAGCCCTCCCTAATGCTCACCCCATTGTTTCATTCTGTACTCATGTCAGGTTATTAACTGTTGAAATAGGGTGAGCATTAGGGTTCTCAGACCCAAAGGCACACCCCTCACATCCGTTCTTGCATGCAGGGTAGAAATGGGCCTTAGGATTGGAAGCCGAAGGTGAGGGTGGGGTTTTCAGGTTGGAAGCCAAGGGTGGGGGGAACAGTCTTATGCTTGGGAACCCTAAGATTGCATTTCCCTACTTTTTACGCTTCAACCTTAATGGTGCTTTAACAACGTCTTTTGCAACGGCTTTCCTTACTTTTTTAGATAGTATAATAATATCCTTATTTTACCATCCCTCCAATGAGATAGTATATCAGAATCCTTGAGATACTATAACAGTATCCTTATTTTACAATGGAAGTGCAGGGTCCTTTGTACCCTGTGCTACCATCTCTCCATTGAGACAGTATAACATTATCTTTATGCTACGATGGGACCGCATGGTCCTTTGGACCCTGCACTCCCATCCCTCCATTGAGACAGTATAACAGCATCCTTATGTTGCGGTGGGAGCACAGGGCCCTTCGGACCCTGCACTCCCATTTGTGCAAATTACATAACTTGCCCAATATACTGTTGTATTTTGCATAAATTACATAATTTGCACAAAATACAACAGTATCTTGTGAAAGTTACATAACTTGTGCAAATTACAACTTTAGTGCCTTACAGATTCTTGTGCAAGTTATGTAACTTGAGCAAATTACAACTTTCCTGCCTGACATATAAATGTTCTCATAAGAATTAATGGGAAATTAAAAGTTTAATAACTTTTGAGTGGATTAATATTTTTTCACCAAATCTTCAAAGGCAAAGCTGTGAGGAAGCGGCTTTCTACCCCAAAAAATTGTGACCACTACCTAAAGCTGTTTCTGAGACACAGGTGAACAAAGAAATGTAAAAAAAAACTGGTAAATTTAGTATTTTTGATATTCTGCATCTCCAAAACCGCAAAACTGATTCACACAAATTTTGGAACCTCAGAAGACCTTCCCCCTAGAGATTATGGGTGCCAAATTTTATGTAAATCTGTCAAACAGTTCCAATGTTATTAAGGTTCAAAAATTCAGTTTTCAGCATGTATTTTGGGCAAATTACTGTACATAACTTGTGCAAGATACTATTGTATTTTGCACAAATTACGTAATTTGAACAAAATACAACAGTATCTTGCACAAGTTATGTAACTTGCACAAATTACACCTGACATACATTTTCCCATATGAAATAATTGGAAAATAAAGTTTAATTTAAACATTTGAATGGATTAGTATTTTTTCACCAAACCTTCAAAAGGTACATCTGTAAGGTAAAGGCTTTCTTCCATGAAGAGAGATCATGCATACCACATGTCTTGCAAATCCATTGAAGGGTTGCAAAGTTATTAAGGTTCAAAGTTGTGAGTTTAACATAAACCTTTGCACTCAACCCTAGTATACTGGTGCTAACGTGCCAGTATTTTATATATATATATATATATATATATATATATATTAGAAACAAAATACTCCATTTAAAATGCATTAGTAAGTTGTTAGGCACCAACAAAGCTAGGAAATTCAGTGTTAGGGTTGAAAGAGCCCCTTGGCCCCCTACCCACCCCCAACTGGCATCGGGGTGTGCATTAGGAATATCGGTCCTCTCACCCCATTCTCCTACACCTCTGCTTCTTTACACATATGATGGGGTGAGAGTTGTGACAACAACCCTAATGCACCCCCAATCAACTGAGGAGTGTAATCCCGAGGCCAGAAAACTTCAACCATAACACAAATTTCCTTGCTTTTGTGGATTATAGGAACCCTGACTAATGTCATTAAATGGAGTTTTTTGCTCTATATATAATATATATATATATATATATATACATTTTTTTTCTTATTGCAAAAAGCTTCATTAATGCATCAGTTAGGGTTAAAGTGACAAAAGTGGGGAAGTGAGATGTTAGGGTTGAGCCCCTAACCCCCTTCCACCACCCCACCACTCCATCCTCCACAGAACAACAGAAGCTGGGGTGTGCCATGGGGTCTTCAGGCCCAACTCTCACCCCATTCCATGTTTAAACAGGTTGAAATGCTACAGGAAAGGAGAATGGGGTGAGAGTTAGGCTTCACGACCCCATGGTGCACCCTGACATCTGTCAGTCACTGGAGGATGGGGAGTGGTGGGGTGGTGGAGGAGTTATGGGCACAATCCTAACATCTCATTTCCCCACTTTTGTTGCTTTAACCCTAACTGATGCATTAAAGAAGTTTTTGCAATGAATTTCCTTACTTTTTGAAACAGTGTAATATAACTCATAAACGGTATGTGTTGGTGGGAGCATGAGGCCCTTTTGGCCCCGGGCTCTAACCAAACTACCCATTTTTGCATAATGCTATGCATCTGTGGGAGTGTGGGCCCTCTGGGCCCTGTGTTCCCACTTACACGTAAAAATGGAGCCATACAGCAGCTCCATAGTACTGAAAAGGAACCCTTGTAACAGTTATTTGCCAATATCTCAGTAACCATACAAACTAGGAAAAAAATTCCACTGCAGGTGTAATGTATGACTTCAAAACTTCCTCACAGGCTTTATTCGCCTAGAGGTGATCTAAGCTGTGGGTATCAAAAAAATCCGTATCTCACTTTGTTTTCAAGATACAGGCACTGAACGTCGCTATGGGCACCACAATGTTATCCTATGGGAAAAATCTCAGCTTTGTGATGGCATATCTATGGAACCAATTAACTTTTCAACACCTTAATAGCATAATTCATATCACCAAAGCATCCCCTATATGCTCTGCATATTTCAAGTCAAAAGACCAAGCCACTTATTTACAGTGCAGTGGCAAAGTTTTTATAATCCTAGTTCGTGAGCTGTCAAAATCCCCATTTGTGAGGCCAATCCCCATTCGTGAGCTGTCAAAATCCCAATTTGTGAGTAATCCTTGATCATCAGATTTTGGCCATCTGGTCCTTAAATCACGAACAGCGACTTTGTCAGTTCGCGAAAGGGGATTGGCTCACAAATGAGGATTTTGACACCTTGCAAATGGGGAGTTTGACAGCTTGCGAACAAGGAAATGAAAAATCAATCCCCTGTCACAAGCTGACAAAATCCCCATTCACGAGATGATCCCCTTTCATGAGCTGTTAAAATACCCATTTGTGAGCCAATCCTCGTTTGTGAGAATGGCCATCTGGTCCCAAATGGACGATCAAGAGTGTTGTCAGCTCAAGAAAGGGGATTGCTCATGAAAGGGGATTTTGTCAGCTCGCGAATGGGGATTTTGTCAGTTCATGAAGAGGGATTCAAAGCCAGTCCCTTTTGGTGACAAAATCCCAGTTCACAAAGATGATCCCCTTTTGTGAGCTGACAAAATCTCCGTTCGTGAGACAATCCTCATTTGTGAGAATGGCCATCTGGTTCCCTAAGTCTCAATCAAGGATTTTGCTACCAAAGCAAACCGAAGGTATAGGTTTGTAGAGGCTGTCACCCTGAACAAAACCCATGCCTAATTGTAACAAGAAGTCACCAGTGGAGGAAGCTATGACATTTTGTTTGGGGGGGAAGGCGAAAACAAGAAGGTGGCTTGCGAATGAAGACTTTTTTCTCACAAATGGGGATTTTTTAAATCCCCATTTACAAGGTGACAAAATCCTTGATCATGAGCTCAATCCCCTTTCTCAAAACGTACATATAAATCTTGAATGCTCAGAACCCAAATATTATAAATTAAATAACTTTGGAACAGATTCATATTTTTTCACCAAATTAATGCTGGATTGTTCTTTGACCAAACCTCTTTCTACCTTGAACATTTCAGGCCAAAATACCAAATAATGCGGCTGCAGCGTGATGGGCAAAAATCAGCAAAAAAGTGTCCAAAAAGGTGAAAAACATGTTTTTCAGCACTTCGCTGCATGTAAATTGCAAACCTGACCAAAAACGAAACTTGACAGCTCAAGGGATCTACCATATGAGACTGCACAATCCAAATTTCATGCATATCTGTTGAACAGTTGCAAAATGATTGAGGTGCAAAATCTGGGGTTTAATACTAAACTGCTTACTCAACCCTAATTATAATATCTATATCTATAACTATATTTATATCTATCTCTCTCTCTATCTATATATACAGTATATATAGATATATATATATTATATACAGTATATGTGTGTGTGTGTGTGTGTGTTGGTGAGGGAAGCACAAGGGTGATATTGCTACAGCACTGTTGATTTGAGTTGTGGAGTGTACTGAGGTGGTGCAGAAAATTATTTTTTTTAACTATAGTACTGACTATAATTTATAGATATTTTAACATATATGAAACACAGTCAGCCTTATGAATTGGTGACAGCCATGAAATGTTGCCTGACTACCTTCAAACCAAGGATAAAGTACTTTCCTACACTTCTTCAATAGCCAAAGGCCTCAATAACTTCTTCACCAATCTCAGCACCTACACCTCCCAATTTGCCACTCCAAAACACTGTCGACCCTCACAGGCCTCCAACCCTCTTAGCAACAATACTCCTCCTTTCCACATCAAACTATGTACCTATGAAGAGGTTCTCAGACTCTTAAACAACTTGAATGAATGTGGATCTCCTGGCCATGAATCGCTAGAGCCCTGCTTCTTAAAATGGGGAGCTCCCGTGCTGGCCTACCCAGTAAGGGATCTAATAAACAGATCCTTCTGAGAGGGTACACTCCCCACTAAGTGGAATGCAGCCCTTGTCATTCCAACTCATAAGGGGGTATCAACCTCACAAGTTGAAAATTATCATCCCATCTCCATACTTTGCCACCTCGCCAAGGTTCAGGAATGAATTCTTTATAACCAACTATAGGATTACCTAGAACAACACCAACTGCTGTCCCCCTATCAACATGGTTTCCATAAAAAAAACACATCATTCTCTCAGTGCTCATCAAGGTCATATCTGACATTCAACTCGCCTTCAGTCTGCGACAAGCCACTGGGGCCAGCTTTGTGGATCTCACCAAAGCCTTTGATTTGGTGAACCATGAGCTGCTCCTAAGGACCCTATCATCACTAGGACTTGATTTGCACTCTTTATCTTGGATCAAATATTACCTGTCTGGCTGCTCCCAAAGTGTTACCTGGTCATGCTGCCACTCATCCTTCAAACCCATTGCTCTTGGTGTACCCCAAGATTCCATTTTGGGGCCACTACACTTCTCTGTCTTTCTTAATAAATTACCCTCATTCTGTGGCGGTGCAGCAGTACAGCTTTATGCAGATGATGCCATCATTTGCAGGTCCTCTGCAGACATCCCATGGCTCAGTCAGTAATTGAACACTGACTTCCGCCAACTGGAAGAGTTGTTCCTGGCCAATAATCTGCTACTAAACTCTTAAAAAAACAAAAAAAAGAGATGCTCTTCCTTTCCCATGCCCTCAAATCTAACCATCACCCTAAATTCTCCATTTCCACTTGTAGTGGAGAACCCTTAGAACTGGTGCACTCTTTTAAATACCTTGGCATCCTGCTAGACTCAAGCCTGTCTTTTGAGGCACATGTTCATAAAACCATTACAACCCTCCACCAGAAACTGGGCCTGCTCTACCAGCACCACCCACTACTATTAGAGGCTTCTTGTCAAAAAATTGCCTTGGCCTCCCTCCTTCCACTACTTTCCAATGGTGCCCCATTATTCATGACACTCAAATCCTCCCTTTTGAATCAATTAAAGAAAGTGCATCATAGGAGAGGATGCTTTGCTTCTGGTGCCCCTTCCCCGACAGCACCACTACAATGTTCTAACATCCTTAGGTTGGCTTCAGCCGGAACATAACTTTCTGTATACCTCCTCTGCCTTTCTTTTAAGCTCACTCACCTGTTCACTCCAAGTCTTTCTGATATTGTGGTACAGTAGTAGCAACAGACACTGCAAGCTATTTCCCAAAATTTCTGTGATATTTCCAGAAATATCAGATGCTTTTTGCATTTAAACAGTAGGGGCAGCAGAGAGAATCTCTTCAGAAATTTCGTAAAATATCTAGAAATAGCTTGCAATGTCTGTGGCTACCACTGTAAGAAAATCTGTTTGCTGGGCCCTACATTCCTCCTCTCGTCCTCTCCTGTCTGTGACATACTGTCACCTAGCTGTAAGCAGGAGATCCTTTGCCTATGCTGCACCCCTCAGCTTGGAACTCCCTCCCTCCATCTCTCCTCTCTTGCACTTCTTACCCCAGCCTCAAATGTTCGCTTTAAAACCACCTAATGGAGTTACAGTAGGAACCTGCTCCTGCCTTACCTAATCTATCTTACAGTTTCTCCTGTAATGTGCTGAATGCAAATTCTTCCTGTGTGTTTCATGATTCACCTTGTCATTGTTGGTCTGAATGCTACATCTGTTTTGTTTATTGTTTTAAATGCTTACATACTGTACCTATACTACTGCACCTCTTACATGCAGCTGTTATTTCTGATATGTTGCCCACTCTGATTTAAGCCCCATACTCTGATATCACTGTTTTTCCATTATTTACTTTGTGTAATTTTGATTATAATTGTACCTTACTCCCAGGAGATTTTCTTATCTCCATATATGCAGTGTGCCTTCACTGTATGTACACTTATCCTGTATCTGACTTATATTTATTGCATTTGAATCATTTTGTATTGCTACACAATTGTATTAAATGTCTATGTCTATGTTCTTATTTATGTAACCTTCCCCAGGTCATCCCTGAAAAAGGGACTGCATGGTCCCAGTGGGCTTACCCAGTCACCAAAATTCAAATAAATACATAAATAAATGTTGTTGTGTGATGTTAGGGGATACCACCACTTACCAGTAACACCACTTACCAGTTGGCATGTGCTTTTGGTGCCAAACATAACAAATTTCAAAAATGGACTTTGCCTCTGTTTGTCAGCGTTTTTTTTGGCGTAGCACTATAGACTGTTTATTTCTTAAGCTATTACCTTACAACCACTAGAAATTACTGTAATCTGTGTGTTTAGCTTAAGACAACTGCTTTATCTCTAATGCTCTGTTTAAAGTGTGCTTAGACACCAGTATCCTAAAGCAATCTCTGCGATTCCTTAAGACTACTGCTTTAAAACAACTAAATTCTTTAAGACTACTACTTTATAGCCATCAGAATTTAGCCATCAGTAGTGTACTGACATTTTAAGTAAGTATTCCACAGTTTAATTGTACTGCGCACATACAATTTCAGGCCCAGCATGTTATTGGATCTTACCTGCAGAGTTGAGTTTGCCCTGCCTCTCAGCCTGCTTATAAATCTCTCCCATTCTCTTCCTTTGTCTCTCAGCTAAGGGGTCGAGAGCCCTTCCCAGAAGGCTATGAGGGGTCGTGAGGGCCTCCAACTGCCTGCCCTCCCCAAGTGGAGCACCACAGCAATTTGCCTCACCCCGCCCCCGGAGCGAGCAAGGTACAGGATGCACTCTCAGGACCAGTGCCACCACTTACCAGTCGGCGTGAGCTTGCCCCGCCGGCACTCCATGCCGGCTCCCTACCACCCCTACCACCCTTGGTTGACTTTCAGATTAATACTAATTAACACGTGACCGTTTGAGATCGCAAAAACCAATCAGCCCACTTTCTCATTAGAAGCTTATCTGCTGTCACCACTAGTGGCCGCTACACCCAGCCCCTGATGCTACAACAATAGGCAAAATGTTACTACTTTCCCTCCCACTATTCCTCATTTTGTTTCCCCTAGCCTCACTCCCCCCCAGCAACTCAACCACAATGGCACCATATCTACTCTTCCTATTACACCATCACAGCTCCCCTGTCTCTACCCTCAGCCACCTTCCTACATCAACAGCCACATGGCCCCTTTCATACTTGGGTACTAGGTGCATCAATCCTACCTCCTTCCTTTCACCCAGGGAAATCTGTCCTATAGATCATTTCCACTGTTGCCACTGAGCCCACCCTTCACAAACCCATCTCCTGCCTTAAGACTAGACCTTACTGGTACAGAACCAAACACTTCTAATACTGCTTCTTCTCCTGGCAGGGGATATCAAAGCCAGCCCTGGTCCTACCCCCCCAATCTCCCCATCCCAATGTCCCTCCCCACGGGCCTGAGACTACTGCACCTTAACATCTGCAGCATCATGAACAAAATACCAGCACTACATCTAATTGCCCTATCTCTATGACCAGACGTCCTCATACTTTCATAAACTTGGTTAAATCCACACCGCACGGTTTCAGATTTAACCATCCCTGGCTATTCGTTGATCAGGCAAGACCACCAGGGCAAAAAAAGAGGCGGTGGCATTGCCATGTTTATCTCCACCAGGCTTCAGTTCACCCTGGTTCAAATCCCCACACCTTCACCAGGAATAGAGTAATTTCTAATCAAATTAGCACTCCCTTACTCCACCCCTGTGTATGTTGCAGGTTACTACTGCACCCCTAGCACCCCCCTGCTCAGCGGCCAAGATCACCTGGCCACACTAAAATCATCTATCACAACTGGTGCGCTCCATATCCACGGCGATTTCAGTTTCAACTGGCTCACCAAAGACTGCTCCAAACTGCGCACAAAAATAAATGTCCTAAACCTATCCCAGCTAATCTCCCAACCAACCCGATTAAACCCTAGAATGCTTAACCACTCCCTCCTGGACTGGGCTCTCACCTCCCACCCACACAGAATTATTAATTCTAGCCTTCTCCCCGACTCCCTCAGTGACCACCACATGATATACATGATCAGGAAAGTACACAGATCCTCAGAATCCCCTCCAATGACAATTCTCACAAGATCTTAGAAATCTCTAGTCTACCTTCTCTCCTGCATGACCTGGCTCACGTTGACTGATCCTTTTATACCGAAGGCCCCTTCCATTGACTACACTTTTGAAACTTTCAGGGCCAGCTTTCTCACAATATGGGACTCCCATTCCCTTCTAAGAAGTAAAAGAGCAAGGGGCTTCCACCTCCCCTGGGTTTCCTCAGACATCGTTAGCCTATGCCGTACCAGGGACCTGGCATGGAAAAAACATAAGCAAATAGGCTCCCAAGTATCCCTACAAAGCTAACGTACCCTTCACAACTCCTGCACAAAATTTATACACCAGGCCAAAAAGAACTACTTCACGTCGGCTCTGAACTCAAACCTTAACCACCCCACTAACTTTTGGAAAACTATCAAATCCCTCCTGCCCAACCACCAACCCGACCCTATCCATCCATGGCACTACCATCACTGAGCCTAGTGAAGTTGCTTCAGCCTTCAATACCTTCTTCACCAGCTGCACAGCTTCTCTCCTATTGGGTCTCCCGGCCCTCCCCACACACGCCTAATACCTATGTGAAATCTCAGAACCCCTCTGAGTCCACCAGGTTCTCTTTTCATCCAGTCACCTTAACCGAAGTGCTCCAAGCGCTGAGGTCTCTCAACCCCAACAAAGGCAAATGCCTCTCTGATCTGGACACCAAAATGCTACACTTATCTGCCCCTGCCATACCCACTCCACTAACCAACCTCCTCAACTTCTCCTTTTCTCTGGCCAAAATTCCAGCCACTTGGAAGCAGGTGACTGTTATCCCCCTCCCTAAGGGTGGGACACCTCCATGCCGGGCAATTACCACCCCATCTCTCTACTCCCAATACTAGCCAAAATTCAGGAACACCTTACCCTTGCCCAACTTTCCCTATACATAGATGCATCCTTCTTCTTCACCTCCCCTATCAGTCTGATTTCTGCACATCACACTCTACCATCACCTCTCTATTAAGACTAACCGATGACATCCTCTCAGGTATGGACAAAGGGCAGATCACCTCAGCCATATTTATAGATCTGGCCAAAGCCTTTGATATCATCTCCCACCCTATGCTACTAGCCAAACTAAATGATGCTGGCCTCTCCAGCCATGCCACAATTTGGTTTCATGCCTACCTGGTAGGCAGACACCAATTGGTGAAAATCGGCTTCCACAACTCTAACCCCCTCCCAGTCATTATGGGTATCCCCAAAGGCTTGGTCCTGGGTCTGCTACTTTTCTCAATATTCCCGAATGACCTCCCATCAGTCTGTACACATTCATCTATCCATATGTTCACAGATGACACCATACTGTATGCCTCAGGCCACTCCACTGGTGAAGTGACCAATGTGTTACAGCAGGATTTCAACATTGTACAGCACTGGTTTAGGTACAACCAACTATTCCTAAACACAAAAAAGCCATCTCACTAACCTTCGGATCGCAGTCATGACTGTCCCACCTAACCGCTCACCCCTCATTCCTAACCCTTGATGGGACCACCCTGGAGTCCTGCACCTCTTATAGACTCCTGGGGATCTGGCTTGATCAAAACCTAGATTTCTCCACCCACATTGAATCCCTACACAAGAAGCTCCACCCCAAACTTGGGTCTCTTTATCGCAACAAAGGATGCATGCCAACTCCGGTCCAGAAGGAGATAGTATAAAAAATTATTCTTCCACTACTTGACTATGGTGATGTTGTCTATGGCGCTGCACCCCCATCCACCCTGGCTAGCCTGTACACACTTTTCCATTCCTTCTGTCACTTCATCCTGGATTGCCCATGAATGACCCACCACTGTGACCTTTATAACTCTCTAGCCCTGCCCTCACTCCTGGCCCATAGACAGATCCACTGTGCCAGAGTCATTGTTAAATTCTGGTCCCAGTCCCTACCCCCTTAACTCAGCTCTTCCATAATGGCTCTGCCTCCCCCTGCCTACTCCCTCAGAAGCACTGACTCCAGGCTTCTCAATGCTTCATTCATGCACACATCCAAAGGCCAATCCACCTTCAAATATCATATGCCCAAACTATGGAATGGCTTGCCTGCAGACATCAGGTGTGCAACAAACCCCAGGCAACTCTTCTCACTCCTTCGAACACACTTCACTTCACTTCCACTTGCACCTGCACCTAGAAACTGTAGTACCTAAACCCTACTGTCCTGGTGTGCTGGGTAATCTGATTGCACTTTTAACTGCATTAACTTGTACTGTATGTAAAAATCATCTGTCACTGCTCTACATCTGTTAGCAATGTGGATTCTTCTGCTGTATTTTTTGTGAGTCACCAATGTAACATTGTCTGCATCCTTGCTGTATATATTGTACTATATGTATTTACTAGCCTCTGCTCACTGTACCCTAACTTTCTCCGGGCTGCATCTAGAAACGAGTGACTATGCACTCAGTGTGCTTGCCTGGTAAAACTATTAAATAAATAAATAAATAAATAAATAAAAGAGCGATTAATTTTGGTTTATTTTGTAGTGTTCATCCTTCTTTATTGAGTGCTGTTTGGATTTGTCTTTTGGATGAAACAAGATTTAAACTATCGTATCTTTACAGTGGACGGTCAACCTGGATCACCAAGGAAACATACTCCCTTGTGGGACTATGAGTTCTCTTGCTCTGTACTAGCCATGTTTGAACCCACTTTGCCCACCACTCCAACCAGCAAACTGCTTCATAGCTCTTCCACCTTCTCAGTGAAGTAGAACTTCTTCACACCCCTCCTGAATATACCCTCACTAGCCTACAACCATGGCCTTTTGTGACTGTGTCCCTATTTCTAAAAACAGGTCTTTCACTTTTGCCCCTGTTTGTGACCCTAAGAAATGTATATGTCTATTACAGTGGTTATCAGAAAGTTGAATGGTAACGAGATATACCATGGCAGACACGGTGTGCCTAGCGGTGTACTGATCAGTACAAAGAAATACTTCCTTACTGCTCAGTAATGCATTAAGTGGTGGCCGAGTTCTTAATTGGCTGAAACAGTTGAATTCTCAGCAGCAGTGGCTTAAATGTACCAGGTGGCGCTGCCTGTAATTTAATTTTTCTTAATTAATGTCAATTTTCCAGTAGGTGTCCCCACTGTCCACAATCCAAGTCAGGACCTCCCTGTTTGAGCCCTTTTTTTGTTGTTGTTGCAAAGAAAATTGTAGAGGACCCTCAGTCACAAGCCCTGTCTTCCTGTTTTCAAATAAAATATTTTCCCCCAGTAGTTTAGTGAAACCCCATCTGCAGGACATGATCCCCTGTTTCAAAATAAAATATTTTTCCTCTTTTGGTTTAGTGGATCCCTGCCCACAAGCCCCATCACCCTGTTTTAAAATAAAATATTTTCCCTTGTGGTTTAGTGGACCCCCACACACAAGCCCTGACCCCCCTGTTTTAAAATAAAATATTTAGTGCATCCCCATTCACCAGCCCTGATCCATTCATTTTAAAATAAATACACAAAAATATTTTCCTTTTCATTTGCAGCAGTCTTTAGCATACAAGACAGACTACTGGTCAATTTAGTAACTATAAGATAATAGATTCACTTATAGTTTGACAATTTCAAGATACTTTCTATATAATTAATAATCTAGTTTTGAAAGAATAGCAGTGGCAGTGGAAGGATAAACATATGCTAAATAGAATAATAAATAGAAGAACAATTTATTCAGCTGCTCCATGACCCAAATAACCATATGGCCACTGTACAACTATTGAGGAATGCTAAGCTAACACTGGGTAGCGGGGTCCCTTTCATGCACTGTAGTCCCAGAGGCAACTAGGGTCTGGGTCGGGTACAAGGCAACTAGGTTTAAATCAGTTTCCCAGTTGTTTCTTTGGGAGGCAAGTTAAGTGCAGGAGCTGATTAAACAAGAGGCTAATATGCAGCTAGAACCAGCGGCAAAAAATGTACAGTAGATACAAAATATTTTTGAATACCACTTTAAACTGCATGGCTCTTGACGATGTTGTTATTATATTGTCATACAGCTTCGTAAAGTCCCTTGATTTTTTTTCCAATATTTAGATACTATAGAAGCTTAACTTGCCACTTCAGTAAGGAAAACACTGGCATCTTCTATATATTCTAAAGATAATATGCTTAGTTCGCATAGTAGACAAAGTTTATATACAGTAATCTCCTGCTCTTTTATTAAATGCAGCCCAACAAAATCATTAAATATAAATATGTGTATATTTAAAGGCATATTCTTAGCAGTAAGCATAACAATGTATTCCTTGGTCTTTTGCCACCACTGTTGTAAAAAGGGACATAATGATCCAAGCATGCCACTGCCATGCTAGAATTTAGGAGTATGCAAAATCCCTACTTTAAAGACTGTTTGGGGTATAGTAGGCATTAGCGATAATGTTATATTGAATGGACTTGTTTTTTATCAGACATATCCTTTATTGGCATCTCTCCATACTCCATCCCAATTATAGGAAAGAATATTAATACCTGTTTATTTTTCCATTGTTTGCTTAACATTAATTTTTTATTAATTTTATGGTATTTCTTTTTAACAACATCTAGATAACTTTTGCTTAAAATCTTTATGGTATTACATTTCTGTATATGTTCCAAATTAAATAGGACTTGTTTCCAGTCAGTGTGATTTTGATTTGGTAGATGGACAACTAAAGCTTTATATTAGTGTTTAATGTTTTTGTATTCCCACCAGTTCAAATTTAAATCTCCTTTGTACTGTAGTTCCAGTGATGACAGAAGACCATTGCAGCCAAGTAGTTATGAAATGTAACCAATTATTGGTTTTCATTAAAGAGAATACTCGAAGTAAAGACTGCTGTGCCAATTTATTGAGCCATGGTGTGACCACATTTAGAATACTGAGGCCAGTTTTGGCCATTGCATTACAGGGTAGATATTAAAAGGCTGGAGAAAGTACAATGCAGAAATATAAAAATAATTTGAGTAAATGAAGGCAGAAGCTATGGTGAAAGATTAGGGGCACTATGCCTGTACTTTATAGTTTGTAAAAGAAGTGGTAGAAAGACCCTAGTACTGTTTACAAAGCCTTCATGGACGAGGAATTCAGTACTTGTATTCATATGGAATTCAAAAAAATCAGTTTTTCAGTTCAGAGGATACAAGTGACAATTGAGGGGAGACCACTTTAAGACAGGGAAACATACTGTAGATGATGGTTTACACAACCAGTAGTTTCTATTTTGAATAATCTTCCAAATAGTACAGTGGATAATGAGAACATTTTTTTCTCCCCTTTCGGGGTGCGGCAAATGGAGGTCCAAAAAAATGACACTGTATCACATTGTGTGATCTGAAGTCTGTGTAATGAAGTGAATATGGTTCTTAAAAATATACATCATATAATTTGTGCTGCTGGTTTGTGTGCTCGCTGTGTGTAAAACTACTATTTCTCATAAGCCGATTGTTCCCACTGTTACTTTTTTCTCAGCTTAGCAGAATCCATCTGCTATTAAACTGAATATCCAGGACAAAAAAAAAAAAAAAACAGGACTAGCAAAGCACAATCAAGCAGTCTGAATGTATGCCAAGGATTTTAACCCATCAGCACTAGTGAAGTCATTTTTATGGCCACAAAGTTTAAACGCATTTAGATGCACACATACTGTAGATGGCACGAGTTAAAGAAAAGCAGAAGTATATTGCTTCTGAGAGACATTGTAGTGTTACCCCAGTGAAGACATAAATCACCTGTGGAATTACATGGGGCTGGATATTCAAACTGCTCCCAAAAAGTGCGCAATAGCAGGAGCAAGCACAAGTCCATTGAGCCCATGTGCAATAGATGCGATACTCAAAAAAGGAGCAAGCCAAATTGCGCCAACAGCCAACGTCTGAATATCGCACAACCTGCACCATAGCGCAACTAGGAAGGGGAAGCTGAGCAGATACGATGCGCTATGGCACAACAAGGGCTGCCCAGCTGAGCAGCCAAAGGTGCCATAGTGCAAGCAGGGAGACCCCAGCAGCAGAGCAATGTGACTGCACAACCAGGGAGGTAGGTAGGGGCCCACCACGTATGCCACAGATGGGCACAGGAACACACAGCAGAACTGACAATGTGCCCCCACACCCTAAGCACAGCACAACTGGGGGAAGGCTGGAATATCCACCGGCCCATAGGGAGAAGCAAGCAAAGCACAGCTGGGTCATGGTGCCCCAGCACACCCACTGGCAAGCTGAGACTGCCACACAAAGGAGGCGGACCACCCATGCCACACCAGCCCCCCCAGTGCACAGTACACCCTGCACCATGACCCCAAGACACCCCCCATGAGTAGTGACCACCACTGCAGGAAACCTCATGCATACCACCACCCCCACTTGCACACTGCAACCTTGTGTACCACAGAACCATACAAGCCAGACCCACCATGACCACACAGCAATGCAACAACGGCAGACACAGTGCCAACACACACAATCCCCCTGAGGCACAGCTGAGAGACCGACCATGTGTCAGCACAAGAGGTACCCCACACGGGAAAGGGCATGCCCCTGACACCACCACCATTGAGACAGCACCCTGCACAGTAGACAAGTGTCACATCCCGACCCACCATGAGCCACAGCAGCCAGCACAGACACCCAGTGGTGCATGAAGCATGCAGCACACTGGATGCAACACAGTGCAGAGGCAAACACACACCCATACCCAGGGGACACTTAACACAGGGACGCAGTAGTGGTAGCAGCAAGCCCCAGTGTGGGCCCATGAAAACTGTGCACACACAGCCTGCAGTCCTCCATGGCACAGGGGTGACACTCACCCTGTGCATGAACTGTGGTCCTGTACGCCACCAGCATATGCCTGGAGCACAAGTCACAGACAGTGGTGCACAGCCCCTGCAACACACACAAGCCACAGCATGGAGGTGGGACAGCAACTGTGGAGGCCACAGTGTCACCTGAGGCAAACATGCACCCCAGCAGTGACAGGAGGCAACCCAGCATTGTGACGGTTACAGTGGATGACCTGCAGGGACAGCCACCACTGAAAAGGCAGCAGACCTCTCAGGCCACAGACATGCAAGGGTGTCAGCTGCACAGGCCAAGGACAGGTTGACAGGGGCACAATGGACACAGAGCATGCACCATGTACCACTGCACACAGTAATGCAATGTACAGGGAACAACACACACACCACAGACACCGACTGATAGCCACTCTCACACCAGAGACACTTCCCCATGCACACACACACACATACCCATGACTGAACCACCCCAGATGCCATGCACACCACCACAGCTGAGCACCTATAGCCAGCTGCAAATCAGAGACCACCACAGTATTCATATCAAAATATTTGTATTCAAAAACATATCAAAAATAACTATATACAACTATGTACAAACTTGGGGGGAGCGACAGGAACAAGGTGGGGGTGGGTAAGGGGCAGGGGTGAACAAATGGGAGAGGGTAGGTGGGGTGTGAGGGTTGATCAAAGGGGGTAGTTGCAGGAAGGTTGTGTAGATGTCAGTGTCCAGCCTGGTCCTTCTCTGCATGGGGCTGTTGACTGGGCTGCCTCCTCCTCCTGACCCCATGCTGCTGTAAGGCCCTCAATATGGAGAGGGACTCTTGCGGCACCTGCAGCATCTCCTGGTCAGCCTGCTGGATCTGCAGGAGTATCCAAACACCTAGGACGAGGGATCAGAGTCAATAGGTGTGACTGTCCATCCCCCTGCAGCCCACCCATTATGCATGGCATACAGACATGTGCCATGCTCCTGTGATGGTGTGTGCCCACCCACAGTGACCGTGTCCACAAGACATGCCCAACCAGGCAGCAACAGCCATGTGTACCACTGCACACATCCACCGCCCATGTCCAGCACAACCAAGGCCATACAGTAACGTGGCTATGCGGTGTGCAGGCAGTGCCACAGCCATGTGCCCAGTGCAGCATGGACCACCATTGATGCACTCCCAGATGTGCAGTGCCACTGGACAGTGCTGAATGTCACATGTCATGTGCATGGCAGTGGTGTCCATGGATGGTGGCCATGCCCTGCTTCCCACCCTGTCACACAGCATGCAATAGCAACCATGGTGTCATGGCACTCACCCTCATCGGGAAGTTGTTGGCATTGGGGTTGGTCCCCGACACGCCCCTGTGCAGCGCCCTCCTCCCTCTGCTGCTGCTCCACATCCTCCTCCACTCTGCCACGCCTGTGGGAGACAAAAGAGATAAACACATCAGCACAATCCCAAAGCAAAGTCCCCTGCCCCAATGGTGTGCCCACCCACCCAGCCAGACCCACCCACCCCATACCCTGTAAACACCACCACAGCAAACCCTAGACTATCCCTCCCCTATGTGCTGGACACATAAGACAGTGTTACCCATCTGGACGTTACAAGTGTGTAGACATATCACCTACCTGGATGAGGCACCACGCCCCTCCTGGCATGCAACTGCAGATGGGCAAGTTGCTCCAGCTCCCTCCTTCTAAGGTCCCCGTACCGGTGCCTGCACTGTTCAGCCATTCTCCTGTGGCCAGTGGCCGCCTCCAGGTTAGTGGCCACCTCTTGCCAAACCTGGGTCCTGGCCCTGTCCTGTGCCTCCTCACCAATGAGTGGGCCATAGTGTGGCTCCACAATGGCCACAAGGTTGGCCAGCTCAAGGGCACTCCATTGAGGGGCTCTCCTGCGTGCCATCTCTACCACTATAATAGGCAATATGGCGCTCTGCAGCGCGGCACCCCACATGGAAGTGCTGCGCGGTACAGCGCCGCCATTCCCTATCGTGCTGTCACCAAACAGCACGATAGAGTTGCAGCCATGCCGGATGTATAGCGTCAAAGGGGCAAAGGTCGGGCACAGGGTCATGGGTCTCTGGCACAAGGCCACACACAGCGCCATCAGATGTCTATGCGTCTAGCACGATTGGTTGCCTGTGTGCCATCACCACAGTGAACTATTGCACAGTTGTGCCACAGCGCCATGTAGTGACCCACGCCATAGCACCACTGGCATAATGGTGGCCATGCCCTGAATTGTCTACCGTGCACAGCACGTCATCAGCGCGGCAGACGCCTGCATAAGCTACCTGGGCATGCGCAGTGTGGTGTACTATGCATGCCACAGAACTGCACCATTGGCTCAGCACGTTCAACACAATTGCGCAAAGTGCAAAAGCGCGATATTCAGCCATCATATGCAAATCATCCGATCAGCCATGCAGTGGCGCAGCAGCTTGATTTGCATCTCATTAAAGTTGCTCCTCACCTAATTTGCATGGATTGTGCTATAAAAATGCGACACTGTTCTGCAGTGGCCATGTTCGGTTACTGCAGTTTATTGGTGAGTTGCATGCTGTGTGGTGTTCTGGACTGTGGTATCAGGGACTTGCTTTGTACTGCACAGTCACAGGTAACTACTATCATCCATACAGGCTGAATAATGACCGAGCGAGGTCTGGGTGAGGAGGACAACGATGGTGGGCGGAAGAGGAGGCCCAATTTCACCAAGGCCGAGATGGAGGAACTCTTCGAGGCCTACATCAATCAGGAGCCACTGCTCAGTGGACAGCAGGGCACCCCTCAGGCCTGTGCTGCTGCATGGGAGGGGCTGGCACGTGCCGTCAACCTGCACGGCAGCCACCAGCGCTCTGTGCAGGAGTGTAAGAAGAAGATGGGTACTGACAGGAGGAGGGTGAAGGAGAAGGTGGCTGCCAACAGGGCGGCACATGCTGCAACAAGCAGGGGCCAGCCAGGAGGTGGTGCAGCTGACACCGACAGAGGACAGGCTCACTGCAAGCATGCAGCTCAGTGCTATTGAGGACATTCCAGGAGGTGGCTTCCAGACAGGTGGTAGCCCATTACTGCATGGTATGTCATGGTCTGTCGGGGGGGAGAGTAGATCACATGCACTAACGTGACCTTACTTTCTGTTACAGATCCTGCGCATCTGCAGGGGTCAGCGGTGGATGGCCTGTCCACTGCGGACAGTCATCTGGAGTTGGAGGAGGGACCATCCACCTCTGCAGGTAGCCAGTGAGCATTTCAACAGTGGGTCTGCCTGGCTGTCAACATTGATGTCATTGAGACAGGTGTGGGGGAGGCCCTTCCTGTGTCTCAGTGGTCTGGCATCCAAGGATGCCAGCATGCTGTGGCTGTGGTTGTGGCACAGACCTGCACCAATGATGATGACATGACCGTTATGGGCAGTGACATGTGTGTGTCATGGAATGGACACACAGCAGGCCAGCTCACACCCATGGACCTGGCTGGTTCCGACATGTGTGCCAGCATGTCATCACAGTCCCAGGCTGTGCCTGTCAGCACCAGTGGGGCAGCACCGGTGGCTGGTCAGGACAGTGGCACTGTTGTGGCCACAGCGGTGGAACAACCAATCCCTTGGGCACAGCAGGCAGAGGGGCAGCAGCAGCAGTCACCCACCGGGACTGGGGGTTCAGGGTTCAGCGGTGGCATCTATGCACCACCTGTGGACTTGCCCATACCTGGTCCTGGTGAGCAGTGCCCACCCTCAAGGGGTGCTGAACATCAGGCCCTTCCATACCCTGAGGGACAGGATGCTGAGGTGGCAGATGACCTCTTTGATGAGCACACCCGCCTACTGCAGGCATCAGTACAGCAGCAGATGCGGCTTGCAATGTCCGTGGAGGCACTGTGTGTGGCTCTGGAGCAGATCGAGGAGTGACACAGCAGAGACACTGGTAGGATCCTGTCACAGATTGTCCAGTTGCGGGAGGATGTGACCGCTGCCATTGACAGGCAAACACAGGTGTTGGTCACTGTCATGGCCACAATGGGCACACAGTCAGATGCCCATGTGTTGCTCGCACCACGCAGTTCACTATCCACTCCCCATTTCTGGCATCATGTGACACCGACCCTGTCGATGCTGGGTTCAGCTGTGGGCATCAGGAGCACTTCTGGTGCAGGTATGTTCGGTGTGCTGCAGACCCCTGTGTGGGCACAGTCATGTTCGCGCAGTGGAACCCCTGGTGGACCATGAGTGCCACCCCATGAGGCCCGTGGTCAGCCTGCCGGTGATGCTGGGTCTCAGTGGGGCTGCCCATGCATCCAAGGTGGACGTGGCACTGTGCCACAAGACTGACCTGTCTCCCAGTGTGGGCACTGTCTGGTGCTGCCCTGTGTGCACTGTGTGTTTTGGTGGGCAGTGCACCAGTGGGTGCCCGCCCCTACACACAGAGCCTTGCAGTTCCACCTGCACACCCTCCGACTGCTGTCCACAGGTACGTGTGCATGATGATGCCTGCATTGTGCTGTACACCAAAGTGCAATGGTGCCCAGCATCTGACACACGCACATAGACAGTCAGTGGATGTGGTGGCCTGTGGACATGTGTACAAGAAGTTTGTGTTCCAGCTCTGTTTTGCACCTGACCCCTGTGCACTTTGTGCCATCTGTGTGTTCGTGTGTGTGTGACCGTCCATGTGGCATGTTACTGTTCACCCTCCTGGTTGTATGTGTGTGCTTCTGTGCCCTGCCACATCCTTGCCAGCATGCACCCTTGTGTGTTTCCATGTGTATGTGGTTTGTGACCTAGCCACTGGTGGCTTGCACAGGCCCCATGACTTACCTGTGTTGGCTGAAGTGCTCCTCTGTGATGGTGTCCAGTGCAGCTGTGCCAGCTGGATCAGTCGAGGGAGTCCCATCAGCCAAGGGGGCTGCCCATCCCGTCGTCACTGTCGTCCCATTGCTGTCCCCTCTTTTGACCTGTATGGCTATCCCACAGTCTTTGGCCATGTTGGCAGGATACAACAGGCTAGAATATCCCATAGACCTTTGAGGGGGTTATGATATGTAGGGCACCACCAGAGGTGTTCAGGCAACGGAATGCGCCTTCAGCATCCCAAACACCCGCTCAATGACATTGCGTGTGGTGGTATGTGCCTCATTGAGCGTTGCCTGCGATGGGGTCGTGGGCCGCCAGTAGGGTGTGAGCAGCAGGGACGGGTGGTATCACTGTCACCTGTGTGGAGATAGTGGAGGTTGGGTGTCTTGTTCAGGCTCAGACTGCCCCAAACCCTGTGGGCTGCACCTCATGGCACCCCTGGCTTACCCCTGCCCATGATTTGTCAGTTTCACATACATACTCACCCACTAGATGACCTGGGGATGTCCCCACTCTCAAATCGATGGCACAGTGCTGACTGGTACCAGATGAAGGAATCATGTGCTCCCCCAGGGTGCGTGGCACAGACATTGATGATGCACCCACTGGCATCACACACCACCTGGCAGTTGACACTGGCATATCCCTTCTGATTCATGTAGGTGGCCCCATTGGGGCCAGGTGGTGTGCGAATGGCCACATGGGTGCAGTCTATTGCCCCTAGCATGCCAGGCATACGTGCTACCATGTGGAACTCCCGTATATTTGCTATGCACTCTGCCACACTGCTGGGGAAATGGATGTACTCCGCAGTATGTGGCAGCAGTGCGCTGAGGAATTGGGTGAGGATGCATGACATGGCCGACTGTGTTATGCCTGTGGTATCCCTTGTTGGTCTCTGGAAGGTACCCGTTGTGAGCAAGCACATGCAGGCTGTTACCTTTGTCTCCACTGACAGAGCATGACTCTGTCGTGTGGGTGTCTGCATCACATCACATCACTGCACAGCTCACAGAGCTGCCTCAGTATTGCCCTGTTCAGGTGGTACCAGCCCACAATCTCAACATCTGTGTACAGCTCAAAGCTGGTGTTGGCTCGGTACTGCCTGTTGGGGGCATACCGACGATGGGCCCTTCCACGACCACGTCCCCCTGCAGCATGCCTTCTCACCCCCCTTATTACGGCATCCATGTGGAAGGCTGCACTGTCCATGTCCCTGGCTTGTGTTCCCCCCCAGCTGATGTTGCTTTGTTCCCCAGCTGTCCTGACTGCTACCTCCCCTGCACCGGGTACACCTACTGGCCTCTGCACTCTGTGGCTCCACACACCTTCCCTTGCCCCTCTTCTGTGTTGTGGTTTCCCTGGCCTGCCCTCTTTCTCCATATTTCTCTGTGCCTGTCTCTGACACATGTGGCTTTCCTGTAGCGTTCTTGTGCCTCTTCCTTGCTCCTTTTTATTTTGGCTCCTTTCCGCTATGGCGCAACTTCTGCCTGCTCCACTGTTGCGCATTTTGTAAGTCTTTGAACATTGCACTGCGCACTTTATGCATGGTTCCACCCCCTTCGGTTGCGCATGCCTTCATTATCATTGTGCTGTTGCTCAGCATGTTTTCAGTGGCGCAACTGCTTCCTGCTGAATATCGCAGAATGGCGCATTTTCTGACTTGCGCTGGTGCAACCCTATTGCGCATTGCGCAACCCTTTTGAATATCCAGCCCACGATGTATATTTTCTAATAACCATGTTCACTTCATCAAACAGACTTCAAACAACACAATGTGATACCATTAAGTTTTGGGACTCCCCCCCCCCAACTGAGAGAAACAATGCAAAAATTTAAAACAGTAATATTGTGAAATGTTTCATTACATTTCATGTCAATCAAAGTAAATCCTACTCTACATTTCACTTTACACTTCACTTAGTGTTTTTTTAACTGCTTCATTAGCACGAGAGAGGGAAAGAGATTTGCAACAGCACTGTCACATCTTTCTAAGACAGCACTGTCACTTGTTTCTCAATTTAATGAATCCCTCAATGCTAGAAGAGATATTACAGATTCAGAATAAGCAAGACATTTGTACTGATTTTATTTGTCAATGAATTAGGGAGATGCAGGCAGACTTTAACAGGCTATATTCCCCATGCTATTCTCTCTTAATGTTCCAGATGGCCTGCTGTGAATAACAGGTCATCAAGAGCTGCAATAACCTGGCAGTTCAAAAGGAATCCCACACAAGAGTCAATGCGAATCATTATCACACCACTTTAAGGACTTTCAGCTAGAGTCCAGGCTGTAATCAATAGTAGAGTGTTGTTAAATCAATAGCTGCCAATTTTCTGAACTTCTCTGATGATTTGTCCCGTATTTGAATTCCCTATATGTTGAGTGTCTGTATCCAACATTTCAGTGCCAGAATGTAGAGTTATACAGGCTCTTCCCTTTAGGGGGTGTCTTTTATCCTAGTTTCACCATAGCTGCTTCACCAAATATCTGTAAGAGGTGGGGTTTATCCCAGCCTCATCATAGCTGCCCCTCTAATTCTCTCAGCTCTGTACTTTCTATGGACTTCACTGCAGATTAAACTCTTAAATGACAATCCATAGATTCACTGCTGCTATTACTAGCAAGTGTAGGGGACCTCAGCCCTTCTAAATGGTCCATGCAAGCAAATACTTCCATGCAGTCCCACCCATATCCCACCCACCATGTCCCTTCATCCTAAAAACAAAACTTTGGAGCATGTAAAGATTGCAATAGAATTGCTGGGGTAAATAGATTGTCCTACGTAGAAATATTGGTAGTGTATATGGAATTTGAAAGGTTAAAATAGGCATTCCTGGGATAAATAGATCATCTCAGATCATTGCCCTGTGAGTGGAGGTAAGAGCCATAAGTACTATATTAGGGAAACACTGGAGAGCTCTACAAATATAGAATTAATTGTACATGGTATGATTCAAATGCAGTCAGTTGCAATGAAACATCTGAAACAATGCTGCACACTTCCAAATCCTTGCTTGCCCAGTGAGAAACAACGAAAAGCAACACTATTAAATGTGTGTAAGTTTGTTACCTTTGAAACAGATACAACCTAACTTTGAGAGACATACAGAATAAATTTGAGAACTTTGAAATCGGTGCCATGGTGTTACTAAATATGGTAACAGGAAAGGGCTACAATGTTGTTTTTCATTGCCCAAGCCAGGATATGGAACTGTGTAGGCTATTTCTTAATCTGACACAAGTACTCTCAAGGGCATTGCCAGTGAAAAAGCGAGGGTCCACTGTATGGAAGTATAAAAAACTCCAACACACAGAAAGGCCAATTGTAGCCTCTCTTCCTTCTCACTGAGTATAAGCACACAATACAGACTATGGCTTCAAGAAATGCACCTCTCACCCCTCAACTCAGCTGTTCTTTCAAGTCAGAAAGCAATCCTTCTCCAGTGGAGTCACACAAAGGTGCACCCTCTTGTCATGCTAAGTGATTGTTCTTTCACACTCTGAATGCTCTTAACTTTAGAACAATAGTTCAGAAGGGATTAGTCCACACCTCCCCCTACTGACTTTGTTTCTTAAAATGTCAAAGAAATAGTCTATTGTAGTATGGTGTACTGTGTGACTCTGAGCAAGTTATTAAATTAGATAATTCTGTTTCTTTTTTAATGATTGCTCAAAGATACATTTTAATGGTACTACTATGTTGTTGATACTTATTGTTAAGATTCCACCAGTTATTTTGTCTGGTACAGGTGAGGAGGAAGGACCAGACTCCTCCTCTGTACCAGACAAAATGACTGGTAGAACGTTAACAATAGTTAACAACAACATAGCAGTACCATTAAAATGACATTTGTTGAACAATTACAGACAGCCTTTGTTGTCAGTCTGCTACTCAGCCACATATTTATATTTAGACAGACAGACAGACACATACTGTATTTAGACAGACAGACAGTCAGGGCATGCTGCCTGTCTGAATATGACTCTCAGACTGGCCATACACGATCTACTGCACACTGCTATTGGGTATGCAGCACAATCTGCCAGCTTTGAAAATAGGGTGCGTAATGTCTCAGTGCAGCAGACTAATATGATTACTTTTTGCTAACTAGTCAGAATTAACTTATTAGAATGACAAATTATGCATTATTCTCTGATGATCTCTGAAACTTATTGACAAAATGTCACTCTGTTTTAAACAAAAGATGCTCCTTTAGTATCCAGGTCATTCTATTTTGAGAGAGAGACCTGAAACTGGCAATGAAATGTGCATAGCGCAAGCTGTTCTTAATCTCCACAGTATCACCAACTGGATGCTGCATGCCATGCTTTCAAAATATTTGGGCCTGATCAGTGCAAGATCTTTGTAAAAAAAGTGTCAATTGTAAAACGTGTTTCTTTAGACCTGCTTAACTATTGTCTCAAGCATTATATTTTAGCATATTCACTTAATGCAAATTTGACATGGACTCTTCGTTATCATGATGTCACAAACAAAAAATTGTCATTTCAGGAAAGTTTTGAATAGCAAGAATACTGTAGATCTACCATAGTGCACAAGAAAAATGTTTCCATATACATACTGTAAATAAACCTAGTAATGAGGAATGAAAGGGATAGAAATATAGGAAATGTGTAAAATAAGCTGCACTAAGACTAAATATTATTTTGTTCAAGTTTTGTAAAAAGTGACACACTCTGTTTAAGTTCCAGATTTACAGTAGTAATAGCTTAATGCTACATCCACAAAAAGTACCACACATATATTTAACAGATACTAGGTTTTGCTGAGGTCAAAGATTTATCAGGCACACTACATGTTAGGAATGGGGGAAAAAGGATATTTCGTAGCTAGCAAGTTGAGTCAATCAGCTGTTTTGTTTAGATGGAGGGTAATAAAAATCCATTATTACATGGTGATACAAATTAGTAATGGTTAGAACTGCTTTTATACCAATAAAGCAATCTTCAGATCACATCAGACAGAACAGGTAATCAACATGCCCTTTGCATTTTAACACTGGCGGTTACAGTCACATACCATAGCCTTTGTGTGACAGCTCACAATTTAAACATTGTACAGTATGTAATACAAAAATAAAGTAGTGGCACCACAGTGTAATTACTTTATTTATGTAATTTAATATTATGAATATTTAAGTAAATAAGGAATGTTCTAGTTTTGTCCAACAAAGTAATACGATACAGAAAATGAGCCTGTAAACTTGCATATTAAGTTGCATATCAAGTTTATAAGGTACTGTTTCCATTGTTACTATCTGGGAAAAAGATAGATTTGGTTTGAAGCTAAAAAGGTCACCACAGTACCAATCTCAATAAATAATGAACCTCATCTCAAGTCCATACAAATAGGCATCATGTAAAGTCTGCCTGCAGTATGCAGTATAGGAGGCAGTATAGCGCAGTGGTCTAAGGCTCTGAGCTGCAGATCTGGGTTTGAATCCCACAGATTCCACTTGCATACTGTGTGACCCTGAGTAAGTCACTTAACCTCCTTGTGCTCCCAGGTCGCTCATGTAAAAAAGCTTTCAGCTTAGTGTGCTATATCTGGTTAAACAACGAAATAAAAAATAGAGAAATAGAGTATGCAGAGACAACTCGTATTGTATGTCCTTAAAAAAAACTCTCATAATACCGTCAGAGGTCTCAGCATCATTATACATAGGAGTCTGTAAGATTGACAGTCCATCATAGGGTATGGATTTCAGTTTCACAGTTAGAAATATAAAAAAACCTTTATTTCCATTAGTAGCCTCGACCCAAATATAGTGCTGGGAGGTGTTGGGAATATGACTTCATACCACTTACATTAACTTTCTTTCTTTCTTTTTTTTATTGTCACTGTGTATATTTACTTCTGCTAAATGTTCTGGTGTCAAACTTCACATGCTCTTTCAGAGAAGAAAACTAATGTGGTGGTTTGGTGGTGGGATTGGGTGTGGGTCTTGGGGGTGACAAGGGTATTACAGTATATTGAGTATCATCTGGGAATGATCCACTGGCATCAGTGCTTGATTCCTGGTCAACATAATCCCCCCCCAAATCTATTTTCATAACCCTTTCATACTGGGAACATTTGCTTTCTAGTATATCAGTAGCAGCAGCAGTAGTCTGTGCACAGGCAACACTAAAAAAAACAGAAAAAAAACCTACATGCATGGCTGTGTATTTAGTCCAATAACTCTTTCCCCTGATTTTTTTTGGGTACGTAATGTTACTGTACATTTCAAAGCACCCTTCCTTCTGCCATTCAAAACTCCTAACACATGTTTTTCTTTATGTACTGTAGCTTGGAACCCCTTTTATTGCATGTTATCAGTTGTCCAACCTATAACATATTGTGGGTGAACATCGGGGATATTCTAACTGGGAAAGTGTTTTTTGTTTTATATTTGTTTAATAACATTACTGGGGATGCATCATGAGATTGGGGCCCGGTCACTTGACAACCAGCGAAAGGCATTTTTTTTATAATCACATACTAACCAGGGAAATTTTACCAGTAGCTGTAGATTTGAATAATTTTTTAAAAGTCTCTATCAGGAAAACATTTTTTTAAGTGATTTTTTACATTATTACATAGTTGGGCTGGCATCGGGGATCAGGGATGGGGTTCTACTAGACTGCCAGGGAGAGTTTTGTTTTTAAATTAATATCTTGTGGGCGAACATTGGGGATGGGGAGGGGGCGCTACACTACCAAGTGAAAATATATATTTTTTTTACATAATTACACACTGTCCTTGTAGCTGCATCAGGATACAGGGAGGGGGTACACAAGACTACCATGAAGAGTCTTTTTTTTTATTAATATCTTGTGGGCCAACATTGGGGATGGGTGAGTGCTACAGTACACGTGAACGTGTTTTTTTTTTAAATACAGTCAGTATCGCATTTGTATTCTTAAAGTTTGTACAGCATGCATGCATTCCCTTTGTTAGCCAATCTTTTAAACAGCCCACTTGGAGCAAGTCTCATTCCTAGGGATGGGGGACTGTGAGATTTTACAAAGACAACTCTGAGCTGGTCCAAGCCTGGGATGGGCTTCTTTTGCAGTTAAATTGACTGCTCAGAGCAGGTCTCACAGAGTGTTAAGATTATTCCTGAATTGGAATCCCAGGAATGGCTTCCATTTTGTTAACTTAGCCCACCCTTATGCAAAATATTGTACCTCTTATACCATTAATGGTTCATAACATTAACGGGAGCTTTTAAAATCTGATGCCATTAACTTTAACTGAAAATGAATTAGCTAGGAACTGTATTTTTAATACTAATAAAATCATATCCCTGATAAATAAATTGTAAAACAATAAATGTAAATGAAACAAATGAAATGAATGCATTTCTCCACAGGACAATAATTTTCACATTAGCGTGTTGTCAGAGTATCCAGTCAGTCAGAGTAAACACTAATTGCCATTCTCAAACTGCATCAATTTATTTGAAATACTTGTGACCATCATAATTAGGCATTTATAACAGAAAGAACTGACAGCTCCTTAGAGATTTCTCTTTGGATGGACTTGCTGTTATTTTTCTTCATTATTTTATGCTGTTTTGTAGAGGAAACAGCAAGGGCTTGGTTAGGTTTGCTCACACCTGAACAGAAAAGTTACTATTTATTTAGACAGTTGAGCAGTGCATTAAAACTGCACCTCAAGAATAAGAAATAGACTCTATAGAGGCATGAATCCACTGAAATAAACCCCTCAAACTGTTAAGCGACCAGTAGCTAGAACAAAAATGTAAAGCAGATGACAACCCAGCTCCTCTGGCAAAAATCAATAAATTAAAAAGGACAGCGAGAGAGGTGACAGAGAGAGGAAAATGTGGATTCAAATAAATTAATTTCACCCAGTGACATCTCCTCTCAACTGCAACTTGAATCACACACTCATTTAACAAAATGGATAGCTTTGTGCTGGAAGTCAGGGAAGCTCGATCAGTGACAATTGGCAGTTATGTTGATAGGGGTCATTTGAACAAAGTGTGCTAATTCCTTGGCATCACTTCATAACCATGATGGATTTCATCATCTGCCTCTCAAGCTGTCAGGATACAATTTGACAGAGTTGTGTGTACCTGTTGAGATCCATGACTTGGAATGTCAGAAAAAATCTATATAAAAAGTTTACCTGTTACTGCATTATTCAAACAAATAAAGTAAATGCTCAAACATGTCACCAGTGATAGTACTCATGAATTTCACTTACTCTTTTCACAGATGATCAGGACTTGTTTGGTGCAGGGGCATAGCTACAAGGGTGCAGGGGGTGCAGTGGCACCCAGGCCCATGAGATTTGAAGGGCCCAAGTCATAATTTTGATGTTTATTCAAAACTGGGGAGGGGCCCTGTAACATCACCTTGCACCCAGGCCCTCTGGGAATTTGCTACACTACTGGTTTGGTGGTAACTGCAAACATGAAATTAGTGTTTTATTGAGCTTGAAAGTTATTCAGCTGATGTGGTAAAGTTACTGTACTCATGTAAAATGCTAATGCAGATTTTTTGTCAGACATGGACAGCATTTCAAAAAGACTCATTGCACCATGCAGGATGATAGCATATAAAATCGATTTATTCATTTGGAAATAAACATAACACAATTGAGATTTTTTATAGTAGACAATGTTTTTTATTTTCAGATGAAAAGCACAAAGGCATGGAATGCAAAGCTGCTCTTAAAGACACTTTTTTTTACTAATTACATAGTTGGGGGTGGGGTTGGGGACAGGTTAAAACCAGGGAAAGTCTTTTTTTTAAATATCCAGTGAGCCAACATTTGGGATGGGGCTGGGATGCTAGAGTACCATGGGCATTTTTTTTAATTGCATAGCTGGGGCAGTGGTTTTAGACTACAAGGCAAAGTATACAGCAAATCCCACTGTATCGGCAACATAATCATTGGTGCCTTTACTTCCCGACACCATGTTCCCAGCTCTGCTGTTATCTCCCTGCATGACTATTAAAGAGCAGATCTGTATTATGGATATGTTTAAAACACATATACACACACACACACACACACACACACACACACACACACAGTGGGCATGTTGTCTTTATATAAAGTGTGACATTAATCATTCGCGTAATCATTGTTTTCATCTTTTTCCTGTCATTGCCAAGTGGACCCAAAGTCCTGTTCATGAAAAGCTGAGATGGATGCCTAAACCAAATGTTATGTTGATAGGGGTCATATGACACCTATGGATTTATGTGATAATGGCTATCGTAGAAAGGCAATCACCATTAGGGCAAATGTACATTTGCAAAAATCCATTTCACCAATGTACAACTCTGGCACACAGCAAAAGGGTGCTGGGAACTTGTTTTTTTTTTAAAATTTATGTGCAGAGCTGTTCCCCCTGCAATCCCCTACTACAGATTCTCACTCCGGGGGGCTGCATGTTGGGGTGGTGAAAAATACAAAGAAAGGTTTTTCTCAGACTGGCGCAAATATTTTGATGCACCCAGCACCAAACCTGGCACCCTCCCAACCATAGCCTGCCATTAACCCACCATACCACATGGCCAGCTCGGCAACCCACCATTGCACTACACCTCACAAACCCTCCATCCTCTTCCACCCATCACACAGCATGCTCACTTCCCCCTTACATGCATATACTTATAGCGACAGGATGTTGCTATATCCACATTCAGCCCCCCCGGGGTTCCATGTCGGAGGGTTAAAAAAATAAATTTTTTTCTCGCACAATTGCTAAAATCCTGATGCACCCAGCGCTGAACCTGGCACCCTCCCAACCATAACCTGCCATGAACCCACCCCACCACACGGTCAGCTTGGCAACCCACCATCATGCTATACTTCAGAAACCCTCCCACCCCCTTCAATCCATTGCACGGCGTGCTTACTCCCCCTGCGCATATACATATAGTGACAGAATGTCACTATACCCGCATTCACACCCCCATCCACTAGCCCTGAGAACAGGTGCATCTATTGTGTCACCCTTTTTGTAGGTGCTCAATAGCGATCACCCTTCTCACAGGATACCGACATAAACACCTGCGCAATATTTTACAATTAGATATTGCTTGTATTTATATGCACTCTTACAGAAAATATCATGGTTTGTTACTACATCTGATCACTGTGGTTTTGTTCCCCAACAGCACTGTGTACCAGCACAGCTCCATCCCCAAAGCATATCAGATAAAGCTGCTATCATGCATCTATTTACATTTTTTTAGTAACAACAAACTACAGTATTTACTATACTAGCACATATAAATACAGGCAACAGCTAACTGTAAAATATTGTATACTGGGGCAACTTAAACTGATAACAAAGAATATGTTTACAATATTGCTATGCTTTTGCCATTGCCCCTTTGGTCCCTTATAATTGGGTTTGGGATAATTAGTACAGAGCCTCGATGAAATAAATGTATGACTTTCTTGCTCCATAACCAATGTGCATTAAATAACTGTCTGGATATATTTGTTTTCAAATAGATAAACAATGGAGACAATTAAAATATTTAAGAAGAAATTAATCACTGAAAATGGTAATTCTAAGGTTATCTGGAAAACATTAAACAGTTTAATGGGCAAGGGCAAGGCACCAGACAATATTTCAGTTCTGTTAAATGGGCAATTAGTCAATGAGCCAATTAAAGTTGCAAATGGGTTTAACTCACATTTTGTCAATCTGGATAGGTATAGAACTCCAGGGCAGGTTTTAAATATTGAATTGAAGGAGGTATTGGCTGAAGAAATGCCAAATTGGAATGCACAGGTACCCCAATTTTTTTTTCAGTTATTATCTACTGAGGAGACTCTGCCTTACAATATATATATTAAAGATGGATCCTAGACCAAGTATTGGGAATGATGGGATTAACTATAGGATTTTGAAAAAAGCTGGAACATTAATGGCCCCAATGTTGACCAAACTTTTTAATTTTTCCCTTTGTAATAATGTGTTTCCTTCAATATGGAAATGTGGTATTGTTAGACCCATATGTAAATCTGGTTGCATGTCTAATGTTAATAATTATCAGCCGATTACACTGTTAGATCCCTTATGTAAGCTTTTAGAAAGGGTTGTCTCAGATCAGATTATGGAATATTTAGATAAATATAGGTTATGGTCTCCTTCGCAACACGGTTTTCGGTCTGGACACAATACAGAGACTGCCTTGATGAGGTTCACAAGCCTGGTACATAGAGCACTTGATGAGGGTAATATAGTTGCTGCTGGGTTTGTGAACCTCACCAAGGCATTTGATCTTGTGGACCATAAGAAATTATTAATGAGCTTACTTAAAGTGAATTTTTCTGATGAAGTGATATTATGGGTGGAAAATTATTTAGCTGGTAGGGTGCAGAAAACTTTGATAAATGGTGCATTATCTGATGAGGGTAAACTGATCTGTGGAGCTCCTCAGGGGTCCATTTTGGGTCCCCTGTTGTGTTCCCTTTTTATAAATTCATTGTATAAAGTATATAATGATACTGAACTTATTCTATACACGGATGACGCAGTTTTATTGTGTAATGGAGAATCAAGTCAAAAGGTTCAACAATGTTTGCAAAAGGACGTTAGCTTAATGCATGACTGGTTTATTATGCATAATTTGGTTCTAAACCCCAGTAAAACAAAATGTATGGTTTTTAAAAATCCTAGGATGAATGTAACTCTTGATTTGACATAGAGAGATAATTATGGTAATAAGATTGAGATGGTTTTTGATATTAGATATTTGGGTTTGATTGTAGATTGTCATTTATCTTTCAAGTTACACATTACAAAATTGATTAATAAAATTCATCAAAGATTATGTATGCTGTATCGATTAAATCGTCATTTGACTTTTGAAACTAGGGTAATATCGGCACATAGTTTATTTGAAATAATTGATTATAGATTGATTATATTTTTTTTTCTACAGACAGCATTCTTACAAAGTTTAAAACTACTAATCATAATATAATTCAATGTGTTACTAGACAGAATAAAAGGACACATCATTGTTATTTATATATTTATATAGTTATCTGGGATGTCTGTCCTTTTTTGACAGATTTGGAATGCGTGCATTAGTGTTTTTGCATAAACTGCATTTGGGATATTTACCTGGGATAATCTCTGAGTTATTTCCTAGACTGGTTAATTCTATTTTGACAAGGCCACAGGCTGATTATAAACTTCAGATTCCATTTTTTTCAAACAACAATAGCACAGAATTCTCTACAATTTTATGCTGTAAAACTATATAATGATTTGCCTCAAAATATTACTGTGTCTGTAACCATTTCACCATTTAAAAGTATACTTCAAAAGTTAATGTTATCTGAAGCTAAATGTCTATGATTTAATTGATTTCATATTGTATTGTATAATTTTTTTGTACCTTTGTACGTATTGTGTTATGTCTTTTGTAAACTTGTTGTGACTGGTCACCAGTGAAAAGGGGCATTTTATGCTCACTGGATATTCAGTATAAAAATAAACAAACAAAAAAAATATTAATTGGTTGCTAATTTATGTGAAGTGCCACTTGTCACTCTTTCATGTCCGTATTTCAGAGGTCATATTTAGCATGCAGAAAACATTAAAATAGACAGTGTTTAGGAATTTCTATTACAGTTTAGATTTATAGACACACGTTACTAGCAAACCCCATCCACCCACTCTCACACCGGCAGCCCATTCACAACATTCAAGCCCAAGTTCAGATCTAAAGGGGGGGTAGCTTGTCAAATGAGGTTGCAGTATTTTAAGAAATAGAAATAACAGTACACAAAGAAGATAACTGCAGGACAAATGTTATACATAATAAGGCATTTAATTACAATGCATCTTTCTACCATTATCTTGTATAGCCCAGATAGGAATGTACATATTCCTGACATACTGTAATGTAAGTATAGAAAAACAAATTTCTTGGTACTGAATCTTCACATAAAATATCACTTTAGCCCAGCCATCAGGCTAAGAGTCATGCTATGCTCAAGGTCCAATTTTTCTTTTTTTGTGCATTTAGTAAAAGAAGAAAAAAATCAGACTGTGATCATATCATGCCCCTTAATCTCCTTGATTGTAATGACTGATGCTGGGCTATAGTAATATTTTGTGTAAAGTTTCTGGAACAAGTAATGCATTTCTCTATACTTAGTAATTTATTTTCTTGCTCTTTGTGACATTTTATTCCAGCTTTGTAATTTAAGCTTCATATGTTACAAATATTGTGTATAAGTGTATTTTTATCTTGTTTTTTTCATTAACTTGATTCATAAATAATACATGATTTATCTTGTACTTTTGTATTACACTTTTTTTAAATTGAATATACGTTATTCATTTTATGCCATTACAGTGCTTCTTAACAGGCATACAACTTTCCAGCAATACTTACATTAATACTATGGCATGAGTCATTAACAAAACATACATAACATTTTAAAATTCTGCAATATGCTAGATACATGGAATAAACATAGTCGACCCATGCCTTCCAATCAATGGCCAACTACTCCCTCTATACCTCTCCCCACCCCTATCCACCCCACTCCAAACCCTCTAGAGCCATATTTACCCTCCCCAAAGGTGAAATTCCCTACTACTAGGTAACTCCACTATTCCCTTTATCTATGACAATTGAAATGAAGGGATCATCTGTGTAAGCATCTCTAATTTAGGGCATCCATGGGCCCCCTATGGTATGGCCATATAGTATGTTGTTGTCTACTTAGCTATTCTTCACCTTTGACTTGGTTTCCTAAGAAACAGAAGGGAGGGACCAGAGCGTAAAAAGCTTCTCCCATCTGGATTTGTACAGGGGGAGCCTACCACGAAGACTCACAATTGCCTTTTCTATTCTTAAGTTATGTAGGAGTTCCTTTACCCACTCAAGGTAAGAAATCACGTTGGTCCTTCCAATAATGAAGGACAAGCCTTTTTACCAACAGAGAAATAATGGCCATATGGTACTTCCTCTCCTTGAAAGGGACAGTGGTATAATCCCCTACTATACAAACCTGTGGTGAGAAGTGTTCCTGTAACCCCAGCAATGGGTTGGCCCTTTCCCGAATGGTTCTCCAGAGACAAGCCACTTTGGGAAAATACCATAGTATGTGAAGTAATGTCCCTGGTTCCTGTTCACACCTAAAACATGCTTGATTCTGTATCTTGCCCATTCCATACAATTTAGTTGGAGTATAATAAATGTTATGCAGTACATAAAACTGTGTTAGTCATAACTGGTCATTAGCAGTGTATAAACAAACTCCTTCCCAGATTTTATCCCATAAAAAATTGTCATGCAGAAAATTATGCACCCAATAATTAGAGTGACCTGATAGCTCCGGGTTTAGTTTCCCATATAACCATGAGACCAGCTGGGATACGGCATGTGGTTGCTTAACGCATTCAAGAAGCTCCTGAAGAGGAGGCACCTGTTGCGTATTCCATACACCCGAGCTGAACCAATTTATCAACATGTGCCTAATTTGGAACACAAAAAAGGAGTATTTATTGGGAAACTGAAAGAAAGTTAATAGCTCTAATGTTCCCCCTAGCTTGCCATTTACTACCAAATCACAAACTTTGATTTGAGAATCCGAGCATTCTTTGGGAGCAACAATTTTCTTATCACCCAATTTAAAATTGGGGTTATTGAACACTGGTTGTGATTGGTCCAGTTGGTTATTGTATTTCATTGACTTGCAAAACTGTGAAAGGACCTTGAGCGAAATATATATAACCGAGCCTCGTAAATTGCTGGGCAATTTACCCGGGGCTATAAATAAAAGGCTCTCCAGAGATAACCCAGTTAATAAATATTGTTCAACTTGTAACCATATGGGAAATTTGGCAACATTTTCTTTGTCCGAAGGGGTAGCCCTCCAACGCATATACTTAACCATGTGGCTAACTAAATAATAGTGGTAAAAATTAGGGAGTTTAAGACCCCCAAGTTGTCTTGGGGCACTTAAGTGATTATATGCTCTATGTGGGGGCTTGTTTCTCCATATGAATTGGGAGATTATACTGTGGAGTCTATGGAACCAGTTCAGGGGGAGATAAACATTTAGCATATTAGGCGGATAGAATACCCTCGACAAAACATTCATTTTAATTACACTAACCCTCGCTTGCAGGGACAAGTGCATAGAATTCCATCTATTTAGATCCAATTGAATTTCCTTTACTAAATTATCTAAATTCAACTTTTTCATCAGGGACACTGATGTAGATAAAATTATTCCTAGATATTTAAGGCGGGTGGTCCAGGCCATGGATAACGGGGTAATGTCTTCCCTGGAAAGCAAGGGGTTCAAGGGCATCACTTCTGATTTACTAATATTGAGTTTGTAGTTTGAAACCTTGCTAAACTTTTGAATTATCTGTAGGGCAGCTTGGATGGATTCACAAGGGCTGGTGACATGCAGAAGGATGTCATCTGCGTAAACTGATAACTTTAAGTGAAACGTCCCTATCCTAATACCTTGCAACATTGGGGAAGCATTTAACTGTCGTATCAACGGTTCTAGATATAAGTTAAATAATAGTGGAGAAAGTGAGCAACCTTGCCTATTACCTGATTTTAAAGGGAAAGCAGAGGAAAAAACTTGGTTGCAGTAAACTTTCGCTCCAGGTTCAGAATATAATGCTTTAACCCAGGAAATAAAAAGAGCTGGAAAATCCATAACAGCTAGGGTATCGAACAGGTAAGTCCAATTAACCCTGTCAAATGCCTTCTCCACATCCAGGGAAACCAGAGCCATTGGTTTGTCTGCCTCCCTGGATACGGAGAAGACATGCGCCAATTTACAGATATGATCCGATGAGACTCTACTCTGCACAAACCTGATTTGTTCAGGACTCAGAAGCCCCTCCCAAACTTTGGACACCCTTGCTGCTAGTATTTTGGCAAAGATTTTTATGTCATAGTTCATCAATGAGATGGGATGAAAGTTTGTAACCCTATTCTTCTCCTTACCTGGTTTTGGCAACACCACTATACTGCCTCCAAGAGTGTCATATCTGTGATCCCCTTCTCACATATAAAATTAAACAGGCAAAGAAGAATAGGGCACAGATCCACCTAAAAAACCTTATAAAAATTAGATGGGAAACCATCTAGGCCCTGAGCTTTATCTTTAGTGAGAGATCTAATAGCGTCCCTAATCTCTTGCTGTAAAATAGGGCATGCCAAAAACTCCTGTTGGGCTACCTCCAGCGAAGGCAATGATGAAGCTAACAGGTAATTCCGGGTTTCATTAGGTGGGGGGGGTAAGTTCAGTAGGGCTATACAGCTACATGTAATATTGTTCAAATTCCTTGGCAATTTGCCTAGGGGTGGTTAAGATAGTGATGGTCAATAGGGGAAACACAAAGGGAACAAGACGAGACTCCTCTTGTGTTCTAAGTCTCATCGCCAGAAGGTGACTGGTTTTATCCCCTTGTTCAATATATTTATCTTGGGTTTTGAAGAGGGCATATTCCGCTCTCTCCCTCAGAATTTCTGCATAATCATTCCGTAGCACTACCAGAAGCAACATTTCCTCATCTAATGGGGGATTTGATAGTGAGGTTTCTAAGGCCTTAATTTCCTCCAAGAGGGCTTTGGCTTTTGTATCCTGTTTTCACTTTTTGGAAGCCAAAATTCTAATGAATTCCCCCCGAAGAACGCATTTTAATGTACACCATATTTTATCAAAAGCAGGAATAGATCCTTCATTTTGACCCATAAATTGTTTTATAAGATCTTTAATCTGAGTAACTGTATCTTCCTGATTAAGAAGCTGAGAGTTTAATTTCCATATAGTGTCTTTTTGAATACTTGGGGCTAGGTTAACTTCCAACCAAATTGGGGAATGGTCAGATAGCACTCTGGGGGTGATCCCACTTCCCTGTAGTCCTACAATTACTCTCTGATTTACCAAAAAGAAATCAATCCGGAAGAGGGATCTATGCACTGGCAAAAAGAAAGTGCAAGCCCTTGTGCCAGGATTCAGTATGTGCCAGGGGTCTATTAAGCCATACACTTCTATAAGATCTTGTAGAGATCTTTGGGCCGGGGAAAGATTGGATCCTACTGAGGAGGATCTATCTAGAGTGGAATCTATAACAAGATTCCAGTCTCCTGCTAGAATTATGGGTAGTCCACTAAAGGGGAGCAAGGTTTAACGATAAGTTAACAAAAATTCTGGGGAATCCTTGTTCGGGCCATATAGCGTGCCTGAGCACTTCCATATTTTCTAGAATCCCCCTCAGGAAAATAAACCTATCTTGGGGGTCAACCACTTTTTGTAGTTGTAGAAACTGAGTGCCCTTAGCTATCAGTATCGCTACGCCTCATTGTGTTGTGGAGGTCCCTGCCGTATATACTGTTCCCATAAATCCCCTTCTTAGTAAGTTGTTATCTGTTTCCAGCATGTGCGTCTCCTGTAAAAAAGCAACATGGCAGTTCAACACCACTAAGTGCTTGAGTATTTGAAGCCCGATTAACCTGAGACCTAGCTCCTTTGACATTCCATGATATAATTTTCATATCCAAAGTGTAATATTTGAAAAATCCACTTGGGCATCAGTATGTATTATTTGCACCCTTAAAAGTTGTATTAAAAATGGCTCTGGACCCCCACCTCCTCTCCCTCCCACCATCCCTCCCACCCAATCCCGCCCATATACAGTCTCATCCTTACCTCCCTCCCCTATCCCAACCCCACCATTCATAAACTACCCTAAACACTAATGTACTACCTTTATCCCCCAGTCCAAATGACTGTACTCCAACCCCTTTATCTGGCATGATGATGACCATGCTGCCCGAAAAGTTCTCCCACTACCAATGCCCGCCCCCCACTCAAATCCTGTACATTATATTCTCCACTATAGTTTACAAAAACTCCTACTATGGCACCAGGAAAAGTGAATGTATTTACTTAGGATTCCATAATCCTGCTGTCAAAAAGCATCTGTAAGGAGCTTCCATAATAATCTATCAACTTCAGTAAATAACAAACCAGAGTACAAAGTCGCATAACCCAAACAAGGGTTTAAACTATTACCATTCCTGAACAAAGCTGACTTGAATAATCCCAAAATGCTATCATAATGTATTAGCTATATAAGAGAAAAAGAACCCAATGAGAGCAATATAACAACACTCCTTATGTTAGAGACCTCTAACCAATTGACATCGTGGGTTAAACATAAGAGATTTCCCCATCCTTTTTATATTTCAATGTGGCCATTCACTCTTTATCTTGCTCTGGGGATCACAGGCCCATTTCAGCTAAAAATTTAACACTTAAGCAAAATTTGCTAACACAATATGTCCTTTTGTCTTGTACAGACAAAGATGCAGATCTGTGCAGTTCACATCCCCAAATAGGCACTTCTAGTACCACCAAGTAGCCACTAGGTGTCACTACAGTCTCATGTAGGCAGGCCCATTGGGAGAGGGCCCCACTAATTTTTCACAGAGCTTCTGTGTGAATACCACTGGTAGGGAACCCTCTTCCCCCTCAGGCAATCCCAGCACCATGAGATTGTTTCACCTCAATCACCTCTCGAGGTCTTCCAGCTTTTCTTCAGCTTTCTTGAGCCTGTGCTTCATATGCACCATCTCTGGCTCTAAGCGATGCCACCAGTCATCCAGTGATGATATGCGGGTCTCATTATCCGAGGTCCGTGTAGTGAGCTGTTCAAGTGATGCCCTCATGCTTTGCAATTCCGTGGCTAACACCAGCAGTGTATCTTTCATGGGTGTTAGCTCCTCGAGAAATCTTTTTTCACTGAGTGCTTCTGGCTGTTGGGTATGTGAACTTGGGTCCTCTGCCCTCGTGTTGGCCTGCTTAGGAGTCTTCTCCTTGCTTGGGGTGGACGGTGGAGTATGCTTCAATGTGGCCTTTTTCATTTCCGCGTCCATCGTCCGTGAATTTTCATCTCTTCCCCTATTAAGCGGTTCGGATTTAATGTTGCCCCTCTACCTGGTTTGCTTTTGACAGCAGAAGGCATTGAAGTCAGGTGAAAAGCCCGATTTGAGTGGGGTTGGCACTGGAGCTATCCACGAGGGAACCTAATCAGGCAGCCATCATGCCGGAAGTCCTGTATTACACTTTTCTAAGACAACAGATTTATCTGCTACAGTATGTTAAATGCAGAATACTTGAAGTCAGACTCCTTCCAGAGTCTTTAAGTGACCACCACATGCTCTATATGGTAAGGAAAATATTCCGGCCCAAAGCGCCTCCTCCAAGAATGCTGCTCACCAAATCATTCAAATGACTCGACCTTGGCGGACTCTTAAATGATCTATCAAATGTTGACTGGTCCTGCATCCCATGCACACCCAACATTGACACTGCTCTAGAGCTGTTCAAGTCCAGATTTTTAGCCATCTGGGATTACTATGCCCCACTCAGATGGACAAGAGTAAGGGGCGCACACCTGCCCTGAGTCACAGCAAATATCATAGACCAGCTTCATGCCAGGGATCTGGCCTGGAAAACATACAAGTCTACTGGCACCCTGGCTGCTCTCCAACTTTACTGCTCACTCCGTAAGTCCTGCACTATGTGCCTATGTCAGGCCAAAGCCAACTACTTCAAGGCCTACTTCCACACAAATATTAACCAGCCAGCAAAATTTTGGAAAACAATCAATGCACTTTTCTCCCCCCACCCAGCCCGCCACCCCTGTCCTAAATGTAGAAGGCTCCATTGTCACTGATCCAGGTGCAGTGGCCTCAGTTTTCAACACCTTCTTCACCAGCTGTACATCCTCTCTCCTATCTTCCTCCCTCTCCCACCCCTCAAGCCCACCCCTACCTGTCCACCCACCTCTGGCTTCCAGCATCACCTTTTGCCTAGTTACTCCACCCAAAGTGCTTAAAGCCCTGCAGGCTCTCAACCCTTCCAAAGACAAATGTCCCTCAGGTCTGGACTCCAAAATGCTTTACTTATCTGACCCTGCCATCACCACCCCTCTGGCCGCTCTCTTCAATCTCCTTTCTTGCTTGCTGAAATCCCATCTGAATGGAAGCATGCCACCATCATCCCACTCTCAAAAGTTGGAGACCCTTCCTTGCTGGGAAACTATCACCCTATATCTCTGCTCCCCATTCTAGCTAAACTACAGGAGCACCTCGTTCTCCCCCAACTTGCTCCCTTTCTTGACTCCTCCTCCATCTTCACATCTTACCAGTCAGGATTTAGGAAGTTGCACTCCACCATCACATCACTCCTAAGGATCACAGATGCTATCCTCACTGAAATGAAACATGGTCACACTACCTTAGCTATCTTTATTGACCTTTCCAAAGCCTTTGATACCATCTCGCACCCCCTTTTGCTGTCAAAACTCTCCCACACTGGACTTTCAGAGCAGCCACAGACTGGTTCCAATCCTGTCTGGCAGGCAGGTCACAAGTGGTAAAAATAGGTGCTTGCTCTTCTGCCCCCCTCCCTGTCACCTCCGGGGTCCCACAGTGATCAGTCCTTGGCCCTTTACTATTTTCCATTTTTCTAAATGACCTGCCCTCAGCTTGGACACACACATTCATTCACATGTACGTGGATGACACTGTAATGTTTTCATCAGATCCCTCCACCTCCGATGCAGCCGCAAGACTCCAGGAGGATTTCAGTACTGTACAGCTTTGGTTTCACTTGAACCAGCTTTTTCCTAATCCAAAGAAAACTGTCTCACTAACTTTTGGGATGTGGCAATAACTCTCCCACCTCTTCTCAACCCCCACTTTCCATACCACTGACAGGTCCCGCTTGGAAGACTGCACCTCCTTCAGATACCTCGGGGTATGGCTGGACCAGCACCATGACTTTTCTGTTCATATCAACTCAATACACAAAAAAACTTCATCCCAAACTGGGCGCTGTATATCAGAACAGGGTCTGTCTCCGTTTACCCGCCCACAAAGCAGTTGTCCAGAAAATGATCCTCCCAATTTTTGACTATGGGGACATAGTCGACAGCTTGTCCCTGAAGTCAACCTTAACAAGACTAGACCCCATTCTTCCATTCCTTCTGCCATTTTGCCCTGGACTGCCCACCCATGACACATCACTGCACCCTTTACAAGTCACTTGACATGATGTCACTACAGGAACGGAGACAGGCTCACTGTGCCAGGGTTGCAGCTATATTCTGGGCACTGTCCCTTCCCTCATACCTAGAGTCTGCCCTCTCTGTCCAACCCCCCCCTCAGTGTACGCACTCAAGAACACTGACTCCAGGCTCTTTTATGTCCCATGCATGTCCAAATCTAAAGGTCAAGCTGCCTTCAGCTTCCATATGCCAAAACTGTGGAACTCCTTGCCAGCAGACATTAGGCACACAGACAGCACTCAGCATCTAAACCATTTCAATGGACATTTCTCCCCCACCTGCTCATGCACCTAACCCGTCCCCATCTTGATGCTCCCATCCCCCTATTGCATGGATCTTCCAACCAGCACCTTAAACAGGTATTACATGCAATGCAAAAGAATGCTCGGCACCTTAGTCTCCATTAAGAGTTGTAGTGCTAATTCGCCTGCTTGCTACTCCAATCTCCCACCTACTTTTTAACCACAACATGCAGGATCCAAATTTAAAAAAACTACAGTAGCTTTTCAAATGAGGTTACTGAATCTTAACATAAAATATTACTATAACCGAGCATCAGTCTTCAGGTTAAGAGTCATGATATGCCCAAGGTTGGATTTTTTATTATTTTTTGTGCATAATTGATTTAGTAAACTCAGACTGCAAACACCTTGGCCTTGCACCTCCTGGGGTCTCAGCTCTGTTACAACACTGAACCAAAAACATTGTCTACGAAGATCCACTCTGCAGCTACTCAAAGTCCCCCACTGTTGCACTTCCCAGGGACAACTCTCCTTTGCTTATAGAGCACCACTCTGGTTCAATGGTCTTAGGCCCCACCATCTTCTCTGCCCTGACACTTGGTATGTTTAAAAATAGAGTCCATGACCATCTCACTGCCAACAGCTCCTGTGACTGCCCCACTTAACCTAGTTTCTCTATTTCCCTGCCTGCTCTAGTGATCCTCTCCCCTCTCACCTGACCCACCCCTCACATCTTGGCATACCCCATGCTGCACTTTTCACCCACTTCCTACCCTACCTTCCTACCTCTCCTCCCCTACTAGTCCCATCCCTCAGCCTCTCCTCCCCTCATCCCTCTCCCCATGTCTTCAGCACATCACAACTTACGTCTGTTGCTCTGAAAAATGCTTCTGGCTGCTTTGTCTACTTTGTTACCCTCAAATTGTATTAATCTGCAAATTGTATGCAATGTCCACATTGCTGTTAGTTCTGAATTGATGTTCTCCATAATTTGCATTTCTCTGACATGGAACCTTTGTAAAAGAGCCTTGTCTCAAAGGTACTTGTAATCTGAGACTTTATAAATAAATAAAATAAATAAATTCTTCAGGAATGTGATTTTTTTTTCCAAATCTGGTGACTCCCAATCCCAATCATGCAAAGAAAAAATTGGGGGTGCCCTTTTCAAAACCACACTACAACTACTGCAAATTTTGCCTGACATGTAACTAATTTTTAAAGATGGTCTTGGTGAATGATATACTGTATAGCAAGCCTTTTTAACACAAGAGCAAGTCGGTGGGGCAATCCACATTATTACAATATGCTGTTCCATTTTAAAAACCACTGCTAAAACTACAGCAATTCTATCTGACATAGAAAAAAGACACAGAGATGGCTTTGTTTTATAAACTTTATTTCTTATCGGAATCATTATGAATTATTACAGTACTGTGTATCTAATCCACACTACCTGCTGGTGAACCTGCAAACACAGTGGGGAAAAAAAGTCTGACACTTCAGGGTTTAAGTCTGACTTAGATGTGTTGCAGTCACCACCAGGTGGATTAGCCAGGAAGTACAATTTGAAGCTAAATATACAGTACCAAATAATCACAAAACTGCTTCACCAAGCGGCACAGTGCTGCACTAAGTGGTAAACTGACTGGTACAGTGCTGCACCAAGTGGTATACAGCAGTACCATTAATCAATCAATCAATCAATCAAGTCTTTATTTAACCAGGCATTCATCGTTGAGCAGAAGCTCATTTGCAAGATGGACCTGGGTGGAGCATGAACAATTGTATATACAGGTGAACACAGGTATTTACAAGGCAATACAGATAATACTCTTTACAGAGAGGAAGAAAAAGAAGTTCATATGTACATAGAATTATACAGATATTGTACAGATTACACGGTATTTACATACATAGAAGTGTCTATAGGAAGATAAAGCAGGTTATCTAAGGTTGCAGGAGGAAGTAACGGAAGAAAAAAATTAAAATAAAACTATACACCAGGTAGAGGTGAAGGTAGGGGGGAAAAGAGGGAGGGAAGTAAGGGGCAAAAGGCTAGGAGGGCACGGTGCACAGAAAGGAGTTGGTAAAGCTGGATATAGAGAAGGTGGATGGAGAAAAGGAGTATGTGTGAGCCCTGGGATTGAATGCTATAAAGTACGGGGCATGGTAGAATGTCACAACCCAGGGTAGTGAGCTCCTATCTGAGGTTGGGAAAGGAAGAATAAGGGGATGGATGGGCCTAGTGTTGATAAGACAGGGGGATAAGAGAAAGAACAATTAGGTTGATGAGGAGCAAGCTGGGGGGTCAGTACTTAAAATTGGGTCTAGGCGTGGCTATATACCAGTACTGGGTCTGAGTGGGTGAAGCAGTTACATACTTCTCTGACTGTACGGAAATAAAGCATCTTGAAAGCATTTATACTGATTAGAGTGCTTAATTTGAGGTTTTTTTGTAGATCATTCCATAAGGTAGGTAGCATGAAGCTTATGGCTGCCCTGCCGAAGTGGGATTTTGCTTTGGGTACTTTAAGTGTAATAGCTGAGTAACTTCTTAACGCGTATTTCCCAATTATACTCAGGGGAAGACAGCAGGAGATATAGTAAGGCAGCTTATTAGAGATGGCTGTATAGGTCCAGAGAGCGGCATTTCTGTGGCACCTGAACTTTAGTGATGTCCATCCCACTGCCGCATATAGGGTGCAGTGATGTGTCAAAGGGAGTCCGCTATAAACCCCAGTGCTCGATGGTAGAGTGTGTCCAGTTTAGCCATGTAAGAGTTGAAGCATTGGCTGTAGAGGAAGTCAGCGGAATCAACCAATGATAGGAAAATGGATTGGACCAGTTGTTTCTGGCATCTCTGATGAGAAATTGGCTGATTCTAAAAACAGTCCAAGCCTTTGCCAAGTCGCTTTAGCAAGTCCTATATGTTCAATGAAGGAGAGTCTTGGTCTATCCAAACTCCCAGATACTTGAATTTTTGTAACAAATTCTAGTTTTTCACCTAGAACTGTGGTAATTTGGGGAACTGTCCCACTGGACACAGGGGTTAGCTATACGGATAAAAGGAGAGGACCATCGCTTTAGTTTTTTTGCATTAAGGAGTAGCTTTTTTGGAGGAGTTGGCTTTGCAAAGGTTGAATTCTGACTGTAGGTCATTGCAGGCAGCTTCAGGTGTTGGGCGACTCACGTGAGAGAACTGTATCATCTGCAAACAGATGGATGTTGGCTTCTTTATACAGTAGTCGATGTTATTAATGTAGATTGCAAAAGTAAGGGCCCTAATATAGAACCTGAGGTACCCTCTTTGCAGAGTTTTTAAGGGGGACAGGCCTCCTTCAGCTTTAACTTGTTGAAGGCACCCTGTAAGATAGTCAGTGAACCAACGCAGAGAGGAGGGGTCCACACCTATGGTTTGAAGGGCGGAGAGGAGCAGACTATGGTCGACGGTGTCGAAAGCCTTGCTTAGATCAAGGAAAACAGCACAAATAAAGGCTTTGCTCTCAAGATTACGCTGCCAGTCATTAGTAACTTTGGCGAGGGCTGAGATAGTGCTATGTTTAGCTCTGAATCTGGACTGCATAGGATTTAGCAGTTCCCTAGACTCAAGGTGAGTCCTCAGCTGTGCATTTACAATTTCTCTAGGAGCTTGGACAGGACCGAAGGAGGAAATTGGCCTATAGTTATTGAGATCGCCACGGTCACCTGATTTGAACAGTGGTATGACATGTGCTGTCTTCCATATAGGTGGTAAGGTGCCCTGAGACAGGGATAAGTTAAAAGGTGGGTGACGGTATCGCTGCTACGTGGTAGGCAATTTTTAGGAAGTAAGGGTCAAGGGAGTCGGCTCCAGCACTTTTTCTAGTATCCAACTGAAGCAAGAGGTCCTCTACCTCTTTCAGTGTGGCAGGTTGAAGTGAGAAAGGCAGTGAAGCTATTGGAGTTTCTGGCAGTTGGCTGGCAGTCTGGGAGCGAAGTATGTTTGCTGGGGAGTTATCAAATGCCATGCCTGCAGTAGCAAAGTGGTTATTGAATGCGTCAAGTATATCCATCTTTTCGGTTATAGTCAAGTTGCCAGAGGTAATCTTGGTCGGGAGTGAATTTCCTGGGGAGTGGCCTAGCAGATCACTGATTGTGTTCCAGAGCTTGATTGGGCTCTTTGTGGCAGAGTCGAGTTCGGATTTGAAGAAGGTGGTTTTCGATTCTCTGATTGTTTTGGTACATAATTCGTAGTCTCCTGAACTGGTTCCAATCCTCTGCAGTGTTCAGTCTGCGTGCTTTTTCCAGAGCTTATCTCTTTCTAGAAGCAAGGACTTGATCTGAGGGTGAACCATTTACAGGTTTTGGTCCTAGTTCCAACTTTAATAAGGGAGCATACTTATTAAGGGCCCTTGATAGAATGTTGTGGAAGATATTGTAAGCTGACGAATCATTTTGGCCAGGTAGAAATCTTGCCACCAAGGGAGTACTTAAGCTCGTTTTGTAGGCATGTTCATTGAAGTTGCGCCTGGATCTCTTCATAGAGAACTTGCTGATGGGTGCTGGGTTGTTGGTAGATCTTACTCCGCAATAAAGAATGGTCGCTAGCGCCTGAGAAGAAGACATCAGCGTGGGAGAAGAGAAGAGGTTTGCTCACCATTAGCACACTCCAAAAGTGTACTTTACTGGGGTTCTTCATGTTTGGGCGTGTTGGTTCAGTAATAAGTTAAGGCCAGCCCATGTTCATCAAGCAGAAGGATGGCAAGTAGCTGTGTTAGAGAGCCATTCAAAGTTGAGGTCTCTTAAAATAATAGTTTCTGGCAGCCCTGTCCCAACTTTGTCACTTAGATATGCACAAGTTGTAGGCCAGCAGACGGTGGTCTGTAGCATCCTATTATGCAGAGTGCAGTAGTCGTGTAATTTCCACTTTGAGAATTAGGCATTCGAATTCGCTGGCGACAGATGCCGAGGATAAGCAGGAGGCAGAAAATTTGTCTTTAACGTAGATAGCTACCCTCCTCCTCTGGCATGCCTATCAGCTCTGAACAAGGCATAGTTGGGTATGTTTACTTCTATCAGTGGTGCTGGGTCTAAGCCAAATTTCTGAAATCCAAGTATGTCAGGAGAAGTATGATTTACCCAGGTTTGTATTAAGTGTTATCTTTTAAGGAGGCTACATACATTAATATGCAAGAAGCTTATTCCTTTTAAATTTGCTAGTTCTGCTGGCAAAGCAATAGCTTCTGAGGGGCCAGGGTTGAGTTCTATGTTGCCTGAACAAAGCAGGAGGATAAGTAGGATTTTTCTAAGAGCTAATTATAGCTTGTAATTCCTGCCTTTCTCCCGCCTAGTAGATCTGATGTTTTAGGGACTGGAAAGTAGCCACCATAGAAGAGCTGATCTGTTGTAGCAAGAGCTAGTACCCTACCACAATAGGTGGGGAGATAGAAGTCTGCATGGTGGGAGGTGGACCTTGTGGTGGGGAGTGTTATAAGTACTACTGGTATGTGTGGTCCAAGAGCAGGGTTCAAGTATTGGTACTTGGAATCACGGAGGCAATTAAAGGATAAGTTGCCATGTGGTATACAGCACAAGGTGCTGTAGACCAAACATGATGGTAGTTCAGGTGTCCAATGCTGGGCAGCTGGTATCAGCAGAAGAAGGGGCAGTAAAGGAGCCATATAGGGCCCGACATGATGGTACCTCAAAAAGGAGCCACTCAGTTAGCCCAGGGACCAGTGGGGTTGCTGGATTAATGCAGCTTATCAGTAGCTTTCCGATCCAGGTCAACCCAAATTTGATAGCATTAAAGATATTTACTGGTGAAGGCACAGCCAAGGAGAGCCTATGCGTTTTAGTAAGGCGAGGCCCTGAGAGTTGGATCCCGTAGGCTGGATAGAGAAGAGGGAGATCACGAGCTAAGTCTCTATTGGTGGGGCACTGCGCCAGGGGAAGTGGACTAATGTTTTGGCAGGAGCTACTGTATTTAATAATCAGCGGAGGTGGGGGAGGGGGAGGTCAAAAAAGTTGCGGCAGTTGCCGTACCTTGTAGAGCCTTGGGACCGTGTCTGTGGTCTCGAGCATTGGCTAGAGGGGTGCCGACCGCCCGGTAGCCGGGAATCCCGTGGCTTAGGAGCTGGGAGCCTGGGTGACAGTTTCTTGGCTGAAGGAGAGAAGGAGAGTGAGGGTTAATAAAGTGGATTCACATAAAGGGTTAGACAGAACAGCGGGGAGTCCAAAATTTGCAGAACAAAAGGACGTGTATGGTACCAACAATGCCAAAAGAGGTAGTGACGAGTAGTAGTAGGTGGTTGCACCCCAAGGTAGTTTGTTTGGTGTTGCTGGCCTGCTTAACTGCAAGCTGGTTTATAGTTGAAAGGGTATATAGTCGAATTAAGGTGAGGTCCCTAACAATAGGGCAGGTAGAGCAGTAATTGAGGGGAGTTAGATGGAGTGGCTGGAGAAAAGGTTGAGAGGAAATGTGGGATCCTGTGGGTGGGACTGCTTTAAAAAGGGGCGGTAAGAAAGTGGGTCAAGTCAGGTATTGAAGACAGGGAGGCCCATAGCATAAAAATGTGCAGCAGTGGAGTGACCAATCTGCTGCTAGGCTGAGGAAGGGGTGAAGTAAGGGTCTATTTAATACTGTGAGAAGGAGGGGGAGGGGGGTTGGTGAAAAAATTCAGTCCAGAACAAAGCACGGAAAGAGATTTCCCTGAGACCAGGAAGCACCAGGCGCTGGAAAATCAGCCAAGGAGTACAGCTGCCAGTCAGTGCCTGGTTCCTCCACTGTGCATTCAGTCAAAACAGTGGCATTCAAAACCACGAGTTTCGGAGGTCTGGTGCGTACCTGAATCTGTCCGGGGGTCAGTCGGGTGGTCTGTTAGCTGTGGCCTGCTCGGAGAGAGCCAAGGCCACAGGAGCAGCTTGGGAAGCCCACAGATGGGCTGTCTGTGGAACAAGGAGGGAAACACAGAGGATTAAATACAGCTAGAGTACAATAGCAAGCTCAGTGGGGGGCAGGCAATGGGGAAAGACAAAGCATGAGGTAAAGAGGTAGTAAATGCAGGGCAATTATTTGGAGCTAGAAGAGGATTAAATGTTTCTTTAGTCAGCACTGTATGCCCCCCTAACATTTGGTCTCCAATAAATACACGTTCATGGCCACCAACCATTCCTTCCAGGATCTGTCTTACTGGCCCTTGATTATTCAGTGACCCTTCTCTGTACTGACTCCTGCCTGTGTACATTCTTTCTCAAGTGAAGGCTACAGAACTGGACACACTATTCCAAGTAAGGCCTTACCAGCCTTCTGTATAAGGCAGTATCAGTTTGCTTCTCCTGCTAACAAAATCCCTCCCAATACACCCAAGCATCCTGGATGCTTTGCTGTATGCCTTATTGCTTAAAGTTAAACTAGCATACTATTCTGTGGTGATTTGCATATACATGCTTTGCATATACATTTGCATATACATGCTTTGCATTATGGGGGTATGTATGCTTTTGTATTTCTTTGAAACTTGGCTTCCTGGCCAGTGCCCTTTGGGGTAACCATTGCCTCAGTGCTTGTGCACTGATGTTTTTTGTCTATTGCTCTGGATGGTTTGCCATAAAATTATTGGCATTGAATCTCAGCTGCTATATGTTTGACCGTCTGTCCATCCATTTCAGGTCTCTCTGCAGCTCCCTCTTGCTTTCTTCACTGTTAGCCCTGCTGCAAAGATTTGTGTCATCTGCAGAGACAAATCTTGCCCTGTATACCTTCCCATTTGTTACTAATAAATATATATTGAAAATTACAGTTCTCAGGACTGAACCTTGAAGCATTCAACTCATGACCTCTCTGTCTCCTGAATTTATACTATTATCCCCCACCCACTGTGGCCTCCCACAACCAGTTCCCACCCACCTTACTAGCTTCTTCCCAACTCCTGAGTCCTGTAACTTCTTCAGCAGCCTCCTCTGCATCACTGAGTCAAAGGATTTGATAAAATTTAAGCAGACGATAGCTATCACCTGACCCTTATTCACTACCTACATAACCCAGTAAAAGAATACTGTCAGATTGTCTGACATGATCTTCCAGCTATGAACCTAGAAATATAGAAACATAGAAGTTGTCAGCAGATAAGGACCACTTGGCCCACCTAAAATGCCCTAAATTCTCTACCTATAGTACCAATGAAGACTCTACTTGGACTCCAGCTTACACTCCCCTCTTGCTACTAAGATTCCCTTGTGTCTATCCCATGCATTCTTAAATCCTGTGACCATTCTAGCCCTCACCACTTCCACTGGGAGGTTATTCCAAATGTCCACCTCTGTCTCTATGAAGAAGTACTTCCTGATGTTACCTATAAGCCTCCCCCCTCCAGCTGCATATTGTTACCCCTAGTTCTTGAGCATCTTTTTCTTTGGAAAATGCTCCCTTCCTGTACCTTGTTTATTCCTGTGAGGTATTTGCATATCTCTATCATATCCCCTCACTCCATCATGTCTTCTAGGGAGTACATATTTAAATCCTTAAGCCTTTCTTTGTAGGGCTTCTGATGCAGGCCCTGCACAATTTTGGTTGCACTCTTTTGCACCACCTCCACCCTATCTACTGCATGTCCTTTTGGAGATGGGGCCTTCAGAACTGCACACAGTACTTCAGGTGGGGTCTCACCAGTAATCTTTACAGGGGTACTATTACATAGAGAAACATAGACTTTTATGGCAGATAAGGACCGCTTGGCCCACCTAGTCTGCCCATTTCCCTACCTACAGGATAAGCTGCAGATCCTAGTTAACCAACAGCCTATTTCTTCCTACCCCCCCAAGAATTGCCTTATATCTGTCCCATACATTCTTGAATTCTCCCACAGTTTTAGACCCCACAACCTCCTCAGGAAGGCTGTTCCATGCATCCACTACCCTTTCTGTGAAAAAATATTTCCTCACATTGCCCCTGAACTGCCCCCTCTATCTTTAAATTGTGTCCCCTTGTTCTTGCACATCTATTTTTCTGAAAGATGCTACCCTCTTGGACTTTGTTGATTCCACTAAGGTACTTACAAGTTTCTATCATGTCCCCCCTCTCCCTCCTTTCCTCAAGGGTATACATGTTAAGCTCCTTTAGTCTCTCCTCATATGGCTTCTCTTGCAGACCCTGCACCATTTTAGTTGCCCTCCTCTGGACTGCCTCAATCCTGTCTATGTCCTTGTGGAGATGGGGTCTCCAAAACTGGATGTAGTACTCCAGATGGGGTCTGACCAACTGTCTGTACAGAGGGATAACAACTTCCTGTTTTCTGCTGGTGATGCCTCTCCCTATGCATCCCAGTATATCCCCAGCCCTCCCTACTGCGTTCTCACATTGCTTGTTAACCTTAAGGTCATCTGAGATAATTACCCCCAGGTTCCTTTCCTTATTTGTTGTTGTTACTACCTCCCCCCATTGTGTAATCTTCCCCTGGGTTTTTGTTTCCCAGGTGCATTATTTTGCACTTCTTTGCATTGAATCCTAGCTGCCATACTTCTGACCATTCCTCCAACCTTGCCAAGTCCCTTCTCATCCTTTTCATGCCTCCTTGTGTATCAACCCTGTTGCAGATCTTTGTGTCATCTGCAAAGAGGCATACTTTTCCTTCCAGTCCCTCTGCAATGTCACTCATAAAGACATTAAAAAAGGACTGGACCCAGTACTGAACCCTACAGTACCCCACTAGTAACCCCTCTTTCTTCAGAGTGGACTCCATTTACAATTACCTTCTGTGTCCTTTTGTCCAGCCAATGTTTTACCCAGGCTACCACCCTGGGACCCACTCCCAGACTGTTTAATTTGACTATTAATCTTTTGTGTGGTACTATGTCAAATGCCTTGCTAAAGTCTAGGTAGGCCATGTCCACAGCCCCTCCCTGGTCTACTACTTTGGTCACCCAGTCAAAGAAATCAATTAGATTCATCTGACATGACCTTCCTGCTGTGAACCCATGCTGCCTTGGGTCCTGCGCCCCACTAGCCTCTAGGTACTCAGCAATTCTTTCCTTCAGAAGTGATTCCATCACTTTCCCTACCACAGAGGTCAAACTGACAGGTCTGTAGTTTCCTTCCTCTGTCTTGGTCCCACTTTTGTGAAGGGGAGAATCACATCCACCTTCCTCCAGTCCTCAGGTACCACACCATCCTCCCATGATTTGTTAAAAAGGGTAGTCAGTGGTTTCACTGGTTCTCCCCTTAATTCTTTTAGAATTCTGGGGTGAATTCCATCAGGCCCCATTGCTTTATCCACCTTCAGTTTTAGGAGTTCTTTCAGAACCCTTTCTTCTGTGAAAGGACTGGAATCGACCCCCCTATCAAGATTGCTTCTGTTAATTGGATTTGGCACCTCCCCCTCCTGTTTTGTGAATCCTGAGCAGATATATTCGTTTAGTATCCCTGCTTTTTCATTGTCCCCCTCTGCCCACCCACCATTCATTCTATTCAGCCTCACTATCCCTCCCTTTGTCTTTCTATGCTCCCTGATGTACATATAAAAGGTTTTATCCCCCTTCTTAACTGAGTTGGCTATCTTTTCCTCAGTTTGGGCCTTTGCTATTCTGACTTCCCTCCCTGCTTCCTTCTGCCTTAACTGATACAGCTCTTTGTCCTGCTCCTTCTGTGTTTCCTTATACTTCCTGAATGATATCGTTTTCTCCCTAACTTTCCCACCACCTCTTTTGAGAACCACAGTGGCTCTTTCTTTCCTTTTGATTTGTTTATTTGATTCACACAAAGGCTTGTCGCCTCTGTGATGGCAGTTTTGATGATTCCCCATTGTTGCTCCACCCCTCCATCTAACTGGTTTGCTAGTGCTTTTCTGAGACACTCTCACATCTTGCCAAAGTCAGCCCTCCTGAAGTCCAGTACCCTCACTATTGTATGGCTTGACTCTGTAGCTGAGTTTAACGTGAACCACACTGTTTGATGGTCACTTGTTCCCAGATGGCAACCCACTTCTAGATCTGAGATCCTCTCACTGTCCCAATTTGAGAGTATGAGGTCTAAGATTGCTCCCTCATGAGTGGGTTCCAAAACTAGCTGTTTGAGCCATGCCACCTGTAGGGCATTGAGAATGGCCCTGCTCTTGGATGTGGCTGAAGCAAATGTGCTCCAAGTAAACATCTGGCATAGTCAGGTCTCCCATCAACAGTATCTCCCCTTTCTCTGCCATCCTAAGAATGCCTTCTATCATATCCTTGTCCATTCCCTCCCCCTGACATGGAGGTCTGTATACAATCCCTGTGCGGATTGTGGTGCCATTTCCAGTCTCTAAGGTGACCAACAGTGCCTCCTCTCCTCCCTGTTTACTCTTTTGTTCAGTTGCTTTTATCCCTTCCTTTACATAAAGAGCTACTCCCCCCTTTTCTCCCCTCCCTGTCTCTCCTGTAGGTTATGTACCCTGGTATGTTAACATCCCAATTATGGTTCTCTGTGTACCATATTTCTGTGACTGCTACGATATCCAGGCATCCCTCTTCCATCAAGGCCACCAGTTCAGGGAGCTTGTTGCCCAAGATATGAGCATTGGTACTCATTACCCTCCATTTCCTGATGGCCTTACTCCTTTTTGGCTCTATCCCTGTCCTTCTTGCCTCTGTCACTTTCTCCATTTACCCCTTCCCTTCTCCCTATTGACATTTCTATGTTGGAGTTTACCACACTTACTACCGTGACTTTTTTGGGGGGCTAGGATTCCCTACTCCTTTCCAGTGCCTCCCCCTTGGCTAGTTTAAATGCTTGCCAATGAAGCATTTAAACCTATCACCTAGGATCCTGGCTCCCATCCTGGACAGATGCAGCCCATCATGCCAGTATAGGCTTGCATCACTCCAGGTAGACCCCCAGTCCCCAATGAAGCCAAATCCCTGAGCTCTGCACCAGTTTTTCAACCACTGATTAAATACCATGGTGTGGAGCACCCTAGCCTCTCCTACACCATAGACAGGCAGCACCTCTGAGAAGGTTGCCGTGCATGCTACTTATCTAATGCCCCATCCCAATTCCATAAACTCTTTCTGCACTGCTCTGATCCCTTTCCTAGCTAGGTCATTTGTCCCTAGGTGGACAATGACATCCAGCTCCCTCCCCTGTGCAGCTGCTCTGGCAATCCTGAGGATTCACTCCCTGTCCCTCCAAGCCATGGCACTTCTGTTGGAGATACCCCTCCCTATGCATCTGAGCATTCTGATAGCCTTTCTCACTCCCTTGTCACATGTTTAGCTACCTTCAGGTCATCAGAAATGATAACCTCCAGGTCTCTTTCCTGTTTTGTGTCTTCTAATACCCACCCCCAAGATGGTATGTTCACCCCCAGGTTTTTGTGCAACAAGGGTTTGATTTTGCACTTGTTTGCATTCAGTCTTAGCTGTCAAACTCATGGCCATTCTTCCATCTTCTATAGATTCTCCCTCAATCTTTCATTCCCTCCTGGTGTGTCTACTCTGTTGTAAATGTTTGTATTATCCATGAATAGGTGTACCTTCCCATCCAGTCCTTCTACAATGTTGCTAATAAAAACACTGAAGAGGACTAAACCTATACTGACCCCAGCAGAACCCCGATAGTCTCCTTGTCTTCCCCAAAGTGCACCCAATTTACTACCACTCTTTTTCTCCTATGACTAATCCAACTGTCCATCCATTTTGCTATTTTAGGACCTACTCCTAGGCTACTGATTTTGTTAACCAGCCTTCTATGTGGAATGGCGTCAATGGCCTTGCTGAAATCCAGATAGGCCACATCAACCGCCCCTCCCTGGTCCACTTCTTTTGCTACCCAGTCAAAGAACTCGATCAGGTTTGTCTGGCAGGACCTCCCGCCATGAGTCCATGTTGCCTCAGATTCTGTAAACCACTGTTAACAAGGTACAGTATTCTCCAGTCCTTTCCTTCAGTAGTGATTCCATTACTTTACCGACTACCAAAGTCAGGCTGAATGATCTGTAATTTCTCACCTCCTCCCTATTTCCACTTTTGAGCAGTGGGACTGCATCTGCCATCCTCCAGTCTCCCAGTACCACCCCTGTTTCTAGAGACAGGTTGAACAGGGCTGTTAGAGGTGTAGCCAGCTCCTCCCTGAGTTCCCTTAGTAAGCTGGGGTGCACCATGTCTGGATTCATTGTCTTGTCTATATTTAACTTTGACAACTCCCTTAGGACTTTTTCCACTGAGAAAGGGCTAGTGTCCTCCTCCTGACCATTTATGCCCTTGTCTTGTAACAAAGACCTGATTCCTACCCCTCCTCTGTGAATACTAAACAGAAATATATGTTCAATATGTCAATTTTTTGTGGTCCTCTTGTACTTAACCCCCTTTCCCCTTTCAGTCTTACTATCCCACCCTTGGACTTCCTCTTTTCACTGATGTATCTAAAAAAACACTTTAGCCCCTCTTTTTACTGATTTGACTATATTATCCTCTGTTTTTACTTTTGTGCTCCTAACTGCCTTCCCTGCCAACCTTTTTCCCCTATCCTCCTCATTTTGTGCTCTTTTGTATTTTGTGAAGGCTAGTTTTTTGCTTTTAATTTTTGTACTACCTCTCTAGAGATCCATAGTGGTCTCTTGTTTCTCTTGCTCTTACTCACCTGCTTGATGCAGAGATTGGTAGCTTTTTCAATTCACTCTGTTATTATAGCCCACTCTTCTTCTACTCCTGTTAGTTTACCTTTCCCTGCCAGGGAGTCCCTGAGACATTCTCCCATGTTCTTAAAATCAGCCCTCCTGAAGTCCAGGACACTTGTCCCCATTTGGTTTGATTCTGGCCCTGTTCTTACTACATGTTAAACCACAGCGTCCGGTGATCACTGGTCACCAGATGGTCCCCCACTTGATTTCAGCAATGCTGTCCCCATTTGTTGGCAGTAGGTCCAGCAATGCCCCCTCTCAAGTTGGTTCCTTAACCAGTTGTCCAAGGAATGCCTCCTGCAGGGAATCCAGGATATTGCTACTCCTAGTCATTGCTGCAGCAGAGAGGCTCCAATCCACATTCGGCAGATTGAAATCTCCCACTAGTAACACCTCTTCCTTGCAAGTCATCTTATGGATTACTTCCAACATTTCATTATCCATTTCTCTCCCTCCCCATGATGGAAGCCAGTAGAACACCCCGTGTGCATAACTTCCCATTTCCTCTTTTCTAGTGTGACCCACACCACTTCTGCACTCTCCTTCACCTCCTGTATTTCTTTAGCCTTTATGTTTTTTTTTTACATAAAGAGTGACTTCTCCCCCTGTTCTTTCTACCCTGTCTTTTCTAAGCAGATTATATCCTTGTATAGCCACATCCCATTTCTGTGCCACAGCCACAACTGGTGTTGTTTATTATCCTGGTCCTCATTGTCTTCCAGACAGGCCATTAGGTTTTCCTTTATTAGGTTCTCCTTCAGTTTTATTACAATTGAGGTACTACTAATAGGTCTGTAAATTACTCACGTCCTTCCTATCCCCTCCTTTGCAGAGCAGGGCCATGTCTATAGACCTATAATCCCTGGAAACACCCTGGACCAGTGAGAACTGTTAAATAGTTTGACCAAGTGCCCAGTCAGTGAGCACTCTGAACTGTAACCTATCCGGTCCCTGTGCCTTAACTATTTTCAGGGTAGCAAGCTCTTTTCTTACTCTATCAACTTTAATCTCTACCCACCTCATTTTCTGACCCCCCAAAATGATACTTGACTGCACTTTCTGGAGGAAGCCCACTTTCTTCCACAGTAAGTACTCAGCAGAAGTAGTTTAACATTTTTGCTTTCTGCTTATCATCCTCCACTATCCTATCTTCCTCTGCTAACCTAGCATTTCCCATACCCCTTATCTTCTTTTTTCCCTCATGTACTAGAAGAACTCTTGTCCTCTCCCTTGACACCATCAACAGTTTGCAGCCATGTGTCTGTCTTTGCACCCTTGATCACATTCAGCTTGCTCTAGTACTCTCCACACTCCTCCTGCTCTTTATTTTTCTTTATTTTTCTTGAACTTAGTGAACTTAGTGAAGGTGCTTTTTTGCCCTCATCACCTACCTTACCTCCTTAGAGAAGCAGATCAGCCTTTTGTATTTGTTCTCCTTGATGGCCATTCTCAAGCATGATTTAGTTACTTTGAGAATAACTCCTTTAATTTCTCTCTACTTTATCTTTCACCTCCTAGGTAATTCCCTATCATTTTCTTCCTGATTGTTTCCCTTATCAGATCAAAGCCTGCTCTTCTGAAACCCAAAAGTACAACTTTTAATGAGGGTTTACCTTTACCCAAGGCCATTACAAACCATATGGTATTATGGTCACAGGACTTCCTGTCCAGTTGTATGACCTGTGTCACTTTCATGACACCCTCCTTCCGGGAGTTGCTTATTATAGGTGCAGGGAGGTGGGGATCATGAGGAGACTATGTGGTTAACAGTGGTATGTGGTGAGTACTAACTGGGGGTGGACATTATTAGGACAGTCAGAACTAGGGGGTGTAATGGGAACTGGAGAGAGGTGGGAGTTGTCTAGTTCCCATACCCAGGAACCCCACCAGACTAAGTGGGCAGGTAGCCAGTGGACTGGCTGCCTCACTTCATCCCCTTTGGGTGGTGTCATACAATGCCAGGTTGATAAGGAACAAGACTGCCATAATGGCAGACGTAATCTTGTGGTCTTCTATTGACCTGGCTTGCATCATGGACACCTGACTAGGAGATGATGCCAGCCCTGTGTTGGAGGAAGAAATCCTGGCTTTATTCTCTGTGGTTCTGTGCCCAAGGAGGGATCATGGGGGGGGGGCATCTGTTTTATATCTAGGTTAAACTTCACTATGAACCCAGTGGGGAAACCTCATCATTTTAATACATGTCTGTGTATGGGGGTCCAGGTGCAGGATACTGGATCCTCTTGGTGTACTGGCCTCTGGCATATGATGGGGTTTCCTGCAGGAAATCCAGACTTCCTCACTGAAAGAGTGCTGGAGTCATCCAGATAGTTTATCCTGGGTAACTTCAATGCCAGGTTCAACAATGAACTCTTACACTATGGAAAAGATTTCCTCCATTTGATGGAATCACTGGGCCTGGCACAAGTGGTTACTTCTGTATCCCACCAACACGGGCATGCCTTGGACTAAGTCTTCTCCCTAGGGCTCAAGGTGAATAACCTCGTGATTGATCTGGTCAGTTGGTTGGATCTTTACACCATGAAGTTCACCTTCATGGTCTTCTCCTGTGGTCCTCCTCTTGTGGGTGTGGTTATATACTGCCCTTTGAAAGGCTTGACCTATAGGGACTACTGGCAGTGCTGAACATCTTAGACATGTTGGTAGCTTGTGAGACAGTGTTGGAGAATGTCATCTTGACCTATAGCAGGGTGGTGACCAAGGCCTTTGATTCCATAGCACCAATCCATGTATGACCCCAGGTCTCATGCTTAGGATCCCCATGGTTTGATGGGGATCTTAGGGAGCCGAAGAACAGGTATTGGTGGCTAAAGCATTGCTGGAGATGGTACTAGGCTGAGGAGGACAAACTGGCTTTGAGAATTCATCTGGATGAATATCAAAGGGTAATCTCCTATAAGACGGCTACATTCCTGTTCTGGAAGATTGCGGCTGGGAGAAATTGATGAGCTCATCTCTTGCATACTTAGGACAGGTTATTATATCCTTCCTGCCTTTATTTGGCAAATGCCTTTTCAACAGCCAAATGCTAAGTGTTTGCTCAATTTTCTCAGACAGAGTGCTCTCTATCTGGGCCTGGATTTCTCCAGACAGGTTACCATGGCCTGGTAGAATTGAACAGGGATTTTGCAAATGCACTCAACAGTTCTGGGTGGAATATCAGCCAATTTTGATTGATGAGATTTGAGAGGTAATTATGGAGTGGCGGACCACCTGTTGTGAACTTGACTCAGGCATCATGCATCTACTAGTGAGCTGCAAGGGGTCTCTGGAGTCGGTGTTCACTGGAATATATCAGTGCTCCCTCTCTGAGGGTGTCTTTTAGTGGCATTGAAAGATGCACTGGTTTGACCCCTCCTGAGGAAGCCAAATGTTTCAGCAAATTATCACCCAGTCTCTAACCTGCCTTTTTTAGGCAAGGTTATTGAGAAAGTCATGGTTCTTCAGCTTCAGACATACCTCTTAGCTTATGACCTCTATGAGCCCCTCCAGTCTGGTTTCAGATTGAGGCATAGCACCAAGACAGTGTTAGTCAGAGTGCACAGTGACCATCTCAGGGCTAGAGACAAGGGTGAATAATCATTTCTCACTCTTCCTTGATCTCTCTTCAGCATCTGACACTGTAGACCATGGGTTGTTGTTTGATCAGCTGAGGGAGCATTTTGGACTCACTAGCACAGTCATCTGCTGGTTTGAGTCCTACCTCAGGCATAGGACACAGAGGGGGGGCAATGGGTACCTTCTCATCATCCCTGATGCCCCTGCCCTGTTGTGTGCCCCAAGGCTCAATTATTTTACCCATGTTGTTCACAGTGTACTGCTGCCCCTGGGAAGGATAATTCAACAGTGCATGCTAGGTTTTCACTGCTATGCAGATGATACCAAGCTGTCCTTGTCTTTTGCAGAGGGAACACTATACACTGTTGAGGTGATGAATCTATGCTAAGCTGATATCCAGAAATGTATAGCATCTTGTTGGCTGAGGCTTTACTTGGATAAGACCAAGGTGTTAGTGAGCAAGCTGAGTCAGAAAGGGGGTGCAGAGGTAGTCATGGTGGAGTCCAGGTCCTCTGCCAAGGTGAAAAATCTGGGGGTCATTTTTGATGAATGGCTGTCACTGGATGCTCAGGTGTCAGCCGTAGTTAAAAGTGGCTCTTACCATATGAGAAGTATTAACCAGATTATAGTCCCTTATCACCCTGGAAGACCTGCAGAACCTGATATATGTGTTTGTGATGTCCAGGCTTGAATACTGCAATTTGTTTTACCTCAGGGTTAGTGGAGGTTGTGAAGATACCCTATGTCATCTGCAGCTAGTGCACAATGTGGTGGGCAGGTTGCTGACCGTCTTTCAATGTTCAGTCATGTGACCACATGCTGCACAATCTGGGCTGACTGCCAGTGCGATGGCAAGTTACCGTCAAGGTTGGTCTTCTAACCTATAAATTGCTGAGAGGGTTGGGTCCTCCTGACACATGTTGGATCAGTCCTTATGCCCTCTCCACTCTTGCAAGGATGGCCTTCTTTCAGTCTTGAGGGCCCAGCTAAAATCATCTGAGGACTGTGCAATAGAAGTGGCCATCCCTCTGCTCTGGAATTCACTGCCTAGGGGATTGAGGGTGACCCCCTCAGTTGAGAACTACATGTTACTATGGTTTCACGCAGGCAGGCTAGTGAAATCATGCTACAGAGAAGAGAGGAGTGTAAGCCTGCAATGGCAGCTGCAGGCAAAGTGAATTTAGCATATTGTAAAAAGGTGCAGAGGGATTTTTGAATGATTTATTTGACATTGTTTCTTGTTGACTAACTAGCCAATCAAGTATTACTCCAGCATGTACATAGCCTATAAGTCATTCAGACATAGACTTTGAAGGGTGAGGATGCTGTAACTCTGACTGGGGCTGATTTTCTTTTTTACAGGTGAATTCTTCTGTTATGAAACTGAGGTTGGGGAGCTTGGGTGGGAGATGGGGGAATCAAACTATTTTTTGTTTGAGAAAAACTATTAAATCCAAAATTTTTTTGCCTACTTTCCCATTTGCAAATTATACTGCAAAGCCACTAGAGAGCAACAACTCAAGAAGGTTGCAAGCCTTTTCCCACTGGTCTGCCCTAACACTTCTAGTCCTGGGTCCTTCATACCTCTCCAGATATACTAGTGATTGCAGAAACATGGCTGATAGCATCTATCACTGACCATTCCGTGAATCTATACTGCTTTATCTCCAATACTGCTCTCATGGCTATCCTTGGCTGGCTAGTAACCCTGGCCTGCCTTATTCTCCTTTGCTAAGTGGACCAATTTATTGCACACTCCTTAATATTCCATCCTCAGGTTACTACTCCTCTCCCTCTGTGTCACATCTGGTCTGACTCCCCCTGCATGCTCTTATGCACCCCTTGTCTTCCTAAACCTGGCACTGCCTTCCTTGGGCTCTGGCCCTGAAAGCATTTGCATGTACCTACCATACAATTTGCCCCTGGAATGAAGCCTTTTTGTGCCTTGCTATGGGTCCGTGTTTCTGTTCTCCTCCTTTAGGCCTACGCAGGGGACATTGAGCTTAATCCTGGACCTCCTTGCCCTGCCTATACACAAATCCCTGTCATTAATACTCAACCCCCCCTCCCAAATGTCTGAAAATAGCACATATGAATATTCACAGTATTTGCCATAAGATGGTTGAACTAGAAGCCTGGGTTGCCCAGAAGAACCCTGACATCCTATGCATCTCAGAATCGTGGCTAAAGCCAGCTATCAAACAGCATGAGGTGTCATTACCTGGATACAATTGCTTTAGGAAGGATAGGGTGGGCAAAAGGGCTGGGGATGTCCTTATGTACACTCGGGCAGACTTGGATGTCATCGAACTCCATGAGCCTGACTCTGAATCCCCAGTCATGGAATCCATATTCCTCTCCTTGATGCTTGGAAAGGTCAAGAAATTGTTGGGTGTGCCTACTTGCCACCCAAAAAGGTTTCTATTGGCCTCCCTCCCTTTCTTAACTCCCTTGCCAGTCTCCCATTCCATGATCTTGTACTTTGTGGTGATCTCAATATCGACTGGCTTAACCCTACTGCTGACAAGGTGCCTTCCACACTTGCAGATTCTAATCATTAACACTGACCAGAGCCCAATTAAGACTCTCCCTGATATCAATCAAACTCTGGCTTTCTTTATCTCTACCCTCACTCAAATCATTAATAACCATGTCCCCTTGAAAAAAGGCAGGTCCAAGGGTGTCAAGGCTCCATGGCTTATCAAGAACATTAGGATACTTATGTCCCCCAGACAAGGCATGGTGGACTTACAAAAAAGCAGGATGCCCTCTGATTGGCAGCCCTGTAGGCAACTCAGAAATAAATGTAAATACGCCCTCCAGAAAGCCAAACTCCATCATTACAAATCCTTACAAACTGAACACCTTTGCCACTTCAAAGAGTTTTGGAGACAGGTTAATTCCCTGGTCAAAGGGAAAGTTGTTGAACTCCTGAACTCCCTCACTGCCCAGGATACCACTCTAACTGACCCCCCTTCTATTGCCAATGGATTTAATGAATTCTTTACAGATCTCCAAAAACAATAATAATAATAGTTTTATTTATTGAGTGCCTTTCACCTTATTAAGGCGCTTCATACAATCACATACAATACAGTTAAAACATATTTAAAATCACAACAGTTAATAATCAGGGAATGCCTTAGTCCATAAAAACATTTTCAGTGCATGCTTAAAGCTCCCCACAGTCCTGCATTCCTGAAGCTGATGGCGCAGAGAATTCAAAAGGGTTGGGGCAGCAAACATAAAAGCACGAGCACCAGATGAATTCAAACTAACCCTCGGAATCTCCAGCAACCCCTCATCAGCTGAGCAGAGCTGTCACACAGGGGTGTAAGGAGTCAGAAGTTCTTTCAAGTAGACAGGACCTAGTGTGTGTAGGGCTTTGTAGGTTAACAAATCTACCTTAAAGGTGATCCGCCACTGTATCAGCAGCCAGTGCAGATCACGCAGCACTGGGTAATATGAGATCTCCTAGATACCCCAGTCAATAAACGAGCAGCAGCATTCTGCACTAGCTGCAAGCAGTGGATATCAACCCCAGGAAGCCCTAAGTAAAGGGAGTTGCAATTGTCAAGGCACGAAGTCACAAAGGCATGGACCAAAATGGGCAAATCACTGGATGGAACAAGGTGCTTGATTCTGGCAATGTTCCTAAGATGATAAAAGGCTAACTTAATGACTGCCAACACCTGATGATGAAGGGTCAGCCCATCATCAAGTATCACTCCCAGGTCATGCACCCATTTGGAGGTAAGGATCTGAGAGCCCCCCAAGAATATAACGGTGGGCCAATCAGTCCTCAACCCCTCTGTCCTGCATCCTGGGTCCACAACCAAAACTTCAGTTTTACTTGCATTCAACTTTAACCCACTGGAATTCATCCAGTCTTGGATTTCAGCGAGGCAGCTATTAAATACTGAAAGAGCGCTAACCTGGTCGGGGGGCAAAAGACAAGTAGAGTTGGGTATCATCAGCATAGCAGTGAAACCTCAGCCCATACTGCCTTACAATGTCTCTGCAGGGCAGCATATACACTGCAAACAACATGGGGGCAACACTGAGCCCTGAGGAACCCCACAAGATAGAGAGAAAGACTCTGACAAAAAAATTCCAGAGACGACTCTCTGAGTTCTACCGGAGAGGAAAGATGAAAACCTTCTGAGCACTGCACTAGTCAGTCCACAGATGGACCTCAGATGCACAAGCAGAACCCCATGGTCTACAGTGTCAAAAGCTGAGGAGAGATCAAGTATTACCAAGATAGAGTAGTTTCTCCAATCTCTTGCCATCAGGAGATCATTGAGCACCCGAACCAGAGCAGTCTCAGTACTGTGCCTCTTATGAAAACCAGATTGGAGAGGTTCATATATATTATGGATGGTCAAATAGTTCTCCAGTTGAATGGCCACAACTTTCTTGATAACCTTTCCCACAAAAGGAAGGTTCGAGATAGGTCTGTAGTTAGCTAGAGTATCCGGGTCCAAAGAAGCTTTCTTCAGAAGGAGTGTCACCACCACCTCCTTCAGGGAGCTAGGAAACTCATCCGATTCCAAGGAGCACTGGACAATCTGAGCCAAGACTGGTTCAATGAAATCACTACAAACCAAAATCAGGGCAGTAGGGCCCGGGTCTAAACTACAGCACGCATGATGCATACCCTGGACAATCCTCATAATGTCAATGAAGTCCAGCAAGTCAAAGGTACTCCAGAAAACAAGAGGTGTAGTGGCTGGGTACTGACCAACCACAGCCCCCATAGAGCGGGTCTGACAGATCTCTTATCTGATGTCAGCAACCTTATTCGCGAAGAATCGAGCAATCTCATCACACTCCATTTGTGAAAAAACTCGACGGAGCTGCAGACAGGTTGGGTTGCACAGCCTGTCCACAGTTCAGAAGAGCTGGGCTGGTTGATTATGAGCGACAGTGATTTCCCTGGACAGGAATTCTGCCTTCTTATGGGAGATCACTGATTGGTAGAGCTGATAATGCTCCAGCAAAATAAGATGGTCGGCATACAAGGTAGATTTCTGCCAGCACTGTTCCAACCTACGTCCCAACCTCTGCAACTCCCTCAAAGACCCATCAAACCAAGGGGCCCGAGGGCAAAGGGGAAGAGGTGAACATGGACTGGAGCAATCAGGTCAAGAGCTGAGGAAATGGCCTTATTATAGGCCAGAACCAGTGGCTCTGGGCCTGAGCAGACACCAATGAACTCCAAGAGGTCAATCACCACTGCCAGGTCTTCAGGGACCACATCCCATAAAGGGCAGAAACTGACCTTCTCCACAGGAGCAGACATACAAAGGGGGGTATAAAAATTTAACCTCATGGTGTAGTGATCAGACTAACCGACAGGTTCCAGCCCCAGATCAGAGGCCTCAATCCCCAGGAGGAAGACCAAATCTAGGAAGTGACCACCATTATGGGTAGCTGAAGAAACAACCTGTGTGAAGCCCAGTGATATCATCAACTGGAGGAAGTGTTGTCCAAAAAGCGAGGCTTCGTTGTCGGCCCAGGCATTGAAATCACCCAGAACCATCAGTTTGGGTGACTCCAAAGCCATGCCAGTGGCTAAGTCTGCTACTTCCTGCAGGAATAGCTTATCATCCCTGGGTGGATAATAGATGAGAGCTATCCTGCACCCCACACCAGCTACCACAGTGCACTCAAAGGGTTTGGCCTCCTCAACTGGTACACCTGTGAGACCCAATTCAGTCTTAAAACAGACCGCTACCCCCCTCATGATCCAATCTTGGGCGATGTATCACCGAGAACCCAGAAGGAATAGCTGCCTCCAAAATGGGAGCAGCATTTCCATCCAACCAGGTCTCGGTCATGCAAACCAGATCCGCTGTTCCAACAAAATCTGCAATAAGTGAAGTTTTGTTCTTAATGGATCTGGCATTGCATAACAATGCCCAAGTTGGACGATGTTCATGAGCTGTCCCAGCTACTTTCCCACCCGAAGTGGTGGTGCCCTTAGGTATGGGGACTAGACATGGACCACCTTGTTCCAGACACCATTTCACCCCAGGGCGTCTTCTAGTCCTAACTACCTCTATGGGAAAGAACCACTCAATTGAACTCCAATGTCCGTGCCTCCCTGCACATCCATGCCAACCCCCCCCACGAGCAATCCCCAATGTATGGCAGTGCTGGTAAACAGAGGCATGCAGGGAGGGGGGAGAGAATGGGCAGAGGGCACTGAGATAGGAGGATGAATAGCACAGGACTGGGGGAGCAAACAGGCACATTCCACAAAAGGCCACCAAACTGTGGCTAAAAACAACACCAAAAAATCCAAATTCATTGTAACAGAATCCTAAAGTGATTGCAGATTAAAATTAGAAAAAAAAATTAAGAAAATTCAAAAACAAACCAAAATACCCCAAAGACCCATTAGCCCAACAAAACAAAAAACCAAAACAATAAGCAAAAACAATAAATGTCCCCGAGCACCAGGTACTCTCACTAACCAGTGCCCAAAGGGCTATTCTGGCACTCTCACTGCCAAAAATAATATAACAATTAACAAAAAAGAAAAGAAAATAACTAAATCCAAAATAATTTCAATAATTTATTTAAATAGTAAAAAAAAATAATCTAATAAATCAAATAAAACCCCAGACAATTAAGTACTCTCACTATTAATGCCCAGAGAAAACTAATGGTACCCTCACTACCATAAACAATTATAATGAAAAATAAAAAATATAAGTACTTAAAAACCAAAATGTCCAAGGGTTTCAACACAAAATTCATAAAAATGTCACCAATGAAAGTCTAAAAATTCCCAGGCCTGGCACTCTCACTGCCAAGACTTCAAGGGAGCAGAGAGACTCTCAGATGGATAGAATTTGCAAATGGAGCAAAGCAAGCAAGCCAAAAGTTTCAGTACATGGCTTGCATAAATACAAACTCCAAAATGCTCTCACTGTTCAAATAAAACTCACACAAGATTGATCAGTTAATCCAAGAAAATATTCATAGAATCCTCTTCCGGACTAGATCGTACACCTCTCTCTTCCAGAACTCATCTGTTCCCCCCTGGCCCCATCATCTTCAGGCTACTGTGGGACTCAGCCTGCATTCCACTTGAAGCTGGCCTCTCTCAAAGAGGTCCAGAGGCTTCTTGGCAACTTGAAAGCTGAGATCTCACCTGGCCATGACACCCTGTAGCACAAGTTTCCTAAGCTGGGTGATCCTGCCCTGGCTTGCCCTGTTTCGTGACTTGTTTAACAGTTTCTTTCTCTCAAGTACAGTTCCCAAAAAGTGGAAGTAAGCTGTTGTTGTGCCTGTACATAAGTGGGGCCTAACTCAGTGGCCGAAAATTTCAGACTCATATCCATCCTTTGCTCATTGGCTAAAATTCAGAAATGCACAGTATATAATCACCTTCAGAATTATCTTTAACATTTCAACTTGCTATCCCCCTTCCAACATGATTCAGAAAGAACCATAGCACCCTCACTGCCTTGTTAAAAGTAGCCTCTAAAATATTCCAGGCCATGGACCATGGGTCTGCCAATGGTGCCATATTCATTGACCTTACAAAAGCGTTCAACCTGGTGAACCACAGTCTCCAGCTCCAGCAACTTCATATACTTGGCCTTGACACCATTTCCCTTAGTTGGGTCCAAAGCTACGTATCCTGCCGGTCTCAAAGGGTCAAGTGGGCTGGTTCTCTCTCTTGTCTCAGACCCATAATGCATGGTGTACCCCAGGGCTCCATTTTAGGCCCTCTGTTATTCTCCCTATTTATTAATGATTTACCCAGTAACTGTAGAGGGGCCTCTGCGCAGCTATATGCAGATGATGCTATTATCTATCACTTGTCTCCAGATGTTGACTGGATAAACAGAGAACTAGCATTAGACTTTGCTGCTCTTGAAAGTTGGTTCAGACAGAATCAACTTGTCCTTAATAGGAAAAAAACAAAAAGCATGTTATTTTCCCACTCATCCTCCTCAACATGTACCATCGCCCCTCTGTGTATCACCTCTCTTAATGGTGATTCCTTTGAGCCTGTCACTATCTTCAAATATCTGGACATCACTTTCCTGCTTTCCTCTCTCTCTGCCTCTGCAGTATACACCTGCCTTCATTGATGACTGATGTTCTCTTATACTGCTCTATATCCTTTTACTCATCTGACCTGACCCCTTGTCCAGGACCTCTCCTTACCTCCTATCCTTATCTCATGGTATTCTTGCCATCTCTTCACCCCTTCCTGTACCAATACTACTTATCTGCCTTCAGATTTCACTGCTTCTGGTCATCCTGAGACTGACTTGCAAAATGTAATTACCTAATTGTAAATATCTTGTTAGCTGTTATATTCAGTTTTTGCTGCTCGTGTTCATTCCGAAACTGACCTGCAATATGTTATTACCAAAGTGTATGTATCTATTGTGTTAGCTGTTATAAGCTGTTATATTTATGTTTCTGTATATTTTATGACTCTTGATCCCCTACCTGCTCTATGTTAATTTTGTTATTACTGTAACAGAATTCCTTTGTTGTTTTTGTACTGTACTGCATTGTTTGTTGTTACACTCCCGGGTCAACTCTGAAAAAGGGACTGTAATTGTCTTAGTGGACTTACACAGTTACCAAAACTCAATAAATAAATAAAACATAAAGGTACAGCTATGATGATAACATCTACCCGAAGACTAGAAAATCATTAATGTGGAGTTAGGTAGAAAAAATGTATTTACAGCCAGCATAAGTTTACCTGGTCAGTTGTAGTCTGGAAGTATTATATTGACAACATGTTTAGTGTCAGTGGCTCGGTAAGTAGCACATTCACCTCAGGGGCTGGAAGATGAGAAGGTCCTTTGTTCTAGTCCCATACCAGGTACTTTGGGTAATACTGTTAACTGATATTATAGTGTAAAATGGATGGGGCTGCACTGTTGAGGTACTGTTCTTCAGACTACATGTTAAACAAAGATCCCCTGCCAATCTCTGATTCACTGTCCAGGTAGATGTAAAAGATCCCTTGGCACTTATCAATCAGGAGTAGGGGAATTTTATTTGAGTTAAAGACATTACAGATATACAACCATAAGTATACATTCTTACCATCTTCTCAGTACAAGTACAAAACATTTGAGAAATTCAAGCAGAAATAATGAAATTACTTATAAATAAAGAGGAGACACAATAGGAAGAATACATATTGTAAGAACATATAAACTCATAAAACAAAATTGGGTGTTAATAAAAACAAAGCATTACATCTGATATTTACTGTATATGATGATGGAGTAATTTTCCTTGTTTCTAAAATGTTCACCTAGGTCATGTCCTTACCCCTTAGTGATCCAGGGACATGCTTTCCAGTAGCTGTCAAATAGATGAGAAGGCAAACTGGACATTGTTGCTTTGTATGTGTGTTGTAATGTGTCTGTGACTTGGTGGACTACCTCAGTATGTGGGAGGTGTTTCTTTTGTAATGATAGGGCATAATGAACTTGTCACAACTGGTACTTTCATGCTGCAAAAAATTATTCTTAGTGTCTTGGTGTGAAACTTTCCCCATATTTATTGAAATGTGCCAAATACCACGCTGTCTTCATCAGAGGTTAGAAACATAGGCTCCTGCCATGATACTGCTAAGGTGTGTTAAAAACTTTGGCATAAGGAAAGTCAAATAAAAAAAAAAAATATTTATTTTGGAAAATTTCACCAGGAAAGGTATACTGAGCTACAATAGCTCATTTCCAGATGCGTTCTGTTGGAAAGGGAACACGGGAATACAATTTTGAAAACAAGATCCAAATAAAAATATATATATATAGAGATAAGTCTGTACATACAACCAAATACATTTAAAGTTACAGTATACCAAACATTTTTTTTTAGGATAGGCAGGCAGCACTTGTCATTCAGATAGAGTCTATATACATTCATGCATTAAATATATAGACACATATACATTTTTATACATATACACTCATATACATACATACAAAACACTTCAACACAGATATATTTTGCTTTTTTAATACATGGGGTAGTATGTGAGAACTTTGTCAGAACAAAGGGGTGGGGAGTGCGAGATGGTTGGAGATTAGGTGAGCCTTTACCCCTCCAGGATGCACACCCCTCAAGGAGATTGGCAGGGGATAAGGGGGGAGCATTGAGGGATAAATTGGGGAACAGAATACTGGCACATAAGAGGTGAGTGTGGCTAACTTGAGGAAATGGTGGGAGGATGTTGGGAACAAAAGGGGGATGAGAGGATGTGGTATGAAATTGAAAAAGGGAAGAATTAAAGAGGAGTGAAGGGGTGTGAGGGGGAGGTAAGTTTTATCTACAGAAGCAGAACCCCAAGGGTATGACCACTACTCAATGTAAACCCAGCAAGTGCTATAGGCTATCAGCATGCCTAGTGAGGGGTAAAGGGTGGTAGAGCAGTGGACACAGAACAGAAGACAAGGCAGAGAGTGGTAAAGAAGGAGAGGCATTCTTGGCATTATAATGCAGGCATACATGTGGGTAGTATAAACAAATTCTAATATTCTGTGTTTAAAATTACCATTGACGTCTAATTTCCCATGTGCACATAACCATGTTATGTCCCATGTAGATGTGGGTAGTCTTGTGTCTTCTAATAAGTAATGACTTCAGCAGTATTCCCTTTACAGCATCTAGAAATTCTACTGGGTCAGCACAAACTGCACATTTCTAGAAGTCAAGATTTCTTTGTAAGCTGATGCCAGCACTGGTGATAAATGGTCTAAAGAGGTTCTGTAAAATTCTGGGGCAAGCCATCTGACCCTGGTGCTGTTTTAATTTTCAAAGATTTAATAGCTTCCTGGACTTCTATCAAGGAAATGGAAGAAGTCATGGACCACACTATTGTGTCTTGAATATGAGGACTATCTAAGCCTGGAAGTTCACATATGTTCTAATAATCCTTTTGTGTTTTCCCAAAGCTTTTGTGGCAGTTCCCTGGTAGATAGTCATCATTTTCTGTTGTGCATACATGGGGTACTGTCTGAGGTGAGCCTTAGGGCTGTGATTACTCTTCCAGATAATCTTTCCTGACAACTTTTAAATGCATCCAGGTATAAATGGTTCCTGTGCACCAAACTGCATTTCATGTTTCAGGATCACAGCCCATTTATATTAATATTTAACCATGGTCTCCTTCACATTCTTAATTTGATATTTCAGATTCAATTTTTGTTCTAACAAAAGAGATATTAACCTACTGTATGTATGTGTCTGGCAGAGCAAGGTTCCTCTATGATGGCACCCTTCATTGGAGACCAAGAAGAATGCTGAGGACATCCACAAGGGAGACCCACAAAAGGGTGGCAAGGGACACCACAGGGGAAGGAAACAGCTTCTGATAGGGGACTCAATTGTTAGATGGTAGAACTGGGGAAGGGAGAGGAGAGGAAAGTAAGGTGCCTGCCTGGTGCCATGGCTTGGAGGGACAAGAAGTGAATCCTCACAATTGCAGAAGCAGCATCACAGGAGAGGGAACTAGATATCATTGTCCACCTTGGGACAAATGACCTAGCTAGGCATGGAATCAGTGCAGTGCAGGATGAATTTGTGGAGCTGGGGAAGGGCCTCAGACAGGTAGCAAGCATGGTTACCTTCTCAGAGATGCTGCCAGTCCATGGCAGGGGTGAGGCTAGGGTACTGCACACCATGCAGTTTAAAGAATGGTTGCAAAACTGGTGCAGAGCACAGGGCTTTGGCTTCATTGGGGACTTGGGGTACATCTGGAGAGATGAACGTCTATACTGGCATGATGGTCTGCATCTGTCCACGAAGGGAATCAAGCTCCTAAGTGACAAGTTTAAATGCTTCCTTGGCAAGCTTTTAAACTAGCCAAGGGGGGGGAGATGCTGATAAGAGGCAGGAAATTTCAAACCTCCCCCCCCAACAAAACATGGCAGATAGTAAGGTAAGCACTGAGGTACAGAGCTCAACAGAGGGCAGGACAGGAATAAATGGAAAAATAGACAAGGGCAATAAGAGCAAGGATGGGGGAAAAAGGATAAAGCCAACATTAAATGGAGGGCAATGAGTACCAATTCCTGTAGTCTAGGAAACAAACTTCCTGAGGTAGTAGCCCTGATGGAAGATGAAAAATTGGATATTGTGGCAGTCATGGAAACATGGTACACGGAGAACCATGACTGGGATGTCAACATATCAGGGTACACAGTCTACAGAAGGGACAGGAAGGGTAAAAGAGGAGGTGGAGTAGCTCTATACATAAGGGAAGGGATCAAAGCTACAGAACTAAAAAGTAAAGGGGGAGGACAAGAGGCACTCTGGGTCACCTTGGAGACAGGGAATGGCGTCGCAATCTGCACAGGGGTTGTATACAGACCCCCGTCTCAAGGGGAGGAAACGGACAAGAAAATGATAGAGGACATTCTCAAAATGGCTGAAAACGGGGAGATACTGTTGATGGGGGACCTGAATATGCCAGATGTTAACTGGATGACATGTACTGCAGCCACATCAAAGAGCAGGGTCATTCTCGATGTCCTGCAGGGGGCAGGCCTTAGACAGCTAGTGTTGGAACCCACTCTGGAGGGAGCAATACTAGACCTGGTACTCTCAAATGGAGAGAGGATCACAAATTTAGAAGTCTGTAGACATCTGGGAACAAGTGACCACTGCACAGTGTGCTTCACAATAAGCACAACCATGGAGACAAGCCATACAAAACAAGGATACTGGACTTTAGAAGGGCCGACTTTGGCAAAATGGGTGAATACCTGAGGAATGCACTAGCAAATGGCCAAAAAGGAGGGGTGGAAGAACAATGGAGAAAAATCAAAACTCTATCATAGAGGCAACAAGCCTTTGTGTGAAACAAATAAAGAAAACAAAGCAGAGTAAAAAACCACTATGGTTCTCAAAAGAGGTGGCAGGGAAGGTTAAGGAGAAAAAGGCTGCATTCAAAAAGTATAAGGAATCACAGAAGGAGCACGACAGGGAACTGTATCAATTAAAGCAGAAAGAAGTGGGGAAGGCAGTCAGAATAGCAAAGGCCCAAACTAAGGAAAAAATAGCCAACTCAGTTAAGAAGGGGGATAAAACCTTCTATAGTTACATTAGGGAGCATAGAAAGGTTAAGGGACGAATAGTGAAGATTAATAAAGGAGAGGGGAGGTGGGCAGAGGGAGATAGTGAAAAGGCAGAGATACTGAATGAATACTTTTGCTCAGTATTCACAAAAGTAGATGAGAAGGAGTTACCTAAACCAGACAATAGAAGCACTCTGGGTAGGGGGGTTGACACCAGTCCATTTACAGAAGAAAGAGTCCTGAAAGAACTCCTAAAACTCAAGGTGGACAAAGCAATGGGGTATGACGGGATTCACCCCAGAATCCTAAAAGAACTAAGGGAGGACCTAGTGACACCACTGACCACACTTTTTAACAAATCATGGGAGGATGGGGTGGTACCTGAGGACTGGAGGAGGCAGATGTGATTCCCTCTCACAAAAGTGGGAGCAAGGCAGACGAGGAAACTACAGACCTGTAAGTTTGACCTCAGTGGTAGGGAAATGATGGAATCACTTGAAAGAAAGAATTGTAGAGTACCTAGAGGCAGCGGGCACAGGACCCAGAGCAGCATGGATTTCAGCAGGAAGGTCATGTCAGATGAATCTAATTGATTTCTTTGACTGGGTGACCAAAGTAATAGACCAGGGAGGGGCTGTGGATATGGCCTACATAGACTTTAGCAAGACATTTGACACAGTCCCGCTCAAAAGACTAATAATCAAGTTAGCCAGCCTGGGAGTGGGTTCCAGGGTGGTAGTCTGGGTAGCAAACTGGCTGCACAACAGGACACAGATGGTAATAGTGAATGGAACACATTCAAGAAAGGGGGTTACCAGTGGAGCACCCAGAGCTCAGTACTGGTCCAGTCCTTTTAACATCTTTATAGGTGACATTGCAGAGGGTCTGGAGGGAAAGGTATGCCTCTTTGCAGATGACACAAAGATCTGTAACAGAGCTGATACACAAGGGGGTAGAAAGGATGAGAAGGAACTTGGCAAGGTTGGAGGAATGGTCAGACATATGGCAACTTAGATTCAATGCAAAGAAGTGCAAAGTAATGCACCTGGGAAACAAAAACCCAGGAGAAGAGTACACAATAGCAGGGGAGGTACTAACAACAAAAATGGAAAGAGACTTGGGGGTAGTCATATCAGATGACCTAAAGGTGGCTAAGCAATGTGAGAAGTCAGTAAGGAGAGCCAGGGGGATACTGGGATGCATAGGAGGAGCACAAGTAGAAAAAGGGAAGTGGTTACCCCTCTGTACAGACAGTTGGTGAGACCCCATCTGGAATACTGTGTGCAGTTTTGGAGACCCCATCTACGCAAGGACATAGACAGGATGGAAGCAGTCCAGAGGAGGGCAACTAAAATGGTGCAGGGTCTGCATCAGAAACCATAAGAAGAGAGACTGAGAGAGCTTAATATGTATACCCTTGATGAAAGGAGGGACAGGGGGGACATGATAGAAACTTTTAGCACCTCAAGGGAATCAACAAAGTCCAGGACGGTAGCATCTTTCAGAAAAAGAGCTGTGTAAGAACAAGGGGGCAAAATTTAAAGATAGAGGGGGGACGGTTCAGGGGTAATGTGAGGAAATTATTTTCACGGAGAGAGTGGTGGATGCATGGGAACCGCCTTCCTGGGGAGGTTGTTGGGTCTAAAACAGTGGGGGAATTCAAACATGCATGGGACAGACATAAGGCAATTGTAGTGGGGAGTTGCAGGAAGTAGGCTGTTGGTTAACTAGAATCTGCAGCTTATCCAATAGGAAGGGAAATGGGCAGACTGGGTGGGCCAAGTGGTCCATATCTGCCATCAAAGTCTATGTTTCTATGTTTCTATATCTATGTGTGCACGTGGGTTACAGATATTAAAAATATGCACTCCTTAATTTAGACTTCCCTTTTGACTGAAAAGTGTTTGGAATTCTATTTTAGAATTGTCCAACCAGTCTTGTAAATTTTCATATGCACATTGCACAGAAAGGTGTGCTTGAAGGAGGTGAAGCCATTCCTTTACAGACTTGTAGGTCCTCTAGTAAGGATCAATTTAGCTTCCAGGGAGGCAGCCTGTCTGAAGGTGGCCTACTGACTTTACAGCTATAAAACAGGGCCTTGTGATCTGACATTTCTATTACTGTAGTATGTATACAGTGTACCTTCACTTGAGGGGAAATAAAAAAAAAAATCTATTCTGGTACAGAGCTTTCCCATGTGACAAGCTTATCCACTATCAGAATTAATTACTTTATAACCCTATACTAACCCAGTTAACCCATTTCTCAGTGATAAAACAACCCAGCTGTCGAAACCATTTCATTTAAAATCATATTTAAAATATTGTAGTCACTATATAATTTGTTTGTGATACTTCCTTTGCCAGCTCTAGTTAACCCACAATTAAAGTCCTCTCCCAATATTACCATGTAACTGGTGGGTAATTAAGGCTTTACCAGCTTAAAAATGGAAATCTGTTGTGCTAGAGTTTGTGGGGCACAGTTGTTTATAAGCCACATATTAGAATTTAGATAAACAGCATCTAGCATCAAGGCTGTGCCCGGCACAATGTCTACTACTTTTTGGATCTTTGTCATTTTCACAAAACAGGATCCCAGCCCCATCACACAACTCTTCACCCTGTGACCAAAAGGAAACCCTGGCCATTCATTGCTTCTTAGCCTGGACTTGTTAGTATAAGGTTTTGAGCCTGGTGTCCTGTAAGTAAAAAAAAAAAATGTCTGGAAGAGTGGGTAAAATTGGTAATGTAGAAGCACATTTTTTTTAAATCTTTAATACTGTTAAGCAATAAGGCATGACCAAGGGTTAAATTAAAAGTCTGTTAATCACCCCCTAGGGGTGTAATGTGGCACGAGGCACAGCCGAGTGTCATATTGCCCCTAGGGAGTGATTGACTCTTAATCTAACTCCTGGGAGTGCCTTATTGCCATTATAAAAAAAATATTGCAAAAGAAAAGTTTGAAAAGTATACTTTTTGAATGTTTTCTTCATTTAGAGGGAGATTTTTAATAAAAATAGTTCTTCCACCAACAGTTTAAGAATGCTGGTTCAAAATCAGAATGCAGCATTCCAGTCATTCAGCAGTGCTAGATGATGGAATGCTGACAGGAAGAATTCATGTTGCATGGTGATCAGCCTGTACATGACAGTATAACATGGATTAATGTAAGGCTGTTGGAATCCTAACAGCCAATCAGATTGCAGTATTTCTGATACCTTTTTATAATTCACATTACGGGCCACAAGGTGAAGAGTTGTAGCTACATAAACTGTATACTTATATGGGGGAGGTGAGCAACAGGGGTCAGGTCAGAAGTAAGCTGTTCTAGCTTCTGCTTGTATGTCATTTAGCAGTAGAGGCTTCGTAGAAAGGTCTGCTATGTCTGAGGAAACATCCTTGATAGAAAAGGTGATCCCCTCAGATTATATGTCTTTGTCCTATATGTCTCTCCACTGTTTTCAGGAGTGCTGCATGCTGGTTTTTAGATGAAACTGAAATTGTGTGGGGGGGGACTGTTTTTTTCTTTGGAAATGGTTTGGAAGTTCTTGGTGTTTGCCTCTGGGTCCTGCCCCTTTTTCCTTTGCCACAGGTTGCACGCCATCATTAGGTGGGGAGTTGGGGGGAGGGGCATCACCTCCCGGTTTGCTGGGCCTTGTGACGTCTGTGATTCCAGTGGGGGGGGGGAACAAAAGTAACAGGGGGAACTCCACTGTAATGAGATTCTGAAACTGGTGCTTGTTCATTCTGGAACTTACCAATTTCATTATGGGTAGTGGGAGGGGCAGGCATTGTGGTAGTCTGAGATGGCTCAGCCATGATAGACTGATCTTCCTGGAGTTGTGGCTCTGCACCTTTAAGTTGTTTTAGGCCATTAGTTGATGTGATGGAAAGCAGCCCAGTTTCTCTAGCTTGCCATATAATGATAATAGCTTCTTGGTTAAGGCCATCAATCCAATTGTGTGCCACCCTATGGTATTGCCTGTAAGAATGCCCGTCCTCCTCACAGTGGTTACACTTCAAGTGGGTTGGGCATTGAAGGCTCACATGATAACCATATTCAAAAGAGGTTACACCTGGGTCTGTCACAGACCAAACTGAAGTATATCCAGGATCCACATCCTACCTAAAAACACAAACCTATGTCCTTTGCAATATAGAAACTCCAGAGGAGGTGACTGATCTCAACATTAGTTTGATGTAGTTTTGCACCCAATTTCCAAACCTCCTGTCCACACAAGTTCTGAATCAATGATACAGGATCAATAATCCAAGACCCTACACCTCTACCAAAGCCAGTATAGGATGTTCAATATGTTCCCCCTTCATTTCAAAACAGAATGGCTATGACCTTTATTGTGAGCTTAGTAATGGAGATTGCCATAACTATAACCCACAAATGGGTATACTTTCCCCAAACTTCTACAAAGCTGCAATGGTCTTGAAACTTACATCAAAGACTGGCTCACCAGACACATGTATCATAGCATTGAAATCTGCTGGTACAAGGTCTGTATTGTTCTTTAGTAGTTTTTAATAACACACTTTGTCTGGCATAGTATCTAACACCCTTTTACATTTTAAATGCACCACATTTCTGTGCTGCACTGGTTCTCAGCTTGATGCAAACATGTCTGCCATATGGAGTTGGTAACCCTGGTTGTTTTCTCTTTGTGGGCCCTCCATATGTTGTTTAGGCTCTGAATTTAGATTACCAGCATCAGTGTTTGCCTGGAGTTGAGGTCTTCCTTGTTGAAAACCTGAAGGCCCTACTCCTACATCTGGGTATTTTGGCTGTTTTGGCACATGTTGTACTTTACATGCCCCTTCCTCAGCTGGGATTGTGTCTCCATCATTGCTGGTCAATGAAGTACTGGGTCTAGGGTCTGAAAAAGCAGTCTTTCTATTAATTACTTGTGAGCATTGGAGGGTTATGTCCTGTGCAGTAGATGTGGAATCTACAATGCCACTTGAATTTTGTCTATTTGCAGCCATATCCCCTGTTATCTTTTTCATGTTGTAAATCTTTTTTGCCGGGAGCCAGGGGTATTTTGCCCTTTTACAGGGAGTGCTTCAGAATTGGAGAGCTAATTGCTTCTTGCTGGATGAGTCTGTGTGACTGTCAGGCCATTTGTATAAGAAGAGTAGGTGTTTGTTACTGGGCACACCTGCTATGTTTCACTCTCAGCGTAGCTCCTCAGGAGTCTGTCAGTGTGCTGAGACTCAACTTCCTGAGCAGTTCAGCAGTCTAGTGCCTTGGGCCTTCAAGATTTGACCATCTTAGTGATTTTGCTGCAGCTATGATTTCTGTAGCAGTAGGAGCTGCTCCAGTATTCCAGGAGCTGCCATCAGATGTTCCTTTCCAGCTGTCTTCTGGCAGAGCTAACTCCAGTGACCAGATTGGGGTTTTTGTGGGGATGTGGGCATTGACCTCCCTCTTCTAAGTCCCAGCTGTTCCACTGCTGTGGTGCTTTGAAATTTTGACATTGTCAGACTTCTCTCTGACAGTGGACCTCAAGTAGGTGAACTCTTTTGGCATTCATACCCTCTAACAGTAACACTTGGGTGACCTGGGCAGCAGATTAGCACTCCATTTCCATACTGGATTCTCCATCACTGATTCAGGCAGCTGTTGTTGTAACCTTCTGTTCACTAACAGGTTAGTCATCAATGCCCATCACATTCACTTTCTGCATAGGTTTATACTCAAAAACTTTAGTAGTGTTGGAAGATTATGTCAAGCTTAAAGGTCCATCTAGATCCCCTCCTTCTTCCTGTCTTCTAAATTCAGCCATCTTGCAGGCTAGTAAGATAACCAGCAACACCCCTGACGAAAGGGTAGGGGAATTTTTTATTAACATATTTAAAATCAATTACATACACAGTAATTCAAAGCAATGGAAATAAAACCAGAATTGTAGACTCTGAACATACACACACACACGTGTGTGTGTGTATATATATATATATATTAGAGGCAAAAAACTCTGTTTAATGCATCAGTTAGGATTGTGCCACAGCGACAAAAGTGAGGAAATTTGGTGTTAGGGTTGAAAACCCTAACTTGGAATTCCCCCCCCAGCACCACACACACACACAGACACACACACACATGCAAGTACGAGGGAGGACCAAGGCAACACGACCAATGACAGACAACCAGCAGCAGGTGACAGAAATAACAAACAATTGTCTAAATGTACTACAAGACATCCCTACCCACCTGACCAGGTACTGCATGCTCAGTGGAGATCAACAGCAAAACTGAGGCCATGTACACCAAACGTACACATCCCTGATTGCAGCTGCACACAATGTACCACACTTAGTAGTTGCATGGCATTACCTACCAATGCCCCACACCACACCACAACTGGTACTGTGCCGTTAGTCAATATAAATGCTGAAGGTGCATGATCACAGTTGTACAAAGGTTTAACACTAGTGAGTATACATTAATTAAGAGAACTACATAAATTAACTACAAGACACAGCCATGCTCAAGATAAAAGTAATCTTGCATTTAGTATGTGATTTACATAGTAGTACATTTACTGCAACTGTTTACTCAAGATAGAGAGGCTGATGTAAACATATGGAAAAGCATTGCCTGTCCAACGCTGTGAAATTCGTACTGCCAGTATGGTTTTCCCCATTTTGTACTTAGCCTCTGTGAGGGGGCTAAAAATTTTTTGACAAAAGTTTTATCTCGCACCGTTTTTGAATCTACAGGGCCCTCAGGCGTGTGAGCGCCGTGATGTTATCCTATGGGAAAAAAACAGAAGTTCAGAGTGCCATAACTTTGCCTCCCTGTAATATTTTTTCACCAAGCCACTGAAAGGCACATCTGTGGGATGTTGGCTGTGTTCCCTGCAAATTTCAGCCCAAAAGACCAAACCCTTATTTTGCGGCAGGGCGCTAAACGATTGCTGCAATGCGTAGTATGCCGTAATGTTATCCTATGGGAAAAAGCGTCAACTTTGGAGTACTGTAACTTTGCCGCTGTGTAATATTTTTTCAACAAAACACTGAAAGACACATCTTTGAGATGTCTGCTGTGTTCCCTCCAAATTTCAGCTCAAAACCCCTAACCGTTCTTTTGCAGCGGGGTGCCAAAGAATTACTGTTATTTTGGGCATAGTGTCGCAAAGTAGTGTCGTGATTTGCGAAAGCTTTTGCAAACATTTGCTACACTTTCATGAGTGTGACACTACTTTGCGAAAGTACTTTTCCAGAAATCTGAAAAACATAATTCTGGGGTGTTTTACCCCAAAATAAAGACATGGCTGGCATCCTCAGGGCCCGACTAGGTGAATACAAAAAGAATTAGGTTGCTAGAGGGTCTCAATTTTAAATGCCAAGCATTTTTCTGATCACTAACTGAAAACAAAATGGCAGATTTGCGACAGTAAAGGGCCATTTCATGACAGTAAAAATGCATTTGCGAAAAGTGTTGAACTTTTTGTTAACTTTTCCCATTGACTTATAATGGGAAATTGTTTTTGAATAACTTTGAACTGTTTAATATTTTTTCACGAAATCTTCAAAAGGCACATTTGGGGACCCTGGCCACACGTTCCCTGAAGATTTTGGGCTGGTCACATAAACCGTGCGACCTGTAGGCGCGACCATAGAATTCCAGAAAAAGCGTAAACGCATGCGCAGATCACGCTTAATAACTCCACAGCTGTGTATCCGACTGGTACGAAACTTGGCAGATCACAAGGTGAATGGGTCTTGATCATGTATTCCAAATTTGAGGCAAACCCATCAGACAGTTGCAAAGTAATTAAGGTGCAAAATTTGGTGTTTAACATGTAAATGGCTCCTCAACCCTAACTATGGTAGCACTACCGTGCTACCATAATGTATATATTTATATAACAACCTGCATTCTAAATGGAACTCCTTCACAAAGCAGTTTCGCTTTCTCAGTGCTACCTGCAACAGTTTATCTTTCTCACTAAAGCCTGCAACTTACTCAATTAGCATTGCAAAAGACACTCACCTGTGCCCCATTGTATTTCACAGACTCCCAGTCCATTCAGAAAAACTCACACACTCACACCACACACATAAAGAGCAGAAAAAAAAACAGAAACAGAAAAAGAACACAGATTTTTTTTTCCTAAAGCTCCCACCCCAATATTATAAATCGCAAACATGATGTGCAGATCATGGGATATGAAAAATATTCTCAATCCTGCAGAGTGAGCTGTGCATTCTCACTCTGCAGGAGTGAGAATATTTTCCATATACCACTCCTGCCCATCATGTATCTCATATTTATACATCTATCTATCTATCTATCTATCTATCTATCTATTTATCTATCTATCTATCTATCTATCTATGTGTATATATACACACACACACACACACACACACACACACACACACACACACACACACACACACACACACACACACACACACACACACACACACACACACATATAACTAAAGTAAACTGCTGTTCTGGGGAGAAAAAAGAAAAAAACAGTATTAACACTCATACCATTATGTGTTAATTAAACTTCTTTCTAGAGAAAAGAAAAAATAGATCAATGGTGGACAAAGAAAAACTGAAACTGCATAATCCAGCAAAGACATTATAAAACCCCAAATTTTCTATTTACACTAACTCTAAGCATTCTGCATTGCACTTGTTTTGAAAGTAACAAAACTAGAGAAAGAAAATTAGCATAAAAGAAAAATAATACACATGAATCCTCAAATTATGAGAGCCACTTCTTATCATCCTACTGCTCCAACCATTTAGTGACCCATCCCTTACAGTAATATATGTGCTGCATAAAAACAGAATGCATGCCACATGCTTAATTGTGCAATGTTTGCATGTAATTCTTATACACAAAGTTAATCCATGTGAACCAAGTCTAAAAAGCACATCAGGTTTGCATGCTGCAAGCTTGATATGAGTGCAGCAGTTAAGCTGGTATGAACATCATTTAAAAATCGCATCAGGTTCACATGTTGCACACTTGCAATTCTGCATACTTAGTGCTACAAATGTGTTTCTCCATGACTATTATGGCTCACTTACTTTCCCTTTGTCATTCTGTATGGCGCATGTACACTATGGCCATGCTCAGCTCTCTTTGTGCTGAGCAGGGTCTTGGAAGCATGCACCATACCTTACATTTGGTCACTGAAATGAGGGACATGGACACTCAAAATGAGGGACAATGAGGGACACTAAGCCTCATGATGATCAGAACATATCCTGAAACATGTTGATACAGTACCTCAGAACACAATGGAAACAATTGTATTTACCTGTACTGATATTAGCACCCGAGAATTAATTTCTACCATAAAGCAGGTGTGCCATTCAGATAGGGCAGAGGCAGGCAGTTGCCTCCCCCCACATTTGTGTTTAGGTTGTTCTTATGGAGTGGCAATAATGGCATTATATCTGGATTTAATCTTTTGCACTATAAGTGCCCCCATGGCCCATGCTGTGCTCATGCTGCAGGTGAACTCCTGACTCAACTGTGTCTGTATTGTGTTGTCTACTCTCTCCACCTATTAGTGGCAGCACCATCACACATGACATGGAGGAGCTCCAGCCAAGCAAGAGCACATGAGTCATGGAAGTGGGACACTGTCTTTCCCACCACAGAGTAGACAGGCTGCACACTACAGCTTGGAGGAGTCTGTGAGCAGTAAAATGAAGCCCAGTAGGGTATGTCACACCCTTACTTTAAAAGGCAATGACTGATCATGATTTATCATGAACAAATTATGCAAATTAATTAAAGCAGAGCAGCCAATGAGAGCCAGGTACAGCAATTACTATTAATCATGGCCAAATCTAAGAAGCATATAAATAAACATGATTAATCATGATCTGTGAAACCAGTTCCGATTGGCTGCCACTAACCTGCATCAGGAATTGATCAACTATTATTAATAATGATTGATAAAGAAAAAACGGCGTCTGCAACAAAAGAAAAGTGATGGTTTATGGCTGCTTTGTGTATTGATCGATCGTGATAGATAATGATTTAGCACCACCAAATGTACTGATTAAAAATGATCATGACCCAACAAAACAGTTGTGACCGGTGTTGATCAGTCATGATTTATAATGATTAACAATAAAAAAAAAAACACCATGATGCAAGTAGCATAACGATAATTAATGATTATTTCAGCTATTGATTAATCAGGATTAGTCATGTATATAGCAAATCTAATAAATTCACAATAAATCATGATCAGATCATAACCAATAATTTGATGATTTGTGATGAGTGGCCTTTTAACATTGGTGACCTTTCATTATTATTGACGATATTTTTGGTGATTTTTCATACATCATCATCATGATCTTTAACAATGAAATGTAAGGATTTTTCATGATAAATCATGATAATCTCTCATTCATTTTGACTGGGTACTCTCAAAAGCAGTGTTGTGGTAGCACATTTTTGTTGGTCTGCTCTTAGTGAATGTCCATCTCCCTTGGTGGCTAAAGGGCCTAGGGGTGAGCTAGAAGCAATCTTGAGAGTAGGCTACCTACCTACTCTACTAGGCTCACCTCGCAAAAAAAATAAAACAGCATGGACCCTCCACAGTAGCAAGCTAGGCCACACAGCAGCAGTGACAGCAGTGTGGACAGCCTTCATAGGCCTTGATCAGTGTAGTTCAGCAGCAGCCATGGCAGTAGTCAAGCCAGAAACAAGCAACACCGGTTGGGTGGGTCTGGTTGGTGAAGTGATTTGGTCGCAGACCACGCTGGGGACCTGGGAGGGTTGGTTTTGGCATCTAGCTTCTGGCAGAAGAACGGAGGAGGAGTGGACTGAAAACTGAGCTGGTGGCACACTGGGCTAGGCTGCAGGTTCTGGCCAGATGGCCAGGTAAGTAAAAGTAAATATTTTTTTTACAGGGGGATTAGGAAAAGAGGAATGAGGAAGGACTGAAATATTTATGTGTTTTTCATGTTTCTGCACCTTTGGGCTGCTTTATGGCCCTTTCGGGATAGGTATTGATTGGAATGGTGTTGGGGAGTGAACTTTGGACAAAGTTTTTTTTGGGGGGAGTGGTCAGAACTTCAGTCAGGAAAAAAAATGGTTAGTAACTGGGTGGGTTTAAGCCCAAACCTGATGCACTGTTACAGGGTATAAACAGATGAATCTTATACATTTGAATTTTTCCTGATTTGCATATCACTTTTCAGTGACAACAAATAAGTTTTACTTTTTAGAGGCATTCCATAAATTCCAGAGCTTGCCACCTAGGGGCTAACTTGCACCTGGCCTCCACTGGTTGTTGCCTCCCCCTGCTGAAATCTGAAATGACACCCCTGCCATAAAGTCTAAATTTACAGAACATCCTTTGTGTGAGCAGCATGTTTTCCATGAGGGGTGGATGAGGGGCAGAGCAGTTTTCAGGGATTAAAATGAGGGCTGTCCCTTGCATTCAGGGACAGTTAAGCGGAATGGTAACAGACTACTGGAGCCCCACTATAGTAAGGCTTATGCCGCCCACTCCCCAGTGAAGCTAACCTCCACATCCCCACACTCAGGCACATTATGACATAGAGCAAGGGAGAGCACAGGGGTGTGGCCCATTGAAATGAATGAGGGTAGTTTTTATTACTATTGAATACATTATTGATGAAGAGTTGGAGATTAATGAAGGCCTCCGCTTGACTAACAAGGGCCTTGTTTGTAGAACAGTGGCCTTCACTATTCTCCAACTCACCATAATAATGTATAAAATAGTAATAAAAAGTAACTCCATTCATTTCAAGGGTGTATGCCCCAACACTATGACCCATGAACATCATCTCTTAGTGGCTCTAGCTTCCTAGTATTCAGGCAAGAGACTCTCAACTTATATCTATATTTGGTGGGTTGTCTGTAGCAGCATGACCCACTACAGTGTGTGTGTGTGTGTGTGTGTGTGTGTGTGTGTGTGTGCATGGGAGGGACTGGCCATGTGGGTGGGTGTTGAGTTATTGCTACTTTTGTGTTTGCCCCTTAAAGTCTGTTTATGTGGAAGTATTCAAAACTATGGACATAAAACAGTAGGAGTACAAGCCAGACAGAAGTAATTAGGTCATTTTGTGGGTAAGCGTGTGTATTGGGGTTGAGGAGAACCACAAGAGTTTCCACTGGTATGTGTGCTACAGTTCAGTTGTGCAGCTGAGATGAGGGGGGAGAAGAAAACTAAAAAATATTTCATTGGCTATAAGCATGCCACATGCATACAGATGTATGCAGATGTTGAAGTACAAATGAGGCATATGTATCCAGGCAGTTTAGCTTAGTGGTTAAAGGCACTGAACTGCAAACCAGAAGACCTGAAGACCTGTGTTTAAAATTTATCAACCCCTGCTTGTATAGTGTGTGATTCTGAGCAAGTCACTTAACTTTTATGTGTGCAGTTGTCAGCGACCACTTGTTTTTAGCACACATGCTACACGTATGCAGTCTGTTGCAATTTAACATAAAAAGCATGCTTTCCACACTTGCTTGCTGCATGCATGCCACATGCATGCAATTGGTTCCAATTTAACATTTAAATCATATTTGCAGCACACACATATCAAATGGGTAGTTTTATGTGTGCAACATGAAAAAATGTCATATAATTATTTCTATCAGGCCTTGAGAAAGCCCACAGTCACATGGACGAAACATTGGCTGCTGCTGGAGGGGTGAGTTTGTATGAGCATTTTAACTTAATAAAAGCTAATTAACTACAGAGACAAACTACGGTCTCTTTTGTCTTATTTTCACACTAGTTGCCTGTTAGCCACCTTTATTATTTTCACTTTTGCTGTAAAATAAACCTACATCTTGTTGCCATATCCAATACAGGAAACAAGCAATTAGAATTCTCATACTACTAGTGCTTTATTGATGCCACACAGGAGGAAAAATCCCTAAATACCGTATTCTGGGTGTTAAATGTTGAAAACTATTCATCTGCCATCTAGTGGTGAGAAATTTCCAGAAATCCATTGTATAAGGCCATGTTAGATATAAATGATCCATTGTTGCAAGTTTTGCAACACACGTAGGCCTGAGGCATATCCTGTCTTTCAGTTCCCTGTGCTTTTGATTTCCTTTAATATTAATCCTACCGTGGACACCCAAACACACCGTATCCCACATTCTTTGAAACATAGAAACATTGAAAGTGATGGCAGAAAGGGATCGCAAGGTCCATCTAATCTACCCAAGAACCTGTCTGGTTCTATTCCCCCTAACCTTCTTTACCTTTCCGCATACTGCCTTTATATCTATCCCATGCATTCCTGAACTCGCTTACCATTTTGGCCCCCACTACCTCCTTTCTGTAGGCTATTCCATGGGTCCACCACCCTCACTGTAAAGAAGAACTTCCTTTTATTACTTCTGAACCTCCCACCCTTCAGCCTCATGTCATACTCTCTCGTTCTCCCACTCTCTTCCAATTGGAAAAGCTCCTGAATGTTAACCTAATTTAAACCCCTCAAATATTTAAAAGTCTCAATCATGTCACCCCTCTCCCTCCTCTGTTCCAGGGAGTACATGTTGCGTTCCCTCAGGCTGTCCTGGTATGCCATATTGTGTAGTCCCTGAATCATTTTTGATGCCCTCCTCTGCACCGTCTCCATTCTGTCTTTGTCCTTGTTGAGGTATGGTCTCCAGTACTGTATGCAATACTCCAAGTGGGGGTGCACCAGCACCCTGTTAAGTGGTAACACCACCTCCCTCCTGTGACTAGTGATTGCCCTCCCATTGCAGCCCAGCATGCCACTTACCTTTAGTGACACCTTTTCGCACTGTTTAGCCATTTTCAAGTGTTCTGATATAATTACACCCTAGGTCCATCACCTGGCTTGTGGAGTCTAGCTTCTCTCCTCCCAGGTAGTAATCCTCTTTAGGACTGTTTCTGCCTATGTGCATGACTTTGCACTTTTTGGTGCTGAATTTCAGCTGCCATGTTTCTGACCACTTCTCCAGTTTCTTCAAGTCTGAAGTCATACTCCTCACACCCTCAGTGGAGTCTACTCTGTTGCAAATCTTGGTGTCATCAGCAAATAGACACACTTTACCTTCCAGACTATTTGCAATGTCTGCTATAAACATATCGAAGAGTAAGGAACCCAGTAATGAACCCTATGGTGTCCCGCTGGTCACCTCCCTCTCAGCTGAAAGTGTTCTGTTTACCTGAACCCTCTGTGTTCTTCCTCTCAGCCAGCTACTCATCCACTCAAACACCTCCCCGCCAACCACCATGTTGTCCAGCTTCCTTACCAGCCTTCTTTGTGGAACAGAGTTGAAGGCTTTGCTAACGTCCAGATAGACAACATCTACCACCACTCCCTAATCTACTATCCTTGTAACCCAGTCAAAGAAGTCAGCCAGGTTAGAATGGCAAAAACTACCTGTCATAAATCCATGGTGTTTTTGGTCTTGCTGCCCACTGGATTCCAGATAGGTTATGATTCTCTGATTGAGTAGTGTCTCTATCAACTTCCCTACCACCAACATGAGGCTGAAGGGACAGTAATTGCCAACTTCTTCCCTGCCCCTGCTTTGTGGAGCAGGACCACTGTTGCAATTTTCCAGTCCTCTGGTATGGGCCCACTTTCTAGTGATTTGGTGAATATTTCTGCTGGGGTGCTGCTAGTACACTCCCCAGCTTCCTGAGAACTCTAGGGTGAATCCCATCAGGTCCCATGGCCTTGTCCACCTTTAGTTTATTTAAAGCTTCCAAGACTTCAGCCTCTGTGAAGGGGCTTGTGTCAACCCCCAGCCCCTGGGTGTTGCTGCTATGCAGGCTTGGCCCATCTCAAGTGTTCTCTTTGGTGAACACAGAACAGAAGTACTGGTTTAAGACTTCTGCCATATCCCAATCTTTTTCTACCAGTTTCCCTCCAGTATCTGCCAGTCTAACTATCCCCACTTGGTTTTCCTCTTTTCCTCTGTGAACTTAAAGAAGGCTTTATCTCCCTCCTTTAACCCCTCCACAATCCTCAGTTCAATCAGGGCTTTAGCCTTCCTTATTGCCTTACCAGCTTCCCTCTGTGCTACCTTATATGTTTTCTTATTCTCATCTTTCATTGACACCCTAAACTTTGTGTATGCTTTCTTTTTCTCCCTTACTATTGCTGCCGCCTCCCTGGAGAATTTTCTTATTTGCCTTGCACACCCTTCTGACTCACTGTTCAGTTACTTCTGTGATAGCGCCTTTGAGATACTCCCACATTTTGTCTACTTATTTCTCTTCCCTGTATCTAAGACTCTCTGCCAGGCTATCTCTCATGTTCTGAAAGTCTGCTTTTCTGAAATCTAAAACCCTGATCTTGGAATGAGTAATGTCTTCACTAGTGTTTACTTTAAATCCCACTATGCAGTGATTGCTATTTCCTCAATTGCACCCCACCTCTACCTCCTTTACCATGCCGTTGTTAGTTAAAACCAAGTCCAGGACAGTTTCACTTCTAGTAGGAGTTTCCATAAGCTGCCTCAGCCCTGCACCCTACAGGGCCATTACAAAGTCCCTTCCTCTTGATGAAAATGTTGTACAAAATGTCCAGTTTATGTCTGGCAAGTTAAAATCCCCTGCTATTATTGTCTCCCCCTTCTCTGTCATTTTGTGGAGTGTCTCCATTATTTCCTTGTCCCCAATATCCCCTTGAAATTGGGGCCTGTAGATGACTCCTATCCTAGTGGCTGCCCCGATCCTGTCTCCGCTGTTAGCTATAGTGCTGCTGACTCATCCAAGATCCCCTGAATCTCTGTAGTTTGATTTCCTCCCAGACATATAATGGGTATAAAGTTCTGGGAGCGAAAGTTCTTTAAATTTGATGGACTGCATCTGACTAAAGAGGGAGTCAGTGCATTGGGGCAGAAGTTTGACGTCTTTGCAGAATATTTAAACTAACAAATGGGGAGAGGGGTGCAGCACCCCATACATCAAATGGGAAGAACACCCCTCCCCCCTCAGCTAGTGGTCAAACAGGAACTCAGCATGTTTGCCGTTCATTTGCATCACCAGGTAAGAAAAAAGGTTTGTCTCCCCATACGATGCACAGGGGTAATGCCAAACTTCACACAACTAACACACCAAAATCTGGCCAATGGAAAATCATGTACACAAATGCTCACAGCCTGGGAAATAAGATCCCAGACCTGCAGGCAATAATGTCAGAGGCTAAACTGGACATAGTAGCAATTAGTGAGACGTGGTTTACCAGTAACCACACTTGGAGACTTCAGTACCAGGCTATGTATTGTTCAGAAGAGACCGAGGTGCAAAAGGGGAGGAGTGGCCCTGTATGTTAATGAAAATATCAAAGCTACAGAAATTCAGAATACACATAAGGAGCCAGAAGAACTGTGGGTCACCCTGGAAACAGGAAATGGGACAGCCATAAGAACTGGGGTTGTCTACAGGCCCCAGACCAGAGGAGGACATAGACACATTACTGTTAGAAGATATACAAAACATGACAGCTAAAGGGAGGTTCTGATAATGGGAGACTTCAACATGCGGATACAGATTGGTCAATACCAGCAGGAACATCTGCCAGAACTAGACTCATAGTGGATTCCCTGCAGGGGAGGCCTCAAACAACTGGTACAGCAACCCACAAGAGACAGGGCTATCCTAGATCTAGTACTGACTAACAAAGAAGGATCACAGATCTCCAGGTAGAAGGTCACCTGGGGCCAGTGACCATCACATGGTATGGTTCAATTTGGCTACTACATCTAAATCATCCCATTCCAAGGCAAAATATGGGACTTCAGAGGAGCTGACTTTGATAAGATGGCCAACAGAGTTAAGCTAGCCCTGGCAAAAAGAAACACAGGTGAGGGGTACAGGCAAAGTGGGCAAGCATTAAGGATGCAATACTTGAAGCAACATCCCATTGTGTCAGACAGAAAGGAAGTGCAAAAGAAGAAGAAACCACTTTGGTTCTCAAATACAGTAGCAGAAAAGGTCAGAGCAAAAGGCTGGCCTTCCGAAATATAAGGGAACACAGCGGGATGAAGATAGGGAGGCATACCAAACTGCCCTAAGGGAAGCAGGTAAGGCAGTAAGGCAGGCAAAGTCCCAAACTGAGGAAACACTAGCACGAACAGTAAAAGAAAGTGACAAGACTTTCTATAGATACATTAGTGAAAGGAGAAAGTCCAGAGGGGTATTGCTAAGCTTAATGGAGAAAAGGAGCTGTGAGGAGGAGGACCCTAAAAGGCATCTATTCTAAATAGATACTTTTGTGCAGTATTTACTGAAGAGAAGGTAGGGCAGGGCCCACAGCTCAGCATCATGGACACAGGGGAGGGAGGTGAGCACTACTCCCTTCACAAAAGAAAGGGTCCTACAAGAGCTTGCTAAGCTCAGGGTGGATAAGCAATGGGACCTGATGGCATACATCCCAGAGTACTTAGGAGCTAAAGAAGGAACTAGCAGAGCCATTAGCAGAATTGTTTAATGAGTCTCTGAGCACAGGAGAGGTCCCAGAAGACTGGAGAAGGCTCATGTGATCCCGCTCCACAAGAGTGGTAGCAGGGAGGAGGCAGGGAACTACAGACCGGTCAGTCTTACCTCAGTAGTGGGCAAGATTATGGAGGCACTCCTTAAGGAAAGGATAGTGCAACACCTGGAATCCATAGGGGAACAGGATCCAAGACAGCATGGGTTTACAAAAGGAAGGTCCTGTCAAACTAATCTCATAGATTTCTTTGACTGGGTAACCAGAGTGGTGGACCAAGGGGGAGCAGTTGATGTCGCCTACCTTGACTTCAGCAAAGCTTTTGACACTGTTCCACATAGAAGATTGATAAATAAGCTGGGTAGGCTCGGGATGGGTCAGAAGTTGGTCAACTGGGTGGCAAACTGGTTGACGGACAGAAAACAGAGTGGTGGTAAATGGTATACAGTCAGAAGAGATGCAAGTCACAAGTGGGGTACCTCAGGGATCAGTCCTGGGCCAGTCCTCTTCAACATCTTCATTAATGACCTTGCAGATGGACTAGAGGGTAAGTCTTGTCTGTTTGCAGATGACACCAAGATCTGCAACAGAGTAGATGATCCAGATGGGTGGGCAGAATGAGAAGAGATCTGGATAAACTAGCAGAATGGTCAGAAGAGTGGCAACTGGATTTAATGCAAAGAAGTGCAAAATCATGCACATAGGGAAGAGAAACCCTGAAGCCACCTATAGGCTGGGAGGGGAGTTGCTAGCAGTTACAAAGGAAGAAAGAGACTTGGGCATCATCATCACTGATGACCTAAAATCATCCAAGCAGACCTCTAAAGCAGTAGGTAAGGCTAGGGGGTGTTAGGGTGTATTAGTAGGGGTATCACAAGTCGTAAGAGGGAGGTAATAATCCCTCTGTACAAGACACTGGTTAGGCCCCATCTGGAGTACTGCATGCAGTATTGGAGGCCACACCTTCACAAGGACATTAACCAAATTGAGGCAGTCCAGAGAAGGGCAACCAAAATGGTGCAGGGACTGCATCAGAAGACATATGAGGACAGATTAACGGAGCTCAATTGTATACCCTTGAGCAAAGGAGAGAGAGGTGATATGATCGAGGCATTCAAACACCTTAAGGGCATAAACAAGGTGAAAGAGTCTAACATGTTTAAATATAAGAAAAATAGCAGGACAAGAGGACACAGCATGAGATTAGAGGGGGCCGATTAAGGGGGAATGTGAGGAAATTCTTTTTCACAGAAAGGGTGGTGGATGCATGGAATGGCTTACCACAAGAAGTGGTGGCTATGAATACAGTGCAGGGCTTCAAACAGGCATGGGATAGGCATAAGGGAGCAATACAAATGACTATGAATAGATAGGCCACTGACAGAGCAAAGCCTGATGGCACATTTATAAGGTAGAAAAAGAAATGGGCAGACTGGATGGGCCTTGCGGTTCTTATCTGCTGTCAACTTCTATGTTTCTATGTTTCTATGCTACCACACTCCCTTTCCTACCCTTTCTGTCCCTTCTGTACAGGTGGTAGCATAGGATAGCCATGCCCCAACCATGGTTCTCGGTGAACCAGGTTTCTGTCATGGCCACTAAGTTGAGTTCGGTTTCTACCATGATAGCCATGAGGTCAGGAATTTTGTTCACCAGGCTTCTGGCTTTTATTGCCATTGCCCTCCATGTTCTACCCCCCACCCCCACTCTTAGCACTGGTGGGTTTCCTTTTGTTTTGCCATGCCTCTTTAGTACCATTAATGAATCTCCTTTGGTCTGCACCTGTGGTTTCAGACAAAAGATTTATGGGGCTCTTTCTGTCTGTACCTATGGTTTTGGATGAAAAGTTTTGTTGGAAAGGTTTCCACCCCTTGTTTGTACCCCTGCCAGAACTCCTTGGATCTGTACCTGTGGTTTTGGAAAAAAAAATGTGTTGAAGACTTTTGCCATAGGTATTGACACAAGAGTTTTTCTTAATTTGTGTGGTATTATTGTGATTTGGAGTAGTTACTCTGTCATTTGCTGCTGTCAGTGAAGTAGTGACCTTCTTATCCTTCACCTTGGTAAGTGTCATCACCACCTCCCCAGCCTTCAGTTTAAATGAACCATGTACATATCAAATTTTTGACCAAGCACCTTCACCCCTTCCTTTGTCAGTTGGAGGCCATCCTACCAAAAGAAGTCCCTCTTCCAAAAGGACTACCAGTTGCCGATGAGACAGTAGCCATTTTCCTGGTACCATTCCCTCAGCCATAAGTTAAACTCATGTATGTCCTCCTTTCTGATGCTTTTGGTGCTTCCACCCCACCCCTAGACTGGAAGCACCTCCAGGAATGCCAGTGTGGATGAAAGAGAGGATATTCTGTTAGCAAGTTGTACAGTGTGTTCCTTTGTCTCCACATCTGGTTGACTGAACAAGTCATTTGTCCCTAGGTGAATGACTATGTGTTTTGTTCCATCCTCCCTTCACACAATCTGTTCCAAAATTGACAATGACCTTGGTACTGCCGTTTGAATTTATGTGGGATTCCACTCCACAGATCATGTTATCTCCACTATGATAGGTTTCCTTTTGTCCCTGTTGCCATTGTTTTCTTTAACCTTTTCGATCATGCTTGGCTCCGAGAGACGTTGCCTAGAAGCACCACAATGTCCAGTGAGTGGTTCCATTACCAGTTGCACATATCTGTTATTTATAAGCACGCTGTTTTCAAATGTTCGTGTTTTAGTGCTTGCCACATGGCCTTGCCTCTCCCTCCTGACCACCTGCAAATCCTTTGGGGGTATTCTCTGATTGTTTAATAAGGACCTTATTGTATCAGAGAATATTGCAAAAAGGGACATTCAAGAAACTGGCATAACAATATGACCGTATACAGTAGTTTTCGTGATGCCTACTACTTCCATTTTAGTAAGGTCTTACTTCTTGATATAATCAAAAATATAGGTCCACATCTAACTTCATTTAGGTACCCATTTGCTTTTACGCAAAAATGACCCAATAGTCCACTCCTGAAGGATCCCTTCTAAAGCTTGCTGCACCTACTGTACCAATACTTTGTTTTCTTGTTTCGTCACCAGTACAATATTTGTATAAACAAATATACTAAAAAAGAACACAATGGGATTGGGCATTCCTACCTCTCCTTTTCTTTTTCTCTAAATAAGTTATATTTCATTTAATGGGGTTCAACCCACTCCCCCAAAACAAGAAAAAAAAATCCACCAGTACAATGCAGTTTCTAAATATTTTGGAACTGGGAATATATAACTCAAAAATAGAAAGGCTGGGATTAGAAAAGTTTTAATAAAATAAATTCTCTTCAGTTTGCTCATTCACCATGCATTCCATCTATTAACTTTGATTTTACCTATGGCAATTTGTGCTTTCCAATTAAAGGCAGCCATGTCTCCTGGACCAAAGAAAACACCTAAAATTTTGCAAGGGGTTGTACTGTAGCAAGCGGGATATCTGCTACAAACTGATGCATGTCCTCTGGCACTCCTATTTCAATACAGTGACATTTTTGCTTGTTGATCTGAATTCCTAATGTACTAGATACTGCACGTAGAAGATTAAAGCCGTTTCATCTAGTGCTAGTAAACAGAAATCATTGAGATATGCTATTAATTTTAAACCTACAATCTGTGCATAGTCAGTGCTCTGTATAGCTGGAGGCCTCTGTAGGAGCCCAATAGCAGGATCCAATGTTAATATACTGTATACAAAAGAGAGCTTAGTGGGCACCTCTGCCGTACCCCCATCTTCACTTCACATCTGTTCCCAAGCAATCTGTTATCATACGGCCTAACATTTGCCGAACCATAGAATGCCTGAATCCATTTTATAAATTTTAATGGAAAACTACAAGCTGATAAACACATCCAAAGAAAGTCATGCAACACTCTGTTGAATGCTTTGGATTGGTCTAATCTATGAATATAGCTTTTGACCACTCCCTGTGTATCTTTATCTACAACTTTTCTTAACAATATCAGTACATCAGTTTTGCGACATCCAGGGACTGATCTGAACTGTGCGGGGTGAATTATTGTACCTAAAGTCTTGGCTAACCTATTGCTAATAATCTTTGCTAAAATTTAAAAATCCGTGTTCAACAATGTTATTGGTCTCCAATTTTATAAGTCTGATTTGTCTCCATTTTTATATAGAAAGATAAGCAATCCCTCAGACATCTGCTCTGTCACACAACCTCCCAAGAGAAATTCATTAAAAACATCCAGTAAATCTGCTGACATGGATTCCTATAGGACATTATACAATTCTCTGGGTAAACCATCTGTCCAAGGGGTTATATCATTCTTTAGGTTCTTAATGACTAATTCTAATTCATCATGGGTTATACTAGACATTAACTGTTGCTTTTGGTCTCCTACTATTTGGGGTATTTCTACAGTATGCAAAATGTGTGCCATATATTTATTTGGGGGTATAGGAGTACCAAAATGGTCTATAATGTATTGTTCCGTGGTATTCATAATCCCTTTGTTTTCCTATCTTAATTGGCCATTACTGTCTTTCAATTCTGCAATTAATATCTTTTGAGTTTTGTCTTTACAATCCACAAATGGGTTAATCTGGCACTTTTTTTCCCTGCGTCCCAAAACATTGTTCCATTTCCAAAGTTTTTTGCCTATCATACTGATAGGAAACCATTTCTCTTTTCACCTCCTGAATTTGCATAGTATGGTCTTGGTTATGCAACGTTTGTAAGGAAACTAGCTCATGCAATTTACATCTAAGAGCAAGATATTTCTGATATTTTCTTGTCACTTTTTGGTTTGCTGATGCTATCCAGCCAGGTTATGGGGGAGTCCTAAAGAAATCTTACTGACTGCCTGTCTTTTGAAATTTGAGATAAGCCTTCTCTGATATGGCGGGTCTTGTAATAGGCTCACATTCATTCTTCTGACACCCTTTCCTGGTATTCTGGGTGGTGAAGAAGAAACTTGGAGTCCTATTACAGCATGATCTGAAGTTTCCTCTGGAGTGGTAGTTTTGTAAGACATTGGGAGTGAGTGAGTAATAAACTAAAAATATGTTCTCGTGGATAACTTCCCTTTAAAGAATGTGTACTTTGGGACTTGCTGAACCACCGCTTGTGCATCTTTCAGACCTGTTCGTCTTACTAAAGTTCGTAAAAAAGTGGTGTCACAGTAAGTTCTAACAGGAGTGGTGCATTTATCTGTTTTTTAGGAGGCTCCCATTGAAATCCCCACCAAAAAGGATCGACCTGCTTGTATACAGGAAGGGTTGAATCAATTTTAGTAAATCAATGCAGAGTATCTTTGTTTACAGGGCATAGATGTTGCTCAATCTACAGGCTAGTGCATTATATAGTATATGTAGAATAAGGGCTCTGCTTGGACAGCCCTATCCATGGTGTGGTACTGAACCCCTCCAACACACAGATGTGCCCTTAGCCCTGTTCCCTGTGCCACAGCAATAGCATTGGTGGACAGTGGCCTCCACTTCCCTCAGCACCGGCAGTGCCCCCCCATACCCATACCCTTCTGCCTGTGCCATGGCTTGGGACAGCAAGTGGCACAGCCCTCCGCACACCTCCTATTTATATAAGTGAACTCCCAGCATCACTTGCATGGCTGGTGGCTGAGGAGGTGTGTGGAGGGTTGTGCCACTGGTCATACTGAGCTGCGGCACTGACAGAATGGTACAGGGATGGGGATGTTGTCAGTGCCACAGGGGTGGGGGTGCACTGACAGTGTGGGTCAGAGAGTCAGGTTCAGGTATCAGGGGGTGGACATGGACAGTTGTACAGGTCCAGGACCATCCCATTGAGGCTCCAGGTGTGGGTGTGTGTGAGAGGGGATACTTTACCTGCTTGGCCAGGGCATGGAAGGGTCCAGCGTGCCATTCACTGCAGGGAGCGGGGCACAGATGTGTGTGTATTGGGGGGGTTGTAAGGCTGCCCCCGGTCGTGGGACTTGGTTGTGTGGGGGGGTAGAGCTCATGCACACAGGGACGGGGCTCAGTCATGGGGGTGTGACTGAGAGCCTGGCAGTGACATGTGGTAGGGTGTTGGACAGGGGGGTTCTGTCAAACAGCCATGGCATGCAGGGCTTGGTGCATGTTGTGGTTATGCAAGCACCCTGTCCCATGCATACCTGTGCATGGGATCCACTTTGGGACAGAGATTGGACATTTATTTGGATGCCCACCTGTGTCCATAGCTTTGCCCTTGGCCACCCTGCAGAGTCCTATGCACCAAGTGGGGGGCTGTGCCATGGACAGGTGGTGGCCATTCATGAATACCGGCCTGGACATACCTGTAGGTGGTGTTCAGCTACTCAGGCAGGATACGCACCTCCAGGGCATAATTCCCACCTGCCCATGCATAGGCCCCATTGTTAGTTAAAGTTATTTCCATTTCATCATCCTGAACAGCATTAATAGCAAGGGTGGGTGACACTGTACCTGTAGTAGTTTGTAGTGCTGTAGTTGTTTCTTAAATAACTCTTTCTGAGCAGTCTGTTTCAGTATCAGATGTAGGTAAGTTTGACTGCTTCACTGGTGGATCCTATGCAGCTGCAGCAGCTGTCAGGCTGGCATTCTGAGCATTCATCGATTCTGGTCTGGCTGTGATGTTCTATACATTCTCCCTCAGTGTCTCCCTCATTCCTGACAAAGAGAAATCAGGGTCTCGAATCCATTGCCTTTTTACAAAAAGCCAACCAGCATTTCTTAATGCCAATTCTGGAGTCCATTTGGGAACTACAGTCTCTGATGGATAACTGGAAGCAATACTCATACTGGCTGTAGAGTCTATGCCCTCCAGACGTACTGCTTGTGAACCTTCCGTTGTGAGTAATAATTTCTTTCCTGGCATTCCTGTAGGGCTTATCAAAAGCATTTTCTGCTTCTTTTCCTCCTCAATTTTTGATTTGTGCTGGGCATATTCTTGTTCAACCTCTGTCATCATTTCTAAAAGATTATTTTTTTTCTCTTCTAATTTTTGCTGCAAATGTTGTTCATCCTCATCTTTTTCCATTCCATCTTCTGTTTCTGTAACTTGCTGAAACTCCAAACCTGGTGCTTGCATTCCATGTTCTGGTGTCTACATTTCCCCTCCCAAAGGAGCTCTTTCACCTCCAATGACCTGGGCCACACTGGGCTCCTCCATCCCTCCAGGTGCCAGTGTAGAGCCCCCTGCCAAAGGGTAGGGGAGGCTCCCCAGTGTCATGGCCAACATTCCCTCATCAATAAAATAGGTTCATGTAACAACCCCACTAGATGCACTTCAAAACAAGCTGTCACAGCTTAGTGTGCCTTTATTGGTCAAAAATTACAAACAAATAAACAAACAAATGCTGCAGTTGTGGAAGGATATTGAAGAAGATCTGAAGATGTTCCTGCAATACATTAATGAGTTTGACCCTAATCTTAAATTTATGAGTACATACAACAGAACCCAAATGGACTTTCCAGACCTAAGGTTTGTGAAACATGCTGGTGCACTACGACTACTATGTTCTGAAAACTAATGAAAATAAATTCCCCATTTAAAAGTTTTAGTTGCCATTTGAGAAGTTCTGGGGAAAACATCACTGTGGGCCAGATGATATGGGTTTGAAGAAATTGCATTTAAAATACAGAGTTTCACAGCAAGTCAAAAGAGATGGATAAATGATTTTTAAACAGACCCTACATCCTAGAGTGTATAGAGAGATCTTTTAATAGAGCGAACAATACAGACTTCCATGAACATTTACAGTATGTGACTGGACAGATATGGTTAACAAGAACTTTGTTCTGATGTAACAAGCCTATTCCTCCAGCATTTAAAAATCCTGTTTTTCTACTTTATTTCAGGGATCCAGCGTGCCTTGACCAGGCCACGGACCCCTCAATTTCTGGAACCTAAACAGTTTTTCAGAAATCCTCTGTACTGCAAGGTATTAGCCCTGCTTTTGGATTTGGTACCAGTGGAAGCTGATTTGCAAGTGGCCCACACTATCTCCTGCTGAACACATCTCTAACTACTGTATCTCCCTTTGTGTCTCTAGTTGAATTTATGTGCCAGGGTTTAATAATTTGTTTAATCCTTACAGTCATTTTAAGTTCTGAGTTGATATTAGAAGTGAATTTTGTTGACTTTTCCATTAGTAGATTATATCCTCTCACCACTAGAGGGCTATATCTCTGTCTCTATCTGTATCTAGTACGTAAGCCATGTGGGTTCTCTCTGCCTTTCTCTCACCTCTCCTCCTCCTCCTTGCCCTGCCCCCCCCTTCTCTCTCCCTGGTCCTAGCCACCTCCACCCCCACCCCACCCCGCCATCCTCTACTCTGGTTTCCACTGCTACTCCAAGGAACTCTCCACTTCACACAAGACTTGTGCTTGGGTGCACCATTTGGATATTTCTGGTTACTTAACCCGACCACTACTCTCAACAAGTGTGGCCACCTCTCTACACTGTACCACCTGGCAGTCCATATGGGATACCGCCTGGAACCTTGCAACCTCTACTCCCGGAAACAGCGATCAAAACTATCTCTCAAAGAGCTGTGACTCTGCTCCTTAAAACTCCTACTCCTCCTCCTTCTCATCTCAGGCAGCGTCCATCCGAATCCTGGCCCTAGAAGCTCAGGCCACACACAAACTCCAGGAGCCCTTATCCTTGCAACCATTAATATCTGCAGCCCACTACCAAAGCTGGATGCACTCCAAGCCTTCATATGCCAACACAACCCTGACATCCTTGCAGTGGTGGAAACCTGGCTGACACCTTAAGTTCCTGACTCAGCAGTAACAATACAGGGCTACAATGTCCACAGGCTGGACCAGATATCCAAAAAAGGTGGTGGTTGTGCAAACTATATCAAAGACTCCCTGTCTTGGCACCCTGTAGCAACTCCACCACTTTCTGCCTCAGCCCAGATTCTGCCAATAAAAATCGTACTAGGTCCCAACCATAAAGCCTTGACTATTGTCTCTGCATACATCCTGCCCAGGGACCCTAAACATGGCTTCAATGATGTTCTAATCTTTATCAACTCTCATCCTCCTGAAGCTGAACTTATTCTACTAGGGGATTTCAACATAAACTGGTCAGCATCAAGGGCCGGTGCCTATAAAGACTCCATCTCAGCTGCTAACCTCATGCAAATGGTAAGCTCCCCTACTAGGATTAACTACAAGACTGGCACCAGTACCCTCTTGGATTGGGTCCTCACCATTCACTGTATGACCTTTCTGCCAGACTCTCTCAGTGACCACTTCCCAGTCATGTGTGCATGGTCTAACAAATTTCTTAAGACCCCTCCCAAGATTATCGCTAGCAGAGTCCCTCCTCGTGGAAAACTTCCACATCTCAAACAATACCTGCTTGTACAAGACTGACTACCCATCTATGAAGCAACAGATGTTAACTTGGCTCTTGATCACTTCATCTCAATTTTCAACAAAGCCTACGACCTCTTTGCCCCTGATAAAAGGCACAAAACAAAATCTCTCTCTAACCCATGGATCACCACGGCTCTTCTCTCACAGCTGAACCTAAGGGATCACCTCTGGGAAGTTGCCAGGGCCACTGGCAAACAACTGGACATCTAAAATTACAAACAAGCATGAAATGCCTGCACAAAAGCCATACAGCTAATGAAATCCACCTATTACAAAGACGCTCTCAACAATACATGGGGAAATGGTCGTGCTTTCTGGGACAATATCAAGGATGTCACAGGGAAGCAGCCAGAAACCTCTCTGGCCATGTTAATGGTTGATGGATCCTCAACCCTCAACCCCAAGGTGACTGCAAACATCTTTAACACGGCTTTTTCAGACCTTAGTGTTGTTCTACCCCATGACTTTTTCGAAAACAGGGCCTACTCCCCAAATACCTTAGCCTCTCAGTCTAACCATCCCCTCTTCTACTTCAGGAAGGTAAGGCTGAATGAAGCTCACCACTATATTACTGCAGCTATCTTTAAATGTAGATCTAGTAGCGACACCCTGGACCTTAAGCTTCTGTTGCTCACCCTCGATGAGGTAATTCATCCATTAACAAACATCCTAAACCTCTCTCTCAACTGTGGAAAATTCCCAGACCTATGGAAAACAGCCACTGTGACACCCATCCATAAAAGTGGGGATAAGATGAATCACTCAAATTATTGCCCTATCTCCATACTGCCCCCACTCTCTAAGGCACTCGAGCGCATCATGGCTGATCAACTTACCAACCACTTGGATAAATACAATATACCTTGTCCACAACAACACGGCTTCCGGAAAGGTTACAGCACCACCACAGCCCTTCTTGAGTTCACTGGAGCTTTGCACATATCCCTTGACAATGGCCTTCTCACAGGGGCCGTTTTTGTCGACCTCTCCAAGGCCTTGGATACAGTACACCATGGACTACTAATTCACCAACTACTGAATGCCGGGCTATCACCTGACTCTTCTCTCTGGTTTAAAAGCTACTTAGAAAACCGGTCACAGAGAGTAAAAATTGTGGACGCTCTTTCTGACACCCTGCCTGTTCGCTCGGGTGTCCCACAGGGATCCATACTGGGCCCTCTCCTTTTTAGCCTTTTCTTAAACTCCCTCCCTTACCACTGCTCTGAGCAGATCATACTATATGTCAATGAAGCTGTTGTATTCCCCATTCACAAAGATCCTGCAACTCTTCAACACAACCTTCAACTTGGTTTCAGTTCTGTAGAGACATGGTTTCTTAATCATAAACTGGTCCTCAATGACAAGAAAACCAAATCTATGCTCTTCTGCAGCTCTCATAACCCACACAAGCTACACCACTTGGCTATCTCCACCACCCAGGGGAACACTCTAGATCAGGTGGGGTCCTTCAAATACTTAGGGATACAGCTTGACCCTAATCTCTCCTATGGACTTCATGTAGATAATGTAACTAGAGCTGCTAATACACGGCTTGGTCTCCTCTACAAACACAGACCACAACCTCATGCCAGAAGCTTTGAAGGTTGCAATCCTGAGCTCTGTGATCTCTGTAATAAACTATGGTCTCATCATTTATGGCTCGGCCACAACCACAACCCTTAGACACCTCTCAACTGCCTTAAATAAGGCATGTCGGCTCATCACTGGTGCTCACCGTCTCACCCAAACATGTGACCTGTACACTCAGACTGGCTGGCTCCAACTATCAAACTGCATAAAGTTCCTCACCTGCTCCATGGCGAAAAAAATCTACCTTGGCCTTGCACCTTCTGGGGTCTCAACTCTGTTACAACACTGAATTAACAAATGGTGCCTTAGGAGATCCACGCTACAGCTACTGAAAGTCTCCCACTGTCACACTTCAGAGGGACAACGCTCTTTTGCTTATCAAGTACCACTCTGGTTCAATGGCCTCAGTCCCACCATCTCCTCTGCCCCAACAATTGGTATGTTTAAAACTAGGCTCCGGGACTATCTCACTACCAACAGCTCCTGTGACTGCCCAACTTAACCTTGTTTCTCCACTTCTCTTCCTGCTCTAGTGGTCCCCCCTTCCCTCCTCACTGGATTCTACCCTCACATCTTGGTATACCCAATGCTGCACTTTTCACCCTTTCCACACCCTTCCTACATTCCTTCTCCCCCCTTCCCTCTTCCCTCTCCCTATGACTTTGACACTTCTTATCTGTTGTCTGTTTTCTCTGACAAATGCCGCTGGCTGCCTTGTTACAATGCTACCCTTGAATTGTATTAATCTGTACTCTGTTTGCAATGTCCACATTGTTCTAATGTCTGTCTTGATGTTCCCCATAATTTGTATTTCTCTACTGTGGAAACTTTGTAAAAGAGCCAAGGATCAAAGGTATTTGTAATCCTAGACCTGATAAATAAATAAAAATAAATAAATAAGAGGGACCCAAAGATTACTTTTGTAACATCATACAGTCTACAAATATCAGCAGCGACAAATGTAGTGCAAAAGTACTGATACATACATTTTTTAAACATTGTTTTCAACTCAATAGAAAAGCATTTTCCAAATTACTCTGCAAAACCCTTTATTACAGAAAGATCATTGTCAACATCCTTATTTAGGATAGCCCCATGGCTAAGTGAGAGGAAGCAAATAATATCTATTAAGGATTTCTGCTCAAGGTGGGGCACAGTGATGAGTGGGGTTCTGCAGAGCTTGGTGCTGGGACCAGTACCTTTTAGTATTTTTATTTCATCAGTGCAATTTACCAGCATGGCTTGGCTAAGCAAATTCCCAGATAATACAAAGATGGGGGCAATAGTTGAAAGAGAAGAGGATTTAGACAGTTTTCAGCAAGAAATAGACAACTTTGCAAATTGGGCACTCAAAATAAAGTATGGTTCAATACAGACAAGTTTAGGGTGATGCATTTTGGAATATAACAAAGGCCAGTTACTTTCTAAATGGCATAGTGATAATTTATGCAGAGGAGGAGAGAGATCTGGGGATATAGATAACTAAGATTTGGGGGTACAGATAACTAGTAATTTACCTTTGACCTACAGTGTCAGGCTGCCACAAAAAAGGATACAGAATACTGGGCTGCATTAGCTGTAACATCAGGAGTTGAGCCAGGGAAGTGGTGATGCCTTTGTACAGTGCCCTGGTGAGATTGCACATGGACTACTGTGGGAAGTTTTCAGCATCAACTAAAAAGGGAAACATAAGGAAGTCAGAGGAAATACAGAGAAGGGTCACTAAAATGGTGGCAAATATTAATGATTTAACATACAAGGTAAGACTCATGGATCTGAATATTTACACATTGGAATACAGGAGGTTGTGAAGGGATCTGTCTTGTCTACAAGGTTCATAATGTTAAGGACCTATGCGAAGGTATTGCCTTAGAAACCAAGGAGCAGTGTAGGGATTCCAGGTATGACAATATGCAGTTAAAAGGAAGAAATACAATCAAAACCTAAGAGGTGCATTGTTAAACCAGAGAGTTTTCTTAGTCTGGAATAGTCTTCCAAATAATGCAGTGTAAAATGCCAATATGAAGCATTTTAAGACTTTATTGGACACTTACTGTATTTTATTAGTAAGGAGCTTTCTGGATATGTTTATTAATGAATCAAGTCAAAATTAGTGCTGTGCAGAATGTGGAATTCCGCTGGTAGAATTAGTGCAGAATGACCATTAAACCAGCAGAATTTCCAATAGAATTTCGCTGGCTCTTCTGCAGAATTCTGCCTGATGTGATCAGTGAAATAAAACAGCATTATTTCCTTGGAAAATCATTCTGCAACCATTTCTGCAGAAAATATTGAGATTTGCAGAATAAAATTCAGTGGAAATGTTGTGGAAAACTCAGTCCACATATTTCTGCCACGGAATTCTGGCATTCCATTTCTGGTGGAATTCTGAAACTTCTGTGAAATTCAATTCCATCATAATTTGAAAATTCCACACAGCACAAGTCCAAATTGTCTAAGGTGAAAGGACTTGTACTGACACTATGAATCCTATGAATTTAAATTATTTGTTTGATTAGAAACAGCATTCTTTGTGGGATCACCTGAATTTACCCCTCCTTTGTCTGCCTGCTCTAAGACCAACAGATAACTGTACTGAATGCAAAAAAGATTTTGATTTACAACTGCACTTTAAGCCATAGAATAACCAGAACCAACACTGGACCCTCTGTGGTTGGAAGGCAATATAGACCAATTAATTGCTGGATCACTACTGTAAAGATAAATGGGAAGAAGCCTGAGAAATTATTTTCCTAACCATATTGACATCCAAAATGCCTACACTTTGGGCCTCATACTGCATCCCTTGTGCAACTAGATTTGCCCTACCCTTTTCTTTTTTTTTCTCATTACTCCCCTTCACTCCCTGTAACCTAATGTGTATGGCACCAATATCTAGCCTTAAGTGTTGTTTATCAGCAGTATTAATAGGGATTGATGAGTTATTATCACAGCTAAGAAGAAGAATCTCATTAGACTCTTGAGACTTTGAACCCCTGTCTTAATAAGATCTAATTACTTCAACATCTGCATGCAGATGGGCGGTTTGACCCCTTATGGTATAATGCTCTTCTTGAATAAGATTCAGCTGTTGAAATATTAACACATTAGCAGAATAATCATTTCCAAGGTCAAGCCACATTCCTTTGCTGACGGGACCCAACACCGACAGTAACATTTCCTGCAGTAGGCTGACTATTAATACATCTTACAATAGTCTACTCCAGTCTTGCAGACATCCTTTCCCCCTCAAACTACCAGCAAGCTCCTTGTTGAAACAAATCTTACAACATGCACAGTGTCTGATGACAAAATCCTCCCACATGGTCCACTAGCAAATACTCAAGCGATACATATTCTGAAAACCACTAGAGATGACACTTGTTGATTTGCTCTCAAATATGCTATAGGTCTTCTCCATTCTCTGATCATTAGTCCATTGAAAATCCTCCCTCCCCACTAGGATATCTCTGGAAACTAGCAATTGTGAAATTGTAGAACTTTCCTGGTAATACTCATGCAATAAATAAAAATGGCTAATTTCAGATGGACAGACTTGGATACGTTTTAGATTATCAGTCAGCTACTGCAGTTCTGGGAGTGAGGGGGATCAAATATACTGGAGATTCAGCATTGGAGCATGCATACACAGTTCAAAGGAGAAACAAATGTATTGGGATGCTGAAACATGCTTTAATGATGTGTTAGGGAAAGTGATTTTTAAAAGAGTGTGGTATTATTTGAATTGTTTGAAACAGCACACTGCAAATTTCAGATTTTGCATCTTAACTTTTAAATTTTATTGAGTTTGCAGCAGACCACTTTGTATTTATATAGCTTAATGCAGGAATACATAAGCATTATATAAAATAAACAACAGCATGAAATAAACAGGTGCTACTTTGCCCTGGGGCTTAGTTCCAAGGCTGTGGGAAATTAAACTTCTGCTGGTGGCTCCCACTCCCTCACCTTCTAAACCGCTCCTTTTCCCTCAATGCTGTTCCTTCAGGTCTGGAAAGTCACCAAGGTTCTGTCCCTCCACAAAGGGTGTGACACTTTCTCCCCAGGTAACTACGAGCCGATTTCAATCCTCTGCTCTCTTGCTGTTTTAAGAATCCATAGTCTACTCTAAACTTGCAGACTTCCTTTCTTCCTCAAACTTCCTCTCGCTGTTCCAGTCTGGCTTTATGAAGAACCACTCCACTGTTTCATCCCTGCTGTTTATAACTGATTCTATCCTCTCTGAGATGGGCCAAGGAAACATCACTACAGCCATCTTCATTGATCTAGACAAAGGTTTTGACTCTGTGTCACACTCACGCCTATTGGATAAGCTGCATGCTGCTGGCCTGTCAGCACCCACTGTGGGATGTTTCCTCTTATACCTAATGAACCATCAAAAGTCAGTTCATATGGGTGGTGTTCAGTCCCCCCATTCCCTAGCCATGAAGGGGTCCCACAGAGCTCCATCCTAGGTCTGGTCTTCTTCTCTATTTTCCTAAATGACTTCCCCTCAGCCTGTTTCTCTTTGCACATCCACATGTATACAGATGATTTAGTCATCTACACTTCTGTCCCAACAACCCCAGTTGTTGTGGTCCTTCTCCAGCATGACTTCCATAATGTGCTGCGCTGATTCCAAGCCAGTCAGCTCAGAGCTAGTACCAAGAAGACTGTGTCCATAACCTTTGGCTCCAGCCAGAAACAGGCAAGGCTTTTGCCTTCCCCTGTCTTCTCAACCTTGAAGGCACCCACCTTAAGAGTGTCCCCACCTCCACATACCTGGGTGTTTGGCTTGATAGCAAGCTTGATTTTTTTTGTCCATATTGATGCCATCTGCACCAAGCTTCACCCCAAACTTGGCATCTTACATCATAATAATTACTGCCACTCCTTCCGGGTTCACTGAGAGCTCATACCCAAAATGGTTCTCCCATTTTTTGACTATGCAGATGCAGATGTGGTCTATGGTACTGTGCCCTCTTCTTCCCTTACCAGATTGTACACCCTCTGCAATGACTTCTGTTGCTTTACCACCAACTCTCCACTCCACACACCTCATAGCTCTCTCTTTTTCTCCCTTTTCATCCTCCCTATGCCCCCTATCTGGCCAGTCCCACTGTCCCTCCTTCACTGCTAAGGGATAGCAGGTTTTCAGATAGAAACATTGCAACAGTACTTCTGGCTGCAGAAGGGGCCTGTCCATCTTCACCCACAGGTGTAAGACATATACTCTATAGCTGGTCTGTCAGTGCAGCAGTTGGATTTCCACTTGCATTGCTGGAGATCTGGGTTCAGGAGTGGACCCAGGAACCAGAGGGCCATCCAAGGGAGGATGTCTGAGCATCTGACTTTTCACTTAGCTCCTCTGGAAGGAGGGGGGCACACTGACTCAGGGGTGGCCTGACCTCTGGTAACACCCAGAGGTATCGTGGCCCTGATGCCCACCACAGTAGGAGGAGCATGATGGATGCTGGCATAAGCCATGATGTCATGTGGCACATCACGCTTGGGGGGCATACACCAAAAATGCTTCTCCCAGTGTGACACCAATGTGAAGATCCGAGAAGGACCTCACTTGCCTGCAGCTGCAGTACCACTGCGAGACCCGATGCAGACTTGATTTCCTGTGGGGAGGGGGTTAAGGGTGAGCCCCCTCCCACTGTGTTCCCATCTGGGAGGGTAAGCCAGAACTCCATGGGGGATTTCCAGTGGGAATAGGAGGTCAGAGCAGGTAAGTCAGGTGACAGTGCTGGAAAGGAGCAGGGGAAAAAATAGAAAGCAAAAAATAAAAAAAAATTAAAGATATATACTCTGACTTCTGGCTCCAGAAGGGCTGTTTCCTGTTGGATCTGCTACTATTCAGGTAAAAGTACTGCTGCAATGTGGGTATCATGGTTTCATCTGAAGATCCAGAATTTTGTTTAGGGGACAGTAGGTTTTCAGTTATGTAACTACATTTAGAAAACCATGCAGTAGCAGTTCATAGTATCTAGTGAGGTACCTTGTACAGTGTGCATGAGCACCTCTGTCTGAAGAGTTGCAGGACCTATGTGGCCTTCTGTCTACAGAACTCAATGTATGACATAAACACACAGACACAGGTGTAGCTGCACAAGCACATACCCCTGCTGAGCCTGTGCTTATGCAATCACAGATATAAACCCATGAAGGTAGCACATTGATTCTACTGCATTTGTGTTATCTGTAAGCAATTGCATGTTGTACAGCATGTCTTACCTGCTGATGCTGTCTGTGGTTTCTTGTGTGGGTATGTCCTTCTGTTGCCTGGGGAGTGTGGAGTTAGAGTTGGAAATCCTAACACAACATTTCCCTACTTTTGTTGCTTTATGTTGAACCCTAGTTGAATAGGTGCCTTAACACAGTTTTCTTGCAATGGATGTCCTTTCTTTTGAGATAGTGGAGTCATATCATCATTCACACAGGTCTCTTTGGGACCTGTGTGAACAGATCAGTCTGGATATGGAACTGCAAGGTCTTCTAGGCCCTGCAAATCCATTCAGCTACAAATGCAGACATGTAGGACTCTTTAGATCCTGCACCAAATGTGGAGTCCATCAGGCTGCAGACATGCAGGACACTCTGTGTCCTGCACGTCCATGCAGATAAAGATGCAGTAGCTTGATGAGTCTGTATGAGTGTGCTTCCATGCTAATTGAGGAGTCCATCTAACTGCAGAAGAACAGGGTCCTTGGAGCACTGCATTCTGTGTGGCTGCGTTGCATCGAGTGAGGTGTCAGTCTGACTGCAGAAGGGGCTATGTGTTTCTGTGTGGTTACAGGTACAGATGTGCAGGGCCCAGAGGGCCTTGCACCAAATGTGGACTCCATCAAGCTGCAGAAGTGAAAATAATTCAACATTCACTCATAACTTAGTCATTGTATAACATTTTTACAACAAATTCTAAACAAATCCTTCGTATCACCCCACCTCATGAACCCTGTAGGTGAATATTTTCAAATCCCCACTGAAATGTCATTTTGTACCACAGGTACAAAAACACATTATGGCCAGGATTTGAACAATCAGAGCTGTCATGTTCATCAGGTGGTGTGAAAAAATGGCTATGTTGCAACTTTGGGGTCAAAATAATGAAAATTACCAAACTCATAAGTGAGTGTGAACAATTTCAATGTATGTTGTTGTTTTGTTTATATGTTTTGATCCCAACATTTCAACATAGCCTTCTTATGATCTCACATCATGAACGAGGTAGGTGAAAATTCTCAAATCCCTGCGGAAACATAATTTCATATCACACGTGTGAAAACACATTTTGGCCAGGATTTGAAAAATGACTGTTGTCACATTCATGAAGTGGCATGAAAAAATGGCTATGTTGAAAATTTGGGGTCAAAATATTTAAAATTCTCAAACCTACTAATGTGCATAAAAAAATTCAATGTACACTAAATATCTTTATTATGTTATTTTAATAGTTTTACCTCAAATTTTCAACATTGCTTTCTTATGACCCCACATCATGAACAAGGGTGGAGAAATTCTTCAAATCCTGGCTGAAACATAAAAACATAGAAACATAGATTTTGACGGCAGATAAGGACCACTTGGCCCACCCACTCTGCCCATTTCCCTTCTTATTGGATAAGCTGCAGATTCTAGTTAACCAACAGCCTACTTCCTGCAACCCCCTACTACAATTGCCTTATGTCTGTCCCATGCATGTTTGAATTCCCCCACTGTTTTAGACACAACAACCTCCCCAGGAAGGTGGTTCCATGCATCCACCTCTCTCTCTGTGAAAAAACATTTCCTCACATTACCCCAAGCCGTAACCCCTTTATCTTTAAATTGTGCCCCCTTGTTCTTACACATCTCTTTTTCTGAAAGATGCTATCCTCCTGGACTTTGTTGATTCCCTTGAGGTACTTGAAAGTTTCTATCATGTCCCCCCATCCCTCCTTTCATCAAGGATATACCATACATGTGATATGTTCAACTTGCTTAAGAGGGAGATTTGGGTCGAATTAGGAGGGAGATTGGCCTGCCAACTTGCTTAAGAGGGAGATTTGGGTCAAATTAGGAGGGAGCTTGGCCTGCTAGTAGGGAGATGCAGTAGCGTCATGAGTCTGTCCTTAAATGGCATCAAAAAAATAAGAAAAAAGTCAATACAAAAATTGAATGTATTTATTTTGTCAAGAATAAGCACTAAAAGAATAAACAACTAGTTATATAAAGTTATCAGCTACATTGTTCATCACTGATTTAATTTTTGTGTCTTTAGCTGCCCAAAAAACATGGATATTTTGGACAGAATTTTGTTTAAGCAGGAGATTTTGTTTCCCAGGAGGGAGGGAGGGAGTTCAGTCAAAAAAAAACAGGAGTATCCTGCATAAAGAGGGAGATATCACATGAATGATATACATATTAAGCTCTCTCAGTCTCTCTTCATATGGTTTCTGATGCAGACCCTGCACCATTTTAGTTGCCCTCCTCTGGACTGCTTCCATCCTGTCTATGTCCTTGTGTAGATGGGGTCTCCAAAACTGGACACAGTATTCCAGATGGGGTCTCACCAACTGTCTGTACAGAGGGATAACCACTTCCCTTTTTCTACTTGTGCTGCCCCTTCCTATGCATCCCAGTATCCCCCTGACTCTCCTTACTGACTTCTCACATTGCTTACCCACCTTTAGGTCTTCTGATATGACTACCCCCAAGTACCTTTCCATTCTTGTTGTTGTTAGAACATCCCCTGCTATTGTGTACTCTTCTCCTGGGTTTTTGTTTCCCAGGTGCATTACTTTGCATTGAATCTAAGTTGCTATATGTCTGACCATTCTTCCAACCTTGCCAAGTCCCTTCTCATCCTTTCTACCACTCCTTGTGTATCAACTCTGTTACAGATCTTTGTGTCATATGCAAAGAGGCATACCTTTCCCTCCAGACCCTCTGCAATGTCACCTATAAAGATGTTAAAGAGGATTGGACCCAGTACTGAGCCCTGAGGTACTCTACTAGTAACCCCCCTTTCTTTGGAATGTGTTCCATTCACTATTACCTGCTGTGTCCTGTTGTGCAGCCAGTTTGCTACCCAGGCTACCACCCTGGAACCCACTCCCAGGCTGGCTAACTTGATTATTAGTCTTTTGTGCGGGATTGTGTCAAATGCCTTACTAAAGTCTAGGTAGGCCATATCCACAGCCCCTCCGTGGTCTACTACTTTGGTCATCCAGTTAAAGAAATCAATTATATTCATCTGACATGACCTTTCTGCTGTAAATCCATGATGCTTTGGGTCCTGTGCCCTGCTGGCCTCTAGGTACTTAACAATTATTTCTTTCAGAAGTGATTCCATCATTTCCATACCACTGAGGTCAAACTTACAGGTCTGTAGTTTCCTGCTTCTGCCTTGCTCCCACTTTTGAGAAGGGGAATCACATCTACCCTCCTCCAGTCCTTAGGTACCACCCCATCCTCCCATGATTTGTTAAAAAGTGTGGTCAGTGGTGTCACTAGGTCCTCCCTTAGTTCATTTAGGATTCTGGGGGGAATCCTGTCAGGCCCCATTGCTTTGTCCACCTTGAGTTTTAGGAGTTATTTTCAGGACTCTTTCTTCTGTAAATGGATTGGTGTCAACCCCCCTACCCAGAGTGTTTCTATTGTCTGGTTTAGGTAACTCCTCCTCATCTTCTTTTGTGAATACTGAGCAAAAGTATTCATTCAGTATCTCTGCCTTTTCACTGCCTCCCTCTGCCCACCCCTCCTCTCCTCTCTTCTCCTTTATTAATCTTCATTGTTCCTCCCTTAACCTTTCTATGCTCCCTAATGTAACTATAGAAGGTTTTATCCCCCTTCTTAACTGAGTTGGCTATTTTTTCCTCAGTTTGGGCCTTTGCTATTCTGACTGCCTTCCCCACTTCTATCTGCTTTATTTGATACAGTTCCCTGTCATCCTCCTTCTGTGATTCCTTATACTTTTTGAATGCAGCCTTTTTCTCCTTAACCTTCCCTGCCACCTCTTTTGAGAACCATAGTGGTTTTTTACTCCCCTTTGTTTTCTTTATTTGTTTCACACAAAGACTTGTTGCCTCTATGATGGCAGTTTTAATTTTTCTCCATTGTTCTTCCATCCCTCCTTTTTGGCCATTTGCTAGGGCATTCCTCAGGTATTCACCCATTTTGCCAGTCAGCCCTTCTAAAGTCCAGTATCCTTGTTTTTGTATGGCTTTTCTCCATGGTTGTGCTTATTATGAAGCACACTGTGCAGTGGTTACTTGTTCCCAGATGTCTACTGACTTCTAAATTTGTGGTCCTCTCTCCATTTGAGAGTACCAGGTCTAGTATTGCTCCCTCCTAAGTGGGTTCCAACACTAGCTGTCTAAGACCTGCCCCCTGCAGGGCATCGAGAATGACCCTACTCTTGGATGTGGCTGCAGTACATGTCATCCAGTCAACATCTGGCATATTCAGGTCATCAACAGTATCTCCCCTTTTTCAGCCATTTTGAGACTGTCCTCTATCATTTTCTTGTCCATTTCCTCCCCTTGAGATTGGGGTCTGTATACAACCCCTGTGTGGATTGTGATGCCATTCCCCGTATCCAAGGTGTCCCAGACTTCCTCTTGTCCTCCCCTTTACTTTTTAGTTGATTTCATGCACAGAACATGAAATCACCTTTTGGTATGATTTGAACAATGTTACCACTATTGTTCATGAGTTAGGATCTCTAAAAGGCCATGTTGAAAATTTGGTGTAAACATGTTAAAAAATGACAAAGTTATGAACAAAAGTTCAAAACCCATTAAAATACATTGAACAGGACTTACTTTATTTTCTCATATTGCAGTCGCTGATTACAGCAGCAGGCGTGTTTTTGATCAGAGAGTGGATCTACATAATGAGACATGTTCGGGTGATTGATGGTGTGTGATGGGTATGGGTGGTGGATGCTGAGTAAGGGATAGATGGGGTGGGTGGGGGTCTGGGGGTCAGATCACCAATGAGCCATTTTCCTAATTCAGGTTAGACTAAAAATAAAAGATCAACGAGGGTCAATTTTTTCTATTTTAGGGGGACACAGCTGATATTAAGGATTAGACACCCATTGCCTGGATGATCTTTGATGGCACTGTGGGCACAGCAGTGCCACTGTGCATATTAAGTGAAGGGGTTTGAATAACCTGAGAGTGCAAGAGAAGCAACACCGGGGGTTGGCAGCCCAGTCCACTTATTAATGTAACAACAAAAATAAACAAAACTAAAAAAATTTGAGGTGAGATGAAAAAATATAGATTAGATAGACAGACAGACAGACATACAGATAGATAGATACATAGATACTATAGATAGAAAGATTAAGAGATACAGATAGTTACAGTGAGTGAGTGAGAGAGAGAGAGAGAGAGAGAGAGAGACAGAGACAGAGACAGAGACAGAGACAGAGAGAGAGAGACAGAGTGGGGTATTGGCAGCTCACTGCTCCAACTTGAAGCAGGCAGCATGACTCCAGCTTCACCTTCACAATTCAAAAAAGTCCTGCTCACAAACATTTCTTTTATGAGATCTCAAGAAAGAACTACAGTTCTTTTGTATGACCTCACAAAAGAACTGTGGGAAAAAACTCTCATCCTCTTTTTTCATGAGTCAGTCTTTGTAATTCATGAGCTCTTTCATGACTCATGAAAGAAATTTGGCTCATGAAAGAACTGTGAAAAAAATGAAGTCCCATCCTCTTCATTTGTGAAGTGAGATACTTCTTTCATGAGAAGGGGCACAGCGACTCACTGCTGTAGTTGGGGCCAGCAGCATAACTCCAGCTGTGGCTTCACAATTCAAGAAAGTCCTGCTTATGGACAATTCTTTTGTGACATCTCACAAAAGAACTATGGTTCTTTCATATAACCTCACATAAGAACTGTGGAAAAAAAACTAAGTCTCACCCTCTTCTTTCATGAGTTGATCTTCTTCATTCCGGAGTTCTTTCATGTCTTGTGAAAGACGTTTGGCTCAAAAAAGAACTATGAAAAAAAAATAAGTCCCACCTTCTACTTTTGTGAAATGAGATTCTTCTTTTGTGAGACTCTTAAAAGGAGTTTGGCTCATAAAAGAAGAATTGGGACCCCTCGTTAAGCCTTCCACCCTTGATTTTAAGGATGTCGCAAAATCATATTTTGGGGTCCATTTTCAAAAAAACAAACAGCAAAATATAGCTAAATTGGTTCCATTTAGCTAGATTCATGTATTGTTTTTTTTTTACAGCCCATAATTTTTATGCATTTTAATTTTTTTGAAAAAATAAAAAACAAGGTGGTTGCCAAATTAAAGATTTTTTCTCATGAAAGAAGAATTTAGCTCTTGAAAGAGTAATCTTATTTCATGAGAAGAAAACTAAGTCTGAATTTTTCTTTCATATCAGACAAATACAGTAAATGAAAGACCCTACTGAGCATGCTCAGAACCAACATTTCAAATCCTTATAACTTGGCAACAGATTCATATTGTTTCATCAAACCAAAATAAAGCACCATTCTAGGGCAAGACCCCTGCACCCCGAAAACTTCAAAATAACATTTAAGACTATCTGTGCTGTAGGCGAGAGCAAAAAACAGCAAAAAAAAAAAAAAAAAAAAAATGTCCACATTTTGCTCTATCCAGATCTTGGAATCCAGACATCCAACCATCACAAAAGATGACAAATTAAGAGACCTTGCCCCCCCCAGACCACACATGTGAAATTTCATACAATTCCATTGAAATGGGACAAAGCTTTTAATGTGCAAAGTCTGTCTGTCTGCTTATCAATATTGCAAAAGACTGCATTAATGTACTAGTTAGGGTTCAATTTAATCCCACAAGTTTAGGAGAATGTGGCATTAGTATTTCCAACCCTATCTCCTCACCATCCAAGCAGCAAAAGGCCAAGAATATGCATGTAACCACAGACAGCCATCAACAGGTAAGACAAACAACATACCACTGTTTCCAGAAGCCATACGTGGAGTAGAACTGATGTGCTACCTTTGTGAATTTGTACCTGTTGCTGCAGAAGCTCAGGCCCCACAGGGGTATGTGCATCTGGAGCAAGAAGTGTGTGTGTGTGTGTGTGTGTGTGTCTTTCTGTGTGTCTGACTACCTCTGGGTGCAGAAGCACTGGTTTCCCAGAGGCATGAACTTCTCGAAACAAAATTATTGTTTCAATTTTGGTATCATGGATTTCTATATGCAGCAGCAGACCTGCAGACCACACAGGAGCCTGTGCTTCTGTAAACAGAAGTAAGTTTCTATATCTTACACCTGTGGCCTCAGAAGTGCCAGTCCAAGATTTGAAAACAAAAGGCAGCACACCCTGAAGCAGCAGTTGGGGTGCAGGTTAGGGCAGCCAGCTCGAACAAGAATTTCAAAGCAAGGAAATCTACACTCCAAATAAACTCTCACAGACAAAAGACTGGATGCAAAATGTTGCTGACTTTATTCCATAATCTCCTGGGGGACTATCTTTCCCCATCACTTTGACCTGTACCAGGTCTTTGTCAGGGGTCTGCCTGCACTTCTGCAGACAAAAATAGCATTGCAATTTGGGCATCCTGGATCTCTACATACAGTACTACAAATGCAGGCCCTACAGAGGACTGCACTTCTGTGCACAAAAGTTGATGTGTATGTCTTATACCTGCAGATGCAGAAGCACAAGCCCCTGAGGCACCTGTACTACAGCAGGCAGAAGTAATGTTACTATTTAGGTAGTATGGATTTCCTAGGGCCTGCACTTTTGCAGCCTGAGCTCAGTGTGTATTCATACACCTGCAGCTTCAGAAGTATATGTTTTACAGTGTTCACAGTACCTGTGGCTACAGAAGGGATGGCCCCAGAAGGGCCTATGTTTCTGCAGACAAAATAACTCTTATAATTGTTAAATCATGCATTTGTATCTGTGGCTTAAAGGGCCAGAACATCTGCAGACAGAAGTACTGTTTTGATTTGAGCATTGTGGATTTTTATCTACGGGCACAAATGAGTGTGCATGTGTATGTATTGTGCATGCCACAGATGAAAATCCACAAAAGAAGCACATCTGTGCTACTTCATTTGTGCCATCTGGAAACCATTTCTTTTGTTTGTCTTACCTGATGATAGCTGTCTGTGATTGCTTGTGTGGTCTTGTCCTTTTGCTGCTGATGGGGGAGGGGCTGAGGAGTTAAGGGTAGAAACCATAACTTGTGTGGTCTTGTCCTTTTGCTGCTTGGGAGGGTGAGAAGATAGGGTTGGAAACCCTAGCACCTCATTTCACTACTTTTGTGGCATTAAGTTGAACCCTAATTAATGCATTAACAAAGCTTTTTGAAATTAATTTTCTTTTATTTTTGAGATAGTGGAATTACATTAAGAACATAAGAAGTAGATGGCAGATGGGGACCACTTGATCCATCTAGTCTGCTCAATATTTTTCTACCCCCATCTATTTTTATTAATCCTTGAGTGTCCACATTGTCTGTCCCATGCTAGCTTGAATTCCTGTACTGTCTTTGATGCCACCACTTCTTGGGGCAGGTTGTTCCATGGTTCCACCACCCTCTCTGTAAAAAAGCACTTTCTTAAATTGGTTTTAAATCCGCCTCCCACTAGGCATAGATTGTGTCCCCTCGTACATGTTGTTTTGTTCTCCTGGAATAGGTTTCCAATCTGGCCAGTGTTGATTCCTGTAACGCGTTTGAATGTTTTTATCATGTCCCCCCATTTCTTTTCTGCTCCAATGAGTATAAATTTAATTCACTGAGTCTCATTTCATAGTGTTCTTGATGCAGGCTCTGAACCATCTTGGTGGCCCTCCTCTGAACCCTTTTTAAGTGGTCTATGTCCTTTCTTAGATGTGGCCTCCAGAACTGCGCGCAGTACTCGATGTGTGGCCTGACCAAGGACCTGTACAGTGGGATAATTACCTCCTGCTTCATACTTGTAATCCTCTGCTTATATAGCTAAGGATGCTACCAGCCATCTGAGGTGCTTTTTCACACTGTTTCCTTACTTTTAGATTCTCAGTAACAATAACTCCGAGGCCCTTTTCTATGCTGGTTTGTTGAGTTGATGCCCATTCAGTGTGTACATCCTCCTTGGGTTACATTTACCCATGAGCATCACTTTACACCTCTTGGTGTTGAACATCAACTGCTATGTTCCTGACCAGTCTTCTAGCTTCTTGAGGTTTGCTTCCATCCTAGAGGCACTTTCCTCTGTGTCTACCTTGTTACAGAGCTTAGTATCATCTGCGAACAGGCAGACCTTCCCCTCCAGTCCCTCAGCAATGTCATTGATGAATATTTTGAAGAGGATTGGGCCAAGTACTGACCCCTGTGGAATGCTGCTGGTAACTCTGCCCTCCTCTGAAAATGCTACATTGACCAGGACCCTCTGGGACATGCACTGACACCAGTTTCTAATCCATGTGACAATTTTATTGTCCATGCCTGTGTTTTCTGGCTTGTTTGTTAATCTCCTGTGGGGAACAGTGCCAAAGGCTTTGCTAAAATCTAAGTAGATTGCATCCACTACAGCCCCCGACCTACTATTTTGGTTACCAAATTGAAAAAGTCTACCATATTTGTTAGACATGAATGGCTGGCCATGAATCCATGTTGTTTTGGGTCGAGTCTTTCATTATCCTTATGGTATTCTACTATCCTCTCTTTAAGCAATGCCTCCATAATTTTACCCACCACTGAGGTTAGACTGACAGGACGATAGTTCCCTGGATCCTCTCTGCTTCCATTCTTGTACAAGGGCACCACTGTTGCTCTTTTCCAGTCTTCTGGTACTACACCACCTTCTAGTGATGGATTGAACAGTTCGGCCAGTGGAGCAGCAATCTCTTCCCTGAGTTCTTTTAGGATTCTTGAGTGGATCCCATCAGGACTCATTGCCTTATCTATTTTTAACTTACTTAGCTCTTCTAGAACTCTGTTTTTGTGAAGGAGCTCAAGCTGATACAACCCCCTTCTTGTTGTTACTTAACACTGGACCCCTGCAACTGTCTTCAATAGTTGAGACTGAGCAGAAAAAGTCATTCAGTACCTCTGCCATGTCCTTGTCCCTCTCTACTAGCTGACCCTCCCTTGATGCTATGTGGACTATTTCCCCCCTTGGTCTTCCTATTCTCGCTTATGTATCAATAGAAGGTTTTATCTCCCTTCTTAACCTCCTGTGCTATTCTTTTCTCTGTTTGTGCTTTGGCAATCCTAATTACCTTTCCTGCTTCTTTGAGTTAATTTCTGTATTTCTCACCATCGTTGCCATCTTTGTTTCTTTGCATTGTTTGAATGCTCTGTTTTTTTCCTTAATCTTAGCTGCAATTTCTCTGGTAAACCAGAGTGAGTTCTTCTTCCTCTTGGATTTGCTGATCTGTTTTGTGAAATCCTCTGTAACTGTGGTTAGGGCATGGTTTAAGGTTTTCCAGCACTCCTTTACATCCCCCTTTGTACCGGTCTGCAGTATGGATTTGATCTGGGTTTTCATGACAGGAAAGTTAGTTTTCCTGAAGTCAATGACCTTGATGTTTGTGTGACATCTGTGATCTGTTCTGTTCTGCCAACTATAAGCCATATTGATCTGTGGTCACTGGATCCTAAGTGGCTTCCTATGTGAACACCTGTGATTCTGAAGCTGTTGGAGAGTACTAGGTCTAAGATTGCTGTGTCCCTGGTGTTTGAGTCTACTAGCTGATTTAAGCTCACCTCTCACAGTGTGAGGAGGAATTCCTTGCTCCTTTCAGACAATACTGTGCATGAGGCTCAATCCACATCAGGCAGATTCACACAGGTTATTTTGGGACCTGCATGCAAAATTGCAGATGTGCAGGGCCCTCCTCCAAGAGAACAGTCCATCCACTATTAAGTGCGACCCAATAATTCCATTTTTGATGTGCAGGCAACATTTTAATGTTGCAAATTGTTGTGTTGCACTTAAATATGCAACAGGAAAATTGTTTTGACCCTTCGTTATGAACATGGTCACTAGAATATTGAGGACTAAAATAAGAGGTGCATGATTCCAATTCATGGCTTCATTAACTCAATTACCACTTGCTGCTTTAAAAAATAGATTCCTAATGCTGGCCTGGTGGCACTGAGGGTTGAGGCACTGGACACCACACCTTGCATCATGCTGGCAACCCAGGTTTGAGAACGAGCCCGGGTCGTCAGGGATCGGCAGGGATGGGGATGAATTGAGCATCTCACAGACTGCTCTCCATTCCTGGGGAAGGGGGTTTCCACAGCTGTTGCACTGGTGACCTCTGGTGGAGACTGGCGGTACCACAGTGCACGGCCACAGAATGCAGGGATTGAAGCTGCGGTGGACATCTTTTGGGGTGCACAGGAGCATGCACCAGCCAAGCAGGATGTCATTGTACATCTGAGCTTCGAGGAGAAGACAAGAAAAACCCTCTGTGCAGCCGAGAGATGAAGGAAACTCCAGGGTCAAGTACACATTCCTCTGCTAGCCAAGTGCACCATTGAACTCCACGGTCCAACCCAATGCCAGGTAGACCCCTCTAATTATAGAAAGGCAGCTGAGGGAGCACAGACCCACCCTGCGGGGTGATCTGGGGGGCTGGACATGCCTGGTTAGTTGGGGGAGGAGAGTGGCAAGCAAGGGTTCAGGCTGGGAGTAGAGACTTAGCCGAGTGGGTACTCTGGAAGGATGCTTGGCCTGCAGAGTGAGAAATAAAGAATACAAAAAAAAGTACATTCCTAAAAGTGCTTCCTGCTGCTCTAAGTGTTTCAGTCTCAGTTGCATGGGAGAGGAGGAATCAAAGCTTTGGAATGCCATATTGAGTGTCCAAGTATACACAATGTTAAGGAGGGAGGGAGCAAACTGAAGCATGGTTAAATCAGTTAGAAGCAGCTACCAGGCATGCTGAATGAAGACTTTGAAGTGGCTGATCGTTCAGCAGTGCCAGCATGTGCATAAAGGAAGTCCAGGGAGTGAGGTCTTATATGCCATCTGTGTAGTTCAGCCAGCTACATTTTATGACTGAAGAGGCAGTCAGTGTTTGAACATTTTCTCACACCAGTAGTCACAGCATACAAGAGAAATGTGAGTCAGCCTTGCTCACTCCATAGAGGTATGTTGTTTTTCTGTCCACTGCTGGGCTTCGGTGTCATCATTGTGCAGTTTAGCTCCACTTTTAAGTTTTAAGCTAATAAACTGGCTACTGGCTCCAAAAATGTGGAAAACACCAGACATGGATATAGAAGCTGAAAACAATTGAAACTAGTGCCTATTTTATTTTACAAACTTTTATATCGTTTTAGCATCACAGTAATGCGTTACAAATTTCTGCTTTAAAATCTGAGTTTGCAGCACCTTCTCTGTGTTGGCATAACCTTTTCCATATGTTATGGATGTGGAATTGTGCAGTTTCTAGGGGTAAAATGTGTCATGTGCCTGTTGTTAAGGTGTGTGGGTATAAGTGTGTGTGTGTGTCTTTACAGAAAAAATATCTAATTTTAATATCTGCTCCCAGGTTGGTATGAGTAGCACTTGGTCAGCTGTAAAATGTAGATACCCAGAAACCCAAATCTTTATTTCAACCCCTTGAATGTCTTAAATTGTGCCTAAAAATGTGTTTTCACAAAGTGGCTGTGAAATCACCTTTTAACTTGTACTTGAAAATTCCCGCCATACTTGCTCTTGAGGTAGGGTTGTGTAAACAGTATATTCATAATGTGGGACTAAAATATTGTAAAAATGGCTAAGTTATGAGTAGAAGTATGTGGGACTCAGAAATGTAATGTTTATGTCACACATTTTAGGGCTGCAGATTTAAGTGCAACACTAAAATGTGCAACATAAATTTATATGTCACAAATTTATGTGTCGCACTTCAAAGTCACCTTTTCTGTTATAATTTACAGTCTATTGAGGTTTTTGGAATTTGAAACAAACTGACACTTTGCTAATAGAGTCAGAATAACAACAAATGTCCCAAACTGGCTGGAGTTAACACAAGTACTCCTTGGAGTAAAGGCTAAACTGAAAGTGACAGAGATTTATTCACGTACAGTGCAGAAGAGACCCCTTTACAGAACTAATTTCCCCTATTACAGCTTTCACACACCACCATATAAAAACAATAAATATATAGTGTATGGTGGAATGCTGTTATGCATGGAATTCCATGCCTGGAATATGTTTGTTCAGCTGCAGTAGTGACATCATTATGTTGTTCTGCTGCAGTAGTGATGTCACTACTACAGCAGAACAACTTGGAATGCAGCCTCATAGTTGCTTTCCTCTATCCAATTAAGCTGAAAGTTGTTATTTTTTTTACTTGAACTTGCAGAAACATCTGCAGCATACTGTGTCAGTTAAAAAAAAGAAAATGTTAAAATTTATATTCTTCGTTGTCTTCACTAGCTGGTTTTGTGTGATTTTCTATGCTGTGACTGCCCATACACTATACAAGATTGTGTATGGGCAGTCATACACAAATAATGATATTCCTGTATCAAAGATTACCTTGGTAACAGAGCACCTCTTGAGCTGTGCTCTCGAGGTCATCTGTTGCCAAGGAAACCTCTCAATACAAGAATATCTTTGTTGTGTATGACTGCTCATACACAATCCTCTATGTTTGCTGATCAGCCAGAGAAAAGTACTTCAAAATCACCTTTTGATCTGTATTTGAAAATTCCCACTATCCTTGTTCATGAGGTGTGGTCATGTAAACAGTACATTTAAGCAATAATGCATGACCAGGTGTGTATCCTACTGGGTTAATGTCACACCTGGAGTGGTTGAGCACAAGGCTGAAGGCTGAGTGCATCCAACTCCCCAGAAGTGATGTTATCCCAGCAAGACACACAACCATGAGTGCATTATTGCTGTTATATAATGATTCGTTTGTAAATAAAATAAGAAAATTAAAAATTATTAAAATAGTGTTTGTCTTTCATTTTTGACTGTGGAAGCATATTTAAATGAAAAATATTTCCTGTTCCATTTCTCCAGTAGGGGGAGCTGTGTATTGTTTGATCTGGTTGTACTGGCTTTGTGTATATTCTCTTTTCTGCCCCCCATTGTTGTCCATCATGATCTGTCCCCATGTGGACTCAGAACACTCCCACAGCTTTGAGAAGTATTTTTTTTCTTTTCAGTATTACAGTTATATGGTATGGTGACAAAGCTGAAGACTTCTCATTGGGGACTGAAGCCAATTGGGAAAGCCTGAGACCGGTAAGTGGCACACTCTCTGTTTTAGAAAAGCAGACATGCTGGATTGTGAAGTCAGTGGGTTTTCCACTTGACTTCAGTTTAAATACAGGAGAAAAAATGACAGGGAGTTATGATGTTTACTGACTCAAGCGCTATGAATGTATGGGCAAGCTGAGGAACAGGAGAGTGGGCTTGCATTCAGGGGGCTGAAGAAAAAGTTTGTGTTTTGGGTTTTCAGCAGTTTCAGAGTTCTCCTGTAGGCAGGCACTGCATTTCTGTTTGAGCAGTTACTTCCAAAATGTAAAGGGATCAGAAATTTGAGAGCTGTTTTTTCATTTTTCCATTTTTGGTGTCGTCAAGTGATGGGTTCCTGATGAACAGGTGCAGTGATTTTGTTTTTTTTTTACTCCTGAGCTTGTCTTCATGCCCGATCTTCATACAGTGATGTCATGCTGAAATAATGTGACTAGTGAAGGTTGGTACTGACCAATCAGAGCTCAGGAAATTTTCTCTGAACTTGTATAATCAGAATTTGGGACTAAAATATTGTAAAATGATCAAGTTATGGGTAAAAGTATATGAGACACAAAAATAGAAATTTTGCATCACACATTTAAAGGCAACACTTGAACATATGATACTTGCATTTGTGTTACAAATTTATATGCAACACTTCAAAATCACCTTTTGATCTTTACTTGAAAATTCCCACCATTCTTGTTCATATGGTAGGGTAATGTAAACAGTATGTCCAAAATGTTTGACCAAAATATTGTAAAATGTGCAAGTTATGAGTAAAAGTATGTGAGATACAAAAATGTAATTTGTGTAGCACATTTTACTGCCACACATTTAAGTGCAATGCTAAAATGTACGACACATACATTTTTGGCTCACAACACACAAATTGTCCATTTCAGTAAAATGACAGCCAAAGCCCCAAAAAGGCATGCCTGGCTCATTTGGGGAAAAACAAACAACAGAATCATGCTTAGCAGATCCTGTTAAGAATGTTTGGAGCTGCACCTGGGATAAAGAAGTTCTGCATAATTTAAATCAGAAAAGTGTTACTTTTTACTTCACTCCTGCACCCTATTTACTCCCAAGAGGTACTTGTAAGTCTCTATCATATCCCATCTTGCTCTCCCCCTTGCAGGGTGTTCATGATGAGATCCCTCAGTCTCTTGTCAAAGGGCTTTTAATGCAACTCCTGCACCATTTTAGCTGCACTACTCTTGCTTTCCTCCACCCTGACAAAAGCAAAAAAAAAAAAAAAGAATTGGACACACAATATCACATAAATTATCCTGACTTTGACTCCAAAATCAGTGAAAATACATTTTTATCTTTATTAAAGTTCCAACACTGACAAAACATTGCCTGATTAGTTTAAGATTAAAAAATCATTTTTACAAGGCCAGCAGACAACTAAAAGTAAGGTGTTAATATAGGGCACTCAAAAATGACATCAACAATGGGTGTCATGTGCCAAAAAGGACCAGTTAAAAACACACCTCAATATCAAACAATTAAATATCTACTATAGCAACAATAACATTTAATTACAAAATCATTACTGAATAAAATTCAATAAATACAAACCCCCATGTAATCTTTCCATCTTACATCAAAAATAAAAGTATCACTTTGCTGTTCAATTCAATCATGCTGGTTCAAATCCCATAATTCCACAAACGGTCATGCCACACAAAGCATAGATTTACAACATTACTGTTTGAATCCTTCAAAATTAATTAGCAGTGTAATTAAAACATTGCAAGAAGATGAGGTGGTGATAAAAGCCACTGATAAGGGTGGTAGTGTGATGGTATGGGACAGAGATGATTATAAATCTGCAGTACATAGACAATAAATAATGGTGAATGTTATACTAAACTGGAGTTTTCTCTCTATAGAGATTATAAATAGTGCATAAATAAGATTATAGCACAGGCTTTTGAGGTGGTGCATATAGATAAAAAGACAGAAGATTTCCTGACTGTGGAACATCCAGTTAGGGCAGTCTTCTATTTGCTTCCAAAGGCATCTAAATCACTCGACAAACCACCAGCTAGGCCAGTACTCAGTAGCATAGGTCTCTTACTGATCCACTATCAGAGTTTCTTGATTACCACTTTTTGACCCTTGTGTATTTGGCAGAATGTAAATGCAGTGCATTCTATGTAGGAAACAAAAACTTCAAAATAAAAATTGGTGAGCACTGCAGGGCAATCCAGAGAAGAAATCCTTTATATGCCACTGCACTGCACATCATGAACTCTGTTGGCCATGAGGAACAAAGCAGTTCATAAAGTAGGTCCAGGACCAGGGTTTGATGTCAGTAATTTAACATTATGTTGGGAAGAATTCTGGATCTTTAATCTAAGGGCTACTAAATTTCCAGGTCTGAACACTGCTTATGAATTATCACCGTTTTTGAAACATTAACATATTTTTTTCTCCTTTGCCTCCATGTTGCCCCAATGTGAGGGTCATGCAAAAGTTCTGAATATATAATTTTGGACCTTCATGATTAGCTTGTTTTTAATGGTAGTTTATCCCATTCCCCTGCTGCAAAGCACATTGATATTGCACTGTTAATTAATTTTCAAGGATTCAGAGTAATGTTGTGAATCAGTGATTTGTGTGGTGTGACAGTTTCAGGAATTATGGGATTTGAACCAGCATGAGTAAGTCAAACAGTAAAGTGATACATTTATTTGTATGTGTGATGCAAAGATTGCATTGGGAGAATCTGTATTTAATGAATTTTGCAAAGTAATGATTTTGTAATTGGATGTTATTATTGCTAAGTGCCTGATATTGAGAGCTATGCTTTTTATTGATGCTTTTTTTGCACATGACACTCAGTGATTATGTCATTATTGAGTACCTTCTATTAACACCTTGATCTTAGTTGTATGCTGGCATTTTTAAAAGAATTTTATAATCTGAAATGCATCAGGCACTGTTTTGTGTGTGATGGCACTTTAATAAAGACCCCTTCTATTTAGCACCTTCCACAATAATCTTCCGGCATCCTGTTCCGAATCAGGACTACTGTACATGGATGATGTGGTCATTTTCTCAAAGACTGCTGATCCTACCCTCCTTCAGGCCCAACTTCAGAAACATTTTACTTAAGTTGAGTCCTGGGTCACCTCTCATAAGTTGGTGCTTAATAGCAAAAAAACAAATGTCATGCTCTTCCATGGTACCCACAGCAAGCATAAAGCCAAACAATTGGTGATTAAAAACAGTGCAGGTGTAGTCCTTGATCAGACTCAATCTTTTAAATACCTAGGAGTTACTCTGGATAGTATGCTGTCCTACTTCTACCATGTTGAGAATGTTGCCAAGGCAGTTGATATTCACCTAGGCCTTCTACACAGACACGAACACTGCCTTACAACCAAAGACCTCATACTGACTATCCAAAGTACAATTATGTCTATTATTGACTATGGTTTGGTCATTTAAGTTACCGCCATGGACACAACCCTATGGTGGTTTGCCACAGCTCTGAATAAGGCATGCTGTCTACTAACTGGTACAGTGGACCATACTCACACTTGTGACCTTCATGGACAAGCAAACAGGCTTCAACTCCAGGCTTGCATTGAATATCAAGCCTGCCTTCTGGCTAAGAAGGCATCTCTTGGTCTCCTACCACCAGGTTCATGGTACACAGAGAACTATGATTGGGATGTCAACATACCAGGGTACACAATCTACAGGAGGAACAGGGAAGGAAGAAGAGGAGGAGGAGTAGCTTTCTATGTAAGGGAAGGAATCAAAGCAACAGAACTAAAGGGTAAACAGGGAGGAGAGAAGGCACTGTGGGTCACCCTGGAGACTGGAAATGGCTCCACAATCCACACAGGGGTTGTATGCAGACCCCTGTCTCAGGGGGAGGAAATGGAGAAGAAAATGATAGAAGGCATCCTTGGGGTGGCAGAGAAAGGGGAGATATTGCTGATGGGGGACCTGAATATGCCAGATGTTGACTGGAGCACCTTTGCTGCAGCCACATCCAAGACCAGGGCCATTTTTGATGCCTTACAGGGGGCATGCCTCAAACAGCTAGTTTTGGAACCCACTAGGGAGAGAGCAACCTTAGACCTGGTACTCTCAAATGGGGATGGAGAGAGGATCTCTGATCTTGAAGTGGGTAGCCATCTGGGAACAAGTGACCACCTAGAAGTGTGGCTCATGATAAACTTATCTGTAGAGTCAAGCCACACAAAAGTGAAGGTATTGGACTTCAGGAGGGCTGATTTTGTCAAAATGGGAGAGTGCCTCAGAAAAGCACTAGCATGCAGGCAAGAAGGTGGGGTGGAGCAACAGTGGGGAAACATCAAAACCGCCATCACAGAGGCAACAAGTCTTTGTGTGAACCAAATAAACAAATCAAAACAAAAGAAAAAAACACTATGGTTCTCAAAAGAAGTGGCAGGAAAGGTAAGGGGGAAAAAAGATAGCATTCAGGAAGTATAAGGAAACACAGAAGGAGCAGGAGAGAGAACTGTACCAGTTAAAGCAGAAGGAAGTGGGTAAGGCAGTCAGAATAGCAAAGGCCCAAACCGAGGAAAAGATAGCCAACTCGGTTAAGAAGCGGGATAAAACCATTTATAGGTACATTAGGGAGCAAAGAAAGACTAAGGCAGGGATACTGAGGCTGAACAAAGAGGAAGGTGGTTGGGCAGAGAGCAAAAGTGAAAAAGCAGGGATACTGAATGAATACTTCTGCTCAGTATTCACAGTGGAAAAGCAGGGGGAAATACCTAATCTGGTGAATAGAAGCACTCTGTATAGGGGGGTTGATATTAGTCCTTTCACAGAAGAAAGGTTTCTGAAAGAACTCTTAAAACTGAAGGTGGATAAAGCAATGGGGCCTGATGGGATTCACCCCAGAATTTCAAAAGAACTAAGGGAAGAACTAGTAACACCACTGGCTACCCTTTTTAATAAAGCAGGGGAGGATGGGGTGGTACCTGGGAATGGAGGAGGACAGATGTGATTCCTATTCACAAAAGTGGGAGCAAGACAGAGGCAGGAAACTACAAACCTGTCAGTTTGACCTCAGTGGTAGAGAAAATGATGGAATCACTTCTGAAGGAAAGAATTGTTGAGTACCTAGAGGCCAGCAGGACACAGGACCCAAGGCAGCATGGATTCACAGCAGGAAGGTCATGTCAGACAAATCTAATTGATTTCTTTGACTGGATGACCAAAGCAGTAGACCAGGGAAGGGCTATGGACATGGCCTACCTAGACTTTAGCAAGGCATTTAACACAGTCCCACTCAAAAGATTAATAAACAAATTAGCCAGCCTGGGAGTGGGTCCTAGAGTGGTAGCCTGGGTAAAACACTGGTTGGACAACAGGACACAGTGGGTAATAGTAAATGGAGTCCACAGTGAAGGAAGGAGGATTACTAGTGGGGTATCGCAGGGTTCAGTACTGGGGCCGGTCCTTTTTAAAGTCTTTGTAAGTGACATTGCAGAGGGACTGGAAGGGAAAGTATGTCTCTTTGCAGAGGACACAAAGATCTGCAACAGTGTTGATACACAAGGTGGGGTGGAAAGGATGAAAAGGGACTTGGCAAGGTTGGAGGAATGGTCAAATGTATGGCAACTTAGATTCAATGCAAAGAAGTGCAAAGTAATGCACCTGGGAAACAAAAACCCAGGGGAAGAGTGCACAATGGGGGGTGAGATACTGACAACAACAAAAATGGAAAGGGACCTGGGGTAGTCATATCAGATGACCTAAAGGTGAGCCAGCAATGTGAGAAGGCAGTAAGGAGGGTTGGGGGATACTGGGATGCATAGGGAGAGGCATCACCAGTAGAAAACAGGAAGTTGTTGGCCCTCTGTACAGACAGTTGGTAAGACCACATCTGGAGTACTGTGTACAGTTATGGAGACCCCATCTCCGCAAAGACATAGACAGGGTAGAGGCTGTCCAGAGGAGGGTAATCAAAATGATGCAGGGTCTGCATCAGAAGACATATGAAGAAAGACTAAAGGAACTAAAGATGTGAGCCTCGAGGAAAGGAGGGAAAGGGGGACATGATATAAACTTTCAAATACCTCAAGGGAATCAACAAAGTCCAAGAGGGTAGCATCTTTCAGAAAAGAGATGTGCAAAAACAAGGGGCACAATTGGAAGATGGGGGGCTCAGAGGTAATGTTAGGAAGTATTTTTCACAGAGAGGTTGTGGATACATGGAACAGCCTTCCTGAGGAGGTCATAGAGTCAAAAACAGTGGGGGAATTCAAGAATGCATGGGACAGACATAAGGCAATTCTAGTGGGGGGTAGGAGGAAGTAGGCTGTTGGTTAACCAGGATCTGCAGCTTATCCATTAGGTAGGAAAATGGGCAGACTAGGTGGGCCAAGTGGCCCTTATATGCCATCAAATTCTATGTTTCTATATTTCTATGTTCCCTTCAGCTTTTCATTCCCTTCCAGGGCACTTGTAAGACATGAAGTTTTGCGAGCCTAGCTTTTACTGTCCTTGCTGTCAAACCTTGCTCCGACAGTGATCCATTGCAGTTAGAGTGGCTAAGTATTTAATTCCCTTCCTGCTGAGATTGCGATGACTGCAGCCTTGGGACCATTTAAGCAGAAGCTGCATTAATTCCTAGTTTCCAGAGCATCTTGTGACTGCCATAACTAATCACTGCAGACAGCTAAATGCACTGGGACCTCCCTCTTTTACCATTTGCCATGTATAGCCCTACTCTGTTGCAGCGCTATTCCATATACAGCACTTCCTTCCTTCATCAATTTCCTGTCCCCATCCCTGCCCTCTTTTCATCCTATCTGATCCTCCCCTTCCTCTATCCCTCCACTCCCACTCCCTCCTTCCTTCCCTCTGTTTCCTCACCTTGTTCTCTCCCTCTACCCCCGGTCTTTTCCTACATAAGCTATATTGTGGCAGCTCCCTCCTTGCTCTTATTTTGCTCCTTCCACCCCCAATTCACCCCTCATCTTTCTCTCCTTGTAATCCCTTCCACCCTCTTCAGACAAGGCCACTGTCTGCACTTGACACAATATCTATCTTGCCATATTATTATTTTATTCATGTAATTACTTTTCTCATGTTGTACTACTTACTGAAACCATTATAATTTGTTATTCTTGTGACTTGACATGGAACCTCAGCAAAAGAGCCCTTGGCTCAAAGGTCTTTCCAATTTGTTAAATAAAAAAAAAATTATTTTCACTATTTTGGAGTTGGAGTGGCCATCATTTATGCGGTGATGTGTGTCCGATTCTTTTTGCTTTGGTCAGTACCATTTTTATGGTGAGCACTGCCTACATCAAGATATAAATGTAGGGTCACAATGGTTAGACAGCTATGGATCATATATAACATGGAATACACCTAGGAACTAAGAATATAGACACATCATATGATATTAGGACTTGTTACAGTAGGTTCTTATAGATCAGGAATAGCAGGTCAGATGAATACAAATACTGACCATGCAGTGACAATTCAACAAATTCAAGTCCACAGACTATGCTCAACAAGAAACGCTTTGAGCCATTTTTAAAGCCACCAAGGAAGAAACAATCATGGAGCTGTACTGGAAGTGTATACCACTTTAAAGGGGCAAGAAAAAGCACAGGATCTATTGCCTGCACAAGAACTTGTTCTTCGTATCTCAAGAAGTGTACTCCTGGTTTCTATAAGTGTTCTAAGAGATTTTTTTGCCAATACATCACAGAGGCGGGGGGACAGAGGAAGGGTAGTTGAATCTCTCTTCAGTGGAGGGACAATTTAGGGAGCAAAAGACATTACAATGGTGCACTATTGGTGGGGCACTGGCAGCAAACTGACCAATTTTGTTGCACATGGTCATTATCTTCCTTACTTCTCAGGACCTTAGGGTCTGCAAGATTGATGCACCAAACATTACGGATGTGAACAGTATAGTGTTGGCAGTAGCATGGCATGAATCATTAGTAAAATAATTATTCATGCAATAAAGCAACCCAGTTTTCTGGTGCAGGGACTCTGAGGTATGATCAACATGGTGCTTAAAGGAGACTTCCTGGTCCATGTGTACTCCAAGATATTTAACTGAGTCCACCACTTACTTCAACTGGAACACCAGTGGATGTGGTAATAGATAACAGATTTTGTCTAGCATTACCAAGATGCCTGGATTTGAACAGGGTGGCTTTGTTTTCTGTTGTTTTTTTGTGTTGAGGACTAGCTTGTTTCTCTTGAACCATTTTTCTAGTTCCTTGAAATTGCTAGTGAGTTGAGTACTGATCTGAACAGTATCATTAGTGTATCTGTATAGTATGGCATCATATACAGTAACAGCACATTAACTCCACCACAGTTATTGGGTATGTCATTAACAAATAGGGAAAAAAGCAGTGGGCCCAAAAAGGAGCTGTGGGGAACACATCTATCGGCCTTTGCATAGATTGTACACATTTACACATTACTTGTTGAGATCTATTTGCCAAGTAGTGGGAAAACCACTGACAGGATAGACTATTAACATCAAGCACGTTTGATTTAACTGTCAGAAGGTTATGATTCACCAAATCAAAGGCTTTAGTCTATAAATATAACACCTGTCAATAGTCCTTTGTCCATATCCCCGAGTATGTTGGTCGACAGCCTGACCAACGCAGTTTTGGTACCATGATTTTTCCTGAAGCCATGTTGCCTGTTGGTCAGCAGTATGTGCTGCTCCAGATACTCCAGTAACAAGTTATAAACTAGTCTTTCATGAATCTTGGACAGTGAACTGAGCAAGGATATAGAACAGTGGTTTTCCATGGCTTCCCAAGGACCTTGTTGTGCACCAGAACAACAAGAGCCACTTTTCCTCTCTTAGCAACTCTCCCTCTTTGAAACAGCAACTAAAACCTTGAACCAGTTCCTTACCAAAATCACCACTTTATTTTATATATTTATTTGAATTTGGTAACCAGGTAGGTACACTAGACAGTTGAATGCTCTGCATCCCAGCATTAGGTTGCTCAAGTTCTTTTTCAGTCTACTGTGCAGCACAGTATCGAAAGCCTTGTTAAAGTCCAGATAGGCCCCGCTCATTATTGTGTTTATGAATTCATTAATAAATTGTCCCATTTAGGATTATTACTTGTAAAAACATTTACCTCATTACCTTGCTGTTTTCTCTATGAGTTACACATGTAAAAAAGTACTTAGTGACTGATCTAGAAGATGGGGATTCCATCAATAAGAGCCATGTAAAAAACAAGCCTTCCAGCAGAGGTAGTGGGTGCCAAAACGATAATGATGGGATTCAAGCATGCATGGAATAGATACAAGGGGACTTTAGTAGTAAGGCAAGGGGAGAAGAGGACTGGAGATTGAGTGGGGTCTGTGGTGGCACAGTAGGCAGGAAAACTGGGCAGACTAGATTGGCTAAGAGGTCCTTATCTGCCGACAACTTCCATGTTTCTATGTTGTTGATGAAACTTTTTTTTAATTGCAAAATGTTGACATAATGGTGTTGTGATTTCATGAATGCTGAAAAAAAAATAAATGTTTATATAAAACTTAAATCTGGGGAGAGAGAACATTTCTGTACAAACTGTAGTTAACAGAACATTTGTATTGAACAGCCAACCAGTGAAGACAGTTGACATGAAGATAGTGCAGGCCTTCAAGGCAAGCCTGGACAAATGTCTGCATATAATACTACAGTACCAAATGAATCACTGGATACCATGGATAGTAGAGGGTTGAGGGATCCACGTTTATTTAGTACATGTTTGCACAGCATACTTAATTGTAGCTGCTCATAAAGCAGGGGGAGGATATGATGGACCTACAATCCCTTCTGATGTTATGGTACTATATTGCTATGTAACACAAAATTAGTAGAGTTTTATCTTTCTTTAATGTACACAAAGTGTGCATTTTTAATAGAGCAGTTCTCCCCTTAAACAAAGAGAACACCTGGTATTGTGTTTTTTTTCTGAAGTGATGGAATACAGTTCATCTTCCAAGGTATGTCCTAACAGAAATTACATTTTCATAGATGTATGAAAGTTAGAAAGTAAACTTCAATGTCTTCTCTTTAACCTTAGAGTTTCTGTATTTAGATTATGGAGAGATATTTAATTCCAGTGCTGTGGTAGAAGAAAAATGTGACTTTTAACTTTTAAAAGTATTTATCTACTAGAATAGCCTGAGTCTTATCACCTTGTTTCCATTGGGACCCTGTTTCTGCTGTATTCTGCAACAATGAGGAGTGACGTTCAATGGAAGCAGTAAAGCAGACTGGAGTTATAAAGTGAACTGATGGCTTTGCTGGATTGTGAACTATACAGTAGTGGGGATCATGAGGCTCATATCCTGCTCTAACTGCAAAACCATATAGCATCTGTATCTAAGAAAATATAAAGACATAAGTGACTGTGCAACCCTGAACAGACAGCACATGCAATAAAAGAACACATTCTGTGTTTCTACATTGGACTGCCAGACTGAAACGATGTCCAAGAATTCCCAAATGTTGCAAGTCCAGCACTAATCAGGGTACATCCTACTCATGTTTCTAGGTTTAATTCGTAACTGAAGGACATGAAAAGGTTTATTTGTGTGCTTGTAATCTTGTGATAGTCATAAGAAGACACTATCAGTCAATTTTTGCAGAATCATTAGGTATAAAAGGGTAACTTATTTGCTGGCAGTGAAGAACAGTAACTAGGATCTGGAGTAAATACATGAGATAAATTTGACTGCAACTTTCAGACTACACATTAACAACTTTGACTTAAATAAAGTGGGGCAAAAAGAAACTTTGTGTTACTTTTCTCAAAGCACAATGCAGGGAGCCTGTGAGACCTTGGAGAACTCCCGTGTGCTCGTGTTCAACTTAAGAAACAAAAAACAAAAAAAATTATGTTGCAGATATGAAATGTGAATTGTGATTCATATGAATTTCATTTCACCAGCAGGTCAGGACTGACGTCATAGGACTGTACATACTGTACCAAGGGAGGATTTGCCACCTGTATCCTGCCTCTGATGCCAGCTATGCCTTGACCTCAACACTTTTGTTTAACATTAGCTGAACCATACATGCCAAACTCTTTGTTTTCCCTTTGCAACACAAATAAAAAAGAAAAGAAGAATGGTGAGGAAAGAAAGAAAGAAAGAAAGAAAGAAAGAAAGAAAGAAAGAAAGAAAGAAAGATTAAAATGCAGCCCCTCACATAATTGTTTTGATTCTGGTCCTGGAGACCAGGGGCCAGTTTTCAAAACAGTTCCACCCTTGGAACACACAAGGAAAAACACTGCTGGCAATCAGAGTGCCGGCATCCCATCAACAGTACAAAGCACCGCCGACATGTGTGTGTCCCATAATATGGGTGAATGGCAGGCACTGCAACAATGCCATGCATAGGGGTGCATGAAAACGAATCCCCCACAAATGGCATAGAAGTGAATATGTGTCGTCACTACCACGAATGTACAGGAAGCCATGAGAACTGTCACAGGAGCACCACCAGCCCTGGCATCTGCAAGGGCAAAAACAAAGAAAAGGAAAGAACCCAGAGACCTGGTGGCAACAGTCCCATCCCCCACCTGAACACCCACCCAGCAGCAATACAGTATACCACCTCCTACCCCCAGCACCCTCCCTGTGATATTGAACAGCCCCCTTCCCCGTGGCCAACAGTCTGGTTCCAAGCACCCACCAGTATACAGTGACAGGTAAAAGACCCCCCTCCGTCTGGCACTGCAACCACCACCCCATCACCCCCTGTGTGGTATGTACACAATGGGCATTCCCTGGTGTCTAGTGCACCCCCCTTCCCTTCCTTTCCCCGATCCCTGTAGGCAGAGTGGTGTCTGATTTGTTCTGTGTATGTTAGTACCATAGCATGTTCTGTCTAACTCTTCCTTGGGTGGTCTAGTGGTCCCTTACCCCCACTCCAATAGGTAGTGCTCCAGGTACAACACCTGATAACCTCCATCCTACTAAGGAGTGGGCCACTGGCATAGCCCTCTGCGCTCCTCAATGGCCAGTGGACCATTGAGTTTTCATTGCATGAGTGCAAGTGCCTGTACCAACAGGGCTTGTACCATCCTTGAAGTAGCCACACCGGTGTGCCATGGTGGAAGGGGACTTGTGCCAAGGTAGGACTGCTGCATCCCCTAAAGTGAGATTTTGGAAACCTCCCCAAAGGCACATGGCCCTCAGCTGTTACACCAGACTGGAGTTAATCTAACATGCTATGTGCCACTCCTGGAGCCATTGTTGGGTCAGAGGTGAACCCGTTCCCCCCATGGAAGGTGCCCACACAGCCGTCAAAGCCCTCACACCTGGAAGATCACTGCTGGAGTGGGCAGTGGTCCATGACAGGTAGGAGCCTGCAAAGCCGCCCCCACAGTGGCAGTGGTGAGCCTGTCCCCCCCACAAACATCCACTGTGCAGTGGTGGTCCTACACTGGCCTTATTGAGGGAGTTGCTTCCACCCCCATCCTGACCTGTCTCACTCCTCATGAGTCATGTCATACCCAAGATGACCTGACAGCCCCCTGGACAATCAGCCGGTAGGTCGCCATTACTAGTCACTGCTGCCACTAGCCCATCCCACATCATGCGACATTCCCATCCTGTGTGCCATTTTTTCAGTGCACAGGTTGGCTTGCAGCAAATTTGGGGACATTGGCACCAGAATCCCTCTTCTTGCAAAATCCAACACAGGGTCCCTTGTGCACCTGAGTTTGCCACAGATGGACATTCAGTGCATGGTGATCTTTTGAAATTTAGCCTAAGAACTGTGATTGCCATTTAGAATTCTGTATATTGTTTGTCTGAACTAATTTCTTTTCAGTTATTTTAATTTTGGGTCTCTTACTTTTTATGTTTTATATTGTTTATCCCCAATACTTTATCTCTCCATTTTGCATTCTTCCTTTGTCTCTTTTTGGCTTTTAATCCATGATTTAAAAATTTGTAGGCCCACATATTTCAAGGAGATGCGCTGCCCAAAATGCAGATGCATGGCGCATCACAGAAAATAGGTGGAAGTGCGATTTTCGCAAGGAAGAGATGCGTTGTGCATTCCCGAATGCACAATCATGCTGAAATGATGTATGAGGTGAAAAAAAAAGGTGCAGGTACATGAATATGCCACACATCCATATATTCAGCCACAATGTGCAGCATATCTGCCACGCATCCCAGACAAAAGTATGGCCTAAATCGGCCAGCCACACATAGGGAGGCTGTGGAACAGCAGACAGGCCATCCTGAGACAGCCCATGGAGGTGCACCAGAACGTGCTCCAGGCACCCATACAGAACTGTTGTGCCAGGACCAAAGCACCCAAAGTCATAGGTGCCAGCACACTACAGGCACTGCCCAGAGAGCCATCCCCCATACACCACCCATGACGTTGACATCCAGCTGCTACATGCCATTGCTGTAGGGTGCCCCCCAGCACAGCAGTGGAGCTGATGGCCACATTTCAGCACATGTACCAGGGGCCATGGCCTGCACCCATGTGACCTGCAGGGCACTGACCAGTGGTGGAATGCTCCCAGGGTGACATCTGGGGCAACGGTGCCTAGGTAATCTGGTGGTACAAGTGGCAACCTGGCATGGGCCAGAGACTGAGCTGTGGCTCACAACCATGGTGGTACACCACTGGTGCACACAGGTGGGACCCGCCCACTTGGGTACTTGGTCATCCTCTGCACACTGCCATTCCTTGCAGTTATTACCATGTTCCTATCATATGGGGGTGTGTGCTGCACTGCAGGTGACTGTACACTGCATACAGAGCTGGTGTATCACATGCATGTGGCATACTGAGCAGACTGTGTCACCCTAGGCCCACTCTGGTTGCTTGTCCAGGTGGGCTCCTGTGGCCACTGTCCAGGTGGGCCCCCTGTACCCTAGTCTGACCATGTACATAGCAATGAGTAATAGCACTGTACCCAGGCCAATGCAGTCCACCCACACCCAAATATTCCATCACACCGGGCCTGCTAGGCTGCAGTACCTCCTGTTCACCTTCGATGGAATAAGACCAGTTGTCCTTGCCCTTTGCTACCATTTGCTAGAAGGACCTAGTGTGATTCTGGTGAAGAATCTTAAGTATTTTGTCCCATGCCATGATGTAGTGATTGTTTACAAGGAGCACACACTGAGCATCTGGAAGTTTTGCAAGACACACAACCTTCAGCAGCTAATCCATAACAGTGGAGGTTAGGGGCTGGATTCTCAAAGAGAGGAGAAAATGGTGCACATATAGAAAAAAAGGACATCAGACTGTGGAGATGCATGGGCAGAATATTCTCATCAAAATCTCTGCACGTGCAAAAAATCACAAAAAATACTGAGTTACACAATGCTGCACATGTGGAATGTGAGCAAGTCCAGATCTGCAGCAGCAGGAAATAATAGAAAAGACCCACAGAAAGGGCAACAGATGAACAAAATTAATTGGAGCTGGAGTCACTGGGAAGATTTGGCCAAACATGCAGCAGAACCAGCATGTTCAGGGAGGCCAGCAGCCAGTCCTACCACTGTGACCACAGCAGCACCACCTGCATCAGCAGGAGCTTGCACCACAGCAGTGGCACAGCCTACCTGACCCTGCATAACAGCAGCAGCTGCGACATTTTGCAATAGTGGGCAGCCACAACCAGTCAAGATCAGTACACATATGGCAGCAACATTACCGGCATGAGGTACATCCACACCATCCAGCAGTGTACTCCAGTCACACTGTAAAGGTGGCTCTGGTACAGCAACACAGCATGCTGTTCCCACCAGTGAGTGGACAGCACCAGACCAGCAATGCACAGCAGCCAAGTCTATGGACTGCAAAAGCCACACCACCAAAACCAGCAGCAATTGCCTAGTCAACAACAGCAGCACCTGCAGCACCCGCAGAGCCACCAACAGCAGCAGCCCCCAGTACTAGTAGAGGGAACAACAACAACAGTTGCACCAGCAATACCAGCAGAGGGAACAACAGCATGAGCCCCAACAGCCAGGGCCAAGCACTAATGGGGGGGGCAAGACAATCGCAGGAGGAAGGGGCCAAGGCCAATGAGCAGCAAACTGGATTGAGCCCAAGCTTGATGTCCTTGTAGCAGAGATAGATGGCAACTATGATACCCTGTTTTGGGAAGGCATTTGGGAAAGCAGCAAGGCTGCAAATGTGGGAGAATATCTGCCAGAAAGTGAATGCCATGGGACAGCACACTGCGAGGTTGTGGCAATAAAGAAGTACAATAACATAAATAGGAGATCAAAAGTGAAGCTGGCCAACATGCGGTATTCCAGCCAAGCAACAGGTAAGCACTACCCTGTATTTCTGTGTGCATGACAATGCCATTGTGCCAGTATACCCCCAACCCAAACCCTTCCCTGTGATCCAGTGATGTGTGAATAGCTGTGACAGGTAGTTACAGAAGTCAGAGAACAAATAATAAGTGATATGCAGTACTGTATGTGGTGGTGGCAGAACAACTAGAAATGTGGCAAGGCCAAGGATGTAGGGGGCCGTGCAACCCCCTCTCAGAATGGCCTCACTCATATAATCGATGTGAGTCACATCCACATGTGGAATCTGTGGTCCCCCCCCAAATAAATGACATGTGAGAACAGTGTCAATTGCTCAGATAATCAATTCAAGGTCCAGCCTGTCCATACTGGCAGTAAAATTTGACCACCATACCTGAACCCATCGGGCCATGAACACAGCCCTACCACATCATCACTACCAGGCCATCTGTTGTCAAAAGAGTGCTGATACCCTGAAAGCCACAAAAGTGCATTGACCAGAAAGTTACAGTGATAACCAAACATGCAGAATACTACAGTCACAGGCACTCTACATGAGAAAGTAACTGGATTGCAAAAGCCAATAGGGTCACAACCAACATATAAGAAATTCTCAGGGCCATGGCCGCAGCATCCCCAGTGTTGCTGCAAACATGACTGTCACCTGGGGTGTAGGTGCAACAAGTGAGAAACAGTTGTGCAACACATAGGATGCAATAGATAACAATAATACAGGTAGTGGTAGTCAGCATATTGATAATGCATGTGATGCATCATTTGTGGTGTATATATACCCTACAATAGCCCCAAGATGCTTAATGCATAGAAGGTGGTGGAGCATAGGATGCTCTGATGTTAACACCAGTGGAGGAGGGAGTGGTACCACACCTGTGGCAGGTGACCATCAGTGGTATTGGAGAGGTGGACACACTACAAATGTAAATGCAGCAAGCCAGTAAGTAGCAATATGTATTAATGATAGCTGTAATGGTGTTGCAGGTGACTGTAGTAAGGGATGCTATGAAATAAATGAAAGTACATAGCCATGTGTGGGGGATGTTATGATTTGAGACATGGGCATTGGGGAGGGTGAAGATTCATACTGTGCAGATAGAATACCCTGATTCACATCTTCCATGGTGTACATGTTGGCATCCACCAAACACATCTCATGGAGCCTCAGATGCACCCAAAGACACACTGTAGCATGTGCAGCATGGGTCACTGTCTACCAGTCTTGGTCATTCTTGTGCCACTGCCTTTAGCACTATACACAGCACTCTAGGTGTATGTGTACAGGAGTGTAATACAGTGGCTACACCTGCACCCACTCGCTGCTATTCCTAGCCTTACTGATGCACCACACCAGCCCCCTGGCCCTAATCACCATGTTCATGTACTACCCTGCAAAAGTGAGCTACTTGGATATGATTACCCAACAGTAACTGCCCCATTCAGTGATTGCCAGCACCACCCATCATCACATATGTACTACCTATTTTTAGTTGCCCTAGCTGCATGTTAATAGCATGTTGACAAGTATGAGGACTGGGCCCACTGTCCAGCCCAATGGCACCAACCTGCTGGTCACTGTGGCATTGGCCGATCAACTGCATCTCACCAACACTCTCAGTCTCCTATCTGTTAACAATGCTGACACCTGTTACTACAAAACACCCCACCCCTAGGACATTTGCAGTATCACTCACCAATGCAAAACAGTATCCAATGCCTCTTACATTCACATAAGGGAAAGCCACGTCCTCCCATAATACATGTCCCTTGTCATGTAGACAAAGTAATGTAGCACAGTCATGTGACAGGAATGGTGCATTCCCCACATGACCCAGTCACACATGTATGCTCATTCCACAAATCTAGTCAAATAATGCAATGATTTGGAGATCACATGATTACATAGTGAACCATTGTGTCACACGGGGCTGCTGTATGTGGTTCGGAATATAGTGTGCATGTGCAAAGCTGCATTAAGTATGCACAGCTCTGCAGGTATTATCTCCTCTTAATGTGTCAGGTAATGACTGGGCATGGCAGCTCTGGTGACTGTGTTGCACAAAAAAGCTTGTAACAGACACTGAGGCAAAGTACTGACAGGTACAGTTAGGGATAGCAGACCATACAACACTCCCCCTCTCCTGAATGAGCAAGGCCCTCTGCTTGGGATGATAATCCATTCAAACATAGGAAGTTCAGTGTAATGCCAGACTGAGTGGTCATGCACTTCAGTCTTAAATGTCAGTTAAGATAGCTGATCACACAGTACTGGATGCTGTGTATACACATCACTAGCAATGCACCATGCACCCTGTCTGCATTGTGCATGTGTGAGCACCATACAGGGAGGGCTTGTCAGTACTGTATCACACAGTGGTACACCCATTGCGCAGGCTTGCAGCCATTAACCATCATTGCCTGGATGATGGTAAATGGAAGCCATGCTATCCCTATTACTGCAACCAACACCCCTGCCTGTAGGGTGCAGTAACTTGAAGTGTATGCACACAGACATGTCCTGATACTGCAACTCGGATACCATGACACATATATAGTCAGTTGACTGTTAATCCATATACAAACAGCCATAATCTGCATACACCCCTGGGAATTTACTTATATATGGTACATTGCCAGTGGTGTTGAATGTGATGCAATGTCTGTCCCAGGACAATTGTGCTGATGCTGCTGTCACTGTGTTGAGTTCCTCCCAGTCATACAAGCACTGATGTACAATGACATATGTCATTCATGCCTTCACAGTATTGTATGGTGTGTCCACCACCCCTGGATGCTGTAGATTGTTGCACACATGCTTGGGTATCTTCACTGGTTGATTGTTGTAGTACCTCTGAAGGTCATGTCCATGTCATGATGCTGGTTCCATGTCATTCACTTGGTGGCCAATGTATAAGCCATAGTTTACTCCATATAAAAGCTGCAGTACACCTTTATGATGTCCAGAGAGGGGGCAATACACTTACATGTCTGTCATACACACCAGCGTGTGTTAAAAGTTGGCCCACACTACCATTTGAAGTGCCTGTACATGCATTGTACAGTGGGGCCTTCCACTCAGCACCAGAGCAGTGCAGCATTCACCATCATAGCTACTGCAGGTGACTACTGTATAATGACATCGATTCCCCTCTGCTATATGTGTTTTTCAGTTGTGTTGCAACCAGACTGGCACCACTGTACACCAACAGTGTGACCACTGATCATTCACCCCATAGTTGTACATTCAACCTAGAATCAATGTGTCATCTCTGCCAGCACAGTATTCAAAATAGGGTCTCCCCCGACACCTGGAGATGTACGTCCTTGTTATGGCCACAGCCTGACCACCCCCACCTGCCCTTCCTCCCACATTATACACACATGCACATCATGTTGCAGGATGCCAGGACACCCACAAACAGAGAACACTGCTGACTGTGTGTGTAGAAGCACCCTTTGTGGGGGCCATGGCAAAACCCAGCAGCAGTCCTCGCAGTTCCTGCAGGTATGTCCGGCACGTAATCCATATCCATATCATTCTGTTATCATGTGCATGACCCATGAGACCCGTGAAACAGATGCTTTGGCCCATGTCTAACACCATGTGATGCATCGTGGACAAATGCCGCATCCATTACATCAGGGACATCCATTGGGTTGTACATAGATTACTGCAATAGATATGTTACAGACGCATTATATCTTACCTTGCAGGGGTGCAGAAATGCATTGTTTTGCAATTAGAAAATGGGCGAGTAAAACCTAGCATCCTGATTGGCTAGGATACTGAACTAAGCAGGTGGGTATTTCTCGATAGAGCCCGCTAAAAAGTAAGTGCCAATTCAGGGTGCCCCATTACTTAAAATATTATTGGGCACCCGACCTTTCAAACTCCCTAACCGCCATGTTTCTCATCTCGCTTAGTGAGATTCACGTTAGCAAGTCGGCAGCTCGGCTCTGTATCCCTGCTCCCACACAAATGGAAACAGTTTTCAGCCACAAGAAATATTTTTTTTAGTTTGTTTTAAAATCAATAGTGCTGGCACATTATGTGCTCCACACTAGTGGCAACAGCTTCTCCCAGAACAGCTTGCCTCTAACTTCACTCGACCACCAAAAGAAACAAAACATACAAATATGTGTTTTTTTTTTTTACTCTACACAACCCAGTACCTTATTTTTTTTTTCCCACAGTCATCACTTTTTTTAAATGCTTCGCCGTGTACACAAAAGTTCAGAGGTGCACCATACATTTCCTCATGTGACGGGGTGGGGGGGTGTCAGCTCGCTGATATAAATCCAATATAAAAAACCTGGGGAAAAAACACCTTCATCGCAAAATAAATAAAACAAATGGAGTTCTGGGGTTATGATCTTGTTACCTCTGACCTAAAGTCACCATGGCAACATATAGAAATGCAGGGGCTGAAACACAGAGAGTACTGTTTTTAAAACAATAGCTACAGTGCCCTCTAGTATGAGTACTAGCACTATACATACATCATTAAAGAACATTCTAAGGTGGAGGAACTATTTTATAACAAAAGTTACTTTAAAATAATTTTTCCTTAACTTTTTTTAATAAACTTATGTTTTTTTCACAGTGATCATTTTCTAAGTCAATACCCTCCAGGGTGGTACTGGGAATACCAGAACTCCAGGGGCTATAAGGCCCTCCGCCTGTGGCGTCGGGCCTCATTACACCCCTGGGCGGTCCGGTATTCCCCAATACCATCCACCTGTCGGGTATTATTGCTTACATAATGTTACCCTGGAAGGGGTGTCATTACATCCATGATTCCATTGCAGTGTACATCTTCATGTTAACCTGTGTATACATCACTGCAGATGCATATACACAGTTCTGTGGCCTGAGTAATGTGTGCTATATGACAACAACTGCATGGTTTGACCTTCTCAACCATACAGGTAGACATACCTTGGTGTGTTACTGTTTTCCATGATGGTGCTGCCAGATAGATACTGTGTTCCTCCCAATACATGGCACATGGTCCGCAAGGTGGTGAGTGAGCACTCATAGCATCCCCCTGTATCTCCAGACCTCACACTGCAATGCATGATGGTTCCCTGGACAGGTTCCCCCTAACAATGGCAACAGTATCAGCAATGGTCAGGATCCACTATCCCCTGCAGTATGCAGTCACTGTAGGGTGTCTATGCATGGCCTTGCCAATATAACACCACCGGAGGAGCTGCAGTGTGGAAATGCCACATCATAGGAGCATATGTGACCATGTTCCATGTTGTCACTGTTGTTAGTAAGCAATAGGTACAGAGATACACATGCAGTGACTGTCCTGACACTGTGGATGTGGCATCATTGCACTCCCGGAAGGCAGTTTGATGGTATACCATGCCGACGAATTCAACAGTACACTACAATAATTCTATACCAAGGAACACTCACATGTACGTGTTATGTACATCTTGACCAATTTTAAATTGTGTGAACTGTAGAAAGGATGTATGTGTGCCATTGAGTACACTGCATACATGGAGTGTGAAATGGTATACATGTAGTAAGGGCATCTTGTGTCCATGTGGTCCACAAAACTGTTCATACAGGATGTGAGAAACACTAGCTCATGAGCAAATTCTCATGAGCAAATTCTATACCCCTGGACCCAAAAAAACATCACAATTGGTGACACATACATTGAGTCATGGTGTATGTAATGAACAGAGATAACAGCAGACTAATCATGTGACACGCGATGTGAAGGACTATACTGTACAGTTAATTTTGCTTTTACATAACTTTGAATTACGCTGTGTAACATGCAATGCTGTGCATATCCTGTTGGGGCATATTTCTGCACACAGATCTGTACTGACTTGTTATGATATAACTGGTAACTCACCAGACAGTTCATGGCACAACTGTCATTTGACGTGTTTTAAGGATCATCCACACATCCTGTCCACCTGCTGTGCCCATGATCATGTGATATCCATGTGTTGGCATTGTGGCCCCAGACATGTCCTCATGCCACACATGTAGGGCAGCTCCTCTGTCTGTGATGTCTGCAGCTCCTCTTGGCATGTTCATCCTATGCTGTGTAAGGTCCTAGCTGTGGAAAGTCCCATGTCCTTATATAACACCTTGATGGTATCCTATAACATAATAGATGTCCAGTCAATAGATGCTGAACATTTGTCCACCATGGTCAAGCCTTGGCATGTATGCCACTGACATTGTAGTAAGGGACTATACACCATTACAGGTGCTGTGATGGTTATGTGTGTACCAAGGGGAGCAATGTATAGCAGCTGTATGTACTGGTAATCGACAGGTGTAAAATACATTTCCATAGTGTCATGTACTGTGTATCTGGTGCCACATTGATTATGAAACATGGATATGGTTTAAACTGTGTAACTTTCTACAGACACCTGTGGATAGTTCATGATACTTATGTAGGGCAGTAACAGAGGCAGGGAACATGCCAGCCATAGACCCTACCTGGAGAGATACAGAGACATGCACATTATGCATGTGTATCAAAGGTTGTACAGGGATATGCATGCACTCTGGAAGACAAGGGTATTCACCTACAGGCACTGACGAGACATGGCTAGGGGGCTGGACTGTGGCTTACACATGACTGCTGTTGCCATAATAGTAATCTTGTCACACATATTTGGAGTTTTTACCTATGGTGGAATAACTATCCATATCCCAGCAGTGTCAGAAATATGGCAGATCATTACAGCAAACTGCTGATTTTGTCACTGTAACAGTTTTCCCAGTATTTCCATCGCTTCTTCAACAGTATACGATTCCACATATGGCACAAGGGACATGGTCTCACAGGACTCTGTAAACAGTTGATTCTTGCTGGCAACATCTCTTCATAATTCAAGTCTTCAGCAATCATAACCAATATGTACAGTAAACTGTCTAAAAACAGTCCCATATCAGCTGTTCATAGGCACATCTTGCAGCTGCAATCATACCTCCTCGCCTTGGTGGTGGTGGTGGTTACAGTGAGTCAAACAGTTGTGGAGCAGGATTATCATCATCATCTTATCTGGGGCTCTGTATGTTTGGCATGGGCAGTTGCTGTGCAAGTGCAGTATATTGTACAGGATTCAGCATACATAAATTTTCTGCAGGCCTCCAGGACTGTGTTGTAATGCACCCCTGACCAATCTAGACAACTGCCGTCACCTTCTATGTTTCTATGTCCCCCCCGCCAAACAAACAAATGTCCACAGCACATTACATTGCGAAAACAAGCCACATTCCACACGGTTCCACCAAGCCACATCGACAGGAAATTTGTCGATCGGCATTACAGTGACAACACAATGCCGACAGTTGGCATTGTGCCACCCGTAGAAGAAAGTGTTTAAAGCCCCCCCCCCATGCAGGGGGACTCTGCCTCCCTTCCCCCGCATTTTTGGATAATCAACTCTGAGTCAGAGTTGTTTCGGGCAGGGTACAAAATCACCGGAGAAAGCAGTGTCGGAAATATAGCAGATCATTACAGCAAACTGCTGATTTTGTCACTGTAACAGTCTTCACAGTATTTCCATCACTGCTTCAACAGTACACAATTCCACACATGGCACGAGGGACATGGTCTCACAGGACTCTGTAAACAGTTGATTCTTGCTGACAACATCTCTTCATAACTCAGGTCTTCAGCAATCATGACCAATATGTATAGTAAACTGTCTAAAAACAGTCCCAGATCAGCTGCTCATGGGCACATCTTGCAGCTGCAGTCATACCTCCTCGCCTTGGTGGTGGTGGTGGTGGTTATAGTGAGTCCAACAGTTGTGGAGCAGGATCGTCATCATCTTATCTGGGGCTCTGTATGTTTGGCATGGGCAGTTGCTGTGCAAGTGCAGTATATTGTACAGGATTCAGCATGCAGGAAATGTTCTGCAGGCCTCCTGGACTGTGTTGAAATGCACCCCTGACCAATCCAGACATCTAAATCTCATCTTGAGTACCCCAAATGTCTGCTCAATGACAGATCACATCTACAAATGTGCAGCATTGTATCTTTTCTCCTGCTCTGTTTGTGGATAATTCACTGGGGTCATTAGCCATGTCTTCAGTGAAAATCAACTGTCACCTGGTGGAATGTAACACAAATAATGGATCAGATATGACATTTTATGTTCACAATATATCCATTTCTTTTCTTTTTTTTTATTATGAAAGATTTCACTAAGTTTTCCAAAATACAACAGTACAAGCATGATGTTAGACAATATTTGCCATACATAGTTTCTGAAAGTAACCAAAGTCATTATACTGTATTGAACCTTTAACTGCCCAGAAGTGTAACTATAATTATAACCATAACTGTAACTAAACTGGATTCAAAGCATAGCATTCTGTGTATCCCTAGGGATTGTAGAGGGCTGTAGCTTTAAGGAACAAAGGGAAATACATAGGAGAGGCAGAAAAGCAGAAAATCCAGTTTAGCTAAGAGAGGAAAGCATAAGGTATACTCTGGTCATAGAACATGTAGTAGGTCATAAGATAGACATACTGTTATGATTTATTATCTTACTCATTTACCCAATTTGGGCCAGGGAGCCTGTTGTGGACCCTGTTGCAGTGCTGTGAAAGTGGCTATTGTAATAGGGTGTAAGAACATTCAGGATGGGTGGTTGCCAGGTGGTGTTGGGGGAACCGAGCAGAGATGTGAATTCAAATACGCCCCCATTTCTTGATGTACTTGTTCATTTGGTCCAAGCTGGCATGTGAGAGATGCTCAAAAACAGTGAGTCTCGCTATGATAGAGTGCCATGTGAGGCGAGATGGAGGATTAGGGAATTGCCATCTCATTAAAATAGCCCATTTGGCTTCTAAAACTACTGTAGCCAACCATTCAAATGTATGTATGTGGTGGGAGGTCACCTGTCCAGTTTCCCCCAGCAGTATAAGAACTGGGGATGGGGGAATTGGGGATCCCACAACCTTGGAGCAGTCCTCAAGTACTGAAGACCAGTATGGCCCTAGTGCTGGACATTGCCACATTATATGCAGTAGGTTGGTCTTGTGGTTCTGACACCTCCAGCATCCAGCATGTCTACAATCTATACAGTTAGGTCAGCATGGGCCCCCCCCACGATACTACCAGCATGTGGTAGGCCCATTCTGTTCAAAGCTTCTGGAGTATAGTACCACCTTAACAACAGTTTTAATTGTATGAGTTGACTCCTCATGTCCCTGTATGCCAGGCGGGTGTTTCATAAACAGTAGTTCCAAGTGCCTGGGGAGATGTCCTCCTTGATGTCCTGTGGCCACTTGGCTCTACAGTTGTCCATGGAGTCAGGTTGGGAATCCTGGAGCATGCAGTAAATCTGTCCCACTGGCCCCCTTTTTTTTCCTAGGTTTGTGTATTGACTCTAGCCATTGCCACCCAGCTGCCATGTTTCTTGCTTTTTTAAGCTCCCAGATAACCTCCCAGATCTGGAGATACCTCTAGAAATCCATTTTGGGGAGATAGTACTGGTCATGAAGTTGCTGAAAGGACAGCATGTCCTCTGAGTCAGGAAGCCAGAGGTCTGTAATTATCTATATCCCCTTCTTTAACCAGGGAAGCCATTTAATGGGGTCTCCCCCTATCCATATAGTCGGGTTGTCCCATAGTTGGTAGTATCATAGAAGGGGGGCCCATGCCAACCTAACTGTATAGGTTATGGACATACATGACCTTCAAGTTCTCCTCATTTCCCAGAGCATCACGGAGGAGGCTATACAGGGGTAGGCGTTTGATCCCAAGAGGTTCCCCAACCTGGGGACCTCCTCCAAGTCAGTCTCAAGTTTGACCCATGCTGGGTGTCAGATGTGTGGTGGGCATGAACCATCTAATTACCTGGGCTGCTCTGTATGCTAGGAAGTAGCCCTGAAACCACGGGAGGCCCAGTCCCCCCTTTGACCAGTGCACCCTTTGTCTGGATTTATCGAACCTGGAGGGTTTACCTTCCCATAAGTATGTGGCCACCATTGTATTCAGTTTTACCAATAGCTTCAGGGGCAACTCAGTCATTAAGTTGTTGAAAAGGTTGGCTATCTTGGGAAGCTAGAACATCCTGAGGACTTCCACTTTTCTCTTTAGAGATAGTCAGAGCCTAAGCCACATCTGGCTCTCAGTTGTTAGGTTGTGCACCAGAGGTGTGTAATTTGCTTCTGCCAGGTCTTTCCAGTGTGCAATGATAGAGATCCCCAGGTAAGAGAAGCCCTGTGGTGCCCAAACCACTAGGGTCCCATTAAGGCACTCCTTAGTACAGGACAGAGTCAACAGTGAAAGGGTGTTTTTTTTTTCTTTTTCACCATGAAAAACTCCTGGAGTATGTCCAGGATGGGGGGTAGAGACAAGGAAGGGTTAGCCAGTGTAATAAGCAGATTGTTCACATATGTGCTGACTATGTATTGTTTCCCCTTCACTTCAATGCCTTGGATTGCAGTTGTTGATACCAGCTTTCTGGACAAGATGTCCAGTGCCAACAGAAACAGTAGTGGCCAGAGTGGACACCATTGGCGTGTGCCTCTCTGTAACTCAAAGGTGGAGGAATGTTCCGGTTGGTTAGGATTTTAGCAGAGGGTGTATTGTATAGGGTGGCTATCCATGTTCAGAAGTAGGGGGCCAAACCTATAAGCTTCGAGGGTGGTATGGAAGTTTATGGAGGTATTCCCACTCCATCGAATTGAAGGCTTTGCAGAAGTGCACAGCCATCACTGCCATTGGTGTGGTGGAGCATAGGGTCTTCCACTTAAGGTTAAGAACAGTTTGAGTATTATCTGCTCCTGTTCTTCCCTTGCTGAAACCCAACTGGGAGGGATGTATCAGCGATGGGAGGACTTCCTTGAGCCAGTTGGCCAGGACCTTTGCCATGATCTTAGTGTCTACTGACATCAAGGATATAGGGCAGAAGTTGACATAATGCAGAGGGTCCATAGACTTTTTTGGTATTATGGTAATGATGGCATCTTTTAATGTCAGGGTAAAATTCCCTGCTTGTGGAACTCTCATAGTGCATCCAGCAGTGGGGATGCAATTTCTTCCTAGAGTAGCTGATAGAGTTCAGCTAACCTGCCGTCTGCTCCTGGGGCTTTCCCTTTTGTCAACTGGTGAAGTGCCCCCTTCAGCTCCTGAAGGGATATGTATTTTTCCAGCTTGCATACTTCATCGGGGCCTAAGTCTGGAAGTTAGATGGCATTAAGGAAGGTTGTGGCTTCTGAGCTAGGAGGAGCCCCCATGTGTGGGGTCTCAGAATAGTAGAGGGCTTGGTAGAACTACTGCATAGTGTCTTTGACCTCTTAGGTCTAGTCACAATCTTCCCATTTGGGCTCCTGAGTGTATGGATCTGGGAGCTAGCCTTCTGCTTCATCAAGTGGAAGGCAAGGAGTTTTCCTCCATTGTCACCAGATTTCCAGAATCTGTGCTTTAATCTGAAAAGCTGCTACTCTGATTTCCATTGCATAATGATATTAATCCTATACTTCAGTTGAATTATGGGGTGAGGTGAATCATTCTCTGGTGCGAGGTCAGGTTTGAACTGTGTCTCAAGGGTGGCAAACTCCTGCTGCAGCCTACTGATTTCCTCTCTGTGTTTCTTGTTTTGTGCAGATGTGTAGGAGATTATGCTGCATCTAAGCAGACTTTAAAAGCCTCCCTCGTTGTCCCTGCCTTTACCTCCCCCGTGGCATTCATCTGGAAGAAGGCCTGAGCCTCCCTCAGGTCCATGCACAGAACTCCTTATCCTTCAGGAACAGGGGGTTACATTGCCACCTTGGGGATGACAGTTGGCTCCCCACCGAGAGGTAGGACATCCCCACCGGGGCATGGTCAGATACATATACCTCAAAACTATTTGCAATTGTGCATTCTAGTGTATATTAATCTATTTGTTCTATCTTGCTTAATTGTATCTTTTATAGTAGCATTGCTGTATACTGTCTTGATTTATATATTTGACTGGCTAGTATGTCTGTTTCCTCATCTGGACTGCTAAAACAAGATTCTGTTATCTTTGCTAATTTTGGAAACAGTGGGTCTCAGTCTTAGGTTCCCAAATGTTGCAAGATCTCATGACACTACAGTAGTGTCATTATGTCTTCATTGATGGCTACTGAGTCATAATGTTTAGTAATAGTAGGAAAGTAAGCAATAAGCAATTAATAGCTCTGTCAGTTTTTGCCACTTCTTCACTGAAGATCTGATTGACATGACTAGACAAGAAGCAGCCTTGCACTAGGTCCCACTGTATATGGGAGTTCAAAATGTTTTTTTTTTTTTGTGTGTTTTCTATTTTACCTCCTTCTCCATATCTCCTCCATTGGCCTCTCCTTCTGGTCATCAATGGTCTACTCCTCCAACTGCACACTCGCACCCCCACCTATTGCCACCATCCTCCACCACCACCTCAGATGGCAGCCACCCTCAGGGTAACCCGGTCTATCCCTTCACTGGATGGGTTTGTCCCATCTGAGGAGAATGGCACTGGTAGGAGCCAGCCAGTGCGACTACTTGGCCCCTTGGGTGCTGCTGAGATGGTCTTTCTGGGGGCCCAACCAGGACACTTGTGATAGCAGAGGGACCGAATGGCTGTCATCCAGTCACGCAGAAGAGAAATTTCCTGCTTTCTGCCTGGGAGCATGGTGTGCCATGATGTCTAGGCATACGCTAACATCTGTCACACTCCCTCAGTTAATTGGTCAGCACACGGTTATACCTCTGGTCTCCACTGGGTGTCAGCAGATGCCAGACCACATCTACACCCACCCCCCTGGAGAAGGCAAGCAGTCGTCTGACGCTCGAGCCTTCTCCCCCTGCTGACCCTCCAGAGATCTGGGCCACTCCAGAACCCGGCTCACCGGCATTGCAAGTGGAACTCCAACCATTTCTCCAATGGGCTGGACAAAATGTTTTCTAAATAGAAGCAGTACCTAATAAATTGACAAAACCCTTCAGGATGCCACATTATGTTTATTGAACTACCAGGAGGACCAATGCAGGACTCCTGTCTAGTATGTCTATTCCCAAAGAAAAGTTAATGACAGACATGCTCTTGTTAATGAGAAACCTAAGTATACCAATGCCATTTAGGATCTGCCTATCAGTAGATACTCAAGTGTCTACTTTTGCTGCAAGATGGGAAAGGAATGGAAACTGTATAAACTTCAGATAATGTTTTGAAATATATAGCCTTGTCTCTTTAAAGACAGTTTAACAATCCTCCAACTTGGTTTTGAACTGTTTGGCTTACTATATTGTCACTCACCTGAAGGGTGATGAGTCATCAAGAAGAAGAAGGAGAGAGAGAGTATGTTATTAATAAGCCCCAAAAAGTGATTTTTTATTTCTGCACAGTAGTTTCGTGTAACCATGATCTCATCTAAGATTAAAGTTTTGTTACCCAATCCAACCTGTGTTTCTTTACACTAAAGTCTTATACTGTATTATGTTTTATTGATGAGGTTAAAAGCTGGCTTGCTGAATATTCATTCAGTGGCCATTGTACTGTATGTTTTATATCATGAAACCAAGCTAATGAAAGGATGAATGCACTTCTTTGAGAACTCCTTACCGAACATTGCCAGTTTATTCATGTTCATCATTTACAATTGCAAAATGGCTGTCAGTAGTAAAAGTGCTATCATCCTGGAGATACGCATCATGAAATTCAAAACTATGCAATTGGTTGGCAGCTTTCTTGTGGTAGGCATGGTAATTCCAGTGCACTGTGCAGCATGAGAGTAACATTTGCATATTTTACGATGTCCTTGAGTTAGCAACAGCCAGAGCTGCGTCAATGTTTGATACTATTTTACAGTATTCGTGTGTGATAATCTACAGAAAACAGATGTGGTGCTGTACTAGTTGTGCAGCATGTAACCATGCCATTTTAACTGAAATAGTTTCTTGAGTAGGTGACAACAACTAATTGACTTGTACAGCAGTGTCCAGCATCAGATTCCATCATCTAAAGCTATCCAGCTACTGCTATCACAGTGTCCTCAGTTGCAACTAGCTGTAATGCTTGGTGTGGCTGTTTTAAATGCTAAAAATACATATTGTCATCTGCAGGGTTGTTAAAGAGTTAGCAGTCAGTATTGTACAGAAAAAGTTCTGGACATGTGTCTCCACAAGGCCTTTAGCTTACAGGCTTTAGTAGTCAGCTAACAAGTTGTAAGAAGGCAGGCAAGTGTAAAGTGATGGCCCTAATTATTGTCAACTGTTCATACTAAGGTTTTAAGGAGCAAAGAAGGAGGCCCATGAGAAACTCCCATCCATCATTCATAATACACTATACTATTTCCCTGGAGAAGATGGTTATACAACCTTTTTTTAAATTGTGCCTCATTTCTACTGATGATAACCTCTAGGGACAGTTTATTCCAAGGAGCAATTACTCTTTGTGTGAAAAAAGCCTTCCTTTTATTTGATTTAAACATTTTAGTTTGGAAGTGCAGTGGGTGGCATCTGGTTCCCATATTACACTCTAGATACTGATTGAAATGAGGGAACCTGATATTGGGTAGGGCACCACTGTAAATGAACAGCAGAGTTAAATGTGAAGACTTTAGTAACTTAGTAACACAGCTGGTTCTGTTCAGCAATCTTCACAGTGGGCTATGCATTTTGTATCCTAATGCAAACATACCTATGCATGAATCATGCACAGTAGCTGCCAGAACAGCATGCACAGCTGCAGGACGCAAGAAGCATACACATGGCATCCACACACCTTGACCCAGGGTAATGTGGATCTGCATGGGGGCATGCTGGATGGTACCTGCTGAATGCAGGTTATGCTAAAAAGGAATGTGCACATCCTGAAGAACACTTATGCCATGCAGACCCCTGGCATAAACCCAGGAACACAACACAGGACCAGCCTCCCCTTGATAGCAAAGGTACAAGCTATAAGGCCTCACTCCACATAGCCCCCCTCCCATCCCGCAACCAACAGAACCCATGCCACCCACACACATGTCTGCCACAGTGCCCATCAGTATAGTGGCAATGTACCAGAAGAATAGGGACCCAAGCCGCCCCCCCGGTTACCTCCCCCCACACAGACCACCCAGACTGTGACCATACAATGCAAGTCATTTATTCATGGCAGAAGCCACCGAGAGTCACCACACACATATGTGAACACATAAGTGCAATGAGCAACACGAGCTACAGTGCCTGCTAAAGTGACAGGGCACTATCACTATACCCAAGCACCCCATGTAGGACCTCTGCGACTGAGTGAGAACCCTCACACAGCACCATTCCCAGTGACAGGCAATCTGCTGCAACCAGATGTCCCACTGACCCACAGTTCATGGTTACTGCACCACACCTGCTAAGGTCAGCATATGAACATTAAATGTCCCCCAGTGGCACAGCACTAAAATCCATTCAGTCCAAATACAGCCCTGGACCAGTAAGGTGGGCTATGCCAACATGACCCCATGGAACATGACATCATCTGACTCCTCTATGCAACTCATGGATGAACCTGATGTTGATGGTGTTACATCATCCAGGTCAAATGGGTCAACTGACCTCAAAAAGAGCCTGAGTAGAGGGTTCCTCAGAAAACCTGAAATGACACAGATGGGAGATACCATGTTAGATATGCACCATGGAATGCCACACTCACAATGTAACAGCACCCTGGGAGAACAGTGGGGACATAATTCCTGTACCATAGCCAGGGCTGTTATGCCCATAGTTGCAGATGGACTGTCATCTACAGTATGTAACAACTCATACAATGACCCCCGAATAGTACTATATGCTACCTGAGAAGGAACGTGCCTGTCCACTGGTATAGTGGATACCCCCACCCCTTGGTGGTTTGACAGCCCTGTCTGGGGTCATATACCCCAAACCAAATATAGACCCACTGATCTTGGATGACTCCATGATCCTCTGCAGGATCATATAATCATCCCTGTATGTATGACCCTCTGGCCACAGGCTTTCTAGCAGCCACATTTGTGACCAAACCCTTCTAGCAACCATCACCATTGCACCAGTCCTATTCTGCTCCTCCAGCTGTAGTGTCAGTTTCATTGGTCTCCCAGGATGGCCTTGTATGTGGTTATAAGATAGTACATGCTGTATCAGAATCCCACTACTGTGTACATAACAGTGAAACCCTTCCTCTCCAGCCCAGTGCTCACCTGCGGCAGCCATGTGACAGCCCATAACCATCCCATATTGTCTTGGTAGGGCATAATGCTGGCTCTCCATAGACTACAGGGCAGGCCAGGTACCGATGACCCTGATGAACAGTGGCATACAGGACCACCACCAACATATGCACCAGCATCACCTCTCTGAACTCCCTCCATTGCTACTGCTCCTTTCCAGCCACGATCCACACAGATGGCAACACCAATAGGGGTTCCCCTGCCACTCCTCATGGTGGTCATGCATGCCCAAATGTGATCCAAGCATTCTTCCAATGGATTCATACAGGGAGTGATATGTTGCAGGCATGATTCCCAGGTTGCCCACAGACCACTAGCTGTGCAAAACCTACAGTAATATGCAGGATGTCTTCTTCACATTTGCTGGGTGTACTTTTGTTGGAGGATCAGCTGCAGCAGGAGCAGGACCGTGGTAACCACCATAGGTCATGGGTGGACTGGCCTCACCTGCAGGCAGGCTGGCACTCTAGCACATATAAACTGCATTTGGTGGTTCTGCCTAGACTATGTAGGAGAGAGTTCTCAGCATTACCACATTTAAAACAACTTGTGGAAGATGTAAGGCTAAATCTATAAACTTAACTGAAGTATAATATGCACCATGTAAAATTTTTATTTGAGTCAACCTTAAGTTATCACTGGAAATACATTTACATATTGTAAATCTTTCCAAACTTTAAGCTGATCTACCTCCTTACAGTTTGTTTGGGTAGATCAATATTTAGAAACCATGGTTAGTGTGGAGGATTTGCAAGATAAAAAGGATTGATGAAGAGAAACTGAATATGGTTTTATGATTCTTTAAAAATGTCATCAAGAGCCGGCCCAGTGGCACTGAGGGTTGAGGTACTGGGCACCACACCTCACTCCACACCGGCAACCCACATTCGGGAACAAGCATGGGCCGCTGGAGGTCAGCAGAGAGGAGAAAGATTGAGCATCCAGAGGACAGCTCTCCTTCTCCAAGGAGGGGGGACTCTGGCAGTTTGCGATTGCCTGGCCCCTAGCAGTAGCTGGGGGCAGGTGCACTGATGCCACAACACGAGGGATGGGAGCAGTGCAGATGCCTGATGGTGTCGCGTATGGGAGCATGCATGGTGCCGTAGTTGGTGTCATTGCATGTGCTGCCCTGAGTGGAGAGAAAACAATGGAAAAATAGCTGCTGGTGGATGATGGGCGAGCTCACAGGCCCTGCACTCAGCCAACCATGGTGTGATACTGGATCTGGTCTTGGTGGAGGAGGGCCCTCTCCACCACTCCACCCGGGGGGGTAAGCCCGGGGAGCACATGCACCGTTTGGTGGACACCAGGGAGATGGGGCTGGGCTCCCCCTGAATGCGAAGGCTGAAGGAACAAAGTATATATATATATATATATATATATATGTGTGCCATCAAGAAAACTTCCATTGCTAGATAACCAGGTTGAGGGTCTAAAATATGCTAACATGGCATGTCTTACATACTAACATACTAAAATGCCAGCAGAATAGGCCTAATGGTCTTTCGCATCTGCTCGTTTGGCCAGCCCCCACCCTGGGAGCTGACCTTGCTGCCCCCCTCACCTTGTCTGGCTTCTCCCTTCCCAGTTCCGGATATTCTCACTGCATTGGATTTTGCTTCCAGAACCCTTCCCCTGTACCTGTCCCACCCCCTCTTGAACCCCTCCACCATCTCTGCCTCCACCAGCCTCCTGGGCAGCACATTCCATGTCTCCACCACCCTCTCAGTGAAGTAGCACCTCCTCCTTCTCCCTGAATCTTCCCCCTCCAGCTTCCACCCACGCCCTCTGGTTGCCGCCCCTCCTTCCTTCCAAGAAGCACCCTGACTGCTCCTCCCTATTTACCCCCTTCATGTACCTGAAGGCCTCTATCATGTCCCCCCGGTCCCTTCTCTCTTTCAATGTGTACATATTTAGCTCTTCAAGCCTCTCCCCATAGGTTATGTCCCCCAGGCCCCAAATCATTTTGGTTGCCTTCCTCTGGACCCTCTCCAGGAGTTTAATGTCCCTCTTTAAGTGTGGCCTTCAAAACTGCATGCAGTACTCGAGGTGTGGCCTCACCAAGCAGTTATACAGAGGGAGTATCACTTCCCTCCTTCTGGAGGTGATCCCCCTAGTGATGCATCTCAGCATCCTGTTGGCCTTGGCTGCTGCCCTCCTACAAGTCTCCGAGTTGTTCATCTTGACATCCACCACCACCCCCAGGTCCCTCTCAGCCATCAAGACTTGTAGCATTTCCCTCCCAGGGTGTACACTTGGTCCGGGTTTCTGGCCCCCAGGTGCAGTGCCTTGCATTTCCCTGCATTGAACCTCAGCTTCTACTTTCTAGACCATCTTTACAGAGCCTCCAGGTCCCCCTGTAGGGCCACCCTCCCCTCCTCCCCATCCACCACCGCCCCCAGTTTTGAGTCATCTGCAAAGAGACTCATCTCACTCCTGATACCTGTCCTTATGTCAGAGACGAGGTGTTGAACAGGAGAGGCCCAAGGACTGATCCCTGTGGGACCCCACTAATGACCCTCCTTGAGGATGAGACTATCCCACCAACTACGATCCTCTGGGTCTGGTTCTGAAGCCAATTGCCTATCCATCTGATCTTCTGGTTCCCGAACCCCATTTCTCCCAGCTTATCCAACAGGCCCTCATGAGGAACAGAGTCAAATGCCTTGCTGAAGTCTAGAAAGAGGATGTCCACTGGTCTACCCAGGTCCAAGGCACTCATCACCCAGTCATAGAACTCCACAAGATTTGTATGACACGATTTCCCCGGGACAAATCCATACTGTCTATCGTCCAGGCACTCTGACTTTTCCAGGTCCCCCCCTAGCCTCTCCCTGACAATGCCCTCCATCACCTTGCCCGCCACCGATGTCAGACTGACAGGCCTGTAGTTCCCTGCCACCTTCCTTGATCCCCCCTTGTAGATAGGCACTATATGCACCACCTTCCATTCCTGGGGCACCCACCCTGTCCTCAGAGAGAAGGTGAAAAGCTCCGCCAGGGGTTTCGCCAGGACTTTCGCAAGTTCCTTCAGCACTCTGGGATTTAATTTATCTGGCCCCAGTGCTTTCTCTGTCTTAAGGGACCTGAGGGCTTCCCTCACTCTCTCTGCTGTGATTTCCACCTCCGCTACCTCTTCTCCCTGTTTAGTCTTCCCCCCTCCTACCAGTGATGCCTCCCCCTCTCCCCAGACCTGGTGATCGGTAAGGGTCCCCCCCCTCCTCAGTATCACTGTCTCCTCCCATGTATGATGCAGCACCCCCTTTTTCCTCGGTGAAAACTTAGGTGAAGTACTCATTTAGTACCTCAGCCTGCTCCCCCAGGTCTTGTGCCCATCTCTCCCCAGTTTTAATCCTGCTAATCTGCCCCTTCACCTTCGTTTTTTCCCAATGTATCTAAAGAACCCCTTGTTCCCTCTCTTAGTTTTCCAGGCTAGGTTCTGCTCCTTCCTTGCCTTAGCCGCCTCACCACCCTAGTGGCCCTTCTAGCCATCAGCTCTGCACTCCTCGATCCCTTTCACCCTTGAGCATTTGATTTGCCTATAGGCTGCCTTTCTTCCTCAAGACCACCTCCTGGACCTCCCTGGTCCACCAGCAGGGTTTTCAGGCCCTACCACATTTTTGTCTTACTCTTGCACAGGTGCTGGTAGCATCCTGCACCCCTCTACTGATGATTTCCCACCTAGTGTCAGCGTCCATGTCTGACCCAATCACATCCAAATGCTCCTTAAGGATCCTTCCCATTTCCTTAAAATCCGCCCCCAAAGTCAGTTACCTCCGTCTTTGTGCAGCCTTCTACCCCTCCTAGGTCCAGGCAGAACCAGACCATGGCATGGTCACTCCCTGCAAATGGGTCCCTTACCTCCAGGCCCCCAATTTGGTCACTCTCTGCCAGAACCACATCCAGTACCCATGCCTCCCTGGTCGGTTCCCCCACCTGCTGAGTTAGGAACGCGTCTTGAAAGACATCCAACAACCTCTGTTCCCTGGCCACTGAGGATGTCATAGTCTCCCAGTCTGTTCCTGGCATGTTTAAGTCCCCCAACACCACCACCCTTCCCCTGCCCAATCTGCAGTCTCTCCCAAAATCTGCCACCAGACTCTCTTCCAGCTCTTCCGCCAGCGCAGGGGGTCTATACACCACTCCTATTTTTACTCTCTTGTCTTAATGCAAATAAATTGGTAAAGTGACCTTTGCTGAGACCTAACTTAATCCTAATCTCATCTAAGGAGAGACAATGTCCATTATTAAGAAAAATATCCACCGTAATCCCTTTAATAGATTGTATCCAGTGAGTAAGAAAAGACTTCTTATTCAATCTAAAATTATAATTATTGAACAAAGGTTGATTAATGTCCATTATTAGTGGTAAACCTAAATACTTACATGTTTGCGCATGAATTCTGTAAGAACCCCAATTACAGATTTCTTAAGGGTATTAAGTAAATTATTAAACTAAATATACAGTAAAGAGCAGAATGTATGGAGATATTCTTCTTTAGCTTCGAACGTTCAATAAGCAACCATATTTGTTGGCATGTAGGGTTATCATTGCTAGTAATCACCCACCTAATGTACTTGTTAATATGACTAGCCATATAGTATAGAGCACATTTTTGAATTTTACATCTTCCTTGCTGTTTAGTTAGAATGAATTTATTATAAGTGTACCCCACATAAAACAGAACTAGTACCCACATATGGCGTACCATTTACTTTCAGCAAAATTACTAACATTGGTACTACCCCTAGTGTTAGGATGTATACCAGTCTCATTATCTAGAGGAAGGGGTGTGGGGGTACAATAACTAAAAATGAACCTTTGTAAACTACAACCAGGTCCAGGGGAGAAGATGCTAGGTGTATGCTAGGTCTAACTGCTGAGGGGGCCCCAGTAAGTACACACAGAAACAAAGATTTGAATGTCCAAAGCAGCAGCTGGGATTATACAGTATGGCTTTATTACAGATGTTACTAAAGCATAAATGGACCCCCAAGAGTCAGTCATGGCAAACAGGTACATTTCTTCCACAACTCTTTGCTAGGCAGTACAGTTCTCCACAGAAACAATTTCTTTCTCTTCCCCATGGTGAATATCAGTTGCATGTCGATCACACACCTGAACACATTTCCATTTCCCAAGAGTGTACACTTGTGGACTGTCTCTACACACTCAGAATATCTTCTTTCCCAATAGGTGTATGCTGGTGATTGATGTCACCCACCTCATCAGGCAGCAATGGCCCTTGCTTGGGGTAAACTGACGCCCTTCAACAAATCTGTTAGCCCTGCCCTGTAAGCTTCCAGATGGCGTTCCTCCCACCCTTTGCCCCAACTGGCAGTCTCTGCCAATCATTCAGTGTTACACCACAGAAGCCTCCATTCCCCACTGAAATGCTAAAGACTCCTAACATTACTTCATTTCACTCTCTTTGGTGAAAAAGGGGCACTGTCATGTGTCATCTAGCCTTATCCTTGGGCACACACACCAGAACAAACCCCTACATGGAGAACTCATCTTCCATTACTTTACTTCAAACTTCACTCACTTGGGTGAACAAGGGGCACTGACAGGTGTGATCTAGCCTTTTCCATGGCATGCACTCCCCAGAACAAACCCCTAACTAGAAAATGTGTCTCCAATTTGTACTCACTGTTAAGTTGCTCCTTCCTTTAGGCATGGAAAAGAACTCCCAACTCACAATTTCTACAGATATGTTGCTCCTTCCTTTAGGCATGGAAATAACCCTGAAACACATTCTTCATTCTGTACTCACAGATTTGTTGCCCGTTCCTTTAGGCATAGGAACAACCAGAACATATCTTTTCCCTTGGTAGCTTGTCAGAAAAGTCTCTCACAACGTCCTCCTCAAAGGCAGCAGTGATACATAAGGACCTTCAGGGTATTGCTGCTTGGATCCACTGAACTACCAATCCCTTTCACATTTCATGGCATGAATATCAGAAATCTTGCTGAAGAAAGGTCTCCACCACTTCACTGGAAGCTGGTAATTGTAATCCAAACTAGGGTGAGAAAAACAGGGTCCTCTGACATGGATCCCACTGGCAGAGCTCCTGCCACTTGAACTGTCACTACTGAACTAACTGAATATTCTAAAGTTCCCCAGAGCAGCTGTACACAGACATGGTTATGCTGCTGTGAGACTTCTGAATGACATAATCATTCTTCCCTCAGGCTAGCTGAATAAACAATGATGTCATTGTGTAAGCTGCCCCTAAATGAGCTGCTTACCAGCTGCCTTTTCTACCTGCATAACACTAATACTAATGGGATTCTGGTAACCCCAGGGGACTAGCTGGTTACACTCACTGCCAGCAGACCACTGGCTGTCTGCAGCCAGAATACGGTCAAGTACTAGGCCATCCTGCCTTTGTGCTCCCTATGAGGAGGGTTGATCAGGTCCTCCTCTACCATGTGCCAGGCACAGGCAGGAAAAACTAAGGATAGAGGCCCACTGAAGAAACTTCAGCTCCTACTCTACTATCTATGGGTTCTCAGTTGCTCCAAGAAACTGCCTGAAGCATATCCTAACAGATAGCATAGGTGACCCCTACCTAGAATCAGGACCACCAACCTGCTTTCCCCTCTAGTCCTCTAGGGAAAGGCTCTCTGACATATGCTACCTACTGGGTGCCCATTCCCCCCAAAAATATTGTACACCAAAAACACTTTAGCCACTTTAGAAACATGAATTGCATTACATTTCCTAAATCTAAGAACTACAAAAACTCTACACCTGAAAAGCAGAAAAATGGTTAGCACATTGTACCACACAGTTACACAAAGCCTAGCAACTTTAAAACAGGAGGACTTCAATGAGTCCCAAAAATCCTCTTCTTGTCTTCTTTCAAGAACACCTGCAAAAGAAAACATCACAAAACACATTCTGCAAACAACACAACCTGTACACCACACAGTGACCAAACCCTCCCACTGCAAATACTACATAATCCCAAAAAGCATTTTTAAAAGGGGTTTTCTATAAAGTACAAAAAATAGAAACCATAAAAGCGTTTACAAAAACATTTGGGGGGGGTAGGCCCTACAAGTCTCATATTCTAGGGAGGAGTCCAGAGTGCCAAGGCACTACAAATAGAGTCTCTCCTAGGCTGAAGCGCGCTGAAACACATTTCTTGGAAAGGCATAAGGCCTGCTAGCACTGCAGACCAGTTCTGGAAAGTCTGTAGGTGACACAAAGTTCCTGGGACATCCTCAACTGTAGGCAAAACTATCAAATTCAAATGTAAATGGCATCTTACCAGTTTCTAGGTGACAAATGGATGCCTGCATCACCTCTTTGGACCTGTGGCCTGATGATCTTCTGTTGCTGAACAGACAACATCTTTGGATCAGATGCTTCCACAACCTACTACTGGACCTGGATGGGAAATCTTCTCCTACTGCTTGGTTGACAAGCCTGGATGCCATTGCAGACAAACCTGGATGCTGCTGCAGATGAACCTGGAACACCAGAAAAAAGGCATCTCTTCCTGGGTTGCTGCCACTTCAGTGGCAGTTGTTGAGCTGGGATGGCTGTGTTCAACTTGGCAAGTGGGCACATTGACTGATGTGTGGCATCATTCATGGGTAGTACCACTTGGGATGTGGGGCATAGACTGTCTCTCCATCTAGACAAACCATAGGAATATTGTAAAATGTCTCTTGGCCAGCCTTGTCCACAACTCTCAGTGAATCAATTAGCAAAGTCCTGCCACGCTTCCAAAATTGAAGTCTCTTATTACATACTTTTATTCTTACAGATTTGTTTACTTCTGGATGTAGGTTGGCACAAGCTTCCTCCCACAGCTAGGCATGCCTGTTTCCCTCAATTTTTTCCCAAATTCTGCCAGGGAAGAAAGGGTATGTCTGTCCATACTCAGCCATAGCACGTCTTTGAATGATTCATTCTTCCTTGCTGCTTTTGACCAACTCCAAACCACAGGCACAGTTTGGGGGCGGCCATTCCTGGTTAAGACAGCTTCAAACACACAATGCAGAGTAAAAGCAGCCCACCCCTGCACTTGATGGCACATCTCCAGAGCCCTCCTCCATTTCTGCCTCAGAAGGTTCCACTGAAGCTAATGCTAATGGTAATTCACTGGGTCCCACCATCGCCATTGCAGCTTCTTCTTCTTCTACAATCTCTGCCCAGGAGCTGACAGTTGCACCAGCTCCTGAAAGTGTGCATTCCTCACTGCACTCGGAGGCACTGACCTCCCAACACAATGCTTCTTCTACTTCAGACTCTCCTGTGAGGCTTGGGCTTGGGCCTTCCACCCAAGGATCTAAGGAATCTGCATCTGCAGCATCCCTCTACAGAGTGGAAAATTCCATCTCTTCCTGATCTTGCAAAGTATCTGCAACAGACATTTTCCAAAAAACTCTTTGACAAACTCAATGGGTCCCTTTGACTGCACCCAGCCTGCTGTTGTACTGATTCATCAGGGTCCCCTTACAAGTGTTCAGGTTGGGGCTAAGTGGCTGTTTCTACCTTTTGCCACTACTGTGCCACCTGTCTCACTCATTCTGAATTTCTTGCAACAGTCTGTGCAATAGGGGATTAGCAAAACATCTGTTCCTGGATTCATACACACAATACACACATTAACAGGAAAATTCGGTAAAGCCACATCTGTGTTTTATTGCAGAAATTAAATTATTAAAATTTAGGGATCTTATCAATGCTTTGTCCTGGGAGAAATATAAGCCTACTGCCTGGGCCATGCTGTTATTCAGGATCTGTCTCCTGATATGATCCAACACTACACCCACCATGGGATGGTCCTGTGCACTGACCGTGGAGCAGAAGTTACTGTATGCCCTGGCATACTATGCCACTAGCTCATTTCAGATGGTGGCATGAGACATAATAGGTGTCAGTTAGGCCATGGTGTCCTGTGCACTTTACCAGGTGACTGACATCTTGTCCTTCAGGTGGCCAACTACATATCCTTTCTGACCACAGAGCCAGCCATGCAAGCTGCTAAGGTGATGTTCCATGCACTGCATGGGTTTCCAAACATGCTCTGGGCTATCAACCAAACACATATGGCACTACTGTCTCTTGTATGGAAAAAGGAGGCACATCACAGCTGGGAAGGCTTCCACAGGATTAATGTGCAGTTGACCTGTGATGCTGATGGCGTCATAAACAATATGGTTACAAAGAACCCAGGGTCTTCACATGATGCTTTCATATTTGACCAGTCATGGCTATGGATGCTGCTGAAGACTATGAGCAGCCAAAGGGTTGACTGCTCTGGGAGTGCATGGTGACATTCAACAGGTGCCCTCTGGCGTCTGTGTGTACAGTGCCTGACTGTGTTCTGTTTCTTCCCCACAGGTGAGACTATCTAACACCTGAGGCCATACCTGCTGGCACCCTACCTGCTACCATCCACAGAGAATGAGGAGAGGTATGAGGCACACCATAGAACCCATGCAGTAGTGGATCAAACATTCAGCCTTCTGAAGATGTGTTTCACACTCTGAATTGAACAGGTGGCACCACAATATTGGAACCTGGGAAGATGTGCTAGGTGTTTATCACATATGCCATGCTACACAGTCTTGCTGTAAGGCACTGCATAACTCTGCTAGAGCATTTACTTGATGAGGGTCAACTGGATGGCAATGGTGGAGATCTTGGTGATGTAGTGGCAGTGGTGGTGAAGCGGCAGGACTGTGAACTGTCTGGCAGGCACACAAGGCATCTGCTGGTGCAAGACGCATTTAGTGGGTGATGTGAACATGGGGGGAAGGGAGCTACAGTGCTGTGTGGACATGAGCTTCTTGGTGGGATTCCCAGTGGAGTGCAACAGTGATGTGTACTTGTTAACTAAGTGATATGCAGATGTGCCAGTTGTGCTGTGGTACTCCTGGGGCTACAGTGCCATGCCACTGAGAGATGAGCATGAGCCAAGGTTCCTTGCCTGGCTCCTTGCTCTGCCACCCCATGCACCAGGCTGTGTAGGATGTGTCCTGCGCTGTTGGGGCTTGTGGCTTGCTCCACCAGTGCCACTCCAGACCTTGATGGTGAGGGCTGTGTGTGCACATGGTTGTGTGTGCAGGGCTGTGTAGAGGGCTATTTTGCTGGTGTGGTCTGCTGCATGACCTAACATTCAAGGATGTCCTCTATGCTCCACAGCTCTTTTCAGACACTCTGCATCTCTGCAACAAACTGTCCCACCTGTTCAGTGTTCTTCCTCAAGGCACAAAGCCTCTCCAGTTCCACCTGGCATAGTTCAGGGTAGTAATGGTAGAGTATGCTGGTTCTCTATGGGCATCTTGCAGGCCTACATACTGGTGGCTGTCACTCAATCATGTCCATATTGGTATCTGTGCCCATCGGCATGTGTCCTTCTTTTTGTGTTGTGCCCATGGTGTTGAGGCAGCAATAACATGTTCCTATGTCCCTCTCTGGGTGGCCAGTTTCATTGGGTACCAATAGTGGTGGGTGTGGTACTGGTGAGGGCGCACTGTGGCTGGCTCTGCCCTGTGTGCTGGTGTGAGGTACTGCATGCCACACCTGTGTTCACTGGCATTGCCCACTGTTTGGGTTGGGGTATGTCCAGGTGTAAGAGTACTGTGCCATCCTGGGTGATGCCCTGGTTCATGGGCCTGGTGCTACTGTCTCTCCTCACCAGTGCATTGTTCTCCTGCTCCTATGGTACTACACATCCTGATGAACCTGTGGACAAGGGAGTATAGTTACATGTTTGGCATTACCATTTGGGGGCACAAGCTTTGCAATGCCACAGTCTGTATGGATAAACTTTGCCTCCTGTGGGCTGCTGCAGAGTGCTGTGACTGTGGTGGGATTCCATCCTGTGGACACTATGGTTTGCATGGCCAATGTCTGTTGGAGAGAGCTGCATCAATCTAATGCTGGGTTTCAGAAGGAGGGACTCACCTGTTATAGTGTCCATTCTTTTCTCATCCCTGTCATGCACCTCCTGTGTCAGAGGTTCTGCCACAGTGGCCTTGATGGGCATAAGGTCCATTCTGGGGCCCGATGGTGATGGCTCACCACCAGTCTGGCAGCTAGACCAGAATGCCCCTGCCATCTTCCATTTAGCAGCAGCAGCTTGATGATCATGCCATTTGTGCTTGATGGCAGTCAGGGTCTGTGGTTCAGGTCTGTACACATTGATGGTGACCTGTATTTTGAACCAGGTCCACACCTTGTCCTCTGCAGGTGCCTTCAGTGACCACAGAGTCATACAGTGTTCTGTAGTTTCTTCTGATCTTGGTTGCAAGCATGGCCACCTGCTAGGAATGAAAGTTGGAAGACCTGGTGCAGGATGGCCCATGCATGCCTTCATTCCCATGTCCAGCACCAAGAGTGGGGCACTGACCATGGTCCATACTGGGTGGTGCAGGTCTGCCATCCTGGCCTGGAGCTGGAGTCCCATTATCAGGCTGCCTTCACTGGCTGCCACTCTGTGTGGACTGCACCTGTGTTTCCATGTCTGCAACTCTGCATACTGTTCTGTGTGTGTGCATTGGTTAGCCATATGTATGTTGCAGTGTGATTCACTTTATATGGCTGGGTCAAGAGGCATGTCTGCATCTGGCGGTCTCTCCCATACCCTGATTCATGGTCCCATGCACATCGTAGCACATCACTGTGTCCATGCATGGAGCTTTTGGTAAATGCCATGGGAGTAGTGTACCTCCACAGGTGAGCATCACTGCATCCTCTATTACATTCCATTCCATTGTAGGTGGCTATGTTCATGAATTGAGCCTCTTAATATATGGTTGTAAGGGCCTCTATATTCATCATGTCCACTCCCCCAGTATTATAACCAGTGATGCATAATTATGCTATGCCAACATGTACTAATTTATTTGGGTTCCAAACCACTTTTTTATGTGTAATTTATGCAGAACACCATTAAAAATGAGCATTGGCTCAATGTCTTTCTTCCCAAATAAACTTATTTGACTACTACTACTACTACTGCTCTACTATGCAGGGAACTGTGTCATCCCCTTAGTTACAGTGACATGTCCACTATCCCACTATTAAAATGTTTTACACATTCACCACCCTCCGTGAGAAATACCTCCAAACATTACTCCTGAGTTTACCACCTCTTAGCTTCAGTTCATGCCCCAATGCTCTATTGGCCAATGTCAGATCATATATCTATGGTCTGTTTGATATTGTTGATACCTTTAAGTATACTTAAAACTGAGATATCACCCCCCCTTCAGACTTCTTTTCTCTGAAGTGATCACATTAAGAACCACAAACGGATCCTCATTTTTTGTCTACCTTACCCAGCATAATTTTGATGGCCCTACATTGCAACCCCACTAGTTCCTCATTATCCTTTTTGTATTGAGGAACCCTGGACTGCATGCAGAACTCTAGGTGGGCATGGCTAGGTATCAGTAAAGTTTCATGGTTACTTTTCCTGCTTTGCTGGTCACTCTCTTTTAATGCAACCTGGCATTCTGTTGTCCCTCTTTACAGCAATTGCACACAGCTTGTCAGGATGCAGCTCCTAATGTGTTATGACCCCTACTATAGTCCCATTTCTTCCTTCACTACAGCAAGAGGAGGCCCACACGGTATGGGTCATACCTCTGTTTTTCCATCTCAAGTATCACACCTTGGCTCTGGTTGCATTGAATTGGAGACCCCAAAAGTTGAAATACAACTTGTTAAGGTTCTTCTGAAGTTTGTCCCTTCTTTCAGAGAATCCACTACCCTGGGCAGCTCAGTTTCATCTGTGAATATAAGCTGCCTGTTGGAGATGTCAACCTCCAAATTGTTAATGAACATGTTGAGCAGAAAACATTAGGGAAATATTCACTTAAAATGTATTTACCCCAAAACATCCAACCCAGGTGTATTTTATTATTGGTAAAGTACAGTTTCTATCCAGTTTCACAACAGGGAGTACAGACACAGCAGAAGGATAAATGGAGCATAGTGGTGTGTAGAATTTTCCAGTGGGACAGAATTTCACAAAATCCTGCTGAATTTTGTCAGAAGCAGAATGATGGAATTCCATGCTGAAATAATGCCAAATGGGTTCTTCTCTACATTTCTGTATAAATAAATTCTGCCAATCTCAATATTATCTGCAGAAATGGTTGCAGAATGATTTTATGTGGCAAAATGCTGTTCCATGGTATATAATTCTGCAGATCACAGCAGGTTGAATTCTGCATAAGGATCAGTAAAACTGCAACAGAAATTCCACCAGCAGAATGGTCATACACTGTTGTTTTGTAATACGGTCTGTAACCTCCCCCTTCCCTCTAATGTTTCTATACTCCTGGATAGCGTTTAGAATCCTGGAGTAGTATTGGATTTATAGGCTGAGATTTTGTTTGGTCACTGGGACTGTAAATATCTTTCTCAAAGTCTGTTGCAACAGTAACTCATTTTCTCTCTGTCTGTACTTTCCCTGTTACCTTCTTTATTCTTTGTTTCCCCTGCCATAGGGTGGAATCCTATGTGTAGTCTTACTATCACTAGCTTTTTCTTTCCTTTCCTTCGATATTTTAAGTCCCATGCCACTCAGAAACTCTGTTTGGGTCTCAGTATAACTATTTTCAGTATTCTACCGTTGCACCGTTAGCAGTGCTGCGACTGTCTTGAATGCAACTGTCTGATCAATGCGCAGACACAAAATAAGCATCAAAAAGCCACTTTTGGCCAAAACACTGAAAAATAAGCAGCTCTTGCTTTTCCTGGCTAGCACTAGCATTTTTAGAAAGAAGAACACCTCTGGTTTATCCTTTTGAGGGCTACAAGTAAAACTACTGCTACTGTAAACTCTATTCCAGAAATTCAAGGTAAAGCAGTGTCCTGTTGTCTTTAAAGTGTAGCCATTATGCCCAGCTGCTTAGACAAGCCTGCAAGTAGAAATATAAGCTAGTATAGCTTTCAAAACCTCATTATTTCAACTTATGTTGCTGCAGCACTGAAGTGCAGACTTGTACTGCTGAGTTGTTTGAGCAAATAATGCATCTATTGGGCATCAAGATAAATAAATGAAACTTACTTTCAGTGGGTATGTATGCAACAGGCTTCCAGACCCTTCCCTCAACATTCCATGTTTGCTATAGAGCCGCCGGCCCCCTCTTCCCCCTTTTTATAATCAATTCTGTTGGGAGGAGCCTGGGATACACAGAAATATTGTAAATAAAAGTTATAAAGGTTTTTTGTGTTTGCTTTAAAGCTGGTTATGATTTACCTACCTAAAGAATGTTTATTTTAGTTTTGTAATTCTATTTAGAGCTGTATAAACAAGATAAACTAGTTAATTTTCTGTTAGAGAGGAGTTTAGCCCTGTCATGTGACCCTCCTTCTGTATAAAAGAGAGGATTACAAGTGACTAGATCAGAGTGTGGCTGGAAGGAGTTCCTGCCAGATGCCTAGCTGCCTTCTAGGTATGGTTCCTGTGGAGATGAAAACTGCTGAACTTTTATAGTTTATGTATTTTTATTTATTTTCTGTACTAAGTCTGTTTATGTTTGCCTGCTTAAAGGAATAAATTTATTTTGGTTTCTTAACATCCTGACTGCTTTCTGGACTCTTTTTGATCCCACATGCACATTTGGTGTCTGAAGTGGGATTAAAGGATGGTGAGCCAACCTCCGAGTGGAAGTTGTCCAGTATCAAGCGTGGAAGAACCTAAGAAGCAGGGGAAGATGGACGCACCTGTGCCTGAAGGTGCATGGACACAGACTATGGTCAATAAGTTTAGCTTCCATTGTCTACCAGCTTGGGTGATGTTAGATGGAAGGAGACTGTGAGACATTTGAAAACAGAGGGTGCCTCCAGAGCTGAGGACACTGGTTCCACAGAGGAAGAAAAAGGTGCTACAGGAGGAAGTGAGACCTATGTGATGGAAGAAGAAGAAGAAGATACACCTCCTAATGAGATGCAGGACCTTCTCCGATGGTTGTGTTTAAAACTAGACCTGGAAATACAAAGAGAAAGAGACAGGCTGCAATATGAGGCAAGATGGGCGTAAACCCTTAAAGCCATACAAGCCATAGGGACAGCCAGACCCATTACAACTAGTGATGGGCCAAGGGACATTAAAATTTCGAAATTGATGGACAGTGATGATATTGAAGCCTATATCACCACATTTGAAAGGGTGGCAACTGCCTGTGGGTGGCCCAGAGACCAATGGGTGATACAATTGGCTCCATACCTCACTGGTAAGGCAGAGCTAGCCTATAGCCATGTGGAGACCCAGAATGCTACTAATTATGACCATGTGAAACAAGTAATTCTGAAAAGATACAACATCATTGCAGAAACATACAGGCAATGTTTCCGGACATTCAGGTATCACACTGCTGATTCCCCCCAAGAAGCTTACGTTTGACTGCAAGACCTCTGTATGAAGTGGCTCCAACCCACAACACGAACTATAACTCAAGTAATAGAAATAATAGTACTAGAACAATTTATTAAGATATTACCTCATGAGGTCCAAATTTGGGTTCGAGAGCACAGGCCAGAAACTGCAGAAAAAGCTATCAGCCTAGCAGATGATTTTATAACAGCATGTCCCCAACGTCAGAAGGGATTTCATGGACCTTTCTCCACCAGCAGCTCTATGGTAAGACATTCTACTACTACCAGTCCTAGTGTAAAAGAAAAACATGTGCCTCATCCTTACAACCCTGATATAATTTGTCGGGAATGTCAAACAAAAGGACATATTGCCCGATTTTGTCCCCAAAAGAAAACTGATTCTTCTCATTTGGCCTTAATGTATTGGGGACAGTATACTGTGGCCATCAGCGTAGCAGGGATGGAAGTTCCGGCCCTAATTGACTCTGGGAGTAAACAAACCCTAGTACACACTGAAGTGATGAGGGGATTCCTCAGAGTATAAATTTGGGACAGACAACAGTGACTTGTGTACATGGGGACAACCATATATATATCCCTTGCAAGAAGCTACCATCATAGCTCATGGTATGGAACAAAAGATGAGAGTGGGTATGGTACCTCAACTGCCTGTACCGGTAATTCTTGGACATGATTTCCTTGGGTTCAACAAGTTATTGTCACATGCCTCCACCATTTGTGCAGCTTCAACATGGGCTTGGGCCCAACAAGAACAGTTAGATGTGGATCTTTTTCCTTTTGAAGAGACAGTGTTTGAACCCCCAGGTAAACCCAGGAAATCCAAGAAGCAAAAGAGACTGGAAAAATGGTCTTGGGCTAAGACAAGGGACTTATGTACTGATGAACTGTTACGTAATGCTAAAGTTATACAGTCATTTGCAACTGACCAAAAAAATTGATGAAACACTAACACCCTTGTAGTCACAGGTTGTTCCGGAAGGGAAAGAAGGTACACATCCTATGTATAGAATCCATCAGGAAAAGCTATACAGGGTCTGTGTGAATCCAAAAACAGGAGAACAAGTGGATCAATTAGTGGTCCCACAGAAATATAGAGATCAGCTTATTTTTTTGGTACATAATGTTCCTTGTGGGGGTCATGCAGAAAGGGATAGAACATTGCAGAGACTCCTGTACAGATACTTTTGGCCAGGAATTCTTATCCAAGTGGCTGAGTACTGTAAGAATCGCAATGAATGTCAAATGGTAGCCACAGTAACAAAAAAGGATAAAGTCCCCCTACAACCATTACCATTAGTTACAGCACCCTTTGAACGTATAGCAATGAATATTATAGGACCTCTCCCCAAAAGTTCCAAAGGAAATAGATTTGCTCTAATTATTTGTGATTACGCTACCAAATACCCAGAACCTATTCCTCTATGTACTGTAACCACTGACAAAATAGTAGAGGGACTGCTGAAAGTATTTGGGAGAGTAGGCATTCCAAAGAATATACTCACAGACAGAGGAACCAATTTTTTCTCTCCTTTGTTAAAACGTCTGTACCAGGCCCTGGGGGTGGAAGCTGTGTACACCTCACCATATCATCCACAAACTGATGGATTGGTCGAATGCTTTAATAAAACCTTGAAAAAGATGATTCAAAAGTTTGTAGAGGATGAAGGAAAACAATGGGATTTGTATCTACCATTGCTTCTTTTTGCCTATCAGGAGGGCCCTCAGGCATCAACTGGATTCTTGCCATTTGAGTTGATTTATGGTAAAAATCCTAGAGGCCTCTTAGATGTGGTGAAAGAACAGTGGGAGGATACCACTGTATGGAAAAATCCAACTACCCTTCAATATGTCACTCAATTGTGGGAAAGGATAGCTCGGTATTCCCAGTTAGCTCATGAACACAATCTAACAAAACAAGTTTACCAAAAAGAACAGTATGACACAGGGGTTAGTGACAAACAATTTAATGTTGGAGACTGTGTGTTACTCTTATTACCATCTAATGACAATAAACTGACCATGAAATGGCAAGGTCCTTATGTTATTCAAAAGTGAACTGGTCCTGTCACCTATCTGGTAGAAATACCAGACAGAAGAAATAAGTTACAGATTTATCATGCTAATTTATTGAGGAAATGGAATGAACATCCCAGCAGTGCTATGTATGTGTGTCCTACTACCTCTGACGATGAGTTAGATGTAGCATACACTCGCTTAGAAGGTGATCAAACACTTATTGAATTGGTGATAAATCCATTGTTAACAAAAGACCAAAAACAGGACCTAGCTCAAGTGATGTCAGTTTCAAAGTATGTTTACAAATAAACCTGGTAAAACATCCGCTATAACTCATAAAATCCAGGTTCCCCAAACTGCTCCCATTAGGGCGAAGCCTTATCGAATCCCTGAGAAAGTAAAAACTGAAGTTATAAGGAAGATAGAAAAAAATGAAAGAAATGGGAGTTATAGAAGAAGCAAATAGTGAATGGGGGTTCCCAGTGGTTATAGCTCCCAAAAAGGAGGGTGGAGTGTGTATTAGTTTAGACTTCCGCAAACTAAATGCCAACTGCAAGTTTGACAGGTACCCTATGCCCCAAGTAGATGACATAATAGACCAGCTTGGACAAGCCCAGTATGTCAGCACGCTCGATCTGACAAAAGGTTATTGGCAGATCCCTCTAGAAGAAACAGCCAAAGAGAAAACTGCCTTTTGTATCCCACTAGGATCATTTCAGTTCACCATGATGCCTTTCAGACTTCATGGTGCCCCCGCAACATTTCAAAGACTTATGGACAAGTTGCTATGACCACATTTGGGCTATAGTGCAGCCTATCTAGAGGATGTCATTATTTATAGCCCTTCTTAGACAGACCATATAAAACATCTAACCCAGGTACTGCATACTATTTCACAAGCCGATCTTACTGTCAATCCAGCAAAATGCTCCCTTGCTATGAAGGAAGCAAGGTACTTAGGTTTTCTGACTGGAGATGGTCAGGTAAAACCAGAGGTAGGGAAGTTAGATGCAGTAGCAAAGAGTCCCCGCCCTACCACTAAAAAACATGTGTGTTCTTTTTTAAGACTTGCGGGGTATTACAGATGCATTGTGCTGCAGTTTGCTACTCTAGCCAGTCCTTTGATTAAACTAACAAAAAAGAATAAACCCACTAAAGTTATCTGGACCCCTGAATGTGAAGAGTCTTTTCTTGCTATAAAAGCTGTACTGTATTCATCTCCGGTATTAAAAAGTCCTAATTTTGGCATACCATTTATTGTACAGATGGATGCTTCTAATGTGGGTATGGGAGCAGTGTTACCCCAAATTCAGGATGGAGAGGAACACCCTGTACTTTTTATCAGCAGAAAACTTCATGCCAGAGAAACTAAATACTCAACAATAGAAAAATAATGCTTGGCCTTGAAGTGGGCGATAGAGTCTTTACGATTTTACTTATGGGGACATCAGTTTGAAATTTGGACTGACCACAATCCTTTATGCTGAATTCATAACATGAAAGACAATAACCGCAGAGTTATGCGCTGGCACCTAACCCTACAACCATACAACTTCACCGAGAAACACAGATCAGGGACAGCTAACAGTAATGCAGATTATATGTCCCGATTTGGGGCACACATTATGACAGAGACAGGAGTAGACCTTGGGGTATTTGTATGATTATAGATTAGAGGGCATATTTTGTCTTCTCCGATGTCTAAATAAGTTTTTTTTTTTTTAAGAGACCCCAGGGTGGAGCTTTGAGAGTGGGTGGGCTGAAGCTCCATCTCTGTCTCTGGTAGTAAGGATTCCTGATAGTTTATTTTAGAAAATCTGTGGTTTTCTCTGGAGTGGGGAGGATTGTAATAGGGTCTGTAACCCCCCCTCTAATGTTTCTATACTCCTGGATAGCATTTAGAATCCTGGAGTAGTATTGGATTTATAGGCTGAGATTACATTTGGTTATTGGGACTGTAAATATCTTTCTCAAAATCTGTTACAACAGTAACTCCATTTCTCTCTGTCTGTACTTTCCCTGTTACCTTCTTTATTCTTTGTTTCCCCTGCCATAGGGTGGCCCCCTATGTGTAGTCTTACTATCGCTAGCTTTTTCTTTCCTTTCCTCCGATATTTTAAGTCCCATGCCACTCAGAAACTCTGTTTGGGTCTCAGTATAACTATTTTCAGTATTCTACACGATCATGCGCACGTTCGCACTGCACTACTGTGCGGATGTGGGACTGTGCGATCATGCGCAGACACTGAAATCGCATTAAAAAGCCACTTTTGGCCAAAACACTGAAAAATAAGCAGCTCTTGCTTTTTCTGGCTAGCGCTAGCATTTTTAGAAAGAAGAACACGTCTGGTATATCCTTTTGAGGGCTACAAGTAAAACTACTGCTGCTGTAAACCCTTTTCCAGAAATTCAAGGTAAAGCAGTGTCCTGTTGTTTTCAAAGTGTAGCCATTATGCCCAGCTGCTTAGACAAGCCTGCAAGCAGAAATATAAGCTAGTATAGCTTTCAAAGCCTCATTATTTCAGCTTAAGTTGCTGCAGCACTGAAATGAAAACTTGTACTGCTGAGTTGTTTGAGCAGATAATGCCTCTATTGGGTCTCAAGATAAATAAATGAAACTTACTTTCAGTGGGTATGTGAGTAACAGGCTTCCAGACCCTTCCCTCAACATTCCATGTTTGTTATAGAGCCGGCCAGCCCCCTCTTCCCCCTTTTTATGATCAATGTTGTTGTGAGAAGCGTGAGATACACAGAAATATTGTAAATAAAAGTTATAAAGGTTTTTTATGTTTGCTTTAAAGCTGGTTATGATTCACCTACCCAAAGAATGTTTATTTTAGTTTTGTAATTCTGTTTAAAGCTGTATAAACAAGATAAATCAATCAATCAATCAAACTTTATTTTTAAAAAGGCACTTTTCTTAAAACCAAAGCGCCTGTACAATTTCATAGAACAATAAATAAACAAAATCTAAAACTATTATAAATCAATAAAAGCTATGTTAAAAAGATGGGTCTTCAAGGCTCCTTTAAAACTCAGGACAGTCGGACTATTTTGCACCTGATGAGGTAGAGAATTCCACAGGGTCGGGGCCATAAAACTAAATGATCTAGCCCCTGACGTTTTCAAATGGACCCTGGGAATCTCCAGCAATCCCTCATCAGTGGATTGGAGGGGGGAGGACAGTAGGGGCAAGGAGCTGTTTCAGGTAAGTAGGTCCCTGGTCATGTAGGGCTTTACAGGTCAGCAAACCAACCTTGAAGCGATTCAGCCAAATATTGGCAATCAGTGCAGTCCAAAGGAGCACAGGCATTATATGACTGGATCTAGAAGAACAGTCAATAACCTGGCTGCCAGATTCTGCACTAGCTGCAGACGACAAAGCTCAACCCCCGATAGCCCTAGGTACAGGGAGTTGCAATAGTCAAGGCGGGAGGTAACGAAGGCATGGATCAATGTTGGAAGATCTTCTGGAGGAACCAGATGCTTCACCCTGGTGATATTCCTCAGATGGAAAAAGGAAGTTTTGACCACCGCTGACACCTGAGCTTTAAGTGTCAAGTGGTCGTCAATTATTACACCAAGATTCCGCACCTGATCTGAGGTCGTCAGATGAACGCTTTGCAAGCCTTAAGCCTGAGTGCTTATCCAGCCCCAACCCGCTCACAGCGACTCTTGTCCACAACCAACACCTCAGTTTTCTCCGGTTTAACTCAACCAACTCCCATTCATCCAATCTTGGATTTCAAGGCAGTTATTAAATACCAACAAGGCAGCATCCTGGCCGGGTACAAAGACATATACAGCTGGGTATCATCGGCATAACAATGAAAACCCAGACCGTGATCATCTTATAATCGCTCCTAACTGCAGCATATACACTCAAAAAACATAGGCGCTAGAATAGAGCCCTGTGGTAACTTAATAAGATAGGGAGACTGATGCCGAGGAAAATTCCTGACACCACCTCTCAAGTCCTACCTTCAAGGTAAGATCTAAACCACCTAAGGACCATACCAGATAATCCACAGATGGACTTAGATGCTCTAACAGCACACCATGATCAACAGTGTCAAATGCTGCTGAGAGATCAAGAAGTACCAAAATAGAACAGGTCTTACGATCTCTCGCTATTAGGAGGTCATTTAGTACCCAACAAGTGCTCTCTCGGTACTATGCCTCTTCCTAAATCCAGATTGAGAGAATCATAGATATTGTTGTTGGTCAAATGATCCTCCAATTGCCTTGTGACCACTTTCTCAATAACCTTACCCACAAAGGGTAGGTTAGAGACTGGTCTGTAATTTGCTAGACAATCTGGGTCTAAGGTGGATTTCTTTAAAAGAGGCTCTATAGCCTCTTTAAGGATCTGGAAAGATCCCTCTCAAGAGACTTCAGACTAGCAAAGCCAGGTCTAGTCGATTTTATCCACACATTCCACTAAAAGGCGTGTGGGGCCAGGGTCCAAATCACAGCTGGTTGGTCACAATGCTCAGATGACCATCACAATATCATCGATTTTGGGGAGGCTGAAGTCAGACCATACCAACTGGGTGTTCGACATCTCCAGCCGACCATCACCGCTCCCATTGGAGAGGGAAGAACGGATGTCTGATCTGATTTTGGCAACCTTATCTGTAAAGAAGAGAGCAAACTCCTCACACCGTTCTGTGGAAAAGGCCCTTCCGGGCTGAAGACAGACTGGATTGCACAGTCTGTCCACAGTCCGAAAGAGCTGAGCTGGTCTATTCTGTGCAGCCGCTATCTCCCTGGACAGGAACTCTGCCTTCTTACGAGAGATTGCGGATTGATAAACCATATAATGGTCCATCAAACTAAGTCTGTCATCATCCAGACCTGACTTCCGCCAACACCTCTCCAGCCTTCGTCCAACCCTCCTCAACTCCCTCATGGTCTCATCAAACCATGGAGACCTGGGCCGAAGAGTGAGGGGCGAACACGAACAGGTGCAATGGAATGCAAGGCCCCGTAATCGCCTCTGTTATGAGCCTGTACTAGGTCACCAGGATCCAAGCAATCTATCGGAAGGTCCGATAGGTCCAGCACCGCCATCAGGTCATCCTGGGACACTTCCCTTAATGGGCGATACCGGACCATCTCCAAAGGGGCTGACCTAATAGGGGCGGCCTCAAAATTGAACCTGATGGAATGATGGTCAGACCATCCAACCGGCTCCACCACCAAATCAGATATCCCCATCCCCAGAAGGAACACCAGATTCAATGAGTGCCCACCAATATGGGTCGAGGAGGAAACTACCTGTGTGAAGCCCAGTGATAACATCAACTGGAGGAAGTCTTGACCAAAGCGTGAGAGTTCATCTTCGATCCAAGCATTGAAGTCCCCCAGAACCAACCATCTGGGGGATCCCAACGCCAGCCTATTAAAATGGAATCTGCTACCTGCAGGAAAACCTGCTGCCACCTGGTGGACGGTATACGGTAGAAGTATCCTGCACCCCACACCTCACCTAAAACACACTCAAAGGATCTGGTGACTCCCACCAGTACATCCACCAGGCCCAATTCTGATTTAAAACAAATGGCAACACCCGCCCTCACGATCCTGCCTGGCGTGTGTATCACTGAAGTACCGACGGAACTGCTGCGTCTAAAATCGGCCCAGCATTTCCATCCAGCCAGGTCTCGGTGATGCATGCTAGGTCAGTTGACCCAACAAGATCGGCTATAATGGCCGTCTTGTTTTTAATAGACCTAGCATTGCACAACACCACCCGAGCAGGATGAACCTCCGATGATGACCGCCTTACCTGCTGATAACCAGAACCCTTGGGTATGGGCACAAGACAGGGAAAAACCCCTCTCCTGTGCCCATTTTGCCCCAGGGTGTCTCCTTGACCTCACTATCCCTATCCGCCCACTCCTTTCCATTCCCCCCACAGGCCCAGCTCCAACTCTCCTCCTCCGCCCCCTTACAATCCCCAGAGCCCTACACCTTCTGTAGGTTCCCGGTGACAGGGGGGGACAGGAGAAAGGACGAAGCTCCCTGAGCCTGGAGGGGGAATAATAGCCGAAACTAGTTAATTTTCTGTTAGGGAGGAGTTTAGCCCTGTCATGTGACCCTCCTTCTGTATGAAAGAGAGGATTACAAGTGACTAGATCAGAGTGTGGCTGGAAGGAGTTCCTGCCAGATGCCTAGCTGCCTTCTAGGTATGGTTCCTGTGGAGATGAAAACTGCTGAACTTTTATAGTTATGTATTTTTATTTATTTTCTGTACTAAGTCCATTTATGTTTGCCTGCTTAAAGGAATAACCTTATTTTGGTTTCTTAACATCCTGACTGCTTTCTGGACTCCTTTTTGATCCCACGTGCACATATTTCCACTGGTGAATTTCTACATTCTGCACAGCACTAATAGAGTGTCCACAGTAGCTTATGAGCTGCAGAGAACTAGGATTTAAACCAGAAATGTAAGACCCACACTCCTTTGATCGACAATGAGACTTTTGGTTGATTGTTTTTTCTAGTTGCATGTTCCCCCCACTCACAAACAGCCATAAGTTCTGAGCCCTAGTTCATAAGTAACAGTAATTTATTTACTTTTTACATGCCTACAGTATGTTTAGTTCTTCTTAAATACTGATTGTTCTCTACATAAACTGTAATCAATATACAGTGCAGTGCCAGTGATAGATGTGTACTTATCTGGGTTAGAAATGGACATTTCATCATAAGTACACTTGTCATTATAATCAGTCATTTGCTTCTACAGTACTTATCATAAGAAATCATCATTAATATTCTGTGTATTATTAGTAAAATCAGTTTATTCAGGAAATAACCATTGAGCCAAAGCTCATTTTCAATGGTGTTCTGTAGGGACAGTTGTGTATGTTTACTGCCTGTCCAACATGTATCACACTTAATGTTTAGTTTAGTTTAGTTTATTGTTCTAGGAATTAATACCTTTGAGCCAAGGCTCTTTTACAAAGGTTCCACATCATAAAAGTACATAAACATGCTAGACAGTATTACAAACAATCGGTAATCAGTTTAACATGGCCACACTAAAACAGTAACATTCATGTACGGAAAAGAAAATGAAACTCGGAGGCAATTTTAGGGCAAGAACAAGGTTGGAGAGGTGGAGGGAGATAGGGAGAGAGAGAGAATAAGAAGTTCAGTGGCAGACAGGACCAGGTTAGTGGTACTCAGATTGTCTTTGTCAAATGAGGGGTTGTAAGAAGGCAGAGTTCCTGTTGAAACATCTGTAAGTGCAATCAGAGGGAAGGTCTTTAGTCAAAGCAGTTACAGGAGCTGGAGGCTGTGAGGTGAGTGTACAGCATGGATTTGAAAGCTCCCAATGACGTGGAGGATAGAGAGGGTAGGTTAAGAGCATTGTATGAGATAGGGGCATGATAGGCAAAAGATCTTTGTCCCTGAGCAGTCTGGCATCTAGGGACAAGAAAAGGTTGGTGTTCAGATCTTCTGGTGGTACGAGTGCCATTGTTCAGGCAGAGTAGATCCTGGATACATGGAGGAGTGAGTCCCAAGATTGATTTTTTTGCCATCACGCAGGTGAGATACATGAGGCAATTTGAGAGATGTAACCAACCAGCTTCCGTGTAGAGATCACAAGTGTGGGTCTGTCTCTGTGCTCCTGTGAGGAGTCGACAGGCTTTGTTTAGGGCTGTTGAGATGCGCCTTAGAGCGGTGGTAGTAGCAGAGCCATAGACAATTGGGACCATAGTCAATGATTGAGGTGATGGAGCTTTGTACAGCAATCCTCAAGGCAGCTTGGTTAAAGAATTGATGGTTCCGGTACAGAATTCCAATGCGTTGGTTCACTGTTTTTGCAGTGTTATCAATATGGGCCGCAAAGGTAAGACATTCGTCAAAACTGATTCCAAGGTATTTTAAAGTGTTCACTTGTTCTAGTGTATTTCCAAGGGAAGTTTTTATGGTGAGTGGAATATGCCTATTTCTGTTTTGATGACTTGCAAAAAGCATGATTTTTTATTTTTTTTTGTATTTAGGACCAGTTTGTGATCATGGAACCACTTTTCAACACAGGAGAAAGCAAGCTGCAAGCTCTGTCATAGTGGTTTGGGATCTTTATGGGAGGAGAGAATTACAGCGTCATCAGCATATAGTATTAATTTTTCTGGGCAGGATTTGGGAAGCGAGTTTAGAAATAAGCTGAAGAGGAGAGGACCCAAGACTGAACCCTTGGGGACACCAGAGAGGACCGGTTTAGAATCTGAGAGAACCTCAGAGATTTTTACTGTTTGTGATCGTTGTGCCAGGTAACTTTTTACCCAGGCTTCTGGTCCCTCAGCTAGCCCAATATTGAGCAGAAGTGAGATTAGGAAGCCATGATGAACAGTGTCAAAGGCTTTTGTGAGGTCTATGAAAACAGCTCTGGTTAAGTAACCCTTATCCATGGCCTTGTGAGCTTCTCCAGAGAAATCTAGTAGGGCCGTCGACGTACTGTGTCCTTTCCTAAATCCATGTTGTTGCTTGCAGAGTAGATTTACTTTTGCAGGTAGTCTGAGAGTTGATCTGCCACGATCCATTCAGAGCTTTGGAAGGGGTGGAGAGTATAGATATGGGCCGGTAGTTCCCTGGTGTGGATTTGTCACCCCCTTTGTGCACTGGTGTAACTACTGCGGACTTCCATTTGTTAGGAAATTGACTTTGGCAAAGGGAGAGATTGAGAATTTTGGTGAGGGGGTGGATCACTGCTTCCAAGGTGAGAGACAGAAGTTTTAGATCAATGGAGTCACTGCTAGTTCTAGATTTAGAGCAGGCCTTTTTTGTGTATCTGTAGGCTTCATGTGCCTTTACTATTTTAAAATGAAATAGCGGTTGGTCTGGTGGGGTGATGTGGGATAAGAGTTTTGGTAAGGGCAAGTCCAAGAAGAAGACTGGTGGGAGGACACCGCTGAGGTCTGTGAAGGTTTTATTTAGGGCATCAGCCATAGTCTTTGGGTCAAGGGTGGTGGAGCCATCAATATTCATTGCTGTGGGAGAGGATTTGGACTGTTTACCTGTAATATTATGGATATTGTCCCAGAAGGATCTCCCGTCACCCCAGGTGGTTTCTAGAGCATTCTTGAAATAGGAGCTCTTCATTAGCCTGATTTGCGAGATGCATAGGTTGCATGCCTGTTTGTAGTTTAGTGTATCTGTTAAGGAGCCTGTGTCTCTGTGATGTAAATGCTTTGCCCAATTAATTACCTCAACCGTATGTACTAACTTTACGTGCGGAGTCCCATCACCATGTAAGGTCTTCTCTGCCTAAATTAGTCTAATAAATAATTAATTAAAAGAGTGCCCTTTTACAGTAAACAAATCCCTCAAATTTAAATCTCTCTTCTCCACGTTGTCTGTACTATATGCAATACATTCTGGGGAGACACCTAGTTAGGTGATCCCTAAATGCAAAATCTACTATAGCATATGGACCTGTGACTGCTGAGAATATACTTCCATCTTTCCTCTGGTTAACCCATAATGTTACCACTGTGATGTCTCTGACCCCCCCAGCCACCACTCACTAACTTACCCTGCCCCCCTCCCAGAGATTTGTACAAGGCAGTGGTCCCCCGCTCCTCTCCTACCCACCTCCTATAACTCTGACTAATGCAACTTCTTGTGACTGCTATCCAGATAATCAAGATAATCATGACTGTCTCAATAACTGATAGTATGCATAAATGCTCAGAACCCTGACCAGGAAACATGTGTTGGACCTCTCTGTAATGTACTCCAAAGTATGCAAAAGGACACCATTGAAAATTAGATTTATTGTGTGTCTCATGGGACCATCCACCATCTGTGTATGAAGCAAACGTCAACAAAGTACAGCAAATAAATCTCCAGTTCAGACAACAATATTATGAGAATGAACTGGTCCTAAACTAGAAAGACTGCATCACCAAAGTGGTGACATTTAAAAAGTTTCTAAAAGGAATGTTGTTTCTGTCTGCTGTCCTTTTGAGGATGTATTTTCCATACTGATAGATAAAGTATATCACCTACTAGTCATACAAAACCTAGGTACTCAAACAGATGTTATTCTCAGTACCCATTGGGAATGATAAAATAATCCATGGGATTCTGGATGCTGCTGAATTACAGGATTTGTATCCAGAGTGGATACTAAAGGTAAAGGGAGCTCAGCTGCAGGACAGACATGGATAAATGTTCTAGAGCAGATTCTCACTATCTAGAAACTGTATCCATCCTACCCAGTAATATAAATACATAAAACGTTTTCATCTACCTAATAATAGATAGCTGGTTGAATAATCCCTGATAAATCAGATAACTGATTAGAATAATAACCCAAATGCAGTACATCATTATTTACATGAGATCAAAACTCGAGGCCAGAAATTGTCTTTATCCTGTGTATCTGTACATTTCCTGTATGTCATGGCTCATAAGTTTTGATATGAGAGCATTTTCCTGAAAATGTTTCCCAAAGCGAATGTACCTTAGAGAAAGGTTATTGGATGGAGAATTAAGGGGTTTATGGTACTCAGAGCGCTGGCATTATGGTGCCAGGCAATCAGGACCCAAAATACCAAATTCACTACCCCCTCCCTGAGGTCCACCTCCCCCAGAGTTGGAATCCTGAAGTGGGGGGTGGGGGCACAGCCTTTCACAAGGGGGGGTGTGGGGGTGTAGCCCCCCAAAAAAGTGATCTGCAACATTGGTGGTCTAATTGCCCAACACCAGTAAGCTGGTGCATTCCGAGGGTGGAAATGAACTAAGGTACAGTACCTAGGACTTGTGCATGGAGAAGTGAGGCACAGTCTGAGCAACCATGCTGAATAGATCAAACATTGGCTGCCACATGCCATTTTCTCTGTTTCATAAACCTCTTTTGTTTGAAAATGGCATTAAGTTAGTCATTTCTATTTCAAAAGTGCTAAACTCCTGTCAACATGTTTTTTTTTTTTTTTTTTTATGAAAGCGATTCTGGAAACTATAAAGTTGGGTCCATTGAATCTCCTTGGTTGTTTTAAACAGGGGACTGAGTGGTTCATTTTGTGGGTAATCTATTCCTTAACTTTTTAGGTTGGTAAACTGAGTCATAACAACCTTCAGTACCCTGATTCACAGGGTCAGTAATTTGGGGTTTCTGACATAGACGTACAAATGTACACAGAAATGTCTCATGGCACATACAACACTAACTGAAAACACAATTTTAATTGTTCCCTGCAGATATCTCTGGAATGCAACTTTTGGATCAAAACAAAACCTTGCTATTGTAAAACTAAAATTCCTTTTTAACATTCTGTTTGTGTTTCTGAGTCCTTGTGTGGGTGGACAAAAGTGAGAGGTTACAATCTGGCTGTTCAAAAGAAAACATTGTTCAAGTTTGAACTGAAATATGTTGAATCTGCTCTACCAGCTCACACACTAGTGTTCTAACCTGAAAATATGGAGATTACAATAACTTTAGTTGTCCCCTTCCTGTTTTGAGTTACAGAGATACTATTATTATTCAGACCTTGCTATTCAGATGAAGGCATTTTCCTTCCTTCCTCTTGTCTGAATCAAAACACTAGTGCCAGGATGCTCAAAGGCCCTATTTTGCACCCAATGTTTTCTACAGGCACAAATCAGTGCCCAGAGCAAATTGCAGGTACTGTATATTGGAACATGCCCAGAGCACTGAGTGGTCACTAATGGCATAATCCAATATACCACTCAATGGAGCCAGGCACTATCACCATTGCTCTACAAACCACAATCCCTTACTGGCCACATGAGGCATGAGACCAATAGAGAGCTATAGGACTTGCAAGAGCAACTGGTCTTTTATGGCTTGCTAATGGAAATAGCTCCTGGGAATTAATCTGCCATATTTGTACATCCCTATGCAAATGACTCCATAGTACTAGGAAGGCACTATGTCATTTGCATCCCATTAGAGCTTCATTACAAGCCCAGAGCAAATGGTGTTAGTGCCCACCCCCTCTACTACTTGTCAGGCTACCTATACACCTGTACTGGCAAGCAAGTGGTCTGTGTCCCATCTCCTCATCACAACCTATCTATGCAGCTGGTGAACTAGTGTCCTCCCACCCCCTGGACTGATGGCTTATTATATATCAGTACACTCAGGTGGTCTACTGATTCCTTCCTCAATTGCCTGGCCATTAATATATCTATCCAGTGTCTAGTGGCACTTGTGCTCATCAATCACCTGTGAAATAATATATCTAAACAATCTGGTGGCTATAGGTCCCCCTACTCCTAGATTGCCCACCTCCCCTAACCACCCCTGTCACCTGCAGATCTCTGACATTCACTTCCCTGGTAGTCTAATGTCCTGCACCCCCCCAATCACCTGCCTGTTAATATATCTACACACTCTGTTGGTCTAGTGGTCTGGTGGTCTAGTGTCCCCCAGCCCCCTTATCACATGCTTGTTAAGGTACCTATACACTCTTGTGGTCTAGTGGCCCCATGACTATACCAAATCCCCTGCCTGGTCCAGGTAACCCTGGACCCTCCACTAACCCCTTGCCCCCACCCACCCCATTTCAAGGCTTTCAGCCCATAAGATGGTGACCAGCACAGGTGCTCCACCTACCAATCTGGCTGTATGCTATCTGAATTACAGGATGCAAGCATTTATCTACTCTAAAAACAGCTGTTTCTACAGTAGATTTGCACTCACTCCCTGTCATGCAGATGGCAGCTGGCAGAGGTGGTGATCAGAGGGGCTGTGCCAGTTACCAATTTAGGGGCATGGACCCTTGCTGATGGGGTGATTGGAAGGTGGAGAGTTCTGGGTGTCCAGGATTGGGCTGAGACTTTAATGCAGTTAGGATGACCACTAGACCACCAAGGTGTATGGATATATTATTAGGAAGGTGATCAGTGGGCTGGGGGACAGTAGATCACAAGACTACTTGATGACCAGAGTGTATAGATATAGTAACAGGCAAGTGATTGGTGGCTGGAGGGACCCTAGACCTCCAGGCAAGTACATAGCAGAAATTGGGCAGGTGACAGGAGGGGTTAGGTGAGGCACATGCCATAAGACCTGGTTTGGGGGAAACTAAGTAGCATGATATGAAATGATGTATTAAGGATGTAGTCACTGAATACAATTTCTTTTTAATATTGTCTTCCTCATCAATGTTGTTTTGGATCTAAAGCCTATTAGAAAACCTTCATAATTTGCAAATGGTGACAATAGACCCTATGCAGTTTATTCCCTCACTGTTCTCTCCAGACAATGTTTCACCATATACAATGTATCCAGTCTAATATTAACTAACGTCAGGACTTCATTTATTTGTTTTTTAAAAGTTGAATTTGGGTCCACTCATATCACAGATATATACACTTAAAAACTACTTCAAGACAGTCCACATGTTCATCCCTAACTTGTAAGTTTCCCAGATCAGTTTACATTTTTCTGTTTTTCTTAACATCATTGTTTTTATTTTATTTTTTCAAATTGAATACTAGGGTAGCTCAGACTCATTAGAAACCATTTTGTCCAAGAGTTAATCAGAATTTCAGTAATTCTGATTCTGACTCCGACTGTGTTCTGCTTCCATTAAGGTGATGGAATTTGAGTTGAAATCAGAGTTGGAATCAGAATTCTGAATCCAACTGCAAAATTTACAAACTGTTGAAAATATCATCTGGCACCTTATGCACAATAAAAGCCCCTGAACTGCATGCTGTGACCCCCCATAACAGACTCTTCCAACCCTGATCATGCTCCAGGCCCTTACCTTAATGAGCTGCAGTGTCCACAGCCCTGTCCACTGCTACCTGATTGTCCAGGCTCCTTACAAGTCATGACTGAGTACATAGTGATTCAGGCTCACCCATAGTTAATGTCCCATTTAAGTAGCTGAGTCATCCAAACAGTCGACCAATCTTGCAATAACTATATACTGTACATGAGAATGAACTCCACTAACTCCAAAATCTTCATCAGTTTATCTTATTGTAACTTCACACAATATAGGGTGACAGTTTCGTGGTCATGCCACTTCATAAGGCCGTTCTGTGCTGACACTGTAAAAAGTCATAAAACAAGTTTACAATACATGTATCTACTAAGGTATCATTCACTTTTTTACAAAAAATTCCCCTTCTCCCAGGCAGAATTCATTATGCTATACCATTGTCTCCTTACAAAACTTTTACTTTAAATAAGATCAGCAGCTAATAAAGCCATGAGTGCTGAATTAATTATTCTCTAACTATACATATATATATATATATATATAAAAATATGGCAAAAAACTCTGTTTAATGCATGAGTTAGGGTTGTTCCACAGTGACAAAAGTGAGGAAATTCGGTGTTAGGGTTGAAAGCCCCCACTGGACCTGCCCACACCCCCAACTGGCATCAGGGTGCCAGTTGCTGTGCCCAACTCTCACCCCCATCAGATGTGTTAAGAAGCAGATGTATAGGAGAATGGGATGAGAGTTAGGACCGACAACCCCAATGTGCAACCCAATGCCAGTTGGGGGTGTGGGTGGGGGGTCCAAGAAGGGCTTTCAACCCTAACATGGAATTTCCTCACTTTTGTGGCTGTGGAACAACTCCTAACTAATGCATTAAATGGAGTTTTACAATTTCCCATCTTTTTGAGAAGAGTAGCGAGAAATAGTGAATGTAATGTCTGTGGTAGGGAGCATGGGGCCCTTCCGGACCCATTATGCTCTATGAATCTTGTCACATAGTAACACAGTGCCCTCAAATGCAAATGGTAATGCATGGTAGCATAAGCGAAACAGAAAGATAAACAGTACTGTAGACACAAATGGTTAAAATAACACAACTGCAAGCACAAATGAAAACGTGAAGAGTAATGCACATGGTGCCGTAGATGGGAACAGTAAGTGAAACGGTTACAGAACCGCAAGCAGAAGCGGTAAGGGTAACAGTAATGTAAGCACACAGGCTGGTTTTCCCCAAAAGCTGCATAGAGAAAGACAGTGAGTACAAAGACTGTATGCATAATAATGGGTCTCGGAGCAGAAAATGAGGAGTTGGAATGCTAAATTGCTTATATCTCAGGAACCGTATGAAGTAGAAAAAAATGTAAAAGTCATATGATTTATGACTTTCCTGGCAAGTTTTATGATCCCAACACACAACCCAATGCCTGTTGGTGCGAGGATGAAGTGGGGGTGGGGTGGGGTGGTAGGAGTGGCAACCCTAACACCACATTTCCATGCTTTTGTCACTGTGGCATGAACCCTAACTGATATATTAATGGAGTTTTTTGCTATGAAGATAGATAGATAGATAGATAGATAGATAGATAGATAGATAGATAGATAGATAGATAGATAGATAGATAGATAGATAGATATAGGTATATACTTAGTAAATATTTATGGTTACAGTTTCCATTAAATCCCCTATTGTGTCCAGTGTATATATCCCTTCACCCATTTCTTAGCCACAAAAGGTATTCTTAACATTTCATTTCCTGTATCTTTCACTCAATGTCATGAACTTCTTATCCACAATCTCATCCTGGTCTAAGACAGCTGTAATCAAATATAAATACAGTATTTAAGAATGTATTGCAAATTCTCCTGTTTCAAAATGTTCAAATAATTAAATAAGTTTATCTCTTCATTGGCATTCCTCACCTTTTATGAAAATCCTATATATGTTCTTCACAGTTTATCCTCTCCGCTTTTGTTTTTTTTTCTATTTACAATCAATGAAAAAAAAAATGTCCCTTAACGTCCAGACTACTACAAACATTCAAGATTCACTTAAACTGTCTCTATTGAATATGAGTTTAGTAGGAAAAACACTCACTTGTTTCATCTGTGGTGAGTGGAGTGCAGTGTTGTTCAGAGGGTTAAGATGGAGAGAGGAGTCTTTCACCATGTGCAAACCAACTCCTGAGTCAGCAGCTCACCCCCCACCCATGGCTTAAGTGCCATCTGAATTCTTTTTAAAATAATATTATTTTTTTAGAGAAATAATTATTAAAAGGTGTTTTTTCTGGTCTTTACCAGACTGAGTCATTGTTTTTATAGCCATTACTGGTTTTAAAACCTTTTTAAATAGGGAATTAACAGTTGTGGGAATTGAAGGAACCCCTTCAGTTTCATATTCACGTTCCATTTGAAAAATCCAAAATGTGAGTTTTCATGAATGCATAATCGGTGAAGTCATTTACAATAATACTGTTCACCAATACAAATTCCAAATATAGTTCTCATTAAAACCCACATTAGGATTTAGGCTGTCCATTGTATACATCCAGTAAACTTCCCTTCTGAGAAGTAAATCATCCCAACTTATACTGCTATGGGTTGGTTCATCCACTTTCTCCAGGCCCCAGAAACAGAGAGAGGTTATGCTGTTGAGAATACTATTCTGTCTGCCTGTTCTTTCTGCCTTCTAGGTCTCAGTAAATCCCCTCTAGACATTTCCACAACCTCCTGTGTTGCTTCTTGTATTAGAGATCTTAAATATACCCTGATACTGAACCTAGTGGCCATCTCTCCAGAAACCTTAGTGTACTCCCCTTCACTGCAGTTGCATCTGGCCCTTATCATTTTGGCCTTGGGGATACTATCCTCCAATCTAGGGACATGGCACCTTTGATAGTGCAATGTGGTGTTCCTGTCTGTGCCCTTTTTGTATAAGGTAGTCCCAAGCCTTCCTTGTCCCTTATACAGTAGATCAGCAAGTCCAAAAATAATATATTTTCTTTGTCTGTTTCTATGATAAATATCAGGATTTCTACTGTTCAAATATTCCCTAAATCTACCTAGGTCTGATCTCTCTCCCCTCCATATCATAACAATGTCATATATAAAACATTTTCATGACATAATGTCCTGACAGAAAGGGTTAGTTTCTGGGTTGAATATGTGAATTTGTTCGAAGTGCCACATGTACAGATTCACATAAGAGGGAGCCATGGTGCTCCCCATGGTTGTCACCCTAAATTCTAAATAAAAATTCTCCTCAAATTTTAAAAACCTTTTGCTCAAAACTATTTCTGCCAATTTTAATAAAAAGTCACTAGATGGATGTTGTTCTTCCATGCCCCTTAGGGACTGGTCTAGTGCTTCCAGCTAATCCCTATGCTCAATGCTGGTATATATCTTTTATGTCAAATATTACCAATCACATGTTGTTCCAGTCAAGATTTTTACTGTTAATCTCTTCTATAAGTTCAATGACATGACTTGTGTCCATTATATGCATCCCCATTTTACATACTTCGGATTGTATATGGAAGTTCACATACTTCTAGTGTGGTTCCAAAATGGAATCCACTCTTGAGACTATTGGCCTTGCTGGTGGTTTCATTGCATCTTTATGAATTTTGGGAAGCACATAAAGCCAAGGAATCCTCAGATTTTTGTTCATTAACATTTCCATTTCTCTCTCGGAGCACCAACCCATATCAACTCCTTGTTCCAAAACATCTTGGATATGCTGTCTAATTTTTCTCATGGGGTCCCTGTCCAATAGCATATACCTTTCCTGGTCAACTAACTGATGTAAACATTCTACTTTATAATCCTGATATTTCCACAATATTATTCTTCCACATTTATCAGCCAGTTTGATAATCAAAGACTAGCCTCCCTCCAACTTCCTCAATGTATCCCTTTCTTCATTTGTTTAGTTGTTGAATTTAGGAAGTAATTCCTTCTTCCTGATAAAACCCTTAACCTGTTTCTCAATCACCCTGATGTATGCTTCAGTGTTTTCAGTTCCCCTCGGTGGGTTAAAATGAGATTTTATTCATAATACTTTTTGCAGTTGTTGTTTTCTAGTTGCTTGTTGCTGTGGTCTATTGTGAAACAAATCTGCCAATCAAATTTCAGCAAGGGCCTTTCTTTCTCACCCACAAAATGACTAGATTCTTTCAATTTGGATTTAGACCTCCGAAAGTTTTATAGAAAAATGTGATTGGCAGATTGGTTTTAATAGACCACAGGAACAAACAACTAGGAAACAGCAACTGCAAAAGGCATTAGGAATAAAGTCTAATCTTAAATCTGGGAAGGGGGTTAGCCACTCCACTAAATGTGACCAGAGGATATTAGTTCCTTTCCCAGGGATTTTATTTAGTAGGCCACTCAAGGAGGGTTATGGGGTCTCATGAGAAGAGAAGAGCATGATTGCAGGGAAGCAAGGGCAGACAGTGCAAAAGAGCTTTGGTTCAGTGGGTCAGTGCAGTCTCTCATGGATGGATGGCTCTTTTCCTTTTTATTTTTGGGGCAGCAGTGCTACTTGGGGCTTAGGTGGGTAGCAATGTGGGGGGAGATCAAGGTCAAGTCCCAGTACCATGTGCAGGTCTGCAATACTAGTTCTGCAGGAGAACAGACACACTACATTGGACCACTGGACCAGTTGTCTCCTCATCCATGTCATACAGCCAGCCCAGGAGGGACCCCCAAGACTTGTCCTCCAGCATCAGCTACTGTCAGCTGAAGGCAAGACAATGGAGAAGGGACTTGTGTGGCAGGAGTTGCAAGTGTTTTCAAGTTCTGAAAGTTGGTGAAAATGAATGCTGAAGCTGAATTGGAATCCAATTCCAATTCTGCATTCAATTTCACATGTTTCTTCACATTTCAAATTTTTGATATCAAAACTGAAATCCAAAAAAAAAAAGAAAAAAGACCAGAATTCATTTAATCCAGTTCTGCCAGACAGATTCCAAGCAACCTGCCTGAATACCATTTTTTTCTCATCTAGCCAATATTTCAGTTTTATAAAGGTATTTCTACTGGTTGTGATTATAGTATCTCCTGTATACAATATTCTTGGAACTGGCATAGGAAATCGTATCATCTTCATACAACAAGGTATTGACTAAACTCAAATTGGCTGGAAAATTAGGTTTGCAAACTTTATAGTCATTGAGACTTTTTTGTACATAGAAAAAAGAAGATAAATCAATATTATTCTGTACAATATTTCTGAGATGATGCATCTCTACATAAAGATTAATTGATAGAAATGGTTCAGGCCAGGAACATTGTGGAAACAATAATGAGGGAAAAAGAACGCAGAAGGAACATCGCGAACACAAACATCATGGTGGACACAATGAAGTCTAGCAACAATGCTGTGAAGTGAAAACCCATGCACAGCAATACAGCAGCCAAAGTGATCACTTGCATATGGAACCAGGTGGCGAGGAGTAGCCAACACTGGTCACACCATGATACCACCAGCAGGGTGGTAGGCACAAACAGGTACACCTAACGTAGTGCAAGTTGTGCCTCAAGGCACCATCCTGGAGCCATGAAAAGGAATACCACCACCCACCCACACATGGGACAGCACGGGGACCATGGCCACCTGCATCGTTCCCCCTTCCTCCATGCCGATCACTTCCACACACTGATACCCTGCACTGCCATGAGTGGTGCAGGGTGTACACCTCGGTCTGAGTCCCACATCATGCTGCTACTACCATGTAGCATGGTGGTCTCACTGCTGTCCACAATCCACCTATCCACCACCACACCCCATTGCCCTGTGGCCACATCATCCTGTTCTGTGTGGGGGTCATTCCCTGTGTAGGCATCTGTGCCTGGTGGCACCCTTGGAAGGAGTCCTGTGCTGCGTACACCCCATTGGTACCTGGCTCCTGTTGTCCTCCCTCATTGTGCTCCCCTGTGCTGTGCACAGGCACCGGTGCCTACTGCTGTACTGTGCCTGTCAGGATGTGTGTGCGGTGGGCAGTGTTTGACCCTGTAGTTTGTTGGCCAGCACTGTAATGTCCTGCATTGTCTTGTACCAGCAGCATTGTGGGCCGCAGTGTGTTAGTCACTTTATTTCCATCCACAATATTTTGTCCTGTGATGTTCCTGGCCTGAACCATATAAACTGTCTCATCCTCATGTACATTAAAAATAATTTAGTACTGTTATACACTGATATTATTTCTTCTAAATTATTTTTTTCCTCAAGGTGGAGGGATCCAAGAATCAAAATGTTATACTGAAGAGTAAAAAATAAACAAACAAAAAAAAAACACTAAATGGTAATTAGGTTAGTGCCACAAACTTCAGATAATTGCATGCACATCAGTTTAACCTAATGAAAACAAAGAGTGCAGAAATCAAGGGAGAATTATTTCCCAAGACTCTCAAAGAAAACAGTAATAATGCTATATCAATGCTCCCACAAAACAAATTATAAATCCTATAATTTCCCAAAATATAAAGCAGTTGCATTATTTCAAAATGAATACCTTCGATATTTATCAATTATTACATTGCCAAACAATATCTTTCTACATCATTCTTTATAGTCATTTTAGATATATTTTTAACTCCCAATAATTAGCAAATAATTTGGCAATTATTTATTAAATATTAGGAGGTAGCAAATAATTAGACAGTTCATTTTTCAACCAGTTAGAAGAGAGAAATACAGTCTATATCTTATGAGTTCTGATTTTTCACCATGTGGCATTTAAGAAATGCCTTCCAAACCAAATCCAACTTCATCTTCTGGACATCTCGATCTTGTTAATTTTTTAAGCTTGTTTTTCTATTTTTTGTTTATTATTTTCTATGAACACCTTCAGTTGTTCTAGTAAAAAAAATAAGTACTTCTGCAAATTATATATTATCGAACATTTTGAAGGGTATGGTAGTGGGAACGATGTGCCTAAGTCTGCAATCTCTTGGTGATATGCCAGAAATGTGCTTCTAGTTAAAGCAATTTACTGTACTTGTATCCTTTGAAAGTACTTCTGCAAATTATACATTATCAAATGTTTTGAAGGATATGGTAGTGGGAATGATGTATCTAAGTTTACAATCACTTGGTCATATGCCAGAAAGGTTCTTCTAATTAAGGCAGATGGAGTTACGTCCAGAAATGAATCGTGCTTGGATCCTTTGAAAGTTAAAGTGCATTTATTCTTTGCAAGTTTTGGGATGATCTGATACATCTCAAATTTAAAAAAAAAAGTCATAACTATTGTGCAACAATTCTGGGGTGAATTTTCAGAATTTAGATGAGTGTTGGGAGTAACTGATAAAGTAGTTTGCATAGAGGACTGATTGTTTGCTTAACAAGTAAATTACATGTTCAGGTAACAAAAGGTAAATTCTCAATAGAAAACTACAAACACTGTATGAAGACTGCAAATCCACAAATTCACAAAGTGCAGGTTGCAGTAAAAAACACTCTCTCAGTAAAATTGCTCACCAGATGACCTGTAGCATCTAACCGGTCAGCGTTTTTACTGAGGGACTATTCTATACTGCAACTTGCACTTTGTGGATTTGTGGATTTGCATTCTGTAATAAAGCTTTTCTGTGGATAGGGAAGCACATGAGTGAATATTCTGTTGTGGTGAGAGCTTAATGGATATTAATTGAACTGCACTCCTTGCCTGCAGCAGGTGCCAGTCTTATTTTATTTATTCATTTATTTATTACAAATCGGGTTTACAACCTTTGAGTCAGAGACTTATTTACAAAGGCACCTCATCACAGGGAGGGCAGACATTAATATAGTTATTACAGTGCAGATTAAAACAGAGGATAACGTTACAGGTGCAGTAAAAGGAACATTTAACATAGATACACTTAGGTTACATAATGTAGTAGTTTGTATGTTACTTAGGTTACATAATGTTACAAAATTGTGAGTTACACTCATGGATACAGTAGATCCTCAGAGAAGACAGTGGGTTACATCCCTGTTTGGACCTGGTAGGGAAGGAGTGGGTCTGGGGGAAGGAGGGAGAGGCTGTCCAGAGGACGTTGTCGAGCCAGGGGGCAAGGCAAGTGGGTACCACAGGTACTGTCCCAGTACTGTTCTTCATATGATTTATTTGACTGGGCACTACTATTCCCTTTTTGCAGTCACATTGCTGTTTACACTGAGCAGATTATACTAACTGTGTATTAGAGAGAGATTGTAAATTCTATAGCCATCTCATAGTATGCAGCAGTACACTCTATAAACCCAATGAATGACAGAACATTTAATATTCAGCAGAAGGAGCATGATATAACAACAACACAGACTTATGGCACTTACAATCTGCAGGTGTGGAAGCTGGGAAGAGCCCCCTGGTGTCCTGGCTTCTCCCCTCTTGTGACATCCCTTGAGGACTCCCCATCTTGATGTGTCATTCACACTGAGACAACTCACATGGGGACAGCTGAGTGAGCAACAGAAGAAGTAGAATGCAGCTCCTCCTGCAATGCACACTCTGAGTACTGATTGGGCAGACAGACAAAAGGCAGAATATGTCCTGAAAAGTGAGCAGCTCCATCCTCAAATGGTGATAGCTGGTTCAGGGGGAGTCCTCACACAATGAGGGCTCATGATTCCACCCAGTGGCAACATGCAGCTTGGCTGGGCTGGCATCCAGAACTGTTGGGCAAGCAGGTAGGTGGGCTCCAAACTGCAGCTCTTCTTTTAATGTACACTTCAAGTGTTGATTGAGCAGATAGTCAAAAGGCAGAAAATGTCCTTAAAAGTGAGCAGCTTCTGCTGCTCTAAATCCCAAGGGTGATCGCTATTTCAGGAAGACCCCAAACACACTGATGGTCAATGACCCAGCACAGTGGTGTCCTGCAGCATGGCTGGGCTGGTGTCCTGAACTGTTAGGGGGGCAGGCAGGCTCCAAACTGCATCTTCTCCTATAATGTGTGTTTCAAGCACAGTTTCTTCCGTTTATACCTTTACTATGGGAGTTGAGGAAGTGTATTCTCAGATGAATGTCCTAAAGGACTTCTTTAACTCAGTGTGTACTGTATGTTTGGAAGGAATTGACTTTGTGGTCTGCAATAAATGACAGAAGATCCTACCTTGTTTTTCACCATCTGGATCTTTTGATTTTTGTACTTTGTCATTTCTTAATATTTTACATGTTTAAAATGTGACTGTTCTACTTGGTGGTCTAGTAGAGGAACTGGAGTCAAACTGTACAATATGGGAATCTCTACTGTTAGACCACTGAGCCAATCTCCATCCTCATCTTCTGGTGCATTTTGATCTTTTCTAGGACCACCATGGCTTGGCAGTCATGCTGAACTGTCCTGCTTCAATATTTGGTTGGCTTTGTAATCCTGTGAGACTCTTTCAGACTTGTGTTTCTTTTAGAATGCAACCTCTTTTTCATTCATTTTTTGTTTCAAGAGTTGATTAAAGTTAGAGAAAGTTGTGATGGTCCTTGAAATATAGAAGTTGCTGCTGCTGATCATTAATTGCCTGTGAACTTTATTCCATGAATATACTGTATGCATATAATGTAAACAATAGTTGTACAGCAATAATATACAGTATGCATTCATTATTGTATCCGTGTTTGCCCTATGTGTGTGTGTAACCAGCAATTATTATAAACAACATGCTGCTATAACTGTCCTCCCCAGACCCACTTGAAATACTTGACTCTTCAGCCTAAATGTGGATTTCCCAGAGTGTAACATTCTAAATAAATAATAAAAAATAATTTCTATTGAAACCATCAAATAATTCTCCTGGTCTTGGATAATTAATATGGTTATTTATTTGAGGAACATTCCTCTAATGCTGACTCCCACTCAACATTGAATATGTTCTTTTGGAATCCTCTGGAGTGTGTTTTATCAAACTGGAGGCCACCTGGAGTTTACCCCTTCTTGTGATATTTTAGCAGTGATAATTTATTGCAGTATACCTGTATTTTTCTAAATGTGAGGCACTCAAGTGGCTGAAAAAAGGTGCTTTAGGTTCAAATCTGTGGTTGTGTCAAGCCCTGCCTGAGAGAAAGATATCTTCATCTATCTGTAAGCAACATGCTAGCACAGCTGTGCTTTCAAAATAGGACAATTGTGGTGGGTTAGAACTAATGAATGTTTAGGCTTGTTCCTCATCATTAATCATTACTCAACATAAAATATGCAATACAGTATTTGTGAAAAATGCTAAGGGAAAGAAAAAACTCTTAAATTCCTATTTCTAATAAATAATATATTTTATTTATATTTGGTTACATTACCACCTATGTAGGTCCAGACAACATTTTGTGGCTGATAGGGACACTTCCTCAGGGCCCAACAGTGGTCCTGTTTTGTAAAAGAGAAAGAAACTGACAATCAGTATACATTACAGTTTGAAATTCCATGGTTTTAAATTAAATTAGTATAATACTCTGACCTTCCTTATATGCTTAATACCCTTAAATTATATTTACATTCTATCACATATTATAATGTAAAGTCCCATTAGAAACTCTCAAACCCACAGTCTTCCACCAGAATCCACCAGAGGTTAAATGTCCCTGATCCTCAACCTCTTTGTACTATTACCAAACCTTCAATTATTATTAATTTATTTTCAATACATAACAATTCATTACAATACATCCCTTGACAGTGTTCTATGAACTGCTAGGTTCTATAGACTTAATTGCAAAACTTAGTTTCTTTTTATTGCCTAAAGGCTACAAAGCTCAAAACATTTTCCCCCCAAAAAAGAAACAAATGGAGGAATTCTCAACACCCCTGTATCCCAGTTGAGACAATTCAATGCCAGATTAACAATAATCAGTGTAAAGGTGCTCCTACTATATAAACAAAGAGCAGCAAGTCAGCAGTAAAAGGTAGGTGCAGGTTATGAAGGCAGCCAGCCCCACACACAACAGAGTACTAAAAGCAACCTTCACTCTCTGAAAGAAAATGGCTTTGACCCCATGGGCTGGACAGATATAAATTTTTTGTGACTACACCAATAAATAAGGAGTCCAGCACAGGCAATCAAGACATTAAAGGTGTAAATTTATTTATTTATTTATTGAAATTTTGGATAACAGTTTTGAGAACAAGCTCATTTCATAGATTCCACATCAGACGAACAATACATATTGTAAAAGTATGAGACGAAGAACAAACAAAACAAGGAATTATACAAGACATTACAAGAATGCATAACTAGAGAAGTTCCAATACATGTGGCATTGTACAGTGTATGCCATGGTGCATATTTGATTAAAACCTGGAATTCAAAGGGTCATATTAGAGGGGTGGGGTCTTATGAAATGACCCTTTACAGGAAAATGAGAACAGACTCAGCCTAATATCTAATAATCAACAAGGTAAGGGATGGCATCAGCCAAGGGGCCTTGTCAGAGGTGAGAAGGTATGGGACAAAGCATTTTAAAGTGAGCAAGGGAGCTCAGGAGATATAATGGGGGTGGGGGATGGGGGAACAGGGGGAAAGCCATAGAGGGATGAGGGGAAAGAGTGGAAGGGATCAAGAGGAAATGTGAAAGGAGAATGATTAGCAACTTGGAACAGTTATTTACATGCTGAGAACAGTTATGCATAAGGTCAGGATAGCATAAGGTTAGAATAAGTGCTGGTCACAAGAAGGAAGGTTATTGGAAGCAGTCACAATTGGCATCAGAAGCTAGCTGTTGCTTAAGTTTAACCTTGAAGGAGCCCAAGGTGGATGCTGAAGTGATGTCATGGTGCAGCGAGTTCATCCATAGCAGGGCACGGTAGGCAAAGGACCTTTGTCCCAGAGAAGTGCGACAGTGGGGTATATTAAAAATCTGGCTAGTAGAGCTTCTGGAGCAACAACGGTTGACAGTGGGGGGTAATAAGCTTTTGCACTCCTGGGGACATTCTACCTAAGCTTACTTTTTTGGACAGTAAACATGTTTGGTTGAGTCTACCTTTGAATTGGAGCCAGTTAGCCTAAGTGTACATGTTGCAAGTATGGGACAGATGGGCTGAGCCAGTAAAGAGCCGGCATGCTTTGTTGAGTGCAACTATGATGCAGCAAAGAGCTACTTCAGTAGCTGATCCATTGATTGGTAAGCCATCATCAATAAGCAAAACAAGAGAGCTTTGAATGACCAGATTAAGAGCCTCTGGGGTCAAACATTGCTTATGCCTATAAAGTAGCCCAATGCGGGTGTTAACAGCCTTAGCAATGTTGTCATTGTGATAGGCATAGTTCATCGTACTGTCAATAGTAATCACCAGATATTTAAAGAGCTGAACTGGCTTCAGGGGAGAGCCCTCTTCCTTGGTGATAGAAAGAGGGTAAGTTCTGTGCCTATTTTGGGAGCTGGAGAACAGCATAGTTTTAGTCTTGTAATTCATAACTAACTTGTGCTTATGGAACCATCTTTCTATGACTACAAAATGACTCTGTAGCCTGGATTCAAGAATCTTAGGGTCTGGATCACTGGTAATCAGTACAGCATTGTCAGCCTATGAAAGGATGTGACCCTGACAGGAGTAAGGAAGATTGTTGAGGAAAATGCTAATTAAAAGAGGGCCCAAGATGAATCCTTGAGAAGCTCCAGATAGGACAGGTCTGCTATCTGCGAGGGTGTTACCAATCTTCACCTGCTGTGTATGGTTGTACAGGTAACTTTCAAACCAGGCTACGCTGTCACGAACTGGGCCAATGGTGATAAGCTGTTCGACCAGGAGGGCATGATTCACGGTGTTGAAAGCTTTGGTTAAATCAATGAAAGCAGCACCTACCAGATGTCCTTGATCTGAGGAGTGGTGAATAAAGCCTGTGAACTCCAGAAGGGCAGTAGTGGTACTATGACCATTTCTGAACCCGTATTGTTGAGGGCATTGTAGCTGATATTTTTCTAAGTATTCAACCAGTTGGTCAGCCACTATACATGCAAGAGCTTTCAAGAGTGGGGGCAGGATAGAGATAGACCTGTAGTTCCCAGTAATTGTGCAATCCCCAGACTTATGAACTGGAATCACAGTGGCAGATTTCCATTTCTGATGGAATTGAGAGTAACTAACTGACATGTTAATAATATGTGTTAGAGGTGACAGAATTTTATCCAACGTAAGGGCTACAAACTTAAAATCTAGGGTGTCGCCACTAAATCTTGATTTCCCTAATACCTTGAGTAGGTAATTCCTGGCTTCATGAGCTGAGAGGGTTTTGAAATAGAAAGGAGGATCAGAAGGGTGCTGAGTCTCTTTCCCAGAGTAGTCACTTGTGAGGGGGTGAGAGAAGTAGCCAGGTGGCAGAACACCACTCAGGTCTGTGAAGACCTTATTAAAAGTGTTAGCAATAAGTTTGGGGTCCAGTGAGGGTACACCATCAATGTTAAGCATGGTAGGGGCAGATCTGAGGTCTCTCCCAGTGACCTCTTTAAGGCTAGTCCCAAATTTTCTGCCATCATTACAGGTCTGTGAGAGCACTTCCTTATAATATTGATTTTTAGCTGCACGAATAGCCCTCGTGCAGTTGTTTCTAGCCACTTTGTACCTCTGGATGTCAGCCTGGTTACACAGGGATCTAGACCTGTGCCATAGATAGCCTCTGGCATTCAGAAGCTCAAGGAGGTCCAGAGAAAACCAAGGATTACAGCAGCCTTTGATTTTATGCTTTTTATTGGGGGCATGCCCATCACATATGGCGTTGAACTGAAGAATGAATTGGTCAGAGGCAATGTCAATGTTGTTAGTTGTGTAAACCATTGACCAGTCCTGATTATGCAGGTCACCTTTTAGTGATTCAAGATGCCCACAGATGAGTACCCTGGTGGTAATTGTTCTAGTGGGTGGTTTAGAGAATTTTTTCTCCCAATGAAACAAGTCTGGGGAGTGGTCACTGAAGACATCTGGGAGTACGGTTGTGTCCGATATATGATCAGGGTGATTAGAGAGCACCCAGTCCAGTAAGGTACCTCTACTCCCAGCTTTATAACTGTTTCTAGTGGGAGACTCGACTAGCTGGGTGATGTGAACTGCTGAAACTGCATCTTAGAAAGGGCTTGTGTCTGGAGAGAACAAATTGATATTGAAATCTCCTAACATGATAATTTCCAAATTAAGACTCAGAGAGCCAAAACACTCCAGGAGTGAATCAAAGCTGGAGGCCATCTATCTGGGAGGAATATAGATTGAAAACACAGTAAGGGTTTTATTGTGTGCACCTAGAAGCACTTTTATGGCAGGGGCTTGCATATGGTCATCAGTTTTGGGCAGAGTTAGAACAAGACCTTGAAGGTTGCTTTGGAGGTAAATCGCACAACCACCCCCACTCTTGGAGAGATGATCTTGTCTAAAGACTGTGTAGCCTGGGATGGAAATTGAAGCATCCACTACTTTTGGAGCATACATAGTGAGGCCTTGCAGATAGGACCTTAACACACTGCTCCAGTGCTTTGCTTAACGAGCTTCATCAGAGGAGCCTATCTCACTCCAACACTTGATCTGGTATCTGGGCTGCATGAAACAAAGGACTGGTTGACTCCGCAAATGGAAACATCACAATAGTCTTGTGGCTACAAAATGGAGTAGCTGCAGCAAGAGGGCCATTTCACCTACAAACAACTACAGTTTCAAGGATGCTTCATAGCTCTCTTTGGTTGTGTATTTCACCTAATTACTCCCCTAATCTGTCACATTCATGTGTAAAATGTTTTTATTTTCTTTTTAATGTTGTTCTCGCACTTAAAAAGTGAGTTCTTTAAAAAAAATCTGCCATTACTTCTGAGAAAGAACTATGTAGGTTCGAAAGCTTAAGGTTAGTCTGTAAATCTTTGTTGGTCTAATAAATGGGGTAACCCGTGAGGAGGGCACATGGGGAAGGGCGCCATCCATAATTGCGACTCATTCCCCAGTGAATCCCTCATGGCGACCGGAGGGTATGGCGACCAGATGGGGTTGTGGATGAAATAAGCGACATGATGTCGCTATATGTGTGTGTGCACGGGGGGGAGTGAGCATGGCAAGTGTGGGCTAGGACGGGGCAGAGGAGCTGAAGGGGTGGTGCTGCAGTGGGTTGCTGAGCTGTGTCATGGCATTGGGGGATGGTCTGTGGTCGGGGTGGGTGAGGTACCGGGTCCGGGCACTGGTGCGATTTTATTGCACCAGGCCCAAACCTTTTATTTTTACATGTGTTCACCCCCCTCAACATGCACCCCCTGGAGCTGAGAATCCTTTAGTAGGGGGTGCAAGGAGTGAAGCCCCTCATGTGGGGGTGTGTGGGGGGCACAGCTCCCCCACAGAAATCATTGAAAAGTATGTCCCCAGTGCCATTTTTCTGTGCAACAGGGTGTCAGAGTGTCGAAAATGTTTTCAGCCTCTGACTTCGCGATAACAGTGATCACCTTTAGGCTTTCACAGTTATCACATAGAACCAATACATGGTATCAAATCACCTATTTTGGGTAGCTTTGTAATGGGACCAGTATGGCAATAAACAATTTTTTGACATCATGGAGAATAATGCAATCTGCTATCTCATGTGGAAGCATCATAACATCAGGAAGAAGGAAGCACAGCTGGATAGTGACATCTATTTCCTAACACAGGAGATTAGTTAACAAGTTGAACAGTGTGGATGTATGGACAAAGGTAGTGGAGTGGGTGCAGAAGAGCCTTAGCAACAGGAGTGAGAGGATAGTACTGAACTGGAGGAGATCAGAAGAGAGGGAGGTGACAAGTGGGGTACCACAGTTGCCAGTCCTGGGGTCTTCACTATTCAATATTTTGCAGAAGGACTGGAAGGGAAAGTATGCCTGTTTGCAGATGACACAAAGATCTGCAACATTATTGACACACAAGAGAGAGAGTGGATAGACTGACAAGGTACTTAAACAAATTAGAGGAATGGTCAAAGGTATGGCAGCTGGGGTTTAATGGTAAAAAGTGTAAGGTTATGCACATGGGGCAAAAGAACACAGGGAAACATATCAACTAGGAGGGGAGGTAATGGCAACAACTAACCAGGAAAGGGACCTAGGAGTCTTCATACCAGATGACCTCAAGGTGACTAGTCAGTACGTAAAGCAGTGGATAAGGCAAGCAGGATGCTAGGATGCATTGGGAGAGGAAAAACAAGTAGAAAGAAGGAGGTAATATTGTCCCTCTGTAGGTCACTGGTGAGGCCCCACCTCGAGTACTGTGTTCAGTTCTGGAGCCCCCATCTCAGAAAATATATCAACCAGGTGGAGACAGTGAAGAGAATAGGAATCAAAATGGTCCAGGACATGCATCAAAAACACTATGAAGAAAGGCTCAGGGAACTAAATATGTACTCACTGGAGGTGAGAAGTGACGGGGGGACAAATATGCCAGAAGGATAAATAAGGTAAGGGAGACCAGCTATCTACAGAAAAGGATGCACACTAGGACTAGAGGTCATGATATGAGGCTAGAAGGGGGAGAGACTCAGAGGCAATGTAAGGAAGTACTTCTTCATGGAGAGGGCAGCTGAAATCTGGAACAGGGTACCAGAGGAAGTGGTGGGTGCAGATATGGTGCAGGCATTCAAGTATGCATGGGATAGACACAGGGGACTACTGAGACTAGGACAGAGAGGAAGTGTGGAAACAGGTCCAGCAGGATCTGATGTGAGGAAGTAAGATATTTCTTAAAACTAAACCAGAGCAGACTGGATGGATCTGGAGGTCCTTTTCTGCTGACAACTACTATGTAACTATGTAACCTAGTGCAGAAAACAGAATATTGTTCATAAAAACCTTACTATCTGCAATCCAGTAAGAAACACTTATAATTCAAACTATGATGAACATCTCTACCAGAGGATTTTGGCACTGGGTCATAATGTTGCAAGACATTATGCTACAGCATATATCACGCTGCCAATACAGCACAATATATTGCCAGTGTCATAAGTCTATTTTTTGCACCTGCATCCCCCATCTAAAATGTCTAACTCCTAGTGGGTTAACAGTAAATATCACACAAAGTGCAAAAAATGTAAAAATCCATGCATCTAGGACCAGGAATTGAAATCCGGTCCCAAACGCACTGCCTGCTTCCCTTGCTGCCAGTGGCTCATCCCAAAAAGCCACGGCAGCTGCTTGGTGGACCCCTGTCCAGGCAAAGGTCTTATCCTCTGCCTTGTAGAGTGAGGCGGTGCACTACCATGCATACTGCTTTTTGTGGTTTTGCACCTTCTCACTCTTCCCTACCATGCTGTTAGTGTTGTGTGGTTTTGCCATATGCTGTAGAGTGTACAACAAAGGGACCCAGTAGGGAGGATTTCTGAGAAACTGAGAAATCACCTCAGTCAAAGGACATACTCTAAGAAAGTTCTTTTGAAAAAAGAGGTTGGGAAGATTTCTGCTACACTAGAGGGAAAAACTGTTAGGTCAAAACCAGAACTCCAGAAAGAGATCCACATGAACTACCTGAAAACTTCAAAGAGAGCTATATTCAACAAAAAGAAGAATCTGAATACCCTCTAACAAGCCACACTTCTCAACAATAGTAACGAAGACAATAATAACCTAGAATGACAAGGAAATGCTGCTGAACATCTCTCTGTTGTTAATTTATTGAACCACACACTGACTACTAGAGAATTAACTGTACTTTCTAAGGGACTCACATTCTGCCCAATACAACAGCTTGATAGAATACAGTTTTGTAGGGAACTAAACGAATACTTCCATAGACTGAAACTTAATGCATTTTTTCACAGCAACGAAGATACCCCAGACATCAGCATTTCACTGGAAATGAAATAGAAGTTATCTTGTTTTATCTTCCCAAGTGGGCGTAATGCTAAACTAGACACTTATATTCAGTGTTTTCACCACAAAGTCAATTGCAAGATCCTTAACAAGCAAAAACAGGTCCATTACAACCTCTCCCCATTAGAGAGGAAAGCAATATGATCACTGAACTCTAACCATAACATTGTTATAAAAAAAAGCTGATAAAGACACTGCAGTTGTGATTGTAAACTGGGAGGATTATGTCTATGCAAGCAATAATACCAACAGGGTGGGCAGTATTGCCCATACCGCCCACCCAGGAGGGTATTATTGCACTTAGAAAATGGGCACTGTAAAAGAAAAAAAGTTCAATAAAATAATGTACATAAAAAGTAGTTTGAAATACATTTGTGTAACAAAATAGTTCCTCCGCCTGCATCAGAATTTTTTTTTTTTGTGAGGTAGGGTCTTTCGTGGTTGTCATGGTTAGGTGTCTCCCCCTCTACACACATACACACACACACACACACACACACACACACACACACACTCACTCACTTGTGTGTTAAAGCCCTGTTTTTTTTTTTCCAGTTAAGGTTTTCATTTTGCGTTTCTGTTTTTCTTTCTCTCCCTCACCTCTACAAGCTGTCATCCTTCCCCCCACTCGTACAATCATGGTAATTCTACTGGCACAGTGGCACCTGGAAGATCACCTCTTCCCTTCATACTATTGTGTATACTTTTTTGAGGGTAGTTCTTTTAGTAAGAAGAGGCTGATCATTTAAGGGAGAGAATGTCTATCTAGTGAAGTGCTGTGTCAGTCCTAAGAGGACGCCGGGAGAGAGAGAGAGCAAGATACTTTTTGAATGGGATGAGCTTTACTGGGGCTTCACTTTAGGGTCACAGAGTCTGTTGAGAGCTGTGTCATTTTGAAAAGTTGAGCTGACAGCTTAGATAGTAAGAAAATGTTTTTCTTTGCAGTTGACCAGTTAAAATGTGTGGCGATGTGAGAGCGAAAGATCGGGAACTGACACGCGGGGTGTGTGTGTGTGTGTGTGTGTGTGTGTGTGTGAGCGAGCAAGCAAGCGAAACAGAAAGAGACTCTGGATGAACCATCGGGGATGAGAAAACAGCACAAAAAAAGAAAAAAATACGGCTACTGGGATTCAGGTGGTACGCGTGTGTGAGCAGTGGAGTGAATGACTCAGTAACTGCAGTCATACAAATCAGAAGCAGCTTTGTTTTTCAGGTGCGAGGTGATGGCAGGCTGATGGAGCAAGAGTGTAGTGCTCTGTGTGAGTGCAGCTGTGAAGAGTTACATGGGAGATGATGGTACTGTAAAAAAACAAAACAAATAATGTGTAGCGAGAAATTAGCTCAGGGGAGGTTGTATGAGGTTTAATTAGGCTTCTGCTTTGTGCTTGTAATGGATGTGAAGCACTGAGTGCGATCGCTACTTTCTTACTGAAGTTAGCGTTAGGACTTTAGCATGATCAGGTAGAGCAACTGATGGAGACTAAATCCACAGACGGGCGGTTGAAAAGAGTAACTGCACAAGCCTAGTTTCATTTTCCCCTGCAGGAAGTGATCATGGAAATTGTGCCCGTTGCTCCTTAAATGAGCAGTAAACAGTTAATTAAGTAAATTTAAGATATGTGCCTATTGTTGTGGGGGGAAACAGAAAACAGCAAATTTCTTGGGGATTGATTGTGGCTGACATGACAGGTCTCACTAAGTGATGAGAAAAAAGATGGCGGCAGTTTGAATTTGTGTGCTCAGTGCCTCAGCCAATGGAAAAGCAGGCTGGGCACTAGGATACTTGTCTGGGTATGAGGCAGGTATGTGCTGGGGCTTTTTATTTGGTGGGCCTCTATTGTCTGATAGATGCCCACCTAAATAAGTGTCTCAGCCAATCAGAAGAGAGAATTGTCTTTGCCCATTTTCTAAGACGCTAATAGACAATTACCAGATGACACTTACTATAGGGAACTGGTTAATGATCCAACTGTGCAATACACCACGGAACTATCGGACATAATCAGATAATTTCCTAAGCTTGTCCAAGACAGAATAAATGATCTCATCCCAGATGAATAGGCCAGGTACATTGTACATGCTGCCCAAGATCCATAAACCTGGGAATCCAGGGAGACCTATAATATCTGGGCAGGGTACCCTGACAGAGGGGATCTCTGGATTTATAGAAACAATTTTAAAACTGCTTGTCATGAAAAGGAACAGCTAGATTCAGAACACTACACACTTCTTGTGTAAATGTTCTGTTTTGGGGGTTTTACCATCTAATACCATATTAGTCACAGTGGATATAAACTTCCTCTAAAGTAATATTCCACATACTAATGGCATTTCAGCCTGTCTTGCATACCTACAAGAGAAAGGACAGTGCCACAACATCCACCCAAAATTAATTGTGAGACTTTTTGAATTGATTCTGCCCACAACAACTTCAGTTTTAATGGTAAACATTATATACAAACTATGGGAACAGTTCAATTCAGTTCACATTTATTAAAGTACATATAAAAACAAAGTTATTACATACATAGGTCAATTAAACAAGACAAAACCAAACATACATATCCTTATTATATAACTGAGATAAAAACCCATTATCTTATTGCACATCTCCCATTACATAATTCCATAACATGGTTGCTGTACTTTAAAACTTATTTGTTGATAAACACAACTTACAAACCATATAATTCATATCTATCAGGTAATTATATTCACTGAAATTTACACATTATCATATATGCATAACTTGTGAGGGCAAATATTTGTACAATATTTTTTGTATTAGTTTAAATTATTATGTAACTTTTATAGGTAACATCTGACCCTATCTTAAAAATAGGCTATACAAGCATTTTCCTTTCTTCCAGCAACTTAGGGCAATCCCACATTAGATGTAAAGCAGTGAGTCTGACATTTTCATCACCTAAACATGGAGCATCAGCAGTTTGAACATTATTTGGTTTCCATATATTTCTGAACAAATCAAACCTTAATTTAGTCAAGGCTTTCCTATATTTAGCATTTCCAAAATAGGCAAGATATTTTTCTTTACAAAACAGCTGTTTTGTTAAATTTAAAGTCTTATATCTATCAGATTCTCTGATGTTACCCACATCTCCCTGGGTGGCAGTGTCTATAATTCTCTCTTTTGTCCTTAATTATGCTAACCTTTATTTAGGATATTAGGAGAGAAAAATGTTTATTTCCCCAAGACTAATCTTTTTTATCATAAGATAGATCTTTGGAGGCGTTTTATAGATGACATTATTATGGTGTGGAAAGGAGACAAAGAGGATGTGGAAGAATTTAAGGAGTGGATGCAAAATACAAACCCTAATTTAAAATTCACAGTCCATGCAAGCATGAGTGAGGTGTGTTTCTTAGACCTGTCAATTTCTAAAAAAAATAGATAGTACAATAAAGACTAAAATGTACCACAAGGAGACAGACAGGAACACCATCCTCTATGCGACAAGCTGTCATCCACAGCATATGAAAAATAGTATTCCTAAGTCCCAATTCCTAAGAGTTAAAAGGAACTGCAGTGAGGTGGAAGATTTTAAAAATTGAGTGTAAGAATATGAGACAGAGGTTTCAGCACAGGGGGTACTGTCAGGAAGTGTTAGACTGGGCAGAAATGGAAGTGAGACTAAGAAATAGAGATGTACTGATAAAACAACCAATACAATTAAAAGTGAATCAGTCTCGGGGCCTAAATTTCATCACAACATATGGAAATAGGTCTAAAGAAGTGAGGGATATCATTATGAAACATTGGAATATCATAAGTTCAGATTCGATCTTGGGTAATATATGTCAATCAGTGCCTAGAGTTAGCTATTAAAAAGGAAGGAATCTGGTGGATATGTTAACACATAGGGCCAGATATTCAAAAGAGTTGAGCCATGCGCAATAGGGTTGCACCTGCGCAAGTCCGAAATGCGCCATTCTGTGATATTCAGCAGGAGGCAGTTCCACCCCCCAAATCATGCTGAGCAACAGCGCAATGATAATGAAGGCATGTGCAACTGAAGGGGGAGGAACCATGCATAAACTGCACAGCCCGATATTCAGCCCGGGCCATGCAGAGTTATGCAGGTGCAACCCCTACCTGCGCCTGCACAAAGTTATGCCGAAAAAAAAAAAGAACAAGTTGAGGGCCACCCACAGGTGAGCTGCCACATTGCAGGGCGCAACACAGCAGCTGCCACCTGTGGGTGGCCCTCGACATGTTCCTGCCTGCACCTGGCGCCCTCCCCATGCCCCGATCAAGAGCATCAGTATCCCCCCCAAGTCCAATATCCCTGGTGGTCCAGTGGATCGAGAGTAGCCCAATCACGGGCATAACTGCCCCTCATTAGCCCGATCGCGGGCATAACTATATCCTCCAGTAGCCTGATGGTGAGCAGAAGTATTTCCCCGCCCGAGTAGCCCGATTGCGGGCAGCACAGTATTCCCCCCCCGAGTAGCCCGATCGTGGGCGGCATTCCTCATCGTGAGTTGATCCAGTGGCCCCTCACCCCACCCGCCCACGGACCCTCACCACCCGTTCCCCAGCCAGCCAGGGATGGCAGCACCCCACCGCCTGCTCCTGCCGCCACTGATCGACAGCGGGTAGGCTCAAGCCCAGAGCATGAGTCATCGGCGATGAATGTTACATGGTCAGTCGTCCAGATATGTGAATGAATCTATCACATATCTGGACTGACTCTATGGTATAGAGCTGCATGCCCATTGGCCATGCTCTGAACCACTGGGCAGTCCTACCGAGCTGTCAGTCGGGCAGTGGGGCGCAGGCGGTGGGTGCTGCCACCCGCCGGCTGACAGGGGAGCGTGGTGGTGGGGCCCGTGGGCGGGTGGTGAAATCTAGATCACCAGGGATATCATACTTGGGGTGAGGAATGCCACCTGCAATCGGCTATCATGTCCACTGGACCACCAGTGATATTGACTTTGGGAGGGTTCCTGATGCCCGCGATCGGGCTAATGGGGGCGGGTTAGGTTATGCCCAATGATCGGGCTACCAGGGGAGGGGAATACTTCGCCCGCTATTGGGCTACCTAGGGTGGGGTACACTGTTTTGCCCATGATCGGGCTACTGGGGACAATGTTATGCCCGTGATCGCCTACTGGGGAAACAACCTATGCCTGTGATTGGGCTGCAGGGGTGTCGGCCCCACAGCTGCCACCTGACAGGGCGCCAGGTGCAAGTCGTTGGAGATCGGTGCACCTGCATGCTAATGGCATGCAAATGGGGCCGTAATCAAATGCAAATGGCCCCCCATGAGCCTTGCATAAATTATGGCCCCATTTGCATGTCACCCTTTGAATATCGCAGGTCCTGTGCATGGCACAATGGAACTTGCGCCATCGCATCTCAATGCTCCACTCTGACCATTCTGCACTGCACAGTTCCACCGGCGCTATATGGACACTGGTATTAGGGTGATATTCAAAGAAGTTGCGCCATAGCACAACTCCATTGAATATCACCCTGGCCACACCCCAGCACAACTATTTTGAGTGGTGCAGGGGCTTGCGCCACTAAATGGTGCAGTTTGAATATCTGGGCCATAGTCTTCAGCCAATAGAAAATAAAAATAGACAGTCATGGCTACCAGATTAACCAGCAGGCAACTATTAATGCAGTAGATGTAAATACTGCCATGTGATGGAGAAAACTACAATATTTACCAGTTCTAATGCTACCAAGGTGTATGACATCAGGAACTTTATGAACTGTGATAGCACACATGTGGTGTATATGGCAACATGTACCCGTAACAAGTTTTATGTGGGTAAAACCACTAGACAATTGAAAGTGCAGGTGGGGGAACATATGGGGGCAATAGAGAATATAGATCTTAGGAATGCATTAGCAGTGCATGTTTTTGAAAGTAGAGATAGAAATGCCCATAGGTTCAGCTTTAAGGGCATAGAAAAAGCTTATGTGGGGAAAAGAGGAGGGAACTTAGAAAACATGTTATCATATAGAGAGGCATTGTGGATCTTTCAGTTGGGAGCTCAACATGATCCAGTTCTAAATGAAAAACTGGACATAATGCCATTGCTGAATAGTAAAATGTATAGACGCTGATTTAATGAAGAAGGGGAGGCCTTCAGAAGTTATGTAATTATGCATCACATGTATATAGGCAGGACTGTTGGAATTTTACAGAAAATATATGTGTAGCTGGATATAATAGAACTGAGTGTGGATGTTTCTCTAGAAATAGTAAACATAAATTGTTCAATAGTAATCTGGATTTAGCCCTCAGTAGTGATTCTGTATGGGTAGTATTATGTGGTTAAATTATGCTTTAGATATCTCTCCCCCTATTTTTGTGGATATGCATTGTGTCCCATTGTTTCATCTTATTTTAACTGTTACAGGTGCTATATTCCTGAACAAATGAAATGATACTTAAGATATAGCTATAATAAATGTGCATATATTTATATATATATATGTAAATAATGGATTATGAAGGAAGCACAATTACAGCTACATTTTGATATATTGCTACAGATAGTGATTCTAGTATCAAGGAATAATAGTCACTACATGTTTTTAACGTTAGCATCTGTTAGGTATGAGGTTTATGCACATTCTGCGCTTGTCACTTTAAATTAATTATAAGCCTTTAATTAGGCAGTTTTTCTGATTGGTGGATGGATATTTTTAAAGGCTGTTAGATTTCCTCACAAGTGTTCCTTTGAAAAAGCCAAGTAAGACAAAACCGGTCGGGAGTTTTGTCTGCAGTTCTTGAAATTGTTTATGTAAAATAAATTACTTTTATATTGATTCAGCGACTCCTGGTGCCTGTATGTTTGTTGGAAGAAATTCTCTCTATAGCTAATTTGGAGAATGCTACATAATCCATAAAGGGATTTAACAAAGTATCATTAGGTAAACGTATTCTGTTTAACTTTTGATTTAACTTTACAAACCAACAGTAAGGATTGTCAGATTGCTTTGCATGTCTCTTCTGCCATGGACTTAACAGACTATCAGTAGGTGCATTCATTACTTTTGTAGCATAACAGATGTTTCTTTTTAATATTTTGGCCTTAACAGATACATTTCCAGTTTCTGCTCGAACAGCACTATTCATTACATATAGGGGAACACCTAGTATGTTTTTTTTTTTAAAGGAGGCTTGACGTGATTCAAGTTCTTTAATATTAGCATGTAGACCCAATACTTCTGCTCTGCAAAGGACTTTTGTATTATTCTTTGCATCTAAACACATGTATAAGGCTGAAAAATAATATTTTGCAAAAGATCCAGCAAATCTGTTAATTCCCAACATGCTACTTTTATCATTCTCTTTAATATGTGTTATCTGTGATTTCCAGCTTACATATCTACTAAAGACAATCCCCAAGTATTGAAATTCCTTTACCTCTGCTATGACTACACCATTAATGTTCCTGGGTTCTAGCATTTTCTTTTGGGACCCAAAAGTAAGAATCTTTATTTTTTTTTTTTATATTCAGCGACAGTTCCAATTTCACCAGACTTTCTCTAACTGAGCCTGATGCCCTTTTCTGCCCAAGCTGTGTTTGTGCTAAAATAATGGCGTCTTGCGCATACAAAAGTATTTTCACTGAAACTTGATTATTTTTATGGTGGAAAGTATAAATTTTAGAGATATCCTCCAACAGGGTTTCGATATAAATATTAAAAAGAACGGGCTAACAAACACCCCTGTTTAACTCCAGTATTTGCTTCAATTTGATCAGTTAATGCTTCATTCTTCCCAGATCTCTTAGTTTTGTATTCTTATGAAGTAAATCAACATATCTAATAGATTATGTTCTATGCCTCTTGATTTTGATATATGCCAAAGAATGTCTCTATTAACAGAGTCAAACACAACCTTTCTATCTACAAAGGCTGCATAGATTTTCCTTTTCTTTTGTTTAACATATTTATTAAGAATACAATTCAGTACAAATATATGGTCTAATGTAAACCTCCCTTTATGGAACCCTGCTTGAAATGGAGATAATATATTCTTTTCATCTATCCAGCACAACAATCTATCTAACAAAATTCTGGAAAAGATCATTAAGCTGACACTCAATAAGGTAATGGGTTAGTAATTCAATGGGGTATTAGTAGCCCCCTGTTTATGGAGAGGTATGATTATTCCGGTTTTCCGGTGCTCAGGAATTGTTTTGCTTCTGGAGATAAATTCAAAATGAGGAAATAATAGGTCTACCTACCAGGCCAGGTCTGCCTGAAACACTTCAACTCCAGGGTTTTCTATTCCTGGGGCTTTATTATGGTTCTGGGTAGAATTGTGGCTATTATTTCTTGTTTTGAAAAACTTAACTCTCTAGAGTTTATAAGCTCAATTATTAAATTAGGTTCTTCATCATCAAACACAGATGTTAAATAATTAGTTCTTAAACATGAGTTGCCAACAACCTTTTTGTAGTGATGGTACCAAACCTCCCCAGGAATAACTGCCTCTATATTAAATCTATTCTTATAAATTCCCAAAGCTGCTATGTTCCAAAACATTACATTGTCTTTGTTCTTGATTGCCTCCTGCATACTGAACCACATACCTTTATAATACTTAGCTTTTTTCCCTTTTTTCATTTCTTTATATTCAATTTTGAGATGTTTCATTGATATTCTGTCTTGAATTGAATTATGTTTCCTGATACATCTCCCAACTTTTGAAATAAGTGTTTTCATGTTGATACAATCAGCATCATACCATCTTGCTTTTTGCCCTATACTGAGAGTCCTGGATCTGGTATCTTTTGAGATCGACTGTAAAATAGTCTCAACTATTTCACTAAATTGTTTCCACACTATTTCTGACATGCTAGTTCCAATACATGATATGCAATTACTTTTCATAAATCTCAGACTTTCCAATTGAAAGGTTCTTTGGACCTTCCTCCACCATCTGGTCTGTCCATTTAATTTTCATAGAATTACATATCATATTTTTGTCTGCGTCTGCTTTCTTTTCATAATCTATATCTTTACACAGACTCCTAACTCCCCCTTAAAATAATTTAAAGGAGTCTGCGGTCATTTTCCCATAGATCCAGGACTTCCAAATGGCTGACATTAGCCCAAGAGAAGACATCCACCATAAAGTAATCAATGACACTGCCCCCCATTTAAACAAGAAAAAGTCATGTTGCCCTTCCGATCTCCATGGCATCTGCCATTAACAATTCTCAAATTAAGTGCATTCAAACAATCTAACAATGTGTGTTCCTGTACATTCAATTTAGAATCCATTGAAGTTCTAATAGGTACACCCAAAATATTGTCTAGGTTCCAGTTGTTCTTATATTCTGGCTGGCTACCTGTTCTGGCATTAAAATCTCCAACTACTATAAACATAGCTCCTGGAACTGTACCTGAAGAGAGAATATTATTTCTTCCATCTTCTGAAGATATTTATTTATGGAAGATTTTTTTGAATGGGGAGGGATGTAAATATTAACCAATATACATGAGGGTAAACTCTTTCTAGATATTTCTACACACAGAATATCATAGTTACAATCTCTAATAACACATTCAGCCTTTATTCCCTTATCAACCTTCATCATAGTATAGTGCAAACTCCAACTGAGGTATACCTAGATTTACTCAGTTTCTTTGCAGGAATATCCCACAAATAGAAGCCTTCAATAGAACATGCCTCCATGTTCATAGCCCAAGTTTTTTGGAGCATAATCAAGGAATGGAAGGCCAAAAATGTTGCACATCCAACATCCTTAAATTTACTAGCATTGCCAGCAATATTCCAACTAAGAATGTCTAGACTGAAAACTTAGGTTTCCAGGGAGTTTGTTTTTTGTCAGTTTCCCTCTACTGAATCCACAGTGTTGTTCCCACTAGATTGACTGGGTTGACTAAATGTATTAATTTCATATATTTCTGAATTGGAATATAACTTGGAATTTGAATTTTGGATCATGTCCCCTGAGCTATCGAGTATTACACTAGTATTTATTCTCAAACCTTTCTGCAGTCAACCTCTTATACTTCTGTTTTCTTAATTCAACATATTATCATCAGGTATGAGTTCATGTACTGTACCACTTCTGTAGGAACCATATAGCTGGTACCTTTTCTTTTACAACATCCTTGGATTTTGTTTCCTTACTACTCTTAGATTTCATTTTCCCCTGCATCAAGTCTTCTTCTGCTCCAATAGTCATCTCAGATTTAATTCCCACGGTACCTAAATAATTTTTCATTGAGATAATGTTTTGTCTTTCAGAACTAGATTTTGTTACCAAACAGATCCAGCCCTTTTCTTTCCCTACTTTATATCTGTAGACCAAGTTAATGTCCGTCCATGCAAGCTTATTCCCAAAAACACCCTTACAGACATTATAGACTGCTAATTTAAGTGTAATAGGGTTTTCATTTTTGGCTTTGGGGAGGCCCTTAAAGAAGACAGTGGGAACAATATTCTTTATTTTTGACACCAGCATTCCCTTCAGATAGTGTACTTGGTTCCTGCTGATACAATGGTGTCTGTAATCACTAGGTCCTGGTGCTTCTTATTTATAGAGATTATCTCCTGCAGTCCAGTAATAAGATATCTTTTTCTGTATACCATCTTCCTCCAGTAGTAATACATTCTGGATCAGCTCATTACAGCTATTATGGGCTAACTTAGGTTTCCTGTTCATTTTTTTAGTTTTACCGAGTTGAGTTCCAGAACCCTTGTTTCCATTTTGGTTATTTTTCTTAATCATTTTTAATTCACCCAATAACTTTTCTGTCTTCTCCACTTCCTTATTTCCAATTTCTTCTGTAAGTTTATTAAATGGCATGGATGTTTGAGCAACATTGCCAGTTTTAATGGCAGCTACTTTAATCACTTTTTCCCCGCTTAGTAAGTTATTTATAGAGGATGTTAAATTAACCTGTCATTGTTAAGGAGAATCCCATTGCATATTTCTGTAAGAAGCTACACTATAGGATCATCATCCTTATGAGTTATACCATTAGTAACTAATTTCCTTTTTTTTTTTTTGAAGTCTTTTTCCCTAATTTCTTTTTCTTTTTTCCATCATCTTCTGGCCATATTTTCATAGAGTGTCAGCTGGTGGTAACGTTAGATGTTCAGTATTCATTCTCTGTGTCTATGGTGTTAAAAAGGCATCAAATTCCTTGAGAAATTATCTACTAACTCTACTAGAGGTATTATGAACTGTGTCCCTGCATTTTTTCTTGTTGCTCACTATTTCTTATGTCATCAGAAAAGATTTAATAACAGGTGCCTCAATGACTATATTAGACATTACCCCATCTGTACCTAGGAATTGTTTATTGTCAGGACATTTATCCTGATTGATAACAAGTATATCAGTATCACCTTCCTGGGAAGTATCATTTTCATTCTTTAATATTCTAAATGTTTCCAATACTGGGTGTTCACTAACATCAAGATTTACAGATTCCCTTCTTTCTCTCTGTTTCTAGTAGATTTTATTGGGGAGGAACTAAGTGTTGGAAATGATAAACTCTGAGTTCTTACAACTTCACATTTCCCCACTAAATTTATCTGAGAACCAGGAGGTAGACTATAACTTGTAATCTTCTTGCCCCAGTTCCAAGATCAGCAACTGTATTATTCTTTTTCCCTTTACTGAGCTTTTTTTATGGCCCCTACTTTTTATTATTTGGGGGTTTGATAATATTTGCCAAGGGATTTCTAAGTGCTTGCCTAGTTTTCATTTTCCAATAATCCTAGGGCTTAAAACCACCTTAATGTATCTAAATAGTAAATACAAATATGACACAGGGATACAGTACAATGCACCACCAGCACCAGAAATAGAAAGGTTGGGAGGGGGGGTTAGTGTTCTATAAACTTCTATTACTTACAAATCATGACTGGATCACATAAAAATTACAACCACAATACCAATCTATCTGGAGACACAAATTTAGTATTCACTACAAAATAAAATAGCAGGATTCCAAAATGTCAGTTTTCTTCAGCAGTCACCAAAAAGCAGCGAGTTAATGTCTCTTTAAAATATAAAAGACCTTTGTACTTCACAAAAAATTCTTAGGATACTTAAAATGCTATAGAGCACTTAAGGATGCAAACTTCCTTGGCCAGAGTCCATTAACAACTGGGGCTTCTGACAGCAGATAAAGGTCTCAGGACTTGGAGTTTGTTCCATCCACTAAAAATGAATAGAGCACTTGTTAATTTTATTTACTTTTTGTTTCTTCAGTTCATGCTGAAGACTCACTAAATTTAACTTTAAGCTGCAAACTACCAACACAAACACCACCTCAGAACTAAAAAGACAATTAAAAGTCAAATTATTATATCCCACTAAGATTTAGACAAATACTCAAATAACTCATATCAGTACAGGCTGCAGTAGTTACTTACTTTTAGCTGATAGACAAGGGTTTCTAAAAAAAACTGGCATTAGAACTTCAAGATCAGCAAAACTTGAAAGCTGCACCTGTTTTGCGATGTTGAACTGTAATGATCCACTATCAGCAAGCCAGCAGCCAAGCCAGCAGCTAATGATGATAACGTTAATGTACCGAGATCAAAACAAATAGAACACTTCACATTTCAATGAAAGCTATAGCTGCCTTGGCTAGTAGGTATGCAGTGGGGGATATAAATAAGATACTGAAAGTTATAAAACAGGATTCAGCTCTGCTCCTTGGTATGCCCCTGAACAGTAATCTTGAAAAGCACCCTGTCTGTGTGCTGAGAAATGCAAATGTGCAGTCAAGACGCTATGTATGCGCTTTAATGTGAACTTGTCACGTGATCCACTGGCGCATAAAAATAAAATAGATTTTTAAGCTAAAAACTGTATAAAATCTAAAACCCCCAATTTATCTAAAATATTTAAGTTGTTGTATAATAATAACCAGTTGAAGGCAGTGCTATAGAATAATCATAAAACTGGGCAAGCAAAGATCTACAAAACAACAGCACATCAAAGCAGCAAAATTCAAGGACTGAGGTACGCCCATACAAATAAATGCTCTTCTAAATATTAAGTGCCGTCAGGAGGCAGAATTTGAAAAGTTTTCCAAGATACTAAAATACAAAATACTAAATGTTTTCAACTTCAGGAGGAATACTCAGGACAAGTCGGTTCCAAAGCCCAAACACAAGGGACAGTTCTTCTCTCCCTTCTCTCATAGGCTTCATCATCTTGTAGTCTTCCCGTAATCCACAGTCTTCCTCTAATTGGGGTTCCTCATGACTCTTCATCTACTGAAGCCTTGTTCTCCCTTATTTGACTGTCCACATAGGCTCTATGTTATCCAGGTTGTCCATGTCCATGTCCGTTCTCCAGAGTCACACCCCCCCATGGGGTGCTGTGCTTCTCTCACTTCTGGCATGGCTGTCCCACTGACAAGATTCCAGAGCCTGTAAAGGAAAGAGAAACAGAGCCAGAGAACTGTAGGGACAATTTCTGTGGCACAAGAACTTCTGGAAAAGAGCTAGAACTGGAAAACAACTATGGCAATGGTGCTATACCTTTAGTAAACCGAGAAAAAGTATTTCCATCTCTCTGCTCTGTTCAGCTACTGAACCAGCATGCAGCCACTCCTCCTTCATGACCAACAGTCCATACCACCTTTGGAGGATCCAAAGGATCTAAGGTAATAGTAATGTGCTCCAGAATGGTTCCACAGTATGCCAACCTTTTCATGGCAACTTTTTTGGAGGAGGATTTCGTAAAACAATCTACACACAAACCACTTGTGTATTTCTGTTATATTGACAATCTATTTATAATCTGGAGAGAAAGTACCTGCATACTCAAAAAATTCCATCAGGAACTTAACAACCTTCACCCATCCATTAAACTTTTCCTGGAGTACTATGACACCAGTGTTAATTTCCTGGACACCACAGTTACCATCAAGGATGGAACATTGCAGACTGTATTTACAGGAAACAGGCAGACAAACAAAGATACTTACATAAAAATAGCAATCACCCTCGGCACACAAAATATCTGTACTGTACAGCCAAGTGCTTCAATACCACCATATCTGCTTGAGTGAGGAGGACAGAGATAAACACCAGGCCACAATGAAAAAAACATTTATTGGGGAAAGGCATTACTCTAAAGAAATTTACAGAGTGGTAGAATGTGCTACATGTATACCAAGAGAACAACCACTACAATATAAAGAAAAGACCACCACCAACTGGATACATTTGGTTGTCACATATACAGTAACCCTTATCTGGAGCCCCTATGTAAAATCATTAAGTTCCTCCAACCAATATTCAGTGAGGATGACACCTTGAAATGTATCTTCCAAGAACTGCTTCAACTGTCTTTCAAACAACCACCTAATTTATCCAACCTGATTGTCAGGAGCAAACATATACCATACCAAAATAACAGAAATGGGAAAGTGATTAGGACAACCAAAGTGAGAACAGAAGAAATAATTGTTGAAGGGGTTAAAAGGAGGAATAAGACCTTTGACAGATATATACAGGAGAAAAGAAAAAGCAAAGGAGGTATCATTCAGTGGAGCACCAGAGAGGGGCAGAATATGGAGACTGATAAAGAAAAGGTGGAGGTTCTGAATGAACACTTCTGCTCAGTCTTAACACAAGAGGAATAGGGTAGTGGGCTGGTACTAGGAAATGAAGGACACCACACCAGTGAAGCTAAAACAAATCCCTTCACAAAAGAAAGGGTCCCAAAAGAACCAAAAAAATTAAAAACCAACAAAGCAATGGGACCTGACAGTATCCACCCAAGAATACTGAAGAAACTCACAGAGGAACTAGCTTCCCCATTAGCAGTCCTCTTCAATGAGTCCCTGGAGAGTGGCAGAGACCCAGACAACTAAACAAAATCTACAGGGGTACCATTACACAAATGTGGGAGCTGGGAAGATGCTGGTAACTACCATCCAGTCATCCTCACCTCAGTGGTGGGGAAAAATCAGAGAATCATTACTGAAGGAATGAATAATGCAATATATGGAAGCAAATGGAAAACTGGACCCAAAGCAGCATGGCTTCTCAGCAGAGAGGTCATGCCAGACAAACATGATTGATTTCTTTGAATGGGTGACCAGAATGTTGGACCAGGGTGGAGCAGTAGAGATAGTGTATCTGGACTTCAGTAAGATGTTTGACTCTGTTCCACATAGGAGACTAATAAACATGTTGGAACACACTGGAGTGGGGTATAAAATAGTCAGTTGGGTTAGGAACTGGCTCCAGGGGAGAACCCAGAGAGTTATGGTAAATGGCACTCTGTCAGAACAGATTAGGGGGGAAGGCATGCCTGTTCGCAGATGACACCAAGTTCTGAAACAGAGTAGACATGCCAGAGGAGGCCACAGGAACAGACTCTGATTTAAAAAAGCTGGGAGAATGGTCAAAACAATGGCAGTTGAAATTCAGCACCAGGAAGTATAAAGTTATGCACCTGGGGAGAAAGAACCCATGCAGGAAATATACCCTAGGAGGGGAACAACTGACAGAACATAAGGTTAAGAGGGATCTAGGAATACTCATATCTGATGATTTAAAGACAACCAGGCAATGCTAAAAGGTGGCACAGAAAACTAACAGTGTCCTTGGATGCCTAGGTAGGGGTATCACGAGTAGAAAAAGTGAGGTGATAATCCTGCTGTGCAGGTCCTTGATGAGGCTGCACCTAAAGTATTGCATCCAGTTCTGGAGGCCACACCTCAAGAAAGACAGACACTATCTGGAGACCATTCAGAGGAGAGCTATGAAGATGATTCATGGACTTCAACAGAACCCTACAAGTCAAGACTCAACCATCTCAAGATGTACTCACACTGGAAAGGAGGAGGGATGGGGGGATATGATTGAGACATTCAAATACCTCAAAGGAATTAGCTCAGTACAAACTAAGGACCTTTTCAGAGAAAGCTTGAATACACAAACAAGGGGGCACAGCATGTTCCTACAGGGAGGTAGGTTCATCAGGAAGCTTTTCTTCAATAAAAGGGTGGTGGAGCCTTGGAACAGTCTTTCCCCTGAAGCCGTAGCAGCAAAGACAATGACAGAGTTCAAGCTATCATGGGATAAGCACTGCAGAAACTTAGGAAGGAAAAAAGACTAGGGGTGGGTAGCCCGCACAGGCGGACTAGATGAATCATATGATCCCCTTCTGCCGGCACTTTCTTATGCTCTTATGTTATTTTATAAAACTAGGTGGCACAAGACCCTGCAATCATTGTAAATGTAAGACATGTGAGCACATTTCCACTTTAAACTTCATCAACACCCCCCACCAAAATAAACAATTCAAGATACAGGGAAATTATACATGTGCATCTCAGAAACAAGAAATGTCTGCAAACAGGTTATGTGGGGGAGACTGGACAACCTCTTCAAACCCAAATAAACTCACACAGACATAATATTAAAATTAAAGGACTGAAAAACCAGTGGGACAACATTTCTCTCAGTCTGATCACTCCATCTCTGACCTCTCTGTCCTGGTTCTCAAAGGACATTTCAAAAATACACAACAGAAATCAGCGTTTGAGATCAAACTTATATTTCTTCTGAATATGGTTCATGATGATATGAATGTGGACATTGGTTTCATGTTCCATTATACTATTTAAAGTGCTCCTGCTTCTTCCTTGTTTCAGGTATAACACATGGATAGATATTGTTTTTACATATTCCTTATATGCTTATGTATAAAATGGTTCTAATTTATATACCTATGGGCATTTATAGGTTTGATTTTATTTATTTAGATTAGGATTAATACCTTTGAGTCAAAGACTCATTTTCAAAGGTTCCAAGTCATGGACAAAGAGAGCAAAGACAAGTACAGCACACATACAGATAGAACAATAATTAAGATCAAGAATACAGTAAGTACAACAATTAAGAATAAACAGTGGCAAATAAAGCATGGTATACATCATGGCGAGCATTAAAATGGTGCATGAGGTACAGGTCTTGCTAGTTTCAAGTACAACTATACAGTAGGAGTATATAACACTACATCATGTTGTTGCAATGTAGGGAATAGATACATTAGTGATAGTGGGAGACATGTCAATAAGTTGGCCCATGTTTAGCTATAGGGAGTGGAGGGAAAAGGGGAGAAAGAAAGAAAGAAAAAATAAAAGGGAAAAAATGAAAGGGAAAAAGGTGAGCAGCCAGAGTGGCATTGTCAAAGTGGATAGGGATAGTGAGGGCAGGAATAGAGTGGAAGATAGTGAAGGCAGGGTGTAGTTAGTGAAAGAGGTGGTGAGTGGGGAGACGGGGAGGTGAAAGAAACGGGTAAAGGGCAGGGGGATTTAGTCAAAATTAATTTCTTGCACAGCTACAGGTGGTGGTACCCTCGAGGTGGGATCGTAGCCCCCTTTTGAACGGACTCATCCTAGTATTTACTGTCAGGGTGTCAGGTAGTTCATTAAACCATTTTGGGCTCTTAAAAGTAATGGATTTTTGTGACAGTGATGTACATTTGAAAGAGACTTGTAGCCCTCCTTTTGCAACATTTCTTGTTTGTTTATTGTGCACAGACTTCCTGAACAAACAGCTTATGGATTCTGGCATGAGGCCTAGTTGTGCTTTTTTCACAATCAGGCATGTTTGATATTGGGCTCTTTGGTACAGTGGCAGCCAGCCTGTCTCACAGTAGAGTGCACAAGTGTGGGTCCAGTGATCTGCCCCAAGAGTCATGTGACAAGCCCTATTCACGAGTTTATGTACCCTGTTTAGGGCAGTGTCTGATCCAGCAATATATATTGGTAAGCCATAATCAACAGATGGTAATACTGTGCTGCCTATAGTCAATTTGAGAGCCGCAGGCATCATTGCATGCTTGTTTCTGTGGAGAATGCTCAATTTCATATTGGCGGTTTTGATTACTTGATCAACGTGGTAGGAGAAATTGAGAGTGTCATCAAGGAAGACACTCAGATATTTAAAGGAGAAGACTTGTTCAAGAGCATCACCCTTATGGTTCTGAATCTGAAGGGGGCCAAAATTCTTTTTATTCTTTGGGATTGAGAAGAGCATGATTTTGGTTTGTTTATGGTTTAGTAGCAGTTTGCGTTGACAGAACCAGGTTTCAAGTTTGAGGAAACTCTCGAGTAGACCTTTTTCAATGGTGAAGTGGTCCCTTCCTGGGACCGATATGACGGCATCATCTGCATATAAAATGATATTAGCAGGGCAGACTTCGGGGAGGTGGTTTATGAACAGGCAGAAAAGGAGCGGACTGAGTATAGACCCTTGCGGTACACCAAGGGACACTACCTTAGGGTCAGAGAGTGTGTCACCTATTCTGAATCGGGTTCTTTGCATCAGGTAGCTATGATTCCAGGACACTATATCAGGGGCCAGTCCCATGGAGTGCAGTGTGTTTAGTAGCTGGTGATTAACTGAGTCAAATGCTTTGGTAAGGTAAATGAATACTGACCCTACCACCATCCCTTGGTCAAAGGCATTGTAGAGCTGGGTGGTGAAATTCACCAGTGCGGTCATGATCGAGTGCCTTTTGTGAAAGTCATGCTGATTGTTGCAGATTAGTTGGTAACAGTCAAGGAAGTCAGTGAGTTGTTCTGAGACTATTTTCTCAAGGGCTTTGTAGAGGGGAAGGAGGATGGATATTGGCCTATAATTAGCAGTGAGTGTTTTATGCCCTGATTTAAAGACTGGAGTAACCAGGACAGATTTCCAGGCATCTGGGAATACACCTGATCTTAGTGAGGCATTGAAAACCTTGGTGATAGGGTCTGCTATAACATCAAGCGTAATGGCAACTAGCTTCACATCTATCAGATCACTCCCCATTCTGGTCTTTCCGAATACCCTCTTTACTGGTTTGATGGTTTCAGAGATAGTGACTTGTCTAAAATAGAATAATGGCAGTCCGTCCCTCTCCAAGGGGGTTGATATGTTGCCTTGAGATTGATTATTTATGGGGTTTAGGAGTCTCTTGGAAGCAACCCTGAGAGATCAGTGAAAGATGTATTAAACTCATTGGCAATCAGTCATGGTTATTGGAGAGACTCTTCGCGCGTGGTTATTAGGTCAAGTGGAGCCCTTGTGGTCCTACCAGTAAGGAATTTTAGTGTGTTCCAGAACCCTTTGGGGGACCCCCAGTTTTTGTGTAGGAGGTCCTTGAAATAGCTAGTTTTAGCCGAGTGAATGAGCCAGGTGCAGGAGTTTCTTGCAGCTTTGCAAGCTGATACATCTTGTGGCTTTTTGGTATCCTTAGCTTTGTGCCACAGGTTGTCTCTATTATGCAAGGAGTGTGGTATTTAGTTAGGGGGTGTGGGCTCCTTTGGCTTTTTTGTTTTTTTGGGGCTCAAAGATGGCACACGCTCGAATAAATGACTTCTGGAAGAACTGAAAAGCAATGTTGCCATCAGTTGCTCGATCTAGTGGTGACCAGTCAATTAGTGATAAATGGAGTTTAAAGTCATTTAGTAGTCCAGGTATCAGCACATGATTTGTTGTGACCTTTGGCGGGCACTTTGTGAACTTGTTTGCCCAGGTGCACATGACTGGCGAGTGGTCGCTGAGGCTATCAGGCAGAACCTTGACAACTGATATGTGATCTGGGTTGGTGCACAGTAGCCAGTCAATAAGTGTACTGGTGCCTCTTTTGTAGTTGTGCCTAGTGGGAGAGGTGACCATCTGCGTAAGATGTAGGCCAGCTATTAGGTCCCTGGCTTCATCTTCCTTGTTTGAGTGCCAGTTAATGTTGAAATCCCCCACAATTACCTGCTCCCACTCTTTTCCCAGGAGCTGCATGTTTTCCTCGAAGACCTTAAGCCCTTTAGTCTGCTTACCAGGGGGTATGTAGACAGTTGTTAGCAGCAGTATTTTGTTTTGTTGCCCAATAGTAAGTTTGAGGTTGAGGATTTGTACCTTACTAGTGTGTAGACTGCTGTTCATAATCTGCACTTTTATGTCGTTTCTGACATAGACTAGGCAGCCACCAACCTATTTGGTGAGCCTGTCTTGTCGGAAGGAGTTGAAGCCTTCAAGGTCTAGGGATGAATCGGCGATTTTGGGTGAGTGCCATGTCTCAGTGAGGGCAATGATGTCTGGCTTTAGCAGTTCAACCCATGCTTGGAGCAGGTGTAACTTAGGTGGAGGCTCTTTATATTAAGTGATAGTATTCTCAGCTCCTCTTTGGGCAGGGGCTGCATGGGAGCAGTTTCAGCCTTATGGTGCACCCTTCCATGCCGTAGATTGCGTGTTGGTGGTCCCAGGTTGGGGTGAACATTACCAGATAGGATCAGAAGGAACAGTATGAGCTTGCGACTTATAGGTGTCCAAGGTTTACTGCTGGCAGCAGGGTGCCTGGTTCTTTGTTGCACTAGTACAATTGAGCTAATATGGCCTGTGTGGCCATACAGTATGGTTGCTACCGGGTAGGAGCAGTTTTTAGTCTCTGGCAATGTTGATCTTACTTGAGGATTGTGTAGGTGTGTAACACAGCCTGTTGTCATTCCTAGAACTTGTGTCGGTTTCATCTCTAGTACTGCAAGTGTAGATGGAGGTTCCTTTTCAGGACCTAGAGCAGTGGGGCTTATGCCCACTAAAGGGACCAAGAATAGCAGCAGGCACAAGAATACTCGCATTGTGAGCAAGGACCTGATATTGTTTGCCAGATGAATCACTTGAAATGAGAAACTGTGGGGAGTCGATAATGAAAAGAGGGTGGAAGAAGTAGCCTGTTTGTAGGATTAAAATTAAGCAAGGGAGACGTGACTAATGCACATAGAAGGATGGAGCAGTATGTGTTGTTACGTGGGGACAAGTGGGGAATTGGTCACTGAGTCAGAAATCTGTGCACAACAGCTCTGTCAGGAATACTTTGGAAGATAGGCCAATGGCAAAGGAGAAGAGCGACAGGGGAGGGGCAAGTGATGTATTTAAAGGAGGCCTGGGAGGGGGCCGGTGAAAATATAACAGTAGTTAACAGAACCCCCTGTTTTAGCAGAGCTGATTTATGGTGCAAAAAGGCGTCTAAACTGCGGTACAGTCCCTGCCCAAAAGGCACTCCAATCAGATGGCTCGGGTTTGTCTCGACAACCAATCACAGTTCGACCAGCCAAGCTCTTCACCAATCACACGGGAGCCGGAGCAATAAGCTCTGGTAGCGGTACTTACTCTGCAGTGTGTCCAGGTTGGAGTTCCAGGAGGTCGGGCAGGGAGTGGCTTCAGTGTCGGGTGGCATTTTAACTAGTGGGTGGTGATTTCATGGACTTTAGATTCAGATAAGCTTAACTGCAGTTTCTAGTGCTTAGCACATGTACACACACACACACACACACACCATACATCTTAACCTCTTACCTCAGAAATCAGGGACTGGATTTAAAAAAAAAGCAGGCAGGGGCAAAGACCCAAAATCAGGGACACATATTAAAAATTGGTAATGTTCACACAGAAAGATTATAGAATAAGGGGATCAGTGTACAATTCATTTTCTGAAGAAGAAGTCTGTTAATTGTAATGCTTGACATTATTCTGTGCTTATAGTCCCCACTGTTTGTTCACAAAAACACAAATTTTGCAAGGAACACAAAAAAATTGTGGCAAAATCAAGGATATCACTGAAAATCAGGGACAGCTGAGAGATATCACATACACGCACACAGACCACACACACCACACACACCACACACAGACACATACAGTCTTCAGCTTGTCTTCAGTAAGACATTTAACATTAGATAATTTATAAATCTTCTACAACTACAGTACATAACATTCCATTCTGTGACATTTGATCTACACACAACTATAGTTCGAAGCATGCTTTTATCTCTGTTTGATTTTATTTCTTACCTAATTACTCCCTTAATCTGCTGGGAAAGACTGAGGTTATGGTTGTGGACCCAGACCGCAGGAAAGAGGGGTTGAGGACTGAACAGCCCTTTAGATTATTTCTGGGGGGTGCTCAGATCCTTAACTCAGAACGGGTGCACGACCTGGGAGTGGTGCTTGGCAATGGGCTGAGCCTTCATTATCAGGTGTCAGCAGTTGATAAGTCAGCCTTTTATCACCTTAGGAACATTGCCAGGGTCAAACACATTGTTCTGTCCAGTGATCTGTATGTGTTGATCCACTCCTTTGTGACGTTGTGCCTTGACTACTGCAACTCCCTTTACTTGGGGCTTCGGGTTGATATCCACCACTTGCAGCTAGTGCAGAACGCTGCTGCTTGATTGTTGACAGGGGTGCCTCAGAGGTCGCATATCACCCTTGTGCTGTGTGATCTGCACTGGCTGCTGATTCAGTGGTGGATCACCTTTAAGGTGGGTTTATTGACATACAAAGCCGTACATGGACTTGGCCCTGACTACTTGAAAGAGCTTCTGATTCCTTACACCCCTGTGTGACATCTCCACTTGGCTGATGAAGGGTTGCTGGAGATTCTGAGGGTCACTTTGAAATCTTCTACGGCCCGTGCTTTTATGTTTGTGGCCCTCACCCTCTGGAATTCTCTGCCCCTTCAGCTTCAGGAATGCATGACCATGGGGCGCTTTAAACAGGCACTTAAAACTTTTTTGTGAAGTCAGGCTTTTCCATGAATTGTTATTATTTGTTATTGCTGTTTTATTTATTAATTGCAATAGTTTTATGGAATCATGTTTTAACATTATAAAAGACCTTGGTATTTGAAAGGCACTTTAAAAATAAAGTTTATTATTATTCATGAGTAAAATTTTTTTTTCTTTCTAATGTTGTTCAGGGCACTTAAAAAATTAGCTTTTTTAAGAAGTTTGCCATGCCTTCTGAGGAAGCAATATGTAGGTTCAAAAGCTTAAGGATATTCTGTAAATCTCTGTTGGTCCAGTAAAAGATATCAAATCCCCTAGTTTGTTCATCCAGTAGGAGGGAGAAGACACAGAACTAATTGCAGAAAATGCATGCTTGTTTATTTCCTCAGTGTGAAAGCACAGCACATGATCCCTGTTGCTTTACATCTTTGAACTAATTCATCATTAAAGGGCATGGAGGATCCATTATCTCTTTACATTTATGCAGACCATTATTCTGTACATGCAGAAAGTCAAATGATGACGATTATCTTGGTATCTTGGTTATAAAGACAAAAGAAGGCTGAAACCCATCAGGATTGTCTTCCACCACCAGGTAGATTAATTACTGGTTCTTGAATGTAGTATCAATTTATCAAGATTAGGTTTAAAGCAATCTGATGACTTTAAATTTACTAAGTAACTTTGTAATGCATTCCAGTATTTTGCTGCCCTTATAGTAAAGAAATTAGCTCTTTTGTTAGATTTTGCTCTATGGACTAGTACTTGTTTATTATGCGATCTTAGTGTAGTTTTCCTGTTGTTAAAATGAAGACTCATGTCTTTCAGGAGCATGTCATTTTTGAGAATGTTGTATAAAAGCAAGAGATTCCCTCTCCAGCTTCTTTCCTGATGGCTAAATAATCCTAGTTTAACTAGCCTGGTTAGTTACTTAGCCCTGAGATCATTTTTGTGAGCCATCATTGTGGGCTCTCTATAAGTGTTATATCCTTCTTTAGATAAGGACACCGAAATGGTGAACCATAGTCCAGATATGTGATCACATACACCTTGTAAGTCTGGACAATGCAATGTGACTGTTTCAAAGTAAATGACTCTAATTGCATCAACAATGTGAGTTGCTTTCCTAGCAGCCTCAGATCAATGGTCATTTTGGGACAGAGAGTTATTCACATTGGTCCCAAGGTCCCTTTCCTTGGTTACATACTTTAAGGTACTCCAATTAAGTGTGTGTTTGAACATTTTGTTGTTATGACCAAACTGCAATACTGTACATTTGACAGCATCAAATGTCATATTGTTATTTACAGCCCATTTAGATAATTTCTCAGTCTTTTTGGAGAGCATCACTATCATCCTTGGTAACAAAAGTTCCCCCTATTTTAGTATCATCTGCAAATTTTGTTAAATTACTTCCAATCCCTATGTCCATATCAGTAACTAACAGACAAAACAAAATTGGGCCTAGGACCAAGCCCTGGGGCATCCCACTGGTCACCTCATCAGTGCCAGATAAAATATCATTAACTCTAACCCTCTGAGTTCTATGGTTTAGCCAATTTTGAACCCATCTTATAATGAGTTTCTTTATTCTCATTCTTAATTTATTTCCTAGCTCAAAATTGGTTACCATTGTGCTTTACATATAATTTCAATTAATAAACTTGTATAATGCTGATGTCTAGATTCTATAAACCATTATTTAAAGTGGTTTTCATTGACATGATGCAAAATATCCAGATACTGTATATCAAGATCTACCACAGGAAATCCACATTCATTTCAGTTAGATTTCTGTGATATATTCTGATATATCCAGATGTGAAGTATATTATGATAATAACTAATGCTTTAGTTGTAAGAAAAAGTCAGAAAGCAGTGGTGATGAAACAGAGAGGTAGAAGTATAGTTGTCCACTGTTCTCTGTTTTACACATGTGAGCAAAAACCAGACATAATTTCACATCAGCTGCGTCCACCTCATCTGTCATTGGTGTGTTTCCTGAGCATATAGGAATTGGCCACGAGATCAAATTCATCACCACATAAGTCACTGCTATTGGCAAGAGGAAGAAAATGCTTAGGCAACCAAATATTAAAAAGGCCTTAAGTAAGTTTTCAAACAAACAAACAACCCTAAAACAACTCTGTGACCATAAACTTGAATGTGGCTGTTGCACAGGTGCTGGTCACAGATCTGATGCCTTATTCATTTGTTGAGAAAACAGAATTCTTAAAGATGATGCAGAAAGCTGTACCCAAATGTAAAGCAGAGGTGTGCAAATGTTGGAAAACTTTAATCTGCAAAAACCTTTTGAAGTCTTGCAACTTTACAAAGTTATTCGTGCTTTACAAAGTCAAACTTTGAGGCATTAGCAACTTTGCAAAGGTACAAATTTACAACTTCATTGGTGAACTTCCTTGGGACTTCTCAAAATGGCTGAGTCATTCACTGCTGTTGCTACACCATGTGACCTGCAGATCACATGGTTACACTGCATCAGGAAACAGGCCAGAAGGGCTGTGCTATGCACAGTTCTAAGACGTATGGCAGGAGACAGAGCTTCACTAAATGCACTGAACTTAGAGCTCAGTTTCAACTTGATTTGTACTGCTGTTCATGCATTCAACAGCACAGGGTGAGCACAGAAAACTATCGTCTGATCAGTTTGACTCCTATTTTCTGCAAATTATTGGAACGGATAATTAAGGAAGATTTAACTTCTGTTATTGCAAGTCTGGATCAAACCCAACACGGTTTTGTAAAAGGCCGATCATGTATAACAAATCTAATATGTTTCTATGATTCTATTAGTAATAACCTGGATAGTGGCAATCCATGTGATGTTATTTTTCTAGATTTAAAAAAAGCATTTGATTCTGTACCTTATTGGGCCTTGATTCAGAAGCTTCAGCTCCATAATATTAATCCAATATATATTAGATAGATTGCAAATTGGCTGTCAAACAGGAAGCAAAGAGTTATTATAGATGGTCATGTTAGTAGTTGGAAAGAAGTTAGAAGTGGCATTCCACAAGGATTAGTTCTGGCGCCACTAATTTTTCAGATCTTTAAATCTGATTTATCTTCTAATATTAAAAGTAAAATTATTAAATATGCAGACGACTGTAAAATCAGTAACATTTGCAGAAATGTTGCTTATTATATGGTCATACAAAAGGATTTAAAGTCTCTACAATCCTGGTCCATAAATTGGAATTTATATTTTAACACTTCTAAATGTTGTGTTCTACATTTTGGAAATAAGAACCCCAAATATCCTTACTATCTTTATAATAATGCTTTAGTTAGTAAAGACAGTGAAAAAGATTTAGGAATTACAGTGGACATAGGTTTGTCTTTTGATTCCCACATTTCAAATACCATAAATAAAGCAAATAAAATCTGGTGGGCAATAAGACACAATATAACATCTAGAAACCCAGATATTCTATTACCTTTATACAGAGCATATGTGAGACCACATTTAGATTTTGGGTCACAATTATGGAGTCCATACAAAAAGAAAGATATTGTGAGAATAGAGAGTCCAGAAAAGAGTAACAAAGTATTTAGTATCATCAAAAACACTCTCATATACAGATAGGCTCCTTAGATGTGATCTGATGTCTCTAGAGGATAGAAGGGTAAGAGGTGATCTCTTGCTCACTTGGGACATCATAAATGACGAATATCTGTTTACTGAAAGTGTCTAGACTTTAAACAAACTAGGGTCAATACTAGAGGTCACCCATTGCAATTAGCCAGAAATAGGTGCATAACCAAAATAAGAGCACACTATTTTTCACAAAGGATAGTCAATTTCTGGAATAAACTGCCTTTAAATGTTATTATTAGTGATAGTAAGAACATTTTTAAGAACAGACTAGATATGTCTATGAAACCAAACAGACTTTCAAGCTATCGCATGTATATCTGAGGCTATATGGGTGTTCAGCCTTTCTTGCCTCCTATAGTCTCTTAGTATGTTTCTTAGTATAAAACAAACTTGAAAAAAAAATTCTACTTGGCGCTCTACATCTGCTGACTCAATCTGTACATTCTCAGCATTCCAGTGCTGCTAAAATACTAACATTTGTCCAGGGCTTTGGCAGGTTGTTGTTAATATATTTATTTCTTTTAGTAATACTTCAACCCTTTTTTGTCATTTTTTTATTTCATAGTAGCTATTTACTATTTGCAGAATTTTTTTTTGTATTGTTCAAGCCACTAATACTGCTACATATTACCACCTTAAGAGTGAGTGGTAGAGGGAAAGAAAAGGATAGACAGGGAGGAATGTCAGGGAAGGCAACAGTGGTGACCACTCATGGAGGCAGACAAGAGTGTGGTATGGATGCAGGAGGTAGTAGTTTATCTGCAGTATGTGATGGCAGTGGCTCTGTTAAAAAAATGCTTACAATGATTGCTTTTTCTGCTGTCTTCAAGGGAGGTAGCAGCCAGAGCAAAGACCAGTTACCTATATGTTCCTCAACCCCTTCCACACCAGTGGGTAAACACAGAGTGTTGAAAAATATCAAAGAGAGTCCCCAGTGGTTAGTGGTACTGGACTTGAGCCTGAGGATGATGCAGTGGCAGAGCCGTGTGTGCCACTGTCATCTCAGGAAAATGAGAAAGAGGAGGACCTGCAAAAGGAGGAGGAGGAGGAAATGGAGGGTGAAGATGAGGATGACTCTTACTGGTCCTTCATGGGAGCCTGAAAAGATAATAACAAAGGGTTAAAGCAAAGTGTACTAATTTTTCAAATTGAAAGGTAGGCGACCTTTGTCACAAATGATATGATGACACACATCCCAGAACAGAAACAAGTGTGGGTGTGTTGGCCACCACAACTGGTGCTCCACAAACATTTTTGTGTCATTTAAAATCCCTTGTGTGGGACTTTTTTATTACTGATCAGAAAGATGACACTGTGGCAATCTACCAGCTTTGTCAGGCCTGAGAAAGCCATGGAGAGAAAGGGTCTCATGCTGGCACAGGTGGACATCATACCTATCTTAAAGTCAAATGCATTGCTAGGTGGCAAGCACATCAGCAGAAAGTGTCTGCTGGTGGTTTGGGAGGTAGAGATAAGGTGGAAGATATTGTGGAAGAAAAGACAGTTAAGGAGAAGGAGGGCAGTAGTACCACTGAAAGTGTGAATTCACTGATGAGTAACAGCAGCAGGAGCAGCAGCAGAAGCATTACCCTGACAAAACCCCTCAGCCATGTCACACATTTCTTGATGCTGTCACCATCTATGGCATCCTCCAAACAATGTGGTGCCTGCACAAAACTGTTCCTAGATAGCACCCACCCAAAAGAGACCCAGTCAACTATTACTAGCTTTTTGTCTAAGCAATGTAAATTCCCCCTTAATCATCCAGTTTCCAGGGAATTGAATGTTTCCGCAGCAGAGATGATCACTGTTGATCTCCCATTTTCTTTTGTAGAAAGTGCTGGTTTCCTTCGCTTTATATTCAAAGCATGCCCTAAGGGGAAAGGGCAGCCTAATACCTATTTTACCCAGTAGACAATTCCTGAATTGAGGGATGTCATTGAAATATAGAAGTTTCACATGCCCTTCAGCATTCCTTCAGTTCATATATCCAGCTTACCACTGATATATGGAGCAGTGGGCCAACAGCTGCTAGTTCATTTATGTGCATAACAGCACATTGGATAGAACTGAAGGGGGTTGGACATTACATTGGCAGCAAATGCAAATGACCTAACTGTAATGGAAGCTACATGCCTGGAATTCACAAGCATGCTACACTGGCTATGAAGAGCAAGCTTGATTTTCACACTGAGGGCAACATTTTGGCATCAGTATTGTAGGACACTGACACTTGGTTGAACCCACTATCCTTAAAGACAGGCTTGATAGTCAGTGACAATGGTGCAAACATTGTCAAGGCTGTTAGTGATGGGTGATTTGTTAGGGTGCCCTGCCTTGCACTTTAGTGACGGGGGTTGGGTTAGGGTGCCCTGATTAGTACATTGTCTAAATTGGGTTGTGCAAGAGTTCTTGTCACATTGTGATATTAAAGAATTGCTCACCCTGTGCTGTTGAATTTGTTGACATTTTGCATGGTCTGGAAAGGCCAGGAACCAATTACAGTATGTGCACTGTAATTAAAAGCGGCCTGACTCAGTACTGATTAAAGCAGAAGGTATTGTCATGAGGTGTAATTCAACCCAGAATATGCTGAAGAAGATGTATGAGCAGTATAAGGCCTTATCAGAGTATATGCTGCTTCATACAAGCCACAATTGTTCTGGAGCTTCTACATTGCTAACAACAGAACAGTGGAGGTAGATGGATGAGTTGATTTTGATACTCAGGCCTTTTGATCATGTAGCACAGGCAGTGAGTGGGGACATTGCCGCTATTAGAAAGGCCATTCCACTTCTCTGGGTGTTGACGCAGACCATCTGTAATGTGAAGCAACAATCTGAGGCACCAGGTGACTCTGTAATCTGTGCATTGCATGAGCACATGATTAGTGTGTTGGATCATAACAGATACCGGAATGTTATCCTGACATCTGCAGATTTCAGCACTGCAACAATGCTGGATTGAGGTTACAAACAGGGGCTTTCAGCCATTCTTAATGGTGGTAGTCAGAAAGTTGAGCATCTGCACAGAAACATACTATATAAGTATAGAATTTGACAGTAGATTAAGGCCACTTGACCCACACAGTCTGCCCAATTTTTCTACTTTCAATTTTGCTACAGAGTTACTTGATCTATGGCGTTGTTTCCCCCCCTTACCCTTATGATTCCCTTGCATCTATCCCAGGCATTTTTGTACCCTGTCACTATTTTTACCCAGACTACCTCAGCTGGAAGGCTGTTCCAAGAATCCACCAATCTTTCTGTGAAGAAATACTTCCTCACATCTCTCCTGAATCTACCCCCTCCAGATTCACAGCATGTCCTCTTGTTCTAGAGCACCTTTTTATGTGAAAAATATTCCCCTCCTGTACCTTATTAACACCTGAAAGGTATTTTAAGGTATCTATCATATCCCCTCTCTCCCCTATTCTCCTCTAGGGTGTACATATTGAACTTCTTTAGCCTCTCCTCTAAATGAGAGCCACTCCTATGCTGCTCTCCCTCACAGATAGCATGGAGATCAAGGGTCTTCTCCAAATGGTACTGAAAGAAAGTATATTCAAGTCAGCAGTATCGATTTTAAGGACAAAGTGCAATCTCTCACCCAGAATGCTAAAGATGCAGAAACTTTCCTTTCATACATTGATGACAAGGACAATTGAATGAGAACAGTATCAGCAATTGTAGAAGCTACCCAGCTTGCTTTGAATCCAGGTGGAGGATGCTGAAACTCAAAATTGCAAGAAAAATTTGTGACTTATAGAATTTCTAGAGGGAGTACAAAACAGAAATAATTCTGTTTTCTTGCAACAGGAGTTACCAAAATTTCTGAGACACAAATGAAGACTGACCCTGGAGATAGAAAGGGCTCACAGAACCCTGCCCCCCTCCCGCAAAGCCAGGAGGTTGTCTCAGACCAATCTTAGATAAATTACTGTGTTTTTTAGATAAAGAAAATATATTGCCATTGGCCAGGGACAGGGTTCTCCTTACTTGGAATGGCCAGATGGTATATATTTTCAATGACTTTTCAACTGAACTGGCTCTCTGATGAAAGGGCTTCACAAAGACGAAGAAACATTTTCAAGCTTTGGGAATTCCTTATCAACTCCAGTACCCTGCACACTCAGAATAGCTTGATATAGAACACCCAGCAACTTTAGATCTTCCAAAGAAGCAACCAGTTATGTACTGGCCATCTGGCCAGACAGGGGATCAGACCTCAAGGCACCACACAGCAGAAGCAACAACAAAATGTCTGCAGGACAACCTCCATGTTTGGACCTTTAACCCTGATATACAAATGGGCCTCAAGGATCCCACAGCCAGGATATAAAGTGTCAGGTCTCCAAGTCTAAAGGGTCCAACAGAAGTGTCTTGCACAGAAACAAAAATGGATCAGCACAGCAGAGGCCAGAGAATGGAACAAACAGCCCAGTGGTTCTGAGAGTACACAGACTCAGCTGAAGAACCAGCACCAAATAGATTAGAATCCAACCCACCATCTCCACCCAAAATGGACCCAGGACCTGTGACCCAGCCCACCATCATACTGCCACTGAAGCCCAGACAATTAGACCAAGCAAGAACATTATGGGTGGACATTGTAGAGGGAAACATTCATCAGAAAACTGCAGGGCCACATCCTGTCATACAGCATAAATCAACAGCCTGAGAGGTGACTGTAGCCACAAGTAATGGAAGCTACTGAAGTTGCCTAATCTGTTCAGTTGTATGGCTCTTCACCCCCACATCTCCTTCTTTCCCCTTGCCTGGTCTCCTTACCCTTTCTGCCCTGCTTCCCCCTCCCACTGTGTAAAAATAGTCATGCTTAATTAGCCGTTATTTAATGGCAAATTTATTTTAATTTTATTTAAAAGTTATGGGTTTACAGGATAAGTTCCATGAGAGCAAGTCTCATTTGTAGAACGTCCCAAGCCAATAAGGTAACAAAACATGACAAAATTAATAAGCATACACAGCAACACATAAACATTTATATGCTATCAGGTAAATAACACAACATGTAACTAAAAAATGTATTACTCATGAAAAGCAGTTACAAATAGATTGTTCCTGTAAAAGTATTTTCTTGAGATTGTGTTTAAAAGTGTATAGTGTCCAAGAATATTATAACTCAGGTGACAGTTTGTTCCAACAAAGCAGGGCATCGAAAGAAAAACAATTTCTTCCAAAATGAGATTGATATATAAGTAAAAGTAGGCCCTGGTTAGGAACTTCTCTGAGGTTATGACTGTAAGCAGAAATTTACAGTCTATTCTAGAGATAAGCTGGAGTTTGGTGATTTACTGTTTTATAAATCCAAGTAAGCCAGTGATGTGGATGTCTTGATGAGGGGAACAGCCAGTTTAATTGAGCTAGAGTACAGTGATGTTCATTTTCGGGACTACTTAAGATAAAATGCAGTAACTGAAAATATACCATGTCAACTAAGGAGAGATGCGTGATAATGGAGTTACGATAAATATAATCACCATAGTCCGAGATTGGAAGTATTGATTGGGCCACAATGGTTTTCTGATCTTGTAGCAATAAACAGTGTCTGGCCCTTCTCTGTTGACCTAGAAATTGTTGAGTTTTTACAGTAGTGTTGTAAATATGAGACTTAAATGATAAAGTGGAGTAGAATGTCAGGCCCAAGTATTTAAATTTGTAAACAAGCTGCAGGAGAACATTATTAAGCTTGATAGTAAAGGAAGAATGGGCATCATTAATAAAGGACATAGCACTGTGTGTTTGTTTTTGTACCATTTAAGAGTAGTAAATTAGAGACCTGCAACTTTATCAAGATCAGTTTAACGAGTAGAAGTTAGAAACTTTGAGTCTTTATGAGCAAAGAAAAGAGTGGTATCATCAGCATAAAGTCTAATCATGCAGTTCTAAACTACTGAGGGTAAAAGATCAACAGACAAATTAAATAGAATAGGACCAGGCTTCCGGTGATGTCACCAGGGAATACAGACACACAGAGAAAGAGCTTCACTATCCCTCCGCAAGACCACCTTCGTAAACTTTGCTAAATTCAACCAATCCCTCTTAGAAAAGCAATAGAATGGAGTTGATACTGCAATGATGAAGTCTACTAAAAAAATGGAGTTACTGGCAGAGGATGACCAGGGATGGTAGCCCAAGGGTTCTGACTCCGAGTGGTTCCAGACATCAGACTCCTTGTGTCTCCCGCAAGGAGCCCCATCAATGAACACAGGAACCCCTGGAAAAAATAAAACAAAAAAGGTAAAGCTAGATACTATTTACAATGCACTGCTGTACTTCCATGAAGAGATAAAGGAAATAGTTAAGGACTTAAACAAAGACTTGGCCATGCTACAGGAGAGGAAGGACACCCTGGAAAGACAAACTACCACAGTTGAGAACTGTATGGACGATCTCGAGGCCCAACTACAGAAAATAATGGATAATCAAACCATCATCTTGAACCGACAAGAGGACTGAGAAAATGGAGCCCAGATAAATAATTTAGGGCTCTATGGACTGCTTGAAAATACAGAAGGGCCTGACATGTCTGTCTTTTTGGATGCCTTCTTCAGAACCTCACTGGATTTGCCTCCAGACTTTCTGGTAGAGATCGAGAAGGCACATCAGGCACTAGGCCCCAAACCAACTGCTCTGGAGGCCCAGCCAAGTTCAGTCTTCCTTAAACTGCTGAACTACACGACTAAAGAAAAAATTCTTCAACTTGTCTGGAGGAAACAAAGAGTTTATCACGGTACATCTAGAATACTTTTTAATAATGACTATGCGCCAGAAACAATGAGGCAATGGTAGGGATATCTTACATTATTTCCAATATCAAGGCAGAATGGATTGAAATTCAAAACTCCTTATCCCACAAAACTTACTGTGCACTTTCCAGAGGGTTCAAATCAGTGCCAACATGCAGGAGAGACAAAAACAGATCTTCAAGAAAGGGGCCTCACAGCTGGCCCGGTGGCATTGAGGGTTGAGGTGCTGGACTCCACACCTCACACCATGCTGGCAATCCAGGTTCAGTGATGGACTCTAGTTGCTGGGGGTTGGCAGGGGAAGGAGAGGATCGAGCATCTGGAAAACAGCTCTCCTTTCCCTGGGGAGGGTTCCAGGGTAGCCCGGTGTCCTGGTGACCCCCGATGGAGATCGGGGTTACTGCGTGTACACCAGCCAATGCAAGGGGTGGAATATGGCAGGTGCCAGCAAGGTAGCCATGTGCAGGCATCATTGCATGCCACACTCCGAAGGGAGAAAACAAGGAAGTATCCCTGACGGCCAGATGAGGTGACAGCTGGTCCCTGGGGACTGACCCCGACATGCTCAATGCCGGCCAAGATCCCGACTATACCCACTGGGGATCCTTGATTTACTCCTGTATGAATCTATCAGGTGAGGAGGAGATCCTGATCCTGATGGCTCGGTCGGGGGAAGTGGTTCAGGCAAGCAGTTAGGGGGGAACACTGAGTGAGCCAGCCTGAGAGATGCCACAGACCACCAGATGAATAAATAGAGTTAACAATAAAAAAAATAGGTGGCCTCCTTAAAGAACAGCAATCACCTTCACAGAAACCCAGAGTGAATAATCAGGCACTGAGGTGGCAGCAAACAACCACCAAGGCACAGAAACAAAAACAAAGTAAAGATATGATGGTGGCAGCAGTCATCAACCTACAGGCCTTCCAGCTAACAGGAACAGCGACCTGAGGTACACCCCAACCATGAACATTGAAGCAACAGTTCCAGGGATGGACTTGGATTGCACCCAAGAGGTGGGGGAGACTTTGGACAGGGAGGGGGGAGGGTTTGAAGGGGGGCCCCCAAGCAGGCATTCAAAGAAAGAGTTCAGTTGATGAAGGATCCTTGGGGGTGATGAATTGCACCAGAGAAACAAACACAGGAAGTCTGTAATCTCTGCTTTACCAAGCTAAGAGTTGCAGCTATAGATAGGGACTCTCTGGGTATAAATCAATAACTTAGAATTGGGGTGATCCTCAGGGATCTCTGAAAAGGGAGACTCTGGAAGATTTGTCCAGATGGGGTTGCCCCAATTCCCTCTCTCTCATCCCCCCACTCCCGGATACCTTGGATTAACTTCAACTCCTCATAGGCTGGGAGAACGTGATTGCTGTAACTGATTGGACAACAGGGCAGCATAGAAAAAGGTGGTCGCTGACCACATTGCAACATATGGACTGAAAAGTTGAATGAAATGTGGTTTTATTTCCCTTCTGCTGGGGTCTGAATGGGGAGGGATGGGGCATACAGAAGGGGGGACGATGCGGGGATCAGAGGAGGGGGGAAATGGCAAAATATTACCCCATTTGAGTGCCCTGTAACAACCTCCATGATGCTCAGAATATTTAATATTATCAGGGGGGGGGTATGTGGAGGAAGTAATGAATGAAAATGAGTTTTAGAGAAACAAAACAAATTACTTGAGGTCCAGGAGCAGGGGTAATGTGAATGAGAAATGAGTCTATACCGTGCACTGCAGTACACAGAGCAGGGTTTGGAAGTGAAGGCGGGAAAGCTTTAGGAAGGAGTACAAAATGGTGATGACACATGGCGCATTGGCCCCAATGAGGGAATGTGCTTATGGGCCTCGCCACAATGAGTATATAGCTGGAGAGGGTTAAGGCCTTACAGGCCAAAGCAGAGCCATGATCACACAAGGCTAGGTTGAAGGGGGATTGGAGGGAAATCCCAACCTGGGAGGAGCACCATCCCTCTAGATGCTAAAATGGTTCCCAAAATGGGCGGAGTGATTGATGACTGCTCGGATATACAGGGATGGCCTCCTGGAGTGAAGATTGGAATATCCACAAAAGGAGTGGGGATAGGCAAGCACACGATCGTGGATGTTTCTTGGGCTTCCTTTGAGGTGTCCTCCTGGGGGTAGAGATGCCCCCATGAGGAACCATATTGGATTGGATTGTCGTGTGGTTGGTGGATGTCAGTTGATTTGTGGTGGTGTGGCAGAAGATGAGACAGAGATACAGTATGTGTTTGGGGAGGATGAGCAATCATGAAGAATGGACCTACATCTAGGGGTATGGGGAGGTGGGAGCTAGATGTGGTCCCCATAATGAAGGAAGAGGTGGGGGAGGAAAAGAGCATTTAATAAAACAAACAGCTAAGGGGTATGTGAATGCAAATCCCCAATCCCTAGGAGTAATTACACAGATAACCATCCAGAGGGTAAAACTAGGATATAAAGCAAAGGGAGGGGACAGGGGGAGTAACACCAGAGGAAATGAAGGGTTCCTCCAAGGCTATTAGCCCCACTCCTAACACCCCCAAAAAATCAGGGTGGAAAAAAAGAAAAGAGACAGGGGGCATGGGAAAAAAGGAGAAAAAAAGAGGCACAGAAGGAAGGGAAGAGGATAGGGGATAAGCAGGGTGGGGAAAACAGGAGTGACCCTGGGTCTGACCCCTCCTCTCACTTGCACAATATGACAGGAAGACCATGTTAACTGGAAGATCAGTTGAGTATGGCCCCTATGGGGCAGAAAGGTAGGAGGAGGAATGAATTGTTGGTGGAGTGGGGGGGAGCTGGGGGAGTTGTGGATCCCATTTGCTAGGCCATGTTGTGGGTAGCTGGAAAATAAATAAAGACTAAATATTGAATTTTTACACAAGGACCCCTCCCCTAACACTAGTTACTCCACAGAGGAGCAATTAAAGTGGTAGGAAGTAGTGGAAACATCAAAATGGAGTGATCCATCCTATTTATAAGAAATTGGGAGGGGACAACAATAAAGTGAGCAACAGTCAATACCACGGGAGCAGTGATGGGGGGTTCCCCAGCCCTTGGATTGGATTAGATCTGGACATTAGACCCAGCACTCCCTAATAGGAATAGTTTTCCACAGTTTAAAGGGTTGATTCCTTTTATGGACTGGGGAGTCTCTGTCCTGTCTTCCCTCTCCCTTCTGGTCCCCACTGGGTGCATGTTTGGCACCTGGGGGCACTCCTCATGGGATTTGCCCCACTGGCCCTGTTTTTTTTTTTTTGCTCTGTGCTGCACTGTTACCAGCATGTCCCTGTCCATTGTGGGGTGGGGATCGAGAGCTGGATGCAATGTGCCCCAGGTGAGGCCTTACTGGGGATCTGTGTGGGGGAGGTGTTGCCTTTCTTCTTCTGTTGCCAGTGCCCCTCCCGGTGCATCCCAGCATTCTGTTGGCACTATTGTTGGTCTTCTTGCACTGGCTTGTTTATTTAGGTGAGTTGCTTGAGATAACCCCTAGATACTTTTCCTCATTTGTACTGCTAAGTCTCACTTTAACAGGAATAACCATATTACAAACTTGACTGACCCCCCCCCCACACACACACCAAGGAGGAGTCCCACTTGGCTACAGGGCATGAACTGGACCCAATACAAATCTGAAAAAAGGCACTGTGGTTTTAGACTCTCCCACTCTCTCCTTCCTCACCTCATAGACTTCATGAAGGGACATGCCCAGCCACAGCACCCTAGATGGATGCCTCCCCACCCTTGGGTGGGCTCTGTGATTCTGACCTCACTCACTCTTCCCTTCCAGTACCCCACTGATATTGCCCAGAACCTGGATACCCAAACAAACAGACTCAAAGAACTGAATCAGAGCGGGGGTAAGGTGAATCTCCCCTCACCACCATATAGGGGGAGGCTGGGATTTTCCTTCTGCTTGTCAAGGGGGGGGCACTGATAAGCAGAAAGAAAATCCCAGCCTCCCTCTACAAAACAGGGTACTAAATGAGAAAAAGACCAAGGTAGAAAGGTCAGTGGGGGTTGCCGCTACAGAAGGTAAAGCCATCAAAAAATGGAGAGCAATGAGTACCAATGCCCGTAGTCTGGGTAACAAGCTTCCTGAATTAGTGGCCTTGATGGAGGAGGAAGATCTGGATATTGGCAGTCACAGAAACATGGTACACACAGAACCATGACTGGGACGTAAACATACCAGGATACACTATCTACAGGAGGGACAGGGAGGTAAAGAGGAGGAGGAGTAGCTGGCTACATAAGAGAAGAAATCAAAGCAACAGAACAAAAAGGGTAAACAGGGGAGAGAAGAAGCACTGTGGGTCAATTTGGAGGCAGGCAATGGCACCACAATCCGCACAGGGTTGTATACAAACCCCTCTCAGGGGAGGAAACGGACAAGGAAAGATAGAAAGTATACTTAGAATGGCAGATAAAGGGAGATATTGCTGATGGGTGATCTGAATATGCCAGATGTTAACTGGAGTGCAGTTGCAGCAGCCACTTCTAAGAGTGGGGTTATTCTGGATGCCCTACAGGGGCATGCCTTAGAACAACTAGTATTGGAGCCCACTCGAGAGGAGCAATCTTAGACCTGGTTCTCTCAAACAGAGATGAAGAGAGGATCACAGATGTAGAGTGGGTAGCCATCTGGGAACTAGCGACCATCGAACAGTATGAGTTCACAATAAACACAACAAGAGTCAAGCCGTACAAAGACAAAGGTACTGGATTTTAGGAGGCTGACTTTGCCAAAATGGGTGAGTGCCTAAGGAATGCACTAGCAAATGGGCAGGAAGGAGGGTGGAAGAACAATGGGGAATAATAAAACTGCCATCACAGAGGTAACAAGCCTTTGTGTAAAGCAAATAAACAAAGCGAACGAGGTAAGAAACCACTATGGTTCTCAAAGGAAGTGGCAGTGAAGGTTCAAGAGAAAAGAAAGCATTCATGAAGTACAAGGAATCACAGAAGGAACAGGACAGAGAACTGTATCAGTTAAAGCAAAAGGAAGCTGGAAGGCAGTCAGAACAGCAAAGGCCCAAACCGAGGAAAAGATAGCCAACTCAGTTAAGAAGGGGATAAAACCTTTTATAGGTACATCAGGGAGCAAAAGACCAAGAGAGGATAGTGAGGCTTAATAAAGGGAGGAGGTGGGCAGAGGGTGACTGTGAAAAGGCAGAGATACTAAACAAATATTTTTGCTCAGTATTTACAAAGGAAGAGGGGGAGGTACCTAAAACAAACAGTAGAAACACTCTGGATACAGAAGTTGATACCAGCCCATTTACAGAAGAAAGTGTTCTGAAAGAGCTCTTAAAACTGAAGGTGGACAAAGCAATGGGGCCTGATGGGATTCATCCCAGAATTCTAAAAGAACTAAGGGTAGAACTAGTGACACCACTGACTACCCTCTTTAACAAATCATGGGAGGATGGGTGTGCCTGAGGACTGGAGGAGGGCAGATGTGATTCCCTTCACAAAAGTGGGAGCAAGGCAGAAGCAGGAAACTACAGACCTGTTAGTTTGACCTCAGTGGTAGGGAAAATGAGTGAATCACTTCTGAAGGAAAAGAATTGTTGCGTATCTAGCGGCCAGAGGGGCTGGGACCCAAGGCAGCATGGATTCCAGCAGGGAAGGTCATGCCAGACAAATCTGATAGATTTCTTTGACTGGGTGACCAAAGTAGTAGATCAGGGAGGGGCTGTGGACATGGTCTACCTAGACTTTAGCAAGGCATTTGACACAGTCCACACAAGATTAATATACAAGTTAGCCAGCCTGGGAGTGGGTCCCAAGATGACAGCCTGGGTAAAGAATTGGCTGGAGAATAGGACACAGAGTAATAGTAAATGGAGTCCACTCCGGAAAAAGGGGGTTAGCAGTGGGGTACCACAGAGTTCAGTATTAGGACCGGTCCTCTTCAATGTCTTTATAAGCGACATTGCAGAGGGACTGGAAGGAAAATGTCTCTTTGCAGATGACACAAAGATCTGCAACAGAGTTGATGCACAAGGTAGGGTGGAAAAGGATGAAGAAGGGACTTGGCAAGGTTAGAGAATGGTCAAATGTATGGCAGCTTAGATTCAATGCTAAGAAGTGCAAGGTAATGCACCTGGGAAACAAAAACCCAGGGGAAGAGTACACAATGGGGGGTGAGATACTAACAACAACAAAAATGGAAAGGGACCTGGGGGTAGTCATATCAGATGACCTAAAGATGGGCAAGCAATGTGGAGGGCAGCAAGGAGGCTGGGGGATACTGGGAAGCATAGGAGAGGCATCACCAGCAGAAAACAAGAAGTTATTATCCCTCTGTACAGACAGCTGGTGAGACCACATCTGAGTACTGTGTGCAGTTCTGGAGACCCAATCGCAAAAACATAGACAGGATGGAAGCTGTCAGGAGGGGAGCAACTAAAATGGTGCAGGGGTCTTGCAGAAGACATATGAAGTGAGACTTAAGGAGCTTAATATGTATAGGCTCGAGGAAAGGAGGAGAGGGGGACATGGTGAAACTTTCAAGTACCTCAAGGGAATCAACAAAGTCAAAGGTAGCATCTTTCAAAAAGAGGTGTGCAAGAACAAGGGCACAATTTGAAGATAGAAGGGGCAGCTCAGGAGGTAATTTAAAGGTATTTTTCACAGAGGGTTGTGGATGCATGGAACAGCCTTCCAGAGAGGTTGTAGAGTCAAAACAGTGGTGGAATTCAAGCATGCATGGGACAGTCATAAGGCAATTCTAGGGGGTGGGGGTAGGAAGAAGTAGGCTGCTGGTTAACTAGGATCTGCAGCTTATCCATCAGGTAGGGAAATGGGCAGACTGGGTGGGTCAAGCGGTCCTTATCTGCCGTCAAATTCTATGTTTCTATGTTTCTATAATTACCAGAGATGGCGGAGGGGCAGAGGAGCCTATGAAAGGTTAAATGTCCTCTCGAGGTGATGCAGTAATCTTTCCTTTATTTTTATTTATCCTTTGCTCTACTGACCTTTTGTCCACAGAGATGGATAGACCTCCATACCCACGGACTTATATCTTTTGTTGAGGCAGTAAAGCTCCCCAGGAGGGCAAGATGGAAAGACACCATTGTAATTCCTCCTGTTCTAGCATATCTACACCAGACAGGGTATATCTGTATGGGTACCCTGGGTAGACAGTGTATCCAACCCAAATTTTGGAAGTCACTCAGTTGTGTTTAATTGTACAAAATTATATTATTATCAAAAAACATTATATAAGAGAATTCTTCAAAAGAACCAGATACAACCCCCCCCCCCCATTTGTTACAGTCCCAGTTAGGCATACCCCCAAATGTATATAGTTTTTATGAAGGTTATTTTAAGCTGGCTAAGTGTTGCGTGTTTTAGTAACAATCAGTACAGGAATCTGAACTTAAAGATAAACTTCCTTATGTAGTTAAAAAAAAGCAGGTTATTGCACAGGCATTCATGTACACTGAGGTCAGTAAGAGTGACTGTATCAGGTAGAATTTGGCTAGATAGGTTATGACATAAAACCTCAGGGATATGGGTCACTATGCAGATAAAAAACTGGAGATGGGCTGCTCACCAGAGCTGGACTCCATGGGAGAGGGACACTAGGGAGGCACTGTTGCCCTCCACTTCTCTTTTGATAAATACAACCTGGAAAGGAAGCAAAAACAGAAATGTCATATAGTTCAGCAAGCATTTTTCCCCAAAACATCAATGGCTTGCATAACCCCATCAAAAGAACCAGATTAATGCAATACATCAAAAGTAACCCTGCAGATGTGTCCTATCTACAGCAGATACACCACCCTCTGCTGAACATGTGAAATTGACATGTGGTGGAAGATATGGGGCCAGATTCACAAAGCATGTGAAAGACCCACAGCTGCAGGTAAACTGTGGCACAAGTGGGTTGCCACTTGCGGATCCACAGGTTACCCATGGCGGTGGGTATTCACAAAGCTGGAGCCAGATTATGACCAACTCCATGGGTTACGGCCGCTTGTGGGTGGTGTTGCCAGGGAGATGGCTGCAGCAGCAGGAATGTGCTATGGCTGGTGGGAGCAGCCATAACACCCTCCACAACAACTATGGCTGTGAATCGCAATCACCACAGCTGTGGGTGATTACAGTCCTCAAAAGCAGCTGCGGAGTGGGACTTAGGCTCTGGGTGCTTTGTGAATCCAACCCATACAGTATTTGCATCATCACACCCTAGTGGTAGGAAAAGAGAAGTAGCAGTCCTGATCCCAGCCAAAACACCTTTTGAAGTAAAAAATACATATTCAGACACAAAGGGCTGCTTTGTGATAGTCAAAGGGTGCCTTTATCAGCAGGAAGTGACACTGGTGAGTGTATATCTTTCCCCAGGGACAGACCCCAAGGCGGTGCGGGTTTTCCTGATCAAATTTCTAGAACTTATGCTAGGTCAACTGATCATGAGTGGTGACCCGAACAATGTCCTCTTCCCAGAGGTAGATACCACAACCCCAAAGACACATAGGACCACACCCACCCAAAGATACATTAAAGAAAATGTTAAACACATAGGTCTGGTTGACATACAGAGATGGCTGTTTCCAACTGAAAGAGCATACACTTATCTGCCACCCAGATTTAAATCACACTCTAGGATTGATTATTTTTTCACAACTATAGAACATCTCACAAATGTAAGAGACCTTAGCAACAGTCCCCGAATTCTTTCTGACCACCACTCTTTAACTTTAAAATTGGATCTAGGAAAGCAAAGATGGACTTTTTTCTGGAGGCTAAATCTCTCTCTTTATTAAAGGATAAGTGATTTTGTGACCTTATTGTAGCACAAATTTCTGAACTCATAATAGACAATTTGAAAAACCCAGTCTCCCAAACTATACTATGGGACACATTAAAAACAGTCCTCAGTGAAGACATAATAGCGTACTCAGCTAATACGAAAAAATAAATAGAAATACAATATAACGCACTAATGGAGAACCTCATCACTTTATCTTTTTTTTTATTTTATTTGAAAAAGTTTCACCAGGAAGGACATACTGAGCTGCAATAGTTCATTTCCAGATATGTCCTAGGGGGAAGGGGATACATAGGAGCAGGAGTGCAAGAAACATTACATTACAGAGTGAATACAAAAAGAAACAAAAATGTTGTACATTGTATCCTGTATGGGAAAGTGGGTAAGGGTATCCAGTTAACATAGCAGAAATTAGGCTTAGAACATATGCACTTGTTTTACTGAGAACCAAAACACCTATTCACACACAGAACAAGCTAAACATTATCAGATATACTGATTACAAACAAAAGTATTAACAGATATAATTATTTTGCAAAGGACCCAGAGTATAATACACACAAAGTGCTAAACTATACATCTCCAGGGTGGAGACATAGCAAGGAAAGTGCTAGAACCAACCTGTTATTATGTAATCTTTATAGTCACAAGGGAACGTATACACTGTAGGTCTGTTGGTTAGATCAGGGAGTGGAATGGAGGTAAGTAGCCAAAGTCTATTCACCCCATTCGGGATGCAGACAATCCCACAAGGGGTGGGCAGGGAATTGGCATAATGGATTGGATTAAACAGATTGGGAGAGCTACTGTTGAAGGGCATAGAGTAGAACTAGAGGGGGAGAGTAGCTAGAAGGGGAGAGGGGGTAGGTGCAGTTGCAGGAGGGAGCTATGTGATGATGGAGGAGGAAGGATAGGGAGTGTAGGGACTGAGCAGAGCAGATATCTAATAGGAGGGTGTTCCAGATACCTGGGAATTGATATGAGAATATCTTGTGCTACAGTGGAATACTGGTGGGGGGGGGGCGGCTAAAGCCTTGAGGGCAGAGTTGTGGAGGTAGTAGAGGGAGTGGTTGGGACTAAGATGAGGGAGTGTAGGTGGGGAGACAGGGAGTCAAGCCAGTACTTCCCAATTAAAGAAACACTATGTGCAAGGCATCTGGCACTGAGGGATGGGAAGGAGGGAGATGTGTAAAGGTCACAGTGGTGAGTGCGAGGTCAACAGTCGAGAGTGAAGTGGCAGAAGGAGTTGAAAAGTGTGTCCAGTCTGGATAGGGTGGATTTGGGGGCAGAGTTGTAAACTATGTCTCCAAAGTTAAAGATAGGGAGAACGATCTTTTGGATGATCTCTCTCTGGGCTTGCGGTGGAAGGCAGTTGTGGTGTCTGTACAGAGCATCAAGTTTGGGGAATAGCTATTTATGGATAGCATCAACATGCACCTCAAAGTCAAGGTTCTTGTCGAGCCATAGCCCGAGGTATTTGAACGAGGAGACGTCTTCCGGAATGGAACATCAAGGGTATGAAGAATGGAGTGGCATCAAGCCTGATGAGCTTTTGCCTGGTGCCAAAGGTCATATAAACTATTTTGTGGGAATTTAAGGAAAGCTGATTTGTTCAAAACCAATGCTGGACATTGTTGAAGTCCCGCTGAAGGCTGGTCTCCACCTCCAAGGGGGAAGTATGGGAGGAAAATAAAACAGTATTATCTGCATACATGTGGATACTAATAGATGAGCATGCATCAGGTAGGTTGTTCAGGAATATGAAAAATAGTATTGGACCAAGTACCGAGCCTTGGGGGACACCAGTGGAGACTGGGAGAGGGGATTGATGACCCTGACATACTGAAACCTGAGATAGGACTGGAACCAGCTAGTGGTGAATTCGGAGAGACCAGCTTTGCTTGCTGAGGAGAAGGGAGTGGGCAATAGTGTCAAAGGCTTTAGCCAGATTGACAAAGATGGCAGAAGTGATGTGTCCCTGATCCATGCCTGAGAGAATGGAGTCAATGAGCCAAAGAAGGGAGGTGGTGGTGGAGTGGACCTTGTGGAACCCAGACTGGAAGGGGGTGAAGAAGGAAGAATAGTCTAGGAAAGGGAAGAGCTGTACCCAAGTTAGCTGCTCTTGAAGTTTAGACTGAATAGGGAGCAGAGATCTAGGTCAGAAGTTTCCGGGGTTGGAGGGGTCACTGCCCTTCAGAAGGGGGACAACCATGGCAACCTTCTTGGTATTGAGGATGGTAGCAGGAGAGACGGATAGGTTCAGGAGAGCTGCTAGAGGCTGGGCTATAGCATAAGCTGAGAGATGAAGCAGCTTAGGGTCGATGGCAACAGGGCTTTTGCCCTTACGAGGATTAAGAGCAAGTAGTTCTCACATTGTGTTGTCGGGGGAGACAGATTGGAAGAAAAAGAATGGAGAGGGAGGGGTGCAGATGTAGGGGGCTGTTGATGGGGCAGTGGGGGGTAGGGAGGAAAGGAGGGAGGAGGCACAGGTGGTGAAGAAGTTATTGAATTCAGCCATGATGGATTGGGGGTCAGAGACAGTGAGGTCCCCTACCTTTAGGACTGGGAGGTTGAGAGGGAAGGGGAATAAAACATGATCAACCTTCCAGAATTTGGAGGGACTACTAAGGTTTTCATGAAAAGAGGACTTGAAATTCTCTGCTTTGGCAAGGCAGATAGCCCTGGTGCAAGCAATGTAGAAGGAGCAATACTTGAACAAATCCTTCAGAGCTCCAGAAGCTTTATGTACTGCCCACACCTGGTCACGAGTACACTGACAGGCTAGCAGCTCAGCACAGACCCAGGGGAGATGATTGCCATGGACCCTTGTGTTTCTAAGTGATGCATGTTGGTTCCAGACATTCAGGAATTTAGATCTGAAGTAGCTCAGGGCTGAAATGACTGAGGAAGCAGTGGCAATGGGTGACCAGTCAGTACCAGTCAGTTCATTGTGAAGGGAGGACAGGTCAAGGGAATGGAAAGACTGAAGGCTGAGAATAATTGGTGGGGTTTTTGCCCAATGGATTTTCCACACAGTATAGCATGTGTTGATCACTGAGTGCATCCGTCAGCATGCCTGAGGTGACCACTCGGTGTGGGTGAGATGACAGTTCCCAGTCTATAAGAGTATGTTTGCCTGATTTGATATTTAGGTATGTATGATCTTTGATGAGTTGCTTCAGATTAAGGGAAGAGATTTGATTGCAGATTTTGGACTAGGTGCTGGACAGTCACTTAATGTTGAAGTCTCCTAGGATGTAAAGTTCACCAGAGGAGGAGATGGTGAAGACAGGTGAGGAAGTCAGTGATAGAGGATGGAAAGGAGACAGAAAGGCTGGTGCAGCAGTAGACTCCACCCACAAAGATGGGAAGGGAGCAGGGAAGGGCCAGTTTTAATAACAAGAGTTTGTAGGCAGAGGGGGAGATGGTGTATAGATAGATTGAACATTGTATGGAGGTGGAAATATACATAGCCACTCTTCCACCTCTAGTCAATCTGTCCTGCCAGATAATTGAGTAGCCAGGGGTGGGGATAGCAGTGTCAGGGATTTTTGAGCTGAGCCAAGATTCAGTGATGATGAGGACAGAAGGTTTTAAGCTGGCCATAAGGGGTTGGAGAAGGTCAGTCTTGAGGAGACTTCTGATATTTAGATGAACTATACACAGACCATTAGGCAGATGGGAAATGGGAGTGGGGGAGGGCCTGGGGTTAGATTTAATGTCACTACTGTGATGAGCAGTAATACTATAAGCAGTTTGGTAAGAATGGATAACCGTCTCCTAGGCAGGGGTGGCATTTGAAAGGGAGCAGAGGTGGTCAGAACAGTGGAGCGACTGTATATAGATTTGGATATACGGAGGAATGCTAAGTGGATCCCTGGATGCAGCTGGGCACCAAGGAGATTGTGGAAAGGGGGAAAGACAGTATTATGGGAGAGTTGGGGAGAAGGAAGGAGGGTAGAAGATAGAAATTGGCAGGGCTGCAAAGGAGGAGGGGGGAGGGATGTTGGGGTGAATAGGAAGGTTAGGTAGGCAAGGACAAGGTGGAGCATTGTGTGAGTGAATGTATTAGGTCACTAATAATGTTAGTGTGGTGAGCATTTAGAAGTGACTAGGACAACTGTCAGGGCATGATAGCAAGAGGGTTCCAAGGCTTGATGGGGGGTCCCAGGGGAGTTAATGGGTAAGTTAAACTTAAGGCTAATTGTTACCACTGGGATGGCTTAGTGGTTAGGGTTACTGACTTTGGTGTAGGGGAGGGGGTCAAATCTGAGTGCATCTAAGAGACAAGGGGGGATGGAAAATTAATTAGATATGAAGCTGAATAGAGAGGGCCTTGGCAGGATTCAGAACAGATACTAGCACCATAGAGGTACTTTATGTTAGTTAGGGCTGGGAGGAGGGAAGGAGTTAGTGGGGAAAGAGCGGCTCCTAGTAGCACCTTGGATATAACCTGCAGCAGGGAAATTGGGGAAATAGAAATAGGAGCACAGGTGCATGTGACTAGGCATGTGACGAGTCTTAGCAATAAAGGTAAACTCCACCCAGGATGGGAGGGGCAGTTGCCACGGTAGCAGCAATGGGCTAACGCAGTCCAAGGAGAAGCACAGAAGGAGGCAATTCCTACTTGTCTTGCTGCAACTGCTTGGGCTGTTCCGCTGTGGTGCTCCCAACAGTGAGGGGAGAATGAAAAGATTGCAGCCTGAGGAGAACTGAGTAAAAGCAGACTTAAAATAAGATTAAAAGGTGAAATGGGGAGACAAAAGGGGCAGAGAACACAAAAGGGACCAGAGTCAAGACAGGAATCGGAGCCGGGGTGGGGGGCTGCTGCTCATGTGCAGAAGAACAGGTCAGTAACAGTGGGACACAAGCTAAACTGGTAAAGCTGGCAACAAAACTTAAATCAGCAGTAAACACACACAACAAAATTCAGGTAAAACAGACTCAAACCTAGCACAGCAGTCACATTAGCAAGTATACAGTAACCTGAAATGCCCTCTTGAGGTACAGCCAGAAAACAAGCAGTGCAAGTGTAGTAGGTGAGTTCTGAACACTGGATTGAAATCTATCAGTACACCTTTGCCAACAAAAAAGTATTTTAAATAACACAGTCCACGGAGAAATACAGTAGGAGATGATCCACTACCTGTCTTGCTGCAGCTGCTTGGGCCATTCGGCAGCAGTGATCTCAACTGGGGGAGAATGAAGAGATTGCAGCCTGTCTTGCTGCAGCTGCTTGGGCAGTTCAGCTGTAGTGCTCCTGATGGTGAGGGGAGAATAAGGAGATTGCAGCCTGTCTTGCTGCAGCTGCTTCGGCCATACGGCCACGGTGCTCCTGGTGGTGAGGGGAAGGGATGAGGAGGAGACTGCAGCCTGTCTTGCTGCAGCTGCTTGGGCAGTTCAGCTGCAGTGCTCCTGACAGTGAGGGGAGGGGAGAATGAGGAGATTGCAGCCTGTTTTTCTGCAGCTGCTTGGGACGTTCAGCCATGGTGCTTCCAATGTTGAGGGGAGGGAAGGGAAGAATGAAAAGATTGCAGCTTGTCTTCCTGCTGCTGCTTGAGCCATTTGGCCATGCTGCTCCCAATGGTGAGGGGAAGGGAGAACACTTACCAATTTTATACACCAAAAATGACCGGGGGGTAGATAAATGAATAAAAGAAATGAAAACACAGCTGCAGAAGATAATGGATCTTAGACTGCAGCAGGCATTAGCTTTGTTAAGATAAACTTCATATGAAGGAAGATTGAGAGGAACCAGAAATTTAGCCAGCAAACTTAGAGCCTGATGAGCGGAGACCAATATATTGAAACTAAGAGACCCCAATACGAAACAAGTTATGCATGGTGATAAGCAAAAAGAAAAAAATCTTCCATAATTTTTACCAAGTTATATTAAGCTTCTCCCCCCAAAGACACATATCAATCTTTTTGAATTAACTTACACCTTTTTTTTTTTTTATGTTATTTCTCGGAGCTCTGGCCCCCCCACTCTGGTCCTCCGGCGCCATCCCTGGACATGAGACCCCTCCCTTCAGCACCCGTGACTTACCCTTCACGGCAGGGTGGTGGGGAGTGACTCAACCCACCCGAATGGGTCCATGCCAGGAGGCGTCCTCCGAGAATAGCGTGAGGCTAAAATGCTGCCAGGCTCCATTTTGCACTGGACTTTTTCTCCCAGCGGGCATGGTGTGCAATGACGCCAGTGACTGAGTGCATGCACGCTCCCATGTGCGCACCAGTCAAGCATCCGCCATGTCCCGCCTCCCCCCTGTCTCTGCGGCTGCGTGCTGTCAATCCCCAGCCTCCGCTAAGTCAGGCAAGCACCTGACCACCCGAAATCCCCCACCCGGAGGATGAGCAGTCCTCCAGGCGGCTCAATCCATCTCCTCCCGCCCGACCCCGACAACCTGTGCCGTTCCACGAGACCTGGTCGCCGGGCGGCACGATGTAGCGACCAGCGCCTCAACCCTCAGCGCCACTGGGCTGGCCAACTTGCACCTTTCTAAACTAACAGAATCACAGCAATCCAGGCTAACAGAACCAATAAGCCATTCGGAAATAGCAACCCAGATTAAAGACTCAAAAACTTTAAAGCACCCATGACCAGATGGCTTCCCAGCTGAATGGTACAAGAACTTTTCAGAGCACATTCTCTTACTGATTAGGAATGCATTTGTTGAGGTAATCGATGGACACCCTTCCCTCCTCGTGGAATTATGCCATGATATCAACAACATTAAAGCCAGATAAAACACCACAATGCCCCACATCATACTGACCCGTATCCATCTTGAATGTGGATTATAAAATATTTATGGCCATTATGGCAAGAAGACTAGAAAACATGCTACCTGGGTTAATAAACCAGGATCAATCAGGGTTTATTCAAAACTGAAATACCACTGATAACATTTGGCAAGCAGTGATGCTATTGGAAAGAGTCCAAGCCAGGCAAATTCATTTGACATTTATCAGTTTGGATGCAGAGTAGGCTATTGACAGTGTCTCCAGGGAATTTCTCTGGGAGGCCCTGTTGGCCTTTGACTTTCCCATGCAATCCCTAAAGTGGCTCTAGTCTATATATACATCTCCCCTTGTGTATGTAGGAAGCAATGGCACACTGTCCCAACCAATTAACCTTTAACAGGGTACACAGCAGGGCTGCCAACTATCACCACTACTGTTTGCACTCTATATAGAACCGCTCACACAGACAATATGACCGGGACCCAAAAGTGGAGGGAATATAGGCTGGACAACAGAATGACAAGCTCATGCTTTATGCTGATGACACCCTTTTGACCCTTACTAGCCTGGAACAATCAGTCCCAGCGATATGGCAGATACTAACCTCATTTGAGCAAATGTCAGGCCTTAAACTAAATTTAAAAAAGACTGAAGCCTTATTCAATTCCTATACCCCATCACAAACTATGAAAGAGGCATATAAAATTAAATGGTGCACCACTAAAATGAAATATTTAGTAATAATTATCCCCCAATATCTCTCTCTAATCTAGAGGTAGTAAATTACAAACCATTGACCAATTAGACCTTGACAGATAGTTTTTTAGAAACATAGAAACATAGACTTTGACGACAGATAAGGACTGCTTGGCCCACCTAGTCTGCCCATTTCCCAACCTAGAGGATAAGCTGCAGATCCTATTTAACCAACAGCCTATTTCTTCCTACCCCCCACAAAAATTGCCTTATGTCCCTGATGCCTGTCCCATGCATACTTGAATTCTCCCACAGTTTTAAACCCCACAACCTCCTCAAGAAGGCTGTTCCATGCATCCACCACCCTCTCTGTGAAAAAATACTTCCTCACATTGCCCCTGAGCCATCCCCCTTCTATCTTCAAATTGTGTCCCTTTGTTCTTGCACATCTCTTTTTCTGAAAGATGCTACCCTCTTGGACTTTGTTGATTCCACTGAGGTACTTAAACTTTTCTATCATGTCCCCCTTCTCCCTCCTTTCCTCAAGGGTATACATATTAAGCTCCTTTAGTCTCTCCTCGTATGGCTTCTCTTGCAGACAATGCACCATTTTAGTTACCCTCCTCTGAACTGCCTCCATCTTGTCTATGTCCTTGTGGAGATGGGGTCTCCAGAACTGGATGCAGTATTCCAGATGGGGTCTCACCAACTGTCTGTACAGGGGGATAACAACTTCCTGTTTTCTGCTGGTGATACCTCTCCCTATACATCCCAGTATCCGCCAGTCCTCCCTACCACCTTCTCACATTGCTTGCCAACCTTAAGGTCATCTGATATGATTACCCCCAGATCCCTTTCCATTTTTGTTGTTGTTACTACCTCCCCCCCATTGTGTAATCTTCCCCTGGGTTTTTATTTCCCAGGTGCATTAATTTGCACTTCTTTGCGTTGAATCCAAGCTGCCATACTTCTGACCATTTCTCCAACCTTGCCAAGTCCCTTATCATCCTTTCCATGCCTCCTTGTGTATCAACCCTGTTGCAGATCTTTGTGTCATCTGCAAAGAGCCATACTTTTTCTTCCAGTCCCTCTGCAATGTCACTTATAAAGACATTAAAAAGGACTGGACCCAATACTGAACCCTGCGGTACCCCACTAGTAACCCCTCTTTCTTCAGAGTGGACTCCATTTACAATTACCTTCTGTGTCCTGTTGTTCAGCCAATGTTTTACCCAGGCTACCACCCTGGGACTCACTCCCAGGCTGGTTAATTTGGCTACTAATCTTTTGTGTGGGACTGTGTCAAATGCCTTGCTAAAGTCTAGGTAGGCCATGTCCACAGTCCCTCCCTGGTCTAGTACTTTGGTCACCCAGTCAAAGAAATCAATTAGATTCATCTGACATGACCTTCCCACTGTGAACCCATGCTGCCATGGGTCCTGTGCCCCACTGGCCTCTAGGTACTCAACCATTTTTTCCTTCAGAAGTGATTCCATCACTTTCCCTACCACAGAGGTCAAACTGACAGGTCTGTAGTTTCCTGCCTCTGTCTTGGTCCCACTTTTGTGAAGGGGAATCACACCCGCCTTCTTCCAGTCCTCAGGTACCACACCATCCTTCCATGATTTGTTAAAAAGGGTAGTCAGTGGTGTCACTAGTTCTCTGCTTAATTCTTTTAGAATTCTGGGGTGAATTTCATCTGGCCCCATTGCTTTGTCCACCTTCAGTTTTAGGAGTTCTTTCAGAAACCTTTCTTCCACTTTCCTTTTTTGCAAGGTAGAGACAGTCCAAATGAATGTACTTTCATGTCTACTATACCTGTTTTAAACCCTGTCAGTTTCCCCCATCCACTTTATTTATATTTATTTCTTATCTATTTATTTATTTCATTGTTCAAAAAAATAACCTTTGAGCAAAATGCTCTTTTCAAAGGTTCCATGTCAAATAAAGTACATGACAAAACAACAGAGAGTTACATTGACAGTGGTCTCAACTCACAGTCATGAAGTTACAATTGGAAGGACATCAGTGGTTCATTTACACAGGCAGTAAGTATTCAAGTACAAGAGAGAACCAACAACATTAATGAATTCAAAGTAAACAAAGATACGTTTGCATGGTACCAAAAATATAAAACACAAATAAGTACAAACAGGAGAACACTGAAAATACAGGGAACATCCATGACAATGGAGGAGCAGCCCAGAGTCAGGCTTTGTTCAGGTTTTAGGGATGAGGAGAGAAAGTAGAGTTAGGGCTAAGGAAACGAGTGAACACAGAAAGGGGGCTGGGTGAAGAAGGCAGAGAGGGTGCTCATATAGGGCCCAAAGGACCACTATAAAAAATAAGTGCAAGGAACAGGCAGAGGGAGTCTGTTAAAAGAAAGTGCAAGGACAGGGAGGAGAAGGAGGCAAGGAGAAGGTGAGGGGCCAACCCTAATATTCACCATACAAGAGCCAGTGGTACCTGGGCAAGGACTGTCCGGATTACCCTCAAACATAGGTGTCAGTTTCAGTGAGGTGAAGCTTTAGTTTCCATTTAAAAGAAGGAAGGCTGTTAATGTTAATTATGTGGGTAGGGATCTCATTAAACCATGGGGAGCCATATATGCAAAGGACATTTGGCCAAGAGAAGTTTTCTGAAATGGGATGGCAAATGAGCCCCGAGTTACTTGACGTCATGGCGGAAAATGGTATCCAGATTTATATGATCAGGCCAGAGACTGCAAATCTGATTATCTATTTTACAACTTCCAACCAGCCAAAGTGGGGTTAATTTGCCAAATCTGAAAGAATATGCTAGTGCAGCTCATTTCCGTATAGCTCTCCTATGGCTTTCCCCACAAGTAAACATGATCTGGAAACAGATCGAATTCCACTTAAATGATCTCCATGACATAGGCCGCATCTTGCTGTCCACACTCCAGTCCACCTCTGAGGACCTTCACCTCCATAACCAGTAATATACTGTGGGTGTGGAACACAATCAAAAAACATTCAGCATTCCAGGAGATATTTTATTTCTGCAGAGTTCTCAAAACAGATGAGGAATTTATGCCCGCAAGAATAGACCTGGCATTTCATAAATGGGGATAACTGGAGCTATCACATATTTATTAGTTCTTAGATCTTTATGGCATCTGACCCTTTGAAGAATTACAAAAAACATACAACTTATCGGGTAGGGAACAATTCCGGTACCTATGGGTCCAGACGTATTTACTATATAAATGCAAATCCTTGACTGAAAGACCCTCACAACCCCCACTATTAATGACAATGGTAATAGAGAATCAGAGAGGTTGACAGTGGGGACACCTCATAGGAAATTTATACAAAGCACTCAAACAGCATTGGGAGACTGGAGGTGTTGCTATGAGTAATGCCGGCAATAAGCCGAGGGAGGGTGGAAGAGATTGGCACTGGGGTTGCAGTGCTTATGTGTGCCTCCATGTGCATTCACCATCATTTCTGGAGTCTCGGGATTAGGGCACTCAGGGAGAAAATGGAGGAAAAATGGGGGCCACCCAAGGATGAAGCCTCCAGGCCAGGTTCTGGGGTTCCACCAGGGTGCACATGGTGCCACAAGTCCCTGAAAGACCCCAAGATGTGGTAGGTTGGTGGACAACTGGGAGACCTGCCTTAGGAGGATAAACACAATTGTAAAAAAAAAAAAAAACTCCACTGACCAGAGTCATGTTCTTTGGTCATGCCCAAAATTACAAACATGTTGGGAGCAAATATTATTATAATTAGAAATATTAGAGGGAGCACCCCCAAACCTAACCCCACAACTAGCTTTGATTTTGGTTCCTTTGAGAGGGCTACAACTATCTCCCCACTATCCCCATTTGGCTCTACCTACTAACAGCAAAAAAACAAAAAACTGGATGAAGATAGACCGTCCCACCATGACCACATGGAAAAAAATTATGAATTTAATATATTATATTGAAAAAATCATGGCTGGGATTTGGGACAGGGAGGACCAGTGTACAAATAAATTACAGAAATGGATAATCTACATCTTGGACTTTGGCCTGGATTTTATACTATAAGGAGAAAAGTAAAGAAAAGAGATATATCCTAAGGAAAGAGGAAAAACAAAACAAAACAAGGCAGGGATTAACACTGAGGGCAACCTAGCAAGTCGTTGATTGGGACACAGCAAAAACAACACTACAGATAAGGATATGAGAACTGAGGGAGATAGCAAATGAATATCACTACTGTGTAACTCATGGGATGCAGGGGGATGGGGCCATAGATCCCTGCAGGTGGGCCCTCTCCTGCACTTGTTTGAGCCAGGGGCTGAACTCCAGGATATAAGTTAAACCCACCTCTAAGTGTTTAAATAGAAATGTATAGAAAACATGACTAGGTCTCAAAAATATCTACAGGTTTAAGAATCAAGAATAACTAATAACCTGTGATGAAATAAGAGAATTGTTGTATGAAAGGACTATATGAAACAAACAAATGTAACCATGTGACAATCAGAAGTATGTAAATTCTTAATCAACTGTCTAAATAAAAAGTTAAAAAACACAAAAAAATAAGACAGGACCCAAAATAGAACCCTGGGGTACCCCTGTGTTTGTGGGCAGAGAAGAGTATCGACACCCATTCCAAGAAACAGACTGGTTTCTGCCATATAATTAAGAAGAAAACCAAGATACATTTGTAGAAAAACCATGATAAAGTAAACATTTTAGGAGCAAATGATGATTTATTACATCAAAAGCTTTGGACAGATCTATGAAAACTGTCCCAATGTATTGACCCTGTCCAAAGCCCTCGAGACAGTCTTGAAAAATCAATTAGAGCTGTCTGAGTTGAATGATAGGGGTCAGAAGCCATGCTGGGTGAGTGAAAGTACATAATTAAGTAGATATTGAGAAATTGCCTGATGGACTATTCTTTCTAGAAATTTTGATAGTATGAGTAATAATGAAATTGGGCAATAATTTTCAGCCCCTCCCCATATTTGTCCCCTCCCTTATGTAAAGGGACTACAACTGATTGCTTCCAAGTAGAGTGGAAAATCTGAGTGGCAAGGGACAAATTAAATATGTGAGTTAGCAAAGGGTTAATGATATCAGGGCTAGATTTTAGTAGGAAATTATCCAAATTATCAATACCCTTTAGCAGAGTTTTCTTTTAAAGATGATAGAAGATCAAAAACCTCTTTATGACTAATGTATTTAAAATAAAATGTGGGTCTGTATGAGGGCAAAGAACCTAGATTCCCAGAGGGTAAACTTGAAGGGCACAGCCCAGCCTTTTCCAATAGCAAGCTGGGAGCTTCTACAAAAAAATTATTAAAACGATTGCTAATGTTTTCCTTAGAGTAAGTGATGTGACCATTAGGGGACAAATTGGAAATGTTTGGGGCAGATGGAGCTTTTAACATGGAATCCACTATTTGCCAGAATTTTCTCGGATTAGAACTAGAATCTAGCAGATTAGTTTTATAATAAGAAGATTTAGATATCCTTACTATGGTAATGCAATGATTCTGAAAATTTCAGAAAGATTGCCAAGTCTCAGGGGTGTCCAGTTTACTAGCCTTCTGATACAGTTTATTATGTATCTTTAATTGTGAAATAATGAAAAGAGTTACCCAGGGAGTGTATTGAGACTTAACTATTTTCTTCAAAAAAGGGGCATGGTAATTTGAAATTAAACTAAATAGTGATAGAAGTAGTCCCAGGCCTCATCAACAGTAATAAGTGACAGTAGCATCCCCCACTCAACATTAAGTAGACTAGAATAAAAAGCTTCAAGGTTAAAATTTTTAAAGCTTTAAAATTTGATAGCATTGGGAATAAGCTTAGGAGGGAAAAGTTTAACAAACAGTAAATAAGGGCATGATCACTGAATAAGTTCCCAGATGCTGATTGAACCCTTGATGCATTTCCACAAATAGGGATTAGTCATGTGATGGTGGTAAATTTAATTTATTAGGCAGCTCTGGACTTGGTTTGCAATTGGCTGGCAAACTGTCAGTGGCAATGGCAGGTACTTTCTTGAATGAAGTTTGACAGCTTTGACCGACTGTATAAATAATGTAAGGGGCAGAACTAGCAGCCTGGTAGGAAAGAAGCTCTTCTTCAAGATCTGCTGTTAAAGGTCCTCTTTTTAATTTAAAACTACACATTTTGGGCAATTAAATATTTTTCAAGAGCATCTGGTAGATATTGGCGACAGATTCTGAATATCAAGTTAGTAAGCATGGGGTGACCAAAAAATGCTGTGAAAACTGACTGTTCTCTGCCAGAGCTATCCAAGCAACCAATAGCTGTTCAACAGAGAATTTAATTTCACCAGCATAATTCTGATCGAAATCTCAAATTTCACCATGCAAAATATTTTGCAAAAGTTGCGCGTTCTGCAAAATATTTTGTGATTGCAAAATGCAAAATTTTGCCCACAAAATGCAGAATTTCACCCATGAATGCTGTATTTTGCTGAATGATATTGCATTTACACTCGTGAAATATTTCGAGAAATGCTCAAATTTCTCAAAATATTTTGCATAATGAAATTTGTGGATTTTGCCATCTCTACTGTTCAACATCCACTTGTGTCCAGGGATGCCCTGGCTACCCTGGAAACCCTACAACATGTGGTCAATGCACTTACCCAAACTCTGAGCAATATGGACAGGAAAATGGACACTTACATGGAGAAGTTGGTGAAACTTGAACAGATGGTAGAGGTAATGGCTGTGGGAACTGCGAAATCTAAAAAGATGGCAGGAAAAGCAATGGCAACCACTGCTGCTACAGCAAAAGACCAAGGTATGATAAAGTCGTGGCTTGAATAGTTGTAAAATCTGGTCCAAGCTGTAAATGTTCAGATTTTAGGGATGCCTGAGGAGACGGAAGGAGAAGATACAGCAACATTTCTAGAGCACTGGCTCCCCGAAGCCCTGGGATTGCAATTCACACCACAGATCATTAGGGCCTATCATATCACTCTGAGGCAGACCCATAACACAGCAGACAGTCCTCCTAATGGCACTCAAAGAGCTGGCATTATGGCACCAGGCAATCAGGGCTCCAAATGCAGGATTCACCACCCCCTCCCCAAGGTCGCCCCTCCCTGGGAGTAGGAATCCTTAAGTGGGGGTGTGTGTGCAAAAAAAGTGATCGGCGACATTGCTGACTGGTGCCCTAATTGCCTGGTGTTGGAATACTGGTGTGTCCTGATGGTGGAACCAGACAGTCCCAGGACATTGCTAATGGTGACTGATTCAGCTACCACCAGAGACAAAATTCTATGAGTTGCCTGGGAGCAAGGCACTGTCCAAATCAATGACTAGAGTTGCTATTTTTACCTGGTTATTCATTTGCCCATGCCTGCCATCAGGCTTTGAAGGAGTAACTCCTAAACTTAAAGAATTACACATCCCATTTTGTCTTGGTTTTCTGGCACAGATGCAGTTTAATGTACAGGACAAAATGTATGTCTCTACAGATCCGAGTCAGTGGGACTCCAAGCAGACAAACCTATTCAGGAGCAGAATAATTAAGCACAAAGGGAGGATGCTCCTTCAAAGAGGATGCTGCTTGATGTTTTGTTTTCTAACAAATTGCTTCCCAAACAATGGGTGAGTTAGTTGGGTTGAGTACTCAGTTTTTTCAGCTAGATTGTGAAACTGTGTGCCATGTCTTGGAGAAAGGACTTAAGGACAGTGATAAAAAAATGTATTTCACATTTGCCCATGAACAATGTCCATATTGTCCTTATTGCCTGTCTCATTGGAAGGATATCTTTATGGTGTTAAAATACGTATGTTCAGTTTGATGTTGCCATATCTATCCCAACATTTGCAAGTTGCCTAAGCTAATGACTTTAGCTTCACTCCTAACAAGAAGCATATGCTTATTTTGGGTAGTTGTTGTGATGGGTGAGATCTCTGACTTAATGTAGCATGGTGATGGCAGTGTCACAGCTAGACAGAAGCAAAGTGAGTTAAAATGGTGCCAGTGGAAGTTTAATGATGTCCATTTGGTGCAAATGCTCTGGTTTAAGCCGTCTGCGGGAGCAAAGATGCTCGAGTCTGGCCCAATGGCACAAATAGCACTTTGCACCATGTGTTATGCTGACTGATATTCCAGAAGGCAGCCTGCGACATGGTGCAGGCTGCCTGTACCAAAGGTGCGCTATGCCACCGGGTACACCATAAACCCCCTGCGACATGGTGCAAGGGGGTTTATGGCAGCAGTTACACCCAATTCCAGAAGCAAATGTGATATTCCAAGACAGACCCTGGAAGACAGTGGTCTAAGTACAGTTAGACCAGCTATTAGTGGTTAGACCAGCTATTAGTGGTCTAACTGTACCCTACGTCCACCGGGGGTGCACCTCTGTGCCTAGTGCTCCAACAGCTGCCCCCCCCACAGTCCCACATAGGGCTGCACCCATTTCCCTGTGGCAGGGCAGCCCATTGAGGGCTGCTGGTGCCCCCACACCCTATCTGCTGGTACTGCCCTGCAGAGCACTTCACATCCCCAGTGCACTGACATGCCACTATTGGCATGCATGCCAAGCACTCCATGGTCATCCTGTGGCCCCCCTCCAGCCCTGCAAGGCATTGCCATGGTGTTGGGGAGCAGGGCATCGAGGGGCCAGGCCATGGAGGACCTGCGCCCTGTCAGAGGGCAGTAATGTAGCTTGTGGCACCCAGTGTGGCTGAGCTCTTCCTGTGGTGCAATGCTGGAGGTGCCGCAATTCACAGGACGTAGTCGCCAGGGACGCTGCCTGTTCTGGAATCTGATGCAGGGTCCCCAGCATAGTGGCATATGGTGCAACTTGAAAGCACTGTCTAGTTGCGACATTCATTCTGGAATCAGGCCCCAGGAATTCAGAGAATGGAGTAAATGGTTAGATTTAGAACCTTACAATGATGAATAGATAAGCCAAGAATGGCTTGGTTAAAAATTTCTGTGTTTACCAAATATTAATAATGTCTTTCAGGCATTGGCTGCTTAATTGTTAATTTGTGCAAAATGTTTTAGAATATGTGTTAGTAATTAGTTGCTGCCACAGTTTTACCATTAAGGACTGAGTGTCAATAGCTCTACAGTTACTATGGTGTTTTACGCAGAAAGATTTGTAATGTCCAGTCTGTCTTCAGTTTTATCAGTTATGTACTGATATAAAACTTCAATTAAAAAATACAAGTAATATGGTGTAAGTTACGTAAGCTGCCAGGAGATAGTCTCTGTAGCAGTTGACCTCTCCCTCTCGCAGGTGTGTATGTTCATGAGGGAAGCTCACTGCCACCAAACTGCCTTCAGGAAATGCCACTGAGATTCTACACAGAATGGTAACCTGAAGTATTAAGGGATATCCTTAGGGGGGAAGGGGCAATGTATCAAGCAAGTTTGTCAACAGCCAACAAATATGGTAGTTTGAACTGTAAACCCAAGTCTGGACAATGTTTAATGCAGTGACATGCAGAGCTTCTCTGATCCAAACCACTGCTCTGTCCACCCCACCCTTTACTGATTCTTGCAAAAAAAAAAAAACCTTCTAGAAGAACCTGAGGCAAAGGGTGAATACTGACTGCAGCCATATCAAAACACATTTTGGTGAACCCTGCCACACAACTCACAGAGAGCTACCCCCTGATTACTGCTTCTGCACAAACAGCTAACTGCCAGTAACAGCATAGGAAACCTAGTGAAAGCTGACAGCCACAACTGCAGTGGCGGCTCTACACCAGGGCCCACCAGGGCACGTGCCCTGGTAAAAAAATGCTGTGCCCCAGTTGGTGCCCCATATGGTGCAGAGATTCCCCCATAGTAACAATATATAAGTGCCCTGGCTACAATCTGTTGTGCCCCGGCTGTGCCCTGGTAACCATTTGTGGCTAGAGCCACTGCTGCACAACTGAACCCCGGCCCCACCCTATGACAACTCTGCCAGTCATCAGCAGCCAGGAATTTAAGGGCAGATGCTGACTGAAAACTTGGTGTATTTGTTATGTTTGATATGTCCATCCTGACTTCTCCTACATGTGCTAGGTGAGGGGGTTGGTTGCGCTCCCCCTCCTCTCACTGCCCCTGCCTCAACCTCACACTTAATTTTGTCCTTGGTCCCCCTTGACTTACTGTGTTCTTGTTGCTACCCTCATCTCCTTTTCATCCTCTCTCTTTCTCCAACTTAGCTAACACCTCCCCATGCTGCCCCTCACCCCTAACTTTAGACAATGCCTAATTAGGCTGCTCTTGCTATTGACTTGTTGTCTCTCCCCTGTACCTTGGAGTTCTAGTGTTGAACACATGGTTTCAACTGTAGCCGTCTCTTCCCTGACATTGCAAATGTACTGGTTGACTCAGTGTTCCAGAACTTGAATTTTTTGTACTACAACCCTAGATGCTGCAAGAGTAATCCTCACTGTACCTCTTGAAATGCCAATATTGTAATTCATTGTTTGTTGTTATTTGTCAAATGCACCTGTTGTTTTACTTATGCTCCTAATTATGTTCACTGTTCCTGTTTAATTAATCATATTTCTAAATGTTGACATGGAACCTTTGAAAAAGCGCATTGTGCTCAAAGATTATTTTCCAAAATAGTATAGCCCCATCCATGATCGATCCCCCACTCCAGTATGCTTTCTAACATATTCCCTGGTGGTCTAGTGGCCCCCTTGCCCCCACACCATGGCAGCTGTCCCACCCTGCTCAATCCCCATCCCGAAACAGAGTGGGCCACCGGCACAGCCCTCTGCTTTCCTCCATGTCTGGCAGCCCACTGACATTTTTTTTAATATTATTCTCTGGTGGTCTAGTGGCCCTCCCCACCCCTAACCCAGAAAGTACTGTCACCCTGCTCCCCCTTCCCAAAACAGAGTGGGCTGCCAGCACAGCCCTCTGCTTTTCTTCATGGCTGGCAGCCTGCTCAGATGTGAATGAATGAATAAATGAGCGCATGCACACACAATCATTCATTTATTCACATCTGAGTGGGCTGCTGGCCATAGAGGAGAATGAGGGGTTGTGCCGGTGGCCCACTCTGTTTCAGGATGGAGGGTAGTGGGTGGGATACTACTTGCAGAGTTGAGGAGTGGGGTGGGCCACTAGACCACCAGGGAATAATATGCCCAGTTGCTGGGTAAGTTACTTACAGGCAATTCTGAGGATCAAGACTAATTTTCTGTTATGGTCTTGTTGACCTTTTCTTTTATTGAGGTGCATCCAGTGTGCACAGAAAGAACAGAACAAATGTTTTTACAACTCCAACATGTATTGCACATGACATAACATTGTAAGGTTTCTGGGTTGGCTGTATCATGTACACATGTTAGGCTCACAGGAGCATGCACCTGCTGAAATGGGGGCCTCTGGCATGTCACCAGGAATGGTCTTGAAGAAACTTAGATATATTTAGTTCCATCTGATCTTAGCCCAAACGAATTATTATTTTGGGGTTTGCAGCTCAGACAGTGTGGGACTACAATAGTGTGGCAGTGCCTGTGAGAGTCCTAGAACTATTGCTAGTTGCCCTTTATTGCCAGAGTGTTATAGAAGGATTATGGTGCAAAAGGACCCCAAAGCCATCTATTACTCACTTATGAATTCTGCACGCCACTGCAAGCTGCAGTCCTTTGGGATAAGAGAAAGGGTAATTAGCAATGTGGCTTCTGCATCTTCCTACTTTTTGGTGCTGGTGTGCTTGGATTGTGTCAGCACCCATAAGTGTGAGGGAAGGGGGAACCAGCAGTGTCCTAGTGCCTACAATGTAAACAGACTTAAATCATCAATGCTAGGGTTATGTTTGAATGGAGAGATTTGAGTAGGCTCATAAGTGAGTCCACTGGAGGATGGACCAGGGCTGCTCCAGCACATTGTATGACTACATTTTACTGTGTGACTGCTGGCAGAACTGGTACACCCTGATCATGCAGCCACTTTAACAATGCCTGTTGCTGTGGTGCAACTGGTAATAGGTGACAATGAAGATGAGAAGTCTGGACACTCTGCTACTAGTAGTTCGACTGTTTATGCAACTGTGCCTTCTTAAAACAAGTTTACTGTGCCACACCACCTGCTTCTCATTTTAAATATATCCTTCTCACAATACCAACATGGAACTAGTGTTGCAGTGAAATTTGGTAATTCTGCAGCTTGCGGGCAAAATTCTGCATTTCACCCGTGAACTGCAGAATTTTGCTGGCTGAATTTTGCATTTGCACCTGTGAAATTCACAGGCAAAATGCATGAATTTCGCAAAACATTTCACATGGCAAAATTCATGATTTTATTGGAATTTCACTGGAAAAATAAAATTTTGCTGCAAACACATGCCCCTGATTGAATGGAGAGCTATAAACTTCCTAATTAGAGCAGTCTGTAGAGTTAATTGTTTGCTGTCCAGGGCTTTTACTAACTCAGTCTCTGTTAAGTGTTCAGATAAACTACCTGAAAATCCAGCAGTTTGTTCTTCTAAAAAGCTGATCATTTGAGTTTCAGTGCTGAATTGAAGTGTATGCATTTGAGAAATCAGCTTGTCTGTATCACAGCTTGAATTCTGTCCCATCAAAACTCTTGTTTTTTTTCTTGCTGTATAACACTGGGTTGTTTATTTAGTGGATATAAAATAAATCAAAATGTTGTTCATTCATACATGTAGTTTCTTTTTAATGTAGCTTAAATAAATAGGTCCATGTAAGAACAATTATTTCCTCTCAGACTGACAAACAGGTGTCTGCCACACTCTGCTATTTCAGGCACATGTACTATATGGACTCACACATTTCAGTCCTTTGAAGGTTTCTGTGTGAAAATACATAATGTATAACTAGAAACAGTATAGCACATACTGACACCAACTGTCTCCTGTACCATAGCTGAGGCAGCTGCACTTTGCTGCCCCATCCCCTGCCCCACAAGCCCCCTGTTTTTTGCCCCACATTCAAGACTGCTGTACCCTGCTGACCACTGTCTTCTCCCACACAGTTGGGGTTGCTGTACCCTGTTGCCCCCATTATCTGCCTGAACAGTCAGGGCTGCTGCACCATGCACACTCCATCCCACAGTCAGCAAAGCTGTACTCTGATGGCCCCCTGTGTCCTGCCCCATGGTCAAGGCTTCTGCACCATTCTGTCCGGAGTCCCCTGCCACCACAGCCAGGGCTGCTGCACCCTCCTCCTGCCACCACAGCCAGGGCTGATGCACCCTGTTCCTGCCTACTCAGGCAGGGCTGCTGCAGCCTACTGTGCCCTAAGGCCCCTTGCCTCAACAATTAGGGCTGCTGCACCATGCTGCCACCTGCCACAAGAGTTATGGTATTTGCTGCATTCTGTCCTCTGCCCCCAAAGTTGTGTCAGTTCCACCGAGGTGTGGCTGCTGCACCCTGTCTCACTGTTTGGGCTGCTGTACCCTATGCCTCCCTTATCTCCTGGTCAGACAGTCAGGACTTCTGCACCTTACAGTCTTCTGTTCTTTACATCCATAACACAAGATGAAAGTATTTTTCTGTTTTTTCTTTTGGGCAGTGCAGCAAAAAATCTGACCTTGGTGGCAGGGGGCAGCATGGTGCAACACTGCTAACTGTGGAGCCATGGGGCAGTGGAGGCATGGGGCTGTAGCATGCAGCAGGGCACAGCAGCCCTGACTGTGTAGACAGGAACAAGGTGCAGCAGCTGTGGCTATGGTGGCAAGGGACAGACTACATCATGGTGCAGAAGCCTTGATTATGGGGCAGGACATGGGGGGACATCAGGGTTCAGCAGCCCTGATTGTGGGACAGGATGCACATGGTGCAGCAGCCCTGCCCATTTGGGAAAAGGGAAGTAGGTGGCAGGGTGCAATGAAAGCCCCACCTCTGGTGGCATGGGCAGCATGGTGCAACAATCCTAAATGTGGAGGCCAGGGACATGGGACTCTACGGCATAGCACAGCACAGCAGCCCCAACTGTGGTGACAGAAACAGAGGCAACATGATGGAGCAGCTCTGACTGGGCGGTGGACCAAGTGCAGCAGAGTGCAGCAACCATAACTGTTCAGGCAGGGGGTAGCATGATGCAATGGCCCTGACTTTTCAGGCAGGAGATGGGGACAACAGAGTGCAGCAGCCACAACTCTATAGGAAAAGAGAGTGGGCGGCAGGGTGCAACAGCATTGAATGTGGGGCAGAAGACAGGGGGCTTGTGGGGCAGGTGATGGGGGAAGCAGAGTGCAGCTGTTTCAACCATAGGCATGAGATGGGGATATTCAGATGACATATAGTGTTTCTAGTTATACATATACATGATGTATTTTCACACTGAAACCATCAAAGAACCGAAATGTGTGAGTTCATACAGTACGTATTCCTGATATAGCAGAATGTGGCAGTCACCTGTTTTTCCATCTGAGAGGAAAACTATTGTTCTTACATGAACAGATTCATTGAGGCTACATCAAAGACAAACTACTTGTATGAATTAATACACAATAGATTAATTTTATATCTATTAAATAAACAACCCAGTGTTATATAGTTAAAAAAAATAGACAGAGTTTTGATGGGGCAGAACTCATAGCTGTGATGCAGACAAACTGATTTGTCAAATGTATACCACTTCAATTCAGCACTGAAACTCAAGTGATTAGCTTTCTATAAGAACAGAATCATAGATTTTCAGCTAATTCATCTGAACACAAACCAGCGACTGAGTTAATAAAAACCCTGGACAACAAACAACTAACTCTATAGACTGCTTTAATTTGGAAGTTAACAGCGTTTTAGCTCTTCAGTCAAGCAGGGATTTGCACTACTGAAGCAGTAGCTTACTCTAATATGATGTCATCACTCTCCAAGGCTCAGTCAGAGGGACAGAAACAGCCTGACTGTTTCCAGTTAGTGCAAAACAAGTTAACAAATACTGATTTAAAGAAAACTACAAAACCAAATAGCTTGACATTTTCAGGAAACACTACTCATGACACAGTGACTCGAAATCAGGCTTTTTTTTAATAATGTGTAAAGTGGTTGCCATTGATCTTTAAGCTGTGAATCCACTCATGGGCAAAGTTTAAGACCTAAATTTAAGGGCATGCAGAGTTTCTCTGACCCTAACCACTGCCTCTTCCCCCATGACTCTGGTTGACAAATAACCTTTTAAAGAACCTGAGGCAAAGGGATGTACACAGGCTGTAGCCATGTCAGAACACACTTATGTGACCCTGACATGCAATTCATAGTAAGCTGCCCCTGGTTGCTGCCGCAGCACAAACAGTAAACTGCCAGTGAAAGTGGGGGACATCTAGTGACAGCTGGTAGCTTCAGCTGGCCCTACATCACTCACTTCTGCACCTACAAGGAAGGCTCTGCAAAGTATGTCTCCCCCTCCCAGCATGCACATGTTTGTGGGGGTGGCACCATTGCCAGATACCCTTTGGGATGAAACTTAGACTAGGGAAGGATAAAGGCAGAGAGATGGAGTCCAGGGTTGTAATAAGGATCTGCCGAAGGGTGTCTGTGAAGGACGAGCAGTAGTGGTGGGATCATTGCATTACTAGCTCTCACAGGGAAAGATCCTTGTCTTTTGACCTTTCATCACACCTTATCCCTCTACTACCCATCACCCCCTCCCCCCCAAGCATCAGCTCTACTGCAACTCCTCACCTCAGTGATGGAGGGTATAAGAGGCAAATGTTCTGACTGCTGGCAAATAAACACAGACAGGGTGTGCACAATTTGAAAGAGGGTTAACTGTCAGATCGGAGTAATAGCAGATGGTGAACCCACTAACCAAATGGTTAACCTACCTGGCTGGTTCAGACACACCAACCTGATATGGAAAAACTACTAACACCTTCATAGCTCACATCCATGCACAGTTGCATGTGGCTAATTTAATTACATAATGCAGACTGAGTAAGAATGGTACCCTTTCTCGCTCCACTAATCTAATGGACTATGGCAAGCCACACAAGAATGGGGCAATTCTGATAGCCTACACCCCCCCACAAACTGGGGCCACACCCACAGACCTGTAATGCATGCATACACTGCCACATGAATGTTTTCCCCTATAGCAGTGCAAGTAGCTATAATACAGCTTACAGATGACTCAAAGGACTCCCCCAGTGAGGACAGGGTGGAAAGGTTTCATAGCTAGCTCGTCTTTACTTAAGTAGTACAAAAGGCAAACAGGATAACTGCTCCTCTGGGACATGGGAGGGAACAGTAGCTAGCCCAGTGGCCCCTTCTGGCCAGAGGGGGGATCACACCCCCAGTAGGGCAGAGAAGCTGCAGGACCTCCATGTCCAATTCCAACTGGGGCACCAGAGAGCTAAAATGAAATTTTGAGGGGAACACATAAGCTAAAATGCAAGAACTGCTTACCTCACAGCACAGCAGGAATGTGCCTCCCTCTTGGGAAAGCCAGAAGGAGTAGCAAAGTCTAAAATTCATTAGACTCATGGACCTCTACATGCAGCACGAAAAATGGCACAAATCACGCTTTACCAGTCTAAGACACAGGGAGAGCTTGTACCAGGAGTCAATAGCTATCTTAAAACAGTTGTCTTGTGTGCACCCAGTTTGCCACAGGGAGACCAGCTGCCCACTGACATCCTTTCTCTTCCCTTATATGAACCCTCTCCCCCCGATCGAAAGGCCAAGAATAATAAGCTAACTGAACCTACAATTGACTGACAGAGACAGATGAGCCATAAACTGAGCACCATACAGAACTTTCAGTTGGTCCAGTATTAGGGACCAGAGCTCACTCTAGACCCAAAATATCAAGTAGCAGTGCCAGCTGGAGAAATCAGAGGGTACAAGGCTGTGTAGTCTTGCCTAACAGTGACTCTCAAAAGTCAAAACATTTAAATGAGTTATTTGTTACAGTAGTTGTTTGTACTGTATTTTCTTGTTAATGTTGCTCAAAGAACAATTCAAAGAAGATATCAACAATTTCCTAGATCTGAGCAAACCCAGAGACACCTTTGATGCCACAAGATGGGAAGCACTGCAAACTTACATGCAAGGCAGGTGCATCAGCCAGGCCTCCTAGATAAAGAAGACTCAGGCTAAAGAATTGGGATGCCTTGCAAAGTAAGTTGAAGGAGCCATTGGCCACATACTGGGCCAGCCCTAAGACTCATGCTAATCTCTTCCCAGAGATTACAGAGTCAGGTACAAAATAAATGTCCACCTGCACCAAAAAGCTGAAAATGCCCTCTTCTGGACAAGGCAGTGCTTCTGGGAAGAGGGTGGGAGGCTGGGGAGATTCCTGGCATACCAGCTAAAGAAAAAGGTAGGACAGATCTAAGATAACAATGGGTAAACCCTGGCTGTGGTGGAATGCAGAGATAATAAGTTGATAATCAAAGCTTTCCATGCCTTCCACTTAAAGTTATATATAGCTGAAGTGCATGCCACACCAAGGAACATAGATGCTTTTCTTGCAGCCTTACACTTCCCATCTGTCACCAAGGAACAAATGAACTTCCTAAACAGATTCTTTCAAGAATCAAAAAATCATGACAGCCATACAATCCACGCCACTTGGCAAAGCCCCTGGGATTGGCTGCTTCCTGATGGAATTTTATTACAATTCCAGCAGGAGCTGGTGGGCATTTTGGCCTCTGTGTATGAAGAATCAGATGCTCTAACAATATTACCCCCAATGCTAATGGCAATGATAGCATTGAAACACAAACCAGGCAAGGATCCTCTGACCTGCAATACCTATTGACCTATCTTGCTCATTACGATAGACTGTAAGATCTGCAAAAAAGTATGGTCAAAGAGATTCAAAGAATTTTACCTCTGATGGTCTCCAAGGATCAAGTAGGGCTTACTCCAAGGAGAAGAAGCACAGACAATACTAGGAAACAGGATAATCTAATCTGGCAGGCTAAAACCCAAAAGATAGACAGGGTCCTGGTGGCATTAGATACAGAAAAGGCCTTCAGCTCAATGGAATGGCCATATGTGTTCTAAACTCTAAAATATTGTGGATTTGGGGACATAGACTAGTCCTGTGGGGAGTGCAAACCATCTACAGAGGGGCCTTGGCAAAGTTCAATACTAATGGCCTGCTATCTGAGGCATTCTCTGTGTTCAGGGAAACCAGATAAGGCTGCCTGCTGTCTCTTCTGCTATTCACACTAGTTCTGGAACCCCTTGTACAGGACATCAGGCTGAATTCATGAGTACATGGCTTAGTTATGTGGGAGGAACATGAGGTATAGGCTTATGGGGATGCTATCCTTCTAACCCTCACAACTCCTCAAGAGTCCATCCCAGCCATCCTAGACCTAACCCAGAGGTTTAGCACAATAATGGAGTACAAGTTAGATGTGTACAAGTCCCTAACAATGGTCTCACACAATAGCATGAAGGAATGTACCCGGTTACCTATGGGGACTAACCCCAATGGAAGATCACCTCCGATATCTGGGTATTGACTTCACATGGGACCTAGACAAGCTGGCTGTGCTGAATCTCCCCTCTGTAGCCAAAAGTCTGGAAGCTGACCTAGTGAGGTGGTGTCACCTACATCTCTTTCACTAGGTAAGGGCACATGCCTACAAGATGATGGCAGCCCCCCACAAATAGTACGTATTGGACAATCACCCCCTCACCATACCTAAGCATATGCAAGCACACCTACAGAAACAGCAACTGGATTTGTTTTAGGGGAAAGATGCACAAAGGCTTAGCTTCAAGAAACTCTGTAGTTACCAGATGACCTGGGGGCTAAACCTTCTGTATTTTGACTTCAAACATAAAGCCCATGCCTTGCTTCAGATAAGGCAGGAGTCACCCACCACCCCAACTCTACAGCACCCCAAGTAGTTAGACTGTGAAAAGCAGATTTTGGGAGACCTCATATTTTTTACCATTCTGCTTGGAACAATCCCAAACAGCCTGAAAAATCACCCAACCGTTTAGCATACCTAAAAGGTATGGAGCTAGGTGGCCAAATGCATGAACTTTTCACCTTGACATTCCTCCAGCTTCACACGCTGGTATAATTGCAGCCTCCATATTGGTATCAAAATGATTTATTGGAGAGACTAAGAGGCCTCTGGGATAAATTACCTAGGAGATTTAAAGGATAAAAATACCAGAATCCTGCTATCCTATGCGCAGATGCAGACCAAGTACAGTATCTCATCAAAGCAGCTCTGGAGGTACATCAAGCTGAGGCATGCATTACAAACAGGCATAGGTACAAACTATGTGATGGTCAGTCCCAACACACTGAACACCATGCTTGATGGGGGAACAAAAAGCAAGGTGATGGGCAACATGCTGTACAAGACACTTCTGTCCCTACCCGTGGACCCAGTGGAGTCCACATTATAGAAATGGAATGATGATCTGGGACTGCTACTCACAGCCCAGCAATGGCATAGATGCTGGATACTGAAGAGGAATGTAAAGGACTCCAAAAATAGATTTACCCAGTATAAAATGGATCTCTTTGACTCTGATAATTGCTGGCATTGTCAGTAAGAAATGGGGTCTGTTACACACCTATTATGGTCACAAAGTAAATGAGGTGGCTACTAGTGAGATGTGCAAAATATATGCACAAAACTGCTCGAGATGAGCACCATCCTTACTCCAGCCTGGGCATTCCTGGGGCTAGATCCCACAAGGCCTGCCCACTCACCCAACCCACCCAGATGGCTGGTGGGTGGCTAACATCAACTAAAAGAGTCATACTGGAAGATTTGAAACAAACAGATCCCCAGCTGAGGAATGGATCACAGAGCTCGGCAAAACAACCAGCTGCGAGAAGATCCAGTTCAGCATCAGAAACCAGCTGAACCAGTACGAGGGGGATTTGGGAAGCATACTGGAACAAGAATACTGCACCACACCACAAGGATACACTCTGGACAGAGGATCATATGACCCCCAACACACACCTCCCACACCTCCCCAACCCCTAAACACTGGTCTATACCATCCTCCAGGCTAAAGGTGTTTGGTCCAATACGTAGATCAACTACTGAAAATATGTCTGTGCATAATGCTACAAACAATTACAAGTGATCAGTTTACTGGAAATACAAAGCTACCAGTTCACTTTAAATAATAATATGGATGTCATGCAAAGTACTAGAGACATGCTGTGCATGCTGGATTAAATGCAACATTTATGTTTAATATGTACTATGTGTAAAATACATTTTGTCTGTTCTTCTCAGTATTTAGAGTTGTATATCCAAGGGCCTATGCCTTGACCAGGATACTGTTAAATGTGTGTTATTGTGATTATCATTGAAATTGATATTTATTTTATTTATTTATTTGGAAAATGTTTCACCGGGAAAGACAACATGAGCTGTAAACAGCTCATTTCCAGAAGCGTCCTGGGTGGGGGTGGGGGGGGAGTACAAGAATTGGGAGAACAGGCAAACACATAGCAATAACAGAGCAATATAAGCACAACTACTAAAACAAAAAGTGCAGTACAATTATGGAGCAGAAATAACCCAGACCAACTGGCCAGGGTATACAAAAACATGTTTAGCTATAAAGTACATTGCAACAACCCAAGAGCAGGTGATCCAGTAGGGTAAAGGTTAGAGGATGGATAACACATTTGAAGTGCTAGAAGTAGTAGGCTAAGCACATGATACAAAGCGCTATTGTATACCCAAGGTAGGCAGTTATAAGACAAGGGGAGGAAGTGGACAGGCGAGGGGTGGAAGGTGGGGGATGGAAGAGGAAGAGAGAGAGAGAGGGACAGCCAAGATCTAACCCCTTCAGGATGCTGAGAACCCTGCAAGGGGGACAGGACCAGGCAGAAAGGGAGAAGGGAGAGAAAAGGAGCGGGGAGGTAGAGAAGAGAGGGGCGGAGGAACAGGGGGGAGGAGAGGGATAGGGAAGTAGGGAGGTGGGAGGACAATGGATTTGAAAGTGGGGAGAAAGGGAAAGGGGAAAAGAGAGAGAGACAATCTATACCCCTTCAGGATGCAGAGAACCCTGCAAAGGGGTAAGGTTAGAAAGTGGGGGGAAAGGAAGAGGGGTAGAAGAGAGGGAGCCAAGATCTATACCCCTTCAGGATGACAGAGAACCCCACAAGGGGGACAGGACCAGGCAGAAAAGGAAGGGAGAGAAGGGAACAGGGAGGAGGAGTGGAATGTGGTGGGTGACCAGAGGGGAAGAGAGGAATAAGGAATAGGGAAGCTGAAGAAAATTGGGGTAAACTAGGAATGGAAAAAGGGAAAACATCTGTTAGGGGGAAGAGGGGGTAGTGGGGAGGAAGGACAGCAGTAGAGTGTTGAAATAGCACAGTAGGTTGTGGATGGTAGTAGACAGTAGACAGTCAAAATGGCACAGTAGGTTGTAGTATGGGGTGGGGGGTATAATAGGAGGTAGCACGTGAGGAAGTAATCAGAGGAAGGGTTCAGTTAGAAGACAGGAGGTAAGTCAGGGATAGAGGAGTAGGGGATAGTGCACAAGGGTGGGGAGGGTTGATATAACTAATAACAGTTTAATTATAAAAAAAGGTCCTCTTGAGTGTCACTGATGCCAACTGTGAATTTTTTACTCAAAACTGCAAAATCTCTTTCTAGAAAACCAATCCTGTTTCTGAGGTTGTTGCACAAACTCTTATCTGATATAAAGGTATTATTTGAATGGTAAAATTGTCAGAGTAGTTCAAATGGTTTTCTGACTGCACACTTTAACAAAGATGTGCTACAGTACAATCTCACTGCTACAGTTTGCCTTTATGGAATATAGAAAGCTGATTACCCTATAGAACATATAAACATAGTTTCTGTCAGTTGAAAAGGACTGCAAGACAAATGCAGTATGCCCTAACCCTACTTACCCCATGTGGTGGCAAGAGGCCTCTGTAGCCCCCAGCTTACCCCACCAACTCTTAGTGATTCTTCCTTTTAATGCTAACCATGTGCCTTCCCAAGGCATGCTTGATTCCTGTCACTGTCTCTGCCCCCTACCTCCTCCACAGGCAAATTGTCTCATCTATCCAACACCCGTTCTGAGAAGAAATGCTCCCTTACATCCCTCTTGAAATTTCTCCCCACTAACTTCATTGTGATCCCTCTTGTAACTATGTTTGTGCTCAAACTAAAAAGCTCCTCACTTTCCACCCTTTTTAACCTCTGTAGGTATTTAAAGGTTTCAATCATATCCTACCTGTCTCTCCTCTTTACAGAAATTCTCACTACTTGCCTTTCTGGCAGACCTCTCCACAGCTAATTGAAACTCTGTTTATGGCTCTCCACACCCTGAGCAAGCATTGTGTAAATTAAGCTCTATCTTCATATCCATCTGTGATATTCATGCTCCTGTAAAAAGATTCAGGGTGTGGGGTAAGCATCTCCTTGATTATCTTCTGATATTATCAATCTGTTCAAGCAAAGGGATGATGATTGATCTGCACATAAGGTATCTGATGTTTCTGATGACAGACTACATTATAACAGGCTCAGAAACCTCTATACCAAGACAGTTAGGAAAGCTAAGGCTGAATACTTCCATACAAAATTCAGTGATTCCCCATCACCATCAACACATGCCAAGATACCTTTGCTGCATTAGATATGACTAAACTGGTATCCCAGCCTACCAGGGCCAACCCCACTAATGGAGCCCACACCTCTACTAGATATTCTGCTCACTAATCGTCCCCACCATACTACCAACCTGGGTGTCCTACCCAAGGCCTTAAGCGACCACTCCCCAATCATCTTCAGCTGGTCCTGTCAGCTACCTAAACCACCAACAAATATCACCTTTCATCATCAACTACATCCAGGAGGCATAGCCAAACTCAAACAATAACTAATTAACTGGGACTGGTCAACAATTCCCAAGTCCAGCACATACAGTAGATGATGCATTGCACTACTTCACCACCATCTTTAATACTGCCTGCAATGTTTTTGCACCAACCATCAAAGTGGCCACTAAGAAATGTAATGCCCCTTGGATCACCCCAGAACTCCTACAACAGTTCAAAATGCGTGACGACCTCTGGCATTGTGCCACTTCCTCTGGTTTGCTAAGTGATAGGCAGGTCTATAATGCTGCCCGCAATAAGTGTACCTGGGTAATCCGCAAGGCCAAGGCAGAGCACTATAGAACCACCCTAGACACTTCCTGGGGTAGCACAAGAAAGTTTTGAGATGACATCAAGAAGCATAATGGTAAATCCCGCTCCCTCCCCTCACAACTTAGTGTCAATGGAACTATCACCACAAACACACTTCACATAGCTAACTGCCTCAACTCCACCTTCTCAGACCTCAACTCAGTCCTCCTTAGCAAATTTTCTGATCCAATTCAGCCTACCCCACTGCCTGAGCTCCTCCATCCCCCCTTCAAACTCAGAATCATTATCCCTACAGAAGCGAAAGCCTACCTGTCCAAAGCCCTCCAGAGCTCCATTTACTGCAAAGATGCCTTCGATATGCATATCCTATACCTCACGCTAGACTCAGTTATCTCCCCACTCATGGACCTTCTAAACCTGTTCCTGCACTTGGGCCAGTTCCCAACCTCATGGAAAATGGCAGTGATCACACCAATATTGAAATGTGGTGACAACTCCTTCCCAAACAACTACCAGCCCATCCTCGATTCTCCCCCCACTCTCTAAAGCCCTTGAAAAGATCATGGCCATTCAGCTCACTGACTACCTCCTCGCACACAACTTCTTATGTAGGGAGCAGCATGGTTTCAGAGCTGGTCATAGCACTACGACTGCCCTCACAGAATTCACTAACTCCCTGCATTCCACACTTGACAAGGGGCACCTCGTAGGGCAGTGTTTATAGACCTCTCAAAGGCCTTCGACACGGTTTCTCATCCCCTCCTTCATAACACATTACAACAAATTGGGGTCTCTCATTGTCCACTCTCATGGTTCTCCAGCTATCTTTCATCTAGAACTCAATGTGTAAAAATTAATAATACCATATCTACTATGCTGCCTGTGTGGTCAGGAGTTCTCCAGGGATCTATCCTGGGTCCCCTGCTATTCAGCATCTACCTCAATGACCGGCCTAAATCCTGCCTGGCAACCTTCTTCTCTACGTGGACAACACTGCTCTTTATGCCGCACATCCTGATCCTCTCTCTCTCTAGAGCATACCTTACAAAACTCTTTCTCTCAGATTGAACACTGGTTTGCTGAACACAGATTAGTGGTCAACATTAAAAAAACTAAGATGATGCTCTGTGCCCACTGACAAAACAGATCAAAGGTTTTCACCCTGGAAATACTCTCCACCTCTCTCATTCCACTGGAACAGGTCCAAAAATATAAGTATCTAGGTATTACATTTCACTCTTCCCTCTCATTCCACGAACATATAAAAATCCTCACCTCAGCCACCAACACCCACATTGGTCTCCTTTACAGACATAAAGACTGCCTGCCACCTGAAGCACTTCACCTAGCCATTACCTCCTCAGTCTTATTGCTGGTGGACTATGGCCTCACAATTTATGCTGCTGCCAACCCTATGGCACTTCATCAAATACAAGTAGTCATCAATAAGGCCTGCCGGCTCCTGTCTGGTGCTGACAGAAATACACATACCTGCACTCCATATGCACCCACCAATATCCTCTCCCATGAGGAAAGACTATTATACCAAGACCTATCTCTGCACCAAAAAAATCCACCTGGGTTTAACCCCAATAGGTGTCATGGTTTCTCTTCAGGCAGCCACCATCTCAGTGTCCACACGGTGTGCCCCAAAAACTATCTGGAAGGTGACTAGGGTCAGGACCACCCTGGCCCAGTGATTCTTCCCCCTTAGAGCTCCATCCTAGTACAATGCCCTCCCACCGGCTGTCACAACAATCACCAATCTAGGTCCTTTTAAAGCTGCCTTAAGGGCCCATATCCTCTCCTCACATCAATGCCAGTGTAACCGGTAACCTGTGGATCCTGCACCACACTGCAAGGCCACGCACCCGCCCTTGGCCAGGCAGTGGAGAACCATCACTATTTCTAGCCTACAGGCTCCTCACCTCCCTCAGTTACCATATAGTTACACTGCACTATGAATGCATTGTATTATGTATAAGACAAGGCCTCCCTAAGGTGGCTTACTACCAGCTCATATCATGCATTGCTTTAGCTGCCAATTGTATAGGTCTTAACTGCTCATTAGGTAAATATATCGATAGCTCTGCCCTGTTTTAGCTACCAAATGTATAGGCATTAACCCGTGCTCATTGTATTTATACTCTGTATGATTGCCTACCCACATTTATTCTATGTATGTACTGTACTGTATGAATGTCTATGTCTTATTCTGATGTGGAGCCGTTAGAAACGAGTCTATGACTCAAAGGGTTGTAATTCCGATTTCCTAAATAAATAAAAAATAAATAAAAAAGTTCCAAATTCTGGGACGCAATAAAAACTTACCTCAATATTCTCACTCTGCTACCTTTCATCCCAAACCTCAAGAGTGTCTCTAAAATAGTCTCTGACCATCATGCTATTGCAAATGCTTCAAATGATCACTTTATTGATGGCCCCTTGTTGGTGGTACCTTCACCCCTTACTAGTGCTACCTCTTCTCCTCCATCTAAGTACCTCCAACTTGATGTACCCAGGATTTCATTCTCCCAGGTTACTCCCCCACAGGTTCTTTGTGAGCTTGTGTATTTAAAACCAAGCACTCACCCTGGGGATGATGGTATCCCCCCCCACCACATTGCTGAAGTTGACTGCTCCAACTGTTGCAGCTCCAGTCACCCACATCTTCGATTGCTCATTGGTCACTGGGGTATTTTTGACATCCTAGAAAAATGCTTTAATTACTCCTCTGAACAAAAGTGGACCCTCAGACTCCCCTCAAACTAACAGCCCATCTTGTTTCTCCCCTGTGTCTCCCTCTCCAATGCTTTATAGAGGTTAGGTCTCAGGCAGCTTACAAATCACCAATCTCTTAACAATTGCTTTTCTTATTATCACTTAGCTTTTTAGGTTTCCCACTCTATATCCACCTCCCTTCTCAGGTTTACTGATTATATCCTCACTCATGTGCACAACAGTCTGCTCAACAGTGTTATATTTTTACGGCTGCATGGGTTGAACCCTGCAGCCATTTTGGGATCACTGTAAGAGAGAGAGAGAGAGAGAGAGAGAGAGAGAGAGAGAGAGAGAGTGGACAGTGATCAGAAATGGACCCCATCTTCTCCTGCAATGCTGCACTATGTTTCCACACAGCTCACATCATTTTGCTGTGTGGTTGTCTCATCTACCTTCTGTGGAGTGTCGGCTGCCCCCAATGCACTATTTACTTTCTTTTCATTTCCAAAGTCTGTCTCCATTACATGCATGTTTTATGGCCAGAGCACAGTGTGGAAAATGCCACCACTCAAGTTGGCCATGTTTTCACTGCATGTGAGAAGCACTGCACATGCACGAAAGTACAGTGGCCATCTTGAGCTCAGCGCTATTTTTTGCTGTTAGCTCAATTTCAACAGAGCTTTCGCTCAGCTCCTGGAACTCATTGTGCCATGAGCTCAGTTTTCACTGAGCTCTTGCTTGGCTCCTGGAACTCCATGATCAGCTGTATGCAGCTGTATTGGCTCTGACAAGAGTTTTTTTTACTTAGCCAAGGTGTTTGACACAGTGGACCACACCGTCCTTTTACCTAACATTGGTGTCTCTGGTTTATCTTCCTTATCAGTTTCCTGGCTCTCCTCTCCCTCAATCTCTCTGGTCACTCCCAGGTAATCTCTACTGCCTTAGCTCTCTCAGGCCATGGGCAAGTTACTGTACCATGGGTGTTCCTCAAGGGTCTGTACTTGACTCCCTCCCTTTTAATGTATTTGTGAATCAACGGAGGGTTGAAAAAACATCGAACATCCAGATGTAGGATGAGGCTATTTTACTTATTGTAAAACTCCCGCCATTATATCAGCTGACCTGCAGTCTAACTTTGATATACTTTCTAATGTTTTTTTAGTCAACAGATTAGCCCTAAATCAGACTAAAACAGTATCTATGCTGTTTGGATCCAAGCAATGCTGGCTGACTGGTCCTATTCTGTCTATGAATAGTCTTGATTGTGGGGTCCTTGAATTTGTAACTGAATAAAAGTACACTGGTGTTCTACTTGACCAAACCCTAGATATCACCTCTCACATTCAGTCTCTGGTGTCCAAATCATTCAGAAAGCTTGAAGCCATATATAGGGTGGGTGACTGCCTCTCCTAAAACCTGAAGAACTCACTAGAAGAATGCCTGATTCTATCAGTATTTCACTATAGTGATGTGGTCTATGGTTCTGCTCTCCAATGCCTTCCATTTAAGCTAGATTAACTATTAAATGACCTCTGCAAGTTCATTTTTGGTTGCCCAGTGAGTACTCACCATTGCTTGCTCTGTGAGCTCTTAAATTGGCCTTCCATGAACAATAGACATATTCAGTACCTTGTCTTACTGGTTTTAAGTTTGGCAAAATAAGCTTCAAAGCTACCTGGGGTCCATGCCTATTCAATCTACCCCCTCCAGCCACAATCTTCAATCTAGCACAGGAAACAGATTCCTTGTTCCTAGGCATGGACCTCACTTTGGCCAATCAGCTTTCAGCTACGAGCTCCCCCAGTTGTGGAACAATCTGATCTTGACCCTCACTCCAGCATAGCCTTGGCTAAACTGTACCTCAGGAATTGTATTACCTCACTCCATGACTGTGCCTAACCATGACCTGTATTGTTTCCCTTGCTACTCTATGGATTTGTTTTTGCAAAACTTCTGTTGCCATAGAGACATTGTCAGAATAATGTAAATTGCACTTCTTTGCCTATACATATCGTGTTTTGACCTTGTATAACTTGTCTGTGTATAATTTAGCATGCTTTGTGTTTACCTTCTCTCTCTCTCTCTCTCTCTCTCTCTCTCTCTCACACATCTCCCCCCACTATCATTTTCCCCCAGCTGTCATCTGTAAATATTATCCTTGTGTCTCTGTATGTTTACCTGGTGAAATAATTTCAAATAAATAAATAATTTAATAAGGAGTACATGTTGAGGCTCTTCTTCCTTTCCTAGTAGGGCTTCCTCTATAGTGTACTGACCGGAGAGCGACACAGCGACCTCGAAGACCAGCAGTGTGACAGATTTCACCTGAAATCACTGGATTGCTGTGCTGGTTCATGCATACACCAGCGGTGCATCTCCTAGTGTTGTGCCCCCACCCCAAGACAACTCCAACTTGGAGTTGTGTGTATATATATATATATATATATATATATAAGAGAGAGAGAGAGAGAGAGAGAGACAGAGACAGAGACAGAGACTGGGGTGTGTGTGTGGTACAGCCCCCCACATGGGGGGGGTTCAGAGGGCACAGCCCCCACTGGAAACATGCCAACATCCCTAATAGAACAATGACAACACTTGGCATTGTGTCTGTCGTTGTGAGCAATGTCGGCATCTGTGCTGTTACAGCGTTATAGGTAAGCCTCCTCTACTACGCATGAATCATTTTGATTACCCTCCTTTGCCCAGGCTGCACCTTCTCAATGTTCTTTCTAAGGTGAGGGTTCCAGAACAGCACACAGTAGTCAAAATGGTGTCAAACCAATGAACTGTACAGTGGTTGTGAGCTGTTCTACTGTGGAAGAACATTTCAGTTAAAACAATGTTTAGCTTGACTGTAATTTACAACAGGTATTCCATGACTGTCTACCTCTCAGCATGGCTTTTTATAGTTTTTATAAGTGCAGGTTAATACAAGCATGCTCCAAAAATCTCTTTCTTCTTGTAGGTATATCCTGCACACAGGTAATGGCAGTGACTTAATACTGGAGAGTGGAAGAAAGTGGCAAAAGCAATGAAAAGTGGACGACAGAGCATGGAGGGATGCCAGATCAATCTCTACTACTGAGAAGTGCCAGAGATTAGAGACCAGAGTCCATACTGGACAGAGAACTGGAGAAGCAGAGAACATACCTCTCAAGTGCTCCACATTATGTGTGATGTCCCGAATTTGAGCCTTCCTGTGAAGTCTGTACCATTGCCCCATATTGCTGCCTTACTTTCTGCACCATGGCTACCCAAACACCAGAAACACACTACTTGGCATGCTTGCTACTGTTTCTTTGTTTCCCTTCCAGACTTTCTTCCCATTTTCTAGTGGTGTGCAGCCCTTTTTTAAAATGACCTATAGAAACTGTGTCACTTTGTTCTGGCTGCTCCATTCCACCTTACCTGAAGCACACCCACAACTGATTAACCAGTTAATGTCAAGTGCCCCTTCAGGCCTGCTATTGCACTATGTAGCATAGAAAAATAGAAATACAGAAGTTGATGGCAGATAAGGACCATATGGCCCATCTAACAACTGGATGAACTGTAGGGGCAATCATAGCATCAGTAACATTTTCTGCCTGACATGCTGAGGAAGGGTTTCCTCATGAGTCTACAGGAACAATGAAGAAGTAAGCAAGGATCTGAAGACCACACAGTGCACTGCACTTCGCAACGAAGGCTGCTACCACCAGCCAGGCTCAGCTGTGCCCTGCCTTGCATTTTCTCTGGTTATGTATCTTTCTGGGCTTCAGAAGCAGTCACAGTTGGTGGAGCTTCAGGAGAAGGAAGACTGAACCACCAATAGTGAGCAGAGTAAAGTTAGGGACACTGAGCACTCAGCCAGCTTAATTAGATGCTGTAAATTCACTTGTGGCTGTGTGCTGTTGCACTGACTGGGGGTCCCCATCTCAGTCTAGTAAAACAGCATCACTGAGTGACTTTGCTATCGCTGCACACATGGGCTTTCGTTAGTGTGGGAGTCCCTTACTGCTGCATGCTCCAGAAGTGCCTAAAACCCTCTCTACTGGCCTCTGCTACTGAGCTACTGCCACAGCCTGCCTGCCCTGTACTAAAATAGCCACAGCTCCTCATCAGCCTGCTAATTGCTAGCCCAGTCAGATCTGTTGCCCAGAGGGAGTCTGCTGTTAAGACCTGTTGTGAGGGAGACTAGTCCAGCCAGGTGGAGTGACTGGAGAGATCCCAGCCAGCAACCCCAAGAACACAGCATCTTGGGCTTGGTCTACACCATGCAGGCATTCATCAACAAAATAAGGTGAGAGGAGGAGGAGGAAGAGGAGCAGTAGAACATAACCACAGGTAGGTGCCTGGGGATACATTGGATTGGTTTTGGGATGCGTTTTTTTCTAATGGTGATATATTGCCTTTTTCTGGGGTTTGGTTTGTTACATCCAGTTACTTTTGATGTGTTTTATGTTTTATGTAATACTTTATAGATGTACAGATATGCCATTTGTATTTGGGGTGCATGGAGGGGGTCCTGCTTGCTGCATCCAACAACTTCTGATATTTATTAATATGATTGTAGTGTTACCGTGTGATGCACTACAATCATGTTAACTAAACATCAGGAGTGCTTGGTCACAGCAAGCCAGAATGCCCCCATCTACCCTCCCCAAAAATTACTTCTGGGGCCTGTTTTTGGAGGTGGAGGACTTGGCTTGCTGCATGACTGCATCTGATTAATTCAAATGGGTTTTATGTAATAGTTTGTACGTGTATGCCTTTTTTATTTGGGGTGCATAGTGGGGGTCCAGCTTGTCACATCTGACAACTTCTGATTGTATTAATGTGATTGTGCTGTTAGTATGTGACACACTACAGTCATATTAATAAAACATCAGGGGCCAGATTCACAAAAAATTGCAATGGACAATGCAAAATTGTGCACTGCAATTTGCAATTGCCCAGTTTTTTAAATTTACAATTCATAGTTGGATAGCGCACTGTGCTATCCAAATGTGAATAGGGCTAGGTTGCATTGTTGGTAACCCCTGTACCACCAGCATGACCCCACTTGTGCTGGCCTAACCCACAGCCAAATGAACGGCCCTGCAAAGCATAGCATTGGTGCGCTATTTCTAGTTCATGAATGCACCTATGTAAATGAGCCCATTGGGCTTTCAAGGCACTAAGTGGACATTTGCATGTCCATTATGGGCCCATTCACATAGGCAGCGTGGAGCTTAGTGTTGCCCCCCCAGCCCCTGCCTGATACACAGTCACAGTCCCAGGTGGCTAGTGTTCCCATCCCACCCCCGCTATTCACCGATTGCTGACCTGAGTGAAAATAAATATGCTCCCTGGTGGCTAGAGGTCCCTCCCCTGCCAATTGCCTGCTCAAATATAGAAAAAAAGATGGATGCCTTGCGGCTTGTGATCCCTCACCATGCTTATCACCGGCCACAGAAAAATAAATTTATGCTCCCTGGTGCCAAGAACTTCTGTTGACATCATCCACCTAATTACAGTTTGAATCTGTGGCTCTACCTAACCCCCATACAAAATTTATTTTAATCTACCTTTTCAGGGATGGATTTGCTGGCAAAGGGCACCTAATCTATTTGGATTTTTATATCATAATCTGAGTTCCCTTACAAATCTGAGTTCCCTTACAAATGAAGCACATTTGTTAATAGCTAAACAGTTGTTAATTCCAACATTAGATGATGGAAACATACTATTTGTCTTCCATATTGGGTTTTTTGTGGATGAATACAAGGTTGTTTTCAACAATATCTGAAGGTTCGCCCTTGGTGCCCAATGTCGAACACATTATTGTGTTCTATATCAAAACTGGAAGTTCTCCCCCACCCCACCCCCTAGTTAGGACACATACACTGCAGTTTTATTTGTTAATACAGTAGCGAAAACTGCAAACCAAAAGCACTTTCTGATGCACTAAAATTGAGGTCAACATGTCAAAAAACAAGAAACAGTGCAATATCTCCATATCTAGACAGGCCTACAACTTCACTAGAAATGCCTGCACCAAGGCCATGAGACAAGCCAAAGCTGAATAACCCACCTATCATTCCACCTTCTTGAAGGTGGCCCACTCCCTTATTAACCCCCCTCTCAGACCACCACTCTAACTCTCAAGCATAATGACCAAACAACTTCTGACCCTGTCAAAATAGCAGAAGCCCTAAACAACTTCTTCACCACCTGTGCCCTTCCTGACCTGGCTTTCCCCTGTGCCCTCACGCAGCCCCCCAACACCCTAGCCAGAACAATTTCCTCTTCACTCCCATCTCACCGGAAGAAGTCCTTAATTCCCTCTATACCTTGAACATCTCAAAATCCTGGCCTGATGGTAACCATCCCAAACTTCTGTGTATATCTGCACCTGTAATTGTTGTTCCCCTCACTTACCTACAAAACCTGTCCTTCTTCTCTGGCAATGTCCACCAAGCTTGGAAACTTGCTTATGTCATCCCTCTCTACAAGGTTGGTGACCCCTAAGTACCAGGAAACTACTGACCAATATCCATTTTCCCCTTTCTTGCCAAACTGCAAGAAGCACTTGTCCAGTCCAGACTGACTAACTTTCTCATGTCCACAAATTTCCTCTCCCCATATCAGTCTGGGTTCAGAATGCACCACTCCACTGTATCCTCCCTCTGCGTCACTGGACACATCCAGTCTGCTGCTGACCAAGGCCAACTAACTGCTGCAATCTTCATTGATCTGGAAAAGGTCTTTGATTCTGTTTCCCAACCCTTGCTCCTTGACAAACTCAAGGTAGCCGGACATGCCCCTCCTGCAATTTAGTGATTCAGATTGTACCTTGAAAATAGGCTCCAGTCAGTCAGGACTGCAGACTCCACTTCCCTCCCTCTCCCCATACTAGCCAGTGTGAAATCGGTGGAGATTGTTGGCATTCCTTGATGATGCTGTTTTGAATGGTGGATGTTTGATTCATTTTTTCACATTAAAGCTGAGTTTTCTTGAGCTCCTGAGTAAGTACTAATTTTTGCTTTTTTGCCAACCTGTTCTCTCTATTTATTAATGACCTCCCATTCGTCTGTTCAGAATCCCTCATCCACATGTACTTGGATGACACCAGCCTTTTCACATCTGGCTCAGTTCTAAGTGATGTCAAATCATGGCTGTAACATGATTATCAAAACATGCAGTCTTGATTTCACTCAAATAATCTAAAAATAAATTCATCCAAAACTGTTTCCATGACTTTTGGGTCTGCTCAAAAACTCATGAGAATGTCCTGTCCACTTGCTATCGCCTTTCTAGATGGGACCCCATGAAACACTGTCTCTACATACAAATATCTAGAAGTACGGCTCGACACCCAGTTAAACTTCTTGAATCTATTGATTACATCACATCGAAGCTCTACCCTCAGATAGGCCTGCTATACAGAAATCATGATGCCCTTCCACTACCCATTAGATGCATATTATTGTAAAAATGATCACTCCCATCTTAAACTATGCTGGCATAGTGTATGGCACTGCCCCCTCCTCCTTGTTATCCAGGTTTGACTCCTTCCTCTATGCTTTCTGCCACATTCCCACAAATTCCCCTCACAGAACCCACCACGGCACTCTCCTTCATACTTTGGGATACCACTCCTATCCCATCGTCGCTTCAGCCACTCCATCTCCTTCATATCCAAATTCTGGGTTGACCTGCTCCTCTCTTACCTGGCAGAGAGGCTAAAACCAGCTACCATTTCCCCATACTCACTGCACTCAAGGGACTCCCATTCTTTCTCCCTCCCTAAATCTTCCTCGTCCACTGGCAAATCCGGCTTTAACTACAGACTCCTCGCTTTTTGGAACCAACTTCCACCTCTGCTAAGAAACTCACCCTCTAACAATTGCTTCAAATACCAAATCTGACAACTTCCATTCCCCACCTGCACCTGCTCCTAGCCACTTACAGGCGCAGCCTCATGCCAAATGTTTTTTTGTGGATAATAATAGAATCCTCAGAACTGTAAGATACTATCTGTATATAATCCATCTGAATGTACAATACTTGGCTGTCTAACTTATGCATCTGTATAATTATCTCATGTATCTATTATGTGTTTTCTACTTTATATCCCTTTCCCCCTTCCTTGGGTCACACCTGGAAACCAACCTCAGCTCAGTGTGCCTTTCCCAGTTATCAAATGTTTAAATAAATAAAGAAAATTCCCTCAGTGTAGAACAGAAATGTATAACAAGGGATTCTCCTTATTTGGACCTACTTTTTAAAATGAATGTATAAGGGTGGTTAATATAGCAAAAAATGTAACTTGTTTTAAACAATTGTTATTTGAATTGTCACAAACTGAAAGTAAATGTGAATGTAAGTAATGTTTTGTTATATGATGATTGCTAAAAACTGTAATTGTGAAATCTTGTAATGTTATGTGTCAGACACGGCTGAAATAGGATTATGCTCAGTCCACCTCCTGGCTAAAAAAAAAAGGATCTATGGCAAACTCAGGGGTCACTGAAGGCCTCATGGAGCAACAACATATGGATGCAGATGAAACTCTTGACCTAATAGCTACAATTAAACAAACAGCCAAAATGGTCACTAAAATATAACATTATGTCACCCAGCTCCACTCCAACATCAAGTAGATTGAACAGAGAACTGAACAAGTAGAAGAATGCCTTATAACAGTCACAGAACAGGCAGACAGGCATGATCATCTCCTTCTATACCTCCTGGCTCATGACAGGGAACTCACCAACAAGTTGGATGACCTGCAGGGGTGCAGCCATCTCCAAAACATCAGAATATATGGGGTTCCTGAAAAGACTAAGAAAAGTACTAAAAATCCCATAAGCTTCATACAAAAGGTACTAAAAGAGGCTTTACACATACCAGAAAAATTTGATCAAAGTATTGATCATGCACACAGGTCCCTAGACCAAAAGCCAACCAAAATGGGAGCCCAATATTGCTCCTTCATTGTTAAATTCACCAATTATGATACATCAGAAGAGATTATCAAATGAGCCTGGCAGCACAAAGAAATCCATCACCAAAATTGCAGGCTTTTTATAGAAAACGACTATACCACGGTGGTACAAGATAGTCAACACACCATGTGGCAAGTAATTAAATGACTCAAGGCCAGGAACATTAAGGCTCAGCTCCTTTACCTGGCACAACTAAGAATGGAAACTACATTGGGACCTTGAACATTCTCAAGCCTTGTGGAAGCCAACACCTACCTAGAAGAACTTGGGGTGCAACTCCCCTCTATGTCCAAGGAACGGCTTGAAAGAGATCTGCCTCACTAGGGATGGGACGTGACATGAAGAGGACACAGCAGTGGTAGCAGAGCATCTTCAGGCCAACCAATAAACCTCAAAGCAGATACTGGTTCCCTCCTTAAGAATTACATTGGAACCATTGAAAACAACAGAAGTCCTGCCTGAACCCAGGAAACTGCAGTGGAACCAGAATCATGCTCTCCAGATCATCATGCAGATGTGGCATGAATCACTGGATCCTCTGAACCCATGCAACAGACCTCTCGAAGGTTGTGCCTGACACAAGGAGACTTCTCTGCATGATCCTGTCCCTGTCCCTGATCTCAGATCTAAAAATGTAATGCGTGACAATGACTTTGGGAGAGATCAAGGGAGAAAAGGATCGAACAACATCGTGCAGTGGTATTACTTAACCTTACCTATAGGTCTTTGCTTAAGTAGTTTTTGGGGCCTTCCCCACATCCAGGCATGCCTCCTTAAAACAAATGGTCACTAACCACTCTAGTCTAGGTTGTTTGTTCACCTAGGTTACTCTGAAATAAGAGGAACGCGGCTCTTGTATGTTACAACAAACGACCCGCCCTCGGATGAGACTTATAAAAACCTCCAGGTACATTGACTAATGGTACTATTTGATCCCTGCATCAGCTAGGGAGATGAAATGTTAGATGCCACAGTGGATTACCCCAGTCACAATCGGCAATATATCATATAGTACCTTGCATACCTGCCTTGCTACTTCATATGATGGGGTTCTACTGTGGAAACTTCAATATGGTAACGAAGCATTTGTGTATTGGAAAATAGTAAGACACCATGATGTATGGCTAGTAATGCACAAATGGAGGAATAAGAGGAGCATAATAGCTGGATAGGGTGGAAACATGTAAATATAGAAGTCTATATGTAATATAATCCACAGCACACACCAACATCCTACTAGGTGTTCATTTGGAGTGAGGAAGACAAGACAGCACCATATTAAATGCAGGAGTAGGTTCTGAATTATGAATTACACAATACTGCACATTTATCTTGTGTGGCAATACAGGGCAGAATTCAGTTGTCACTATGACACCCGATTTCCAAAAAGGACTTCCTACCCTAGTCCTCATCCAGCTAATACTGTGATTCGTTTGAGGGGTGGAGATTTCATAGATAGTCAATGAGGCCTTTACTATTGTCTGGGCTCAGACTCTTTAATACTATGAAAACAGAATGGGGGAAAGAAACCAGTCTATAACTGTATGCAGTAGCAGATGTACATTTAACCCTGCTATTCCAGTCACGGAGAAGTTGAACTAACAGCTAAGCATTCTGCATTAATAAATGGGTACCACAAGGGAATAATGTGCAAAAATAAAAGTTTTCCTCCCCTTTTAATGTAGTATTGCTATTTTCTCACTTCTCACAGTGAAGGGTACCTGTTGTCATAACTAATACATTCAAGGCCCTTTTTGTTTTGTATAGTGATATGAAGTTCCATAGAGTATAGGCAATATATATGCTACACAGAAGCTTTCAAATGTTTATACTCTGTGTATAATTTGTGTCATTCATATGGGAGGGAGGGCAGAGAGATGATTATAACTATTATCAGTTATTCAATATGTGGGGCAGTATAAAACACCAACTGCCGTACTACACTTTCACCGTTGAATCTGGCCAGTACTAAGAAGTGCCTTATAGGGACCCCAGTGGTCTGGGTACCACAGGGCTTTTCTTACCTGGGGATCTCTATTACCGCCTATTGAAAAGATCTGGCTGAAGCAAATCACACGCCCTGGTGCACAACCTAACAACTGAGATCCAGAGGTGGCTTAGACTCCAGCTATCTTTAAAGGGGAAAGTGGAAGCCCTCTGGATGTTCTCGCTTCCCAAGATAGCCTACCTTTTTAACAACCACCGATTAAGTTGCCCCCAAAGCCATTGCTAAAACTGGATAGAATGGTGGCCACATTCTTATGGGAGGGCAAACCCTCTAGGTTTTGTAATGCAAGACTAACGGCACACTGGTCAAAAAGGATGCTGGGCCTCCCATGGTTTCAGGGTTATTTCCTAGCATATATGGTGGCCCAGGCTACTAGATGGTTTATGCCCACCACACATCTGACACCAACCTAGATCAAACTTGTAACTGACTTAGCAGAGGTCCCCTGGCTGGGAACCTCTTGGGATCAAACACCTTCCCGAGTACAGCCTCCTCCCCAATGCTCTGGGAAATGTGGAAAGCCTGGATGTCATGCATGTCCATAAATCATATGGTTAGGTCAACATAAGCCCCCCCTCTACATTACTACCTGCTATGGGACAACCCCACTATCTGGATAGGGGGAGATCCCATTAAATGGCTTCCCTGGTAAATGAAAGGGGATAAGGATAATTGCAGACCTCTGGCTACCTGATTTAGAGTACATGCTGTCCTTTCAATAGCTTCTTGACTAGTACTCTTTCTCCACAAAATGGATTTCTGGAGGTATCTTCAGATCAAAGAGGCTATCTGGGAGTTTAACCCTTTGAGAACTGAATGTGAGTGAACGTATATAGATTCTGGACGTATATATACATCCACAGTCTTCTAAGGGTTAAGAAAGCAAGAAACATGGCAGCTGGATTGCAATGGAAAAACTATGGGGGTAGCGGGATGGATTTACTACATGCTCCTGGATTCCCAGCCTGACTCCATAAACATCTGTAGAGCCAAGTGTGCACAGGACATCCAGAAGAACATTTCCTCAAGCACTTGGGACCACTGCTTATGAAATGCCCACCTGGCTTACAGGGACACAAGGAGTCAACTCATACAACTAAAACTGTTGTTAAGGTGGTACCGCACTCCAGATGCTCTGAACAGAATGGGCATTATACCACATACCCGATTCTGGAGGTGTCAGAACCAGAAGACCAATCTACTGCATATAATGTGACAATGTCGAACACTAGGGCCATACTAGTCTTCAGTACTTGAAGACTTCTTCAAGGTGGTGGGATCCCAATCCCCCCATCGACAGCTCTTATACTGCTGGGGAAACTGGACAGGTGACTTCCCTCCCTGTACACACAGGAGAATGGCTGGCTACAGTTATATTAGAAGCCAAACAAGCTATCTTAATTAGATGGTGACTCCCTAATCCTCCATCTCTCCTCGCATGGCACTCAGCTGTAGCAAGACTCATTGTTTTTGAGCATCCCTCATATGCCGCCTTGGACCAAATCAGCAAGTACACCAAGAAATGGGGGGTATATTTGAATTCACATCTCTGCTCAGTTCTCCCAACACCATCTGGCAACCACCCGTCATGAATGTTCTTACATCCTATGACAACCATCACTTTCAGGGCACTGCAACAAGGTCCATCACTGGCCCCCCCAGCCCAATCTGGATCCATGCATAATAAACTAGCATTAATAAATCATAATAGTATTATCTTATGATCTACTACATGTCCTATCAATAGAGTATTCCTTATGATTTTCTCTTTTAGTTAAATTGGATTTTCTGCTTTTCTGCCTCTCCTACTTATTTCCCTTTGTTTCTTAAGACTATAACCCTCTACAATCCCCTGGGATACACAGAGTTTTACACTTGTAATCCAGTTCTGTTACAGTTACACTTTTGAGCAGTTGAAGGTTTGATACAGTATAAAGACTTATGTTACAGTCAGAAACAATGTATGGCACATATTGTCTAGCTATGCACACCATGGCTGTACTGTTATGTTTTGGAACTTAAAATATTTCATGATAAAAAAAAAAAAAATAATACTGGGACCTAATTATATAACCTCCTGAGCTGGAAGGTGAAAAAGCAGGAATAGTTCTCAGTAACAACCCTAGTAATGCAAGATCATATACTGTATACACATCTTTAAAACTAACCACACAGCCTATGTTCATAGAAGTCTTGCTGTCACATAGCAGAAAAGCTCACCCCACATCATTAGAGGGCAAGCACCTAAATATAGTATATGTCCAATATTTGCTCTGGGGGTGTTGGAAAACTACAGTACTTTCTTTGTATCCACTTACATCATATGGGCACAAATGGGGAAATCTGGCCTGCCTATATGCCTTTGACTCACTTATTTGATCATTGTGAGCTGTTTTATTTTTCCCTCACTTAGGGAAGAACATTGTGTTACATGAGCAACACAACATGAGTGTGGAGATTTACTCCCACCTGACCATGGAAGTCATGGGGGGGGGCAAGTAGAAGGAAGCCCTAGATAAATGAAAAGGTACTTTTTTGTGTAACACACATATCAGAAAGACACTACCACACACTAGGACCGATTTGATGGGGGATTCACTATCGGTATAGTTAGTATACACCCAGTTACTGGTTTAGGGTTCATAGTTTCAAACACAAGATATGTTGACTGTTATATATGTGTTCTTGTTTCAAACGTTTTACTTCTGCATGTCCTAGCTAATCAGGGTATGTTATACATTTTAGTCAACTATGCAGCTCTTTAACTTCTCCAGGTGGTCAGAAGAGACTGAATTGGGTAAATAGATTCTGAGAGATAGAATCATGTTAAGCACACTAATAAAAGTCTTATCATATAATGTGAATGGCATTAACAAACCATTGAAGGAGTACGGGTGGGGCTGATGAGCAGCTAAGAAGTAAGATGCATTCTCCTCGAGCTCCGCACCTGAGAGACCTAAATATATTACTTTTTTTATAAAATTAAGATAAATAGAATCAGATTGTGCTGCATAAGTGCCTGGTGCCACATAATGATGGACGACTACCTCTCTAACGCAACTGGGAAGCCCGCTAGAAATGCTGGGAAAAACTTGAAGAAACAGCCAGCTGGGCCCACACCAGAAGCTACAGGCCCAATATCCTTCTCGGTGGCAGAATTGACTGTACTGGGGTGAGAGGTGACAATGCAAGTGCTGGCGGCATTGAATCCCTGCTTTGAAAAGCTGGAGAACCAGATTGAAGCAAAGCTGCAAGAAATAGCAGAGAGAACTGCAGCACATGGTGAAAGGTTAATGGATGTGGAGGATCATACAGCTAGGGTTGAAGATTTGGTACAGCCTCTACCGGAGAAAATCATTGCCTTGGAGAAGGAGTTGGAGGATATGAGAGAAGCCCTAGACTATCAAGAGAATTATTTTGTAGGCGCACCAACTTGCACTTATGAGGGCTCCCTGAAGGGAAAGAGTGACCGGACATAATGAAATTCTGTGTTGAAAAACTACCGAAAATACTGAAACTGCAACCTAAAGGGGGAAAGCATAAGACTGAAAGGGCGCAGAGAGCCGTACTGCCAAAGCCAGGTCCGGGCCAACCCCCTAGAAGTATTGTTATTCGGTACCATAATTTTCAAGACAGAGAAGCAGTGATAAAAGCCTTTAAAGTAAACCAGCTGGTTGAAATTGATGGAGTGAGAATCCATGTTACACAAGACTACTCGAACAGGTTACTTAAGAAAAGGTGGGTGTTTACTGCTGCAATGGCCCAGCTGAGAGAGATGCAAGTAGAGCACCATATGATTTACCCTCCGATCCTTAAGATAAAACACAAAGGTGCAGTGTACTCATTTTGGTAGGTGGAGAAGATGAACACCTTTGTAAAGGAACTTAAGAAGAAAGTGGGCTGAAGAGAGTGGTGACATGACGGTAGGAGTGAGAAAGACTTGAGACACTGACTTTCTTTTTGGTTGGGGGTATATCCCCTACAAGTTGAGTTGTTCTTGTTTAGTGTTGAAAATTTATGAACTCAGGAGGCCTGCGGTTATATCGGCGGATGATGAGGGCTGAATGAGAATGTTCTTGGAAGAATACATGCTGAAGTTTTGGAAATGCAGAGGAGAATGGTTGAAGATGCAGGAGAGATCATCGGAAGAGCACTCGTGGGGAAGGTAGGCCGGGAGGAGCGGCTGGTGGCTTGGGCCGAGTATGTGTGGTTATTTGAAATCACGCGGCCTACACCACCGACCTCAGACTGGGCCGGCTGTTGAAAGAAAGCTTTATAAATGAATGGGACTGTGCATGGGATTATGGAGCTTGATAATGGATGGGAGGGGGGATGGATATGACCGAAGGCAAGAATTAATGGGACCCAGAATTGACTGATGGAGGTTGAACCTAAGTGGTTCCGGTTCTATGTTATATGCATGTCGTGTTATTATGTTATGAATTAGATGGGCCAGAATTGGCCGCAGATGAGGTGGTCTCGGGGGGGTGAGGGGAAGTAGCTGCTCAAATAGCAAAGTTTGGGAGGTGCTGCTGTGATGGCAGAGGAAAGCATTGGTGAACGAAGGCTGAAGAGGTGGAAAGGGGGGTACTGGGAGGAAAGGGACTGGTATAGGAAGTTTGGGAGTAGGAGTAGTATGGGAAAGAGGGGGTAAAAAGGGGGGATATAGTAGTATCCGGGGCAGGGTCAAGAATAATCGAGATTCACATTCAGGTGATAAGGGTAAAATGGTATGTAAGGATAGTAAAGCTCCTGATATGGCTGCTGGGATGGTGAAGCCTAGACTTGGGTGAAATATGGTGGGTGGTTGGAAGGAGGTTAGGAGGAAAGACGAATGCTGGACGTATTTGGAGAGAAAGAGGAAAAGTGATAATGGAAGGGGACAATGGTGGGAAGTGATTTGGTGGTGCAATCCTGGAATGTTCATGGTCTCTCCTCCCCGGTTAAATGGAGTGCCGTGCTAACAATGTTAAGGAGGGCACAAGTGCAGGTGGCTCTCCTGCAGGAAACACACTTGACACCGGTGGAGCATGTAAAACTCAAAAGGGGGTGGGTGGGTGCGTGCTATGTGGCCTCTTTCAGACCACGTAAACAGGGAGTGGCAGTCCTGGTGCATAAAAATCTGCCATTACAGATCACAAAAGTCCTTGCAGATCCGAGGGAAGGTAGATATGTTTTTGTTACGGCGGTTCTCCATGGCATGAAAGTCACGTTTGGGAGTGTGTATGCACCAACCAATTTAGACCCGGGGTTTTACAATAACATATTGTCTATATTGATGAGAGAACAATTTGAGAACCTGATTATGGGATGGGACTTCAACTGCATGCCTGATGCTACCCTTGATCGCTCAGAGGGGAAGGGACGCAGAGATCCATGTATTAGGAAATGGAGGGAAGGGTTGGCAGAATAGAATTTAGTGGACGCCTGGAGGACTGAATACCCTCAGGACAGAATATACATTTTATTTTAACCCACAAAAACGTGGTCAAGGATTGATCATGTCTATGTAACGCTGGGCTGGTATGAGAAGCTCAGGAGGGTGGCACATGGGCCCATACAAATCTCAGACCATGCAGGAGTGGTGGCATCCTTTCAATCTCTGAGTGAGAGGGGGGAAATGCAGACATAGAGATTCGTTACTTATATGCTAGGCTCGCAGGAGTTTCAGGACTATGTGAAGGAGCAATTTAAATTTTAGATGGATGTGAATGCACCGACTGCCACTTCTAAACAAATGCTATGGGATGTGGGTAAGGCATACATGAGGGGAGCAATTATAGGATATATGGTGAAATATAAAAAAAATAGACTGGAAAGACTGAAAGACCTTCAACAGAAGTTGAGGATATTGGAAGGGAAGGTAGCAAGGGGGGAAGGAGGTGAACAGGCAAGGCAGGAGTTGGTAACAACTAGACAGACTCTTAATACCCTGTTGATGGATGAGGCTTGTAAAAAACTATTCTATTATAAGCACAGAATATATGAGTGGGGGAACAAGCCAGGACCCTTGCTGGTAAACCTTGTGAAAGGTAGAAAAAATGCAGTGCACATCCCAGGCATCAAAAATGAAAAAAGGCAGACAGTTACTAAGTATGTGGAGATAAGGGACACATTTAAGAAATACAACAAGAATTTATGCAGAGCAAGTGGAGAGAGAAGTGAAAAAGAAATGCATGAGTTTTTGGCTAAGTATAAACTGCCCCAAATAACAAAGCACCAACAGGAGCTGTTAGATAAGGAGATTACCAAGCAGGAAATTATCCGAGCCATCAACACAGTGAAGCCGGGGAAGGCCTGTGGCCCAGATGGCCTACCTGCAGAGTATTATAGATTGCTGAAAGAGGAGGTAAAGGAGGTTATGTGGGAGGTGTTCAGGGAAGGAAGAGAGAATGGGGAGCTACCAGATACATGTGGCTGCGCCTTGGTATGCGTAATTCCTAAACCAAATAAGGACCTAATGGAATGCTCATCATATAGATCAATATCCCTGTTAAATTGTGATGCCAAGGTGTTTGCTAAAATTTTGGCTAGCAGACTGGAGGGTATCCTCCCAGAGTTGATCCACCCAGATCAAACTGGATTTATAAAAGGTAGGCATTCTTATCATAATATTAGGAAGGTCCTTAATGTCTTGGAACAAGCCAAATCAGGGGGGCAGGCAGCGGTACTGTCAATGGATGCCGGAAAAGCATTCAACAGTATTGAGTGGCCATATTTGTTTACAATTTTAGAATGCTTTGGGCTAGGGGAAAGTTTCACTAAAATGGTAAGAGTGTTGTACGGGGCGCCCAAGGCTGCAGTACTGGTCAATGGGACCCTAACAGAACAATTTACGCTCCATAGGGGGACAAGGCAGGGATGCCCTCTCTCCCCTCTGTTATTCACAATGGTGGTAGAGCCACTGGCTATAGCCATCAGGGAGGACCTAAGAATATTAGGGATAAAAGGGAAAAGTGGGGGACAGCATAAAATTACACTGTATGCTGATGACATGATGTTATATGTGATGAGCCTTCCACAGTCTATGCCTGCCTTGCTAGAAATTATAGGTCAATTTGCTATATTCTCTGGATATAAACTGAATTTGGGAAAGTCTGAAATCATGTTTCTGGGGGAAGAGGTGGGATCGGGGTGGTACATGGGGCCTGTGGAGGGTGGGTAAGCACTTCACCTGCTTGGGGATCAAGATAGGAAGGGACTTGAGATCACTTTATAGACTGAATTATATCCCACTATTGAAACTAGTAAGAGAGGACTTGGGTAGATGGAGAAACCTGCCCATATCATGGTTAAGATGTATTAATTTACTTACTGTAAGATGAACATTCTTCCCAGAGTCTTATATCCATTACAGATGTTGCCCATAGGGTTGACAGGGAGAGATATAAATGCATTTGAAAAGGATTGCTCCAGGTTTATATGGCAAGGGAAGAAACCCAGGGCTAGTCTAAATAAGCTGAAAGCTGCCCAATCTAAGGGAAGGTTAAACTACCCAGACATGAAGTTATATTTTTGGGCGGCACAAATGAGGATCATCAAAGATTGGGTGTATAGGCCAAAAGAGGCCAGTTGGATGGACCTGGAGAAGGAAGGATATGGGGTTTGAATCTCTTCTTTGTTAGCAGAAGCAGGTAGAAGGGGGCTGCGGGATAAGAGTGATTCGAGTATCTTAGTGAAGGGGGTAATAGATAGCTGGGACCAAATTAAGAAGGTGATGGGGCATCAAAAGGGGGAATCTTTTATTTTACCATTAGTTGGGAACCCATTCTTTATCCCAAGGGTAGGAGATCCCATATTTCAGATTTGGGAAGAGAGGTGGATAATGTGTCTTAATGATATAAGGAAAAAGGGAGTGGTCTGCCCATTCATTAAGCTCAGGGAAGAATTGGGTTTCCCGGCCCATCACTTGTTTAGATATTTCCAGGAGAGGAAATATGTTCAAGGCATTGAAAAGCAGAGGGTCCCAGGAGCCAGGCTTCATGTTGTGGAGGAAATGCTGCAGCAAATTAAACAGAAATCTGTCGGTATTATAAGGAAGGCTACATCCCTCCTGCACCTCCAGTGGCCAGATATGACAATTAAAACTAAGCACCTGTGGGAAAGGGACTTGGGAGGTATACTGTCTGAGGAGCAGTGGACCCTAATGAAAGGGACACACCCGGGGTTGTTACTTTGTAATAAATATAAGGAGGCAGCATATAAATTTGTACACAGGCTGTATACTCCACCAGCTTCAGTGAACAGGTACAACCCAACAATATCAGCTATTTGTCAGAGGTGTGGGTCAGCCTTGGGTACCTACCTACATTTGTTTTGGACATGCCTGATACTCCAAGCCTTTTGGGGGGAAGTGGTGAAAGAGTTGTCAAACATGAAGGGGCAGCAGGTTAGAGTAGAGCCACGTTTGATGTTATTGGTATTGATGACACACACCAGGAAGAGTGGGAGGTGCTGGAGAGATGGGTGAGAATACTTTTGGTATTGGCAAAGCAATGTATTTTAAATACATGGATTTCTGGGGATAAACCCACAATTAGGCAATGGAGGAATCTTGCATGGGATGCACTGCAACTTGAAAGTTTGACATACAAGGCTAGGGGGTGGGAAAATCAGTTTATGAATATGTGGGTACCCTACTGGCATACTATGAACTCCTTGGAACAAAAGGCATTAAGATGAGGATAAAATAAGCTACGGGGAACAAAACTAGGGAGGTTAATAGTAAAATATTAAAAAGTAGTAAAAGAGAACTCATGGAGTGATGGATGGGCTCCTCTGTCAGGAGAAGTTGGCTCTAAGGGGTAACATAAACACAAAAGAAAAAGGGGTTACTATAGGAGTAAGGTATCAGAGGCTATAGTGGAAGGTATTGATGTTCATAGTGGATGAAGTAAATTCTCTATTAATCAGGGGATGGGGAAGGGGAGGGTGATATATAGGGGTGGGAGGTGTGGGATGGGAGGAGAGGGAAGAGGCCTTTTTTTTAATTCTTCCATCTGTTCCTTTACCATTGGGGGTCTTTTCTGTGTCCTGCTTTCTTTTTCTTTGTTCTTCCTCTTTTTTTTATTATGATGTAATACCTAAAGATAAAATTATGGAGACATGTATCTATTCTGAGAATGATGTATAAGGTCTATAATAATGACACTCAAATTAACTGGCGGAATTTAATCGATGTAATAAGTGAGGCCTGTAAGATTTGGATAAGAATGCTGTGTGTCTGCTGAGATGTAAACCATTGTTTTTGCTTTGGTATAAAAAAGATAAACTAATAAAAAGATTATGCAAAAAAAAATAAATAAAGAGAAAACAATTAATTAAATACCTTAAGACCCAAAGGAGTGAAATAATTCTTTTTACAAGAGACACACTAAGAAATGGGGATACTCTAGGATCTTCCATGCATCCCTTGATCTGGGGGGAAAAAGAGGGGTAATGATCTTGATCCCTGCATCTCTTCTGTTGGAAGAGCTAGAGGTTTTGGCAGATCCATGAACTACATTTTTGTTAGTCATGGAGAAAATACAAGACACCCTAGTTAAACTGGTAAATGTCTATGCCCTGCTGGGCTCATCATACGTCTTTTATTCCTACCTGCTTAAGCAAGTAGCTGAAAAATTGAAAGGCATTTTTATTATGAGCGGGAACTAGAGTTTAATAATACATAGAACCCTAGACACAACATCTCAGATCCTTAGCATGAACAATAAAATGATTAATCAGTTTAAGGCACTTTTAATGGAACTCGTCTTGGAGGACGTCTGGCTGGCTAAGTATCTGTTGGCAAAAGATTACACCTGTTATTCACCAAGATTTAAGATATATTCTAGAATAGACACTTACTTTACCCACAAGTAAGACATACTCTACTTTTCCTCAATGTAGATAGGGACCTCAATATTGTCAGACCACCAACCAATCTTCCTAGAGGCGGACCTTTGTGTCCCCCTGAGAAAAATCCATTGGAGATTGAACATCTCTCTCCTCAGGGACCCCATTGTCATACAGGAGATAAAGCCAACAATAAACTCGACAGTGGAAAGAAATGATAACCCTGACACATCCCCACAAATACTGTGGGATACAATGAAAACCATAGTGAGAGGAAAATTAATCTCAATTGCAGTCCATAAGAAAAGAGAAATTCAAAAACAGATATCAGAATATACAAACACACTGAGGAAGCAGGAATCAAAATAATAACAAAAATGGGATGAACAAGTAGATGCTGAAATAAAACAAATAACACACAAGATTAAAGAAATACAAAAACTTGATAGTGAAAGGGTTCTTCAGTATCTGAAACAGAAATATTACAATGGTGGGGCTAGGGCAACAAAGTTTTAAGCATAGCGCCTTAATCAACAGGCTGCAAAAGCAGCTATTACAAAAATTCAACACCCAGCCATGGTTCAGACTGTCCACATGAGTGAACAAATCTTGAGCGCTTTTGTTTCATACTACCAATCTCTTCATAGTCTACACAAAGACACCACCCCAGCAGATAAACATAGCTATCTTCAAGCCTTCAACTACCAAAACTAATGCTAAAACAGGGACATAAACTGAATGCCCCAATAACCCAGTCTGAAATACCATCAACGATCAAGGATCTCAAATCTGGAAAATGTCCAGGTCTGGACAGCTTTTGTGAAGAATTTTATAAGACACTTTTGAAAAGGAACAGATCCAGAAGCAAATGATTTGATATATTTTATTGGACCAACATAAATGTAACAAAAAGAACAAAGTGCTTTAGCTTTTGAACCAACAAGTTCTTTATCAGAAGCGTAATGACAGTTATTTAGAAAAAACAATACTTTTAACACCCAGATCATGCAGAAAAAAGCAGAATAAATCCCCATTGGTTTAAAATACTGATTTAAAAAAAGCAGAAGATGGTGTCAGAGAAGCTTAACAGTACCATTTCACCTTTAGCTGAGAGAGTCTAAGGGTCAAGAGATGCTTAGTGCAGAAGACATACAAAGAACTCCACTGCATATAAATTAAATTGACTCATGAGATAACAGCTACTTGAGCAGATGGCTTTTAAATCAAATTATGAGTATCACAATGCATATAGAGTGCAGTTACTGAAAAACAACCCCCACGCATATTAAAGACATATTAAAACTGTCAGTTAAAAACAAGCTCCACAAGATAGGACTACAAGAAGCATATATATATATATATATATATATATATATATATATATATATATAATGGGGATACATGATGGGCAGGAGGGTGATATTGGAAAATATCACCACGAGTGGCTAGTGACCTCAGGATACTCATGAGTGGTGGACCGTAGCAGAGCCACAAGTGAAAGTATCCTGAGGTCACTAGCCACTCGTGATGATATTTCCTATATCACCCTCCTGCTCATCATGAGTCTGATTTATGCAATAGGGCAGGAGTGTGTCGATCCCTAAAATTATGGTGTCTGTTCTTTATTTTGATTTGTTTCTTCTGGTGTTTTGTTTTTGTGTTCGTGTTTGTCCTCAGTGGCTTGTAAAGTGTTTGTACTATTGGTTAGTTTCATCAGTGGAAGTGCAGTAGTGGTTTGTTATTGGTTCGTGTAGTGTTCAATGTGGTTATGATTAGTTATTTAATTAGGTTATCTAATAGGCGGATGTGTCATGAGGAAAGTAGAACGAGCGTCCTGATTCATTATGTTTTGTTTGCGGGAGGAGTTAAGTCAGGAACTCTTGTGTAGCAGTTTTGTGTTCTTCGTGGTGGTATTTCAGCATTATTTGTATTTATTTTGGAATCATGTATCATGAGTGTCAGCATCTTTGGTTTCTCATGGGCAGCTCGACCATTTTTAGTACCAGCTGCGATTTCAGGTGCATTCAGTTACTGTTGTTTTGATAGGGCAAAGTAGTTCAGACACTGTTTTTAGTTGTTGAGGGTTTTGTTTCAGGGGTTTAACTGTCTGATGTAACGAGTGTTGATAAATGTGGTTGTTACGTGTGCAACGTATATATAAATGTCAGAGTATGGTCAAGTGCATATGTCACAATATATTTATACAATGGAAGTGAGTATACAAGTTTTTATCACACTCATTTATCACTCACCCCTAGTGTGTGTGTGTATATATATCTTTATCTAAATCTCTCTCTCTCTCTCAAATATATATCTATATATATATATATATATATATATATAGGCTTACAAAGAGTAACCAGTGAAGTTTTCCTGAAAAGATCAATAGTTACACACTGTATAATGTGTAAAACTTAGCTGGACCCATTAAGCAATTATACTTTCCAGCTAGATATTAAGCCCCGTAAACTTCAAAATCCTATAGTGCAGTAACAGGAGTTTATAAATGATAATATAAATATAAATTGGCAGTATAAGTGTCAAACAAAAAACTACTTGTCAAGGACCACCAAGAAATGAAGACCATGCAACTTAATATGTACAGATGTCAATAAATTCTCAGTGTGTAATATGACAACTTAATGTACTGAAAACATCTAAGGCATCTTAATAAGAAATAGGAATTAAATTCTCTCCCCCCCACACACACACAACACACCCCCATATCTGGGGGGGAGATAACTAGTTTTAAGAAGATACACACACACACACACACACACACACACACACACTCTCTCTCTCTCTCTCTTAATGCACCATCATTCACATCAATCATTGCAATTGTTGCCCAAAGGAATTCAACTTGCCATGAATTTCCAAGCAAAAGGGATCATGTATACTAATATGTACAAAGTAAAAATGTGACACAATGTAACCATACTACTATGTGTGCAGTAACAGTCCAAGGATTCTGAATAGAACCACAATGAAATAAAACTTCCACCCTCCCCAGGGTAAGGTAACTAGAAGTAAATATACAGTATGTATGTAAGACAAGAGTCCTAACATACCTACATTTCCACAAATCACTACAATATTAGCCTTTTGACAGTTGGTAAGACCACATCTGGAGTACTGTGTACAGTTCTGGAGGCCCCATCTCAGCAAAGACATAGACAGAGTGGAGGGTGTCCAGAGGAGGGCAACCAAAATGATGCAGGATCTGCATCAGAAGACATATGAAGAAAGACTAAAGAAACTAAAGATGTATAGGCTCGAGGAAAGGAGGGAGAGGGGGGACATGACAGAAACTTTCAAATACCTCAAAGGAATCAACAAAGTCCAAGAGGGTAGCATCTTTCAGAAAAAGAGATGTGTAAAAACAAGGGGGCACAATTTGAAGATAGAGGGGGGATGGCTTAGAGGTAATGTGAGGAAGTATTTCTTCGCAGAGAGGGTTGTGGATACATGGAACAGTCTTCCTGAGGAGGTCGTAGAGTCAAAAACAGTGGGGGAATTCAAGAATGCATGGGACAGACATAAAGCAATTATAGTGGGGGGTTGGAGGAAGTAGGCTTTTGGAGGAAATAGGCTGTTGGTTAATCAGGATCTGCAGCTTATCCGTTATGTAGGGAAATGGGCAGACTAGATTGGCCAAGCGGTCATTATCTGCCATCAAATTTTATGTTTCTATATTTCTAATGTAAATAGATCTGTCAAGGACCCCCATGCAAATGAAATCTCACACCCCAATATGTTCAGAGTTCAGTAATGTGACAGTTAAGCAATAATGCCCGACAGGGTGGGCGGTATTGGGCAATACCGGACCGGCCAGGGGCGTGATGAGGCCCGACGCCGCAGGCGGAGGGTCTTATAGCCCTGGTTGGTCCGGATTGCCCATACCGCCCAATCCTGTCGGGCATTATTGCGTTAGAAAATGGGCTAACTGTTGAAAATAAAGACACAGAGTATTAATTTGCTGTGAATAAATGAAGTTTTATTTTAACTTTTTGAAATTTGAGAAAAATAGTCTGTTTTTATATGTTTAAATAAGACTGTTAAACATTTAAAATGTATTTTAAATAATTAAAATTTAATAGTTTAAAACAGTGTTAATATTTAAAACATTTTTAACATTTTAGAGTACAATTTCATTTTAAATATATTTAAATAGTGTAAAACATGTAATACTGTTACATTTGTTTACAATCTCTGTGACTGTTGTTCAGGGTAGCATTTCATTTCTTTCATTTCTGGTAAGTAATGAAATTAATTGGTAATTAAATGTGCAATTAGTAGGCTGAAAAATGTTTTTGGTTGCAGTTGTGTGACATCAGTAGGTGGCAGGCTTGTTTTACAGATGCTGTTGTGGTGCTCATTATCTGTGTTCTGCTGTGCTGTCTTAGCTGAGGTTTTGGTTCTTGATTTTCTTTGCCTGCTAGTATGGAGCTCCATGTCTTTCTGTCTGCAGTTGAAGGGCCCAGTATGAAGTCAAACTTTGTTGGGAGTGATGGCCTGTGACTGCGATTATTTCTTTGTCCGTAAGTCCTGCTCTATATAGTAGCTGCACTGAAGTAGCCCGAATACTGTGATTTGTGTAGTGTTTTGATAAATCAGCTTCTTTGCTTAGTCGTGGCATGAGGGAGCCCAAGTAATTTTTGCCCATGGGTTCCGTGGTGTACCAGTATTCATGATGAACTAGGATTTCTTGTGGTAATTTTTTTGGATGGAGGTAGAAAGCTGTAGCAGTTGGTGGGCATTTTTTGATATATTTAATAAAGGAATTAACAGGGCAGAGCCGGTCGTTTGGTTGCTCTGAGATGTGACCTCGTGTGTTTTCTTTGTTCAGCTCCCCTGGATCTTTGTGATTTTTTGTATCTGGGTTGTAAGTTAGTGTAATGTATTTATGCCCACTTTCGTCTTGCTTTACTTCAAAACTTTCTTTTTTTAGCTCTCGGATGCCCTCCCGACCGCGCCTGGCCATGTGAAGCTGAATGTCAAACCAAACTTTACGGACTAAGCCAGGCGCGGTATCAGGATTTAGTGCTGCACTGAGTCTTAGTTTTTGAAGATCCACTTGGTTTATTGCTGGATGATGGCTTGCTTGGTCTTTTTGGGACTTTCGGAGACGTTTTAGGAGTGCTGATAGGACATTGTTGGAAGAGGTGAAAGCTGGGTTTCCGATAATGCTTATAGGCCTATGGACATCTGTGCTGGCGAGGTGGCGGTTGATGCCCGTGCGCAAAGCGCAGTAGCCAGCTACTGAATACTGTGTCCTGCTGGTTGTTCGCACCTCCGCATAGAAACATCTCAGCAGATCATTTAGGTTCTCTAATGTTATGCTTTGCCAGGAAATCGTTATTTCGTTGTGAGTTAGCCACTGCTCAAAGATGGAGCCTGCCCATTTTGTGTTTTTTACAGTGTTTTCTTCTTGTCTTTCTTTTTCTATTTTGTCTAGCTGTAGATCGCTGATTGAAAGGAAGCGTTCACTTACTTGTGCTTTTTCTATTTCTTTTTACAGGACTGACTTCTTTTGATTTTCTGTGGTGGCTGGTCATCTTCTGTAAGTATATTATGGAGCTTTAAGATATTTATTAGGTCGAAGTTTGTTGATATGTGGTCTGACATACTTATTTTTTTAAAAAAGACATTTACTGCTGTGAAGTGCTTGATTGAAGTGGTCAGCTGGGCTGCAGGATATGGGCAAGTACAGTGGTCAGCTGACTGGCACTTCTTACTTGCTGGTTATCTATTGAAACTTAATGTACCCCTATCTTGAGGGTACTGACCAATCAGATGGCAGCAAGTAAGAAGCCCATTTTCTAATATATAACAACACTACTGTATGTACAGTAACAGGCTAGGTAATCTGAATATGATGCAATGGAATCAACCCCACTCCAGGGGGAAAGTAAATAGTAAGAAGAAATTAATATTCATTATGTGTGTGAAGTAAGAGTAATAACACACTGTAACTCCATGCATCTAAATAGAAGCCTACCTCAATGTGACAGCAAACCCCACACCTGCCATATTCACATACCCCAACACACACACACACACACACACACACACACACACGTGCTGAAGTCTTATAATATGTCAGCCCAAAGAAGAAGAGGTCTGTGGATGCTAAATCCTGTAATGTACCATGCACCCCAAATCTATGTTCATCCAATCTGCTACCACATTGAGATATAAAATAAGTTTGATCTGAAAAGCTTGTCTCTGTTGTGTGCTTTTGAGATTTCCTTTTAAAACCATTACTGACATATCTGAAATTGAGTGGTCAGGCTGAGAGAAGTGTTGCCCCATTGGTTTTTCAGTCATCTTCCTTTTAATATGATGTCTGTGTGAGATCATCCTAGTGCAGAGCAGTTGGCTTGTCTCACCAACATAACCTATTTGTGGACATCTCTTGCACTCAATGAAACAAACAACATGATGTGATGTACATGTATAACTCCCATGTACCTTGAATTGTCTATTTTGTCATGTAACCACACAGCCCAAAGTGGAAATGTGCTCACAAGTCTTACAGGTGCTTTGATTGCAGGGTCGTGTACCATTTAGTGTTATGGTATTCTTTTCTGGTGAAAGCTTACTCTTGATAATTAGGCTGGCTAAGTTTGGTGGTTGTTTAAAAGATAGTAGTGGTAGTTCCTTAAAAATACAATTAAGGGTCTCATCCTCACTAAATATTGGTTGGAGGTCCTTAATAATCTTACACAGAAGTTCAAAGTCTGGATGATATGTGACTACTAAGGGTATTCTGTTGGTAGCTGTCTTTTGTTTTATACTGAAGTAGTTGCTGTCTTGGCACTTGTCTTGCATGTTCTATTGTCCTGTCAATTTCCCTGGAAGACTGTCCCTGCTCAATAAAGGTGTTTTTCAACATAGCCAAATGTGTATGTCTGTCCTCCTCATTTGAACAGCTACGGTGACATCGAAGTGCTTGACTGTACAGGACAGATTTTTTTATGTGGTTTGGGTGATTACTTTTAAAAAGGAAATAATTATCTTATTGAGCCGTGTCTTCAGTGAGGTTTTGGGGGAAAGGGAGGCTTTGCCAATGACATGGGGCTATGCCACTATAACAGTCTTGCCTAAGGATGGAAAGGACCCAACCCTGTGTGGCTCATACAGGTCAATATCCCTCCTTAATATTGATTATAAGACATTTACATCAATAATAGCTAAAAGACTCAATCCCTTACTTCTGAATATTAACCATGTGGACCAGACAGGATTTGTAATGGGACGACAGGCTCTGGACAACGTTACAGTAGGTGAATGATAAATATAATTGAGACCATTTGGCATACACAGGCTCAAGCTTGTGTCATGGGCCTCTATGCCAAAAAAGCCTTCGATAAGGTGGTATAGAACTTCTTCTTCCTTGCATTGCAGGCATTTGGCTTCCCTCAAGAATTCATAGAGGGTATATAGACCCTATATACCTCCCCTCAGGTATATGTTTGCACCAGCGGGGGAGAATCATCATCTAGGTTTGACCTGTATAGGAGCACTCGGTGGGGGTGCCCCCTTTTACCTCTTCTATTTGCCATATACATAGAGCCCCTTTTCAACAAATATTAGCGGAAATAACAAAATAATAGGAATAGAGGTTGAAGTCTCTATCCAAAAAATATTCCTCTGTGCAGATGAAGTTCTGCTATATTTAGCCCACCCTGAGACCTGAATGCCAGAGGTTTGGTTGGTTCTTGAAACTTCTGGAAAACTTGCAGATGCTCCCTGAACAGTACAAAAACAGAAACCCTTAAATTTCATTACAAACCCCTGGAGGCTACAATCCAAATACTTCTGTTGTGACACAGATCAAATACCTGGGAATCAAGATCCCTAGAACCATATCCAAATTAATTGAAGCAAATTTCACCCCCTTACTAAAAAGATACAGGCAGATCTAAATAGATGGGCCTTTTTAAATTTCCCAGTATACTCCAGGATCCATTCGACCATCATGAATATTCTTCCCATGTACTTATACCTGTTTTAGTGCATGCCAATAGTAATCCCAAAAACACACTTTCAGAAGTGGAAACAACTCATTTTAATGTACGTCTGGAATGTAAAACACCCCAGACTTAAATATAAACTTTACAGGCAGCAAAAATCACTGGCAATAGAGCATTACCAGACCTGGAAGATTATTATGTAGCAGCTCACCTCAAAACAACACTCCTGTTGACAATCTCCAACTATGTAGCAAACTGGAAGATGATGGAGCAGGGGGAGGAAGGGGGCCGGCCTCTAGGCATGAGAGCTTTGGACATGTCCTTTAAAAATAAAAATGTGGACTTAACCCTATTTACTGTAAGCAACACCTATTGGACAGCTTATAGAACATGGAAAAAATTCAAATTAGGGCACCTAATCTGGTCCTTTAAATGGTTTAGATGGAACGAGTCCTTTCAATCCTCCCAAATGGACCCAACTTTTCAGCAATGGGCCTGTTGGGATCTTTACTCCCCAATTCAGCTAACACACAAGGGCATCATATTAGATTTCCAAACAGCTAAATAGGAAATTCACCTCTCCAGCTCTGATCATTTTAGATTTCTTCAATTATGGACATACATTATACACGCGATCAAGGTACCATAATTCCAAATAAGCTAGAGACTGAATTCCTGTTAGATGCCACAGAATCGATTCTGAAACAAGAAATCACAAAAGGGTATATTTCTGCCCTACATAAAGCCCTCTGACCCCTACATGGTGACCAAACTTCAACTATAAAATATAAATAGACACAAGAAAATAATTTAGAACTTTCAGATAAAGACTGGACCGTGGTTTTCAACTCTGTCATTACAACCACTAGCTCCCCTATGTGGTAGGAATTTGCATGGAAGATTAGAACATGCTTTTTTATACACCAGTCATCTGAGGAAAATGGAATGTGCATTCCTCCCAGGCTTGTTGGAGAAAGTGTGTGGAACTCCAAGCACACAGTTCTCATATTTTCTGGGCGTGCCCATCTCTTGCACGATACTGGTAACAGATCATTGCCACACTGCAAAATCTGTTTTCCTTTGATGCCCAACTTAATATTTCAAATATAATTTTGAGCCTTCCACCAACTGGAGTTGAAGGTCCAGATAAGTTGTTCCTCTGGAATATCTTAGTTGCAGTCTCACATAAGGCCATAACTCGACAATGGCTTAAAGAGGAGCCACCAACAAACCAGCAGTGGTTGGACATTACACAAGAAATACAAAATATGGAAGAGTTAACATATAACATGTGAGAAGGTGGGCATGCTGGACACCACAAAATGATACTCCGCAGACATCACAAGCTCAACACATAATAATGAGGCTGAACAGGAGGTAGAATCAACTTTGACAGCGGGATGAGGAATAGCCTCTCTTTTTGGAAACAGTTACTGTACCAATTAATTTAAAGAACTGTTCTTCTGGGTATGGGATAACTGTGCCATTACGACCTGGAAAAGACCTGTAAACTATATATAGAATTTATTACTGTGATATCTGCTGAATTTCAAAAAATGAAGTGTATTGTGTACCCAAACTGTTCAATAAAGATGAATTAAAAAAGAAAAGTATGCTCCCTTGTGCCAGTGCCCCCCCCATGATCACCAATTGCTGGCCCAATTATAAAAAAAAAAGATGTATCCCTAGTGCCTAGTGGTCCCCCCAACCGCCATGATGGCTGATCACCGGTTTGAGAAAACCAGAATAGACCCTGATGGCCAGTGGTCCCTCACTCGACATGTAAGAATGTATTCCCTAGTGGCTATTGGTTCCTCCCCACCAGATTCATCACCTTATATATAAAAATGTGTGCCCTGGTGGCTAGCAGTCCCTCCCTCCCTCACCCGATCCCTTGCCTGAAATATAAAAAAACACCACTGATGTCTAGTGTAAGCCCCATATTAAAAGTCAAGTGAAACATTTCCCTTGTGGTCTAGTGGACTCCCCTTCCCATCAGCAATCTGCTGTATAGTTAATGTAACCCTTTCCCTAGTGGTCTAGTGGATCCCCCAACCTGGCTGGCAGTAACCCACCACCCTGCCCCCCTCCCTCACAACCCCCAGCCAGTGACCAGCACAGCCCTCCTCTTCATCATGGCTAGACCCGGACTGAGCTGTCATCAAGCGCATACTGCATACTGTATATTGATTGAGAAGGTATGCCAGTTTCCAAAACAGCTGGAAGAGCACTTTTGGCTAGTTAACAGGAAGCAAATGTGTAGTGAAGTATGGATTCTGCAAGACCTGTGGCACAGATTTCACTTTTCACCATGATGGGCAATGACATGCAAATTCCAAATGCACCAGCAAAATTCGAAACAGAAGAGGGGACTGTTACTATATGCAGTAACATGCATTGTAAGGGAAACTGAAGAGCAGCTTGCATTTGTTTTGCCAAATTCCACTGTTTTAATCTAGTTAAAGCAAAACAGACACAAGTAGGATGACACAGTCCTACAGAGTAAATAGAATCTGGCTGGACAAACAACTACAGTTTAACTGCACAGAACCTGTTTAAAGACAATGCCCCACATAACTTAAACTATATCTTTACTAATATTGCACATTAAAATATGTTTGTTTAAACACTGCAAGTTCCAAATTTCAGATGCTAACTGCAGCTTTTGCCCCCCCACCCCATTTGTAAGGCATAGAATTGTTTATTCAACCACTTGCTTGCATGTGAATCCTGCATTATTACTTTGCCTCTTCCTGACCATTGTTGGTATGGACTGTTGTGTAGCTGGCTAGTGGCATTTTCCTGCAGCATAATTGTGGGGGCATTTAATGATTATATATCATAAAGATTTTTTCCCTATGCTGAAAGCACCCCAGACTTTATTTTTATACAAATAATGCATTAAACTAATTTTTCCTTTTGGCCACATGATGTACATGCCCCTCAGAGCACAAGTCCTTTCCCTCCCTCAGATTTGAATTTCCAGACTTGTAGTCCTGTTAGAGAAAGACCCATTCCCTTCCTTCTTGCTCAATTGAATTATTAGACCACATTTCAAGTCCTCGCTTCAGTCAGGTTAGCACATGACCACTGAGTGCTCTTCCTCTCCCAACATCTCAGCTATCTCAAGGCTGTTGGCAGCTGAGCGACCCCTGCTGATTTATAAAATATGGCAAAGAAGTTCTGAATCCGGTGGCTGCCCTAGCACAATTACCTGGCTGACAGACAAAGTCCAAGATTAGCCTGGACCTAAGTGGATGACTGCCTTTTTTTGTTATGCTCATTTTCCTCAAATTGCAGCTGCCATGCTACATCCCCAGTCTGCAGCTTGAACTTTTCTGTGTTGCAGTAAGAAGTCTGGGCAGGCCATATTACAGAGACACTCACATGAGGACTGCCTCACCTATGTCCCTGTGGTAGCCCCACATTGACCAGCCATGGAATAACCAAAATGGAATTCAATGCAGTAGTGAATTCAGGATCATCTATTAAAGAATGCAGCATATGTTCTTAATCCAACAAGTAAGCTGGACATATCAACAAAACTTGTAGTTGATGGTGCCTTTCATCTGGGAGTCTGTTTCACTGATGCAAACTCTGAGCAATTATTTGGCAAATTCACAGTGTACCAAACTGAAGTTACAGGTAAATTGACAGGACACATTCCTGCATTTCAAAACACTTGGCTCTAGTTCTACAATACTTATGTGACTTTGAAAGACTTCCACTTTTAAAACAGCTAATGATGATATTGCTTTTCTTGCTGCACTTGAATGCTGAAACAGGAAGGGCCTTCAGTATGGTGAAGAAAGTAAATACTGAACTGCACCGGTCATTAAGTCTAAAGACCCTGAGCTCACTGCTAGGCATGAAGAAAATTTTTCTTATGAGGTCAAGTAGCCAAAGGAAGTTCTAGATGCTGCAGAAAAAGCCACTGTAGCATACAAAAGGGATCATAAATATTCTCACTAATGTATGGTGATGTACACTACAATGTAACTGTACTAATTTGTAAAACTGGAAAAGTATTTTTTGCACTACACTGGCTATCCATAAATTCAGTTGTTTGAACCTTTGCTCATATCTTTTGTATTTGCTTTGTATTTGTTAATGTGATTGCACAGTATGATATCTCACTTCTATTTCTGCACTGTTTTGCTATTGCGATTGCACACTATGATATACAGTATGTAGTTTTAACATTGATTTTCATTGTGTTGGATTGTGGTTGCACTAAATAATTAAAGGTTCTGTATATTCATCTTGTGTTGCATTTTTTACAAGATCAGTTTAATGTGTTGTACTGTGCATAATTGTATGTTTTTTACTTTGTAATGTGGTATATTGCGTTTGCATTCTTTTGTTAATTACTTTGTGTAGAATAAAGTATATTTCTTTACCTTGCAATGTGTTTGTGTTTTTAATAAGTGTAGAACTAAAGTCCAAACAACAGTATAACATGTTTATTGTATTAGAAAGAAGAAAAGAAAACATATAGCTCTTTAGAAATAATGTTATTGGTGCACCATCAAAGAAGTGCACTACTCATGCTGCAAAAATTGGCTGTTCCACATTTGAGTCTTTTTATTTATTTATTTAGTTTTTGATGACTTGGTGAGTGCACTAGACTTTGAGTATGCCTATTTTCAGACATGATCTGGGAGAATACAAGTCAAATACAGTCATGAAACAATGATACAAAGAAACATTAAAGAATTACAACATGTAAGAAATATGCTAGTAATAGATACAAATGTAGATGAAAATGAATAAATGCAAAAAATTAACAAGAAAGAAAAACAATTTACAACATTTGAAAAAAATATAAGGAGTGAAGCATTTGTGGAAAACAAACTGTGCCTCGGCACTGACACAGCCCTGGTCAAATTCACAGATGCCATCTATCATGAAACTGATAAAGGACTGTTGACAGGAGCTGTGTTCATGAATTTGACCAAGGCTTTTGATTTGGTTGACCACGACGTGTTAACTAGCAAATTACTTGAACTTGGCTTTGGATCCCATGCTCTGGCCTGGTTCCGTGATTATCTGAACCATAGAAAACAGAGGATGAAAATTGTTTATGCGGTTTCAGGTACCAATGTAATTCACAGTGGGGCCCCTCAAGTCTCCATACTGGGGTCTCTTCTGTTTTCAATCTTCATCAACAATTTGCTAACAATCTTCACAACCATACATACTCTTCTTTATGCAGACAACACAGTTCTATACACACACAGCAAAGACATCAATTAAATCAATCATGTACTGGAAAACAGCTTCACAAACTTGCAGGAATGATTCGTTCTAGAAAAAAATGGTCCTGAACCTACTGAAAACCCAGTCAACGTTGTTTGGTTCTAACTACTATCTGAAAATGCAGCCCCCATGTTCTGCATCAATGCAAATAATGGGAACTGCCTGGAAAAAGTCAGCTGCTTTAAATATCTAGGAGTACACTTAAACACTATCCTTACCTTTGATACCCACATTTGAAACACTACCAATCTGCTTCACCAAAGGCTTGGCTCTCTGTACAGAATCCACAAGTACCTAGTGCCCAAATCAAGATATAGACTAGCAGAGGCAAATCTGCTCCCTATACTGGACTACAGCTCCTTGGTCACTGATGCTGTTAACAAAACTGTGCTACAGAAGAAGCACACTCTCTATCACGAGGTTGCCAGACTTGCAACATGTAGTGATAGCAAGATGTATCACTGCCTTTCTCTGAACACTTTAAACTGGCTCTCACCAGAGCTCAAATCCAAACTAACACTAGCAAGATTTATTAAAAGAACTATGGTTAAAAACTCTCCCATCTATTTAGCTGAACAACTCGAGTTTGTCAACTTGCCCTCCTCTCGATCCACCTCAAAAGATAACTTAAAAGTTCCCTTTTTCGAACAAACAAGGGACAACTCTCCTTCAGCTACCGAGTCTCCTCACCATGGAATACAATCCTTCTCCCCATTAGAGAATCACCAACTATCTCTACTTTATCAAGCAATCTGAAAGAATTGTATCTATCACTCAGTGTCTGTGACTGCTTTGTGTAAATACCCCTTGTTTGTGCCCCTATGCATCTGCACTCAATGTAGTATCTGCACTAATCGACTGCGCTTCCTATGTGCCACAAGTATGTAATCAAGTACATAATTTTCAGTCGATGTGTGTATGTTTCATTTTCTGCAACAAGCACTCAAACATTTGTATGTATGTCCTCAAATATCTGTGCAATTGCACCTGAATCGTGACTGAAAAAGGCATTTGGTACTAGTGCGCTTACCTGTTTACCAAAGTGAAAATAAAATAACATAAATATGAACTGTGAGGAATAGATACTGTATAACTGGAAGAAAAACAGTACAAAAAACAGCAGACCCAGTAAAGAAAAACACGTTGACTGAAACAGACAAGGAGCAGTAAGCATATGTGCAAGAGATTAAAACTTCAAGGACAAGCAGTAGTTATGGTAGCAAAGGTAGGTGTAAATCAAGGAGGAAGGAAGGAAGGAAGCAGGTGCAGGGGTTAAAGGCTAAGAGATAATGGCTTAGCTCCTGTTTGAAGTGGGTGTGGGTAGGGGAGCGATGAATGTACATAGGCAGGGTGTTCCAGAAATGCAGGCAAAGTGGTAGAAAGCACACATTGGTATGGCCTCTGTTCCACATTGCCAGGTTTATTGGTTGAGAGGTATGGCACAGAATATTGAGTTTCATGAAATACTGTGGAATATCAGAGAAGCACCATGGAGTTTCATAGAAAATGCACTATGAAATTATTCAAACAGTGGAGAATATAAATTATAAGGTATAAGCGAGGTCAAGAGATTTTTTTCTCTAATCTTATAGATTTGAACAGTGGTGGTGACATTCCATCTTGAGATTTGGCAGACAAACTCTGAACTCATGAAACCTACAAATGTCCTTGTTTCTGGTACTGGCACTGCTAATGTTACTGAAATTATAAGAGACTGTGTATTGGACTTCTTCCCACTTAGTACACATAATTGATATTTTTACCTTGTGGCCTGAAGGCTGTTAAAATTGAATGAAAAATCCTTTATAAGACATTCTTGTGCAGCACAGTAGAATAGAGTATGTAACATTTTTGTTCTGCCTGCTGAGAGTGGACTTGCAAAAATACAGATATAGTTTGGGCCTCTTATTCAAAAGTCCCAGGTTGCATTGCGCAAGTGCCTGCACCACGCAACTGAGATGTGCCAGCACAAAAAAATGGCATATTCAGAAGATGCACCGTAAGATGTGATCATGCACATCTGGCTGAATATCCCAAACATGTGTGATCACGCAGTGGGAGATGTGCAGCACAGCAGGTGCCCTGAGACCTGAGCAGGACATAGGGAAATGCGCAGTAGGCGGCCACATGTGCGGCACGCAAATCTGCAATATTCAGCCAGGATATGCAAATTGCTTCATTGCACATTCCAAGCCCATTCCCCACATGCACAGCTCATTACTGGAATGTATTCAGGCCATTTGGATATCCAATGCATGTACAGTTCCAGCTTTGCAGGACTGCCCAACAACTCCACAAAGTTGAACAGGCAGTACTGCAGCCTAGCTGGCAGGTGTGATGGAATGTTTGTGTCTGGGTGGGTGGACTGCATTGGCCTGAATACAGTGCTATCACCCATGGCCATGTACAGTGTCAGACTGGGGCACAACTGGCCCACCTTGTCAAGCTACAGGGGAGGACTAAGGGTGACACACTCTGATCGGTATACCACAGGAAAGTGGCACACTAGCTATGTTTTCAGCCTACAGTCACCTGCAGTACCTCACACACCCTCACATGATAGGAACATGGTGATACCTGCAAGGAATGTCAGTGTTCAGAAGGTGACCGGGTACCTGAGTGTGTGGATCCCACCTGGCCCACTTTAGGTTACCCAGTGGGCCAGTCTGACACTGGCCATGTACGTGCCCATGGTTGACATACACCCAACACTGGAGGGATTGGGTGTTTGTGGGGCATGCCCATGTAACTCCCAGGCCCCAGGTTGTACCACCCCTGCCCTATGCTGCCCACTGTTGTGTTATGGGCACCACAGGAACACCACACAGATACACTGCAGTGCCCCTGTGTAGTGTCACAGCATCAGTGACATGTCTGTGGCACCCTGTTGTGTGGGTCTGGCATGGGTGTGATGTGAGCAACTATGGTGTATGTGCCACAGGTCAGTCCCTGGCCCATGCCATGCTGCCATTAGTACCACCAAGTTATCTGGGCACCACTGCCCAAGATGTCACCATGGGTGCATGCCACCACTGTGTGGCACCCTTCAGGCCACATAGGTGCAGGCCATCTACCCCTGGTATGTGTGCTTGTGTGATGCATTGTGGCTTTCTGTCCTGCTGGTGTGCTGGGAGGACACCTGACAGCCCAGGCATGTAGCTGATGGGTGTGTACATCCAGGACGTGGTGTAGGGGGGTGGCTTCCTGGGCAGTCTCAGTAGTGTCCTGGCACTTGTGCCTTTGGGTACTTCTGTCCTGGCATGACTGCTTTTTGTTGGTGCCTGGGGCACAGCCTGGTGCACTTCCAAGTGCTGTCTCAGGATGGCCTGCCTGCAGTTCTGCAGCCTACCTGTGGGTGGTTGGCTGATTTAGGTCATCTTTTGTTTGCCTAACTTTGTGTGGCACACTTCTGGGATGCATGGCAGATATGTTGCACATTTTGGCTGAATATACGGATGTGCCGCATATTCATGTACATGCCCCCTTTTTTGCACCACATACATTACATCTGGATGGTCACGCATTTGGAAATGCGTGACACATCTCTTCCTTTGGAACATTGCACTTCCGCACATTTTCTGAGATGCACCAAACATCTCCATTTTGGGCTGCTCATCTCATTTGAATATGTGGGCCTTTATGTTTGATGTATAAGTTAATATTTCAAATAATTTAAGCTCATTTTACTGCACTTCTCTGAACTCTGATCGGTTAAAACGCATTTTTCAATTTTTCACACCACACAAGTCACTAGTGGGATGTGCTTTCTTATTTAATCCAGTATTCAAGCAACACTCTCAGACCATTTGCAGCTAGAGTGAAGGATAGGTCACCCAATATGCAGGTTGTGGTTCAAAAGGAAATTGCATATTTTAGATCTGTTTTGTCTTTATATTTTACAAACTTCAAACACACAAAAAGGCTCACACAAGGAGGGGGTGCTCTTGGTAAAATTCAATATCCAATTACTTCTAAACCAGGAACTCACCCACCACCAGTAAAAATCACTGATGCTGCAGTAAAATAAAGTAGAAAAAACATTTATTTTAAAATTACAGGACTGTCTAATGTGTTTCTGGTCTCCATGACCCTTTCTCAAAGACTTTGAGGATCCTAGGAGCTGGGGAGAAACTGATAGGGTGGGTTAGGACCTGGCTGCAGGATAGGTTGCAGAGCATAATTGTAGAGGAAGAACTCTCAAATCCCAGAGTTGTAACCAGCAAAGATGCCACAAGGCTCAGTACTAGGTATAGTGGTATTTAACATCTTCATTGGTGGCATAGCAGACTGGATTGAGAATAAAATTAGCCTTTTCACAGACTCACAATGATCTGTGTGGAGGTGGAAAGTGTGGAAGCGAGGCAAGAATTACAAGAGGATCTGCAAAGCTTGAGTGTTGGTCAGACATATGGCAGCTGGAGTTTAATGCTAAGAAGTGCAAGGTCATGCACTTGGGAGCCATAAACCATGGGAATAGTTACTGGCTGTGGGGTATGGAGTTATCCACCTCAGAGAAAGAGAAGGATCTGGGGGTGCCAGTCACAGGGGACATGAATCATTCTTCACAGTGCAGGAAGGTGGCAGCCGAAGCTAATAAGATGCTGGGGTGCATTGCCAGAGGAATCACCTCTAGGAGGGAGGACATCATCTTGCCATTGTAAAGGACACTGGTGAGACATCACTTGGAGCACTGTGTGAAGTTCTGGCTCTCCTATTTAAAGAAGGATGTCAAACAACTGGAGGGGGTGCAGTGTAGGGCGACAAAGATGATCCTAGGCCTAGGGGATAAACCATATGAGAAAAGACTGAGGGAGCTCAAAATGTATTCCCTTGAGGATAGCATGGACAGAGGTGATATAACTGAGACCTTCAAATACCTAAAAGGCATGAATAGGGTTAGTACTGATGGTATTTTCAGACTAAAGGAGGGTAGGAACCTGAGGGGCATAGTCTGAAACTGGAGGGGGGAAGATTCAAGGGGAAAATGAGGAGGGACTATTTTACATAAAGGGTGGTAGTGAGGTGGAACAAACTGCCAGAAGAGGTAATATAATTAAAAACTGTGGGCATTTTAAGAGGAGGTGGGACAGGGTCAAAGGTAAGGTCACAACTGAGGGGAAACTGGGAAGTAGGGAGTCAGCAGACTGGGGGGATAACTCAGATGGATGGAGAAGGGGTGCTGGGGCAGCTGCAGTTGAGTAGACTGGGAGTTGCACACCCGAGCAAACTTGATAGACTGTTACAGCCTGTATCTTCTGGTATTTTCATATGTTCATATATAGTACTTTTGTATTTTATTCTGCTTTTTTCGCTTTTTACCTATGTATTGCAACTGTTTATTCTGTGTACTTGATCAAGACTATTTGCAATTATAATGAAAATCAGCAAGCTCCACTACCAACATTATACTTAGTAAATGAGGGAATTCCTGGTAATTAGCAGTCATGACAGTCCTTTATAAGCCTAAAAACAGGACAGCCAAAACAGACAACAACATCTCAAGCTAAGCCTCGTAAGCCTAAAAACAGAAATCCAGGAAATGTAAAAGTAGAAAACAGACACATTACCAGCTGTTTCCTATCTACAAGGAGTCAATTAAAATTAATTGGAGAAAAAGAAATCATCAGAATAAGGAGTGCAACAGAACCTATTGTAAACTTGCTTTGTCTCCAATAAACATAAGGCGCTTTGAAGTGGATGACTCGGTGCTGAATGAGATAAAAAGGTTAGAAATATTTTATAACTCACCTACAGAAATAGAAAAGCATTGAAGTTATCACCCTCCTCCCTGAGACAACAGGTCCAGGGTTGACTCTTTCAGACCTGGAGGAACAGAAAAAGGAATGAAGTTCACAACACCAAAAGGAAGGGGGACACAAAAAGTAAAAAAAAATAGGAATGCTAACAATGCAAGCACATCCCTGATAAATTTAGACAGTAAGCAAGACAGGAAAAATCAGAAGGAAAAAGATAACAGCCATCTAGAACACAAAGAGGTGGAAAAGTGTAAAACAAAAACAATGCTGAATGGACAGTACTGTAATTACAGGATTTTGATGTCTATATATAGCCTTATGAAAATAACTTTTCATTAGATCCACCATCAGAATGGCAAACAGATGTCCCACATCAGTGACATTTCAAAGATATGTCCCACAATATAGATGTGAGAAGTAGAGGGTCACGATATACAGTTAGGGGAAAGGGAGTTAATAATCTACATGAAGAAGTGGAATGCAATTTACTAATTATAGATGGATGCCTGTAAGAAATTAAAAAATAAATCCAAACCTATTACTTTTTCTTGACAAAAATAATAATTCTGACCCATATTAGGGAGCAAGGAACTTGTTTAAATGTACTAGCAAAAGAGTGTTACAAGAAGAGATTAAGATAGTGGGGGATAGAAAAGAAAAAGAAAATGAAACAAATCTAAAAAGAAAGCAAGCTATAAAGGACACAAAGGACAAAATTGTTGAAAAAGAGGCAAGGGAGATTGAAACTCTTATAAAAGAACTGAATGTCAGAAAACAGGTGAGTGACAAATACTTGCAAAACAAGAATAAGAATTCAAACAAGAATAACAACAAGGAGAAGGATAACACAAATCAGACTGAATATGTGGGGAAAACAATAATAATAAAAGAAAGTTACATTTAATGACATAGGAAACATGGATTTTAAAAGCCAGAAAAGAAAGAATGAGATGCAAGGAGAGAAAAAAGAGGATCTAATAAAAAAGTTGATCTTACCAACTGTGTTCTGAAAAGGCATACTAAAGACAAAATATAAAAATGAGTTAAGTCTAAAATTAACAGTATACAATATCAGAAAAGGAATAATTGTAAATAAGACATGGTAGTTCAATTTTTGAACAGTATACAGTTTACTAAACTAATCCAGTTAAAGGAAAACTACACCCTCATATCTTCCAAATGTTATTTGTTTCCATGTCAACAGACAACCCTTTTCAAGTAGCTGTTAAAGAGGTATGCAACTGATTTAGTCAGTTTTCACAGTTCATACTAGGCCCTGTTACTGTTATGGGAGGCTCCATTTCGTGGTTGTTGAAATCTCATTGTCCCTGAGAGTTGCATTAGCATATGCGAACATGATGCGTAGTGACCATTTAACCTCCCCAGTATGCCTGTTTGCTTAATTAGTCTTCAAAGAAACAAGCTCTAAGGAGATGTGAAATACCACATTTACCTTTAGTGAGCTTTGCAAACTATCTTAGTCATAATGCAGTTGTTTTCCCTTTAAATTCCATTCAATTTATAAGGTTCCAGAGAGTTTTTGCAGGGTATTTGTTCTTTCAGCATAGAGACACATGATATAAATGGTTGATTTGACATCATGTTCTCATATGCTAATGCAGTTCTCATGGACAATGCGATTTCAACAACCGTGAAATGGAGACTCCCAGGGCAATCACAGGGGCTACCATGAGTAGTGAAAACAAACTAAGGCTGATGCATATAGCTCTAACAGCTACAGGAAAGGAGTCATTTGCTGGCATGGAAACAAATGAAATTTAAATGATATGAGGGTGTAGTTTTCCTTTAAAAGGATGCTACACATTGTTGCTGTTTCACCCAGCATACAGGATGCAATCTTTCAAAGAGAAAAAGAGTTCAAGAAAACTGGGAGTACATTAAAATCATACTATAAAACCTGCAAATACAGAAACTTTAACAACAACCCCCAAAAATAAACAAATTGGGATGAAGAGGTAAAAAAAAAGGAAGATAAACCATAATAGAGAATAACAAAATTTATAAAAGCTACAGTTAAGGACTATTCTCTGATAGAAGATGAATCGCTGGAAGACAGAAGGAAGGAATACATAGGTTAGAAGACACAGGAGAAACAAGCATTTATCAATGTCAAATGTTCATCATGTGCACTGGTGTCATCAAGGGGAGGAGGGGACCTTTGAAAATTGCTTCAGTTAAGTTGTTTTTTGAGGTGGGGTCCCTAAAACATGTGTTGAATATTTGGGGCAAAAATATTTAAAAATGGCCAAGTTATGCCAATAAGTTTAAAACCCTATTGAAATACATTGACACCGAGAACCCCATTGAAATACATTGAAGTGCTTGCCTCAGTTCATGATTGGGCTTTGAAGAGCAAAGACATGCCTGTAGTCAAAGGTAGATTACGGGACTGGACCTCCGGTGGGTATGTATGAGGTCCGGGGGGGGTGTGGGTTGGTGGATCCTGAGTGAGAGGGTAGGGGGTTATGTAATGGCGGAACGGACAATGATGGACGTTTTTCTCTTTTACAGGGAAAAAAAATGACGAGGGACAGTTTTCTTTTTTCAGGGAGTTTGCTGAATAGATGGGAACACATTGGGCACCCCCAGTATCTGCATACTGTTTGGGGGAGTTACACAGTGCACAACAATGGATGGACAGATGAGGAGACTGGGGGATTGGGCATCCCCAGTGTTTGTATACTGTTTAGGGGAGGGGGGTTACACAGTGGACAATGATGGATGGTTTTCTTTTTTTTAAGGTAAAAAAAAAACATTTGTCAATGCCGAACATTTGGTGTATTGAAAGATGTCCACCTCTGGACCTTGTTTCTGCCCTTGAGGTACTTGACCGTATCTATCATGTTCTCTCACTCCCTCCTATCCTCCAATAAGTACATATTGAGGTCCTTTTAACCTCTCCAGATATGTTCTGTGTTGCAAGTCATGTAACATCTTGGTTGCCTTTCTTTGGACTGTCTCCACCCTGTCAATGTCCTTGCGCATTTGCGGCCTTCAGAATTGCACACAGTACTGTAGGTGAGGCCTCACTAGTGCATTATTCAATGGCATCTCCACCTCATGCCTTTTGCTAGTGATACCTCTGCCTATGCACCCCAGCATGCCACTGGCCATCCTTGCAACATCTGTGCTGTGCTTTGACATCTTTTGGTCATCAGAACTGATAACTTCTAGGTCTCTTTCCTCCTTGGTGATCATTATCACCTCCACCCCATCCTGTAACTCTCCACAGGTTTCCCTCTTCTCAGGTGCATTATTTGCGCTTCTTTGCATTGTACCTCATCTGCCACTCCTCAGACCATTTTTCAAGTCTCTCCATGTCCCTGCTTATTTTCTCCACCCCATCTGGAGTATTCACTCCATTACAGATGTTGGTATCATCTGCAAACAGGCAGACAGACCCTTCCTTCTAGCCCTTCCACAATGTCTGTAATGAAGACACTGAATAGGACTGGTCCTAGCACTTATCCCTGAGGTACCCCACTGGTCACTCCCACTCCCTGGAGTGGATCCCATTACCACCACCCTCTGCCTCCTGTCCATCAGCCAGTTTCTAATCCGGTTTATCAGCTTGTGCCCTATTGCCAGACTACTCATCTTGTTAATCAGCCTTCTATGTTGGACATTGTCAAAGGCTTTGCCGAAATCAAGGTAGGTGACATCAAACGTCCCTCCCTGATTTACTTCCTTAATGAGGCATTAGGGTTTCCAACCATAACATCCCACCCCCACTCTGCAGGGACTGACAGGTATTGAGAGTATCCCTTTGGGTCATCGGCCATAACACTCATGCCATTCCACCCCCACCCTGCAGACACTGACAGGCATTGCGGTGTGCCTTGAGGTATTTGGCCCTAATGCTCACCCCATTCTATAATGAAATAAGCTGAGATGGGTGCAGTATGGGAGAATGGGGTGTTTAGACCAGAGACCCCAAGGCACACCCTGAATCCTGTCACTGGCTGCAGGGTGGGGTGTGGGTGGAATGGTGTCAGCTTTATGGCTGATGACCCCAAGGCACACGCCAACACCTGTCTGTCTCTACAGGGTGGGAGGGTGGGGCATTAGAGTTGGAAACTCTAACTCCACAGATGTTTGGGGTATTTTTGCTCCAAATTTTCAGCTTGGGTTTTTTCGGACACCACCTCATGAATAGTGGCAATTTCATTTTGTTACTCAATCCCAAAAGGTGATTTCATGCAGTGATTGCACCATTCAGTGCCACAGATGCTAAAACACATTTTAGGCAGGATGTGAAACCTGACAGTTGTTCTGTTCATGAGGATGTGTGACAAAATGACATTGATGAAAATCTGGAGTGGAAATATGAGAAATTGGCAAAGTTACGAGCATGCATAGAAATGTGGTCATTGTTTGGAACATTTTCACCAAATCTTCAACATGGGCCTTTTGGGACCTCCCCTCATGAACAGTGGCACTGTGAGTTTGTTACTCCATCCCAAAAGTTGATTCACACAGCAACTGTGCCATTCTGCTCAGCTGGTGCGAAAACACATTTCAGGCAGGATGTAAAAGATGACAGCTATACTGTTCACAAGGAGGTGTGAAAAAATGGCAATGCTGAAAATATGGAGTGAAAATATTAAAAACTGGTGAAATTATGAGTGTGCATAGAAACTGCACAATGCACACTTGTAACACAGTAATTTTCTGGAATTTTTTTCACCAGATTTGCAACATGGGCTTTTTGGGACCCCATCTCATGAACAGTGGCACTGTGGCTTCGTTACTGAATTCCAAAAGGTGATTCCATGCAGTGACTGCAAAATCACCTTTCCAGACTGAGGAATAAAATGACAGCTACATGTTCATGAGGTGGGGTCCCAAGAACTCCATGTTAAAAATTTGGGGCCAAAATTCCTAAAAATGGCTGAGATGTGAACATAAGTTGAACCCCCATTGACTCCCATTATATGGCTTATCTTTCATTCTTTCAGTTTGCCAGTAGGCTTTAAAGAGTGCAGACATGTCCGGCTGCACAGAAGATCATGTCTGCTGACCTCGGAGGGTAGGTATGGGGTAAAGGGGGATAAGGGGAGGTGGGTGCACAGAGAGAGGTTTGGGATGGGGGAAGGGGACAGGGAGACAACTACGGATGGTTTCAACTGTGAGGGAAGATTTTCTTCATTTACAGGTAAATAAAATAAATATAAATTTAGGCACACTGGGGTGGGCTCCCAGTGTGCCACAATAGTGGTGGGGAGGGGAGGATACCAACACATGGATTGGGCACCTTGATGTTGGCTAGGGATATAGATGGGTGAGGGGGGGCGCACATTTGATACCAGGACTGGGCATCCTGGTGTTGGAAAGGGAAAGGGGAAATTGTTTAACCAGGAAAGACACATTAAACAGCAGCAGGGAAAGGGATATTGTTTAACAAGGAAAGATACACTAAGCCGCAGCTGAAGGGCTTGCATCTCAAAGGAAAGAGCCACGTGTAGCGTCGGCTCTGTCCTTTGAAATGTTTGCCAAGACAAGCCCCTTCAGCAAACCAGTGTCATCAGGACACTGCCTGCTGATTTGCTGACCACTGACCAGGATGCTGCAGCACCACTGGCCATTAGGATGGCAATCCTCACACCTCTCTCTAGCAACTCTCATATCAACATGTTTGTCTGTGCTTGAGCGCATGACGAACATAAAAAGGTACTAAAATCAACTCCAGTGTAGTCTTGAAAGACACTGAAACCTGTAGTACATTACTGTAGAATGACTGCCTCCTAACGCACTCTGGTGACTGACCAAAATGCTGCAAGCAATGACTCTGGTCTATCAACCATTCATCCGTCAGATGATGATGAATGACTTGAAGGAATTGGGAAGGGTGTGTCCAGAATAAAAAGCTGGAAAGTTGCAGGGTTGGTAAGAAAAGCTGAGGAAAAAGAATGGATGGAGTTTATAAGAACATTTCAAATTGCAGTGTTCCAGGAAAAATGGTTAGTAAATACAGAACAATGTCAAATAGAAGGTTACAAAAATTGGATGTTGCCAGCTTGTAGAACTAACAAATATGGTAAACTGGGGGCAGTCTGGCAACATTGATAGCAAATTACCCCATTTTTAATAGCTATGGGATTGATGCTGGCTCTTCAAACATCCTCTGTTTCATAATTAATGCAAATTGTGGTGAATTATTAATCATTCATTCTGAACGTTAACATTACTATTTCTATTGAAAACAATTGTATAAGATATACAAGGTGGATAAAATGGGTTGAGTACATTGAGATAAAAATAATAGATGTCTTAACACAATTGGAAGTCCAACGACAGAAAAAATAATATCAGAGAATGAAGTTCATTGAGCAATGCCGAATATATAAAAGACAATGGGCAGGATTCACAAACCAGATGCGCTGGGTGCAAATGAGGTGTGCCGGCGTAAATGAGATGCACTGTCCCCAAACAGTAGGCTTCACAGAAGGATGCACCTCAAGATGAACTGTGTGTATCCCCACTGTGAATCGCACTGAAGTGCTATGGTGCAACCTGAGATGCACAAGCACAACCAGGATGCACAGAAGACCCCTGGACAGCACAAAACTAAATATTGAGCAAGTAAGCAAGGGACACAGTAGCAACAGGGGAGACTGCAGTGGTACAAAGGATGCAGAGGAACAGACCAGAAGGGACTGGCCAGAGTGCCAAAGGGCCAGAGAGTGGTCACAGCAGACGAGGTGCACAGACAGAGCATACTCAGAGACACTTGGAAGCACCAGACACACACCCCATGCAGGGGTTCAACAGGCACAGATGCCATGCACAGGAGTTCCTGGTAAGGTGGGCCACAGCAGCAGAGGTGCACTGTGCAGCACGGCAGAGGGTGCCATCCACATTCTGGTGCACAGGAACCCACCAGTGTGGGCAAGGGAGATGCCACACAGGTGCACACAGGTGGATAGGCACAATGGCGGACAGGTCCAAGGCCATGCCCTGCACAGGTGGAACATGCCCACAGGCAATGTGGACCACAAGAAGAGCAGCATGTTTTATGCTGAAGCGCAATACAAGCACTGAATGAGACATGCAGCAAAGCACCAATGGCACATAGGGACCTGGATGTGCTTCCGTACTTGATCACACACTCAGAACCACCGGACAGGTTGCGTTAAGTTTGTCATGTCACTGATCCTGCATCATGCATGCACGGAGATGCACTGAGACACTTGTACTGCATTCAGAAAATGCCCCAGGTTGACCACACATGTATGGGGAATGCACCATGGGGGATGCGCTCAATGCATTAGTTGCACATTGATGATTGAGATGAGCTGGGGGCAATTATGTAATTCACAGACAATGCTCCAAAATCTGTTTATTGCCAAAATCAGGAGCATCTCACCTGTTTAACATCTCATTACAGTTGCTCCCACTCTCATTTGCATGCCCTGAGGTATAAATGCTCCTGAATGCATCTCCACAGAGCTCAGTTGACCCACAGGAATTGCATCCTTGAAGGTAGGTCTGTTTACATTCTACTATATTCAGTGTGTCAGCACAATATGACAGTGGGGAGTTTACGGCATACAGGCATAACTCTCAACTATTCATTTTCTTCAGGCACATCCCTTAGTATGCCTCACTGTGTTCCACTGTTCCAGCTACAGTCAGGGGTCTGTTGCAGATGAATAAGGAATCATAGTACAACAGACTGCCAGACACGTGTGTTACAGTCCAGCTCCCTTTCAGATAGTACCTGGCAAACAAAGCCAGACAATTTTACAGGACATGTTAGCAACTATTACCATTGTTAACATTGTGGCCCTGATATTGGCCACCAGTCCCTGACTGTTCTAAGTCTTGTCCCTGATATGCAATGCATGCGGTTAAGAGGTATGCATACAGGGTGCTGTGACCCTGTGGCAGCCAACCACTGTGCTTGCACACATTCATAGTTGCCTGTACTATGCTAATGCCTGCATATTTTCATCCACAGAAACCACTATGTCTGCAGAGGATACAGCTGTGGATGAAGACATCCAAATTTCACAGCGAATGAGGACAGGGCACTGATAGAGGCCTACCTCATATGGCAGGACATCCTGGCTGTCAGGGGTGGCAGCCACCAGCAAAGGGATGAGGGCTGGGAGGCAGTGGCAAGGAATGTCAATGCCCAAGGGAAGTTCAACAGAACACCTCAGGAGTGCAGGAAGCACTTCAACGATGAGAAGAGAAGAGTGAAGGAGAAGATGGCACACATTGAGGCCTCCCTGGGTGGGACAGGGGGTGGGCTGCAGACAGACGTATGCCTCACACCCACTGAGGACCTGCTGGTGGCCAGCATGGGCTGGACATCTGTGCAGAGAGTTCCAGGAGGGGACTTCCAAATAGGTGGCAGTCCATCACAGCACTGTGAGTATACATGTCCCAGGAACTGTGCCTGTTTGTGTGTATGTGCCATGGGTGCCCTGACCATCCCCACTGTGGAATGCTAGGTGACCATTTGCCTGTGTGCACTGATCATGTAGGTGTACACCTCATTCGTCTACTGTGTGTCACAGATGCACAACAAGCCACCCATGTTCAGCCTGGGGGGGGGCTTGGGGGCCTGACCATGATGTGTGGTGCTGGTGGTCATCAGGGATGTTATCCCCTTGGTTGGTGTCCAAGGTGTTGGGCCGGTCACACACATGTCAATGGGTGCCTGTACAGGCACCGGTGCATGTCTGCATTTGCTGGTGCTTGGCCACATCACTGGCCCCATGGTTGAATGTTACCTGCATGGCATGTCAGCTGCACCTATGGCACATGTGCATGTCCTCCTGTACATGCCTGTCTAAAGACAACAGTCACACATGTCAGTAACAATGTTTCCCTTCTTTCTTTTACAGCTCCATCACACCTAACAGGTGCTGCTGTGGTGGCCAGTCAGCACAATGGCCTTGCGGAGGAGGATGCCTGGCCATCACACCGAGCTGCAGCCAGGGCTGTGGATGATGCCATGCTGGGCCCTTCTAATACCACCACAGCCCTGGCCACAGTGCCAGTAGTAGCAGGGCCATCCAATCCCTCTGTGATCAGTGCCATTGTTGGAGGCCAGGACCAATCATAGGTGGTCATCATTCTGGGTTTGGCTGATGACAACCCAGTTGACAGGGTGGACATCATGGATGCCCTGCTGGTGCTGGAATCTGGCATGTAGGGGGTGTATGACAATGATGATGATCCAGATGCCATATAAATCTGGGTGGACATGGCCAACAGTGGACTGGCTGAGGCACAGGTGCATGCACATGTGGCATCAGGTGGCATTGGCAGTCCTGCAGACTCTGGCGCACCAAGAAGGCCTGCACACCCACCCATGGTGGTGTTTTTTGGGGGCCCTCTGTCTGGTGCTGCTGTGGGGACAGGGACCTCCAGTACAGTTCAGTAATCTGCTGTGGTGCAGGAGCAGCAGTGGGGACCATGATGCAGGTATCTCCGGACACACAGTGGTTGCCCAAGCCCAGTTCCCACCCATTCAGCAGCCTGCTGTGGTGCGTCCGCCTATGGTGGATGCAGCGCAGCATGTTAGCATCCCCTCCTTCCCATTGGTGCCATCCCGTGATGCATCCCCTGCTGACAAGGTTGAGGGCTACACATACCTCCTGCAGGACACCATGGGGGGGCAGATGTCCCTAAGGGTGGAGCTCAGAGGCATTCGAGCACAGCTGGCAGTGGACCATGAGTCAATAGCTGTGTGACGCACCCAGATGTTGGCAAAGGCTCGCCTACTGTGGGTGGGTACGACCGTAGCTCTGGAGCGTATTGCACTCACTGCTGAGGCAGTGAGTGCAAACAGTGCACCATGTAGCCGCTGGGCCACCAGTTGCACACCTAGGAGTGCCACACCCCCCCCCCAGGTCACAGCGTCAGGTGAACCCATTGCTGCTGATGCTGTCACCATGCATGGCCATCCCCAGCAACCCTGGATCCCACATGGATCTTGGGAATGACACACCAGTGAGCACTCATTCATGGCCTCACTGCAGTACCCCTCCAGGGCTGGTGATCACCTCCCCATAGCCAGTGGCACAGACACAGCATCCACCAGGCATGGACGTGCCTGCCCACATGTCCGTAGCAGCCGTGGTGCCTCCCACTGATGCCTGGGTTGACAGCCTACATGGCCCCTATCTCCTGTACCCATTGCAGCCCACACACCAGGCTGACAGTGCCTGGGGTGGTGTGGGTGGCATGCGCCTGCCCCAGTACGATGCCTGTGTGGGTCACCTGTGCATTGCCCCTTGCATGGTCAGGGGTGCCATTGTTATGCTGTGTAACATGGACATGATGAGTGCAGACCTGTGCCTGCTGTGCATGTGTGCCAGAAGCTGTACACTGATCCATGCCTTCCCAAGCACATAGGCTGCATCCCCCTTGGCCATATGTGTCCTGATGTGCGTGTGTGTGTGCAGCACTGTCACCCCTCACGGGGGTGTGCTACATGATGACTGTGTTGCTGTCATCTGCCCTGTGGTGTGGTTGTGGGTGTATGTGTGTGTGTGTGTGTGTGTGTGTGTGTGTGTGCACGGGTGTGTGTGGATGTGTGGGTTGGGGGGGCTGCCATGTTTGTCTCACCTGTGTTTCTCACCCGGGGTCCCCGAAGTGCTCTTCCACAATGGTGTCCCCATGCCACCGGGATCTGGCTCCCAGACTTGGGTCCCTGTATGCCAGTGATGGTCCACTATGGGTCCCTGCTCTACTGCATCCTCCTTCTCCTCCCCAGAACTGTTGCCTTCCTCAGCCTGGACAGCTATTCCATGGTCAATGGCCATGTTGTGCAACATACAACAGGCCAAGAATATGCCAAAGGCCTTCTCTGGGCAATATTGTAGGGCACCACCTGACCTATCCAGGCACCTAAAGCACATCTTCAGCATGCTGAAGACACTCGATGGCATGCTTTGTGATGTGTGCCTCATTGTAGCACTCCTCCACCTCTGTGCCAGGTTGGCGGAAGGTTGTGAAGAGCAAGGGTCAGAGGGGTATGCCTCTTCACCTGTGGGGGCAAGAGCAGTCTGTTACAACCCCACATACATGTCTATTGTGTGACACAGCACCCCCCTTCCACTATGGTGCACTGGTGCAGCTGCTGACTGTCCACTCCTGTCCCTGTGGCACCCATCCCAGTGATCTCCCTCCCCCACAGTGAGCTGGCACCATCCTGTACACACAAGAGACTGCATGCCTTGGCTGCACTCAGCTGCCCTGTACCTGCTTGTGCACGCTGCCACAGCTGCCAACAACTGTCCCATCTGGAAATTGTCTGCCCTCCATTGCCCAGCAGTTGCCCATGCCTGGCTGGCATTCTGCCCTGCCATTCCGGTCTGCTGTTGTGCATCACCTCACCTCCTGTGCTGTGCTGTGATGCTGCACTGTCCCCCATGTCATGTGTGCAGTTCCCTTGGCGTGCCCACCTCCAATGTCCCACCTGTGCACCTCCCCCTGGGCAGACCTTGCTGTAGCCCATGCACACCTGCTCTCCCTCCCGTCGTTTGTTGCACCATGGTGTCCTGTTCGTGGGCATGTATGCATGCCCCACTCACCCACTAGGTGGCTGCTGGGTATGTCCCCAATCTCAAACCAGTGGCACAGGGTGGTTTGGTGCCATATGAAGGTGTCATGTGTACTCCCAGGGTGTTTGGGCAGACATTGCTGATGCACCCTGTGGCATTGCACACCATCTGGAAGCTGATGGAGTGGAACCCCTTGAAGTTCATGCATGGCATGGCCTCATCACCAAGTGGTGCACAGATTGCCACATGGGTGCAGTCAATGGCCCCTGTGACACCTGGCATGCATGTCACCCTATGGAACTGCTGCATGGCTTCTGTCTGCTCTGCCTCTGTGCTTGGGAAGCAAATGACTTCCAAAACATGTGGGAGCAGTGCGGTGAGGAGTTGTGTGAGGAGACAGCACATGGATGGCTAGGATAGGCCAGTGGTGTCTCCAGCTGGCCTCTGGAAGGTTCCTGTGGTCAGCAGGCACATTGCTGTTGTCACCTTGGTCTCCACTGATACGGCATAACCCTTTCCAGTGGGTGCCTGCATTTCATCATGGCACAGCTCACAGAGCTGCCTCAAAATAGCCCTGTTTAGGTGGTATTGGCCTACTGTTTCTGCATCCGTCAGTTGTTCAAATGTTAGTCTGGCACAATACCACTGCAGGTCAGGCTGCCTATGGTGCCTTCTGCCACCATGTTGTTGGTTTGCCCATCTCCTCATCCCCATTATCATTCCCACCATCAGGAATGGTGCACCATCCATCTCTGTGGCCTATGTTCTGCTGCTGCTGCTGTTCTGTCTGTTGCTGCTGCTATCCTGCAGTCTGCCTGCTGGGGGCTTGCACTTATGTCTACTTCTTTTATACTAATCTTCTTATGGTGCATTTGGTAGATGCTCTGTGAATGTGCTGTGTTTGCACATTCATTTTGCATTGTGAATGGCCCTGTGCTATGTATGCAGCTACATGCCCTCTCCAGATGCACTGCATATCATTATTTTCACCCTCTGGCACTTCCGGTGTGGTGCAACACATCCGGGATGCACCAGGGCATCTCTTCCCTTTCTGAATGCTGCCATGGTGCATTTTTGTGTTGTGCCAGCACATCTCATTTGCACCCAGCACATCTGCTTTGTGAATCCTGCTCATTGTTAGTATATAGCAAGAATTAATTGATCACACAGTGGTGCAACTAACACCAAGTAATAGAAAGACTCAAAATTGTAATATAGGAGAGAAAAAAAAGAAAGAATGCAGAATTATGAAAAAGGAGTAAACAAAATAGGAAGAAAGGCAAATAATCAAGGGGAAATAGTCCATAGGAAAGCCATTGTCAATATCAAAAGAGATTATAGACATCTATTAAGAAAGAAGTATGTAAGTTATGGGATGATCTACAGTGTACGAGGTCATTAATGAAAATGATACAAAGAAATTGTGGACCCTGGCAGCATATGGCATGGATAAAAAAAACATATAATGTTGAAGAAATGATTAGCCCCACTAACTGGGTAACTCACTTTAGAGAAATCTATAAAACGTATGTACTGCACGTACATCTAATGGTATAAAAATACAAACAGAACAATGTATGCAATGTTAGATGCTTTACCTTCATAGAAACTAATTTCTGTAGTAGAAGTTATGATGGCCATACTAGAACAAAAAAGGAACAAAGCCCTAGGTCTTAATGCTTTACCAGCAAAAGTATTTCAGAGTAATGTAAACTGGTAGATGGAGTTACTTGTTCCTTTGTTTATGGTAATAAAATTCAATGTAAAACTTCTTCCTCATTAGAATATAGGTATAATTGTCCCCCTTTTCAAGAAAAGAACAAAAAAAGATAATCCCTTATTTTATAATGAGGATACTTGTTTAAGTCTATTGATCATGTTTTACTATTTCTAGTCCTGCCTACTATTGCTGTTGTTAGGTTTCTTTTTGTGTTGTAATGTTTTTCACCTTACTCTGTATTCATACTGTTTTACTGTTCCTGTTTTCATTACCAGGTATTTATTGTATTGCTTGTCATTCTTGTACTGCTTGTCTTGTAACCTCTGGGATTGTACCTCAGAATAGGTGCACTGATGTCTAGTGTACTAGCCTGGTCAATAAAAGCTTATAATAATAAAAAAACGGGAGTGGGATATTCAGAAGGGCTGCGCATGGCGCAACACAGTTGCGCCATGCGCAACCCACTGATGTGCCCTGGCATGATATTCAAAAAGGGAAAGTGCGTGGCACAAATCCCGATGCACTGGGGTGCATCAGTAATGTATGCTGTGCAAGTGGGGGGGGGGGCGTGCCCATGCATACCCCCTCACATCCTGATATTCAGCCCGGGATGTGCGGAGCCCATGCAGAAACAACCCCTACATGCACCGCATACAGTTGTTCCAAAAAATAAAGGAGCAACAGCTGGCCACCCACAGGTGAGCTACCGTATTGCAGGGTGCAACACGGCAGCTGCAAGCTGTGGGTGGCCACCAGAGCTCCAGCGGCACCCTCCATTGGGTAGCACCCCCCCACGCCCGATCACGGGCATAAGTTTAGAAATATGTAACTCCTATATCCCTGGTGGTCCAGTGGACCGCTCGCAGCCCGATAGCGGGCATAAGTATAGATATATGTAACTCCTATATACCTGGTGGTCCAGTGGACCACTCACAGCCCCCTATCATGGGCAGATGTCTAAAACAAGATTAGATCCCATCCCTGGTGGTCCAGCGGTACCCCCCCACCCTTCCACATCTTGTTTTAGACATCTGCCCATGATCGAGGCAGTCACTGACCACTGAGATATAGGAGTTTCATATATCTATACTTATGCCCGCCATCAGGCTGCGAGCGGTCCACTGGACCACCAGGGATATAGGAGTTACATATTTCTATACTTATGCCCGCGCTCGGGCTGTGGGGAACTTTGCCGCTTGAGCAGGGGGCGTTGGTCCCCAACGGCTGCAGCCTGACAGGGCGCCAGGCGCAAGTCACCGGGGATGGGCGCACCTGCATGCAAATGGTGTCATCATGACATGCAAATGGCCCCATTTGTGCCTTGCATGCATTATGGCCCCATTTGCATGTGCACCTTTGAATATCGTGGTTGACGTGCCTAACGCAATGGCACTTGCACTAGCGCATCCCCCTGCACCTCTCTGGCTACTTGCGCTGGTGCACAATGTGGGTGGCCACAGAGCAATTTTCAACGGTGCTGAGCCATGGCACAGCACCGTTGAATATCACCCTGTCAGCGCCCTGTCACATCCCAGTTGCGCTGCGCCCAGGCTTGCGTCACAGCCTGGCGCAGTCTGAATATCCCACCTCAAGTACACTTCTACACCTAGCATCAAAAATGTACTCACAAAATATCCTGAGTAAGACAGCAGTGTGGGTTGAAGAAAAGGGGATACTTTCACAGTTCTAGAATGGGTTTAGAGAAGGATATAATACAGTAGATTTAATGTTCATATTAAACTTAATTATTGGCAAATATGTCTCACAGAAAATGGAAACATTTATATTGCCTATATAGATCTTAAGACAGCCTTTGGTTCTGTGAATCACCCAATATAAAATCCAAGTATACTGATGAAAGATTATTAAATATTTTACAGGCCTTGTGTATTTATAGGCCTTGCATGAAAAGACTAGCGGCCAAAGTTAAATATGCTAGAGATGGCTGCCTTACAGAAACCATTCATATAGCAAACAGAGTCAAGCAAGGTTGCCTCCTTGTACCAATATAATTCAACAAATACATTGTGTATTATGGTAGCACGGTAGTGCTACTATAGTTAGGGTTGAGGAGCCATTTCTATGTTAAACCCCAAAACTTTGCACCTTAATAACTTTGCAACCATTTGATGGATTTGCCTGAAATTTGGAATTTATGATCAAGAACCATAGGCCTTAGGATCTGCCAAGTCTCGTACTGGTCAGATATACGGCTGCAGAGTTATTAAGTGTGATCTGTGCACACGTTTACGCTTTTCTGGAATTCTGTGGTCACGCCTACAGGTCATACGGTTTGCGTGACCGGCCCAAAATCTTCAGGGAACATGCAGCCAGGGTCCCCGATGTGCCTTTTGAAGATTTTGTGAAAAAATATTAAACGGTTCAAAAGTTATTCAAAAAAGTTTCCCATTATAAGTCAATGGGAAAAGTTAACAAAAAGTTCAACACTTTCGCAAATGCATTTTTACTTTCGCAAATGGGCCTGTTACTTTTGCAAATTGGCCATTTTGTTTTCAGTTGGTGATCAGAAAAATGGTTGGCATTTAAATTTGGGACCCTCTAGCAACCTAATTTTTTTGTATTCACCTAGTCGGCCCTGAGGATGCTTGCCATGTCTTTATTTTGTGTAAAACACCCCAGAAATATGTTTTTCAAATTTCTGGAAAAAGTACTTTCCAAATTACTTTCATGCTCATTAAAGTGAATGTAAATTTTTATGAAAGGTTTCAAATTGCTACAGTAATTTTCTAGTCTGTGGGAAAATGACAGCAATTCTTTGGCACTGCACTGCAAAATAACCGTTGGGAGTTTTGGGCTGAAATTTGGAGGGATGTGCCTTTCAGTGTTGTATTGAAAAAATATTACATGGCGGAAAAGTTACGGCACTCCAAAGTTGACAGTTTTTCCCATAGGATAACATTACGGCGCCCGAAGCATTACAGGAATCCTTTGGCACCCTGCTGCAAAATAACGGTTTAGTCTTTTTTCCTGAAATTTGGAGGAAGACAGCCAACAGTACTGAGATGTGCCTATCAGTAGTTTGGTGAAAAATATCACATGGCGGCAAAGTTGCAGCACTCCAAAATTGACGTTTTTCCCATAGGATAACATTACGGCGCCGACACTTAACAGAAATCATTTGGAGCCCTGCTGGGGCTAAGATTCAAATTAGCCAGGATAGTTGTAAATAATATGACTTTTAAATTTTTTTCTACGTTGTACGGTTCCTGAGATATAATGTATTTAGTATTCCAAGATCTCATTTTCTGCGCCGATGCTCATTATTTTGCATACATTATTTGTACTCACTGTCTTTCTCAATGCAGGTTTTGGGGAAAACCAGCCTGTGCGCATTACTGTTACTGTTGCCCTTTCTGCTTGCAGATCCATTCCGTTCACTTACCATTGACATCCTAGGCCACCATGTGTGTTATCTTTTACGTTTTCATTTGCACTTCGTTTCTGCTATTTTTGCCATTTCTGTCTACAGTACTGTTTATCTTACTGTTTCACTTTACATCACCATGCCCATTGACATTTCTGTTTGCAGGCACCATGTTACTATGTGACAACACATCACGTGGCAGACCATTCCGTCGCCACCATGGCCGTTACCCTTTCTGTTCTCATTCGTTGCTTGTGTTACCATTGCCACTGTTAGCATTTCTGTTTGCATTGCTGTCCCTGTTAGTATGCCACAACACATCATGTGAGCGGAGTGCAGGGCCGAAGACCGTGCTCCAGCTGCATTACATTCACTATTTCTCATTATCATTCTCAAAAGAGGAAATTAGAGGCAAAAACTCTGTTTAATGCATTACTTAGGGTTGTTCACAGTGACAAAAGTGGGGAAATTCGCTGTTAGGGTTGAAAACCCCCTTGGACCCAGCCCACCCCCAACCAGCATTGGGGTGCGCATTGGGATCGTGGGTCCCAACTGTCACCCATTCTCAATACTTCTGCTGCTTTACACATGTCATGGGGTGAGAGTTAGGGCTGATGATCCCAATGCGCACCTAATGCCGGTTGGGGGTGGGGCGGGGAGGGTTTTCAACCCTAACAGTGAATTCCTCACTTTTGTCGCTGTGGAACAACCCTAACTAATGCATTAAACAGAGTTTTTGCCTCTAATATATATATATATATATATATTTATACAATGTGGCTGAGACATATTCCATTGAAATAAAACATGTTATTTTCACTGCAGTGAAATAAATCCTGATGACGTCAGCATAGTTAAAATAAATACAGTTTATTACACCCTCAGAACCCATGCTAAACCCACACAAAGCCACGCTAAACCTGCGCTAACCCAGCGCAAGCCACGCAAATTGTAATTTTGCAACAGTGAGGCCCCATTGTATAAATAGGACACATGATGTGCACATCATGGAATATGAAAAATATGTTCACTCCTGCCTTGTGAGCACTGTATATTTCACTCATGCCTTTGACACTTGTGAAATATCTGCAGGAGTGAAAATATTTTCCATATTCCACTCGTGTCCATCATGTATCCCATATATGTGAGTGTGTATATATATATATATATATACCTACACACACACATATATATATATATATATATATATATCTATATATATATATATTCCTTGCAAACAAAACCCATTAATGCATCAGTTAGAGTTCCTGTTACAGTGACAAAAGTATGGAAATTTGGCATTAGGGATCCCAACTCTACCACCCCATCCAACCCTGCCACCCTCCACACACCAACAGGTGTTGGGGTGTGCCTTGGGGGTCATCGGGCCTAACTCTCATCCCACTCCATGTGTAAGGAAGCTGAGATGGTACAGTATAGGAAAATGGGGTAAGAGTTCGGCCCGACGACTCAAGATCACCCGTCACCTGTTGTGGCCAATGAAGAATGATGGGGTGATAGGTTGGGAACCCTAAGACTGAATGTCCATACTTTTATTGCTACAATAGGAACCCTAACTGGTGCATTAATTGATTTTTTACAATTAATTTCCTTACCTTTTGAGATAGTATAATAGTATCCTTATTTTTCTGTGGGAGCGCAGGGTCTGATCCCTCCTTAGATGCACATATGTATGTAGGTGTGGAAGTGCATGGCCCTCTGGACCCTGTGCTTCTATGTGTGAAATAACAGTGACCAAATTGTCAGCATAACCATCTTATTAACCCACCTCATGTTCCCCGGTACAGAGAAATTGTGAAATGCAAGGCAAAACGTAATTATGCGAAACTGCAATGCCATTCTGTGCCACAGGTGTAAAAACACATTTTGGGCAGGATGTGAAAAATGACAGCTGTACTGCTTAAGAGGTGGTGTGAAAAAATTACTATGTTGAAAATGTGGCAGCAAAATATTGAAAAGTACCAAAGTTGTGAGCGTGTGTAGAATAAATTTAATGAATGCACATAACTCAGGCATTTTTAGGAATTTTTTCATCAAACATTCAACATGGCCTTTTTGGAATCGAACCTCATGAACAGTGGCACTGTCATTTCATTCATGCTGCCCAAAAGGGGATTTGACAAAGTGACTGTGCCATTCTGCGCAACATGTGTGAAAACATGTTTTAGGCAGGATGTGAGACAAAACACTACAGCTGTACTGTTCATGAGGAGATGTGAAGAAATGGCAATGTTGAAAATTTGGAGTGAAAATATTAAAAACAGCCAAACTTATGAGCATGCATAGAAAATTTTCAAAGACCGCATGTAACTCGGGTGTTTTGTTGTATTTCTGAACCAAATTTTCAACATGGATTTTTTGGGACTCCACCTCATGAACACTGGCACTGTGATTTCATTATCAATCACTCAATCAATCAATCAATCACTTTTTTTAACCAGGCATAAACACCATTGAGCAAGCTCATTTTCAAGGTGGTCCTGGGCATTAATACAATACAGTACACTTCATAAGATTACAATTACAGTGGACAGTAGTGCCAAAAAAGCCCCCAAAAAAACATTGTGAAGGTACCGGTCAATATGGGCCTATACATACCAGTCAACATAATTAACATGCAAAGGTACATAATGATAAGCTTTACTGGAATGAGAAGAGACAACAATCCCATATAGTCTCCGCTAAGTAAGAGCTCATACCTAAATGATAAAAAATAAGGAGGTATTAAGGAATAGGGTAGAAAATGGGGTGAAAGAGTAGGCAGCCAAGAGGGAGGCCAGAATAGGTAAAAGGTAGAGAATAGGCAGGGCCATCTCAGATTAAGGGAACTAGGCTTGTAGGGCCTAGGTTTCTGTTGTTAGGAATGTGCAGTGGATGAGATACTTAATTGTAGGATTTGAGAGTGGCACCTAGGGCTTAGGGGTCATCGGCATCTGTAACAGTTGCATGATTCCATCAGATAATCCATTAATAGAGCTTTGAATGTGAAAATGTTTGGAAGTGAGGATAATTTTGAGTCTTGCGTAGTGTTCCAAAGTGATGGAAGTGACAAGTTGATTGCTGCTGAGCCAAGGGTAGTTTTCACTCTAGGAATCTGGAAGCAGATTATGGAGAAGTGTCTCAGGCCATAGGAACCTTTAGCCCATTTGAAGAGGTTCGAGATGTATGCAGGAAGGTTATCAGATAATGCTCTAAAAAAACAGAGGAGAGCATTCCTTTTTCTTCTAGTTGAGAGTGAGGTCCATCCCGAAACCTGGTATAGACGACAGTGATGTGTACCATGGGGTAGATTTAGGATAAATCTTAAAGCCCTGTGGTAAAGGGTGTCCAGTTTGTTTAGCATCATTGATGGGCAATGACTATAAAGGAAGTCAGCATAGTCCAGTATAGGTAGGAATGTAGTTTGTACTAGTCTCATTCTGGCTTCTAATGTAAGTAAGTGTTTAATGTGATAGAATAAACCTAATTGCTGTCTTAGTTTCTTCGAGGTTTCATTTAAGTGGCACAGAAAGTTGAGCTTGTTATCCAGCCAGAACCCTAGGTATTCAAAGGTATCAACTACTTCAAGGGGTTCATCTAAGAGTGTTTGGATCTGTGTGATATGTGGACATCCGGAAGTAGACTTTGGTAAGAGAATCATTGCTTTAGTCCTTTTGGCATTGAGGAGGAGCTAACGAGTGAGAAGGTTGTATTGGAGGGTGACAAAGTCTTTCTGTAAGTACTCATGGGCCAAATCCAAGGATGAATTTGTGGTATAGAGTACAGTATCATCTGCAAATAAGTGCACATTTGCTGTGCCCAGCTAAGAGTCCAGATTTTTGATGTATATTGCAAAGAGGATAGGGCCAGGATGGAGCCTTGTGAGACTCCTCATAACAAGGATTTTTGTGGGAACAAATCTCCTATGGTTTTGACTTGTTGTAACCTATTGATTAGGTAGCTGGTAAACCATTTAATTGTCATTAGTCAGTCCCTAAAGGTGATTCCGTGCAGCAACCAAGGAATCACCTTACAGGTCCGATTAACGACAGTGACAGTGTTCATGAGATGGGGTCCCAAGAAGCCCATGTTGAAAATTTGGTGAACAAATACCATAAAATGGTCAAGATATCAACATAAGTTCAAAATGCCTTGACAGCCATTATAGGGCACTTTCTTTGATTCTTAAGTTCATGGTTCGGCTGTGCAGACATGTCCTGGTCCACAGAAGATGGCAGCTAATGGTCTCTGGTGGTAAGTGTAGGGCAAGGGGGTGTGTGGGGTGGTGGGTTGCTCAGCAGGAGGGTTGGAATGAGGGAAGGGATAGGGAGACAACGATGGACCACTTTCTTTTTTTACAGGAATTAAAAAAAATGTGGGGACAGTTTTCTTTTTTTACAGGTTTTAAAAAGCATCATTTCGGGACACTGGTAGTGGGCTCCCCAGTTTCCCACAGTGCTGGGGGAGCATTTCAGAATGCTGAAATGGGGATTGAGCACCCCAATGTTGGCAAATTAGTATAGCAACAGACTTGGGGGGGCATCTGACACTGGGGATGGGCATCCTGGTGTTGGAATACAGAGCACTGGGACACTGGGAGTAAAAATGCTGACACAGGAGAGGTAGCAGACTCTGTAACTTTTTCAGAGGTGCTTCCAGTCAATGGCAGTGAGAGGCTAGGAATCTCTGTATCAGTAGCTTCAACAAAGTGATTGTAGGGCTGGTACAGGGAGAAAGGATATGGATTCATTGGGGACTGGGGATCCACCTGGAAAGATGTGGCTCTGTACTCTGGTGATGGGCTGCATCTGTCCAGGAAGGAGAAAACAGTTTGAAATGAATGGCTTAATTGCTTCCTTACTGAACATTTAAACTAGCCTGGGGGGGGGGACAATTGGAACAGGGAGATTTTAGCATCCCCCCTCCACAAGTTAGAGAAGCCAGAAATAAGGAACAGGAAGGCAGGATTCTGACAGTAACACCTGAAACAGATATAAGGGTAAAGGTAGATGAAAGAAGGCAGCAGAAAAGGGAGATCTTTGTTGAGGGGATGAAGCAGGAGAGCAAATGCATGAGTAGAAGGAAGACAGGCAGCGCAATTTGTAAGGTCATGGTCACAAATGCTCCCTGCCTTGTAAATAAAACCCCAGGACAGGAGCCATTGCTAGTAGAGGCAGACATGGACATAGCAGAAATAACAGAGATTTGATACACCACAAATCATGACTGGAATGTAAATGTACCAGGGTATACTCTATTCAGAAGTAGTGATGGGTGAAGTGGCCCCAATTCGCTCCGTGGAGTGATTCGTGGAGTGAAGGTGAATTCGCGGTACTTCACGTTATTAATGAGTAACGCGAAGTCCATTGAAAACAATGACTTCACGTTACTCCGCCTTCCCAAACCACTTCTCCACCAATTCTTAAGGTGAAGTACATTGAACAATGTACTTCACCTTGTTTTAAGCTCCAAAGGCAAATTTTGCAGTGTTTCATGGGATTTCAGGTCACATGGACTCTAGATTGTTCTGCACAGCCTCAGTCTGGGGTAGTGTGTGTAGGAAGCTGTAGGAGACAATCTGTTCTGAGATCTCTCTACAATTCAAACCTTCAAAAAGCTGTTAAAAAACCCTATTAGAGTCATTTTATTTGCTGAAACTTTAGTTCATCGATTATATGAAGCCCTCCTGTGCTTATATCATCGAGCGTCTATTGTTTGTGTATGATTTTGAAAGTTAATGTACAACATTTAGTCTGTGTACTGAGAGACAGTGGAAGTGTGCTTTGAGGAAGGGGTGTATCTGTGGTGTAGGTAGATTAACTTAGAGAAAAAGACAGTGCTTTCTGTTTTGGTGATATTTTTCTTGTATAACTGTGTTAATGTACACACAGTAATATTTTCAATATTTCTTGCCATTTTTTTTGCTGATTGTTGTGGTGCAGCAGTGCATAATTTTAGTTTGTTTAAAATATGTGGTTATATTACTGAAGTTTTCCATTTGCATGCATTACTTAGTGTGTGTGAGTATGTGTGTGATGCGTGTCATCAAATCAGACACCTTTTATTGTGCCACATAATAATTTCAGCAATGTGAAGCTGCTATCCACTGCAGCTGTGTGATTTTTGTACTTCTTTGTGGTATCTTTACTGGTACTAGTACTAAAGACTGTTACTGCAGCAGTGTATTACACTGTCCCCCCTCCCCCCCTCTGCCCTCCCCAACCGGCAAAGGTATTCTTTTCCAGATTTGAATTTCTGATGATAAGCACTGGTTAGGTGTTGTGCCTGCCTTTGTGTCTGCATCTGTTCAGTGCACAGTGCAATCTTAATCTGTCTGTGCATTTGCATCTCTTTAGGGCCCAATCTCCATCTGCAACTTAAGTCACAGTTGTTTCTTTGACTTCCCTTCAGAGTACTGGACAGGTGTGATGCTTAATTCTGCATGAACATTGTACTCATTAATATGTGTTTTTAAGTCAGGACCATCATCACAAGTCACTCATGATACAAATCATGTTCTTCATCATCAAGGTCACAAATGCAGTCACAAATCACGATTCACGATCATTCACATTACGAATCACAGTATTAATTTTTTTTCTAGTTACTTGGATGTATTGTAAGCCTGTTTTATAGTATCTCTCCAGGCTTCACCACCCCACCATTGTACTCATTGATACGTGTTTTTAAGTCTGGGAGTTTTAAGCTACAGCTCATTGGGGAAGTATAGCCGTAGGGGGTAGGCATTCACGTTTCTTCATCATCACAGTCACAAATGCAGTCACAAATCATGATTCACGATCATGTCACAAATCACAACAATAATTTTTTTTAATAGTTACTTGGATGTATTGTAAGCCTGTTTTGTAGTATCTCTCCATGCTTCACCACCCCACCATTGTACTCATTAATGTTTGTTTTTAAGTCAGGAGTTGGACAGTGTCTGCAGTACATACACAGACTTGAAAGAAGACTGAATGCACACATGCAGTTTAGTACAGTATACTTGCACTGCTCAGAATACAAAGTGTCATGCATACGGAAGACAACAAAAAAAGGACATAATTACATACAAGGGTCAGGGATGGTTTAAGAATACATTTTATAACACAGAAAGGAAGGTGTGGGGGGCACATGGTGTGAGGAAAAAAAAATAATGTGGGATCCCATGGGGATCCAGTAGCAGTTCCAGCATGGACATAATTTGCAACTGATGTTCCTCTATGTGATCCAGCCGCTGCTCCACAGCACTCACCCTCTCATTGTTATCCTCAACAGCACTCCAGAGAGCTGCCAAGTCAGCCTGTGTTACATGCAGTTCTCTGGGGTCCACACATTCTACAGGCTGACCTGCTGATGATGGTGGTGGTGGTGGGGGTTGGGGTGCTGGTGGAGCAGCAGGTGCTGCTGTGGCCCTCCTCTTCTTAGGGATGCCACAATGCATAGCTGCACCCTCTGCCACAGAATGGCCAGCAGGTGCAGGCATGGTCCATTCTGTGGCAGCCTGCCACTCCAACTGCTATTGATTGAGCATATGGATGCACTGGCCCTCAGTCCCCAGGTGAGTCTCCCGGGGGCCACGACGCACCTCCACCTCACATAGGTGGCACTTGACCACACTGCTGTCCCCCTACACAGTAAAAAAGCTGCCAAATAATGGAGGTGCGGGGAGGTCCAGGCACTGGCAGGGGATGGCCAGATGAACTGGCAGCCGGCTGGTCACAGTGCTGAACAGAGATGGGATCCACACCTGGACCCAGGGGAATAGGTACATCCTGCTCCAGAGAATCTGGATTTGGTGGTGATGGTGGTTCAACTGTCTCAGAATCAGGACAGGAGGCGATGCTAGTCCTGCTTCTGGGGGCGGACACTCACAAGTTTTGAGTGGTCCAACAGGAATGGGTGCCCTTGCCCTCCACACATGCGCATGGTATGATGCTTACCACTACCACGCTCTCCCAGAGCTGCCCCCACCCCAGACATTCCCTCACCCTGGTCCATCTCTCCTACTGAGCTCCTTCAGTCCGAGCAATTACTACTCACACTGTCACACAACACACACAGACAATCACACAGACAAACAACTAACTACTCATAAAGGTAAGAAAAATAAAATTTACAGCAAGAACAAATTAAATAAAAAAGAGTACAGAAAGACAAAAAAATGTAGCTTTTAAAAAAGCTGTTGGGTCTAAATCAAAGTTTAAATTTCCTCCTCGCTCTGATCTCAAAGTATCAGCAGTCACAAAACGCACTACTCTCTCTCTGTCTGCATAGGAGAAAGTAAAAGTGTCTGCTTGTACCACTCACTTTCTTCCTGTCTAGTTAAAGAGCATGTGACTTACAGTACTATAAGCCATGTGATGTGGGGAGGCTGCCAAATCTGAAACACCAAGTGGATCACTTAGAATCATAACGAGGAATGCAAAGTCCATTAAAAACAATGACTTCGCCTTACTTCGCATTGCCATTCCGCCTTAACGTGAAGTGGTAATGACAAGGCAGAGTGAGCACTTTGCATTGCCCACTCTGTGTAGCAGATTGGAAAAGCGAAGTGCCCACTTCCTGTTCACTTCACCAGCAGAATTTAAATTCACTGCATCTCTATTCAGGAGGGACAGAGGGAGTAAAAAAGGGGGGGGGCATGCACGTCAGACAGGGTATAAAGGCAACAGAGGTGCAAGGTAGGCAGGGGGAGGCCGAGGCACTGTGGGTCACCCTTGAGCCAGGCAAGGACACAGCGATCTGCAGAGATGTGATCTACATGCCTCCAGCACAGGGGGAGAAGGTGGATAGGGAGCTGCTGGAAGAAATACATGAGATGGCAGCAAAAGGTGAAGTACTGCTACTGGATGATTTCAATATGCTAGATGTGGATTGGACCATCCCAGCAGCTGCTTCAACCAGGAGCTGAGACATTGTGGATTCCCTACAGGGGGCAGAACTCAGACAACTAGTGCTTGATCCCACCAGGGACAGGGCAATTCTGGACCTATTACTGACAAATAGTGACAAAACCACAGAAGTTCATGGAGAAGGTCAACTAGGGACCAGTGACCACCGCAGAGTCTGGTTTAGCATGGAGACAGGGACACAGACTAGTCATACAAGGCAAATGTCTAACATTTCAAGAGGGCAGACTTTAAAAAGATGGGGTGGTGTATCAAAGAAGCACTGGCAAGGAGGAAGGAAGGAGAAGGGGTCGAGGCCCAGTGGGAAAACATAAAGGGGGCAATGGGGAGGTAACAAGCCAAAGCAATAGGGTGATAAACAACTGTAAGAGATGGAGGAATCTACTATGGTTCTCAAAATATGTGGCAGACAAAAATATGGCCAAAAGGGTGGGATTCAGGAAATATAAGGAGACTCAAAAAGAAGAAGACAGGCAGGTGTACGTAAAGTGTCTGAGGGATGCAGGTAAGGCTGTTCGGAGTGTGAAGGCGCAGACGGAAAGACTGGCACAGATGGTGAAGAGAGGGGACAAGACATTCTATAGGTACATCAGTGAAAGAAGGAACACCAGGTGAGGGATTGTAAGATTTAGAGGGGATCGGGGGAGTGTAAGGATGGAGACCTAGATAAGGCAGAAATACAGAATAAGTACTTCTGCTCAGTATTCACTGAAGAAGGGAAGGGTGAGGGACCACATCTGGGCAAAAGATACAGGGGGGGAGAGGTCAACACCAGTTCATTTACAGTGGGGAGAGTTCTGGAGGAGCTCACAAAACTGAAGGGGGACAAAGCAATGAGGCCAGATGTCATGCACCCAAGAATATCAAAGGAACTATGAAGGGAGCTGATAGCACCTTTGGCAACCCTGTTCACAGAGTCATTCAGAGTACTGGAGGAGGGCACATGTAGTCCCTCTTCATAATAACGGCAGAAGGGAGGAGGCAGGAAACTATAGGCCATTCAGCCTCACATCAACAGTGAGTAATATCTTGGAGGTATTGCTTAAAGAAAGAATAATGTGGCACTTGGAATCCAATGGTGCCCAAGACCCAAGGCAGAATGGATTTACAGCAGATAGATCATGTCAAGCAAATCTGATAGATGGTTTACAAAGGAGGTGAATCGGGGGGATCGGTAGATGTCACCTACCTTGACTTCAGAAAGGCATTCAACACTGTCCCACACAAAAGGCTGGTAAACAAGATGGGTAATCTGAGCATGGGCCACAAGGTGGTAAACTGGGTTAAAAATTGGTTAACGGACAGGAGGCAGAGAGTGGTGGTAAATGGGATCCAACCTGGGGAGAAGGGGTAACAAATGGGTTACCTCAGGGATCAGTCCTTGGGCCAGTACTGTTTAAGGTCTACATTAGTGATACAGTACAGTGGAAGGGCTAGAGGAAAAGGTCTGCCTGTTTTCAGATGATGCCAAGATCTACAACAGGGTAGGTACTCTGGATGGGGTGGAGAAAATGAGCAGGGACCTAAGAAGACTGGAAAAATGGTCCAAGGTGTGGCAACTTAGGTTCAATTCTGTGAAGTGCAAAATAATGAACCTGGGATGCAGGAACCCAGGGGAGAGCTACAGGATGGAGAGGGGTGATGCTGACAGTCACCAAGGAGGAAAGAGATCTGGTAGTTGTTATTTCTGATAACCTAAAGGTGTTAAAGCAAAGTACAAAGGCTGCAGTGAGGGCCAGTGGCATGCTGGGATGTATAAGCAGAGGTATCATTAGCAGAAGGAGGGAGGTGGTGATTCTGCTGTATAAAACAGTAGTGAACCCTCACCGAGAATACTGCATACAATTCTGGAGGCCACATCTGTTTGTTTTTTTGTTTTGTTTTAGCTATTAGTTTTTCTTGCCGGCTTACATCCAGAGGGCCTCCCCAGCCTCGTCCCACGATGTCCACCATCCAGCACTGACCCAGCCCCAGGGCTTGCCCCCCCGGTGGGGCTGGTGGGGTTCCCAACCCCCAACGGAAACTGGATTCAAGAGGCCAGTGCCATGGCTGGCTGGGAGAGGAGCCTCTGAGGTGCCCTCCATCACACTGCTGCAGCACTTTTTTTTCTGTTTTTTATCCTTCCCCGAGGGGTCAAGGCATGCAATGATGCCTGCAGAGTGGAGCACACACACGTCCACACATGCTCCACTCCAAGCGTCTGCCCCAACTCCCCCCTTGTTTGCAGCATGGCAGCTGTGTCCCCCAGCCTCCGCTAGGTGGCAACCAGGTGCCGACAGCTGAAACTCCCCTCCCTGGAGAAGGAGAGCAGTCCATTGGATGCTCGATCCTTCTCCACACCTGCCGACCCCAACTGTCTGTGTTTGTTCCTGAACATGGGTTGCCGGCATTGCACGAAGTAAGGCAACCAGTGCCTCAGCCCTCAGCGCCACTAGGCTGGCTAGAGGCCACATCTTTGAAAGGACATAGACAGGGTGGAGGCAGTCCAGAGAAGGGTGACAAAGACGGTACAAGGCTTGCACCAGAAAACAAATGAGGAGAGATTAAAGGACCTCAATATATATCCACTGGCAGAAATAAGGGAGCTGGGAGACAAGATAGAGACATTCAAGTACCTTAAGGGCATAAACAAGGTGCAGGTGGGTGACATATTTCAATATAGGAGAAGTACAAGAATGAGGGGGCATGAAATGAGATTGGAGAGGGGAAGGATAAGTGGACAAGTGAGGACATTTTCTTCATGGAAAGGGTGGTGGACACATGGAACAGTCTGCCACAAGAGGTGGTGGAAGTAAACACAGTGGGGGGATTCAAACATGCATGGGGGCATAAGGGAACCGTTTTGGTGGGAAGGAAAGGAGAAAGCAGCTGATAGAGTAGGGTCAGAGGCCATAAACAAGAATAGGCTTATGGCAGACTAGATGGGCCAAGTGGTCCTTATCTGCTGACAATGTTTAAGTTTCTATATATATATATATATATATAGCCTTTGCTAAAAAAAACTGTTTTAATACACCAGTTAGGGTAATGCACCAGTTAGGGTTCGACTTAATGTCATAAAACTAGGGAAAAGTGGCATTAGATTTTCCAACCCTAACTCCCTACCCCCACCGCCCAAGCAGCAAAAAGACAAGACCACACTAGCAACCATAGACAGCCATCATCAGGTAATACAAACAATATACTGCTCTTTCCATGTGACAGAAATGCAGTAGAACTGATGTGCTACCTTAATGGATTTGTATCTGTGGCATGCACACTGCAATATATACACATTCACTGCTAGCTGCAGCTAGAAATCCATAATACTCAAATCACAACATTGATTCTGTGTGCAGAAGCATTGGTCCCAGCAGCCACAGATACAAATCCATAATACCCAAATTACAGAATTCTTTTGTCTGCAGAAGTACAGGCCCCTATGAGGTCAGGACTTCTTTGGCTTCAGGTACTCATGCGCACTGTATGACATACACATACTTGACAGATCTGTCGTTTTATAGCCATAGCTCTAAAACATACGCACCAACATTTAACTGCAGAAGCACATGCACCACAAAATCCAAGATAACAAAATTGCAACAGTACTTCTGTGTGCAGAAGCTTGGGCCCTTAAGGGGACTGTACCTCTTCAGCCACAGATGTAAGACATTCACAGTGACTTCTGTCTCCAGTAGGGCAGGCCTCTGTGGTACCTGAAGTTAGGCGGATGGAAATTTTGTTGCAATGTGGGTGTCATGGTTTTAGCAGTGGATCCTAGAAATAGTTCATGGGGGTAACAGCTGTTTAGTTACACTGCTGCATATAGAAAACCATGCCCTAGCAAATCATGCTTTCTAGCAAGGTACCTCATACAGCACACAGGAGTATCTCTCTCTGCAGAGGCACAAGCCCCATGGGGACTTCAGTCTGCAGATAGGTATCCACCATGTGGTCTGTGCTTCTGCAGCCACATGTACGCATGCATACTGTATGACATATACCAACAGGAATGGCTGCATAAGCTTTTGCAGCAACGTATGTAAATCTACAAAGGCAGCACATCAGTGCTACTGCATTTGAGTAATCTAGAAACAGTTGCATGTTGCTTGTCTTACCAGATAATGGCTGTCTTTTATTGCTTGTGTGGTCTTGTCCTTTTGCTGCTTTGGGGGGGCTGGGGAGGAGTTAGGCTTGGAAACGCTAATGCCACATTTCCCTACTTTTGTGGCATTAAGTTGAACCCTAACTGGTGCATTACCACAGTTTTTTGCAAAGAATTTCCTTTCTTTCTGAGGCAGTGGAATCGTATCCTAATTCACACAGGTCCCCTAGGGACCTGCATGAGAAGATGTAGAGGTGCAGGGCCTTCTGTATACTGCACCAAGAGAAGAGTCTGTCTACCTACGGAAATGGCAATGGATGTCAAGAATTTCTGCGTCTATTTGTTTTTCCCTGCACTTCCTTGGATAGCAGATACAAATTCACAGGGCAAGGACTCCATCTGTCAGCTGCAGCATAGGGTCCTGTGGCACCCACAGATGCAGATGTGCAGGTCCCTATGCCAAGAGAAGATTTCTCTTCTCTATATGTTACTAAAGCCCATGCAGGCAACCCTACCATTTCTTTCCCATATGGGGGGGGGGGGTTGGAGCCAAATAACAGTGCATCCTCCCAGCCTAATCTCTTCCAGTTGGCTTACTGAGCTCTCCCCCGAAACACTGGTCACTGGCACAGGATCAAAAAGCATGACCCACTGGGATAAAGGCTGGCAGTGCACAAAATGTTTCTTATTAATTATTTATTTTTTAAATTTTGACCACAGATTTTCAAGATATTAATTTTATGACTACCCATTATCAACATGACATGTAACAATTATAGAATGACAGGTGAAATGTCACTTCATACCACAAGTGTGAAGACACATTTCATCCATAATTTGAAAAAAATACACCAGTCACATTTATGAGGTAAGGTGAACATGGCTATGTTGAAAGTTTGGCATCAAAATATTGAGAATTGGTAAAGTTATGAGTGAGCATGGAAAAATTTCAATGTACAGCCATAGCTTTGTTGTTTTTAAATATTTTGACCCCAAATTTTGAACAGTGTTCCTATGAGCCCATGTTATGGACTCGCTAGGTAAAACTTTTTGAATCCCACCCAAAATGCATTGTTTGTGGAACAACTCCAAAATTACCTTTTGGGTCACATTTGAAAAACTGCACATGCCTTGGTAATGAGCGTGGGTCCCAAAAAGAGCAAGTTGAAAGTTTTGTGAAAAATATTGAAAATTAGCAAAGTTATGAGTGAACATTGGAATGTTTCAACATTCACTTATAACTTGGTAATTTTACCATATTCTATCACCAGAAATTTTCAAATCCCATCTGAAATGTGATTTCATTGGTGTATGGTTACCTTTAAACTCAAGGGATGTTTTTTATTTACACACTAGTAGTAACTACAGTATCATTTTAGAATTCTATGATGCAATTTATGTCCCTTTTAACCATATAGTTCTACAGTAAGATACAAATGAATTGTGTCAACAATCTAGGACCTTAATATGTATATAAACTATATCATTCTGTTCCAAAATAGTTTTTAGCACCACAGTGTAAGTCAGAAGTGTCCACTACTATCAAAATCCAGTAAAACAGAAGCTTAATCAGTACTTGAAAAACAGATTTTACATCAAGTGCAAGTCTGCAGATTAACACAGTTTTCATTTAAAATAACTTCTCAGTATTAGCCCAGGGGTTCAATTGGGCAGTAGCCCACAGAAACTTAATTTCACCACCTCTTAAAAAATTGTATGACAGTTCCAAAGACTCTGTCATGTTTCTCTCTTGAGTACTACAGGGGAGTTCCACCACCTAGCAATAAAAGTTCTACCACCAAATTAACTACTGATTAACCAATTACTGTAGTCCAATAGAGTTGGAAATGCATTCTCTTAACTTTGAGTGGTCTCTTTAAATTGCACCCTCTCATTGGCTAGAAAAACTAAAAGCAAACTAGCATCAATTATTTAAGCCATGTCTCCCACATTTCTTACATGGCATGTTAGTCCTTCATCTATGTTTAATAGAAATCATCAGATGAAATGAATATATATAAAAGGATACCATCTACCTTTCAACTATCCAATGTTAGGATGGACAGTTAATAATTTTACTACTCAGATGCCTTGTCCCTCAAAGAATGCTGACCCACATTTTATCTCATGATTTTAAAGCACACATTTATGTTAATTTACATTGCTCAAATAACAGAAAACTGACATAAAATCACTGCATCCACAGTGTTCAAAACTTTTTCAATGAACTATAATAAGATTTATTAGTTATTTATTGAAAAATCAGTAACTAGGAAAGACAAACTGAGCCAAGGCTCATTTCCAAGTGCAACCCAGGAAAAGGGGAGAGGAAAACAACAAACAAATACAATAGACAAACATACGAAGAAGCCAGCAGAAGAAGGCCATTTGGTTTATCAAGTCTGCTTGTGTTTCAGGGTCCACAGCTTGAGCTACTGTCCCTGCCCCCTCTCCCCACTCCTCTCATCCTCCCTACCCATGACCCTTATCCTCCCCCTATACCTGTCCCAGTCCCTCTTAAAGCTGCCCACTGCCTTCAATGAGATTACCTCTTCTGGCAGTGCATTCTATGTGTCCACCACCCTCTCTGTGAAGAAGTGCTTCTTGACTTCCCACCCTCCAGCTTAAGACTGTGCCCCCTCATGTTATGGTTGCCACTCAGCTTAAAGAGACTCTCCTTATCAACCTTATTTATCCCTTTCAAGTACTTGAAGGTCCCATCATCTTAGAGATATATATACATACATATATATATATATATTATACATGCCTGCAATCGGGTGATGGTTAGCAGTCCACTGGACCACCAGGGATCATATCTATCTATCTATCTATCTATCTATCTATATATATATATATATATATATATATATATATATATATATTCTGTGCAAAACTGTGTTAATGCATCATTTAGGGTTAAAACACAAAAAGTCAGGAAATTAGACCTTTAGGGTTGCCCCTCCCCCATGTACTCCCCATCCTCCCAAGATTGACAGACACCGGGGTGTATCATTGGGGTTGTGAGACCTAAATATCATCCCATTCCATGTGTAATCATATTCACAAGCCACAGTAAAGAAGAATGGGGTGACATTTTGGCCTCCAGCCCCAATAACACACCAAGCATCTTTCAGTCTCAGGAGGATGGAAATTACAAGGAGGGAGGGCACACCTAAAGGTCTCTTTTCCTGACTTTTGTTTTTTAACTCTAAATGATGCACGATGCTGCAGTTTTACATAAATCCTTACTTTTGAGAATGCATAGAAAAGTACAAACTCGTGCAAGTTGGTGGGAGTGCAGGACCCGAAACCATGCTCCCACCAGCTTGAAACAAAATAAAGTTTATTTCATTGGAGTGGCATAATTCCACACATTTTTACATTTCAGACACCTAACCACTGAAAATTACCTCCATGGCAGTAAGACTAGCTACCCTATAAATGTCAAGCCACTACCACAATGCAAAATGCTATATGCAAAATGTAAAGTGTTCCATGCAATATCTCCATAGAAAATTAATTTTCCAACACCTAAATACCATAGTTCACATGTACAGGACATCCCCTCAACACCCTCCAAATTTCAAGTTAAAAGACCAAACCGTTTCCGAGATATTACATTTTAAAATTTGAGATTTTCATTCATCAGAGTTGCATAATTCTGCACCTTTACATTTTACACACCTTACCACTGAAAAGTATGTCCATGGCAGTAAGGCTAGCTACCCTATAAATTTCAAGCCAGTACCACAATGCAAAAAGCTCTCTGCAAAATGTAAATTGCACCATGCAATATCTCTGCAACAAATGTATTTTCCGACACCTAAACACCATAATTCACATCTACAGGACACCCCCTCAACACCCTCCAAATTTCAAGTTAAAAGACCAAACTGTTTCTGAGATATTTAATTTTAAAAGTTGTGAAAATTAGGTTATCTGATCCCTCCAAATCTGGCCATCTAGTCCCTCCTTCGTGAACAAAGATCGCGATGAAAGAATCTCGCGATCAAAGAATTTGCAGGTTCACGACCAAAGAATTTGCAGGCTTGTGATCAAAGAATTAAAAAATGTTAAAACTAAATTTTTGCAGAGGAATACATTAAACCATAGGCATGACTCAATAGAACAAAGACCCCTAAGCAAAACCAATCCTAGTTTGACTTCATAAGTCTCCCCTGGGCTGAGATATTTGATTTTTAAATCTGGCCATCTAGTCCCTCCCTTGCGATCAAAGGTCAAAGAATCTCACAATCAAAGAATTTGCAGGCTTGTGATCAAAGATCATTAGCGAGCCATGATCAAAGAATTTAAAACTCTATTTTTTGACATAATTACAAGAAACCACAGCCATGGCTCGATAGAGGGGAGACCCCTGAGCAAAACCCATTATAATTTTACTTCAGAAGTCACCCCTGAGCTGAGATATTTGTTTTTTTCTGACTGCAAAATGAAAACAAGATGCCGGCTGAAGTGACCAAAGAATTCATCACGATCAAAGATTCTTTGATCATGAGCCTGCAAATTCTTTGATCGTGAGGAGAGACCAGATGGCCAAAACCTCATTCTTCTTTTGCAAAATAACCATATAAATTTTCCCATAGACTTTGTAATGGAAACTTCAAACTTTAATAACTTTTGAATGGATTAATATTTTCTCACCAAACAAAAAGTGACATATTCCTTGACACAAGCTCTTTCAGTGTACCAAGTTGCAGACCAGCATACCACACAATGGCTGTGCTGAGCCACAGACAAATTTAAAAAAAACTGCCCACAAAACTGGCGAAAAGTGCATTTTTCAGCATTTTGGTGAACAAAAACTGTAAGTATGACCAAAACAACATTTTTACATATCATGAGATCTACCATGCCCCACTGTGCATGCCAAATTTCATGCAAATCCATTGAACAGGTCCAAAGTAATTAACGAGCAAAATTTTGAGTTTAACATAGAAATGCCTTCATAACCCTAAATATAGGGGTGGGACTGAACCCCTATAATATATATCCATATATATTAGGGGTGGGATATTCACACTGCACCAGGCAGGGGTGCAATCCTGGGTGCAGCACAACTGGGATGAGCCAGGACATGTACCAGGCAATATTCAATGGTGCTGTGCCATGGCTCAGCACTGTTGAATATGGCACTGAGGGTGCATGCACTGCACCAGTGCAAGTGGCAGCAGGGGAGCAGGGGCTGCACCAGTGTAAGTGTAGTTGTGCTAGGCACAGCAACAGTGATATTCAGCCGTGGGCATGCAAATGATGCCATTATGCATGCAAGGCACAAATGGGGCCATTTGCATGTCATTATGGCCCCAATTGCATGCAGTGCACCAATCCCCAGCGACTTGTGCCCGGCACACCGCCAGGCTGCAGCCATCAGGGACAGATGCCCTGCTGCCCCTCAGCCAGTGCTGCTCCCATTCTCCTGATCGTAGGCATGTGTATAACTATTCCTTGGTGGTCCAGTGGACTGCAGTCCTTTGCCCGATCACAGGCATGTGGATAACTATTCCCTGGTGGTCCAATGGACCACAATCCTGTGCCTGATTGTGGTCATGTGTAATAGTAATCCCTGGTGGTCCAGGGGTCTGATCCCCTTCACCCACTCGCAGGCATATGTCAATACTCCCTGGTGGTCCAGTGGACTGATCCCCAGTGCCCGATCCTGGGCATAGGTTCCAAATACCTGGTGGTCCAGTGGAAATCACCTTAGCACCTGATTGTGGGTGGAATATCCTACAGACACCCTGGTGGTCCGGTGGCACCCCCTCCCCACCTCTCCACTGCATCCCCCGCCACCCTGCACCCCCCCAGTCAGCGGTGGGTGGCAGCAACTAGCTGCAAGCTGCCGGTTTCCCACCAACTGACAACATACTGTGGGGCTGTACACCTATTGGTCCACCGTGTGAGCCAATGGGCATGCAGACCATACAGTACTATACAGTCAATTGTGAATGAGCGTTCATTCACAATTTGGGATTATGTGTACTGTGCAGTCTGCATGCCCATTGTCTCTGACGGACCAGCAAATGTGCAATCACTTCTATGCTGTCGGTGGGTGAGGGCAGTGGCTGCGGCCAGGCTTGCCAGCCACTGACTGATGAAATGCAGGTGGTGAGAGATGCAGTGGGTGGTTTGGGAGGGGGTACCATTGGACCACCAGGGTGTCCATAGGACATTCCGCCCACGATCGGGCACTGGTGGGGTTCCACTGGACTACCAGGGATTTGGAACCTATGCACATGATCAGGTGCTGGGGTTCAGTCCACTGGACCACCAGGGATTACTATTACACATGGCCATGATCAGGCAATGGATAGCAGTCTACTGGACCACCAGGGATCATTTGTACATATGTCCATGATTGGGCAAAGGATAATGGTCCACTGGACCACCAGGGTTTCTTTGACGTTTACCCAAAATTGGGCATGGGAGGGCACATCCCCCTTGGCAGGTGGCTGGTGGACTGTGTCCTGGGTGGTCGGGTGGCCACCCACAGCAGGCAGCTGCCGTGTTGCACCTTGCAATATGGCAGCTTACCTGTGGGTGGTCTGGACTTGCTCCTGGTTTTGCTGGGCACAACTTTGCACCCCCCTGTGTGGCGTAAGGTGGATATGTGCCAGAATATGAGCCACACATCCTGGGCTGAATATTGTGATGTGTTGCATATGCATGGGCACGCCCTCCACACTTGCGCTGCATACATTACTGGTGCACCCTGGCGCATTGGGGGTTGCGCAGTGTAACCTGCCCCTTTGAATACCACGCCAGCCATCGGTGGGTTGCACATGGCACAACCCTGTTGCACCATGTGCAACCCCTTTGAATATCCCACCCTAGATGTTTACAAACAAATATGGTGCAAACAACTGTAGGGCAATTTGGATTTGGCAAAGGTGCAACATTTTTTAAGCTATGGGTATCAGGAGCCAGAAACATGCTGTATGTCCTGAAAAAAAATCAAGATTTTTTATTTATTTATTTGAAGTTGTTGACTGGGAGAGGCACACTGAGCCAGAGCTCATTTCCAGGTGCGACTTGGGGGAGAGGGAGGAGGGAATTTACATTCAAGACAGTTCACAATTTGTAGTATGTTACAAGTTTGCACATATTAGTTTACATTGTATAATATTATTTTGCAGTACGAAAACAGAGCCACTCTGGAAGAGCCAGGTGCTCTAGTGACACAAACTCACACTGGTAATATGAACAGTTACGTCACTCATCCTCCTTAGTTCTTGTATGAACAAACAATCTCCAATCAGGAATTCCTTCCAAAATTCATGTAACATTTATTTCTATAGTGCATGGTGCATAGTGCAATCGAACATACAGCCACCATAGTGGGGAGCAGCAGAAAATCATCTGATGTTCCACCAAATCCTGGCTTTCTCAAATTCTCAGGAAGAATGTTCAAGAGTAAGAAACCTTACCCAATAGCACACATGCACAGAACAGACACCTTGTTTCGATATCCAGACTCTTGTATCCATTTCACCTCTAAAGGCTTGTTTTTTCTGTTTTTTACTTTCATGATGCTAGCTGTTTCTGTCATACTCCAGAAGTGTGCCTTTGGACCCTCATGAAACATAGAAACATTGAATTTGATGACAGATAAGGACAGCTTGGCCCACTTAGTATTCCCATTTCCCTAACTATGGATGAGTTGCAGATACTAGTCAACCAACAGCCTGCTTCCTCCTACCCACGCTAGAATTGCCTTATGTCTATCCTATGCATTCTTGAATTTGCCCACTGTTTTTGACTCCACCACCTCCTCAGGAAGGCTATTCCATGTATCCACAACCCTCTCCATGAAAAAATACTTCCTCACATTACCTCAGAGCCTTCTCCCCCCGCCCCCATCTTCAAACTGTGCCCCTCTGTTCTTGCACATCTCTTTTTCTGAAAGATGCTACCCTCTTGGACTTTGTTGATTCCTCTGAGGTACTTGAAAGTTTCTATCATGTCCCCCCCTCTCCCTCCTCTCCTCAATGGGTGCCTTTGATAGGATAAACTAAAGTGGCCAAGTATCATGCCCCCCCTTCACATCATTGCATCTTTTTATCTTAGAATAGGACATGCTGTTAGGTCCAGATGTATGTATCATTTAACAGTGCAACGTTTGTGTTGGAGAAACAAAACCCCTTTCCCCCAACCCCCCACTTTTGGCTCTTGTCTTGTTCCTACACCTGTTTTACTAAGAATAGAACACAAGGTCCAGTCATATGTATTTTTTGATGGTGCAATATCTGTATTAGAAGAATGGACACCCACACTAAGGAAACAAATTAGAACATTAGGGTATGCTGTCAAGTACATTAGGCAGATGCATGAAGAAATATGAAATAAATACAATATAAGTTGGGATTAGTGCAATAACCTCTGATGTATGATACAATGTTGAAATGTATATGTCATTATTGGTGTTTTTATTAGGGTGTGTCACTTAGCTAGCACTTCATATCACTTTTTAAAGTTGTTTAAAAATTATTGTAAATGAATGGATTGAATCACATGTTGATTAGGGCTGCTATTAAAGACCCTTGTCTACAGAGAAAGCCAGGATTTGGTGAAATGTCAGGTGATTTTCTGCTGCTCCTCACTATGGTGGCTGTATGTTCGATTGCACTATGCAACATGCACTTTGGAAATAAACATTACATGAATTTTGGAAAGAATTCCTGATTGGAGACTGTTTGTACAAGAACTAAGGATGGTGAGTGCCATGACTGTTCATATTATCATTGTATAATAATAGTTCAGAGTAAACAATACAGGGTGGTAACTGTAGTGCTTAAGAGATGTGAAGAGAGAAAGAGAGAAAGAGCAAGTGGAAGGGTGGAGTCTGAGTTTGAGGAGAAATGGGAGAAAGTACTGCAAAATGAATGGGGCCGGGAAGCACCTTAGCAGTTGAGCATGAGATTGCTCACTGGGGTGATGGTAGATGGGAGTTGCGAGGAGGAAAAGAGGTGGGAAGTAAAGGAGGAACAGTGGAAGGGCAGGCAAAAGAGACGTCATAGGAGGGCAGGTGAGAGAGCTGTGATAATACAGTTGGGTGTGGGTTTACTGACAGGGGGAACGAGGGTTAGGAAGGAGAGATGGAGAATAAAAATAGGCAAGAAGAGGGAGCTGAGGAAGTAGGACAGAATGATTTGAGCTGTGATCATACAAGGAGTCAAATGGACTGTGAAAAGTTAGGGTTTGGCAGGGAGAAAACTTAATTGAGGGGGAAGGAGTTAGTAAATTGGCAGTTACAATGGCAGGCATCGGATAGGTCAAATTCATGAGACAAGGCAAGTTTTAGGAGCAGAGCAGAAAGGGATGATATGACATGGAAAGGGAGGGTGTTCCAGTGTAAGGGCAGTCTGTAAGTGAATGCTACTGTGCCAGCACAGAAGGAGGGCCATGGTAGGGAGAAGGAGCAGGTGTCTCGTGATCGAAGAGGGTAGGTGGCCTCTGAGAAAGGAGACAAAAGATAGGAGAGGTAAGAGGGTAAAGATTGAAGCCAGTACTTAGAGATGAAAAGTGAGGAATGTAGTAGGCATTGGTGGTGGAGAGGGTTGAGGGAAAGGGATGAATAGAGGGAGCAGTGATGTGTATGGCAGGGGGTGGCATTTAGGGCAAAATGATAAAATGCATTGTAAAGGGAGTCTAACCTGGTTAAAAGGGAGGCTGAGGTGGTGCCATATACTACATTGACATAATCAAATGAGGGCATAATCATTTTGGTCAGGAGCTGATGCTGAGTAGATAGGAAGACGGCTTCTTTGTTTCTATGCAACATACTCAGTTTTGGGCAAAGTTTATCCTGGATATGCTCAATATGTTTTGTGTAGTCTAGACAAGACTCAAGCCAAACCCCTAGATATTTATAATGAGAGACTATGTCCAGTAAGGAGCCAGCCAGTGTGGTGAAAGTTAGGGGGGGGAGAGGAGGGTAGCTAGTTTTTGGGGAGTCCCAAAAGTCATTGACAATTTTTTTTTTTTACATTTACCTTTAGAAGGTTTTTGTCAAACCAATGAGGGACTGAGTGAAAATCAGCTTGGAGCTGGGATTTAACTACAGCAGAAGAGGGTCTGGAAATCAATAGAACAGTATCATTGGCATACATCTGTACATTTGCTGCTGAGCATACTAATGGTAGATCCTGTAGAAAGACTGAAAATAAAATAGGGACCAAGATGGAGCCTTGGAGAACTCCTGCAAGGATTGGAAAGTGGGTGGGGAGAGGGCTCCACCAGTGTGGACTTGAGTTCTACCAGAGAGATATGAGTTAAACCAGTTTACAGGTTTTGGGGAGAGGCCAATGGAGGAAAGTTTGTTTAGAAGGAGCGGGTGGGAGACAGAGTCAAAGGCCTTAGCAAAGCTGATGAAAATGGCTGCAGTTAAATGGCCTTGGTCCATGATGGAGAGAATGGAGTTAGTGACATGAAGTAGGAAGGTGGTGGTAGAGTGGTTTAAACATAGAAACACAGACTTTGACAGCAGATAAGGACTGCTTGGCCCACCCAGTTTAACCATTTCCCTGCCTAATGGATAAGCTGCAGATCCTAGTTAACCAGCAGCCTACTTCTTCCTACCCCCACCCTCTAGAATTGCCTTATGACTGTCCCATGCATGCTTGAATTCAACCACTGTTTTGGGCTCCATAACCTCCTCCGGAAAGCCGTTCCATGCATCCACAACCCTCCCTGTGAAAACATACTTCCTTACATTACATCTGAGCCACCCCCCCATTATCTTCAAATTGTACCCCCTTGTTCTTGCACACCTCTTTCTTTGAAAGATGCTACCCTCTTGGACTTTGTTGATTTCCTTGAGGTACTTGAAAGTTTCTATCATGTCCCCCTCTCCCTCCTTTCCTCGAGGCTATACATATTAAGCTCCTTTAGTCTCTCTTCATATGTCTTCCAGTGCAGACCCTGCACCATTTTAGTTGCCCTCATCTGGACAGCTTCCATCCTGTCTATGTCCTTGCAGAAACTGGGTCTCCAGAACTGCACACAGTACACCAGATGGGGTCTCACCAGCTGTCTGTACAGAGGGATAACAACTTCCTGTTTTCTACTGGTGATGCCTCTCCCTATGCATCCCAGTATCCCCCCAGCCCTCCTTACTGCCCTCTCACATTGCTTGCCCACCTTTAAGTCATCTGATATGACTACCCCAGGTCCCTTTCCATTTTTGTTGTTGTTAGTATCTCACCCCACGTTGTGTACTCTTCCCCTGGGTTTTTGTTTCCCAGGTGCATTACCTTGCACTTCTTAGCATTGAATCTAAGCTGCCATACATTTGACCATTCCTCTAACCTTGCCAAGTCCCTTCTCATCCTTTCCATCCCACCTTGTGCATCAACTCTGTTGCAGATCTTTGTGTCATATTGTGTCAGGTTTGCCCTGAAATCAGATTGAAAGGTAGAGAGGAAGTCCTTTATGTTTAGAAACTCAGTGAGTCATGTAAGGACAAGTGATTCTTGAATTTTGGCCAGGGAAAGGAGTAATGATATTAGACAGTAGTTTCCTGGGGTGAGGGAGCCACCTCCTTTGTGTAGGAGTATAACTTGGGCTATCTTCCAGGCTTGTGGGAATGTGCATTGATAAAATGATCGATTTAAGATATGGGTGATGAGTAGGGATATTGCAAGGGTGGAGATACGGAGGAGACTGGGATCAATAGAATGCAGTACTCCAAGTGTGGCCTCACCAAGATCCTGTAGATGGGTAAGATAACCTCCATCTTTCTACTAGAAATACCTCTACTTATACATCCGAGGATGCCACCAGCTTTCTATGATGCTTTGTCACATTGTTTTCCTACCTTTAATTTGTCAGTGATAATTATGTTGAGATCTCACTCCATTTATGTGTCCTCAAGTTGATGTCTTCCCAGTGTGTACTTTTTCCAAGGTTCTTCTTTCCCAAGTGCATTACCTTACACTTTTTGGCATTAAATTGTAACTGCCAGTCCCTGGACCAATCCTCTAGCCTTCTAAGGTCAACTTCCATGTTGTCTGCTCCTTTCCTTGTGTCCACTCTGTTGCAGAGTTTTGTATCATGTGTGATCAGGCAAATCTTCCCTGTTTGTCCATTCTGTATGTCTGCTATACATAAGTTAAATTGGATCGGTCCCAGTACCGATCCCTGCAGGACATCAAGTCCTGTTTCTTTGAAGTAACTCCAACAAGTATACTGATCATAAAACAACTGTTATGAATGGCTTTGTGATATATGTGTGCGTGAGGGGGGGAGGGTTGCATTATCAACTACATCAGAACAGTAGGCAGCAGTGGGAGATTCAATAGCCCATAGTGCATGATAGAGCTTTTGTTTAATCTCCAGTTAGATCAGCCCTGTGTGAATGTACATGGCCCAGGGAGGATGACAGGACCAGCAAACAGAATATCAGAACGTATATAAATTCTAACATACAATGCAGGCTACTGAATTGCTCGCTGCTGCGTACTGTTCTAAGGCCAGATGCAGGAGATTCTGGGATTTATAGTAACAGAAGATGTAAAAAGTATTAATAACCCCTTTTGTTCTGATGGTGATTGTTACGATTTACTACACCTTGCAAATTACAGAGCCACATTAAAACAGCTAATTCAGTTGAAGGGAACATACACACCAACTATCATACAGTACAGTGCAAGCAATAGAGGAGGAATAGATAGGCAACTCTTCTCATACAGGATCGTGCACTTTCCCTAGGCAGAAGCCCTGATGTACCTATTGCAGAACACATACCCAGGTAACACCCTTGCCTGCAATTTTTATACATTTTATTTTACTAAGCATCATTGGTGGCCTTGTTTTCTTGTACGAACTGCAGTGTAACTTTCACCCACCCACACACTCCTGTGAGGAGCGCCTAACTCACCATTAGTGCACACTCCTTTAATTCTGGATCCACCTCCAGGTTGTCTTGATTGGTACTGGGCTTCTCCTATTTAAACTACATTTTCTTCATACTGAGATTGGCAGGGCTGGACCTCCTCCATGAACTTATATAAACTCTAACATACAATGCAGGCTATGGAACCTCTCACTGCTGCATACTGTTCTAAGGCCAGCTGCAGAAGATTCTGGGATTTGCAATTACAGAAGATGTAAGCGTTTGTAACTCCTTTTGTTCTGATAGTGAGTGCTACGATTTACTATGGCTTGCAAATTACAGAGCCACATTAAAACAGAGCTAATTTAGTTAAATGGAACATACACCCCACATATCACTAGTTATTCTTGTTATTGACAACAAAGGAACACAATGGTGATGAAAGGACTATATCACATGATTTGCATCTTTTGCAATTACCTGCAGTCTGCCATTTTTGCAATTTGTACAGGTTCATGAGTGGCAAGAGTTCCAGCTATTGGGTCTCTCTGACAAGGTCCTCCATGCTGTAGAGGCCTCTCAAAAGGAGTCAACTTGTCACTGCTATGCCTTCAAAAGGAAGATCTTTTTTCATTTGGTGCCAGGCCAGGGAGCTCAACCCCCTCTCTTGCCCTGTGGCTAGCATTCTGGATTACTTGTGGTCCATCTCTCAAATGAGCCTAAGGTTGACGATCCTCAAGGTGCTCCTAGCATGCTAGCCCAGTGGCATGGAGAGCTGAGGCACTGGGCACCTTTCTCCTACCACACTGGTGACCTGAGGTTGGGTAACAACTTAGGTTGCTCAGGGGCTGGCAGGGTGAGGGAGGACTGAAGATCCATGTACAAGAAGCTTACAGTAAGTAGCCATCACCCACCAGCTTGTAGCCACCACCAGCTGCCATCCAGTCAGATACCTCAAGCAGCCCAGAGGCTGGTGCCAGCATTTAATCTTTTGTGGGAGATACCACCTCTAGTGGTTGAGGGGGTCATTTATACTCAATGATGCCTTGGTGCTGTCAATCTGATCTCTTTCATAGGCATCACATTCATAATAAAAATCAAGAAAATACACATTTTAGACACTTACTAATTTGAGGCAGATTCAAATCATAGCTCTGAAACCTAATGCCAAACCTTGGTGCTTCTACTCCTCCATTTTCTTTCATGGCTGTGATCAACACTCTTAGTAGAGGAACATTAAAACTGCTCTTTTGTAAGCTGAATTTGTTTCTCACTCTGGAATGAATGGTTAATAGTCATTACTCTCACCTTTGCAGAGATAATGAACACTGGCTGTGGATTAATGAAAGGGGTGGGCCTTGAGGGGCCATCCCATCCCCATTGATATCCAATTCTTTGTGTCTGTGAACATGTTAGATACTTAGTGTTATTGACTCAACAGGTTGCATCCTTGCTTCTGGAGCCTGAAGAACATAGGCTGGTGCCCCACACCAGGAAAATGGGCTAATACCCAGTATTGATACTGTAGTGTAGTACCTGGGTAAGGGATGTACTATACTGATGTTGAGGTGCTAGCCTTTATATGAAATGTTAAACCAAGGTCCCTTCTGTTCATCTTTTCTTGTTGTTCAGGTGGAAGTTAAAGATCCCATGGAACTTAATGCAAAAGTCAAAGAACTTTTTATTTTATAATCAGTTAGCAAATTTTAATACAATATTCATAAATATAGCATGTCATTATTCCCTACGCCTAAGACTCACCCCCTTATTATATGCACTTCTTTTACACAATTTCAGCTACACAGTATTTCTGGTGACATCATTATGCGGGTATCAAAAGGTTTTTCCCATTAGTTATGGAAAGTTTCAGTCTCCATTATTAACAATTCCTCCTAATATAGCAACCTAATTAAAACTTAAAATTGTCCAACCATGATTTCAGGTGCCACCTCCTGGTTAGTATACGAAATATGTGACACTGTACTTGCCATAGAAAATATTTGAAGAAGGTGAACACCAACTGCTGCATTCCTGCCTCACACTTTCCTTGTGGAAGGGAGATTAGGCTGTAAACAATCCATCCATCCTGAGGATTACACAAAAGAGACTCCCTTAAGACCCTTAAAACAGAGCCCCAATGTTGTGAGTAAAGAAGCATTCTGAGAATAAGTTCTTTATTATTTTGCTTTGCTTTACAAAGGAGACTATTGGATAGTACTGTTTAATCAGGTTTTTATGCATTGTTTGCTTTCAATTATAATCACACAAGCAGACTTAACCATATGATTGTATCTCACTTTTTTATCTGGATTGTTGCGTTTTGCTTATCACAAGAGACACACTTTAAACATAGAAATTTAGGGCAGATAAGGATCACTAAGCCCACCCTGTCTGCCCATTTTCTGTACCTGCCACACAAACCATGGTAACTCGTGAGGTGGGCACGTGAGGATGGGCGCAGTCCTCAATGGTGATACCTTCCCAGTGCAATCCCTCATGGCGATTGGAGGGTAAGGAGACTGGATGAGGGGTGGGGCAAACTGGATGACAAGATGTTGCTATGTGTATGTGCACTCGGGTGGGGAGCGAGCATGGTGAATGTGGGCTTAGAGGGGGCGGAGGGGGCTGTAGGGGGTGTTGCTGTGGTGAATGGCTGAGCTGCATTGTGTCATCGGGGGTTAGCTGGTGGCTGGGGTGGGTGAGGTACTGGGTTTGGGTCCAGGTGCTGGTGTGATTTTATTGCATCCAGCTGGAATCTTTATTTTTTGTAATGCTTTCACCCCCTTTGACATGCACCCCCCTGGAGTTGAGAATCCTTAAGTAGGGGGGTGTGGGGGGTGAAGCCCCTCATGAGTGTGTGTGTGTGTTGGGGGGGTGCGTCCCCCTCACAGAAAGCATTACAAAAATCTCCTGGCACCAATGTCCTGTGTGCTTTTCAGCACTCTGACTGTGTGATAACGGAGATTGCCTTTAGGCATTCACCGTTATCACATAGACCCAGAAACCACAGACCCTACTTGATCTCTGGCTTTGTTCTCTTTCCTATCACTTGGGTTTGGCAACTTGATTGTTGTGGTGATTCACAAGGGACCACCATCCTACAATGGAACCAATCTGGCCCAAATTCCACACCTGCAGCTCTACTGACTCTTTTTCTCCTGCTGCTTCTTTACCTCTGCCTTATCTCTTGTAACATGCCCAGGAATGTCTGTCCATGTTTCCCAGCCAGTCCCTCTTGCATGTCTACACTTGTCTTCCTGTTCCCCCTTTCCAAACCTGGTTCCTTTCTTTTTTTGCCTCCAATCCTCTTCCTTACCCTTTGAAATGAGCTTAGGAATATCTGTCCATGACATTTGCTCCTGTTCTCCCCCCCACTAGCTACCCTGACTGGTGGGGGTGGGCTGTCTATGTCTCCCTGCTCCTGACCCCCCCCCAGCAAGTTTAAACACTTGGCAAGGAAGCATCCAAACTTCTCATTGAGGACCACAGTCCCCTCCCTAGATGGATGAAGGCCATCCCCCTGTACAGGCCCCCATCCTTCCAGGTAGGTCTCCAGTCCCCAGTGAAGCCAAAACCATTATCTCTGCACCAGTTCCTCAACCTAGTATTGAACTTGCTGATTCAGATATTTCAGGCCAACCCCCTGCCATGGCCTGGCAGCACCTTCAAAAATGTTACAGAGCCTGCTACATCTCCAAGGTGCCTACTAAACCCCCTGAAGTCCTACTGCATCTGCTTTATGCTCACCTCCTACCTTGCTAGGTCATTTGTCCCCAGATGGACCATGACCTCCATTTCCTCCCTCCTTGCTACCGCTGTAACGATCCTGAGGATTCATCTCCCCTCCCTTCAAGCTATGCCTATTGGAAGGCACTTGACATCCCTCTCCTCCCCACTACCTGTTTCTAGAACCATTTCTTGGACTATTGAGTCCCCCGCCAGAAGTAGCTTCCTCTGGGGTCCTCTACCTCCTGCCCCTGGGTGTCCCTTCTGGAGGACTCACTCATCCTCCCTAGTCTCAACCTCTGGTGCCCTTGTGGGGCTTGCCCACACCTCCAGGACAGCAAAGGAGTTTGCAGCCTCTAGCCTCCAGTTTCTTATCTGTATAAGATTAGGACCAAGAAAACAAAATATTCATAGTGCACAGTACAAGAAGCATATAGAAAAGTAAATTTGGGGTCACGTGATGAGCTAGCGAGAAGCGGACATCTTTCCTGAGGCTCCCGAGTCCCGTGACCGAATTTGTTTTAGTTCTCCTGTTGTTTGGGCCATAGCTGCTGTCTAGGAGGCTCACTTACCTGTCCGACGAGTTGGTGCTGCTGGAGATCTGTTTTGGGGGCCGATCGGACGTCGGAGGATTACCACATTTCATTACGGTATCTTGGCAGCCAAAATGGCCGAGACGCAGCTGAGTAGCCCCGAGCCTCTGGCAGCAAGATCCCCAGCTGCCAAGCGCTCTAAGCCCCATTCCCCAGTCCCAGATGATGTGGAGGCCTTGAGGGGGGAGATCCTGGAGGGCCAGTCAACCTCAGAAGACATCCTGGAGATTAAGCAGCTCCTGAGGGAGCTTGTAGCTGATTTTACTATTTTAAAGCCTGCACTGCATGCGCTCACTCAGCGAGTGGGGGATTTGGAAGCCAGAGTCGGGTCACAGGAAAGGAAATCTTCTACCTTGGATCATGATATTATTAATATTAAACGGCAAGGAGAAAGCTAGAGGATCGCTCTAGGAGGACCAAGAGGCAAGAAGTCGGAGGAATAACTAATAATGGCTGGACTACCTGAGAGAGCGGAAGGCTCTGACTGTGTTGCCTTCATGCAGGATCTTCTGCTTAAGTTATTTGGGCCTACTCCGTTTAGTGAATTTTACAATCTTGAAAGGGCCCATCGGCACTAGAGAACCCCAGCGGCGAGGCCTAGAGTAATCATAATCGATTTCTAAACTACAAGGAAAATCCTATGTCCTGATGAAAGCCAAGGCTAATAGAAATCTGCATTGGAATGGGGCTTTGGTGAGGCTGTTTCAGGACCTAGTCCTTCGGTGAGGGAAAACAGAAGGAATATGCGGCATTAAGAAGAAGCTATATATGGGTCTGAAATTCAGGCTGCAATACCCTGCTACCTTGGTGTTAAGTTGGAGAAAGGTGACAGAAAATACCTCTCAGAGAGAAGCCTTAGAAAGCCTCAAGGTGGAACTACCTGACCTATTTAAGTCAGTGACCTGAAGCATAAGACGAGATTGGAGCGGATGTCCAGAACTATGTTTTGAGGGCCTTATTTACGTGATGGAAAAGAGACTTTAAGGGACCGACTTGTTGCCTGCTGAATTGTTCTTCCTTCTCCCCCATCCCCCCCTTTTTTTTTTTCTCGTTTCTTGTTATAGGTTGGGGTACTGAAAAGCCATGAAGGCAATGGCTTACGTGCTGGTGATATCAGTTTTCTATTAATGTTTCAGAGGGGTGGGTTTGGGAACTGGCTTGTAAGAGAAGGCATGGGAGATGCAGGTTTTGTAGGGATTCATGTATGGACTTGGGGACCGAAGGAGACTCAGGATGCGTGGGCTCATGCACGTTCTGGACGGATTTGGAGGGCGATCAAAGGATCGGGGTAGTTTGTGGGGGGATGGGGGTGGGAAGAGAGAGAGAGAACTAAGCTATGTGATTCTAAGGCCTTTAAAAGCCATAGAGGACGGTCCCAGGGTGTGGAAGGGTTAGATGGGGTCACTTAGAATTTTGTCATGGAATGTTAAGGGTCTCAGGGGTAGGAGGAAAAGATTAGTCATCCTTAGACATATTAATCAGATGGGGGTTCATGTAGCAGCTCTTCAGGAAACCCACTTACTGACTGATGAACTGCATTTGCTCAAGAAAGGCTGGGTGGGTAAAGTGTTTGGGTCTGGCACTGCGAGGGCGTCGGGTGGGGTGGCACTGCTAATTAGGAAAGGATGCCCTTATGAGATTGAGAGCATCACCTTGAGGGAGGATGGCAGGGGAGTCTACATAATGGGTTTGTGTTTTGGTAGTCCATTGGTGTGTGCCTCTATCTATGGGCCCACCCCGGCTAACTCAGAATTTTTTGCCTCCTTGGAGGCTGATATGGTTACGCTCCCCCAGGGTCCTTGTATTTTGGCGGGTGACTGGAACATTTGTTTGGACAATAACTTGGATAGGATTCCTCCCTCCAACAACCTTCCTAGTTCCTCTCAAGCAGCACTGTATAGATTTTTGGAGGAAACTGCTTTAGTGGATCCATATCGGATCTACAGAAAAGGTGAGACTGAGATGACTTTTTATTCAGGTGCTCATACGGTTTTTCCAGGATTTACTTTTTTTTGGTCAATAGGGAGGTCTTAAGGGGGGTTGTAGGTATGCACACTTTTGATAGGATTCTTTCTGACCACTCCCCAGTACAGTTGGTATGGAGACTGGACAATATTCCTCCCAGGCCAGTTCGTTGGCATTTGGATGACAGGGTGCTAGTGAACGACAAGATTCTACTTAAGATGGAGGGTAAACTTAAAGAAATTATTCAGATGCAGATTCCAACTCTCGAGGATAGGAATTTAGCCTGGCCTCTCTGTAAGGTGTTGTACAGGGGATGGGTTCAGGAATATACTGCCAGGCAGAATAAGTTGAATAGGGCTCATGAGGAGTTTATATTAGGGGCCATTAAATCAATGGTGCCTTTAGAAGGTACCTCTGAAGAGATAGATAGGGAGCTGAGAGAGCTAAAGGAGGAGTATAGGGGTATACTTAGTTATTGGGTGAACTCCTGGGCACCGAGGTTGAATGCTAAGTACTTATTGCAGGGGGATATGCCAGGTCGGATATTGGCCCATAGGATTAAAGGCGGAGGCGGAAAGAGCGATTGTGGCTGTGAAATTTGGTGATGAGTTCATCTCAGAGCCACAGGGTTTGCTGATGCCTTTGCCGACTATTATCGCGACAATATATCCAAGATGGGTACAGTGCTCAGTGGCGGAAATTGAAGGGTTTTTGGAGGGAATACCTCTTCCAAGATTGAGTCCAGAACAGGCCCGGGCCCTGGCCGCCCCGATATTACGGCGGGAAATTTGGGAGGTCATTATGGACTTGCCCAATGGGAAGGCACCGGGACCTGATGGCCTCTCAGCTAGTTTCTATAAAGCTCATGCTGAGACCTTAATACCTCTGTTGGAAGAGCTTTTCTTAGCTATCATGCAGGAAGGAATTCCCCACCCTCCGTTATATCAGGCTTATATTACCTTGATCCCCAAACCAGATAAGCCCAAGCATTTGCCAGGCAACTATAGGCCCATAGCTTTAATTAATCAAGATATTAAGATTCTTACTAAGATATTAGCTAATAGGGTTCTCAAGGTTGCCTCACATTTGATTAGCCAGGAACAGGTGGGGTTTATGCCAGGGAGGGGGGCCCCGGATGCTTTAAGGAAACTCCATCATATCTTAGAGAGAGCGGCTTTCTCTAAGTCGGCTATGGCATTAGTTGCGTTGGATGCCGAGGAGGCATTTGACCGCATTTCTCACCAATTTCTTTTCCTAACAATGGATAGGATGGGGTTTCCTAGGGATTTCCTAAGGGGCCTTAGAAATCTTTATGAGGCTCCTACTGCCCGAGTTTTATGCAATGGATATCTCTCAAAGGAGTTTCTTCTTAAGAATGGAACGAGGCAGGGGTGCCCCCTTTCGCCAATTCTTTTTAATATCTATCTTGAACCTCTTCTAAGGGCCCTCTCGAGGGACACTGGGGTACAGGGGATTGAGGTCTTGGGGTTAGAGCTTAAGATGTCGGTCTTTGCAGATGATATTTTATTACATCTATCTAATCCATCAGAGAGTTTTCAGTGTGCCTTGGGGAATCATTGGTAGGTTCTCTAAGGTTGCCAATTATAGACTAAATCTGGCTAAAACCCAGGTCCTTCCGCTCACAGTGCATACTCATAGGGCAGATTTTGAGCATTTCGAGTTAATTGGGCATCTGACAAAATCAAGTATCTGGATCTGGATCATGGCTAGGTCGGAGGATGGGGTGGATGAGAACCTGGGCAATATTGTGGTTAAAGTTAAGCAGGATATTGTAAGATGGAGGAGGCCTCCGTTGAATTTCACTGCTAGGTTGGGTCTCGTTAAAATGAATCTTTTGCCTCGCCTGCTGTATCCCATTTGTCTTTCTCCCTATTCTATTCCTAAGATTAGATTTGTTGGCATTCAAAAGATTATCTCGGATTTTTTATGGGATTCGAATCCTCCCAGGAGGAAGCAAAAGATTTTAAGTCTTCCCTATTCAAGGGGTGGGGTGAAGCTCCCTGACTTGTTCACTTACTATGTGGCAGGACAATTAGGATATATGGGCCGATGGGACGGCTGTCCTCGAGAAGGGGAATATACACCTAGCTGGCTACGGATTGAGCAATTGCTCCTGGAAAGGGCTAAGCTCCGGCCAGGGGCATTAATATATGTGGACCTGGAGACTCTGCCGGGCATAGGTAGGCACTCTCCGATACATAAATCTGTTAGAGCTTGGTGGTAGTGGCTGACTCCAGCCCAGAAGAAAGCTCAGAAAAGGGCAGAGGAACAGCCCCTGGTGGGGAATCCTAATTTTCGCATGGGTAACAATATCTTGAGGGGTCAGTGGAACTAATGCTGCAGGATCTCACCATCGCAGAACTGGTAGTTGAGGACAAAGCTCTCTGCCAACTCGAGCAAGGGATGGGATTCGTTAGAAGTTCCAGATTACCAATTTACTTCAGAAGTTTGTACGGGACTATAAGGATAGGGGAAGAGTCCGTGTTTTCTTGGGTTAACTTAAAGGAATGGATCTTTCACAGCACCCTCTCTCCAAAGTCTATAAGGTATTAATAGACTACATGGTTCAGATGTTGAGTCTCATATTGTATATTGGGAGAAAGCTTTATTCCCCTGAGGCCTAACTGGTCTGAAGTTTGGAAACATATGAAAGTCTTGGCCTATAACAAGTATAATATGATGCAATTTTTCATTTGTTCAAATATTTACTATACCCCTGTTAAACTATGCTCCAGAAAACTCAGACAGACAGACCTATGTTTTCATTGTGGCTTGCTCCCAGGGACCTCTGCATAAATTTTGGAACTGTTCTCGTATTCAACCACTTTGGGGTCAGATTGTTGATAAATGGACCCGGTGTTAGACTATTCGAATATATTAGTCCTGAGATATGTATTTTATGGGATCTGGAAAGGATTGGGGGAGTGCGGCTACATCATATTTCCCTAATGTCAGCTGTTGTTAAAGCATTTGTTTTATGACATTGGAAGGAGGATTTAGTTTATGATTATGATCAGTGGGTGAGGGACCTTATACAGGTCTTAGAGAGAATTAAATTATTCATGTTGATGGAGGGGAAGGAGAATGTTTACAACCGGATCTGGAGGACTTTAGAGGTGGTCTATGCAACCCAGCTTAAAGGTCCAAGGGTTCGGGTCTGTCTGTCTGAAGAGGAGTAGTGGGAAGTGTCTTTAATGTGTTAGGGTTTATGGGGCTTTTCGTTGACGGGACCTGGTTGATGATTGTTTGATAGGCCTTATACAGGTTTAGCTATTATTCCTTTGCATGGGGGGTTGTCTAACTGTAAGGTTTCTGCTGTGGTCGGGCATATGGGGTTCTCTCTCTTTCCCAGGGACACAGTTACCTTTGGGTGGGCTGGGTTAGTTTTCCTGGGATTTCTTTTTTCACTATATCTATAATCAAGGTTGTTAAGTAGAAGGGTCTAACCGGCCTGAATTGGGTCTGGTGTATGTATGCATTTTAGTCCACCACAGTGTGTTGGGGAGCTACGGGTACGGCGATTGGATTGGGTAATTGTGATTGTATATAGTTATGGGGATGTATATAGTTTCTGCACCCAGTTTTGGGGTGTGGGCCTGGTGTCTACTTCGGGCTGTGTGTGTGTATGTATTTTGCAATAAAATTTCAATAAAGAGGTTTAAAAAAAAAAAGAAAAGCAAATTTAACAGGCACAGTATGTTAATGCTGTCATTAATTGTATCTGGGAAAAATATTGCTGCATTACTGCTTTAAAAGGGGAAATGATGCCTAAGTTTTCACTTAAAAAAGAATACTTTAAAACCCACTATATTTGAAATGCCAATAAAGTATATTGAATTAGAAAAAATAGAAAACAAAAAAAAAACACTATATTTTTGCAGGGGAAAAGCTGTTAAACTGATTGAATTGTTTAGTCACATTTAAGTTTATGCACACACCTTAATAACATCATCATATTGTTTGTGTTATAGTAGTACAGTCACTGCTGTAGAAAGTAACAACAATTCTCACCCATAACATAGAGGACAATATATGGTCGGCTATCATTAACAAGCATGTCTAGCCATTGATAGGTTGCCACGGTGACAGTTTAGACCTCGAGAGTGAAGCTAGAGAGGTTTTGGTTGCCTTGGCAACCTCAAGGTGGCTACACACACTTTGTTGAAAAAAAGCCAACCATACATTATCTTATATAGTGTATGGTCCACATAAAGAATAGAAAATTAGAAGCAGGATCCTTACTTTATAGTTCTTTTTGGTCATTGCCGCTCTCTCTCCTAGGTTTAGCTTTCACCGCCACAGCCAGTTAAGTAAGTCCAGAGGTTAGTGTATCATACATGCACAAATGCATTCTATGTTGTACCATAGATGCGATGTATCCATCATGGCATAACAACATAGTTATGTCACATAGAGGGTGCAACAACACTGTAAACCAATGGAGTTTTAGGATCAATAACATTCTACCATACATTATAATTCTATTTCAGTTGCTGAAATCTGTTATTAGAGTTGCAATTATAAGATTTAACAGTAGAACTGATGTATATCTTTAAAACATTTAGGGCAACTCCATCAAAGATGAGGTTTATAGAAAAATATTTATTTATTTATTTATTTCAGTTTGGGATTAATACTTTTGAGTCAAGGTCTCATTTTTAAAGGTTCCAAGTCAGTGGTGGACAAATATTACAGAAAGTACAAAATATACAGAATAACAGGGAACAATTTACATAGACAAGTACATTGCAATTATATACATCTTATTACAGTGGTGCCAGAGAAGGGATTAGGAAAGGAGAGGAGAGGTAGTACTCTGTCTTAGTGTTCACTGTTTGGTAGGTCAACCACAAAAGACAGAGAGGCTAGGGTGGTCAGCCGAGATCGGGCCTTGTGATTACTGAGTAGGTGCACTAGACAAGAAGATGCTTATTTTTTGGCACGACCCAAGAGAGTACAGTTACAAACAATAATGAACATAATACAGTAAAGAAGATAAAGACATTAAAAATGTTATAGGTACCTAGTTACAATACAAGGGAAGTGGACATATTCTAAACAGTGCATGGATCCTTGTGGCAGGGAGAATTCAGTACAATAGTGACAGACTTAGCAAAAAAATACACATTTAACTGTTCTATGTGATAATAACGACCGCCGAACGGTGACTCACATTATCGCGATGTCAGGGCGGCGAAAACAATTTCGCCACCCTGACATCCTTGGTGCATGGAAGAGCAGCGCCGGGGATTTCTATACTTTGCTTTCTGTGGGGGGGGGCTGCACCCCCCCCCACACTCCCCACACACCCCTAATTAAGGATTCTCAACTCCAGGGGTGTGCATGTTGGGAGGGTGAGAAAGCAAAATAAACATAACTTCTGGGCCAGGTGCAATGAAAACACAGTAGCGCCCAGACCCAGACCCTAACCCGGAACCCCAGCACTGCAGGCAGAGGCCAAACACTGACACCATGGCACAGCTCGGCAGCTGACCACAGCGCCAGTCCCTACATCCCCTCCACCCCCTCCCAGGCAATGCTCGCTGTGCTTGCTCCCCCCTCGTGCGTGAACGTATAGTGACATCCTGACGCTAGGGTCGCCACAACTCTACATCCAGTCACCCTCCCTGCCCCCTCGCCTTTTGGGTTTTCACCCACATCACGTTGCAGTTTCGGATGGCGCCATCTTTTGGGTGCTAATCTCACGTGCTACCCATCTAACAAGGCACAGCATCATAAAACAATTTGTGCATCATCCATAAGTGCAACAAAAAATTAATCAACTACATCAAGCACTAGTCAGATATCACAGGTATGGTACAGGAAGTCCCAACATTTCATTTGATTAGAAGTATAAGAAGGTAGCCCATTACAATTTTTTTAACAATTAACTGTTATATCCATACCAGAAGGAAATGTGATTCCCAAAGTGATGACTCAGGAAAATACTGCAAATAATAAGTGATGGCATAATACTAGATTCATTTTTATATCATCAGTTCATAACAGTCCTTCAGATTTAAGGTATTACACTGCCCCCCCCACACACAAAATGCTCTCTCAATTTTAAATAAACATAATTCCATGATTGTCTTGTTTCTATCCATCCCTCCCTCTAGTTGTGAAGATCTCTAAATACATTTTTGGGTATCTTCAACTCTTAAAGGGAAGATTTTGAGCCACAAACTTTGTTGGATGCAGAATGCATAATGTGGCCACCAAGGTAGTGGCTACACTCATTCAGCAATCACATCTTTTTTGTGCTATAAAGCCAGTCTCTGCCACTACTGTGTGTGTGTGTATATATATATTTGCTACCATAGTTAGGGTTGAGGAGCCATTTACATGTTAAACCCAAAATTTTGCACCTTAATAACTTTGCAACCATTTGGCAGATTTGCCTGAATTTTGGAATACACAATCAAGACCCATACGCCTTGGGATGTGCCAAGTTTTATGCCAGTCAGATATATGGCTGCGGAGTTATTAAGCTTGATCTGTGCATGCGTTTATGCTTTTTTTGAATTCTACGGTCGAGCAACAGGTAGCACGGTTTGCATGACCGGTACAAAATCTTCAGGGAACATGCAGCCGGGGTCCCCAATGTGCCTTTTGAAGATTTCATGAAAAAATATTAAACAGTTCAAACGTTATTCAAAAAAGAAGTTCCCAATATAAGTCAATAGGAAAAGTTAACAAAAAGTTCGATAGTGCAGTTTTTACTTTCGCAAATGGCCCTGTTACTGTCACAAATCTGCCATTTTGTTGTCAGTTAGCAATCAGAAAAATGTTTGGCATTTAAAATTGGGACCCTCTAGCAACCTAATTATTTTTGCATTCACCTAGTCGGACCCTGAGGATGCTATGCATGTCTTTATTTTGGGGTAAAACACCCTAGAAGTATGTTTTTCAAGTTTGTGGAAAAAGTACTTTCGTAAAGTAGTGTCGAACGTGCGACACTGTCAAATGAATTTGTGAAAGCTTTCGCAAAGTTCGACAGTACTTTTCCAGGGTGTGTGAAAATAACAGCAATTCTTTGGCACTGTGCTGCAAAAGAACGGTTTGGTGTTTTGGGCTGATATTTGGAGGGAACGCAGCCAAGATGTCACAGATGTGCCTTTCACTGGTTCGGTATAAAAATATTACTCAACAGACAAGTGACAGCACTCCAAAGTTGACATTTTTTCCCATAGGATAACATTACGGCATCTGTTGCATTACAGGATTTGTTTGGCACTGTGCTGCAAAATAACAGTTTGGTCTTTTGGGCTGAAATTTTGAGGGAAGAAAGTCAACATCCCAGAGGTGTGCCTTTCAGTGGTGTGGTGAAATAATATTTCAGGGAGCCAAAGTTATGCCACTCCAAATTTCTCTTTTTTTCCCATAGGATAACATTACGGCATTCGTAGCGCCTTTCAGGGCCCATATATTGGAAACGGTGCGAGATACAGACTTTTCGTCAGAAAAATTCTTTGCCCCCTAATGTGGGCTAAGTACTAAACTAGCCGGGAAAGTCATAAATCATATGACTTTTAATTTTTTTTCTATGTTGTACGGTTCCTGAGATATAAGCAATTTAGTATTCCAACTCCTCATTTTGTGCTCCAATACCTATTATTATGCATACATTCTTTGTATTCACTCTCCTTCTATATGCAGATTTTGGAAAAAACTATTGTGTGTTTTTGTATAAGTGTTATCTTTAGTGCTTCTCTTTGTGGTTCTGTACCTGTTGCAGTAAGATTTTGTGTCTATGCCATCTTGTGTGTTGTCGTTTGCGTTTTCATTTGCGCTTGTGTGTATGTCATTTTATCTATTTGTCTCTACAGTAGTGTTTATCTTTGTGTTTTGATTTGTGGTACCATGCGCATTAACATTTGTGTTTGCTGGCACTGTGTTACTATGTGTGAAGACATCATGTGGCATGAGCGTGGGGCTGAAGGCCCCGCACTCCCACTGCTGTATTAAATTCTGTATATTTCAGTACTGTTTCTGTTTGTGTTTTGTGTGGCGGGAGTGCAGGGTCCAAAGGGCCCCATGATCCTGTCACTAGCACATTTTGTATTTTACAGTACTGTATATGTTTGTGTTTTGTGTGGTGGGAGAGCGGGGCCAGAAGGGCCCTGCACTATTGTCACTGTAATCTTTGTGTTTTGGTTTGTGCTACCATGTGCATTAACATTTGTGTTTGCTGGCACTGTGTTAGTTTGTGTGAAGACATCATGTGGTGGGAGTGCAGGGCCCGAAGGACCCGCACTCCTGCTGCTGTATCACATTTAGCATATTTCAGTACTGTTTATGTTTGTTTTTTGAGTGGTAGAACTGTGGGGTCCAAAGGGCCCCACACTCCCGTGTTGTATCCCGTGTTCAGTGGTTTTTAGTGATGTTTATGTTTGTGTTTTTTGTATATTTCAGTACTGTTTCTGTTTGTGTTTTGTGTGGTGGGATACATGAGGCGAAGGTCTTACCTCCCTGCTGTATGACATTCACTATTTTTACTGTTGTTTATGGTTGTGTTTTTTGTGGTGGGAGCACAGGGCCCGAAGGCCCCCGTGCTTCTGTCACTAGCACATTTTATATTTTACACAGACAGAGGGACACAAATGGAAGTAGGGGGAGAGGCAAGGTAACAGTAACAATCACAGACTTGCTGCATGTTAAGTGAAGAGCCACAGGCAACAAAGGATGATGCAGATCAGTTGTACACCTCCCTGATTACAGGTAAAGTTTAGTTATCATAGTTGTCACTTGAATGGACTCAGCCAGGGAATGTCTCTTCAAACTGCGACAGCAGGTACTGGATCCTCAGTAGAGACCCACATCAGAGCTGAGGGTATGGACATCAATTGTAGACATCAGGGATTGCAGGGACACTCAAGTTAGCACAGTTAGTGTTTGTGTTGGCTCAGAGAGGTTATACCCTCACCAAAATTTGTACTGCATCATGAGTACTGATGCACAGCAAGACTGAGGCAATTGACATGAATGGTACACTGCTGTAATTGCTGGTACACACAAGTTAGCACAGTTAGAATTTCTATGGCTTCACACAGGTAATTTTCCCACACATACCAGTTACTGATCCTGATTATACAGCCACAAATGCATGTCCTTATGTACAATGTCACACAGCTGTCTACACCAGGTACTTCACTCTGACTGTAGACTGACAGTAAATGTAAGTGTGGTACATGCTAGTTAACTTAGTTAGGAATTACAGGAGATCTGTAACTCAATGTCTGAACACCTAGCCCACATATTGCACACTGAGTTGACAGTGCAGAACAAAAAAATCATGGAAGTGTAGAGTGTGATGGGGGAATTGCACTTCCACACCACTCGTTGCATCCTAAGTAAACAGCCACAGGAAAAGATAGGCAATGTACATCAGGAGTATAGCTCTCTGATTACAGGAATAATCCAGTTAGCACAGTTGTCACTTGAATGGGTTCAGACAGCCAATGTGTCTCCAAACGTGACAGCAGGTAGTACATTGTAAGTGGCGATACACAACACAGGTGAGGGAATGAACATCTTAGTGGAAATACAGAACACAGGTGAGGGTTTGGACATCAATGGTACACATCAGTGATGGCAGGGATGCTGAAGTTACCTCAGTTAGGATTAGTATGGATTTAGGCAGCTAGAGATGTTGCACCTTTTAAAATTTGTAGTGCTTTATGACTGTTTCTGTATAGGAGCAATAGGGGACTGGAGATATATGGCACACCTCTGTAATTGTAGGTACAGTGAAGTTACCACAGTTAGAAGTTGCATGAGCTCAGTCATGGAACTGCAGTAGACATATCAGTTACTGCATTCTAACTGTTTAGCCACAGCTGCATAATGTTAGGTAGTGATGTGTGACACCTTGTGACAGTAATTACTGCATGCTGAGTGGAGAGGCACAGGAAAAGTAAGTGCGTTGCTGACTTTTTAACACTGTTAGGATTTATGGGAAGTGTGACATGCAATGTGCCACATCATAGCCTATGTTGTGGATACTGAGTGGACAGCATAGCAACAAAAATAGTACATGCACACGTAGTTGTGGTACTATTTGTTGCAGTTGATATGCGTGCTTAATGGAAACAACAGTTATGCTCTAACGTCATTATGCTATGTTTCAGTAAAGACTCAACACAGGTGGTTATGTTTTAAAAAGATTTATTGTCAATTGGTGAAACTGAAAAAGGTCCAATTAAGATTGTATTTTCTTTACAAAATCAGTCTCACAATACAATCCTTGCATGTGTGTAATCATTGCTTGGAATATATCTAAATGTGTCACATTTATAGCAACCAGGTTTGATGAATTGGAACAAGTATGTAAATATTGTAATACAGCATAGAAAGAAGGTAGCATAAGAAGGTTATTTGGTCTATTAAGTGTGATTGTGTTGCACGGTTCACATCTTTAGGTAAAGTGTTGACTATCCCTGCAGTGTTCTCCCATCTTCTGTTGCCATGGTTGTTATCTTCCTTCTATGCATATAACTGATTCTTTAATAGTGGGTCACTGTCTTTAATGAGGTGACCTGTTTTAGCACTGAACTTTAAGTGTTCACTACTGTTTGTGGGAAGAAGTGCTTTCTGACATTCCTTTTGAACTTGTGTCACTCAAGCTGAACCTGTGGCTTTTCATTATATTTTTGCTACTGAGATTGAAGAGATTTTGGTTAACAATATTAGTTGTGTCCTATATTAATAAGGGTATGTCCGGAGCTTCTAAGTAGTGATTACACACATGAAACAGTAACGTTCAGTTGTTATTGTGTGACTGATAATGTGTATGTTCCTGGGGTGGGCAAAAAACCATATGCTAAGTGTTCAAATAATAGAATATAAAAAATATCTGATTTCAGTGACATTAGATAACTGGTATGTCCAGTTAAATATTTAATGATATGTCACTGACTAGGTGCATATGGAAAATTCCCACCTGACCCCTCAATAGAGGCGATCATAAATATTGTCAGGAACAGGTATGAAGTGCGTTGTGATCAGTAACAGTGTCTGTTTTACAATTGTCAGTATTTTTACCATATGTTAGAATGACTTGTATGACAAGTACAAAAAGATTTCATATTATTACAGGTACAAAAAACATTTCTTTCAATTGTTACATTGGTTTCTATGTTAGCTCTGAACTAGTAAGTAAAATAATATGCATGGTATGCTGTTTTTATCAAAGATATGGCTCATTGAACTTAATCAGTATAGTATTTTTTTATATGTTAAGCATTCATTTTTACTTTACTCTTATAGTAATAGTTTAACTAGAACAATAAAAGTAGTTAGCAACAATGGTAAGGTGGAATAAGAATGTAAATATTATTTACATGTAATTACAAAGGTTCATAGGTTCATAGGTTCATAGGTATATACGAGTTTGAGGGACTAGCCCATAATGAACTCACCATCCCTAACCTGGATGGAATTCATATTTTTTATTACCCATAAAAATGTCAAGATTTTTTTTGAATAACTGAATGGAACTACTGTATACTACTTCAAGAGGCAGTGAATTCCAAGTCTGGGACTATTCTCTGGGTTAAAAATTGATATCGACTAGTAGACCTATTTGTGACTGATTTTAATTGTAGTATATGGGATCTGATGTTATTTCTTTTCTTATACCATTCTAAGCATATTGTTTCAGCCAGAGAATTATCCCTGGAAGCTTTATAGATTAGGCATAAGTCCCCTCTTAAAGAACGATATTCCAAGGAATAAAGTTCCAATTTTTGTAATCTACTGTTATATGATAAAGTTTTACAATTATTCACTTGTCTGGTAAATCTTCTCTGTATTTTTTCAACTAGTATCTTATCCTTTACCAAGGTTGGAGTGGAAAAAGAGGCACAAAAGTCTAAATCTTACTACACTGCAATAAATAGGAAGTAAGACTTCCGGTTCTCTAGATTTAATATTTTTAAATAGGCAAGTTATTAATCTATGACATTTTTGGGAAGTTTTTTGAATGTGTTCAGAAATTTTTTTATTATTAGTGATAAAAATGCCCAGGTCTTTTTCAGAAGTTACTTTGTTCAGTAAAAGGTTGTTCAGATAATAGTTAGCACATCTGTTGTTAAATCCAAAATGCATAACTTTACATTTGGCAATATTAAAATTAAGTTTATGTTTCACAGCCCAATTGAATAAATCATTTAGGTTTTCTTGTAACATAGAAATAGATATACAATCATTAACAATACACCCCAACTTAGTGTCGTCAGCGTATTTATTGACCCAAAATCCGTCCTTGGTTTTCATACCTGAGATGAGAATATTGAACAAAGTAGGGCCAAGGACTGACCCCTGAGGCACACCACTAGTCACCTTGCTCCAGGTTGAAGTATAACCCCTAATATTTACCTGTTGTCGTCTATTGGTTAACCACGCAGAGATCCAACTGACAATATTTTGTGCAAACCAATATTGACCAAGCTTTCTATTAGGATCTTATGAGAAACTGAGTCAAATGCCTTTTCATAATTGAGAAAAACAACATCCACAGGGAAACCTGCATCCAGGGCGGCACAAATAGGTTCAAAGAAATTAATCAGGTTGCTCTGACAAAATCTACCAGCAACAAAACCGTACTGTGTAATGTCCTCTAGGCCATTCCTTGTGATGTCCATGTTAATGCTATACCTTATAAGTTTTTCCAAAATGTTTTCTATGCAGGAGGTTAAACTAATCAGTCTATATTGTTCCACCCTCTGTTTTGTTCCTCCCTTGTGAATAGGTATGACCCAGGCTTCTTTCCAGTCATCTATTACTATACCAGTGTAGAGTGATTTATTGAATAGTAGTGTTAGGGGACCAGCTACTTCATAAGAAATTTATTTTAAAAACTGGGAAGGAAAACCATCAGTACCTGCAGATAAAGAAGACTTAAAGGAGTTTATAGCAGCATATACTTCTGGAATTGTAATTACCTCAGACTATCTTGAATTTTGGGGATTTTAGAGTCAATAATTTCATTAGCTTTATAAATACTAGTAAAGTATCTATTGAATTCGTTAGCCATGCTCCGTTCATCAGATATTAATTTATTATTTATTAATAGTGGACCCACTTTCGAAGAGTTCTTTCTCATAGAGCCAATATAATTAAAGAACTGCTTTTCATTATCTTTATTGGTAGTAGCTAGTCTGAGCTCCATTTCTTTTTTTTGCTTTTCTAATTGCGTGTTTAGTTTTATTTGCTTTTATTTTGAACCTGTTTCAGTTAATTACAGTTTTGTGCTTTTTGTATTTGTTAAAGGCTCTTTTTTTTGATCTTATAAGTTTTTTAATTTTAGATGAAAACAATATAGGAAGTCTTTTGTGATTGAAATATTTTCTGCATACAGGTACCCATTTGTTGATACAGTAACTCAATTTTTCCTTAATACGGTGCCATATTTGTTTTACTTGTAACTCTTCCAGTTCCTTTTCCCAATTCCATTCCATTAGATATGTTTTTATTTCCTTGTAATTAGCTTTAGAATAGTTTCTCATTTTGGTAATACCTTTAACATTCATTGCATAATAATTAATTGCCCATAATACCATGCAATGATCACTATCTCCTAGAGGGGCAATAATTGTTGGGGATTCTGTCTGTTCATAAATGTTAGTGAGTATTAGATCCAAAATGTTAGCTTTTCTAGTAGGATTAAGTACAAGTTGTTCCAGGCCTATGGAAATAACTAAGTCAAGAAATTTAGCTTCCTGTTGACTAGAGCCCATAAGTGTGTCCCAGTTGATTCCTGGATAATTAAAGTCACCCATTAATATAATATTATCAAGAGGATTGATTTTCTGAATATAGTCCAGAAATAAATTATTACATTCCTTATTTAGAGAGGGCAGGCTATAACAAATACCCAGGGTAATAGGTTCTTGTTCTAATAATAATTTAACCCACACACATTCTATACAATCAGAGTTCGGGATGTCATTGTATGTTTCATAACAATTTATTCCTTCTCTAATATAGACTGCAACACCTTCAGTATGCCCATGATGTTTAGCGAATAAAATGTAACCAGGATATTTTGCCCCCAAAATTCTTGAGTAAACCAAGTCTCACTTACCCCACATATGTCTATTTTCCTAGTTATTAGAGTTAGACTGAGTTCATCAATCTTATTGTTTAGGCATCTTGCATTTAATAATAGGATGTTTAGTTTGGAATGTTGTATATTAAGATTGTGTTTTATATTTTTACTTTTTTTATAAGAGAGTGTTATGTTCGTTTTTCCTGAACTGGTTAGAAGTGTTATCTCAGAATCAATAGAACAAGCCTTCCCTCCCCCCTTTATAAGTTTAAAAAGGATGTGATCTCTTCATAAATCAAGTTTCCTAGTAGTGTAGATCCTTTTTTATTCAAATGCAGGCCTTCTCTTAAATAGAATTTCCAATTATTATTGAACTGTTCCCAGTGCGTTAAGCATTTTAAGCTTTGTTTTAAACACCATGCCCTTAACCAGCTGTTAATTTTTTTGATCTTTGCTTCCATGTAGCTATCAGCCCTAGGTGCTGGAAGTAGTTCAGAAAATACTATGTGGCCCCTTTTTCAGTTAAGATATTAGTAAGTCCTACAAAGGCTTCTTTGACCTGTTGCAAATTTTGTTTGTGTATATTGTTTATTCCTGCATGAATTATTACCAAAGGATCTTTACTATTTTGAAGAATTTTGTGGTTATTTTAGTAATGTCCTGAGTGTAGATCCACGGAAACAAGACCACAGTGCCGTGTGGCTTTATTACCTCACAAATTTGTCTATCAAGTTTAGAAATCATAGAATCTCCCAGTACAAAGATTTCTTGAGAGTGAACTGAGACAAGGTTTTCATTTAAATTAAGGTGTTTCCATCTCAACACACTCTATGACTTCACTAGGAGATGGTAAAATGTGTACTTCCATCAGATTGTTATTAGTATTAGTTGACCCATAAGTAGTTCCCAGAGGATTATCAGTACATAGGTTCTTAGCTAAGGATCCACAATTATTCTCAATGGGAGCTATTACAAGTGTATTGTTGGCTGAACTATTGCTAGTATCTTCAATTAAGTTTATGAGTGGATCAAAGCTGTTGCAAGTAGGCAGAGTAAAACATTGAGAAATTCTTCCTTTTTTAGCCGGTTTAAGGTATTGTGCAGTATACCATTCTTCTTCATTTTCTACTATGTCTATGTCCTGCCTACATCTTTTACGTAGGGATGTACCCGATACATCTTTAGTTATAGTAGTCCAAGCTATTCCCTGATAATCCATGTTTGGTGTATCAGGTATCTGAAGTCTTTTTCTGGTTTCAGTCTGGCTAAGTTCCAGGGCCCTTAACCTGTTGTCAAATAGAGTAATCTCCTCTTCAAGTTCTTGGTTCTTAATACACTTGGAACATATAAAGTCGCTAGCAGATGTAATGTTATTATCTAATAGGTACATATTACATTTAGTGCATAAAATTGCTAGGCGGCCATCCATTATTTTTAATAAAGGCTCCATGATTTTGAATTATTTTAGGAGAAAAGAACAAGTTTAATTTACCACAACGTGGATTAAATTGTTCCTCATGAGTTTCTAATTGATCGCCAAACACGCGCTGACGTGTGTCTTTGCGTGCATCTTCACACGTGCTCGACGTGCGCTTGCCCTGCTCGGGCACACCTGCTCACTGCAGGGCTGGTTTAAATAGCCCTGTCTGACCCGGAAGTAGTAACCAGGGTCACCAGTCTAGACCCAAGCTAGTTGTAAAAAAGTTTAATTTAGCGATTTATTATCACAGCCTTTTTAAGTACAGGTGAGTTTCTGGTGAGGTTCTAGCTGGATTTACCAGCTTACAAAGCCTGTCTGACTCCCACAACAAATCAGGTTCACAGCCCTCTTGAGTTTAGTAGCCCTGGAGAAACCCTCACAGGCTACCACTCCTCTACCTAGCAAGTGCAAGCTAGGGCTCGAAAGGCATGTCAAAGACAGTTAATAAGATGCAATCGTTCAGCATTTACACTTGCTTCATTTAACTTGTTGCATTATGACTAAAGACTGTTATTTTTACATATGCACAGTATCAATATAACAAATAAAGCAGGCATAGTTCAACACTGTTGCATGGTAAATGAATGATGTTGTTGTCTACATGTCAACAGCTAATAGACAAACACAACTGGTGATAGACAACTTGTGACAGACTGTACCATTTGGTGAATGAGATGTGTTGCACAGTTATTTATGATGGTAATTGAGATTTTTTGTTTCTCTGCAGGGAGAAAAAGTTAGAAACTGGCAGCAACTTCTTGTTATGTATGGGTATGATACAGCTACAAGAAAAGATATGTACAGAAGAGGAGAAGCAGTAAGTCCTCTGTTTTGAGATGTACAATCTTTGATAGACATGTAAGCATGGTTTCTCTAGTGACTGTGAATACTGTTGGTGCCAATTGAAGCCACTACAAAAATTTCCATGTTGTCACTGATCCACACAAGATCTTAGATGTCATAGTGCATGAAATGTGTCTGCCAGTATAGCATTTTATTGATATGCTATGGTTTCTTGAGAGTCGTAGATTGGAAACAATTGTACTGACCTATGACTGTTTCTGTCACAAAGTAGTCATTTAAAAAATTCAACATGTTCTGTCCTATTCTTCTGAAATATGAAGGTCATCATAATTCTTCAATATTAGAAGATATGCATTTTTTAAGTGTTGTTGCAATCTCTGTTTAAAACTGCTTGTAGAGTCATCATACTCTACTCATCCACTTTTGTACCTTAGTAAACAGGTGGAATGGCCAGAATGCATGGATAGACCATGATGATAGATTATACTGTGAGTGTCAAACATTGATTGGTTAAAAACTATTCTACCAGCTGTGTAATCTGTGATAGGAGTGTCAACTCTGAGCCCGTTGGAGTCAAACCTGTGCAACATTAGCAACAGATATTGAGATGAACTCCTGAGACGTATGGACTGATTGCATCTGCCTCCACACCTTTTACAGGAGTGACCACATTGAGCAATGGTGAATAGCTGTTGAAATTTGACACTTTTGGCTTGAGGGACAAAAAGAGTAATCCACAGCATGTCTTCTGTGGTTTCACGCTGTGAATGGCCACATGAAACACATACATATTTGGTTACATATGACACTGTGAAGTAGTGTCACATTGGTGTGCCATTTTCATCCAAGTTGTTTATGATAGCCATCATAAACTCACTAGTGTCTTGCTGTACTGTATGTCAGCAGCAAATGTACTACATCCGTCATATGTACCTAACATCTGTCGTAATGGTGTTAGTGACTGTACATTGTTAGACTGGTCAGAAGTCATGACAATCTGTTTCAAAGCGTTTGATAGGAGATTGTCTTGTGAAGCAGATATTGCCTGCATAAAGTGTGGCATGTGAAGAAAAACATGCATAGCTGAGTTAGCATAGCAGTTCACTCTAGTGCTGTTGTCAAAGACTGGTACAGCAGCTACACCAACTGATTTCTGACAAATTGCTGGCTCTGAATGTTTAGTTGAAGTTGTGACCTTTGTTGAACTCTTTTGAGTTGAATCTCTTCTGGAAGCTTGTGGCTGTTTGGTGACACCTGTAGATTTGACTGAACGATGTGAGACAGTCAGATATGTAGGCAGTGGTATTAAAGACATTTGTGGCTGATGCAGAGTACGTAGCCTGTTGTACTCAAGAATGCATCACTTGTCAGCTCGTATCTTCTGAGGTGCTAGAGTTATAATGTGCAACCCAGAAAAACTGCGGACACATGAAAGTGCTACATAGATCATGCCATCCTTGAAAATGTCTGTACCTATGTCCACCATTGCTGAATCCAAGCTCAAGCCCTGAGATTTGTGAATAGAAACAGCATATGCAACACATAATGGAAACTGTTTCCTGTTTACATAGATATCCTTAAATACCTGGAATTTTATGCAGGTGCATTCTATGTGTACAGGCTGTTCCATGTTGTCAAAGTGAACTACAAGTGTCTCAATGTATGTTTTCTGCACATTGTAGACCAAGTCAGTGATGTTTCCCATGGCACCATTTACCATTTCTCATTCGACATCTAGATTACGTCATAGCATGATACATGCATTCCTACAAAGTGTAAGAACAGCTTCTAGGCCAGCTGTGCGTGAAACATCTGACTTGAGTTCACTGAGTCATTCTGTCATCTTTGCTACTAGGTTGCGACTAAGAATAACACCATCAACTGTGTCAACAGCATGGAGAGTTACAATTTCTTGGCTTTCTCTCTGCAGCATAACATTGTTGAATTCAGTGCATTTCTTTAGTCATGGCATAAGGCACACTATGTGTCTTCCTGTAGAGTATGCATCACTGAAAACATTACATGCTGTTTCTATGGATGCAGTATCTACTGTGATTCTCCGATCGTCTAACATAGCAACATGTTCTGGTGATAGAGAACCTGTAAGAGCTTCATCTAAAAGTGATTTGTAAGCCAGATCACCACTTTGTCGCATGTTCTCATACAACTCGACATAAGTAAATAACTCCCAAATGTTATACCCTGCAATGCAACCAAGAATATTCTTAGCTTGCTTGGCAGTTAGAGTTGTAAACACATGCTCTGCATTCACTGGTGCAAGCTGTAAAGGTCTCCCAAAACAACTATACTTTTTGCCGCAAATGGTACTCCATCATCAGTACCTAAGATCTCCTGCAGACATAGATGATGAATACAGGCAAGCATGACATTGGAGACCATGCTGATTTCATCAGTGATGAGTAACTTCATCTTTGTGAACATGGAACGGAGCTGAGATGCAACCTCAAATGGCAGTTTACGATATTTTCCAGTTTTGCCATGTTCCACTGGCAACATAAAGAGATGGTGTAATGTAACTCCACCAATGTTGTATGCAGCTAGTCCTGTGGGAGCAGTGACAGCAACAGACATTGATGACCCTGTCAGGCTGCGTATTTCAGCAGTGATGACTTCAATAAGGAAACTCTTTCCTGTGCTGGCTGAACCACTAACAAAGATTAGTAGTGGCTTATAGTCATGACAGTCACATTTTTTTGTTTCATGTAGCAGGCCATGATGAACAGTGTCAACTACTTGAGAGTGAACTGCATGCTGCTGCTGATTTAGTCTTCCTCTCAAGTCAGTTGTGTTGACAGTGGAGTGTGTTCCATGTTGCGTGGCTGTCTCAATTTCTGAGATTAAGACTTCTGGGGCATTGAAAGGCAGAGGTTCAACTAGAACAGCTTGTCCTTCTGGATCAAGGTTGTCTTGTGAACTAACAGGAGTGTCTTCCTGAAGCTGCTTCTCTGCCTTCTCGAGCTGTTCTTTCTCAGCCTCTAGTCTCTGAATGTATGTCTCTGAGTATTCTGTTTTGAAAGTCTCGTAACTGTGATTGAATTCTTCATCGAATGTATCACAGTTGCCTTTTAATTCAGATTCACTCCTCCAGGGTCTAAATAGGAATAGGAGAGCAAAGTAGTAATGTTTTCTGCTTTCCAATGTGCCTAGATGCAATTTACAGTGGTCTATGAGCCATGGCTTGTGTCTCTTTATGAGACAGCCATCCACTCCATCCACCTTGTAAATCTGGTGGGTTGAGTCAGGTGATATATCTACCTTGTAGTCATACCACTTAGCCACCTGAAAGAGACATCATGCATCCATGTTGTTGTGTCTACGTGTGGTATGTGTCTATCAGGTTATTTTCAAGATATATTTTGAAGAAGGCGTCTATTAGCAGGAGCTTCTAATTTCAGCATGGGGAATCAGTACACGTTGCTTTCTCTTTGTAGTTTATGCTGAGAAACCGGACAGCATCAGACTTCCCATTCCGATGTAGTACCCATTAAACGGTCACTGGCTTCATAAGCTCCACATTCTCTGTGTGAAAGGTCTTTAAGCCCAATGACCACAGCTGAGATGTCAGGCTTCTGTTTGAACTGGCAAATATCTTCCCAAAGATCTTGCAAGCTAGTCTGCTCATGTTTGGTTATGTACAAAGTGATGTACCGCACCAGGGCCAATGAGTTATCATCCACAAACTGAACATCTATGTTTGCTGGCCACATTAGAGAAGAAGAAGAGTTGGTTGTAAGTCATTGATGCTTGCACCCTCTTTCTCATCTCTGGTAAACTATATACCCTCTTGGTAGATTTTGCCTCTCAAGTGGTGTCACATTGCTGAGAAAAGCTCATTCATGAAACCATCCTGACAAACCTGCCTTTGAAATCTGAATCCATACTGTAGGTACCAATTAGGATTTGTTCTTCACTACTGCCGGCAGTATTTTGCACAAATATGTCACTGGAACTTTTAGAACAACTTCCACAGTGTAGTGACTGTCATACTTGTCTGGAATGTGACAAGTGATATATTTATTGATGAATGATAGCACTTGTGCTGCTTCCGTTCACCTATGTGTGGTGCATCCTTGATCCACAACAACATATGGATATGAGGGGCACCCCTTGCTTGATACTCCATCCCCCAAAAGTAATGCTCCACAATACCAAGAGGTGGATTGTGCTTTGACAATATGAAAGTCAGAATGTCATGGAACTGCTTGTGAAAATGCCTTGTGACAGACACAGGATCAAGTGAACACATTTCTCCGACAGTCATTGATGAGATGCCATTGACATCAGAATTTGCCCACTTCAACAGTTCAATGAGCTCATCCCAGGCATATTCAGCACAACTAAGTGTGACAAACCATGTGATTGCACCATACTCTTGCAGCATTGTCATCACTTCAGAGTGTCTGCGATACCAATATTCTTTGGTGCCTCAAAGACTTGAAAGAATGGAAGACAGATTCACTTGCACATTTTCATCTTTCTGCTTTAATTTCTCTAGAAATTGAGCAGCCCTTTATTCCATCTAGTGGAGTTGTGAGACGAATAGTATGTGCAATAGAAGCAGACAGAATGCTAAGTTCACTCTCCCAGAGGAGATGAAACAGGTACTGTATATTATGTCTGAATTTTCTGTCTTTACTGAGCACACGGGTAGTGCGGTACTCAACACCCTGTACAAGCACATCTCTTTCATCTAGACATCCACCTGACCCTTTTGGGAATAAGTCTGGGAAACAACGTGCTTCTAGTGTTGCCTTCCAAATGCTGACAGGCTCACCTTCCACCTGTTTCATTTGATAGAGATCAGTGTTGTCTCCTACTGGATATCTGCCATGTAGTGGGTGAATTGTGTACTGTTCATACACATTATTACTTGTCTGTCCACTGACCTTCTCAATCATTGGTTTACTTGTTTCCAAGAGATCATGTTGGACAGAGAGACTAGTCATGTGATCTATGTCAAGGTCTGTATAAAAGGGATTGTTACTCTTTAAATAAGTAAGAGCAAGCTTTACCTTCTGTAAGTTGACAACATCTTGCCAGATGACCTTGGACTTTGTTGGAACACCATTTACAAGAATCACCAAACTATTTTCTGTAGAGATTGCTTCCACATTTTCCTGTAGAAGAAGTGGGAGATACATTATGAAACCCTTTAGCGATCTAACCAGTTCTTTCTGTGGAATGTTTCATGTCTTTGTGTTCAGATGTAGAATGGTTTGGAATGGTTTCATTGTCTGAATTAGAATGTGTTCAAACATATTCAATGTTGAAATCTCACTTGGTGTAACATGTGCCTCCATATTATTCAGCATTGACCTTGGTGGCAAAATGTTAGACTTCAGTTTGGAGAAGCGGTGCTAGAACAGCAGAATGGTGTTTTCTAACTGAAAGTCAGATTTTAGCAGCAAAAATGCTGAGAGACAGAACCACATGTCATTGTATGGTGACAAGGTTTCCAGGTTCATTGTGACTGTTTGTTTACTGCAGCACAAATGGTCACATGACACACATACAGAGTCAAACTTCTGAGACTTTGCCAGCTCAAATCTGTGAATAATAAGTTTCTTCCCAGAAATATGCCTCTGAGTGCTGTGTATGCATTCAGTGACCTGTGAATACATCACAGAAATTGTGCACAGTCAAAGAAGGATACTGTTGTAGCCTTTTTTTTGATGTCATACACAACTTTTCTGAATAGTTCAAGCACATGAGACATCTTATGCCATAAACGTTGCAGTACAAACACTGCTCTGTTAACAAAAGCATGTACTTTGAGATGCAATTTCATCAAAGACAGATGACTCTGTCTTTTTGTGCTCATGTCTCATCACAGCAGCAATAAGCCTGTCGATCTTAGCTTTACTTGCTAGTGATCAAAAATACTTTTGCTTTCTCAGATGAAAATCATCAGGTGTGAGTTACTGGTGTTGTTTAGGAGGTCTGTTCATAGTTGCTGTTGCAATAGTTGTGTTTCGTCTCAGAAATCTACACAACTGTTGCAGAGGTAAGCATTTGTTACTTGCTGTAGAGGAAGTATGTGCTTTTGCTATGGAGTGAGTTGTTGTTGAGCTCACTGTTGCAGTAGAACTCTGTTTTCTTTTATGTCCTGAACTCACATCAGTGTTTTTTTGATCATTCTTAAGTAACAGTGACGTACTATGATACCTGTCTCGTTTTCCTATACATCTACATCTGTATTTAGTAGGCATCTTTCGATATGTAAGTTCAGCAGTGGCAGTCAGCAGTTTTACAGGAAGTATCGCACTCTATAGGAAAGACAGAGAAAGACAATATTAGTATATGCATGTTGATGTGTTCTAACATTGTACTACCGAGACAGATGATTTAAGTGATATCTTTATTAAAAAATACATGTTTTAATCACATTGTTGTTCACATTGTTATAGTTTTATTTTCATTCCTGTTACATTGTCTTGTATTGCATTATCACTACAGCATATAGATTTTGTTGTGTATGATTTCAATTGTTCAGTTATACTGATTAGTATTATTGTGAATAGTGTTTTTAAGTAATGCTGTTACACTGTTGGTTTACACAATTACTATATTAACAATCTTTCTGTTAATTAGTAACACATCAATAAATCAACTTTACAGTTAAAGCTGTACCAGTGCATTTGCACATTTTCATGTCACTTTCCTCAACATTGGCATTTTACTGCAACTACTTGTAAGTATAGTAGTTGTCATTTTTCACATCCTTGCTAAAATGTTTTTTCTATGTTACGGTGTACAGTGCCATACCTGGGAAAAGTAAACTACTGTTCAAATTCCATTGCAATAATGACAGTGACACTGTTCATGAGCAGAAGTATGGAAATGAGTACATAGAAAATTGGTGATAATACTCAGTAAAATGACTATTTTATGAGTGTATGTACCAACTGTACAACACACACTCATAAGTTAGCGATTTGTACAATTTTCATGGCAGTTTTTAACATTGGTATTTTCACCAAACCTCTTTGGTGTGTTCGTGACAGCTGTCATTTTCATCATTCTGTTTGAAATGTGTTTTTCGCACTTTAGTGCAGAATGGCAGCAGAGTCGCTATGCAAAATCAGTGTTCAGAGGAAATAATGAAAGTGACAGTGACACTGTTCATGAATAGATGTCATAAAAGTACTATGTTAAAATTTTGGTATGAATAGTCCTTAAAATTAGTGTTTTACACAGTGTGTGTAGGAACCGCACTCACGGACACTCCGCGTTACCTGTTTGCTGTGTTTTAATGCTAGGTTCTCAACATTGGAATTTTGCCACAGTTTGTTGTGAACTGAACAGGTGTCATTTTGCATATCCTGGCCAAAATGTGTTTTCACAATTATGACACAGTGTGGCGCTGTTGGTCTGTGAAATCAATGTTTGGAGCAGATAATAAAAATGACAGTTACACTGTTCTTGAGCAGAGGTCCTAAAATGAGTGTGTTTAACATTTGGTGACAAAATTCCATAAAATTACTGTTTTGTGGGCGTGCTTAACAACTGCCAAACTATGCATTCCTGCATTCGCTGAACAAAAACACCTTTTGGGGGTGCATTTACAAAGTCACAACACTATGTGTCTCCACTTGTGACACTGCCAATGCAGTGTTACAATGTGTGGCATTGCAAAATTGCTTGTTTTTCCATAAATCATCAAATCCTGTTGAAAATTGAAATTTGTTTGAAAAATAGTGTTGTGTGCATGAAAGTGTTGCAAAAAGTAGTGTCGCTGCATTCGACAGTGTCATAAATAATAGTAATGTCGTGTTCGACAGTATTGCAAAGTAAGTTGAACATTCAACATTGCACTTAAAAAGTGATGTCGTGCATTGACAGTGTATAAAAAAGTACTTTTATGTCTCGACAGTGTCACAAAGTGGTGTCGCGGCGTATAAAGTGTCGCAAATTTTTTAACTTGGAGTGGCAAGTATTCATTATCTAATCAGATTCGATTGTTATTTGGGGACAGCTCGTTCTGCCACTGTTATGCTAGATTTGTCAGGTCATGTGAGACAACCAATCAGAGATGGACAACACTGAAGAAGAAGTAAACAGCAGCCATCTTAGTTTATACTGAGAGACAGCATATTTCAAACTGTAACTACATCATATTTTATAAAGCATTTTGCTAGTATGATAAAAAGTGTTAGTAACATGTAAATACTATTAATCAAAATCATTTTTAGTGCTGTATTTAATTATGTTGCTTGTTATAACCTAAGATGCTGTATTCTTTAGGTAAAACTGTTTAAAGTCAGATAGTAGTTTAGTACTTACTTGTACAGATACAGCTGCAATGGAGGGAGATAGGAAGCTGCATGTGACCCATAACAGAAGAGGAATAATCAGATATGTTTCTGCAGCTGTAATTGTTTAAAACTGCCTATGAAAAGGATGCATTTTTCCCACCTCTTAATCTTTTGTACATTTTGGCTTGTAGGAGAAGTGTAGTAATAGTCAGTGCATAGCTCATAGTTGGTCGGCTGAAGGCAGAGTACTAGCCAATTATTTTATTTATTTGTGTTATGGATCAGCCTAGTGCAGCTGGCTTGAAGTTGTAGGAGAAAATATCAGTTTTACTTCCACTGTAGGCACTGCAGGGTGAACACTGACTTTTTAGCTCTCGTCCACTTCTAAGTTTAAAACCTGAGAATGGCAGGAAAATAGCAAAAGGACTTTGTGGATAGTTGGAAGCAGTATCGTGAGACGAGCATCTGACTATGCTCAAAATAGTGATTTGGGAGAAACCTGCAGCTCCCAAATTGCTCTGTAAAGTGGTTTGGTAGGGGTGGAACGAGGTCAGAGCACCTCATGCTAACCATGCACAGACTTTTGAGTACTCAGCCTCATCCAGACATATTGCTGATACATCTCGGAGGCTATGATTTGGGCAACAAATGGTGGGTAGCTTTAGTAACAGAAGCAAAATTGGATCTTGCTTCTATTATGGGTATGTTGCCTGCCTGTAAAATCCCAGATATTACAGAGCATAGGGTCTGGCAAGCAGAACACCATATGTACCTGATTGACAGAGCCCAAAGAAAAGTCAACATACAAATATCTGCATTTCTATGCGAGTCTGGAATGTACACCATACGTCATCCAGAAATTAAGTTTTGTTATGATTGGCTATACCTATCAGACGGTGTACATTTTTCACATGCTGGCAATTGCCATTTCCTGGGAGACCTTCAAGATGCAATCCTCAAAGTCCTCTAAGAATGTCAGACTGTTTGAACAAATAACAAAGTATAAACAAAGTTCTTTTAAGAACCAAAAATGTTGGTCAAAAATAGAATAGCTGCATACATCGACTCACACAGATGTAAACGGATGGGTTGGGAATATTCAGACCATTCCAGGCTGTGGAACAACACTGGGCAAAGTGCAACAGGGGTGCAGCAGGTTGTTGCCAGGGCAATATTTAACAGTGCTGTGGCATGGTTAACATTGTGAAATATTTGTGCCTGGTAAGCTGCATTGTGCATGTTACTCTGGCAGTGCACGTGTGTAAGTGGGTAGAGAGGAGTGGGGGGATAGAACACTGAAGTTCAGTGGTGGTAGGTTTAAGTATTACACTGTTTAGTACTATACATGCAAATGGAGCCATAATGTGTAAGGCGTCCAAATATGCCTATTTTGATATTATTGCTAGTACCTATTTGTAGTGGAAAAGTCCTGCTTATCAATAACTTGTTCCTTGCATTGTGGATGTCAGCACCTGTTGTGTAGTGATGCCCCCGTGGAGGTTAGTGGTTGTATTTTTTGAGCTAAATCTTGTTTTCGTAAAAAACCCACTGTAGTACAGTGGAGTGTTCCTTTCACCTTAGGTGATGGCGTAAAGTTTTAACAATTATCCATTGTGGCCCTGTTCACTTCTACTTGTTCTCTGATTGGTGGAGGGAGCTGTACTACAGGACAACCAAGTTATTTTATACAGAAAACTGACAATTGGGTGAGAGGGGTTGGGTGTAGTGGTGTATGATGAATATATGTTACTTAGCAAAATCACAGTTTAGTTGAGGGAGGGGTGATGCCACACTTGATTGTGCTGTGGCTTGGGTGGCTAACCACAGGTGGTTGCTATCATGTTGTTCTGTTCAATAATGTAGCTCCACTTTGTTGTCAGTTATCTTTATTTATTTGGGGGCTCAACAGTGTTCAGTGCAAGTATGATTGTGTTTGTAGATGTTAATGGTATCTACGGCATCAATAACAGGATGTCAAGTGTGCACACAAGTGTTACTATGGCTATTACAACCTCTATGAAAGAATGTTCAAATGTTGTGCTGGCAATGTTGGTACTCATTGGATATATTATATAATGAGACATTTCTGTATGCATGTTAGTATTTGTAATAATAATTACAAAATTAATAAGATACAAGCGGTTTGTATTTTGTTCTGATGAAACAGAAGAACAGTCATAATTTTAGCAGAACATGGCAGTAATGTGGTATTAGTTGTGTATTTTTTGCAGAAAAATGAGAATCTGGAGCTTAAGAGAAGTGTGCGCACTGTTTGAGGTAGTCCAGGCACGGGGGAGTGCACGTATTCTTATGCGTAGCACGAACCGGAAGTTGGACAGTATGTGGAGGTGTATACATACCTAGTTGCATGTTATTTTGAAATTGAGGAATAAAACAACACTTCAATGCAAATGAAAGTGGAAGCTGTTGCGGCAGCGTTTCTATCAGCTGAAGCAGAGGGAGGAGATACCTGACCAAGACATGTGCTGGTACTACCTCAGCTATGAGCTTTGGGAGGTGGCTGGAAAGCCAAGTGCTGGGGAGCATGTTACGCCATAAGTAAAGTAACAATATTTTCATAATAATACTAGTTGTGTTGTGTTGTAGTGGACGTCCCATCCTGCAAACATGATACCACCTAATGTAGTTGTGTTAATGAGAGCATGTGTTTCATGTTGTAGTGGATACCACACCCACCAAGTGCAATGTGTGATCCCTGTAGGCACTTACTTAAATTATTTTCTTGGGGTTTTAGTGATGTGCATACCCCCCCAGGCATGATTCCAAACTCTTGGTAGTCGCACAATGACAGGAATATCTGGTGTTGTAGTCGTGCCCCCCCTGTCCAGAACTGTGCTGCCTATCTTCCTGTACACAGAATAGGTAGATGGGTAGCAAACTGCTCAGGACTCTTCTGACCACCATAGCTGTCTGATGACTGTGCTATGCATGAGTGCTACCGCAGTCTCTGAACAGTTGTGGTGGTGAGAAGAGGGTGACCTGCTTGCTGGAGCCGTACCCACTCTGTGTATTGGAGGATGGACAGTGCACTTCAAGGTGGGGGGGCCAGTAAATAGGTATTGCTGTCATTTTGGAGTGCTGTGAGTCATAGATTGTGCTTGTGGGGCTGGGGGGAGTACTAGTTCATGACCAGGAAAAAATTTTTATTTCCCATGGGCAACGGGTTTGGAATTGCAGTTGCATGGGTGGGTGTACAACTAGAACAGCAGGGATATTCTGCTGTTAGCATGACAACATAGGGCGAGGATCATGCTTAGGGAGTGGGGGGGACCAGTATAACTGCAGGGATATCCATTCATTAGTGTGCCTACGTGGGTTACAGATTATGATTGTGAGGGTGGGACACTAGTAGAAGAGTGGGGAAATCATTACAGAAATGTGGGTGTGAGGATTGGGGATTGCACTTGGGGAGTGGGGGAGTAGAGGTACTGCACTACCAGGGAAAAAGAATATCATATGGTAGAATGGGGACGGGAGTCATGCTTTGAGTTGGGTACACTACACTACTAGGCTGACTTGTTTGTATCAGGCAGACATATGGGTGGGTGGGTTGTATGCACTCATACTTACTGACTGTCACCACTATTCATGGTGGTGCCTGATTAAGGCTGCAAATGTTTATGTGTCCATTACAGAACATGTGTCTCACTGACACAACAGTGGGAATTAATCTTAGACATTCATCTTATAATTGACTGTTACGGGATGCTGCTGTTCCTGAAGCTGCTTGTTAACACTAATCTCCTTATTGTATCAGCATTCTGAGTCTAAAAGTCTTAAACTGTGTCTGTTATTATCGATCTTTGCTCTGATCATTTGAAGCATTGTTCATTCTGTTATTGTTCAAATAACATTCCAGTTCTCTCAGTTTACTGTTACTGAATCTAGCAATCTGTACGTCTGATAGAGATTTTAACTCTGGTGCTATTTTGGCCCGATGTCATTCAGTCTGTGTATGTTAATAGTTTTCCTAATCAATCATGTGGCTCTAGTGCAGAGTTATTACTAAGGTAAGGTTTAATTACTTGTGTTGCAGGGGGAAGGTAACTTCTGATGTCGAGTCGTATACACTATAAATGACAATGTCTTATGTACAGGTGATAACCATAGTCTCATCATCTCTTGTGGTTGCTTGGGTAACTGTAAACATCTTGAGCTGTGCTGTCAAGGTTTAGTGATGCCGGAGTAACCACTTGAGGTGACTATACCATGGTTATTAGCTGTATATCAGGTATTATCCTATATAACTTCAACTGTTGTTATCTGGAAGTGTATACTGACTATAGACTGCTATTCAATTCGACAGCAATGGTTATCATATAAGTAACACTGTTGAACTGATAACAATTTAATTAATATTGCTTACTTGTTTAGTTGCAATATTCATAATAATACATGTGCCACTTAACATGGCTGTACCATAACTGCACAATACTTGATCAAGGAACATGTTAAGTTACAGATATATGTCAATAATTTTATAAGTGTTTCTAAATAACTGACCATTCGAACAATATAGTTACTATAATATCATTTTGATGTTAATTTCCACAGATACGTCAGAGCTCTCCCACCTGTTGCCGAGGTGGTCCCAGCACAGACAGAAGCTGTGGAGGCTGTGGACTCTGACTCCAAAGTGTAATCTTTGTGAGTCAGATGGTAAGAATACACTTGTTTTGATAATGTTGACTGTCTCCTATGAGTACTTGTTGTGTATGATATTAGTAAACCTTTTAAAAAGTGAAGACAGAGTTAAAAGTGTTTCCCTGGGGCTATAATGAGCAATGTCGAGCTGACAAAGGATTAAGGTGCAGCAGCACAATCACAGTATACTGAAGAGGAATAGGTCATGGGAAACAGCTTCTCAATTTAGCATGAGAATGACAGAGCATTATCTGCAATTGCAGTGTAGGAGAAACTTGGACCTGGAATAAGAGAGGTCTGAATATTGCAATGAGATAGTTCAACCCACTACATGTAAAACACTGCATACAGATGATAAGGTAGCCACAGGCTAACTATGTGAACAATGTGTTTGCCAGGAAATGTGTAGTCCTGGTACTGGCACAGGCAGCAGTCTATGTGAAACTACATTATCTCTAACTGTTACATGTTTCCCAAACTATTTGTATAGCAGTAATATGTCGGTGTGGGTTTACCGTGGACTTGAACCATAAACTGGTGCAAACACATTTCCTTAAAATAAAAGTTTGTCATATTCAAAAGTAACATGGAAATGAGCTTACTTAGGTACTCTTTGTGCAAATGTCAAAATTAGCATATCATTGTGCGTTCGCTGTCATACTTTTTCCACTGGAATAATGGTGTGGAACTGCACTAAATGTGCAGAAATATCTTGGCACTGGGCAAACAGTTAGGAGTTATATTATACACTTTTTAAAACTGCACTTTCACATGTGTTGCAGCCTGCTGTTGAACTATTACAGCACAGCTTACACACAGGTGGTGGTGGTGGTGATGCTGTGTGCAACTGTTATACTGCTGCATATGGGATACTACACAACAGCCAGTACAGTATGAAGGTGCTAGTGGTGTGTCAGAACATCACTGAGTATGGTGAGTATGAGAGCTGTGCTGACTGCTGTATATACAGTTACAGGCTAACCATGCTGGTGTTCACTTACAGTGAACATGACTGTTATGTTGTTGCGTGCCCCATGTCTGGTGTGCCTCTGGAATGGTATATTCACAGTGATATATATATATATATATATATATATATATATATATAGTATGATTTTGTGTGCTGTGAGACTTGTACAGCTGTGCCAAGACAGTATGTAATATCTGAAAGGTGCAGTGCTGTAACAGTACAATAAATAGTAAGGCATATGAACTGCATGATGTGTAGGACTTTTGTGGCCAAACCTGTTTTCTTCAGACTATGGTGAGTCATACAGTCTAGGCACAATATACTCTATCACTCCAGAGTGGTGTATATGTATAGTGGCGGGTGTTAATGTGCACAGAATAGTGGTCTGCAGGTAAAAATATACCCTCTTTTTTGCTACAAGTTTCGATGCTGAGAGGGACCTGGGGGTGGTGGTGGATGTCAAGCTGAGCAAGTCGGAAACTTGTAGGAGGGCAGCAGCCAAGGCCAACAGGATACTGGGATGCATCGCTAGGGGGATAACCTCCAGAAGGAGGGAAGTGATACTCCCTCTGTATAACTGCTTGCTGTGGCCATGCCTTGAGTACTGCATGCTGTTTTGGAGGCCACACTTAAAGAGGGACATTAAACTCCTGGAGAGGGTCCAGAGGAGGGCAACCAAAATGATTTGGGGCTTGGGGGACAGGACCTATGAGGAGAGGCTCAAAGAGGTGAATATGTACACATTGGAAGAGAGAAGGGACCAGGGGGACATGTTAGAGGTATACAGGTACATGAAGGGGGTAAATAGGGGAGGAGCAGTCAGGGTGCTTGGAAGGAAGGAGGAGGGTGCCACTAGAGGACATGGGTGGGAAGCTGGAGGAATATTCAGGGAGAAAGGAGGTGCTACTTCACTGAGAGGGTGGTGGAGCCATGGAATGCTCTGCCTGGGGGGCTGGTGGAGGCAGAGACAGTGGAGGGGTTCAAGAGGGGGTGGGACAGGTACAGGGGAAGGGTTCTGGAAGCAAAATCCAATGCAGTGAGAATATCCAGAACTGGGGAGGGAGAAGCCAGAGAAGGCGAGGGGGATAGCAAGGTTAGCTCCCAGGGTGGAGGCTGACCAAACGAGAAGACGTGAAAGACCATTAGGCCTATTCTGCTGGCATTTTAGTATGTTAGTATGTAACATTGACTGCCTTATGAAGTAAAAATTGTCAGTATCAGTAATAAAGAGCATTTATTTGTTGTAGAGTGGAATATGGAAAGTCTGTTACCTTGTTGGTTAAAAGACATAACATGACTGTGATAAATGCTCCAGTAGAATGACAGTTACAGTGTAATTTTAGAATACAAAGAGAATAACAAGTGGCAGATTTAACTTGGGATGAGATATTCAAAAGGGTTGTGTATGCTGCAATACAGTTGTAACATGTACAACACACTGATACGTCCCAGTGTAATGTTCAAAAAGGGATTATGCACTCCACAAATTCTGATGCACCATGGCACATCATTATTGCATGTGACAGAAGTAAAGGTGATTGTGGCCATACAAAGTCTGCACATCTCTATATGCAGACCGGCATGTGGTAAGTATATGTATGTGAAACCCCTACTTGCGTCACACATAGTAAAGTGAAAAAAAAAACCCACAATGGCTGGCCAAACACAGCTGAGGTGCAGCATTATACAGTGCAAGACAGGAGCTGCTAGTTGTGAATACAATCTGATCTCTGGCACTATTGTGTGTTGCCATCATACTCCCCACCACACATGCTAATGCTAGGCCATGTATTGGTTTACAATCCCTGGTGGTCTAATTTACCTGCCGTGAACCAATTTTGGCTCTGCTGTTATAAATATATCCCTAGTGGAGTAGTGCACACTCCTTCTTGCACAATTCTGGTCTTTCAATGATATATATATATAATACGGGTCGTACAGTGTAGTCTTGCCAGAAGCAAATAACGTGCTTCATGGATTTATCACGGCCCTAGTGGTGCAGTGTTTGCATCCAGCAGGATTGTGGGTAATATGCTGAGACAGTAGTGTGGTGCATTGCAGTACTTGTCTACCTACCCAGACAGTCACTGTTGCTACACCACTCTGCCTCCTTGAATGTTGGTCAACAGTTACCTACCTGCAAGCCACCTGGTTGAGCATAGTCTGACAACATAAACTATGAGTGTACATACATTGAGACACAGTGTGGGCCAATAGGCATGTTGAATATAGTATAGTAGACAGTCCCAATGTGTTAATGACACTATAGATTCACATATTAGGACTGTGTAGTACACTATAGTGTGTACAGTCAGTGGGCCATGTTGTGTAGCAATTGGAGTACAGCCACCCTCCATGCTATCAGTTGTTGGGTGTGTAGCTGTTTTGCAGGTGGGAAGCTGGTGTCTGCTGCTGACTGACGGAGTGAGGATGTTATCATGACACAGTGGTAGGGTTGGTAGTGGTACAACAATCAACCAGTGTACTACTTAATTGTATTCCCTGGAATAGGCCTGGATTCAGCCACTGGGCCAACAGGCATCATGATTTATCAATTTATGTCACAATTAGGCTGTGATAAGGGTCCAGTGCACCTCTAGCTTTAAATATATCATGGTAAATCTGCATTTGGGCATGGGGTGGGATCCAGAGGAACATCGCAGTTATATATATTATGGAAAGACCATTAGTGGATGACAGGTTTTGGTTCACTGGATCAGTATGGATATTTCCATATAGTAAGTGTGCGATTGGGTGAGTAGTTGTTTGTACTTGACAAGCAGGAATATTTTCTTATAGTAAGACTCTGAGCAGGTGACGAGGTTGCCGGCAGTGGACTACAAGGGACACTTTTAATGTTGTAAGGATGTGATTCAGCTAGGGGGTGCATTGATGCTGAAGGGCATGGCCGTCAGTATATAATGGTCACTTTGTGGCAGTGTGCCACCTACAAATCACTGGTAATTGGCTTGCTTGTATACAAATTGGTCCACACTAACACAGAAATGTTATCATTTGCATTTCCCATGGAATATGGTAACATGTAGGTGTCCATCACTGAATATTGTGGCTGATGTACATAGTAGAACAGCACTTGTGCTGTGTTGTCGATATACTATTGTGTGTCGACTTCCAGTGGCACAGTGGCACTGTACCACGAATGATGCAGGTGGTGAAAGTGTCACATTCTAATGTACTGACCATATCGCGGCACTGTTGTATATTGCTGTGTCAATTTTTTTGAAACACCCCAGTACTGCTGCAGCAAGGATTTTACCACTGTCTGATGCAGTGTGAATATTCTAGCTCTTCTGTGTATTGCAGCTTTTATAGTACTATTTTTAAGATGTTCTACTGTTTGATATTTAGAATTGTGTGGCATGTACTTGAATGGAAGTAGTGCAGTATGTGATCTGTATGTAGTACAGTAAAAGTTTTGTTAGATATTGAAATATTTCAATTATGATAATTAAATAAAGTTTTGATATTTTTTATAGTGTCCATGAAAGGTGTGGTGAGACCAGTGGTGTAGGTGAATCAGGAGAAGAGTGCTACTGTAGAACATAAGTATAACATCAGAAGCATACAGTAGATATGTTATGATAAGTACATTAATATAACAAGTTATATCCTATTATATAATGGGCATAAAAATTATGTATCAATCCTTTAATCTCATTGGGTACCTGACACACCTCCTTCATTGTAAAAGCTGCAATCACTACATGAAAAGAGGTGGCAGGCAGTTGTATCTCTAAAACCCATCTGACCACTGAAATTGGAAACAAAACTGCCATATTGAACCCAGCTAAGCTGCTGTGTGCCGCAGCTGAGCACAAAATGCAAACACACTTTAGTTTAATAATTTCACTGCTACACAAACTAAGATGGCAGCCAGCCTCTTGACTGATAACTGTGCATAAATCACTATGACACCCATCTCGGTCCACACGTCTCAACATCTTTGTCACTTGCATTCACACCCATTTCACTAAACAAAAAACATTAGTCATTAAAAGAAAAAAAACCAAAATAAATGGATACCTCATTCTCATTAAGAGACAAAACTCTACAAAGAGCGGACTCTTGAAAATCAAGCACAAAAGAATTATGCCTGCAATGTGCTCTCCATCACTGTTTTCGGCATCTTAACTGGCTGCTCGCTCACAACACATACCCTGAAAATACAGTGCAACCAAGAATAATGAAACAAAAGTACACATCCTCAGTAGCAGGGCAGTCTAGCAATCGGGGAGTATTTTTTTCCAGTACGAAAATAACCACAGTAAAATTGGATTAAATAGGGGAAATAAACTTTTTATTTACTATTTTCTATCTGACCCAAAAAACAGGACAGTGTATAATTGCAATGTGCCACTTGAGGATGCTGGTAATAACAGGATTTGCCATGCATGGTGTGTTTTGGATACTCGGCTGCGTCTCGTTGACAAACAACACCCCAGGACATGGATAAATGCGGGCATCACCAATACCGTCTTGTGGAATATTGCTTGAATATATGGTAACTGAATGCAGAATCATTGTAACTCTTTTGCATATTGTTAGTGGTCACTATAATTTAAGGGTTAGACACACGTATCTGGTCTGTGATGTGTTCCACAAAGTTGTGACTACATATTACAATTTCCCATTTTCAAACGGTGCCTGATGGATTGTTGATAGTAAGAAAAGAGTTAAATTCTGAGAGATAGAGAGTCTGTACATAATTCTAAGTAGTACTTAGAACATTTACTGTTGCTTTATATTCTGCTATGTTATGATGTGAAGAAAAAAAAGAAATGTTTTTATTGTATTTATTGTTTGGATATTGTATCACTTAATATGTATTTAGGTAATGTCTTACTGAAAGAGTTTCTGAAAGAACTGACAAGTCTGATATTGAAATGCTAAACATTAGTTGTACATACTGGCCCAGATATTCAAAGGGTGCTTTGAAGGAAGGAGGAGGGTGCTACTAGAGGACATGGGTGGAAGCTGGAGGAATATTCAGGAGAAAGGGTGCTAGTTCACTGAGAGGGTGGAGTTATGGAATGCTGCCTGGGGCTGGTGGAGGCAGAGACAGTGGAGGTTCAAGAGGTTGGACAGTTACAGGGAGTTCTTCGAAGCAAAATCCAATTCAGTGAATATCCAGAACTGGGAGGAGAAGTCAGAGAAGGCGAGGATACAGGTTAGCCCCAGGTGGAGGCTGATCAAGCGAGCAGGCGTGAGAACCATTAGCCTATTCTGCTGGCATTTTTGTATGTTAGTATGTAACATTGACTTTCTTATAGTAAAAATTGTCATATCAGTAATAAAATATTTATTTGTTAAGTGGAATATGGAAAGTTGTTTGTGTTGGTTAAAAGACATAACATGACTGTGATAAATGCTCCAGTAGAAATGATTACAGGTAATTTAGAATACAAAGAGAATAACAAGTGGTGGATTTAACTTGGGATGAGATATTCAAAAGGGTTGTGTATGCTGCAATACAGTTGTAACATGTACATCAATACACTGATACGCCCCCAGTGTAATGTTCAAAGGGATTATGTGACCTGACAAATTCTGATGCACCATGGCACATCATTATTGCATGTGACTGAAGTAAAGGTGATTGTGGTTATACAAAGTCTGCACATCTTATATGCAGACCTGCATGTGGTAAGTATATTTGTGTGAAACCCCTATTGTGTCACACATAGTAAAGTGAAAAAAAATACAATGGCTGGCCAGACACAGCTGAGGTGCTACATTACACAGTGCAAGACAGAGCTGCTTATTTGTGAATACAATCTGATCTCTGGCACTATTGTGTGTTGCCATCATACTGCCCCACCACACATGCTAATGCTAGGCCATGTGTTGGTTTACAACCCTGTGGTCTAATTTACCTGCCGTGAACCAATTTTGGTTCTGTTGTTATAACATATCCTAGTGGAGTAGTGCACACTCCTTCTTGTACAATTCTGGTCTTTCAATGATATATATATATATTCTGAATGGTTACAGTGGTCTTGCCAGAAGCCAATAACGTGCTTCATGGTTTATCACAGCCCTAGTGGTGCAGTGTTTTACGTCCAGCAGGATTGTGGGTAATATACTGAGACAGTAGTGGTGCATAGCACTGTTACCTACCCAGACAGTCACTGCTATACACCACTCCTCCTTGAATGTTAACAGTTACCTACAAGCCACCTGCTTGACATAGTCTGACAACATAAACTATGGAATACATACATTGGCACAGTGGGGCCAATAGGCATGTTGAATATAGTATAGTAACAGTCCCAATGTGTTATGGCACTATAGATTCATTAGGACTGTGAAGTACACTATAGTGTGTACAGTCAGTGGCCATGTTGTGTAAAAATTAGTACAACCACCCTCCATGCTATCAGTTGTTGGGTGTAGCTGTTTTGCAGGTGGGAAGCTGGTGTCTGCTGCGACTGACGGAGGAGATGATATCATGACACAGTGGTAGTTGGTAGGGGGGTACAACAATCAACCAGTGTACTGCCAATTATATTCCTGAATAGGCCTGATGCAACCACTGGGCCAAAAGACATCATGATTTATCAATTAATGTCACAATTAGGTAGATAGGGTCAGTGCACTTAGCTAAATATATCATGGTAAATCTGCATTTGGGCATGGGGTGGGATCAGAGAAACATCGCAGTTATATATATTATGGAAAGACCATTAGTGGATGACAGGTTTTGGTTCACTGGATCAGTATGGATATTTCCATATAATAAGTATAGCGATTGGGTGAGTAGTTGTTTGTAATTGACAAGCAGGAATATTTTCTTATAGTAGACTCTGAGCAGGTAGCGAGGTTGCCCGGCAGTGGACTACAGGGACACTTTTAATGTTGTAAGGATGTGGTTGATTCGGCTGGGGGTGCATTGATGCTGAAGGGCATGGCCGCCAGTATATATAATGGTCACTTTGCAGGCGGAAGCACCTAATAAATCACTGTAATTATTTGTTTGTATACAAATTGGTCCACACTAACACAGAAATGTTATAATTGCATTTCCCATGGAATATGGTAACATGTAGGTGTCCATCACTGAATATTGGATGATGTACATAGTAGAACAGCACTTGTGCTGTGTTGTCGATATACTCATTGTGTGGACTTCAAGTAGCACAGTGGCACTGTACCACGAAATGATGCAGGTGGTGAAAGTGTCATTCTAATGTACTGACCATATCGCAGGCACTGTTGTATATTGCTGTGTCGAATTTTTTTGAAACACCCCAGTACTGCTGCAGCAAAGATTTTACCACTGTCACGATGCAGTGTGAATATTCTAAGCTCTTCTGTGTAGTGCAGCTTTTATAGTACTATTTTAAGATGTTCAATGTTTGATATTTAGAATTGTATGTACTTGAATGGAGTACGAGCATGTGATCTGTATGTAGTAACAGTAAAAGTTTTGTTGATATTGAAATATTTCAATTATGATAATTAAATAAAGGTTTTGATATTTTTATAGTGTCCATGAAAGGTGTGGTGAGACCAGTGGTGTAGGTGAATCAGGGAAAAGTGCTACTGTAGAACATAAGTATAACATCAGAAGCAATACAGTAGATATGTTATGATAAGTACATTAATATAACAAGTTATATCCTATTATATAATGGCACAAAAATTATGTATCAATCCTCTAATCTAAATCTGAACCTGACACACCTCCTTCATTGTAAAAGCTGCAATCACTACATGAAAAGAGTGGAAGCAGTTGTATCTCTAAAACCCATCTGACACTGAAATGGAAACAAAACTGCCATATTGAACCCAGCTAAGCTGCTGTATGCCGCAGCTGAGCACAAAATACAAACACACTTTAGTTTAATAATTTCACTGCTACACAAACTAAGATGGCAGCCAGCCTCTTAACTGATAACTAAGCATAAATCACTATGACACCCATCTGGGTCCACACGTCTCAACATCTTTGTCACTTGCATTCACACCCATTTCACTAAACAAAAACATTAGTCATTAAAGAAAAACAAAAAATAAATGGATACCTCATTCATTAAGAGACAAAACTCTACAAAGAGCGGACTTCGAAAATCAAGCACAAAAAGAATTATGCTGCAATGTGCTTCCATCACTGATTTTCGCATCTTAACTGGCTGCTCGCCACAACACATACCCGAAAATACAGTGCAACCAAGAATAATGAAACAAAAGTACACATCCTCAGTAAGCAGGGCAGTCTAGCAATCGGAGTATTTTTTCCAATACGAAAATAACCACAGTAAAATTCGATTAAATTGGGAAATAAACTTTTATTACTATTTTCTATCCGACCCAAAAAACAGGACAGTGTATAATTGCAATGTACCACTTGAGGATGTTAGTGAGCAGGATTTGCCATGCATGGTGTGTTTTGGATACTAAAACCGTCCCGTTTGCAACAACACTCAGGACATGGATAAATCGCATCACCAATACCGTCTTGTGGAATACGCTTGAATATATGGTAACAGATGCAGAATCATTGTAACTCTTTTGCATATTGTTAGTGGTCACTATAATTAAAGGGTTAGACACACGTATCTGGTCTGTGATGTGTTCACAAAGTTGTGACTACTATACAATTCCCCATTTCAAGCAGTGCCTGATGGATTGTTGATAGTAAGAAAAGAGTTAAATTCTGAGAGATAGAGAGTCTGTACATAATTCTAAGTAGTACTTAGAACATTTACTGTTGCTTTATATTCTGCTATGTTATGATGTGAAGAAAAAAAAGAAATGTTTTTATTGTATTTATTGTTTGGATATTGTATCACTTAATATGTATTTAGGTAATGTCTTACTGAAAGAGTTTCTGAAAGAACTGACAAGTCTGATATTGAAATGCTAAACATTAGTTGTACATACTGGCCCAGATATTCAAACTGTGCCCAAAAATTGCACAACAGCAGGAGCAAGCACAAGTCCACTGTGCCCATGCGCAAGAAGCATGATATTCAAAAACTGTGCAGGCCAAGATGTACCTACAGCCGACGACTGAATATCACACCACCTGCACCATAGCTCAACTAGGGATGTGAAGTTGCACATATCTGATGCGCCATAGCGCAACAAGGGATGCTCAGAGGAGCAGTCCAGATGTGCCATAGTGCAACCAGGGATGCCCCCTGCAGCAGGGCTGCAATGCAACAGCACAACCAGGGATGCAGGGCCCACCACCCACACCAGATGGGCAGAGGAGCACACAGTACAGACATCATCCCCACACCTATGCACTGCACAACCGGAGACTGGAATAACCACCGACCGCGGATACCAGCAACAACCAACAGCCGGGCCATGGTGCCTAGCAAACCCTGGCAAGCTGTAACCGCACACAAGGAAGGCTGACCACCCTGTAGCACACCATCCCACCAATGCAGAGCACACCCTGCACCACAATCACCATACACCCTTCCCAGGAGTAGTGCCCAACAGTGCAAGACACCCTATGCATGCCACCACCCCCACTGTGACAATGCAACCCTGTGCACCACAGAGCCATGCAAGGCATCCCCACAATGTACATCCCACTGCAGGTGGCAGCAGACAGCAGTGCAACAACAGCATACACAGTGCCACCCTGCAAATCCCCCCTGAGGTACAGCTGAGAGACCGACCATGCGTTGCCACATGAGGTACCCCACATGTGACAGGGCATGCCCCAGACCCCACCTCCAGCCATACAGCACCCTGCACACCCTTCCAAGGACACATCCCATCTCAGCACTGGCCACAACAGCCAGCACAGACATGCACAGTGTAGCATGGAAACATGCACCACACAGGATGCAACACAGTGCATGGACAAACACCCACCCATACCCAAGGGCACACCAACACAGGGACACAGTAGTGGGTCAACCAAGCCACTGGCGTGTGGTCATGGCTGATGTGTACACATGGCCATCACCCGTACATTGCAGACACTGGAGCATATCCCCTGCAACAGACACAAGCGACAGCATGGAGGGGGGACAACAACAGTGGAGGCCACAGTGCCACCAGAGGCAGAAGTGCACCATACTGGTGATGGAAGGCAACCTGGCATTTTGCCGGGTACAGTTGTTATCCAGCATGGACAGCCACCACTGACATGCCAGCAGACCGTGCATATCACAGACATGCAAGGGTGTCAGCTGCACAGGCCATGGATGGTCTGACAGGGGTGCCATACACACAGTGCAAGCCCCATGGACCACTACACACAGGCATCCGGTGCACAGAGTACAACACACAAGCCACAGACAGTGACTGATCCTTCTACCCACACCATAGGCGGTTCACCTCTGCACACACACATACACACACACACACATGCCCATGTGCACCACCCTGATACCATGCACACCACTGCAGCTGAGCACCTGTAGCCCGCTGCAAATCAGAGAACCACCACAGTTGTCATAACAAAATGCTTATATTTAAAAAGTAACAAAACTATTACAACTATTTACAAGAGGGAAGAGCCACATAACAGGTGGGGGTAAGGGCAGGGTGAACATATGAGAAAGGAAAGAAGAGGTGCGAGGTGGGTCAAAGGGGAAAGGTGGTAGTAGAACATGGACTCTCAATATGTGCCCTGGTCCTCCTCCACATGGCACCTCATCTGCTGCTCCTCCTCCTCCTCACCCCCATGGCGGTGGATTCACTGTAACAGCTCCAGTGTCACCCCTTGCCTACTCAGGCAGCTCCCGCACCTCCTCTCAGTGCCTGGAGTTGCTGTCCACCTAGGACAAGGGAGCAGAGTCAATAAGTGTGACTGTCCAGCCCCCTGCAGCCCACCCATCGTGCATGGCATACAGACATGTGCCACACCCCTATGATGGTGTGCAACCACCCACAGTGACTGTGTCCACAAGACCTGCCTATCCAGGCATCCACAGCCATGTGGACCACTGCACACACACACCGCCCATGTCCTGCACAGCACCACCATGGTCATACAGTGACCTGGCTATGCGGTGTGAAGGCAGTGCCACAGCCATGTGCCTGGTGCACGCATGGACCACCATTGATGCACTCCCAGACATGCAGTGCCACTGGACAGTGCTGACTGTAACAAGTTGTCTGCATGGCAGTGGTGTCAATGGATGGTGGCCATGCCCCCTGCCCACCCAGTTATACAGCATGCAATAGTAATCATGGATATAAGGCACTCACCATCATCAGGCTGGTCTATGTGCTGCTGAACGCCATCATCCCTCCTGCCCTGCTGCTCCTCCAGGTGGCGCCTCAACTCCCTGGCCTGTCTGCATTCTTTGGGCCCTAAGGTGCAAACATGGAGAGAGGAACATCAATACAATCCGATAGCAAAGTCCCCCGGCCCCCATGTGTGTGCAATCCCACACAGCCATACCCATCCACCCCACACCCAGATACCACCACCATGGCCAACACTGGACGGCCCTCCCCATGTGCCAGACACATACAACCGTGATACCTGTACGGATGATAATAATGTATGGATGTGGCACCTACCTGGCTGTGGCACCATGCCCCTCCTGGCACGTGCCCACAGATGGGAAAGCAGGTCCGGGTCCCTGCGCCTCAGGTCCCCGTAACGGTGGCGACACTGCTCCACCATGTGCCTCATACCAGTGGCCTCCTCCAGGGCATCGGACACCTCCTGCCACACTGCACTCCTGGCCCTGTCCAGGGGTGCATCTCCATACAAAGCCCCAGCATGGGGCTCTACTATTGCCACCAGGTTGGCAAGCTCCACCTGGCTCCACATGACTGCTCATCTCCATGCCATCTCATCAGTGTGGTGGATTCAAAATGGCGCTCGGCAGAGCGGTCCTGCCACATGCAGATGCTGCGTGGTACAGCGCTGCCATTCCCTATCATGCTGTCTGACTGAACAAGCGCGTGATAGTGCACCCCTATGCCTGACGCATGGTGCCTAGGGGGCAAAAGGTCAGACAGGGTCAAGGGCCCACAGCGCGATTGGAGCCCAATCCATGTAGCATGATTGGGTGCCCGTGTACCACCTCCTGTAGCAGCCTACAGCACTGTTGCCCCAGTGCACCTCATGCCCAGTGCCACAGCGCCATATATGTGAACAGCACTGTAGTGCCACTGGCACAATGGTGGCGTTCCTCGGCATTCCTCCCGTGCACAGCACATCAGCAGCATGGCAGGCTGCTGCATCATCAACCCAGGCATGCGCAGTTAGGTGTGTACTGCGCATGTCACAGAACTGTGCCCTTGGCTTAGCACGTTCGACACAATTGCGCCAAGCACAACAGCGTGATATTCAGCTGGCATATGCATATCATCTAATCAGTCATTCAATGGCGCAGTCACTGCATTTGCATCCACTTCAAAATGTGCCTCACCTCATTTGCATGGGTTGCGCTATAAAAATGCGACATTAGGCTGCACTGACCACAGTCGGTTACTGCAGTATATTGTGATGAGTTGCATGCTGTTTGGGAGTGTGGACTGTGGTGTTTTGGACATGCATGGGACTGCACAGTCACAGGTAACACCTGTCATTCTCACAGGAGGAATCATGACCAATCGTGAGGTGGAGGAAGAGGAACAGAGACGTGGGAGGAAGAAGAGGACAAACTTCTCAAAGGCAGAGACAGATGCCCTGTTTGAGGCCTACCTCGACCAGGAGCCGCTGCACAGTGGATGCCAGGGAACACTACAGGCTCATGATGCTGCATGGGAGGAGGTGGCGCGTGCTGTCAACCTGCATGGCAGCCACCAGCACTCCGTGCAGGAGTGCAAAAAGAAGATGGGCATGGACAGGCAGAGAATTAAAGAGAAGGTGGCTGCCATCAGGGCAGCATGGTCTGCGACTGGTGGGGGACAGCCAGAGGTGCAACACCTGACCCCACAGGAAGAGTGGGTTGCTGGCAGCATGCAGCGTTGCACCATCGAGGGTGTTCCAGGTGGTGTGTTCCAGACGGGTAGTAGCCCATCACTGCATGGTAGGTCCTGGTCTGTCAATGGGTGGGACAGGGTAGGTCACATACATTAATGCTACTGTTTTTCCCTTACAGCTCCTGAGCATCTACATGGGTCAGCGGGGTGGGCTTCTCCACTGAGGGCAGTAGCATGAGATGGAGGAGGGCCCATCCACCTCCACAGGCATACAGGGGTCAGGGCAACAGTGGGTCTGCCTGGACGTCCGGACTGATGTTGGTGGAGCAGGTGCGGAGGAGGCCCTGCCCATGTCCCAGCGTGCCAGCGTCCATGGATGCCAGCATGATGAGACTCGGGCTGGTGCCGGATCCATCACCAATGATGATGGAGCTAATGTCATGGGAAGTGAGACATGTGGGCCACAGGATGGCCACACAGCAGGTGACATCACGGCCATGGCTGTGGGTGGTGCCGCCATGGAGGCCTGCGTGTCATCACAGTCCCAGCCTGTGCCTGCCTGCACCAGTGGGGCAGCCCTAGTGTGTGTTCAGGACAGTGGGGTGGTTGCGGCCACTGTGGTGGCACCATTGAGCCATGGAGAGCGGCAGCCAGAGGGCCAGTATCAGCAGTCGGCCAATGGCCATGGGGGTACACTGTTAGGGTTGGCATCAGTGCACTGCCTGTGGACATGCCCAGGCCTGGTCCTGAAGTGCAGCACCCACCCTCAAGGGATGATGAATATCAGTGCCGCGAACACCATGAGGGACAGCATGCCGATCAGGCAGATGACCTCTTAGATGAGCACACCCACATACTGCAAGCATTAGTCAATCAGCAGATGTGGCTTGTGATGGCGGTGGATGCACTGAGTGCAGCTCTGTGCCAGGCAGAGAAGCGGAGCAGCAGAGAGACCGCTCTGCTCCTGGCAGGGATGGACCGGTTGTGGGAGGATGTGACCGCTGCCATTGACAGGCAGACACAGGCATTCACAGCTGTCATGGCCACAATGGGCACACAGTTATTTGCCCATGCATCGCAGACACCACGCAATGCAATGTTCACCCCCTGTTCCCAGTGTCTTGCAACACCCTCCTTGTCGACACCGGGTTCAGCTGTGGGCATCCCGAGCACGCCTGGCGCAGACATGTTCGGTGTGCTGCAGACCCCTGCGTGAGCACGGTTGTGTTCACGCATTGGAACCCCTGCGAGACCGTCGGTACCACCCCATGAGGCCAGTGGTCAGCCTGTCACTGCTGGTGGGTCTCGGTGGGGCTGCCCACACATCTGTGGTGGCCTTGGCACTGTGGCATGTGACTGACCTGTCTCCCAGCACTGTGTGCATTGTGTTGTTCAGGTGGGGTACCCGGCCCTGCATGCACACACACTTTCCATCTGCACACCCTCCCGGCTGTGTTCACTGTGGCATGTGCATGATGATGCCTGTGTTGTGCTGTATGCCACTGTGCAATGGTGCCCAGCATCTGACGCGCACACAATGACAGGCAGTGGACCTAGTTGTCTGTGGACGTGTGTGTGGCTAGGGGTGGTGGTCTGGGTCGGTGTGCCTCCTACCCTTTTTGCATGTCTTGTGAGGTGTGTGTGTGTGTGTGTGTGTGTGTGTGTGTGTGTGTGTGTGTGTGTGTGTGTATGACCACGTGCCATGTTAGATCTTGCCCATCCCTGGTGGTGTGTGTGGTTCCATGCTCGGCCACTTCCCTTGACAGCATGCAACCCTGGTGTTTGTCCATGCATGTTTGTGGGTTGTGCCTTTGCTACTGGTGGTTGCACATGGCCCCATGATTTACCTGGGTTGGCTGAAGTGCTCCTCTGTGATGGTGTCCTGGTGCAGCTGTGCCAGCCGGATCAGTCGGGGGTCCCGTCACCCAAGGGGGGCTGCCCATCACCATCTTCACCAGCGTCCTCATTGTCCCCATCATTGTCACCCTCTTTGACCTGTACAGCTATCCCACAATCATTGGTCATGTTGTGCAGGATGCAACAGGCCAGGAATAGCCTACAGGCCTTTGAAGGGCTGTACTGTAGGGCACCGCCAGACGTGTCCAGGCAATGGAAACGTGCCTTCAGCATCCTGAACACCTGCTCAATGATATTGCGTGTGGTGGCATGTGCCTCATTGTAGCATTGCTGCAATGTGGTCACGGGCCGCTGGTATGGTGTGAGCAGCCAGGGATGGAGTGGGTATCCACTGTTACCTGTGTGTAGAGGGTGGAGTTAGTTTGGTGATCAGCATTGCCCTGCTTTGGGCCATCTAGGCCAATACCCATGTCACCTCTAACCATGCCCCTCCCAAGCTCTCTGTTTGTCCATGTGGTTTGCATACTTACCCACTAAGTGGCCAGTGGGGATATCCCCACTCTCAAATCTGTGGCACAGTGCTGACTGGTGCCAGATGAAGCCATCATGTGCTCCCCCAGGGTGCATGGCACAGACACTGATTATGCACCCCCTGGCATCACACACCACCTGGCAGTTGATGCTTGCATAGCCCTTCCGATTGATATATGCGGCCCCTTCAGGACCAGGTGGTGTGAGGATGGCCACATGGGTGCAGTCTATTGCCCCTAGCATGCCAGGCATATGTGCTACCCTGTGGAACTCCTATATGTTTGCTGTGCACTCCATCGGTGTGCTGGGGAAATGGATGTACTCTGCAGCATGTAGCAGCAGTGCGCTGAGGAATTGGGTGAGGTGGCATGACGCAGCTGACTGGGTTATGCCTGTGGTGTCCCCTATTTGTCTCTGGAAGGTACCCGTGGTGAGCATGCACATGCAAGCTGTCACTTTTGTCTCCACTGACAGAGCATGGCTCCGCCGTGTGGGTGCCTGCATCACATCACTGCACAGCTCACAGAGCCATCTCAGAATTGTCTGATTCAGGCGGTACCAGCCCACCATCTCGGTATCGGTGTACAGCTTGAAGCTGGTGCGGCTCGGTACTGCCTGTTGGGGGCATACCACTGATGGGCCCTTCCATGGCCGTGCCCCCTGCTGCCTGCCTTCTCACCCCCCTCATTACTGCCTCCATCTGGATGGCGGCACTGGCCATGTTCCTGGCTTGTGTTCCCCCCGGCAGCTGTTTCCGTGTTCCCCCTGCTGTCCTGGCTGCTATTTCCCCTGCACTGGGAACACCTTTCTCTGGTGGCCTCAGTGCTGTGTGGCACTTCCCCCTTCTGCACTGTGGTTTGGCTGTGGCTCCCCACACCTTCCCTGTGCCTGTGGGTTCAGGATGCCCTTTCTCTGTCCTGACCTGTGTGTCTGTCCTGCCCTGTGTGTCTGGCTATAGTTCAGCCACATGTTCCTTCCCTGTAGCGTTCTTGCACCTCTCCCTTGTTCCTTTTTATTTTGGCTCATTTCCACTATTGCGCAACTTCCGCTTGCTCCCCTATTGCACATGATGCATGTTGTTGAATATCGCACTGCGCCATTTATGCATGGTTCCTCCCCCTACAGTTGCGCATGCATTCGTTATCATTGTGCTCTTGCTCAGTGTGATTTGGGGGTGCATCTGCCTCCTGCTGAATATAGCAGAATGGCACATTTTCGGACTTGTGCTGGAGCAACCCTATTGTGCATGGTGCAACACTTTTGAATATCTGGGCCACTATGTTTAAGATCAGTAGAAAATGGTTCTTAAATCTTTGTTGTAAACAGGTACAATAGAAGAGTGGTTTTAACTTGTTGCTATGTAACAGAAATTATTGTAATGAACATTGACTAATATGTATTGACTGACATTACAGTGTCAGGGTGTGCAACAGACATATACTATTAAGAACTAGTTTACAAAAACAGTACGTGTACATTGTGGTAGTTGCACAGACTTTAGAGGATAAAGGAATTTAGTTTGCTCTATATCTTACTGTGTTATGCACAGTTATCAACCATTGTATGACTCAAAAATGTGATTCCTAAGGTTATATATAATATTAATGTAGCACATGTACAATTTCTGAAAAGTTACAGAACTAATTTACTTACAGTTCATCATATGTGACTGATATGATATATGGACTAAGAAGAGTCAATTTTCATAATAACTAGTTTAATGTGTATTACTAGTAGTACAGATGTATGTCTGCTTACAAAAGATACAGGAAAAGATAACATTATTATATGCAACACAAGAAAGAAAGCTGAATATTCATAAGCACATATTAATGGCTTTTTTTTTGTGTCTTTACAGAAGAAGAGCGTGAGGAGACATGCACTGTCCACTGCTGCTGTGTCCACAGGCTCATGCAGAAAATGGATGGAATAAAAGAGAAACTGCTATCATGTGAGGGCAAGACAAATTATTGTCCTCTCGCAGTGCAGCAGGCAACTATTAATTAATGCTCGAGCCAGATTACAGCAACAGGTGTCAATGTGCAAGTAGCACTACTTCACCTGCACCACCACCAACAGGTCTCGCTGAAACGGAGTAAGCAGCCTCCACAGCTTCATGTGTATCTCCCCCTCTCCCATGCCGCAACAGGTTCCACTTTTGTTGAGCCTCCACATACTATCCAACTTTCGGACTGGACTGCCTCGAGCAGTGCCACACCTCTCTTTCAAATGGACAGTTTGTTGCCTGTAAATAGCTTAATAATTTTCTAAATAACAATTACATTTTCTTTAAAATATTTGCAAGAATCAATATTTTTTCTACATTTTTTTAAAAAGAGTTTTGATCATGTGAAATTGTTTGTATTTTTTATTTTAGTTTTATAAGCATTATTTATTTTTGTATCACAGACAGATTTTATATTTTGTATCACATTTTATATTTTATGTGATTTATATTAAAACATAAATAATACAGTATTTTCTTACAAAAAACATTGCTTGTGTTTCATTTTTTGCTTTCTGGGGAGGATCTGTTAAAAATATATCATAATAAACTATTGCTTTTACTAATCTTAAAACAAGGGTGTAACAGGTGATATTCTATAAATCAGTGAAAAGTTTGTAACAACCTTATGCTAATCTTTTATTTCAGATAGCTGTAGAGCTTAGCAATATGCTGTTCAATATTTTTCATTGTTTTCATACATGTTTATGTTATTAGAACAATATGGGAGTATGACAGATTATGTTGATGGTAAGTTAATAACTATGTAAGTAGATTTCACACTTGGGCAGACGTTGTGGTATAATACAATGGTGCAAGATCATAAGGAGAGTGTGAACATAACTGTTGACCAACCATTATTGTCTAATTAAGAAACAGTGATATTTGTTATGCTGTACATGAGAGACACAACACAGTTCAACATACTTAGATTGTGAAATACATACAATTTCTTATCATTTTTTTCCAGAGAAGTATGTTAACATGAATACAGGTTTTTGAACACTATCTTTCAAGTCAAGGTAGACAGGTACAACATAAAGAAATATGGAGATCTGTAACTGTGTTTGAGACAAACATGGTGCCACATGCTGTGTTGTATTACAATGCTAGCATTATTGTAAAATCAAAGAATGTGAAAGAATAGCAAAATATTGTTTTGTGTGTGGTATTGCAGTGCTAAGTACATGCAAATGAAAACCAGTAATAGTAATGCATAACTACATAGACACCCAACGCAAAATATTATGTGCTCTTAAGACCATCCAAGTATTGATGTGTGTAACTTTCCATTACTGTGGTTGTAAATGTTAGTTCTTGGAATTTTTAAACACTTACCATTGGTATGTCATACATGAAATAATGTGGTTGGTTCACAGCATGCCAAAGGTGTGCACTCCCACCACTATATGCATAATGCTAATTGTTTGCTGGTTGTGTGGGCCATAAAGTATTCAATCTATGACCACTGCATTCATATACCAAATTATATGGTGGGAGTGGGAGGGCAGAAGGGTATGCAGTAGCAGCACTGCATCCATGCAGGTGATCATGTGTTGATAGTGTATATAGTGAAGGGCCCATCCCCGTACCACTGCATGCATATGACAATTCACATACTGACACTGCATGGCCTGTAGGACCTATACTGCCAGCACAGTATACATACACCAAATGATATGATGAGAGCGTAGCAGGCAAAGGTCTGGAGTACCACAATTCATTCATACAGTAAATGATGTGTGGTGAGATTGCGTGACTGCACTGCCACATTTGTATTTACTACTAACACTTCTCATTCTCAAAAAGAAGGGAAATTCATAGCAAAAAACTCTGTTTAATGTGTCAGTTAGGGTTGTTCCACAGTGAGAAAAGCAAGGAAATTTGGTGTTAGGGTTGAAAACCCTAACTCCGAATTCACCCCCCCAGCACCACACACACACAGACACACACACATACATTCAAGTAGGGGGGCGGACCAAGGCAACACGACCAATGACAGACAACCAGCAGCAGGTGACAGAAATAAAAAACAATTGTCTAAATGTACTACAAGACATCCCCACCCACCTGACCAGGTACTGCATGCTCAGTGGAGATCAACAGCAAAACTGAGGCCATGTACACCAAATGTACACATCCCTGATTGCAGGTGCACACAACTTACCACACTTAGTAGTTGCATGGCCTTACCTAGCGATGTCCCACACCCCACCACACCTGGTACTGCACCATGACTGGACATCAATGATGAAAATCTCTGATTGCAGCTGTACAAAGGTTTGTACGCCTGAGTAAACAGAAATAAAGGCAACAACATACATTTACTACAAGACACATCCATCATCAAGATACAAGAACTGGTGCATTTAAGAAGGTAATTTACGTAGTACTAAATTTACTCAGCTGTCCACCAAGATACAGAGGCTGATCTCGAGGTATGAGAAAACTATTCCCTGTACTAGAATGTGCAACTCCTAATGTCAGCATCAGCTATACAGTTTCAGTGATGTAAGTCTACTGTTGCTGTGCATTTATTTACCTTCAGTGTGTCCATATACTACAAATGCAATCACTGTTCTGTCTAACTAAGAGTGTAATTACCTGGTTGAGGCCAAACAACTTGTAAACATCCTAACATTACTGTACCTATGAGGACGGAGGTGTATCACGGATGTCTATAGGCTCAATTTTCCTGTAGCTCTTTACTGAGGATGTACTACCTGGTAAAGACAATGGCATTGCCTCTCTGATGCCTCAGTTATTGAAATAGTGGTAAATTTAGTATTGCTGCAATGAGTGATCTATACCACTTATGCCCACAACCTCACTTTTCTTGTAGTTGTTCTACACTCAGGTTGTAGTACCTAGTCTTTGGGTTTAGCAGACCACTCTGTCACTGACGCCTTTGAAGTGATAACTATGTAAATTGTAGTACAACAGGAATCAAGTAGGTATACCATAGATATAAACAGAATTTCTCTTAGTATAGCTTTTAGTCAGAATGGAATAAGTGTTGCAGGACAGGAGGGGGCATTCTCTATCACAGACTCTGTGAGTTATAATTGTACTAACCTTTGCATTGCTGCAATCATTGAGTTATAATGTTGATCTTCATGGGTGAATTTTAATTGGGGTTATCCAGTAACTATGCAGTACGTGGTCTGAGTGGGTGGGGCACTGCCTTGCAAAGCTCTTCCAGTGCCTAGCAGTGGAACATTGTGTATACATGAAATCAACACACAAATTATACCTGTACAACTACTTAGTTTTTTCCTGTGCTCTATACCTAAGGTGCAGTATCAAGTGTGGTGGGGTGTGGGGCATCGCTAGGTAAGGCCATGCAACTACAAAGTGTGGCACATTGTGTGCACCTGCAATCAGGGATGTGTACGTTTGGTGTACATGGCCTCAGTTTTGCTGTTAATCTCCACTGAGCATGCAGTACCTGGTCAGGTGGGTGGGGATGTCTTGTAGTACATTTAGACAATTTTTTTTTTCTGTCACCTGCTGCTGGTTATCTGTAATTGGTCATGTTGCCTTGGTCCTTCCCCCTACTTGCATATGTGTGCGTGTGTGTGTGTGTGTGTGTGTGTGTGTGTCTGGCTCTGGGGGGCGTGAATTCAGAGTTAGGGTTTTCAACCCTAACACCGAATTTCCTCGCTTTTGTCACTGTGGAACAACCCTAAGAGATGAATTAAATGGAGTTTTTTGCTATGAATATATATATATATATATATAGTATATATATATACAGTATATATATATATATATATATATATATATATACATACACACATATATATATATATATATATATATGTGTGTGTGTGTGTGTAAATATGTATATATATGTATTATAGTGGCATGGTAGTGCCACTATAGTTAGGGTTGAGTACCCCATTTAAGGTTAAATCTGAAATTTGGCAGATTATTAACTTTGCCACTGTATGCAGATCTGCCTGAAATTTGGAATGCACAGTCTGGTACCATAGGTCTGTGAACCTGCCAAGTTTTGTTACAATCGAATGTACAGTTGCGGAGCTACAGAGCACCAACAACACACAAATTATGCATTTTTGCACATTCTTTGCTCGCATCTACAGCCCGCACAATTTGTGTGACCTGTACAAAACCTTCATTGAGCATGCAGCCAGGGTCCCCGATGTACCTTTTGAAGATTTTGTGAAAAAATATTAAACGGTTCAAATGTTATTTGAAAAACAAGTTTCCCATTATAGTTAATGGAAAAAGTTAACAAAATATGCAGATGACCCTTGTAGCGTTGCAAATTGGCCATCTTGTTTTCAGTTGGTGGTCACAGAAATGCTTGGCATTTAAATTTGGGACCCTCTAGGGACACAATTCTTGTTGCTTTCACCTAGTCGAGCCCTGAGGATACTAGCCATGTCTTTTGGGGGTGGGGTAAAACACCCCAGAAATATGTTTTTTTTTTTTACTTTTGTAAAAAGTAATGTTGCAAACTACTTTCGTATATGTGACACTTTCATGATTTCATTTGCGAAAGTGTCGTGATTTGTGAAAGTACTTTGCAACACTGAGGCCAAAACAATAGGGAATATTTGCCACCCTGCTGCAAAAGAACGGTTTGGTCTTTTGGGCTGAAATTTGAAGGGAAGAAAGCCACAACCCCACATATGTGCCTTATTATGGTTTGGTAGAGGGCTGAAAAGTTATGGCACTCCAAAATTGATGATTTTTACCATAGGATAACATTACAGCATTCGCTGCACCTTTCGGGGCCCGTATCTCGAAAACGGTTTAAGATACAGACTTTTCGTCAGAAGAATGCTTAGTCCTCCACTAGACAGCTAGGTGCAGAACTAGCCTGGAAAGTCATAAATAATATGAGATTTAAAATTTTGTTCTACATCATACGGTTCCTGAGATATAAGGAATTTAGTATTCCAAGTGCTCATTTTCTGCTCCAAGGGACATTTTTATGCATACATTCTTTGAATTCACTGTGCTTTTAAATGCACTATTTTTTGGGGGAAAAGGGTGTGTGTTTGCATTACTGTTACCATTAGCATTTCCGCAGGCATTTCCATTACAGTTAACGTTAGCGTTTCCGCCTACGTCATCATGTGCATTACCCTTTGTGTTTGCGTTTGCACTTGCATTGTATTACTGTTACCATTTGCATTTCTGTTACCATTTTGTTTGCATTTACCTTTGTGTCACCATGTGCGTTACCATTTGCGTTTGCGTATGCGCTTGTATTTGCGTTTCCACTTGCGATACTGTTTCCTTTGGCATCATTGTTTGTGTTACCATAACTGTTTGCATTTCCAATTGTGTTACCGTTACCATTTGCGTGTTCATTATCACTTGCGTCTGCATTTCCCTTGGCCTCAGTGTTTGCATTATTGGTAGCATTTCCATTGTCGAGTGTGTTACTGTTTCCTTCTGTATCACCGCTGCCTTTATCATTTGAATTTCTGTTTGCATTTCTGTTACTGTTTGCATTTTCGTTACTGTTTCCGTTACCATTTGTGTTTCTGTTGCCGTTAGCATTTGCGTTACTGTTTGCGTTACCATTTCTCTTTTCATTTATGTTTGCACTTGCGTTTCTCTTACCGTTTGCGTTATCATCTCTGTGTGCATTACCATTGCGCTTGCATTTGTGTTACCGTTATTGTTACTATTTCCTTTTACCTCACTGTTGCCATCACCGTTTGCATTTACATTACCATTTGTGTTTTTGCATTTGTGCAGTGCACTGCAAAACATTGTTTTTCCTATTTTTCTGTGATGCATAGCGCAGCCAGTGTGTGGTTGATTGATCTGAAACTTGCCATGTAGAAAGACCTTTGCTCAAGGAATGTGCCAGTCTTTGTTTGGTGAAAAGAAGTTGTTTCGTTCCAGAAGTATTGCCATTTGAAGGTGGCCCCCCTTGAAGTTACAGATTTTTTGGCCACCAGGTCTGCCATTTTAGTGCATTTTCAGATACGATCTCCGCAATTTTGAAGTGGAAGACTTCTTAAAGGTGCAGAAATGTAAACACTGAATATCTCTGGAATGGTTTGGTCTTTTCACATGAAATTTGGAGGGTGTTGAGTGGATGTCCTGTGTATGTGAATAATGCTGTTTACATGTTGGAAAAATTCTTCACTGTGGAGATACTGCGTGCCACTGTTAACGTTTTGTGCATAGCATTCTGCATGGTGCTACTGGCTTGAAATTTATAGCAAAGGTAGCCCTAGTGGTATGGATGTGCCTTGCAGTGGTTTGGTGTGTAAAACATTAACAGGTGTGGAATTATGCCACTCCGACGAATGAAAATATGGTTCATTCCACTTCAGTAACTTCTGAACCGTGTGTCCAATTTGCCTGGCATTTGGAATGTACAAAGATTTTGCAATACATCTTTGACTGTGACAATTTTTGGGTTGCTGGCAGTGACGGTTGCTGAATTGTGCATATTATATTGTTTGCTTGTGGTGCTGTGTGACCGTTGAACGGATGTACACACAATTCTGGACACACGGTGTGCTATGGTACATGTCTTCATTTACCAATTTTCATTTCAGTTGATAATACAGTTTTTGTGCAGCAAAGTGACAAAAATTCACATGGTGGGAGCGGGGGCCCGAAGAGCCCCACTCTCCCACCACCACATTCCATTCACTATTTATAGTGCACATTCTCAAAAAGAAGGGAAATTAATGTCAAAAAAACTCCATTTAATGCATCCATTAGGGCTGCTCCACAGTGACAAAAGTGAGGAAATTCGGTGTTAGGGTTGCCACCCCTTGCACCCCATGTCCACCCTACCCCACCAAGAAGCATCGGGGTGTGCGTTGGGGTCATCGGTAATAACTCTAATTCCATTCTCCTATTCTGCACCATCTCAGCTTGTTTACATATGGAATGGGGTGAGAGTTAGGGCAGATGACCCAACGCACACCCCATTGCCTCTTGGTGGGGCAGGGTGGGCATGGGGGCAAGGGTGGCAACCTAACACCGAATTTCCTTGCTTTTGTCACTGCGGAACAACCCTAACTGATGCATTAAACTAACTTTTTTTGGTTGCACCAGTATAGTTAGAGTGAAACTGCACTTCAATGTTGAAGTCCAAACACTGAACCTTAATAACTTTGGAGCCATTCAATGGATTTGCATGAAATTTGGCAAGCATAATCTCTAGGGATGGGACTCTTGACCTACCAAATTTCATGGGAATCAATCCAGTATTTTTGAGACATAAAGTGTTGAACAAACAGAAAAATCCTGTTTTTTTAACATGTCTTTGTCACCCTGGATCTCAGAAACAGCTTTAGATACTGGTCTGAAAATTTCAGGGTAGAAAGCCCTTTGGTCACAGATATGCCTTTTGAAGGGAAAAAATATTAATCTGTTTAAAAGTTATGACATTTTTAATTTTCCCATTGTTTTCTATGGGAAAATGTATATCTCATGCACGAAAGATATATTTTTCACACAATAGGAGTATTGTGCAAAAAACAGCAGCTTATTTTCAAACACTAGGGCTACTGTGTGAAAAATACCAGCTTCTTATCACAAAGAATGCTAGTATTTTTCACACAGTTCACAGTACTGCAATTGATTGAGTTATGTTCTAGGCACCATCTTGTTTTACCGCTTAGTGAGGATGTTGAAGTACCAAACATTTTAAACAGAGAAGAAAATCAGAACATAACTAAAGAGAACATCTTTTGGTGTTTTCTGATGTTTTCTTTATGTTTAAAGCTGGACCCAAAGAAGTTTTTCTCTTGGGTGCCAGCTTATACAAAGAATGGCTTGGAGTCTGTTCTCTGTATGAGAAGAGCGGTGTTTTTTTGACTTCTGCAGCTGCAGCTGGAACTTATGCTGCCAGCTGCAGAGTCATGGAAACCCCGCTTTTGTGCACACAATACATGGTGTGTACCTGGGCATACTGGGAGCCCACCCCAGTGTGCCCAAATGTATTTTTTATGTGTAAATACCTGTGGAAAAAAAAAACATCCCTGAGGTCTTTTCTTTGATGCAGAATACTACATCAAAATGTGCATAAATTTTGATGCAGGATCCTGCATCGAAGTACTGTAATGTGTCACTCAATGCTTTCCAATACAAAATCATTGTGTAGCCCATTTACACACGTTTCAATGCAAGATCCTGCATCCATCTAATCTGTCGCTTTTTGACATTGGGATGCCCAATCCCTGTGTTGATCTGTATCCCCCTTCCAGAATTGTGGCACTCTGGGAGCCCACCACAGAGTGCCAATATATTTATTTTTAATTATTTAAAACTTTCTGACACCGGGATGCCCACTCCCAGTATCAGAGGACCCCCCCCCATGCCCACACTTATTGCCAAAGGGGATGCCCAATACCCCTGTCCATATGATTATACCCCCCAAAAAAACTTATGTGGCACACTGTGTGCCCACACCAGTGTGCCCAAATTTATTTCTTTTACACCCTGTAAATGAAGAAACCATCCCTGAAAGTCTTTTTTATTTTTGCACCTGTAATGATGAAAACTGTCCATCGGCATCTCCCCTATCCCTCTACCCATCCCCACCCTCTGTCTGTGCACCCACCTCCCCACACTCCCCCACCCATACTTACCCTCCAGAGGTTGGGAGCCATGATCTTCTGGGGACTGGGACACATCTGCACTCTTCAAAGCCGAAGTGCCAACTAAGGAGAAGAAAAATGTCCCCCAAGGTCTCTCCTTCAATGCAGAATCCTGCATCAAAATGTGTGCAAATTTCAATGCAGGATCCTGTAATGAAGTATTGTAATGTACTGCACAATGCTTTCTGATACAAAACCATTTTGCGGCACATTACAGTACTTCAATGCAGGATCCTGTATTGAAATTTGCACACATTTTGATGCAGGATCCTGCATCAATCTAGTCTGCCCCTTTTTGACATCAGGGTGCCCAATCCCCATGTCAATTTGTATCCCCCCCAGTATTGTGGCACACTGGGAGCCCACCCTAGTGTGCAAATGTATTTATTTAATTATTTAAACCTTTCCAACACTGGGGTGTCCACTCCCAGTGTTGGATGATACCCCACACTGGGAGCCCACCCCAGGGTGCCCAATTTTTTTTTTGTTCCTTTAAATGAAGAAAACCATCCCTCGAAGTCTTTTTTTTATTTTTTGACCTGTAATGAAGAAAATGGTCCATTGCTGTTTCCCCTCCACATCCCCACCCTCCCTCTGTGCACCCACCTCCCCGCACCCCCCTCTCCCCTACTTACCCTCTGGAGTTCAAGAGTCATGATCTTCTCTGGACTGGGACACATCAGCACTCTTCAAAACTGAACTGCAATATGAGGAATCAGGTAAGCGCTGAATAATGGGATTCAATGGGGGGTTTGACTTAGGCTGATATCTCAGCCAATTTTAGGAATTTTTGCCCAAAAGTTTCAACATGGGGTTCTTGGAACCCCGCCTCATGAATACTGTCACTGCCATTTCATTTCTCAGTCCCAAAAGGTGATTTTATGGTCACTTCATCACTTTCAGGACCAATTCATGAAACAACAGTGCCACTGTTCATGAGGTGGAGTCCCAAAAAGCCCATGTTGAAATGATGGTGAAAAAATTCAAAAAAATGACTATGAGCGTGTGTAGGACAGTTTCTATGCACACTAATAACTTCACCAATTTTAACTATTTTCATTCCAGATTTTCAACATTGCCATTTTTAACACCTTGTTATGAACAGTACAGCTGTCATTTTTCATATCCTGTCAAAATGTGCTTTCACACCTGTGGTGCAGAATGGCGAGCTGCTGTGCAAAATCAACTTTTGGGACAGATTAACAAAATGACAGTTCCACTGTTCATGAAGGGAGGACCCATAAAGCCCATGCTGAAAATTTGGTGAAAAAATTAAAAAAATTATTGTGTTACGAGCATGTGTTGCACACTTTCCACGCACACTTGTAACTTTGCCAGTTTTTCATATTTTCACTCCAGAGTTTCAACACTGCCATTTTTTTCACACTATCTTATGAACAGAACAGCTGTCATTATGCACATCCTGTCCGGAACGTGATTTCACACCTGTGACACAGAATGGCACAGTCACTGTGCAAAATCAACTTTTGGGATGGATTAACAAAATCACAGTTGCAATGTTCATGAGAAGATGTCCTGTAATATTGATGTTGAAAATATGGTGAATAAATTCAAAAAAATGAGCATGTTACGAGCATGCATTGTGCAGTTTCTACGCACGCTTGTAGCTTTGCCAGTGTTTCCCATTTTTCTCACTATTGCACTATCTGAATGGAGGGATGGGAGCACAGGGTCTGAAGGACCCTGGCTCTCACTGTAACATATGGATACTGTTGTACTATCTCAATGGAGGGATGGGATCACAGGGTGCTCCCACCATGAAGTATGGATTAGGACCCTGCACTCCTTGGACACCGCACTCCCAGCATGACATATGGATACTGTTGTACTATCTCGATGGAGGGATTCAGACCCTGTGCTTCCACAGTAAAATGAGGATACAATTATACCATCTGAAAAAGAAGGGAAATTATTTGCAAAAAGCTTCTTTAATGCATCAGTTAGGGTGGATACCACAGCAACAAAAGCAGGGAAATTAGAAGTTAGGGTTTCCAACCCTAATGCCCCACCTCTGGGTTCCCATCCCTACCATCCCAACCCCATGTACCCCACCCTCCACACTCCAACAGGCTTATAGGAAGAGCAGAGCAGTTTTAAATTATTACTCTTGGCTGAGGTGTGTGATCTGTGAGAAAGGAGGGTAGGTGAAAGTCCCTATATGCCTTGTCAGTGTGAGACCTTTAAATGTACGTTCCTCTGGGGAGAGGAGGAGACCAGGTAGTTGCCTGGTTACCAAGGCATTTATTTCTACTTTGGGCATTTTAACACTAGTAGTACCCATATTACGGTGGTCAAGACCAATGCATGAGGTGGCTTGACTTGTGAGGGTGCTTCTGATATATTTAAAATTTTTATTTGCCACATAGTGCAGTGCTAGACTGGAGGTCAAATTGTGTGGGGACTTCCAGTCGGTTGGATATAAAACCACACACCAAGCAAGTGGGGCAAGCTCAAGCAGGGTTTGCACTGGAGTTGTACGAGAGACACACCTGTGTCGGCTGTGTCCACGGTGGATGCAAGAATCAAGGTGATAGACTTGGGGTTCTGGCCCATGTGAAAGGCTGAAAGACTGCATAAAAAAGGAAGGTAAAATACAAATGGAGTCTCATTTCATAAAGTGTTTTCACTGTTTAATGTATGTTCAGGGATCAGGATATGCAGAGGTGTACGAATGTAACAAGTGTGTACTTATTGGTGAATTAATGCAGTAAATTAGTGCACTAAAAACAGGTTGGAAACTAAACAGGACATAGAAACACTTGAAAATGTTATAGATTCTGTTGCCAGTGTCTTGGGTACTGAATTGAAAATGGTAGGTAAGGATGAGGGAAGCTGGGCTACAGTTAAAAAGATTAAGGGAAAATGCAGAGGGAAACAAATATATAATAGTGTACCTGTAGAAACAAAACATTCCTTTTCAGTCCTGGAAAATTCTAACATGGTATTAAACCCTCAGTTCCAGCAACTACAAAACCTCATCAATCTAATAAAAGAACAATGGGGGGCAATAATGCAGGACACAAAACAGGGTACAGTTAGATTCAATATCTAGAGAAATTATAGTACTAGGGGACTCTACATTAAGGGGTACTGATAAAATTGTATGCAAAGGAAGAAATAACAATACAATGGTTAGCATGTTCCCTGGAATAAAAATTCAGGAACTTAAACAACTATTAGAGGGATGTATGGTGCAAACTAAACAACCACTGGTGATTCTCCAAATAGGAGTAAATGATATCAGATCAAGTTAAAAAGGAAACATTTTGGAAAATTACACTGATTTAATTCAGGAATTAAACAAATATACTACTGATATTATTGTATCTGGCATTCTACCTACATATGGAATGTATCAATGCATTAACCATGACATTGTTTCTACTAATTGCATGCTGCAGAAGTTATGTCTGGAACACAAAATAGGGTTCAGAGAAACAAGCTGTATTTCCAGAAATGGATCATTGTACAAGAAGGAGGGGCTTCATTTAAATAGAATGCGAGAAATAGTTTTGGGAAAAACATTTAACAAAGTTATTGAGAACCAGTTAAACTGGAAAAGGTGGGGGTTGGGAAATATATCAAGACAAAACCTGTTACCAGCAAACAAGTTTTCCAAAACAAGGGTTTAGAGTCAGTTAACTGCTTGTTATGAAATGTGAGGAGTTTAGATAACAAATTCGACAAATGTATGTATTTAATGAAAAATAAGAACATTAAAATATCAATTCTCACAGAAACCTGGTGGGAGAAGGGTGATACATGGGATAAAAGCATAACTGGATTTAATATTTATTACAAATCTAGGAAACATAGAAAGGGAGGTGGGGTGGCAATCTATGTTCATGAGTCCATACATAGTATGGAAATACATGATGGTAAACTGAATATAGAACATTTAGCTGTTAAAATTATGCCACATAATGTACCAAAGTTTATTTTGAGAGCATTGTATCACCCCCCCCCCCCCCCCCCATGAATAGGGAAATGGGCCAGGAAAACTTAAACTATCTAGATCTAATAAATCTAGCTGAAAATATTATTATAGCAGGAAATCTAAACCTTCCAGGCATTGATTGGGCAAACCAGAAAACATCTAGCAGCAATGAAATAAATTACTTAGAAAGTTTCAATCAATTGGGCTTGGAACAGCTAGTCCAAGCAAACAGAAGATCAAATAACATATTGGATGTTGTATTGTCAAATATGGGACCCAAATTAACTAAAATTGAGATTGGACCCCCAGTTGCAAATGGTGAGCACAATACTGTTTTTATTTTCAGTTAAGTGAAGTACCTATTCAACAAGGTAGCAGTATAAAAATCCCTATCTTTTAAAAAAAGCAAAGTTTCATAAAATTAGACTGGCATTGCTTTCATGGGACTGGATATCTGAGTTCACTGGGTTAACATTGGAGGAGATGTGGGATACCTTAGAAGACAAAATCAGTGAGACTGCAGAAATATATGTACCATACATAAGCAAAAATTCTAAACAGGGTGCTTCCCCTAAATGGTTAACTTGTCAAATCAAAAAAAAAAACAGATAAAAGAAAAACATAAAATGTATAAACTATCTAAGCTTGATACAGACTTTCTTCAAAAGTATAAGGAACAGGTAAAACATGTAAAGAAATTAATCAACATGTGGGGTAATTTGAAGAGTATACACACACATATTTACAGATAATGTGACAGAACTGTGAATCTACGGAAGGCTGCTGTTGTCATTACATGTGGTTACTAAGCACAGTTTAGTACAGGTTGTTGAAAATAGTAGTTTAATTGTCTCAGTGTTGAACGTGTATTCTTGTTTTAGGGATTGATTATGCTGTGTGTTGACAATTGTAATGCTTTGCCACTGTTGCAGAATGCTGTTTACAGATTAAGAAAGTAAGGGGGGGAGTAGGAGGTCAATGTTGTTATCTTTAAATAGACAAATCAAGTTCATGTTTCACATTCAAAATGGAGTACTTGTGTCTTCTACTATATTTGTGATCATATCTCAGTGTTTGATATGTTAACTAATAACAAACATTCATATTGGCTTGCTGTCAGGATGTGTCATGGCCGTGAAAATATTATGTACTTCGACAGATTAAGAAACAGAAGTTGGTTGACTCTTTAGATGTGCCATGGCATTGACAATTTTGTCTGACTAGATGGATTCTGAAATAGATTTTTTTGGAGTGGGAGGTTGTTGCCATGAATCACAATATGCCATGGCCATGGAACTTTTGTATGACTTGATGGATTCAGAAATTGTGTGTGTGTGTGTGTGTGTGTGTGTGTGTGTGTGTGTGTGTGAGGATTAGGGGAGATGTCAAGATGTGCCATGTCAGTGAAAATTTTGTCTGACCAGATGTATTCTGTAATGAAAAATGGGGAGGAGGAGGGGTCAAGATATCCAACAGCTGAATAATTTTTATAACTAGACAGATGTATAAGTGGAAGTTGGGTGGGGAGAATAATACTATATTCACAACTGATGAGTGGGTAGTTCTTTATGTGGAACATAATACAGCAATTTGACTTAATTTATGTTGATCATTAAGATAATTTCACATAAGAGTCTCATATTTCTGTTTCTTGTTCAAAAATGGCAATATTCTGATGATATGATAAAAGAGCTGTTATGGAGGTAGCGAGATGTCAAAAACAGTGCATATGTTATAATAAAAGGACCATTCTTGCAAACTGAATCATAGTGGCATGATAGTGGTTAGGGCTGAGTGGGCAGTTTAATGTTAAACTCCTAACTTTGCACTTTAATTGATTCACCACCATTCAATGGAGTTGCACGAAATGTTGTAAGTGCAGTCTTGGGGGAAAGGTCTCTTAATGTACCAAGTTTTTTTCTTGTCAGACATATGGATTCTGATATCCAGATAGCATAAAGTGAAAAAAATGGGATTGTTTGCTGTTTTTTTGTCATCCCTAGTGCCCAGATGGTTTGGAATTTTGATCTGAAATTTTCAGGGTAGAAAGGGCTTGGCCCAGACTGGTACCTTTCATTGGTTTGGCAAAAAAAAAACTATTAATCCATTTCAGAGTTATTAGGATTTGAAATGTTGGTTCTGTTTCATATGAAAAAAGAATTTGGGCCATATATAAAAAAGGATTATGTTTCATATGGTGGAAATATTTCTTCATAGAGAAAAAAAAATCTTTTTTTGTATGTCTGTCATCTTGTTTCCATTTTTTTTTCAAAAACATATATTTTAAAAACCATATAAATCATATCATGAAGAGATACCAACATGTGTATCTTGTTAATCGGGGCCCTATTAGGCGGGTTCTATGCTTAATTTTTTTTAATTACCCAGAAATGGATTTTAACACATTTAAAAATCTTTTTTCAAGACTCAATTTTCTTTTTTTGTATGAACATGCAAAACAGGAATAGAACCATACCAAAAAAGATTGCCTTAATATGAAAAAAGAATTTGGACTTAGATTTTTTCACATTATTTGTTACTATGAAGAAATATGTTTTCATCAGAACTAAACAATCTCATGAAAAAAGATTCCTTTATTTGAAAAAAAAAGAAGTAGGACTTAGTTTTTTTCACATTCTTTTTTTTTTTGTATGCAGCAATCTTTATTCATTAGAATGAAACAATCTCACGAAAAAAGATTGATTCATACAAAAAAATAATTTGGACTTGGGTTTTTTCACAGTCTTTTTTCATATGAAGGAATCGTATTTTGTGAGATTGTTTTGTTCTCAAGAAAAAAGATTCCTTTATAGAAAAAAAGATTTTCAACTTAGTTTTTTTAAACCCTTTTTCATATGAAGTGATCATTTTTTTGTGAATTGTTTTGTTCTCACAAAAAAAGATTTCCTTGTACAAAAAATAATTTGGACTTAGTTTTTTTTTTTTACATCATTTTTTTATATGGAGGAATTATTTTGTTGTGAGAATGAAACAAGCTCACGAAAAAAGATCCTTTCATTTAAAAAAACATTTTGGACTTCATTTGCTTTCCACATTTTAACTTTAGAAAGGCATAACTCTGTTGATATTTGCAGTTAAGGAAAAAAATGCAATTCCCAAAGGATAACATTGCAGCTTTAACAAGCAATAACTCCATCAATCTTTGGAGTTAATGGGCAATGTTAAATATCAATAGAAAGGCCTCAATGAGTAGTACAGCACTGAACCACTAAGTAATATGAACTGAAAATGGTCCATCCAGACAAAAAAAAAAATACAGGTGAGCAGATAAATTGCTTTTATGGAGAAACAGAAGTGCATGGCCCTCCTGGCCCTGTGTTTTCACAGACACATGCACATGTGGCTAAATGGATGCATAGAAGTGCAAGGCACAGAGGGCCCTGTGCTTCCATAATTGCATAGATGTGTTCTGGGGGACCTGTGTGAATGATGATGCAATTTTACTACCTCAAAAAGTAAGGAAAGTAATTGAAAAAAATGTTAATGTACCAATTAGGGTTAAAGCAATAAAATTAGGGAAATGTGGTGTTTAGGGTTTCCAACCCTAACTCCCCACCCAACCCCCAAGCATCAAAAGGAAAAAAAATATAATGTTCTTATTCATCACTCTTGGTGAATCGGGGTGGAGTGTTCCTTGGGGTTCTGAACCCTAACGCTTATCCCACTGTCATATACTTTTCAACCTACAGAACTGTGTCTCCCAGTTAGTGCCAGCAACCTGTATGCCCTGCATGAAGAAAACATATGACATCTGATCTGATTTGTGCATGAAATGAGGTGAGCATTAATTCTGAGAACCACACAGAATACCCACCACTGATTTGCTAAGAGTGACAACAGTGAAAACTGTAAAAATGTTTTCCTTTTGGTGCTTGGGGGGTTGGGGTCTGGAGTTAGGGTTGGAAACCCAAATGCCACATTTCCCTAGTCACTTTACCCCTAACTGGTACATTAACAAAGTTTTTTTCAATGAATTTCATCACATATAGTGAATACTCAATATGTAATGGTTTATGTAGAGACTTTACAAATACAATGTTAAATCCAGTGTAATATACACACTTTCCTGACTAAGGGCAAGATATTCAAACCATAGCACAGCGTGCAAACCAATTACATGGGAATAGTGCTGGATTAGCATGGAGCAGCCATATTAAAAGGACCTGTTAGAGCGCGCTAACAGCAGTAGCGCAGGACAAACCAATAATGTATGCAAGGGGTAAAGTGAGGGGGGGGGGTGGCCTGCATACATGCACTAAGGGATATTCAAAGCCCTAGCACTGCACTAGGACACATAGCGTGACACCTATAGTGGCACTAGCTACTGCCTATAAAAGGCTGGTCTTAACCCAGAGCAAAACACCTAGGAGGAGGGACCACAACAGGAAGTGGCAATGTGTGCAGTGCCAGTAGCAGTGATGCTGCCATTGATGGCAGCTGTTGTGGAGAAGGAGGAGAGGGAGCAGGCCCCACAAGGGCCACAACACAGGCCAAGGAGATGGTTTGCTGCAAACAGGTGGTACCAGCCCATGGTCTCCTTCGAGACCCTACCAGATGACCACATCACTGGCCAGTACAGGATGAACAGGGGAATGTTGAGGCATCTATGTGAACTCCTGCATGATCAGCTGCACTCAAACATCAGACACAGCCATGCCATGACAGTGGAGGAGAAGGTGACAGCAGCGATGTGTTTCCTTGCCACTGGGATGTTCCAATGACCAACGGGGGACACCATCGGGGTATCCTAGTCTTCCACCTCACGCCTCCTGACCCAGTTCCTAGAGGCTTTCCTGCCACATGCTGGGGAGTTCATAGTATTCCCCAGCACAGCAGCAGAATGCAGAGAAACAATGCAGCAATTCCTTCGAGTTGCGCACCTACCATCTGTACTGGGTGCCATTGACTGCACCCATGTCCCCATCCATGCACCACTTGGTGATGGCAGTGATGTGTACATAAACAGGAAGGGGTACCACTCCAACAACTGCCAGGTGGTGTGCAATGCAACTGGACACATCAGCAATATCTATGCGAAGTACCCCGGCAGTGCCCACGACGCCTTCATCTGGCACCAGTCCCAGCTGTGCCAGGCATTTGAGAAGGGCAGAACACACAGTGGGCATCTAGTTGGTGAGTAGCAGCATACAAGGCACACACATGACATCATGGATGGGGACAGGCTGGGGAGGCCAGGGAAGCGGTGTGGGAGGACAACACAGGGGTGCAGGACAGTAACAGCCAGACTGCAGTATGGCACTAACAGGTACACATAGAAACATAGAATTTGACAGCAGATAAGGACCGCTTGACCCACCCAGTCTGCCCATTTCCCTACCTACTGGATAAGCTGCAGATCCTAGTTAACCAGCAGCCTACTTCTTCTTACCCCCCCCCCCAGAATTGCCTTATGACTGTCCCATGCATGCTTGAATTCCACCACTGATTTTGACTCCACAACCTCCTCCGGAAGGCCGTTCCATGCATCCACAACCCTCTCTGTGAAAAAATACTTCCTTAAATTACCTCTGAGCCACCCCCCCCCATCTTCAAATTGTGCCCTCTTGTTCTTGCACACCTCTTTTTTTGAAAGATGCTACCCTCTTGGACTTTGTTTTATTTATTTTATTTATTTAGTTTTTGTTGACCGGGTAAGTGCGCTAGCCAACAAGTGACTATTTTCAGGCACGACCCGGGAGGTACAGTTACAGAACACAGTGATACATAAGAGATTACACAAAGCAGGATACATTTGCAGGATACATAAGAAATTACACAGAGCAGGATACATTTGGAAAGGACAAGTCACACAGTGTAGTCAAGCATAGCAATAAGGATAAAATTACATGTATTCAGTTGTTGAGAACTAGGGGTGAGGTGGTAGGGGACAGGTGTAAGGGTAGGGCAGGAGAGGCGAGACAGGGGGTGGTAGGAGGTAGATAAAAAGGGGAGGACAGGAGGGAGGTTAGGCGCCAAGTGCGGCATTAGCGGGAGAAGGTTACCACCTGTGGCCGGACGGTGGAACCGGGAGTTGGCAAGAGAGACGGAGAGGTCGGGAACAGGACAGTGAAGTATGGGTGCAAAAATAGAGAGGGAGAGAGGGTGATGCAGGGAGGTGGTGGGGGACTAGGTGCAAGGTGAGGAGGGATTTGAACTAAAGGAATGGGGAGGGAAGGCTAGGTGGGAAGGGCAGGGTATAGGGGAAAAGGGATGAAGGGCACAGAACAGATAGGGAAATGAGTGGGGTAGAGATAGAGTGCACCTAGTAAGGCGCAGCTGGAGCAGAAGAAGGAGGAGGACAAGAGGCGAGGCAGTGAAAGCGGCATTGCGGGTAGAGTAGTAACCTGCGCCGAGCCGGTGGAACCACGAGACAGCAGGAGAGAGGAGTCACGCAAACTGGTGGGAGGTGGGATAAATAGGAGAGGGAGGGGTGAGGACTGAGCATAGGGAGAAGAGGGAAGAATAAAGAAGGAGGGAAAGCTGCAGGAGAGGGGCAGAAAGGTGAAAGAAAGGTAGGAAGGGTGGCGTGTTACGGCATTGGCGGTACAAGGTAGCAACCTGTTACCGGGGCTGGGAACCGAAGACGGCAGAGGGGAGTGGAGGGCGGTTAGAGGGGAGTGAGGCAGCAAAGAGCAGGAGAGGGAGGGGCAGGAAAAGGAGGGTAATGACAGGGGTACTGGAGAAATGGCTAAGTGGAAGGGAAGAGAGCGGGCTGGGAAAGTAAGTGTTACAGGAACAGAGGTGCAGGATAAGGAATGAAGGTGGGGAAAACAGCTCAGGAGCGAGGGCAAGCTAAGTGACTAGGCAGTAATTAGAGAGCTTTACAATTGGCATCAGAACAACAATGTTATACAGTATCAACAAACATGAAACATAAAAGCAAAACAACCAAGAATAAAAAGGCAAGTGCCTATAATACATAATAGGGGAGGAGGAGAACAGGTTAGAGCATGGGATTCAAGAGGATCAAACAAACACATTTGTCCATCGAGGTAAGGAAAGCTCTGAGATTGTGCTTAAATGCATCGTGAGAAGGAGCATTTTTAGTCCCTGGGCAGCAAGTTCCAAAAGTGAGGGGCAACATAACTGAAGGCTCCCAGCCCTTTTTGTGCGGCAGAGAGGAATATTCAATAAGGACTTGTCAGAGGATCTAAGGTCCCATGAAGGTATAACTGGTTGGAGTAGTTTTGAGAGCTCAGCTGGCTTTGATGCTCTGATGATGGTGTCTGAAAGGTTGCAGAGGTAATATTGCCTGGTGGAGGAGGGAGATAGCCAGCCCAGGTCTTTGTATAGCTGACAATGGTGCTTCAGGCGGTGCTTTAGCCGCATACCTGCAAACATTGTTGAAGGTGGTGTCTCATTGGCAGAGCAGTTTTTGGCCATGGTTAGGATGGGAGCACCGTAGATGAGGGTTGGTAACAGGATTCTCTAGCAATTGCCAGTTTAGCGCAGAGGTAAGCAGGTAGTTAGTCCTGTAAGCAGCCCCTAGCTTACAATTGACAGATTTACAAGTTTTCTGGATGTGCAGCTTTAGGTCAAGATTTTGGTCAAGGTGAATGCCCAAGTAGCGAAAAAGAGCTAACAGACTCAGAGGGTTACCATTAATGTCAGGCACAGAGAGAGAAGAAGAGCAGGTTCTTAATTTGTGTGGGGATCCAAATAGCATGGCTTTAGTTTTATTGGAGTTAAGGACAAGGCGTTGGATGTAGCCAGCGCTGCACAGTGGAAGTCTGTGGTAAGGGCAGCATTCAGGTTGGTGATATTGTCAGAGGGGCATAGATGACCAGGTCATCAGCATAAAGTAGTGAGGGCCAGAGGTTACTACATCAGGGAGATTGTTTACAAATAGTGAGAAGAGGAGAGGACCGAGAATGGAGCCCTGAGGGACGCCAATATTGATAACAGCACTGTCAGAGATCACCGAGTTGAATTTCACTGCTTGAGTCCTGTTGGCAAGGTAGCTGCTGAACCAGGTAGTGACAGGGTAGGAGAAGCCCAGATTTCTAGGAGGAAGTAGTAAGGATGGTCAACAAGGTCGAACGCTAGTAAGGTCGATGAAAACAGCCCTGTTAGCTTCCCTTTGTCCATGTTGGTAAGAATGTTAGAGGAGAATTTTGCTAGTGCAGTCATGGTGCTGTGGTGTTTTCTAAAGCCGTGCTGTGCTGTATTGAGTAAGTTGGAGTTTTCAACGAATTCGGTAACTTGAATAGAGACTAATTTCTCAAGGATCTTGCTAAGGACTGATAGTATAGCAATTGGTCTGTAGTTGGTCGTGTCATTTTTGCTGCCTTTTTTAAACACGGGAGTAATTCTGGCGGCCTTCCAGATTTCAGGGACAGAGCCATTGGAGAGGGACAGGGTGAAGATTGATTCCCTTGAGGTACTTGAAAGTTTCTATCATGTCCCCCCTCTCCCTCCTTTCCTCGAGGCTATACATATTAAGCTCCTTAAGTCTCTTCATATGTCTTCCGGTGCAGACCCTGCACCATTTTAGTTGCCCTCCTCTGGACAGCTTCCATCCTGTCTATGTCTTTGCGGAGATTGGGTCTCCAGAACTGCACACAGTACTCCAGATGGGGTCTCACCAGCTGTCTGTACAGAGGGATAATAACTTCCTGATTTCTACTGGTGATGCCTCCCCCTATGCATCCCAGTATCCCCCCAGCCCTCCTTGCTGCCCTCTCACATTGCTTGCCCACCTTTAGGTCATCTGATATGACTATCCCCAGGTCCCTTTCCATTTTTGTTGTTGTTAGTATCTCACCCCCATTGTGTACTCTTCTCCTGGGTTTTGTTTCCAGGTGCATTACCTTGCACTTCTAGCAATGAATCTAAGCTGCCATACATTTGACCATTCCTCTAACCTGCCAAGTCCCTCTCATCCTTTCCACCCCACCCTGTGCATCAACTCTGTTGCAGATCTTAGTGTCATCTGCAAGAGACATACTTTTCCTTCCAGTCCTTCCGATGTCACTTATAAAAACATTGAAGAGGACCGTCCTAATACTGAACCCTGCGGTACCCCACTAGTAACCCTCCTTTCTTCTGAGTGGACTCCATTTACTATTACTCTGTGTCCTATTCTCCAGCCAATTTTTACCCAGGCTGCCATCTTGGGACCCACTCCCAGGCTGGCTAACTTGTATATTAATCTTTGTTTGGGACTGTGTCAAATGCCTTGCTAAAGTCTAGGTAGGCCATGTCCACAGCCCCTCCCTGATCTACTACTTTGGTCACCCAGTCAAAGAAATCTATCAGATTTGTCTGGCATGACCTTCCCACTGTGAATCCATGCTGCCTAGGGTCCTGTGCCCTCTGGCCTCTAGATACTGACAATTCTTTCCTTCAGAAGTGATTCCATCATTTTCCTATCACTGAGGTTAAACTAACAGGTCTGTAGTTTCCTGCTTCTGCCTTGCTCCCACTTTTGTGAAGAGGAATCACATCTGCCTCCTCCAGTCCTCGGTACCACCCCATCCTCCCATGATTTGTTAAAAGGTAGTCAGTGGTGTCACTAGTTCTACCTTAGCTCTTTAGAATTCTGGGATGAATCCATCAGACCCCATTGCTTTGTCCACCTTCAGTTTTAAGAGTTATTTCAGAACCCTTCTTCTGTAAATGGGCTGGTATCAACTTCTGTATCCAGAGTGTTACTACTGTTTGTTTTATGTACCTCCCTCTTCATTTGTAAATACTGAGCAAAATATTTGTTTAGTATCTCTGCCTTTTCACAGTCTCCTCTGCCCACCCTCCCTCCCCTTTATTAAGCCTCACTATCCCTCCTTTGGTCTTCCTTTGCTCCCTGATGTACCTATAAAAGGTTTTATCCCCTTCTTAACTGAGCTGGCTATCTTTCCTTGGTTTGGGCCTTTGCTGTTCTGACTGCCTTCCCAGCCTCCTTTGCTTTAACTGATACAGTTCTCTGTCCTGCTCCTTCTGCGATTCCTTGTACTTCCTGAATGCTTTCTTTTCTCTTGAACCTTCACTGCCACTTCCTTTGAGAACCATAGTGGTTTCTTACATTGTCTTGTTTTGTTTATTTGCTTCACACAAAGGCTCGTACTCTGTGATGGCAGTTTTATTATTCCCCATTGTTCTTCCACCCTCCTTCCTGCCCATTTGCTAGTGCATTCCTTAGGCACTCACCTATTTTGGCAAAGTCAACCCTCCTAAAGTCCAGTACTTTTGTCTTTGTATGGCTTGACTCTATTGCTGTGTTTATTGTGAACTATACTGTTCGATGGTCGCTAGTTCCCAGATGGCTACCCACTCTACATCTGTGATCCTCTCTCCATCTGCATTTGGGAGAATCAAGTCTAATATTGCCTCTCCAGTGGGCTCCAGTACTAGTTGTCTAAGGCATGCCCCTGTAGGGCATCTAGAATAACTGCACTTTTCGAAGTGGCAGCTGCAACTGCACTCCAGTTAACATCTGGCATATTCAGATCACCCATCGGCAATATCTCCCCTTTTTCTGCCATTCTAAGTATACTTTCTATCATTTCCCTGTCCATTTCCTCCCCCTGAGAAGGGGGTCTGTATACAACCCTTGTGTGTATTGTGGTGCCATTGCCTGTCTCCAAATTAACCCACAGTGCTTCTTCTCCTCCCTGTTTATTCTTTTGTTCTGTTGCTTTTATTCCTTCCCTTATGTAAAGAACTACTCCTCCTCTTCTTTTACCCTCCCTGTCCCTCCTGTAGACAGTGTATCCTGGTATGTTTATGTCCCAGTCATGGTTTTGTGTGTACCATGTTTCTGTGACTGCCACGATATCCAGATGTTCCTCCTCCATCAAGGCCACTAATTCAGGAAGCTTGTTACCCAGACTACGGTTATTGGTACTCATTGCTCTCCATTTTTTGATGGCTTTACCTTCTGTTGCAGCATCCCCCACTGACTGTTCTACCTCGATCTTTTTCTCATCTCTTGACATCTCTTGACATGGGACAGCGCCTATCCCCTGCGACCCTGGCTGCTGACACCTGTACTCCGTCCAGCCACAGTGGCCAAGGAGATGCACAACGAGGCACATACCAGCACAAGGAACATCATAGAGAGGGTGTTTGGCATACTGAAGATGTGCTTCAGAAGCATAGACACATCAGGCGGTGCCCTACAGTATACGCCTCAGAAGGCATGCTGTATCTCCCTAGACTGCTGTATGCTGCACAACATGGCAAAGAACCGTGGGATACAGGCACCTGAACCTGAGGGACAAGCTGACAGTGACACAGAGCCAGTGATCAGGGGGATAGTGGAGTAACTGAAGCGAAGGGATCCTCGCATGGCCTGCAGGGCTATAGAGCACAGGGCCAAAATCATCAGGACACTGTCACAGGCCAGAGGGTAAATACAGACTACACAGAAACATGAAACAGTACAATGCTGAATTGTTTAATGTGCACCAACAACCAGAACAGTGACACCAATGATCACATAAAGAACACAACAAAGTGGAACAGAATACATGTGTGAGTGTAGTGTGATGTGGGGGGTGTGCAGGTCACATGAGGAGTGGACACACAGCCACGGTATAGTGTAATTGGGATGCATGATGTGTGGTGGGAGTATAAGGAGGGCAACCATGGCAATGGAAGTGTGATTGTGCATGGGATGGAGTGTGAGGGTGTTTGTTTATCAGTGTGTGTGCTTGTGTGCACAGGGATGTGGGTGTGCCAATGTTGACATGGGGGGTGATGACTGTGCAGAGGTGTAGTTCGACCATGACAATCACCACCGATTACTACCACCACGTACATGTTGCGCACCACGTGTGTGGGTCACAGACCCCAGGGTACTCTGAGCTGAGGACATGGCAGAGGAATAAGGTGAGGCAGGCAGGGAAGACCTCCTGTGCCCCCATTGACCAGCGGAGCCTGACAGGGTGGGTGGACAGTCATGGTGGTGCTGTGTGCCTTAAGAGGTGCATGAAGCATTTGAGCTGGACCCAGTGCCAGCCCTGCAGCCACGGGTTGCTCGCCTGTGGGTCATGTGCACCCTGACCAACAAGCACATGCTGGAGATCCCCATGCACCCCACAAAGTACAGTGGTGATGTCAACCACCACAGCTGTCAGGCCAGCAAAGCTGTGGTCAATCACAGCCACCATGCAGCCCATCCTGTCCTCTGCCCGCTGTTCTGCATGGGCAAAGCCCACTGAAATGGACTCCTGCATCAGTGCCAGCTCATGCCTCAGCTCCCTCTGCAGGCCATGCAGGTCCATTCGAGCCTCCTGCTGGGATGTGACAGCAGCCTGCAGGAGTGGGTGGGCAGCAGGGGCATCCTGCTTCAGAGGCGCATCCCCCTCAATGGCAGCTGGCACTGGTGCCTGCTGCACACAACGTTTGGGATGCTGGTGCATGTCCGACATGGCCTGCTGCTGCCAACCGCTGGTGGTGCACTGTCGAACAGGATGGCTCTGGACCACAATCTGTGTGGGACACTGTATGTCCAGCAGTGCACACATGTCCCCTACACTGCCCACCATTGGCTGCACAGGAACAGCCATGCCAGCAATGCCAAACACTCCCCTGGCACCTTTTCCATGGCCTGCACCAAGCCTCACCCCTGCATCCCCCTCCACAGGCACATCCAGGCATTAAGAACCCTCTGACATGTCTGTGTCAACATCACTGGTGACCGTCACCAGGATTACCTGCCCAACACCCAGTTCCTCAACTTGGGCATCCTCCAGGTGCTAAGTGGATTCCATCTCCCCATCTGCAGTGTGTCCCCCCTCCTCTGACAGATGCAGCCCCTGTCCAATGGAATGCCACACATGCAGTGGCTCTGTGCATCCTCAATTGTCACCGAGACTGGACGTCGATGGCCGGTCATCCTCATTCTCCACATCCTCTTGACCAAGGGCAGCCATTCTGGCCTGTTCCTGTGTTGCCACAAGCCTTGCAGACACTGCTGTGGAGAGAAACAGGACAGGGTCAGTCACCTGTACACGGACAGTGTGCCCTACCACCAACACCACCACCACCACCACACCATGCACACCCCAGGACATGTGCCACATGCTGTGGTCATGCACACCCCACACACCAGCCTGTGACCCCATGCACCCAACCAACACCCAGTGCACATGCCATGGCCAGGCAGCTGTTAGACAGCCCACAGTGCACCCCATGCAGGGCACCAACAGCAAGACTCTGCACCTGTGCCATCACACCATGCAGGATACACACATGCTAATACAGATCTGTCCTGGGCAGTGTGAGAGGCATCTCACACCCACCACCTGGTACACCTGCAACTGCCACCAACTGCAGTGTGGACACCACCATGGCCATGAGCGGCTCCTCCACCCACTGTTGCTGGGCTTGTGGTCCTCTACCGGTCCGCATACGTTCATGCAGCCGCTGTGCCTTCTCTTCCTTTGCTGGTACAGCAGGTCATTCCATCACTTGTGCACCACCTCAGTCATTCTGCCACATCTGCTGACTGCATTGACTGCAGCTGTCACCTCCTCCCATGCTAGGTGCACCACCGCATCCATTGCTCTGTGCATGTGGAGCACCTGCTCCCTCTCCTTTACAGCATGCACCAGGGTCTTGAGCTCATCCTGGGAGAATCTATGTGTGCAGATGTGCTCTTGTCATGCTGCACTACCTATGGGACAGTTGGAAAGGGACATGTGTCAGCAGCTGTGGCAGGACTGCATACCACACCCTAGAGTGTCACAGGCCACATGGACATGGCACCGGGCAGAATGTGCATGTACGGTGCACACGGCCACATTGTTATTTGCCACCCTGTGTCTGGAAAGCAAGCACTGGACTCACATGTGCACTGCTGTCACCCATGGCTGGCATGTGCACCTGTGGATGGGGCCACCTCTAAGCCCACCACCTGGCACTGTACTGTGCCCTGTGTGTTCACTACTCTGAGGCCGTGGACATGTAGACTGGCACACAGACAATGGCAGGACACCAGGCACAGGCCACATGGTGCTTGGGATGGTACAGCACTGGAACCTTGTGTTTCTCCAGCACAGCGGTCACAGCCTACCACGGCCCACATTCAGGGCATCATGGCAGTGAATCAGTGTTGCAGGACATGCTGTGGTATTGCACGCTGGCCCCTGCCTGGTGCCCACAGTGTGCAGACAGTGCCACATGGTGCAGTACAATGTAGGGGCACATGCACAGTGCACTGGATGTTATAATGTACAGGCGGCCGTATGTAGATGTGCACCATTACGCAGCACAGTGCTTGCCTGTGGTCCTGCGGTTGGCTGACCATTCCCCAGCGAGTACATCTGTGGGCTGCAGTACGGACTGACCCTGTTCTGAACTAGTGCCATTCCAAGAGCCCCACAGCAGTTGTACATACCTGCCTCTCACTGCTCTTCCCCGTTGCATATCTCCACCTGACCAGTGTTGTTCTGCAGTAACTGTAGTATGCTGCATTCACACAACATAACACTGGTGGTGCAGTGCTTGTGCTTTTATAGCCCAGCCAGGCAATCCAGCCTGTTATGCATGTAAAGCAGCACATAATGATATGCTAATCGCACAGTTTGCACCATGCATGCATGCACAAGTACTCCCATTTGCATATGCCGGTTTAATATGGCTCTGATTAGCACCAGTCTACCACCTTAGTGCTGTGCAAACATCCACACCAGGCTATTGGGGGACCAGTGCTACACTATCCCAGTAGTGTGGCACTCTGTGGTATAGCACAACCACCACGCATGCTCATGAGGCTCCCATGCCCATGCTAATGTTCTGGCATAGTGCGATATAGCACTGCGCTAGCCCACACAGCGTGGCGCTAGGAGCATGAGTGGTATTTATCTCCAGGGTCATGCCAGGGATCACGCTTGTGCAGTGCAACTACTACCAGGTAGTGCTGTGCTACGTCATGTGATAGCGCGGTGCTACAGCAGTTGTTGCAGGAGGGTCCTGGGTGTGCCAACCACTGGCTAGTGTAACAGGTCAAAGGGAATCCGTGCTATGTGGGCAATGCCAGGACATGGGAGACAGCATGCTGTGGTGCATGGCGACAGGCGCTGGGGGGAGGTGGAGACAGCCAACCTGGTGGAGCTGGTCCAGAAGAGGGACCAGAGGCTCTTTGGGGAGGTCAGGAAGGGGGACCTCCCACATATGCAGTTGTGGTCCTCAGTTGCACGGAAGCTGAGTTCCTGCACTGGAATCTCCTGTAATGCAGAGAAGTGTAGGCACAGATACACAGACCTGCAATGGCGGCAGTGACAGCAGCTTGAGCGCTACAGGCACATGGTGCATGAGGGCACTGTGCCTGTGCCAGGTAAGTGGAGATGCATGTTGACACCCACTATCATGGGGGCTGCAAGTGTACGTGTGCGTGTGTGTGTGTTTATGTGTGTGTGTATTTGTGTGCATTCGTGCTACTCTGCATGGTGCTTGGGTGCATGTGGCACTGGCAGGGACCCACATGTTGGCTCCCAGGGGCCCGGTTCATGCTGTGGACATGGGTGTGGGTGGTGGGTTGGGACACAGTTAGTGGCGTGTCCTGGTGCAGCATCAGCCTGCGGCTGGTGACACCGTGGTGCCAGGGTCCTATTCCTGGGGGACTGTTTACACACACACACGGGTATGCAGATAATTGCAGGACAGCTGCAACAGACACTGTCACACCACTGCAACGCCGTGACGTCATGACGTGTGTGCCTGGCGAATGCTCCATAGGCCATGCCACCCTCTGTGTGGGTGTCCTCCATGTTCACTCCCTGTGTGTGCAGTGTTGTTGGGGTTGCATGTGCATCTTGCTGTGCTGCACGTGGTGTATGCTGTGTCATGCTCTAACGCCAATGTTTCACCTGTCCTCTGTAGAGCAGATCAAGCAGCCCATGGCCAGAGATGGGGGCCAGAACGTGACCCAGGAGCAGCGGAGAGGCAGCCCGAGGGTGCCATCCATGCCACAGCGGGGACAGGAGAGCAGCCTGAGAGTGGTGGTGTGTTGTGTGAGTACCTATCTCATTGCTCTGTGATCTGTGTTCTTTCAATGTGCTGTGTGTCTCATCTGGGTGTCCTGCCACTGACTGGTCTTGTGGCATGGCTGCAATGGGCAGTGGGCCAGTGGCGATGTGGCACTGTGCTGTGCTGCACACCTGTGTTGCACTCCACAGTTGGGTGCTGCCAGTCTGGCCCTGGTGGGGGTGGTGGGGCACTGTCGGCTTGCAGTGCTGTGCGGGTGCCTGATGGTGGTGGGGACTCTGGTGGCGAGTGTTCGTTGGGGGTCACATGCTTTCAGCTGCCATGCCCACCTCTGGGGTCCCTCCAGCCACCCCCACAGGGCATCCGCATGTGCACTGTTGGCATTACCTTGCTGTCCTTTGTATTCACTGGACAGGCCTGCATAGTGCCACCTGCGTGCCTGTTGTTGCTGCGAGACACTACGTCCCATGCCTTCCAGGCATACCTCTCATCCCTTTGTTCACCAGCCATGAAACATTGCCTGTCATACTGTGGTACATATTGGCAATGTGTGGTACGCATAGTGGATTCCTTACGTGGGTATCTCATGATGCTGTTACCATGTTACAATTATGTTCTGAGGGTCTGTTATCACTATACTAATACATTATGTGCATTGTTTACTATTGAGTGTTGCATTACAATGTTGACCTTGGCTGTGGAAAATGTCCTCACAGGGTGGGACAGGGGGATTTTCCCCCGTGGGTTGGGGACCCTTCCTTGTACCATGTCACAGTTGTGAGGTATGCTTTTGGTGGCCTTGCTTGGTGGCATGTGTCGGCCCTTCAATGCCAGCATCTGTGCCCTGGCTGCCTGTCATCCCCTGGCCTGGGTCGGTCATTGGAAGGCCACTGTCATAGTTCAGTGCTGCTCCAGCATGCTTTTAGTTGTTGTTGGTGCTGTGCTCTGCATTACGGTACATTGCCATCTGTCAGTAGGCAGCATGACCCAACATGTTGGTGCCCTTGTGCATGTTGTGGCATGGCCCTTGCACCCAGCTCTCTGGGTGTCCAGCTGTGTGTCTGCCATGTCTCGCTGTGTGCTGTGCCAGGGTAGGCAGTGTCACCTGTATCCTGGTGCTGTTGGGATCGTTGTCGTCATGTATGTTGGGGTTTGGGTTGGTGCCTGTGTCACCCTGGGCTGTTTTGTGGGCACCTCCCAGGTTGGCCTACCGGTGTGGCACTCACCTCCACTTGGATTGTCCATTGGGACATGCTGTCCATCCCTGTATGGCCACCTGTGGCTGCTGTCTGCCTCCTGGCTGGTGTTCCATCCTCATGGTCTCACCATTCCTCTTGTAGGTCCACTCCGGGCATCACTGTGGGTGACCAGGCCAGAGGAGTCAGAGGGGATGGAGGACCTGCTGTGCCACATTGTCCACGAACAGAGGACTCTGATAGAGCAGCAGACTATCATGATAATGGAGACGAGGAGGATGGCAGGTTTTTTGGAGGCTCGACTCCCAGATCCAGTGGGCAGCTAGCCATGCCCTTCATCCCGTCTTGTGCTGGCTTCACACTCCCCCTTACTGGACATGATATTGTTTCCTTGACTGTATTCATGTGTCTCTGTGTGCATCCCCCTCCCTTTTGCACCTTTCTCCTGTGCCTTATTATACACCCTGTTAGTTTTGTACATATGTTTGCCATTTACATCCTTGCTTTGCCTATTGTGTGTTCCATTTGTTGTTCCCGTAGTGGGCTTATTGTTGCTTGGGTTGTGTGTTTGGGGAGGTGCTTGGCATGTCACTTTGTGGGATTTGTTCTGTTGTCTTTCTTTGTTGTGGGGTGGGTCATCCAGTGGTGGTTGGGGCATTGGTTGTTCTGTGTTTGGTTTAGTCTTTCATTTAGTATGGGTTTGCATCACTGTTCTGCACCTGTTTCCTTTCCTTTTGAATATATGTTATTACATTGCATTTACTCCATTTTACTGTGTCATGTATCATTCTTGGGTGCTGGGGTTTCACTTGGTATACACTGTTCCATGGGTTCTCCACATGGGTCTGGTTTGTTGCTTGCCATCCCCGTGCATGTGTGGCATCCTCCGGGCTGTGCACTGTGGTCTGCTCCTGTTACCTCATTCCAGCCTGTGTTTCATTGCATGTATCCCAGGGTCAGGCTGTCTCACCTCTACACTGTGTTCCATTGTGTGTTTGCACTGCCTGCCTGGGTGCTATATTCAGTGCTGTCTTATGTGCTATATTCAGAGCTGTCTTATTCCTGGGCTGTTTTTGCCCTGCACTCCTGGCCCTGTTTGCCCGGCTTCCTTTGCTTGCTATATTCAGATGGTTTTGCACTGGGCTATTCCTTTTGAATATAGCTGGCATTTTGCTCTGGGCTCTGTTTGCATGCCGGGCAGTGCTACCGTGGCCATGGGGCAATGTTTTGAATATCTGGCCCTAACTGTCCAAATCTGCCTCGCATTTCATGATGAATAACAATGGATGAAACTCACATCATATACTGGACATACACTCAAATATTGGTTGCACATTATTTTAACAGCAAGCTGACATTCACAACAGGAGACACTACACCACTCATATACAGTAATCCCCAGGGAAATCACCAGTTTTGTTTCAGCCTCCAGATAAATAAAAAAAGAAAGAAAAGATGCTAGCACAGTACAAACAGTGTGAAAAGCAATCAGCTAAGCCACAGGAATAATTTACAGCTGATTCTTGTGTACTGTACATTTGAGCGACTGAATTTTAAATAGTTATCAGAGGATATTTATTGCCTCCACATTACATAAAAAAGTATGCACACAATGTATGGAAACGCTGTAATGTCCTCTGTACCACTTCTCAAGTTTTATTAGACTTTTTGGCATCAGTCCACAGACCCCTCACACCACTGCTGGCACTCAGGTTGGCAGCAGGTCTTCATCTTCATCTGCAGAAGTGAGTCCTGCTATTCTCGTACAGAGAGCACATTTCCCATGCTGCTGGCTAATGCTGCCATTGTGGCACCAGGAAAAGGTATTTCTGTTTGTAAATTAAAAAAAAACCCCACCAGATTCTAGCTAAATGGGTCCCATTTATCTAAGTTCAGGTGTTTATTTTTAAGACATACATTATTCTTATGTATGTTACAGTATATGTTTTTAGTTAGGGGACAAACAACAAAATGGCGGTCATCACCAAATTATTTATTTTTGCGTTGTGAGAAGTAAATGGCAAGAAACTAAAAAAAGGTCCTTCTCCTTTTCTAATACTATCACCTGATCTTCCCCTAGCCGGTAACTGGCCTTTGGATTTTTGGCTCCCATGTGCATCACCTTACATTTTTCAGCAATAAAATCCAACTGCCATATGCCAGACCATTTCTTCAGCTTTACCAGGTCCTCCTTCAGATCCTGTTTCCCTTCCTCTGTATCTACCCTCCCACAGAAATTAGTATTGTCTGCAAAAAGACAGATTTTGCTCTTGAAGCCCCCCCAGCTATGTCACCAATAAATACATTGAACAACACAGGTCCCAGTACCGAGCACTGTCAGACACCACTGGTCACAGGCCTAGGTTCAGACTGTTCACCCCTACCACTACTCTCTGGTTCCTGTCCATCAGCCAGCTTTTTACCCACCCCAGCAGTTTGTCCCCAACCCCCAGGTCCCTCAGCTTGCTGACCAACTTTCCATGGGGCACTGAGTCAAACACCTTGCTGAAGTCCAGATGCAGTACATCCACCACCTGCCCTTTGTCCAAGGCCCTTGTAACCCAGTCAAAGAAGTCCACCATGTTGGTTTGACATGACCTCCTCCATACAAACCCATGCAGCCTATCATCCTGGAGACCATTTTCATCAAGGAAGGACATGAGCCTTTCTTTCAGAGTGGCCTCCATTAACTGACTCACTATGAAGGTTAAGCTGACTGGCCTGTGGTTTCATGGCTCATCTCTAGGGCCACTTTAGTAGACAGGCACCACATGAGCTGTGCTCCAGTCCGGAGGGACACACCCCTCCTTGAGTGAGGTGTTAAATAGATCCTTCAGTGCTGCTGCCAATATCTCTGCTAGTTCTCACAGAACTCTTGGGTGAACCCCATCTGGTCCAGGAGCCTAGCCCACCAGCAGTTCCTTAAGACCTCTCAAGATCATGTCAACCTCAATCTCCCCCTCATACTCTACCCCCCTTTAAGGGGCATCCCAAACCTCCCCTTCGGCATGGACTTGCTAGTCTCCTTGGGGAAGACAAAGCAGAAGTAGTCATTAAGTACCTCCGTTTGTTCTACTCCCTTCTTCACCCATCTTCCCTCCCTCCTGATCTTAGCTATTCTGTCCCTTCTGCTTCTTTTCTACCTAATGTAGTGGAAGAAGTCATTCTTCCATTCCTTAATCCCCTGAGCCAATCTTCGTTCTTTCTCAGCCTTGTCGGCCTGGACCTCCCTGCCTCCCTCTCTAGATTCCTCCATATAAATCTTCATGTATACTTCCCTTATTGTATGCTTGCACATCAGGAAGGCTGCCGTCTTATTCCTTAACTTTTCAACCACCTTGCTATTAAACCAGCTTGGCCTTTTGGTTCTGGTACTCTTTTTTTGAGCCTTTGTACAAGTGTTGGGGGCCACAATCAACCCCATCTTGATGATGGTCTATTTTTGGTCTGTATTCATCCCTGGTTGGATCTTTGCTAGGTGTTCCATCACTACACTCCCCATAAAGTCGCCCACCTTTGTTTTAGTCCTTGTTGCTTCCTTCCCCATGCAGACTAAAAACCACACTGTTCGGTGGTTACTACCTAAGAGAGATTCTCTCACCTCCTCATCCTGGACTTGTTCCCCATTTGACAGCACTAGATCTAATATGGCATCCTCTGTTGTTGGCTCCTTGACTCCCTGAGTCAGAAAACAGTTAATGTGTGTTGATGATGCATATTTGTTATCAAGAACCACTTCTGGGGCTGGCCCAGTGGCACTGAGGATTGAGGCACTGGATGCCACACCTCACACCACGCCGGTGATCCGGGTTCAGGAATGAGCCCAGACCGCCAGGGGTCGGCAGGGGAGAGAGAGGATCGAGCGTCCGAGGGACTGCTTTCCTCTCTAGGGGAGGGATCCAGGGGTAACCCAGTGCAGTAGCAGCCCCCGGTGGAGAACGGTGGCACTGCTATGCACAGGGGCTTACAGGCTTGGGGCAGACGTCAGGCAGCCACCTTCCGGATGTGGGTGAGAGCACCCACATCATGGGCTGGGCGGCACTGCACGTCCCATGTCGGAGGTGTAAACATTACTGGAAAAACCCCTCCAGCCCCGATAGGCAATGGCCCTTCCAGAGTCTTGTCACCACATGTCCAACACTGGAGCCCAGCCACCACCCCTTCGATCTCCTCGGGACCCTATGTCCCCCAGGGGTGCCTGGGGAGAAAGTAATGACCTTGAGGGTGGTGGGGTTCACAGTGAGTGGCAGAGCAGCACTGGTCAGTGGAGAGGTCTGAGAGAGTTCTGGAATCTGGGAGATAAAGAGTTAAAAAAAAAGACCCACTCTTGGCTTAAAGAACCACTCCAGGCTTTAAAAAAAGGCATGTCTAAAGTTATAGAACATCTTAAAATACCAATATTTGATCTAAATACCTCAAATACAAAAATAATGACTTTTAGTAAAAAAAAAAATAACAGAAAGGAAGTGTGGACAATAAATGAGGTTACTTTAGAAGAGGTGGATGAGTACTGGTACTTAGGTGTGAACATGTATTCATTGATAACCTGTAAAGGGCAAGTATTATACAATATGTGAAAGAAAACGGCAAAAAAAAAACCATTTCTGGGCATTCAGAGATTTTCTAGTTATTTTGCAGGAAATTCTTATGATGCCATGAAAACAGAATACAATGTGAAAATTAAAAGCCAAGTGTTATATGGCTGTACAATATGAGGTGTGAATGTGATGTATGAGAAAAACAAATAGCAGAAATAGAAACCATACAAAACTTTTTTCAACTTCTGTTAGGTCTGCAACAAGATACCCCATCTGCTTTCGTTAGAACAGAATGTGACCTTTCATTGGAGTACTGTATGTGTTTAAGATTGCTGATGTGAAATATTGGAACAAGGTTTAAACTATGATTGATGAAAGACTCCCTAAACAATACCAGCTTGAAACAGTTAACAGTAAATCAACAAAAAAAAACTCACAAAGAATTAATCTATAGAAAGAAGCAATATTCTAGTTTAAAATGATCTGAAAGAATTTTGGCAGATCACAGAGCAAAGAGAGAATCATGCCATTACCTCAGAGGCAGTACAATGTCTTATGGATGTTACGATACAAATTGTTATGGAAAGAATACATGACTTGGATAATAATATTTGCAGACATTGTAACTTTGAATTTAGGATGAAAAGATACCTAACCCATTATCATAACAAAATTCTGAGAAATCTGTTCAGTAAATTCAGACTGGGAATTTTAAAGAGGTTATTTTCCTGGTATTGTAAATTTAGGAAATAATATTGTAATTAAAGAACATGCGAGTAAGAAATATGGAAATATAACTGTACAACATCTGCTTTTAGATTATGAGGCATTCTGCCAAAAAAGGAATACATGGTTTGAACCAGTAATGTATAAAAAATTCTGCTCTGTAAAAGAGAAAATGTGTTATCTTATGTTCCCATTCACCTCTGTTTCTATACAGTAGCAAAATTTGCACTCATTGTAATGCTCAAATTGAAGAAAATGTGATAGATCATATTATAATAGGTTAACTAGATATGTTTTTAACAATCCATTGTTTCAATTAATGCTTTAATTTTTTTGATTATATACATTAAATGAACTTGGACTTGAAACTTGTACACAGGGGGTGGGATTTTCAAAGGGGTTGCTCATGGCGCAACAGTGTTGAGCCATGCGCAACCCACTGATGCGCCCTGGCGTGATATTCAAAGGGGATGTTGAACTGCACAAATCGGCGCGCTGGGGGTGCAACAGTAATGTATGGTGCAGTGCTGGGGCGTGCCCATGCATATGTGGCACTTCCTGATATTCAGCCCAGGGTGTGCGGTGCATATGCAGGCACAAACCTGCCTTGTGCTGCACAGGGGGGGCGCAAAGATGTGCCCCTCAAAAAAGGAACAAGTCAGTGGACACCCGCAGGCTGGCTGCCATATTGCTGGGCACAACACGGCAGCCACCTACTGTGGGTGGCCACCTGACCTCCCCAGTCACAGGCCGGGCGTCGGGTCCTCCACCCCCCCATGCCCGATCACAGGCTTTGTACATATAGAAATGCCCTGGTGGTCCAGTGGACCTGTTCCCCAGCCTGATTGTGGGCTTAGTAAATATAAAAGTATCCCTGGTGGTCCAGTGGACTGAAGCCCAGCTCAATCGCGGGCTTAGTAAATATATAAGAATCCCTGGTGGTCTAGTTGACCTGCATCCCAGCCTGATCATTGGCCTTAGTAAATATAGAAGAATCCTTGGTGGTTCAGTGGACTGAACCCCAGCCCGATCATTGGCTTTGGATAATGTAACCTCCCTGGTGGTCCAGCGGTACCCCCCTCCCCAGCCGCCTGCTCAGACCCACCACCCCACTCCCCCCCGTCAGCGGCAGGTGGCAGCATCCCACCAGCAAGCCACCCAGCCACCCACTGACTGACAGTGTACAGTATGGCTATACACTCATTGGTCCACTAAGGGGGCCAATGGGCGTGCTGACCGTACTGTATGGCACAGTCCCGAAATGTGAATCACATCTCAGGACTATGTCGTACAGTACTGCCAGCACGCCCATTGGCTGTGATCACTTCAATGTATACAAACAAGCCCTGGTAGTCTAGTGGTCCTCCCCAAGTCCCTGAATCCCCAAATACTGTAATGAAAGACCATCTCTGGTGGTCAAGTGGTCCCCCCCCACCTGAGTCCCCGAGTAATGTAAAATGACCGTCTCTGGTGGTCTACTGGAACCCACCCCTGCCGCTAGCCACAATCATGGTAATCTTCTATAAGAAACAGCCCTGGTGATCCAGTGGCACCCCCCACTCCTCCCACCCACACCGAACACCTTGCCCACCCCACTTCCCCCTGTCATCGTGGGTGGCTGCAACCCACCCTCATAGGCAATATAGCGCAGTGGTCTAAGGCTCTGAGCTGCAAATTTGGTGACATCCAGCAGACCAGACCTGGGTTTGAATCCCACAGCTTCCACTTGCATACTGTGTGACCCTGAGCAAGTCACTTAACCTCCTTGTGCTCCCAGGTCACTCCTGTAAAAAAGCTTTCAGCTTAGTGTGCTATACCTGGTAAAACAACTAAAATATCACCCGTCAGCCTGCCGACTGACAGGTACAGTATGGGCTGTAAGCCCATTGATCCCCAGTGTGGACCAATAGGTTTGCAGGGCATACTGTACTAGACAGTCCCACATATGTGAATGAAATCTGTAAGATCTGTCTGGCATAACTTCCCCGTGGTATACCCACGTTACTTACTGTCCTGTAATCCATTAGATTCAAAGAATTCTACTAATCTCTTCTTCAGCTGGGACTCTGTCAGATTCTCTACCACAAAGGTAAGGCTCACTGTCTTAATTCCTCTGACTTGCCTTATACTTTACGAACATATGAACATACGAAATTTGCCAGGAGATAAAGGCCTAGAGGTCTATCAAGTCTGCTCGAATGTGCAGCTAGCACCCCTTATTCTGCAGCTGCCCCTCCCTTCCACCCTTCCACCCTTCATTAATCCTCCCCCTTGTCCTGTCCCATCCCCTTTTCAAGCAGTCCACTGTTCTACTGGATACCACTTCTGCAGGTAACGCATTCCACCTAGCCACCACACTCTCTGTAAAAAAGTGTCTCCTCATCTCCCTCCTGAACCTTCCTCCCTCTAGTCTCATATCATGGCCCCTGGTGTCCCTCACCTCTCTTACGGTCAGGTATTATTCCCCCTCTATGCTCAGGGACCTCCGTCCTTTCTCCTGTCCCCCTTTGTCACCGGGAGTCTATAGAAAGTATAGGGCTCTGGGGATTGTGAGAGGGAGATGGAGGGTTGGTGCTGGGCATGGGGGGGAATGGAAAGGAGTGGGCGGATTGGGATAGTGGGGTCAAGGAGATGCCCTGTGGTGAAATGGGCACAGAAGAGGGGTTTTCCCTGTCTTGAGTCCATACCCAAGGGTTCTGATCCAGATCAGCCAGTAGGGCAGTCATTATCGGAGGTTTATCCTACTCGGGCGGTGTTATGCAATGCCAGGTCTATTAAAAACAAGACGGCTGTTGTAGCCGATCTTGTTGGGTCATCTGACCTAGCGTGCATCACCGAGACTTAGCTGGATGAAAATGCTGGGCCAGTTTTAGCCGCAGCAGTTCCAGCTGGGTACTCGGTGATACACCGCCCGAGGCAGGATCGTAGGGGCGAGGGGTGTTGCCATATGTTTTAAGTCAGAACTGGGCCTGGTGGAGGTACCGCGGAGTCACCAGATCCTTTGAGTGTATTTTGGGTGAGGTGTGGGTGCAGGATACTTTTGTATACCGTCCACCAGGTGACGAGAATGTTTCCTGCAGGAAGTCAGAGACTTCATTGTCGACTTGACGTTGGGATCCCCAGATGGTTGGTTCTGGGGATTTCAATGCTTGGGTCGATTATGAATTTCCCGATTTGGTCAAGACTTCTCCAGTTGATGATATCATTGGGCTTCACACAGGTGGTTTTCCTCGACCCGTGTTGGTGGACACTCATTGGACCTGGTGTTCCTTCTGGGGATGGGGATATCCGACTTGGTGGTGGAACCGGTCGGATGGTCTGACCATCACCCCATTAGGTTCAGTTTTGAGGCCACCCCTGTTAGGTCTGCCCCTTTGGAGATGGTCCAATACCGCCCTTTGAGGGGTGTATCCCCAGATGACCTGATGGCAGTATTGGACCTATCAAGCCTGCCAATAGATTGCTTAGATCCAGGTGACCTGGTACATGCTTATAATGAGGCAGTGACAGGGGCCCTGGATTCTATTGCACCAGTTCATGTTAATCCTCTTACTCCTCGCCCCAGGTCTCCTTGGTTTGATGAGACCATGAGGGAGCTGAGGAGGGTTGGACGAAGGCTGGAGAGGCGTTGGCGGAGGTCTGGTCTCGATGATGACAGGCTTAGTTTGATGGTCCATTATTTGGTCCTATCAACCGCAATCTCAAGAAGGCAGAGTTCCTGTCCAGAGAGATAGCGGCTGCACGGAATAGACCAGCTCAGCTCTTTCGGACTGTGGACAGACTGTGCAATCCAGTCTGTCTTCAGCCCAGTAGAGCCTTATGTCAAGAATGGTGTGATGAACTTGCTCTCTTCTTTGCAGGTGAGGTTGTCAAAATCAGATCGGATATTCGCTCTTCCCTCCCCAACGGGAGCGACGGTGGTCGGCAGGAGATGTCGAACACCCAGTTTAAATGGTCTGACTTCAGCCTTCCCACAATCGATGATGTTGTGATGATCATTCTAGCGCTGCGACCGACTAGCTGTGATTTGGACCCTGGCCCCACATGCCTCTTAGTGGATTGTGTGGATAAAATCGGCCTAGTCCTGGCTTTGATCGTCTGGAAGTCTTTGGAGAGGGGGATCTTTCCAGATCCCCTTAAAGAGGCTATAGTTAAGCCTCTATTAAAGAAATCCTCCCTAGATCCAGATTGTCTAGCAAATTACAGACCAGTCTCTAACTTACCCTTTGTGGGTAAAGTTATTGAGAAAGTGGTCGCAGTGCAGTTGGAGGATCATCTGACCAACAACAATATCTACGATTCTCTCCAGTCTGGATTTAGGAAAAGGCATAGTACCGAGACAGCGCTTGTACGGGTACTAAATGACCTCCTAATAGCGAGAGATCGTAGGACCCGATCCATCTTGGTACTACTTGATCTCTCTGCAGTGTTTGACACCTTTGACCATGGTGTGCTGTTAGAGCGTTTCGGTCTGTCTGTGGACTGTCTGAGTACGGTCCTCAGATGGTTTCGATCTTACCTGAGGTAGGACTCAGAAGTGGTGTCAGGAATTTTTCCTCGGCATCACTCTCCTATCCTCATGGGTACCGAGGGTTCTATCTTAGCGCCCATGTTGTTTGCGTATATGCTGCCGTTAGGGGTGATTATTAGACAAGACGGTTTGGGTTTCATCATGCAGATGATACCCAGCTGTATATGTCTTCGTGGCCCGGCCAGGACGCTGCCTTGTTGGTATTTAATAACTGCCTTGAAGAAATCCAAGACTGGATGAATGGGAGTTGGCTGAGGTTAAACCAGAGAAAACTGAGGTGTTGGTTGTGGACAAAGCCGCTGTGAGGCGGGTCTGCCAGAGGACCACCCTCAGGCTTATGGCTTGGAGGTGTTCAACTGGCGACCCCAGATCAGGTGCGGAATTGGCGAATAATTCGAATGGTGCACTGCCTGACACTTAAATCTCAGGTGTCAGCGGTGGTCAAACTTCCTTTTTTCCATCTGAGGAATATTGCCAGGGTGAAGCACCTGGTTCCTCCAGAGACCTCCCAACATTGATCCACGCCGTTACCTCCGTCTTGACTACTGTAATTCCCTATGCACCTGGGGCTATCGAGGTTGAACCCGCTGTCTGCAGCTAGTGCAGAATCACGGCAGCCAGGTTGTTGACTGTATCTTCTAGATCCAGCCATATAATGCCTGTGCTTCAGCGGACTGCACTGGCTGCCAGTGTTTGACAAATCACCTTCAAGGTCGGTTTACTGACCTATAAGACCCTACATGATCTGGGACCTACCTACCTGAAGAGCTCCTTTGCCCCCTACTGTCCCTCCTGCTCCCTCCGATCCACTAGCGAGGATTGCTAGAGATTCCCAGGGTTCGTTTGAAACATCAGGTGCTAGATCGCTTAGTTTTATGGCACCGAACCCTGGAATTCTCTACCCTCGTCAGGTGCGAAATTGCCCGACCGTCCTTAGTTTTAAAGGAGCTTTGAAGACCCACCTTTTTAGCATCGCTTTTAAGGATTTATATTAGTTTTAATTTTATTGTATTTATTGTTTTGTGAATTTGTACAGGCGCTTTGGTTTTAAGAAAAGCGCCTTTTAAAAATAAAGATGAATTGAATTGAATTGAATTGAATTACTTTGAACAGCCTCTCTGTACCTGTCTTGTTTATTTCTTTCATGTACGTAAAGGTTTCAATCATGTCCCCCCTGTTCCTCCTCTCATCCAGTGAGTACATGTTTAACTCCCTCAGCCTCTTCTCGTATGATAAGTCCCCCAGCCCCTTGATCATCTTTGTCACCCTGCGCTGCACCCCCTCCAGTAACTTAATGTCCCTCTTCAGATACAGGTGCCAGTACTGCATGCAGTACTCCAGGTGTGGTCTAACTAATGACCTATACAGTGGCAGAATCACCTCCTCCCTCCTCAAGGATATACACCTTGCAATACAACACAGCATTTTGTTGGCCTTTGCAGCTGCCTTCCTACATTGTGCCAAGTTGTTCATTGACCCTGTAATAAGCACCCCCAGATCCTTCTCCTCCTCCCTCTGGGCTAGCTGTACTCTCTCCAGCTGGTAATTCCTCCTTGGGTTCTTCATCCCAAAATGCAGCACCTTGCACTTTTTGGCATTAAACCCCAGTTGCCAGGTGTCTGACCAGGTTTCAAGCTTTGCCAGATCATCCTGCCATCCCTCTAGGTTATCTACCATTGCTCCAACCTTGGCATCATCAACAAACAGACTGATCTTGCTCTTGATGTCCCATGATATGTCTGCAATGAATATCCCAAACAACACTGGTCCCAACACTGAGCCCTACGGAACACCGCTCGTCACTACCCTTGGGTGTGAGATCTCCCCACCCACCACCACCCTCTGTTGCCTTCTCTGAAGCCAGTTTCCTACCCATCTCACCAGCTTTGCACCCACTCCTGTGCCTACTAACTTACTTCTCAGCCTTCCATGCAGCACCGAGTCGAATGCCTTACTGAAGTCCAGATCAGGACATCCACTGCATGGCCCCTGTCCAGTTGCCTAGCTAATCAGTCATAGAACTTCACCAGGTTGGTTTGGCAGGATCTGCCCTGTATGAAGCCATGCTGTCTTCTGTCCTGTAGTCTTTTGGCCTCTAGGAGGGTCACCAGCCTCTCCTTCAGGATAGTCTCCATTAGCTTACCCACGATGGATATGAGGCTCACTGGTCTGTAGTTTCCCGGTTCATCCTTGGTGCCACTCTTGTGGAGGGGCACCACATGAGCCATCCTCCAGTCCTGAGGTACACACCCTGAATGTAGTAAGGCATTAAATAGGTCTGCCAAAGGTCCTGCAAGGACCTCTGCCAGCTCGTTCAGTACCCTGGAGTGGACACCATCTGGGCCTGGTGCCTTGCCCACCCTCAGTGCCTTCAAACCCTCCTGAACTCTGCCCTCCATGATTTCCCCATCTGTCACCCCTTCCCCCCCATTTCTGCCATTTCTCCCCCATTGGGTGTCACCCCCTCTTCTCTTTAGTAAAACTGAGCAGAAGTACTCATTGTGCTTCTGCCTTATCACACCCTGCTTCCACCCAACCCCCCTCCTTCCTAATCCTTTACTATGTGGTCCTTACAGCTCCTTTTCTCCCAGATGTACCTAAAGAAGCCTTTCTCCCCCTTCTTAATGCCTTGTGCCAGCCTGAGTTCCGTAGATGCTTTGGCTCCCCTTACTGCCCTTGTCACCTCCTTCGATTCTGTCAAGTACTCCTCCCTGTCCTCCCCTTCCCTGTTTTCTTGTATTTCCTAAAGGCAGCTCTTTTTCTCCTTACCTTTTCCATGACCTCCTGGCTCAAAAAGCTCAGTTTCTTAGCCCTAGTCTTCTTGCTCTGGGCCTTGCAGCAGGTTTTGGTTGCCTCCACTATCTCCAGCTTTATGAGCTCCCACCTCTGGTTAGTGTCCATACTAGATTGAATTCCAGCCAGGCACCCTTTTACCACTTCCCCCATCCTCCCAAAGTTGGACCTCCTGAGGTCCAGCACTCTTGTGCCAGATTCCACTCCTTCCTTGCCCATATCCAATGTGAGCCATACTGAGTGGTGGTCACTCCCTGACAGCGGGTCCTCCACTGTAAGTTCTCTCACAAAGTCCCCATTTGCCAGCACAAGGTCAAGGATATTCCCTAACCTGGTTGGTTCACTGACCATTTGCAGCAGGAAGCTGTCCTGGAAGGCATCCAGCAGTATCTGCTCCCTTCTGTTCCTGGTTGTTGGGGTACTCCATTCCACTCCTGGCATGTTGAAGTCCCCCACAATCACCACACTACCCTTCTCGCAGGTCCTCCTTATCTGTCCCGCTAGTTCCCTGTCTAACTCCTCCTTCTGAGATGATGGCCTGTGCACCACTCCCATTCTAAGAATCCTATTCTTGGAATCCTGGATTTGCATCCTAAGTGACTCAGTACTACCCTCCTCCCCTTCCTCCCTTACACACTTCAGTCCTTCCTTCAGATATTGTGCCACACCCCCTCCTTTTCCAATCACCCTGTCCCTACAAAATAACCTGTACCCTGGTACAGACAGGTCCCAGTCATTGTATTGGGTAGCCCATGTTTCTATGATGGCTGCAATGTCCACCTCTCTCTCTGCCATGAGCACCTGTAACTCTGCAGTTTTTCTCCCAAGGCTCCTAGCATTAAGGGTAACCACCTTCCACCCTTCTCCACCCCCATCCTGCCCTCCTTTACTAGCATCACCAATAGTACTTGCCATTTGTCCTTTGTCACTGTTATGGGGGGTAAGCTCATATGGTTTCCCAACCTGTGGTCTCTGCATATCTCTTGCCCAATTGCAACACTCCACTCCTAGTTTAAATCCCCAACTTCCTCTATATACTCCTCCATCCTCTGTTTCAACACTTTCTTTCCCTCCTCACTTAAGTGTAGTCTGTCCTTGGCATAGAGACTACTGTCCTCCCAGGTCCCTCCCCATTTTCTTTGACATCACTGCAACCCCCGCTTCCCTTCAAAACCATAGAAGTTTTTTTCACAGTTTGCTCTTGCTTACCTCCCTTATGCACAGACTAGACATCTACAATATGTCTTCCTTCATGATGCCCCAGGTCTATTCCACCACCCCTTTGCTTTCTGTCCTCCCAGCTTGTCCTTCAGCAGTTCTCTTTTGGTCTGGAGGTCTGCACCTCTGAAGTCTAGCACCCTCATCCTTCTGCGGTTCTTCTCTGGCCTAGTCCTTAAGTGGGTACCCACTCTCTGATGTTCATTGTTCCCCAGAGGCTCCCTTGTTTTGACCTCCCCAATGCTGTCCCTGTTAGTCAGTACCAGGTCTAGAACTGTGCCCTTTCTGGTGGGTTCCCTAACTAGCTGTTTCAAGAAGACCCCTAGAAATTATCCAGAATGGCCTGACTCCTAGCAGATGCCCTAGTGCAGGGGTTCTCAAATGGTGAGGCCAGCCTCCTTAGGGAGGCCACAACCTGTTCTAGGGGAGGCTCAAGCAAGTCTTGAAAAAGTATTCTATTTCAATTTTGAACTTTATAGATTTTGTGTGAAGGGATAAGGCAAATTGAAAGAGGATAACAAGTGAATGTATGTATTTATTCACAAGTCTGTGACCAGGGAAGGTACTGTACACTGAGCCATGGCTTATTTCAGGTGTAACCAGGGAAGGGTAGTGAGATAATACAATTCAAAATGTAACTGCAGAACACTCAGTCAATACAAAATGAATAAAAGTGCACACAAATTAAGAACAATAAACTAACAATGTGAGGAACAAGTGATCTATTAGACTGGCAGCAGAACTGTACAAATACAAGAGTTAACTATACAGGCACTAGGAATAAGAGCAGGAGGGAGCAAAATGATCCCTGAGAAGTTGCTTAAGAGCAGGGGGAGAGGGGGAGAGGTAGAGGTTGGCAGGATTGTTATTCCAGTTAGAGGGGGAAACAGAAAACACAGTCTAACCCATGAAGGTATGGCAGTAAGGGGTAACAATGGTTCGAGAGTCAAAAATATTGGAGCAAGTAGGTTGTTCTTTTTTTTTTTTGGTGGGGGGGTTGCAGTAAGCTTACTAACATGAGAGCCTGCTATGCAAAGAGGTTTTAATTTATTCCTGATGTACTGTGAAAGTAGGCTGTTTTTCTATGGGGAGGCCCAAAAATATTTCAGTATTTTGGGGGAGGCTGAAGATCTTTTCCATGACTTAGGGGAGGCTCACTATGACAAAGTTTGAGAACTGTTGCCCTAGTGGGTATGCCCTAATCCATGTCAGGCATAATGAAGTTCCCCAGCAACAGCACTTCCACCAAGTCAGCCATTCTCCCTATTTCTTTTCCTAATTCCTTGCCTATCTCCCCTCACTGTGATGGTGGTCTGTACACCACCCCTACTCTTAGAAACCTCCACTCTTGTCTCCTCCTTGACTGCAAAGCTCAAATGTCCCCCACCCCAAGCCACCCTTCTATATTTCCTCCTTTCTCCTTCTCTTCTATCACACCTGCTGTCTCCTTCAAGGCTCTCCTAAACATTAACCCCTTCAAGGGTAGTTCTCAGCCCCAGCATTTGCAGTCCCTAGCTCCTCCCTCCTTACTCTCTCTTTTTTCCTTGACTCTGTCCCTGTTGCCTGGAAAAAAACACTGTTATCCCCTCCCTAAAGTTGGTGACTCCTCCAACCCAGGAAGTTATTCCCCCCATATCCCTCCTTTCCACACTGGCTAAACTCCAGGAGCACCTGGTTTTATATCAGCTCTCGCCCTTCCTTGATTCCACATCTTTCTTCAACCTTTACCAACCTGGATTCTATAAATCCCACTCCACTTCCCTCCTTCAGCTTACTGACTCCATTCTTTTGGGTATGGTTCAGGGCCATATTACCTCAGACATCTTTGTTGATCTGGCCAAAGTCTTCAGCACTGTTGCCTACCACCTCCTCCTTGCCAAGCTTGCTGCAGCAGGGCTCTTCATTCCTGCCACTAACTGGTTCCACTCCTACCTCGAAGGCAGGACCCAATCAGTTAGACTTGGTAATTCCACATCCCTCCTTCCCAGTCAGTACTGGTGTCCTCCAAAGCTCTGTCCTTAGTCCAATACACTTCTCAATTTTCTTAAATGGCATACCTGCTGCCTGCACCTCAGCATCCATACATATGTATGCTAACGATACAGTTCTATTTACCTCCTGTCCCATTCACTTTGATTTGCTGCTTAGTCTGCAGCTGGACTTTGATAATGTTTAGCACTGGTTCCAGACAAATCAGCTGGCTCTAAATGCAAAGAAAACAGTCTCCATGACCTTTGGCTCTAGGCAAAAAGTAGCCAGCATTGCTGCTCTCCTGTCTTTCCATACCCTGGAATGGTCTGCTATTGAAGTTGTCCCATCTTTTAAATACCTCAGTGTCTGGCTAGACCATCACCATGAGTTTTCAGAACATGTGGATGTCTTTCACAAAAAATTCCATCCCAAACTCAGTGCACTTTATCGCAAGCACAGCTGCATCCCTCTGCAGGTCCATAGAACAGTTGTTCAGACAATGATCCTGCCTCTATTTGACTATGGAGACATTGTCTACAGAAGAAGAAGAAGAAGAATCAGCATTTATATAGTGCTTTTCATACACAGTATCCCAAAGCACTTCACAAGCAATGCTAGACTGGTAGTGAAGTGACTGAATCTGTGGTGGCATCCATATCGCACATCATCACCCACACACAGCCTGGATAATTGCATGAATCGGTTTATGGGAAGGGGAAGGTTGGCCAGGACACCAGGAATGTTCCCTGCTCTTTTATGAAGAGTACCCTGGGTTCTTTTACTTCCACCTAGACACCCACCAGGACAACACCAGGATGGGCAGAAGGGACCTCAGTTTAATGTCTCATCTGAAGGATGGCACACCCCAGCAGTACAGCACCCCCCAATACTGTACTCAGATGCCAGTGATTTTTAGGTGCAAGTCCATCCCAGTCTGGGAAGAGAACCCATGACCTTCTGGTCCAGAGGTGGATGTGCTACCAACTGAGCCATGCTGACACCTATAGTGCTGCTCCTAAATCCACCTTATCCAGACTGGACCCACTCTTCCACTCCTTCTGCAGCTTTGCACTGGACGCTCCACCTCAAACTCACCTCTGCTCTCTCTATACCTCCCTCTCCTTCCCTTCACTTGTTGACAGATGCCTGGCCCATGGCACCACTTTCATAGATAAATACTGGATGGGGTCTCTCCCTACCAGTTCTATGTAATAATGGTGAAAGCATAAATGTGATTGCCTTTATCGTGAAGTCACAATGCACAGATAAATGGAGCCGGGGACTTACTTTTAATGTTTTCTGTGGGAGGCCTACACACCCCCCACACACACCCATGCTGGGGGGGTGAAAACATAAAAAAAAAGGTTCAGGCTAGGCGCAACAGAAATGCACCAGCTCCTGGACCCGAACCCTGTACCCTGCCGTCCAATGCTGGCAACCCACCTCGCCATGGGGTCAGCTCAGCAACCACTGTGGCACAACCCCTCATGTCCCTCCCTGTGCATGCTCCCTCCCCCCTGCATGCATACATATAGCATCAGGAAGTCGCTATACTCACCCACCCCCCCCAATCTGGCCACCTACCCTACCTAGCTGTCTCTGAAATGCACTAAGGAAGGGGTCACCATTGCAGTGTCAGTGGCTCAGTAGGTAGCACACTCTCCTCTGATGCTGGGAGATCAGAGGGCTGCGGGTTCAGTTCCCACATCTGGCACTTGCGTTAATATCCCAGTACTGACACTGTAGTGCAGAATGAGATGGGTGCTGCACTTCTGAGGTGCCGTCTTTCAGATGAGGTGTTAAACCGAGATTCCATCTGCCTGGATTGGTGGTAGTTCAGGTGGATGTTAAAGATACCATGGCACTTATCGAAAAGAGTAGGGGAAATTGTTATTGACAAAGAAACTACAAACCAAAATCACATTGACAAAAATAAATACAAAAGACTCATGTAACAGGAAAATCAGAATCAGTCACCCATGGTAAGCATTTCCATAAAGCAAACAATGATCCAGATGACAAACTTCTTAGTTCAGAAAAATAAACATCTTTTAAATCCTGTTCAATACTTTGGACCACCAGTAGGTGGAATATATCTTTTTGCTGCAAGGTATAAAGACAGTGAGCAGTCCATAAATGCCATTTAATGATGGTAAACAATAAGTTTAGAGTGTCAATATTCCACTTTTTCCAGGTCGCTGGAAACCTATCATACAATAACATCTCATAAGTAACAGAAGTAAATAAAGGTTCCTTCCATCTGTTCGCTAAAAATAACCAAAAACCAGTGATATAGGAACAAAGAAAAAAACAGGTGTTGTATTGTTTCATTCTGATTTACACATAAAGGTCTGGAACACAATCTTTCATTCAGCTGTTTACGTTTATGATTTGCCTTAATATTGATCTGTTCATGACAACTAAGCCAATGTAGATCCCACATCTTCTGGTGGATGTGAGGATTCCTTAACAGTGTGTATAAAGCAGGTAAGGAAGTAGGGGTACATTTGGGAAAAATTACAAGGTCTGCACAAGTGGTATCTATCAAAAAATTATAAATGGCTTTCCTATTTTGAGTCATAATCATATGGCTAGTAATCTTCCATTGTTTTAAATGGCAAAAGGTATCGCGAAGATAAGAAGGGGTAGACGATACATGTTTAACCTGTTTCAAAGTGTTAAGGTCTCAAAGATGAAACCAGGGTTGACAGGATTGAAAAAATTAAAATTCCCATCCCACATCATAATTAACTAAAAGTGGTTTAAGATTAGTCACAAAAAATAAACTATTATAAAAAAATAATGGGTGTATCATATTAAGACCACCTTCCTTGAAAGGTAAGCAGGTAAGGAATGCTTAATGGGATTCAGGCAGCTGTCTCATAAGGCCTGAAAAAAATATACTCAGCAGTTTGGTTTCCAAAACAAGAGGAGGGGAAAAAACATAAGCCAAAAACAAAAAAATCGGGAGCAAGTGAGACTTTATCAAGTAAATCCTCTTTTTTTATTGAGTTTTCAGGTGTTCCAAAGAGAAACTTTGGCATGTGCTAGGTCCAGTTTGGGAGTCCAGTTGAGAATGTCTAAAGGACCTGAGCCAAACAGAATGCCCAAAATCTTAATAGGGGTGTCACAAAGTGCAATACTGGAAACTATTACTCCATTTGACTGCTGAGATCCAAGCCGTCGACCAACACATTTCTCCAAGTTCAGGGATGCCCCTGAAACAAGACCAAAGGACTTACAGAGATGGAGAGATGTGTCTTCTGAAGGAACATCAGCTACTATTAAACTCATGTCATCAGCATAGGCTAAAACAGAAAGTGGTAAGGAACAAATATGCCTAACATTGTGTGCTGTATTAATGGTACGAAGTAAGGGATCCAAAAAAAAGATATACAAAAGGGGACTGAGTGGACACCCTTGTCTAGCACCTCTCTTTAAAGGTATCAAAGGACCCTTCCAGCCATTAACAAAAGGATAAAGTGGCTGTAGAATATAATAAGCGTAACCAGGAGAGAGTAGTCACAGGAACCCTACAATGTCTCAAAACCCGCCATAAAAAGTCATGACTCACCAAATCAAATGCCTGTCTTTGATCCAATGAATACAGGAGGCCTGTTAACCTATTTGAATTGCCATGTTCCACCAATTCCTGTAATAAAAGGACATGATTATGTATACTTCTGCCTGGAACATTACTAGATTGAGCTTCCGAAATAACAAGAGGGGCCAGCTTTGCTAGACAGAGAGCAATAATTTTAGTTAAAATTTTAAAGTTCATATTCAATAGGCTAAGAGGCCTCCAATTAGTCAGTAATTTTCTGTCTCCTTTCTTATGGATATAGAAGGTACTACCCATATTAAATTCTAATGGTAAAGTATCAGCTTTTAAAAGGAAGTTATAAACTGCGGCCAATTCCACACTCAACTCAATATTAAGCAATTTATAAAGCTCATTCAGAAGGCCATCCAAGCCTGGAGATACTCCAGATGGCAGAGTTGTGATGACCTCAACTACTTCTCGTGCCTGAATATCACAAGCAAGCATATCAGATACTGATTGTTGCACATCAGGAACAGAAATGGGACTAAAGAAGGTCAATATATCATGTAGACATAAAGGGAATGGACTGAATAAGTTTTGAGTATACTCGGCCACATAATTTTGGATAAGCCTAGAATCAGTAATTGTATGACCAGCTTCAGTCACAATAATATCAATGGGTCTCTCCGTAATCTGTTTAGAAAAATGTGCAAACGGGCAGATCACATCATAGGCACCTTTTACACTAAAACATTGACGTTGTAGCATTGAAGCATATTTTTTGGAGTGATATTCCATTAAAGATTTTTTCAGGGTACTAATTTGTGAAGAAAAATTCTGGCCAGTGGTATATGAAAGGGTAAGGAGTTTTTGCAGCTGTTGTCGTGTCCTATGGTATGTGAAAAAACAATCTTCATGATGGGTTTTGCTAAAAGATTTCAGTAATTTCGTCAAATCCTTCTTCATAGCTAACCACCACCACCAAGGATCATCGTAAAGAAAAAACACTGATTTTCTGTTTTGAAAAAAAGATATAAGAAATGTTAACAACTGAGAATTCTCCAATAAGGAAACACTAAATTTCCAAGTGCCAGGACCAAAAGTTGCAACATTCTTAGGACCAAGAAAAATGGTAAGCAAATCATGATCTGAAAATTCAGCCACCTGTACTTAAGCAGCGGAAGTTTGTAAAAAGGAGGACACAAAAAAAAATCTATCCGGGTAGCTAAAGAGCCTTTATGAAAGGTAGGAGTATGTGTCTGGGTGAGAGAAAGATAAGCATCTTTCAGTTTTGCAGAAAATAAAAGATTTTTGAGAAAAGTGGTATCACAAAATAATTTTGTGGTTTTTGAGAATGAGGACCTGTCCTTAGTGGGCAACCCACAATTGAAATCACCACCAAAAATGATGTGCATAGAGGTGTAAAGATAGGGTTGAACCACTTTCAAGAGTTCAATCCTAAGCGACTTGGTTTGTGGGGCATAAATATTGATCATCTGAAAAGGGATAGAAAGGAACCTAAAGTCTATCAATAATACTCTGCCAGGGCATAAATCTAGAATCTTAATAATAGAGACATTAGGAAGATGAAATAAAATACCCACCCCAGAATATGACTCCTGTCCAAATGACCAATAGGAGGGGCCTAAATGTCAGGATTTTTGGGCTCTAGAAATTTCAGGCAAAGAATGGAATCTAACATCTTGTAGAAGTATGAGACCGGCAGTAAGGCAAGACAAAACCAAAAAAACTGAATCCCTCTTATGTTGTTTTTTTATACTGTTAACATTAACAGTATGTATTGCAAAAGAAGTAGACATATGCATAGCAATCACCTCTGTCTACCATTCCTCGGGTACATTCTTTATGTATTGTCTTGGCCTTGGCTTTCCTTTTTTGGGACCCCACATTGTCGATAGGGACTTCAGTATCTGTAGTAAGTTCAGGGTGAGAGGACTGGACAGAAGAAGAGTTAGAGTCTGTGTTTTCAGAAGTATGTCGCAGCAATTCATATTTATTCATCAAAGGGAGAGTCTCTACCCTCTGAGCCTTAGAGAAAGGTGAACCAAACTTTCTTGAACCCCTTGTAATTCTAGAAGGTGTAGTAAAGGGTGAAGGTTCCATTGTTTCTAATGGAGCGAGGGGTCCCATAGAAGAGCCACCTGAGTAGAACAGCTAGGAAGAACTGGGGAAGAAGGAGGGTGGGAGGTAGAGAAAACATAACAGATTGTGGGACAGGCTCAGTCAAATCCTCCCCAGCAGTTACTACAGTGGCAGTGGAAACAACACTATGTGATTCAGCTAAAGTAGTAGGAGGGGGGAGGGGAGCAACTGTAGAAGTAAAAGAAGAGGGACCCTTAATGTTAGAGCACTGGGCCACTGTAATAATAAGCCATTGCTCCTCTCCATCAGCTAAAGTAGGAGAATTATGGGCAGCCCAGGAATATTGCTGAAAAGTATGTCCCAGGTCTTCACATAAAACACAGAGAGGTTCTTTAGTACACTGTGAGCCTGCATGACCAAGACCACCACAAACAGTACATTTAATAGTGTCACAAATGCTGCTGAGATGAGAGGTGGAACCGCACTTATAACAGGCTTTAGGTTGTCCAGAATAGAACAAAACCCCTCTATCCCTGCCTAACAGAAAACTATTGGGTAGGTGTTGAATACCAGTATCAGTAGTCTGGAGCATAACCCTAATCTTCCACCCTCCCATCCACAAATTTTCCAAATCAAAAATAGCTTCAGTGTCAGAGAGCACTGTACATTTTTGTTTCAGTCAAACTGTAATATCATTCAAACTAACACCTTAATTTCTAAACAGAATAGTGACAGTCTTTTGTGCAGGTTTCGTTAAAGGAATTGCACTGAAAGGTGACCATAAAGGGGTGTTTTTCAACAGATGAAATTGGGACCAAAATTTCTCTAAACCTTCTAAGGTTTTAAAATTTATATCAAAATGGGACTCATTAGAAACATGTATCAATGCATGGATATCATAAAAGCAAATTTCTGGAGTCTTTAAGCAAAGTGCGCCCAACAAAAACCCTATCAGGCATTTCAGGTAAACCCCCCAAATACTGTAATCTGACAGCATTGTCTCTCTTAGCCTGTTGGGTGGGAACAGAAAAACAAGATGCATACATTTTAGTAGATATAGAAGCAAGAGAAGTCAGTTGTTCAGTCCGTTGAGGTAGTAGACCAGGGCCCTGGGGTGGTAAACTTCAGTGAAGAGGGTTGGAGACTGAAAACAGAGCTGCAGGAGAAGTGAAAACTGGTAAATTGAGAATTGGATTCTGTGTTAAGCGCAAAGCAGGCGTAAGGGTAAAGTCCAACTGGTCTTGCACAGGAGAAATAGCTGGGGCGTCTGCAGGGGTGATCCGAACAGGGGAAGGACCGGAGCACCAGGTACCGACAACTGGATCCCTCTCCCACCCTGCCACAACAAGAGCAGAGTCAACTGACCAGTCTCCTTGAGGAACAACCTCTGCAGGGGGCAAGTCAGATGCAGAGGTTCATGGAAGAAGATCGGGGGAAACAGCAAGATTTTCAGGAGAAGTTTCAGCAGCAGGAGCAGAAGAAATTGTCGAACAGACCACATTGGAATGCGGAAATGTCAAGGCTGTCTTTTGGGTGTCTGATGCAGTAGTCTGTAACCGTGAGTCAGAATCAGTAGGCAGCTGCAAAGCTGAGTTCTTAAGTGCTAAAAGCTCCTGTTTCTTTGTAAGATAGCGTGTTTCCTCAAGTAATAGCACAGCATCCACATCTGTAGGTCATAAACATTCAGTATTATGTAGAGACCTTTTAGCAGATGCTAGTTGTTGCAGTATAGGAACAGACTGGGAAGAGAAAATTGTTTGCTTACTTTGATCCATCGAGGTTTCTGAGGAAGGAAATGAACTGGGAGATGCATGCAACTTAGATCCATTAGAAGAAGCTTGAGAAAGAATCAATGAGGTCTCTGACAATCCAGAGACAGGAAGGAGACCAACTCCCCTGCCTCCAACACCTCCATGTCCTCCATAACATGTCCAGAGGCAGCCATCTTGGTCCCACAGGAAAATGGGTCCCCCCTGCTCACAGGAAGCAGAGTAGGGGAATTTCCCCGGTGTCCTTGGCCAAATTTCCCTCATTCACTAAAAATACCACCAACAGCTTAATCTGGTTCAAGGTCAGTTGGCATTCATCTGTATCCCCCTCCCCCGGGTCGTGCCTGAAAATAGGCAGGATTTTTCTAGTGCACTTACCCGGTCAACAAAAACTAAATAAAAAATTAAAACAATTGTAGATGCCCTTTCCCTAGCACCAACATCATGGGCTACCCTCCCTACCGACCTTTCCTCCATCACCTCCCTGCCCCCACCCTCCTCCTTTGCACTTCACAGTGACTCTTTCCGCTTCCTTGCTCCTCCGCAGCTGGCCAGATTCACTCCTATTACACATCCAGTCTGCCGCTTCCTCCTTCTCCCTTGTCCTCTTCCTGTCCAAACTTACCACTCCATCTTGCTGCTGCTACTGACACACCCTTTTCTTCTGCTTACACACACTAAGTCTGAAGGCTCGCAATTTGTGAACCCCATTTTTTAACCTCTCACTTGTCAGTCCAGTCCTCTGACCTTGTCACTGACTGATTATACTTTGTGCCTCATCTGCCCATGGCAGGATTCACCTCTGAGGGTCAGATGTCCATCCCCCTATTCACCTCATCCCTTTCTCTCCTATTCCTAACTCCCTGTTCATTCTTTTTACCTGCTTACTACTCCATTATTCATATGTGTATTCACTGTTTATTACCTGACTTGCCAATCTTATTTATTTATTTAGTAGAAATTAGAATTGCAAACCTTTCAGTCAGGGACTCATTTACAAAGGCTGCTCATCAGGAAACAGATAGTATATACAAATACAGACATTGTTACATAGAGTACAGATCGATGTATGGGACACTATACATGCATGTACATGAATACAAGGGATTAAATTCACACAAGAGCAAAAACTCTATACAGAAAAACACTATACATGTATGTACATAAATACCAGGAATACAATTCATAAGAGAGTGAAACTCTATACAGGTCCTATACAATCAGCAAGGTCATATAAGGTACATGTGTGGGTGAGTCTGCTGGAGCCTGTAAGTAGGTGGCAGGCTTTGTTCAGGGACAGTTTAATTTTATTTAGTGTGGTTTTGTCAGCTGCACTGTACATCAGGATGCTGTAGTCCACTAGGGATAGCACAGAGGAGGTGATGGCCAGCCTTAGGTCTGCAGGTAATAGGCAGCTCTTGTGGTGGTACAGTAAGTCAATATGTGTGTTTATGGCTATAGCGAGGGTGCATGTGTGGTCATGAAAAGAGAGAGCAGAGTCAAAGGTGATGCCCAGGTATTTGTAGGTTTTTACCTGCTACAGGAGAAGGAGGATGCTAGACAGGGCAGTGAGTGGAGCATCCCTGAATTTGCTTTGGGAATGTGAGAATAGCATGTGCTTCATCTTTTTTAGGTTAATTGCAAGGCAGCAGTCCAGAAACAAGGATTCCACCTGATTAAAAGAGTGTTGCAGGTTACTTTGGAGGTGGGAGGGGGTCTGGTGGGATGAGAAAAGGACTGTGTTGTCCACATAGAGGAGCATTTATTTCTGAGCAGGAGCTGGTGAGTGTATTTAGGTACAGACTGAAGAGCAGAAGTCCAAGGATCAAGCCTTGTGGGACACCCAAGCGGACCTGCCAGGTGCTGGAGAGGGTACTGTTGATTTTCACACACAGTGACTGGGAGGTGAAGTAGTTGGAGAACCAGGACAGAGGGCTGTCTGAAAATCCTAACTGGGAGAGAGTGGGTATGAGGAGTGGGTGGCAGACAATATCTAAGGCTTGCGATAAGTCGATGTTGACTGCACTCACGAGGAGGCCCTTATCCAGGGCTATGTATAAATAGTTGGAAAACTCGATGAGGGCAGTAGTGATGTTATGCCCCCTGCAGAAACCATGCTGTTCCACACAGAGGAGATTGTGTTTGTCAAAGTATCCAGTCATTTTGTCAGCCACAACTTTTTCAAGGGCTTTCGAGAGGGGTGGCAGTATTGAGATTGGTCTGTAGTTCCTGGGGGAGGTATGGTCCCAACCTTTCTGTATAGGGGTGACCACTGTAGTCTTCCAAGCAAGGGGGAATTGGCCATGAAAGAGTCAGTATTTGAGAAGGCTGGTAAGGGGTGCAAGGGCTGCATCCAGAACTAGGCAAAGGAGTTTTGGATCCAGTGTGTCATTACTATAGCCAGTGCCACTGAGGACTTTAAGTAGGTAAGGTTTGACCTCAGATGGTGTGAGGGCCCTGAAGTGGAAAGGGGGATAGTGGAGTTGGGGGGGGGGAGCAGGGACAGGGTCGAAGAAGTTGGTGGGGAAGACTGCACTGAGGCCTGAGAAAGCTTCATTGAGTCTATCGGTGATACACTGTGGGCCTCTGGTGAGTGAGCCATTTACGTCAAGCTGGGCAGGTGGGTACATTGTAGACTTTCCTTTCATCTCCTTAATATTATCCCAGAACTTCCAGGTGGACCCCAGGAGGAGGCAAGCATGAATCTGTAGTAGTCTGATTTTGCCTTGAAGATGGCCCAGGTGCATTTATTGCATGCAGCACTATAGGCTTGCCTATCTGTAGGCTTGTCAGATTCAATTGCTCTGTGCCAGAGGTTATCTCTACTCCATAGTTGATTGATTATAGCCTGTGTTATCCACGGGGAGTTATGTTCCTTAATAGATGATTTAGTAAGGGGAGCAAAGATGTCACACGCTGCATTAAATAATCAGACAAAGTAACCAAAAGCAGTGTCAACTTCAGGAGCTAGTTTAATCAGGGACCAGTCCTACTGTAGCTGGCAAGGTACTCTCTAAGTTGTGTTAGCTTGCTAGGGTGAATGCGCCATTGGAGGACAGTTTTTGGTGCTGTTTTTTTCATTTTACAGGACCAGGAGAGGGTGATAGGAGAGTGGTCACTGAGGGCATTGGGTAGTATGGTGGTGCTGGTGATTTTATGAGGCCTGTTCGAGAGGACAATGTCCAGAAGTGTGGCAGTGCCTTTGGTAGGGAGTAGCTACGAACTGTGTAAGATCAAGGGCTGCTATAGAATCCTGGGCTTGGGAGGCAGAGGTGGAGAGCCAGTTATTATTAAGATCACCCATCGTGATCTGTTCCAGTTTGCTGGGCAGACTGGAGAGGTACTCTAGAAGTGACTGAAAGGCAGGAAACTGGTGTTGAGGGGGGATGTAGGCAGCTGTGAATATTAGAAGGGATCTGGAGGCACCATTGGAAATTTTGAGGGAGATCACCTGGGCACCATGCTCCAGTTGAGATGGGGACAAGGCAAGCCCTTGCAGTGTGTCTCTGAGGTGTATCAAACAACCATCCCCATGTTTCACAACCTTGTCTTCCAGAAAGAGTGTGTAACCTGGTATGGTAATAAAGTGATCAGGGTTTTTTGGATAGCCATGTTTCCACTAGTGCTAGGATATCCGGTTGGTGTTGGGCAACCCAGCCCTGTATGTCGGCAAATTTTTTAAGGAGACTGCAAATATTCATCCAGGTCATACATAGGCCAGTCGATGTGGAGGGGCAGTTAGGGCTGTCTGCTATGGGGCCTGGGTTGTGGTGGACGTTGCCTGACAGTAGAAGTAGGAGGGAGATGAGTTTGAAAAGAGCCATGTGCTTTCTGATTCAGTTGGACTGGGTACCATGCATGGCTCAGCTCTGAAGAAAGACAGGAATGGGGAGGGACTGAAGAGCTGGGATGGCCAGATAGAAGGGGGGGCCAAGGGGAGTCCGGGAAGGAGGGGTGTGGACAGATGAGCTGGTGGGGGTGCAAAGGCAGAGTGCTTGACACTGTAGCTGGGCTGGGGAGTGGTAGGGTGGGAAGTGTGTGAGGGTGGGTTGGCAGGGGTGAGGGACCTGCCGGGGGGAAGTGTCAATGCTAAGAGACAGCAGTATGAGTAGCACCAGTCTGGTAGGCACTCGATGTATAGTCATATTGGTCATGGTCTGAGATAAATGAGGTCACAAGTATCTTACTGAAATGTGGCAGCCTCTTTGGTACAGCAGCAGGATCACAGATTCAGATCACACCACTGAATGTTAGGACGTAGGTAATTTGCTTTAGGTATGAAGGACCCAGGACTAGAAGTGTTAGGGGAGATCAGCGGGAAGGGAATTGCAACCTACACATGATTGTTGCCCTCTAGTGGCTTTGCAGTATAATTTGCAAATGGAAAAGTAGACACGTAAAAGTCAAAAAGGGCTGGGCTAGGAAAAAGAGCTCTTTAAACTGTAGCAGTAGCAATTAGTTCAAAATAAATGCAGTCACTAGTCTCATTCTAAGTTAATTTGAGAGGCAATGCAGCTTTAACAAAATCCAAAACCAGTTTAAGCAGTGTAAGAATACAGTCTAAATAAATGCAGTCACTAGTCTGGATTCTAGCTAATAAGAGAGAAGATGTAGCTTTAACAAAATCATCACTGGTGTAGCAAGCACAATCAAAACCAGTTTAAACAGTATAAAGATACAGTGAAACCAAGCAAAAATCCTGTTCAATCCCTTAGTTGGTGGAAACCATCAAAGAGATACAAGGATTTAAGTCACTAGAATCCTGGTTGCAAACTAGGTTGTAAATAAAATAAAGAATAAAATAAAGATACGAAACTGCTCTGCAGTGAGCAGCAGTTACAGATGGCAGTGGGTTACAGATAAAGGACTGCAGATCCCAAGCAAAGATCAAATGAAGGCTCAGACTGGAAAAAGGTGCCACTTTTAAAATTCAAGTGAATTGCACAGTTACTCTGAGTCATGGTCTGTACGTGTCTGCTGGCTCTGGGGCCGATGCAGGCTCCTTTCTTGCCCTCTCAGAGGGAGTCGGGCAGGCTTGTGCAGCAGTTGCCCAAATGACTTTGAGGAGTGCCTGTCGGCTGGCTCTGGGGCAGATGCAGGCTCCTTTCTTGCCCACTCGGAGGGAGACATGCAGGCTTGTGAAGCAGTTGTCCAAAAGGGCTTTGAGGCATGCCTGTCAGCTGGCTCTGGAGCAGATACAGGCTCCTTTCTTGCCCACTCATAGGGAGTTGGGTAGGCTTGTGCAGCAGTTGCCCAAATGGGCTTTGAAGAGTGCCTGTCGGATGGCTCTGGGGAAGATGCAGGCTCCTTTCTTGCCCACTTGGAGGGAGTTGGGCAGGCATGTGCAGCAGTTGCCCAAATGGGCAACTGCTGCACAGGATACATTTATGTCACATGTGTAAATATCTGTACATTACCTGTACATTGTTGCACTGTATATTTGCATACTAATATCTACTGAACTCTGTATTGTTATTGCACTGTACTCCCTTCTCCCCCTCCCCCCAGGATGCATCTGGAAACAAGCTATTTCAGCTTAGTATGCCTTTCCTGGTGAAACTCTGGGCACCTGACATAAGCAAACAACTTAATAAAACAGTACAGTAAACCAATAAATAATAAAGGCAAATAGTAAACTAACACAGTAATGATAGATAAATAAACAGCATCATGTCCTAAAACACATAGTGAACAGATAATTCTTGAGCTACATTATAATATTTTATCTCAAAGCTGTTGTTGTTACTGTTGGTGGACATGTATGTTGTAAACATGGAAATACCTCAATAAAGAATTTAATGTTAAAAAAAGATATTTCTTGAGCTTAGATTTAAAAATGGTCAGGAAAGAGGCACCTCTTACCTCTGAGGGGAAGGGCATTCCAGAGAAGCGGAGCTGCCACACTGAATGCTCTATCCCCTGAGGATTTTAAATGAGATCTTGGAACAGAAAGAAGTCCTACATCCACTGACTGAATGGAGCGACTAGGAGCATATGGGGTCAGGAGGTTTTTCAGGTAGCCAAGACCCAAACCATGCTGGGCTTTGTAAGTCAGCAAGTAAATTCTAGCTGGCCTGGTGGCACTGAGGGTTGAAGCGCTAGATGCCACACCTCACGCTACACTGGTGACTGGGGGGGAGGGAGGAGCTGGATTGACTTGTCAATTGGCAACTCTCCACTTCTGGGGTGGGTTGGGCACCGTGCCGACTAGCGGATGGTGTCGGGAAGGAAGGGCATCATTAGGTGATTGGCAGAAGCAGTGCCTCACCATGGCTTACAGCCTGGACTCCAGTCCTGTTCACCGACATCCTCAGGGGTGGGGATGGGACAATGTAGCTACTTCTACCACCACAAAAATTCTGCCCCACTGCCGTGCAGTGTTACCCCCGATTCAGAAAGAAAGAGCCCCAGATAGGCGGTATGCCACCACTGAGCCCCAGCTGGTAGTGGGCATAAAAAGATAATATATAAAAAAAAGCAAATTTTGAAGTTGATGCACCACTCCACAGGCAGCCAGTGCAGAACCCAAAGAACCAGCATGATATGCTCAAACCAGGAAGAACCAGCAACCAGCCAGGGTGCCCCATTGTTGACCAGCTGCAAGTGATGCAACAACTTTGTGTATAGCTCCAGATAAAGAGCATTATGATGATCCAATATTGATGAAACAAGTGTATGCACCAGTGTTGCTTTGTCAGATGGCTCAAAAAAGGGCCGGATCTGGGAGCTGTTCTGATGATGACAAAAGCCACTGCAGACAACAGCCGACTCCTGATGTTCTATTGTCAGCTGGAAGTCCACAATGACCCCCAGATTCTTCATCTTATCTACAGCCTTAAGAGCAACACCATCCATCAATTTAAAAATGGTATCACCATTCAAAGCTGATGAACCAAGATGCCCCAGCTCCACCAGTAGTACCTCCATCATTGAAGGATTTAACCTAAGCCAGCTGGCCATCATCCAGTTCTGAATTTCCCTAAGGCACACAGTCAGTTCCAAAACAGTTGCCTTGTCATAACATGCAGAGGACTGCTGGGTATGATTGAAATAACAATGAAAACCCAAGCCACATCATCTGGTGATCTCCCACCATGGCAACTTATAAAGAGCTAACAACATGGGGGCCAAAATTGATCCTTGAGGCACACCCATGGCAGACAGTAGCACTGTCTGAGATAAAAGAACTGAGCACTACCTGCTGCTCACTGCCAGATAGGTAGGACTCAAATCACTGTAACACCATCCCTGCAAGTCTTACATAGTGCCCCAGATGAGCCAGTAGCACACCATGGTCCACCGTGTCAGAGTTCTCTGTAAGTCTCAGCAGAACCAAGATGAAACTACGTCACTGCGCACCTAGACCAGAGCAGCTTCTGTACTGTGATGAGTCTGAAATCTGGACTTGAAAAGGCTCATAGATGTCATATGTCTCCAGGTGCTGCTCCAGCTGCACTGCCTCTTCCTTCTCAGTTAACTTCCCCAAAAAGGGAAGGTCAAAAAGATTGTTTCTTAAGAAAGGGTCTAACCACTGCATGTTTCAAGGGTTTGGAAAAAATCCCCTTTTCAAGTGAACTCCTGACAATTTCCACAACAATTTGGTTGAGTGTTCCCCAGCACACCAAAAGAAGCAGTGTTGGCCCAGGATTCAATGTACAATAGGTGGGGCACAATCCAGAAACCACCCAGAAGACATCCTCTTCCAACACCAGCTCAAACTCATCCCATAAAGAAGAAGTGCACCAATCTGAAGGTTTGACATTGTCGGCCGATGACAGGCTGCTTGAGGATATCCCAGCCCTAACAGAAGACACCTTGTCCAGAAAGAATTGATTAAATGTGTCACATTTTTCTGTGGAAAATGCTCTATGGGACTGGAGACAGATAGGATTTTATAATCTGTCCACAATGTTGAAGAGCTGAGCTGGTCAGTTTTTCAATGCAGCAATCACCCGTGACAGGAACACTAACTTTTTCAGAGTGATTGCCTGCTGGTACTTGTCATAATGAGCCCTCAGCACCAATGTATCCTCTTGTGAGCAGAACCTCTGCCAGCAATGCTCCATCTTCTTCCCTTTAGTCTTCAACCACCTTAGGTCACCAAAAAAACAAGTTTACCTGTAGTAGTAAATCAAGGGGTGTGCACAAATAAGTGCTAGGAAGTCAACAACCATGGTAAGCAAGCTTGCAGTTTAACTGAAGTGAAGTCTAAATGCAGACAACTGCTTCACTTCTGGCTAAGCCCAATCCGCCAATTACCAGCGATTCCCCTCCTAATTACATAAAAAACCACCACCTGACTTCCCACAACCACAGGTCAGCACACTCTGAAATACAATGCCTTTATGCCCTGACTGTAGGTTCCAATTTAACTTGCATACACTATACTTCTAATATTATCTGTACTTACCCCTCCTGGTGAAAATGTCCTAGCTACCTCAGTCACTGACAGTAAAGCCACCATCTTGCAATGTGATATGTAAGGCCTTGTATAAAATCAGAGTATCAGCTTATCAGTGTTATATACCTATAATTCCCCAAATCAAATCATAAAAAAGTCTTTCTACTCTAAAATGTCTTTGTCACGTCTCATATAAGATGCTGTTCAAAGCTGAGAATGAAAAACCAGTACAAATTCACAACCTGTACATGTCTTGCAAAGCAACATGGTATAGTTCAGACAAAGCAAAGAGTAACAAAAAAAAAGGTCACACATTTTACATAATATGTTTATTTTGGAAACTTCAATCCTGGTGAAACTCTCCAAGAATTCAAGCCCTGAAACAGACACTAAATCAACAGCACTTAAAATAATGAAACAAATTCTTTCAAAGAATTCAGTAGAAGAGTTGACACTGGATTTAAATTGCTTGTTTTTATTAAAATTCTTTCATACTTTGACCTGGTATCTGTATCTGTGTTTTTTGGATACAGCAATGTAGAGAAAGTGCAAAGCCTATGCTAAAGTTTATTTAGTCTGTCTGCCTGCAGCAAAAGAAAACATAATGCTTAATAAAATACTTCCTTTTGTGGGAGACCTTGCAAATTTTCAGATTATAAGATATTGGGGTCTTTGTAAAGAAAGGTATTTTTTTACTGCTATTAACAGAGAGGATCCTAATTAGGAATGAGAATAATAGATACTCAATTTTTTTGGTTAACCGCAGTTTTGACTAGAAACCACCGTGACGTGAAGCTTAAGCTATCCCATTGCACAGTCCTAATTGGATTTATTTTTTTAGAGGGTCATGATCTCTTTTGTAAGACATTTATGTATCAAGTGTAGCAAAAGTAAGAAATAACATGAGAAGGTGTTTGGTCATTGGGGAATATATACATCATAGGTATGTTGCTGGACATGAGGCAAAGTTGAATGCCTTTAAACACAGTCTAGAACTGTATCTATTCCCAATGGCTGCTCACCCTGAAATATGTTATTGCAAGCATACAATGGTGGCTACATAACGAGAAAGTATACTCAAAAATAAAAAAGGCAGTTCAAGTTCCAGCTGTGTAGCTATGGAAAATGTCCACAGACCTTGTAACAAATCAGATTACTCCATTTATTTTACTTGCTAGTCATTTTATAAAACTGAACTTCTAATATTATCCAGTGAAGCCTTAGAAACTCAGAAACATAGAATATGTCAGTATAAAAGGACCGCTTGCCCCCCCATCTGCCCAGATGGTCCCTGCCTAGTCTGTCTCCAGAGACCCTAACTGACCTCTGGTAACTTTCCCTCCTCCCTGTCTATTTACTAATATTCCCCTACGTCTATCCCACACACGCTTAAAGCCCCCTACTATTTTCATCTCCACCACTTCCTCTGGCAGTCTGTTCCAGATGTCCACCACTGTTACAGTGAAATAGTACTCCCTCACATTCCTCTTAAACTTCCTCTCCTCCAACTTCATCACATACCCTCTGGTTGTGTTGCTCTTTCTCATTTCTAGGAGACTCCCCTCCTGCACCCTGTTCACCCTCATGAGATACTTGTAGGTCTTTATCATGTTCTCACATACTACTGACCTTCTACTGGGCATATGCAATCATTAATTACAAGAATAACAGTATGGTAAACACTGGTGTAGCAGCAGTGCTGCCGCCCATGATGTTAGTGACCAAGGTCTAGGAAGAGAACAGGATGTCAGAGGCTAGCTGGGTTAGAAAGATCAAGGGACCCAGAAGAAACTGTTCCTTTTTGGGGAGGAAGCACACCAGTCTCCACTGCAGCACTGCCATCTGGGTGACCACAAGTGGTGATGCAGTTGGAGAGGCAAGTGTGAGGGGAGACAGCCTGGCTCCAGTGCATGGCCATGTATGCCATGGAGCCCTTGCTGGCTGCATCCTGAGAATGGGATAGAACAAAAGCAGAAAACAACGTGATGTACGGCAGCATGAAGCTGGTATTGTCTAGCCCCTCGGCTCCTAACTGCCCATATGAGTTGGGCCAGAGGGAGGTCATGGCTAATGGCAGTCCAAGAAGGAATTCAGAATGGTGAAAATATTCTCTGGCAAAGAAATGTCATTCACTGACCCCTGGAGGACAAAGTAAGTGACAGAGAGGGGTGGCAAATGGTACTTGGAGATAGCATGGCAGAGATGGGTAGCATCAGCAATGGGGGAAACAATGCATAAAAATATGACTGGAAGCATGAATGTGAGATCCTCTTATACATCTTCTTTGGTATATAAAGGGCTACACCACCTTCTTGTTTTGGCTTGTCTGAGTGGAGCATAGTATACATCTGATTGAAGTTGCTATAAGGTTGACTTTTACTTAAGGTTGGAACCAGGATTTTAGCATAGAACATCAGGACAGTAGGCATGGATTCATGCTTTAATGTTATCAGTTTTAAGGACAAAACTTGCTGAAGCTACTCAAATCATGCAAGTCTTTAGTATAAATCACTTGGACAGTGGTACTGGAAAAATGCATTTCAATGGTAAACTGCAATACAGATCACATTAAGCTTTCATTTCAATTAGTTCATTTAGAATTGTGTTATAAAGCTGTCAATGCAAAGGCAAAACAAACTGCATTGTTTTTCAACAGCGGCATTTACCAGCTTTTAAAGCAACTTACAGTCTATGAACTGCTTTTGCAACTCAACTGAAAGTAAAACTTTGTGATCCAGCAACACTTATGCAACTCACTGAGAAATACATACACAACTCATTGGCAGACTACTTTATTGTTAATTGTACTGTAGTTGTACAATATTATTTATGTATTTTTTTATTTATTTATTTTCAAATGTTTCACCAGGAAGGGCATACTGAGATAGAATAGCTTAGGGATAACTACGGCAGATTTTACAATAAAATAATACATCACACAGGGACTAAATTAACAGTGCAAAACTTTGTACAGTACATTAGGAATTTATGAGTACTAGGCACAACACACAGAGAATAAAATATCAGTATTACAAGGCTAGGGTGAGAGGCCTGTCCTTTAGGGACAGACAAAGGAACATTTTATTGGTGAAGGTAGGAAGGATAGAGTGTGGGGGGGGCATAGAGGCAGAGGAATAAGGAAAGTAGAGAACTAGTTAGGACGGGATAAGAGAGGGAGAAAGGGGAGTATGGCAGAGAGGGAGAGGCAAAGGAGAAGGGTAGGAGTGGGGAAGATCAAGGAGTAGTAGAGTGGGAAATAGGGAGAATGTGGAGCGGGGCTGGGCTTAAGCCAAGGGCATTTGCAGGATGGAGCAGTGTGGCCATGGAGTAGAGAGGAGAGAGATCATTTGGAAGATACAGAGCAAATGGTTAAGAGGAGAGAGTTCCAAAATTTAGGAAAGTGGAAGGAGAAGATAGCTTGACCAGCAAGAGATTTATGAGAGGGAAGTATAGGGGAATGATAGCCTGAGTTACGGAGGGAGTACAAAGAGGGGGCAAATGGGAAAGGACAGAGCTAAAGTAGGGCGGGAGTGATGCCAGCCAGAATTTAGAAATAAAGGAGGCACAGCAGGTTGACAGATGATCTTCTGGGAAGGGGAAGGGGAGGGCAGAGTACAGACTACAGGGAACAGTGGTGAGTGTGGGGTGGACAGTCCAAGGCAAACCAGTAGAAGGAGAGAAAGAGGGGGTCCTGTATGGCCATGGTGGACTTTGGGGCAGCACCATAGACAACGTCATCATAATCAGTGATGGGAAGGATCATTTTAGTGATGACATCTCAGCAGGCAGGAAATGGCAAGCAGCTTTTATTCCTATATAGAAGTCCAAGCTTGGTGTGGAGTTTTTTATAAATGGCATCTATGTGCTGTGAGAAGTCAAGGTGTCAGTCAAGCCAGACCCTAAAGTACTTAAATGAGGGGATGTCATAAATTGTGACCCCTTCCAGGGTGTGGACAAAGGGGAGGGATGGTAGCCTGGAGTGTGTTTGTTTAGTTCCAAAGGACATAGAGACCATTTTTATTTTGAATTTAGGGATGTTGAGTTGACCTGAATGAATGCTGGACAGCACTAAAAACAGATTAGAGCCTGTCTGTTAAGTCAGTTGGAGAAGACCCAGAGGCAAATAGGACCATGTCATCTGCATACATGTGGATAGATGCACATGAGCAGACAGAGGGAAGGTCATTGAGGAAAATGGGAAAAAGTAGTAGGCCAAGGATGAAGCCATAGGGATGCCAGTAAAATTGGGAAGGGGGGGGAAGGAACTCCCCAATTCTAACTGATTGTGATCTACTTACTAGGTAAGAACGAAACCAGCTAATTGTGGAGTCTGACAGACCTGTTGACTTTAGCTTTCTGAGGACAGAGTGTGGGAGACAGTGTTGAAAGGTTTGACTAGATCTACAAAGATGGTGGCAGTGAGGAGGCCCTGATCCATGCCTGCGAGGATGGAGTCAGTGAGCCAGAGGAGGGAGGAGGTGGTGGAGTGGTGTTTGTGGAAGCCAGACTGGAAAAAGGGGAATAAAGAGGAGGAGGAGTCCAGGAAGGGAGAGAGTTGAGACAGCACGATGTGCCCTTGTTGTTTAGATAAAGTCAGGCAGGAGGGAGATAGTGCAGTAGTTGCCAGGGGAGAAGCAGTCCCCTCCTTTGGGAAGGGTAATAATGGTTGTGTGCTGCCAGGTGTCTGGGACTGATGCCAGAAAGAATGAGAGGTTGAGGAGGAGGAGACAGGAAAGGCAATGGTAGTAGCAGAAAGGTGTAGGAGCTTGGAGTCTAGCCCATCAGGGATCCAGCTTTTCTGAGGGTTGAGGACCAGGAGGGCTTTTGTAGAGGTAGCAGGGGTAACTGGTGAGAAGGAGAAGGGAGTGAAGGAGGGTCAGGAGGAAGGGTGGGAGGAGGGGTGGTGATGGGGGGAAGGTAGATAGGAGTGAGAAGGCACAGGTGGTGAGGCAAGAGTTGATCGCAGAGGCCATAGGGGGAGGGTCTGAATTGATGGACTCACCCACCTTGAGGACTTGGGGGAACTGGTTGGGGGGGGGAAGAGTGTGTGAATGATGTTCCAGAACTTGGTGAGGTGATTAAGATTGTTCTGGAAAGAGGAAGAAAATAACTCAGTCTTAGCAAGCCTGGTGGCTCTGGTACAAGTGTTCCTCATGTTCCTGTTAAGATCGGCTGGAGCGCCAGTGGATTTGTAAGTCTTCCATGCCAAGTCACATGCAAGGAGGCAGGCCAAATGTATGGTTAAAATCCAGAGGAGGTTAGAACCTCTGAGCCTGGTTTTCTGGAGGGTACGTGCAGATCCTACATTAATAAGAATTTAGAAATGGAAATATTTGAGTGCTTGGTTGACGTTGATGGCATTAGAGAGAGGGGCCCAGTTGGCTGTTACCAAATCTGCATGTAACAAGGATAGGTGAATCACCTGGAAGGACCTGATCTGGATTATTTTAGGGGGTACTCTGGAGCAGTGGATATTGTGTACACAGTAGACCATATGGTGGTCACTTAGTTCATCAGGGAGGGTGCCAGAATAAATGATGCAGTGCAGGTGATTTGTGAGTACCCAGACCAATAGCAAATGGTTTAGGGATTTAGAATTATGAAGGGTAGAGACTGAGATGAGTTTTGTAAGATACACAGATTTAATAGTTTGGCAGAGTTTAGCATAAGAGTGGGAAAACCAGTTAGTACTGAAATCCCACAGGATGAGAAGTTCATCATATGAATCGTGAGAAAAGATAGTGGTTAGGAGTTTGGTAACAGATGAAGGAGATAGCCCTGGGCAGCAGTAGACACTGTCCATGAAGATGAGGAGAGAGAGAGGGATGGGGAGTTTGAGAATGAGGAGTTCATATGCACCATGGGAGGTGATAGACAGTGCTCGAGTATAGACTGAATGAAGAAACAGGGGTAGATGGTGACCCCACCACCTTTCTTAGCACAGTCTTGAGGAGTGAGGGTGTAGCCAGGGATGTTAATAGTAGAGTCAGGAATCTTGGGGGATCTATGGGTAAAACAGCCCCCCTCCTCATGCAAGGTACTTCCTGATGTCTATGTGGCACCAACTCCCTGCCACTCCTTCTCCTGTCCACTGTCAACTACTGCCTTGTATCTGTGTGGCACCCCTGGCACTATGTCAAGATTGCAATGTCAAAAACCATGCTGCACAGGCAGTTCAAAACCCTACATCCAAAACAGTGCTAGATTGGATATACTAACTCAGAAACCTACTGGTGCTGCTGTTATGATCGAGCGTTTTTTGACCGTGGATATTTGCTGTTGCTGTTTTGACCACAGACCGCACTCCCCACTCTCGTAATCCTGTGCAGAAAAGAAAACTGGTGGCTAAATGATATCTAAGTAGTATCTGCACATGCCTTCTCATATGAAGCACAACCTGGTGTCTAAATGGCATGCCCTCCCTTGTCCCATTACATGCCAAGTACTTCCTGATTTATAAGTGTTACCCCCATCTCTCTCTCTCTCTCTATGCCACTCAAAGTGCTCCTTGGTGTCTAAGTAGTATCCAATCCACCCATCTCATACTGGATACTTTTTGATGTCTGAGTGGCATACTATCCCTTGCCAGCTCTCATGCCAAGTAAAACCAAGTGTGTAAGTGGCACCCCCTCTCTCACCATATCCCATTCTGGGTACTGCATTTTGTCTACATGGTGCCCTTTCCTGTTCCCCATCCCATACTCAGTAATATATGGCATCTAAGTGGTACCCCTTTCTCATCCCATACAAATTACTCCCTGGTGTCTAAGTGGTACCCAACCCATTTCCATTCCACTGCCAAGTAATTGCTGTTATCTAAGTAGCGCCTCCTCCTATCATCCCATGCCAGGTAGTCCTTAGTGTCTAACTGGCACCACCTCTCCCTCCCAGTCCTGTGTCAAGTAATACCTGGTATGTCATACCTTACAAGCAATCCTTGTTGTCCAAGTGGCATCCTCCTTTTTCTCCCTGTTCCATGCCGTGTCACCCCTGGTGTTTGAGTGGCACTCTGTTTCCCTCCTAATCCCGAGCCAAGTAATACCTGGTGTCTAAGTGGTATACCTCTTCCACTTCTCATGCCTCATCAAGTAGAGTACTCCCTGATGTCTATGTGGCAGCCCCATTCATTCCCCATTCATTGCCAAGTAATCTCTGGTATGTAAGTGCCACTGCTTTCCTCATCCCATGCCAACTAATCCCTGGTGTGCAAGTGGCATGCCCTTCCCTCCCAACCACGTACCAAGTAATATCTGGCATTTAAGTAGTACATCCTTGCCTCTTGCTATGCCTTGCCAAGTATTCTTTGGTATCTAAGTGGCATCTCCTCCCTTTTCCTGTTCCATGCCATGTTAATCCCTGGTGTTTATGGGACACCGTCTCCCTCTCACCTGTCCCTAATTCAGGGTAGGATACTATTTCCTACATTTTCACTCATCCAGTAGCAGTTCATGATATGATGAAAATGTGGGAACTACTGTATACCTTCTTATTCCATTTTAGATCACACATTTGTACAGTAAAGTAGTAATTCAATGCCAGATGAGACTCTTGGTCCTTCATGTCTCTTTCCATTTCATTAGCTAAATAAGTATGCTATGCAAACGTGAACTCATTTAGGCAAAATAAGGCAATTTTATTTATATGACACCCAATCCTGAGGGCTTTCTACTACTTTCTGGGGAGTCCCCACCCACCTTATTACCCAAGGTATCCTGTGGTTCCTGTGGTAAGCCAAAATTAGTCTATACTGCTAACTTTGGATACCTGTCATGTTCTCAAATATTGTAAGTTTACAGGAAATAATTTCATTTTTAAGTATGTGCAAGCTTTATTAATCAGTTTTTCCTTTACATAAAGGCATAGTCTTTACAAACTGTTACAAAGTTATAAATGAATATATCATAAAATACATAACTCCAAAAACATCAGTCTGGTAATCCATTACATGAGGCAGAAACACTTAGAAAGAAAAAAAGTAGATATATACAAAGTATTTGCACATTCTATTAGGATCTATACAATACTATAGTATTATCAATTTTTAGTATATGATTATCATCATTGAAAGAAAGGATAGTACTAACAGAGGAAATGATAGCTAAGCAGATTAAAAAAAGAGGAAAAGACCTTCCTCATGTATGTGGGGGAAAAGAGGAAGACAAGGGGAGAGATAATGAGAATCAGGAGGAGGGGGGACTGTGCAGAGAAAGATCAAGAGAAAGTGGAAATACTAAACAATTACTTCTGCTCGGTCTTCAAGGTAGAGGGTGAAAAAGATGGGCCAGCATGCTGCAGTAAGTGCCAGGGAGAGGCAGAAGTGGACACAAGTCCATTCTCAGTAGAGAGGGTCCAGAAAGGATTAGAAGTCTTAAAGTAGAATAAGACAATGGGGCCAGATGGCATTCATCCAAGGGTCCTAAAGGAACTGAACACTGTGCTGGCCACTCCTCTGCCAGCACTTTTTAGCACCTCATTTGATATGGGGAAGTTCCAGAGGACTAGAGGAGGGCCAATATGAACTGTCTGCCCAAATGTGGCAGTAGGGAGGATGCTAGCAACTACAGGCCAATCAGTTTTGTATCAGTGATGGGGAAATTAATGGAGACAGTACTGAAGGAGAGGCTCGTGGAGCACCTGGAGGCAAAAGGGCTGCAGGACCACTGAATGCATGGTTTCACGGGGGGGGGGGCATGTTAAACTATTCTCATTGATGTGTTTGTCTTGGTTTCCAGGGAGGTGGATCAAGGGAGAGCAGTGGGCATGGCCTATCTGGACTTCAGTAATGTATTCGACATTATGCCACACAGAAGGCTCTAAAGAACTAACCAGCCTGGGGTGAGGGAGAAAGTGACAAACTGGGTATCAAACTGGTTAGGAATAGGATGCAAAGGGTGGTGGTAAATAGTAACTACTCAGTTGATAGGAGAGTGACTAGTGGGGTACCACAGGATTCGGTGCTGGGACCGGCCCTCTTCAATGTTTTCATAAGCGACATTGCAGAGGAGCTTGAGGTAAGATGTGTCTCTTTGCGAATGATACAAAAATCTGCAAGAGGGTTGACACTCAGGAATGGGTGGAGAGAATGCAAATGGATCTGAGGAAACTAGACGAATGTCTAGGGGGTGGCATAAGATTGGGGAAGTGGAGCTTACTGTCACCAAGCAAGAAAGAAACCTAGGCATCATCATATCTGATGACCTCAAGGTAGCCAGGCAGTGTGACAAAACAGTGGGAAAGGATGGCAGGATGCTGGGGTGCATTGGAAGAGGGATTTCTAGCAGGAAGAGGGAGGTGCTGTCACCATTGTATCACTCACTGGTGAGGCCCCTCCTGGAGTACTGCGTCCTATTCTGGAGGCCAGATCTCCACAAAGGCATTGAAAGGGTGGAGGCAGGGCAGAGGAGGACAACCAAAATGGTGATGGGGTTGCACAAGAAGACATATGAGGAAAGGCTGCAGGAACTTAACATATACTCCCTGGAAGAGAGGAGAATGAGAAGGGACATGAATGAAACCTGCGAGTACCTCACAGGTGTGAACAAGGTGCAAGTGGAGGGTCTATTTCAGAGAAAGAAAGAAAGAAAGAAAGAAAGAAAGAAAGAAAGAAAGAAAGAAAGAAAGAAAAAGGGGGCACGTAACAAAGCTAAGAGGGGGAAGTTTCAAAGAGATGTGCTGAAATATTTCTTCACAGAAAGGGTAGTGTGTGGCTAGAACAGCCTGTCAGAGGAGGTAGTAGGGGGAAAGACTTTTGATGCTTCAAAAACAGAAACACAGAAACATGGAATCTCTCAGCAGATGAGGACCATATGACCCATCTAGTCTGCATATTTCCCTGCTCACTGCTGCAGCCCCAGATGCTATTTGATCAGCAGCTCTCCTGCTCTGCACATCTCCAGGGCACCCTTATGTCTATCCCATGCACTCTTGAACCCCTGTATTGTTTTCACACCCAACACTTCTGCTGGAAGGCTATTCCATGGCTCCACCACCCTCTTAGTTAAAAATGACTTCCTAACATTACCCCAAGCCTTCCACTCTTCAGCATCATATCTTGCATGGATAGACACAGGGTCATATTAGGTAGAGGAACAGCGGGAATAAATAACACCTATGACCAGCTAGGGTCAGTGGTGATGGAATAGGCAGGGGCAAGGGTTAAAGGGTTAAACTGGATGGGGCTTAAGGTCCTTTTCTGCTGGCATAATCATGGTTTCTATGGATATTTACTGTATAATTATTAGGTGTCAGCATGGGGAGTGCTGGTTGTTACAATATTGGTTAAATAAAGAATAACTCATAAGTGACTGTGTGTTATGAAGCTGTTTTATACACTGGACATGTATAATGACCCATGAACCTCAAGAGTGAGGCTCAAGAAGTTTTTGTGGTCATTACACACTGAGGCTATGTAGAGAAGACTTTCTAAGCACACAATTACTTATGTTATATTTTTTATAATAATTAGTGCAGGTACATGATCATGAAAATCAAGTTTCCCAACAGGGAAAGTGAAGCGTGAGTGCTCCAAACACTGTAATAACTGGGTATGAAATCATACCCATTTATAATGGCATTTAATCACACATAATCAGTGTGATGAACAGGATCACCAATTATATAGTGATAATATAGATAGTCAAGTGTGTTCATTTTTTTAACCTAATTTTGTATCTGTTTGGCAGTGGCTTCAAAAATCATTGCCAAATACTGTACCTCTTAGTATGAGATGTTTCCCAGACCCCCATTCTTTGAGACTGCTACTACTGGGGACACATAAGGCAGCCTAGTTAAGACAATAAATCCTTATCCCAACCCAAACTTCTATAGAGCAGCAAACATGTAGGGTCACTGAACTTGGTCAAAAGCCTTTTCTGCATCCACTGCTGATACAAAAGGACAAGAGTCAAGCAACCCCATTATGTACCATATTCAGTAGTCTCCTTACAATATATTATGGTATGCCTGTCTCCCCAATTCAAACACTCTGGTCTGATAGGACCAATTGGGGTAACACAGTCTCTAACTTGTTGACAGAATCTTGTCAAATATTTTTGTGTCCACGTTCAAAAGAGATATGGGACAGTATAGGAACATAATGTCTCATTATTCCCTTTCTTGGGGAGTACTATAATGGTGACATCACAACTGCTTTGCAGCAGAGTCCATCTCTTCAGCACCTTCCAGTGCCTCTTCATATACCTTTTTCAACAACAGGGCCACATCATCCATTACTGAAAGGAAAAAGATAAATTGCTACTTCTCTGGGTCCCCCATTCCCTTTTTGGAGTGCGTCAATGGAGTTTTGTACCTCATATATCCCAATTTCAGATCAAACTGTTGTTTCTGTTCCTCCATAAGCTCCAGAATTTCTACCTTATTCAGGAAATGTTTTACCTTTCTTCTGACTCTCCCACCTCCGATGTATAAGGTGTCTTCTAATAGTTACAGAAGGCCTCATTAACTGGACTATTTTTCATGGATATCTCTCCATGCTTTTTTTAATGTTAGTAATGTTACTTATAAAATTGGTTGAGTTATCTTTTGTAAGCTGTGTCAATTGGAGCCCTGGTCTGTTGCCCAATTTGGAGATACTTTGGTGTGCATATTGCATGCAAAACATCACTCAAACGTGGTCCTAGCCACTCCTAACATCAGTACTTCAACAGGAGTTCCATCCTTCTAAACTTTCCTCTTTAACTCCTTTATCTTGGTTTGAAGTGCCTCTTGTTTGACCCTAGCCCCTACTTTAGCCCCTGCCACCATGCTATAAGTAACTCTCACAGAAATAATTATATGAAAAGTTTTTATGCTGCACATGTAAAACTACCCAATTGATATGCATGCTGCAAGTATGATTTAAATGTTAAATTGAAATTGATTGCATGCATATGGCATACATGCAGCAAGCAAGTGTGGAAACCATGATTTTGATGTTAAATTGGGAAAGACTGCATGCATGTGGCATGCGTGCAAAAAGCAAGTGGTCACTGATAACCGCACACATAAAAGTTAAGTGACTTGCTCAGGATCATGCCATACACAAGTGGGGGTTGATGAGATTCAAATTCAGGCCTGCATCCTTCCAAGCCTCCTGGCTTGCAGTTCAGTGCCATTAACCACTAAGCCATACTGTCTGCACACATATGGCTCGCTTATACTTCAATACATACTGTTTCTGAATACATCTGCATGCATGCAGCATGCTTGTAGCCACTGTTATGCTTTTCAGTTTTTTTCTCTCCCTCATCTCCATTTCACAGTTGAACTGTAGCACACATGCTTATGGAAACACATGGTTTTTCCCACCCCCAATACACAAACTTACTCACAAAACCACTTAATTACTTCTTTCTGGCCTGTACTCCTACTATTTTCTCTCCATAGTTTTGAATGCTTCCACACAAACAGACTTTAAGTTGTAAACACAAAAGTAGCAATAACTTGACACACACCCACATGGCCAGTCCCTCCTGCCATGCACACACACTATAGTGGGTATGGCCATGCTGCTACAGACAACCCATCAAATATAGATATAAGTAAAAAGTATCTTACTTGAGTACTAGAGAGCAAGAGGCAGGAGTCTTTAAGAGATGATGTCCATAGGTTAGAGTGCTGGGGCATACCCCGTTGAAATGTATGGAGTTATTTTTTATTACTATTTTATATGTCATGATGGTGAGTTGGAGAATAATGAAGGTCACTGTTCTACTAACAAGGCCCTTGTTAGTTGAGCGGTGGCCTTCATTAATCTCTAACTCTCCATCAATAATGTACAACATAGTAATAAAAAAGTACCCCCATTCATTTCAACGGTGCACACTCCTCCAATCTCCTTTGCCCTTCATCATAATGTGCCTGAGCATGGGAATGTGGAGGTCAGCTTCACTGGAGGGAGGCGCATAAGTCTGACTATAGTGGTGCTCCAATAGTCTGTACATACAATACTACTCAACTGTCTGTGAATGCAAGGGACAGTTCTAGAATGTCTGTAACATCTCTAAAAGGTACAACTTATTAGTTTTGACTGAAAAGTGATATGCAAAGCAGGAAAAATTAAAAATGTATAAGATTCATCTGTATATACCCCAGAGCAGTGCATCAGATTTGGGCTTAAATCCACCCAGTTACTAACCAATTTTTTCCTGGCAGAAGTTCTGGCCCCCGCGAAAGAACTTTGTCCCAATTTTTCTCCATTACTCCATTTCATTCAGTACTCATCCCCTAGGGGTCATGAAGCCACTCAATGGTGACAAAACATGAAAAACACATTAATGTTTTGGTCCTGCACCCTTCCCCAATCCCCCTCTTAAAAAAAATTGTTTACTTTTACTTAAGCGGGTCATATGGCTAGAACCTGTAGCCTGGTGCAGTGTGCCACCAGCCCAGTTTTCATTCTGCTCCCTCTCTTTCCTTCCACCAGAAGCTGGATGTTAGAACCAACCATCACAGGTCCTGAATATGGTCCATGACCAAGTCACCTTACCAACTGAACCCACCCAACATGAATTGCTTGCTTCTTGCTTGGTTGCTTCTGCAGCTGCTGATGCACTGCACTGATCAAGGCCCATGAAGGCACCACTGCTGCTAATCCTAGCTTGCTGCTGTGGGGGTGTGTGCTGTTTTTTGTTTTGCAAGGTAAGCCTAGTATAGTAAGTAGATAGCCTAGTCTTGAATTAGCTTCTAGTTCACCCTCTGCCCCTTCAGCCTCAAGGGGAGATGGAGACTCACTAAGAGTAGACAAAAAAATAATTCTGCCACAACACTGTTATTTAAGGGTTCAGTGCTCACCTACTCATCCAAGCTGTAGTGTGCAATCCTTCTACTCTGTGGCGGGAAAGGCAGCTTCACACTTGCAAGACTCATGTGCTTTTTCTTGGCTGGAGCTCATCCACATCACATGTGATGGTGCTGCTGCTAATAGGTGGAAAGAGTGGACAACACAATACAGACACAGTCGAGTCTGGAGAGTACCTGAGGCATTAGCACACACAGGCTAGGTTGGCACTTATTGTGCAAAAGATTAAATCTAAATTTAATGCCATTATTGCCACACCATAAGAAAAACCTAGGTAGAAATATTGAGGGGGGGCAACTGCCCCTCACCCTACCTAAATGGCACCCCTGCTTAATGGTAGAAATTCATTCTCAGGTGCTAATGCAATGGTTTCCACTGTGTTCTGAGGTATTGTATCGCCATATTTCATGATGTACTTCTGATCATCATGTGAGTTAGTGTCCCTCATTGTCCCTCATGTTGACTGTCTGTGTCCCTCATTTCAGTGACAAATTGTGAGGTATGGTGCATGCTTCCAAGACCTTACTCAGCACAAACAGTGCTGAGCATGGCCATAGTGTATATGCTCAATACAGAATGACAAAGGGAAAGTAAAAGAGATGAAACAGTCATGGAAACACATTTGTAGCACTAAATATACATAAGGGATTTGCATGTTCCAAAACAAAAAGGATAGACTTCACAACACAGAGGCCCCTCTTCGTACATCTGGAATGGGGGATGTTGACTTGCTATATCCTAGGCATTTAATGCAGTAATCAAACAATATTTTACAAATTAATGTCAATTTAATGAAAAAAAAATCAAAAGCAATTAAACAACTTGCAAAAGGATGAGAATTAATGAGTTTAACTAATTTTATGGGAATTCAAATACAAATTTATGTTAATGACTCTAACTGCTAGCAGTAGGATAAGAAATAGAAACTGATGAGTTTTTTAAATGCGATTTTCACCAGCTTAGCTGCTGCACACATGGAAAGTATGCAGCATGTGAATCTGACGTGATGTTTTGATGTTTAAATGATGTTCACATCAGCTTAACTGTTGCACTCATGTCAAGTGTGCAGCACACAAACCTGATGTAATTTTTAGAATTCGTTCACACCAGCTTACCTGCTGCACACACGTCAAGCTTGTAGCATACAAACCTGATTTGCTTTTTAGACCTGGTTCACATAGGTTCAGTATTATGAACCGCATGCAAACATTCCACAATTAAGCAGGTGGCATGCATTCTGCTTGAACACAGCACAACCATATTTCTGTAAGGGAAGCCATCATGTATGCTTCCCTGATTCCCACAGGGTAATCACCATTGCCTCAGAGGTTCCTTAATCTCTATGTACAGTAATGACCAGCAGCATATTATTTTCTGCCTGGTTTATGACCCAGCAGATCATGGCATACTTCTGCATGGCACAATTATAACAAAATTAGCTTTGGTTTCCTTTTGTTCTGTTAAATTGATTGCCAGGTGGCCCGTGACATGATCTATCAATCAACCCCTTGGAAAAATGCAACATGCTGCTGGCCACACCTGTACTGTTTAGAGATGTGCGAAACTGGCAAATTTCATTATATGAAACATTTCACAAAATTTGCCCATTCCGCAAAATGTTTAGCAGAAGCAAAATTTGGAATTTCACCCGTTCACCCGTGGAAAGCAAAATGTTGCCAGCAAAATGGAAAAAATTCACCTTTTACCATGACATTTTGCCACTTTTATGGCAAAATTTCACATTTCACCAGTGAAATTCTGTATTTTAGCAGTCCGAAAAATATTTTGCGTAATGGGTAAATTTCACAAAATATTTCGTGCAGTGAAATTGCCAATTTTGCAGGAATTTCACCAACAAATTATAGTTTCTCAACATCTCTAGTACTGTTCCCCCTGCTCTTATATATTGTTGCATCTGTCTCATATTTCAGAAGGTACACTTGAACCTCCAACTGTCTTTGTTTCTTTCTCTGTACATGAATTTATTTGATACATTACTGAGTCATGATCTGACCGGACAATGGGGCCCACTTCAGTTTTCTCTATACTATGACATCAGTGGTTCAGGACATCAGTATAATCTATAGTAGAACATGAATTATGACAAGCCAAAAGCAATATATTCTCTTGAACCAGGGTTTCTCAACTGCTATGTATCCACCAGCTTGGCATCATGTAGAACTTGTCATACTTGGCACAGCCTCACATCTGTGGTTCTTCCACCCTGGCCTGACCTATAAATCTGGCTACAGTATAGTGCCACTTTGAAATCCCCATCAGTACCAGCCCTGGATACCCTTCTAATAATATTAGGTCCTCCAAGTACTGAAACCAGTTGGGATCATGCTCTGTGGGTGTGTATAGTGGAGCCTGACAGAATACAACATAGTGTCACAGATTCCTGCAAGGCAAAATAGATTAACTGCCATTAAAACTGACTTCCTTTCTACAATACCACTGCTGCAGAATTCAGAAATATTGCATTGCATACAGGCAGGTTTCACTGTAGATGTTGCCAACAGTAATCTTTTAGCCATAGAGCAAGCACTGTATGAGTGAATATCTTCCATTGGTGTCATCTGCCACCACCACCCTCACTAACTTTAAGGGCAGATTCCAATTACATAATGTGCTCATTCCCCCATGATGTGAGTTATACGAGGTGTAATAGCCGTGCCCCAGTGCCCTATTAGTTTATCTACTTCACTCTGAATAAGGTACATCTCCTGTAGATGTATAATCTGACTTTTTAGTCATTTTAAATAAAGCAGTATCTTTTTGTGTTTTATTGGGAGGGATAGTCATCTTATTTTCTATATAGCTTTTTCTCCTGTTGGGGCTCTGGGCAGGCATGGCTACAGTCCTCTCTCAGAGGATTTCAATCCACCCTGTTAGTTTCAGGGCTTCATTTATCCTGCCTCAGTGCTCCATTTTCTGTTTTTCTCCCCATCAATACCAGGAGCCCAGAACACAGAGATGGCCCCTTCCTCCCATTCGGTTTAATGCCTGGTATCCCTTGTGGCTTGGTGTTGCCACCTAGCCTCCATCTGGTGGCAGCTAAAGGCCAGGGAAACCCATGTCCCTCCCTGGGAGAGGAAAGCTGCCTTGTGGCAGCTCAATCCAGCTCCTCGCCTTTCTTTCCTCTCCAACCCCCGATGATTCAGGCTCATTCCTGAACCTGGGTCATCGGTGTGGGAGGAGGTAAGGCATTCAGCACCTCAGCCCTGGGCTGGTTGGAGGGATATTCTTCTGACATTCCAGGATACCCATACTGTATATTGCCAGCCATGATCTAATTATTAAATATGTTGGTACCAGTAGAATTACCTATTACACATGTTTATATATTTAGAGGCAAAATGTTTTCTTCAAGAGCCTCCCCCTTCCTGCATGACTGTACAATAGCTTTCTGAAAAGGAACATTAAATACATACAAAAAACACAACACAACATCAACAGCCCATGCACCATCTGATCCCTGCCCTTTGCAATTTGCCTTGAATCTCCTTCAGACATCATCCTCTTAACATATAGAAACATAGACTTTGACAGCAGATAAGGACTGCTCGGCCCACCCAGTTGTCCCATTTCCATACCTATTTGATAAGCTGCTGATCCTAGTTAACCAACAGCCTACTTCTTCCTACCCCCACAAGAATTGCCTTATGTCTGTCCCATGCATTCTTGAATGCCCCCATTGTTTTTGACCCCACAGCCTCCTCAGGATGGTCATTCCATGCATCCACCACCCTCTCCATGAAAAAAATACTTCCTCACATTGTCACTGAGCCATCCACCCTCTGTCTTCCATTTGTGCCCTCTTGTTCTTGCACATCTCTTTTTCTGAGAGATGCTACCCTCTTGGACTTTGTTGATTCCACTGAGGTATTTGAACATTTCTATTATGTCTCCCCCTCCCTCCTTTCCTTGAAGGTATACATATTAAGCTCCTTTAGTCTCTTTTTATATAGCTTCTGGTGCAAACCCTGCACCATTTTAGTTGCTCTTCTCTGGACTGCCTCCAGCCTGTCTATGTTCTTGTGGTGATGGGGTCTCCAGAACTGCATGTAGTACTTCAGATGGGGTCTCACCAACTGTCTGTACAGAGGGAGAAAAACTTCTTGTTTTCTACTGGTCATGCCTCTCCCTATGCATCCCAGTATGATCCCTAACCCTCCTTACTGCCTTCTCACATTACTTGTCTACCTTTAGGTCATCTGATATGATTACCCTGGTCCCTTTCCATTTTTGTTGTTGTTAGTACCCCCCCAACTGCGTACTCCTCCCCTGGGTTTTTGTTTGCCTGGTGCATTACTTTGCACTTCTTTGCATTGAATCTAAGCTGCCATACCTTTGACCAGTCCTCCAACTTAGCCGAGTCCCTTCTCATCCTTTCCACCCCTTGGGTATCAACCCTGTTGCAGATCTTTGTGTCATCTGCAAAGAGGCATATTGTTCCTTCCAATCCCTCCACAATGTTACTTATAAAGACATTAATGAGGACCGTCGCAGTACTGAACCCTGCAGTACCCTACTAGTAACCCCCCTTTCTTCCAAGTGGACTCCATTTACTATTACCATTTGTGTCCTGTTGTCTTCGTTAAAGACCAAGATTGGTTGAAATGTTAGAAGGTGTATTGGAATTCTCCTGGCTTGTACACTGCTGTGGTGGTGAAATAAACTTTGGAATTGGTTATGTACTGGATTTTTATGCTTTTTATTCTGATCTGTAGGCATGCCATGACTTTGGTTTTACAGAAACTGCTTTTTGTCATTGAGCACCCAGCCCTTGGTGGGGCTCTTTTAATTCCTTGACTGCTGTGTGGAAGACTAAGGTGCTGGATCACTTACCTCCACCCACACCAGTGATCTGGCTTCAGGAAGGGACCAGGGTCCCTCAGACATCATCCAGGGATGGGAAGATTGAGTATCTCAAGGACAGCTCTCCTCCCTCAGGAAATGGGACTCTGAGTCCCACCACTTGCCTACCTGCCATGCAGCAGAGGGTGGGTGGTAGCACTGGTGGGAACAGTAAACATAGGCTGAGAAGTGTGATGATGCAACCTGCTTGTGAGTCAATATGTACATATGTGGTTTCTTCACACATGAGTACCCAAGGCTGAAAAATGGAAGAAAATGCCTCAAATTGCTTGGCATTCCCCACAGCTGCCACATGACCCTACATGGCAGGCCACCTGCCAAATAATGGCTCTGAATAACAGGAGGTTAAACAGTAAGTCCAAAAGATGGGTCAGTGATGGGGCTAGGGGGATGCAGCAGGGACCAGAGATACAGGCAAAACCAAAAAAATTGTTAACATAAAAAATGAACAGCAAGGGATTATTTTTTAATTTTTTACAGGTACTTGACACTGGGGATAGGACACCCAGTGACAGTAGGTTATTTGTTGACACTAGAGGTTGACACCCCAGTGTGAAGGCATTCATCATCATCATCAATATTTATTGCTCGGCTTTTGAAAAAGTCTTTACAAGTTGTACAAAAACAGAGTTAAAACATTTTTACATTTTACACAATTTCTATAATTAATTGCAAACATAAGACAGACAAACATCATAAATTACTTATATTTAAAAGACATCAAGTTAACAATTTTGTTATTGCACTTTGGTATTAATATACTTCTGTTCTTTATATAGGTCCAGCCTAGATATCAAAGACTATATCAACTAAAACCAATTCATCTATGCTGCAGTTACTTTGGAGATAATATGCAGTTTCTTTCTTTCTGTGCTTCTACAGAATCCTGCAATGTACTCCAATTGCTTTGTATTAGATGTTTTTAATAAACAATTATACTGATACTGAGCTTCCATATCTATAGTTACTAGGATATTGCCCAAATACAATCCTCTTTCAAATTTGTAAATAGGACAAAACAAAAGAAGGTGAGCTGGACTGCATTCATCCAAGTTGCAAGCACAGAGTTTTGAAATGGAGTTGCCACAATATTTTCTTAAATATTGGCTACCTACATAGCCAAATCTAAATTTAGTATAAGATTTCTGATATTGGGGATTTTTTTAATTTATTTAAATATTTTTCCATACCAAACTCTCTCTTAGTATTTACTGCAAGCCAATGACTTAATTTATAATTTTTTGCCCCACTTATTTCCTTTTGGATGTTAATATCTTTAATTCTGGTTAAAATATTTTCCTGTATCTCTACCAGTAGAATTATATGGCTCTGAGTTAAACATTCTAGTAGCCCATATGGTTTGATAATTTTATCTAAAGTGTGCATACTTGGGGAAGATAAATCCAGCTTGCCTATATGACAATGTTTCTTCAAGACAAATTCTTGGACGTCTTCTGTCTGACATATTGTAGCTAACCTTGTGTCCACCTAGCATTTAACTGAAGATTGTCCTAATTCTAATCTAACAAGACCAGAAGCTGCACTCTTAGGTAACCCCAGTAATCTTTTATACATTTTATTCATAACTATTTCTAGGGTATCTAGTTTTCCATGACCCCATATTTCTGCCCCATAGAGAATCTAGTTTTTAATTTTAACATTTAGCATTCTGAGTGTACCCTTAACAGATTGTCCCCGGTATTTGTATCAAAACTTCTCTATTGTTAACAATAATCTGTTTACTTTATGTACTATTGATTGGATATGCCCTTGACAGTTTAAATTATATGTAAATTCAATCTCCAGATAAGTGAACCTTTTTACATAATCTAGTTTGTGCTTGTTACACTTTAGAACTGTAGATTTACACTGGATGACAAAATAACAGTTAAAAATCATGTATTTTGTTTTAACAAAATTTATCTCAAGAAATACCTTGGTGCATGCTTCATAGAATTTATTTATGCTTCTACTAATTCCTAGATAGCTTGTTGCAATCAGGACTATGTTGTCCGCATATGCCAGGAAGAGGCACCACCCAGATCCCAACCTTGGCATATGCAGCTCTGAGTCACTCACTGTTTCTAAAAGGCACTCCAGTGTTGCATACCATGGGAAGGCACATTGGCACTAAGGACTGGGCACCTCAGCATCAGATACTTTTGTAAGAGCTGTATCAGGCAAGAGGGTGGGGAGAGACTGATAGAGGGATTCAACATCTGCCATCAGTTTTGTTGAATGGGTGTCAGGGGGGAGGGGGTGATATTGGCAGCCATATTGAGCACCCACTGCCACTTTTATTTAACTAAATCAAGTGGGAGGGGGGATACTGGCAACAGTGTTGAGTGCCCCCTGCTGGTTTTAATGATCATCTGGGTTGTGGAAATGGGTATATAGGTGAAGGGGTTCAGAATCTGATGCTATTTTTGTGTAGTGGCTGGGTCAGACAGGAAATACCAGAGGCTGGAATGAACACCTGCCATCAATTTTTTAATGCATTGCTCAGGTGAGTGGGGAGATATTGGCAATGGGTTGAGTACCTGCTGCTGGTTTTGATTAATGATAGGTGGATGTTGACATAGCGGGCACAGGCAGAAAAAGGCTGTGGTTATTGTGCAACATCCCTGCCATTCATTTTGAAACAAAGCATTGAACAGCATTGCATATGTGGCAGAAACAGCACAGGAAATGTTGCTAGTAGGAACTACAAGCTGCACAAGAAAATTCATTTCCACCTTACATTATGGAGCATTTTGATTTGCCAAGAAAAAGCCAAAAGGCAGAAAGCGGGTGGAGTTGGGGAAGAGATTAGGTATTATGAGGCTGTAATAGGTGGAGGAGGGACATGCCTCCAAAAGTTCTTTCATAGGTCAGACTGATTGTAATATGTTTGTTAGCCTTTGGTAGGCAAACATAAAATTGGAAAGAACTAATTGCCACTACACTTACAGTACAGTTCACATTAAAGCTGTCATGCAGCAAGTTATCAACCCAGTCTTTATTTGCTAAAAGTAATAAAGATCAAAATAAAAACAAGTATCTTATATGGCACATAAATCTGGACTCCAGAAAATAGAAAATCATTGGAAACAGAAATAAATAAAATGTATAGGTACATATTAAAAGTGCAACAGTCAGTATCCACGAAATACTGAGAAAAGAATTAGGACAATTCCTATTAGCCACAATGGCACTAGAGAGAAGGATCATTATGTTTGCTTGCATGCATGTGCAAGAAACATAGTGCCATCATCCGAGTTTCTGGAGGTGTGGCACCCCCTCTTCCAATTCCCTCCGTGTGTTTGCAGGCATGGCCACAGTTGCCCAATGCATGCTGCAGCTGTCTATGACAGCACTTGAGAATGCAGTGGCTTACAGCTGAAAGGGAGAGAGCCGCTTCAGTGAGCACAATCAGATAAGGGAAGTGCTCACTGAAGTGCTCTCCCCCCCCTCACCCAAACAGTCTTGCAGGTGCCACGCTGGGAGCCCAACCCAGCATGGCAACAATGTGTTTGGCAGACTGAGGTGCCCAATCCTCAGTCGGCTCCACAGTCTCCCCCAAGAGATTACTGAGTGCCATGCTGGGAGCCCACCCCAGCGTGGCAGCAGTCAGAATGGCCGACGGGGTGCCCAATCCCCGTCAGCTCCACTGCCCCCCAAAGCTTTCCAGCTGCCATGCTGGGAGCCCACTAACCACGGCAAACATCCAGCGTCATAATTAAAAAAAAAAACCTGAAAACACAAAACGGTCTCTCTGTGCTTCCTGCCCCTCCCCCACCTGTGCCCACTGTCTGTGCCTTGCCTCCCACACCCCCCACCTCACCCCATACTCACCTCTGGAGCTTGGCACAACGATCTTCGGTAGGCCAGGAACACGTCTGCACTCTTCAAAGCCTACTGCGAACTGAGGAAATGTCGGTGAGCTGTATAATGTAATGAATATGGTTTTTTCACCTTTGCTGCATATCTCAGGCATTTTTTTGAATTTTGGCACCAAATTTTCAACATGGGGTTTTTGGGAACCCTCCTCATGAATTCTGTCACTGTCATGGCATTAATCGGGCCTGAAGCGTGATTTCGTGGTCACTGTGTGAAATCACCTTTTGGGACTGATTAACAAAATGATAGTGTCAGTGTTCATAAGGTGGGCTCTCAAAAAGTCTGTGTTGAAAATTTTGTGAAAAAAATTCTTAAAAATGACTGTTTTACGAGCATGCATTGTGCTGTTCCTACACATGCTCGTAGGTTCACGGATTTTCAATATTTTCACTTTAGATTTTCAACATTGCCATTTGACCACAGTTCCTTATGAGAAGTACAGCTGTCATTTTTCACATTTCACCCAAAATGTGTTTCCGCGCATGTAGTGCACAATGGCACAGTCGGTGTGTGAAATCAATGTTTGGGACACATTAAGAAAATCACAGTGACACTGTTCATGAGCAGAGGTGTTAAAATGGCTATGTTAAAAATTTGGTGAAAAAATTCCCCAAAATGACTATTTTACGAGCATGCGTCGCACTGTTCCTATGAACTCTCTTACGTTCACAAATTTTCAATATTTTCACTCCAGATTTTCAACATTGCCATTTTACCACACCTCCTTATGAGCAGTACAGCTGTCATTTCTCACTTCTCACCCAAAACGTGTTTCCGTGCATGTAGTGCACAATGGCGCAGTTGGTGTGTGAACTCAATGTATGGGACACATTAAGAAAATCACAGTCACACTGTTCATGAGCAGAAGTGTTAAAATGGCTGTGTTAAAAATTTGGTGAAAAAATTCCAAAAGATGACTGTTTTACAAGCATTTGTTGCGCTGATACTACGCATGCTCATAAGTTCGCATATTTTCAATATTTTCACTCCAGATTTTCAACATTGCCATATTACCACACCTCCCTATGAGCAGTACAGCTGTCATTTTTCACATCTCTCCCAAAACATGTTTCTGCTCATGTAGCACACAATGGCGCAGTCGGTGTGCGAAATCAATGTGTGGGACACATTAAGAAAATCACAGTGACACTGTTCATGAGCAGAGGTCTTAAAATGGCTATTTTGAAAATTTGGTGAAAAAATTCCTAAAAATGATTGTGTTACGAGTGAGCATTGCGCAGTTTCCATGCACCCTTGTAAGTTCATGAATGTGTAATATTTTCAGTCCAGATTTTCACCAGTGGCATTTTTCCACACTTTCTTATGAACAGTACAGCTGTCATTTTTCACAACATGGCCAAAATGTGTTTTTGCACTTTCAGCACAGAAATGCGTGGTCGCTGTGGGAAATCATTGTTCGGGACAGATAAAGAAAATCACACTGACACTGTTCATGACCAGAGGTCCCAAAATGCCTGTGTTGACAATCTGCTGTAAACAATTCCCAAATTAATTACATTACGGTGCACGTTGCACAGTTTCTATGCACGCTCATGACTTCACCAGTTTTTTAATATTTTCTACTGCAGATTTTCAACATTGCCATTTTACACCTCCCCATGAACAGTACAGCTGTCATTTTTCACATCCTGTTCAGAATGTGTTTTTGCACCTGTGGTGACAAATGCCGTAGTCACTGTGCAAAAGCAGCTTCCGGCTAACAAACTGATATTGCCACTGTTCATGAGGTGGGGGTCACAAAAAACCCATGTTGAAAATTTGGAGTGAAAATACCAACGAATGCCTGAGGCATTAGGATTTCCGACCATAACACCCCACCCTGTAGAGAATGACAGGCATCAGGGCTGTTACTTGGGATTGTCACCTGCAATGCTCATACCATTGACTGGACAACAGGACTCAGAAGGTAATTGTAAATGGAGTCCACTCTGAAGAAAGAGGGGTTACTAGTGGGGTATTGCAGGGTTCAGTATTGGGTCCAGTCCTTTTTAATGTCTTCATCAGTGACATTGCAGAGGGACTGGAAGGAAAAGTATGCCTCTTTGCAGATGACACAAAGATCTGCAACAGGGTTGATACACAAGGAGGTGTGGAAAGGATGAGAATGGACTTGGCAAGGTTGGAGGAATGGTCAGAAGTATGGCAGCTAGGATTCAATGCAAAGAAGTGCAAAATAATGCACCTGGGAAACAAGAACCCGGGGAAGAACACACAATGGGGGGGAGGTAGTAACAACAACAAAAAAGGAAAGGGACCTGGGGGTAATCATACCAAATGACCTTAAGGTTAGCAAGCAATGTGAGAAGGTAGTAGGGAGGGCTGGGGGTATACTGGGATGCATAGGGAGAGGCATCAGCAGCAGAAAACAGGAAGTTGTTATCCCTCTGTACAGACAGTTGGTGAGACCCCATCTGGAGTACTGCATCCAGTTCTGGAGACCCCATCTCTGTAAGGACATAGACAGGATAGAGGCAGTCCAGAGGACAGCAACTAAAATGGTGCAGGGTCTGCAAGAGAAGCCGTATCAGGAGAGACTAAAGGAGCTTAATATGTATACCCTTGAAGAAAGAAGGGAGAGGGGGGACATGATAGAAACTGTTAAGTACCTCAGTGGAATCAACAAAGTCCAAGAGGGTAGCATCTTTCAGAAAAAGAGACATGCAAGAACAAGGGAACACAATTTAAGGATGGGGGGGCAGTTCAGGGGCAATGTGAGGAAGTATTATTTCACAGAGAGGGTAGTGAATGCATGGAACAGCCTTCCTGAGGAGGTTGTGGGGTCTAAAACTGTGGGAGAATTCAAGAATGCATGGGACAGACATAAGGCAATTCTTGTGGGAGGGTAGGAAGAAATAGGCTGTTGGTTAACTAGGATCTGCGGCCTATCCTGTAGGTAGGGAAATGGGCATACTAGATGGGCCAAGCGGTCCTTATCTGCTGTCAAAGTCTATGTTTCTATGTTTCCACCCCCACCCAGACCCTGCAGCCACTGAAAGGCATCGAGGTGTGCCTTGAACTCTTCGGCCCCAAAGTTCACCCCATTCTCCTATACCGCACCCATCTCACAATATTTCCTGATGAAATGGGTTGCGCATAAGGGCCAAATACCCCAAGGCACACCGTGACACTTGTCGGTGTCTGCACAGTAGGGTGTGGTGAAATGGCGTGGTTATTATGCCTGATGACCCAAAGGCACACCCCAATGCCTGTCACTATCTGCAGGGTGGTAATGGGGTTGGCTTTAGTTCAATACTTCACTGCCATTCCTATAATGCAGCTCTGTAACTCCTACACTACCAATGCCAATGCCAGCAAGCAAACATTCGACATTGACAAATGCTTGTTTTTATTTTGAACTTGTTTCTCCTTCAGGACAATAGGTTACCCAGAATGTTTCTTGAAGAACAAATAAATTACTGTCAAATAAATTTCACTTCAAGCACTATCAAAACTAATAAGGAAAATATAATTCTGTCAGGTTTGGGAAACTTACTTCACAAAATATATGCCACTCCTCCTGTTGAAATAGCAGAGCAGGTTAAAATGAGGTTAAGAGACATAACAATATTGCAGGATCAAGAAAAAAATCAATAAATTATGGCTTTATAGATGGTACAAAATTATAAATACAAAACACAACTTGGAATTATATTTTTTCATTTTAACAAACCCACATGAAAGGAGAGTTATAACCAGATATAGACTAGAGCTACATGTTGCTAACTACAGTACATCATGTATGATCAAGAAAGAGCTGGAATCACAGATCCTAAATATAAGTGCTCATATGGAATTGAGGATGATCTTAAACAAATTATGTTACATTGTCCCCAGTATGAAATAAAAAGGGAAAAAATGATTGGCCTTGCTTTTGAGTACCCTTGGCCTCCCCTCTGAAGAATGAATCATTTTCCTGTTCAATTCCAGTGATACACATATTCTTTCATTACTGTATAAATTTCTACATTCCTTCAAATAGTGACGAAGAAAGGATATTAACTTGTTACTCTGTTTTCTAGATGTCATTTGCACTGTGTACTGATGGTGATGATTTTTTAATAATGTAACAGCCATCTTGCTAGCGTAGTAAAACTAGTTGTTGATTTATGTAAATTATTTTTATTAATATCTAATATCTTTATACAAGTATACTGTTATTGAAATTTTATATAAGTTTGTAAAGACATTTGTCGATCAATAAAATTATCTACCTATCTGCAACCCATTCTTTAGGACTGGAAAACCCTAATCAAGAACTGAAGTAGTTGATTTTAGGAGGGCTGACTTCAACAGGCTGAAGGAACTGGTCAGGGAAAAGTTTGTTCGGGTAGACTATTTAGGTGTGGTGAATGAGAGATGGGGTTTTATAAAGGGAGCAATTCTCAACACATCTAAGTTATGCATGAGAATGGTAACCAAAAGGAACAAGTTCAAGAGACCATTATGGCTCTTGGCAAGAGTCAGGAAAGCAGTGAGGGCCAAAAAAAGTCATTTTACAAGTGCAAAGGAAAGCAGAAGGAGGAATAATGAGGAGAATACTTACTGGAATGTAAGAAGGCAAAGAGGGCAGTTAGGGAGACAGATGCAGCCACACATCTGCATATTGCAGAAGGGGTCAAAGGCAGAGACAAGCATTTCTTCTGGTATATTAGGAAAAAAGTAAGAAAGGAGGGGGGGATTGTTAGGCTGTCGTATGGGGGTAGAGTGATAGAGAAGGATGGGCAAAAGTCTGCATTCCTGGATGATTATTTTTGCTCAGTTTTCACTAGGGAGAAAGGTGGTCCCTTGCTTGAGAATGGCATCAAAGCAGCCACTAAGGGAGGTCCATGAAGTGAGGCAGCCAATATTTCAAAGTGAAAGGGTCCAGAAAGCATTGACAGCTCTGAATATAGATAAGGCCCAAGGACCAAGCATCCAAGGATACTCAGGGAATCAGCAGCAGAACTGGCTGAACCCTTGGTAGGACTATTCAGCAGCTGCTGGAAAAACAGGGTCACTACCAAAAAAACGTCAGTGCATAGAGTCTCGGACAAAATCCTAATTGCAAAAGAGAGAAACCTTGCTCAATGCTACTTGGAATAGATGTCCAAACATAACTTGTTTGTTTTATCAAAACGACTTTCATTTCTTACAGCAGACATATATCAGTAAAATAGGTACACAACCCCCATGGTGAAAAGAACTCCCAATCATTGTTTCACACCTATACAGGTGCTTTATCAAATATTATGTTCTCCAAAGTTCATACAACTATTTATATAGCCCCCTCAATTATCAGCAAAACATGTGAAAATTTAAATACCTAATATAGGTGGCTGTATCACACTTGATGTAGTAGTTACAAATCAATCAAAATAAACAATGACAATCAAGATCCACTTTTCTTTACTCTAAAATACATCTGATTAGACCCTTCAATATCCTTTTATACAGAATGAAGCTCCCTTGAACTATATCAATTAAGGAAACCAGATACTACATATTACAAGCACTTAAGCTTTTTTAAAAGTCCATAGATGTGATAATAGACTCAGTTTATTCTTCTTGTGCCTTGTACTTCTGTTTTATTTGTTGTCATAGGAGCTGATATTCAATTAGCCATTTCTATCTGGAGGCATACATTCCAAACATCATCTCCCAAAAATAGATGCAAATTCCAGGTATCTAAATTTAAAAGAAAACAACATATTTAACAGCTGATCTTGTAGTAGGCATGTAAAAATACCAGTTTTATTTCATAAAAAGGGTTTTATCTCAAATTTTCCATTTAAACCTGAAGATTGTAATGCATTTAATTTGCAAATCCACTTTACATCACTTTGTAAAAGCAAACCATCTAAATCCCCTTCCCCCCCATATTAAGTCTCTCTTTCTCAGTCCCAGTATAGGACCAAGTATGTTCACTGTTCCTGTCAACATGTTTAACATGTATAACTTAAACATTTTTAACTTCTTCATTTGCAATATCCCTAACATGTTCGCCTACTCATAGTCTGAAATTATGAATAGTTTTTCCTATATAAAACTTTCCACAACTACAATTAGTCATATATATTCATATATATATATATATATATATATATATATATATATATATATATGTGTGTGTATATATATATATATATATATATATATGTGTATTATATATATATATATATATTATATATATATATATATGTGTGTGTGTATGTATATATATATATATATATATATATATATATATATATATATATATATATATATATATATATATATGTGTGTATATATATATATATATATATATATATCTATATATATATATAAAACAGCCTTGGTGTCACAAGTCATCAGCTCCTCAATCTCAAATATTTGTGTACCATTCAAGTGCTGAAATGTTTTTGTTTTCTTAATAAATTTACAGAATTTGCATCTGCCACATATGATGCAGCCTCTAGGTCTACTAGAATCAAAACAGTATTCTCTTTTTATTTATTAGCGGGTTGTAGAGAGTGCACCAGCCTGTCACTGATATTATTGCTTCTCTTATACACTATCTGCAGTAACTTATCTTTGAATATAGAACCAAAAACTGGATCTGCTTCAATAATATTCCAGTGTTTACTAATAATTTCACTAATGTTTCCTTATTTATAAATATATTTCGTAATATATTTGAGCCTTTCATTTTTTGATTTTGCTCATTTCAATTTCTTCTATCAGGATTCAGGAGACAGTTTCGATCCTGATTCTGTACCCAGGCTAGTGCAGTCTCCAAAACCTCAATACTGTACCCACATTTCAGAAATCTATTGTACATCTCTTTTGCTCTCAGTTTAATATTTTTAGCTGATGTACAGTTTCTCAGAGACCCTCAAGAACTGGCTCCTGGGGATATTTAAGCAATACATAGTGTTGTGCAAAATTTAAATATTTCACCTGGTGAAATATTTCACATAATTTGGCAATTACACAAAATTTTTCGCTTAGGTGAAACAACATTTTGCCTGGTCTTCCAATTAGCGTAATAGCGACATTTTACATAAAACACCTTGGTCAGCCAATTTTGCCCTTTCATGTTAAAATTTCGTCTTGTGGGAAAATATTTGCAGGTGTAACTTTTGATTTCACTGGCGAAATTTTGCTCCAAAAGCGAAATTTGGAATGCATTGTGGTTAAAAAGGTCAAATATCATGTGCAGCTTGTTTACAGCTTATTCTGCTGCATGTTGAATTGAAAAGCAGTCTGTCGTGGGGCATCAGAGCCAATAAAGCCTTTTAAATCCTCTTTAAAACTTGTTTTTGAGAGCTACTTGCTCCAAAATATACAGTTTTTTCCTAGTGCTGCTAGGGAACATTTTCTAATTTTGTGGATTTTTGCATAATACTTAGTTTACAAACATATGAACAAACAAAATTCGCCAGCAGATAAAGGCCTAGAGGTCTATCAAATCTGCTCGAATGTGCAGCTAGCACCCCTTATTCTGCAGCTGCCCCTCTCTTCCACCCTTCCCCTTCATTGACCCTCCCCCTTGTCCTGTCTTATCCACTTTTGAAGCAGTCTACTGTTCTACTGGACACCACTTCTGCAGGTAATGCATTCCACCCAGATACCACCCTCTCTGTAAAAAAGTGTCTCCTCATCTCCCTCCTGAAACTTCCTCCCTCCAGTTTCATTTCATGGCCCCGGTGTCTCTTCCCTCCCTTACTTTGAACAGCCCCTCTGTACCTGTCTTGTTTATTCCTTTCATAGAAACATAGAAACATAGACTTTGATGGCAGATAAGGACTGCTAGGCCCATCTAGTCTGCCCATTTCCCTACCTACAGGATAGGCCACAGATCCTAGTTAATCAACAGCCTATTTCTTCCTACCCCCCACAAGAATTGCCTTATGTCTGTCCCATGCATTCTTGAATTCTCCCACAGTTTTAGACCCCACAAGCTCCTCAGGAAGGCTGTTTCATGCATCCACACCCTCTGTGAAATAATACTTCCTCACATTGCCCCTGAACCACCTCCTTCTATCTTTAAATTGTGTCCCCTTGTTCTTGCAAGTCTCTTTTTCTGAAAGATGCTACCCTCTTGGACTTTGTTGATTCCACTGAGGTACTTAAAAGTTTCTATCATGTCCCTCTCTCTTTTCCTCAAGTGTATACATATTAAGCTCCTTTAGTCTCTCCTGATCGGCTTCTCTTGCAGACCCTGCACCATTTTAGTTGCCCTCCTCTGGACTGCCTCTATCCTGTCTATGTCCTTGCAGAGATGGGGTCTCCAGAACTGGACACAGTACTCAGATGGGTCTCACCAACTGTCTGTACAGAGGATAACAACTTCCTGCTTTCTGCTGATGATGCCTCTCCCTATACATCCCAGTATACCCCAGCCCTCCCTACTGCCTTCTCACATTGCTTGCTAACCTTAAGGTCATCTGATATGATTACCCTAGGTTCCTTTTCTTTTTTTGTTGTTACTACCTCCCCACCCATTGTGTATTCTTCCCTGGGTTCTTGTTTCCCAGGTGCATTATTTGCACTTCTTTGCATTGAATCCTAGCTGCCATACTTCTGACCATTCCTCCAACCTTGCCAAGTCCCTTTTCATCCTTTCCATGCCTCCTTGTGTATCAACCCTGTTGCAGATCTTTGTGTCATCTGCAAAAGGCATACTTTCCTTCAGTCCCTCTGCAATGTCACTGATGAAGACATTAAAGAGGACTGGATAATCTGAACCCTGCGGTACCCCACTAGTAACCCCCCTTTCTTCAGAGTGGACTCCATTTACAATTACCTTCTGTGTCCTGTTGTCCAGCCAATGTTTTACCCAGGCTACCACCCTGGGTCCCACTCCCAGGCTGGTTAATTTGACTATTAATCTTTTGTGTGGGACTGTGTCAAATGCCTTGCTAAAGTCTAGGTAGGCCATGTCCACAGCCCCTCCCTGGTCTACTACTTTGGTCACCCAGTCAAAGAAATCTATTAGACTTGTCTGACATGACCTTCCTGCTGTGAACCCATGCTGCCTTGGGTCCTGTGCTCCACTGGCCTCTAGGTACTGACTATTCTTTCCTTCAGAAGTGACTCCATCACTTTCCCTACCACAGAGGTCAGATTGACAGGTCTGTAGTTTCCTACCTCTGTCTTGGACCCACTTTGTGAAGGGAATCACATCTGCCTTCCTCCAGTCCTCGGTACCACACCATCCTCCCATGATTTATTAAAAAGAGTAACCAGTGGTTTCACTAGTTCCTCCCTTAATTCTTTTAGAATTCTGGGGTGAATTCCATCAGGACCCATTGCTTTGTCCACATTCAGTTTTAGGAGTTCTTGCAGAACCCTTTCTTCTGTGAAAGGACTGGGATCGACCCCCACTATCAAGAGTGCTTCTGTTAATTGGATTAGGCACTTCCCCCTCCTCTTTTGTGAATACTGAGCAGAAATATTCATTCAGTATTCCTGCTTTTTCACTGTCCCCCTCTGCCCAACAACTGTTCATTCTATTTAGCCTCACTGTCATGTACTTAAAGGTTTTAATCATGTCCTCCTGTCCCTCCTCTCCTCTAGCGAATACATATTCAGGTCTTTTAGCCTCTTCTCATATGATAAGTCCTCCAGCCTCTTGATCATCTTTGTCGCCCTGTGTTGTACCCCCTCCAGTAACTTAATGTCCCTCTTCAGATATGGGCGCCAGTACTGCACGCAGTACTCCAGGTGCAGTCTAACTAATGACCTATACAGTGGCAGAATCACCTCCTCCATCCTTGAGGATATACCCCTTGCAATGCAACCCAGCACTTTGTTGGCCTTTGCAGCCGCATTCCTACATTGTGCCAAGTTTTTCATTGACCCTGTAATGAGCACATGGAGATCCTTGTCCTCCTCTGTCTGGGCTAGCTGTACTCCCCCCAACTGGTAACTCCTTCTTGGGTTCTTCACCCCAAAATGCAGCACCTTGCACTTTCTGGCATTAAACCCCAGTTGCCAGGTGTCTGACCAGGTTTCAAGCTGTGCCAGATCATCCTGCAACCCCTGCCAGCCCCCTAGGTCATCCACCACTGCTCCCATCTTGGTATCATCAGCAAACAGACTGATCTTGCTCTTGATGGCCAATGAAATGTCTGCAATGAATATCCTAAACAACATGGGTCCCAACACCGAGCCCTGTGGAACACCACTCATCACTACCCTTGGGTGTGAGAGCTCCCCCCACCACCAGTTTAATTAGGTCTTACTTTCATCTGTGTCTTTGAAGGAGTTGAATGGAGTAGGGTAGGTTCATAGGTGTAGTACAGGTTTGAGGAACAAGCCCTTATAGAACTTGTTTGCCTATTGGCAAAAGATGTATTTATTTTTTCCAAAATATTCACCCAATTTTACTTTTAAAGTCTTCCAGACTATTACAAGATACTACCTCTGACTGTAAGGAGTTCCATATTGCAGGAATACGCTGAGTAAAATAATTATTCCTTTTGGATGTTTTATTTGTGTTAATTTTTAACCTTAGTTTATGTGCTCTTGTTTCTAAAACAAAAGCATGTTTTTCAAGACAAATAGCCTCACATAGGGCAGGATCTTTCAATGCTTTATAAACTAGACATAGGTCACCCCTTAAAGATCTGTATTCTAATGAAAATAATCCTAGAGTTTTTAACCTATTACTATAGTCTATATTTTTCAAGCCAACAATATTCTTTGTAAATCTTTTTGCACTCTTTCTATGGACGTTTTACACCCCAAAGAAGTAGGTGCACAAAATGAAGCACAATAGTCAATATGGGACCTAACTAAACTTGTGTATAGGAGGATTAAGACTTCTGGTTCCCTATTCTTAATATGTTTTAATATGCAAGACAGCATGCCATTACATTTCCTGGTTATGTTATTAATATGGGTTGCAAACTTTAAGTCTTTAGTGATGGTAATACCCAGATCTTTTTCAATTTTAATGTTATCTAAAATGTTGTTATTCATACTATAAATAACTTGTCTGTTATTCCTACCTAAGTGCATTACCTTACACTTTGCTGTATTAAAGGTCATTGTATTCCTTACTGACCATTCAACAAGTTTATCCAGGTTTGACTGCAGATTTTTTGCTGATTCCAAATTATTAACAACACATCCTAATTTACAGTCGTCAGCATATTTATGTAACCAAATACCATTATTTGCTTGCATACCAGTTACTAATATATTAAATGGTAAGGGTCCCAAAACAGAGCCCCAGGTTAGGAGTGTAAACCAGTGCATGCTATTTCTAGCCTTTTACAAACAGATTACTCACAAATTGTGAGTTATTTTTTCCTGTTATTTCTTATTAATTTTGTTATATCTCAACAATGTTTTGTTCTCTGAAAAGTTACTCCATCCTGTCTGAGAGTTCCTGCTGCTGTTAGCCTGTGTTATATACTGTTCTTCCACTTTTAGTTGTGATTGTGAATTCTAAAGTTTTAAACACACAGAACTGATCGGTTATTTTTTTTCTACTCTACATTTTTTTCCACTCTCCTTACTGCCCCCTCTCTCTACTCCTTCAGACTTCCTCTAAGTTGCATGTGTTCCACCTTCACATTGGGATCTGCCCCTAGAGTACCAGGTACCTCTGACCTTTGATGCCCGGTTAACCTCTGGTGGAGGGTGGGGCGAGACCCCTACTCCCCAACTCACTCGTTCTGACATGGTCTGATCCGGTACAGTGAAGTCTGTCCCAATGATCTTGAGCAGATGCACATGCTGAGGAATCATCATCTAGGCTAGAGGAGATGTTTTTCCTTGAATTCGATCCCAGACATCTGCATGCAATGAGGGCCAAGGCGTGAGTAGCCATGCTGAGATGTGCCTCCTGCTCCGCCGGTCTGCCGATGTCTTCCCTGTTCCCTCACTGCTTCCTCCCATCTACCGCACCTTCCACCTGGTCTTCCCAAGGTGGTGGTATAGTGGTGGGAGCATGCAGATGTCCCCTCCAGAGAAGGAGAGCAGCCATTGAGCACTCAATCTGTCTCTTACCCAGTCGACTGCTGGTGGCCCCTGCTCTTTCCCAAAAATGGGTCAGCCAGCGTGGTATGAGGTAAGGCATCCAACGCCACAGCCCTCAGTGCCTGATCCGTTATTTTATTTATTTTTTGTTTGTGGTTAGTTCTGTTTGCTGGAGTTTTAACTTGTGTCATTTAAACTGTGAAAATCAACAGTTCTATATTTTTTTGTATGGAAACTTAAGTACTTTTACTTGATCACTTGAACTTGTCTATTTACAGTTTCACTACTTTGTTGAATTGCTCCCCTGTATTTTATTGCTGGAGCTTGCATCTGTACATTGTGCAGTGTTCGTCTTTTAGTTGACTTACCTTACTCTTTCTCTGTTACAGCATTGTTTGTTTACCACCTGATAAGTGCGGTAGGAAAAAAATATATATATTAATATAGCAGTTTTCAAGAGATTGCTGAGCCCTCCCATCCAGACCACTACCATATTGTGGTACTCGCCATTATCAGTATTTTATGGTTGGCTCTGCCCTTATATAATAAAAAAAATTTGTGGTATTAACTAAGTAATAACACATTACAGTACTTTAGTTGTCCTGACACAGATGATCTGTATTTAAAGTTGGTCACTTGTGCCCTTTTTCCCTGTGTGTGTGTGTTGCTTTAATTCCTGTTTGGGGAAAGAAAAAAGTGACCTTTTTGTTTTTACTAGAATAGGCTACCTACCATATATGGTATTGGTTGTACTCTAAGCACTGCTACCTGTCCTGATTGTGTTTGGACTTGTAAGGAAGGCAGTACTGTAGGTGTGATGTATGAGGTGTTATTCACACAATTACTAATACAGCCTTTCTTGATATACTCCCAGAGAAAGGCAAAACTTTGAAGCAGCAGCCAGCAAAAATGCCTGCTAAGAAATGGCCCAGTGCAGGGGAGAAACATGTCAGGGGGAATGAGAGAGCTAAGAAGTTTGATGAAAAGAGTACACCTTCAGCTCCAGGTCCCACTCCCCAGAGCAGTGAAAGCACACTTATGTCTGCATCAGTGTCTTCTGCTGTGGGCTCTGGTGATGTGGCAGGTACCAGCAAAGGAGTTGTTGAAAGCACTGGCATACCTGTGTCTTACTTTGTTAAGGCTTAAACTGTTGTATCCATGCAGGTGGGGGATGATGACAGTGAGAAGAAGGGATTGGGAGGCTTTGACACCAGAACAGGAACAGTGGTCCAGGAGGAGGGTAATAAGTCTGTTGGTGTGACTGTCCCTGTTTCTTCAGCAATTGGTAATGATAGTGTTAACCCAGAGTCTGATAATCCTGGAGGTAGGGATAGTCAGCTCCCTGAGATGGTTGTAGAGAAAGAAAAAGGTACTGTGCTGCAAGAAGATAGTGATAGGGAGGAGGAGGAGGAGGGCAAGGACATCATCACTACTGGTGGTGATGATGATGACTGGGATGATCCCACATGGGATCCTGAGTTTAAAAAGATCAAGGATGATGCAGGCCATTTACATGCACAGCCCATGGATCAGTCTATCACCAAGCCTATAAGCAAACCTCCAAGCAGTCGAGAAACCCCCTTCCCAAAAGTAGTCTTATGGAATTGATGAGAGCAGCTCCAGAAAACACACGCTTCCTCACCTGTTTCTGAATTATCCCAGTCCCAGAAGCATCTGAAGTCCAGAGGTCAAAAGCCCCTAGTTTGGGACTTTTATGTGCTTGATCCTGCTGATGAGACCATAGCGATATGCCAACTTTATCAAGCACATGTTAGTCAGGGGAAAAGGGAAGCCACATAGGCACTGGTGGACAACACACCCACCTAAAAAATAATCACCCACTGAGATGGCAGCAACACCAAAAGGATGCCAGAGCTGCTGGTGGGATCTCCCTCTGCAAGTTAAATGTAGTAGAGCAAGAGCAGGAAGAAGGAGGGCAGATTGGGTCAGTGGTGGAGGAAGAGGGTGAGCAATCCTTTGATCTCTCAAGTAGTGGTCATAGCAGTGAAGGTGGACTCCCAGTCCCTTGAGTCTGAAAAGACACCACCACACCCACAAGCAAGCAAACTAACTGGTTTCATGCAGTCTACACAGCCCCAAGAGACAAGTGTTACCCCTAAATGAACATCATTGCTGCCACAAGTACAGCATTCTGGTCGAACAGCCCCAAAGATGCAGCCCACTCTGAGGACCATCCTTGAGTGGCACACAAAGTACCCCTCAATCATGCTGCTGCACAAGAGTTAAATGCTGCCACTGCTGAAATGCTGGCCATCAATCTGCTGCCATTCTCGTTCGTGGAGAATGCTTGTTTCCGCAGGTTGATGGCCTGTGCCTGTTCCAAACAGCAGGTTTCATTGTAAACCTATTTTTCTAAGCGTGCCATGCCACAGCTGAACAGTAGAGTGGTTGATTCCATTAGACATGCACTGAAGCATAGTGCATCTGAATATATCCATGTTAGCATGGATATGTGGAAGAGTGAACAAACAGCAGCAAGCTTGTATCTATGCATAATGCACACTGGGCACAGTTGCCTGGGGTGGTACTTGATTTGGCCCTGGAAAAACCTGCAGAAAGCAAAACTATGGTGGTAGCAACACACCTGGTATTCATCAGCATGCAATCCTGAGTATGATAAGTGTTAATGGTTCTCACACGGCTGAGAAAATGCTTAATGTTCTGCTGTTGGAGATTGATGGGTGGCTTCAGACACAGTCACTCATAGCAGGATTCATTGCAAGTGATAATGGCTCCAATGCAGTGAAGTGCATTAGCGATGGTGGTTTTTTCAGGGTACCCTGACTGGAACACTGCCTTAATCTTGCTGTTCAGCAGTGTCTCAACCATACAGACATTAAGGAAACAGTTACTGTCATACATCGAATCTGTGTCCACTTGGCCTATTCTGCAAAGGCCCGTGACCATCTACGTGAGCTACAGAGTAATAACCATTTGCCTCAGCATCAGATGGAAGCTTGATGTTGTGATCAGGTGGAACTCCACACTGTACATGATTGAGCAGCTGTATGAACAGTTTAAGGCTGTGTCAGAATACCTGCTGGTGCACACCACCTATGACAATGCTGGAGTGTCCATCACTCTAACAACAGAGCAGTGGCACCAAATAGATGAGCTAATATGCATTCTCCATCCATTCAAGCATGCTACCCAGGCAGTGAGTAGGGACACTGCTTGTATAATTCAATCCATACCACTCATATGTGTGCTGAGGCAGACACTAGTTAATGTGCGACACCAGATGGAGGCAATTGGAGCTCATGGCAGTTGTGATGTAATGGATCACATGCTCCATGTGCTGGACACAAATATTCATGTATCTGGCATTTTACAGTCAGCTGACTTTGCTGGATCCACACTACAAACATGGCCTGCCTTCTATAATTGAAGGAGGTCATCAGCGAGTACAAAAGTTGACAGAGAACCTCATTAGAATAGTATATTCTGCACACATGAAAAAGGCATGCACTGTGGCAAAAACAGGTGTTGCTTTCACCACCAGTGGCTCACAGGCAGCTCAATTAGAGAAAATAGGCAAGGCAGAGCAGAAAACAGCAAGCAATCCCATTTGGGTTGTTCTCTTTCAGGTGGGAGTAGAAGATATGGAGGAAAAGGAAGAGGAGAGATGAGGCAGCTGGACTCAGGGCATCAGAATGAATGGTGGAGGCCTACATGGGGGACCCAAAGCACCTTGCCATTACTAATGAGCCACTGCTGTACTGGAGCACAAAATGGCTGACTGGCCAGCACTAACATTTGTTACTGTGAAATACATGAACTGCCCACCATCCAGTGTCAGTGTGGAATGAGTGCTTAGTGGAGCTGGGGCCATTGTGAGTGACTGTAGGATCAATTTGTCACCCAGAAATGTGTCCATACTAACATTCATCAAAATAAATGAAAGGCACATTCCACACAACACAGTGATGTCAGTGGTGTTGCCACAGGAACTGTTTCTCGGTGATGAGGATGATGACAATCCCTTGACTAAAGCATCCACCAGCAGTGAGGTGGATGAAGCAGCAATGGTGAAAGAATTCCTACCTGGTGATGACTCCAGTCTTGAAGACTATGAGGGGTACTTCTTGGATGATGTGGAAGTGGAAAAAGGCTGAGTTTACTCAAAGGCCACCCCCCCCAACCACTTTCAGCTCAGTATAGTGTTATAACTTACTTTTAGCTGTGTACCATTGGATTGATTATGATTATGTATTATCTGCTGTAGTATTAATCACTTTCATTTGGTCACCCTTTGCTGTAAACCATTGTTTCATCCCCAGTTCCCCAGCCTATATAAAGCAGCAGCAATACATAACCATAAACCATTAAGATTTTGCATGATTACAGTTATAATGTTTCGCTGCCAAAAATATCAAGATACACGTTACTTTTCATTTTGACTATTAACCCCATCTTACAGCAAGATGTGTTGTCTTGATGTCCTTAAAAGTGCCCATGATGGCACATGCCACATGCCCCCCCCACTACCTGACACACTCATGCATTCCATGTGACCAAAAAAAATATTTTCTGCCACTTACTATTCATGATATGTTGAAGAACCCTGGCTCCTAGTACAAGTAGCACATGGATATAACAAGTTCATTCAACCATTAACACCACAAGTTGAACAAATTTTGAGAAATGGTGAATGGTGGTCATCTTTAATGATGCTAGTCATTAATTACAAAAGTAATCATGAAATGGCTTAACAACTTACAACATCAAGTTACCCCAAAAAGGTTACTTATGCTATACTACCAGGTTAAAGTTCTTGTACTGAAACTGTGATGGTTCCTAGGGGGGGTCAGGGGAGGGCAGGGGGAGGTGTATGCTACCCCCAGCTTGGATTCCACATTTTCATTATTACTGCAGCTCTGCCACCTCAAATGATTAGACAATACATTAGCCCCCTCCTCTTAATTATTTACTAAACACCATCTCAACCATCCATTTCCACATATAGTTCCTCCCTGGATGTGGGTGGTGTTTACTTGTTAATGGTAACGAAACCAGTGGCCAATGTCGCTTCAAGCAACATCCTCTGTCTTGCATGCAACATCCTCTGTCTTGCATGCAATACAGCTCCTGCAGGGCCTGAATGTAGTCATCACACTGAGATAGGATAACACCGCAACAGACGAAAATGTCCTAAGCAAGACCCAAAATAAGGAAAAATGATGAATACTCGTCAGTCTTCATACGTGGTTTTAACAAGCAAATTAGAACAAGCATAAAAAAAATGTATATTTACCATGCCCTGTGATGTCAATAAACTGTGGAAATCACCCCCAGAAGGAATATGCTGGGCGGAGCACATGATTCCAGACCATGATGAAGCACAGTAGCAGGCATTCCCCTTCCCCTAACAGTACTGCATACGTGGAAATAAAATAAAAAGAACAAATTTTGAACAGTGTAAAAAATTCCAACCCTCCATGAACATCCTCCCAGTCCCCCCCTGCCCCCCACAGAAGAACATAAAAATGAAGAAATACTTACCTCAGGGACTGTGAGACTGGAACCACTGCACAATTAAATAAATCTCCCAGATGTTGTTGAGCAGCAGCGGCAGCAGGAGCGGGAGTTTAACTTCACAAGAATTCCTGATATTGACAAAAGCAAAAAAGAACACAATTACTATCAAACTCACATATCCAGATGGCAGTAACAAACATACCACACTAATAATGAAAAATTAAATACTTACCATCTGCATTTGGGAAATGTGGTGTGTTCCAATATCCCTAGATCCTAATCTCAGCCTGCCATGATGATGTCATCCACACAGTAAACTGAAAAATAATGTAAAAGCAGTACAAACATATTAGAACTCAAGGCACCACAATACCAACCCACCAACACCCTTATCTTGCACAGGGAAAAAAATAAAGACAGATACTTACATGCACAGCAGCTGCAGCAGTGTGGACTCTGTGAAGAAGATCCACCATCAACCATCCAAAACAATACTTAACGTGGCAACTTGGCAATTAATAGTCAGAGACAGCAGCAAGCAGCAAGCTACAGTGCCACAAAATGTCATTCACTCCCCACCGCCAGGCAAGTTATAACCACAGAGTCAGTCAACACAGCCAGTCAGGACAGCAGCATAGGGAAATGATAATTCTATGTTTCTATCTCAATCAATTACAAAAGCATCAGCAGGAGGAAACAATTGCAAGCAGCAACATCATTTTGCAGGAGGAATTAATTTTCTCTGCATGGCACCTCTTTTCAGGTCCCTGAGGTGGGGTCACAGCATGTAACATCAGGACTGACACCAGGTTTCAGTCTCAGTTTGATGTAACATTTTTTTGGAAACATTTCTGGATGTGTAGGCCCTGTTTGGCACCAGCAGCACTGAGATTCTGTCTGAAATCCTTAATAAACAGGGCTTGAAACAACAATTTAATGTCTAGGTGGTGTTGGGGGGGGCACCACATCGCATCATGACTCAGACCATATTTCAGTCTCAACTTTATGTACCAATTTTCCTGTAACATTTCTGGACATGTACTGCTTGTGCTGCACTCATAGAAACAAGATGAGGCATAAAATCATTTGTCAACAGTGGACCACAGACCATCGTTTGGTCTGGGTGGGGGTTTGGGCACCATAAAACATCATGGCTGTGACCAGATTTCTGTCTGAAATTAATGTATCATCTTTCCTGTAACATTTCTGAATTTGTACTGCCTGTGTTGCACTCGCAGAACAAGATGCGGCCTAAAACCAATTGCAAACAGGGGCCAAAACAACATTTTAATGTCTGGGTGCTGGGGGGGGGCACCATAAAACATCATGGCTGAGACCAGATTTCTGTCTCAACATAATATACCATTTTTTAGGAAACATTTCTGGACCTTAAGGGCCTCTTCGCCACTAGTAGCTCCAAGATTCATCCTGAAACCATTGGTAAACAGTGGCAGAAGTTTCATTTTCAGGTCCATGAGGTGGGTGGACACCATAAAAATCAGGCCTGAGGCCAGATTTCTCTCTGAATTTACTTTATCATTTTTCCTGTAACATTTCTTGACATGTAAGGCCTGTGCTGCACTCACAGAAACAAGATGCGGCATAAAATCATTTGTCAACAGTGGACCAAAGACCATCGTTTGGTCTGGGTGGGGGGTTGGGTGCCATAAAACATCATGGCTGAAACCAAATTTCTGTCTGAATTTAATGTACCATTTTTCCTGTAACATTTCTGTGCATATACTTCCTGTGCTGCACTTGCAGAAACAAGATGTGGCCTAAACCCAGTTGCAAACAGGGGCCAAAACAGCATTTTAATGTCTGGGTGCTGGGGGGGGTACCATAAAACATCATGGCTGAAACCTGATTTCTGTCTCAATTTAATATATCATTTTTCCTATAACATTTCTAGACTTGATGGGCCTCTTGGCCACTAGCAGCACTAATATTCATCCTGAAACCATTGGTAAACAGTAGCAGAAGTTTCATTTTCAGGCCCATGAGGTGGGTGGGCACCATAAAACATCAAGCTGAGAACAGATTTCTGTCTCAATTTAATGTACCATTTTTTAGGAAACATTTCTGGACTTGAAGGGCCTCTTGTCAACTAGCAGCACCAGGATTCATTCTGAAACCATTGGTAAACAGTGGCAGAAACTTCATTTTCAGGTCCATGAGGTGGGTGGACAACATAAAACATCAAGCCTGAGACCAGATTTCTTTTTGAATTTAGTTTATCATTTTTCCTGTAACATTTCTGGACATGTACAGCTTGTGCTGCACTCACAGAAACAAGATGCAGCATAAAATCATTTGTCGACAGTGGACCAAAGACCATTGTTTGGTCTGGGTGGGGTCTGGGTGCCATAAAACATCATGGCTGAGACCAGGTTTCTGTCTGAATTTAATGTATCATTTTTCCTGTAACATTTCTGGACATATACTGCCTATGCAGCACTTGCAGAAAGAAAATGCAGCTTAAATCCAATTGCATACAGGGGCCAAAACAGCATTTTAATGTCTGGGTGCTGGGGGGCACCATAAAACATCATGGCTGAAACCACATTTCTGTCTCAATTTAATGTACCATTTTTCCTGTAAGATTTATGTACCTGAAGGGCCTCATGGCCATTAGCAGCACCAAAATTCATTCTGAAACTATTGGTAAACAGTGGCAGAAGCTTCATTTTCAGGTCCATGAGGTGGTGGACACCATAAAACATCGGGCCTGAGACCAGATTTCTCTCTGAATTTACTTTATCATTTTTTCTGTAACATTTCAGGACATATACTGCCTGTGCTGCGCTCACAGAAACAACATATGGCCTAAATCCAATTGCAAACAGGGACCAAAACAGCATTTTAATGTCTGGGTGCTGGGAGGAGGGGGCACCATAAAACATCATGGCTGAAACCAGATTTCTGTCTCAACTTAATGTACAATTTTTCCTGTAACATTTCTGGACTTGAAGGGCCTCTTGGCCACTAGAAGCACCAAGAGTCATCCTGAAACCATTGGTAAACAGTGGCAGAAGCTTCATTTTCACATCCAAAAGTTGGGGGGGGCACCATAAAACATCATGCCTGAGACCAGATTTCTCTCTGAATTTACTTTATTATTTTTCCTATAACATTTCTGGACATGTACGGCCTGTTCATCCCACCATGGAGGCAAGAGGCAGGAGGCTGTGTTAAACTGTGGTCCAAGTGCACATTTTGAAATGGGCTGGTGGTGGGGCACTATAGAAAACATCATGACTGAAGGGCAGGGACACCAAGTTAACATTTGTGACAACTACAGTAAGCCCAATGCACTTGTGTTGTTAAGAACAAAAAACATATTTATGTTTACCTTCGCAGTAAAAGTGCTGTTTATTTAGCTTTCTATGTTATATACACACTTGAACTGATGCTGCAGCTGCACACAGCAAAAACAACTGCCACAACATCACATTGCTTTGGGAAAAATTTTTTGTTCATACGAACAAATTACAATACTTGACATTTGTGGATAGGAAAAGGATTAACATAAAACAAGAAGAAAGGTACAGTGTTTATAGGTAAGGTACAGACTAAGTGACTGACAGTAAAATACATGACGGGGAGTATGCAACGTAATTGGTGCAAGGGCATTCATATCTGAGAGGGGAAAGAGAGGGAGCATAAACAATACATAACAAAATGCTGGACAAGAAAAAGAAACAAGAGGATATAAAAAGAGGAAGAGGACAAAAGATTTTTTTTGGTACTTTTTTTATTTTTTTTTTGTTGTTATTTTTGGGGGGGTGCAGATGAGGGAAAAGTGATAGTAGGAAAGCAAGGACAGGAAGAAAAAAAGAAAATTCAGCTGCTGCGCTCACTGCCTCCCTCACTTGCAAGCACATTATGGACTGTGTTATTACATAGTGCCGGCACCAGGCCCTGATTCTGCCCTGCCACCACTATCACCACCACAAAGCTCCTCCTAGGAGGTCCAAAACTTTATGCTGGACCTCCATCAGTTTTCTTATGTCCCCCCCGACCTCCTGGCGGAACTCATTAAAATCTTGGTGCAGAGCTGATACCTCTCACCGCACTGCTGCCAGGTCTTCTTGGCTCAAGGGAGTCATGGGAGGACTGGCTGGGGCTGATGCAGGCTGTCCATGTTCACCTCCAGCATGAACCTGGCACCACCGCTAGCTGTGGGGTTAGGTGGATGGTGGTGCTGCTGCTGCCTGCTGCTGCTGATTACTCTGGTGCTGGTGGCAATTTGTGGGCTGTTGCTGAGCCCTGGCCACTTTCTCCTGCTTGTCCCCTTTCCTTGGGCCCCACTGCCTCCTGCTGCTGCCAACTCATTCCGCTTTTGGAGCCACTCTGCAGCATGGTGGTGATGCAGATGGCTCCTTTGGCCACCAGTTCCAAAATGACCCCTTTGTTGCCCCTTCGCACAGATCTGCCAGACAACTTGCAGATCATAACACTGCTGTCAGTGGTGTTTATGGGGAAAAAACACCACATGGCAGACATTTTATGCTGGGGGGAGGCGGGGGGCACTTGCTCCTGCTGGGGGGCATTATTCTGTAGCTGCTGTTGTGGGATGGGGCCACATGCTCCTGGTGCTGCTGCTGGTCCTGGGGGGGCTACAGGAAGATTCTTCTGCTTGGTGGTGGATGTGGAGGGGGCCACATCATCCTCATGCTGCTGCAGGAGGGTGAAACATAGAATTTGATGGCAGATAAGGACCGCTTGGCCCCACCCAGTCAGCTCATTTCCTTACCTAGTGGATAAGCTGCAGATCCTAGTTAACCAGCAGCCTACTTCTTCCTACCCCTACCCCCTAGAACTGCCTTATGACTGTCCCATGCATGCTTGAATTCCACGACTGATTTTGACTCCACAACCTCCTCCGGAAGGCCGTTCCATGCATCCACAACCCTCTCTGTGAAAAATACTTCATTAAATTACCTCTGAGCCACCTCCCCTCTATCTTCAAATTGTGCCCCCTTGTTCTTGCACACCTCTTTTTTTGAAAGATGCTACCCTCTTCGACTTTGTTGATTCCTTGGAGTGCCTGAAAGTTTCTATCATGTCCCACTCTACCTCCTTTCCTCGAGGCTATACATATTCAGCTCCTTAAGTCTCTCTTCATATGTCTTCTGGTGCAGACCCTGCACCATTTTAGTTGCCCTCCCTCTGGACAGCTTCCATCCTGTCTATGTCTTTATGGAGATTGGGTCTCCAGAACTACACTGAGCACCGGATAGGGGTCTCACCAGCTGTCTGTACAGAGGGATAATAACCTCCTGTTTTCTACTGGTGATGCCTCTCCCTATGCATCCCAGTATCCCCCAGCCTCCTTGCCCTCTTATTGTTGCCCACCTTTAGGTCATCTGATATGACTACCCCAGGTCCCTTTCCATTTTGTTGTTGTTAGTTTCTCACCCCCATTGTGTACTCTTTCCCTGGGTTTTTGTTTCCCAGGTGCATTACCTTGCTCTTCTTAGCATTGAATCTAAGCTGCCACATTTGACCATTCCTCTAACCTTGCCAAGTCCCTACTCATCCTTTCCACCCCACCTTGTGTATCAACTCTGTTGCAGATCTTTGTGTCATCTGCAAAGAGACATATTTTTCCTTCCAGTCCCTCTGCAATGTTGCTTATAAAGACATTGAAGAGGACCGGTCCTAATACTGAACCCTGCGGTACCACACTAGTAACCCCCCTTTCTTCAGAGTGGACTCCATTTACTATTACTCTCTGTGTCCCATTCTCCAGCCAATTCTTTACCCAGGCTGTCATCTTGGGACCCACTCCCAGGCTGGCGAACTTGTATATTAATCTTTTATGTGGGACTGTGTCAAATGCCTTACTAAAGGCTAGGTAGGCCATGTCCACAGCCCCTCCCTGATCTACTACTTTGGTCACCCAGTCAAAGAAATCTATCATATTTGTCTGGCATGACCTTCCTGCTGTGAATCCATGCTGCCTTGTGTCCTGTGCCCCTCTGACCTCTAGATACTCAACAGTTCTTTCCTTCAGAAGTGATTCCATCATTTCCCCTACCACTGAGGTTAAACTAACAGGTCTGTAGTTTCCTGCTTCTGCCTTGCTCCCACTTTTGTGAAGGGAATCACATCTGCCCTCCTCCAGTCCTTGGGTACCACCCCATCCTCCCATGATTTGTTAAAGAGGGTAGTCAGTGGTGTCACTAGTTCTACCCTTAGTTCTTTTAGAATTCTGGGATGAATCCCATCAGGCCCCATTGCTTTGTCCACCTTCAGTTTTAAGAGTTCTTTCAGAACCCTTTCTTCTGTAAATGGGCTGGTATCAACTTCCGCATCCAGAGTGTTTCTACTGTTTGTTTTAGGTACCTCCCCCTCTTCCTTTGTAAATACTGAGCAAAAATATTTGTTTAGTATCTCTGCCTTTTCACAGTCACCATCTGCCCACCTCCCTCCCCTTTATTAAGCCTCACTATCCCTCCCATGGTCTTCCTTCGCTCTCTGATGTACCTATAAAAGGTTTTATCCCCCTTCTTAACTGAGTTGGCTATCTTTTCCTCAGTTTGGGCCTTTACTGTTCTGACTGCCTTCCCAGCTTCATTTTGCTTTAACTGATACAGTTCTCTGTCCTTCTCCTTCTGTGATTCCTTGTACTTCCTGAATGCTTTCTTTTTCTCCTGAACCTTCACTGACACTTCCTTTGAGAACCATAGTGGCAACGGGCTCATGATGCTGCTGCCACTGCCAGGGAGTGGTGGCCACAAGCTCTTGCGGGAAGGGGTCCTCAGCTAACCTAAATACTTGCCTGTCGAGATGGACAGTGGGTGCCTTCCCCCCAGTCCCCTTGCCTTTACCTTTCCCTTCCATCATTTTACAAAACAAAAAAGGTTTCCTAACAGAAAGGGAGAGAGGGAGCTATACACACACATGGACGCACGCACGCACACATGCACATAGGAGCTGGGTTTGTAACATTTTTGGTGGGGCCCTGGGGTCAGGGGTCAAGCCCCACCTCCTGACCCAGGGGTCAAGACCCTGCCCCCTGGCAGTGGTCTGAGGTGAACCACCTGGTTCTAGTGGTCAAAGCCCCGTTCCATAGGCTACGGGTCAGAGGTCAACCCACCACCACCAGGTCTATGGGCCATGACATGTAGCCTTCAGCCTACCAGATGTACTTCTCAGTGGGGCAATTGGGAACCCTGCCAACTGCTCCTTGAAGGAGTAAGCTGTGGAGGAACCTGTCTGAAAGATGGCAATGTCTGATGCTAGAAGCCGATCGGACTGAGCGTTGCCACCACAGGAAGAGATAAAAAACACAGATTATATATATACACATATACATACACACACACATATATATATATATATATATATATATACAGTATATATAGGATAGTGGATGGACAACTATGTACAACCAGTGTGTTGTGCCACAGAGGGGTACTGATTCCTGTGACCTAGAAAGTGAAGCTTGAGAGGTCCATGGGAATCAGTTCCTCAAGGTGGCACAACACTCTGTTTGTGCATAGAGTTGCCCATCCACTATTATTTTATTTATTTAGTTGTTTAACCAGGTATAGCACACTAAGCTGAAAGCTTTTTTACAGGAGCGACCTGGGAGCACAAGGAGGTTAAGTGACTTGCTCAGGGTCTCACAGTATGCAAGTGGAAGCTGTGGAATTCAAACCCAGGTCTGGTCTGCTGGATGTCACCAAATTTGCAGCTCAGGGCCTTAGACCACTGCGGTATACTGCCTCATATTCTATATAGTGTATGGGCATCAACACCTCTTTCGGACACTGCCCTTTGTTTCAGTGAACTGGAGGCTGGGGGGGGCACTTGAGGGTTGGTGGTAGGCTCAAATTACTGACAGTATGCTGCAGATGTTTCTGCAAGTTCAAGTTTAAAAATCAAAAACTTCCAGCTTAACTTGGCTAGGGGAAATGAAGAATGTGGCAGCATTCCAAGTTGTTCTGCTGCAGTAGTGACCTCAGTACTGCAGCAGAACAACATAATGATGTCACTTTCTGCAGCAGAACAAGCACATTCCAGGCATGGAATTCCACGCATAACAGCATTCCGCCACACTCTATTATATATATATATATATATATATATATATATAATGGACTGCAGTGGAATAACACATTTATCTCCACCAGTGAGTGGTAAGACTCATAATTCACGAGTGGCAAAGCCACGAGTTAGTTATAAAGGTCTTATCACTCATATGTGGAGATATATGTGTTGTTCTACTACAGTCCATTATGTATTTGATATATACCACACCATTTGTAGTGTTTTTATTGGTGTTTTACTTTGTTTTAGCTTGAAACTGCCTTTCTTTCCACTGAAAGTTCTCTCTCTGGCCCATTGCTCTCTGCATTCCATTTCAAGATTCTAAGTGGAAAAAACACATTCTAAGTTATATAAATGGTGTTCTAATTAAGCAATAATGCCCGACAGGGTGGGCGGTATTGGGCAATACCGGACCGGCCAGAAGTGATGAGGCCCGGCGCGCAGGCAGAGGTCTTCTGGCGGTCCGTCATTGCCATCAGCCACCCTGGAGGCATGATTGAGTTAGAAAATGGGCTAACTGTTGAAAAATAAAGAGACAGAGTATTAATTTGGTTGTGAATAAATGAAGTTTTATTTTAACATTTTTTGAAATTTGAGAAAAAATAGTCCGTTTTAATACGTTTAAATATAGTTAAGAATAGACTGTTAAACATTTAAAATGTATTTTAAATAATTTAAATTTAATAGTTTAAAACAGTGTTAAAGATTTAAAACATTTTAGGGTAGCATTATATTTTAAATATATTTAAAATAGTGTTAAACATGTAATACTGTTACACTTGTTTACAATCACTGTGACTGTTGTTCAGGGTAGCATTTTATTTCTTTCATTTCTTTCATTTCTGGTAAGTTATGAAGTTAATTGGTGAATTAAATGTGCAATTAGTAGGCTGGAAAATTTTTTTGTTGCAGTTTGTGTGACATCAGTAGGTGGCAGGCTTGTCTTACAGATGCTGTTGTGCTCTTCATTATCTGTGTTCTGCTGTGGTGTCTTAGCTGAGGTTTTCTGTTGTTGACTTTCTTTGCCTGCTAGTATGGAGCTCCATGTTTTCTGTCGGCAGTTGAAGGGGCCCAGTAAGACGTTAAACTTTGTTGGGAGTGGTGGCCTGTGACTGCGATGATCTCTTTCTCCGTAAGTCCTGCTCTAGATAGTAGCTGCACTGAAGTAGCATGAATACTGTGATTTGTGTAGCGACATGATAAATCAGCTTCTTTGCTGAGTCGTGGCATGAGGGAGCCCAAGTAATTTTTGCCCATGGGTTCAATGCTATACCAGTATTCTTGATGATCGAGGACTTCTTGTGGCAACTTTTTTGGATGGAGATAGAAAGCTGTTGCAGTTGGTGGGCATTTTTTTATGTATTTCATAAAGGAGCTAACAGGGCACAGCCGGTCGTTTTCTTGCTCTGAGATGTGACCTCGTGAGTTTTCTTTATTGAGCTCCTGTGGATCTTTGTGATTTTTGGTTTCTGGGTTGTAAGTTAGTGTTATGTATTTATGGCCACTTTCGTCTTGTTTTATCACAAAACTTTCTTTTTTTAGTTCTCAGATGCCCTCCCGACCATGCCTGGCCATGTGAAGCTGTATATCAAACCAAACTTTACGGACTAAGCCAGGCGCGATATCGGGATTTAGTGCTGAACTGTGTCTTAGTTTTCCAGATCCGCTTTGTTTATTGCTGGATGGTGGGTTGATTGGTCTTTTGGGACTTTCGGAGACGTTTAATACTGCTGATAACACGTTGTTAGAAGAGGTGAAAGCTGGGTTTGCAATTATGCTGACAGGCCTCACGGAGATCTGCTGGCCAGGTGGCTGTTGATGCCTGGCTGCAGCGCTTATAGTAGCCAGCTACTGAAACACTCTGTCCCGCTTGGTTGTTCGCACCTCTGCATAGAAACGCCTTAGGAGATTGTTTAAATTTTCAAACGTGATGCTTTGCCAGCAAATAGTTATTTCATTGTGTGTTAGCCACTGTTCAAAAACGGAGACTGCCCATTTAGTGTTTTTGACTGTGTTTACTTCTTGTCTTTCTCTTTCTATTGTGTCTAGCTGTACATCGCTGACTGAAATGAAGCGCTCACTTACTTGTGTTTTTTCTCTTTTGTTTTTTACAGGACGACTTCTTTTCATTTGCTGTGGTGGCTGGTCATCTTCTGTGAGTATATTGTGGTGCTTTAAGATGTTTATCAGGTCGAAATTTGTTGATATGTGGTCTGACATACTTTTTTTTTTTAAACAGATGTTTAGTACTGTGATGTGCTTGATTGAAGTGGTCAGCTGGGCTGCAGGATATGGGCAAGGTACAGTGGTCAACTGACTGGCACTTCTTACTTGCTGGTCATCTATTGAAACTTAATGTACCCCTATCTTGAGGGTACTGACCAATCAGATAGCAGCAAGTAAGAAGCCCATTTTCTAAGTTATGTAAATGGTGTTCCAAGTGAAGATAAATATTTATCCAAAAATAACATGATTTATTTGCCAAATGTATTCACCACTGGTGATATATATATACAGTATATCAATTAATACAACTGGGGTGAGAGCTATTCCAGTGGAATAACCTGGGTTATTTTCTCTGGAGTGAGAAGAAATCCTGATGACATCACCAGAGTGAGGATATCACATTTGTCATCACTCTGCTGATGTCACTGGAGTGAGAATATCTGCACTGCAAATAGCATTCTAAAGGAAACTGCTTCAGAAAACAGTTTATCTTTTACCTTTGTTTTTACCAGGAGAGAGACACACTAAGCTGAAAGCTTGGGTACAGGTGCAACCAGGAAGCACAAGAAAGTTAAGTGATTTGTTTAGAATCACACAGTATGCAAGGGGAAACTGTGAGATTCAAACCCAAGTCTGGTTTGTTGGGTATCAGTAGTTTTGTAGGTCAGAGCCTTAAACCACTGCACTATACTGCCTCCATAAAGAAAACTGCTTCAGGAAACAGTTTCCCTTTCTCACTGAAGCTGCAACTTACTCAATTAGCTTTGCAAAAGACTCTCACCTATGTCCCTTTGTGTTTCTAAAATTCCTAGCCCATTACTGTGTTGATATCAGCTTCAAAATAATCTGAATTCTAAATGAAACTCTTTTTCAAAGCAGTTTCTGTTTCTCAGGGCTACCTGCAGCAATGTGTCTTTCTCAGTGAGCCTCTGACTCACTCAATTAGCTTTGCAAAATACTATCAGCTGTGTCCCACTGAAAGTCTAACACTCCTTGCCCATGACTGTGTTGATCCCAGCCAGAAAACAACCTTAATCCTAAATGACACTTTTACAAAGCAGTTTCTCTCTCTCTTTCTGCTACCTGCAGCAGTTTGTCTTTCTTAGTGAGCCTCTGAATCACTCAATTAGCTTTCCAAAACACACTCAGCTGTGTTTCTCACTCCCAGTCCATTCAGAACCCCCCAAACACACACAGAATGAGCAGGAAATGCACAGAAACAGAAAAAAATGTTTCTGAAGCTCTCACCCCAGTGGTATAAACTGCACACATGATGTGCAGATCATGGGATGTGGAACATATTCTGACTCCAGCATTATGAGCTGTGCATTCTCACTCTGCAGAAATCAGAATATTTTCCATATCCTACTTCTGCCCATCATGTATCCCCTATAGAGATATGTATATATTATGGTAGAGGATGATATGACATGATAAACCCAAAACTTTTCACCTTAATAACTTTGCAACCATTTGACGGATTTGCCTGAAATTTGGAATACATGATCAAACCCATACGCCTTGGGATCTGCCAAGTTTCATACTGGCTGAATACATGGCTGTGGAGTTATTAAGCATGATCTGCGCATGCATTTACACTTTTTCTGGAATTCTACGGTCGCGCCTACAGGTCGCACGGTTTGCACGACCAATCCAAATTCTTCAGAGAACGTGGGGCCAGGGTCCCCTATGTACTTTTTAAAGATTTTGTGAAAAAATATTAAACGGTTCAAAAGTTATTCAAAAAACAATTTCCCATTATAAGTCAATGGGAAAAGTTAACAAAAAGTTTGACAGTGTCGCGAATGCACTTTTTACTGTCGCAAACGGCCCTTTTACTGTCACAAATCCACCATTTTGTTTTCAGTTAGTAATCATCAAAATGCTTGGCATTTAAAATTGGAACCCTCTAGCAACCCAATTCTTTCTGTATTCACCTAGTCGGGCCTTGAGGATGCAAGCCATGTCTTTATTTTGGGGTAAAACACCCCAGAAATATGTTTTTCAAATTTCTGGAAAAAGTACTTTCTCAAAGTACTGTCGCACTTGCAACACTGTCGAATGCATTTATGAAAGCTTTCGCAATTTGTGACAGTACTTTTCTAGGCTGTGGGAAAATGACAGAAATTCTTTGACACCTTGCTGCAAAAGAACGGTTTGGTGCTTTGGCCTGAAATTTGGAGGGAACACAGCCGACATCTCACAGATGTGCCTTTCAGTGTTGTGTTGAAAAAAATATTACATGGTGACAAAGTTATGGCACTCTAAAGTTGACGCTTTTTCCTATAAGATAACATTATGGCATTTGGCGCCCTGTTGCAAAATAACGGCTCAGTCTTTTGGGCTGAAATTTAGAGGAAAGATAGCCAACATCCCACAGATGTGCTTTTTAGTGGATTGGTGAAAAAATATTACAGGGAGCCAAAGTAATGGCACTCCGAACTTCTCTTTTTTTCCCATAGGATAACATTACAGCGTTCACAATGCCTTTTAGGGCCCGTATCTCAGAAATAGTCGAATACGGACTTTTAAATCAAAAGAAAAGCGCCCCTAACAGGGCTAAGCACAAAACTAGCCAGGAAAGTCATACATCATATGACTTTTAAATTATTTTCTACGTCAGACGGTTCCTGAGATATAAGAAATTTAGTATTCCAACTCCTCATTTTCTGCTCCGAGACCCATTATTATGCATACATTCTTTGTACTCACTGTCTTTCTCTATGCAGCTTTTGGGGAAAACCAGCCTGTGCACTTACATTACTGTTACTGTTGCCCTTTCCCCTTGCGGTTCCATACCCATTTCACTTACCGTTCACATCAACGCCGCCATGTACGTTATCCTTTGCGTTTTCATTTGCGCTTGCGTTTCCGTTATTTTTTTGCCATTTGTGTCTACAGTACTGTTTCTCTTTCTGTTTTGCTTTGCGTCACCATGCCCATTGCCATTTCTGTTTGTGGGCACCATGTTTCTATGTGACAAGACATCATGTGGAGGACCGTTCCTGTGTACGCCACCGTGTGCGTTACCCTTTCTGTTCTCATTCACACTTGCATTACCATGTGTGCCACTGTAAGCACTTCTGTTTGCATTGCTGTTCCTGTTACTATGTCACAAGACATGATGTGGTGGGAGCGCGGGGCCCTCTCGCTGCTGCATTACATTCAGTAGTTCTCGTTGTCATTCTCAAAAGGAAGAGAAATTAGAGGCAAAAAACTCTGTTTAATGCATCAGTTAGGGTTGTTCCACAGTGACAAAAGTGAGGAAATTCGGAGTTAGGGTTGAAAACCCCCTTGGACCCCCAGCCCACCCCCCAACCGGCCTTGGGTGTTCGGTCCTAACTTTCACCCCATTCTCCTATACCTCTGCTTCTTTACATGTGATAGGGTGAGAGTTAGGCCGATGACCTAAATGCACACTCCAATGCCGGTTGGGAGATGAAGGGTCTCAGGGGTTTCAACCTAACCGAATTCCTCACTTTTGTCTGTGGAACAACCCTAACTGATGCATTAAACAGAGTTTTTGCCTCTAAGATATATATATATATATTGTATATATATATATATATATATATATATATATATATGTACAGTTCTTTACAGCAGGATTTAATTAAGGCTGGCAGTGTAAACTAAAGGTTACAACAATAACCTGTGAATGACCTTGGTACATCCAGCATGCCTGGCTTTGCTTCCCACAATCTCCATTTGCAATCTGTAAAAAACTTAAGCAAGTCAATTAACCTTCCCGTGCTCACCAAGTCAATTTTTAATGACAAGACAAAAAAAAAACCATTGCATCACTTCTGCACTGCACTTGCATGCCCCACCAGAGGATCCATGTCTCATTATGTAATCTGATAATAACATCCACCAAAGAATTGTCCATCCCGTATTCTTCCAATCTGCCCAACAATAAAGTCCTACTGATACTGTCAAGGCAAAGGCAGCAGTTAAGTCTATAAAACATCAGTACAGTTTGCTGACCGTAACAGTTACATATTTTCACATTAGATGCTTAAGATCAGATTCGGAACCCATTTTGATATTCACTCAGTATATTGATCGTTTAATTTATCCAGGCCTGGATATGTTGTAATACTACTTTACAGAATGTTTTTGGGACACATCTATGAGACTAATGGATCTATACATTTTGGGATTTGCAGGATCTCCTTTTTATGTTGGCTCGTGCATGACCAGCCAACATATTGTGGTAGTAGCTGATTTAAAGGCGCGGTCACTGTTGGGCGAATGCAGGGCATGTATCAGTAGGTGAGTTCCTCATTCCCCAATGAGCTAGCAGCAGGCTCTGACATCATGAATCCCTAATGTGGCCACAGATCTAAGAAAAGGTCCACTGCGATGAGAGTGAAGCTCTCATGCAGCGGGACCACAACATGCCTCCCGACATGCAGGCAACATGGCGGCAGTGACTGCCACCATTGCCTGTCACAATGCCAATGGGGGATCCCACTGCCCATCGGCAGGCCCCCTTACCATTTAAAATGTATGCCAAGGGGGTGCCCAATCCCCCTCAGCATCATTCACCACCCCAACAGCTTTTCTTTGCCGATGGAGGAGCCCACTCCCCGTCGGCATTATGTCAATCCTCACTTTTGTTGTGTGCCAATGGAGGTGCCCAATCCCTCATTGGCTACAGCACCCCCAAAATGCTTAGGTGACATGCTGGGAGCCCACCCCAGCATGCCAAATCCATTGGAACAGAAAAACAGTCCCGCAATGTTTTTTTTGAAACCTATAAAAAAAGAAAACTGTCCCTCGTGGTCTCCCTGCCCCCTCCCGCAACCCACACCCACCTTCTGCACACCCTGCCTCCCCACACACACCTGTCACCCCATACTTACCTCTGGAGCCCAGCACAACGATCTTCGGTGGACCGGGAACACATCTGCACTCTTCCAAGCCGACCGTGAATTGTAGCAATGCCAGTAAGCTGTATAATGGCATAAATAGGGTTTTTTCAACTTTGGTGCATATCTCAGCCATTCTTGGGAACTGTGGCACCAAAGTTTCAACATGAGGTTATTGGGACTCCTTCTCATGAATTCAGGCACTGTCATGGCATTATTCAGTCCCTAAAGGTGATTTCATGGTCACTGCGCAGAATCACCTTTTGGGACCGAGTAACAAAATAACAGTGCAATTGTTCATGACAGGGGGTCTCAAAAAGCCTATGTTGAAAATTTGGTAGAAAAAAATACAAAAAAAGACTTTTACGAGCGTGCATTGCGCAGTTTCCATGCACGATCATAACTTCATGAATTTGTAATATTTTCACTCCAGATTTTCAAAATTTGAAGTTTTACACACCTTCTTATGAACAGTACAGCTGTCATTTTACATATTTTGGCTGAAATGTGTTTTCGCACATCCAGCGCAGAATAGTGCGAAATGTGTTTTTGGGACAGTTTCAGGAAATGTTGGTGACACTGTTCATGGGCAGAAGTCCTAAAATGCCTATGTTGAAAATTTGGTGATAAAATTCCATAAAATGACTGTGTTACAAGTGTGCATTTTACGGTTTCCATGCACCCTTGTAACTTTGCAAATCTGCAATATATTCATGCCACATTTTCAACACTGGCATTTTTTCACTCTTCCTTATGAACAGTACAGCTGTCATTTTTCACATCTTGCCCTAAATGTGTTTTCGCATCTGTGGTGCACAATGGTGTGGTCACTGTGCGAAATCAACGTTTCAGACAAATTAACAAAATCAGTAGCACCCCACCCTGTACAGACTGACAGGCATCAGGGGTGTGACTTGGGATCATTGGCTGTAATGATCATGTCATTCCACCCCCACCCTGCATCCAGTGACAGGCATTGTGATGTGCCTTGCAGTGTGTGGCCACAAAGTTCACCTCATTCTCCTATACTACACCCACCTCAGCATATTTCCTTATGGAATGGGGAAAGTATAATACCCAAAGACCCCAAAGCACACCACAACACTTGTCAGTGTCTACAGGGTTGGGTGAGGAAACATGGCATGAGCGTTGTAGCTGATGACCCAAAGGCACACCCCAATGCCTGTCTGTCTCTGCAGGGTGGGGATGGGGTTGATATCACTTCAATACTTCACTGCTATTCCTATTATGCATCTCTAACTCCGGCACTACCAATGCCAATGCCAGCGAGACAACATTCGGCATTGACAAATGCTTTTTTAAGTATGGGATACACTATGCTCCCCAGCCAACTACGGGGTATATCCTGGCCCTGGAGAAGTGCATTAAACAAGACCCCCAAAGTAGGTAGCCACCAGTCTACAAAAGTCTTATAAATGTCTCCCACTATACAGTCTGGACCTGGGGCTTTGTTGGAAACCAAAGTAACTGAGAATATATGTAAAGGTCCCCATCATCTCCAAAAAGATTCATGCTGATGAGTTACATCTGCAATAAACTTCTGTACATTAAGAGCATCCAAGAGTGTGCCATTCCATCCATGTTGGGACTTTATTATCTAGCCAATGACATAATAAAACATTTTAGCAGCAGCTGCAATAAAGTCAATATACCCCTTCCACAGCCACAAATACTGCCCAATGATAAAACCCCCCAGTGAAAAATCTATCAGTCAGTCCCAACATAGGATCTGAATGTGATTTAATCCTTGCTTGAAGGGGTACAACCCTTCACACTCTCTCAAACATTGTAACAAGGATCTTTCCAAAATTCCCACATCTTGTAGGTAGCAGTGGGAGACCTATTGTATGCATATAAAACTATCTCTGTGGGGTAAAATACAACTTATGCAGAATTTTGAATTGCATTAAATGAGATGTGTCCTAATTTATGTACTTAGACAGATCCAACCACATCCTCTGCCTATCATCTGAAGACCAATTGCTGTTACACCTGCCAATAGAACGAGATGCCCAACAAGCAGGATGGGTCCAATGCCTGTAATGATTTATATAATGCCATTACAACTTAGTGTTGATACTTGAGCAGCAACAACATTGTGCCCAAGAGCATTCAAAACATTGCCCCCTTCATTGGGCCCAGAAGGGGGGCAACATGACATGAGATAATTGCAATATTTTGGGTCATCCAGTTAGGATAGGTACATCAAATAATTGTTGGAATATTCAAAAATGAGATTTAGCATCTGTCAACTAAGAGTTGGGCCACTGAGGTAAGGGGGAACCATAGCTGGAAATTGATCAGTGATCAGACGATAGACAGTTTTAAAATGTAGACTGTCAGTTTAAGATGGGCTGAAATATCATACAAAATCAGTGGCGTCTGTGGGGATGTTGGCTTAATTGACCATGTGCCCATAGCACACTGGCTGGAACACTATTTACATTAGCAGTTCTGCTGCTGCTGGCAGCTTCCTGTCTTTGCTGGAGATGATGCTGGCTGCTGATGCTCTTCTTCTCTGCTGCTCACCTTGTTCCTCCACTTGATCTGCTGCTCTGTGTTGGTGCCACTGGCTGCCTGAACCCAAAAGACCCCACCCGGCCACTTCTAGGTCTGTCTGAGTAAACTTCTCTAACCCCACCTGATGCGCTTCAGTTGTCCACTCACTCTACTCCCCTTCTGCTGCAGCGCTAGTCTGCTGCTCAGCCTGGCCCTCCTCCTCTTAAGTTGTTTGTTGCTGCTCTACCCAGTGCCAGTGGTCATCTATATCTGGACCCAGCTGGCCTGGTTCCATTCCCCGGCTGCTCAACCCTGGGACCTCCCTTTCCCTCAATCGCTGGCTGGACCGACTCCTCGAACTACTACAACTGCTGGGTTGGTCTCAGGCAGGCCTGGCCCAGCCTGCTGGCTGCCTCGCTGCTGGTGGTGTGGTGTCCTGGACTCACAGCTGACTGCCGACTCCAGCCGGTCTTTGACTATTCCTCTCTGGCTCAGCTGTCAGCTCCTCTCTCTTCTGGGCAGGCTGAATGCCCAGACCACCACCCCTTCTTCTAGGCTGGCCTGCCACTGACTCTCTCCCACCGCACGAAATGGAAACTGTCTTCCATCTCCTGAGTCCTCTCACATATAGCCCTGATGCATGCACATGTATCGTGCCCACTATAAGCCCCCCCTGGCCAATCACAATGTGGCAGGTTGAAAACTGCTAACCAACCAGTCAGTGACAGTCACAATGATTTTCTAGGGGGTGAGACAAACAAAGGGTAATGCAGGCACGGCATGGCAAAGAAGGTGCCAATTTTAAATAATGACAGCTGCACCACCAGTTCAATATGCCGCCAGCGCAATTAAACAGTGAGACGGGCCGGGGGCGCAGTCAGTCACAGTCAGCAGAGGGGACACCCATGCATAGAGAAACCAACCAGGGGAAAAAAATTATAAAAAGGAATAAAGGTAGTAGATGTGACAAAATATTGCTGGAACCCAGCCCAGGTCAAAAAATATTGGCCCACGGGCCCATACAACCTGGTGCCTATGTGCATGCATGCATACACACACACACACACACACACACACACACACACACACACTCTATTCTACACAGACACCTAACAGAAATTATCAACAGACAACACAAACACAATCAAAATATATTATTTATAAACAAAGAACTGTGTAAAAAAACCACAATGGAACCAGACCAGTACACTGTCTGAAACTGAGAGGCTCCGCTGCTGGCTGCCTGCTTGTCCTCCAAGTCTCCAGCTACACAGAAGGGAAATTATTCACTCACTTCCTGCCTGTATACAGTCATCCATGTGACCTGCAAAGAGTAGGCCATGTGAAATGCCCAATTTTGCTGGATTTTGCCTTATTTTGCCGAATAGAGGTGCAAATCTAAGGTCAGCAAAATGTTGCCACAACAGCATAATTACACAAAATATTACATGTGGCAAAATTTGTGATTTTGTCCACCATTTCGCTGGAGAAATTAAATTTTGCAACATCTCTAGCAATATACCACAATGGGGTGTGGGTAATGCTAGGATTTACTCACGCCTGGTGTGTTTCAGTCATGAGGCTGCAGGCTGAGTGAGTAAACCACATTAGAAGTTGATAAATTCTAGCATCACTCACACCCAGGAGTGGTGTATTGCTCTTATACAGTAGCCCACTCTTTACTGTGGCAAAAAGAAAGAAAGAAAAAAGAGTTTTTTATTTTATTTTTGTTGATTTTATTGGTCCACCACAAAAAATAGTTCCATGTTTCCAGGGGGAGTTTGCCTACCTTCCTGCTTTGTTTAATGTGGGAATGCTATGTCATCCACCCCCCCAAACCATCTGTGTTATCCCACACTAGGCAGGAAAAGTCCTTCTGTTGTGTTGTTGTGGTCTGTTTTGTTGGTACTGCTGCTGGTGTTTGATGTTCCGTACGGCAGTGTGACAGGAGTAGGCTTGTGAAGACCTCGTTCCATCCCCATTCAGATCCAAGCATATTTTAAAACTGTCACTAATGCTGAACTGGAGAAGTTTATTTAAATGAAAAATTATGGCAAATGTTTTAGAAATCATGGTCAAAAACCAGAACCGTGATATTGGTGACATGCTTATGCATATGCATATTAGGGATATGCATATGCATAAGATCGTGGCCAGGGTAATGGCTTTGATTTTCATCAGTGATTTGTTACACTTCAAGACATCATTTTTTATTTAGAGACATTTTCTCCAGTTCAACAATCTTGTTAGTTTTAAAATATGTGTTTACTTAAATGGGGATGGTGGGAGGTGTATCAGACTTGGTGTGGCAGTAACGGCTCTGTTTTTTGGCAGTGATGTAGCGAGCTGCAAAAATTGAAGGGTGTAGACAGTAAAAGAGCAGAGGAAAATAAAATTCTTGAAAGGTGAGCCTAGTGCTAGAGTGACACTATTTTGCCTGTGATGTGGGTATTCCCACTACTTCAAGACATAGTGGCAACTGTGGTACGGGGAGATGTTAGAGACGTTGTTTACTGGCAGCGGTGAGTCAACATGGTTTCTATTTGTTAGGGGAGGCTCGGAGTTATTTCAGGGACTGGGGGATTCCTGATGTGGCTGACTGGCAGCTGGCACTTTTTCATTAGGTCATACTATGGTTTACAATGTGTAAATCATGCCAACCAGCCAATCAGCATGCAGTATTTTCCAAGCCATTGTATAATATTAATTGTATGTTGTGGGTGCATGCTAGATGCATCCAGTACAGAATTTCTGTGTGTCAGCTCCTAAAGTGGTCTGTCTCAATAGTACCAATATTGGTTTTTGAACTCAAAATATCCATGTATATTTCATGAATATTAGAATTTACCTTAAAGTGCAGATGATGATTGGACCTATGCAGATGGTCTGTAAATTCAACTAGTTCTGCAGGTATTCCACATCAGATATTCAACAGCTGTCTATGGGTGGGGGTAGTTGAAGAACTGGAGGGTGGTGGATGTCATTCCAATCCATGGGGAGAGACAAGGAACAGGAACGGGACTACAGATCCGTCCATTTGACCTGTATTGTTGGGAAGCTGATGGAGTCACGGTCAAAGAGAATATCATGGACTACCTGTAGAGCAGTGGTCTCCAGGATAGTAAACAACACAGTTTTGTGATATGGAGGTCTTGTCTGACTAACCTCATAGCTTTCTTTGTTTGGGTGATGAGGGAATTGGATAGGGGCCATGTCATGGATTTGCTATACTTTGATTTCAGCAAAGTTTCTGACTCTGTACCCACAAACTCTTGCTGAAGAAACTGGAGGATCTAGCTGTGGCAAAAGACATAGTAAACTGGGTAGGTAACAGGCTAAATGGAGGCAGAGTCACTTCAGACTGTGTTTTCTTCGGGAAGCTTTGCCCCCCCGCACCACCACTATTTAATTAATCAACTCTGAGTCAGAGTTGTTTCAGGAAGGAGATGCAACACCCCTAGAAAGCAGTGCCGGGGTCCCATGCTGACACTACAGTGACCTGCCGTTGTTGTCGCCGTAGAGTTGGGCACAGTAAAGTTGTTACCATAGAGATGGTATACCAGAAAAGAGAACATTAATGGTACTGTCACTATCTGTGACTTCTGAATGTACTACCCTGATAAAAGGAAAAAGATCAGTCCAATAGACAAATTCCTAACCTCAGATCTGATGGGGTGATTTGGGGGGGCTCAAAAACAGGCCTCAGATGTGGCCTCTCATCATGCTGAAAATCCAACATTAGAGCACCTTGCAAGATCACTCTGCCTAAAGAAAATTAATTCATTTGAGGAGGTAAATTATTCCTTTCATATTTTGTTGAATATTATTGAGAAAGTTGAGAAGTAAATAAATACTCTCATGGAATCGAATGATAAAAGAGACTGCACAATTTCAGAGCAGCAGAAGCACATAATCAAGATACAAGAGGAAAACACAGACCTTAAACTAAAGGCATAGGACTGGATTTTCAAAGGTCAGAAAATGATGCACACTAGTTGGATCAAAAAAAAATGTTGCAAGGGGCAGTCTTGCGTCAAGTTTGATTTTCTAATGGTGCTTGCATCAAAGTAAGGTCTGCTTGTGCAGGTTTATTTTTTGGGGGGATATAGTAATTTTATTGATTTTCCAAAACACAACAACACAAATAGTACAACTCACAAACTAAAATCATAACATTCTTTGGGACATGTAAGAAGACAGACAGTAACTTATAATAATAGGACCCAGGTCGCACAGGGAGACGAGCATCATGTTGCTTAGTATGACTTTCCTGGTGAAACTATTTCAATAAATAAATAAATAATAACAATGACAATAGAGACTGACAAACATTATCTGATATAAAAAAGAGAAGAAAAGAAAAACAAAACCGAAACCCAGGGCTCAGTGCTAGAAATGGCTCTTCAAATTTAAATACACTAAACTCACCCAGAATGTGGATGGGAAGGGGAGGTGACACCTAAGGGGACTCTAAGATAGATAGTCAATGAATGCATGGAGAATTAAGTATACAAGGGTAAGGGTTAGAAAATAAGCCAACTGGTAGAACTTTATGTCCAGTAAAAATATCAGTATAAATATGGATGTAAATATAAATATGAATGTAACTATAAATATAAATATATGAGGACCCACCCACCTAGGTAAACTGAGCCATTATTTCCAGCACAGTTTTATTTTCCTTCTCTGCTTGATAATGGGAAAAAAGTAACCATTTCCCCTTGAATTTTTCCATCTGGAATCATAGCTAAGCAGTCAACTTCTCCATTGACTGGATTTGTAAACAAATGGAATACCAAAGATCAGTAGATGGGGGATTCTTTTCCAACCAGTTTTTTGTAATACTCTTTTGGGCGGCTGCTAGTTAAACATAAAATTGGAGCTTCTGGGCCTTGGTGGTAAGTTGTGGGGGGAGACCTAAAACCCACTGCCTGGGATCTGAGCGAAGTGGCATCCAAAATATCTGCTCTGACTCCCGAGCTATCTGACCCCAAAAACCTTTGATCTGAGGACAGCCCCAAAAAGCATGACCATGAGTACCCCTCTCGTCACATCCCCTCAAGCATAAATCTGAAGTAGACATGACATAATGCTGAGTAATGACTGAGGTGCAAAAGAATCTCATATTAACATTCCAGCAAAATTCTTGCCATGAGGGAGAGGACGAGATGGAGTGTACCCTGATCCATATCTGCTGCCAGTTCTCGGCTCCCAACTGACACCCCAGTTTCCCCTCCCATGTGGAATCTAGCCTACCCAAAAGATCTGGTTCATTTGAAGTAAAGAAAGTAACCATTCAAGAAACCAGGTGAGTCTAATCTCTGCTAGATAGTATTGGAAGAAGAAACTCTACCAGGGGGTTAGGGGTCAGAGACCTCAGAGAGGTCAAACTCTTGATCATTAGAAAATGTTGTATTTGTTAGAATCTAAAATAGTCTTTGTTCGGCAGCCCAAACTCCTGAACTAACTGTAAGAAACTTTTAAGGTGTTGTGGACTATAAAACTGACCTATGTTACTGAGACCTACCCTTTCCCACCTACAAAAACCCAGATCTCTTTACAGTGGTAGGAAATCCACACAGTCTCTAATAGGAATCCGTGGAGTCAATCAAAGCGGGAATTCCCAGTGCTTGGCAACACAGATCCACATCTGCTTGAGAACCACTGCCCAGGGGTTTACTACCCAGAGTTTTGAGAGGCCAGCCTGGTCCAAAAAGACTATATCAGCCAGTTGGGCCCCTGGTATATTGGGTTCTCGATCTCCGTCCAAAGTGGTCGATCTGTGCCAGGCCATAATGGGCTCAATACCTGGAACTGCACTGCCCAATAATAATTTGTAAAATTGGGAAGACCTAATCCCCCAGCCCACTTAGTCCTCTGCAAAACCTGCCATTTGACCCTGGGAGGTTTATGATTCCATATAAATTTAGAGGTAGCTATTTTCAGACTTCTCCAGAAGCCCAAAGGGGCTTCAATGGGAAAGCACCAGGATTTGGTGACAGCAAATCTGTCAACCACCAGCACATGTGACACAATACCACACGAGGTATTGTGCCACCAGCTCCTAGTAGCTTTTGTGGGGGCCAGCCCCACACCCCCATGCAAGGGGTCAGCCCACACCCTGGGACTTCTAGGGTTTTCATCTCCAGTTTGGACTTGGTCTGGGGCAGGGGCAGGACTCTGGGGGAAGGTGAATCATGGAAACGGACCATTACAGCAACTGTCACTGTAGTGGTCATTTTCTGTGTTTCGCCATCAGAGTGTCAGGCAAAAGGGGGCCCCCCTTCAATGAAATAGATGAAAACAGGAAAAGGAGGTGGAGCAAAATATTCATCCTCACCACTTCTATATGTCCTGAGAAGGAGAGAGAGGGGGCTCCTTTCATCTATTATAGTCAGCATGAATAGTTTTAAGCTGTTTAAGGTAATTAGCACCATACAACTTATCTAGGTTTTCAGGGATCCAGATTCCTTAGTAACATAAAACATCCCTCGCACAACGGAGCACCCCCACGGCAGGGTGACCTCCAGGTTCAAATTTGGAGATGGGAAGCATCTCCATCTTAGATTTGTTTACCCAGAACCCAGAAATGGACCCAAATTCTTGTATAAGGGATAACACTTGGGAAACTGAATTCACTGGATCAGCCAAATATAATAATGTATCATTGGCATAGAGGGAAATGGGGACCTCTATCCTGGCCACCTGGATACCCCTGTAGGATTGTGATTGACTGATTGAAGCTGCAGAGGGCTCCAGACTTAATGTGAAAAGCAGAGGGGAGAGTGGGCACCCCTGTCTAGTCCCACGCTCAGTGCTAAACCTATTAGAGAATACCCCATTCACTCTAACCTTGGCACCAGGATTACTATACAGGTTAAATATCCAATCCTGAAATTTACTCCCAAATCCAAGTTTTGCTAGCGTTTTATTCAGGAACATCCAGTCCAAGTGGTTGAACACCTTTTCGGCATCTAAAGAAATTACAGCCCTGAGTCCTGGGGTGGGAGGAGGAGGATGACCCAGAGGACAACACATTAAGTAATTGCTGGACATTGTCCTGAATGTGCCAGCAAGGAACAAATCTGGTTTGGTCTGGGTGCACCAGGTCCGGCATAAGCCCCTTAAGTCTCTCCGCAATACATTTAGTAAAGATTTTTGCACCCACATTTAACAGGGAAATTGGCCAGTAACTGGCGTATTCCACCGGATCCTTTCCAGCTTTAGGCAAGCCTGAGATAGTGGCCTTCTCCCTGGATCCAGGGACTGCACCTTGTTCTTGGGCCACATTGCAAACAGCTAGCAAACTTGGTAAATCTCCATACCAAATGTTTTATAGAATTCAACAATAAAACCATCTGGTCCGGGAGCTTTTCCTGAACTCAGGGCTGCAATCACAGACCTTAGTTTCTCCTCTGTGAATGGGCACTCCAGGCTAGTAATTTGCTCTGCAGTGAGAGCCGGGAGTTTCACCCTCTCCAAGAATAAATCTATGCTCTGACTATGATCTGGGTCCCTCTCTTGTCTGTATAGTTGGGAATAAAAGTCTGCAAACACCCCTTCTATCTCAGAGGGTTTAACCAGAAATTCTCCCATACCCTTCATATCTCTGATTTTAGGGATATACCTATCAAGTTCATGCTTTTTAAGATGCATAGCCAATAGCCTGCTGGCCCTATCCCCTTCCTCAAAATATCTTTGATTTGTGAAGCATAGGGAGTTGAAAGTACAGTGTATCATTAATTGATTATTACCTCACTAGCTTCTTGTAATTTTTGGTATATGATGGGGTCCCGGCTAAATTTATGCTCCGTCTCCATCGAAGTTATAGAGGCTAAGGGCTGAGATAGTTTAGCTTTATGAACCTTGTTCCGATAGGCAGCAAGGCTGATAAACTTGCCCTGCAGGACCGCCTTGAGATCATCCCAAATAAATTTTATTGGGGTGTCTGTTACTCTGCTCTCTTCCAAATACCACTTGATAACCTCCTTCAATTTGGCTACCAGGGTCTTATCCAGTAATAGGGCAGGGTCCAACCTCCAAGAACCAGTGGGGGCCCTCGGCTCCCAGACTGACACCACCTGAACTGCAGCATGATCTGAAAAAGAGATGGGATGTATCTGGACTTCTCCAAACATACGAGCCTCAGATTGCCAGGAGTATATCCTATCCAGTCTCAAATAAGTATTCGCGGCTGGGGTATAAAAGTATAATCCCTGGCTGAGGGATGTTGCCAGCACCACAGATCCACCAGCCCTGACTCAGCAAAGAGGATTCGCAACAATCTGGAACACCCTCCCATACCTCTGGTGCTAGGTGGGTTCCTGTCTAACTTGCAATTTTCCATGCAATTCCAGTCATCTATCACAAGGAGGTGTCCAGGGTCCAGGTTCCCAATAACTGAGAATAGCTCCCTAAAAAAGGCCCCAAATGGTGGGGTGGGGGCGTATACTGATAGAATGTAAATGAGGTCTCTAAGCAACTCCCCCAATAGTAGAACCCATCTACCACTACCTTCTTGTAATACTGAGTGGGTTTGAAAAGGGGGACCCCGCTTCAATAAAATAGCCATACTGGTTTTTGCCGAAGAGGGGTGTTAGTCTGAGAAAACCATGCCAACCCAGGATCTCCATAACTTAGTATGCTCCAGCTGAGTAAGCTTGGTTTCTTGTAAGCATGCTATATCACACTTTAAATCTTTCAATTCTTTTAAAATTCTGGCCTGTTTGGTAGCATTGTTAATACCTTTCACATTCACTGTGCAAATATTAAGTGATCCCATTGTGAAAAAATAACATGAAAAATCTATTCCCCAACCCATCCTCTCCATCCAGTGTCAAGTTCCAGAGCCCTCATAAAACACATTAATGCTAAAATAAAACAGAATGAGAAACAAAGAAAACATACTATTCAGAAACATTTAGGTTAGCCAGCATTCTCAACTGGAGATGCAAGGTAACCGCAACTATGGGAAGCTGTCAGAAGGAGTCAGTCGGAAAGATGGATGAACCGCCCAAGGGTACAAAGTTAATGAAGCTGTACCTGGGTGACCTCCTGCAGCTGCAGATCAGTCAGTGAGGACACGAGGCCCTCCAAAAAGAGCAGACGAGTACAGCACTCTCTATGCAAAGGGTAAACCAGCCGGCAGAGCCAGCTGAGCTACACCTTCCCTTCTGGCGAGAAGACTTCCGCTGAGGAAGATCCAAAGCCCCAACCCGTCGGTCGAAGGTCCAAAGATGTAACCAGAAACACTGCTATCATACTGAATGCTAAGAAAAAAAACATTTGGGCAGGATCTAGCCCCCAGTTAATAAAAGAGAGCATTATAAGTAAATCAGCCCACCAAAATGAGCTACCCGTCTCCTCTCGGACTAATTTCAGAGTGTCTATAAGGGTTGCGAGGTGCCAGATATGGGAAGGAAACCCATAATGCAGCAGTCAAGTACAAGACCAAGGATAGTGAAAGTGAAGAGGGACTGACTGAATTCTGGCCATAGACCCTATAAATTTGTAGCTCATATATATATCTGAGGTAAAATGATTCCAGACTTTATACCCAGAATGACAGAGCAAGAACCCGAGGGAGCTCGCAGAAAACCCTCCTATGTCGGTCCTTACTCCCACCCCTACCCTAGCCTCATTTACTGACAGGATACAGAAAAGTGGTTAGGAGAGGCCCCAAAGCCATTAAAAAATCAATTTGAAACTTTGAGCCATATCTCCACTCCCACCGTTGCAGAAAAAATAGTATGCTCTCCAATCAAGTTACAAAGTCTGCTTTCAATGAAGCCATAATTAACTAAAGGTGTCAGTTTTAGTGGTAACAGTAAGAGTTAGTATATTAAACCAATAACTTGCAGCAGTCTCTAACATGGAGTTCAAAAACTCACAACTCTGTTCTGTTATCAAGCATCTCACAGCCTGTGCAGGTGAGAAGCAGCCCCACCAAGAGGGGCAGCATTGTAAGGGTGCACAGGAAAGAGCGTCCATTCATCAAGCTGCCGTCCAGAAATGAGTGTCAGGACCCTAAAGTTCCTTTTCATTGTAAAGAACCCAGTCTCAAGATATAATCCAGACCACAGCAAGACCGCATTTTAGGGACCAGCAAATCAAAAACCCCAGGTATCTGGAAAGTCCTCAGAATGAAGCCATCCAAAGCTACCAAGCAGAAACTTGCAGGTTCAAGGAGGGAGTTGTCGAGGGAGAATCCATCGAGCTACATCTGCATGTAGAGGTAGGAGTGAATCATTCCTTCTTCCTTGTGGATGCCGTCCTCTTGGAGCTATTCCCCAAAGCAGGTTTTCAATTTCAAATTCTGCTTGTTCGGAGCTGGTATCCGGAACCAGGATGCCCAGCCTTTCCAGCACCGGAGTTGCCTGCAGAAGGTTATCATAGATCTGCACACTTTCCCCATCATGTAGCCATAGCCATGAAGGGTAGCAGAGATAGGGCCTCAACCCCTTTTCCCGCAGGCCTTTAACCACTTGAAGCACTTTTTTGTGCTTGGCCATCATGCTTGGGGGGAAGTCCTGGTCAAAGAACACCTTTTGGCCATCCAGATTTAAATCTCTCTTACCCCAAGCTAATCAGAGAATTTTCTCCTTAGTGGGGAATTTGAGAAATTTTACCACAATGGACCTGGGGGGAGCCCTTGGTTTAGGTTTTGGGGCCACCGCCCTGTGGGCCCTCTCAATGGCAAACTCAAAGTTTTCTGGCAAGGCTAATTCTTGTTGCAGCCATGACTGCAAATACCCTACTACATCAGCTTGTTCACTGCCCTCAGGAATTGGAAGATTCAGATATTATTCCTCTGCATCCTCTGCCCTGTGTGTGAGCTTCCATTCCCTCCGATGAAGATAAGCAAGGGAGCACCCAAATGCCATATGTTCATTTTGCAAGGTATCTAGGTGGGTTTCCAAAGTCGAGGTGCGGACTCAAGGTTTTGAAATCCATTTGCAGGCTAGAAATTTTGAAGTCAATCTGATGGAGAATGCTCAGCATACACTGCTTGTCTGCCTTAGTGAACGTGGACATGGATTTGGACTCTGAATCTTCATTGCCTGAGGCCATTGCTGCAGAAGACCATGATGGTGAGGGGCTGACAGGCTGCTCCTCTGTAGAATGCTGCAGAGCGTATTTTTTGGCATTGCAAAGTCCTTTTTTTTTAGTTTTTTCCCATTCTGCCCAGTGTCTATCAGGCTGAAAGGGAGCAGATTTGTATATAGTTGATGCTTGATAGCTTTCAATAACTATTTTTGTTGACCCAGGGCTCGGGATTGGTGAAGCTAAGCCGCCATTAGGTTCATTGCATCACCAGAAGTCCCTTGGGTGTGCAGATTTTTCATGCACCACACTTGCATCAAAAAGATGGCTGTGCCATGTCAGAAAGGGGACATGTGTCAAAAAAAGGATGCACCATCCCCTTATTTGGAATTTTCAAAGTATGAAGATCTTGTCATTGTGCCTAACATTGCACAAACCAGTTAGATCAGCCAGAGCTGGTCTAACTGACACTAGAGTATATAAAAAGGCCCACTGCAGACAAGCAGATCTGAGTCACAACTGAGGCAAGACTGCAGCAGCACAAGCACCAAAGTTCTGACATAACAATATGTTTTTCACCCATGATGTTGCACAATCAACTACTGTGACTTCCTTTAGGGTGCCGCATTAGGGTGTCTGGCAGGAGGGCACCAAGAAACAGGGCACACACACACAGTGAGCCACTGTTGTGTGTGATCTTAAAGCAGGGGTCTTTCCCACTGCCCCGTTGAGGGGGCACGCCTCCTGAAATAAATAAATATAATCACCTCCACCCCAGGCATATCAGGGTGGAGGTGGCATAGCGAACCATCCCCTACTGTACCAGGTGCCCTTGTTCCATGTTTCTTAATGAAGGTGCCCTAATGACAGCACCCTTATGACAGGATACCCAATATGCCAGTGGCAGTTGCACTAATGAGCATCAGGTTGGCCATTGCAAGGTGGCAGAAAAGAGGCTGGCAACAGCCTGGCAGGGCACAAAGGAAGGATGTGCCACAAATATGGTGGACAACTCACTGGATATATCCTGCATGGGTATACTGGAGGTAAACATCATATTATGACCTGACAGATGAGCAGTGCATAGCACAGTACTGTCTAAACAAGGCTGCAGTCATGAAGCTGCACAATGAGCTGAGATGGGACTTGAAGAGCAGAACACACAGAGCCCATCTTATAACTGTGGATGTGAAGGTCCAATCAGCACTTTGTTTCCTAGCACCTGGGAATTTCCAAACACCAAGGGATACCATCGACATCTCAGTCCTCTGTGTCAAAGTGCCCCAAACAAGTCCTGGAGGCACTACTATGCAGGACACAGAGGTACATCACATTCCCACAGGATACACAGCAGCAACTGGCTGTGAAGCAGGGGTCTACACCACTGCTCACTTCCCATGTGTACTTGGTGCAATAGACTCTACACATATTGCCATAATGTCACCAACAACTGATGAGGATGCTTATGTGAATTGAAAGGTGTACCATTCCATGAATATACCAGTCATATGTGACAGCCAGTATCACATCCTGGATGCAGCTGCCCAGTACCCTGGATCATGTTATGTCACTTACATATTCAGGCACAGTGAACTGTGTGAAGTATTGGAACCTGGAGACATACAGGATGGATGACTGATAGGTAGATGCATGACTCATTCTCCAGTACAGTATGACCCTGCAATGTCGTATATAATAGTGTCACAACCACAGCCAGACATGTGCACATGCCATGCTGGCAGTGTAAGCAACATGTGAGCCATGTGGCCATAACCTGCGCTGTCACAATGTGTGCATGGTACAGTGACACAGATAGGCAGGCTGTATGTAGTGAACTAGCAGAACATGCAGTGTGATAGGTGGCATAGGCATAGGTACAGCATGTTTACCATGTGGTGGGGGGGGGGTGAGGCAGAAGGGAGACCATGGGTGGAAATGGTGATGATTCGGACACCACAGGCATAGCTGCATGCCCTGGTGGCAGGCCAGTCATGCACAGTGCAGCCACTATAGTAGTGCAAGGATGACCATATACAGACATGCTACCAGGGCTAACCTTTGTATTCCAGTCCCACAGGTGGGAGTGGATATCCACAGCACCCATGGCTGATGTCACCAATCAGACATCCATAGACAGTGGCAGACAGACAGTACAATGAGGCACATGCATCAAGAAACTTGGTGGCTGAGATGACAGTTGAACTTTTGAAGAAGCAATTTTGGTACCTCGACAGATCAGGGGGCACTGCAATACACACCAACAATGGCACACAAGATCTTCCTGGCATGCTGCATCCTGTGCAACATCGCCATTAAGCACAGGATACACATGCTTGAGGTAGATAGTGACAAGGGTGATGAGGATGAAGATGAAATGATGCCAATCCACATAATATACCTATGCAGGTGATCACAAGGACACAGACTGCAGTAGCTGGACACCATGCCAGAGCCCAGCTGGTAAGTAGCCACTTCATCTTTGAAAACAACAGCTCCACCAGGTAACACATCTACAGGCAGTGTAGCACCCACACAGGTCACAGTTGATGCCCACTAGCAGACAAGACTGCCAGAATGACTGTAGGCCACCACAGGGAAGCAGGCTCTCCAGCCAGACATGAAGGCCACCAGCAATGCAGCCAGACTAGCAATGGGGCCATCAAATTTTGCAGCATGCATCAAAATTAATGTAGCATGCATCGGATGGTGGGAACATCCCTGTGACAAATGCAGTGGCCCAGCAATGTGCTTGTTGCCACATGGATCACACCTTACACCAGTGTGTGAGAGCACAGGCCTAAAACTCCCCAATTTGCCGACATGTCAACAGGGTGGAAGAGGTCCCCAATTTCAATGAGGAAATGGTCCTCATCAGTACTGTGCAGCAGTGGGCCAGGGTGCTACTGCCACCTGGCAGCAGCAGACAGTCCCCAAATGACAGGGACAAAGTCTGGTTCAACACTGCTGCCAAACTGGAGAGCCGGCCATGGATGAAGAGGACTCCCCCCAACAACATAAACACACATGGAATGACCATGCCATCAGGGAAGCAGATACCCTGCAGCACCTTCAAGATATGGCACAGGAGGCTGACGTCACCATGCGGGGTGGTCATCAGAGGCAGACAGGTAAGCAGTGCTGCACATGTATGTGTAAGCCCCCCATTTGGGCTTACCTTTCCAGGTTACAGATTGGCTCATCTGCCTCATGGCATTCCTCCTAGAGGCTCCAGGGTGTTTTCAGGCCCACATGCCTGGCGGAACTCCACTGTTGCGGCTACATCATTCATCAGTCCATCAGCCCATAGTATGAAAGGATCTAGGGTCCAATCACTGTTTTCTGCATCTCTGGACACCAGGTGATAGATTAACCAGATTGGGGAGCTGCAGAGAGATGGACTTGCCAATGTAAATAAAAAAGATGTCTGCCCGGCCACTTCTGATCATGCGTTGCCGTCCGTCCATAAATTCAATGGAGCTGTGGCTCCAATGTTGAGGAGCACCTAATAAGGGTGCATAAATGGGGAATGTGTATCAGGAGTCCTGCTTGGTGAAAGTGGCTCCCATGATTAATGGAAAGTGTTCTGGCTCCCGGAGGGCAAGCAGAGCCAGGACAAATAACTGTTAGCCCTCTTAAGGGCATCAATAATAATATATAAAAGGAATGGAATGTTTGGGGATAATATATAAATAAAGATACAGCCCCATTGCACTGTAAAGCATGGGAGCTGTTGGGACATAATGTCAGAGGGCAAATTGAAAGCCTGGGTAGACAGCAGCCAATTGGGATGGGACAAGGGGAAAACTATAAATGCTGCTGTTTGGGGGGGGGGGGGATTGAACTGAGTCCTGAAGTGAACAGAGTGCAAGAGAAACTGCTGGAGTGCTATTTGGCCCAAATCCTGCATTTTGGACTTCACTGCCTACCTGTCCCCAACATCCAGTGGACCAAGAGAGACATTGCACAGTCATCTGCTGCCTAAAAAGAGGAGCCACTCTTGAAAGTTTGACGGGGGGGGGGGGGGAGAGAGATCTTTGTGAGCATTCAGCTTGGCAGCAGAGAAAAAGTGCTACAGTTCGAGAGGCAAGACTGCAAAAGGCTGTCTGAAGTGAGCATTGCTGCAGAGGCGAAAAGGGACTGAGTCACTGTGCTTTTTCCCTCAGTGAGGCAGATTTGGAGAGCTGTGCTGCTGAACTCCAGAGAACCGGTGAGTGTGTGCACTGAGGCTAGAGACTGTGGTAAAACTCAGCCACTGTGCATAATCCATCACCATCATCATCACTATTGCATTTATTGGATAGTAAATTGAGAGAAAAGATTCTCATTTACAGTTGTGTCCAAACAATAATAATAGCAAAGTGAAGCGAGATCACTGAGGCCAGAGACTGAGAGCAGCCCAGCCTTCACCTGTATCTGTAAGGGTGTGCAACAGACTGGTCTGGAGATCACACTGCTTTGTCCCTGATCAAAGAGGTTTGGAACCAGTGGAGAAATTGATGAGAGGCCTGCCTGGTGAACTCGGTGTACAAAGGCTTCTGAGGTGAAGTTGGCAAGGCCAGGCAGGTGAAGACCAGTAACCCCATCTTCTTCTTCCAGCCTGCTCCTGCTTTGGTGCATCTAAAGGGATACCTCCACAGTACTGTGACAGAATTCCATCCAGACTGCTGACCACCCCCCACAAGACTTCAAAACCATGAGTACCTCTCAGTTGCAGCACAGAGGAGAGCTTATTTAGCTAGCTAGCTAGCTAGGTAGATAGCTGGGGGTTAGGTCCTAGACAGGACTCTACTAAACATCTGTGCCCAGGCCTAAAAGTTAAAGTAAAGAGTTGTGGACTTAAAGTTTGGGCCCCAATGAAAGATCCCCTGCATTGCATTGTGGTATCCACCAAAGGGGCTTAGTGACTGTCTCCAGGCAGTATAGAAATGCATCCCTCTGGACGCTCCGAGCCATCACCAACAAACTCCCACAATACATTGCTGACTGTCTCCCACTAAGCCTGATTGGGAATTATGCCTTCAGAAGTCACTCGCTGGTTTTCCTGAAAGTACCTAGGGTTGGTACTCGCTTTGGAAGAGCAGCCATAAGCTTTGTCCCGCCCGCTCTTTAGAATAGGATACAGAAATTGTTGAGACTTAGCTCCCCTGTTAGTCTTGCTATGTTCAAAACCCTGTATGCCAAAACATTTGTGGAGCTCTGTAACTGTTTCCAGCATTCTTAGTTGTCCAGCTGACATTTCCGCTCAGTCTAAGTCTTTTCTGTTCAAACTAAGTGTTCCCTTATCAAGATTACTCCCCCCACCTCCCTCAGTCCTTTCTACACCTACTGGTACTACCAGTTCACCTCAGTCCATTCCAGTCCCACCGGTACTACGTACTCACTGCAACACACACCCCATCATCCACTCTTGTGCCCTGATACCATCTGCTTCGCATCCCAGAATCTTTCTGCCACTGTCCCTGCCTCCTACCCATGTGCTTTTCCATATCCCAGGGACTCCTTTACAGGCTATGAACATGTTATTGATGGATAGGATTATAAAGGCATCTCTGTATATATTATTCACCTTTATTTCTACACTGTATATATTTTGTTGTATATGTCTTGCTACTGTTGTTTTATGTATATTTTACTTGTACTCTATTCTGTACCCTCGTCCTTGCAAACTGCAGGTCCACCTTGTAAATGAGCTTGCTCAATGGTGATCACCTGGGTAAATAAAGATTTTGATTGATTTGATTGCTATTGGGGAATTGGGTGCACCCGAGGTGGGGGGTGGGGATATAGTGGAGCATTGCTTTGTTCAAGCAGTTAATGTTGTTGTTTGATTGCCTTGCCTTTCCTTTTTTCCCTTCCCCAAACTAAAATATTCTCATTGTTCATGTTAATTGCTGCTGTAGATTATTATTGTGCTTGGGGGTGGGTATTGCCATTCTGTGTCTGGAATTGTTTGGGGAGCAGCTAATGTATTTTTCCTGCAGGGTGGTAACCTGTTATTTGCCCACAGATGTCACCTGCAACTTCCTTAGGTGGAGACACCATGCGACCAGACAACTACCTTTCCTAACACAGGCCAACCCCCTTGGAGGTGTGTGCTGTGAGAACCTCAAGGGCCCTGTGGCATCCGAAGGTGAGTTAAAGGGCTGTTACGTATGTATGTACAGTACTGCCCTCATTGCCACATATGTTGTGTGACATGTACTAGTCTGCATGTATACATTCACTGTTCCCACAGATGGTCAGCCCATCGCAGCAAGCAGTGCTTGAGCAGGGACGACTCCAGAGATGATGCAGAGACCGTGGCAGAGGAGGTACTGGGACCAAGCTGTCAGGGTAAGGGTGATATACACTGTACGAACACAATGCATGATCAGCCCCAGTGCACGGCTACATGCCAGGTTATGTGGCCTGCAGGTGGGGACAGATGGGGTGTCTCACAGTTGTGGTGATGCAACACCATCCACAGTGTCAGTGCACCTAGACGCAGTGTTTATGATCCCTATGCCCAAGGGCAATACTCATGTCAGACCAAGTACAGTACATACTGGCCCCAGGTGGCAAACATACTGTGCTGACCTATACTTCAGGTGCAGGAATGGTGTGCTGGGACAGGGTAAGCAGGCAACATGGCATAGGAGGTTTGGCACAGGGAGGGGGGCCAGTGAGGGGCTCAGAGAATGGCCCTCAGTGTCCTGTCTGACCGTGTCTTGTGGACACTGGCTAGGGATCATGTCAGGGATATGCAGGATACCATCACTGAACGGTATTGTCTGAGTGCCATGTGGTGGCATGCATTGGATTATGATGGAGCTGGAGATTGCTAGGAATACAGTGACATGAGTAGGTCAATAACTACAGGGGTATTGGCAGATGTCTGTGTGTATTGTGAGGCTGCAAATAATACATGGGCAAGAGTGGGTGCCACAGGCATGTGTCCTAGGCTCATGCCTGTGTTACATTTACACAGCAACATTAGGAATGCCATCCATGGCAGGGTGTCCTACACCATAAAAGACAGTAGGCCCTATGTGTGGGTGATTGCAACATGGGATATGTGGAAAGGCAGAGTGCCATGCAAACAACACAGAGGTATTCCAGGCTGTGAGAGTGGACTGTCCCCAATAACCTGGCAAAGTGATGCACATAGTGTGAACTACCACCAGGGACACAGTACTGCATAGTTGAAGGACACCATAGCTGTACAGCTGGAGAAGTGGACCTTGGAGGTACGGGCGGAACCCATCCACACAATCATGCTATTTAAATGGAGTATATCAATCAATCAATCAATCAAACTTTATTTAACCAGGCAGTTACATCATTGAGCAAATTCATTTTCAAGATGGTCCTGGACACAGAGGACACTTCTGCTTACAGCAGACAACACTTTCTACAAAAGAAGACATAGGTACAGGCAGTTACAATATACAAACTCAGTACTTGGATGAATCAGACATGTAAAGCAAGTGCAAATATAGGCATTTCAAGTGCATTGTATACAAGTTGTAGCTTATAGAGTACAAGTGAGGAGAGGGAGGAGGGACATAGAGAAGGGCAGTGGGAAGAAAGGGTATCAGACAAATAGCAGAGAGAGAAAATAGGGCAGCCTAATAGAATGAGGCCCCCTGCAAAGCTAATTGATGAGAGGGGGGAGGTGGGGGGGATGGTTGCCCTAAAGGGATGCTGGATGACACGACCCAGGTTTACAGAGGTTAAGGGACTCAGCTGAGTGGTTGAGTTGAGTGGTTGAGTGGACCCTCAGCTAGTGGTCAAACAGGAGTTAAGCATGTTTGCAGTTCATTTGCATCACCGATAAGGAAAAAGGTCCGGCTCCCCATACGATGCACAGGGGAAATGCCAGACCTCATCCAACAACTAACACACTGAAATCTGGCCAATGGAAAATCATGTACACAAATGCTCACAGTCTGGGAAACAAGATCCCAGACCTGCAGGCAATAATAACAGAGGCGAAACTGAACATAGTAGCAATTAGCGAGACATGGTTTACCAGTAACCACACTGGGGAGACTTCAGTGCCTGGCTATGTACTGTTCAGAAGAGACTGAGGTGCAAAAAAGGAGGGTGGAGTGGCCCTGTATGTCAATGAAAATATCAAAGCTACAGAAATTCAGAATACACATAAGGAGCCAGAAGAACTGTGGGTCACCATGGCAACAGGAAATGGGATAGCCATGCAAACTGGGGTTGTCTAGAGGCCCCCAAACCAGGGAGAGAACATAGACACATTACTGTTAGAAGATATACAAAACATGACAGCTAAAGTGGAGGTTCTGATAATGGGAGACTTCAACATGCCAGATACAGATTGGTCAATACCAGCAGGAACATCTGCCAGAACTAGACACATGGCGGATTCCCTGCAGGGGGAGGGCCTCAAACAACTGGTACAGCAACCCACAAGAGACAGGCCTATCCTAGATCTAGTACTGACTAACAGGGAAAGGATCACAGATCTCCCATAGAAGGTCACCTGGGGGCCAGTGACCATCACATGGTATGGTTCAATTTGGCCACTAGAACTAAATCAACCCATTCCAAGGCAAAAATATGAGACTTCAGAGGAGCTGACTTTGATAAGATGGCCAACAGAGTTAAGCTAGCTCTGGCAAAAATAAATACATGTGAGGGGGTACAGGTAAAGTGGGCAAGCATTAAAGAGGCAATCCTTGAAGTAACATCCCATTGTGTTAGAGAGAAAAAGAAGCACAAAACAAGAAGGAAATAACTATGGTTCTCAAAAACAGTAGCAGAAAAGGTCAGAACCAAAAGGCTGGCCTTCAGAAAATATAAGGGAACACAGCAGGATGAAGATAGGGAGGCATACCAAACTTCCCCTAGGGAAGCAGGGAAGGCAGTAAGTCAGGCAAAGTCCCAAACTGAGGAAACACTAGCATGAACAGTAAAAGAAGGTGACAAGACTTTCTATAGATACATTAGTGAAAGGAGAAAGTCCAGAGGGGGTATTGCAAAGATCAAAGGAGATAAGGGTGTGGGTGGGGAGGAGGACCATATAAAAGTGTCTATCCTAAATAGATACTTCTGCTCAGTATTTACTTAAGAGAAGGTAGGGCAGGGCCCCCAGCTGAGCACCATGGACACGGGGGGGGGGAGGGAGGTGTGCACTAGTCCCATTCACAAAGAAAGGGTCCCACAAGAGCTCGATAAGCTCAGGGTGGACAAGGCAATGGGACATGATGGCATACATCCCTGGGAACTAAAGGAGCTAAGGGTGGAACTAGTAGAGCCATTATCAGGACTGTTTAGTGAGTCTCTGAGCACAGGAGAGGTCCCAGAAGACTGGAGAAGGGATCATGTGATCCCTCTCCACAAGAGTGGTAGCAGGGAGAAGGTAGGGAACTACAGACCAGTCAGTCTTATCTCAGTAGTGGGCAAGATTATGGAGGCACTCCTTAAGGAAAGGATTGTGCAACACCTGGAATCCATAGAAGACAGCATGGGTTTTCAAAAGGAAGGTCCCGTCAAACTAATCGCATAGATTTCTTTGACTGGGTAACCAGAGTGGTGGACCAAGGGGAAGCAGTTGATGTCGCCTACCTTGACTTCAGCAAAGCTTTCGATACTGTTCCACATGGAAGATTGATTAATAAGCTGGGGAGACTCGGAGTGGGTCAAAAGTTGGTCAACTGGTGGCAAACTGGTTGACGGGCAGAAAACAGAGAGTGGTGGTAAATGGTATACAGTCAGAAGAGATGCAATTCTCAAGTGGGGTACCTCAGGGATGAGTTCTGGGGCCAATCCTCTTCAATATCTTCATCAGTGACATTGCAGATGGACTGGAGGGTAATATTTGTCTGTTTTCAGATGACTCTAAGATCTGCAACAGAGTAGATGATCCAGATAGGGTGGGCAGAATGAGAAGAGATCTGGATAAACTAGCAAAATGGTCGGAAGAGTGGCAATTGGGGTTTAATGCAAATAAGTGCAAGATCATGAACATAGGGAAGAGAAACCCTGAAACCACCTATAGGCTGGTAGGGGAGTTGCTGGCAGCCACAAAGGAAGAAAGAGACTTGGGCATTATCATCACCGATGACCTGAAATCATCCAAGCAGACCACTAAAGCAGTAGGTAAGGCTAAGGGGATGTTGGGGTATATTAGTATAGGTATCACAAGTCAGAAGAGGGAGGTAATAATCCCTCTTTACAAGACACTGGTTAGGCCCCATCTGGACTACTGTGTGCAGTACTGGAGACCACACCTTCACAAGGACATTAACCAAATTGAGGCAGTCCAGAGAAGGGCAACCAAAATGGTGCAGGGACTGCATCAGAAAACATAAGAGGACAGATTAATGGAGCTCAATATGTATACCCTAGAGCAAAGGAGGGAGAGAGGTGATAAGATCGAAACATTCAAACACCTTAAAAGCATAAACAAGGTGAACGAGTCTAATATGTTTCAATATAAGAAAAATCGCAGGACAAGAGGACACAGCATGAGATGAGAGGGAGGCCAATTAAGGGGTAATATGAAGAAGTACTTTTTCACAGAAAAAGAGGTGGATGCATGGAATGGCCTACCTCAGTAAGTGGTGGATATGAATACAGTGCAGGGCTTCAAACAGGTATGGGATAGGCATAAGGGATCAATACAGATGAGTATAGGCCATTGACAGAGCAAAGGTCGATGGCACATTTATAAGGTAGAAAAAGAAATGGGCAGACTGGATAAGCCTTGCGGTCCTTATCTGCTGTCAAGTTCTATGTTTCTGTGTTTCTATGACACTGAAGGTGAGTGTTATTCAACCAGACTCCCAGATATTTAAATTTATCCACTAGCTCTAGTGGTTAATTAAGGAGGGTAATAATCTTTGGGGTCCCAGGCATCCCCTTATTGTGGGATGAAGAGATAGTCATAGTTTTTTTTTTTTTTTGCATTTAGCAAGAGCTTTAGAGTCAGCAGGTTGTGCTGGAGGATGATAAAATCCTTCTGTAGCTCCTTGTATGCAATGTCCAGGGAGGGGTTGGTCGTGTAGAGGACTGTGTCATCTTCAAAGAGGTGAATGTTTCCAGCATCCAGGCCAGAGTTGATGAGGTTGATGTAAAGGGCGAAGAGGATAGGTCCTGAAATGGAACCTCGCGGAACGCCTGGGGACAGTCGTTTTTGTGGGGCTGAATTCCCCTTGGGCTTTAATTTGATGTTTATGATTTGTAAGGTAGCAGCAGAGCCACTTTACTGCAGCAGAGGTTAGACTGATGCTACTCAGGGAATCAAGAAGTATGGAATGATCAACCACATCAAATGCCTTGCTGAGGTCAAGGAAGAGTGCATAGATGTGATATTTGCTGTCCAGGGCTTTAAGCCAGTCATTTGACACTTTGGCAAGAGCAGACACGGTACCTTGCTTGGGTCTGAAACCTGACTGGACTGGATAGAGGATCACATGGTTGAGGGGCTGCTGGGATGCATTGGAAAGGGTACATACAGCAGCAGAAGGAGATACCACTACTACCCATAGAGATCCTGGGGGAAAGAAGCCAATCCTGGAGGCACTGTGGCCAGTGCCATACTGCACAACATACAAAAGTGACAGACAGCCATGTGATGGCACAACAGAGGGTGACAAGGCAGCAGCAGGGCCAATGAGGGGGTTGACTGGGGACAACTTCATGTCAATGAACAGGTACAGCCACAGACTACTGGAAATGGGACAACATAAGGACAGTGTGTTTGTGACAGCTGGGACAAAGGTAACTGGAGGGGGTAGCAGTTGATTGAGCAATGGGAGGAGGTTGTGGGGACATGGATGCAAACCAACAGGAGGGACCTGTGCAAGGGCCACGGACCCTGGGACAGTTTCCCTGTATGCACTGGGTGGTGAAAACGTGGCTTAGTGTACCAGCCACTATGCTGTGTGTAACCCCCCTGCAAATGGGGGTTCCCAAAAGACTTCCAGGAGCTTGCTTGAATGCCCAAGCCTGAATGGTGTTTCGCGTTTAAGCCATTTATCAGTGAGTGTTTTTAGAACCTCTGGTACTGTCTCTTTAAGAGCTGTCTGCTTGCAGACATAATTAGTTTGTATGGGGGACTGTGTGTTTCTTTGATTGAGTACCACCAAGCTGCTGCCAATTCACCCCATTTTGCAGTCACTAGGAGTGCAAAGGAACCTGTCTGAAAGATGTAACTGATTGCCAGAAATCATTTACAGTAATAATAAAATTACAGTTTGTCTAACCTGCTTTCTTTGCAGTCAGAACTGTCTGCCTAGTTCCCCATTCTGGTTTTGAACTGCTGAACTGGACCAATCAGTGTGGGGTAAACTAGCTCTAAAATGATGCCTTGAACGAATCAGAACTTGGGACTCATAATCTGAGCCAGCCACAAGAGGATTGTATGGGCAGTGACTCTGGGAGATGTAGTTTAGACTTCTGGTGCCTTTTGGACCAACAGCAGCAGTCTATTGTGAGTGACAGCCAATCCAGTCAAGAACTGGGAGGAACTCAAAGGAAGTGCCCGGTTTTTGTCTGTTGGGAGTTTCAGTTTGAGATCTGAAAGTGAAGGGAAAGAACACCCTGTGCTCCTTCAGTGCACAGTTTCAGTCAAAAACGTGTGCAAGGCCCAGAGTTCCGGTCTCACAACTTGTGTAACTGCTTGTTAGGACTGAACCGGCCCTGTAAAAAGAATCAAAGGATCTCTGAAGAGTAGAAACCAGGCTCACCCTGTAGAAGACTGAAGAAATTGTTGAATTACACCGGTCTGTCAGGAACTGAATCTGCTGTGTGTTCTCCTGGTTATTGTGCAGTAATATGGATTGGGATACAGATGCAGCCTGCCTGGTATAGTGCTTTCTTTTTTACCATATAAATGTGTGAGGAGTCTCTTGAGATCAAAAGTAGCCCTGCTGACATTGAAGGACCATATCTTCTTTGGAGGTCGTGAGTACTAATTCGGGTCGCTTCCCTGTTGAATTGCCACATTAAATCCAAAATGGAATTACTGTACTGCTGACTGTTTAATTTTCCTTTTCTCTGTGTGAAAGGGCCCTACCAGCTGCCACAGTTTGGACTAGCCACTAGGGCTTGGGTACCCAGGGACAGTAACTGATAGGGATAGGCCTGTGCACAGAGCCATAGGTAGATTATTAGAGTGATAAGCTAATTAACCTGATTTCCCTGTCCTTGTTATATCCCCTAAATAAATCAGAGCTGCTTGTTTCAGCAAAGTTATACTGCCTGAGTGTATTTGTCTATGTTAAAGTACTGTACTGTGATTGTTGCACTGTATCTCATTTCACAGGAGGTCCCAGTGCCGAACCAGACCTGGGGTAAGTGTGTATACTGTGAAGGTAATTCTGATATATTGTGTGGGCCACTAGTGGAAGAAAGGGGGGTTGCAGTGTCCCAGAGGGCTGTGACCAAGTTAGTTTAACTATTGCAAACCCTGACCTCTGGGTGGAGGCACCCGCCATTGGATCCAGGCCCCTCAACCTGTTAGTGGCAAATCAGGCAGGGGTAGTAGCCCCTGGGATAGCGCCATCTAGGGGTTACATCTTGGAGGCTCACCGCTGATTGTGTGACCTCTAGTGGCCACATTACGGAACCACTGTTAAGAAAATGGCACCTCGACAGAAGTGGCTGTGCAATCGGGCTGGTGGAGTGGTGTACTGGGAGGAGATCGACCCCAAAATGCTATGCTTATCCTGGACATCCCCTGCATCAATACGGACACTGTGCAGGGAGTACTTTCCAAGGTGGAAGGTTTACAAAACCCTGTGGTGGTGGGTCGGCATGCTAATCTGCTCACCCACACTTTCCTGGCCCTAGTAGAGTTTAAGGATCCCATAGATAGCTCCAAAGTGCCACAGACCATTACCCCAGAGGGAGCCCTCACTGCTTGGAGAGTGATAACTAAGGACAGTAAAGACCCGGGGGGGAATCAGCCCCACCACTATCTGAAACTTTGAGGAGAAATTTGCTGAATGGTTGCTGGGAGAGGGAAACTGTGGAGGACTTGAAGAAACTATTCTTGCACCTGGGGGTGTTCCTCCCCAACACCCTCTCCTGCTCCAGTGCCCGTAATGGTGGCTGAACCAATGCAGACTCCTATTTCTGCACCTGCCATTAGTCCGACTCTTACCGAAGGTTGAGGATCTTCTCTGGCACCCTCCCACCCCAAGGGGAGGATGACTGGGAGACCTGGATGAACTATGTTGCCCCCAAGTGCTAGAATACGGCAATGCTCGGAAGGCAGAGCGAAAGAGGGTTAGTGAGAGCCTCCGAGGTCCCGCCCTGGCTACCATCCGCGCTAAACGGGCCAGTAACCCTGAAGCGACTGCACAGGCCTCATCTTGAGGCCTTGAGAATGTATAGGAGCCCAGATTCTGATGAGGACCCATGGTGGAGAGTAAGAAATGCACAACAGTACCAAGGGAGTTGTTGTCTGTGTATGTCTCTCGGCTGGAAAAATTGTTGCAAGAATGCCTCAGAAGGGTAGTTTGCCAGCGATTGAACTAGACCGAACCAGACTGGACAGAATCCTTAAGTCTGCCTTCTCAGAACTGCTGTTGCTTCAATTACGCCTGGCAAATCGACTGAATCCCACCCTCCTATGATGAGTTAATGAGAGAAATCGAGGAGTTGAGAAAGGCGACCTCGGGAGGTACCTGCACCAACAGCTGTGGCTACGACCGAAGTGACTGAGGTGACCCATCAAGTGAAGTTCAGGGCAGAGGTTGACAGTCAATGAGTGCTCTGACAAGGAAAAGATATGCCACAATGGGGCGAACTGTTGAGAGAGATCGGGAATTCAAAACAGTCCCTTTATGAAGGCCACGCCTGCAAGTACGGGCTCGACCTTATATCCGACTGCATCTGCTATGGGGGTGGGGGTACCCACCCATGTATCTCCTGCTGATAACAGCTCAAACTCAATTCCTTGACCATGGAAGTGGAGAAACTGACAGATGTCTCCAAATGCTTATCACGCGCAGACAGAGATGGCACCCAGGTTTCCAGTTAGTAATACCCCGCCCTAGCTCCCAGTGTGGCGCCTCGGCCAGCTCAAACTCCAGAAAGTATGTTTTGCTATAATTGTGGGAAAGATGGCACATGAAAAGGAATGCCAGTCCCCAAAAGACACTGACAAAGCTGCATATAGGCTACAAGGAGAGCTTCGGAGAAGAAATCAGTGGTTAAGAGGTGCACGACATGATCCCAGTGAGGGCACCAAAATGCTAATTCACGCCCTTTGTGGCAAGGTCAGTTGCCCAGGCCCCCACTACCGCTCTCCAGACTGGTCCAGAATAGTGGGTCCTCCATGGAGACCACTGTAAAGGTGAATGGAGTGTCTACAAGAGCTGTATTAGACAGTGGCTCCAAGTGACAATTATGTTCCAGGATTGGTATCAGAAGCATTTGTCAGGAGTACCCTTACAACCATTAGAAGGACTGCATGTATGGGGGTTAAGTGAGAAGGCCTACCCTATTCGGGTATATCCGAATTTGGCTGTCTTTCCCCACCTCCGTGGCTGGAGTGGCTGAACAAGTAGAGACCCTAGCCTTAGTGTGTCCCCCCACTGGACTGTATGATGGTGTCCCTTGTTGATTGGAACAAATGCTCATATGTTCGGAAGGCTGGCACAGTTGTGTTATGAAAACAGGGTCAAAGACTAGTAGAGCTTTAAGAGTTCCGGCTTTAATTAAGAAGGCCTATGAGGCACAGAGAGATGCTGAAAAACAGAACCAGAGGAACCAGGTCGGAATTGTATGGAAGAAGGATCCTGAGTCTCTGATCCTGGCGCCAAATGCCCAGTGTACCTTACAGGGAGAGGTCCGTATCAGAAAGGATGTTAAGAATAAAATATTAATGTTGGATGCACCAGGCGATGGAAAAATTGCCAGAGGGACTGCTGGTCAAGCCTAGTATTTTGCCCGCTAGAGCCCATGCTTATGCCAGAAGGGTAATGGTCCAAGTTCATAATGTGTCTGAAAGAGACATTCGAGAAACAGAGGTTGCATCCTGGCTAATGTGCATTGTGCAGACACTGCAGTGCTACCCAGCAGCAAGAGTTCAAGGAAGAATGACAGAGTAACGCCTGATTTGTTTGATTTCGCGACTCCCCTGCCAGCTGAATGGAAAGTGAAGATCAGTGAGAAGCTTCACCAGGAGAGACCAGGTGTTTTCTTTAAAGGAATGGGATGTAGGATGCGTACAGGAGCTGAGCACAATATCCGGCTGCATATTGAAAGACCATTTCGTGAGAGGTCTCAGCCTTGGCACCTGCTGACATAGATGATGTGAGACTGGCATCTACAAGAGATGTTAGCTGCTGGTGTAATACAAGAATCCAGAAGCCCTTATGCTTCCCCATTGTAGTAGTGAGGAAAAAGAATGGAACAGTAAGGATATGTGTGGATTATCGACCATTAAACGGCGTGGACTATCAGATCAGTACACAATGCCGCATTCAGGATACTTTGGACACACCTAAGCAGGAGCAAGTGGTTCTCTGTACTTTTAGATCTCCCGCAGTGATGGTACTGAATCCCGATGGCCCCAGAGGACACGTGAGAAAGGCGGCCTTTATCTGTCATGGCTTCTATGAATTCCTTGAGGGATGCCTCTCAAAAAAGGTTTCAGGTGCCCTAGCCACTTTTCAACGATTGATGGGCGTGCAGAAGTGGGGACATGAACTTCTAGGAGGCCTGGTATACCTAGATGATGTTATTGTGTTTGGCAGCTCACTGGAGGAACATGAGAGCAGATTATTTAAGGTATTGGACCGACTGAGGACTTTGGCCTTAAAACCTGTCCATTGATAAGTGTCAATTCTTTCAAACATCAGTAAAGTATATGGGACACATAGTATCACGAGGGCAGAGACCGACCCAGAAGTAAAGAGTTGAGGCCTTGACCACCTGGCCACAGCCCAAAAATTAAAAAGAACTGCAAGATTCCTGGGATTCTGTGGTTATTATAGGCTGGCCTTCATCAAGGACTATTCAAGTGATCCGCCCTTTATAACCTTACTCAAGGAGTATCCCCAACCCACAAAAAAATGCAAAAGTCAGCGTCCCTCAAGACTGAAAATTAATATTTTCATCCGGTGAAATATTTGGGGCCGCTGGACTCCTGATTGTGAGACTGCTTTTCCTTGGATCATATCAACACCCATGCTCCAGTGCTGGCCTATGCCGATCCAAAAGAAAACCTTAAATCCTAACACACTGATGCTAGCTTGCAAGGGTTGAGAGCTGTGTTGTACAAGGAAACACGAGAGTGGCCTGAGACCAGTGGCCTTGCCAGTGAAGCCCTGACCCCATCAAGAAAGAACTATCCTGTACATAAGTTAAGGTTCCTAGCTTTGAAGTGGGCTATTGATGACCAATTCCATGAGTACTTGTATGGGGCTAAAATACTAGTAAAAACAACAATAATCCTTTGACCTATGTGCAGACCTCAGCTAAGTTGGATGCCACTGGCCCATAGGTGGCTTTCTGCATTTATCTACATATGACTATGCTCTCGATACACGAGCAGGTCTGAACCACATAGATGCTGATGCTCTCTCCCGGAGGCCTGTTCCCCAGAATGATTGGGTCCGATTAGCAGAACCTGACATTCGGGCACTCTGCCGGAAGTTTGACAGGGAGGAACAATGTCCACGGACGAGAGGACTGCATGGTGGATTGCTTGGGACCCTCATGAGAATTGCATACCTGCTGCTTGTACCACTTTCTGCAAAGAACATTGGTGCACCTCAACTGGACAATGACGATGGCGGGCTCAATCCCGCGATCCCATGATCAAAGCAGCTTTAGAAGCCCTCTATGCAGGAAAGAGATGTGTCCAAATTACGCTCCACTGATTTGAGAACTGCACTGTTATACAAAGAAGGTCAAAGTTGAAACTGATCAATAAACTGTTATACAGAGAAACAGTAGACAGAGGGGACAAGTAGACAAACAACAACTAGTGCTGCCCAACGCTTTCGAGACTCAGTACTGAGGTCCTTGCACACAACCACATGGGGCACCTTGGTATAGACAGAACACTTGACTTGGTGAGATCCAGATTCTATTGGCCTAAGATGGGGGCTGATGTGGAGCAACACATTCGAACTTGTAGCCTGCTTACAGAGGAAAGCTTTGAGTTCCAGAGGCTGCCCCCTTGTTAACATCACCACCAGTGCACCCATGGAGCTGGTCTGTATTGATTTTCTGAGTTTGGAGTCAGATCAAAGAAATATCAGTAATGTGCTGGTGGTCACTGACCATTTCACGAGATATACCCAAGCTTTCCCACCAAGAGACCAGAAAGCATCCACTGTAACTAAAGTACTCGTAGAAAACTTTTTGTTCACTATGGGGGCTCCACAAAGAATCCATTCTGATCAAGGAGACTTTGAAAGTCGCCTGATCAAAGAGATGCTTTCTCTGTGGGGGAGTGGAGAAAGTCCAGAACCACTCTCACCACTCCCAGGGGACCCACAGCCTGAAGCTTCAACCGCGACTTTACTGATATGCTAGGCACCCTGCACCCAAAGGACAAGCCTAGATGGAGCCAACAAATTAGCACCCTGGTACATGCTTATAACTGCACCAAAGTGATGCCACTGAGTTCTCCCCCTACCGCCCTGATGTTTGGAAGAGAAGCTGACTCACGGTGAATGTGTGTTTGGGGTCTCTCTCCTGATGGGGTTCAAGCTGACAACTATTTACAGTATGTGCAAAATTAAAAGCCCAGCTAACCCATCGTACCAACTGGCTCAAACCATGGCTGCCAAAAGAAATCTGGCCAACAAAGAAAGGTATGATAAAAAGGTGAAAGCACAGGAACTCCAGGAGGGAGATCGGTATGCTAAGAAATCTGGGACTGCATGGCAAACACAAGATTGCTGACAGATGCACCATCTCCCTCACATTGTAGTGGGCAAACTAGATGATCTGCCAGTGTACAAAGTAAGGCCTGAGAACAATTCAAAAGATGTAAAAACAATGCATAGAAATCATTTACTACCCATTGGACAAATCCTGATGAGTCTGAGCCCCAGAAGATGCCCTCTGGACCAGTGACTAGAGCTGCTGCTGAAAAGATCAAGGAAGTCTGCACCACAGAAGCAGAGTTAAAGTTGCCCCTGCACAGAGTCCCAGTTGAGCATGACTGTCAGTCCATATCAGAAGAAAGTGAGAGTGACTTTGAATACTATCCTTCTTACGAACTGAGTCAATTGTTTTCAGGCAATCCCTAGTCAATACTGGAGACAAAGCTGGGCCTTCTGGATCATCTATGCCCCAGCTTCATCCCTGGAGCCAATGCTCCCAGAAAGTGAAGTGCAAAGCATCAGATCAGATGAAATGGAATCATTGTGCATGGTTGAACTGTTTGAGCTTTCAGGAGAAAAATGATAGATTAGGGCAGACTGGTGATACACCGAACAAGAAGAGTATTTTGAGTGCCCTGACAGTCCACTGCCAGTGTCTCAAAGCTCCATGCAGCCAAATGTTGTGGACTCAGAAACTGTAACTCCTGGAGCTAAAAGTGCCCCAAGTTCTAGCCTCTCTCTACCCCACATGGAGACTCCTGACAGAGTGAGAACAATGCTGAAAATGAGGCTCAGAGTGCAGAGACTGTAACAGCTCCCTGAAGAACTGGTCGAGCTGTAAAGCCTGTGGTGCACCTCAGTTATGATTCCCTGGCCGGCCAGTGGACCTGCCTCTCAATGTTGTCCATAAAGGAGTGTATGTGTCCCAGGCTCATTACCCAAACTGACGTTGATGCTAACTCCAAGTTACTTGTGTTGCCCTCTAAGTGGTGCCCTTGCCCCGTCCAACCCAAGGTAACTGATAGGAAGAGTCCCTCTCTTCAGGTTTCATGTACAAGAGGTAATAACTTGAGTTATGGTACAATGTGTGTGTTATACTGTGTAAAGAGTGACGTACTGCAATGTTTCCAGAAATGGTTCTTGGTAAAATGATGTATTGACTGATGATTACATGTGTGAGCCTAATGCAAATGTATATGGTTTGCAGTTGAAACATAGAAATTACTTGTCGCGGACGTCAAGCTTTCCGAACACAGGAAGGTGTAACCCCTGCAAATGGGGGGTTCCTAAAAGACTTCAGGTGAGCTATGGAATGCTCCAAGCCTGAATGGTGTTTGGCGTTTCGGTCATTTATCAGTGAGTGTTTTAGAACCTCTGGTACTGTCTCTTCAAGAGCTGTCTGCTTGCAGACATAATTAGTTGTATAGGGGACTGTGTTTCTTTGATTGAGTACCACTCAAGCTGCTGCAATTCACCCCATTTTGCAGTCACTAGAGTGCAAGGGAACCTGTCTGAAAGATGTAACTGATTGCCAGAAATCATTACAGTAATAATAAATTACAGTTTGTCTAACCTGCTTTCTTTGCAGTCAGAACTGTCTTGCCTAGTTCCCCATTCTGGTTTTGAACTGCTGAACTGGACCAATCAGTGTGGGGTAAACTAGCTCTAAAATGATGCCTAGACGAATCAGAACTTGGGACTCATAATCTGAGCCAGCCACAAGAGGATTGTATGGGCAGTGACTCTGGGAGATGTAGTTTAGACTTGGTGCCTTTTGGACCAACAGCAGCAGTCTATTGTGAGTGACAGCCAATCCAGTCAAGAACTGGGAGGAACTCAAAGGAAGTGCCAGTTTTTGTCTGTTGAGTTTCAGTTTGAGATCTGAAAGTGAGGGAAAGAAACCCTGTGCTCTTCAGTGCACAGTTTCAGTCAAAAGCGATGTGCAAGGCCCAGAGTTCAGTCTACAACTTGTGTAACTGCTTGTTAGGACTGAATCAATCCCTGTGAAAGAATCAAAGGATCTCTGAAGAGTAGAAACCAGGCTCACCCTGTAGAAGACTGAAGAAATTGTTGAATTACACTACGTCTGTCAGGAACTGAATCTGCTGTGTGTTCTCCTGGTTATTGTGCAGTAATTGCGATTGGGATACAGATGCAGCCTGCCTGGTATAGTGCTCTTTTTTTACCATATAAATGTGAGGGAGTCTCTTGGAGATCAAAAGTAGCCCTGCTGACATTGAAGGACCATATCTTCTTTGGAGGTCGTGAGTACTAATTAGGAATCGCTCCTGTTGAATTGCCACATTAAATCCAAATGGAATTACTGTACTGCTGACTGTTTAATTTTCCTTTTCTCTGTGTGAAAGGGCCCCTACCAGCTGCCACGGTTTGGACTAGCCACTAGGGCTTGGGTACCCAGGGACAGTAACTGATAGGGATAGGCCTGCACAGAGCCATATGAATTATTAGAGTGATAAGCTAATTAACCTGATTTCCCCCTGTCCTTGTTATATCCCCTAAATAAATCAGAGCTGCTTGTTTCAGCAAAGTTATACTGCCTGAGGTATTTGTCTATGTTAAAGTACTGTACTGTGATTGTTGCACTGTATCTCATTTCACAGGAGGTCCCAGTGCGGAACCAGACCTGGGGGTAAGTGTATATCAGAAGGTAATTCTGATATATTGTGTGGGCCACTAGTGGGAAGAAAGGGGGGTTGCAGTGTCCCAGAGGGCTGTGACCAAGTTAGTTTAACTATTGCAAACCCTGACCTCTGGGTGGAGGCACCCCGCCATTGGATCCAGGCCCCTCAACCTGTTAGTGGCAAATCAGGCAGGGGTAGTAGCCCCTGGGATAGCGCCATCTAGGGGTTACACTGTGCCCTGACACAGGTCATGGTATCCAGCAAAGGTGGGACAGACTGATGGGTGTGGTGGCTGTCCCTGGGTGATGATGTCATTGAGGAATGGGGGGGGTGGCACCCTGTATTGTCCATAGGTACTGCATTATAGTAGAGTGCCATAAGTGGCCTGGTGTGGACCCTGGTTTTTAACCACTGTGCATGTCATGTGTCTGTGTATGATCCTGTATAAGTCCCCTGTGAGGTGTACAGTAGAGGCCACCAAATATATATCACCCCACCCAGTCACTCCTCAATCCCAGCTACACCTGTCTGTATGTGTCTTCCATGCCCCTAAGATGTCAACATCCACTATGCAGCTCCCCGTCAGTGCCCAGGACTCTCATTTGTCTACCTGTGACCATCGTTTCCACTGGGGACTGTTATCCCACATGTTAGCGCCTGCAACCTCGGCCCACACTGTGCTTGTATTGTGAACCTATAGTGCCAGATGTACTGAACAGATGTGGCACATCTCCTGCCTCACTACCTGCACCAATTTAGGCATGGTGCTATCCTGACATCCCCATCATAGCACAGTGTCCGGTACCTGCCAGGATGCGGACCGTAGCCATAGCACTCTTGAATTGACTCTGGACAGTTGCCCCCCCAACCCCTATACCATGAGGTATGCCTCAGATGTCACAAGAGAGTATTGTCCCCATACACATCCTGCCTGCACACAATTGGTCCTCCAACTACAGTGTCCCATCAGTACCAGTGCCCTCAACCTATTGCACGCCACAATTACCATGTACTGGGTGATGAATGCTCACCTTCATTCTGTAGTGGACCCTGTTCTCATCACCCTGGGCTGCAACTGAAAACCACAACCAGTGTGGTATCTGGGATATAGCGAGGACTACCATCACAGTTGTCTGCTCCCATGGGGGCCTACCATCTGCAACAGCCACAGTGCTATATCTGTAGGCAAGGTGTCTGTGCCACATGGGCCATGACAGTACAGCACACCCTGGATGATGCTACACTCACCAGCTACTGTCCAGATCATGTCTCCCTTGGCACCCCACCCATTCCACACCCTCGGTCCCCCTGGTGGATAGTTCACCATTCAACAGCCAGTCCTCTGGCACTGCTCACCACAAAGGTTGAAGGGCAACACCACTCATCCCTCACCCTGTCCCATGTGTCCTGGCCTTCCTACCCTTCTAGCAGATGACCCCTCCATTCCTTGCTGTGGGCCCCTACCTGGGCACTGTGCATGCCTCTTATCAGCATCTGCAGTGCCATAGCACAGGTCATGATGAATAGGTCATCTGAATATGTTGGGGGGGCAACTATCCAGAGTCAATTCAAGAGTGCTATGGCTACGGATCGCATCCTGGCAGGTACCGGACACTGTGCTATGATGGGGATGTCAGGATAGCACCATGCCTAAATTGGTGCAGGTAGTGAGGCAGGAGATGTGCCACATCTATTCAGTACATCTGGCACTATAGGTTCACAGGAGCAGACAACTGTGATGGTAGTCCTCGCTATATCCCAGATACCACACTGGTTGTGGTTTTCAGTTGCAGCCCAGGGTGATGAGAACAGGGTCCACTACAGAATGAAGGTGAGCATTCATCACCCATCATGAGGTCAGAGGGTGTGGAATGGGTGGGGTGCTAAGGGGTGCATGATCTGGACATGCACAGGGTGGGGTGGAAAGGATGAGAAGGGACTTGGCAAGGTTAGAGGAATGGTCAAATGTATGGCAGCTTAGATTTAATGCTAAGAAGTGCAAGGTAATGCACCTGGGAAACAAAAACCCAGGGGAAGAGTACACAATGGGGGGTGAGATACTAACAACAACAAGAATGGAAAGAGACCTGGGGTAGTCATATCAGATGACCTAAAGATGGGCAAGCAATGTGAGAGGGCAGCAAGGAGGCTGGGGATACTGGGATGCATAGGAGAGGCATCACCAGTAGAAAACAGGAAGTTATTATCCTCTGTACAGACAGCTGGTGAGACCCCATCTGGAGTACTGTGCGCAGTTCTGGAGACCCAATCTCCACAAAGACATAGACAGGATGGAAGCTGTCCAGAGGAGGGCAACTAAAATGGTGCAGGGTCTGCATCGGAAGTCGTATGAAGAGACTTAAGGAGCTTAATATGTATAGCCTTGAGGAAAGGAGGGAGAGGGGGGACATGATAGAAACTTTCAAGTACCTCAAGGGAATCAACAAAGTCCAAGAGGGTAGCATCTTTCAAAAAAAGAGGTGTGCAAGAACAAGAGGGCACAATTTGAAGATAGAGAGGTCGTGCTCAGAGGTAATTTAAGGAAGTATTTTTTCACAGAGAGGGTTGTGGATGCATGGAACGGCCTTCAGGAGGAGGTTGTGGAGTCAAAATCAGTGGGGGAATTCAAGCATGCATGGGATAGTCATAAGGCAATTCTGGGGTGTGGGGGTAGGAAGAAGTAGGCTGCTGGTTAACTAGAATCTGCAGCTTATCCAGTAGGTAGGGAAATGGGCAGACTGGGTGGGCCAAGCGGTCCTTATCTGCCATCAAATTCTGTGTTTCTGTGTTAGCACTGTCACATTGTGGTAGGCAATATGAACTGCATGTATCATTTGTCCATGTAGTATGCCACCCTACAGTGCTTATGCAGTCTCTACTCCCCAACATGTGTCCAAAGGAAGGTTGCACCTGGAGACCAGTCTAGACCTTGTAGGCATGTTCCACCTGCCTACTCTGTACATCCAGTGCAAGATACTGATAGATATTGGACAACTGCATGGCCAGTATGTGTCCCACAGGCACATATGGCCTGGCCCAGGGATACATGCAAGTGATTCACTGTAGCATTACCCACATGGCAGACTTGCACATACAGGCCTAGTGTTTAGGTATCACTGATGCAGTCCACCGTATATCATTGCAGGTGCTGGTTGATGTGATGGCGATGGGCAGCTGTAAACCTCAACACTCCTATCTACCTATCTATCTATCTACCTATCTATCTATTTCTAGGAAGTACCTTTGAGCCAAAGGCTCTTTTACAGAGGTTCCATGTCATAGTAATACATGGGCATAACATCATTTACAATGGTTACAAGTACATAAGCAGATACAAGGAGGTTCCATGCCTAGAAAGACATGAGTACATCAGGTTACAGAGGTTACATAATTACAATAACAGGGATTACATAAGTAAGACTATACAGACACATAATTTAAAGCAGGCTAGGTTGAGAGATTGTTTAGTGAACAACTTGAGAATCTACAGGATATACAGCGAATCCGATAGGGAACAGAGGATGATATAGTCTGTAAAATAATTAACTAATACTAAACGCAAGGAGGCGAGAACTTGATAGGCAGCAGTTCTTTTGTCTTAAGTGCTAAAGAGTGTAGTCATAAAGGAGGGCTAGACTCACTGGGGTGGGTGGAGTGCTGAGGTTGGGACCTGGAGCCTACTAGGGGAGTGTTAGTTAGCAAGAAGAGAGGAGAAGGTAAGGGTGCAGGTTAGAATGAGGGTAGCAGGAAAAAGGAGGGAAGAGTGTGGGGAGTTCAGGTCTCACAGTCACAGTTCCTGTTTGTGGCAAGGGCCACTCGGAGTTTATCTTTAAAGGGGCCTATTTTGTCCTCTTTTGTGATGCCTAGGTCAAGCGCGTTAAGCCAAAGTGGTGCCCAGTATTTGTAGGACCGTCGGCATTGAGTGGTTCTGTGGAAAGGGGACACAGCTGGCTGAGTTGTTTGTACCCCTAGTGCATCTGATGGAATTAGGTTGGCTAAGGAGGCTTTGCAGGCCTGGGGTGGTAAATCCTAGCATAGACTTCTTAGCGAGCATGCATACTTGATACTGGAGGCGACTGTCAAGGTTGAGCCATTTTGTTTGAGTGTACAATTCGCAGGTGTGAGTGAGACGGGGTACACCTAGGACTAAATGACATGCTTTGTTTAGTGTTATTTTGATACGTTTCAAAGCAGTTTGGGAGGCAGACCCATATACTGCTAGACCATAGTCTATCACTGAGAGGACTGAGCTATTTACAGCACTTCTGAATGCCTCAGAAGTCAGGCCTTTTCGGTGTCTGTACAGTAATCCTAGTTTTGCATTTGATGACTTTGCCACTACGTCTATGAGTTGGTTAAACGAGAGGGCATGGTCCAGTGTCAATCCTAGGTATTTAAATGTTTGCACTATCTCCAAGGAAGTGTTCTGATTGTTATGAATAACCATGTAACCATGTAACCATTCCTATTTGGCCTTGAACTGACCGTGCGGTGCTAGAAGTAGCAGGATGCCAAGGTGAATGAAGAGCACACACTGTGTAGGATGGAGGTGGCTCTGGAGGGAGGCAGCAGGGGCTATGTTGCACCCAAAGCCAAGGTTACAACATGCTGGCAGTGCAGGAATAGAACTCAGTAGGCCTGGCACTGAGCCTGCCAAAATCTCCATGGTCACAGAGGTTGAGCAGTGGGATGTGGTGATGGACAGTGCTGTCAAGGCACCCACTGCTGACAAAGTTCCCATGCCACAGGTGCCTCCTGACCTGACTGACCTGTCTGACCTGTGGACTGCAGAAGGGACACCAGAGGAGGTAGTAGGGGATTCTGCTTCGGAGTCTGCACTGCCACAATACTGGGATGGGCTACTCACCTTCATGCGAAGGGTGAGTACACAACTGCAGGCCATGGTCCATGATCTCGCTCATCTACAGGACTCATTGTAGGCCATGGTGAACACTGCTGCCACATTTGAGGATCTGTAGACTCCCATGAACATAGTTCCTTCATTGGTGTTGCCATGTCATATTATGCATGGGTTCTTCATATGTATATAGTTTTCTGATGTTCACATTGTTGTTGATCATTGTTCTACTGTTATACTGTGTACATAGGTTTGTTTTGTTTAAGCTGTAGCTACTGTTGTTTTTCATTGCTCGTTGTGTTTTCTTTTGTTATACTTTTGGATAAACTTGTTCCTGCTTCATCTACATATGGTGTATGTGTCATTATTCCACTGCACTACTGTATGTGATGGCTAGACAGCTGCACGTTCCTCAAGAACATGTTTGCTAATAAAGGAATAATGCCTGACAGGGTGGGTGTTATGCTGGGATAACATCCCATCTTGGGTGGTTGGGCCCAAGGCCATTGGCCAAGGGCATCCAACATCCGAGAAGGGATATTATCACAGCATAGCACCCACCCTGGAGGGCATTATTCCTGTTATACAATGGCTCATTGTTTTATACACAAAAAAAATAATTTTAAAGAATTTTGTTTAGTGTTTAAAAATATTTTTTTTTAGAAAAGATGGAAACAGTCAATGTAATGCTCATCTAGTTGATCAGCAGGGATGTTATGCCAGGATAACATCCCTGCTGTGATGGCCAACTGACCAATCAGGAGCCAGGATTCTTTCTTTCTTGCCATTGCATAATGTGCTGTATTGTAGGACAGTATGGGCACTGCAGCAGCAGGATGGCTGCTCACAATGTACTGTTACATAGTATACCACACATACGTGCAGGCCTAGGAGAGCCTCAAGCCAGTGCATTGTATTGATTCATGCAGTGCCCACATGCACTGTGCCACTGCATGGTACGGCAGTGCAGCATGAGTACCACCTGATAGATGCATGTGTGTTTGACCCTATACCCCAAATGCGCCATGCCATGTACAGTATGTGTTCAGTAGTATTGGCTGTCTCTGGATCCATGGGGAAGGATGACTTCTTCACCCTAATGAGGACCAAAGACAGATGTTGGAAATGCTTCATAGCAACAGACAGACAACATGGGCATCACATTGTGTGGTCCACTGAGTTTGCTCTGAGTGAGCAAGCTTTTATTTTATTTTCCCTGTGCATGAAGTGCACCTTTATTTGCAAATCAGTTGTAGGAGGTTTATTGTTAGCACAGGCCATCCACTGTAGTTAGAGACTTTAAAGTGAGCTAGCTAGCTAAGGCAGTTTTTTTATTTTAGTGTGACAGTTGTTAAGATTTTGTTTCGGTTGGCACCCTATTCTTTTTCGAGCAGCTGAATACCATATTCACATTCACATTTTGGTAGTTTGGCATTTGTGGGGAACTCACCAGTCTTTTTTGGCAGTGAGTTCGGCATTCCAGAAGCAGCTGATTTTGTGGAGTTGAGCCACTGGAGTTCGATATGGAGTTTGAGTTGAAGAGGAAAATCTCAGTCAGCTGCTGGCTGTGAATTTCCGTAGTAGGAGCTGGGGTTGGAGACTGTCAGCTGTATGAGCCTCCTCCCAATTTACTAACTCTCTTCCCGAGTGCAGTGGATTTCCAGGAATGGTTTGAGTAGAGCAGTGTGGTAAACTTAGGCCATCCCATTTGAAATAAGTAAACACATTGTGGGGCAGCGTCTGATGTAGGACAATTGGTTTCTGGCAGATTCTGCTACTGTGTGTAGCAGAACAAAGTTTCACTGTGGACAAGTGGCTGCCACTGGCATGGTGGAGGCAGCTGGAGGTCAAGCCTGTTCAAGTGGATCAATCCCCCCTCCCCTCAAGTTGGCCGGTATGAAGCCTTTTGAGCCACTGTTCTGCTGGATGTAATTCTAGTTTCCTGTGAACTTTTTTGACTTTCCTTTATTGTTAATAACCAACAGGAAGTGAGAGTACCTATTGCCTTCTCCATCATTTTCTGTAACTGTTATGCTCTTGAGAGTGCTGACTGTAAGGTGAGTTCAAACTTTCTATGGTTTTTGACTTCCTCTGGTGAGAGCAGAGACTTGTGTCATCATTTATGCATTTATCAGGATATGACATGTCAAGGCTAATATTAACTTACTGCCTGATATTATAGATGCCCCTGTTTTGTCTTTTAATAGTTTTTCTGAGATAGCCTATACATTTTATTTTTAGTTACAGTGCATCGAGTGTATGATTGGGAGGGCTAAGCGGGGGGCTAAGCAGGAGAAGGGGCACGGAAGTGAAATCACAGCTGAGAGAGTGAGGAAGCCCTCAGCCCCTTAAGACGGAGAAAGCACCGGGCCGGATAAATTACATCCCAGAGTGCTGGAAGGAACTTGCAGATGTCCTGGCAAAACCCTGGCAGAGCTTTTCACCATCTCTCTGAGGACAGGGTGGGTGCCCCAAGACTGGAAGGTGCGCATATAGTGCCTATCACAAGGGGGATCAAGGGAGGTGGCAGGGAACTACAGGCCTGTCAGCCTGACCTTGGTGGTGGACAAGTTGATGGAGGGCATTGTCAAGGAGAGGCTGGGGGGGACCTGGATAAGTCAGGGTGCCTGGACGATAGACAGCATGGATTCATCCCGGGGAAATCATGTCAGACAAACCTGGTGGAGTTCTATGACTGGGTGACAAGTGCCTTGGACCTGGGTAGACCAGTAGATGTCCTCTTTCTGGACTTCAGCAAGGCATTTGACTCTGTTTCACGTGGGCCTGTTGGATAAGCTGGGAGAAATGGGGGTGGGGAACCAGATGATCAGATGGATAGGCAATTGGCTCCAGGCCCGGACCCAGAAGGTCGTAGTTGGTGGGATAGTCTCATTCCCAAGGAGGGTCATTAGTGGGGTCCCACAGGGATCAGTCCTTGGGCCCCTTCTGTTCAAAGCCTACGTATCCGACATAAGGACAGGAATCAGGAGTGAGATGAGTCTCTTTGCAGATGACTCGAAACTGGGGGCGGTGGTGGATGGGGAGGAGGGGAGGGTGGCCCTACTGGGGGACCTGAAGGCTCTGGAAAAATGGTCTAGAAAGTGGAAGCTGAGGTTCAATGCCGGGAAATGCAAGGTACTCCACTTGGGGGCCAGAAACCCAGGTCAAGTGTACACCCTGGGGGGGAAATGCTGTAAGTCTCAATGGCTGAGAGGGACCTGGGGGTGGTGGTGGATGTCAAGATGAACAACTCTGAGACTTGTAGGAGGGCAGCAGCCAAGGCCAACAGGATGCTGGGATGCATCGCTAGGAGATCACCTCAGAAGGAGGAGTGATACTCCCTCTGTATAACTGCTTGGTGAGGCGCACCTTGAGTACTCTGCGTGCAGTTTGGAGCCACATAAGCGGGACATTAACCTCCTGGAGAGGGTCCAGAGGAGGGCAACCAAAATGATTTGGGGCTTGGGGGACAGGACCTATGAGGAGAGGCTCAAAGAGCTAAATATGTACACATTGGAAGAGAGAAGGGACCGGGGGGACATGATAGAGGTCTTTAGGTACATGAAGAGGGTAAATAGGGGAGGAACAGTTGGGGTGCTTCGAAGGAAGGAGGAAGGGGCCACTAGAGGGCATGGCTGGAAGCTGGAGGGGGGAAGATTCAGGAGAAAGGAGGAGGTGCTACTTCACTGAGAGGGTGGTGTAGCATGGAATGCACTGCCTAGGGGCTGGTGAGGCAGAGACAGTGGAGGGTTCAGAGGGGTGTGGACAGGTACAGGGAAGGGTTCTGGAAGCAAAATCCAATGCAGCAAGAATATCCGGAACTGGGATGGGGGAAGCCAGAGAAGGCGAGGGGGACAGCAAGGTCAGCACCCAGGTTGGGGACTGACCAAACGAGCAGACACGAAAGACCGTTAGGCCTATTCTGCTGGCATTTTAGTATGTTAGTATGTTAAAGTTACAGTTAATTTGTATGAATGTTGTGTAAATGGTAGGGTGATTTCTGTGATTTTAAGGGTAATTTGTTTGGGATATTTGTTTGTGGGGGTGGGTTGTTCTTTATTTTAACTCTTGGGTGGTTTGATCAATCATGTGCTTAGTCAGGCCTTATTTAGTCTATGTGTGAAGCAACTACAATAATAATAATATCTTTATTTATAAAGCGCTAGTCACAGTGTACCAAAGCACTGTACGATCTATGCAATATTAATTAAAACAACTATAGGAGTGGAGCACCTTCTGGGGGCTCCCTTATACCCTGCTTACAGTTGTGCTTAACTGCTTTAGGGGGTTGGGGGTCCTCCTGGGGCACTGCTCAGATAGTAGACCTGCTCTGTAGATAAACTCTGGGGGTAGGATCAAAAGTGTGGTATACTGGAGGTGCCCGGAAAGTAGACATTATCTGGAAAGGCATTCCCCCTGCCTGATTTCTATTCGCTGGACTCCTGAGTTTTCTACTCAATAGGTGGCTAATGGACCAACTGCCTCAGCTCCTCTCCTTAGGGCAGTTTTTTGTAACACCAGGTCTCTTAGGAATAAAAAGGCACTAATGGAGGCATTCTTTGCGGGTTCCTCTGCAGGCTTGATATTTAACACGGAGACCTGGCTGGGGGATAACTTGAGCTCTATGCTTGAGTCATCCATCCCTTCAGGTTTTTCAATGGTGCATTGCCCTAGATGAGTTGGGGTTAGCCATCTATTTTACATTCATCCTGGGACTGATGGGATACCCCATAGGGCAGACCAGATCATTTGAATTTGTGGCTATAAAAGATGGGCCAGGTAAAAGTTGCAGGATCGTGCTCATGTACCATTCTTCCAGCTGTGGGCACCAATTGCTGAAGGAACTAGAAACTTTCATGACTAGTGGTGGGGTTGCCCAAACATCTGGTTTTGGGTGACTTCAACACTTGAATCAATGATGAAACATCTCTTTTTGCAATGCAGTTCCCCCAGGTGATGTCCTTCTTGGGCTTCATACAGGGAGATGCCACTGGCACACACCAGCACAGCCATTTCCTGAATCTGGTTTTCTCTGTGGGTCTTGATGTCAGTTATATCAGGTTTGATCCAGTCATCTGGTTGGATCACCATGTCATTTAGTTACTCTGAAGGGCTCCTTGTTTAAGCTTCCTGTGGAGATGGTCAGATACCACTCTTTTAAAAACCTCAGGGCGTCCTAGCAGTACTGAACATCTCAGGTATGAGGGCAGCTTGTGCAATGGGAGCTGAAACAGATGTGGAGGGTTATATTTCAGACCTTTCAACTGCCGTTGACTCCCTAGCACCATTATGTACTCCTTCTGATTTCCCACTTCAGGTTGCTCTGGTATGATGCGGACCTGAGGAGGTTGAAAACTAAGTGGTGGAAGTTGGAGCATTGTTGGTGGAGGTCCCACTCAAAGTAAGATAAATTGACACTGAGAACTCATTATGGTGAGTACCAGTGGGCAATCACTCTGAAATAGTCAGTGTTCCTGTCACAGGTGATTGCTGGTGGAAAGAACCATCCAGCTCAGCTCTTCAACACTGTGTACAGACTAATAAACCCAGTCTGTCTGCAGTCCTAAACAGTTTTTTTCTCTTGAGAAGTGGGAGAATTTTAACTGGTTCTTCCTAGACAAGGTGTTCATCATCTGGGCTGGGACATCCCTGAGCAACCTGTCATCAGCTGACAGTGTCTGATCTTTATGCAATGTAGGTACCCATATTTGTGGGCTAAGATTGAACCAGTTTCAGTGGATGATGTATTTTGGGTGGTTTCTGGACTGGGTCCGACCTTCTGTGCATTTGACCATGGGCTGACCAGACTTCTCAAGAATGCTGGGACTCACTCAGTCCAATTGTGGTGGAGATCATTAGGTGTTCCCATAAGGAGGCGGCTTTTCCATCTGCTCTTAAAAAGGCCATGGTGATTCCTCTCTTCAGGAAGGCTTCCTTAGACCCTGATGATCTCTTCAACTACAGACTCATCTCAAACCTTCCTTTCTTTGGGAAGTTGATCAAGAAGGTAGTGGCAGAGCAACAGAACAACACTTGGAATAATATGACATCTATGAGCCTTTTCAATCTGGTTTACATAGTTCTATGTTATGAGGGCTACCGCAGCAGGGTGACCAGCTGAAGAGCAACAGCAACACTGAGAAAGCTGGAATGGCACACATACAAGGAGGGCATGGGACAAAACAGTGACGGCAATCTCAAAAAGGAAAAAAAAATGCTACAGCACCACCACGAGGGAGATAGGGGATGACAGAGGATGCACCGTGGGAGACCGGTGGGGAAAGTGGAATGGTGCACAGACACAATGTGGGATGACAGCCAGAGGGGAGTGCAGTGGCACACACAGAGAGGGGGCATGGATGCAGGACAACAGCACAATGGTGGAGAGGGCAAGGGGGTGGGGCCGCACAGGGATGGAGGATGGAGACACAGGAAGGGCACACACAGGAGGGCCAGGAGGCCAATGAAGCATGACAAGCTGTGGCAGGGCACAGGCACAGATGGGAGGTGGGTATCGGAGCTGCATGCAGGTGGACGGGGGCAGGCAGGTGGCACCCACGGCATGGGGAACCCCACATAGAGGGGTTCTGCAAAGTGCGGGCGGTGTGGGAGAGCAGTGCATAGATGTGGTGTGGGGCTGGTAGGCTGGAGTGTAGGGGCACAGAGACAGCAACAGGGGGAAGTGCGACAGGGGCACAGCACGGTAGGGTGCACCCTGATGATGAGTGCACATGGGAGCGTGGAGAAGGTGCAGCCAAGGTGTGGTCTGAATTGGCCACATGAGTGAGGCCTGATGGTGGCACATCAGCAGTGGATGACACAGGTGTGACATTGCAGTTGCAGGTCCTATGGACTAGACCTGCATCTGAAAGTTGTGCACAAGACCCCTAAGGTAGTCCTGCATGCTACGCACACCATACTCCACCACAATGGTCTCGAAGTGGAGTGTCAGGTCCCTGCATGCCTTCTTTGGCTTGCCAGACCAAGTGCTAGACACAAGCTGCTCCATGCTCAGTGTGCTGAGCCACTGCTCCTCCCAGAGGCAGTCCAGGAAGAGTCAGATGTTCGGATGACTAGCACCGAGGTGGGTGTTGAATGCACGGTGCCAGTCCTCAACCGCATTGTTCATCCTCACCAGACCACTGCACATCGCCTGATACATATTCCACAAAGAGACCTGGAATAGTAGGCGCCACCTGGTTGTGAGATCCACTGGGTGTCCGACCCAGGTATCCTCCATATAATCGAGGAGTGGTCATGGGATAGCCTCATTCTCCTGTTAGAAGGGCATGTCCAGCAGCTCAGCATAAGCTCCTGCTACATCATCCAGTGACATGAATGCCAGGGCGAGGAGCATGCATACCTGCAGTGCGAAGTCTGCATCCATGGCATACCAGTCATGCAGTGCAACACTGCCCTGCACATGGCACCACACAGCCTGGCAGAAGTGGAAAAAGCACCCCCGAACAACGGCCCTATTGAACACAGCTGTGAAGGCACACCAGGCTGCATGCTCGAAGTCCATCAGTGCAGACCACAGCTGTGCACTACACAGTAGCTGACACAGCTCAGTGAACACCCGCATGTACACACGTTCCATCCATGTACACATTAGGACATACACAGATGGTAGGACGAGTCTGGACCGCATGCCGTGGACATTGTAGAGTGGTGGTGTGGTACAAAAGGTGCCATCCAGGAACCAGCCCTGGTACCCAGTAAGGAATATCAGGTCATGCTGTGTTGTGAATACGAGCATGCAGTCCCCTGATGGACCGCTGCCATATTGTAGGAACTGGGCACTGTCGCATGTGACCGTATATGCCTGTGGCAGGGGAGCGCAGTCATGCTGCCAGGCATTACAGGACAGCCCCTTGCAGCCTGGTGCACATGCTGGACTATGCAGCACAGCAGGGGCATGACTGGCAGCCTGCTGGTGATGGCATCTGTCACCCCAGCTGAGGCCTGCTCAACGACCTGTGTGGTACCCTCGAGGTTCATCTGCACACACTCCCGCACACCTGCCAACACACCACGGATGCAGACCTTCCCTGCATCTGGGACATAATTGTGTGGTTATCCAGTATGGACAACATGGTCCACTATGGTGTGTGCCCATGCAGGGCAGGCATGCCTGTGGCCCTGCACACACCTGCAATACACCTTGCCATTTTTCTCCTTGTCCCTGCGGTAGACATTGTCACGGTGGGCATGGAGCGGTCTCTCTTTTTGGCTGGTGAGGAATGAAACAGTCTTCATTCTTCACTGGCTGACAGAGTGACAGCCTTCTGTTCTGCTGCATGCCCCTTTATGGGCATGCTGTGCAGTTCTGTGCCTGTCTGACATGCCTAGCAATATGCCCACAGTGCCAACAAAATGACGTGCTGCCTGTGGACATGCCCCCTATGTGCTTCTGACTGTGCAGCCGCTAAAGTAAAGGAGTGGGCACCTGCTCCCTGCTGCCTGGTATATGCACTGGGGAGGATTTGCACTGACTGCATTGTTGCTTGTCCAGTATTGTCCAGTATTGATGCAGTGCTGTGGCTGAGGCACCTACTGTGCTGGAGTCCGTGTTGCTTGCGGCTGCTGATGGCCCCCACGTTGTCCGTTGAGTTGTGCAGTGTACAGCCCTACTATGCTGAGGCGTCCTATCGTTCAGAGCTACCTATCAGTTGTTGTAGGCTGTGGTACTCAAACCCACGGTGTCTGTGTGTCTGGTATAGCCAGCGGTGCAGTGGTGGTGCATGCCTTGAGAGTGGCTTGCCTGCAGCATGTCTGTTCAGGCCCTTCATGGCCCAGTAGTTGTCTGGGTGTGCTGTGTGAGAGATGGGGCCCGCGGGCATCAGTGGGTCTGGGGGGATTACCAGTTGTGGTGTGCAGTGCTGGGGGAAGTTGTTGCTGTGGTGTGTGGGTGCTTTGTACTGCTAGTGTTGCCTGCATATGTGTGTGTTTATGTGTGTGTGTGTGTGTGTGTGTGTGTATGTGTGTGTGTGTTTGTGGGTGTGCGTGTGCACGCAAAAAAATGGTGGTCGCCATCTGTGTTGGGTCACTCTTGTGACCAGGTCTCCCTTATGACCTGGTCACCCTTATGACCAGGTCACCTGTTATGACCAGCTCACCCTGACCAATGTTGCCCCCAAAAAGTGCAGCCTTTCTCCGGGTATCCATTCCTCAGTAGCCCATCTCCTAGGCTACCGGTTTATAGCCTTGCCATGGTATAGAAACTATGTTAGTCAGGGTGCATCATGATCTCTTCCTAATGAGGGGTATCTGACATCATTCTATTCTTGCCCTGCTTGACCTGTCCTCAGTATTTGATATGGTGGATCATGGAGTGCAGCTGTATCACATAAGGCACTATGTGGGACTCTCAAGGATGGTGTTACAGTGGTTTGAGTCCTACATGTCCAGCAGAGTGCAACAGGTGGCACTTGGCTCTTTCAGACTGAGTAGTGCTGTGGTCTGCTGTGGTGTGCCTCAGGGGGTGATTCTGGCCCCCATGTTGTTTGCCATGTACATGTTGTTATTAGGGGAGATCATCAGACACTACAGCTTGGCATTTCACTTCTGTGCTGATGACATCCAGTGGTATGTGTCTTGTGCCCCTGATGACAGTGCGGTGTCTCAAAACTGAGTCAGTGCCTTAGAGAAATCCACGATTGAATGGTGGACAGCTGGATTAGGCTTAATTCCTCAAAGACATAGGTACTACTAGTGGAACCAGATCAGAAAGGTTCAGCGGCAACAAGTGGTAGTGCCACCCTTCCTTTGTTGAACAGTGTGGCTCTTCACACTGCAAATAGGTGGAAGAATCTGGGAATCATTGTGGACTCCAATCTGACTCTGTAGTTTCAAGTACCAGCTGTTGCCTGCAGTGGCTTTTATCACCTTCATAACATCACCCAGATCAAACCCTATCTTGAACCAACTGATCTAGCAACACTGGTACACGCCTTAGTCATGTCTAGGTTGGATTACTGTAGTGCTCTTTACCTTGGGTTTTCCATGAAGCTGAAACATCACTTGCAGCTAGTTTGGAATGTGGTAGCATGACTGGTTGCTGGGACCTCCCGGGTTCAAGCAGATTACATTGGTTCTCTGCACTATCCACTGACTGCCAGTTTAGTGGTGCATCAGCTTCAGGTGTGCTTGTTGACATACAAGGCCCTGCATGGTCTGGGTCTAGGCTACCTGAAAGGCCTCCTGGTTTCATACACTCCTTGTCGTGCCATCCAGTCAGTGGAGGCAGACGTTCTGTCCATCCCTAGATCTCGGCTAAAATTCATGGGTGACAGGGCATTTGGTATTATGGCTCCAATCCTTTGGAAAGTCTTTTCCCAAGAGGTGAGAGGTGCTCCTTCAGCTTCCATGTCAAGTGCCCAAAATGCAAAATGCTGAGGCAAAAAAAAAGAGGACAAAATATTGCAGAGAAAGACCGTGCAGATGAAATGCAGCTAAACTGAAAACCATTGAAATTCTGGGAAAGTGCAGATTTGCTATTCCCACACCATGCCAATATGGATCACCACTCCAGTGCAACTGGGGGTGGGGGGGGGAGTGCAGATTTACTATTGCCACACAACACCATCCCAGATCATGATTCCAGTGAAATGGAAGGTAACGGGCAACCACATTGTTAAGGCACCTTGCTACTGCATACACTGTGCTCTTGTGTGTTTCAACATTTTGACTGCGCTGACTTGACCATGGTCCTTTTCCCTGTGAGGACTTGACTTGATACCTTCCTTCACTGACCACTTTTAAAAGATCTTTAAAAACTCACTATTTTACTTCAAGTTTTGGCCTTAAGTCATGATTTTAAATGACTTTGTCGTATTTATTGTTAGGCACCCGGAACCTCTGGGATTGAGTGCCATATAAACAAAATTGCCTTGCCTTGCCTATTGTTGAGTGACACCCCAAATGTTTGCTGCAGATGCCCACTGGTGATACATGTAGACAGAAGGCACCATCATCTGCTATTGCACCATGTCATGACATTGCACACATCGTCCCTCAGTAGGGCTTAGTTTAGTGTGCAATATCACCTCAATAGTGTTGACTACAGTCAACACCACTTGACCACAGACCAGTTATGTACACATACTTGTTGGAGACATGCCACTACATGAATGTCTGCCATGCACTGCAGGGGTGTACTAGTACCACAGAAGATAGATACACATGTACTGGTGCTCAGTTATTTACTGGGGTTGTGCACAGGTACAGTACATTGCACAACATGGTTACTGAACTCATCGTGAATGGCCTAACACTACCCTATGCAATTCTTCCATATCTCTAGGCCAAGTGCGCTGTGTTCCTCTAGGGCTGTGATAGCAGTGGGGGCCATGTAGGTGTGTGTTGGCACCTACTGTGATGGCAGTCGCTCACACAGGCTGTGGTGCGATCATGCTGTGCCTCCCCAGTAGTGCATGGTCTAAGAATTATGACACACAGGTGTTGTGGTGACATCAGATACATGGAGAAGGATGTTGAAGGCTCTCAGGAGAGAGGGAGTGATTGTGGTGGCCATCATAAAGTGACTATATGTAGAGGGTAGTGGTACTCCAGGTTACAGTAGGCGCTGGTGTGCCCTTGACAGAGGGTGGCATAGCTGTGACTGGTACAGCTGTCCAATAGACAAGTTGGCTGATATCTAATAGTGAGAGGAGGCTTGAAAGGGCTGGCAGCCATGATGGTCACTGAGGCCCCAGGATCAGATGCGTTGCATCTGTGGATACTTAGGGCTGTGGCACCAGGACTAGCTGATCCCTTAGTAATTGTCTTCACAGGCCCCCTGAGGACAGCTGCCAGATTGTGGGTGGCTGTCATAGTGCAGTCCCAAACAGGGGGCAATGAACAGGCAGGGCACTGCAGTACTGACAGTCGACAATAGGATCACAGGGTACTGAGAATGTTGTAGGCTACTTGGAGCACAACAGTCTGTACAATAGTATGCCACACAATTCTCACCATCTCACCCACACATGTGACCTCTACACTCAGACCGGCTGGCTCCAACTATCAAACCGCATAAAGTTTCTCACCTGCTCCATGGTCAAAAAAATCTACCTTGGCCTTGCACCTTCTGGGGTCTCAACTCTGTTACAACACCGAATTAACAAATGGTGCCTTAGGAGATCCACACTACAGCTACTGAAAGTCCCCCACTGTCACACTTCACATAGACAACGCTCTTTTGCTTATCGAGCACCACTCTGGTTCAATGGCCTCAGCCCAACCATCTCCTCTGCCCCAACTATTGGTATGTTTAAAACTAGACTCCAGGACTATCTCACTACCAACAGCTCCTGTGACTGCCCAACTTAACCTTGTTTCTCCACTTCCCTTTCTGCTCTAGTTGTCCCCCCTCACTGGATTCTACCCTTACATCTTGGTATACCCAATGCTGCACTTTTCACCCTCTTGCCACCTTTCCTACATTCCTTCTCCCCCCCTACCCTCTTCCCTCTCCCTATGACTCTGGCACTTCTTATCTGTTGTCTATTTTCTCTGACAAATGCCGCTGGCTGCCTTGTTACAATGCTACCGTTGAACTGTATTAATCTGTACTCTGTTTGCAATGTGCACATTGTTGTAATGCCTGTCATGATGTTCCCCATAATTTGTATTTCTCTGACATGGAACCTTTGTAAAAGAGCCATGGCTCAAAGGTATTTGTAATCCTAGACTTGATAAATAAAAATAAACTAAAAAAAACAAGTCTGTTGTGGGGTGGTCCTGTCAGGCTCAGTTGATAGTGTAGTGTGTGTGTACTGTACTGTAGGCCTCAGTTTTCTCAAGATAATTACTAGACTGGGTGCAAAGCTTCAAGGAGTCTAGGACATTAACCTTATTCATCTGAAAAGCAGAGTTAATGGGGATATGCACTGTTGTGGACCAGGTACGCGCAATTCACACATATTCAGCCCATGTGGCTCTGCACCTCTGGACAGGCAGGGGTGCATGGTATGCAAAGCCACATGCCTCTGCAAGGCACCTGTCAATGGCCCCACCACCATTGCACTGCTGCATGGATAGAGGATTAAGGAGTTGAGAGTCACAAGCGGGAGGTTAGTCAGATGCCTGTTCTGGGTCCTGAAGTGAATCCCCTGCTCTGTGTGAGCAGGGCATTCTGGGTAGGCACAGGCCCATCTGTTTTTAAAAGTATGGATGAGTGCTCAAATGGATGCCCAACTCCTCCCTGTCAGCCCAGTCAGCTGGGCCATCAAGGTTGAGGGAATTCCTGTCCTACAATAACCAGCGGGTGTCATGGGGGGGCGCAAAAAAGATATGGAAAGATCCTGCTGCTGCATCCTGCACCCCTTCCGTGTCCAGAACTCTGCGCCTTCATGAGTGACATGGACTGTAGGCACACTTCCATACCCCCCCAGACTGGTCATGCACATAGCTGTGCGATTAGCCAGAGGGATCGAGTATGCAAGGGGTGCATGCCCCTTTCATGAATGCCATCAGGGGGACCATGAGACTTCTGGTTCATGGCATTCCATCATAGGGTCTTCTATGCACCACAGGTACACAGTGTGTAGGCAATCCATCCCTTAATGCATAGGGGTGAATAAGCATAACATTTTTTTCCAGAATTAAACAATGTCAGTGGCTCAGCTGGTTGCACTCTCACTTCTGATGCTATAAGATCAGAAGGCTGTGGGTTCAATCTCCATACCAGTAACTTGGTATAAATCCCAGTATGACACTGTGGTGCTGCATGAGGGTTCAGTCAGTAACATTGCATAACAAAATAAAGGGGACAAAACTAAAGTGGCATAAACAATGTCACCATCAATATTGGCAGCACAGAATGTAGTGTGCCAGAACAATGTAGGCCACACAACACACAGGTAGAAAACAACCTCCACCACATGGAGGCACTGCACTGGAACACACAGCAGCAGGCATCCATGCACAGGAGCAGCACAGGGGTGCAGGGAGATGGAACAGGGCAGGTGCAACCACCACTGAGGGAAGCAGGCCACTGGACATCTACCATGGTAATCTAATGGCACAGACACCCACATGGTAGGGCACCCCCACTCAGAATGCTGAGTGATATAGAATGTGCTCTGGGTAACAACTGGAGGACAGGTGGACCATGGCCACCATATGCATGGCCATGCATAATGCAAGGGGCCAGAAGCACAAGCCAGCATGTCCCCAGCAACACACAGGACAGGGGAGATGGCATGCTGGCTTGTGCTCCTGGCCCCTGTGGTTCTAGTGCAGTATCTCCATGTGGTGGACTTTGTTTGCTACCTGTGTGTCGTGTGGCCTGCATTGTTCTGGCACGCTTCATATTGTGCTGCCAATATTGATGGTGACACTGTTTTTGCCACTTTATTTTTGTCCACTTTATTTTGTTCTGCGGTGTTACTGACCAGAACCTGCATGAGGTGGGTGCTGCACTCCTCATGTACCATCTTTCAGATGAGACATAAAACCAAGGTCCTGTATGGCTGTTCTGGTGGCTGCTCAACTGGACATTAGTGATCCCACAGTCCTTCTTCAAAGGAGTAGGGTTATTTTATTTTAAAGAAAATCAAACTGAAACACAAGTCATATAAACTAAAAGGACTGAGAAAAGGAAAACGGCGTAACTAGAAAACCAAAAATTATACAGAAAACACAGTGCTACAGAATACAATCATGATTCCATATGAATATCAAATTATATCCCTGAAGACACGCATCTTATTTGAGAAAAAAGGAAAATAAACAGCACTAAATATTAAGCATTCCAGAATATTTTTTCCATAAAGACCTAACTTTACTTCCAGCAAGTGATTTTGCATCTCTCTCCTTAACCTGTTGTAAAGATATTATTTCTTACTAACTTCATACGCATTATCAATTGTTGTTGAAACACCCATGAATAATGAGCCTGTCCTAAATAGTATTTCAGTAAAGCAAACATTACCTATAAAGTTGCAGGAGAATACTTTTTCCACTGATCAGAAAAAAAGCCCAAACCAACTCCTGATATGTTAAATCAGTAATAATTGTTCATTCCAAGCTTGTGCTATATTTCTCCAAAATTGAGACCCATAAGCAAAATTCAAAAAAAAACAGATGTGCTTGAGTTTCAAGAATGTCCTTACAACAAAGCATTGGGCAATAGCAGTCATCCAGCTGTTTATGCTTGTGATTACTGTTGACTCTTAGCTTGAGGACATCCCATGCAAATGCAGGTACTTGCTTAATTGCAACAATGTGGTCTTGAATTTTAATTGTGGACAATTTGGAAAACTTACTTTGCCTGAAAAAGCAGTATCTATAATTAGTTTAAACAGACTTTTCCTAGTTAGTGTAGAAAGTAAGGCATGTTGAATCCTTCATCTTATAAATGTTTGCATAAGTGTTTAAACATATTGCAGTACCTACTTTAATATTAATATTGCTATCAATCTATATTTATACTGTCCCCAGGCATCAATACAGTTACCCATTCAGTCAAAACTAGTTTCCAGTCATGTCCCTCTGGTTTTCATACCCTGACAAAAGTTAGCATATATAAATACACTATAATAAAATACCAATTAGCTTATCATATTAACCCCTCCTTCACTAATTGACATATTGTATATGTTATGTTTCTTTTAATAAGGTTGAGATGGCTTCCCCAGAAAGCTTGGAAAGCATACTATATAACCTAGTTTCCAATACTATGGGCAGTGAAAAAACATAACTTATGTATAAATACACCAGTAACACTGAAATTTTAATCAATACTGTCTTCTTGTTTTGAAATCTGTCTTTCCTTCCAGTGACCTATCATACAGTCTGCAGTCTTTAAATATACATCCCAATTCTTTGAAGCCATATCTTCTTTACCGAATTACATCACTAATATTTTAATATTTTCTTCTGTAATTATTACTTGTGCAAGCTTTTTGTTTAAAGGCATTGGTACCCTCCCTATTATTGTGACTTTACATTTATTGTAATTAACTCTAAAACCTGATATCTTTGCATATCTAGACAATTTTTCTATAACTGCTCCTTCTGATACCTTTTTATCTGAAATTAATACCACATCATATGTGTAAACCAGAATTTTAACTGACTGCAACATAGGTGTGAGACTAATCCCCTTAATCCATTTGTCTGTTATGATATGGAGCAAAAAAGGATCAGTACTAAATATATATAGCCAAAGGTTTATAAAGCATCCCTGCCTTACCCCTTCTGCATGTTAAACTGTCTTGTCCCTTCCATCTGTTTACAGATAGTTGTACCATCACCTTAGCATAAAACCCATGAATCCATTTAATGAAGCAGTCTGGTATCCCATACTCTACTAAGGGTTGAAATGCATATTCATGAGATAGGCAGTCAAAGGCCTGTTCTTGATCTTTACTGATCACATAGCTCTCAGCATTTCCTGTTTGCTTCCTAAAAAATACTTCCCTTGGTAAAAGCAAATTGTCTTGCAACTTATGCTTTGGGACAGAACATGCCTGAGCTGGAAAAATTAATGTGTCTGCTGTTTTGAACAGACTGCAAGCCAATAGCTTTCCTAAAATTTTTAAAGCCATATTCAATACGTTTAGCAGTCTCCAGTCATTTAAATTAGCCTTGTCTCCTTTTTTATGTATTAAAACCAAAACTGCTTTAGCCACTGAAGATGGTAATGAATTAAAATCCAAAATAAAATTAAATGATGTAACTAAAGTGGGGACCAACTCAGAACAAAATCTTTTTTTAAATTCAGCCCCAAATCCATCAGATCCAGGAGCAGTGTCATTGTCCCGGATTTCCCCCTTTTCCCTCACAAAAAGACAGAGACCATCGTTTGTTGTTGTGCTCAGATTGGCAATTAATTTATTTATATATCATAATTCCATGTTCCATTTCATCATATTTTATTATTATATCTCTCACAATTTCATTTATTTTCATCCATATATCAATCTCTTTTCATCCCTCTTTATTCCTCTTTTTCTCCCCTCAGGTGAAAACCTGGGTGCCTTCTTTTTCTTCTCCTTTTCTGTTAGGTAACGGTGAAAACTGAGACTGCTTTTCTCCTTCAGCTTATTTCTCTTTTCATCTTATTCCTTTTTCTTTTCTCCCCTCCGCTCCCCTGATCCCCCCCCTTTTTCTGCCATCCACCTTTGGCAGTCCAGTAACCATGTTATTATCTGCTATCCACCTTTGGCAGTCCAATAACCATCCTACTGGACACATCTGTCATCCACCTTTGAGAGACCTACCATACAGTCCCTTTTTGACTGTCTTCCCTCTTGCTCTATCTTGTAGGGTGGGTGGGAGGATCAAAACTCTAGCAAAAGTGACTGAACCACCTCTGTGCTGTCCATTATGTACCTCCACTTGCCCCTCCTCTTCCTGTTGCTTGGCCATTGTTCTATCCGCTGGCCCCTCCCCTTCCTTTCCCCTCCCCTTCTGAGCACACCATCTTGATAGAAAGGGAAGAGGTGCGCCAGGACAACCTGGTCTGCCCCTTAAAGGGCAAACTCCATTGTTCCGGATTCCCCCCTTTTCCCTCACAAAAAGCAGAGACCATTGTTACAATGCTACAAGTCTTGATGGCTGATTGGGACCTGGGGGTGGTGGTGGATGTCAAGATGAACAACTTGGAGACTTGTAGGAGGGCAGCAACCAAGGCCAACAGGATGCTGGGATGCATCGCCAGGGGGATCACCTCCAGAAGAAGGGAAGTGATACTCCCTCTGTATAACTGCTTGGTGAGGCCACACCTCGAGTACTTTGTGCAGTTTTGGAGGCCACACTTAAAGAGGGACATTAAACTCCTGGAGAGGGTCCAGAGGAGGGCAATGAAAATGATTTGGGGCTTGGGGGACAGGACCTATGAGGAGAGGCTCGAAGAGCTAAATATGTACACATTGGAAGAGAGAAGAGACTGGGGGGACATGATAGCGGTCTTCAAGTACATGAAGGGGGTAAATAGGGGAGGAGCAGTAAGGGTGCTCCGAAGGAAGGAGGAAGGGGTAACTAGAGGGCATGGGTGGAAGCTGGAGGGGGAGATTCAGGGGAGAAAGGAGGAGGTGCTACTTCACTGAGAGGGTGGTGGAGCCATGGAATGCACTGCCCAGGGGGCTGGTGGAGGCAGAGATGGTGGAGGGGTTCAAGAAGGTGTGGGACAGGTACAGGGGAAGGGTTTTGGAAGCAAAATCCAGTGCAGCGAGAATATCCAGAACTGGGAGGAGAAGCAGAGACAAGGCGGGCAGGAAGGTCAGCTCCCAGGGTGGGGGCTGACCAAACGAGCAGACACGAAAGACCATTAGGCCTATTCAGCTGGCATTTTAGTATGTTAGTATGTTAGTATTGTTTGTTGTTGTGCTCAGATTGGCAATTAATTTATTTATACAGTATATCATAATTCCATGTTCCATTTCATCATCTTTTATTATTATATCTGTCACAATTTCATTTATTTTCATCTATATATCAATCTCTGATCATCCCCTCTTTCTTCCCTCTTTTTCTACCCCCAGGTGAAAACCTGGGTGCCTTCTTCTTCTCCTTTTCAGTTACGTAACGGTGAAAACCAAGACCACTTTTTTCCTTCAGCTTCTTCCTCTTTTCGTCTTATTCCTTTTTCTTTCCTCCCCTCCTCTTCTCCCCCCCTTTTTCCTTATTAGCCAGTCTCCAGCTTGCGTTGGACGACTGGCTTTCCCCTCACTTAGAGTACTGTTCTCCCATACCTCTGGGAAACCTCCTTCCCAGTCCTTCTCTTCTCCCCCTTTATTTTTTTTTTTTCATCTTCCGTTTTTTGCATGCCTCCTCCATGCTTCTATAAAACCCATCATTTCTGTATTGAACATGTCTATGGCTAGATCTGACAGGTGCACGCCATCTGACCTGTAAAAATCTTCTACCCACTCTTCCACACCCTGCAGTATTACTTGTCCTACCATTTTTTCTTACCAGTGTCCCTACCCTTCTGTTCATCTGTCTCCTGGCCCTATCCACAGCTTTATGGCTGTGCTCATGTCTCCAAACCCTCCTTGGTATCATATCCGACCGGACAAGGCTTACCCTAGGCCACCACTGCTGTATTGTCTCTAGGTCCCTTTTTATCTGCATGTGTGTGCCCATTCATGGCTTGTCCCCAAGGTCATTACCCCCTAAATGTATAATAATTAAGTCTGGCATGGGTCGCTGCTCCTTTAACTCCTTCAAGGTGGGGAGCAGTTGTGCCCATCTCATCCCCCAGATGCCACGCCAAACCAATCTACATTGTTTCATGTCTTGGTAAAGCTGCTTTCCCCCAGCCTTTTTCTCAGCTCTCCTTTCTGACCAATAAATATAAGAGTGGCCGCAGATCCAGACTTCCGAGCTCCTCCCTCTTCCTATAGGGATTAAACAAAATAAATTTCTTTATATATGGTGTTAGTTTCTTACCATGATATCACCTCTCCCTGCCCCCCATGTGGCTCCATATCTGTAACAATAAACATAGGTGACACGTTAGTCTCTACACTGCAGTGTTTGAATGTATCTCTTATAACTGGCAGACTGCCAGCACCCCTTTTCCAAAATATTATTCACAGTCTCGCCTGCCACTGCCCACTGTGAGGCAGCCCCTATCCGTAGGGAGTGGGAGGAATAATTAATTGGATCCTCCCCCAGAAATTGCATGCCTTTCTTGAGCAATGCTGTGACTTGATAACTTGTGACCCTACTTCCATCACCATGCAGAAATAATCTCCCTGTCCTATTCCCATGCTCTGCGATGAAAGCCCACAAAGCCTGCACTGGGCACACTGCTCCCTCTACATGTTTCTTTAGTGTTATCATGCAACCCTGTCTCCTTTGATCTATTTTTGACCTCTTAATCCTGATCTGTATCTCCTTCAACCCCCCCAGCTTATATCTTCCCATTCTAATCCCCCTTCCTTGTCTTGCCTGCCATGGTCTACCACCTCACTCACTCTCATGGCCCCTACAAACATTACAGCATAAATCTTGTGAAATAGCTGGGCCTCGGCCTTTGATCTGCATAGTGCTGGTAACATGCCCTTTAGTTTCACCAGCCACTGTTCCCCTATTGGTCTTCTATTATCCACCATCCCTTGTTTTAACCTACCCCATCCCTGCATCATTCTTCTATTAAACATTGATTTTGTTGAGTCCTTTCATCCTTTTAGACTGCAAATAACACTAATCCCTGCCAAGTAGACCCCCATTGTGATGTGGGCTGTGCCTTTTTGCCATTGCTCTACAGTGAACTTCCCCAATTGCTCTTCTGTGAGCAGCCTACTTACCTCCATATGGTGTTTTGCCCTGAATGTTTGAAACACTAGCCAGGCCCCATTGTAGGCCCTCAGAGTCTGTGGTGCCCATGAACTACAGAACAACAGTTTTGCTCCTTCTTGCCAACATCCCATATGTTCATTGGTATGGGTGTTTTTTGCTCCTCCACTGTTGGTGCCAGCATCCGGAAACGATCCAGCTGCAGACGGGAAAGGCTGTCAGCCAGGGTATTGTGTACCCCATCTATGTGTTTCACTCTGAATGACATGTTCAACTGCAATGCCCTTAGCACCAGAAGTCACAAAACTTGCATGACCATTTCTGACCTGGCTCCCCTGTTGTTTAGGACCTCTACCACTGCTCTATTGTCACACAAAAATGTCACTTTCTGATACCGTAATTCTTCCTCTTAAACCAGGGTGCATACCCAGATGGGCATGATCTCTAACAATGTTATATCTTTTACGTTGCCGTCCCTCACCCAGTCTGATGGTCATGGCTCTGCAAACCATCTGCCCCTCAGATAACCCCCCCATGCCTAGGCCCCCAGCTGCATCTGTGTAAAGATTGAGGTCTGTGTTATACACCCATTCCTCCTGCCAGAAGGAGCAGCTATTATAGTCCCTGAGGAATTCCTCCCATACTTTAAAATCCTCCTTGACTCCCTTTGTCATGTCTACCCAATGGTGTGGTCTGGTCACTCTGGCTGTAACCCTTGCTAACCTTTTGGTGAAAGCTCTCCCTGACCCAATATCCCTGCATGCGAAGTTCGGATGTCCCAATACTTGTACCTGTTTTAATTGTACTCTTCTTTTCCTGGTATGTATTTGAATCAGTTCCTTCAGTTTTTCCACTTTTTTGTCTGGCGGCTGCAATATTTCCTCTGGGGCATCTATCTCAATACTCAGAAATTCTAACACCTTACTGGGCCCTTCCGTTTTTTTCAGGTGCCAATGGAACCCCTAGTTCTTTACACAGCTCTTGGAAACTAACATTTTTTCTGTCTTTCTTCTCCCACTGCCTATACAAAGGAAATCATCCAAATAGTGAATCACTGTTTTATAACCAGTACTTTCTTGAAATATCCACTACTAACATGTGCTGAATGCTTCGAATGTCACACTTGCTATAGAGCAACCCACGGGCATGGCTTTGTCAAAATAGTACTGTCCCCAATTTTAAACCCCAACAGGTCCCAGTCCTCTTTTCTAACTGGAAGTAATCTGAAAGCAGACTCTATGTCTGTCTTTGCCATCCATGCATCCGCAGTTACCCGGATAATCTGAACTGCATCTTCCAAAGTGGAATATATCACTCTACTATATTCCTGGCTGATAAAATCGTTCACTGAATCGCCTTCCGGAAAGGATAGGTGATGAACCCTCCTGTATTCCCCCTCTTGTTTTTTGGGGACTAAACCCAATGGAGAAATCCTCATATTCTGCAGTGGAGGGGTATCATATGGTCCCTCTATTCTTCCTGCTGCCTTTTCCTTCTCTATTTTTTGTCTTAACATTTCTTCCCTCCCTCTTACTGAACCCAGATTGTTCGCCTCTCTGGCTTGCCTTGGGCCCTCACACTGCAATGAAAAACCTGTGCAAAAACCTTTTTTAATCATCTCTGCTGTTTTCTTATCTGGTATCTGTCTAACCATTCTCTCCATGCCTCTATCCTGATGGGGGTTCTAGCTTCTTTAAACTGCTCCCTTGTCTGTGTTTCATTTTCTCCACCAAAGTCTCCCCCTCCGCTTGATGTCTGGCCTTGCTAATCAGTGATTCTGACTCCCCCTACTTGCATGTCCCCTGCCCTTTCCCCCTCTATTCCATGTCTGCCCTTTATAGCCCTGTCCTTCATGAAAAAACTGTTGACCTAACCCTTGCCCCCCAGATCCTTGGGCTCCCTGGACCCATGTTGTCCTGCATCTGCTCGCCGGGTGTGATCCCACCACATTTTGAGCATGCATGCCAGAAATGGCATTGTGGTCAGGAACAAAAGGCCCTGTTGTAAACCCAGCAACATCTCTGTGGCATGGTACCTTTTTTCCCAAACTCTCCATCAGGCATGGACTGATCAGTTATGTAGTCTGTCCACAAGTCTAATTGTTTCGTGCCCCATCTTACATTCCCATATGTTACCATCCTCTGCAGAAAGAATTCATCATAATATATCCACCCCACACCCCCCCTTTTGCTTTTGCTGTCCTTATTATCAAGGAGTATGTGATGAGTGAGATGCCCAACTCAGGCTTCTTCTCCAGTACTATGGCTGAGAATGTGGCAAAACCTACCAACCACCCTTCCCAAGTCTTCCCTTTGGTGAATTTGCCCTCCTCTTTCTTGCCTAATAAAACTACCTCTGCTGACATTTCACTCTTCCCTATATTCTCTGTTTTCTTGTATTTTGCTGCCGCTTCCCAGCTTACTAAAGTGAAAATATCCACATACTCTCCCTTCCGTATCTTTTCTTTTGTGGCCAATGGGACGTGTTCCCCCACTGTCATCCCAGGAGTTCCTATCTCCCTTGTTCCTTTTCCCTCTTTTTCTACTCCTCCTTCTTTTTCGTTCGGCACCTTCTTTTCTACCCTAATCTCAGCCAGTGCTGACTCCAGCTGGCCTAAACCCCCTGAGCCAAGTGCCGAAACGATTTGACTTATGTACTCTTTGATGCTGTCACCAACAGAGCCGGGTGCATTACCTGTGGCTTTGTCCGCTCCTTGCTGCCTGCTGTCCTCCTGGTGCCCCAGTATGCTTCCCCCTGGTTGAAAGGTTGGTTGCCCTACTAGAGGCTGTGGGGGAACCACTGTGCACTGGGGATCTGGTCTGGGCTCCATTGGGGGAACCACAACCTGGTCCTGGGGAGGTACTGATGGTACCGGGTCTACTGATTGCAGAGGTACGGTCTAGCCGCCTTGGTAGGTCCCACTGTCAGTGGTTGTAGCCTGGCTGGGCTGTGTGGCTTCTCAGCTGGCCATTTCCCTCTGCCCACTTTACCCTTCACTGCTTTCCTTTTCTCTCCAGATCTCCCTGGTTCCTCCCCTTCCACCAACTCCCACATTCTATTGGCTTTTTCTGCCAACTCCATTATAGCGCTGTAAGCATCTTCTTTTGAAGGCCTGCTCTTCTTGGGTGCCATGTTCCTTGCTTCTTGCAAACTGTGAAGACACTGAAGAAAAGAAAAGAAAATTCCATTATTAAAAACTCTGCCTGGGGCCGTATCCCAAGTGGCCAGGCCCACTTCCCCCAGCGGCAGCCCCTGACGGTGACAAACATGCCTTTTTGTGCCCCTTTTATACTTCTGGCTTCCCCCAATCCATTCCTGTTCCCCTGTCATCCTTTTTCCTGGGTCTCCTTCCATTGCTTGACCCATATGACATGTGACGTCAAGCATGGTCTGGCCCTTTTCCACCAGTCCTCTGGCCTGCTCCTGCACGTTGTTGCCTCATGGCTCCCTGGTGCTCTTTTTCCCAAAGGCCACCTGCCTTGCATTCCACCCAAAGAAAACTCTGTCCCATTGCCCCTCCTGTGGCCTTCCAGGCCTAAACATCTTTCCCCCCACATGCCTTCATATGCCTTTGGCTACTGGTCCTCCGGGCCTATCCATTCCCCTCCCTTTTGCTCCATTTCCCATCTGGCTGCGCCATGTGGCCTCATCCCTTTTAGGGCCCTCCCGTGGCTTCCGCTGCCATGCTTCTGACCTGTCAGGCCCCACATCTCTTTCTGTGCCCCCCAGCTAGCCTCTGGCCGCCTGTGGCCATGCTGCAACCTTTCGCCCCCCCTTTCACCATATCTTGTGGCATTTTTGGCCTGTACATCCCCCCCACATGCCCTCGCTGGCCTCTGACTGCATTTCCCCATTGTCCACTGTAACCATGCCAGCTTGGAGCTGCCACCCCACAATGTGCCTTTTATCTCCTTGTCTGCCATTTTGAGGCATGCTGCAGAGTTGCCATTCCCTTTTTCCATTCAGACCGCATGGTCCTTCGGGTGTGTGATGTCACGCCATGCGTATTTGCTGTGGTAGCCCAAACGGCCAAGCCTCCGATTGTCTGCCTCTTCCCCCAGGTATTTTACTGCCTTGCAGTCCTACAGGGCACACCCCTCATGTAGAGCCCCTTCATTGGCCTCACTACTCCATTTTCGACCCTGCTTGCCTCACGGCCTCCTTGTGAAGTGTGACATCATGCCACATGCCCGTCGTGTCGGCTCCATGCTATCTCTGTGTGCCAGGCCTTCCCTACGCAAACTAAACCTCCTCCTAGGAGTTGAGCGTCCTCAGTCCCCAGGCCTTTTCAGGCCAGTGCTCAGTACTGTAGCTTTTGTTCCTCTTCTTTGATCTCTTGCTCAGCTTTTTGCCATTTCTCGAGAGGCCCACTGCTGGCCGCCATGCTATCTTCTCCCTAAATGAAACTTCTCAACCTGCCTTGCTAGGCCTACATCGGGCAAACACCGCTGCCTTCAGCGCAACCCCCTTCCAAACTGTTGATGCCCAATTCACCACCATTCTTCAGCACTTCACATCTGCTCTACAACAGCCTTGTTCTCACTGTAACTCTGCAAATAAACCTGAAACCCCATGTGTTTTGCCTCTTCCTCTGTTAGGCCCACACCGGCCAAAAAACTGCTGCATTCAGTGCAACCCCCCCCCAAACTGATGATGCACAATTCACCACCACTCTTCAGCTCTTCATATCTGCTCTACAACAGCCTTGTTATCACTGTAACTTTGCAAATAAACCTTAAAAATGATGCATTTCTTTTCTTCTTTTTTTTTGAATTACACAGCCTTCAGACTACATACTACTCCAATTATTGTTTCTCTTTCCATCTTCTTTTCTTTTTTTTTTTTAAGCAAACCTCAAACTTTATCAACCCCATTAGTTGTTTGTTTTCTTACCTCTTTTTCCTGGTGCACAAACCTCCCAAATGAATATGCCAATCCGACGTGCTGCAGTTTAGTGTAGGATCAAAACTCCAGCAAAAGTGGCTGAACCACCTCTGTGCTGTCCATCATGTACTTCCACTTGCCCCTCCCCTTCCTGTTGCTTGCCCATTGTTCTATCCCCTGGCCCTTCCCCTTCCTTCACCCTCCCCTTCTGAGCACTCCATCTTGATGGAAAGGGAAGGGGTGCACTAGGACAACCTGGTCTGCCCCTCTATGGAGGCACCAGCAGTGGAGACCAAGGAGGATGCTGGGAACCTTCACAAAGGAGACCCACAGGAGGGTGGCATGGGACCCCACAGGGGAAGGAAACAACTCCTGGTGGGGGACTCAATCATTAGGGGTAGAAATGGGGAGGAAGGGAGAGGGATGGTGCCTTCCTGGCGCCATGGCTTGGAGGGACAGGGCTGAATCCTCAGGATCGTGGGAGGAGCTGCACGAGGGAGGGAGCTGGATGTCATTTTCCACCTAGGGACAAATGACCTGACTAGGAATGAGATCAGAGCAGTGCAAGAGGAGTTTGTAGAGTTGGGAAGGGGCCTTAGACAAGTAGCGCATACGGTAACCTTCTCGGAGGTGCTGCCTGTCTATGGCAAGGGAGATGCTAGGGCATTTCTCACCAGGGAATTCAATGAGTGGTTGAAAAACTGGTGTGGAGCTCAGGTTTTTGGCTTCATTGGGGACTGGGAAGCCATCTGGAGGGATGCAGACCTATACTGGTGCGATGGTCTGCATCTGTCCGAGGGAACCAGGATCTAGGTGAGAGGTTTAAATGCTTAATTGGCAAGCATTTAAACTAGCCAAGGGGGGAGGCACTGAAAAGGAGCATGGAAATCCCACCTTCCCCCCACAAAACACGGTGATTAGTGAGTTAAATACCAAGGTACAGAAGTTATTAGTGAGCAGAACAGATTTAAATGTAAAAAAAGGCAAAGGCAGTAAGGACAGAAATGGGGCTAAAAGGGGTAAGGCTATCAAAAAGTGGAGGGTGATGAGTACCAATGCCCATAGTCTGTGTAACAAGCTCCCTGAACTAGTGGCCTTGATGGAAGAGGGTTGCCTGGATATTGTGGCAGTCATAGAACATGGTACATAAAGAACCATGACTGGGATGTCAACATACCAGGATACACATCCACAGGAGGGACAGGGAGGGTAAGAGGAGGAGGAGGAGTAGCTCTTATGCAAAGGAAGGGGTCAAAGCAACAGAACTAAAGAGTAAACAGGGAGCAGATGAGGCACCTTGGGTCACCCTGGAGACAGGAATGGCACCACAATCGCATGGGGGTTGATACAGACCCCATCTCGGGGAGGAATGGACAAGGAAATGATAGAAGGCTTTCTTAGAATGGCAGAAAAGGGAGATATTGTTGATGGGGACCTGAATATGCCAGATGTTAACTGGAGCACCTTGCTGCAGGCATCCAAGACAGGGTCATACTTGATGCCCTACAGGGGCATGCCTCAGACAGCTAGTATTGGAACCCACTTGGGAGAGAGCAATCTTAGACCTGGTACTCTCAAATGGGGATGGAGAAAGAATCTCAGATTTAGATGTGGGTAGCCATCTGGGAGCAAATGACCACCAAACAGTATGGTTCACGATAAACACAGCCATACAATCAAGCCATACAAAAGCAAGAATACTGGACTTTAGGAGGGCTGACTTTGGGAAAATGAGAGAGTGCCTCAGAAAAGCACTAGCAAACAGGCAAGAAGGAGGGGTGGAGGAACAATGGGGAGTGATCAAAACAGCCATCACAGAGGCAACAAGCCTTTGTGTAAAGCAAATCAATAAAACACATCGAAGGAAAAACCACTATGGTTCTCAAAAGAGGTGGCAGGGAAGGTTAAGGAGAAAAGGACAGCATTCAGGAAATATAAGGAAACACAGAAGGAGCAGGCGAGAACTTTATCAGTTAAAGCAGAAAGGGGATGGGAAGGCAGTTAGAATAGAAAAGGCCCAAACCGAGGAAAGGAAAGCCAATTCTGTTAAGAAGGGGGATAAGACATTTTATAGGTACATTAGGGAGCAAAGAAAGACCAAAGGAGGATACTGAAGCTTAACAAAGGGAGGGAATGTGGGTAGAGGGTGACAGTGAAAAAGCAGGGATACTGAATGAATATTTCTGCTCAGTATTCACAAAGGAAGAGGAGGGTTACCTAAACCAAACAAGAGAACATCTGAAGACGGGGTCGATACCAGTCCATTTACAGAAGAAAGGGTTCTGAAAGAACTAATAAAATTGAAGGTGGACAAAGCAATGGGCTCTGATGGGATTCACCAAGAATTTAAAAGAACTAAGGGTAGAACTAGTGACACCTGACTACTCTCTTTAACAAATCATGGGAGGATGGGTGGTACCTGAGGACTGGAGGAGGGCAGATGTGATTCCTCTTCAAAAGTGGGAGCAGGACAGAGGCAGGAAACTACAGACCAGTTAGTTTGACCTCAGTGGTAGGGAAAAGGATGGAATCACTTCTGAAGGAAAGAATTGTTGAGTACCTAGAGGCCAGTGGGGCACAGGACCCAAGGCAGCATGGATTCACGATGGGAAGGTCATGTCAGACAAATCTCATAGATTTCTTTGACTGGATGACCAAAGTAGTAGACCAGGAAGGGGCTGTGGACATGGCCTACCTAGATTTTAACAAGACATTTGATACAGTCCCACACAAAAGATTAATACACAAGATAGCCAGCCTCAGAGTGGGTCCCAAGGTGGTAGCCTGGATAACAAATTGGCTGGACAACAGGACGCAAAGGGTAGTACTAAATGGAGTATACAGTAAAGAAAGGAGGGTTACTAGCGGGGTACCGCAGGGTTCAGTACTGGGCCCGGTCCTTTTTAATAGAAACATAGAAACATAGAAGTTGACGGCAGATAAGGACCGCAAGGCCCATCCAGTCTGCCCATTTCTTTTTCTACCTTATAAATGTGCCATCGGCCTTTGCTCTGTCAGTGACCTATCTATTCATAGTCATTTGTATTGCTCCCTTATGCCTATCCCATGCCTGTTTGAAGCCCTGCACTGTATTCATAGCCACCACTTTGTGGTAAGACATTCCATGCATCTACCACCCTTTCTGTGAAAAAGAATTTCCTCACATTCCCCTTAATCGGCCTCCTCTAATCTCATGCTGTGTCCTCTTGTCCTGCTTTTTTTCTTATATTTAAACATGTTAGACTCTTTCACCTTGTTTATGCCCTTAGGTGTTTAAATGTCTCGATCATATCACCTCTCTCCTCCTTTGCTCAAGGGTATACATATTGAGCTCCGTTAATCTATCCTCATATGTCTTCTGATGCAGTCCCTGCACCATTTTGGTTGCCCTTCTCTGGACTGCCTCAATTTGATTAATGTCCTTGTGAAGGTGTGGCCTCCAATGCTGCAGATACTCCAGATGGGCCTAACCAATGTCTTGTGCAGAGGATTATTACCTCCCTCTTACGACTTGTGATACCTCACTAATACACCCTAACACCCCCTAGCCTACCTACTGCTTTAGAGGTCTGCTTGGATGATTTTAGGTCATCAGTGATGATGATGCCCAAGTCTCTTTCTTCCTTGTGACTGCTAGCAACTCCTCCCAGCCTATAAGTGGCTTCAGGGTTTCTCTTCCTATGTGCATGATTTTGCACTTCTTTGCATTAAATCCCAGTTGCCACTCTTCTGACCATTCTGCTAGTTTATCCAGATCTCTTCTCATTCTGCCCACCCCATCTGGATCATCTACTCTGTTGCAGATCTTGGTGTCATCTGCAAACAGACAAGCCTTACCCTCTAGTCCATCTGCGAGGTCACTAATGAAGATGTTGAATAGGACTGGCCCAGGACTGATCCCTGAGGTACCCCACTTGTGACTTGCATCTCTTCTGACTGTATACCATTTACCACCACTCTCTGTTTTCTGCCAGTCAACCAGTTTGCCACCCAGTTGACCAACTTCTGACCCACCCGAGCCTACCTAGCTTATTTATCAATCTTCTATGTGGAACAGTGTCAAAAGCTTTGCTGAAGTCAAGGTAGGCGACATCAACTGCTCCCCTTGGTCCACCACTCTGGTTACCCAGTCAAAGAAATCTATGAGATTAGTTTGACAGGACCTTCCTTTGTAAACCCATGCTGTCTTGGATCCTGTGCCCTATGGATTCCAGGTGTTGCACTATCCTTTCCTTAAGGAGTGCCTCCATAATCTTGCCCACTACTGAGGTAAGACTGACCGGTCTGTAGTTCCCCGCCTCCTCCCTGCTACCACTCTTGTGGAGTGGGATCACAGAGCCCTTCTCCAGTCTTCTGGGACCTCTCCTGTGCTCAGAGACTCACTAAACAATTCTGCTAATGGCTCTGCTAGTTCCTCCTTTAGCTCCTTAAGTACCCTGGGATGTATGCCATCAGGTCCCATTGCCTTATCCACCCTGAGCTTAGCAAGTTCTTTGTAGACCCTTTCTTTGTGAAGGAGTAGTGCTCACCTCCTCCCTGTGTCCATGATGTTGAGCTGTGGGCCCTGCCCTACCTTTCTTCAGTAAATACTGAGCAAAAGTATCTATTTAGGATAGATGCCTTTACAGGGTCCTCCTCCTCACATGCTCCCTTTTCTCCATTAAGTTTAGCAATACTCCCTCTGACTTTCTCCTTTCACTAATGTATCTATAGAAAGTCTTGTCACCTTCTTTACTGTTCGTGCTAGTGTTTCCTCAGTTTGGGACTTTGCCTGCCTTACTGCCTTACCTGCTTCCTTAGGGCAGTTTGGTATGCCTCCCTATCTTCATCCCGCTGTGTTCCCTTATATTTTCTGAAGGCCAGCCTTTTGGCTCTGACCTTTTCTGCTACTGTATTTGAGAACCAAAGTGGTTTCCTTCTTCTTTTGCACTTCCTTTTCTGTCTAACACAATGGGATGTTGCTTCAATTATTGTATCCTTAATGCTTGCCCACTTTGCCTGTACCTCCTCACCTGTGTTTCTTTTTGCCAGGCCTATCCCATGCCTGTTTGAAGCCCTGCACTGTATTCATAGCCACCACTCCACTTAATGTCTTTATAAGTGACATTGCAGAGGAACTGGAAGGAAAAGTATGTCTCTTTGCAGATGACACAAAGATCTGCAACAGGGTTGATACACAAGATGGAGTGGAAAGGATGAGAAGGGACTTGGCAAGGTTGGAGGAATGGTCAAATGTATGGCAGCTCAGATTCAATGCAAAGAAGTGTAAGGTAATGCACATGGGAAACAAAACCCAGGGTAAGCTGCACAATGGGGTGAGATACTGACAACAGTAAAATAGAAAGGGACCGGGGTAATTATATCAGAATGACCTAAAGGTGGGCAAGCAATGTGAGAAGGCAGTAAGAAGGCTGGGGATACTGGGATGCATGGAAGAGGCATCAATAGTAGAAAACAGGAAGTTGTTATCCTCTGTGCAGACAGTTGGTGAGACCCCATCTGGAGTACTGTGTGCAGTTCTGGAGACCCCATCTCCAAAGACATAGACAGAGGGAGGCTGTCCAGAGGAGGGCAACCAAGTATGCAGGGTCTGCGCCAGAAGACATATGAAGAAAGACTAAAGAAGCTTAATATGTATACCCTTGAGGAAAGAAGGGATGGGGAACATGATAGAAACTTTCAAGTACCTCAAGGAATTAATAAAGTCCAAGAGGGTAGCATCTTCCAGAAAAAGAGATGTGCAAGAACAAGGGGCACAATTTGAAGATAGAGGGGACGGCTCAGAGGTAATATGAGGAAGTGTTTTTCACTGAGAGGGTTGTGGATGCATGGAACAGCCTCCCTGAGGAGGTCGTGGAGTCAAGAACAGTGGGGGACTTCAAGAATGCATGGGACAGGCATAAGGCAGTCCTAGTGGGGGGTAGGAGGAAGTGAGCTGTTGGTTAACTAGGATCTGCAGCTTATCTGTTAGGTAGGAAAATGGGCAGACTAGGTGGGCCAAGCGGTCCTTATCTGCCGTCAGATTCTATGTTTCTATGTTAAAGGGCAAACTCCATTATGCATGGTTGCAATTGCCAATTTGACTTCTTCTTCAGACATAAATATATATATATATGTATCTATGTATTTCCAAATCTCAAATCTTGTTGTAGTGATTTAGCTCTATTATACTGTATATCAGAACCCTTTCTCCTTCAGACACATCTCCCCCATCGAAACCTTAGATGCCCTTCGCTCCCTGAACCTCACCAAAGGTAAATCCCCAGAAGGTCTCGACAACAAAATCCTCTTCCTATCTGCCCCTTCCATCGCTACTCCCCTCGCTGCCCTGCTAAATCTTTCATTCACCACTGAGTCACTCCCTACTGAGTGGAAGCATGCCACCATCCTACCCCTACCAAAAGGAGGTGATCCTACCTCTGCAGCTAACTACCATCTCATCTCTCTCCTCCCCACTCTTGCCAAACTCCAGGAACACCTAGTTCTATCTCAACTCTCCCACTTTCTCTCTGAAACTAACTTCTTCACTCCATTCCAGTCCGGTTTTAGAAAAAAACACTGTACCACCACCTCCCCTACTAAGACTCATGGACTCCATCCTCTCTGGGATGGACAAAGGACAAATTACTGCTGCTATTTTCATCGACCTAGCCAAAGCATTCAATATGGTATCCCACGTCCTCCTACTAGCCTGCCTATCAGGGGCTGGGCTATCGGTGTCTGCTACAAATTGGTTCAGTGTCTACCTACAAAATAGAACCCAAATCACAAAAATAGCTGACTACACCTCTCCCCCACTCCCTATTACCACCGGCATTCCCCAGGGCTCAGTCTTTGGCCCCATCCTCTTCTCCATCCTACTAAATGATCTGCCAAAGTCTTGTTCCACTACCTCAGTACACATGTATGCTGATGACACGGTCCTCTTTACTTCCGGCCATACCTACGAACAAGTCACCTCTAATCTTGAGACCGACTTCAACAAAGTACAACACTGGTTCAACTCCAACCAACTCTCCCTAACTGCCAAGAAAACTGTCTCTATGTCTTTCGGCACTAGACAGAGACTATCCAGACTTACATCCCCTCTGATCTTCCGTACCTTAAATAACACATTCCTTGAAGATGTGCCCTCTTTTAGGTACCTGGGGTTTTGCCTTGATCACCACCTCTCCTTTTCCACACACGTGGACACCATCCTATCAAAACTGCGTCCTAAGCTAGGTGCCCTCTATAGAAACCGCACTAGTCTCCCACTTCCTGTGAGACGTGAAATAGTTCAGAAAATTATTCTACCTTCCTTTTACTACTGCAATGTTATCTACAGTTCTGCCTTTAAGTCCTCCTTAGCCAGACTGGACCCCCTCTTCAATGCTTTCTGCTGCTTTGCCCTCGATACCCCCCCTGCACCCATCACTGTGAGCTCTTCCATTCACTGGCCCTTCCATCCAGAGCAACTGGCGCCTACTTCACAGTGCTAAATTTGTTTCTAACTTCTGGCTTGGTTCCCTTCCTCCCTACCTCATATCCTTCCTATCTTCCCCAACTAACCCCGCCCTTGCCTCAGGTCTACTGACTCCAGACTATTAGTAATTCCTCACCGAAGGACCTCCGCAGGCCAATCGGCTTTCTCTTACCTCTTTCCTAAGCTCTGGAGTGGCCTACCGGCCCAAATCTGCCATTCTTCCTCCAAACACTCTCTATCCTCTGCCTCACTAACTTCCTTGCACCAAATTGTACCTGCCCCTGATGTCCGCCCGATTGATTCTCTTCCCACCTCTTCGATCCTCTCCTCCTTATGCACCTGACCAGTGGTTCGGCTAATTGACTGGCTTATACATTGCCCTAAACAACCTATGCACTTACTGTCTCATTCACTTCGGCTATCTCCCTTCCTACTCCCCCAACATCTTCTCTAAGTCAACCCCCTTATCTACCCCAGTGTTTACTATACAGTCCTGTCACATTTCCCTGGCCCCAATCTCAGACTTCCATTTCTCTCTGCCAACTTGGTGCATCATGCTTCAATTCAATCTCTGATACAGGCACTTATGTAATCACGTATAGTTCTACATGTGTAATTAAATATGTATGCCACCCTCCTTGTGGCACATGTATGTACTGTCTCCTCATGTAACAAGTTTGTAATTAACCACACTCAACTATGTAGCAATTGTTTGTATTGCTCTACTCCAAGTTCTCCTATTGATTGTTGTATGTATGCCCTCCTCCCTTGTACCCCTCCTTAGGTCGCACCATGAGACGAGCATCTTTTTGCTCAGTGTGCTTTTCCTGGTGAAACATTTTCAAAAAATAAACAAATAATCATATGTGTCCTTTTTAATTTGTCCAATTTATCTGCTATAATCAAGCCCTCCAGTTTCTGTTTTCAAAATTATTTTTTATAACTGCCTTCTAAGTTCTAAATATTTAAACTATTCTGATGCAGCTTTTTTTCCAGAAAAATTCTGAACAAATTTCATAAAATAAATTTTTTAATCCACACATTAGTCACTAATAGCATCATATATGCACAAAACCAATATCATAGCAGCCCATAATCTTTTCCGTTTTATCAGGACTTCCTCATTTTCCAAGATGATCACATTCAGATGCCAACCCCTTTATCATATACAGATGTATTATCCCAGGTAAGTTCTGCCTGTACAGCTCTGTGTTCTGAAAAATAAATATCCACAGTGGAAACCCTATTTACTGCTATATTTCTTGACACAAAAGTGTAATTTATCTTTGCGGCGTATAGGCCATGAAAATAAGTATCACCTCCAGTTGCATATAGAGTACAATAAGCTTATATTAAATTTGTAGTACTTACAATATCCCATAATGCATTTGTATCTCAGAATAATTTTCTGTTTTTTAAACTTCTACCAACATGATACATTCCTCAATTTAAAAAATCATCACTCCAAAATACAGCTCTGGAGATGTGCAAATACAGTTGGATTTCTCTGAAAATTTCTACCAGTAATACTTTAATTTGAGAAGCCTATATTGAAAGTAATCTTATTCTAGAAGAAAATAGTGAATATCTAAATATCCAATAACAGAGCTCTCCCAGGGTTAATCTCCACTAACTTGATACTTTTAAATTAGTATTTGTAAACACAGCCTGTATTCCATCACATCTACTTTCACCCACAGACCAAAAGGTGTTGCCTTTTGACCACATGCGAGAGGCCTGGGATCATTTGCATGAGGTTCTCAGTCTAGTATCCTGAAGGCATATAATATCACAATTATATGTTTCTAATGCAGATAGAACAGTTAATCTCTTTTTGGTATTCTTGATACTATTAGCATTTGATGATAAGATTTTTAAGCAAGTCATTTACTTAATGTAAGAAGATACTCCTTTTTGACTCGTGTACCCCTAATTGCTTTGTGACCAAGGCTTCCATTTTTCCCTTTTTGCAGATGAGTCTTCCATGGCTGCATCCTCTTCGTCAGACAACAAGTCTGCATACAAAGTTCATACAAAGATCTTTAGGTGCGATAAGGCAAAGACCAATTATTGCTCCCTTGTAGTAGGATAGACAACCTCCATTCATGATATATTTATCCAATTTGAATTTAAATTCTGACTTACTGCTGATGATTACTACTTTGGAAGGTAAGGAATTCCATGGGTTAACCACTCTGTGCGTGAAATAAAATTTCCTTTTTCGGTTATTAAATCTTTGTTTGGTTATTTGTAGAGGATGGCCCCTTGTGTTGTTGTGAATCTGTTTAAAGTTAAAATCCATTTCACTGAACATGGCTGAGTTGTAAACTATCTTAAACATCTGCAAGAGATCCCCCTGAATATCCTTGTTTTCAATTAAATTAGTGCAAGTTTGCTCAATCTGGTTTCATGTGGGTAATTTCTTATGGCCATGTACAGTTTGCCACCATTTTGATACGGACACCAGAACTGAGTTGCATAATGAAGTTGTTGTCTAACATATGCTCTGTGCAGGGGAAGAATGATGCATATATCCCATACATTTATGTTATTTTTGATGGCCATAATAACTTGTAAGCATTAGAGGGGAAAGGAAATGGAAAGTGGAAATTGTTTAACCAGGAAAGGCACACTAAGCCAGAGCTTGTTTCCAGGTGCAACCTGGGAGCACAAGGAAGTTAATTGACTTGCTCAGGGTCACACAGCACACAAGTGGAAGCTGTGGGATTCAAACCCAGATCTGGTCTGCTGGATGTAACCAAATTTGCAGCTCAGAGCCTTAGACACTGCGCTATACTACTATACTGCTATACTGCTATACTGCCTCCTAGAGATAGCTTTGTTACATTGTTTAATGTGTTAAAGGTCTCTATTTACGCTGATACCTAGATCCCTTTCTTGGGTAGTGGTAGGTAATATTGTGTTACACAGTAAGTAAGTACTAGACACATTATATTTGCCAAGGTGCATAACTTAGATTTATCTAAATTAAATGACATCTCCCATTTTTCAGCCCAGAATGATATTAAGTTGAAATTATTTTGGATGCTACTTCTTTGCTCTGGGGTTGCTGAAGGGCCACCTATTTCAATACCATTAGCATATTTATTGCCCAGTTTAACAGATTTACTGTGAGATCTGAAATGAAGATTTGGAAAATCACTGGCCTAAGCACCGATTTCTGAGATATGACACTAGTCATTATTCCATACCCTGCATGAAAACCATTAATTACCTATCTCTGGGACCTATTGTCCAGCCACTCAGCTATCCATTGTAGAATTTTAAGGTTTAGAACCTTCATTTCAAGCTTCAGTAAAATTGTCTAATGTGGCACTGTGTCAAATGCCTTACTCAGGTAAAAAAAAATGTATATCACAGGGTCATTTGGAGTCTAGAGTTTTACTAACATTCTCATAAAAGCTTAACACGTTTGTAGTACATGACCTGCCATTTGTGAAACCATGTTGGTCAGTGTCCATGTTAGGTGATTGATCAAGTATTTTGTCCCTGAGCACATTTCCTGAATTTTACCTACAATAGAGGCATGGCTAAATTGTCTATAATTACTGGATTTATCACCCTTTTTAAAAATGGGGATGATATCTGCAATATGCCACTCACTAGAAACCACCCCAGTATTTACATACACTTTAAAAATTACTTTTAAAATTCCTAACAGTTGTTCCTTAAGTATTTTATGTATGTGCCCAGATATTCTGGGCATGGGGATGTGCCTATCTTTAGTTTCTCAGATTTTTTCCTGATTTCGTCTTCTCAGATAGTAATTTTTCTATCCGAGGTACAAGCGTTGATTCGGTAGATTTTATTCTTTTGAGCAAACATTGATCAGAAGTATGTATTACAGATATCAGACTGTACTGATGGTTCACTTATAATTCTATCCTTATTTTTTATTAGTCTAATCTTCCTTACTTTTCTCAGAGAATTTATATAGCCATAAACTGTTTTTAATTCTTCTTATTTGCTGTTTTTACCTGATTAGATTTCATATTATTTTTGCTTTGATTATAATTTTCTTATAATTCTTTTGATTATTTTCTTTTTAGTTTTGACAATTATTTTCATCCCTGTTAACTAGATATGCTACATATAGTATGTTGTTTGTGTGTTTGTTGATTTGTTTTTTAACATGTTTTGTGAGCCATGTTGGTCTAATTCCTGAGTTTCCATACTTAGTAACAGTAAGTACATGCTTCCTACAACTACTGTATCTAGTATAACACTCTTGAGTGTGGTTCACATATCACATGTAGTTTCACTTACACATACATTCTTCCAATCTACAGTTTCTAGGTCCCTCCTTAAGGCCAATTTGTGTGTCTTATGGTAGAGATACAGTATGGTAGTACCTTTTTCAGTATTGTAAGTTAAACTGAAATAAAACAACCAGGCAGGGATCATCATTTGCATGTGGTGCTCCAATCTTACAATTTTTAACACCTACAGTATGCCATCTAAGGCTATGAAAACTATATATTATTATTAGGATTGTTACTTTGTAATTTTGTAAGTCTTCATATAGTGTCACCTGAAGGTGAAGGACAGTTTATTTGTCATTTTACAATTTCCAGTTTGGGAGTGATCATCACGTTTTTGATTCTCAAAGTTTGTTGCTTCTTGAAAAAGAAGGTGTTGAAGAGTACAGCTCCTATTTCATACCAACCTCCACATTTCTGCTTCAGAGAGGATTGAGGAAAATGGGATTCCTCTCTAGAATGTTACTTTTGTTTCATTTACTTGTCTTATCTGGTGATGTTGAGCTAAATCCTGGTCCCTGGAATACTAATTGCCCTTCTAATTTTGAAGTTAGGCTATCACATGTCTCCCATGGGGTAAAAATAATTCATTTGAATGTTTTCATTTAGTTTTTGTTGACCGGGTAAGTGCACTGGACAAATCCTGCCTATTTTTAGGCACGACCTGGAGGAGGGGGATACAGATGAATGCCAACTGACCTTGAACCAGATTAAGCTGTTGGTGGTATTTTTTTAGTGAAAGAGGGAAATTTGGCCAGGACACCAGGGAAATTCCCCTGCTCTGACAGTGTGGGCTCTGCTACCATGGAGCCTGACATGATGGAGACTCATTCTGCTGGTGTACATGGGGGAGAGCAGGTCTCCCTGCCTTCAGGTCCAGCAAAGGAGACCTAGGACATGATACAAAATTGCATAGAAATGGAGGAATTTATGGCAGAACCTATCCCAATGACACCATGTGTATTGCAGGTCTGTTTGGACCAGATGCAGTGTGGTTGGAGACCATTCTACAACAAAATGAAACATTATGTCAGAAAACTGATACAGTCCTTACAGAAAATGTATTGCCGAGGGAGGCAATTTCCAGAACCAAAGAAGTGCAGTGTGACAGTATTGATGCAGACATTCTGCGAGATGCTGCCAGGTTAATTCAGGACAAGCAGGTAGAAGACGTGGCTGAAGGGAATCAATCAGAGTGCTGCATGAGTCAGCTGGATGATGCATCACCACTAAAGAGGAGTTTTTTGACAGAGTCAACTTCTGAAATGCTGAAACTGACAACTGAGTTTCAGCCAGATACAAGTTTCTTTTGTTTCTCTTCTGGAGCTGCCACCAGAGTCTGTGAGTACAAATTCATCTATTAAAGAACAACCAGAAAGATTAAAAAAATCAAACTTTTGCTTAAGAAAAGGTAGATCAGATGATGACCCTTCCATACAGATCAGAAAACACTCGTTGTCTTCCCTAGAGCGTTCATTGCTTGGCGCAGGGTGGAAGTGAGGAGACATGGGCGTCTGGGTCCCAGACTCAGCCCACAGCCCAATACCTGGTCGACAGCCTGTTTCTATGGATTTTCTGACTAGATTAGTGCCAACAGAGGCACGGCAGGAATTTCAAGAAGTTTTAGACCTTGCAGCGCAAAAGAGACTTATAGAACACAGTACAGGTCTTCCAGAATCATCATCTTCTGAGTCAGGAAGCTCATTTACGGCACATACAGAGTGGGGTGATGTAGTTGAAAAATCACTTTCAGCAGACAGGACCATTACCTGACATTACCTAACAGGCAAAAGCTGCTTGGGAATCCTTTTGATGCAAAGATCCTTTTTCAGGTTCCCTCCACCTTTACTACGGAGAAATGCTGTCTGTTTAGAGTACCAGGGTAGCCTAGATTTGTCTCCTGATTGTCTGTACGTGGGAAGAACATTGTTAAAAAATTCTATGGGCTTCTTTTTAAATGAAATACACGCTCTTATACATGTTTCAGGATCTGTGTTGTATGATGTGAGGCTTGCCACTCCACAGGGCCTAGATCGCTTTTGGACAAAACTAGATTCACTTAAATATACTGAATTGTGGATGCCTTTTAAAGTGTTACCCTTAATGAAACCAACTATTAAGTCAGTAACTGTATTGTTTTGACATTAATCAGTTTCAGTTCACGATATTATATACTGGTTACAAAAAAAATGTGAAGTGATTGGTTTCCCCTCCCCGATTTTTGATCAGGAGCCCATATGGAATAGAGGGTGGGTATTTAAAGTACGCTTAGGAAATAACAGACTAGGCCCAGTTCACTTGCCAAATAGTATATTCTTCAGTAATGAAAGGGGAAATTGTTTTTTATCCTGACCAACCAAAGGCATGCTTTAAATGTGGATCCCACACTCATTTGGGCTCCACGTATGATAGGTTGAGATGTAATCTTGGCCTAGAGTTTGGTCACCATAGTTCAGAGTGTCAGGCAGAGTTAAATGTAATTTGTGCCTGGAAACAGGACATACATACAGATCCTACCCATGGGCTACACACAACTGGATGGATGTGAAGGGCCAGGATGCTATCATTCAAGAAGCACAGAAAAGGGAAATGTCTAAAAGAAAAGCTCAGGCCCCCAAAAAAACTCCCCCAGAACCCAGTACAGAGCAAACCCCCTCCTCCTTCCCCAAATATAAAAATGGAAAACCCCTGAGGAACCCACCACCATAGTATCAGAAGAACCAGATAAGATAGATGTTCAGACTCCCCAGTTGATTAAGGAGAAGTCCAGTATAATGAAGGATCACAGTCTGCTTGAGATGCCCCACCGGGCCAAAAGCGTGGCAAAAAAAGGAATCTAAAACAGACTTAACCTAGATCTAAGGTAACTAAGGCTAATCTGGACAAGACTGAGGACATAACATTTTCAAATAAATTTGAGCTTTTGCTGCTTCACTGTCAGGAATCGGAACAGGGAGGGGATTCAGAGGTCTCTTCCTTGGCCCCTCCTTCTTCTGATATGGATGGTGAGGTTCAGGACAAGTGTACTGTGACTGTTGGTGAACCCAGGGTTAAAACAAGAGTACACAGAAGTACTAGAGTAAAGAAGTCACCCTGAAGTAGTTTCTTAAAATAAATTGAATGATGACAAACTTTACCCCTCAGTTGAGGATAGCTACCATCAATGTAAACAGTATTGGGGGGGTGAGGATATAGCATGCACCAAACAGCAAAGGGATCTTGGGGTTATCATCTCTGATGACCTCAAGGTATGGAAACAGTGTGACAAGGCAGCAGGTAAAGCAAATAGGATTCTGGGATGTATAGGCAGGGGTATCACCAGCAGGAAAAGGGAGGTCATAATTCCGTTATACAAGACACTAGTGAGGCCCCACTTGGAGTACAGTGTACAGTTCTGGAGACCATACCACGTAAGGACATAGACAGGGTAGAGAAGGTTCAGAGGAGGGCAACAAAGATGGTGCATGGATTGCATCACAAGTCCTATGAAGACAGGTTGAAGGAACTGAACATGTACCCTGAAGGAGAGGAGGAGAGAGGGATATGATAGAGACATACAAGTATCTCACAGGATGAACAGGGTGCAAGAATGCACTATTTTAAGCAAAAAGATGTACCAGGACTAGAGGGCATGGGATGAAGTTGGAGGGAGGACGATTCAGAGGAAACATGAGGAAGAATTTCTTCACAGAATGGGTGGTGGACAAATGGAACACCCTGCCAGAGGAAGTGGTGGGGGCTGAAATAATCACGGGATTTAAGAATGCATGGGATAGACATAAAGGAATTCTGGAGGTCAGGGGTAAGGGGCAACAGACTTCTAGGAAAACATAAACTGAACTTACAAGCTCAAATGGGCAGACTGGGTGGGCCCTAGGCCCTTATCTGCCGACACTGTCTATGTATCTATGTATCTATGTCTATGTATGTATCTATGTATTGAAAATGCTAAGAAAAGAATAGTAGCCCTCACAGTATTAAAAGATCTAGAATGTGATATTTGTCTTTTACAGGATACAAGGTTAAACACAAATTCTTTGGTTAGAACGGCAAAACAACTGTGTTGTTGGGGTCCATCCTTCTTTTCCTTTGGTACGGATACCTGTGAAGGGGTAGGTATACTGTTCAAATGGGATAAATTTAGAATTTCCAGACTGGTAGAAGTTTCATTAGGGAGAGCATTACTGGTGGATTTTACTTATGAAGAAGTGGGGTGGAGATTAATAAATGTTTATGCCCCCTTACCAAAAAAGGACGGACTGAACTGTTTGGTTTAATTAAACCTTATTTAATGACCACAAAATTAGTAATCTGGGGGGGACTTTAATTGTGTAGTCAATATAGGAGATAGAGGTGCAAAAACAACTAAATTATATTGTGACACAGACTCATTCCTTACAATACTATCCCAAAGCCAATTATTGGATACTTATAGATCAGTCCATAAACAGGAGGGCATACATATTTTCAAGGAACTCTGTCAACCAGGATAAACTTTATTTTTACAAAATCTAATATTGGGGTGGAAAAAGCAATGCTGAGTAGACTAGAGGTTTCAGACCGTGACATTTTAATGATCTCTTTAGGCAACATTAATGGTCCAACGTATGGGAGGGGGTATTGGAAATTAAATACTGCAGCTCTATCAGAGAAGAAGCTACAGGGTCAGATTACAGAATTCCTTAGACCTTGAATGTCAGTAGCTGGGCTGACAAGAAACGTGAGTTTGTGGTGGGAAATCATGAAATCAGGATTAAGGAGACTTTTTCAGAAGTTCTCAACAATAAAAAATCAGGATCAATATAAACAGTATTTGAAGTTACATATGCAGTTGAGCAACATATATTCAAGTATTAACCTTTACCACCTGCCCTTAACAACACAAGCCTTGAATTTGAAAAAACGAAATGCTTGCTTTACAGTATAACAGAGCAGTAGCCATGCTACATGAACAGAAAATATGCACTCCTGGGAAAACAGGCTTTAGGGATGCTTTTAAAAGCTGTTCTCAAAGGATAAATGCTTGTTTTATGACCTCTTTCACAACCAAAACTAGTTTGGTAGTTCAGGACAGCCCAAGTATTCTAAAACAGTGTCAAAATACTTGGAAAACATGTATACTGCATCATTAATTAAAGAGGGAAGTGTAAAAGATACTCTATCCATAGGTGAGTTAGAGGGGGTGCTAAGGGTGCTATAGTTCCCCCATCATGGAGCTCCTCTATTAGTAACACACTGTGCTACATTCTTGATCAGTATATACTAATGCCTCCATGAAAGCTGCATGAGTCACAAAGGTCTCATCTGTCCTCTAGCAGAGCTGGTCTTAGCTAGGTGCAAACTGTGCCCCTGCACCTTGGGGGCCCATGCTTTTTTCTTGAGGGAAAAAAATAACTTAAAACATTTAAAAATGCCTAAATGTTTTTAGAGATAAAAATGTTTACCAGCAAATGAAAGTGGAAGACAACTGGCTCTGTTATTGTTACAAAAGGTCGTGGCAGCTTTGCTGCAGTGGAAAAGATTAGGTTAAGTAAGTGTTAATGGTGTTAATGGCCATATATTACACCTCTCAGGTTGACTACTTTCACAAACAAAGGACTATATTGACAATAGAACTTGTTTGTAACCTGGACATGTAGGTGAAACAATGAATGATATGACACAATATGTTTCAAAAGTATGTGAGCACTCAAAATGGTTTAAAAACCTGACCAGCACAGAGCAAAACTGGAGTTCCTGATAGGGACCCTGAAAACCTGATCGCCAGGTAAAAAAACTGACAGGTGGCAACCTTACTGGTGTCTCATGATAATCCTCTCTATTCTCTCTCACTCACACCTCCAGAAAAGTAAAGTTGTTTAACTTGTTTGCAAATCATAGTATCTGGGGTGTGAGTGTCCAGTGATGATGTTCCTGTCCTTGCAGAAATGAATATGGTAGTAGCACCGTACTTACTTATGTTCTTGCTCCAGGCTCAGTCAGATTCATTTCCAGTAGTGAAGCCAAATAATTTAATGCAGTCAATGGCACTAATTAAAAGATGCTGGTTAAACTAGCAGGGGGGCTGCTGTTGGGATTGGACAGGACATTAGTGTTCCATCAAACTGGGTGTGTAATAAATGTAGTACTACTGTTATAAATGTCTAGTATGGTGAGCTTAAATCCATGACATTAAAATTGTTTAAAGAGGACAGGAAATCCTTTCTAATTGTCAGCAGTTTATAAAGTTGATATTCTCAGAATGTATATGTATTCCCATAAATTATCTATATTTGACTGTAGCTGAATAAAATGTGATGTGAAACTGTATTTTGCCTTGTTTTGTTTTTATGGGCAACATTTGGTTACAGTTCTCTTCATGGAACTAGTACTTTGGAGTTTTAACTATGTCACGGGTTGTGCATAGAATTCTAAGCATAGTTCTGATAGGCCAAGAGCTCATAATAAGCATTCTGTGCACAAACTGATATAGTTAAAACTCCACATCACGGGTTCCATGAAGAGAACTGTAACAGAATGCTGCCCATAAAAACAAAACAATGTAAAATACAGTTTTTGCATCACTTTTTATTTAGGTACAGTTACATATGGATAATTTAGGGGAATACATGTCATTTCTGCGAATAAGAACTTAATAAACAGCTGTCAATTAAAAATAATTTCCTGTCCCCTTTAAGGTCACTGCTAGTTTTGTCTTATATGGCAATTTGATTTTGGTGTGGATTTGCAGGAGAGGGAATTGGAGAGTAGTGCCCTCCTGTACCATGCTAGGAATGGTACAAAACTAATGCTGGGACAGGTCTGGTCTCAATGACATCATGAACCAGGAGAGGCAGAAACTGGTACATGAGACCTTTGAACTGAGGTAAAAACTTCAGCATGTACTGTATGTCTAATCTGTGTTGTCTTTTCAGTCATGGTTGTACAGTGTGAATGAGTACAAAGGGAATTAATAGACATAGGGACTTTGAAGGTGTTCTGCTGTATATTATGGCATGTGCAGGAGTTTCTACATGCTTGGAGAGCAAAACTGTCAACAGAAGTCATAAGACCTTGATTGGAATTTGGCTCTTTTGACACATGCAGTTACAAAACTGGAAAAAAAAAAGTGATAGAATTAAATATTTAGTTTATGTAGTTCTATGTGTTGAATTGGGAGGGGGGGCAAGTTGTGATGTACCCAAGCAAGTGCTGTTGCTAATAAAAAAATGTATTTGTATATTTGTTCAAAAACTGTTTTCTGTCTGCTTACTGACATTTTTGGGCCTATCATAAAAATGAGATGCCTCATACCATCGAGTTATCCCAGTAAAGGACATTTTAAAACAATAAAAAATATTTTATTTATTTAAAAATGTATTTTCTTTGGAATAAATTGTTCTATAGAATAAAATAAGTTTTGCAAAAATAGCAAGCAGACTTGGAATTGTATTTTCAGAAACTAGATAGCAAAGTGGCTTTGTTCCCATATTTCTACGTTATTGTATTTTTTTTTTTTTACAGAGATAAGGTTGGGGATATGTTAATCTGCACTGCAGGACAAACTGGGATGGGTTGACTTTATGGTAATGTCACAATGTGTTTGAGTGAGTGACATTTGTGAACTTGTTTACTTGGATCGTCATTTAATTTGTCTGCAATTTGTCTTTATGACCAAGTCTCTTTCAACTTTTCTCATCTTTATGTGTTTTGGATGTGCTGCTGCCCAGCTGCAGTCTTTTGGTATTTTGGGGGTGGGAGGGTATTTTGAGCAACATACTGTCATGTGGACAGTGGGGACTCTGGGGATGGTGCTAGGGTGCAACTAACAAGGCATGGGGAGGGAGGAAATGAGTAGAAATTGCATTAGAAATACCATCCAAAATGCACCAGAGTGCACCAACATGTTAAAAAATTTCTGGGGGCCTAGGCAGCCCACCAGACGCCCGGCCTATTATTTTTTAACTGACTTGAGCTCCCCCATCTAGAGGACTCCTGGATTCGCCCCTGCTATCATCCCTTGAAATACCCTCAGTACCTCCTCACTTGTTGGCAGCACTCAGGGAGCCTATCTCGATTTCATAAATAGAATAAGCAATTGAGTGTCTTAAAAAAAATACAGCCTCAGGTATAGATGGCTTCCTGACGGAATTCTGTCTCACATTTAAAGAGTTGACAGCACAAATTTTAGTAGTGGTCTTTAACTGGGTATTATTAACATTACAAGTAGATTTTCATTTCTGTATAGCAGTACAAATATTGGTTAATAAGAAAGGTGATAAAAACATTCTTGATAACTGGAGATTACTGAGTCTACTAAATTCAGATTATAAACTACTAATGAAAATACTACATTTTAGGCTATTGCCCCTAACATCATACCTAATTACACCAGCCCAAACATGTACGGTACAAAATAGATCTATTCAACACAATTTACTGTTAATAAGAGATTTAGTAGAGCAGGGTAAGGAGGAGCAACTTCATGGATATATAATGTCATTAGACTAGAAGAAAGCCTTTGATAGGGTTCCACATTTATTTATAGTTCAGGTTCTTAAGGCTTATGGTATTCCAGAGAATGTTATACAATGGATAACCTTACTGTATAATCATGCATATGCAATTTCCATGGTAAATGGACATTTAGGGACATACATTAATGTCTCAAGGGGAGTATGTCAGGGATGTCCACTAAGTCCGTTACTATACATGTTCTGTTTAGACCCAATGTTATGACTAACACAGCAAGGCGTACATATTAGAGGCATAAGGCCGCAAGGAGGAGGAGAAGAGGTACGTATCACCACTTATGCTGATGATATCTGTGTAACTGTAGCGGATGAACAATCAGGACAGAGAAGCTTATATTTGATTGGTAACATTTTCCAAGCTACAGGAGCAGGTTTGAATAAAATAAAAAGTGTAATTTACCCCTTGGGAAGGTCTTCACAGGATAAAAAGTCCTGGCAAGATATTGAACTTTCACATAACCAATTCAAATACTTAGGGGTTTGGTTTGGGGAAGAAGATAATAGTATGTTAAACTGGAACATTAAGTTAGAAGAGGCTTCTACTAAAGTAGCTATTTGGAAGTCTTGGAACCAAACAAAAAAAAAAAGAAAGTGATGGTGGTTAAAACCTATCTCATACCAACCTTTTTATTTATTAGTTCAGTCTACCCACTACCTAGGATGTTAGAAACATACCTTTTAGGTCTGGTATTCCAGACTATCTAGGGTAGTCGGCTGAATCCAGTTAAGAGAGAAGTCTTGTATCTTCCAATAGATAAAGGTGGATGAATCTACTGAATCTTATAGTATTTTTCTTTACTACTTTTTTCGACATAATTTATTAGATTTATTTAAACCTCAAACAGCAGTATGGGTTCCATTTGCTGAACACTGGTTAAGGCCTATATACCAAAAAATGGAAAGAACAGGGAATATTGAATGCCCAAGTCAAGACTAAATGTGTATTTTTTAGGCCAGCCCTGGGGAAATTGAAAATGTGGAGATTACAGTTAACAATACTAGCTTCCACCACAAATAAAATACTGTATAATGCAATACAGCAAGGAACAGAATTAAAACAGGTAGAATTTAAAGGAGTAGATCCAAGTATATTCCAAAACTATTGGATACCTTAAAAGATCCAGGCATACCGCCAAAACTATGGGATGTAACTTGGTTAGATGCATAGAAACATAGACTTTGAATGCAGATAAGGACCACTTGGACCACCCAGTCTGCCCATTTCCCTACCTACTGGATAAGCTGCAGATTCTAGTTAACCAACAGCCTACTTCCTGCAACCCCCCACTATAATTGCCTTATGTCTGTCCCATGCATGTTTGAATTCCCCCACTGTTTTAGACCCAACGACCTCCTCAGGAGGCGGTTCCATGTATCCACCACTCTCTCTGTGAAAAAGAAAAAGTCCTCACATTACCCCTGAGACATCCCCCCTCTATCTTTAAATTGTGCCCCCTTCACATCTCACACACACATCTCTTTTTCTGGAAGATGCTATGCTCCTGGACTTTGTTGATTCCCTTGAGGTACTTGAAAGTTTCGATCATGTCCCCCCATCCCTCCTTTCATCAAGAGTATACATATTAAGCTCTCTCAGTCTCTCTTCATATGGTTTCTGCTGCAGACCCTGCACCATTTTAGTTGCCCTCCTTTGGACTGCTTCCATCCTGTCTATGTCCTTGCACAGCTGAGGTCTCCAAAACTGCACACAGTACTGCAGATGGGGTCTCACCAACTGTCTGTATAGAGGGATAACCACTTCCCTTTTTCTACTTGTGATGCCCCTTCCTATGCATCCCAGTATCACCCTGGCTCTCCTTACTGACTTTCACATTGCTTACCCACCTTTAGGTCATCTGATATGACTACCCCCAGGTCCCATTTTTGTTGTTGTTAGTACCTCCCCTGCTATTGTGTACTCTTCTTCTGGGTTTTTGTTTCCAGGTGCATTACTTTGCACTTCTTTGCATTGAATCTAAGTTGCCATATGTCTGACCATTCCTCCAACCTTGCCAAGTCCCTTCTGATCTTTTCTACTCCCTCTTGTGTATCAACTGTGTTACAGATCTTGTGTGGTTAAGTGCACATGGTCATTAAAGTGTAAAAGGGAATACTAAGCATAACAAATGTGAAGAAAGAATGTGTCCACTGCAATTCTATATGGAACAGGAAGAATCTATGCTACATTTTTTGATTTACTGTTCATTTGTACAAGAAATTTGGAGATTATTGAAAAAAGTCTGGAAACAACCCCACTGGGGGATCCTTTCATATGCTGAAGTGGTGGGAGGTTTTAGTGCAGCTGATTTAGTCTTACCACCTAAAATGTTACTATAAGTACTGTCTTTATAAAGTTTATTCTCTGGCAAGTGAGATGTAAATTTATATTACAACAGATATACCAAGACCCAGAGATAGTTGTACGAAATATTGAAATGGAAATTATGAAACAATGTCAATTTGAACATCAATATATGACGGTAGCTGTGTGGAAATTTAGATGGTTAGCTGTTCCATTTATGAAAGATAAAATTTGATGATTAATCAAAGATAATTAAGTTGTCACACTTACCTATCTTGATCAGTTGTTTATGTTAATTTTTGTTGTTTATGTGTATCTATTTAAGTTCTTGTGTTATGACATGTTTAGTTTTTTTCGATAAAATTTTCCCCTACTCTTTTCGATAAGTGCCATAAGATTTTTAACATCCACCTGCACTACCACCAATCCAGGCAAACGGGACCTCAGTTTAATGTCTCATCCAAAAGATGGCACCTCAAAAGTGCAGCACCCCTCTCATGCTGCACTACAGTGTCTGTACTGGGATATTAACCCAAGTGCCAGATGTGGGAAATGAATCCACAGCTCTCTGATCTCCCAGTCTCAGAGGCGAATATGCTACCTACTGAGCCACTGACACTGATGAGGAGTCTTGACAATGATAGGAGTTTAATTCCTAAATTAGCTAAGGTTGAATATCTTTTACTGTCCTATGCCCCTGACTTAATTATTTTATCTGAATCTTAGCTGAAACCTACAATTTCTAAAAACTTGTATAAAATCCCGGGTATAACATTGTAAGGGCCGATAGACCTGTTAAAAAGAAAGGAGGTGGGATTGCTGTTAATTATAAAGATGCTACTGAGTTAAGTATCATGAGCACTGTAGCAGCAATGACTCTGACTTCTCAAATGATTGGAAGTTTATTCACCTAACTTTGGCTGGAAGAACATTTTTAATTATTGGCTGTCTTTATATCCCCCCCTCACTGTTGATTAAATGGACTAAGTGAGGTTTTAGATAGGAATTCTGAACTTATGTCTGCTTCTGATTTTGTTCTCATGGGTGATGTTAATTTAAATTGGTTATCATCTGATGATCTTGGTCTTGAAACATTTTTGCATCCTTATAATTTGCTACAGTTAATATCAGAACCTACTGGATTGGCAGGCCCATCGGTGCAGTGGTTGGATTTCCATCTGCAACACCAGTGACCCAGGTTCGGGAATAGACCCAGGTCACTGGAGGGCCAACTGTGGGGAGAAAGATGCAGGATTCAGGGACAGCTGGCCTTCTCCGGGGGAGGGTGGGGATGTGGCCCAACACCTGCTGGCCCCTGGCAGAGGCTGGGAGCACAGCAGGACATCAGGCCTCAGATGACTGGGGAATGGTGGATGTTGGTAGATGCCATGATGTCTGTGGCATGCCACTCCCCCGGGGAGAAAATGACACCCTAGCCAATTGGGTGACGGCCTCCCTGGACCCTCATCACTGAGCTCCCGGACCTCCATCTGCCACCTCAGCAGCACCCAGAATCATTGTCATGTCCAGAAGGCCCATCCCCTATGAAGGTAAAGGACCGACCCAATGAAGAGATACATCGGGGTTACCTGGGCTTGCTGTGATGTGGGGTGGAGGGGTCAGGACCAACTGGGTGAGCAGGTCCATGAGAGGCCTGAAAGAGGGATTGGCCAGAGTGCAGGGTGGGAGTATTAAAAAAAAACTACTGGATTGAATTTGCACTCAGGAAAGCATTTTTATCTTAGATTGGGATGCTATCAATAGACCTCAAATTGTGTCATCTGCTGGGGTTTTACCAGATTCCACAAGTGATCATCAAGCCACTTATAGTGTGTTGAATTTTAAGTGACCTTAAGTTCCTTCACGCTTTATTCAGTATCAGAATTTTAAGAAAGCTGATTCAGATATACTACGATAGCCTGACACTCATCAGCTCAACACCCTGTAGCCTGACGCCAGAATCCCGAAATGCAAAATCCAGACAGTGGGATTTTGCTTGTTTTCCATGTTTTGAGGGGTTTGCCCCCTCAGCTGCACCCCTTTCAAATAAGATAACAAACTCCGTGGGGGGGGAAATCCCACTGTCAGGATTTTGCATTTTGGGATTCTGATGTCAGGCTACAGATTGTTGGGCAAACTAATTTTAGGATATGGTAGTGATGCCATTGATTCTATTGCTTTATAGTTAAAACTGTTTCAGATTGATTGGTCGTTTAGCCCAGATCTTGAGTGTGTGTTGGATTATTTTTGCCAGCATTTGCTACCTATTCAGAATCACTTTTTTCCCTTACACATGATCAGAGTTACAGGGACTTGCAACATATGATTTTCCACTAATCTTATGGATTGAATTAAGGCTAGGAATCAGGCTTGGGCTAATTACAAACAATTCCCCTCAACTTTTTCTTTGGACATATATTGATTTTTACGAAACAAGGTGAGTTTTTTAGTTAAGAATGCCAAAAATAAGTTCTATAAAAACAGTTTGATGAGAATTGGTCTCATCCAAAGTCTTTTTGGGATTCTGTTAGTCATCTTCTTTCTTCCAAAGGAAAATACACCACAGAAAAATTAAACACACCCAATTGAGTTGTAACTGATCCAATTGAAATATCTGATCTATTGGGTTCCACATTTTCTGATCTTGCATGTTTTAAGTCTTGTAACTTGACTCAGTTAATAGATACTCCTGTTTTGTACAATCTCTACTTGGTAGGCCCACCTTTTACTTCTGTAAAGTCACCAGAAAATAGGTATTGAAATTATTACTTACCATTCCCAACAGATACAGTGACTATGGAAAGGTGTTAGATGGGTGCTTTATAAGATAAATTGCTGCTTCTATTGCTGGTCTCCTCTGTTCAATTTTTGATTTGTGTTTGATTTCTGGCAGGTTCCCTTCATCTTGGAAACGTGCCAGAGTGGTGCCTAATCCCAAGAAATCTACAACAGACCAATTTCTATTTTGGATCCTTTGAGCAAATTACTTGAACAAACAGTCACAAACCAGATTTCCTTGTATCTTGAAGCAAACAATGTTCTGTGTCCTCAGCAGCATGGTTTTCAGAAAAAAACAGAGACTGCCTAGGTTAGGTTCACTTATGTCGCCCTCAAGGGTTTTGATGATGGACTTATGATGGGGCCAGTTTTCATGGACCTGACCAAAGCATTTGCTCTTATTGATCACTCCTTGCTCTGCTCTAAGCTGGGTCAATTGGGTTTCTCCAGGAATGTGATTACTTGGCTTAGTGACTACCTGTTGAACAGGAATCAAACTGGTAATGTTGGAGCTGCTGTATCCTCTGTTTACCTGATTGATTCAGTAGTGCCACAATGCTCAATGTTGTGATCCTTGTTATTTTCCCTATTCATTAATCAGCTACTATTGCTTTGTAAATCGTGTGATTTTTCTATTATTATTTGCAGATGATTTAATTATTTTTTTCACAAGCTGAAACTATTTCTCAATTAACTCCTTCTGTGGCATAGGAATTTGTTGATGTTTACAATTGGTATGTGGCTAATTCTCTAATCCTTAATGTTAAAAAAAAACTAAAACATTGCTGTTTGGGTCCCTGGCTTTGCTAAAGGACAACCCCTGTCTTTCTAATCATGATGAAAAGGGGATAGTAATTGAGCAAGTTCATGAATTTAAAAATGCAGGTGTTTTGCTAGATTCCAGCTTAACTTTTCTGCCCTAGGTGAAAACTGTTTGTAGAGCAGTAAATCAAAAACTGGGATTGTTATATAGATTTAAAAAAAATGTTTCTCTGTAGATACTTGAAGACCCATGGCCACTGGGATTATGTTGTCCCATTTGAATTATGTTGTTAGTTTGTAATTTAAGTTATCTGTGAAAGAAAGTACTGCCCTTACTCTTGTTTATAATAATATATGTCATTTTGTTCTTGATTTTCCTTTACATACATCACCTATCATTGTTTGTTGTATTCTTGACTTGGTTGGTTAGCTCCTAAATCTAGATTTGCTTATTTTTTTGGTTGTTTAATTTTTATATCTATTTTTTCTAAAAGTTTGTTTCCTTTAGTGGATTTTGTTTCAATTTGGTCTACTAGTTTAAATTTGAGATAATTTAAAGGGACAGTTTTACAAACTATGCCACATAGATATAAAGCTGGGTTTTGCTCTTTTTCAGTTGCTGCTCCCCTATTTTGGAATGTACTTCCTGATAATTTAAGATCTACTTCTTCTTTACAAACTTTTAAAGTTCGTTTTAAAAGTTATTTACAGGAACTGGAAGTTTGTACATTTTTTTATAATGTATTTTATGTATATATTTGTGTAATTGTGATTGTGTCATTATTTTATGTTGGGTAAGACCTGAAAAAGGACTTGTTCTAGTATCCCTACCTGGCCAGCAAAATAAAAGATCTAAAATGTTGTCATTTCTTGTTGGATAACTAACATGTTGTTTTAGATGTAGTTCCATTTTGTTACTCAGGCAGCTACCTGCAGAGAAGTGCGCTTCTGACTTTATCCAGTCTGTGTCAACTAAATTAAAATCACCCATGAAGACAATGCCTCCCAATTCTCAGGCTGTCTCATTCTTTTGGTTATAGCAGCAGTTCCTTCTGCTGAGGTGTCCAGGGGTCTGTAGCAGACTCCCACAATTATTGTGCTAGTATTAGCCATGTTTTTTTTTAGTCAAAGAGTTTCTTTAACTATGTTATGTACCATTATTTTATTAGAGATATTGCATGTTTGCAGCCCTTCTTTAATAAATAATGTCACCTTCCTTCTTTTGTATGATCTCTGTCTTTATTATAGAGATTATAGCTTGATATGTATTCACCCCAGTTGTCTCTGTCAGTCACCCCACCATGTTTCTGTGACAGCTATTATGGTGGAATTGTGCATGATGGCAAGTGCAGTAAGTACATTCATTTTGTGTCTTAGGCTCCTAACATTAATTAGTGTGTATTTCAATTCATTTATGCCCTTGGTCTGAACTAGGAGATTTTGCATGGTTTTTACCCCATCATGTAAATTCTTCAACTGTTCCACCCACTTTTCCCCCTTCTTGTTTAGTTTAAAGTCAGGTTTGTGAGGGCAGAGCTTAAGGAATTACACAAGATTCTAGCTGCTAGTTTGTTTAAGTGTAGCCCACGTCTGGCGAATAGGTTTATGTTTCCTCTAAAATTGGCCGAGGGGCCTATAAACTTTATATTTAAACTTCCAAAAGAATATGCATAAGTTTAGTGGTGCTCACCAGTAAATACAAGACATCCAACTTCAAAGAAACTGTTGCATCCACTACCCCAAATTAGCATGGACACTGGAGCTAGCAAAGTAAAAAAGCTTTATTTTACATAACTTCAACTGCTACACCAGGCGAGGCCTAGCCTGATGCATTTCAGATTGTTCTCAATCCTTTATCAAAGGCTAAAAAACTGGATACTAACCAAACATGTTATACTTTCCAATTAGACAACATCAGAACTACGGTATATCACAAAGAAATTAAAATTCATTGGTCACCTTGTTAAGAGAATTAAGATTTCATTGATGTCAGTATTCAGATGAATAAAACATGGGACTGGATCGCAGTGTAAACAGTGCATATAAAATAGTGCATTAAACACATATAAAGTGAAACAAGCTTGCAAAGTTCAACTAGCATATAAAGTGCAACATATACAAAAAAAAACACACACAAAAGCCAAACTAATTTTATCTATCTTCTAAATAAGGTCTAAGTTCAAATCCAGCATTGAGTCCTTGGTACTTGAGAGTATTCAGTCTCAATATCCATTCATTTTCTTCCTTTAGGATTTTGTTCCTGAAATTACCACCCCTTGGGTTATCTTATGAAAATCTTTTTCTATACCCATGAATTTGAAAGTATTCACTGAAGTGTCAGTATTTTCTGCAATATGGGCTGCTGTAGCATAGCTAACATCCTTTCTTTCAATTGCTTTGTCACGTTCATTTACTCTTGCTCTGAATTGTCTCTGTTTTGCCAACATAAAAACAATTGCAGCTGTACCTCGCTAGATAATTCTGTGCTGCTAGTTATCAGCTGCCTAACTTCAAAATTCTGCTCACTGTGTATACCTGAAAAGTTCTTACCAGCTACAATGTGCATATAAGCTAGGTGTTTTTTGTACTGAAAGCACCCCACATTTCTGTTAAGCCAATTTCAATCTTATTTAGCCACAAAGTGGCTTCTCACTAAGTTATCTCTCCAGGTGGGTGCATGCCTGCATGACATCACAGGAAGGGAAAATGTAGCTGCTTGCAAGCCCTTGTCACTAGCCAAAACTAACCAGTGTTTTTTGATAATTCTTTCAACTTCTCCTGCATGTGCTGAGAAGGTGGTCACATAGTGAAATCTGTCTCTGGAGCTGTTCTCGCTCTGCCTGTCCTGTAAGAGGGTGTCTCTATCTATTTCACTGGCAGACTTCCAAGCATTTTCCACCACCTGTTTTGCATAACCCCTTTCTAGCAGTCTTATATTCAGGTCTGTAGCCCCTTCCTCAAATGTTCCTACTGTGGAGCAGTTTCTCCTTATTCTCAAAAACTGCTCTTTCAGAATGTTTAATACTGTATGGCGTGGATGGCAACTCAATGCATAAAGCAAGGTGTTGCCATCCACATCCTTACTGTATACATCTGTCATGACTTCACTTTCTCTCCACCCTTCTGCACGGTGAAGGCAGCGTGTACAGTTCCCCTGTTGTGTTTTTGTCCCACCTCATGAACCAACAATTGGGTCTTCATGGAGGGCCAAGCAATAAGCCTCAGGACTCACCAGAAAAACTGCTGTTCATGCCCTAATAAGGGCTGTACTTACTATGGATAACAATATTATTATTATTGAGTGAATCCACCAGACTTCCAGTGTCAGTCTACTCCTTTACCTGTGATCTGCAGAATCCCACAGGGCAGTTCCCTGCAAATCTTCTTCAGTACTTTTTAATGCCCTACTCCACAATGCGAGCTGGTTGGCTTCCACCCTTCTAAATCTTGAATGATCTATACACAGCTCCCTCAATACTGTCCTAACAAATGTCACCCCCCGCCTTAGGGTAATCTCCCTACACTGAATTCAAGTAACACTTTAAGTGCAGCCCTGCCACTGAGTATTTGACATCACTGACTGCTCTCATTCACAGTCAGGTAGTGATCATACATTTCAGATCTCACAATGATCTGCTAAACATCCCCCTTCCTGTCTTCCCCTAACCTGACTATAGCTGTACCCTGCTGGAATGGCCTCTTCAGTCACTCTCTGGCATTCATTCTTCACTTCTGCTCCCCACATCAAAAACTGGTGAGCTCACTACCCTTCTGCATCATGAATGAGGTTAGTACAGTCACCTGTGTTATTTTTACATATTAATATTAAACATGATCTTCTGGTAAGCCACACTGATAGCAGTAGGGCACAAGGGGAAACATAAGCATTCCTACCCATATAAGATCTAATCCACCCATAATTAGGCACTATTAAATGACATGCATAATGATGTGCATGGGTATTAATGTGTGAATTGACTGCCACTACACATTCAGTCACTTCACTACCAGTCTAGCATTGCTTGCAAAGCACTTTGGGATACAATGTGTATGAAAGCACTATATGAATACCGATTCTTATTATTATTTCCCATGGATAAAGACGAGAACACAAGACAAGCATATTTTTGATTTCCAAGAAAGTATAAACTCTGGCATTGGACTACAGAAAAACTTTGCTACAAACAAGTGGTGGATCTATGGGGTGGTGAAGGGTGCAGCTGTAACTCCCCCATTGTAAAGTACTCACTTGCTGCTGCTGCTGCATTTCACTTTGTTGAAGAAGTCTGATTTATTGATTGTACAAATGTTTACATTCAAAAATATTGATTACATTTGCAGTTTCAGTCAAAAACATACTAAAAAGCATAGTAGCAGAAAATATAAAGGTTTCATAAATATGTTAAAAAGTGCCGTCAAGTGTGCACACACTCCCAGCACCCCATTGTAGCATCCTGGATCTGCCATAACCACTATACCACCAGGTTATTCAAGATGTGTACTACTCCGTGGTTTGCCAAAGAGAAAGTCGGTAGGATTAAAGCACAATTTCAGCATGTTAAAGTAAACAAAATGAACAGAACCATAGCCTAACATGCATATTGATCTAAATAATGCACATGGTTTTAACCATTTTGGTGAAATAATTATATACAGAGGGAAAAAAGAACTAGTTAGCACTATAAAGAGCCATATAGCTCTCTGACCTTGGCTCCGATGATGTCATCACTTAACTCATTTGGCAGCCATTATAAGAAGTAGGTAAGGCAGGTTTTTGAAATTGGAAGGCTGATTTTACATTTTTCAAATGCTTTGAAACCACATTTAGGTAACTTATATAAATGTAGTTTTAGCATTAACGAATTCAGCAGCATTTCCTTTAGTCCTGTTTGAGGTCAGATTTTTGAATAGTTTGTTGTCAAAATGTTGTTTAGGTATCCTTTAAGCCATTTTTGAAATAAAGGATAGGCGTACTGTAATTATTTTTTGTTCACTATATGAAGTGCATTGGAAATGTGAATACATTTTTCTGAAGTAGATTTTCTGACTTCATTCTCTTATCTGACCTTCCTATCCTCTTCTCTTTCAGAGATCATATATTGGTCACCTCTGTCTTTGGCTGGATTATGAGTCCATGTGGATTCTCAATTACCTTGAAAATTGAGGCATAAAAATGAAGGGATAAAATAAGAGTGATCGCATGACAAGGTTTCAGCATTCTGATTTTTCTATCTTATTGGTGACTTTTAAATGGCAGCAGATTAAAATAGGGGTTGTAAACATGACCTGTGTTATAACAATCAATGCTGAATGGTGAAACTGAAATAACATTTTGAATGCTGTTAATGACATTTTATTGAAAATATATGACTATTTTTTAAAGTTAGTCACTGTTGCATAAGGGTGTCTTATGACATCACATAATGTGTGGTATTTAATGTGATGCTGCTGTCCCTCCAACCACACCCCCTGATGAAGGCTCATTGTGAGCTGAAACGCTGGGATACTAATTGCTATGTAGGAGCAGTCTGCACTTTTGTTTTTTATTTTATACTGCGTTGACAAATATATGTAGCTTCAAGTGAGGTGAATGTGTCACTCCTGAGCAAATAAACTACAGTATGTGCTTTGCCTCCTATGTAGCAGTCCATGATGTCTGCTTGAGTGTGCTGCAGTTTCAATTTTTGTCAGAGCTGTGGGCTAGTCCCCCTAATAGCAGCAGCATCCTGCACTGACATTCACAGCAACTGCTTGCAGATGGTTCACTGAGCAGCCATAACCTTCCTGTCTGGGATCCATGTCCAGCTCCACCCCACAAGCCACCCCAGCTAGCCCTCTATGGGCCACGCCAGCCATCGGATGCATGACTGGCAGGTTCCTGCAATGGCCACCACTGCTCCCCAACAGTGCCATAGCTTATGGCATTCTCCTCATGTGTGCAAGTTGTGTGGCCCACAGGATGGCTTGCAGCAAACTGGGGGTTGGTGTCAGATCCCGCTTTTTGCAAAATCTGGTGCAGGGTCCTTGGTGCATCAGAGTTTGCCACAGTTGGGTTTTCTGCTCATGGTATGCTGGTCTAAGGTTTTTTTTTTTATTGGGCCCCCTTTCTTTGTCCTTGTCCTGATTTGGTGGCTTATACATCACACCCAGACTGAATTTCTATACGTTGCTGTTTGAAGGTATACAGCCAGAACCTCTACCTTCACTTTCCTTAGTATTTCCCTGAGGTAATGCCCTCCCAGATGTATAGTGCTATCCTACCCATTTATTTTCTGTCTGTCCATTCTATACAGAGCATACGCTGGAATGGATTGGAATGGAATAGAATGGAATGGAACAGAAAGGTCCTAGGTTTGGGGTAGACCATGTCTCTGTGACCACTACCATCTCTACCTTTCCATCTGCCAATATGATGTGCAGGTCATCCATTTTGTTCCCAGGACTTCCTACATTCAGAGACACCACCCTTCACAACTCCTGACCCCCCCTCTTATTTGATCTTATGCCTCTCCTCTGCCTGACTACCCGCCCCTTCCCATGATTCTCCCTCATGCTTTCCTTACCCTCTTGCCCTCCTTTGTTATCCCCATTCTGTCCTTCTCCTGACCCTCTTGTGCCTTTTCCCTAAATGCCCCCTCCTTTAGAACCCCCACACCATGCCCCTTCCTTTTTTCCTACTCCCCCTTCCCTGACACCTACATGCTTTCAACTTGGGGAGCCCTGGGGGACCTTGGGTGATTTGACCCATTCTATCCCCCTTCAGTTTAAATTTAAGCACCTGCTTATATACTCCCAACTCACAGCCTGAGTATCCTGGATCCCCTCTGACATAGATGCAGCCTACCAGGTGCATAGAGGGTTTTTAGTCTCAGGTTTCCTTCCAGTTTCCTGTGTACTAAAATTCTTCTTTCCTGCACCATTACCTCAGACAGCTATTAAAATAATCTATTCTGCATTTCTTAGCTGTGCTGGACCTAGGTATTGGCAGCACTTCTAAGAAGGCTACTAACTTAAACTCACCCTGCCAGCCTACCCTGCCATCCTGAACCTCTCATGCATGGTCCCTACCTCACATACTGCTAGCTTATTTGTGCCTAGGTTCATTATCACATGTGGCTTCCCCTCATCCCCTGTGTGTGTGTATGCCTACCATCAGGCATATGCATTCTGCTCTCATAATTGGGAGGCATGCCACCTTCTTCCCGTGTTGTACTCCCCATCTCTTAGCCCATCTCACCCCCTTAATTATTGAATCCCCCAGTACTTTGACCCTATCATCACCCTTTTCTTCTCATAACCCCCTACCTGCTGGAACTACTGTTTCCTAAACAACCTCTCTACTTGGACCCAGCCCTGCTCTGCAGGAGCCAAGTGGCCAGCATGGATCTCTGCCAGTGGTTCCCCTCCCGAAGCTCACCAAACAAGCACACAAGGACTCTGCCCTGCTCTGCAGGAGCCAAGCAGCTGGCACAGATCTCTGCCAGCGGTTTCTCTCCCGAAGCCTGCCAAACAAGCACACAAGGACCCTGCCCTGCTCTGCAGGAGCCGAGCAGCTGGCGTGGATCTCTGCTGGCGGTTCCCCTCCTGAAGTCCACCAAACAAGCACACAAGGTATGGTACCCAAAGCTTCCTGGAGCCACAGACTATTAGCCTCCGCAGTCGCCAGCTTCACCACCATTGGCTACTTCTTCCACAGTCTTCTCATTATTGGACAGGAAGAACTCGGCAGTTCCTTTCAATCGCCGAGTACTCAGAGGCACCTTTTAGTTTACTTTAAGAAGTGCTGCACCCAGAATAACTGTGTTGTAAACGATATAATTTGTCTGTATAATCTGCATGTTGTTAAACCTACTGCCCAGTGTATAATTATCTGAGATGTTAACCTAATTCCTGAATGGTACTATTTGTGCATGGCCTCTTGCTCTGCTGCCTAAAGTTAAATTGAGTTTCAGTACTACCACACCCCCTTAACCACCCTAAATTGTTTGCCTAGCTGATTGAAATTACTGTTTTTTCTTACTGCTAAAATAATGTGTCCTCTCTGATTTGTGCTCAGCTCTTCATCACTACACCCTCACTCCTCTGACTGCTGTTACTTTTTTTCTCCAGCTGCATTACTTCAGTCTTCCTCTCTGCCCTAACTCTCCCTCATCTGAATCACTTCAGCTGCATTTCTGCCCCCACTAACCCCCTTAAACAGCTATCCACTGTAGCCCTAAGTCCCTCTTCTCGGTGGCATCTGCACCCCCATCTCTCTCTCTCTGCTCCACCTGGCACCATTTCGAATTAGGAATACTTAATCCTGTTAACTCCCTTTGTTTTCCTGTGTCACTGCCTGCTCCACCTGGCACCATTTGAATCAGGAATAGCTAATACTGATTAACTCCCTTTTTTCTCTGAATCTCTGCTATTCCCCATTGCAGTACTGGCAATCTGCTCAGCCCCCCACTACGCTGCTAGCTATGCCTTTTTCTCATCCCTGCCCTAAGCCTTTGTTCCCTTTGTACCTCCCCTGCACTCCAACCTACCAGTTTCTTGGCCTTTAATTGCCACAATCTTGACTCTTTCCATCCCTCTCTTCTAGGACCCTGCCCTGCTCTGCAGGAGCCGAGCGGCCAGCGTGGATCTCTGCCAGCAGTTCCCCTACTGAAGTCCGCCAAACAAGCACACAAGGTACAGTACCCAAAGCCTCCTGGAGCCGCAGACAATTGGCGTCCACAGTCACCAGCTTCACCACCATTGACTACTTCTTTCACAGCCTTCTTATTATTGGACAGTGAGATCTCGGCAGTTCCTTTAATCACTAAGCACTCAGAGGCGCCTTTTAGCTAACTTTAAGAAGTGCTGCACCCAGAATAGCTGTGTTGTAAACCATATAATTTGTCCAGCCTGCCCTCCCTGACCCTGGCTTCTATTAAATACTCCCCCTCCCCCACTCTCACCCTGCCTACCTACTCTTCTCTCTCTTATTGCTACAATTCTTGCATAAATTGTAGAACAGCCACATGTCCCATTAAAGACATACTCCTTTCTCTCTAGGCTGGTTTCACATAAGAAACAGAAGAAATGCAGCCACTACTGAGCCTCTGAATTTTGCTCACCTTTCTCCCTAGCTTAATGCTTCACCCCTTGGCATAGCCCACCATCAGAGCCCATGATGGCCTATCAACAAACCTCATGTGCTGCTTAAAATCTACATCTGCCCCTATAACCACCCCAAATAATAACTACAATAGTGAACCGTGCAGTGAACCACTGCTGCAGTGCAACATCTACCCCTCCCACCACCATTCACCAACATGCTTCTAGTAACAAACAAATACTCTAAGAGAGCCAATGTACACAAAAATTGTTCCCAATCCTTAAAATAACTCAGACTGTATGCTACTCGGCTACTCTGGCTTCTCCTACTCATATCTGGGAACATACACCCCAACCCTGGCCCATGGGACATGGACAAATGTGTGCCTGAGAAGCTAAACTCACTCAGGATTGTCTCTATTAATATTTGCAGTTTACCAGACAAACTTGATTCTCTGCAAGTGTGGGCAACCCAACACAGCCCTGACATCCTATCCATGGTAGAGACATGGCTTACCCCCTGAATACCTGACACCGGCATCCAACTGGATGGCTATAAACCATTTAGACTGGACAGAGTAGGCAAACATGCTGGTGGCTGCATAGTTTATATCAAGGAGCACCTGCAGGGTCAGGCCTTCCCACCTATAAAATCGGGCCATGATGTTCAGCTTCTACCAGTAAAATTAGTCCTTGGAACTAATGGAAAGAACATCACACTAATATCCACTTTATATCCCACCAAAAGAGCAGACAGCTGGATTTAATGTACTAGTGGAGCACCTTACAGGCCACCATCTAAACTCTGAGGTAATCATACTCAGTGACCTCAATATAAACTGGCTGTACTGAAGCAGCACCATACAGAGATACCCTCAACTTCTTAAATATCTCCCAGCTTGTTGAAATACTGACATGCACTAACTACCGCAATGGCACTAGTACTCTACTAGACCTGGTCTTGACTAGCTGCCCTGAGTGAGTTACTGGCATAATTGTCCTCCTAGACTCTATTAGTGACCACTCCCCCATCCTCTGCACCTGGTCAAACAAATCCCCCAAACTACCTGCAAAAACAGTGATAACCAGGATCCTATGAAAACGACAACTAGGCTCCCTAAAACAGCTACTCTGCGAACTTGATTGGTCTTCCATCTTCTCTGCTACATATGTAGACAAGGCATTAGAGTACTTTATAAAGACTTTCAATTCAGCCTGCAATATCTTTGCACCCCTCACTACTAAGAAAATCAGAGGCTTCCACAAGTCACGGATTACACCAGCACTCATTGATCTCATGCATACCAGGGACAACCTCTGGCATATAGCCAAAAGCATGGGTGCACAACCCGACCTCCAAAACTACCACACAGCCCACAACAAATGTACCCAAGCAGTACAACTGGCTAAATTGTGCTTCTACCGATCTGAACTAGACAATTCCTGGGGTGACTGCTGCAAATTCTGGGCAGACATAAAAACACTAACAGGGAACCCTAAACGATCTCCCCCAGACCTACTCAACCTAAATGGGAAAACAATCCAAGACCCAAAAACCATAGCTAACACCTTTAATAAGGCCTTCACTGACCTTAGCACAGTGCTACCTCCCACCTACCTCAACCCTGTCAACAAATACCCCTAGCCCAACGGGAGTGGCCCCCCTCCTCCATCCTTAATAGCCTTGCCCTACCATTCTATCTGAGGGTCATCAAACCAACTGAAGCCAAAAAATACCTCATGCAGGTATTCCACAAATCCAGGCAAAGTAGTGATGGCTTAGACCTGAAGCTTCTAACACTCACTATAGAAGAGGTTCTGGTCCCTTTGAACAAGAATGCTCAACCTATCACTGATCTCTGGACAGTTCCCAAAGTTCTGGAAAGCTGCAGTCGTAACACCAGTTTTCAAAAATGGTGATAAGACCACTCATACAAACTACTGACCAATCTCAATTCTACCCCCAATCTCCAAGGCCCTAGAATGGGTGGTCTATGACTAGCTAATCGAACACCTTGATAAACACCAAATTCAGTGCAAAGAACAACATGGATTTCAAAAACTACACAGTATGAAGTCTGCTCTTGCTGAGTTTACTAGATTCATACATGATTCACTGGATTGAGAGCCCTTAGTGGGGACCACCTTTATTGACCTCACTAAGGCCTTTGACACAGTGAACCACAATCTCCTGCTAGCCCAACTGCAAGAGACCTCGGTGTTCACCACCTCCCTGAGTTGGTTCCGAAACTACCTCACTGACCGGGTACAAGTCAAAATTGGCAATATACTCTCTGATAAGCTTAATGTAAGCACAGGTGTCCCCCAAGGGTCTATACTAGGCCCACTGCTCTTCAGCCCCTTTCCAAACAATCTCCAAAAAGTGTGCCATGACAAAATCCAATTGTATGCAGATGACGCAATTATCTATTCTGGCCACCCTGATCCCATCTCCCTTGAACAAGGGCTTCAGTGCAATTTCAGCCTGGTCGAATACTGGCTTACTGATGCACGGTTACTACTCAACTATAAGAAAACAAAAACTGTGCTTTTCTCCTCCCCCCACAGCAAGTTAAATCAGCCCACCTAACTATCCAAAACATTAAAAATGAAACCCTTGAAATGGTACACACTTTCAAATACTTAAGGGTCATACTGGATAGCACCTTATCGTACACATTGCATATTGACTATGTTACAAAGACAGTATGCAGTAAAATTGGACAATTATATAAACACAGACATTGCCTCACTCCTGAAGCACTTAAACTAGCAGTTGCCAGTTCAGTGCTCTATGTAATAGATTATGGCCTCGTAGTCTACAGCACTGCTTTGGATTCTACCATGAAAAGAGTTGGCACTGCCTTAAATAAGTCCTGCCGACTAGTTCTGGGAGCCCCGTGACTAACACACATATGTGACCTATACTCACACACAGGATGGTTGAACCTTGACAATTGCATCATATACCAAACCTGTCTCCTGTGCAAGAAAGCCACACTTGGTCTTACTCCACTAGGTGTCCACTCTTTGCTTCATCAAATAGCCCCTCACAGGCTGACCAGAGGGTCATTTAACACCCAATACGAAGTTCCCTACCGCTGTATGACAGAAGGGCAAGGCTCTTTTATGTACCATACGCCTAAGTGGCTAAACTTATTATCAGCTGACCTTCTATCCGAACCACGCTTGGACCTCTCAAGAAAAAAACTCCATTCACACTTATTGAGCCACATGATATGCTCTTGCCCCTAGAATTTAGTAGTCCCTGGCCTCGGGCACGTAACCTTCTTTACCGGCACCCTGGCCTTTCCTGTTTTTGCATACCTCCCCCTACTCATACCCTACCACTGGATCCCTGCCATGACCTTTCTCCCTATGACAAAGGGCTGCCTGGCACAACTAAGCTCCCGGCATGGAATCCCACCCCTCCCCTTCCCTTCCCTACTCCTCATGTTCTACCTAATCCTTTTGCCTGGTACTATGCCTCCTTCTGCAATAACCTTCCCAAGATTGATTTACCACTGCTTTAAATGATACCTATAATTACCCGTTAGTGAGATCACATGATGAGCTGAATCTGTTCGGACGTCTCCTGTGCTGCTCCGAGGCCCTAATATAAAGAATAAGCTTTAAAACCTCCAAGACTGATTTATTTTAAACTGAAATAGTTGTAGCTGAGTTGAGAAGCCCCACGGTCTTATTATAGGGGGACTCGGTGTAAATTTCAGGTGAAAAGGAAGCAAAGTATTCTTCCATACAGTGAACGTCTGGCTGCAGTAGCAGGCCGACTGTAAGCACCAGGATGGAGGTTGAAGCTGGCGAGCCTTTAGTGGCGAGAACCCCCGCTACAAAACAGCCGAAGCCCCAATTCCCTACTCCGAATGACCAAGAGGATGATTCAGGGAAGGAGGGGGGTTCATATTTGACTAATGCAGACATTCAGGATATTAAAGTAATGCTACAGGGGTTGGTGACAGATTTCGCAGCAATGAAGCCAGTGTTGCATTCACTTGCCCAAAGAATGGGTGATGCAAAAGCTCAGATTTCTTCACAAGAAAGGAAAATGTCTGTGATGGAACAGGATTTAGTGGGGGTCAGAAGGCAAGTTTAAAAGCTGGAAGAAAGAATAGAAGACCAACAGTCAAGAAGTAGAAGGAATAATCTGATCATCGCAGGATTACCGGAGAGGGCTGAAGGGCAGGAATGTGTTACTTTTATGCAGGATCTCCTGCTTAAGCTGCTGGGCTCTTCCCCATTTGGTGAGGCGTACAATTTAGAGAGAGCCCACCGGGCATTACGGAGATGCTGACTGCCTGGAGCCAGACCCCGAGTGATAATTATGCATTTTCTCAATTTTAAGGAGAAATCCTTTGTGTTGCTTACTGCTAGGCAGAAGAAGATGCTGCAGTGGAACGGTGCCTCGCTCTGGCTCTTCCAGGATCAAACACTGGCGGTTTGAGAGAAACAGAAACAATATGTTGAAATTAAGAGAAAGCTTTATTTGGCTGGGATAAAGTTTCGTCTGCAATATCCAGTGACTCTAGTTGTGCAGCTGCAATCAGGGGAGAAGAGGTTTCTGATCACAAAAGAAGCTCTCGAGGGGTTGCGATTTGAGCTTCCAGATCTATTCAAGTCAGCAGCTTGAATGTGTGTTTGAAGAGCAGGACATTGTGACAAGCATAAGGACTGGGACTGGGGAAATGGCAACGAATTTGAAGTTTAACATTTTAAATAGTTTGTATGTTATACTGGGTTATTGGATTATTGTTATTAGTCCTGGATTCAAAGGGTTTATAGAGGTTGGGGGGCGCCAGAGTCCTCCTCGGAAAAGGAAATAGGTGTTTATACTCTGCGTTATTAAAACGGAGGCGCATTAGTTGTTCAGTGAGTTGGGGTTGATTGTTAATGATAGGGAGATGGAAGAGTTGAAGGGGTCAATCCGGGGTGGGTACTTGAAAGGGAACTGCCCTGCTGGGGTCAAGAGTGGAAGCAGTAACATGGATGCTGGGGGGGTTAGAAAACATTGCCTACAAAACAGAGGAGTCGATACTATGGGGGAGACAGTTAAATGGAGAGAAGGTTTTGATGGTGGGTGGGGGGGGAAGTGTAGGAAGGTGAGACAGAAAAGGCTTGTCACACTTTCGCAAGGTGGGACTCAGCAGAAAGGAGGCCAAGCGTTGATAGGGTGGTGATGTCTATTAAACGAATATGGTCTCTTTGAGATGGGGTGCCCTACATTAGTAAAGGGGGTGGACAGTTAATTTACCAACCTCTAGGGGGGTAAGCAATAATTGTAAAGCTTTTAGTGCTTTTTGAGGTAACCAATTCTAAGTGGGGTGGTGTAACACTGCATCTTCAGGTAAAATAAAGTAAATGGCACTTGGTGGTATAATTGTTGGGGCAGGGCTATAGGGAAAATATAGAGGGGTAACTTGGGAATTGGAGCCTTTAAATGGTTCCCCCTAAGGTACGAGAGGGACTATTAATGGAGTAGGGGACATGGGAAAGGGAGTGTCCTCTAGGTCTGTTAGTTTATTAGGAAACTGAGGTTGGGGGATCCCTACCTATTTTGTAGGTAGGAGCAAGAGGCAGTCCTTACAAGTGGGAATATGGTTCACTGTAGGTGAAGGGGCTGAAGAAGATAAGATGAATCAAATATAGCGGGGAAAGGAATACTACTATGCATTAATAGTTCGGTGGGTTCCGGGTATGGTCTTGGAGTTATCTGGATATGGGTGGGTTGGGGGATAGCACAGGAACGGGTTCATCCATGACTCAATATTTGGTAGGAGGATGATCTATGGATTGGGGATTGGTGGGGGAAGGTGTGAGGAGGGAAAGAGAGAGAGTCCAACATGGGGAGTAAGGTGAAAGCAGACCTGGAGCAAAAGAAGAGAGCTGGCTTAAGCAAAGTATATTGAGGTTTTGGTAAATGTCAAGCATTAAAATAATCTCTTGGAATGTTAAAGGACTCAAGGGTAGACATAAGAGAATGCTGATTTTAAGGCATATTGAGCTAATGGGGGCACATATTGCTGCTTTGCAGGAGACACACCTACTGACGGAGGAACTGAATGGGCTTAAGAGGCAATGGGTGGGGCAGGTATATGGGGCAGGTAGGGAAAGAGCTTCAGGAAGGGTGGTGATACTAATAAAGAAATCATGCCCATTTGAGGTGGTGCAAGTTAAGGCCAGGGAGGATAGTAGAGGGATATATCTCTCGGGCACCATACTGGGCAAGGCAATTTTGGTGGCTTCTATTTATGGCCCAACACCCCAAGATCCTGGGTTCTTTGCCTCTATTGAAAGAGATTTAGCAGATCTTCTATCGCCTCTATTAATATTGGAGGGAGACTGGAATACCTGCCTTAGTAATCATGAAGATAGAAACCCACCATCTAAAGGGCCTTTGTCCAAAGCCCAGATTGCCCTGAACAGATTACTTGAGGCGACGGCATTGGTAGACTCAATTAAATTGTACTCAAAGGGGGGTATGTCTATGACCTTTTATTCGGCACCCCACAGGAGCCAGTCTCGAACCGATTTTTTTCTGGTAACTAGAGAGGTGATTGGGGAAATTAAGGAAGTGACCACAGGGGCTAGAATATATTCGGATCACTCACCCATCCAAATGTTGTTGGAACCTAGACCCACCCCTCCCAGGCCGTATACGTGGAGGCTGAATGATTTCTTGCTGGCAGAGCCCCAGGTGTGGGATAGGTTAGAGGAGGCATTGTCAGAAATCATACAGCAGCAAATACCTACACTTCAAAATAAAAATTTGGCATGGCCCACTTGCAAGGTTTTATATGCAGGGGTGGCCCAGGGTATTGCTGTACAAAAAAGTAGAGAGAGAAGGGCAAAAGAGGAGTTTATTTTGGGGGCAATTGATTCACTGACACCATTGGAAGGGTCCTCAGAGGAGATCGATGCCGAACTCAAAAACTTGAGGGAGGAGCTGGGGGATATTGTTAATAGTAAAATAGAATTCTGGTTAGAAAAGATTAATGCCAAATATTTGATGCAGGGAGATGTCCCAGGGCTACTGTTGGTGGCTAGAGTTAGAGAATGGGAAGCAAGCAGAATGGTCTCTTCCATACAATGGGGGGGTGGAACTCCTAACTGATCCACAAGAGATGGCGGAGGCCTTTGCATCATACTTCGAAGAAATATATCAGGCGAAGGACTTAGCTGGGGAGGTAGAGATTGAGAGTTTTTTAGAGGAGATCCCCCTTCCAGTACTGGTCCCAATACAGGCCAGGGAGTTGGCGGCTCCAATAAGGGCCTCAGAGATTATTGGGGTAGTGCAATTGTTACCTGCTGGTAAAACCCCGGGGCCAGGTGGCCTCTCTGCCAAATTCCATCAGGTACATATACAAACTATACTTTCTATGCTCCAAGATTTGTTCAGTGCTATAATGCAGCCAGGGGTACCTCACCCTCCGATGTATCAGGCATATATTACTTTGATTCCCAAGTCAGATAAACCCAGGGATGTCCCCGGGAATTACAGACCTATAGCCTTAATGAATCAAGATATTAAGATCCTTACAAGAATTATAGCAAACAGAATTCTGCATAATGCCACTAGTCTTATTAGTCAAGAACAGGTGGGATTTAAGCCTGGGAGGGGAGCTCATGATGCTCTTAGGAAGTTGCACCATATATTAAATTACGCACCCGACTCCCAGTTACCTTTAACGCTGATATCGCTGGATGCAGAGAAGACTTTTGATAGGGTTTCCCATCCTTTCCTTTTTGCCACAATGGAGAGGATGGGATTCTCTGAGGGTCTTCTTAGGGGTATTAGGAACTTATACGCGGCGCCAACGGCCAGGGTATTATATAATGGCTATCTATCTCGTGAAATATGGTTAGGGAACGGGACCCGTCAAGGATGCCCTCTTTCGCTGATACTTTTTAATAAATACTTGGAGCCCCTTTTGAGAGCTATCAATAGGGATGTCCATATTAAAGGGATTAAGATAGAGGGGAGGGAGTTGAAACTTTCAGTCTTTGCAGATGATATATTGCTGCATTTGGAGGATCCAGAATCTAGCTTTAAGAGGGCAACTGAAGTAATAGAGCACTTTTCTAGGGTCTCCAACTACAAGCTGAATTTGAATAAGACCCAAATTCTCCCCTTGACGCCACAAGTCACTAGGGCCGATTTTATACCACTACAAATACAATGGAGGACAGATAAAATTAAATACTTAGGTATTTGGATTACTGCGGATTTGGAGGGGAGGCAGAAACTAACATGGGGGAAATTATATCTGAACTTAAAGGATATAGTAAGGTGGAATAAATTGCCCTTAAACTTCATGGCCCAATTGGGTCTTATCAAAATGAATATATTACCCCGTTTGTTATGCCCGGTACATTTAGCCCCATATAGTATTCCTCAAAAGTGGTTCAGTATAATTAGGAAACTAATCTCGGGATTTCTATGGAAGGACAGGCCGCCTAGGCTAAAGTATAATATTTTGGGACTATCGCACAAGAGGGGTGGGATTTTACTACCTGATCTCCATATGTATTATGTGGTGGGCTAGTTGGATCTGATGATCCGGTGGGTTAAAGAGCTTGAGGGGGAGAGTTATAATCCAATCTGGCTCCAATTGGAGAGACAAATGTTAAAAGACGTGGGTCTCGCCCCAGATGCAATGTTGTATGCTAATATTGGGAACATTTTCAAAAGAGGGTATGGGAACCCAATTGCGAAAACAGCAGGCGCTAGGTGGTCATTCCTTACCCCTGCACAGAGAAAGGGCCAAATGAGGGCTGGAGATCAGCCGGTGTTGGGTAACCCTAATTTTGTGGTTGGGAATCAGGTAGTTAACTCGCGGTGGGCTAATCAGATGCTGGGTGTGAGGCTAAGGGAAATTGCTCAGGGTACCAGAGTGGTCTTACCGCCAAGATGTGATGGAATGCCTTTCTTCCAAAGGTTACAAATCAAGCATATGGTAGATGGTGCGCTGAGGAAGTTGGGGGGTATTACAGACAAGTCTCTTTCCTGGGGAATGCTTAAGGAGGTTGATTCAAGAGCTCATCCTTTATCACAAATATATAAAGTAATGCTAGATTTTCTTAGCCCAAGCTCTACTAGAAGAGTTGGATACTGGGACAAAGCGATGGTTCCTCAGAATTTAGATTGGGACAATATTTGGGAAAGCAGCAAATACAATATTATACCAAATATAAAAGTATGCAATTTTTTATTGTTTCCAATTTGTACTTTACCCCTGTGAAACTATGTGATAGAAACTTGAGACAGACAGACCTGTGTTTCAGATGTGAGGGGGAGTAGGTGATCTTCTACATGTGTTCTGGGGATGTACTAAAATAGTGCCCCTTTGGGGGGAAATCAAAAGACGTATGGATCCAATGTTGGATTATTCAGAATTTATAATGCCAGAAATATGTGTTTTGGGTGATTTTTCCCAAATCTTGGGTGTTATACCAAGGTATCATCTTTCCTTGATGACTGTGGTAGTTAAAGCATTTCTATTAAAGCACTGGAAAGATGACCATGTTTACGCTTACAACCAATGGGTAAAAGACTTAATGGGGATGTTGGTTAAAATAAGGAGATATTTTTACATGAGGGAGAGAGGGAGATTATATGTTAAAAGATTGGCGATGCTTGATGCAGTATATACTCTCCAGATCACAAGTGGTTAAACACAGGCTGTCTGTCGGAGGGGGATTAGCAGATGAAAACCATTTGGGAGCGTGGAAGTGTTATTTTTGGTCCTACTTTGCGTGTTGTGGTGGTGATTAGGATATATAGTTGAGGATAGATTTAGGATGGTAAGGGTCTGTTAGCTTCAGAGGGGGGATGGGGGACTCTCTCTCTTTCCAGGGGACACAGACGGGTGCCACCCTTGAGGAGAAGATTGGGGATAGTGAATGGGTCTTGATGCTGATAAAGGGTTACTGTGGTATGGGGAGTTAGGGCATGACGGGTAAAATGAGTTGATATGCAGATCTATTGTGATAGTGTATGGATGATAAATGAGACCTGGATTGTTTTACGGGTGGCTACCTGCCGTGGATGTATATAGGGGGTAGTACATAGTTCGCACAGTCAATTTGAGGCTGTGTACCCTGGTTCTTGCCAGGTTTATGTATCTTTGTCTGTTTTATTTTTTCTTGGAAAAAGTGAATAAAGACGGATTAAAAAAAAATAATAATTTCCTGTTTGTCTGTATCTTATCAAAGGGCCCTAATTACCTGTCTATCAACTGCCTATTGCTGTCTCTTTCTGCCATGCCCTCCACTTCTTCCTCCTGTGTTTCAACTTTTGTCTGCTTACAATCCCTCCCCTTCTCAGCTACCCCTACCTCCCCTGCTACTGTTGTACTCTATTCTCCCTGTCTCTCCACTTCACCCTTCTCCTACCCCTCCTGACACCCCTCCTACTCTTGTTTCTCTTACCATGCCCCTTGCCCCTTTCCCCTCCACATCTACTGCAACCACTTCTGCACCCCTCCATAGACCTGCCACCTCTCTGTTGCCTGTGTCCTGCCTACTGTAAGTCACCCCAACCTGTACTGTACTCAATGGTTGAAATCAGTCCTTTTTTGGTACCACCATGGAAGTATCCATAACTCCAACTCCCGTGGAATCCTCCCCCTTACCTCCACAATCCTCCATCTTTCCTCCTGAGGTGTTCTCTTCCTTCGGGGGAGAACCTTCACACTTCACCAGTTAGTGGTCCCCAAGTCTGCAAGAATGGAGTTATTGAGGCTGGTCCATACCATAACTAATGCCAGTCATTTGGGCAGGAGAAAACCAAGGAGTGCATACTTGCCCCATTCTTCTGGACAGGTATATGGAAGGAAGTATCAGAGCTTTATGCTTCCTGCCCAGATCATCAGTTAATGGCACCCAGATGTCTAAAAAATACCCCTTTGATACCTATGCAAAAATAGAACCCCCCTTTGAAAGAATTGTGATTGATATGGTGGGGCCCCTAATAAAAGGTATATCTAGGTATCAGTATAGAATAGTTATAATGGATAATGTAACCTGTTATCCTGAGGCTATTCCCATACATTCGTCTACAGCCTGGCTAGTGCTAAAAGAGCTGATAAATGTTTTTCCCAAATTTGACTGTTGAAGGAGTTCATAACATATTAAAATGCCAACTTTATGTCAAAACTCATGAGGGAGGTGTGTGCTTTATGAAAAGTTTAGTCCATCTGGATATCAGTGTATTGCACCCAGACCAAAAGATTAGTAGAACGCTTTAATAAATTGTTTAATGACATGCTGTGTAAATTCATGTCATCTGAGGTAATAAAATGGGATGAATTGTTCCCATTTAATGTTTGCCATTTAGGGGGTGCTACAGTTGTCCACCAAGTTTTCATCCTTTGAATTGCTGTATGGATGACAACCTCAAAGGATGTTGGAACTCATAAAAGAGATGTGAGAATAATAGGCACATAGGCACATAGTCAACTTAACATAGAAACATAGAATTTGATGGCAGATAAGGACTGCTTGGCCCACCCAGTCTACCCATTTTCCTACCTAATGGATAAGCTGCAGATCCTAGTTAACCAACAGCCTACTTCCTCCAACCCCCACCCCCTAGAATTTTCTTATGTCTGTCCCATGCATTCTTGAATTCCCCCACTGTTTTTGACTCCACAACCTCCTCAGGAAGGTCATTCCATGCATCCACAACCCTCTCCGTGAAAAAATACTTTCTGACATTACCTTTGAGCCGTCCCTCTTATATCTTCAAATTGTGCCCCCTTGTTCTTGCACACCTCTTTTTCTGAAAGATGCTATCCTCTTAGACTTTATTGATTATCTTGAGGTACTTGAAAGTTTCTATCATGTCCCCCCGTCCCTCCTTTCCATCAAGGGTATACATATTAAGCTCCTTAAGTCTCTCTTGTTTCTCTTCATATGTCTTCTGGTGCAGACCCTGCACTATTTTAGTTGCCCTCCTCTGGACTGCCTCCATCCTGTCTATGTCTTTGCGGAGACTGGGTCTCCAGAACTGCACACAGTACTCCATATGGGGTCTCACCAGCTGTCTGTACAGATACGCTAAAGAAAATCTAATAAAAGCACAGCAAACCCAGGCAGAGCACGATAACCATGGGGCCAGGTTACAGGAGTTCAAGTCCAGTGACAGAGTACTCTTGTTGCCTAGCTCTGAAAGCAAATGCCTGGCTAAGCTTCAGGGACAACATGAGATCCTCAGAAACATGAAGCTAGTTGATTACAATGTCTTACAACCAGACAAGTAAAGAAAGAAAAACAAATTTGCCATGTAAATTTGTTGAAATCCTGAAAAGACAGAGGTATTGCATGTTGACCCTAAAGACCCTAAAGAGACCCCAAGTCAGGTGACAGATGAAGACATTGAGGATGGAACCCTGGACTGAGACCCTAAAATTTTAACAGAACCAAGCTCCATCTAAGTAGAGATGGTCGAAGTCCGAAAACTCCATTCAACAAAATATTTTGCAGGTGGACCTGCAGTTTGCAAGGATAAGTGTACAGTGGCAAGACATATACAACAAAATATATACAGTGAAGAAATAAAGGTAAATAATATATACAGAGATGCCTTTATAATCCCATCCATCAATAATATGTTCATAGCCTGTAAAGGAGTCCCTGGGATATGGAAAAGTGCACGCATAGTAGGCAGAGATGCTGGCAGAAAGATTCTGGGAGACTAAGCAGGTGGTATCAGGGCATAAGAGTGAGCAATGGGGTGTGTGTTGCAGTGAGTACATAGTACCGGTGGGACTGGAATGGACTGAGGTGAACCAGTAGTACCGGTGGGACTAGAATGGACTAAGGGAGGGGGAGTAACATTCCACTGGGGTGTCAAACAGACGAGGCATACTGATGAGTCCTGGTAGGATGAAACACGTGTCTATGTCATCTGTTAGCACCCTTTGCAAACTGTGTGAGAGGCCTTTCTACACCATGCAATTCTGCTTAAAGTTGAACCAGCATAACATTCTGTGGTGATTTGCATATGCAGCCCATGATGCTTTGCATTGTGTGGACATCTGTGATTTTGTATTTTCTTGAAACTTGGCTTCCCAGCCAAATGCCCTTTGGGGTAACCCTTGCTTCCGTGTTTGCGCACAGAGGCTCTTTGTCTTTTAAATAGTTTTTTATTTTAATGGGTTCACCACAACATAACCCAGACAGACTGTCTTAGGGTAGCTGGTTCATTCCATTGGGGTATCAAACAGACGAGGCATACTGACGAGTCCTGGTAGGATGAAACACGTGTCTATGTCATCTGTTAGCACCCTTTGCAAACTGTGTGAGAGGCCTTTTGGCACCATGCAATTCTGCTTAAAGTTGAACCAGCATAACATTCTGTGGTGATTTGCATATGCAGCCCATGATGCTTTGCATTGTGTGGGCATGTGTTACTTTGTATTATCTTGGTAAGGGAACACTTAATTTGAACAGGAAGGACTTAGATTGAGTGGAAACATCAGCTGGACAACTAGGAATGGTGGAAACAGTTACAGAGCTCCACAAATGTTTTGGCATACAGGATCTTGAACATAGCAAGACTAACAGAGGAGCTAAGTCTCAGCGATTTCTGTATCCTATTCCAAAGCGTGGGCAGGACAAAGCTTATGGCTGCTCTTCCAAAGTGGGTACCAACCCTAGGTACTTTCAGGAAAACCAGCGAGTGACTTCTCAAGGCATAATTCCCAATCAGGCTTAGTGGGAGACAGTCAGCAATGTATTGCAGGAGTTTGTTGGTGATGGCTCAGAGCGTCCAGAGGGCTGCATTTCTATACTGCCTGTGTTGAAGGAAGGGCCAACCCACCGCTGCATATAATGAACAGTGGTGGGTGGAATAGGGGAGGCCTTTTATAAATCTCAGAGCTATATGATACAGTACATCCAATTTAGCAAGGTGTGAGGCTGTGCACTGGCCATATATGAAGTCAGCATAGTCAATTAGTGAGAGGAACATGGGTTGGATGAGCTTTTTTTTGGTGTCTGTGGTCAGGAGGCAATTTATTCTGAAGAAGAGTCCAAGCCTCTGCCTCAGCTTTTTCAGCAGTTCTTCTATATGTTCCACAAAAGAGAGTTTATTGTCTATCCAGACACCCAAATACTTGAATTTTGGTACGTATTCAAGATGTTCACCTAGTAAGGTGGAGATAGAAGGTAATGGACCAGCTGCGGCAGAATATGCCCCCTGGCCAGTTGGTGAGAATAGCATTGCTTTGGTTTTCTTGGCATTAAGTAGTAGTCTTTTACTGAGGAGCTGGTGCTGCAGGATGTTAATGTCAGTTTGCAGGTCACCACAGGCAGCTTCAGGAGATTCATGGCTTATGTAGAGCACCGTGTCATCAGCAAACAGGTGAATGCTTGCTTCCTTAATGCCTACAACCAGGCTGTTGATACAGATATCAAACAGTAATGGTCCCAATATGGACCCCTGAAGGACACCTCTTTTTATCAGTTTAAGTGAAGAAAGCTCCCCTTCAGTCTTGATTTGTTGTTACCTACCAGTGAGGTAGTCATGGAACCAACACAAGGAGGTTCGGTCTAGGCCTACTGTTTGTAAAGTGGAGAAGAGCAAACAGTGGCCAATGGTGTTGAAGGCCTTACTGAGATCCAGGAAAATTGCACAGATGAATTTTTTGTTGTTTAAGTCCCATTGCCAGTCATTAGTTACTTTTGCTGGACTGTAATGGTGTGGTGCTTTGCTCTGAAGCCTGACTGCATAGGGTTTAGTAAGTTTGAGTTGTCTATGAAAGATCTCAGCTGGGTATCCACATTTTTTTCTAGGAGCTTGGAGAGTATGGGGAGGAGGGAGATTGGCCTATAGTTATTTAGGTCACAGGGATCCCCTGATTTAAACAGGGGGATGGCATGAGCAACTTTCCAGAACTGAGAGAGGGAACCTTGTAATAGGGACAGGTTTAATAAGTGAGAGATAGGTGCAGCAAGGATGTGATAAGCACTTTTCAAGTAATATGGGTCAAAGAAGTCAGCCCCAGCACTTTTTTTAGTGTCCAATTTTAGGAGAAGAGCTCCAACTTCCTTTACGGAGGTGGGAAAGAATGAGAAGGTTATGATATTGTTATTCAGTTCCGGGAGCTTAGTGTTGATGTGTGGGTTGAGTCTGCTTACCGGTGCATTATTGAATGCTAGGCCTGCAGTGGCAAAATGATTGTTGAAGGCCTGCAGGATCTCATTCCTGTCACTGATTATAGCATTGTTAGTGGTAATTTTGGAGGGAAGCACATTTTCTGGAGAATGACCAGTCAGTTCTTTTAGTGTGGACCAGAACTTGATAGGGCATTTCGATGCAGAATCTAGCTTAGATCAGTAAAAATTGGCCTTGGCCTCTCTGACCATCTTAGTGCAGGCATTTCTAGCTGTCCTGAAGAGATACCAGTCTTTGTCGGTGTGTGATTTGCGAGCCTTTTTCCAGAGTTGATCTCTTCTTAGTTAGGCAGCCTTGAGGTCTGCTGAGAACCAATGACATGTTCTAGCTTTTATACATGCTTTTACCAGAGGAGCATGGTTATTTAGGGCACTGGTTATAATTTCATGGAAGATGTTGTAGGCATTACTCACCGATTTAGCAAGGTAAAAACTGTACCAGTGCAAAGAGTTTTTTAATTCATTGAAGTATGCGAGAGGATTGAAGTTCCATCTGGACCTTTTAGTGGAAAATTTAGATGTTGATGAGTGTTTAGCATCAGTTCTTATACCAGCAATAAAGCAGTGGTCACTAACATCAGCTGAAAAAATTCCGGCACGGGAAAAGGAATATGGTTTACTTACGAGAAGGACATCCAATAAGGTGCTGTTCATTGGGTTTTTCTTGTTAATGCAAGTTGGCTCAGTAATAAGTTGTGTGAACCCATGGGAGTCACAAAATTGCTTCTGGGGTAATGAGACCTTAGTCAACCAATCATAATTAAGGTCTCCTAGAATAATTGTTTCAATGGGGACAGAGCCCATAATAGATGACAGATGGGACAGGAGCTGAGTCCCCACGGCTGGTGGTCTGTAGCAGCCTATGACACGGAAAGCCATTGATGGGGAAAGTTCAACTTTAAGGGGCAAACATTCAAATCCACCTGCAATAGAGGTAGAGTCTAGGATGGACACTGAAAATTTGTGTTTGATGTAGATGACTACTCCGCATCCCCTGGTCTGCCTATTGGCTCTAAATAGGAGGTAGTTAGAGATATTAACCTCTTTATCTGGGGTGGATGTCCAAAGCCAGGATTCAGAGAGCACAAGTACGTCTGGTGCGGTATGAGTAATCCATGCTTGTACTGATGTAAATTTCTTTAAAAGACTGCAAACATTTGCATGCATAAAGTTTACTCCTTTCAGTCTTGTAAGGTTGTATGGAGATGAGAGAGCTTTTATGGGACCAGGGTTGAGTTCAACATTACCTGAACACAAAAGTATTAGGAACACAATTTTCCTTAGGGCAGGGAAGAGTAGCTTGAAATCACAAATCTTTCTCTACCTAGTATAAGTTTAAGTGCGGGGGTCCAGAGTCCAAAGTTTCCCCTTGTGCTGACCTAGGGATCGTAGCCTATGGTCCGTCCAGTATAGCACCAAGTCGTAGGTTTTGGGTGGGTGGGGTGAGGGGCCACATATTGGTAACAAGATAGCGGTCCCACTTCGAGGAGATTCCACAAAGTGAGAAGGGTGCAGAATCATGTGGTGGTAGCATAAGTTATACATAGTATTAATATAAAGGCAGTCTAGTAGTGGTAGGCATGACACTATGTTGGAGCCAATTCTGCTTGAATAGTCTGTCATGTGGGGTACCATACATAAGCAGGTAAGGAATTGAAACCACACGAGGACTGCCATGATTGCCCAATGTGTTAACAGGGTGTGAGCCGCACCAAGACTCACTAGCTAGGTTCTATAAGTCTCAAGGATCACTATTCCATGTTAGGCTAGCTAAAAAAGACAGGGATCGATGGTATGCAAAGATACATTAAAACAGCCTGACGGCACAGATGTCTTAAGGATTTATCTTTAACAGGCAGGGGTATCCTTCCGATTATGCTTCATGAAGAATATCGGAGAATTGCTTAGAGGAGGCAAGTGAGCTCAAGTGAGGATCACCCCTTTAAGAAGTTACAGAAAGGAGAGACCCTTTAAGCAGTTGCTGTAACTGACTAGTGTGGCAAGAGAAATGGCAAAAAACTGCAGTTAATTATGAACCAACAACTGTAGACTGCTGTACAATATGCAGCCTTTTAAGCCTGATAATGCCCTGTGACTCATTCCCTGATAATGAAGAGTTCAGGTTGTGAGAGTGCTGCTGAACAGGTGGCTCATATGGCAAAGTCAAAACCAGCTGCATGTGAAACTGCTCACATCGATCTTCCCAGGGTAAGAAACTGGATAACAGGTGCTGCTGAGTGCGACATGCACAAGTCAAGAAAAGTCAGGTTCACATCCTCAGCACAAACACTGTCCTTCAACCAGAGATAGAGCTAAGAGAAATATGAGCAGTTAAAGGGGGCTCAATAACCTGGATCCGCTCCCGGTGTTAAAAGTTTTATGGGCGTGTCAGTTTCACTCACATTGCTGGGTATGAATAGGTATGATAGCCAGTATCACTGCCTAGCCAAACGTGCCATCTGTACTAATCCCCAGCAATAAAGAAATATCTGTACCTTACCTCAGTGGTTCAGACCCTTTTTTTTTGGGCATTACTGGATCCTCATACCTGATGAGGGAAGGAGCAGTAGCAGTGTTTCGGCTGCTAAATGTGCCCAGGAGGTACTGATTTCTGTGTGCACTTCGGAGGATCGATCTCTCAAAGGGCCTTCTCCTATGCCTGCATGGGATGATGACTCAGTTTCCATTGCAGCAAATCTGTTGGGGCCCCTGAATTTGTGAAGCTCATGTGAGGATTCTGGGGATCCTGAACTGGCTATGGGAACTGCAGTTTTCAGTTGGGAGGTCTATTCTGCAGTTGACTTTGTAATGAGGTCTCCCTCTCAATCTCCTTGCTGCCAGGCAGGATCCACCATGTATAACTGAAATTTGTCTGTTTCCGGTTGGTGACTGCATGAGGGTTGTCTCCTAGGATCTGGCACTGGGTAAGTGTCTATATGTATTTCAGCATTGGGAGGAAAATTTTGTTGTGTCAAAAACTGATCCACTGCATCCTGGGAGAAAAAAGGCATGCTGAACTCCATTAACAATAACCTGGAGTGTGGCTGGGTAGAGCATGGCATATTGGTAACCCAGCTGAGTAAGTTTCTTTCAATCATTAGTGAAGGCCCGACAACAGTTCATTAGTTCCAGAGAGAAGTCTTGAAAAAATCTTATTGTGTGTCCTTGCCAGATCAGAAGACCCCATTCTTTGACAAGGTGGAGAATGTTATCCCGGACCGGGAATCAAAGTAGTTTCACAATTCACAAACAGTGGAATTTTTCCACTCACGGGCGAAATTCTGCATTTTACAGGTGGAATTTCACACTTCACATCAGCTGAATATTTCACAAAATTTGTGAAATATTTTGCTGGGCAAAATCTCTGACTTTGCCATAACTTTACCGGCGAAATTAAACTTCACTGCATCTCTACATCCAAGTGGATGAACAGTTCAAGCAGACCCAAAATCAAGAATCTCAGAGGTTAGTAGAGAATTTGAGGCATGTATACTTACCAAATCCAGGATGAACCCATGTAATGCAGTACCACATAGACACAAACCCAGGTGTCTGGGTACACCACCTGTAAAGATTACCGGAAAGAATCTGAGAGACAGTACAGGAGGAAATCCAATTTATACTGGAGCTGGGAGTCATTGAGGAAACTCAGAATGAATGGACTAGCCCCGTTGTGCTAGTTCAAAAACCAGAAGAAACTTTCCAATTTTGTATGAACTTAAGGAAAGTTAATGCTGCATTCAAGTTTAATGCACACCTGTATCACGGGTAGACAAACTGTTGGACTGACTGGGGCTGGTCCATTACATAAGTACCATGGAGCTGACCAAGGCTCTATTTAAGGCTGAGCAGGGGTTTCTATGTTAAATCTCAAATTTTGCACTTTAATATCTTAACAACTGTTTGACAGATTTGTACAAAAGTTTGCATACATAGTCTTGTGGGGTAGATCTCTTGACGTGCTAAGTGTTTTCCATTGAATGTGTGGATTCAAAGATGTGGATAGCGAAAATAATTTAAAAAAATCACAGTTTTTTACTGTTTTTTGTCATCAACTTGCACCGAGATGGTTTGGAATTTTGGTCTAAAATTTTCAGAGTAGAAAGGGCATGGAACACAGATATGCCATTCACTAGATCAGTGAAAAATATTAATCCTTTTCAAAGTTATTAAATTTTAAAGTTCTGGTTCTGAGCATGCTCAGTAAGCCAAAACAATTGTAAGAAGTTTTAGTACAGAGTTTTTTTATCTTATTTCATATGTTTTTTCATATTCTGCCATCTTGTTTTTTTGTTTGTATCAAAAAAAAATTAAATAGACACAACAATGGCATCACAGGGGAGACCAACACATATATGTTGCTCACTGGGACCCCCTTAGGTGAATTCTGCAGTTAACTGTTGGAAGAAGGACCTTCAAAGGTGTTTTTCATTTCTTTTTAAATGTTTTTTTGTGACTCACTAAGGCTATTTTGTATTTTGATATGAACACTGTGGACTGGAAAATCTTTTTTGGCTTTTTTGTTGTCACCTTGGTACCAGACGGACTGGCATTCTGGTCTGAAATGTTCAGGGCAGAAAGGGCTTGGCCCACAGTTGTGCCTTTGGCTGCTTTGGAGAAAAAATATGACTCCATTCCAAAGTTATTAGATTGTAAAAATTCAGCTTCTGAGCCATGCTGTGTGAATTGTCATATGTTAAATATATTTCCCTAGTGTCTAGAGGCACCCCCACCTTCCGATCCCCATCCCCATAACTATTAATTTCCCTGGTGTCTAGTGGCACTCCCCACAATCAAGAGGTCATCTCTCTAAAATTCTTACAGTTCCCTGGTATCTATTGGCACCCTGCCTTCCAATCACTGTACCCATAATTATACAGTTCCCTGTTGTCTAATGGCACCCCCACCCACTGCTTGGCTTCCCCCCTTATCATTTTATTTGTAACTGGTGTCTAGTGGCACCCCCACCTTCAGATCACCATCCCCCTTTGTATTGTATAGGTCCCTGGTGTCAAGTGCCCCCCCAGTCCAACAGCTGCCCTTGCTGAAATAAAGAAGAGTCCTTCTATTTCTTTTTTATTAAACCTGTAAAAAAGAAAATAGTCCCTCACTGATCAGGGCCCACTTCACCCTGACTTCCCATTCAGCACCCACCACCCTGAACCCCCCACAACCCCCACACACCCTCACTCACCTGAATAGATTCCAGTTTAAAGATCCACTCTCCAATTGAAAGACACATCTTGTTGCTGGAACCGGCGACTGCAACGTGAGAAACTAAGGTAAATGTGGTTTAATGTATTTTAATGGGACTTTCAACTTTGGACCATTTTTGCCATTTTGAATATTTTTGCATATTTTTACACCAGATTTTCAACATGACCATTTTTGAGACTCCACCACATGAACAATGTCTGTGGAATTAGGCAAATCTGGCTCATAAGGCGATTCTGTTCTCAGTTGGTGAAATCACCTTTCTGTTGGGAATTGAACATTTTTGTTCATGAGGTGGGATCATAAGAAGAGCATGTTGAAAATTTGGGGTCAAAAATATGTTAACATAGCAAAATTATGTGCGTCCATTGACATTTACCTACACTTCCTCGTAACATTTTTACTCCAGAGTTTCAACATAGCCATTTCTTTATGCTACCTCAAGAATGTGACTGCTATCATTTTTCAAATCTTTGCCAAAATGTATTTTCACACTTCTGGCATGGAATGACATTGCAGTGGCGCAGAATGATGACTTGGTGGGGATTTTACAATTTCTAGTGCTGGGTTCATGAGGTGGGGTTATAAGAAGTCTATGCTGACAACTTGATTGCTGTTGTCCTACAAACTCCAGGCCCAGCACTTCCATATCAACATACATATATGCATGGCAGGATAGGAGTGCAGGGACCAGAGGAGGAAATAAGGATACAATTACACTATCTCAAAAAGTATGGTTGGATGAGAGTGCAGGGCCCAGAGAGCCCTGTGCTTCTGCAGGCAAATAAGGATCTTATACTGTCTCAAAAATTAAGGAAATTCCTTGCAAAAAAAACGCATTAATGCAACCTTTAGGTTTCAGGCCAAAGTGACAAAAGTAGAGAATTGTGATTCAGGGTTTCTTCCTAAACCTCAATTATGTTACAACACCAGGGCAAGACTTCTTCTCTGGCATCGCCAACCCCAAAGCTCACCACATTCTATACACTCCAGAAACATATGCTCCTAATGGAGTGAGCTTTAGTGTTGACAATGCCAAGGAAGACTGCACTTCTGATTTGTTGCAAGCATGGGGTGGGGTTTTAGGGTTAGAAACCCTAATGCCACATTTCTCTACTTTTGTTGGTTTAGCCTGAACCCTAAATATTGCATTAATGCAATTTTTTAAAAGAATATGCTGTATATATCACAATTGCATCTCTGTTGGTGGGATAAGAAAATAAAATGAAATGAAAGGAAAGGAAGCGAACAAGGCAGTAAGGGCAGCAAAGGCTGAAACTGAAGAAAAGCTAGCTAAATCAGTGAAGGAAGGAGGGAAGGTATTCTTTAGGTATATTAGCAAGAGAAAGAAGACGGGGGAGGGATTGTGAGACTTAGGGAAGAGGGAGGCAGGGTCGTGGAGAAAGACATTGACAAGATGACCATCCACAACAAATACTTCTGCTCTGTATTCACGGAAGAAGAAAATGGAGATGGTCCCTCATTAATGGAGAAGGACAAACAGGGAGAAGGGGTGAACATGAGACCTTTATCAGAGGACAGAGTAAAAAAAGCACTAGAACAGCTTAGGGTGGATAAAACTATGGGGCCCAATGGGATACACCCAAGGATCCTAAAGGAACTCCGGAAGGAATTGGCTAAACCTCTTGCTAAGCTGTTCAGTAGATCACTAGAAACAGGTGTGGTTCCAGAGGAGTGGAGGAGGGCACAAGGGATACCCTTGCACAAAAGTGGCAGCAAGAAGGAGGCAGGAAACTACTGCCCGGTCAGTAGTAGGTAAAATGATGGAAACTCTACTTAAGGAAAGGCTGGTGAACTACCTAGAGACAAGGGGGCTGCTGGACCCAAGGCAACATGGATTCACTGCAGGGAGGTCATGCCAGACCAACCTGATTGAGTTCTTCAAGTGGGTGACAATGGAAATTGACCAGGGAAGAGAGGTAGATGTGGCCTATCTACACTTCAGGAAGGCCTTTGACACAGTCCCACACAGGAGACTAATCCACAAGCTGGCAAATCTGGGGGTGGGAACAGAGGTGGTCACATGGGTTAGAAACTGGTTGAGTAACAGAACACAAAGAGTAGTGGTAAATGGGGTTAACTCACAGGAGGATCGGGTAACAAGTGACATACCCCAGGGATCAGTGCTTGGGCCAGTGCTCTTCAATGTCTTCATAAGCAATATTGCAGTGGCTCTAGAAGGGAGGGTTAGCCTGTTTGCAGATGATACAAAGATATGTAACAGGGTAAATACACAGGAAGCTATAGAAAAAATGAAGAGGGAGCTGAAGAGGCTAGAAAACTGATCCAAGGAATGGCAGTTGGGTTTCAATGCAAAAAAGTGCAAAATTATGCACCTAGGAAAGGGAATGAGTATGAACTAAATGGGATAACACTGGAGGCCACCACAGAGGAAAGGGATCTAGGGACAGTCATAGAAGACAACCTCAAAGTGTCTAAACAGTGAGACAAAGCAGTTGGAAATGTTAACAGAGTGTTAGGGTGCATAGGGAGGAGTACAACAAATAGAAGGAAGGAAGTGGTGGTACCATTGTACAACTCCCTAGTAAGGCCTCATCTGGAGTACTGTGTTCAATTCTGGAGGCCCCATCTCCAAAAAGACATTGACAGGATGGAGACGGTACAGAGGAGGGCAACAAAAATGGTGACAGGGATGCAGTATGTCATATGAGGAGAGACTCAGAGCTCTAAATATGTACTCCCTGGAGGAAAGGAGAGAGGGGGGACATGATAGAGACCTTCAAATATCTAAAGGGGGTCAACAGGGCACCAGAGGGAAGGATCTTTCACATGAAGGGAAATAGCAGAAAAAGGGGGCACAGCATGAGATTAAAAGGTGGAAAATTAAGAGGGAACCTGAGGAAATTCTGCTTCACTGAAAGGGTGTTGGAGAGATGGAACAGTCTCCCCTAGGAAGTGCTGGGGTGGCCACAGTTCAGGGATTCAAGAATGCTTGGGATAGGCACATGGGAATTATCAAGCTGGGGTGGGGGGGGCTTGTAGTATCTAGGGTACCTTAAGCATTAGAAAGAAGGATAGGGCAGACTGGATGGGCCACAAGGCCCTTATCTGCCGACAACATGTATATATGTAGCTATGTAACTAAAGAAGGTAAACTTTACAGATACAAGATAAAATAGCTAAACAGTCTTGAGCCAGTCAATAGCCTTTGATATGCTGTATTCAGTTTGGAGAGACCTCCAGGGAATATAGCACAGAAAGAGAAGCAATCTAGCATGTGTATAGCATCCTCCACAGCACCACATTTGTTCAAAGGACTTTCCCTGATGCCCCAGGCATGGTCAGTCTTGGCACAGCAGACCACTCCACATCTAAATTTGTTAGGGTTGCACCAAACGCAGGGAGGGAGCCCAAAGCTAGGTAGTTGCTCATCTGATTTGTTTATGATATGGGAGTCACTAGTAGTGGTAGATGTTGTTTCCCATTCAGTCTGCTCCAGTGAGCTGTTGATGTTCATAGTCCAGACATGTTTTCTGCTTCACAATTGATGTCACAGGGCATCCTATATGCCCCTGAAAATTGGCAGGTGTGGTGTCTGCTGGATTTGGTAACAGTTTATTGGCTGCATTTTGGAACAGGATATGTGGTGAAGGGATGTTGGCTAGGACTGGTAACCAAGTTAGCAGCAGTGCACCTGGATGATGTTGTCATATTTTGACCAGATTGGGACAGCCACATGCTGGATGTGCCATTGGTACTTCAATTGATCAGGGAGGCAGATTTCATGGCCAATGCTGCAGACTGCACCCTAGCATGGCAGAAGACAAAATACTGAAGTATATGATCAGGACAGTCATGTACACTCAGTTATTTAGAAGGTAAGGACCCTGGTTGACTGCCCCCTTCCAACTGCCAACAAGTAGATTAGGTCTTTTCTTGCATCTGTGGGGCATTACAGCTGAATTATTCCAGAATTCTCAACCCTTGCTGCACCATTGACTAACTTGAACAAGAAACCACCCTGAATAAGGTCCGTCGGTCACATTATCATCAGATAGCACTTAGAAACATAGAAACATAGAAATATAGAATTTGATGGCAGATAAGGACCGCTTGGCCCACCTAGTCTGCCCATTTTCCTACCTAACAGATAAGCTGCAGCTCCTAGTTAACCAACAGCTTACTTGCTCCTACCCCCCACCAGGACTGCCTTATGTCTGTCCCTTGCATTCTTGAATTCCTCCACTGTTCTTGACTCCTCGACCTCCTCAGGGAGGCTGTTCCATGCATCCACAACCCTCTCTGTGAAAAAATACTTCCTCACATTACCTCTGAGCTGTCCCCCCTCTATCTTCAAATTGTGCCCCCTTGTTCTCGCACATCTTTTTCTGAAAGATGCTACTCTTGGACTTTGTTGATTCCCTTGAGGTACTTGAAAGTTTCTATCATGTCCCTCTCCCTTCTTTCCTCAAGGGTATACATATTAAGCTCCTTTAGTCTTTCTTCGTATGTCTTCTGGTGCAGACCCTGCACCATTTTGGTTGCCCTCCTCGGACAGCCTCCACTCTGTCTTTGTTTTTGTGGAGATGGGGTCTCCAGAACTGCACACAGTACTCCAAATAGGGTCTCACCAACTGTCTGTACAGAGGGATAACAACTTCCTGTTTTCTACTATTGATGCCTCTTCCTATGCATCCCAGTATCCCCCCAGCCTTCCTTACTGCCTTCTCACATTGCTTGCCCACCTTTAGGTCATCTGATATAATTACCCCCAGGCCCCTTTCCATTTTTACTGTTGTCAGTATCTCACCCCCATTGTGTACGCTTCTCCTGGGTTTTTGTTTTCCATGTGCATTACCTTGCACTTCTTTGCATTGAATCTGAGCTGCCATACATTTGACCATTCCTCCAACCTTGCCAAGTCCCTTCTCATCCTTTCCACTCCATCTTGTGTATCAACCCTGTTGCAGATCTTTGTGTCATCTGCAAAGAGACATACTTTTCCTTCCAGTTCCTCTGCAATATCACTTATAAATACATTAAAAAGGACCGGTCCCAGTACTGAACCCTGCGGTACCCCACTAGTAACCCTCCTTTCTTCACTGTGTACTCCATTTACTACTATCCTTTGCATTCTGTTGTCTAGCCAATTTTCTATCCAGGCTACCACCTTGGGACCCACTCCAAGGCTGGCTACCTGTGTATTAATCTTTTGTGTGGGACTGTATCAAATGCCTTGCTAAAATCTAGGTAGACCATGTCCACAGCCCCTCCCTGGTCTACTACTTTGGTCACCCAGTCAAAGAAATCTATTAGATTCATCTGACATGCCCTTCCCATTGTAAATCCATGCTGCCTTGGGTCCTATGCCCCACTGGTCTCTAGGTACTCAACAATTCTTTCCTTCAGAAGTGATTCCATCATTTTCCCTACCACTGAGGTCAAGCTAACTGGTCTGTAGTTTCCTGCCTCTGTCCTGCTCCTACTTTTGTGAAGAGGAATCACAGCTGCTCTCCTCCAGTCCTCAGGTACCACCCCATCCTCCCATGATTTGTTAAAGAAAGCAGTCAGCGGTGTCACTAGTTCTACCCTTAGTTCTTTTAGAATTCTTGGGTGAATCCCATTAGGCCCCATTGCTTTGTCCACCTTCAATTTTATTAGTTCTTTCAGAACCCTTTCTTCTGTAACTGGACTGGTATCAACCCCCGTCCTCATAGTGTTTCTCTTGTTTGGTTTAGGTACCTCCCCCTCTTCTTCCTTTGTGAATACTGAGCAGAAATATTCGTTCAGTATCCCTGCTTTTTTACTGTCACCCTCTACCCACATTCCCTTCCCTTTATTTAGCCTCAGTATCCCTCCTTTGGTCTTTCTTTGCTCCCTAATGTACCTATAAAAGGTCTTATCCCCCTTCTTAACAGAATTGGCTATCCTTTCCTTGGTTTGGGCCTTTGCTATTCTGACTGCCTTCCCAGCCTCTTTCTGCTTTAACTGATAAAGTTCTCTGTCCTGCTCCTTCTGTGTTTCCTTGTATTTCCTGAATGCTATCCTTTTCTCCTTAACCTTCCCTGACACCTCTTTTGAGAACCATAGCATTTTTTTCCTTCCTTGTGTTTTATTGATTTGCTTTACACAAAGGCATGTTGCCTCTGTGATGGCTGTTTTGATTACTCCCCATTGTTCCTCCACCCCTCCTTCTTGCCTGTTTGCTGGTGCTTTTCTGAGGCACTCTCCATTTTCCCAAAGTCAGCCCTCCTAAAGTCCAATACTCTTGCTTTTGTGTGGCTTGATTGTATGGCTGTGTTTATCGTGAACCACACTGTTTGGTGGTCGCTGTCTCAGATGGCTACCACTTCTAAATCTGAGATTCTTTCTCCATCCCCATTTGAGAGTACCAGATCTAAGACTGCTCCCTCCCAAGTGGGTTCCAATACTAACTGTCTGAGGCATGCCCCTTGTAGGGCATCAAGAATGACCCTGCTCTTGGATGTGCCTGCAGCAAAGGTGCTCCAGTTAACATCTGGCATATTCAGGTGCCCCATCAACAATATTTATTTATTTATTTATTTAGATTTTGTTTACCAGGTAAACCCACTGAGATCAAAGGTCTGTTTTTCAGAGGAGACCCGGGGTGAATACACCACCAACTTTACATTATGTACAGTATACAGCTTCGAAGATACATATACAATTCATATATAAGGTACAGCATACAGATACATAAGAAAATTGAAAAAAATAATGTATATACAGTTCATACAGGAGGTTGTGAATCTGTAGGGCAGAGATAGAGAGCAAGTAGGGAGTACCAGTAGTCAGAGAAAAATAGAATTGTATTGCCCAGGGGGAGAAAAAACACAAAAAACAATAAATTCAAAAGTCCAGGGGTCATTCAAGGGAAGAACATAACACAGGTTGTAAGGAGAAATACAGTTGATAGAGGTTAGTTGGTACCAGGGGCACCATGGGTTCGTAGATGGTCACATAAGGTCATGAGGGGTAGGGAGTATATCTTTCGGTTGCAGCAGCAGAGGCTCAGTTCTAGGAGGTAGACTTTGAGACCGGTCTTGAAAGAGGAGAGGGAGGGTTTGTCTAGTAGGGAAGAGGGGAGCGAGTTCCAGAAGTGAGGGGTGGTGAACTGGAAGGAGCGTTTTCCTTGATTGGTGCGGATGCGGGGTATGTTCAAGAGTTGACTTGAGGCAGACCGCAGATTGCAGAGGGGGACTTTAGGGGTAAGCAGGTCACTGAGGTGAGGTGGATGGTGTGTGGAAAGGAGTTTGTAGGAAAGGCAGGCAGGGGAAAAAGATAGTTTAAGCTTGAGTGATGGCCAGTTAAGATCCTTAAGAGCTTCACAGTGGTGCCACCTAGGGGAGGAGTGGGTTGCAAAGTGAGCAATGCGGTGGTAGAGGGTGAAGAGGTTAGTTAGCTCAGTCTCTCTGAGGGACTGTAATATTGGAGAACCATACAGTAAATAGGGAGGAGGTTGCAGTTAGCAATGGTCTCACGTGCTTCCAGAGAGGGAGTTCCTAAGGCGGTATAGCAAGCCCAGCCTCTGGTGGATGGTTTTGTTAGGCATCTATATGGGGTTTGAAGGTTAGTTCCTGGTCAAGGGTAATCCCAAGATACTTAAATTGGTCAGTGACCCTCGACATGCATTCCTCGAGCTGATGTTATAGAGAGAAGACCACTACGGTCCTTACCCAGTCGCCGGGTCCCAAAGAGGACAGCTTTTGCCTTGTCCTCGTTTAGCTTGAGTTGGTTGGCAGTTAACCACGTTTCAAGTTTTGCTAGGCAGGTTTGTAGTTCCATTGTGATAACGGAGGATTGGGGGTCACTGTGATAGATTACTGTATCATCAGCGTAGAGCAGTAGATTGCTGGGTGCACACACTTCAGCTATGTCACTCACAAATAGGGAGAACAGCAGGGGTCCTAGTATGGAGCCCTGGGGTACCCCAGAGATCACCGGTCTGGGGCTTGAGTTAATGCCTTGCCATCGTACTGTCTGAGTTCTGTTTGTCAGGTAGCTAGTGGCCCAGGAGAGAGAGAGAGCTGATCCAAGCCAAGCCTTTGGAGTTTAGAGAGGAGTAATTTATGACTGACCATGTCAAAGGCCTTGGAGAGGTCGATGAATAGCACCCCCGTAGGGGTGCCCTGGTCCATGGCGTTGAGTATGTCGGTAGTCAATCTGACTAGGGCAGTGTCCATGCCATGGTCTTTCTGAAAACCATGCTGGACCTTAGAGAGGAGTAGGTGCTGTTCCAGATAGCATTGCAGCTGATCAAAGACTATTCTTTCAAGGATTTTTCCCAGAGGACAGAGGAGGGAGATGGGCCTATAATTCTCCACCCTATCCCGGGTTCCTTTTTTATGGATTGGAACTATGGTGGCAACTTTCCATTTGGTGGGCACAGACCCTTCCTGAAGGGATCGGTTTATGAGTAGGGTAACAGGTAGGCAATGGCAGGTGCTACACCCTCAGCAGGTGAGGTTCCAGCTGATCATTACCAGTAGATGATTCAGGTTAATTTTGCAGAGTAGTGGTAGCACTGCAGGGGTCCACAAGTGTCAGTGGAATAAAGGACGAGAGAGATTTTATGCTGAGGTGGGTGGGAGGAGGATTTCCCGGCACGGTTTGGGAGCAGGCAGGGGGATGAGAAAAGGAGGCACTGAAGGCTTCAGCCACCTTAGTAGGGTCATCTGTCAGAGTGTTTCTGGCTAAGACCATGGCACTTTGTTCCTGCACGTGACCCTTCAGGAGGGAGTTTATGTGGCCCCAGAACTTCTTGGGGGTCACGGAGGTATTTGGATTTGGCCAGTTTTGTGGCCTGTTTACACTTGTTGTGCAAGCCCCTGTAGCTCTCCCAGTCAGATATTGTGCCAGAAGATTTGTAGAGTCCCCATGCTTTGTCCCTGAGCTGCATGGTGTGTTTCAGCTCTGGGTATAGCCATTTATGGCACTTGTCCTGAACCCTTAGTTTTTTCCAGGGGGCATGACAGTTTACTATGCCCAGGAACATCTCGGAAAAGTATTGGAGGGCCGCGTCAATAGTGGGAAGGGAGACGATAGGCCACCATTCTGCCTTGAAGAGGTCAGCGCAGAGGGTTGCTGGTTCAAATCTGCTGTAGTTTCTTGCAACAATCAGCCTGGCTGCTGGCTTGGGAGGTTTATTAGACCAGATGCAGTAGATAGGGCAGTGGTAGCTCAGGGAGTCCGCCATTATCCTGGCTGACAGTATCTGAGTGGGGTTGGAGGTAAGTGCCCAGTCAAGAAGTGAATGGTTGCCAGTTTTTGCATTATGCCTGGTTGGTAAGTTGATCACCTGGGTAAGGGATGCATCCAGCACAAGGTTTTTGCTTGAGAGGAGTTGAGGCAGCTAGTTGAGATTAAAACTCTAGAAGGATTTTTCCCCTGGGGGAGTTGAAGATGGCACTGGTAAGGAATTCAAGGAGGGGTTGCTTATTGAGGTGGGAGATAGGCACATCCAATGTAGAGGACTTTGTACCTCCGAGGACAAGTTTGAGAAATAATACTTCAGCCTGAGTATCATCTATCTCTTGTAGGTCCAGCGGGTGGCATTTAAAGGGGATTTTAGATAGAATAGGACTCCCCTTTTTGAGGAGTCTGTCCCTTGATGGCTTGATATCCCATCAGTTCAACCTCATGAGGGAGAATGTCAGGCTTTAGCCAAGTCTCAGTCACTGCCAAGATGTTCGCCTCAAGAGTTGGGTCCAGGCCTCAAGGTTGGCCACCTGTTGCCGCAGGCTCCCAACGCTCATGTGTACTAGTCTGAGCCCCCAGAGTTAGTCCAGGAGGGGGTAGTAGGGTCACTGAGCACACAGTTTGGGGAGAAAGGGCCAGGATTGGGTTCGATGTCACTCCCGCGCAGTAGTAGAGTGCTAGGCAGAGAGCATGAAGGACTGGGGGGGTTAAGGCAGGAGAGGGCCAGTGGGTAGGCCAACAGCATTGTAGGATGGAGTGCCATCGCCCTTTTGAGGCCAGACCATTCCAGGGTAATTATTTCAATGAGCAGGGTATCCCGAGGGGGGGAGGGGCACATGGTAGGGGTTTTTACAGAGCTGCGGAGTGTAGGGGAACAGGGAGGATGGAAGAAGAGTTTGCTAAAGTTAGCAGCACCTAGTGGTGTTGCTTTATTTTTACAGAAACAGGTTGGAGGGGAGATGATTAAGAGTGCGGCCTCTAGTGGGTGATGGTGATATTCTGCAAATGGAGAAGTGAGCTGATAGGATATAGAGCTCACGTGACTTCACCTATAAATACACATGCTCACAAAGGGTGGTGGTGGGGGTGGTGGGGAGCCGGTGCACAGCGCCGTCGGGGCCTCACTAAGGAGGAAGACGGGAGTCCTGTAGGGATGAAGTCCGATAGCCTGCCACCAGAGGAAGACCATACCTGCACTTCTGGAGTCTTTTTCTGCAGTGCTATCCTGGGGAGGGACTCGGCCCTCGCGATCTCCGTGTCTCGGGGGGGTTCCATTGCAGCGATCCACGGAGGGAGGGCAGTGCTACCAGCACCTCACGACCTCCCTGAGGATTGTGAGTCAGCCTGCACTTCTGGAGTCTTTTTCTGCAGTGCTATTCTGGGGAGGGACTCGGCCCTCGTGACCTCCGTGTCTCGGGGGGGTTCCGTTGCAGTGATCTGTGGTGGGAGGGCAGCGCTACCAGCGCCTCACAACCTCCCTGAGGATTGTGAGTCAGCCTGCACTTCTGGAGTTATTTCTGCAGTGCTATCCTGGGGAGGGACTCGGCCCTCGCGACCTCCGTGTCTCAGGGGGTTCCGCTGCAGCGATCCACGGCGGGAGGGCAGTGCTACCAGCGCCTCATGACCTCCCTGAGGATTGTGAGGAATACCTCCCCTTTTTCTGCCATTCTAGGGAAGCCTTCTATCATTTCCTTGTCCATTCCTTCCCCCTGAGATGGGGGTCTGTATACAACCCCCATGCGGATTGTGGTGCCATTTCCTGTCTAAAGGGTGACCCATAGTGCCTCATCTGCTCCCTGTTTACCCTTTAGTTCTGTTGCTTTGATCCCTTCCTTTACACAGAGAGCTACTCCTCCTCCTCTTTACCCTCCCTGTCCCTCCTGTAGATTGTGTATCCTGGTATGTTGACATCCCAGTCATGGTTCTCTGTGTACCATGTTTCTGTGACTGCCACAATATCCAGGCAACCCTCTTCCATCAAGGCCACTAGTTCAGGAGCTTGTTACACAGACTACGGGCATTGGCACTCATCACCCTCCACTTTTGATAGCCTTACCCTTTAGTCCCATTCCTGTCCTTACTGCCTTTTGCCTTTTACACTTACCTCTGTTCTGCTCCCTAATAACTTCTCTACCTTGGTGTTTACCTCACTAATTACCATGTTTTGTGGGGAGGCTGGGATTTCCCTGCTCCTTTTCAGTGCCTCCCCTTATAGTTTAAATGCTTGCCAATGAAGCATTTAAACCTCTCACCTAGGATCCTGGTCCCCCCCGGATAGATGCAGACCATCGCACCAGTATAGATCAACATCCCTCCAGGTGGCTCCCCAGTCCCCAATGAAGCCAAAACCCTGAGCTCCACACCAGTTTTTCAACCACTCATTGAATTCCCTGGTGAGGAGTGCCCTAACATCACCCTTGCCATAGACAGGCAGCACCTCCGAGAAGGTTACCGTATGTGCTACTTGTCTAAGGCCCCTCCCCAACTCTACAAACTCCTCTTGCACTGCTCTGATCCCATTCCTAGCCAGGTCATTTGTCCCTAGGTGGACAATGACATCCAGCTCCCTCCCTTGTGCAGCTCCTCCCACAATCCTGAGGATTCTCTTCCTGTCCCTCCAAGCCATGGTGCCAGGAAGGCACCTTACCTCCCTCTCCCCTTCCTCCCCCATTTCTACCCCCCTAATGATTGAGTCCACCACCAGGAGTTGTTTCCTTCCCCTGTGGGGTCCCATACCACCCTCCTGTGGGTCTTCTTTGTGAAGGTTCTCAGCATCCTCCTTGATCTCCACTGCAGGTGCCTCCATAGAGGAACCACTATCCACCAGAAGAGCGAATGAATTGTGGAGAGGTACAGCTGGAGGGATGCAACTCTGTTCCACCACCCTCTCCCTCCCTGAGCCCACCCTGGTCCAGCCTCTCCTCTTTCTTGGCAACCTCTGAGGTAGTGACATTGGCCCTGGTAGTCCCTGGAACGGGGAGAAGGTTTCACGAATCCTAGCCAGGTCAGCCTGGAGATGGGCAACCTCCTCTCCCAGACCAAAGAGGTGCCTGCAAATAGGGCAGCATTGCAGCCTCCAGAATGTCTCCCGGAACACTGCCGCCCCACAGCCATTGCACTGCACCACTCCTATCATGTCTTATTTTGTGTCCCCTCTACTGTTTCTCTGTATTCTTACTCTCCCCTCTCCTTACAACTCTCACCCTTCCTGTTCTGGGACAGCAACTTCCTATCTTCTTCAGTAGCCTCCTTCTTCCTTGCTCAATGTCAGACCACCAGCAGCTAGGGAGGGAGAGTGAGCCACTTTTTTCCTTTAGGGTTGACAAAACCAATGTTTTGCTATGATCCTTCCCTTCCTACTGCCAAACAGGAAGTTCCTGTTGACAGTCAAATCCAATGGCTATAAAAGTAGAACTGGCTTAGGGTGCGTGGGTGGAGGGGTGGGATGGAGGGCAATTAGTAAGAAAAAAGGCTAGCAACAGGAAGTTGTAATTTGAGTCACTTGCTTTTATAGTGTCTAAGCCACACCTCCAATTAAGCTCTCTTTCCTCCTACTGGTTTAGCAAAGTCAACTGATACAGTAACCTTTCCAGCACAGAACACACACTAACTTTCTTTCTTTTCTTTCCTTTCCTTTTTTTAACCCTAAATAAGACTCCTTCTACTTCTAATAAAGTATCTGTCTACTTAATCTCAACAGACACTGACTCCTGCTGAGATACAAGTTTTAAATTCATGATAAAATGTAGCTTCTTTTAGTTAGCTGCTTTCTGCTCTACAAGCTAGGCTAGCAACAGCACTTAAGGCCATCATAAAGATGCTGTGTAACGGGCCAGTTACATGAACTTGTAATTTCAACCATCCCTTCATTTTGTATACAGATGCCTCTGAGGTGGGCAGAGTCAGTGCTATCACAAGGCTCTGAGGATGGGAGTCACTCCATTTTATATTTGTCTCAAAAAATGTTTTAATGGGAACATGCTACACCACCCTGGAAGAGTGTCTGGCAGTAAAGTGGGCAGTAGTTGCCCTGCACTACTACTTGCTGGGATGGAAATTCACCCTCCTCACTGATCATGCTTCACAACAGTGGTTACATGCCATGCAAGATGTCAGCATCCATTTTACCAGGTGGTATTTGGTGATACAGCCATTTTCCTTTGATGTGCACAGCAGGGAAGGCATCGGGCATGGAAACACAATTTTTTTTTTCTAGGAAGGGTGGGTCTCTGGTATTCTTTACCATGCATGCAAAGAGCATGGTTTTATAAGGTAGGGTATGTGATGGAGCATACGTTCGCCATGCTTCCTACTGTACAACGGTCAACCCCGTCACAGCCCCACAGCAACACAAAGGTTTTGGCATAGGCCAGGAAGGGATTTGAGCCAAACCTCTTGCTTTAGAGTTGGCCCTATAAGACCTCGGTGCTCATCATGCTGTAATTGTTGGCAGTCCCTCAGAAGAAAAGGGATGTTGAAGGTGGTATTATTAACAAGCAACACTTGAGCCCAGTAAAGTGAAGGGAAGCAAAGAAGAAAAAAAGTTATATTTTTCTTGGTTTAACTCAGCCTGAGACTGGACTGCAAGAAGGATGTGTAAAACTGAATGCTAGCTCTTTTGTTTCTTTTCCTGAAGTAGAGTAGTTTTCTTTTAAACTAAACCAGAGTCTGGAGTGTTCTCTCTGTGAGTGTTCCCCATGAAGCCATCCAGTTTCTTACCTTACTACAAGAATATAAACATCAAATTGCCTGAGTCTGAGAAATCTGAGTTTTGAAACAATATTAATATTGCCGAAGGAGGCTGAACAGGGAAAATATTTGGATTTTCCTGATTTTCCATACTTGCCTGACAACAGAATATTCCTTGGGGAATATTGAGCTGATCTCTAACAACAGTACATGTTTTAAAAGATGAAATATTGTACCACATACTGAATCATTTCTTACACAAAAAAGTAGAAAAAAAACATGAGACATAGTAGTTGGGGAGGGAGATGCAACATTAAATTATTTTGTTTGTTCATTTACTTTAAAAGTTTAGCCAGGAAAGACATACTGAATGGTACTACTATAGCTTGTCCCAGATGTGTCCTGGGAGGAGGGGGAAAGGGAGGCACAGAGGTACATTAAGAACAATAAATACAAATACAGTCAATACAAATACAACTAAATACAAATAATATAAATAGGTAGAGACCCACATTTTTCTTAAATAAGAAATATGACATTCAAGGTATAAACTCACTCCCAAAAGACAGTATCACCTGTAACTCTATATGCTAATGACCTGGTGTTGTACCATAGTGACAAATCACTGGATAGCATCTCTGCTACCCTCAGCTCCAACTACGGTGCTGCCTATAATTGGTTCTTGGAACACAGGCTCCTTGTCAATGACCAAAAAAATAAGGCCATGCTTCTAGGCTCCAAACTTAAACTAGCTAGATACGCAAGTACACCATCTGCTCTATGCATGTCCAGCCCTGGCAGTCCCCTGCCCCAGAAACAGTACACACTTTCAAGTACCCTGCATTACCCTTGACCCTGCACTAACATTCTCAGAACATATAGGCTCCACCACATGGTGCATACATCAAAAACTGGCGGTGAGTTACTGCATTAAACAATTCCTGATTCCAGAGTCCCATCTTGCAACTGCTCAAGGTAATCTTCGGTTAATTGACTATTGCTCCCCCATATATATGCAAACAACCGCCCAACAGCTCAATAGACTAAATGCAACTGATAATAACATCTGCAGATTTGCTGTCATGGCAAAATACACTACCCATCACGGTACCCTATATCAGACCCTCGGATGCCGCCCCCCCAGGCTCGGAAAGACTCGGTTGCATCATTGAGAAGGCCATTAGAGAATTGAAAACTCACCCCTTTCTTTTCCCACTGCTCAAGCTAAAAACCTTCCTCCAAAACATCAGAACTCCACCACCCTCCTGTTGCCCTCCCCCAGGATCTCCCCCTATATAGGCAGCAAAGTCTTCTTCACAGCCACGCCTAAACTGTGGAACAGCCTACCCTCCACCCTTCACTCAAAGGACTCCCACCCACATTTAAATCTCAGTACAAATCACCTGTACCTGCTCCCAAGGATGCCTCCCCCCCCCCACGTCACACCTAGAATTTTTCACCTTGACTCTTAAAGAAATAATGGAGGCTAACTCTGCAACCCAGCTTACCCCTATGAGAGAGCACTCTTACCTCCTATCCCCAAACAGGAACTAGGCTTTACTTTACAAATGCACTGTGTCCTGTGTACTTCCAATTACAGTGTTATGTCTACAGCTAATGATGGCCAAGCCATGCATTACACTACCCTGAACTGGTATTCTAATTGTCTAAACCTATGTAATGTGTCTTTGTGCTACACACCACTGTATCTACTTATTGTATCTCTCCCTGTATCAAATGAATTACCATATGTACTTTGTAACTGCACCCAACCTATTCAGATCAGAAAATGTTATTGTTTGACAAGCAATATTGTCGTTACAATTAAGCAATACCATCACACATCTCACACATTCATTCAGATATTTACTATTTATATCAATAAACAGAGTACAAAATCTTATATTTAAATACACTATTCGTTCATTACTGTTCCTTTTATCATCATAATCATAGTTTAATCACCTACTACACCTATCCTTATCAATTTCCTTTTCTTAAAATCACAGTCTTTGGTCTTATCCCTCCCTTCCTGGTACCAAGTTAATTATATCAAAAATGTTTTTTTTTCTTAGATGTTACCAGTTCAGTTATTTATCACATCTCTTTTAACTATGTGTTTTTTTTTCCTTTCAATACAGCTTAGAAATGTTCCCAATTTCTCTAGCTGTAGAACATTTGTGCTTTTAAGTAAGCTATTCATTTGATATATGGGAGCCATATCTAAATTTCCCAGGATATTCCCCAAGTACAGTGGCAGCCATGATATGATCAGATATTTCCAGATATATTCATTGCATAGGTAGGCACCTATGAACTTATGAATGGTTTACTCTGTATGTCTCTGATATATTGTATCACTTTAACTCATTTTATTTAAAGCACTTTACTTTGTATGTTCTGATATATTGTATCCTCTTTAACTCATTGTATGTAAAGCACTTATAATTTGTTATCCTTTTAAGTTTCTTCATGTCTGTACTATCCTGGGTCATGCCTGAAAATAGTCATTTTATGGCTAGTGCACTTACCCAGTTAAAAAAAGCTAAATAAATAAATAAAATATTTCATGAAATACCTAAAGAGATTCTCTCTGGTGGCCCATAGTGGTACTGCAGGAAGGCAGGAAATTTCCACATATATCATACACATTTCAGGAAATATCTGACAATGTCTATGGCTACCACTGTACATTTGTCTTTCAAATGCATACAAGGGAAAGAGTATCAGAATGTGTAGCAGATCATCTAATCCTAATTTACACTCACATAGGCCTTCTGTCTGCTTAATAAATATACCTCTCAACTTCTGGGAATCGAAGTATTCAAACCGGAATCTAGTTAAACATTTCCTCTTTTTTGGGTCTTATAATAGGATTAAATAACTTTCCAATGCTAAATTTATTTTTTTTCTCATAGCCAACCAATTATTAATTTTTGCCTCTCTGCTAATTTCGATCTCTGATTGAATAAAAATATCTTTCATTTTTCTTTTTATATAGATTTCTATTTCTCTACTAGGAATTACTAGGCTATTAGCCAAGCTATCCAGAAGGCCATATGGTTTTATGATGTTTTCTAGGATATACAATCCGAAACATGTGAACCCCATGTGCTTATAAACTATAGATTTTTCTAGGCACATTTGGGGCAATCTTTCTTCGTTCATTCCAGATACTTTTATCCAACAGATTGCTAGTCTCTGCTCAATAGTACACCTTACAGGTAGCTGTCCCAACTCCAATCTAGTCAGTGCTGAAGAAGCCCCTAATGGTAATCCTAATATGTGTTTATAGAATTTATTTTATAACACCTATAACACCTTCATTTCCCTCACCTCACCCCCCAAAATTTCTGCCCCATACAATATTTGATTTCTTAATTTTGCATTAAGAACATTCAAAATTCCTTTGACAGACTGTCCTGCATATTGGTAGGCAACTTTTCCACCACAGGAACAAACCTTTTCATCTTATCAATTATATTGCTCCTGTAAGCTTTCCATTTAAAATTGAATGTAAAAGTTATTCCTAAATAGCAAAAACTTTGCACTTTTTCTATTATATTAGACTCATATTTTAATCTTTGATCCTTCCTTTTTTTAGTTTGTGATGTATTACATACCATATACTTGTTTTTTTCGTAATTTATTTCCAGTGCCTTTGACTTACATCCGCTCACAAATTTGCCCAAGCTCCTTATTATTCCCAGATAGCTTGTTAATATTATAACAACATTGTCAGCAAATGCCAAATAAGGGCAACACCTCTCTCCTATTTTTGGCATATGCAATTCCTTATCATATAAACTCAACAAGATTTTATTCGGATATAAATTGAACAAAATAGGTGAGAGCACACACCCTTGCCTCAATCCCATATTAATACTACATTTCTTGGTTCTATCACCATCTTTATTGTAGCTTATACATCTCAAATTCTCAGAATATAATCTTTTTATTAAATTAATCATAGCTTATTCCATCCCATAGTCCTCTAGTACTGTCCATAGCTTATCCCTTCTGATCTTATCAAAGGCTGCTTTCAGGTCTATAAACACACAATATAATTTTTGTTTTTTTATATTGATATATTTGTTAATTAGGTGGGAAAGAACAAAGTACTGGTCAATTGACGAGTGACCTACCATGAATCCTGCCTGGGCCTCATCCACTACTGAATGTTCCCTTATCCATGACATAATTATTTTCTGCAAAATCTTTGTAAAAATGTTCTGGGAATTATATAACAAACTAATTGGCCTGTAGTCTTTTGGATTATCTATATCCCCCTTATTAAAAATCAGGATCACAATATTTTCTTTCCATGTGGGTATTACCTCACCGTTCTTGACTATATAATCAAATAACTTTTTCAATAGTGGAATCCACAATTCTAAATCACTTAATATAATATCCACAGGGATACCATCTGGCCCCGGTGCTTTATGATTTTTTGCTTCCACAAGGGCATTATATATTTCTTGTTCTCGTAGCTCTTGTTTTAAAGGGGCCAACTTATTTTCCTCCCTGTTTTGTCCACTATATATTGGATCATAAAAAAGTGATCTAAAATAATTTTCCTACTTGTAAGGTTCAATATGACTTTCAATGTCCTTGCTATATGTACTACATCCTCGTACCACCATTATCCAAAATATTTTCTGATCTTTTTGTCTAATTGCCTCTTCTAACTCTTTCCATAACCTCTTTCTATATTTCTCTCTTTTTTTACCCAATAATATCCTATAAGCCTTCCTAGCTTTTATCAACTGGATTTTATATTTTTGATCATTCCTTTTCCTTACCAGTCTCACTAATCTATTAATTTCTTTTCTTGTGACGTTACATTTTCTGTCATACCACCTACTGCCTCCTCCTTCCTTGATATGGAAAGCTTTCTTAATTATCTGTGCTAGATGTTTCAACATTTCACCAAACTCTTGGATAATATTATTCTCTACCTTTCTCAAAGTTAACTCTATTATTTGTTCTCTTATACCACTTTCTGATATTAAATTATTTGATTTTAGAGTGTCAGTCAACTCCCATTGCATTCCTAATTTTGTCCTAATTAAGTCATTTATTCTGTTTATTATTTCTACCTTGTCCAATGCTTCAAGCATGGTCTTCAGTGGGCTGTGTTCGCTCTCAGCCCTATAACTCACCTGGAGTTCTCTTATTTTCAATACTAAATTTATATTTATACAACATAAGTCTATTGTTGATGAACCTCTTTGTCCCGTGTAAGTATATTCCCCTTTGTTATCTCTTTTAGTCCTGCCATTAATTAGTGTGAAATTCCTTTGTTTCAACACTATAAACTTCCTTTCTCCTGGCAAAAACGTTATCATCTTTCCTAATTCTCATTTCCATAAGATCCTTTTTGTCCATAACTGTGCATAATTCGCTTATATCCTCTGGAATATTGATACTATATCCAACCCTTGTATTTAAATCCCCCACTATAATTATCCCACTATCAGGTATTTTTAGCCCCCAACAACCTATCACTTCTACTAATAAAGCTAAAGTATGTATGTCTTTATATTTTGAATTTACTGGTGCCATATAGAAATTTATCAGACTCAGAGAAGTTCCTTTACTTGATATTTTTACATCAATAATGTTTTCTGAATTTATAGGAATTTCTTCTACATTAATATCTTTAGAGATCCTTATCCAGGTTACGAATCCACCCACTAATCTTCCAAAGGTGTTCTCCTTCTTGGCATTTTTGCCAAAGAACCTGTATCCATTAAGATTAATCACCTGGGCACTCAATGTCTCCTGGAGACATATATTTTCAAACTGTGTCACATATTTCTTAAATGAGGGATCAGCTAACCTATCTTTTATTTCTGAAATATTCCAGGAGATAATTGTTCCTTCATTGTTTCCTTTTGACATCACTTTTTTAGTTGTTAATTCATCTACAATTTCATTATCTCTTGGCTGTCATTCATCATTCAATACTTTTAATACCTGAAAGCCATTTTCCACTTGGATTAAATGTATCCATTGTTCTGATTCAAAGTTAGTTGCCTTTATTTCCTCCAACATAGACTCTCCCCTTATATTAATATCGATCCTGTCCAAAAATTCTGCTTTGGAAAAGATTAGATGGTAGTCCATTCTGTTGTTTACCCATAATATCAATTGTCCTTTGTCTACTCATCTTATTGCTTTCCCTACCTTTTTATTCAAATCCCTAATTCTTAATAAATTCTGTAATAGTTCAACCATGTTACCTCTCAAGTTCCTTTGAGTCTTATTTAAAAAGTTATTTGTCCCAAAGATCAAAATTAGAAGGTTTTGTTCTTCCTTATCTTTTGTATTTACCTTTCTGTAATATTCTGGGAACAGCATCTTTATGGTGACAATGCTTTCTACATCAAAGCCTATTTTCCTAAATTTCTGTTTCTGATTTTCAATAGCCTTCAAGGCAAAATACTGATCTGATATTAATAGAATCATCTCCATTTCTTCTATTGGCCGAATGGCACTCCTATGTTCCAGCATTATAGATTGTTGTTCTTTTTTTTTTTTTAGTTGTTTAACCAGGAGCATCCTGGGAGCACAGTATGCAAGTGGAAGCTGTGGGATTCAAACCCCAGTCTGGCCTGCTGGATGTTACCAAATTTGCAGCACAGAGGCTTAAACCACTGCACTATACTGCCTCCCTTGCTCTTGTAAAATCATTTGTGAACAAAATGTCATGTGTACATCCAAATGTTCATCAGTCTCATTAGGGATAATGCTTACCTTATGCATAGGCAGCACATAATCTGATTCCAATGTTCTTCTCAAAATGTTGTCCAACTTCATACTCTGATTCTCACTTCCCAGCTTCCATCTCCCTTTACCTATTTTCTGTCTTACTTTGCTCCTTACTTGCTGTTTCTTTTATTCACTCCCCCTCCTTCCCTTTCTTTAGGACTCTCTCCCTCATTCCCTTAACTTCTGACCTACTTTTTCCCTTTTTTGTTTTTAATTTTTGATCTTTAACCTTTCTCTGGTCTCTTATTCCTTTTCCTTTCATACTCTTTTCATTAAGAGGTTCCTCCTTAACTCCTTTGTTGTCCTTAATGTTAATGTCCTTAATATTCTTTTTGATAGACCCACTTCTTCCTTTCTTTGGTTTACTTGTTTCCATTTCTTTTATCTGTTTGTCAACCATTTTCTGGTCTTGTGTAGATCTTGTTTCTTCACCTTTAAGTTTCCCCTGTCCTTTTCCTCTCTTGCATTAACCCTTTTCCCATATATCTTCATTTTCATATTCTTCATTTCCATAACAACACTTCCATCCCTCCATTCTTCTTGAGGTAGCATAATGAGTTCAGAACCCTCATCTGTTTCTGTTTTGGTTTCTATTTCCATATTTATTATCTCTTCCTCACTATTATTGCTTCTATAATCATTATAGTCTCTTTCTACTACCACTATTTGATCATTTTGCAACCCTTTCTGTCTATCTTTTATCTCTTATTCCCTATCCTTCATTTTTGAACAATTTAGGGAATCTATATGATCTGTTACTAACAATACCACCAACAGCTTAATCTGGTTCAAGGTCAGTTGGCATTCATCTGTATCCCCTTCCCCCGGGTCGTGCCTGAAAATAGGCAGGATTTGTCTAGTGCACTTACCCGGCCAACAAAAACTAAATAAATAAATAAAATAAAATAAATATTATCTTTTTCTCGTCCCTTTGAGAAATCCTGTATGATTTATTTTCCTTCTCCCACTCATCTCTTATCCTCCCTAAGTCTTTGTCCATTCTTGAATTCTGTAAAATAAACATTCTATTTTCTAAACAGACCCCTTTTAAGAAACTTAGGTCCTGTTTAATTAAGGTCATATAGCAATATATTAGCTTGTGTTGGGTCTCTTAGGGCCCTAAGTACTTCCTTTGACAAATTGTCAAAGAAAAATGAATCCATCATTATAGGGCTCACCAATTGTGTCTCCTCCACCCTATTAGGACTCCACTTCAATGTTGTTGGATCTTTTGTTGCTACTTCTATTAACATTTCTCCTTTTACATCTCCTTTTGCGTCCTTCCTTCCTTCCTAATTCTGATTGATTCATACGTAATTTAAATGTTTTTATTTGTTGCTCAATTATTTTATTAGCTTCCCTAGTTTCCCTAATATCCTCCACTGTCTTACTCACTTTTTTATTCACAGCTTCTAAAATATCAGCACTACTAAGATCTGTCATCCTCTCCTTTTCTGTTTTTTTTAGAGCCAAAAATGTTTTTTAATGACAATTGTCTCATTTTTTCTGTGATGTTATTGGTGTAGATATAATCTCTTCTACCCCCCTCAGTTTCCCTCATCCCTATTAATTCTTTAACCATTTCTTTTTCTACACTACTTCCTATTTTCCTATAATTACCCTTATAGACACAACCTAATTTCTTTGGTATTCTCTCGATTCTCTCAATTTTTGTTGATTGAGTCCCTTCCATGATGTTTTTTCCACTTCTGATTGTAGCTGGCATTCTTTAATTATCAGTTTGTCAGAATAGTCTCTAAAATAGGCTCACCCCATTTTACACTCTACCACTTACAATCCCTTCTCAATAACACATTTTTAAATGATTATATACTCACACAATCTGGTAATACTAAATCAATGGCTTGGTACCCAGGAATCAGGAAATACAACCACTTCCTGTTGTCTTCTCTAAATCGATTTGTTAATTGCTTAAATGCCTAATGATACAATTCCTTATCAAAATACAATAGCATAGTATATATATTACCCCTACAAATAAAATACCATACAATAAAAATGTTCTACATACTTAAAACCTCCAAATGCAGTGCAGTGCTATGAAGTACTATGGAGTAGGTGATACATTCCACATTTTCAGTTTAGTAGAAAAGGACAGTAGCTAAAAAAAATCTCACTGTTGTGAATTGTTTTACTCTAAGATACAATAATTTCTCAACCTAAGCTGACCATACATAAATCAAAATATTATAAAGAAAGATCACCAAATTCACCAGCAAGATCACTGGCAAAATCACCAAAAAATCACCAGCGAGCTCTCCAGAACAAACTCAGTCCAAGTTTTTCAGTCCACCCACTCGCACAAGCTTATTCAGCTCCTTCTACCAAATTTCTTTGGTGTCACTTCTTGGTACTCCATTTCTGGTTCCTTTGATCTCTTGAATCCCTTAGGATATCCAAAACCTCTGAGGACTCCAAACATAGTCCATCTTTTTAACCAAATAGGCTTAAATCATATGTGCTTGTTGTTAGATCTTCGTTCATAATTTCCCACAAAATGTTTTCTGGAGTAGAAGCATTTATATAGATCTATAGATGGAGCAGACAGCTGGTCACAGACAGTCATCTACTGTGGTAAATGACAACTCATGCGGGTCATCACCCTATTCTCTGGGTTGGTGCTAATTGCCATCTTAAGGGATATGCTGGGGCTGAGAGACCACTCACCAATCAAAGTACTGCCTGTTGTATCAGGGAACTTCTCTGTGCCTTGTCTGCCAACTGACAAGGACATTGGTAGTATTAAAAGTGAATTGTTAGAAGTATGTCAGCTGCTTCATACTAGGAATTTCCTCAGGTTGGCTGGTCTGCGGTAGGAGACAAATTTCTGGCTCTTGCTTCTCTGTCCTGGGCCTTGTCTGGTGCCATTTCAAAAAGTTCTAAGAACACCTAACCTATTGTACTGCACCTTACTGACAGTTCTATGTGATAGCAGTGATCGTGGAATAGCGATCTTCATTTGGACGAGTGTACATTGCCGAAAATGAATTATGGCAATGTACACTAGCAGCGAATATGAAACTGGTGGCTAGTTTCCTATGTTATTTGGGGGCTGTGCCCCCGCACCTCTCCCTACTTAAGGATTCTCAACTCGGGGGGGTGCATGTTGGGGGTGTGTGTAAACCTTAAAAAAAAGAAAACCTGACCTGACGCAAAAAGTGATTGTGGCCCAGAATTGAACCCAGCACCCTCCCAACCCCAGCCTGCCACCTCTCTATGATGCCACATGACCAACTCAGCAGCCAACAGCTGCACTACACCCCACATACCCTCCCTTTCCTTCCTCTCATTGCACAGTGTGGTCCCTCCCCCCATGTGCGTATATATAGAGCGACATCCTGTCGCTGTACCTGCCTACCCCTGTATCTGGTCACTACTCTGCCAGGTAGCCCAGAACACAGGCACCATAACTGAGTGACCCTTTTTAAAAGTGCTCAATCTTGGTTGCTGTGTTCACTGGATACCCTTACCTACTGTACTGCACTCTCTGATTGTTGTACTGGTTCTATTATAATTATTTGTTATATATTAGGTACCTGTATCTTAATCATTGTGCCATTTTCATAGCCCAGGTCATGCCTGAAAATGGTCCATTGGATTAGTGCAACTACAAGGTAATAAGATATTGTTCATGGGGGACCTGCATATGCCAGATGTTAACTGGAGTACCTTTGCTGCAGGCACACCCAAGAGCAGGGTCATTCTTGATGCCCTAAAAGGGGCATGCCTCAGACAGCTAGTGTTGGAACCTACTCGGGAGGGAGTAGTCTTAGACCTGGTACTCTCAAATGGGGAAGGAGAAAGGATCTCAGATTTAGAAGTGGGTAGCCATCTGGGAACAAGTGACCACCAAACAGTGTGGTTCACAATAAACACAGCCATAGAATCAAGCCATACAAAAACAAGAGTATTGGACTTTAGGAAGGCTGACTTTGGAAAAATGAGAGAGTGCCTTAGAAAAGCACTAGCAAATGGGCAAGAAGGAGGGGTGGAGGAACAATGGGCAATAATCAAAACAACCATCACAGAGGCAACAAGCCTTTGTGTGAAACAAATCAATAAAACAAAATGAAGGAAAAAACCACTATCGCTCTCAAAAGAGGTGGCAGGAACGGTTAAGGAGAAAAGGATAGCATTCAGGAAATATAAGGAAACACAGAAGGAGCAGGACAGAGAATTTTATCAGTTAAAGCAAAAAGAGGCAGGGAAGGCAGACAGAATAGCAAAGGCACAAACTGAAGAAAAGATAGCTGACTCTGTTAAGAAGGGGGATAAAACCTTTTATAGGTACATAAGGGAGCGAAGAAAGACCAAGGGAGGGATACAGAGACTTAATAAAGGGAAGGAAATGTGGGCAGAGGGTAACAGTGAAAAAGCAGGGATACTGAATGAATATTTCTGCTCAGTATTCACAACAGATGAGGAGGGGCAGGTGCCTAAACCAAACAAGGGAGAAACTCTGAATGGGGGGGGTCGATACCAGTCCATTCACAGAAGAAAGGGTTTTGAAAGAACTCTTGAAACTGAAGGTGGACAAAGCAATGGGGCCTGATAGGATTCACCCAAGAATACTAAAAGAACTAAGGGTAGAACTAGTAACACCACTGACTACTCCCTTTAACAAATCATGGGAGGATGGAGTGGTACCTGAGGACTGGAGGAGGGCAAATGTAATTCCACTTCACAAAAGTGGGAGCAGGGTGGAGGCAGGAAACTATAGACCAGTTAGTTTGACTTCAGTGGTAGGCAAAATGATGGAATCACTTCTGAAGGAAAGAACTGTTGAGTACCTAGAGGTCAGTGGGGCACAGGACCCAAGGCAGCATGGTTTCACAGCAGGACGGTCATGTCAGATGAACCTAATAGATTTCTTTGACTGGGTGACCAAAGTAGTAAACCAGGGAGGGGCCGTGGATATGGCCTACCTAGATTTTAGCAAGGCACTTGACACAGTCTCACACAAAAGATTAATATACAAGTTAGCCAGCCTTGGACTGGGTCCCAAGGTGGTAGCCTGGATAAAAAACTGGCTGGACAACAGGACGCAAAAGGTAATGGTAAACGGAGTCCACAGTGAAGAAAGCAGGGTAACTAGCGGGGTACCACAGGGTTTGGTACTGGGACCGGTCCTCTTTAGTATCTTTATAAGTAACATTGGAGAGTACCTGGAAGGAAAGGTATGCCTCTTTGCAGATGACACAAAGCTCTGCAACAGGGTTGATACACAAGGTGGGGTGGAAAGAATGAAAAGGGACTTGGCAAGATTGGAGGAATGGTCAAATACATTGCAGCTCAGATTCAATGCAAAGAAGTGCAAGGTAATGCATCTGGGAAACAAAAACCCAGGTGAAGAGTACACAATGGGGGGTGAGTTAATAACAACAACAAAAATCGAAAGAGACCTAGGAGTAATTATATCAGATGACCTAAAGGTGGGCAAGCAATGTGAGAAGGCAGTAAGGAGGGCTGGGGGGATACTGGGATGCATAGGGAGAGGCATTAACAGTAGAAAACAGGAAGTTGTTATCCCTCTCTACAGACAGTTAGTGAGACCCCATCTGGACTACTGTGTGCAATTCTGGAGACCCCATCTCCTCAAAGACATAGACAGACTGAAGGCTGTTCAGAGGAGGGCAACCAAAATGGTGCAAGGTCTGCACCAGAAGACATACGAGGAGAGACTTAAGGAGCTTGATACATATACCCTTGGGGAAAGGAAGGGGGGGACATGATAGAAACTTTCAAGTATCTCAAGGGAATTAACAAGGTACAAGAGGGTAATATCTTTCAGAAGAAGAGATGTGCAAGAACAAGGGGGCACAATTTGAAGATAAGGGGGGACAGCTCAGAGGTAATGTTAGAAAGTATTTTTTCACAGAGAGAGTTGTGGATGCATGGAACATCCTTCCTGAGGAGGTTGTGGAGTCAGAAACAGTGGGAGAATTCAAGAATGCATGGGATAGGCATAAGGCAATTCTAGAGGGGGGCAGGAGGAAGTAAGCTGTTGATTAGAATCTACAGCTTATTCATCAGGTAGGGAAATGAGCAGACTGGGTGGGCCAAGCGTTACTTATCTGCTGTCAAATTCTATGTTTCTATGTTAATCAAAAGTAAAATAAATATGTAACCCAGCGCCACTCCCAATGGGCTACTGTACTACCCCCTGCCTGCCTCTCTAACTGCAGGTTGAGGGGCCTGGGTTCTAATAGAAAAGCTGTTGACATCGTGCCTCTACCCAGAGAAAGTTTAAAGTGGGTCAGATGTTACACTAGCACAACCCTCTGAGAAGTTGTACTTACCCTCAGCCACCACCAGTGGACACACACCTGTAGTTATACCAAACACTTCACTGAACATGCAATGACAATTATTGGTGATCCCTAATAATATGCTCATGATTACCACTCTTACCCACAGGGTCTGGAATTCTGGACTGCCCTGTTCACCTGGATCAAGAAATGTGACAACAACAGCAATGCCCATTTGTACAGTCCCCAATTTCCCCACCATTCTGTAATAAGATACCCAGGAAGCAGATTAACATTTAAACAACACATCTGATTTATTCAGGGGATTGAACAGTGGAGGGGGAGAGTAAATCTAGATGAAAGATTAAAGCAGCAGTGCAACAAAACAAGTTATTTCAAAAAGCTAATGTTCTGCTATGGTTATAAAAGATGTTGGCAGTACTGTTACTTTGGGTTTTCTGGATGCTTCCTATGCTGTATATGGTACATTTGCATTATTGTCTCAACTCTTATCTTCCTCTGGTCCTCAGTATTATTTCTGTGCAAAAGTGAGGAGGATATCTTTTTTTCTTGAGAAATAATTACTTTCAGACATTCACAAATTCTTAAATGATAATGAAAACTGAAAAGTTCACCTCCAAAATAAACTGGAAGACATCTGGCATCAATTAGGTAGAAAAAAAAAGATGGGGTCAAGTTTTAACCCATTTTTGTTGCACTGCTGCTTTAAGGCACTATGTCTAAATTTATGCAGTATGCAAACATTACAATTTACCCTGTGGGAAACAGTCTTGAGCTACTGGGTACCCAGTTTGGAAGTTAGGTGCAGGCCTGAGACATTGCCGCGGGTAGGTTGACGTTGCATCTGGTTGGGGCCCTTAAATAAATAAATGGTTAATGATTCTTGCACTTTAAATTGTAGCAACATTCACCAGAGCATTTGTACCCAAGGAAATTGTAATCCTCAGGCCCAATGGCCTGCAAATACAGTCAAAACACAACAGGAACTTTATAAGGAAATTTGATGACCACAAATTCTTTAATCTTGATTGCAGGGATAAGACCCTGAAGTTACTCACGGTACCAGGCCCAACAGGAAAGATGGCAGTAGTCAGGCTGGATTCTTGCTAGCTAGGAATTATCATGGAGACCATGGCCGACATGACTCACCTCCGCTTCACAGCCTTTCCCTTCAAGGTGGCCACAACCTGCAATTCTGCTCTCTGCAGGGGCTGACTCCCCAAGCTGGTTTTTAACCAGGCTGGCTTGCTGGCTGTAGCGACAGTCTCTTTGGCCTTTCATGACACAGGCCCAGCACATGAAGTTAACTGTCTTGGGCACAGTTCGATTAACCCACTCAGTTTGCAGCTTGTAAAACTTTCAGTCCTTGTTGTGGTAAACTGGAAATATATCAAACAGGTGTCCAACTTTTTAAATGAGGCAGAAGACAATTGCAACATCCACAGACTCCACTTCACATAGTAGTCTTTGAAATGAAAAGATCCTCACAGCAATTTCTCACCATCTGAGACAGTTCAGCAGAAGTCACCTCTTTGAGTAAAGCGCTCCCATTATCAGCTCTGGAAGCTTAAGAACATTCTTTTTCTGCTTAGAGGCATTCCCAAATGATTCACACAGGGAGGCAAAACAGACCTTCTTCCCTGCCTCTCTCAGTTAAGCCACACAGGCTCCCTTCTTTAAGAGAGCTTGAGCTGAAAACTCTGTTCAAAACAGTCCCAGACAGAAGATCGGGATTTCTGTATCCTGGTCGGTTGCTTAACCTGTCACTCACATTCCTGGAGTCCCAATTGGTTAAGATGGGTGCCAAGAGAAAAGTTCATAGTTTCTCCCATAAGTCACTATAACAAGGACCCCTAAGGGCCACTAAGTTCTGATTCATCCAAATCCAAAGTCCAGGACCAAACATACATAGATACATAGATACATAGATACATAGATACATAGACAGTGTCGGCAGATAAGGGCCTATGGCCCACCTAGTCTGCCCATTTGAGCTTGTAAGTTCAGTTTGTTTTCCTAGAAGTCTATTTCCCCTTACCCCTGACCTCTAGAATTCCTTTATGTCTATCCCATGCATTCTTAAATCCCGTGATTGTTTCAGCCCCCACCACTTCCTCTGGCAGGGTGTTCCACTTGTCCACCACCCGTTCTGTGAAGAAATTCTTCTCATGTTTCCTCTGAATCGCCCCTCCCTCCAACTTCATCCCATGCCCTCTAGTCCTGAAACATCTTTTGCTTAAAAATAGTGTTTTCCTGCACCCTGTTCCTCCCTGTAAGATACTTGTATGTCTCTATCATATCCCTCTCCTCCTCTCCTCCAGGGAGTACATGTTCAGTTCCTTCAACCTGTCTTCATAGGACTTGTGATGCAATCCATGCACCATCTTTGTTGCCCTCCTCTGAACCTTCTCTACCCTGTCTATGTCCTTACGTAGGTATGGTCTCCAGAACTGTACACTGTACTCCAGGTGGGCCTCACTAGTGTCTTGTATAGCTGGAATTATGACCTCCTTTTCCTGCTGGTGATGCCCCTGCCTATACATCCCAGCATCTTATTTGCTTTACCTGATGCCTTGTCACACTGTTTCTCATCCTTGAGGTCATCAGAGATGACAACCCCAAGATCCCTTTCCTGCTTGGTGCATGCTATATCCTCACCCCAACTGATATATTGTGCCAGGGTTTTTGTGCCCCATATGCATTATCTTGCACTTCTTTGCATTGAATTTCAACTGCCAAACCCTTGACCATTCTTCAAGTTTCTGCAGGTCCCTTCTCATTCTGTCTACACCCTCTGGTGTGTCTACTCTGTTACAGAGCTTTGTGTCATCAGCGAACAGTGAAATTCTGCCTTCTAGATCCTGTGCAATGTCACTGATGAAGATGTTGAATAGGACCGTCCCAGCACTGATCCCTGTGGTACCCCACTGGTCACTCTTCCTCTGTGGAGTGACAGCCATTTACCACCACCCTCTGTGTCCTGCCACCCAGCCAGTTACCTACTCACCATACTACTGTCCTGCCCACACCCATATTCCCAGTTTGTGTAATAGTCTCTATGTGGCACAGTGTCAAAGGCCTTGCTGAAGTCCAGATAGGCCATGTCCACTGCCCTCCCTGATCCACCTCCCTAGTCACCCAGTCAAAAATTCAATGAGGTTGGTCTGACATGACCTCCCTTGGTGAAACCATGCTGCCTTGGGTCCTGTAGTCCATTGACAACCAGATGTTCCACCAATCTCTCCTTCAGTAGTGCTTCCATGATCTTTCCCACTACCGAGGTGAGGCTGACTGGTCTGTAGTTCCCTGCTTCCTCTTTGTTCCCACTTTTGTATAAGGGGACTACATCTGCTGTCCTCCAGTCTTTGGGTACCTCCTGTTTCCAGTGATTGGCTGAACAGGATAGCCAGAGGTTCAGCCACCACCTCTTAGTTCTTTTATGACCCTGGGTGCACCCCATCTGGCCCCATTGCTTTATCAGCTCTTATTACTTCCAGTTCCTTCAGGACCCTTTCTCGTAAAGGGACTTGTGTCCATTTCTGCACCATTCTCACCCTTGTACTCCTTCAGACCCATTACCCCTCTTCCTCAGTAAAGACTGAGCAGAAATACCTGTTCAATATGTCAGCTTTACTGTTGTCATCCTCCACTGCTCCCATCCTCCCCTTCAGTCTCACTATCCTCCTTTGTCCTTCTTTTTTCACTTATGTACCTGTAAAGGTTTTGTCCCTTTAACCACTGATTTTGCAATGTGTTCTTCTGTCTGAGCTTTGGCTTCCTTACTGACTTCCCTGCCTCCTTTGTTTCTCCTGGTACTTCTCCCTATCCCCTTCTGCCTGTGTCTTTTGTATTGCCTGAATGCAATCTTTTGGCTTTCACTTTCTTTGCTACCTCTTTGAAAACCATAATGGTCTTCTTTCTTGTCCTCTTGCTAACCTGCTTAATGCATAATTCTGTTGTTCTTATAATCCCAATTTTAAATACTGCCCACTGTTCCTCAATCCCTGATTCCTGTCCCATTCCCCTTAATGCCTCTTTCAAGCATCTCCCCATTTTCCCAAAGTCTGCCCCCCTAAAATCCAGGATACGTGTTTTTGTGTGGTTTGGTTCTGCTCTTTCTGTGATTTCAAGCCACAATGACTGGTGGTCACTGTTACCCAGGTGGTGGCTCTCTTGCTGAGGAAGTAAATAATCCATATTCATAATCCATAATTTTAAACATAACAGTTTGGATTGAACAGCAAATAATCACAGCATTCAATGGAGAGCACTCACACAAGTAATTGACTGTATAATGGAACTTATCCAGGTATTGGCTGGCCGCAGACTTTGGAATTCCCGGACCAAGCTCAGACAATCGACTGCAATGGCAGGGTTAAACCTCTTAAAGTGGCAGCACGGTGGCAACCATTCGCACACTCATGCAGGAACAAGGACCACAAGAATACTTTACACTGGAGCATATTTACAGTACTGGGCATGCCAGGCTCTTAGCAGCAGAGCACCAACTGGATCCTTCCTGGAAAAAGAAAACTTTGCAGATTCAAGAAGAAAGCATCAGGTAAGCCCACTATTAGGGGTGGGTTACAAATAAATAAATAGAAATAAAATGATAACAAGCACATGATAAAAGTAAAAAAAAAATGCTTGTTTTTATGGCAAAAACTAAATAAATGCTTGCAGCAGTTGTTGTTTAGGCCCCATTGTTACAGGAGAGATGGTTTGCAAGGGAACTGTCAGATTCACAGAACCTTTCAAGACCATTGCATAATGCTGCTTAATACTAACTGGGGCAATTTTCATTGACCTCAATAAGGCTTTTGACCTTGTTGACAATTCCCTCCTCAAGTCCAAAATGTGTTCCCTTGGTTTCTTCCCTGAGACTGTTACATGGTATAATAGCTACCTAACAGACAGACAGAAATTTGCAATCTATAACATAAATAAATAAATAAATACATAACTAAATACTAAGAATGTGATTTCTAGTGTCTATAAAGTCATTTTGAGGTATTTTATAGATGTAAATGTAACAAAAAGAAATAAAACTAAATTTTCAATGCACAAAAAAAATAAGAAATTCCAGAAAATTAAAAATAAAAATTATACAAAATAAAAAGAATTTTACTGGGCTCTACAAATAGGCAAGAAAGCACCATACAGTCAATGATAATTCTTTAAGGACATAGATTCTGTGTGATGCTCACATCTTAGGGACTTTTCAGGCCCGATTCTCAAATTAGATAGATCGACGCAAGGGACTTATGTCTAAAGGTTGTGACACAAGAGGTGACCTTCATCACAACTTGCATCAGTTGAGATTTTGTAATGCAGCTGCATCACCTCCTGAAACAGCTGCACCAAAGCCCCCTTGCCCCATGGTTGTGTCACACAACCATGTGCACCAGGTTACAAGGGGGCTTGCGCCACAGTGGGGCAGCAACATACCCTTTATTGGTATTCTGGAAGCCCCATCATAGGTGCAGCAAGGAGCATGTGTTAATCCAGCCAGGAGGTGATCTAAGTCAATGCCACACAAGGTAGTGAAATGGGGGGGGGCTCGGAACATGAGGTTCGGGTGATGAAGTGGGTGCCACAGGGGTGTTGGGGTGATGGTGGCATACCAGGGAGTAATGTGGCACCCAGCAGGGGTGCCATTTATATGACCATTATGCTAATGGAATGGTACCACTGTGGGATTCCAGGGACAAATAGTGCTATGGCCCCAATTTGGCACAGCCCTGGCAGCAGGCCCAGCCTCCGGCACTGTTTGTCCCTGAAACCCCCCCTTCTGGTACCATCCAATTAGCTTAATAGTTATATGAATGGCACCCCTGCTGGGTTCCCCATCACCCCTCACATAATCACCATCTCCTCTTCCCTATGCCCCCCATGCCCCTTCTGCTCCTGGATCCCTCATGGAAAGATTGTTTCACCCCCACCACCATCCTGTACCCTCTGGTGTTGCACCAGGCAGGGGTTGAGCTGACTTCCTTCAGCAACTCCCTCAGATGTACCTATTGTTTGGTGCTAGCATGTTTATGCGGCAACATTCAGGATTTTGGTGCAGGGACCTCTGTTCATACAAATTGGGCACACGGTTCCTGACATACCCAGAGTTTACCGCAGCCCTAGATCACAGCAACCTTCAGTCATCTAAGGACTGTTTGCGAATCAGGCCATTTATGTTTATTTAAGCAATAATCCACAACACCATGTGGGCTATGGTGGGATTTACCCATGCCTGGTGTATTTATGACAAAAGGCTGCAGGTTGAGTGACTACTTCATACCTGAGTGGGTAAATCCCACCATAAAACACACTCTGGAGTGGACTATTGCAATTATACAATGTTTTCTAATAAAAGAATTTAAAAAAGGTAGCTCTCTTTTTTAAATATTTCAAAGCTTTCTTTATTGATTGTCCTTCTTCCCCATTATATAGTGCTTTGTTGCTAGACAGATTATGGGTGAAGTAGTGCCCCCCCCCCCACACTGCCCACAGATGCACAGTCAGAAAAAGCAGCCAGCATGCTTTTTTTTAAACAGACAGCATGGTAGAGTTGTAAGTGGGTGTGTAGTTTTCATTGTTTTTCAACAGCATGCTTTGAGCCCTGAGAGACAGAAACATAGAATTTGATTGCAGATAAGCATTAATAGGCCCATACAGTCTTCCCCTTTCCTGCCTACTAAAAGCTGCAGATCCTACTTTATGTCTTGCTTTTCCTCTCCTTCTGTATTAACAGGGTTCTCCTATGACTATCCCATGCAGTTTTGAATTCCCCCACCATCTTTGCCCCTCCATCTCATCAGGGAGTCCATTCCATGCCTCCACCACCCTTTCCTTGAAGAAGTACTGTACTTTCTCACATTGCCCCTTAATCTACCCCCTTCCAATCTAATATCATGCCCTCTTGTTCTAGAGTAGTTCCTTTTTATGAAAGATGCTACCCATCTGTACCTTATTTATTCCTTTTCAGTATTTGAAGGTCTTTATCATGTCTCCCTCTATTGCTGCTCCACCAGGATATACATATTGAGTGCTTCCAGCCTTCCCTCATATGAGTAATGTGCAGGCCCTGCACCATTTTTGTTGCCCTTCTCTGAACTGCTCCCACCCTATCTATGTCCTTTCAGAGATGCAGTCTCCAGAACTGGACACAGTACTCCAAATGAGGTGTCACCAATGCCCTAAACAGTGGCATCACCACTTCCTTTCTTCTGCTGGTGATACCTCTCCCTATGCACCCCAGCATCCCGCTGGCTTTCCTCACAGCCTTGGTACATTGTTTGGCCACTTTTAGGTCATCAGATATGATTACCCCCAGATCTCTTTTCTGCTTGGTGGCCGATAACATCTCCTCACCCAGCATGTAAGCCTCCCTGGGATTCCTGAGTCTCAAGCGCATGATTTTTTCACTTCTTCGCATTGAATCCCTGCTGTCACACCCAAGATCATTGTTCCAGTTTGGCTAGATCTTTCCTCATTTTTTCCACCGCTTCTGGAGTAGCTGCACTACTGCAGGTCTTTGTGTCATCTGCAAAGAGGCATACCTTGCCCTCCAGCCCCTGTGCAATATCACTAATGAAGATATTTAACATGATGGGCCTAAGAACTTATCCCTCTGTCACTCTGCTGGTCATCCTTCCTTCCTCAGATCTTGCTTCATTTACCACCACACTTTCTGTTCTATCCTTTAATCAATTTCCAACCCAGTTCACTACCTTGTGACCCAATCCCGGGCTACCCAGCTTGTTTACAAGTCTCCTATGTGGAATGGTGTCAAACTCCTTACTGAAGTCCAGGAAGGCCACATCCACTGCAACCCCCCTCCTCCAATCCTCTTCTCTAGTCAACCAGTTAAAGAAATCTATCAGATTCATTTGACATGACCTTCTTGATGTGAATCCATGCTGCCTCAGATCTTGTGCTCTGCTGGCTTCCAGATGCTCCATGATCAATTCTTTTATCAGTGAGTCCATCATTTTTCCCACCATTGAGGTCAGGCTTACAGGTCTACAGTTTCCTGCCTCCTCTCTGTTCCCACGTTTGTGGAGAGGGACCACATATGCCCTTCTCCAGTCCTCCGGAGCTATTCCTGTGTCCAGTGACTCATTAAACAGGGCTGCCAGTGGTGCTTTTAGCACCTCCCTTAACTCTTTTAATATTCTAGGGTGTATCTCATCTGGTCCACCCTAGAATATTGTAAGGTAAAGGGTAGGTTTCATTGTTTGGTGAGAGAGTGTGGTGTAAGTGCTGACAGGTGCAATACTTCAGGCTCTGCTTCTGGAGTGAGTTTGGCTGTTGTGGAGGAAAGTTGTTGTTGTTAAAATTTAATTTTTAAATAGGATAAAACTTTAGGTCCGGAGGACCTATCTACAGGGTTGTTCTGTATACATTCATATAGACAGTAGACAATTCAATTAGTACATAACAAAGTAGACAATGATTTACAAATTTACAAAAGTACTAAAACATGGTAAAGGCAGTATAAATCCAATTAGAAGCAGTCAGATTAACCGTCTCAGCAGAATTTGTTTCCTCTCATTCTGATTGGGAAGGTGGTATTTTTTATGGAGAACACTGGAACAGTTATTATCATCAAGGAGTATATAGTGTGGACTTGGCACTGCTAATCTCATGTGAAATGCAGAACAGAGCCGAGCTGAGCCGACTGTGTGAAAAAATTGAAAGATGAGGTAGGTGCCAGCCATAATGGGGAATGATTTGAAAAAAGTTTTGGCTAACTGATATGGATTGCAGGACTGTTATATGGACTTATTTTAGTTTTTACAATGAGTGTTGCACCAGGAGTTCTCGTTAAGTGAGAATCAAAATGGTGGTGGTATTGGCTTCAAAAACTGGAGGCAGAGATTTTTGGTTTTTTTGTTATTAGATTCTTCTGTCAACTGGATATTTATCCCTGGGTTATTGTAGGATTTACCCATGAGTAAAGACCCTAATTAGCCAATCAGATTTCTGCAAAAATGGAGCCCATTGTATAATTACTGTATATTTCAAAAGCAATATAATTATTGAGGTGGGCCTCTCTCCTGGTATATAAGATGGTGGTGATGGGGTCTTACTCTGACAACACTTAGACTCATCAAAGCTGTGTCCATGGCTGACGTGGACCAAGGGTGAGACCAAGGCACTGCAAGAAGTTGTCTATAACAGAGATTGTTTTCTGTGGAACTAAACTTCTTGCATTATGCTTGGCTTTAGAAAGGCACTATATAAATTAAATTTTACTTACTTACTAATTACATAATGTACTGTAGAATAAAAATGCCCCTTACATTTCATGCTGTAAATTGCATTGACTGCAGTTTGTTAAATTACCATTTGTGTCAATTTGTTAGTTTTTCACATTCTGTCAGAACCGTTAAACTGCTAATGACTTTTGTTTGTTCCTAAGTATCCCTAATAGGGTGTTTAAATACTGAAAGACCACACCATTCCTCACCTGCCTTTTTCCTTCCTACTGTTTCTCTGAGTTGCTTGAGTTACAGTACCAGCACTTACCATGACCTTGCTACAATGACTTAAGCAGACAAAAGAACAGGAACTACCCTTTGCTTTCCAATACAATGTTAGTATAGATAATCTCAGTCAGTTACCTGTTTTGCACTCTTGATTGTCCTCTCTCATGGGGGAACAAGAGAGTTCACATTGACTATGGCTTTGTTGCCTTTTCCTGAGTGGGATCAAAGCTGCTGCCACTGACTATGGCATTGATTGACTGGGACCAGAAGAGCTGCTGCCAACTGCAGCATCATTGGAGGGGTTGCCACTGATTGTGGCATTCGTTGAGTGCCCCTCTTCTGAGGGGGAGTGAAAGAGCTGCTGCCAATCCCAACCTTTGTTGTATTGCCCTCTTTCCTGAGAGGGACCTTGCCCTCTTACAACAATGGATATTTTGTCTGTCTCCCCTCTGCAGAGGGAGATTGAAGGAGCTGCTTCAGACCTCAGCATTGTCAGAGGACATGCTACTGATTGTGGTATTTATTGTGTTTCTCCCTCTTTCAAGGGGGGGGGGCAAGAGAAGCTACCACAGATCATTGCATTTTTTAAAGGAAGCTACCTGGAGGAGCTGTCACCAATTGTGGTATTGTTTGGCAGTCATTCTAGGTGACAGGCTGACACTTGAGGCTCAGGTATCAGAAGCTGTAGTTCAGAGTGGTTTTTACCATCTCAGAAACATTGCCTGGATTAAAGCCTTAATCCCACCTAAAGACCTGCCATCACTAGTGCATGCAGTCATCACTTCCAGACTCAGTCACTGCAATGATCTGTAATTCAGGGAAAAGAAACTGTCCTATGATACCTGCAGCTGCTGCAGAATGCAGAGGCCAGGTTATTAATAGGCTGTTCCAGGTCTTGTCATTTGACCCCAGTCCTGCGTGAACTGCACTTGCTGCTGGGGAAGTGGCTAATCACCTTCAAAGTCAGTTTGCTGACCTACAAGGCCCTATACAGACTGGATCCTTGTTGTCTGATATACCTCCTGACTCTGTATCAGATCTCTCATCCCCTCTGCTCCTCCAAGGTGTGCCTTCTTGTTATTCTTAGGGCAAGATTGCAATCATCAGAGGATCAGGCCTTTGAGTCAGCTGACTCAACCCTTTGGAACAGATCACCAAGATCCCTGAAAGAGGCCCCTTCAGTGGAGCCCTTTAAAAGGGGACTAAAGACTCCTCTGTTTATAGAGACTTTTACCATCAACTAGCCTCTAGATTCATTAGTAACCACTGACCATTCTTTATATTATTATTATTTTATTATTTTAATGAGGCTATATTTAATAAGTTATTTAAATTATGCTACATGTCCCTTGCTTCTCTACAATTATCTAAAGTGCTCTGAGCATCAGTGATAGGGCACTCAGCAAATAAACTTTACTAATACTAAAAGTGAGATGGGAGGAAGATAATAGGATGGGGCAGATGAGCTACCCCATTGATGTCTGAGAACTGCTCCATTGGTGGCCATGGGAACCAATGGTATTGGCTGTCTTGGGAGCTGCTGGTGATAGAGAGAAGGGGTTGATGAGAAAGAAGCTGTGGGAGCTGATAGGGTACTGCTGGGCAATAGTTTTGTAATTCATATATATATTTGTGTGGGGTGGGGCGTTTTGAATGCATGAAGATCATTATTATTGCTACTATTGTGATAAGGCATGAAATTAGTCATCACACGGTAACTACATTAATAATTTTTAAACTGCCTTATACAGTTCTGGTAGACTCATTAAACTAGTCCCAAGAAGCCTGTCCTAACTACGCCATGCCAGCTTAAAAACAGCTTTTACATGAAAGAATGACTTACAGGTTCAAAACATCCTCATGGAGACAATAATTTCCAGTTTCTTGATGGAAATATTAAACAGCAGTGGCCACAGCATGATCTCTGAGGAGCACCACTGAGTACACTTCACTTGGAGTAGTACCATCCATCATAGCACTCTGCTTCATAACCATATGTGAGTCAGCAATCCACCTTTTGCTTTCCTCATGTATACTGCTCTGGGCGTATTTTGCCCAGAAGCTTTTCATGCACCAAACTGTTAAAAGCCTTGCTGAAGTCCAAGCTGACATGTACTTGACCCTGCCTCTATCCATTTCCCTTGTCATCTCCAAAAAGCATGTAGTCAGGCTGGAATGACTTGATCTGTCCCTCATAAAGTTGAGATGGGCAAGAGCTTTGGCCTCAAACAAGTGCTCTGTTATTTTGTCCTTGATGATTAATTCCAGGACCTTGCCCAGCACTGATGTGCAGCTGGCTGTGTAGTTGCCCAGGTCCAGCTGTGACCCCCTTTTGAAGATGGGGACACATTTGCTACATTTTGTTCCCCAGCATCACATCTGTCTACTGAAACTTATGAAAGATTGAATTAAGTAGCCTTGTCAAATAATTATTTAGTTCCATGATGATCCTGGTGTGAGTAAAATGTTTGCAACTTGGGGTTTACCTGGCTGAATCTTCACCTAATATTCAGCTACCAGGGAGAAAGTGATGCCCACTGTCTGCAGGCAGGTTATTCTGATGCCATGGGTCAACCCACTGAGTAGCTAACACCCCAAGATTTTTGCTGAGCATCAAAGTGAAGTGTTACTTCACCATCTCAAACATTGACTCTGGCTTTCTCTCAGGTTCTTCCCCATCCCCTTTTGTTAGGTACACAATGGTCTCCTTTACTTTCCCCCTGATATGTATGTATGTACTTGAAAAAGCTTCAGTGCACTTTGCAGCTCCTATTGCTACCCTAGCTTCTTAACTCTCCTTGGCTTCCTTAATTCTGCATGTCAATAGCTAAGTAGGTTGCATGCTTGCATCTGGGCAGGATTATTGGAAGTTCATGGTTCTAGTCCCACAACAGAAGACTAAACTAATACTGGATTCTGCCTCTGTAGTGCAGCACTAAAGGGATGCAGCACTGTTAAGTTGCCATCCTTCAGATGAGGGATTAAACTGAGATCCCTTCTGCGCATTCATGGTGTATGTCCAAGTGAAAGATAATTTGTCCATGGCACCTAATAAAAGTAGGATATATTTCTTAGAATCATAGAAGCATAGACTTTGTTGGCAGAAAAGGACTGGTAGGCCCATTCAACTCTGCCCCCTTTCCCTGCCTATTCCTACTAGAAATGTGTGAAATTGGCAAACATCACTCCACAAAATAAGTCACGAAGTATGCCACATTCGCGAAGTGGGAAGTGCTGCCTTTGTAAGTTTTTGGCAGATGAAGTGTTACTTTTCTGAGTCAAAGTTAAAGTGAAGTTGCAACTTCACCTTAATTTTCCCTTACCTTTACCTGACTTTGTCTCCAAAAGTGCAATTTCCCAAGGAAAACTCAATGCAAAGTGGGCAATTCACAAAGTTATCCATGAAGGCGAATTTGGTAACTTTGTAACATCTCTGTGACACCTCTGACCCTATTTGGCCACTTACATCCCTCCTTCCCCCTTCCATTACCCAATTTGCCCTTGTGCCTCTTGCATGCATGCTTGAAGCTCCTAACAGTCTTTGCCCTCTACTTACTCTGGCAGGTTGTTCCAGTTGTCCACCACCGTTTTTATGAAGAACTATTTCCTCACATCAATCCTAAACTTCTCCCATTAGCTTCATGGCATGCTCACCTATTCTAGTGCCTTCTATTCTCTGAAAGAGACACCCCACCTGTACCTTGTTCACCCCTGTGAGGTACTTGTAGGTCTCAGTCATTTCTGCTCTCACTCTCATCTCTTACAGGGAGTACATATTGAGTTCCTGCAGCCTCTTCTCATATGCTTTTTTGTACAAGCCTTGAACCATTTGGTTGTCCTCCTCTGTACTGCCTCCACACTGTCAATGTCCTTGCAGAGATGCAGCCTCCAGAACTGGATACAGTGCTCTAGGTGGGGCCTCACTAGTAAGCAATACTACATGTGAGATATGATAACTGATTTATCTTTCTTGCTTGGTGACTGTAAGTACCTCTCCCCCCATCCTATACACAGCTTCTGTGTTTCCCTGCCCCAGGTGCATAACGTTGCACTCTTTGGCATTGAAACTCAGCTCCTACATCCTAGACCACTCCTCTAATTCCTCAATATCCCTTTGCATTCTCTTCACCCCTTCCTGAGTGTTCACCGTGTTGCAGATTTTATATAATCTGTAGAGACACACCTTCCCCTCCAGCTCCTCAGTAGTGTCAATTATGAAGACATTAAAGAGAACTGATTCCAGCACAAGTCCTGTGGCACTCCACTAGTCACTCTCCCATCCCCTGCGTGTTTGCCATTTACCACCACCTTTTGCCTCCTATCCTTCAACCAGTTAAATAACTATCTTATCACTGTCGCCCCCACCCACAGGTTGCTGAGTTTCTTAACTAGCCTCCTGTGCAGTACAGTGTCAATAGCCTTAATGAAGTCCAGGTAGGTCACATCCACTTCTCTCCCTTTATCTACCTCACTGGTAACCCAGTCATAAAAGTCTATGAGATTTGTTTGACATTGTCTTCCCCCATGAAACCATGCTGCTGATGATCCTGCAGCCCATTAGCCTCCAGGTATTCCATGAGCGTCTCCTTCAGTAGGGTATCCACTAATTTCCCCACCACTGAAATGTGAGACAGACTGGCCTGTAGTTGCTAATCTACTCCCTACTGCTGCTTTTGTGTGGAGGACCACATCGGGCCTCCTCTAGTCTTCCAGAACATTACCTGTCTCAAATGAGGTGCTGAATAGCATTGCTAGAGGGGCAGCTAACGCTGTGCTCAGTTCTTTTAGGACCATTGGGTGAATCCCATTTCACCCCATTGCATTTCTCCTTTAGGGCTTTCAAAACCTTCTGGCTCTCTCTACCTAGAATACACTTCTGTCCACTCCCCCAGTGCTTGCTGCATGCTGACCCATCCCCTCACTGTGAAAATCGAGCAGAAGTAATCATTTAAAATTTCAGTTTTCTCTTGCTCTTCCTTTGCACAGTCCACACCTACCTTCCTGATTTTCAATAGCCCTCTCCTTGACTTGCTCATTTCACTCATGTACCTGATGAAGGTCTTCTCCACTTTTTTTCACCTCCTTAGCTATCCTCTCCTCTGTTTGTGCTTTAGTTGTCCTCACTTTCTTTCCTATCTCCCTTTACTTTACCAGATATACCTCCCTGTCTACTTCCATTTGGGTATCTTTATACAGTACTTTCTAAATGCTGTTTTCTTCCTCTTTACTGCCTTTTACACCTCCTTAGAGAACCATAGTGGCCTTTTCCTCCTCCTCCTTCCTTTGCTCACTTCCTTCAAACAGCATGATGTTGTCTTGGCTATTCCCTGCTTAATCCTTCTCTACCGAGTCTCCATTTCACCCACAACCACCTCCCCTTCTTGATGTCATTTGCTAGTATTTCAACAAACAGTAGTTCTCCACAGACAATCACACACTCTTTACCAACATACAAGAAGAGCCAGCAGAAGAAGACCATCTGGTGTATCTAATCTGCTTGTAATGATGCAGGGTCTGGTCTCACACTTATGCCACTGACCCTGCCGCCCCAACAAGCCCTCCCTCTCCCCCCTTCCCCCCCTTTCCTTTGTCCCAAGGCTTCCCTTAGTGTTTGCCCAGACCCTCTTGAATGCTGCCCGTCTTTGCTGATACCACCTCCTCTGGCAGCTTATTCCAGGTGGTCACCACCATCTCCATTTAGAAGTGTTTCCTTACATCCTTCCTGAATCCCCCATCAATTTTAGGCTATGCCCTAGTGGTGTTGTTTTCACACATGGACCCCTTCCATCATGCTAATGTCCTTCTTAAGATATGGATGCCAGTACCTCACCCCATATTCTAAATGTGGTCTCACCAATGACCTGTACAGTGGTAAAATTACCTTGTTCTGCCTGCTGCCGAATCCCTTTGCAATACACCCCAGCATCCTGTTAGCCTTCTCCACTGCCTTCTTACACTGGGAGGTGTGTTTCAGGTCACTTGTAATTATGACTCCTAGATCCTTTTCCTCTTCAGAAGCATTTACCTGAACCTCTCCTATGTCATACTCTGCCCAAGGGTTCTTGGCCCCTATGTGCATCACTTTGTACTTTTGGCATTGAAACCAAGTTGCCAGATTCCTGACTATCTCTCTAGACTGGCAAGGTCCTCCTTCAGGTCCTGTATCCCCTCCTTGGTGTCCACCCTTTCACAGAGTTTGGTGTCAAACTCAGACAAGCATATTTTCCCTTTAATGCCTTCCCCGATGTCACTTATGAAGACATTGAACAACACTGGCCCCAACACTGATCCCTGCAGGACCCACTGGCGAACTACTTGGTGCTAGAGAACTTGCCCTCAACCACTACACTCTTGGTTCTTCCCCTCAACTAATTTTCAGTCCACCTTACCATATTCTCATCTGATCCTTGGTCCCTCAGTTTCATTATCAACCGTTTGTGTGGTACCGAATCGAAGGCCTTTCTAAAGTCCAGGTATATGATGTCCACTGCCTGGTCTTTGTCCACTGCCCTTGTGACCCAATCAAAAAACTTGATCAAGTTCATTTGACACGATCTGTATGCCACAGATCCATGCTGTCTATCATCCTGCAAACCATTCTCCTTCATGTACTTCACCAGCCCTTCCTTTATTATGGTCTCCATAAGTTTACGTACTGTCAGTCGGGCTGACTGGCCTATTCAGTAGTTACCCAGGTCATCCTTTGTTCCGCCCTTTTGGAGTGGCACCACATGTGCCATTCTCCACTCCTGGTGCACCACATCTGACTCCAGAGATCTACTGAACAGAACAGTCAGTGGCCCCACCAGATAGTGCACAAACTCTTACAGCATCCTGTGGTGTATTTTGTCTGGTCCTGGGGATTTGTTCACCCACAGAGCCGTCAGATCCTCTCTCACTCTTTCAATCACAAATACACCTACTGCTTCCTCCCGATTACCTCACTCCTTCTTCCTATACGTGGCACCAGTCCATGCTTTTCCTTTGTAAAAACAGAGCAGAAGTATTCATTTAATACCTATGCTTTGCTCCCATCTTCCTGTACCCAAACATCCCCCTTCTTCAGCCTAACAATGCTGTCCTTCTTATCCCTCCCTTTACTTACAGCATGTATTGAAAGAAGGCCTTTTCTCCATTCTTTGTTCCCGCGGCTATTTGGAGCTCTGTACCTTTGCCTGCTGTTTCCCCCTTTTTGCCACCTTAGCCAGCCTCCGGTATACTTCCTAATCCTCTTCCTTTGCTGTTCTTTTGAATTTTATTACTTTGTGCTGCACTGACTGCAACCTTTTCATGTCCTTCCTGAAGTGAGGATTCCAGAACTGGGCGCAGTACTCCAGGTGAGGTTTTACTGGGGATCTGTAGAGGGTAGATATTACCTCTTTTCTTTTGCTATCAATACCCCTCCCAAAACATTCCATCATCCACTTCGCCTTGCTGTAGGCTTTGTTGCACTGACTTATTTGCTTAAGTGAGTTACTGATGATAACTCCCAGATCACATTCCTCAGCTGTAGTGCTAAGTCTGTCTCCTCACATCCAGTACTCTGTCTTGGAGATCTTTTTCCCTAATTGCATTACCTTGCACTTTTTGGCATTGAATTTTGACTGCCAGACCTTTGACCACCCTTCTAGCTTTTTCAGGTGTCTGCATTTCCCTTATTCCCTTTTCACTAGCCACCCTCCCCCATAGTTTTGTGTCATCTGTGAAGAGACACAACCTGCCACAGCTTCCTTCTCCAATGCCACTAATGAACATGTTGAAGAGGACCAGACGTAGGACAGAACCCTAGGGAACCTCGCCCATAATCTACCTCGATTCAGATTTAGCCCATTAACCTCTACCCACTGCTGCCTCCCCTCTAGCCAATTTCTCACCCACTTCACTATGGATTTAGCCACATCCAGGTCTTCCATCTTTTTGAGCAAAAGTTTGTGAGGTACCAAATCAAATGCTTTGCTAAAATCAAAGTACAGCACATTCATGGCAGCATGTCCCTTGTCTAATTCCTTTGTTCCCCTGTCACAGAAAACTGTCATGTTGGTCTGACAAGATCTTCCTGTCACAAATCTGTGGTGTTTACTATCCTGGAACCTGTTGCTTTCCAGGTAGTCTATGAGGTCCTCTTTGATCAACTTCCCTATAATAGAGGTTAGACTGATAGGCCTGTAGTTTTCTGGATGCTCCTTATCTCCCCAATGAAGCAATACAATGTCCACCATATGCCAGTCCCTTGGGAACTTAGCCAGACCTATGTCAGCTGCTGAACAGACATACCAGTGTTTTGGCCAGCTCTGCTACTAATTCCCTGAGTATCCTCAGATGCCAACCATCAGGTACTGGGGCCCTGTCTGTCTTAAGAGCAGCCAGCCCTTTCAGGACTCTTTCACTTGTAAGCAATGGCTGTCTCATTTCTGGGACTCCCTTAGGGGTCGCTTTGATGCCAATCTCCAGCATAGGCCCCCTATCCTTCTTAGTGAATTCTGAGCAAAAGTAGTAATTCAGGGCAGTTGTCTTTTGCCCGTCCTCCTCTATCACCCAACCCCCTCAACTAGCTATACAATTCCCCCACCTTTTTCCTTTTTTCACTAACATCGGAAAAACAGTTTTCCCCATTCTTGACCCCCTCCATAATACATAGCTCTATGTTTGCTTTCGCCTCCCTAACAGCCCTCTTTGCCACTCTGTTTTTTAGTAGATACTCATCCCATTCCACCATCCCCTGCTCTTCTGTGTATTTATAGACGGCCTTCTTTTTGTCCCTTACTGCTTCCCTGATCCTTGCTGATTACCATAGAGGTCCCTTGCATCTGTTTTTCTTTGTTACTGTTCTTATGTATGTCCTACTTGCCTTGAGACTGACTCCCTTAATTGCCCCCATCTCCTCCACCCCACCTATGCCTTCCACCCCTACTAACTTTTACCCTGACCAGTTTCCTCACTCTGTCAAAGTAATTAAACTCAAGGACATTAGTTCTTGATTGTGGCTTACTGGCCCCAAGGGCCAATTCAAACCTGAGTTATAGTTGCTGTTCTCCAGCAGCTCCACTACTCCCACAGCCCCACCATCTCTGAGTTGGTAAGCAGCACATAAAGGATTGCAGTCTGTCTGGTGGGTTCTTTAACTAGTTACACCAAGAGGCAGTCTTGGAAGGAGTCCAGCGATGCCTGACTCCTGGTGCTATTGGCCACCCAGACATCCCAATCAATGTCTGGCAGGTTCAGGTCTTCTACCACCACTACTCCCCCACCCCCCGCTACTCCTCTTTCAAGTTTCTTCCTGAGTTCTCTGTCCCCTTTCTCCTCCTTACCATGAAGGTCTATAGATCACACCAAGCGTGCTTTCCTTCCTGAGGCTGCTATGAGTTGCACCCATACTGACTCAGCCTCCCCATTGCCACCCCTAATGCACCCATCTGCTGTGACCTTAGTGCCCTCCTTGACAAAAAGGTCAGCTCCTCCCATCTACCAGTTTCTCCATCCCTCCTGAATACTGAATATCCAGGGACCATTATCTCCCAGTCATTATTCTCTGTGGTCCAAGTTTCTGTGATGGCCAAAAAGGTCCACCTCAGTGTTTTCCATCAGTACCTAAAGCTTGCTGACTTTAAATTACTATGTTACAACATTAATTATGAAAATAATCAGATTAAAATAGCCTGTGCTCTGAATAAGAAGATTATTTGGATGATTGTTCAACATAAATCAATTCAGTCCTTTCTATAGAGCAATAAATACAGTACATATACATACAATGCATTACTGAAAGGCAATGGTGACTTATCAAATAGGGTATTGCTTCAACCCACATTTTCATCTTGAAGGATTGACACACACTGGATGGTCAAGCAAGTTGCCAAGGGTCACACAACAAAAGGTGGCTGTAATGGGACTCAAACCAGGTTTTCTAAACATAACCCCCATGCACTTAGGGGCACAAAGACTATGCACAACAAATAAGCAGCATGTAGGCAACCCTAAGTGTGACAGCCACACATAAGAAGTCATCTGGACCCCCATAGCATGCACAAAAAATGCATGTACCCCTTCTGCACCCAGTCCCCTAGCCATCCACACAGCTATATGCATAGACAGGTCCTGGGGATTGGCCAGATGGCATGCCTACACTGCATGCCATTTATTAAGGCACAGCGTGCTGGGTAATGGGGATGCAGGCTATGTGAGCAGGGACTGAGCTGTAGCCACTTTACACCTCCCATTGAAATCACCTGCCAGCCACAGTGGGACTGAATCCCCCCAAAACTGCCCCAGCCCTCAGGTTCAGCAGAGAAGGCTGGAGGCAACCATTGAGGCAATCATCCTTTTTCCAAAATTTCCCAGGATGTGATGTGTCCCACAACTGCCTACTCTATGCAGAGCAGGAGATCTACTTTTGGACCAGAACCGGCATCCAATGGGATGTCCACCTGTGTCTGCCAATCTGCTCCCATGCAGCAACACACTGGAGGGCAAGACTGCGGACAGACACCCAGCAGTGGCTGGCGATGGTGACTGTTATGTCCTGCACACCTGTCTGTGAGTGTAGATAAATGCGGTCCAAGTACATGCCTGTCACACGTACCCAGCTCACATTGGTGCACAGGCACAATGGTCCGGTTCCCTAAGCTTGTAACTGTTTGACATTTTGGTAAGGAAAGATTAAAATGATATTTTATGCTGGCCTAATGGCACAGCAGCAGTGTGTTGCATTGATGCCTGGGAGAATGCATTTGCATTTGTGAATCAGAATCCTACTCTGGTGCTGGCTGGGGGTCAGACATGTCTTGGAGTTGAGGTGCTCAGCTCCTGGGCAGCAGAGTTCAGGGCATCCAATTTTTTGTGCTCCTCTGCTAGGTGACTATGGAGAGGTTGGGATATTGGTGCTGAGGGCAACTGCTTGCCTGTCCTCCTGGCTAGAGAATGGACATACTGTCGAAGTGGTGACTCCAAACATCAATCAGTTAATCAATCAATCAATCACTCAGTTAATCAGTTATCATTATTTTATATAGTGCCTCACCCAGAAGGCTCAAAGTGCTGTGCAAACAGTTTCAGTAAAGACACATTTACAACATGCTGTATAAAATCACAATACCAGACACATAAGAGTCCCTCCCACCTTTTAAACATTAAATGAGTTCTCAAAAGCCAGGAAGAACAGATGAGTCTGCAGGGCCCTTTTAAGAGACTCCACAGAAGAGATCAAATGAACCTGAGATGACAGACAAATCCAGATGGGTCATCAGGGCTCTTTTAAAAACCATCATATATGAGATCTGATGAAGCTACTATGGCAGAGAGTTCCACATGTGCAGGGGTTGAGGGGAGCACACAGAAAGCCCTAGTCCCCAGTGATTTCAAACAGGCTTGTAGAATCACCAGAATAGTTTCCCCAATAGAGAGGACAAGACAGACTATATGGGTACAGGAGTTCTTTAATGTAGTTGGGGCCCAACCCATGCAGTGCCTTGAATACCAGCAAGCAAATATTTAACGAGGCACACCTTCTAACACCAGCTGGGATACACAGAGAACCAGTGTGAATAAATGGGAAAAAAATAAAATAAGTATCATAAAAAGGGTACTTTGAAGAACAAGGGAGTTTTATTGTCACTAAAAATAAATATCAAGGATTTTTTTATGTTGTTCATAACCAGACAGCTCCTAAGCTTTCATACAAGGCGTCAACAGTATGCCAATTATAAATATTTTAAGGCTATTGAGTCCTAAGTGCTAAATACTTAACTTTCTTGCCAAAATGTATACATACTGGAAAAATCCTAACATTCTATTTTAGTACAGACAGCAAACCACTTATATTTTTGCCAAAAAAGTGATTTATTCATTGTTTCCAGACTTCTTAACCATGCTGATGTTTCTCACACCCACACAATCATCTCTACTAAGCAGAGCTTCATATTTATCTGTGACCCAAACAGTGATACTAGTCCATGGATGAAGCTAAAAGAATCTTCAATAAATCATACAGTATATCTCTGTTTCACTACCAAGAAGCTCCCATGAACCATTAAATTCATCATGCTGGTCTAATAACCCCCAAAATACATTTATTACAAATTGTATAGTATTAATTACCGGGTGTGGTAATATTCTCATATTCACTAATTACAAAATAAACGTTTACTAAATAAACATTTACTATTTAGGCCTGCCTGTACTAAAAAAGAATAAACTAAAGCAAATATGATTAGCCTGTACTATTGTTACACAATCTATTTAACATTTCCCCCATCTATGTTTTTAATACAGGACCTCTGCTATGGTGGAGGCAGTGCAAAGTTACTACAGTGATTGCCTACAGCATAGAGAAATATTGTATATTTTTATAGTGTTTAATCATTTCAGATCAGTAACCATACATCAAAAACATAAAATATTTAATTTTGTTATGTTCCACAATTACATTCTCAATTGATCATTTTCACATAAACTGGATTTTTCCCCATACATGTTTTTCAACACCTTATTGTCAACTAGTCACTTCAGAATGCCTACATATTTGCATAGCATCTAACAAATGAGGAGATAAACAATTATCCTGATATAGGGGATGTCATGTTTGTTATCTTGTAGGTGGTAGACATCATAATGGACTTTGCCTGATTTATTGCTCAACCTAAAGTCTCTGCAAGACCTCTTTCCCCAAAGCAAGCACAGGTCTTCTGTTCCAGTCTGACAGTCTGAATCTTTCTGCTTCAATTGAATAAGAAGGCAGATTTGGGCTCTAGGAATGTTCTTTTTGGCATGGGTGGAAGTGGGCTAAAAAGGGTTCTTCTGTCTGATACCCAGTGCTATTTTTTTATATTCTCCCCTGTTCCCTCTCTCATTCCCAGCCCCAGTGGCATATTCCACTGCATCATGCATTGAAACTAATAACCCTTTGCATCTCCATGTACTTTTCCCCCTAGACCACTAAGAGTCATAGAAGGGTCAATGCAGCCATCCCTCCCACTCAAGAGGAAGAGCACATTCACCACAATGCCATCATCTCCTCTGACTAATGCCAAGGAATCAGGCTTGAGGTATGATTCATAGATACTAGCATGGCATTCAGCACCCATGCTGCTGTACTGTGGGACCCCTTCTTCAGACATTTAAAAAACATATTACCTAGTCAAGCAAACCTCTCTGCTGGGATCAGTATACACAGTAGGCAAAGAGTGGTGTTGCAATGTAGGGAGAAGAACCACAGATTGCATATCTGCAGTCCACAACCCTGATGGAAGCAACATCAATATATAGTTGAGGCACTAAAACACACACACACACACACACACACACACACAGATTTCTTCCAGTGAGGCACATTTATTGGAAAATGTGCTTCACATAAGTCTTCTTTCAGCAATGCAGATGGAGTGAAATTGCAGCTGACAATGGTCAGAAGAAGACACATTGATTGAAACTTTAACAAACATATCACATTTGGGGCATAGTTTTACAGCAATGGGAAGTATCTAAACAAATGGGACCAACAGAGACAATTTTTTCTGTAATTTCAGACCATATACTTTGTCAAGATGCAATAAGATTTGTGTGAAGCGCCTTTTCTGATAAAGTAGAAACACAAAAACAGTATTTATCTTGTAAATAGTTATGTTAAGAAAAGCAGCACAGTTGCATTGATATGGTCTGAGGCTGCCTCTTCTTGTTTCAAATAGTTACAGATGGGGAGAATCAGGAGCCACATGGAGTTAAGAAACCCGGGTCACTAGATGCCTTGGTGAATGTTGATCAGCCTTTATTGTCTTCATGGTGGTTTGGCCTCTCCTCTACAAGCTCAGGTATGTATCTATTGATAGATGCAATGTATGGAATGTTTAAACCAATGTTTATTTCATGTAAGTGACTTATGATTATTATGCTCCTTGTACACCACAGGCAGGAGCCTGTGGGCAGCCAATATATCCATGTATCAAAATGTATAATTGGTTTACATATCTGTACAACTCAAACTAAATAACAATTTATAAAAACAAAAGAAAACAGTATTTGTCAGCAGAAAAGGACCACTTGGTCCATCCACTCTGTCTAGATGTTCCCTGCCTGATCAGTCTCTGCATACTCTAACCGGTTTCCAGCAAACCACTCTCCTCCTTCCCTATATAATAAAATTCCCCTGTGTCTATCCTATGCAGCCTCAAACTGTTGTCACTTCCACCACTTCTGCTGGCAGTCTGTTCCAGAGGTCAAATACCCTTTCAATGAAGTAGTACTTCCTCAGATCTCACTTAAACTCCCCCACTCAGTTTCTTTGCACATCCCTCTGGTCCTGATCATGACGAATACATATCAGTTATATGAAATATTTATTAGAGTTGCAATTCCAGGTCCATCATCATACTATTTGTGGGATTCTGTGTGGTAGTGGGCAATATTTGCCATGACCCCTTGGAGCACTATAATTAGCACTCATATCCAAAGGATTCTCTGGATGCTTCTTTCTTTGCTGCTTGCCTTCATCCTCTCCTCCCTCCCATTCCCTACTTCTTTGCTCCTACGTTCTGCTGGTGACCTGCACTGCCAATGCCCTCTTGCTCCTGCTCACTGTTGCTGCTTTCCATTCTCCATCACTTGCTCATGTAGGCATGTGGTGAGTTACTGGTGGTTGTTGCTGAGAAGCACTGCTGCTATTGATCTCCTGCTCCATTGTGCCAGCCTTCTGCATACTTTTCACTTCATTCATTCTGCACTTCATGGCTGCTGGCTCTACTGGCCTGCTCAGAGGACACCATCATACATCTGCTGCTTCCTCCTGCTTTATTGCCTTCCCACATGGCTTCTGCTGCATTTGCACATTTGCCAGGTTGTCCTGTTTCTCTGCACTTACAGCTCTGCTGTGTCTGCGGGGGGCATCCTGCCATTGCTGTTTGGTGGGTGCTCACTGCCGTGTGTCCAATGCTGGTCCTCCACATAGCTTCTGTTTGCTTGGGGATGTGCTGGGGAGGGCTGTGTCATCCCTGAATCATCTCCCTCCTGTTGGGCCCTGCTGTTCTGTGGCTCTCCAGCCTGCCTCTAGGCTCTGTGTGGTTCTTTGTGAGACTGACCTTTGTTCTTATGAGTCCTGCCTGTGTGGCCATTGCTATGGCTGTGCACAGCCTTTGTGGTCCTTGGATATTTTCTCCCTACCTACATACCAGCCCTGCATTTTGAGACTTCTATACTTTGCTTGATTCCCATCAGCCTGCCAAGCAGTTGTCTGGTCCTCTTCTGTGCCTTAATCTGAATCATACTACTACTGTATCTTATCATAAAATACCTTTCATTCCTACTTAACTTATTAGTTTTGCAAATGAGTTAATATTTTGGCATGCACCCCAGTGGCATACAGGCCCATGCCCGAACAATGATCAGGCATGACAATATATGATCTACTGCACTATGTCAATCAGGTAAATTTCTCAATAACAATTGTGTATATGCCCCAACTGTACCCTTCAAGGGCTTAGTATACATCACCCTCTGTGTCATCATTATGCAGCAAATCAAGCCCTACAAGTGTTCAATATGCTCACCCTCCTGGCTGCATAAATAAAATAAAATAAAATAAGTAACAAGTCTGACTACCACGCATACCTACAACTCTCAGCCCGCAATCTAACCCTAAACATAAGTGACATTTTACTGAACAAAATAAGTGACATTTGGAGAATAAAGAGCACAGATTGAACCCAGAAGGAGTGGCAGCAGGGTAAGAGAAGTTTATAGTGTGGGAACCGGAAGTAGTGGTCCGCTCGCCTCTGGTTCCCTTGCTGCCTCCAAAGTCCTTTTTTGTTTTTAAAAGAGTTTGTTGTGCCCTAGAAAGAACACACAAATGGTTCATAGGTTCATAAGTATTATATGGATTCAGAAGGCTACGAAACCCTTTAATGAACATGCCACCCATGTGTCTCATGGGTGGAAATCATATTTTTTATTTTCCTTGTGTAGATCCAATCTATGTTTAAAAATCTCCAAGTTATTACTAGCAGTAACATGTTGAGGGAGTTTATTCCACATTGCAATCACACACTGGGTAAAAATTTAGTCCTTTTACTTGTTATGTTTTTACCACCCAGAAGTTTTAATTTATTGCTTATTGTTAATTTTAAACTCTCATACCTTGTGAGGCCTATTGTTTCCCTTAAATACTCATCTTTTACCACTTTATATGTCAGGCACAGATCTCCTTTTATCTGCCTATGTTGTGTAGAAACTGGTTTTACTTGAGTTAATCTATTATTGTAGTGGAGTGTTTGATGTGATCTTTTTAATTAATTTTCTTTGCACACCTTCCATTAATTTTTGGGTTCTTACAGTATGCGGTACACTGAACTTAGAACAAGTGTGGATGCACCAAACTGGTATAAAGTGGTACAATTACTTTAGAGTCTCTGCTTTTTATGTTACCGATAACTGATTCAACAAATTTTATGACATTTTTTAGCCACAATAGAGCAATTTCTATCAAAGGATATGTTATCAGAAATTATAACACCCAGGTCCTTTTCATCAACTGTAGTTTTTAAGGTAATGTTGTTTAATTTATAATCAAATTGGGGGTTGTTTCTCCCCAGGTGTATGACTTTGCACTTTTCTTCATTAAATTTCATTTTGTCAGCTGTTGCCGAATGTGATAATTGATCAAGCTGGTTTTGCAAATGGAGTCCGTCCAATGCTGGATGGATTCCATTTGGTTCAATGGACTTGTTTAAAAAACAAACAAATCACCAAACAATTTTATTTCCTTTATACCCACAGAAAAATTTAGTAGTACTTCCTGGTGTTTCTTATATGTGATCCCCTTAGGAATATCCCCTCAGTTCATCCAAGGAGTTCTGGAATTGGAAATTAAAATAGCCCAAGCCTAGAACTGTAAAGATAATAAAATGCTCGGCAATTCCAAAGGAGAAGTATGAACAGCTTACTGCTCTCACCTTGGGAAAAACAGCTTGGTGTGCTGGCTTATGTAGTGTGGGAACCAGAAGTAGTGGTCCACTCACTTCCCGTTCCCTCGCTGCCTCCAACGTCCTTTTTTGTTTTTAAAAGACCTTTGCTGTGCCCTTGAAAGAATACACAAATGGTTCAATAGACTAGTTTAAAAAAACACAACAAACTATTAGTCTGTGTTACCCTCAGGCCACATCTATCAAAGGTAAGGGCACGTTGTCTTTTTTAGTCACTGGGGCTACTAACATTCAACACAAGAACTACTATAGGTAGTGGTATCCTCATTAATCCTAGGCCAGTAAAACTGATACAACACGCTGGCAAGGGTGCAACCCCTCCCCAAGAGACCAGCTATAGGACTATCATGTGCTATCTGTAACAACTCACTTCTATACTTCTCTGGTATGACCAATTGTTCTATCTGTTCTTATGTTTGTGGATTAACCCAGACTCTGTAGAGTAGCCCATAACATTTTTTAAACTGTGGTTCACCCTGCTTTTGTTTTGCCTGCAGCTGCTTAAAATATCCATGGAGAGAAACACTGTTAGTTTGTTCTGAAACAAATTCACACTCAGTTGCTAATTTAGTTTCAGTATTTTCATATATCAACCCCTTATGTCCTTCAGCCTTTTGTTGCCACTGTTTCTTCAGCTGTCTTCTTTCTTTCATGGACTGCCAGTTCTTGAGGCTGGGCACAAACCACATCCAAGTCACCAAAAGGAAAAGAGTCCCCAACATCCTTTTTCCCTGAAGTCATGCTTAGAAATTAAACATGACCTTCTAGTGACCATGTGCTTTGATACCCATCCTCCATTCCTAGACTTCTGTGTGTCAACCACTGAAGAAATGGCTGACAGTTACCCAAATCATCTTTTTTAGCATATTGGCAACATGATGGAGCTACAGAATAGTAAATTTGAATTTCAGTTGGTGGAGGATAGGTCAGGTCTGATCATCCTAAAACATGTTGTTGCCAAGTTGTTGACTCTTTGACTTGGAGAGGGAACTCTGTTTTCATTTTTCATTTTATTTATGTATTCATTCTCAGATTAAAAAGTACCTTTGAGCACAGAACAGCTCATTTACAAAGGTTCTACATCAGCAGGGATGGGATTACAACAGACATAGAAGGATTGTATGGTTGGAAGAAATGGGTACATTCCCATTTAAAAATAAATCTCTGAGAATCCATAGCCTTGGCAGTGTCTCTGGTCCACCTGGGAGCACTGTTAATGATAATGTTGCACTCCCTGTATACAGAAGTGTTCTTTGTGGTATGCTGTTTATGCTCATTATTGCATAGTGCTGTTTTTGTGAATGAAAATAGGGTACATAGGCTTATATTAATTTTAAAAAAGGGTGCACAGACAATGACACATCACAACATGCAGGCTCAAAGAATAGAACAAAAGCCTGTGGTGGGAATCTATGGCCTTGGAAGCATCCCCATTCCTCCCAAGAGCTGTGTTAATGGTACGGTTACACCCCACTGTATAAGGAACTGCTCCATTATTTCACAGTACCATACCTGTGCATGAAAAAGGTGTGCATAGGGGTTATATTCACTAACAAAAAACTTGCACAATTGTTTTTTTTTTCAGAGTTTAACATCAGAGTATTATGGCATAATTGGTTTGGAATTTATAATGCAAAACACTGAAAACTGAAGAAGAACATTAACAAACATGGGGTCATCTGTATATGAACCCAGAATATTAGAACCACTGGGAAACAGTGATCACAATGTGATCTTATTTCACATACAGTCTAGGTCAATGGATAGCAAAGGGAATACTACAATAAAGGATTACACAAGAGATAATTATACAAAAATAAAACAATACTTGAATTCCTGGGACTGGAACTCAGAATTGATAGGTCTCGATGTACACCAAGCTTGGAACCTTATACTGTTCAAAATTAATCACTGTTTAGATACTTGGGTACCAAACAGAAAGAAATATAATAGGGGCTGCAGAAACCCTGCATGGTGGAATAATAAAATCAAGAGATTGATTGGTAAAAAACAAAAAATGTACAAGAAATATAAAATTCAACCATCAAAAGAAAAATGACAATGTTATAAAAATTGTGCTAATAAAGTAAAACAACAAATTAGGAAAGCTGAAATGTTTATGGAAAATAAATTAGTAACTGACACATTAGATAATAAGAAAAAGTTCTATAATTATGTTGGTTCACTCAGAGGTTCTAAAGCAACAATAGGCCCATTACAAACAACTTCAGGAACTATAAACAATGAATTCCAAATGGCAGAAGAATTCAATAATTATTTCCATAAGATATTTTCTACCAAGGAACAATTTAATAACTCAATCACAAATTCTAATCATGTGACTGTTGAGCTTATTACAGTAAAGGAAACTCTTGAAGAATGACAGAAATTAAAAGTTACTTCATCAGCTGGACCAGATGGAATACACCCTAGTTTCCTAAAGGAAATTGCCACTCACATCTCTGGGCCTCTGAGCAAATTATTCAATCTATCCCTTGAGGCAGGTGAAAGTGTGTCAGCATGGAAGGAAGGAGTGGGAATTCCAATTTTCAAAGCAGGTGTTAAATCTATAGTATCTAACTATCAGCCTGTAAGCTTGACTTCGGTTATAGGGAAAATTCTAGAAAGATTAATCCTGCATAGATTTGAACAACACATGAATCATTATAATTTACATGATTTAACACAGCATGGATTTAGAAAGGGAAGGTCATGCTTAACAAACCAACTAAACTTCTTTGAAAACGCTAGTGTAGCCTTGGATGTGGGACTTCCAGTAGATGTTGTATTTCTGGACTTGGCAAAGGCCTTTGACAGGGTTTCACATAAAATTATGTTAGAACATCTGGTTAAATTGACATTTCCATATGTTTTAATTAAATGGACAGATTCATGGTTATATAATCGCAGACAATGTACATCAGTAAAAGGAGCTATGTCCTCATGGGCAGAGGTGATAAGTGGAGTGCCTCAGGGTTCTGTGTTTGACCCTGTGTTGTTTAACATTCTGATAGCATCAATGCAGACTATAGATAACATCTGGATATCAAAATACGCAGACGACTGCAAGATTGGTTACATTGTCAACACCATTGAGGCAATCAGCACTCTTCAAAAAGAGCTAGAAGCTCTAGAAATCTGGGCAAAAAAGAATAAGATGAAATTTAACAAACAAAAGTACAAAGTAATGCATTTGGGCTATAATAATATGAAAAATGGTTATTTATTAAATAATGTAAAACTTCAAGAAACAGAAAATGAAAAAGACCTCAGGATAAATATTGGCAGTAAGCTCAACTTTGAGAATAATACAACATTTAAAGTTAAGAAATGTCAAAGAATTATGGGTTGCATATGGAAAAATATTATAAGCAGGAAACCGCAGGTTATCCTTCCACTTTACACCAGTTTGGTGAGATCTCATCTAGAATATTGTGCTCCCTTCTGTGCACCTAACACAATTCATGGTAAGAAACAATTAGAAGGGATTCAAAGAAAAATGACCAAAAGGATTCAGGGTATGATAGCCAAACCTTACGGGGAAAGATTGAAAACACTGGGCCTATATTCCATTCAGTATAGACATCTTTGTGGAGACCTTTGCTTAATCTATAAAGCCATAAGTGAAAATGGACTTACTGAAACTCTATGTATTGAAAAAAACACTTTAGTATATCACAAACTAGATCTCATAACATTAAACTAAAAGGGGTAAATTGATGAACAGAAAAAATACATCAATGGTTCTCTCAGAGAATAGTTAACTTATGGAACACATTGCCAGCCTCAATTGTAGAGAGTAAGACAATGGATATGTTTAAGGGTACGTTAGATAAATTTATGGGTAATGCCAAATTTGATTATATAGATAACTAATCCACCCTCAGGTGGCAAGTTCAATAACAGGCTTTGCCTCCTGAGCTTGTAAGCAACTATGAAACTATGATCGTTCTGCTGAAAATAAATATAGAATAATGCACTGACTGGAGTGTAATATGAGAATTTCATACATAGTGAGAGTGTGTATTAAATTCAAATGATCACGCCAGCCTAGAATTAGTTTGTATAATTTCTGGTGAGACAATTTTTTTCCAACCAGAAACTATAAAAGATCAATCCATGTACAGTAATAATGCAGTAAATCTATGGAAAAAAAATTGTACCTTTCCAGAACTTTAATTTTGTAAAATGAAATTTATTTCAACAACTCAGCAGGAACTGCAACATCTGAAATAATGATATGAAGCAAAAGTTAAGAAACAGGAATGACTTGAAATGGGAACACAAAAAATGGCAATGCAGAGTTCAAACGTGCTACTGAAAATGATGATTATCAAATTTTTGTAAGGATGAAAATACACTGCTGATGGAACTGTGTTGACAGCATTTCAATTTTAATGTTAAATCTTGCAAATTTTATGTCCAAATATAACAAATAAGAGTTAACTTTTAAGGATATGGCATCTTTTGGTTTCTTCTTCCAAAGAGTGATAATGTGAGACCTCAATTTCCTAATGACATTGGCTACCTGAGCTGACAGCTGCTAGCCTTAGGTAGGGAACAAAGATAAAGAGTAGAGGAAAAGTCACTGTTTTACTCCACATTGGCATCACATATCAGTAAAGCATACTGTTTTCAGTTCTCTGTTGAGAGTCATTTTGTTTGAACTGCTGAGCATGGTGATTCTGTGAGAATGGGCTATCACTAATAATGTATGAGGTAGTGCATGTCTCCTGTAAGGTAGGTTGCCTATTAAAAATGTAGCCCTGATTGCCAGGGGTTTCTCAAGTGGAATGCCAGGGGGTAAAATGAAGGCAGTGAAGATAGGATGGCAGGAGGAGGGGAAGAAGGGCTAGAAAGGGTGGAGATGGAGTATTGGAGAATTATGGGAACATAAAGTAAGAGAGAGGTGATTGGCTAGGGGAAAGCTAGGGCGAGGGTCTTTCAAAGGGGATAAAGGGGGTTGCAGACAGAACCTAGCCCTTCATTTTTATAGTTTTCAATTTGATTACTAGCACATCAGCTGGTAGTGAGGTTCAAGGAGAATGGCTATGGGAGACAACAGACAAGTGAGCAGAATGGCATCTAAGAAGAAGAAGATGAGCAAAGGTGGATCAGACAGTGAGAAACTGATGTAGCAGGTTGTGGAGTTGATGGGGCAAGTGCAGAGTTTGCTGGAGGAGATAAAGAAGGTGGCAGGAAAGAAGAAGTCAGATGGGAAGAGAAAGGCACTAGAGGGTGAAGACAGAAAAGGAGGCAAATGGCCATCATGGGCAGGGGCTGAGGGAGTGAAGTGGCTCAGGGGTAAGGATACTGTGGTGGACCTGACGTTTGACAGGAGCTTGAAAGAATATTTGAAGGGGATCATTGAGAAGGGGGGAGAAAGGGGTAGAGGAAATGGAGAAGGCCTTGCAAGAAATTAAAGGGCAGTGAGATAAGAGCAAGGGCTTGGAGGGGGAGGGGGAGAAGGGGAGGGAAGGACAGGTCCCCAGGACTGACCCTGGGGACCACGTGCCACAGGCATAAAAGAAAAAAAATTAGAAAAGGGAATACATGGACATGTTTGCATTGGGGACAAGGAGGTGGTCACAAAATATGAAGAGATGGAGAGAATTGAGAAGTCGGAAATAGCAGTGGTTTTATCTTTAGTGGGGAAGATGCTAGATGGAAAGAACTTTTGAGGCAAAACCACAGAGGCATGATTGTCAGGCTTCATGCACTTCAGTGCAATAATGCTGCAAAAGTAGCCTGAACTGGCCATCCCAATATTGACATGCTCAGCTATTATATGGGATACTTATAGAATGAGAGGGGGTATGGGTGACTTAGATATGATGAAAGATTCTGGCAGAGGATGGCATCACAAGGCGATCTGCATTAGGACACCAGGCATCTCGGACTTGTGGTTTAAGACAATGACTGTGCAAATGGCAGAGGTGTTGGAAAGACAAAAGTTAGGGATGGGACAGCAAATAAAAACATGCTGGGGTTTCAGCAAGGTGACATGCAACTGGGCAAATTGTAAATTCCAGCATGTTTAATCAAAGTGTACTGGTCAGCATTCAGTATTACGGTGCAGGTTCATGGAGGACAGAGTTGGGGTGCAGAACTAAGGCAGGCAGCCCTTTCAGTGGAGTTGTGGGGGAGCAAGAGGTGGTGTGGTGGGACAAGGAAATTGGGGGAGAGGATTCAATGGAAATGGGTTCTTTGTTGCAGGGAAATGAGGTCAATAAGCAGATGTGGGATGAGCCCATAAAAAAATGGGTTTTTGTATTGCATGAATACCAATCAGGACAGATGTACTGATGGAATGGATGGATGGATATATGGACAAGGATGTGCAGTGCATGTTGAGGGAAGATTTTGCAGAAGGGTTTAGCTTACAGTATAAGGGGAAAAGAAGGGCAATGAGGGCAAGCAATTTGGGATCAGTGAAAGGTAATGTGGAGATAGTCGAGAAAAAGATAAAGAAGGAGTTGGAATCTGTCAGGATGAAGGGCCCATTTATGGAAGTTCCATTCTCTGAGTTCAGGGTGATGCTGCTGGGTTTAGTACTAAAAAAAAACAACCATGGGAATACCGGTTGGTCCTCCATTTGTAATACCCTGAGGGGTCATCAGTCATGATTACATAGCTGATGAATGAAGGATGGTGTCCTATGCAACATCAGATCAGGTGGCAGAGAAGATTCAGGTGTTGGAGGGGTCATAGTTGGCAAAGACAGACACTGAATCCACTTTTTGGCTATTTCCCATCTGGGCAGAAGACTTGGATCTGCTGGGTTTCAAGTTTAAGGGCATTTATTATTTTGATGAGGCAATGCCCGTGGGTTGTTTGATGGTGTACAACACTTTTGAACAATTCAGGACTTGGCTGCAATGAGTTTCTGGGGAACAATATGGGCACAGGTCAGTGGTGCACTACTTTAATGATTTTCTCTTGATAGGGTGGAAGATGGGGCAGCACAAATGCTCTGGGGTTTTCAGGAGATGTGTGGTAGGTTGGGTGTGCCACTGGCTGAGGGCAAAATAGAGGGACCTGCCCAGAAATTAGAATTTCTGAGGATTGAAGTGGATACAGTGGAATGTGTATTTAGGCTTCTGACCAGCAAGCTGTCGTGGTTACAGGAGCTGATTACATTAGTGAAGGGTAGACAGAGAGATTCTTTGTCATTAGTACAGCAGTTGTTGGGCCACCTAAACTTTTTGTGCAGGGCAGTAGCCCCGGGGATGGTTTTCACCCGTAGACTGGCTAAAGCCACTAAGGGGGTAAGTCTACTGCATCACTGGGTGGATATCTGAAAGGGTGTCTGGCAAGATTTAGAGGTATGAGAACAGTTTCTACAGCATTACAACAGGGGCCACATTTTGGCAGGAAGATTGGTTATTCAATACAGACTTAGAACTGTATACTGATGTGGCAGGTGCATCAGGCAGAATGGATATCAGAGAGGTGTCCAGAGGAATGGCTGGACAGGGGTTTGACCAGGGACATTGCATTCCTGGACAGCTTCCTGGCATGGTAGCAGTGATGTCTTGAGTGAGCAGATGTTCAATTAGAAGGCAGTGTTCTGGTCTGACAATAGTACAGTGGTGGAGGTGTTGAATAGGCAGAGGGGATCCACAGAGACCGTGACAAGGGTTGTCAGGCAACTAATATTAGAGTGATTGAGGTTAAATTTGTCTTTCAAAGTAAGACATATTGATGGAGTGAAAAATGTGATGGCTGGCAGCCTTTCCCATCTTCAATTGGTCAGGATCAGTTGCCTGGTACCAAAGGTGGCCACCATGAAAACGTTGGTCCCTACCCACTTCTGGGAGATTAGATGGAAACAGACCAGTTGCTGTTAAGGACCTCTTGGTCTGCAAGTACATTGAAGGTGTAGGAAGAGGCATGGAAAGTTTTCCAGGAGTTCTGACAGATGACTGGGATGGAGGTAAGTGGGATAGTGATGGAGGGGCCGCTTAAGAGGTTTATGGTGCAGAAATGGGAGGATGGTGTGGTGCACTCTTCCATGGGGATACAGTTGGTGGGATAGGTATGGTGTGCAGCTTACAAGGGTGGGGGGAGCTCAGCAGGGCCCCAGTGTTTTGAAGGATGTTTCAAGGATGGCAGAGGCTGCAGGAGAGAAAGTTGAATGTAAGGAGGCTGATAACAAGAGAGTTGTTGGGTAGGCTAATGATGACATTAAGGAGCATCTGCCACTCCCTTTATGAGGCTGGTCTTTTCAATGCAGCCAGTTTAGTAATGTTTCAGTGCACTTTCAGAGCTAGTGAGGTGGTAGCAAAGAACAAGAAGGATGGGGCTGAGGGTTTGCATTTGGAGGATGCACAGTGGCTTGCAGATAGAATAGTGATCTATTTGAACAAGTCCAAGACAGACCTAACTGGACAGGGTACAAAGGTGGTCTTAGAAAGGATTAGAGCAGGAGGCATATGCGAAGTGAGGGTGTTAGAAGAATATAAAGTGATCAGACCAACAATGGAGGGATGTTTGTTGGTACACGGTGATGGGGCACCTATCACCAGTTATCAGTTAGCATCAGTTCTGAAAAGGGGAATGGAGTTTTCCGGGGAGGATGTGACTAGATATTCCTCGCATTCATTCCAAATTGGTGCAGCCTCAGAAATGGCCGTGCAAGGTGGGTCAGTCTCAGAGACCAAAGAGGTAGGCAGGTCGAAGTCTAGTTGCTATGAAAGGTATATCAAGAACATAAAAAAATAATGCTCATCTGATGCTTTTCCAATCCCAGATGTGGGTCACAAAAAGAATGTGTGGATTGTGTGTCACTCTTTCCTGTACTGGGAAGCGAGACATGTCGCAATGAGACCTGGTGGGAGACAGCTGCAGACAGCAGTGGAGGAAACAAGGCTACAGTGGAGAGGGGTTTGGGTATGAGATAGGCACAATTGATACCAACGTTGGAAGAGCTGAAGCTGAAACAGCCCAGACCTAATTTGTTATAATTGCATTTGGGGGGGGCAATGATTTGGGAGAACGGCCATGGGTGGAGTTATTACAGGAAATAAGAGAAGATTTGGAGACAGTTAGAGGCTGGTGGCTAGATATAACCATCAATTGATCAGAAATGATACCGAGGAGGAGGTGGCATCAAATACAGGATATCAAGGCAGTGAAAAAAGCATAAAAGTGGTTAAATAGAAGAATGGCAGGCCTAATGGTGGAGTTAGGGTGGCTATTTGAGCCACATACAGATACTGTATATCATATGAATGTGCAGGGTATTATAGGCATGATGGGGTACATTTATTGGAGGTCAGTATTGATCCTTTAACTTGCAGTTGGAAGGGGCCCAGGAGGAATGGGAAAGAGAGGGGGAATAGAACAGTGTGGGAACCCATTGTCCATCATGAGAGTGGGAGATGGACTTGTGGAAGAAGGAGAAAAAAGATGGGGAGAGGGGGAAGAGGCACAGGAAGAGGACGCAGAGTGGCACAGGGGGTTTGGGGTGGTAAAATACAAGGCACAGGTTGGGTGTACATCCAGATGTGTTGGGCACCTTATGAGTTAGTCATACTAGAGGGCCAAAGATATGGGTGTCGGGTAGACATCCAAGCCCAGAAGCAGTAGAATGGGAGGACTGTGGTTTCATGTAAGAATGTAATAGTCGTATGATAAACTGTAATGTGTTTTATGTGAATGTATTTATGTAAATAAAATGATCAAAATTGTAATGAAATAAAGGCTGGAGTGAAATGTTTGAAGAATTGCAATATTTAAAGGGTAAATAAATAAAACTGCCAACTGAGCTCCCAATATGGTTGTGTAGTATGCCATTTTATGAGGGGGATCCCATGACAAGGTAGGTTGCCAATTAAAAGGCAGCCCTGATTGTCAGGGTTTTCCAGAGCGGAATGCCAGGGGATGGAGGAAGTAAGTGGAGATAGGATTGCAGGGGGAGGGTGAAGGGGAGCTAGAAAGGGGGGAATGGGGGGATTGGAGAACTATGGGAAGATGATGTAAGAGGGTAGTGACTGGCTAGGGAAAGGCAAGGCATAGGGTCTTTTGAATGGGATAAAAGGAATTGCACAGAGACCTAGCCCTTCTTATTGCTAGTTTTCAATTTTCTCACCCTCCCATCCTTAAAAGTTCAAGGGGTGGAATGGGAAAGTTGGCTGGGGAAGGGGAGAGTGGTGGAAGTTGTGAGCATGATGGGTTGCTGAACGAGGGTGATGGTGGTAAATACAGTTCATTTGAGGGTTTCTGGAAGAGTGTGAGGGAGAAATAGAGGGGAGATCATGCTTTAGGTTGCTGACAGAGAGCAACAGTGGTGCAGTGGAATATGAAAGAGTGTAAGGGTTGCTAAGTGAGGACAATGAAGGACAGTGGTGACAGAAGGATCAATAAAGTGGTGAGATGGGTTGCTGGAAGAGGGTGTCAAGGTAAGATGTGGTTACATGGTTGAGGATAAAAGACAGGAGAAAGAATAATGGAAGTTGGGGAGATGACGGAGTGAAATGGTGGGGAAGGGGGAAGAGGCACAGGTAGAGGATGCAGGGGGCACAGGGCATACGGGGTGGTAAAATACAAGGCACAGGTTGGGTGTACATCCAGATATGTTGGGCACCTTATGGGGTGGTCATCCCAGAGGGATGAAGATATGGGTGTTGGGTAGACATCCGAGCCCAGAAACAGTAGAATGGGAGGACTGTGGTTTTGTGTAAGAATGTAATAGTCATGTGATAAACTGTAATATTTTTGTTTTATGTAGATTTTTTTATTTAAATATAATTATCAAAATTGTAACGGAAATAAAGGCTGGAGTGAATTGTTTGAAGAACTGTAATTATTAAAGGGTTAAATAAATAAAACTGCCAACTGAGCACCCAATATGGTTGTGTAGTGTGTCATTTCATGAGGGGGATCCCATGACAATAACCAGCCAGTTATTACAGGAAATTGTAACTGGTCGAGGGCATAGAAAAAATTGCTCACCAGTTATTATATAAGCATAATTACAGATGTCGCTCACATGCCTGTTGCATGGTCACCCCTGGCATTAACAACTGGCAACACTTTCTGTAAATGTCTAGTGTATCTTCTGCAGTGATGATATATCAGGGTTCTGTAAAACTCTTTTACACCATCAATCATTTCCTGCTTTGTCTTTCTTCTGATGTTTATTTTCATGGCATGCCATACCATCTCTATAGAATTCATGTCAGGTGACTTGGAGAATGATACAATAAGCACATCATAAATACTGAGCACCACAGTATTGTACCTAGACTACTGTATAAGATACAAGATTTTGGTATAGCAATTTAATGGGCGCACTGATCAGGTAGATTCCAACCCAGTTAATCCCTGTAGCACCAATACACATTGATGATGCTGTATGCTTAGAGTCATTGTACTTAAAGAGGTGGTATCCATCTGGAAATGTCTCCTTATGTATCATTTGATAGCACCTATAATGATACGGTCTCTGAATAACTGCCAATCCATGACTCTTCTGGATTCAAATTGAGAAGTATGATACAATGAGGCCTGGGACATGGTTTGCAGTGCATTTACTTAAAGAACTGAATAGTGTCTTCACAATGATAAGTTTCTACCCTCAAAAAGACTGACTGGTCCGTGGTCTCACATTGATATAGAGCCCCACACATGGATTTTTAGCAGATGTTTTGGCTTGAACATCATGGAGTTCCATCCCTTCTTGTAAAATGGCATTGTAGCAAACCATTTCAAAGAAACTATTATGTGCACGTATCAATGACTCACTAGCAAATGTGTAAAGAATTGTAGAACCGCACTGTACTGTAAAGTGATGTGCAGGCCGACTGTATGGATTGTGAGAAAACTCAGTGAATTCATCATAGGAAACGTTGTCTTGGCTTGACCCTTGATAGTTGCCTGACCTTTCAACAACACATTGAAAATCTTGTTAAAAATATTAATCAGGCCAGAAAGGGGGCACAGAGCATTGAGGCACTAGATGCCTCACCACCCTGCCACATCAATGACCCGGGTCTCGATGCATATTTGGGTTACCAGGGGTCAGCCAGGGAGGGAGAGGATAGAGCTTCTGTGGGACTGCTCTCCTCTATCAGGGAGGGAGGTTTTCAGTACCTAGCATTAGCCTGACCCTTCACACTGACTGAAGGAAAGGCAGCCAGGGACTGTCAGAATGGGGGTGGGGGGGTGGCAGCTGCTAATGTTCCAAATGTGGAAGTGTGCATGGGGACATCTAGGTAGCATGGCATGTACACTCACTGGGGAAGAGAAATGGGAAAATAGATTCCTGAGTGGTTGCTACGTCCCAGCCATCAGGAAGCCCTGTAGCATGATGATCAACCAGGCCACATGTGTGAAGATAAGTCCTGGAGGAAAATCAGGGAGACGGGACTCAGGTGATGGGCTTCCAGAGGGCTGCTTGGGGCCAGGAGGAGAGATATCACTAACTGCAAAAATAAATAAAAAAATTAATAAATAAATAAAACTGTTAATTAGATCTTAGTTTTTATGTTTGCTTGCACATGCAGTGCAAAACAAATCTCTTGTTACAATAACAAGGGTTACAGGGGTGTGTCACTGTCTGGTACAATGCAGCTGAAGCTACAGCAGAAACAGCAGTGACAGACCAATAATCAGCCATGCTGCTGATGGCAGCGTTTTCTGCTTTCTGGGAGAAAACTTTGTGTAGTGCAAAACAGCATGCCACTCCTATCCCTGCCAGTAAGCACAGAGCACCTCCTGCCCCCTGCCAAGCCAGCTCAGCTGCTCTCCATCTGCTTCTCCATTTCTGTTCTCCCTATACCTAATTCTAAAATCAGCTGCTCACCCTGTGCCTCAAAACAAAAAGTGACAGAGACTCCACTAGCTACCCAACATGCCTAAACCACTGGTGCTGCTGGTTTCTGTATTTTACTTTTTTGTGAAGTTCTGTTGTGTTCCATATTCTGTTTTTGTTCTATATTATTATCTTTGCAATTTGGGGAAGGAGGGTTTATATACTCACTTACTGCCTAACCGTGTTACTTTTCTGTAGCTCTTTCAATCAGTCCATGACTTTCTTTGACCTTTTATATATCGTAGCATTTCAAGATTCTGACTGACTGCCTGGCATTTCTCAAAGTGGGTAACTGCTGTCTCCAACAGTAAACAATAATAATTACAATAACGGGCAATTCTCTAGCCTTACCTAACAAATCTGCAAAAATAAAAATCTGGGATAAATTAAACATGGTTGTTGTATGTATACCAACACCATAAGATGATATTCATGGTTGATAAATATACCAAGGCCAAGATATTCAGAAATGCGTCAAAGCCTGGCACAAGTCTGGCACAGTGCAAATCCGATGTGCCACGGTGCTACTGGAGCCATATTTAGAGGTTGCACAGGTTGAACTGCACCAGCGCAACACAGCTGAAAATGGTAAAGTTGCGCTATGATGCAAACAGGGTTTATGCCATGGTGCAAACAGAGATGCTGCAGCGCACCCATGGCAGCAGAGCAGCAGAGCAACAGAGGGGGGCAGGGCATAGAGAACAGACCCACAGACAGGGCCATGGCAGCACAGTGACAGGCCACAGGAGGCCTCCACCAGCAGATCACAGCAGAGCACACACAGGCACCCTGACACTGGACCCCAGAACACAACAGTGGCATGAATAGTAGGTGACAAGAGGTGGCAACGGCCAATGGAGGGCTACCAAGGGAGCCCATCCCAGAAGGCTGATGGCTGTGCCTCACCCCCCGAAGACCAGAGCAGACCACACCCAGGACCATGCAGCCAGGTACACACATGCCACACAGGTGCACAGGGAGCCCACACAGTGGGCACTGTACAGGCCAGGTGGCAGGCAGCGTGGTGGACCACATGAGACAGGCCTCACAATGCCAGGCAGAGGACCTCAACACAGTGTGTGGACAGTACCCAACCAATGACCATGGCTGTGTGTCACCACCATGCAGACACCTGCCACACACCCCTGACCACTGCCCCATGGGCACCTAAATGCACAGCCACTGACCCAGGGGATGGACACCATCACAGTGGAACTGACCACAGCACAAAGCAGGGAACCATGAAAGCACGGCACGTGCCCCCTACATGCACACAACATGGATGGACACTGGGCCACTGTAGCATGGAGCCTCATGCCACCTGCAAAGCAGACATGTACACAGGCGGGTATGCCAGACAATCTATATGTATGGGCAACCATGTACAGAAACAGCAGGAGCTGGGGATGGGTGGGGACAGTGAGGGAGGGAGACAGGGAACAGGGACTGTGTGGTGGAAGGGGAACTGTAGGGAAACACCCAACAGTGGTAGGAGGGGACACAGGGGCAACCCTAGTGATGGCACTGGCTGGCTGCCCTGGAATGCCATCCCTCACCCCCTCCATTGCCAGCATGCCCTGCAGGGCTGCCACCACCCCAAGCATGCCCAAGACCACAAGCAAGGCGTGCCACATGGGCTGGACCAGTATCTGGCATGGCAGTGTCCGCACTGGCAGCTAGATACCTATAGTGAGGGTCAAGACAGGTGCATGCCCAGTGCAATGGCCCAAGGAACCATGCCCACCCACAGTGCGCACGTGCACGATAGGGAACATGCCATCATGTGTGAAGTGCACTTTGCTGACTCTGCACAGCTTGCAATGTGCTGATACATTGCACTGGTCATGCAGCCTGCACAATTGACACCATGGCAGTGCAGTGTCCATTCGTGATTACTGCACCACCACTTGCTCCAGTGCAATACCATTGCGCTCGGTGCAATATCTCGATATTCTGCTGCCGCATGCAAATGACCTTATCAGCCAATGTGTGGCACAGTGGGGTGCATTAGCATATCATTACCATTGTGCACAACCTCATTTGCATGCATTGTGCCACAGAAGCACCACTGAACAGCACAGGCCATGTACCGGTATTGCAACCTTGACAGGGGCGGTGGATGTCTCAGCAGCACACTGGGGGCAGACAGCACTGCAGGATGGGATGGACCAGGGTGATGCTGCCAGGACCTCAATGGGTATGTGCTGTCACCTGTGTGGAGCATGCCATGGTTAGCCCTGTGTTGTGCTGTGCTGTGCCCCTTGCCTGTTCCTAGCACCCACACCACCATCCACAACCCCCACCCTCAGGACTGCGCTGCCTATCACACCCTGCCCATGCCACACACACACACTGGGTGGCCTGTGGGGTCATCCCCACATTCATATCCATGGCACGGTGCAGGGCTGCGCCGGGTGTGTGATGCAGGCATTGGTGTGCACCCTGTGGCATCACACACCACATGGTGGGTGATGCTTGGGTGCACCTTCCTGTTGATATGCACCAATCCCACAGGGTCAGGTGGCATGCGGCTGCCAATGTGGGTGCAGGTACAGGTCCCACTCATGCCAGGCATGTCTGCCACCCTGTGGCTGTCCTGTATCAGTGTGGTATGCTCCGCCTGTGTGCTGGGGTGATGGATGCATTCCACAACATGTGGCAGCACAGTCATGGAAACCTGTGTGGGGCGGTGGGCCATGGCCACCAGAATGCTGCCCAAGGCATCCCCTGTTGGTCCTTGGCCGGTGCCATGGCGAGCAGGCACATGCCGGCAGTCCCCGTCATCACCATGGCCATGTCATGGCTCTGTCTGGAGGGTGCCTGCAGCTCTGTGCTGCATGGCTCACAGGGCTCCCTCAGCATGGCCCCATTCAGGCAGTGCCAGCCCACGATCTTGGTATCACTCTGGTTCCCAGCAGTGCTGCAGGCACAGTACCACCTGTGTCAGGCATGCCGCAGCTGGGCCCTTCATCGGCCAAGTAGCTGTTCCTCCTGCCAACTCACACCCCTCATCACCACCACCTTCAGGGTGGGTGCACTCTCCATGTCCCCTGTTGTCCACCATCCCCCTGGGCAGTTGGCTGCTGGCTGTGTGACACCCTGGTACACAGGCTTTGTGTCTGTGTTTGTGTGTGTCCCTCTCTCTCTCTCTCTCTGCCCCTCTCTCCTTCTCCCATGCTACCTCTCTGTCCCCCTCCCTCTGTGTCTGGTCATGTGCCTGTCTGTCTGTCTGTCTGTCTCCCCTGTATCTCTCACTCTCACTCCCACCCTTGGCACAACTTCTGTATGTGTGCTTCTGCCCTGTTTTACTAGGAACAAGTCTGCTCAGAGCAACTTCGATTTACTCCACACTTGCTCCATGGTTTCGAGGTTGAATATGCCACTGGGAACAACCCCTGCTCTTGCACCTGCATTCATTGTAGTTGTGCATTGGAGCAATGGATTTTGTGCTGCGCACTGGTTCCTGCTGAATATGGCTCCTTGGCCCAAGTCCGCACTTGCACATGGCACAACTCAGTTGTGCCATGTGCAACTGCTCTGAATATCTGGGCCCAAGACTATATCAGTTTGATAAGTACACCAAGGCTATATCAAAACAGAAAATTAAGGTCCTAAAAAAGAGCAAACCTAAAACAAACTTAATTGAAGCATCCTTTGTTAGTTTTGCATTTGCATCCTTTTATTTTGCATCTGTAACCTAATCAAATCTCTCTGCTCAGATTATGCACAATTTTAAAATTGTTCTTAGCGTTCAGATTAAGTGAATGCTACAGTATACCTCATGCAATGGAATAAAAGGAGAATACATTCACCAGTCATTTAAAAAATAATATAACCTGCCCCTAAAGTTTGAATAAATGTGTCATGCACTGGTTTGCAATGTGTCTACTTTCATTGCAAGTTGTGAGTCATGTGACATCATGATGGAAAATCCTGTATATAACCTTACTTCAGTAATATTAGCCAAGATCATTTCAGATCCTACTTATTCCAATTACAATGGAAGCAGTATAGCACAGTGGTTTTAGGCTCTGAGCTGGAGACCTGGGTTTGAATCCCAAGGCCGCCACTTGCATACTGTGTGATCCTGAACAAGTCACTTAACTTCCCTGTACCCCCAGGTTGCAACTGTAAACAAGCTTTCAGTTCAGTGTACCACTACTGATTAAACAATTGAAAAAAAAAACTAGTGGAAAAGTTTGTACTCCCCGTGTAATAAGTAATTTTTGCAGTTAACTGTAGGCTAGCACTGTACATATAATCATTATAACAAACTTTTTCAGTGGCTTTTTCAATTTTACAGTTCCTGTAGTATACTGTACTAGTTTTCCTCTTTTCCTTCCAGAGGAAATCTTGCTTTAACATTCCATTTTCAAAACCCTGTGTTGTCTCTGGATGTAGACAGAATACTTGGCAAAAAGGGGTAACAAAGTGAAACTTTTATTAAAATTATACTGAGGTAACACACATTTCAAAATGACCAGTAGTGACCCAATATGTTCATTGATTTGGAGCAAGGTTTACTACCTGGTCCATCCGAAGGATCTACTTTTTAAAGCCAGTGAACTAGTGTACAGTATTAAGTAGCAGAATAAGTAAGTCCACCTATTTGACCTAAACAGATCACACCTTTAGAACCTGGAGCAAAACACAGTGATGTAGTGTGATATTTTCAGTGTGCTAAAATTAACCTCCACAGTGCCACTGGGCTATCAGAGGATGACTGCTGAAGCAGGGAGTGATTTTTGCAGGATGCCACAAAATAAGAACAATTACAGATAATGGAATTTCTCAGTTGTTTTGAAAAACATGGTTGTGAGTGCTATGAGGACAACTGACGAAGGAAAGGAAAAGGGGAAATTGTTTGACCAGTAAAGGCACACTAAGCTGAAACTTGCTTCCAGGTGCAACCTGGGAGCCCATGGGGGTTAAGTGACTCAACACAATATGCACGTGGGGGCTGTGGGATTCAGACCCAGGTTTCAAGTTTTGCAGTTTAGTGCCCTAAACAGCAGCACTGTAATGCTTCAAACTGAATGAACCATACCATTTAATGGCACCACCACCATCTGCAGACCCTAGTGAGGCTTAGAATAAAAGCAAGTAAGATGGTGATATCACCATAGGATTACATGTAAAAAGGTACTAGAAACACAAGCTCCAACTGCAAAACTTAGAAAAACAATTTTGTACAATCTTCTGATGCTGTAATTTCATTGAATGTTCATGTAATTAAACAGTTGGGATTCAAAGGCAGTGCCCTTTCACTACCTGCAGCCTTCATTCCAGGCTTCAAATGGCAACATCAGCATGTTATCAACAACTGGTTGCCTCTATCTGGGAGATACTGTAAGACAGTTTTCTCTGCTTTGCTCATTTTTGTACTGTGGAACTCACACCTGTAACAGCTCATTACATACAGTTTTGAAGAGTGTCTGTGACCGTCTTGCTTGTTTGTTTTCCAGGTTATCATTTATATCAAAAGATGATGGCTCACTACTAAGGGGCATTGGTTGGATTGTCTTGCAGATCCCATAGGCTAGGCCTCCCAAGATGATGGTAATTTTTAGGATGCTCATTGATACATAAAGTGCAAAATAACTGTAGCACTGGAGACAAGTACACATCCAGGAACATGTTCAGATATGATGCCCTTGACAGTATATTATGACACATTTTTGCTGTATTGCTGGCTGAATCTCTGACATAGAAACTCTGCCACTTCTTTGCACAATCCTATTTTGCCTCATTCACAACCTATATTTTCTTGTGAAAACCCTTGCTAATAATATCATGAAACTCAGTCTTGATAGTAGCCTCCATTGCTGCAACTGGCTATATGATGGTATGGCTGGTTACTACTACTGGGAAAATGTATGAACAAGATAATGCACATTCATATTGTTGTGCCTCCATCCACAGTATGTTGTATGGCAAGCAACAAAGACAGCCTTTCTATGAACAGCCATGTAAATATTTATTATGGAGTAAAGGCTGAATCCCCTCAGTTAAAAATTCAGCATTTCATTTTTATTTTATTTTATTAAGAGTTTCACCAGGAAAAACATACTGAGCACAAATAGCTCATTTCCAAATGTGTCCTGGGGGGAAGGAAAAAAGCTCAGAGAACTAAACTCCCTTCCAACTGGACAGCCTTTAGAGTGGCCAGAAATTGCTACACTAAGCATATCAGGGCCACCAAAACTAGTTATTATAACGACAAACTGGATACTTCTACTAAATGCTCCTCGCTGTTCTGGAAAACCCTATGAAAGGTAGAGGGTCATAGATTGGCAAACTCCTTTCCCACTAAAATCACATCTGGAAGTTCTACCATTTCTGACAAACTCAAGATCCTAAATCTATTGAATAACCATTTTGCAACAGCAGGGCTGGCCTTCGACTCACCTCCAGCCAACAACCTTCGAGACCAATTACTTGGTATGGATTCAGACTTGGTTGCTCATCCTCTTTCTGGGGGTCAAACAGCCTTCTCCTTCAGCCCTGTCACACTAAAACAAGTAGAGGAGTTACTCCTGAAGCTCGATACAAGGAAAAGTGCTGGTGCAGATCTCCTAGAACCATAGTTTTTTTAAATAGCATATCACTCTATAGCTGTCCCAATCACCCACATGTTTAACTTGTCTCTCCCCCAGGGTTCCCTTCCTTCTATATGGAAAACCACTCATGTCATTCTCCTATCTAAATCAGGAGATCCTAGTGATCTCAACAACTACAGGCCTATCTCTCTGCTTCCAACACTCTCTAAGCTATTAGAAAAACTAGTCAACCAGCAAATCAGGAACTACCTCAATTCCAACAACTTACTTACCTCAGTGTAATCCAGATTCAGGCCTTTTCATAGCACAATCTCTGCCCTCACTAAAGTTTTTTATGAGTGGCTAACTGCCTTGGATAATAACCAATATGTATGTGCCCTATTCTTGGATCTAAGCAAAGCCTTCGATATGGTGGAACACTCCTTGCTCCTGGGCATCCTCTGTAATGTTGGTCTGGATAATATAGCACTCAAATGGTTTGATAGCTATCTGATTGGATGTTCTCAAATCGTAAAGGTTGAAGAAAACCTCTCCCTACAAGAACTCTTCTAAGAGGCATCCCACAGGGTTCCATTCTGGGCCCTCTCCTGTTTACCATGTACATCAACAATATTCATTCTGGGTTAAAGTCTGCTAATATACACTTATTCACTGATGACACAGTACTGTATTTTGCTAGGCCTTCCCCAGAATTAACCTGTCAGGACCTGCAACTTGAGTTCAGCCATCTTCAGAAGAACTTGCTCCAACTAAAGTTACTTTTAAATGCCAAAAAAAACCAAGACAATGCTATTCTTCCCTTTTCTTAAGCCATCAAGCACCAATAAGTTGGGTGACATACCCCTGATTACTACATCCCTTGGTGAGCCTCTTAAATTTGTTACAAAATGTAAATATCTGGGTGTCTGGATTGATAACAAACTGTCTTTCTCTAAACATATGGAGGAACTTACCAAAATACTTAAACAGAGACTCAGCCTATTCTTTCGAATAAAGCACTTTCCTACATTGGAAGCAAAAACTAGACTGGCCTAGACTACATTTCTTCCACTACTGGATTATGTGGATATTCTATATGGCCAAGGTGCTAATGTAGCCTTGTCCAGACTTGACACCTTATAACACAGGGCAATACGATTCATCAAAGGTGCACCCTATTCTACCCACCATTGCTTACTATATGGACTAATAGGCTGGTTGTCACTCTGCTACAGAAAGCAAAGAAATGTGGTCTTTTGGATGTACAGAGCCATCTTAAAGAGACTTCCACAATATATCTTTGACTGTTTACCCATCTGTCCACCTGGTAGATACATACTCAGAAGCCTCTCTCATATATCCCTGGTCATTCCTTGAGTCAGATCTCGTTTTGGGGCAGCCTCTATTATCCATTCTCTCCCTGCATTATGGAACAACATACAAAAGAGCCTCAAATTAGCCTCACCAGAGAAATTGTCCACCTTTAAAATCCTCTTCTCCCAAGCCATCATAGAATCCTGCAACTGCAGGAAATTATTTATTTTTTCCCTACAAATTAGTAGTATGATACCATCCCCCGCACATTATGTTCACTTATCTGCCCTATGCCTGTTCCCCCCACCCTCCTCCTGCCTTACAGTTTTCCCTCATTCCATTTGAAATGCACTTTATATGTACACTTTTCAGTCATGCACATGTGTTATATTAAGCCTTGCTTCACTTGTATTGTATTAACGATTAACTGTATTGATATACTGAGTTTGCTCTGTTATCACTTTACTGTTATTTTGTTTTTTTTCTTTTCCTTTTATGGATTGTACTGTGTCCTTGTCTTCTTTGTGTGCAGATCCATCTTGTAAATGAGTTTTTCTCAATGCTGTTTCACCTGGTAAAATAAAGCTTGGTTGATTGATTGATTGAAATGGAAGAATGGTGCTGTTCTTTGCCCAGCATGGGGCAGCATAGTGCCGTCACCTTTTCAGTGACTGCAGACAGGTGAGTGCGAGCTCGGTTGTAAGGCCATGTCTTGGAATTATAATTTGGTCTAAATGGTGTCAGGGGCCTTTAAAAAAGTACACAGCATATTTTTGGTATCTTGGGGTATCACACTACTATATATCTTCTCTTACATGTTGTGCATGTTATTATCAAAAGAAATAGGTGGGACAAAGAAGACATGCTCCCCCATCCACGATATGCATCTGTGTACCACCAGGTGCTTCTTCTCTCTACCTGCCATCTTGAGAGCAGATATTATATACAGTAGATCAACAGCAGCAGATATAGAATACTGTACAACCTGCCAGCACCAATGAGTTAGTACAGTATTTATACAAGAACTGTAAAATATAGCTTAGTTCATGACACTGCCTGTTAAGAAAAATATGGTAGTCAGGTGAATTACTGTTTGATTAATACTGTATGTGGTAGTTGTATAAAGTGCATGGTCAGGCAGTGATTCGAGGGAGAGGGACATAAATGTGTTTTTTTTGCCCTGTTGTGGTGCTAGTGTGTAGGGTTTGTACAAGATCACTGCACTATATATGGCAACATTTTTACACCAAAAAGGAAAATTAAACAGATATAATAAATGTGTGAGAAACTATAATTGTCTGGTCCATTAAACTGTTTTACTGTTCATTTCCTGTCACAGTGTGCACTGATAACTTTGTGGTTTTTAAACTGAAAAGGATTTCTTCTCTGGCAAGTCAATCCTTTTCAGTGTATCCTCCCTGCACTGTGTGTGCTCCCTAAATGTATGGATCTGTGTACTGTACATCTCAAGTTATGTTATAAGTTTATTAACATTTTAGTACAAGACAAGGTAAGTTTTCCTTCTCCTTCAGGCTCCCTGCCCTTTGGAACTGTCTCCCTCAATCGCACTCTGTCAGTCTCTTGCCCACTACTGTATCCCTCATAAAACACCCAAAACCCCTCTGCCCCCCCTTGCTCCTGCTCTCCTCCTCATCACTCTTGACACTTTCCCCACTTTCACCCTCTTCACCTCTGACTTCCTCCCCATGCCCCTTAAACTCTCTACCCATAAATATGTGGTACCTTGCACTTCACCCCTGATACTTCTGCCTGATCATATAACTTTGTTATTTCTCTTTGCCCTCTTCTCCTTAGTATATATTGTATACATTTGCTAATCGTCTTGTATTTTATTGTATATATTTGCAAAACATCTTGTATTTTATTGTACCTTATTGCTATGTAGTACCTTCTGTATCCTTGTTGCATTTTCTCCTCTTCCCTCTCCCTGGTCACACCTGGAAATGAGCCGCGGCTTAGAGTGCCTTTCCCAGTTACCCAAATTAAAAAAAAAAAGTAAATACATTTTTGGTGTCAATAACTACATTTTAAAAAAAATACACAAATATAGTACTCTCTGCCAAATTTAACCATGGTTTATATCATGGCATGTCATTGCAAGGCCATAATAGGCCAGTATCCAGGATTCTTATGAGACAGCAGGAGGCACTGGCCTTGCTGCATGGTTCCCTTCCCCCGTACTGTTCATTTCCTGATCATTCTCTGCCACATTGTGCCCAATGTCTATTTAGATGGCAGAACAGGGCAGCTGTGGAGGTCTTCCCACCACTTGGGAATAAGCACTCCATACATTATTAATAACATTTAATTATTGCTATTTTTTGTTTGCTTATGCTATACAGGGCTAGATAAGAAATTGAACCAGATCAATGTGTGATGGGTACTTAAAATGAATATTTAAGACAGTTTTGTATGTACTGTACATCACACTGTTAAATACTCCTTTCCTTGCAGCTTGAAGGCAGCAGTAAAAGCATCATGTTAAGACTCATTCTTGCAGTTCCTATCTCCTTTTTTTCATTGCAGAGTCAGATCTGGGTGATCATGCTCCAGTTGCAGGAGAGGAGGCAGCAGAGTACAGCTAGGCAGCCCATGAATGGCCCCCCACATCACCAGATGATGGAGTTCAGGCCCCTGGAGCAGATGGTCAGAACAATAAGTAAGACCTGGTGGAAAGAGGGGTATCCATCTTGGTGGACCAGTAACAGCTCCTGCTGCCACATAAGTATTGCCTCTGTTTATGCAAAATATGAAATAATATAAAAAGATAATGAATACGCTTACATATAGAATTTATTATTAATAATAAAAATAAATATCTTGAAATAGATGTCATTGTTCTCAGACTCATTTTTAAATTGTTATAACTCAGGGTTTAGTGATTTGTTTGGTATTAGTATTTTTGGGTTCTTGGACATTCCAGTCATTCTAAGTCATTAAGAAAATTCCAGGAAATGATTACAAGGGATTATAAAAATATGCACAGAGCAGCCATATTTAATGCCAGTCATCATTAATTATAGGATGCCTGAAAAATATCAAAACAACATGTGATGGTATTTGTTAGGTGTGTGGCTACCCTCCGAACACCCATGTGTCCAGGTGGGCCCTCTGTACAAAGGTCAGATCCTGCTCTTTGTGCATAGATTACATTACCAAACCCTATCCTGTGACCACATAACCTGATAAAGGGGAAACAATTCCATCACATATTATACTGTTCAGTAGCTATTCTAATTCATTGAGAAATGTCCAGGTAGGGAATATAAGGGATTTAAAAAATATACATGTGGTGGCCATATTTAATGATGGTCATCACTAACTATAGGATGTCTGAAAAAAAATGAACAATATATGATGGTATTTACTGGGTACCTGGCCACCTTCTAAAAATTTCTTTTCCCAGGTGGACCCTTATCCTCTGTACATGAGCCAAGTAACCAAGTCCAGCCCTGTGTACAGATTTCCTGGTAGTGGAAAACAATTTAATTACATTATAATGTTACATGACCATTTTAAGTCATTGACACATTTTCAGGTAGAGATTGTAAGGGATTTCATTAATATGGACATGACAGCCATATTAAATAGCAAAGCAAAGCAAGGAAATTTTATTTAGACAGTGCCCAAGGCAAATGGCTCTGGGTGCCTTACAAAACTGCAGGTTTACAAAGTAAGCATACATTATCTAAAAATAACAATAGAAAATATTGCATATTTAAATATTCTCAGAATGAGCTAAAGTGAACAGGTGGATTTTCAAAATAATTTTGAGAGTCCAGTGAGAGGACATTCCAAACCCTGGCTAGAAGACTGTTCCACAGCAAAGTGTTCACCACCTCCAAAGCTCTGTTCCCTGACAGCTTAAACCTAGAGTGAGGGATGGTCAGAAAGCCCTCTTCAGCAGACCAGAGAGGATGGACAGGTGTGTCCAGGGTTAAGATCAGAAGATGTTCCAGATAGCTGAGACCCAGACCATACAGAGCCTTGTAAATCAACAACTCTATTTTGAAGATGACACACCATGAATAGAAAGCCAGTGCAGTTCACATGGCAATAAAAAGACATGCTGAGACGAAAAGGTTCAGCCAGGCCATTGCATTCTAGACCAGCTGCAGGCAGCAAGTCAAGCCCCAAGATAACCCTTGGAACAAAGTGTTGCAATATGTCCCTCCTGGATGTGACAAAGACATGCACAATCATAACCAGGTCAGCTTCTGCTAATTGGGGTTTAAACCAGGCAATGTTATGTAGGAGGAAAAAGCCACTGTGGACTACTGCCGGCAGTGGTGTGTTTGATGCAAGTTGCAACTTGCTCCAAACATTGAGGCAAAGTGGGATTATAAAAGAATTGTGCTGCAAATGCCTGCTGCAAGTCCAGAACCTGGGATGCAGGGAGTTAGACCATGTACTCCCTGGTATAACTTTCTGTCCAGGATCACGGCACTTGTGCCAAACCTGTGGCACAAGGTGCCACAAAGTTTGGAAAGTGTAGCAACTGCACCAGCCCTTCTAAAATCATCGGACCGCTCTGAGTCTGAAGGGCATTGGCGTAGCTGCATTGGACTTTGCATCAGATGCAGGGCTTGCTGCAAGCCCTGCATTCACTTTATAAAATAGGGCCTATGGTGTTTAAGAGTCAGCTTGTAGTCAGCAGTGACCCCCAGATTATTGCACCCTATCCATAGTTCAGAGTGTATGACCACCTAAAGATGATGCTACAGTGTCAACACCCCTCATTGGTAGGACTCAATAATGATAGCCATCATTAATTATAGTATGTCTAAAAAAATGCAAAACAAAATGTGATGGTACCTGGCCACCTTCTAAACATCCTCATGTCCAATTGTCAAACTCTGTCCTTTGTGCATGGGTTATGTGACCAAATCCTACCCTGTGACCAGATGTGGGCATTTAGTGCGTCTTGCTGCCTGCTGTCATGTCCACTTATGCACTGCTTTGACACAGTTTCCTGAAGGACTAGCTGCAGTTTAAGCTCTTTGATATTCAAAACAAAAGACCACTAGTGCGCAGTCAGAGAAATATCACATACAATTGTGTGCTCCAAGAGTAATAAGCAAGATCCCAATTTTTCTGCGGCAACCTGGGTCTAAATTCTGCAGCAAGTCCCCCATTGCTACAGAATTCTGTGGCATTAGTTTCCTTTTTCTGCAGAAATTCTGAGGTGGCAGTTGGGAGGCTTCAGTAGCAGTCAACAACACCCCCCCCCACCCAAGCACCCAGGTGGGGGAAAAAATTTAGTTTTGGGGCTGGGGCCTACAAACCAGAGAAAGTTGTCAATTAACTCCTGAGTTCTTAGTACTAGAAAGTGAAAACTCCCCCCATCTATCTCAGCCCATCCTCCCTCCATAACCTGAGAGTCCCCAGAGTTACCAAATCTGAATGAGTAATATTTTTAGTAGCTACCATACTGCACAGTGATCCACATCCTTCTAGTTTAACCACTAGGCCAGAATGCCAGTTTTTCATTCCAGTAATGCTTTGTGCAGCTGTGCTCAAAGCTCTTCTGGGACATGAAACAGGAATACAGACCTGGCAGTGAGATTAGAAGAATGAAGATTGCAGCACAGTATGGGACCTGAAAAAAATATTTGTACTTCAAATAACGGGACTCAAGGAGGTTCTTAGGATGGGGTAGGGAGGGTGGTGGTGCTGAGCTGGATGGGGGTGGGGGGGATTTACCTGTTTTGATTTTTAAGGTAAATCATTAGCAGACAAACTAATGGTCAGGGGGTGTTACAAAATGCTTTTCAGATTTTTTTTTTTAAATGCCACAGAATTACAATTGAGCATTCTGCAGAATTTAGCATAAACTGTGAAATAGTTTTCTGGGATTTATATGATCCATGCAATAACCACAGTTTATATGATCCCAGGAATAATTTTCCTTGGTCAGAGCCAATGTAAACTGCAGATTTGTTTTACTCACAGTTTGTACTGATTCCTCAATTATTTTTTCTTTATTATGCTTTATTACCTCATCCTCTAGCCCCCAACAGTCCAAGCTACACATGCTGAGCCCTGCCACACACCCCAGGACTTATCTCACTCCCGAGCACCCCCAGCCTACCCCTCCATGATGGAGACAGAACAGTATAATAGGAGCAACAGCCAGGTCGGTGGCATGGGAACAGATGTCATTGTGCAGCAGTGGAACCTCTTTTTTCCTGTTTCCTCCCTGTGAGGCATGTTGTACAATGACATTGGGGTGGCACGCCGAACATCTGACATGCCTCCCAAACATAATTAGTCCTGGTTTTCACACCCCAGGTTACAACAAGGAGTTATCCAAACACTGGCAACTTCTCCATCCCCTCCCCCATCATAGTAGGAGAACAGTCCATAGGATGCTTGATGCCACTCCCCCTGGCCAGCCCTCCAACTCCTCAGGCTTATTCCCAGACTCGGGTTGTCAGCATCACAAGTGGTATTACTGTGCTGGCGAGTCAGCTAAATACTGACTCTTCAATATAAACCGCAGAGTAATATTCTGCATTTCATGTAAATTGCAGAATAATATTACGCAGTTCATATAAACTGTGGAATAATATTCTGCAATTCATATAACCTGCAGAATAAAATTCCACAGTTCATTTTAACTGCAGAATAATATTTCGCTGTTCCTGTAAATCGTGGAATAATATTCTGCAATTAATGTAAACCATGGAATAATATTCCGCAGTTCATGTAAATTGTGGAATAATATTCTGCACATTTTCCACGGTTTACAATAAATTTCATGGCAATCTCTGTGGCTGCAGAATCACGGAAAAATTGGGGCCTTGGCAATAAGACAACATGAACACTTAAGCCTGTAGAAACAAAAGTGTGCTGCTTGCCTGACCAGGATCCTTGACTAAGCTTATACCCAGAGTCAAAAACAAAAGCAAATGGCCTTTGGAGGCTAACTCAACTGAAACAGCAAAGTAACACAATCTCAAATCATTACACTTGGTGAAAGGTGCCAGGTCAGGTTGGGTTATAAAGATCAACAGCTTCAGCCCTGTGAAACATTCAGGACTGCCAGTGATATCACATACCACTACAACACTCCTCCTCCTCCTCCTCATCATCATCATCATCCTCATTGTTGCCATGTTTGTTAAGTCAAGAAGTAAGCAGTCTAGCTTTATTAAATTGAGAAGTACCCAGTCCTACACCTACTGTGTTCAAATGCAGAACCAAACTGAAGTTTGTTCATCATCATCACATCTTCCAGCTCATATTCTTCAAGTGCCCTGTCTCCAGTTCTTCCACAGACTGATTTGGCAGTGGCTGAGTTAAACCCTTCATCTTATTCTCACTCTCATCCTGAGAATGATAGATTGATAGAAGAACAAAGTTCTTCGAAAATGATGCAGACTCCTCACACCTACCTGCCAGAGATTATATACCAATCAATTTTGACCCTCATCATTATGATGATGTTGATGCATCTGATGATGATCATGCAGTGTCAGTTGATACAAGTAAAACCCTTCCTCTGCCTCCTTGCCCAGTGCCACAGTGATTACTGCAACCTGACAAACTACCATTAATTCCCCAGGTTCCTTTCTACTGTCTCTCTACCAGCAGACCCTTGTCTACTGCTACTACCAGCCCTATTTCAGGTCTGGTACCTGCTGCACCTCCATTAACACTCAATGCACAGTCATATTCCTTGTCTGGCTTTAAAACCAAAAAGAAAACAAGAATAGTGTGGTGTGGAATCATTCTGTGATAAGTTGCACTGATGAACTGACAGTATTATGTGTGCACTGTAAAACAATCATTTGTAAAGGGAAGAAAGTCATTGGCATTGCAAATAGTGCCTAGAGTCTCGACACATAATTTGGCAGCAAACTCATTCAGTTGCTCACCCCACAGATCTTGCTGAGCCACATGGGGGTGATTCAGATGCTGGTGATGAAAAATATAAGTCAGACCTGGATTATGGTAGAAGTAGCAATCAGCTCCCCCCTAGGTAATTATGGTGGCAGAAGGAGATCAGTTACACAACCTCCATCTCCATCACATAGAAGATATATTCCAAATTCTGTGGCTTCAGTAGCATCAGCTGGCTAAGTAATCCTATCACCAACATCCCTGCCATGACAGAGCAGCAGCACCAGTTCCTTGGTGAGTCATTTTCCAAAAGCCAACCCATTGACTATAATTAATTAATTTTATTGCTAAACTAAATTTGACCTCAAGCATCTGACTGCATCCTAAATTACATGGCTTATTGCTGAGATGATAAGGACAGAGCCACAGCCCTTTTCCATTGTAAAAAAACTATTGGATTCCAATAGCTGATTACATTTTTACAGCTAAGATACCAAATAATATGTCATCCATGTTTACAGTTATTTGCAGAGTAGCTCCAGGGATTTACCAAGCAGTAAAAGCTTGCATTGTGCATGTGCTAATGAGGCCGAGGGTGGAGTTGTACACTTCACCACATATAATTGGACAAGTGCATCAACTCAGAGGCATATTTTGTTTTTCTGCACACTGGGTTTCTTTCTTAGTCAAAAACAGCTTAATCTGACACCAAAACAGTAGTACAGGGAAATGGTGTTGCTTAGTGCCTGAGTTATTGATAGTGAACCGTACACTGTCAAGATTTCAAAGAAAGTAAATGCACAGTCAAAAGCTGTGTGGTCAAAACAGCACGCACAGTTTGGAGTTCATTTATATTAGCACAGTTTTCAACTGCATGCTTTTGGGGTGTCTGCACAGCAGACTTTTTGACCATGTGGGTTTTGACCGTACATTTATCTGTTGGAACCATAGTGAACACAGCGCAGTCGACATATGTAATACCCTAGAAAAAACTTGTGGAAGTAATTGATACTTGGAAACATATTACAGGTAGGAATGACAGTGACAGATAATGTGGCTAACATGATAAAAGCTTTTAGCTACAGTGACAGGGAGAGAGTAAATGTGAACTGCTTTGCCCACACATTACATTTTGTTGTCTGCCAAGCTCTAGGAGCACAAGTATCAGCAATTGTATTGCAATTGCATGGTAGCCTGTGATGTGGGTGACTGCAATTGAGTGAACCGCTAAAGGGTGATTCAATTGTGGTGCCTGTCACAGGGGCTACCCATTAGGGACAGCGACCGAATGGGGGGGATGACCATAGCGACAGGAAGTCACTACACGTACACTCACAGGGGGGTGGGAGTGAGCATGCATGGAGAGGGGTGGTAGGGGATTTGATGGCTGGCACAGCAGTAGGCTGCTGAGCAGGCCCCATAGTGTAGTGGATTGGCTCATGCCCTTGGTAGCTAGGGTGATGGGTTCGGATCTGGGTGCAGGTTCGTGTTTGCTGCGCCTGGCCGGAATTTGATTTTTGTTTATGTTTTGCCCCCCCCCCGACATGCAACTTCCTGGAGTAGAGAATCCTTTAGTAGGGGGTTATGGGGTGTGTGGGAGGCACAGCACCCTGCATAAATGTAAAAAAAAAACAAGTCCCAGTTTTGTTGTGCACAAGGGAGTCAGAGCGCTGAAACTAATTTTCGGCACTCTGACTTCACTGTAACAGTGATCGCCCTTTGTTGGTCACCATTATGACATAGAATCAATAGAACAACCAGCCACTTTCACTGGTCAGTGACAGTAACTACCACACTACAGTCATTCCAGTAGCTAGCAAACCTACCTCCACATTCCTCGATAATGGATGTCACTACTAGATAGAATTCTATATCGCCCTGGGGAGAAAAGGATTCCAGAATGTGGTCCTTTTTATCTGGTCTCCATACCAAAGGGCTCCAGTGTTTCTGGGCCAATAGCTCGGCCAGCACCAGAATCTTGTCTGACTTGAATGGTGTTATGCAATGCCAGGTCTATTAGGAACAAAATGACTGTTATTGACGATCTTGTTGGGACAGCAGACCTGACTTGCATCACCGGGATCTGGCTAGATGATAATGCTGGTTCCATTTTGGAGACAGCTGTTTCTGCTGGGTTCTCGGTGATACATTGCTTGAGATCGGACCACAGGGGCAGGGGTGTAGCTGTTTGTTTTAGATCAGAATTGGGCCTTTTAGGCATGCCAGTTGAAGAGTCCAGATCATTTGAGTATACCGTGGTTACAGGTGTGGGCTGTTCTGTAGGATCGTTCTCATCTACTGTCCACCAGGGGGTGAAAAACTGTTCCTACAGGAAGTAGTGGTCTTCATCATCAACATGGTGTTTGAGTCACCTAGGCTGATGGTTCTGGGTTGCTTTAATGCCTGGGTCAATGATGAACTCTTGCAATTCAGGCAGGATTTCCTCCAACTTATGAATTAATTGGGGTTCACACATGTAGTTGCCTCTGCAACCCATACTCAGGGTCACTTACTTGACCTGGGTTTCCTCCTGGGGATGGAGACCTCCAACTTGGTGGTGGAAACAGTCAGATGGTCCGATCACCACACCATTAGGTTCAATCTCCAGGCTCCCCCCATACTCCTGCCACTGTGGAGATGGTCAGATACCATCCTTTGACAAATGTGAACCTTACCAGTCTATTGGTGGTATTAGACCTATTGGAATTTCTGGGGGCAAGCGAGGGTCCAGATAGTTTGGTTCAGGCCTATAATAAGGCTGTTACTGAAGCCCTGGACTCTATCGCTCCTGTCCGTGTTCATTCTCTCTCTCTCCGTCCACGGTCCCCTTGGTTTGATGGAACCTTGAGGGAGTTGAGATGAGTTGGACAAAGGTTAGAGCGATGTTGCCGGAAATCTACCCTGGATACTGACCACCTTAGATTGGTAGAGCATTATCAAATCTATCAGTCAGCAATCACCCGTAAGAAGGCAGAGTTCGTGTCCAGGGAGATTGCTGCAGCTCAGAATTGACTTGCTCAGCTCTTTCAAACCATGTACAGGTTGTGCAACCCAACCTGTCTGCAGGCTCGAAGTGCATTTTCACAAGTTAAGTGTGATGAGTTTACTCAATTCTTTGTGGATATGGTGGCCAACATCAGGGCTGAGTTCCAGCCTGCTCAATCTATGGGGGTTGGTGGTGTTCGGTGCTTGGTCACTCCTCCTCAGTTTTCCTGGGCATCCAGCCAGAGATCATGGATATCGTGCAGATTGTCCAGAGTATGTTGCCACCGTGCTGTAGTTTGGACCCAGGCCCAACACGTCTGATAATGGGGTGTATTGATTCTATCGGCCTCATCCTTGCAAAGATTGTTTGGTGCTCCTTAGAGTCGAGTAAGTTCCCTAGCTCCCTGAAGGAGGCGGTGGTGACACTGCTCATTAAGAAAGCTGTTCTGGACCCAAACTGCTTTGCCAACTACAGACCTATCTCTAACCTTTCCTTTATAGGGAAGGTGATCGAGAAAGTAATTGCACTGCAGCTGGAGAGCCATCTTACCATACACGATGTCTACGACCCTCTCCAGTCCAGTTTCTGGAAGAGGCATAGTACTGAGACTGCTCTGGTTTGGGTGCTCAATTATCTTCTTCTTTTTTTTTTTAATTTTCTTTATTCACCTTACACGCAGCCATGAACTCTCTCAGATGGGGGCACCCAGCTTACCTCCTTCCCACCAATTTCTGAGACTCTGTCCTAACACTCAGAAGGGCTATTGCCTCCATATTCCAGGCTTCCACACCTCACTGAATGCCACCCTATGCGTTGACAATCCATGGACCGGGGGAGCTCTGAGGTCAGCCAGTGTACACAACTGCTGGGTGTGGGGGGTAGCTCCCGGACCCCATCGTCGCCTATCAAGGCTGGGTCCATTTTTCTTGTACAGTTGTTCCCCTGGGCTCTGACATGCAATGACACCCTGCTCAACATGCACACGCTGTCATGTGCACTCAAAAGGCACCCGCCACAGCCCTGATCCCCTGTGTTGACTGGCTGGGCAAAGCAATCACCTGGTAGCCACCAGGGGGTGCTAATGCACCGGCATGGGCAGGTCCCTCTCCCTGAGGAAGGACAGCAGTCCTCTGGATGCTCAATCCTTCCTCATCCCCACCAACCCTCGGTGACCTGTGCTCATTCCTGAACACAGGTCACCAGCGTGGTGCCAGGTGTGGCATCCAGCACCTCAACCCTCAGCGCCACCGGGCCGGCTGTTAAATGATCTTCTGATGGTGAGAGATCAGAAGCGCCGTTCCATCCTGGTGCTTCTTGATCTCTCTTCAGCTTTTGATACCGTGGACCATGGGGTATTGCTCGAGAGCCTGAGGGCCATCTGTGGCCTGGCAGGTTCAGTTCTCAGATGGTTTCATTCTTTCCTCACTGGCACATTCCAGAGGGTGGTGTCAGGGATTTTCTCCTCAGACCCATTCTCTCTGCCATCTGGGATTCCCCAGGGCTTGGTGCTGTCCCCCATATTGTTCGCGGTCTATATGCTGCACCTCGGAGACATTGTAAGATGATATGGGCTGAGGTTTCACTGCTACACAGATCATACCCAACTATATCTGTCTTGTGTGCCTGACCAGGATAGTGCAATCTTGGTCTTTAACAGCTGCCTTGTAGAAATCCAGGACTTGATGAAATCCAGTTGGTTGAAATTGTACTCTGAGAAGACTGTGGTATTGGTGGTGGATCTGGATCACAGGATAGAGGGGTCAGTGGCAGGGCTGTCTTCTGGACTTTGGCTTGGAGGTGCCCAGCTGCCTTCCTCCGAATGGGTGCAAAACCTGGGAGTGGTTCCTGGTGATGGACTGACACTGTGTTCACAGGTGTCGGCAGTTGTCAAGTCTTCATTTCACCATCTGAGGAACATCGCCAGGATTAAGCACCTTGTTCTGTCCGGCGACCTTCCAACATTGATCCATGCCTTTGTGACCTCGCGCTTTGACTACTGCAACTCCCTGTACCTAGGTCTTCCAGGGGTTGATATCCACTGCTTGCAGCTGGTGCAGAATGCTGCAGTGCTGTTGTTGATGGTGACTCTGCATTCTAGTCACATCACTCCCATGCTGCGCGAGTTGTACTGCCTGCCTGTACAGTGGTAAGGTAGGGCTTCTGACCTATAAGGCCCTTCATGGACAGGGCCCAAGCAATCTGCAAGAACTCCTGAATCTCTACTGTCCCGACCGACCTCTCCGCTCAGCTGACGAGGGGCTGTTAGAGATTCCCAGGGTACGATTGAAAACCTCTGGGCCCGTGTTTTTATGTATATTGCTCTGACCCTGTGGAACTCTCTACCTCATCAGATTCGAGAGTGCAGGACTGTGGAGAGCTTTAAGATGGCCTTGAAAATTCATCTATTTCACCTAGCGTATAGTAATAATACATTAGAATCATTCTATTTGCATTTTGTGTAGCTGGAACCTGTATGTTTTTAGTATTTTATCTGTTTTAGAATTTTATATTGTACAGTGCTTTGGTTTTAGAATTGCGTTATATAAATAAAGTTTATTATTATTATTATTATTGCATATAACATGATAGATAGATTGGCAGAACAAATGAAGGCCATACATACAATGGATATGTCACAAAACACTGGCAGAATTATTCTTTGCTAGAAAGCCATGGACCAACATCATCAAATCCTTGCCCCTGACAGCAAAAACTTAACAGCAGTTCCTGTATTATTGAAGTCACTCCCATGGTGTATATTCTTCTCAAGTTCACCAGTGAAACATGTTACAATGATAACTGTTCTGATTTAATTCAACTGGCACAGACGTTAAATGATGAGCTCCATAGGTGGTTGGAGAACATACTGACAAACATAAAATATGTCAGCCAAAATATAAGAGCCTCTCCAGTCAGGATGTAGGACCAAGCATAACACTGAAAGTACATGGTCAAGGTGAATAATGACCTCCTCTGGGCAAGAGACAGAGGTGAATGGTCAATATTCATTTTCCTTGATCTTTCCTCAGCCTTTGATACTGTAGATTATGGGCTGTTGTTGGACCAGCTTGAAGGACTACATAAGTCTCACTTGCCAAGTAATTTGCTGGCTTGAGTCCTATCTTAAAGACAGGACATAAAGGGCAGTATTGAGAGATTTCTTTTCTTGCTCAGTGTCACTGCCCTGTGGTGTTCCACAGGGCTTGGTCCTCTCACCCTTGTTGTTTGCAGTGCATGTGCTGCACTGGGGAGGCATCATTAGATGATATGGGCTGGGATTTAATTGCTATGCAGATGATTCCCAACTATACTTGTCTTTTGCACTTTAGACACCAAGTGCAGTCAACATGCTAAATACAATAAGTTCTAAGGGAAGATTCAATACTAGATGTCATTGAGCTGTTTCAGGCTCAGCCTTGACATGACTGATGTACTGATGTTCCAACCAGGTAGTGGAGGAGAGGGATGGCTGCCGAGTTTGAGACCTGGCTTCATTTCAGTTTGTCTAGTCTTGTGGCGACTACTAAGGTGAGAAATCAGGATGTCATTTTTGATGGAGGGCTGACTTTTGGGGCTCAAGTGTTGGCAGTCATCTGGAGTGACATTTATCATCTATGGAACATCTTTGGAAAATAGCCAGATTAGATCCCTTACTCCCCCCTTGGGCCCTAGAGACAGTGATAGATGCATTTGTGACATCTTGACTTGACTACTGTAATGCTCTATACTTTGGGGTCAGTGGCCATACGCTGTGGTGCCTGCAGTTGGTGTAGAACACAGCTTCTACGTTGCTGACTGGCCTTTCTAGGTTGAGTCCTGTCTCTCTGGCACTGCATGAACTGCGCTGACTGCCAATTAAGTGACATATCTTCTTTAAAGTTGGCCTTTTACGTATAGAGCCCTACATGTGTTATATCCTGGCTATCCATTAGATATTCTGCATCCTTACATGCCCTTACACTCTCTTTGCTCCAACAAGTAGGCCTCTTAACTGTACTAAAGGCCAGACTAAAACCTTGGGCTACTGGGCCTTTTAAGGTGGTTTGCCTGGTGTTATGGAACTCTTTCCCCAGGGACCTCAAAGAGGCAACCTCAGTGGAGGCCTTTAAGAGGGATCTAAAACCCTTTTTGTTTAAGCAAGCCATTTGGGACTGATCCATCTCTCATGGTAACCCATGAAGTGGGTGCATGAGGAAGGGCGCCATCCATTACAGTGACACCTTCCTCCCGCAATCCACTCATGGCAACCGACAGGTAGGGCAACCGGATGAGAGGGTGGTCGAACTAGATGACAGGATGTCGCTATATGTATGCACGCGGGGGGGTGGGAGCAAGCACGTGAGCGTGGGCTGGGGGCTAGAGAGGCAGTAGGGGTGGCGCTGTGGTTATCGGTCAAGCTGTGGGTGGCATCGGGGTTGGGCAATGGCTGGGGTGGCTGAGGTACTGGGTTCAGGTCTGGGCGCTGGTGCAATTTTTATTGCACCCAGCCCAAACCTTTTAATTTTTACTACTTTCACCCCCCCTGACATGCACCCTCCTGGAGTTGAGAATCCTTAAGTAAGTGAGGGGGGGCAAAGCCCCCCCATGGGGGTGTGTGGTTGGGCCCCCCCACAGAAAGTAGTAAAAATATATCCTGGCACCATTGTGCTGGTGCACCATGGTTGTCAGAATGCCAAAAATGTGTTTGGCACTCTGACTGAGCAATAACAGTGATCGCCTTTAGACGTTCGCCGTTATCACGTAGACCCATCTCTCATTAGTTATCATTTCTGCTGAGCTCTAAGGGTTATGTGTTTTAAACTGTTGTGAATATGTGAGTTACTTGTTGCTGTATTTTAATTTATGTTGTTATGCACTAGGTCAAAATACCATACGTAATGACAGCTTGATAAAGAACTGCGCAGGAAAAATGGTGCCTACCAGAACAGGGTGCAACCAAAACACTGCACTCAAAAATGACATCAATGGTGGCAATCTAAAAACACAAGGAGGTCCATTACCATGGCAAATGAACATAACAAAACTTGTGTTTTTGTGGGTATCTCTGCTCCCTCCACACACACACAAAATTTATATAATCAACTCCATAGGAGGATGGAACTCAGGGGTGGGGACAACCTTGGAGGGATCAGTCTTCACAACTGTCTAGGGGGGGAATAATACTTGGGGTGGGAGAATGGAAAACATAAGCTGTGGTGGGAGAACTGAAAATATAAAAATCAGGAGACCAGTAATAAAACCCAGGTCTCCATGTGCTGTCTGCTTCTCATGCTAGTGCCTTAGCCTTTCCACCACAGGAGCAGCTCAACCAAGCACCACGCGTTTGACTACATGAATCCTTCTTCTCATCGGCCTTGATAGCCACAGAGATACTGTAGCAGTGACTAAATTTTGCTATCTTACCCCTGTCGCTGTCAAGGAAATGCAGATTTGGAGTGTGATTTTGCTTGCATTATTGCTGAAATGGCATTTTGACCCGGTATGATGTTGTTATTCCCATGCTTGCACTATTTTCTAAGAGCCCTGGTATCTGAGGATGGGTGCCCATATCAATAACATCTAATACTACTACTAGTTAAATCTAAACCTACCCAAGTATTCCATAGGGTGAGTGTTCCATTGAGTGAGTGGCACAGAGAAGGAGTGGAGCATCTGATCCAGACATGTCTGGAGGAGATCTGCAAGAAGCCTGCAGGAGTACAGAAGACTCTGTAGGTTAGTACAGGTGCCGAATAGACTATTGCCAGATCAAGTAAAGAGTACCAAAGAAGTCCCTCTGTGGGGTAGCCCAACATGGCACAATGCGAAGGTGAATCTGTACTAAGATGAAGAGACAAACACCCTGTCAAGAGTAGGGTGTTGCAGGACATATCTAAAGGGGTGTCAGGCATGTGCAGCTCAGTACAGTTAGCACCCAAGGGTACTTAGGTTTTGTTAGGAATCATGTAGGTACCGTGGAATGGGAGCAGTCAGACAAGAGGGGAGTGCAGGTACAGCAGGGAAATGGTCAGCCATAGGAGTTAGGAGAACTCATCTGCTGGGCTACAATGTGGAGAAGGGGACAATGCCCCATGAGTAGGGCATTTTCTGAGCTCCAGGAACAGCTGATAACAGCAAAAGAGAAGATATCCAGGCCGCATCACCAGCAATACTGGTACCTACAGACACACCCTGCTGCCCCACTCCCCCAGAGGTCAACTGACCTGGGGTGATTGGGGAGGTAGCAGGAAGGTGAAGAGGTTGCATGGGCAACCACAAGAAGTTGCTCATACTCATTATACCACAACAACAAATTGATTTGCACCACTTGAGGAGGAGCAGGCACCAGACTCTCTCAATAGGGAATCTGACTCAGTCAGGAAGGGTGAACAGGAGGACTTTCAGTTGGGCTACACTGCAAGATGGAAAGCGTGATTGCTTTGCTCCACTTCCACCCAGCCTTTCCTTCATTAATCCGTACCCCAGCTCTGTCAAATAACTTACTTTCTAGTACTTGGTAGCTCTTTTTTACATGGCAGGCAAGAAAAAACTACTTAAAGATTAGCGAAAGTCTGTTAGACATACCTAGGAGGATGCCTTCTCTCCGTCGAGGGCACCGGCAGCCATGATGTCAGGGCCTGCATCGGCTACAGCTCAACCTACCAAAGTGGCCATCCTTGATGAGCTAAAAGAGTTTTGTGCTGAATTTAAAAATCTCCAGCTAGACTTAAAAAAATCTCTTTTAGCTCTGGAAATCAGAATCAGAGAACTCGAACAGTCCACCTCAGCTATGGATGCAAAGGTAGATCACTTGGAGAGGTCCTGGCCAAATCACTTCAAGATCAACAGGATCTCCTTGAGCAGTGTGAGGACCTGGAAAACTAGTCCCACTGCAATAACTTGAGACTGTGTGGGGTCCTTGAAGGAGAGGAGGGCAGTAACATGATTCAGTTCCTCCAGGACTTGCTTGCTTCCTTGATCAATCCCCCTAGATCTCTCTCCACTACATACTGAGTGGGCACACCACTCTTTGGTTTCGGAATCCCCCTCATCTGCGTTCTGACCGAGATCAATAGTTCTCTGTTTTTTGAGCCATGCTACTAAGCAAGAGGTATCACCGAGAGCATGGCATAAGGGGAAGCTTCTGTATAAAAGGCATCTTGTTAACCTCAATGAATATTCTCCCCTTTTGATGACTAAAAGGTGAGTCTATGCCCCACTTTTGAAGCAGCTCCAGGATCTGAATATCAAGTATACAAAACCCTACCCGGATCATCTGCATATTCATTTCCCCGATGGTCCTTGTACATTTGACTCCCCTGAAGCCACTTTTCAGGAACTCAAGACTAGGAAACAAATCTCTTCCAAGGAGCAAATGGATTTTGAAAAAGTCCAGGAAAAATGAGCCTTTCAAAAAGACCTGTGTAACAAGGCATCTCCTCAAAATAAAAAGACATGGCAAGAGCAGTCATTCGTGGAGATTAGAGCCCTACTGCTGGGATTTCACTGGGAGGACACTGCCTGAAAGGATTTGAACTTCAGTTGGACTTTCTTCAATGGTGTGCCAGCGGTGGTGGACACTGCTCCTACTTTGGACTTTACAAATATAACTACTTAAAAGTGTTTTTTGCCTTCTTGCCTGATTTCTATTAGTCTGCTTGGTGTTTGTCAGCTCCTAACCCCTTCTTTTTTCGTCCTCTCCCCTATGTTTTTCATCGTATGGAGGCAAGTATGTTTCTTTGCTTTATATTTTCTTTTTTTTTTTTAATCTCTGGTGATTTCTGATTCTTTGTTTCTCAGGGCTTTCTCTTTTTTCGGCTGGAACTTTCTCTTTTTGGTGGCTCACCTGTTTTCTTGTGGACTTTTCTAGTGTTCTTTGTGTCTCATCTGTTCACCATGTCAATCATCTTGTTTGTTTCTCTGCCTGTTTCTTACACTCCCTAAATTATCTTTTATTCTAACCCTTTTCCTTTTTCTTTCTGTCCTAACTTCACCTTCTTTTTCTTTTCTGCAGGATGTCAAGTTGTTCTATCCAGATTCTAGAATTGCTACAGTTTCCCATTTGTTTGTATCTGTCCCCCTCAGATTACTCTGGCCTACTTTGTGTTTTTCCCTCCTTTATTTACTTTTCTTTCCCGATTTTGACTCATGGGCAGGCTCTGTTATTGTTCTTTTTTCAGTTATTTGTTGTATTTTGGCCCCATTTGAATTTGTGGGTGATTTTTTTTTTTGCTTTTATGGTTTTACACATTCTATGGTCTATATCACCATTTACTGGCATCTAGCTTTCATTTTTTACAGCAAATCTTCATAGTTTTTTACATTATATTTCATTCTCTGCCAATGTCCTTCCTTCTCTTTATATGTTTGATCACTTATACTGCTGTGTGTTGCTGCATATAATTTATTTGTGTATTTCTCTATTTTTGTTTAATTACACCACCCTCTGACATCCTTTTGATTTTAGGACTCTTTTGCTTTTTTTAATCTCTCATGCTGCTGGTTTCTTAATTATTCCAGGGTAAAATGTTTATGTTTGGGCATTAGTCTACTGAGGATGGTGGGAGTAACAATAAGTTAATAAAAAGAAGATCTCTTCTTTTTGTCTCATATATCAGGGTTTTCCTTTTTCTTTTGTATTTATACTAAATATAATCAAGGGAAAGGGGGAGAGGTCCCCCACTTTTTTATGTATTATCTACAATTAATCATTTTGTGGGATTGGGGCCCTTCTTTACTTCCTTTTGAGAACTCTCACTATTTTGAAGGGCTGGGCGGGTGCACTTTCACTCCCCCAGCTTCCTGTTTTTCTTAGCTATGTGTTTGGGTTTTCCACAACCCAGCCATTTTTTTATTTTACCATATAAGGTTCCTTTGGAACCTAAGGGGCTTCGGGTCCATCTTTAATCCCCTCCTGTGTCCATCAGACACTTTTCCTGGCCCCCCTAGAAGCAGGTTAGAATGTCCTGCTATCCACCTTTGGGGGTCATATATTTTATTCTGTTTCACTAGTCATAGATATGCATATTATCCATTTTTTTTAAATCAGGGTTTGTTTGTTTCTTTCTTTTCTGGGTTTTGTTTCCCTTCAACTCAGTGAGGGCTGTTTTGGCTCCTTGTATATAGTTTTTGAAGGTCTTGTAAGTCTATTGTTTTTATTATGGTATAACACTCTGTTTTGACAGATTTGGGATTTGGAGAGGTCCTTGAAGGTAATTGTTATACTGAATTTTCAACCAGCAGTCACTCTGACTCTCACTGGGAGTTTTCCAATTGGGATTTATGCAGAACTTGTCTATGACTATTTGATAGATCATATATTTTTATATTTATTGATATTTGTTCTTGTTCTGTTCCTATATGGGTGGGCTTTGTTTTTTCCTACATGTATACCTCAACTTACTTGTGCTGTTGGCTAAGCTTTTTTTGATATTGAGGTTGTTTTTGCATGCACTAATTCAGGGGTATTGGAAGCAGGAAGGATGGGGATCTTTTTTTGTATTGTTCAGGGAGACTATCTTACATGTGGGAACATGATTCATGTTTCAAAGGGAGGTTTGTCTTTTGGGTGGACTTTAGGGTAGTTTTAGTGTTTTATTCTGCTGCACCCTTCTTTTATTTGTACTATGGGTATTAACACTAAAATAATTTCTCTCAATGTAAAAGGAATTCCCGTGAAGTGCACCCATCTTCTCCATTATTTTAAAGAACAGCAAGCTGATCTCTTATTTCTTCAAGAGACCCACCTATCTCTTACTGAGCATGCTAAGTTTTGTTCACTAGGTTTTGATCATGTATTCTTTTCATCTCATAGCACAGGTAAGTGAAGAGGATTTCTAATTTTGGGTAAGCGTGGGCTCATTTTGAGCCCTCTCATTTTCATGAAGATATGGCAGGTCACTATGTTATTGTTACAGGCTCTATCTACGGCTAGCCCCTCACTTTAGTTAATACTTATTTTCCTCCTGGTACTACCACTCCCATTCTGTCTTCTTTTTTTCTCCCATCTTTTGGATTATATGCAGGGACAGGACATTTGGGGAGGGAACCAAAATTTCACCCTCAATCCAACCAAAGATGCCTTGGTTTCTAAACCTTTTAGGTTTTCGGCAGCTAATAGGTACCTTATAAAGATGCTGAGCTCCCTTGGCCTGGTTGATGCTTGGCACCTTCTTCATCCCTCTGCCTGGGAGTACACTCATTATTCATCCCACTATGGTTCCTATGCCTGGCTAGACTATATCATCACTACAGTGGAACACACTGACTCAGTCTTCTCAGTGGATCATGGTTCTATCCATCTATCTGACAATGCCCCGGTCTTAGCTTCTTTCTACCTCAACAAGCCGTCACCCTCTACTATCTGGAGACTTCATCTGGCCCTTCTTAGAGACCCAGCTTTTATAGATGAATTGACACATCTAATCCCCCAGTTTATGCAGAAAAATTATGTGGAAGGTATATCTCTTAGTACCTTATGGGATGCTTTAAAAGTGGTGCTTAGAAGCACCTTGATTGCCTACTCTTCTTCTCTTCGCCAAGCTAGGGAAGCCAAAATAAAGGAATTGCATCATTGTCTCTGGAATATTCAACAAGAGCGGGTTAGGGGCAACAACTTACTTCGAGATCAAATTAATGACCTTCAGCAACAGTTATAGAAGCATATGGATCTGAAGGTGGAGCAAACTTTGTTCTATTTGTGACACAGTTTTTATGAGGACAGTCCCTGGGGCACAAGGAGATTAGCTTGCCACCTCTGTTCTTATAGGCTAGCAGCCACAGTTGTTAAATTACGTCCTTTCATCTGTGATCCTTGTTCCACTAGCACAGATGAGATACTTTCCATCTTCCACTCATTCTACTCCTTATTATATTCACCCAATTCTCCCTTACCAGATGATGCAGTCTTTCAGTATTTTCTTTATAAGGCCCTGCTGTCTAAGCTTACTGCTGCCCAAATACAGTCTCTGTCACCCCCCATTTCTTCAGCTGAATTATTGCAGTGCATTAAGACAGCCAGATCTGATAAGAGTCTGGGACCCAATGGATTTCTGATTAAATTCTATAGAAAACTCTTCTTTACAACAGTTGTTAATTTCACTGCTTCATCGGGTCTTCTCTTCATAGATACATAGATACATAGACAGTGTCGGCAGATAAGGGCCTATGGCCCACCTAGTCTGCCCATTTGAGCTTGTAAGTTCAGTTTGTTTTCCTAGAAGTCTATTTCCCCTTACCCCTGACCTCTAGAATTCCTTTATGTCTATCCCATGCATTCTTAAATCCCGTGATTGTTTCAGCCCCCACCACTTCCTCTGGCAGAGTGTTCCACTTGTCCACCACCCGTTCTGTGAAGAAATTCTTTCTCATGTTTCCTCTGAATCGTCCCTCCTCCAACTTCATCCCATGCCCTCTAGTCCTGAAACATCTTTTTGCTTAAAATAGTGTTTTCCTGCACCCTGTTCCTCCCTGTAAGATACTTGTATGTCTCTATCATATCCCTCTCTCCTCCTCTCCTCCAGGGAGTACATGTTCAGTTCCTTCAACCTGTCTTCATAGGACTTGTGATGCAATCCATGCACCATCTTTGTTGCCCTCCTCTGAACCTTCTCTACCCTGTCTATGTCCTTACGTAGGTATGGTCTCCAGAACTGTACACTGTACTCCAGGTGGGGCCTCACTAGTGTCTTGTATAGCGGAATTATGACCTCCTTTCCTGCTGGTGATGCCCTGCCTATACATCCCAGCATCCTATTTGCTTTACCTGATGCCTTGTCACACTGTTTCCCTACCTTGAGGTCATCAGAGATGACAACCCCAAGATCTCTTTCCTGCTTGGTGCATGCTATATCCTCACCCCCAACTGATATATTGTGCCTGGGTTTTGTGCCCCATATGCATTATCTTGCACTTCTTTGCATTGAATTTCAACTGCCAAACCCTTGACCATTCTTCAAGTTTCTGCAGGTCCCTTCTCATTCTGTCTACACCCTCTGGTGTGTCTACTCTGTTACAGAGCTTTGTGTCATCAGGGAACAGTGAAATTCTGCCTTCTAGATCCTGTGCAATGTCACTGATGAAGATGTTGAATAGGACCGGTCCCAGCACTGATCCCTGTGGTACCCCACTGGTCACTCTTCCTCTGTGGAGTGACAGCATTCCACCACCCTCTGTGTCCTGCCACCCAGCCAGTTACCTACCTACCACACTACTGTCCTGCCCACACCCATATTCTCCAGTTTGTGTAATAGTCTTCTATGTGGCACAGTGTCAAAGGCCTTGCTGAGTCCAGATAGGCCATGTCCACTGCCCTCCCTGATCCACCTCCCTAGTCACCCAGTCAAAAATTCAATGAGGTTGGTCTGACATGACCTCCCCTGGTGAAACCATGCTGCCTTGGGTCCTGTAGTCCATTGACAACCAGATGTTCTGCCAATCTCCTTCAGTAGTGCTTCCATGATCTTTCCCACTACCGAGGTGAGGCTGACTGGTCTGTAGTTCCCTGCTTCCCTCTTTGTTCCCACTTTTGTATAAGGGACTACATCTGCTGTCCTCCAGTCTTTGGGTACCTCCCCTGTTTCCAGTGATTGGCTGAACAGGACAGCCAGAGGTTCAGCCACCACCTCTCTTAGTTCTTTAAGGACCTGGAATTGCACCCATCTGGCCCCATTGCTTTATCAGCTCTTCTTCCAGTTCCTTCAGGACCCTTTCTCGTGTAAAGGGACTTGTGTCCATTCTGCACCATTCCTCACCTTGTACTCCCTTCAGACCCATTACCCCCTCTTCCTTAGTAAAGACTGAGCGAAATACCTGTTCAATATGTCAGCTTTACTGTTGTTATCCTCCACGGCTCCCATCCTCCCCTTCAGTCTCACTATCCCTCCCTTTGTCTTGCTTTTTCACTTATGTACCTGTAAAATGTTTTGTCCCTTTACCCACTGATTTTGCAATGTGTTCTTCTGTCTGAGCTTTGGCTTCCCTTACTGACTTCCCTGCCTCCCTTTGTTTCTCCTGGTACTTCTCCCTATCCCCTTCTGCCTGTGTCTTTTTGTATTGCCTGAATGCAATCTTTTTGGCTTTCACTTTCTTTGATACCTCTTTGGAAAACCATAATGGTCTCCTCTTCCTTTTCCTCTTGCTAACCTGCTTAATGCATAATTCTGTTGTTCTTATAATCCCCATTTTAAATACTGCCCACTGTTCCTCAACCCCTGATTCCTGTCCCATTCCCCTTAATGCCTCTTTCAAGTATCTCCCCATTTTCCCAAAGTCTGCCCCCCTAAAATCCAGGATACGTGTTTTTGTGTGGTTTGGTTCTGCTCTTTCTGTGATTTCAAACCACAATGACTGGTGGTCACTGTTACCCAGGTGCTCCCCACTGTTACCCCATCACACTGTCCCTGTTTGTGAGCACAAGGTCCAGTATTGCCTTCTGCTGAGTTGGTTCCATGACCAGTTGCTTGAGAAGGCACCCTGAAGGAGTCCAGGATAAATCTGCTCTAGTTGATGCTGCTGCTGGGATGCTCCAGTCCACGTCTGGTATATTAGTCTCCAACCAGTACTACCTCACCCTTGTCTGCCATCCTTTGGATGGCTAGCATCAACTCCCTATCTGTTTCTTCCTCCTGGGCTGGTGGTCTATAGACCACACCTGCGGATGGCTGGCCCCATTTTCCTTTCCAGCTTAACCCACAGTATCTCTCCCCATTTTGTTCCTCCTGGATCTGTGTGGCCCTTATGTCATTTTCACATACAGTGCCACTCCTCCTCCCCTTTCTGCCTGCTCTGTCTCTTCTGAATATGTTGTAGCCAGGTATGGCCATCTCCAGTCATGGTTATCATTACACCAGGTTTCAGTGATGGCCACAATGTCCAGGTCTGACTGTACCATGACAGCCTCAGATCTTCCATCTTGTTGCTAAGGCTCCTGGCATTTGCACACATGGCTTTCCATGATTTGACCTCCCTAGACTGCTTCACTGTTCTACTCCAGCCCCTTCCTTGGTTGTCATTTATCCCTGGTTCTCCTTGCTGTCTGCCCTTCTGCTGAATTTTGCCCCTTTTCTGCTTATCCATGTTTTGGACACTGATCTCCATCTTTTGCACAGTGCTTTGCAGAGATAGCCACTCCTCTGGTTCACTGGTTCCACTGCTAGCTGTGGGGGGTGAGCAAGTAGGTACCGTCCTTGCTGGCCTGCCACCCTTTGCTAGTTTAAATGCTTGTCAATGTAGCATTTAAACTTATCATTGAGTGCTTGATTCCTCCAGGATGGATGCAGGCCGTCAGGCTTGAACAAACCTCCATCCCGGTCCCCAGTCACCAATGAATCCAAACCCTTCCTCACAGCACCAGTTCTTCAACCATGAGTTAAAGTTCCTGGTGCATGCACTCCTATGCTTCCTTGCCTCTCACAGGTAGTACTTCTGAGAAAGTGACAGAAGTAGCTACTTGCTTGAGACCCCTCCCCAGTTTCCTAAACTCTTCCTGAACTTCCTTTGGCTCCCCATTTGCACGTCATTAGTACCCTAGGTGGATAATGACATCAGCTCACCCTCCGTCCTTGCCTTCCCGGTGATCTCCAGTATCTTCCTTCCATCCCTCCATGCCGTGGCACCTGGTAGGCACCTCACCTCCTGTCCTCCCCCTTCTGTGTTCCTAGCTGGATCCCTCTTAGATGGAGTCCCACCAGGATTCGGTCCTCCTCCTCTGGGGTCCACTGCTTTCCCACTGAGGTCTCCTCCTGGCTAACCTCCACATCCTTTCCTTCCACTTCTCTGGGTACCTTGTATTTGGTTGTCCTCATTTGCCAGTGTGGCATATGAGTTCTTGAGAGGAATAGGATCTGGGATGTGCCTCTGCCTGACTGCTCTAACCCTTCCTGAGCCCACTGTCATCCAAGTGCTCCTCGTTCTCTGCATCCTTTGAGGCAGCTGCATTGACTGGGTGGTCCCTGGATAGGGGTGATGGTACTCCTGACCCAGTTTACTTCCGCTCTGAGTCTGGCTACCTCATCCCACAGTCCAGAGAGATGCATGCAGATAGGGCAGCACCTCAGTGTCCAGAAGGTCTGCCTGAATATGGGCCCTTACAGCCACTGCATTGCACCACTCCCACATTATACTGCAATTCCACTACTTCTCTGCTACTCAAGCTCTCTTAGTTCTCTTTTTATTTATTTACAGTACTAAAATCCTGTAACTGATCCTCAGATATATATATTTTTTAAGGAAAAGAAACCAATAAATAAAATAAATGAGTCAAAACACTTGTCATGCTGAGGGTGGTCTCTTCCCCTTATGCCCCTCCTACTTCACACCTCTTACTATACCCTGTGTTTAGCTCCTGTCAATCAGATTTATCAGGGCATATAATTAAGAGTTGGGGGAAGGGGTGGGAGGGGCAAAATTTGCAGCAATTAAAGACAGCACAGAATTACACCACCACTATGTTTTAAATTTTCAACAGCCCAAAAACAATTATAAGTAAAGACAACACAGAAAGAAAGTATAGTGTCACTACAAGCCTACAATCTAAGTTTAAAAGAAAAATACCATTTACCAGTTACTCTAAAGCACTGAATTGAATATGTTTCCTTCCTTCACCTTCTGGCTTCTTCTGAGAAGATGAACCTCTGTTTGCTGCTTTAACTGTGACTAAGCCCCACCTCCAGTTATCATGTAGCTGAGGTCAGAGGCCAGACAATTAACACCCTTCACCCAGCTACAGGACAGTCAGACAAGCCATGATAAAATTTGCAGCAATTAAAGACAGCACAGAATTACACCACCACTATGTTTTAAATTTTCAACAGCCCAAAAACAATTATAAGTAAAGACAACACAGAAAGAAAGTATAGTGTCACTACAAGCCTACAATCGAAGTTTAAAAGAAAAATACCATTTACCAGTTACTCTAAAGCACTGAATTGAATATGTTTCCTTCCTTCACCTTCTGGCTTCTTCCTCGGTGCAAATGGGACAGCATCCTTTCTCTTGTTGGTAGTATGGAGCCATTACAGCTCTTCCTAAGCAAGTAAGGACAATACATTAACTTCTTCATACTGACTCACTTCTATTTTGAATGGTGAATATAATCTTTTCATGTCAGTATGGGCCTCTAGGTTGGAGGGCCTTCTCCCCCTTCCTGCTGGTTCCGGACCAGGCTGGATTTGTCTGCAAGTGTCAAGTGCTTGACAATGTATGTCATAATTTTCTCTGGCTTGAATATGCACAGATGTGATCTATCCCCCGGTCCTGGCCAGTTTGGATGTGGAAGAGGCCTTTAATCATGTCTCTTGGTCCTTCCTTTGGTCTTTATTATGAGCATATGGATTCCCTTTGAATTTTGTTTTAATGCTCCAACTTTCATATTGGCTTGTCAGCTTTTGTTAAGTTAATGGCATTTGGTCTTCAACTTACCTCCTTAGACTGGGCACCCACCAGGGCAGTCCTCTCTCTCCTTTACTATTTGCTTTGTATATTGAGCCTCTGGCAATTTCTATTTACTTTGCTCAGAATATCCAGGGTACTTTTTAAGGGGGCCTTGAATATAAAATAACATGATTTGCTAAAAATATCCTACTCACCCTCATGGATCCCACCACTTCTTTAAAGGAGGTAATGAGCACATTCTCTCTAGGTAGATTTCATTTAAATCTGGATAAGACTGAGTTTCTGACTGTTCATTATTCTCCCCCTCCAAATCTATTCTGTGATTGTTCCCGGTCAGGTGGAATAGGAACATTTTTCATTATTTGGGTGTTACGATTCCCCACAATATGGTTCATATAGACTTATTAAACTGTGAAGCTGTCACGGAAACTACCTCTCGGACCTTGCAGTCTTGGTCCAGTATTCCCTTTTCTTTCATCCAGAGGGTAGTCACCATCCACTCTAGCATTTTGCCATATATTCTATTTCTTTTGCAGACTCTTCCTCTACCATCTCTATCTTATTACTACCGTGATTGGCATAGGCTGATTTCCAATTTTATTTGGCGTGGCAAAAGGCTGAGACTCTGTTCCTCTTTTTGGTACCTCTTCACAGATAAAGGTGGCTTGAATCTTTCCAATTTCTATTGGTATGCTGTGGTGTCTCAGCTATACATTTTCTGTCTGTGGTCCTCCCCAACTATTAAGATTTCTTGGAAAATTATTGAATTTGTCCTAATTCAATTCAATTCAAACTTTATTTTTGTAGTGCCCTTCAAAACCAAGGTGCTTCACAGGTTATAAATACATTAACACAGAATATAAAAATTATTAAAATCAGCACAGTTCAATTCAATTAATCAATTAATCAGGGAAGGCTAATGAAAACATATATGTTTTCAACATTGATTTAAAGTTTGTGATGGTCAGGCATTCACTTGACCGATGAGGTAGAGAATTCCACAGGGTTGGTGCTGCAAATGAAAAAGCATGCACTCCAGTTGTTTTAAGATGAACCCTGGGAATCTCTAGCAATCCTTCATCAGTGGATCAGAGAGGTCGATTAGGGGAATAGGGAATCAGGAGATCTTTAAGGTAGTTGGGCCCTGTTCATGTTGGGCTTTAAAGGTAAGAAAGCCTACCTTATAGGCGATTCACTACTAAACAGGCAGCCAGTGCAGTTTGCACAGAACAGGAGTAAGGTGATTGGACCCAAAGGTACTAGTCAATAATCTGGCTGCAGCATTCTGCACCAGTTGCAAGTGGCAGATATCAACCCCAGACAGTCTTAGGTAGAGGGCATTGCAGTAGTCAAGACTGGTAGTAATAAAGGCATGGACCAGAGTTGGAAGGTCACCCGGGGGAATCAGGTGTTTCAGACGGGTGATGTTCCACAGATGGTAAAATGAGGATTGGACCACAGCTGACACCTGAGACTTCAATGTCAAGCCATCATCAAAAACAATGCCCAGGTCATGCACCCAATCGGAGGTAATAAGCTGGACACCATCAAGCCAAAGGCCCAACATGTGCCCAGCACCAAAACCCACCTCTGGGTGGCCCAGTTCCACAAACAGCACCTCAGTCTTATCCAGATTCAATCTTAGCCAACTCGAGCTCATCCAGTCTTTGATCTCAGAAAGGCAACTATTTAGCATGGAAACCACGTCAACCTGTCCGGGCATAAAGGACATATACAGCTGAGTATCATCTGCATTGCAGTGAAAACTCAAACTGTATCACCTAGTTATATCTCCTAAGGGCAGCATATACACTGCAAACAACATGAGAGCCAGTATGGAGCCCTGTGGTACCCCACAGGACAGGAGGAGGAGGGCATCAGAGGAATAAATTCCAGTGACCACCCTCTGAGACCTGCCTTTAGGAAAGATTGAAAACATTTGAGGACTGTACCTGATAGGCCACAAAGGACTCACAGGGTCTCCAAAAGCACCTTATGGTTCACAGTGTCAAAGGCTGCAGAGAGATCGAGAAGGACCAAGATGATACGAGCCTTTCGATCTCTTGCCATCAGGAGATCATTTAGTACCCGAACAAGCAAAGTCTCCGTACTATGCCTCTTCCTAAATCCAGACTGGAGAGCTTCATAGACACCATGAGTTTCCAGATGATTGTCAAGTTGTAATGCAACCACCTTCTCAATAACCTTCCCCACAAAGGGAAGGTTAGAGACAGGTCGGTTAGTTAGCTGGATCGATGGGATCCAAGGAGGGTTTTTTTCAGGAGTGGTCTAATGACTGCCTCCTTTAAGGGTTCCAGAAAGGTTCCCCTCTCCAAGGAGCTCCATACAATTTCAGCTAGGATCGGGCAGATAACATCTACACATCCCACCAAAAGGGAGGAAGGGCCCATTTCCAAACTACAACAGGTTGGATGCAAAGTCTGGACAATCTTCACAATGTCCATGAATTCTGGTCAGCCAAAATCTGTCCAGACAGACCGGGTGCTCACCACTTCTCATCAACCACCATAACCCCTCATGGAAGGAGCCGGGCTGATTCCAGACCTGATGCTGGCAACCTTATCCATGAAAAACTGAGCTAGCTCATCACACTTAACTTGTGAAAAAACTTCCAGACTGCAGACAGATTGGATTGCACAATCTGTCTACAGTACAAAAGAGTTGAGCCGGTCAGTTCTGCGCAGCAGAAATCTCCCTGGACAGGAACTCTGCCTTCTTGTGGGTGATTTCTGATTGATACCTGTCATAATGATCCATCAATCTAAGCCTGTCAGCATCCAGGCCGGACTTCTGCCATGCTCTCTCCAACCTTCGACCACTTCACCTCAACTCCTTCAGTTACCCATCAAACCAAGTGGACCTTGGGTGAAGAGTGAGTGGTCGAACACGAACAGGAGCAATCAAGTCCAGGGCATCGCTCACTGCCTTATTATAGGCAAGTACCAGATCTCCACAACTTGTGCTTTCATCCAGTAATCCCGATAGGTCCAGCACCGCTGATAGACCATCTGGGGTAACTCCCCTCAAAGGACAGTACTGAACCATCTCCAAAGGGGTAGGTCCATTTGGGAGAGCCCCAAAACTGAATCCTATGGTGTGATGGTCAGACCAACACACTGGTTCCACCCCCAAATCAGTGATCTCCATCCCCAGGAGGAACAGCAGATCCAATGAGTGGCCTCCTATATGGATAGAAGAGGTAACAAACTGTATAAGGCCCAGCGTTGTCATTAGCTAGAGGAGATTTTGACCAAATTGTGAGAGTTCGTTGTCAACCCAGGCATTGAAATCCCCCAGAATTATCAATTAGGGGAATTCCAGCACCATGTCGATGACAAAGTCCGCAATCTCCTGCTGGAACAAACCCCCATCACCTGGTGGATGGTAGATGAGGAGTATCCTGCAACCTACATCCTCACCCATAACACACTCAAAGGATCTAGTGATCTCCACTGGAACATCCACAAGTCCCAGTTCGGTCTTAAAAAAGATGTCCTAAACAATGTTTTTTCCTCCCCTCCTGAATATCTTCCTTTCTCTAATTTCACCTCATTGACTTGTGCAATTTTATCTACTTGGCATAATTCTAGGTTCCTTCTTTCGAATACAGATGCTTTCTTCTTAAGTGCTTTGGCATGGAATCATCAGACTCCCCTCAATTCATGAGATTTGTTTCTTCATCATTGGGCTAAATTAGGCCTGTGCTTTGTGCATCGGGTTTTTGAACATAAATGTTTTCGTTCCTTTACTGATCTTCAAGCTCAGTTCAGCATACCTTTCTCAGATTATTTTAGGTATATACAGTTATGTACATGTCTTCTTTCTTGTACTCCTTCTCAAAGTTTTACACCAGAATCTTTATCTCCATTGGCCAAATTTCTTTGTGCTTGCCAGAATGGGGATCCACTGGACCATTGGTTTGCTTTACTCTGCACTTCGTTGGCTAGTGAATGACTTCACAGCATCAGTCTTTCATAAATGGCAATCTGAAATGCCCCTGAATTGTGAGTTTGCTCACTGGGAGAGATCCTCGTTGGCCTCTTATAACTTGTCGATGCTGCTGTATCTTCATGAATTCACCTGGAAGTGCAGGATGTGCTATTTTAGAACCCCTGCTTTGCTTACGTCTTTTTGGGGCTCTTCATCAGGATCATGCTGATGAAACCGTGGGGAGTGATTAGCCGGTCAGGCACATATTTTTTGGTCCTGCCCTTTGCTCTATTCTTATTGGGCGGATATTGCCCAAGTGATGTTTTGTATATTTGGCATTGCTCTTTCTCCAGAACTGGTTTTACTCCATGTCCCCAATCAGAATTATTTGATTTGAGGTAGGGCCTTAAAATTATTATTTATCTTACTGATATGTGCCAAGAAAATTATAACCAGGCTTTGGTGTCAAACCTGCCTGCCCCAGGTCTCACAATGGGAAGTTTAATTTTTTCTAATTAGAGACAAGAGGTGTAGTCATAAATATTTGGATACGCTTCCTATCTTTGACCAGATTAGGGGTCATTGGGTTTTTTGTGAGGTGGAAACTGATTCCACTTTTATTCCTTGTTTGCATTTCCTGGATCACTTATATACATTTTTTACTTATGGGGGGAGTGGAGAGGGAGGCTGGGGGGACAGGGGGTCTAGGGATTTTCTAGATGGTAGCTTGATTCCCCCTGCTTATTTTATTTAATGTAATCATCCTATATTTGTTGCCTGCTTCCAATCCCCAACCTTGATTTCAAATCACTTAGTTAGTTATTTAAGGGGTGACACTCTGGATGCTGAGAACAGTTGCAGTTTTGATTATTTTACATTTTGATGTTAGCCCATCTATGGATTTGTTTTCATTTATCTGTAATATTGTACATTTTTTCCTCTGGATAAGTCATTTACCTCTCCTTTGCTTTTTGTTGTCTTTGAATCTTTTTTAATTGAGCTTTTTCTGCTATACCAGGTTAATTTGGTTGTAGTATATTGTAATTTTGTAATAAAACTCAATAAAGATGTTATTATAAAAAAATGAAGGGTGAACAGAATGACTTGGTGGCACCCAGTTGCAAGAGCAGGAGCAAGGCAGCACAGAGACTCCTAGTGGTGGGGACTTGATGCTTAGAGGGGTGGAGAAGGTGATAGTAAGTGGGGGGATGGGAGAGAGTGTTCAGATGCCTTCTGGATGCATTAGTGATTAGTCATCTAGGACATGGACAAGACTGGGAGGATGGTAGAGGACAGACATGAGGAGCCTGGAGTGCTGGTACACTTAGGTACAAATGATCTTGCTAACCAGCCACTTGAGACAGTGAAACACAAAGTTCAAAGGCTGGGGACAGATTAAAGGCAAACTTTACTTATTTATTTATTATTTATTTAACTTTTGTTGACCAGCTAAGTATACTAGACAAGACAATTGCCTATTTTTAGGTGTGACCTGGAAGAGTACAGGAATTACAGATTTAAATACATAGGACAACATGATACAGATAAAAACAGCTTACCAGTCATGTGCGGACAACATGATATAGATTAAAACAGCTTACAAGTCATGTAAGGCATAGTTTTGTACAGTATGTACACCACAGAATAACTATGTACACAACAGAATATCACATGCAGCAACTAAGAGCAGCACAAAAGGTACAAGATGAGATGCAGCAACACTATTTCCAACTTAAAGGCCCCAGGAAGTCGAGACTTTGTCCAGGAGACAGGAGTGCTGTGAGGGGTCAGGATAGATCACAGGGGTTTGGGGCAACCACAGGCCAAAGAGAGTTTGAGGTGGTTCCATAGGGAGGATCGAAGGCACACCTGTGAGTGGGAGGAGCGGACCTGGGCAGGGAATGCGTTCCACTGTCTAGGAGCACATGCAGCAAAATCTTTACCCCCATTTCAGTCCAGGTAGCAGGTATCTTAAGGATGGTGGGCCCCTGAGACCTGAGGGAATAGGATGAGGAGGCAGCCAGAACAAGGAATTTCACCAGCCCCGAAGGGGTGCAAGTGCCAAGGACCTTTCCCGTGAAGCACCCTAGGACAAAGTCTATGTGATTTGAGGGGGATTGCCAGTTCAGCTTGCTATAAAGGTCACAATGGTGGGTGAGATGAGATGCAGCCAGAGCAAAGTGGCAGACATTGTTGTAGGTAGTAGATCCCCTAGAGAGGTGAGGTTTGGAGGAGCGGGCAAACAAAAGGAGCCCATAGCAGAGTGAAGGGAGGAGCACACCTCTGGCAAGAGCAATACTGGCAGCAGGAGTAAGGTTGCTTTTCCCTCTGTAGGCCAAACCCAGTTTGCAGTTGATAGTCTTGCATATATTCTGAATATGGTGACCAAGATCAAGCTGTGGGTCCAGCATTACCCTAAGGTATTTAAAGTTGTCAGTAACAGGGATCGGAACACCATCGGTACCAGCAACGCATAACAGAGCAGGAGAGACCTTAATGTTGGCCTGGGACCCAAAGAGCATGGCCTGCTTTTTGTTAAGATTAAAAACAAACTTGTAGGACGAGATCCAGGACTGGATGATCCCCCAGTCCTCACTCAGGTGGCGATTAATGGCCCCTATGTCCAGGGAGTGAGTTAGGATGACCAAGTCATCTGCATAGATGATTGGCTTACAGTGGACAGAGACAGCGGGGAGATTATTTGCAAAAATGGAGAAGAGAAGGGGCCCCAGGACAGAGCCTTGGGGGACACCCATGGTTACAGAGATAGAGCCCGTGAGCTCCTTGCCATATTTAACAAGCTGCTTTCTACAGTGTAGATAGTTGGAGAACCAACTGAGCACACCAGGTGATAGACCATAGGATCTAAGCTGAGTTGAGAGCACTGCATGATCAACAAGGTCGAAGGCCTTGGAGAGATCTATAAAGATAGCCCCAGAGAGTTTGTCCTGGTCCATAGCCACCCTGATCCAGGATGAGACAGCAACAAGGGCAGAGGATGTGCTGTGCCCCTTCCTAAAGCCATGCTGCACAGGTGACAATAAGTCATGTGATTGCAAGTACTCCGAGAGTTGCCCTGCCACAACTTTCTCAAGAAGTTTGCTGACCCCAGACAAAATGGATATCGGACAGTAGTTTTCAACTAATTTGGGGTTGCCCTGTTTAAGGATAGGGACCACCCCGGAGACCTTCCATATTTCCAGAATAACACCAGATGATAGGGACATATTGAAAATATGGGCCACCAGGGGGGCAATCTTAATAGCACTAAGACTGAGGAGCTCCGGTTCCAACCCATCATGGCCAGCACTTGAGTAGGGTTAGAGGCCCGAGAGCAATCTCTGCACCTCTTGCACCATCACAGCCTTAAAATAAAAGGGCGGGTGGGGTGATGGAGGGGCTGGGACCTGTTCATCGTTATCACCTCCACCGGGGGGAATGATGAGGTGAAAGCAGACAGGTCAGAAAAATACAGGTTAAATGCATTTGCAATGGTTAGCGAGTTGTTACAGCTAGCACCATCAATAATCATATCAGAGGTCTCACCACTCTGGGAACCACTAACTATGTTTTTAAGTTCCTCCACAACCTCCTGGGGTCCCTGGCTGAGTTCATCAGTACAGTTTTGAAAAACTCAATTTTAGCATCCCTTATAGCCTTCTTACACTCATTTCTGATTTTCCTGTACTGCTCAAATACAGCCTGATCCGCCGTGGCCTTGAATTTTGCCCAGCACTCATCTCTATACTTCATAAGGGCTAGAATGCTACCATGTAACCACTTTGTAGCTGATTCCCTGACCCTCCATCTGATGAGGGGGCCTGCTTATCCTGCAGAGCCCTCAAAGTGATAAGGAAGTGACTGACAGTGGATGGGGAGTCCTGGGCATTCCAAACTGCAGACCAGTCGGTGTGCTGGAGATAATCATGGAAGGAGCCAAGCTAAAACCCGGAGTAGTCTCGGAACTGAATGATCTTATGTGGAATTTTCAGGGAGGGGATCTTCCACACACAGTACACGGGGGAGTGGTCAGAGATGGAGTCGGGAAGGATGCCCAATGAGCTGATCCTCTCCGGTCTGTTTGTCAGGACCCAGTCCAGAAGAGAGCTCACTCCACCACTGAGTGAGCACCTGGTAGGATCCTTGATGAGTTGCGGCTCAAATGCTTTGGTGTTACTACCAAGCCAGTTAAGGTTGAGATCACATAGGATAATTAGCTCATTATGCTGGGTCACAGCACAAACTGAGTCAAGGAGGATGGACAGCCCCTCTAGGCCCCCCTTGGGAGGATTGTAGGTGAATATGACATGTGTCTTTTTGGTCATTCCAAGCAACAGTACCGTGTGTAACAACTCCCAGGGGGACTGCAGTGGCTGTTGACAGGGTAAAACTGATAGGTTGAGGTGGCACCTGTAATAGACCAAGATGCCACCCCCTCCTTTCTTCCTGAATGATCAAGCCTGACAAGGTCATAGCCAGGAAGGGCACACACAGAATTTGGAGTAGAGGGTTTAAGCCAAATTTCTGTTATGCCTAGGATGTCAGGGCTGTGGTAGGTGACCCAAGCAAGAAGTTCCACCAAATTAGGCAGGAGGCTATGAATATTGAGATGAGCTATTTTCAGCCCTTTGACAGCCGACCAGCCCACCACTGAGGGGGAGGCTTGGCAAGGCAGACCAGGGTTAAGCTCAATGTCACCCACTAGTGCTAGGGTCACCAGTAGTAGCCAAAGGAGATGTCTTAAGGGAGGGGAGCCATCCCTGGCAGCCAGCTTGTGGCCATATCGCCTGACCATGAGGGCAGGGCACAGAAGGCACCTAAGGTCAAGACTGCAGAGCACCTGGGGGGGTCTGTCTCTAGCTAATAGGTTGGAGAATGTGAAGTAATTCTCCACCAGCTGGGTACAAATGACCCAGGGTTCTCCCACAATAGGAGCACTGGCACCAGCAGGCCAGGGGATGCTAACGACAATGAGGAGACCAAATGCGAATGAGCACATGAGTGGAAGGGGTGACACTCACTTAAATAAATGCTCAGGGTTCCCCAAGTCAATACCAGGGGTAGTTGTCAGGGAGTGTTGGTAAACAACTAAGCTAATCACTGGGCATCAAGTAGCAGCCAGTGGAACCTCCCAAAAAGGAAAACACTTGATAAAGCTGGATATCCAGCAGCTACCGTCCACTATTACTGGGATTAGTGAAACCACTCGTACAAGTAAACACTGATTATGTCCCAAATTTGAGATCACCCGTGGTATACTGAGGTAAAAGCCACTACCTAGGAGCTTCCAGCCCCACTAATATACTGAGGTAATAGCCACTATATAGGAGCTTCCAGCCGCACTAAGGGGATCCCACCCATGGACGTGAGGCAGGGACCTCTGCTTACAATGCAAGGATCACTGGTCTAGTGTGGGTACCAGGGCAAACTCAAGCAGACATTGACTAAAAAATGCGAGCAATATGGAACAAGAAATTTACAAAGCAGTACAGTAGACGAGATTAATCATGCTGGCAATCAGTCAATAGATTAGACAGTGCGCCCTTGAGAGATAAGTGTTCATGCAACTAATAGACTGTATAACAGGGTGCTTTTAGATATGTGTAACAGGTATGCTCATAAATTGGGATGGCAGCTGAGTTCCCGCCTATTGCCAGATCTGATTGGTCCTGGTCAGTGGGAGGGTGTGGCTATGGGGCATTTAAGGGGATGAGGGAATGGAGTGGGCGGGTGGGCCAAAAATCAAGTTCACTTGCAGCCACTTCTTGCACTGCTGCTGCCCAGCCCCTATGTTCTGTTCCCAAAGAAAGTGTCTATTTTCATCTGGGAAGGTCTGCCTGGCTTTTTCGGATTGCCGGCACCTCAATCCAGAGGTGCTCTGTCTTCCGTCGGAGTAGGGGAAGTCTCTGGCAAGAGCTGCCCCTCCCCCAGCAGACTCGTCAAGCTTCCGTCCGATATTAGGCCAGCCTTTAAACAGGCTGCCGAGCGTCACTGCTGCTGTAGCCAATTGGGCGCTGATGCCTTTTTCAAACTAGCAGTTTGGTGCCAATGGTTGCTGGGGCTTCTGTTACGGACAAAGGGCTGCTGGTGAGACAAAACAAGTTCAGAAAATCATGTTCACTTGCAGCAGCTTCTTGCACTGCTGCTGCCCAGCTCCTACATTCTGTTCCTAAAGAAAGTGTCTATTTTCATTGGGGGAGGTCCACCCAGCTTTTTCAGATCACCGGCACCTCAACCCCGAGGTGCTCCATCTTAAATCAGTGTAGGGGGAGTCCCTAGCAAGAGCCGCCCGCTCCCCCCTGGTGAGATTCATCAACTTTACTTTCTTAGCCTTTTATGTGGTCCTTTCTGTGTGGGAGATAGGCAGGAGATAGGAAGGATGAGCAAGGATTAGATTGACACATTTAACAGGTGGCTGGATGGATGGTGTTAAGAAGAGGGGTACTCTTTTGTTGGAGACAGGAGGGTTTCTTGGACAGGAAGCTTTTCAAGGGTGACTGTATTCACTTGACAAGAGAGGAAGCTACTACAATGAGGCAAATGGATATTTAAACTAAGTGGAATGGAGACTGAGGCTATGGGGACCACAGAGGAAGTAAGGAAAACATAAAGGGAACCAAGCTAGGACTCTCCCAGAAATGGGGGCTAGAAACAGAGGAGATGTAGGCATCTGGACAGAGTTCCATAATAAATTAAGAAAATAAGTCAGAAGGCAGGAGCACAGACTGAGCATGGGACAGGAAATTAAGAGGGGAAAGGAAGAAAGAGTTGCTAACAAGAAGGGGAGAGGTATAGGCATATGCTGGTAGGCAGTCTGCCTAAATGCTAGCTTTATGAACAAAATTAGTGAGCTCCAGGCAATGGTGGTAGATGTGGGATTACACCTCTTAGCCCTCACAAAAACATGGGCAACTGGTAATAATGACTGGGACCTAGTAATACTAGGACACACCATGTATAGATGGAATAGGGGCACAGGAAAAGGGGATGGCTAGCCTTTATTTTAATGAAGATATACTCTAGATGTGGTACAGGAGGGGTTCATCAGGGGATTAAGGGGGAGCAGAATCATGGTAGATGCAGCTCATGATAACATAGCATAGAAAGCTGCACATGAGGGTGGTCTACATACCACTGGAATAGGAGGAAGAGGGAGATGGGGCAGTAGGGGCAGAAATTCAGAATTGGCAGCAAAGTGGGAGGTAGTGGTTGGTGGGGATCTCTATCTACCAGACATAAATTGGGAACTTCAAGCAGCTAAGAGTACCAGGAGTCAAGCACTGCCAAATACCTCGCAGGACTGACTGCTGGTGCAGCTGGTCAGATAAGTCAGAAGTCAACCTACCATGTTCTTTCTTTTTTGATTTTTTGAGATTATTTATCCTCCTGGGCAACCTCTCTGCCCCTGTTAGACCTCGCATCTGTTGTGGGGATCCAGCTGCCGTCTGTCTCGACTGGAATCGCTGGCACCCTGAAACCCCTGAGGATTGCCCTCTGCAGTGGGGCAGCAGGGAGCCCCCTAACTTCCCACCTTCATGGATCCAGTTTTGGTGCCAACTCCCGATGAACACTGCAGATGGCCACTGCCTGCGAGATGCCACATTTTCCTTTTACGCCACCCCTTGCTGAGCCATGGGCATGCAATGATGCTGGCAGGGGCAGAGGCACATGCTTCCATGCATCTCTCCCCCAGGCATCTGCCCAGACTCCTCCCAATGCTGTCACCCCATGCCCTGACCCCCAGCATCTGCCAGGGGGCAATCGGGCATTGGGAAGTGAAACCCCCCTCCCTGGAGAAGGAGAGCAGTCCTACAGATACTCTATCCTTCTCCTCCCCACCAACCCAGCAACCCATGCTCATTCCTGAACATGGGTCACCGGTGTGGTGCGAGGTAAGGCATCCGGTGCCTCAGCCCTCAGTGCCACTGGGCCGGCCCAAACTACCATTTTCAATGTGGTGCTCATCAGCTTAGAAATAGTAGGTGGTGTAAGGGTTGGGGAACCTCTGGGGTCTAGTGCTCATAATATCAAATGGTTTTAACTGGGCCTGGGTACCAGTATACCTTCATCAAAGGTTGTGGTTCTGGATTTTAAAAGAGGTTTTGACCAGATGAGGAAACTAGTCAAGGGTAAGCTAAGTGGAGTGGATGAAATCAAGAGGGCAGAGGAGACATGGGGAGTAATTAGAGGGGGCATTCTAAATGCATGAAAGTCAGGCCTCAGAATGGTTACCAAGAGTAACATGCACAAGAAACCAGTCAGATTCTCGAGGAAGATCAAGGAGGCAGTAAGTGCTGAAAAGAGGAATTCATTAGATACAGAGAGAAACTGGATGAGAGAAGGAGTGAACATCAGTTAAGGATGAGGGAGGCCCCAAAGTAAGTCAGGGATGCAAAAGCAGATACAGAGCTGATTACTGTAGAGCGGATCAATGAGGAGAATAACAATTCTTTAGATACATTAGGGGAAAAGGGAAGACAACAGGATTACATATTAGGCTGACTGATGGGGCAGGATAATAGAGATGGATTATCAGAAGGCTGCCATTCTAAATTATTGCTTCTGTTCTGTGTTCACAGCAGAAGACAGTGGGATTCTGCCTAGATCTGGCATAAAGGCTGCTGCAAGAAGGATCCAAGAAATGGAGCAGGTGTTATTTATTGGAGAAAAGGTCAGAAAATGGTTAGCAGCCCAGAAAATAGACAAGGCTCCAGGGCCAGAAGGGATGCACCTGAGGGTGCTTAGGGAACTGGAATTGTAGCAGGCTGAGCCCCTGGCAGGGCAATTCAATAGTTCCCTACAGTCAGGGGTAGATTCAACACACTGTAAGGTAGTGGACGTGGTCCTGTTCCACAAGGGAAGAGACAAAGAGCAACCAGGAAACTACTGAACCATTATTAGTCTTATCTCCATAGCAGGTAAACTAATGGAGACAGTAGTCAAAGAGGACCTAGTGGACTACCTGGAGAGAAACAGGCTCCAGGATAGTAAGGTTGTGGGAGAGAGGTCTTGTCAGACCTACTCAATAGTATTCTTTGGCTAGATAACTTGGGCAGTGGAGAAGGAAAAAGCAGTGGATTTGCTCTACTTTGACTTCAGCAAGGTGTTTGACTGTGCTACAAAGAAAGTTGCTGAAGAAGTTAGAGGAGCTGGGAAGAGTGAAGGATAAAGGGTAAAGTCAGAAGAACGGGTGGTCATGAATGGGGTGCCAAAGGGTTCAGTCCTGGGGCTGGTCCTTTCCAATATGTTCATCAGTGACATCGGAGAAGGAATAGAAGACAAGATGTGACTTCACAGATAACATAGACACACTGAATTTGACAGCAGAAAAGGATGGGTTGGCCCACACAGTCTGCCCAAATGACCCTGCTGTCTGTTTATGAAAACCTTAACTATGCTTTGGCACCCTCCCTCCTCTCTGCCTGCTTTCCTGTGGGGGATGTTTGGGGGGGAGAGGTATTGGGAGGGTGTATTTGAAAGGAGTCATGGAGAATATTGGCAGGGGGCAGTTCTCTCTGTAAAACACAGTGGGAACTGCACACTAGAGCAGATTAGATAGACCACATGGCCATTAACAGTTGGCACATTCATATGTTCAAGTGTTTGTACTAATATTCCCATATGTCTACCTCATGCATTCTTCAAGCCCCCTACTGTTTCTTCCTAAATTACTTCTGTTGGTGGTCTGTTGCAGGCATCCTCCATTCTTTCACAGAAGTAGTACTTCTTTACATCCCTCCTAAACTTCCTCCCTTCCAGCTACATTACATAGCCTCAGGTCCTGGTGTCCTTTCTTATTAGCGACTCCCCTCCTGTACCTGTTCACCTCCATGAGGCACTTGAAGGTCCCTGTCATGTCTGTCCTCCTGGGTGTGCATGTTGAGATCCTTCAGTCACTCCTCATAGGATGTCTCATGCAACCCCTGTACCATTTAAGTTACCCTCCTCTAGACTGCCTTCACCCTGTCTATGTCTTTTCTGAGGTGCGTCCCCCAGAAGGGACACAATACTCCAGGTAGGGTTTCACAAGTCAGTGATACAGTGGCAACACCACATCCCTCCTGTTAGATATACCTCTCACTTTATATCCCAGCTGTGACCCAGTTGACCCCACTCACTGCTTTTTCACATTGTCCTGCCACTTTGAGGACAACAGATATGATAATTTTAAGGTATTTTTCTTTTCTGCTTTATGACTGTCAGCATCTTCTCCCCATCCTGCACTCACCTCCTGAGTTCCTGTGCCCTAGGTGCATGATTTTGCACTTCTTGGCATTGAACCCCAACTATCATGATTTTTTTTATATGTATTCTTTTCCCCTCTGTCCAGCCTGGCCAACATTCATGCCAGTCCTCCAAGCCCCATCACCCAGACTTGTCACAGGGCTTGTCTCTCACCCACACGTTGTCCTTCTATGGCAGGGGTGGTGGAGAGTCCCCTCTATTGACCTCCTAATGGCAAGAGATCAAAAGGCATGTACCATTCTGGTCCTTCTTGATCTCTCTGCAGCATTTGACACTGTAGACCATGGTGTGCTGCTGGAGTGCCTGCGGCTTCTTTGTGGGCTGTCTGGTACAGTCCTCAGATGGTGTCATTCATTCCTCATGGACAGGTTTCAGAGAGTTGCCACCAGAATTTATTCCTCTGGTACTCACTCCCTGCCCTACAGGGTGCCGCAGGCTCCATTTTGACCCCCATGTTGTTTGCAGTGTACATGCTGCCATTGGGATCTATCATCAGGCGATACAGTTTGAGTTTTCACTGCTATGGAGATGATACTTAACTGTACATGTCATTTCTGCCTGGACAGAATGATACACTCTCTGTGTTAAATGACTGCCTTACTGAAATCAGAACCTGGATGAGTACTAGCTGCCTGAGACTGAATCCAGACAAGACTGAAGTGTTGGTAGTGGACCCTGGTCATCTGGGGGCGGGTTTGGGGGCTGGACAGACATCTGGTTTTTCAGTTGATGGCATACAGCTCACTACCTCAGACTGAGTGCATAACCTTGACATTATTTTTGATGATGGTCTGACACTGAAATCTCAGGTGTCGGCTGTTGTCAAATCCTCTTTTTACCATCTGAGGAATATTGCCCGGGTGAAACACTTGGTTCCTCTAGATGATCTTCCAACATTGATCCAAGCCTTCGTCACTACCTGCCTTGATTACTGCAATTCCCTCTACCTAGGGCTTCCAGGGGTTGATATTAGCAGCTTGCAGCTGCTGCAGAATGCAGCAGCCAGGCTTTTGACTGGGACTTCTAGGTCCAGTCATATTACATCTGTGCTCCTCGAACTGCACTGGCTGCCTATTCAGTGGCGGATCACCTTTAAGGTTGGCTTGCTAACCTTTAAAGCTCTACATGATCAGGGACCTGGTTACCTGCAAGACCTCTTGGTACCCTACCACCCCCCCCCCATCCTCTACGATCCACTGATGAGGGATTGCTAGAGATTCCTAGGGTGCGACTAAAATCATCTGGTGCCCGTGCTTTTTCTGTTTTGGCTCCAACCCTGTGGAATTCTCTGCCTTGTCGGTTAAGAGAATGCCTGACCATTGATAGGTTTAAAACCGAGTTCAAAACATACTTATTTAACCTGGCCTTCCCTAATTATGCTTAATCTGTTTTTATTCTCTTGTTTTAAAATTATATTTATATCTGATTTTATGTACAGCTCCTTGATTTTGAAATGTGTTATAAAAATAAAGTTTTGATTTGATTTGATATCCACCAAGACGCTACTGTAGTCCAGAGTCCAGGGGTGCCTGAGTTGTCAAGTGCAGGGCCTGTGGAGGCCAACAGTCATCCAGCATGGCTGGGACCTTTTCTGGTTTTATCCCTGGGGACATGGTGTGTGCTGATGTCATAGTGCGCACTTTGATGTCTGTCTCATCCCCAACTTCTTACAGCTTGGGTCAGGCTCTCTTTCCCCTGGCTTCCACCAGGGGCCAGTCCAGCACTGAGTTTATCCCAACCCTCCCCCCTGGAGAGCTGTCAATGGGACGCTTGATCCTACTCCCCCAAGCCAACCCTCCATCTCCTGAGGTCACTCCTGACCCTGGGTCATCGACGGTACCACTACTACTGTGCAGGCAGGCCAGTTTCAACTACCATGATTTTGACCACTCTTCTTGTTTCCCAAGGTCCCTAATGCATTCTCTCCAATCCCTACCAAGTACTTACAGTATTACAGATTTTGATGTTACCTGCAAATAGGCCTACCTTCCCTTTCAGTCCTTCTACAATGTGCCCTATGAAGATATTTAACAGGACCAGTCCCAGTGCTGAGACCTGCAGCATCTCCATGGTCCCTCTCCCCTCCTTAGAGTGAGTGCCATTAACCACCACCCTCTATGGCTTATCCATTAACCAGTTTGTGACCCAATTCACCACTTTGGATTCCATCCCTGGGCTGCTCAAATTCTTTATCAGTCTCCTGTGTGGCACAGTGTCAAAGGTCTTGCTTTTGTCCAGACTTGCCACAACCACTGCCCTCCTCTGATCTAGTTCCCTTGTCACCCAGTCGAGGAATTGATCAGATTCATCTGCCATGACCTTCCTCCCATGAATTCATGCTGCCTTCAGTCTTGCAGCCCACTGGATTCAAGATACTCTACCAACCTTTCCTTTAAGTGGATTTCCATTTATTTACACATCACTGATATGAGACTTACTGGCCTTTAGTTGGTAGCTCCTCCCTGCTACTGCTGTTATGGAACAGGACCACATCTACTCTCTTCCAGTCCTCCAGATCCATACCATTCATGGTGCAGCTAACACATCGCTGAGTTCCTTTAGTACCCTTGGTGTATCTTGTCTGGTATCATAGCTTTGTCCACTTTAAAAGCTGCAAGTCCCTTTAGTACGCTTTCCTCTGAAAATGGACTCATGGCTACCTCCTTCTTTGTTCCTGCTGCTCCCTGGTTGCCCGTTGCCCTCCCTACACTGTGAAGCCTGAGCAGAAGAACCTGTTTAGAATACTTGCTTTTCCTTAATCCTCTTTCATGCAGTCTACCCCTGCAACCCTCCTTATCCTTACATTCCTCCCTTTGCTTTTATCTTGTCACTTATGTTCCTGAAAACTGTTTGATCCATTTTAGCTACCCTTTTGGCTAGCCTTTCCTCTGTCTGTATCTTTGCTCCACTCACCGTCTTAAATGTTTCCCTCTATTTCACTTGGTATACCTTCCAGTCTTCCTCACTCTGCTTTTCTTTGTAGCTCCTGAATGCCAATATTTTTTTCTGTCCCCACTATGGTAACTTCCCATGAGTGTCCTAATGGTCTCTTGTTCCTTTATCTTTTTCTTGCTTCCATCATGCAGAGGCTGTTTGCCTTATTTATACCCTTCCTTATCTTTCCCCACTTTTCCTCTATCTTTCCCCCTGCAGTGCTCCCCTACCTTGCAGTTTCTGATGCAGTCTTCCATTTCTTTAAAAGCTGTTCTCCTAAAATCCAGGACTGTCATCTAATTGTGGATTGCCTCTGCACCCCTCTTAATATTAAACTACACTGAGTGGTGACCACTGGTTTCCAAGGGCCTGCCTACTGTGACGCCTGCAAGACTGTCCCTGTAAGCACCAGGTCAAGCAGTGTCACATCCCGAGGGGGTTTGCTTAGAAGCTGTCTGAGAAATTCCCCTTGTAGGGAGTCAAGGATGGCTCTGCTACTTGCAGAAGCTGCAGCTGAAAAGTTCCAATCCACATCTGGCAGACTGAAGTCCCCAACTAGCAGCACCTCCCCCTTATTTGCCATCCTAATGATTTCTTCCTCAAGTGCTTATCCAATTCTTCTCCCTGCGCTAGACATCCAACCCCTGTATGGACAGTGACCCCAACTCCTGTCTCTAGGATGAGATCCACAGCACCTCCAGCCCCTCCATTTCCTCTAGGTGTCCCTATGTTTCTGTAGCCTTGATTCCCTCCCTCACATATAGTAGAGCCCTCTTTCCCTCCAAGCTTCCCTAGCTCTCCTGAAAACATTACGCTCTTTGGCAGGGTAGACAGTGAGGAAGGGGTTAGGGAACTGCAAAGGGACCTGCAAAGATCAGAGAGGTTGTCAAAAGTGTGGCAGCTGAAATTCTTTGCCAGAAAGTGCAACATGAAGCCATACCTCCCAACTGCTATGAATTTGGCATAAAACTATGATTTTTATATTGAAATTTACCCTTACACCGCAAAGGTTTATGGATGTTCTTAATAAATGTTAGAGCTATTTTTGGACACAGAAATGATTATATCATTGAACTAACTGAATGGAAACATTCCTTAACACTAAATATATGAGGCCTAGTATTTGTAGACATAGTATTCATTAAAACAAGGAAGTGCCACATCTTCTGGCAATTTGCTCTGAATATTTGAAGGCCAGTGCTGTGAATCTTAATGCTCAGAGGTTGAGAGGTATGGGTGATTCACATAGGGAACAAGAACCCCAGGAAGGAACATTGGACAGGAGTGGTTAAGTTGGACATGACCGATGAGGAAAGGGACCTGGCAGTCACCAAAAGGGACTCCCTTAAACACTGCAGCCAAATTAACAAGGCCTATGGCAAGGCAATCAGGATGTTTGGATGTATTGGAGGGTGTTTGACAGAAGGAGGAAGTAGAAGATACTGCCTCTCATAGAAACATATTGTAGACTTTTACGGCAGTTGAGGACAGCTTGGCCAACCCAGTCTGACCATTTCCCTACCTATTGGATGAGCTGCAGATCCTTATCTCCACCAGAATTGCCTTATGTCTGTCTCTTGTATTCTTGAATTCTCCCACTGTTTTTGACCCCACAACCTCCTCAGGAAGGCTGTTTCATGTATCTACCACCCTCTCTGTGAAAAAATACTTTCTCACATTGCCCCTAAGCCATCCCCCCTCTATCTTCAAATTGTGCCCCCTTGCTCTTGCACATCTCTTTTTCTGAAAGATGCTACCCTCTTGAACTTTGTTGATTCCCTTGAGGTACTTGAAAGTTTCTATCATTTCCCCCTCTCCCTCCTTTCCTCAAGGGTATACATATTAAGCTTCTTTAGTCTCTCTTTGTATAGCCTCTGGTGCAGACCCTGCACCATTTTAGTTGCCCTCCTCTGGACTGCATCCATCCTGTCTATGTCCTTGTGGAGATGGGGTCTCAAGAACTGCATGCAGTACTCCAGATGGGGTCTCACCAACTTTCAGTATAGAGGGATAACAACTTCCTGTTTTCTACCGGTGATGCCTCTCCCAATATATCCCAGTATCTACCCAGAACTCCTTACTACCTTCTCACATTGCTTGCTTACCTCTAGGTAATCTGATATGACTACCCTCAGGTCCCTTTCCATTTTTGTTGTTTTTAGTACCTCCCTCCCCCACTGTGTACTCTTCCCCTGGGTTTTTGTTTCTCAGGTGCATCACTTTGCACTTCTTTGCATTGAATTTAAGCTGACATACTTTTGACCTTTCCTCCAACCTTGCCAAGTCCCTTCTCATCCTTTACACCCCCGTATCAACCCTGTTGCTGATCTTTGTGTCGTCTGGAAAGAGGCATACATTTCCATCCAGTCCATCTGCAATATCAGTTATAAAGACATTAAAAAGGACCAGTTCCAGTACTAAACACTGTGGTACCCGGCTAGTAACCCCCCTTTCTTCAGAGTGGACTCTATTTAGTATTACCCTCTGTGTCCTGTTGTCCAGCCAATTTTTTACCCAGTCTACCACCATGGGACCCACTCCAAGGCTGGATAATGTTTTTATTAATCTTTTGTGTGGGACTGTGTCAGATGCCTTGTTAAAGTCTAGGAAGGCCATGTCCACAGCCCATCCCTGGTTTACTACTTTGGTCACCAAGTCTATTAGATTTGTCTGACATAATCTTCCCACTGTGAATCCATGCTGCCTTGGGTCCTGTGCCCCGCTGGCCTCTAGGTACTCAACAATTCTTTCTTTCAGAAGTGATTCCATCATTTTCCATACCACTGAGGGCAAACTAACAGGTCTGTAGTTTTCTGCCTCTACTTTACTCCCACTTTTGTGAAGGGTAATCACATTCACCCTCCTTCAGTCCTCAGGTACCTCACCATCCTCCCATGGTTTGTTAAAAAGTGTAGTTATTGGTGTCACTGAATTTCCCCTTAGCTCTTTTAGATTTCTAGGGGTAACTCCCATCAGGTCCCATTGCTTAGATCACCTTCAGTTTCAGGAGTTGTTTCGGACCCCTTTCATCTGTGAATGGACTGGTATCGACCCCGCTATCCAGAGTGCTTCTATTGATTGGATTAGGTACCTCCACCTCCTCTTCTTTTGTGAATACTCAGCAGAAGTATTCATTCAGTATCACTGCTTTTTTACTGTCACCCTCTGTCCACCCACCCTCCCCTTTATTTAGCCTCACTATTCCTCCCTTGGTTTTTCTTCACTCCCTAATTTACCTATAGAAGATTTTATCCCCCTTCTTAACCAGAATTGGCTATTTTCTCTTTGGTTTGGACCTTTGCTATTCTGACTGCCTTTCCCACTTCCTTCTGCTTTAACTGGTACAGTTCTATGTCCTGCTCCTTCTGTGTTTCCTTATACTTCCTGAATTCTAGATTTTTCTCCTTAACCTTTCCTACCGTCTCTTTTGAGAACCATACTGTTTTTTTTCCTTTGTTTTGATTTATTTTGCTCACACAAAGGCTTGTTGCCTCTGTGATGGCTGTTTTGATGTTTTCCCATTGTTCCTACACCCCTGCTTCTTGCCCGTTTGCTAGTGCTTTTCTGAAGCACTCTCCCATTTTGCCAAAGTCAGCCCTCCTATAGTCCAGTACCCTCACATTTGTGTGTCTTGACTCTACAGCTATGTTTATCATGAACCACACTGTTTGGTGATCACTTGTTCCCAGATGGCTACCCACTTCTAAATCTGATATCCTCTCTCAATCCCTATTTGAGAGTACCATGTCTAGGATTGCCCATTCCTGAGTGGGTTCCAACATTAGCTGTCTAAGGCATGCCCCCTATAGGGCATCAAGAATGACCCTGCTCTTGGATGTGGCTGCAGCAAAGTTGCTCCAGTTAACATCTGGCATATTCAGCCCCCCATCAACAATATGTCTCCTTTTTCTGCCATCCTAAGGATGCCTTCTATCATTTCCTTGTCCATTTCCTCCCTCTGAGATGGGGGTCTGTATACAACCTCCATGCAGATTGTGGTTCCATTTCCTGCCTCCAGGGTGACCCACAGTGCCTCCTCTCCTCCCTGTTTACCCTTTAGTTCTGTTGCTTTGACCCCTTCCCTTACGTAGAGAGCTACTTCTCCTCCTCCTCCTCATCTTCTACTTTCCCTGTCCCTCCTGTAGATTATGTACCCTGGTATGTTGACATCCCAGTCATGGTTCTCTGTGTACCATCTTTTTGTGACTGTCATGATATCCAAGCTTCCCTCTTCCATCAAGGCCACTAGTACAGGGAGATTGTGTCCTTACTGCCTTTGCCTTTTTATCCAGTTACACTTGCCCTTCTTCCTATTGACTTCTCTATTTTGGTGTTTACCTCACTAAATACCCTGTTTTGGGGGGGCTGGGATTTTCCTGATACTTTTCAGTGCCTAGTTTAAATGCTTGCCAATGAAGCATTTAAACCTATCACCTAGGATCCTGGTTCCTCTCCTGGACAGATGCAGACCATCGTGCCAGTGTAGGCCTGTTTCCCTCCAGGTGGACCCCCAGTCCCCAGTGAAGCCAAAACCCTGAGCTCTGCACCAGTTTTTCAACCATTGATTGAATCCCATGGTGTGGAGCACCCTAGCCTCACCCATGTCATAGACAAGCAGTTCCTGTGAGAATGTTACCATGAGTGCTACTTGTCTAAGGCCCCTCCCCAACTCCCCAACTCCTCAAACCTCCCCTGCACTGCTCTGATCCCATTCCCAGCCAAGTCATTTGTCCCTAGGTGGACAATGACATCCCATTCCCTCCCCCGTGCAGCTGCTCCCATGACCCTGAGAATTTGCTCCCTGTCCCTCCAAGCCATGGCGCTGGGCAGGCACCTTACCTCCCTCTTCCCTCCCTCCCCAGTTCTACCAATCTAACAATTGAGTCCCCAACCAGGAGTTGTTCCCTTCCCCTGTGGGATCCCATGCCACACTCCTGTGGGTCTTCTTTGTGGAGGTTTCCCGTATCCTCCTTGGCCTCCACTGTGGGTGCCTCCATAGAGGAACCATGCTCTGCCAGAATGGCATATGAACTGTGGTGCAGTACAACTGGAGGGATGCACCTCTGTTCCACCACCCTCACCCTCCCTGAGCCCACTGTGGTCCAACTGCTCCTCTTTCTTGACAACCTCTGAGGCAGCAGAGGTGGCTTTGGTGGTCCCTGGGTGGGAGAGGAGGTCCCCCAAATCCTGAACAACTCAGCCTGGAGACAAGCAACCTCCTCCCTCAGCCCAGAGAGCTGCCTGCAGATGGGACAACACTGCATCCTCCAGAATGTCTACCGGAAGACTGCCACTTCACAGCCACTGCACTTCACCACTCCCATCATGTCTTATTTGTGATCCCTCGACTGGTATTTTGTATGCTTACTCTTTCTTCTCTCTGTTTTCTTTTATTTGTTTGTTTTTTCTTCCTACTTTCCTACTGCCTTTGTGCCCTTATAGTTCATGGGCTTCCTGTTCTGGGACAGGAAGTTCCTGTATTCCTCAGTAGTCTCCTTCCTTCTTGCTGAGAGACAGACCTCCAGCAGCTAACCCTTTTGTGTTTCCTTCTCCATCTCTCCATGTCTTTCTTGCCATCTGTAGTGACTTACAGCTTCTCTCTCCTCCTCTTGTATGTGTTCTTGTGGACCTAGTTAATAGATACACCCTTTGTAATTCTGCTTATATAAAAGCTAGACTATGGCTTGTGCTGTGCTGCCTTACTGTTTCTGTGTCTTTAAGTAGGTGTGGCCTGGCCTTCCACTATAAAGGTAGAGCACCCGGGGTGTTTGTGGAATGGGGGTGGGTGAGGGGATTGTCTTTTGGTACTTGGTGTCTACAAAAAACAATCAACAATCTGGTAAAAAAAGACTTTCTTCTCTCTCTCTCTCTCTAGATCAGTGCTGAGGCTGTATCTGGGATATTGTGCTCAGTTCTGGATCCCCCCCCACCTAAGAAAAAACAAAGACAGGCTAGAGACAGTACAGCATTGGGTAATCAAAATTATTCATGGCCAGCAGAGACAGATACAATGAGGAGCAGCTTAAGGCCCTGAACATATACTTGCTGAAGAGCAGATGGGAGAGTGGAGATATGACAGAGACCTTCAAACTCCTGAAAGGAATGAACAAAAAAGACTGTGGGGAAATGTTCAGCAGGACTGGCAAATCAAGAACATGAGGGCATAAGTGGATGATGGCGGGGGAGATTCTGAAAGATTTTGACACATTTTTATTTTATAGAGAGAGTTGCTGAGTCATAGAACAGCCTACCAGCATAGATGGTAGGTGCAGGAACCATTAATGGTTTCAAACATGACTATAACAAAGTAAAAGGCTTAAAAGCTAGTGTACTGCCTTAGACTACTATTAGTTTTTAAAAGCCAGTCAAACATTACCATTTCTATCTAGGTACTTTTTCTGTTTCCTTTGGTTAATTCATTTATTTTTATTTTATTATTTTTATTTTAGTCTTTCTTAACTGGGTAAGGCCCACTAGACCCAAATGCCTGTTTTCAGGGGCTACCTGAGAGCACTGGGGAGGTTAAGCGACTTGCTCAGAGTCACACAGTGTGCAAGTGGAGGTTGTGGGAATCAAACCCAGGTCTGCTGGATGTACCAAGCTCATTCACAACTCATTACTCTAACATCTAGGCTATGCTGCCAGCCCAACTTACCTTATTTACCTGATGTTAGTAGGTGTGATATGTGTGGAACAGTACTCTGCCTGGCAGCTGACATATCTAGTAGAGCTGTGCAGAATGGAAACATTTTTAATCTATGTAATTTCGATGAAATTTCACAAAATTCTGCGAAACAGCGTGGAATTTCATATAAATTTTGTGGATTTGTTTTATATTTTGTAATTTGGCCATAACCAAGGCCACTGTTTTACCGTAATTCCGTGATCACGGACGGAATCACGGAATTCCCATTGGCTGCCGGAATTTAAAATTTCCTGCCAGTGACTCACGGAACTCGCGCTGCTAGTGTGAGCTTTCGGGAGTTTGTCCCTTTAAAAGCAGACACCTAGAGCAGCTTCTTCCCAGGTGCAGAAAAAACGGAAGAAGGAGGAGAGAACGCGCTTCCATTGCAGTGGTCGGAGACAACGCTGAAAACCACGCGTTGCCAGAGAACCTCGCTACCTCACTACTCTAGCTGCTTTTGGATCGCAACAACCACCCCAGCCACCTCCTGAAGGACGCCTGGCTCAAGAACGACCATTCCTGAAGTACACCAGACACAAACCTTCAGGTACTTAATATATTTTGCCCAGATGTTCTTTGCGACTAATGGGGGATGCCTTTAAAGAGATGTTTTTCATCTCATTTTTTCCCTGAGCTGACTGGCTGAGATTGTGCCTGGCCCTGAACCTGGCTGCTGGGGTTGTTTCACACTACTCTCCAATACAGTGGCGATTCTAGTGTGAGGGAGGAGAGAAGGCTTCCGCCGCAGTGTCGGAGAGAACGCTGAAAACCAGGCGGTTGCCAGAGAACCTTGCTACTTGCTTTTGGATCGCGACGTAACCAAAATTCGCCTCGCTGTTTCCTTAAAAAGTATTTATTGCTGCCACACTGCCGCAACAACCACCCCAGCCACCTCCCTGAAGGATGCCGGCTCAAGAACAACCATTCCTGAAGTACACCAGACACAAACCTTCAGGTACTCAATATATTTTGCCCAGATGTTCTTTAGACTAATTCAAAAGTAGCTTTAAAGAGATGTTTTTCATCTCATTTTTTCCCTGAGCTGACTGGCTGAGATTGTGCCTGGCCCTGAACCTGGCTGCTGGGGAGGGGGTTGCTTTAGACTACTCTCCAATACAGTGGCGATTCCACATAGTGGCATAGATCTCTTTAGCCAACCAAAAGACCCCCAGTACTTTTATTGAACTTTATTTGGTCATTTGAATGCATCCACAGAGGAGACCTTAAATACTGCATCTTATTTGGAACTGGGTCACTTTTGCTACTGTACTTTATAGCTGGGTAGGAATCAAGCCCTAGGGTCACACAGTGAAAATGGCTAAGCTGGGATTTTGCTCGAGCTGTTAGACCACACTTACCTCTTCTGCTGGCTTACTACACTGTTTAAGAAAAAGGTGGTCGTATTTAATGTATGTATTTTTGCTTTCCTGTTGACTGGTGCTGACTTACTGCCATAAAGTGAGTCTGTCATAAATGGAGTAGGATGAACTGTATGCTATGCATGTAGATCAGATCACAAGTTTAATTTGTGGGCTCTTCAGGTATACATTGGGAAATATGAGTGACATTTGACCTTGTAAATCTACAGTACGTTGTTTCATTCTGAAACCTAAAAAAAAGATATTTGACTGGTTTCAACAATAAATCACCCTGTATTTTCTGTGAGTTCCATCAAGGAATCCAAGACAGACTTTGCTATTAATATGGTTGTTCTTATTTGAAAGAGGGTTTTAATGACTGTTTATGCAGAAAGGAGGTTGGTAACATTTATGCTAATTACCAATTATATCAGAGAAGGAAATAATATATAGACACTGTCAGCAGTTGAGCTGTTTGCATGCTTATTTATCTCCAGTCAGTAAAAGAGAGAGAGAGGAGCCAGCTGGAGCAGAGTTGTGTGAGCTTCAGATGTACATGAAGTGGCAAGACAGTCAGTTGGGCAGTACTGTAGGTAGTATGTAAGGTAGTACCTTTGCCTGGATTTTTAATGCAAGGCATCCCAACACTGTACCCTATAATAAGGACTTCTTCAGGGACTTAATTATTATTTTTATTTGATGTGCTCCTTGGGGATGCTCCTGTTTCACCTACTAGTTAACCAACAGCTTATTTCTTCCTACCCCCCTACAAGATTTGCCTTATGTCTGCCCCATGCATTCTTGAATTCCCACAGTTTTAGACCCCACAACCTCCTCAGAATGTCTGTTCCATGTGTCCACCACCCTCTCTGTGAAAAAATACTTCCTCACATTGCCCCTGAGCCGTCCCCCTTCTATCTTCAAATTGTGTACCCTTGTTCTTGCACATTTCTTTTTCCGAACGATGCTACCCTCTTGGACTTTGTTGATTCCACTGAGGTACTTGATCTCAGAAATGTAAAGGCTAGCCCTTCCTGTTCTTAAGTAATACAACAGCTCCTACAGCTACCTATGTGTGGGTGTCATCAATTCCCAGTCCATTCTGAACTGCCTATATAATGTGCTTTACTGGGTGCTGAGAGTGGGTCACTGTCCATTTTGCATATTGCTAGGTGAGTGTTCCAGTGTAGAAGTGAGGGCTTTTAACAGGAAGAAATCAAGTGCTGTACCAAGAAAGGGTATACAACTATTGAAAGTACCTCAGTGCAGTGCACCAGGGAGCTGTACACCCTTTCGGTACTCTGCACATATTAACCTTTTTGGGGGTGGGGGTCTTAAGATTCCCAAGCAGCTACTGTGTGCCCCAGAGCATATGTGTGTGGGAGGGGGAGAATCCCCTAGCATGCTATGTGCACTACAGTAGGGGGAATGGCATATATATGCTAATGTGGGCATGGTTGGAGTAAGAGTTGGTGCATCTGTAACATCAGAGGGTCTGTGTACCCCAGAACAGGTGTGGACAGTGGTTTAGTGCCCTTCTCTGCCTGCTGTGTGCCTCAGAGCAGGTGGCGTGAGGTGACGGAATGATGCAGCATGCTAACATGGGCACGCTTGGTGGGTGAGAGTTGGTAGTGCTGCGCCTCGGAGCACGTCTGAAGGGGCAGTGTTGGTTTCTGTGTGCCCAGAGCAAGTTTGGTGAGGGGTGTTGGGGTTAAACAAACTCTGTCCATCATCCAGCACTGACCCAAACTCCCAGGGCTCGTCCCCACTGGTGGGGCCAGTGGGGGTTCCCCAGCCCCCACTGGGGACCGTATTCAATGGGCCAGTGCTGTGGCTAACTGGGAGCAGAGCCTGCGAGGCACCCTCAATCCAGTGTGCTCTTCCTTTGTTTTGGGGGGGTGAGGTGCCTCAGAGAGGTGCAGGTATATCCTGTTTGTGTCTCAGTTTATATGCTTTGCTCTGCAGGGAGGGTTTCTAAAATGTTTCTATGCTGCTGTGAAGTTTAAGCCAAATAAGTGGTGACATTTCCCAAGTTATGAAAAGGGGTACAGCTCTGTTATGTGGGCTTACATACAAAGCCCTCAAGTGCAAGAAGTCGATGTGTTTAATAAAAAAAAAAAAGGGGGTCCGTGTCTGTGGTGGTGTTGGGGTCAGAGTTGGCAGTGCTGGATCTAAGCATGTCTGAAGGGGCTGTGTTGGTTGCTGTGTCCCTCAGAGCAAGTATGAGGACAAAATGTTTTCTAGATCTTCGGGGATATCTCTTGTAGGATATCTCTCAAAAGGAACATGGTACACTGACATGGCAAGACAGAGTTGCCCTGGGGATTTTGGGGGGTGGGGTCCCAGCCCTCACCAGCAGAAAAAAACTTGCACCTGCCACAGCAAAGTGCACCTAGGTTGACCTCAGAAGCATAGCAGGCAGGTGTGGAGACAGGGCCAAACCAGGCATCAAAACAAAAACACTTGTGAGAACTCACTGACCGTAGATATTCAAGAGTCTCTTGCAGCTGGTCACACCCCAGGAACCACAACCATCAGGCGCCAGGACCACACAGAAACCCCTTGCCAGCAGTCCATCTGTGGCCAATCACAGCACTGTCATGAGGTTGACATCCTCCCTATGTAGCTGTGGATGGCCCCAGATAGACCTCTAGCAAAAATGTCTCCATGTGGTCCCGGCGCCCGATGGCTTCAGACCCAAAACTGTGACCCACTGCAAGAGACTATCCTGAAGATCCACTGATTTATGGTAAGTTCTTACATAGTGTTCCCTTTTCAGGGAGGGGATGGAAAGCCCCTGTATCCCCATAGTAACCTGGCGCCCACACCTGCCTGCCACACCTCAGAGACCAACCTACAGTAGGTGCAGTGGTTTTTCCATACCACTCTATGCAGGCACAAGCCATCCCGTCAAGGGACATATGGAAATACCCCACTTCCCACTGCAACAATGCCTTGCTATACCTGCCCACAGTGTCTCATTTTGAGAGGACCAGGTAATCTGAGCAAGAACCCATTTTCAGACTGCAGAAAATCATATAAAGTGCAGCATGTTAAAAGTTCTGCACTTTTACTGATTTTCACACTACACCTGGAGAATGGTGGCTATAGCTGCCCCCACTGCCATCACACCAGGAGGGTGGGAGCCATAGGCTGCTGCTGCCATCATACCTTGAGAATGGGAGTCATAGGCTGCTGCTGCCATCGTACCTGGAGGATGGGAGTCGTAGAATACACTGCTGTTGTACCTGGAAGATGGGAGTTGTAGACAGTTCTTGCCATCTCACCCAGTGAATGGTGGTCACTGGCCACTACTGCCATCCCAGGAGAATGGGAGTCGTAGGCTGCTGCTGCCATCGTACCTGGAGGATGGGAGTTGTAGAATGCTGCTGCTGTTGTACCTGGAGGATGGGAGTCGTAGATTGCTGCTGCTGCTGCCTTCACACCCGGAGGATGGGAGTCGTAGATTGCTGCCGCTGCTGCCTTCACACCCGGAGGATGGGAGTCGTAGATTGCTGCTGCTGCCTTTACACCTGGAGGATGGGAGTCGTAGAATGCTACTGCTGTTGTACCTGGAGGATGGGAGTTGTAGACGGTTGCTGCCATCTCACCTAGTGAATGGTGGTCACTGGTTACTACTGCCATCCCAGGAGGATGGGAGTCGTAGGCTGCTGCTGCCATCGTACCTGGAGGATGGGAGTTGTAGAATGCTGCTGCTGTCGTATCTGGATGACAGGAGTCGTAGACTGCTGCTGCTGCCTTCACACCCGGAGGATGGGAGTCGTAAGGCTGCTGCTGCCATCGTATCTGGAGAATGGGAGTTGTAGGCTGCTGCTGCCATTGTACCTGGAGGATGGATGCTTTATGCGGTGGCTGCTGCCGTAATAGCCAGAGGATAAAAGTCATGGACTGCCCTATCCAGGGGATCTGAGACTCCCATTTTGTTGAATTTTTATCTTATCAAGCAGATTAGTGGAACACATTACTAATAATTTTTTTGGTTGTGATTTCAGTATTCATACTTCCTGCATGATGTCTGCTACACCAATGAATAAGAAAGCCAAGCTCTACTACACCTCGGCTAAGGAGCGAGCTCTTCAGTTTAAATCTGAAGGCCTCATGAGGATGGAGGAAAACTTTTCTGTCCATACTGCAACCATGTCCTGGACCATACCAGAAAAATACAGTCAAAGATCATCTGCTCCAGCAAGAAACATGCTAGGAATAAGGAACGAGCTGCTAGCGAAAGGAAGACCAACAAGGCAGAGTGACCCTGACCAGCAGTTCAGAGCTGCAACAGAATCATCCATAGTAAGAAATAGATGGTCATGGACACAGTTAAGGCATGGGGGCTGCAAATATCCCATTGGAGAAGCTGGATCATCCACAGCTGAGGAATGGATGTGCAAATATGTGAAAGGAGTGGGCAGTGCCAAAGCAGACACTCTGAGGCAGCTCTATCACCAAGGTAAGAGAACAAATTGATGAAGACCTTAAAGCAGCTGTGACTGGGAAATCATTGTCTGTGATATGTGATGAGAGTACAGATGCACAGTCACCTGCATTCTTAATGTCGTCTTTGTGTTGGAAGAGGCAAGACATATCTTGGAAACAACATAGAACTAGACTCTGTCAACCATTCCACAGTGGCTCAAGCTGTCTTGAAGACTCTCAGAGTTGTAACATTGACTTTATGAATGTAGTTTCCTTTGTCAACGATAGTACTCGTTATATGATTAAATGTTTTAATGATGCACTTCAGTGGGGTTTTTAGGGACCATGTTGTGCATGTGTTGCTGGGCACATGTCTTGTCCCTTGTTGAGGATACATGGCTACACCATTTCAAAAGTTAATGAACTGGTTTCATTGGTAAAATATGCCTTTCAACAGTCACCAAAACGCAAACATGAAATTTATCAGCGTTTTGGAGGATCTGAAGCTCGGGAAATAGTTGCTTTGCCACGGTTCCTGTTTTAACTAGATGGAACACATGGTTTGCAGCTGTGGCATACCATTCAACACACCGCAATACCTGAGGGACTTTTTCAGGGTGGATTCAGTGATGCCACCTCAATAAACAATCTACGGGCATTACTGGACAGATGAGTGCGAGGAGCTACAAGCACAACTGGCATTCATTACAGATAATTCAGGTGACATTATTGCTGCGATAGAACTTTTGCAGTCAAAGGAGAACCTCTTGCGACATCCACGTATGACATGCTAATGTCAATCCAAGAGCCGCTTTGAGGGGCTGGCACAACTAAAAATGATGACTTTGGTGAAGCGAAACTTTACCTCTCTAAACTGAGGAATAAAGTAGAGATGAGAACATCAAACTGTTCAAAAATACTTTCAAGGTCAGTTTGGAAAACTGACAAAACACCTACCAGTCAAACCCATCTGTACAGTTTCTCATGGCCTGTCGAATTCTAAACCCACTCACCTTCCAAACTCAATAAGGACTTCCAGCTGTACTTGCCCTATATCCCAATGTTCACATTACACAATAAGAATGCACTGATAAGGGACTGGGAGATCTCGACTGCGGATGTGCAGGAACTACCAGAGATCAATCATTTGATCTTCACCAGTACTGGATCTCTATGTCCTCACAGGTGCCAACTCTAGCAAAGGCAGCTCTTCAGGCCATCTGGGTTCCTGTTTCTAGTGCAGAAGTGGGGCGGTCATTTTCTGCACATGGACAAATCCTGACTGCCAACGGAGAAGCCTGACTGTGGACAATTTAAAATTATTTTCAATGCTGCTATTCAATAAGTAGACCAGAATCTCCACCCTCATTTGTGTAATTGCAGTTCTGATGCACTGTCTATTGCAGAAAAATGGTGCTTCTCTGTGCAATAAAAGTTGCAGACATGCAGTTCTAGTACAATGTTGTGGAAAACAAAGTAGTGCTTCACTATGCAATGACAAAGATGTGTTCTGGTACAGTATTGTAGGGAAAATGGTGCTCCACTGTGCAATAAGTGTCGATGTGCAATATGTAGTATCTTTGCATTATATCTATATGTAGCTATGGGTTAGATTCTACTGTCCTTCCTACAGTATGCTTTTATTCATGTTGTCTGGGTAGCGTATTTGTCTGGGTAGTGTATTTGTCGACTCATGTTCAGTAGTCAATACTTGAATTGTGTGTTTTGCACATGTTTATCTTTGTAAATCTTTTAAAATAAAACACATGAATTGCATTTTAGCTTTGAGAAGCTTTTATTATACATGTCACAGAACACATTATCAACATTAAAACAAAGACTAGCTTTTGGTGTCTATTTAGCATTGAACAGTCTTCAGAATTGGTTCCTCCCTGTGAGAAAAATGTTACTGTTATACAGACCATTTATTTTCACCGGCTGCATTGATCTGAGGGGAATATTATTTATGCCAGCTTGGCCAATGGAGTTCCACAGTCAACTCATTAGCCTTGATAGTTGGTAGATGCAAAACTGGATAGCTAATATAACAGGGAATATGAGATTAAATGTTCTTGTTTTCTGCTGATGTGACTTAAATCTGCATAAAAACATGATAAAACACTGATAGACAAATTTATTCCTTAAAATGAGCGAATAATATAAAGTTTTATATTACGCGAAAATCCCGAAACTGGATTCCCAAACACCGGTAAAATCCCGGAATCCAGGATGGTCAAAACGGAATTTGCTTTTTCCAAGCACCGAAAAACAGTGGCCTTATATTTTGTAATTTGGCCATAACTCAATAACCATTCAGGCTAGAGATCTGACATTGGAATATTGACTCTTTGGAATATTGGCCACTAGTTTGCCAAATATCATGTAATTTGGTTGGATAGTTGCATAATTATAGGTGCTTGAATGTTGTCATTTTGTTGTTTGTATGAAATTTCATGAAGATTGTTTAGCTGCACATACCTTAACCATCTATTGAGTCAGGGATCTTTAATTTGGCATGAGTTCTAGATGATAGGTGTTCTAATAATGTGCCACATTTCATGACAATATGATGCCTCATCTCAAAATTATATGTGCTCAAAATCTGTCATTTTATTTTTTTCAGGAAATTTCATGAAAACATTTCATCTACATATAACTCAGGCACCTTTGGAGCTAGACATGCATAAATTAGTATGGATAACCTTTTTGTAATGCTTATAGAATTATCTAAATATAGAAAGATTTAGATGAGATTTTTAAGCTAAAGGGGTTCAAAACTTTACTATGTAAATATTTGCAAAACTTTCTGAAAACTATCAAAAATGTAAAAGTTTATAACATCTCGGCTCTTACATGGATAGAGTAACATTTGACATGCATATCCATAGTCCATGTATCCTGGTGTCTAACACAACTGGTAAATTGGTTAAGCAGTCTTAATTTTTCAGAAGAAAAAAAATGATTAGTAACATGTTCTCACGTATTAATGATAGCATATTCTGTAGATGAAACATCCAGAATTTGTTTTTGTGGAATTTAACATTAACAATGCACTTATCACGACTTCATTTGATAAGCTGAGCTGAGATTCTTGCAGTCCTACTGTTCTTCACTGGGTGACTGTCCCTCTCCCCCTTCTCTTTTGGCATAGCCAGATTGACTCAGTAGAACTACTGATCCCACAGATATTGTCTTTGTTTTTTACAGTGACAAACTTCTTTAAAACATGAGTCACCTACTCCTTTTCTTATCAACCTACCTTGTTGGAATAGCCAGAATTCTTTCTTCCTGCTGCCCAAAACATTGTCTCTCCCCTCTACATCTTATAAGTACCTTTAAGTCCTAGACTTGCATGTATACCAGGCTTCCTGGATCATAGATTTACTGGATGTGATCCTTAAATATCTTGCATTCAGGTTGGCATTGTTGACACTCTGTGCTTTCTTGCTCCAACCTAGGGGTCTATCATTGTTGTGCTACCCAGCTCAGCTGTTCATTTCTTGGTGAAACTGTGCACCTAACTCCTGAACCTGGTGACTCTCTATGCTACCTGCCTCTTATACCCATATCCTTTAATTGAATTGAATTTTATTTATTTAATTGTTCGGTCACAGACCATTACAAACATTTATAGATATAAATACAAAAATGTACAACATTTTTTTTCATTCTTTAAAAAAAAGGGAAAAACACATTTCATTTTAACAACATTCTCATTACATAAGTACTAATCATAACATTTGTAATAAAACTAAAATCCCTATCAATAATTCACATCAACCCTGTATCCATGTTTATGTTCTTGTAATCCTCCTTCCAATTTTTACAATAGTTTCCAAATATCTTGCAGTGGACTTAATAATAATTTCATCATTTGTTGTAAACAAAATTTTTAACAACAACTCTTGATCATCACACAAAATAGTTCTACAGACTGGTATAATCCATTTATTTCTAGGCTTCTTGTACCGATGACAGTAAAAAATTACATGTTTTAAATCTTCATAACTTTTTCTTGTACAGGAACATAGTTTTGCATTTCTCTGATTTTCCGCCCTGTATCTTGCATCCATCATATTACTGGGAAACAACTCTAACTTGTATAATGTATATAATCTTCTTTGATTTGGGTCAGTAAGAATTTCATAATGATATCTAAAAAAATGATTAGCATCATTTATTCTAAACCAAGGAGAAATTCTTAACTTAGAAATGTTTTCCAAATCTTTAAGTTTATAGAGATTCAATAATCTCTGGGTGATACAGGGTTGGAAACTAAGACCTATTATAAAACCTTTCTCAATATTTTTCCTTATAAAATCCAGACCTATGACCTGCAAGATTTCATATACAGATTTTAGCCAACTGGATTTTAGATGACAAAGGTTTAACCAGTTAAGTTTTTCCTTTAAACAGCAGTAAGTTAATCTATGCTTTTAATGGTGTTGAATTTTTATCCAATAATTAACTTTTCTGGCTGCAAAGTATGCTCCTAAGGATACCATGCCCAATTCTGCCCTTATAATGCACATTGGAACAGACTTTCCTAACCCTAAACTTAATTGTAATATTTTATTTATTGGTATTTCAATTTTGTTTACCTCCTTTGGTTGCCAAATTTCCCCATTATATAGGGTTTGCGCATTGTACTTTGCCACAATAGCTTTAATAAGGGGTTTAACTGAATTCCCTCTATAATTTTTATTAAACCTATATAATGAATTAGCTGTTTTTTAAGGTTTAAAATCAATTTCTCTGTATGTTTAACCCATTTCCCTTCGTGCGAAAATTGAAGACCTAAATAAGTATATTCTTTAACTTTATCCAATATTTTTTCCCCAATCTTCCATTTAAATGAGGAATTTTGGCTCCAAATACTATAATTTGACTTTTGTATCATTAATTTGTAAATCATATTCTTTTGAAAATTATCCAAAATGTTCAACTTCATTTTAAACCAATCGAGTTAATGAGAACAACACCAAGTCATCTGCATAAGCAAGAGAAGCACATTTTGCTCAATATTTTTGGAGAATCTGTTTCCGATTCCTCCAATTTATTCAACAAAACATCAATATAGATGCAAAACTGGGTTGGTGTTAAAACACAACCCTGCCTTACACCCCTATTTGTCAGAAAAGGATCGGAAAGTTGGCCTCCTTTGCCAACTTTCACTTGTGCCCAAGTATAAGTATAAAGTTCTCAAATAATAGCAATTAACTCCTGTGAAATTCCCTTTTTTCCCATAATTCCCCACAATTTATTATGGGATATGGTGTCAAAAGCAGTACTGAAATCTATAAAAGCCGCATAAAGTTTTTGTTTCCTTAATGTAACATATTTTTCAACTAAATGCCAAATCACAAAGGAATTATCAGTAGTAGAATAACCTGGTCTGAATCCTGCTTGAGCCTCTGAAAAATCCCCAATATTAGACATCTGTTCTCTTAATCGATTTAAAATCAACCTAGCAAAAATTTTGCCTAGGTGATCTAAAAGAGAAATAGGTCTATGCATCGTTGGATCAGACCTATTACCTTTCTTGAATACAGAAATTATTATTGCTCCTTTCCAAGATGCTGAAAAACTCAATTCTCTACTACATACGTTAACTAATACTGTAAGAAGCTTGGCCCATATTACTGGTGACTTTAAAAAAACCTCTGAAGGAATTTGATCTGGCCCTTCTGGAGCGTTCTTCAATTTTAACAGTGCTAATGCCTGAAGCACCTCCTCAGATTTAAAGGGGGTAAATTGAGTTAGATTGTAATTTAAACTCAACCAGGAATTACCACACTCATTACTAAAAAAAATTATTTGTGTAATAGAGAATCCAAGACTCCATTGTAATATATGTATCAATCTCAAATCTAACTTTATTTGATCCCTTCGCCACTAGAAGCCAAAATGATTTATAGTCTTTTTGATTTATAACCCTTAACATCTCTTGCCATTTCTTCTGTTGAAAAGCATTCCTTTTATAAAGTAAAAAGGCTTTATATTTTTCTCTTTGTTTGTTTAGATCTTTAAATGTCAAAACATTCTTTTGTAACTTTACACCTCTTAAAACATTAAGTATCTTTTTTTCTTGATGACAAGTTTTTAAATCCTCACTAAGGGCAAATGGGTAGGTAGTATTAGAATTAAACTTGCAATCTTCTTTTTCCTGAGACAATTGCCTTGATTGTTTAGGAGTTGTGAATTGTTTGAGACCAGTTATAGTGCCCTGTAATTCACTAGCAATATTCCTCAAATCATTATGCCACCTAGGTTTAGGATTCAGTTCATAAAAATAATCAGGAGAAAATTCCAAGGAATTACACAAACTTGAGTGTTCCCTCTGACTTGTATTCCTAGAAGCCTCCAATGTTAAGTGCAACTCTGTACCCACTGTTTCTTTCAAAGCTGCAGAATTCAAAGTTGTATCTGCTGCTGATTTTTAACAATTGTCCCCAAAAATTTCGTTAAGTTTATTGCTAGGACTAATTGGATTATTGGTCTGATTAAGACATCCCTTGGAAGCCCCTGGCTCACTACCAATCATGTCATTAGATGTCATTTGAGCAGATTGTAGCTTTTTTCAACAAAATGATCTTTAATTTTAGTATGCTTTGTTTTATTTACTGCACTACTACCTTCTAAAATTGTCTCTATAATATCCAACTTATTATTCAGCATTTCCCATAACATAATTCCTTCTCTTTTAGCTATTGGAATGGTTCTATTTTTTAAGTTCGTAAATCCCTTTAATGTTCTACCATCTTGGTCCATTGTTTGCATTTGAGTGGGAGTACTACTACGTAAAAACCATCCAAAGTATTTTCTCTAATTCCATTAACATCATCTAAAGTGGAATGCATAGATAATTTCAATTCAATGGGAGAATTTACCAAGTGTTGTACAGAACTATGATCAATCTCTGCATTACTATTAGAAATGGAGCCTTTAAATCGTCTAGTTCCCCTTCATTGGCATCTGGTTTGAACCATGATCTTTATATAGATATCTCTGGAATTAATACACCCCTAACTAAAAATATTATGAATATCACAGCTAATCCAAAAACACAGAAATAAAAAGACTAATACCTAACAATGATAATCAAGTAAAAAAAAGGTTGATGCATAGCTTTAAAATCTCTTTTTTTTATATTTTATATTCCACCCAAAAAACTGGAAAACTTCTAATTCAATTTCTAGAATCTGCTTCTTTACCCCACAAAAACATTAACACCCCTAAAACAACAATTTACAACTCTTTAAAATTCCCTTTTATCTTCAAAACTGCACCAGTAAATAACATTAAAAGTGAGCTGTTTGTACTCTGAATTTTTTTAACTCCGAGTGGCATGCTGCACCACTCACGCTCACGTCGCTAGCAAAGCTATGCGCTTAGTAGCGCGTGTCTTTTTGTAGGTAAACTGCCCCTCCTCTCAAGCTGACATGCTCTAATGACCACAGGTATCTTCCAGCTCTCAATTATATGCCCCAGGAGATTTAAACAGACAGTTCTAGGCTTCCAGCTTTGTAGAGGAACCAAGGCACAAAACACTGTTCTGTAAACTCAGGAATCAGTGTAAAAAGCAGAATAACACAGTTCAGAACCTGCAAGTGTCTTTTTGTAGGTAAACTGCCCCTCCTCTCAAGCTGACATGCTCTAATGACCACAGGTATCTTCCACTATCCTTTAATTAGAACTCCCCAGACAAGGCTGGGTAAAATTAGAAAATTCCAGTTTTATGGAATTTTTCATGAAATTCTGCAATTTTCACAAAGACTCATGGGATTTGACTTTAAGTACATATGTTATTTTGCAATTTCTTGCAGCAAGCAATTAATATAATTGGCACACACAGTCCCCTTGTAAGGTCTATGAACCTATCAGATTTAATGGTATTGCATTCTCTAGTTTTAAAGTTTCAGTGGAATATAAATTGGTAGTTTACATTCTTGGAAAATGTAATTTTTAAATGTTGTGAAAGTTGAACTACTTTTAATTTAATCCCATTTAAAGCTGAAAATATGAACTTTTTCAGAAATGACCATGTGGTATAGTAGTTTTAAAATTAGAGGGACTAACCAAAATTTAAATCTTGGCAACATGTTTGGCAGGCTATAATGCAGTCCCATTTAAAGCTAGAAATCTGAAACTATGTATATACAAATGTAATGATAACCTGTATACCTGGCAATTTTTATAATATTTCAATGAATACTATCAAAGTTATACTAAAATTACAGAAATCCAAATTTCGGCAAAATATTTGACTACCTATAACTCTGCTCACTTTCAAGCTTGAGACTTAAAACATGGTGCATATATGCATTCTATATGCTTCTCTACATCCTGTTATTGTGGAGAAATGTGGAGAAGAATTTTTAAAATTATCTCAGAATAACTGAAAATTACATTTTGACCAAATGTTTGGCCATTCCTACCTCCACCCTTTCCAATCTACAACCCTGTAGTTTGGAACACATTTGTACACCATGGGGTACTGCTTACTTTCCAAATTGAGTGTCATTTGGACATGTACTTGTAAAATTATAGTGAAATAACAGAAATTTAATATTTTGTAAAATTCTGTAGAATTTTCATGAAAATTCTGTGGAATTCAATGGAATCAGAATGGTCATTCCACAAGCATTCTGCAGACAGAATTTTATATTCCACATAGCTCCAATATCTAGCACTGCCCCCCCATTACATATTCGGCATAATGACCTCACTGATTTTGACATCACTGATGCTTAGGAACAGCCACGCAGTAGCTGCCAGGGCAATTGCCTGTGATGTCACTATCAGTGAGATCACAATGCTGATGACATGAGGGGATAGACAGAGAGAGAGAGAGAGAGAGAGAGGTCAATTTCCAGGCTGAGAGCTGTTCCACATATCTAGCACAATATTTTTACATAGAAAACTTTCTAATGAGCAAAAGTTAAAAGAAAAATACTTCAGAAATAAAAAGTTACAACTGACTACTTCTTAAAATTTGTATTATTTTCCTGTCTGTATGCTTTGGTTTCTCTAGCTCTTTAATGGTTTCTTAGTTGGAAAGCAGCAAGGTGGGGGGCCAAAGGTAGGAGGGTGAGGGCAATAACCCTGACTAAACATTAGGTCCTGTGGTAGGAGAAGGTTAGACAGTGCAAACTGGATGGTCCAATGGTCTTTTTCTGCTAACATTTTCTATGTTTCTGTGTTACCCATTACATTTCTCCATCTCTACCTTCCTTGTGCTATTTTCACCCTAATCCTAGCAGGAAGGACTTCAGACAAGGCCAGAGAAGCCAAGTGTGCCTTCAATCTGTCTCCCAGCCTTAAAAAGTTGAGCTTGTCTGTCTCAGTAGGCTGGTTCACTCCTGCTCTCCCTCTTCCTACCATCATCCCTATCGTATCCATGTCCTGGATGGCTGATGCATCCAGAAGGCATCTAACCACCACCCTCACCTTTTCCCTTCCTCTCACCATCCTCACCTCTTCCTTTATAGAGTTCCCTATGGTTAGGATACTCCTTGCTGTCATCCTCTTGTTCTTATCACTGGGTGCCGTCAAGTCATTCTGCTCACTCTTTCTGACCAGTTTTAATTCCTCCCCCTGAAAAAAGTGAGGTACCTGAGCCGCCTCTCATTGTGAAAAGTGATTTGCTGTTGGGACTTGCTGAGCTTGGATAATTTCCTTGTGACTGCATCCTTCCCTCTACCCCTCTCCTCCTCACCACCCACTAGTCCCACAGGCCAGTGGGCCTCTGAAGAGTGGGGGGAGTGGGGTGCATCTGTGGATACCAGTTCAGCAGGTGTCCCACCTCAGATGTCTCCTTCCTTGCTGCTACCAGCTGTGCATGAGGCTCCACAACTTTTGTACATATGAAGCAGTGTCTCATCCTCCAGAGCATAACCTGGGAAATGAGCACCCCACAGTCTGTGCACCAGAGTATCTCCCCACTGTACCTATGCTCCATGCTGTCTGCTGTCTCCCTTTACACTAAACCTACTTAACCCCTATCTAACCTGCAATAACTGGGCTGGCAGTATAGCCTAGAGGTTAGAGTAATGAGCTGTGAATGAGCTTGGTACATGCAGCAGACCAGACCTGGATTTGATTCTCACAACCTCCACTTGCATACTGTGTGACTCTAAGCAAGTCATTTAACCGCCCAGTGCTCCCAGGTTGCCCCTGAAAACAGGCACTCATGCCTAGCAGGCCTTACCCAGTTACCAAAGACTAACATAAAAATAAATAACATCATGGTATTGACTATACTGTCTTCTACTTGCCAGAAATTCATTTAACTACTCTCCATAACACCTTACCCTAAACAAGGAGTCTGTCAAAATTCAGATTTACAGTTACCCACTAACTCACTTAGAAATTGAAATAGTAAGCTCCCCGGGTAGGGAAACCCTAAGACTCCAAACACTATCTGTCCTGTTAACTACAAATTGTAGTACCTGAAATGTGTACTGACTTTCAGAGTCTCCTATAGAATTGCAGACATACCTGTGGACAACCTATAGACAGCCCTTAGGTAGATGTCACACTCCTGATCTGGGGCACTCATGTAATAGGATGCAAATGCAATGGGACACTTGATTGACTGCTCTTTTATGCCTTCATCTGACTTCCTTGTTCCCTCTGGTTGGCTGCTCCTCCCTCATGCTCTTTCTCAGTCCTCCGGTGTCCAGTTTCACACATTTCCTGCTATGACTCCAGGCAGCTGAAAACAAAACAAAATAAGCTGAAAAAATATATACACAAAACACCTGTAATTTTGCTCTGTTTCTGATTCTCTGTATGGTGTGATCCACGCTGCTCTCTGAGTTGGTGATATTCTGATCTTTCATGCTTCTGTCCCACTTTCTGGTCTCTGCTCATAGGACTTTTCATGCAAACTTTGCACCATTTTAGTTGCCCTTCACTGGACTGCCTTTATCCTGTCTATGCCCTTTCTGTTGAGTGGCCTGAAAAGCTAGACACAGTACACTAGGTGGGGTCTCACCAATGAGCAATACAGTGGCAACCCACCTCCCTCCACTTGCTGGAGATACCCCTCCCTCCCTCTGCACCCTAGCTTCCCACTAGCACTACCTACTGCTTTGTCACACTGCCCTGCCACTTTGCTGTCATCAGGTTTGATAACCCCAATGTCTCCTTTCTTCTAAATGTCTGTCTGTACCTCCCCATCCTACACTTGGCTTCCGGGTTCCTATGCCCTTGGTGCACAGTTTGAACATTGTCTCAGCTGAAAATCAAGTCACAACCCCAGGGCAACACTGACAATATAAAGATTGTTTTCCTTATTATTATTATCATTATTTACTGAATAGTGAATTTCCATTTTGGAAAGTACAATCTAAATGTTATTGTGGAAGTTTACTTCTTACCGTTTGTGCTTTTCTGTAAAAGTCTTCACAAACTCCAATTTAGGAGCACATTTAATTTATGACATTGTGACATGGAATACTTTCTTTACCACAACATAGAAGGTAGTAGACTGTTACAGATGGATCAGTTCCTAATTCCAATATGTTCTCATTGTGATGGCAGTGCACGGGATAAGTGATACTTTGCTAATCACAATTAAAACAAGACCAAGACTGTAGAGGCAGTGACTGCAGAGAATGCTCCACTGTCTCCACTACTGTAAATGATAGATCATTAACACATAAACATCCCACAGTTCTAAAAACTTTCTGGCAAAATTGTCACCACCTGCTATTATCCTGTCAGTGAATAGCTAGAATTTTGGCTGCTTATTGGAAATAGGATGCTTGCTTGGCAGGCTGAACTGAAAAAGCTAGAAAGAGTATATATAACTAGAATTCTTTTTTCAAGACACCTTTAAAGCTTAAAAGAAAGCAGCAGGATAATGTTTAGAAGCAGTAAAACACAACTAAATTAAAATGTTATTCCAGCATTTTGAAAAGATGCTCTGATCATCACCAAAGAATATACAAATACAAATGCAAATACAGTAAGTTGTTTTAAAAAAACCTTTACATGATCTGAGCACATGTCATCCTTTTTGTACATGAGTCAGGATGAGGCAATTTTATTATGACAGAAAACTCTTCCACATGGCCCTGAGCATTTCACAGTACTACTGTACATACTGTAACTAAATGATTAAACACAAAAAAAAACAGGCCATCCTGACAGCATAGTGTCAGCACTGCTGTTACTAGTGTTGGCAACCTGAGTGCATGCCCCAAGCTCAGATCATTGGAGAACAAGCAGAAGAAGGATTGAGTCTTCCAAAGGAGTCTCTTCTCCTATGGGAATGGGAAGGTTTCCTTTCTAAGCTCTGCATTATCACAGCAGAGGCAGGCATGAGCACATTGAGCTCTCTCACACTGGTACATATAGAGGGAAAACCAGAGAAAAACCCTTGCCATAAGAATCACATGTGCACAAAGAATGAGGTCATACAAGGTGCAGGAGTTTGTGATATCTCAGGGCATCCTCCCAAATACTGTAGTAGAAACAAACGAGAGAGAGAGAGAGAGAGAGAGAGACAGAGATAAACTCTCAAGAAAGGCATCCAACATGCTGTCCATACGCTGGCACAATGTCATGAATTTCAGTAATGGTTGCAGTTCACATACTCCCTTTTTAAGGCTGCATGGGTGGAGCCATGCTGACTTATTGCTATGAAGTAGAACAGTATAGGGATTTGACCGGAAAGCTATTCTGTGTGGTTACACAATACTGCAGTCATGTTAACAGCATTGGTTCTCCACTGTACCTCCCCTAGCAGACCTGACATCCCCCGTCCCATCTGCTGCAGAGGCATTATTTTGTTCTGCCATCACTTTCTGTTTCAGCAATAAATCTGTTTAGTGTAAATATTCTGTGTTCAGGAGCTGTTTTTTTTTTTTTTACTCAAATGATAACAAAGAATAAATGCATCTTTTGCACCTTTCATTTTATATAAATGGATGAAATCCAGCATGAACGTGCTACTCCGGGGTGCCTACTCTACTCAGACAATTACAAATCTTCCCTAGGTGTACACGCATACACTCACACACACATATCCCTCTCCCCCCCCCAACTACCACAGTATGCATAGTAGAAGTGCATGTCCAAAAAATAATTGCCACTACACTTCAAAAGTAAACATGCTTTTTAGAGGAATAATAAAACCTTGTCATAAGGAGAAGCCAGCACTCAGTAGTGACACACTGTAGTCAGTGAGATATACATCCATGTCTGCCAAAACAAGGAAAAGGGGTGTTTTTATAGGCATATCACTAATGCTTATCTCCTTGTTCTACATTGACTGGGTATTAGTTTCACATTAAGGCATGCCTAATGATCAGTGTTGTTTGTCCATTAGGTGTGGGTTTTTGTGGGCTGCAGACAAATGTCTCTCCTCCCCCACTGCTTCCTGACTGGCTTTGCATCTTTCTTAACTAAGGTGTGTGACAAAGAAGCTAGCATGTTTGTTTTAGTCATTATTTATTCCCCTTACTTAATATGAGTGACAGAGAAGCCAGCTACTTTGTTTACTTAGCCAGTAGCATATGTTCTCTGTCCTACTCTTTAACCCTTGACTGCCAGCAAAGTTACAAGGTACTGGCACTGAGGACAGATACATCAGTTAGTAGTGCTGCAAGGGTTAATGCCTGGTCATCTTCCGTAATGTAATGTTCCTGATAAACTGATGCAGAATGGTAATAATGTCAATTTCAGTTGCTGACAGGGTTTGGTGGGTGCAAGGATGGTGATGCAGAGCAGTTTTCCTGTGTACTGCATGTCAGTTCTAACGTTTGGGCTAGTGTACGTCTCACCAAAAATAAATAATGGCGATGTACACTCACAGCGACTACAAAACAGGCAACGGTTTTCTAGGTTATGTGGGTGGCTGTGCCCCCAGCAGCCTCCCCCACTGGTGGAATTCACCCCCAACACATCCCCCTACTTAAAGATTCTCAACTCCAGGGGGGTGCATGTTGGTGTGTGTGTGTAAAACTTGAAATAAAAAAAACAGCCCTAATGCAAAAAATGATTACGCCCCAGAACCAAACCCGGCACCCTCCTAATCCCAGCCTGCCACCCTACCTACCATGCCACATAACCAGCTCAGCAGCCAACCACCTCACTACACCCCGCATACCCTCCCTCCCCTTCCACCTGCCGCATGGCGTGGTCCCTCCCCCACACTCGTGTATTTATACACGCATCCTGTCACCTAGTCGCCAACCCCAGTATCCTTTTTGCTACTCTGCCAGGTAGCTCAGAACACAGGCGCCATGATTGAAACACTCTTTTTGCAGTCGCTCAAGCATGGTTGCCATGTTCACTGGATACCCTGTAGGTCCTAGGCTAAGTGGACTTCAGAGCAAAATGTAGAGTAGAGGAGAGAGGAACAGAGAAGTTGAGAAGTCTCCCATGCTGTATATTGCTGCCTGCCGCAAAGTCTGTGCAAAATATTTTCTGTTGTTCAGCTCAGCAGGTGTGTGTGGGGGGGAGGGGGTCCAGCACTATCTTATTAAATTAAAAGGCTGCTTTCTGAGCTTTCTCTTCTGTTGTTGCTTGTGGAGCGGGATTAGATATCAAGAAGACTCATGATGTGATTGTGATTAGTGAAAAATAAATCATTCTTGTTCTTAATATCAAGATCATACTGGCTGATGTTCTACTGTGGTGTGTATTCGCACTACACACACTACAGCCCAGCATCAGAATCAGCCAGCATACTGATTATTTTTTATGAATGCTTAATTTCATTTTCACTGATCCTGATCACATCATAAGTAATCTTGCTGCCCCATCCCCCCAACAACGACAGCAGAAGGCTTCCATCAAATCAGAAAGCAACTTACTTATTTTAATTGAATCACACCTGGACTGCCCCCACCCCCCACACACACACACACTCACACAAACAGATCACTCTTCCACTCCACTGTTGGGCTTGGTCAGACCAAATGGAGCCTCAACTAGGCTGCTGGATGGGATGGATCAAGCTGATAATTAAAAGAAAAGGCTTGGCAGGGAAAATATGTAAGTGGCACTCCCAGTAGCCCATGTCAAACAGGTTTTGCACACTGGCAGACCTAGTGGGTACTCTGTCATTCACATCTGTGTGGACAGAAGACCACAGTGCCAGTGAGCAGCTGAAAGAAAAAAGACCTTCAGGGCTATGGATATTCCCCATTATGGGCAACTTAAATAAAAAGCCCTTCAGGGCTGTGGAGATCTACTATTGTGGGCAGCTGCAAGGAAAAAAGCTCATTGTGGCTGTGGACAGCCACCAGAGAAAACAACAAACAACTGACAGAAAAAAACTTTGGGGCTATAGAAACTTGCTACAATGGGTAACTCAAAGCAAAAAAGCCCTTTAGGGCTGTGGCAATATATACAGTAGGCTATTGCAATCACCATGTTTGTAGCTGACTTGTAACGATGTTAGCCATTAGATCCAAACAGCTTTCAGGATATAGGTAAACTTTTGCAGGCCATGGCAGTTTATAATTGTACTAGAGTGTGTCTTGTCTCTGCAACCCCTGTGATTCTTCTGGAGAGATTGCATGCTGCCTCCTGCCACATCCCACTGCCTGGATTCGCTTTCAGTGTACGCTTTGTGTCAGGTTGCATGAACTGAATTTGTTTGTTTTACTCTCTCAGCAGTGACAGCAAGCTTTTTTAGTTGAATACAGTATGGGCCCCATATTAAAAATTTGCAGGCTGCATCGTGCAAGTGCTTGTGCCACACAACTCAACCGTGCCGGCACAAAACAATGGCATATTCAGAAGATGCACCATAATATGCATTCATGCATGTGTTGCTGAATATTTCAAACATATGCAATCGCTCAGTGGGAGATGCGTGGTGCGGCAGGTGCCCAGAACCCAGTATGGAGCATACAGAAGAGCATGATGTAAAGCCAATTTCGTGGCACACAGATTTGCAATATTCAGTCAGGATATGCAGATGAACTCATTGCACAGTCAGCACCCAAACAGCACATTTGCATCTCATTACTGGAATGTATTCAGTCCATTTGCATACCATTGGCATGCACATTTCCAGCATTGCAGGACTGCACCACCACTCCACAAAGGTGATCAGGAGGTACTGCAGTCTAGCAGGCAGAACAGAATGCATGGACGAGTGTGGGTGGACTGCACTGGCCTGGGTTTAGTGCTACAGTACATATCCCAACCCTTTAGCACCCAACTGTGTACCAAGGTGTGTGACAACTGGGCAGAATGTGTGACACAGCAGCACACATGACAGTGCAAACTCGGAAGACTGTGAACATAGGTGCACAAATGTTGCTACTGTGTGCCGATACCTAGCATCTCATATTATCATACAAGTCAACATAACAGTCCCAATGGTCAGTGTGTAATGTCACCCACACAATGTGGGTCAGAGGCTGTCTGAGTGAGAACATGAGTGCCATACCCCATACTGTGTGACAGTTAAGAGGTTTTCAATACTACTACCTAGGTGGCCGAGCGCACAATAGTGGAAGGTTCCAGTGTTCTTGGGGCATGCTCCTTCCATCTCCAGGCTGCAGGTGGTGCCACCCCTTCCCAACACTACTTACAGCTGTGCACTGTCCACCACCAGTATACCACAGTGACCTGAACCCAGGGCCCCTGTGGCATTGTCACACTTCAGGGATGGCATTGGTGACCTGTATGTGGTTCCAGGTGGTGTGGGTCTGGCATGGGAGTGCTGTGTGCACCACTGTTGTTCAATCATGGGTGAGTGTCACTGAGCCATCCCTATCCCAAGCCATGCTGCCACCATTACTGCAATGCATCCTGCTCAACATTGTCCCTGACACCACCATGCCTCCGCCGGGTGGCACTCAGATGGTCACATGGGTGCAGACCATGGCACCTGGCACATGTGTCACAGTGTAGCAGTCTGCTCTGCTGGTTTGTTAGAAGGGTGCTTGACTACCATGTGGCAGCTGGGCATCCATGACCCGGAAGTGGTGAGAGGTGGCTGCCTGGGAGGTGCCGGTGGTGTCCTCCTAGGGCAACTGGCAGTGCTCGATGTGCAGGTACAGTGCGGCTGTGGCTTTGGGTACTGCCGTCCTAGCATGACTGCTGTGTGTGGGTGCCTGGAGCACATCCTGTTGCTCCTCCGAGGGCTGTCTCAGGGTCACTGTCTGCAGTTCTGCAGCTTGCCTGTAGGTGGCTTGACAACTTAGGACATCCCCTTACATGTCTAACTTTGCGTGGCACAGTTCTGTGTTGTGCGACACATGTGCCACACATTTTTGCTGAATATACACTTGGATGGAATATTCAGGTGCCAGCACCCTATTTTTGCACCACATACATTATTTTGGCACAGTCACATCTCTCCCTTTTGAATATCATGCTTCCACGCATTTTATGATATGCGAAGTGCATCTCCATTTTTGGCCATGCATCTCCTTTGAATGTGTGGGCCTACATCTACTGTTTACAGATAAAATACCCTACTTATTCCAATAAAAACATGCCTGCCATCAATAGTATATAGCCAGTCATATGACACAGAGTCATAAATTCACTTTTGGAAAACACTGTCACCATGCACTATGCTGTACTGTAACAGTCAGTTCCTGAACGTGAGGTATAAAAGATTGTTTTTCTCAATCAATACTGTGCGGAAATTAAGTAAAATGAAAACAATTGGGTGACTGGACTGTATGTCTTCAGGTGGATAAGGTTGGGAAGTCTGAATCTAATTGATGGGACTCTGGAGAGGGTTACAATGTAGCTTACAGACACATTAAAGAGTACTGTATGCTGCAAAACAGCTGAAGGCCTCAGCCTATGCGCGATGGCCTGGTGATGCCCTGAGCTGATTTGATTAAGGTGTCATCATGTTTGATGCCAGTAATGCACACACAATGTTTCAAATTAATCACTTTAGCCTGTGCAGATGTCAGGGAAAGTGGCACATTGCTGTTAGGTCCACAGACTCATGAATCAGTGTGTTGTGGTGAAATGCTTCAGTTCTACTAAAATGCTAATTACAGTTGTATTCATTTAGACCTGACATGCAATTGAGGTGATGCTCAGGATGGCACTAAAACAATTATCTCATTCTCATATCTGCTTGTAGATGTGGTGGGAGAGGTAAAGCTGTTTGAGAGCTTACTATAGGCCAGTTTACATAGCTGCATGCACCCAACAGCAACCAGAGAACTCGGGCTGCTGCAGTACAAATGCAGCAGTGTGCACACATACTGTATCTGATCACAGTAATTAGATCCTCTCCCCTCTCCCCAAGCTGCTACAGTGCTGTGGGCATGTTCCGAAATGGGCAGTTTAAGCAGCCATGTGGATGTCTGTACTGCTAGCTCTGTCATGTGATTGATGCTCCCAGCATGCTTCTCTGTCCTCCCATGATGTCTGAACCTGGACATCACCAGGCAGCCAACTGTACCTCAGACTCACAATCCCTCTTCAGTCTGGCTTGCATTGTCACTGAGAGAGGCCATCTAAATGCAGCTGCAAATCAGGGTAGGAGTCTGGGGTGGCACTGAAGCAGACTTGAGTGTTTGTAAGATTGGTCATGTAAACAGGTCTTAAGTCAGTTTCTATACTCCAGCCAGCACACTGTTTTCTCCTGGACATGTTTTTCTTGACCTAGATTCAGGCTCCGCTATTCTTTAATCCACATTAAAATGTTCATCTTACCAGGGCTAGCATATCCACACAAAAAAAGTCTCTATTAAGAATTATTTTAAAGCAGCCACTGGCCAACAGTGAAGTAGTTAGCAACTTTACAATAATAGCAGCAGAATTTCTTAATGGGCACAGTAGAGTACAGTAGCACCACAATGAAGATCAGCAGTCTGGAGGTATACTGACTCAACATCCAGCAGCTCTGAATAAATGGACCACAAAAAAGCCGTAAAAAAGTTGAAATTAAAAAATTTTGCTACAAAACCTGGAACACACATAGTTTTTATAGCAATGTCTATTGAGTGATACTGCCTGATTTTGTTTTGAAAGCCATTGCACATGATTTCCTGCATGTCTTCATTTTAATTTTCTGATAACTCGATTGTATTTGCATCTTGCTGCTATTACTATACCAGCACGAAAGTATTTGTATTTGCTGTTACGGTTATTTATTGTACTGTCAATTCTGTTATATCCTATTGAATTTTGCCTGAAAATAGGCATTTAATTGTGTAGTGCACCTTCCTGGTAAATAAAAACAAAATAAATAGGTAAGTGACTATACCCTAATCTGTGTACTAATGCACATTCAAGCTTATCTGCTGAAATCATACCCTTAGTCATGCTGTGCAACTCTAAGTGCTATACTCACTCAGGAATCTGTCCAGCCCTACATTTAAAGGTGATAGGAAATAGTTTTTAGACCTATAGGTGCCCTCTAGTTGTTATTTTATTGGCTACCCACCATTCTGATATGTTTTGACCTTTCTAGATAAATTAATAATCTAATTGTGTGGCTTTGTAACTACCCTGAATCCCTCTGTGCTCAGCAGTTGCTGCTCTCTATTTTTATGCTACCAATTCCAGGCCATTCAGATGGATAGTATAAAATGTGAGTTTCTGATGTCACAGAATGTCTTAGAATCTGAAAATCAAGAGCAGTAACTGGTAAGGAGAATGAAACTCTATGTAGAGCTGAATGCACTCCTAAAGCTAGATTTTTTATTTATCAAAAATTCACTAAAGCATATCAGAATATATAACTGGCATGGTAAGGAAGTTGAAAGGGCAGTTAACTATATAAAAATAATTTCCTATCTCCTTTAAAGTCTGAACTACTGTATGCTAGCATCCACCATCTGAATGGTAGGTTAGGCAAGTGCTAATCATCCTCTGTTTGAAGTAATACTTTTTGATTTTTACAGATATCCTGTACCCTACTTAAACACACTTTATGTGCATTCCCTTTAGTTCTTCTTGTATGAACCAGTTAAAACAGTTATTTATGTTCCACCTTATCTAGACCTTTTATTATGTAGCACACGTCATACGGACATATAGTCATTGGAATAATAGCCATGGACACAACAGTGCCGTTTTTAGTCAAAAAGACTTGCCGTCGCCGGTAGAGAGGTCTCAGGCAAAAAAGGAGCTGTTGTGACTGTTTAGTCATGATGGCAAAGCAATGACATTTTGTACCATTACAAATGGATGGTCTAAATACAAATATTTTTGCCCCATGCACCACTAAGTACCCTCATTTAAAAACAGGTTGATTAATAAACTTACAAGGGACTCTGAGGTAGGACCTGCAAGAGACCCAGGTTGCTTTGTAGCAGAATGAATAGGAGTGATGGGCAATGTGAGCAAACCGAGACAGAGGGGAGATAACTACAGGGTCTGGTCTCTGGTTTTGGTGTTGAGTGATGCAGACAAAAACAGGGAAATGTCAGTGTTTTTTATGCAGTTTCACTACCTTCACTACAGTCCCACAGATGGCGCATCAAACCTCATGCAGAAAAGTCTCACTCGCTCCTTCCAATTCTAAGAAATGCAACTGATGGATTAATCATAAAAGACAGCCTTATTAAATCAAGTTTGTATCTGAGCTTATTGAAGTGATTGTAGTTAGGGTACCAGCCTCTTCTAACAGCAAAAATTCAGGCCCAAAATAAAAATACTAAAGAACTGGTAAAGAATTGGTGATGATAAGTCTAAAGGATGGTGACTGTTTTGTTATTTACCTTAACCTTCACTACAGTCCAGGGAGTGGCAACTATTTAACCATTCTGTTTGGGGATTTGATCCATTTTGTCTGGCTACAAGAATGCTGAACGACCATTTCAGTAACTCTCTTTTGTCCTCATGGCATAATGTCAACAACTAATTAACCATGACATTATGTCCAGGTACCAAACATCCATACACGCAGCACACAATTAATACTACTTAATCTTCTCTTCTCTTCTCTCCTCTCCTCTCCTCTCCTCTTCTCTTCTCTCCTCTCCTCTTCTCTCCTCTCCTCTTCTCTTCTCTCCTCTTCTCTTCTCCTCCTCCCTCCCCTCCCCCCTCCTATCTTCCCTTCCCTTTCCCTTTCCTTTCCCATCTATGTCCTCTCTCCTCTCTTCCTCTTTATTAAGGTGTAGGAAATACAGATGGACACAGACACAGATTTTCAGGTGCAACCCACTTTGACTAAGTGGGATGTTTATTATTCTTCACAAACAGTTTGAGCTTTTGCACCACATAAAAGACATATTAAAGAAAACATTCAAAACAAAAGCAAAAGAAAAGACTTGTAAATCCACTTTCAGTGCAGCACAGAACTCCCATAGTCCATTACCTACACACAGTCAGACAATACTGACCCTATCTCTCGAGTTGTTGGTGCAGGTACTTCTTATATACCCACCCTCCCTCTTTTGGTCAGCTGACTAAGCATCATCACTTTGTTAAACATTTTATTTAGGATGTTCTTTTATTATTCAGAGAGAAAGAAGTACTGAGGTGCAGTCCTATAACCTGAAACAGTTTTCATAAGGCTAAAAGGACTATGCTAAGAGAAATAAGTTTAAGGTAAAGCGGAACTAGTTTGAGTGACAGTTGTTGTATTATAAAAAGGGGCCACAAGAGGCCTCTGCTCCCCTATAGTGAGGACTTCAGTCAGTCTCCAGCTTCAGGTGAGTACGGACATACTTTTTCCTTGTCTGCTTTTCTGGGCGCAGCTAGCAGTAGTAGTCAGGGTATATGGTTTTGCACCTTCTCTGCTTGACTAACAACTTCTTAACTCATTTTTATGTTTGCTTGCATGCATGTGCAAGAAACATAGTGCCTTCATCGGAGATTTCAGAGGTGTGTCACCTCCTCCTCCAATTCAGGCACTGTGCTGGCAGGCGAGGCCCCTGTAAGCCAATGCATTTTGGAGCTGTCTATGACATGCTCCAAAATGCAGTGGCATACAGTTGAAAGGGGGAGCTATGCTTGAGTGAGCAGCGATAAGAAGCTGCTCACGCGCAGATCCCCAGCCGCAGGCGCGGGGCTGCTTCGTTGCATGGGCGTATAGCCGACGGGTGCCCAATCACCGCCGGCTCAGCTGCATCATCTCGGTTCCCCCAGTAGTTGATGCCATGCTGGGAGCCCACCCCAGCGTGGCAATCCTCATGTTGCCGAGGTCCCCAATCTCGTCGGGCTGAACGCCTCTCCCCTGTCCTTGTACATGCTGGAGCCCATCCTACGCGGGCAAACGGTCCCGCGCTTGTTTTTAATTTTGCCGATGGGGTGCCCTAATCCCCATCGGCTGAACGCCCCCAGTCCTGGTGCCACACTGGGGCCCACTCCAGCGTGAAGCCCGGATCTACGATGTCTTTTTTTTTTTCCTGTAAAACGGTCCTGCGCGCGCTCCCTGCGCCTCCCACAACCTGCACCCACCCACCGCGCACCCAGCTCTCCCCACACCCCTCACCCCACACTTACCTCCGGAGCTCGGCGTAATAATCATCGCTGGACCGGGAACACGTCTGCACTCTTCAAAGCCGACCGCTAACTGAGGAAATGCCGGTAAGCTGTATAATGGGCTAGATAGGGGGGTTTCAACTTTATTGCATATCTCAGGCATTTTTGGGAATTTTTGCACCAAATTTTCAAAATGGGGTTTTTGGGACCCCTTCTCATGAATGATGTCACTGTCATGGCGTTATTCAGGCTCAAAGGGTGATTTCGTGCAGTGACTGTGCAGTGACTGTGAAATCACCCTTTGGGACTGAATACCGCCATGACAGTGACATCATTCATGAGAAGGGGGCCCAAAACCCCCATGTTGAAAATTTGGTGCCAAAATTCCAAAAAATGACTGTTTAACGAGTGTGCGTTGCGCAGTTCCTACGCAGGCTCGTAAGTTCGCGAAATTTCAATATTTTCACTCCAGATTTTCAACATTGCCATTTCACCACACTGTCTTATGAGTAGAACAGCTGTCATTTTTCACATCTCACCCAAAATGTGTTTTCACACTTGTAGCACAGAATGGCGCAATCAGTGTGCGAAATCAATGTACGGGACAAATTAAGAAAATCACAGTGACACTGTTCATGAGCAGAGATCTTGAAATGGCTATGTTGAAAATTTGGTGAAAAAATTCTTAAAAATGACTGTTTTACTTGCTGCATGCTATGTAGTCTTATGCACGCCATAGGTTTGCGAATTTTCAATATTTCCGCCCAGATTTTCAACATTGCCATTTTTCCACACCTTCTTATGAGTAGTACAGCTGTCATTTTCACATCTCACCTAAAAACGTACTCACTTCATGTAGCACACAATGGCGCAGTCGCTACAGCGAACTCAGTGTATGGGACATTAAGAAAATCACAGTGTCACTGTTCATGAGCAGAGATCTTAAATGGCAATGTTGCAAATTTGGTGACAGAATTCCTAAAATGACTGTTTTACGAGTGTGCTTGCACAGTTCCCACACTGCCGTAGTGGTTGCAGATTTTCAATATTTCACTCCAGATTTCCAACATTGCCATTTTTCCACACCTCCTTATGAGCAGTACAGCTGTCATTTTTCACATCCTGCTCAAAACGTGTTTCCGCCCATGTAGCGCACAATGGTGCAGTCGGTGTGCAAACTCAATGTATGGGACACATTAACAAAACCACAGTGACACTGGTCACGAGCAGAGGTCTTAAAATGGCTATGTTGAAAACTTGGTGAAAAAATGCCTGAAAATTACTTTAACGAGCGTGCGTTGCACAGTTCCTATGCATGCTCGTAAGTTTGCAGATTTAATATTTTCACTCTAGATTTTCAACATGTCCATTTTATTAAACTTCCTTATGAACAGTCCAGCTGCAATTTTTCATATGTCTCCCAAAATGTGTTATCGCACATGTAGCGCACAATGGTGCTGTTGGTGTGCGAAAGCAATGTTTAGGACAGATTAAGAAACTCAGTTACACTGTTCATGAGCAGAGGTCTTAAAATGGCTATGTTGAAAATTTGGTGACAAAAGTCCTAAAATGACTGTGTTACGAGTGAGCGTTGTGCAGTTTCCACCATCCTCGTTACTTTCATGACTTTGTAATTATTTTCAGTCCAGATTTTCACTAGTGGCATTTTTCAACACTTCCTTATGAACAGTACAGCTGGCATTTTCACAACATGGCCAAGTGTGTTTTCACACTTTCAGTGCAGAGATGCGTGGTCGCTGTGGGAAATCATTGTTCGGCACAGATAAAGAAAATCACAGTGACACTGTTCATGATCGGAGGCACCAAAATGCCTGAGTTGACAATCTGCTATAAAATATCCCCAACCTACTTATATAACAGGTGTGCATTGCACAATTTCTATGTACGCTCGTGACTTCACCTTTTTTTAAAATATTTTTACTACACATTTGCAACATAGCCATTTTTACACCTCCCCATGAAAGAGTACAGCTGTCATTTTTTACAGCCTGTTCGGAATATTTTTGCACCTGTGGTGCTAAATGCCGTAGTCACTGTGCATAAGCAGCTTTCGGCTACCAAACTGATATTCCCCCTGTTCATGAGGTGGGGTCACAAACCAAACATGTTGAAAATTTGGAGTTAAAATACCAACGAATGCCTGAGGTATTAGGCTTTTCAACTAAATCGCCCAACCCTATAGAGAATGACAGGAATCAGGGGTGTGACTTGGGATTCTTGCCTGTGATGCTCGCACCATCTCCACACCTGCAGTCACTGAGAGGCATCGAGGTATGCCTTGGGCTCTTCGGCCCCAAACTTCACCCCATTCTCCTATATCGCACCCATCTCACCGTATTTCCTAATGAAATGGGTGCATAAGGGCCAAAGACCCCAAGGAACACGTCACACTTGTCAGTCTCTGCAGAGTAGGGTGTGGTGAAATGGCGTGGCCATTATGCCTGACGACCCAAATGCACACCCCAATGCCTGTCACTCTCTGCAGGGTGGTGGTGGGGTTGGCTTCAGTTCAATACTTCACTGCCATTCCTATTACGCAGCTCTGTAACTTCTACACTACCACTGCCAATGCCAGTAAGCAAACATTCGGCATTGACAAATGCTTGTTAAAGCAGGGTTAAAGCAAGTCTGGTTCCAAGGTTTAAAGTAAAGGTTTTATCCCATGTCTATTGTTTTGGCAAAAATAAGCAGCCCACACATTTTAACTGTGGTTTGCTTTATCTAAAAACAAGGCACATTCTTTTACTCACTCTGCATATTGGGGCAAATAAAGAAAAATAAACTATCCATAGACAAGCTGCTTCTTACATACAGATTGCAGTACTGTTTCCCTGTGTTCCCATATGCTTACAAATAAATGTCATGACAACAATGTTTTACCTAGGACAGGCACAGGGCTGTACATAGTTTCTTATATACTTGTGTATAATATAGCAATACTTTTATTATTCATTATTGCATAATTCCCTATTCCACAACAGCATCAGGGTACAGAAAACAAACAGGGAAGGGACTTGAGGTTGTGCATATAATTTTATTTTTCTTTCAACCTCTAAGGCAGTAGTCTTTCTCTGCCTAATGAACTGCATAACCCTCATTTACTTGTGTCATTTTTATTTCTGTGCTTTACTCTGCACATTTCTCACTTTCTGGCAACAAAATCAGTTTATAAACATTACTGTAAGTTGGCTCCTTTGTCAGAGAACTCAAAGTCAGTGGAAATTGACCTCCCTATGTATGGACCCATGGAAGGAAGAGAAAATAAAAAGAAGAGTTATAAGTAAAGAGCATAGGCTTGTCTGTAGGTGGCCTGCCTCCAAACAGGAAATAAAGGGATAGCCTTATAAGAATGGAGAATAGCAAGAAAGGTTGCAACTTTAGAGAAACCGAATGGGGTCCTAAGACAGTAGCAGGGATGAACCCTTTCACACTTACCCACCCTTATTGAGAGAGAACAGTTCTTAACATGTTACCCTTCCAAGATCCCTGGAAGGGGTGGAACTCCTGCCCACCCACCCATTCTCAAGAGTTCCTTCCCAGGGTCCCTTACAACTACTACTGGTGATAACCAGCATTTCTACTACACACTCTGCAACATTCACAGTAACATGGGTATGACATGAAATAACTTACACATTTTGTACATTACTCACTTTGCATATTACTCAGCCATAAGAAAGCCTGTAACTACAGGGAAGTTTACTTCCATAGTAGTCCACCCCCTATGATGGGGAGGGGGTTGGAGGACCTCCAGCCCACCCTCTCTGTGAAGCTCCATCCCAGAGTCCCAGTGAACAACAACACTTATTGTTGGCCTACTAACAAAATACCCTAGGATCTACAAAAAAACATCTCAACTCATACACATTAACAGAAATTCAATACTTTTTCCTTAGAACAGAGACTGTTCACACGGTTAAACTGCTACAATCTTTGAGCTTTCAATTCCTGCTCCATACCATGACAAATAGTCAGCATTGGTATGGTCCTTTCCTTTCCTGTGAGAAACAGAAAACCGATAGGGCTGCAGAGCCAGGTACCACTGCATAATGCGTAGGTTTTTCTCCTGCATTTGCTGTAACCAGCGCAGCGGATTATGATCTGTCACCACCTGGAACTCAGTGCCCAATATTTAATATTTAAGAGACTCAATAGCCCACCTAAGTTCCAGACATTCCTTTTCAATGGTGGCATATCTATGGTCCCTTTCGTGTAGTTATCTGCTGATGTATATGATGGGGTTCTCTTACCCATCAATAAACTGTGTTAAAACTGTATGAATCCCTACTCCTGATGCATCCATCTGTACTATGAAGGGTTGACTAAAATCAGGACTTCTTAGTACAGGATAGGAACACAACCTTGCTTTAATGTTTCTGAAAGCTTCATCGCATTTTTCAGTCCACTGTACCTTATTAGTACAATGTTTTTTTGTTAGATCTGTTAATGGACAGGCCAACTCAGAGAACTTGGGGATGAACCACTGATAGTATCAGACAAACTCCAAAAAGGCCCTCACCTGTTTCTTAGTTGTAGGGATAGGACTATTAGCTACTGTAGTCACTTTGTCTACCTCAGGTCTAATTACTCCATTTCCTATCAGAAATCCCAAATACCTAGTCTCGGTATTGGCCAGTGTAAATTTTGTGGTGTTTATGGTGACTCTGTTTCATGGATGGTGGTGATCACCTGATCAAGATGACATACATGTGTGTCCCAATTGGGGCTAAACACCACCATGTCATCCAGGTAGGGAGCACAAAAGTCTGCATGTGGGATGAGCATTTGGTCCACAAACCGTTTGAAAGTCGCCACTGTCCCATGCAGACCAAATAGCATTATGGTGAAATGAAACAGTCCTATGGGGGTACTGAATGCTGTTTTTTCCAGTGAGTGTGGTGTTAAAGGGATCTGCCAGTGTCCCTTTGTTAAGTCTAGCATGGATATGTATTTTGCATTCCCCAAACAATCTATGATGTCATCAATACTGGGCATGGGGTAGCTGTCAAAAAGGGATGCAGCGTTCACCTTTCTAAAATCCAAACAAAGTCAGATTCCACCTTCCATTTTGTTTACTATCACTTTGAATGAGGACCAGGAACTCTTCGAGGATACTATAATGTCTAGGTGTTCTAGCATTTTTACCTCTTGAATGACATCCTCCCTTACATGGATGGGTAGTCTATAAGGTTTCTGATAGATGGGTCTGTCTTGTGTGACTCTGATACTAACATACTAAAATGCCAGCAGAATAGGCCTAATGGTCTTTCCGTCTGCTCGTTTGGTCAGCCCCCACCCTGGGAGCTGACCTTGTTGCCCCCCTCACCTTCTCTGGGTTCTCCCTTCCCATTTCCAGATATTCTTGCTGCATTGGATTTTGCTTCCAGAACCCTTCCCCTGTACCTGTCCCACCCCCTCTTGAACTTCTCCACTGTCTCTGCCTCCACCAGCCCCCAAGGCAGTGCATTCCATGGCTCCACCACCCTCTCAGTGAAGTAGCACCTCCTCCTTTCTCCCCTGAATCTTCCCCGTCCAGCTTCCACCCATGCCCTCTAGTGGCCCCCTCCTCCTTCCTTCGAAGCACCCTGACTGTTCCTCCCCTATTTACCCCCTTCATGTACTTGAAGACCTCTATCATGTCACCCCGGTCCCTTCTCTTTTCCAATGTGTACATATTTAGCTTTTCATGCCTCTCCTTATAGGTCCTGTCCCCAAGCCCCAAATCATTTTGGTTGCCCTCCTCTGGACCCTCTCCAGGAGTTTAATGTCCCTCTTTAAGTGTGACCTCCAAAACTGCATGCAGTACTCAAGGTGCGGCCTCACCAAGCAGTTATACAGAGGGAGTATCACTTCCCTCCTTCTGGAGGTAATCCCCCTAGCGATGCATCCCAGCATCCTGTTGGCCTTGTCTGCTGCCCTCCTACAAGTCTCCCAGTTGTTCATCTTGACATCCACCACCACGCCCAGGTCCCTGTCAGCCATCGAGACTTGTAGCATTCCCCCCCCCCAGGGTGTACACTTCGACCAGGTTTCTGACCCCAGGTGCAGTACCTTGCATTTCCCTGCATTGAACCTCAGCTTCCACTTTCTAGACCATCTTTCCAGAACCTCCAGGTCCCCCTGTAGGACCACCCTCCCCTCCTCCCCATCCACCACCACCCCCAGTTTTGAGTCATCTGCAAAGAGACTCATCTCACTCCTGATACCTGTCCTTATGTCAGAGATGTAGGCATTGAACAGGAGGGGCCAAGGACTGATCCCTGGGGACCCCACTAATGACCCTCCTTGGGGACGAGACTATCCCGCAAACTATGACCCTCTGGGTCCGGTCCTGGAGCCAATTGCCTATCCATCTGATTATCTGGTTCCCCACACCCATTTCTCCCAGCTTATCCAACAGGTCCACGTGAGGAACAGAGTCAAATGCCTTGCTGAAGTCTAGAAAGAGGACATCCACTGGTCTACCCAGGTCCAAGGCACTCATCACCCAGTCATAGAACTCCACAAGGTTTGTCTGACACGATTTCCCCAGGACGAATCCATGCTGTCTATCGTCCAGGCACACTGACTTTTCCAGGTCCCCCCAGCCTCTCCTTGACAATGCCCTCCATCACCATGCCCACCACCGATGTCAGGCTGACAGGCCTGTAGTTCCCTGCCACCTTGCTTGACCCCCCCTTGTGGATAGGCACTATATGTGCCACCTTCCAGTCTTGGGGCACCCACCCTGTCCTCAGAGAGATGGTGAAAAGCTCAGCCAGGGGTTTCGCCAGGACATCCGCAAGTTCCTTCAGCACTCTGGGATGTAATTTATCTGGCCCCGTTGCTTTCTCCATCTTAAGGGACCTGAGGGCTTCCTTCACTCTCTCTGCTGTGATTTCCACTTCCGCTACCTCTTCTCCCTGCTTAGCCTTCCTCCCTCCTGCCAGTGATGCCTCCCCCTCTCCCCAGACCCGCCGATCGGTAAGGGTTCCCCCCGCAGTATCACTGTCTCCTCCCATGTACGATGCAGCATCCCCATTTTCCTTGGTGAAAACTGAGGTGAAGTACTCATTTAGTACCTCAGCCTGCTCCCCCGAGTCCTGGGCCCATCTCTCCCCTGTTTTAATCCTACTAATCTGTCCCTTCACCCTTTATTTTTCCCCAGTGTATCTAAAGAATCCCTTGTTCCCTCTCCTAATTTCCCTGGCCAGGATCTGCTCCTTCCTTGCCTTAGCAGCCCTTACCACCCTAGTGGCCCTTCTAGCCATCAGCTTGTACTCCCCTCGATTCCTTTCACTCCTTGAGCACTTGAATTGCCTATAGGCTGCCTTCTTTCCCTGCACCACCTTCTGGACTTCCCTGGTCCACCAGCAGGGGTTTCGGGCCCTACCGCATTTTCGTCTTATTCTTGCACAGGTGCTGGTAGCATCCTGCACCCCTCTCCTGATGATTTCCCACCTACTATCAGAGTGCATGTCTGACCCAATCCCATCCAAATGCTCCTTAAGGATCCCTCCCATTTCTTTAAAATCCACCCCCCTGAAGTCAGTTACCTCCGTCTTTGTGAAGCCTTCTACCCCTCCTAGGTCCTAGCAGAACCAGACCGTGGCATGGTCACTCCCCGCCAACGGGTCCCTTACCTCCAGGCCCCCAATCTGGTCACTGTCTGCCAGGATCACGTCCAGTACCCAAGCCTCCCTGGTCGGTTCCCCCACCTGCTGAGTTAGGGATGCATCTTGAAAGACATCCAACAACCTCTGTTCCCTGGTCACCGAGGATGTCATAGTCTTCCAGTCTGTTCCTGGCATGTTTAAGTTCCCCAACACCACCACCACCCTTCCCCTGCCTAGTCTGCAGTGTCTCTGCCACCAGACTCTCCTCCAGCTCCTCCGCCAGTGCAGGGGGGTCTATACACCACTCCTATTTTTACTGTCTTGCCCCCCCTTGTTATCAAGGTGACCCAAATTGCCTCGAAGGTTCCCTCCACCTCCTCTACTCCCCCTATGCCAATGCAGTTTTTGACTATCATTGCTACCCCTACTCCCCTTCCCTCCCCCCTGTCCTTCCTGAACATAGTGTAACCCTCCAGGTTCAGGTCCCAGTTGTGTCCTGCAGTGGCCCAGGTCTCAGTGACCACTGCCACATCCACCGCTCCCTCAGTTAGCATCGCCTGGAGCTCAGACATTTTATTGCCCAAGCTCCTGGCATTTAGCAGGACTACCTTCCACCCTATCCCTATACTTCCATTTCCACTGCTTGTGTTCCCATGGGGATTCTGTTTTCCCGCGGTCTGCACTTTACCAGTCGGCCTTTTCCCGCATTCCTCCAGCTCCCAAGGGGGGTGGAGAGGAGTCCCTCCTTTATTGGCCCTCCCTCAACAGCCTTTTCTCCCATCCCTTCCCCCTTCACAAGTTTAAACCCCACTTTTCACCAATGAACCCCTCTATTTTCAACTTAAGGATTCCCCTCCCCTCCAAATTGAGATGGAGCCTATTTCTAGTATACAGCTCCTTATCCTCCCAGGTCTCCCCCCAATCCCCCATCAACCCATACCCTCTGGTCTCACACCAATCCCTGAGCCACTGGTTTATATCCTTGAGGCGGGTGAAGTTTTCCCTAGGGGCATCTGATTCTTGCATCTTTAGGTACCGAAAATGTTGGTGATAAGTTTCCATGTTGATATCGTAATGTCTCAGAATTTCCTTCTTGACATGATCATAATAATGAGCCACCTGGATGTCCAGTTGACTATAGACAACCTGTGCTCTGCCAGTTAATTGTGGGGCTAGATGGATAACCCACTGTTCACATGACCACCCACATGTTTATGAGCTACCCTCTCAAATGTTGTGAGGTATGCCTTTATATCATCATTGTCCTGTAAACAGCTCAGTTTAATGTCTCTTGGGCTCTGCAGTTGATCCGTGGTCCCTGCATGTATGACCTGTAATACTCTCATTGTGTCAACCCATTTTGCATCTTGTCTCCTCCTTTCAACTTCTCTTTCTCTGTCCAACAGGACCTGGCACATACAAAGCCACTTTAGAAGTTCCCCCACATTTTCCTGAGGGGCATGCTCTAGAACTGAACAGGAGGTATTCACATCTTCATTGCTTTCCTCTATCTCTGGTAGCTTGTCAGCAGGATCCTCCTCCACATGGTCACTGTGGTCATCCTTATCTCCCATAGGTTGTTTCTTCACCTTGGGTCATACATTCAAGGGAAGGCCGGATAACAGTGGTGCTCCTGTCTGAGCCACCATCTTCCTGGTAAGGGTGCCAAGCCTCTGTCCTCCCTCTGCCATGTGCCCACCTGGGACACCAGGTGGTATCCGTCATGATGTCTCCCTTCCCTGGTGAGACACTTACAACTGTAAATCCCACTTCTAACACCAAATGTTAAGGTGTTGGAAATACAGATGGACACAGACACAGATTTTCAGGTGCAACCCACTTTGACTAAGTGGGATGTTTATTATTCTTCATAAACAGTTCAAGCTTTTGCACCACATAAAAGATATGTTAAGAAAACATTCAAAACAAAAGCAAAACAAAAGACTTGTAAATCCACTCTCAGTGCAGCACAGGACTCCCTTAGGCCATTACCTCTACACAGTCAGACAATACTGACCCTATCTCTTGAGTTGACAGTGCAGGTACTTCTTATATACCCCCTCCCCCTCTTTTGGTCAGCTGACTAAGCATCATCACTTTGTTAAACATTTTATTTAGGACGTTCTTTTATTATTCAGAGAGAAAGAAGTACTGAAGTGCAGTCCTATAACCTGAAACAGTTTTCATAAGGCTAAAAGGACTGTGCCTAAAGAAATAAGCTTAAGGTAAAAGGAACTAGTTTGAGTGACAGTTGTTGTATTATAAAAAGGGGCCACAAGTGGCTGCTGCTCCCCTATATTGAAAACTTCAGTCAGTCTCCAGCTTTAGGTGAGTATGGACATTCATTTACCTTGTCTGCTTTTCTGGGCAGCAGCTAGCAGTAGTAGTCAGGGTATTTGGTTTTGCACCTTCTCTGCTTGACTAACAACTTCTTAACTCCTCTTTAAAGCAGGGTTAAAGCAAGTCGGGTTTCAAGGTTTAAAGTAAAGGTTTTATCCCATGTTTACTGTTTTGGCAGAAATAAGTAGCCCACACGTGTTTAACTGTGGTTTGCATTATCTAAAAACAAGGCACGTTCTTTTGCTCACTCAGCATATTGGGGCAAATAAAGTAAAATAAACTATCCATTGACAAGCTGTTTCTTACGTGCAGATTGCAGTACTGTTTCCCTGTGTTCCCATATGCTTTCTTATAAATGTCATGACAACAATGTTTTACTTAAGACAGGTGCAGGACAGTACATGGTTTCTTATATACTTGTTTATAATATAGCAATACTTTTAGTATTCATTTTTGCATAATTCCCTATTCCACAACAGCATCAGGGTACAGAAAACAAACAGGGAAGGGACTTGAGGTTGTGCATATAATGTTATTCTTTCTTTCAACCTCTAAAGCAGCAGTCTTTCTCTGCCTAATGAACTGCACAACCCTCATTTACTTGGGTTATTTTTATTTCTGTGCTTTGCTCTGCACATTTCTCACTTTCTGGCAACAAAATCAGTTTACAACCATTACTCTAAGTTGACTCCTTTGTCAGAGAGCTCAAGGTCACTGGAAATGGACCTCCCTATGTATGGACCCATGGAAGGAAGAGAAAATAAAAAGAAGAGTTATAAGTAAAGAACATAGGCTTGTCTGGAGATGATCTGCCTCCAAACAGGAAATAAAGGGATAGCTTTATTAGAATGGAGAATAGCAAGAAAGGTTGCAACCTTAAAGAAACTGAATGGGGTCCTAAGACAGTGGCAGGGATGAACCCTGTCACACCCTTCCATTTCCCTTTTTCCTTCCCTTTCCCTTTACCCTTCCCTTCTCTACCCTCATCTCCTCTCCTCTTCTCTAAATGAATTGTGTATATACAGCCTATCCTCTTAGCTGTTGGCCCCTAATGTACTAATGAGCTTATTGCCCCCGTGGTACTAAAAGTACATTTAATCAATGTTTTTTCTCTGTACTGTGGTAATCATAACTGGTCACGGTACTGCAGGTGAAGTGTAACACATAAACAAAAGTGCAACTAAAATACAAGCAACAAAAAACAATGCACTGCTGCCACCAAACATTAATCAAGGCAAACACACCAAACAAAATATAAGATACACTCTCACTGCCCACCATAAATAAAGAATAGGGCCCCTACTCCACTGACATGTTGCACCACACTGATGATTTTTCTAGGGGATAGTAATAGAGACTCTATCAACTTGTACAGCATGGATAGTGGAATAAATGAACGCTTTTTTTCTAAGCAGTGAACATTTCCTTTACCCTATGATGGGTAGTGGGAGTGCTCTATATTTTCAGCTTCCCGTGTTTGTAGTTTAACATTGTCTTTTAAAAGGAGAAGATTAGCTCCTTTAACTTGCTTGTTACCCTGCCTCCTAGTGCATCCCAGCACTGTGTAAATATCATCATCATCATCATTTTTCTAGCCAGGGGGAGGGGGTTTATATTTAACACAAATATAGAAGATGTGAAAGACAAACATAGGTCTGAAGGTTCTGAATCTGCAGGTAGATGATTTCTTACTCTATGTACAATATAAGCAGCAGGAGAATCCTTTATACATTTCTATTTGCCAGAAGAAACAAGCATGATTAATACAAATATCCTGGCTTAAAGACATTCAAACAAAGTTTAACCCTTTTGCAGCAAAGGCTGTACACATTGTACTGTTTAACACTCATTTAACAATTATGAGTTACCTAGCACTAAATATAACAGTAAACTAAGGTTATGTGCCAGATAATTGAAAGTTCCTGATTCAGTGGGAAAATTAAGTTTGTTTTAGTAGTTGTGCAAACAGTGTATTAGACCACAGTCTCCTTTAGTCTCATGGTCAAAGTGTTTCCACCACCATGGTGAAGGTACTGTACCACAGGGACTTGTTCCAACTGACCAAAGGAAACCATAGAAGCTTCAGTGGGTAACAACTCTGTGAGAAACAGGTAGAGAGAGAAAGACTCAAAGAGCATTGTTCACTTCAGTTAACTGTTTAACTATTTTATTTAGTGTGTTCTGATGTGCTATTAATTATTTTTAACCTTTGTGGAAAAAGAAATAATTTGTGCAGTAAAACAAGAGGAGTTCTGGCTTTGTGTTTCATACTACAAGTTAAAAGATTTCAAGAGAATCCAAGTATTATGATATCAGCAAATGCCAACTACTTTGGAGCCCAATGTACCCCAGTGAGAAACTATACAATAAATGTTTTTTTAATCTTTTTTCAAAAGAAAAATACTTTTTTTTATCTTTTTCCAAAAGAAATAGATCATTCTTTCAGCAACAATATCTGCTTTTTACTTGTTTGCAATATTAGGGTTCATCTGTGTGATTTTACAATATATTTCTAAAACAGAAATTGGCTTCTGTTTTCTTTTCCTTTGTAAGATATAGTTAGAAAGAAAATATCACCTCTAAATCATGACAGAGGATCAGATTACAGGTTATGAAAAATTACAATTTCTATTAAATATGTAACATTTTAAGGGGAAGAAAGCTGTAATCTGCAAGAAAAAGTATAAAACAGATTTGCAGTTCCACAGTAAAATATACAGTCAGCCTTGCCAGTTAATATTGTCTGACTTTATAATACAAGGATTTTATTTTAATTATTTTTTACTAGTAGATGGCAAAATAAAAAGAAAATGACAAAAAAGGTAACTAAAGAAACAAATAAAAGAAAGCAATGTGATTACTAAGACAGAGTTTGAGTGATTTTGCATGCATAACTTATTTGACCATAATCTTGTCAGTTCCCATGACCAAAATGTTCCACTTTCATGGTAGAGTCCCTAGAGGGACATGACCCATATGAGTTACAAAAACTAAAAGGGATGCAATGGACTAACAATCTAAAAATAAGAAACAAAGGGACTCTGGCCAAGCAGCAACAGTACAAATTAACCCTTCATAGCTTGCAGTATAGAAATATGGAATATCTTTGGAGTAACGAGCCTTCACCCCGGTAGAGAGAACCGCTGCAGATGCTAAGTTGTAGGCTACCTTCCCTTCTCCAAGCACATGCATCTAAAAAGACAACTGCAGATGAGCTAGAGGAAGTGCTACAGTTGGGTCTGAAGCAACAAGATGGGCCCAGTAACCTTGGGTAGGGTTTTCTAAAAGCTTTGTGCTAGCTGCGTCCACTATTTTCAGAACCAAAATGTATCCAACTGTTAGATCATCCATTAGATGGTCTAACAATATTTGAAATTTTTTTTTATATACTTCTTTATTGTAAGTTTATCATGCCATGAGCAATATACAACACAGTAAACCAGTTCAACTTCTTAAGAATATTACAGAATAGAACAACTTTTGAACTGCTATTTTTGGAAATAATAACACATAAGTAGTAACGTGACATGTCATGCATCCCATATTGAAATTACTCAAATCTATAAAATTTAATAATGAACTATATAAAAGATAAACGACAACAAACACCAACTCTAAAAAAATGTATCCACTGACATCCTCTGTTAGTAAGTCTATTCATTAAGAAAATAAAAAGATAACTAGTTAAGTATATACATGTTAACATATGTATTGTAAAATCTGCTAATTAATCTAACCAACAAAAAAAGCTTCTGCATGGGTACTCAGAGTAGAAAATTGGGGGGGGGGAGAAAATGCATTCTTAAGGGGGCAACACCTAAAGTGCCGTCCCCACACACATACTTCTACCTACAGTATATAAACATAGGCCTCATGAAGCCAAACTCCAATATAAAAAGGGCCAAGGTTCTATTACTATTAAGATAACACCAATACATGTTCCCTGAGTAAAAGAGTTCCCATCTAGTCCATCCATTTATATATGTCCCTTGGTGGTGTTGTATCCCAAAAGAGAGCTGCTCCATGGTCTATATCCAGTGTATCTGGCCCACCTAATTTGCCTCCACAGGTGGGTCTGGCTGAAGCCAATTCCTTGTTATAGAATTAAAGAACCTTCGCTATCCAAAGCCACAGTATTCCCCAGACTATTTCACCCATACTGTATCATATTGTTTCATACTATATAACAGGCCATCTCTGCACTTCTAGAGCTGTTTTTCTCTGTACATATATTGCCCTGACTATGTATTGCCTATGGATGATTGACTCCATTTTACACTCTTACACAACTGTATTGCATGTGTATCATGCTCATTCATTGAATGCTCAGATGGGCTGCCGGCCATGGAGATGAGTGGAGTTCTGTGCTGGTGGCTTGATCAGGGTACTGGGGGGGAGTGAGGTGGGCTCTGACTAAACACAGGGAGGGGAGTGGGGATCCACTAGACATCAGTGAAAGGAGGGATTTTTTTTTTTTTACAAAGACTGGGGACCAGGGCTCAGGGTGACTGGGGGTGGGGTTCTTGATTTGAATTCAGCCAGTGACCGGCCGGAGGGGGGGACCACTAGACACCAGGGACATGGATGAGGATTGTTGTTTTTTTGAAGGCTTGTGGGCCTGGTGGCAAAATCAAGACATTTTAACCCATGGGTGATGAAATTTCACCCACTTGTGGCAAATTTTGCCAGTTCAAGGGTGAAATTTTGCCCACCCAAAAAGGCTGAAATTTTGCATTTTGCATGGCAAAATATTTTGTGAAATGCTCAAATTCCGTGAAATATTTTGCACAACACTAGTCACTTAACAGCTTTTTCTTTGCTTCTCTTTGTCTCTTTTTATAGGCTGAATTTGCTATTAACTGACCACATATAATAGCTTTTATTGTGTTCCAAAGGATAGTGGGGGTTACATCCGGAATATCATTTTGTGTTATGGCCATTCAAATGTCTTCGATTTGGGCCTTTTTTTATCTTGGATTAGAGACAAATTCAGTCTCCAAAACATGTTCTTTTTAGGCTGCCCTAGGCTGAGTGTGATACTGATGGGGGTGTGGTCCACTCGTATCATCTCCCCTATAGTTACATGTCTCAGTTGACCCACCACCTCCTTAGGTAAGAATAGATAGTTCAACCTACAGTATGTTTTATGAGCTGATGAATAAAACATATAATCCCTGGTGGACCCTTTCTTATATCTCCACATGTCACTATAACCTAATTCAGCTAGAAATCTACCCACTCTTTGAGCAACTCCATGGTCAGTATTCAGGATCTGAGAGGTAGAGTCCAAATGAGCCATAGTAAAGTCTCCACCCATTATCAAAGTACCCTCTGCCCATTCTCTAATTTTTGAAATTGTAGCATGACAAAAGGAAAAATCTGAATTTGGGGGGACATACACTGAAGCCAGCATCAGAATAGTACCATTTAGGTTCCTTTTAGCAAGGTATAACAATCTTCTGGGTCTGTCAGTGTACCTTTGACTCCAAATGGAGTCCTATTCAGAATAACAACCACAGTACCCCAGCAATGCCACGTTTATAACTTGAGGTTGCCACTGCACCAAAACCAAATTTTAGCAGTTTATCACGCTCTGTCTTGGAAAGATGTGTCTCTTGCAGGAGACAAAACTCTGCTGTAGTTTTTTCCAAAAATGACAGTCATTTGCTCCCCTTTCTGGGACTAGTAAGGCCATGTATATTATATGATATAGTAGTGGCCATGGTGTTAGCCATTTTCAAATAAAAATAAGATGTTCCTGATTTCCCCAGTAGGACCCCGTAACCCTAAGCACCCATAGAGTTGCACTAGGCAGATTTCTAAGAACCAGAGGATAACAGTATTACTATGATAAATGTAAACAATAAACATCAAAGAGAAATATAGGTAAACCAATTTTACAAAAAATTTTTATGCTTCCTAGGTTGAAGGTCTGAAACTAAACAAACCACTAGCCCCACTCCCCACAAGATAAAGATATACTGTAATTATCTCAGTAAAATGAGGGGTTGGGAGGAAGAGGTAGTTTTGCACCCTAAAGGTGCAGCATCTCTCAGAGCCCTTGATGTAAAAATGTGGACTCTACTAATATTTACTATAAGATGTTGCCAGTAACCCTCACATGATGTCTTTGAGAGTAGAAAGTAGGACAACCATACATATCCCCCTTCCACTCCTAGTAGTTGAAGTGATCCAATAATATAGCAACCAGTTAGTTAGTATAATCATCAGTTATGCTACAAAAATGCATAAGACTGTAATAAGAAACCCCAAAATAATCCATCTCTGTTATTACATTAACTCCCCTGAGAATAATTATCAAATCCAGAACAAATATAGCAGCCAAGCAATGGGAAAGTCTGTATGTGACAGGAAAGAGTATAGGGTGGAAGTGTAACAGTTACCTCTCATGAGGTGTCAAATAAGAAGGCAAACATCAGACATTTGCTCACTCTGAGTTAGCTTACATTCAACTTGCTCATATAACTAAAAGAAATCCAATCCGTTGTGGTCTGTGTCCCAATTTCTTAATTTCAATGTGGTAGATTATTAGAATACAGCAGAATCCCAAGAAATAGACATTTTGTCAATGCTCCTTTTCAGACCTGATAAAATGCCCCTGAACTATGCAAAAAAATGAAATATACAGTCTAGCTCTGCGAAGTGTTTAGATGAAAAAATTCAACCTTGTACACTTGCCACAATGCATAAACATTACAACCCCTTACTTACAGATCTTTAGTCCCACTGAAGCACTGTGACAATTATCGCTGGCCCAGTTAATGCAACCTCATTAATATGGTTTATCTACAGGAAGTTCTGACTCTCCATTTCCCTCTAGCAGGGCAACCTTGATATCAGCCTTACCAAATGAAAATCTACAATCTAGAAGCAGGAGAAATTAAAAGATATGCACCACTCAACGGGAAAGTGCTTCAACACAGCACAGGTCTTCTTTAAATCTGACAAGTCTGTAAATAAAAGGGAACCCACCAGTCAACTCATCCTCCTGGTCAGCCTTCTGTTTTGCAGTGTCAGGGAAAGAGCAATCGGGGTTGCTGGTCAGGCTTTGTGAGAGTCCACCAAATGACAATCTGCCACTGGGTCCTTCCTTTTTAAGGCAGTTTTTGAAGGTGCTATTGGAAGCTCAATCCCTCATTCAATTAGGGCTTCTTTAGCAGCCATGGGGGACTCATTGGCCCAGATATTCAAAAGGGTTGCACCATGCGCAATAGGGCTGCTCCAGCGCAAGTCCGAAAATGCACCATTTTGCGATATTCAGCAGGAGGCAGATGCGCCCCCCAAATCACACTGAGCAAGAGCGCAATGATAATGACTGCATGTGCAATTGAAGGGGAAGGAACCATGCATAAATGGCACAGTGTGATATTCAACAACATGCGCCATGTGCAATAGGGGAGCAAGCGGAAGTTGCATGATAGCGGAAATGAGCCAAAATAAAAAGGAACAAGGGAGAGGCACAAGAACGCTACAGGAAAGGCACATGTGGCTGACCGCTAGGCAGACACACAGGGCAGGAGGGACACACAGAGCAGGACAGGGAAAGGGAACCCTGAACCCACAGGAACAGGGAAGGTGTGGGGAGTCACAGCCAGTGCAGAAGGGGGAAGTGCCACACAGCACTGAGGCCACCACAGGAAGGTATTCCCGGTGCAGGGGAAGTAGCAGCCAGGACAGTGGGGGAACACAAGAAACAGCTGCTGGGGGGGAACACAAGCCAGGGACATGGTCAGTGCCACCATCCAGATGGAGGCAGTAATGGGGGGGAGAAGGCAGGCAGCTGGGGCCGCAGCCGTGGAAGGCCCTGTCGGCGGTATGCCCCCAACAGGCAGTACTGAGCCCACACCAGCTTTGAGCTGTACAGCGATACTGAGATTGTGGGCTGGTACTGCCTGAATTGGGCAATTCTGAGGCAGCTTTGTGAGCTGTGCAGTGATGTGATGCAGGCACCCACACGACGGAGCCATGCTCTGTCAGTGGAGACTAAAGTGACAGCTTGCATGTGCTTGCTCACCACGGGTACCATCCAGAGACCAACAGGGGACACCACAGGCATAACCCAGTTGGCTGCGTCACGCCACCTCAACCCAATTCCTCAGTGCAACACTGCCACATGCTGCGGAGTACATCCATTTCCTCAGCACACCAGAGGAGTGCACAGCAAACATACAGGAGTTCCACAGGGTGGCATGTATGCCTGGCGTGCTGGGGCAGTAGACTGCACCCATCTGGCCATCTGCACACCACCTGACCCCGAGGTGGCTGCATATATCAATCTAAAGGTCTATGCAGACATCAACTGCCAGGCAGTGTGTGATGCCAGGGGGTGTATAATCAATGTCTGTGCCACACACCCCAGGGGAGCACATGATGCCTTCATCTGGCACCAGTCCACACTGTGCCACAGATTCTAGAGTGGGGACATCCCCACTGGCCACTTAGTGGGTGAGTATGCAAACCACACAGAAAAACACAGAGCTTGGAAGAGGCATGGTCAGAGGTGACATGGGTAGTGGCCTACATGGCCCAAGGCAGGGCGACGCTGATCACCAAACTAACCTCCACCCTCTACACACAGGAGACAGTGGATACCTACTCTGTCCCTGCCTGCTCACACCATACCGGCGGCCCACTACCCCATTGCAGCAACACTACAATGAGGCACATGCCACCACATGCAATGTCATCAAGCGGGTGTTCGGGATGCTGAAGGCACATTTCCATTGCCTGGACACCTCTGGCAGTGCCCTACAGTACAGCCCCTGAAAGGCCTATGGGAAATTCCTGGCCTGTTGCATCCTGCACAACATGGCCAATGACTGTGGGATAGCTGTACAGGTCGGAGAGGGGGACAGCGATGGGGACAATGAAGATGATGGTGATGGGCAGCCCCACCTTGGGTGACGGGATCCCCGACTGCTCTGGCTGGCACAGCTGTACCGGGACACCATCACAGAGGAGCACTTCAGCCAACCCAGGTAAGTCATGGGGCCATGTGCAACCACCAGTGGCAAAGGCACAACCCACAAACACACATGGACACACACCAGGGATGCATGCTGTCAAGGGAAGTGGCCGAGCATGGAACCGCACACACCGCCAGGGATGGGCGAGGTCTAACATGGCACGCAGTCATACCCACACACACACACACACCTCACAAGACGTGCACAAAGGGTAGGAGGCACACCGACCCAGACCGCCACCTCTAGCCACACACATGTCCACAGACCACCACGCCCACTGCCTGTCATTGTGCGTGTGTCAGATGCTGGGCACCATTGCACAGTGGCGTAAAGTGCAACGCAGGTATCATTATGCACACATCACAGCGGACAGCAGCCAGCAGCCAGAAGTGTATGCAGATGGAACGTATGTGTGCGTGCAGGGCTGGGTACTCCACCCATGCATTGCCCGCTGAATGACACAATGCACACAGAGCAGTATCAGACAGTAGCTATGCTGGGAGACAGGTCAGTCATGCGCCACAGTGCCACGGCCACCACGGATCCGTGGGCAGCCCCGCCGAGACCCACCAGCAGTGACAGGCTGACCACTGGCCTCATGGAGTGGCACCGACGATCCCTTAGGGGTTCCACTGTGTGAACGCGACCGTGCTTGCGCAGACGTCTGCAGCACACTGTACATGCCTGCGCCAGGCATGCTCGGGATGCCCACAGCTGAACCTGGTGTCGACAAGGATGGTGTCGCATGATGCGAATACGGGTTGGACATTGCACTGCCTGGTGTCTGCGACGCATGGGCAAATAACTGTGTGCCCATTGTGGCCATGACAGCTGTGAATGCCTGTGTCTGTCTGTCAATGGCAGCAGTCACATCCTCCGGCAACTGGTTCATCCCTACTAGGAGCAGAGTGGTGTCTCTGCTGCACCGCTCCTCTGCCTGGCACAGAACCACACTCAGTGCATTCACCGCCATCACAAGCTGCATCTGCTGATTGACTGATGCTTGCAGAATGCAGGTGTGCTCATCAAAGAGATCATCTGTCTGATCGGCATGTTGTACCTCAGGGTGTTCACAGTCCTGATGCTCATCACCCCTTGAAGATGAGCGCTGCACACCAGGGTCAGTCCTGGGCATGTCCACAGGTGGTGCACTGACGCCGCCCCCTGACACTGTACCCCCATGGCCATTGGCCGACTGCTGATACTGCCCCTCTGGCTGCCACTCTCCAGGGCTCAATGGTGCTGCCACAGTGGCCACAACAGTCCCACTGTCCTGGACACACACCAGTGCTGCCCCACTGGTGCAGACAGGCACAGGCTGGGACTGTGATGACACACAGGCCTCCATGGTGGCACCACCCACAGCCATGGCTGCGATGTCACCTGCTGTGTGGCCATCCTGTAGCCCACACGTGTCACTGCCCATGACGTTAGCTCCATAATTATCGGTGATGGATCCGGCACCAGCTCAAGTCTCAGCATGCTGGCATCCATGGACGCTGGCATGCTGGGACACAGGCAGGGCCTCCTCTGCACCTGCTCCACCAACATCAGTCCGGATGTCCAGGCGGGCCCACTGTCGCCCTGACCCCCGTATTCCTGTGAAGGTGGATGGGCCCTCCTCCATTTCCATGATACTGGCCTCAGTGGAGAAGCCTACCACCACTGACCCATGTAGATGCTCAGGAGCTGTAAGGGGAAAAAAGTAGCATTACTGCATGTGACCTACCCCGTCCCCCCAATAGGCAGACCTATGACCTACTATGCAGTGATAGGCTGCCACCTGCCTGAATCCACCACCCGAACACCCTCAATGGCGCAATGCTGCATGCTACCAGCAACCCGCTCTTCCTGTGGGGTCAGGGCGTTGCACCTCCAGCTGTCCCCACCGGTCAGACCGCTTGCCCTGATGGCAGCCACCTTCTTTAATTCTCCACCTGTCCTGTCCATCTTCTTGCACTCCTGCATGGAGCGCTGGTGGCTGCCATGCAGGTTGACAGCACGTGCCACCTCCTCCCAAGCAGCAGCACGGGCCTGTGGTGTTCCCTGGCGTCCGCTGAGAAGTGGTTCCTGATCGAGGTAGGCCTCAAACAAAGCATCTGTCTCTGCCTTTGTAAAGTTTGGCCTCCTCTTCCTCCCACGACTCTGTTCCTCTTCCTCCACCACACAATTGGTCATGATTCAAAATGTGAGAATGACAGGTGTTACCTGTGACTGTGCAATCCCATGCATGTCCCAAACACCACAGTCCACACTCTCAAACAGCATGCAACCCACCGCAATAGGCTGCAGTAACTGACTATGGCCAGTGCAGCCCAAAGTCGCATTTTTATAGTGCAACCCATGCAAATGAGGCAAGGCACATCTTTAAGTGGATGCAAATGCAGTGACTGCACCATTGAATGGCTGATTAGATGATTTACATATGCCGGCTGAATATCGCACTGTTGCACTTTGCGCAATTGTGTTGAACATGCTGAGCCAAGGGCACAGTTCTGTGACATGCGCAGTACACACCTAACTGTGCATGCCCGGGTTGATGACGTAGGTGCCTGCTGCACTGCTGATGTGCTGTGCACAGGAGGCAATGCAGGGCACGGCCACCATTGTGCCAGTGGCGCTACAGCGCTTTTCACATATATGGCACTGTGGCACTGGGGCATCGTAGGTGCACTGGGGAAACTGCACTGTAGGCTGCTACAGAAGGTAGCACACAGGCACCTAATTGCGCCACATGCATTGGGTTCCAATCGTGCTGTAGCTGTCCATGCGCCAGAGACCCTTGACCCTGTGCCCGACCTTTGCCCCTAGGTGACATGCGTCAAGCTTGGGTGCACCACTATCGCGCTGTTCAGTGACAGCACGATAGGGAATGGCAGCGCTGTACAGCACAGCATCTGCATGTGGCAGGACCATGCTGCTGAGTGCCATTTTGATTCAACCAGACAGCAGAGATGGCATGGAGGTGTGCAGTCATTTGGAGACAGGTTGAGCTTGCCAACCTGGTGGCTATAGTTGAGCCCCATGCTGGGGCTTTGTATGAAGAGGCACCCCTGGACAGGGTCAGGAGTGTGGTCTGGCTGGAGGTGGCCGATGCCCTGGAGGAGGCCACCGGTATGGGGCAAATGGCAGAGCAGTGCCGCCATTGTTATGGGGACCTGAGGTGCAGGGACCCAGACCTGCTTGTCCACCTGTGGGCATGTGCCAGGAGGGGCACGGTGCCATGGCCAGGTACGTGCAACATCCCTACACTATTATCGTCCATACGGGTATCACAGTTGCATGTGTCTGGCACATGGGGGGGGCATCTGGTGTTGGCCGTGGTGGTGATATCGGGGTGTGGGGGTGGATGGGTATGGCTGTGTGGGATTGCACACACATAGGGGCGGGGGGACTTTGCTACTGGATTGTACTGATGTTCCTCTCTCCATGTTTGCACCTTAGGGCCAGAAGAACACCGCTAGAACTGGGACCAGAGGTGCCACATGGAGGAGCAGTGGGCCAGGAGGGATGATGGTGGTCTGTGGTGCATGGACCAGCCTGATGATGGTAAGTGCCTTACATCCATGACTACTATTGCATGCTGTATAACTGGGCGGGCAATGGGGCATGGCCACCATCCACTGCCATGCACGCAACTTGTTACAGTCAGCACTGTCCAGTGGCACTGCATGTCTGGGAGTGCGTCAATGGTGGACCATGCGTGCACCAGACACATGGCTGTGGCACTGCCTTCACACCGCATAGCAAGTCACTGTACAGCCATGGTGGTGCTGTGCAGGACATGGGTGGTGGGTGTGTGCAGTGGTCTACATGGCTGTGGCTGCCTGGGTGGGCAGGTCTTGTGGACACGGTCACTGTGGGTGGTCACACACCATCACAGGGGCATGGCACATGGCTGTATGTCATGCACAATGGGTGGGCTGCAGGGGGCTGGACAGTCACACTTATTGACTCTGCTCCCTCATCCTAGGCAGACGGCAACTCCAGGACATTCAGCGGAGTCTACGTGAGCTGCTTCAGGTGGCGAGGGAGACTAACACATTGCAGTACTTTCCTTCTCTAGACACCACTTATCAGGACTGTAGCTTGTATTTTGACTAAGAGGTGTTCTGTGCAGATGGTTTACAATTTAGTTTGCATGAACCTACCAGTACCTACCCAGTTATTATCAAGTTGTGTAACAATCATTCCATTTAAAAAGTTACATTTGATTAAGAACTTCAGTACATAAGCATTTTTTCAGAGTTTCTGCACATCCTTGTTGTGGTGGTGTTCCGTGTCAGTTTTGTATTTAAAGTCTCTTACTTCTGTCCTCTTGTTACCCCATGTAATTTAACTCGTATTTTTGTAACTGGAAAAATAAAATAGTGTGTTAACACTCAAATAGGCTACAGTTGCAATTGTAGGTAGTTGTATACACTACAGTGTAGCTACCTGTTCTGATTTCTGTTTGCCATTTGCAGATAGTACTGTGGGTGTCAAATCACACTTACTCAATAGAAATACATAATCATATACTTCTGGAGGAAGCCAGATGTAACAAGCATATAAATATGCCTGCCAAGAGATGTTCCGCTTCTGGGAAAGGTTTCTGAGCAGGAAGTGGCTCAAAGAAGTCTGTTGGAAGAACCAAACCTATTTCCACATCAATGCCCTCTGTGAGCTCTGCTGCTGCTGTGGCAGCCAGTAGCAGCAAAATTGAAGTTAAAAGTGGCTTCAAGTCTGTGACTCATTTTTTTTCTGCCAAATCAGAAGCTAGCATGCTTGTTGGGAATGACACTGGGAAAAAGGGAGACACTCACACCAGTGGAGACACAGAGGTCCAAGAGGAGGTTGAAAAAGTTGTTGGTGTGACTGTTGTTCCTGCTCAAGGTGGAGCTGATGGTGGTGAGGGTTTAGTGTCCAGCTTCAGTCTGTTTTTCCTGGAAGAGGAGATAAGGAAAGTTAACCCCCACAGTGAGGAGATGCAAGAGAAGGGAGACATTGTACAGGAAGTTGACAGTGATAGGATGGAGGTGTACTATATAATATGTTTCGGTACAGATGATGATGATGAGGTGTTGGATCCCCTGTGGAAGCCAGAAGTGAAAAAGCTGTAGGGTGATGATGAAGTGCATTTAGATGACAAGCCTGAGGGTGAGGATATCAGCAAGCCTACAACAAGCAGTCTAGTAACCCCACCTCCCAAATGTAGCATGGTGGAAGTCATGCAAGTGGCCCCAATAGCAAAAACTTCCACACCTTTGACTCCACTGTCCAAGTCCCAGTACCATGTCAAATCTAAAGGTACAAAGTCCCTAGTTTGGGATTTTTTCATGCTTGATGCAACTGATGACACCATGGTGATATGTCAGCTGTGTCAAGCATGTGTAAGTTGTGGAAAAGAGGGCAGCCACATAGGCACCGGTGATCAGCATGCCCACTTGAATAACAAGCATCCATTGCACTGGTACCAACACCAGAAACATACCAGAGCTGTTGGTGGGACTTCCCTTTTCCAGCTTAATGTTAGTGACAGCAGTGCAATAGAGCAGGAGGAGGGAGTGCTGAGTGGGTCAACGGAAGAGGAGTGAGAGGAATCCTTTTCTCTCTTGAGCAGTAGGTATAGTAGCAGTGGAGTTGCCACTCCCTCGAGTTATAAAAGTACACCACCAGGCACCAAATCCACCAAAGTAACCAGTTTCATAGATGAAGTTCATCCCAGGCACCAGGACTCACCTGGTATCCCAACAAGAACAACATTGGTGGCACAAGTAAAGCGTTTTTGTTGACCCGTCCCCAAGATTCAGCCCACATTGAAGACTGTGTTTGAACGGCACTCAAAGTACTGCCCCAATCATGCTGATGCCCGTGAGTTGAATGCAGCTACTGCTGAAATGCTCATCATTGACCTGTTGCCCTTCTCGTTTGTGGAGATTCCAGAATGCTGCCATTTGATGGCCTGTGCCTGTCCAAAATGGCAGGTGCCATTGTGAACATATTTCTCAAAAAGTGTCAGGCCCAACCTGTACAGCAGAGTTTCACAGTCAGGTCCTACATGTCATGAAGTATTCTGCCTCCAAATATATCCATCTTAGCATGGATATGTGGACAAGTGGACAAACTGCGGCAGCTCATATCTGTGCATAACAGCACACTTGGCACAGGTACCCAGGGTGGTCATTTATGTGGGGCCTGGCAAAAGCTGCTTCATGCAAAATTGTGGTGGTAGCAACACACCTGGTATTTATCAGAATGTCGCCATCACTATGCAAAGTGTTATGGGGTCTCATACTGGTGAGAAAATGCTGAATGTGCTGCTAAATCAGATTGATGAGTGGCTAAATGCACACTCACTCACAGCGGAGTTTATTGCCAGTGGCAGTGGCTCCAATGTGGTGAAGTGCATTACTGATGGTGTTTTTTTCAGAGTCCCTGCCTGGCACACTGCCTTAATCTAGTCATGCGACAATTTCTGAACAATAATGAAATCAAGGAAACTGTGCCTGTCACCCAACGCATCTGTGTGCAATTTGCCCATTCTGAAAAGGCCCATGATCATCTGAATGAGCTGCAATGCACTAACCATCTGCTTCAGCACTGCATGAAGTTCAATGTTGTTACCAGGTGGAACTCCACACTGTACATGCTGGACTGGCTGTATGAGCAGTATAATGTGGTTTCAGATTACCTACTGCTGCACACCACCCAGGATAGTGCTGGAGTGTTCTTAACTCTAACAACAGAGCAGTGGCAACAAATGGATGGCATAATATTCATTCTGTGTCCATTTGAGTATGCAGCACAGGCTGTGAGTGGGGACACTGCCTGTATAAGTCAGTCAATACCCCTTATTCATGTGCTGAGGCAGACACTGGTGAATGTCTGTCACCAGATGGAGGCAAGTGATGATCACAGTGCAGTTTATGTAATGGGTCACATGCTCTGTATACTGGATAGCAATACCCATATCTCTGGCATTATGCATTCTAATGAGTTTGCTATTGCTACTACCATGCTGGATCCATGGTACAAACATGGCTTGCCTGCCATGATTGAAGGGGGTCATGTACGACTGGGCAAATTTATGAATTACCTTGTCAGATGGGTACATGGTGCACAGATGAAAAAATGCAGAGACACAAAGGGCACATATACCAGGTGTTGCTACTACCACCACCACCACCAGCAGCAGCTCATCACAGGCCACCAAATTTGAGAAAATGCCCAAGTCACAGCAGAACATGGAAGGTAATCCCATTTTGGATGCTCTGTACCAGTCAGGCAGGGAAGAAATTGAAGACAAGGAGGAGGAGGAGTCTGATGAGGCAGCAGAGCTCAGGGCAGCACAATGCATGTTGGATGCCTACATGGGAGACACCAAGCAACTTGGCATCACTGATGAGCCATTGGTGTACTGGAGCAGCAAAGTGAGTGACTGGCCTGCACTGCCATCAGTTGCTTTTAAATACCTTAGCTGCCCAACACCCAGTGTCAGTGTGGAATGGATGTTCAATTCTGCTGGGGCCATTCTGCTTGACTGGAGGACAAATCTGTCACCAAAGAATGTGTTCATCCTAACATTTATAAAAATGAATGAGGCTCACATTCCACATAAAACAGTTATTTCAATGGTATTGCCACAAGAAATGTGTCTCAGAGACAATGATGACAATGAAGGCATCCACACTGGTAAGGCTTCTACTAGCAGGGAGGTAGATGAAGCAGCATTGCTGACCAAATTGGTGATGAATCCAGTCTGAAGACTGTGAGGGCTACTTCATGGATGATGTGTCACTGGAAGAAGTCTAAAGGTGTTATGCCCCCCAACCCCCAGCATCCCCCACCCATTTCGACTGAGTATGTTCTTTTATGTTATTGTTATACATTTTAAATGTTATTTTGATGATTGTTCTGTATTACACATCCTGTTAATCCATTTAATTTGATTACCTAACCTAGTAACATTTTAAAAGACAAAGAACCTCTGTGTGCAAACACTGAGGCAAGGGTTACCCCAAGGGCATTTGGCTGGGAACTAAGTTTCACAGGTTTGTACACATGCCCATACGGGCATCATGGCTGAGATTACAGTTGTTTTACAGATTGATGTTACAAAGGCCTCTCACATTTGTTAGCACCCTTGCAAACTGTGTGAGAGGCCTTTTGGCACCATGCAATTCTGCTTAAAGTTGAACCAGCATAACATTCTGTGGTGATTTGCATATACAGCCCATGATGCTTTGCATTGTGTGGGCATGTGTGATTTTGTATTTTCTAGTAACAATGTTTACTTCAGTTCATTTTGGAAAAATTAATCACCCCAGCTCTACTAACTGGAATGTATAAGTCAGCAATACACAATGGCCCCATTGGGTGACAAATACTGAACAACATCTTCTCCATTTCCACATATACCTCCTCCATGAGACCCTGAATGTGTGTCTAGTGAGCATGCCACCACTGTATATTCGATGTAACAACTTAGTCAGACAGTACACAGCCAGTACTATGTTACTCAGAAATGCGTGAATACTCCATCCCTATGTATACAAATAACCATCATGTAATCCACCTCCTTGCCATCCATCCTATGTGTATAGCACAGACTTGAACAGTGTGGGCCATCACTCTCGTACTGCCAAGAAATACAACTGAAAAGCTGTGAAGCTGACAGATGCATGCTCCTGCATAAATAGCAATCACAGACTAGTACATCAATGCTGCCTCTGAGTCCAGCTAAATTACTCATCTTCCTCCAGCAGTCTTCCAACAAGAAGAACCACAGCATTGCCAGCATATTTGGGGCCAGTATGACAACCAGCATGATGCAGCACTTTTTTTTTTATTTAATTTTTATTATTTTTCTCTAATAATTTAACACAGTACAATACATATGAGACATTTCAAGTATACAGATACAATCAAGCATATGCAAGCAATAACACAGGAAGATGTGTAGGTTACATGCTGATAAGAGCACACCCAGGGGTGTACTAAGGCACGAGATGCTTGCACCAAGTACCTTATGCCAGTGGGCGTGCTCTTATCAGCACATAACCCACACCTCAGAGTGTGTTATTGCCCTTATAAAATGGGCTAAGTAATTATTTAATGGTAAAAAAACATAAAATTGAGGATTGAAGAGTATAAAAAAAAAGTTTAAATACTTGAGATAGTAAAAAAATAGTTCCCTTAATATGTGACTTTGAATAGTGTTGCATTGGCAGCACAGGATTGTAAGTTATGAGGCCCCCTTATGTTGTTTTAAGTTATTTGACTTTATTTCTTGTGACTTTTTACTGTGGTGCCTGGTTTTAAATGTGAGAGATGGTTTGTTTCAGAGCTCCGTTGTGTGGTGCAGATCATCGAGTGAGACGAGCCCCACTCCCACCTGCTCTGTCTGTGTTTTGTTGTTTATTTTTATTTTTGGTGTGTTCATTTTTATATTTTAAGTCTGCTGATGATTGTCATTTGGAGGTATGGTCAGTGATTTTATAGATTCATTTTCTTTGCCATATTTTCATGTGACACGAGCAGTCAAGGATCACTTATGGTTTTTCATTGGTGGGATTAGTCATCATATCAGGGTCGGTAAAAAAATGTTTTATCTGACAGGATGCATGGAAAACATTTTTATTTATGTGTAGGTTCTGAACGAGTAAAACTGTTTCTCTAATAATTATCGGAAATGTTGGAATTTATGGACAAGTTACGACTCAGTTTCATCTTTGTCAAGTGGGAAGGAGAAAGAAAAGGTCAGAGTGATTTTTTTCAGTACAAAAAAGAAATATGTCCAAGATTCTATTGAAATTGCATTGGGTGAGGGGACAATGTAACACCAGGGAGTGCTTTGCAGGTTATGGGAGTACTGTGCAGAGTGGGTGCACGTTTGGTTAATATGGCACAGAGCTGCAGGCTGTTTCTTTAGAAAGGATGGTGTTGAAAACAGTGATATTTTTTTGTGCTATGGCTCAGCTTGGCAGAATTAGTGCCGGTTGTCCCAATACATGCTGATAAGGACATGGCTGAAACTGTGTTTTAGCCAGTCAGCATTCTGGATTTTTTAATCCAATTTTATAAGAGGAATTAATACATCCGTGAGGGACATTAGAAGGATCTGGGAGCAGTATATCCATTGACAAGTATGCCAATACTAGTAAGGATTCAGTTACAGAACATTTAGAACAGTCTTGGAGCTGCTTGGCCCCAAATGTGAAAGGGATGCTGTTCGAGCTACAAGTAATGAACCCAGTATGTCCTCATGCCTCTTCTTACTGCTAGTACATTCTTCAGGTAAATATATCATGGTACAAAAAGGGGGTCCTGCAGAGTAACTTACAAAACCCACTTCCTCCATCTAATTTCAACTGAGACATCAGAATTTAAACCCCTAGAATAAAGGTGCTCTAAGGTGTAGAGCTTCCTCATAATCCCAAGTCAGTCATGGATCATAGGAGGTGTACTATTACCCCACAAATGTGTAATAGCCGTGTTGGCAGCTAGAATATAGGTTACTAGTAAGGATCTCTTAGGGATCAGAAGGCCTTCAGGCAGAACTGTAAGCAGTACCAATTTGGGAGTGAGGACTGCCTCTTCCCCTACCAACTCCCCCAAGGCCAAAGCTATATCACACCAGTATCCTCTAATGCTAGGGCATGTCCAGAAAATATGAGAATTACCTGCCTTCATTTCCCCCCACACTTTCTCCAGAATTTCCCATAAGGTTCCCCCATTGTTTTAGCCACCTTAGCTGGGGTATTAAAAAATCTATTCCTTGTTTTCCATGAGAATTCCCTCCAGTAAGGGGCAAGAGGGACCCTCATGGAAAGCTTTGTATACTTGTGCCAGTCCTCCTCCGAGACTGGGATTTCCAGTTCTCTATTCCACGGCTCCAAAATTGAGCAGGTGGATTCTTGGGAGAGCTCCTGTAACTCCTCATAAAATTTTCCTATGAAGTGTGGCAGTAACAGACCATTCAGGGTTGCAATAAAAAGGTGTAATATCTTAGGAAGTGGGTTTGGCAAAGCATGTCTACAGGGAACCCCTCTGTATTAAAAGGTCTGTAAGTGATTCGTACACCTGATGGTCTGCCTGCTGTATTCCAAATGTTTCCAACAGTTTACAGAATGAAAGAATGCTATCTAGTTCTAGTAACTGAAATAAGAATGTCAGGCCTATGGTCTGTTCTGAGTGTGGAAATAAGTAAGCCATCTCTGACTTAATAAGCCTTAGGAAATACTGTATGCTACTATCCCAAACTCTTTCGAGGTATATAACCTACGCCATGTCTCTAAAGTGGAGTGCATGCCCTGCAAGTAGTGGGGAGCCCTGCCAAAGGAGGAGTCATGGAATATATTACCAGAGAAACATCCTGAAACTGGTTGAGAGTTAATTCTAAAGTCTTCAGGGAAGGGCATATGTCAGATTGCTCCAGTGCATAATTCTAACTAATTTAGTGGCCTGTGCATATTTTAACAAGTTGGGGAGGGCTAAGCCTCCTCTTTCCTTGGGGAGCTGCAGAATAGTCCATCGAATTTGGGGTCACTTACCCTCCCAAGCAAATCTTGCCAGGGTACAGTTCCATGAAGTAAAATATATAGATGGGGGAGCATCAGTATAGTTTGGAATAAATATAACAATCTGGGAAGAACATTTCTTCTAATAAGATCTATCTTTGAATAGAAGGGAAGATGAAGTTGAGGCCATTCATGAATATCACTTTCTATCTGTAAGATAAGCAGCTCTTAGTTGATCAGCATTATATTTTGAACATTCTGGGGGAGAGTGACTCCAAGATACTTAATTTTCATACTCCACCATCTAAATGGGAACCTGAGTTTTATATTATGAGGGGGAGTATAATGGAAGGATAAAACTTCTGTCTTCGACGGATTTATTTTTTACCCTGATATCTGAGCAAAATTGTCCAATATACACCATAAAGCATGGAGGGATCTGTCAGGATCCTGCAGGGTAAGCAGAATTTCATCTGCATATAAAGTGAGTCTCCTGTCCCTTTCACCTAACTTAAATCCCAAGAGAGCCTAAGAGTCCCGGATCACCTGTGCCAGGGGCTCAATATAAACTGCAAAAAGAAGTGGCGAGAGAGGACAGCCCTGTCACGTACCTCTATCAAGGGGTATCAGAGTAGAACTTTCTCCATTAAGTCTAATATAGGCTTTAAGGGAAGTATACAGCCCCTTTAACCAGTGACTCAATTCTTTAGGAAAGCTATATGATGACAGAACCTCCCAGAGAAGTTGTCAGGAGACTCTGTCAAAGGCCTTGTAGGTGCCCAAGCTGATCAATATGGAAGGGGAGGGTTCATGGACATGTACTCCATTAGGGGTATTATACATTGAACATTGTCAGCTGTTTGTCTTGATTTCAAAAAAACAGCTTGGTCTGTATGAATCAGTCCTGGAAGGATATCTTCCAGTTTCCAAGCCCATACTGACATATAAAGCTTATAGTCGCAGTTGAGAACCAAGATGGGTCTGTATGATTCTTCTGTTAAAGGGTCCTTCCTAGGTTTCAAAATTGCTGATAGAACCACATATGTCCAAGAGACTGGAGGAAGGGCACCTTCCTGAATCTCCAAGAAGGTTCATTGGAGAGGTTGTAATAATATAAGAGAGAAGGCTTTATACCATTCTGCTACAAAGCCATCAGGCCCTGGGGATTTCAGTGTCTTAGCTTTGCCTATTGCTGACTGTATTTCAGTAACTGTTATGGGACTTAGCAGAGAGGCTTGCTGAGCTTCTGTTAACATAGGAAAGGTCAGTAAGGACAAGAAGGCCATGATATTTTCCAGTGATGGAGGTTTTTGTTCTGCATATAAATTGTTATAGAAAGTTTGAAAAACTTTCAGAATATCAGCATGGCGATAAAGTACTGCACCTGTATTTAAATCCCTAAAAAGTGTAGAAATTCAACATTAAGGTTACCTCCCCACCACCACACCCCGACCTCAAAACCCTAACTCCGTATTCCCCCCCACACACACTTGCAAGTAGGGAAGGGCCAAGGCAACACAACCAATCAGAGACAACCAGCATCAGGTAACAGAAGTAACATAGCACTCTCTTAACATAGTACAAGACACATCCATCATCATGGTCCAGCAACTGTATGAGCTCTGTTGCCATCAGAGTGCCTTTGGGGTACACATGCATGTTGGGCAACCATGGGAGATGGCCCACAGTAAGCATTTGTCTGTTACAAACATCAATAATAAGATTTAAGCAGATGCCTATATTTCAATTGTTAAGAAATGATGAAACACACAGTATGTTATCTATACATAGCTATATTGGAAATAAGAGTTTGGGTAACCCTAGCAAGAGTCATTGGATTTTTGCATATTTGTTTCTGATAGAGTGAGTCAGTCCTAATAGGAAATGGTAGTAATAATTAAAGTAATGTTTTGTAATATAGTGTACTAGTAACATGTGACATCAACAGTTGTAACATCCAAAGCTAACCATAACATGTTGCTAATGAGTATTTTCAGGTAACGCAGCAGTATAACGACATGTGATGGTGCTAGTTTCATACCTGAGCAGTATCTGAAAAGTACTATTTATGTGTCAGCTCTATCTTTCCTGCTACCGCATGCTATGTGGTAGCAGCGATACCTGCAGCGAGCCAATTGTTGAAGTATGACAGATAAAAATAAATATTTAGAAAATTTGTACAGACTAAGTTTCAGTATATGAAAAAGATATGCCAGCTATAAAGTGTCATCATGCTGTACTGACAGTAAGAGTCGATCATACTGTATTTGTTTTTTCATTACATAGTGTTATGTGAAATGAGTACAGTATAATGATTATTGTGCTTACAGGTGACACTGACTTGTATAGTGCCTAACAATCTTGGATGTGTCTTGCATATGTGTGTGTGTGGGGTGACAGTGAAGGGGAATGCAGAGTTAGGGTTTTGAGGATGGGGGCGTGGTGGTGGGGTGGTGGGGTGGTAACCCTAACGTTGAATTTCCACACTTTTGTCACTGTGGAAACAACCCAAACTGTTGCATTAATGGAGTTTTTTACAATAAATTTCCCTTCTTTTTGAGAAAATGTAATGTAAGTGGTATGTGTTAGTGGAAGCATGGGGCCTTCGGATCCTGCTCTCCCTTTACATTGTCCATTTTTTTGCATAATGGTATGCTTATGTGGGAACATGGGCCTTCTGGGCCCTGCACTACTACTTATACATAAGCACAGAGCCATACAGCAGCCCTATAGGGCAAGGAAGCCTTGTAATAGTAATTTGCTAATATCTCAGCAACCATAGCAGCTAGGAAAAAAAATACAGTGCTGGTGTAATCATGACAGTGAGTACTTCATGTGACATAAGTCAGCCAGATCTGTATCTTGCATCGTTTCTGAAATATGGGCACTGAAATGCACTGAGAAGGCACCCTTTGAACCCTTGGAAAATGTTTTTGCCACTATCTCTATAACCATAGCAAGTAGGGAAAAAATTCCACTGCAGGTGTCATCTACTATTTCCAAACTTGTTTCAACAGGTTAGCTGCCAGTAGCAAAAACTCTGTATCTTGCTTTATTTTCAAGATACGGGTGACAACAGGCGTGACGGATGCTGCAATGTTATCCTATGGGAAATTTCTCAAATTCGGAATGCTGTACCTTTGGGACCCTTATATTTGGCACCAAACAATCAAAAGGCATATCTGTGGGACCAGGGTTTGTCACCCTGTGAATTTCAGCCCAAAAGACTCAACCGTTTTGTTGCCAGAGGATGGCAAAAATTTGCAGTTATTTTTAAAAATACTTTCACAAATCATGAAAGTTTCACAAAAAAAATCATGAAACTTTCACATTTGCGAAAGTATTTTGTGAAAGTATTTTTTCCCTGAAGTTGAAAAAGGCATTTCAAGGGAGTTTAACCCTCCAAAAAAGACAGGGCTAGCACCCTCAGGACCCCACTAGGTAAATCCAACAGTCGGTGTGTTTACCTAGAGGGTCCCAATTTTAAAAGCCAAGAATTTTTCTCTCTCACTAACTGAAAACAAGATGACCAAATCACTAAAGTAAAAGGGCCATTTGCGAAAGTAAAAATTGCATTTTCGAAACTTTTGTGATGCACATATATTTTCCCCATTGACTATAATGTGAAATTTATTTTTGGAATGATTTAATATTTTTACACTAAATCTTTGAAAGGCACATCAGTGACCCAGACTGCATCTTCCCTGAAGATTTTGGACTGAATGGACAAACTGTGCAGGCTGTGGGCACGGGCAAAGAAACACACAAAAAGTCCTTGTTTTGATTTTTTTGGTGTTCTGTAGCTCCACAACTGTACATCCAACTATAACACAACTTACCATATCAAGAGAACAATGGTACCAGACCGTGCATGCAAAATTTCAGGCAAATCCGTTGTATGGTGGCAAAGTTATTAAGGTGCAAAATTTGAGGTTTAACATTAAAGTGCTTACTCAACCCTAACTATAGTGGCACTACCATGCCACTATAATATCTTTATATATGGCTTATCTTTTTACAGATGTGTCCAAATGAAGTTCTGTGATTGGTGATTGGAAAGATGTCAACACCCTTGATTAAACCAGTACAACAGTCAAGAGGAAAGAAGAGGAGGAGAGTTGAGACGATTTAAGAACTGTGTATATTATGTGATGAAGAGTGTGATGAAGACAAAAGTGACTATTCAGTTGATTCATGGAACAAACTGAAGAGTCTAACACTGGAATGGAGGGGGTTGGGTGAATATGGAAGTATGTTTGAGAAAGTAAACTGGGATGATGTTTCAACTGGCATGTTTTTTCACAAATTGTGTTAGACTGGATTTACGAGTAAAAGAAAGTTTCAGCAAGCCAAAACTAGAAAAAAGTGAAACAGCAGATGCAATAAATTCTCTTATCCCAATTTGAGCATGACAGTTCCCCTGAAAATGCTCTTGGCCCTTCTGCTAGACTTTCACAAAGTGGTCCTCTACAGGATGAGGATCTCTGCATCTGGTGCATGATGTCAGAAAACAAAAAAAATCCTGGCTGAGACAAGTGGTGTCTTCTCCAACAAATGAATACATGGCACATGTTCAAGGCTCACACAGTGTACCTAGGAGATGCTACAGTGTGTGACTGTATTTTAGCTGTAATTGATTGTACAACAGATCTTCTTGCCACTGAGATTCAGTATCATCGCTCCTGTTGGAAAAAATATGTCTCTCCAATATACCACCAGGACAAAAACATTAACTCAGATCTCCACTTACAGTGGGTTGGTCTTGCAGAAGTTTGAGAAATATTCTTCAAACATGTGTGGACAGTTGCATTGTATAGGAATGAGCCAAGAACATTACAAAGACTACTGATGGACCATAATTGCCTGTTGAGGAATTTTGGTTATAATACAAGTACAACAAAATCAAGCACAATTAAGCAGACTATTCAAAAGGAGTTTGCAAACAGGATCTGATTTCATGATTGTTTCCACAAACATGAGAGTACCATAGTGTATGGCACATCAGCAGGTGGAAGTTATGTGGAAGCAGCAATCTACTTGTGGGAAGGGAAGTGAGTGATGAACAATTGGCAAGCTAGGATGGGGTAAATGCATGGCAATGCATGTAGAGACACATGCAGAGGCTTGGTGAGCATGTCTGAATGTGTCTACCATGTTATCGGATAGACGGAACTAAGGGCAAGGTATGCCGCTAGTGTTATTGTTTAGTGTAGTGCTTTAATATTAGTTGGACTGTTATTTGTAAGCTGATCCGGCCTCCCTGGGCTCCCCACTCTTGTCAATGAATAAATAGTGCCACTGATTGGGAGGTGCTGGCCCATATTGTAGTGCACTATGCTTACTATCCATATCTGTAACATTTTTACACTGAAAATGGGACTAAAGAAGAGCAGTGGGAGCTACACTACAGTTTCATTGTCCACCTTGCTATTATACATCACCTAAGTATATTCTAAGGCCACCCACTGTTGAAGCAGACAAATTACACCGTCTGTCCTAGAGAGTGTCAGCTGACATCCCCTCCAGTCAGGTGGTTACCATTGTTCTACTTTAGTAAACTCTCCTTTCCTGGTCTGGGTTGTTAGTGTGTTATACAATGAATACAAATGAAGGTTTTGTTACCCTGAGTATTGGTGAGGTGGCTATGACCTGCATTATCTGCAATAATTTCAGCATAAAAACCATCACTGAATTTGATTGGCTAAAGTAAAATCAATGTAGGGAAATACAGGTCCCAAAAAACAGGATCATAGAGTCAGAGGCTGTGCTCAAATCACATGCAGATAGTAAAAGCATTGACACTAGGGACATATCTGTCCAGATCCTAAACCGACTCAAAGTGGGTTTACAGGCTAATAACTGTTGTTATACCTCCTTAAAAAGAGGTAGGGAAATGGACAGTGAGGAAGATTCTGATTGGTCACCCATTAAATCAAAGAGTATACAAAAAAAAAGGCAGCAGAGCTATGAACTTTTCTTTGCCTCTGCATGCCCTCATCTTTTGATGCCCTCAGTAACATTGACCCAGAAGCTAATCTTCCACCTGGCCCCAGTAGAGATTCTATACCAACTAACATGGAAGTAAGAGCTGAAATGGAGAACTGTGTCATCAAATCAAAGCCTATAGCTGATAACATCTTTAATGAAGAAATGGATACAAGTAATATGGCAAGCTCGGCACCTGACACATTGATCATGGGAATAAGAAAGTTAGCAACCCAAATAGTTTCCCTACTACCCTTGAAAAAAGGCAAGTCCTGGTTCTTGGGGAATCAATATTCAAGTATTCAGCTGGGTATATATGTAATGAAGACAAAGCCAACCATACTTGATCTAGTTTTAGGGGTGCAGAAATTAGGGACATTGAACTAATGTCTTCAAACATCCTCAAAAATGTTTGTTATACACTTCTAATGGTGATCCATGCAGCAACCAATGATATCAACAACTCCAGTATTGAAGAAATACAAAAGGAATATCCATGTTACGTAAACATTTTAAAACACAAGGGTTGCAAGGTATGCCTGTTTGAAATTCTAGCAGTCCCCAGGGCAAGCAGGGTTAAATTAGGAAAAATAAAAGCGGTGAATTAATGATTGAAGAAATGATCACTGGGAGGATCTATAGCTTGCCTAATGCACTGGGAACAGTTCAATGACAACCACAGGTTGTACTGTTGGGACGTGCTGCACCTGAGCAAAAAGGGCAGCTCAAAACTGGGAGAATCACCTGTCAGCTACATTAACAACCATTTAAGCTAATTGATGGGGGGGGGAATAGGTCCTACTTCTGTCATACATCAGTAGGGCATGAATATCAGGGGATTTAAAGTCTTGACAACAAAAAAAAATGCCAGAAGCCTCAACCTATCAAAGATTAGTGAACTACAAACCTTAATAAACCAACAACTAATTGATATAGTGGCCATTTGTGAAACATGGTGGGATGCATCAATGGATTGGTCTAATAGTATTACCGGCTATAAATTATATTTTAAGAATATGGATAATAAAAGAGGGGAAGGGGGTTACGTTTATATTAATAACTCCATAGGGTCCTCTGAGTATGTTTTGAACACAAATAAGATGGAGAGTGTCTGTGTCCAAATTAAAATCCCTTGTGGAAGAAACCTTCTAATTAACCATTTTTATAGCTCTCCCTCATTTGAATTTAACTATGATCAGAAATTATGTTCAATAATTTTAGAACTATCAGAACTGTTGGACATTGTCATTATGGGTGATTTAAAGTTGCCCAGTATATAATGGAACTGTCTCAAAACAGTTTCCCACAATGAATCCCTGATACTGGATTCCGCCATAGAGGCAGGGTTGGAGCAAATGGTTATGGAACCAATTAGAGGCAATACTATCCTTGATATTGTTCTTACCAACATGGCAACTGAAATAACTAATTTATCCATCATAGCTCCACTAGCCAACAGTGACTATAATTGTATCACCTTTTTTTATCAATATGCTTAATTCAACCCCTACTTCTTCTAGCTTTCAATCTAACTACGCTAAAGGAAATTGTATGAACATAAAAAGGGCTTTACAGTCATACGACTGGAATTTAGTCATGGGTGAACATACGGCAGAGGAATGTTGGATATTCAGAAATCAATCATTAAAGGCTTAGAATCCACATTCATCCCACTCAGGCAAGTTAGGAACTCTATGGGTAAGATATCACCAGGGTTAACCTCAAGATTAAAGAAATAAATCAAGAAGAAGGAACAGGCATTTAAGAAACTAAAACAGGTCCCAAGTGAATCTAATAAGGCTACATATATATATGACCAAACTAAAGAAAACAAAACAGAAATCATCAAAAAGGAGAGGAATAAACTGGAATTTAAACTCTCCATTACTATAGATAGTTACAAAGCATTCTTTGCTTATATAAACAGTAGCAAAAAAAGCCAAACAATAGCCTGGGGCCTATATCCAAAAATGTTATTGAACTTGCAGATCATAAAGATGCTGCCCTTGCCTTTAATAGATTTTTTGGTTCTGTTTTCTCATCTGCTAACTCAATAGCCACACCAATTCAGCATGTAGATGTACAATACAAGCCAATTACTGAGGAAGAGGTCAATAAAGTCCTTAAGGCTTTAAAAGGTAAAGAACCCCCTGGGTCAGATAAAATCGACACTAAATTTATTAAGGAAACAGTGGATGACCTGACCACCCCTCTGACAATTTTATTCAGTAAGTCACACAGTTCCAGTATAGTATCCACAGACTGGAAAAGGGTCACTGTTGTAATCATTTACAAAAAAGGTAGGAGCAAAGCAGGTAAATATCGACCTATTAGCATCACCTCAGTGGTGTGTAAAAGCATGGAAAAATTGATAAAAAACAAACTAGACCTGGAAATTTCTGAAAAGGGGCTCAAAGATACGGCACAGCATGAGTTTGTCAATGGCGGATCATACACTACCAATTTAATATCTTTCTACGAGATGGTTAGCAACAGTATTGACAAAGGTATCCCTGTAGATGTAACACTGCTGGACTTCAGGAAGGCATTCTTTTGGATGAGATGTTAAACCAAGGTTCCATCTGCCTGTCCTGGTGGTAGTTCAGGTGGATGTTAAAGATCCCATGGCACTTCTTGAAAAGAGTAGGGGTAAATTTTATTAAACAGAATATCGGAACATAAACAAACAATAAAGAAAAATCAGAAACAAAAGCATGGAATCAAAAACATAGTTAAGTTGACAAAAGAAAAAGTAATACAAAAGGTATCAGGAGTCACCAACAATAATAACAAACAAATGAAGAGGAATACTGTTCAAACAGGAAACAAAAAATAACCAGCAGCCAGGAACAGGACCCCTGTTCCCAGTAAAGTCAAAAAACAAACAAGGAAATCCCCAAGGAAATTATCATGTCACTGCCGGCAGTTCAGTAATCCAAGGCAACTCCTTCCATAATTCATCTATCTCATTACCTGTTAAGGCAAGTCACTCAGCAGCATAGACAGTTTTAACATCTTTCAGTATCTTGTTACCCAGCTCCAAATGGGAATATTCCTTTTGCTGTAAGGTAAAAGCACACCTAGCCAACCAAATATTCCACTTGATAATAGTAAATAAGAGATAAAGAGTACCCATATTCCACTTTTGCTAAACAGGTGGAGAAAAAACATACATAAGGTGGTCATAGGTCAGGTGTGCAAATAACAGCATGTCCCACAAATCAGCCAAGTAAACCCAAAAAGATTTAATGAAGGAATAATGAAAAAGTAAATGCTCCATAGTCTCAGTTAAATTAATACAAGGCAGTCTGCTACAACCCCTATCTTGTACCTGTTTATGCTTAAGGTTAGCTTTAACATTAATCCTCCTATGACAGAAAAGCCAATGGAAATCTCACATATGGATAGGTATCCTGGAATTATGATAAAAAATGCACAAGAAGAAACAAAACTGGTCAGGGCAGCCTGAGAAAAACATCAGGAATGCCACAGAGAGAGGACAACAGGGATCTATGGAGTACCTTATGGGAAGCAGAAGATAAAAGTTGTTGGGGTGTAATCTTCCATTGCTGCAGATGAAGAAACGTCTCTCCAAGATACTGTAGAAAAACTGGGCCCTTCAGGGCCTTTAATGCATTTTGCTTCCATTGGCGGAACCAGGGCTCACAATTCCCAAACAACCAGGGCTCCCAACACTTACCTGTATTAACAAATAAAGGTTTCAAATTAGACATAAAAAAAAAATACTATTAAAAAATAAAATGGGGTTAACCATATCCAGGCCACCCTCCCTGATGGGCAAATATAACATATTCCATTTGATAGGGTTGAGATGGCTGCCCAAAATGGCTTGAAAGAAAACACTCAAAAGGGAGATTTCCATTTTTTTTTGAATGGGAAACACATAACTAAGATATAAAAAAAACTGGAATAAGAAAAGTCTTAACCATAAAAACTATTTTTTCCTTCCCAATATTACTTTTATTCCATTGCATGACTTTATGTTTCCAGAGAGCACATTTCTCCTCCCAGTTTAAGGTAGCCATCTCAGCAGAACCTAGCTTAATCCCAAAGATGGTCAGAGAGCCTGAGGTGAGAGAAATAGTCCCCTAGAGTGGACTGGGGACTGGGGTTAAGACCCAGAACCTTTCCACAGCATTTATCTAAATTTAAGGAAGCACCGGACACTGCAACAAAGTATGAACAGAGGTGAAGAGCCCGATGAACAGACCAGCAGTCAGCAACCAATAAACAAAGGTCATCAGCATAAGCAATGACTCTGGCCGAAGGCTGAGCAGATGGTCCCAGTATCGGCGTGATAGTAGAAAGGCCATTAATGGACTGCAGCAAGGGATCAATGAAAACGTATACGGTACAGGGCTCATTGCACAACCCTGCTGGACTCCCCTTTTAATAGAGACCATGGGGCCAACATGGCCATTCACAACTGGTGTCACAGCAGCAGTAGCATAGAGGGACTGAATCCACCCTACCAGGAGAGGTGGAACATGATAGTGACTGAGAGTTTCCCATAAGAAGGTGAGGCAGATAGAATCAAATGCCTTCCTCTGATTGAGGGACACCACAAATCCACTGCAGGAGCCATTTAGACCATGGGAAAAGACTTCCTGTAATAGGATCAAATGATCCTGGATACTATGGGTAGAGATGACACAAGCCTATTCCAGGGAAATAACCTGTTCAGCTATCAGAAGCAGTCTGTTAGTCAGAATTTTAGTAAGCAATATACAATCTGCATTCAACATGCAGATAGGTCTCCAATTATTCAGATCAGCCTTATCCCCTTTTTTAAACAAAAAAATCAAAGTTCCTTTATTAAAACTGAAAGGAATAGTATTAGTACTCAGCATAGCATTAAACACAGCAGCAAGTTCAGGGCACAGATGATCACCAATAATTTTATATAATTCAAAATGTAAACCATCTGGCCCAGTGGAAATATTATTTCTCAAGTGCAGGAGAACAGCTTCAACCTCCTTACGGGTAATCAAACAGTCTACCTGCTGCACTATTTGAGATGGAACTGTTGGTACTGGGATGGTCCTCAAAACCCTCGAATCTCCTTAAGGTCTGAGGGTATGTCAGTGAAAAGAGCTCTGGAGAAGTCAGCAGCTATGTGGGAAAGTGAAATGCTAGAGGTGTGTAAGAGGCCAGAGGAGTCCCAAAGACTGGACATGGTGTGAGTCCCCACTTTGTGGGCCTGCCAAGCAAAGGGGTCAACTTCCTGGGAAGTGCTCTGAGTGTCAAATTTATTTTGGGCATACAAACGAGTAGCGTGTTGAGAGGAAAACAGCATCATGTCCTTGCGAATCAATTGAATTTGGGAAGTAAGGTCTTGACCAGTAGTGTGGGCAATAGTCAGTAAATTCTGAAGGTGTTATCTGTGTTGTAGATAGGTCAAGTTAGCAGTTCTACATTTCTACTTACTATAACGTTTTAAAAGAAGAATTAAATCAGTCTTCGTATCCATCCACCAAGTAATAGGGTCATCATAGAAAAGTAACACAGATTTCCAAGCAGTAAGAAATTGATGTAATGCAGACAATAACTCTGGGTCTGTCAACAAAGACATATTAAATTTCCAAAGTCTTGGACCCTGGCAATGGGAGGGGGTACCATCAATAGAGATGGATACCCTCCCATGGTCAGAGAATTCAACCGGAGTAACAGTAGCATTCGAAACAGGTACTGTTGGGAATGAAAAAATAAAGTTGATTCTAGTGCCCAAGACACCTTTGTGAAATGTGGGGTTGTGCCGATTAGTAAAGTTGAAGTAAGTGTCTCATAGGCTAGCCATATGGATAACAGTGAGTAGAAAGCGAGAATCACAAAAAAGCTTCTTAGTGGTAGCAAAAGAACTTCTGTCTTGCAGACTCAGGCCACAGTTGAAATCCCCAGCAAACAGAATCTGCTTGGAGGTGAATAAATAAGGTGGGATAAGAGAAAGAATGTCAATATGACTCGATTTAGTTTGTGGGGCGTAAATATTAATTAAGTGAAAGAGTATGTGATGTATAACTGCCTCAAAAATAAGGACTCAGCCAATCACTAAATCATAGAGTTTAAACAAATGAAAATCAAGAGAGTGGACTAAAACACCAACACCAGAGCAGGTTTCATCACCAATGGACCAAAAAGAGGAGCCACATAACCAGTGCCTTTTAGTATGATGTAGTTTGTACAAAGTATGGAAGCGAATATCCTGTAAAAAAAATCAAGCCGAGTTGTAATTAAGCAAGGAAAGCAAAAACTAACCTCTTGTCTATATGTTTAATGCTGTTCACATTCAATGTGTGACAAGCAAAATGTGTGAAAGTATCTGGCAGCATGAGGAAAAGGGCAGGAGCGCAAAGAACCAACCAGAGGAAAATACACTATTTCTTTTTGCCTGAACCAGCCATACTCTTCTCTTTCATCTGGGCTTTCCTTTTCTGAGCACCTCTACTCTTAGTCCCAATTTCAGTGTCAGTAGTCTCATCAGGGTGGGAGGAAGGGATAGAGGAAGAATCAGACTCCTCTCCAGAGTCAGCAGAAGTGTCCTGCAAAACATCATAAGGATTAGGAACAGGAATAGGTGAGGGTCTGAAAGCCTTAGGGGGCAGTGGGGCAGCTTTTTGTTTGGACCTCATAGAGCGTCAACAGCTCATAGGAAGAGGCTCGGGGGCATTTCAGTGTCAGCAGGGGCTATCCCCAAGGGTTCAGGGGCAACAACTGCAGGCACCAAAGAAGGAACAGGCAGAGTGCAAGACCCCGGGCACTGTACAACACAAGACTCAGGTGCAGGTGCAGTCAACGTGGAGGGTCTGGGAGGGCCCAAATCCGACTGTGGTGGAGAAATCTTACTCCAAAGTTTAGCCTTCTGGGCTTGGGAGATAATAAAATGCTGATTAGCACCATCATCATGGTGTTCCTGATTGTGGGCTGCCCATGTGCAGTTCTGAAAAGTGTGCCCAGGTTCCTCACATAATTTGCATTTACTCTCATTGAGGCAGGCAAAGCTAACATGACCCAACTCTCCACAGGAGTTGCATTCAACCTTATCACAAACACTACTCAGGTGAGAAGGATCACTACACCTATAGCAGGCCTTAGGCTGGCAGGAATACAACAACAACCCCCCTATCATGAACAGAAAAAAAGGAATTAGACAGGTGGAGAAGTCCAGAGTCATCAGACTTGAGCAGTACCTTGACCCTCCACCCCCAGTCCATATATTTTCAAAATCCAATATGGCCTCAGGTTCCCCAATAACAGTACAACACATTTTCAACCAATAAATCACATCAGACACATCCAATCCTTCATTACGAAACAAAATCGATATAGTTTTATAGGGAGGCTTAGTTAATGGAATGGCCAAAAAAGGTGTCCACAAGGCTGTAGTTTTCAGTGAGTGATATTTCACCCAAAATCTGACCAAACCCCGAAGCATCTTGAAGCTGATATCAAAAATGGTCTCCCCCGAGATATGAATAAGAGCATAAAGTTCATGGGCAAAGAACTTCATGGAGTCCTTCAATAAAGTTCTGGCCACATAAACATGATCGGGGGGTCCAGCATACCACCAATATAAGAGAGATGTACAGCATTATGGCATTTTGCAGGCAAAATAATGAGTCAAAACAATGAGGAAAAAGTTTTCTTCTGTCTGTCAGGCATGAGATTCAAAGGCGCTGCAGACAGAGCAGGGTCAGGGCTGCAGCGACAATTGGAACAGTTACATGAGGGAGATGCAGCGCAGGGTACTGGGTGAGATATAGGCCATCCGGGATGGCTAGGGGATCAGTCAGAATCCACTCAGGGCTTGTGTCTCTAGTGACAGTAGGGCAAGGAAGTAAAGCAGAAGTCACAAAGTCAGCCTCTATCAGCATATGGATAGGAGACTTGCCAGGAGACCAGCAAGCATCAGGAGAACACATTTCCCAGCCAGCATCCTCCAAAGCTGAGTCCATGGACCAAGGCTCAGTCCCCGGAATGTCAGTAACCTGGATAGCCAGACATGGAGAGTGTAAGGCAGGCTCACTAGGAACAGTAACAGAGTCACAAGCAGTGGTTGCAGGCGAAGAAGGAAATAAATCACAGGCAGACTTACAGTGTCCATCGGCAAATGGCGGGTCCTGCAAATGAGTAGAAGGATGACTCAGTGGACATTTGACAGAACTGCAGAGCTGTCAGTACAGGACCACTGAATTCTCTGCATAAGAGCTGCTTTCCTCTCAAGAAACTTCCTTTCCTTGGATTCTAAAAGCAGCTGTAAATCACGGGTCTCAGCTGGCTGCTCACCAGTAGGAGCAGCCAAAGATTCACTTTCAGCCTCCTCAGAACTGACGACCAACTCAGAGTCAATGTCAGGGTCAGGAGACAGCACATTCAAAACAATACCAGCAGCAGCAGCAGCAGGCTCCAAATCCAAATGATTTATTTCCACCACATTCTCCTGAACATCAAGTAAACCAGCAGTCCCAGGCAAAGACAAGGCAAGAGGGGAGACCAGCCTTCCAACCTCCATGGCTTCCACCACTCCAGGGCTCTCATCCGCCATCTTGGTCACACAGACAAAAGGATCCCCCATGCTCACAGAAAGCAAGCGTAGGGGAATTTCCCAATTGCCCTGGCCAAATTTCCCCCCATTCACTAAAATACCACCAACAGCTTAATCTAGTTCAAAGTCAGTTGGCATTCATCTGTAACATTCCCCCCCCCCCAGGTCATGCCAGAAAATAGGCAGAATTTGTCTAGTGCACTTACCCGGTCAACAAAAACTAAATAAATAAATAAATGCAATACTGTCCCTCATGATCTTAGAATCAGAAAAATGCTAAATGTAGGACTTAATTATTTCACCACTAAATGGGTGGAACAATGGCTTGCTAACAAAGTGCAACACGTTTGAGTCTCAGAGATTATGTTGGAAGAGATCAGGGTTACAAGTGGGAGTGCCCCAGGGTTCTTTCCTGGGTCCCTCCTTGTTTGGTATCTTTATCAGTGATCTGCAATAGGGTATTCAGTGTAAAATCAGCAGATTCACTGATGATACCAAGCTCTGCTCTGAGGTGGAGTCTGTCACTAAAATTGATTATTTTATTCTAGATATGCAACAGATTAAACATTGGACAAACAACAATGAAATGGAATTCAATATTGATAAATGTTCTGTCATTCACTTTGGTAAAAGAAACCCCAAACTAGCTATGTGTAAAATGGTAGCATAATCAAATCAGTTAATTCAGAAACTGATTTGGGTATTATAATCAGCAAAGAGCTTATTCAGGGACAACAATGCAGAAAGATCGCTCTCACAATTAATAGAATCATTAAATCTGTGAAGAAGGCATTCATTAACAGAAATGAGTCATGCGTCATTCCGTTATATAATGCATACATAAGAGTACATTTAGATTATGCTACATCCTTTTGGAACCCCTATCTGGAAAAGGATGTCAAAATTCTGGAGTCCGTACAGAAGAGGGCAACTAAAATGAATACTAAATTAAGCAAACTTCCCTACCATGAGAGACTAACGGCACTCAATGTGTGTGACTTAAACCTATGCAGGGTAAGGGTAATCTTTTATCATATCATATCATATCATATCATATCATATCATATCATATCATCATTTTTATTTATAAAAGGCATCTTTCCAATGATCAAGGCGCCTGTACATAACAAAAAGTAAACAACATATTAAAAATCCAGTACATAAAATCACATCTTTAAAATAAGAACAAGTAAATACACTAGTAAGCAGGATGGCCATATACTTCAGCAGACTATCTCACTAATTAAAAATTAATCTCAGGAAACGCTAGGCTAAACATTTTTTTATAAGATCTGTTGTAAACTCTGGACAGTCAGGCATTCTCTTATTCAACAAGGTAGAGAATTCCACAGGGTAGGGGACACAAATGCAAAAGAATGGGCTCCAGATGTCTTCAATCACACCTTGGGAATCTCTAGCAACCCCTCATCAGTAGATTGGAGAGGTCAGGAAGGACAGTAAGAATGAAGGAGATCTTGTAGGTAGTGAGTTCCCTGATCATGTAGGGCTGTATAGGTCAGCAAACTGACCTTAAAGGTAATACACTACCACACTGACAGCCAGTGCAGTCCACAGAGCACAGGCATAACATGATCAATCTTAGAAGCACCAGTCAGAAGCCTGGCAGCTGCATTCTGCATCAGCTGCAGGCAACATATATCAACCCCTGGTAGCACTAGGTAGAAGGCATTGCAGTAGTCAAGGTGTGAGGTCATGAAGGCATGGACCTATGTTGGAAGATCATCAGCGGGGATCAGGTGCTTCACCCAGGTGATATTCCTCAGATGGTAAAAAGGGGTCTGGTCAACAGCTGACACCTGTGATTTAAGGGTCAAACCATCATCAAAGATAATGCCCGCGTTACACACCTGATCTGAGGCAACCAGCTGAAGACCCCCAAGCCAAAGCCCATAGGGTTGTCCTTTTAATGATATTCAATATTTTACAGGATGCCAAATTGGCTCGGGAATGTAATCTAATTATGACATCTAAACCGCCTAGCGTAAGATGTCATAACAGGCAACTTAGTATCCCTAGGGTAATTATTAATAATAGGAAACAATACTTTACCATCAGGGCAAGTAAATTGTGGAATACCCTACCACAAGGTCTTGTTGACATCATAAACTTTGATCAATTAAAGGCTGAACTAGATAAGCTATTACTGGGTGATAGGGCTTAATACCCTCCACATGGTGTGGGAAGGTGGCTTTGATGGGCCATCAGCCTGCTTCTTCCTTAACTCACTGAGTAATACCATTGCCAGGTGCTTGAAAGCTAAGTCATCACATAACACAAGCATGAACTGGCCTCCACATATCGATGAGCATGAGAACACTGAAAAACCGAATCTTGAGTTATGAAAGTTTCTCACCTGGTTAAAGATCCCTGCTGTTAGTGACTTCAGTGATGCCTGCTGGGATCCAGAGATTGCAGCCTTGTCATCACTGTTATTTTCATCCATCATTGGTAGAGATGCAGTGAAATTAAATTCCACTGGCAACGTGAACGTGAAGTGGACACTTCACATTGTCACTCTGCTATGTGGAGTGGCCAATAGAAAAGGCTCACTTCGCCTTGTAATTATTACTTCACATTGTCATTCTGCCTTAACGTGAATTAAGGCAGAGTGGCAACAATATTGGCAACCTCCCAGTGCCCCCACACACTGAGTCACCAGAATTAATGCGCATCCCCAAAATACTACTGTCTTGTGTCCAGAAAACTCCCCAGTGCTGACGAAGTGAAATGAGAGCACAACAAGAAATACAAAGTCTCCCAGAATTAATGGCACACTTAGTCATGTGCGCAGTGGACGTGGTCACATCACACACAGACACCAGAATTAATGTGCATACCCAAAATGCTACTGTCTGGTGTACAGAAAATTCCCCAGTGCTGACGAAGTGAAATGAGAGTGTAACAAGAAGTGCAAAGTCTCCCTGAATTAAAGCAGCAGTGGAACAACCTCAAGATTTTTTAATATATTTTATGCATTTTTGTCATTTATTTTGTCCTATTTCATTGTTTTGTTTTATTTGGTTTTATTTTATTTTATTTTGTTTATTCAATGGTCCTGCTGGATGGTATTGACTTTGTTTGGTCTATACAAGTGAAAGATCATCTCTGGATCATCCCTGGATTATCCCTGGAGTGTGATTACTGGCTATTGAAAGGCATTGAGAGGGGTTGTGACCAAGACCAAAAAGCCGGTAATTAGAGTGAAGTTTTCATGACTGGTAGCTGGGCAATGAAGTGTGGAACAGATTTGGGGCTTGTATTTTATCGTTATGTCCCATTTCAGTACAGGAAGGAGCTGAAGTCACCTGGTCTTTTCATTGATAAGTCTATGGGGCAGCAAGTTGGTTGATTCCCTCGAGAGGAATTTTCTCTCAGCCCCTTGATCTGACCCAGTGGTGTGCTGTGTGCTTGCTGCCATACGGCGGCCAGCTTTGTAGTGCTTCTGTTCTGCTGAACGGTAGCTGGTGGGTGGCCGTGGGGTAGAGCGGGTCTGGGGAAGGGTTTCGTGGCTGGGTGAAGTTCAGGGGATGTTGTCGATGCTGTCAATGTTGATGGAATTGAATAAGAACAATCTAATTCATCTCCGATTGAAATGAAGATTGTGAGGAGACATGAAATAAAGCCGGCTACTTCAATCTGTGGAATTTCACGATTAAACAGGGAGTGACAGTGGTGGGTTCGTATGAAACAGTTTTAATTGATTCTTGATTGAGAAGTAAAGTCTGATGAAAGAACTGGCTTGGGATTCTATTGATGGGATTCATGACTGGTTTTGATCCTCTGTAGAAGTGAGAACCCACAGGAGGAACTGAATTTCTTTCATGGCTCCCTGAGACATGAACTTTATGTTTATTATCATCTGTTTCTTGGATAAAATTGTTTAAGAAGAAATATAGGATTGGCCAGGACATTTGAATGAATTGAGGCTGTTTTAGTTGAGTGAATATTTTATTTTAAGTAATAGTTTATTTTATTTATTTGTTTATTTTATGTTAGTTTAAGTAGGTATTAATGTGGTAATTTTGTATTATTCTCCCCTTTGTGTGAGAGACAGAGGGTGGGATTTGTAAATCTTCCCTCTTTCCCCCACTTTGTGAAAGAGAGCAGAGGAGTTGCCATCTGAATGTGATTTGTTTTTTTGTTAATAGTTGTTTATTTTATGTTTTTTTAATTTAAGTAGAGTGTGGAGTGGTTTTAATAAGGGGGTATATTAAGATTAAATAGAAATATTGATTTAGTGGTTTTTTAGCAAAGGCCCAAACCGAAGAAAGGATAGCCAATTCTGTTAAGAAGGGGGATAAGACCTTTTATAGGTACATTAGGGAGTGAAGAAAGACCAAAGGAGGGATACTGAAGCTTAATAAAGGGGAGGGAATGTGGGTAGAGGGTGACAGTGAAAAAGCAGGGTTACTGAATGAATATTTCTGCTCAGTATTCACAAAGGAAGAGGAGGGAGAGTTACCTAAACCAAACAAGAGAAACACTCTGAAGATGGGGGTCAATACCAGTCCATTTACAGAAGAAAGGGTTCTGAAAGAACTAATAAAATTGAAGGTGGACAAAGCAATGGGGCCTAATGGGATTCACCCAAGAATTCTAAAAGAACTAAGGGTAGAACTAGTGACATCGCTGACTACTCTCTTTAACAAATCATGGGAGGATGGGGTGGTACCCAAGGACTGGAGGAGGGCAGATGTGATTCCTCTTCACAAAAGTGGGAGCAGGACAGAGGCAGGAAACTACAGACCAGTTAGTTTGACCTTAGTGGTAGGGAAATGATGGAATCACTTCTGAAGGAAAGAATTGTTGAGTACCTAGAGGCCATTGGGGCACAGGACCCGAGGCAACATGGATTCACGATGGGAAGGTCATGTCAGACGAATCTAATAGATTTCTTTGACTGGATAACCAAAGTAGTAGATCAGGGAGGGGCTGTGGACATGGCCTACCTAGATTTTAGCAAGGCATTTGATACAGTCCCCCACAAAAGAGTAATACACAAGATAGCCAGCCTTGGAATGGGTCCCAAGGTGGTAGCCTGGATAAAAAATTGGCTAGACAACAGGACACAAAAGGTAGTAGTAAACAGAGTACACAGTGAAGAAAGGAGGGTTACTAGTGGGGTACAGCAGGGTTCAGTACTGGGACCGGTCCTTTTTAATGTCTTCATAAGTGACATTGCAGAGGAACTGGAAGGAAAAGTATGTCTCTTTGCAGATGACACAAAGATCTGCAACAGGGTTGATACACAGGCTGGAGTGGAAAGGATGAGAAGGGACTTGGCAAGGTTGGAGGAATGGTCAAATGTATGGCAGCTCAGATTTAATGCAAAGAAGTGCAAGATAATGCACATGGGAAACAAAAACCCAGGGGAAGTGTACACAATGGGGGGTGAGATACTGACAACAGTAAAAATAGAAAGGGACCTGGGGGTAATTATATCAGATGACCTAAAGGTGGGCAAGCAATGTGAGAAGGCAGTAAGGAAGGCTGGAGGGATACTGGGATGCATAGGAAGAGGCATCAATAGTAGAAAAGAGGAAGTTGTTATCCCTCTGTACAGACAGTTGGTGAGACCCCATCTGGAGTACTGTGTGCAGTTCTGGAGACCCCATCTCCACAAAGACATAGACAGAGTGGAGGCTGTCCAGAGGAGGGCAACCAAAATGGTGCAGGGTCTGCACCAGAAGACATACGAAGAAAGACTAAAGGAGCTTAATATGTATACTCTTGAGGAAAGAAGGGAGAGAGGGGACATGATAGAAACTTTCAAGTACCTCAAGGGAATTAACAAAGTCCAAGAGGGTAGCATCTTCCAGAAAAAGAGATGTGCAAGAACAAGGGGGCACAATTTGAAGATAGAGGGGGGACAGCTCAGGGGTAATGTGAGGAAGTATTTTTTCACTGAGAGGGTTGTGGATGCATGGAACAGCCTCCCTGAGGAGGTTGTGGAGTCAAGAACAGTGGGGGACTTCAAGAATGCATGGGACAGGCATAAGGCAGTCCTAGGGGTGGGTAAGAGGAAGTAAGCTGTTGATTAACTAGGATCTGCAGCTTATCTGTTAGGTAGGAAAATGGGCAGACTAGGTGGGCCAAGCAGTCCTTATCTGCCATCAAATTCTATGTTTCTATGTTTCTATGTTTTTTATAATTTAGTATTATTGATAGGGTTTGAATGAGTTGCATTAGTAAAAACACAGTCAGGCGGTACTCCCCCTCAAGACTGAGGGATCTCCGACCTTTTGAATGTCCTGCACTTCCTTCGGAAGTTTATAGGAGATGCCGAATATTCAGCATTTCGAGACGAAGGAGTGGGGGGAATAGGAGATCCCGGAACTCTTGCAGGGGATGGGAAAAGAGTGGGTGGATCGGGATTGTTGGAACCAGGAGGTGCCCTGGGGTGAAATGGATACAGGAGCAAGATCCATCATGTCTTGTACCCATGCCCAAGGACACTGACTTGGTCAGGCAGGAGGTGGAGTCATCCTTGGAGTCTCGTTCCTTTCGGGCGGTGTTAAGCAATGCTAGATCTATCAGAAACAAGACTGCTTTGGTGGCAGATCTTGTTATATCTGTGGACTTAGCTTGCATCACCAAGACCTGACTTGATGAAAATGCGGGCCCCATTTTGGAATCCGTAGTTCGGGCCGGGTTCTCAGTGATTCACCACCCGAGAGTGGACCGTAGGGGTGGAGGGGTTGCAGTCTGTTTTAGACAGGAACTGGACCTCAGGGAGATACCAGTTGGATGTACCAACTCCTTTGAGTGTATTGTGGGTGCAGGTGCAGGCTTCAGGATACTTCTCATTTATCGTCCACCAGGTGATGGGAGGGAATTCCTGAGGGAGGTTGTGGATTTCATTGCTGAGAGGGTATTGGAATCCCCCCAATGGTTAATCCTGGGGGATTTCAATGCCTGTGTCGATGATGAACTTGCACCATTTGGTCAAAACCTCCTCCAATTGATGGACTCATTGGGCCAGACATGGGTTATTACCTCTACAAACCATCAGGGAGACACTCATTGGATTTGATATTCCATCTGGGGATGGAAGTCTCTGGTGTGGAGGAGGAGCCCATCAGTTGGTCTGACCATCATGCCCTGAGGTTCAGTTTTACAGCCCCCCAAAAGAGGCCTGCCCCAAAGGAGACTGTACAGTTCCATCCTTTGGGAGGAGCTGCCTCAGAAGGCCTAATGATGGAGCTGGACTTCTCGGGATTTCCAATGGATAGCACTGACCCAGAGTCCTTAGTGCTAGCCTACAACAGGGCAGTTGTGAGGGTCCTGGATGTCATTACCCCAATCTGTGTTCATCCCTGTACTCTCCACCTTGGGGCCACATGGTTTACCATGGAAATCCGTGGGTTGAAGAGACAGGGCTGAAGATTAGAGAGATGCTGGCAGAAAACTCACATGGAAATGGAGAGGCTTAGACTGTTAGATTATTATAAGACCTATCAGTTAGCCATTTCTCATAGGACAGTAGAGTTCCTGTCCAGGAAAATTACTACAGCGAGGAACAGACCAGCCCAGCTCTTCCGGACTGTGGACAGATTGTGCAATCCAGTCTGTCTTCAATATGGTCGAGCTTTGTCACCATTACAGTGTGAGGAATTTGCAATGTTCTTTGCTGATAAGGTGTCCACTATCAGGCATGAGATCAGCCAGCACCTTCCCATAGGATCTTGCAGTGATCAACTGTGGTGCACAAATACCCAATTGACTTGGTTCACCTTCAGTCAACCAGCAGTCATGGATATAGTGAGGATCATCCAGACTTTGCGGCCTACCTGCTGTAGATTGGATCCGGGCCCTACTTACCTACTTGGGGGTATATAGAGGTTATTGGCCCGATCCTTACTGGGATAGTTACGGTGTCACTGAAGAAAGGGATCTTTCCTGATCCCCTGAAGTAGACAATAGTATGCCCCCTTTTGAAAAAAATCCTCCCTTGATCCCAACTGCCCAGAAAACTACAGACCAGTCTTGAATCTTCCCTTTTTGGGAAAGATTGTTGATAAAGTGGTTGCATTGCAGCTGAAAGACCATTTAACTTTCCACAGTATCTATGACCCTCTCCAATCTGGCTTCAGGAAAAGGCATATCACTGAGACGGCTCTTGTTCGAGTACTAAATGATCTCCTGATGGCGAGAGATCAGAGAACTCATTCTATCGTGGTTCTCCTTGATCTCTCAGCAGCATTTGACACCGTGGATCATGGGGTGCTGCTCGATCACCTGTGGTTTTTTCTGTGGACTAAGGGGGGTAGTCCACAGTTGGTTTAAATCTTTCCTGCAGGGTAGGATTCAGAAAGTAGTGTCAGGGATTCATTCTTCAGCCTCTCACTGTCTTCACTGTGGGGTGCCACAGGGTTCAGTGCTGTCCCCCATGTTGTCTGCAGTGTACATGCTTCCATTGGGGGACATTATAAGACAATATGGGTTGAAGTTTCATTGCTATGCTGATGATTCTCAACTCTGTATGTCTTTTGTACCCGAACAGGAATCTGAGTCAAGTACATTATTTAACAACTGCCTCCTGGAGATACAGAATTGGATGAGTACCAATTGGCTGAAGTTGAATCTGGGAAAAACAGAGGTATTGATGGTGGAACCAAGGGTGAGGATGTCAGGTTCATGGGCAGGAAAACCCTCAGGTTTATTTCTGGGGAGACACTGCTTATGACATCTGGCTAGGTATGTAACCTTGGTGTTATATTTGATGAGGGCCTGACCCTGAGGGCTTAGGTGTCGGTTGTGGTCAAATCATCCTTTTTCGATCTAAGGAATATAGCACGGGTGAAATACCTGGTTCCATCAGAGGATCTTCCTACTCTGGTCCACACCTTTGTTGCCAGTCATCTTGATTACTGCAATGCCCTTTATCTAGGGCTGCCAGGAGTGGATATTCACCGCTTGCAGCTGGTGCAAAATACGGCAGCTAGGTTGTTGACTGGAAGCCCAAGGTCCAACCATATAACACCTATGCTTTGCAAGTTGCACTGGCTGCCGGTGCAGTGGCGGATCACTTTCAAGGTCATGTTGATGACCTATAAAGCCATACACAGGTTGGGTCCCCACTACCTGGAAGAACTCGTGACGTCTTACTGCCCCTTCCATTCCTTCCGATCCTCTGGCAAGGGATAACTAGAGATTCCCAGGGTAACCTTAAAAACATCTGGTGGAAGAACGTTTGCCTTTATGGCTCCTACCCTGTGGAATTCTCTACCTTGCCAGATACAAAATAGCCTGACTGTGGAGGGCTTTAAAAAAGTCATAAAAACCTTCCTTTTTAATGAAGCATTTCATTAATGTAAATTATATTGAAGCTTGTATATATAAAATGTTATTTATTATTGTGGTTTTAATGCCGCTTATGTAATCTTGTAAAGGCGCCCTGAGCTTGGGAAGGGCACCTTATATAAATAAATTGTTACTTGCTTACTTATTTGCTAACAAGAAATGCAAAGTCTCCCAGAATTAATGGTGTACTGCAAATGCATAGACAGACTAAGACTGCGCTGTGCACTCAGGAGATGCAGAGTCAGATGCAAAGGCACAACAACACCAGTGCTCACAAGTAACAAATCCAAATCTGGAAAAGAATACCTTTTGCTGGTTGGGGGGTGGGGTACTGCATGACAGTAACAGTCCACCCTCAGTAAAGATACCACAAAGCAGTATAAAAATTCATGCAGGTGCAGTGGATAGCAGGTTCACACACCTGCAGTTGCTCTGGCACAATAAAAGTTGTCTGATTTAATGGTACGCATCACATACACACTCACACATATACACACACACACACACACACACACTACAAGTACTGCGTAGCAAATTGAAAACCTTTAGCAATATAACCAAATGTTTTAAACAAACTGAAATTATACACTGCTGCACCACTACAATCACCAAAGTCAAGAATTACTGAAAATATTACTGTGTGTACATTAACACAGTTATACAAGAAAAATATAACCAAAACAGAAAGCCTTTTTCTCCCAGTTAATCTACCTACACCACAGATATGCCCCTCCCCCAAAGCACACTTCACAGTACACAGACTGATTGTTTTAAATTAACATTCAAAATCCGCACACAAACAATAAACACTCGATGATATGAACACAGGAGGGTTTCCTGCAATTGATGCACTACATTTTGAGCAAACAAAATGTCTCAAAAAGGCTTTTTTAACAGCTTTTAGAGGATTTGAATCACAGAGCTCTGAGAAGAAACTGTCTCCATCTTCCACTACACACACACACTACACAGAACTGATGCTGTGCAGAACAATCTACAGTCCATGTGACATGCAATCCCATGAAGCAATGCAAATTCACCTTGGAACTCAATAACAAGGCGAAGTGATGCGAAGTACATTGATTTCAATGTACTTCACCTTAAAATTGGTGTAGAAGTGGTTTGGGGAAGGCAGAATAGCATGAAGTCATTGGTTTCAATGGACTTCGCATTCCCCATCATGACATGAAGAACTCCGCGTCGCATTGTGGAGCACTTCACAGATTCTGCATTACTCCATGAATCACTCTACGGAGCAAATTTTGGCCACTTCACCCACCTCTTATCATGGGGAAACACACTTCCTTAAAGGCCAAGTCATCAACGATGATTCATGGCCTACCTAGAAGTCATGAGATTATGAACATGATGAACAAATTATTCCTCGGAATAAGCTACCAGGAAGTTCCTAATCTGTATGCAACATGGGCCAAGTTTGAGTTTGAGAAGAATGACAGCTGTCCTGAAGAGCCTGATGATTTTCCTGAAACTGCCATTCTAGACAATGACAACTTTCAGGATAACACATTGACCAGAGCAGATACATCTCACTGTATAAACGTGACATTTGTTCAACCACAGGATGTTGCTACTAAAGTTTCTACTGAGAATCATCCTAAACTGACCATGGCAAAACCTCTTGAAATGAAAAATATCAGTGCAGAACAACACAGAGTTCAAGCCTTACAAGATGGTCAAACATGGCCTACCATCAGTTTGAGATGAAGTTGATATCTCACCACAAAACACCTGGGACCAAAAGATTTGAGATGCACCATTCTTGATAGCAATGGAAAAGAGGTTCCAGCAGAAAGCCAGAAGATTGAAGCATTTTCTGGATTTCAAGCCAATATCAAGAACTTGGCTACAAAGAACAAGCCATACTATTACCTCACAATGCTCAAGCCACTCCACATATACTATGTTGCATAGTCACTGTAGTGAAAAAGAAATCAATGCCTTTCATTCAACTGGTTGGAGACCAGTCAGTCTATGCTCTGACTGTTCAGTTGAAAAATGAGAATCCTACACAGTTTGAACTCATCCTTCCATTTCTAGGTCCATTCCATGCGCAGTGCTCTTTTATATCAGCAATCAACAAGTGATTCAAAGGATCTGGTTTGTCTGACATTCTTGTTGCAGCTAGTGTGATTACAGAAGGCTCAGTTAACAAAATACTGCGCGGAAAACATTATAAGTGAAGCATCATATGCCTTTGATTGATGCATGAGATACTGGCTCAGAGAATAATTCCAAAAGGACTTAGTGATAGTCTACACTTGTCTCCAGAGCTCCAAGAAAAGCTGGAAAAACTAAGACATCCCATCCACAAAAACACGAGAAGAGCTCAAGATGATCTGTGATGAACTAGAGGCTGATCAAAAGTTATCTTCATTTACTGTGAAGGCATTCAAAATGGATGAAAATTCTTTTTTTTTTTTTTTTCAAATCTATGTTTATTAGTTTCCAAAATACAAACAGAAAAAACAGAAAACACAAACAAACAAACCCCCCCAAAAAGAACAGCAAGCAGTGAACCAGTCAGTATATATGTCGTACAACCAAAAGCACACCCCATCCCCCTCCTAAATCCCCTCCCCAAAAGAAAAATCCCAATAACCTCCCCAAAACACCTTCCAATTATTCTCAAAACCCACAAGGCATATAACCTTTACATATAAAATCCAACAAAGAACCCCACCCCTCCCCAAACCCTATGGGTGCACCAGCAAAAGACCTAAAAAGGGAAACCTTCCTAATTCTGGATATCGCTATGTACCTAAAACAAAGTATCATAACTTTAAACCACATGGATCATATAAAACAGAGAAGAGAAATCTAAAATCAACAACGGTACAGGAATAGATACTGTATGAGGGCAAAAGGATCGAGTCGCAGGCCTAACTATTAATGCAAACACAAAGTTTGGAGTTTACCCCATCTTTTATGGAACAAATCCATACGGTCTTTAAAGCTGGCAATCAGATTTTCAGACTGGAGATACGACATCATCTCCTTCAGCCAGTCTGCATACGATAAGACCAACTGATCCTTCCAATGTCTTAGGACAAGTTTCTTAACCGCCATAGACACTAAAGCCATATGATAGCGACGCTCCACACTATTGATATAAGAAAAATCGCCCAAGACACAAACTTCCGGGCAAAAAAAACTACTCAGACCCAGAAGGGGATCCAAATTCTCCCGGATCAGGGACCACAATGGGGTCACTTTAGAACACTCCCAAAAATATGAATTAAATTGCCTCCGCTTGTGAGCACCTAAAACAGTCTGAACTGGAAACCATTTACGCTGAAACAGTTTAAGGGGGTATAGTAAAGGTTATTCACAATATAATACTGTGTTAATTCCAACCTATCCTGGGTGTGATATTTATGCAACCGCACAAATATTAGCCCAAACCGGGACAGCCTCAGGAAGAAGATTTACCCAGACCGAGGGGCCCTCAACATCCTCCTGCAAATTATAATTCAGGAGATATGAATAGGTTGATGAGATAGAGTGGGGCTGAGAAGCAAGACTGATGATATTAGACAAAAAGGGAAGCACAACCGATTGCCTAAAAGTGGTACCGAATTTAATACTCACTAAGTGCCGAAGTTGGAAGCCCTTAAAAATCCCTTTACTTGGTATATCAAATTTCTTTAAGATATCATCCGATGAAAGGAGCAGATCTTGGTTAAACAGCTGCTCCACTCTGGCCTCTTTAAATTGTGGGAGCCAGTTGGGCAGTATCCAAGAGCTTCCCAATCTGGCGTTGGATTTAAAACCACTGGCTGTCCCAAGTCCAGTTCACTGAATCCAAGAGACTTAAGACACTGTACCCATGCCCTAGAGAGCTGACCACCATTTTGTCCGGAATTAGCTGTGAAAGAGTCTTCAGGGCAAATAAAACAGGGCAAAGCTATCGGTCCAAAGGTCGAGGAGAAAAGCCCGCTCCAGCTGAAGCCAAATTGGACCGGGGTTCTCTGTACTTGTGGAGAGCCACCTTCCCAACTTAGAAAGGTGGGCCGCCCAATAGTACAACAAGAGATTAGGGAGTCGAAACCACCCCTGTCCTTAGGGAAGCGATAAGATGGTATAGGGCGCTGGCTCCTTCCCGCCAGATAAAACTGAGAACAACCATGAAGCTGTTGGAAAAAGGAGAGGGGATCCAGAGATTGGTCAGGTTCATTGGATAAAAGATCCGGGGAAGTATATTCATTTTGATAATATTGATTCAACCCCAGAGTGAAATAGGAAGAGCTAACCAGCGCTGCAGATCCTGACTAATCAAGTCCCTAACTCTATCCAGATTTAATTTTCTCAGAAGGGAAAGATTGGTAGAAAAATGGATTCCCAAATACTTAATTGATCTGGGGGTCCATCTCATTCCAAAGGAAAGAAAGTCCTGCCTGTTCGTATAGTGATTTAAAGGGTAAATCTCGCATTTAGAGATATTCAGCTTGTAACGAGAGAAACCAAACTGCCTAATGATATCAAGAGCGGCCTCTAAGGATGTTACGGATCTTTTAGGTGCAACAAGACATCATCTGCATATGCAGAGAGAACTAGTTCACGTTGCTGAAGCATAATACCTCTAACCTGAGAGACGACTTGAGTTTTAATCAGCAGGGGTTCAAATAGATTGAATAGTAAAGGCGGACGAGGGCAGCCTTGCCTGTACCACGAAAAGACTGAAGAGGAGATAAAACCCCATTGCAATAGATCTTAGCAGAGGGCAATTGTAAAATGTCTGAATCATAGTCAAAAGGAGGGAAAACCCATCTCTTCCATTACTGCCCACAGAAAGGACCAATCAACCTGGTCAAATGCTTTCTCGGTGTCCAGAGAGATCAAAGCAACCGGACATGTGGCAGTTTGGGCGTACTGGGAGATATGTGACAGAGTTCTCAAGTGATCTGCTGCCGACCTCCCCGGTACATAACCGGCCTGCTCAGGGCTCAGCAGCTCCAACCAGACCTTCTTGATCCTTTCAGCAAGTATTTTAGCCAAAATTTTAATATCATAATTTTGGAGAGAGATGGGACGGTAATTAGCCGGATCAGTGAGGGTTTTGTCCGCTTTAGGGATTAGAACTATTGTAGCCTCAAACAAGGCAGGATCAATCTCAGAAGACCGGTAGGTAATTATATAGTTTAAGAAGAATAGGTATCAGATCTTTTGCAAATACTTTATAAAAATTTGCCGGGAAACCATCTGGCCCCGGTGCCTTATCTGGAACCAAGGAGGCAATGGTATTGCTAATTTCCTCAGCCGAGATAGGGACTAGTAGGCTCGCTTGTTGGGTCTCTGATATACAAGGGATATCTATCCCTCTAATATACTCCTTGACAGCTGAGATAGGATGGGGTGACGAGGAATAACTATAAAGGTCCGAGTAGTAATCTTTGAAGATACGCGCAATATCTCTAGGTGAGGAAACTACCCTACCAGATGGAGAAGACAAAGAAGGGATGATCCTTGAACTCTCAAGTGTGTGAAAACGTAAAGCCAGCAATTTACCAGATTTTTCACCAAAATCAAAATACTTGGCCTGGGTTTTCATCAAACAATATTCTGTTTTTTTCTTTCAAAAGGTCCAAGTAATCATTCTTAGTTAGTAAAAGCTCCTTAAGATCAGATACAGAAGAAGTTACAGAATAATTAGCTTCTAACTCCCTTAATTTGTTCATCAGAGCCAAGGACCTAGCCAACTGTGTCTTCTTCCTAAAGGAGGCCATCTTAATGAGTTCACCCTTAAGATAACACTTCAGCTCTCAAACCATATCAACCCTAGAAGTGGAATTCAAATTATCAGCCAGAAAAGAGAAATCCGGAACTAATTTCTGAAAACACGTTGGTGATCCTTCAATAACTGTGTATTTAGCTGCCACATGGAGTCACGAGAGTAATCAGGGTCTAGGGACATTCTGATCCAGACTATAGCACGATCCGACACAATTATCGGGTCAATACCAGACAAAGAGATATTCGGAAGGAAGGGAGGGCTGACTAAAATCATATCTAGCCTCGACTTAGTGCCATGTGATTGAGAGTAAAAGGAAAAGGCACGACAAGAAGGATTAGCGAGCCGCCAGGGATCACATAGACCCAACATCGAGGTTAGGTCCCAAAAAGCCCGCTGAGCCGGGGAAGATGGGCATTTATCTTGCGGTTCCCTGTCTAAGGTAGATGAGAAAGGCACATTCCAATCGCCCCCCAGTATAAGTTGAGCAGGAAGAAAGCCAGCCAACTTATCAGCCAGAGTCATGAAGAAAACAGGATTCCCTAACTGGGCTTATAAACAGAACCGAGGATGACCTTGTCGCCATTCAGGATACCCTTCACCAGGACAAACCTCCCTCTGGGTCCAGACAGTTAACTCTTTCATAAACAATACATGCTTTTAATAAGAACTGCAACTCCTTTGCTAAAGCAGGAATTTCCGCAAGGTAAGATTGGGAAAAACCAGATCGGAGAGCAGCCTAGCTTCATCATGGCATAAATGTGTCTCCTGTAAAAAGGATATCAATGTGAAGGAGTGAACAGTGGTTAAAGGCCTGTAACCGTTGACCCGATCCCTAAGCCTCTAACATTCCAAGATGCTATTTTGACAATATTCATAGCCATTTTAAAGGCATAATGAAACCAATAGACATCCAGACCAAGTCATCATAGTATATAAATGCAGGTGCACCCAGTCAAATCCCTCCAGAAATAAACTATCACAGCAAACCAGTAACCATGTGAAACGTCCGAGTCATATACTATTAGTCCCCAGTCCCCACCCCTCCCAGAACCCAGAAACCATAAGGTTAACAAAAAACCAATCCTAAAAAGTGAGTACTCCCATCCCCACCCCGCAACCAAAAGTCCCAATAATATGTAGTATTTTAAACTAGATCCCTTCCCCAACAACAACCAACCCCCCCACAACCAATATCCCATGCAAATCAAAAAATAAGTATTTACATCGGGTAAGCCGAGCCAGGGTATCTCAAAAAATAACCAAGCATCCAAAAGCTCGAGCCCCCGAACACCCAGTGCGAACCTCCAAACCCCCAGAGCCAGGCACCAGTACCAGCAGACAAATAGGATCAGGAACAATCCCAAAAGAATGCAGACCACTAATACCAGGATCACACTTCCCAAAAGCCCCAGCCCGGAGGTTAGCCAACCTCCCCATACTTGGCTCGCGATTCCACATCCAGCGAGCAAGCCCACCGAGCCTGAACCCCCCACTCCAGCCACCCCTCCCCAGAAATCCATTGCTAATACAGAGACAGAAAAAGTAGAAGAAAATAGGGAAGGGGACAGTCGAGTAAAGAAAAATGAGTAGTAGCACTACTACCCAGCTACAAAGAGCCAAAATTCCAGATTAGTTTAGTAAACGGTCTCCCTCAACATCCTCGCTAGTAAAACCAGAGCAAGAAGAAAGGAAAGAGGGAGTCCTACCCGAGTCGCTGCAGGCCAGAAGAAAATGAGAGTCCAGAGAGCCAGCGAAAGTCGAACAGATCCCCATGCAGGCAGTACTATTGACCAAGATCCATCTAAAGGCCCATGTTTCCAGGGGGAACCAAAGGGCAGAGGGATCAGCAAAGGTCCGCCTCCCAGAAAGTCCCCACCCGGAAACAACTACCGCCGAAAAAACGTTCCATCGGAAGGATACATGGCCGAGAATGGGGAGCGCCGGTAAGCCAGAACTCACCCACTACGACCCGAACCCAGGCCAGAAGATCCAAAAAAGGGGGGACCAAAGGGGAAAGACCAGAGAGACCAGAGAAAGGGCAAGAACAGAAAAGAAGAGACCAGAGAGAGAACGGAGAAACGAGAAGGCTGCGCACAGCCATCACCGAGTAAGCATCACTTTTTAAAATTACACAAAGATAAAGACAGGTTTAGTCCAGCCAGAATATGAGGTTCGAATCTCCAGATAGGGACATGTAGAGTCTCTCAGCCATGTGCCTTGAATAGATCTGACAGCTTGATCTCCAGGTCCTTGCGGGCAGCCTCGGGGGAGTTGAAGCTGGCAGTAGCACCATTAATGGTAACTTTCAAAGTCGCTGGATAAATCATTTTAAAAGGAATAGATGCCGCTATCAGTTTCTGTACCACTGGATGATAGGCTGCTCTTTTCTCTCGGGTCTCTTTAGGTAGGTCTTGGGTGATTCTGATTCTGGATGCTCCCCACAGGATATCTTTTAATTCACGGGACTTCGTGTAAACATGGTGCCTCTCCACATAGCTCAAGAATTTGATAATAATAGGGCGTGGGGGGGACCCAGCTGCAGGCCTAGGCCTCAGGGAGCGATGTGCCCACTCTAAGTGATAGGAAGAGCTGATAGGGGATGGGCCCACTACCTTACACAGAAACTTCTGTAGGAAGGCCATGATGTCTGGGCCTTCTTCCAGCTCAGGTAGTCCCATAATTAGAAGATTGTTTCGGCGATTACACCCCTCCAAATCTTCAGTTTTAGCCTGCAATTTCTTTATTTGTTGCCTAAGTTCAGTGATCTCCGTTTCGGTTCTGGACCTCCACGACTCAGACAAGGTTAATCTGGTCTCCATATCAGTAACTCTAGTGGAGACGGAGGACAGGTCGCTGCGCAGAGATTTAAGCTCCCCAGCTACATCTTGAAGGATATCTTTTAAGAGATTAAGTTCTTGGAGGAACCTATCCTCCGATAGCGGAGTAGCCTGTTGCGCTTTGTCCCCACTTCGATCTCCTTTGGTAGGGGCCTGATTCCGTTGTTTCTTGGAGGCCTTCTCTGGGGAAGCAGGAGGTGTATGCCTGACTGAGGTCTGCTTCCCATCCACTTCCATCACAAGCCTGCAAACGATTTCCTTGCTACAGCAATCGCTAGGTATTAGGAGGTACCTTCCCCAGACGTTTATTAAACAAATTTGTCCGTTAAAAAGCCAAGATGTTTTGTTAAATGCTCAAAAAAGGTGGCCAGCGGGGGGAGCTCAGTATCCCAGCTGCTATCTAGCCAGATGCCATCACGTGACCCTGGATAAAAAATTCTGATAGTTCTATGGCAAAGTATTGGCTCATTTCATGTACATGACTGAAATACTGATGATGAATATCCATGGATTAAGAACTCAGGATTGTGAGGCATTGAAGGCACCACTCAGATTGATGTTGCCATGGCTGCAAGTATATGACAATGACAAGTATGAAAGATGGCTTGCTGAGTCCTGACTATAGATTAGCTGTCTGTCTGAGGAGAAAGTCAAGTACATGCGTGATGGTTTATGTGCACAATCAATGACAGGGAATCCCTACTCTTGCTTGCCACTGGATCTATGGATAGAAATGACAATGAACAAGGGCTAAATGATGAAAGCCAGCAGGATGAGAATTTTGAAGAATGAGAAGATGCTGCTAACACATACTCAAAATGCAAACTTTGTAAATAGAGTCTCTCTGCATTCCATTGAAAATATGAAGGTAACCTTTCAATGCCACAGTGGGAATTCAATCACCCAACTCAATGCAGATGAACAAACAGTAAAGGATTTTGATAGTTGCATCACAGAATTTGACTGTGATCCTTTTGATCTTACAAAGCCTACTGTGAGGACTCTCCAATCTGGAATGATTATATCAGAAAAAACTTGTACAGGACTTTAAAACAGCACATCAGGATGGTGAATCACTAGTCAACAAATTCTTAAAAAAGCGGATGTTTTCAACTAAGAAATCACTTGATGCAACAGTTCACAGAAACTCAAGGTACAACTTCAGTAGACAACCTTTTATCAGAGATGGAAAAAAAATTGCAGCCAGGACTGGTGTAATGGAAAACAATGCCATGACAGAAATAATGTCTCTTGCTCAAAAGTGGAAGAAAAATTTGACCTGTCACAAGTAATGGAACATCATGTTGTAGAGGAATGTCTCTCAATATTCAGCCCTAATGTAACTATGGTCAAAGTGCAAATATCAGATTTAGTTGAAAAGTTGAACCTGGTTCCACTACATCCTGTCAGTAGCTACATTGCCCTAGTACACATGGGATTCAGTTGTGGGCTTGCCACTCTATCTGCAGAGGATAGAGAAAAGCATGATGAGACTGAGTTCATATGGGCAGATTATGCTCATAAGATATTTGCACTTTTCCTGGCTTGACACCCCAAAGCTTCTGAGATTTTCTTTGTGAATGATCCATATGACTTGGAGATGAGCATCAAAGACAGTAAGCATGAATGTAGGACAACATACACATCATACACAGGAGGGAGGCAGAATATAGATAGATAGATAGATAGATAGATAGATAGATAGATAGATAGATAGATAGATATTGAGAGAAAAGATAAGCTGCCTGCTTCAAATGAGTTCCACAATATGCTCAAAAACCCAAGCAACAAAATACGTATCCAGCAATTCCTGAAGAGTGAATTCAGGGTGTTTGCACATCAACATCCAGCCATCCAATTTCTATATTCTTTGAGGAGCAGCTGTTGGGATCTGTCCTCTGATGATGAACATGTGCAAATTAAAGAGTTCCAGTGTCACCAAATGGAAGCAGACATGACACTTCTGTATACAGTATATTTACAACTGAGGAAGAATGGAGTAAAGGATGTTGTTGTACTTGATGCAGCAGACACTGACATAGTAGTCCTAGCTGTATATATATATATATCACTCCAGGTTGACAGTGTTCTCGGCTTGAAAAGGAAGGACATATTTGACTGCAAGGCACTGTGTTCAAAAGTCATTGCTCAAGTCATTGTACTCCTTCATATACACACGGGAACAATTGCCGTCTCAGGGTTCTTTGGACATGGAAATAAGTCAGTATTTCAAAGTGCATGGAAATCTGATGCAGCACATAGGTTGTTGTCAGGTGTTGGAAGGAGTCTCCCAGTGATACTAAATATTTGGCTCTATGATGCTGGTTCAAAATATATTTTATTGACTGATGTTACAGTGACAGATTTATGTCGACCACAATTGCAGTCAGCATACAGTATATATGTCCGAAGCCCTCCAATCCCCCCATGCAGGGGGCTCTGCACACCATGTAATTAAGATAATCAGCTCTGAGTCAAAGATGATTCGGGAGGGGATGCAAGACCTTGAGAAAGTAGTGTCAGTGTCCCGCAGTGACATTACAGTGGCCCATCACTGTGTCACTGTACTGTCATTCATGGTACAGGTGTCAGTGTTCAATCTGCATATGTAAAAATTCTGGACAACATGGTAAAATTCACTATCAGGCTTAACTATCAAGATAGCATCAGAAAGATGCTAACTGAGGCTTGGGCATTGAAGTGGGACAATATGACGAGAAAGTCAACCAAGAGAATACCCCCTGACCATGATTCACATGATTTGAAGGTGAAGCAAGTTAACCATCAGGTGTACATCCTGCTCATCTATGACAAGACTGATGCCCCACCATCACCTCTGGACTCTGATTGAAGGGAAATGTCAATCTCTCTGATACACAAAGGCACCTCTAACACAGAGCCTCAGGGATATTGTAGCACAAGAGAACGTCTCAACAGCTGGAAAAGTTGATGCAGAATCTGATGCAGACTATGATTCTAATAATGACTCAGAATAACATGGAAGAAGAAAATGAGCAGGTGATTTTTGGCATGCTCAAATGAAGACAGCACTTCAAACATTAATTAGAGAATGTTACAACAGCAAATAAGGCTTCGAACATTATGGATATTAGATGATTGCACAATCCGACTAATGTTCCCAAACTCCCAACATTTCAATTAAAAATTGTACTAACTGTAAAAAACAGATTTGGTGAAAATAAAAGCTGGCTATTTTTCTGACACTGAAAAATGACATGCATTATATTAAAGTTTAGAAACACAAATTTCAAGATTTGGGGGTAGGGGAATTTGGAATTAAGCAGACATTATTGTGGAAATTTGAGAACATGTTGTCATGGTGTCTTTGGCTTCAAGAAAGAACATTTTTATTGTAAGAAATTAATTCATTAACCCCCCCAAACCCCCATTTTGACACCAAAAACAGCTTTATATGACAACTATAAGCTGATATATGTCATTTTATGTTTTTTTTGGTGGCCATCTTGAATTTGGTCACCTAGCATCAATTGCCCAAATGTTTGAGAGGGTCCCTAAAGCCCATCCTTTCTAGCACCATTTATTCATAAAAATATCACCTTCAATCTTTTGTCCCCATAAAATTGTCATGGACTCATATTATTTTTCCATTACTATTAAGTCTTTCAAGGAAGCTATATTTAGTAGTATTATTTTAGTGATTGTTATAACTTTCTCTCCAGATCTTTTTCTTTATAACGCTTTCATTAGAGGTGAGCATAAAGCATTTCCAGCAGTTTAGTACTTGTATAAGACCCATGGATATTAGGGATATTTTTTCCTCTGCATGAAGGTTCAGGTCACCTATGTGCCATGAATCCATGGTGCATGGGCAACTCTAAATCCCTGAGCCACACATCATGAGTCCTACGGCATGCATGAAAGGGTTGATCATACCTTCTGCATCTGATCCCCCAGAAGATCATGCAGCTATGCACCTGGCTGGTCCAGGGCCATGTCTGAGGGTGTGGCTGCACCCCATGCCATTCACAATGGTGCAGAGAGCTGGGCAAGTGGGTCTCAGAACATGGCAACAGGGTCCCTGCTATATCCTTTATGTGTCCCCATGACACCTGCTAGCTGTGGCAGGACAGGACATCCATAGACAGTGCTGCCTCATCCCACTGGGCTGACAATGAGGGATAGGGGACAGCCATTCAGGCACTAGCCCATACCCATAAACACAACTTGTCCGGCACTGTCCCAGAATCACCTGCTTGTACAGAGCAGGGGATTCAGTTTGGGATCCAGAATGGGCATCTGATTGGATGCCTACCTGTGTCCCTAGAACTGCCCCCTTCACAGCTGTGCATGGGGGAAGACCATGGACAGGTGCCCTGCAGGTGTCTACAGACATGCATATCACACACACTGTGCCTGTCCCTTGGTGCATAGCTACACAGGCCAGGAACACACAAATTGTGTATACTCAGCTGCATCTTCATGCATAGGTCCCATTTCACCAGTTTCAGCTCTTAGATGCACTGCAGAGATACACCTTGGGAGGCCTAACATCCTTTTTAAAAATACATTTTTAGTTAGTTCAGTATTAGTAATACATCCATAGACACCCATACCTCTGCTCCATATAAAACAGCACTTTGAAACTTAGAATTATAGACTGTTGTCATGGCCTTTAAGAATTACCCTTGTCTATTATAGCAAATTGTTCAGTTTCTATGAGTTTAACTTTCTTTTTGTTGTCGTTGTTGTTTTTTTACAGTAATATCTAAATGTGTTCTCTAGTTTTCCATATTAGAAAGCCAAATGCATAAGTATTTATAGTTATCAACTACTTCCATCTTGTTACCATCTATGTACCAATCACCCTTATGAGTTCTTTTTTGCCACATGTCAACATTTTTGTTTTCTCAGTGTTAATAGCTGGCTTTAGTTCTGTAACTATTTTGTTAAAAATATCCAAGCTTCTTTGAAGATCTGCCACTGTGAATGATAATAGAGCCACATTGCCTGTGTTCCTTGTAACAGGAATATCCTTCTGTTAATTTTTTGGGACAAAACCATTTGTGTAGCAATTAATATCCATAACTTGATTTATACAGCAATTGAACAGAAAAGATGCCAGCAATAGGGAACTGGATGACTCAGTGGATTGGTAGTCATTTAAGGAGTCTTTCACCTACAGGTTATTAGTTCAAGTCCAGCACAGGTTAGTACTGGTTGAAAGCCATTATTACCTGAGGGCTGTTCAGTGGCCAGTGTGGAATGATAAGTGGTTGTCTCAGTCCAGTTCCCAGTGGGCTGATGTCCATGTAACAAAACCACCACCAAAACTGGCATTAATTGGCACCCTTGGCTATCTCACATGAGAGACCAAGGACTGAATGGCCATAAACTACCTGCTCACCAATATGGTGGTCCCTCCATGGCAGGGTTGAGGCACATTGGCATGGCATGCACTGTAATTGCCCATGCTGTACCTGCCATGTGAATAAATAGAGGATTTCAGGTTCCAGTGCTGTCAATCTAGCATCTTTCACAATCACTAAATTCACACACAGAAAAAAAAAGAAAGAAAATGTGCCAGCAGGCAGTGTTGCTTTATGACAATGCATTTGAAATGTGTCAATCTTTCCATGTGCAAATCCTGATGACATTTCTACCACACAAAAGCTTTATTATTTCCAACAATCTATGTTCAATACCCCTTTCTTCTAAACTTTCCATAGTATTTCTCCACTGAATCACAAGCCTATTTTAGATCCATAGGGCCCAATTCTAGAAGGGTTACACCGTGCGTAACTGAAGTTGCATCAAGTAGAATGGTGCATGTAGCCACTTACACCAGCAGTTGTGTCATGCGCGATTCTACATAGTGGCCTGTGACATGGCACAGGCTGCTTGCTCCAAACAGCAGTTATGCCGCATAAACCCCCTGTGACATGGCACTAGGGGGTTTATGGCAGCAGTTGCACCCCTTTCTAGAAGGGCAGCCATAAAGTGCCCACATCGGGATTCTACAAGAACCCCCAGAGGAGATCCGGCAACATATGTTATACCAGCATTTAGCTGGTATAACTTACGTACACCCCCGGGGGTCCTGTAGACCCGTCAGCTGTCCAGTGGACAATGCACAGTTCCCCCATGCCCAGCACTCCCCAGTGGAGCTCTACAGGGCTACCCATACCCCCAGCCTCCCAAAACAGCCACTGGCAGAAGCCCCACAGGGCAGCACTGCCATGCCCCCACCCGTGCCCTGAATCGCGAGTCGCCCCCATCGCATATGCAGCAATAGCTTGAGTTTAATAAAATAAAATAGATAAAATAGAATAATTTGAGCCCTGGTAATCTAGCGCCCCCCCGACCTGTACGTAGATGAAACATGACTCCCCATTTCCCTGGTAGGCTAGTGGCTCCCCACCCCGGAAAAGTACATAAATAAATTATGAATCCCCATTTCCCTGGTAGTCTAGTGACCCCCTACCCAGCCGTTCCATCACCCAGCACCCCCACCCATCCCCTAGATGGCGATGGCACAGCCACCTCTCCACCTTCATGGCCAGCTGCTGACTGGGTGCAGTATTAGCACTACTGCACTCAGTCAGTGGCTAACCATGAAGGTGAGCCAACTCGAATGGCACAAGGGGATGGAGTGAAATGCTGGGTGAGCTAAGGGCTGGAAATGGGGAGCAACTTCACACTACCAGGGAAAGGGTCATACTGTATGTTACATACAGTTTGGGGCCACTAGATTTCAAGGGAAACAGGGATTCGTACTTTATTTATGTACAGTTCAGAGGGGCCATTAGACTACCAGGGAAATGGAGATTCATAATTTATTTATCTACAGTTTTGGGAGGCCACTAGACTACCAGGGAAATGGGGATCTGTATTTTTATTATATAGTTCAAGGGAACCACTAGACTACCAGGGACACGGGACAGTATATTTGATATTTAACAGTTGGGGGGGGTGCTTGACTACCAGGACTGCCTGGGTATCTGCTGCATTTGTGGCTGGTGACTGGGGTTGGGGCATGGGTGGGGGGGTTGCCCGTGTCTCCTTGCTGTTGTGGCTTGCGACATGCTCGCCAGATATGCCTGCAGTTCAGCGTATCCGGCCACATGTCGCAAGTCACAGGACTTAACAGCAAAGACCCTGCCCCTACTAGAATAAGGTGCAGGGTCAATGTCGCAGGTGCGGGTGGTGCAAGTTGCGTTCGGTGGCAACTTGCACTGCCCTTCTAGAATCAGGTCCATAATGGTTATGTCCACATGCTTGGTGTATGTTAAAGTATATAGTTTCAATTAGATAGCAGAGAGAAGAAATATGATCAACAACTGATCTTTTAAATCTGAAGCCATCTTGAAGTCTGAAAAAAGGTTATTGCCTATCTCCAAGGCTTCCAATAGCAATAGTAAATACCTTGCATAGATGTTTCGTGGAATGCTTAAGAGAAATATTTGTCCATAGCATTCTGAATTGCCTTTGTCTCCTTTTCTGAATTGTTGTTACATTGTGCTAATGTCCATAGCTGTGGTGGCTTTAAAGTGACGTATGCAGATGTACAAACTGCTGTCAGCATCACAGCTCAAGAACTGGCAGCCATGTGAAAGACCTCAACTGGTAGGAGATCTGCACCTGGAGACTTGTTTTTCTTTAGTTTTTTTTAAGTTAATAATGACCTTAGGGTACTACTTGCTATCCAGGGTGGGGTCGATTTGATATCTCTAGGTAGCTCCTTTGCTGTTGAATGGTACAATTTTCCCTATCTGCTGCATTGTAAACTTTCCTAAAATGACTTAACCAAGACTAATCAGCTACAAATTCCATTGTGTTTCTTTTATCTGTTTCAAATCCATATGTTACAAATTCCAAAATGCTTTGGTGTCTCTCTAAATTTAATTGCAGTATTTAATTGATTCCAGATCTTATCCTGATATGATTTTCTTTTATTATCAAGAATTATGCTGCATTATGTAAGAAAACTGATAGCTTTTAAATTTTCAGTGTTAGGAATTCTCTTGGAGTACATGGCTAATGTGTAAAGTTGTTTTTTACATTGTGTACATTCTCTATCAAACCATTTTTTAACTGTTAGTTATACATTCAAATTTCTACTTCTTGCTCTAATTGTCCACATAGTTCTACTAAAATATGATATCTTTCTATCATGATATCTGGGCGAGTGATCATTTCCTCTTTTACAAAATCTAGTGTGATAGAACTATTTATTGTTGACTTAAGTTATTCCTTCACATAGGGTCACCAGTGTATTTTTTTGTTATTACAAACAGCAAGAAAATTCTTCAGCTCCATAAGTTGTTCATAGCTTATACTTTTTCTAGCTCCTGTTACAGAATCTAATTCAGCCACCAGCTTCACCAGGTAATGGTCACTATATGGTCTAATAATTACCTCATAACATTTAGCTTCTTGACATAGGTACAAATGCACAAAAGAAAAATTAGTTGTAATCCCACAAATAGAGAAGGGGCAACATTTTATTTTGCTGGTGAAGTTCCAGCAAAGTTGCCAAATTCACCTCCATGGAGCAATCCGCAAAGTCTTCCCATAAGCTTAGGAATTTACCTAAGCACCTTCTCTGGTAACTTCCCTGGTAACTTCTCCTTACTCCCCTCACCCATAAACTTCTTCTCACTCATTCCTACCCATAAATTCTCCTTATGCCCTCCTGCCCATAGCTTATCCTTATTCCCTCCTGCCTATAAACTTCTCCTTACTCACTCCTGCCAATTTCTTCCCCTTACACCCTCTTGCCTATAACTTCTCCTTATGCCTTCCATCAAATAACTTTCCTTACTCCCTCCTGCCTATAACTTCTCTGTACACACCTTTCCTGCCCATAACTTCTCCTTATGCCCTACAACCCATAACATCTCCTTACACTCTCCTGAAAATAACTTCTCCTTACATACCTCTCCTGCCCATAACTTCTCATTATGCCCTTCAGTCCATAACTTCTCTTTACTCTCTCCTGCCAGTAACTGCTCCTCACATTTCTCTCCTACCATAACTTCTCCTAACACCCTCTTGTCTATGGCTTCTCCTTACACCCTCCTGCCTTTAACTTCTCCTTACATATCTCTCCTGCCCATAACTTCTCCTTATGCCCTCTTGGCCATAACTTCTCCTTATGCCCTCATGCTCATAATATCTCCTTACTCTGTCCTGCCCATATCTTCTCCTTACATATCTCTCTTGCCCATAACTTCTCCTTCCCACCCTATAGCCCATAACATCTCCTTACTCTCTCCTGCCCATAACTTCTCCTTATGCCCTCTAGCCCATAACATCTCCTTACTTTCTCCTGCAAATAACTTCTCCTTACATACCTCTCCTGCCCATATCTTATCATTATGTCCTTCAGTCAATAACTTCTCTTTACTCTCTCCTGCCTGTAACTGCTCCTTACATATCTCTTCTGCCATAACTTCTCCTTATGCCCTCTTATCCATGGCTTCTCCTTATACCCTCCTGCCCATAACTTCTCCTTACATATCTCTCCTGCCAATAACTTCTCCTTATGCCCTCTTGGCTATAACTTCTCCTTATGCCTTCCTGGCCATAATGTCTCCTTACTCCTTCCTTCCCATATATTCTCCTTACATATCTCTCCTGTCCATAACTTCTCCTTATACCCTCCAGCACATAAATTCTCCTTACTCACTCCTGCTAATAACTTCTCCTTACATATCTCTCTTGCCATAATTTCTTCTTATGCCTTCTTGCTCATGACTTCTACTTAATCCATCCTGCTCATGACTTCTCCTTACTCTCTCCTGCCCATAAACTTCTCCTTACTCCCTCCTGCCCATAACATCTCTTTATGTTCTTATGGCCATAACTTTTCCTTACTCCCTTCTGCCATTATCATTTGCTTACTCCCTCCTGTCCATAATGTCTTCTTACTCACTCTGAGGGAGTAAGGAGAAGATATGGACAGGAGGGAGTACAGCGTTTATGGGCAGAAGGGAGTAAGGAGAAGATAAATTAAGGATGGAGTAATAAGAAGTTATGTGCAGAACAAAGTAAGAAGATGTTGATTTGCAGAAAGGAATAAGGAGAAAGCTATAGGCAGGAGGGTGTAGGGAGAAGTTATGAGTAGAAGGGAGTAAGGAGAAGTTATGGACAGGAGGGCATGAAAAGAAGTTATGGGCATGATAGGAATATAAGAAGAAGTTATGAGCAGGTGGGAGTAAGGAGACGTTATAGGCAGGGGGCATAAGGAGACATTATGGTCAGGAGGGACTAAGGAGAAGTTATCAGCAAGAGGGTGAATGGAGATGTTAAGAGCAGGAGGGAATAAGAAGAAGTTTATGGGCAGTAGAGAGTAAGGAAATGTTATGAGAATGAGGGCATAAGAAGACGTTATGGGCAGAAGGCAGTAAGGTGAAATTTATAGGCAGAAGAGAGTAAGGAGAAGTTATAGGTGGGGGAGTAAGTAGTTTATGGGCAGGAAGGAGTGAGAAGATGTTAGAAGCAGGAGGGAGTAATGAGAAGCTATGGTCAGGAGAGAGTAAGGAGAAGTTATGGTTTGGAGAGATATGTAAGATGAAGTTATTGGCAGGAAGGCATAAGGACAAGTTATGGGCAGGAGGGAGTAAAGAGGATTTATGGTAAGGAGGGGATAAGGAGAGGTTATGGGCAAGAGACCAAAAGGAGAAGATATGGGCAGGAGGAAGTAAGGAGACATTTATGGGCAGGAGAGAGTAAAGAGAAGTTATGGGGCAGCACTGTATAAGGAGAAGTTTGTATGGGAGGAGTAAGGAATGTTTGTAAGCAAAAGGGCACAAGAAGAAGTTGTGGTCAAGAGGGCCTAAAGAGAAGTTGTGGACAGGACAGTGTAAGGAGAATGTTAAGGGCAGGAGAGAGTAAGGAGAGGATATGGCTAAGAGGTCATATGGAGAAGCTATGGATAAGATGAAGTAAGGAGAAGTCATGAGCAGGAAGGAGAAGTTATGGGCAGGAGGGCATAATGAGAAGTTTATGAGCAGGAGAGAGAGAGTATAGAGAAGTTATGGGCAGGAGGGCGTAAGCAGATGTTATGGGCAAGAGGGCATAAGGAGAAGTTATGGCAAGAGAGATATGTAAGGAGAAGGTATGAGTAGGAGAGAGTAAAGAAAAGTTTTGAGCAGGAGGGACTAAGGAGAAGTAATGAGCAGGAGAGATAAGTAAGAAGAAGTGAAGTATTTTTAAAGACTGAAATGCAAAAGACCAAGTGTCAGGAGCTCAAGACTTCTTGCCTGAAACTCATTATTCTGACACTCTGCAAATGTTATCTAGTGGCGGGGTGCGTAAAATCCCACGAAACATGAAAAAAATCTCTGCCACGGGCAATTACTAAGTGTTGGGATATCGAGTTTCAGGCAATCTGTCTCGGGGTCCTGACACTCTGTCTTTTGCATTTTTGTCTTTCTTCATAAATCCAGAAGAAGTTATGGGTCGTGTGGAGTAAGGAGAAGTTTATGGACAGGAGAGATATGTAAGAAGAAGTTATAGGCAGGAGAAAGTATGGGGAAGTTATGGGCATGAGGGCATAAGGAGAAGTTATGGGAAAGACAGCATAAGGAGAAGGTATGGCAGAAGATATATGTAAGGAGAAATGATGGGCAGGAGATAGTAAGGAGAATTTATGGGCTGGAGAGCATAAGGAGAAGTTTTGGGCAGGCAGGATTAATAGAAGTTAGGGGCAGGAGAGATATGTAAGGAGAAGTTATAGGCAGGAGGGAGTAAGGAGAAATTATGGGCAAGAGGTCATAAGGAGAAGTTATGGGCAGGTGAAAGTAAGGATAAGTTATTGGCAAGAGGGCCTAAGGAGAAGTTTAGAGATACGACAAAGTTTTTATTTGCCGTCAAAGTTGGCAAAGTTTTAATTCGCCGGTGAATTTTCCAACTTCAAGCTCCACAAAGTTACCAGATTAAGGCAACATTGGACTTTGCCAGTGGATTAACTTCACAGATCATGGCAAATTCACAAATTCATTCATAGAGTGAAGTTTTCCAACTTTGCCCATATCTACTGACAAGTACCAGAGGGGTAAGTAACCAAGCCTGTATGGTCACCAGTTAAACTTGCAAAGGATAATCTTACACTGAATTTCTCAGTCATATCCATAAGAACTTTTCACCTTTTATTTACTCTTTGTCATGCAAACTACTCAGAATCTCCAGATAATTGTCCAAATTTAGTTACTTTGTATTGCTCTCATTCAAGTCCCATACTCTTGCATTTGTGTCCCCTTCCAGAAAAATATCACTCCCTGGATGATTTGCTTGTAAAATCTCAAGATTATCATAGAGATCATTTAATGTACTGGCCTAATTCATTACCTATACATCTGGGAGTATGTAGATATTATTAAATGTGAAACAATTTGCATCACTTTTTTCCATAACAATTGGTAAAAGTATGGTTCAGCCAGCATGATTTGCTTAATCTGCAAGCCCAGGAAAGAAGATACCAAAGTCATGAGCCCACTCTTATATCTGACAAACTTACATGTCCTCACTTCCACTTAAAAATAATAATTTTAGAAATAATACATTTATATAGGTCCCATTGCTTGTTATTTTTGTCCAAGTCTCCTATAGCATTATAACATTGAATTCTACTACAAAATGTAACCGTGTACCATTATTCATCTTAAAAAGTAATCTGGAAATATTCCATGACAAAAACCTAAGTTGCTTGCTTGTCCTGTTTGTCAGTCCAGAATTATTTTCCATGTCTTTTAACTAAAAATATCAGTCTATTCTGATGGTATTTTCTAAAATCTTTTAAAAGTTTGAACATTCACAATAATAGCTTAATGCTTCCTTGCTGTCCTCCTCTATTTTATCTGAGGTGTTCTTCTCTTCTCAAATACTATTCTTGTATGGATTTTAACTGCATGCTTTTCCCTTCCCTTATCCAAATTCTTGCTTTCCTTGAATTGATTCTGAATCCTGTCAATTCTCTCTATAGTCCAAAATTATAAATTTGGTGATCTGTTGCTGTCTGCCTTTTTTTCATTATTTCTTTATCCTCCCTCTCAGGTGACCTCAGGCAGGTCTCTTTACTCTGCCTACCACCTGAGACTGTCCATTGCTTCTCCCCAGTGCAGCTGAGCCCCATTTTCCCCCACGGATTCTCTCCCCACTCTTTGGTGAGGCAGGACAGGGGAGGGCTATCCTCCCCCACCCAAGGAATACTATCCAGATCAGGGCCTCCTGCGATCTGGTGGTTGAGCGGGATGCTTGTTAGCTGCAGGGCTTCACAGAGCCTGTGGTTTCCCTTTTTCCATTTTCTTCCCTCCTCTTCTTCATGCCCATGAGTTTGTGAACATGGAGGCACATGTGCACCACATAGCCATGTTTCTTGCCTCCCTAACTCCTGGTGCTGCCACCGGACCTCCACCAGAAGGCAGCCAAGGAGTGTGACAACCTTCCCTCTCTCCCTGGGAGAGGAAAGCCATCATCAGACACTCAATCCTCTTCCTTCCTTGCTGTCCCCCAGCAACCCAAGCTTGTTCCCAAGCCCAGATCTCCAGCATGACATGAGATGTGGTGTACAGTGCCTCAATGCTCAGAAACACTGGGCTGGCTTTTGCTTCTTTTCTTAATCTCATTTTCCTTTGCTTTTATTTATTGGTTGCATTTGTTATTATCACTATACCTGTTACTATATACTATACGTACACTATACTATAAGTCTGACATGGAACCTTTGTAAAAGAGCCATGGCTCAATGGTATTTGTAATCCTGGACTTGATAAATAAATAAATAAATACTATTCCTTTTATATTCTCTTATATTTATAATTCCTTCACTAATGCAGACTCCAAGGGGTTCAAATAGTTGAATATTGTTTTGCATTTTTTTCTCCAAGAAGCATAGTACAGTGGTGGATCTATGGGCTACCAAGCAGTACAGGGTAGGGGTCCTGAGTACAATCCCCATAGTAGAAATTTTTTTTATGGCAGCTTGGTTTCAATGCAAAAAAAGTACAAAATAATGCACTTAGGACACAGTAACCCAGAAGCAGACTACAAAATTGGTGGAGTGGTATTGATGTCTACCAAGCAGGAAAGAGACATGGGGTAATCATATCGGATGACCTTTAGGTGGCCAGGCAATGCAACAAGGGCAGTCAGGAGGGCTAGTGGGATGCTGGAGTATATTGGAACAGGTATCACTAGAAGAAAAAGGGAACTGATATTGCCTCAGTATAGATTGCTGGTAAGACCCCACCTACAGCATTGTTTTCAGTTCTGGAGATCACACCTCTGGAAGGACATAGACGGAGTGGAGCCTGTCTAGAAGATGGCAGCTAAAATGGTGCAGGTTCTGCATCAAAAACCCTACGAGGAGATACTAAAGGACCTCAATATGTATACCCTGGAACAGAGGAGGGAGGGGTTATGAAAGAGACCTTTAAATACCTCATGGTGGTAAACAATGTACAGGAGGGAAGTATTTCTCAGAAGAAAAGGTGCCCTTGAACAAGGGGACATGCTGTAAAGCTGAATTGGGATAGATTCAAGAGAGATGTGAGGAAGTACTTCTTCAGAGAATGAGTGGTGGATTCCTGGAACAGCCTTCCAGCAGATGTGATGGCAGCAAAAACAGTGGTAAGGTTCAAAAATGTATGTGATGAGCACAAGGAAATCATAGTGGAAAGGAAGGTAGGGAGGGAGGGAGGAAGAAAGAGCTGTATATTGGGCATGGTCTGTGGAAATTGTGTAGGTAGGGAAAAATAGGAAGACTGTATTGGCCAAGCAGTCCTTATCTGCTGTCAAATTCTATATTTCTTTGTTAGCTGTTTTTGATTTGCAAGTCAAGCAAATCCAGCCTTTATTTTTTTTAAATAGCCTTTTCATTAAAAACAGTTTTGCATTTATACAAAAAGTGGTGAGACCATATACATAGTACAATTAAAAGCTGAGACATGGTGTTCAGGATATCAAATCAAATCATCTTTATTTTTATAGCGCCTTTTGAAACCAAGGCGCTGTACATAAAAACCATATACATAAAGATAAAATTTTAAAACGAACATTAAAACAGATCATCTGTAGCTAGGAAAAGCTAAACCTAATAAATATGTCTTTAACTCCATTTTAAATCTATTGACAGTTGAGCATTCTCTCAACCAACGAGGTAGAGAATTCCACAGGGTTGGCACTGAAAAAGCGAAAGCAAGAGATCCTGATGCCTTTAATCGAACCCGGGGAATCTCCAACAATCCCTTGTTGGTGGAACGGAGAGGACGGAGAGGGCAGTAGGGTATCAGGAGATCTTTCATGTAACGGAGTCCCTGGTCATGTAGGGGTTTAAAGGTTAGTAAACCAACCTTAAAGGTGATCAGCCAGCTGGAGCTCATCCAAAGTCTGATCTCAGCAAGGCAGTTATTTATTTTGTCCGGGAAGAAAGGACAAATACAGCTGAGTATCATCTACATAGCAGTGAAAACCCAGACTGTATCGACTGATGATATCTCCCAATGGCAGCATATACACTGCAAACAACATGGGGGCTAAAATGGAACCCTGCAGTACCCCACAAGGCAAGGAGTGAGCACCAGAGAAATAAATTCTCATGGCAACTCTCTGAGACCTGTCCGTGAGGTAAGAATGGAACCATTTGAGGACTGTACCAGAGAGCCCACAAAAAAAACACAGGTGCTCCAATAGCACACCATGGTCTACAGTGTCAAATGCAGCAGAGAGATTGAGAAGGACCAGAATGGTACGTGCCTTTTGATCTCTAGCCATTAGGAGGTCATTCAATAACCAGACAAGGGCAGTCTCCATGCTATGCTTCTTCCTAAAACCAGACTGGAGAGTATCATAGACATTGTGAGTTGTAAGATGATCATCTAATTGCAATGCAACAGCCTTTTCAATAACCTTACCAACAAATGGCAGGTTAGAGATAGGCTGGTAGTTGGCTAGACAATCTGGATCTAAGGAGAGTTTTTTAAGGAGTGGTCAAACGACCGCCTCCTTGAGGGGATCAGGAAAGACCCCCTCTCCAAAGACTTCCAGACAATGTCAGCAAGGATCGGGCAGATAACTTCTACACATCCTACTAAAACAGGTGTAGGACCCGGATCCAAACTACAACTGGTTGGTCACAATGTTAGGACGATCTTCACAATGTCACTGAACTCCAGCCGGTGAAAATCTGACCAGACAGACTGAGTGCATGCCATTTCCGGTTGACCACTACAGTCCCTCATAGGGGAGGTCTGACTGATCCCAGATCTGATGCTGGCAACCTTATCTGTAAAAAACTGAGCAAACTCCTTGCATCTCAGCTGAGAAAAAGCTTCTCTGGGCTGGAGACAGATTGGATTGCACAATCTGTCAACAGTTGGGAAAAGCTGAGCTGGTCAATTCTGTGTGGCAGAAATCTCCTTGGACAGGAATTCTGCCTTTTTACAGGTGATTTCTGATTGATGACCATCAAAAAGTGCCATCAACCTAAGCCTGTCAGCATCATGGCTGGACTTCCGCCAGGCTCTCTCCAACCTTCAGCCAACTCGCCTTAACTCCTTCAAGGAGCCATCAAACCAAGGGCTCTTTGAACGAAGGGTGAGAGGCCGAACACGAACAGGAGCAATCTTGTCCAGAGCATCTCCCACAGCCTTGTTATAGGCTAGTACGAGATCATCTGGACTCATGCATTCACCCGACAAGCCCAATAGATCCAGTACCTCCATTAGGTCACTGGGGTTACTGCCCCTTAAAGGGCGGTACTGAACCATCTCTGTAGGGGCAGACCTATTAGGGGGAGCCCTGAAACTGAACCTTATGATGTGATTTTCAGACCAGCTGACTGGTTCCACCTCCAAATCAGCAATCTCCATACCCAGAAGAAAGATCAGGTCCAGTGAATGGCCCCCTACATGGGTTGAGGAGGTAACCACCTGTGTTAGGCCCAGCGTCATCATCAGCTGGAGGAGATTTTGTTCAAAATGCGAGAGTTCATTGTTGACCCAGGCATTGAAGTCCCCCAGAACTATCAATCTGGGAGACCTCAACACCATGTCGACGATGAAGTCTGCTATCTCCTGCAGGAATTTTTCACCGTCATCTGGTGGACGGTAGACAAGGAGAATCCCGCAGCCTACACCCTCTCCCAGGATATACTCAAAGGATCTGGTACTTCCCAATGGCACATCCACAAGGCCCAGCTCAGACTTAAACATAATGGCCACACCCCCACCCCTACGATCCAACCTATCACCGAGAACCTGGCTGGAGTTGCTGAGGCCAATATAGGGCCTGGATTTTCATCCAGCCAGGTCTCGGTGATGCAAGCCAGATCAGTTGATCCGACATGATCAGCTGTAATAGCTGTCTTGTTTTTAATAGATCTGGCATTGCATAGCATTGCCAAGGTAGGATGACCTGTTGGAGAAGACCTCGGCACCTTCCCACTAAAATTGGAGCCCTTGGGTATGGGGACAAGACAAGAATAACCTCTATCCTGACCCCATTTCACCCCAGGGCATCTTCTGGACCCCACAACCCCAATCCGCCCTCCCCTTTCCTGTCCCCCAGCAGGCCCAGCTCTCCACCTTCTTTTATGCTTCCTAAGAATGCCCAAAGCACGACACCTAAAATAGATGTCGGATGGCAATGGGGGACATTCAAAGGAACATAATTCCCTGAGTCTGGTGGGGGAATAATGCCCAACCGTCACTAAACCTCCCCAACACATCATAAATAAACAAATAAACTGGAGAGGAATAAAAATAAAATAAAACAAGAATAATAAACAAAACAAACCTGTCAGTCTCAAACAACCAGAAAATAATAATTCACTCCTCCACTCTCTCTCACAGAGGGGGGGATCAAAAAACCCAAACACTATTACACATTAAAGAAAAGGAAAAACAAATTATATATAATCAAACACTTAAATTAACACTTATACCAAAATAAAATAAAGCATTAATTTAATTGTAAGTCCAAATAGTCCAGCACTTCCTAGTTACAGGCTACTTGAAAACTATTGTCCTTTAAAATAAATAAATATGTCCAGGGGTTCATGCCTGAACACTACAGGGCATCACTCAATTAAGCAGCTTAATAAAGTACCATGCTTTATACTTCAAAGAAAGTCAAACAAATATGACAGATATCTTCAGCTCCTCAGAGCCCTTTCTCAGCCTCAGGAGACTAAAGAAAAGGCATAGACACTCCCACTGTCTGTCAACTAAAATTGGTGAAAAATGATAAGTAATTTCAGCCCCCAGACCATTCACTTTCTGGGGTACTGACAGTAAAGCATAGGCATTCTCACTGCCTAAATATTAACAGTAAAGAATGAAGAATAAAAAGTCTGACCAGGTGCAGGCAGCAGATCTTTAAGCAGGAATCCTCACTCACAATCCATATGCCAGGGAAAAAACGAAGAATTAGTGGGTCCCCAAAAATCCCCCAGAAGGCACCGCAGCCAGAAAAGATCCGCAGCCACTTCATCTGTTCTCCGCCAATGCCAGCACACCAGCCGGCCTCCCAGAGAACCTAAGCAAGCCAACAACCCACCCCATCGACTACTCGACAGAGCCACGGCTCAGCTCACCGAGCGGCCCTGAACACCAGCCACCAGTTACCCCACAGGGACAGGTCAACCACCACCAACAACAATCCAACCCTGCATCCAGAAGCAATGCAACAGGACCAATAGCTCTTATACAGTAATGTCTGATTCAATAACATTTTCAGTGCACTTGATCAGTTCAAAGAAAATTATAAAGAAAATTTAAGAGCTAGAGTGGTAATGCTATTCAGATAACATCTATGCTGTAAAAAAATAAATAAAGTTTATTATGATATAACTTCTTGTTAGTTGTGTTTTATATTCAACAATGTTATACCGTCTGCTTAAAGTTTCTCCCTGCAGGGAGGTCATTGGACAAGGAACTGCTGTTAGCCTTATGATGAGCCTGTGATAGAGATATATTTGGGGAATGAAAACATTCAAAACCTACCTGGTTAAGTCCAAGCCTGTTATTAGGTCAGGAAAGTAGGTCAGCAACAATTAGTGAATGAAGAAATACAGAGGGTTGGGGAGTATGAAGTTGGGGGACAGTATATCCTTTCCTGGGAAAGGAATTATTCAGTGAGAATGGTCTGAATTGTTAGCCCAACTGAACAGGTAAAGAAAGAATGGGAGAGTTAGCTATGGAACAAACTCAGGATAATGAAGAGCTTGATAAATGACCCATGCATGCCAGAAAGTTTAAAATGATTTTGTGTGGGAGTTAATAATAGCAGTTAATCTGTCCAAGCTATAACTTTTGTATTGTATGTCAGGGCTCTCCAGCATTCCTTTGTGGAGACACTCTCAGTATAGCAGCATTTCATAATGGCCTTTTTAGCTGCCAGAATCAGAATCATAATTATTTTAAATATAGGCTTAGAGATCTTCTGACCTTGCGGGGGAGTGGCTGTTAAGATATACGTAGGGGTGAACAGATCTTGGTGACCAAAAAGGTCTTTCAATTCTGTGAGGATCTCTGTCCAAAACGGGCCCAGCTTAGGACATTCCCACAATATATGGGTTATGGTAGCTGAAGGATGACCACACTTTCTCCAGCATTCTCCCCATTGCAGAGCCACAGTATTTGACAACCACAGATGGAGGTCTGAAGAGACAGATCCTGGATTTCAAAGCAAGCTCCTGCCAATAGGAAGAGTTTAAAACTTTGAGAGCCTGAAGGGAGTATGCTTGCCATAGGTCACTATTTATATCCTCTGGTATCTCCAAGACCCATGCTTCCCTTATATAGTCAATAGAATCTTTCTTATAATCTTTGAGGGCTTTACAAAAGCGGCTAATGAGGTGTGGTTGTTCTTGCCCTTCTAAACCCACTTTAATAAGTTTTGTCAAGGATTTTGGAGATTCTGCTAGTTTAGCTAAACTGTCCTCATATGGAAGGAGTGAGTTTTTTTAATTTATAATAATATGGACTGGAGAATTGTGGGAGTTTATACTGATTTTGGAGATAGCTGAAAGATAATAACCCCTATGGAGAGACCAGTTGTCCTACATACCATATTTGGGTTGCCCAAGACCTGATTACTTCTCTTGTTTGTTTGGGTAATAAAAGCATATCAGCATTTAAAGGCTGGAAATAAAGTTTTGCAGAGGAGAGTGTGGTATTCGATATGGTGAGTCATTCTGAGAGTGTGATATTCGATATGGTGAGTCATTCTGGGAACTGAGTCAGGTGGAGACATTGTGGTGGGTTTCCAAACAGAAGAGAGAGTACCTTACAATGGTTCATAACTGTTAATTCTAATTCCTCCCAAGGGGCTTTATACATAGGGTTGCTATGGTTCAACAAGAGTTGGAGTTGGGTGGCTGTGGCATAAGTTTTGAAATCTGGTAAATTTAGGCCACATTTTGATTTGGGTAGCTGAAGAATTGAAAATTTAATTCTGTGGGCCTTCCTTTCCAAATAAACCAAGAAATAATTGTATTCCAATAATGGAAGTAAGTATTAGCTGAGATAATGGGGACGGTATGAAACAGGAATAACAGCCAGGGGAGAATGTTTTGCTGAATAGTTTTGATCCTGCTGATGAAGGTTAAAGGGAGCTCTGTCCAGCCCAACAGGTCTTTGGTGATTTGTTGTGTAATAGGTTAAAAATTAACCATTTCAAGGTGTGTCAGGTTACAAGAGAGTTGTATCCCAAGATATCTCATTGAGATTCTGTTCCATTTAAAGGGAAAGCTTTGCTTAAGAAGGTGAGAAGGGTGAAAGGAGCAGGTTAGTACTTCTGTTCTGCTATTATTGATTTTATGTCCGGCCAGAGTCCCAAATTGCTCTAGAAGAGGCCTGACTGTGGGCATTGATGATTCAGGAGAGGTCAAGGTGAGTAGTATATCGTCCGCATAAAGATTAATTTTATGATGTTTCCCTCCTACAGTGAGGCCAGTTATGTTAGATGAATTTCTAATAGTGGATGCTAGGGGTTCTAAATATAGTGCAAATAATAATGGGGATAAGGGGCACCTATGGCATGTTCCTCTGGTAAGGGGAAATGGTTTGAATTGAACACCATCTAATTTTAAATATGCTTTGGGAGACTCATAGACCAGCATGATTTGTCTAATGAAGGTTAATGGTATGCCAAAATATTCCAGGGTGGACCACATAAAGGCCCAATTGACCCTGCCAAAGGCCTTTTCAGTGTTGAGCCCCAAGAGAGTCAGAGGAATATGATGCTTAGTGACATGTTCCATAATAAGTGCAGTCTGCCACACTGCATCCCTGGCCTGACGCTTTTTAGTGAAGCCCACCTGATCATCAACTATTATGGAAGGAAGTAGATTATCTAGCTTGTGTGCTAACACAGACATATAAATGTTATAATCACAGTTCAACTTTGATATAGGATGATATGATTCTGGATGTTGTGGGTTTTTCCTAGGCTTTAGAATGGCTGCTATCTCAGCATATTGCCATGGGGGAGGGTTCCTAATTGTAAATCCTGCATAACTTCTAGGAGGGTGGGGATAAGTTTTTGTTGAAGGTTTTATACAATTCCATGGGGTATCTATCAGGGTCAGGGGCTTTCATTGTTTTGGCCTTTTTAATTACAGAGGTGATCTCCTCCCTGGTTATTGGGGCTATGAGGATTCTGGACTGAGCCTCAGAGAGCTTTGGTAAGTTAGCTCAGTTAAGAAAGTGCAGAATTTGTTCAGGGTGGAGGTTAAGGTCTTCCTTATACAGTTTCTCATAATATTTGACAAAAGCTTGTCTGATGGCTTGTGAGTGGTGCAAAAGAATTCCTGAGTAAGGGTCCATAAGGTGTGTTATCCTTGCAAAAGTTTTGGCACCCCTTAATTTTCTAGCAAGATTTCTGGCTGCTTTTGGACCTCCTTCATAGGAGTTCAGCTTAAGGTGCAAGAGTTGCTGTTTCACTTGTAGATTTAAGATTTTTCAGATTTTCTGCTGTAAAGGTTTTAATTTGGAAGCAACAGTCTTACTTCCCCCATGCTGGATCTCCAGAAGACCATTATATTCACTCTGTAAATCCAAAAGATTTCGTTCTCTATTTTTTTTTTCTTATAAGAAGCATACTTTATAATTTCTCCTTTGAGAACTGTTTTTAAAGTGTCCCAATGGACTGTATCCGAGGTGGCACCTTTAGGGTTATCAGCCAATATCCTAGTTATCGTCTTATGAATTAGGTCCTTAATTTTGTGGTCCTTTAGTAGCATAAGGTTTAGGTGCTAGAAAGATTGACTCTGTGGATGACCCAGTAACAATTTGGTGAACACAGGTTGATGGTCCAACAATGATGATGATGATAAAACTTTATTTTTATACAGGAAATTCTAATCATTAGGATTATACAATCCTGTTCTCAAGATAGTCCTGTTTGTATTTCACTTAATTGCGACTAAACATAAAATGTATAACAGTACTCACATAAAAACAAAACTTAAATAATACACAACTTTTCAATTATCCAACATTGCCTTAAAACACAAATACGACTAAAGAAAATTACAAAACATAAACATATATCCTAGACATACTCATGTACAACAACATTCTATTCTATAAAATTTTAGAATTTCATTTTTAAAATCGTATGATCTTCTAGAGATCTTATTGGAGGGGTAGAATATTCCATACTTTAGCTGCCTGACATAAAATGGAACCATTACCATATTTATTATAAATTCTGGTAGGATAGACTCTATATCTATGTACCGATCTCAATAACTCATGCCTACCTTTATTTACTTTAGGAAAAGTGTTTGAGTAATATAATGTTCTGGATAAAACATTTTATATTTATGTATCAGTATTATCCAATTTTTTTGATAAATTATTTCTAAAGCCTGCCAATTCAATTTTATAAACATATTACAGTGATGAGTTCTATATGGACACTGCAGAACATATCTAGCTATTCTGTATTGCATCCTATCCAATCTAATCAACTGATGTTTACTGGTTGTTCTATAAATTATATCCCCATAAGTCAAGGTTGGCATAATTAACTGTTCAGCCACTTTTTTCCTGCCCTTAATCTGTAAACATTTGGTAGTTCGTCTCAAGGCTCCTAATTTCTTAGTCACCTTTTTAACGTTATTTTCTATGTGAACATCAAAAGTCAACATGGAGTCAAATATTACCCCCAGATAGCAATAACTATCCACCTGTTCTATTAATCTATTTGTATGTGATACAATATGGATCTGTGATTTAGACTTCTTGTTTGAAAAATGCACCAATTTAGTTTTTTTAACATTCATCAAAAGCCTTGACCCAGTGAGCCACCCCCCCACCTCGATAAAGTCCGCCTGAAGCTTCGTTGAAGATCCATAACAGAACTGCTGGTGGTGATAATTGCAATATCATCAGCATAAAGTCTCACAGCTGAATGTCTCACCACCTGGGGTAGATCATTAACAAACAAGAGGAATAACAAGGGCCCTAAAATGGACCCCTGTGGAACTCCTCTAACCACATTTCTAGATGTAGACAATGTCTGAGAGATCTCCACCCTCTGGGTACGTCCTGTTAAGTAAGATTTTATCCAGTTTCTAGGTCCATCAACTATACCTACATCTTTTAATCTATCCAATAAAAGGGGGTGGCTCACCAGGTCAAAGGCCTTCGACAGGTCCACAAATACAACAGCAGTTTCCAGACCCAAGTTCAAAGAAGTACAAACCAGATCTTTAAACTCCAGCAATGCTGTAGTTGTGGAATAACCCTTTCTAAACCCCGATTGATAGGGTGTTAACAATCCATATTTGTCCAAGTGTTCAGAGATCTGCCTATTTACGCATTTCTCCAAGCACTTGGACAAGATGGAAAGTAAAGCCATGGGCCGATAATTGTTCAATTCTGTAACGTCACCCCCTTTATGTATAGGGATGACCTTGCTTTCTCTCCAGGACAGGGGAAAGCATTCAGACTGTAAGCTCCAATTAAAAATATAAGTTACCGTTGGAGCAATGGAACAATGGGGTAGCCCTATGGTAAATATCTTGTACAGATTCCAGATGCTCAATTGAGCTGAACATGTAATCCAGCCTAGAGAGACTTTGCATTTTAGGGGCTTGATAAGTGTATATCTGTGTTTTAGGATAGAAGTGCCACCATATCGGCTAGCCCCAAGCTATGGAGGGTTTTAACCAAGTATTTTTTTTAGTGGAGAGGCTCTATGTTTTAATGGGGGGATGCATCCAGGATTGGACTCAGAGTAGTGTTGATATCACTGCCCAGAATCAACTGGCCTTGCAAGTGGACAAGAGATCCTCAAAAAACCTCCTAACCAATTTTTGTGGAGAATTAGGTGTTAAATAAATGGAAGCCAAGGTCACTGGTTTTGAATAAAGGAGCCCTTGTGCAATCACATAGCATCCCTCCTTATCAGCAATTAAGGTTTAGAGGGTGAATGGAGTGGTTCGGGGGATTAGGATTGCCATACCTCTCCGCGACCAGAGTTATGTGAGGTGGATAATTCCTTTTGATAGCCCAATATCTCCAATTTACCATGCTCCTCAGAGGAAATGTCGGTTTCCTGTAGAACTACCATGTCAGGGTGTTGGGATTTTAAGTTCTTTACCATCCTGGTCCTTTTCATCGGATTGTGAATGCCATTAATATTAAGTGACATAATCAACGATCTGGTAGCCATGGGGCTAGTAAAAAAGATCATGGTATTAAAGCTAATTGCCTCCCATATGTTACACCCAATAGGGTAGAACTGAGGAATATGCCAGAAAAACTGGAGTGTCCCCACAAATAAGCAGATCCAATAACCAAAGCTCGGCAGATGCTCTATGCTCTTTTCTGACAATTTGTCTAATCTAATAATAAAGTGCATATGAACAAAATCAGCAGATATAATCAGTTCTAAGTTGACATTTTTATTAGTAGGTCTCATTTCAAGCAAGGCAGAGTTAACCAGATTTGTAACATCAGGAATTAGGCATAAAAAGGGATGGTCCATAAAACTGTGGAACCACTTGGTAAGGTAGACCAACAGGGTCTAAATTATATAACTACACAGGTATGTCTCTGAATAGAAATCTACTGCAAATACCAGTATAAATGCTATAGACAAAATGGTAACTTCCAAGTTGGGGGTGAGCATACGAGCTCTCCCTGTCAATCCCCAAATGCCCCCCCAAAAGTTTGGCAATTGGGGGGGGTAAAACCAGGAGAAAATGCTCCCGGGCCCCAACATAAAATGACTATTACTGCATAGACTAAAAAGTTGGCATGGATCAAAAGAAATAATTGGGGAATAGGGAGATAATCAGTCATCCAAGAGAGGTGGTAAAAGGCAACACAGCCACCTAGGGGGGAAAAAATAGGACCAAGCATAAGAAAGCTATTTCTGGGCACCTGCTTTCATAGTACTAACAGTATCCAAAACTAGCTAATAAATCAAATACCAGGAATATAAAGTAATGTCTATGGTAGTACTGTGGAAAAGCTGTATAAGCCTTCAGGTTTCAGTCCCAGTCCACAGTCAATGTGCATTATAAGACATTGCAGAAGTTAAGGGGGGGTCCCTAGTTCAAGATAGGAAGAGGAGATAATGGTTCTTCATGAACCCAAGTGGCTCCTGAGTCCAAACTCCCAGCTTAGAGGGAGTATATAGAGGATCTAGGGCCTAGAGGGCCACTCAAACCAGGGGAGCTTACTAGTAACTTCTCTACCCCCCCCAAGCTCCAACCGGTTGTCCTACCTGTGGTAAGACTGTATGAGTTTAACAGTACAAAGGTAACTCGTCCCTTCAGGGTATTAAGGCACTGATTCTTTGAAAGGCCTCAAGTCTTTGTTGTAAGTCCTCGGCTATTTTCTGATTGTTGTTTAGCGTTCCTGCTGCTTTCATCAGGTTTTGCCATCTCGGAGTCCGAGGCTGCCTCGCAGCTGGCACAGTCTGCCTCTCAGGAAAAGTGATGCCTTGGGTTACAAGATCTTCCTTCACCTCTTGTGCATTGGCATATTCCTTTTTCACTCCATCAGGCAGGTGTACGATAAGTCTAGCAGGGTATGGAGCAGTGAATTTAATGCCCTTCACTTTGAGAGTGGGGAGGAGTGGGAGATATGCCTGGCGTAATCGAAGGGTTTTGGGTGCAAAGTCATGGTCAATGTAGAATCTCTGCTGTCCATAAAATATCTTCTGTTTGCACCATGCTGTAGTTATGATTTGTTCCTTGATGGTATAAGAGTGAAAGTGGGTGATGATAGATCTAGGTGTTGCATTCGGCGATGTAGGTTTTGGAGCAAGTGCTCGATGTACTCATTCGAACTGCATTTCAAAGTCAGAAGGGAGCTCCAGGGCTGTTTTTAAAATAGTAGCCAAAAAGTCCTTGATATAGTTACCCTCAGAGCCTTCAGGAATACTATAAATTCTAATGTTTTTTCTGTGGGTGTGGGTCTCTGCATCCTCCTACCTCTCCTCGATCATCTCCAGCTGGGTGTTGAGCTGCTGCACCAACGACTCCATATCGTCGACACAATTCTCCGTGGCAGTTATCTGGCACTCAGAATTGTCAGCTCTCTGTTTTAATTGCATTATATCTTTCTGGATTTCTCCAGATAGTTGTTTGATTTCAGCATGAAACGAGCAAAGCTCATTATAGATCATATGCAGTTAAATTTTTTATTCTGTTTTTTCAGAGTGCGGCCTGCTGTTTTAGGCAGTTTGGAGGCCTGTGGGTCTGGGGTCTCAGAATCAGGCTCAAGATTGGAATGCTCAGTAAGTGAATCTTCAGCCCTTTTGTTCATATTTTTTGAAGGTGTCAAGTTAGGATGATTGTTCCCTCTTGGTATCATAAATTTTTAAGCTGAAAATAATTGTTCGTTCGAGAGGGCTGCTTCCCCACCCCCACCCCCGATGTCGGCTGAGTGTTAGAGCTATGCTGCCATTTCCTTAGAGACTGCAACTGGAAGTCCAAAATCCAGCCCTTATTGTGTTTGGTTTTGTATCTGTTGACTGAAAAGATGTCTTTCCACTGAAAGTTATTTTTCAATGAGCCCTTTAAGTTATTATTCGAAGGAGCATGAAGGGAAGCTAAGGGGTGGGAAATTGAAAGGTATCTTAGGAAACACTGTTTCTCGTAGAGAATAGTGGAGGCCTGGAACAGGCTTCCCATGGATGTGATGGGAGCTAAGACTGTGTCAGCCATCAAAAGGGGATGGGATAAAGAGTATGCTTGAATTACATTTGTGAGTACTAGCTTGGGCTAGGTCATGGGATCTCCTAGGATCTCAGGAACTCATGGGCAGACTTGATGGACCTTTGGTCTCCTTCTGCGATCACCTTTTCTATGTTTCTGTTTTCTATGATTGTAGATCATTATTTTCAGTGACATTTTATTTTGCCCAGTGGATATGAAACACCCCAAATGTAGACTGTGGCCAATACAGTATGTTTGAACCTTTTACAGTTTATCTTCCTACAACAGGATTTTAGTATTTTGATTTTTTTGCTAAGTTTAGCTATTTTCTCAGTCTGTTTTGCCATTTATTTAGTTTACCCAGCAGAATTATTGCATTCAGATGGGTTATGCTGTTTTATTTTGACAAATTTGAATGCCCTATTGTTGCCACTCTTTCTATTTTTGTCATTACAAGTTGGATGAAACATAACTTTAAACAAGCAACAGAATGCGTCACTCGCAGCATGACTGTACCAAGTCAGGACAGGATATAAAACAAAACAAAAAGACTGGCGACAGTCTCAGCTGAATGTAATGAACATATTTATTTTGTGCAAAACATGCTGTGTTTATAAAGTGCAAAATACAGGGTACACTCATTCGTCTGATTGAAGCCTGAGGGTGACACCAGTCAGGGGTTCTGAGTTTGGATTTCCTACTCCTCTGCAATGTTAGTACATGAGTGTAACCTACATAGGTTACATAGGTGAGTACTGAACAACGCAGATTAATGTCCATTTAGCTCACCAGTAATCAGTGTCCATACTCCTTGATGTTATGAAAAGCACAATAATCATCTAGTGTTCTCTTAATTTCTGTTATGTTCTTACTGCCTAACAGTTCCTGAGTGAGTGAGTTCCAGAGAACCACCTCTCTCTGGTTATACCAATAAGATTTTTTACTTGAGTGGCATAACTCCCCTCTTAGTTGTAAGGTGTGTGATCTAATACTGTACAGTATGTTTGATGTTGTTTTGCACTTTTTATACACAGCTTGCTTGGCACAAAATAAATATATTCATTATATTTGGCTGAGACTGGTGCTAGCCTTTTTGTTTTGTGAAGTATAACTTTGCCAACCAAATCAATGAGGTTAGCTGAGTCATTTGCATTATGCTGATAGCAACATTCACTTTTTTTCCACAACAGTTCCTTTTGCCACATGGTCCAGGGGCAGCTAATCAGCCCCTGCTGCCCCAAGCCAGCATCCACCTACCTCATCACTCACCTCAGGCCATTAGTTCCCACATTAATTCCAACTGATGATAGGGCCAGAGTGTGAGGTGCCATCCGTCCCCCAGTACAGAAATCCAGACCAAGAGCTGGTGAGCACTGGGTGATAATGAAAACCCAGAACCAACGGGCAGGGCTTCTCTAAGCCCCTCGACCACCATTTTCCACATTTCCTTCCAGTCTCATTAGCATGGGATATGCAGGCATGTAGAGATGCACATACATCGTGGAACGATAGCTCCCCAACCCCTGACAGAAGTAAGAAAGTCGTACATCAAAGCTACCACCAGGCCTCCACCTGGTGGCTGCCAAGAGTTGAGTCGACTCACCATCCCACTCCTGGAGAGGAAAGTTGCCAGTTGGCTGCTTGACTCACTCCCAACCCTTCCCCACACCGACCCTTGGCAACATGACCTCGTTCCCAAACTTGGGTTGCCAGTGTGGCAAGAGGTGAAACACAAGGTACCTCTGCCCTCTACATTGCCAGGCTAGCCTACAACATCCACTTCTTTGTAATTTTTCAGGTTTCCCTTTTTTAAGTTTATTTTGATTTCTGTCTCCTCCTTATTTGTAATAAGCTGTGTGATTTATTTTATACATATTGTTTTCATTGTATGATTCTCATCACTACCTTCAACATTCTGAACTAGACAAGTCTCTGGCACCCCTTTTTCTAAATTGTTTATTTTCTGCAGGTTGCCACATTTGATGTGGTGGGCTGGCAGTATATCCTAGAGGTTAGAGGAACAAGGTGTGAATGAGCTTGATAGATCCAGCAGACCAGACCTGAGTTTGATTCTCACAACCTCCACTTGCATATTGTGTGACTCTGAGCAAGTCACTTAACCACAAAGTGCTCCCAGGTCGCCCCTGAAAACAGGCACTTGTGCCTAGTGAGCCTTACCTGGTTGCCAAAGTCTAAATTAAAATTAAATTAAATAAAAAATAAAACCAGATGCTCAACCACACCCTGAACTCTGCTCCAGACCCAGTCCTTTTTTATGGCAGATGAGTATATTGTTCCTCCTTCAAAGCCATTCGTAATGTCAATGAAAACTTTTAAAAGTGATAGGAAATCATTTTTAGACTATGTTTTATTTATTTATTTTATTTTTATTCTTGGTTAACAGGTAAGGCCCACTGAGCACAAAGCCTGATAACAGGGTGACCCAGGAGCACTGGGAGGTTAAATCACTTGTCAAGGGTCACACAATATCCCAATGTAGTCAGTGGGAATCAAAACCTGGGACCCAATTCACAAAGTGCCCCTGAATGGCACAATGTGCAGCTTGTGCCTAAAGATTCCCCGAGGGCACTTCACAAACGCAGCCTGAGGGCATTGAAGGGGACTTGTGGCATCCTTGCAGCACAAAATGAACTGCAGCATGGTGCTAGGTGCTTTAAACAGACACAGGCTGCCATATTCTCTAATTTGGGATTCACAAAACCCTCCCAGAGGGCACATTTCCAAGAACCCTTAGACCAACCAGGGCTAGTAGTTTATGGGTACTTAGAAGTGTGTCCACTGGGAGGGTTTTGAACCATGTACCGATATGCTGCAGGCCCCCCTCCCCAGATCTGATCCACTTTCAGTAAAGAAATCACTTCTCTTGTGGTCTAGCAGCCCCCCAGCCCCAAACTCCTGTTATTACAATAATTATTCCCTGGTTGTCTAGCAGCCCTCAGCCCCAAATCCTGTTCTGGACACTGCTTGTCTCAGGAGGAGCTTTGCAGGTCTTGGGAGGGGTATTACAAAGGGAAATTTAATTAAGGAACCAATCACAGGTGCTTAAAAAGGGCACCAATTCCAAACTTTCCAGCCATCTTTAACTAACTGGGTCTATCAGCTCGAGCCAGAGAAGACACTGGAGCTTGCCGCAGTCAGGAATCAGAGGACAGGGCTGACAGAATCATTTCCTGCCCTCCCCCACACCAGGGACTAATCCATTGTTTCTAGCTCCAGACCATGTAGGAGACCAGGTCTGGACACCGCTGGTCCTGAGAGGAGCTTCACAGGTCTCAGGAGGGGTATTACAAAGGAAGCTTTATATGTAAAGCTTTAACTAAGGAATCAATCACAGTTGCTGAAAAAGGGCACCAATTCCAAACTTTAGGGCAGACTTAAAATAGCTGGGGTCTACCAGCTCAAGCCACAGAAGCTACCAGAGCTTGCTGCTGTTGGGGGGTCAGAGGACAGGGCTGATAGAATTGTTTCCTACCCTCCCCCACACCAGGGACTAACCCATTGTTGTTTCTAGCTCCAAACCATGTTGGAGACCAACTCTGGACACTGCCTATCCTGGAAGGAGCTTCACAGGTCTTGGGAGGGGTATTACAAAGGGATCTTTAACTATGGCGCTTTAACTAAGGAATCAACCACAAGTGCTTAAAAAGGGCACCAATTCCAAACTTTCAGGCAGACTTTCAATAGCTGGGTCCACCAACTCAAGTCACATAAGCTACCAGAGCTTGCCACAGTTAGGTTGGCAGACAGGGCTGATAGAATCATCTCCTACCCTCCCCCGCATCAGGGACTAATCCATTGTTGTTTCTAGCTCTAGACAGTGTAGGAGGCCAGCTCCAGACCCTGCTGGTCTTGAAAGGAGTTTTTGACCCTCCCTTCTAACCCCCTGCCCACCCAATAACTCCATAGTCTACAAATTACCTGGTTGACTGACTGACAGCACAGGTGGGGAAATAGCTATGGGAGCTCAGGGTGATGGAAAGTAGGTAGCTGTAAAGAGGTGTGAAGAGGTTTTTCTTCATGGAAAGGGTAGTGGAAGAATGGAATAGCCTACCCCAGGACGTTGTGGGAGCTAGCACAGTGGGGAGTTTCAAACATGCATGGGATAGACATAAAGGAGTCCTAATGTTGGGAAAGAGAGGCTAAAGCCACTGACCAAGTAGGGTCAACAGTCACTGATATAGGCAGGGAACATGGCAGACTAGGTGGGCCAAGTGATCCTTATCTGCCATCAATTATGTATTATTATTTATTTATTTAGCTTTTGTTAGCCAGGTAAGCACTCTAGATGAAAAACAGATGCCTATTTTCAGGTGCGACCTGGGAGGTTACAAGGAAAGAAGGAAGCAAATTACAAACAGGTTGTACAGAGCTCAGGCAGACAATATACAGGTATTTCATAATGACACACTGAGGCAATTTAAAATAACATGGAGTACATACACAAAGCACACTATGAGCAAGTACAAATGCAGGGCTCTGGATTGGTGCCCCTCAATGAGGACCAAGGTTGCAAGTGTGACACTTGTTAGGAGGGTCACTGGTATCTTAAGTGCAACTGCGGGCCGAGGCGATCAACAAGTGATCCCAGAGGGAGTTTCGGATACAGGTATGGGAGGGTGAAGTATGAACATGAGTAGGAAGGGAATTCCATCATCTAGGAGCACATGCCACAAATGCTCTGTCACACATTCAGGTGTGAGTATTGGGAACCTGGAATTACTATGTTACTATGTGTGTGCATCGAGGGATTGGTAACTGATTTGTATTAGTAAAGATTACATCTGGGTAATATTATCCTCAAGTAAGGTGAGAGAGAGAGAGAGATAGAGAGATAAAAGAAAAGGAAAGAAAAAAGCTCTAAAGGGGGTGTGAGCAAATAGTGCATATGGGAGTTGTTAGCCTGTGGTAGGGTGTTAAACATTGCATTCGGGGATTGGTAACTAAGTTGGAGACATAAATATTGCATTTGGGTGATATAATCCACAGGTAATGAGAGAGAGCAAGAGAGAGAGAAAAGAAAAAAGTTTTTATGGGGTAGTGGGTAAGGTCTAGCAATAGGTGACTCACTGTCAGTAGCTATGTTGGGAGTGGTGCAGTGCAGCTGTTGTGGGACAGCAGTCTTCAGGGCGACCTTCTCGAGACTGCAGTGCTGCCCCATCTGGGCTGGGGGAGGAGGCTGCCAGACTCAAAGCTAAGATGGCTTGGGTTAGGAGGACCTAACCCCCCCCCCACTCAGGGACCACCTAGTCCACTTCCACTGTCTCAAAGAGTGCCAGGAATGAGAAACGGCTGGACAATGGTGGACTCAAGGAGGGTTAGGTTGGTGGATTGTAAGCACATCCCATACCACTATAAAAGTCCTACGCTGCACTGGCCAGGCAAGACTGTCCTACAGAGGCACCCAAAGTTGTGGCTGGGGCCAATGCGGAGGTCCACCATGATAGAAAATCCAAGGGGGTAGTAGTAGAGGACACCAGAGGAGGAGGAAGCTAATCCTAGTAAGGGACTTGATAGTAAGAGAGATACAGTTGGGGACAGGTATGGATGAGGAGAGGTGGTAATTTGCATTCCCAGTGCCATGGCTCATAGGGATGGAATGAATATCCTAAGGACTGCTGCTGGGGAAGCAGGAAGGGAGAGTTGTTTGTCTTTGTCCATTTGGAAACAAATGACCTGTCTGAGGAAGAGCCAGAAACAGTTCAGGGGAGTTCAGGAAATTTGGGAGTGGACATAGACAAGTAGCACAATCTGTTACTATCTCAGAGATGCTTCCTATTCATGACAAGGGGGATGACTGGAGGGTCTACACCAGGGACTTCAACAAATGTTAAAGAAATGGTGTGGAAAAGATGGATTCCAATTCATTGGGGACAGGGGCTCTACATGCAGAATAGAGACCTGTACAGGGACAATGGCCTGCATCCATCCAATAAGGGAACTGAGATTATCAGGGAACAGTTTAAAAATGCTACAATGGTAAGCATTTAAAATAACTGAGAGGGTAGTTGGAATGAGGCAGGAAGACAGAGTCCCCCCCCACCCACAAGCTTACAGGGTCAGCAGTGGGAATCCTGAGGGTGAGAAGTCCCAAAATGAACAAACACAAATAGATAACCAAGAGGGGAAGGGGAAGAGGAAAGAAAACAGAGGAAGAAATGGGGGAGGGCAAAAGGGCAAGATGAGGGGATATGGCAGTACAAAATGGAGAGCCATGTGTGTAAATGCTTGAAGTCTGGGCAACAAGATGGCAAACCTAGAGGCCACCATACCAGCAGCAGACCTGAACATAGTACCAATTACTGAGACTTGGTGCCATGCAAACCAGGATTGGGACATAGCCATACCAGGGTAAGCTCTATTCAGGATGGACAGGGCAGAAACAAAGGAGGGAGGTGGGGTGGCTCTTTACATGAGGGAAAACATAAAAGTCAAAGAAGTACAGAGGAAACAGGGAGAAGTGGAGGAACTGTGGGTCACCCTGGAGACAGGGAAGGGGACAACTATTTGAACAGGGGAGCTCTACAGACCTCCAGCACAGGGGGAGGAGGGGGATATGGATATGATAAGAGAAATCCAAAGGATGGCTAACAAGAGGGAGGTATTGCTAGTGGGAGACTTCAATCTACCAGCTGTGGATTGGAACCTCACTGCTGCAGCAACAGTTAAAGGTAAGGAAATCCTAGACCCCCTGCAGAGGGCATTCTTAAGGCAGCTAGTTAAAGAACCTATTCATGGGGGGTGATAAGGGACCTGGTGCTGTCAAACAGGGACAGTGTCACTGATGTCACAGTGCGAAGCCACCTGTGCACCATTGATTACCTTTGCTAGTGTCAGTGGCTCAGCAGGTAGCACACTCGTGTCTGAGGCCGGGAGATCAGAAGGCTGTGGGTTCAATCCCCACACCAGGCATGTGGGTTAATATCCCAATACTGACACTGTAGTGCAGCATGAGGGGGGTGCTACACTCCTGAGGTGTCGTCTTCCGGATGAGACATTAAACTGAGGTCCCATCTGCCTGTTCTGGTGGTAGTTCAGGTGGATGTTAAAAATCCCATGGCACTTTTCGAAAACAGTAGGGGAGTTTTTATTGAAAACACATCAAGATACATCAATATACATCAAAAAAATATGTCAAAACAAGAAAAGGTCACAGGGGTCACATTATTAATACATTCAAATAAATCATTCCACAGATTTGTCCTAACTTTATATAATCAGATTAGTTTTGTGACGACAAAAAAACAAGAGGATAAGGGGAAAAAAAATCTTCACTTATATTTAATGAAGATATGTAATCCTTTCCACCACTGAAAAACTTTCAGGGAAGTATTAATAGCCTTGTCCTTCAAATAACCCAATCTCATTGCTTCCATAACTAATATATAAAAAGTATCATAAGACATGAATTTTTGCTATAAGACCCATTGACATCGGGCCTGCCAGATGTAAAATTTCAAACAACAAAAAAAATAACTTTTAATGTACCCCAGTCATAAGAGATAAGAAGGTGTGGGAAAAACCCTAAAACTGGAGCTTGGTAATCTAAATTTAGTAACTATTCAAAGTCCCATTTCAAACTCAGAAAGGCCCATAGACCTTCCATATAAGAACATTTAAACAGAAAATGATCCATGGTTTCCTATAAAGCATGGCACTATAAATATGGGCAATACCTTTCACTCATCATCTTGTGTTTAGCATTCCCTTTGATATTTAATCTCCCATAGACTGAAATCCACAATACTTCCCACATATGTTGAGGTACTCTGGGATTATTTAACTGTTTAATAACAAACTCTTTAAGTGTGGGGGGGGGGCAGATTACAAATTCTGGTTCACATGGGTGGATATTCCCTAGAATAGTCTTATATAACTTGGCCCCTACATTTTCTCTCACCAATGAGTGGGAGATAGACAATTTAAATAGCTTTTGGGCACAAGATTTAAAATATAATGGAACATAAATACAATTTGGGAACCTGGGAGGGAGAGTATCTCATAATTCAAAAAATTCTTTTAGATTGTTCATTTCCCAGAAATGTTGTAAAGCCATCATATTGAAGGGATCAAAATTAAAATTCTGGGAGAAAAATAAAGCATAGAAAAAAAACTAAAGGGTCAGCCATATCTAGTCCTCCTTGGGTTATAGGTAAATAAGTAAAACAATGTTTGATGGGGTTAAGTCTGCTACCCCATAGCATAGAGAAAAAAACAGGCATATAAATGGGTTTCTAAAACCAAAGGGGGGGGGAATAGCAACATACAGAAGCCCAGGTATAATATTTTTTTTTATTATATGGATCCTTTTAATTTTGGAAGGTCTCCACCCTTTCCACCTCTGTACCTTCAACTCCGCTTTCTTTAAAGTGATTTCCCAGTTCTCTGAAGGGAGGTTCTGGGACCCCAAAAAGTATACCCAATATTTTACAGGGGTTTGAGGAAATAATGATTCCAGAGATGTTTATCTGATTGCCTGTTCCCGGTCCTATAAAAAGGCCCTTGGATTTTTCTAAGTTTAATTTAGAGTTTGAAACCTTCCCATAACAAACAAGGCATTTTATTACAGTAGGAATTTGTTTTTCATCAGATAAAAAACACAAATATCATCCACATCGGCTTGTACTACCACAGTATCCCCTCTCTGATTCCCCAATATACCAGGAGAGCCTTGGCAAAAGCCAAACTTCTAAGCAAGGGATCGAGATAAAATGTGTACAACAAGGGGCTTAAAGGACACCCCTGTCTTACCCCAGACTTTACTAATATGGGAAGGGTAGACCTCCCTTTAAAAACTGGGTGAACTAATACTGGCCCATACATTAATTTAATCCACTTTATAAAGCCTGAAGGTACCCCATAATGTTTTAGAACTGCAAATAAAAAAGGCTTACAAACCCTATCAAAGGCTTTATTCTGGTCTAAGGACAAGATATAGCTCTGAGACTGGGATCTATTGATTAAATTATTTCCCTAATTACTATTAAAGCACTCTGGATTTTTCTATTGGGGATCCAGCAAAACTGTAAAGGATATAACAAATCTCTGGCTACCCCCTCCCCCCCAAGTAATCTATTATTAAGCACTTGGGATAATATTTTAAAGTCAGAGTTCTGAATTGTAATGGGTCTCCAATTAGCCAACTTTAATCAATCCTCTCCCTTAAAGAGATAGACTAATAACCCAGATGTAAAATTTAATGGCATAGAGGGGGCTTTCTGAAGGGACAAAAATACTTTTTCAAGTCATAGTGCCAAAATATCACTGAAACATTTGCAAAACTCGTAAAATATCTTGTCCTGGGGATGAACCTAATTTTAGTGAAAGTATAACTTTAGTGATTTCAGAAGCCAATATAGAGTTACCAAGTTTGTGAAGTTTTATATGCGGGGATATGTTAATTTAACCCTTTGTAAAAAATCCATAATTTCCTTCCTCTGAGGGATGTCTTGGATCTCTTGTTTCCTCACATGATTCGGGATGACATTAAACATCCCTGCACAGGTATTTGTAATTTCCCATTCTATTTTAGTAAAGTTTCCCTATAGGAAGTATTTTTCCTTCCCTTAAAGGCCTCAAAAGGGTCTCCAATATGATTTTTATGTGTCCTGAAAGAAAGCTCCATGCGTAGGGTCTGTGCCCTATCATACTGACATGCTCTCATTTCTGATTTTATTTGATCGATTTGTGAGGAAAAGTCCTCGCTAGAGGTATTCACCTTGGAAAATAAATTCTGCAGTTTCCCTCTTAATTTTGAATATTGAAAAAATTGTGTCTTAACCCTTTGTTTCCCATAAGTTTTAAACCATTTTTTAATATCTACTTTAGCATCTTCCCACCATTCTCATAAATCTTCATATAGATCTGCTACAGAAGATCTTGCCATAAAAGTTTGGTCATACTTTTTACTACCCATGGGTCTTTTAGCGATGCTATGTTCAGTTTCCATCTATTCCCTTTAATTTCTCCAAGAGGCAATGAACCAAACCTCAAGGTAATCAGAAGGTGATCAGAAAATTCACACTGAATGGTTTTGTAAACAGGGGAGAGTAAATTGTTTGAAAAAAAGATATAATCTATGGTTGAGGTTAATTTTCTTTTTCTAAATGTATATATTGGGCCTGCCTTTTGAAAGTTCCTCCAATTTTTTAAACCATCCAAATTAATGATTCTCCCTAGAGCTGTGGAATCACAATAAGTTTTCCTCCCAGGTGTCCCAACACTAAAAAAAAAGGAGTTCACAGTTGAAATCTTCCCCCATTATGATGTGGCTAGTGGTAGCTAAAAAAGGCAAAATGGTGTTGCAAAGGGTGACCCTCCCAGCTTTAGTTTGGGGGCTACAAACAACTATAAACCTATCATTAGCCTGATACCATCCAGCATACATTATCAGTAATCTCCCAGGTTTTAAATCTATTAATTTCCCAAGGGTAAAGTTATAAGAGCTGAAAAGAATTCCAATCCCATCAGCCCAGTCTTGTCTGAAGGACCAGTAAGAAGGTCTCCAAATCCATTCTGCAGTAAAGAGATGGCACTGGTCTGCCTAAAAAACTTACCCTGCTGCAGGGTTGGCTTGCCCAACACTCCACAGACATCCTTACCTTGTCAGAAACCTGGCTCTCAAAAAATATCCCCAATGCCGCGGTCTCCCTCAGGAACTATACCATTTTCAGAGCTGATAGGACAGGCAAGAGGGGTGGGGAATGTGCCATATATGATAGAACATCCCTCCAGCCTCTTAGTCCTCTTCCCATGCCTGGAACATGGTGCTCAGGCCATTACCATCAAAGTTGCCCTTGGTACTCCTGGTAAACATCTTTATATTATGGCAGTTTACATCCCCCCAACAAAACAGAAACTAGCATTTGATTCTATCTTGTCTGGAATCACATATCTTCCCCCTAAGAGTGAACTGATTATTATGGGTGACTTTAATGTGAACTGGCTATCCTCTACGTCGGCTTCCTACAAAGACGCAGCTCATGCCTATGACCTTACCCAAGTAGTACCGACACCCACTAGGCAGGACCCTGGACAGGGTCTTCCACACTTATAGACCTTATCTTTACAAACCTCCCGAACCACCTCTCCAAAGTCAGAGTGCTTCCCGATGTACTTAGTGACCACTCCCTCGTCTCCTGCTGGTGGACAAATAAAAATACTCTTAACAGACCAAAAACTTCCATCCAAAGGTGCCTCAAAAAAGGTGCCCTCTCTTGCCTCAAAGTGTACCTCTCCACCTGTGACTGGGAACCAGTCCATACTGCCCAATCTATAGACACTGCGCTCACTGCATTTATTACTATCTTCAACGCTGCCTGTGACATATTTGCCCCTTTCACAAAAAAGGTAATAAAAATCTGGGACACCCCTTGGATTACCCAGTCCCTCCTACAACTGATGCATCACAGAGATAACCTCTGGCATAAGGCCCTAACCTCACAGCTACCCCATGATAGACAGCTCTACAGAGAAGCAAGAAATAAATGCACAAGGGTTATCCGGCAAGCCAAGGCCACCTACTATCACCAAGCCTTCACCACCACTTGAAGCTCTGGGAAATCTTTATGGAACAATGTCAAGGAACTCTGTGGGAAAGCCACCAACACAGACCCAACCCAGCTCCTAGTTCAGGGTACCCTCTCTCACGACCCCATCGCCATATCCAATACCCTAAACACCACCTTCTTGGACCTTAGTCACGTCCTCCCTATAAACTTCTTTGACCCCATTACCTAGCCCCCCACTGTTACACCTTCTTCCCCTACACACCCTTCTTTCAGGCTGCGCATAGTCTCCTGCAATGAGGCTAAACACTACCTCTCTAAAGCCCTGCATAACTCTTGTTATAGCAGTGACTCCCTTGACCTCAAAATTCTTCAGCTTACCCTTAATGAGACTCTGCCGCATCTCACCAAACTCTTCAACTACTCACTGTGCCTTGGCCAAATCCCTACTATATGCAAGAGGGGAATTATCACACCCATCCTAAAGAAGGATGATCCAACTACCCCAAGTAACTATGGGCCCATTACTATCCTCCCCCCCCAAACGCACTAGAAAGAATTGTGTCTGACCAACTCACTGAATACCTGGACAAATATGGACTCCTCTGCCATGAGCAACATGGTTTCAGAAAAAGGCACAGTACTACCACGGCACTACTTGAATTTACATCTTACATTCATGAAGCTCTTGAACAGGGGTCAGCAGTAGGGGCAATCTATGTTGATTTGACCAAAGCATTTGACACTGTCCATCATGAGCTACTTCTCCATGCCCTTGCATCCCTCCATATTGCACCTGAAACTATCTCCTGGTTCAAAAACTATCTTACTGACAGAACACAGCAAGTAAAAATTAGCAACACACTCTCCTCCAAGCAACCAGTTCTAGCTGGTGTCCCTCAAGGGTCAATACTTGGCCCTATGCTGTTCACTCTCTTTCTGAACTCACTCCTAGCTATTGCTATTTGCAGACAATGCCTTGCTATATTGAAAACACACCAACCTCATCCATCTCCAAAATACCCTTCAAGGCTGTTTTAGAGAGCTTGAATACTGGTTCACTGACCACCGACTAATACTTAACTATGACAAAACAAAATCCATGATATTTGCCCACCACCCAAACCCCCTCAGTAACTCCCAGCTTTCAATCTCAAACTTGCAGGGTACCCACATTGAACAGGTCACACATTTTAAATATCTAGGTATCACTCTGGACACATCCCTCACCTACCACCATCATATTAAACTCCTCTCCTCCTCAGTCAAAACCTGACTTGGCATTCTTTACAGACACAAACACTGCCTTACCCCACAGGGCCTACAGTTAGCTGTTACTAGCTCAGTCCTTTCATTGGTCAATTATGGAATAACTATTTACGGTGCCGCTGACCAATCAGCCCTAAGCAGCATAAATATAGCACTCAACAAAGCCTGCCGCATGGTCACTAGCAGCAATAGACAAACCCATACTTGTTTGCTCTATAATCGAGTGGCCTGGCTAACCCTCGAAGGGAGGCTTAAATACCAAACCTGCCTCCAAGCCAAAAAGATCCTTATGAAACTCACACCTATTTGTCTACACCGCCTCATCTGACCAGCCCCCCCATAGGGGTACCCCCAGACGGCTGGCCGGGACCTCCTATACAGTCCCCCACTGCAGGACCTCTCTAGGGCAAAGGTCCTTCCGTTATCGTGCTCCCCTCTGGCTTAACAATCTACCATCTTCCATCTTACTTGCCCCTAATCTAGGCCAATTCAAAACCGGGATCAAGAGGCTTCTTCTTAACTCTGAGACCTGTAGCTGTTTCCATCATTCCCTAGGTTGTCGGGTCACCGTGCCACCACACCGTTATGACTATTTCAACCCTCAGATGTTATCTGAGCCTTGGCAATACCTTATACTGTGATTGTGAACACTTGTAATGTCCTGTTTGGAAACTTCTGTACAACCTGTTCTCTGTGCAATGTTCTATTGCAACTGACGTGTAGCCTTTGCTTATGCTATGATTTTGAACATTTTGTCAAAATGTAATGTCTCTGTCTTGAAAACTTTGTACATTCTGTATTGTTGTAATGTCCTATCGTGACTGATGTGGAGCCTTTGCAAAGGAGTCCTTGACTCAAAGGTTGTAATTCCAAAATTTTCAATAAATAAAATAAATGAATAAATATCCATGTCTCTTGTAGGAAACAAATATCTAGTTTTTCCTGGTAAAGAGACTGAAAGAGATCAAGTATCTTGGATTTGTTTAATAAACTGCAACAATTTAAGGACCCAATACTTAAGTTTACCAGAGGTTTTTTTTAAGGACTTTTTTCCCTTCTTTTCTTTTTTTCCATTTATAATCAGCTTGGGATGTTTTGCTACTGGAGGATTGTGAAAGCCCTGCTATTCCTATATCCATATCAGAGTCACCCCCCCATTGTATCTAAAATGGCACAGGAATTTTCCATTTCAAGGTTAAGGGGTTCTTCAAGAGTTGGGGGAGATTTTGAGCTCCAAGTCACCCTTTTCCCCTGAGGGATAGGGCCTGAAGTTTTTGATTGCTCTACCTCCTGGTAATATACGGGGGGGGGATCAATCATGTTGGATATGTCAGGAGGTACCTTCTCCATCTTCTTCTTTGGAGGTAAACCTGATTCTGGGTGATTTTTTTTGATTAATGTTCTTTGTTTTAGGGTCCCTGGGAGGGGAAGGGGGGTCGGATTTCATTTTTTCTTTATTTTTTGCAAAGGTCTCATCCTGGGCTATTTGTATTAGTAATTCAGGGCTGATGACTGAGGCCTTATTCTTTGCTGCCCAAGGGCAATCTCTATACCCATGCCCGGATTCTTCACACAAATCACATTTCAACATGCTGATACATTGAAAACTACCATGCCCTACTTCCCCACAAATCTCATAACTGGTGGTGTCACATGAGCTGGATAGGTGGATTCGGGCCCCACATTTGTAGCATGCCCGGGGCTACCATGCATAAAAACATACCCCCCCATCCCTCCCCAAAGTAAAGGAATTTGGGATATGTTCAATCTCATTATTCAATTGTCTCAGTTTAACCTTATATTTCCAACTTCCTCTCCAAAACAGTTCTGAGTCTAGCACAGCTTCTAGGGCACTCAGTACCTCACATTTCTGAGAAAGCCAAAAAGTGATATCTTCTATGTAAACCCCTTCATTTCAGAACATTATTGTTACAAATCTAATTAAAGGTTGGGTTAGAGGATGACTAGAAAGGGAGACAATAGAGGGGAAAACTTGAACTGGTTGTATCTCTGCCAGAACAAATCCAACAGAAATGGGGATCTAAAGCTTATATTGTGATTATCTTCCCCAGAAATGTTAATAAAGGTGAAAACATCTTTTGGTGAGAAATTCAAAGATTCTTTAAGAAGATGCTTTCCTACATAAACTCGACCTGGTCTTATATCCAAGCCCCCTTTATATCATATTCATGCTGCGTTCTTCAGTGGAGCTGCTTCTTTCTTTTTTTGAGAGAAAAGTTCAGAAAGGAGTGGTCCAGGCTGTGGGGGATCCTCAGGATTCTCTCCTGGATCCTTTGTTTCAGTTGGTTTATTATTTTCAGGGCCTGTATCAGATGGTATAAGGGCCTTGTTTGGGCCTACCTCCTGTTCAGAAGGAGAATGTAAAGTCTTACTGGTCAGGCCTGTAACAGCAGGGGCACACCTTGGGGAATGTTGGGAGAGAGGAAAAGAGGGAGATGACCAGTCCAGGTCAGGAATCCACATTCCTTTGGGGCCCCTTTTCCATCCTGACTCTGAAAGGGCTGTATACAGTGACCAGATTTCAGCAGGGCCTTTAGTTATTGGAGGAATAGGAAAGGCCATCTGGTTAAGGTCTGAAGTAGAGAGACCTTTTTCCTTATCAGAAGTCACTTGTGAACAATTAGCCTCCTTTTGTAACGGGGGAGCTGAATTCAAATTTCGGTTTGCAGACATTAAGGCTGTTTGGTTTTAAATCCTTCTCAAGCTATCTTTGCAGTCTGTCCTCTATCACAGAAAAAAAACTTGTTGCATAACCTTGTTTTAAAAAGTCCTTTTTAAAAACAATACCATCCCCTGTCGTCTGTTTTGTCATGCCCTGAGCCCTTGCCTAGGTTTTACCTGATGAAAAAATACAGCCAATAGTAAAATGGTTTTCTTGCCTGTCCTCCCCAGTCTTGCCTCTCCGGCTGTCAATACATCAGTTGAACTAAATTTCACAGCACTTGAACTAGGCTTATCGGTGAAAACATCATTAGTTTTTGATGTCTCCTCCTCAGAGTTTCCCACGTGTAAAGGGAACAGCTTCGGGCACTCGCTATTCTTCGCAATTTTACTGCCAGCTGTTTCCTTCTGTTCTAATGTCTGAGTTCCAGTTAGAGTTTGACAGGGGAGATGCTCTGAAGCCAGGGCAGTGCCGTCCTTTGATGCTTCTGCATCATAGCTTTTGACATTGCTATCAGGTAAACCGTCGCCTTTCCTTTCCCATAACTCCTTATTTTTCACAACATTTGCCATTACTGTCTCATTTATGTTTTGCTCCAAAGTAATCATAGGGCTCAAATCTTGATTGTAAGGAAAATTTCCATTTATCTGTTATTTGTCCATCGGGACCTGTTGAACACTTTCCATAAGTACATTTTGAGAGGAGAAACAGCCCGCTTCTTCCTTTTCATTTGACATAGACTCCATACTCTCTTCATTTTTGCTCGGGTCCATAAAAGCCTTTTGTATTCCAAGACTAGGGGAAAAGGCTCTCTCCCCTGTCTCACAGACATCCATACCCTCCACCAGCTCCTGCTTAGTGGCCATTCTGAAATGGCCAGCAGCTCCCCCTACTGACGATCAACAGTAGAGGAATTTTCCTGGTGCCCTTGCCAAAATTTCTCTTCATTCACTAAAAATGCCACCAACAGCTTACTCTGGTTCAAAGTCAGTTGGCATTTCATCTGTATCCCCTTCCCCCCGGGTCATGCCTGAAAATAGGCAGAATCTGCCCAGTGCACTTACCCAGTTAACAAAAATGAAATAAATAAATAAATAAACACAGTGTGGTTTAATATAAGGACTGGGCCAGAATTCCACCACACTAAAAAGGAGGATCCTGGACTTCATGAGGGCCAATTGAAAGAAAATTGAATAGTGCCTTGGGGAAGCCCAAGCAGGGAAAGGGAAAATGGATGGCTTACAGGAACAATGGGCAAAAATAAGGAACACAATTGAGAAGGTAATAAGCCTCTGTGTGAGGCAGGGTATAAAGAGCAAGAGAAAAGAGACCACAAAGGTTCTCTAAGGAAGTAGCAGAGAAAGTAAAGGTAAAGAAGCTGGCATTCAAAACGTACCAGTCGACACAGAAGGAAGAGGCTAGGGATGGTTATCAGGAAAAACAAAGGGAGGTAGGGAAAGCAGTTAGGAGCGCAAAGGCACAAATGAAGGAGAACATTGCCAAGTCAGTAAAAAAGGGGAATAAAACATTCTTTAGGTACATCAGTGAAAAGAAGAACAAAGCAGGGATAGTAAGACTTAAAGGTGAAGGGGGTAGTGGAAGAGGACCAGAAGAAAGCAGACATATTGAGCAGGTACTTTTTTTTCAGTATTCATGAAGGATGGGGTAGGTGACAGGCCACAGATGGGGGAAAAGGACATAAAAGGAAGGGAGGGAGGCGGACACTAGCTCATTTAAGGAAGAAAGACTCCTCAGGGAACTAGTGAAACTAAAAGTAGATAAGGCAATGGGGCTGGACAGGGTTCACCCCAGGATGCTGAAGAAACTAAGGGAAGATCTGTCTGAGCCTCTGACACCCCTGTTCAGTCTATCACTGGATATGGGGGGAGTGACAGTGCACTGGAGGAGGGCGGATGTGGTCACATTACACAAAAGTGGGAATAGGGAGGAGGCATCAAACTATAGCCCTGTAAGCCTGACTTCAGTGGTGGGCAAAGTTATGGAAACACTACTAAAAGAAAGGCTTGGGTAATACCTTATAACCAGTTGATTACAGGATCCAAGGCAGCATGGATTCACAAGGGGGAGATCTTGCCAAACAAACCTGATCAAGTTCTTTGACTGGGTCACCAGGGAGTGGATCAGGGAGGAGTAGTGGATGTGCCCTATGTGGATTTAAGTAAGGCCTTCAACATCATTCTTATATGTGTGCCTTAAAAAAGAAACTGGCAAAATAAGTTGAAAATGCCCACAGTAACTGGAAAGAAGCTCAAAAACAACAGGAGGTGTATTATGACCATGAGGTTAAAAAAAAAGAGTTTTTGAGACAGGTGAGAAGGTCTTGTTACTGTTACCAACTACAGAAGACAAACTGTTAATGAAGTGGCAAGGGCCTTATAAAGTGGTAGGACATACTGGTACAGTTAACTATGAGACTGAGATCCGAACAGGAAAAACCATACCAAGATATACTATGTTAACCGCCTGAAGAAATGAGCTAAAAAGACACCAAAGGCTGCTTTGCTAATCTTAACAGAAACTGCTAAAGAAGATACTTATATAGCTTGACAGACTGTAGCAAACTGTAACTGCAGATGTTGTAAAGATGAATGTTTCCTTACCCACAGAACAAATCACAGAAATTTGTAACCTGGTAAAAACATTTCAAAATACTTTTACCGCACTGCAAGACTGAGAAAAAGGGGTTGAGCACATAACAGTGACAGGCAATGCTCACTCTGTCAAACAAAAAATATACAGATTACCAGAGTGGTTAAGAACAGACATCGTTAAGGAAATACAGAAAAAAAAAATGAAAGACCTGGGTGTCATTGAAGAATTGAAAAGTGCTTGTTCATCATCAGTGGTGAGTGTAAATATAAAACAAGCATTTGTCAATGCCGAATGTTGTCTAACTGGCATTGGCTTTGGTAGTGCCAGAGTTAGAGATGCATAATAGGAATGGCAATGAAGTATTGAAGTAACGCCAACCCCACCCCCACCCTGCAGAGACTGACAGGCATTAGGGTGTGCCTTTGGGTCATCAGCTATAATGCTCATGCCATTTTACCTCACCCTACCCTGCAGACACTGACAAGTGTCTTGGTGTGCTTTGGGGTCTTTGGACGTTATACTTGCTCCATTCCATAAGGAAATATGCTGAGGTGGGTGCAGTATAGGAGAATGGGGTGAAATTTGTGGCTGAACACTGCAAGGCACACCACAACATGTGTCACTGGCTGCAGGGTGGAGGGTGGGGGTGGAATAGGGAGCATTACAGCCAATGATCCCAAGTCACACCCCTGACACCTGTCAGTCTGCACAGGATGGGGTGTTACAGTTGTAAACCCTAAGACTGCAGGCGTGTGTTGGTAGTTTCACTTCAAATTTTCAACATGGGCTTTTTGTAACCCCACCTCATGAAGAGCGGCACTATCAGTTCGTTAGCTGAATGGTGGTTTTGCACAGTGGCTATGCCATTTGGTGACACAGGTCCGAAAACAAATTTTGAGCAGTATGTAAAAAATGTGAACTGTATTGTTCATGAGGAGGTGTAAAAAAATGGCAACATTGAAAATCTGGAGTGAAACTATGAAAAACTGGTGAAGTCATGAGCATGCATAGAAACTGCAACACACATCCATAACCCAATTATTTTTGGAATTTTTTTAACCACATTTTCAACATAGGTGTTTTGGGACCTCCCCTCATGAACAGTGGCACTGTAATTTTCTTAATTTGTCCCAAAAGTTGATTTCCCACAGCGATCATGCCATTGTGCAACACAGGTGTGAAAACACATTTTGGGCAGGATGTGAAAAATGACAGCTGTACTGTTCATAAGGAAGTGTGAAAAAAATGCCAGTGTTGAAAATGTGGCATGAAAATATTGCAAATTTGCAAAGCTACAAGGGTGCGTTGGAACTGTCCAATGCACACTTGTAACACAGTCATTTTATAGACTTTCATCACCAAATTTATAATGTAGGCATTTTAGGATCTTTGCTCATGAATAGTATCACTGTCATTTCCTCAAACTGTCCTGAAAACTGATTTTGCATGGTGACCGCGCTATTCTGCGCCGCACATGTGAAAACACATTTCGGCCAGGATATGTAAAATGACAGCTGTACTGTTCATAAGGAGGTGTGGAAAATACCAATTTTGAAAATCTGGAGTGAAAATATTACAAATTCACGAAGTTACTAGCGTGCGTAGAAACTGTGCAACACAAAGCTTGTAAAACAGCCATGTTTTGGATTGTTTCCACCAAATCTGCAACATAGGCTTTTTGAAAGACCCCCTCTTGAACAGTGGCACTATCATTTCATTACTCAGTCTTGAAAGGTGATTCCGCACAGTGACTGCAAAATCACCTTTTGGGACCAAATAACGCCATGACAGTGACTGAATTCATGAGGAGGGGTCCCAACAACCCCATGTTCAAAATTTGGTGTCAAAATTCCCCAAAATGTGTGAGATATGCACCAAAGTTGAAAAAACCCTATCCATGCTGTTATACAGCTTACTGGCATTTCTTTAGTTCACGGTTGGCTTTGAAGAGTTCAGACGTGTTCCCGGTCCACCGAAGATCATCGTGCCAGACACCGGAGGTAAGTATGGGGTGATGGTGTGTTTGAGGAGGCAGGGTGCACAGAGGGTGGGCATGGGTTGGGGGAGGGGACAGGGAGACTGCAATAGACTGTTTTCTGTTATACAAGTGGGAAAAAAGAGAACATCGCGGGATGGTTTTGTTTTTCAGGGACATTTGGCATGCTGGGGTTTGCTTCTGGCATGCCACCTGATTGTTTTGTGGAGGGGGTCTGTAGTTGACAGGGGATTGGGCACCTCAGTTGGCACATACAAAAGGGGGGGCAAGAGCCGAGGAGGATTGGACACCTCCCCTCAGCACACAACAGATGGGGGGGAGACATTATGCCGATGTGGATTGGGCTCCCGTTGGCAAAATAAACAGGGATGGGGGGATAGAACATCGGATTGGGCCCCATCAGCAAAGGAAGACTGTTGGGGCCGCATGATGCTGAGGGGGATTGGGCAACCCCTCCGCACACACTTGGGGGGTCATTATGCTGAAGGGGAGTAGGCTCCCCTTTGGCAAATAAAGTGGGTTGGGGCATGCGACAGGGGGATTGGACACCCCTGAAGTCAAGTGGCAGCAGTCAGTGCTGCAATGTTTATGTCCGGAGGCATTTTATTGTGCCACTGCAATGAGAAGCTTGCTTCTCCTTGCAGCAGACCTTTTCTTAGATCTGGTGGCCACATTCCGAATTGCTGGTCTGGTGCCTGCATGCTAGCTGGTTGGGGAATGAGGGACTCACCTACTGATGCATCCCCTGCATTCGCCCACAGTGACCGCACCTCCAAATCTGCTACTACTGCAATATGTTGACTCATGTGCAAGCGCGAGCCAACATAAAAATGGGGTGTCAGGATGTGCCTTGATTTTAGGAAGCTTAATCAAGTATCCAAATTTGACAGCTATCCTATGGCCAGGATATATGATCTTGTGGACAGATTGGGAAGCACCAAGTGCATTAGTACCCTCAGTCTCACTAAGGATTATTGGAAAAGTCCCCTAGCTAAAGAATCCAGGGACAAAACTGCATTGTTCACTCCAATTGGCTTTTCTTAGTTCATTACCATGCCACTTGGTTTACATGGAGCACCTGCTACATTCCAATGGTACATTGATGTACTATAATTCTAGCCCCTCTCATTGATTATTGTGCTACTCACCTGGATGCTGTTGTGATGTACACTCCAGATAGGGAAAGCCTTCTGGAACACCTATGAGCAGTAATCCAATCAATCAAAAATGAAGATCTGACCATTTATTCTATCAAGTGTGCATTAGGCATGCAGGAAACCAGATATTTGGGTTATATTTTGGGAAATGGAGATGTAAAGACAAAGATTTCCTAGATAGAAGCTGTAACTAACAGTTCTGTCCCTAAACAAATAAATAAGTCAGGTAAGTTTCAAGTCTAGCTGGTTACTACAGGAGATTTGTTCCAAACTTTGCACAGTTATCTACTCCCCTTACTGAACTCATGAAAAAATGGTAGCCAAATATTGTGAAATGATCCCTAGAGTGAGATGAGGCTTTACAGGCCGTCAAGTTTGCATTATGTTCAGCCCCTGTTTTAAGAAGTTTAGATTTTTGGAGAAAAAAATTCTGCTACTGACAGATGCATCAGAGGCAGGCCTTGGAGCAGTCCTGAGTCAGAATATAGATGGGAGGAAACATCCCATTCTGTATATCAGTAGGAAATTACACAACAGAGAGAAAAAAATACTCCACTATTGAGAAAGAAGGCTTGATTTTCAAAGGTTGATTTAGGGCTTGCACAAACCCTGCATCAAACAGAGTGATGCCCCAAACACATTGCCTCACCATGTGCCTGATTCTCATAGATCTTGTGCATCTGAGGCACTTTACCCTCTGTACCATAGCTTGTGCCAAATATTTGGTGCAAAGCCCATAAAAAGGTCCACGAAGTTGCTGGTCTAACTCGGTGGATGTGGTGCATGGGATTGAGAATCCTGATTGCTGCCCAGATAGTGCAACAAGCCACCATGTGCCAAGTGTTTGGCACACCCAGGGCATGCTGCTGTCTAACTCCTTTGAGAATCAAGCCCCACATGTCTTGCTGCAAAATGGGGAATGGAGTCCCTTATGTTTTATCTGCTAGGAGCTGACTTTGTACATATATCAGAACACAATCCTTTATGTTGGCTTAATCAAATGAAGGATTCAAATCCCAGAATTACAAGGTAGTGCCTTGCACTACAGCCATTTAAATTCAAAGTGATGCACACATCTAGAAAAGTGAATGTCAATGCTGATTTTCTTTCAAGGCAATGTATGGTTCAGAAATTGAGAATTCTAAAAGCTGAAAAAATGCGTGTGCTTAACTGAAATGTTTTCTGTAACAGGTGTCATGAAAAAGGGATACTGCAGATACAAAGAACTGTAAATGTTATAAGGTGATGTTAAAAGTGAAATAAAAGATGGTTTGGAAACCACCTAGTTTTAAAAGAAAATAAACAAGATCCCTCTTAAAGAGGGGTGTATGTGACAGTGTTGGGATGAGACACTGTCCCATTTGTTAAGCAGAGGGAGAGAGTTAAAAGCATGGATCTAATTTTTCCTGCCCTCTTCTGTCACTTCTCTCTTGTGTGTCTGATTGCTAATTCAGAGTTTCTTTGTGGAACCTTGGAACTGGCCACTCCAATGGTTCCACAATTTTCCCATTTTCTCCCTTCCTTTACTTGTTGTTTCTGTTCTTTCTTTCTCCTCTTGCTTTTGCAATACTGAGATCTCTTGGTTTGCAAATGTATATAATTATACTGCTAAAATAAATGCAGAAAGCTATCTGGATTTATCTGGAACACAGGGGGTTAATCTTGAGGTGCATTTTGACCTCCACAATCTTGTTTGCAGAGTTGTCAGCAGGAAACCCAGCTCTGTTCAGAATGTCTTAATTGGCTGCACCTGTTGAGAAGAATGCATGTACTTACTGTTCACAAGAAAGAAACTGTATATTGTGTGAAAACAGGAGATATAGTTTAATGAAAACAAGTTACAATATGTATTTGCCAGGCATAAACATCTGGGGGAATTGCCATATGAGGTCAGACTAACAGAGTTAAAATGTACACACTGAAGGAGAGGAGGGACAGGGAAGACATGATTGAGACCTTCAAATACATGAAGGGGATAATCAAAACAGACACAGAGGGTCTATTCAGGAGGAGGGTAGAGAAATACACCAGGGGACATGACATAAGTTTGGAGGGGGGTAGATTCTGGAGGGAGGTGAGGAGACATTTCTTTAAGGAGAGGGCGGTGGCAAAGTGGAATGCACTACCAGCTGAGGTGGTGGCAAGTAACAGTGGAATGCTTCAAGAGGGGGTGAGACAGGGCAAAGGGAAGGGTAAAGGGAGGGAAGGGGGGGCAGCTGCTGAATAGAGAGCTAGCTGCAATCTTTAGCAGCCTAGACAGACCAGGATGGCCTTTTGATGCTGGCAACTTTCGTATGTTTGTATCTTATAAAAAAAGAGCAATGTTTGTTTACAGAGTTTGGGAGAGAGATTGAGATTTAGAATTAAAGATACCCTCAGATAAAGGACTTTGTTTTGCTTGAACTGCTGTTTAAAAGCTATCCTGCACACATTTATTTAGTTATTTATTTTTGTTATTGATAATAACAAAACTACTTGCAAGCATTATAACTTCTCTTGGTTTGCCTATGCTTCTCTAGCTATCTTGAAGGCAAAGCGCAGCAGGTTACAATTAACGACACACTTTCCAGCTGCCGTGCAGTTAGCTCTGGAGTTCCACAAGGCTCCATCCTTGGACCCCTTCAGTTCAGCCTCCTTCTCAACTCACTCCCTAAAGCATGTCTTAACAACATCACTCTGTATGCAGAAGATGCTGTTTTCTACTCCGCCCAGTCTGATCCCACCCTACTCACCAGAGACCTTCAAGCTGGCTTTGAGATGGTAGAAAGCTGATTTGGAGATCATAAGCTGCTGATGAACTATAAAAAAACAAAGGTGATGCTTTATCTAACCAGCATAACAGACACAAATCAACCTGCCTAACCATATTAAATAATCAAAACCTCCCCCTTGAGCAAGTCAAGGAATTCAAATATCTAGGAATAACATTAGATAGTACCCTGTCTTACTCTGCCCACATTAACCAAATATCCAGAACTGTTAACTCTCATGTAGGTGTTCTCTATAGACACTGACACTGCCTCACCCCTGATGCTCTCAAACTAGCTATCTCCAGCTCAATCACTTCCGTCGTTGATTATAGGCTGATAATCTATGGAGCAGCCCCTGATACAGCTCTAACAAGAATATAAACATAGAAACATGGACTTTGATGGCAGATAAGGGCCTCCTGGCCCACCAAGTCTGCCCAAATCTCTACCTATTGGATAAACTGGAGGTCTTAGTCGATCAACAGCCTACTTCTTCCTACCCCCCCCACCAGAACTGCCTTATGTCTGTCCTATGCATACTTGAATTCCCCCACTGTTTTTGACCCCACAACCTCCTCAGGAAGGCCATTCCATGTATCCACCACCCTCTCTGTGAAAAAATACTTCCTCACATTGCCCTTGAGCCGTTCCCCCTCTATCTTCAAAATGTGCCCCCTTGTTCTTGCACATCTCTTTTTCTGAAAGATGCTACCCTCTTGGACATTGCTGATTCCCTTGAGGTACTTGAAAGTTTCTACCATGTCCCCCTCTCCCTCCTTTCCTCGAGGGTATACATATTAAGCTCCTTTAGTCTCTCTTCATATGGCTTCTGGTGCAGACCTGGCACCATTTTATTTGCCCTCCTCTGGACTGGGTCCATCCTGTCTATGTCCTTGCAGAGATGGGGCCTCCAGAACAGCACACATTACTCCAGATGGGGTCTCACAAACTGTCTGTACAGAGGGATAACAACTTCTTGTTTTCTACTGGTGATGCCTCTTCCTGTAAATCCCAGTATCCCCTCAGCCCATCTTACTGCCTTCTCACATTGCTTTCTTAGCTTTAGGTCATCTAATATGACTATCCTCAGGCCCCTTTCCATTTTTGTTGTTGTTAGTACCCCCTCCTCCCATTGTGTACTCTTCTCCCCTAGGCTTTTGTTTCCCAGGTGCATTACTTTGCATTTCTTTGCATTGAATCACTGTTGCACTCAACAAAGCATGTCGGCTGGCCACTGGAGCCCACAGGTATACACACACACTTCTGCCACTTATGCACAATCTCTCTGGTTGAACCTCAAAAGTAGGATCATCTACGAGACCTGCCTCATTGTGAAAAAATCAGCCTTGGCCAAACCTCACCTAGCACACAGCCCCTTCTACTGCCAGCCCCAACCACTGCAACACATGGAGAGCATTTTCAATGAACTACTTGGACCCTTACTGCTGGACTGCCCAGGGTCAGAGATCTTTTCACTTTAGAGCCCTCTCATGGCTAAACATCCTCCCCCCCAAGATCCATAATATTGCCACCCTTGGCCCTTTTAAACTAAAATTGCACCATCACCTCACCATGCTAAGCAGCTGCAACTGTCACCCCAAGCATTCAAACCAATTTCTCCCAGCTCTCCCACTTTGAATAGCCCTCTCCTTGCTCCTGGCTGATTAGCTACACCTTCCTTTCCCCACCTACCCATCATCCCTGAATCCCCTCCTCAACTTGTTGACACAGTCTCATATAGACTGCTCCACCCCCATTCTACCCCTCATTCCCTCACCCCCTCTTTAATCCTGTTGACAAGGTCACATATAGACTACGCACCTTTTCTCCTCTTCCTCAGGCTTCTTTCCCTTCCTTTACCCACTTACTACCCCCCCCCTTGCTTACCTTACCTTCCACTCTTTCTGAGTGCTGACTGTCAAAGTCAAATTATTTTACTGCACCCCAACCCCTTTTTCTAATTCCAGCCACTCAAGCTATTGTTTTCCTTGCTGGTATTTGCTACTGTAACTGACTTTTTACTCCAGTCCGCCTACTGTTCTTCATTTTGTATGTACAGTAACCAAGTTATTTATGCTTAAATTGTTCTTTGTTTTTTATTATCATGCAATTTTATACTGTTTATGCTATATCTTTTTGTACACCTTGTAATGTGTCTGATGTGGAACCTTTGTAAACAAATCTCTGATTCAAAGGTTTTTTAATCCTAGTAATAATAAATAAATAAAATATGCTTCCTGACCTATGTCTTAATGATACTGATTTGACATTTTTCAGTTGGAGAGCCACCGTGAGGAACAGAGTGGTTGCTCAGTGAGAATAATTGCTGATTACTTGATTTTGTGAGTGGAATAAATGAAATCTTATACTTCAAGAGGAATGAATGTAACATACACTGTTCTAGACCAACCTGAAACTAAGTAGTAAAATATATTTATTTATATTTTTGACCACTTTCCTTGAAAAAGTTGCCAAGGAAGTGAAATTTTGGGTTTATTAAGATAATTGATTCATGAAGAAACATAGAAACATAGACTTTGGTGTCAGATAAGGACTGTTTGGCCCATCTAGTCTGCCCATTTCCTTACCTATTGGATAAACTGCAGATCCTAGTTAACCAGCAGCCTACTTCTTCCTACCCCCCACCAGAACTGCCTTATGTCTGTCCCATGCATTCTTGAATTCCTCCCTGTTTTTGACCCCATGACCTCCTCAGGAAGGCCATTCTATGTGTCCACCATCCTCTCTGTGAGAAAATACTTCCTCACATTGCCCTTGAGTTGTCCCCCTTCTGTCTTCAAATTGTTTCCCCTTTGTCTTGCACATCTCTTTTTCTGCAAGATGCTACCCTCTTGGATTTCATTGATTCCCTTGAGGTAATTGAAAGTTTGTATTATGTCCCCCTCTCCCGCCTTTCCTCAAGGGTATAGATATTAAGCCCCTTTAGTCTCTCTTCATATAACTTCTGCTACAGACCCTGCACCATTTTAATTGCCCTCCTTTGGACTACCTCCATCTTGTCTATGTCCTTGCAGAGATGGGGTCTCCAGAACTGCACACAGTACTCCAGATGGGGTCTCACCAACTGTCTGTACAGAGGGATAGCAACTTCCTGTTTTCTACTGGTGATGCCCATCCCTATACATCCCAGTATCCCCCAGCTATCCTTACTACCTTCTCACATTGCTTTCTTACCTTTAGGTTATCTGATATTACTACCCTAGGTACCTTTCCATGTGTGTTGTTGTTAATAACCCCCCATTGTGTACTCTACCCCTGGGGTTTTGCTTCCCAGGTGCATTACTTTGCACTTCTTTGCATTGAATCGAAGCTGCCATACTTTTAACCATTCCTCCAACCTTGCCAAGTCCCTTCTCATCCTTTCCACCCCCTTATATCAATCCTGTTGCAGATCTGTGTGTCGTCTGCAAAAAGGCATACTTTTCCTTCCAGTCCCTCTGCAATGTCACTTATAAAGACACTAAAAAGGACCAGATCCAGTACTGAGCTCTGCATTACCCCACTAGTAATCCCACTTTCTTTGGAGTGGACCCTGTTTACTATTACCCTCTTTGTCCTGTGTCCAGCCATTTTCTTTACCCAGGCTACCACCATGGGACCCACTCCCAGGCTGGCTAATTTGTTTATTAATTTTTTGTATGGGACTGTGTCAAATGCACTGCAGTACGGTTTGAGAATATTAAGATAATCAATTCTTTGAAGCAATAAACTTTTGGGAAATTATCAAGAAACTGTCCATATGTGTGTGTGAAATTACCTGATACTGTAATATATACAGCAGGAAATGTTTAAACAATGTGTTTAGAGAAGTTGTACTGGCGATAAATACAATATATATATATATATATATAGAATTGTGGTGCAGTCAGAAGGGTGTGAAGAGACAGTATGTAGGAATTGCCCAAACCAAGGCAGGTTAGCAGGCCACAAGTATAAATTTGATGAAGGTGCACAGAGGTCAAAACTAGTCCATGAGAAGGGTGAGTGAATGAAACAGACTAGCCAGTACCAGGGCAAGAGCAAGAGGAAGCAAAAAGGAGTTTGAGCTGAAGCGTGAGGGAATAACAAGAGGAGTATGACAGGGCTGAATAAGACCCTGCTCCATTTGTTATGCAGAAAGAGTTTAAATGCAAGGATCTGTTCTTTCCACTAATTTTTTGTCTTTTGTGTGTCTGGTTGCGCAACCAAATTTTCTTGTGAAACTCAGGAACTGATCACTCCAATGATCTCGTGATTCTTTGCCTCTCACTATCTCTCTGCCTTCCCCTACTATTTCTACCTTTTTCTCCCCCTTGCATATCTGCGGGTATAAAAATGAATGTGAATCTCTGTGTAAAACTGTATGTGATACTGGGATCCCTTTGTTTAAAACTGTATATAGTTATACTGTTGAAATGATTGCAAAAAGTTATATGGAACTCAAGGGGTAACATGAGATGCAGTTTTTAAGCCTTTTCAGAGCTGTAAACAAGAGGTCAGTTCTGGGTCACTATGTTCTTTTTGCTGCAGCTGCAATGAAACTGACAAGACCATTCTGTGAGAAGCAGGCTCTCTTAATAAGTTCCCAGACAAAGATTTATAAAAAGAGCAGCAATAATTTTGCTAAAGAGAGAGACAAGGAGAGTGAGAGACTGAGAGACTGAAACTTGGAATTAAGAGTTACCCTCAGAAGAAAGACTTAGTTTTCTCTGTTTGCACTGCCTTTGTAAATAGTTATACTGAATAATTTTTATTTTTTGTTTTGCTGTTATTGAGAAAAAGAAAACATTCATTGTGAATTTTGAAACTGCTCCAAGTTTTCCTATGCTTCCTGACCTGTGCCTCAATGACAGATGGTGTCAGCCTAAATGGAATTTATGTCGTACATACTCTTAGCCAGGAGTTTTGCACATGGGTACTAGAACTGGTACCAGGGAAGCATAGAAGAAAGCTATGGATTCTGCAGCAGCAAGTCCAGGAGTGATTACCAGAAGAATGGCAGCCAAACTAGCAGAGACAAAAGTCCAAGCTGAGACTGTACAGCCAGCATGAGCAATGGAAAAAAAAAACAGGCAGTAACAGAACCTGAAAGCCTGACTGCCTTTTTCAAATGGTGGGTTATACAACAAACAGAGATGGAGAAACAGAGGAGAGAGGAGATGCAGCAGACAGAAAAAGAGATTCAACATTTATAGGCACAGAGAAAAGAAGAAATGCAACAACTCGAGATGCTGAGAAAAGAAGAAATGCAGTGACAGGAGCAGCAAAGAAGAGAAGAGATGCAGCAACAGGAGCAGCAAAGAAGAAAAGAGATGCAGCGATGGATGGATGCATTGCAAGTTATCAAAGCTGGAGGATCTGGCACAGGTCCAGCAGAGCAACAAGACATAGATAACTTGAAATACATTTAACTTACAAAATTGTGCCCTTTGGATGATATCAAAGCATACTTGACAACTTTTGAAAGGGTTGCCACAGCTTGTCAGTGGCCAAAGCAGCAATGGGCAATCAGACTGGCAATATGGACACCGCACAGTCAAAAAACTATTACCTGGTCAAAGGAGAGGTCCTTAAAAGGTATCACATCTCAGGAGAGACCTATGGGCAAAGATTTCAGTCTTCAACATCTCTCCGCCTTCCTTTGCTTCTTCTGTCATTTCTTCCCTTTTGCATATTTACGGGTATTAAAATATATGTGAAGCTCTGTGTAAAACTATATGTGATACTGGGGTTCCTTTGTTTAAAACTGTATATAGTTATACTGTTGAAATGATTACAAAAAGCTATTAGGAACTCAAGGAGTTAACCTGAGATGCAGTTTTTAAGCCTTTCTCAGAGCTATAAACAAGATGTCAGTTCTGGGTCATTGTGTTCTTTTTGCTGCACCTGCATCAAAACTGACAAGAATATTCTGTGAGAAGCAGGCTCTCTTAATGAGTTCCCAGGCAAAGACTTATAAAAAGAGCAGCAATGTTTTTGCTAAAGAGAGACAAGGAGAGTGAGAGACTGAAACCTGGAATTAAGAGATACCCTCAGAAGAAGGACCTAGCTTTCTTTGGTTGCACTGCCTTTGTATAAAGTTATATGAATTTTTTTTTGTTTTGCTGTTATTAAGAAAAATAAAACACTCGTTTCAAAGTTTGAAACTGCTCCTGGTTTTTCTATGCTTCCTGACTTGTGACTTGAAGACAGGGAGGACAGATAAAATGGGGGATGGAGTTGTTCCAAACAAAGGGAAGATGGGAGAAGAAAGCAGACTGCCCAGCACTAGATTTAAAGTAAAGAAATTTAAGATTTATAGTCACTCATTTTGGAAATAGTCCCTTCATGAGTCATAATGTGGTGAAATGTTGGGATTTCTGGAATATTCAATAAAGAAAAGATGTTTTGCTTATGCAACAGTATATCTTTTGGCCTTGTGGAGAACAGAAAAAGTAGCCCACACCTCCACTTTTCCAAATTTATGGAATCACCTTTGGTCACCCCCCTGCCATTTAGTTAGAAACATAGACACATAGAATTTGTTACTAGAAAAGGACCACTTGGCCCAACCAGTCTGCCTAGTCTGTCTCAGCATACACTAACAAGTCTCCAGTGACCCTTCCTCTTCCCTGCCTTTTTATTAATATTCCACCATGTCTATCCCATGCATGCTTGAAGCCTCCTCCTTTTTTTCCTCCACCACTTCTGGTCATAGTCTGTTCCAGGTTTCCACCACTCTTTCAATGAATTAGTACTTTTTCATGTCCCTCATAAATCCTCCTTCCCCCTGCTTCATCACATGCGCTCAGGCCCTAGTTCTGTTTCTCATATGAAAGAAGCTCCCCTCCTGCACCATGTTCACCTCGTAATTTCACTACATGAAGTCAATGATTGCCTCCAGCATTCCTTTTGACTGTTTTAGAGCCCCGGACAGCATTGGGAAAATATTGAAAAAAGTGAGATTTATATTCAACTCCTTCCCATTTTCCTTATTACTTCATATATCTTCAGTAATTAGTTATCTATTTTCTTTATTACTGAAAATAGTTGCAGGAAAACAAGATCCCTGTCCGTGAGACTATATCTACTCTGGCTGCTTCTCTACACATGATATCACAATCCTGTTTATGACATCATAATTATCTCAGCAGCAGCATATTCTGACATCATAAACAGAATTATGATGTCAGGTGTAGGTAGGCAGCCAGAGCAAAAAGGCCAGAGATACTGTATTCATGCATATACTCTTGGTAATAAGAAAGTAAGGGTGTGAATTACAGAATAAAATAGGAACTATAAGCTACATTCATATCTAAATATTAAATTTTTTTAAAGTTGTCTCAACAGTCAGGGGCTCTTTAAGTTCAGAGCAAAGGTACACCACCGTGATAAAACAAGTGGAGGTTTGCAAGTCATTAAGGGCTACATGGTAAGAAAGTTAAACTTCACATTTATATTTGGAACATTTTGGTAAACTTATTTCAGTATACATAAAAAAATGCAGTATTTATTCAGATACACAGCTACTGTAGCTCACAATGGATGTGTTCCATTTTATTTTTATTTGTTTGTTTTATTAAAATCTAGGAATTGTAATATCTTTGAACCAGAAGCTCTTTTACAAAGGTTCCACATCAGCAATAACAGCAGGACATAGGAGACATAACAGATTATACAATTGATGACACATTTTGTAAGGGTACAGTATACAGAGTCAAATGAGAATACAGTGATTATAGCAATATACAAGGACCACACTATGTAATACAATATATAACAGAACCAAACAATTTATGGTAAACATAGCTTAAATATGAAGCAAGGTAACTTAACATGATTATGATCTTACAGAGTGGGTAGGACAGTGTGGGAATTAACCAGTGGAGGCTAATACTGCAGCCCGGTTTTTGATGGGGATTTCTCGGTCTTCCTCAATCTTCCCAAATCACACCAATGCTGCGGGAACTGCATTAGCTGCCAGTTCAGTGGTGGATCACCTTCAAAATCAGATTACTGATGTACAAAGCCCTACACGGACTGGGCCCTGACTACCTGAAAGAGCTTCTGGTTCCTTACCACCCTGAGTGACCACTCCACTCATCTGACAAGGGGTTGCTGGATATTCCAAGGGTGTCTTTAAAATCTTCCATGGCCCAGGCATTTATGTTTATGGCCCCAACCCTCTGGAATTCTCTACCCCATCAGATTAGAGATTAAGAGATTGAGATTAAGCAAGACAGATACTTTATTAGAAGTAGAAGGGGTCTTATTTAGGGCTAAAAAAAGAAAGAAAGAAAAGAAAGAAAGTCAGTTTGTGTTCTGTGCTGTGAAAGGTACTGTATCAACTTACTTTGCTAAACCAGTAGGAGGAGATAGAGCTTAATTGGGGGTGTTGCTTAGACACTATAAAAGCAAGTGACTCAAATTACAACTTCCTGTTGCTAGCCTTGTTTGTAGAGCAGAAAGCAGCTAACTAAAAGAAGCTACACTTTCTTATTAATTTAACATGTATATCTCAGCAGGAGTCAGTGTCTGTTGAGAATAAACAAGACAGATACTTTATTAGAAGTAGAAGGGGTCTTATTTAGGGTTAAAAAAAGAAAGAAAAGAAAGAACGTCAGTGTGTGTTCTGTGCTGTGAAGGGTGCTGTATCAACTTACTTTGCTAAACCAATAGGAGGAGAGAGAGCTAAATTGGGGGTGTGGCTTAGACACTATAAAAGCAGGTGAATCAAATTACAACATCCTGTTGCTTGCCTTGCTTGTAGATCAGAAAGCAGCTAACTAAAAGAAGCTACATTTGCGTTTACGTGTGTCTGTTGTGTTCGCTGGACACGCTGAAACTGCTGGCATTAGACAAACTTGGATAAGATAATTTTAGCATATCCTCTACTTAGTAAATATACACCTTTAATAATGAAAAAGAACTTAGTAAGTGTATGCAATGTTTGACGTATAGTGAGGGAAAGTATGGGAGTGAGTATGTATGTGCTAATTGCCATCTGATTACTACTCTTGGAGCAGAGATAGTGTTTCTGCTTAATATTAAACCAGTTTCTACTGATATTAGGGAATTGGAAAGTTACATTGATCTTATGGATGAATAACTTCATTCTAATGAACAATGTCCTTCACATTTAGGTAGCATTTCTATGCCTCCTGATGAGGAGACAATTGTAATGACTAGTACTAGTATACCTGTTGCCTCTTCCCCCTCTTATAAGGTGGATGATTAGCCACCCTCTTCTCATGATAATGATGACTGGACCATTGTCACAAAGCCTCTTAAAAAAAGGAGGGGTGGTCAAATACACAATAGTGCCCTGATTGAAACTTGTAATAGGTTTGAGCAATTGACTGTATCAAATAATGAAGTGCTACATGATTTATTTTGTGCATCACCCTCTGTTGATAATAATGGTTCAAAAACACTTTTCAATCAGGAGTTAATGCCCATGAATACTTGTCCTAATAAGTCTCAAGCTATCAAATCAGTACCTATTAAGTTAATCTCTCCAGAATGTGTTAAACAATCACCTGTTTCTGATTCTTGTACCCCTACTGTCTCAAAACAAGTGTTAGTCCTGGGAGATTCAATCATTAAGCACATTGACAGGGCAGTATGCAATAGTGACAAAAGCAACCGCGCTTGTTCTAGCTTCCTTGGGGCAAGGGTATCTGACGTTACCTCCATGATGCATAAAATTTTACAAAATGCAGGGGAAAATCCACTGGTTATCATACTTGCTGGTGTTAATGATATAAACAACACCCCATTTAATCAGTTACAATGGGACTATGTGGCATTATGTAACCTGTTACTTGATAGGGGATGCTGTGTATGTATATCTGAAATTCTACCTGTCCCGAGAGCAACATCTACCATGACTCAGAAAATCAAAGCCCTAAATGAATGGCTGAGAAAGTGGTGTTTTAAGCAGGATATACCCTGTATTACCTACTGGTAATAATTTTCAGATTGTTCTTCCTTGTTTTGCTGGGACGGTTTACATCTCAGTCGAAGGGGTAGTACACTAATGGGGAAAAGTATCACTAAAATCATAAATCATTGTTTAAACTAAAAACAATGGGGGAGAATGGGTCTATTCACAAGTCTCTGAATACTTACCAAAATATTATTACAACTAAATGTAAATTCCTAGCTTTGAATGCAAGATCTTTAAACCAACTCAAATTAGCAGAACTCAAAGCCAAATGTAAAACTTTAAATATAGGTGTGGTGGGAGTAATTGAAACTTGGTGACACATCCTCAATTTGGTCCAGAGAAATTCCAGGTTATAAGTTATATCATAAAACAGATTAGATAAGCAAGGCGGTGGAGTTTGTATGTACATATGAAATTATATTCCTTCTTTTGAAGTGTGTTCTCCTTTTCCTTTGGAAAGTATATGGGTTCAAATCTTATTGAAGGAGCAGTCCTATATAACTATTGGTAACATCTATCAACCTCCATCTGCAAATTCAGATTACACAATTGATATGTTTAAAGAAATTACATATTTTTCAGAATCTCAAGATACTGTAATATTTGGTGACTTTAACCACCCTCATATTAACTGGGACTCATTCTCAGGACAGTTCAATGCTGAGAAAGGACTAATAGATGTGGTAGTTAGTACTGGATTACAACAACTTGTTACTGAACCCACTCGAGGTCCTAATATTTTGGATCTATTATTTACTAACATAGAGCAACACATTAGCAATTTACAAATTTGGGATCCACTTGGAACCAGTGATCATTCATCTATTCTTTTTGAAATTCAACAGTTTAAAACTACACAAAGGAAGTTATACTATACAAAAAATTATAACAAAGCAAAGTTTTCTAAAATCAATGAATACTTACAAAACATAAACTGGGAATATAATCTTCTTAATTGTACAACACAACAAGCTTGGGACTTTTTTAAAAACATTGTACATTATTTGGAAAATACCTTTATTCCATCTAAGAGGAAATTTAATAATAAAGGAAAAATTCCACCTTGGTTCAACAAGACAATTAAAAATCAGATTAAAATAAAAATTAAACTTTTTAGGAAACTTAAGAATAGTTCTGTTCCATTTAAAACTACTCTATTGCATAAATACAGACTATCTGTGAAAACTTAAGAAATTCTATTAAATTGGAAAAAAATAAGCTAAAATTTAAACTAGCTCACACAACAGACTGTCACAAATCTCTTTTCTCCTATATAAATAGTAAAAAAGGCATATTAAGGACCATTGGTCCCATTATAACCAATGGCTCTTATCTATCTGATATAGAAACCTTGAATCTCTTTAATAAGTACTTTTGTTCTGTCTTCTCTCAAAAATCACCTATTAGTACATTTAAAGTTCACCACATAGATTATCATAGGTTCTATCCAACTGACATTATACAGGCTATCAAAAAACTGAAAAAAATACTAGTCCGGGCCCAGACGGTATTCATCCATGATTTCTGATCGAAACCTCTATAAATATTTCTATACCTTTGTCAATTATTTTCAATAAATCCTTAAAAGAAAGTATTGTACCAAATGATTGGCATTTAGCAACAGTTACTCCCATATTTAAAAAAGGCAATAGAGGTGCTGTGCAAAATTATTGTCCAATTAGCCTGACCTCACTGGCTGATAAATTAATGGAACAAGTAATGAAGTCTCTAATAGATCAAGATTGTAAAAAATTAGAAATTTATGATTCAAATCAGCATGGGTTTACTCCCAAGTATTCCTGCACCACCAAGCTGATATCTTTTTACAATAATATAAGTAGTCTACTAGATGTGGGTATCCCTACTGATGTAATTCTTTTGACTTTAGTAGAGCTTTGATAAAGTCTCACATGAAAAACTCATTATTAAAACGCACAATCTAGGTTTGTCACCTGATACTGTCAACTGGACTTTAAACTGGTTGACAAATCATTCTCAGAGTCAGAATTAATGATTCGGGTAGTGTGACAAGTGGTGTACCACAGGGGTCTGTCTTGGGACCAACATTGTTTAACCTCTTTATCAGTGATTTACAAACAGGGCCAAATAACTTCATAGTTAAATTTGCAGACAATACTAAATTGGGGGGCAAGGTTAATAATCAAGAAAATATTTCTGCATTAAAGAAGGATTTGGAAAAATTAACACTTTGGGCAAATGAAAATCATATGCAGTTTAATCAAGACAAATGTTTAGTAGTGCATTTCGGTAAATAATCCAAAAACGATATATCATATAAATGGACTACCACTTCACTCATCAAATTGTGAAAAGATTTAGGGATATATTTTAATAAACTTACATCAAATGATCACTGTGTTAGAACAGCTTGCATGACCAACATACTTTTGAGGCAAATAAAACGCACTTTTGTTAATCGCACTGAACAATGCCTTATTCCATTGTATAGGGCATATATTAGACCATATCTATACTATGGCTCTCCTTTCTGGAATCCAAACCAAAAAAAAGACATAGCAATTCTTGAACAGGTTCAAAGGAGAGTAACTAAAATGATTCCAAGATTAACAAACTTGGATTATCAGAACAGATTAAAAGCTACTGGTCTCTTCTCTCTTCAAACGAGAAGATTAAGAGGTGATATGCTTATGGTTTTTAATTTAATAAATTCACCAGATCTAATGGAAAAATGTGATCTAACATTTTCCAAAAGGAGACATGTTCTGAGACTGCATAATAAACAGCTTGAAGTAAAAACTTATAAAACCAGCAAAAGGGGAAACTTTTTTTCCAATAAGAGCATCCATTGTATGGAACACCTTGCCACAAGAATTGGTAGAAGCAACTAGAGCCACTGTCTTTAAAAACAAATTAGATGTTTGGTTGAGGGATAATAGATAAATAATGTCCCACATAGTGTGAGGGAACAGTCTTGATGGGCTCTGGCCTTCTTCTGTTCTTTCATACCAAGTAAGTAATTAGGGAGTACATGACCATGGGGAGATTTAAACAGGCATTAAAAACACATTTATGGAACAGGGCATATAGTGTTGAGGATGAAAGATTCTAATTGTACTGTATATTTTTTACTGTGATTGCAGCATTGGTTTTAAACTGTTTTAAATTTGTACTGTGCCTTGACGCCTAAAAGGTGCATTAAAAATAAAGTTTATTATTATTATTATTATTATTACTATTGTTGAAGAGTGTGGGGGGGAGGCTTAGAGGAGAGATGGACACCAAGAGAATCAGCCAGAGTGGACTTAGTCAATAGAAGGGGGTAGGTACAATGGAGAGGGGGAAGGGCAGCAGGGGAAGATAATGGGAAGTTTGGGCAGTTGCAAGAGAGTGGGGGTGACCATGGTCGGGTGACCAAGAGTGAAAGAGATTAGGTAGGAGAGGGGGTAGGTGTAGTTAGTGTAGGATAGTGCTGACATAATTTCAGTGGCTAGTGTCAAAGTTGTCTAAGTGTTAGAGTGGAGTTCCAGATATAGGTGGTAAGATGGAAGCTAATTTAATGTTTATATGTTATAATCAGACAGACAGTGAGAGATTGATTAAACAGCTAAGGTCCTGGTGGCAAAGTTTGGCAGCTTGAGGCAACTCTGGCACTGCACCCAAACAAATGGCATATCCTGAAGGTGTGCCACAAGCCACGGGGCAGTCATGTGGCAATAACAGCATGGACAGCAGGCCGTGGTGGCTATCACCCCCACACCCTAATCCCAGTGAAGTATTAAAAAATCCCTGGTGGTCTAGCAGATCCAGGTCAGCCCTGATTCCTGTTAGGATGTATAGTAAAAAACCCTGGTAGTCTAGTGAACCCCCAATCAGCCCTGATCCATTTTAGTATGTATAATCAAAATAACCTGGTGGCCTAGTTGACCCCTGATCAGCCCCGATTCATATTAGGATTTATAAAAAAAAACACTCTGGTGGTCTAGCAGCTCCCCAGACCTGATCTGTCATTATGTATAATGAAACAGTCCTGGTGATCTAGTGGCCCCCCACCCCAGCAGGCAGTGTCCCACCACCCCCCTGCTCCCTCAACTCAAAACAGATCTAGTGACAGGCACAGCTCTCCTCACACAATTGCATTCTGCCACCAAATGAGCTGTCAATAAGGAGCACATACAGTATGCGCTCCTCATTGACAGTTCAGTCAGCAGCTGGATGCAGTGGTTAGAGGAGGGCTTTCCAGTGGATGGCTCTGTTTTGGTTTAGGGGAAATGGGGCAATGGGACAATGCCTGCCAGGGTGGGGGGCCACCAGGTCACCAGAGCTGTTTCATTATACATGATGTTGGATTGGGGTTGGGGGTGATAGACCACCAGGGTGTTCTTTTATAAATCCTAACAAGGATCAGGGCAGTTTGGGGGTCCACTTGACCACCAGGGATTTTGTTTTCATTTAATGACTGGGAATGGGGTTGGGGGGGGCATGGCACATTGCTGCATATGTAAAGTCCCTCCCAGAGGACACCTCTTAAGTACTCTTAGACCAACTCTGGCTGGTCTATGAGTACTTAGAATGTTGCCTATTGGGAGGGTTTTGTGAATACTGAATTGAGGGATATGGCAGCCTCCATCTGCCGCAAGCCCCTTTGCACCATGCTGCAGCCCATTTTATGATGAAAGGCCGGTGCAAGTCCCCTTTGGTGCATGCACCCTGCATTTGATGCAGGCTGCTTTTCTGAATAGTTTCTGGGGCATCTTTTGGTGCAAGGTGTCACTTGCGTCATTTATGTTTGATGCTAACATGATGCGTCAGTCTAAGGGTTTTATGATTTGCAAATTGGGTCCATAGACTCACACTTACACAATTCCTTGAATACAAATGATACCTCAAGCCCATAAAATCCTTATAGACCCAAATATTAGTATCAATACTAATACTTCAACAAAGAAATGGGATAATATAAGAAACACGTGTATTTTTTTCTCTGTTTATGCTCCTACAGCAGAGTGGGCCCCACAACATCCAGCTGCCAGCACCCACATCCCTGGACCAGGTCTGGCATGTGAACTAGTGCCCCATGCTCACAGGGGTCAGTCTCACCCCCGGCAAGGCACCTTTCATGTCCTGGGATGCAGGACATGGCCATCAGCAGCTGAGGTCACCCAGCTATTTTTCGTCAATTTTTTCCTTGGAGAGCCAGACATGCAATGGCATCAGAACATGTCCATGCTGATGTCTGCCATGCTCCCCCCTGCTGTGCACACCACTGTAGTGCAGCTGGCCTCTTTGAGTTGCTGCTGCAGCATAATGTGTTGCCCCCACCCTCCCCAGAGGAAGGAAAGCAGTCATGGGATGCTCAATCCTTCCTCTCCCCTACTAGCCCCCGGTGGCTTGAGTCCATTCCTAAACCCAGGTCAATGGTGTGCACGAGGTGTGGTGTCCAGTGCCTCAACCCTCAGCACCACTGGGCTGGCACACAAGTGTAGTTTTTGACTTCATATTTGCTCTTCTACAGGCAGTTATAACGAAGTAAAATGTCTGGAGAAATCCAAAGAGAGGAAGACATTTTCAAATTTAGGTTAGAGTGGGCAGAAGTACAAAATACAAAATAGTCCATCAAATGCAAACTTACTGATTTTGAACAAGGTTTAAAAAGTAAACTACAGAAATGTCAATGTTATACAATAGAATACAGAGACAATAAGGCCAGTGCAGTACCTATAAATATTCAACTAAACATGGGGATATCAGAGTGATTCCTGGAGCACTGATAGCAGCGACAGCTATGGCCACCCCAGCTGCAGACTTAGGAACCAAAACAGTCCCATACAAGATTTGTTGGTAGATAAAGACTGCTTGGTCCACCCAGTCTGCCCATTTTTTCCCTGCCTATGCTTTCACCATAGACCCTACCTAAACCAGCATCAGGACAGTAGACCACTCATCATGGAAGAAGTAGAAAAAGAAGGTCAGGGGGAGTCAAGATACCTGACGAATACCTAAAGTTTGCAGTGAGACAACAAAGGAGATGTAGCAGAGGTGGCACTGGCAGGGGAGGAGTCAGCACCAAAAACACAAAAGGAAAACTGAAAGATCCCATGAGTTGCCTGCTAGTTATCTTCAGTCAGAGACACTGGACCATAAGTTAGGCAGGAATGAAGGTCCTTAGCAAAGGGATTACTTCCCCATTTCAAAATATTAATACATTTGAACTTGAATGTGACATAGTATATAATTTCTTTAGAACATTGTGCTTATGTATAATATTTAGTGGTGCTCCCTTTCTTCAAGCATGAACTTAAAAGAGCAATGCAAATAAGATCTTAAGATCTCATATGCCTTTACAAGGGAAAATAATTCCATTGAAACACATATTGATTTGTTGGAAACAATATATTAGGGAACTACAGTACTCAAGAAGGGACAAAAACAGCTTTTTTACTAGACTAAAGAACAAAGGCAGGCTCTTAAGAATATCATAAGCATTTTTACAAAGCCTGCAGACAAGGGCACTGGTATTGTCATACAGGATATGGAAAAATACTGTATTCATAAATGTGTAATAAACTGCTAAATGTTGTTGAAAATTACAGGCCACTAGGATGTACTGTCACAGGACACATAAGGGTAGAACTAAAAAACCTTTATTGAAGAAATGGTCTCAGCGGATTTGCTGAAAGAGTGGGAAGGTAGAATGTTACAAAATACATATCCCAGCTCTGTACCACAAAGACATATTGTAGAAGAATCCAACAAATATACCGTGGAGGCTTATATTTTTTGGCATTGACACTATATTCTTGAGCCTCTATCAACCTTTTTTAACTTTCTTTTCTGGCTGCTTAATGAGTAGCATGAGTACTTACTGAACAGTATTTAAGAAACTCGACATGCAGCAGGGTTCCCAGGATACAGTGCATTACTTTGCATTATTTCTGTGACGTGCTGCAGTAGGCTGCAGGGAACAGTGCAATGTCATGGCAATTAGGCTCATTTTTCATGCAGTTGTTTGTGAGATGTCTTTTATTGTGCTACATTCTGTCTGACCCTGCTGTATATTATTAATATAGTTGATGACATCAATTAGGAGACAACTCAGTGGGACTGCAGTCTCAAGACCTGTGATATAAAAGACATGTATATTCTATCCCTCATGCTAAGAGTGTGGAAAGCATGAGTAAAATTCTAGAAAGTAGGCCAGAGGGATCTTATTCCCCAATAAGGGTGTTATAGGAACTTGAAAATATTGTTCTGGCCAAACCTGTTTTAATTCAAGAACAATATTATAAGAAATTGTAAGGATTAGCAATGGGCAGCACAATGTTCTCATGAGTTGTGATATGCTAATGCCTTTGTTTCTAATTTTGAGTTTGTTTTTAACCCTGAAAATAACCCATATTATCATCAATGAACAAAGTGCTAGAAGTGCTTTTTCAGTAATTTCTCACATAGACCTATTTATGTACTACCTGAATAGCAAACAGAAGTATTTATGTTTTATTTATTGATTGTTTTATTTCCAAGATTTTAGAGGGAAAGACATACTGAGCTGGTAACAGCCCTTTTTCAGATGAAACCGGGGGGTTGCAACAAATACAACCTACAAAAATACAGTGACACTGTATGTAAACAAGCACAAACAAAATGAATAACTGTGCAAAGGAAATGTTTCTGTATAAGTAAATGAGCAATACAATGAAAATGAGAAGGAGAACAATTATAGTGTGCATCAAGGGAATGATTAACTCAGGATGGGAGGATTGATTAAAAATGGTGGTGGTGCAGGGGGAGTTGTATGAGTGTAAGTGCAGGGTGATGGGGGAGCAGGAGTTGGAAGGTGATAGACAACAGCTTAGGGCTCGGTATTAGAGGCAACTGCAGGAGTGAGTAGTAAAGTCATGGAGGAGAGAAGTGAGTGAGTGAGTGAGTGGAAGGAGCAGAGTGGATAGCAGAGGGAGAGAGAGACCCACAGTCCATATAAGTAGAAGGAAGAAGGCAGCTTGACCAGCAGAGGATTTCATCAGGGGGAGAGTGTGTGAGAGAGAGAGAGCCAGAGTTGTGAAGGGAGTAAGAGGTAGTTGGGAAAGGTGAGATAGGAGACAAGGCAAGTGGAGATGGAGCCAAGCAAAAATTTGGATATAAAGGAAGTACAATGGGCAAGCTGTGTGACAGGATAATCACAATATTCAAAGATGGGGAGAATCATCTTGGAGACGATCTCTCTGCTAGCAGCAAGTGGAATATTCCATTTATTCCTCTAAACAGCACCAAGTATGGGGTGGAGCTTCTGGCTGATGGCATCCACATGCACTGAAAACTCAAGGTGATAGTCCAGCCATACACCAAGGTACTTAAAAGAGGAGACATCCTAAATCATTACACTATCAAGGGTATGGAAGGAGAGGTGGAAGAGAAGATAACCTAGAAAGCCTCAGTCAAGTGCCAAAGGCCATGGGGACCATTTTCTTGGCATTCAGGGACAGCTGATTGGTCAGGAACCAATACTGGATGTTGTTAAAGTCCAGTTGGAGCCAGGCCACAAGGTCAAGGGCAGAGATGGCAGAGGCATAGAGTACCATGCCATCTGCATACATATGAATGAATGCAGAGGAGCAGGCATTTGGGAGGTCATTCAGGAAAACAGAGAAAAGAATTGGGCCAGAAAGGACCCTTGGGGCATGCCTGAGCATATAGGAAGTGAGGGGATAGAAAATCTCCAATCTGGGTAGATTGAGATCCTACCATAAAGGTAGGAGTGGAACCACTCAACTGAGGAGGCAGGGAGCCCACCTGTCTTAAGCTTGTCCAGGAAAATGGGGTGGGTAACAGTTTGGGAGGCTTTGGCCAAGTTGACAAATATTGCGGAGTTGACCAGTCCCTGATGCATGCCAGACAGGATGGAGTCAGTGAGCTGTAAAATGGAGGTGGAGGTGGAGTGAAACTTAATCTGGCCAGACTGATAAACAGTGAAGAAAGAGGATGAATCAAGGAAGGGGAGAGTTTGGAGAGAACATGGTGCTCTTGGAATTTAGTCAAACAGGAAAGAAGGAAGGAAGATAGAGTGGTATTTTAGCAGCGTCAGTGGCTCAGCAGGTAGCACACTTGCCTCTGAGGCTGGGAGATCAGAAGGCTGTGGGTTCCAGCCCCACACCAGGCACTTGGGTTAATATCCCAATACTGACACTGCAGTGCAACATCAGGGGCATGAGGAGGGTGCTGCACTCCTGAGGTGCCATCTTTTGGATGAGATGTTAAACCAAGGTCCCATCTGCCTGTTCTGGTGGTAGTTCAGGTGGATGTTAAAGATCCCGTGGCACTTCTCGAAAAGAGTAAAGGAATTTCCCCAGAGCAATGGCCAAATTTCTCCCTATTCACTAAAATACCACCAACAGCTTAATCTGGTTCAAAGTCAGTTGGCATTCATCTGTATCCCCTTCCCCTAGGTTGTGTCTGAAAATAGGCAAAATTTATCTAGTGCACTTACCTGGTCAACAAAAACAAAATAAAATAAAAATAAATACATTTTCCTGGTGAGGAGCAGGAGGAGGTGTCACCCCCTTTGTGAAGGGGGATGACTGTAGTCTGTTTCAGTGTATCAGGGACAGAAGCTATGGTGAAGGAGAAGCTGAGAAAATAGGTGATAGGGAGAAGAATGAGAAGAGAGATACAGGAGTGTGGGGTCAAGACCATCAGGGTTCACATCATTGTGGCAGTTTAGATCCAAAAGGGCCTTAAGTGATGTAGTGGAAGTGGTAGGAGAGATGGAAAAAGAGGGGGGTGATGAAAAAGAATAGGAGGGGAGGAGGAGGAGGGCGAAGAGAGGAGGGACAGGGAACAGGATGTGAAAAAAAAAGAAAGATAAGGTCACTGCAGCAGGTTCTGAGATAAAAGAGTTACCCACCTTCATGATGGGGGTGTGAGGGACTGTATTAGCAGAGAGAAGACAGAGTGGATTACCTTCCAAAAAAAGAGATAATTAAGATTCTTCTGGATCGTGGATGTAAAGTATTTGGACTTCACAAGCCTAGTAGCTTTGGTACAGGCATTATGAAGGGCCCGGTACTTAGTGAGGTCAGTAGGGGAGCCAGTGGAATAGTGTGTCAGTCAGGCAAGGTCATGTGCATGGGAACAGGCCACCCGTTCAGCTGTGATGCATGGAAGGTGAAAACCTTGGACTCTAGTTTTTCCAATGGGGGCATGTTGATCCCAGACTGACATTAATTTGGAGTTGAAGAGTTGGAGGGCAGTGTTAATGTTGCTGGCAGCTGAGATGGGAGACCAGCCACTAGCTACCAGGTCTGCACAGAGAGAAGAAATGTCAAGCAACTGAAAGGATCAGATACATTTTAGCTCACTGTGATAGAAATGACACTCCATTTCAAGACATATTGATAAAGAATAGACAATAAACTGCCAAATTAGAAACAGCATTATATCACAAACCCACTGACCATAATACCACACTCCATAACTGTAGTTTCCATCAGTCCCAACTCTCGTCGACAGATCAGCTGTAATCTTCAGTATACTGTATATCCCACCATAATCCTTTAACATATTCCTGAAATTCTAATGGAATAGTGAAGCACTAAAGCAACATTATTTACTACTGGTCAAGCAGTACCTTTCTTCTCTCTCTCCCAATCCAGCTATGAAGCTGCAAATTTTTAGTTATGGAGATGCTATTTATTTTTCCAACCCAACTGTTCTGACCCCCTGTGATAGCCCTACTTACCCTCCATTTTTCCTATCTTTCTAAGATTTCCACACTTTGTACCACAGTTGAGTCAAGAAACCCAGCACTGTCACCCCTGTTTTGGATTTACAGCAAATAACCCCAGAGTATACAGTATGTGTAATACTTGCAACCAGCTCCTAACAACATACTAAGGGACGAAACAGGTTTAACAAGAAAGTAAAACACCAAACATTTTTAGGTTAACATAAATTATTTTAGAACTGCAAGAGGATCCAATATATTTTTGTTCATTGTATTTTATTTGTTATGATCCTGTTCATGAACAGAAGTTAAATCATTGTAGAAGGTTTAGAGAAGAGCCATATTGCAAGTAAAACACAAGTGCAGTACCCTCAGTGGGACTCAGCATCTGCCTGCTCTTCTCTGCTACTGCAGCCTTGGTTTTGAGAGCAGAGGTTCTTTTTGCAACCATGCATGAGCTTTGCTTAGGTTGCATAAGTGCTGATGTTATCACCGACACCAGTAGATCAGCAGGGGATACAAGTGACTGTGGTCTGCTCACATTTCTTGCTGCCAGCAGCATGCTCACATGGTATAGACACCAGGAGCATGCAGATGCAAGGGTGCTTAGATATTCAAAGAGTTTTCATAAGTGAAAGTACTAAAACATTTTAAAACAAAGTTGGAAAGAAGTAGTATAGCCAGTGTCTGCTATTAAGCAAAGGAATTTCCATTCACAGTCAAAGTTTGATGCAAGAAACTGGTGATTTATAAATCAAACATAGACAAAAGAAAACTATGTGAAAACCAGCAAGAATGAATTCTGCTTAGCTAAATGAGAGAGCACAAATGGAAAATGATGCTTGCCCTTTAAGGTGTTAGTGGTAGCTGCACTCTGAATAAAAAGAAGTTAGTTAGTGGAGTTCACAATGTCCAACACCAAAGATGCTGCTGGCCAAGAGTACAGAGGAAGAAAATAACAAGAATCACAAAAACCTGGCTGCTGCTGAAAAATCATGCTTTATTGCCACTTATAACGCACCTGGGGTGTTGATTATTCCCAAGTTACCCCACATCCTGTCATGGGTTATTGCTTACATGCTGGAGGAGCTGAGGTCTAGCATCCCCTGCTAGCCCTTAACTCTTAAAACAAGTGACAATAAAGCATGATATTCAGCAAGTGCTAGGTATGTGTACTGCTTTTTGTTATTTTCTAACTCTGAATAAAATGCTCTTGCTATATAGCAAATTTTTGAACTTGTACATCTTTATGCAGGCAGCAATGTGAAGAAATATAAGAATATGCAGCCATAAAGGGCCTTAGAAAGCTTGTTTCTAGATGTGATGTTTGGTACAAATTATGTGAATATATATTTCAGAGAATATACTGTACACTGTACAGGTATGTTTTTGAAACCTTTGAAACAGATAGTCCCATGCAAGTATTGTATATTTAATTTTTATATTCATTAACTTTATAAATAATTCCCTGATAAAGCCATCAACTGGTGAAACATTAGGCTTTCTGGAATATTCAGTGAGAAAGATGTTATGCTGTTGTGAAAGTGTGTCTCTTTGCTTTGGGAATAAGCAGAGTGCACGACCTCCACCCCCACCTTTCCACTTTTACGGAAACACATTGGGCCAGCTCCCATCATTTACTTTCATTATAGGAAACCAGCAACTGCCCTTAGTATCCATTTTGATGATGTTCCAATACTGCATGTCCCAGGAATTGAAAGAAGGATATAAGTATAAGATGCCAGCTGCAGGAGGAATAGACTCCATTCATCACTACTCCTCCCTTCCCTGAAGCAGCTATCAAATAACTGTCAGATTCCAACATCACATTAACCAATCAGAAATTGTTACATTCCTCCCATTCAATAACTGGTATAAACAACAGCACAACCCAGACAAATTAATAAAATAGTTCTACAGCTCTTATTTAAAATCATCAGTAGTATACATAGTTAATCAAGCAACCCATATCCATAAAACAAACAACACTGCATAAATTAAATATGCAACAAGGGCAGTTTTTGGATTCATTTTTTTAACCAGACTTTTTGCTGAGACCTTGGAGGTAGCTCATTGATACATGCACTACACATTGCCATGTGTATGGCCATCTGAGGTAAACACAACTGTTATCAATGAAAAATGTATCCCGTACTGCACTGCCTTGGTGAATATCTTCTGTAACCTTTCCAGTTAAATTCTGTGAAGATGCCAGAATGATTGGTAGATTTGTACAGTAAGTGCTTTTGGAAGGAACAACATGACTAGCAAGTTTGAGAAAACATATATTGCAGTATTGTCAGTGCCAACATACACCAGAGTATTCAGGGTAAGTGAAATGATATTTAGAGTTGTTGAAGAATTGGGAGATGAAGTCAAAAGCCACTGAATGTCTGAATATTTAAATGTGAGAATGTCTATTAGGATGATACTGTAAACAGAATAAAGAGCTATGAACAAAAACAATAAGGAATCCATAAGAATGTTATGGCGAAATTATTATTAAAGTATGTTGGGTTCTTCAAGGGCTGAGAAGAGATTCTTATAGATGTGCAAAGCAGATAAGAATATTTGAATCTATATATTTCAAATCAATGTAAGTGTGTGGACCGGTAATGACATTAAAATAAGAAGGTAAAGAGCAATGAACTGGATGTGGCAAGCTGAAAGTGTCTTGGTCACTATTTATGATGCAATGTTCAGATCTGGTGGCAGATAGAACTAATCACCACTAGGTTAAGAAGCTAGAGTTCCTCTAGTGGTTGATGGTGCAGATCACATGGGATGTGGTAGCATGTATAAACAAACTCTGGTCAGAGCCAACATGGTTGCTTCAGTGTGATAAGTCAGAGTGGAAAGCTCTCAGAGCTCCTGCTGTGGTTGATGCCATACTTGCACCATGCCCAAGATGGCCACTGTGTCAGAAGTGTGCATGTGCAATACTCTCACATGCACAATGACCTCACATGGGCCATCTTGGGCACAGTGCCCTCTTTTGTTTTGACTGCAACAGCAGAAGTGATGGGCAGAAACAAAATAGTGCCCTCATGTGTGGATTGTGTGACCTGCAGAGGGGAGCAGTGGCAGAAAACTAATGCTGTGGACAGGACTGCAGCACTGTGAAAGTACAGTGAAAGGTATATGATTGCATGCGTCCATAGTGTCTTCTCTTTCCTTCTTCATAGCAATATGACAGCACGGCTTCACCCATGCAGCCATAAAAACATGAGCTGGGTTTTTGTGTGGCATGGAGCCAGCATGGCAATGGGGGGCATATCTGTTTGTATCCCTCAGAGGCACTGATCCTGGGGGGCATGACCTGTAAGGCATGTAACCAAGAAGCTGTTGGGCAATGTCTGCTGCTATATAATGCAATCCCAAGTCTGATGACTCAGATGGCTTCAGTCCAGCTACTGAAGTTGATGAAGGAGATGACAATAAACCTAGAAGCAATGGGAAACTCTAGCTGTTGAAAAATGTTTCTTAACCTAGAAGCAACTGTCAGAAGAGGGAGGTCAATGGCACAAGAGTGAGCAGGCAGAAGGTAGCAGACAAGGATGGAGCAAAGCAATCTATCATAGTACATCCAGGGAATGCATAGGCTACTCATGGATACATGTAGGGCACTGCTATCATGAAACATGCCAAAGTCTGAGCTCAGTGCTCCAGTTATGATGGTCAAGGGGATGGGCAATTGCACACTTTTCCACTAAATCAAAGGCTTATAACCTTTAAGATAATCATTATCCTGCTGATTGAAGAGAAGTACAAAGGCTTGATTCAGGATGCCCATGATGTGCCATTCTTTAGCAGACTCTATTACAGAGATAGTCCAGTGCTTGCAACAGTCGAGGTTCACAACAAAAGCTACTGTAAGAATGCAACAGAAAATCCACCTCTCTTCATCATATCTGGTTCGAGTTCTATTTCAGCTTCACTTTGGTTCCCATCATCCAATGAACATCAGAGAAGCCACTGTTATAACCATACAAGACATAGTGACTGCACCTTTATACATATAGAAAGACAGTTGTCAGTGTATAGATCAGACCACACAGTGCCCAGATGCAGTTTGGTCTGGTTAAGTCAGAGTAGCATAACTGAATACAGATTCTGGCATGAAGTGTGCATGCTTTCATAATGTAAATACTATACAATTCTGATCATCTGCACAATCGAAGATTGCAAGCCATTAGTTGAAACACTCTCTAACTTTTCTGCCAAAGTAATGTGAACTTTGCAGTAAAACCCCATCTAACTTTAGTCTTTTGGCAAAAATGGCAATGCTACTTATAGTATTATAGATTGCTTGTATGGTAGGCCAACATTGTTCTATATGAAATAGTAATATATAAAATTATTATTATTGCCAAGAGGAAACCAAGGAGATGATCCTTCAACAGTCTGTAAACCTTTATAGATGTACGAAGTGTTTTTTGAAATATGTATGTTTTTTCTGTTATTGTTTTTAAATGAACTACAGTATGTAAATGTTCTTAGTTTTCTCTCAGTTTTTAAAACTTTTTGAACAATTCATTCACTATTGCCTTAATTATTGGCAGGATGCTCTTCAACCAGTAACAATGTTTTGTTTCAGATAGAGGCTGACTGCAATGAAATACGTCATTATAAATTGATAGTAATGTCATTAAAAGGGAGAGGTAAGCATTGTTCTTTAAGACACATCTGCACTTATTAAAAGTGGAAAGAACTATCAAGGGAAACAATCTTGAAAATCACTTAAGTGCAGCAAACCACAGGATGACAGACAGTTGATTATAGTACCACAGGAGGGCCTTATGGCAGCCCAAAAGGGAAGAAGATGCCAAAATAAAATTCAACTATGACGGACACTAGTGGAAATGATTTTTCATCAAATGCACAAGCACTATCATATTTTATAACAGAAAAAAAAAAACTGTTATTAATGGAGTCACATAACAGAACAAAGAGCACTCTAGCTGAGGAAAGTCATGAGGATAACTGAAAAAATATGTTTGAGTATATTCCTTTAGAATTAATTACATAGTAAATATTTTATACTGAAATATAAATAACACACACGTATGCACAAGATTCCTGAGTTTTTGAGTGGAGCAAACAAAAAAAACTAGATTTTTTAGAATTACTATTCCATCCATAAGGATATGTCTAGGATTCTTCCCCCATCCAAACTTGGGAGGACTAACAGAGAAGATTTTTGTTCAGAGCTGTAGGGAACCTGTATCTTTAATGGAATTCTACCCACCCCCTCCAAACTTTGGAGAACTAACAACAGACAGGATTCATTTTCAACTCCCTGGGTAATCTATATCCTTATTAGAATCCTCTCTCACTCCAAACTGTGATTACAAATTACAGAATGTATATTCTAAACCCTAGAAACCTATATTCCAACTATTAAATGAAAGGAAATTGACTTTATATAGAGCCTCTTATTATTTTATTTTTTGGTTACAGCCTTTGATCTCAGAGCTTTTTTATGAAGGCTCCACATCAAGGAGAACAATATAATGGCAGACAAGCACATTGGGTATACCACAGCAAGTATGAATTTACAGAGTACATAATATCAGTAGTCAAACCAAGTACAAGTAACGCTATACAATAAGATAAAAATATTACACATAGATGAATTACAAAAAATGAGGGAGGGTATGGAGATCCATAGTCCAGCACCCAGAGAAGTAGGATTGTCACAACTGAATCAGTAAAGTGAGGATGGTAGGCCAGAAAGTGATAGGCAGGTACAGGTGATTAGGGGAGGAGGTTCCATGGGGAGGGTACAGGGTTAAAGGTGTGCAGTTGAGGTTAGGTAGGCAGTAGGGAAGAGGAAGTAGAAAAAGGAGGGTGCGACAGGGAGATGTGGGAGATGTAAAATGATCAATTAAAGGTCCCTGGGACAAGGATGGGGTGATGTCAGCTTCACTAAAGCAGACAGGAAAAGCAGTCTCGAGGGCAAAGAGTTTGAGGTTATTTAGAAGTCACAGCTGCTGGAGGCAGCTTGGTAGTGCTTCAATTATTTTTTAAAAGAGCTGATGTTGTTGGAGGTGGCTAGACTGGCAGGGAATTCATTAATCTAGTGTAGGGCTCTGTAAGCAAAAGAACACTGAGTGAGAGAGGTTCTCCTGAATGGTGCAGATAGTGAGCATTGTGGAGCTCCCGTGGTGCAGTGCTGGGTTTGTGAGAATTGCAGTAGGTTGTGGATGGTAGGCAGGGCGATACCAAGCAGCACTTTCTTTCCCATGAGGCATACCTGGTACTATACTTGCCCTGGTAGATTTAGCCATTGTGTTTCGGCATACAGGTTGCATGTGTGGGTGAGCCTGTTGGCACCCAAGACAAGTCATCTGGCTTTGTTGAGTGCTGTTTTGACATGCTTTAGGGCTGTATCAGTGACAGCACTATATACAATCAGCCCTTAGTCAATAACTGACAGGACTGAGCTAGTGACGGCAAGGCCCAGGGCAGCAGGGGTTAGGTGGCACCTGTGCTTATACAGGACTCCAAGTTTGACATTGACAGTCCTGACTATGCTGTCAATATGTGAGGTGAAGGAGAGGGAGTTGCTGAAATGTACTCCGAGGTACTCGAATGTTCTCACTTGATTGAGGGCTTTGTTTTTTTTTATTGACTATGTTGAGACTGAGGTTTTCCTTTTTGGAGTGTGGACTGGTGAACAGCATTATTTTAGTTTTTTTTTATACAGTTGAGCAGCAATTTGTGGCTGGTGAACCAGTCCTCTAACTGGTAGAAACTGTTTTGCAGGTCCTGGGAGACAGGGCCTAGTTATGGTCTGTGATTAATGATTATGACATTGTCCATGTAGAGGACTTTAGGGAGAGTATTGAGAAATAGACTTAACACCAATGGTCTCGGGATGGACCTTTGGAGAACATCTAGTGAGACTTTCCTGGAGCTGAACAGCACAAAGCCTATCTTCACACACTGTGTTCTGTCTGAGAGGTATTTTGAATACCAACCAATGGAGCTAAGGGACAGACCATGTTCTAGTAACTTTTTCTAGCAGTAGATGGTGGTTTACTGTATAAAAAGCTTTTGTGAGGTCAATGAAAATTGACCCACACTGTATCTCAAAATGTATTTCCTTCCAAGACTGGTAGGGAGAAAGAATGGTGCTGTCATTTAGGAATGCAGGGAGATTTAAAAAGCTTAGAGACCAGGTAACACAGAGGGAAGGAGGCAAGGAGATAAGGGGAGCAAAGACAAAGAAAGAGAAAAGAATTGACAAACAGGTCATTAAAGTAGATAAGACTTTCTTTAGTTATACTAGGAAAGCAAGGGTAGAGACAGTGAGGATTAAAAGGATGGAAGGGAGAGACTACGCAGGATAAGGACCAAGAAAAAACGGATGTCCTATACAGGTACTTCTATTCAATTATCACTGTGGAGTGTGGGGGAACAGACCGCCATGGAGCAGCAGGAACAAGGGGGAGGTAGACACAAGTGCACTTTCAGAGGAAACGTCTGGAAAGGACTTACAGTTCTAAAAGAACTCAGGGATATGTTAGCTGCCCCATTCACAGCTTTTCTAAACAGCTCACTAGAAACAGACATGTTCCAGAGTACTGGAGCAGAACTGACATTATCCCACTTCCTAATAATGGCAAGAGAGAGTAGGCTAATGATTACAGACCAGTCAGTATTAGTTTAATGGTTGGGAAATTAATGGAAACAGCCATAGTACTAGTACTTACCCTTAGAAAGCTGCTTGAAAGCCTGCCAATCATTTAATTTTATTTTGTTAATTTCTATCTTCATTCCATTTTAACATTTAAAAGGGTTTCTTGTAATCATCATTTAGTCTAATCATGATTAGCCTGACCACCAATGAGTTTGTGCCTCCCTCATCAGTCCGGTAACTACTTTATTTATTTATTTATTTTGGGGGGGTTATAATCAAAAGTTCATTGAGTTTTCAGAATTTTACAGTACAGGAAAACAGTAACAGAAAGGTTTAACAATAACCTAATTGACTGCTCTTTAAATTTTAACATGCCAATACGAGTTGAGGTGAAACTGTTTTCTCCCTTTATTGTGTGGAAACCACTTTCTGGCTACATCTTTTGTATGGTGTGTACTGGCTCACAAGAGGTTCACAGGTGACCAGTGGGGAGCTTATTAATTGGTGAATGACACACCTTTCCTACTTTTTAATGCTATGCTGAAAGTTTAGCAAGCTCAATCCTGGCTAATACATGGATATGTAATCACATTGTTATACAATCCTGATACATTTTGCAAGGGTGCTGGAAGAGTCCAGCTGGGTTGCTTAGATGCATAGGGAGGGGTATCTATGAACCCACATTTTATGACTGCTTACCTTCTTTAAAGTTCACTGATGTTGCTGGTTGTTTTATTTACTTCCTTTTTTAGTACAACTGAAATGCATGCTAATGGTGTAATTATACTGTACCCAACATGGTTTTGTTTCAAACCTTTGATCTACTCTAATTGCATACTTCCTAAACTTGATGAACACCCCCAAACAGTGCAGCCACTCAAGATGCAAAAATCTCCTTTCCTTACAGTACATAACTATGTTGGGGTGTTTCTAAGTCCAGGTAAAATGCAGTGAAAGTTAATCAAGGACTGAAAAGAAATACGGTTTTGTGTGGTAACACAAGTATGGTGAGCAGTCTTTTTTTACTTTTAAAAAGAAAAAAAAGGATCAGAATCAAACTACCACTGACTTCAGCAATCTCTACAGCATATGACCAATTGTAAAAAAAAATGTTCTTAAACTAGTAACACATTGAAGACTAAAGGGGTTGACAGTGTTTTTTTAAACACTTGGTTGCAAGTTTTCATTGAGGTTCAATCTTTATTGCTTTAAAAAAGGTCAGTGCTTAAACTGCATTTAAAATCATGATATCAGACATACAAAAGACAATGCTGGGTCACATAAAGAGTGCCAAAATGGTGTTCCACAAGTTAACATTTTGCAGGCCACATGTGGTACTTTTTCAAAATTAAAACATTACGAATGATAATGTGGTGTGTAGTGCACCCGTTGTTTTGTCTTTTCCTATGTCTGTATGTTCATACATACCACATTATAAATACATGGATATTGCTATTTTTATGACATCTATGTTTTGAAGTATTCTGAGTATTAGTACCTTACATAGAATGAAAAATGTTCAAAGAAAAATTAACAAACAAGCCCAGCATGCTTATTTCCTATGTTATACCCAATGTATGTTACATTAAAAGTTGTTGATGCAGAAAGAATAAAGATGCAACAAACTAAGGATAATGACCTGAGCTGAGGAATAAGCATCAGGAGCAGATGATCTCTAAGGTAAAAAGAACACGCTTCTGCATACATGCCCTTAACATTAAACAATGAAAGAATCTGAAAATATAATTTCTAATTTAGTGTAATTGAGTTCTTTTGCTGCCAACTGCAAATTTTTCTTTAGGTGGCCAGAGCTCTTTTTATTAAGCATCAACTCCGTACATCATCTCTCATCTTTCTTGACTTTGGGGATGGAAGAGTGGCACAGTTGACAATAATGACAAGCCTTAGTCAATGGCAATAATGTTTGCTTACAAATTTTAATATGTATTTGTTATGCTTAGTAAGTGAGGAAGGGTACATAACCCAAAATAAGTATTTACCTATTCTGATGGGGCAGAGGGAATCCTAAGGACATGGATCTGATTGGGACCTAAAAAACAAGATAAGAGGAGTTTGAGGAGACACAACTGACTGGAAGTCCTATAGAAGAGAACTAAAGAGTTAGAATGTACTCACAAGTATACTTATCTGATAGGTAGACAGCAAATATCCAGTCAGACCTGGGAAATGAAGGAGAAGTAGGCTAGGATAATAGAAGAACATAATATCAAGAGGAGAGACAGAGTGGCTTAATAGCAAAAAAAGATACAAGATTAGAGAAGATGTAAAGTAAAGGGCACTGCAGAGGAACAGGTGCAGTTTAAAGTAATAATGAATATAAAAGGTAGAAAAGAAAGGAAGATACAAAGAACAGTTACAGATAATGGAAGAGAAAGAAAAGAAATATAATAATGCAGGTGGGAGGGTGGTTAGTATTTACCCCACAGGAATCATGTGCCTACTTATTATATATCTTGTCCCTGGTGACATAGTGACCTATAGTTAATTAAGGAGCCATGGTAGTCTGGTGATCTAGTAGGCCAGTGTGGATACTTTATGGGCAGCAGGCATAGTTCTTTAAACAATGTCCTTGGTGTCTAACAGACCATGGAGGGCCCCTCCTTCCAAAACTGCTGGTCCAAGGTATCTGCATCCTTCCTGGTGTCTCTCCAGCTAGTGACAGAGCAGATGTTTAGAAAATGCTTCTCTGCTTGTTATTAAAGTTGAGATGGCATCTGCGGAGCCCCATTGCCCACATTGTGCAGGCTCATGATTGGAGAAGTGGTTCTGTGAGTCCCATGCAGCTGTAGTTACCACTAGATTTCTTTGTCATCTATTAAGTTCAGGAGGGGCTTCTTCCTCCCAGAACTGCTGGTCCATAGTATCTATGTCTTCACTGGTATCTATCTGATTCATGGAGGAGTGGATTTTTAGAAAAGATTGCAGCACTTGTTGCAAAAGACACAAGTATGTCTGTAGGGCCATGGTGCTAAGTTTTTCCAGGCTCACTGGTAGAGGGGTCATGAGTCACATGCATCTGAGCTGCTAAAAGTGAGACTAGCTGTACTGAAAATTTTACATCAATTTTAATTTTTTCTTCAGTGCACTTAATCTTCTTTTCCATCTGAACACTTACTGTAGAACTGGGTATATTTGCAACATATTTTTGCAATACTCTCAGAAGATCCCTGCTGAAGAAAACACTACAGTGAATATTCAAGCTGAGATAGTATTGCTTGGTTACAATATGGCCAAAATACACATGATCTCATATTGAATAAAATAAAATGGTTAGATTACAAACTAGGATCTCAGGAATTGAATATGTTTATCTTGGAAAAATGTAAGTCCAGAGGCAATATGAATTTGATTATAAAGCATTTAAGGATGACTGGAAATTTGGAATACAGTGGTCCCTTGATTACCCACTCACTTTGGTGTAAGAAAAAAAAATGGCAGATAATCCATGGTGGTGAATAACCAAAGTCTATTTTAAAAAAAAAACTCTGGTTAGTTTGGTTAAAATGTTTGTTGTTCTTAATTTGTACTGCAGGTATATTATCTTTAAAATAGCATATTAAAAATTTGGAATCTCACTAGTATCATTTTGTCGCATCATATAATAGTCTGTGATTCACCTTAGTTTTTCTTTGACTGTAGCAATTTTATTTATTTGAAGGTAAATGTTCAGATATATTATTTTTGTACAGTTTGTTTTGTAGTCAATGCATATGAAGATCTAGGTGGTGGACTGTAAATTGAGGGATTACTGTGATCAACTCCCTCAGAAGCACATTCATTGTTCATAATCAACAGACCCATTCCAAATCATTATTTATTTGAATCAAAATCCTTTCAGAAGTAATGCATGTGTACATGGAAAAACATACACTGACACTTCCAAAATAAAGGCTTACAGAAATGTGTGCTTCATTTAGGTTACGAGGGTAATTTACATCTTTGTTCTCACCAATTTTTTCAGTCTTTGTGGCAATAAGAAGTTTTCTGATAGACTGGCTCAGCACAGGATAGTAAATACTTAGGACCAACACACATGACGTTGTTGAAAATGGATAGTGCTAAACACAGAAGGAAATGATAATGTGCCAGGATTTGACTGTGGCAGATGGTGGACATTGAGGGTGGCAGATAATCAAGCCAATTAACATGGAGGATGACTGGTACACAGAAAATGTTGGCAGAGAGCAAAGGTAGCAGATAATAAAGGGGCAAATTATAAAAGAAGCACTATATTATATTTACATTATGGAGCAGTGCCAGAAATACCCTGAGGTCATAACTGTCAACTGTAGAGGAAGAGGCTTTGGTAGTGGTAATTGTTGAACAAGCACTGCTAGTAGTTACTTTGGGGGGTAGTGAATGCAGGAGCAGTAACTGCCAAACCAGCACTGCTAGTATTTGTTGGGGAGTGAAGAAGTGATAGGCAATTGTCAAATAGGCACTGCTAGGACTTGCTGGTGGAGAGTATAATGACTATTTGAGCATCAGTTGTCAAACTGGCACTGCCAGTATTTGCTGGGGCAGGAAAGGTAGGGACTGCAGGTGTGGCAACTGAGGAAACTGCACTTACCAATACTTTCTGGAAGAAAGAGCTGGAGGTACAATGAGTCAGCCTACAGACCGGGTCAGGGGCCTTTATTCATATGCAAGTGGTGCACAAACTACAGACACAGGGGGAGGAATCAGGTAGAACCATGCGGAAGCTATAAAAAAAATGGCAAACAAGAGGGGAGGCTTGACTTAGGGGAACTTTAATCTGCTGGATGTAGACTGGGGAATTCTGATTGTAGCTGTAACAAGAAGCAGGGACATCCTCAACTCCCTGCAAGAGACATTTCTCAGGCAGCTGGTTATGGAACCCACTAGAGATGAGGCAGTGCTGGACCTGGCATTTACAAACAAGGATGGCATTGCAGATATCACAGTTGGTAGTCCCTTTAGTACAGGTAGGCAAGGCAAGGCAGATTTTATTTCTATGGCACCCATTCCAGGAGGCTCTGAGCACCTAACAAGAAAAACAAAACAAGAAATACAAAGCACAGAGCATTAAAATAAATATAAAATACTAAAATTCATAATCACAGCTTTATCATATGTGTTTATAATTACTCAGAACAGTCAGGCAGGGCAAGTTATTCCAGATAGGCTAGGTGGAAGAGGTGGGCTTTTAGCATCTGTTTGAACACCTCAGTTGAAGTGGCCTCCCAGACTGCAGGTCATAGTGAGATCCACAGGGTTGGCCCAGTGACAATAAAGGCATGGTCACCTGATGTCTTGAGCCAAACTCTGGGAACATCCAGGAGGCCCCTAGATGAGGAACTGAGGGAGCAGACAGAGGTTGCAGGTGTCAGGAGCTCAGTCAGGTAGCCCAGGCCCAGTCCATATAGGGCCTTAAAGGTGAATAAGCCCACTTTGAAAAGGACCCTCCACCTGATAGGCAGCTAGTGCAGAGTTTGCAGTACTGGAGTCACATGGCTGGACCTGGACAGGCCTGTCAGTAACCAGGCTGCTGCATTCTGCACCAGCTGCAATCTGCAGAGGGTCCCTCCTGTGACCTCAAAGTAAAGAGAGGTACAGTAGTCAAGCCTAGAGGTAACAAAGGCATGTACTAGTGTTGGCAGATCTTCAGGCAGAACAAGGACTTGATTCTGGTGATGTTCCTCAAGTGGCAAAAAAATGTTTTGACAACAGAAGACACCTGATCATCCAGTGTCTGTCTGCTCTCCAGGATCACACCAGGGTTGCACACCCTTGGGGAGGCCATCAATGGAGCAGACTCCATGAAGAGTCCAGTGTCACTTCCAGGAGCCATCATATCACAACCACAACCCAACTTGAGCACCAGCGCCTCTGTCTTGTCTGGGTTCAGTCACAACCAGCTGGAGAACATCAGTCATTGATTTTTGCCAGGCAGGTGTCTAGCACATCTACAGCATAAGATGTCCCGAGAGCAAATGATAGATACTGCTGGGTGTCATCTGCATAGCCATGCAACTCCATGCTGAACTGCTGAATGATCTCATTCAGGGGCAGCATATACACTGCAAACAGCATCAGTGACAAAACTGAACCATGGGGCACTCCACATGACAGGGGTGATCACCATACTGTGTGGTTTGGCATATGGATTGAGCAAGAAAAAAACAAAAACACAAGTCCTAGACATGTGTTCTAGACTTCAGGAGGGCAGATTTTAAAGAAATGGAAAACTACCTCAGTAAATACATCAGGTGGGCAGAGGGGAGTGAAGACTCAGTGCAAAGGGATTAAGGAGGACATAGACAAAGCAATCACATACTGTTCTAAGTAAGCCAACACAGCTAGTTAAACAGCAAAAGCTAAAAAAACCCTAACAATGGATAGATCACCCAATCCCTTCTTGAGATCATGGGTGTCATGGATCACCTATGTCATAGAGTCAAGGCAACCGGTAGGTCAGCAGACTGGCAGAAATACAGGGCAGCTCGAAATAGCTGTACCCTTAAGATCAGGCATGCAGAAAGCACAACACTACAAAGACTGTCTAAACAAAACCTAGGGAGATGGGAAAAAATCCTGGGGGGGATGGGGATGGGAAACAATTCTGGAGTAACCTAAAATACCTCATGAGTAAAGCCAGCAAGTCTTCCCCCTTAATGCTCCTGGTTAATGGCGATACTACTCAAGATTCAAAAACCATTGCAGACACTTTCAACACAGCATTTACTGACCTTAGCTCAGTGCTCCCACAGGAATATTTTATGTTATTCGTTTGGTAACTGGGTAAGGCCCACTACGCACAAGTGCTTGTTTTCAGAGGGGATCTGGGAGCACTGGGGTAGTTAAGTGACTTGCTCAGAGTCGCACAGTATGCAAGTGGAGGTTGTGGGAATCAAACCCCAGTCTGCTGGATGTACCAAGCTCATTCACAGCTTGTTACTCTAACCCCTAGGCTAACATGCCAGCCCCACTTAACTTCAAAACTGACAGCACTGACAAAAAACTGACTACTCACATGCCATCCATCCTTGTAACCACCCCCTTTCTACTTCAAGGAAATTATGGCTTCCAAAGCAAAAAAATAACTCCAGAGAATCCTCATGAAAATACAGTATAGTAATGACAACCTTGATCTTAAAGTGATAGCTCTCACACTTGATGAGGTAGTCTAACCGATCACAAAAATTTTCAACCTCTCCCTCAAACTCGCACAATTCCCTATGGAATGGAAATCAACTGTAGTTACACTAGTCCATAAAAGTGGTGACCATGCTATCCACTCTAGTTGTAGACCAATATCCATCCTATCCCCCTGTCAAAGGCCCTTGAACTGATAGTTTCAGATCAGCTGGTTGACTATCTGAATAAATACAGTATCCAATGCCCTCAATAGCATGGATTTCAGAAGGCACACAGCACTGCTACTGCTCTCTTAGAATTATCTGACTATATCCATAAGACACTGAATATAGGAAACCTTGTGGGATCTATATGTATTGACCTTACCAGAGCCTTTGATACAGTCAACCACAGTATCCTCCTAAAAAAACTACTTGCCCTTGGTATATCTACTGATGCAGCCTTGTGGTTTCAGGGTTATCAAGCCAAAATAACCCAACAGGCAAATATATGAAATATACACTCAGATGTCAGAAAGGTGTCCTCAGGGGTCCACCAGGGATCCATCCTTGGACCACTACTGTTTAGTCTTTTCCTCAACTCCCTCCATGAAATCTGCTCAACCAAGTTGCTCCTTTACGTGAATAATATTATCATATTTGCAAGCAGCCCCCATCTAAACATATTAACAATTTGCAAAAGAGTTTTATTAGTGTTGAGGAGTGGTTTACCCCAAATGAACTCCTAAACTACACAAAAAAACAACAATGCTGTTCTCCAACCACCAGAGCAAGAAAAAAAAAACTAGAAATCTCACAATCCTGAACAGCAGACTTGAACCACTGGAACAAGTCAACACCTTTAAATATCTGGGTGCCACCCTTGAAAGTTCCCTTTCCTACACATGTCATATCCATCAAATTGTAAAAATGGTCAACACTAGAATAGGACTTCTCTATAGACACCATTCCTACTTGACAAATTAAGCCCTCAACCTAGCAGTTAATAGCTCTATTCCCTCCATTATTGTCTATGGCCTTGTTGTGTATAGCACAGTCATGAACACCACAGTCAAAAAAGTAAGAATGGTGCTAAACAAGGCATGTAGGCTAGTGCTAGGCACAGTTGCCCTCACGCATACCTGTGATCTTTACACCCAAACTAAGTAGCTAAACCTACAAGGGAGAATTCATTACCATGTCTGCCTCCTTGGTAGAAAAGCCCTTCTAGGACTGGCCCCAAAATCCATCCAGAGGATACTCATCCAGCACACAATTCTCATCTGACCAGAGATAAGGCAAGGAATCCTTTGCACATCCCATTTTGTCGCACTGTGCTTGCCTGAAGAACTTTTTCCTATAAGGCCCCGCTTTGGCTCAATGATCCCAGCTACCATCATAAATAACTCTAGATGCGGACTGTTTAAAATAGAACTCAAATGGCACCTATATGCCCAAGGGAGATGTGACTGCTCTGATTATCCCCCCATTCTTCCTCTGCTTCTCTCACCTTCCTCTCCTACCCCTATACATACTTTCTTCCCTATCCCTCTCACTATTCTCCTGCCCTATCCCCCTATTAATCTCAATCTACCCCTTTGATCTCCCTCCTCCCTCCACCTATCCTATCCCACACCCTACCTGCCCTCCAAACAACTCATGCACTAATAATGTTTACCCTACCTCCTCCACTTGCCCCACCTCTCCCATGTTTCCTTTACATTTGATCCCTCATCCCGCCTTCCTCATCCATGTTCCCTCCTTCATAGTTTCTCTGCCCATTATTATACCCCTATCTCCTGGTGGTATCCAACCCCTCCTCACTTCCTACTGGACTCTTTTCCCCCCAGCACTTATCCTCTACTCCGGTACCTGCTCTATCTAACAAAGTCACTTTCTGGTGGCTCATGTTCCTCCTTAATCACCCCCTTCCTGCTGCCCTCCCCCTGCCTTCTTGTACATTAACCTCATGTCTATATTTGCCACATGTATTAGGCTGTCTTGTATTTGTATAAATGCCATTCTGTACTTGCACTGTTTGTATCTTGTATATAATTACCACGTTACTGTACCACTATTATGTATGCTTGTACCTTGTTGTAGTTGCTTTTTCATTGATGTGAACTTCTGTAAATGAGCTTGTAGCTCAAAGGTTGTTATCCAAGACAATAATAAAATAAAAACAAATAAACAGATAAGGAAGTGATCAAGAAAAGGAAGAAGAAGAGGATGGTATAGTTTTCTAAGAAGGTGGTAAAGGCAGTGGAGAAGAAACTGAGTATAGTATATAATAACATAAGCATTTCCCTTTGTTAACAAAGAAAGTTACAGAAAGTTATGATGTGTGGTTTGACTCACGCCAACTGAACTTAAGGAAGGAAAAAAAAATTATTAGGAAATGGCTCGGAAATCAGGATTGCCTGATGACTGGCAAAAATATAGAAGTGTTAGGAATAATTTTGTTAAAGGGATTTGACTGGCTAAAGAAAATTATTTTAGGACTAAGACTAGTGAGTTAGCCAGGGACTCAAAGAAATTTTGCAACACCATAAATGTGTTGAATGGAAAAGGTAAAAGTAGGGAAGCCATTAAAATATTGGACGACAGAAAAAACTTCATCTCAGATGATGAACTTCTGGATCGATTTAATGAATTTTTTTATGAATGTTGGACACTCTACTGGGGATGGGGAGTAGGAGGAGGAGATGGATATAAACATTTTGTCCAAGGAAATGGTAACAAATTTACCTTTCATAATGTATCTGTTAAAGAGGTTTGGGTCCAGTTTTTGAATTCAAAAACAGGTAAAAACAATGGATCAGATAGTCTAATCTTGAGATTTTTAAAATGTTCAGAATTACAAATTGTGGAACAGCTATCCTGTATGTTTAACTGGTTGTTGAGGATACACGATACCCAAGCAATGGAAGAGGGCCAGAGTTTTCTCCATTTTTAAGGAGGGGCAGCCCTGACCATATGATCAACTACAGGCCCACATCCCTTCTTTCAGTAGTAGTCAAACTTTTGGAAAGGCTGGTAGCTAAGCAACTGCAGGCCTTCAAAGACAGCAAAAACTTGGCTGATAAATATCAGCCAGAATTCTATAAAAAACACAATACTGTTACCACCATGTCAAGGGTCTTGGATGATGTCAACAAAGCAATAGAACTTGGGAAAGTTACTGGAGTCATCTTTGTTGATCTCTCCTAGGCCTTCAGCATGGTGGATCATTCAATACTGTTGAAGAAATTGGATGATTTGGGGCTGGGACTGGAGGCATTAACTTGGTTTCAAAACTATTTGATTGGGTGAAAACAAAGTATGATAGTGAACGTATGTCACTCTGTGGTTAAAAATATTACAAGGGGAGTCATGCAGGGATTCGTTTTGGGCTCTCATCATTTTACAATATATTTGAGGGGTTTGGAGAGTTACATTGGAGGAATGCACTGCCAGTTTTATGCTAACGGTATTGTGGTCTCTGCCTTTGATGTTTCACTTAAAGAGGGCCAGCCAAAACTACAATGGGTGTTTGATAAACTTCAGACTTTTTTAAGATAACCCTAGTAATAGTTCATTAGATATCTATACATTGGAAGGTATAAAAGTGAAACAGGTAGTGGGTTACAAGTACTTGGGGTACTAGATGGATACAACAGGATCAGGAAATCTGCATGTGGCCAAATTGATAAATAAGGTTGGTAAATGTTTAGAAGCATTACACCGACATATTGGGTGTTTGAATCAAGAGAACAGATGAAAGATAATGCAGTCTCAAATTTTCTGAATATCAGACTATGCAGATGTTGTGTATGAATACTGTACGAAGGATGCACTGCGCAAAAGGATGGCACATTTTGTGCTTGATGGTTCGTATGATACTCATAGATGTATACTATGTAATCAAATAGACTGGATTTCTTTGTACGAACGGTGCCGGTTACATGAAATACGGTTTGCACTGAACAGTAATTGGGGAGACATTCCTGACAATCTGGCAGAACGTTTACAGTATAGGGAACCAAAAGGATCCTAAGGAATTCAAATTTAGTGGCGCTGGTAATCCTGAGGTCTAATACATTAATGGAAAATTATTTTTTTAGTTATATGGTCCCTCACAAAATTGAACTCCTTGCCAGCTAGATTTCGCTTGAGGGATGGAAAATTTCCACCTTATGCAGCTATAAAGGCATGTTTCTTTTTCCGCTACTGCTCACTGTGAGAGATGTAGTCATCTCATAATAGGGGTTACGTTGGGACTTTTTGTGGAAATATGTCCTTACATGTAATATATTGTGTTCCAAATCCTAGTTACTGTATGTATATGAGTAATAATTGTATTCTAGATCATTGGAAGAAAATGTACTTACAATCTCCCTAAAATGTATGTGTGAAATGTGGTTTCCTCACAATGGAAGTTTGTGACAATTAGTGGAATTCTTGTACTTACATATAAAACACACTGTGTTGCTAGATTCCGATCGACCATACCTTCTACGTTATTTAAGACATATGTTTAATTATTTTATATGCAACCTGTATTTTTTTATGATGGAACATCATTGTAAATTAGCTATTTGCTCACGATTTTATCCCACATAAATAAACCTGAAACTTGAACTTGAAGAAAACAGCATTTGGGAAGTACAAAGAGATCAAGATGGAAAAAAACAAGGAGTTATATCTGGTAAGGCAAAGGGAGGCAGGAAGGAGGGTAAGGAAAGCTGAAGCATTGAGGAGAGGATAGCTAAGAAGGTCAAAAAAGGGGACAAGACTTTCTTCAGGCACATGAGTGAAAAGAAAAAGACAAGGGGAAGGATATTGAGGATCAAAAGGACTGGGGAGACTGAGCAGAGGAAGATAAAGAGAAAGCAGACATTTTAAATGATTACTTCTGCTCAGTCTTCACAGTAAATGGAGGGGGATGGGACAGCACGTAACAGCAAGCACCAGGGGAAGGGAGGGAGGGAGTGGACACAAGTTCATTTTCAGTTGAGAGACTCTGGAAGAGATCGGAAACCCTAAATGAGAACAAGGCAATGGGACCTGATGGTATTCACCAAAGGGTCCTAAAATAACTAAAAGCATTGCTAGCCATCCCTCCTGTAATGCTATGCAGGGTTCCATGTCATAATAGCAATTGTAAAATAGGGATTGCTATTATGACGAGTGTATATCGCCAAAATACAAATCAGCAATATACACCCCAAGGCAACCCGACATCCAGAAAATGTAAAAGTGTTTTTGCATGTGGGGCGGGACTTTGCCCCCTGTACCCCCCTAAATATAGATTTTCAACTCCGGGGGGGTGTATGTCGGGGAGGGGGCAAAATCCCTACAGCACAAAAAAACTAAGTGCTACAGCCATAGGCAGCAGCACAACTTTGATGCACCCAGTCCTGAACCCTGTTCCTGCTGCACCAGAGCTAGCCACCCACACTACCACACCACATGACTAGCTCAGCAGCAGCAGGCACACCAGTCCCCCAAAACCCCTTCACTGTCCTTCCCCTTCCCCTCGCTTCCCCCCCATTGCCCTTTACTACCCTCACATTCAGGTAGGGTTGCTACCCTTGCAGGGTAGCCCAGGAGAAGAGTGCTGAATATGAATTGCATTTTGATGGTCACTCATATTCAATCATCATCATCACTGGATACATCTATGCAGCACCCCATGGGAGACCAGTGTAGTTCCACAGGACTGGAGGAGGGACAATGTGGTCCTTCTGCACAAAAGCAGCAACAGCGAGGTGGCTGGAAACTACAAGCTAGTCAGTCTCATATCAGTGGTGGGTAAATTAATGGAGACCCTAATGAAGGAGCTGCTCATGGAGCAGCTGGAGGCTAACAGACTGCAGGGCTACTGGCAGAATGTTTTCACAGGGGAGAGATCATGTCAAAAAAATCTCATAGATTTCTTTGACTGGGATACAAGGGAGGTGGAGCAAAGGAAAGCAGTGGATGTTGCCTATCTGGACTTCAGTAAGTTATTTGACCCTATGCCACACAGTAGTTTAGTTAAAAAACTACAAAACAGTGAGTCCCAGTGCAACATGTCTTGAGGTAGCAGCAGGAAGTACACAGCCTAAACTAGAGCAAGCAAAACAACAAACCACACTGCAAACGTAAATGCTGGAGACAAGTGTGGAATGCAAGCAGTGATTTATTGGAACCACGTAGAACAGTGAAACTATGGCACTAGACTTCCCCAGCGCTTTGAACCATGCGGTTCTTTCTCAGCGGGTGGGATCACACCAACAACTAAGCAACCTGGAAGTGGGGATGAATGTGGTAAACTAGGTGTCAAACTGATTAAAGAATAGGAGGCAAAGGCTGTAGATAAATGGCAGACACTGGGTATGGGAGAGTGACTAGCAGAGTGCCACAGTGATAGGTGCTTGGGCTGGTCCTCTGTAATGTCTTCATAAGTGACACTGCTGAAGAGCTGGAGGGGAAAGTGTGCCTCTTTGTGGATAATACAAGACTTTGCAACAGGGTGAACACTCAGGAAGAAGTGGGGAGACTGCAAAGGGATCTGGGGAGTTTAGAGAGGTGATCTAGGCTGTGGCAGCTGTGCTTCAATGTCAAAAAGTGCAAGGTTATGAACCTGGGGCAGGGAAACCCAGGACCCTGTGTATGAGATGGGAAAGAGGTACTTACAGTCACCAAGCAAGGATGAGATCTCAAAGCAACAGGAAAGACTAGCTGGTTGCTGGGGTGCATTGGGAGGGGGATTTCTTTCAGACAGAGGGAGGTGGTGTTGCTGTTGTATCACTCACTAGTGAGGCCCCACCTGGAGAACTGTGTCCAGTTCTGGAGGTCACACCTACGCAAGACCTTTGGCAGGGTAGAGGCAATACAGAGCAGGGCAAACAAAATGGTAATAGGGTTGCAGGAAAAGCCATACAAAGAAAGGCTGTAGGGACTCAACATGTACTTCCAGGAGGAGAGCAGAATGAGAGGGCACATGATTAGGAGCTACAGGTACCTCACTGGTGAACAAGGCACAGGTGGGGTGTCTCTGTCAGAGGAGGGAAGGAACTAGAACACAGGGGTATGCAATGAAGCTAAGAGGGGGCATTTAGAAGAGATATAAGGAAATACTTTTACATGGAAAGGGCGGTGAATGACTGAGCAGCCTGCCAGAGGAAGTAATGGGTGCAAAGTCTATGGGAAGCTTCAAGCATGTGTGGGAAAAGCACAAGGGCAAATTAGATAGAGGAAAGAGATGAGGCAGGGACACCACTGACCAAATAGGGTCAGATGTGTCAGAATGGCCAGTGAAATGGCAGAGTAAATGGATGTACTGGTCCTTTTCAGCCAACAAAGTCTATGTTTCTATGTTTCTATGTTTCTGGGAGGGCATAGTGGCTCAGGGAGAGACATTTCTCAAAGCTCCACTGCAAGTACTTGCTGAGAGGGAGAAAGCTGACACTGGATCAGCAATCATCAAGCTGGTACTGTTGGCACTTACTGGGGGAGAGGAAGTGCTGTTGGAGTAACAGATGTCACACTGCCACTGACAGTTCTTGCTAGGAGAGAGGACAGTGGCCATAGCCGCAGCACTTGACAAACTGGGGGTGCCAATACTTGCTGGGGGTGGACAAAGGATTGAAGATTCTCAAAGCACCACCTCTGCTCCTTGCTGGAGGAGGATAGTGACCACAGAAGCTCAAACTGGCAAGCTGGTTGTGTCAATAGTTGCTCAGAGAAGAGATAGTGGCTGTGAACTGCTCTGCTCCTTTTGCATCAACAGATAATGCTGCTGAAGTGGAAACACAGTAGCAATGGTTGTGTGAATGATGCCTGTATTTACTTCACCCTGAAACAATTCCATGATCTATTAATTTTTTAGCTCCAGTTTCTAGTGAGCAGAATAAGCACAAAATAGAGATTATCACTAGAGTAGAGGATATTTTGCTCTGCATTTTTCAGCTACGCAATTCACTGAAAACTTTACAGAGTCAATTGGGTAGTGCTGAGAAGGCAGGAAGAGAGTGCAGATTATATGCACGTGATTGGTAGATCCCTGCCAACCCTCAAAGAGGCCAAAACGGATGCCAATATGTTTATGTTACCTATGGTAAGTAAGTATAAAAAAGTAGTGGAGACTTAGGTTAAATTAGGGAAGAAATGGGACTTCTATAAATTTTAAATGTTTGAAATTTCTTAAAACCCTCAGATTAAAAGAAGAGTAAAAAGTATTTTTTTTCAGTTTTTATAAACCCACAGTGGATGATTTGGTAATGTCACATCACTGTTTCCATAGACCACAACAAACACCCCTCTCTTTTTTAATAAAACAGGAATCCTCTAGCCATGCCAGTTGCATGGATTCCACTGCCAGTTCAATGATAATACATTTGTTTATTTTATAGCATTATTTTTCACATTATGGTTTCTGCTGCCTATGCAGACTACATGGCTGCTCCTTAATTTGTTGTCCATATTATTTTCAGCTTCTTGGCTTTGTTTATGTTTATTGAACTGTGTCCCATTTTCTAAAACTGAGATATGATTTTCCTGTTTCAGGGGTGTCCCAGAGGTAATTACATTCAGAGACTAAATTGTACACACATGGGCATACATACAAGGGTACATAGTTACATACAAAGACAATATAGCATTTACAAGTTTGCATTCAGGTTTATTGACATTAGATAAAATTGAAAAAATGCACATACACCAACAATGTTCACAGTCATGGAAGGACTTAACAGTTAAACATGCTCAGCAGCCTTGGGTCGGGCCAGGTGTAACATCATTGGTTATGCTTTCACTGGCTTCCCTCTAGTAAATTGATCTAAAGGCTTCTCTTAAATATATCAGAGGAGGAGCAGTTTTAGGCCTCTTACTAAAGCTTATTCCAGAGGGATGGGTGGTGAAGGAGAAGGTCCTCATGCCTTAGTCTGTTCTTACCCTTGGCATTTCAAGCAGAAAACAGGACGAGAAGCATAAGAACATCCTGTGGGTTTTGCCTTGAGAACACCCCTGGTGGCGGGGTAGTGATCTTTTCCATATTAATGGCAGGGCAGACCAGTGTATAAGCCATTCTCATGTAAAGTGAGGGCCAATTCAGTGCCACAAGCACATCACAGTAATGATCACTGAGGAAGGCACCAGTCACAAATTTCACAACTTTGTTGTACCAATACTTTAATTTTACTCACTCCAAATCTCAGATGGACTGCAGGATCAGGACAGTTTATAAAAGTACTGGCAGCAATGTGCTATTAGAAATAATTAGACATGCTTCCTTGGTAAGGTATGAGCTAAGCCTGCATAGTAGGCCAAACCTCTGGTGTATAGACGTCATTACAGCATCAACAGGGAGACTAAGTTAAAGATCTTGATTAAGAAGCCCTCCAAGATATTTAGCCAGTTCCATCACTGACAGCTGTGAGCCAGAAAGGGTGGACAGCTTGAGCAGATGCTGCCTTTTATTTTCCAGGTGTATGGGATTATATAGCATAGTTTTCATCTTTTTTTTTTTATCTTAAGGACAAGCTTTTTTTTTAATAGCAAAGCATCAAGGTGTTTGAAATCACTTTCCAGGTTAAAGGTAATGCACCTGATGTCTGCTGAGCATCTGTGCAGTACAGCATCATCTGCATACAGTTGTAGTTTGCCTCCTACAATTACCAGACATGCTATTTATAAATAATGAGGATTGTGAGGGGACCCAGAATTGAGCCCTGGTGAACACCATCAGTTATGTCCCTTTGCTGAGATAAACAGCTGTGCCACTTAACTTTTTTTCTGGTTGGACAGGTCATTCTAAACCAGCTACTAGCAAAGATGTTTAGACCCACCTGCCTAAGCTTTGCCAACAGGAGGCCATGGTTTACCAGGTCAAATGCTTTGGTAAGGTCTATGATGATAACTCCAGGAGCCAACCCTCCATTCATTGCATCCAGGATATCCATGTCAGTCAGACAAGGGTAGTGCCTGGGCCATAATTTATTTCTAAAGCCATGTTGGACATCAGTCAGAGAGTGGTGGAATGCTAAATAATCTTGGAGCTGGTTATAAACCATCCTCTCTTGGATCTTAACCAAGGATCTAAGTAGGGAGATGGACCAATAGGTCACAATTGGTTCTTTATTCCCTCTTTTGTGTACAGAAACTACCAGGGACAGTTTTCACCTTTTCAGGATGGTTCCCTGGAGTAGGGATTTGTAGAGGTTTTTGAGGAGGGGGCAATGATTGGGGCACTCAGTTTTAAGAATTTTTGTTCCAGATAGTTGTAGCCTGGTAAGCTAGCACTATTGATACATCTCAGCTGGCTGAAAACCTCATTTCTGGTACTTAACTGAAAATAAAATTTGGCTAGTGGCCCATATGCTGAGGATTGCTCAGACATTGGGAGGGTCAGGCAATCCTCATATCTTGGGTAACCTTGTAGTTATCTAGATCCATGAAGAATTTATTAAATGCATATGATCAGGATGTTGCTTTGGAAAGTACCTGACCATCAGCAAGACTATCATGACTGGGAGCTGAAAAGTGCCCTTTCAGGAGACAGTCAACCTATTGCTGGAATTGGTTTTGATCTGATACATTTTTGACTTGGAGTCTTTTTAAGTAACTCCTTTTCACACTCTTAAGAGTCATTTTGCAGGTATTCCTTAACTTTCAATATATGCCCATCAGATACTAGACCAAAGCTTTTAAACTGGCCCCAGGTCTTGTCTCTCTGTCTCATGTCCTTCCGGAGTTTTCTAGCCATTTTGAACAGTAACCTTTCACCCTTCTCTGTTTCATAGGGACATGTTATTTACAATGCTTAGAAGTAATGAATGGCATGATCAACATTGATCAGCATTAGGGAGATCTATTATAGGACCCCAGATGATGCCAGCAAGGCTATTTAGGAAAGAAGCATCGCTAATAATTTGTGTGAGGTGTACCTCTGACAAGGCAGAGTTATGCCCACTACTACAAACACTCAGCCAATTAAGTCTGAAGTCTCCAACCAGAAGTCATTCTCTTAGGGACTGTTCAGCCAGATTACTGGTGAGAAAAGAGAGCAGGGATAGCTATATGAGGATTATTATAATTGCATCTGACAGAGTAACTTTACACCACCCAGCAATAGGCTCACAAAGAGAGACTCATAAGACGAGTTCTCCAGGGCTGGTATGTTGACCCCAGTGGCATTAATGGAGGACCTTCTGTAATACACAGTAGGATCCCACCACCTTTCCTACCTACCCTGTTCTTCCTTAAAACAGTAAATCCTGGGAGCTCAATTTTGTGTGTTTGGATGGGGGGTGGTTATCCAGTTTTCAATGATTCCTATGATGTACAGGGAATAGAGATTAACCCAAGTACTACTTTGTGTAACTTGGTCCTAAGACTAGTAATGTTCATATGTACAATGTCCATTAATGTAGGACCTAATACTACCCTCAGCTTTCTAAAAACAGTAAAGTCCCGGAGCTCAATTTTGTGAATTTGGATGGTGGAGAATGATCCAAGTTTTCAGTGATTCCTATGATATCCAGGGAAGAAAGGTTGACCCAAGCTTTGAACTCATGTGACTCAGGCAAGCCTAATACTATTAATATTCATATGTACAATGTTTAATCCCCTTATTGTGATCCAACATGGATCAGTAGTGGATGGCACCTTACTGTTTGCTGGTGGTCTGGGTTAGATTCTACATTTCCAGATACAAGCAGTAGGATTAGCAGCTTTAATCTGGTATGGAGGTCAGTGTTTATGCCAAGGGCATCATGTCAATCTGCTATAAAAAGGATGAGAGTTTTTATCAGTTGCCATTTCTATTTAACCAATGCTTAATTAGCAGGACTGGAATATTCTCACTTAGGGAAGGTCCCAAGTTAAGGGGCTGTTTTTGCTCACTGCAATGATCATAGCAAGTAATTAGAGATCCAGCAGCTACTAGACCAGAGCAGATAAACAAGGTAATGTACATTAGGCAGACAGTAACCTCCTTTAGGACCATGCTTGAAGTAATTTACAGACATTTGACATATCAAATGGGCATACTAAATGGTGGCAGCTGGGAATCAGTGTCTTACCATTCTAACCAACAAAAAGTACTGTTTTCCCTGAGAAAAATCATATTTTTCCTGTGCTCTGTTTCATTAGCATAACCCCCCTCCCTTTTCCTCAGTGCTGCCATCCTCTACCTTTAAATCATGCAAGGGAAATAGTGAAATTAAGTGACACTGTCAGGTTTTAGCTGACTGTGCACATTATTAGCAAGTAGCTGTACCTAGCACTAGTGTCCCCATATAAGATGCCAGCTGAACCCAACAATATGGTCACAAGCAGAAAACTGTTAAGTTTGGCTGCCACATCTGTGAACTATAATGAGCATTTTAGAGATGTATAATTAGTAATGCTGCATCATGAACTGTCTGAGGAGGAGCAGACTAGACCAATATACCCCCACCACCCCAGAACAACAAAGAATACCAGTTACTTTAATACAAATAAGTTTACTAATATTTGCTTTCATCTCTCTCATTCACTGGGGCATGGCTGAATTGTTACCTGGTGGAGGATCAAAAATGACAAGCACTAAAACTGTAAAACTGTAAGTAGTAGTAGTTTATTGTTTAACATGTTAGCTTGTTACAATAGTTACACAGGGAAAGCGTGCACTCTGGAATATGAGGTGCAAAAGAAGAAAGCAGCGAGCTCAAATTGAACAAAAGAAAAAGCACTCTGCCCTCAAGAATCTGTGCAAGAACAGCAAAAGTGCTAAGTTTATTAGCAAGGTACCCGGCAAACAGCCATTTGTCCCAGCGCTTCGACCATAATCTGGGTCTTCCTCAGGGGACGGAGCTGCATGTCATGCTGAGATTTTTGCATTAGAAATAATACTGTTATCTGCTTCTAACCAATAGTTTATAACTGTTTTTTATGTAGTCTTTATATTTGAGACTCAGTAATATATTTTGCTGCAAATATTGATTTAACTTAGATACATCATATTTTCCCAGCAACTGTAAGATTCTCAGGTACCAACAGCTTGTTGTACAGTCCCTTTTTACCCATTCTTTGTGTTCTGAGAGGTATTTAAAAGAAGGTCTATACTTTGGCATTCTTGTGAGTTTTAGTCAATAGGTAACTTTCTTGGTATCTTAAGGATACTCTGACGTTCAAAAGGCCTAACTCTGCATGTGTGTGTGCAGTAGTTACAGACTGGGGAAGACCTACGGTTCTCTTTAAAATTTTATGTACGGAATTATTAATTTTCTCAATTTTTCCCCATCCCAAATCTCTGCTCCATAAGTTGTTTGTGTATAATACCTTGCTTTTATTGCTATTATGAGTGGTTGTAGTGCAAGACCTCCATACATGTTATTAAATTTATTTAGGTCTAATGATATTTTTTTGTGTCAGTTCTGTTAACATGTTTACATGCATAAACCATGTTGTTGTGGTTGTAAAATTGAGTCCTAGGTAGGTATATTCTTGTACATAATTTAATCCAGTCCCACTAATGTTACATTTATGCACCTTTATCTTTGGCCCTAAAATCATAGCTTTTGATTACTTGTATTAATTTTTAATTTCAGCAACCTTGCCTGAGTGTCCATTAGGTCCAGTTTTTTTTAAGTCCCTTTTTAGTCAATGAGAACAGGATAATATCGTTCGCATAAGCCAGAACAAGGATGCTACTTCCCTTGATTTTGGCTGAATCAGATTCCAGTTTTGAGAATTCATTCCACATATTATCTGTGTAAAAGCAGAGATGCGTGCAGGCCAGAACACAACCCTGTCTCAACCCCTTATTAATGGGGATGTGACTAGAGCCCCCTTCCCCCCCGGTCCCCATCATTATTCTAGCCCAAGTATTGTCATATGAATTAAAAATAATTTGGACCAGGGCTGGATCAATTTCCCTCTACATCATTATAGTCCACAGGGTCATTCTACCTATTGTACTGCATGCTGTGGAGAAGTCAATATAGGCTACAAAAAACTCTTTGATTCCTTATTTGTACATATTTTTCAATCAGATGCATTAGAATAAAACAGTTATCAGTCATTGAGTAATTTGCCCTAAAGCACACTTGTGGTTCTGTAAGGCACCCTAAATTAATAATTTGTTGTTTAAGTCTTTCTGATATAATCTTAGAAAAGATCTTTAGGTTAACAACTATCAAGCTAATTGTGTAGTACATTAATGGCTAAGATATACTGTACTACCCTTTTTATGTATTGGTACCAACTCTGCACCCCTCCATGATTCAAGGATGAAGTTATCAGAGATGCATTTGTTATAAAACATTGTTAAAAAAATCAATCCAGATTGAGGGACTACATGATATACTTCCAGTGGAATCCTATCTGGGCCTGGAGCCTTTACAATTTTTAGAGTTTTTATTGCAGTTTATACTTCTATACGCTGAATTATGATATTATTTACTGTTTCTGTTACAGTGTATCTAAGTGTAATGGTTCTACCTCAGAATCATAGAAGATAATTTTGTAATAATCTACCCAGGTTTTTCTGAGAAATATGAATCTAAAGCGGCCCTACTACTATTTGTTCTTTTGGCTACTAAAGCCTAAACTGTTTTTAAGTTATTCTCATTAATAGCAGTCATCATTTTATTCAATTGCATTTGATGGTAGTTGGGTTTCATTTCCTTTAATAAGAGCTTGTACTTCTTCCTTTCATAATTTAAGCTCTTCAGTTGTGCATTATTTTGTACATTTCTAACTTCTTTGATCGTACATCTTAATAATCTTTTTTCCCCTTAAGCATTCCTCATCAAATAAGCTTTCCTTTTTGATGTCTTTTATTTTTTTAATTGCTCTATACAGAAGTCCCTGTAGGAAGTCATATAATGCTGATATCTGATCCCATATTATAGGGCCCTCATATTAATAAACTGTTCAACTGTGTTTTCCTTAATAACATTTTCCATAGTAGTATAGATGGCTGTGTCCATAGTAGCATACCATTTAATTATTTTTTTATTTATTTTGGCTCTAATCTCGCTTATGGGTAGGCAGAGTATTTTCTCAGCCATTTTTCCTTTACTAAACCCTGAAGAAATATGGGGAAGTGATTACTCTCTGTTCAGGGTGGGATAACAAGTTTATTCCAGGTAAGTCTAGAACCAGACCAAAATACATAATCCTGCAGAGAGAGAGAAAAAGACAGAGAGAGAGAGAGAGAGTGTTGTGTTTGAGAAATATAAAATGTCCTATTCTGTACCCCTTCAGCCTACCATTAAGTGGATAGATATTGCATTCTTTTACAATCTTGATTACTTTCAAGCCTGATTTGTTCACCTTTTTATATAGCATCTCCCTGCATACGAACAATTAGAGGTCTCAACATGTTTCCAGATTGATGAACCTAGTAATCCATCATAGGTTCCAATTCTTAAAATAAAGTCACCAGTTACTAAGATCTCAAAATCTGGATATTTTATACTGGTGTCCTGAATGTCCTGTTTTATGTTTTCCCAGATTGTCTCACTGTAAAGAGTGGAACCTACTGGTGGTATATAACAGTTTATTAAAACTATTCTATAAGTTCTTGTAGTTTTAAGAAAAAGTAAAATGTTGTTTGGTAATTCTATCAATTGTTTGAATTTTAACATAAATTGCAAGCCCTCCCCCTACCCCACTCTTCTCCCGTATTTACTTATTTTATTTCCAGGGACATAATATAACTCATATCCATTCAGGAGTGTCAAAGATTCTTCCTTGTGTCAGTTTTTTTTTGCAAGCACAGGATATTTCCCTTGTAGATAAAATCCTCCCGGTCTCTGACTGTTAATTTATTTTCTAATCCTGCTACATTCCAGGTAATAAAACTATATTCATTTTCAGTATCAATACTAGATATATTCAATTCAATTCAATATGTTATTGTTTGACTTATATTAAGTCATCACAAACAGTAAGTACCAAATACAAAAATATAAACTTTACAAATTTACTATATAATATGTTAAAATAGTAAACATTTATTTAACATACTTTATAAGCTCAACTTTCACATGATCAGGTATAAACATCTCTAACCTGATACATATGAAGTTTTTTACTTTCAATTATTTACAATAAGTAAGCCACAGGTATTAAAATGTCTTCAGTACTTGCTTTTAAAAGATATGTTGCCAAATGTACTGGTTCATATTCCAGACCCCCTATAATATTCCCTAAGAATTTCTTTCTATATTCATTGTATAAAGGGCATAATATGAGTAAATGTATTAAATTATCCTGTCCACAATCACATTTACATAAACCATCCATATCTTCTTTAGTTTATACATACCTATTTCTATTACACTGCCTAGTAAAACATTCAAATCTGAAGCATGTAAAAATCAACCTTAGACCGGGGCTTGTCAATATATACAGATATTTTTCCATTCTATGATTTTGTTTGTTATATTTTAACCAATTGTATACCTTATGTTGTTTGCACTTTTCTAAATCCTGTTGCCCAAAAAACATCTCTTATTCTGTCCTAGATATACTATCCACGGTTTTATTTGAGATGGATATAGCTTGTACCATTTGGCAGTCCCTGCCTGGCGTGAGTCAGTTTTCATATCCTGTCATTCTCCTTAGACTATCTGCAAACCGATTGTTATTTGTTACTTGACTTGGTTCTACACCAGCAAATAGACTTTCCAGGATTTGCGATTCCAGTAAGCAGAGTCCCATAGAGTCAAGTACTATTGCTCTCATTTAAACTTGGTCAGCAACCTTTTTTTCTTTTATTAACATTTCTGTTTGAGATTAGAGATGCAGCAAAGTACTTCTTCACCTGTGGATTATATGTAAAGTCACAAAATTTGCCTCTGCGGCTCAATTTGCAAAGTTGCCCCCTTAAGTGATAATTCTCAATTTGTAACTTCAACTTGCCTTTTTTTTTTTAAGTCCAACCCCCCAATCCCTGGTGTCTAGTGCCCCCCATTGTTGATCACTGGTAAAAATGTAAAATCTATATTTTAAATCCCTGGTGTCCAGTTGTCCTCCCCCCACCACTGATTGCTAGCCACTGTGTAAAAAAATAAATTATATTGAAATCCCTGGTGTCTAGTAGACCCCAAACTCCCCCACGCCATTAGGTGCTGAACCCCCACCCCAATGTAAAAAAAAAGTAGCATATATTAGATCCCTGGTGTCTAGTGCTCCCTCCCACCCACTGATCGCCGGCCCCAATGAAAAAGAAAATATAATCATATAATCATTTTAAATCCCTTGTGTCTAGTGGACCCCTCATCAGATAGTTCCCCACCACCCTGCTTCTCCCCACCCTGACCCCGAGTGGGCCACCGGCACAGCTCTCCACTCTCCTCCATGGTGGAAGTCTGACTGAGCTCTCAATGAATGAGCACATGCAGTGGTACAAGCTTCTACAAGCATGCATTCATTCAATGACAGCTCATTTAGGCTGCTGGCTATCATGTCCATTGCCAGCAGCCCAAATGAGCTCTCAGTGAATGAGCACATGATTGTACAAGCTTGTACAAGCATGTGCTCATTCAATGAAAGCTCAGTCAGGCTGCCAGCCATGGAGGTGAATGGAGGGCTGTACCAGTGGCCTGCTCAGAGTGAGGATGGAAAGGAACAAGGTGGGAGGTCCACTAGACACCAGAAATTTCAAATGATTATTTATTTTTACATAGGGGATGGTGATCAGTGGGGGGGCAATTTCAACACCAGGGATCTAATATACAATTTATTTTGTTTTTTTACATTGGATTGGGGAACGGGTGGGGTGCAGTGCCTGATGAGGTGGGGGGTCCACTAGACATGAGGGATTTAAATATATTTTTTACACTGTGGCTGGCACCCAGTGAGGGGGGGACCACTAGACACCAGGGATTTAAATATATGTTTTTAACACTGAGGCTGGTGATCAGTGGGGAAGGGGAGACACTAGACACCAGGACTAGATTCACAAAAAGAGCCAACATTTCCGTAGCTGTGGAAAAATGGCTTGTAGCACTGCAGAAATCTAGTTCTACCATATTCACAAAGAAAATTTCAGTAGTTATGAAAAAATCCTTAAAACACCCTAGTTATGGAACTCCACAAGTGCTGAAATCTCCCTAACATTCTTTCCTTAGTTGAGGAAAAAGCTCATCAGGCACAATAACAGGTGATCCATTTTAACAGGAGCAGCAGACTTTGACAGTCTTTCCATAGATGCAGCAGTAAGTACTCACAGACAGACCAGCAGCCAGTCCCACAACTGAGACCACTCCGGCACCACTGGTACCAGCATGGCGATGCACCACAGTGGCTTTCTGTAACTGTTGGTGAAACTGATGGTTGTTTCTCTCCCTAGAGTGTTGATGTGTTCTACTTCAGTAGCACTCACTGCAGGCTGTTACCTGCTCTGCCTCTACTGCCTGTGGGGCTCCTTTATGGGCTTCACTGGGTCTAGTGGTTGTAGTTTGTTGTATTTCAATGAAAATGTGTGCTATTTTTGTTGTAACAACTGGCACTACTATAGGTTTGCTATTACTTGTGCCTGCACCTCCACTATAATTGTATCTCAGTTGGCACACTGCACTTTGTTCAGGAAGATTTATGTCGCACTCTTTGTGGTGCAGCATGTGTGCAACATTTTTTACGCAACTGCAGAAAAACACTGGCTGTGAATGGCCTCAAAGGGGATATGCGATACTTTTCAATGTTTTTTTCCCTCAGGAACTTCTGTAGCTGCACTTTTTTCTACAGTCTTCAGTGAATTTTTTTCCACAGCGGCAGTTATTTTGGGTATAGCACTCAGAACAAGTTCCCCTTTTTACCCACAGTTATGGAACTTTTGGGGACTTAGGGAAAGTTTTGCATCTTCAGATTGTCTTGTGAATCCCTCCCTTAGGGATTTAAATAAATACATTTTTTCACACTGTGTTAGTAGTCACCAGGGGGGATGTTTTTGCTTAATTTGAGGAATTTCACCTATGAAGTTCCACACTTCATGGTTGGCCCGAGCTGCACAAATTGGCAAATTTCACTTTGTGAATGTCACACCATTTGTGAAATAATTCAAGGAGTGAATTTTGACAACTTTGCACATCTCTATTCTGGAGGGCTGGAGTGTGTTGAGTGCCTGCAGTCTCCAGGGGTAAAGAGTATTGTCTGGAGGGCTGGTTGGTGGTGATTGCCTGCAGCTACCGGGGTAAAGTGAATGTGCTGAGGTGCTGGTGGATGGTGTGTGCCTGCAGTCTCAAGAGAAGAGTGTTAGTGGGGTGGTGTTGTCCTGCTGGGAAAAAGAAATAAGAGTGTTGGTGGTGTGGGGTTGCCATGCTGGGAAAGAAGAGAAAAAAAGGAAGTGTATAATCAAATTGCAATTGCATGTTTATTTGTTAACCATTTATGCAAAAGGTGTGTTGTGCCATTCGTGTATGTTCAAGCTACCATTTTCATCTTTTCAGTAAAATGTATCTTCTTTTTTCACCAATCCAAGAGTCAGTGTCCTTGCTTACAGAGCCAGTGTCTCACATTCCTGCAGCATCCCTTACCCTTGGCATCTCTCATCTACACCAGTTGGGGAGGTGAGGTATGGTATTCAGGTAGTACCCAACTGGAGAGGTGTTGTCAGGGGGAAAGGGACAAAGAATCCTTGAAGACACCCACTACTTTGTGGAATGGTCCCAGCTGTGGCCAGAGGGTAATACAGTATGAGTTCCCCATCACAGTGACCACTCTATGAGTGGTATATTTATTCACATGTGTTTCCCTTGATTTTTTTTCTCCCGTGTTCATTACGTATATTATTGCCTATTTGATCATTTTGTCTGTCTAGCATAGTACAACATGAATTATGTGTGCCACACAGTTTACAGTATCAACATTGCACATATTAATAATTTTACACTGTATCTATTTGAATCACAAAACCTGTTATACATAGAAACATAGAAACTGATGGCAGATAATGACCGCTGGGCTCTTCTACTTCCCATTTTTAATAATGATCACTTTTGCTGCAGACCCAACTTGATCTGCAGCACTGGCTTTTCCACTCCCTTCCTTCCTCCTAGGATTCCTTTGTGCCTATCCCAGGCATTTTTAAACCCACCATTAGTTTCACCTCCACTGCCTCCCATGGAAGGCTGTTCCAGGAATCCACCACCCTTTCTGTGAAGAAGTACTTCCTCACACATCTCCCAAATCTACCTCCTTCTAGCTTTGTATCATTACACCTTGTTCTACAGTTTCTTTTTCTCTGAAACATATCTCCCTCCTGTACCTTATTAACCCTTGTGAGGTATTTAAAAATCTCCATCATATCCTCACTCTCCCTCCTGTTCTCCAGGGTTTAGGTATTGAACTCTTTCAGTCTCTCCTCATAGGGCTTCTGATGCATACCTTTCACCATTTTACAGGCCTGAGCTCTTTTCTTGCCACTTCTCCTTTTTCCAGTTGTTCCCCCTTCCTCACCTTTCTCCTTTGACTGCTCCTTCCCCGTTCCTACTTTGCTAACCACTGCTTCCTTGAATAACTTGCATCCTGGTGGGACTCTGTCCCCGGAGGATCTCTCTACTCTATCTCAGCCTGCAGTGGCCCACTTTCTGTCTCCCGTATTTCTTCTGTCACCACTCTTGGCTACTTTAAATGTCCAATGAAGTAACATTTAAACTGTCCACTGAGAACTATGGTTCCCTCCTGGATGGAAGCCGGTCGTCACCTCAGTATAGTCTGTTATCCTTCCAAGTTAGCCAACACTACCCAATGTAGCCATACCTCTTCGCTCTGCACCATTCTTTCTACCATTACTTCAAGGCAATGGTGCGGAGCTCCCTCTCCTTCTCCATATAGTACAAGAAGCACTCACCACTTGCATTTTAAACACATGGAAAACACAGGATCAACCAGATAAATTTCATAACTTTACCAAAAATGAAATTTACACATGGAGCTGACTATGGCAATTCATCTTTACATTTAACCCCATAGAACACCCTTATCAAGTTAATGAATTAGCAGCCATAGTGGCTCCAACCAGAACTTGTCATCAAAGGGATAGTTCCACCGTAATGCCATTATATCTATATCCTTTTTCAGATTATTAGAATCCATCTCAAACATTTTCAGTCCTGTTGATCCACTCTACTATGGAAAGGCTTTGCTTCAGCACTTCTTTCAGATTTCAGGTTTTGCTCTGGTCCATGTCCACCATTGTATCTCCTCCAGCAGTTACGCTATTATTCCCTTCTCTGTTACTCCTCCAGTCTCCACAGCCAACTTCTTCAATCATCTCCTCTTTCCTGGCTTGCTTCCAGTCTCCCATTCAGTCTTGGCAATCTGATAAAAAGTAGCCCCACATGGGCCAATGCCAGCAGGACACACCCTCAGAGTGACTTATAAAGTGCACAATGAGTAATAAAACAGAGGCAGCAGCATTGTACCAGTAGAAAAATACAGTTACGTATAAAGAAGTAACTGCTTGTGCTCCTCCATAATGCTCAGCAGCTCAGGTCTGTGGATACACTTCCAAACCTCTATCTCAGCCTCCACATTATTACTAACAGCAAGGTGCAGTTTCAATAGAATGGAAAACAACTATTTTTATTTATTTATTTATTTATTTATTTATTTCAATTTTGGTAACTGGCTAGGCCCACTGACCTCTACAAACAGTCCCTTTTTCAGGGGTGACCCAGGGTTAATTACAGGTAGTATAACAGTGGCAGAGTAAGATATTTACAGGTAGTATAACAGTTACAGAGTAAGACATTTATGGGGTTACAGATACAGTAGTACACAGAGCAACAAGGTACAGTCACTTAGTTACATTTGACAATTTTCGAGACTTGTTACACCTTAATACTAATAATGTTAAACTGGGAGAGGTCATTTTGGATACAGTCATTATCAAAAGGGGAGTCCCCCAGGGCTCTGTCCTGGGGCCCTTGTTGTTTCTGTTGTACATAAATGACCTACCTAATTGCTGTTCTAATAGTGTGAAAATACAGCTTTATGCAGATGATACTGTATTGCATACTCATCATGCTTCTTTGGAAATAGCTATTCAAAGATTACAGCATGACTTTAATAAGGTACAAGAAGCTCTGCTGCAACTACGGTTATTATTTAATGATAAAAAAACACAGTAGATATTACTCACAAGAAAAAACATTTACTCTTAGAGCGCCAAATAACGACTCTTAATAGAAATATCATCTCTAAAGTACAAGAATATAAATACTTGGGCATGATCTTAGATGAACAGTTAAATTTTAAAACTCATGTTACCCACCTTTCGAATATATTAAAAAACCGGTTAGCATTTTTTTTATTGAAATAAAAAATATCTTACATACTCGGTTAGAAAATTGCTGGTAAACTCACTATTTATGGCTACATTAAATTATGGGGATTGCATTTATAAAAATACTACATCATCAATTTTAAGTTTATTAGATTCTTTATATCATAGTGTGCTTAGATTTATTATGAAATTGCCTTATTCTACACATCACTGTCAATTATATGAACAAGTACAATGGACTTCTCTGACTGCCCAGAGAAACATGCACTGGTACATGCATGTATACAAATTTATCTTAAAACAGTTACCAACTTATTTATTGCAAATACTTAAATGTGAAAATATATATCAAAGCATTCCCTTCATTCAAAAAAAAAAGAAAAGAAAAGAAAAGGAAGGGAAAGAAAAGAAAAGAAAAGAAAAGAATGGGTTCTACAAGAGCTCACTAAGCTCAGGGTGGACAAGGCAATGGGACCGGATGGTATACATCCCAGGATACTAAAGGAGCTAAGGGTGAAACTAGCAGAGCCATTATCAGAACTGTTTAGTGAGTCTCTGAGCACAGGAGAAGTCCCAGAAGACTAGAGAAGGGCTCATGTGATCCTGGTCCACAAGAGTGGTAGCTGGGAGGAGGCAGGGAACTACAAACCAGCCAGTCTTGCCTCAGTAGTGGGCAAGATTATGGAGGCACTCCTTAAGTAAAGAATAGTGCAAAACCTGGAATCCATAGGTGAAGAGGATTCAAGACAGCATGGGTTTACAACAGGAAGGTCCTGTCAAACTAATCTCATTGATTTCTTTGACTGGGTAACCAGAGCGGCGGACCAAAGGAGTGCAGTTGATGTCACCTACCTTGACTTCAGCAAAGCTTTTGATACTGTTCTACATAGAAGATTGATAAATAAGATGAGTAGGCTTGGAGTGGGTCAGAAGTTGGTCAACTGGGGGAGATCACGCGATGCAGAGTGCTGAGTAGAAGCACCTCTGCTAAGCTCCTGCCTCCTGATCATATAATCGTCTTTTTTAGATGTTTAAATTTTACAAAATCCTCTGCTTTTAAATTCTCCTACCAGCTAAACACCTAGAGCGCCTGTTTTGTGAATTCGATCTGTGGATGGAGGCTTACATGAAGAAAGTCCCACAGAAACATACCCCGCCTGCTACTCCCGAAAAGGCCCCAAAGAAATCTCGGGCCTTGGGTGGGCCAGATAGGCCTGATCCTTTGAGTCAAATCGGGGAACAAGAACCTTTAACACTTAATAGGTTCCTAGAAGAGTTTAGACCCTTCCGTGAGGGGACGAAAGGAATGGCGATCGACCTGAAGACTTTGTCAAAAAAGCTGGATGAAGTTTCATTAACTGCCTCCGATAATACTGCCTGAATAGTCTTGTTGGAGAAACGACTAGAAAAACTTGATCCTGAGTTAGTGTCTATGCGGCAGAAGCTATCTTGGGTGGAGGCAAAACTCGAAGATCTGGAGGGCCGTAGCCGCAGAAACAACGTTGTGATACTAGGGCTACCAGAGGGAGAAGAGGGCTAGAATGCTGTAGCATTCATACAGAAGTTGGTGGAATGGGTTGCTGGCCTCGCTACCTTCGGCCCAGTATACATCATTGAGCGAGGACACAGGTCATTGCCACCAAAGCCCTTACCAGATGCTGCCCCTCAACCTATTATTTGCCATTTCTTAAATTTTTTAGAAAGGCAGCACTTCTTGCAGAAAGTGAGAGCTTTACAGGAGATTCGCTGGGAGAATGCTAAATTGAGAATTGCACAAGACTTGCCAGGATCGGTTAGTTTGAAACATAAAGCATTTCACCCCATTGTATCCAAGATCATTGCTACAGGCCTGAAATTTAGGATGGGGCGTCCGACCAGGCTACAAGTTTTTGTAAACGGATCCTGGTTAAATTTTGAAGATCCTGAATCTGCTCTTTCAAGCCTTAAAACTGTGTTACCAGACTTGTTCCAAGAGTCCTGAGAAGTTCTGTCTACATGTTGAGGGGTTGCCTGGCATTGCCTCACTTGAACTGTTATCTCTCTTTCTGCCTACGGAGATAATGTCGATGAGCTGCATTTGGAAGTTCTTGTTTCTCATCTGGATTGTGCTAATTAAGAATATGGGCTACCTGTTACGAGTTTATCAGGCCCTAACTCCACAAAGCTAATTGCTGTTTAGGACAAGGACTTCTGGGATGATTGGGATGGTTTATTTGGGGAAGGAGTTCTGTGTTTCAGTGCATTTAGCTATACAAATTGGTATTAGAGAGGGGAAGTCTGTGTTACCTTATTTAGGATTAATGTCTCACTTCACAGACTTGTTGGAAATGGGAGCGGTGTTGGGCTTTCTCAGTAATTTCATATAATTGTCTTGCTAGGATCGGGTTGCGGCCACAAGAGGGCATATCACGCATATGAAGTTTAATTCTGTGCTGCTCTTAATTCGAGGAGGATCTCACTTAGTTATGTCTCTTGTCTCGAATTCAGGGCAGCAAGTTACCCCAGCAGGGGTTCTTGTGCCTAAGGGCTGGTAAATCTCCGGGCAGAGATGTAATTTCTCATTTTTCTTTGCCTGCGGCCCAAGATGTCAATGTCTTTTCTGGTTTTCTGGTCTTATTTTGGTGGGAAGAGATAATTCCCCTCCATTAGCTTCCCGTTCTGGTTCTGGTTTCTGCAGAGGTTTCTCATGGGGCAGCACAGCCCCTAATTTTTATTCAGTTTCCCGAAGCTATTTGGCACATTTATGTGTTTTGCAGGCTAGTTTGCTCCCCTTGCATTATTATTTTATCACACTCGTGTGCATTTACATCAGAAGCCCAGGACCGCTCTCTAGTTATTGGGGTTGTTAAAATATTTGTATTGTTTAGTATTTGCTTGAGGATGTTGTTGTATTTGCTGTAAGCAGAGGTGCATTTTCAGGGGCCGGGAGAGGGAGAAAAGGACCCAGTACTATGCTAAACATTGCTTATGATAGTAGGGGTGGTTGGGAGGGGGGTGGTATATGTTGGGTTTTGTTAGGTGGAATGGGAAGTTGGGGGAAGGGGATGGGTCACTTGTGGGGAGGATGGGGAGGAGGGAGGGTTCTACAGCAGTAACCTCTGGATTATGGCTGAACGTTTTGTGTAATTTGTGTACAGGGCTGAACATACTAAGTCCATTAACTCTTGTTAGATGGCCAAGGAGGTGACTTTTGCTACTTGGAATGTCAAGGGGATCAGGAAAAAATCCAAACAATGTCAGGTTCTCAAACATTAAAGTTTATTACGTTCTCAGATAACTTTCTTACAGGAATCCCACTTACTTGAATCTGAAGCCTTACAGTTAAGGAGGCAACAGGTGGGGCTGGTTTATGATGCTCAGGGCTCCACTAATAGTTGCGGGGTCATGCTTATTATCAACAGAGGCATTCCCTTTGTTTCTACTCAGGTTATCAAAGATCCGGAGGGCAGATTTATTTTAGTTAAAGGCACTCTCTGGTCAATTCCACTTTTACTTGGTAGTATATACAGTCCTAATATGGATGATATAGGGGTTTTCATGGGACTCATAACCATTATAATTCCAATGCTTCCTATCAGGATTATTTGGGGGGCAACTTCAATCAAGTCATAGATTCTAATCTGGACAGGTCAGGTAGTAGAGGGAGGGGCAGAGGTGCTTTTAAGGATTTGGTAGACCAGTGCGGGCTCTGTGATGTCTGGCGCGTGTTATATCCTGACTCTAGGGAGTTTACTTTCAGGTCAATGGTGCACGGCTCGCAGTCCCGCATTGACTACATATTTATTTCTCAGGCTGTCTTACCCGGAGTCAAGACCTCTTCAATTCAACCTGGCCCTGTCTCTGATCATTCACTTGTGTTATGCAAATTGACATTCTTTAATTTACCTAAAAGGGAAACCAGACGGAAGCTCAATGAACAGCTTCTTAATGATGCCAAGTATTGTAAGCTAATAAGGGAGCAAATTGAGCTCTTTTTTTTCATCTAACCCTTTAGACAGTACAAAACCTGATATTTTATGGGGGGCCTTCAAAGCATACATGAGAGGGATCCTTATTAGTATGGCGGTTAATAGGAAAAGGGTACAGGAGGAAGAACTATTATCATTATTGTCCCAAATTCGGTCACCCGAAGTGAACACTTCTGTTAGTGTCTCAGATAAGGACAAGAGGAGGCTCCTAGTGATTAAGGACAGATATCTAGAGTTGTTAAGGGAAAAAGCAGAGTTAGCTATTATTCGAACCAGAACTAATTATACGGATGAGGGAGAGAAAGCAGGGTGCCTACTGGCATTGTGTATAAAACAGCATTAATCTGCAAGATTCATTCCACCAATTCGGGCAGTGGCAGATGGGTCCCTGAAAGTATCCCCTACCGAGATAGTGCAGGAGTTTGCTCTATATTATGAAAGACTTTATAGTGACATGGAGTCTCCTCCTTGTCCTGGGAGTATGGAGAATTATTTGAGGGACTCCCATCTGCCTTTCCGATCAGAGCAACATAAGGTTTTTTTGGTTACCCCTATATCCCAGGAGGAGATTGCAGAGGTAATTAGTGGGTTACCTGCAGACAAAGTCCCAGGCCCGGATGGGTTTTCCTCCCTATTTTACAAAGTTTTTCTGGATCTTTTACTGCCAGTACTTTATCGCCTATTCTAACATATTTTAACTGGAGCAGAGGCAGACCCCCACCTCTTTGAGGCCCTGATTGTTCTTCTCCCTAAACCAGATAAGAATCCTGGGCTAGTTCAAAGTTACAGACCTATATCCCTTCTAAACCAAGATATTAAAATCCTTTCTACGATATTAGCCAATAGGTTAACTGTAGTCCTCCCTGAGCTAATAGGTATGACCCAAGTTGGATTCATGAAGGGGGACTCGTCATCCGACCACTTGCACACCCTTTCTCATGTCTTCTTGGCTACCAGGGATGCTGAGTTTCCCACAGGACTGGTTTCCCTGGATGCTGAGAAGGCATTTGATCGTGTGAACTGGAATTTCTTGTTTCGAGTTTTGGAAGCCTTCCAATTCCCTCCTGTACTTATATCTTGGATTGCTGCATTATATAAAACCCCCCACAGCAAGGATCTCTGGGAATGGGGCCTTTTCTAAACCTTTTTCACTCCATTCAGGTACCAGGCAGGGTTGCCCCCATCTCCTCTTTTATTTAATTTGTACCTTGAACCTCTCATCAAAAATATTCTCAATAATGCGTTAATACAAGGTATTTGGGCTGGGTGTCATGAAATCAAGGTCACTGCATATGCGGATGATCTGCTGGTACACTTATCCCATCTGGTATCCTCTGTTCCAGCTTTGCTGGGTGAAATAGCAAAATTTAGTGCCCTATCTAATTACAAACTGAATGCTAATAAATCCTATTTTTTTCCTTTAAACCACAAGATATTTAAGACTGATACTAGCCCATTAGGTTTATGTTGGGCCCCCAGGTCATTCAAGTATTTGGGCATCAAACTAACTCATAACCCCTTAACATGGTTTAAGGAAAATCTTGAATCCCTTTCTCAGCTCATAACTCAAGACCTTGATAGGTGGTCCAAACTCCCCATTTCATTATGGGGCTGGATCAACATAGTTAAGATGAATATTTTCCCTAGAATTTTTTACCCTTTATCTCTTCTCAATACTTTTATCCTGTTACTCTGGTTTAAGAAGTTGCATGGCATTTTCACTAGGTTTATCTGGTCTGATAAGTATCCTCATTTGGCCTATTATAAATTAGCAGCTCCAAAATCTGAGGGAGCTTGCAGATTCCCCATTTGGCTATATATTATTGGGCTTGCCATTTAGCAAAATGTTTGAAATGGGTACGTCCCGGCACTGAAAAAGAGCAACCGGTATGGCTTAGGATTGAATTGGATTTAATTAGGTCTATGAACCTGGATCCCCTAACTTTGTTCTATCTTAAAATGTCTCAGGTGCATGTGGCCGAGAAATGTCCTATAGTAGCTACTTCATTAAAGGTATATGCCCAGCTATGTTCCTTTTTACATTATACCCCTCAGTTAGACTTGGCCCAGCCCATCTGGAATTCCCCATCTTTCACCATTAACAAGAAGCAGATTCCCCGTAAATGGTTGTCCCAACTGGGGGATGGGAAAGTACTCTCCTTTGTGGATGAAGAGGGGCAATGGTTGTCAGTAGGAGATATTATTTGGAAATTTAATATCCCAGCTCTCTCACACTTTAAAGTCATGCAGTTAAGGCATTTACTTACAATAGTCATTGGCAATACCCCTCCTTACCAGACAGTTACAGCCCTGATACCTGAAGTCTCTTCATTACTTGGATCTTCGGGTATCATATCTAAACTATATCAGATGTTGTTTCACAATAGATATGGGAATTCCTTTGGATCCACGAGGTTCTGGAACTCCATTCTTCCTCAGTATCATCCTGATTGGCAAACCCTGTGGAGATCCTGTCATAAATATGTTTCTCAAGACAGGTTGCGTCTCATGCAATATCACATTTTACATAATATGTATTACACTCTGGTTAGCTTAAAGAAATGGAGTCTCTTGGACTCCAACTTATGTGCTAAGTATTCTTGGGAGGAGGGAATACTTCTTCACTTGTTTTGGTTCTGCCCCAAAATTTCTTTTCTATGGGATTCTATCAAGGCTTCCCTGGATCCTTTACTGGGCTTACAGGAGTATTTCACGCCTGATATTTGTCTCCTAGGGGACTTGTCTTCTATTAGAGTTAAAGTCAGAAGATTTCATATTTCTATGATAGCCTTATCTGTCAAGAAGCTTATTCTACGTCACTGGAAAGACAAGTCCACCCCGACTTTTCAAGAATGGGTGAACGAAATTCTTGCCAATCTACTGTATGTACAGAAAAAGCGATTGCCAGCCTCCACAACAGATTGGCAGTTTATACACAAATATGGGATCCCCTTCATTCTCTAATCCTAGTTGCTCAGACTTAGTTACGTCTTAGGACAAATTGCCCTGTAGGTTTCTGTGTAATGATTTTATATTTATGGGACATATGGATTTGTTACCGCTGTATGGGGAGGGAGGGGAGGGGAAGGCAGTTCTATTTTAATAAGTGGCTGTATTCTTGTTTCATTCTCATGGTAACTGCCTTTTATTGTGGAAAATGTATCAATAAAGTCTGAATTGTAAAAAAGAAGTTGGTCAACTGGGTGGCAAACTGGTTGGCAGGTAGAAAACAGAGAGTGGTGGTAAATGGTATACAGTCAGAAGAGATGCAAATCACAAGTGGGGTACCTCAGGGATCAGTTCTGGGGCCAGTCCTGTTCAATATCTTCATCAGTAACATTGCAGATGGACTGGAGGGTAAGGTTTGTCTTTTTGTAGATGACATCAAATCTGCAACAGTGTAGATGATCCAGATGGGGTGGGCAGAATGCGAAGAGACCTGGATAAACTGGCAAAATGGTCAGAAAAGTGGCAACTGGGGTTTAATGCAAAGAAGTGCAAGATCATGCACAAAGGGAAGAGAAATCCTGAAGCCACCTATAGGTTGGGATGGGAGTTGCTGGCAATCACAAGGGAAGAAAGAGACTTGGGCATCATCATCATCACAGATGACCTGAAATCATCCAAGCAGATCACTAAAGCAGTAGGTAAGGCTAGGAGTATGTTGGGCTGTATTAGCAGGGGTATCACAAGTCATAAGAGGGAGGTAATAATCCCTCTTTACAAGACACTGGTTAAACCCCATCTGGAGTACTGTGTGCAGTACTGCAGACTGCACCTCCACAAGGACATTAACAAAATGGAGGCAGTCCAGAGAAAAGCAATCAAAATGGTGCAGTGACTGCATCAGAAAACATATCAGGACAGATTAACGGAGCTCAATATCTATACCCAACAGCAAAGGAGGGAGAGAGGTGATATGATCCAAACATTCAAGCACCTTAAGCATATTAACACAGTGAGAGTCTAACATGTTTCAATATAAGAAAAATAGCAGGACAAGAGGACATTGTGTGAGATTAGAAGGAGGCTGATTAAGGGATAATATGAAGAAGTTATTTTTCACAGAAAGGGTAGTGGATGCATGGAACAGCCTACCTCAGGAAGTGGTGGATATGAATACAGTACACAGCTCCAAACAGGCATGGGATAGGCATAAGGGAGCAATACAGATGAGTATGAAGAGATAGACTATTGGCAGAAGAAAGGCCTATGGCACATTCATAAGGTAGGAAAAGAAAATGGGCAGACTGGATGGGACTTACAGTCCTTATCTGCTGTCAACTTCTATGTTTCTATGTTCTATGGTTTATCAAGTGCCTATGTATAAAACCAAAATAGGGGACTTTACCTTAGCTGCATCTGTTCCTCAAGCATGGGATTATTTATGGGGAAAACTTAAGATAAGTACCCTTCCTTAATTTAGAGCCTCATTAGATAGCTTGATATATAATCATTGTGACTGCCATGGGTAAAATGATATGTGTCTTGATGCTAACTATTTTGCACAAAAATTTAGTTTTTTTTTAATTGTATGGAACAAATATGGTATGTCTTGATCATGTGTGCACGTAATTATGTGTTTTGTACTTTGTATATTGTATATTCTGATGTTTTGTTTGTATTGAATGCAGTTGTAAATGAGAGTTTCTCTCAATTTGCCTTCAATAAATGATGATGATGATGATGATGAAGATAATACCTAGGGTGGGTATAAGACCTTATGTGGATATAGCAATGCAGTAAAATAAATTAGGTAGGATTTCAGGGCATAAGCCTTTGTGAAATCAACGGTAGCAAGTATATTGATATAGTTCCAGCAAGTGGGCCTTAAGTCCCCTTCTGAATCCTTCTAGAGAATTACATTCCTGGAAGGTCATTAGTAGGGTGTTCCAGAGGGGAAGATAAAGGAGAAGAAAGCCTGACACCCCAGTGCAGACCTCACTTTAGGTACCTTTAGTAGCTGTCCGCTTGAGGAACTCAATGTTCTACCCTTATGTCTGTTCAGAAATGGCACATACCAGTAACCACGCGTAGAGTTAAAGGGTGGGTCACTAAATGGCTCAAGCGCCCCCTACACCAGCTACTAAAACAAAGGGATAAGTGTGGTCAGTTTAGAAGTCCTCGTCCCTTCAAGCTGACTTCAATGCCTACAGGTCGAAGTGCAACTCTTCCAAAAAGGAGATTTGCCAAGCCAAGAGTTTGTACTACCGTAACCTACTCAATGCCTCTGCCTCAAACCCCAAGTGGTACTGGTCTCAAATAAAGAAAATTCTGGGGAACAACAAGACTCTGACTCCAAGTCATGTGCTCATAAATGGTATCCACTGTAATAATTCTCTCACTATAGCCTCTACCTTCAATGCCCTCTTTTCCACCCTTCCCACCCACCCACCTTCCTTCCCTCCCATTCTGCCCTTGGCCTCCCCCTCTTCCCCTTCATCTGCTCCTGTTACTCTAGTGCTGGCTCCTGTTACACATCAGGAAGTCTTTAAGTTACTTAAGAATATTCCTGCTTACGGCAGTGCAGGTCCTAATGGTATCGATCCAAGGATACTTAGGCAGTTCTTCTCTCGTCTCGCTGAGCCAATTACTAGTCTATTCAATCTATCAATAAGCTCAGCCACAGTCCCTTCTGTCTGGAAAACTGCTAGACCTATACCTGTTTTTAAGAAAGGTGATCCCAAAATCCTCACTAAATATCATCCTGTATCACTCCTGCCCATGCTCAGTAAGCTGCTGGAAAAAGTAGTGCACCGTCAGGTCTCTCAGTACCTACTTCACTCCAACCTTCAATCCCCTTTACAACATGGCTTCAGGGCTGGGCACAGCACTACCACTGCCCTTGCCCTTTTCACCAGTGACATAAAATGCAATATGGATAAAGGTTTACTCACTGGAGCAGTGTTCATTGATCTCTCCAAAGCATTAGACATGGTACATCACCCCCTCCTACAGGATAAACTGCAATCACTCCAATTCTCTGTTTCCATCCCATCCTGGTTCTCCAGCTATCTTGAAAATCAATCTCAGACCATCTCCTTCTGTAAGGTACTCTCTGCCCCTGCCTCAATCACCTCAGGTGTCCCCCAGGGTTCAATCCTAGGGCCTCTTCTCATTTCTATTTTTCTTAATGATATCCCCAACTTTTCTCCACTCTGCAATTCCATCCTATATGCGGATGACCTTGTACTCTACTCTGCCTCAAAGCCAATCACCGACCTTAATCAACAATTGTTGTCTGCTTTTCAGAGCCTCCAATCTTGGTTCTCCTCCAACTGCCAAATCTTAAACCTATCTAAGACCCAGGCAATGCTATTTGGTTCCTCCAGATGGGTACTGACTCTGACCCCTAAGCTTCTGGTCCATGGATGTGATGGATCTCCTGTCTCTAATACATCTTCTTTCAAATACCTAGGGGTAATGCTTGACCCGGCGCTCGATTTCACTCTACATGTCAATGAGGTCCGTCACTCAGTTAACTCCAAGATAGGTGCAGCCTACAGAGTACACCATTCTCTTACTCCGGCCTCCAGGACTGCTGTTGTGTGAGGTGTGTTACTTCCACAACTGCTTTATGCTCTCCCCATCCTTTCTCACACCAGTTCTGTTGATCTCAGTAGATGGGATGTTACATACAACAGCATCTGCAGATTCGCATTATCTGCCCCATGTCTGACCCACCACTGCTGACTTTACTCTGCACTAAATTGGCTGACTCCCAATTCCCTTAGATCACATGCTCTTGGTTGTTTTATAGACTAACTGACACAAACACCATGCCCTCCAACTCTGGGTAATATGCTTACTTCTGTAACGCATTCTCGTGCCCTCCGGTCCTCCACTTTCCCCTTGCTTACTGCTCAGCACTGCTCAACCAAAATGGGTGAGCAGGCCTTCTCTTATTTCGCTCCTCGGCTCTGGAACTCTCTCTCCCCCCTCATGTGAAGAACTCCTCTTCTCACCTAGCGTTTAAGCATGTTCTTTTTCCCACCTTAATACCCCTGACTTCTGTGACTGCACTTAGGTTCTGTGAGGTCTGCCACTGGCCCTCTAGCTGCTCCCTTGCCCATCCCTGTTTTTACTACTGAGTATGTGTGCCTAGTTATTTCCAACAGTTTATGTAGGGCTTTCGACTTGCGCTTTATAACGTTTTTGCAACAATTGTATTACTGCTCTTATCTGTTTGTATTCTTGCTACTAATTTTTTGATTTGTTTTTATGCTGTTTGTATAGGTAATTCTTACTGTTATTTAACCCTTGTACATCTTTATAGTCATTGTTGTCTTTACAGTAATCTGTACTCTCCCAGGTCGTGCCTGAAAATAGGCAGGCTTCTTGCCTAGTGCACTTACCTGGTTACCAAAAGCTAATAAATAAATAAATAAATTTGTTGTAAGCAGTTCAGTGAGACTTGGAGGTACACTGCCTTGCCTAAGCATATATGCCACGCAAAGCTATTGAAACTGCATCCTAGCAAGGTATGGTTGCGAGTGATGTAAACGGTCACTGTGTGCTGCAAGTTTTAGTAAAGAAACTCAGTGTGTGCTTATAAATATAACATTTGAGCCCTAGTACTTCTCTCCTGAGGTGCCTGGCAGAGAGTTTGTGGACAGAATAGTGTCTGGTCCACCGACTACATTTTCTGTTTTTTCTGTCTGTTATGTACACAATTGGAGCAGTATACTGCTGTATGAAGCAGTGCTCAGTTTTAGATCGAGGAATTGAAGCAGTATATTTTTAAATAGCATGAGTGAGCTGGGGAATTTGAAATCTTCCCTCACTTCTGGGTTCTCTGCATTAAAAGCCGACAGTTTGGCGAGCAGGAAGAGCCGAATGGGGCGCGCAGCATCGCACGCAGGTGTCAGAACACTGCGTGTCTCGCGTGTTCTGCATGTTCAGTGGTAGAAGTGGGAGCAGAGGTAAAAGTAAGCCTTGTTGTACAGGTATAACACAGTGTTGAGTCTTTTATAATAGCTACCATTATATACTGCACCTCTAGTATAAGCTAGTTGGACATGGCAACCCTTAATAATCCAGTGTGTATCTCTAGTTGCTACTATTGCGTGGAATGTCAAATGTATAGCACTAGGGAAGGTATGGATAAAGTGTATGAATTTACTTGTACAAAATGTGTTGAGAACACTTCACTAAAAAAAGCTGTGGAGTTGTTTAACACTAGATTATCTGTCCTTGAGGAAAGTCAGAGTCAGATGCAAGCCAGATTTCAAGCATTAAATCAGGCTCTCCCTACTGATTCTTCTGATTCTCAGGATTTAATTATAGGATCCCAGGCTCATATGCCCCTACTCTTTGAGTAGTAATTTGGGTAATTACAGCATATGTATACCTGATGGTAACTCAAAAAAATGACCTAGGGATAACGACATTCCTGATAACCCTGCTGATGACTGGTATGAGGTGCAGAGTAAACACATATACAAAAAGGGTCATAAGGCCTCTCAGTTTTCTTTAATAACTAGCAATAGATGTCAGATGTTAAACACACTTGATCCTACAGACGAGGAGTCAATGATACCTGTTGTCACCACTACTGTTTCCTGAAATTGTACTGACCCCAATACCATCTGTTCTGGCCCTATTATGCCTTGCCCCATACCCTCAAATATTCCATTACTTCCAATTGAGGTAGAATTTGGTGGCTCAATTCATGATAGAGTGACTGGTTCTGCTCTGAGTGGGCCCCTTTCCACCTTCAGTCCTTTCAATAGGCAGGTGTTTGTCATAGGGGACTCTATGATTAAAAAGCTGGACAGGCACATATGTAATCCTGATAAAGCTAACTGAACTTGTTCAAACTTCTGAGGAGCCAAAATTAAAGATATCTCAGGCATGATATATAATATCTTAGCAGGGAGTGGCCCAAACACTTTGGCCATTGTTCATGTGGGAACCAATGATTTTTCTACTTTGTCCCTTTTAAATATTAAGCAAGATCTAGTGGCTCTTTCCAATTCATTGGTGGACACTGGATGCGAGATAGTCTTCTCTGAAGTCCTACCAGTTCCCAGAGCATCTGTTGTCCTTAATAATAAGATATGTGCCTTTAACAATTGGCTTCGCATGAGATGCATGTTGCAGGATTTAAAATGTCTTACACATTGGGAAGAATTTGTTACTAGAACAGATCTTTTCTGTAGAGATGGGCTTCATTTGAATCATAAGGGAAATCTTATTTCAGGGGAGCACATATTAAAACACATTAACCTACATTTAAACTGCTTGATTTATGGCAGAATGTCAGCTCTCCCCACGTGACACTGCCTGGTAGCAAAAGCAAGCATCCCAAAATATCTGAGTTGAAGTGTCTATATTTTAATGCAAGGAGCCTCAATAATAAACTAGATGAACTTAAGGCCATTCTTAACTTAGAACACGCTGATATTGTATGTATCATGGAAACTTGGGGGAATGATAAATCATGGGACCTCTCCTTACCTGAGTACACCAAACTTAGCTATAATAGGCCAGATAGAAAGGGTGGTGGAGTTTCAATCTGTGTCTCAAATGTATTACAAGCTATTGACATTTCTAACAAGGTTAAGAGTTTGACCGATTATACAGAGTCTGTTTGGATAAAACTTATGGTAAATAAAAGCCAATATGTTATCCTAGGGGTTTGCTACCATCCCTCAAGTTCAACTATTGAACTTTTAGATACATTAATAATTGAAATAGAAACAGCATGTGCCCTAGGTGATGTCATTATCACAGGGGACTTCAACCTGAGTGATATAGACTGGCTGGAATTAAGAGCAGCCTCTAGTGTGGGCAAAAAATTGGTTAACATGTCTCAACAGTGTAACCTTGTGCAAGGTGTGACTTTGTCAACCTGGGGAAATAAGAGTCTTGATCTTGTTTTATACAGTAAGAACTTGCTAGTTAAAAATGTTGGTATATCAGCTCCAATCGGAAATAGTGATCATTGTTGTGTTAGTTTAAGTTTGGAACATTCAATCCCTTTATTATTCAATAAATCTATTATACATATGTATGATAAGGCTAATATATCTACAATTAAAGATGAGCTGGATAAAGTGGATTGGGTTTCAATCTATAATTCTGGGAAAATTGAGAACTATTTAACTACACTACATAGTACAATCATTAATCTTCATGATCATCATATTCCCTATAGGATAAAATTGAACTGTAATAAATCAGAACCCAAATGGATGAGTAAAAATATATCTAAACTTATTAAAAAGAAAAGAAGATGCTATTCTGCCTATTTAAAATCACCAAATCCCTCAAAATTGGAGTATATTCTTGCATTCTCAAAAAGTGTGTAAGAATAGTATCTGCAGAGCAAAAAAAACGTTGAAGCAGAGTTTAGCTGCTAGTTCAAGTAGGGACAATACTAAGTGTTTTTATGCATATATTAACTCCTTAAAAAAACCTTATATCAAGTGGGTCCACTTATGGACAACAGTACCCTAATATATGACCCTTTAGACAGGGCCAACTTTTTCAACACAAGTTTTTGCAGTATTTTTCAAAAGACACAGAATATTAGTACTATAAATGTATCAACAGATTGTTTGATTTCTATTCCAGTCTCTGATATTCACTCTAAATTAATGCTACGAAAAGGTAAAGTTAATGTTTCACCAGATGATATTCCTGGGCATCTATTGTATCTTTTGGCTGATAGCTTGTCATTCCCCCTTAAGTTATTATTTTAGTACTGCATCAATCATAATTGTGTCCCTAATAGCTGGAAGACTGCTTACATCATACCCATACAAAAAAAAATTCCCAGAAATAATTGCGAAAATTACAGGCCTATTAGCCTTATGTCCCCAATGTGCATACTTTAGAAAGTCTGATTAAGGACTTAATAATGCCCACCTTGAATGCATCTGACAATGAGCAACATGGTTTTAGAAAAGGTCGTAGTTGCCTTACCAATTTGTTATGCTTTTATGAGGAGGTTAGTTTGAATCTTGATAACAAATTACCATATGATGTTGTTTATATTGACTTTTTCAAGGCTTTTGACTTAATTCCTCACTGGGCATTGATACATAAATTCTCTTCCTTCAAAATAAATACTAATATTATTTTGTGGATAACAAACTGGTTATCACAGAGATCACAGCAAGTCCTGATCAATACAATACATTCACAAGTGGGTGATGTAACAAGTGGTGTGCCTCAGGGCTCCGTTTTATGTCCTTGTCTTTTCTAGCTATTTATTGCAAATATAACAAAATTATGTAGTTCCAGCATGATTAAGTACGCTGGTGATATCAAAATTGGTGGTTTATTCACCAATTTTGATCAGATAAAGGCTCTTCAATATGATCTGGACTTAGGGTCATCTTGGACCAATACATGGGGTATGATGGTTAACCATAAAACGTGTAGGGTTATGCATTTTGGCATCAATAACCCTCATCATGTCTACAAATTGGGAAATTCTTTTTTGGACACTACATATACAGAAAAGGACTTGGATATCCTTGTATTGGAGGACTTTCTTCCAGATACCCAGATAAATGAAGTAATCCTTCGGGCAAATAGAGTCATCTGATCCATTAGGAGAAATATAAATTCTAGGGACAGAAGTGTTCTTATGCCTCTGTATAGGGCCTATGTGCGCCCTCACCTTGACTTTTGCTCTGAGCTTTGGTCTCCATATAGAAAACAGCATATAATGCTATTAGAATGAGTACAAAGGAGTTATACCAAAATAGTATGTGGGTTGTGTAATACATCATATGAGTCTAGATTACTGTCCTTAAATCTGATGCCTCTTTCTATAAGACATTTAAGAGGAGACCTACTTTTATTATATGATATTATGAAAGACCAATATCTACTAACAAATCTTGGGTTTAAGTTTAAGGAAGTTTTTCACGATCTTAGAGGTCATCCGTTACAGTTACAAACTAGAAGATTCAACTGCCTACCTAGAAAACACTTCTACACTCTATCAGTTATCAAGCATTGGAATGCATTACCCATTGATGTAATTATCAGTACATCTAAGGATATGTTTAAATCTTGATTGAATAATATTATATTATCAGATTTTTGCCCTTGTTATCATTAATGATAGAAGTACATATGGGCCTTTGGGGTCTTTAACTCCCTAATGTTCCTAGTATGATTCCTAGTATGATATTGTAACCTCCCTTCCAAAGTGGGCCAAGATAAGGCTTTCAGGTTCTGACAGTGGTGTTCCCTGGAGGGGGCACTGGTCATGAAGCTACAGATTCTATGGTAAAGGGATTTAGCTTGTGCATCTTAATGTGCTTTAAAGAGCATAGTACAGGGACACCATAGATGAGAGTAGGTAGGAGGGTACCTTGTGCAGTATTGCAATGGGAGGCCTGAGTTGGATAGGGGCTGAGGCAATATAGAAGTCCCAGCTTCAGGTTCAGTGACTTGTTAACTAGGTCAGTGTGAGGCTTAAAGGTACAGCCCTGGTCTATAGTGACTCCAAGGTACTTTATGGATTCAACTACTTCAATTCTAGTACTAGCAGAAAGGGAGAGAGACAGTATGGCAGCCCTATCCAGACCCAGGGTCTTTGGACCAAATAATATGGCCTTAATTTTTTTCTCATTTAGGACCAGATTGTTGCTGTTCAGCCATTCTTCCAGCAACTGAAGGTCTTTTGACAGTTGATCATTAAGGACATCAGTATCATTAGTGGATCGATAGAGTACTGCATTGTCTGCATACAGGATGACCTTTGCCTCACCACAATGTGTAGGCAAGTTGTTTATGAATAAGGATAACAACAGGGGCCCCAGGATAGAGCCCTGGGGGACCCTATCCCATATGTGACATTTGTCTGAAGTGGCACCTAGCCATCTAACCATTTGGCACCTGCTCTGGAGTTAATTGGTGAACCAGTGCACCGCCAGGCTATCAAGGCCCATTAATTTCAGTTTTGCAAGGAGTAATTGGTGATCCACAAGGTCAAATGTTTTGGTGATATTTGTCAATGTTGAATGTATGCTGCTGGTATTGCTGTTGTACCAGGTCTTGCTTGAACACATTTTTACTACATATTTACCCAGGATAGAACAGATAAGATGCAATGTCTCATTTTCAGCGGTGTCCTGTTTTACACATTGTTAGATTTTAATTACCCAGGATAGGTCAGCTGAGAGGCAATATTTACTTTTAAGTGGGCTCCGACATTTTGATCCCAAATGTCTAACAGCCTTTTATAACCTGACATTATGATCAAAAGAGGTGGAATTTTTAAAATCCCATCCAAAAGGTAATCTTGTTATGCGACTGCGGAAACAAAGTTTCAGAGGAGATTTGAAAAATGACACCTGCCATGTTCAGAAGGTGGAATAACACAAGGGATATGTTTAACATTCAGGGCCAAAATCTGCAAAAATATGGTTATGAGTAAATACTGGAACAGTTCAATGTTTCTTCATAAGTTAGTTGCTTTTTCACAATTGTACCCCAAATTTTCGATATAAACTTATATTTTATAACTACTTCTGAGCATGACAGGTGTCATTTATAGAGCAGTATCTAAAATGTAATTTTGTACCACAAGTGTGAAAACACATTTTGGGTAGGGTTTGAGAAATGACAGCTGTCACATGCATGAGATGACATGAAAAAAAATTAACATGTTAAAAATCTAGGGTCAAAATACTGAAAATTACCAGTTATGAGCGTGCATTGAAACACTTCAACATGCACTCGTAACTTTGTTGATTTTTAATATTTGCACCCCAAATTTTCAACACAGCCTTCTTATGACCCCACATAGCCTTCTGATCACTCTGTCTCATGAACAAGACTGGAGACAATTTTCAAATAGTGCCCAAAAAGTAATTTTTTTCCACAAGTGTGAAAACACATTTTGGCCAGGAATTGAAAAATAACAACTGTCATATTTTATTTATTTATTTAGCTTTTGTTTACTAGGTAAGTACTCTAGACAAGTATTATGCCTATTTTCAGGAACGACCCAGGAGAATACAACATGGGGAACAACAGTCAAGGAAACATGGCAAAGAGAGTACAGTTTTTGTCACAGTAAACAAACGTGGGAAATACATCATTTGAAGTTAGGGGAATCATATAGTAGTAAGCACATTTCAGATTATACACTCTAGACTAGGTAGTTCACTGACAGATATATACAGGTCATCATACATAGGAGTGGAGCATAGTTCAAGGAATGGATTGGTCATAATATAACTTATAACATTGTAGTATACACTCCCTAGGCTAGCTGCATCGCAGACAGATATTTACAGCTCATCACATTTATCTAAAATATACACACATTAGACAGAAACAGGACACTTGGGAGTATGAGTTTCTACCTGTGACCAAGGTACAATTGTCATGGTCAGCCTATGACCATGGAGCAATATTGGGTTTAAAAATTCCCAAGGTTTTTAGGCAGGAGTAGTCAGAAGTCATTGATTCAGTGGGGGAAAATCTCCAGAATTCAGTGGAGACACCCTGGGGACGTTCTGACCAAACAGTTTGACACTTTACTCTAGGGAGGTTTGTGGCAGTCACACACTGAAGCTAGTTTTAGGAAACCCCACAGTGAATTTTGAAAACTCAGATAGGAGGGGGCAGATTGGATATCCACAGGCAGCGAATTCCAGAGTCTGGGCGCACTTATGGCGAAGTCCCGCTTCTCCCATGAGGGTCTGGGTGGGAGGGACTTTGAGCCTCCCTGATGTGAGAGACCTAAGATGGTGGGGGTGGGATCCAGTTTAGGCAGAAGCCAGGCCAGCCCCTGGGGGTGCCAGTTCTGATCACTTTCCTGGAGAGGCATCTCAAACCTAAATCAAGGTATCTAGCTGGGGAGAGCCAGCAGAGTTTCTCATATAGCTCACAACTGTGGGTGAGTCAGGGGGCAGCCAAGGCGAAATGACAAATGTTATTGTAGGCCATGTACTACCAGGTGAGATGTGTCTTTGGGGAGCGAGCAAATAGGTGCAGCCCATAGCTGAGGGAGGGAGGGAAGGAGCACACCCTTCGCAAGGGCAAGTCTGGCTGCCGGCGTATGATTGTACCTGGCCCTATAGGCCAGACCCAGTTTGCAGTTAGCCGCCCTGCAGATGTTAAGGATATGATTACCCATGTCAAGTTGGGGGTCTAGTGTTACCCCCAGATATTTGATGGAGCTCACTATGGGTAGTGAGGATCCATGTGCACTGGTGATGTGTAAGTGGGCCGATGAGGCTTTGATTTTAGCCATTGAGCCAAAGTGCATAGCCTGTGTCTTTTTCAGGTTCAGGACCAGCTTGTGGCTAGTAACCCAAGTTAAAATCATCAGTCAGGTTCTGGTTTAGGGTTGTGGCATTCTGGGAGTGAGCCAGGATTACCAGATCATCTGCATACATGGTGGCTCTACAGCTGGTTGTAACCATGGGTAGTTGATTGATGAAAAGGGAGAAGAGGAGGGTACCCAGTACCGAGCCCTGAGGCACTCTGGAGGTCACTGGTAGGGGATCGGAGAGGACTTTATTGAAGCAGGTACGCTGCTTTCTACCATGCAGATAACCCATTAGCCATTTCATGGTATGGGGGGAGAGGCCAAGTGACCACAACTGTGCACCAAGCAGTTTGTGGTCAATGAGGTCAGAGGCTTTGGACAGGTTGATAAATATGGCACCAGAGAGTTTGCCCTGGTCCATGGCTGTCTGGATACTTGATATAACCGAGATTAAGGCTGTGGTGGTGCTGTGTCCCTTACAAAAGCCATGCTGGGCTGGGGACAGCAGTTCATGAGAGTGGATATACTCCAAAAGCTGCCCAGCCACTACCTTTTCAAGCAGCTTGCTAAGGGTTGGGAGAATGGTGATCGGTTGCTAATTGTCAGGCAGTTTAGGATTTCCTTGCTTCAGTACAGGGATTATCCTCGCCTCTTTCCAGATGTCGGGGATGGTCTCCAGACCAAGGGATAGGTTGAAGATAAAGGCTATTGGTGAGGCAATGTGTGCAGCACCAAGCTTAAGGAGTTTAGGCTCTAGATTGTCTAGGCCAGGACTGGAGTACTGGGAAAGGCCGGCTAGGCGTTTCTGCAAGTCCTGGACTGATACAGCCCTGAGGTGGAACATTTGACAAGGAGGGTGATCCTCCAGCCGAGTGGGGGGCAGGGGGTGTGGCAGAGCCTCATCAGGTGGGAAGAGGATTGTGAAGGCCGAGAGGTCAGAGAAGTGATTATTTAGGGAGTTGGCTATAGTATGGGGATTATTGCAGGAGACTCCATTTATGACCATGTCCATGACCCCTGGATGGGAGGATCAGCTGAGAAGGGATTTAATATCTCTCCAGAACCTCCTGGGATCACTGGCAGAGCTTAGTAGGGTGGACTTGCAAAAGTCACTCTTTGCTGCCCTGATGGCCTTTTTGCACTTGTTCCTGAGGTATCTGTACCTTTGAATCACTGGGATCACTGGTACCTTTAGAACAAGCCCAACACTTATCTCTCTCTCTCGCATCTGGGCTAGGATATTCCCATTTAACCAGAGGGTAGTGGACCCCCTCACCCTATGAGTGACCTTGGGAGCATGCTTGTCTTGCAAGGCCCCAAAGGTGGAGAGGAAGTAAGAGGTTGCTGCCGAGGGGTCAGTGGCACCATACACCCCAGACCAGTCAGTAACTCTTAGGTCCTCCAGAAACTCCTCAGGATCGAATCTAGAGTAGTTTCTGACATGCATAATTTTGTGTGGAATTTTGGGGGTGAGAATTTTCCATACACAGAAAACTGGTGAATGGGCAGAGATAGAGTCAGATAAAGTACCCGCTGATGAGATCCTGTCAGGATGGTTAGACATGATCCAGTCCAGTAAGGTACTGGAGGATCCATTAGCTGTCTGCCTAGTTGGTTCCTGGATGAGCTGGGTCAGGGTGAGGTTAGCAAGCAGAGGCTCAAACTGCTTAACATTACCACTATCCCAGTTAAGATTTACATCCCCCAGGATTATGAGTTTGTTATCCCCAACTCTGGGACCAATTGTTTCCATGAGGTGAGTTAATCCAGGTAACCCACCTCTTAGAGGGTTATAGGTGCACACCAGGTGCAGTTTCTTTGTGTCCCCAAGTAGCAGTAGCACATGTAGCAACTCACAGGGGAACACGTTTGTATACTGGTGGGCAAGTCGGGAGATTTTTAGATGGCTCTTATGGTAGATTAGTATGCCACCCCCTTGCCCCCAGCTCTGTCCAGTCAGATGAATTTGTACCCAGTGAGTTCACAGGCAGAGTCAGGGACAGAAGGCTTCAGCCAGGTCTCTGTAACTCCTAGGATATCGGGTTTGTAGAGTACAACCCATGCTAATAGCTCATCTTCATTAGGTAGCAGGCTCCTAATGTTAAGATGAGCTATTTTTAGCCCCTTACCCATGCCCCATACAGGAGGGAGTTTGTGGGTCAGATATATTAGGCCAGGGTTGGTTTCAATATCACCAGCCAGTAGTAGTGCAAGTAGGAGGAGCCAGGGGAGATACCACCGCCTATGTGCTTGACAACCTGGGAGTTTTTTAGTATGGGTACACTTTATCCTGCTTATATACATAAGGCACCGAAGATCTAGACAGCAAGTAACACAGCAGTGCACTTTGTTGAACACAAGGATATTGGAGAAGGTGTAGTCGGGGACCTCATAGGTGGACGACCATCCCCAGTTTTCTCCCAGTGATATGGGGGGGAGGTGACCATATGCAACAGAAAGAGTCCCACTATAAGACCTACAAGGCATATATCCCTGTGGGTGACAGCCAGCACCCCCTTTACCTTTAATATGCGAGTATCCCTATCCTCATTAGACGGATGGGAGGGGAACCACGTCCACATCCTGGCTGGAGGCATAGCACTAGCCTGTGAGATAATTACCCAGTCAGATAACAAGAACTGCTGTGTAGGAAGGAGGGATGGATGTACTAAGGTGGGAAGGAAGTCAGTGAGATTTGTTTTGGTATGTGCCAAGTAAATAAATAAGGCCTGCACAGTGCAACTCGATGCTACCAGCTATGGACGGAGGGACTGAAATTGATTCCTCTATGCCATCCGCTAGCATGCCTCCTGCTCCTGTTTTCATTTTTTCATGTTTTTTGGCATTGCAGGTGGGCTTCCTGGTCCGCTCTTTCTTGATTCCTGGGAAGGAGTTCCTGCCCTAGCCCTTTGTAAGCACTTTGTAAGCCCTTTGTAAACACACTTACCACCTGTCGAGAGTTATACGAGGACAGATTTTAGACAGCCATCATCCAAGCAGTGCAGGTGGAGTTAGGATTAGTATAATAGTAATACTAGCAAGGTTGTTTTGAGCAGACAGTGTAGCAGGACTGAGATTGTTAGGCCCTACTCCTTTTGTCGGGAGTCTGGTATAGTGAGGCCATGCTCCTTTTGTTAATATCACTATAAGCAGGGGCTGAGACAAGAGGAACCAGCAGTATGAGAAGCACCTGAACAAGACTTAGGTTCTGTCACAAGACAGAGCAGGGCAGTTTATCAGAAAATAGCTCCAGAGAAGTAGGCTATCAGGATAATACTGACAGGCAGTAAACAGTAGTGCAGTCAGTTAGCATATACCAACATATAACATTTCTTTGACTCTATTTAGCATAAACCAACATGTAAAATTTCATTGACTCTATTTAGGATAAGAGAGTAGGAAGGGCATTAACCAAGATAGAAAAGACAACCTAATTACCACTGATAATTAAGCAAATAATTCCCCTATTAGCCGTTTGGGTGATACTGGCTTCCACAAGATAGAAAACAAGCTAATTACCACTAACAATGAAACAGATACCTCCCCTATTAGCCAATTGGGTGAGACAGTTCATAGGGGTGGAGCCAGTGAGCATTTAATGGGAGGAGGGAAAGGGGTGGGTCGGTGGGCCGAAAAACCTGTTCAGCTTTCTCCTGCACTGGGGCAGGGGCTGGGAGCTTATGCGTTGCAAGTCATCCACCAAGGAGGCCCACCAGAGCACCAGTAGCCCACTGCACCTCCACTCGGCAATTCTGCATTCCTCTGGGTGGCGTGGGGGGGGACCTTTTGGAGAAGGTCAACCCTCGCCTCCCCTCATATTCATGAGGTAGTGAGAAAAAATGGATATGTTGAAAAGTTGGGGGTCAAAATATTGAAAATAACCACAGTTACAAAAATGTCAATGCACGGTAGGATCATGACTTTGTTGTTTCCTCATATTTTTACCTCATATTTTCAACATAACCATCTTATGACCCCACCTCATTAACAAGGGTGGAAAAAAACTCAGATCCTGCCTATGATGTGATTTTTGTGCCACAAGTGCAGAAAAACACATTTTGGCCGTGATTTTTAAAAAAAGGCAACTGTCACATTTATGAGGTGCTGTGAATAAATGGCTATGTTGAAAATTTGGGTCAAAATACTGAAAATGACTACAGTTATTAGCCTGTGTTCACAATTTTCTATGTAAGCTCATAGATTTGTTGTTCTTTTAGTATTTTTACCCCAAATTCTCAACATAGTCTTCTTATGACCCCACCTTATGAACAAGGGTAGATAAAATGCTCAAATCATGCCAGAAAGGTGATGTTATGCAGCGACTGTGAAATCCTCTCTCAGGACAGATTTGCATAATTTCACTGTCATTGTTTGTAAGGTGGGGTCCCAAAAAGACATGTTGAAAATTTAGGGAACAAATATTCAAATATTCAAAAATGACCAAGTTATGCCCACAAGTTCAAAACCCAATTGAAATACATTGAATAGCAGATCTGAGGTCCTCAGTTTGTGTTCTGGCATTGAAGAGTGAAACACAGATCATAGAAACATAGACTTTGACGGCAGATAAGGACCACTTGGCCCCCCCAGTCTGCCCATTTCCCTACCTACTGGATAAGCTGCAGATTCTAGTTAACCAACAGCCTATTTCCTGCAACCCCGCTATAATTGCCTTATGTCTGTCCCATGCATGTTTGAATTCCTCCACTGTTTTAGACCCACAACCTCTCCAGAAAGGCGGTTCCATGCGCCCACCACTCTCTCTGTGAAAAAGAATTTCCTTACATCCCCTGGAGCCGTCCCCTCCAACTTTAAATTGTGCCCCCTTGTTCTTACACATCTCTTTTTCTGAAAGATGCTACCCTCCTGGACTTTGTTGATTCCCTTGAGGTACTTAAAGGTTTCTAACATGTCCCCCCTGTCCCTCCTTTCATCAAGGGTATACATATTAAGCTCTCTCAGTCTCTCTTCATATGATTTCTGATGTAGACCCTGCACCATTTTAGTTGCCCTCCTTTGGACTGCTTCCATCCTGTCTATGTCCTTGTGTAGATGGGGTCTCCAAAACTGCACGCAGTACTCCAGATGGGGTCTCACCAACTGTCTGTTTAGAGGGATAAGCACTTCCCTTTTTCTACTTGTGATGCCCCTCCCTATGCATCCCAGTATCCCCCTGGCTTTCCCTACTGACCTCTCACATTGCATACCCACCTTTAGGTCATCTGATATGACTACACCCAGATCCCTTTCCATTATTGTTGTTGTTAGTACCTCCCCTGCTATTGTGTACTCTTCTCCTGGATTTTTATTTCCCAGGTGCATTACTTTGCACTTCTTTACATTGAATCTAAGTTGCCATATGTCTGACCATTCTTCCAACCTTGCCAAGTCCCTTCTCATCCTTTCTACCCCCCCTTGTGTATCAACTCTGTTACAGATCTTTGTGTCATCCGCAAAGAGGCATACCTTGTGAACTGTATGTGTATGTCCCTCAGGACCTCCTTATGAATGAGCTTGCTCAATGGAGTCTTTCCTGCAATAAACTTGAACAAAGTGAAGATGTGTCTCCATTCCAGAGAGGATTACAGTATTGGAACCCTGGTGGGCAAATAAGGGTTTGATGGTGTGTGGGGTGTTGGGGGCTGAGCAAGAGGGTCAGGTGAGGGGACAGTAATAGTGGCAGCAGCAACAGACATAGATGGATAGTTTTCTTTTTTACAGGTGTTATAACAAAACAAAACAATGAGGGACAGTTTTATTGATTTCAGGTACTGACACTGGGATTGGGCACCCCAGAGTTGGTGTTATGTTTGGCAGCACTGGGGGGCTCCCCAGTGTTACATAATGAAAACTGGCAGGGTGGGTGAGTAGCAGCTGGCATGGTGGATTGGGCACCACATGCTGGAATTTTAACATGGACAGGGGGTTGTTATGTTTGTCAGCACTGGGGGTGGCTTCCTAGTGTCACATAATGAAAACAGATAGGGTGGATGGTAACAGCGAGGATGGGAGATGGGGAACCCTCATGCTGCAGTTTAAACATGGGGGGGGTCCATTATGTTTTTTGGCATTGGAGGTGGGCTTCCTGGTCCCACACAATGAAAACAGGAGCAGGAGGCATGCTAGCAGATGGCATTGAGGATGATGTTGGGGGGTGCTACAGCATGCTGATTATGACAGACCAGTTGTGCTTGCTGGGGGGTGTTATGTAGATCAAAGGAAAGAGCCACACTATGATTGTATTGGCTCTTTCTTTTGAACTACCTGAAGTTTCTGCCCAGCAAGCCAGAACAATGTCATGATCAGCTTGGTTGATAATTGGTATGACACTGATGAGCCCATTGCAGACTACTCTGCATTGGAATGACATTGTGCCATCCCTCAAAACCAACTCTCATAGCAAAATGTTCATTGCATGTGTGTGCATGGAGAACATAAAAAAAAGAAGCAGCCAAGGCATATCCCTGATTGATCAGGCTAGAGACAGCAAAGGCAGAAAACAAGAAAATACATGCAAGAAGACAGATGCAGTACACAGCAGAGAAAAGCAGAAGGTAAATAATTTTTTTTTATTGTACATATGTTCTTGAATAATATACACAAATTACTGTAACTTAACATACATACTGTGAATCATTGCACATATTTCAGTAATTCCACATGAAAGTTTTAATGTACTCGACAAAGCCTATGACTGCTTGAAACTACTGTACTTGTTATTGTCCTCACCATGTTCTGTATTGTTTCCCTGATGTGGAACTTTTGTAAAAGAGACTTGGCTCAAAGGTGTATTCCAAATAATAATAAATAAAGAAATAAAATACAGTAGGGTTGCATTGTAAGTAACTACCATAGTCTTTTTTTTTTAAATCTAGACACTTCTCTTATTTACCTGTTGCCTTGTACTGGAGTGATAAGAAAACAAGGTAGATTCTAGAGGTCTTGTGAAGTTAAACTTTGCCCATAAATTTCAAGTTCAAGTTTATTGCAGGAAAGACTCTGTTGAGCAAGCTCATTCATAAGGAGGTCCTGAGGGACATACACATACAGTTCACAATTACATACACAGGAGATATAAAATGTAGAACAAAGAAAAAAATATATATAATACAAGAGGTATACACAATAGAAGTCCTTATGCTACATATGCAGTACATTCCAGCTTTAACCTTGCCCTAAATTATGCAACACATTTCAGCTTAATAAGTAGAGAGACAGTTGGTACCTAGGAAGTTGACTTGGCATTGGGGCCCTAGTAGCACCTACATATGTCTTTTAATTTAGAGATAGCTTGTGTTTTGTAGGAGTTAATTGATATGATGTTGGTTAGCTTCAGCATGGCTTGTAGTTGGTTCCAAATGTTTGGGAGGGCATATGAGACAGCTCTTTGGCCAGCTGTGGTACGTGTCCTGGGAGCATCTAGTAGGATAAGGTCGGAATTCCTTTGGGAGTAGGCGCTATGCGAGATGTGTATGAGTATGAGAGACATTAAATAGACAGGCAGTTTGTGGAGTAGTAATTTGAGGATCCAAATGCCAGCATGCAGGAGGCGTCTGGTGGCAAAAGAGGTCCACCCAACTGCTGCATAAAGATCACAGTGGTGGGTCCTGTACGCAGAGTTAGTAATGAAGTGAAGAGCACAGTGATAGAGTACGTCCAGTTTCGATAGGCTCAGGGTTGGGGAGGAGATAAAGATAATGTCTCTGCAGTCAAGCAAGGGAAAGAATGTTGCTTGGACAAGTCTTTTGTGGGTCACGAGAGAAAAGAGGGTCCAATTTCTAAAGAAGAAACCCAAGCGTGCTTTAAGCCTCTTTGATAGATCTTTGATGTGGTCGTTGAAGGAAAGCTTGTTGTCTATCCACATACCTAGATATTTAAATTTAGGTATGACTTCCAAGGGTTCACCTAGGGAGGTAACTATGAAGTTTTTAGGTGAGGTAGGTAGGGCACCAGACAAGGCAAGTCTCGAGAAAATCATTGTCTTGTTTTTTTTTTGCATTTAAGAGAAGCTTGGCATCGATAAGGTTGCTTTCTAACTGGATAAAGTTAGCTTAGAGTGCTTCCCTGACTTCAGTTAAGGACGAGCCTGATGCGTACAAAACGGTATCGTCTGCAAAGAAATGTATGCTAGAGTTCTTTATGTGGGAGTCAAAGTTGTTGATGTACAGGGAAAAAAGGATTGTTCCTAGGATGGAACCTTGAGGGACTCCTCTGGCAATTGGAAGTGGGGCAGATAGTAGGCCATCAGCTTTGACTTCTTGTATCCTTCCTGTGAGATAACTGTTAAACCACTGTAAGGTAAGTGGAGTGGCACCTATGTAGGCAAGACAGGTGATTAGGAGTGATGGTCTACAGTGTTGAAGGCCTTACTGAGGTCTAGAAAGACTGCACCAGTAACCTTCTTGGTGTCCATAGCATGGATCCAGTCATTAGAGACCTTAGCCAAGGCTGAGATGGTACTGTGCTTCGACCTGAAGCCAGATTGGGCAGGGTTTAGGAGTGAGTGCACTTTGAGGTGATTTTTTAGTTGGTTGTATATAAGTTTTTCCAGCACTTTGGAGAGAATGGGCAAGATAGAGATAGGACGGTAGTTGTTTAAGTCACAAGGATCTCCTGATCTGAAGAGAGGAAGAATATGGGCAAATTTCCAGCAAGATGGAACAGTGGCTGTGGTAATAGAGAGGTTGAAGATGTGAAGGATGGGAGCTGTGAGCTGGGCATAGCCTAACCGCAAGAAAAATGATTCAAGGCCATCATCCCCTGCACTTTTCTTGGTGTCAAGGCTAAGAATTATGTCTTCGACTTCTTTGTAGCTAAACAGGCACAACTGGAAGGGATGAGGTGGAGCAGCATGGGTAGTATCTGGGTTAGTGTTGCTATTCACTCGGCTAGCATATGGGGAGGAGTCGAATGCCAACCCGGCAGTGGCAAAGTGAAGGTTAAGTTCTTCGAAGATTCGCAGTTTATTTTCAACCATCCCGCCCTTGGCCAGAATCTTGGTGGGAAGGGAGGAAGTAGCAGGATGGCCTTCAATGGATCTCAGTGTCTTCCAGATTTTTTGGGAGTTCCCTTTGGCCTGCCTCAAGGTAGGGAAACAGTGTGACAAGACAGCAGGTAAAGCAAATGGGATGCTGGGATGCATAGGCAGGGGCATCGCCAGCAGGAAAAGGGAGGTCATAATTCCACTATACAAGACACTAGTGAGGCCCTCCTGGAGTACAGTGTACAGTTCTGGCTACCTACTGTAAGGACATAGACAGGGTAGAGAAGGTTCAGAGGAGGACAACAAAGATGGTGCATGGATTGCATCACAAGTCCTATGAGGACAGGTTGAAGGAACTGAACATGTACTCCCTGCTGGAGGAGAGGAGAGAGAAGGGGATATTAGAGAGACATACAAGTATCTTACAGGGAGGAACAGGTGCAGGAATACACTATTTTAAGCGAAAAGATGTTCCAGAACTAGAGGGCATGGGATGAAGTTGGAGGAGGATGATTCAGAGGAAACGTGAGGAAGAATTTCTTCACAGAATGGGTGGTGGACAAGTGAACACCTGCCAGAAGAAGTGGTGGGGGCTGAAACAATCATGGGATTTAAGAATGCATGGGATAGACATAAAGGAATCCTGGCGGTCAGGGGTAAGGGGAAACAGACTTCTAGGAAAACATAAACTGAACTTACAAGCTCAAATGGGCAGACTGGGTGGGCCATAGGCCCTTATCTGCTGACACTGTCTATGTATTTATGTATGTTAAGAATTTCTGTGCCTCCTGACGGGGGTCTATAGCCACCAATGATTGCGATGCACTCTGAGGATGGAAGGTGAAGTTTAAGCGAGACAATCTCATATTCCTTGGGCTTAGTTTTACAGGAAATGCTGCTAACATCAAATTTTGATTTGGCGTATACAACCACTCCCCCCTCTCGAATCCCTATCAGCCCTAAAGAGCTTGAAGCCCGGTATAGTAATTTTCAGATCAGTGTTGGTCTTTTTTAGCCATGACTCGGTAATTATAATCAGATCTGGGTCAGTGTGGGCTGTCCAAACTTGAAGATGATCAAGTTTTTTGAGCAGGCTTAGAATATTGACCATCATCAGTTTCATTCCAGGAGCAGTTGCAAACTCGGACAGAGAAGTGATTTGAGTTGGGGGACCTGGATTTAGTTTGACATTGCCTGAACAGAAAAGGAGAATTAGAAACATTTTCTTGAGCCATTTATCAGGTAGAAGTGGGCTCTTTTCGTATGGGTTCTTGTGTGGTGTTCGGTCATTGAGGTACATCTAGTCAAGGCATAGGAGATGCTGACATGGCCATTCAAGGCTAGCAGGGGAAGTGCACAGAAAGACATTGGTGAAAGGAGGAGGGCCAGAGGAGAGGGATGAGAATTAAAATGAAAACCCGACAGATTAAGAGTAGGGAAGCAATATGAAGATGCAGCAGGAACTATGATTGTGGGTTCCCAGACTGGGATGACTTCTGACTTAGCATGGATCAGTGCTTTATGAGTCATAATTTTTGCCAGGATTAGAAGTAGAATGATAATGCAGGCCATATTGCCCACAATTGAGTACCGTGATTTGTGTAGAAAGACCAAGAATCCCTCTAGCGGCAGGTCTGTATAACCTGCTAATGGAAAACTAGCCACTAACTTCTATTACACAGTTGAAATATGCTTAGTTCTATTGAAAATCTATTTGTAAAAAGTGCCAGGTGGCTGAAGCAGGGGAAAAGTCCTGGCCAATCAGAGCGGGTTTGCTGGAAGTGCCCGTGTTCTGATTGGCTGCGCTGTCCCGTACCTTCCAAGGAGCTGCAGGCAGGTGTCCTGGTCTCGGTCAGTGGCTGGCTGGGTGCCGGCCGACCGTGGGGGAGCTGAAGCAGCCCCGTTCAAGGGCAGGCAGCTGGAGAGAAGAAAAAAGAGCAGTCTTATATAGCATAGAGGTTAGGATGGGTTAGATTTGAGCAGTTTGGTAAGACAAAAGGTAGTTAGACTTTTCGGCGCCAAGGCAGAGTGCTTGGTTGGGGGGGGAGGAGGAGCACTAAGACAGAAGAGGTGCAAGCACTTTAAAACACTAGTAGAAATTACAATCCAGCCAATACAGTTGAAAAACTTTTATTACACAGTTGAAATGTGCTTAGTTCTATCGAAAATCTATTTGTGAAAAGTGCCAGGTGGCTGAAGCAGGGGAAAAGTCCTGGCCAAACAGAGCGGGTTTGTTGGAAGCTGCGCTGTCCCATACCTTCCAAGGAGCTGCAGGCGGGCACTGAAAATTCACGCTTCAAGCAATTCATGGAGTTCTGGCAGGCCATCAAAACTTTGATCTGCGTAATTTGCACAAAATGTATAGAGACATTCACAGTTTTTTCCACAAAGCATGAAATTTGCAGGCAAAGCACAAAATTCATGGAAGAAATTTCGCATTTTGCAGCAGAATTTGCAAAATTGGGTCACGAAATCCACAAAATCTGCAAGGTGCATTGCAGAGTGAATTTTGTGGACTTTGCACATCTCTAGTAGGGTCCCATCCTACCAAGGAGGCAAACCTATGGTGGGCATGGGACCAGAATGGGGGCAGTGGTGCAGACTGGCTGGGTGGGACATGGGTTGAGATATTGCGAAATTAAATAGGCAAAATTCCTGCAAAACTGGTAATTTTGCCACACAAAATATTTCACATAATTCGGCCATTCTGCAAAATATTTGGTGGGGTGCAAAGCTCCGAAATTTCACTCATGACATGCAAAATTTCACCAGAAAATGGCAAAATTTTGCCTGCAAGTGGAGAATTTCGCCAATTCACAGTCAAAATTTTGCACTACACTGGCAAAGTTTTGCACTCTTGGGATGAAATTCTGCATTTCCTTTCCACTAAAAATTTTGCAAAATAGCTGAATTATGCAAAATATTTTGTGTAATTAAATTCAGCAGTCTCACACATCACTAGACATGGGGGGCACAGCTTACTTATGGTGGTGGGGGACTACTGAACACCAGTTACTGTTTATTTATATACAAGTGGGGTGACAGGAGGAAGCAGGAGAAAACTGGACACCAGTGAGAAGATATATTAATGATGGGTGGCAGATTGGGAGCATGTGAAACCACAGGACCCTTGGGACTATCTAGTTTTTTACCAGTGGGGTGATTAAGGTGGGTGGGATGAGTGGACACGAGGGACTTTCTAGTTTTATATCAATGGAGTGTTTGGTGGCAGGGAGTACCACTGGATAACAGGGAATACCTAGGTTTCTACTTGCAGAGAGCTCAAGGGTGGTGGGACCACTGTTCCCCGGGGAGCGGCCTGTTAGGTGCTGACTGGAAGCCTCAGGGTATAGTGTCATGTGTTTGTTTTGAAAAAGTCTTATTTTTTCCATTGATTAGGGTCCCTTCGTAATACTGCATATTTCCTACACAATATTCAATTACATTTATTTTAATTTTTTATTTGATATCAGTTGAGCAGCAGCCTATATTAAAGATTTCCAAACAGGGTTTCTGCTCATCCGACGCCATCAAGTTGTGGGACTTGCAATTAAAAATTGAATATTGACTGAGAAGTAGGCAGCATTAACAAGAGTCCCCAATTAAGGACTAAATATAACTGTGTAAGTAATAACCCACAACAGGGCATGCATTTCTAGAGAATTAATGACACTGACTGAATGGGAAGGTATGAGACTAATGGCCACATTTTTAACATTTCATTTTCAGTGTGGTCCTAAGAACTTGGATGTCAAATGACTTGCCCAAAGTCACACAGTGAGTGTCTGGCTCAACTGTGGCTCAAAGCTCTGATTTCCTGGTTCCCGCTCTAATGCTCTTAAACCTAGACTATGCAGTAACCCCTATAACATCAAACACACACACTGGGTGACATTTGATATTTAAAGAAGTAGTTCAACAAAACTGGCAAAAAATAGAACCTTACCTTTTTCACTGTAAAAGATTCCTAACATCTTTTAGTTTTATTTGGTAGTAAAATATTCTAGTTCAGGGTTTCTCAAATGGTGAGGCCAGCCTCCCAGGGGAGGCCCCAACCTGTTCCAGGGGAGGCTCAGCCAAGCCTTACAATGTACTATATTTAAATGTCAAGTTTTAGATGCTTTGTATGAAAGGATGTGGCAAACTAAAGTGAATAATGGCACGCACATTTATGTACAAAATGGGTGACCAGGAAAGTGTCACTCAGCAAACACTTGTTTCCTGGTGTGACATGGGGGAAAGCTGAATGAAGGAAATACACTTCTTGGAAACTGTGCAAAACAAAATGCAAAATAATACAAATGAATAGAAACAAGGTAACAATTGACCCATTATACTAGCTGCAGAAGAACGTAAATAGCAAGGTGGAGGAGGTACTAGGAGCAAGAGCAGGACAAAGCAAAATGGTTCCCTGAGAAGGTGTTTAAGAAAAGTAAAACTGACAAAGAAAGCACTCTGACTCCTGGAGGTATTGCAAGGAGGGTAAATAGGGTCCAAAACTCAGAAGTGTGGAGAGAGTGGGCTGACATGGGATGGGGGGTTATACCTAGGAAGAATAAGTTAAATAAAATGAGAATAAACTCAACTACTCAGAGGAATTTCACTATTCCTTGTATAATGTGCAGAGTATGATAGTTGTTCCAACTATGGGGAGGCCCAAAATGATTTCTATATTAAGGGGAGGCTCAAGATCTTTTCCAAGGCTTGAGGGAGGCTCACTATGACAAAGTGTGAGAACTACTGTTCTAGTTCAACCAAAAGTTGAGTATTTTATAAATGTTTTTAGTTTTTTTCTAAACAAAAAAAAAAAGATGGCCACCACATTTAAGTAAGCAATAATACCCGACAGGGTGGGCGGTATTGACCACCAGGGGCGTAATGAGGCCGATGTCGGAGGCGGAGGGCCTTATAGCCCCTGGAAGGTCTGGTATTGCCTAATACCGCACACCCTGGAGGGTTTTATTGTGCTTAGAAAATGGGCATCTGTGTCATGTTTGATCAAGTAATAAAATAAGAGAGGAAATTTGTTTAAATTTAATAGAAAGATTTGAAAAAAAACAGTTGCTGGTAAAGTACTGCCTCCGTTTTGTATGCTGTTCCATCTTGTGTTTCTCCTTCCAAAAGTGCCATTCTTTTGCAGTTACCCCCCACCACCATAACTTTCAGATAAAACTGCAACCCCCCCCCATCTCATTTGTGGCAAAAAGAAACACTGCAGCATTTACTTTTGCGGTCCTGGGAGAGAGAGAGAGAAATTTTCTTTTCTCCCAACTGCAGTCATATCCTACGGCAGCACAAATTTGAAGACATACCCCCCCCAAGCCGGCGACAGTTATGTGGCACAGAGTTACTGTCACTGCAGCCCTAAGGGGACTGCTCTCTCAACTCAGTACATGATTTAAAATGAGTTGAGCAAGTGAGACACGTAGTAAGAGAGAGAGAGAGAGAGATGGCGCTACATCTGCGGTCTGGGAAACAAAGGATTCTGTTGAAACTGATGAGTACGGATGGATCAGGCAGGTTTCAGGTATGAGACACAGTCAGATGACAGGACTTGTTTTATTTGAATACCGCCCCTGGAGATATTCACACTGGCAAGTTGTGGCTGCAATGAAAGTGGCTGCGCGGGTTGGACATCAGGGAGAGACCTACATGAGGAGAGCGAGACTGCAGTACAGTAACAGCTGTGAATATGCTGGCTGTTTAAAACAATATTGTTGGCTTGTTTTGGGGGCTCTAGTCTGCGCTGATCGTCGACATCACCTCTCGCACTCTGCTTCCGATGAGGTAAAAAACAGTTGTTTGAGAGGGAGTGTGATTGCGTTCAAAATTAAGCACAACTTTTAATGCCGCTTTTGGTTCAAGACAGTGGAACCAAACTGGAGAATAGCCAGAGGAATAGCGGTAGCCACACAAGCGTGTGGGGGTTGGGGGGGAGGAGCGGACAACCAACGGGGTTAGCGAAGTGAAAAACATGGCGGTTGCTCCGTTTCAAAATTCGGGGTGCCCAACAATACCCCAAGTAATGGGGCACCCCATGGGAACTTGTTATTCAGCGGGCTCTATCGGGAAATACCCGCCCGCTGAGATCACATCCTAGCCAATCAGGCAGATCGGATTCTTTAGCCCATTTTCTAACTAAGAAATAGTATTGTAGATCTGGCAAGGCTTAGGACTGAGAAAATAAAAACAACACATAGTGGTGAACTGTTCTAGTTCCACTAAAATTGAGTATTCCACAAATGGTTTCATTCAGTCTTTTTTTCTAAAGAAAAAAAATGATAGCTTCCACATTTGCCTAAGAAATGGAATTGTAGATCTGGCAAGGGTTAGGATTGAGAAAATGAATGCAACTTATGATGCACAGCATATGAGGTACTTTGATATAAAGATTTGACAGGCATTCTAATATTTTAATTAATAGTAACTGAAATTAGCTTTTTGGAAAAAAAAAAACTTTTTTATTCCCTGCTGCTTTAACTTTATCTCCCCACTCTTCAAGACTATCCAGCTACAGAAATAAATAGAAGCAGGACCCCACTGAAAAGAAAATGCTGCATATCAGCTGGGCTATCTTGGCTAAACGAGTTGGAAAAATAATAACTAATAAAATCATAAACTGTTTAACATATCTGAGTTTTAAAGTTGTGCATTATCCTTCTCATACTGCTTATTTTCTCTGATAGAATGTGCAGTGATGGCATACTTCTTGGCCCTTTACTTCTTGGCGCTTTATTGGGCTTGTTAGGGTCCTTCAGCCAGGTGACAAGTGATTATAGCAAGATTTCAGCTTTGTTTTAGTTTGACAACAAAAACTATCTCCTCCTGGACTGGCAGTATGCAAGGAGCATGAATTTTAGATTTATTTATGACAAACAATCTGGGGAAGAGAGGAAGAGCCAGAGGGTAGACAGTGGCTGGGGTGACCATGAGACTAGCCCTGACTCCTAGAAATTACTGGACTGTTCTTTTATAAAATTACCAAATGGTCAGAGTTACCCTAACTGCCCCAACTTTCCACAGCTCTGAATCAAAGAGTAAAGTTCCAAATTTCAGCACTTTCACTGAATCAAAATGTGTCATTGACTCATCCTTATCCATGTTATGAACAACTAACAGTTTGCCAGTTTGCCAGCTCAGCTCATCTTGCTGCATGTTGAATGTCAGAAACCACCAACTGAGTGGAATATTAGTGCCGAATGAAATATTTTCTCTGAAAGTGCTCTGTTGATGGCCTCCCCTTGCTTGCAACTCCAGTGATAAGCACTAATAAGGGTTCATACCCAATTTTGTAACAGGGAGTCTTGCCTATGCCCTATCAGATCTAGTACAGCAACATACTTTGAAATGCCTTTATACTGCAACTCTGTGCTGCTAATCAAAAGTGACATTTAGTTGTCCATTGCACATTCTGAAGATTCCACTAAAATTCCCAGATGTAGAAAGCATCTGTTTTTTTCGGTTAAAACCATAGTTCCACATTTTTCCCTCCACCTCAGCTGGCTCTCATCTGCCTTGCTACTCCCTCCAATCTTGTCACCTGTCATCTCTGTAGATTACCATCTTCCTGCCGTACAGTGCCCCATGGATTCTGCGCCATGGTGGGGCCTTCCGAGGACCCCGATTCTGGGAGATGGCTAGGTAAGGGATGTGGCAGCAGGCATCTCAGTAGATGTTGCAGTGCCTGTGAGGCAGTGCGATGTCATCTTGCATGGTTTCAGATTTTTACACCACTTTACTCCCTTCTCCACAGATGTCCAGCAGGCAAGGACTAAAGGAAAGGCACCAAAGTGTGTGCAACTCAGTCACAAGGTACCCTACATCCCCTAGTGGCTCCTCATGTGCTACCACCTGTGGTCACCCAGGTGGTAGTATCTCAGCAGAGCCAGCAGACCTCCCTACACATAGCAGGAGAGCATCCATTCCCAAACCTCTGTCAAATCCCCTTATACCTCATATTTTAAACCTTAATCCCCACATATTCTCTCTTCAACCAAACAAATGAGCTGCCTATTCTCTAATCTATGTAAATATGTAAATGGTGTTAATAACTTGTTGGCTCAAATTGTTATATATCTATGTACTATTACCCTTGATGCTATTATATATCCTGTATATTCTGTTCCTCAGTGTGTGTGTGTGTGTACATTGAATCATACTATATCTTTATGTAAATTGAACCTTGACCTTACCAGGTCCATCTTGCAAATGAGCTCTGCTCAACGATGTTCACCTGGATAAATAAAGATTTGAATGATTGATTGATTGATCCTGTGGGACAGTCAATTTTTTGCCCTCCAGCCAAATTCCAAGTAACCCAGGTCCATTTCCCAAACCCAGGTCACCAGCATGGCAGCAGGTGAAATGCCAACACCTAAGCCCTCCATGACACTGGGCCAGCTGCTTCAGATGTCTTAAAAAGACAGGTGTTCAACTTTAATATTTTGTTTATGAAATTGTTTTAGGCTGTTTCTCACATAAGAAAAAAGTGTTCTTATATGTCAGAAACGTGTAATTATGAAATATTTCAAATACTTTGGGGGGAAAAACTGCTGTGTTGAAATTATGATTTATAAGCTTAGTAATGCCCTTGTTAAAAACAGAACCACCTGGTATATGAACTCAGACTTGCCTTTAGGCCTGGATGCATAACTTCACCTGTAGTTATGTACATAGGCAGTATAGCTGAGTATTGTGAGCATGCTGTCAAATAGGGATAAGGCCAGCTACAGTGCATAAAGAAAAAGGCTTTAAGCAGTACACAGACAACTCTTTATATTTGCCATGAGAACTTTACATTTTTGAGGCTCAACATTTTTCCAGAGACTTGAGACACATTTTCACCAGTACAAGAATGTGTTCATATCCACTCTTTTGAACAGTCAATAATACTAACACATTGCACCACCTGAGTATGTCATTCCAAGCATGTGGATAAGAGCAGAGGAGGAATGCCACTGCTTGAGCTTCCATGTCAATCACAGCTGTCACTCCTAAAACCACACAATCCACCTTAATCTTCTGTGAGACAGCCAGTCAGAGCATTGCCATTCATTCCTGCCTCTGATATCCCATCAGCCTGGGATAAAGGGGCCAGGTATTTGTACAAAACAAATCCAAGGTACTATACACCCTATACTGACTATAAATGCATACATAGCATACAGAAAAGAAAATGTTTCCTGCAGCACCACCAGGGCCAAGATCCCTTGAGTGCAGCACAGACACTGCCTTTTCTGACTCATGTACTAGATCAGATGATGTACAGCATAACAAAGTGAGCTACTAGTAACAGTAAGTGTCTGTGAATATCTTTAAGCAATTGCTTGAAGATTCATAATTGTGGTTACACAATATTAATTGTTCATGTTTGTTATTTGATCCAAATTATGTTTTATAGTACACTTGCCAAAAACAAACAAAAAAAAAGGTTGCAGCCCCCCCCCCACCAGGTGGCCAGGGCTAGGTCTGTGTCCAGCTACCCCCTCAGTCATCTACCATCCCACATTTCCCCCAGTCAGAGAAATATAGAAACAGAATTTGTTGGCAGAAAAGGACTGCTTGGCCAACCCAGTCTGCCCTGATGATCCCTGTCTGGTCTGTCTCTGCAGACCTTGACTGGTGGCTGGTAACCCTTGCTCCTGTCTGCCTATTTACTAATATTCCCCTATGTGTATCCCAGACATGCTTGAAGTCCTCTACAGCATTCACCTTCAACACTTCTACTGGCAGTCTATTGCAGGCATCTACCACTCTTTCAGTGATGTAGTGCTTCCTCACATCCCTCTTAAACTATCCCCCTCTTCATTGATTGCATGCCTGCTGGATCTGGTGCTCTTCCTCATTTAAAAGAGACTCCCCTCCTACACTCTGTTCACTCCAGTCTCCTCATTCATTTACCTACTGTTATTTTTTGGGAGTCCTACATGCCATTTTCTTATGCGACAATACTCAAACAATAGAAACATAGAAACATAGAATTTGACGGCAGATAAGGACCTCTTGGCCCACCCAGTCTGCCCATTTCCCTACCTACTGGATAAGCTGCAGATCCTAGTTAACCAGCAGCCTACTTCTTCCTACCCCCACCCCCCAGAATTGCCTTATGACTATCCCATGCATGCTTGATTCCACCACTGATTTTGACTCCACAACCTCCTCGGAGAGCCGTTCCATGCATCCACAACCCTCTCTGTGAAAAAATACTTCCTTAAATTACCTCTGGCCCCACCCTCTATCTTCAAATTGTGCCCTCTTGTTCTTGCACACCTCTTTTTTGAAAGATGCTACCCTCTTGGACTTTGTTGATTCCCTTGAGGTACTTGAAAGTTTCTATCATGTCCCCATCTCCCTCCTTTCCTCGAGGCTATACATATTAAGCTCCTTAGAAGTCTCTCTTCCTTATGTCTTCGGTGCAGACCCTGCACCATTTTAGTTGCCCTCCTCTGGACAGCTTCCATCCTGTCTATGTCTTTGTGGAGATTGGGTCTCCAGAACTGCACACAGTACTCCAGATGGGGTCTCACCAGCTGTCTGTACAGAGGATAATAACTTCCTGTTTTCTACTGGTGATGCCTCCCTATGCATCCCAGTATCCCCCAACCCTCCTTGCTTCCCTCTCACATTGCTTGCCCATCTTTAGGTCATCTGATATGACTACCCCCAGGTCCCTTTCCATTTTGTTTTTGTTAGTATCTCACCCCATTGTGTACTCTTCCCTGGGTTTTGTTTCCCAGGTGCATTACCTTGCACTTCTTAGCATTGAATCTAAGCTGCCATACATTTGACCATTCCTCTAACCTTGCCAAGTCCTTCTTATCCTTTCCACCCCACCCTGTGCATCAACTCTGTTGCAGATCTTAGTGTCATCTGCAAAGAGACATACTTTTCCTTCCAGTCCTTCTGCAATGTCGCTTATAAAGACATTGAAGAGGACCGGTCCTAATACTGAACCCTGCAGTACCCCACTAGTAACCCTCCTTTCTTCTGAGTGGACTCCATTTACTATTACTCTCTGTGTCTCCACTATCTCCACCTTCTGTGCTGGCCCTCAAGTCCAAATTATATACTCTTGATCCCTGATGGGGAAACATGTGCATTACCCATTGGGAGGTTTCATATCTGGCATCCTTCCAGACCTCAACATCCACCCAACCACTCAGTCCAATCTGGCTATAGATCATAGCTCTGTTACCATTGAAGCATTATGGAGTAATAGTTTACATTTAAAGTGCTCAGTCAGTACCCCATCTTTGCAGTGCCACTAAATGCTTCTACAGTGCATTTGGGAGGAACATGCTACCTAGATTCAAAGGGCAAGACTATGTAGACTGTAAAAGAGTATTGGTTAGAAGCTTATAAATGTATTTATCTTCTACAGCTTATAGTTCTTAACTTTTCACTACAGTGCTTCTCTTCCTTTCTTTCATAGAAATCTGTGTGGTGCAGAATTAGTAAGAATGATTTAGAAATATAGAAACATAGAGGGTCAGATTCTCAAAACTCCCGGGAGGTGCAAGGGGCTTGCATCCAAAGGATTGGCACAAAGTGCCCATTGCACCAAATGATGCACCAGGAGCAATTCACGAAGGCAGGCTGCGATCACATGCAGCCTGCACCACACACTGTGCTGCTACATGGCACCGGGGCTTATGGCAGACTCAGGCTGCCGATTCCCCTGAATTGCAATTCACAAAACTCCCACGGTGGTGACATTTCTAAGTACACTTAGACCAGCACTGGCTGGTCGGGTACTAGAAATGTCTCCTGCAAGGCTCTTTCTAATGTGACAATATGCCATGGTCCCCCCCCTTCCCAATGTTCCTGATCATTGTTACAATATAAAATAAATAGACCAGTTCCCTTGTAGGTTAGTGGCCCTCCTTCCAGGAACTCTGATCATTGTTACATATAATAGCAGCCCATTTTTTCTGGTAGTCTCATGGCCCCCCCTTCCCAATCCTCAATCGTTAAAAATAAATAATAAAGTGACCCTTTTCCCTGGCAATCTAGTGGCCCCCCTCCTCAAACCCAACATCATCTGCTTGTATGATTTTAAATAATTCAGTCTGTGCCAGTGGTTTTGGGTCCCCCCTTCCTTGTTCCCCAATGTCACCCATTGTAGTAAAAATTAGAGAGCACTATGTCCGGGTGGTCTCGTGGCACCCCTCTCCAATCCCCAATTTTGCCCATTGTATTAATAATTAGTGATTGCCCTGTCCTGGTGGACTAGAGGCACCCCTCCCTGATCCTCAATGTCTCCTGTTCTATTAATTCTTAACGATCACCCTGTCCTGATCGTCTACTGGCCCTTCACCCCAGCAGGCAGTGCCCACCACCCCGCTCCCCCCCAGTCCAGAAAAGCACAACCGGTGACTGGCATAATCACCTCTCAGCTCCGCAGTTGGCCACTGGACTGAACAGTCAGTGAGCAGCTACAGTGTATTCACTCATGAATAATCGTGAGCGCGTACACTGTACTGTAGCCGCTCACTGACTGTTCCTTCCAGTGGCCAGCCGTGGAGGAGAGAAGTGGGCTGTGCCGGTTGTTGTCTGCATTTCAGGATTGGGGGGAGTGGGGTGGTGGGCACTGCTGCCTGCTGGGGTGGGGGGGCCACTAGACCACCAGGACAGGGTGATTGTTAAAAATTAATACAATGAGCAACATCGGGGATCAATGATGGGGGCCACTAGACCACCAGGACAGGGCAATTGCTAATCATTACTACAATGGGTGACATTGAGGATTGGGAAGGGGCCACTATACCACCAGGACAGGGCAATTGTTAAATCTTAATACAAGGGGTAACATGAGGAGTGCTTGTGTGTGCTCTGCAAGGAGCCTTTGTCAGACCCTTCTCATTCACCAGGTGTTTGTTGCTTGGGAGGGGCTGCTGCAAGTGTGGGGGACTTAGGCACTGGGATCCCTCCTGTACCAGAATCTGGTGCAGGGTCCCTGGCACAAGGGGCTTTGGTGCAAGCTACTGTTTGTGGCAGCTTGCAATGCTCTAAGTCCCTTTTGAAAACCGGGCCCAGAATTTCTTGGCAGAAAAGGATCACTTGCCCCACCTAGTCTGTCCAGATGTTTCCTGCCTAATCTGTCTTCATAGACCATAACTGCTCTCCAGTGACACTCCATGCCTTTCACTGATATTCCCCTACATCTAGTCTATGCATACTTAAAGCCCCCCACTGTTTTTGCCACCACCACTTCTGCTATCATTTTGTTCCAGGCATCTATCACTCTTTCAGTGAAATAGCACATCCTCACATCCTTCTTAAACTCCCCCCTCCAGCTTCATTGCATGCCCACTTGTCTTGGTGCTCTTTTTCATTTGAAAGGGACTCCCCTCCTGCCCCCTGTTCACCCCTCTGAGGTACTTGTAGGTCTGTATCATTTCTGCTCTCCCTTTTCTCTCTTCCAGGGTATACATGCTGATATACCTCAGTGTCTTTGGGCTTCTAATGCAACCCCTTCATCAGTTTAGTTGCTGTCCTCTGGATTGCCTCCACCCTGTCTATGTCCTTTATGAGGTGCAGACTCCAAAACTGGACACAGTATTCCAGGTGGGGTCTCACCAGCAGGCAATACAATGGCAACACCACTTCCCACCTTCTGCTGGAGAAACCCCTCCCTATGAACCCCCAGTATCCAACTAGCCCTACCCACTGTTTTGTCACACTGCCCTGCCACACTAGCCTGCTGCTTTATGGTAATCAGTTATGATAATCTCAAGGTCCCTTTCCTACTTAGGGACTGCCAGTACCTCCCTGCCCATCCTCTACTCTTCTTCTTGGTTCTTATGCCCTAAGTGCATGATTTTGCACTTTTATGGCTTGAACTCCAGAGTACTAAAGGAACTCAGGGAAGTGCCGGCAGAACCACTGGCTGCCACTTTCAATGCATCACTAGAGATGGGGAAGGTGCCTGAAGACTGGAGGAGGGCAGATATGGTCCCTCTCCACAAGAGAGGAGGCAGGCAATTACAGGCCTGTAAGCCTGACCTCAATAGTGGGGAAACTAACAGAGTCCTTACTTAAGGAGAGGATTGTGATGTTTCTGGAGGATAGAGTGGCACAGAGTCCAAGTCAGCATGGATTCTCAGTGGGAAGGTCCTGTCAAATGAATCTTATAGATTTCTTTGACTGGGTACCAAGGGTGGTAGATCAGGGAGGGGCAGTAGATGTGGCCTACCTGGATTTCAGCAAAGCCTTCGACACTGTCCCACACAGGAGATTGCTAAATAAATTGGGGAGCCTGGGAGTGGGTCCTACGGTGGTCAAGTGTGTTGGGAACTGGCTAAGGGACAGGACTTAGAGGGTTGTGGTAAATGGCATGAAATCTGAAGAGAGGGAGGTGACCGACAGGATGCCACAGGGGTTGATGCTGGGGCCAGTCCTATTCAGTGTCTTCATTAGCGACATTTCATTTCAGTTCATTTTAATTTTTTATGCTTGTAAGCAAGATGGGCAAATTACCTGTTTTCAGAAGCGACAAGTTCAAAACATAAAAAAAACACATCATAAAGATTCAGGACATGGTACAAACACATATAAATGACATTAACATTACATTTCACAATCAAATAACTCCTACCATTAGTAAAAGCATTTACACTCTGATTTCGCAGCCAACCATTGCAGAGCATCTGGAAGGAAAGGTATGCCGCTTTGCATATGACACCAAGATCTGCAACAGAGTGGACACACCAGAGGGGATGGGATAAATGAGAAATGATCTAAGCTTTTTAGAGGAGTGGTCATGTGTCCGGCAGTTAAGTTTTAATGCTAAAAAGTGCAAGATCATGCACCTGGGTCCCAGGAATCCAAGGGAGGAGTACAGTATAGGTAGGAAAATTCTGCCCACCACAACTTAGGAGAGAGACCTGGGGGTTATCATATCTGACTACCTGAAGGTGACCAAACAGTGTGAAAAGGCAGTGGGGAGAGCAACAAGAATGTTGGGGTGCATAGATAGAGGTATAATAAGCAGGATTAAAGAGGTGGTGATGCCACTGTACAGATCACTGGTGAGGCCTCAGCTGGAGTATTGTGTCCAGATCTGTAGACCACATCTCCAGAAGGACATTGATAAAATAGAGGCAGTCCAGAGAAGGGCAACAAAGATGGTACATGGACTGCACCAAAAGCACTATGAGGAAAGATTTAAGGACCTTAATATCTATTCACTGGTGGAAAGAAGGGACAGAGGAGATATGATAGAGACTTTCAAGTACCTTAGGGGAATAAACAGGGTACAGTTGGAAAGCATATTTCAGAGTAAACTCTGCAAAAGAACAAGGGACATGATATGAGGCTGAAGGTTGGAAAGTGCTGGCATAATGTTAGGAAGTACTTTTTCACTGAAAGAGTGGTGGAGCCATGAAACAGCATTCCAGCAGAAGTGGAGGGGGTGAAAACAATACCAGGGTTCAAGAGTGCATAGGAGAGACATAAGGGTACCTTGAAGATGTACAGAACAGGAGAACTGCTCATCAAGCAGGATCTGAGGCTACAGCAGTGAGTAGGGAAATGGGCAAACTAGGTGGGCCATATGGTCCTTATCTGCCAATAGAGTCTATGTTTCTATGTTTCTACTACCATGCTCTTGACTACTCCTTGATTTTCCTAAGATCCCTGTTCAGTTTCTCTTCCCCCTCTTGAGTACCCACTCTATTACAGATGTTGGTATCATTTGCAAAAAGGCATATATTTCCTTCCAGTTCTTCTGCCATGTCACTTATGAAGACACTGAAGAAGACCTGTCACAGTACATGGAGAAGACGTCATGACAATGACAAATAAGGGTGATTGTAACATGGCACTAAACTGAATGGGCAAATGGGGATGCTCGATTGGTTGAAGTCGATCAGGTGGAGGAAATCGGAGTGGGTATTAATCCAGCATAACTACCATCCCCAAAAGTGAAGTTCCAGGACCATCCGGACAGCCAGGTGAGCAGCACCGGGGAGAGGGAAGAAAGAACTGTGAGAGGGACGCTCGTGGTGGGTAGGCAGCGAGTGACTGGAAACAGAGGTGAAGAAGGGCATGGCAGGTGAAACAGAAAGAGAGCAGAAGCATCAGCACCAGATTGAGGAGGACACAGAGCACCCGACATCGGAGCTATCTCAGAGCACCATGTAGAAGTGAGCGACAGAGGATGCAAATTTGTCACGGAAGTCCAGATCACGGCGAGAAAGGACTCCACAGACCTCCAACGAGTGGTATGACATGAATAGCTGCCGGGAACGCAAAATAAGTCAGTCTAGCATGTGAGGTGCGCTGTTCTGTTAATATAGCAGTCCACAATGTTTTCACCCCATCACCATATAAAAGCTGTTCTGTGACAGGTGCTCGAAGTGCAGTAAAAACCTTATGAAAACGTACCGAGTCCCTGTGTTATGTTGTTCTAACGATGTCAAATAGATTCCTGGCAACTGTATAGTCTCACGGCCCATGTTACAAGCACATTAAGCCACTCTGAAGGTGGCATCTAATGCGATTAATGCATGGTTGGGCTGTTGTACGCCCTCGGTCTGTGGCCTAGGTCCACAACCCTCCCAACCATGCATTAATCCAGCATTAGATGCCACCTTCATAGTGGCTTAATGCTTACATGGCTACTAGTTAGTTACTTCAGTCTGCCAGGTAGAGATTAGAACCTTCCAGTTGCAGTTTCAGCAAGAAGCAGTGCCAAGGGGCCATTCTCTGCCAGGTAGTTAATGAACCCATTCAGGGTGGGGCAGTGCTGGATCTGGTATTTACAAACAGGGACAGCACTGCACATGTCACAGTGGGTGCTTCCCTAGGTACCAGTGATCATCATTCAGTATGGTTTAACATTAAGATGTGAGCAGAGGCAAACCACAAAAGCACAAGGGTCCTGGGCTTTAGGAATGGATTTTTAGGAACTGGGAGACTGCCTCTGAAACTGCCTAGCTGGGGTCTTTAGATCCCAGTACATTGTCAGGAAGTTGTTTCTACTGGCAAGAAGCCTTACATTTAGAATGGACTCCTGCTGATTGGCAAAAGGTGTGAAAGGACTACCATAAATTTGTGAAACAAGATTGATATAGATTTTTGCAGTAAAGATTTTACACAACTTATATTTTACTACTCAGAAACTTCATAAGATGAGCAAGCTGATTCATTCAACCAGCTTTTGGTGTAGTAAACTGAAGGAGTCTTTACTCCATATTTTATGGTTTTGTGAAAAAGCTGCCCCCTTTTGGCATGAGATTAAAACATGTTTGGATCCCATGTTTGGGCTAACAGATGCCTGCACCCCAGATGTTTGCCTTGTTGGTAATTTCCAGAAAAAATGGTTTAGGATCCCATAAGAGGTACATCGCTAATATGTCTGCAGATGGGAAATTAGTTTTGTTGCAGCATTGAGTGAATGACAAGTTGCTGTCCTGGGTAAAATGGCATAACAAACTCCTGAGCACTTTACACATTGAACAACATATTGCCAATAATTCAACATACTTCTCAGGCTTTTTATGAAGAGTGGGGAGTCCTGCAGTTATTGTTATTCACTCTTTTGACAACCTCACTGGTATTGGAGACTACTACTGCATAGGAAGTCCTCTCCCTATGCTATAGGAATGCTTTACTTTGACTGCATCTGTTTTTTCACCCCAAGTTTGTATGTAATGTGTGGAGGGGATGGCACTCTGGGGGAGGCAGTGGTAACATAGAGGGTAATTTATTTTTTATAGTTGATATGTAGTTATTGTGTATTGTTATCTCTGTTTTGTCTTATGTTTCGAGTGTGATATTAAAGGAATAATGCATGCGGGTGTGTGTTGTGCTGGGATAACATCACTCCTGGGGTCATTAGGCACGAGGCCACAGACCGAGTGTGACTAATCACCCCAGAAGTGATGTTATCCCAGCACGACACACACCCTGGAGTGCATTATTCCTATTATACAATGGATCAATTGTAAAACAAAGAATCAAAAAGATAGAAATCTATATTAAAAGTAGATTTCTTTGTCATATTTTGTAATGGGTAGGATTACATTATGAAAAAATAGTGCAGTTCTCTTGTTTAGCCAGTAGGTGGAGTCGTCCTGTTTTGGTGTGACTTTGAGCTCCTGGTAGCAATCTTTGCCACTGCTGCCTGTTTTTTATCAATGAGGGTTCCATACTAGTATATCTCTTTGGGGTTTACCTAGTTTTGTTTGTTTAATTCTTTCAGTCGCTATGTGTTGGAGAAGGCAGTCCCCCAACACACACACACATTCAGTTATGGCCTGCCACACACTCTTTGCTTCAGAGGATTGCTGTACTGAGGTAGTGACATGGTTCTAATATTGGTTTGAGGTATTTTTGGGTGGTGAAGTTCTTGTTTTAAGGAGAACAGGAGGAAAGTGTTTTGTTGTAGCAAGCGGGTAAGAGCCGCGCAGTGACAGTTTGAAAGCGCAGTTTCTCGCTCGTTCACTCAGTGGCCGAGGCAGGTGCTTCACTCTGTATATGGATCTCGATGTCCTGTTGTAAAAACAGGAGATTTTGATCTTTTTGTTTATTGCGTGATGGCTGTGGGTGTTTCTTTTTGCCGTGATTGTTGTGGGGTCATGGTAAGTGTGGGGGCGGGTTTTCCATTTTGCGATCGGAGTGCCAGCTGGCAAAGCAGAGACCAGGGAAGCTGCTCGTAGGCAGCGGAGTGATGTTTTTTTAAACTGACATGTGGTCATCGATGTGCTGACACTAGAGCCGTGATGTTATGCCAGGATAACATCACGGCTCCAGTGCCAGACTGACCAATGGGGAAGAAATATTTTTTCTTGCCATTGCATAATGTTTGTTCTTTCCTTGTTATGGGATGTTGTTGCAATAAAGTATAATAAATTAAAACAACTGCCTGGTGGGGAGAATGCTAAAGAGGGGTAGAAGAACAGTGTGGCAAAATAAGGGAGGGCATAATTAATGCACACAGCCTCTGCACAAAGAAAATGAGTAAAAGCAAAAGGAAAAAGAGACTGTTATGTTACTCTAGGGAAGTGGTCAGGGGTGTGATGGACAAAGGGATGGCATTCAGGAGATATAAGGAAACAGAGAGGCAGGAAGATAGGGAGGTGTACCAGGTAAAACAGAGGGAGTCAAGTAAAGCAGTGAGAGGAGCAAAAGCACAGCCAGAAGAAAAGATATCCACAGGGGTAGCAAATGTGGATAATATTTCTTCTGGTACATACTGTAAGTGAGAAGGGGAAAGCAAGGGGATGGATAGTGAGGATAAGGAGGGGGGCAGAGGGTGACTGCGCAGAAGATAACCAAGAAAAAGCAGACTTCCTGAACAGGTACTTCTGCTCACTCTTCACAGTGGAGGGAGGTGGGATGGACCAGCAATGATTGGCAGGAACAAAGATAGTGGGTCAGTGGACTGAAGTCCATTTTCAGAGAAAAAAGTCCTCAAGGAACTTGCAGATCTGAAAGCAGACAAGGCTGCGGGTCTGACCAGGATACACCAAGGATGCTGAAACAACTAAGGGAGGTGCTGGCTGCCTCACTGATGGCCTTATTCAACAGATCACTGGAATCATTGTGGTTCTGGATGACTGGAGGACAGCAGACATGGTCTCTCTAAATAAGGGGGGCAGCAGGGAACAGGCTAGTAACTTAAAGCCTTTGAGCTTCACCTCAGTGGTAGGGACAGAGTCCCCATAAATTGATTTAAATAAGCAAATTAAAGTAATATCATTAAAAGTAATTCTGAAGAACTGCTGATCAGGGTGAGATCTGATATAAACTTGTGACCCACAACTTGTAATGAACTGCCACAGACAAACATTGCAACAACATCTGGAAACATATTGTATTGTGCATCTGTCTATATTTTTTGTTACAATTGACCACTAGGGTGGCAAAACTTCAGAGGGTCCTGTGAGCTACAGCTAAACTTCCTATTAGTATTTATTTCTCTCATGCTCCAAATAGTATTTTCAACCTATCCCTTATCTCTGGCTCCATTCCTAATTTTTGGAAAGTAGCCAGAGCTGTTCTGATTTATAAAAAGGGTGACCCACTGATTATTAACAATTATGCAGTGGGCTTAAAAATTATCCTCTCTAATTGGCTGGCTGGCACCTTCTTTCTAGCTGTTGTAAATCCTGGCATCACCCAATGGAAAAAGGTGCCAGCTGCCAGTCAGCTGCATCAGGACCCCATTTCTGAAATCTCTCCGAGCACATTCCCCCTGCCCGAAGATCAAATGGTAAAAATCACTCCAAACAGGACAAACTCAGGAGTGGCAAAGATGGCAATGGACAGTGACCCTGCTGAAGCACTGTGTCCAATAAGTAAACCCACAACACACAAAAGAAAGCACACCAATTCCCCAAAATATGAACAAAAATGTCAATCACCACAACAACTTCCCCAAACACTCTGACAAACAGCTTGAATAAACACTATTTCAGAAATAGTTTCTGGGCAACTCCTTCCATGCAACTTATCTCTGAAAGTTTTTTTGCCCCAAGGATTCCACTCTGTTGCCACCATGATCACCACTTTCTGCAAACCATGAACTGCTCACTCAACTAATAACTTCCTTGGAGACCCCCCCAAAAAAAAGTTCTTTGCCCACAAAACCCAGGGGTCTTGGCCATATGAACGGGGACTCCACTGAGAGCCTGAGTCAGGCTGCTGCCAGTCAGGCAACTGACACTGGTACACCACCTACGTCCTTGTATTGTCTCCCAAGTATAAAATGAAACCAGCACCAAGTACAGTAGGTTTTCCAGGCTCATGCAAGAAAAACAGAACCGGAACACATTCAAAAAATGCAACCTGGGCACATATTTAAACATTTCCTGGCCCCAACAAAAGCACCAGGCTAGGAAGCACAAAGCAATACCACACATGCGCAGTATCACCACAGCCCCAGTAACCAAGAGCTACATCTCCTGGCAGAGCAATAAAAACACAACAAATAAATTTAAAATGGAAAAAAAATGTAATTACTATTTTTCTCTGTAAAGAAAAAAGAGACATTGTATAATCTCTATATGCCACCCCAGGGTGTGGGTGATGCCAGGATTTGCCCACTTCTGGTATGGTTTACTCACTCGGCCTGCAGCCTCAGGACAGAACCACACCAGGCGTGGGTAAATCATGGCATCACCCACACCCTGTCATTATATATTACTTAATTATTAACCCATTGCTATTTTAGCTATACTTATCAGATGCTGCTCAATTTACTGACTACTTACAGAAGTGCAAACTTTAGTCCACTGCACAGCATGGATTTAGGAAGGGTCATGGTAAGTCCACTATACTTATAAAACTTATAAATTATGTATTAGTAGTGCAATGGATAAGATCCAAATGTCAGGTGGTGTGTTTATGGACTTGACTAAGGCCTGTGACCTCATCGCTCACTGCTTTTTACACTCCAGTTTTCTAGCCTTAGGTCTCTCCCCTACTGCAGAAACCTGGTATAAAAGCTACCTATGTACTCAAAAGCAAATTGTCAAATATTTTTTCTGTCTTATCACTAATGTTGGTATTTTTCAAGGTTGAAATATACTGTAGGTTCATTGTTTTTCACTCTTTTCATTAACAACCTCCATCTTGTATCTCCCTACTCTACCTCTTTATTGTATGCTTATGATCATGTGCTATACTGTTTACCTCACTGGTTGGCTAATTTATGTAATCTTCTAAACTCTGACTTTGGAAAGGTCCAGCTAAAGCTTTCTATTAACAAGCTGGTTTCAAATGCTAAAATGACAAAATCAGTGTTCTTTGTTTCTGATCCTAAGCTTTGGACAAAGTCCAGTCAATTAACTGCCTCTTGCACTGATGGATCTTGTCACTTACTTCTGGGAAGACTGGATGGACCAAGATGTCCATCTCTGACAACACATTGTGTTTTTCTATGTCAATACTTACTGTAGGTATGTTACTTTAGATTCTATGTACTACTCTTTGCAAGTCTGTTGACTATAGTGGGCCTTTCTTGTAGAATATGCTGCAATCTAATTCCTAAAGCCTATTTGGCAATTGCAAGTGGAATCCCAGAACCTTGTTCAAACTGTGGCATGTCAGCTATTTTCAGTGTTTCTAAGAATAATTTTGCTAAGTGGGATAACACTTATAGTAGAATGATATTTATTGCTTTGCACTTGCAGATATTCTATTCATTCACACAGTATATCTGTCTCACAGCAGTCTGCACCCCAGAGTCAAAATCAAACTACCCCACAAACCAGTATCTGTCTTAAACTACTCAACTTATAGTACTATATCTACCCCAAACCACAGTATCTGCTGCACAAACACCCACACTCAAATATGAGTTTCATAGCTACCCAGTATTTTGCCAACAACTACACCCACACCCTAGTATCTACCTCCAAGTACTCTGCCACTTTATCTACACAACACTTAACACCCACCATCTGCCCCTTAAATACCTCACTCCATAGAACCCAACCAACAACTTTCCTTCACTCCTTTATTTGTCTAAACCAACTTACAGTATATGACAGTATCAGCTCCACAATCAACATCACACCTCAGTATTTGCCCAACAGCTACCTTGTATCCTATTATCTGCTCCAGTACTTACCGTCACTTATACATAGAGTAGTGTAGAGGCAGATACCAGGGTGAGGGTAAGTTGGCAGACACAGGGGTGTGGGCTATTTGCAGGTAGATACTGGGATATAATAGCTTTGGGTCAGAAACTAGGGTATAAATAATTGTCTCACAGATACTGTGGTATAATAATGGTTTGGGCAGATATTAGGGCTTGGTTGTAGTTCTTGGTAGATACTGATCTCTAGGGTAGTTGTGTGGCAGGTATTGGAGTGTGGGGACTACATTGCACCCTTATTTCCCTCAGCTACCCACTGCCTGGATACAAGTCCCACAATGGGCCCCCAGTACAGTGTCAAACATGAGCTACATTCATCTACAGTAAATAAACCACATTAAAGAAATCTCCAGTACTACTAAATGCCTATATTCTGGTGGTGATTTGGTGCAGTTTGTGGGGTATAGTAATTGCTGTGGGTCAGATACAGTTATTGAGTAGATGATGGGTATGGTTAGTTGTAAGACACATACAATACTGGGTATATGGTAGTTGTAGGCAAATACTTTGGTATTGAGTGGTTGCGTTGCACATACTTTTATTTCTAAGGTTTGAGAAAGGGCTGTGACCAAACAATTGACTGACTACCTCATTCTCAGTGGCCTGTTTGCTTGGTATCAGTCAGGCTTTCACAGCATCCATAGTGCAGAAACAGGGTCCACAAATGAAGGTTTGTGCCGTTCCTCAGACCACAGGCAGGGTGCTGGTTCTGGGCCGCCACCCCACACATAGTAAAACATGACAAAGTACCAGCACCCCAGAGCCAGGAGCTTCAAACAAAACTCCAATGAAGAATATCCACATTAAGAAGATTGTTCAAGATTGTATGAAGTTTAATCGAGGATAATTGTCCACATTTCCTAGGAATTCCTAGTTTTATTAAACAAAAAGCTACTGACAGAGCATTTCAGCAAGAGAAGATTGATTTTTGTTACAAAGGATGCAAGTGTTGAGCTAATGCTTATACTATTGTATTCCCTTTGTATGCACTTTGTCTATGTTTAATGTGTCAAATCAATGCTTATATGAATATCACTGGAGTTTTTTATGTCACTTGTACAGGTCATGATTTGGAAACAAGGCTCCATCCCTAAATTGTGTCTCCTGGTTAAAAAGAAACATTTTATCTGTCTGTCTGTCAATCTATCTATCTATCTATCTATCTATCTATCTATCTATCTATCTATCCATCTATCCACCTATCCATCTATCTACCTAGCACTCTGACAAAGCCCTTATATGGGGAAGCTCCAGGGCAGTTTGTTGTCATGGACACTGTTCTTTGCTGAGTGAGGAAATTTATCCTCAAATAGACTTCATACAATCTTGAAACATCCTCTTGATGTGGATATCCTTCATTGGAGATGTGTTTGAAACTCATGGCTCTGGAGTGCTGGTACTTTATCTGGTTTTATAGTAAAGAAACAGCCCTCCTCAGAATCTTGAATCATTGGCTGACAATCAAACACCAGCTGTCCAGTAGACCTGTTGTTACTTGATTTAGCTCCTACTGTACCTTCAACACTAAATCATCAGATCCTTCTGGCTTGTCTGCAGTCCTCTTGTGGTATCATTTGCACAATTCTCAATTTGTTATGCTCATACGTGATGGAACACCAGCAGCCTGTCAGATTCAGGTGTTCCTCAAAGTTCTGTTTTGGGACCTCTTTTGTTCATCCTCTACATGGTTCCTCTTATCAAAGTTATTACTGTTCATAGTTTATCATATCATAGCTATGCAAATGACAGTAAAATATGTACTATCGTTACTGTTTCCCTGAAGCTGACCCTCAACTGCATAGCTCACTGCTTTAATGATATCCTGGCTTGCATAACTTTAAAATACCTCTGCATAAACACCAACAAGATGGAGCTGGTGACTGTTGGAACTTGAGTGAAAATTGTTTAGCCATACCACCTCTGTGATCATGCCAAACTCAACATATGGAATCTTAGAGTTCAATTTGATCCAACCTTGTTTTTTTTTTTATTTATATTATTCATATACATACAAATAATGAAGGGGATTAACACATTTGCATGAAGTGTTTTATACACATAGTGATATAAAGTTACACTTACTGTACATGCTATAGATATGAGGTAGTCTGTATCTAGCAAACAGACCAAAAACAAAACACTAGGATAAGTCTAATTAAAGTGAGAGATCCAATTAATACAGAAAACTAAAAAGATAAGCATAGGATAAATAACTTTTTCTACAGTATGCTCAAAATTCATTTTACATGAGCATTAGACACAATACAATTTCAGTTTTAGGTAATATTTATATTAGTGTATCAAGGAAGTCCCCAAAAATACAATCATGCATACAAAGTATCTTCTCCTTGTATGGTATTATCTACTTACATTTATGATTAAATGATTAAGAGGTAGGCATCAATTATTTATGTTTTAAATTATATTACTGCATTTCTTTTCCTATCATACCTGACTCATTTCATCATCAGCAAGAATGTACAGTATGTTTTATATATTATTACGTTTATTCTATAGACTATGATTTCAGCTAATATATCTCTTATTCTTAAGTTTTAAGTGCCATTCTGAGGGGAAAAAAACAGAAAAGAAAAGAATGTATGAATTCCCATTCCACTCTCTGAAAACAAATTAAGGTTCAAATCATATTCAGTTCTATGTGGTATATCTAGTTCAGGTCCATAGCAGATATACTGTAGCCTCAGGGTTTAAAATAGTATCCTTAGCTTGAGGTTCAGGGAGGACACTTGGGTTTAGAAATATAAGTTCTTTCTGGGTTTTTGAAGCTTTTATAACATTTGGGCTTCATGGAGGTTTTTATTTACTACAGTGCCTTCAGGTTTTTAATCAGGTTGAGCTGATCTGGAAAAATTGTACTCAGCATCATGGTTTGATTTTACATGGGTACATTTTGGAGTCGTGTTCAGGAAAGTCATTTCAATAATGTCAGTCTCTGAATCAGAGGTTTCTGAATCACTGTTATGGCTACTCTCTCTTTTTTATGGACATTCATTAGAACATCTTTAAGCTGATCAGTATCAAAGAAAGTGTGCCTTTTATCCATTAGCATTACTGTTTCCTTTCACAGGTATAATATTCTTAGCTCCCCTCCTAGCTATTTCATTCACCTTGTCTCTGGGTTCCAAAATCTCCTCCTCCATCATGCTTGCATTTGGGGTGACACATTGGGATAGACAAGTGTTTTGCTCTTGTTGTACTTAATTGCTCGCTTTAGTCATCCATGTGTTAATACAGTTGTAGCATTTAGCATGGCTAGATATGTCCAAATACTTCGCATTTGCAAAGAGATTCTCCTTGGTGGCCCTACAGTGAACTGCAGCATGCAGGGAATTTGTCTTGAGATATCACAGAAATATCCAGAGACATCTTACCTTGTATATTGCAACATCTGTATTATTTCATGGTTAGTTTCTAGTGCTAGAAATAATAGAACCATAGCCTGCTTTTTAATATGTTGTGAGATTGATTTGAATGTATCTCTTCTAGAGGGAATTCTAAAAACCTTAGCCATTTGTCAAGCTGAATTAAGGTGTTCAGAGACTATCTCCTTCATGATATCCCACAACACAACTGAACCATTAACTCCCAGCATAGGAACACCAATAAAATGCAAATTATTGCATCTACAGTGGAGTCAGCCATGATGAAGTGCAGCAACTTGCAGTAATGACATGTCACAAAATCCTGCATGACAAAAGGGCTTAATTGTCATTGACTTACATTGGCCCCTGCAGTAAACTGCAATATTCTGCAGCACTTCTGCATTGCATTCTGGTTGTCACATTTGTACTTCTAAGGTGCAAGTATAATCACAACTACAACCCCAGTCCACACCTGTGCTCCTTGCACCTGCTATAGAACATGAATCGGACAAAGAACATGTGGGAGGAAAATTACATAAGCACAGACATATAGCGACAATTGATCAGGCATATGCATGAGAGTAACAGAGACAAGATGAGGAGCTAGGGTGAGAAGAAGTAGGGGGCAGGCAGAGCCAGTACTCATTGTCATGGAGGAGGGAAGTAAGGTAGATTGCTTTAAAGAGAATAGGTTCCCAGGACTTGGGGATGGGGGGTGGCTTAGTAAGGGTGAAGAGATGAGAGAGAAAGAAATAGGGATGAGGGTAGAATGGAAGGGGAGGGTTAAGTAGCTGAGAAGTAGGGGTAGGTGGTAGAAGGATTAGTGAAGTTGGTAGGGAGGGGTTAAAGTGCAGGTAGCAAAACTACGGAGGATGTAAGTGCTAGAGAGGATAGAGCAGGGCATCAGTCACTAGATATTGTTATAAGGAGCAGGTACACTTCATATGACTAGAGAAATGGGAGCGTAGCTTTGTCTTAAATGGGCCAATTTTAATTTCAGTAGTATGTTTTTTAGCAGGTTTTGGGCATGGAATCCAAAAGACCGCTAACCTTGAGAGATGCAGCAGAATGGTAACTTATTGGGATTGTTCTGTGTTCCATGAGTCTGTCTAGTTGGAGCAGTAGGTGTTAGCATGGTCTGGACCCCGGGAGGAGTCATGCATAGGGTAACCTTTTTGGCCAGGAGACAGATCTGATAACTAATTCTGTTATCTATGTCCAGCCAACCCCTGATGAAGTGTAAATTGCAAGTGTGGGTAAGGCAAGGAACTCCCAGGAGTAGTCTGCAGGCTTTATTAAGTGTCAGGGCTATTCTTTTTAAGGCCATGTCGGAGGCTGCACTGTTTACAACAAGATGATAGTCTATAACAGAGAAAACAGATCTTGTTAAGGCAAGTTTATGGGCATTTTCTGTAAGGCAGTGCCTATGCCTATATAGCTGCCCAATCTTCTTGTTTGCTGACTTGGAGATGAGATCGATTTAGAGTGAGTATGATAGGGAGCTGTCCAATGAAACTCCTACATATCTGACATTATTGACCACACCAAGAATATCGTTTTGTTTGTTTGTTATGAATGACTAGCTTGGCCGAACTGTATCTGCTGTCTGTTGATGCAAACAGCATGGTTTTGGTTTTCTTATAGTTAAGCAATAAATGCGAGTTGATGAACCAATATTCTACTAGACTGAAGTTGCTTTGCATACTTTGCTCCAGGGTTCTGATGTCGGGATAACTTTTGCATAATATGGCATCATGCTCTCAGAGGATTGGCATAGAGATTAATTTTAAAATTAGATCCTTCCTCTGGGAACCAGGGCCCCAGAGGTTAAGCTGGTCAAAATTAAACAAAGAACTGAGGCAAGGGAGACTCAAACTTCCAGATTTCCATTTACGCATAATGGCACATAACCTGCAGCACTTTGTGTAGTCAGACCCATGGGGCACGAGGACCCATGTGCCAAAGGAGTCGGAGTGTAAAGCACACATAATCAGATGCCTACTAATCAACTTGGTTCAATTTAATGCACCAGGGAAGATAACTCACCTACCTCCCACTGTGACCCACACTGTACAAATCTGGAAAAAAAGTTTTACAACTGGCTACCAGTAAGGGTGAGATTATTTCCCCTCCCCTCTCCATAGATGCTGTCCTGGCCCCACTCACTTGGTTCTTGAATCTATCCATATGCCTTGTTCAGTTTCCCACTGTCTGGAAAGCTGCAGTTGTGGCACCTATCCATAAGAGTGGTGACAGAACAAACCACGCCATCTACCATCCCATTTCAATATTGCCACCCCTTTCGAAAGCCCTTGAGCAAATTGTAGCTGAACAGTTAACAGAATATCTCTCCACCCACGGTATCCAGTGCCCACAGAAACATGGGTTGAGAAAGGATCATAGTACCACCACTGCTCTGCTCACCTATATGGACTACATCCATAAAGCCCTTGACAGTGGTCAACTCGTAGGTGCCATTTGATCCTACCATCACTAGGACTCTCCAACAACATTACCGCCTGGTTCAGAAGTTATCTAGGTGGCAGAATGCAATGTGTAAAAATCCTCTGACTCACTCTCCACTAGGTGCACCATATTATCAGGCATTCTGCAGGGATCAATCCTGGGCCCACTCCTATTTAGCCTTTATCTCAATACTCTTCCCCTAGTCTGCCCAAACAACCTTCTCATCTATGCAGATGATGCTGTGATTTAATCGAGCCAGCCTGATCCTGCACCCCTTACTTGTGACCTGCAATGTAGTTTTGACTCCATTGAAGCATGGTTCATTCAACCGAGATTAATTTTAAACTATAAAAAGGCCAAATCAATGGTCTTTGTTGGGCCGCATAACAAGTTTAAAGCATTCCGCCTGGATGTCACCAACATTGCCGACTCACCACTTGAATAGGTACCCACTTTCAGGTACCTGGGCATCACCCTAGACAGCATGCTCTCTTACCAAGAGCACATCTCGAACATCTCCAAAGCTGCCAATACCAGGCTAGGCCTCCTTTATAGACACCGGCACTGTATGACCCATGATGCTCTATGCCTCACTGTGACTAGCTCCATACTGTCTATTCTTGACTATGGCATTGCAGTATACGACTCTGCCTCTGCTACTGCACTTGGAAAGATTGGGGTCACCCTTAACAAAGCCTGCAGGTTACTCACTGGTCCTAGCCGGGACACGCATACTTGTGATCTCTATGTGCAAGTCAACTGGCTTAATCTTCAAAACAGAATCTCCTATCACACCTGCATTGCAGTCAAAAAGATCTCCCTTATGCTTGCCCCCCCATCCAACTACTCCTCAAGAAGGCCTCTGCAAACTTGTACTAAACAAGAACTGTGAACAATCAGGCCTTCCAGGTACCTTTAGGCTGGAAGTCCCAAGGGCGAAGAGCCTTTATGTACAGGGCACCAAGCTGGTTTAACAACCTCCCAGCACAAGTCCAGTCCACTTCCACCATAGGGCCTTTCAAAAACTCTCTCTCTCTATGCACATCTAGTTACCCTTAGTAGGCATGACTGCCGCACTTAGTCCTGGTGACCTCCAGCTTTTTCTGCCCAACCTATGCTGACAATGCCATCCTGGGCTGCTAATCTCTACATTTTCTAGTGCTATCTCATGGACTTATACATTGTTCTTAGTTGATCATTTTGTTAGGCTATTACCCTGCTTGTTCTATCTAACCAAGATTGATAATTTGTACCCATTGTACCTTTGTTTGTTACTGCTTCCTCTCTATAACCCGATTGTTTGATGTGGAGCCTTTGTAAATGAGCCCCGGGCTCAAAGGTCTTAATTACAATATTTCAATAAATAAAATAAAAAACAACATAGGCCTAAAGATGGGGGGGGGGATGCAATTAAATATAAAGAGTGGAAGGTGGAAGGCATATTACATCTCTTTGACATTATGCACACCTCCTTGAACACTCTGAAATCCTTCTCCCAGCTACATTAGAAATCTGGCATTTTCAAACAACACCATTGGAGATATCTCCAATTAAGACTAGCCCTACAGCAACTTATGGGATACAAGCTAGAGGGTAAGGGGTTGAACCACCTGGATACCATATTATGGCCAGATGAAGGGAGTGTAGTCCAAAGCAGAAGCATATACAACTATCTGTTAACCCTACCCCCAGACCTCAACAACAGGGTCAGACAGAGGTTGTCAGAGAAGCTAGGGCTGGAGGTCACTCATAAAATGTGGAGCCAATGCTGGAGTACAGCTCAATCTGCCATAAAAGGCACAAAAAACAGATTTACCCAATTCAAGATCCTACACAGATGGCAAAGAATACCCCCCGAGCTACACGTATGGGGGATAATCCCCACTGACAGTTGCTGGAGATGTGCCTCTGCAGGTGAAAACATCTTCCATATCCTGTGGACTTGTCCCACTATCTTGACATACTGGATGACTGTACAAAAGTATGTAATGACATTATCTGCAAAAATTATATTTACACCCCTTTTGGTAATGCTTGGGTTGTATCAATACATCATGCAAGGGGCACACTTGCCAAAAGGGAAGAAGCAATGGTTATTGGGGCCCTCATTACTGTCAAATGAATTTGTCTTAGACAGTGGAAGGAGCAGTCCCACCCCAGTGTGAAGGAATGGCTGGAGGAGTTAGGGAAAGCAGCAGGCTTCAAAAGGGTTCTACCTGTGGACCAAAACAGATTATAGGCTTACAAGGACATATGGGGTCCCTATTTATTCTCTAAATACTGCAGGCTACCATTAAATAGCTCCTTTTTCCCCTCACTGAGAACCAGATCAGCAGCACCTGTCAGTGTGAAACCTCGCACAGGGCAGCAGGAAGCAACTTATACCTCAAGGGAAGACTGAGCCAACATCTTGGGCCTAACTAGTAGAAATAGTTGTATGTCCTTTCCTCCTCAAAATTATACCTGGTAACCTGAACTCTAGTTTTACCTATCACCACAAACATCTAACTCCTCCTCCAAAGAGTAGATATGACCCACTGGATGCAGAGTATGGGTATTATTCACCCAGGATATTTAGCAGTTAAGATGCCCTGCCTGGTTTAAGGTTTTTTCTTCAGTCTATTGCTATAATATAACTATGGATGTAAATAATTATTTAGTTTCAAAATGTACTAATTTGTTTAGAGTTTACCTTAGATGTATTAAGTAACCTGTTCATCCAAGAGAGTAATCTTGGCTAGGTTTGTTAATAGTGTTGTAAGACATTTGTTGAATATTATGCTACTGTATGTGTTACTGTAAAGAAAGAACTGAAAAACTCAAATAAACTTTAAATGATAAAAAATATTGAAAAGAACTGTAAAGTATGGTATCAAGAAAGCTAAAAAACACACTAAACATTCCATAGCACAGACAGCTGATAAAAATAACTGTAAAATGTTCTACAACTACATTAATTCAATTAGAAATGCAAAGTGCCATTGATCATTTTTTTACAGTGACATTGATGTTAGTAACCCACGTGAATTGGCAAGCTGCTTTAATAAATATTTTCAATCCGTACTGTATATGCCCCTAAAATCAAGTCACTACAACCAGTACAGTCAAGCATTAATGAGAGAGTCATCATTAGTGATGAGGATATAATACAAAAAATTAATAAGCTGAATGTTCATTCATCTCCTGGACCTAATAATATTTCAAGGCATATACCTAAAATTATAAAAAAAATATATTAAACCTATTCAAATAATCTTTCAAGACTCAATTAATACAGGGATTACCCCGGATCGATGGCTAGCAGAAGTTATACCTATTCACAAGAGAGACAGAAAACATTTAATCAGACTACATTTCCACCTCTTCTGCTTTGTCATCTAGTGATACATGACATCCACCTGTATACACAACTCCTTAAATTTTCTCATGTGACTCTTCCACCTCTAACACAGTACCTCCTCTTGAGTATACTCCTCTCAGGAGAGGAGGCATTGTGAGTAACCCTGGAGACAGGAAATGGCACCGCAATCTGCATGGGGGTTGTATACAGACCCCTTTTCAGGGGGAGGCAATGGACAAGGAAATGATAGAAGGCATCCTTAGAATGGCAGAAAAAGGGAAGTTATGGTTGATGGGGGACCTGAATATGCCAGATGTTAACTGGAGCACTTTTGCTACAGCCACATCCAAGAGCAGGGTCATTCTCGTTGCCCTACAGGGGGCATGCCTCAGACAGCAAGTGTTGGAACCCACTCAAGAGGGAGCAGTCTTAGACCTAGTACTCTCAAATGGGTACAGAAAGAGGATCTCAGATTTAGGAGTGGGTATCCATCTGGGAGCAAGCAACCATCAAACAGTGTGCTTCGCGATAAACACAGCTGTAGAGTCAAGCCATAGAAAAGGAAGGGTATTGAACTTTAGGAGGGCTGACTTTGGCAAAATGGGAGAGTGCCTTAGAAAAGCACTAGCAAACAAGCAAGAAGGAGGAGTGGAGGAACAATGGGGAAAATCAGATCAAAGGGGCAACAAGCCTTTGTGTGAAGCAAATAAACAAAACAAAATGAAGGGAAAAAAAAAACACTATGGTTCTCAAATGAGGTATTGGGGAAGGTTAGGGACTCCTCTTCTACTCTCTCCATTGACTCTAAAGTTCACTAAAGTAAAGGAGAGGAGCAAAAGGCAAAGCCCATGGTAGCCCCTATCGAATCAGTTACAGTATGACTCTGAACATCCTGAAAAAGCCATTGGTCAAGTCTATATTTAAAAACAGACTTAAGAGTCACTAAGTACCACATGTAGTAGAAGCAAGTTCCAGGAATATACCACTCTCACTGAGAAGAAATGTCCCCTCCTAACAGTATAGAACCTGGACCTGGAGAGATGCAATGGAGGTCCACGTGTCTCCATAATAATTTGTTTAAAATCAAGGCCAATATCTGACAGTAGCTGTTGATCTTTGATAATATCCCAAACACACAGCAAATCAAATCAAAGCCTCCTGGTTTCTAGGGGGAAATTAATTTGAGAGTGTTTAATCTTTCATTATAGTTCATTTCACTCATTCCATTCATAAATTTAGTTATACAATGCTGTTCCCTCTCTATCCAGAGCTCATCATTTTTAAAATATGGGTTCCACAACTGACAGCCAAAATTAATGTGAGGTTGAACATATGCTCTATATAATGGTAATAGCACTGTAGGGTCTTTTGATTTAATATTTCATCTGATAGCCCACCATGTGTTTTTACGCTCGCTTGCGCGCAGGCGCAAGGAACGTTTTGGGAGAGTAGCACACTTGGAGGTGTGCCCCTCCCACCCAATGCACTGCTCCTTTGAGCAGGCGTGGCGGTCCTGCACCAATGGGTGCAGGAGCTCTGTATGACAGCGGTGTTCCTCTGCTTCAAAGCAGAACACCACTGCCATACGGAGCACAGTCTCAGGCCCTCCCCTCGCACATGCTCCCCCCGCCGCATCGCCCCCAAAGCTTAAACTTTGCTGACTGGGGTGCCCAACCCCTGTCGGCTCCATGGCCCCACCCCAAAGCCATCCTGCTACCACACTGGGAGCCCACCCTAGCGTGGCAAACCTCTGCTGTGTTTTGCCGATGGGGTGCCCAATCCCCATTGCTCAGCCGGCCCCCTGTAGTTTGCCGACGGGGTGTCCCAATCCCCTGTCGGCTCCTTGCCCCCCACACATCTTCTGCCATGCTGGGAGCCCACCCTAGTGTGGCAAATGTCCCAACGTCGTCGTTTTTTTTCTGTAAAAAAAAAATGGTCCCATGCGCATCTCCCTCCCCTCCACAACCTGCACCCACCCACAGCGCACCCAGCCTCTCCACACCCCTCACCCTTACTTACCTCCAGACTCTGGTGCAACGATCTTGTGGACCGGGAACATGTCTGCACTCTTCAAAGCTGACCGCTGAACTAAGAAATGCCAGTAAGCTGTATAATGGGCTAGATAGGGGTTTCAACTGTGCATATCTCAGTCATTTTTGAATTTTACCAAATTTTCAACATGGGGTTTTGGGACCCCTTCTCATGAATGATTTCACTGTCATGGCGGCATTACTCAGGCCGAAGGGTGATTTTGCAGGCACTGCGGAAATCACCCTTCAGGCTTGAATAAGCCATGACAGTAACAGCATTCTAGGAGAAGGGTGTCCCAAAACCCCATGTTGGAAAATTTGGTAAAATTCAAAAAAATGACTGTTTTACAAGCGTGCATTGTGCAGTTCCTACTCAGGCTCGTAAGTTTGCAAATTTTTAATATTTTCACTCCAGATTTTCAACATTGCCATTTTACCACACCTCCTCATGAGCAGTACAGCTGTCATTTTTCACATCTCACCCAAAACGTGTTTCCGCCCATGTAGCGTGCAATGGTTCAGTCGGTGTGCGAACTCAGTGTATGGGACACATTAAGAAAATCACAGTGACACTGTTCGTTAGCAGAGGTTTTAAAATGGCAATGTTGAAAATTTGGTGAAAAAATTCCTAAAAATGACTGTTTTACGAGCGTGTGTTGCACACTTCCCACACACGCTCAAAGGTTTACGAACTGCAATATTTCCACTCCAGATTTTCAACATTAGCATTTTAGCACACCTCCTCATGAGCAGTACATTGCTTTCTACATCCTGCCCAAAATGTCTTCCCACCCATGTAGCAATACAATGGCGCAGTCGGTGTGCAAATTAATGTATGGGACACATTAAGAAAATCACAGTGACACTGATCATGAGTGGAGGTCTTAAAATGGCTGTGTTGAAAATTTGGTGAAAAAATTCCTAAAAATGACTGTTTTACGAGTGTGCGTTGCGCAGTTCCTATGCACGCTCGTAAGTTTGCAAATTTTCAATATTTTCATTCCAGATTTTCAACATTGCCATTTTACCACACCTCATTATGAGCACTGCAGCAGTCATTTTTCACATCTTGCCCAAAACGTGTTTCCGCCCATGTAGTGCACAATGGCACAGTCGCTGTGTGAACTCAGTGTATGGGACACATTAAGAAAATCGCAGTGTCACTGTTCATGAGCAGAGATCTTGAAATGGCTATGTTGAAAATTTGGTGAACACATTCCTAAAAATAACTGTTTTACGAGCGTGCATTGTGCAGTTCCTACGCACGCTCATAAGTTTGCAAATTTTCAATATTTTCACTCCACATTTTCAACATTGCCATTTTACCACACCTCCTTATGAGCAGTACAGCTGTCATTTTTCACATCCTGCCCAAGACGTGTTTCCACCCATGTAGTGCACAATGGCGCACTCGGTGTGCAAAGTCAATGTATGGCACACAGTAAGACAATCACAGTGACACTGTTCATTAGCAGAGGTTTTAAAATGCCAATGTTGACAATTTGGTGAAAAAATTCCTAACAATGACTCTTTTACGAGCGTGCATTGCACAGTTCCCATGCACGCTCCTAGCTTTTCGAATTTTCAATATTTCCACTCCAGATTTTCAATATTGCCATTTTACCACACTTCCTTATGAGCAGTACAGCTGTCATTTTTCACATCCTGCCCAAAACATGTTTCCGCCTATGTAGCGCACAATGGGGGTAACAAAAAGGTCATGCTGACAATTTATTGTGCAAATACCAGCAATCGCACAGGGCATTAGGGTAAAGCACCATACATGCCACACACCACTGCAAATACCTGCAAGCGAACATTCGGCATTGACAAATGCTTGTTTGATTTATTAATCAATTCAGTAATCTGATTACTAAACGAAAGGCTACCATCAATGGTGACACTGAGATCTCTTTCACTTTCAGAATTGTTTAGTAGTTCACCTCTAAGAGTAAAGTTATGTTGAGGGTTATATGTGCCAAAATGCATTACACTATGTTTTCTGACATTAAAGCACATAATTTTGCATCTTGGAAGTGTGGGTGGCTGTGTATGTTAGTCTGTGTCTGTAGCTAATTTTTTGGGGATTTACAAGATCTGCTTGAAGTAACTACACCATTCTTGCTCACTGCATCTGTGAAGGTCTCCTGGACTGGATTTTCTGCAAAATGTCACCACAAGGTGTTTGCATTTTCAATTTAAAATCATCTTTTTGGAAGCTATCCCAAGTATAACAGAAATCAAGCAACTAGTTCTGACAAACTCCAGTGACTCTGGGTCCTGCTCGAATCCACATTTTTGTCTGGCTTGCTCCCAAGGGATCTACTTGTGGGCTTTTAAACAACTTCTTTAAATAACAAAGGAAGCACAAGGACAAAAGGATTTCACATCCTGCACTTGTGCTTGAGTAGGTGTGCCAAAGGCTATCAATGTAATGGGGCTGGGGACTGTTTGCCTGCAAGGTCTTGCATAGCTAAAGCCTCTTGTCAATCCCTGCCTAGCTGTGACCCTGGATGACCTCTGTCATGAGTTGAACCAATGTTGTACCAACAGTCACACCATGTCCAACAGCTGTCTGGGGGTTGCCCTCGTAACTTTTCTTGTCCTACTTTGCCTTGACACAATTACACTATCCTTATGGAATGAGGATGGCTCAAATAAATCTAGGACTGAGCACTATGATTTTACTTTCTCCAACCTTATTGTTTATAATACAAGGATACTACAAACTAATCTTCTACTCTACCAAAAGGGATGTCCCTACCGTTCTCTCTATATGTTTAGGAAACTACGGAACAAGTCTGCATTATCCCATCCTTTTCTAAATGTGGGGCTATGGTTCCTTGTCATCATTGCCATTCTGCTATCTGGGGATATAGAGACAACTTCTGGGCCACTAGGTGCTTATTTCTCAGCAGATGACATACATAGTATGTCCAGACATAGGCTGTTAATTGCACACTTGAATATAAGAAGTTTGATGTGTCACTTCATGGAACTGGAGTCATGGGTCAGACTGTACAATCCTGATATCATCTGTCTCACTGAGACCTGGCTAAAACCATCGGTTACTGACTCCCTCTGCTCCCTGCCAAATTACTTCATTATTCGAAGGGATAGGATCTCATACAAATGTGGTGGTGGAGTTGCTCTGTACTACAAAAATAATCTGACTGTCTCTCTTCTTGCTATCCTGGATGCTCAGTCGGTATGTGAATATTTGCATGCTACCCTTGCGTTGGGAGCCAAGAAACTGCATGTTATCTGTACGATAACCCCCCCAGCAGGAGGGATTGGTGGTCTAGAGTACCTGTTGGAAAATACCTCTCAGAATTTTAATCAAAATGAGGTTGTCATCTTAGGGGACCTAAACTTAAACTGGCTTGGGGCAGCTCTCAGTTCTCTTCAATCTTTGACTCATAGCTGCAACCTGCATCAGATGGTAACAGTGCCGACTAGAAGTCTATCTTCATCACCACTAGGCACACTATTGGATTGGGTGCTGGTAAACCGGATTGAACAAATCTCAGCCACTGGTACTCTTGCTGATGCCTTAACTGACCACTCTCCTACTTTCTGCATCCTGTCCTTGGGGGCACCTCCATCTCCTCCACAACATCTCATCACTCTCATAAACTTTGCTCACCTAGACCAAGAGGTGTTTCTGTATGACATCTCCAGAACTGATTGGTCAGAGATCTATCTATTGCACTGTTCTCAGGATGCTCTTAACCTCTTCATCACTAAATTTCTTGCGGTTCAATGTAAACATGCCCCAAAGATCACCCGGAGAGTGAGGGGTAAACAAACAAGATGGCTAAACAAAGACTTGCTCAAAGGTTTGCATCTTAGAGATAAACTCTGGAACCGCTACAAAACATCAGGCCAGCAAACAGATTTCAACGCTTACCGTATGCTACAGAATTCATGTAAAAGACAAGTCACAGCTGCTAAGAGCAAGTACTGTAAAGACCTACTGATTAACTCAGCCAATGATCCCAGAAAATTCTGGTCACACATCAAATCCTTCCTAGGACCCTCACAGTCAACTACCCCTGGTGATATGCTGATAAATGATGTGCATTGCAATGACTCACAAACCATAGCTAATTCTTTCAACCTGCATTTCTCTGATCTCTCCCAATATACCTCTTCCTTCGATCCCACTGCAGTGTCCTCCCACTCCTCATCAGGAACCTGTCTGGATAAATTGGAAGTATTGTCCCCTGTGCCTCCTTATACTCCTCCATTCTATTTTAAGGCTGTGTCTAGAAAGGAAGTCCTGAAGCTCTTGAGATCCATCTCTGATCATACCAGCTCTGGCTCAGACTCCCTTGAACCCCGCCTCTTCAAACTTGCAGCTCCCCTTATTGCATTACTGCTGGCCAAAATGTTTACGTTATCACTTTCAGGTGGAGTGGTCCCTGACCTCTGGAAAGCTGCTCAGATCACACCTGTACTTAAAAAAGGGGATCCTAAGGTTGTCATGAACTACAGACCAATTGCCATACTCTCAGTACTGAGCAAAATCCTGGAGAAAATTGTTGCAACTCAGACAACTGACTATCTACTTAAGCGCAGCCTGCTCTCAGATACCCAACATGGCTTCAGGAAAGGACATAGCACAACTACTACACTCCTTAAATTCACCACAGACACTCTTTCAAAAATGGATACTGGCAATCTGGCTGGGGCTCTCTTTATTGACCTCACAAAGGCTTTTGGTCTTGATGATCACACTTTGCTTCTCTCCTTGCTTCGACACTTGCATTTCTCCTCCTCTGTTGTTGACTGGTATGAAAGCTACCTGACAAATAGAGCTCAAGTGGTGAAATTTAATTCTTCTCTATCGAACAGTACCACCATTAACATTGGTGTACCTCAGGGTTCCATCTTAGGGCCTCTCCTGTTCTCTGTTTATATAAATAACATTGGAGCTGCTCTAAAATCCTGCTCTGCTATTCTATATGCTGATGATCTTGTCATCTATACAAGTTCTACTAATATAGACACTATCAACATAACCCTTTCCTCTGACTTTAACAATATCCAGAACTGGCTATACAACCACAAACTGGCTGTCAACACTAGCAAAACTAAAGCCATGCTGCGTGGATCAGCACCAAAGCTCTGGGCTTGCACAATAGCACTGACGGTGCAGGACTCAGAAGGTCAATTATTGGAATGTGTGACCTCTTTCAAGTACCTGGGCATCCTTCTAGATCAATCTCTTGATCTTAATCTTCATGTACAGTCTGTTTGCAGAGCTGTCAACTTCAAACTGGGTGTTGCATATAAGACTAGTTATATGCTCATGCCATCGGCTAAAATGGCCACTGCGAGGGGGATTCTGCTCCCCACCCTAACCTATGAGGCTCCCTTATTTGAGGCTGCTCATAAAACTGATCTACTCAGATGGGATATTATGTATAACAACATATGTTGCTATGCTTCTTCTGTTCCTTGGCTTAAACACCACTGTCATCTCTATAATGATCTTGGTTGGCTGTCACCGTTAGCTAGTAGGAAATACTACCTTGGCTCTCTTATTGATTTGATAATTCGAAATCAAACCCCTAGGTGTCTTGCAGCTATGCTTATTCATCAGGACACACTTCATGGTCTATGATCAGCTGATAAATCCTTTCTGAATTTGCTGAGGTGCCGCACTAGGAAAGGAGCTGTTGCATTTGAGCATGTGGCTCCACAGCTGTGGAATTCCCTTCCCCTCGACATTAGACTTTCTAGCTCCCATACATGCTTTAAGAGAAAACTGCTCTCGAATCTGCTGATTGCTGATACCTGTTCCCGCTTTCACCCTACCTAATGACTGATGTCTCTGGCCATGCAATAGTATTTCCTCACCTCTATATAACCCTCTTACTGCCTCAGTCTATCCCAGCTCCCTTTCCCTGCCCATGTACAATCTTGCACTGCAGGCATCTCCCTTACACTTACATATACTCATATAATCTAATTTCATGGCTTACTCCCCTCTTCCTCACTTACCGACCTTTTCCTTAATGACACCCACTGCTCTCAATTGTTATTTCTTCCTTTTGTATTACCTGTTTTTGTTTTTGTGTACCTTGTTCTGTTCATATGATATGTCACCTGATAATTTATTGTCCAAGGTCCTCTCTATTCATTGCATAGGTAGGCACCTATGAGCTTATGAATGGTCTACTCTGTATGTTTATGATATATTGTTTCCACTTTAACTCATTGTACGTAAAGCGCTTTACTTTGTATGTTCCGATATATTGTATCCTCTTTAACTCATTGTATGTAAAGCACTTATAATTTTTTATCCTGTTAAGTTTCTGCATGTCTGTACTCTCCTGGGTCATGCCTGAAAATAGTCATTTTATGGCTAGTGCACTTACCCAGTTAACAAAAGCTAAATAATAAAAAATGAAAAATAAATAAAAATATCAAATTTTTTAACAAATAGAAAAAGTTCATTTAAATCCTCCTGTAATATTGAAAAACTAGAGACAGTATAGCAAGGACCACCAGTTTTGTAGTCTGCATATTTAATCACCAAGCTTTTGAGATGGGAAGAAAGGTCAGCAACATAAATTTGAAAGGCCACTGGTGCCAATGTAGAATCATACTGCAGCCCACTGGTCACAGACTTCCATTCAGAGTTGTCTCCCTCTATTACCGCTCTCTGGTAATGGCCAATGAGCCAGTTTCTAATCCAGTTTACCACTTTGGAGTTAATGCTCATTTTTTTTTGTTATGAGCCCAGTATGGAATGGAATCAAAGGCCTTCCCAAAATCTAAAATGATGACATTACATGACGATCAATTGTCCAGACATTTGCTTGCGGATTCATAAAAACGTATCAAATTAGAAGTCACAGATCTTCCTTTTTTGAAACCATGTTGATTCAAATCCAAATTGCCTAAGTCTGCAAGGATCCTGTCTTTAATAAGACTCTCCATAACTCTACCTAGCACAGGAGTTAAGTTTGTGGTTCTATATTGCTCCTCCTCAGCTTACTCACCCTGGGGTTTTGCTGTTAGCATTGCTGCTAAATTAGCAGCCGAATTTATATGGTAAATCTCAACATGACTAGTTGACTCACCCTTCTCCTGGCATCTGGTAGCACCACTGGTACTATTGGTGTCAGAGGCAGCTTCTGAAAAAATGAGGGATATGCAGCAAATACATCAGTGACACAGGCGGACACTCATTTTTTTTTACATTATCAGCAGAGTCCAATTGCATATTACTGCACCTGTGCTTATTTCTTGTGCTGACTACTGCTGGGATGTCTTCCAGCCCTCACACTCACACAACTGTTCAAATGGCACAGAAAGCAAGCAATACAAAAAATATCATCCATCAACTTTGCAAAAATAATGAGAAATAAATAAACTGCACTAAAATACTTTTAAAGTCTTCTATTCTGCATCTTTCCTGGGATGCTGCTAGCAAATACTCAGCTGTGCACGGCCCTGCACACTCTCCACCTGTTAGGTCAGACTAAAATGCTCACAATTTAGCAAACAAAAAAAAAACACTGACGATTTCTCTGGCACTTTGACTACAACCTGTAATAAATGTATTCAGCAATCATCAAATTTATAGCAAGATTTAGAGTCAGTATTCTACAATAATGCTGCAGCAGCTCCAGAGATCTTACCTTCTCCAATACCTCATGAGTTCTGCAAGACCTTAGTTGTCTAGGAGAATCACATTGTAATGAGATTCTGCTGAAAGGCAACCATGTAGAGTCACTAACTATCTCTGAATTTTTTCCATGAAAATGCCCATTTAGCAGAATATCAGACACAAGGAAAACAAAACTGCTTCACAGAAAAATGTCAGAATACAGATCCACAATTTACACTGCACAGTCAATGTAAATAGCAGAATCCAGGCACAGGGTCAGACTTGACAGCAAGTAGTAGTAATAGAGTTTATTTCTTTATGTTGCCCTTCCCCTAAGGCCCAGGGTGCCATTACAATAAAATATAACTTAAAACAATACATACACTTAACAAACAAAGTAGTAGTGTTCATACAAACAAAAACAATACACTATAGATAAAATTATAATGAATCCAATTAAAACAATCCCATACATTGAATAAATATTAAAACTCAATAAAAACTGAAAATAGATGTGCTGCACAGTTTTAAATGGTGTCCCCAAAAGCCTGCTGTTGCAGTTAGGTTTTAAGACCTTTTCTGAAATTGTCCACTGAGGGCGCCTGCTGTTTCAAAGGTCCAGTCACCCAAAGATCTTAATCTTGCTCTAGGGACCATTAGAAGGCCCTCCTCAGAAGATCGAAGTAGGCGAACTGGGGTGTATGTATACAGGAGCTCATTCAAGTAGGCTGGTCCCAGTCTGTGCAGAGCTTCACAGGCTAATAAACCTAATTTAAATGAGATACATCACTTCACCAGCAGCCAGTGCAGATCATGCAGTGCTGGAGATGTATGGCAAGTTCATGGCAAGCCTGTGAGTAACCAGGTAGCTGCATTCTGCAGCAACTGCAGGCACCATAATGTACCTCCATTAGCCCCCAGGGTACAGAATGTTACAGTAGTCCAACTGCAAGGTCACAAACAAATGTATTAGTGTGGGCAGGTCTTAGTGGGAGAAGGGATCTGATCTGGCAGATGTTCCTGAGATGAAAATAGCCATTCCAGATTATGGTAGATACCTGGACCTCTATTGTCAGGCCTTCATCTAGATTGACTCACAGATTCTTTACCTTGGGGGAGGTTGGCAGATCAGAGCCACCCAGTCAAAGCCCAGTCACTCCTATGCCAGCCCCTGATTCCCCCCCCCTTCAGCCCACCTCTCCCACCAGTACCTCAGTATTCTCAAGGTTCAGTTTCAGCCAGTTAGAGGCCATCCAGTTCTGGGTCTCAGACAAGCATTTATTAAACACGTCAATGGTAGTCTAAGTCCCAGGTACAAAAAACATATAGAGCTGGGTATCATCTGCATGACAGTCAAACTTCAGCCCAAACCACCTTATGACCATGCACAGGGGTAGCATGTACACCACAAACAGCATTGGCGACAGGACTGATCCTTGGGGTATGCCACAGGATAGAACCATCAGGCAAGAGGAATAATTCCCCAATACTACCCTCTGGGTTCTACCCCATCAAGAGAACTCAAAACAGAAGACCACAGTGCTGGTGAGTCTGGCATACTCTCTGAGCCGGTCCAAAAGTACAACATGGTCCACAGTGTCAAATGGTGCAGAGAGATCAAGCAGGATAAGAATTGAAAGCTCTCCTCTATCCCTCACCCTGAGTAGGTCATTAAGCATCCTAACCAGGGCTGTCTTCATGCTATGCCTGACTCTGAAACATGCCTATAAGGGCCCATAGATGTCAGAGGCCTCTAGAAACTCCTTGAGCTGAAGCACAACCACTTTCTTAATAACATTCCCTAAAAAGGGAAGGTTTGAGAGTGAACAATAGTTCACCAAATCCTCTGGGTCCAGTGAGGATTTTTTCAGAACGGGCTTAACCAGAGCACACTTAAGTTCCACTGGAACCAGCCCCTCCTGCAAAGAGTACTGGATGATTTCAGTGAACACCAAGCCCAGTTGGTCAAAGCAAGCCATCAAGACATCCTAATGGACTTCCAAGCAGGTGTGTAAGGGCCATTAGGTTAAATGTGGGTCCATTTCTGATAAATGTCACCAACTTGCATCCACAGAATTTACATAAAATGGTCTGAAACCAGAAATTCTACAGAATTCCTTTCCACCAAAATTTTAACTTTCTGCACATCACTACTATGAACCAAAGGTGAGGTAAAACTCACCTTGTCAATATTTGCTGTATTATAAATTCTTTGCAAAAAAACTCCATTAATGCAACATTTAGAGTTCAAGTTAAAGTGACAAAAGTATGGAAATATGGCTTTAGGGTATCCAACCATAAAACCCCACCCCTACCCATTAAGCAAATCAGGTGTGCAGTCTTCCTTGGTGTTTTCAACCCTAAAGCTCACCCCATTAGGTGTGTATGTTTCTGGAGTGTATAATAGAATGGGGTGTGCATTAGGGTTGACAACGCCAAGGAAGACAGCTCCCCTGATTTGTTTTATGGGCGGGGGTAGGGTTTTATGTTTGGAAACCCTAAATTCACATTTCTCTACTTTAGTCGCTTTACCTGAACCTTAAATGTTGCATTAAGGGAGTTATTTGCAAAGAATTTACTTACCATTTGAGATAGTATAATCACATCCTTATTTGCCCATCCATTCATACTTTATCAGATATTGTAAGCATATCCTTATTTGCCTGAAGGAGTGCAGGACTCTCCAGGCCCTGCACTCTCATCCCTCCATAGATGTGTATATGCATGTTGATGTGGAAGTGCAGTGCCATCCAGGCCCTGTGCTTCCATTTGTAGGACAACAGCAACCAGCTTGTTAGTATAACCTTCTTATTACCCCACCTCAAAAACCGGGTACTAAACATTGTCAAATCCACACAGAAATGTCATTCTGTGTTACCACAATGAAATTCCATGTCAGAGGCATGAAAAGACATTTTGGCCCAGATTTTAGAAGTGACAGCTGTCACGTTCATGAGGTGGTGTAAAGAAATGGCTATCTTGAAAATCAGGGGTAAAAATCTTTAAAAAAATAGATTGCCAACAGCACATACTGTAGCAAGAAATAATGCAAGGTAAGCAGACTCAAAAATAAACCTACAGACAAGAAATAACAGCTGTTATAAATCCACAGGAAACTTCAACCAAAAAATATAATAAAGCAGTCCAGCTCAGTAATATTGTAGGAAATGTTGGTCTCACCATCATATAAGCATTACAGCAGAAACATCAATATTCCAAGCACCTCACAGGAAAAATAAATCTAAAGGAGGGCTACTCAGCATTAAGGGTTAGAAATCGAGTAATGTAGAAGCACCAGGCTCAGTTAAGTGGAGTGCCTGCTCTACAGTTAATGGTAGAGAAAGCATTACCTGCAGAGAAACAGGAGAATAAACGAGGATTCAAAGTTAACATACTGAATGGTATGTACCTGCATACCGATGCAGAAAGCCCATCACACCCCTGTATGCTTCAGAGGACAACCACATATAATAATATGACATTGGAAACAGGCAACATAGCAGAGAAACATAGAAATAATGGATTTAGCATGCCCACAACACTAAAACTCCCGAAAGCAAATTATAACAAGCAAACCAATAGCCGAAGCTCAAGTGAACCATACAGAATAGATTAGTCCAGAGCAACAGCAGGTCATCCCTCTTCATCCCACCCCATGGTAGACAAGGTCATCTGAGAGATCAGTTTATCCACAAAAGCAGAGGCAGAAGCCGGTCTATAAAAATAAAGAATTTGACTTTCAGGATGGCGATTGGTGGGTGTGGGTGCAACTAGACACTAGGGAATGCTTAAGAGTATGGGGATGTTGATCAGAGGGTGGGGATGCCACTAGACATCAGGGACAAATATATAATTATGGGGACAGGATCAGAGGGGTGTGGGGCACCACTAGACATAGGAAAATTATAATTATTACAGGGGCAGTGATCAGAGAGGAGGGGGCACAACTAGAGTCCAGGAAAACTTTTGATTATTACAGTAATGGCAATCGGAGGGGTGAGGGTGGCACTAGTCACCAGGGAAATCTATAGTTATGGGGATGTTGATCGGTGGGTGGTGGTGCCACTAGACACCAAGGAATGTATAAGCATTATGCAATTATTCATACAGCTATTATGAAGTGCTAACTGAGCATGGTAAGAAGCCAAATCTTTAAAATTTAATAACATTAGAGCGGTTTAGTATTTTTTTTTACCAAACCAGCCAAAGGTAGATCTGTGGGCCAAGCCCTTTCTGCCCCAAAAATTGCAGACCAAATTCCAATCCATCTGGCCACAAGGTGATGACAAAAAACAGCAATGAAACACTGTGCAGGCAACAATGTTATATCAACGGAACAGGAAACAACCATAGGCAAGTCATGAAAAAGGATTTAAAAACAAACAAAAAAAACACACCTTTGGAGTCCTTTTTCCAACAGATAACTGTAGAATCCATGAAATAGGGGCCTGATGATCAACAAACATGTGCTGGCCTCCCACAATGATGTAATTTGTGTGTATTTTTTTATTTTTTAATTGTTTTTATAAAAATTAAAAAGATGAAGCATAAGAAAAACCCCACTAAAAAGGATTCCCCACATGAAAACTTCATAAAGCTGTTTTGAAGTGCTGACTAAGCATGCTCAGAACCTGAATTTTGAAAAATGTTATAACTTTTGAATGGATTCATATTTTTTCACCAAACCAGCAAAAGGCACATCTGTGTTCAAGCCCTTTCTGCCCAGAAAATTTCTTACCAAAATTCCAAACCAGCTGGTTGAAGCACGATGACAAAAAATAAAAACTGAAAAACTGCAATTTTTTTAAGTTATTTTGCTAAGCACATCCAACTGGGACAAAACTTGCCACATAAAGAGATCCACCCATATTGAGTATTGTGATGTTCTAGACCCAATAGAGGCTCTTCTCTCCTACTTCTTTCTACAAAAATACCTTTTTATCTGGACAAAACCTTTGTGTGTCAAATCAACAGCTACAACATCCACTGAAGGAACTACTCCGACTTACCTGGGAGCAGTAATTGAGTAATCAGGCATCATGTCCAAAGCAGAGATGCCACTCACCGATCCCAAGCACACCCCACCGCAGATGCCAGAAAAGCAGGCCAAACGTTACAAGGCCCTGGCGGTAAGCACTGGCCGTGCCTCTACTTCTACACCAGTCCCTTCTCATCTCACTGAAGATTGGCTCCTGCAAGCCCTGGAGCCACTGACATCTGCCATCCAGGAGCCTACCACTGAAGTAAAATCTGTGAGATCTAATTTGGGAGATCTGGGCAGGAGTGTGGGAGACGTGGAAGCCCGGGCCTTCTCCCTGGAAAATTGGAGGAATAGGGCAGAAGTGGATACTGCAGCCTTGAAAACCAAAATTACTAAATTAGAGGAGAAATTAGAAGACTTAAAGGGATGCAGCCATAGAAATAACTTAATCATTTTTGGGCTGCCCAAAGGAGAAGGGTCTACCCAGATTCTATTTGCACAAAAATCCTTAGAACGAATAGCTGACCCATTGCATGATGTCCCTGTGTATATAGTGGAAAAAGCACACAGCTCCTTATGCCTGAAACCCCAGGCTGGTACCCCTTTTGGCCCCTTCATGCTTAAACTTCTGAATTTTTTAGACAAACAATATATCCTGCAGAAAATTAGAGATTTGAAGGACATTCTTTGGGAGGGCAACAAGTTACACCTGACACAGGACCTGCCTGCAGGAACCCGGCAGAAACGTGCAACATTCCATCCTGTAGTTACTAAAATTATTGCTTCGGGGATTCATTTCAGGATGCAATACCATGCCCACCTTCAAATTTACTTGCAAGATCAATGGCAATCATACGACAACATAGAAGCCGCCACGAATGACCTTAAGAAGTGCCTGCTCGATTTGTTCAGGGACATTTGACTGCCTATTTGCCATGGATAGGTGAAGTTCAACACTTTCCAAGGGGTAAATGTAAGATGGTATGTGTTAACAAGGATTACTCCATACTGGGATATCCCCTTTTTTTTCCTGGTCCCCTGCTCTCTCGCTGAGGTGATGGGACATAATCTGTTGTTTCTTAGGTTCTTCCCTGTGTGAGACATGTCAGAAATATTGACACAGCTTCCTGAACCCCAGTTTATTTTTGATGATTGATGTGTTGTAGCCTGGAAGCTGGACTAGTTATGGGCTGTTTTCCCATATTGGAATGGTACCTCTAATTTGGGACAGCAAACCCGGTCTTTCTTTTTTCACTTTTCAAGTGATAAGGCCATATAGGCCTTTCTTAGAGGGATATCTCATATCCGAGAGAGTTTTTTTGTTAATTGTTCAAACTGAATTGGGAAGCTGTATCTTCAGAGGGGCCTCCCCTGATTGGTGCAGCCAAACGGAGGACATGCAGCAGGATCTGCAGGAACACCCTGTCCCCTTGTACTGACTTTCCGATGGACTTGTTGGTAGCTCATTGGACCTGAGTAGCACATTCCTTTCTATCTTTTCTTTTGCAGCTAATAGCACATTTTATTTGGTTTAGGAACTCAGAAACTGCTGTCTAAAGGATTTTTGAGGAAAACAGGTTTGGATATTTCCTCAGGGCTTGATCCTACTCTTTTTGAAGTGGTTGGAGTGGAGGTTGGGGGGCGATTTTAAAGGGTCTTATATTAGTACCAAAACTGAACTGTAAGGAAAGAATAGACCTCATAAATGTAATATAGTTCTCTGGCAGTCCTACTACTGTTTTCCTTTTCCTTTTTGTTTGGATTCCTTAACAAAGTGCATATTATAGGAGGTGCATCACTTCGTTTCTGTCATGTTTCTGCTACTCTTACTACTATAGTAGTGTGGGGTGGGCAGGGGTTGGGGCATTGAACTATGTGGGTTAAGAGTTTCATGCACCAAAGTGCTAACTGGAGGGGAGGGTATAAAGTAGCTTAAGTGGTGGGGAAGCAGATATTCCCTGGGCATAAGTTCTGTTTTCCGAATATTAAGGTTGGGGGGGTGGGATTTTTCTTGTTGACGTTGGAATCGAGGGACTCATACATGGGGGAGGGGTGCCACCAGAAGGAGTTCTTATTTGTGTTCAACCAGTTTCCAGATTCTGTTATGTTATAAATATTATACATTGACAAGTTTACATTTACTTTGTGTTTACCTTCATCATGGCTGTCTATAATTTCTGTTCATGGAATGCGAAAGTGCGCAGTCCCCTACTAAGCATGCCAAGGTACTCTTACATTTAAATAAGTTACATGTTGATATTGCCTTTTTACAGGAGACCCACTTACCCTCTTCCCAGGTTCTCCTTTTTAGGAGGTCCTGGGTGGGCCAAACCTTTGGTGTGGGCCCTGATACCTGCAGTAGAGGTGTGGCCATTTTAGTTGCTCGGAGGCTTCTGTTTCGCCTCCTACAAGAAATTTGGACCTCAATGGGTGCTTTATTCTTGTTAGAGCTCTCCTAGGCCACCTAGAGGTCATTCTGTGAACCATCTATGGACAAAACATAGAGGATTCTAGGTTCTTTACCACACTTATGTAGACTCTGTCCTCCTGGTGTTTCCTACCCATGATTCTTAGAGGAGATTGGAATCTGATACAATGTAATGCTCTGGATAAATCTGGGGGCTCTCATCAAGTGTTATCAACTAGTCAAATGTCCCTTCTGGATTTTATTAGCTCAACTGGCTTGGTGGATCCTTGGCAAGTCCTCAGTCCATCCAGTCATCAATATTCCTTTCACTCCATCCCACACAATTCCTTCTCGGGAACTGATTACTTTTTGTTGGGATCTAACTACCACTCAGGTGTATCTCTTTGTCACTACCACCATCCAGTCTTTCTTCAGTTGAATTTAACCTCCTCCCTTTCTAGAGACAAGATGTGGATCATTAATAATCAGTTGCTCAAGGCCAAGTAACCCTTAAAGCACATACAATCATGTGTTACAAATTTTATGACACTTAATTCTACTTTGATGCCCAAACTTGATATTCTGTGGTGTTACACAAGGTCCCTGCACCCTGATTGGTACCCCCAGAGGTACACCATAGACAACTATGCTTAGGTATGCTATACTAACATATAGGGTTGGTGTACCACCGTAAAAAGAGTAGATGTCAGGACATGTATGCATATTAAAGTAATACACTTTGCTTGCATATATATATATATATATATATATATTTTTTTTTCTATGTATTTTCTGTGTATTTCTTACTCATAAGATGTTAGGACTTCTGTGTCCTTGGAATGATTATGATATAAGTCGACATTGCCACCTTTTGGTGATTTGTACTACCACACTTAGTTATGTAAGACTCTGTACACTGTACTCTTTTGTTTTACAAACTGATGACTACTACAAAATTGTATAATATTATCTTGGACCATGGAGCCACCTCTAATTTAACCAGTAGGGCTCATCTTTGTGACTAGAAATGTTTCTATCTTACAGTAACCATAGTAATTATCATAGGTATATAATGTGAGACACTAAGACTTATATCTCAGAGACCCCAAGAGACATGAAGAAACCTCAAGGTATAGGGAATGCTTAGCACTGGTTCCTGGTTCATATTGGTAAGAACTGCTTAGGGCAACTGTGATTCATTCTTTGGCAGTAATAAACAAGTTTATTACTCTTATGCAATGTGTCTGTGATTCCTTACATTCCCAATATTGCCAGAACCTGAGAGTGAGGTTTAGACCTCCTTACAGTGGGGTGCCATTAAATGTTTGCTTTGGGGAGAAATCATTTGACTTTCGAAGAGGTGTAAAAGTCAGACCTTGGCCTTGCTCACTTCCCTGATCTCCCGTATCAAATGGCTAGAGGAACGTATCTCAGCCTCTTCTCCTCAATCAGACTGGGAACTTTTAGAGCACCTCAGATCACAGTATAATAACCAGTTGGGTGAAAGGGCTGAACATATGATTTTATGTTCAAAAATAAAATATTTTGATCAAGAGGAAAAGGCAGGAAAGTTGTTGGATCTTCATCTTAAACAACAGGCAGCAGACAAAATTGTCCCCTCAATACATAATGCCTCTGGTCAACTTTTGACATCCCCTCGAGACATAGTAGAAACTTTTAGAGGATTTTACCAGAAACTATATGCCCCTCCCTCTACCCAGTTTAATCAAGCACAATTTGACTCTTTCCTTCTGGACCTCCAACTTCCCAAACTGACTGAACCCCAACAAACAATTTTGAAAACCCCTTTGACCCTTTCAGAAATGTTGTAGGCAATAGATACTCTTGCCATGGATAAGGCCCCAGGCCCTGATGGTTTTACCACAAATTTTTATAAAACATTAAAAGAACAGATTGCCCCAGTTCTTCTTAATACATATGATTACATTTTTGAAAAAGGGCATATCTGACCCCTCACTAACTACTGACTCTATCGTGGTCATTCCTAAACTGGATTGAGATCCTTTACTGCTTACCAACTATAGACCAATTTCACTCATCAATGTGGACTTTAAGATTCTTTCTAAGGTGCTAGAAGCTAGACTATGTCTTGTTTGGGATTCATTAATCAGTTGGGAACAAGTGGGGTTTGTTAAAGGATGACTGCCAACTGACCACCTCCAGAAAATCATATATCTTCTCTCAGCATCCAGGGATCTTGCCATTCCCTCTGTGCTTGCATCCCTGGATGCCAAGAAAGCTTTCAACAGAGTTTCTTGGGATTATTTGTTCACCCTTCTACCTAAATTTGGCATTCCTAGAGAGTTTATACAATAGATCAAAGCTTTATATTCCTCTCTTACTGCAAGATTCTTGTGTAATGGTATGTTATCCCAGTCTTTTTCTCTGTTTCAGGGCACAAGACAAGGGTGTCCCGTATCCCCTTTTTTATTTAATTTATTTCTGGAACCCCTCATCAGGAAAATCAACTCCTCTCCTCAGGTTACCAGTATCTTAATTCATACTGCAGAATATAAACTCTCTGTTTAAGCAGATTATATTATTCTTCACCTTTCTTCACCAGCTACCTCACTTCCTCCAGCATTACAAATAATCTCTCAGTTCAGTATTGTATCTAACTACAAGCTCAATCTTACTAAGACAGAAATGATGCCCCTTAATAGTAAAACCCTTAAAGCTGATGTAGACCACCTAGGTCTTTCCTGGAGGATAGAAAAACTTAAGTATCTGAGAATTTTTCTCAGTACCTCCCCTAGTAAATTTAAACACTATAATCTGGATGCTATAATCTCCTATATCAAAACTGATCTGGAATGCTGGTCCCTTTTGCCTTTTTCATTATGGGGCAGATTAAATGTTATCATGATGTATATTCTACCCCACCTATTGTATCCTTTACAGATGTATAACTGGTCTCTTCCACATTCTTGGTTCATTCAGGTCCACAGACTTCTTGCTTCCTTTCTATGATGAGGTAATATGGCCCACCGGGCACTTTCTAAATCAATGAGGAATAAACTGGATGGTGGTCTGCAGGTTCCCAATCTCTATATGTATCACTTAGCTCTGCATCTTTCTAGGTTTTGCTATTGGCTACGATCCCCAGAAGAGGGACACTATACCCCCCAGTCGGTGGATATAGAATACTCTGTTTGTTCATTGTATGGTATAGATCCCAAGGTGCTCCCTTTCCTACTCAGGAAAAAGCTGCTGTTCCACTCCAGGACACTCCCTTAGGGTTTGCCTTACAGACTCACTCACAGCTTTGCTTCTTCCTGGAGTCTGTCCAAATAAGGACACCCTTCAGCCTCTAACAGGGAATCCAAATTTCTGTGTTGCTGGGCAAATGTTTTCCAGGCATTTTTGGCCAAGGATGGGAGCAGAAACAGTTCAAGAGCTAACCTTGAATAGCAAACTACTCCCCTTCCAAACAGCAAGAGAGCAATTCTATTGGTCCTCTCCATCATCTTGCTTTAAATTTTTTCAGGTCACTCACATGCTTTCACAATTTTTTGGCCCAGGCCCCTGGCAAAGTCCCCTCAGCTCTGTTATATCACCCCTAGTTTCTTCAGCACCCTCTGCTCATCTGGTATCATATTATTATCACTCTTTACAATCACTTCTGACTGCTAGGGAAGGCCCCAGAGTATGTGGTTGGGACCAGATTCTCCCTCCCTCCGCATCTTCCAGGAACTAGTCTCACATCTGGAGACACTTATATAATTTTATCAGATGGAATCAATATCATCTTATGCAATTCTATATTCTTCATAATCTATACTACACTCCAGAGTGGTTGCATAAGATGGGTCGTGTTTCTAGTGATCTCTGCTCCAGGTGTGGACAAGAGCCTGGTTCCCTATACCACGTTCTTTGGACCTGTTCAAAGATTACTCCCTTTTGGAATTCTATTCACAGTCATCTAGATCCCCTATTGGGGCTTTCAGATGCGTTCCTTCCCGAAATATGTATAGTGGGGGATTATTCTGGGTCCCTCATTGACAACCAGAGAGCACATATGGCTTTGATATCTACATGTGCAAAGAAGGTAATCTTGCATCACTGGATAGATCAAGACACCCTTCATTTCCTGGAATAAGGAAATCCTGTTTGCTTTACAGGCTGAATGCCTGGTAGCTAATATTTCTGAAAGCAGTTCCAGATATGAGAGGGTCTGGGAACCATTGCAAACTTTGTTGACTATATAAGGATTGGGCACCTTTTATTGTCTTTATTTACCTTTAAATATTTATAGGTATGAATGTTACTATTTGAAAAGTGGAACCTTTGGCAAACTGGATAACCTTCTGGTGGCTTGGGGAGGGATGGGAGGGGTGGGAGGGGTTGGTAATTATTATAAAACTATGGTTTATACTTATAGAGTACCTAGTGTTACTATGCAGTAGGATGTTTGTTGTAAGCTTTATTGCCTCTATACTATGTTTTACCAATTCCAGGTGTATCTATCTGGCACAGTTATGATCACTGTTATATCTGTACCATGTTTCATTTTTGAATAAAGCATATTACAAATGGAAATAAAAAGAAGAGAGATCCACCCCACGGGACTGCATATGCAAACCTTTCTGCAAATCTGTTGAATGATTGGGAAGATATTAAAGTTCAAAATATGAGGTTTAACATTGAACACCCTGTTCAGCCCTAAATATAGGGGTGCTACCATGCCCCTATAATTAATTTTGTTCAGCCCCTATGCAACAGCTGGGGGTCTACCTTGAAAGGAAAGCACCACAGATTGAGAAACAGTGAGATAAAGAGATTAGTAATGCTCAAAGGCTAAATAGTGTCATATTGTGCTGTAACTTTTTTTTTTGGGGGGGGGCAAGTCTCCAGATAGAGACATGATTCCGGTACAGTAAAGATGGTCATTACTGTTTTACCCTACTGCTAATTTTAGGTTCTGAAAAATGGTTGGAAACAAGAAATGACAGGTTTCTATAGCTCCTTAACCCTGCATTTGCTACCTGTTTAGTGGAAGAGGATGTCATGTCATGACCGTAATTATGACTGTTCACTGTGGCTCAGAGTTATGGGCAGAGGGCAGCAATAGAAAACATTAGGAAGAGGTGCACTGTAACATTCTTCACTAAATGGCATACGGTGATATCACATAAAATTAAATGAAAGCTACACTGCCATTCACAGTGTGTAGGGCTGAACTACCATGATCTGCTTGGAACTAATGATTTATGAGGTACGTAAAAAGGCTGAAAGACTCAAAGCAAATGATTGTTTAGGAGTAGTAGAGGATCAGTTGGGGAACTGTCAGCAATAAGAGCCTCACACCCATGTGTGAGGCTGATCCCAATTAGCCCTTTTTGTGCAAAAGCACTTTTCTTTTACCTAATGATTGTTGCAGTGTGGTAAATTGTATCAGGCTAATTTCATTGACTTGTAAGCTGACATTTTCTGTAACCAGAAATGCCAGACTCCCTTAAAGTTGACATCAAAGGAAGAGTGCAGTAGTGCAAGATTCAATAGCATACAGTGAATGTCAGAGATTTGTTTATAAACTGTAATCTTTTGTTTGCTGGTCTGCTGTTCTCCTGGGGCTAAATATAGTCACAGAGGACTATACTAAGCCCCATGAGCACAGCACGACCAGCAGAACCAGCAAACATCTGATTTGAGCTTACAAAATCAAAATGCACTGGATTTGGTCACCCTCTTGAAAAAGTATTATGTGGCTGAACGAGTTCTCATTTTTTCTTTGTAAATACCAGGAATGCTTCACAATGACACACTGTTATGGATTAAATGACTTTTGCCATGAGGATGTTAAAATTTGCACATCGGGACAGTGCTCCCAGTAGACACAAGTTCTCGGTGTGTTCTAGGAATAAATCAGCTTCCGGTAGCAAGGGGATTTAAATTCGGACCACTACTAATGAAATAATGAGTAATTTACCAAAAATGGGTAAACTGTTTACTTTTTAGGGCTATGGGTGGAGTCTACAGCCATTTTGCAAGAGCTGTATAGCTCTGAAAATGGCCAACTGCAAAACCCCTTCCTTTGGACTTTTGGAAGTATCCAAAAGCCCAACAGAGTTGAAACCCCTCCACCTTGATCAGCCTACAGAATAACAACCGCACTATTTCGGCTGTTACTTCCACATTCCGATGCATGAACTGCACATGTGCATGACATGCGCATGTTCAGAGTCATGCGCATACACAGTTCTGCGGGTGCCACCATGTTGTGAATGGCAAAATGCCATTCAGTATTTTCTGTCCCCCCCCTCCCCAAGTCATGCCTGACATCTCATGGCACACTGGGAGTCCACTCCAGTGTGCAGATATTTTTTTTCTATAAATTAGAAAACAATCCCTCATCAATTTTTGGCCCCTACTGCCCCCCTGCCCAAGTCATGCCTGACATTGGGGTGCCCACTCTCCATGTTGGCATTCATGTGGCACACTGGGAGCCCACCCAAGTGTGCCGAAATGTTTTTTTTTTTTGTTTTGCTGAAAATTAGAAAACAGTGCCTCGTTGTCAGGTTTTTTTTTCCTGTGAAACTGATAATGGTCCCTTGTTGTTGCTGCAGTCCCCCTCCCCCCTCCCTATCCTCACACTGAGCACCCACACCCCCACCAACCCAATACTTACCTCCAGAGGTTGGTGCTGTCATCTTCTCTGGACCTGGACACGTCTGCACTCTTCAAAGCCCAAATGTGAACTGAAGAATTAAAGGTAAGCATGCTATACAGCCATTCAATGGGGTTTTCAACTTATGCTGCTATCTCAGCCATTTTTTTGAATCTTTGCCCCAAATTTTCAAAATGGGGTTCTTGGGACCCCACCTCAAGAAAACTGTCAGTGTCATTTTGTTACTCTGTCCCAAAAGGTGATTTCATGGTCACTGTTTGGAATCACCTTTCAGGATTGATTCACAAAATGGCAGTGCCACTGCTCATGAGGTGGGTTCCCAAAAAGGCCATGTTGCTTATTTGGTGAAAAAATCTCAAACAATGACTGCGTTGTGAGCATGCATTGCACAGTTTCTACACACGCTCCTAACGTTGCCAATTTTTAAGATTTGCACTCCACATTTATAACATTGTCATTTTTGCACACCTTCTTCAAAACAGTACAGCTGTCATTTCCAACCTGTCCAAAATGTGTTTTTGCACCTGTGGCACAGAATAGCATGTTTGCTCTGTGCAATCACCTTTCAGGACAATTGAACAAAATAACACTGGTACTGTTCTTGAGGAGGGGTCCAAAAAAGGCCATGTTGAAAATCTGGTACAACGCCTCCAAAGAATGGTCAAGTTACACCTGGGTATTAAATAAGTTCTACGCACATGTGTAACTTTCATCACTTGATATCTTTTCACAGCCCTATTGGCTCTGGCTAGAACTAGTTGTTTTATGCTGCAGCATTCTACGGTAAACTCCTTACAAGAATTAATTTTAAGGAGGCAGTATAGCTCAGTGGTTTAAGGCTCTGCACTGCAAACCTGGAGACCTGGGTTTGAATCCCACAGCCCCCACTTGCATACTGTGTGACCCTGAGCAAGTCACATAACTTCCTTGTGCTCTCAGGTCACACTTGTATGTGCCTACAGACCCACTGGTAGAAATTAACATAAAAAAGAAGGGCAAAGCTGACAGTGCCCCTTCAACATGTATACTGTGGGCTATTGAATCTCCCAGCTCTGCAGTCCTCCTCTGATGTCAGTTACAGGGCATTCTGGGATTTCTGGTTACAGGAAATGGAATCTTAGAAGTCAGAAAAAAATAGACAAACACATTCTACTATACTTCAGTAAACAGTAAGTAAAAATAAAAGGTTTTTTTTACACAAAATGCAAATTGGAATTAGCCTCACACTTGGTCGTGAGGCTCTTATTGCTGACAGTTCCCCTAGCACCTTTTGCATATATATATATATATATATATATATATATATATAGTTATAAAATTGGTTAGCAAATCCAAATCCAAATCCAGTGTTCTGATTGTATAAGACACATCACATGACCATGCGTATAACAGAGTGCAACCACACACCTGCATTTTTACAGCCCTCCAAAATAATTTTGGCATTTTATAAGATAGATAACCCACTCTAGGGTGTGCTCTTGCATTCTGATATAAGCACACCTTAGCTGGTTGACACACTCAGCATTCGGCCTCGTGCGTAACAACACACACAAAGGTATGCGTATATCGGAGCATGACCGCACACCTAAGAGTGGGTTATCTGTTACATACATTATACAGGTACTGTAGCACCTGTACTGTATATTAGGATTGTATTGGTGTTTCATCAAAAATGGCCATTTTCAGAGGGCTATATCTTGGCCATTTTACATTGAAGGACTGTGAAATTTGGTGTACACTTTCTCAGACCGAGAGTTCCATAACACCTGAAATGTCAAGAGGCTACCTTTTGAATCTTTTGAGACATTAAGGCCAAAATTACATATTTTAGACAGATTTCTTGCATAGATGCTTGCTCTGAGATAGCTCAAAAGTGGGAGAGATCTGAGGTAGGAAACCTATAGGTTCTGTAGGTTCAGTGTGTCAGTTTGCATCTGTATCTCCCCTCTACCCCAAGGATGAGGCTGAAAATAGGCAGAATTGCCTAGTCCTCCTTTCCTGATTGACAAAACCTAGCTAAACTAAACTAAATATCAGAATAGGTCCTTTTGAGTTCTTTGTTAAAAACATTCATTTTTAAGTAAAGTGCAGATATTTGATCACACTTGCACAATGAAAAAAATCAGTGAGAAAAAATAGCACTATTCAGTGATATTTTTCTATGCTAAAATTCTTCATAAACAATATCTTGAAACTTAAACAGCTGTTTTAATACTTAGAAGTGCAACATTTCAGTGTTTGTGAGGAAGGGGTACTTTTCATTTATCATTTCATTTTTATGTTGATCAGGAAAATAGCACTGGGCCATGTGCCCGCTTGTACAGACTCAACTTGGAATTAAAGAATACACTCAATAAAATTCACTATACAGTAAACAATATATCTATACAGTTGCTCATATACCATTCACACATTCCCAGTCCTGGAGGCATACTGGAAATTCATAAATACATTTGTATATACAGTAACAATTTGCATACTGACGTTATTTACAGAACATATATTGACAGTACAAGGTTTGTATTACAAGTATAGTCTATAACTAAAAGACAAAGGACCTCTGTGCAGAAACACTGAGGCAAGGGTTACCCCAAAGGGCATTTGGCTGGGAAGCCAAGTTTCAAGAAAATACAAAATCACACATGCCCCCACAATGCAAAGCATCATGGACTTCATATGCAAATCACCACAGACTGTTATGCTGATCCACCTTACAGACTTGCCGATGCTGGCTCCCCAGCCAAATGCCCTTTGGGTAACCCTTGCCTCAGTGTTTCTGCACAGAGGTCCTTTGTCTTTAAATAATTTTTATTTTAATGGATTCACCACAATATATCCAAGTCACACTGCCTTAAGGGTAGGCTGGTCCATTCCACTGGGGTGTCAAACAGATGAGGCATACTGATGAGTCCTGGTAGGATGAAACACGTGTCTATGTCTCTGTTAGCACCCTTTGTAAACTGTGTGAGAGGCTTCGGCACCATGCAATTCTGTTTAAAGTTGGACCAGCATAACAATCTGTGGTGATTTGCATATGCAGCCCATGATGCTTTGCATTGTGGGGGCATGTGTGATTTTGTATTTTCTTGAAACTTGGCTTCCCAGCCAAATGCCCTTTGGGGTAACCCTTGCCTCAGTGTTTCTGCACAGAGGTCCTTTGTCTTTTAAATAATTTTTTATTTTAATGGGTTCACCACAATATATCCAAGTCACACTGTCTTAAGGGTAGCTGGTCCATTCCATTGGGGTGTCAAACAGACGAGGCATACTGATGAGTCCTGGTAGGACGAAACACGTGTCTATGTTTTCTGTTAGCACCCTTTGCAAACTGTGTGGGAGGCCTTTCGGCACCATGCAATTCTGCTGAAAGTTGAACCAGCATAACAATCTGTGGTGATTTGTGTATGCAGCCCATTATGCTTTGCATTGTGGGGGCATGTGTGATTTTGTATTTTCTAGTCTATAACTAGTTCAATCGATAGTGGGAAACGTCATGTATATGTAACCCCTAATTTATAAGTTACATTTGCACTTCATGTTGCTTTTGACAAACTTTTTCAATGATGTCTTAAAACTGTACCTATTTTTGAGTTTACGCATGTACGTCAAACTCCTTGGGAGAGTAGGTTTTGAGGTGTATGACACTGTCTGTCCAATGCAGAGTTCTCTGCATGGAGCTCGACAGTATCACACCAATCCTTGGTCAGGCTGGTCCTGATGCTGTTTTGCCTGTAGTGGTCTGCACATGAAAGGAAAAAGCCATGCCAATCCGGAGCCAGCTTTTTCCTTTCATCTGCAGGTCACTGCAGAGCAAACAGCTGTTTGCGTCATGACAAAGATTCTCTCACTCATGCAGAGCAGGCCACGGCCTAAGCTCCGTAAGGGCTGGGAGTATTGAGTGCCCAAAGGCACTTTTATTGTATGGGGGGGGGTTGCTGTAGGGTGAAAAGCCTTAGGTCCGCTGAATTAGCACACTTTCTGATTGGTTGTGGCATCGGTATGGGGTGTAGCTTGTTAGGGGTGGCATACTGAAATTACATAACTGCTGAAAGCCAGGAACTAAGGAAGAATTCTGTGCCTGTTCTGGGAGGGAGAGAGAGAGAGAGAGAGAGAGAGGGAGGGAGGGAGGTGAGAGAGAGAGAGAGAGTGAGAGAGAGAGAGAAAATTTGACTGAACACCACGACCCAAGGAGAAAACGATTCGGCAATGGGAGATGTTGTGCTGTAAGTCAGGAGTCTGCTGGGAGTGAAGTCAGGGGAGAGAAAAGAGATGGAATGAACAGAGCAGATTCAGAAACCAGTGGAGTCTCAAGCTGGGCAAGCGCAGAGTCTGGCAGTGCTGCACTCCTTGTTGGGGTTGGGCTTTCTTTACCACCAGTCCCGAGTTCTGCATCCCTAGTCTGCATCACGTTCCCAACACAAAAGTTAAGGTATGTGCAAAATGAATATTGTGGAACATGGTGTTAGTATTCTGGCAGGTGTCCAGAAAGCAAAAAGTGGTGCACAAATCAAGAACCAGCACTCAGTAAGATAAATTATTAAAAGTTATTTTGTTTACTGTTTCCACCCAAGTGCTTATAATGTTCACAGCAATTGCAAGTAGGAAAACCCAGTAGTTGCTACTGTGAACATTGTAAGCACTCATGGAAACAGTGAAAAAAAACTTTTGATAATTTGCCTTACTGAGTGCTGGTTCTTGATTTGCGCATTGCTTTTTGCTTTCTGGATATATGTACTGTATGTGGAGGTCAGCCACCTCACTTGTGGTGTAGCATCAGACTAAAAACACGCTGAGTCATGGTAAAGCTCTGTTTGGATTGTTATTCTGGCAGGTGAACTTAATTTAGTCAAGTTGCAGTGAGTAGATTTTCCGAAGTGTTTGTACATGCTTGCTGCCTCATTCTTGCGCTGAAAATCGGCGAAATTCTACATGGCAGCAGTTAGGAAAAAAAAAAGATCACTGTCTACAAGGTACTAGTACACCCCAGCCCAATTCAGTCTGCTTAAGTAAAGTGTGGTAACAGTGATGTTAACTAATGTTTTTTGATTTTTTTAAAGATCTGTTGATGACAGAGATACCATAGGAACCCTATTTACCGAGTGAACTGGGCAATGTGTCTAGCATTTGTGTTTTTTTGCCCCAGGGTATAAACTGTTGTTTCCTCAGATGCTCCCAGTGCAACCATAGGATTATCAGTGTCTGTGTTGCTGTGTTTGCAATTTGCTAATGCCTGCTGAATTGGGGTGATTGTTGTTGTGGATGGTGTATTTCTTTCCCAGTTCTAAAAGATTAAAGGGAGGTTGCAGTCTGCTGAACTATGGAGGAGAAAACTGAGTTTCTTATCATTTTTTTGTGCTGAGCTAGTGAAAATCATGGTAGGACTGTGGATTTTTGCAGTCACTAGCCCTGCAGGCTGGTGGCTGAAAAAGTTAGTTTCAAGCCCTGCTGTATGTGCAATCTGATCACGCTGGCTGGGAGGAGGCTGCTTCCTCTGCCTCCTCTGCATCCCTTGCACTGCTGGCGGACCCCCTCCCCCACCTGCCAACATCAGCGTGCTCAATCCCTGTGTGGCCTATATCCACAAACCCCTTATTCTTTAATGTGGCACACTGGGAGCCCAACCCAGTGTGCCAAAACCTTCTGTGGTGTTTTCTGACATTGAGATGCCCACTCCCAGTGTTGGGTACATCCCCCCACATAAACTCTGACCACAGGGTGGACATTCTCCAGGTCGGCATTGATCCCCGCTTGAACCCCCAGTACTCTGGCACATGGGAACCCACCCCAGTGTGCCAACAACCATAGGTTCCCTGTAAAAAAAGAAAACAGTCCCACAAAGTCTTTTAATTTTTTTTAAACCTGAAAAGACAGAAAATGGTCCCTCGTCATTGCCACCAGCCCCTTCCCCCAATCCACACCCTCCCTCTGTGCACCCCAGCTCCCCTAACCCCGTTCACCCATACTTACCTGCAAAGGTCAGCAACAGTGATTTTCAGTAGACCAAGAACACATCTGCACTCTTCAAAAGCTGACCACAAACTGAAGAAATGATGGTAAGTCCTAAAATGGCAGTGAATGGGGGGTTTTCAATTTAGGTTGGCTTCTCAGCCATTTTTGGGAGTTTTGGTCCCAAATTTTCAACATGGGGTTCTTGCGACCATGCCTCATGAACACAGTCACTGTTGTTTCATTTATTGGTCCTGAAAGGTAATTTCATGGTCACTGTGTAGAATCACCTTTCAGGACCAAGTAAAAAAATAACAGTGCCACTGTTCATGGGGTGGGGTCCAAAAAAATCCCTTGTTGCAAATTTGATGAAAAAATTCCCAAAAATGACTGCATTATGAGCATCCATTGTGCAGTTTCTACCCACTCTCCTAACATCATCAATTTTTAAGATTTCCCTACATATTTCCAACATTGCCATTTTTTCACACCCCCTTATGAACAGTACAGCTGTCATTTTGTATAACCTTCCCAAAATGTGTTTTTGCACCTGTGGCACAGAATGGCACAGTTGCTGTGTGAAATCAACTTTCGGAACAGATTAACAAAATTACAGTGCCACTGTTCGTGAGGGGAGGTCCCAAAAAGACCATGTTGAAAATTTGGTGAAAACATTCCAAAAAATGACTGTGTTACAAGCGTGCATTACACAGTTTCTATACACACTTGCAACTTCACCACTTTTTCAGATTTTCACTTCAGATTTTCAACACTGGCATTTCTTCACACCTCCTCATGAAAAAAGCAGCCATCATTTTTCACATCCTACCCGAAATGTGTTTTCGCTCCTGTGGCACTGACTGGCACACTTGCTGTGTGAAATCACCTTTGGGGATTGAGTAACAAAATGATACTGGCACTGCTTAGGAGGTGATGTCCAAAAAGCCCATGTTAAAAATTTGGAGCAAAAATACCAACAAATGCCCAGGGTGTTAGGGTTTCCAACCATAATGCCCACCCTTAAAATGCAAGACAGAAGAATATACAGAGAAACATATGGGTGGCATCTACTAGAGCAATAACAACCATGAACTCTCAGCATTGACAAATATTTGTTCAGGTTCCTCATACTGTCAGGAAGGGCATTGCAGATTTCTATAGCTACTTGCTTAAAGGCTCTCTGTTTCTTTACTGTCCTACATTGTGAAATCTTTAAAGTTATGGTGTCTTGTGATCTTAATTCTCTTGTTATTATCTTCTGCTAAAAGAATCCTTCATTGGACTATCCAATACACAGTGCAATGTACTGAATATGAAACATGTCATTTGAAGCATGTCTCTCTGTTCAATAGTCAACCAATTAAGTTTTCTATACATATTATAATGGTGTTCTTTTTTTTTGCTCTAAGAGCAAATCTATAGATTGCACTGTATAAACAAATCCTTTGCTTTTTTATTTATTTCTGATACCCCCCCCCATACTAAATTCGCATATTCTAATACTGGAAGTAGATGGTTAACCTATGCCAAATTGATAACACTGTTACAGGCAAAATTTTGCCTATCAGACAGCGGTGTGTTTTCTATCAGGGGCTGTGCCCCCTACACCTCCCCTTCTTAAACTAATTAACTCCAAGTCAGAGTTGTCTAGAAGGGGGGAAAAAGTTGGCGAAAGGTCAAAATTTCACCCTTGGGTCCCTCAAAGTGACAATCTCGAAACCTGTCGAGATTGTCGCTGTGAAGGATTTCACAGTCTGTGTTTCACTCTTCTGTCAGTACACGAAACTGGACAGGTCTGAGCTATAGTATATCTAAAACCACATTACCATGTTAGTGTTGCACTGTTACCCTTTCTTTCCAGGCTTAAAGGTTTTTGGGGTGCATATGTGGCAGGGAAATTACATCTACAGAACTGCATTCCATTATTCCTCTTAGTGCTTTCCACCTGCGGGAAAAAGATACAAATGAAAGGTGCAATCACGATGGAAATAAAAGAAACAAAATTAATATGGAGAGAGTTTGGAATAGGCAATAGAGCCACGGAGAGGAAACAGCTTGCCATAAATAAATTATGGTAAAGTACATGTGTTAAAAACACTATGCAATTAAGCACAAATGAAGAGATTTAAAGTGACATATAACTACAAAATTGTTTTCAGTAATAACTGTAATATAATTATCATTGGACTTTTAACGTTTAAACAAAAGAAAGTTTTTTTTAAACACGTTAGTTTTAAGCACATGCTAATGAAAGTAAAACTACTAATCAATACCCAATGAGTGATGTTTTACTAAAAAGGAAAAAAAAAGAAGCAAACTACATTGGAAGGGGAGTGCAGGTGGAAAGCACTAAAAGAAGTATTGGAGTGCAGTTCTGTAGCTATAGTATATCTAGTCTCATTTGTTAAAAAGTCACTAACTGAATGATGCATTTTTATGTATAAATCAATTAATTAAACTACTTATCTTTAATTAAAAATAAAACACGTTGCCAAGATAACCTCCATAATATTTTAAGCAAAATGTATGAAAAGTGCGAATATTTTAAATAGCACTTTATAATGTCAGAGCTATACAATAGTTTTCTTGTTTTGAATTCATTTTCAAAATAGTCATGAGGCATGTCTGATGTGTTCTTCTCCCATCTCTCAGCTGTTTGCTTCTTCACATAGACTTAATTTTTTTTTAAATAACAACAATACCCTTCCTCGCTCCCAGCTGTACTCTCTGTCCCATGGACCCTCGTTTATTCACTATCTACATTCTTTATCATTATTTGTAGTGATGTCTTATTAACATAATTTACCAACAAATAAACACTTTTAGATCTCTGCACAGCACATTAGAAACATAGACATGTAGAAACTGATGGCAGATTTGACTGCTAGGCCCACCCAGTCTGCCCATTTTCTCTACCTGCTGCAGAAACCACAGACCCTACTTGATCTCTGACATTGTTTTCTTTCCTACCACTAGGGTTCCCCTATGCCTATCCCATGCATTTTTGAATCCACCTACCAAATTTGCCCGCACCACCTCTGCTGGGAGAATGTTCTATGCTACCCCTTAGGCTACCCCCTTCCAGCCTCATGTTATGACCCCTTGTTCTAGAACATCTCTTGTTCTGAAATATGCCACCCTCCTGTACATTATTTATGCCCTTGAAATATTTGAAGGTCTCTATCCACCCTCTCCTCCAGGATATACATATTGAGGTCCTCCAATCTATCCTCATATGACTTTTGGTACAGGTCCTGCACCATTTTTGCTACCCTTCGCTGAACTGCCTCTACCCTGTCTATGTCCCTATAGAGATGCAGCCTCCAAAACTGGACACAGTACTCCAGATGAGGTCTCATTAAAGATGTGTACATAGGAATCAACACCTTCTTTCTTCTGCTAGTGATACCTCTCCCTATGCACCCCAGTACCCCATTGTCTCTCCACAAAGCCTTGACACATTGGCCACCTTTAGGTCATCTGATATGATTACCCACAGATCTCTTTCCTGTTTGGTGGCTGTCAGTCCCCCCATCATGTAATCCTCCCCTGGGTTCCTGTGCCCCAAATACATGATTCTGCACTTCTTTGCCTTGAATCGTAGCTGCCACACTCTTGACCAGTCCTCAAGTTTACCTAGGTCCCTCCTCATTTTTTCCACCCCTCCCAGAGTGTCAACCCTGTTGCAGATCTTAGTGTCATCTGCAAAGAGGCATAGCTTTCCTTCTGGCCCCTCCGCAATGTCACTTATGAAGGCACTGAATAGGACTGGCCTCAGAACTGATCCCTGTGGTACCCTGCTGATCACCCTCCTTTCCTCGGATTGAGTTCCATTTTCCACCACCCTCTGTGTTCTATCCCTCAACCAATTTCCTATCCAGTTTACCACCCTGGGATCCATTAACCAGGCTGTCTAGCTTCTTTACAAGCCTCTTATGTGGAATGGTGTTGAAGGCCTTGCTGAAACCCAGGTAGGCCACATCCACCATTTACCCCTGATCCACTTACCAGGTCACCCAGACAAAGTAATCGATCAGATTTGTTTGATATGACCTTCCCAGTGTGAATCCTTGCTACCTTAGATCCTGTGCTCTGCTGGATTGAAGCTGTTCTACAACCCTTTCTTTTAGCAGTGATTCCATTATTTTCCCCACCACAGAGGTCAGGCTAACCAATCCATAGTTTCCAACCTATTCCCTACTCCCACTTTTATATAGAGGGACTACATCTGCTCTCCCCCAGTTCTTTGGAACCACTCCTATTTCCAGTAATTGTCTGAACAGGGCTGCCAGTGGTACTTCCAGCACCTCCCTAAGCTCCTTTAATATTCAAGATGTATCTCATCTTGCCCCATTGTCTTGTCTACCTTCAGTTTTGCAAGTTATTTTAGAATTCTCTCCTTTGCAAATGGGCTGGTGTCCACCTCCTTCCCCTTAAAGCTCCTGCCACTTAATTGTGGTCCCTCACCCTCACCCTCTTCTGTAAACACTGAACAAAAATATTTGTTCAGGATTGTAACTTTTCAAGTCCACTTCCACACACTGCCCTTCTCTCCCCTTAAGCCTTACAATCCCACCCCTTGTCATTCTCCTTTTACTAACAATCCTATAAACAGCCTTGTCCCCTTTCTTTACTGTCTGGGCTATTTTTTCCTCCATTTGCACCTTAGCACTCCTAACTGCCTTCCCTGCCTCCCTCTGCTTTTCTAGATACACTGCTCTGTCCTCATCCTCCTCCTCCTTCTGTGTTTCCTTGTTCTTCCTGAAAGCCAACTTTTCCGCTCTTACCTTCCTGGCCACTTCCTATGAGAATCATAGTGGTTTTCATTTTTTCTTGCCTTTGTTTATCTGCCTAATGCAAAGGTTTGTTGCCTCAACTATGGCTCCCCTTTAGATGGGCCCACTGTTCCTCAGCACCATCCCGGTCTTCTCTCCCTGCTATGGCTTTCCTGAGACATACCCCTAACTTTGCAAAGTCTGCTGTCAAGAAGTCCAGGACCCTTGCTTTTGTGTGGCTTGACTCGTATTGTACTCATATTGAACCACAGTGTGCAATGATCACTGGATCCCAGGTGACCACCCACCATGACATCTGCAATTCTGTCCCCATTGGTGAGTACCAGGTTCAACATTGCATACTCTCAGGTGGGCTCTAGCACCAGCTGCCTGAGACATGGCCCTTGCAGGGAGTACAATATGTCCCTGCTCCTGGCTGAGGCTGTGGCTGGGATGCTTCTATCAACATTTGGCAGATTAAAGTGCCCTACCAGCAGCACTTCCCCCTTTAGTGTCACTGATTGGTACAATAAATTCAGCACAATGCAGGCAGGATAAAATCCACCAACTTTATTTTTGTGAACTAGCAGCAAGATGCAGGTGCCCTTCCCCACAAGAAAAGCCAAAACATTTTCACATGATTACAGCACTTTCTCAAGGCTGGGGTGGTAGCTGGCATTGCATCTCTATAAAAAGGTACAAATTTAAAGTGACAGTACAAAATTTGATAGTGCAAATTCCAATAATGCAGATATAAAGTGACAAATTAATACCATACCACCCAATAGAAACAGGTAAATAAATGCATATATTTAAAGAACTATACGAAGATATAAGAAGATTTTTTTTAAATCAAACTTTATTTTCTGAATAAACTCAATAAATATTAATATCAGCAATGTCCACATTCCATAGGTTAATATAAAATGATGTGTCACATAATACATACCTTTAAATACATATGGAGAGAGAATATCAAACCAAACTATATACATTTTACAATTTAAATTAATCATCAAGTGTTCTTGCCTGTGTTTCAATGTAAATTATCCATAACATGCAAGGATCTCTAGTATGTCTATCCCTTCTATTCCAGCCATATATTTAAAGAATGAGAACCATCTGCTTTTAAACATTTTCTTTTGTAATCTGAGGGATGCAGTAATTCTTTCTAAACTTAGAATTTTATAACAATTTCTTAACTGGTTTGGTGGTGATTTGGATAACCAAAACTGTGTGATTGTTTTCTGAGCTGCTCCTATCAGGATATAAAGTAAGTGTATAGCCATCTTCCCACTTTGGCCAGGGGAGGGGTAGCCCCAAAATCCACATCTGGAAGAGAAGGGGTATATCGATTCCAAATATTTTTTTAAACTCCTCTCCCAAGTCCTGCCAAAATGATCTTACCTACAGGCAACTCCAAAATATATGTGTGTGAGACCCTGTGTTTCCACATCCCCTCCAGCATACATTGGATCCCAAATGGTTGAAATGCTTGGTCCTTTCTGGGGTATAAAAGTACCATATGACAGAAGATGAGTTCCTTTGCAGATACTATCACACTCTGCCTCTGTCAACACTATCCCTGCTTCTGTTGTCCATTTCTGTTTGATTCGGGATAAATGGTCCCCCACAAGCCCTTGAAACTATTTGTATGTCTGCAAAATCACAACTTTTACCTCTGGTTGGGTCATGAAAGTCTGAAACAAAGACCTGATGGGATTTTCCTTTTCCAAAAAAGTATGTGCCTTTAAAGCCATGACCACGAAATGCCTCATTTGGAAATATCGAAACAGATCCCTAGGTGATAAGTCAAATTCTCTTCTAAGTTGCATAAATGATTTAACTATTCCCTCTTCCAATAGTTGTCCTAGGGATTTCAAACCCTTAATTGTCCAACAGTGAAATTCTTTTACCTCGTGGCCATGGATAGGTCTAATAAATGATGATATGGGGGTGTTTATACCAAATCCGGTCTACATTTTATTATTCTTACAAATCCCCTCCATGTCCTCACTGAAAGACCTATCCATTGGTTTGTACACTTTAAATTCTTAAGATAGACATCATCTGTCAACAGTATTTCTGAAACATGTAATGGCTTATGGGCTGCTGATTTAATATTTAACCAGCATGGGGGGTCTAATATATGGGCTGCTAAAAAAGACCCTAATTGTGCCACCCAATAATATGCCTTAAATTCCAGTACTACCATTCCTCTCTTTGCTTTAGGACCTGTCATAATCTGCCATTTAATTCTAGGATTTTCACCCTCCCCAAAAAAAATTACTCATCAGGTTCATTAATGCTCACCAGAAGGTCCCTGGTAAAGAGATCAGCATTGTCGAAAAGAGGTAAAGAAACCAAGGTAAAACATTCATATGGATAATTTCTACTCTACCCCAACTGATAATGGAAGAACCTTCCACTGCTGAAAATCCTCTTGGACATTCCCTAATATCTTTTTTTTTTTTTTTTGAAATTCTCTTTTTATTAATTTTCAGCTGTACATACATCAATTTAAACAGTAACATCTAAACATCGTACATACACTTAATAAATTCCATAGTTGGATATATTATGTTACTGGACAAAGGAAGAATATAGATTAAAGGTACCAAAAGGAATCAGAAAAGACTGTAACTGGATAACCAGAACAACTGTCCTCCCCTCCCCCAACCCCTAGTGAGGGCGTCACCACTAAGGGAAGAAATATATTGAGCTATCTCTAGTGGCTAGGTGTCCTTAGGATACTTAATCTAAAACAGCACTCGGGAGTCTAGTAGCATCAGAGTCCCAGGGTGAGGGTTGTGAGATTTCTACAGAGGAAGAACTAGGAGTACTGGAGAGGTCCAGATCTTGGGGACTCACGATCCCGCATTTAGGTTCCTTAAATATCAAGGAGTCTCGGTCAGTGAAGATACAGGGCATATAGTTTGCCCCATTTCTTCTGAAAGGCCATTGGGGAGGATCTGAAGTTAGCAATCAGTTTCTCAACTTTGAAACACTGGGACATTTCTTCCACCCAGTCTAAATATGAGATCTTGAGACTGTCTGTCCAGTGTCGGAGGACCAGTCTCTTGACTGCCATGGCGATAAGTGCTATATGGTGCTTCCTTTCTTTGATCCTGATACCCGTGTAGTCACCTATGATACAGGTCTCTAATGTGAGAAGGTTTCCTAGACCTAACATGGGATCCAATTTGTCCGCAATAGTCTTCCAGAGAGGAGCCACTTTAGGACAGTGCCAGAAGATGTGAGGAAGGTCTCCCTGTTCTTCCCCGCATCTGAAACATTTCAAAGGAGCAGAAGGGCAAAATTTTGATTTCTGAACTGGTGTGAAATACATGTTATTGATTATGAAGTACTGAGTCATCCTATTCCTATCTAGAGTATTGTAGATATACAGGTCTTTCTAGATCTGTCCCCATGGATACGGGGAGCCTGAGGAGGATACTGCCCAGGCCTTGGAACCAGTTAGAGGGGTAGGGTGAGCAAGTTTCAGGAGATAGGTATACAGCCTAGACACCCGTGGGTTTAACCACGCTGTCCTTAACCTCCTCTAGTAGTGGTTTGATAACTGAAGGGATATTGTTACTCGAACTCTTTGTCTACTAGGTGTTTTAGCTGATATATTTTAAACCGGGCCTTAGTGGGAATATTTAGGGCAAGTAGTAGGTCCGTTAATGGGCCCTGTTTACCTTGAACATAAAGGTCCTCCACTGAGAGCTCCTGAATTGGGTGTAGCCATTTAGGGACTAGCGTTTTGTCCCCGATCTTAATATTGAGGTTACCCATCAGTGGTTGGCCAGGGTCCTTAGTATAGCGGATTCTGGTGGAGGAGAAAAATTGGTTAAGCACCTTGACTGTGACACCTTCTGGGAGTCTTGGATCGCTGGGGAGACTTAAGCCACTATAGAAAAGGCTGGAGGGGTTTATATTATGGCGGGTGATGAGATCCAGATCCAGGTCTAGCCATGTAGGGAGGTAAACATCTTTCATATCTCCCAGCCATTTCCTGCTTTGGTAAGGTGACTAGACCAGTAGTAGAGCTCAAATTCGGCAATCTGAGGCCCCCATTTCTTTGGGGACACAGTTTAGCAAAGGCCCGCTTTGGAGATTTATGATTCCAAATAAATTCGGTTAAGGTCGAATGAATTTTCTTGAAAAAGGACCTTGCAACTAGATGTCTAGGAGGTTCAGGGATAAAAGAGGGGAAGAATGTTCATTTTGATAATGCTGATCCGGGCCCCACTGGTAATGGCAGTTTCCCCATCTTTGCAGGTCCAACTTAATTCTTACTAATAAGTCTTCTAGGTTTAGCTTCCTGATTAGGAAGGGTCTAGGTATATAAATACGAGGTATTTCAAGTGAGATGGGGTCCACTTCATGCCCAGATGGGAAAGCGGAAATCGGGGTGGTGTGTACATTAAGTGGGAAAATCTCAGTCTTTGCTAGATTAAGTTTATAATTGGATAGTTCTCCAAATTGTGAAATTATCCTCATTACAACTCGCAGGGATTCAACCGGGTTAGCTAATTGTAGCAGAATATCATCCGCATATACTGAAATCTTGATGGTTTGCTTGAGGACAGGGCATCCCTGAATCCCTGGGGCTGTTTTAAGACTGACCAATAGTGGTTCCAGATAGAGGTTAAATAAAAATGGGAAGGGGGGCAGCCTTGTCGGGTTCCAGAGTGGAGCAGTATGGGGGATGAGAGGATCCTATTACAATAAATTTTTGCCGTGGGAGCCCTATATAAAGCTCTGATCCACCTTATGAACTCACTCGGAAAGCCGAACCTAGACATGGTATACCATAGGAATTCCCAATTAACACAGTCAAACGCTTTCTCCACGTCCAGTGCCACCAATGCCATAGGAACCTGGGAAGTTTGAGCAGCCCTGAGCACATGAGAGAGCGACCTAATGTGATCCATCACTGATCTCCCTTGCACAAATTCTACCTGCTCAGTACTCAGTAATGAGGTCCATACTTGTTTGATGCGAGAGGCAGAAGATCTTGGACAAGATTTTAACATCGCAATTAAGAAGTGAGATTGGCCTGTAATTAGCCGGGTTTCGGAGGGTTCAGCCGTTTAGGAATCAATACAATAATGGCCTCCAGCAGGGAAGGATCCAAGGTATCTGCAGTCAGCAGGTAGTTGTATAGGTCTAGAAGGGGGAACCAAATCCTGACGGAAGGCCTTGTAAAATTGGCTGAAACCCATCCGGCCAGGAGTTTTATCTGACGGTAAACTTTGAATAGCCTGTTCTACCTCCTCTTGGGAAAGAGGTGAGAGAGAAAGGCCACCTGATCCTCCAAGAGACGAGGGAGTGTCAGTGACTGAAAAAAATCCTCTAGTCCTGAGTGAAGAGAAGGGGGTGCATTCGGGTTGTATAGGTTTTGGTAGTAGTCTTTAAAGATTGTTGCTATATCTCTGGGCTCTGTTTTAATGGTTCCCTCTTGGTCTTCTAGATTGGGGACCAGCCTAGAGTTCGCCACTTCTTTCAGTTTCAGTGCTAGAAGTCTGCTCGACTTTTCTCCCTGATCCAGATATCTAGCCTTAGTTTTCAATAAAGCAAACTCCGTTTTCTCTCGGATCAAGCCTTCATATTCATTTTTAAGTTTGTGGAGGTGTTCTAAGCTATTCAGCGAACTAGAAGTGGCCAATAAATTCTCTGCTACCTTAATTTGATTTGAGAGGCAGACAAGATTCTGAGATCTGGTTCTCTTTCTCCTGGAGGAAATCTTGAACAGTTCCCCTCTCAAAAAGCATTTTAAGGAACACCAGAGGATATCCATTCTGGTCACTGAGCCACGGTTGATTTCTAGATAGTTTTTAATAAGGGATTTAATCTGAATGAGAGAGTGTTCTTCTTTTAGTAGCTGGGTATTGAGTTTCCAGACCGTATCACAGGAAGTCATAGATTGAGGAGAAATTTAAACCAGACAAGTGCATGGTCTGAAATTACTATGGGCTCAATACTGCCATGAGGACCTTATTCATGAGGGAGGTGGACATTAGAAAGTAATCTAGGTGCGACCAGGAATTGTGGAGGGGAGAGAAAAAGGTATAGCTTTTTTGGAGAGGGTAGAGGGTTCTCCAGGGGTCAACCAGACCTAGCATGTTACCCATTTCTTTCATCGCCAATTGCGGTGGAAGCAATGGTCTCAGTGGTCTAAAAGTTTTATCCAGCTCCTGAGTTGGAGCTACGTTCCAATCCCCTCCTAGGATCAAAGGGGTGGGTAGAAGGGAGCTAATTTTGTCAACTAGCTGCATAATAAAAGCCACATTCCCTCCAACTGGGCCATAGACTGAGCCTAAGACAACAGGGGAATTATAGAGGGATCCAGACACCAATATATATCTACCTTCTAAATCTCTGACAACCTTCGTCAGATTGAAGGGTATATTTTTCTGTATCATAACAGCCACTCCTCTGGCTTCCGACGAGTCACCAGCTACGAAAATTTGGGAGAAGCCTCTGGTTTGTAACATATTACTTTCAGCTACTGTAATATGGGTTTCCTGCAGACATAATATATCAGCCCCCAGAATCGAGCAATTAGTTAAAATACGAGCCCTTTTCCTGATATCTCTCATCCCTCTCACATTCCAGCTGATCATTTTGACAATGCTACCAGCCATATTTTAAGACAAAGTGCACACGCTACTCATTGATCCTAGCAACCTCTTTTCCGCCCTATAGTGGTGACACCCTCAAGCCCCCAATGTACCCAACATTTCTTTGCTGATAAAAAAGAACTCAAACTAGTAACTTTGATAGGCTGCCCAGCTCTACTATTAAACTTCAAGTCAGGACAATCCACAAAGCTAGGTGGCAGCACTTCCAAACAATTATTATCAATCCTACAATCATTATCCCTTCCCCCCTGCCTCCCTAACCTTGCCCAATTAACAGTATAAACGCAATTCCAAATATGAACTCTCCAAACATCAGTAGTGTCATGAACATTATCCCTTCCCCCCTCCCCCCGCCCCCTTACAAAACATATATTATTTACATAATCCCACAGATCTGTTGTTTCAACGACAGCACAGGTACTAGTTTGCCATGCCCCTTCCCTCCCCAGGGTACCCCATTTTAACCTTAACAATAAACAGAGCCCCCACAGTCACAAGGCCAGAGACAGTAATCTTCCACATCAGTAATCCGAACAGTGAAAAGGTATAGGTCACAACAGTGAGGCAACTTACTGGTACCCAATAACTCCCTATTTGGTCGCAAGGCATGGCACAGCTACAGCCCGCCTTTAAGTCCCCCCCCCCCTCCCATTATAAAGGCACTGCCTCTATGGCCAAGTACATGAGATCGCCCCCTATCACCAGGGGAAAAATAAGGCAGTAAACAGCCTTACCTGGGAGCAGTTTCAGAGTTCTGGTCCCCTCGGTCTAATCCATATAAGCACCAGGAAACGAAGGAAATCATACGGGGGACGGTGCTGTGGACAAAACAGTCCGGTATAGAATAGGTCCTCCGAAACCCGCACCTCCCTACTCGGTTCCTTCTAATACACCGAGAGGCCAGGACACGAGGAGAGCAAGAGGTAGGCCGATTAGGCCTCGCGGCCTACTACCACCAAATCCAGCACCACGCGGGTCCCCGGAGAAGTCCCCACTGAAAACAGAGGCGATCGACCCCAGGACTACCTGCGACCCAGCAGAGCATAGCGACTCCACAGTAAGAACTTAAAATGGGCAAATCTAGACCAGAGCTTGTAAAAGGGACAGAAAGATAACTGTAAAAGTCACAATTTCAGTTGGTGGATTATTTTTGTTGTATTCCCATTTCTGATTGGGTCAGTCATTTGGTTGTGAGTCCTTTGAACAGATCAGGTAATAGCTTGGATAGGTCAGTTAGGGCTTCTTCTGGTGTATCATAGGAATGCCAGGTATTTTCAATTTGTACAGATAACTTTGCAGGGTAGATCATGCGAAAAGGCTTCCCAGCAGCTATCAGTATTCCCTAATATCTTATGAAAATTAATGTTAACAAGTATAGACAAATTTTTAGAGATCCAGACCCCTAAGTATCAGAATCCATCCTTTACTTTTGAAATCCACTCCCCGACAAATCAATACGCCCTCTGGAGTGTCCCAACAGCATCACTTCTGTCTTGCTTTCATTAATTTGTAACCTGAAAAACTTTCCATACATTTTAGAAGAAGATTTTATACAGGATAAATATGGCACATTCTCACTGCAGAAAGAAAATTGCAGCATGTAGCAAAGGAACCCCCATAAGTAATTTACAGGAGAGGAATGCATTTAAGAGACTCCCTAGCAAATAGCACATATTGGGAGGTACCCAAAGAAATACTTCCTTACCTGAAGGCACTTTTTGGTGCTGTAATTGCATGTTTTGTAAACACATTAAGGTTGGAGACAATTTCAAGCATCCGACGTCTGACACTCAGTATTATAGTAAAGATTTCTACACATGTAACACACTGAATATTGTATGTTTGACTACCTGTAAAACGTGCTCTAGTTTTTAGATAGGGATTCAAAAAAAAGCTTCAAGCTGAGCCGAAATTAGGACCATTCAACTCTAAACTCTGTTTCCTCCTCACCAGTCAGATGACTTGCTTATGCTCCCTATAACAAATGAAAGTGGCCTAGGCCTTGCATTGATCACACCAGCACTTTATCCCCCTTGACCTGTTTTCTGATCATTCATTCCCTTAATTACCTAACCTGCTCCCTACCATTCCCCTTCCACCTTTTTCTCAGTCTTCTCCTGCTATCACACCGTTCCCTCTGTCCCCACTTCTCTATCACAATCCCCCTCCTTACTCTACCTCCTCCCCTCCTCCTCCCCTTCTAACCACCACACACCACTCCTAATCCCAACCTTTCCTCATCTTCTGTGTGCTTCTACCCCACATCATCTACTTATCTAAACTCCTACCTCTCACCCCTCCATTTACCCCTGACAAAGGGAATCTTGTGTACTCTAGTTCCTTACCTTAAACCTTCTTACTTTTTTCCTCCTAGTACTCTTTACCTAGTACCTTGTTTATGCCTCTTCCGAATATATTTCAGTATGTGAAGTTGTTTTACTCTTACTCTGTTGTTATTGTAATACATGTACCTTATTATATAATTGGTTTGTTAGTCCATTACTGTATTTTATTGATGTGGAACCTTTGTAAATGAGTTTTTAGCTCAAAGGTTGTAATCCAGACTCGAATAAATAATGAAATAATAAATAAATAAATAAAATTCAAAGAAAGGATCAGCCAACATATCATAAGTATCTTACATCAGGGCAACATAAGCGTTTTAGGGGAACATGTTAAAAATAAAGGAAATAACCATAATTTTGAATTCCAGATGATAGAGAGAGTGTTTGAACAGATTAGGGGAAGGGACCTAGATAAAAAACAGTGACAAAGAGAAACATTCTGGCAGTATCAAATGAAGTCTTATGTTCCACTGGGTCTGAATAATTTTTTCAATTGTCTCCATATATAGGAATGAAATTTTCCAATATAGGAGTTTCTACTTTTACAGAAATCTTTCATTTGCAGAAATCTATCTATCTATCTATCTATCTATCTATCTATCTATCTATCTATCTATCTCTATCTATCTCTCTATCTATTTATCTATATTTTTTCCAAGTGTTTAACCAGGAGTAGCACACTAAGCTGAAAGCTTGTTTACAGGTGCGACCTGGGAGCACAGGGAACTTAAGTGACTTGCTCAGGGTCACACAGTAAGTAAGTAAGTGAGGGATGTGAGATTCAAACCCAGGTCTCCAGATTTGCAGCTCAGAGCCTTAAACCACTGTGCTGTACTTCCTCCCTATATATATAGGTTCCATGTGATAAGGGTGAATTAAGAATGCCTAATTTCCTTATCACAACTTCACATCACCAAAATAGAATTTTGGCGATGTGGAATCCTGGTGCCAGTGAAAGCGGCGCAAAACAAATAGGTTTTTTGCATTTATGTGGGGGGCTGCACCCTCTGCACTCCCCGGGGGCTTCACCACCAACCCCCTTAAATTAAGATTCTCAACTCCAGGGGGTATGTCTGGGAGGTGCATATCGCGTAAAAAAAACACTGTCTTGGGCCAGGCACAACAAAAACTACCAGCCCCCGGTCCAAAACCCTGCATCCCCACCACCACAGGCCTGGACCCACTCCACCACACCACAACGCCAGCTCACCGGCAACCCACAGCACCACCCTTCACAAACCCTCCCACCCCTTGCTCGGCAGGCTCACTCCCCCATGCATGTATATACTGTACGCACAACATCCTGTCACCTTTTCACAACCCTCCCTATCCAATCCCCAACCCCACACCTTCGCCGTCAGGGCAGTAGCCACAAGTGGGTCGCCATTTTGGCAGGCGACCACTTGCTGCTTGCCCACAACATAGGATACTATAGATAGATAGATAGATAGATAGATAGATAGATAGATAGATAGATAGATAGATTGATAGATAGACAGATCGATAGATTGATTTATACAATAGGGGTGAAGTGATATGCAGGGGAATAAAAATGCATATCTCCACCCTGCAGGAACACACAGTACTGATATCTACAATGTGACAAAAGCTTACATTTATACACACAGTGCAAAGGTCACTTGTAGGTATCATACAGTGCAAAGGTCACTTGTTGATAGCTTTCTCAGTGAGATAATCAGCATTTATTTCAGCTGTGCTGATTTCACCCAGCAATACTCAGATTCTACCTAAGGCCCTGTCCACACTACACCGCTCCGGCCCAGTAACGGATGCGATCCATTATGGCTGGGGAGTGGTGCAGTGTGTCCACATTGCAGCGGTGTCTGTTATGGGACCGGTACCACTGGTCCACACTAGGGGTGCCAGGAGACCATTACGGTGGCACCAGTTCCCAGGATGCAGCTTGCGCTGCGCTACGGGCCATGCAGGGGACCATTACCATGCGTCCACACTTCACCCGGTAACGTTAATGAGGTGTAACTGGTTTCATAACGGTTGCTGAAACCACCTCATATGTGGTTTCAACAACAGTTACGAAAATGCCTTCTGTAACATTACAGGTGTAAACGCAAACCATTGCGGTAACGGTTTGGGCACTCTGTAACATTACAGAGGCATAGTGTAGACAGGGCCTTCGTGTTTGAACTACTTTCATGAAGTTAATGACAAGAATGTAGCTCACCTGTCACACTTGCAGCTGTAATTCCCTCTTTCACTTTCACCTTGTGCACTCTATGAAAGCTCCAATGCAAGCAAACAGCAGCCTGAGTTTCATATATCTATCTATCTATATACTGTATATATATATATACATATATATATATATATATATATATACACACACACATATATATATATATATATATATATATATATATATATATGGATACATGATGGGCAGGAGTGTGATATGGAAAATATTTTCACTCCTGCAGTGACCTCTGGATACTTATGAGTTTATCTTGTGGAATAAAAAAAAGAAGACACAGGAGAAAAAGGAAAAATTCTGCTAAACTAAGCTGAAACACTGTCTTGTCATTTGGGATGAAGCAGGCTGTGTTCCTTGGTAGTTGAGGTATTTGTGGATGTGGACAGCTTTACTCTTTTTTGATTTATTTTCCTGCATGAAACTCAGGCTTCTGTTTGCTTGCTTTGGGGCTTTCATAGAGTGCACAAGATGAAAGTGAAAGAGGGAATTACATGTGCAGGTGTGACAGGTGAGCTACATTCTTGTCATTAACTTCAAGAAAGCAGTTCAAACACTTAGGCAGAATCTGAGTTTTGCTGGGTGAGATCTGAGTTTTGCTCGGAGAGATCAGCACAGTTGAAATAAATGCTGACTAGCTCACTGAGAAAGCAATCCACAAATGACCTTTGTACTGTGTCATATCTACAAGTGCTCTTTGCACTGTGTGTATAAATGTGAGCTTTTGTCACAGTGTAGATATCAGTACTGTGTGTTCCTGCAGCATGGAGATATGTGTTTTTATTCCACTGCATATCACTTCTATTGTATATATATTGTATATATTTTACCTTTCCTCTACACTAACTTGTTTTTTTTTTTTAGATATTTCCTGAAGAAGACCTAAGGTCGAAACATAGATTTTTAACTCTATTTTCTATTTTACCTAACATTGGTGCTTCCTTTACAGAACCACCTATTGCCTCCTACTGCCGGCCACCTAACCTGTGGAATCTCCTGGTTAAAAGAAACCTGCCTACTCCTAACAGTTCCTCCCTCCCAGGTACCAAACCTTGCAACAGGACTCGCTGCTACACCTGCAAATTTATTTCCGGTGTGACTGAGATTCGGGGGCCTACAGGTGTTTTTCACATCACCAAGAAGTTCTCATGCACCTCCCCTAATGTGGTATATTGTACTCTTTGCAGGAAGTGTACAGCTATTTACATCGGAGAAACTGGTAGGTGTCTTACTGACTGTTTCAGGGAACATTACAGAGCAGTCAGGAATGGGGAAACTGCTAAACCCATTGTATCCCACTTTATCTCCAGGGACCACAATGTCAGTGACCTTTCTGTTTGTGTCCTTCAGCAGGGCTCCTGGGATCCTGACCATAGAAAAAACATGGAAGCCAAGCTGATCATCCACCTTGGCTCCCAGCAGCCCTCTGGTTTAAATGATAGACTTATTTTCCACTAACATCTTTCAGCTATCCCTTTTTTTCCCTAAAGTCTATTTGTTTTTGTACTCATTTAATTTATTTTTCATTTTCACCATAAGTCTCCATTTCTATCTCCTTCCCACACATTGTCACCTTTCAGCCTTCTTACAAGGCCCTGTTAATTAGTCCCCACCTGGGAACTTCCCCAGCTCTTTCACTCCCATTATGCTTTATCTTTCCCATCATCACCTTTTTGTTTCACAGATTCTCTCTTAATCTTACCATTTATCACTTCTTCTCCCTGAGCCTCCCCTTTCTTCTTTCTCCATATATATATCTGTCTCATTTTACCTCTCCTCTACACTAACTTGCTTTTTTTTTTTTCTATTAGATACTTCCTGAAGAAGACCTAAGGTCGAAACATAGATTTTTAACTCTATTTTCTATTTTCAGCGTGCATTTAATATAACCATTTTGTTTTGTGTATATATATATATATGGTAGTTTTTGTTGTAAAATGCATTAGAATTTTTGTAACTTATGATGTTTTGGGTATTAAATGTGAAAGATATCTGTAGATTAGTATACGTATAAGATATGACACTTTTTGTGCTAGTTAGGTATTCAGTTGCGTTCATGAAGAATCCACTTGAAACCATATTCATCCTGTATAAAATGTTCTTACAGTTGTATAGCTCTTTAAAAATATGTATTTATTTACCTGTTTCTATTGGGTGGTATGGTATTATTTTTTGCACTTTCTATCTGCATTATTGGAATTTGCACTATCAAAATTTGCACTGTCACTTTATATTTTTACCTTTTTTATGGAGATGCAATGCCAGCTACTACCTCAGCCTAGAGAAAATGCTGTAATTGCACAAAAATCTTCAGCCTTTCTTGTGGGGTGGGGCATCTGCATCTTGCTGCTAGTTCAAGAAAATAAATGTTGTGGATTTTATCCTGACTGCATCTGTGCTGAATTTATCATACCAAACAGTGACAGTGAAGCTGTGCTTTTCCCATTTGCTACTGTATGTGAGTATGTTTTGCCTGGCTCTGTCTTTTGCTTTTGTAGCAGTCTCTGTGCTGTTTACTTCCCCTTTAATTGCCATCTTATGGATGGCTTCTACTAGAGCCTTGTCCAACTCTTCCTCTGGTACTGGATGTCTGTAGATCATGCCTGTGTGAATAAAAATGCCATTGCTCATCTCTAGGGTGAACCCCAGGGCCTCTGCCCCCTGCTATCCTTATACCTCTTTTGTTTTTATACCCTGCCTAACATAAAGAGCTACCTTTCCTCTTTTTTTACTCTCCCTGTCTTTCCTGAACAAAGTATAACCTGCTGTAGCTACATCCCAGTCATGGTTCCCATTATTCCATGACTTGGTAATAGCAACAGTGTTTAGAGCAGCCTCTGTCGTCAAGGCCACCAGGTCTGGGACTTTGTTTCCCAGGCTGTGAGCATTTGCACACATGGCCTTCCATATTTTGCTACTTCAGCCCCTGTCATTCCCCCTTTTATCTTCATGCCTTCCCTCATTACCACCCCCTGCTTTTAATCCCCTTTCTCCTTTTCTCTGTCATTCAACCTTTTCTTTGTTAAGTTACCCTTGGCGATTTCCCAACTTTAGGCTCCTCCCTGCTGACTACATTAACCTGTGTCGGTGGGCAATTTGATTTTCTCTCTGCTTCCTTCTGCCTCCCCCCTTGGCTAGTTTAAATGCTTGCCAATGAAACATTTAAACTGCTCAATAAGGACAATGGTTCCCTTGCTGTATGGATGCAGGCCATCACCCTTGTACTGTCCCACATCCCTCTGGGTGGGTCTCTAGTCCCCAGTGAAGCTGAACTCATTCTCTCTGCACCAGTTCCTCAACCATGAGTTGAAGTCCCTGGTGCAGAGATTCCTAACATCCCCATTGCCATGGATAGGCAGCACCTCCAAGAAAAACACAGAGCTTGCTACCTGCTCAAGTCCCCTCCCCAACTCCCTGAACTCCTCTTGCACTTTTCCTATCCACACCTCATCCTTAGCCAAGTCATTTGTCCCCAGATGGAAAATGACATCCAGCTCCCCCCCCCCATGCCACCCTAGTGATCCTCTGGATCCACTTTCCATCCCTCCAAGATGTGCCTCCTGGCAGGCACTTAACCTCCCTCTCCACCCTGCTACCTGTCCCCAACTCCACTCCCCAGACTATGGAGTCCCCCACCAGGAGCTGATTCCTCCTCCTCCTCCTCCGGGGTCCTCTCCTCCCCCTTTGAGGCTTCCACCCTGGAGGACCTCCACATCTGTTCCAGCCACTACTTTGGGTGCCTCTCTGGGGTTGTCCAGCCCAGCTAGTGTGGCACAGAAGTTCTGTAGCAATATGGGATTTGGGATGTGCCTATGCTCCACCACTCTAACCCTCCCTGAAACCAGTGTTGTCCTTCTGCTCCTCCTTCCTGGCATCCTCTGAGGAAGCAGAGGTGGACTTGGTGGTCCCTGAGTGGGGGAGTTGGTCCTCCTAACCCAAGCCAACTCAGCTTTGAGTCTGACAACCTCCTCCCTCAGTCCAGAGAGGTGCTTGCAAATGGGGTAGTACCGCAGACTCAGGAAGGTCTCCCTGAAGACTGCTGCCCCACAGTCACTACACTGCACCAATCCCATCATGGCTACTCCTTATTTCTAGACCTTATCTGCTAACCTTAAAATATATTTTTTCTCCCTCTCTCTCTCTCTCTGCTCACAGTCTAATTCTAATATTACCCAGCTACAATATTTACTTGTCCACTCAGTTTCCACTCCCCAATACAATAATCTAACCCATACCTACAGGTTAACAACTCACAGAAGTCCTATTTGCCTACACTCCCTTTAGAGCTACCTACTTTTTTTCCTCCCTCTCTCTCTCTCCCTCCCTCCCTCCATCCCTCTCTGTCTCTCTCTCTCTCATTACACTACACTCACAGTATCCAATTCCCAGCTAAGTCCCCACTTCTCCTAACAGTTCTAATCTTCTCTCAGATAGTGGCACTGGTGATATACCTATTTCCCGACTTGTATCTAGCAATCTCAAGATACACATTATTAAGAAGACAGCCATATATCCTCTCATGTCATGAGTCTGATTCCACTAACCAGTTCATACTAAAACTGTCAGCAGGCAGGCTCACATTTTTAAAACTGGCCCCCCACCTCCAAATTTCAGTATCTGTGCTGCTAACTTTCATAATGTGATGTGCTATGTATTAAAGAGCTTTTTTAGCCTTGTACTGCCTTGCAGAGTACTCTGTTTTGTTTAACATTTAACAGTATAGCACAATGCATCTTGTCAGTCCAATTTATTTTTATCAGAGTACTGCAGTCAGAGATCTCTTAGTTGGAACTGTACTGTACTGTTCTGGCACTGCGTGTGCAGCTCGGCAAATAATTGAAGTGACCCAATGGGAAGAAAGCTTCAGTGCATTGACTAACATCCCTGCTCTAATAGGACAGCTGACCAGAAGGTGTATTTTTTATTCCGCTTGCACACATTTCTAATGTTTTCTGAAGCTGCAAAAGTTAAAAAATATGGAATATTTTAGTTATTCTTTATCTCTGTTTACTGAATCAGATGTTTTCACACATTACAGGCAGGTCATTAGTGGCTGAATTATCAGTACTGTCTCTATATGAGACTTTTTAGGTTATACTGAAGGGTTCATATAACTCTAGTATGTACTGTCCACAGACAAAAACCAAAAAATAAAGCTGGACCATAAACTTGTTTAAAAATTCAGAGACTTACATCATGCACTTTAGTCTGACCCCATATATTTTTTCTACATTTTAGGCATTTACTTATTTATTTTGCCAATAACTAGCGCAATTACTGAGTTTCTAGCTCCAAAATGTCTGTGTTGCCTACCCACTAACAAACCTCATGGCCACATTACTGGACTCACATACAACCAAGTTGAGATTTGAATTTTTGTCATGATAATGAAAGTGCATGTCTGGTATGTTGTAGAAGATATTTCTTCAATTGATGTTCAAGATGCCATTTGTGTGGTCATGTAATTGGTTTGCAGTTTGGTTGGATTGTAATTGTGGGTTATAAAATCCTTAAATTAAGATAGTTAATGGGGGATAAACCTTTGAGGAGAGAGGGTTATAGTCTCTGAGCCTTATTACTATTGTCACAAATACATTTGCAAAGCAGCTATTTTTGGCTATAACACAAAACATATACCACTGTCTCATTCTCAGGCATAAAGCATTTTTCCTTGGCAGATGATTGGGATGTGGTGGTATAGTTAGCCTTTGTTTTCATATGTGTTTTCACTACTCTGCTACAGTGCATGTTCCTCTTTCTATTATGGTTCCACTTATTTTAAAACCCTTCATGAAAAAAACTATGGAAAAATGTTATTATTGGAATCTGGTATTGCAGCAAGTAGCACACATGATTATTGTTATAGCAAACTGACTAGTTTTATATGCATTTAGTCATTTCAGTGTATGCAAACATGACAAAACTATAAAATACAAAATCACACATGCACACACAATGCAAAGCATCATGGGCTGCATATGCAAATCACCACAGAATGTTATGCTGGTCCAACTTTAAGCAGAATTGCATGGTGCCGAAAGGCCTCTCACACAGTTTGCAAAGGGTGCTAACAGAAGACATAGACACATGTTTCATACTACCAGGACTCATCAGTATGCCTCATCTGTTTGACACCCCAGTGGAATGGACCAGCTACCCTAAGACAGTGTGTCTTGGATATGTTGTGTGAACCCATTAAAATAAAAAACTATTTAAAAGACAAAGAACCTCTGTGTGCAAACACTGAGGTAAGGGTTACCCCAAAGGGCATTTGGCTGGGAAGCCAAGTTTCAAGAAAATACAAAATCACGCATGCCCACACAATGCAAAGTATCATAGGCTGCATATGCAAATCACCACAGAATGTTATGCTGGTCCAACTTTAAGCAGAATTCCATGGTGCAACATATCCAAGACATATCCACATGGTCAGTGAAGTACATAGGGAGAGACATGGATTGATTAAGGTGAAAGTCCGAGACCACTTTAGGCAAGAACTTTCTGTTAGTCCTGAGGACCACTTTATCTCTATGAAAGAAGATAAAATCAGGCTCCACTGACAATGCTTGTAGTTCACTTATGTGCCTGGCAGAAGTGATGGCTACCAAAAACACAGTTTTCCAAGTCAAGTACTTAAGCTCTGCTGAAGACAAGGGTTCAAAAAGGGGGTTGCATACACTGGGCAATGCAAACATTAAGATCGGGCAGAGCAGAGGGTCTCTGAATGGGGGTTGTGTGAAGCAACCCCTTGAAAAACTTAGAGAATACCGGATGAGCTGAAAGGGAAGAGGGTTTTCCTGCTGATAAGAAAGCAGACACGGCTGCCAGGTGCACTTTTAGGGTGGCTGGTCTCAGCCCCAAAGAATTCAAATGTACCATATAATCCAGACCTGTGGGCAAACCGGCAGACTCTGGGGAAATATTCTTGCCAGAGCACCATATGGAAAATCTCTTCCATTTGGAATTATAAGTAGCCCTCAAAATATAGAGTACACCTTGAGAAAGGTGTAGGTCAGCAAACTCTAACTCTTCAAAAGCCAGGCCTTGAGATTGAGAGATTTGAGATTCGGGTACCAAACTCTCCCCTGGGCACAGGTCAACAGATTGTGATTCCTGGGAAGAGACAGGGGAAGGTGGACTGCTAAGGACAAAAGGAGTGGATACCAGGCCTGCCTGGCCCAATCTGGAGCAATCAGAATCATCTTGCAAGGTTGAGATCTGATTTTGACTAGCACCTTGAACAGGAGAGGGAAGGGGGGGAAGGCATAGAGACGCGGTAGAGGAGCCCTTGTTCTGGTGCCTCTCCTTATCCTTTTTACAATGGCCTTCAGGGGAAGTGGATGCCTGCCTCAGTTTTTGAGCTCCTTTTACATTGAACTCATCTTCTTCTTTTTCAGAATATGGGCTTCCAGGGATTGCTGCCACCTTTTCCGGGTAGCCGTGTTGAAGCTGAGGCAGTGCTGGCACTTCTCGAATGGGTGATTGGGGCCTAGGCAGAACAGGCACAGGGAATGTCCATCCTTGTGTGGTAGTTGGGCGCCAGGGACTGCTAGGTAGAAATCTTTCTGTGGGGTCCTGCCGCCTGCCAGCATCAGTCCTATAAGTAATTACCTACTGCAAGAGCCCTCTCAAAGTAAGATCTGGGATTATAGGACACATATCCCATGCAACCCCTCCCATATCAGACACAACCAAGTAATACGTGGAGCGCATCTTACCAGGATACTGTGGAGTCAGAAGCAGGAATCTTGAAGGGACGATGTCCGTCAGTACTGAAAAATAAAATACAGGAATGGAGTCACAAAGGATCCTGAGTTCATAATAAATTATTAATATATGACATGTTCACAGTAGAACAATACTTATCTGATGGTGAAGGAGTCCTCATCTGTTCAGGCATGTGAAAGAGAAACAACAATAGGTTAATATGAAAAGATACAGTAATGAGATAAGAAACCGATAGTGGATAGATACTGCTGGTGCATCGGACTACATTAGAGTGTAATGGTGCATAAGAAAAATTACTGTTGAAGAAGTATTATAATAATAATATTAATAGTGTCATAAAGGAATAAAATTAGTTAACAAATAGAAGAAAATTTGTTTTAGTAAAGATGATTAGAAAGACTAGTGCTCTCTGCCTAGATGGCCAATTTTCAAGTGATTGTAGTATCCCGGTTGGGATAGGTGATATTCCTTTTTGGTTCACTGGCCCATTGTTGCCTGGGCAATCAGTTAAGTTCATTCACTGACCCTTTTAATGGAATTCCTTCTTTGCACCACTTCTGTAAATGAAGCATCTAGTTCACCTCGTCTGTCAAATTGGCACAACATGCACTTTGGTAACATGTGCTATCACAAATGTTCCATGCGACTGACAAATTGGCACAATATGCACCTTGATAACATGCACTATCACAAATGTTCCATGCGACTGACAAATTGGCACAACATGCACCTTGATAACATGCGCTATCACAAATGTTCCATGCGACTGACAAATTGGCACAACATGCACTTTGATAACATGTGCTATCATTAATTTAGCACCCTAATATAGCATGGTGGTTAATCTCACTCTCTCAAAACTCCCCCACACTGGGATCCAACGATCACAATATAGTTTAGTTTAGCATAAGGATAGATACTAACTCAAGTCATACTAGGACAAAGGTTTTGGATTTCAAAAATGCTGACTTTGCTGAAATGGGGAGAGGTCTCAAAAGAGCTCTGGAGAGAATGGGGCAGGAGGGAGGAAGAACAGTGTAAGCATCTAAAGGAAGCCTTAATGGAAGTAACAAACCAGTGCATCAGATTGGTATTCAAAGGCAAAAGAACAAGAAAGTTACTATGGTTCTCCACTCCACAAATTCCTAATCTGAATACATTCCCCCTAGTTGACCCTCTTCAATGCTGTCACTTGCCCCTTCTGACCCTCTTCCTGGCACTGGACCCCACCCAGACCAATAGCCAACCCTAAATCTTCGTGCCCTAACTCGACCACCCCATTTCTATGTCGCCCTTTACTAACCAGGACGGAGAAGTGGCTATGGAGGATAAGAGGCAGCACAAGTAGGGAGAGAGGGGTTTGAGAGGGACATCACAGAGATAGGAAACAGGACAAGGCAGGAGCAGGAAGTGGGGAAGGACTGATGCCAAAGCAAACAAAAGGAGCAACAAGTGAGCCAGGAAGCAGCAGAAGGGGGCGATCCACGGAGGAATGGGGACCGGGGACATAGACTCTAGATCCAGGTGCTCCACGAGCCTCTGCCGCATAGGGTCCCAATCTTCAGACTCCCAATCAAAGTACTCCTTAATGGGAACAAGAAGGTCCAAAAAAGCTGGGTCTGGAATACATCCCCGTCTTCAGATCCAGCAGCAAGTCATACGAGGAGAGGTTGAGGGCACTGAACATGTACTCCCTGGAAGACAGGGAAGAGAGAGGGAGAGAGAGAGAGGAGGGACATGATTGGGAGCTTCAAGTACTTGAAAGGGATAAATAAGGTGATGGCGGGAAAGAACTGGATGACGGGCGAGGGACTGCTCCCTTTATAGTCACGCTGACGTCACCCGACAATGGGGCACGGCCCCTGCTGACATCTGCAAGCTACAAGTTTGTCGTGCAATTCTGATGCCAGGAGATGCAGACCTATACGTGAAAACCTACTGCAGGAACCCTCTCGAAGTAAGATCAGTTGTTTTCTGTCCTTTCTATGGTCCTTAGTGCTTGTCATGTACCAGGTAGGAGATCTCTTGACATCGAGTCTCTCTCTAACCCCCCCCCGATTGTGCAAGTCAAATATGTTTTTTTAATCAGCCTGCCATTGCCTGACCTGTATACAAAAACCCACATTTAATGCTAGAATACACTTTACTTGTGATTTATGTGACAGTAAAATATATGTGTACCTTATTCTTATGTTATATATTTGCCTGAACCAAGATGTATGTTAACCCTGTATATGCCTGATGATCATTTTTTTGTCCCATTGTAACCCTCATCTGATTTATTTTTTATTTCTCTTGCCTCACTGACTGAGCCATCACAAGGCCCCGACCAGCTACAACACCGTCCTACCCCAGGCAGTGGTCCTGGCTAGCCCACCTTTCCTCCACCTGGGTACCCAGAGAGTGTGACTGTGTTAGGGATTCTGAATGCATACACAGCTGGGTGATTGATAAGAGTATTTAAGTTAATTAACCTGATTACACCCATCCCATGTTCAAACCCCCAGAATAAATCAGATCTATCTTTTTTCTGCATTCAGCCTGATTGTGGTGCCTGTTTGTGCTCAAAGTACTGTACTGTTTCTATTTGCTCTGCCTAACCTTGTTTTACAGGGAGTCCCCAGGGTCAAACTGGAGGAACCAGCCCTGGTGGTAAGTGCAAACAGTGTGGGTACTTGCAAAGTATATTGGTGGTATTGTGAAGGTAGTTACTGGGTATCGTTGTAGCCACTAGCGGGGAAAGAGGGGGGGGATTACACAGTAGTGGAGCCAGGTTTGGGATCATTTGGGAGCCAGGGAGGGCCATTCAGTCAATGACAGGCTCCACAATGGGCAATAAACAATGAATAAAGATGGTGGCAGGGCGCCACTACTCACAGCACCATCATCTGAGACTTTTGAGGAGAAATTTGCTAAGTTGTTGCTGGGGGAAGGGAAAACTGTAGAGAACTTTAAGGAACTGTTCCTGCAACCTGGGTGTGTTCCTTCCCCAACACCCGCTCCCACTCCAGCACCTGTTACTGCCTGCAGAGAAAAGCCTTGCCTCAGAGGCTGCCCCCCTTGTCAACATTACTACCTGCACCCCAATGGAACTGGTCTGCATAGACATCTTGAGTTTAGAGCCTGACCAGTGAAACATTAGTAAAGTGTTAGTGGTTACGGATCATTTCACAAGGTATGCACAAGCTTTCCCACCAAAGATCAAAAGACAGCTACCGTGGCCAAGGTCCTAGTGGAAAATTTCTTCATCCACTATGGTGCCCCCCAGTGGATTCATTCCAAGTAGGCAGGGGAAGTAGCCCTTGGGATAGCACCACCTAGGGGTTACATGGACAAGGGGTAATTGAAAGCATTAACCATTCAATTTTCTGGGGGCACGGGAAAGGGACAAGAAGGAGAGAAGAGTGTAAGTGCTAAAAAGAGAAGGTTAGGAGGACAAGCTGAGGTAATGATCGAGGGGAGTGTGTAAGTTATTGAGCAGAGGGAAGATGAGAAGATTAGTCTTGGCAATAGCAGGACTCAGGGTCACTGTGTGTAAACATTTTGCATGTCCTTTCCCTAGACCTTTTGTACTGAAGGTTTTTTTTTTCAAAACTGTCTCACAGTGATATCCTGCTGGCTGCTTTGCAGAGGGGTCCATTACTTTGCTGGTGGTAATCACGAGATTGCATCCCCCCAATCAAGTACTGCTCAGCATTCATTATTTGCTGTACACTGTACGGGCTCAAACTCACTGGCTTGTATGGACTTGTGCTGGCTGCTGCCTCTCCACACCCCCTACACATCCATTTTAGATGGATAGCACAGTTGTGATGCAGCCTCTCATTTTCAGTTGTGTCCTGCTTCTACCTGTACTTTTTGCTGAAATGGACTGAGAGGGCAGGTCAATTGCCTTGTTCAATGACATAGCTGAAGAGGTCAGAGATGGCGACCGACACAGCCCCTCCACTTAACTACCTTAGGCAGCCACCATCTGAATGACAGGGAGCGTGTGCCCAGCTGCTGTAGATTTAGCTTTCCTATAGCAGTTGTATGCGCACTCACTATCATTCAGATGGTAGCTTCAAGTAACTTGCGATGGAGGCGCGGTGCCAGTCTTTATCTCCTCATATCCTCATAAGTTCTGCCCTGCTGGCCCTGAATCCTTTTGGTCACCTTATGTTACACTATCTACAGCCTGTCTTTATCTTTCCTTAGAAAATGTGCTTTTAATTTGCTGGGCTCTGATTGGCTAGTACCCCTGCCAGGGGGTACATTAACTTTCAATAGATGCCCAGCAAATAAAGAGTGCCAGCCCAAAGTGCCATTTGGCCCACTTGGTTATCCTCGTGATCACCCTGCTGCCTCATTGGACCAAAGCACCACAGGGAATTTGAAATCATCGCCATTTTTTCTGTCGCTTAACGAGAGATTCTGGTCACCCAAAGATTAGTCAGTAGCTGAGTGCCAGCCTAACAAAATGCACATCACCTTCTGATGAGCAAATTCCTCAACACATTTCATTTTTTTTTATTTATAGTACTATAGCAATAACCCAAACTTGCTGCTGTCATGTTAGCATGACTCTCCAGTTACAGCAGACCACAAGCTCTCACTCCTCGCTCCTCTACCCAGCCTCCCACTCACTCCCGAAAAATAACTAACTGGCCACCTAATGCTCAGTACTGGCAGAAACTGATGAAATGTACGTCACCCTCTGGTGTGTTAATTTCTCACCACACACAGGACAAGTGGACACAGCATGAGATTAGAGGTAGGCTGATTAAGGGGTATTATAAAAAGGGTCTGAGAAATGTAGCTTTCTGATTGACTGCAGTCATTCTAACAACCTTATGCTAATCTTTTATTAACATACATGTAGAGCTTAGCCATATGCTGAACAAGGTTTAACGCTGTTTATAAACATTTTTTATCATAATAGCAATAAAGCACTCCCGGGGATTATGTTAATGGTCAGTTAATCACCCTGCATGTTCATATGAATCCACACTGAGGCAGAAATAAGCTTTATTTTTGACCATGACAATATCCCTGCCCAATGTCATGGAGTGTTACCCATTGTGACAAGTGGTGACCTCCCCTCACTCAATGGCTGACCCCATCATCCTGTGCCCTGATGTCCAGTGGTTCCTCCCCTTAACACAGCCTGCCAACATGGTAGATGCTCCATGTAGGGCATGTGGCCAGTTAGCAGTGGGCGCCCCCACACTGATCCTTGGGCTGTCCATGATATGCCCATGTCCCTGGTGCTAGTGTGCCCCCCCCTCCCATCTACAGTCCGACCTCCAACCACTCCTGTCCCTGGTGGTAGTGGTTCCACCTCTAGCTTCCACCCGTGCCCTCTGGTTGCCCCCATTCCTTTGGAACACACCAACTGAGCCTCCCCTATTTATCCCCTTTATGCACTTGAATCATGTCTCCTCCCCCATCCTCCAACGTGTACATGTTGAGCTACTTTAGCCTCTCCTCATAAGTCCTTTCCCTCAAGACCTAGATCATTTTCATTGCCCTACTCTGGACCCTCTCCAGGAGTGCAATGTCCCTTTTTAAGTGCGACCTCCAAAATTGCACACAGTACTCGAGATGTGGCCTAACCAAGCAGTTATACAGAGGGATTATCACTTCCATTCTGACTGGCCTATACACACACTGCCTCACTGATGTCAGGAATATACCTTATTTGTGATTTCTGAGACTGTAAAAATATCCTGGTGTCCAGCTGGCCCCCCATGCCCTCCAATACCAGGCGGAACAGGAAAGGGGGCAGGCAAGGAGCGTTTCCTGCAGCAAGAGTTCCACCTCGAAGTAAGATCATGTGTGCCCTCCTCCAGTACAGTGTAACCACTCCTGTATTGAGTGACTCATTGAACAAGGCTGCCAAGAGGCACTGCTAGCTCTTCTCTCAGTTCCCTAGATATCCTTGAGTGTATGCTATCTGGTCTCATTATCTTGTTCGTATTCAGTTTTGAGAGCTCATACAGGACTCCATCCACTGGGAATGGGATGGTAGTAGCTGGGATTTTGGAAGTTTGACAGAAATTCCCAGAGTGGAGAACAGGTCCAGAGTGAAGGAGAAGGACTCCTTCAGGCTGTTTGGTGAAGTGGCTGAAAAAAGCCAGTCATCCAGGTATGATAACACATAAATGCCCTTGTGGTGAAGAAACGCCGCTACCACCGCTAAGCACTTGGTGAAAACCGAGGTGCTGAAGACAGGCTAAATGGAAAGACTTAGAACTGGAAATGGTCCTCCAGAAAGGAGAACCCGAGGAAGCAGTGGTGGGCCGGGAGGATAGGGATATGTAGGTAGGCATTCTGCATATCCAAGGGAGCACAGCCAAGCAATGGGGAGAAGCAGGGGCAACAATCCCTGGAGAGTCAGCATGCGAAACCTCTTGTACTCCATGAAGAGGTTGAGCATGCTAAGATCTAGGATCAGTCTTAGATCCCCCATCTTTTTTGGAACTAAGAAGAAGTGGGAATAAAATCACCTTCCCATCTGCTTGGGAGGAATGGGCTGTATAGCTGCTTTTTGCAGTAGAGCCTGGATTTCCTGTTTGATGAGAGAAATCTGACCCAATGTGTTGCTTTGGTCTGGTGTGGTACATAGAGCATAAGGCGCGACGATGACCGCTCTTGGCTCCTGAAGCTCCTTTTCCATGGAGGCCAGTCTTATGACAGAAGGTGGGCCTCGAGGGTCCTCTTGCGATGGTTGCACATGGCCTACTTAAACCTCTGGCAGATAGTACACTCAGCTGAATTGTGCTTAGGCCCCTGGCAGAGGATGCAGCAGGAGTGGTCATCCCCATGCGGTATTTGCGCACCGCACTTGGAGTACTTCTTCTTAGTGCAAGAAGACATACGCTGTGGGATTAAATAGAAAATCAGAGGGAAAGAGAGACAAAAATCATCAACTCTAAAGTGGGCGACTGATCGCTGTTCTACTGCATCTATCAAATGGACTGATGCGATGGAGGGGAAGAACTGCAGGGCAGTCACAGGACCATTCCTTCTTATAGTCACACTGACGTCACATCACCCGACGTCAGGGGCGGTCTTCGTTGATGATTACTAGCTACAAGTTTCCCGTGAAGACCTGATGCTATGGGGCACAGTCCTATATGTGAAGACCTACTGCAGGAACCATCTCGAAGTAAAATCGGATGTTCTTGATCTTGGGAACCCTGATACCATTGGACTCATAGGTTCCATTGCGATACTCTCATATGCAAGCATGCTAACTACACTGTGGGAATGGCAAGAAAGTCACAGGGAAGTCAGTTTACCTGGGTGGTGTCAGAGTATCTGCATCAGAGGAGGAGAAGGACCTGGGAGTGATGATCACTAGTGACCTGAAGCACTCCATGCAGTGCAAGAAAGCAGCAGCAAAGGCAAACAAGATGCTGGGATGCATAGCTAGGGGGATCAGTAGTAGGAGAGAGGAGGTTATACTGCCCTTATAATGTATGGTAAGTGCCTATTAACCACCATAATCAGCAGTCACACAGCTTTATTATGCACTGTTTAGAATTTTAAAGTTGTTAACCACACTTCAGAACTTCCAAACATTGGCATAACAAAAAAGAATGCACCAGAGTTCCATAATTCTCACACAGAATGCAAACAGTGTTTTTTTGACCATACACTATAAAAGATGATGGCTGGGGATTGGGTGATAACCACGCTGAAATCACCTCTCGTGGTTACTAGGACTACAGTAAACTTCTCGAGCTGCCCTCTTGAGGTTTACCATGTTGCCCTAGCAACCACATGAGGTGATTACAGCGTGGTTATCACCCACTCCCCAGCCATTATCCTCTATGTACAGGTCACTGGTAAGGCCGTATCTAGAGTATGGAGTACAGTACTGGTGCCCACACCTCAAAAAGGACATTAACCTGCTGCAGAAGGTCCAGAGGAAGGCTTCAAAGATGATAGCCAGTCAGCAGGGCAAGGCACACGAGGACAGGTTGAGGGCACTGAACATGTACTCCCTGGAAGATAGGAGGGGGGGACATGATTGGGACCTTCAAGTACTTGAAAGGGATAAATAAGGTGATGGCGGGAAAGAACTGGATGACGGGCGGACTGCCCCTTTATAGTCACGCTGACGCCACATCACTTGGATGATGAAGCGCTGGCCCCACTGATGATCGCTAGCTACAGTTTATACAAAGGGTCCTGACGCCAGGGGATGCAGACCTATAAGTGAAGACCTACTGCAGGAACCCTCTCGAAGTAAGATCAGCTGTTTTCTGTCCTGCCTATGGTCCTTCGTGGTTATCATATAGTAGCTGACAGATCTCTTGACATCCAGTCTCTCTCTCTCTCTCTCCCCCTCTCTCCCTCCCCCTTCCCTCCCTCTCTGGATTGCACAAGTCAAATATTTTTTTTTCATCAGCCTGCCATTGCCTGGCCTGTACACAAAAACCCACATTTAGTGCTAGAATATACTTTATTTGTGATTTATGTGACAGTAAAATATATATGTACCTTATTCTTATGTTACATATGTGCCTGAACCTAATGTATGGTAACCCTGTATATGCCTGATGATCATTTTTTTGTACCATTGTAACCCTCCCGGGTCACACTTGAAAACAGGCACTTGGTTGTCTTGTGTGCGCACCCGGTAAACAAAAGCAAATAAATAAGTTAAGCATTTCCCCGTGTACAATGTCAGTACACACACCTTCCATACCAGACCCTACCACTAATTTCTGTCACTGTAAAAATGTCTCTTTGTTCCCCAGTAGTATCTCTCTGTCTCTCTCTCCCCTCTAGTCTGCACAAGTCAAATATTTATTTTACCAGTCTGCCATTGCCCGGCCTATCCACAAAAACCCACATTTTGTCCAAGAATACACTTTATTTGTGATTCATGTGACTGAAAGATATCTTTTGTGTCCCGTAGTCTCTCCCCCCAAACATATGGTACAAGTCAAAAGATTATGTTGCCAGTTTGCTTTTCCCCAGTCTGTACACACACACACACACACACACACACACACACACACACACACACACACAGCAACACTGAGGCCAGGAATACACTTTTTTAGTGACTTTTGTGACTGTATAAATGTATCTTTGGTCCCCAGTTGTCTCTGTCTCTGTATCTACCTCTCTCTCCTCCTACCTCTATATCTATCCCCCTTACCCTGCCTGTACACAGTGTAACATAACAGGATTTTAAATAATTGATTAGCAGTTTTTTTCTTGGGACAATGCTAATGGTACAGAAAGTATTTATATAGGTTTTCTAGAAGTGTTAAGTTTGTTAAACACAGTGAGGCAAGTGCTATGCATTTTCACAATGTTTTAGAACTTTTATGAGCAAAAGCAGCTAATCAATATTTGAGTTAAATAAATCCCTGCATAACAACCTCACTTTCCCCATCAAACAAAAAACATATCCTGGTGTCCAATGGCCTCCCAATACCCTCATAAACCAAGCACTGCCACAACAGCATCATACCCTGTTGTTCTGTTGTACCCCAATTCCCTCCCATATCAGGTGCAACAACATGTAATGCGTAGAACTAACCTTGACAAGTGAATAAACTGATGTTCGACAATCTCAGACCAGGACTCTCTACATGACAGATGTTCTTGTCGATCAGTAAGATGTCCAATCAGGAGCTTTCCTGTGGAAAGACTCAATGTGATCGTAAAAACATCCCATTGCATATCAGGTGCCACCACAAGTTAAGCATTCACTGGTGTACAATGTCAACTCTCACAAACCCTCCCAAACCAGGCCCCACCGCAAAACAAAAAAACAAACAAAAAATGACTTTGCCAGCACACCCGTTCCCTATACCTGTCCAACCCCTCCTGAACCCCTCCACAGTCTCTGCCTCCAATAGTCCCCTGGGCAGCACAATCCCTAGTTCCACCACCCTCTCAGTGAAGTAGCACCTCCTCCTCCCCCCCAGCATAGGTCATGGGACCATGGCCACTGCTCCCACCTTACCTACCACCAAGGCAGGAGTTTTCTTAGTTTATCTGAAGATGGACTGCTACCAGGGATGTCTGTAGAGAATAGGCCAGAGACCAGACTTTCATGGCTTCTGTGCACAAGGCTGTTGACCGAGTGCCTCCCTGCTTGTTGATGTACCACATGGTGGCGGTGTTGTCTGTTCTCACCTGAACCACCTTGTTTTGTACTGCCTTTGTGAAAGCTTGTAAGGCTAAGTATACTGCCCTGAGTTCCAGAAGGTTGATATGAAGGAGAGACTCCTGAGGGGACCACACTCCTTTTGTTGTGAGGGCTCCCAAATGAGCCCCCCACCCCAGGAGAGAAGCATCTGTGGTCAGAACCAGAGAATGAGTCTGAGAGACAAATGGGACTCCTTGTCTGATATTGTCCTGATCCAACCACCAGTGGAGAGCATAGATCAAGGTCTGAGTTACTGGAATCGGTTTGGTGAGAGGGTCTTTTTTCTGGGACCAAAAAGCCCTCGGGTTAAATTGGATATCTCTCACCTGAAACCTGGCCCCTGGAATCACTGCAGTGGCAGCTGCCATGTGGTCCAGTAGTTGGTGGAAATGTCTTGCTGGACGAGAGACTAGGAGATGAAATGAGGAAGCTAGATCTGTAAGGGCCTTTACCCTTGACAAGGGAAGAAAGGCCTTTGCCTGGACAGTGTCCAACTCCACCCCTATGAAGGTGAGGAGCTGCACTGGTTCAAGAACTGACTTTGGAAGATTGAGGAGGAATCACAAGGAGGTGAGCACTTGCTGGATCACTTGTAGATTTGACTTGACTTGGTCTGGAGACTGCCCCACAATGAGCCAGTCATCGAGATATGGGAAAATAGAGATGTTCTGTCTCCTTAAAAAGGCTTCCTTGTCCCACTTCTAGATCAGTGTCCCCACTCTGTCCTATCTGCCCCTGTTCTGCTGAGCAAAAACTGGGAATAAAGAATTCCCTGTTGTCCAATAACCCCCCACCGGCCTTCCCATGCCAGCCTCCAATAGTACCCAATAGTTCGCCCCCCCCGGACTGCACAAGTCAAAGATTTATTTTACTGGGCTGTATGCAAATAGCCACATTTTGTCCAAGAACAAACTTTTTGTGATTTCTGTGACTGTAAAATATCTCTCTGGTGGGCAGTAGTCTCTCTCCACCCCCCCATCCATGGCACAAGTCAAAGGTTTAATTTGCCAGTCTGCTCTTGTCCCGTCTGTACACACACAGCCACACTGAGGCCACGAATACACTTTATTTGTGATATCTATGACTGTTGAAATGTCTCTTTGGTCCCCAATAGTCTCTTCTCCCTCTCCTCTCTGGACTGCACAAGTCAAAGTTTTATTTTTCCAGCCTGCCATTGCCCGGCCTGCACGCACACACAAAAAATAATAAATAAACACATTTAGTACAAGAATGAACTCGCCCTCAAACACCAAGAACCATCACAGGAAAAGCATTCGCTGGTTTACAGTGGTTCTCCCTATCCTCAGATACCCATCACCATAACACAACATATATTCAAACAATAATAATTCCCCGTTCTGCAGTGGTCCCCCAATTCATTCAGATACCAGGCGTCACAGCAAGTAAAGCTTTCCCCTAGTGTTTTATGACCTCCCCCTACACTCCCTCAACAAACCAGACTCCACCAAACAGCCTTCCTTGTCGTCCAGTGGTTCCCCAATTCCCTCACATACCAAGTGCCATGAAAAGAAAAGTGCTTCCGGATGTCAAAATGCCTCCCCATGCCCTACAAAAAACAGGCCTCACTTCAAAAATTACCTATTGTGCAGTGGCCCCTCAGTTTGCTCCAATGCCCGATGGCGCTGAGGGCTGAGGCGCTAGACGCCACACCTCGTGCTGCACTGGTGACCCAGGTTCGGGAACGGACTTGAGTGGCCGGGGGTCGGAAGGGGGTCGGGAAGGAGGATCGAGCATCCCAATGGATGGTCTCCTCCTCAGGGGTGGGAACCAAGAAAGCCTGTGTTCTACATCACCCTGCGTGGCAGTGGAAGCACCGACAATAGAGGGATGGAGGCGGCTTTCCGTGTAATGGAGTGCACTGGCGCTCGGCGTCCCCAGAGGAAGGGGACATAAGGGGAGAAAACAGAAATCCTCCGGCAGCCCTAGATGAAGGCTGCCCTAAGTCCACCCGGACCACCTACAGGACATACCCCACTGTGCAAGGAGAGAAGGATGGGCACTCTAGGGGCAGATCCCTAAGGTGGGCATGGGAGACATGAGTGGATGGAAGGAGGGGGCTCCGGAGGTAGGAAGGAGGATAAAGAAAGAAAGTAAAAAAAAAAAAAAGAAAAGAACAATTTGATACACCCAGTTTGCCCATTTTCCTACCTATTGGATAAGTCGCAGATCCTAGTTAACCAACTGACTACTTCCTCCTACCACCCTACTATAATTGCATTATGTCTGTTCAATGCATTCTTGAACCCCCTTGTTTTTGGACCCATGTGGAGATGATTTCCATAACTGCACGCAGTACTCCAAATGGGGTCTCACCAACTGTCTGTATAGGGATGACAACTTCCTGTTTTCTACTGATGAAGCCTCTATCTATGCACCTGATTACTCCACAGCACTCCTTACTGTCTTCTCACATTGCCTGCCTACGTTTAGGTCATCTGATATAACTATCCCCAGGTCCCTTTCCATTTTTGTTGTTGACAGTATATCACCCCCCACTGCATACTCTTCCCTTGGGTTTTTGTTTATCAGGTGCATTACTTTGCACTTTTTTTGCGTTGAATCTGAGCTGCCATTCATTTGACCATTCCTCAAACCTTGGCAAGTCCTTTTTCATCCCTGCTGCAGACATTTGTGTCATCTATAAAAGAGTCATATTTCAAGTCCATCTGTAATGTCACTTCAGCAGGCTGTCTGACCCTGAGTAATTCACTTAATTTCTTGTGCTCCCAGGTTGCATGCTATGACTCACTACTGAGCACCATGTCAAAGTTTAGGCAGTGTTTTCTTCACTCCTGTTTGAGGACAGACAAAAAGTAAACTGTACGCTACTGGAAGCAATTGTGGCAGCCCGACTGCCCGCTCTGTTCCCTTCCCCATATGAGGTAATAACAGCAAATCCAAATGGCGGCAGAAATGCGAGCTTTGCTGAACAGCACAAACAGACTAAGACAGAACAAAAAACGGGGAGGCTAACTAAATCAACTAAAACTAAAGCACATATATATATATATATATATATATATATATATATATATAGTGATACAGGTACAATTTTACTCCTCAAACCACATAATGCTGCTGCACCGAGGACATTTGTTGTACAACTCCCGCTCTCCAGCTTGCTATCGCCTTCAAAAGGAAACATACTATAATATAATCTCAAAATGAAAAACAATTATATGAAATGATGGACATGCAAACAAAATGACCCCCGATTAGCGTACTTGGTTGAAAGCAAGACCTTGTAGCCATTCAGAATGTTGCTTTTCTTCAGTTCGACTGATTCACCAAAAATTGAACCAAGACTGGCAGGCATTTGAAAGGTTTAGTTCAATTCACGTGCCAAAAATGGAACCAAAAAATAATACAATTTATGCCCAAATTTACATTTATTTTATGGAAAGTTCAGCAAATCTAAATAACAACCGGTACAGATTTGAGAAGGCTCCGGTTATTTTACTTCACTGACCTTTCAAAATGTTGCTTTGCGTAACGATCACAACTACATCGAAATAAAAAAAATATGCAGTGTACAAAAATATTGTGATATCTAAAGAAATATGCCCATCGTTTTGCTGTTACTTCAGCTAGGAAATCTACTGTACATTCAATTTCAAAAGATGTGTGGCAATTCACCAACAGCTCGCTCAGTTTTCTTCAGTAACTTTTTCCCTTGCTGCTCGACTCACAACTGCATCAGAATACAAACACACACTCTAAATAATACATATAATAAAAAAATAAAATAAAAGAAAGGCGTTGACTTTTTATACTGCAAATTCGGGTTAGAAAAGCTAACTACAATGCATTTGAAACACAACATGTGGCGGCAATTCGAGATTACCTAACATCTCCCTAGAAAACACAATTTGTTTGAGAATCCTTATTTTTTCACACCAAAAGCTAGTCCCAAAAAAAAGGAATGCTTTGAAAAGTCCTCAAACTTGATTTACTGTTATCCTGTGGTCCTTTAGTGAGACGTTACAACAAAACACTATGCTGCTTTAATTGAAAATAAATAGAACAATAAACAGACCTAACAAAACTTTGCTGTTTGCTGACTTTACAAAAAGTAGAATTCAGTCCAGTGTTCTGCACAGCATCCGAGCGAATTCAAATGATTACAGCTCACAATGAAGCTACGTTCTGCCACTTCTTGCAGTCCAGAGAGGAAAACGCAAGTGTGTGCAGACTCGGTAACATGAGCTTCTTGTGGGGAAAAAACGGAATCTGGTAAGATGTGATTGGTTGGTTTGACTACCAATTACAGAAAGCTTCAGGTCTGCAATATATATCACCAGGCAGATTTTTATGAAATACAGCATCGCGTCTGTAGTAAGGCTGTAAAAAAAAGTGTCCAGCAAGACGAGTTATGCCGTTGGCGGTAGCAGTCCTTGCACTGCAGCAGGATGAGTTAACTCGTCGGTGGCAGGATGGGGGTTAAATCCTGCTGGATTATGTCAGAGTCCTTTTCACTTGTACATGGACTGCCAATCTTTATATCATCTGCATATTTAATAGACATCTATTGTTGAAAGGTGCAGTTGTCATCAAATAGCTAGAAATTTGTGAGGTCTGACAGTGGATTCAGGGGTTAAACTTGTGCTTATTTCTCTCATTGGGGGGGCATACAGAAAGAGGCAGAGGAGGTTAATGGCTACTCATTTAGTTTGCTGGTGCACCCGAATATGTCACTGTTTCATTTTTGCTTGTCCTCAGATAGTATTCTATAATTATTAATGGACTGTAATTATTTGTGACCAGACACCTGTTGTATCTCGGTGGGAGGTACATTGATGTCTACTAACATCTGGATAGCTGCCTTACACGTGGAGTGGTTTGTTATTCTTTTGCTGTTTGGTAAACCTGCTTGTAACTTCAATTTGGTCATCATGGCTCTTATTTTGTTTTCCTCAATGAGCATCACTCGTAACCACTTCAGCAGCACTGGTTTTAGGTTGAGGTTCAGTGCTAGGTAAAAGGGGAAATCATCCTGCAGCATTTTTAGTGGTCTCTGACTTTGGTAGTCTGGGTATGCGGCCACTGGAAATTTCCAGAGATCCGTCCTGTTTTCATGCATTCTCAGCCTGACAGCACAAATGCTTCAAGGATTTTCTCCACTTCTTATTCTAGAACTCTAGGAACTGTTGTCCATCTGAGTCACATAGGAGCTGTAGGTTCCCCTCCCCCCATCATAGTGAGTACTGCTCAGCAGTGCACATGGTAAAATAAAGGCCGTTGTTGAAAAAAAAACAGTGTTCAGGAGTGCTGCTGTATTTTGATGGCCGTGGGAACCACTGGAATACAATTGATCAATGTTTATTTGAGACAGTGCTTCGGCTCTATTGGGCTTGCTCCCCTTGCCCATTTTTTTGAGGTATCTCTGTTTTGCTGACAGGGTAGCTATGGTATCTCAAAAGTCGCTAGTGTTGCCATGGAAAATTGAATGCTGATACTTTTGTTTCAACTGATGCCTGTCAATGCTGCTAATGATGCCACAGATTGTGCTGGGCTCATACTGGCTTCTGTCAATTTGCTCCAGCTTGAAAATGAAGTCAGTTACCAATGTGTCCAGCTCACTGACTGGTACGCTGGTTACTGTCCATATTGTGCCCACATCACCAAGGAAACTTTTACAAAGTTTTATGTTACTTTCTGTTTTTTTAACTGTCCATTGGTTTTCTTGTTCACAGATGAAGTTGTTCCTGTCAGACAACTCCTTTGAAAACACAGTGGATTCCATGATTTTAATCAGTGCTGCAACTGATCTGCCAAACTGTCAAAAAATGCCTCTGTCAGCTCTCCCTTGCACGCCTGCTTCACGAACTGTCAGAGCATAAGACAGAGTTCTAAGTTGTTGTGCTGCAGTAGCTACATAGCTAGTGATGCACAACAAGAAAATGGCATAGCTACTGCAGCACAACAACCCTATTCTAGGGATGGATTTTGGTATATAACAACATTCCACCATACACTATATTAACCTTACCAAACCTTTGGCAGGAATTATACATGCAGTGGAATTGCCTTCTTGTCAACCTGTTCTTTTGAAAGAGTCAATCCCCTATACCTTTTTCTAGTATTATATTGGTAACCAATCATAGCAATTTGACACTGCAGTTGTTACCTTCATTAAAAATTGTACCATGCCATTTAGCAGAAATTGTATACATATGGTGGGTCCTCATTGTCAATGCCATGAATATGAGATCCCTACAATGCATTAATGATATGTGTTTGTCAATATCCACTGGTCATTTTGTGTTTCTTACATGTATAATAAGCCTTCTCATATTAGTACTATACAGGCTACAGCTAGTTACATGAAGTACAATATGAGATGCTCATTTTCTATCTGTTCTGGCAGTATATCACTATATTATTGCAGAATTACATGCTTTCAGTGTTCAGTCAAGAGCTTCTTTGAAAGAATTATTAGCATGCCAGTACAGTTAACAAAAATCACCGCATGGGGTCTACATTGCAATCTATTTTAATTTTTAACTGTTGCCCATTTTTTTTATATGTACTGTATGTTTGTGTGAATGTATGTGTTCACAGATCAGCTATATCTAAAACATGTTGCTCGTGGACATTGATTGGTTCTGAATAATGGTTTTATGCATATAAAAACAGGACAATAAGTTTTGCTAAATGACTTCCCCCCTCACCACTCACCACCATGTATCTTGAAAAGTATGTTAGGAATCACCATCTGCCTTGCGAAGGGTTTCGAAGGCCATGATGAAATGAAGTTACTAACCAAATTTTTAACAAAATGAGGACATTTATGGCAGAAAGCTTTAATGCTCATTAGGGTTGCTACCGCATAAAATGCAAACTGCACAAAGGTTTGAAATAAACCATTAGGGTTGCAAACACAATATCCACAAAGTTTGGAAATGCACTCTTTCCGACCGTGAATTATTGTGTTACTGTTACTGTGATGCTGAGATGAGCAGTCATTTATCCTACCAGACAGGGCCAGCAGCTCACTTTTCCAGGTGCAAGTTCTGACACAAATCTTAGGGTCCCTCTCCTCCTGCCACCATATTTCTGCTAGCTTGCTAGGATGGCCAAATTATCCTGTCTGTCTAGCTGTCTGTGTATCAGTCTTATTAAGATTCACTTATCCACCCCCTCCCAGCTCAGCCAGCACTTCTATCTGTCTGTCTGTCTGCCTACCTGCCTGTCTGTCTGTCTCTTTGTCTGCCTGTCTGTCTGTCTGTCTGTCTGTCTGTCTGTCTATCTATCTATCTATCTATCTATCTATCTATCTATCTATCTGTCTGTCTGTCCATCAAGATTCACTTATCCCTACACCTCCTAGTTTAACTAGTGTTCCCTCCTGAATTGTTTATTTCCAAAAGCGGACTGGTGTGCTCATCCCTGTTACCTCTTGCCCACCTCCCCTCCCCTCCAGGTCATCCCCATGAATAGACAGTGACACTAGGTTTTCCACTCTGCAGCCTTAATGAAGTTTAACCTAAACTGGTATGCCCAATCTTCAATGTCAGATCCAATGGTGATATATTTTGAAATCTTGAAATAAAGAAAACCATTCCTCAATGTCTTTATTTTTTTTTTGTAAAACCTGAAAAAAGAGAAAACTGTCCCTTAATATCTTGATTTTTTTAACTTAAAAAAATGGTCCCTTGTCAATCAGACCCTGCAGACCACACCCCAACCCCTACTCAGCACCCCCCCACACACAGCCTCACTCACTTGACCATGTCCCACAGTGTAGATCCACTCCATATCTTACTGCTGGAACAAGCGACTGTGATATGAGACAGTAAGGTGAGTCCAGCTTCATGTATTTCAGTGGGGCTTGAACTTTTATGCATAACTCTGTCATTTTGTTTATATTTTTTCAACAAATTTTTAAAATGTCCTTTTTGGAACCCCACCTCATAAACAAGGGTGGTGCCATTTTTCACATCCAGACTAAAAGGTGATTTTGTGGTCACTGTGTGAAATCACCTTTTGGGTGAAATTTCAAAATTGTAACCTACCACGTTTATGAGGTGGTGTCATAAGAATACTATGTTGAAAATGTTGTGACAAAACATTAAAAAAAAAAAGAAAAGAAAGTTATGAGTGTACATTGAGATTTTTCTACACTTGCCCATTCCTGGGGTAATTTTCAGCATTCTGACCCTAAATCTTCAGCACAGCCATTTTCATACCACCTCTTGAATGTGACAGTTGTCAGTTTTGAAATGCTGGCCCAAATGTGTTTGTGCACCTGGGATACAAAATGAAATTTTGGAGGGACCCTCCTGGGTTTATATGGTAGGATCCCAAGAAGGCAATAAAATGTGGTGCACAAATGTGGTATAATGACCAAGTTATGAGTGAACATTGAAGTATTTCAACTTTCATGCATCATGTCACCAGTTTTACCCCAGCGGTTAGTGCTTTGTGATCCCATGCCAGTGAGCTGTGTTTGGGAAGCAAGTTCAGTGAGCCATCTAGATGGTGTGAGGCTGTGGGGATGGTGCTACTATGTAACACCACCCACCAGCCATGGAAAGAATGGTACGGGGTTGCATACATGGGCCCAGGTACCATGTAGTGAAGAGAACTCTTCTCTTGGCATAGGCCCTGCACATCTGCACCCATGGGTGGTAAAGAGCCCTGTGCTTTGGCTGGAAGATGCACTCTTTGCTCTGTACATCTGTAGCTGTGGCTGCATGGAATTGCAGACCCCTCAGTTCTGTAGCACACAAGACAGCCCCATGAATTTCAGATATCTGTTGCTACATAAAGTGCAGGGTCCCCAGGGCTCTGCACTTCCATAGGCAGATGGAATCTTCCCTTGGCACAGGGCCCAGAGGGCATCTGCATCTGCATCTGTGAATGATGCTGGTCTGCACTGAGAAGGGACTTGTGTGAATGAGGATATGATTCCACTATTTCAAAAAGAAAATAAATTCTTTGCAAAAGACTATGTTGATGCACCCAGGGTTCAACTTAATGCAACAAGAACAGGTATATGTGGTATTCAGTTTTCCAACTCTTAACTCCCCACTCCCAAGCAGCAAAAGGTAAAACCAAAAAATAAGAAAACTACAACAGATTCTGTTATCAACATGTAACGGGACATAGTTCTTTACCTTTGAAGAGTGTATCACTATGAGACACTCCCTTGAAGCTGTACTTTGTGCTTCACACAGGAGGCTATGGGTTAGGGCGAGGGATGAGCATTAGGATTGACAACACCTAGGAAGACCCAACCACTGATTTGCCAAGGCTCTGGAGACTGAAACCCTGAATTGTTGTTTCTGCTTTTGCTGCTTGGGGTGGGGGGGGAGGTGGAGTTAGGGTTGTAAACACTAATGCCACATTTTCCTACCTTTGTTGAATTAAGCTGAACCCTAACCAGTTCATTAACAAATTTTTTTTGCAGAGAATATACATACATATGTAACCCCCCTACAAATGGGGGTTCCCAAAAGACTTCCAGGAGATTGCTTGAATGCTCCAAGCCTGAATGGTGTTTGGCGTTTAAGCCATTTATCAGTGAGTGTTTTTAGAGCCTCTGGTACTGTCTCTTTAAGAGCTGTCTGCTTGCAGACATAATTAGTTTGCATGGGGGGACTGTGTGCTTCTCTGCTTGAGTACCACTCGAGCTGCTGCCAATTCACTCCATTTTTGAAGTCACTAGGAGTGCAAAGGGAACCAATCTGAAAGATGTAACTGTTTGCCAGAAATCATTTAGAGTAATAATGAAAATACAGTTTGTCTAACCTGTTTTCTTTGCAGTCAGAACTGTGTTTGCCTAGTTCCCCATTCTAGTTTTGAACTGCTGAACTGGACCAATCAGTGTGGGTTAAGGTAGCTCTAAAATGGTGCCTTGGACGAATCAGAACTTGGACTCATAATCTGAGCCAGCCACAAGAGGATTGTATGGGCAGTGACTCTGGGAGATGTAGTTTAGACTTCGGCGCCTTTTTGGACCAACAGGGGCAGTCTATTGTGAGTGACAGCCAATCCAGCCAAGAACTGGGAGGAACTCAAAGGAAGTGCCCGGTTTTGTCTGCTGGAGTTTCAGTTGAGCTCTGGCAGTGAAGAGGGAAGGAGCCCTGTGCTTTTTCCGGTGTGCAGTTTTAGTCGGGAAACGTGTGTAAGGCCCAGAGTTCCGGTCTGCAGCTTGTGTAACTGCTTGTTAGGACTGAATCCATCCTGTGAAGAGAATCAAAGGATATCTGAAGAGTAGAAACCAGGCTCACCCTGTAGAAGACTGGAGAAATTGCTGACTTGCACTCGGTCTGTCAGGAACTGAATCTGCTGTGTGTTCTCCCGGGTATTGTGCAGTAATTGTGATCGGGATAGAGAAGCAGCCTGCCTGGTATAGTACTTTCTTTTTACCATATAAATGTGTGAGGAGGCTTGTGTAGCTCAAGTGAATCCTGCTGCCATTAAAGGACTTTTGCCTGTGACTGTTTACCATATAAATGTGTGAGGAGGCTTGTGTAGCTCAAGTGAATCCTGCTGCCATTAAAGGACTTTTGCCTGTTGCAGTTTGCCATATAAATGTGTGAGGAGTCTTGTGGAGCTCAAGAGTAGCCCTGCTGATGTTGAAGGACCCTATCTTGTTTGGAGGTCGTGAGTAATAATTCAGGGTCGCTCCCTGTTGAATTGCCACATTGAATTCAAATGGAATTACTGTACTGCTGACTATTTAACTAATTTTTCTTTTCTCTGTGTGAAAGGGCCCCTACCAGCTGCCACGGTTTGGACTAGCCACTAGGGCTTGGGTACCCAGGGACAGTAACTGGTAGGAATAGGCCTGTGCACAGAGCCATAGGTAGATGAGTAAAGTGATAAGCTAATTAACCTGATTTCCCCCTGTCCTTGTTATAGCCCCCTAAATAAATCAGAGCTGCTTGTTTCAGCAAAGTTATACTGCCTGAGGTATTTGTCTATGTTAAAGTATTGTACTGTGATTGTTGCACTGTGTCTGTTTATTTTACAGGGGGTCCCAAAGCCTGAACCAGTCCTGGGGGTAAGTGTATACTGTGAAGGTAATTCTGATATACTGTGTGGGCCACTAGTGGGAAGAAAGGGGGGTTGCAGTGTCCCAGAGGGCTGTGACCAAGTTAGTTTAACTATTGCAAACCCTGACCTCTGGGTGGAGGCACCCTCCATCAGATCCAGGCCCCTCAGCCTGTTAGAGGCAAATCAGGCAGGGTAGTAGCCCCTGGGATAGCGCCATCTAGGGGTTACATCTGGAGGCTCACCGCTGGGATTGTGTGTCCTCTAGTGGCCATATTTACGAACCACTGTTAAGAAAAAATGGGTACCCGACAGAAGTGGCTGTGCACCGCTGGTGGAGTGGTGTACTGGGAGGAGATCACCCCCAAAATGCTATGCTTATCCTGGACATCCCTGGGTATCAATATGGACACTGTACAGGAGTACTTTCCAAGGTGGAAGGTTTACAAAACCCTGTGGTGGTGGGTCGGCATGCTAATCTGCTCACCCACACTTTCCTGGCCCTAGTAGAGTTTAAGGATCCCACAGATTGCTCCAAAGTGCCACAGACCATTACCCCAGAGGGAGCCCTCACTGCCTGGAGAGTGATAACTAAGGACAGTAAAGACCCGGGGGGGGAATGAGCCCCCACCACTGTCTGAAACTTTTGAGGAGAAATTTGCTAAATGGTTACTGGGGGAAGGGAAAACTGTGGAGGACTTGAAGAAACTATTCTTGACACCTGGGGTGTTCCTCCCCCAACACCCTCTCCCGCTCCAGTACCCGTAATGGTGGCTGAACCAATGCAGACTCCTATTTCTGCACCTGCCATTAGTCACGACTCTTACCAAAAGTTGAGGATCTTCTCTGGCACCCTCCCAACCCCCCAAGGGGAGGATGACTGGGAGACCTGGATAGACTATGTTGCCCCCCAAGTGCTAGAATGGCAATGCTTGGAAGCTGAAAAGTGAAAGAGGGTTAGTGAGAGCCTCCGAGGTCCTGCCCTGGCTACCATCCATGCTAAATGGGCCAGTAACCCTGAAGTGACTGCACAGGCCTATCTTGAGGCCTTGGAGAATGTGTATGGGAGCCCAGATTCTGATGAGGACCTATGGTGGAGACTAAGAAATGCACAACAGTACCAAGGGGAGTTGTTGTCTGTGTATGTATCTCGGCTGGAAAAATTGTTGCAAGAATGCCTCAGAAAGGGTAGTTTGCCAGCGATTGAACTGGACCGAACCAGGCTGGACAGGATCCTTAAGTCTGCCCCCTTCTCAGAACTGCTGTTGCTTCAGTTACACCTGGCAAATCGACTGGAATCCCCACCCTCCTATGATGAGTTAATGAGAGAAATTCGAGGAGTTGAGAAAAGGCGACTGGAGGGACCTGCACCAATAACTGCGGCAACGACCCAAGTGACTGAGGGTGACCCATCAAGTGAAGTTCAGGGGCAGAGGTTGGCAGTTAATGAGTGCTCTGACAAGGAAAAAGATATGCCACAATGGGGTGAACTGTTGAGAGAGATACGGGAATTCAAAAACAGTCCCTTTATGAAGGCCACGCCTGCAAGTACCGGCCCCGACCTATATCCGACTGCATCTGCTATGGGGTGGGGTAACCCACCCATGTATCTCCCTGCTGATGACAGCTCCAAACTCAATTCCTTGACCATGGAAGTGGAGAAACTGACGAGATGTCTCCAAATGCTTATCACCAAGAGACAGAGATGGCACCCAGGTTTCCAGTTAGTAGTGTCTCCGCCTGGCCCCAGTGTGGCGCCTCAGCCAGCTCAAACCCAGAAAGTATGTTTTGCTATAATTGTGGGAAGGATGGGCACATGAAGAGGGAATGCCAGTCCCCAAAGACACTGACAAAGTTGCATATAGGCTACAAGGAGAGCTCGAGAACAAATCAGTGGTTAAGAGGTGCACAAAATGATCCCAGTGAGGGCACCAAAAATGCTAACTCACGCTCCTTTGTGGCAAGGTCAGTTGCCCAGGCCCCGCTACTGCCTCTCCAGACTGGTCCAGAATAGTGGGTCCTCCATGGAGACCACTGTAAAGGTGAATGGAGTGTCTACAAGAGCTGTATTAGACAGTGGCTCCCAAGTGACAATTATGTTCCAGGATTGGTATCAGAAGCATTTGTCAGATGTACCCTTACAACCATTAGAAGGACTGCATGTATGGGGGTTAAGAGAAGGCCTACCCTATTCTGGGTATATCCGAATTTGGCTGTCTTTCCCCACCTCCGTGGCTGGAGTGGCCGAACAAGTAGAGACTCTAGCCTTAGTGTGTCCCCCACTGGACTGTATGATGGTGTCCTTTGTTGATTGGAACAAATGCTCATATGTTGGAAGGCTGGCACAGTTGTGTTATGAAAACAGGGGTCAAAGACTAGTAGAGCTTTAAGAGTTCCGGCTTTAATTAAGAAGGCCTATGAGGCACAGAGAGATGCTGAAAAATAGAACCAGAGGAACCGGTCGGAATTGTATGGAAGAGGGATCCTGAGTCTCTGATCCTGGTGCCAAATGCCCAGTGTACCTTACAGGAGAGGTCCATATCAGAAAGGATGTTAAGAATAAAATATTAATGTTGGATGCACCAGGCGATGGAAAATTGCCAGAGGGACTGCTGGTCAAGCCTAGTATTTTGCCCGCTAGAGCCCATGCTTATGCCAGAAGGGTAATGGTCCAAGTTCATAATGTGTCTGAAAGAGACATTCCAAGTAAATAGAGGTTGCATCCTGGCTAATGTGCATTGTGCAGACACTGCAGTGCTACCCAGCAGCAAGAGTTCGAAGAAGAATGACAGAGTAACGCCTGAATTGTTTGATTGCGACTCCCCGCTGCCAGCTGAATGGAAAGTGAGAATCAGTGAGAAGCTTGCCCAGAGAGACCAGGTGTTTTCTTTAAAGGAATGGGATGTAGGATGCGGCAAGGAGCTGAGCACAATATCCGCTGCATGACGAAAGACCATTTCATGAGAGGTCTCGACGCCTGGCACCTGCTGACATAGATGATGTGAGACGGCATCTGCAAGAGATGTTAGCTGCTGGTGTAATACAAGAATCCAGAAGCCCTTATGCTTCCCCATTGTGGTAGTGAGGAAAAGAATGGACAGTAAGGATGTGGATTATCGCACCTTAAACCGCAGACTATCCCTGATCAGTACACAATGCCCGCATTCAGGATGCTTTGGACTGCCTAAACGGGAGCAAGTGGTTCTCTGTGTTGGATCTCCGCAGTGGGTACTACCAGATTCCGATGGCCCCAGAGGACCGTGAGAAGACAGCCTTTATCTGTCCGCTTGGCTTCTATGAATTCATGAGGATGCCTCAAGGGATTTCAGGTGCCCCAGCCACTTTTCAATGATTGATGGAGCGTGCAGTGGGGGACATGAACTTACTAGAGTGCCTGGTTTACCTAGATGATGTTACTGTGTTTGGCAGCTCACTGGAGGAACATGAGAGCAGATTATTTAAGGTATTGGACCGACTGGAGGACTTTGGCCTTAAACTGTCTATTGATAAGTGTCAATTCTTTCAAACATCAGTAAAGTATGTGGGACATATAGTATCCACCGAGGGAATAGAGACCGACTAAAGTAAAGTTTAGGCCTTGACCACCTGGCCACAGCCCAAAAATCTAAAAGAACTGCAAAGATTCCTGGGATTCTGTGGTTATTATCGGCGTTTCATCAAGGACTATTCAAGAGTGATCCACCCTTTACTTAACCTTACTCAAGGGTATCCCCCAACCCACAAAAAAATACCAAAAGTCAGTGTCCCTCAAAACTGAAAGAGTGTATTTTCATCCGAGTGAAGTATTTGGGGCCCACTGGACTCCTGATTGTGAGACTGATTTTCATAAGATCATATATCAACTTACCCATGCTCCAGTGCTGGCCTATGCGATCCAAGAAAACCTTACGTCCTGCACACTGATGCTAGCTTGCAAGGGTTGGGGGCTGTGTTGTACCAAGAGCACGAGAATGGCCTGAGACCAGTGGCCTTTGCCAGTAGAAGCCTGACCCCATCTGAAAAGAACTATCCTGTACATAAGTTAGAGTTCCTAGCTTTTAAGTGGGCTATTGTTGACCAATTCCATGAGTACTTGTATGGGGCTAAAATACTAGTGAAAACTGACAATAATCCTTTGACCTATGTGCAGACCTCAGCTAAGTTGGATGCCACTGGCCATAGGTGGCTTTCTGCATTATCTACATATGACTATGCTCTTGAATACGAGCAGGTCTGAACCACATAGATGCTGATGCTCTCTCCGAGGCCTGTTCCCCAGAATGATTGGGTCAGATTGGCAGAACCTGACATTCGGCACTCTGCGGAAGTTTGACAGGGAGGAACAAATGTCCACGGACGCAGTGGACTGCATGGTGGATTGCTTGGGACCCTCTGAGAATTGCATACCTGCTGCTTATTGCCATTTTTCTGCAATAGACATTGGTGCACTGCCTCAGCTGGACAATGACAGTATTCGGATGGCTCAGTCCCGCGATCCCATGATCAAATCAGCTTTAGAAGCCCTCTGTGCAGGAAAAGATGTGTCCAAATTATGCTCCACTGATCTGAGAACTGCACTGTTATACAAAGAAGGTCCTAAGTTGAAACTGATCAATAAACTGTTATACAGAGAAACAGTAGACAGAGGGGACAAGTAGACAAACAACAACTAGTGCTGCCCACTGCCTTTCGAGAATCAGTATTGAGGTCCTTGCACAACCACATGGGGCACCTTGGTATAGACAGAACACTTGACTTGGTGAGATCCAGATTCTATTGGCCTAAGATGGGGGCTGATGTGGAGCAACACATTCAAACTTGTAGTCACTGCTTACAGAGGAAAGCTTTGCCCCAGAGGGCTGCCCCCCTTGTTAACATCACCACCAGTGCACCCATGGAGCTGGTCTGTATTGATTTTCTGAGTTTGGAGTCAGATCAAAGAAATATCAGTAATGTGCTGGTGGTCACTGACCATTTCACGAGATATGCCCAAGCTTTCCCACAAAGACCAGAAAGCATCCACTGTGGCCAAAGTACTTGTAGAAAACTTTTTGTTCACTATGGGGCTCCACAAAGAATCCATTCTGATCAAGGAAGAGACTTTGAGAGTCATCTCATCAAAGAGATGCTTTCTCTGTGGGGAGTGCGAAAGTCCAGAACCACTCCTTACCACCCCAAGGGGGACCCACAGCCTGAACGTTTCAACCGAACTTTGCTAGATATGCTAGGCACACTGCACCCAAAGGACAAGCCTAGATGGAGCCAACAAATTAGCACCCTGGTACATGCTTATAACTGCACCAAAAGTGATGCCACTGGTTCTCCCCCTACCGCCTGATGTTTGGAAGAGAAGCTCGACTCACCGGTAGATGTGTGTTTTGGGGTCTCTCCTGATGGGGTTCAAGCTGACAACTATTTACAGTATGTGCAAAAGTTAAAGGCCCAGCTAACTCATGCGTACCAACTGGCTCAAACCATGGCTGCCAAAAGAAATCTGGCCAACAAAGAAAGGTATGATAAAAAGGTGAAAGCACAGGAACTCCAGGAGCGAGATCGGGTATTGCTAAGAAATCTGGGACTGCATGGCAAACACAAGATTGCTGACAGATGGCACCATCTCCCTCACATTGTAGTGGGCAAACTAGATGATCTGCCAGTGTACAAAGTAAGGCCTGAGAATAATTCAAAAGATGTAAAAACAATGCATAGAAATCATTTACTGCCCATTGGACAAATCTTGATTGAGTCTGAGCCCCCAGAAGATGCCTCTTCTGGACCAGTGACTGGAGCTGCTGCTAAGAAAAGATCAAGAAAGTCAGCACCTACAGAAGCAGAGTTAAAGTGTTCCCCTCCACAAGTCCCAGTTGAGCATGACTGTCAGTCCATATCAGAAGAAAGTGAGAGTGACTTTGAATACTATCCTCCTTACGAACTAAGTCAATTGTTTCAGGGCAATCCCCTAGTCAATACTGGAGATGAAGCTGGGCCTTCTGTACTGTCTAAGCCCCCAGCTTTGTCCCTGGAGCCAATGCTCCCAGAAAGTGAAGTGCAAAGCATCAGATCAGATGAAATGGAATCATTGTGCATGGTTGAACTGTTTGAACTTTCAGAGGAGGAAAATGATGGATTGGGGCAGACTGGTGATACACCAGAACAAGAAGAGTATTTTGAGTGCTCTGACAGTCCACTGCCAGTGTCCAAAAGCTCTCCATGCGAGCCAAATGTTGTGGACTCAGAAACTGTAACTCCTGGAGCTGAAAGTGCCCCAAGTTCTAGCCTCTCTACCCCCATGGAGACTCCCCTGACAAGTGAGGACAATGCTGAAAATGAGGCTCAGAGTGCAGAGACTGTAACAGTTCCCCTAGAAAGACTGGTCGAGCTGTAAAGCCTGTGGTGCACCTCAGTTATGATTCCCTTGGGAGGCCTGTGGACTTGCCTCTCAATGTTGTCCATAAAGGAGTGTATGTGTCCCAGAGCTCATTGCCCAAACTGAGCGTCAGTGCTAACTCAAGTTACTTGTGTTGCCTCAGTATGGTGCCCTTGCCCCATCCAGCCCCAAGGTAACTAATAGGAAGGGCCCTCTTCAGGTTTCATGTACAAGAGGTAATAACTTGAGTTATGGTACAATGTGTGTAATACTGTAAAGAGGATGTACTGCAATGTTTCAGAAATGTGTTCTTGGTAAAATGATAGATTGACTGATGATTACATGTGTGAGCCTAATGCAAATGTATATGGTTGCAGTTGAAACTTATGGGGGTACTTGCTTGACGCAGACGTCAGGCTTTCCCAGGCCAGGAAGGGTGTAACCCCCCTGCAAATGGGGGTTCCCAAAAGACTTCCAGGAGCTTGCTTGAATGTTCCAAGCCTGAATGGTGTTTGGCGTTTAAGCCATTTATCAGTGAGTGTTTTTAGAGCCTCTGGTACTGTCTCTTTAAGAGCTGTCTGCTTGCAGACATAATTAGTTTGTATGGGGGGACTGTGTGCTTCTCTGCTTGAGTACCACTCGAGCTGCTGCCAATTCACTCCATTTTTGAAGTCACTAGGAGTGCAAAGGAACTTATCTGAAAGATGTAACTGTTTGCCAGAAATCATTTAGAGTAATAATGAAAATACAGTTTGTCTAACCTGCTTTCTTTGCAGTCAGAACTGTGTTTGCTTAGTTCCCATTCTAGTTTTGAACTGCTGAACTGGACCAATCAGTGTGGGTTAAGGTAGCTCTAAAATGGTGCCTTGACTAATCAGAACTTGGACTCATAATCTGAGCCAGCCACAAGAGGATTGTATGGGCAGTGACTCTGAGAGATGTAGTTTAGACTTCGGCGCCTTTTTGGACCAACAGGGGCAGTCTATTGTGAGTGACAGCCAATCCAGCCAAGAACTGGGAGGAACTCAAAGGAAGTGCCCGGTTTTGTCTGCTGGAGTTTCAGTTGAGCTCTGGCAGAGAAGAGGGAAGGAGCCTTGTGCTTTTTTCGATGTGCAGTTTTAGTCGGGAAACGTGTGTAAGGCCCAGAGTTCCGGTCTGCAGCTTGTGTAACTGCTTGTTAGGACTGAATCTGTCCTGTGAAGAGAATCAAAGGATATCTGAAGAGTAGAAACCAGGCTCACCCTGTAGAAGACTGGAGAAATTGCTGAATTGCACTCGGTCTGTCAGGAACTGAATCTGCTGTGTGTTCTCCCGGGTATTGTGCAGTAATTGCGATCGGGATAGAGAAGCAGCCTGCCTGGTATAGTACTTTCTTTTTACCATATAAATGTGTGAGGAGGCTTGTGTAGCTCAAGTGAATCCTGCTGCCATTAAAGGACTTTTGCCTGTGACTGTTTACCATATAAATGTGTGAGGAGGCTTGTGTAGCTCAAGTGAATCCTGCTGCCATTAAAGGACTTTTGCCTGTTGCAGTTTGCCATATAAATGTGTGAGGAGTCTCGTGGAGCTCAAGAGTAGCCCTGCTGACGTTGAAGGACCCTATCTTGTTTGGAGGTCATGAGTACTAATTCAGGGTCGCCCTCGTTGAATTGCCAATTGAATCCAAATGGAATTACTGTACTGCTGACTATTTAACTAATTTTTCTTTTCTCTGTGTGAACGGTCCCTTACCAGCTGCCACGGTTTGGACTAGCCACTAGGGCTTGGGTACCCAGGGACAGTAACTGGTAGGGATAGGCCTGTGCACAGAGCCATAGGTAGATGAGTAAAGTGATAAGCTAATTAACCTGATTTCCCCCTGTCCTTGTTATAGCCCCCTAAATAAATCAGAGCTGCTTGTTTCAGCAAAGTTATACTGCCTGAGGTATTTGTCTATGTTAAAGTATTGTACTGTGATTGTTGCACTGTGTCTGCTTATTTTACAGGGGGTCCCAAAGCCTGAACCAGTCCTGGGGGTAAGTGTATACTGTGAAGGTAATTCTGATATACTGTGTGGGCCACTAGTGGGAAGAAAGGGGGGTTGCAGTGTCCCAGAGGGCTATGACCAAGTTAGTTTAACTATTGCAAACCCTGACCTCTGGGTGGAGGCACCCACCATCGGATCCAGACCCCTCAGCCTGTTAGTGCAAATCAGGCAGGGGTAGTAGCCCCTGGGATAGCACCATCTAGGGGTTACACATACATATATGTGTGTATAAATAAGGGATATGCAATGGGTACGAGTTAAATAAATGATTTATGTGCACAAGAGCAATTTGACCTCAGGTAACCTCATCAGTGGCATAAGCCACAAGTGTGGTGTCAGAGGTCAAACTGCTCAAGTGCACATAAATTATTTATTTAATGAGTTTCCCATTGCATATTCCATTTATGCAAGAGAGCTATGGGTATGTGTTAGCAGTATTTACTTAGTTTAACATTTTTTTTGTGTGTCTTGTCATAAAATATAGGAAATTATTTGTGCTGTGCCTTTTATCATTGCACAGTAAGCAGTGATTGAGTGTGACTACATTTGCAGCATGGTGTTTTATTGGTTTGATTATGTATGCAGGTGGGCTGGTCATTTGTTTTAAAATGGCAGCTGTTTTCTGCTTAGCAAAGAGGTGGTAGCTAATTGCGTGAGAGTCGGGGCTGACCGTACAGAGCTTGAGTTGATTAGTTTTTGTTTTTTTTGCCTGACTGAGTCATAGGCTGAAACATTTATTTTATTTTGTTTCTTAATTGAGTCAGAAGTAGGAGAAGTTGTGTGGTTCCCCGGAACGGTTTCATCATTTCCGTGGCAGTTTCTGAGCACGAAGTACTGAGGTACTGTATGATTTGAAATGTGGATTCAGTGGTGCTTTTTTCTTTGTTATTTGCTCAAGTAGACAGAAAATTATGGGCTGTAGTAGAGCTGAGTGGAACAAGGGAGAAAAGAAGTTTAAATGGAGCAAGTGGGACCCGATGGTCGGCAGCTGCAGCATGCGGAGGGGAGGTAGTTTTGAGAATATGTGGATATAGAGAAGTAGTGTTGATATGTGAGGGGATTTAAAAAAAAAGCAAGGCATACAAAAATATGTTTTTGAGCACTTTGGGTGATTAATTGTGATTTGTTAAAAGCGGGAGAGGGGCTGACTGGCTGTGCTGTTGCTCAGAAGCTGGTATGTCAGGTCAGAGTGCTGACTGAGTGAAGCTGTTTTTTTTTTTTTTTAGGTTGGTGCTTTGGGAAGCACTGTATGTATAAATGGTAACTGTATGTATAAATTTATTTATACATACAGTGACTCAGATAAATGCATTTATCAAACTGAATATATGTCCACCCCATTGCATTAATATATATACATAAAATAAATATATATATATATATATATATTCATTGCAAAAAAGTTTGTTAATGCATTAGTTAGGGTTTCTATTACAGCAACTAAAGACTAGAAAGTCAGTGTTAGGGTTACCAACTCTACCACCCCACCCCCACCCTCCACATACCAATAAGTGTCTAGGTGTGCCTTGGGGTCATTAGGCCTCATTCTCACCCCATTCCGTGTGTAAACAAGCTGAGATTTTATAGTACAGGGGACTGAGGTGAGGATTAGGCCCAGTGGCCCCAAGGCACACCCTGATACCTGTTGGTGTGTGGAGAGTGGGGTGGTGGGGGTGGGGTGGTAGGGTTGGTAACCCTAACACTGAATTTCCAGTCTTTTGTCACTGTAATAGAAATCTTAACTAATGCATTAATGGAAACTTTTGCAATGAATTCCCCTTATTTTTGAGATAGTATAATAGTATCCTTTTTTAACTGTGGTAGTGCAGGGTCCTTTGGACCCTGCACTCAAATTGCTCCATAGATGCACATATGTTTATAGGTGTGGAAGCGCAGGGCCCAGCACATATGTATATAGGTGTGGAAGGTCAGGGCTCTCTGGGCCCTGCACTTCCATGTGTCCAACAGCAGTGACCCAATTGTCATCATAGCCATCTTATTACCCCACCTCATGTACCATGGTACAGAGAAATTGTGAAATGCAATACAAAATGTAATTATGCACTCCTGCAATGCCATTGTGCATCACAGTTGCAAAAACACATTTTGGGCAGGATGTAAAAAATGACAGCTATACTGTTCATGAGGTGATGTGATAAAATGGCTATGTTGAAAATTTGACAGCAAAATATTGAAAAGTATCAGTTATGTGCATGCATAGAATAAATTCAATGGATGCATATAACTTGGGCATTTTCAGGAATTTTCTCACCAAATTTTCAACATGTCCTTTTGGGGACTTCACCTCATGAACACTGGCACTGTGATTTGATTAATCCATCCCAAAAGTTGATTTCACACAGCAACCATGCCATTCTATGCCACAGGTGCGAAAACATATTTTGGGCAGGATCTGAAAAATGACAGCTATACTGTTCATGAGGATGTATGAAAAAATGGCAAAGTCTATAATCTAGAGTAAAAATATGAAAACTTGGCAAAGTTACGAGTGTGTGTAGAAAATGAGCAATGCATGCTTGTAGCACAGCCATTTTTGGGATTTTTGGCACCAACATTTTAACATGAGCTTCTTTGGGAACTTCCCTCATGAACACTGGCACTGTCATTTCATTAATTGGTCCTGAAAAGTGATTCTGCCAGTAACTGCAAAATCACCTTTCAGGACTGAATAATGAGATGACAGTGACAATGTTCATGAGGTGGGATCCCAAAAATCCCATGTTGAAAATTTGGTGCAAAAATGTTGAAAAATGCCTGAGATATCAACATAAGTTCAAAATGCCATAGACAGCCATTATACGGCATTTATCTTGATTCTTCAGTTCATGGTTGGCTTTGAAAAGTACAGACATGTTCTGGTCCAGAGAAGATTGCAGCCGTGACCTCCAGAGGGTAGGTATGGGGTGGGGGTGGGTGTGCAGAGGGAGGGTGGGAAGGGGGCAGGGAGATGACAAGGGAGCGTTTTCTTTTACAGTATTTAAAAAAATAAAAAGACATTGGAGGACTGTTTTATTTTTTCAGGTATACAGTTATTGGTAAAGCATTTTGTGACACTGGGGAAGGGCTCCCCAGTGTCATTCAGTACTGGTGGTGGTGGTTGGGGAGTATAATATAACTGGGGACACTGGGATTGGGCTCCCTTGTGTCACAACTGGGGGGGGATTGCTGACACGGGGATTGGGCACCCTGTTGATGGAAATGTAAGAGAGGGTTTTGTTCTATTGGAGACACTGGGAATTGGCTCCCCAGTGTCCCTTACTGGGGTGGGGTCATCCAGTGCTGACAAGGGGATTGGGCACTCTGATGTGGGCATAAATGTTTATGTTCAGGATTTTTGGCTGACGACCTATGATCTTACTTGGTATCTCGTCATATGAAGTAGAGTCTTAGGTCGTACTATGCAGATATGAATTAGGAATTTATTTATTACATAAAGGACATTTTAGGGGCATAATTCCTCCAGTAAAGTGCAGAATACACCTAAGGTGCCTCCATAAGTGAGTTACATGTGTTGGTTCCGCACCAGAATATCATTTTGGGAGGTTTCCAAATTTTTTGTTTTGGCATAACTGAAAACAAGATGGCTGTCATATGAGGTAGGAATTTCTCCATACAAAGCAGGATTCCTACTTTGTTTTATACAGCTACTGTATCTTGAAGTGCTTACTGAGCATGTTTAGAAAATACTTTTTTCAAATTTTTAAATTGCAGTAACCTGAAAACTGCTTATTATTTTTTTCACCAGACTAGCAAAAGGCACATCTGTGGAGTAGTCCCTTCCTACCCTGAAAATTTCCTAACCAAAAAAATGAACGCTCTGGACTGTAGGCATGTTCAAAGAAAAATTCCAGCAAAATCAATGAGTGAAAACATGTTTTATTCATCTCTCCATAACTCAGAGACCGCATATCTGACCAGAACAAAACTTGCCAAATAAAAGACCTATGCCCCAGAAAGGCACATTTCAAAGTTGGTGCAAATCCGTTGAACAGTTGCAAAGTTACTAAAGTGCAATATTTTGAGTTTAACATAGAACTGCATACGCAACCCTAACTATAGGGGTGCAACCACTTCTATATATCTATAAATTACCAAAACTATGTGCCTGTGTAGAAACTGCACAATGCACACTCATAACATGGCCATGTTTGGGAATTTTTTCACTGAATTTTCAACATGGACATATTGACAGTCTACCTCATGAACACTGGCACTGTTACTTCATTAATCGGTCCCAAAAGGTGATTTTGTGCAGCGACCGGGAAATCTCTTTCCAGGACCAACTATCAAAATGACAGTGACAGTATTCATGAAGTGGGGTCCCAAAAGGCCAGTGTTGGAAATCTGGTGAAAAAATACCTTGAAATTGAGAAGATATCAACATAAGTTAAAAATGCCATTGAAATACATTATACGGCACTTACCTTTACTCCTCAGTTTGCGGTTCAGCTTTGAAGAGTGCAGATGTGTCCCAGTCCACAGAAGATGACAGTATACAACCACAGCAGATAAGTAATGGGTAAGAAGGGTGTGGGGAGGTGGGTGCTCGTTGGGCTGGTCAGGATGGGGGAGAAGGAGGGCGGGGACAAAGAGGGATGGTTTTCTTAATTTCGGGTTTAAATAAAAACTAAAAAATACATTGGGGAACTGTTTTCTTTTTTCACAGATTGAGGAGTATTAAAGATGTATATTGGGACACTGGGGTATGGGCTCCCAGTGTCCCATAAAGCTGGGGGAGATATAAATAAATCTGACACTGGGATTGGGGCCCCCAATGTTGGTAACAAAAAAACAAGGGGCTATAGGGGGTGAGGGGATCCAACACCAGGAGTGAGCATCCCAGAATCAGATGATATTACATTTTTAAAATAAACTATTTCATGACACTGGGGGTGAGCCCCCCAGGTGTCTCACACTGTGGGAGATAAGGGGGGGAGAGCTAATAAATGCTGACACAGGGATTGGGCCCTCAATGTCGGCAACCATTTATTAAAAGAACTTGCTGGGGGGGTGGCATTTTAACTTAGTGCCATATAATGTATTTGCATAGGAGCTGGTTGCACTACATGACTCAGCTGTCATTTAATAAAGGACAGCTGTGTCATATAATTGCACTACATGACACAGCTGTCCTTTACTAAACGACAACTGTGTCATATACTGCAACTTGCTCATATGCCAAATACATTATACTGCACTAAGTTTAATTCCTCAGTTTGCAGTTCAGCTTTGAAGAGTGCAGGCATGTCCTGGTCCACAGAAGATGACACTGGACCACCTCAGAGGTAAGTATAGGGTAAGGGTGTGTGTGGGGAGGTGGGTGCTCAATGGGAGGATCGGGATGGGGGGGTGATCAGTGATGAAGGATGGTTTTCTTTCTTTCAGGTTTTAATAAATAATAAAAAAAGACATTGGGGGATTGTTTTCTTTTTTCACAAGTTATGGAGTATTAAACATGTATATTGAGACACTAGGGGTGGGCTTCCCAGTGTCCCATAAAGCTGGAGGGAGATGTAATTTAATGTGACATGGGGATTGGGGCCCCTCATGTTGGTAACAATAAAACAAGGGGGCTGCAGGGGGTGAGAGGGTGTGACACTGGGGGTGGGCATCCGGCATTGGATTATATTACATTTTTTTTAAATAAACTGTTTCAGGACACTGGGTGTGGGCTCCCCAGGTGTTCCACACTGCAGGGGTGAGGGGGGTAAGATCTAGTAAAAGCCGACATGGGGATTTGGGCCCTGATGTTGGCAACCATTTATTGAAAGAACTGGCTGGGTCGGGGGGGCAGCACTTTAACTTAGTGCCATATAATGTATTTGCATAGCAGCCAGTTGCACTATATGACACAGCTGTCCTTTACTTAATGACAGCTATGTCATATAATGCAACCGGCTTCTATGCCAAATACATTATACTGCACTAAGTTTTATCCCTCAGTTTGTGGTTCAGCTTTGAAGAGTGCAGATGTGTCCCAGTTCACAGAAGATGACACTGGAACATCTCAGAAGTAAGTATAGGGTAAGGATGGGGTTGTGTAGGGAGGTGGGTGCTCAGTGAGAGGATCAAGATGGAGGAGGGGGTGAGTGGAAACACCAAGGGATGGTTTTCTTTCTTCCAGGTTTAAATAAAAAAAAAGATGGGAGATGGTTTTCTTTTTTGCAGGTATACATATAAATGTAATCTATCTCAGGACACTGGGGTAGGCTCCTCCAGTGTCCCACTCAGCTGTGTGTGTGTGTATGTGTGTGTGTGTGTGTGTGTGTGTGTGTGTGTGTGTGTGTGTGTGTGTATGTGTGTGAATTCCATAAAACAATGGGCTGTGGGGGCATTTGATACCAGAGGTGGGCATCCTGCTGTCAGATTGTACTAATTAAAAAATGTAATTAATTAATTAATTTATTAATGATTAAATACATACATACACTGCCAATGGGGATTGGGCACCAGTTCTGCAGATACAGTTGAAGGCACAGTCACGCTGGGCTACAATGACAGTCCCTGACCTACAGTGTGAGTGGCAACAGCAGCAGGGGTTGCATTGTATGACACAGCTGTCATTTATTAAAGACAGCTGTGTCATATAGTGCAAACTACTGCTTTCACAAAAATTCTGTTATGAATAGAATGTTAATTTTTCAAACTGTGCATGTTCAGAAATTGAACATTTTTATTTAATAATTTAAAAACTACTTAATGATGGGACTTAAAAACCACAAAAGCACATATCTCGGATCAACCTCTATCAATCCTGAAAGTTTCAGGTTTCAAAGCCTCCAATTGTTTTAGTTATCAGGTGGCAAAACAAGTCCTAAAATTTTCAAAAATGGAGACGTCAGTAATTTTTTGCACCCCTGCAACTTTGTCCCCACTGAACCAATCTAGATGGCATTTACAGGATAAAGAGATCCTGGAATAGAGTCTGGGTTATCCAAATTCCATGTAAATCAGTTGAATGGGGGCAAAGTTATTGAGGTGCAAACATTTGGGTTTGACATAGAAGTGGAGCACAAGAACAGGCCATTGAACTCACCCAGCACAATACAAAGCTGCTGTCCACATGAAGAATAGTGCAAATAAAACAGGCAGTTTTATTCAGAAATCAAGAGATAAAGCTAAACGCCTCAGCTCGAGGACACCAACACAGACTGATGTTTCAACCTAAACAGGTCTTAAACAAGAAATAACAAGAAATCCAAGGTATAAAAAGACACAGCAAGAAATTAAGGTATAACAAGAAACAACAAGAAATTCAGGGTATAAAAAGAAATAACAAGAAATTCATCATATAAAAAGAATAAAATGAAAACTAAGACATGAATTAAGTGAAAAAAATTGCTTTTTGAGGGGCAAAAACTAAATAAATACTTGCAGCAATTGTTATTTAGGCTCCGTTGTTACCACAGAGACAGTCCACAAGGAAACAACAGCGGAAATGTTTCATTCACAAAACTTTTCAAGACCATAGCATAATCCTGCGTAATACAATGTAGTATCCTAGGAATATGATTTCTAGTGTATAAGGTCATTCTGAGTTAGTTTATGAAAGTAAATGTGATAACGAGAAATAAAACAAAATTTTCAATGCATAAAAAGAAATAACAAGGAATTCCAGCAAAATAAAAAGAAACATTATAAAAAATTAAAATAATTTCACAGGTCTCTAACCGTTGTCCACACAGGGAAGGAGATCAAGTTCTGGGGACATAAGGAAGTCATTTATTGAATTAGGAATATTTCTATGGAGAACAAACTCCAGAGGGATCTTTTCTGTGGTCCTTATGATCTTGGGACCTGTGATGGAATATGCTAAGATTCTGTTGGAAGAGGGACTCTTCCTTTTCAGTCTGTCTAGAAGGTATTCTCGGGCAAGAAAGTTTTGCTTGCACAGAATGGTCTGCAGCTGTACCAAGAGGGGAACTGATCACGTCAAGGGAAAGGCAGTGTGGATTGCATCCTTGGTGATTTAAATGAAATAATAGGGGTTGGAGAGGTAGCTAATATATGGTATTTCCAGTGGCAGGAGTTAGATGTATGGGTTCACAGAGGGAAGGGCACATGAGATGGGTAGCACAAGGTTAGGATACACCAGTTTTAGCAAGAAAATATAGAGAGGCAACAATTCTGACATAAAAGCATGTAATATAAAAATCACACCCATCAAATGTGATTCACTTGACAGCCTGATATACAGTACTTGGAAGTCTAGGACTTGGAGGCACTCAAGGAGACCTAGTGGAGGAAGAAAATGACCGAGACACAAAGAAGAGGGAATTCCAGCTAGTGCAATGCAATAAGTTTGACAGTAAAAGCAGTATCTGGCTCTTATTAAAGGAGTTTGTCACTGTAAAGAATAAGGATGATATCAGGGGACCAGTTTCACTGAATCCTTCTGGTCAAGATAAGAGAAAAACATGGAGATACAAATATGTCACCCAGGAAGGAACTACAGGATTGAAAGCAGCTAAGCTCATCGTATCAGATGCAGTGATGATAAGTGCTTTGTGAACGTTAAATTCCACAACTGGAATTCTGGTGTCATTACCTATTACACTATCATGGATTTTTAAGAACATCAAAGGGGATATGGGTAAGTGGGAGGAGGAGGAGGACCAAGGTATAGCATCTATCCTAAATAGATACTTCTGCTCGGTATTTACTGAGGAAAAGGTAGGGCAGGGCCCACAGCTCAGCACCATGCACACAGGGGGGAGGGAGGTGTGTACTAGTCCCTTCACAAAAGAAAGGGTCCTACAAGAGCTCGCTAAGTTCAGGGTGGACAAGGCAATGGGACCTAATGGCATACATCTCAGGGTACTAAAGAAGCTAAGGGTGGAACTAGCAGAGCCATTATCGGAACTGTTTAGTGAGTCTCTGAGCACAGGAGGGGTCGCAGAAGACTGGAGAAGGGATCATGTGATGCCGCTTCACAAGAGTGGTAGCAGGGAGGAGGCAGAGAACTACAGATCAGTCAGTCTTACCTCAGTAGTGGGCAAGATTACGGAGGCACTCCTTAAGGAAAGGATAGTGCAACACCTGGAATCCATAGGAGCAGAGGATCCAAGACAGCATGAGTTCACTACAGGAAGGTCCTGTTAAACTACTCTCATAGATTTCTTTGACTGGGTAACCAGAGTGGTGGACCACGGGGGAGCAGTTGATGTTGCCTACCTTGACTTCAGTAAAGCTTTCAATACTGTTCCACTTAGAAGATTGATAAATAAGCTGGGTAGGCTCGGGCTGGGTCAGAAGTTGGTCAACTGGGTGACAAACTGGTTAGCAGGCAGAAAACAGAATGGTGGTAAATGGTATACAGTCAGAAGAAATGCAAGTCACAAGTGGGGTACCTCAGGGATCAGTCCTGGGGCCAGTCCTCTTCAATATTTTCATCAGTGACATTGCAGATGGACTGGAGGGTAAGGTTTATCTGTCTGCAGATAACATCAAGATTTGCAACAGAGTAGATGATCCAGATGGGGTGGGCAGAATGAGAAGAGATCTGGATAAACTGGCAAAATGGTCAGAAGAGTGGCAACTGGGGTTTAACGCAAAAAAGTGCAAGATCATGCAGAGAAACCATGATGCCACCTATAGATTGGGAGGGGATTTGCTGGCAATTACAAGGGAAGAAAGACTTGGGCATCATCATCACAGATGACCTGAAATCATCCAAGCAGACCACTAAAGCAGTAGGTAAGGCTAGAGGGATGTTGGGGTGTATTAGTAGGGGTATCACAAGTCATAAGAGGGAGGTAAGAATCCCTCTTTACAAGACACTGGTCAGGCCCTATCTGGAGTGCTGCATGCAGTACTGGAGGCCACACCTGCACAAGGACATTAACAAAATGGAGGCAGTCCATAGAAGGGTAACCAAAATGGTGCAGGGACTGCATCAGAAAACATATGAGGAGTGATTAATGGAGTTCAATATGTATACCCTAGAGCAAAGGAGGGAGAGAGGTGATATGATCGAAATCTTCAAACGTCTTAAGGGCACTAACAAGGTGAATGAGTCTAACATGTTTCAATATAAGAAAAATAGCAGGACAAGAGGACACAGCATGAGATTAGAGGGAGGCTGATTAAGGGGCAATGTGAGGACGTCCTTTTTCACAGAAAGGGTGGTGGATGCATGAAACGGCCTACCTCAGGAAGTGGTGGATATGAATACAGTGCAGGACTTCAAACAAGCATGGGACTGGCATAAGGGAGCAATAAAGATGAGTATGAATAGATAGGCCATTGACAGAGTACAGGCCTATGGCACATTCACAAGGTAGAAAAAATTAGCAAACTGGATGGGTCTTGCTGTCCTTATCTGCTGTCAGCTTCTATGTTTCTATGTTTCTATTAGTAATTTGTGGTATTTCCACTGTACAGTGAAAACTGCTAAATCTATTTTTTTCCAGCATTAATACATTCTAGAATATTTTTGTCATTTAGTATGCATAATAAATTTTAGATGTTTGCCATGCCTGCAGTAGCAGAGAAATTACAAACATTTACATCTTTGTAGAACACTTTTACAAAATTTCAAAATTAAATATGAAAGATATGATCCCCTTTTACTTAAACAGTACATAACCAAATCTCTCCATGTTTATCAGTTCCTATACATTTTCAAGAAGGTTATGCATTCTAAGTTTCAGATATCTAGCTATAATCACATAGATGCTGCAGACCATATCAACAGAGGTTGGTGGCCTTCAAAAGTAATACCCCAGATGGAGCTTTCAGAATGGGCACAGATGGCCTGCAGCAACTTGCAGGAACAGCTTCTCCTAGTGCTCCTATAATGTACATGGCTATTCTTGGTACTATATTTAGTAGGTAGACAGAAAAAGGCATTAGCCAATTGGGTCTGTCTTCCTCCTCACCAGGGCCACCTTATAGAGTCTTTATTTAAGAGATAATTATCTACTCTAATTTGAAATGTGTCTATGGAATCAGCAGACACTACTTCTTTAGGCAGTGTGTTACAAAGATTTACCACTCTTTGTGTAAAATAACCCCTCCTATTTTTTCTCTTTGAAAGTTTCATTTTAATCTGCTTATTATGGCATATTAGATTCATATCCATTATATTGTACTTCAGTTCTAAGGTGTTCATGATCTCCTTATCCCTGATAATTTTAGGGTCCACCAGATAAGCACATGGTCAAAAATCTCATGGCCAAAAAGCACACTGCTTGGTTGAAAACCGCACTAATATAAATAAACTAAGTCCAAACCACCCATGCTGTTATGACTGAGCAGCTTTTGATCGAGCATTTATTTGGTTTAGATCTTGATGGCGTTCGACAATTTTATACATTTGCAACATATCACCCCTTTCTCTCCTTGCCTCCAGGGTATGCAGCCCTAGTTCTAGCAATCTCTGTTCATACAGTTTTTCCCTAAGTCATGTAATCATTTCATTAGCTCTGTGTTGCACCTTATCAATGTCGTTAATATCCCTTTGCAGGTATGGGCTCCACAATCAGTTACAATAGTCAAAGTGTCGTCTGATATCTGTTTGTAAAGTGAGAGTATATAATTTTCATTCCTAGAAACAAACACCCTTCTGATACAACCAATAATTTTATTCATTGTCTTGATGATCTTGCTACAATGCTTGTTGAAATTGAGGTTGTAATTAATTATTATTCCTAGGTTTGTTTCACTGCCAACCTTTCTTAATATGTTGCCATTTAAATCATATTTATTATTTTCATTTGGTCCTAGATGCATAACAACACATTTTTCTACTTTGAAGGACATGGAAGGCCAAGGAAATGCGAGCAAAAAGTAAGGCATTCAGGAAATACAAAGAGACACAGAAAGAAGAAGACAGACTGAAATATCTGGAGAAGCGGAGAGAAGCTGGGAAAGCTGTCAGAGTGGCTAAGGCAAGAACGGAGGAAGGAAAAGCACAGGCTATTAAGAAGGGGGACAAGACCTTCTTCTGTTATATTAGTGAAAGGAAGAAGACCAGAAATGGTATTGTTAGGCTGAAGAAGGGAGAGGATGGGTGGGTGGAGGATGACCTTAAAAAATCTGAGGTACGGGACAAATATTTTTGCTCAGTATTTACCAAGAAAGAGGCAGGGGAGGGGCCAAGACTCATGTGGAAAGATGTACGGGGGGAGAGGTGGACACCAGCCCATTTACGGTGGATAGAGTCTTGATGGAACTAGAAAAACTAAAGTCAGACAAGGCAATGGGGCCAGACAGGATTCACCCTAGAGTGTTGAAGGAACTCAAGGAAGTCCTAGCAGATCCACTTACAACCCTATTCAACCAGTCACTAGAGGTGGGGGAGGTACCTGGGGACTGGAGGAGGGCAGAGGTGGTCCCCCTGCACAAGACTGGAAGTAGGGAGGAGGCAGGCAATTACAAACCTGTAAGCCTGACCTCAGTGGTGGGGAAGCTGACTGGGTCCCTGCTTAAGGAGAGGGTAGTGAATTTCCTGGATTCAAGTGATGCAAAAGACCCAAGGCAGCATGGATTCACTGAGGGTAGGTCCTGTCAGACTAATCTTATCGATTTCTTTGACTGGGTGACCAGGGTGGTGGATCAGGAAGGGGCGGTGGATGTGGCCTACCTGGATTTCAGTAAGGCCTTTGACACCGTTCCGCATAGAAGGTTGCTTAAAAAATTGTGGAATCTGGGAGTGGGCTCCAAAGTGGTAAAATGAGTTGGTCACTGGCTAAAAGGCAGGGCCCAGAAGGTGATAGTAAATGGCATAAAATCAAAAGAAGGGGAGGTGACCAGCAGGGTTCCACAGGGATCAGTTATGGGTCCAGTTCTATTCAATGTTTTCATAAGTGACATTACAGAGGTACTGGAGGGGAAAGTATGCTTGTTCGCAGATGACACCAAGATCTGTAACAGATTCGACACACAGGAGGGGCTAGATAAAATGAGAAATGACCTAAGACTACTTGAGGAATGGTCAAGGTTTTGGCAGTTGGGTTTCAATGCTAAGAAGTGCAAGATAATGCACCTAGGAAACAGAAACTCAAGAGGGAACTACAGGATGGGGGGCAGGCTCTAGTCACCATAAGTCAGGAAAGAGACCCGGGGGGTTATCACATCTGATGATCAGAACTCAGCCAAACAATGCAAAAAAGCAGTGGGGAAGGCAAACAGAATGTTGGGGTGCATAGGAAGGGGCATGACCAGTAGGAGGAGTGAAGTGGTGATGCCACTGTATAGATCTGTAATACTGTATCCAATTCTGGAGACCTCATTTCAGGAAGGACATAGACAGAGTGGAAGCAGCCCAGAGAAAAGCAACAAAATTGATACATGGACTGTACCACAAACCTTATGAGGAAAGACTCAAGGAACTAAACAGTTATTCACTGGAAGAGAGAAAGGAGAGAGGGGATATGATAGAGACTTTCAAATACCTCAGAGGAATAAGCAGGGTACAGGAGGGGAACATATGTCAGAGACAAAAGTGTACAAGGACAAGGGGACATAACATGAGGCTGGAGAGAGGGAATCTTAGGGGGAATGCTAGGAAGTATTTTTTCAGAGACAGGGTGGTGGATCCATGGAACAGCCTACCAGTGGAGATGGTGGAAGAGAAAACAGTACATGGATTCAAAAGTGCATGGGATAAGCATAAAGGCACCCTGCTGTACAGCGGAGCGGGAGAAAGGCAGTCCAGATAACAGTAGGGATTGCCAAACCAAGTAGGGAAATAGGCAGACTAGGTGGGCTGTATGGTCCTTATCTGCCTACAGACTCTATGTTTCTTTACCATTTGTCTGTGCCCATATTTCAATAGTTTACAGATCCTTCACTAGTTTACTTATTTGTTCTTCAGTATCCACTGTGGCCCCTAACTTTGTATCATCCACGAACTTTAGTATCCAGTTGTAAACCTGGTCATTCATATCTGTTAAGAAAAGAGTGAATAAGGCTGGACCTAATACTGACCCCAGGGGAACCCCACTTGACATCATTCAAGGTTTTGATAAGGTACCTCTTGCTCATAGCCTTTATGTCCTATTATCCAGCCAGCATGAAATCCATGCTAATAGTTTATTATCTATTCCCATCTTATGGAGCTTCCTAGTAAGCTATTATGTGGCACTTTATCAAGTGCCTTTTGGAAGTCTAGCTATATTATATCCACAGTGGAATTTTGATTTAATGCTTGACTTACTTTTCCATAACATACTAATGTATTGATTGTACAAGATCTGTTTTTTCTGAAGCCAAGCTGGCTATTTTCTGTTAAGTTTTTAGAGATCATATCCACATCAAGTGTATCCTTAATTATGGTTTCCATTATGTTGATTAAAATAGATGCTAGGCTTATAAGCCTATAATTTGAGGTAACTGCCCTATCTCTCTTTTCAAAAATCAGCACAGCTATTGCCTTTTTCCAGTCATCTGGAACCTCACCTGTCTCCAGAGACCTGTTGAAAAAGACTGTCAATGGTTCTACTATCCATTTCCATACAGGGTAATGTTGATTTTATTTAGGTGCTTTGTCACTTCCATTTCAGTAATAACATGGTCTACATTGCTGGGTGCAGTCTCTGGTGTATCTTCCACTATGTTGGTATTTCCTGCTTGTGTGTTGCTAGATTTAGTGTAAACTGAACATACGTACTTTTTGAAATCATCAGTCACTAATTTTGGTTTAGTAATTTCCTTCTGTCCTTCATTTAGTGGTCCAACAGATCTATCAGATGATGCATTACTAACATAAGCAAAAAAATACTTTCCATTATCTTTGGTGAGAGCTATTTTGAATTAAATTTTTTTTCTTTACCTTCTGATCATATTTTTACTGATTTTTAGTTATGTCTTATAGTTCTTTCTGTTGTAACGACTATTTTTTAGTTTCGTAGCTTTATAAGCAGATCTTTTTTGTATGTGTTTTTTTTTTTCCAATTCTAGTAATTTGTTCTTAATCCCTACGCTTTTGGTATTGCTTATTTGCTTCCAGTCCCATTCTTTTACTGAACTTATAATGGCTTTAAAATCTGTTGTGTGATAATTTCTGGTAACAATGTTACCCTTCACTCTTTTAGTTTGTATTGCAAGGTTGAATAGTACCATGTTATGGTCACTATTACCTAGGGGTTCTAAAATTTGAACATTGTGTGCATCCTCCATCTTGTCTGTAATAACTAAGTCCAGTGTATTATTCATTCTGCTAGGTTTGTCAACCATCTGATATAAGCTATGTTTAATCAACATGTTTATGAACAACTGTTCATTTGAATCAGATACTGACAGGTCATCCAAATTTATACCTGGGAGGTTAATATCTCCGAACAGTAATATTTATCTTTGTTGTGTAATATTAGAAATATTGTGGCTATAGGTCTAAGTGTTCCTGTCTATTTATATCAGGGGGTTGAGAGCAAACTCCTATCATTATTATCATCATCATTGTTTTTTTACTCTCCTTTCTGATGATCTTAATCTACAGCATTTTATGATTAATCTCATTGGGTGCATAGTTTATTAAGTTACTGTATGCAATATTCTCTCTTACATAAAGTGCCACTCCTCCTCTTCCTCCACTTCCATCAGTTATATCTTTGTTAAAGAGTTTGAATCCCTTGATGTTCCTACTCCAACATGTTTTTTCAGTCCACCAAGTTTCTGTGATTGCTGCTAAATCTATATTCTTATCCTCCAGAAGTGATTCTAGCGCTTTTTTTGTTTTAATAATGTGTCAACTTCTTGCATTGGCTAAAATGTTTTATTCCATGTGTTTTTGTATAATAAGTGTGGCTCTTTTCCATGCTGTGCCAATATTTCTTGTTCTTCTACCCTCTTTCTTTAGTTTAAATGTGTGGTGTTTACGTTTTTGAAAAAGATGTTGCCCAATATTTTGTTATCCTTTTTGCATAAATGCAGGCCATCATGACAGAACATTTCACTTTTTCAATAAAAGGTTCCCCATGGTTTAGTGCATTTTATATCCTTTTCTAAATACTACTTTCTGAGCTAGTTATTCAGTCTTATTATCTTTTTATTTCTTCCCACACTAGCTCTAGGTATAGGTACTATTTCTGAGAAGATTGCCTCACTGTTGCAATCCTCTGTTGTTTTATTTATGGTCTTAAACCTGCTTAAGATTTCTTCCTCCTGCTGTCCCCCCACATTATTTGTTCCTACATGAATTATTGGTTTAATTTTTGATGGTTTGATTATGCTTGGCAATATTTCTTGGATATCATTTATCTTTCCCCAGAGAAAATGTTGGATGTGACATTTTCCTCGTTCCCCCTTGTGGAATATCTGTCAATGTATTTAATCATAGAATCTCTTATTATTAATTTTTTTGGGGGTCCTCCTTGTTTTCATTGTTTATAGTTTCCATAACTAGGCATTATTTCCATGTTCATCTGTTGAGTTTATCTCACTGTTGCTCATTAAATATAGTAGTTAATGGGAATGGTCTTCTATTTGTTTGATCAGATCAATTACAGGAGTAAACTTGATTTTCAGTTTTTATCTGAAAGTTCATGACCCTCTTACCTCTTTTGCTTTTTTAACCACCATGCTCCAGTCTTCACCACCCTTACTATTTGAATCCTTTTGCCTTTTTTTGCCATTCCCCTCATTTGGGTTCTCAGTGTTTTTCTATGTCTACATTTACTGAGTCACTTTTATTTATTTCAAAATTGATAACTGAGAAAGGTACATTGAACTGAGGTTCATTTCCAGGTGCGACCTGGGGGGAAGGGAGTGGGAAATAATGTAGGTAAAGTAGATAACATTACAAACAGAAATTATCATAGAACAGTAATACATACATACACACACACTGTATATAATATCAGTGAAGAACAAAGCCTCAGTGCAGATTGGCTGGACTTACAGTATAGTTCAGAAATATTGGAGCAGGTGCAAGGAGCAGCAGGAAAGAGTTTTGGAAGGCACTTGAAGGCAGGGATAGAGATGGCTTGATAAAGGATAGGTGAAAGTTTATTCCTGTATTATTTGTTTCTACCTGTTTTCTGAGAGTAATTATTTTAATTCCATCACAATTATCTTATTTTTAATTCACCCAATTCATTGCATTGATTGCAGTATTTATTTATTTTTATTTTATTTATGTCTAGGATTACAAAGTACCTTTGAGCCAAGGCTCTTTAACAAAGGTTCCACGTCAGGCTGGTTACAGGGTAACAGACACTCAAACATAAGATAGTTACAGGTACAAGGTTTCAGACAGTATACAGAGATGTATGTGTTTGGTTCAGTGCTGAATTTGTACCAGAGTTACTATACTAATATCCATGTTGGTAGTTCTTTAGAGTAGGTAGTTAAATAAATGTGTACTCAGCAATTGTCTATCAGAGTTTCCTGGCAACCTAGCTGTACCCGGCTGACACTGGCAGAGAAGCTTGCCACTTCCAGCATGTCATCCTCATCAAGTGCTTGTCTCTGCTCACAAGAGGCAGAGCTTTTATAATACTACATCGAAAGTGCCTTGACATACTACTTCCTGTGTAATGATTTACTAGGTTCCATTCATTAGGATACACACTTTTTACCACCAATTGGGGGGGAGCACTGTGGCTGCTTAAAAGTGAATCCCTATCCCCAAAACAAATTTCCATAATACTTAAGAGTTTGTTTTTACTGTGGAGGCTCTGGGTGGCCCTCCACTATCCCATAATACCCTCAGGGTACAAGATGTTACTGGATGTTAGCCAGGGACTGGGCTTCCCTCCACAGTCCCCGAATGCACTTGTTTACAGGGCAGCTAGTGCCCACAACAAATCAGGCTAGCTTTGTGAGTTAAAACAGGTTTTTGAAAGCTTTACAATCACATGCAAAGAATAAAAATGATTTAAAGGCCACAAGACTGTGCTCCAGACAGTCCCTCATCAAAAAATGTCCTTGCCAGTGGCAGAGTTTTTATAACAGTAAACAGGAAATGCCTTGACTTCCTACTTCCTGTGCGGTGATTTACCAGATCCCTTTCTTTAGGATAAACACTTTTTTGCACCAATTGGTGGAGTTTGAGTGCTGTGGCTGCTTAAAAGTAAATCGCTATCCCCAATTCACTTTTCCACAATGACTGAGTTTGTTTTTTTGTGGAGGTTCTCGGTGGCTTGCCACTATCCCACAATACCATCAGGCTACAAGGTGTTACTGGATGGCAGCCAGGGACTGGGCTTCCCTCCACAGTCCCAGAATGCACTTGTTTACAGGGCAGCTAGTGCACTCAACCAAACAGGCTAGCCTGGTGAGTTAAAAACAGGTTTTAAAAGCTTTACAATCACACACACAGAAAAAAAAAGGAGTAGAAGGCAACAGGACTATGCTCCTGACAGTCCTCTATCAACAAATGCCCTCACTACAGGCAGAGCATTTATAACATTACACAGGATGTGCCTTGATGTCCGGCTTCCTGTGTGGTATCGTACTAAGTCCCTTTCTTTATGATACACATGTTTTACCACCAGTTGGTGTGGTTTAAGTGCTGTGGCCACTTAAAAGTGAATCGCTATCCTCAAAACACTTTTCCACAATGCTTAAGAGTTTGTTTTTGCTGTGGAGGCTCTGGGTGGCCCTCCACTATTCCACAATACCTTCAGACTGCAAGGTGTTACTGGATGACAGCCAGTGACTGGGCATCCCTCCACAGTCCCAGAATGCACTTGTTTACAGGGCAGCTAGTGCACTCAACCAAGCAGGCTAGCTTGGTGAGATAAAAGCAGGTTTTAAAAACTTTACAATCACACACAGAATAGAAAGTATTAAAAGGCCACAGGACTGTGCACCACATAGCTTTACAACAGCTCTGGAGAAAAAAATTCTGAATGTGCTGGAGAGGTGTTCAAGTTCTGAACTGATAACTAATATAGCTGTAGTCAGTAGCTTTAGTATGAGTACTTTCTGAGGCAGAGTGGAGAATATTGACAAAAGCCAGGAGTCTAATTATACCAAACATTAGCCGATTGTAAATAATGGAAATATGGGGGAACTAGAGAATCATGGGGAAATGGATAATATGATACATCAAAGAACTGATGTAATTGAAGCTTTTAAAACTAAAAACAGCCCAAAATGAAGGGGGTATATTGAAATGGTACAGCTAGTCAAACAAAAAGTAATGTTGGCATTATAAATATAAATAATACAAATAATATGAATTGGTGTTGTTCAGATAGTGCTTTTGTGGATCCTACCACACTCCATCAGATAGTGCTGGTATCCTACCGAGGATTCTACCAGAAATCTTACCAAAGATGGAAGCAGGATCCTGGGTAAGATAATGATGATCCTAGGTCAGATCAAGGGATCCTAGGTCAGACAGGATACATTGTCAGAGAGTGATGGATCCTAGGTAGGATCCAGGGATCCTCGGTCAGACAGGATCTAAGTGGGATCTGTTAGTAAGAACAGTGGATCTGTTGCTGGGATTCACGGGATCCACAGTGTTTGTTGCTGGGATCCACAGGATCCACAACATTTATCGGATCTGTGCACTGAATCCAAGAGGGTCGAATATGTGGTCAGATAGCACTGCTACCCTACCACAGTAACTACTGTATCTGGCCAAATGGGAGGTATCTGCTGGTATCCTAGTTCCTAGGTTACTATCTGAGCAACACGTACAAGAATAATGATGCCTTTGCAGCAGGAATTTCTGCAAACAGACAGATCCAGATATACAAGAGTATGGAGGAAGGGGGCATAATACAAATAACACTACTGGAGGCACTGGGCAAACCAAAGAGACACTCTCCTCAGATTCTGAACCAGGCCTTTCTAAACAAAGGCAAGGTCACAGTTTTGTTGAACTATTTCAAAACAGACCACAACATGCCTCTAGATGAAAAGCGGTTTTTCTAAAATGTAAATGGGTGATGAAGGAATGCCCCTCTAGGATTTATGTTTCAAAAACATTCCTGAAAGAATCAGTGGTGTTTTTACCTCTGAAATCTATGCCCTCATTCATGTTTTGGGGAAGATGTTTTTGATATTATTTTCAGGGCAGTACATTCTTGGGAAAGGTTTTGAAGCAACTACTTCAATGGTAATTTCCCCTTTGTGGACATCCCTCATAGTGATTCATTTAACAAAACTTTTTACAAAAACATTTACTGTATTACACTATTTAGAAATTGAAGGACTGAATGTCAGTTATATACAGTACTGACTAAAAGATGTGACTTGACGGGCCCACCTGAGCACATAATGGATACTGAAAATATTGGACTGGAGGGTGGAAGTTTAAAGTTAAGACAAAATATTCTCAGATCAATACTTTTGCCCTACAGATTCTTTTAAAGGAGTGACTGATGGGCATGTTTCTATCCAGGACAAATTCAGCTCCCCTCGGTTCCCCAAAGCTACAAGGCTGGCAGCAGGAAGGGTTGAGCGGGCAACAGTTGTTGAAAAGCCCTCCTCAGCTCCCCTTGGTTCCCCGAAGCTACAAGACTGGCAGCAGGAAGGTACGCGATCTCAAGACTGCACTCGGTTTCAAACCTTGGTGCCTTTTTTCTGTTCAGCTCCTTGGCACTGTAGTACTAGCTGCTGCAGCCACTTTAAAATGAAGGAAATTAATGTATTTCGACTTACAAGACTGTGCCTAAGACTGTGCCTATGATACTCTCTAGCCTGCCTACCTTTATTTAATTAACTTTTGCTGATTCTGTTACACTGCAGCTGCTGTTTAATTAATTTTAGCAGATCCTCTAACACAGCAGCTGCTTGCAGGCTTGAAATTTTCAGCCCACCCCACCCCTCCTCCACCATTAATTAAATACACTAGTAATCCTGCCCACTTTTGTTCCAACCTATAAACTCACTTGAAGGGCAGTCCTACCCCTCCCCCTTGCTGCATCAGTCCTAATCCAAAGCAGCGAGGCAGTCCTTTTCTTTATTATCCTCCCCTCACTCTTGCCTAGTCTCTATGTTTGCCTCTGTTCTAAACTTATTTTGTCTGGAAAAGTAACTCAGACTGAGGGTATTACAGTTTTATATTTTTCCTCACCTTTTCAAATTCCCCCTGCTCCTGTCTGCTCCTCATAAACTGCACTCTATTGGAATTCCTGCCTCTTGTGAATAACTTGTATAATTGACTGCCAGCCTCTGGCCACTAAGGCTTTCACTCAATCTGCCTTCACTCTAGGTGTCTCCCTGCCCTTAAGTCACCATTTCTGTCACTTAAATTCTATTCTTATAAGGGACAATCCCCCTCTGATTAACAGAGGTTTCTTACAAGGCATACATAATGTTCTCTTTTTCATGCCCAAGGTCACTTCTGGTGGTATTAGGATTACTACCCACCGTTATCATCCTCTCCTATCTCTCACTTAACATACCAGCTGGATACCCTGGGTCCCATTGCCATGAAGAATTCTCCTTTGTCTTCTCCAACCTTATACCAACTAGAACCTTGCTCCCTTCTCCTAACCTGCCCCTCCATATAACTCATCCTTCCAAATTTGGGCATTTCCTACTCTACCACCCCCCTAGCATGCCCAAATGCCTCAAGCACATTTACAGATTCTACAAAGAAGTGTGGGTGATGCTTCTGCGCTTATGCTTATCAGGAGACATAGAATCTAACCTTGGCCCCCCTTGGAATGCCAGGTCCATGGATGACTCCTCATGGTTCTCCCCTAAGAGCATGATAATTGCCCACATGAATATCAGAAGTTTACCAGCAAACTTTCCTGAACTTGAAGCCTGGATAGCCCACTACTATACGGACATACTAGGACTAACTGAAACATGGCTCAGGTCAGAGATGCCTGATTCCATGTACAAAATACCTGGCTACAGCTTGTCCAGATACGATCGCTCTACCAAACAAAAGGATGGAGGAGTTGCCCTTTATTATAAAGAGCATCTCAATGTCTCAGTACTTCAGTCTTGGATAACAAATCACTGTGAAGCTCTGCATATGGTTCTACAACTAGAGGGTGATAAAAGGCTAAATCTGATCTGTGCCTACAATCCTCCAAAGGGGGCTCTCCCTGGCTTAAACACACTCTTGGATTATCTGGCCACTCTAAAGGGTAGATCTGAAGTAATACTAATGGGAGACTTCAACCTAGACCTATCAGGGAGTCACGCCGGTACATATACTGAAGCTCTCGCCCGACTTAACCTCGCTCAACTTATCTCTAGTCCTACACGCATCTCTTCCAACTCTGAGCACCAATCTCTCCTGGACTGGATGGCTACAAATAGAGCAAATAAAATAATTGCTGCAGGGACCTTTTCGGATTCTATTAGTGATCACCTGCCTACTTTCTGTGTCTGGAATGGCCACTGCCTTAAACCCCCCCAAGAATCATTCAATTTTGGGATTTTGCCAAACTAAACCGAACTGCACTTCTCGAGGATATTAATAATATAGACTGGTCTCCATCTATCACACTGATGATGTAAACACTGCACTTGAATACCTGATGTCTCAGCTTCTTGCCCTTCAGGATTTGCATATCCCTCTGAAAAAAAAGGCGTCTCAGGGGCTCCCCTAATAAATGGCTAAAAAGAGACCTCCTTCAAGCCATGATATAAAGAGACAAGGCCTGGACCTTGGCAAAGAAGTCCCAACAACCAGAAGACTGGGTTAACTATAGACAACTGAGAAATGCCTGCAAAAAAGATATTCGGAAGGCCAAAAGGAGCTACTGCCTTAAGCTTCTTCAATCTTCAGCGGGTGATACCAGGGGTTTTTGGAACCACATCAAAAATTTCATTGGGCAAAGGCCCAAGATGGCCATTACTGACATGACACTGAGTGACGCAAACTGTAATAAATTACCTACTATTGCTAATGCTCTTAATGCACAATTCTCGGATCTCTCCGAATACACTGAGAAATTCAACCAACCTCTTTCACCTCCTCCTGAGGTACAAATTTCGCATGAAATCCCTTTTCGTCTCACATTAGTCTCCTCCACCGAAGTGCTGCATCTCCTCAAATCAGTATCCCCTTATGGATCTGCTGGCCCAGATGGGCTACTGCCAAGCTTCTTGAAGCAGGCAGCCCCTGCCCTTGCTGTTCCTATTGCAAGAATCTTTAATCTTTCCATAATAACCCAAATGGCACCAACATTGCGGAAAACTGCTCACGTTGTCCCTGTTCACAAAAAAGGGGATACCAAAAATATGTCAAACTATAGACCAATTGCCATTCTCTCTACCCTAAATAAACTTCTCGAGAAGGCCATCGCTACTCAGGTCACAAATTACCTGCACCTTCAAAACCTTAGATTCCCTACCCAGCACGGATTCCAAACAGGACACAGCATTGCAACTGCACTACTTCAGCTGACAAATGCAGTCCTTACAGTGATGGATAAGAGCCTGCTCACTGGGGCCATATTTATTGATCTCACAAAGGCATTTGACCTTGTGAATCACTCTCTGCTACTTTCCAAACTGTCCCGCCTAGGCTTTGGCCTGTCAATCATCTCCTGGTTTGATAGCTACCTCTCAGGGAGGTTGCAATTTGTCCAAATTGAATCCACCATCTCAAATCTTTCCCCTACCTCTGTTGGAGTCCCCCGAGGATCTATTCTTGGCCCACTACTTTTCTCTCTTTTCATTAACAACTTTCTCTCCCTTCCCTGCTCCTCCTCATTGATCCTTTATGCCGATGACATGGTGCTGCTCTCCAGTGGTAAAGATCCCTTATCAGTAAGAGCACATCTTCAAGCAGACTTCAACTGTTTGCAGGAGTGGTTACTACAGAACAGGCTCCTAATGAATGCTAAGAAAACCGTAACTATGCTTTCTGGACCCCAATCAAGAATCAGATCTCTTACTCCAGACTTATTGATACATTCTCTAGATGACTCCCCTTTTGAATTTGTTACCTCCTTCAGGTATCTAGGAATCACTCTTGACCCATCTCTTGACTTTAACCTCCACATTGCGGCTACATGTAAGACAGTTTACTCAAAACTTGGTCTTGCCTTTAAAATTAGGTCCTCCCTCAATGATGCTGCCCGGCTTGCTATTGCACAAGGATTTCTCCTCCCTGCTCTGACATATTGCTCTCAGGTTTACCTTAAAGCTAGCAAAGGAGCGCTCCAGAAATGGAGCACCTGCTATAACAGTATATGCATATTTGCTCTCTCCACTCACAGACTTACCCATCATTGCCTGCTCTACTCAAAACTGAATTGGCTCTCCCCAGACTCACTCAGACACTATTCTGTGGGCTGTACAATTGATAATATTCTCAGAACAGGGTCCCCTAAATACCTTGCTGAACTATTAACTCAGCCCTCCCAAGCATACCTCCTCAGGGCATCTGCTCAAACCCAACTTGAAATTCCCAGATATCTCACAAAAAAAGGAGAACTATCCTTTGCCATATCTGCCCCCCGCTCCTGGAACTCCTTCCCTCCCACATCAAACTCTCCAAATCCCACAAGGCCTTTAAACTGGGTCTTTGGGCACACCTATTAGAATCCAAATGCTGCTCTTGTGCTGTAACTTGAGCATCTCTCCTAGCATTTTCTCCTCCCTATGGCACTTACTGATTTCCTGCTGGTCTCCAAAATCTGAAAGTTTCCCACATCCAGCAGAAATCCTATTGTTATAATGCTACTTCATTTAAGTTTTGTTTGCTGTTTGTTGTTTCAGTTTAGTCACTGATGTATCATCAGACAAAAATAATTAATGTAATGTTATCTGTTTCTCTTTGTTGTCACTGATAATGACTGTACCTGGCTGTATACTGTTCAAATGTTTGTTCTCACCTCATGCTGTGTCATGAAATACTCTTTAATGTTGACTCTGGTCTCCCCTGCCTGTACTCTCCCGGGTCGTGCCTGAATATAGGCAACATTGTTGTCTAGTGTACTTACCTGGTAAACAAAAACCAAATAAATAAATAAATAAATGTGGAGCCAAGACGCATGTCATTAGTACATGTGTCAAGCTGAAAAGTAGAATATGCAGTGACTTGGATGTACATTTGCATACAATGCAAGAATATGTTGTGCTGTAATTTATATGAAAAGAAGGGACATATTTTTCAAAACTACCCTTGGGAAAATATAAACAAATTGATGGGGACAACCAAGATGAAATTAAAAAAAAGAGCAACATGAGCCTTCTTGCAATGCTCACACCAAAACAGGTACTGATCAAGTTCCTACAGCAGCTCAAAATGATATACAAACTCTTTCTACTGCTGACTCTTTGACCCCACCAAGTAAGGATCTCACTAAAGATGAAAATGGAGAGGTGCAGGATATTTCCCTGAGGGAGATACAAATTCAGGAAGGCAAATCTCTTTCCACACAGGCAGATACTTTGGTACAGTCTACAGGAGCACCTGCAAGAAGACCCACCCCCTTCCTCCCGAGGGAATAAAAGTAGTAACCAGAAGAACTATTAAAACACCAGCATTGAAATCAAAGGTTACCCTCTTCCCTTTAAGTTATCAATCTGAGGTGCTTTGTTCTACAAAAACTGGGGAGACTCAGATACTGGTGATATAGACTCAGATGTATCCACTAAATCTAGATCCTCTCAGGTACTTCCTTCATTTGAGAATGAAGAAGACATGCAGGTTACCAGATAAAAACAGAACAAGCATTTGTCAATGCCAGATGTTCAACACTGGTACTGCAGTTCTGCCAGGTCTTGCTTGTCCACATTTTCACTATAAATGTACCCAGCAGGTGAGATGCAATAATAAAACTGTTTAAATGCGCAATATATTTGTAAGTCCCCCCAATCTAGGGTTTGCCTTTCATGGGTTGTGGCCTCATTGCCCCACTGCATTGTTTCTGCTGCCAGTCCACTGAACTGCTGGACTGGGACTGGAGGGCTTTGTCCACTGGCTGTGGTGGGATGTGAGCCTGGTGCCGTTCACGATCTTCATGGCAGTCACCACTGAATCTTTCAATTCCTTGGCCCTATGTAAAGGGGGGGGCATGGTCTGCTGTGTTATTTGTACCTCCAGACACTATGGAGACACTTCTCCAGTACATTAGTAGCCTGGGAATGGACTGGGGATGTAAACTAATATGGCCACGCATGCCACAGCTGCCCATGTGTGACTCTAAGCCTTAAAGGAGCCCCAGCTTTCATTAGTTGTATGTAAGGCTTAGGACCACATATGTGCAGCTGCCACATGTGCGCCCATATTAGTTTACATCCCCGGTCCATTCCCAGGCTTCCTACATACAGGGAAAATGTCTCCATAGTGCCAAAAGGTGCAAACAACATTGTGGACCTTGGTCCCCCTTTACATGAAGCCGAGAAACTTGAAGATTTGGTGGTGACTGCAGCAAAGACCTGGGATGGTGCCAAGCTCACATCCCATGTAGTCTCTGGCCCATCTGCCATTCTAGCCTGGTTTAGTCTTCACACTGTGCTGTGTTATGATTACATGTGGGTTACTCAAGTTTTATGTTTCCCTGCAATGCAAGTTACTTTTACATTTATGGTGGTGGCTACAGCAGACATTGATGGATGGTTTTCTCTTTTGAAGGGTGTATTTAAAAAGAAACAAGGGGATTGTGGGGCTGAGTGGTGGGAGACAGTTCCTCGGGTGCCAGTAACAGACATCAATGGGTGGTTTTATTACAGTCGGTGTCTGCAACAGCGCAGGGCTCTTCCTGGATATTTGAAATTCTTCAGCAGGCTGATCATGACAGATCTTCTATGCTGGTGGCACACATCAAAGGAAAGAGATGACCCATCACCATGATTGGGTTTGACTTTTTCTTTTCAAGTAGAAGACATCTCCACCCACCAAGTCAAAACTCTGTCATGATCAGCTTGGCTGATAACTGGTGTGGCACTGAAGTGTCCCTTGAAGACTGCTTTGCATTGGATGGACAGTGTCACACCTCTCAAAACCTAACTCTCATAACAAAATGTTCATTGTGCAAACACGCACATGGTGAACATAAAAAGAAAAAGGTAAAGTCAGCCAATCGGGGTGACTTAGCAGTACCTTATGGAATACAGGCCATTTTTTTTTTCTGAACATGGTAAAAAATGACAATGGTTTCCCCAAAAAGCATATCTTTGGCTATTTGTAACATGAAAAATCTTAAGAGGAGAGCAACATTTCTTTCCTCCTTGAACCATACCAAATGTGATGTTTTTTTACGGGAAACTAGACTCTGTTTACAGGATGTAGCTCAAACAAAAAAAGCTTGGATGTGGGGCACCTTCTTTTAGACTTTTGTGAAAGATATAGCAGATGGGGTGGGGGTTTTATTACAACACACCAAATTCCATATAAAAACATTGGTGGATATTTATTTTATTTATTTATTTAGCTTTTGTTGACCAGGTAGGTACATTAGACAAGCTGTATGCCTATCTTCAGGTATGACCCGGGACAGTACAGAGAAAATACAGGTACACAACAAGGTACATAACAACAAGTGGGGCAATGTACATGGTAGTAGGCGAGCAAGATGAACATAGATAGTCTACAGTAAACAGCAATAGGTAAAATATGCATATACATACAGAATAAATAGACTAAGACATTCAGTGGCAATTACATTGTATGAGTGACCCCTTTTTGCTGGGACCACATAATTCATAAGCAGATAGCAGGCAATCACATACTTCCTAGATTTAAAAGGACAGTGGGCAGTGGGTTGGATGAGACCAGTTTGGAGACCTGGTTAAGGTGGTTTATGACACCCACACACAGAAGACAGTTTCAAGTGCCCCCACAGGGAATTCTGGAGACTTGGGTGGGAGGGGGAGGTGCGAACGTGGTCTGGAAGGGAGTTCCATAGTCTCAGCGTCACGTAGCAAAGTCCCTTTCCTCCATTAGGGTACGAGTATAAGGAACTTTGAGTACCCCAGGACTTTGAGATCTGAGGGAGTAGGAGGCGGATTCTGCAGGCTTAAGTAGCTGTACCAGCCCAGGAGGGGTACCAGATCTAAGTACCTTTCCTACGAAGCAGCTCACCCTATATTTCAAGTGATTGGCTGGGGAGAGCCAGTCCAGTTTGTTGTATAGTTTACAATGATGGGTGAGATGTGGGGCAGCCAGGGCAAAGTGACAGATGTTGTTGTAGTCCGTGCCCCATCGAGTAAGGTGGACCTTGGAGGTGCTAGCGAACAAGAGAAGGCCAGAGCTAAGTGAAGGAAGCAGCACACCTCCGGCCAACGCCAAGCGAACTGCAGACGTCAAGTTTTTCTTTGCCCTGAAGGCAAGACCCAGTTTGCAGTTTACAGCTCTACAAACATTTAGGATGTGACACCCCATGTCAAGTTGAGGGTCGAGTGTCACTCCAAGGTATTTTATTGAAACCGCGGTTAAGAGGGGAGAGCCATCGACACCTTTGACACACAGAGGGACAGGGGAGGCCTTAATCTTGGCTACTGACCCAAAAAGCATGGCCTGAGTTTTTTTTAGGTTGAGGACCAGCTTGTGAGTTGTTACCCAGGACTGTATATTCTTAAAGGCCTCACTCAGCTGAAGGTTGAGAACCCCGATGTCCCAGGAGTGTGTCAGGGTGACAAGATCATCAGCATAAGGGGTGGCACTACAGTTGGGGACAGCAGCAGGGAGGCAATTGACAAATTCAGAAAAGAGAAGAGGCCCCAGAACTGATCCCTGTGGGACACCAGAGGACACTGGAGTGGGGTCAGAGAGGACCGTATTGAATTTAGTCTGCTGTATTCTGCCTTGGAGGTAGTTTCTAAGCCAATTCAAGGCAGACAGAGACAGGCCAAGGGACTGCATCTGTGAGCAAAGTAATGTATGGTCCACAAGGTCAAAGGCCTTTGATAAGTCTATGATTATGACCCCAGAGAGTTTGCCCTGGTCCATGGCTGCCCTGATGCTGGTAGAGACAGAGACCAGGGCAGTGGACGTGCCATACCCCTTTTGATAGCCATGCTGCACAGGGGACAGTAACTGATGAGCCTGAATGCACTCTGTGAGCTGTTCTGCCACAGATTTCTCTAAGAGTTTGCTGATGGCCCATAGGATGGCAATTGGACGATAATTGTCCAGGACTTTGGGGTTACCTTGCTTCAGAACAGGGACAATCCTCATTACTTTCCAAATGCCAGGGACAACTCCGGTGGCAAGAGACAGTTTGAAGATGTGAGACAGTGGGATGGCAATGTAGGGGGCACCCAGGCTCAGAAGCTTGGGCTCCATGTTGTCGTGGCTTGCGCTGGAGTGTGGAGAGAGACCAGTGAGGAGTCTCTGCATCTCCTTGACAGACACAGCCATGAAATAAAATGATTGGTGAGAGGAGTGAACCTCCTGAGGGACAGGGGCAGAGGGGCCACTGATGTTCTCAGCAGCAGGGAAAAGGGAGGTAAGCGCTGACAAGTCAGAAAAGTGGGAATTTAAAGCATTAGCAATCATAAGTGGATTATTAAAACTCGACCCACCAATGATCATATCAGATACCCCGGAGTTGGAGGGTCCACTGACTAAGTTTTTATGTTCCTCCAGAATCTAAGAGGGTCCTTAGCAGAGCTAAGCAGGGAAGATTTACGGTAGTCACTTTTTGCTGCCCTGATGGTTTTTTTGCACTCATTTCTGAGCTTCCTGTACTGTTGGAAGATGGACTGATCCATCGCTTTTTTAAAGTGAGCCCAACACTTGTCCCTTGCACGCATGAGGGCTAAGAGGCTCCCATGCAGCCATTTAGTGGCAGATCCCCTTACTCTCCACCTGATAAGGGGGACATGCTTGTCCTGCAGGGTACCAAAAAAAGTGAGAAACTGGGAGACAGCTGTAGTGGCGTCATGGGCACAAAGCACTTCTGACCAGTCAGTGATCCTTAGATCCTCATGAAATGACCCCAGATCAAACCTAGAGAAATCCCTAACATGAATGTTTTTATGGGGAATTTTTGGGGAAGGGACTTTCCACACACAAAACACCGGGGTGTGATCCAAGATGGAGTCAGGTAGGGGTTCCAGCAGAGCTGATCCTATCTGGATGGTTTGATAGGACCCAGTCCAGTAGGGAGCTAGTTCCACCATTAGCAGACCATCTAGCGGGCTCCTGGATAAGCTGAGACAGGGCAAGATTAGCCAACAGTGGTTCAAATTGCTTGGAGTTACCTCCTGTCCAGTTTATGTTCACATCTCCCAGGATCAAAAGTTCATTGTCCCCAACATAAGGACCAATGGTATCCAGGAGGTGGGACAGCCCTGGCAGACCACCCTTGGGAGGATTGTAAGTGCATACAACATGCAGCTTCTTTGTATTACCTAGTAGCAACACAGTGTGCAGCAGCTCACAGGCAGACAGAGAGTACTGCTGATGGATTACCTCAGATACTTTCAGATGACTCCTATAGTAAATTAGGATACCACCCCCTTGCTTTTTTCCAGGGCGATCATGCCTAATAAACTCAAAGCCAGGTAGCACACAGGCAGAGTCTGGTATTGAGGGTTTCAGCCAGGTCTCTGTAATGCCTTTATGTCAGGATTACAGTGGGTGACCCAGACAGATATTTAATTGAGGTTGGGTAGCAGACTACGAATGTTAAGGTGAGCATTTTTTAATCCCTTTCCCAATTTCCAGTTATCTGGGATTGAGGAGGCCTGATAGGCGGAACCAGGGTTTAGCTCAATGTCACCAGCAAGGGCCAGTAACACTAGGAGGAGCCAGGAGAGAAGCCTTATGGGGGGAAGGGTACCACTGACCGAGGGCTTACAGGCCGGACATCTTCTCACCATGACAGTACCCAGAAGGCATCTGTGGTCAAGATAGCTGGAAGGGCAGGGAGGCAGTCTATCTTGAGCTAGAAGGTTAGAGAAGGTGAAATCAAACACCTTCTCTATCTCTGCATCTCAGATCTGATGAGTTAAACAACCTAGTAACTTAGTGATGTACATGCACTACATTATCTACTTGAAGCTAGTTTGCAAGATGTATATAGATCAATCCATCCCACCGGGGGGGTGCTTTTTCTGATATTCTTCCTGGAAGGGCTTTATAATTAGATATAACATATAACTCAGAACATTTCAGACTAATTAATGTCAATGCACCTTAAACTTAAATCAGAAAGGGTAAAATTATCAATGGTTACAGTATTTCTCCGTAGTTGTGTGCAGAGAAGAATGTAATTTTAGGGGAGATTTCAACTCTCAGCTAGATGATTTAAACAAAAGGATAACAGGAAAAAAGTTTATTTCTCTATCAGAAAAGCAAAGTCATGGAACTTGCTTTCACAGGATGTAGTTGAGACTAGGGACTTTTTTGCATTCAAACATAAACTTGACAAGCACTTAAACTGGATTATGGGTATGGACTAATTTACCCACTAAGATGTGGAAGACATTCCCAATGTGCTCAGGCCTGTTCATGTCTTAACTCACTGACTCCAATAGTGCATTTTGAAGTCCGAGGATTCCATTGCTTAATCTTAATTCAAAATTGCATCTCAGAGCTGATGAGTTAAGCAACCTAGTAACCTAGTGATGTACATGCACCTCATTATCTACTTGAAGCCAATTTGCAAGATGTATATATAGAGAATAATGGATGGGGAAGGGGTTGATATGAGAATTTAATGCACTCCTGAGTTGTGGGATGCTACATAAACCCCGAGGGCGGAGCCCGAGGGGTTTATCAAAGCATCCCACAACGAGGGTGTGCATTAAATTCTCATATGAAGCACCCTCCCCATCTTTTATTTTTTATAATAACAGGCCAGCAATTTTTCTCCAGCAGTTTGTGAAACTGTTTGGCCCCGCCCACATACAGAATGTTGACCAATGAGGCAGCAGCATAGTTTGATTGGCATGGCTCATGAATGTCATAACAACCAGCCGGTTGTTATGGAAAATATCAACCTGGTCAGTACATTGAGAGAAATTGCTTACCAGTTATTATAGATCAATCCATCCCACCGGGTGGGGGGGGGGCTTTTTCTGAAAATGCATTATCTACTAGTATTGACCATTTTTTTACATCACTACAAGTTAACCTAACATCTATGCAGGTTTTGCCAATAGAATTTTTATACCATTTAATATTAATAGGTTATTTTCAATATGGTTTTATATCATTAAAAAAGCTAAAGTATGATGGAGGATGAGTTCTTCAATTCTGTGAGTAAAAGAAATACAGGAAGCAGTACAATCTTTGTTTGTACTCACCATTCAGTACTTTTCATAAATAATAATACACTAAGTTGGTAGGAAGACCCAAAAGTTCTGATTAAAGTACTGTTTCAGCAATATGGGGTAACAAAATCTAGAACATAATATTTGACATATTTGAAGTTAAGGGATACACTGTTTAATCTATTGTCAAAAACACAAACAGAACATATATCTTGTAAAGATCAAACTGAGGAAGTAAAATCAGAAATGAAAAAAATTCAATACAATGGAGATAATTCTTTATTTATAGAGCACAAATAAAGAATAAATGACATTCCATTTGGAGATCCCTTTTCAGTATGGAAACATAGAATAACACATACAACATTTAAAACATTGCAAAAAATTCTAGGACAAGTGGGGTTTCCACTAAAAGGAAACCTTAATTGTCAGGTGGCCCAGCAGGAAATGTTCCCTGGAGGAGATAGGGAAGGAAGGGAGAAGGAGCCTTGTGATGTCATGGACAGCATCACCAGGTATCGTATCATGTAGGTGGGTAAAGAACAAATGATTGCCTAAGGGGAGGGACTGAGTTGGGGTCCTTTATGGGATACTAGAGGGCTTTTTAAGGCTGGATAGTAGAGAGATTCTCGTTCTGTTGCTAAGATTTTTTGTCCCACCCCCCACCCTTTAGAGAGGGCCAGAAGCTGGGGAGATAAAGAAGGGGCAACTAGGAGCTGCAGAAGGGTGGCAGATTTGGGGTTTTGGATGAGGGCAGGGGAAGCCAAGAAGGATGGCATGCTGCAGGGTGTGTAGCAGGTATTAGCCAGAAAGGACCAGGGCAGGCAGCAAGTCGGCCACAGGAGGGGCAGGGGAAGGGGAAATGAAAAGGGAGGTAGCAAGGGGTGGGATAAGGAGGGCAGGATGAGGGGAGGAGGGTAGGGATACAGTTTGGGATCTTCAGCACCCAGACATGGAGTAAAGGGGGGGTGAGGGAGGGGGAAGGGAGAATTGCTAGGGGCCGGATCATCGTGTCCGGGCCTAGGAGATAGAAAGTGATGATGATATGTTGGTATGGTGTGGGGGGGAGTCGGATCATGCATCTGGACCCCAGGAAGGAAGATCCAATGATGGAGTAACCACAGGGAAAGAAAAGAATGTTCGAGAAAGTATTGGAGAATGTGAACTGTATATAATTGTGTTTGGCAGTTAATGATTTTTGAAGATGTAAACAATTGAATTGGTATCAAATAAACTTGTTGACTGGTTGAACATCCAAACTTTGGGCCTGGCGTGATTAAATTCTGGAGGGGACTCAACTGACAAGAGTGTATTCTCCTCATAACATATTAAAAGTTATTGAAGAATTCATTCTAGACACTTTTAAAACTTCATCCTCTGTATGCAGGGCCCCTAGTGCTCTGTGGCAGAACTTTCTGAATTCTGTGGCATGGCTCCTTGGTTTCTGCAGCAGCATTTTCTTATTTCTACGCATTAATTTATTTATTTCTCTGGCAGAACACAGTTCTGCCATTGGTTAAATATGATGTGATGTCATCAATGACATCATGTGCCGAGCCTAGAGGAGGGGCTTCAGGATAAACAAGATGGGAAAGAAATCTTGGCACTATGGAAAAACAGTATATTTGAATATAAATTCACCAAAAACAGTGAATTCTGCGGCATTATATACATTCTGCGGCATGATGCAAATTCTGAGGAAAATTCTGCAACTGCAGAATCACAGCATTCCAGGGGCCTTGTCTGTATGTCAACGTTTACAAGAATTTTTTCAACGTCAGAATCCATTACTTTCTGATCAGGCAAGTAAAACATTGTTGGCACCACTTATTGTAGATGAAATTAGTACAGTTAAACATGGTTTAAAGAATCTTCCCCTAGGATAGATGGATTTCCAAATAAATGTTATAAGGTTTTTGAAGATATTTTAGCTTAATTCTTATAGGAAGTATATTCATATATGTTGGGCTTTTTTAGTTCTTCCGTTATCTTTTGTGGAACTATTGTGATTTTTTTTTATTTGTTTGTTTGAGAAAAGAGATCATTCTTCTTTACATAATTGGAGGCCTATAAGCATACTAAATTAAGGTTTGTTTTTAAATTAAACTTTATTAATGATTATAACAAACTATACAATATATCAATAAAGCCTAATATCTAAGTCAGGACAGGAAGTAAATCATTTCTACCAATATTGTAAAATCACAAATGTTAAGAATGAATCTTAAAAAATCACTTATCACATTTTATTGTAGCAAGCCAGGATATCGACAACATCCAAACCCTCCTTTTCTGCAAGTGCATGAAAAAAAGGTAACCCTCTCTCAATAAATCATTCTTTTTATAACAGCCATCTCCCATTCCATGGTTAAAATACTTTGACAGTTCTGTAACCACATCTCCTCCGAAGGGATCAATGAAGTGAGCTATAATTGTGAGAGTTTTCAAAGCCACTGCTACTAATATATAAATAAATATTTGACCCCTTTCCCTTTTAGACCCGAAAGAGGCAATTCTAGAACCCAGACCTGAAATTGGAATGGGATAACCAGATTGAACATTTGTCTCACTATAGCATTAAACTTCTTCTAATAATCCTGAATTTGGGGGCACTCCCAAAATATATGTGTGTGGTTTCCAGTCTTTCCACAGTCCTTTCAACATAAATCTGAACTAAAATGCCCATAATGTTTAATAATAACTGGTGCATGGAAGAAATGAACCATAACTTGCCAACGGAATTCCCTCCAGGAAGGAGAGGCTGTGGTATGGTGAATAATGTGCCAGATCTGGGCCCACTCAGTATCCGACAACAAAATGCCAGCTTCCTCTTCCCATTAATGTTTAATGGAAGTAAGCAAGTCTGGTTCCAAATTTCTGAGCTGTTTATACAGTCCAGAGATGAGGCCCTTCTTTTTCACCTTTAAACTCGATGCCAGAAAAAAAAAGTCTCAGGGGCTTATTATCAGACCTCAAGGTCTGAACCCTTGAAGGATCCAACAAATAATGTTGAATTTGTAAAAAATGAAAAAAAATCTGAAGAGAGTAAACCAAACTTCTCCCTGAGCTGAGCAAAGGATTTAAAAACCTCCCCATCAAATAACTGTGAAATCCTTTTGAGATCCAAATCAATCCAATGTCGAAAACCAACATCAGAATGGTTACGTTCTCGAAAATAGAATTTTGAGTGTTTTTTCCAGATATTGTGGAGTAGTAGATTAAACCCCATTAAAACAGATTTTACATATTTGGTGGTAAAAGATGGATGATTAAATATGATAAATCCTATTTTTTTTACAGTGTTTTTCTGATTATCTATAAAAATTGGACTAATTGCATGAAACAAGATCTGACAAGATTGTTTTTTAGAAGGAACATACTTTTTTTGTGGAACTGATACTCTATTCCCCACATAATGTAAAGAAATTTAAGGTATATGACTGCTATTCCTGCTTTAAGAAAGGTGTTCTTATAGAACATTACAAGACAGATGCTTCAAATACTTAGTAGGCAGTGAGTATATAACTGAAGTATGGATCATGTGTACAGTATCTGCAATCTCCAGAATTTTATTCATGTCCTCAAATAACATTACCAAAGGTTCTTACACAACTGAGAGATAAGAGGGTCTTCTGGTCTTCTGGCCTCAGAGGTGAGTGTGCAACCTGCTGAGCCACTGACACTAATAATGTGCAGTGTTACTGTAATGTGTATTTATTGATTCTTTTTTGTACAGCATGTTGATGCATTATGAATTGTGTTCTATAAAATAATTATAATGTCTCCAAAATTATTTTTTTTTTACATTTTCATAATTATTCAAACTACTAATTTGAGCATGTCTGTTGTAACATAATAATTTAAGGTTAAAAGGGGGTTCTAGGTCCATCATGTCTGACCCTTTGCTTCAAAGCAGATATAAATAGGCAAGGGCAAGACAAGGCAATTTTATTTCTATTGTGCCCAGTCCCTGGGGCTCTGTGCATCTTATATTAAAAACAGGTATGGTCAATACAACTCACACATTCTATAAAAACATATGCAAAACAGCAAGAAAATTAACAATAAATATTTCTCAGCATAATTAAAATGAACTCATGTGATTAGTGCTGGTCAGTCGCCCTCATCGGGAAAGGTCAAATGAAACAGATGTGCCTTTAGACCCTTTTTAAATGGCTCGACTGTCTAGGCCTACCTGACAGCAGCTGGAAAGGTGTTCCACATGGTCAGCCCAGTAACACTAAAGGCATGGTCATCAGATGTTTTGAGTCAGACCCTGGGAACTTCAAGGAGGCCCCTAGTCGAGGAGTGGAGGGAATGGTCTGAGGTAGCAGGTGTAATGAGCTCAACCAGATAGCCCGGCCCTAGCCCATATAGGGCCTTATAGGTGAGCAAGCCAACCTTGAAGAGGATTCTGCGTCTGACAGGCAGCCAGTGCAGAGCCCACAGGACTGAGATAACATGACTGGACCTAGCCAGGTCCATTAGCAACTCAGCCGCTGCATTCCACAACAGCTGCAGCCAGTAAAGGGTCCCTTCATTGACCTCAAAGTACAGAACATTACAGTAATCAAGTCTTGAAGTAACAAAGGCATGCACCAATGCCGGCAGGTCTTCAGGTGAAACAAAGAGATTAATCCTGTCAATATTCCTCAAATGGTAAAAATCACTTTTGACCACAGATGACACCTGAGCTTCAAGTGCCAATTTGCTATCCAGAATAACACCAAGATCTCACACCCTAGGGGAAGCCACCAATGCAGCTGATCCCAGAAACAATTCTGTACCCACTCTTAAAGCACTTCCATCATGCCCGTGACCTGGCTCAATCACCAGTACTTCCATCTTTTCCAGGTTCAGTTGCAACCAATGATCTTGGCCAGGCAGTTGTTAATCACTTCCATGGCATCATGTGTTTCAGGGACAAAGGACAAATACAGTTGGGTATCATTTGCATACCAGTGAAACCCCACACTGTAATGCCAAATGAGCTCTCCCAGGGACAGCATGTATACCATGAATAACATTGGCAACAAAATTGAACCCTGAGGTACTCCACATGACAGGGATTTTGAGGAGGAGGAGAAATTCCCCATCACCACCTGCTGCAACCTGCCAGAGAGATAGGACTCAAACCAGTTGATGACAGTACCGGCGAGCCCACAATACTCTCAAAGGTGACCAAGAAGCACAATGCGATCCATGATATCAAAGGCTGAGGGGAGATCAAGAAGAACAAGAATTGACCTGTCTCCTCTATCTCTAGCCCTGAGGAGGTCATCATGCACCCTAACTAATGCAGTTTCAGTGCTATGCCTAGCCCTGAAACCAGACTGGATTGGCTCATAAATATCAAAGAACATGAGGTGTTCCTCAAGATGTCATGCCACTATTTTCTCTACAACCTTGCCAAAAAATGGCAGGTTGGAGACTGGACGGTAATTTGCCAGGATGTCAGGGTCAAGAGATGGCTTCTTCAAGAAAGGTCTCACCAGAGTCTCTTTCAAGGCATCTAGAAAGACTCCCTCTGACATCGAACACTGGACAATCCCAGAGAACAACGGGCCAATGGTCCCAACATATCTTATCCAGAAATGAATTGGGGCCAGGTCCAGTACACAATAAGTGTGCTTGAGCTTCAAGATCACCACAGTGACCTGGGCCACCTCCACTGGTTTAAACTCATTCCAGAGAGAGGGAGTGCCTCTTCTCATTCCAGGCCGAACACTGTGAGGCAAAACTTGCCTCACTGACAGGATCCCTGATCAGATGGGCTACATCCTGTCAGAGAAAAACAGAGCAAACTCCTCACACAAAGTGATTGAAAAGTCTTTTTTTGGCCGTAGGCAGATGGGATGCAGAAGTCTGTCCACAGTCCAAAATAGCTAAGATAGTCTGTTTTTCCCAGTGGCACTCTCCCTGCCTGGACAGGAACTCTGCCTTCTTACGGTTGATTGTTCCATGATACTAATGATAATGGGCACCCAAGGCCAATTTGTTCTCCCCTGACTGAGTCCTCTGCTGGCAATGCTCCAGTGTTTAACCCCTGATCTTCATCACCTTGAGATCACCATCAAACTAAGGGGATCTCAAGTGAGAGAATCTGGGTCATATACGGACCGGTGCTATGGCATCGAGCGCTTCAGGGACCACCTTATTATAAGCAGCCACCACCTCATGTGTGCCAACTGCATATGCAGCATCTACTCTAGATAGGTCAGCTACCACCAACAGTGTCTCTGAGGACAATCCCCTCAAAGGGTGATAGCTAACCATCTCAACAGTGGAGGGACTTTTGGGAGCCCCAAACAAGAACTTCATTGTACAATGATCAGACCAAATGACCTGATCAGTCTGAAGATTGGAGACTGCAAGTGCCAGTGAGAACACCAGGTCAAGCATATGGCCATGGTGATGGGTCACAGAAATAACCACTTGTGTCATGCCCAGTGATGACATCAACTGGAGGAGGTCATAACCAAATTGCAAGGATTCATAATCGACCCAGGCACTGAAGTTCTCCAGAATTAAACATCTGGGGGACTCCAACACCTTATCAATGATGAAGCCCGTGTCCTCCTGCAGGAAATCCTCTCCCAACCCCAGAGGGTGGTAAATGAGGAGAATTCTGCAACCTGCACCTGGACCCCCACGCGCTGCCAAACACTCAAAATACCTGGCTGATCCCACTGGGTGCATGGTGAAGCCCAAGCTGAATCTAAAACAGATTGGCAGACCCCAACCCCTGTGTTCTCTCCTCGGGCAGTGCACTACAAAATACTCAGAGGGGATGGCCACCTCTAACACTAGCCAAGCGTCATCATCCAACCAGGTCTCCGTAATGTAAGCCAGGTAAACTGAGGAAATCAAGTCTGCCATAATTGCAGCCTTGTTCCTCATTAACCTGGCACTGCATAGCACAGGGTGAAGGGGATTGGCAGGCACTGACAGCCCCCCTGGCTACCTGCACACTCGGTCTGGTGGGAACCCTGGGGACGGAGATCAAACATGTCTGGCCTCTCTCAAGGCTCCGCCTAATCCCAGGGCATCTCCTGCACTTAACCACCCCAATACCCCAATACCACTCACCTCCACTGCTGACCTATACGTTCCCTTGTAATGCTGACCTCCCTGCAGTGCCTCACTGCAGTAACTGACACCAAGAGGTTAGAGAAGGGATGAAAGTCATGCAGCTGGGATGCAGCATAAGCTAAGTGCAAGGGACTAAGGCTCTGGTACATCCCGATGTAGACTAGTGCACCACAAATTGCAATTATAAATGTCCAACTGTTCTTGATCTAACAGGGACAGTACAGTTATATCCTACTGGGCTATCCAACTCTTAAAAACAAACACTCGCACATCAACCTTAATGCAAAACTATACTAACCACTCCCACACCCCGCACACACCATACAATAACCCCAACCAAAACAACCAAATCCCCCCCCAAAATTCCCACCCTCCAAATAATAAATTTAAATAATAAACAGAGCCAGAATTTAGTGCTCAGGAGAGATCAAAACCAGTGCTCTGAAAAATGAATTGTAATCACAGCTCCTTCTAGGGAGTATATACTATGGATTTAAAAGTTAAATGGTCAGCAGAGTAAATCCAGGAGCAGTCTTTGCTTGAGTGGTAATATCCACAGTTCAATCTCACCCGACTGAAAAAGAAATTTACCACCTGGAAGTGCTCTCACCACCAAAATTCCATATTCTTAATTACAAGCAGATCCTGCCCTGTTTAGGGATTTGTTTTATACAGGAGGAGACCTTCTGGAGGAGATAGTTTCCTCTCACCACTATTTCAAGAAAACACTCTCACTTGTAGACTGGGCACAGTAATATCCAGAGAACTGAATGGCAGCTTCAGGAGAAAAAGTCACTTACAGCACCAAGTCCCCAAAACAACACTCCACACCACTCTCACTGGTGCCAAGGTGAAATTCAGGGGCAGTTTTCCATGGGAGAACAAACTCTCCCCAAACCAAGACCGACGCTTGCAAGTCTCGTAAAATGATAGTTCAGTGATCCAAGTACAAAGCCGCACAGGTTGACTCCAAGCCACAGCTCTCACCAGCTAAACTGGCACAGCAAACAGTCAATGAGCCAGAGAATCCATGCTCACCAGAGGTAAGCACTCCCATAGAGTGAATGAGAGAAAATTACAGTCACTCGCACCAACGGGCTGCCACACGCCATATTCAGTGGACTAAGATTATGATTTAATTCTCTGTGTTCCTGCAACAGCAGCAAATGGACAGGGTAAAGCCTGGTGGTGAGAGTTCCTTTCACCACAGGAAAGCCTCCAAAAGTCGACTTCTCCACTCAGTCGCTCAGTTGTTTGTTCCCGAACAATGTTTGGCAATGATTGCTCCTCCAGAAACACTCATCTAATAAAACTCAAAGCACTGAAATTTTTCCCTAACTGAAAACAAAAAAGGTGGCTCCTCACACTTACTCACTCCCCATCCCTGCCTGTTACTTATAGCCCTAACCCTGGCGTCTTCCTAAAATAACTTAAAATTTGGGCTCCAGACGCAAAAGCGACCACAGAGTCAGAGAACCACCAAAGTTCGCTAATCTCTCCTGAGATTGCAACAAAACAGTAAAAAAAATGGAAAAAGGTAAAAAGAGGAGACTTATTCTAACTTATTCAGAGCTCCAAACAGATCTCACACAGACAGCATCCCAGCATTGCTGCCATCTTGGTCCACCAGTATAAGTATACTGTGGTTTGAAATCACAGAAGGAGTAGAACCAAACTGCACAAAAACACATATCCTGGATTTTAAGAGGGCAGGTTTTGGGAAAATGGGGGCATGCTTGAAAGAGGCACTAATAGGAATGAGGAGGGAATTGGGGTGGAGGAACAGTGGACAATATTTAAAACAGGGATTACAAGAACAACACAAGTATGTGTTAAGCAGGTTAGCAAGGGTACAAGGAAAAGGAGACCATTATGGTTTTCCAAGGAGGTAGTGGAGAAAATCAAAAAGATTGCAGTCAGGCAATACAAAAAGGGCAGAAGGGGATAGGGAGAAGTACCAGGAGAAGCAAAGGGAGGCAGAGAGGTCAGTAAGGGAAGCCAAAGCTCAGACAAGAGAGCGCATCACAAAATCAGTGGTTACAGGGGCCAAAACCTTTTATAGGTACATAAGTGAAAAAAGAGGGGTGAAGAGAGGGATAGTGAGACTGAAGGGGGAGGACAGATGAAAGTGGAGGATGACAACAGTAAAGCTGACAGACTGAACAGATATTTCTGCTCAGTCTTTACTGAGGAAGGGGAGGGTAACAGGCCTAAAGGGAGTACAAGGTGTGGGAAGTGCACAGAAATGAATGCAAGTCCCTTTACACAGGAAACGGTCATAAAGGAATTGAAAGGAATGAGACGATAAAGCAATGGGGCCTGATGGGGTGCACCCCAGGGTTTTAAAGGAACTAAGACAAGTGGTGGCTAAACCTCTGGCAATCCTGTTTAGCCAATCACTGGAAAAAGGTGAGGTACCCAATGACTGGAGGACAGCAGATATAGTCCCCTTATACAAAAGTGGGAACACAGAGGAAGCGGGGAACTACAGACCAGTCACCTGATCTCAGTAGTGGGGAAGATCAAGTAAAGAACTACTGAAGGAGAGATTGGTGGAACATCTGGTTGCCAAAAGACTTCAGGACCCAAGACAGCATGGTTTTACTTGGGGGGGGGGGTCATGCCAGACCAACCTTATTGAATTTTTTGACTGGGTGACAAGGGATGTGTATCAGGGAAGGGCAGTGGACATGTTCTATCCAGAATTCAGCAAGACTTTTGACACTGTGCTGCATAGAAGACTGTTACACAAACATGGGACTACGGGAGTGGCCAGGACAGTGGTGCAGTGGGTGGGTAATTGGCTGTTACTCCACAAGAGAAGAGAGACCAGTGGGTTACCACAGGGCTCACTGTTGGGACCAGTCCTATTCAATATTTTCATCTGTGACACTGCACAGGACCTAGAAGGCAGAATACTCTTGTTTGCTGATGATACAAAGCTCTGTAACAGAGTGGACACACCAGAGGGTGTAGACAAAATGAGGAAGGACCTGCAGAAGCTTGAAGAATGATCAAGGGTTTGGCAGTTGAAATTTAATGCAAAAAAAATGCAAAATAATGCATATGGGGCACAAAACTGTGGAACAACATAACAGCTGGGGGGGGGGGTGAGGAAACAGAATGCACCAAGCAGGAAAGGGACCTTGGGGTTATCATCTCTGATGACCTCAAGGAAGGGAAGCAGTGCGACAAGACAGCAGGCGCAGCAAATAGGATGCTGGGATGCATAGGCAGAGGCATCACCAACAGGAAAAGGGAGGTCATAATTCCACTATACAAGACACTAGGGAGGCCCCACCTGGAATACAATGTCCAGTTCCGGAGCTCTTACCTATGTAAGGACATAGACAGGGTGGACAAGGTTCAGAGGAGGGCAACATAGATGGTAAAGAGATTGCATACAAGTCCTATGAGGACAGGCTGAAGGACTTGAATATTTACTCCCTGGAGGAGAGAAGGGAGAGAGGGGATATGATAGAGACATATTAGTACCTTACGGGGAGGAACAGGGTGCAGAAAAACACTATTTTTCAGCAAAAAATATGTTTCAGGGCTAGAGGTCATGGGATGAAGTTGGAGGGAGGGTGATTCAGAGGAAACGTGAGAAAGAATTTCTTTACATAAAGGGTGGTGGACAAGTAGAACACCTTGCCTGAGGAAGTGGTGGGGGCCAAAACAATCATGGGATTTAAGAGTGCATGGGCTAGACATAAGGGAACCCTGGAGGTCAGGAGTAAGGGGCAACAGACTTCTAGAAAAACTTAAAGTGACCTTATGAGCTCAAATGGTCAGATTGAATGGGCCATAGGCCCTTATCTGCAGACAGAATCTATGTATCTATGTACTGTGCAAACATGTATAACCAGCCACAGAGTTAATGGTACTACAGGACTCTCAATTATGTGAGGGGACTAGACTGAGTTTAATCCCGTGAGATTGGAACATAGGGCATGCAGAGTTTCCATGCAAACAGTGCTCTTCAAAATAATTAATTGCCCACAAAGATCACTCGAGTTATGTAGTTTTGGGTTTACTAAGGTGGAGGGTACAGCATTTCTAGTCTCTCCTGGGAACAGGACAGATATATCAGAAAGTGAATTTCTCTTTTGCAGGATACTGGGGGACTCATCAAATCTTTTTGACTTCAATTCGTTTTCTTCAAAAGGAGCTCCCTCACAGTAGCACTCTGACAAGCTTCCACTTCAATAGTATAACTTCCTGGGAACTTCTAACCCCTGGCCATGAAGTAAACATACGATTTGGCTGTGGAGGGGGCTTGTGCCTGTGAAGGACCTACAGTAGTCCCACTCCATCCTTGAGGGGTGCTCTAAGGGGTTCTATCCCTTCAACTCACCTGCTAGAATCTTCATTTTCTTCCATTTTACTTCCGACCCAGAGAGGATCCATAATATACATAAGTATCTTATTTTACACATTTTCTCATAGTTTAGTCAAGCAGTAAACAGAACACAGATCAGCTTCACCATTTTCATCCTTACTACTTGGAACAGACAGCTTCTTTAACATCAGCTCCAGACTGCTTGGAGCTCAATACGGAAAAAAAACAGAGCAGGCCCTAGGGTTTCCAGGCAGCTGGTGCAGCACTGAACTTGGTCTGCTTTCTCTAGCAGAACTGGACTATACACTCAGTTGACCACATGCTAGGAAAAACTCTTTGTTACCCACTTACTGTTTTTGTAATGAACAATCTTCTCCCTGGGCTGTTAAGCAATACATACCATAACTCTAATTTTGGGACTGGTGTTACACCTGTACTAAGGTAAAGGGGTTCTGACCCAGTCTACTATTCAGAGTATGCAGTCATTCCCTTAGTAAGCATAAACTGCCTTTGGGAAGAAGTGTATTCTAACATTTATTCTGAATTAGCCACCTCTGAGCTTCAGGGCATATCTTGGTGTTCAGTTGGAGGACTATGTGTTCTGATTCTGCACCATCCCATCATGAATGAATCAAATATGAATTAGATGTGACATCACATTTATACAGTGCTTCCTCTCTATATTGAATGCCTCTGGAGCCAGCTGAGGTGTCCACTATAGCTAGGTGTTCACTATAGCAAGGTGCTAATATGCCTACTTAGTGAACAATGGGAGCCATCAATGCTGTTCACTATGGCTGCGATTCACAAATTCCTACTTGTCATGCATGGTCAGTGCATAGGCATTCCCACTACTGAATGCCATGTGGCAGTGCCCTGTGCAACCCCCACAGCATTCACGTACGTTAATGCGCCGTGCAATGGATTCCTGGCCGGCCACAAGGTGCCGTACCAGGGAAGGGATAGAGGCATGCAAGAGGAGCACCCTGCACTGTGCCCATTCACTATGGCAAATGCATACCATTAGGGGTTACAGCCACTATGTGGGAGGGGAACACAGGCATAGCCATTGTGCCATCCTCCCAGTGCCACTGCTGGCCATGGCAAAGCAATGCTGGCCTCTTCTCCATGCCACCCCATCCCCATGGACCAGAAGGGGGCTGGGGGCAGCTGCTCAGGCACATGTCTAGCATCCCTGCAAGGACGCAGTTTGCAGATCCATAAAATCCTCACACCGCATGGTGGGCTAGGATCCAATAGTGGACTGGGTCTGGGCATCCCTTTGGCTGCCCACCCCCATGTCTGACAGTCCACCCCTGCACACTAGCACACCTGGGGAAAGGATCTGCAGACTAGAGGCATGCAGTTGTCGGCGATCATGAATGCCAGCCACTGCACACCCATCTGCAGGTAGAAAGCCTCGCGGATGGGTTATGCACATTTTGCGCAGGTGACAAGCTCATTCGTGAATTGCAGCTTATAAGAGGGAGTTTGTTATAAAGCATTCTATATAAAGAGAAAGCACTGCAATTTGAAAAGTAGAACTAGTCAGTCTTCTCCAATACTGAGAGCACAGAACAGAGAAAATGGTCACAGGTTTGAACCTCAAAACAGCCAATGGCTCACTGCGTGACCTTGAGCAAGTCACTTTACCTCCCCTCTCTAAAACTGTGCAGAGGCAGCAGGACCCCATTGGATAGTACATATTAATTGTGATTACCTGGGTACTAAAATGACAAAACAAGCCAAAAAAGGATTGTTTTTCTTACTGCGGTCTCATTGCGTTGGTGGGTTGAGTCTGAATTATATATGGGAAAACTTAATTTCCTGCACTCCCATTAATCCTCTGTGTATGGACTGTTCCTGTGGCAATGCCAAAATTTAACAGAAGAATTCCACACTGCCAGACAGGAAGCTAAAATCGCAGATGGTCTGTCAAGTTTGCTGGCAGTAGCACTAAAAGTTACATGGTTGCCAACTGTGTGATAGCAATAACTTAGCACAACACCAGTGACATTTAATGAAAATATACTAGAAACAGTATATGCCCGTATTAAAGCAAAGTAACTTCTATTTAGTGTTGCTATTTTGGTAGGAATGAATTCCATGATCAGGCTAGACCTCTATGCCAATTGTGTGGACAGTTTAGAGCAATATATGCCAGTTTTTGGTTTTACACATGGTAATAACTTGAGCTGTGTTAACTTCGTGAATTTCCCATTCATGGAAATGTTGGTGAAATGCTTGTGTTTAGCAGGATTACACAGAATACTACCCATTTGTTCCATGTAAAATGGTAAACGTCTGCAGCTGAAATTGATATATTCTATATGCTGGACAAAAAACTCAGGAAAAACACCTGTAGTTATATGAACTTTAGTAAACATGCTGCAGTTTTCAGGGTGCATTCTCTGCTCTGCAGGATTTGTGAGAAATATAATGTTTGCAGTATGAATTGTTGTATGGTAAAAATTCTGTTACATACCTACTGGCAAAATTCCACAACATTTTTTAAAATATCTCATAAACAATTTTGGAAACAGAATGACAATCCTGGTAAAATTCAATAAATTTAATTTACAGTTTCATAAATCTCTAATAAAAGCCACTAGGCAGGGGTTTCATCTATAATCTTTTTTCTTTGTCTAGACAATGTGACTCAAAGCCATCACTGAAGAAGAGTTTTGAACAATATGCAAATTCATTTATTGAACAGAAAAATCAGATTTTTTAAATATGCCACATAATTGTAAAGCTTTTGTGTAATGCTTTAAATTTGCCCAATTTGCACAGATCTGTCTTGATCAATATATCTATGTAAACTGCAACTGAGCACTGCACCAGCCCTTGTTCTGCAGTTGTTTATCCTGTGTTAAAATTATTTACATTGGCGGCCTTACAAAAATATACGTATGGGTGTATAACAGCTGAGAAGAAAGAAGACCTAATTGTGGGTATTGAGAATGAAGATTTATGAAGAATGTTTCTTCTATGCCAGTAAATACAGTAACCCAAGGAGACATTGGTGGAGGGAAAGGCTTACTTCCCAAAGAGGATCGTCTAAGGGACAGCTTGGAGTATGAGAAAAAAATCAAACTTAAATGTTTCCTTTAAACTTCAGTAACATAGCAACAGAGAGGTCAAAATTCATCTATGGTTTGCATGTATAAACAGACACTTAGATACAGTTCTTGTATTTCCATTGACCAAGAAAAGAGATCCTTACAAACAAAAACATAGACAATGATGACAGAAAAAATATTAATGGTCCACCCAATCTGTCCATAGTTCCCTATCAAACACAGGAACCTACTGTCCTTACTGAGTACTAGCCCTCACAATCTGCCCCCCCATTCCCCTCCATTCTGTTACTGTCCTGAGTAACCATTATACTTGTTACTGTGTCCCAGCCATACTTGAAACCACTGATGGTTTTGGCATCCCCGGCCCCCGGCTGGCAGACTGTTCAATGGCTCCACCACTCTTTCTGTAAAATAAAACATTTTCACATCCCTCTTCCACCTCCCTGCCATCAGTTTTCACTCATACCTTTGTGTCCTTGATAGAGATGCAATGGAATTTTATTTCACCTGTGATATTCTGGCAAAATCACCAATTTTGCCCTGCAGAACATTTTGCGAAATTACGACCTTGGGGTGGAATTTTGCCTGTATAGTTGTGTGGTATTTCACCCAGTATAGTTGTGCTAAATGTCATCCATATTGTTCAGAGTAAGTTTCAAATTCTCAATCTGTAACTGCCTCTGTTGCAAGTCTCGCCTTAGCATTTAAGTAAGGCGAAATTTGGAAGAAAGGCATGTCACATAACTTGCTCTCTGAAGCAGACTGTAGGTCACATGTGCTTGTACTGAGACAGGAAGCTACTGAATCTACATCCTTTTCCTGCAGTTTGTAGAATAAAGACAGACAGTAGGAGAGACTGCGTGAGAGAGAGAGCGAGAGAGAGAGAGAGGGAGAAATATAGAGTTTTGTGAATTGTGAGTGAGAGAGTGAGAGTTTGTTTTGTGTGTGTGTGTGTGTGTACATGTTGAACTTCTGTTCATCCCCTATTTCTTTATTTAGCAAAAGCTTATCTTTCTCTTGTGCTCTATTTTCTCTCTTTATCGTGTGTGTGTGTGTTTCACTCCCCCCTTTTTTCATTTTTTCTTTAGTAGTTTAATAAAACTTTTTTTTTTAAATAATGATGCAAGGGACTAGTGGTAGTGGGTCTGACTTTATACAGAGTGGAAGGGGAGGAGAGTGTATTTGCTTTAACAGGCGTGCACTTATAAATGAGCCCCCCCCAGCAGCAGGAGCAGTTGGACCCAGCCTGTGCCCCCCCAGCAGCAGCAGCAGGCTCTGGTAGTTTGCCCCGAACCAGCAGGTGCCACCCACCCCCTGTCTGCAGCACTGTCACCAGGAGCAGCTTCCCCCTCCCACCAGCAGGATGTGGACCCTGCCACAGCCACCCAGCAGCAGCAGCAGCAGCAGCAATGAGGCACAGAGCCCATTGCCCTCTCCCCCACTCAGGAGGATCATGTGGCTCTTGCATCTGCTAGCCCCCACCCCAGCATGATGATGTAGCGGGAGAGACCCCCTGGGACATCAGCTTGTGCCCCCCCAAACCAAAGATCATCACCAGTTTGGGCATTTTTTACCACATAGGCTGATGATTTAAGTATGGCTGTCTGCAGCCTTTGTGGAAAAAATGTTAAAAGGGGGAAACCAGAGTCCCACTTTGGGACTTCTGGGCAAAGGAGCCACCTGCAGTACCACCATGCTGCAGAGTGGCTCTCAAAACAGAGAGAGACAGCAGCAGTAGGAGGCAGCACTGAGGCTCGGGGGAGCCATACTGGGGAAGGGGGAGGAGCAGGTCTAGCAGCAGGATGCATCCGGAACAGCCAGAAGCACCCCCCACCCGTGATCCACAGTGGAGGACCCGGCAGCAAAGCTCCCACCCTAAGCATCCTGCAGCCCCCCCCCCAAGTCATGTGGTGGTCACCAGGACAGACCTGGAGGCTGTGCACACTGAGGTGCAAAGTGTCCATCAGGACATTGAGCAGCTTCACCAGTTGGTCAGGGGGATCTCCAAAAAATAATGGCAGATCAGAATAAGGTGTTGGACCTCCTGTTTGGGCCCCATGGTGGTGGTGGTGGCACAAGTGGCAGTGCACAGCAACAATGAATGGCCTGTGGCTGTGGTGGTGGGCCAATGTTGTTTTTTTTTCTTCTTCTTCTTTATTTGTTTTTGTCACTCTTCTTGTTCTGCACCCCCTCCCTTAAAAAAGAACCCCCAAAAAAAGAAATAAAAAAAAAAAAAAAAAAATATTTTCTGTCCTCTGTCTTCTGATCTATATCCTCTTGTTTATTTTATCTTTTCCCAATGTTTATGTTCCCTCCATTTCCCATCCCCTTTCATATATGAATATGAGTAACTTTGTCCTCCTCCTGACCATGCAGGTCCCCACTCCCCGGTTCCCGCCTCCCCGTCCCCATCCCCCTGTTGTAGTACCATGCCCATAAATCGTGTACCTTCCTACTTTTATCTTACTCCATTTTTCTTTATATGTTTCTTCGTTGCTCCTTTTATACTATCCACAAATGTCAAGTATAAGCACTTTACTATGGACAAACATATTTTCCAAAGCTATGCGAACGTGAATCTTGGCTCTGCTCATGTAAAACAGGGTCCTCAGGTAATGAAATGCTTCCCAAAAGATGTGACATCAAATTGAGGCTGAAATTCGCTGTCAGTCCAGATGTTTTATGGTGCCCCACCAGCAACCAGATATTAAAATGTTGTTTTGGCCGCCGTTTACAATTGTCTTTAGACCCTATTTTGTTTCTGCCACTGCAGCACAGGCAGTAAATGTCCAGAAATGTTGCAGAAAAGATGGTACATTAAATTAGAAGTGGAATCTGGTCTCAGTCATTATGTTTTAAGGGTGCCCCCCCACCACCAACCAGACTTTAAGTAGCTGTTTAAGGGCCTGTACCCAATATTTCTGCCTAAAACTCACTGCTGCCAGCTCAAAACATGTCCAGAAATGTTTCCAAACAAATTGCACAGTACATTGAAGGTGAAATCAGGTTTGAGACATGCAGTAACAGGCTCACACCCACCCTGCGGACCCAAATGTGCTGTTTTATGCACGGTTTAAATGCATTTGGGGCCTAAGTGTGTGGCTGCACATTCAAATCATGTCCCACATGTCCAGAAATGTTTCCAAAAAAATTGAACAGTACATTGAGAGTGAAATCAGGTTTGAGACGCGCAGTTACAGGCTCACACCCACCCTGTGGACCCAAATGTGCTGGTTTCTGCACAGTTTAAATGCTTTTGGGGCCTAAGTGTGTGGCTGCACATTCAAATCATGTCCCACATGCCCAGAAATGTTTCCAAAATAATTGTACAGTACATTGAGAGTGAAATATTGTCCCAGCCATAATGTTCTATGGCATGGCGCCCCGCTGCCACCCGGACCAAACGATGGACTTTGGTCCACTTTCACGATAGTCTTTAGGCCCTATCTTGTTTCTGCCACTGCAGCATAGGTAGTAAATATCCAGAAATGCTGCAGGAAAAATGGTACATTACATTGACACAGAAATCTGGTCTCAGCCATGATGTTTTAAGATGCCCCCCGCCACCCCAGACATTAAATAGCTATTTTAGGGCTCATTTGCCAAATATTTCTGCCTGAAACTCACTACTGCCAGTACCAAATGAGGCCTACAAGTCCAGAAGTGTTTACCCAAAAATGTGACATCAAATTGAGACTGAAATGTGCTGTCAGTCCTGATGTTTTATGGGCCCACCACCTCAGAGACCTGAAAAGGGGTGCCAACATGCAGAGAAAATAAATTCCTCCTGCAAAATGCTGTTGCTACTTGCAGTTATTTCCTGCTGTTGCTACTGCTGTGTTTCAGTTGACTAACATGCAAATGCAGAATTATCATTTCCCCTATCCCTATGCTGCTGTACTGATTGTCTATCTGTGTTGACTGACTGTCTCTGTGGTAGTACCTTGCCGGGCGACGAGGTAGTGAATGACATTTTGGGGCACTGTAACTTGCTGCCTGCTGCTGTCTATGATTACTACTTTCCAAGTTGCCACAAGAACTACTGGTCTGGATTGTTTATGCCTGTAGATTATCTTCACACAGTCCATACTGCTGCTGCTGAACACATAAGTATCTGACTTCATTGTTTTTCCTGTACAAGGTAAGGGTGTTGGTGGGTTGGTGTTATGGCATCTTGAGTTCTAATATGCTTGTACTGCTCTTATATTATTTTTCAGTGTGCTGTGGATGACATCATCATGCCGGGCCATGAGGGAGGAAGATGTACGATCTTCCCAATTTCCCAATGCAGGTGGCATGTATTGGAATTTTCATACAAGTGTGGTATGTCTGTTACTGCCATTGCCATATGGTTGTCTGAGCTTGATAGTAATTGTGTTATTTTTTGATTTTTCAACATGGAATTCAGGTGAAGATAAGTATTTTTCCATCCTGCTGCTGCTGCTAGCTGCTTGACCAGATCTGGGGGATTTATTTAATTGTGCGATGGTTCCACTTTCACAGTCCTTGAGGTAAGTATGTCTTCATTTTTTATGGTTCTCTGGGGGGGTGGATGGTCACGGGTGGTGGGGGCGAATTTTCAACAATCACCAAAATTTGTTCTTAATTTTTTTCTTATGTCAAGGTACACAGTGCTGATAGGGGAAGGGTAATGCCTGCTAGCGTTACTGTACTATGTCAGACCTTGGTCTGGATTGGAATCATGTGCACCACACAGCATGTTCCTGTGGGGAATGTCCTCAGTTGAATGACATCACATCATGGGGTATGGTAAGTATACATTTGTTTCTCTGCTTCTTCTTCCAACTTGTTAGGTAAAAGTAGGTATGCAGAGTGATTAGTATCCAACATTTTTTCTTATCTTTGGTCTTGCTTAGGTCATTTTCCTCTGTTGAGGTTTCATTGTATGTCGTATCTTGATGACTACATGATTAATCCAGGGCATGCAGGAGCTGGGTTGTGTCGTTGGAAGACAGGGGTGTTGCTTGAACTGCGATGTTGGTCACTGGACTGGTGGTGTCCATACCATTACCATTAATGAGTAATCACCACTGCCACCCACATACATGGAGGAACTTTATGTGAACACAGATGGTTGATTTGGTGTTTAGTAAATAATTAGGTGGAGGGGGATAATGTCTTGTCTAATCAATGGTGATTGCATAGCTGCAGTAATTATGAACATTTTGAATCCATTCAAAAGTGAGGACAGCAGGACTCTCACCCTGCCCTGACACCCCCGAACCATTGTGGTTTTGGTGCACCTTAACCTGATACTGTTGCATAAGTAACCTTTTTGGGGGCATTTGATGTTGTAAGTTGTTAAGCCTCTTCATGATTACTTTTGTAATTAATGACTCACATCATTAAAGATGGCCACCATTCACCATTTTTCAAAATGTGTTCAGCTTGTGGTGTTAACTGTTGAATTAGCATGTTACATTCATATGCTACTTGTACTTGTCTAGGAGCCAGGGTTCTTGTACATGTCACCTATACTAAGTGGCAGAAAAATTTTTTCAGTAGCATGGAGTGCATGGGTGTGTCAGGTCAGATCAGGTGATGAGAAGGGATGGTGGAATTTGCCATCTTGGGCACTTTTAACTTTAAAGGCATCCAGACAACATATCTTGCTGTAAGATGATGATGTGTTGATATAGTCAACATGAAAAGTACTATATTTTTGAAGAAAAACATTATAACTGTAATCATGCAATAGCAAAATATTTACGGTTATGGTAATTACATTGCTGCTGCTTTATATAGGCTTTATATTGGCTTGTGGCCTTGGTGGACTGGTGGTGAGGTGACTAATCAATGGGTTATGGCAAAGGGTGATGAAATGAAACTTATACACACTGCAGGCTGTAGCACATAACAACATATTTCCATAACCAATCCAGTGGTACATAGCTAAAAATAAGGTGTAACATGCACATCCCAGCAACCATACTGAGTTGAAAGTTGTTTTTGGGGGGGGGCCTTGGTGTAAACTCACTTTTTTCAACTTCCAATTCCACATCATTCAAGAAGCACCCCTCACAGTCTTCAAGACTGGAGTTCTCATCAGGTGGGAATTCTCTCAACATTGCCGCCTCATCCACCTCGCTGCTGTTGGCTGTCTTAGTCAAGGGATTGTCATCATCCTCGTCACCGAGACATAGTTCCTGTGGCAACACCACTGACATCGCTGTGTTGTGTGGAATGTGCCTTTCATTCATTTTGATGAATGTTAGCATGGACACATTCTTGGGTGACAAATTGGTCCTACGGTCACTCACAATTGCCCCAGCTGCACTAAACACTAGTTCCACAGTGACACTGGATGGTGGGCAGCTCAGGTATTTCACAGCAACCGATGTTAGTGCTGGCCATTCAGTCATTTTACTGCTCCAGCACAGCAGTGGCTTGTTATTAATGGCAAGGTGCTTTGGGTCCCCATGTAGGCCTCCACCATTCCTTCTGCTGCCTGGAGTCCAGCTGCCTCATCTGTCTCCTCCTCCTTTTCCTCCATATCTTCCACTCCCACCTAAAAAAGAATATCCCAAATGGGATTGTTTGCTGTTTTCTGCTCTGCCTTGCCCATTTTCTGTGATTGGGTTCCCTGTGAGCCACTGGTGGTGGTAGCAACACACATTTTTGATGCAGTGTGTGCATTTTTCATTTGTGCAGCAGGTTCCAATTTAATGAGGTTCTCTGTCAACTGTTGTACTCTCTGACAACCTCCTTCAATTATAGAGGGCAAGCCACATTTGTAGCATTGATCCAGCATGGTGGAGATTGCAAACTCAGCTGACTGTAAAATGCTAGATACATGGATATTTGTGTCCAGCACGTGGAGCATGTGATCCATTAAATCACAAATGCCATGATCCCCACTTGCCTCTGTCTGGTGTCGCACATTCACAAGTATCTGTCTCAGCACATGTATGAGAGGTATGGACTGACTTATGCAAGCAGTGTCCCCACTCACTGCCTGTGTAGCATGCGCAAATGGACAGAGAATGCTTATTAGCCCATTAATTTGGTGCCACTGTTCTGTTGTTAAAGCGATGGACAGTCCAGCACTGTCACGGGTGGTGTGCAACAGCAGGTATTCTGACACAGCTTTATACTGTTCATATAGCCGGTCAAGCATGTACACTGTGGAGTTCCACCTGGTGACAACATCAAGATTCATCCAGTGCTGAGGCAGATTGTATTGTGCTGTAGCTCACGTAGATGGTCCTGGGCCTTTGCAGAATGGGCAAAGTGGACACAGATGCAACGGGCAACAGTAACCATTTCCTTAATGTCTACATGGTTGAGAAACTGCTGAACAACAAGATTAAGCCAGTGTGCCAGGCAGGGCACTCTGAAAAAAAAACACCATCACTAATGCACTTCACTACATTGGAGCCATTATCACTTGCGATGAATCCTGCTATGAGTGACTGTGTGTGTAGCCACCCATCAAGCTCATCCAGCAGAACATTAATCATTTTCGCAGCTGTGTGCGAACCAGTGACACTTGTCATAGTCAGGGTTGCATGCTGCCGAATACCAGGTGTGTTGCTACCACCGCAATTTTGCTTCACACATGTTTTGCCAGGCCCAAAATCAAATACTGCACCAGGCAACTGTGCCCAGTGTGCTGTTTTGCACAGATACAAGCTTGCTGCTGTTTGTCCACTGGTCCACATATCCACACTAAGATGGATATAGTGTGATGCACTATGCTTCAATGCATGTCTAATGTAATCAGCAACTCTACTGTTCAGCTCTGGCATGACATGCTTACTAAAATAGGTTAACGATGGAACTTTCCATTTGGGACATGCACAGGCTATCAATCTGCAGAAACCAGCATTCTCTACAAATGAGAATGGCAACAGATCGATGGCCAGCATTTCAGCAGTGGCAGCATTTAACTCTTGTGCAGCAGCATGATTAGTGGGGTACTTTGTCTGCCACTCAAGGATGGTCTTCAGAGTGGGCTGTATCTTTGGGGTTGTCCAACCAGAAAGCTGTACTTGTGTCAGTAATGATTTTCTTTTAGGAGTAAAAATTTACTCTTGGCTTGGCAGTGTAGACCACATGAAACAAGTTATTTTGGTTGCTTGTGGTTGTGGGGGTGGTGTATTTTTAAGACTCGTGGGACTGGGACTCATGCCACCACTGCTATGCCCACTACTAGAAAAAGCAAAGGATAGCTCACTCTCCTCGTCCACCACCGACCCACTCTGCCCTCCCTCCTCATGTTCTTGCTCTACTATATGCACCTTGCTACCAACAGGTCTAGCATCCTTCTGGTGTTGCTGCCATCTCAGCGGATGCTTGTTTTCCAGGTGGGCTTGTTAGCTACCAGTGCCAGTGTGTCTTCCCTTTTTTCCCCCGACTAATATGGGCTTGACAAAGTTGGCATATTGCTGTGGTCTCATCAGCAGGATCTAGCACATAAAAGTCCCAAACTAGGGACTTTTGAGCTCTGGACTTCAGATGCTTCTGGGACTGGGGTAATTCAGAAATAGGTGTGGAAGTGCATATTTTTTGAGCTGCTACCATGACTTCCATAAGACTACTTTTGGGAGGGGGGTTACTTGACTGCTTGGAGGTTTGCTTATATGTTTGGTGACAGACTGATCCACTGTACATGTAAATGGCCTACATCACCCTTGACCTTTTTTAACTCAGGCTCCCATGTGGGATCCTCCCAGTCATCATCATCATCATCATCATCATCATGTCCTTGTCTTCCTCCTCTTCCACCTCCTTCCCCCCTATCACTGTCTTCTTGGAGGATGGCACCTTTTTTTTTTCTCTACAACTGTCTCAGGGGGCTGACTATCCTTATCTCCAGGACTATCAGACTCTTGTTGAACACTATCATCACCAACTCCTGCAGGAACATGGACAGTCATACTGACAGACTTATTATCACCCTACTCCAAGTCCTGGACCACTGTTCCAGTGCTGGTGTCAGTGTTTCCCTTCTTCTCACTGTCAGCATCCACCAGTAGCATGGCTGCAACAGTTTGAGCTTTAAAAAAGTAAGACACAGGTATGCCTGACCCAGTTCAGTCACCAACTCCTTTGCTGGTTCCTGTCGCACCACCAGGGCCCACATCAGAACTTGAAGACAGTGATGCAGATGTACCTGTGCTTTCACTACTATGGGGAACTGGAACTGAAATTGTACTTTTTTCAGCAGGCTTCTTAGCTTCCCTCATCCTCCCTACCACGTTTCCCCCCTGTACTTGCCACTTCTTAAGCGGCGTTTTTGCTGACTGCTGCTTCAAAGCTTTGCCTTTCTCTGGAAGTATTTGGAGAAAGGATGTATTACTACTAACTGTGTGAATAATACCTCACACATGAATGATGACATCACACACTTACAGTACTGGTTTCCTTAAAAGTCCAAACACAATTAGGACAGGTACCAGCTCTTACAGTAGAACTAATACCATATATGGTAGGCAGCCTAGTCTAGTAAAAAACAAAAAGGTAACTTTTTTCCCCCAAACAGGAAGGAATTAAAGAAACACAAAATGAAAAAGGGCACAAGTGGCCCACTTTAAATACAGATCACCTGTGTCTCTGGACAAATAAAGTACTGTAATGTGTTATTAGTCAGTACTGTTTTTTATATGCAGGCAGAGACAACCATAAAACAGCAACAAAGGAAATTAGTACCACACAATATGTTAGTGGTCTGGATGGGAGGAATCAACAAGAAATCTCTGGAAAATGACTATTTTAATATATACTGTTTTATAATGCACGCGTCAGGTGAGACACAAACAATGCTATAACAGATAAAGGGTAATGTAAGTTAACTAAAACAGGAACACTGCACAGTGTGCAGAGTCAAGCTCCAGCAATAACATACAGGGGAACAATTCAACAATGCAGTGTGACTGTAATAGACAAGTTGAAGGGATCGAGTAAAAGTACTTAATGCAACTATTGATTTTCAAAGTTTTAGTAACACAAGTTAACACTTAAGCTAACAGAACTAACCACAAAACAAATAAAAGAAAGGATCAGCTCTGTGTGTTAAAAATTCACAATCAATTCACAACTAAAAGTGGAAGAATGGTATATATAACACAGCTAACAACAGCAGGAACTCTCAAAAACAGGAGTAGGACAGAGAAACTTTTCAAAGAAAATAAACTGCAAGATATAACAAAATTAATAAGAAATAACAGTAAATAAATAACTCACAATTGTGAGTAAATACCAATCTGCTTGGCTAGAAATAGCCTGCACTGCTTTACACTCCTACCCTACCCCACACAACTCTTTCAAAGACAGAGAGAAAAGTAAACCTAATTTAAACTATGTTTTATACAAAAATTCATAATATTAGAAAATGGTCCCTAGTACTAGTACAGTAGCACTAGGAAAAAACTTTATATTTTGCAGCAATTAGCTCTCAAAAGCAAGTTTTAGCTTTGTTTTAAAAGGTTTTATTGGCTCTGATGCACCACAACACATTGCTCACTGCGCACTCAACATGCAGCAGAATGAGCTGGAAACAAGCTACATGTGACTTTTGACCTATGTACCCACAATGCATTGCAAATTCACCTTTGTACCAAAGTTTCACCGGCAAAATCAAAAGTTTCTCCAGCGAAACTCTGGCACAAGGCAAAATTTGGGTCATCAATGGGTGAAATTGTTATGGTAAGTGAAATTTCGCTATTATGCGAAATCAAGAAAATAGGTGAAATTTCGTTTCGCATAGGTGAAAAATTTTGCGTAATTGCAAAATGACGCAAAATATTTTGCCAGGTGAAATATTTCAATTTCGCACAGCACTAGTTCTTGAACTGTTACTCATGCTAAATAGTTCCTTGCAGATCACCTTGTTTATTCCATTCAGGAACTTGAAGGTCTCTGTCATGTTACCCCTCTCATCATCTGGTCTCCAGTGAGTTCTGGGCCTTAAGCTGATCCTCATAAGATCTGCCCTGTTGGTTCTGAATCATCCTGATCACCCTTCCTTGCACCATATCTAGCATGTCCTTATCATTACTGGGGTGAGGACTCCAAAACTGGGCACAGTACTGCAGGTGCAGCCTCACCAATGATCTGTAAAGAGTAGAGATGCAGCAAATTTAAATTCCACCAGTGACATGCCCGTGAAGTAGGCACTTCACATTGGCACTTAGCTACATGGAGTGCCCCACAGGAAAGGCTCACTTAGTCTTGTTATTATTACTTCGCATTGTCATTCCGCCTTAAATGCAAAGTAAGGTGGAGTGACAACAATATTGGCAGCACCCCACCCACACAGTCACCAAAATTAATGTACATCCTCAAAGTGCTACTGTTTTGTGTCCAGAAAACTCCCCAGTACTGAGTTGATGAAGTGAAATGAGAGTGTAACAAGAAATGCAAAGTCTCCCAGAATTAATGGTGCACTCAGTCAAGCACACAGTGGTCGTCACACACAGAGTCACCAGAATTAAGGTGCATCCCCAAAATGCTACTGTCTTGTGTCCAGAAAATTCCCCAGTGCTGACAAAGTGAAATGAGGGCGTAACAAGAAATGCAGTCTCCCAGAATTAATGGTGCACTGCAAATGCACAGACAGATTAAGACTGTGCTGCATACTCAAGGGATGCATACAAAAAGGCATAACACCTAACCAGTGCTCACAAGTCACAAATCCAAATCTGGAAAGGAATACCTTTTGCCGACTGGGGGATTAGTGCACAGCAGTAACAATTCACTACCAGTCAAGATACCACAAAGCAGTATAAAAAAAATTCATGCAGGTGCAGTGGACAGCAGGTTCACACTGCTGCAATTACTCTGTGGCACAATAAAAGGTGTCTGATTTAATATCACGCATTTCAGACACACTCACACACACACTACGAGTAATGCATAGCAAATTGAATACCTTTAGTAATATAACCAAATGTTTTAAACAGACAAATACACTGCTGCACCACAAAAAATTTCAAGAATTACTGAAAATATTACTGTGTGTACATTAACACAGTTATACAAGAAAAATATAACCAAAACAGAAAGACTGCCTTTTTCTCCCAGTTAATGTACCTACACCACAGAAACGCCCCTCCCCCAAAGCACACTTCACAGTACACAGACTGACTGTTCTAAATTAACATTCAAAATCCACACACAACAGTAATCACTTGATGATATGAGCAAAGAAGGGTTTTCTGCAATCAATGTACTAAATTTTGAGCAAAAAAAAAAGACTCAAAAAGGCATTTTAAACAGCTTTTAGAGGTTTTGAATTGCAGAGCTCTGAGAGCAAACTGACTCCAGTTAGCACTACACACACACTACCCAGGCCATAACTGAGGCTGTGCAAAACAATCTAGAGCCCATGTGGCCTGCAATCCCATGGATCACTGCAGAATTTCATTTGGAGCGCAATTACAAGATGAAATGAGGTGAATTAGATTGATTTCAATGTACTTCTCCTTAAAATTGGTGGAAAAGTGGCTTGGGGGAAGGAGGAATAACACAAAGTCATTGGTTTCAATGGACTTCATGTTCCTCATTATGAAGCAAAGTACTCCGCTTCACATTGTGGAGTACTCTGCGTATTCCACCTTACTCTGTGAATCACTTCGCGGAGTGAATTGGGGCCACTTCGCGCCCACCACTACTTATAGTACTGTAACTCACATGCTGTACAGAAAGGAATGCGAATGCCTATGGCTGAACTTCTCCGATGAGCTGAGCCTGTATCATAAAACTCCCCAATTTAAAAACTCTTATTAATGAGTACAGTGGTGGGGTGGTGAAGCCTGGAGGATACTAGTACAAAACAGGCTTACAATGCATCCAAGTAACTAGTAAAAAAATACATTTTGTGAGTTGTGAAATTGTGATGTGATTGTGAATCATAATTTGTGACTACATTTGTGACTGTGATGATGAAGAATGTGATTCAGTGTGAGATAATCAATATGGAACTGTATGGGAATTATGCACCACACCAGTCCAGTACTCTGAAGGGAAGCCAAAGAAACAACTGTGACTTAAGTTACAGATGGAGATTGGGCCCTAAAGAGATGCAAATGCACAGACAGATTAAGATTGCTCTGCGCACTGAAGAGATGCAAATGCAAAGGCACAGCACCTAACCAGTGCTCACCATCAGAAATTCAAATCTGGAAAAGAATAACTTTAATAATAATAATAACAATACTTTATTTATATTGCACCTTTCTAAAACCAAGGTGCATTAACAGTATACTTCTTAAAACAATAAATAAAACACAAATACATAATACTAATACATAAAATATGTTAAAACATCAGCATTAAAATAGCATCAATGAGAAAACTCTACTAACCACAAATGAGATTTTAAGGCACGGTTAAATTTTTCCACAGACGTGCACTCCTGAAGCGGAAGAGGTAGAGAATTCCAGAGGGTTGGAGCCACGTACATAAAAGCACAGGCCTCCGAAGATTTAAAAGAAACCCTCGAAACCGCTAGCAAACCCTCGTCCACCGAGTGGAGATAGCGTTTAGGACAGTAGGGCACCAGCAGCTCTTTCAAGTAAACTGGGCCCAGTCCATGTAGGGCTTTATAAGTCAGAAGACCGACTTTAAAGGTGATCCACCACCGTATTGGCAGACAGTGCAGTTCGCGCAGCACCGGAGAAATATGACAGGTATGAGGAGTACCCGTCAATAACCAGGCTGCACCTTTACCGGTTGGGTCGGGCAGCAGCCCGCCGGGGGGAGGCAGTGTAATGCAGTAACAGCCACTAGTAATAGTACCAGTAAAGATATCGCAAAGAAGTACAAAAATTTCGCAGCTGCAGTGGATAGCAGGTTCACATTGCTGAAATTACTATGTGGCACAATAAAAGGTGTCTGATTTGATGACATGCATCACACACATACTCACACACACACACACACACACTAAGTAATGCATAGCAAATTGAAAACTTCAGTAATATAACCATGTATTTTAAACAAACTAATATTATGCACTACAACAATCAGCAAAAAAATGTTAAGAATTATTGAAAATATTACTGTGTACATTAACACAGTTATATAAGAAAAATATCATCAAAACAGAAAGAACTGTATTTTTCTTCAAGTTAATCTACCTACACCACAGATACGCCCCTCCCCCAAAGCACACTTTCACTGACTCTCAGTACACGTTCAAAATCCATACACAAACAATTATCGCTCGATGATATGAGCACAGGAGGGTTTCCTACAATTGATGAACTAAAGTTTCTGCAAAAAAAAAATTACCCAAGAAGTCTTTTTTAATAGCTTTTAGAAGGTTTGAATCACAGACAGCTCTCAGAACAAACTGTCTCCTACAGCTTCCTACACACACTCCTGAACTGAGGCTGTGCAGAACTATCTAGAGCCCATGTGACCTGAAATCCCATGAATCACTGCAAAATTCACCTTTGGAGCTTAAAAACAAGGCGAAGTGAGGCGGAGTACATTGTTTTCAATGTACTTTGCCTTAAAATTTGTGGAGTAGTAGTTTGAGAAGGTGGAGTAATGTGAAGTCATTGGTTTCAATGGACTTCGTGTTACCCATCTTAAAGGGAAGTACTCCACTTTGTGTTGCGGAGCACTCCACAAATTCGCCTACACTCCATGAATCACTCCCCAGAGCAAATTGAGGCCACTTCACCCATCTCTAGTAAAGAGGTGGTAATGCCTCTTTTCTTCTACTGTCAATAACCCTTCCAGTACATCCCAGCATCCTGTGTGCCTTGCTATAGGCCTTGTTGCACTGATTTGATTGTTTAAGTGATTCACTGACAATGACTCCTATGTCCCTTTTCTCTGCCCTAGTGCTCAGCTTTACCACCCCCCTCCAATTTAGTACTCTGTCCTGGTGTTCTTGTTCCCTAGGTGCATCAGCTTGCACTTTCTGGCATTGAACTTCTGCTGCCAAACCTTACACCACTTTAGCCTTTGCAGATCACTCTGCATCTCCCTAATTGCCTCATCACTGTCTACCCTCCCACAGAGGAAAACACCCATTTAAGAACCCAGCTAGTTTAGCCGTGAGCTAGCCTAGGCAGTCAGGGGCAAGACTGCCTACAGGAAGTTCTGGAAGTCCCAGAGGAGTGATAACAGGGAGGAGTACTGGAATACAGCCACAGAGGCAAGGAAAGCAATCCTGCTGGCTAAGGCCAAGAAGAAACTGCAGCTCAGGATCTAACGTCTGGTGCTTCTGGCAGTTGGAACATCCAAATCGATATCCAGCTGGTTCAGATCACCCACTACCATGACCTCCCCTTTTGCCACACTCCTTCCCAGTTCTTCTCCAAGCTCCCTATCTCTCTCTTTCCCCTGTCTGGGTGGACTATAGATCACCCCTAATCGTAGATTCTTACCTGATGCCACCATGAACTGCACCCACAGCATTTCCCTATTATATCCCTTAATGTATCCATCTTCCACAGATATAGACTTCATTTCCCAAAAGCATTGGGTGGCTCTGTTAGACATGTTTTTTCTTTTTTTTTTTCATTTTTCATTTTTGAAATAAGCATCTTCAGTAAGAAGAAGCAATCAGGACAAGGACAGAGTTGGAGTTGAAGATACAACTATGAACAATGCTCAGCCATGACTTATCAAGTGGTAAGGTTGGGAAGATGGACAGATATCAGCTAGAGAATGGAGCTACATTCAGAAAGGTGCAGTCTTCAGACCCAGAAGCTGTGCATTAGAGATGGAGGAGAAATATTTAAGAGAATTGCAGCAAAGGTATCTGTCACAGAGTGGCTCTGTGAGGTTTGAAATTCCAAGGTTAGAAATATGGGGCTAGAGAATTGTTTTTCCTTTTCCTAGCACATATGGGAGTTCACCCCCTCCTCAGAGAGGAGGCAGTATAGTGCAGTGGTCTGGAGCTCTGAGCTGCAAATCTGGTGATATCCAGCAGACCAGACCTGGGTTTGGGTCCCGCAGCTTCCGCTTGCATACTGTGTGACCCTGAGCGGGTCACTTGACCTCCTTGTGCTCCCAGGTCACTCCTGTAGAAGAGCTTTCAGCTTAGTGTGCTATATCTGGTTAAACAATAACTTCATTGTCCTGATTATACTGAGTGTGGATAAGAGAAAAGGGAGATTCCCCCGTAGCAAAAAGCAGTAGTGCTTTCCTACTACATTTAGAGTTATGGTAGAGACTTAGGTGGGAAATTATGTTTGGGGACTAAATGGTTGTAAAAGCTGTTTTCAGGCTAGGTGGGTGTTTTAGCAGCTGTTAGTACTTTGGTTCTGGCTGCTTTAACAGAGTACATTGCATGGCTGTGAAGGCATTTAGCCTTCTAATACTGTTTAAATGGAATGGCTTTATTCTAAAATTATGGGGACAGCTCTGAATATCCTCCGGAGTGGAGGTTGCTTAATTTTGAGTATTTCTGAGATTTTCTTAGAAGCGAGGAGTTACTGCCGCTTTGGGATTTTGAGCCCTGAAATCTAATTACTTGCGGTTGCAGCTCACTATTAAGTGAAGGCTGGCCACAAGTGGTATTTTTGGTCATTATTAGGGGAAATGGGTGATTTTGTTACCCTGAGTTAGTGCAATTAGTAATTGCACTGTTGTGAGGACATAAGGCTTATTAGCGCTTTAAAAACTTTAAGCTTTAGACATTTAAAATAAGGAGATTTATTTCTGCTTACCTATTGAAGATGAATTCCCTTTGTTTTGTTTTGGCTTTGAAACCTGGGGTTTTTTGGGTGTTTGTGGAGCTTTGGAGTTGTGCTTTCAACTGCCAGCATCCTTGTTTGTTCTAGGAGCCGGCTGGCCATGCACGCCCTTCTTAAGTATTGTTGGGAAGGGGTGGTGCTTTCTTGTCTTGGAAAAAGGAGTTTAAAATGTTCAGAACAGAAATAACTTATCTCTGAGTGAGGGAATAAGTTACTAAATGAGTTTAAAATACATAAGCTTGTTGGAATAACATAAAGGATTAGAATATAAGATAAAGTAATTAAAAGTTGTAAGTGAAGGTGGAGTTTGAAGGTCACCTGACTTTAGTTGGATATAAAAGGGTGAACCTTTGACTCAGCAGTGGAGATTGTCAGCACAGATGGCTAGAGGTGAGATTCGTCAGAGAGGTGTAAACAGGTGGAGACTTAAATCCTGTTGTAGTGAGCCTAGATGTGTGCTCTAGATGCTGCTGAAAAGTGCTCTATGGAGTTATTTGGAAAACTGTTTTGATTCATGTTCCAAATGGAAGATTTAAAACTGCCAGAATATCCTGTGTGAGGTTTATGCCTTTATATTGTCTCACCTAAAGACTTATAAAGAATGAGATGATGCCAGATGCTCTAATGTTTGCTATCGAAATTGAAGTGAAAAATGAGAAAAATACTGTGCCATTCTGATGTTATCCTGATATGAGTGATGTTTGAAAGAAGAATCAATTAAAATTGAAGAAAATTGCAAGAATTGGTGAGACATTTTTTTTTTAACTGCCCACATAAACCTGCGCCCTACCACAGAGCTAAAAAAGGATGCTACAGAAATTGTATCTGAGAGCATATCATGTTGCATCACAAGGTCATTCCAGGATGCAAAAGCAGGCCAACAATTAAACCTGTTGAATGAGACTCACTTTAACTGCACAGGTTCAATGCCAGCAACATAGTCTGGCCACAGATTAACCAGCCATTCCTGCCATATTGATTTCACCAGTTAAGTCATACAACTAAAGTACTGTATGTTTTCACCATTTCTTGAGGAGGTATAACAGAGTCCTGACAGAAGGCAGCAATGCATAACATAAAGAGTGACACATGGCAGCAAGACACCTGATGGCTGTGCAATCTTACCAGACAAAACAACAGAGTGGACTTCTATGGTGATGATTTTGAGGAGAGTGCACATTTCTTTAGGGAGCTATAAACCACAATTTATTTAGCCTTCAAGAGATATCTAATAAATAACAGGAAGCATGAAGCTATCCAAGTATTCTACACTGCAAAAAAGTGACTGAAATGACCTCAATAACTCCTACCAGATACAGGCTGAACTCTAGACTCTGAATGGGTATGATGATCTAAGGTTGGAGGAGGTGTCTTTCTACCATGGTGGCAAAACAGTCCAAGGTCTATGGTGACATTATTGCTTATCTGGCAGGAGGTACAGTATATTGAAATGGTACTACTACTGGTTAGGCTGACCCAAAAGTCAACTAAATCAAATTTAATTGGATGAAATCATGAGAATGAATCCCTTCACTAGAAAGAACTGCTTAGACAGCAGGAGGTGTTTTTTTATAAATTGCTCATCTTGTATATGTATTTATTAATGAATTTATTTGAAATTTCTGTAACCAGCCTAACCCCATGATATGCCACTTATTGTTTTCCTGAGGGTCCCAGGGAGGACAACAGCAAGACACAGAAGCAATTAATGAACAAACAATTTAGAACTCTACAGTAGGAACGCTTTGTAAAAGCAAATAAGAGACTAAAAATAGCTAGCCATCCAATTGTAGTAGTAGTAGTAGCAGAAGTAGTAGTAGTAGTAGTCACCTACAATAAGTAGTAATAAATTGTTCATTATTGCAATCAAGAAAAGGATTTACCTAATTTAGCCATGGCACTTTTTCAATGGGGTCCATCATTCATATGTTTGTATACAATATTAAAAATGTTTCTAAAAGACAGTCAAGATACATAAAAATGGAATGCGTGCAGTATAGCAACTTATGGGAGAAACAGTTACAATCAAGACACATGACAAACATGTATCATAATATTTACATATTGCAGTAAGGAAAAAATCCATAGGTTAATCTTATAAATGTGGAAAACATGGCTTAAGTTGATAGAGGACACCAGGCTATGGTTTCCCAATCAAAGTTTTCAACAAAACAAGAGAGTACTATGGGAATTGGTGGATGTACTGGCTGCACCCCTGGCGGAGCTCTTCAATAGGTCACTTGAGTCAGGGAGAGTACCTAGGGATTGGCGAGAAGCACATGTGGTGCCAATCCATAAAGGGGGGGTCAAAGGAAGTACCAGATAATTATAGACCCATCAGTTTGACCTTGGCGGTGGTAAAATTAATGGAGAGGATATTAAAGGAATGATTGGGGGTGTACTTGGAGGAGGTAGGAGGTCTGGATAGTCAGCAACATGGGTTTGTGCCAAGTAGATTATGTCAAACCAACCTTATGGAGTTCTACAAATGGGTAACATTGGAACTGGACAGAAGAAAGCCTGTGGATGTGCTATTCTTGGACTTCAGCAAGGTGTTGACTTGGTCCCCCACAATGGTCTGGTGGAGAAACTGATGGGGTTGGGAGTGAGCCCTTTGATGGTCAGATGAATAGAAAACTTGCTAGCTGGAAGCTATCAGAGAGTAGTAGTCGGTGGGGAGCTCTCAAATCCTAGAGAGGTCAGTAGTGGGGTACTGCAGGGCTCGGTTTTGTGTCCGATCCTGTGTAATGCATACATATCTGACATCAGGGAAGGTATAGGGTGTGAAATGAGTCTCTTCATTGACGACTCCAAGATGGGAGCAGTAATTGAGGGGGAAGAGGGGAGGTTGGCCCTGTAAGGGGACCTGGACACCCTGGAAAGGTGGGTTCACACCTGGAAATTAAATATCAATACCACCAAGTGCAAGGTGTTACATCTTGGGCGGGGAAACTCTGAACACAGGTACACCCTGAGAGGGGAGGCACTAGAGTCATCAACAGGGGAAAAAGACCTCGGGGGTCATGGTAGATGCATGTATGAATAACTCTGAGCAGTGCAGGAGAGTGGCTAGCAAAGCAAACAGGATGTTGGGATACATCATAAGGGGGATCACCTCTAGGAGCAGGGACGTGTTTCTGCTGCTGTACAATGGACTGGTTAGACCACTCCTTGAGTACTGTGTACAGTACTGGAGACCACACTTAAAGAGGGACATACAGCTCCTGGAGAAGGTAAAAAAGAGGGCTACTAAGATGGTACGAGGACTAGGGGATTTGACGTATGAGGGCAGACTTGAGGAGCTTGGCCTGTTTTCATTGGAGGAGAGGAGAGATGGGGGGACATGATTGAGGTCTTCAAGTACCTCAAGGGAATAAATAGGGTAAACACAGAGGGGATCTTTAGACTAAAGCAGGGAGGTATCACCAGAGGGCATGGTTTGAAGTTGGAAGGTGGAAGGATGAGGGGGGAAAAGAGGAGGAGGTTTTTCACTGAGAGGGTGGTGGATCCTTGTAACGACTGCCTGGTGAGCTAGTTTAGATATCCATAATGGAGGGCTTCAAGAGAGGGTGGGACAGATACAGAAAGTGGATGTATCAGATGATGGCCTGGTCCAGGGTGGTGGGGATGGATGCTAGGAGTTTCTGTAACACAAGGGGGGGGAGGGCCTCAGTACCCAGCTAGGGATCTGAGGTTCAAGCAGACTTGATAGACTGTAAGGCCTAATCTGCTGGCAATTAGTATGTTAGTATGTTAAGTTTTTGACTAATGCTCAGTTATGAGCCTTTTGAAGGGCCACGTATCAATTTTCCAAGTAGTTACAGTACCCCCTTTGGTGTGTTTGCCTCACACAAGAAGCATGATTTAACTTGAGGGCCATAAATTATTTCCTTGTGGATTTTGTATAATTGTGGTAATCCCTTCCAGGCTCTTGTGCCCTGGCAATAAACACAAGAGTTACCTGTGGAGGTTTTCAAGACTGAGGAATTAAGTTTAATGTTGCCGTCTGCCCATAACCAGTTTTTAATGTATATTTTTGAAATAAGTTGAATAAGTATGGAGGAATTTTTTGAGAAAAGGTTTGATGAATCAAATGAAGAACATGTAAATTTCTGCGCTCAGATAAACTTAACCTGCCCAAAGATCTATCAAGAAAGCAGTAATGGGTTTCAAGGGGGGATGTTCAGGATGTACCAGGGAAATCTGTCATATACCATATCCAGTTTGCCCAGCACATTCCTGGGCACCCAGGAAGATACTGAACTTACTGTATTTACCTTAGGTCCAATGAGTTATTTCCACATCAACCCAGTGGGTACATTATAACCAAATCATTATAGTCTATAGATATGTATTATATTGCATATTTCACAAGAAAACTAAAATAATAACCACAGAGGCTCTGTGTTTGGTTACAAATTAGGTAATAATTCCAAATCTAGAGGAAAGTAGTGACTGATAAGAATGGTGGGTTATTTTGTGTCCAAAGCATCGAGGACCCATAATGAAATTCTAGCAGTGCCACACAAAATTTCTTGATGATGTGGGAATTCTCATCATTATGACACTGACATTTTCATAAACAAATAATTCCATGTCTTATTTTTTGGGGAATGTATGCCTCCTTCTACAGTAACATTCATAGAAGTCCTAGTAAAAATGTTTTAATTAACATAACTGTTTCATTTATTTTGCTATTTTACAAGTCTTGTGTTTGGTACCCCACCCCCTACCCCCACCATGTTATCAGTAGTAGTAGCAGCAGAATTAAATTTACAGTGTTCATACAATACTTGGGCTAACACTAAGCATTTAGGTAGAAGCAGACCATGTGGTGCATCATGACTGCTTTTTACTAGGCTTGCTAGGTAGCAATGAGAAAGAGAAACAAACGAAGGGGGGTTGTTTTTATTCTGGAATTGTTTATGTATTTATATATTTGTAGGGGACTGAGAGAGATACACACTCTCACAGAGATTTAAAACAATATGAGCTCAGCTCTTGGCTGAGTAATGCTCACAGCCTTCCACGACACACAAACAAGGTCCTATTTCAACCTTTGCAACCAATTTATTTATTTATTTACAGTATATGAATTTTGGTAACCGAGTAGACCCACTGAGACAATGCAGTCCCTTTTTCAGGGGTGACCCGGGTCAAGGGTACAAACCACTAAAGACATGTGCCAATAATTATACAAAAGTAAGTGAGAAAAAAAATACAACAAATATACACATTAGTACAAAGTATGTGTGAAAAAAATGTATACAGCATATATACTGTACATTAGTACAGTGTGACCACAGTGAATAGTGCAATAAATATTCCATACAGAGTAGCTCAGAGCAGATCAAAGCATAATCTCAGATTTACAGTAGACAGAGAACCAACACTTGAGCATACATACCCAAAACAATTGATCATGGATGGTACATGGTTCATAACAAAAATATTCAAAGATAGTAAGCAATTGCAAAGAAAAGGGAAAGACTACAAAAGCAGATTCCCTCGATTAAGCTATGTGTGTTTCAACCATTAGGCAAAGCAGGTACTGGGATTAGGCTGCAATAGGTGTGCAGAGAGGGAGCACTTATACATAGCAAGAGAGGAGAGGGAGATGGTAGATAAGGGGAGTGCATTTTTTTTCCAATTGTTTAACCAGGAGTGGCACACTAAGCTTGTTTACAGGTGCAACCTGGGAGCACAGGGAAGTTAAGTGACTTGCTCAGGGTCACACAGTATGTAAGTGGGGGCTGTGGGATTCAAACCAAGTCTCCAGATTTGTAGCTGAGAGCCTTAGACCACTGTGCTATATTGCCTCCCACATTCCAAGTGGTGGGTTCAGAGGAGTATTCAGCAGACGGGCCAAGGAGTACCTGAGTAAGCATTGAGAAGGTTTATGTTTCAGTAAGTCACTCAAGCAGGGGGAAGAGAAAAGGAAGATAAGCTTGTAGATAAAACAAAGGGAGAAAAACTGCAATCTTTGGTTATAGTCCAGCCAGCCTAGTGATGCTAAATCTTGCAGTGGTGGTGGTGTGTATTGACTCTGAGAGTGAATCATCCCACCCTACAATATAGCATTTTCAGGTAGGAGAGTATGGTGGACTTGGAGAGAGTAGTAGAGGGGTGCCATAGAAAAGTATGGGGAAGAGGGAGAAGAGTCAATCTTTTGACAGGAGGCATGAAAGAGGAGGGGGAAAAGACGGTAGACCAAACTGAGTTTCTGATTGACTCTTTTCTAGTCTGAATTACATGCTGCTCGAACGAGAGGGAGAGGTCTAGCAGTATACCCAAGTATTTAAATGATTGCACAGATTCCAGGATTTCCCCTGTAGTAGAATGAATATGAAGTGTACCATGGGGAGCCACTTTTGCAGAGGGGTTAAAGAAAAGTATTGATTTTTTTTTTTGGTGCCAAGGACTAAGTGATTCTTAAGGAACCACTTCTTACGTGTATGGAAGTCAGTCTCCAAGTTATAATTAAGCCATTTGATATCACAAAAAGACCAGTATGGAACAGTATCATCAGCATAAAGTTGCACCAAGAACTGACCACAGTGCTGGGTTAAATTGCTTATAAATAGAGAGAACAAAAGGGGCCCTAGGACTGATCCCTGGGGTATGACGTGAACTATAGTTTTAAATGAAGAGAGAGCCCCTGACCATTTTTTGCCTTGGGAGCAGCTGAATATGTAATTACAGAACCAAGAGAGTGATTGTTGGTCCATGCTCAGAGAGTGTAGTTTGTGCAACAGAAGGTTATGGTTTACCAAATCAAAGGCCTTGGTTAGATCTACAAATATGGCCCTGGTGTATAGCCCTTTGTCGAGTGAGCCAAGGATATCTGTAGATACCTTGGTAAGGGCTGTGAGGGTGCTGTAATTCTTTCTGAAACAATGCTGACAATCAGATTGGAGGTGATGACATTCCAGATAAGATTGAAGTTGGTTGAGAATTAGTCAGTCTTGTATCTTCACTGGAGAGCAGAGGATTGATATGGGTCTGAAGTTTTCAACTGCGTATGTGCCTCCCTTGTACAGAGGAATGACTATTGCAACTTTCCATTTAGATGACACACTCCCAGTAATAATAGATTTGTTTATCAGGTCATGAATGGGAACAGCAAGGGCTGAAGCTCCTAGTTTTAGAAAATGATGTTCTAAGGAGTTGAAACCTGGGGAACTATCTTCCTTTAACTTCAATAGTAGCTGCAACATTTCTTTATGAGTGGCTAGATGGAGGTGAAACTCTGAGTGGGAAGGAAGCTGCCTATGTGGGAGGGAGGAGGAGGAGTCAAAGTCTGAAGAGGAGGCAAAGTGCAAGGTATAGCCAGGGGAGATCAGTGAAGAAACAGTTTAAACCATCCACAATAGACTGAGGGTCAGATAGAGTAGTACCACCAGCTAGTAGAGTGCTGGGGGAGATGGGGGAGTTTCCTTTAATTAATGTGTTGACTTGCTTCCAAAATGCCTTAGGGTTACTGAGACATTCAGTCTGCAAGGAACTATAATACATGCGCTTGATGCTGCAGAGTTTACTGGTAACATGAGTTACGAAGTTGCCTGAAAGGCTGCCAATTGGAGGGGTTGCCACTCTTCTTTAAGTTTTTCCAGGTTGAATCTCTAAGGAACATGAGATGCATCAGGTCCATGCTTAGCCAAGGTGCTTTTAAACCTTTAAACCTCCTTTTTTGTGATGGGAACATGTCAATTAATTATAGCATTCAGTGTATTAATAAAGTAGTCTAAGGCCTGGTCGACATCTGGCATAGCTTTAATAGGTCCCCAATCAGCAGTAGAGAGAGATAACAGGAATGTTAAGTCAAAGAATGACATATTCTAGATTCCGTCATTTTTGGGGGTGGGTTCAGGCACTTGTTACTCCATAAGCAGAGAGTTGGAGGGTGATCGCTAATACAATCAGAAAGTACTCTAGCAGACTATACCCTATGAGGGCAATTGGACACTACCCAGTCCAATAAAGAGTGGTTACCTGACTTGGTATTCAGTCTAGTACATTCGGAGATATGTTGGGTAAGGTAGGAGTCAGCTAATATTGAATGAGTTTTATTGTTATTTTGGTTCAACCAATCAAGGTTGAAATCTCCACAGAGTATGAGATTGTGGCCAGGGAGGTCAGAAAGGGAAACTATAAGGGAGGGGAGGACATTATTAGCATCCTTAGGGGGAAGGTAGACACATCTTGTGATTAGTCTTTTAACACTATAAGGGTAACAACAATTTGGAATGAGCTTCCATTAGAAGTAGTGGCTAGTGGTAGTATGCTTAGCTTCAGGACACGGCTGGATGGTTACCTAATTAAAAATAACATCTTGGGATAGTAATCACACAAGTGAGCTACAATGGACCTTGGTCTATACAGAGCTCTGGAAAACCTATATAACCTATGTAACATTACCCAGGGTTAAGGTAAGGAAGATGCATTTTGCAAGGGGAGGAACAGTGTTGGGATAAGCAACTTCAGATGCTATAATGCTGGATCTAACATAAATGAGAACACCACCCCTTTTTTAGCTGACATGTCCTGCCTAAAGCAGTACTAACCATGCAAAGCTACTTCATGTGGTAGGATAATAGGTTTAAGCCATTTCTCAGTAATACCTAACATGTTAGGGTTATGAAGTACAACCCAGGCCTCCACCTCAGCCATTTTTGTATGTAGACTCTGGACATTTATGTGGGTAATTTTCAGGCCCTTTAAGGAAGGATGGATGTGGACTGATGGAGTGGAGGGGACAAACTGTGGACCAGTGGGTCCAGGATTCTGCTCAACATCACTGGCCAGAATAAGAAGGAATAAGGGTATTAGTTTAGTGGGTGTGCTACTGGGAATAAGCCATGTGAAGCTGCAGGCATACCATGATCCAAGGCAATAGGTTTCTTTCTTCAAGAGAAAAGGAATAGGTAGGAGATTAGGTAGAGATGTGGAGAATTCCAATATTGTAGGTGGAGAAGCAGGACCAGCTGGAGTAGCAGTGATTCCTGGTGCTACCAGTTGATCTGAAAGAATGAATGTGATAATGTATAGTAGGGCTACGAGATATCAGTGGGCCACATGACTGGAAGAGTGTAGAGGTTAGGACAGCGAGAGAGACAAAAAGAAACAATCAACTGTATTAGACAAGTTGAGAGCTGAGTCAAGGGGTACAGAGATTAGGATAATAAGAGAGAGAAAAAGGAAGCAGTCAGCTGTAATAGACAAGTTGAGCGCTAAGGCACGCTGAAAGATTGGGGTTGTTAGGAAACCAGCCTGTAGACTGAGTGAAATGTCCTCAGGTATAGGCAACTGGCAGATCTATATAGCTTAGATGAAATGCAGCAGAATAGGACTGTCAAAAACAGAGTACACACAGCAAAGCTTAAACAACAGCCCCAACAAACTCAAACTGCTTTGGCAGCCTAGCTAAAATTAGGAGAGAGTCTGTGTTGAGCGAGAAATTATTGAGGTAGTGGCAAATATCTGAAACAGGTGATAATTAAGACATGGCTTGCTGATTTGAGATTAAAGCAGTGGGATAAACTAAAGGGTTCGGTTGCTAGACAAGTGCAGTACAGTAAAAGAACATTAAGATGCCTAGAAAAGGCTTCTGAATGGGATCTTGGATAACTATTACTTGAATACCTTCAATCCATGTCAGAATTCAGCAAGAAGTCAGTCAATGTGAATTGCAGGGCCACCTATCGGCATCTTAGTATATGGAGCAAATGGGAATTAAGGGAGATAGAATACACCACACTTCCATCACACTCCATATCTATAAAAAAAAAGCATAGCAAAGGGTGGGGGTGCTTGGTGGTGGTGGGGGGGATACACCGCACAGTGCTGTCGGGAAACCAGGGAATTCTATCTAGGAGCAGCAGACTGATTGAGCAGTGCAGTGGGTGTACCTTGATGGTGGCAGCCAGTGCCTACAGCTGGAATGCTGGGAAGGAGGCTGCTTTTCAGTGGCATTCAGTAGCCCAGTCATGGGCTTAAGGACAGCAGGAGCCTTCAGGGAAAGGGAGAGACAGAAAGGTTAGTGCACTGTATTTATATCAGAAGTGGTAGTCAGAGAAGGGAGAGGGAGAATCATTATAGTTGGAGTGTAGGATGGAGGGGAAAGAGAAAAACACGCCTAAGGATAGTGGCACTGTGAAAAATGCAAAGAGTTGCATAAGGAGAGAGCCAGAAATGATCTTAACATACAGAAAAAATAGGTTTGATAAGGAGAGGTGAGAGCAAAAATTAGTTTAAAGTGGAAATAGTACAGAAAAATAGAGGAGGTGGCAGACGGCTGTATAAATGAAAGCAGGAGAAAAAGAAAGGGCAGAAAGTCGAGAAATAAAATACAATTGCCAAATTAACAAAATTAAATGAATGATTGAATGAATGAATGAATGAATTAATTAATTAATTAACATTCTGTGCTCAGCAAATAGAGTAACATTCTATGCACCTTAGGTTAAAAAAGTAGCAATGCTTTGAATGAAATAAGCAGGCTCTAGATTAAAGACATAGAAATTAACAGTAGCTGCAGATTAATTTTAACACAGCCAAGAGGTCCACAAAGTGCCATAAGGGCAGAGAGCTCTCGTGCATCAGCAGAGTTCTAGAAATGGCGCCAAGTGTGAATTCAGACTAGGTGCACCAAGACAATGGGCAGACTAGATGCTCCTGGTGGTCTGCTTTCTGCCATCAACTTCTATGTTTCTATGTTTCTAGGAGCAACACAGTGATTGAGCAGTGCAGCGGGCATACCTTGATGGCAGCAGCTGGCTCCTATGGCTGAAAAGCTGGGGGGGGGGGCTTTTCAGCAGCTTGCAGTAGCCCAGTCACAGGTTGAAGGACAGCAGGAGCCTTGATTTATTTATTTATTTAGAGTCTAGGAGTACAAGTACCTTTGAGCCAAGGCTCTTTTACAAAGGTTCCATGTCAACTGAGGTACAATACCAACATTACATAGATCTGAGTAACAATGCAGAAATGGTGCACAGACATTTTTAAGTAGCTGAAATACATTACATTGCTGGAAAGTAAGTACCAGGGGGCAGGGTATCCAGAGGTAACTGAGGCTTGGAATGGACACAAAAAGGTCAGTGCACCCATGGGCATTTGCCAGGCCTCAAAGAAGTGCTTGGGGGTAGGGGGCAAAAACAGAAAGGGAGGGTAGGCTATAGGAGGAGGAAGAGAAGGGGTAGGAGTAGAAGTGCTAGGAGGTAGATCAGATTATGAGGGACAGTCGCAGAATCTAGAGGCAGCTAGGTGGAGATGAAGGTTGGCTTTGAATGAACCTAGCTTTTGCAGAGAGGAGATGTCTTTGTTGAGACCATTAATCCAGCTAGGAGCTTGGTACGCAAAGGATCTTTGGCCCTGTGTGTTGTGGCACCAAGGAATGTGCAGCATTTGATTTTCTGAAGCCCTGGTGAGGCGGGGGTTGCATGCTGTATGGAGAAGACTTTGGACTCTGGGGGAGCAAGATGTAGCATAATTTTCTTAACCATTAGACAAGTTTGGTACTTGATATGGTTTGATAACTGGAGCCACCCTCTTTGAGCATAGAGGTCACACATATGGGTGAGTCGGTGGGATCCTGTGATGAGTCAGCAGGCTTTGTTTAGGACCAAGGATAAACGCTTGAGGGCTGTGTCTGTTGCAGAGCCATAAATAATCAGACCATAGTCGATTAGAGAGACCACCAAGCTCTGTACTGCTATCCTTAAGGCATCCAAGGTAAGGCATTGCCTGTGCCTGTAGAGGAGACCAATGCATGTGTTTGCAGCTTTGGCAATGCTATCTATGTGGATGCTGTAGGATAGGCTGCTGTCTATGGTGATCCCCAGATATTTAGAGGAGTGAACCTGTTCGAGGACAGCACCAAGGCAGTTTGTAATATTAAGGGATGAAGCCTATGTTTGTTGTGGGAGCCACAGAAAAGCATTGACTTGGTTTTCTTATAGTTGAGAACCAGCTTTTGACTACTAAACCATGTTTCACTGGAAGTGAAACCCTTCTAAAGCTTGTTTTGGAGTAGGTGGGGGTCCTGTTGGGTGGTGTGAATGACAGCACCATCAGCATAGAGTAGGATTTATTCTGGACAGAATTGTGGAAAATTGTTCAAAAACAGGCTGAAGAGGAGTGGCCCGAGAATGGATCCCTGGGGGACTCCTGAGCATACTGGTCTAACATCTGAGAGGACATCAGCAATTTTCACTCTTTCAGAATGGTTTTTCAGGTAGCTCTTAAACCAAGTTGTAGACTCAGGGGAAAGCCCAGCTTTTAGCAGTTCTGTGAGGAGTATTCGATGGTGGACGGTGTCAAAAGCCTTGGTCAGGTCTATGAAGACTAAATGGCTTTAGAGAGGGGGGTAGTATGGATATAGGCCTATAATTTCCATGAAGGGCCTTGTCCCCACTATTGTGGACTGCTGTCATGATGGCAGATTTCCATCTGTCAGGGAAATGGTCATGGGTGAGGGAGACGTTGAAAATCCAGGTTAGAGGAGATAGGACTTCATCAAGAGTAAGGGACAGCAGTTTGAGGTCAAGTGAGTCACCACTTATTCTAGATCCAGCAATAGCTTTACAGATGTATCTATGGACTTCATGTGTCCTGACTGCTGTGAAGTAAAAAGGGGGGCTACTTGAGGAAGGGGTGGGGGGGTGGAGAAGGGTGCAGCAGGGAGGTCTTCATCAAAGAAGTCTGGAGGAAGAACACTACTGAGGTCAGTGAACGCGTTATTGAACATGTTAGCAATAGTGGATGGGTCAAGAGTTATAGTCCCATCCACGTCCAACATTGAAGTTGATGTTTTAGGCAGTATTCCTGTAACTTCCTTGAGATTATTCCAGAAGGACTTCCCCTTTCCCCAGGTGTTTGTGAGGGCATCTTTGTAATAGTTACTTTTCTTCAGGCGTATTTCTTTGGTGCAGTCATTTTGGGCACGTTTGCAGTTTTGTATATCTACTTGCCTACCAGTGATGGCAGCAGCCGGCTCCTACAGCTGAAATGCTGGGTGGGGGGCCACTTTTTAGTGACTTGCAGTAGCCCAGTCACAGGCTTAAGGACAGGAGGAGCCTTGATGGCAACGGCCGGCTCCTACAGCTGAAATGCTGGGAGGGGGGACATTTTTCAGAGGCTTACAGTAGCCCAGTCATGGGATTAAAGACAGCAGGAGCCTTCAGGGAAAGGACAATGACAGTTACCTTGTAACTGGAACATTTACCCAACTTAAAACATAAAACATTTAAATAGTATAATGTCTGTCCACCTGGCTCTCTCTGACTGACACCGGCAGACAGTGCCTAGCCAGTGTGCCTCTGTTGAGTGCTTGCTGATGCTTGCACAGGCTGGGGTTAAAACACTGGACCAGAAACAGAGAAACAGAGAATTTTCCAGTAGATTATGACCATTTGGCCTCCTTAGTTTGCCCATTTATCCCTCCTACAGTATCACTGCAGATCCTGCTTGATCTCTGGCTCATTCTACCCACTTCCTTCCTTTCTTTCCCCTAAGATTCCTTTATGCCAGTCCCATGCATTCTTGAATCCACACCACTGTTTTCACCCTGAACAGCTCTGCTGGTAGACTTTCAAGAATCCACCACTCTTTTTGTGAAGAAGTACTTCCTTACGTCTCTCCTGAATCTACCGCCCTCTAGCTTCATAGCATGTCCCCTTTTTCTTGAGCATCTTTTTCTCAAAAAACATGTTCCTGCCTGTACCTTGTTTAGCCCCATGCGGTATTTAAAGGTTATTATCATACCCCCCCTCTTCCAGAGTGTACATACTGAGGTCCTTTAGTCTCTCCTCCTAGGGCTTCTAATACAGACCCTTCACCATTTTGATTGCCCTTCTCTGGACCGTCTCCACTCTGTCTATGTACTTCCTCAGATATGGTCTCTAGAATTGACACAGTACTCTAGGTGGGGTCTTAACAGTGATCCATACAGAGGCAACTCTGCCTCCCTCTTTCTGCTGGTGATTCCCCTTCCAATTCACCCTGCCAATACATTAGCCTCAAAACTTCTTTGTTGCACTGCATGGCCATCTTTAGGTCATACAATATGAGTACACCCAGATCTTTTTTCTGCTGGTGGTCATCAATACCAGCCCCCCATTTTGTACTCCACCCCTGGGTTTCTGTGACTCAAATGCTTTATTTTGCACTTTTTCACATTGAAATCCAGCTACCATATGCTTGACCACTCTTTGAGTTTTCTCAGATCACTGCTCATCTTTTCTACATAGAAACATAGAATTTGACGGCAGATAAGGACCGCTTGGCCCACCCAGTCTGCATTTCCCTACCTACTGGATAAGCTGCAGATCCTAGTTAACCAGCAGCCTACTTCTTCTTACCCCAACCCCCCAGAATTGCCTTATGACTGTCCCATGCATGCTTGAATTCCACCACTGATTTTGACTCCACAACCTCCTCCGGAAGGCCGTTGAGTGTCCAACCTATTGCAGATTTTGGTGTCATCCACAAAGATACAAACCTTCCCTTCCCTTCCAGTTCTTCTGCAATGTCACTTATAATGACATTAAAGAGGACCAGCCCCAGCACAGATACCTGAGGCACCCCAATTATCACCCTCTCTTCCTCAGAGTGAACTCCATTTACTACCGCCCTCTGCCACCCTCTCTCTGCTGCCTACCCCTTAAGCAGTTTCTTACCAAGTTTACCACCTTTGGACCCACCACTAAACTACCCAGCTTGCTTACTTGTCCCCTATGTGGAACAGTGTTGAATGCCTTACTGAAATCTAGGTAGGCCTACATCCACCACTCCACACTGATCAAATTCATTTGTCACCCAATCAAAGAAATCTATCAAATTTGTTTGAAATGACCTTCCCCTTTGAACCCATGCTGTCTTGGGTCTTGTAACCCACTGGATTCAAGACATTCTATAGTCATTTGTTTAGCAGTGATTCTATTAACTTTCTCACCATCAAAGTCAGGCTGACTGGCCTGTAACTACCAGCCTCTTCCCTCCTACCACTTTTGTGAAATGGGAAAACATCTACCCTCCTTCAGACCTCCACTACCGCTTCTATTTTCAATGAACTGTTAAACAGGACCATCAGTGATGCAGTCATTACTTCCCTGGGTGAACCCCATATGGCCCCATTGCTTTTTACACTTTCAGATTTGCGAGTCCCTTCAGGACTCTTTCCTCCGAAAAGGGACTAGTGTCCATTTCCCTCCCTCCAATGCTCCTGTTACAATTTTGTGGTCCCTCCCTATTCGTCTAAATAAAAGCATTTGTTGAGGATGTCTGCCTTTTCCTATTCTTACTCTGCACATTCCCCCTTTCCTTTTTTAACCTTACAATCTCACCTCGGTCTTCCTAATTTTGTTTACATAACTAAAAAATGTCTTGTCCCCTTTTGTTACTGCCTTGGCTTTTCTCTCTTCAGTTTGTGTATTTGTGCTCCTTACTGCTCTCCCTGCTTCCCTCTGTTCCCCTGATACACCTCCCTAGCCTCCTCCATGTCTCCTTGTGCCTTCTGATTACTGCCCTCTTAGCTTTTGCCTTTTCCGCCACCTCTTTCAAGAATCATAGTGGTCTCTTTTTCTCTTGCTTTTTCACACTTGCTTGATGTAGAAATTTGTTGCCTTCACTTTGGCCCTTTTTGTTTTCTTCCCGTTGTTCTTCCACCCCACCCAGGTCATCCACCCCACCAGGTCATCCCTGATGCATTTACCCATCTTTTTAAAACCTGCCCCCCTGAAGTATATGACCCTCTCCTTTGTGTGTTCCGATTCCACAGCTATCTTTATATTGAACCACACAGTACGGTGATCCCTGGTCCCCAGGTGGCCCTACAACTTGACATCTGCAGTACTGTCCCTGTTGGTGAGTACCACATCTAGAAAGTGGGGTACCTCAGGGATCAGTCCTGGGGCCAGTCCTCTTCAACATCTTCATCAGTGATATTGCAGATGGACTAGAGGGTAAGGTTTGTCTGTTTGCAGATGACACCAAAATTTGCAACAGAGTAGATGATCCAGATGGGGTGGGCAGAATGAGAAGTGATCTGGATAAACTGGCAAAATGGTTGGAAGAGTGGCAACTGGGGTTTAATGCAAAGAAGTGCAAGATCATGCACGTAGGGAAGAGAAACCCTGAAGCCACCTATAGTTTGGGATGGGAGTTGCTGGTAGTCACAAAAGAAGAGACTTGGGCATCATTATCACAAATGAACTGAAATCATCCAAGCAGACTACTAAAGCAATAGGTAAGGCTAGAGGGATGTTGAGGTGTATTAGTAGGGGTATTATAAGTTGTAAGAGGGAGGTAATAATCCCTCTGTACAAGACACTGGTTAGGCTTCCATCTGGAGTACGTGGCAGTACTGGAGGCCACACCTTCGCAAGAACATTAACCAAATTGAGGCAGTCCAGAGAAGGGTAACCAACATGGTGCAGGGACTGCATCAGAAAACATATGAGGAAAGATTAAAGGAGTTCATTATGTATACCATACAGCAAAGCAGTGAGAGAGGTGATATGATCAAAACATTCAAACACCTTACGAGTATTAACAAGGTGAAAGAGTCTAACATGTTTCAATATAAGAAAAATTTCAGGACAAGAAGACACAGCATGAGAATAGAGGAAGGCTGATTAAGGGGTAATGTGAGGAAATTCTTTTTCACAGAAAGGGTGGTGGATGCATGGAATGGCCTACCTCAGGAAGTGGTGGATATGAATACAGTGCAGGGCTTCAAACAGGCATGGGACAGGCATAAGGGAGCAATACAGATGAGTATGAATAGATAGATCATTGACAGACAAAGGCCGATGGCACATTCATAAGGTAGAAAAAGAAATGGGCAGACTGGATGGACCTTGTGGTCCTTATCTGCTGTCAACTTCTATGTTTCTACGTATTGTCCCATCATGAGTGGGCTCATTAACTAGTTGCCTGAAGAATGCCCCCCGCAGGGAGTCTAGGATTTTGCTGTTTCTAGCTGAAGCTGCAGCTGGGAGGTTCCAATCTACATCCAGCAGACTGAAGTTTCCACTGGCAGCACTTCCCCATTTTCTGCCATCTTGCCGATGGATTCTATCTGTACCTTATCTAACTCCACCCCCTGTGCTGCAGTTGTGTACCACACACAAGTGTGAATAGAGGCTCCATTCCCCATCTCCAAGGAGACCCACGGTAGCTCTGCCTCTCTGTATTCCCTATATCTTAGTTGCTTTTATGTCCTCCCTCAGATAAAGTACCAAGCCTACATCTTTCCTTCCCACCCTGTCCTTCCTGAACAAAGTGTTGCCTGGTATAGCCACGTCCCAGTCATGGTTTTCAGTGCTCCATGGTTCTGTTATGGCCACAATATCTAGGTCAGCCTCTGCCATGATGGCCTCTAGGTCTGGAATCTTATTTCCTAAATTTCTAGCAATCGCACACATGGCTTTCCAGGTTTTGTTACCACTGCTTTTGTTACTCTCCTTTCTTCCTTTTTGTTTTCTCTCCTTCTCCTCTCTATTTTTAATTCTTCCACTCCCATCATCCTTCATTTCTTCCACTCTAATTCCTGTATTAATTTGCACCACAGGGGATTCCACTCTTCTCTGGTTTTTCTACTTTCTACTTCATCCTGTGAGGGTCAGTTTCTGCATCCCTGATCTCTTCCACCATCACCCTCAGCTAGTTGAAATGTTCATCAAAAAAACACCTAAACTAGGACTGCAGTCCTCTCACACCCCCCTCCCACTGGATGCAACTCATCACCCCTGTAAAGGCATTTATCCCTCCTGGTGGGCCCTCAGTCCTCAGTGAGGCTGACTCTCTCCTCTCTGCACCACTCCCTCAACCAGGAGGTGAAGGTTCTGTTAGAGAGATCCCTCTCCTCCCCCCTGTCATAGATAGGCAGCACTTCAGTAAAAGCCTCACTAAGTGCACTACCCCTCTGAGACCCCTCTCCAGCCCCCTAAACAACCCCTGCACTATCCCAGCTCCATCCCTAGCCAGGTCATTAGTCCCCAGAAGAACAATGACATCTAGTTCTGCCTCCTGACTTGCTGCCCTAGTAATCCAAATAATCTGATTCCCATCCCTCTGGGCTATGGCACTGGGCAGACAGCTAAACTCTTCCCCCTTTCCTATTCCCAAATCTGTCCAGCTCAGAGGTGAGTCCACTTCCAGAAGTTGCTTCCTCCTACTCTGTGTTCCTCTTCCACCCTCCTTGGGGGTCTCCATTATGGAGGATCCCTACATCTTCCCTGGCCTTTACCATGATGCCTCTTTTGGGCAGTCCCACCTTGCAAGAGCAGTGTAGAAATTTTGTTAAGGTACTAGTTGAGGAATGTGCCTTTGACCCACCACTCCTCCTTCCCAAGCCCACCATAGTCTAACTGTTCCTCCTGTCTGACATCCTCTGAGGCAGACTTGGTGACTCCCTGTGTAGGGGAAGAGGTCACCTGCATCCTAGCCATCTCAGTCTGGAGTCTAGTGACCTCATCACTTAATCCAGAGAGGTGTGTGCAGATGGGGGCAGTACCAACATCTCTGGAAGGTCTCTCTGAATCTGCCACCCCACAGCCACTGCACTGTACCACTCTCAATATTCCTAACATTTGGTCTTCCTGTGTTCTTGGGAATTACTTATGCACCCTTACAATGTTAGGGTGTTTCTAGGGTGCTTTTTATTTGTTTGTTGTTACTTCTGTTCTCCTGTACCTGGTTTAAATCCCCTTAAACTCTTGTCCCAGACTGGGTGTTGCTAGTGCTGTGTGGGATGCAGAATTCGACTGGTGCAATTAGTGTGGAATGACCATTCCACAAGCAGAATTTCTACTGGAATGTTCTGGTTGTTCTACAGAATTCTGACTTCTGTAATCTAATTTTTTCTGCAGAAAATCAATCCGCAACCACTTCTGTGGAAAATATTGAGCTCCACAGAATAGAAATCTGCGGAAATGTAGAAAATTAATTTCCTCATTTTTCTGCTGTGAAATTCCGCCATTCCATTTCCAAATTCATTGGACTTTCGGTAGAATTTTCAAATTTCCATGAAATTCTGTTCTGCTAGAATTTTAAAAGTCCACACTGCACTAGGTGTTGCCTCTATTCCCAGTTTAGGCCTTCATTTTACCTTCTGCCCTTGCGAGCGGTGAATGTAACAACAGAAATGTACTGCTGCCTTACCTTAGTAGACTGTGAGAGTCCCTGGTTTCTTACGTAGAAACATAGAATTTGATGGCAGATAAGGACCGCCTGGCCCACCTAGTCTGCCCATTTCCCTACCTACTTCAATTTTTTCAATTCATTTTTTATTTTACCAAGAAAAACACCATTGAGTGAATTCATTTCCAAGGTGGTCCTGGGTGGACACAAGTGAATCATAGCATAACAAAATCACAGTTACAAAATAAAAGCAATATACTTTACATAGGATGGACAGAACATGATTTACATTGAGATTATCTAAGATCATAATCCTAGGTATGAAGGACAATACATGAATTGCATTAAGAGTATCTAAAGACATAATTCTAGGTTCAAGGTCAGTACATGATGTACATTAAGAGTATCTAATAACATAAATCTAGGTACAGAATACGGGGATAGATACAGTAAGAATAACTCTAGTGTTCTAGGGGGTATAGTAGAGAGGGTGAAGGGGGTCTGGGGGGTAAGGGGGTGAGAGAAAAATGGTCCAGATCCTAAATGATCAGCAGCTTAGTCTCCCTTTCCTACCACTAGGTTTGCTTTCAGTCTATCCCATGCATTCTTGAACTCACCAATTGTTTTAGCCTTTAAAACCTATGCTGAGATGCTGTTCCATGCATTCACCACCCTTTCTGTGACAAAATACTACCTCACATTACCTTTGAGTCTCCCCCCAGCCTCATATTGTGACCCCTTGTTATTGCACATCTCTTTTTTTAAAAGATGCTGCCCTTTTGAACCTTGTAGATTCCCTTGAGGTACTTGAATGTCTGTATCATATCCCCCCTTTCCCTCCTTTCCTCCAGAGTATACATATTGAGGTCTTACAGTCTTTTCTCATGTTTTTTGGTGCATTCCTGTCACCATTTTTGTTGCCCTTTTCTTGACAGCCTCCATTCTGTCAATGTCCTTCCAGAGATGCGGTCTCCAGAACTGAACACAGTATTTCAGATGTGGCCTGATCAATTGCCTGTACAGTGGCATCACCACCTCCTGTTTTCTACTGTGATGCCCCTCCCTATGCACCCCAGCATCCCTCTGGCCCTCCCCACCACCTTTTTACATTGCTTGGCCACCTTCAGGATGTCCGTTATATTTACCCCAAGGTCCTTTTCCTGTTTTGTTGTTGTTAGAATCTCTCCCAGATTTTGTATTCCTCCCCCGATTTCTGTGGCCCAAGTGCATGACTTTGCACTTTTTTTGTACTGAATTTAAGCTGCCACTCTCTTGATCACTCCTTCAATTTGCCTAGGTCTCTTGTCATTGTTTCCATCCCATCTGGAGTGTCTACCCTATTGCAGATCTTGGTATCAGCCACAAAGAGGCTTCCATTCCCTTCCAGCCCCTCCACAATGTCACTAATGAAGACATTGAAGAGGACTGGCCCCAGAACCAAACCCTGTGGCACCTCACTGGTCAACCAATCTCCTGAGATTGAACTCCACTTACCACCACCCTCTGTGTCCTGTTGCTCAGCCAATTTCTGACCCAGTGTACCACCTTGAGACCTACTCCCATACTGTGCAACTTGATTACTAGCCTCCTGTGTGGGATGGTGTCAAATTCCTTACTAAAATCTAGGTAGGCCATGTCCACCACCACTCCCTGATCCACCACCCTGGTTACCCAATCAAAGAAATCTATTAGATTTGTTTGAAAAGATCTCCCTGCTGTGAATCCATGTTGCCTTGGGTCTTGTACCCCACTAGCTTCCAGGTATGCCACAACCCTTTCCTTTAACATGGATTCCATGATTTTCCCCACCAGTGAGGTTAAGCAGACCAGCCTATAATTTCCAGCCTCCACCTTGCTCCCACTTTTGTGCAGTGGTACCACATTCACCCTCCTCCAGTCCTTTGGTACCACTCCCTCCTCTATTGATTTGTTAAAAAAGGCTGTCAGTGGTGCCCCTAGTACCTCCCTGAGTTCTTTCAGTATTTAGGGATGCATCCCAGCTGGTCCCATTGCCTTGTCCACTTTTAGTTTAGAGAGTGCCATTAGGACTCTCTCCTCTGTGAATAAACTGGTGTCCACCTACCCTCCATGTGTGTTTCTACCCCCTAATTGTGGTCCTTCCCCTTCCCCTTCCTTGGTAAATACTGAGTATAAATATTTGTTTAGAATTTCTGCCTTTTCTAGGTCCCCTCTGCACCTTCCCCCCTTTATTTAATCTCACAATCCCTCCATTGGTCTTTTTTGTTTCCCTGGAAAGGATTGCTTCCTTCTGTTGACACCTGCCATTGCCTAAGATGCCAGTCACCTGCTCCACTCCTTCGCTGTTCCACTCACTTGCTGGAACATGAATATGCTGGACATATTCAATGCAAAGAAGTACAAAGTAATGCACCTGGGAAATAAAAATCCAGGAGAAGAGTACACAATAGCAGGGGAGGTACTAACAACAACAATAATGGAAAGGGATCTGGGTGTCGTCATATCAGATGATCTAAAGGTGGGTAAGCAATGTGAGAAGTCAGTAAGGAGAGCCAGGGGGATACTGGGATGCATAAGGAGGGGCATCACAAGTAGAAAAAGGAAGTGGTTATCCCTCTGTACAGACAGTTGGTGAGACCCCATCTGGAGTACATGCGTGAGTTTTGGAGACCTCATCTACGCAAGGACATAGACAGGATGGAAGCAGTCCAGAGGAGGGCAACTAAAATGGTGCAGGGTCTACATCAGAAACCACATGAAGAGAGACTGAGAGAGTTTAATATGTATACCCTTGATGAAAGGAGGAACAGGGGGGACATGATAGAAACTTTTAAGTACCTCAAGGGAATCAACAATGTCCAGGAGGGTAGCATCTTTCAGAAAAAGAGATGTGTAAGAACAAGGGGGCACAATTTAAAGTTAGAAGGGGGACGGCTCAGGTGTAATGTGAGGAATTTTTTTTTCACGGAGAAAGTGGTGGATGCATGGAACTGCCTTCCTGGAGAGGTTGTGGGGTCTAAAACAGTGGGGGAATTCAAACATGCATGGGACAGACATAAGGCAATTATAGTGGGAGGTTGCAGGAAGTAGGCTGCTGGTTAACTAGTATCTGCAGCTTATCCAATAGGTAGGGAAATGGGCAGACTGGGTGGGCCAAGTGGTCTTTTTCTGCCCTCAAAGTCTATGTTTCTATGTTTCTATATTGAAAGTGGCTGCTTCTATACAGAACTTGCTCCCTTCCTGGTGGCATGCTATTGGCTTTGGGTGGTCACATGGTGCAGTCTGAACCATCCCTCACAGCTGATGCTCTTCCTGGTCTGCCCTCTCCTTCCTAACCTCCCCCAAGTGAGTTACAGCTTTGTTTTCTTTAAAGTACAGCTTCTTGAGATGTGAGCCATGTACTCCACATGTGACTTCTGGTATGTTTTTACAAAAACCTTTTTAAAATGAATAAAACAAACTAGGTTAGGTGCTTGCAGTGTACAAAACCCTATGCTCGCATGGGCTGGGGGTTAAATAATACTGGACAGGAAGTGCTCCATCCATGACTTCTGGTGTGGGGTTTTTAGAGGCAACATCTTAAAATTAATCACACTGCTAGGTTAGGTGCTGGCAGTGTACAAAACTACTATGAGGCTCACAAACATCCTTGGGACTCCTACAAATGTCCCACATTGTTCCAGAGGTTGCTTAAAGTCAGGCAGTCCTCCACACTGCCAGCTGCCCCTGCACAACCATAGAGGTAGAGATAGAGGGTAAGAGTGTACCCATGGAGAAGATTTCCATGCTCTTCAGTGTAGCTTTAGGGGACTGTAGAAACCCCTATAGATTTAGAGGGATTTGTGAGATACTGTGACAGGCCAAAACAATCTCCTGAAACAGCACACTAGCAGCTTGCCACACACACCACTAACTGTGATAATAACGTAGTTGAGAACCACCTAAATAAGTAGGAAAACTTTGCTTTTGTTGGGACTGTCACTGATTTCCTGAGGGACATTGTTCCACAAACCTATTATCCAGTTTGCAAAAAACAAACTGTCTAGCCACTGTCCTGCAACTTTCAGTGATCCTAATCGAATTATTGTAATTTTTGGTTGCACAGTTTTCAGTCCTAGTTTCAAATCCTTAACTATTTCACAGTACTGGATAGTGCTTTATGTCGAACATAAGTAAAAGATTACATTTTTCCATCAATCTACAAGACAAGGATAATTAGACCTAATCAATTCAAATAATCTTCATAAGATACTTGTGTTCCTTATAATTCCTAACCAGTTTTGTAGCTCTTTGTTGTACCCTTTCTAATAAAAGCTAGTCATTATTGTGATATTTTTCCAATCTGGTTAAAAATAATCAAAGTACTGTATGTTCTAACCAAGTTCCTGTCAAGAAGAAAGACAGTTGTTTTACGCCTAGAGTTAAAGTGACACTTGATTCAGCCTTTAATTTATTGGTTAAAGCAGTAATACCCCTATATCGTTTAGAGGGTTGTAAGTTGTTACCCTCTGTAGAAACATTGAAGCAAACATATCTACAAGGGTAGGTGGCTCTGGGGGACAAACAGCTGCTATTGGGGCAGGCTACTTGATATGTGGGACAGCTACTTGGAGGAGGACAACCGATCAAATGAAGAAATGCTGCGCTGAGGACCAACTGAATTGCTACTGGGGCAAAGGAGGGTCAAACGGGAGACAATCTGAATAGGTACTGGGACAAAGGAGATCAAACTAAAATAATATTGGGACAGTTGCCATTAGGATAAGGGATGGGGAGAAACTAAAAGAATAGGGCCAGCTACATCTAAACTGGCTAAAAGCTGCATCAAAACTGGTTAAATGAGACTATGTTCTTAAATAATGTTTTAAAGCTCAAAACTGGTTAAATGAGACTACATTTTTAAGTAATTTCATGCTAGATTGTTTGTAAATGATTTCATGATGAATTGTTTAAATGCTAAGGAAGCGTACAATTCTAGGGACTGCCTGAGGTAGGTGAATTGTTTAAATGCTATAGAGGTGTAAAACTCCAGGGACAGCCTGAGGTAGGAGAATGAGATAGGAGGGTAAACTACACAAAATAGGGGCAAGCTGCTCTCAATCTTGTTTCATGCTGAATAGTTTAAACTTGTTTCGTGCTTAATTGTTTAAATACTAAGGAACAATTTCATGCTGAATTGTTTGAATGCTGTGGAAGTGTAAAATCTATGGGTAGCCTGAGGTAGGAGGATGAGATACGAACATACGAACATACGAAATTTGCAAGCAGATAAAGGCCTAGAGGTCTATCAAGTCTGCTCGAATGTGCAGCTAGCACCCCTTATTCTGCAGCTGCCCCTCCCTTCCACCCTTCCCCTTCATTAACCCTCCCCCTTGTCCTGTCCCATCCTTGTTTGAAGCAGTCCACTGTTCTACTGCATACCACTTCTGCAGGTAACGCATTCCACCCAGCCACCACCCTCTCTGTAAAAAAGTGTCTCCTCATCTCCCTCCTGAACCTTCCTCGCTCCAGTCTCATATCATGGCCCCTGGTGGCCCTCCCCTCCCTTACTTACTTTGAACAGCCCCTCTGTACCTGTCTTGTTTATTCCTTTCATGTATTTAAAGGTTTCAATCATGTCCCCCCGTCTCTCCTCTCCTCCAGTGAGTACATGTTCAACTCCTTCAACCTCCTCTCATATGATAAGTCCCCCAGACCCTTGATCATCTTTGTCGCCCTGTGCTGCACTCCCTCCAGTAACTTAATGTCCCTCTTCAGATACGGACGCCAGAACTGCACGCAGTACTCCAGGTGTGGTCTAACTAATGACCTATACAGTGGCAGAATCGCCTCCTCCCTCCTTGAGGATATACCCCTTGCAATACAACCCAGCATTTTGTTGGCCTTTGCAGCTGCCTTCCTACACTGTGCCGAGTTGTTCATTGACCCTGTGATGAGCACACCCAGATCCTTCTCCTCCTCTGTCTGGGCTAGCTGCACTCCCCCTAGCTGGTAAGTCCTCCTTGGGTTCTTCATCCCAAAATGCATCACCTTGCACTTTTTGGCATTAAAGCCCAGTTGCCAGGTGTCTGACCAGGTTTCAAGCTTTGCCAGATCATCCTGCAACCCCTGCCATCCCCTAGGTCATCCACCACCGCGCCAACCTTGGTATCAACAGCAAACAGACTGATCTTGCTCTTGATGTCCCATGATATGTCTGCAATGAATATCCCAAACAACACTGGTCCCAACACGAGGCCCTGTGGGACACCGCTGGCCACTGCCCTTGGGTGTGAGAGCCCCCACCCACCACCACCCCCTCTGTTGCCTTCCCTGCAGCCAGTTTCCTACCCATCTCACCAGCATTGCACCTGCCCCTGTGCCTACTAACTTCCTTCCCAGCCTTCCATGTGGCACTGAGTCGAATGCCTTACTGAAGTCCAGATACAGGACATCCACTGCATGTCCCCTGTCCAGTTGCCTAGTTACCCAGTCATAGAACCCGACCAGGTTGGTTTGGCAGGATCGTCACGTATGAAGCCATGCTGTCTGCTGTCCTGTAGTCCTTTTGGCCTCTAAGGGCCACCAGCCTCTCCTTCAGGATAGTCTCCATTAGCTTACCCACGATGGATGTGAGGCTCACTGGTCTGTAGTTTCCGGTTCATCCTTGGGGCCACTCTTGTGGAGGGGACCACATGAGCCATCCTCCAGTCCTGAGGTACACACCCTAATGTAGTGAGGCATTAAATAGGTCTGCAAGGTCCTGCAAGGACCTCTGCCAGCTCTTCAGTACCCTGGGTGGATGCCATCTGGGCCTGGTGCCTTGTCCACCCTCAGTGCCTTCAAACCCTCTCAACTCTGCCTCCATGATTTCCCATCTGTCACCACTTCCCCCCTCGTCTGCCATTTCACCCATCTTGGGTGTCACCCCCTCTTCTCTTTAGTAAATACTGAGCAGAAATTACTCATTTAGTGCTTCCGCCTTGCTCGTGCCCTGCTTCCACCCAACCCCCCTTCCTAATCCTTACTATGTGGTCCTTACAGCTCCTTTTCTCCCTGATGTACTTAAAGAAGTCCTTCTCCCCTTCTTAATGCCTTGTGCCAGCCTGAGTTCCGTAGATGCTTTGGCTCCCTTACTGCCCTTGTCACCTCCTTCGATTCTGTCAAGTACTTCTCTGTCCTCCCCTCCCTGTTTTCTTGTATTTCCTAAAGGCAGCTCTTTCCTCCTTACCTTTTCCATGACCTCCTTGCTCAACCAGCTCGGTTTCTTAGCCCTAACCTTCTTGCTCTGGGCTTTGCAGCAGGTTTTGGTTGCCTCCACTATCCCCAACTTTATGAGCTCCCATCTCTGGTTAGTATCCATACTAGATTGAATTCTGGCCAGGTACCCTTTACCACTTCCCCATCCTCCCAAAGTCAGCCCTCCTGAAGTCCAGCACTCTTGTGCCAGATTCCACTCCTTCCTTGCCCATATCCAATGTGAGCCATACTGAGTGGTGGTCACTCCCTGACAGCGGTTCCTCCACTGTAAGTTCTCTCACAAAGTCCCCATTTGCCACACAAGGTCAAGGGTATTCCCTAACCTGGTTGGTTCACTGACCATTTGCAGCAGGAAGCTGTCCTGGAAGGCATCCAGCAGTACCTGCTCCCTTCTGTTCCTGGTTGTTGGGGTGCTGCAGTCCACTCCTTGCATGTTGAAGTCCCCACAATCACCACACTACCTTCTCGCAGGTCCTCCTGATCTGTCCCGCTAGTTCCCTGTCTAACTCCTCCATCTGAGATGGTGGCCTGTACACCACTCCCATTCTAAGACTCCTATTCTTGGAATCCTGGATTTGCACCCAAAGTGACTCTGTACTACCCCTCCTCCCTTCCTCCCTTACACACTTCAGTCCTTCCTTCACATATAGTGCCACCCCTCCTTTTCCAGTCACCCTGTCCCTACTGAAATAACCTGTACCCTGGACAGACAGGTCCCAGCATTATATTGGGTGGCCCATGTTTTGTGATGGCTGCAATGTCCACCTCTCCTCTGCCATGAGAACCTGCAACTCTGCAGTTTTCCTCCCAAGGCTCCTAGCATTAAGGGTAACCACCTTCCACCCTTTCCCCCCTCCTTCCATCCTGCCCTCCTTTCCTAGCATCACCAATAGTACTTGCCATTTGTCCTTGTCACTGTTATGGGGGTAAGTCATGATTTCCCAACCTGTGGTCTCTGCATATCTCTTCCCCAACTGCCACCCCCACTCCTAGTTTAAACTCCCAACTTCCTCTATATATTCTTCCATCCTCTGCTTCAACACTTTTCCTTCCTCACTCAAGTGTAGTCTGTCCTTGGCATAGAGACTACTGTCCTCCCAGGTCCTCCCCACCCCCCAACAGCCCATACCCTTTAGCACAACACCAGGTTCTTAGCCATCTGTTAAATTCTCTATTCTCAGCTTTTTGTTGTGCTTGCCTTTGGCAATCGGAAGTATCTTGAAAAAGTTACTGATCTTCCTGCCCCTCACATAATGTGCTAGTTCCTCAAACCTCCTCTGGACTATATCCACTGTCTTGTCAGCCAGGTCGTTTGTCCCAAGATGTATAATTAAATGAGGCTTGTCCCTACCCCTTCTAGCATATTTCAGAACAGACTGTCCCACCCTTTCCGCTGTCATTCCTGGCATGGCCTCCACCCAAATGCGACTATGCCTCTCCGTCTTGCTACCCCACCTAACTCCTCTTAGTATTGAGTCCCCCAGCACTAAGATTCCACCCCTCTTACTCCCTGCTTGCTTCCTTTCATCTCCCTCCCTCATTTCCAGCTCCTCTTCTTCCTCCTGCACATTATTATGCCCTTTTACCCCTGTTGCAGTTCTCCCAGCAGAACTTCCCCGCCTCCAGTTCGGTCCAGGCATTTATCAATTACTCCTCTAATTTCATCACTTCCTCCTCCACCTCTTCCTCTCTAGCAGTGCAAAACTATTTTCTGAAGATCCTTCACAAATGCCTGCCCCTCTCTGCATAGTAACCTGTTCTCTCCTTTCCACTCCATGACTTTTGCCACTTTTCTCGCCTCCCTCACAAGTCCCTATTGCCTCCTTCCATTTGACTTTTGTCTCCTGACCTGGTTTCCCCGGCAATCGTTCTTCCTGGCCTGGGCCCCTTGTCTCTGCTTCCTTCTTCTGAGCCTCCTCACCACTGTTGGCTTAAATTGCCCTCCCTCATCTCCCTTCTTCCTCCCTCCAGTATTGGGCTAAACTCATCCCCAATCTGCCTTGCCTGTCTTAGTCTCCTGCAGACCTCAATCTCCTTTCTAAGTTTTTCTATGTGGTTGCACACTAAACATCCTCCCACCTCCAGGCAATGTTTAGAAAGATTGGTGCACCGCAGTTGTTGCAGCCTACCACCCTACCCATTGCTGTCGTTGCTCACCACAGCACCCCCCACCCTTCCAGATGCAGGATACCAAACACTCCCCAAGTCCCCACTCTCCCCCTCTATCAGTGCAAACATTCTTTATGTCCCTTACCTCCTTTGTTGCACACGTTTAGATATGTTGAGCAACTGCTTTTATATTCCTATCCACACCAAAAATACTTTAAGTAGCCATTGCACAACCTTCTTCAACTCTACCTCCTTTACCCAATGCAATAACTATGTGAAGTAGTAATAATGAAAGCGCCTAGATTTGCATTTACTTCCTCTTCCACTGAGAGACAGTCACCTCTTCACTTGCTGCAGTTCCTTTCCTGGATGTCTGCTTCTGTTATGACAGGTGCAAATCCTTTGCCTGTTTGAGGAAGTGATGTCAGAACCCTTGTACAAAGGGAATAATTTACCAGGGGTGGTGGGGTGAGGGGTTTGGGTGGTGGGACCAGCCCAAGTCCTCCGGAAACAATCAGGTAGCTGAGGCCTCTAGTCAGATAATTAGCACCCTTCCCCCACTCAAAACTTTGCAGCTAGTGAAGCCAGCAACAATGAATCAATTCTACTAAAGCCTCAACATAGGTTTGCTACCCAAGGAAACAGGACACCAATTCAAACAGCTTCACCAACAATACATCAAAATAGGTTTGAATTATAAGATATAGGTCTCAATTCAAAGAAACAGACCAGTTAAATTACACCAATTATGTTTAAAAGAGAAGAAATAGGCCTCTACAAATGCAGCTTGCCACACCGTAAACCAAACAAATGAGCCCACTTTTAGCTACCAAAACAGGTTTCAAAATTCCAACAGCCCCAAACAATACCCTGCAAGCCCCTTAGTAGTAAGAAAGAAAATAAACATTCTACCAAGTAGAATCCATGAAAAACAATGTAAAACAAGAAGCTACTGTACTGTAGATCTGATCCTGTCCCCCTTCCAGTTCCTTCTGAGATAAGAGGGAAACTGCACAAGGTAGGGGCAACCTGCTTTCAGACTTGTTGGGAACAAACTGCTTTGCGATATCTACTCTGATTTTACCCCATAGGGCCCTACTAGGAGGCTTGGCACAATTTTGGTGCAGGAGAGAAGGGCTAGAATGGATCTGGGGGGAGGACCATGGAAGGAGGTGGATGGGGCATCATAGTGGAGTACGCAGAGAGGATTGGTGGCAGTGGAGACATCCGAGGAAGGAGGGAAGCAGAGGTCCTAGAGGAGGGAGGATAGTGGGGGTGTAATGGATATGGGGCAGCTGTGTTCATGAACACTCTGTGGAGACTGGGGGAGTGCCCAGTTTGTCAGAAGCTTGAGAGGCTGGAGGCTGAACTGGAATGGCTAAGAAGGAAAATGGAGAGGAGAACAGGGGAAGGTCACAGGGTGGAAGAAAGGAGGCAGGAGGACAGAAGGGACAAGAGGATGGAAGGGGGGCCAAACTGGGGCCTGGAGGAGAGGGGCCAGGACAGAGGGAGGGGGCAGACCACATGGGCACTAAGACACAAAGGCAAGTGACAGCATAAAACAATTTACAGAGGGTTAAAACAGGTACTGGCCCTTAGGAGGGCTGCTGGAGCAGGAGGTGGAAGAGGGAAGGGGATCAGAGGAAAACAGGGAACCATGCCACTAAAACCATAAGGATCCAGGAGTGAGGGAATGACACACAGTGAGGGTACAAGTGAAGAGTGGCAGAGGTAGTACAATAAAAGAAGGAAAAGACATAGAGGGTTGGGGGGGAAGCTGCTGAGGGCAGGAAGGAGGATAGCAAAGGTGTAGAGAAAAATGAGGCAGAGGGAAGGGAGAGGCAGATACAGGGAAACTGCATTGGGAATGATGTAAAGAATGATAACCAAAGTGGGAAGGAAAGGGGAAATGACAGTGATAAGGAGGGGAGGAGAGAAGGGAAGGGGGACGGGACAGAGCAGCATAGCGGAGGACAAGATGAAATAAGGATGGCATATGCAGGAGTGGGGAAAGAGGGAGACCAGGGTGGAAACATAAGGAAATCAAGAACAAGCCAGGGAAGAGCTACTGAGGCATCCACAGTGATGGTAAATACAAAATCAGTGATAGAATATGGTGCTTCAATTATAAAGGGGATCCATTGGTTGAGAAAGGGGGTAGCATATAAGGGTAGAACAGTGTTCTGTGATCCAGGGATGGAGACAAGCAGGGCACTTCTGAGAATCAAGGAAAACTTTAGGTTAATTGGCGGTAAGCCACACCTAATCATACACATCGGAACAAACGATCTGGCCTGGGAAGATGTGGAGGAGATACAAAAGAGATTCAGGGAGCTAGCGAAGGGGTGTAAAGGGAAGGTCAGTTCCATGTCTTTTTCAGAGGTCCTGCAGGTCCACTGAGCCAGCATGGTTAGGCAGCTAAGTATCAAGGATTTTAACCACTGGCTCAGGCAGTGGTGCAGAAAGTAGGGATACACATGTATAGGAGACTGGAGGGACACATGGGTAGATGAACACCTGTATGCAAGGAACAGGCTGCATGTAAATGATGAGGGGCTAGACTACTAAGGGGGAAACTGCAGGAGTACATAGATGGAATCCTGGGGGATGACTTAAACTAGGGAAAGGGGAGCACAAAGCTAGGGGAGGTCTAGGAAGAGTGGCTGGTAGAACATAGCTAACTCACACTCCCCCAAAACTGGGGGCAAGAGACACTAGTAGAAAGGAGAATGAAGGGGTGGGGAGTGGAAGGGTCTGCTGGCAAATGCTAGGAGTCTGGGAAATAAGATGGGGGATCTCGAGGCAGTAGTGGAGACTGATGACCTAGATCTGATAGCGATTACTGAAACATGGTGGACAGAAAACCACAGTTGAGAGGTGGAAATATCAGGGTATAGTCTCTATAGAAGGGACAAGAAGGGAAAAGAGGGTGAGGAGTAGCCCTGTATGAAATGGACAGGTTAAGGGCAATGGTGAGTGGGGATGGGCAGGGATCAGTGGAGATCCTTTGGGTCAAGCTATATAGGAGGACAGGAGAGGCAATAAGAATGGGGTGGTCTACAGACTGCCAAATCAGGGGGAGGAGGTGGACAGGGAAATGGCTAAGGAATTTCAAGGGATGGCCAGCAAAGGGGAGATCCTGGTATTTAGAGATTTAAATCTTGGACTGGGGAATCCCAACAGCAACAACAGAAAGGAGTAGGGAGCTGTTGGAGTCCATGCAGGAAGCATTTATCCACCAACTAGTCAGAGAACCAACTTGGGGAGGGGCCATACTAGACCTGGTTATGACAAATGGGGATAGTGTGGAGGATGTAGAGGTTGGGGGAAATCTGGGGAATAGTGACCACAGGATGGTATAGTTTGGCCTTCGGATGGGGATGATAAAGGGCAGGTCCAGCACTAGAGTACTGGACTTCAGGAAAGTGGATTTTACTAAGGAGCCTAGAACAGAAGGAGAACATTGAAGGCATAGAGGAGCTGTGGGGGCCAATTAAAAAGGGAATCTTGCAGGTGACAGAGCTATGTATCAGGAGGGTGAGGAAACCACTTTGGTTTACAACTGAGGTGAGGGAAGCAGTCAGGGAGAAAAGGAAGGCATAAAGTGTCTACAAAGCTTCCCAGGCGGTGGCAGACAAAGAAGCTTATAGGGAGAAGCTAAAAGAAGCCGGGAAAATAGTTAGGAGGGCTAAGGCGGATACAGTGGAGAAAATAGCGAGAGAGGCAAAAGGGGGTGATAAGAAGTTTTTCAGGTATGTGAGTGACAGAAGGAAAAGCAAGCAGGGGCTTATGAGACACAAAGGGGAGGAGCTCTGGTAGAGGTGGAGGAGGAAAAGGCGAATCTACTAAATGACTGCTTCAGCTAAGTTTTCACGGTTGAGGAGGGGAGAGGGCCAGAGCTCAAAAGCAGGGTGAGGACTGGCAGAGAGATGGACACTAGCCCCTTTATGGAGGGCAGAGTATTAGAGGAATTAGGAAAACTGTGGACAGACAAAGCTATGAGTCCTGTTGCCATCCACCCTAGGGTACTCAAGGAGCTGAAGCAGAAACTTGCGGCACCACTTGTGAGGTTATTTAATCTGCCACTAGACAAGGGGACGGTCCCGAAGGACTGGAAAAGAGCTGATGTGGTGCCATTTCACAAGGGGGGGAGGAAAGGATGAGCCAGGAAACTACTGCCTGGTTAACCTTACCTCCATGGTGGGAAAGCTGATGGAAACACTTATAAAGGAAAGGCTGATACAATATCTAAAGGAGGAGGGCCTCATAGATGAGAACCAGCATGGGTTCACAGGTGGAAGGTCATGAAAGACCAATCTAATTGAATTCTTTGACGGGGTAATGGAGATATGTGATCAGGGAGGGGCGGTAGACGTGGCCTATCTGGACTTCAGGAAGGCCTTCGACACTGTCCCCCACGGGAGGCTAATAAGCAAATTGGGTAGCTTGGGGGTGGGGAGCAAACTCACAAAGTGAATGGAAAATTGGTTGTGGGGAGAACTCAGAGTGTGGTGGTAAATGGGGTGCACTCAGAGGAAGGAGGTGTGATGAATGGGGTTCCCCAGGGGACTGTGCTAGAACCAATACTGTTTTAATATATACGGAGGTGACATTTCAGAGGGCCTAAATGAGAGTGTGTGTCTGTTCGCTGATGACACGAAGGTATGTAACAGGGTGGACACACTGAGGGGGTTAGAAAAGATGAGGAAGTATCTGGCCAGGCTGAAGGAGTGCTCAGGAAAGTGGCAATTATAGTTCAATGCAAACATTTTTTAAATTATGCACATAGGGTGTAAAAATCCACGGGCAAAATACTGGCTCACGGGGTGGGGGGTTTGGGGGTTACAGAGCAGGAAAGAGACCTGGGGATCACAATTTCAGATAACCTGAAGGTTCGGAGTCAATGTGACAGGGTGGTGGAGAAAGCAAACAGAACGCTGGCATGCACAGGAAGGGGTTTTACAAGCAGAAAAAAGGAGGTGATCATGCCACTATACAAAACGATTGTCAGATCACAGCTAGAATATGGGGTCCAGTTCTGGAGGCCACACTTACAGGGGAACAGGGACAAGCTGGAGAGGGTCCAAAGAAGAGCAACCAAGATGGTTCAAGGGTTACACGAGAGGTCGTATGAGAAATGGATGGAGAAACTAAACTTGTACACACTGGAGATGAGGAGGGAAAGCAGAGATATGGTAGAAACCTTCAAATTACTGAAGGGAATAAACAGGGTGAGAGAAGATAGTATTTTCAGGAAGAGTGAGAATGAATCCGCTAGGGGGAATGCTTTCAAGCTGGAGGGGGTAGATTTAGGGGAGATGTAAGGGGGAAGTTCTTCACTGAGAGGGTTGTGGGTCCATGGAACAGGCTGCCAAAATGGGTTGTAGGGGTAGATTCAGTGGACAAATTCAAAAGAGCTTGGGACACCTACATGGGGTTAAATAAAAGTGGAAGGGTAGGGAACTGATGGTGTAAGATAAACTAGACGGGGCTATTTCAGGCAGACTTAATGGACCAAGGGGTCCTTTTCTGCCAGCAAATTTCTATGTTTCTATGTTCTATGTTTCTGTGTTTGTTTGTGATAAAAAGACCAGATCTTTTTTCTCCTCAGTTTATTTATTTGTTAACTAGGTAGGTACACTGATCCCAGAGACCTTTTAGAGGCACAAATGATCTTCATAGCACCTATTGTCTAGTATAGAGTTCCTTTTCTCCCTTGTAATGTTTTTGTCAATCACCTAATTGAATTGCTATATATTTTATGTACATGTATTGTATTTAATGTCCTCCCTTGTATTCTGTTGTCCTTCCAGGACCTCCTTGTAAATGAGCTGGCTCAATGGAGTTTTTTTCCTTGTTCCAAATAAACTGAACTGAGCTGAACAATCCGTGACATAAAGACTGCACATACAAGTTCAAAAACAAGTACATAAGATACAGTACAGGGTACAGGAAGTTGTTACAATCAGTAAGTGAACAAATACAAAAGGCACATAACTGAATGATGGATAAAAGTGACATCATTGCAGGTAATCATTAACATACACACAGGTTGTTGTGGCAGAGCAGTGTTTAGTATATAACATTGTAATGAAAACAAATTCTGGAGTTGTTGTAGCACCTGAAGTTTTGCAGCAAGATGAGGGAGATAGAGCAGATGATTTGCAGGAGGATAGGGTCATCATAACATCGGGGGGGGGGGGCATTTATAGGTTCAAAACCCGGACTAGCTAGGTGGGAGGGTGATATCACCTCTCTTCACATCCTGTTCCCTGATGGCTCAGCCCTTGAATTAGTGACTTCATTCAAATATGTGGGAGACACCCTCGACCCTTCTCTGACATTCATTGACCACATCAGACTCACGTTCTGGCATGTGAATCAAAGACTAGGAGTAGACTTCCTGCTCAAAGATTTTGTGACTCCTGAAATTAGGTTTGCCATGGCCCAATGCTGATTACTCCCCCTGCTGGACTACTGCTCACTCATCTACATATAAACCTCATCTTCTGGCCTGTCTAGACTCAACATAGACTACAACAGCATCTGTTGGTTTGCTGTAATGGATCCTTGCTCTATGCATCACTGTTCCATCTACCAGGCCATTAGCTGGCTCCCCCCTCAGGCCCTTTAGGATTACTACCAAGGCTACCTCCTTGACAAATGAATCAGGGGAAAAGAGCTGCTGTACCTCTACTCCCTACTCAGGCCAGTTTCCTTGCCATTTATTTTTATACAAGCACATAAGTTTACATTTCTTAATGTTAAAATAAAAACAAACAAATATAATTTCAAAATATGTTATGCACTTTATCATGTTCATTTCTGGATAGTGTTTACAGTTATATACCCCTCTCTGATGGGGAAAAAATGCTCCTCATCTCTCATAATGCAGAACAATCAGTGCCCATAATCCACACTCTATTTTGAGCATCAGGTTACTCAACATCTCATATTTTTCTCATGTGCTTGGATGATGTCATGCATAGACACTGGAAAGGGAATTTGAAAAATATTGTTTGGGCTGTAAAATCATCAATAGGAAGGGGTATCACCAAAACAGCTCATGAGCTGTAACAGTTACTGAAACAAATATTGTACATTAAAACACACACACACACACCTATATATATATATAATAGTGCCACTAGTGCCACAGTATTGGCACTATAGCTAGGGCTGAGTAAGCACGTTAATGTTAAACCTCAAATTTTGCACCTTAATAACTTTGCCACTGTATGACAGATTTGTCTGAAATTTTGCATGTGCGGTGTGGTGCCATAGATCTCAGAATCTGGCAAGTGGTGTTACAATTGGTTGTACGGTTGTGGAACTGCAGAATGCCCAAAAATGCAAAATAACTGACTTTTTGTGCTTTTTTTTCTTTGCTTGTGCCCACAGCCTGCACAATTTGTCCATTTGGTCTGAATTCTTCAGGGAAGATGCAGTCTGGGTCACCAATGTGCCTTTTGAAGATTTGGTGTAAAAATATTAAGCCGTTCAAAAGTCATTCAAAAAACAAATTTCCCATTATAGTCAATGGGGAAAAAATGTATGTGTCTCATGAAAGTGTCGTAAGTACAGTTTTCCTTCCACAAATGGCCCTTTTACTTTCGTGCTGCCACCATCTTGTTTTCAGTTAGCGAGAGAGAAAAATACCTGTAGTTTAAATTTGGGACCCTCTAGGTGAACACTGACTGTTGGGTTTACCTAGTCAGGTCCTGAGGATGCCAGCCCTATCTTTATTTTGGGGTAAAAAAAAACAGAAATGTCATTTTAAAACTTGGAGCCCCAGTAGTTTCACAAATCATGGGAAAAGCTGCTGCGACACTTTCTCAAATGCAAAAGTTTTGTGCTGTTTTTTTGTGAAACTTTCGCAATTTACAAAAGAATGTTGCCCAAAAACTGCAAATCTTTGCCATCCCACTGCAACAAAACAGTTGGGGCTTTTGGCATGAAATTTGCAGGGTGGCAAGCCCTGGTCCCACAGATGTGACATTTGATGGCTTGGTGCCAAAATATTAAACTGGCCCAATGTTACAGCATTTTGAAGTTGAGAAAATTCCCATAGGATAACACTGCTGCACCCATGACACCTTTCGGCACCTGTATCTTGAAAACAAAGTGAGATATGGAGTTTTTGCTACCCACAGCTTAGATCACCTTTAGAGCTAACCTGCAGAAACAAGTTTAGAAATCATAGATGACACCAGCAGTGGATTTTTTTTCCTACTTGCTACGGTTACGGAGATACTGGCAAATTAGTGTCACAAGGGTTCCAAGGATGCCTTTTTAGTATATTTCAGTGCCAATATCTTGTAAACAATGTGAGATACAGATTTGGTTGATCTATCTCAGGTGAAGTACTCGCTGTCATGATTACAACAGCACTGGCATTTTTTTCCTAGCTGCTACGGTTGCCGAGATATTAGCAAATTAGTGTTACAAGGGTTCCTTGCCCCGTGGAGCTGCTATATAATTCTGTAGTTATGTGTAAGTGGGGGTGCAGGACCAGGAGGGCCCATGCTCCCACATATGCATACCATTAAGCAAAAGATGGCCAATATGAAGGAAGTGGCCCGCGCTCCCACTAACACATACCACTTCCAGTTACATTACACTTTCTCAAAAAGAAGGGAAATTCATGGCAAAAAACTCTGTTAATACATCAGTTAGGGTTCATAGCACAGCAACAAAAGCATGGAAATGTGGTGTTAGGGTTACCACCCCTACCAGTCCACCCCCATCCCCCCACCCTCCACAGATCAACAGGCATTGGGGGTGTGCGCTGGGGTCATCATGCCTAACTTTCACCCCATTCTCCTATACTGCACCACCTCAACTTCTTTACACATGGAATGGGGTGAAGTTAGGCCAATGACCTCAATGTACACCCTGATGCCTGTTGGTGTGTAGAGGGTGGGGGTGGGGTGGTAGGGGTGCTAAACCTAATACCACATTTCCATGCTTTTTTGCTGTGCTATGAACCCTAACTGATGCAATAATGGATTTTTTGCACAAATATATACTGTATATATATATATATATATATATATATATATAAAATAGATAAACCACTCTGAGGTGTGTGATGCGATGTGCTGATACTTGCGCCTTGGTGTGCATCAACCACCAAGGCGTGCATATATCAGAGCACATACACACCTCAGAGTGGTTTATCTAGCTTATAAAATGTCAAAATTGTTTTGAAGGGGGGTAAAAGTGCAGGCGTGCGGTCACGCTCTGATATACGCACGGTCATGTGATGCTGTTCAGCTAATGATATTGCTGCAATTTCCCTACCCATTTTATAAATATATGTATTTTCTTTTATTGGGGAGTTTCATCCCTGACAGTACCATCATTTTGAATAAATTCATACAATGGTGATCACAATACATATACTTACCAAACAATTAGATTGAAAGCTGGGATTATATTGCTATGGATGAACTCTAATCAGGAAAATCTTCAAACTGCACAATAACAGCTGTGTAAAATGAACAGCATCTTTTCTCTCTTAGGCAAGGCAAGGCAAATTTTGTTCAAAAAGAGGCCAATTCCAGATGCTCTGGGCACTGAACAAATTCAAATCACATTTAAAATAAAACCAACAACATAATAAACCTGGTAATAAATATATAGCACTCTTACTTACTATAAATGTTTTTATAAATAATTAACTCAAAAATAAATGCCGAGAACTAAGTATATAACCAGGGACAGAAATTAAAGCACATAAGTCAGGCATAGGATAGGATTATAAAGCAAAGTCTGGGAAGGCCTGATTATACAGGAAAGCCTTGAGGCGTGCTTTGAAAAACTTAACTGAAGGGGCCTCTCTTACAGCTGGAGGTAGCAAATTCCAAAGGATAGGGCCAGTGACACTAAACGCTCAGTCACCACCTGTTTTAACCTTATAATGGGAATTGAAAGGAGACCCCTGGAGGAGGAGTGGAGGGAGAGGACCAAGACAGCAGGCACAAGAAGGTCCTTCAGGTAACCAGGGCCCAGGCTGTGTAGGGCCCTAAAGGTGAGCAAGCCCACCTTAAAGAGCACCCTCCACCTGACTGGCAGCCAGTGCAGTTCACTCAGCACCAGGGTGATGTGACAGTACTTAGACAGCCCCATCAACAACCTAGCAGTTGCATTCTGCACCAGCTGCAGCCAGCGGAGGGTACCTCCGGAGACCCTGAGATAGAGCGCATTACAGTAGTCAAGCCTAGATGTCACAAAGGTGTACACCAAGGTGGGGAGGTTTAGGAGTGGAACTAGGGGCTTTATCCTGATGATATTCCTCATATGGTAAAAACTGGTATGAACAACAGATGGCACCTGAGACTCAAGCGTCAGTCTACTGTCGAGAATAACGTCCAGATCACGCACCTTAGAGGAGGCCTTCAATGGTACAGACCCAAGAAAAAGTCCCATTTCTGCACCAGAGGCCATCATATCATGCCCTCAGTTTGACTCCACCACCATTACCTCCATCTTATTAGGGTTCAGTTGCAACCAGCTGGAGGCCATCCAGTCATTGATCGTGGCAAGGCAGTTGTTTAGCACATCTACAGCATTGGATGTCCCGGGGCAAAGGAAAGATACACCTGGGTATCATCAGCATAGCACTGAAAACCCAAGCTGTACTTCCTAATGAGATCTCCAAGGGGCAGCATGTATATGGCAAACAACATCGGTGACAAGTCCAAACCCTGGGGTACTCTGCATGACAGGAGGCTAGGGGAGGAGGAGAAATTCCTCATCACTACCCTTTGTCTCCTGTTGGTGAGAAAATACTCAAACCAACAGATGACAGTGCCAGCGAGTCCACAGAATTCCCTCAGGTGGTCAAGTAACACACGATGCTCCACCATGTCAAATGCTGAGGAGAGATCAAGGAGAACAAGAACTGTCCCCTCCTCTCAATCTCTCGCCCTAAGGAGGCCATTATGTACCCAAACTAACACAGTTTCTGTGCTATGCTTAGCATGAAACCCAGACTGGAAAGGCTCATATAGATCATGGGCCATGAGGTGCTTCTCAAGCTGAAGCACCACTATCTTCTCCACAATCTTACCCAAGAATGGAAGATTGGAGATGGGATGGTAATTTGCCTTGATGTCAGGGTGCAAAGATGGTTTCTTCAGACGGGGTCTCACCAATGTCTGCATCAAGACATTGGGAAAGACCCCCTCCGACAAGCAGCACTGGACAATCAAGGCAAACGCCAGGCCAATGGAGTCAACACATCCCATTAAGAAATGTGTCAGCACCAGTTACAGTTCACAAAAGGTGTGAAGCAGTTTAGAAGCAACCTCAATGACCTCCACCTCCTCCCCCTGGTCTAAACTCACCCCAACTAGGCAAAGTGCTCTCCGGACACCCATGGTGACCAGTGTCAGGCATAAAGTGTCTCACTGGTGGAATTCTCTGCCGGATGGTGGACACCATCTCTGAGAAGAACTGAGTAAACTCCTCACATAAAGCATTCAAAAAAGCTTTTTTTGGCTATAGACAGGAAGGGTGGAGAAGCCTGTCCACAGTCTGAAAGAGCACAGTTGGTCGGTTCTTCCTGGCAGCAATCTCCCTGGACAGGAACTCTGCCTTCTTATGGTTGATTGCCCCCTGGTACACACCATAGTCTGCACGCAGGGCCAGTTTGTCCACCTCCATCCTGGTCTTATGCCAGCGGTGCTCCAATCTGTAAGCTATAATCTTCATCGCCTTGAGCTCCCCATCAAACCAAGGGGACCTCAAGTGAGAGGATCTGGGTTGTACACAGACTGATGTGAAGGAGTTGAGTGCACCAGACATAGCCTAATTATAGGCAGCAACTGCTGTGCACACACCCCCAATGCATGCACTGTCCACACTAGATAGATCCACCACCACCAGCAAACTCTCGGGGTCAAGCCCCTCAAAGGGCAGTAGCTAACCATCTCAGCAGCGGGAGGGCTCTCGGGGGGCCAAATAAGAACTTCACCGTGCAATGATCGGACAAAATGTCCCTATTAGTCTTTAGATTATTTATCTCAAGCCTTAGTGAGAAGACCAGGTCCAACATGTGGTTGCCCTGGTGGATCACAGAAGAAACCTCTTGTATCAGGCCTAGTGATTACATCATCTGGAGGAAGTTGTAACCAAGCTGAGAAGATTTGTTGTTGGACCAAACATTGAAGTCCCCCAGCAGTGAACATCTAAAATGTTTAATCGAGCAACACATTCAGTATTGGAATGCAATTGTTTGCTAGAATAAAAATGAAATGAATGGCCCTGGGCCTGGCAGTAATTTCCGAAGTTCATTCATGTTTGTGGCTAAAGTTCGGGGACGGGCGCATTTGACGCATAGTGATGATGTAGTAGCTGCGGTAAGGCCCTGGCTGAGCGATAGAGTGGGGTCTGGGAGTGGAGAGTTGAGCTGTGGGCTGTGAAGATCGCCTGGACTCCAGGAACGGAGGTCGCGAGGGCTTCCCACAGCCCTCCCCCACACCAGCCAGGTGTCCCCAGGGAGCAGCCAGATCACCTGGACTCCAGGAACGGAGGTCGCAAGGGCTTCCCACAGCCCTCCCCCACACCAGCCAGGTGTCCCCACGGAGCAGCCAGGTAAAACCCATGTTTTGGCACCATTTTAGAATTTAAACTTACAATACAAGCTAAGACCCAGACTGCTATCTGCAAACTCAGCTGTTCCTGTGTGAAAAACAGACCTTTAACATCGCAAAGCAGGAACATTTTCCAAGCCTAGCCTCCTACCTCTCCAGTGGCTGCTGCTGTTTTTTCTGTCGTCGTAGGAGTGGAGATAGTGCATTATTACGAACTTTTAGTCTCATCTGCACTGCTTCTGCCACCAGACTCATCTGTTACCTTAAGAACTCATGGCGCTAGTGCACCCTGGGAAATGTTTTTGCTCGTCGTCTGATTCTGCATCCCCCATTTATTGTTTTTTATTGTTTGGTTAAGCAATTTGTGTTAGACCTGTGTTAGACCTTAGGGTTTCGCCTCTCTAAGAATATTGCTAAACGCTTTAGTGAGTATACAGTGAGTGTTTTTCTGGAATCCCACGCTTGCTGAGTGTCTGTATGAAAATTAACTCAGGGCTTTTCCCAGCCAGCAGTTGTTAGTTGTTTAACTCGCTCTGTACCCTGAGCCTACAGCAGCATTTAAAAGTTTTAAAGTTTTAAACTCAAGGAAACATCTGCTCGTTACCTCAGGGTTGTTCATTTGCCACTTGCAATACGAACTGCATGTGATACCCTCTGGCAGCTACTCAGTGCACAAGCAGCTCCTGTTTGCTCTGGTTAGGGAAACTAGGTTGTGCCTCCATGTTAAGATCACTTGTTGTAAGGCCGCCAATGGTTGTATGTCCTGGTGTGCTGTACTGCCCAATCTCTACTCAGCTCCCTTGTTCTTTTGTTCTGCCTCCTCTCCTCCCCCCTTCCCTCTGCATTTAACTCACTTGCCTCCTCTAATCCTTCCACAGATCGTCTGGACTCCAGGAACGGAGGTTGCAAGGGCTTCCCACAGCCCTCCCCCACACCAGCCAGGTGTCCCCATGGAGCAGCCAGGTAAAACCCATGTTTTGGCACCATTTTAGAATTTAAACTTACAATACAAGCTGAGACCCAGACTGCTATCTGCAAGCTCAGCTGTTCCTGTGTGAAAAATGGACCTTTAACATTGCAAAGCAGGAACGTTTTCCAAGCCTATCCTCCTACCTCTCCAGTGGAGGCTGCTGCTGTTTTTTCTGTCGTTGTAGGAGCTCTAGCCCCGCCGAACGCTATGCGTTCGTCTCCCCACCGCCCCCACCACCACCCTTAGTTGGCTCTCCCTTTTATAGGCAGATAGTGATCATGTGGGACTGACAATAACCTATCAGCCCACTTCTCCATCTGCAGGTTATCGTCTACAGCCACTAGTGGCTGCACTCCTTCCTTTCCCAATCTGTCTCCTTCCTCCAAGGCCAGTATCTCCCCCTCCCTTTGCTCCACGCTGCCACCCAGTGGCTCTACTTGTGTTATCATTTACTTATCTCTGGTCTTTTCTTGTGCTCTCACTCTCCCTAATCTCCCCTCACCTCTCCCGCCCCATTGACTCATCATTTCTCTCTCTTCTCCTGTCCCCTCTCTTTGATCTTCCCTCCTACCTCTGATGTCACCCTCTGCCTGTGCTACCTAACTGAATCCCCTGCCTCACCTAGGTGGGCTATCCTAATTAATTATTTGCACCTCTCTCATTATAAATTCTTCTTCCTCCCTCCCCTCATCTCGTCATGTCTGCTCATCCCCCCCTCCAGGGTGTATGGCCTACGCCCCAAACCAGCCGGCGCTACCGTCCCTCCCCAACTCTCCCCCAGCCTGGTTCTCCTCAAAAGGGCTGAAAATCACCCACTTAAATGTTCGCAGCCTACTAGCCAACCTAGCCGAGCTAACTGCCTGGGTAGCCCACTATCACCCCGATATCTTAGGTATATCGGAAACTTGGCTAAAACCCCAGGTCCCGTACTCTGTGATCTCCCTCCCGGGGTATAGCCTTATCAAGCGCTAACGTGCGGGCAGAAAGTGGGGCAGCGGGGTGCTACTTTACTACAAAGTGCACCTCGAAGTCTCCTCCATTAATCTCCCTCCCAACCCCCTCTCCCCTACTGAGTTCCTGCATGCCCTCCTCTTACTTGGGAACACGAAGAAACTGCACTTGATATGTGCCTATAACCCCCCAAAGGGTGGTCCGCAAGGACTGTCCTCTCTCCTCCACTGTACCAGTGACACTGAGGGGACAAACAAAGTCCTAGTCATCGGTGATTTTAATCTGAACTGGCTGGCTCCCAACCGCAAGGAATATGAACCTCTGCTCTCGGGCCATGCCTTGAGCCAGGTCATCACTGAGCCTACCAGGCCCTCTGCCCGGGGGAAAAATGGGTTGCTAATCAATTGGGTCCTGACTAACAGACCTGACAGGATCACATCATCGGGCATCCTTCTGGACGCCATCTCTGACCACTCGCCCACTTACTGCATGTGGGGCATTTCTCGGTCAAAACCCCACAGCAAAGTGATCACAATGAGGGATTACTCTAAGCTAAATACCCAACACTTCTTCTCTGACCTCTCACTTGTTGACTGGTCAGGGGTCACAGCTCTAGAAGACCCAGCACTAGCCCTAGAGGAATTTCTTTCCAAGTTCATCCCTGTGCAGAACAAGCACGCCCCCCTCACCAGGAGGCGTGTAAAAGGCGCTGTCACCAAATGGCTTCATGGTGGCCTTTTTTCCCTAATGAAAACTAGGAACAAAAGCTGGGCAACCTACAAGGCCTCCCAAAGCATTACTGATCTCCTTGCCTACAGGACCATCAGAAACATTTGCAAAAAAGCCATCCACTCTGCAAAAAGCGAATTCTGTAAGTCCGCCCTGCTCTCCTCTGCCTCCAATCCGAGAAATTTCTGGCAAAATATCAGAAGCGTTGTCGGTGGGTCGGCCAGAGCGCAGGTCACCGACCTACGTATTGGCGGGGTCAGCTGCAACAACCCTGACACCATCTCTAACACTTTTAATTTGCTGTTGTCCGAACCCCCCGTCCCTCCTCCGTGCTCTGCCCCTGAGCCCCCTGACTCTCCTTCTCCTGGTTCTAACCCCTGTCCCTCTCTCTTCCTCCAAAAAGCCACATGTTACGAGACCCAGAAGCTCCTCACCAGCCTTTCCCCTCACAGTGGGGCTGGTCATGACTGCCTCAAGCCTAAACTGCACAGGCTAGGGGCCCACCTTCTTGCCAGGCCTCTCACACACATTTTCAATTCCTCCCTCAGCTCCGGGTCTATCCCGGCCATCTGGAAAGTGGCAAAGGTGGCCCCAGTCCTAAAGCAAGGCAACCCCAAGGACCCCCAGAACTATCGCCCTATTGCGATCTTGTCTGCAGCCTCCAAGATCCTAGAGAAAATCGTGGCCTCCCGGCTAGCCCTTTACATTCAGGACCATAATCTCCTCTCCCTGGCTCAACACGGATTCAGGAAAGGACACAGCACATCCACTGCCCTCGGTGTTGTCACCTCAACTATCAGAGCAGCTGCTGACCAGGGGAACCTCACTGGTGCCATCTTTGTGGATCTTGCCAAAGCATTCGACAAAGTGGACCACTCCCTTCTCTGCTCCACCCTCCGCTCCCTTGGCTTCTCCTTCTCTGCCCACACGTGGTTCTTCGACTACCTCTCTGGCAGGCAGCAGTTCACTAACTTCAATCATACTCACTCCTCCCCCTCTCCCATCCACTGCGGGGTCCCCCAGGGCTCCGTTCTTGGTCCCACCCTCTTCTCCCTCTTAATCAACGATCTCCCGTCCTCTGCCATCCATGAGCGTGCCACTGTCTATGCGGATGACCTGGTACTTTTGACCAATGCTCGTGACATTGCCACCATTAATGCCCAGCTTAATGCCGACTTCCATCGCATCCAATCCTGGCTAGTAGATCACAGGCTCTCCATCAACCTCAAAAAAACCCAAGCCATGCTGTTCGGCTCACAGCACAAGCTAAAGTCCTACCCCTACCCCCTCCAAATACTGGATAGAGATGGCTCCCCCCTACAGACCGCAACCTCATTCAAGTACCTGGGCGTCACTCTGGACCCACAGCTTGATCTCACCCAGCATATTCAGAACGTCTGCAGGACCACAAATGTTAAACTCGGCCTTGCCTACAAGGCAAAAAACTGTCTAACCCCTGCAGCTCACTTGGCACTAGCCAGAGGGGTTCTCCTCCCTACTCTCTGCTACAGGCTGGTTACCTTCGCTCCTATGCCCCCTTCCAGCCTCCAGAAATGGGACACAGCTTATAATAACATCTGCCGCTTGGCCCTTTCTGCTCCGCCCCTCACTCACTGGTGCGACCTCTACTCCCGACTGGAGTGGCTCCCTCCTGAAAGACATCGCACCTTCATGCTTGGTAATTTCCTTGACAACATTATAAGGTCAGCCACACCCCTCCTCGCCCCTCCCGTTAACCCTGGCCTCTCTCCTATCAGCTTAGATCAAGAGAAGCCCTCGATCGACTTGTTCCTAGAACTCACTCCCTCATGGGGGACCGGGCCTTCTCCTCATTTGCCCCCAAACTCTGGAACTCGTTCCCAATCCTTACCCGGACTGCCCCCTCTTATTCCTGCTTCAAAACCTTGCTCTGGCACTACCTGAAACCCTCCTCTGCCTGTCCCTGTACTTCCTAGCTCTACCCCTCCCACTCAAGTGTCTTGAGCTCCCAGGGCCTCCCTGCTATGTACCCCTCCAAACCTGGTAACACTTTACTGACCTCACTCCCTCCCCCACCTCCTCCCCTCTCTCCTCCCTCCCAACTTGGCCTCTCCCCTCCCACCCACTCCCTCACCCCACCCCCGTCCTTATTCCCCTCCAATGCACTTACTACTGCTAGCACCAATTAACCTCACAAAGTGTACTGAATACATCTTGTTTTACCTTTAATTCTCTTAGCCTTACTCCCCAATTGTGCGTACCTGCATCTTACAACCTTAATTTCTAATGATGCATTGCTTCCTCTTTCTTTTCAGGTAATGTTCGTTGTTTTTTCTTGATTACCTTATTTGTACTTTACTGCTAGCATATTCTGTCAATCCTGTTGTTTGCTCTATTGCATGTAACTGACTCTGGCTTGCCACCAACTGTATGTAACTGATTCCTGTATGCCTCCACCACTGTAACTCTCCCAGGTCGCACCTGAAAATAGGCACTTGGTGTCTAGTGTGCCCTACCCGGTTAACAAAAACAAATAATCTGGGGGCCTCCAATGTTTCACCAACGATGTAGTCAGCTATCTCCTGCAGGAATTCTCCCACTGCCCTGGGGGGGCAGTAAATCAGGAGAATCCGGCAACCTGTGCCCAGATCCTCACAAACAGCCACATACTCAAATGAACCTGGTACTCTCACTGGATGCAGGGTGAAGCCTAGTTCAGATCTAAAACAGATGGCTACCCCCCCACCCCTGCATTTCGCTCTGAGGCAGTGCACTACGGTATGCCCAGGTGGGATGGTGGCCTCTAGAACCGAGCTAGCATCGTCACCGATCCAGGTCTCAGTGATGCAAGTAAGATCAACCAAAGAAATCCAAGTCCACAATAATTCCGGCCTTGTTTCTGATTGATCTGGCATTGCAAAGCACCACCCTCAGGGGACTGGTGGACAGTGCAGCCCCCTCTGGCTACCTGCCCACTCAGTCTGGTGGGAACCCTGCTGATGGGCACTATACACATCTAGACTCTCCCTAGGATCTGTCTAACCCCAGTGCACCTTCTACGCCTGACAATTTTGATCCTACCCCTCACCACAGTGCACGGGGCACCCTCCACTCGATTGAACAATGTGGTTCCTTTTAATTCCAGCCTTACAATAGCATCTTGCTGTAGTGGTGGAAACTGGGAGGTTGGAAAAAAGCCACAAATCAAGAACTGCGATGCCCCATACACTATCCTAGCCTGCCCCAGGCCCTCACACCTTCCCAGTCACATCCTGCCTGACTACACAGTCCCAGGCCCACACAATCCTGACTAAACAATCACACAAAATACAAGCATACACTAAAAAGAAAAAATCCTAAACCACACACACACATTAGTAAACTAAAACCTTCACCTTCCACCCAAACAACCCCCATCCATAACCAAAACCGGCAGGAAGCCCAATTTGTAAGCTTTAAAAGTCTTGGAGAGCAGATTGCAGCTCACATTAGGGATCCAATGATCAGGATCACAAATATGTGTTATTAAGAAGTAGCAAACACATTTTTATTTTTTTTTACTGCCAACCACTTCAAGGAGAGAGCTATCTCACTGCCCCAGTCTCTTCACAGTCAGATGTTCCAGCAGAAACTGATAAGCATGCAACCATACAAGGGAATCCTGAATGTGCCCCAGAGCTGCTTTCTCCAGCTACTGGGACTCCAAAACAGTTACCAGGCTGTAGAGATCTTTGGCCCCTTTTATGATAGATCCACAGGGGCAACTAGTCCAAGTACCAGGTGGCATAGTCTCCACCTTGCTCCGCAAGCATCTGTCCCAGTCCACGAAGCAACACAAAAGTCCCAAAAACTCCACGGAAGCACTCCAGCAGATCAGTCTCACCAGCAAACCTTTGCCCCAGGGACACTAACATGGATGCACTCTCTGCAATCGTGTGCCCTGGGAATGCAGTCCCGCTGACCCAAGAAACTGACCCCACATCAATGGCCCTCTCCTTCATTGTAAAAGGAAGCACCAGCCAGGTGCACAGTGCTTGGCAACAGATGGCCACAAATGTGTTTTCATGTTGCTGCACTTGCCACAGTTACATCTACAATTACAAAAAAAAGACATCAGCATATTGCTTTATTTGATACAACCAGTCACATAATCTGCTGTATCAATTTCACAAACTATGTTAAATGGTTCCACGTCAAGATAATGATTATAAACTCTGCGCAGGGAAAAATGCACCATCTATGCAGTCCAAGACTACACAGATATAAATAAACCTTGACGGTTTCTCTGTGCACTAAGGTGACAGCACTGTTTTCAACTACACTGTATTGGCAGCGTAATCTTGACGTGACACCTGTTAGACAAACGGTTGTGAAAGTATATGTAAAGCATACTGCAGAAGTCTCATGCATGTCAATAATGTGTTTCTCACTCATACATCAAGAAGCATTATAGTCAGCTATCCATATACTTTTAATTTATGGCCACACCACCCCAAATATTGCCTTACCAACTATGCAAGTAAAACCAACAGCCATGACAGATTAGGGTAGGGTACATTCATATAAAAGTACTGCTCCAGATAGAAATTACATATAATAAACATTGCTTCAGAAAGAAATTATATAAACTTACTATCCCTAACCTAAAAAGGAGTGCTCAGCCAAATGCACACCCCAAAGGTCGAAAGTCACTGCTCTCCATACAAATCATATGCCTGCTGACAGGTACATATAATTATTACAGCTGTTGCTTAAAAAAATTGGCAAGATATGGACTAGGCACTAGGCCACAAAATACAGAACTTGGATTTTGTTTATATTTACTGATACTGTGATTTAAATCAAACACACTAGATATGCTATTATAATTCAATTGGGGTTATGCAAAAAATTATCTGGGAGGTCATTTCAGTTTTTCTTTCACAACACACATCGACACAGGAAATACAAATGGGTATTATGGGAAAGGAGGTGGAGGGATTGTGGGTTGTTATTACCTGCATTACATGAACATGTCTTTGACATACCTACCTGACACTTTATCATCATTTTGCCACACCATGCAATGATGTACTCCACCACACTATGAAATCACACCAGACATACAACCTCTAACATGGGATAGTTATAAAACATGGATATTAAGCAATAAAAAATGCTATTTATGTATAGGCACTGCTTTTACTGCTGTATGAATATCATCAGGAGTAGTTTGTTCAGAATGGCTCATATAGGGCTTAAATGCTGATGGCACAGTATTGCTTGCATATACTCAGTTCATGATTTTATTTGTTCAGCCTTTAGGTCATTATAGAGATAAATAAAAAATACAAAATATAAAAACACATATTGTACACAGTACAATTACAGTACATCATATGGAAACATGACAGTTCAAACGCACAGTTTACATAGTTAAAGGAAAACACTGGATAATACAGAAAGGGCAGCTGCTGCAGAATTGTCCAGTTATAGCTTTTAGTGCTAATTTACAAGAACTTTTTTATTACCTATCACATAGTTTGTTTCAGTTCAAAAGACTGTTGACTGTCATGTCAGCCAAGCTGCCTGTGGCAATTTTGCACACACCAGGTGGTTTCCAGTGCAAGGGGTATGCTAATGAAGGCTCCCAACTTTGCTATTTTTTGGTAGCCCTCAGTAACATACTCCACATGCCGGAAGCCGTCTGGTGTGCACAAGATGGTCACTCATGACTCAGCTGATATCAGTCAGCGTGGGTATTTTGAACCGAAATAAAATACATGAAAGGTAATTTAAAAATGTATTTTAATACTAAAAGCCCTAATCAGGTACTTCTGCAGTAGCTGTGATTTTACTTGCCCACACACTGTTTGACTGCCTGTGTGGTGGTGTGACAGTTCTGGCAAGGCATTTTATTATTTTATAATCTGTATTGTGTGCACCATATGATGTTTTAAAGCTTGGTAGTCTCACAGCAATGAGTGTTGCACAGACAAGAACGACTCTGGAAGTTGTACTTCTTTAGTGCAGACAGCCAAACTACAGACTCCACATGGTTGAAAAGCCTATTTTAAAAACTCAGTTTTAAGCACTGTCTCACTATTCTGAGCTATTTAGTGTCCTACTGAGGGTGCTAACTTGTAATTTTATACCTATTTTGTGACTGAAGTATCGGGAGGCTGGAGGTCACGTGAATCAGCACTTACTTCCGAGTCATGCTCAGCATAAAGCAAATGCCCAGAGCAAGCAGGGCGAGCACAAGTGGGACGTGCATGCATCCACAAGTGTGGAGACATGCTGAGACAAGCAGGGATGGCAGGGACCAAAGGCTGAGTAGGTAAAACTAACTAATATTACAACCAGACACTCTGACCTATTAATAACACTGCCTTACTATGTTACCTTTAAAGGACATTTTAGGTATCTGGAATATGTTGTGATTGATTCACTTGTTTAACATCCTACCCATTTAGGTCTTGCTTCTTAAAACATTATTGAGAGAATCTCAGTTTGCATTTTTGCAGGCCTTACTCCCATGACAACAGTATTTGCCTTAATTGTACTCTTGACCTAACTGTGGAGTTACTTGCATACCTATTTTACTAAAGCATAACTTTCTAAGAATCTTAGCAAAGTACTGTAAGATGTGTGTGTGTGTAATAAAAAAAAATATGTATAATGGCCACTTCTGCTATTACTATTACATTAGATGGTGATACTAAAATTTTATGCAGCAGTTGTAGCATGTATAAACTAGTCAATAACATTTCCAAATAAGAAAACGTTATCTGTGGTAAGTGTGCAACTAATAATGAGCTAGTATTGGAAATTAGCTCTTTTAATGAAAATCTTGGTAGTCTTGAGAAAAGCATGCAACACATGACTATCAGGTTCAAATCTCTACAAAATCATCCAGAACCTAGAGCACATCATATACCACTAATGCAAGGTCTGGATAGTAGTAACTTGACACTAACTCCATCAGACAGTTCACAACTATCATGTATTGCTTCTACATCATTTGATAAAAATAACATTAATATTGTAGATGTGTCAAACAAATTAATCCCAGATATGACTGTAAAAAAAAGAGTTATGAAGGATGATGATACTGTATATCAGACAACAGCTTGGAATGGGCCCAGGTTAATGAAAGATGCAGCTTTAAAAAGGGATGTAAAGCACAAAAATGTAATCTACCTCTCAGTAATAGGTTGGGTCCTTTAGAAGATGATATCATTGATTTCATACCAAATGATAACATCTTAGTACCTAGTAAGGTCAACTCTAAGGGAAACTCAATGACACCAACACAAGAGGCTATTATAGACTTAAAAAGGCAGGGGAGGAACAACAATGATCTAATAAGTATTATGGAAGTAGATCCATTTGCCTCAGTATCATTTACAGTGGATAACTCTTCCCCCTCCTAAGAGTATCCCCTTAGTCCTCCCCTCTCCTACAAATCCAAGCATGGTGCAGCATAGCCCTGTGGTATCTATAAATAATAATCCCCATATTGCTTTAATTAAAATTAAGGTGGGTAATAATACTACTGTACAGCCTCCCCCTCGAATTCAGACAGACCATGCTAATGTAACAACTGCCCAGCCAACCCCATGTCAGGTATTTGTCCTGGGAGACTCCATGACCAAACATGTAGATAGGTTAGTCTGCAATCAAGACAAAGAAAATATTGCATGATGTAGTTACAGAGGAATTAAAATCTCTGATTTAACATCAGTGATTAGCAATGTACTACAAATTGCAGGTGTAAACCCATTAGTCACAATTTGTGCAGGGACAAACAATATTAACTCACAGGGTCCAGATAGTATAAAACAAAAGTTCATCACCTTAAGCAATATTCTCAAAGACAAGGGGTATGAGATATGTTTCTCTGAGATCCTGTCTGTCCCTAGAGCTACTTATTCAATAACTTCTAAGATTAAAACTGTTAATGAATGGCTTAGAGAGTGTAGTCTCACAAACAGTTTCACATGTATCACCAACTGGGAACATTATGATGACAGATATAGAGAATAAAGGATGGGAAAGTGTGTGATATGAGAATTTAATGCACACCCGAGGTGTGGGATGCTACATAAACCCCGAGGGCGAAGCCGAGAGGTTTATTAAAGCATCCCACACCGAAAGTTTTGATAAAATTCTCATATCACACACTTCCCCATCTTTAATTTTTTATAATTGCTGGTTAGCAATTTTTTTTCAGCCTGGCTTCTGTCATACATGTACACACACACACACACACACACACACTCACTCACTCACTCTGTCTCTCCATGTCCCTCCCTTTCCAGAATGGGCATTTTGTTTTTGCTCTTTATTTTTTTAACTTACAGTTTCCAGTGGGGATTGTGGCAGTCATCCCAGGACCTGTTCCTGATTGCACTCGGTGCCCGAAGCAAACGAACTGCAAGATCAACTAGAGAAACATTTTTTATTTTACCCTGTTAAGTAGGATCAACCAGATAGCATGGGAAATGTGGCATAAAATTACAGGGAGCGACAAGTCTGTTTGTGGTGGCTCTTCGGTAATGGAAAGACAGAGCCACCATGTTTTCGCAAATGTTCAGACTGCCCACCTGGAAAACGAGAGCCAATGAGGGAGCCATGTATTTTAATCGACACAGCGTGTGAATGCCATAATAACCTGTGGATTATTACGGCAAATATCAACCAGCTCGCTGAACAGAAAAAATTGCTGGCCGGTAATTATATAATCGTTATTGTTTTGATGGCCTACACCTTAGCAGGAGAGGTAGTAGTATGTTGGGTTGCCAAATTGAGATGCTCATAAGTAAACATTTAAACTAAATGACAAGGGTGAGAGGATCCTACATGGTTCCTCTCTTAAACTGGGTGTTACCAGTATCAACAACCATAATATGTACAAAATTATGATACTGAATGCAAGAAGTCTAAATTTAATCAAAATGGCTGAATTATCAACATTAATCGATCGAGACAGTATCAGCATCATTACTGTCACAGAAACTTGGTGGGATGACTCTGCCAATGGATGAATAACCTACCTAACTACAAATTGTATCAAAATAATAGGAAGGACAGAATTGGGGGAGGAGTTTGTATCTATGTGAAAGATAAAATTATATCACATCAACTCCCACCATTCGAAACTCATAACAAATATATTGAGAGCATCTGGATAAGCATTTTATTTAAGGGTAAATCCAATCTTATCCTAGGAAATTGCTATAGACCACCATCTTCAGATCAACAATATAATATGTAGCTCTTAAATGAAATCTCTGAAGCTACAAATATGGGTGATGTCTTAATTGTTGGAGACTTTAATCTGTCTGGCATTGATTGGAAAAATCATACTGGTTCCAATGAATTTGAAAGTGATTTTGTTAACACCCTACTAACACATGGCTTTGAATAAATAGTAAAAGAACCAACACGAGGTTCAAATATTCTGGACCTTGTTATCATGAGTCAGAGGTTGAAATATCTAATGTTAGAATGCTGGCACCCATGAGTAATAATGACCATAATAAGGTTTCCTTTGAAATAATGGCCATGCGACTTAACCAGTTTGGTTCAACCTTATTGAGAGACTATAACAGAGCTAATATTTCTAAGATTAAAGTTATTCTTGTGGGCATTGATTGGAATAGTGCCTTTATCAATAAATCAGTCAACCAATCTTGGAAATTACTAAAAGATAAAATATTACATCCTGAAAGTGAGTTTGTTCCACTAAAAAATAAATATAATCTAAAAGATAAAGTGTCACTATGGCTAACATCTGATAGCAAAAAATAAATGAGGTCCAAAGAAAAGGCACACAAAAATTGAAATTGGAACCTTCTCTTACCAACACATTTATTTACAAAAATGAAATGAAAAGGGTCAGAGACTTGATCAGGAAAGCTAAGTATAATCTTGAATTCAAACTTGCCCATGTGGAAAATTTCAAAGCCCTCTTTTCTTAAATTAATAGCAATAAGAATGTTTCTCCTGTTATTGGACAATTATTACAAAATGGAGTCACTATTACTGATGATGCTGTAGCAGCAAACCAGTTTAACTAGTATTGTTGCTCAGTTTTGTTGTCTGGCGTAGGAGAGTTAAATGAATCACTTAGATCCAAATCATATGAACTACAGTATTCATTTTCATTGGAGGATGTTCTGAGATCACTTGTTGAAATTAAGAAAAACTCCATCCCAGGACCTGACAATATTCATCACAGATATTTAAGGGAAAGGGCTTTCCAACTTGCATATCCACTTATACTAATTTTTAACCATTCTTTAAGGAAAGGTCAAGTACCAGATGATTGGCATAACACAATCATCATTCCAATCTTTGAAAAAGGAAATAAAAGTTCTGTTAAGAACTACAGGCCAATTAGCCTTATCCCTATATGTTGTAAACTAATGGAGAAACTAATCAAACTAAGATTAGAAATTGAGATTAACAGACTTGGCCTGGAAGACCCACAACAACATGGGTTTAAGGAACATTATACAACAACAACTAATGTGATCACCTTTTATGTGCATGTCAGTAATAGTATTGATTATAGCATATTTTATTATGTTATTTTGGTAGATTTTCATAAGGCCTTTCACACTGTGCCCCATCATACACAAATTTCAATATGGGCTTTTCATCAAACTTAATTAAATGGATGCATGATTGGTTACTGAATAGCAAACAGCATGTTTAAATAAATGGCTGCACATCTGACAAGGGGTCTGTTACCAGTGGTGTACCTCAGGGCTCCATCCTAGGACCAATATTGTTTAGAATTTGTCAGCGATATGGATAATGACACTGTTAGTAGTGTAATTAAATTCACTGATGATACTAAATTGGGGGGAGTAGTTGATACTTTTCTAAATCACTTACATCTTGTTAATGATCTACTAACAATTGAACAGAGGGCTGTCAATAATGGAATGTTGTTTAATGTGAGCAAAGTGTAGTCATGCACTTTGGGAAAAACAACCCACATTATTTGTACTATCTTAATAATGAACACATTCAAATTTATGCCTCAGAAAAAGACTTGGGATAATGTTAAACAACCCACTCTCACCTTCTGACCACTGTCGAATGGTAGCCAAAAAAGCAAATTTAATGATCAAAAGGATTGTGCGTTCCATTGTTAGTAGGTCAGAACCGTGCCTGATACCTTTGGTATGTCAGACCCTACTTAGATTATGGTTCCTCCTGTTGGAGTCCATACATAAAGGGAGATATTGTACTACTGGAATGCATCCAGAGAAGGATTACCAAACTAAGCTTGCATTTAAAGAATAAATCACATGCTGAGAGGACGTTGGAGACTGGCCTCTTTTCCCTTGAGGAAAGAAGGAAATGTGGAGACACTTGGTTGATGTACAAAATTCTAAATTCTCCACAACTGACATCATTATGTGGATTTCAACTGAATATAAGGACTACCAACCTTCGTTCCCATAATAAGCAGATAATGGTACCATGGGCAAGAACAGCTAAAGGGGACAACTACTTTACAGTACAGGCAGTTAAAATCTGGAACAAGATACCTCATGATCTAGTAAACCAACCTGAATTTTAATCATTTAAAATAAATCTCAATACCTATGTACTTACCAATTGGAGGACATACAAGGGAATTGACTGGTTCACTCATGTGGGGGGACAATCTTGATGGGCTATCTTATTCTCCTTTTGTCCCAACAAATCCAGTATTTCCCGCTGCTGCTCTTTTTGCATTATCCAGTGTTTAATTTAACAATTTACAGTCTCAAGTCACAAACATCAGTCAAATATGGCTTTCTAGAGGCTATTATAACAGAAATGTAATAAGAAGAATAAAAATCAGAGCTGTTTCCATCTAAAATCAATAAAAGCATTTAAGAAATGAACAACTCTGGATGTGCAATATTTATCTTCAGGTATCCTGAGTATTGTAGGCATTTCCTTATTTTCCAAGCTGTAGTCTTGAATATATTGCCACAACCAGTGTTTTCCTATCACTTATTACCAGGGCCACTCCATACTGTAACAATATGTATTACATTGTTCACCCCATCACAACCACAATTGCACAGATTATCTATGGGGGCTCCTAAATTTATTATATTGTGATTTTAGCACCTTAGTAGAAAAAGTCTCAGATCTAAAATTTGTAAATAATTTCCTTTTTTAAGGTTTCTTCATAATGTGAAGACATATCTAAAGCTATGTGTGTAATATCATTGGCAACTAGCCAAGAAGAATAACATGATGGGCCTGATTCCAAGATGCATGGTGCAACTCATGGGCATATGTGAGTTGCACCATGTGGCACTACGCTGGGACCCTGTTCCATAATCCAAGATAGGCATGGTCCCCAGCACCTATGTCCTGCAACTTGTGGCAGCCGCAGGCTAGCGCCACAGGAATGGCTCAATGAAACTGGGTGCCATAAGTCACAGCCTGCAGATAACTGCCCCCAAGCCCCCATCTCAGAACACTGCCACAAGCACCTTGGAGCAATGGGGAGCTGACCGTGTGGCACTGGTGTTTGGGGGGCACAGTGAGAAATGGACCCCAGGGGTCCCTGACATACAGGGGATGGGGGGCATGCCTGTGCTGGGGAGGATATTTGGTGATGGGCTATGTGCATACTGCAGTGCTGCAGAGTGGGCATCCATCAATTGGCATGGACGGATGCCCCTTAGACCATCTCTCTGCTGGTGTAACTCCGCTGCACCATAGCGGCTCTTGGAATCATGTAAGTGGGTTACGGCACCTGTCCTTTTGGAATAGGGTGCAGTTGCTGCCAGAACCCACCCTTGCACCATGCTGCAGCAGGTTGCAGGCATACTGGGTGGCGTAGCCCACCTTTGGCACAACCCACATGTAGCATGGTGCAAGCCATGACTTGGAATACCTACTTGCGTAACACATGGTGCAAGGTGTGATTTGTGCCATGGGGTTTGGTGTAAATCACCTTGCACCATGCGTAATGCATCTTGGAATTGGGTAGGATGTCTTTATCATTTCTAATTCCCTATGAGTCTGCGCACCCTGTATAATTTTACTAATATTTTGCTTATATTTTAAGCTTATTGAGATATTTCTTCTGCTATAATTCTCTAGATAGTTAAGACAAAATTTATGAAGTAAACTTTTTCATTTTCTAAACTATACCATTTGTGAACAGCCAGTGCTCTTTGATTTTATTTTTTTCTGCAAGACAATGCCTAGGCAGCCTCTCTTTACTCATCTCTTTCAGGTAAATCCAATAATTCGTTTTTCTAATATGTGCTAATATCCAAATACTACAGCAACCCAGTTTAGCTATAATGTAGGTTGCAGGCACTGACTTAGGAATACCCAACAGGGAGTGTAGCAACTGAGTTACTGGTTTAGCAAGAGTATCATTAGCTTTGTCTACCCAAATGTCAGCCCCAAAAGGTGCCTGGGCATTGTATTTTACTGTAGAGCCATCAATGCTGGGGCAAAGGAGAAACCTTCAAATCTACAATGACATCTTTTAAGATCAGCAATTGTTTTCTTTAGTTTGAATACCACACTTTTGACAGGCATTGTTCAATGATAGTTTTCTGAAAATACGACACCCAAATATATATATATTCCCAGATCACACCTAGAGTCTCCTTCCCTTTCTCCATTTATAACACATTTTGTTTGAAGTAAATGTCATTACTTTTATTAAAATTTATTATAATCCTAAAATACTATGGTTCATACTATGGCTTAAGGAGCTAAGTTTGGTGGTGAGCTCATATGCGCTCCTAACTACTAGGAGTAGAATGCCAAACAATTTCCATTTAAAATATATCTGTCCAGGTTTTTCTTAAATTGGGCTTTGTCCTTATGATTTACAACATCCACTGGGAGATTATTCCAGGGACTGTCTACTCTTTGAGTGTAGAAGGTTTTTCTTTTTTCGGTGTTGAATTTCCAAGGTTTCAGTTGAAGACCATGTCCTCTGGTACCTTTGTTGTGTATCTTGAATGTTAAATATAATTTGCTAAATAAGTTGTTATCTTGAATTAAGGTGTGGCAGAGTAACAAGTCTCCCCTTATTCTTCTTGTATGTAAAGACATCAGGTTTAACCTAGAAAGATGATCCTCATAAGATACGCCTTTACATTCATAAATTAGCTTTGTGGCCTTTCTCTGTGTCTTTTCCAAGCTGTCTTTCTTACTACATTTGATTTGACCCCATAATGGTGAGCCATCATCTAAAAGGGGCCTCACATAACTTCTATGCAAGGGCATTATTACATTGGCTTCCCTGCTCCAAAAGTTTATTTTTATTGTCCACAATAACTTTTTAGCTTTAGTAATTTGTGCATCACCATGACTGTCAAAAGTAAATTTATTTGTGATTAATATGCCGAGATATTTTTCCTGATCTGTGTTTCTGAGTGGTATATTGTTATGGTGATATTCCAATTGCTTGTTTTGAAATCCAAAGTACATGATACTACATTTGCTTAAGTTAAAAGACATACTAACAGAATCTGCCCAGAGCATGATGTTATTTAGTGCAATTTGTAATTTATTTTGATCATGTTCATCACAAACAATGGTAGCTATTTTTATATCATCCGCATATTTACTGAATCATACATCATCACTATGACTCAATTTAGATACAAATAATTGAAACAGTAATGGGACCAAAACTGAGCCATGTGGTACCCCACTAGTGACCTCACTACTGGAGTAATACTGGCCCTTGATATTTACTGACTGTGCTCTATTTTTAAGCCAACAACTTATCTAGCTTATTATTTGATGATCAATGTCTTGCTCAATAAGTGTTTGTATTATTTGGCTATGAGTCACTTTATCAAATGCCTTGGTCATATCCAGGTATACACAGTAAACTGCTTCTCCTTGATCTAGTGTAGAAGAGACTTTCTCATAAAAACACAGTTAGTTGGTGATATAGGACCTACCTGGCATGAACCTGGGCTGCATTTTATCTAGTAAATTTCTTTCTCTGATATTATTCAATATTGCTTCTTTTATGAAATATTCTAAAATCTTTCCTGGGACTGATGTTAGACTAATAGGTCTGTAATTGATATGATCAGATCTGCTCCAGTTCTTCTATATGGGTACCACTACAGCATTTAACTAATTGGAAGGAATATCTTTCTCCAATAATGATCATCTGATATTTTAGCTAATATGTATCCAATTTTCTCTGAAGACAATAGCACGACAAAGGAACTAGCACAAGGTCATCTGCATATGCTAAGACCCGGCAATTTTGAAAACTGATTTTTGGAAAGTCCGAGAGGGAATCATCAAGGTTCACAAGTAGAGAATGATGTGCCTTGTCATGTAGACCCTGCACCATCTTAGTTACCCTCCTCTGCACTGTTTCCACCCTGTTAATATCCTTATACAGGTGCGGCCTCCAGAACTGCACACAGTACTCTAGATCCCAGTCATACATGATTTTCCAAAGCATATCCCGTTAGATTAAATCAAAAGCTGAACTATAATCTATAGATGCTGCATAGAGTCTTTGAGTACTTATGTATGCATATTTTTCTAACACATGAAAAATAAAGCAGGCCTACACTAGTGTGATAGTATGCATCTGTTCAGGAGGGGAACCTGGATCGTAGGTGGTAGGTTTAAATGCTTCATTGGCAAGCATTTAAACTAGCCAAGTGGGGAGGCACTGAAAAGGAGATGGGAAATCCTAGTCCCCCCAAAAAATCAGGGTAGATAGTGAGGTAAACACCAAGATAGAGAAGTCAATAGGGAAAAGGGCAGGGGTAAATGGAGAAAAAGACAAAGTCAGTAAGGATAGAGATGGGGCAAAAAGGGATAAGGCCATCAAAACAATGGAGGGTGATGAGTACCAATGCCCATAGTTTTGGTAACAAGCTCCCTGAACTGGTGGCCTTGATGGAAGAGGGATGCCTGGATATCAAGGCAGTAACAGAAACATGGTGCACAGAGAATCATGACTGGGATGTCAACATACCAATGTACACAATCTACAGGAGGGACAAGGAGGGTAGAAAAGGAGAAGGAGTAGCTCTCTATGTAAGGAAAGTGATTAAAGCAATGAAACAAAAGGGTAAACAGGGAGGAGAGGAGGCACTGTGGGTCACCCTGGAGACTGGAAATGGCACTACAGTCCACAATCCACATGGGTTGTATATAGACCCCATCTCAGGGGGAGGAAATGTAAAAGGAAATAATAGAAGGCATCCTTAGGATGGCAGAGAAAGAGGAGATATTGCTTATGGGGGACCTGAATATGCCAGATGTTAACTGGAGCACCTTTGCTGCAGCCACATCCAAGAGCAGGGTCATTCTAGATGCCCTACAGGGGGCATGCCTCAGACAGCTAGTGTTGGAACCCACTCAGGAGGGATCAGTCTTAGACCTGGTACTCTCAAATAGGGATGGAGAGAGGATCTCAGATCGAAAAGTGGGTAGCTGTGAACTAGTGACCACCAAACAGTGTGGTTCATGATAACTTCAGCTGTAGAGTCAAGCCATACAAAAGTGAAGGCACTGGACTTCAGGAGGGCTGATTTTGTCAAAATGGGAGAGTGCCTCTGAAAAGCACTAGCAAATAGGCTAGAAGGAGGGGGTGGAGCAACAATGGAGAAACATCAAAGCCTCCATCCCAGAGGCAACACACCTTTGTGTTAAGCAAATAAATAAATCAAAATGAAAGAAAAAATACTATGGTTCTCAAAAGAAGTGGTAAGGAAGGTTAGGGAGGAAAAGATAGCATTCAGGAAGTATAAGGAAACACAGAAGGAGCAGGACAGAGAACTGTACCAGTTAAAGCACAAGGGAGGTGGGAAGGCAGTCAGAATAGCAAAGGCCCAAACTGAGGAAAAGATACCCAACTCAGTTAAGAAAGGGGATAAAACCTTTTATAGGTACATTAAGGAGTGAAGAAAGACAAAGGGAGGGATACTGAGGCTGAAAAAAGAGGAGGGTTGGTGGGCAGAGAGGGACAGTTAAACGGCCAGGATACTGAACGAATACTTCTGTTCAGTATTCAAAAGGAAGATGAGAGGGAGATACCCAATCCAGTCAATAGAAGTACTTTGGATTGGGGGATTGATATTAGTCCTTTCACAGAAGAAAGGGTTATGAAAGAACTCCTAACACTGAAGGTGGACAAAGCAATAGGACCTGATGGGATTAACCCCAGAATTCTAAAAGAACTAAGGGGAGAACTAGAAACACCTATGACTACCCTTTTTAACAACTCATGGGAAGATGGTGTGGTACCTGAGGACTGGAGGAGGGAGGATGTAATTCCCAATCATAAAAGTGGCAGCAAGACAGAGGCAGGAAACTACAAATCTGTCAGTTTGACCTCAGTGGTAGGGAAAATGATGGAATCACTACTGAAGGAAAGAACTGTTGAGTACCTAGAGGCCAGTGGGGCACAGAACCCAAGGCAGCATGGATTCATAGCAGGAAGGTCATGTCAGATGAATCTAATCAATTTCTTTGACTGGGAGACCAAAGTAGTAGACCAGAGAGGGGCTGTGGACATGGCCTACCTATACTTTAGCAAGGCATTTGACACAGTCCTGCACAAAAGATTAATAAACAAATTAGCCAGCCTGGGAGTGAGTCCCAGGGTGGTGGCCTGGGTAAAACATTGGCAGGACAACAGGATGCAGAGGGTAATAATAAACAGAGTCCATAGTGAAGAAAGGTGGGTTACTAGTGGGATACCATGGAGTTCAGTTCTGGGTCTGGTAATTTTAATGTCTTTATAAGTGACATTGCAGAGGGACTGAAAGGAAAAGTATGTCTCTTTGCAGACGACACAAAGATCTGCAACAGAGTTGATACACAAGGTGGGGTGGAAAGGATGAGAAGTGACTTGGCAAGGTTGGAGGAATGGTTAAATGTATGGCAGCTTAGATGCAATCCAAAGAAGTGCAAAGTAATTCACCTGGAAAGCAAAAACCCAGGGGAAGAGTACACAACGGTGGGTGAAATACTGACAACAAAAAAGGAAAGGGATCAGGTGACCTAAAGGTGGGCAAGCAATGTGAGAAGGCAGTAAGGAAGGCTGAGGGGATACTGGGATGCATATGGAGAGGCATCACCAGTAGAAAACAGGAAGACGTTATCCCTCTATACAGACAGTTGGTGAGACCCCATCTGGAGTATGTGCAGTTCTGGAGACCCCATCTCTGCAAAGACATAGACAGGGTGGATGCTGTCCAGAGGAGGGCAACCAAAATGGTTCAGGGTCTGTACCAGAAGACATAGGAAGAGAGACTAAAGGAGCTTAATATGTATATCCTCGAGGAAAATAGAGAGAGGGGGACATGATAGAAACTTTCAAGTACCTCAAGGGAATCAACAAAGTCCAAGAGGGCAGCATCTTTCAGAAAAGGAGATGTGCAAGAAAAAGGAGGCACAATTTGAAGATAGAGGGGGGGATGGCTCAGAGGTAATGTGAGGAAGTATTTTTTTCATGGAGAGGGTTGTGAATGTTTGGAAAAGCCTTCCTGAGGAGGTTGTGGAGTCAAAATCAGTGGTGGAATTCAAGCATGCATGGCACAGTCATAAGGCAATTCTAGGGGGTGGGGGTAGGAAGAAGTAGGCTGCTGGTTAACTAGGATCTGCAGCTTATCCAGTAGGTAGGGAAATGGGCAGACTGGGTGGGCCAAGCGGTCCTTATATGCCATCAAATTCTATGTTTCTATGTTTCTATAGGTCTTCAAGCCCTAAATCAAGTTATAAAAGACTCAACTAACCTTGATTCAGTTTGTATGCCTTCCACTGACCTAGAGTTGATATTTATCTTTCCTGAATCCCAGTTCAGGACTCTGGATGCCATTGCAATTTATTCAATGATCATGCTGCCACTTTTTGTATGGCAATCCCCTCCCCACCCCAAAAAAAAAGAAATCATTTCAAAATCTATTAACTTTTTTTTTGTTTTAGCAATTTTAACTTGGCTGTCTTTCATTCTGACCAACTCATAATTAACTGTGGGAAATATTTTCTTGTTTGAATGTTAATTCAGCTTCATATTATTTTGTTCAGAACTTTATGCTGCTTTACAATCAATGTGCTCCATTTGTAGAAAAAAATAATTAAATTCAAACATGTTCTGTGGGTTACTTCTTTTATTGTTTCTCAACTAAAGGCACAGGATAAATTATATGGAAGGGCAAAAAAAAAGGCTACCTCTGAGTTCTGGCAAACATTCTAAAAATTTCAGAACTCAAGTGTTTCCGTCACTAGGAAATCCATATCATCATTTAAAAAAAAAAAACTTAGCTAATGCTAGAAATAATCCCAAGAAACACTGGCACATGGTGGACTCTGTTTGATAATGCCTTCTGAGTCCACTACTACATATGTGTCTTATGGTGGGACCACATCTTATTCAAATTAGAGCATTTGTGCTCCCTTCAATTTTTCTTTTACTGAGTCCCTGCAAAGTTGTTAAAAAACTGGTCTATCTCCTAATGGTATGAGCAATGATCCACTCACTGAGTGCCCTCTCTCAAGACTCAGATTTTATTTTAAAAACACTAAGCCTGATGAAACGTTTAAACTATTATTTTCTTTAAGAGAGGAGATGGCTAAGGGAATTGTAACTTAGAAAACCTGACTTCTTAAGTGTAGCACTGTTCTCTTGGCCCCTCCCCTCACTAACTTATTTATGTTTGTATATGCAACCCTTCTTTACTGTCTGGAACAATTCCTTGTTCATTCCTCTTCATAAAGGGGGGGATGAAATCATGATTATTGTCCCATTCCCCCAAACCCTATAGTTTCAAAATTCATGGAAATAAATTGTACTATCTCAGAATTATCTCAGATTAATGAATATTTGATTAATTCTCAGGTTTTATCCTGCTTCCAAACAGGTTTCAGACCTAATTTTTGATCCAAAGAGCATTGACTGAGTTTCATGATTCTGTTTCAAGGGCACTAGATCGGGGTGTCTTGTAGGTTCTGTCTTTATTGATTTGTTGATGACTTTTCATGTGATCAGTCACTCTCTGCTTCTAAAACGCCTATCTGCTCTTGACTTCCTTGAAATGTAACCAACTGGTTTTCTTCTTATTTGCACAGGAGAATTCAACTAGTTTTTTTTTTGAATGGGTGTCTTTTTTCATCTTTACTTGTTTCCAGTGGGGTTTCACAGGAGTCTATTTTTGGCCCTGTTTAATTTATTGTAAATCCCTTACCTTTCATTGTTCATTCCTGTTCTGTCAGACTTTACGCTAATAAAACTGCACTCTTTTATGCTGACAGATCTCCTTCTGGTCTTTCCATGACTTTTTTGGGTGATTTAGATAAAGTGGTGCAATGGGTTCCAAATGATCTACTAATGTTAAACAGCAAGAAGACTCAAACAATGCTGTTTGGGTCACAACATTCTCTGACCTTGGTGGACTTTTCTTTTTCCATCTCCTCAAAAAATCATCCCATCAAACTTGTTAATGAATTTAAATATATTGGTCTCATTTTTTATCCATCCTTGACTTTTAATCCACATGTTGACAAAACTGTATCAAAAATTCAACAATGCTTGTGCTGAGCAAATCTTCCCATTTTAAATTATGGTGACAACAGTTATCAGCATGCTCTGGAATCACATTGTCTTCCCCTAAACATTATTTATTTTCAGTGCTGCATTTTATTTTGAGATCTAAATGAGATGAGTGTCATTGCTGTTTACTACCTATGCTAAATCAGTAAACTCCCAGCTCCAGGTACAACTTAAATTTGCTCTCTTATTATCAACATGGCCGACAATTTAACTCTATCATATCTCTGTAAGAGGTTAATTGTTCCTGTTCACAAATATAGTCTAAGGGATGTGCCTCATCATAGTTTTTTTCTACCTATATCTTCCATGCATTTCAGTAAAGAGTGTTTTTCCTATGGTACCCCTTTCTCATGGAACAGTTTACCCCCTCAGCTTAGAAATTATTCTTTTGACTCTGGTTTAAAGAAAAAGTTGTTACAGGAGCAATATTTTTGCAATTGTTTTGCTAACTAGATTTTCTACTGTTTATCTTAATGACTTTTATGATATATATTATTGTTTGTAGGATGTTTAGAATTATGATTTGGGATGTCTGCAAATTAGATTTGTTTCTCATGGAACTTATACTGTACATTTTGAACTTAAAAAAAAAATAAATGCAGTGCAAGGTCAGGCTGGATATTTCCTTTATTTTGTAATAAATTGCAACTTATACGCTATCATGGCTGAGCTCAGTTTCAGTTTTCAGTTTTATTTATTATACTGAAAGGCATCTGAGCTAGTCTGCCCATTTTCACAAGTGTCCAGTCAGATGAAGAACAAACAAGCAATGGTTAATTACAAGGTGGTAGAGAACATCAAAGGGCAAAAAATAAAACAAAATTGAAAATATAACATATACAATAAAATATACAATGGGGGGGATCAAGTGACCAAGATATATACTTTGATGCCAGGACACATGTAGAACACATGATAGTGTGGGAGAGAACAGACTGAGAAGCAATAGTGAGAGGAGGTGTTGAGAAGGGCAGAAACAGACAGATTTAGCCAAGAGGTGATGTTTGAGGTGGCTTTTGAATATTCCAAGCAGGAACATTATAAGGGAGTGGCAGGGAGGCTGTTAAAGAGCCCAGTGCCCCTAACAGCTAGTGAGTGAAGTCCTTGATTAGTGTGGTAGAAAGGAAATTTGAAGGAGGTGTTGAAGGTGAATCTAGTTGTATGGGCCCTGGTGGGCCCCTGGAAGTCAGATGTGATGAAATTAGGGAGCATTTCCTGGTGGATTTTGAAGACATTCAGGATATTGTAGTTAAATCTATCTTCCAGAAAAAGCCAGTGGGCAGCCTTGTAGAGGTCACAGTGATGATTGTGTCTAGGGGAGGCCAGTGATGAAACTGATGACATTATGATAGGTGACTCTTAGCTTAAGGAGGGTCTTTTGTCATGAGGAGGATGAGTATACAGTAGACCTGTAATCAAGAAGCAGGAGCAGGAAATTATTTCTAATCAGTGCCCTAGTATTGTGAATGTGAAATTGTTTAACCCTGTATATACCCCAAGCCTTTGGTGTAATTTTTTGACATGTTGGGAGATGTGGAGATCAAATGAAACATGGTGGTCTAAGTGGATACCAAGGTATTTAAAGTCTCTGACTCTTTCTATGATATTGCCATTGCCATCTGTGAATGACAAGTTGGAACTGGTGTTTTTTCTGGTCCCCGAGAAAATCTTAGATTTAGTTTTTTGGGGGGCATTGAGGACAAGTCCTTGAGTGGAGAATCAGAAGAGAAGTTTATAAGTTTTTAAATATTTCGTTCAGCTTAAGGAGGAATATAGCTTACCCACCATGGATATTTTCATTACTTACAAGTTCGACATTATTTAATGGAACTCTCATGGGTAGAAACTTTTAGTTCGGAGGTTAACACTTTTTGAGCTTTTTTATTATTACTGAGTACACAGTCAAAAATTATGAGTATTATTTCTAAGCTGTACAAACAGCTCAGGGATTTGGAACTGGATCATCTTGTTTCAGTTAAAAATAAATGGGAGGTGGAGGTTGGGGTCTCTCTTTTGGGGACAGAATCAACTCAAGTCTGGCAAGATGTTCTTAGTACCATGGCCTCACCTTCCTGGATGAAATTTCACTGATGGGTGGCAGTTAGGTTTTTCCACACCCTGGTTACAGTCAAGCATTATGGGCATTTTTGTTCCAACCTATGTTGGCAGGGGTTTAGGATGGCTGAAAATCACACACATCTATTTTGGGACTGCCCCTGGATTCAGACATATTGGAAGAAAGTTGCTGGGGTAGTGGGTCAAATGTTGGGTTTAGATATCCCGCTTCAATTTCAGGTTTGGGTCCTGGGATTGCACCCTCCAGTAGTGCAGGGTAAAGGGGCTAAATATCTATTTTATATTTTGGTGGCTGCAGCCATAAAGACTCTTACACAATTATGGCCTACTCCAATAATATCTTCAGAAGAAATGTGGATTTGGAACTGTCAAGGAATCCTAGTTATAGGATGGGTGATGGCTTTACTCAGGTTGCAGATTGAGCTATTTTGTAGCAGATGGCTGCATTTCTTCCATTTTCTTGTCAAGAAAGAGGGGCTTGATGTGATGGAGATCCTGGCTCACTATCACTGAAGTTTTAAGATTGTTTGTAGAAGTTTTCATTCTCCCTGTCTGAGTGTTTAGTCTTTGTATCCTTTTTCTAGGGCTCACTCCATGCAGATGATCCCTACTCTTTACTTCTCTGTGTTACAGAGATGAGAGGTTTATTGTTTGGGATATTGGAATTTGTTTTATTGTTAGTATTAAATTTGATTTAGAGATATGAGTATGCATTTGGGTTGTGGATTTGGGCATTATTAATATTTGTTTATAATTTGGTTCACTTTGTAATGGTGAGCCTACAAATTTCTCATTGTTGGGTTGTATTTGTGGTAAAATATCAATAAAGTTTAATTTAAAAAAAATTGTTGAGGAGAATTTTAGGACAACTGTCTTTGCAGAAAACAGCAGCAAAACAGCAGCATCATTTGCATAAAGGATTAATTCTGTGTGATTGCATATTTCTGGTAGGGAATTTACAGCAATCGAAAAGAGTAAGAGGCCCAGGATGGATCCTTGTGGAACTTAAAATTTGATAGGGCTGATATCACAGTACTGCCCTTCAATAAAGGTGGTGTATGATCTATTACAGAGGTAGTGTTGGAACCAGTTCAGTACTTCATCTGACAAGTGTAGGTTGGATAAAGTCTTGATGAGTAATTGGTGGTCAACAAGATCAAAGGTCTTGGTGAGGTCCACAAAAACTGAGCTGGCGATAGTAAATAGACCTTTGTTACTGTCACTGTCTTTGTCAATAAAGTTGGTGAGCTTCACCAGAGCGGTCTCTGTGTTGTGGCCAGACCTGAAGCCATGCTGAGATTTAATGAGCAGATTATAGTGTTCCAGGATTTTCCTGGTTTGGTCAAGGACAATCTTTTCTAAGATTTTGGAGGGGGGGCTAGCCCAGAAAAAGAGCTGAGGTTACCTACCTCATTTTTTCATCTAGTTCTTTGGCTCTCACCCCATCACTACCTCCCTTCTCTGTGTTGGGGCAGGTACATGGTGTCAACCCACCCAGCTATCCCCCATGGGTTGCCCCCCCTGTGGCAGGCCCAAGGGTAAAGTCATCAACTTTCCCTTCCCAGAGATCAACATCTAGACTCTGGGGGGTCTGGATCAGGTGCCATGGGTGCCATCCTGCAGCCTACCAGGTGTGTATTTTTCCTTTTTTTTTTCTGCCCTTGCCACAGTTGCCTGCACATGTGTGGAGGCATGCAGATGCAGTAAACCATGGCACCCTCCCAACTCGAGTCACTTCCTGACTGCACTACCATCAGGCCTCCACCCAGGGGCAGCCCTGCAGTGGGAGCAGCTGGATCCCAACCTAAGAGTGGAGAGCTGCCTTATGGCCTCTCAATCCAACTCTCAGCCTCCCCCCCCTATGACCCCCAATGGCCTGTGCTTGTTCACGAACCTGGGTCGATGGCGTAGCATGAGGTGTGGCATCCAGTGCCTCAACCTTCAGCGCCACCAGTACGGCTACCCACATAATTTTTTTAACTGGATTTTGTGGATGGGTTTAATTATGGCAGTTCTCCATTAGTTGGGAAAAACACCAGTGCAGGGGGAGTGATTACAGATGTTGGATGAGGCAGAGTGATGTGTTCACATACTAGCTTGATAATGTGGTAGTTAATGGTATCAACACCAAGGCTGGGTTTGGGGTCAGTTTTTTTTTTTTAATGTAGTCAATAACTTGAGTGGGAGAAATGAAGTGAAAGTGGAACCTTGGGCAGGAGGGGATTTTAGGGGGGATGCAGGTCAGGACTGATATTGAGTTAAATGTGTGTTTTATTATGGGTTTATACTTCTCAAGGTCCAATAAGTAGGAGTTGAACAAGTTTGGAACTTCCTTTGGCTCCTGGATAAGTTGTCCATCACTGGTGAGGGTAATTTGCTCATCCATAATTCCCCTACCAAGTAGTTCATTTATAGTTTTCCAAATGAGTTTAGAGTTACCAAAACAACTCAACTATTTGTCCTTGAGAAATTTTACTATGGCAGATCATACAGTTGATTTGCATCTGTTATGGAGAGTCCTATACTGCTGCAGGAGGTTTGAGTGATTAGATTTTCAGTAAGCAGTTCATGCCCTATTCCTCTTGGGCATAAGGTGTAGCACATATGGGGTAAGCCATTCAGATTTTTTTCTCCTGACTCTAATTTGTTTTAAGGGAATAATGTAGTTTCAAATTGAGAGAAAGGTTAAACTAAAGAAATTTAGTAAATCATCAATGTTAATAATGTTCTGGGTGAAGAGTCATTTGGTGGCAGAGATGGCATTGACAAATTCCTCCTTGTTGAGTTTTTTAGGTGTCAGGAGAAAATGTACCTAGGATCGTTTTTTCATTTTTTTGCAGACCATATGAACATATGAAACTGCCAGCATATAAATGCCATTATGGTCTATCTAGTCTGCTTGAGAGTGCAGCTCAGCTGTGAGATTTCAGTATAGCTACCCCCTCCCGTGCCTCAAAATTCTCTCTATCCCTCCACCTCTACCATCCTCTGTCCTCATTGTGATTTTTCCGATAAGCCTATCCCACCAGCATTTAAAGCCTCCCACAGTCTTGGCAGAAACCAATTCCTCCAGAAGCTTATTCCACCATGAGACCACCCTTTCAGTGAAGAAATACCTCCTTGCATCTTTTTTAAATTTCCCCTCTCCAACTTTAGCTAATGTCCCCTTGTTCTCTGTGCACCCTTTATGTTAAAGAATCCCTCAGTGCTGACTCTGCTTATGCCCTTAAGTTGCTTAAAGATTTCTAGCATGCCCTCCCCCTCTTCTCTTCTTCAGTGTGTACATGCTGAGATCTTTTAGTCTCTTTTGATAGGGCTTGCACTGTAGGCCCTGAACCATCTTGTTCTCCCTACACTGTTTTCCCTCCAGCAAGTTTAATGTCCTATTTTAGGTGAGGATGCCAGAATTGGACCCCGTACTCCATTTGCAGTCTCACCTGCGATCTATACAGGGGCACTATGATCTCCCTCCTCCTAGATGTGAACCCCCTGGTTATGCAGACCAGCATTCTCATAACTTTAGCTGCCACTTTGCTGCACTGCACAGATTGTTTCAAATCATTGGTGATGACATTTCCTTTGTCTCTCTCTTCCTCAGTCTCTACTGCTTTCAACCCCCCAACCCGTAATCTGCCCCCAGATTTCATGTACCAAGGGACCAACTGCAAAAGACAGTGTTGTGGTCACTAATGGAGTCTGGGAGCAAACCTGATTCCACGACCCGGCAGGGGTTGGAGACAATGACCCAGTCCAAGATGGGTTCATAGCCATAGTTATACTGTGTTCAGATGGTAGATAATATGATTTGTGCAGTCTGAGCCCTCTGATGGCCTGCCTGGTCACATCTGCTTGGCTTGATAGCCAGTTTTGGTAAAAATCACTAAGGATGATCCGTTCTCTACCTCTGGGGAGAGAGTTTTTTAGTTCAAGTAGAGTTTCTAGTTCACTGCTGGGGGTGCCTGGTGGAAGATAAATAATGTTTAGTGTGATGGTTTGCTGCTGGTGAAGATCAAGTTAATGGAGCTCACTTCCAGGGATTGGGTACCAGTTTGGTAATAAGCTCAAGGAATGTGAAGTAATTGGAGATTTTTAATTTTTTTTATTTAAAACTTTGTTGACTGGGTAAAAAAGTGCTGGGCCACATGGCCCTTTTACAGGCTTGGCCCGGATACAAAACAAAATTACATCACAGTCAGACAAACATAAAAGAACAACACTTAACCACATAAATATACACACTATTCATTTAATATAATCCTAAAATAGATTATGTAGTGTAAAGTGCAATACTTAAAGTGACCTCTAGGTACACTTACATCCCACCCCAGGTACAAGTGTCTTTTTAGAGATACCTTAAAATAAATTAAATTTTCTAAATTTCTTAAGTCATCAGGGAATTTATTCCAACTATCTATAGCACAGTATTTAAAAGATGTTTGGTTCTTTGATGTTTTACAAAGAGGAATGTCCAATAAAACAGAGGAACTGGATCTTAGCTGCCTAGTATTTGTTCTACAAGAAAAAAAAGTTGTTCATAGGAATGTATATAACACTGTAGAGTGATCTATGTACAAAACATAACTCCTGCGTAGTGTCTCTTTGTACCAAAGGTAGCCAACCCAACCTACTATATAAATTACAATGATGTTCCCTATGTCTAGCCCTTAATGCAAATCTACAAATAGAATTATATTTATTTATTATTTATTAAATTGTGGTGACTGGGTAGGCCCACTGAGCCCCGAAGGTCCTTTTTTCAGGGGCGACCCGGGATAACAATACAAGTTATAAGAATGAACAAGGACATAAGGAACATTTGAGGCATTGTGAGTTACATCATGAGGTGGTTACAGTTAGACTTTGTCTCTGCTGTTTTACCTTTTCTGACCCCGCTGCACCAAACCAACCCTCCAATAATCTAATATGGGCAATAAACATACTTTTCCTCGTATCATCTGTTAAAAAATCCCTTACTGTATATACAGCACCAATTCTACTTTGTATCTACAGTATTTAGTCACATTATTCAAATGAGGAGCAAAGGAAAGTGATTATCTAATAACACACCCAAATAATGGAACTCAGTGACCATATCAAGAAAAGAACCTTCATTATCTATTATTTTAAAATCTTCCCTTGTCCTCCTTAACTTTGCTGGCATAGTAAACAGCATGGACTGGATTCACAAAGCTTTATGAAGGTGCAAAACCTTCCCTAAGTCCCCAAAACTGCTGTAGCTATGGAAACAAACGGGAATTTGCACTGAGAGCGATTCACAAAACCTCTCTGCAGCTGCAGAAAACAACACTAAGGACTGTGGAAAAAAGTGCAGCTGTGGAAGTCCCTGAGGAAAAAAAGGTGTGAGAGAAGTAAGGCACAGCCCCTGAAAGACTATTCACAACCAGGTTTTGTCAGCAGGTGTGGAAAAAATGTTACACACAGTGCAATGAGGTGTAACTCTCCCTCAGCAAACTGCAGTAGTGCCCCAGCAATTGGAATCAATTAAGGTGGAGATGAGACACTGGTAATAGTATCCCAGATAGTATAACTCTTGCTGCTGTAACAGCAATAAAAGCACACATTGCCATGATATGGCAATAGGCAACAACCACCAGACACAGTGCAGCCCATGACGGAGCCCCACAAGCAGTAGAGCTGGGCCAGCCTGCAGTGAGTGCTACCCTGGCAGGCAACAGGAACACCCCAGGAAGGGAAGACCAGCAGTGACAGTTGGCCACTGTGGTGCCATGGTATTGCTGGTACCTGTGGTACTGCAGTGGTCCCAGTTGAGGGACTGGTTGCTGGTCTCTTTGTGGGTGCTTTCAGCTTCATTCTATGGCAGCCCTGTTAAAGTTTGCAGTTCCAGCTAATTAAGTTCACTGTTGCTGTGCACCCTAAGCTATTTCTGCAGCTACAGATCTGCAGTTGCGGCTTCTCGGCACGGTGCACAATTTCAACAGCTGCTGAAATTCTGCAGCTGCAGGGATTTTACAAAATTCCGCACCTGCATAAAATTTCTATATGAATATCACACGATTGCGTTTCAACAGTGCTGCAGGTCTTTTCCCCGCAGCTGCAGGATTTTTGGCTTTCTTTCATTAGAAGATATACAAAACATGACAGCTAAAGGGGAGGTTCTGATAATGGGAGACTTCAACATGCTGGATACAGATTGGTCAATACCAGCAGGAACATCTGCCAGAACTAGACACATGGTGGATTCCCTGCAGGGGGAGGGCTTCAAACAACTGGTACAACAACCCACAAGAGACAGGGCTATACTAGATCTAGTACTGACTAACAGGGAAGGGATCACAGATCTCCAGGTAGAAGGTCACCTGGGGGCCAGTGACCATCACATAGTATGGTTTAGTTTGGCCACTACATCTAAATCATCCCATTCCAAGGCAAAAATATGGGACTTCAGAGGAGCTGACTTTGATAAGATGGCCAACAGAGTTAAGCTAGCCCTGGCAAAAAGAAACACAGGTGAGGGGGTACAGGCAAAATGGGCAAGCATTAAGGATGTAATACTTGAAGCAACATCCCATTGTGTTAGACAGAAAAGGAAGTGCAAAAGAAAAAGGAAACCACTTTGGTTCTCAAATACAGTAGCAGAAAAGGTCAGAGCCAAAAGGCTGGCCTTCAGGAAATATAAGGAAACACAGCGGGATGAAGATAGGGAGTCATACCAAACTGCCCTAATGAAGCAGGGAAGGCAGTAAGGCAGGCAAAGTCCCAGACTGGGGAAACACTAGCAAGAACAGTAAAAGAAGGTGACAAGACTTTCTATAGATACATTAGTGAAGGGAGAAAGTCCAGAGGGGGTATTGCTAAGTTCAGAGGTGAAAAGGGGGCATGTGGGGAGCAGGACCCTGTTAAAACATATATCCTAAATAGATACTGTTGCTCAGTATTTACTGAAGAGAAGGTAGGGCAGGGCCCACAGATCAGCACCATGGACACAGAGGGGAGGGAGGTGAGCACTACTCCCTTCACAAAAGAAAGGGTCCTACAAGAGCTCGTTAAGCTCAGAGTGGACAAGGCAATGGGACCTGATGACATACATCCCAGTGTACTTAAGGAACTAAGGGTGGAACTAGCAGAGCCATTAGCAGAACTGTTTAGTGAGTCTCTGAGCACAGGAGAGGTCCCAGAAGACTGGAGAAGGGCTCATGTGATCCCACTCCACAAGAATGGTAGCATGGAGGAGGCAGGGAACTACAGACCAGTCAGTCTTACCTCAGTAGTGGGCAAGATTCTGGAAGCATTCCTTAAGGAAAGGATAGTGCAACACCTGGAATCCATAGGGGCACAGGATCCAAGACAGCATGGGTTTACAAAAGGAAGGTCCTGTCAAACTAATCTCATAGATTTCTTTGACTGGGTAACCAGAGTGGTGGACCAAGGGGGAGCAGTTGATGTCGCCTACCTTGACTTCAGCAAAGCTTTCAACACTGTTTCACATAGAAGATTGATAAATAAGCTGGGTAGGCTCGGGGTAGGTCAGCAGTTGGTCAACTGGGTGGCAAACTGGTTGACAGGCAGAAAACAGAGAGTGGTGGTAAATGGTAGACAGTCAGAAGAGATGCAAGTCACAAGTGGGGTACCTCAGGGATCAGTCCTGGGGCCAGTCCTCTTCATTATCTTCATTAGTGACATTGCAGATGGACTAGAGGGTAAGGCTTGTCTGTTTGCAGATGACACCAAGATCTGCAACAGAGTAGATGATCCAGATGGGGTGGGCAGAATGAGAAGACATCTGGATAAACTAGCAAAATGGTCAGAAGAGTGGCAACTGGGATTTAATGCAAAGAAGTGCAAGATCATGCACATAGAGAGGAGAAACCCTGAACCCTCCTATAGGCTGGCAGGGGAGTTGCTGGCAGTCACAAAGGAAGAACGAGACTTGGGCATCATCATCACCGATGACCCTGAAATCATCAAGCAGACATCTAAAGCAGTAGGTAAGGCTAGGGGATGTTATGGTGTATTAGTAGGTATCACAAGCCGCAGAGGAGGTAATAATTCCTCTTTACAAGACACTAGTTAGGCCCCATCTGGAGTACTGTGTGCAGTATTGGAGGCCACAGCTTCACAAGGACATTAACTAAATTGAGGCAGTCCAGAGAAGGGCAACCAAAATGGTGCAGGAACTGCATCAGAAAACATATGAGGACAGATTAACGGAGCTCAATATGTATACCCTTGAGCAAAGGAGGGAGAGAGGTGATATGATCGAGACATTCAAACATCTTCAGGGCATTAACAAGTTGAAACAGTCTAACATGTTTAAATATAAGAAAAATAGCAGGACAAGAGGACACAGCATGAGATTAGAGGGAGGCCGATTAAGGGGGGAATGTGAGAAAATTATTTTTCACAGAAAGGGTGGTGGATGCATAGAATGGCCTACCTCAGGAAGTGGTGGCTATGAATACAGTGCAGGGCTTCAAATAGGCATGGGATAGGCATATGGGAGCAATACAGATGAGTATGAATAGATAAGCCACTGACAGAGCAAAGGCTGATGGCACATTTATAAGGTAGAAAAAGAAATGGGCAGACTGGATGGGCCTTGCGGTCCTTATCTGCCGTCAACTTCTATATTTCTATGTTTCTATGAATCCTGCCCCATACCTTTTGTCTTTTTTTTATTCAAAACTAATCTATTTGCTTTTAACCATACTATCATTTTTCTATAATCATTTTCTAACTTAATTCTAATCATGTCAATATTTTTCTCAGCCACATATAAAACTGCATTGTCTGCATACAAAATTAAGGAGGAATCTTTACATATTATGGGTAATTAATTTATGTATAGTGAGAACAATAGAGGTCCCAATATCGATCCCTGTGGTACCCCATAACTGACTTTTCTAAAGTCAGACACAGTATCATTTATCCTAACCTGTTGTTCTTTCATAGTCAGGTGATCATTTAACCATTCAGTCACTGGTCCTCCAAACCCCAACACTTTCAGTTTGAAAATCAATATTTGGTGGTCTACTAGGTCGAAGGCCTAGGTCAGGTCTATGAACACCATGCCTGTGTACTTCTCCTGATCCATGTTTTCTTGCAAGTCATTCGTGAACCTGACCAAGGCTGTTGTTGTACCACACCCTCTACAGAAGCCATGTTATGCATCCGTAAACACCTGGGGCCAGATATTCAAAAGGGTTGCACATGCGCAACAGTGTTGCACCATGTGCAACCCACTGATGTGCTCTGGTGTGATATTCAAGTGGAAATTGCACCTGGCACAAATCCCGATGCGTCAGAGCTTATCAGTAATGTTTTGTTTTTTTTTAATTTTACATACTTTATTGATTAAAACAAACAATACAGAATAGCCAAGCAGCATGGGAACAGTGGATAGTATACTACATAAGACAACCAAAAGGTAAATAGACCGGAAAATTCCAACCTTACAAAAAAAAAAAAATTAAAATCACAATTAATAATCTACCAAAAGCCCTCCCAACCCCCGCATTGTGGTGTACACAATTACAATCTTGAGCCTTGTTAATTAAAAGAAAGAAACCTGAGTAGGTAATCCACTACATAACACACGAGGTAAGAAAGGATGGAAGAAATAGAGCAGAAAGAAGAGGCCCAGTGGGAAACTTGAAGGGCTATTCAGAGAAGGGAGGAAGCTGAATAGACAAGAGAAGAAAAAATAGCCAATTTGAGAGGCTCATGACCCAGCTAATGTACCTTATCAGTTCAAATAAAGGGCATATCATTTTCCCCATTTACTATTGAAGGAAGCCTGGTGGTGATTCACATTTGCTATTAGTTGCTCAACATGAAGTGCAAAAGACATTTCATGCAGCCATTCTGTGTAGGAAATAGAGGCTTGGTCCATCCAGTGTCTGAGCACCAATTTTTTAACAGCCATTGAAATTAGGGCCATATAGAATCTCTTCTCCCTCACCTGAATTTCGGAGTAATCCCCAAAAACACAAATCACGGGAGAGAAAAGGCACTGTAGGCCCAGCAACAGGTCCAGAGTTAATTCTATTTGCCTCCATAAGAGAGATACTTTGTCGCATGACCATAATATGTGTAGGAGCGAGCCTTCTTCTTTATTACATCTGGAGCATGTATTGGTAGGTATATGTTTCATCCGAACCAATTTAATGGGAGTATAATAAAGGTTATGTGTAATACAATATTGTGTTAGCCTGTACCAGTCCTGAGTGTGATATATATATATAAATCCCTCCATATTCATTGCCAATTTATATCTTTGTCCGGGAAAAAACTTTGCCAGATCTTAGAACCGGCAGCTGGTGGGAACTGCAGGAAAGTATAAAGTAGGCAGTACAATTTAGCTATACCATGAGGTTTATTAACAGAAACCGCTATTTGCTGAAAGAAATCCGCGATTTGCGAGGTTTTAATTTTACACCCAAATGTTTTAATCAAAAGGTGCTTAAGCTGGAGAACTTTAAAAATTGCCAATGACAGCCAGCCAAACTTGCCTCAAATCTCTCCCGTAGTTAGAATACGCTCCTGGGAATAAAAGTCAGCAACAGTGTGCACATGGGAGATTGGTAACCAACTTCCAGTTATAAAGGCATTTCCTATTCTAAGATTCGGATTGGCACAAATAGGTTGGGAAAAATCTAAAAGTGGGGACACCTTGAAGTGACTAAACAGCTGAGAGAGGACTCTTAATGAAATGCCAATCGGGAGAGGCTGCAGAGCTTTGGGTATATTTGTCCTTGAAGTATAAAAAAGAGATGTTGGAGCTAATTTATAAGACACGAACAAGTTCAATTCAATTTGCAACCATAGTGGGACATAGTCAAGATGGGTAAGAAGTTCAGGTAGAGCCAGCCATTTCCTGCACTTATACAGATGAGAGGCCCAATAGTAATATAGAAAGTTGGGAAGGCGAAGCCCTCCTAACTCCTTAGGCAGGGATAGTTTAAGATACGACCTTCTGGTTGCTTTGTCTCGCCATATAAATGAATCGACCCCAGAATGAATACGTTGGAAGAAGGACACCGATAGCCACATATCTAACATGCTTAAGGGATAAAATAATCTAGGTAGGACATTCATGTTGATAGTATTAATTCTGCCCCATAATGAGAGTGGGAGGTTTTTCCACCTTATTAGATCTTGGTAAATGTTATGCCATAAGTCCTCAAAGTTAACCTTTCGCGACAAGGCTGGATTCAAGGTAATATAGATCCCTAAATATTTAATGAAATGTGGAGCCCACTTCATTCCGAATTGACTAAAAGCCAAACTGTATGTCAAGTGATTAAGGGGGAAGATTTTGGTTTTACCAATATTGAGTTTGTAATTTGAAAATTTCCCAAAGTTATCAATGATAACCAGGGCCTCCTTCAGGGAGGAGACCAGATTTGAAAGGTGAAGGAGTACATCATCGGCATAAACCAAAAGCAGGGGGACATTATTCCCTACTGGTATACTGACAATTAGAGGGGAAGATTTTAAACACCTGATAAGAGGCTCAAGATACAGATTAAATAAAAATGGGGAGAGCGGGCATCCCTGCCGTGTGCCTGAGAAGAGAGGGAAGGCCTCGGATAATACTCCATTACAATATATTCTAGCCCTGGGAAAAAGGTATAGAGTTTGAATCCATCTAATAAACTCATTAGGAAAACCCATTACCTGTAATGTGGTCTACAGGAAATTCCAATCAACCCTATCAAACGCCTTTTATGCGTCTAAAGAAATTAATGCCATTGGAGCAAGGGAGAATTTTGCTGACTGAATAATGTCCGAGAGTTTACGAAGATGGTCTTCTGGAGTTCTGCCAGCCACAAAACCTATTTGTTCAGGACTAAGAAGGGAGGTCCAGACTTGCTCAATCCTATTAGTGAGTATCTTAGCAAGAATTTTAATGTCACAATTTAGCAGGGAGATTGGGCGATAACTCGCTGGGGAATGCGTCGGCTTGTCCGGTTTGAGAAGAAGAAGAATTAAGACCTCCAACAGGGTTGGATCTTGGTTTTGTCCTGAGAACATGTGTTGGTACAAACGTAACAGGCAGGGTGTGAGATCTTTAGCAAAAACTTTATAAAAATTTGATGGCAGGCCGGTGGGCCGGGGAGCCTTATCTGGTGCCAGTTTACTAATAGCAAATAATATTTCTTGAAGGGAGATGGGGACAATTAAACAGGATTGCTGTGCAGGAGAGAGAGTTGGTAATGAAGAAGTAGACAGGTAGTCTAGTACCTCACTTTGAGATGGGGAGGAGGCACATTTATTGTATAAGGAAGAGTAAAATTGTTTAAAAACTGAAGCAATGTCTCTAGGGTGGGTTTTAATGGCCCCATCAGAGGCTTCAATAGAGGCAATTAACCTAGAGGCTTCCAGTTTCCTCAGCCACAAAGCTAGAAGATGACTTGCCCTTTCTCCCTGCTCAATATATTTTGCTTGAGTTCCTAGTATGGCAAATTCACTTTTCCTGTAATAGTAGGGAATATTGGTTCCTTAAATGTAGCAATGTTTTCAGGGTGTCCAGCGGGGGAGGAGGGGGGAGGGAGTGCTCAAGCGACCTAATTTGGTCCAAAAGTGATGCAGCGGTAGCCTCTCTTTTCCGTTTGCGAGTGGAAGCGAGTCTAATAAACTCCCCCCTCAAGTAGCATTTTAATGCATACCACTCATGATCCGCCCTTGCAACAGACCCATGATTATGGCTAAGAAATACCCCAATCAAGTCTGAAATCCTGTTTATAACATAATCTTCCTTCAAAAGCTGCATATTTAAGTGTCATACCGGGTCTCTTTGAAAATTGCAATCTAAGACAATGGACACCCAGGCTACTGCATGATCTGATATAACAATCGGTTCTATGGCAGAGTCTCCTAGGCCCCACAAAAGTGAGTGACTAAGCAAAATGTAGTCCAACCGAGACCATGAAGAGTGTACCATAGATTGAAAGGTGAAAAGACGGGTCGTAGGGTTCTGTAGTCTCCAAGGGTCACATAGCCCAGCGGAATCTAAGAAGTCAGAGAACACCTTCTGAGCAATGGAGGGAGGCTTGAGTGGGTAATTGGATCTATCTAAATACTGGGTGGGGGATAAGTTCCAATCTCCACCAAGAATTAGTGGTAAAGATGCGAATCCTTGCAGTTTACCTAACAAATCCAGAAAAAAATCAGGATTCCCTCCCACAGGCCCATATATGCTCCCCAGGACTACTTCAGTGTGATCTAAGAGGCCATGGACTAATACGTATCTCCCAAATGGGTCTGTGATAGTTGCTTTAGCCTGAAAGGCAACTGAGCAGTGAATTAAAATAGTAGTTCCCCCACTTGCAGTTGATATGCCGGAAGCATAAACTTGCCCAATCTCCTGTCTGTGCAAGCTGACAGCTTCCCCAGGGAGGAGGTGGGTTTCTTGAATGAAGGAAATGTTAGCCCGTAGAAAAGGTAAGTGTTTTAGAATTTGCACTTTTTTGTTAGGTACACAAGCCCCTCTTACATTCCACGTTACAAATTTTTTAATGCCAGTGGCCATTCATGTTCCAATACCTCATGTACAGGCCCACTATTAAATAAAAAAAGTACACCACAAGTCCCTCTCTTTGAACATAACCTCCCAGTGAGGTAATTCCGGTGCTCCACAGCTTCTAATAAAGTGAATAACAGCTGCTTAGGCCAGTAAACATGTGATATAAAGTAAGAAACCCATATAATGTTGAAGAACACCAACTGTAGAACACCCTGATTCCCAACCACCCCCCCACTATATCCTACCCACTGAGAACTATATACAACTGATCCTCTACCCAAAAGCCAATACAATGAATTGACTGTAGTACTCTTATTAGGTAGAGGTCCCCCTAGTACCCTAGGAAGTTCACCCTCCATAGCATCATCTAAACATAGGCTGGAGGCAGTAAAAGACCAAAGGGTATTACGGTACTTACCAGCCAAAATTCCCAGCCACACAAACCTCCTTAAACACCACAGTACAATCCCCAAAGTGGCAATGATTATACCAATACTCAGGAGGTAAACTAGGGTACACCCGCCATACACCAGTACGTGCGGTTGACCATATCTAACCCAATGCAATCCCCTCCTCCCCCTTCCCCCCCGGAGCCGACCTCCACCATTAGCTTAAAGAGCAGAAGAAAAAAAAAGGGGGGAGGGGAGAAGAGAAGTAGCACCCTCCCATTGGAAATAATAACAGCTAAGGGAAACACTGAGTAGTGGAAGGCCAAAAGTGACAAAGAAAGAAGGAGTGGAAAAAGATAGGTAAAACCTAAAAGTGGTGAATATGAGTACCACATAGATATAGCCTGGGAAGCACTGAAACCAATAACAGCAATAAGGACCACAACAGAGAAAAGGGGAGCCAAGGGCTCAAAAGTAAAGGGAAAACAGCAGAAGACAGACTGGGAGGTGAAAGCCCTGCTTAACCAACGGGCATCTGCTGGAGACAACATATAGGAAAGTAGAAAACTAAGGAAGACGGAACCGAAAGACAGTGAATAACCAACACAAATACAGGGAAGCAGGGAAAAAGAAAGCGAGAGGTGGTTTATTATTCAGCGGAGATGGCATGTTAAACAGCCCCACAAGAGACAAGTTGTTTCCCAGGGGAACAAAAATAGCGATAAGTTGCCGCCACGTTGGAAATGGGAGGCAAAACCACCCCTCTGGAAACTAATGCTGTACAAAAGGAGTCCCCTTGGATAACAGCATGATAGTGTGTAGGTCTTCACTTTGTGCAGGATTCCACCAGTACTCGCCAGGCCCCAGTCTTGTCCATGCTTCATCCGGAGTAGTCGCAATCCTGTAGGCTCCCTGCCAACCAGACCAAATTAAGGTAATTACCCTAAACCGAGAAGGAGATAAAAAGGAATGGAAACACAGTAAAAGCAGAAGGGGAATACTGATGCAACCAAGTCCCCACATGTGTATTGCTGCATTCTGACTCATGGGGTTTTGAATAGTGAGGGCATCTTCTTTGCCAGATCTGCTTGAGCCTGGGCAACAGAATCATAGGATTGCCACATGCCATCTATTAGAACCTGGAGACGCGCAGGATAAGCCATCCTAAATTTAATGCTGGCCGCAATCAGTTTACTAACCACTGGGTGGAATGTGGCTCTCCACTGACGGGTTTCAAAGGGCAGGTCCTGGGTAATGCACAGCCATTTCTCTTCCCAGTAGATGGTATGTAATTCCCTGGTTTTCAAGAGAATATGCTGTTTTTCAAGGTAGTTAAGCAGCCAGATGATCATCGGTCTAGGTTGAGCAGAATCGTCTGGCTTTGGACAGAGAGCTCTATGTGCCCGTTCAATTAGGTAGGTAGGATTATGTGGTGATGGCCCAACGATCTTAGTAAAACACTTCTGCACAAATGCTATGGCAGAGGAACCCTCAACCCCTTCAGGTAAACTGAGAATCAAAATATTGTTTCTTCTGCTGCGGCCCTCCAGGTCCTCCATTTTCAGCTGCAGCTTGGTAATTTGTTGCCTTAATTGTTTCAGTTCGGGGTCAGCTTTATCGCACCAAACGTCCAGGGAGTGGGTGTGTGCTTTGTTATCAGTTGCCAGGGTTTTAGGGTCAGCCATCTCACTATGGAGATTTTTGAGATCGGTCGCTATATCCTGTAGTGTCTCCTTAAAAGGTTGTAATTCCTGCAGAAAGTACTCTTTGGATAGCAGCATCGGGGCAGAAAGGGCACTTAGCTGTTTGACAGGTAATGATTGCTGCTGGGCCTTTGCTTTCTTGGCCTGTTTATCAGGCGAGACCGGTGGTGTATGCCTTGGTAGGGCCACCTTCATTTCAGTCTCCATTCTCACTCACCGATCTATCTGTAGAGAGCTAAAATCCCCCTAGACGACCTCTGCTGGAATAAGACTATCGTGTCAGGTAGGCAGGCTCCATGGAATTAGCCTAAAAAACTGTTGATTGTAAAAGATTATAAAGAGGGAGAGCGGGAGCTTGAGGAGGCAGCAGCTAGCCGGCCAGACGCATCACGTGATCTCTCTTATCAGTAATGTATGCAGGTGCAGGGAGGAGGGGTGTGCCCATGCACACTCTGCACATCCCAATATTCAGCCTGGGATGTGCTGAGCCATGCATTTGCAACCCCTACTTGCACTGCACAAAGTTGATCCAAAGAAAAAAGGAGCAATGGCTGGCCACCCACAAGTGAGTTGCCATATTGCAGGGTGCAACATGGCAGCTGCCACCTGTGGGTGGCCACCCGAGCTCTGGCTGCACCTCCATGGTGACACCCCCCTCATGCCCGATCACAGGCATCAGTTAAATGAATAAGGTCCAATATCCCTGGTGGTCCAGTGGACTGCTGACTGCCTGATTATGGGCTTATGTAAAGAAATAAAAGACTCTTATATCCCTGGTGGTCCAGTGGACCCGCTGTCTGCCCAATCGCGGGCTAAAGTAAAGAAATAAAAGACTCCTATATCCCTGGTAGTCCAGTGGACCCCCTCCCCACCTGTCCACTGATCCCCACCTCCCCACTCCCCCCGGTCAGTGGTGGGCAGCAGCACCCCACCCACCTGCTGCCCTGCCACCCGCTGACTGACACCGTCGGTAGGTACACCTATTGATCCACAGCGTGAGCCAATGTGCGTGCAGCCCATACCGTACTACACATTCCAGATATGTGAATGGATCCATTTTCCTGGATTTTTCCCACTATAGACAGGAGAGAAATTGGTCTGTAATTTACAGCAAGGTTCCTTTAAAAATTGGAATCACTATTGCTTTCTTCCACATAGTCGGTACAATTTTTGCTTCAAGTGATGTATTAAAAATTAACTGCAGTGGTTTTGCAATCTCATTTGTCATTATTTTTAATATTCTTGATTCTAGCTGATCAAACCCAGGTCCTTTTATTTTATTTAATTTTAAGAGTTCCTGATAAACTTCATTCCATGTGATTTTCTTCAAATAAAACTTAGGTAAATTATTACTTTGGTCAGGCATTCTAAATTTAACCCTTTTCCCAAAATCCAAAAGATACTCATCTAGATCAGTGAATTTTTCATTCAAGTAATCTGCCATTACCTTTTTCCCTGTAATCACCTGTTGTTCTTTAACTAAACCAATTATATTATTCTCTTTTTAGGTGCCAGCAAATTATTCACATTTCTCCAAAACTGTTTTTTGTCATGAAAAGTAGTAACCGGTTCCTTCCTATAGAACTCAACCTTAGATCTTTTTATTTCTTTTTTACATCTGTTTCTCAACTGTCTGTAGTGGTTCCAGTCTGATTCTAACCTAGTTTTTCTACATAATTGGTTAGCTGCATCTCTTTCCTTCATTAGTTTAAACAATTTAGAATTTAACCATTTGTTTCTATTGCCCCTCACTCTTCTCTTTTTTATTGTGGCTCGTTTGTGAATTATTGCATTTAAAGTTTCAGTGAATATACTTACTGCTTTATTAACATCTCTAATATTGTTTAATTGGGTCCAATTGACCAGTGATAGATCTTGTTTAATAGCTAACAAATTCTCTTCATTTAAAGTTCTGTTTTCCACTACACAATGTACCCTTAGGTCTCCCATTCCCCCAAACACAGTAAATTAGATGATGGTCACTAATTACATCAGCTAATACCCCAGAGATTCCATTATTTTTTACATTACTTACCAATACTTAATCAATTAAACTAAATTGCTTTGTTTTATTATTTAATCTTGTTCCATCTGTTATAATTTGTTCAAGGTTCACTCCCTGCAGCAACTTCCTGTATTTATTTACCTCAGTCCCCCACCAATTTAAATTCAAATCTCCCATTACAATTAACTCCTTTTTGCTATATCCTTCCAATATTTTAGTTAATTCCTCCAATCCCTGAATCTTAGAATTTGGAGAATTATATACACATCGCACATTTAATTAATTTGTTTTGCCCAATACCATTTCTACAAAAAGACACTCAGATCCTGAACCTAATACTGGGGAGGGTATTTCTTTTACCTCTAAATGCATTTCAAAAAAAAATTACTAACCCCCCCTTTCCCTGGCCTGTCTTTTCTTAAGGGATTGTAACCCAAAATTCCTATTAAGTAATCATCTCTTTTGGGTTTCAACCAAGTTTCAGTTATCAGCATTAAATCTGGTTTATGTACCTCAAGCCAAGCTTCCAGTTCCTTTTTTTTTTTTGGCATAAGACTACAAATATTTAAATGTACCATTTTTAACCCTCATGCTTTTGTCCATTTTAATTCTATATTTTCCAGAGGTCCAGGATTTTCTTCCATACCCCCCGATTCCTGTAGTCTTTTTGTTATTAAGCAATATAAACAGAGATCTATTTTCCTAGAGTTTAAAAAATACCCTAAATTTCCAACTTCCCATTTACCCATAAGGCCAAGTACAATATTACTAACCTCTGGTTTGTTATCACTATTCTGAAATTCCAGCTGAAGCCTATTATCATAAATCCCATTTTCTTCTGCCCAGTGGATTTTCTGCACTAAGCCATCCAATGAGCAGAACAAAATGGCACACACCACAAAACTCACCACCCATATACAATGCATCATTAAATTACTATATTTCACAACCCAATCACACAGGTCTTGCTTAAATATCAAGATAACTTAATTACCCAAAGAACAGGTTAAAACTTGTGTTGATATAACTTATATTCCAACCCTAACAAGGACAGACTATTAATTTTAAAACCTTTGACTTTTTAAAATGTCTGACTATGATAAATTTTACAAACTACAATACCTTCTCTTCTTACATTGCAATTCATTACACTAATCAACAAATTTCAGTGCTGAGTGGTGCTTGCTCACTCACGCTCCTCTACAACTCTCCTGCTATAGGCAGCAGGTTCTTTTATATTTCACTGCCCTCCTCCTCCACTGATGCTGCGCAGTAGTTCCTCTGTCTGAGCCAGGTGTAAAAGCAGAAATAATCAGTAGAGGGGAGCAATGGCACACAGTTAGAGCAAGGTAAGTCAGGCATACAGATTTTCAATAACCCTTGCAGATGATAGTAAACTGCACAACAGTACCTTGATCTGAAATGGGCAGCAGTCCCCACCCCTTTGACAATACTGTCTCTCCTGGTGACATAGTAATCATCAAGATGAATTTCACTGGAAGGAATTTTTCAGTTAGCCAAGTATCTGTGAGGGCTATAACATCAAAGTTGTTGGCTGAGGCACATGATTTGAAATCTGCTTTTCTATCCATAAAACTCTGGATGTTTCAGTAAACAATCTAAATCATGTTGCCACAGGGGTCAACAAATCCCAGAACCTGATGTCCCAGGCTAGCATGAACTAATTAGGGAGAAGCACTTTTAATGGTATTGGTTGTCCATGGACTACCAAAGTAGTGCTGACTGCCTTGCATTTCTTTTTTACTTTAGCTGCCTGCTATGTGTGGTTTTGGCAACTAGATGTCCTTCCTCCATGTGAGTAGAGCTCCGCCACCAGTCACATGATTGTGAGTTCAGCAAATTGGCGCCCCATGTGGTATGCTGCATGAAGAATGGAAGCTGGAGTAAATGCAATCTGCACGCTCGCCTGGATGCCTGCCCCACAGCAATCTGAACTGCCTCCCACCCAACCAGCCCACCCACCCAGCCAACACATAATCTGTACCAGAGCCATCCACAGGACTGACAGGTGGTCCAACAAATGGATTCAGTTGTACGGTAGTAGCAGTGTCTGTCAGTCCTGGCATGAGGGGAGGAGTGCGGGGGCTGGAGAGAACATTTGCTGGCAGTTAGGTAAAGCACCATTTTCACCTCAGCAGCAGACTTGGATGCATCTCAGTGCGATCGGAGCATGTGTGTTTGGACTGAGAGTCAGTTTTTTCCTAATTGCTAGCAAGCTTATGGGAGTCAGACTGGTGAAAAAAAATACTGAATGAATATCAATTTGTTTTGAGAGAAGCAGGGGTGGGGAAGGTATTTAGGACCAGAGGGGAGCCTAGAGAATTGGGTGAGAGACAGTGGGAGGTCTGGTTTGGGTCCATATTGGCCTTTTACTTGGCTAGTGGCTTAGTGGCTTTTGCCACACAGAGATCGAGGGAACAGTCAGAAATAAAGTACAAAAAGAAAGTACTGAAAAAAAAAAGTACAGTGAGCTGACTGCTGAGCTACAACAGAACAGAATTGGGGCAAAGTTGGCAGACAGAAAACTTGCAGTCTACTCTAGCTAGCTGTCTGAGAAGAAATAAAAAAGCGGGGGCTAAAAGTTTGTGTTGCCAAAAAATAATAAAATGCTGCCCTAACACAGTGTAAGAAATAAGAGTGAGGGTCTGTGTGTGTTGCCTAAAACTTAAAAACTGAGAAGAAACAAAAGTGTGAGAGGCTTTGACTGTGTGCTGCCCTGTTGCCTACCTGCCCTATGAAAACTTAATAAAAGCAAGGGCTAGGAATAAAGGAGTGAGGGCTTTGTTTGTGTGGTGCCCTAAGAAAACTTAATAAAAAGGAGAGGGAGAGGTGGGGTAGAAATTGGAAAAGAAAAATATATTTAATTAAAAGAAAAAATCACATTTTAAACTGCTGCAACTGTGTGAGACATTAAATCCAGCCTGTGTGTGTTGAGGCCGGGTGAGGGACAGTAGTGGAGGACAGTAGGGCAGAGAGAGGCAGAAATTAAATAAAAAAACCTGAAAAGAGAACAAGTGATGGAGAGAAATACAAAATACATAAAAATATTCTGAAGAAAGTACAGTGTACTGAAGTTAAAAAGTTTAGCCTGTGTAAAGTGTGTAATGTGTAGCTAGTACTACGCTCCTATATTGCTGTGTCCCTGACTCTAGCTGGCTGCCTCAGTGAGGTCACTTGAGCATTGTGAATTTCAACATAAACAGAATAAAGTGTGTTTCCTGTGTTCACTGTTGTTCACCCACCCAAGCATTACCCTAACACTACCTGCCTCCCCCCACCCACACTCAGTCAAGAAAGGAGGACACTCACACACAGGTATTATAAAATACATTTCATTTGCAGAGTAAGCAAGTGTGGAAAAAAGTTAAAAACATGACAAATAAAAATATAGCCATGCAAAAGAATAAGAAACAAAAGACTCTTTTTTTCTATGTGGTCGGGAGTAGCAGCTGCCACTGGGCCTAGCCAAACAGAAAGACAGTCTTCTCAAGATAAAAGAGACATTAAGTCTTTTTCTGCTGTGGTAATGGACATAACAGCAACTGAGGCTGATGTGCAGCAGCAGCAGCAGCATTCATCAATGATAAATTAAACTGTGAAGTGGAAGCATCTGTTTCCTCCTGTCCTACAAACCTAACTTTGCTGAGTTGGCAAGGAGGCATGATCTCTAAAGACAAAAAAGATGACCAGGAGAAAAGGACAAGAATGTTTCAATCTCACTGGTTGAACACTTATAAATGGTTGAGATATGATGATAAAAATGGACTGATGTTTTGCACTGTGTGTGAAAAGTGCCCCACTATTGCAATTCCAGCCTTTTCAAAAGAACCAAATGTCCTTGCAGCAGGCTATAACAACTTTTGTATTGAGTCACTACAGGCACATGAAAAGTCAAATCTGCATGTGTTATGCCAGAACCATCATATTCTGGAAAGTGGGAGGTGAGCAGTTCAGTGTGATATTGCAGAGTCACCGCCTTATCAAGTCTTTGCACAGTGGAAGAGGCCACAAAGGTGAAGATTAGATGTCTGTTCAACACAATGCTCTCCATTGCAAGAAATTTGCACCTTTTTCTGATATGAAATAGCTATGTGAATTATAAGAGAAAAATGTTATTAAGCTAGGTATGAATTATACCAATGATTAGCGAGCCAGAAACTTTTGCAGACCTATATCTGCTGTTCTTTCCAAAACCCAGACACAGACTCTTAAGAATGCTAAATATGTGACAGTTCTTGCTGATGGCAGCACTGATGTGGCTATAATTGAATGGGAAAATGTGTTCCTGCATTACGTAGACCCTAACACAAAAGATGTATGTACATATCTGATCCAGGCTGTGCCCTTGTAATTTGCGCATGCTGAAGGTGTCTTTAATGCAATAAAAAGTGTATTAGATTCACTACATGTACCGCTCACTGACCTATCAAATGTAAGCAATCCAGGGCCACTTTTGATTTCTGCCAATTTTGATGGGGCAAGTGTAATGATGGGTGAAAGGGGGTGGAACCGTTGCGAAGTTAGGGGACCACTGTCCTCACATCATTGCCATGCATTGTGTTGCCCATAAACTGGAGTTGGCAGTTCTTGATGTAATGAAACCAAACCCCTTCATATCAAAGCTTGAAAATACTCTAAAGAGCATATTTAAATTCTACCACTATAGTCCAAAAAGATGAGAGCTACAAGAAATTGCACATGTGATAGATATTGTACTGGCACACTTTAATGCAATTAAACAGGTGAGATAGCTGGCCAGTAGATCACATGACAGTTCACACAGTTCAGGTGAATCTACCTACAGTTGTTCAGCATTTGCAACAAATTGCATCTGTTGCTGATGGTTCAAAAGCAAAGGTGCTGTTAAAGAGGTACAGTCTGTACAGTTTGTCAAATCACTTTTATATCCTTCAAGATTTTTTGCCCATACTTAGAAATCTTTCCCTGCAGTTTCAAAGAGATGACTTAATAATTCTTGAAGTACTACATATCATTGAGACCTGCCTTCTCCAGCAGATGGAACTGAAATCAAAGCCAGGGAAATACATGATGGCTTTCATAGCTCATTACAAACCTCAGAACAGATGCTTGGATTATGTAATTTCACAGAAGGGAGTCGAGAAGACTGTGCCCCTCACATTCAAAGGCAACTATCCTGAAATCAATTTTGGGACTCATACACAACTGCAGACATTAGCGACGTGCAGCAACAGATTACATCGATGTAAGATTTAAACATTTCTGGTGCTTCAGAAATGGTTCACCTGTTTGGATTTTAAATAGTTTGATCTACCAAGAGAACAACTTGTGGAGTTTGGGACCAATGAAGTGTCTAATCTGGCAGCATATTTTAATTTTTCCATTGAAGAGCAGCAGGAAAATATTAGATCAGAATATGCTGCATTTAAGGCACTTCTGAAATCTGCAGTTGACAAACCCTATCTGCAGGTGCATACAAGATTGCTGAAAGAAAAAACGCTCCAGATTGTTCACATTCTAGAGTTAATGGAAATACTACTAGCAAAGAGTGTGTCAACTGCAAAGTGCGACGAGTGTTCTCCATTTAAAACCTGATAAAGACAAAAATAAGGACATGTCTGGCAGATGACACACTACAGTCACTTCTTCAGATAGCAGTAGAGGGTCCCAAACTATGTGACTTCAATCCAGATCCAGCAATAAACCACTGGCTCCTGTGTGGTCCAGGCATTCGACATGTTCATGGGCATGCTGCTGCTGCTGATACAACTGAATCTGATGCTACTGTATTTCATGCTGCTAGCACTGCTGCTGCTGCTTCTGCTCCACCATCACCATCATCCTGTCCTAGCACCACTAATGCTTGATGTTGGTGACAGTTCTGAATCTGAGTTCTGATTATATTTGACTTAATTACTCTATGCTGCATTCTGGCTTGTGACTAAGGACTGGACAGAGTTGAGCACCACTTGATTCAGACTTCAGATCACTCAATCTGTATTAAAAAGAAACATTTAAAGGTCATTACATCTTTGTTTTTACTGTTTTCTATAGCCCACACCATGTAGTATTAATAATAGAATGACAGCCATTTACTTTGCTGCTACACAATTTCCTTAAAATATGGCCTTCTGACCATTGGACTACCACTCACAACAGTGGGATTACCATTTTTGGAAAAGTCAGTTGTCCTGGACCACTACATAATTTTGAGATTTGTCAAGCCCTGTGTTGCCACCTACTGGGGGAAGGGCAGTATTGACTGAGTTGAGTGAGGAGGAGGGGTCTGGGTTTGGGTGGAAGGAGCCGTAGAGTAGAAGTAAGAGATGGATTAAGTGTCTGTGCCTCTGAGTTAGGTAATATAGTTTATTAGGGGAGGAGTGGGAGATGTGGATTAGTAGGTGCTGGTTCTTGTGATGGTTTCCAAGTAGGGAGTAGCAACTGTGCTGAAAGCAGATGTTGTTGATACAGTTGGCTGAGTGGAGACATGGACCAGGGGCAAAGAGAAAAGTCATGGATGTCCCATGTGAGGGAGGGTGTGGAGGTAACTGGGAGGCTCAAAACATTGTGTGGGAAGGAATTACAGAGTATTGTAGGTAGAGAGAGTTATTTTCCCAAGGTGGATGGAAGTAAGGGGTTCCCAAGTGGAGTGGACCACTGACAGGTGCAAGGAATAAGAATAAGAATGTTTCAAAGGTGAGTACAAAGGTGGTCATTTTGATTGGGGGTACTGGGTGGGTGGTGGGATTGGGCACAGTGAGCTTTTGATTAAGTGAGAAGGAAGAATCTGTAGAGATGTCATAGACAGAGTGAGGATTTTGGCTTGCTTGAGTTTGGTGAGGTATTCAAGAGTATGAACTGGCTGTGGGAAGGGGTTTGATGTACCATTCAGACTTAACACAGAGAGTAAGTGAGAATGTCGGAAACTACAACTGGTTTTATAGGAGTATCTTACATAGGGCAAAGTAGGTCGGGTGAGAGGGTAGAGTGCTGTGATTGGTTGTCAATAGATTAAGTTAAAGCTCCTAAATCTGGGACACAGGTGGAAAGTGGTATGTGAGGGCCAAATGAGGATAAACATTGAGGTTCTTTGAAGAATGGATGTGCACAGTGCAAGAGTGTTGAGAGTGACTGGTTGGTTGGGTTCTTACAGTGTGGGAGGGTAGAATAAAAAGAAATGTGGTTAGGTAAATTGGTTATGGGCAGGCAAGATGTGCTTTTATGTGGGGGAAGGGTGTGTATATATGTGGAGTGCCAAACCCTGGTGGGAGTGGTGGGTTAGGATGGGTGGGATTATCCCCTATGCACACAGCATTGCAAAAACAATCAGGACAGGTACACCAACTGAATAATACAGAAGGGGCCAGGTCCAGATGTGCCAGTGTTTGCCGGTCCAAGATGGCACCAGATGCCAATGTTGCATGATCCTGAGATTTACCTTGAGGTTTGTTGGGGGCTCCATAGATCACAGGAGCCTTGTGGGAGGGTTGTAGGAAGAGCCCTCATGATCTGTGGGCTGCAGACAGATGATCCATGAGCTCAGGAAGAAAGAAGGAAAAATTAGTGAGTGTGGGAGGAAAGAAGAAAGTCAGAGGAGGAGTGAAGGGGCAGGGGTGAAATTGGATATCTGGGAAGGAGAGCAATAGGCAGGAACAAAGGAACAATTTGGAGGAGAAGGTAACCCAAGTCCTGGGCCAGAAAAAGTGTGGACCTATTTGAATGGGTTTTGGGGGGGGAATTGGAGCAGGAAAGAGTAGACTCAGTGAAAAATGATGAGGGGTATGTTATAGAAGCTTAGTAAGTGAGTGGATTAGAGTAGTGTTCCAAAACAGGCCAACTACTAGGCAGCAGAAGAAGATCTCTGTTCCAGAGCAAAAGATGGGGGGTGCTCAAAAATTATATCCATAGACATTCTTTTTCATTTCCAAATATCCTTTTTATTCTTAAATATGGCAAACCTCAACGTTTCGCCTAATGTATAGGTTTTTCCAAGAGATGCCTTTCTAAATAAATATATAAATATATACAGTTAAATAATTTTCCACACCCAGAAGTAAAATCTATGATTTTATTATTTTATTTCAACGTAAGAATGATAATGAAAACATATTATGACTTTGTTTTATATTCCATATTTCATATTTTTTCAGAATTCTGAGTTAATACATTGATTGAATGAAGGAATTTTTAGATTTATACTATTTAGATGAAGTAAGTAGCATCAGTGCTTGTTTGTCTGCTCACGTTTAGATTTTTATATTAGATTTTACTTCTGGGTGTGGACAGTTATTTAACTGTATATATTTATATATTTATTTAGAAAGGCATCTCTTGGATGCCGGCCCGTCGGTGCAGCGGTGGGATTTCCACTTGCGATGCCAGTGACCCGGGTTTGGAAATGGACCCGGGTCATCGGAGGGCAGGCTGGGCCGAGAAGGATTGAGCGTCCCATGGACTGCTCTCCTTCTCCAGGGGAGAGGTTAGGGGAGACGATCGGCACACTGAGGATTCCTGGCGGAGGCCGGAGGATCTCAGGTGACCGACGCTTATAGTTCTGGGAGGCAGGGTGGATGCTGGCATCATTGCACGTCCCTGCCTCCATAAGGAAAATGGCAGAAAACCAAGGTGGGCAAGGACCGTGTCTCCATGAAGCCCTCCCAGAAGACCTCAGTTCACCACCGTCGCTGCAGGTCCCCCGACTAGATATTGACTCCGTGGTCACGTGGAAATGTGGCCACAGCCTAGCCCTCCAGTGGGGTAAGCCAGGGGTGACTGGGGAACCTCGGCAGCCATAGATGGTGGTCGAGGCTTCCAGGGGCCGTGACCAAGGCTGATAAATGACAGGGTCCTGCCATAGAAAGACAAAATAAAAAAAAAGAAAGGCATCTCTTGAAAAAGCCTATACATTAGGTGAAACATTGAGGTTTGCCGTATTTAAGAATAAAAAGGATATTTGGAAATGAAAAAGACTGTCTACGGATATAATTTTTGAGCGCCCCCCCCATCTTTTCTCTGGAACAGAGATCTTCTTCTACTAACAACACATCAAGAGTGGCAGCCTAAAAAACAAAACAAAAGTGTTCATTTCCTGTGGAACCCCCCCTTTTTCCTTTTTCCTTCCCGAATATAGACACTAGGCAGAAGGACAGAAAGAGAACATACAGTAGCCATATCCAAAATTCAGGAGTAAGAAAAATGTCTGTTAATGAATAGACATTTTTCATGCTTATTGTGAATAATAAACTGTTTGCTTTGTTACTTCTATGTCTTTAGAAATCTTCTGAGCCAAATATACACTAGAGCTATAAATGTCAAATTATGTGGAATTATAATGTATTTAAGATGTGTAACTGTAAGACTGTATTCTTTGAGGATTTTTTTACACTTTTGAATAAGTTCTATTCTGTATAAATTGTAAAGGGTTCTAAGTTGAATGAATAAACTATTACTATTAACAAAAGAGGGGCAGAGCAGCAAAGACAAATTCCAAATGACAGAGAACAAAAAATAGCTTGATTATTACAAGAATTAAATGCATTAAATGCATTACATATAGGCACTTGCAATGCAGTGCACCAAATGTGTGACTTGCTAAATAGAAAATAATGTGGGACAAATGGGCCGCTATGAGAGAGAGGTGGTGAGTCTTAATGAAGTAGAGGAATGGAGCCCTGAGATAAGCTGAAAACACATGTTAGCTATCCTAAGTACACCAACTCCCTGCTTCAATGCTAGTGGCTGTGCAACAACAAAGGAGCGGGACAAACGAGGCAACCCTGGCTATTATACATGGATGTAAATGAGTCAGTGAAGTCAGTCAGTGAAGTAAACAGGCAACTAAGAATACAGACTCCACTGGCAAATATACAAAGGCGCATAGCAGTAGGTAGAGGCACAATAACTAAGCAGGTATTATAAAAAACACCTCTGGCTACTATGCAGAGGTGCAGGACAGTCAGATTGGTAAATGAACAAGCATCAGATAAGGGTAAAAACAAGCATCAATTAATATTGGATAGAGATGTTGGAAATTATATTTTGTCTGCAAAATTCTGCAAAACTGGCAATTTGCCATGCAAAAATATTTGTGAAATTGGTCGTTACGTGAAATATTTCACAGGGTGCAATGTGTAATTTCACTGTGAAATGGTGAAATTTTGCTAGAAAAGCAGTGACATTTTAATGGGGAAAGGCAAATTGTGCCATTTTGTTTGAAAATTTCTCCTTCTGTGGACAAAATCTTGGATTCTGCAGGCAAAATTCAGAATTTTGCAACTGTAAAAATTTTGTGAACGGGCGAATTTAGCGAAATATTTAGCATAATGAAATGTTCCAATTTCACAAATCTCTAATATTGTCCCACTCATATGGCACTGCAAAAAACAATCAGGACAGGTATGCCAGCCAAATAATACAGTAGAGGACAGATCCAGAGCGCGAGTGTGTCCCAGTCCATGATGGCACCAGAATCCAAGGTAGCGTACTCCTGAGATTTACCATGAGGTTTGTCAGGGCTTCATCAACCATGAGAGCCTTGCAGGGAGGGCTGAAGGCAGGACCCCTCATGATGTGAGGGCTGCAGCCTGGTGATCCATGAGCTTGAGGTTTGTCAGGGGCTTCATCAACCATGGGAGCCTTGTGGGGAGGGCTGCAGGCAGGATCCCTCATGATCCGAGGGCTACACCCAGGCAATTCATGAGCTTGAGGTTTGTCGGGGGCTCTGTTGACTGTGGGAGCCTTGTGTGTGATCTGAATTCATTTATCCAACCATTTGGAGATACAGTTTCTATGGGTCATGTTGGGTTCAGACGTCTTGCTGTTTTTTCATTTACTTATAGTTCAGAGGGCCATGAGGGATCTGCTATAGTGCTATATCCAGGATTGTCTGGGCAGTGTGGCTACCATCTAGCTTTGGAAGGTTCTACATCACTGGAGGCTGTGTGCCAGAGGATAAAAACCTATGTAAAGTACATTTGTTTATTTTGATATTTTCCTTATCCCTAGCTGCACTGTTACAGTACTACCACTCCTCCTCCTGCACTCTCTTGTTTGCCCTTATGGGCCATTGCCCTTCTGCAGACTTTCCTGAACATGTCTTCATGCTTGCCATCTGCTGTCTAGACACCTCAAAAGCAACACAACTCATGACAAGGCCCTGGCAAGCCACTGCCACTCTCAGCAGTGGCTGTATATCTCAGACAGGCTCTTCTTCTAGTCAGGAGACATGCTGAAGCTAAGCAGTCTCTGATCAGCCATTTTGTAGACATATTTATAAGGAATGATAGGAAAAATATGATGTTAATGGAGGTCCTACTAAAGGAGAGACTGCTGAGTACCTGGAGACACATGAGCTACAGGATCAGTGGCAGTACAGCTTCATGGGGTGGGGGGTCGTGTGAATCGAATCACATAGATTTCTTTGACTGGGTAACTAGGGATGTGGATCAGGGAGGGCAGTGAATGTGGCCTATCTGAACTTCAGTAACGCCTTTGACACTATACCACACAAGAGGCTGATAAAGAAACTTAGCAACCTAGGGGTGAGAGATAAGGTGGTGTGCTGGGTATCTAACTAGTTGAAGGATAGGAGACAGAGGGTGGTGGCAAACAGCAGTCACTCACAGGATGGAAGAGTGATCAGTGGAGTACCACAGGGATCAGTACTGGACATTGTCCTCTTTAATGTCTTCATAAGTGACACTGCTGAGGAATGGGTGGGGAAGGTGTGTCTCTCTGTGGATGATGCAAAAATCTGCAGCAGGGTGATGAGAATGCAAAGGGATCTGGGAAACTAGAGCAGTGGTCTAGGGAGTGGCAGCTGAGTTTCAAAACCAAAAGTGCAAAATCATGCATCTTGGCTGGAAAATCCAGGGCCTATGTATAAGATAGGGGGAAGATACTTACAGTTGCCAAGTAAGAGATGGACCTTAGGGTGATCATCTTATCTGATGATCTCCAGTTGGAAGGGTAATATGAAAGGGCAGCAGACAAGGTGAATCGAATTCTGGGATGCAGAGGGAGGGGCATCTCTCGCAAAAGAAGGGAGATGGTGTTACCTCTGTATCGCTCACTTGTGAGACTCCACCTTGAGTACTGTGTCCATTTCTGGAGGCTGCACCACCACAAGGACATTGACAGGTGGAAGAGGTGCAGAGGAGGACTGCTAAAATGGTGCGGGGGTTGAATGAGAAATCATTACAAGAGAGGCTGCAGGATTTCAACAAGTACTCCCTGAAGGAGAGGCTAGCAAGATAGGGCATGACTGAGACCTATAAGTTCCTCACAGGGATGAACAAGACACATGAGGGGAGTCTCTAATAGGAAAAGGAGTACCAAAACAACGGGGCACACTGTGAAGCTTGGGGGCTAGTTTAAGAGGGATGTGTGGAAATATTTCTTCACAGAAAGGGTGGTGGATGCCTAGAACAGCCTGCAAGAAGAGGTTGTGGGGCAGAAGATATTGGGGAGCTTCAAACATGACTGGGATGGGCACATAGGTATAAGGAAAAGAGATAATGGAAGAGGAAGGGACAACTGTGATCAAATAGAGTCTGGGGTATAAGGTAGGCAGGTAAAATAGGGCAGCCTAGATGGGTCTGCAGGTCCATTTCCTGCCCACACATTGTAAATATCTTGTGTAACCCCTTCATTTCCTTTTCTCCTTAATTTCTCCCTGCTGTCCAGGGACACCACCTAATTCTCCCTGTCCCCATAAAAGTTGTCCCTGGTGTCTTGTGGCACCCCTGTCCAGCAGTGGATGACAGCACAAACATTCCATAACCTCCTTGTCTGGCTGCTGTCTGACTCATGAAACTGTAGTATTACCATATTAACAGGAAAAGTATATAGATTTAAGAAGCGTTCTGCTTAAAAAGGCAGTTCTATGATGTTCAGGGACATCAAGCGACTAATATATCCTAATACTTAAATATAGATATTGGAGTTCCATGAGTCAGATGGCAGCCAGTCAAGGAGATGAGTGGAGAGTTTCTGCTTACTGCCTTCATGACAACAGACTGGAAGGGCCCAGGGAGTGTGGAAGCCACTGAACACCAAGGACAAGGTTTTTTTTTAATGCCTAATTAATCTTCCTTATTCATACACCCCTGGCTGGCCCCTGTCTAGACCGATCCCCCAAGTCCCATCACCTGACTCCTCTGGAACATACTTATTCTGATGGATCTTCTGCCACAGGACTTGTATGAAAGGGCCCAGTGGTCAGCACTGGACTTGTGAGGGACCAGACTGTCACTAAGCTGTGGCCAGTTGAAATGCTGTAGGCATCAAAGCATTGGTCACTCTTCCCTACTGTCTCACAGCTGTCACTAGATTCCTCCAGATGGCAGTTGACCAGCAAGCTGTGTGAACCCCATGGAAAAGTCTTTCAAGGACATCCAATCCTCCCTCCCTGGCCAACCCCCTGTAGAAACAAAACTTAGTTATAAAAATATTTTATTATATTATTATTTTGCATTATTATAAGTACTATTTTGTATCCTTGATAAATGCTTAATTACTAATTATTAATTAGTGAACTTGGGATGTCATACTAAGGCATCTGGTCAGCGTTCTTGTCTACATGAGCTCTACAAGCAAGAAGAAAACTTGCCTGCAAAAAGCTTCTGCTGAAGAATGGCTTTCAAAGCTAAGAAAAAAAATGGTTGAGTTTTAAAACTTTATTTTCAATTCATCCTACCTAAAGGAACAAGCATTTGTCAATGCCGAATGTTTGCTTTCTGGTATTAGCATTGGAAATGCAGGAGTTAGACAGATGCAGAATAGGAATGGCAGTGAAGTATTGAACTTCATGCCAACCCCACCGCCATCCTGTAGGGATGGACAGGCACTGGGTTAAGTGTTTGGGTCATCGCCCATGACGGTCATGCCATGTCACCTCACCCTATTCTGCAGACACTGACACATGTTGAGGTGTGCCATAGGGTGTTTGGCTTTACAGTCATCCCCTTCCATAAGGACATACAGTGAAATGGGTGCAGTATAGGATAATCGGGTGAGGCCTGGGACTGAAGAGTCCAAGGTGTACCTCGATGCCTCTCAGGGGTGGGGGTGGGATGGCATGAGCAGTACAGTCAGCAATCCAAAGGCACACCCCGATGCCTGACAGTTTGTACAGGGTAGGACGTTATGGTTAGAAACCCTAATGCCTCGGGCGTTTGTTGGTATTTACACTACAAATTTTCAACATGGCCTTTTTGTGACCCCACCTATAAAAGCATTTTAGACCTCTCCTCATGAAGAGTGGCAATGTGATTTTGTCAATGTGTCCTGAACAATGAGTTCCAACAGCGACAGTGCCAGTCTCACCACATGTACGAAAACACAGATCAGGCAGGATGTGAAGAATGACAGCTGTACCATCCATAGGGAGGTATGAAGAGATGCCAATGTTGAAAATCTGTAGTGGGAATATTAAAAATGCTTGCACTTCTGAGCATATGTGGAAACTGTGAAACACATGCGCGTAACACAGTCATTTTATGGACCTTCACCACCAAATTTTCAACACAGGCATTTTAGGAGCTCTGCTCATGAACAGTGTCACTGTGATTTTCTTAATGTGTCCTGAACACTGATTTCCCACAGCAACCACGCTATTCTGGGACGGAAGTGTGAAAACGCATTTTGGCCAGGATGTGAAAAATGACAGCTGTACTGTTCTTATGAAGGCCAGAAGGGCCAGAAAAATGGCAATGTTTAAAATCTGGAGCGAAAATACTCTGAAGTTATGAGTGTGCATGGAAACTGTGCAATGCACACTCGTAACACAGTCATTTTATGGACTTTCATCACCAAATTTTCAACATTGGCATTTTAGGACCTCTGATAATGAACAGTGTCACTGTAAATTTGTTAATTGGTCCCAAAAGGTGATTCCATGCAGTGACCACAAAATCACCTTTCGGGACAGAATAAAGCCATGACAATGGCAGAATTCATGAGGAGGGGTCCCAATAACCCCATGTTGAAAATCTGGTGCCAAAATTCCCAAATAATGCCTGAGATATGCACCAAAGTTAAAAAAAGAGCATTTATGCCAATATAGAGTTTACCGGAATTTCCTCAGTTGGTGGTCAACTTTGAAGAGTGCAGACGTGTTCCCGGTCCACAGAAGATCGTCGCACTGGGCTCCGGAGGTAAGAATGGGGTAGGGTGTGTGGAAGGCAGGGTGTGCAGAAGGTATGGTAGAAGGGCCAATGGATTCCGGCGAGGACTGTTTTTGCTTTTACAGGGAAAAACAAACATTGAGGAACATTTTTTTTTAACAGGAACATTTAAGATGGACATTTGCATGCTGGGGTGGGCCTCAACGTGCCAACCTAGTGTGTTTTTGGGGGAACTGTAACTGATGGGGATTGGGCAGTCCTGTTGGCATATACAGGGGCACAATGGCGGGATTGGGCACCCCTCGGCACACACTACTTTTGTTCGGGAGGGGACATTATGCCTACAGGAGTGGGCTCACCATCATCAAATCAAACTGGGAGGGGATTGTGCCAATGGGAGTGGGCTCCCCATCAGCAACCTGAAGCTGAGCAGCGGACTAAAGCCGATGGGGATTGGGGCCCCATCGGCAAACAAGCTACTGTTGTGGGGGTACATGCTGCTGAGGGTATTGGGCAACCCCTCAGCACTGGGGGCTCAGTAATATTGTTTGTGAACTTGACAGCAAGCCACTGCCATGTTCACAAACAAAATTACAGTACCAACGTTCCACCCAGCAATGACGGGTCACTCCCTCATTGCAGCGGAATGACTGACGCTGCAATGATGAGGCAGCCCCTGATTGCTGTGGTGAAAACATTTGTACTTAGTGGCACTTTTGGAGACCAGTGTCATCGGCACACTGTGCCTTCATTGGTCCACCAGTACTAAGCCCCCAAATGCTGTGCCTCCCTTAGCTGTCACAGTGCCGTGCCTCCTCAACTCCCTTCTCTCCTAATCTGTCGCATAATGTTTCTTGCGTATGCATGCAAGCAAACATAAAAAGGGACATAGTATCTATATCTTTCCATTTAAGGCAGGGAACTATCCTTAAACTGCCCCCCATCACAAAGCTTCTGCAGATGTGACTTCCACTCGGTTCAGTCCTGGTTCCAAAGAAAAAACTTAAGCTCAACACTTCCAAAATAGTTGCTATGACTTTTGGAACCACTCAAAGATTAGCCAATGCTATTAATGCCCCTCCAATCATGTCTCTCAAAGGAACCCCGCTAAAGATTGTTCCCTCATACAAGTATCTAGGAGTCTGGCTAGACCCACAGTTAAATTTCACTATCCACATTAATTACATGGCCACTAAACTCCACCCTAAGCTTAATATACTGTACCACAACAAAGACTCTTTCCCTCTCCCCATACATAGGGAATGTCTAATAAAAATGATTATGCCAGTCTTTGATTATGCTGACTTTGTTTACTGCACTGCACCCTCTACATCACTCTCTTGATGTGATTCCCTCTACTATGCCTTCTGCCATTTTGCCTCTAACTCTCCATACAGATCCCACCACTGTTCTCTACTATCCTGTCTGACCTCTCTCTGCTCACACACAGGCTTCTCATCCACTCTGTAGCCTTCATTTCTAAATTCTGGTTTAATCTGCCCCCCACTGCATATCTCTTGCCTCCTCTCACCTGTTCCAGCTCTCAACATATTCCCTATGTTCTAGGAACTCACGCCTTTTCTCACCCCTACTCCATCCTTGAACATGGCAAATCTTCTTCCTCTGTCATTTCCCCTCTGTGGAACACCCAGTCTCTCTCTTATGCAGCTCTTCCTATCACTCCTTTGTCAAATTACTGCTCCTTCTACTTTTCCTTCTTGCTCCCATAACACCACTTAGCACTTGAAATGTTTTCCCTGTTATAACAACACTGATTTTGAGTTACTCTGTACTATTTACAGTTGTCTCATTAACTTGAAATGTCTGTCCCTTGTTGTAACTACTCCAGTCTTTGATACTCCATTCCATTGTACAGTTGTCTCTCTGTGTGGCCTATTTTGCTGTATTGTATTCATTGAAATATTTTATTATGCTTACTATTGCATAATTGTGTACTGAATGCCTTGTACTATATACTGTGATTCCCATGCTCCCTGTCCCTGGGTCACACCTGGAGACAAGCCTTGGCTCAGTGTGCATTTTCCAGTCACCAGAGACAGTTATCATAGAAACTTTGACAGTTGACAAAGTGCAGAAGGTCTCTGTGGTAGTTGGAGCCGACAACTCTTCCAAGTACCTAAAGTTAAAACAGATATATTTTTCTTCTTATGGAAAAGGACTTTAGTTGTAAAAAAGGCAACAAGCTGCCAGCATGAAACGTACACAGTTGGTAAAGAATATTTTAACCTGTTGACTGGTTAAATTTGGGACATACAACTTAAAGAGATGCTGAGTTATTTGATGTTTTACTTTATATCACGAATCTTAAAGTAAGCATATCAAGTTTGATCGTCAGTGAAAGATGGCATCATAACAAATCCAAAGATATAATTTGCATGTGTGCATCTTGTTACTCAACAAACATATACCATCTAAAAGAAGTATGAAAAAAACAAATTGACTGCTTGATGTATGTGCTTTCTTGGAAAACAAAGAACCATGTGCCTACAATGGAATTCCATGCTTTTAAGAACTTTCCTAAATAGTTTTCTGGAAGACAGTTACCATATTCTAAAGCTGGAGGCATGAGAAACAAAGGCGTTACTGTGTTTTAAAAGAATTTGCTGAGAATTAGGGTTATAGTCATTATTAACATATCTCAGGAAATTTTTTCTCTCACAGTCCTGGAAGACATCTCAAAAGACTATATTTAATGAGTTGGATTCAAAAACATTTATATGAAGACTGTATCATATTGCATGGAAAAGTTATGAAGAAAAGTCATATTAAGTTTAAAACCTGAGCTTTAACCAGAGGGGCAGTCCTTAAAAACGGTGGAGAGATAACCCATACATCAACTGCAGGATCCAATCAAAATTGACAAATTTTACAGGAAATGATGTCAGGACTATTCTGTGGCCAGAGAAAATAAAACTAAGCTCTGAAGGAAAGCAAATGGCTCAGTCCTCAGGAGGAGCTGTGCCTATGGACTTGCAAGTTTGTTTATTTTATTGTTTTAAGATTCCTTCAAGAGCCTAAAAACCTAAAGCCAAGCCTGCTTGGTGACATCTGGACTAAGAAGCAACTAAGCCTTCATTGCTGTGTTTATACCAGAGGTGCTAAAGCCTGAGTTTTGAGCCTGGAAGAAAACAAAAACTGCAGCAAAACCAGCCACAAGGAAAATAGCTTTCTACAGCAGAATCTTTTCAATACTGGTACAGTAAAGACTTTTGTTTGTGTAATGGACATTTTGACTGAAGTAATGTTTGAAGTTCCTGCCAAAACCAAAACAACAACAGAGACTGCTTACTGATGTCCATCAGCCAAAAAGCTAGTTTGCAGTGCTGTATTGACAATAATTGGGTCCAAATTCTAGGGTTCGAGTGGAAAAAATAGTAAAAATAGAAACGGCCACAAAGTCCAGTTACTAAAAGAACTTTGCTATCCAGGAAAAAGAAGAATTTTCATTAACATTCTGAAATTTCACTTTAAAATAGTTAAGACATATGAAGCCTACAGATACATAAACAAGGTCTGCTCTAAATCTAGAAATAGCAGTGACACCATTGATCTAAAACTTCTGTCCCTCACCTTGGAAGAAGTGATCCACCCCTTACCAAAATTCTCAACCTCTCCCTGTGCCAAAGTCAATTCCCCAACACATGGAAGGCTGCTATAGTCACACCAGTGCATAAAGGGGGCGACAAATCCACACCAGGGAACTATCGCCCATATCGATACTTCCACCCTCTCCAAAGCTCTTGAAAGGATCGTGGCAGATCAACTATCAGACTACCTGCAAAGTATGATCTACTCTGGCATTCAGCAACACAGAGTTAGGAAAGGACACAGTAATGCCCACGGCCTCTACTTGATTTCTCTAGTGAAACTCACAAAGCCTTGGATAAGGGTTATTTAACCGAGCTGTTTTCATAGACCTCACAAAGGCCTTTGACACTGTTCACCATAGCCTTCTAAACTCTCTTCAGCTCAACATTGGGCTAGCCGAGGACCTGGAGCCTGGGTAAAAGTTACCTGGCACAGCGTTCTCAAACAGTAAAAATCTGTGAGGTTCTCTCTGACTCCAAACCTGTTCTCTCTGGTGTCCCCAGGGCTCAATTTTAGGTCCTCTCCTCTTCAGCCTATTTCTAAACTTGCTTCCAAATCCTCCCTGAAAATTAATACTCTATGCTGATGACCTGTAATTCTCTCCTCCCATAAGGATCCAAATCCACTATGACAGAGCTTGCAGCTTGCTTTCTCATGTGTTGAAAAGTAGTTCCTTGAGCACAAACTGGTCCTAAATAAAAAAAAAACAAAAGTCATGCTTTTCGCCAGTCATCAAAACAGAAATAGGCATACTCCACTCATCATAAAAACTTCTCTTGGAAATACACTAGAACAAGTGAACACCTTCAAATACCTTGGTATCACTTTTGACGAATGTCTTACTTTTGTGGCCCATATCGATAACACTGCAAAAACAGTACACCAGCGCATTGGAATTTTGTACCAGAACCATCAATTTCTCAACCAAGCTGCCTTGAGGATTGCTGTTCAAAGCTCGATCATCTCAATCATAGACTATGGTCTAATTGTCTATGGCTCAGCTACTACCACTGCACTAAAGCGCATCTCAACAGCACTAAACAAAACCTGTCGACTCCTCACTGGAGCACAGAGATGGACCCACACTTGTGACCTCTACATGGAAACCGGTTGGTTGCATCTTTCCAATCACCTCATGTATCTCACCTCGTGATGGCAAAAAATCAATCTTGGGACTCACCCTCCATGTATCCGGACCTGCTCTGCCTGAACAATGGCACTCATACCACCAGAAGATCTGACCTCCAACCTTTCCTTGTCCCTAGATGCCGGACTGCTCAAGGACAAAGATCTTTTATATACCGTGCCCCTGCCTGCACAATGCCCTTAACCTGCCCTCCCTATCCTCCACGACATTGGGAGCTTTCAAATCCATACTTTAAAGCTCACCTCATAGCCTCCAGCTCCTGTGACTGCTTTGACTAAAGTCTCATCCCACTGAGTGCACTTACATTTGTTTCACTCAACCACCATGGTCTCTCTTTGACAAAGACAACCTGAGTACCACTAACCTGGTTCTGTCTGCTCTAAACTTATTTCTCCTCTCTTCCCTCTCAAGCTCTCTAATCCTTATTCCTTGCCCTTGACACTGCCTCTGAGTTCCTTTTTCTTTTCTGTACATAAATGTTACTGTTTAGTTGTGGCCTTGTTAAACGGCTTACTGATTGTTTGTAACACTGTCTACTATGTTTTTTTACTTAATGACTTGGAACCTTAGTAAAAGAGCCTTGGCTCAAAGGTATTAATTCCTAGAACAATAAACTTCAAATGAAGCAAGAATCCAGATTCCACAGCCAACCAGATATCTGCATATTATTTTAATTAATTTTTATAATATTTTAATTGGGTTTAGTTGGGAGGTTGAATGGAAAATTAATTTATTAAATATAGAAGCTTAGGTACATGGCTTAAGCATAAATTTAAATAATGATATATATATATATATATATATATATATATATATATATATATATATATATATATATATATATATACATTTTGCATGCCATAAAGTATTGAAATAAATTGTATACCAAAATATAATCCAAAGCATTAATGTAAAGAGTTTACAAGTTCTCATGCAGAAAAGTAGGGCTATGTACAGAAGTGTGCTTTATGCATGGTATACAGCTAATACTATTCATTGCATTGAATATTGCTTATTTCTTTGTTGTTTTGCTTATTTTCTTAACATTTGTTTTGTTTGCTGAAAACTTTGTTGTTTTATGTTTGCATTGCTTTTCATTGTGTTTACAAGGTTTTATATCTATGCAAAATATCAGTAATTAGAAAAACTGAACAGGGACAAATACAATCTATTTTTCTACATATCACATCTGGATGTGTCAAAAATGTTTTTCCAGTTATCAGGAACTTATATACAACAGGTATAAAATAAGATTTGAGCAAATCTTATAATTATTTATGTAATTATGCAAAATGTTTGACATGGGGCTAAAGGCCTAGCTAAGTGCCCATAAGAAATTGGTATTCTGACCAATTCTTATAATATCCCCAGAGTGGCCCGTGTCCATTCCTGAACCCAGGATTATACCTGCTTGATTGCCTCTGTGTCATTTTTGTATTAATGACCCCAGATCTGCACTGCAGTACTCCAGGTAGGGCCTTACCAGGGCCTTGTGAAGTGGCAGGATTACTTCTCTGCTGGTGACTAACCCCACCCCCATTATAATGCACCCAAGCATTTTGCCAGCATATTACATTTGCTGCACATTGCTTGTAATCTTCTTCAAATTGGATGAGTGCCAACAAAGTAAGTTATTTTTTTATAAAGATTTTCATTTGGGAGGGTTAACGATGCTGGACAAATGTCTTTTTATGTGGTTAAAAATGGTATATGAATATGATGTCAGCTGTTCCATGAGAGAAATCCACAGTTATTTGTATGGTGCACAATCTTATAACAGAATTTATATATGCACTAAAAGACAAAATAGATTTAATCATGTCTGAGACTTTTTCTTTTTAACAAGGAAAGACACACTAAGCTGAAGCTTGTCTACAGGTGTGACCTGGGAGCACAAAGAAGTTAAGTGACTTGTTCATGGTCACACAGTGTGCAAGTGGGGGCTGTGGGATTCAAACCCAGTTCTCCAGTTTACAGCTCAGAGCCTTAAACCGCTGCACTATAAAGCCTCCTTACTGTCTAAAACATTCAGTGTTATGCAGTGTAGATCTCACAGTGCTGTTTAACAATGATCATTTTTAAATGATATGTGAAAAGGGGATTACATAAGATATAACCAGGTAATTTGCATAAATGGCTATCATTTAGTCATCACTGGCTCGCTATTCAAACAGTTAATGCAGCACTAACCAGATAAGCTCCATGCTAACCATGAAAGCACCAGTGGTCAGAGTGGGAGCAATATTCAAAGGCTTCCAGTGCTGCACAAACCTGATAGTGCTGTTTAACCCTGCCAAACCCTACCATTAATGTGGTACTCTGACTACACCCTCCTGATCACCCATGCTGGGCTTTTGAAACATGTATGCCCTGGTATCTTTTGTTCCCCATCCCGCATTGCTCATGTTTGCTTTTGAAACATGTATTCCCTGGTGTCTAGTGGTCCCTGATCAAACATGCTCGGCTTTTGAAATATGTATGTATTAGTAACTAATGGTCTTCCCTACCCAACTGGCCATACTGGGCTTTTGAAGCATGTATGCCTTGGTGGCTAGTAGTCCACCTAATCACCAATGCTGGGCTTGCACAGCATTTATTTCCCAGCATTAAGTGGTCCCCACCCCAATTGCCCATTCCTGATTGAAAATGCAACCCCAAGGTAGTCTTGTGACCCTGCTGAAGGTTCTGACCCTCATTCAACCCACCCACTTGGACCCACTGCCCACCCCACCACCACATCCAGACAATGGTTGGTACAATATCTATGGCAACCAGGGCACCTCCTCAGCTGGTTGCTGTCTGACTGTCAGTGAGTGATCACGAGTACAGTTTCATGATTGCTCATTGACAGTCAGATAGTGGCCAGCCAATGAAGTGAACAGAGGGCTGTGCTGGTCTACATTGATGAAGTTCTAATTGGTGTCTTGGTAATGGGGATGGGTGAGCCACTAGTTCTAAGTGGGTTGGTTGGGTGGGGGTTCCGCAGTTGTTCAGCAGTGGGGTTCACTAGACTACTGGGTAGATTGCACTTTTTAAATGTGAAAGCGTGATCAGTGGATGGGCAGATTGCTAGAGACCAGGGAATAAATGATGCATAAGCCCAGCATGGATGATTAAGGTTAGACCACTAGACACCAAGGCATACAGGTTTTAAAAGCCCAACATGGGTAATTGGGAGGGACCACTTAGAATACATGATTCTCAAGCCTAGTAGAGGTGATAGGATGTATGGCATGCTAGTGAGCCCATATAGGGTATGCTATTGACCCTTATAACCTTGCATGCATAGTGTATTCTTTATACCTCCTTAATGCCACCCATTTTTCCTCACCATCTTGGCCACTTCCTAAAGAACCATAATGGTTCTTTGCTCCTTCTACTTTTACTCACTTCCTTTACAAAAGGTTGATTTCCTAAATATGCCATCCCTTATTTTTCCACACTGTGCCTCTACCTGTCCATGGCAACCCCACCCCATGTGGCAGCTTTTGAGGCAGTCTCCCATTTCCTTAAAATCCATCCTTCTAAAGTTCAAGACTCTCATCCTCTTAGGGTTTGCCTCTGTTCTCATGTTACTGATAAACCACACCGTACAGTAATCACTGGTACCTAGGGGACTGTCACAGTGATGTCTGTAACGCCATTCCTGTTTGTTAGCACTAGAGGTGTGTGAAGCTGCAAAAATTCAGTCTGCCTAAAATTTTGCCTATTTTAACTGATCCACAAAGTTGTCCACAATTTGAAGTTGCACTTTGCATTCTATTTGCAGTTTTGCAGAATTTTGAATTTGAAAACTTTGATGCATGTTAATTCAATAACTGAAGTATCTCAGATCCACAAAACTGGAACTTTGCTTTCGAAATGTTGTATAATATTCAAAGTTTCCAATGTACCATGGGATAGGAGGTCACATATTGCTGAACAGCCAATGAGAAGCTAGTTTGGTCATTTTTAGAGGGTAGTGTGTTGAAGAGAGACTTAGAGAGTAGAACATGTGCTTGTTGTAGCAACCTGGAGTCAAAATATAAATATAGCATACTATAAAAGATCATTTTGGTGGTAACATTTCTTCAGAACTGTGTTTGTGAGTTCCCTGTGCACACACACAGTACTTTTTATGTTGATCTTTTCTTGTATTCTTTATTAAAAGTATTTAAGTTTGTTTTAAGAGAGAAATAGTGGTTTGGTGGCATGGGTGGGGGAGGGTAGCAGCAATTTAGAAGGCACACTTGTGTTCAGTAAAAAATCACTGGCCAAGTGCCCTGCATTTTCTCAAGAAAAACACTACTTTTCTGAGTGTGCTTAAACCAGAGTGATTGCTGTTTGTGTCTCTGTCGGGACACATGTATTAGGAAAAATTAATCACTGTCCTCCTGACTGAGATTTAACCCGAGTGATTATTGTGTCTCTGTCGGCACACCTTTATTTAGAAAAAAATCATTGTCCTTCTGACTGCGATTTAACCACAATGATTGTTGTGTCCCTGTGTGCAGACCTGTGCTAGGAAAAAAAATCACGGTCCTCCTGATTGAGATTTAACCAGAGTGATTGTTGAGTCCCTGCATGTAGACCAGTGATAGGGAAAAAAATCACTGTCCTCCTAACTGTGATTTAACCAGACCAGAGTGACTGTTGTGTCCTTGTGTGCAGACCGGTGCTAGGAAAACAAATCACCATCCTCCTGACAGTGATTTAACTAGACCAAAGTGACTGTTGTGCCCTTTTGTGCAAACTTGTGCTAGGAAATAAATCACTGTCCTCCTGACTGTGATTTAAAAAGAACAGCATGACTGTTGGTCCCTGTGTGCATACCTGTGCTGGGAAAAAAATGCACTGTCCTCCTGACTGTGATTTAACCAAAGTGACTGTTGTGTCCCTGCAGCCAGACCTGTGCTAGGAAAAAAAAATCACTGTCTTTCTGATTGAGATTTAATCAGAGTGATTATTATCTTCCTGCATGCAGACCTGTGCTAGGAAAAAATCACTGTCCTTCTGATTGAGATTTAATCAGAGTGATTGTTGTCTCCCTGCTTGCAGATCTGTGCTAGGAAATAAATCACTGTCCTCCTGACCGCAATTTAACCAGGCCAAAGTGACTGTTGTGTCCCTGTGTGCAGACCTGTGCTAGGAAAATAAATCACTGTCCAACTGATTGAGATTTAACCAGCATGACTGTTGAGTCCCTGTGTGGAGACCTGTGCTAGGAAAAAACATCACAGTCTTCCTGACTGCAATTTAACCAGACCTGAGTGACTGCTGTGCTCCTGCATGCACACCTGTGTTAGAAAAAATCACTGTCCTCCTGACTGCGATTTAACCAGAGTGATTTTTGTGTCCCTGTGTGCACACCTGTGCTTGGAAAAAACATCACTGTCCTCCTGACTGCAATTTAACCAGACCAGAGTGATTGTTGTGCCCCTGCATGCACACCTGTGCTAGGAAATAAATCTCTGTCCTCCTGACTGCGATTTAATCAGACCAGAGTGATTGTTGTGTCCCTGCTTGCACACCTGTGCTAGGAAAAAATCACTGTCATCCTGACTGAGACTTAGCCAGAGTGATTGTTGTGTCATTGTGTGCAGACCTGTGCTAGGAAAAAACAATCACCGTCCTCCAAACTGTGATTTAACCAGACCGAAGTGACTGTTGTGTGCCTGTGTGCAGACCTGTGCTAGGAAAAAAAATCATTGTCCTCCTGACTGCGATTTAATCAGAGTGATTGTTGTGTCCCTGTGCACACTCCGTGCTATGAAATAAATCATTGTCCTCCTGACTGATTTAATCAGACCTGAGTGATTTTCATGTCCCTGTGTATACATCTGTGCTAGGAAAAAAATCACTGTCCTCCTGACTGTGATTTAACCAGAGTGATTGTTGTCTCCCTGTGTGCAGACCTGTGCTAGGAAATAAATCACTGTCTTCCTGACTGCTATTTAACCAGACCAGAGTGACTGTTGTGTCCCTGCATGCACACCTGTGCTAGGAAGAAAAAAATCACTGTACTCCTTACTGAGATTTAACCAGAGTGATTGTTGTGTCCCTGCATGCACATCTGTGCTAGGAAAATAAATCACTGTCCAACTGACTGAGAGTTAACCAGAGTGATTGTTGTGTCCCTGCCTGCTGACCTGTGCTAGAAAATTAAATCACTGTCCAACTGATTGAGATTTAACCAGAGTGACTGTTGTGTCCCTGCATGCACACCTGTGCTAGGAAAAAAATCAATGTCCTCTTGACTGAGATTTAACCAGAGTGAGTGTTGCATCCCTGCGTGCACTGAAGAATGACTGGGAAGAAAAGGGTAACTAAAGGGAGAGGCTGTGGATCATCCATAATGAACATTGCTCAATTTCTGATCCTTTGTAGTGGTGTAGGAACCAAAAACCTGTCAGTGGGAGCAGAGGGACAGCATTCAGATGACTCTGTGGCAGGCAATAGCAGTAGTAGCAATGTATTTTGCCCCACTGGTGGCTTTTCTGCCTCTAAAATTTGCTCTTGATGGATGTGTGAATGTCAAGTAACACAGGGAAGCAGCAGCACCACCACCACCAAACTAACAACTGTGGGCATGGAGGTAGTTGGTTTGGAAGTACAATTAGAAAGTAGTGCTGTTGGTGATGGTGTGTCACAAGCAGAGCCTGATAATGTGTGTGCAGTGGGTGAGGGTGAGGTGGTACATGTGAAGCAACATGAGGATGCCAGTCATGAAGAGGAGGTGCCTGTGCCTGTCACAGAGCCTGTTGTTACTGAGGAGGACAGACCTGCAGAGGATGATGAGAATGCCAAGTTTTTGTATAGACTATGATGTGTATATGTCAGATGACATGGATCACTCATGGGAGCTTGAAAAGAAAAGGCCAAAACAGGTTGTTACAGAACATGTCTTTCCCATTGCCTTAACTGCTACAGCCACCAAGGAAAATGATCCTCTAGCACTGTTTCTCCCATTTTCCATTTTTCCAGTTATCCTTAAACATAACAAAGAGCAAATCTTCTCCTTTGCTATCCCAGTCATCTTGGTACCAATTAAATACGAGGCTCCAGAAATCCCTAGTGTGGGATTTTTATGTACTGTACCCATCTGACAAGACAGTGGCAGTTTGCCAACTGTGTCAAACCTGAGTAAGTAGGGGTAAGAAGGGTAGTCAACTTGGCACAGGTGGGCAACAAACACACCTTAAAAACAGGCACCCAATTTGAGGGCTTGAACACCAGAAGGCAGCAAGTGCCAGTAGTTCCAGTCCATCCAAATCAGCTGGCCATGTAAGTCAAATACACCTGGCACTACATGAGGGAGATGGAGGTGTAGGTGAGGAGGACAACGTTCTGGTACTGGATGCAGAGAATTCTGGAATGGACCAAGGAATGGTCCTACCAGAGGCACTACCACGCCAAGTCAAAGTAATGAAAACCAAAAGGTGCTGATGTCTGTCTTGCAGTGCCTGTGAGTACCATTGGCAATCCCCAGTCAAGGAGAAACCCATTAATGGCACAAAGATGAGGCAAGCTGTTTGGCACACCACCAGGTGCATCACCAGCAGCAATATCAAGAAAAATTCAGCTGATGTTACATTCCATTTTTGACTGGCAAACTGAATTCCACCTAATCATAGTACAGCACGGGAGTTAAATGCAGCAGCTGCAGAAATGCTTGCTCTGGATTTTGTTGCCATACTCTTTTGTTGAGAATGTGGGATTTAGATGGTTTGTGGCCCATGCCTTGCCTAAATGGCAGGTGCCATCATGTACATACTTTTCAAAGCATGCCATCCCAGAATTATACAGTAATGTATGTGACATGGTACATCATGCCCTGCAGCATTCTTCAGCACAGTATGTACATCTGAGCATGGACATGTGGACCTGTGGGAAATCAGCTGGTAGCTCTTACCTGTGCATCACAACACACTGGGCACCAGTACCTAGGGTAGTGACTGATTGGGGGAGAAGCAAGAATTGCACCAGGACAAACTGTTGTGGTAGCAACATGCCTGGTGTTGGGCAACATGCAACACTGACCATGAAGAGTATTGCCAGGTCACACAATGGAGAAAAGGTGCTGGAAGTGGTACTAACTGAGATTAATGAGTAGCTCCACCCGCATGCCCTGAAAGCTGGATTCATCGCTAGTGATAATGGATCAAATGTGTGGAAATGCATCACTGATGGGGGATTTGTTAGGGTGCCATGCTTGGCACACTGCCTTAACCTTGTTGTGCAGACTTTCATCAACCATTCAGATATAAAATAAATTTTGACTCTGGCCCGACACATCTGTGCCCACTTTGCACATTCAGCAAAAGCGCGAGAAAACTATGTGCTCTGTAGGTAAAGAACAAGCTGCCTCAGCATTGGTTAAAACTTGATGTTGTCACCCAGTGGAACTCCAGTTTGTACACAGTGGAGCATCTATACCAGCAGTACAAGGCAATTTCTGAGTATCTGCTACTTGAAGGTGAAACAATCTACTTTGAAACAACTGGGAGCTGTGGGGAAGACACTAGCAATCTGCAAGAAAGTGCATTCTTGCTCAGATCTGACGGAGGTCTACCTTACTTAACTTTTAATTTTAAACACAGTATTGCTTTGTGTTTTGTGTTTTGTTTTTCTTCTTTTTGAATCAAGACGGAATTTGCAGAACTGCTAATCTTGTGAGTTTAACTTCAGAAGGATTGAAATACTACATAATTGGTTTTCCTTGTGTTTAGTTGATTATTTATCTACTAGTATTTTGTGAGAGGTTGCATTAAACTATTTTTTGGTACAATAAACTATTTCCTGGTGGCACAAGTTTTCTTTTGAACCCTGCAGTCTGTGTATTTAACTCAGACAGGGCCTCAGGTTGTGGAAACTGGTTCCTCTGATTGTCTTCAGAGCACAGAACATCAGGTTGCATTAGGTCAGGAGGAGGCTTACATTATAGGTATTGGGCCTAACTGCTTGATTTTTCCTGACTGTAGTTTTTTTTTGCTGGGTATATTCTCTGGTAGATTGTTGTGCAGGTTGTCCTGCTGAAAGGAAGGTCAACACTGCTGGAGTGGTGGGTCAGAGTTTGTAGCTTATTGTTTCAGAGGGAAAGGTTTAATGGCCCGACCGCCCCCAACCCCACTCCCCATGGCTGTCATTTCCTTTATACCAGGGGTTCTGACAACACTTCCCAGGAGGGCACAGGCATACAACTGTCATATTCTTATCAATCCAGCACACTGTATTGAGGGTACGTGCACTCACACACTAAATAAAACAAAAACAAATTTCAACAAACAGGAAGAAAGACAGATATGTGAGGTGTGGTGCAATGCAATAGCTGTGGGGTAGCAGTTTTCTGGGAGACATTCCATAGGTTGCATTGTTGCTCTATTTGCAGTCAACTATCTGCTCTGAGGGAGGAGGCTGCCCATCTACAGGTCAAATTGGGCAGAAGTAGGGAAACCTCTCCCACCCAGGAAACACCAAGGCTACCACTGCTGCCTCAGAGGTTACCAAGAAAGAGGAGCAGTTGGACCACGGTTGGCTCAGGGAGGGTGAGGGTGGTAGAACAGAGGTGCATCCCTCCAGTTGTACCCCTCCACAATCTGAATGCTGAATTGGTGGAGCATAGTTCCCTTATGGAGGCACCCGCACTGGAGACCAAGGAGGTCACTGGGAACTGCCACAAGGAAGGCCCACAGGAGCGTGGCACAGGACACCACAGGGGAAGAAAGCAGCTCCTTGTTGGGGACTCAATTATTAGGGGGTAAGACTGGGGGGAAAAGTGGAGAGGCAGATTAGGTGCCTGCCTGGAGCCATGACTTGGAGGAACGGGAGGCGAAACCTCAGGATTGCAAGAGCATCTGCAAAGGAGAGGGAGCTGGACATCATTGTTCACCTTTGGGACAAATGACTTAGCTGGACATGGGATCAGAGCAGTGCAGGATGAGTTCGTGGAGTTGGGGAGCTGCCTTAGCCAAGTAGCACACAAGGTAAACTTCTCTGTGGTACTGCCTGTCCATGGCATGGGTGAGGCTAGGGTACTATGCACCATGTGATTCAATGAATGGTTGAAGAACTGGTGCAGAGCACAGGGTTTTGGCTTCATTGAGGACTGGGGCTTCACCTGGAGAGTTGCACGCCTATACTGGCAAGATAGTCTGCATCTCTCCAGGAAGGGAAGCAGACTCCTAGGTGATAGGTTTAAATGTTTCATTGGCAAACTTTTAAACTAGCCAAGGGGGGAGGCACTGATGAGAAGCAGGAAATTTCCAGCCTTCCCCCACAAAACAGGATCATCAGTGAGGTAAACACCAAGGTAGAGAGATCGATAGGGAGCAGGATGGGGGTAAATGGAGAAAAAGCCAAAGGCAGTAAGGGCAGGAATGGGGCTAAAAGAGGTAAAACCATAACAAGTTTGAGGGTGATGAGTACCAATGCCCATAGTCTGGGTAACAAGCTTTCTGATTTAGTGACCTTGTTGTTGGAAGAGGGACACCTGGATATCGTGGCGGTCACAAAAACATGGTATACAGAGAACCATGACTGGGATGTAAACATACCAGGGTATGCAATCTACAGGAGGGACAGGAAGGTTAAAAGAGGAGGAGGAGTTCTCTACATGACAGAAGGGATAAAAGCAACAGAACTAAAATGTAAATGGGGAAGAGAGGAGGCACTGTGGGTCACCTTGGAGACAGGTAATGGCACCACAAACTGCACAGGGGCTGTATACAGATCCCCATCTCAGGGGGAGGAAATGGACAAAGAAATGTAAGAAGGCATCCTTAAAGTGGCAGAAAAGGGGGAGATTTTGTTGATGGGGACCTGAATATGCCAGATGTTAACTGGAGCACATATGCTGTAGCCACATCCAAGAGCAGGGTCATTCTTGATGCCCTCCAGGGGGCATGCCTCAGACAGCTTGTGTGGGAACCCACTTGGGATGGAGCAATCCTAGACCTGGTACTCTCAAATGGAGATGGTGAGAGGATCACAGATTTAGAAGTGGGTAGCCATCAGGGAACTAGAGACCACTGAACAGGCTGGTTCACGATAAATACATCTGTAGAGTCAAGTCATACAAAAACAAAAGTATAGGACTTTTGGAGGGCTGATTTTGGCAAAATGAGTGAGTGAATAAGGAATGCACTAGCAAATGGGCAGGAAGGAGGGGTAGAAGAACAATGGGAGAAAATCAAAACTGCAATCACAGAAGCAACAAGTCGATGTGTGCAGCAAATAAAACAAAATGAAGTAAAAAAGACACTGATTCTCGAAAGAGGTGGCAGGAAAGGTTAAGGAGAAAAAGACAGCATTCAGGAAGAATAAGGAAACACAGAATGAGCAGGACAGAGAACTGTACCAGTTAAAGCAGAAGTAATGGGGAAGGCAATCAGAATAGCAAAGGCCGAAACCGAGGAAAAGATAGCCAGCTCTGTTAAGAAGGGGGATAAAACCTTTTATAGGTACATCAGGGAGTGAAAGAAGAACAAGGAGGGGATAGTGAGGCTAAACAAAAGGAAGGGGAGGTGGGCAGAGGATGACAGTGGAAAAGCAGAGATACTGAACGGATACTTTTGCTCAGTATTCACAAAAGAAAAAGAGGAGGAGGTACCTAAACCAAGCAATAGAAACTCTCTGGACAGGGGCGTCAATAACAGTCTATTCACAGAAGAAAGGGTTATGAGAGTATTCCTAAAACTCAGGGAGGACAAAGCAATGGGGCCTGATGGGATTCACCCCAGAATTCTAAAAGAACTAAGGAGAGACCTATTGACGTCACTGACTACCTTTATTAACAAATTATGGGAGGATTGTGTGGTAAATGAGTATTGAAGGAGGGCAGATAGAAATATAGAATTTGATGGCAGATAAGGACTTCTTGGCCCACCCAGTCTGCCCATTTCCCTACCTAATGGATAAGCTGCAGAGCCTAGTTAACCAACAGCTTACTTCTTCCTACCTCCAACCCCTAGAATTGCCTTATATCTGTCCCATGCATTCTTGAATTCCCCCACTGTTTTTGACTCAACATCCTCCTCAGGAAGGGTGTTCCATGCATCCACAACCCTCTCTGTGAAAAAGTACTTCCTCACATTACCTCTGAGCTGTCCACCTTCTATCTTCAAATTGTGCTCCCTTGTTCTTGCACACCTCTTTTTCTGAAAGATGCTACCCTCTTGAACTTTGTTGATTCCCTTGAGGTACTTAAAAGTTTCTATCATGTCCCCCCATCCCTCCTTTCCTCGAGGTTATACAAATTAAGCTCCTTAAGTCGCTCTTCATATGTCTCTAGTGCAGACCCTGCACCATTTTAGTTGCTCACTCTGGAGTGCCTCCATCCTGTCTATGTCCTTATGGAGAATGGGTCTCCAGAACTGCACGCAGTACTCCAGATGGGGTCTCACCAGCTGTCTGTACTGAGGATAACAACTTCCTGTTTCTAATTTCTACTGGTGATGTCTCTCACTATACATCCCAGTATCCCCCCAGCCCTCCTTACTGTCCTCGCATATTGCTTGCCCACCTTTAGGTCATCTAATATGACTACCCCCAGGTCCCTTTCCATTTTTGTTGTTGTTATTATCTCACCCCCATTTTGTACTCTTCCCCTGGGTTTTTGTTTCCCAGGTACATACTTTGCACTTCTTAGCACCGAATCTAAGCTGCCATATTTTTGACCATTCCTCCAACCTTGCCAAGTACCTTCTCATCCTTTTCACCCCACCTTGTGTACCAACCCTGTTGCAGATCTTTGTGTCTTCTGCAAAGAGACATACTTTTCCTTCTAGTCCCTCTGCAATGTCACTTATAAAGACATTGAAGAGGACTGCTCAGAACTGAACCTCATGGATTCTCCACTAGTAACCCCCTTTCTTCAGTTTACTCCATTTACTATTACCTAAATGTCCTGTTCTCCAGCCAATTGTCTACCCAGGGTACCTTCTTGGGACCCACTCCCAGGCTAGCTAACTTGTATATTAATCTTTTGTGTGGGACTGTGTCAAATGCCTTGCCAAAGTCTAGGTAGACCATGTCCACAGCCCCTCCCTGATCTACTACTTTGGTCACCCAGTCAAAAAAATCTGTTAGATTCATCTGACATGACCTTCCCACTGTGAATCCATGCTGCCTTGGGTACTGTGTCCCTCTGGCCTCTAGGTACTCAACAATTCTTTCCTTCAGAAGTGATTCCATCTTTTCCCTATCACCGAGGTCAAACTAACAGGTCAGTAGTTTCCTGCCTCTACCCTGCTCCCACTTTTGTGAAGTGGAATGACATCTGCCCTCCTCCAGTCCTCAGGTACCACCCCATCATCCCATGATTTGTTAAAGAGGGTAGTCAGATGTGATTCCTCTTCACAAAAGTGGAGCAAGGCAGAGGCTGGGAACTACTGACCTGTTAGTTTAACCTCAGTGGTAGGAAAATGATAGAATCACTTGAAAGAAAGAATTGTTGAGTACCCAGAGGCCAGCATGGCTCAGGACCTGAGGCAGCATAGATTCACAGCAGGAAGGTCATGTCAGATGAATCTAATAGATTTCTTTGACTGGGTACCGCAGGTTCAGTACTGGCACTGATCCTCCTTAATGTCTTTATAGAAGACATTGCAGGGACTGAAGGAAAAGTATGCCTCTTTGCAGACAATACAAAAATCTGCAACAGGGTTGATACACAAGGCGGGATGGAAAGGATGAGAAGGGGCTTGACAAGGTTTTAGGAATGGTCAAAATTGTGGCAGCTTAAATTCAATGCAAAAAGTGCAAAGTAATGCACCTGGGAAACAAAAACCCGGGGGAAGAGTACACAATGCGATGAGGGGGCACTAGCAACAACAAAATTGGAAAGGGATCTCAGGGTTGTTATATCAGATGACCTTGTTAGGCAAGCAATGTGAGAATGGTAAGGAGGGCTGAGGATACTGGGATGCATAGGGAGAGGCATCACTAGTAGAAAACAAGAAGTTGTTATCCCTGTTCAGACAGTTGGTGAGACCACATTTGGAGTACTGTGTGCAGTTCTGGAGATCCCATCTCCACAGGACATAGAAAGGATGGAGGCAGTCCAGAGGAGGGCAACTAAAATGGTGCAGGGTCTGCAACAGAAACCATATGAGGAGAGACTGAAAGAGCTTAATATGTATACCCTTGAGGAAAGGAGGGAGAGGGGGTACATGATAGAAACTTTCAAGTACCCCAAGGGAATCAACAAAGTCCAAGATAGGAGCATCTCTGAGAAAGAGATGTGCAAGAACAAGGGGCACAGTCTGAAGATAGAGGGGGATGGCTTAGGGCAACATCAGAAAGTATTTTTTTCATGGAGAGGGTGGTGGATGCATGGAACCACCTTCCTGAGGAGGTCATGGGGTCAAAAACAGTGGGGGAATTCAAGAATGCATGGGACAGACATAAGGTAATAATAGTGAAGGGTAGGAGGAAGTAGGCTGTTGGCTAAGTAGAATCTGCAGCTTATCCAATATGTAGGGAATGGGCAGACAGGTGGGCCAAGCAGTCCTTATCTACCATCAAAGTCTATGCTTCTATGTTTCATGTGAGTCGTGACAGCAGAGGGCCATCCATGCATCTCACAACAGACCAGTGGCACCTAATGGATGGGCTCATCTTGATTCTAAGGCCCTTTGAGCATGCAACACAGGCAGTGAGTGGGGCACTGCCAGCATCACTGAGCCTATCCCTCTGCCACAGGTGCTAAGGCAGACACTACTGCATATGCAGCAACAGCTGGAGGCAGGTGGTGACAGAGAAATTTGTCACTGATGGAACACATGCTGTCAACATTAGACTCCACCACCCACATAAAGTATATTCTGCAGTCTGAGGAGTTTGGGTTTGCCAAAATGCTTGACCCTCATTATAAACGTGGGTTGGCAGCCATATTACAAAGTGGGTGTCAGGAGTTGCAGACACTAACAGAACTACTCACTCAGAGGGTAAGTGGTACACAGTTGCTACTATGGGCACAAGGATCAAAGCAACATGAGGGTACTACATAGTGAGCCGGTGTTCATATTAAGATTCATACTAAGATTGAACAGAAGCCAGAGAGCCATAAGGCCCATGATTGCTCCTTGGAACTAATAATAACTAAGAATAGTTCCAGAAAGGATCAAAGTGTCCAGTCGGGATTTAAACATAGACTTGGAACTGCTGGTTATCACCTCGATTGGTAAAGCATTCCAGGACTTGGTGATACATAAGGTGTAGAAAAAGTTCTGCTGCATTAAATTAAATTTTCTACATTGTAGCTGAAGGGGGTGGCCTCTAAGATTATAGTTGATATCTTTAAACACCAGCCCTAAGTTGGTCAATAAATAAGGGTCCTTCATAATATCAAACATAAGAAGGAGATCCCTCTTAACCACCGCTTACTATTTATCATCCCAGGGTGTCAACCTCTACAAAACCATGCACGTTAAAGGAACCAACTGTATGCTGAATCCTATTTGAGCTACCCTCAGTCAAGCTGGTGTCACAAACATGAAGTAAACTGAGGAGGAGGAAGAGGATGATGATCATGCTGCATGACTTCAAGTGGCAAAATGCATTGTAGCTGCATATTTTGCAGATACAAAGAACCTCACCATTGGAGATGAACCACTGCTATATTGGGGCATTAAAGTCAATGGCTGGCCAGTACTGACAGTGGTTGCCGTGAAATATTTATGCTGCCCATCCTCCAGTGTCAACGTTGAGCGAGTGTTCAGTTCAGCAGATGCCACTGTACATGACAGCCGCGCATCTCTCTCCCAAAAATGTTGGCATACTGACATTTATCAAAATGAATGAGGTCACATTCCATCAAGAAGTGTAATGTCTCTTGTCACACCACCGCTTGACAGTGATGATGAGGAGGAAAGTACTTTTGTAAGACCAGTATGTACCTCAGCATTGTCTCACAGCATTGAAGTGGATGAAGCAGTGATGGAGAGGAGTTCCCTATGTAACAATTCCAGTCTTGAAGACAATGAGGGATACTTCATGGATGACATGGAAGAATAACAGACTCTCAATTTATTTTCTCCTTCTCCTTCCACCCATCCCCAACCATGTAATCCTAGATGTCAAATTAATAACAATTATAATGTTCACATTTAGTGCTGAGATATAAATCCACAACTATTAATTAGTGATGCTTTTTAATTGCATCAAATGGAACACCAGTAAACAATGCACTATGCCACTTACAATGAAAACCTGCTTTAGCCAGCAAGACACACAGCAGCAGTGCAGCAGTGACCTCAACATCCCAACCTTCTCCTCCATTTCCTCCTATCATCTCATTTGTGTAGTCACCTTGGATCCTGCAAAACAGGCAGAAACCACATGGTACAGCACTTCCAACACCACAGTGGTATCTACTAGCCAGCGTAGCGATTCATCAGGATAATGAATGTACAATACATGCAAGGCACAGGTGACACGTGGCAGTCACCCAAATGTGATAAGAGAACCACCTCCTCTACCTCCTCTGACCTCCCTGTTCTGCTTCAGCTATGTCCTCCTCCTCCTCGCAAGTATGAAACAGCATTGGCTACAACTTCCACTACTGCAGTGATGATTCATTGCCACCAATGTGATAAACAGAACTGCCTCCTGTACCTCCTCAAAACGCCTCTTCTCAGATTCATCTTGGTCCTCCTCACCAGGGTTATCACACAGCATGCCACAACATTGCAACTGTTAGCCCAAGGAAGTGATGGTCCTACAGTTTATATCAAGTAACTGATTGAAGCCGGCAAGACCTTGTCATGTGGAACCACACTTCAGCAAAGACTTTCTTCAGCAGATATGATGGTAAGACACCTGCACTGTTTTTCAGACACTGCAGGCCTTCTATCAGCCTACTAGAGGTAGAAAATCAGTGCATGAGGCCTCAATGCGACATTAAAATGTTTCCATGCCATTTCTTCTTCATGCAGGTTTCACTGGTTCCTATACACATGGACACCAAAAATATACCATTGCACTCAGCCAGCAGTAGTACTAGGACAGTAAGTATCATTATGATTTAATGTTTTTCCTTTCCTTTCCTTTCCTTTCCTTTCCTTTCCTTTCCTTTCCTTTCCTTTCCTTTCCTCTACTTTACTTCACAAAAAGTCCTTTCTTGTCTTCACAGGTGCTATCTGGACTGAAATTCGAATGAAACGGTGCATGGAAAGATCCTGCAGGCAAGTAAGTCATCTCCATCTTATCAGTTAAGTCAAGTCAAGTATATTGCAGTGCATACACAGTCTTGAAAGTACTGTACCTGAAATTATAACAACAGCAACAGGAAATATTGAGTATTGAATCAGGCACAATTGCCAATGAAAATGCCCATACCTCCAGGAAATGAAAATATTATCACCTTGAAAGGTCTGTGCAATACCAGGATCAAGCTTGATGGAAGTTGAAGTCAACATGTACCCTAGGCACAGGGTAACTCTGTCAGCATCCTTTGCTTGATGAATCAAGCCCATCATTGGAAAAATATAGGCAGAAGGAATACCTGAAAGGAAGAACAACAGAGGCAGTGATTAACAAATACAATTAATGCATCAGTTATGGTAGAGAAGCAATTGCCCCACCAAACAAAAAAATACTTACCTTCGTGGTTGACCAATGCTGTGAATGACAACAACATCTATGTTGTAGCTGTCCAGCAGTATGATGTCATCAGCACAAAAATACCTGAAAATGAATGAAAGAGCAGTACGAATATAAAAGACTTCGAACAGTAGCAATAACCCCCCTCTTTTAGAATGAAAAGAAAACAAAGGTACTTATTTGTGCACTATATCTATGTGCCATTATGAATCCACAACAAACAAGAGGCCGTTTCTCCAACTCCAGAAAAACAGCAGCATACAGCAGCAGCAGTAGCAGCAAAGCAACCTCTCCTTAAGCTATTTACTCCATTCTCAATGTGAAAAACACAGCAACTTGATATTTTTCTCCCTGGGGACACAACTTCACATTTCTGGCAAGTGCTGGTGATGAGTGGTGGTGGTAGAGGTGGGGAGTGGCAGGCAATAATGCTTACCATAAATGCTTAACATAAATATGCTAAGTTCTCTTGCCGTTTCATATCTGCTTTGCACCACCTTATCAGTGTGTGTGGCAACACTATTTGACTGAAGAGAAAATTTTTCTCTCTGGGGACACAATTTCACATTTCTGGAAAAGTGCTGGTGGTGGTGGTGGGGTGGCAGGCTCAAAATGCTTAGTACCATAAATATGTTTAAGTTCTCTTACCAGTTTCACATCTGCTTTGCACCATCTTCTCAGGTGTGTGCGGCAACAGTATTTGTCTGAAGGGAAGCATTTTTCTCTCTGGGGACACAACTTCACATTTCTGGCAAAGTGCTGGTGGTGGGGTGGCAGGCCCAAAAATGTTAGTACCATTAATATGTTTAAGTTCTCTTGCAAGTTTCACATCTGCTTTGCACCGCCTTCTCCAGTACTTGCGGCAACACTATTTGACTGAAGGAAAGCATTTTGCTCTCTGGGGAAACAACATCACATTTCTGGCAAAGTGCTGGTGATGGTTTTGGGGTGGCAGGCACAAAAATGCTTAGTACCATAAATATGTTTAAGTTCTCTTGCAAGTTTCACATCTTCTTTGCACCACCTTCTCAGGTATGTGAGGTGACAGTATTTGACTGAAGGGAAGTGTTTTCTCTCTGGGAACACAACTGGACATGCTGGCAACTGCAGTAAACATGTTAAGTGCTTAAAACAGATTTATGTGGTTTTTTTATGTCTTTTTCCCTCTGGTCACAGCCTGTGAGGCCTCTCTCAGGCATCATGGCCTGATCCTGCCTGCCTGAGGTCTCCCCATCCCAAGCATCCTCTCTCCCTCCTTTTCCTGCAGCCAGTAGCCCTGGCTTGACCCCTCCAGGGTGGGGTCTCCCCTCCTCTTTGGCACTCTCTTATAGACTGGCCAAGCTGAAGGTGAGGGCCTGGGTGGAGGAACTGGGAGGCCGGGTAGGGTGAGATCCAGCAGTGGTCGTGGGGGCCAGGTGTCGTTGCTCAGCCTGCAGAGCTAGTTGTTTCCTAGTTCTGTTGCACCCTCCCTCACGAGCATGGTGTGCAATGACACCACCATGGTGCATGGCAACCCCTGCCAGCTTCTGCCACACTCCCCACGCCTTTTTGTTCACTTCCTGCAGCACCCCGATCTCCACCAGGGATCGCTGGGACACCGGACAACCCTGTACCCCCGAGAGAGAGAGCAGTCCGTCAGATACTCAATCTTCCTCCCCTGACGACCCCCAGCGCCTGAAAGTCCACTTCCTAACTTGGGTCACCGCATAACTCGAGGTGTGGCGCCCAGCGCCAACCTCAGCGCCTACTTGGCTGGCCTATAACAGATTTATATTTAACTTCTCAGAAGAATAGCTCACATTTGTGTTATGGTTTGCACTTCTTTAGGTGGCTGGCGGTTGCACACAACTACCAGCCACGTGCCATCACATACAATGGGGAAGCAATTTATTTAATGTGGCAAATACTTGACATTTGTGGATAGAGGGAGTACACATGATGAATCAGTAACAAAAGCAAAAGGAATGAAAGTGGTTCATCATGCGTAAAAAGGATTAAAGAAATAACAGAACTGGACAGGCAAGGGACAGCCAAACAAACAAGACAATACTAAAAAGAGGATAGAGAAAAAACACATGAAAAGAACAGAATGTTTTTTTTTTTTTATTTTTATAAATTTTTATATTTTTGTGGTGTTTTTAATTTTTGACTGGGAGGGACTAGAGAGTGGAGAAATTAAGAATGCAGATTATGGAACAATTAAATATAAAATAAACAGTGTCTGGCAACCTCTCAGACAACCCCACCTGCACTGCCAGAAGATGAGCAATGCCCACCTCCACCACCACCACACAGCTCAGCCAGGAGAGTGAGGATCATCTCATGGCTGGACATAAAATTGTCCAGCCAATCCATCACTTCCTGCCGGAAAGTGTTAAAATCATACCTCATATCCTGCACCTCGGCCCACAAAATTGCCACATTGCCATGTGTGGCAAGTGCCATGGGGTCATCAGGCTGATGTCTAGGAGGTACAGGCCGAGTACTGCTGCGGTCACTCCTACTGCTACAGTGATGATTCACAGTCAAAGCAGCATCACCGCCAACCTCCTGCTGCTGCATATGGTCCCCAGGGCCATCACCACCACCACGTGATGAAGCCACATCGTACTCCTTGGCCCTCCACTCATTGAGGTGGTGGAAGCGGAGGTGCTTCCTCTGGCCACTGGTCCCAAGGTGGGTCCCTTTTTTCCCCCACCTGAGACAGCACCCACACACCTTGCAGATGGCCACCATCTCATCTGCAGGTGCATTTCAAAAGGTCCCACACTACAGAGCATCGTGGGAGTGGGGAGCACCAGATGAGGCAGCAGGCTCTTGCTGATAGGGACTTGTGGCTGCTGCTGCTGTTCTTCCTACTGTTGGGATTCCAGCTGCTGCTGCTTCTGTTGTTGTTGCTGCTGCTCTGCAGCAGCAGAACTCCCTTCCTGAGCTGGGGGGAGCAGTTCCTCGGGTAAATGCATGCCTGCTGAGGTGAATAACTGTACCTACAGCCCCACCCTGTTTTGAATCCTCCAAGTCCTGACCCTGCCCCTCCATTACAAAAAAAAAGAAAGAAAAAGAGAGTAAGAAAAAGTGAGAAAAAAAGTGTAGACTAACAACATTTTTAAACTCAGAAACTACAGTAAAGAAAGTTAAGTAACAGAACTCAAAATGGTGTAAAATATTAAAATGATAAGATATAAAATGATGGTGCCACACAAGTGATCAGAGACTGTCTAGCACACTGTCTCCTACAGCTACCATTGCTGAAATGAAAGTGAAACATTCACTTCCTGCCTGCCTGGAGTCTCCCATGTAACCTACTGTAAGTGAATCATGTGACAAACCATGTTTTTCATTAACTTCAAAGTTACAAACAAAGTTGAAGTTAGCTTGGAAGTTAACCAGTGATGTTTTGGCAACAGAAGCTAATTACCTTGAAGCTACTAATGTAGTAAAAGTTAACATCAAAGTTAATTGTCAAAATTTGGCACCAGATGGCACATTTCTGGCAAAGTGCTGAGTGGTAGGTAGTGGGTTACTAACATAGTAGAGTTAACTTCAAAGTTGACGGCAAATTTGGCACCAGAAGCCAATTTTGCTAAATTTTTCACAGGTGAATTTGGTAACTTTGAGGGGAATTCGCAGGTGGAGTAAAACTTCACACCATCTCTAGTTAGCACCAGCTTAGAGATGTGTAAAAATGGCAAACTTGACTCCATGAAAGTAATTTGTGAAGTCTGCCACATTCATGAAGTGCAAAGTGCTGATTCTGTAAGTTTTTTGCAGGAAAAGTGTCACTTTTTCAAGCAAAAGTCAGGCAAAATTAAGATGACGTTAATGCGAAGTTCCAACTTTTCCTTAACGTTGCTTGAAAAAGTGCCATTTCCCCAGGGAAACTCAATGTGAAGTGAAAAAGTGGCAAAGCAGGCAATTCGTTAAGCTGTTTGTGGAGGTAAATTTTGCTACTTTGCCGGTACTTCACTGGCAAAGTAAGACTTCACAACATCTCTACACCAGGTCTAGCACTGCACTGTATCTAGTGGGCTCCTTAACTAGCTGCTTGAGAAAAGCCCTTTGTTGGGAGACAAGAATGACCCTGTTCCTAGCCAAAGCTGCAGTTGGAATGCTCCAACTGATATCTAACAGATTGAAGTCCCCAATTTGCAGCACCTTCCCCTTAGTTGCCATCCTGATGACCGCTTTTCCAAGTGCCTTATCCAACTCCGCTCCCTCTGTTGGAAGTGCATATAGTATATCACCCCTGAATGGAATGCAGCCCAGTATCTGCCTTCAGGATAACCCACAGCACCATCAGCCCTTCTTTTTCCTCCAGGTGCCTGTGTACTTCCGTGGTCTTGATTCCCTCCCTCACATATAGTACAACCCCTCCACCAGTCCTTCTTTCCTATAACTCCAGAATGGAGAGTAACCCAGTATGGCCATGTCTCAGTCATGGCTGTCAGTGCATCACGACTACGTTATGGCCGCCAAATTCAGGTAAACCTCTGCCATAATGGCCTACAGGTCTGAATTTTACTTCAAAGACTTTTTGCTGTGTGCACATGGCTGTCCTTACTTTGCTTCCTCCCTGCCTCCTTTTCTGCTTCCCTTCATACTGCTTATGCTTTTCCTGGAATAAATCATGCAGGTACCATGTGCTTAAGCCCATATACATGAGGGTGCTGGCTAGCTCAATCCGATCACTGCAGACTAAAAACACAAACAAGCAACACTCCTGGAAAAATTAAAAAAATTTTGTACACAAGAACTCATGGTTTGCTCAGCAGAACTCCAAGAGGACAGTGGCACTAAACTCATAGAAACATAGAAACATAGAATTTGATGGAAGATAAGGACCGCTTGGCCCACCAGTCTGCCCATTTCTCTACATATTGGATAAGCTGCAGATCCTAGTTAACCAGCAGTCTACTTCTTCCTAACCCCCACCAGAACTTCCTTATGTCTGTCCCATGCATTCTTGAATTCCCCCACTGTTTTTGACCCCACAGTCTCCTCAGGGAGGCAGTTCCACATGTCCACCACCCTATCCATAAAAAAATACTTCCTCACTTTGCCCCAAGCTGTCCATCCTCTATCTTCAAATTGTGCCCCCTTGTTCTTGCACATCTCTTTTTTTGAAAGATGCTACCCTCTTGGACTTTGTTGATTCCCTTGAGGTACTTGAAAGTTTCTATCATGTCCTCCCTCTCCATCCTTTCCTTGAGGATATACATATTAAGCTCTTTTAGTCTCTCTTTCTCTCTCTTCTTTCTTCATATGGCTTCTGGTGCAGACCCTGCACCATTTTAGTTGCCCTCCTCTGGATTGCTTCCATCCTGTCTATGTCCTTGCGGAGATGGGATCTCCAGAACTACACACAGCACTCCAAATGGAATCTCACCAATTGTCTGTACAGTGGGATAACAACTTCCTGTTTTTTACTGGTGATGCCTCTCCCTATACATCCCAGTATCCCCCCAGCCCTCTTCACTGCCTTCTCAAATTGCTTTCTTACCTTTAGTTCATCTGATATGACTACCCCAGGTCCCTTTCCATTTTTGTTGTTGTTAGTAACCCCCCCCCCATTGTATACTCTTCCCCTGGGTTTTTGTTTCTCAGGTGCATTACTTTGCACTTCTTTGCACTGAATTTAAGCTGCCGTACTTTTGACCATTCCTCCAACCTTGCCAAGTCCCTTCTCATCCTCCCCATCCCCACTTGTGTATCAACCCTGTTGCAGATGTTTGTGTTGTCTGCAAAGAGTCATACTTTATCTTCAAGTGCCTCTGCAATGTCACTTATAAAGACATTAAAAAGGACCAGTTGCCAGTCCAGTGGCGCAGAGGTTTGAGGCACTAGACGCCACACCTCGAACCACACCTCAGAGGAGGGGGATACGCCCGGACAAGGGATAGGCCAGGACACCTGAGGAGTTGGCTGCAGATCTGTGGTAGGAGAGAGCTCGGGAAGAGGATAGCAGGGGTGGAAGCCCGAAGGAGAGGGGCACACCAGAGTGTCAGAGGAGGTTAAAAAAAAAAAGAAAAAGACCAGTCCCTGTTCTAAACCCTGCGGTACACTGCTAATAACACCTTTCTTCGAGTGGACTCGTTCTATTACCCTGTGTGTTCTGTTCTCCAGCCAATTTTTTATCCAGGTTTCCACCTAGGATCCACCCCAGGCTGGCTAACTTGTTTATTAATCTTTCGTGTGGGACTGTGTGAAATGCATTGCTAAAGTCTAGGTAAGCCATGTCCACAGCCCTCCCTGATCTACTACTTTGGTCACCCAGTCAAAGAAATCCTATTAGATTCATCGGCATGACCTTCCGCTGTGAATCCATGCTGCCTTGGGTCTTGTGCCCGCTGGCCTCTGGGTACTCAACAGTTCTTTTTTTGATGTGATTCCATCATTTTCCCTACCACTGATGTCAAACTAACAGGTCTGTATTTTCCTGCCTCTGCTTTGCTCCCAATTTTGTGAAGGGAATAGCATCCTGCATTTCCTCCAGTCCTCAGGTACCACACCATCCTTCCATGATTTGTTAAAAGGTAGTCAGTGGTGTCACTAGTTCTCCCCTTAGTTCTTTTAGAATTCTGGATTGAATCCCATCAAGTCCCATTGCTTTGTCCACCTTCAGTTTCAGGAGTTCTATCAGGACCCTTTCTTCTGTGAATGGACAGATATCGACCCCCCTATCCAGAGTGCTTCTATTGACTGGATTAGGTACCTCCCCCTCCTCTTCTTTTGTGAATACTGAGCAGAAGTATTTGTTCAGTATCCCTGCTTTTTCATTGTCATCCTCTGCCCACCCATCCTCCCGTTTATTAAGCCTCACTATCCCTCCTTTGGTCTTTCTTCACTCTCTAATGTACCTATAAAAGGTTTTATCCCACTTCTTAACTGAGTTGGCTATCATTTCCTCAGTTTGGGCCTTTGCTATTCTAACTGCCTTCCCCACTTCCTTCTGCTTTAACTGGTATCTTCTCTTCCCTGCTCCTTCTGTGTTTTCTTATACTTACTGAATGCTATCTTTTTCTCTATAACCTTCCCTGCCACCTCTTTTGAGAACCATAGTGTTTTTTTCCTTTATTTTGATTTGTTTAGTCACGTCACACAAAGGATTATTGCCACTGTGATGGCAGTTTTGATGTTTCCCCATTGTTCCTTCAAGCCTCCTTCTTGCCCATTTGCTTTTTCTTTTCTGAGGCACTTTCCCATTTTGCCAAAGTCAGCCCTCCTAAAATACAGTACCCTCACATTTGAATGGCTTGACTCTACAGCTGTGTTTATTGTGAATCACACTGTTTGGTGGTCACTTGTTCCCAGATGGCTACCCACTTCTAAATCTGAGATCCTTTCTCTCTGTCTCCATTTGAGAGCACCAGGTCTAAGATTGCTCCATCTCAAGTGGGTTCCCATACTGGCTGTCTGAGACATGCCCCTTATAGGGCATCAAGAATGACCCTGCTCTTGGATGTGGCTACAGCAGAGGTGCTCCAGTCAACAGCTAGCATATTCAGGTCCCCCATGAACAATATCTCCCCTTTCTCTGCCATCCCAAGGATGCCTTTTATCATTTTCTTGTCCATTTCCTCCCCCTGAGACTGGGGTCTGTATACAACCCCCATGCAGATTGTGGTGCCATTTCCTGTCTCCAGGGTGACCCACAGTGCCTCCTCTCCTCCCTGTTTACCCTTTAGTTCGATTGCTTTTATCTCTTCCCTTACATAGAGAGCTACTCCTCCCCTTCTTCTACCCTCCATGCCCCTCCAGCAGATTGTATACCCTGGTATGTTGACATCCCAGTCATGATTCTCTGTGTACCATGTTTCTGTGACTGCCACAATATTTAGGCTTCCCTCTTCCATCAAGGCCACTAGTTCAGGAAGCTTGTTACCCAGACTATGGGCATTGGTACTCATTGCCTTCCATTTTTTGATGGCCTTACCCCTTTTAGCCCCATCGCCCTCCATTTACCCCTGCCCTTCTCCCTAACGACTTCTCTATTTTGATGTTTATCTAACTAACTACCCTGTTTTGTGGGTGGGCTGGCATTTTCCTGCTCCTTTCAGTGTCTCACCCTCTGGCTAGTTTAATGCTTGCCAATGAAGCATTTAAACCTCTCACCTAGGATTCTAGTTCCCTCCTGGACAGATACAGACCATCATGCACAGTATAGATCTGTGTTCCTCCAGGTGGACCCCAGTCCCAATGAAGTCAAAACCCTGAGCTCTGCACCATTTTTAACCACTGATTGAATCCCATGTGCGGAGCACCCTAGCCTCACCCATGCCATAGACAGGCAGCAACCCGAGAAGATTACCATGTGTGCTATTTGTCTAGGCCCCTCCCCAACTCCACAAACTCACCCTGCACTGCTCTGATCCTATTCCTGGCCAGGTCATTTGTCCCTAGGAGAACAATGACATCCAGCACCCCCCACCATGCAGCTGCTCCCACATCCTGAGGGTTCGCTCCCTGTCCCTCCAAGCCATGTTGCCGGGCAGGCACCTTACCTCCCTCTCCCCTCCTTCCCCCAGTTCTACCACCCTAACAATTAAGTCCACCACCAGGAGTTGTTTTCTTCCCCTGTGGGGTCCTGTGTCACCCTCCTGTGGGTCTTCTTTGTGGAAGTTCCCAGCATCCTCCTTGGTCTCCACTATGGGTGCCTCTTTAGAGGAACCACGCTCTTCCAGAATGGTGTATGAATTGTGGAGAGGAACAACTGGAGGAATGCACTTCTGTTCCAACACCATCACCCTCCCTGAGCCCACCATGGTCCAACCGCTCCTCTTTCTTGGCAAACTCTGAGGCAGCAGCGGTGGCCCTGGTGGTTCCTGGGGTGGAGAAGAGTCATCTAAATTCTGGCCAACTCAGCTTGGAGACCAGCAACCTCCTCCCTCAGACCAGAGAGGTGCCTGCAGATGGGACAACACCACATCCTCCAGAATGTCTCCTGGAAGAATGTCACTCCACAGCCCCTGCACTGCGCCACTCCCATCATGTCCTATTTGTGGCCCCTCGATTGTTGTTTTGTATGCTAACTCTTTTTTCTCTGTTTTCTTTTCTTTTTTTTTTGTTTGTTTTTTCTCCCTACTTTCCTACTGCCTCTGTACCCTTACAGTTCCTGCCCTTCCTGTTCTGGGACAGGAAGTTCCTGTATTCCTCAGTAGTCTCCTTCTTACTTGCTAGACCTCAAGCTGCTAACCCTTTTTTTCTTCGCCTTCTTTCCCTGTCTTTCTCTCCTTCTTTAGTGACATACAGCTTATCTCTCCTCCTATTGTATGTGCCTTTGTAGACCTAGTTGCTAGCTACACCCTTTGTAATTCTGCCTATATACCAGATAAGCTATTGTTTGTGTTGTGCTACCTAACTCCAGTGATTCAGGTCTAAACATGACCCTTTATCAGGGATGGAAACCCAAAGTGCAGGGGTTTACCACCTTGCTCTTGGAGCACTGAGTAAGCCATGAGCTCTTTTGCACCACAAATTAGGTGTGTTTTTTTTTACTATTTTCCTTGGAGTTGTGCTTTTTGTGTTTTATGTGCTGTTTCCTAGGCTCCCCGACCCTTCCATGGTTCCATAACCCACAGCGACCTACATTTTGTCAGCGCCAATTACAGCATTGGCAAAATGTCACTGCATCTGCAGTGCCAGGCATTTGGTCTCCCAGGAGGTAAGGTGCCAGAGCACCCTCCCAGGAAACAATCAGCTTTTACAGGGGCCTTCACCCCCGCACCCCCAGAACTAAATATAATCTTCTCTGGGGCAGGCATGCCACATAGTGGGTAGAAACTGAGTGGGAGCAAAGGGCAACAGGTGTGAGAGGTGATCTAAAATCAAGACCGCCCCTTTTACTGTCACCTTTGTTGCGGCACAGTAATTGCAGCAGCAAAATGTAGTCATCAACTTGATAAACTACACCTTCCCATTTCCTTGTTACCTTCTCCATTACTTGTCACCTTCACTCCTTTCTTCTTGCTTTCCTGATTTTTACCCATTGTCTTCTGTCATATCCCCAGTCCTGTCTTCTTGTACTCCTGCCATCAGGGAGTTTTCTCACCTCGGGCTCTCCCTCCCTGCTGCTTCACCATCTGGGAGGAAATAGTTGCTTCCTTTGGTTTTACAGCCCCTTCCCCCCAGCTAGTTGAAATGCACATCCAAGTAGCATTTATGCCTCCTGCTAAGGACTGTGGTCCGCCCTTCCTGGAAAGATGCAGGCTTCTGTCCCATAGGGTCCCATATCATCCCAGGTTGAATCATAGTCCCCAATATAGCTGATATCCCTACTTCACGCACCATGCCTGCAACCAATTGTTACTGGCCCTGATGCAGAGTGTCCTATCCTCTCCATGGTTATATACAGGTAATACCTCAGCAAAAGCCCCAGTGTGCTCTACCTGCTTGAAGCAACTCCCCAGCTCCCTGAAATTTTACTGCACTATCCCTACCCTGTCCCTTGCCAATTAATTTGTCCCCAGGTGGACAATAACTTCTAGCTCCCTCCCTCCCATCTCTTGCTGCCCTAGCGATCCTCTAGAGCCACTCTACATCCCTCCAGGTCAAAGCACCTCTTTTGCACTTCACCTCCCTCTCCCTTGTTCCCCCTGCTCCCAAGTCTATCCCACTAACTCTAGAGTTCCCCACCAGTAGGTGCTTCATTCTCAGCTGGGGCCTCTACCTCCTTGGGGCCTTCCTTTCTGAGGACACTCACTTTATCCTTTCCCTTACTATAGTTGTCTCCTCCTTCTGCCTCTTCCTGCCAGTTGGTGAAAGAAATGTGCAGTGGTACTGGCTGAGGAGTGTGTACCCTTCCCACCTTCTTTACCATTTCAGAGCCCACCAAGTCTAACTGCTCTGCCTCTGCCTCTGCCTAGGCATTCTCTGGGGGCAGACTTGGTGATCCCTGCATGGGGAAGATGGTTCTCTGTACCCTTTCCAATTCATCCCAGAGTCCAGCAACCTCTGCTGTAAACCTGGAGAGTGAAGACAAATGGAACAGCACCTCAGCCTCCAGAAGGTGTCCATAAAGACTGCAGCTCCATACCCATTGCACTGCACCACTATCATGGCATTTCTTTTTTTTACCTTAGTGCCTGATGAAACTTCCTGTATCTTACTGCCTCTTTTCTATTATTGTTGAATACCTACCTCTACCTTTGTTTGTCTGAAATGTATTTGGTACCTTACCCTAGATAGTGTGTGTCTCTTGTTTTGCAAACCATGACCCAGATATTCAGAAGTGTGCCCAAGGGGTGCGCAATGGACTACGCAGCACAAGCAGATGCTCCATGGGGCAATGGATGCCATATTCAGACAGTGCACCACTGACGTCGTTGGCACAAAGCAGACTGAATATGCAATGTTGCACAATGCACAACCAGATATGCACTGGCACAGCCAGGAATGTGTAGGAGTAAGCAAGGATGCATAGTCCAGTGGGCTGAGCAAAGGGCAACAGGGAAGCAATGTCAGGACTGCACAGGGCACAGTGCCCCACCAGCATAGCTGGACACAAACAACAAGGGCATACCATCCTTGACACACCACTGGGCACCAGGGAATGGCACAAACAGGACACCGGTATGCCAACAGCAGCACAGGGCACAAGGGCCACCAACCCACCCTGAAGGCATGCCAGCACCAGAGCCTCCACAACATGTACCCAACAGGCAGTGATGCAGTGGACAGTGGGCAAGATGCCGGGACACCACATAAGCACAGAGGACAGTGAAACAAGGGAGAGGGAGGCACTGGGGATCCAGGGGCACACAGGCCATAGCCCTGCCTGCTCAAGGGCACAGCACTGCAAGCAACATCAGCAGGGGGCAGCAAGCCATGCAGAAGGAAGAAGCACTGGCAGACAATGACACAAGACACAGTATAGCACACAGTGTAGTGCAACACCCACCACACAGGGGCACACATGTGACAGGGACATGGCACACAGGCCTAGCGCATGCAAGAGCAATGTCCAGAGAACACAGCAGTGGGACACCAGGGGACATGCCATGCATACCATCAGACACCTGCAGCATGGCTCAACATGCCAACCACAAAGGAAATACAGACACAAATGTTGTGGCAAAAATAAAGCTTTACTTCCAGGTAAAAGTACAAAACAGTGCCAACAGGGCAACTAGGAACAGCAACAAGGGGAATACAGGGAAAGGTAAATGGGATGCAGGGGACAGGGACCGTGGGCCATGACAGAGGGGAGGTTGGATGGACAAGGTAACAGGGGGTGGGCAGATTATGACCAATCTGCAGCCCTGATATTCCCAGGGCAGATCAGCAATGAACCCACAAGAATGCCTGCAGCCACTGCACATCCCTCCTTAGGGCCTCCATCTCAGCCAGGTGGTGCCACAACTCCACAGCACCATGATCACCTGAGAATTCAACCTCCTTTGCAGCCCGAGCATGACAAACAGGACCCCCACCATATGTGGCATCCATCTGTGTTGGGCCCAGACACCAGTCTGACCTAGGAGAAGGGACAGAACAGGTGATAAGTGACACGCCAAAAGCAGCTCCGGCCACCTGAATGTGCACACTGGAAAGTGAATGCACACACCAGTGGACAGCCCGCTGAGGGCCTATGCACAAAGGGGAGCACCAGCCAGTCTCACAGCAGACCACAGCATGATGGCCAGGCCACCTCGGGTGACAGGCACACACAGCAGCACGATGGGTGCAGCTGTGCATGTGCACACCACACAATGCATCTTACAGGCACCCCATGGCCACACACAGAATGGTGTCTGCATGCACACACCCACGGGCAGCACAGGGGCACCACCACACAGTGGACACAGGCACATAGCATGCACAAGCAGTGCAGCACTGTAACAGCCACTGGGGCATGCACCCACCCATGCAGTGTCCACACATGGTAGCGTCACCCATGGCCAGATCCCTGCAACCCACAGAGCCCCACAGATGCACAGCACAGTACTGCGCACATGCCTACCTGTCAAGCCCTGCGCTGATGTGCCAGCTGCAGCACACTTACACTTCTGGACATCCATGGCCACAGCCGCCCTGGCCCACCTGCGGTCCTCCTGACCTGTGGATGGAAAAGAGAGAGACACGTGAACATGGGTGGAATGTCAGGCACCCCCATCCCAGGCACACAGCTGGCACAGCGTTGGATGGTACACCACCCACCCCTGGGACCTGGTGCCAGTACAACAGCAACATGCACGGCAGAGGTGCACATGGTGGTCCAGCAGGACACACAGCACCCGCCAGCACTGTGCACATGTAGCACACCCAGCAGCATGGAACATGTTCACAACAGGCATGCATGAAGTATGTGGATGCCCATCTGGCTGTAGTACAGCGCCTCACTGCCCCCAAGCCTGGAGCCTGCATAGGTGGCGAGGATCCCTCTGTCATACGTCCCCATAGTGGTGTCGACATTGCTCAGCTGTGCGCAGCATGTCTGTGTTGTGTTCGAGATCTGATGCCACCCTGACCCACACCTGTATCCTAGGCACTTGCACTGCCACATTACCATACAACTGGTGAGCATATGTATGGCTCCACCAGCACAACGAAGTTACACATTTCAACCTCTGACCAGTTGTGAGCCCACTGTGAATGTCCAGTGGAGCCTACCATGTCACCCAGTACACAGGTACAAGTGCAGAGAGTGTTGTGCCTGCATAGCATGCACATGGTGATGCCCAAGTATGTTGTGCAATAGCTGACCTATATGTCGACCGCTGGCACATGGATGTGCAATTGACATGATATGAAATTCTGTATTGCACAGCCCCTCTCATACACACCAAGGCATGGCCCTGACAGGTGCACGAGATCATGGCCATGACCCTGATGGCACCACGGGCGTGACCCTGCACAACTGCGTGCATGCATCCACCGTCGCTGTAGGTGGCATGGTGCATCTGGTGTGTATGCACCCTGTCGCGGTATGTACAATGGTGGCCTGTCATGCAGCACACATGGTTGCGCAATAGGTAACTGGACATGGTACCACTGATGGCGGCACATGTGCAATACTCTCACAACACTCATGCACAGATACTGCACCACAAGGTTGCTCCAGCACAACAAGGTTACGCATGGAGCAAATTCGTAGTATTCATTAGCCATATGCAAATCACCTCATGAGGCTATGCATGGCTCAGTCGGGCTTATTTGCATCTCATTACAGTTGCGCAAATGCTCATTTGTATGTGATGTGCCATAAAAGTGACACAATTAAGTATAGGCCACTAACAGGTATTGCAGCCAGTGTGGTAAGGGGATGCACATGCTGGGAATGGGAGGACCATGCTGACAGTGCATCACAGCTCTTGTGTGGACACGTTTGACGCTGATGGCCCTTACTTTCACTGTCCACTGGTAGCATCCTGTCTGAGGCTGAGGGAGCAGAGAAGCAAGGGCCTGCATGGAAGCACAGGCCCAATTTCACTAACGAGGAACAGCAGGCACTGTTTGAGGCCTACCTCAACAGGGAGGACCTGCTGAGTGGCACCACAGACACCCTGCAGGACAGGTAAACCAGGTGGGCTGCAGTGGCCACCTATGTCAATGCCCATGGCAGGCATCAGAGAAGTGCATAGGAGTACAAAAAGAAGGAGGGGATGGACAGACGGCACATAACAGAAAAGGTGGCAGCCATCAGGGCATCCTGTAACAGGACGGGTAGGGGCCCCACCACCACCACAACACTGATGGTGACGGAGAAGCTGGTGGCTGTAACCATCAGCTGTGCCACCATTGAGGGTGTCCATGGTGGGGAATTTCAGATGGTTGGCAGCCCCTCACAGCACTGTGAGTCACTGTGAGCCTCACACAGGGGGGATGCGGGCTGGCCCATGCAGGCATGTTGGATGCTGTGCTGCGTGATCCAAGTGGGTGTGGCATGCAGCTGTGCATGGCACACAGTGGGACAGCAAACATGGCAATGTGCACACTGGAACTATGGGGAGGCTGAAAGACTAACAACCAGTGGCTCTTGCACATGCATCAGGGTGTGTGACGTGGCCAACCAGCCACGGGGCACTGCATGCCGCATGCACATGCAGCATGGTGCAAGGCACCAGGGTCATGGCTGCAGCCTGCCACCCCACCACATGTGGCACTGTGTGCATTGACCCCCATGCCAGACATGCACTGTGCATGTGCCATGCACCACTGCTGGCCAGCAAGGCAGGCTTGTCATGTGTGCTGTTACTGTTGTGCCCACCCTGGCGTATGCTGCCTCCCGGCTGTACATTGGTGCATGCCAGCACAGGTGTGCCACGTAGGCAGCATGGGACACTGGATCAGCCTGCATGGTGCTGTCACCACCACTACTGATGTCTTTCTGTCTTCCACAGCCATTACACCTCCGCAGCACAACACGGGATACCACCACCAACAGTGGACCAGAGGAGGTGTTGCCATCAACATTTATGGGTATCTGTGACAGAGACTGTGCACAATGGAACAGTGTAGGGCTGCTGGATCAACTGGGCCTGGACACCGATGACACGTTATCGGTGCTGTTGCTTGGAGAGGGCCTGCCCGTACACAGGCACGCAGCTGGGCAGTGCATCTGACTCTGATGACAACATGACACTGATCCTGGACAGCATCGGCCAGGCGGTGCTGCCTGGGGTGTAAGGACAGACACAGGCACCGGTGGACTCTGGCGACATGACGGTGACTATGCAGCCGCACTCTGACCATGGCCACTCAGTGGCATGTGGCACCGCCACTGTGCCTGGTGAGGGGGAGTGTACTGCGGTGGACACCATTGCCACAGGGATGGCCCAGCAACCAGCTTGGCAGCAGCAGTGGGATGCAGTGACCACTGTGCAGCACACCAAAGGGGCCCACCCCTGCTCCACCCCCTGCGTGGTTCCCTATGCAGCCTCCACAGGAGAGAGACATTGAACAGTATGCCATGCCACCCCCAGCAGGCCAGCATTTGCTGCAGGCTGTGCAGGGCACTGACTAGCTGGAGGAGCACAGCAACCTGCTGCGGGCATCCATGGACAACCAGGCATCACTCAGAGCAGAGATCCATGCACTGCTGGTTGAGGTGCATCAGTTGGATGAGGGGCAGGACAGTGGGCATGAACAGTTCATTGGTGAGCTCAGGCAGCTGTGGGAGGCCACGTCCACATCACTGGACTGCATAGTTGGTACCATTGCCACTGGATTTGCATAGCTGGTGTTCACTGGGCATGGTCGTGCATGTAGGACTCCCTGTAGTGGCTCATCAACACCATGGGCACAGCATCTGGTGACCACTTCACAGCTGATGTCAGGCTCCAACATGCACATCCCGACACTCTGGCACATCCCTGTTCACCAGACTCTATACCCCAGTGAGGACCCAGTCATGTTCTCAGGCCTCCACCCCCATGAGTCTGTTGGACACTCCCCTGGTGGCTGTTGTGCAGCCTGGATGTGGCCACTCTGTGGCTGTGGTGGCCGTGCTCACGCAGTAAAACACTTCATGTGCTGTGGGTTACTTGACCACTGCTGCTGTCAACGGTGCACATGTGTGGTGCCACCTGTGCGCGTGGTGATATGCATGTGTAGTGTGGGGGACATCCTCAGTGTGTTCTTGCTGTGCTGCAGGACCTTGTGGCATTGGTGTGATGATGGAAGCTCCTGTCAGCTTTGCTGTGCGCTGCTGTCATGTATCTGATCCATGCCATGTCCTGCTGCTCATGTCTATGCCCATGCCTGTGCTCTATACTGTGTGCTTGTGGCTGTGTGGCTGTGCGGCTGTGCATTCCCTGTTCATGCTGTGTGTGTGTGTCTGAGTTAGCGCACACATCCCTGTGTGCCCGTGTGCCCCTGTGGGTGAGTGGGTGTCCATGCACATACAGCAGGTATGTCATTTCACTTACCTCTGGTCTCCAAAGTGCTGCTGTGTGATGGTGGCCCGGTGCCTCCTGGCCTGTTCCGCCAGCTCGGGGTACCTCCTCCCCATGGGTGGCTGCACATTCCCTTCCAGCCTATTGTCACCATCATCATCACTGCTGTTGCCCTCATACACCTGGACAGCTACTCCATGGTCAATGGCCATATTGTTCAGCATGCAGCAGGCCAGGAATAGGCCACAGGTTTTCAATGGGCTGTACTGTAGGGCACCACCTGATCTGTCTAGGCAATGGAAATACATCTTGAGCATGCTGAAGACACACTCAATGACATTGCATGTGGCAGTGTGTGCCTCGTTGTACCTCTCCTCCGCAGTTGTGGCTGGGTGCTGGTAGGGGGTGAGCAGCCAGGGCCTCAGTGGATATGCACTGTCACCTGTGTGGGTAGAGGATACAGTTGTCACTTTGCATTGGTTGCTTGCCCCCCTCATCTCTGCTACCCGCTGCCACAGAGCACACTCCTGCCTTCTGTGTTTCTGGCCCCTGTCCATGTCATGGCACTCTCGCATCCCTCCTGATGCCCTGCTCACCTAATAGGGCACCCTGTGGGGATATACCCATGTTGCACTCTCTGGCACAGGATGGAGCTGTGCCAGATAAATGCATCATGTGCACTTCCAGGGTGTGTGGCACAGACATTGGTGATGCACTCCATGGCTTTGCACACCACCTGGCAGTTGACTGAGGGTACCCTTCCTATTCATAGGTGGCCCCTGCTGGGTCAGGTGGTGCATATGGCACATGGGTGTAGTTTATGGCCCCTATCATGCCTGACATGCATGCCGCCTTGTGGAAGTCCTGCATGTTTGCTGTACACTCTGCCTGTGTGCTTGGGAATCATATGTACTCCAAAGCATGTGGCAGCAGGGCGTTGAGAATCTGTGTGGGGCAGTGGAACGTGGCTGACTGGGTGATCCCCGTGGTTTCCCTTGTTGGGTTCTGGAAGATGCCCGTGGCGACCAGGCACTGCGCTGCTATCACTTTTGTCTCCATTGACATGGCATGACACCTTCTGGTGGGTGCCTGCAGCTCATCATAGCACAGCTCACAGAGCTGCCTCAGAATATCCCTGTTCAGCCGGTACTGGCCCATGATTCCTACATCACCATAGTCCTCAAAGGTGAGGCAGGCACGGCACCATCTGTGTTGGGTGTACTGCCGCCGGTCCCTTCCTCGGCTATGTTGCTTTTCCTTCCTCCTCCTCACACCCCTCACTACTGCTTCCATCAACAGTGGCCCTGCATCCATCGCTGCCTGTCAGTGTTGCACATCTGCTGTGTGTGGGTTTGAGAGTCTTTTTATATGCTTAAGTCTGTCTGGTGCATTCTGTGGATTGTTCCTGACTTGCATCGTAGTTTTCGGCTGAATATGTCATTGCGCTGCTTATTCAGGAGTATGCCCCCTTGTACTTGCACTGCATGCATTACTCTCATGCATCTGCACATTGTGATTTGAGCTGCACATTCACTATAGTTGAATATGGCTGTGGGGCGCAGTACTGTGGTTGCACATGCGCATCTCGGTTATGCATTGCGCAACTGCTCTGAATATCTGGGCCCCTGTGTACCTCACATTCACAACACCCAGAGAGATGTTCAGGCTTACAAAAATTCAAGTAACAAAAGTATTTGTTTACTTATATTTACATATTAAAGTGCTGAGAAACATGCTCTGCATACCACAAGGTGCCTTACCCCAGAGACCACCAACAAAATGTCCGACAGTGTTTTGTGCCTGGAGGAGAAAGGGAGGACTATGGAGTTTGAGACCTTGCAGTATGAACGTTTGCTTCAGACACTTGAAATGCAATGTAAGCAAAGAAAGCCATTTGTTACTTGCTTTTGTAAGTATGAGAATCTGTTCAGTTATGGTGAGTGTAGAGGAACACGTGGTTTGCTGCTCTTGAGTTTTTACCATGCACACCACTTTACCCTAAAGCAGCCCCTTTCCTGCACAGTACTATTTCTTGATTTCCTTTTTCAACCCACCCACCTGTGCCTAACTTGCTGTGGGTGTCTTCTACTCCTTACCTCCTTACCCAAACTTGTTTTATTACTAACTTTGATCAGGTGTCTCCTCCTTTCCCATTTCACCCTCCTTACCTGTACCTACCTTATCCTGGTTCCTACTACCCTTACCCACTAGATTTGTACCCTCTACCTGTAGCTACCTACCTTGACGTTGACTACTGCAGCATACCAGAACACAGTGGTATTCTATCTCCTACCTAGGCAGCAGAATATTTGTGGATGCCTGCAGATGTCTTAAGATAGGTGTTGCACTCTTGTGCTGTTCTACTTATCCACTGGGACACAAGCATGGTGGGACATGCTGGGCAAGGGAATCTTTTTATAGTGTTCTTGTTAGAAGGCACTAAGCCACTGACAGCTCCACTCCCCTGATTCACAGGGCTTTCTTAATCTGCCCACCTCCAAAGTGCCCCAAAAACAGTCTTCAATTGTATTCAGTTGTACAATCCAGAAGTAATCATCTGAGCTTCAGAAAATACTGCCTTTATTTGCATATTCATGAGATGAAGACTAGCTGAATAATAAATGTGTACTGCCTTATTACTAAGTTGGTCTTCAAATATTTAGCTAAATTAAATATTTCAGCTCATGGGCAGACTGCTTTAATACTAGTGAATACTATACCAAAATGATGAAAACTTTACTATTTTAATACTAGTAATAAAGACAAAATGAAGACAAAATTAGTACAGTATTCAATCTTCAGTGAGGGTCAGGCCATTGACTACTCACCAAGCAGTTCCTGCTGGCTCATGTTTTTCCTGTGCACCTGATTTGATCTGGGAGGGGCATTGTACAAAATCCACTTGACATTGGGCAGGGGATACAGTGGGAAAGAATCAATGATTGGTACAGTGAGTGATGGGAGGAAATGGAAGACGGCCTTCAAGTATCAGCAAGCATGAGGTTAAAAATTAAGCAGTTTAGAGTGGCACAGATGTATTTGAATGGTGGGAGGAAGGAGAGATTGGGAACAGCTTTAAGTCTATCATGAGGTTTAAAAAAACAGCCATTTTTAAACACAGATCCTAAAACAAAAAGAGAAAAGCCTAATCCAATCTGTAAGTACTGCAGACTCCATGTTCAGAAGAACACGTTCTCATAAAATAAACTTTTTAATACTATACTCATATGGAGGTATTTTCTAAGACCCACGTCCATTGTTTGGATGCAGGTGTGTGACACCCATCAGGACTGTTAGAACACCTAAAAGGTGGTCTAACTTCTAAGCGTGATTGTCGTGACTTGCACTCTGAAAATTACACATGCGTCAAAATTTGACACATATTGTACAACATTTTTTTTTTTTGCTGTAAACTGCAGAAGTGTCTCAAATGCATCAGAATGTTTGAAAATATGATGCAAACATCCTGTCACGCTTCCTTGGAAACATCACACATTGGAAGTACTGATACACGTACTGCATTCAGACTCTTGAAAATCCCAGTTATTGTCTATTAAAAGTCTAGCTCATCATATATCGGCTGTCACCAATGGGCTCGTACTATGTACAGTACAAGTTCATGATCAGATCAGTTGGTGGCTGGCTGTAGCAGGGTGTGGAGGGCTGAGCCAGTCACCAGCATGGGTGGTGCAGGGAAGTGTCCAGCCTACCAGGGGTGGAGCACTACACTGTGGAAAAGTATGCGAATGGGGATTCTTATTCAGATGGGGATCATGGTTCAGGGATGGGGTGGGGGGACCCTACACTACAGAAATGGTACAAGGTAGGATTATTATTCTAAGATGGATCAGGGTACTGGGGTGGAGGGACACTACACTATGGTAAAGGGTGTCAGACATGTTACTATAATCAGATGGGGATTGGGTAGGGATGGAGGGGTTTCACTCCACAATCGGATGGCTTTCAGGCAGAGAGTGGGGTGCCCTACACTATGGCAATAGAGGGGGACTCATGCAATGGTCCTGTGGGGATCGGGCTGTGGGAGGCTGGCCTGGTGCATCCTGATGTGTGCAGACATGCAAATGAGTCCATAATGGGCATGCATGAGGGCGGTTTGCTCCATGCATGCCCAATGAGCTCATTTGCATTTTCTATCTGAATATCACCTTTAGGGGTTCAGCACATCTGGGTTGCACCAGCGCATCCCCATTGGTGGCATTCAGCCTATCCCCTGAATGTGCTGGGCACATTGGTGGCTGCCCCCCTTTGCATCATCTGCCCAAATTGCGATATTCAAACAGAATACACAATCTGTTAGGATCACACATCTTGTTTGAATATCCCATTTGGTTGCACCAGCACAATGTTTTGGGTAGCGCATCTACATGCACCATGCATTTGAATATGGGGGGCCTGAGTGAGGTGAGAAGTTCTATGCCATAGCAGTCCAATGGCTTTCAATTTGACTTTAAATAGTTTTATGCTCATGCCCTTACAATTATGCACTTTCTGTACACACCTCTGACCTGCTTAATTTGTGTGCTAAAATAAAACTTGTAAGACTTATGTTTGGACTTTAACTGTTTATGCTATTTATAAAAACAGTACTACCAACAAATTGATAAGTAATTTCTACTAATCAAACTGTACCTTGACTCACAGTCCCTGATTTCTGGGTTGCAAATTGTGAAACAAACTGATTTTATGCTTTAGTAACACAGATATCCATTAACTAATCACAGCATCTCTTCATACAACAAGTCTTGATCCCTCACACCCACACCACTGAGCAACACACTTTCTTTCATGCCACAAACTCAGTTACTTTATAATGGTCCTCAAAACTTCCATGGCAAATGAACCAGTGTGCTCTGGCCCCGAGGCCTACCATGAGGCTGTACATTCCACCCACCTGTGTCTAAGGGCCTGGGCCTCCTCAGCCTCTCCCATTAGGGATTCTTGCTCCTTCTCATCCCAAAAGCCTAATGGGATCTTTCCTCCTATTGATTCAGTCCCCTAACACCATGGGCGACCAGTCTTTTAAAACCTTTTCCTTCTATGATATTACAGAGTAGTACTCACAATTAAGATGTTAAAGGAGAAGTTCCCACATGTCACAAATATTCATTTCCTATATTGTGATCATCTTCTCCATCTGGACTTCAATCAATGCCCAAAAGCCTTGAGGGTACCTCCCATAAAGGGATACCACCTAGCTTTCTTCCCGTTTGAACTAGATCTTGCAAAATGCATGGAACCTTTTGTACATAGCCTTTTGTTGCTGATGTTACAGCCCTCAACCTTAAATTTGTCAACTTGGCACTTGATGACATCCTAGGGCCACTGACCAAAATAATTAACCTGTCCCACTGCCACTCCCAGTTCCCCAATGATGGAAATCTGTGACAGTAACCCCTGTACACAAAGTGGGCACCAGGCTTACACAATAACTACAGACCGATTTCCATACTCCCGCTATGCTCCAAGGCTCTTGAGCAGATAGTGGCTGACCAGCTTGTGGAATATCTTAACCAACACCAACTCCTATGTTCAGAACAACATGGGTTCTGGGGAGGCCACAGCACCATCACAGTCTTACTCAAATTTACTGGATTCATCCATTATGCCTTAGACCAAGGCCACCTGGTAGGCACAGCCTTCATTGACTTATCAAAGGCATTAGATGTGGTGCACCATGCGCTCCTCCTTGAACAGCTATCTGGCATTGGTCTCACACCAGAAACCTTGAATTGGTTCAGCAGCTACTTGTGTAACCACTCACAGCAAGTCAGAATTGGGGAAGTCCCCTCTGACAGCAGACCAGTCAGATCTGGTGTTCCGTAAGGGTCAATACTGGGACCTTTGCTGTTCAATTTATTTAAATAATCTTCCATTATCTTGTCACTGTTGTATGTTCCTCTACACCGACAATGCAGTCATTTTCTTCAGCAGCCCATGCCCTGAACTTCTAGAGGCGGATCGCCAAAGAGGCTTCACATCCATGGAAAAGTGGTTCAAAGAGCAAAGGCTGGTTATGAACTATAAAAAGACTAAGACCATGCTTTACTCCACCTCCCAAAGCAAGCTCGAAAACTTCTCCCTAGCAATAAGGAATGACAGTAATACAGTACCATACTGGAGCTAGTTCCCCTCAGGTACCTGGGTGAAACAATTGACTCCACCCTGTCCTATGCCCAATATATTGACATTACTACAAGAGCTATCAATACAAGAATCAGGATCCTCTACCATCACAGGCACTGTCTAACTCACAAAGCACTGAACCTGGCCATCAGCAGTTCCGTTGTCTCCCTCACAGACTATGGGCTGGCTATCTACAGGTCTGCAACTGACACAGCCCTTCAAAGCATCTTAGTTACCCTAAAGAAAGCCTGCCATCTTCTCACATGTGCTCCAAGACTGACACACACCAGTGATCTTTATGCCTGGGCTGGCTGGCTACAACTGAATGACAGAAACCAATATCAAATCTGCCTTCTCACCAAAAAAGTCTCCTTAAATTTGCTTCCAACAGGGGTACAGAACCAGCTGTCCCTGCCAATGGATAAAGACAAACCAGAAGCTCCACCACTAAGGTTTTCCATGTGCGCAGATGCCATACTGCCATGGCAAGAACTGCGTTCTCACATCATGCCCTCCCCTGAGCACACTCACTGCCTCCAGACATTATTGGTGCTACAACAATTGTCTCTTTAAAAAACAGACTGTGCCAGCACCTTATTGACATGGGTAATTGTGCATGCCACCACTAAAACTCCTCTTACTTCAGCAGACTCCCACTAGCACTTAATCCCATGCCTACTGTCCTTTTGGAAAGACCAACCACAGCACTTCTTAGAACCTCCACCCTACCGCCTCTCAGGCACAGCCCCTCCTAGCTCCTAACTCTATGCCCCATCCCTTTACCTTCTTCTCTCCCTGTCCACTATACCCTGTTCCCTCAGTTCTCCTTCTACCTATGTATCCATTCCCTGATACCATTTGTTTAACCTCAGGCTGCAGGCATACATTATATAGTGCCTCAGCAGAATTTACCTCAGTGCTTTATGTTATTGGATTTCTGTACTTGCTATGTATTTTGTCCTCTGTTCTTGTACCTTACGGTATTATGTTAACTGATGTGGAACCTCTTAATGAGCATCTGCTCAAAGGTGTTATCCAAGATCACAATAAATAAATAAATAAAAATCAGGACCCCCTCACAGCTGTCTACTAAAATTTCTGTACCCTAAGCAGACAGGAAACAGTGATAGCTTAGTAACATAAGCCCTACCCTAAAGGAGGGGCAGGGTAGGTTACATATGTATTAGATATAGGTTAAGTTACAGGGATCAAAGAGTGGTGTCATGTGGATGAGTGTCAGACTGGAAATAGTGTTGCAATTTCACCGGCGAAATTCTGGCGAAATCATGAATTTTGCTACGCGAAACGCTTTGCGAAATTCACGCATTCTGCCCATGAATTTCACCCGCGAAAGCTATGCTTTCTTATGCACTATTTGTCCAAACAATTGTAAATTGAACAATTGTAAACCTACAGTATCTACTGTACTTCTGGATGAAGCACCAATCATCAAAAACCATATCTGTGCAGAGGAGAGAAGTCAGAAGCAGGACAAATGCAAGGTGCAACTAGAACTTGAAATGCAGTTTGCCCCGACCATCACTTGCTAAAGTTGTAGGTGTTCTCTAAAATCCAACTGTGTTCTGAATAATATATCTCAGCTTAGTCCTCTGTCCTTTGTCTCACTGATCATAGTATCCCCTGCCTGTAGTCCAGCGATCAATAGAGTTGAAATGATTGAAAGTCAGTGGGCAGGGGAGTTTCCAGAGAAAATGTGCCAGTAACAACCTGTGCTCTCACTCTGCAAAGCTGCAGTATCATGTTTAACCAGCCCTTCTGGTCTAGCATCTCTCCTTCCTGGATCAAATAATCAATCAATCAGTCAATCAAATCTTTATTTATCCAGGCAAACACCGTTGAGCAAGTTCATTTACAAGGTGGACTTGCATCACACAATGTCGAGAAATACAATGCATTTATGTACAGGCAGAGAAGACAAAACATGTATATACATAATAAACAAGCTATGTAACAATAAGATAAGCAGTGTAATATTTGAGCACATAATGTATTAATTCTAACTAAATACATATCATGTTCAGGGAAGAAAAAAAGGGATATTGGTAGGGGAGCTATAAAGAGAGGAGGATGCAGTAACAATATTAACAGAAACCTCCCACAGAGGGCAAGTATCAAGGGGTAAGGGAGTGAGGGGGCATGAGTGGGAATGATGCAGAGAGTGAAAACTCACGTCAGCTAGGGGTTGGGAACACAGAAGTAGCATCAGGGTAGGGGTTACGGTGCAGGGTTCCTAAATGGTAATGCTTGCGGAGGGCAAGTAGAAGTGAAAAGGGTGGATAGTAATGTAGATGGGGAAAGATTAAAGACAGTGGAAACAGCTGTATACTTCTGTGACCGTTTTGGCATACAAGGTCTTGAATACTGCAAGACTAATTGGGGACCTTAATTTCAAGGATTTCTGCAGTTTATTCCAGAGATTTGGCAGTGAGAAGCCTATGGCCGCTCTCCCAGAAAGTATGCAGGCCCTAAGAACCTTCAAGGAAATTATGGAGCAGCTCTTTAGGGTATAGTTTCGGAGCCTTCTTAGAGGCAGTAAGTCAATAATATACTGTGGTAATTTACCGGTAAAAGCTCTGAATGTCCATACAGCTGCATTTCTATTTCACCTGTACTGAAGGAGGTCCACCACACGGCAGCATATACGGAGCAGTGGTGGGTGGAGAAGGGGAGACCGGTAATGAATCGCAATGCTTTGTGTCATAGTATGTCTAGTTTTCCCCAGATATGAAGCATTGCATTGGCTATAAATTAAATTGGAGTAGTCAATTGAGATGAATGTGGACTGGACAAGTTGCCTTTTTACCTCTGTGATTACTGTAGAAGGCGGTTTATCCGATAGAAGAGACCAAGCCTCTGCCTCAGTTTTTTCAGCTATTCCTCCATGTGATCCACAAAGGACAGTTTGTGGTCTAGCCAGACTCCCAGGTATTTGAACTCTGTTACAAACTCAAGTTTTCACCTAATAAGGTAGAGAGATAGGGTGGGGTACCAGTAATAGCAGGGTGTGCCATGTGGTTGCCAGGTAAAAGTATCATCGCCTTTGTTTCTTGGCATTAAGGAGACAGCTTTTACTAGAAGCTGGTGTTGCAAGATATTAAAGTCAATACAAGTCTTAGCAGGCAGCTCAGGTGATGACCGCTTAGGTAGAGTACTGTATCATCTGCAAACAGGTGTATGTTGGCCTCCTTAATGCCAATATCTATGCTGTTAATATATATAGTAAATAAGAGTGGTCCCAGGATAGAGCCCTGTGGGACACCTCTGATTAATGGTTTGAGGGAGGAGAGCTCTTTCTGCCTTGACCTGCTAGTGCCTATCTGTTAGATAATCATGGAACCAGTCCAGTGAGGTAGTGTCAAGACCCAAGGCTTTTAACAAAGAAAGAAGCAGACAATGGTCGACAGTGTCGAATGCCTTATTGAGGTCTAGGAAAACAGCACAGACAAACTTTTTGTTGTCTAGATCACGCTGCCAGTCATTTGTTACCTTAGCCAGAGCCATAATTGTGCTATGGTTAGCTCAGAAACCTGACTGTATAGGGTTTAAGACATTTGTGTTTATTAGGAGAGCTCTCAGTTGGGCGTTCACAATTTTTTCTAAAAGTTTTGACAGAATGGGGAGTAGTGAAATTGGCCTGTAATTATTTAGATCACAGGGATCCCCAGATTTAAAAAGCTGTATGATATGAGCAATTTTCCATAGAATGGGGAGAGACCCTTGGGACAGTGACAGATTAAATAGGTGAGTAATTGGTACAGCTAGAACATGCCAGGCAATCTTAAGGTAGTAGGGGTCAAGCGAATCTGCGCTGATGCTTTTCTTGGTGTCCAACTGCAGGAGAAGGTCTTCAACCTCTTTCAGGGAGGCAGGTGAGAAGGAAAATCCCTTGTTGGATTGGATTCAGGGGCAGTACAGTCATCTGGGAACGCAGGGTGCAAGCGGGTGAGTTATCGAATGCTAGACCTGCAGAAGCAAAATGGTTATTGAAGGCTTGTAAAATCTTCTTTTTGTCACTGATAGTTACATTGTTCGATGAGATTTTTGAGGGGAGCTCATTTCCTGTCCTATGTCCAGATAGTTATTTTATTGTGGACCAAAATTTGGTGGGGCATTTTGAGGCAGAGTCCAGCTCTGAGCGGTAGAAATTAGACTTGGCCTCTCTAATCAACTTAGTGGAGGAGTCTATGGCAGTTCTGAAGAGGCACCAGTCTTTGGCTAGTTGTGATTCATGGGATTTTTTCCAAAGCAAGTGTCTATTTACTAAAGAGGTCTTAAGGTTGGCAGTGAACCAACAATATGTTCTAGGTTTTATATGGATTTTGACCAGTGGAGCATGGATGTTGATGGCATTTGTTATAATTTCCTGAAAGATGTCATATGCTTTGTTTACTGATTTAGAAGGTAGAAGTTCTGCCAAAGCAGTGAGGCTTTAGTTTGTTGATATAAGCCAGTGGGTCAAAGTTCCGTTTGGATCTTTTAGTAGAGAACTTTCTGGTAGATGTCGGTTTAGGGTTGGCTCTTACACCAGCAATGAAACAATGGTTGCTTACATCGGCATGAAAGATGCCAGCATGGGAGAAGAAGTGCAGTTTATTCACTAGTATGACATCAAGCAGCGTGCTATTTATGAGGTTTTTCTTGTTAATGTGTGTTGTTTCGTTGATAAGTAGTGATAGTCCATGGGAGTCACAGAATGATTTGAGGGGTAATGAGGCACTGGACAGCCAGTCATAGTTAAGGTCCCCTAATATATTGTTTCAAGGTTACTAGAGTCCATGATAGATGAAAGGTGAGACAGGAGCTGCAACCTAGCAGATGGTCGTCTGTAGCAGCCTGTGATATGGAGGGCTATCGCAGGTGTAATTTCAATTTTTATGGACATATATTCAAATCCATTAGCAGTAGAAGAGGAATCAAGGGAAGAGACTGAAAATTTGTCCTTAATATAGATGGTGACCCCACCACCCCTGGTTTGTCTATCGGATCTGAATAGCAGATAGTTGGGAATGCTGACCTCCTTATCAGGAGTGGATGGACGAAGCCAGGTTTCCGAGATCACAAGAACGTCTGGTTTGGTATGTGTGACCCAAGCCTGGACTGAGATTAATTTCTTAAAAAGGCTACATGCATTGATATGCATAAAACTAATTCCTTTTAATGTTGTGAGTTCTGAGGGTGATGAAAGGTATTTTGTTGGACCAGGGTTGAGTTCAACATTGCCTGAACAGAGTAATAGGATGAGCACAACTTTTCTCAAGGCAATAAAGGGATAGGTTGGAGATTTCAGTCCTTTGACGGCTACATGAAGCATCAGAATAGGAGTACAGGGACCTGTTTTTAGTACTATGTTGCCCTAGTGATACATAGCATAAGACCCTTGCCGCGTAACTCCAGGGAATATAGTTTCTGAGTGGATATGGTGGATTTCTCCACTAGGCATCTGGCTTATAGAGGAGCACCAGTATGAAGCACAATTTGGTGTGCGGTGCGGGAGGCGTAGGGTAGCACATGAATTAAATAATGGCTCGATGTAAGCACTCTTGTGGCAAAGGGTATAAGTCCCCATTGAGGTAGGTCCTACCCAGCGGGTTTCCTAGGAAGGGAATTGCACAAATTGTGGCAAGGAGTTGGAGCCACAACACCACAGTCATAATTCCAGTTTGTGGGGCCAGGTAGAGAAGTTGAAACAGAGAGGCAGCCCCCTTGAGATGGGCTCTGAAGCAGGACTTCAAAGTTTGGCAGTGCTGAAGAGAAAAACAGCACACTAGGTTCGGTAGCCTAGAATGTATACGGTCAGTGTATGTAATCATGGAAGAGGAATAGGATAGGCAGCAGAAGGGCCAATGACAGCAGAGAGTAGACAAGGTGGTCTATATAAGAAAGGTCCAGGAGGGATGGGTGGGTGGGCGGGCGGGCAAAAATGTGCAGCTTTATGCAGTACCTCTCAGGGGCGTAGTCCGAACAAGTGGTCTCGGGCGGTGGCTTTGGAAGCACCGACCACCCAGTGGATGCAGTTTCCTGCATCGTCTGAGCTGAGAGCCCTGGAGGGTTCTAGGATCTCAGGGAGTGTAGTCAGAGCAAGTTGTCTTGGGCAGCGGATTCGGAAGTGCCAACCGCCTGATGGCCACAGTTTCCTGTGGCATCTGAGCTGGGAGCCCTGGAGGGTTCTTGGCTCTCAGGGAGCGTAGTCCGAGCAAGTGGTCTCAGGTGGCGACATCGGAAATGCCAACCTCCCAGTGGCTGTGGTTCCCTGCGGCATCTGAGCTGGGAGCCCTGGAGGGTTGCCATGCAGATGCTTTACACAGGTCAAATGCCCCCAGTTCATTGAACCCAGTTTGAGTTGAAAGGGGCTCCTCCAGACACTCCAGTTAGACAACCCTTGTACATAAAAAAAAAATTCAAAACAATATTGACTCCCCATTATAAATAACTGATGTTGTACCAGGCATGAACTTCTAACTCGGCAACAAAATGCAACTTCCAGCTGACTGATTTCTGAACCCACCAATTTCCCATTAACCCCTCTGACAAAAATGGTGATTCAATACAAATCATCTACAAATACAGTTCTTGTTGCATCATAGTTCAAACCTCCAGATCTGCAGTTAGCTCAGTTGTAGAATAATGAATGGCCTTGTGTGGTGGCACTTTTGGGGAACTTATTGAGTGTATGCCTCTATTAAAGACTAACCCAGATTATTGTTGTCACTTGAGAAGCAATTCAGAAAAAAATTATTAAACACACCTCTCCTAGTTGTTTTTCATACCGTACATCTTCATTTATGCTTTACTCATGGTACGCACTCTTCTTTATAATAACATTAAAACTCCACAATCAAACATTGAGCAGAACATTTCACTAGCAAACAGAAGGTGTGGATAAGAGAAAAAAGGAGAATTTACCTGCCTGTTATGTCGCTATTTACCCAAACTGCTTAATTTAGATGAAACTGAAAAAATGCTCCACGGACACTTACAAAATGATACATCCGGTAGTGTTTCATTTCAATCTCTGTCACTGCAAGGTTGCCTGCCAAGAAAACAGAGTCCTCTGTTTGGAACATCAGGGTAGTTTCTGTGACAACAGGTCAGGTGTGATGTCACAAGCAGAAGTTTCTGATTTACATGGAGAGTGTCTAAAAGGAACTCCGGGCCTCACGCTCTGTCCCAATCGGTGAGGGAAAATTTGTGGTGTAGATATATGCAAATCATGGGTCGTAAGTGGAATTCCACATTTCACGGTGAAATGCATGATTTGGCAAGCAAAATTCATGATTTTGCCAGAGGAATTTCGTATTTCACATACACAAAATATTTTGTGAAATGCACAAATTCTGAAAAATATTTCTCAGTATATGCAGACACAAAACTCTTATCTGGCTAAAGGCTTAGTGCCAAAAGGATTTTATTTCCAGCAAGCAGTGCATCCAAAAACTACTAAATGTTTTGCACCAGTGTGCTTTATCAAGAGTAACATATTGCCCCCATTGGCCACAGTTATATTATACTCAGGCAGACCTGATCAAAAATACCAGTTGGGAATCAAACAAAGTGTACCTAGTGACAAATGCTCATATGAAAAAGTTGAAAAGAAATATGTTTTGAAACAAGCAAATTAATAGGTTTTCAGCTTACATTTGATAATAGAGGTAAATTCTCATATAAATGCTAAATATGAAGCTCATATTATTTTTTAAAAGATGGGGCAGGAAAACATCTTGAATACATAAATAGACATAGAAACATAGAATTTGTTGGCAGAAAGGGACATTTAGGCCCATCTAGTCTGCCTTATGTCTCTGCCTATTTCATCGCCACTGACCCTTGTTGGTCATAGGTGTCACTCCTACCGCCCATTCCTCACCTAATATGCCCCTGTGCCTATCCCACACATTCTTGAAGCTCCCCACAGTCTTGGCCACCGCTACCTCCTCTGGCAGGCTGTTCCAATCATTCACCACATTTCCATGAAGAAGTGTTTCACACATCTCCCTAAACTTCCCCTTAGCTTCATTTCCGCATCTCCTTGTTCTAGTGTTTTCCTTTCCTGAATTAGACCCTATACTTTGCACCTTGTTCACTCCTGTAAGGTACTTAGCAGAGAGGATTTATTAATTGTTCCATGATATAGTGATTCACATGTTGAACTGCCCTTCTGGCATGGCTTACATTGAACAAAGATGCCCTTAAAAACAGAATAGGAAAGAACAAAACAGCTATAAGAACAAAGAATCAAAAATACCATGGCGAAACATTATGATGAGGTGGGGCACAGGTTAGCAGCTTCATTAACTCATAGGTTTGGAGAAATTAAAACTATCAGAATAAGGAGGAGACATAAAGGAATTTATTCTACAATGGGAAGCATTCTGGATACATGAATTGCAGATATTATGGCTGAAAGGGTTAAATAAGGACCATGACTATAGCAGTTATTCATGGATCTGTACCTACTATGAGCTTAATTGTGACTCAAAACAGAAAGTGTGATCAAATATTGACTATATGGGCCAATATATACATAATTTCATAAAGTGCCCTAGGAGTTCAATTTAAGTTCTTGTTTTGTTTTTGATTTTTGTTAAAGCTGTTTTAATGTTTTCTTATGGCATGTTAAAAGCATAAAGTGCCAGGAATAGAAATCAATAGATAGAGAAACTATGAGGCAGTTCTGTTTAAAGTATATTTTGTCACTGTTAAAGAAGCAAGATGAGGGAAAGTTGCATCTGAAAGGTCATGTAAGAAGAGGATTCGGTCTGATAATCTATCAGCTGTCTAGTTGTCTTTTTTTTTTTAATGAAATAGGTATAGAAGGAGCATGCAAAGTTTAAAATAAGTAAGAAGTTGGAATAGGTTTGATGGTCTATCAGCCATTTATAAAAGAAATAGGAAAGCAGGAACCTATAACGTTTCAAATAAAGTACAAACATGAAATATTAAATATCTGGGTTAAATAGGAAGTGCAGATACAGTAGCACACATAGCTACCTTTAGAAATGAAACAAGATTTCTATATAAAAGAACAGAAACAAATTATTTGATACCTTTTATTGGACCAACATGGATGTTACAGAAGACAGTGTCGAGCTTTGAACCAACCAGGTCCTTCTTCAGAGCTTTGACCTGTTGGTTCAAAAGCTAGAGCACTTTGTTCTTTCTGCAAATCCATGTTGGTCCAATAAAAGGTATCAAATTTTTGTTTCTGGATCTGTTCTAAAAGGACCAATACGGCACCTACAACATTTTTTATATAAAAAAAAAAAACCATAAATATGATGTAGATCTAAGTAATGTGTGAAGTAGTAGGCTGCAAGAATGCTTATGGTATCCATGGTCACAAAAGAACATCTAACTTTCCAGCCCACTGTAACATGCCAGCTCTGAGGATGGAGTGATGACCACTCCGAAATGTCAGCATGTTATCCCGCATCACAGTACCTGAGGGAATGTGTGGTCTGAGATGGCCACAGCCTGAAAGAGAATCCCTGTGGGGAACTGCGTGGGAGAATGGCCACTGGATTTCAAACATAAGCGGTCTCCTAAAATCTGAAAGTGCAGCATGCAAGCAGCAGCTACATTGGATTAGGTGATTGAGCCATGAATAAAGCACAAAAAAGCAAAAGTTACACTGAATAGCATGGACTGCCTAAACACAGACAGTGGCATTACAAGTAAGGTTTTACACGAAATAACACTGTAAAAGAACAAAGTATGTAAAGAAAAGCATTTTGAACATTTTGCAGTTAAAATTAATTAATTTAAGGATGAAATGGGTTGTTTAGAACCTATTCTTGAGTGTACAGATAAAGATTATCACTAAGAAGTGGTAAAAACACCCTGTAATGTTTTAATTATGTCCCTCTCACTCTCCTCTCTTCCAGGAGTGCATATTGAGTTCCTGCAGCCTTTCCTCATGTAGTTTCTCATGCAACCTTCTCAATGTTTTGGTTGCCCTCCTCTGTACTGTCTCCATCCTTTCATTGTCCTTGCTGAGGTATGGCCTCCAGAACTAGACACACGATTCTCCAGGTGGGGCCTCACCAGTAAGCAACACAATGGCAGCACTACCTCCTCCTCCTCCTGCTAGAAATCCCACTCCCAGTACACCCCATCATTCTGCCAGATTCTTCTACTCCTTTGTCACACTGCCTAGCACCTAGAGGTCATCAGATATGTTGACATATAGGTCTCTTTCATGTAGGTGACTGTAAGCTTAATCCCACAATCTTGCTACATAGCACCTGGGTTCCATGGCCCTAAGTGCTTAGCCTTGCGTTTTGGCATTGAAACCCAGCTGCCATCCCCAACCATTCCTCTAGTTTCCTCAGATTCCTTTGCATTCTCTCCACCTCTTCCAAGTGTCAACTCTGTTGCAGATTTTTGTATCATCCACAAAGACATACCTTCCCTCAAGTTCCTCCACAATGTCAGCTATGAAGACATTGAAGAGGAGCAGTCCTAACACTGAATCCTGTGGCACCCCACTAGCGACTGTCCTATTGCCTGAGTGGCTAACATTTACCACCCCCTTTGCTTCCTATCCCTTAGCCAGTTTGATACCCAGCTTGTCACTTCTTTCCCATCCCCAGATTACTTAGTTTTCTTAAGTGGCTTCCTGTGCTAGAGAGTTTTGAAAGCCTTACTAAAGTCCAGATAGGCCATGTCAACTGCCTCCCCTTGATCCATCTCCCTTGATCCAGCTCCCTGGTAAACTAGCCAAAGAAACTAAGAAATTAGTTTGACATAACCTCTCCCCATGAAACCATGCATGCTGTCAGTGGTCTTGCAGCCTTTTTGCCTCCAGGTGTTCCTCTAACCTCTCCTTCAGTAGTGTATCTGTTAACTTTTCCATCACTGATTGGCTGGCATCTTGTAGCTAGTATCTTTACTACTGTCACTTTGTGTAGATGGACCACACTGGCCCTCTTCCAGTCCTCTGGAGCTTCCCCTATCTCCACTGAGGTGCTAAAAAGTACTGCCAAAGGGGTGGCCAGCATCATGTTCAGTTCTTTAGGATCATTGGATGAATCCCATTTGGTCCCATTGCTTTACTCTCCTTTAAGGCTTCCAATCTCTTCTGTACCCTTTCCACTGAGAATGGACTTGTGTCCACTCCCCATTATATCTGGTGCTTATTGCAGCATGCTGGTCCATCCCCCCCCCCACCCTTTACTGTGAAGACCAAGAAGAAATAGTTGTTTTGCATTTTTGCTATCTCTTTATCTTCCTCTGCACATTCTCCACGCCCTGTGGATTCTAACTATCCCCTGTCTTCCTTTTCCCCTCCTCCTAAAGAGAGTCTTGTCCCTTTTCTGACCTCCTTAGCTATTCTCTCCTCTGTTAATGCTTTAGCTGCCCTCACCCTACTTCCTGCCTCCCTTTGTTTGCCAGATATACCTCCCTGTCTTCATCCTTCTAGATCTCCTTGTGCTTTCTAAATGCTGTTTTCTTCTTCTTTACTGCCTTTGCCACCTCCTTGGAGAGCCAAAGCAGTCCCTTACTCCTCTTTCCCTTGCTCACGTCCTTTAAATAGCATGTAGTTGTCAGGGCTATTCCCTCCTTAATCTTTCTCCATTGAAACTCCACTCCTCCTCTGACCCCCCCAACCCCCCACCGAGGCATTATCTGAAACACTTTCCCATTTCATTAAAATCTGCCCTTCTGAAGTCCAGGACACTCGTTTTAGTGTCTATTTTTTCTGCTCTATTTGTATGCCAACCCATAAAGCACAGTGATCCCTTGTACGCAGAGGACTACCCACTTTGATGTTAGTAATGCTGTCTCTGTTTTTAAGTACCAGGCCCAACACTGTCTCATCCCAAGTGGGTTCCAAAACCAGCTGCCTGAGAAATGCCTCTTGTATGGAGTTGAGTATAGACCTGCCTCTTCATGTAGCTGTATCCTAGGTGACCCAACCTACAGCCAGCAGATTAAAGTCCCCCATAACTAAAACTTCCCTTTTGCTGACCATTTTAGTAATGGCTTCCCTCAGTGCTCTGTCTAAACTCTTCTCTTGTTTCAGAGGACTCTTCATCACCCAAATGCAAATAATGGCCCCTGACCCCATCTCTCAGCTGACCCATAGTACCTCTAGCTCTAGAACTTCATTGTCCCCCTATTTGCCAATGTATCTCAGTGGCCCTTATGCCTCCTTCACATACAAAGCAAACTCTCTGCCTTTCCTCCCTGATGTGTCCTTCCAGAACATGGTGTATCCCAGGATAGCCACTTCCCAGCTGTGGTTGTCCATGCACCATGATTCTGTTAAGGCCACTAGATCCAGATCTGCCTCCGCAATGATTACCTTAAGGTCAGGAATTTTGTTTCCCAGACACCTTGCATTGGCACACATGGCTCTCCATTCTCTTCATCTCACTATCCCTCTAACCTCCCTCCCCTTCCTGCTTCCTCCCTTGCCCCCTCTGTTACCCAGTTCTGCCCTCCTCTGTTATGTTGTCTTTATGCCTTCCGTCCTTCCCTCTCTTCCAGCTGAAGTTCCTCCTCAGAATTGCCTGACCTGCCCTTCTCTTTTGTTCCATCAACCTCAGGAGTTTCTTCTTCATAGGTTAACCTTCTATACTTCTCCCACAGTCTTTCTGTCCCCCAACTGGCTAGTTTAAATGCTTATCAAAGCAGCATTTACCCTAACTCAGGACTGCCATTCCTCACCTTTTCAGAGACCATCTCCCTTGTACAGGCCTCCATTCCCCCCAGGTATGACCACAATCACCTATGTAGACAAAGCTCTTCTCCCTGCCATGCCTTCAACCACTCATTAAAGGATGTGGTACAGAGTTACCTAGCCTTCCCCTATCTGTGCATGGGTAGTACCTCAGTGAATGCCACTGTGTGAGCTACCTGCTTCAGGCCCCTTCTCAGCTCCCCAAACCTATCCTGCACTGCACCTACAACTTCCCTTGCTAGATCATTCTCAGATGGACAGCAGCATCCATCTCCCTCCCTACCTCTTCTTCCCTGGCAATCTCCAAGATCTGCCCTCTATCCCTCCTCAATGAAGCATCTAGAAAGCACTGTACTACCCTGTCCCTCCCTTCCTTTCCTCTTCCCCCAACTCAGTCCCTCTGACCTTGGAGTCCCCCAAAAGCAACTGTCTCCTTCTTGGCCTGGGGACTCTCTCACCCTCTTTGAGGCCTGCTTCCTTGAGCACCCCTACCTCCTCTCTTACATTTGCATCAGGTGCCTCTCCTTGGCTTCCCCGTACCACCAGAATGTTGAAGGAATTGTGCAGTAGTAAGGTCTGAGGGGTGCTTTCCCACCTTCCTCCCCCCACCGTCCTGGAGCCCACCAAGGCCCAGCCACTCTGACTCCTTGCTAGCATCCTTTGAGTGAGTTGTGGCAGACTAAGTGCCCCCCAGGGAGAGGCATATGGTGTCTTGAACTCATGCCAATTTGGCCCATAGTTCACTGACCTCTGCTCTTAGCCCAGAGAAGTGCCTGCAAATGGGGCAACACCTCAGTCTCCAGAACATGTCCCTGAAGGTTGCAGCCCTGAACCAATTACAGTGCACTACTACCATGCCTGACGATTTATCATCCTGACTTTTTACTTCTCTGCCTTTACAGTACTTGCCTTTAGGCTTACCTTATCAATAACGCCCCCTCTTGGCCTCCCTTTACCTTTCTGTTTCTGAATCTGTGTTTGACTCCTTAACCTAGATAGGGTTTCCCTTCTATTCCCTTTTTTGGTCCATTGGAGACTTAGGATCATTGGCTTCCTATATTTACTTTCTCCCCCCATCCCTAGATAAGGTGTTGCCTCTATTCCCACTCTACAGTGTGTTTCAGTTGCCTTAGCTTGACTTTTCTAGATCTTACCCTCCTTACCTTACACCACTGTTTCCCCAATCCCACTGAAAGTACACCCTTTTAAACAGGCAACAATCAGTACACAGATAGCGACCTTACCTTACTTGGTACCAGGTCAATATAGAGCTTAAAGAATAGCATGGCAAGACCGGCATTGTGTAAAGCGCAAAAGCATTTAGAGCGACAGAGGTATAATAGCGGTAGGGAATTACAGCTTCCTTGTTGATTTGCACTGATACCTGGAAGGGATGAAGTTGCCATGTGTGGGGTGTCTGGTTGAACTACTCCCATGGTGGAGTGGCTAAGGCACTGGCAAACAGCAGGTTGGAGATCTGGGACCACGGTTGCAACTTTTTTATTTTAAAAAAATAGAATTTTCCCCGCTCCTGAGTTTCTCCCCATCCCTGAACTCAACACCCCCTCGAAGTTGATTATTTTAAGTCCAGAGAGTGTGGGGGCCTAAACCTCCCATGTTGGGAGGGGCATGGGAGGCAGAGCCCCCTGAAAAACACAAAATGTCCCATTTTTCTTATGATGTGTGCTGTTTTTTGTATGGTCGACATTTTACCTGACCTAATTTCTGAGGCCGTTGTTTTGCTTATGGCATTAATTGCTGCACTGTTTTTGTCTGTGGCACTATGACCCTGTGCCACCTTATTGTACTTATGGTTACCACCCGTATTATTGCCCGATTTTCACAGAACAGTCCTGCTTTGGGCAGCTGCATCCTGCAAAAAAACATAATAAATACTACAAGTTCTGACATCATAGTTGAAAAAATATTTTCTGACTTTCCTCTAAATGTTGCAAAAAACTACAGCACCTTAACTACAATACCTTAAAAGAATAAGTAAACTCTAGAAATAACTAAAAAACTACAACACTTAATCTTAATTCTGATCATTTAGAGAGAAAACAAGTCAGTTGCATTGGTCAAGGGTACATATTTCAGTAAGAAATGTCCAACTTTGGGATTCTTAAAAGTTGGTAACCTACAGGCAGAGTCCCCTGCTTCCCCCCTTCCTTCTGCTGATGCCTGTTGACACCTAAAATGCTAGTCTTACACTTGTTCCACTCCTGTGCCATTCCTCTCATGTGCTGGTATATGAACATGCATGAGACACATTAGGAGTGTCTGGTTTAATATACCAGGTGGAACCTCCCCCAAACAGGACTTCCTCAGTCAACTAGTGCATCTGATTGGTGGGCGTGTTTGTCATGTTATTCCCAACACGCACCAACCCCCAACCTTTAGTAAAAGCAAGTGAGCGAGTAAAAGAGAGGGAGAGAGAGAGAGAGAGAGAGAGAGAGAAAGAGAGAGAGAGAGGTGGCTGTGACAGAAATGGGAAGGAAAGAGTTAATGGTTTGGATTCTGTAGATGCCTTATTTTTTTAGCAGTGTGGAAAAAATACACTGAGGCTGAAATCCTCCAGCAGCAACCAGCTTGTGGAATTCCTAGCTGCTAGATAAGAGCTGGGTCATAAATCTTGAGTGGACATCTCAGACACCCAGACCTTGCAGACACAGACACAGGGCAGTTTGAATGGATTGGATCATTCAAATATAAACTTAAGGTGAAAAGGGAATATAATTGGTCACCAATAGGTGTTCACTCTGATTGGGACAATTAAATAGATACATGTTAGTTGGTTGGTGCATTTAAGGAGAATAGGAATGACCTAGTCTCCATAGACTATATAAGCTTCTGTAAGAAGAGAACTCTCTCTCTTGCCTTGGGAAGCTGTGGGGAAACATAAGCTTGGAGCCTACCTGGTATGTCCGTGGGAGCTGGCAGTTAGAACAGGGTCCAGTGTCTCTTGTAAGGACAGGGAAGGGTAAGTTTAGTGATAGTATATTTCAGTAATAGCCTTCTTCTTTTGCCATCTGTTGTTTAAAACATTTGTTTACTTTTCCTGTATGAGTGTTATTCTCTTGTGTTGTAAATACATTTCCTGTAAATGCTCATTGCACTTTCTGTTAAGTAAAAGCTATTTATTTGCTCAACAGTTGTGTCTCTGATGTCATTTTTCTAAGGTAAGATTTGGTTTTCCACTGGCTAAAGTAAACTCTGTGTAGCATCCGCCACCTGAAAGAGACACACTACCAGACTTTAACTTGTGCAATTGCACGTGTGATTTTTCAAGTTTGTACACTTGAAAGAGGTGCGGAAGAAGAAAGTCCGGCTGGTGGCAGCGAATACCTGAGGACACACACACCTCTCTAAAAGCTGTTTCAGCCCAGAGGAGAGGTGGGTTGTCACAGTGTCTACTGATCCTGCAAAAACAAAATCTCATACAAGCAGGTTAGTTAAGAAATGCTTCACACCTTGTCCCCTGTCTTGTAAAGCATTCCTTTAATATAAGCATTTTGTTTTAGAAGCATGCTCCCATTCAAAATCCTTCTGTTTCCAGTAGTAAAGTAAACCTCTTGTTTACAGAGAGCACTTCTGAGTTAAAAACAAGCCCTCCTGTTTAAAATCCTTCCATTTACAGAGTGAGCACTTTCATAGTAAGGCAAGCCCTCCTGGTTGAAATCACTTCTGTTTAGATGCTTAGACCCTGCAGTCCAGTTTGCACCTTGTTTTCATTCTCATGTACTCCGTTATGTAAAAAAGCAATTATTTGATTAGCAGCCTGACCCTGTTAAGTTCTGAATCCTTTCCCGTCTGATCTGAGACCTGTTTCTCTTAAGTCCCCTACTGTTCTCCCTCTTTAACTGTTCGAAATGGTGCCTTTCCTAGGAAGCATGCCAACAGATACTCATCTGTGATCTTCCTTCTCCATGCTTTGGTTGACCTTAATGGCCTTTTGAGCTGGCACTCACAACCTGAGGATGCACTCCTCGTTTGTACACTCAGGAGATTTAAATCCTCCTTCCCCCACTTACTGGTTGCAACAACTTTGTATCTAATTGATCAGCTTATTTGCCATGTTAATCCCCTTCCTTCACTCCAACCCATTAACCTTCAAAGAGAGCAAGTGAGAGAGAGAGAGAGAGAGAGAGAAAGAGAGTGAGAAGCAGCTGTACTCCTGCAAGAGCAAAGCTCACTCAAATGTAGATTAGTTAAGGAACGCTGCACACCTCATCCCCACAGTTATACAGCACTCAATTATTGAAAGCTCTTTTGTTTTAAAAGTAAGCCCCCCAGATCAAAGTCCTCCCATTAATAGTAGTAAAAGGAAGCCCTCCTGTTTACAGAGAAAGCCCTTCTGAGGTACAAGCAAGCCCTCCTGTTGACTGGAGACAGATTACTGCTCAAAATATTTATTTAAACAGGATAACAACTGTTACACTGAAAGTACAAGTGGAAAGCTCCTCAGCAATAACACGCCCTGGTGTTTGTACTGAAGTCCTCATCAGGAGTCCCCGACGAAGACTAAGGTTGAAGAACCAGGGAGTGTTGTGGATGAGGAGCTTTCCACTTCAATTCTAAGTTTAACAATCATTATTCTGTTTAAATAAATATGTTGAGCAGTAATCTGTCTCCAGTCAAGTTTTATTCCAACTAGTAAATGACCTCTCTATCAGCAGCCCACATCTCCTGCACTCAATGTGGGGGAAGGGCTAGGTTAAGTCACCTTGGAGCCAGATACAGATATTTTGCTTACAACTAAAAGGGTATAGTATTGGATGCTACAGAGGAAGAGAGGGACTGGGGGTATTATAGGTTCTTCATTAAAACTGATCAGATACTGCTTGGCAGGGACCAGCAAGACCAACAGAATGATGGCTTCAAAGGGCATATGCAACTTGATGAGGAGTTATGCTTGTACAATGTTGTTAATAGTCTGAAGTTATTTGAAGAAATGTGTTGTTGACAGTCATACATGGATACTTTGGCTGTTCACACTCTGTCCAATGGGGAACTACAATTATGTTACAGTACCTCAAAGGCAAAGAAACTCTCTTGAGGAGGGTTCCACCCTAGAGGTGCTGTGGGAACATAATTCCTTTAGGCTAAAGATACCTTAGGAAGGAGCACCAAGGAAAGAGTCACATGCTGTTGGAGGGAAGGGGAGGATGGCGAAGCAAAGAAACAGTGCTTCTGAGTGAAGCTGGAGGAAGCTGGTGTAAATAGCTGAGGAAGGGGGAGTAGCTGTTAGCTCCTACCAACTGAACTGCAGGCATAGCCTTTGAATTCAATGGGTGTAAGCAACTTAGTGAGGCATTATATTTGTGCAACATTGTTGACATTCAGAAGGTAATTGAATGAATGTGATGTTGACCATCATACATAGATGCTTTGGCCATTTGCGCACTCTGTCCCATGTGGAAATACCATCCTGTTGGGGTACCGTGAAGGCAAAGGAACTCACCTGGGAGCATTCCACCCCTAGTGGTGCCACAGGAACATAATTCCTTTAGGCTAAAGGAACCTTAGGAAGGAGCCCAAAATACTGTGCAGCGGGTGGTGAACACAGAGACTGAGTGAGGAAAGACCAACAGAAACTAGTGATGACTGACACCAGAGAGTAAATTTAGCAAAAACTGACAGTAATTGGTAACTGATATCAGACAAAGGGCTGTCATACAACCTCAACTCACAATGGAAACCTACTAGGGTAAACACTGTACTAATATAGATATACTATGTTATGGACCACCTCCTGTGGAGACTATCTAATTTTTATGACCTTTGGTGTGGTGGAGAAGAAAAAACCCTATGAGAAGGAAACCTTTTAGGGTGCTAAAGGCCTTGGTTGCCTTTCCTCCATGCTAGGGAAAAACATTAGTGATGGCTTAGCTAACACACTTTAGGGACCTGGCTCAAGCGGAAATCATTGAGGAAGGTTTCACCCTTTATCCCTCTAATGGGAATGCAGTGGTAGTGCTGCATGCTGAACTCTGCAGCTAATGGAGGTTTCCCATGAAGGAGGCCCACCCCCCAAGACCGAAGAAGGAGAGCCATGAAAGCTGAAAGGCACTCACCTGACCTCTACTGAGGGGGGTTCCTAGAGAGGAAACCAAACCCTTGAGTGGCAAGGCATAGGAGTTGGGCCCTTGATGGGTTGAGACTTACATACCTGTTTGATTTTCACCCTAGAGGGGCAGAGGAAGGGAATTAAGTGGAGACCAGGTGATCCTTAGTCGGCTGTAGGGGGGAATAGCTTTCAAATGTGCTGCTGATGTGGTCTGCAGAGATAAATCAGCCATCATGGACTTAGAGGCCCCACCCTCCAGCAGTTGAAGTCTTAAATACTACATCAAGAGGGTCTGCTGAGTTGATCTGCATTGTGAAAGCTTCCCCCAGAATGTAGGACATTCTCACTCAAAGGACAGAAAGAGAAGGACCTAGCCTGAGTCAAATGACCCACCCTGAAGATGTGGACATCAAGAAATCAGAGAGAGATCATCAGTGTAGAGGGTAGGGAGCCCTGAAATCAATGCTATGGTTGTGGCCGGCATATGTCCAAGTGCAGGAGAAGTGGGAGACCGATGGGGAAACTTGATGGCCATGAGCACAAGGTGTAAAAGAAATATAGGCAAAGCTGAACAACTGATTGAGACACCAAATGACAACTAAGACATGGTATGAGCCTGAATGATATGTGCCTGAACTGAATGGTGAATGCATGGCAACCAATTCCATAAGGGAGTCTGGTGTTACTAATGCACTGCGGGCCAGGTAGGCTGAGTCAGTACAATAACAAATGAAACTAATGGGGAAAACAAAAGAAAATAAGAACTTAAAACTAGGAAGCAGCATGCTCCTGGACTAAGTAAACTATTAAACCATCAGAACACAAATCAGAGGAGCTGCCTTGCAAGGAAGCCAGGTGAAAACAATTAAGGATTTTAACTGACCTGGAATATTGCAAATGGTCTGGAAGAAATAGTAAAATGGGAAGACTGAAATAGTGCAAGTCAAAACAACAAAGGCAGGACTCTGTGAAAACTAGTAAGCATGCAAGAACCAAGACAGAAAGAAACACAGGAGTTACATAACAGGAGTACAGCGAGAGTAGTTAACTAAGAGAAGCACAGGCTGCAGCCAGGAAGTAAGAGAAGCAAAATACTGACCTAGAAAGCCGCTGAAGGAACAAACCAAACAGAAAGTGCAAAAGCACAAAGGAAAAGGGGGAGACAAATGTAAGGGGGGGGAGAACCTTCAGCTGAAGCAAAGAAAGTGTGCTTCCTAGTGAGACTGGAGGAAGCTGGCGTAGATTGCTCAGGGAGGGTGAAGTGGCTGGTAGCTCCCACCCACTGAACCGTAGGCATAGCTTTGGTAGTCTGCGAAAGGGAGCGAATAATAGAGGTGATCATGGCACCATCCAAGGCATGGTTACACCACATTCAGAGTATTATGGTCATGTCTGAGCATCACATTGTAAAACTGGTACAAAGGAGTTAAAAAAGCGCAATGCAAAGTTACAGATGATTAGGGAACCAGAAAGTATGCCATTTGATGTGAAACTGGAGTATCCAAGGTTGTTGTTTCTGGAATACTTTAAGAATATTGAGAGGTAATATGATCGCGGTATACATAGAAACATAGACTTTGACGGCAGATAAGGACCGCTAGGCCCACCTAATCTGCTCATTTCCCTACGTACAAGATAAGCCGCAGATCCTAGTTAACCAACAGCCTTTTTTATCCTACCCCACACAAGAACTGCCTTATGTCTATCTCATGTATTCTTGAATTCTCCCACAATTTTCGACCCCACAACCTCCTCAGGAAGGCTGTTCCATGCATCCACTACCCTCTCTGTGAAAAAATACTTCCTCACATTGCCTCTGAACCACCCCCCCATCTTTAAATTGTGTCCCCTTGTTCTTGCATGTCTCTTTTTCTGAAAGATGCTACCCTCTTGGACTTTGTTGATTCAACTGAGGTAATTAAACAGTTCTATCATGTCCCCTTCCCTCCTTTCCTCAAAGGTATACATATTGAGCTCTTTTAGTCTCTCCTCATATGGATTCTCTTGCAGACCCTGCACCATTCTAGTTGCCCTCCTCTGGAATGCCTCTATCCTGTCTATGTCCATGCAGAGATGGGGTCTCCAGAACTGGATGCAGTACTCCAGATGGGGTCTCACCAACTGTCTGTACAGAGGGATAACAACTTCCTGTTTTCTGCTGGTGACGCCTCTCCTTATGCATCCCAGTATACCCCCAGCTCTCCCTACTGCCTTTTCACATTGCTTGCTAACCTTAAAGACATCTGATATGATTACCCCATGTCCCTTTCCTTTTTGGTTTTTGTTACTACCTCCACCCCATTGTGTAATCTTCCCCTGGGTTTTTGTTTCCTAGGTGCATTATTTTACACTTCTTTACATTGAATCCTAGCTGCCATACTTCTGACCATTCCTTCAACCTTGCCAAGTCCCTTCTCATCCTTTTCATGCCTCCTTGTGTATCAACCCTGTTGCAGATCTTTGTGTCATCTGCAAAGAGGCATACTTTTCCTTCCAGTCCCTCTGCAATGTCACCTCTAAAGATATTAAAAAAGACTGGACCCAGTACTGAACCCTGCGGTACCCCACTAGTAACTCCTCTTTCTTCAGAGTGGATTCCATTTACAATTACCTTGTGTCCTGTTGTCCAGCCAGTGTTTTACCCAGGCTAAGACCCTGGGACCCACTCCCAGGCTGGTTAATTTGACTATTAATCTTTTGTGTGGGACTGTGTCAAATGCCTTTCTAAAGTCTAGGTAGGCCATGTCCACAGCCCCTCCCTGGTCTACTACTTTGGTCACCCAGTCAAAGAAATCAACTAGATTCATCTGACTTGACCTTCCCACTGTGAACCCATGCTGCCTTGGGTCCTGTGCCTAACTGGCCTCTATGCACTTAACATTTCTTTCCTTCAATACCCATCAATTAAATGTTTTACAGTACAAAAATTGTCCAGTGACAATAAAACATAGCTACTTTACTTTCAGGGTAACAGGTGGGGAAACTTACAAGAATGAATAGAAAGAATACAAAGTAAAACACGTAGCTCCCCAGGCTCCACAGGGAGGAGAGGAGGCACTGTGGGTCACCTTGGAGACTGGAAAGGGCACCACAATCTGCACAGGGGTTGTGTACAGACCCCCATGTCAGGGGGAAGAAATGGACAAGGATATGATAGAAGGCATTCTTAGAATGGCAGAGAAAGGGGAGATACTGTTGATGGGAGACCTGAATATGCCAGATGTTAACTGGAGTACATTCACTGCAGCCACATCCAAGAGCAGGGCCATTCTTGATGCCCTACAGGTGGCAGGCATTAGACAGCTAGTTTCGGAACCCACTCATGAGGGAGCAATCTTAAACCTTGTACTCTCAAATGGGGGCAGTGAGAGGATCTCAGATCTAGAAGTGGGTTGCCATCTGGGGACAAATGACCATCAAACAGTGTGGTTCACGGTTAAACTCAGCTACAGAGTCAAGCCATACAAAAGTGAGGGTACTGGACTTTAGGAGGGCTGACTTTGGCAAGATGGGAGAGTGCCTCAGAAAAGCACTAGCAAACAGGCTAGAAGGAGGTGTGGAGCAACAATGGGGAATTATCAAAACTGCCATCACAGAGGCAACAAGCCTTTGTGTGAAGCAAATAAACAAATCAAAATGAAAGAAAAAGCCACTATGGTTCTCAAAAGAGGTGGCTGTGAAAGTCAGGAAGAAAAAGATAGCATTCCAGAAGTATAAGGAAACACAGAAGGAGCAGGACAGAGAGCTGTACCAGTAAAGGCAGAAATAAGCAGGGAGGAAGTCAGAATAGCAAAGGCCCAAACTGAGGAAAAGATAGCCAACTCAGTTAAGAAGGGGATAAAACCTTTATAGGTACATCAGCGGAGAAAAGACAAAGGGAGGGATAGTGAGGCTGAATAGAATGAACGTGGGTGGGCAGAGGGGACAGTGAAAAGCAGGAATACTGAAAGAATATTTCTGCTCAGTATTCACAAAAGAGGAGGGGAAGTGCCTAATCCAATTAACAGAAGTACTCTCGATAGGGGTAGATCCCAGTCCTTTCACAGAAGAAAGGGTTCTGCAAGAACTCCTAAAACTGAAGGTGGACAAAGCAATGGGTCCTGATGGAATTCACCCCAGAATTCTAAAAGAATTAAGGAGGAACTAGTGAAACCACTGGCTACTCTTTTTAATAAATCATGGGAGGATGGTGTGGTACCCGAGGACTGGAGGAAGGCGGATGTGATTCCCCTTCACAAAAGTGGGACCAAGACAGAGGCAGGAAACTACAGACCTATCAGTCTGACCTCTGTGGTAGGGAAAGTGATGGAGTCACTTCTGAAGGAAAGAATAGTTGAGTACCTAGAGGCCAGTGGAGCACAGGACCCAAGGCAGCATGGGTTCTAGCAGGAAGGTCATGTCAGACAAATCTAATAGATTTCTTTGACTGGGTGACCAAAGTAGTAGACCAGGGAGGGGCTGTGGACATGGCCTACCTAGACTTTAGCAAGGCATTTGACACAGTCCCACACAAAGATTAATAGTCAAATTAACCAGCCTGGAGTGGGTCCCAGGGTGGTAGCCTGGGTAAAACATTGGCTGGACAACAGGATACAGAAGGTAATTGTAAATGGAGTCCACTCTGAAGAAAGGGGTTACTAGTGGGGCACCGTTGAGGGTTCAGATTGGGTCCAGTCCTTTTAATGTCTTCATCAGTGACATTGCAGAGGGACTGGAAGGAAAGTATGCCTTTTGCAGATGACACAAAGATCTGCAACAGGGTTGATACACAAGGAGGCGTGGAAAGGATGAAAAGGGACTTGGCAAGGTTGGAGGAATGGTCAGAAGTATGGCAGCTAGGATTCAATGCAAAGAAGTGCAAAATAATGCACCTGGGAAACAAGAACCCAGGGGAAGAATACACAATGGGTGTAGAGGTAGTAACAGCAACAAAGAAGGAAAGGGACCTGGGGGTAATCATATCAGATGACCTTAAGGTTAGCAAGCAATGTGAGAAGGCAGTAGGGAGGGCTGGGGGTATACTGGGATGTATAGGGAGAGGCATCATCAGCAGAAAACAGGAAGTTGTTATCCTCTGTACAGACAGTTGGTGAGACCCCATCTGGAGTACTGTGTCCAGTTCTGGAAACCCCATCTCCAAGGACATAGACAGGATAGAGGCAGTCCAGAGGAGGGCAACTAAAATGGTGCAGGGTCTGCAAGAGAAGCCGTATGAGGAGAGACTAAAGGAGCTTAATATGTATACCCTTGAGGAAAGAAGGGAGAGGGGGGACATGATAGAAACTTTTAAGTACCTCGGTGGAATCAACAAAGTCCAAGAGGGTAGCATCTTTCAGAAAAGAGACTTGCAAGAACAAGGGGACACAATTTAAAGATAGAAGGAGGGCAGTTCAGGGGCAATGTGAGGAAGTATTATTTCACAGAGAGGGTAGTGGATGCATGGAACAGCCTTCCTGCGGAGGTTGTGGGGTCTAAAACTGTGTGAGAATTCAAGAATGCATGGGACAGACATAAGGCAATTCTTGTGGGGGCTAGCAAGAAATAGGCTGTTGGTTAACTAGGATCTGTGGCCTATCCTGTAGGTAGGGAAATGGGCAGACTAGATGGGCCTAGCGGTCCTTATCTGCCGTCAAAGTCTATGTTTCTATGTTTCTATGTTTCCCCAAATAAACCAGCAGTTCCAGCTACCAAAACACTATTTATTGTGCCAAAGTGAGCATAAAGCAGTGATCCCAGAAAGAATGCTAACATTTTTACAGAAATGCGTTAATGTTTCATATCACTCATGAGGCTTCACTGCATAATGAGTGTTACAAAACAATGCATGCACAATGCCGTGAAGGTTCTTTGTGGGCTCCCAAATTTTATTTGACTTTGGCAGCATAAATCATTGTTCTACAGTCATGGCTGCTGGTTTGTTTGGGAAGCTGAGTGTCTTGCTTTGTAGTCCTTTTAAAAATGGACCAGTGTGCACTGTTTAGCAGAATCCATGTCAGATGAATCAGTGTACTCAAGTAGGGACATAAGGAAACTTTGTTGCACCCAGACAGTAATGAGGTTGTGAAACTGGTTACCAGATGAGGTGAAAAGTGCAGACAGTGTTTCAAGACCAGGTTCAATAAAGAAGTAGAAGGGAAAGGCATTTCATTTTTTTCTTTTATGGTAACAAGAGATGACTTTGAACTGCCTCAAGGTCATTATGTGCATTGCCTCACTACACCCATGTACAGTATTAATGTAAAAAAATAACTCATATTTCTAAAACAAAGATAATATTACTTGGTCCAAAAGAAACAAAGTTACTGGCTTTCAGCCTGAAAAATGAATATTCAAAGTCAACAGTTCAAATGGCAAGACATTCTCTTACTGTACATGAGACATTAAAACAGATTCTCTACTTACAGCTGATACACATCATTTTATGGGACCCTCTAACCAGATCATAAGGACGAAATGCCTGAGGAGGATATAGAAACTTATGTTTATCATTAGACGTCAGCAAGGATTTATGGAATGCTAAGACAAAAAGTCCACTAACCACATAAAGTACAGGGAAAATTTGGGACATCATTAGTAAACTAAAACTACAGCATATGCCTGGGAGTAGACTGCTTTGCTAATAAGTATTATAGGATATGTTGTTGGGAGCATATTAATATTGTTACAAGAAAACTTTTTATTTATGAGGCTAATTCAGTATTTTTAAAGAGCCATTCTGATAAATCACTTAGAGTATTATGCATTATAAACCATTCGAATCTCAAGCTAAGGGAATACATTTAGAAATAATATGTGTATAATAAAAATAAATTTTATTTATTAAATGCTATATCAGAAAAATATCAAAGTAATGTACAGTTGCTGCATAACTAAAAACAATTCACAAATAAATAAAATAATAAAAACCATTTAAAATACACAAATATACAAGATAAAAGTCAGGAAAAGCTTGTGCAAATAAGTATGTTTTTAAAGCAATTTTGAAGCCCAATAACTGGCAAGCAATTTTTTCAATGGGCTCAGTCATTTGATATTCGCCATAATAACCCATGGGTTATAATGACAAACACACACTCTGTCAATCAAAATCGAGTGCTCCATCATTGGCTCTCATCCCGTGTGTGGGCAGGCTGAACAGTTCCTCAAATATGGCAGCTCTATATCTCCATTAGGGAGGAAATACCATAACAAGACTCTGCACCTTTCCATAATCATTTATATTTATCTATCTGGTTGATCGTGCCTTAAAAAAATGTATCTGGTTGATCCTGCGGTTCACCAGCTTCAGGTGATATGCACCGCTAGTAGGAACATATCCATGGCTGACTGCATACAGAGCCAAGTGCAAATAACATGGCAAATGGAATGCAATAAATAACTTCCTTATGAACAGTGAAAATAGATTTGTACTGTTGCTCATCTTACTCTCTACAGCAAGGGCCACATTTCTGAACACTGGTGCATCAATTTCTCATTACAGGCACATTGTGGCACTTACACATGCTTTGCAGAAGCTTGCTGTTACATGTATGTTTAGACACAAATGATCCCGTAAGTGACATAAGCTAGACTATAAGCATGTGGTCCAGTGGGTTCCGATTCTACTCAGGGATGGACTATTTTTTAATGCAAGTCCCATGCATCAAATGCCTGATGTATTTGGGACTGCCTTCAATAAAGTCGTTTTGAAATTCCATCCGCAGGATTCCTGGGAGAACATGCTTAGAAATTTACTACAAGATTAACATTTACAGTGATGCATTGTAGGTTCAATTATAACTGAAGATATTCAAAGAATATTATCATGATCCCTGTATACTTATCTTGTTATACTACTAGGACTTACTATGTTAAAAATTATTAAGTTGTTGGGATTAACCTGTGTTAATAGAAGTTAATGAGAGTTTCTGAATGACTTGTGACATGGCAGAATCTGTAACTGAGCACCACTGCATTTATTAATCTGTTAAATAGTGCTGTGCAGAATTTTCAAATTCCAGCAGAACGAAATTCCACTGAATATTCAAAATTCCACCGAAATTCTGCCGAATTGTACCAGAAACAGAATGGCAGAATTCTGCAGCATACAATAGTTGCAGAATGATTTTCAGCAGAAATATCAAATATTCCACGAATCTCAATATATTCCATGGAAATTGTTGTGGAATAATTTTCCATGGAAAAAATACTGTTCCACGGAATATTGTTCTGTGGCTCATAGTAGGTGGAATTCCACAGGTGAAAAAGTGAAATTCCTGTGGAAATTCCACCTGCAGAATGGTCATTCTGTGCTAATTCAGCTGGAGGAATTTTACATTCCACACAGCACTACTGTTAAACATGTTCTAATGGGGACACTCCTTAGGCAGCAAGCAAAAGATTTGGAGGCCCTGTGGCACTGGGATTTTACATATAATTTAATTTATTGCAAAAAAAAACCCTGCATTGCTGCACCAGCTGCTTGTGTGGTCTTGCCCTTTTGCTGCTTGGGAGAGGTAGTGAGTTAGGGTAGGAAACCCTAATGCCACATTTACCTACTCTTGTGGCAGTAAGTTGAACCCTAGCTAGAGCAGTAACACAGTTGTTTACAAAGAATTTCCTTTCTAATTGAGATGGAGAAATCATATCCTTATTCATGCAGCTTTCTTCAAGACCTGCAGAACAGATGCAGATGTGCAGGTCCCTGTGGGCCCTGCAGCATGGGAAGAATCTGTCTGCCTCCTGAAGTGCAGGGCCCTCCAGGCCCTCCACTTCCATGTGACAATGAATTCAAAGAACATGTGGGGCTCTCTGGCAGGTTGCGGAAGCACTGGGCCCTGGCTACAGATACAGATACAGATACAGATACAGATACAGATACAGATGCACAGTGTAAAGAGTCCATCTGTCAGACAAAGTGCAGTGACCTCTGGCAACCACCAGTGCAGAGGTGTAGGGCCCTATGTCAAGAGAAGAGTTCTTTTCACTGTATGGTACTTGGCATGTGCAGTCAACCCTCCATCTTCACTTCCCACACCGGGGGTGGTGCTGCATGACAGTGCCATCCTCCCAGCCTCAGCCCATCCAGATGATTCACTGAGCATGCCCCTGATCTCAGTTCACTGGTATGGGATCACAAAGCACTATCCACTGAGCTAAAAGCTGGACCTGCATATGTTTCATATTTTTTTTAACATTTTGACCCTGAGTATTCAACATAGTCTTTTTTTTTTATTTTTATTTTAGTTTTTGTTGACCGGGTAAGTGCACTAGACAAATCCTGCCTATTTTCAGGCACGACCCGGGGGAGAGGGAAACAGATGAGTACCAGCTAACCTTGAACCAGATTAAGCTGTTGGTGGTATTTTTAGTGAATGAGAAAAATTTGGCCAGGACACCGGGGAAATTCCCCTACTCTGCTTTGCCTTGCTGGTGGCAGGGGGTACTGTTTTCAGCCTGTTGGGGGCTGCTCAGTGTTCTTCTGGATTATGATGGAAGAGGAGGTTGCAGTTTTAGGCTCATCTGAGTCTGTTATGGAAACGCTGAATGAAACAGAGACTCCTTTAAGGGAAACCAAGTTTGCACAACGGAGTGTGGAGATGCTTCAGACTGAGTCTCAGTCTGTTCTAGAGACTACTGGTTTGGAACCAGATTTGGAGGATGTGGGAGACTTTGTGGTTTCCTCGAACTTGTCCACAGAATGACTGATGCAGCAGTTGGCTGTGAGTCAGGAGGAGAAAAGGTGCACTGTGCTGGAAACGACAGAGGGAACCGAGACAGTGGTACTTCCAGATTTACGTTCGTCGGATCTTCAGGATGCGGCTCCTGAGCTTGGCCCTGCGGCGATGAGTGCTTCACAGGTGGTACGGCAACAGTTTGGGTTGCCACAGAGGAAACTTTCCTATCCTACAAAGGACTGGTCAGCAGAAGAGGCTCTCTGTGACTCTGGATGGCGCCGGACTGCAGCGGGACAATGGATCCCTGACCCAGAGTGGAAGGACTTTCCGACGCCTTCTCCGGCTCCACCATTGCATGCCAACACTGTTAATGATCTGAGCTCAGGTATGGACTGCCATGAGGGTTCTTGGGATATTGTTATGGCTGCGCAGCATTTAGGGGTACGTTCTTTGGCCTTTTCTAGGCCAAGTAAGTTTGCTAAATCTAACAACAATGTTTCTGGTTTACAGGAAGGTGTTGCTCCTAATTCCTCAGAGGTAAAGACAGGTCTGCAAAAACCTAGAGTGCCAATGTCCGACCTGTTTAAAAATAAACTAGAACAAGCCCCAAGAAGGAATGCTGTTAGACTGCGTTATAGGGGTGGGTTGCAAGTCCACCCTGATAGATATTATGTTGCCAATAATCTATTGAAGGGTTCTATGAACTTTCTTCCAGTCAATATCTTTGCTTTAATACACATCTCTGGAGAAGACTCCTTTGATGTCAGTTTTAAAACATCTCGTGGTCTGGAGAAATTTTGGGACAAATACTCCACACTGAAATCTACCCTCTTTGGGTCCCTTTCTACGCTCTTCCTCTTACAAAACCCCAAATTAGACACATTACAATTATGTTTAGAAATGAAGGGGTGAATGTTGGCAATATCTATCATTGGTTGCAGAATAGGTGCGATATTTTAGGTCCTCCCAAAGCCATTCTGGATTTAGAGGGGATCTGGACTGGTAGTTGGAGATTTAAGGTAAAACTGTTCCAGGTTAATAGAGAGGTTGTGCATTTACCAAATAGTTTTTTTTGGGGAAAGATAGAGGGGTTTGTTTTTATGGGGGACAACCTTGTGCTTGTTACAAATGTGGGACTAAATCTCATATAAGTAGTTCCTGTGATCTATTTAAATGCTCTCTTTGTGGGGGGTATGGGCATTCAGTGGACAGATGTGAAAATATTTTTCAATGTAATTTGTGTGACGAAAAAGGGCATGCTTTTCAGCAATGCCCTTGGGCTACACATAATAGGTCGGGAGGCTGGGATCAAGAAGATTTGGTACACAAAGCTCAGGCAAATTGTGCCCCTCCCACACACACTCCCGAGGCTGATGCAGGAACTGCACAGGAGAATGAGGATGGCCTTCACCCTGCTGCAGAGGAGGTGGCTCCCTTGGTTCCTGCTTCTGTGACCACTGTTCCACTGTCCTCTGTTTACCCTGGTATTCAGGATTCAGTCTCATTTCCACAGCAGGCATCTTCTTCCATGCCTCCACCTTTTGAAACTGTTAAACCCAGAAGGTTCACTAGGGCCTCTCTCAAACAACCAGCAGTTAGTCCTATTTTTATGGAAAAAATGTTTTCTCCTTTACAGAGTGAAGGGAGAGAATCAGATTTGGAATCTGATACCTCTCATCGCTCTGAATTAATTTCGGAAGACGAGGACAGCAAGACTACGGAACTTGCCAAGGAGAAAAAAGGAAAAAAAGATAAAAAAAGAAAGGCAAGCTTTAGTCAAAAGAGTGGGTCCTGAAGCTAACCTTTCCTATCATGGCTACTTTAAAATTAGTTTCCTTCAATGTGTGTAGTATTAAAAATTTTAAAAAGAGGCTTTCACTCGTTTCTTTTTTTAGTACTTTACAGATTGATATCATTCTTCTTCAGGAAACTAGATTATCTCCCCTTTCTGAAATTGAGCAGGCAAAGAAGAGATGGGTTTGGGGGCCTTCTTTTTGGACTTTTGGGCCTGATGTGGCAGATGGGATAGGGATTCTCTTTACCTCCACCGTATTCAGGATTTCTAAATTAGTGGATATTTGCCCTGGTCGTGTTTTACTTTTGGACTTTTGTTGTCAAGATTTTGACTTTGTCTTGTTAATATTTATGCTCCACAACTCAAAACTGCCCGGATTAAGTTATTCGATGAAGTTAAACCTTTCTTTATACCAGAAGGCATATTATTTGGGGGACTTTAATTGTGATATTGACTCTAAATTTAAGGGTGACTCTCAGAAAAAAATGTACTGTGATTCTCTGGCTTTGAGGCAGACAGTTAAGGATGCAAGCCTTACTGATGTGTTTAGGACTCTGCATGCTACTGGAGGTGCTTCTTATCATAGGAATGTTTCTTCCACCTGTATTGATCTAATTTTTGTCTCCAAATATCTGACCCCCTTTTTTACTCAGGTCAGACCAACAGAATTTTCAGACCATCATATTTTGACTGGTTATTTGAGTTTAGCTGGGATACCTCCTAAGGTGTTTTCAGCTGGTCCCAGATGGTGCTTGAATGTGTCCCTTTTGGAGGCTGGGGATTGAGTGGAAGGTTTGGAAGTTTTATTTGCAGCACGATATTCCATTATTTGTTTATATGAGAACCTATTTGAATGGTGGAAGGATACTAAATCTGAGATAAGGTCCTTTTTACTTTCTAAAGGGAAACACAAAGCTAATTCTCGATATGTTACCTACTTACAATATCGGAATCAGCTGTATAAATTAATGTATTTTCCCCCTAGAGATAAACTACACTTTCAATCGCAGATTCCTGAAATTAAGAAACAAATGTCCTTTTATCAATATGATGGGCTAAATCTTTAGACATGGAGTTTAGATCACGAGGTTACAATCGCAGCCTGCCTCTGATCCTTATAAGGCCTGTAAACAGCACCTTGACAAAACACTGATGACAGGGTTATTGTCCCCTATGGGTAAAATGGTGACCACCTATTTAGAAATGATGAATATAGTACAGACCTTTGTCTCTGACTCTTTTAGTGGGGATTCTGGTTCCACTGACGCCTTACCAGCTGAACTTTTAGCCCTTCTCCCTGTTATGGATGTCAAGTTTCAAAAAATTTTAGTACAGCCTATTTCTTCCCTGGAAGTGGAAGGAGTAATAAAAGCCTTAAATACCAAAACTTCGCCTGGTTTAGATGGTATACCTAATGAGTTTTATAAGAGATTTCTTCCTGTTATGAGTTTTTTTTTGCCACTAGTGTTTAATTTTATGTTAACCTCTGACTTAGGCTTTCCGGATTTCAGTATTTCTTTATTGAAATTCATTTATAAGAAAGGTGATTCTTCTTTATTGACAAATTGGAGACCCATTAGTCTCCTTAACAGTGATTATAAGATTCTTTCTAAAATTCTTACCAATAGATTGGCATTAGTTTCCGATTCTCTTATTCATCCTGCACAAACTTGCGCTATTCCTCAACACAAGATTCAACATAATCTATATCTGTTAAGAGAATTATTTGAGAGTAGTAATATGGGGCAGGGATCTGGCTTTATTGTGGCACTAGATCAGGTCAAGGCTTTTGACAGAGTTAGACACCCTTACTTGTTTAATTTGTTGCTTCATTATAATATTCCACGTCTCTTTGTGCAGTGGATTACTATGCTTTATTCTGATGCTACAGTACTCCCATTGGTGAATGGTTTAATGGGATCTGAGATCCCGGTTGTTAGAGGGGTTCGTCAAGGCTGTCCTTTAAGCCCTCTTTTGTATACGTATGTTTTAGATCCTTTAATTCATTATATTCTACGACATAGCTGTATTACGGGGATTGCTCCAGATATTTCTCTGCCTTTAGAGAAAATCACTGCATGTGCGGATGATGTGACCCTGTTGCTGCACAATGAGGCTTCCCTTCAAACTGCACTACACTGTTTCAAGACTTGGGGAGGTTATTCTGGAGCTGAAATCAATACGACTAAGAGTTTTATTTTTTCTTTACACTCTGCTCAGGAGTGTCATTTTGACATGATGGGTATTCCTTTGTATCTACACCTTGTAAAATTTTGGGGGTTTGGTTTGGCCCTGGTGATTTGGCTACTTTCAACTGGGAGCAGCAGTTAAGTATAGGTGAAGGTAAAGTTAATTTATGGAAGCAATGGAAATTTGGGAAGAAAAAACGTGTATTTATCATTAAAAAATTTCTGTTACCTGTTTTTTTATATTTAAGCTATCTCTACCCACCTCCAGTTAATTTAGAAACCAGACTCTATAGTATTTTTTTTCAAATGGTATGGGGCAATAGACTGAATCCTGTACGACGAGAAATTACCTATTTGCGGTTAAGAAGGGTGGATTGGCCATGATTAACCTGATTGTCTTTTATCATTCCATTTTTTTATTTAATTCCTTTAGTTATTTATGGGGACTGATAACTTTAACTTGGCAGGTCTGGTCACACTTTGGGCTCGATTCTTTCAAAAATGGACTGTTTGCCCCTAAAATCTTAAAGCAGGATCAGTTACCAGTTTATGGGATTTCCACTTTAAAGAAATGCCATCAATGGAAATTGTTGTTTCATACTTTGATGTTACATTCTAGGAAATCCTTTTATACATATATAGTTTTTGAAGTACAGGGCATGATTTTGCTTTTTCCGGAGTGTGTTCTGACCGGAATGACTTTTGCCCTCCACAAATTAACTGACTTTAGGCTCCCTGCCTTTGTGTGGGATATGGTATGGATGTCTGTTCAGGGTCGGTTAGGTGTGCGTGGTAACCTCAAATATAAACCTTTAATAGATAGATTTTGTCCGAGACCATTATGTATTAATATAGAAGAAAGTCTTTCTCATTTTTTCATTACTTGCTCTTTTGTTAAAAGTTTTTGGAATGATGCTGCTGTTCATTGGAGGATGCCTTTATTGTCGAATATTACTTATAACACTTTACTTTTAGGGGATTACACTGGGGGCTTGGAACATTTATTATCCTAGTACTTTGAATTTTTTTTTGCTTTACTTCAGTTTTATTTATGGCAAGCTAGATGTAAATTTATATTCCAACAACAGCTTGTTTTATCTTCTACTATAATGTCTCAGGTTGAGGTTGGTTTGCTAACTGTTAAATGCAAAGATCAGCAGAGATTTACTGACGTTAACTTTTGTTCATTTTGGAATCATTTCTTTTTCTGATTTTGATATCCTCTGTTTACCTTCATATTGCTTATGTAACCTATTATTATTAATCTTTTGTATGTTTGCATTGTATCCTGATTTATGGTGATGTTATATTATTTTGTTCAATAAACTTCCCTTACTCTTTTCGACAAGTGCCGTGGGATCTTTAACATCCACCTGAACTACCACAATCCAGGCAGATGGGACCTCGGTTTAACGTCTCATCCAAAAGACGGCACCTCAGAAGTGCAGCACCCCTCTCATGCTGCACTACAGTGTCAGTACTGGGATATTAACCCAAGTGCAAGATGTGGGAACTGAACCCACAGCCCTCTGATCTCCCAGCCGCAGAAGTGAGTGTGCTACCTACTGAGCCACTGACACTGACTCCCCCTTATAAATATGACCTGTAGCATTTATAGAATATTGTCCAATATATCATTTTGCTCCACAAGGGCAAAAACACATTCTGGCAAGGATTTGAAAAATGACACCTATCACATTTATGAGGTGGTGTGCTAAAATGGCTGTGTTATTAAAATTGCTCACCTTAACATTTGCAAGCAAGCAAGCAATCTTTATTTGTTAAGTGCTATTCCAGAAAAGATCATTGCATTGTACATGTACATACATTAAAACCAATAAAACACATATAAAATAATAAATCAATAATCTTAAAATAGGATGACAACTATATATCTGAGCCAATCAATTGGGGAAAGCTAGAGCAAATAAATGGGCTTTTAGGGCAGATTTAAAACCCTCGACAGTAAGACACTTTCTAATCTGACGAGGTAGAGAATTCCACAGGGTCAGTGCAGCAAAGGCAAGAGAATGAGCACCACAGGTCATCAAACAGACCCTGGGAACCTCTAGCAACCCCTCGTTGGAGGACCGGAGTGAGTGGGGGGGGCAACAGGGATGAAGAAGTTCTTGCAGGTAACAGAGTCCCTGCCCATGTAGGGCTTTATAGTTCAGTAACCTGACCTTGAAGGTAATCTGCCAATATATAGACAGCCAGTGCAGTTCACAGAGCACAGAAGTGACATGTCTAGATCCTGATAAACCAATCAACAGCCTGGCTGCTGCAATCTGAACCAGCTGCAGTCAGTGGATATCAACCCCCGGTAGCCCCAGGTAGAGGGCATTGCAGTAATCAAGGCAGGAGATCACAAAGGCATGGAGCAATGTTGGAAGATCATCAGGCAGGACCAGGCACTTGATCCAGATGATGTTCCTTAGATGGGAAAATGAGGATTTAATGACAGTGGACACCTGAGATTTTAACGTCAGGCCACTATTGAACACAATGCCCAGATTTCAGGCCCAGTGAGAGGTCACCCCCAAGTCAAAGCCCAGAGGGAAGGCCCACTGACAGCCCCAGGGTCCACAACCAGCACCTTGGTTTTGCCCGAGTTCAACTTCAGCCAGTTGGCACTCATCCACTACTGGATCTTGGGGATGCAGCTGTTAAAGACCAAGACTGCGTCAACCTGCCTGGGTACAAAGGACATGTAGAGCTAAGTAGCATCTGCATAGCAGTGAAAACCCCAGCCCATACCAGCCTATACCACCTTATAATATCTCCCAACAGCAGCATATACACTGCAAACAACATAGGGGACAGCATAGAGCCCTTTAGGACCCCACATGACAGGGGGAGAGGGGACAAGGAATAAATTCCTGACACCACTCTCTGCATCCTGCTGGTGAGGAATGATCTAAACCATTTGAGAACCATACCAGACATTCCACAGAGTATCCACAGGCATTTGAGCAGCACCCCATTGTCCACAGTGTCAAATACTGCAGAGAGATTGAGAAGAACCAAGATGGAATGGCTCCTCCAATCTCTTGCTATCAGGAGATCATTAAGTACCCAGACAAGGGCAGTCTAGTCAGTACTATGCCTCTTCCTGAAACTGGACTGGAGAGGATCATAGATGTTGTGAGATGTTAAATGGTCATCCAGCTGTGCCTCAACCACCTTCTCAGTTACCTTGCCCACAAAGAGCAGGCTAGAAACAGGTCTGTAGTTGGCTAAGCAGTCCAGGTCGAGGGAGATTTTTTTTCAGGAGAGAAGTTACTATTGCCTCCTTCAGGGAGTCAGGAAACACCCTAAATCCAAAAAGATCTGGACAATCTCAGTGAGGACCAGGCCAATGACCTCAACACACTCCATAAGGAAGCATGTTGGGCCTGGATCCAAAATATAGCTGGATGGGCACATACCCTGGATGACCCGCACAATATCCACTATTTCTGGCTGGTTGAAATCAGACCAGGCAAACCTTGGGCCTGTAGCCTCCTGCCTATCACTGGAACACCCAATACAGGGCACTAAGTGGATCTTGTACCTGATAGTAGCAACCTTATCGGTGAAGAATTGAGCAAACTCATCACACTTAACCTGCAAAAAGGCTCCCCATGACTGGAGATAGGCTGGATTGCATAGTCTGTCAACAGTCTGGAAGAGCTGAGAAGGTTTATTCCTCACCGCAGCAATCTCTTTGAACAGGAATTCTGACTTCTTACAAGAGATTGCAGATTGCTGGTTCTTGTAATGGGCCATCAATTTAAGTTTGTCACTAAGCGTCGGCGGGCCTGATTTCTGCCAGCACCACTCTAACCCTCGACCCCTACACCTCAACTCTGTAAAAGTCCAGTCAAACCAATGGGACTTTGGGCTAAGAGTGAGGGGCTGAACACGGACAGGAGCCAGAGAATCAAGGGTACCTGTCACTGCCTTATTATAGGCTAGTACCAGCTCCCCCAGTTCCCTGTTTCTGCTCAGTGGACCTGATAGGTCCAGCACCACAATCAGACCATATGGAGTCAAACCCCTCAAAGGGCGGTACCGGATCATCTCCATAGGAGCAGGTCTATTGGGGGGGGGGCTCAAATCTGAACCCTATCCTGTAGTTTAAAAATCAACAGCAAAACTTACAGAAATATTCTCCACAGCCAGCAAGCAGACTTAACCAGTCCTTCTCTCCTGCAGCTGATGGCTTAGTCAGAATTTAAAGGCTTTGTGGGTGGGCAAGTCTGGGCATGTCCTGTGCACTCACTACAGCCACAGAAGCCTTTAAAACTAAATTCTACTTTAAGCTAAATTAAAAAGAAAATAAAACAATATCAAAACTTACAGAGATCCTCTATACATTAACTCCCTCAACAGCAGGTAGAATTAACTAATCCTTCTCTCCTGTAGTTTAAAAAACAATAGCAAATCTTACAGAAATATTCTCCACATCCAGCAAGCAGACTTAACCAATCCTTCTCTCCTGCAGCTGATGGCTTAGTCAGAATTTAAAGGCTTTGTGGGTGGGCAAGTCTGGGCATGTCCTGTGTACTCGCTCCAGCCACAGAAGCCTTTAAAGCTAAATTCTACTTTAAGCTAAATTAAAAAGAAAATAAAACAATATCAAAACTTACAAAGATCCTCTATACATTAACTCCCTCAATAGCAGGTAGAATTAACTAATCCTTCTCTCCTGTAGTTTAAAAAGCAATAGCAAAACTTACAGAAATATTCTCCACAGCCAGCAAGCAGACTTAACCAATCCTTCTCTCCTGCAGCTGATGGCTTAGTCAGAATTTAAAGGCTTTGTGGGTGGGCAAGTCTGGGCATGTCCTGTGCACTCACTCCAGCCACAGAAGCCTTTAATGCTAAATTCTACTTTAAGCTAAATTATAAAGAAAATAAAATATCAAAACTTACAAAAATACTCTATACATTAACTCCCTCAACAGCAGGTAGAATTAACTAATCCTTCTCTACTGTAGTTTAAAAAAACAATAGCAAAACTTACAGAAATATTATCCACAGCCAGCAAGCAGACTTAACCAATCCTTCCTCTTGGTTCTACATGTCAGCAGCCTGTCAGGTCTCTAATCGTGCTCCTTCTAGCTAGCAGCTAAACATTGCTTCATAAAAACATTTAACACTGGTTTGTAAGAGAAGCTACAACCAACAATAAAGGGGACAAAGTGGCCATACAGCAAGAAAGGGGGAGAAGAAGCAGGACTCACCCCAGAAAAGCAAATTTGCTCATAGGGACCATTCAGTGAGCCAGAAAGATGGAGGAACAGTAAGGGGAGTAAGAAAGAGGATAGATCAACTGAGACTTTCAAGGGGAGTATAAGGCTTTATGCTATTTTTGGTTTCTTTTTTACCTACAGGCTAGCCATTGTTTTATTATAATGTATGGTAGAATGTTGTTATGCATAAAAATCCATACCAGCTAAAACGTTGTTATGCTGCAGTAGCTTGTTGTTATGCTGCACCAGGTACATAGCTACTGCCACATAACAACTTGGAACCTTTCACATAATGATGTAAGCACTGCGTGAGCCGCATTCTCTTTAAACAGCTGTCATAACGGTACACAGTTGCGAGTGGCGATTTTAAAAATGCAGGCACCAGATTAAAGCATGTCCACCACTATTTTCTCCTGAGAGCTATTCGATCGTTTTTTTTTTTCCGGTCTACCACAATCGCTCTTGCCATCAATGTAAGCTTATGAAATGTAAGTACTGTAAAATTCAAGAGAAACTGTTGCCGTCTTCGCGTTTCTGTCTCATTATGTGGGGTACAGTAACAATTTTCTAATTTGTCATCACAGATGAGTGACCATACACTATAAAAGATAATGTATATTCCTCTATCTGTGACAAGTTTGAAAAGCGTCTTCTCGAGGTCGTCATGGCGACTGAACCTCTTGAGCTTCGCTCTCAAGGTTCCGAACATCACCATGATGACCTCTCGAAGAGTTTACAAACTTGTTACAGATAGAGGAATATACATTATCCTCTATTTATTATCTCTTTACCAAAAGAAGGAGAATGTGAGGGTCCACAGTTAGGCAACATGGACAATTATGGGAGGGAAATAGACACCAATCCATTTACGGAAGACAGAGTCCTAAAAGAACTCACAAAACTGAAAGTGGACAAGGCAATGGGACCAGATGGAATAAATCCTAGAATATTAAGGGAATTATGGAAGGTGCTGGCAGCACCACTGGCAGCCCTGTTCGATGAATCACTTTATACAGGAGTGGTTATGGAGAACTGGAGAAGGGCAGATGTAGTCCCTCTTCACAAAACTGGGAGTAGGGAGGAGTCTGGAAACTATAGAATCATAGAATAATAGAAATCTGGTGGCAGAAAAGGACAACTCTGGCCCGTCTAGTGTGCCCCTTCCTCACCCCCCTCCACTTACTTGTCCCCTTTGTCAGGTGATATCTCCCTCATCCCACTGGTCAATCATTTATGTCTGACCCATGCCTTCTTGAATCCCTCCACCATGTCAGCCTCCACCGCATCCTCAGGTAGTTTGTTCCAGGGCTCCACCACTCTCTGTGTGAAGTAACACCCCCTAACATTGGTCTTGTATCTACCGCCCTCCAGTCTTAGACTATGCCCTCTAATTTTGGCCCCCACCTTCCTCTTGAATAAGCTCCCTTCCTTCACCTTATTTATCCCCTTTATGTATTTAAAGGTTTCTATCATGTCCCCTCTCTCCCTTTTAGTCTTTAGTGGGTACAGATCCAGTTCTCTCCACCTTGTCTCATAGGGCTTCTTTTGCATACCCTGCACCATCTTTGTTGCCTTCCTATGAACCCTTTCTATGCCATTTTTGTCCTTGCACAGATGAGGCCTCCAGAACTGGTCCCCTTATTCCAGGTGAAGTTTGACCATGGTTTTATACAAAGGCATCAGCACCTCCCTTCTTCTGCTTGTTATGCCCCTACCTATGCACACTAGCATTCTATTTGCCTTGATCATCACCTTGCTGCATTGGTCACCCACGTTCAGATTGTCTGAAATTTTGATCCCTAGATCCTTCTCCTGCTTTGATTGCTTAATTTTCTCCCGGCCAATGTGTATTCAGCTTATGGCTTTTTCCACCCTATGTGAATTACTGTACATTTTTTGGCACTAAATTTCAGCTGCCATGTGTCTGACCACCCTTACAGAATCTTCAGGTCCCTCCTCATGGTCTCTACCCTTCCCTGGGGTGTCCAGCTTATTGCAGATCTTCATGTCATCTGCAAAAATGCACACCTTCCCCTCAAGTCCCTCTGCTGTATCGCTGATATAGATGTTAAAAAGGATCAGTCCTAGAACTGACCCCTGGGGTACCCCACTCATCACCCCCTTTCCCTGGAGTGCATCCCATTGTTACCACCATCCTCTGGTTTCTGTCCTTCAACCACCCATCTAGTTATCTTCTGCCCCAACCCTAAGCTCTCCAACTTATTTACCAGTCTGCAGTGAGGGACAGAGTCAAAGGCCTTACTGAAGTCCAAATAGGCCATGTCCACTGTCCCCTCCCGATTGATCACCTTCATTACCCAATCAAAAAAAATCAATCAAGTTTGTCTGGCATGAGCTCCATGTTGAATGTCATCTAGTAGCCCGCTGTCTATCAGGTACAGTAATTTACCACTCTTTCCTTTATTAGCACCTCCATCACCTTCCCCACTACTGAGGTGAGGCTGACTGTGCAATAATTTCCCCATCTCCTCCTGCTGCTGCTGCCCCCATGTAGTGGCACCACATCCACCATTCTCTAGTCACTTGGCACCCTTCCAGTATCCAGGGACAAGTTGAACAGCCTCACCAGTGGTGCTGCCAGCTCTACTTTTAGTTTTTTAGTTCCTGGGGTACCCTAGGATGCTAGCCATCTGGCCCCATTGCCTTGTCTACCTTCAACCTTCCTAGTTCCCCTTTTATTCTGTACTCTCTGAATGGGCTAGGATCCACTCTTTTGACATCCCCTCCTCTCCTCTTTAACTCGGGTTTCCTCCCCATCTCTTCCACTGCAAACACTGAGTAAAAGTAGCTATTTAGCAACTCTGCCATCCCAAAGTCTCCCTCCACCAGTGCTCCCCAACCCCCTCACCCTCACTATGCCATGCCTTGCCTTTCTCTTTTGCCCCACATACCTATAAAACGTTTTACCTCCCCTTTTGGCATGCCTAGCTATTCTGTCTTCTGTATCTGCTTTTGCTCTCCTAATCTTTTGCCCTACCACCCTCAGCTTCTTTCTATAAATCTCCCTGTCCTCTCTCCTCTGGGTCCTTTTGTATGTTCTGAATGCCATCTTTCTTTCCCTAATTGCCCCCACCACCTCTCTGGTAAACCAGAGTGGTCTCCTTCTTTTTTGTTTTTTCCTACCATCTTGATGCAGAGCTCTGTGGCTTTCAGTAACCCTCCTTAATGCATTTCCATAATTTCTCTATGTCCCCTAATTGCTCCTTACCCTCCATTTCCTCCCTGAAAATCCCCCTCATCCTTGCAAAGTCCATGAACAGTCAGCCTCACCTCAATACTGGGGAAAATTATGGAATCACTACTTAAAGAAGGGATTGTGGAACACCTTAAATTCAGTGGAGAACAGGATCTGAGACAGCATGGATTCACAGCGGGAAGGTCATGTCAAAGAAATCTAATTGATTTCTTTAACTGGATGACTAGTAGCAGTGGGTGAAGTGGTCTCAATTCGCTCTGCGAAGTGATTCTCGGAGTGAAGGTGAATTCGTGGAGTACTCCACGAAGTGAAGTGGAGTAATTCGCGTTATGATGGGTATCACAAAGTCCATTGAAGACAATGACTTTGCTTTTCTCCGCCTTCCCAGACCACTACTCCACCAATCTCAAAAGTGAAGTGCATTGAAAACAATGTACTTCACCTCACTTTGCCTTGTTTTTGAGCTCCAAAGGAAATTTTGCAGTGGTTCATGGGATTTCAGGTCACATGGGTTCTATATTGTTTTGCACAGCCTCAGTTCGGGGTAGTGTGTGTAGGAAGCTTAGGTGACAGTCTGCTCTGAGAGCTCTCTGTGATTCAAACCTTCTAAAAGCTGTTAAAAAAGCCTTTTTAAGTAATTTTTTTTGCTCAAACTTTAGTTCATCGATTGTAGGAAAACCTCCTGTTCTCATATCATCGAGCATTTATTGTTTGTGTGTGGATTTTGAATGTTAATATACAACATTGAGTCTGGGTAGTAAGAGACAGTGAAAGTGTGCTTTGGGGAAGGGGCGTATCTGTGGTATAGGTAGATTTAAGTTGGAGAAATAGGGAGTTCTTTGTTTTTTTGTTATATTTTTGTTATATAACTGACTGTCTTAATGTATATACTGTAATATTTTCAGTAATTGTTGAAATTTTTTTGCTGATTGTGTGCTGTGTGGATCTTGTGCAGCAGTTCATAATTTCAGGTTGTTTAAAATACGTGGTATATTACTGAAGTTTTCAATTTGCTATGCATTACTTGTAGACAAATTGTGTGTGCGTGTGTGAGTGTGTGTGCAGTGCATGACATCAAATTGTTGACTTTTTTTGCTGATTGTGTGTTGTGTGGATCTTGAGCAGCAGTTCATAATTTCAGGTTGTTTAAAATACGTGGTATATTACTGAAGTTTTCAATTTGCTATGCATTACTTGTAGACAAATTGTGTGTGTGTGTGAGTGTGTGTGCAGTGCATGACATCAAATAATACACCTTTATTGTACCACAGTGTAATTTCAGGTGCAGCAGTGTGAACCTGCTATCCACTGCAGCTGCATGATTTTGTACTACCATTGTGGTATCTTTTCTTGGTTTTGCTGCTTGCACTGCCATAAAAATTTGCAGTCAGTGCCCTCCTCCCCACCAGCAAAAGGAATTATTTTCCAGATTGGATTGTTTGTGACTTCAGCACCACTGGTTAGTTAAGGTGTTGCTGAACTTGTGACTTTGCGTCTGTATCTGTTGCTGAAGACACAGTTGTTTCTTTGGCTTCACATCCAGCATCCCACCACCCAGAGTGAACGTTCCAAAATCTCAATTTTTTTAGAATATTGTTATTGATCCCCCAAAATGCCCGCAAAGAGACATGTAAACAAAGCTGTTTCTCACCATGGCACTGCTGCCAGTGGTAAAATTGTCTGTGGGCGTGGTAGTATGCAGATGCAGAAGTGCATTGCTGATGTGAGGAAAGGTATTTCTCCTGCAATGTTTTTTACAGCCCAATCAGTAGCTTCACTCATAATTGAAGGAGATTATGTTGTCCCAGCTGATGGTTTTAGTGCAATTGCTGGTGGTGGTATGAGTATTGCTGCCTCAAGTTCCACTTCTGACCAGTTTACTGTGTCCAAAAATATAGTGTAGTGTGAAGCAGTGCGAGTGAGTGGCAGTGTAGATGATGTCATACTTCCCAGTAACATCCCAGTAACTGAACATGAAGATTCTGATCATCATGTCAACGATAGCACACGATATGACATTTCTTCCACCATGGTTCAGGTCACACATTTGCCATGCAGTGATTCACAGTGTGGTGAAAAAATATCAGGTGATGGTGGTGCTGATGATGATGAAGCTGATGATGATGATGTGGATGTGATTACAACATGCAGTCCACATGCCAGCATCTAAGCAGAAGATGTGGATGTGGGTGATGTTGATGAACATAATGATGATGTAAGTGACCCCAGTTGGGAACTGGAGAAAAAGAAATTCAAGGTGGCTGTGTCTGAGTCTGTTTGCATTAATCTTCCCCTTGTAAAAAGTTGTGATTTACCAGTTTCAGTTGATGATGATGATGATGACCCAATAATAATGATAGGTAGTCATGGTGGTCAGCTGCAGTCCAAGTGTGTCCTGACAGAAAAATCATGTAGCACACCCCCCACTTCATGGCTTAAAAAAAAACAGAGTCCAATAAGCAGCATCAAGTGCATGTTAAAATTAGAGCATCACAGTCCCTTGTTTGGGATTTTTTTGTGCAAGATGCAAATGAGTCAGTTGCAATCTGCCAGGTTTGCCATGCATGTGTGAGTTGAGGTAAAAAGGTGAGCCATCTGGGCACAGGAGGACAGCGTACGCATCTTAAGAACAGGCACATGGCACTGTGGACCCAGCACAAGATGGCAGCTAATACCACAGTGGGGAGTTCACCCTCATCATCAACCATGACAAGCATGTTATCCCCTTCCATGACTGTTAAATCAAGTAGGAAATTAAATGTGTTCAGTAGTGATGAAATAAGAGCAGAGGATTACTACAGGCATGATGTGGTGGAGTAGCATAATGATTTTGAAATGTTGTCCAGTGCTGGTGAGAGTAGCAGTTTTGGTGGTGTTGGTGGTGAATGCAGTATGTCTAGTGCAAGTGGTACATCAACCCTGGTTGGTAAATCTGGCAAAATAATTGCATTTGTGGGTTTGTCATCATCACCTGTGCAACTGTCTTCATCAAACATCCACACTCTGCCCCCTGCCATTCGCAGAGCAGAACCATTTGTCATCACACTCCATGTAAAACATTTAAGTCAGCCCACATTGCAGAGTGTTTTTGCGTATAAGCTGAAGTACCCACCCAATCATACAGTGTCATATGAACTTAATGTGCTGTAGCTGAAATGTTGGCAATTGATCTTTTGCCCTTCTCCTTTGTGGAGAATTCTGGGTTCTGGTGGTTTGCTGCATGTGCCTGTCCAAAATGGAAAGTCCCATCCAGGACATACTTTTCGACCCGTGCTGTCCCCGAGTGGTACCGTACTGTGTCTGACTGTAAGATATGCCCTTCAACATTCCTCCTCTCCATTCATACATTTAAGTGTGGCTATGTAGACAAGTGGCAAAACAGTGAGGAGTTCATATTTGTGTATAACTGCACATTGGGCACAGGTGCCAGGTGTTGCTTGTGCTGTTGGTAGTGTGAATAATCAGTGCAGTAAGGTGGAGTGTCATGGTAGCAATATTCCAGGAATTCGACAGCGTGCAATGATTGCTATGTGCAATGTGACCTGTTCACACACTGGTGAAAACATGTTGGACTTGGTACTGAAGGAAATTGACAAGTGGCTGAACCCCCCTGTCTCTGAGAGCTGGGTTCATAACAAGTGACAATAGGTCAAATGTGGTGAAATGCATCACAAATGGTGTCTTTGTTCATGTTCCATGCATGGCCCACTGTTTAAATCTTGTGGTGCAGGATTTTCTGCAGCACCCTGATGTAAAGGAAATGCTACAGTTGCATGTCGTATCTGTTTTTACTTTTCACGATCTGCAATGGCCCATGACCAACTTCGGCAGTTGCAGATCCGAAACAGCCTCCCTCAGCACCGCTTGAAGCTGGAAGTTGTCACACCCAGTGGAACTCCACTTTATACATGGCAGAGAGGTTGAATGAATAATACAAAGCCATCTCAGAATATCTTGTCATGCACACTAGCTGTGACAGTTCTGGGGCCTCCATGTCTATGATGACTGAACAGTGGCACCTCATGGACTCTGTAATAACAATTTTGTGGACTTTTGAAGATGCCACACAGGCAGTAAGTGGCAAGTCTGCCTCTATTAGCCAATCAATTCCACTGCTGTGGGTGCTGAGGCAGACACTGGTGAATGTACAGCATAGCCTTGATGTTGCCAGAAACAGTGCTAGCAGTATGTTGCTGAAACACATGCTGACAGTATTTAACAGAAAAGTCACATCTTGAGCATTCAGCGTAGTGACAACTTTGCAATAGCAACAATGCTAGACCCACGATACAAACGTGAACTTGCCTCAGTACTGGAGGAAGGGCCTGAACAGGTGAATAATGTCAGTGGGCAACTTGAGTGCTTGGTTCATGGGGCACGGAAGTCACGTGCCAAGGTTAGCAAACCTCAGCAGCATAATCAGGCTGAAGGTGAACCTTGAGGAGTATCAAGCATATCCTGTAAGGGGAAGGGGACTGCAGTTCCAGGTGGTCTGTCATCCAAAGCGGTTGGCGTCAACCCACATTGGGAGGCTTTGTTCCAAGTGGGGATTTGTGACATAAATGATTCTGGAGAACAGGATGATGCATCAACCACTGGATTTAGTGCAGCACAAAAAAAGGTTGAGTTATATTTGTCTGAAAACAGGCATCTGTCAATAACTGATGACCCTCTTTTATACTAGAGTGGAAAGATCAGTGAATGGCCAGAGCTGACTGCAGTGGCACTGAAGTACCTGACATGCCCACCCTCCAGTGTACATGAAGTGTGGGTATTTAGCTCAGCAGGTGCAATAGTTTGGGATTGTCATACAACCCTCTCTCCTGCAAATGTCAGTTTGCTAACATTCATAAAAATGAATGAGAGGCACATACCAGCTCAGACATCAACCTCAGTATTCATACCCCAGCCTAGTCATGGTTTTGGTGATGTAGAAATGGACCACCTTGGTGGCACTAGCAGTGGCAGCAAGAAACGGTCTACCACTGACATAGATGATGACACAATGGAGAAAGAAATTCCCAGTGGTCAGACTTCAGACATAGATGACTGTGAGGGCAGCTTTCTTTATGAGGATAATGTTGGCAGGTTTTAACTTAAGTTGTTAAAAGGCTGTCACATTTGTTGTATGATATATGTTTTCTTTTTCATAAAGTTGAATGAGTGTCCCACTTAGAGTGACTCAAATTCCATATATCACGTCACATTTGTAACAGAGAGCACAATAAATCCTGGCCCCGTACCACCACCATAAGACCGCTGTTAGCCACTGCCACCACTGGAAATGACTTTTGTGTGCTACACTGGACCACCAACATAAGATCGCTGTTAGCCACTGCTACCAGAGGGAATGACTTTCTGTGCCCCCCTGGACCACCACCATAAGACCACTGTTAGCCGCTGCTACCACCACACGATATGCAGGAAGATGTTAGAGGGAATGTAATCATGTGCCACAGCTATGACAACCAGCACCCACTACCAGTGTCATTCTGACAAAGTTTTTCCATTACATTGACCATGCCAAGGGAGAGGGAGTCAAACAGGAGACCACATCCTTCAGCCACAGGCACAAGGCTTCTTACTATTAAAACTATAAAGTAAGCATGTGTACCAATGTTTTTTATGCTATTCAACTTCCTTTAGCTTTGTGTTTTGTTTTCTGTTGCTTTTCTGAGCTGCAATGGTCAAACACATACAGTAAAATTATTTTGTTTTTTTACAGGTTAACAACAAATGGCTCTGCTTCTCTGAAAGTCGTTATCAATGGTACAGCAGCAGTACTGTCTACAGGAACCTATGGAATATCCATTTCCTATCCATACTGGTAAGTATATATATTTGATTTTATCTGTTCCTTTTTTTTCATAAGAGTGCAACAAATTCAACTGAGGATTCATAAACTAGGTGACATGTGTATGTCACAAAAAATATTTCTGCTATGTAACATGCACTGTATTCCAAATTTGCAGCTGTACAGCCATGACAGTGTTGAAAAAGTTGTACCCAGGTTGTGTTACTTGACAAGATGTGGTTTTGAAATGTAACTTGAGTTGAGATACAGGGACACTGACACAGTATATTTATTACACAGCCTGGTACTTAATTGAGTTGTGATCTGCTGATTGCAGTGGACAGCTTGCGATCTGTGTTAATCCTTATACCCATGGAACAGCCACAGCTTAAACATAATGTGTTACTGCTACAATCAAGTTGTAATAAGTCCTTCATTTCTTTTTTTAGAAACTTCCAGATGCTTTGATGTGTCATAGTTGCCTTATCCAAAGAAGTTCTTCAACATCAGCCCACCCCAGGCTGGGAAGACATGCAAACACACAAGTCATTTCAATTGATGACTATGACCAGCATTACCAACCAGACTTGAGAAGGATGCAGATGAAATCTGAAGAAGTAACCAAATAAGAATGATTAATGAGACCTGCTTGCAAATATGCTTCCCCCCCCCGAAAAAAAATACTTACTTTCATTGGCTTGAGAGTATTCCATTTCCAATTTCAATGCAAAAAATTCTCAAGCACTGGAATATGCACACCAACAGTATCTGTGACCTGTGATACAAAACAATACAATGAGTACATGTCTATATATGTCAACCCCACCTAGAAAATACAAATATATATAAATATATATATCAACTCACCAAGGCTACTATTAGTGAACACACAAAGGCACCCTTCCATCTGGTTGAGGTGATCACATCGCATTTGCAGGAATCACAGCACACTTTGAACCAGTAACAGTTCTCTCATGGTCATCATTTCTGATGGAACACTGAATGGATTCATGTCATGTTATCCCTCCTTCACATGGTTTGGCAAGACACTGTGCATCATGAGTACATCATCATCACAGAGTATGTAAACTCTCCGGAAACAAGACAGATGCATTTTGGGGATGCAGAAAAATTCTGGGGACTCTGTGTGACCACTGCATACATGAGTGACTGCACAGTACATTGTGGGGGACTTTGCATGTGGTGTAATGCTCCCATTTCACTTCCTCAGCACAGATAATGGTTGAGTCATATTTGTCTGAAAACAGGCATATGTCAATAATTGAGGATCCTCTTTTATACTGGAGTGGAACGATCAGTGAATGGCCAGAGCTGACTGCAGTGGCACTGAAGTACCTGACATGCCCACCCTCCAGTGTACGTGTCAAGTGGGTATTCAGCTCAGCAGTTGCAATAGTACAGGATTGTCATACAAACCTCTCTCCTGCAAATGTCAGTTTGCTAACATTCATAAAAATGAATGAGAGGCACATACCAGCTCAGATATCAACTTCAGTATTCATACCCCAGCCAGGTCATGGTTTAGGTGATGTAAAAATGGACCATCCTGGTGGCACTAGCAGCGGCATCATGAAACTGCCTACCACAGACATAGATGATGACACAATGGAGAAAGAACTTCCCAGTGGTCAGACTTCAGACATAGATGACTGTGAGGGCAGCTTTCTTTATGAGGATGATGATGAGGTTAATGTTGGCAGGTTTTAACTTAAGTTGTTAAAAGGCTGTCACATTTGTTGTATGATACATGTTTTCTTTTTCATAAAGTTAAATGAGTGTCCCACTTAGAGTTACTCAAATTCCATATGTCACGTCACATTTGTAACAGAGAGCACAATACATCCTGGCCCTGTACCACCACCATAAGACCGATGTTAGCTGCTGCCACCAGAGAGAATGACTTGCTGTGCCCCCTTGGACCACCACCACCATAAGACCACTGTTAGCCATTGCCACCAGTGGAAATGACTTTGTGTGGCCCCCTGGACCACCACCATAAGATCATTGTTAGCCACTGCCACCAGAGGGATTGACTTTGTGTGCCCCCTGGACCACCACCATAAGACCGCTGTTAGCCACTGCCACCACCACCAGATGCAGGAAGATGTCAGAGGGAATGTCATCATGTGCCACAGCTATGACCAACAGCACCCACTACCAGTGTCATTCTGACAATGTTTTTCCATTACACTGACCATGACAAGGGAGAGGGAGTCAAACAGGAGACCACATCCATCAGCCACAGGCACAAGGCTTCTTACTATTAAAACTATAAAGTAAGTATGTGTACTAATGTTTTTTTATGCTATTCAACTTCCTTTAGCTGTGTGTTTTGTTTTTTGTTGCTTTTCTGAGCTGCAATGGTCAAACACATACAGTAAAATTATTTTGTTTTTTTACAGGTTAACAACAAATGGCTCTGCTTCTCTGAAAGTCGTTATCAATGGTACAGCAGCAGTACTGTCTACAGGAACCTATGGAATATCCATTTCCTATCCATACTGGTAAGTATATATATTTGATTTTATCTGTTCCTTTTTTTTTCATAAGAGTGCAACAAATTCAACTGAGGATTCATAAACTAGGTGACATGTGTATGTCACAAAAAATATTTCTGCTATGTAACATGCACTGTATTCCAAATTTGCAGCTGTACAGCCATGACAGTGTTGAAAAAGTTGTACCCAGGTTGTGTTACTTGACAAGATGTGGTTTTGAAATGTAACTTGAGTTGAGATACAGGGACACTAACACAGACGATTTCTTGCACAGCCTGCTACTAAATTAAGTTATGATCTGCTGAGTGCGGTGGACAGCTTGCGATCTGTGTTACTCCAGATACCTATGTAACAGCCACAGCTTAAACATAATGTGTTACTGCTGCAATCAAGTTGTAATATGTCCTTCATTTCTTTTTTTAGGAAACTTCCAGATGCTTTGATGTGTCATAGTTGCCTTATCCAAAGAAGTTCTTCAACATCAGACCCCCCCCCACAGGCTGGGCAGACATTCAACACACAGAAGTCATTTCAATTGATGACTATGACCAGCATTACCAACCAGACTTGAGAAGGATGCAGATGAAATCTGTGAAGAAGTAGCTAAATAAGAAATGATTAATGAGACCGACTTGCAAATATGCTTCCCCCCCCAAAAAAAAATACTTTCATTGGCTTGACAGTATTCCATTTCCAATTTCAACACAAAAATTTCTCATCAAGCACTGGAATGTGCACACCAACAGTTATCTGTGACCTGTGATACAAAACAATACAATGAGTGAATGTCTATATATGTAACCCCCCACCTAGAAAACACAAAAAAAAAAAATATATATATATATCAACTCACCAAGGCTACTATTAGTGTACACACAAAGGGCACGCTTCCATCTGGTTGAGGTGATCTTATCGCATTTGCGGGAATCGCAGCACACTTTGGACCAGCAAACAGTTCTCTCATGGTCATCATTTCTGATGAAACACTGAATGGATTCATGTCATGTTATCCCTCCTTCACAGGGTTTGGCAAGACACTGTGCATCATGAGTACATCATCATCACAGAGAATGTAAATTTCTGGACACAAGACAGATGCATTTTGGGGATGCAGAAAAATTCTGGGGACACTGTGTGCCCACTGCGCACATAAGTTACTGTGCAATAAAGTCTGGTGGACTTTGCATGTGATGTAACTCTCCCATTTCACTTACGCAGCACTTGACAATTTTCTGGACACAAGATAGATGCATTTTGGGGATGCAGGAAAATTCTGGGGACTCTGTGTGACCACTGCGTGCATGAGTGACTGTCCAATAAATTCTGGGGGACTTTGCATGTGGTGTAATGCTCCCATTTCACTTCCTCAGCACAGAGAATGGTTGAGTCATATTTGTCTGAAAACAGGCATCTGTCAATAATTGATGATCCTGTTTTATACTGGAGTGGAAAGATCAGTGAATGGCCAGAGCTGACTGCAGTGGCACTGAAGTACCTGACATGCCCTCCCTCCAGTGTACATGTCGTGTGGGTATTTAGCTAAGCAGGTGCAATAGTTTGGGATTGTCATACAAACCTCTCTCCTGCAAATGTCTGTTTGTTAACATTCATAAAAATGAATGAGAGGCACATACCAGCTCAGACGTCAACCTCAGTATTCGTACCCCAGCCAAGTCATGGTTTTGGTGATGTAGAAATGGACCATCCTGGTGGCACTAGCAGTGGCAGCATGAAACGGCCTACCACTAACGTAGATGATGACACAATGGAGAAAGAACTTCCCAGTGGTCAGACTTTAGACATAGATGACTGTGAGGGCAGCTTTTTTTAGGAGGAGGATGTTGAGGTTAATGTTGGCAGGTTTTAACTTAAGTTGTTAAAAGCCTGTCACATTTGTTGTATGATACATGTCTTCTTTTTCATAAAGTTAAATGAGTGTCCCACTTAGAGTGACTTAAATTCCATGTGTCACATCACAATTGTAATAGAGAGCACAATACATCCTGGCCCCATACCACCACCATAAGACTGCTGTTAGCCACTGCCACCACTGGAAATGACTTTCTGTGCCCCCTTGGACCACCACCATAAGACCGCTGTTAGCCACTGCCACCAGAGGGAATGACTTGCTGTGCCCCCCTGGACCACCACCACCACCATAAGATCACTGTTAGCTACTGCCACCAGAGGGAATGACTTTGTGTGCCCCCGGACCACCACCATAAGACCGCTGTTAGCCACTGCCACCACCACCAGATGCAGGAAGATGTCAGAGGGAATGTCATCATGTGCCACAGCTATGACCACCAGCACCCATTACCAGTGTCATTCTGACAATGTTTTTCCATTACACTGACCATGACAAGGGAGAGGGAGTCAAACAGGAGACCACATCCATCAGCCACAGGCACAAGGCTTCTTACTATTAAAACTATAAAGTAAGTATGTGTACTAATGTTTTTTTATGCTATTCAACTTCCTTTAGCTGTGTGTTTTGTTTTTTGTTGCTTTTCTGAGCTGCAATGGTCAAACACATACAGTAAAATTATTTTGTTTTTTTACAGGTTAACAACAAATGGCTCTGCTTCTCTGAAAGTCGTTATCAATGGTACAGCAGCGGTACTGTCTACAGGAACCTATGGAATATCCATTTCAATCCATACTGGTAAGGATATATATTTGATTTTATCTGTCCCTTTTTTTTCATAAGAGTGCAACAAATCCAACTGAGGATTCATAAACTAGGTGACATGTGTACATCACAAAAATATTTCTGCAACATATCATGCACTGTATTCCAAATTTGCAGCTGTGCAGGCATGACAGTGTTGAAAAAGTTGTACCCAGGCTGTGTTACTTGACAAGATGTGGTTTTGAAATGTAACTTGAGTTGAGATACAGGGACACTAACACAGACGATTTCTTACACAGCCTGCTACTAAATTAAGTTATGATCTGCTGAGTGCGGTGGACAGCTTAGCGATCTGTGTTACTCCAGATACCTATGTAACAGCCGCAGCTTAAACATAATGTGTTACTGCTGCAATCAAGTTGTAATATGTCCTTCATTTCTTTTTTAGGAAACTTCAGATGCTTTGATGTGTCATAGTTGCCTTATCCAAAGAAGTTCTTCAACATCAGCTCACCCCCACCCCAGGCTGGGCAGACATGCAACACATAGAAGTCATTTCAATCGATGACTATGACCAGCATTACCAACCAGACTTGAGAAGGATGCAGATGAAATCTGTGAAGTAACCAAATAATAACCCATTAATGAGACCTACCTGCAAATATGCTTCCCCTCCCAAAAAAAAAATACTTACCTTCATTGGCTTGAGAGTATTCCATTTCCAATTTCAACGCAAACATTTCTCATCAAGCACTGGAATATGCGCACCAACAGTATCTGTGACCTATGATACAAAACAATACAATGAGTATGTATATATATGTCAATCCCCACCTAGAAAATACAAAAAAAAAAATATATATATATATATATAGAGAGAGAGAGAGAGAGAGATCAACTCACCAAGGCAACTATTAGTGTACACACAAAGTGCACCCTTCCATCCAGTTGAGGTGATCTCATCGCATTTGCGGGAATCACAGCACACTTTTGACCAACAACAGTTCTCTCATGGTCATCATTTCTGATGGAACACTGAATGGATTAATGTCATGTTATCCCTCCTTCACGTAGTTTGGCAAGACATTGTGCATCATGAGTACATCATCATCACAGAGTATGTAAACTTTCTGGATACAAGACAGATGCATTTTGGGGATGCAGAAAAATTCTGGGGACTCTGTGTGACCACTGTGCACATGAGTTACTGCACAATAAAGTCTGGGGAATTTGCATGTGGTGTAACTCTCCATTTCATTTCCTCAGCACTTGCCAATTTTCTGGACACAAGACAGATGCATTTTGTGTGTTGTGATTGTGAGCACATAATGTCATACTTAAATTATAAATTGCCAGCCCAACTTAATGCTATGGGGATTTCTCCAATGGATAGTTGCTGGAGGTGTGACTCCCCAGAGGCCGACCTACTCCACATTCTCTGGGCCTGCCCCCTGCTTACCCCATTTTGGTCTGAAGTGGTATACACTTGCTCCTCTATTCTTGAGGCAGATATACCAATGTCCCCATCCACCATACTGTTGGGGTGTCTCCCCCAAGATACCCATTTGCCTGTACAGAAGCTGAAATAGTTAAGTGCAGCTTCAGTTGAGGAGAAGTGGTTAATTCTCACCAAATGGAGATCTACATCCATGCCCAGGAATGTACAGGAATGGATCACTTCATTAGAAACACTGCTAATGCTAGGCTGCCCTTTCTTACCAGGCAGTAAATGGCTACCTACTCTGACATGTGGTCTCCTTATATGCATTACATAGCCCGTCATGCTGTGAACAAAAGCCAGGCTCTAGCTATTACCATGGAGTACCTCCCTCTCCTAAGATACCTATAGACCCTCTACATTAACTACTGTGAGTGAAACCAAGTTCCTTATCAAGAACAGATTTTATTGGTGTAATGTTCCTTTCCTGTATGTACATAAACTCATGCCTGTATCTGACCTGTATTGATCTTTCCATCTGCAAGTACAACTGCTAAATGTGTGCATTTACTGTATCCTTTTGCAAAGATTTCAATAAAAAGATTAACTGTTAAAAAAAATACTTAAATTATAAATTAAAGCAGCAGTGCAACAATGTGATTAAAATTTTGACCTATACTTGTTTATGCTATTTTACATTGCCAGCCACTAGTTACCTCCTGACTTGTATGGTACCCTTCTTTTCACAATTTATGTCTGCTTTACTACTTTTTCCCATGTCTGAGAAAAAAAGGAACACACCTTTTAATATGGCTCTGACCAGGTTTTCATCACTATTTGCAGCTGTTTTTGAATAAGCATTGTTCTGTGAGGAAATAAAACACTACCTGCTGCATGATTGATAATTTTACAACAGAAGTAATATATAATAACTGATGGAGAAAAATAGCGGAAAATACTGAAGAAGACCTTGTCCGCACCATATTAAAAGGAGTGCTCCTTTTATTATTTCAGACATGAAAAAAAGTACTAAAGCAGACTCAAATACTGGAAAGAATAGTATCATACAAGTCAGGATGTAAGTAAAGTGGCAATGTAAAATAGCATAAAATCGTATAGGTCAGAATTTTCAACAGGTTGTTGAACTGCTGCTTAAAGGAGATTCACCAAGTTACATAGTTATGGTATTGCACCTAATATATGGGTGCCTAACCTCCAGGGGAATCTTTGTTGCTCCACATATCCTTAAATAGTGCAATATTTTCTGGCAAAAACATTCGTAATTTCAGTACACCAGGTCCCAGAGGACATCCCGCTATGAAGAGCCACCCAAGTTCTGCCCCCACACTCAGCAACATTATGACGTGATGCCAGGGAGATTGTGGAGGTGCGCTCTATTATACTGAATGGCCAGTAGCTTTCTGAATTTTTTTATGTTATAATGGTCAGTTTGTGGTGAAACATGGTCACATTTTGATTAACAAGAGCCTTGTTAGTGGAAACGTGCCCATGTTTCACCACAAACTGACCATTATAACATAAAGAAACATTCAGAAAGCTGCTGTACATTCGCTATAATGGAGCAAGCCTCCGCACTCTCCCTGGCATCACGTCATAACGTTGCTGAGTGCGGGGGCAGAACTTGGGCAGCTCTTCAGAATGGGAAGTCCTCTGTGACCCGGTTAACCAAAATTATGAACATTTTTACCAGAAAAGTATTGCATTATATAAGGACATGTGGAGCAAGAAAGATTCCCCTGGAGGTAAGGCACCCATATATCGGGTGCAATACTGTAACTTAATGTCTATTTCAAAAAAGAAATATTTCTGGAGCCTCAGTAATGTTTACTTTGTGTCAGGACTCGTGATTTGAAGTGTTTCACAAAAAGCATGACTGAGCAGTTTAAGTATGTTGTGCTAAACTGCATGTGTGCTGTCACTGTTCTTTCCTGTGTGTGCAGACATTGTACAGCTTCATGCAAACATATATATGGTGTGACTTGTTGCAGTATCTCAAGAATAAAGATAAGAAAGAATACATGATGTATATTTTATTTGTATCATCAGCACCAGCGGAGTAAGTGATATGATATTTTTTCAGAGGTATTGGGTCACTGTCCACCTCAGTCACTCACAGTGCACACATGATTTTGTGGAGATCATAGCACAAAAAACACATGCTCTCCTAAAAGTCATGTGTGCAGTATGTGACTAAGGTGCACTCTGGCCAGACACCTCTGAAAAAGTATAGTATCACTTAGTCCGTTGATGATGATGATGGTGACAATAAAATATACATTATTCTGCTCGCTATTCTTTATACCATAAACACTGCAACAAGTCTGCAATATATGTTTTCTAGAAGCTGCACAATGTCTGATGTCATACATACACATTGCGTCCACCATACTTCCAGGTGACTGACTTTCTTTATTAAAATAAAGTATGTTGCGGCATGAGAAAAATGCTGCAACATACTTAAAAGGCTTAACCAGAGGGTAAGCCTTAAAGGGGGTGGGACCTCCTGCTGCTGACTGCTTCCTTTTAAACTAATACTATGTAGCCTATCCTCTGTCTGTTACTAAACATAAACAAAAGACAAAGCACTACAGCAGTGGGGGGGGTGGGAGAGTCGTGCTGAAAAAAAAAGCTAATGGGGGATCCCATGATGTTCCAGCTGCAGATGGAGCATTGACACAATCTGTAGCTGGTGTTGTCAATCTGCTCCACCTGCCCACCTCTCATTACTTTCCTTCACCGCAGCCCACAAAAGTGCTATGTCTGCCTGTGTTGCAGGCATTGCGGTGGGGTCCACTGGTGCAGGGGAAAACCAGGTAGTGGTGGTGGTGGTGAGGGTGGTGCTGGTGGCAGTGGTGGGAGTAGTGGGGGAGCAGTTACTACTGTGGCCCTCCTCCTGCTGCAGTGATGCACAACAGCAGCACCCTCTGCCACTGCCACAGAAGGGCCAGCAGGAGGAGGTCTGGCCCTTTTGGTGGCAGCCTGCCACTCCATCTTGTGGTGGTTCAGCATATGTGTGCACTGGCCCCTAGTCCCCAGATGTGTCCCCTGGGGGCCATGGAGCACCTGCACACCACAAAGCAGATACACCACAATGCTGCTGTTCCCCCCAACACAGTTGAAAAACTGCCAAACTGGGGAGCTGCGGGGGGGACCAGATACAGGAGGGGCAGATGTAGTGCCAGCAGTACTGTCACACACCTGGGGCTCCACCTGCTGCTGTGGAGGTGGTGCTGCTGGAGCCCCTACAGCTGCTACTGGTGGTGGTGGTGGTGGATGACTTGGTGGATGTGGTGGTGGCAATGGTGGTGCTGCTGCTTCCGGAGGGGGGAGGTAGGACCAACCAGTCTGGAGCAGTCCAACTACACCTGGTTACGACCCCCACATGTGCACACTTCCCTCTGGACATGGGCCACAGACTGTCCCTGGTCCATAGCACAAAACACTCCTTCCCTCTCTGACGCATCATGCGACGAGTGACTTCTCACACACTCACAGTCACAGACACACACACACACACACAAAACAAAACTTATAAAACAAAGAAATTGGTCACCAAAAAGAACTGACAAAACAGTACAAAAAAAACTAAAGAATTAGTATTTTAAAAAAGCTTTTGGGTTTTCTGAAATTTGCTCAAGAAAGAAACTAATAACAAACTCTTCTCTCCTACACAAAATGCTTCCTCCTTCTACCTCTGCAAAGGAGAAAGTGAAAGTATCTGCTTGTATGACTCACTTCCTTCCTGCCTGGCTAAAGCTTGTGAATTACAGTACTGTAAGCCATGTGATGTGTGGAGGGGGTTGCCTAAAGTGCCTGTATTGTTGTCACTTCACCTTACTTCACGTTAAGGCAGAATAACAATGTGAAGTCATAATAACAAGGTGAAGTGAGCACTTTTCAAGGGCCACTTCATGGAGCGTTATGATAATGCAAAGTGGCCACTTCGCATTCACTTCACCTGAGAATTTTACATGCGCTTCATCTCTAGTGACTAGGGTCATGGATCGGGGGGGGGGTGATGGATGTGTTTACCTGGATTTCAGTAAGGCCTTCAATTCAATTCCACATAAGACTGGTGAACAAGCTGGGCAGCCTGGGAGTGGGTCACAGGGTGGTAAACTGGGTTAAGGACTGGTTGAGTGATAGAAGACAGAGGGTTGTGGTAAATGGAGCTCAATCTGAGAAAGGAGGGTGACCAGTGGGGTGCCACAGGGATCAGTCGTGGGACCAGTCCTGTTTAATGTCTTCATAACTGACATTATGGAGGGGCTGGAGGGAAGGTGTGCTCTTTGTGGATAACACTAAGATTTTCCACAGGGTGGACACACCAGGAGGGCAGAAAAAATTAGGTGGGACCTAGGTAAACAGGAGAAATGGTCTAGAGTGTGGCAGCTGAGATTCAATTCAAAAAAGTGCAATATCATGCATCTAGGGCACAAGAACCCAGGGGAGTATTACATGATGGGGTGGGTTGGGGGAGATACTGATGGTCACCAAACAGGAAAGGGATTGGGTAATCATATCTGATTACCTAAAGTTGGCCAAACAATGTGCCAAGGCTGTAGAGAGATCCAGTGGGATGCTGGGGTGCATAGATAGAGGTATCACCAGCAGAAGGAATGCGGTAGTGATGCCTTTGTATAGATCATTGGTGATACCTCATTTGGAATACTGTGTTTGGTTCTGGAGGTCATATATCCATAAGGACATAGACAGGGTGGAGGCAGTTCAAAGAAAGGCAACAAGAAGGTTGCGGGGCCTGCACCAAAAGTCATATGAGGAGAGACTGGGAGACCTCAATATGTATACCCTGAAGGAAGGGACAGACAGGAGAGATATGATAGAAACCTACAAATATCTAAAAAGCATAAATAGAGTACCAGAGGGTAGCATCTTTCAGAAAAGAAGATATCCATGAATGAGGGAGCATGACATGAGGCTGGAATGGGGTAGACTTAGGGGTAGTGTAAGGAAATATTTATTCCTGGAAAGGGTGGTGGATGCATGCAACAGACTCCCAGTGGAGGTGGTGGGGGCAAACACAGTGGGGGAATTCAAACATGCATGGGACTAGCATAGGGGAACCATAGCAATAGGAATGAGGAGGTAAGGCTGGAGATCAAGTACCATATGTGACTTTCACAGTAGGCAGGGGAAATTAGCAGACTGGATGGGCCTAGCAGTCCTGATCTGCTGTCAATTTCTATGTTTCTGTGTTTCTATTTTGCATAGTCCAGTATCAGTGGGAGGGGCTTCATCATGACTGCACCACTTTGTAACAAAAAAAAACTTCCAGTGTAGATAGGGACTGGGTACTCTGTCACAGAATTATTGCAAACTCTTGGAAACTTGGAAAGAATGAGGGATGATCTAAAGAAACTGGAAGAATGGTTACGGGTTTGGTAGTTGGGTTTTAATGAAACGAGTTGAAAATCATGCACATGGGGCACAGAAACCCGGGGGCAACATATTAACCGAGAGGAGAGGTACTAACAGTCACAAAGCAGGAAAGGATTCTGGGGGTGATCATTTCTGATGACCTGAAGGTAGTTAAACAGTGTGACAAGGCAGTGGTGAAGGCTGGTGGGATGCAGGGATGCATAGATAGGGAAACACCAGCAGAAAGAGAGAGGTAATAATACCATGACTCCCAAGAACTCCTTGCACTCAATCGAAAAATCACACAATATTCTTGAATAAAGAATTAAATGCTTTAATGCATCAAATATAACTCAGAATACTGTGGATGGACTTGCAGATGTCCACTACAAGCCCCGGCACTTTGGGTATGAAAAGCCTTCGTCGAGGCGCTAGTCCAAAACATGTGTTCTATTTACACTAATTGCTCATGAATATTAAATTAATTTTCATAGATAAATGAAAATGACAGCATAAAAAGAATTACATAAACAGAATAATACTGCCTAATATGTCTAAAATACCTAGTTTTCTATGACTATAACCAGTTTTCAAAACTAAATTCTATTTAGAAATAATTTAAAGATAGAGGCTCTAAATTCTATGCAGAGTGGGAGATTTCCATTTTTTATTGTTTTATTTGTTTATTAGTTGGTTTCCTGGTCCTGAACTACAGGAGCTCTTCCACTTTTAAAATAATGCTTCTGCAGAGCTCAATCACATGCTCCTAGATGAGCCACTTATGCGATGCTGCTTTGGGCAGGAAATGTTTATCAGCTAATGTGAGGACCCCAAGGTTCACTTCAAGGTTTGCTGCCATCCATTGCTTTTGGGCATGCATCTGAGGGAACATTTTAACTATTATATTAAATGTTTTGTGTCTCTTGAAGCATGTGCTTCCCCAGTCAGTCACCCAGCCACCTTTCACATTGTAAATGCATCAGCAGTCTGATAGCAGACTATCAAAAAACTGACAGCCCCAAGGAGCTGCAGCACATCTTTTCCAGAAGCATAAAAGTTGTTTCTTGATTTCAGATATCTGCGGATGTATCAATTAAGCCCAAACACTGAGGAGAAGGTGAACTTATTTATATTGCTCATTTTTTAGGTCATTTAAAATGCTGTGCACTGGACTCTGATAATTGTCTCAAAAAATATGCTAACATCTAAAATAGAAAATGTTACGGTTGTAAGAAAAATTTCCCCAAATACCTACGATGTGTGCACTGTACATGTACAATGACTTAGTATTCTTTTACTTTGTTTTTTTTTTATCTGTTTTTTCTAACACATAACGCCAATTATTTTTAAATATTTTTCGTAGTACTTGAGTGGCAGCATACTTAATACCTCCTATATAAACACTCAATTGGCAGGTTTCATGCCTGCCTTGTGGTTTTGCTGCTTTGTATAGGGTGTGCCTGGTTCTGCACAAAGAAAGCTATAGGTCCAGAGTTATGCCCAATGTATGTGCTTGCTCATGTAGGGCCTACAGGGTTCTGCACAATGTAAGATTCAGATCTGGCTCCCATCTGGTTGGACTTCTACTTTGCATATGGTCCAGAGGACTGAAGACAAAGTAAGCTACAGGTCTGGAGCAGTGAACATCATCATACAACTGCTTCCTCAGTGGCCCCATGGCCAATCATGAATAGATATGGGCAAAGTTGGGAAACTTCACCCATGAATTAATCCATGAATTTAGTGCAATTTGCCTATGAAAGGTGGAATTTTGTCGTGAATGGTGGAATTTCGCCATTTGCAGTTGAAATTCCACACTTTGTGGAGAAATTCTGCCCAAAAAGTGGCAAAGTCAGATAGGTAATTTTAGCCAAGGAGCAAAACTTTGTGAATTGCTCTGTGGAGGCGAATTTTGACTTTGCCAGAACTTTGCTCGCAATTTAAATTTTGCTGCATTTCTAATCATGAAGCAACTTACAGTCCCTAGTGCACATCACTCTGTAGCTGCTTTGGGAGTGGACTGCAAGCTACAGGTCTCAGAATGGAATTTCACTATGCAACTGTTTCGTGAATGGCCCAGGGCAAAGCCGGTGCATGACAGTGTAATGTTATGCAGAGACTCTGTAAGTGTCCCTCTGAGCTACTTGTAAAGCATGCTTCAGGTCTGATGCACTGGGATTCACTATGAAGCTACCTTTATATATCTTTTAAAAGTAAGAAAATTAATTGCACATCACTTGTACTAATACATCTGTTAAGACTGAAATTCAAAGCATACAAAGAATGGGAATTAAAATAAGGGATCAAGGATCTGGATCCTTGGCAACTTATGTGTGGTGTTCCCGTGGTTTTAATGACCATGAGCTGCATGGCTGGCATTACCTTAATATCAGCACTTTCCTGTCCCACAAAATAAATGACATAGCAATGCTTGCAAAGAATGTGCTGATATTAGGGTAACACAAGCACTGTGTTGCATGATCCTGCAAGCCCCCAAGGAACACCACACCATTGATTAACCAATGTACAAGGAACTTTATACCAGAGTTTTTTCAACTCCTTATTTTGTTTGTTTTGTGCTTCAACCCTAATAGATGCATTTACATAATTTTTGGCATGACCTGTGTGATCAATGGTTTATCTACACAAGTGTTGTTTGACCTCAGGTAGCCTCACAAGTGATGTAGATAAGAGGGTGTCCGAGGTCAAATAGCATGAATATAGATAAATCCTATATTTCACAGAGTCACCTCTGCATATTTCATATATACAATAGGTAATAATGAAAACAGTGGCGGTAGATGTTTCCTTTTTTTTTGTTAAAACAAATAGAAATTAGAGGACTTATTTGTGATTTTCTGAGTATTGTTACACTGTGTAAACTGAGATTTGTTAAGACAGTCCGACATGTCGGTGGCTGGGACATGAGTAACACCATTCCAGGCCATTCAGGTAACTAGCATGAACGGTGTCACTGATGTCATGGAAGGTCCTACAAATAAGAAAGAACAGTAGCTGCTGGGAGAACTGTACTCTTATGTAGATCTGAGGCATACCAAAACTAAATTATTTATTTACCAAAGTTTGGTCACAGTCTACATAACTGGTATGGTAAGAAAAAATAGGAGGGCAGTTAACTATGTAAAATCATTCCCTATAACCTTCATCAGACATGCTCAATCACACAGGCTCAGTATAGTACAGCAGTGACAGACATGAGACCTCTGAGCCTGCAGTGGCTCATCTCTGTCATTGCTATACTATAGTGAGCCAGTGTGATTGAGCTCTTAACAAAAAAAAGGTTGGGGTAAATACTACTTGGAGTTGAGTTCTGTGTCTTTTAGTGCCATAGCAAATGGATTTTCTAGCACTCCACCACAGCGAGTGATCTCTTTCAAATGCGCTTGTGAAGTGGCTGCATCACTGCACAGATTGTACCAGACCTGTAGTGAATTTCTAAGTGGCTCTGTGAGTCATATTCAAAGCAAGCAATAGATCTGGAGCCGTGCCCAAATGTTTATCTACCCTGTATACTGCAAACAGTCCACATGCAGAGGAAGCTACAGCATGCTCTAAGTTTTGGGCCAGGGCCATGCCCAGCAGGACACCTGTTTTGTATATGGCTATCTATCTCAAAAAGTCAGACATTTAATTGCAAAAAAGCTACATTATAATGCAACTTAGGGTTTATTAGTGCAAAAAGGAAGGAAATGCAGTTTTTAGGGTTTTTTGAACTATAACTCCACCCATCCCTATCTGCTGCATCCATGAACCCCATCTAATCAAATGCTAAAGCACAATCCAGGTTTAATTTATTTATTTACTGAATTCTTGGATTAAAACCTTTGAGCTAGCAAGCTCATTTACAAATGCTCCATGTCAAAATGGTAAAGACAGCTATAATAGACAGTTGACACTTAACAAATACAGGTAATATATAGTTACAAAATTCAGGCAATGAGTCAGTAAATCATCAATTATGTACAAACAGTTTGTAGGTGAGACAAAGTAAAACAACTGAGAACAATCTTCAAATTATCCCAGAGGAGGAATTAGTAACAAAAGTTAGTAGGATTTGAGGCTAAGGCTGCTGAGAACAGAAATGTTCAGTTCTAGTGGAGTTCAAGAGAGGGATAGTTTATAAGTCAGAGAGAGGGAAAAAGTACTGAGTGAATAACATGGGTGGGGAGTAGTTGCAGGAGAGAAATCCACCCAGTGGGTTTTGCAATAGGTGAGAATAGGTTCTAGGGTGAGAGGGAAGGGGGTGAGAGAAATAAGTGAAGGGGGAGCCCCGGAGGGTTATTATAGTGAGGTATTTGTGGAATGGATGGTCAGGGATGGAGAGGAGGTAAAGCAAGAAACAAAAAAGAAAAAAGAGCTAGAAGGTTAGAATTAAATAGAAGAAGGGGATACCAGGGGAGGTGGGGAAGGGGGAGTAGTTGCACAGTTATGTGTCGCAGTCACACAAGCTAAAAACAGCCAAATCCTTTTGTAATTTGGTTTTAAAAGGGCCTAATTTTGGTTCCATAACTAGTTCTATGCTGAGAGAGTTTATCCAAAGGGGGACCCTATACTCAAAGAATCACTGTCCTTGTGAAGGGTGATGAAAGGGAATGTGGAAGACCACTTTGCCAGACCCCCTGGTTTGTCTATGGTTGGAGGAATAGTTGAGGAGTTTCTGCAGGTCTATGGGTGTATGACCAAGAGATTTTTTAGCTTGCAGAAAAACCTGATATTGAATCCTGTTGTTCAGGTTTAGCCATCCAGTGCTACAGTGAAGCTCACAAGTGTGAGTTAAGCGTGTGTGCCCAGCACGAGTCTGCAGGCTTTGTTTAGGACAGTCTTTATTCTCTTAAGGGCAGTGTCTGTGCCTGCTCCATAAACAACCAGACCATAATCTATGACTGATAGAACCAGCTGTTAACAGCAAGCTTTATGGTACTCTCTGTGAGGCAATGCCTTTGCTGATATAGCTGGCCTAGTTGGGCGCTGGCTGCCTTAGCAATGTGGTCGATGTGTAGACCATATGAAAGAGAGCAGTCGAGGATGACCCAGAGGTACTTAAAGCTATTGACTGTGTCCAGAATCTCATACTTGTTATATATTTTGAGGGGATAGGATTTAAAGCAGTTTTGATGTGAAGCAAACAACATTGTTTTTGTTTTTCTATAGTTAAGCAGGAGTCTTGAGTTAAGGAACCAGTTTTCCACTGCGCTAAAGTTGGTTTGCATCAATTCTTCAAGTGCATCTGGTGTGGACTGTGAAGTGTAGAGCACAGCATTATTTGCATAGAAAAGGATTTTGTTCTGGCATATTTTAGGGAGTTCATTCAAAAACAGGCTGAAAAGCAGTGGGCCTAATATGGAGCCCTGGGGCACACTGGTGGTGACTTTCCAATGGGCTGGCAATACGTCGAGAATTTTGACCTGCTGCACTCAGTTGGTAAGGTAATTCTGGAATCAGCCTAATGTATCAGTAAATATCCCAGTGTGAGTCAATTGGTTTAGAAGTAAATTATGATTAACCGTGTTGAAGGCTATTGTGAGGTCAATAAATGTAGCCTCCACCAACAGCCCCCAATCTAGTGCATTGTGAATATAAACAGTAAATTCCACCACGGCTGTGGTAGTGCTATGGGCCTTCCAAAAAACATGCTGCTGCGGACTTTGAAGGTTGTTCTTATCAAGGTATTCAACTAACTAATCATAGACTATCCTCTCCAAGGCTTTAGAGAGTGGGGAAAAAACTGATATTGGCCGGTAGTTGGCAAGGTTAGTTCTATCGCTGTTCTTAAAGATCAGGGTGACCACAGCAGCTTTCCAGAGTTATGGATACTTGCCTGTAATAAGTGAGAGGATCAGGATCTTAGTTGGGGGAGAGTAGGACATCTAGGGTGAGCGCTAAGATCGTGAGGTCAAGAGAGTCACCACTGGATCTAGTTTTTCCAAGGGCTTTTGTCAGATATTTTCTAGCCTCAGCTGTAATGAGAATCTTTAGGTAAAAGGGTGGAGTTGAACTTGCTGCTGGGGCTAAGTTGTTGCAAAGGTTGGAATTATCCAAAGGTTGAAGAAAGTCCAGAGTAAGCACTCCGCCTAGGTCTGTGAAGGCCCTGTTGAAAGCATCTGCAATGTTTTTCAGATCTTAGGTATAGTAGTTACTCCACTGATACTGAGTAGTGAGGGAGATGTTTTACTTGCTTTGCCTGTTAGAGATCTGACGTTTTCCCAGAAGCTGCAGCTATTTCCCCAGGAGTTATTTAATTAATTCTTAAAGAGACTTACCAGTCTCAGCAGTTGCACCTGCCTGATCCGTGCCTTACCCCTTCCGTATGTTCCTGGTGTTGCTATTTCCAAAATTCATTTAACAGCTTTCAAATAATTTCACTCATAAAATTACCCCCACCAGGTCTCTCCTACTTCCCATTTTTTTAGCTACTGTCCACGTGCACAGCAAAGTTATGACGTGACGCCAGGGAGAGCACGGGGACGAGCTCCATTTTACTGTATGGGGGGTACTTTTGGGTAGTGTTTCTATATTGTAATGGGCAGTTGGCGATGAAATGTGGGCACCAGTTGACTAAAAATGCCGTTGTTAGTCGACCGGTGCCACATTTCATCGCCAACTGCCCATTACAATATAGAAACATTACCTAAAAGGTACCTCCCATGCACTAGAATGGAGCTCATCCCTGAGCTCTCCATGGTGTCACATCATAACTTTGCTGTGCGTGGGGGTGGAACATCAGTAGCTAAAAAAAACCAGGAAGTAGGAGAGACCCGTTGGGGGTAATTTTACGAGTGAAATTATTTAAAAGCTGTAAAACAAATTTTGGAAATAGCAACACCGGAAAGATATGGAAGGGGTAAGGCACCAATCAGGCAGGTGCAACTGCAAATGTAGTTTACTTGGTAGGTGTCTTTAAAGTAGGATCTCTTGGCCTGGCAGATAACACTGGTGCATGTATTCTGAACTGTTTTATAATTTTGGAGGTCAGCGTGTGACCCTGTGCTCTTAGCTATGTGCCAGAGGTTATCCCTGGACTTCATAAGATCAAGGAGCTGTGGTGTGATCCATGTCTTGCTGGACCCTTTGATCTTCCGCATTTTAAGGGGGACAAATATACTGCAAGCCTTATTAAAAATGTCAATAAAGCATTGTAGTGCGGCATTAACATCAGTGGCAGCATAGATCCCTGTCCAGTCATGCATGCGAAGGTAAGCTATGAGGGAGGCAAGCTGCCTTAAAAATAGTCTTTGTAACAACATAAATAAATAACATAGTAAGAGGAGTGCAGTTGCACCACATGGCGAACACTGTACTTGTATGCTATGAAACACAAGGCTGCAAGATACAAGCCTATGGGAAATGTGTGTGATGGGTCAACTGAGTAGCCTGGAGGGCTATTCACAGAGAATGCTACAGTTCTGGAAAAATGTGTGTGATGATCCCGATGCTTCACAAGAGGTTTGCAGGACCTTTTGTGAAGCCAGCTACTGATCATGACAAAGTGTGATGGTGCAGCTTTTTCACAAGTGTTCTGCTGGGCAATTTGTGAAGTACACTGCAGGTTCAGTGCAATGTGTGGGGTAAATGCATTTGCTTCTCAAGTTGCCTGTAGGACCATTTGGAAAGCACAATACAAGTCCTGGCCAATATGTGTGATGATGCAATTATAATATGTTAATAAGATGCCAAGACTGACTCTTTCAGCTGAAAGAGGGTCATCTCTTGCACCCTGTGGGTACCAGAACTGGTCATCTTTGGTTAAACATATTTCTCACTCAACAAATTGATAAGGACATGATCTCACAACCACAAGAGACAGCCTTCATGCCCTACTAACATACATCCGAGCAATGTGCCAGTAATAGAGTTTTTGACTGAATGGAAATCATTCTTGAAAATGTATTTATTTATTTATTTATTGAAATGTTTCACCAGGAAGGCACACTGAGCAACAAGTCACTCATCTTCCAGTGCAACCTGGGGGGAAGGGGGTACAACTGGAATGAGACATTATACATTCAAGTTACAGGGTCAACATTAAATCAAACATTAAAAAACCCAAGGGCCAGCCTGGTGGAGCTGTGGGTTGAGATGCCGGATAGAGCACCTCACACCATGCTAGTGACCTGGCTTCAGGCTTGAGTTTGGGGTGCCAGGAGTTGTTCAGAGGTGGTCAGGGCGAGGAGCTGATCAACCTGCCAACTGGCAGATCTCTTCCTCGGGAGGGTTTAGAGGACCTCCTTGGCACTTGGCTGTCTCCTAGTGGAGGCAGGGTGGCAGTACCACATAAGAGGAGCCCTGGCATTAGGCCGGGGAAGGGTGGAAGGGGCCATCACTGGAGCTGCAGAGAGCATGCACACCTCTACACGCATACACTACCATTTTCTGGGGCCTCGGGTAATGGGGACGAAAAAGTGGAAAACAGCAGGGACTGTGGCAGGATGAAACCTCTGGGCTGGATCCGGGGATCTGCAGGGGTCTGCAGGGATGTGCACACTGCCACAAGATCCCAAACGACCCTGAAGCCTGGCAAAGTCTGGCCGACATAATCAGCGGTCCACAGCAGAGGATAAAAATGAACACAGAAAAAAACAAACAAACACAAAAGCACTTTAGAAGTATGGCATACTTAAAATATGTGAAGATTCTAGTGGAACAGTGGAACAAGATAGTTATCCCTACACAAGCGATAACACCTTCACAATCTTGCCCCTATTTATTTATTTATTTTATTTGCAAAATATTTCACCAGGAAAGACAACATGAGCTGTAAACAGCTTGTTTCCAGAAGCATCCTGGGGATGGGGATTACAAAAGTTGGGAGAGCATATAAACACATATACAAGGTGAGATACAAGTACAATTACTATTACATAGCATTACAGAACTATTACATAACATTATCTTTACTGGTTAGTGCCTAGTATCAACTGCTGGCACAACCTCAAAAACTCCATTATTCACACGTGTGAATAATGGAGCTACGTTAATCACCTTTCTAAAAATAGACTGCAATGCACTTGTGCACTTGTCCAGCAGTCTGTCCTCACGCTGGCCATTCCCTTGCACTCTCTCAGGGAAACCACCAGCGCAAAGCACAGCCTTCTCGGTACTTGGGCCCACCCCTCTCCACTGCACTAAGCAGTTTAACAAAATGCAGACTCACCACCCAGACTGGGCTTCAGGAAAACTGGATCGGGTGGTGGGAGGTTCTGGCAGAGGAAGGGAAACTTTCTTGCAGGCAGGCACAGGTCATCTGGGGGCCTTGCTACTTGATGGCTCCTCTTCTTCTGGCTTTCTCTCTCTCTCTCTCTCTCTCTCTCTCTCTCTCTGATGCGGCTTCAGGGGGCACTGCTGCCACCAAGGGATTGGAACCTTTAATTAAAATAAAAAAAAGGGGCTGGAAAACGGGGACCCGATGGCCTCTAATGACCTGCCCTCTCACCACTGCTGGCTGAACAGTTTAGTGGAATGGAGACAGAGAGCAGGCACGCAGCACAGCTGACAGGGCACCTTATTCCAATGGTAAGTTTACTCTCCTGGTTCTCGTGCAAAAAAACAGTAAAGAAAAAAAATAAAACATGACGAAGTGAGGTTTAATGGTGATTTTATGCACACTCTTGGTGTGTGATGCTCTTATAAACCCCTTGGGCTTTGCGCTTGGGGTTTATGGGGCATTACACACCTTCAGTGTGCATAAAATCACCATAAACCACACTTCCTCATGCATTATTCTACATGTTGTACACTAGGAATGTAGATTCAGATAACTTAGATGAAGTGCTTGAGGTTGAAGGCTGAGCACAAGATTGGTAAGTGCCAATGCAAGCCTATGGGGAGGCAAGTATATAACAAGAAGGGATGTAGGGGGACTGGGATAGAGAGTAAGGGAATGGAAGGGGGAGAGAATAGAGGGCAGCCACGTATCTATATCCCTCCAGTATTCTGAGAACCCTGCAAGGCGGACAGGTGACTGGCAGAAAAGGAGACAGGGGATTGATAGTAGGGGGAGGAAGGGGGAGATGTGGGGTCATCCAAAATCTGAACCACCTTCAGGACGCTGAAGAAACCCAGTGAGGGGGACAGGACCAGGCAGAAAAGGAGAAGGGGGAAAAAGGGAAAAAGGGGAGGAGGATTTGAGGGGGTGGAGTCAGGATTAGAGAGGGGTGGGAGAAAAGAAATAGAGGAGAGGGCAGCCACAAATCTATATCCTTCCAGGATGCTGAGAATCCTGCAAGGGGGATGGTGACTGGCAGAAAAGGAGCAGGGGGTCGATAGTGAGTGGAGGAAGGAGGGGGGTCAGTCAAGATCTCTACCACCTTCAGGATGCTGCAAAAAAGCCAGCAAGGGTGACAAGACCAGGCAGAAAAGGAGGAGAGGGGAAAAAAGGAAAAAAAGGGGGATTTGAGGGAGGTGGAAGTTAGGGTTAGAGGGGTGGGAGAAAAGAGATAGGGAAATTGGCAGGAGTGATGGGGATACATGGACTTGGAAGTGGAGAAGTGGAGGGGGTTAGTGGGGGGAATAGGTGGAAGGAGAACGGGGAATTGGAAAACAGTAGTGTGTCTTCTAGCACTGTTTGGAAAGGTAGGGGGTGAGAAGAAGATGAGAAGGTGAGCACTCTGTAACATTCTGATTTGCATCAAGCTGAATAATCAGTTTTGCCTTCGTATCAGGTTATTAATATGTCTTCTGTTTACCTTTGTCATGTGACTTCCAATAACATTCCTGATGTTTTTTATTTGTTTCTTGCAATTATATAATGCTGTGTCAATCCTGCTAATACTTTATTTGTTTATTGAGATTTTGGTAACCGGGTAAGCCCACTGATACCAGAGATCCCTTTTTCAGGGGCGACCCGGTATTAGTTACATTGAATACTTACATAGGTGTAGAATACAGTAGTATTGAGTGGATACATATTTAGTTACAATGAATACATACATAGACATTGGGGTAACAGTAGATTAACAACTGATACAATGTTGGAGAGTAGGTATCAAACGCTGGGCACAGAGACAGAAGGAATCATAAGGTAAGACAGGTATTAAGTTCACTGTCTATTGTATTGAATTGTTATCATACTGTATGGATTGCCTTGTTATAATTTTGTGTGTAATCACCCAGGTTGTGCCTGAAAATAGGCATGTGTTTGCCTAGTGCACTTACCCCAGAGGGAAGTGGAGTGTACACTTCCATCTTGAGTCTTATTTCAGTGTTATTTCAGTCCAGACTGACAAAGCACTGCTTTTCATCAGTGCACTCTTAATACACTGCACTGACTTTCTGCTACACTGTTGTACCACTGCTCAATCTTTCTTATGTTTTGATGCAGACTGTAAGAGCACTGCAAATAATTATTAGATTTTCATGCACACTTCTTTAGTACTGTATTTCCTTCACTAATTTTTGCTGCACACTGCAGTAGTACTGCTCAATCTTTCTTATTTTTTGATGCAGACTGTAAGAGCACTGCAAATAATTATTAGATTTTCATGCACACTTCTTAAGCACTGTATTTCCTTCACAAATTTTTGCTGCACACTGCAGTAGTACTGACAACACTTTATAATTTTTATCACACTTCTTTAGCACTGCATTGTCTCAGCAATCTGGTTACCCTTACTGAATTTGTCAGAATGGCATTACAGTGGTAGAGCAATGGCAATACTGTGGTCAGCTGAAAAATCCACAATAGTACTCTGGTATCACAGTGGTAGGTGATATATAGATTTTCCTCTGTGCATTGGTAGTGCACTGGCAGAATGGTATTCCTATGGCATTTTTTACCATTTTCTCTGTCTCTCACACATACACTGGTAATACAATGGTATCACAAAATTTTGAGATTTTTGTCGGCTCCCACAAATACTGGTACACTGGTAGCACAATGGTACTGTGTTATTTTGACATTTCAGTATTTGGTACATAGAAACATAGAAACATAGAAGTTGATGACAGATAAGGACCGCAAGGCCCATCCAGTCTGCTCATTTCTTTTTCTACCTTATAAATGTGCCATCGGCCTTTGCTCTGTCAGTGGCCTATATTCATACTCATTTGTATTGCTCCCTTATGCCTATCCCATGCCTGTTTGAAGCCCTGCACTGTATTCATAGCCACCACTTCTTGTGGTAGGCCATTCCATGCATCCACCACCCTTTCTGTGAAAAAGAATTTCCTCACATTCCCCCTTAATCGGCCCCCCTCTAATCTCATGCTGTGTCTTCTTGTCCTGCTATTTTTCTTATATTTAAACATGTTAGACTCTTTCACCTTGTTAATGCCTTAAGGTGTTTGAATGCCTCGATCATATCACCTCTCTCCTCCTTTGCTCAAGGGTATACATATTGAGCTCTGTTAATCTGTCCTCATATGTCTTCTGATGCAGTCCCTGCACCATTTTGGTGCCCTTCTCTGGACTGCCTCAATTTGGTTAATGTCCTTGTGAAGGTGTGGCCTCCAATACTGCACGCATAGTACTCCAGGTGGGGCCTAACCAGTGTCTTGTAAAGGGATTATTACCTCCTCTTACGACTTGTGATACCCCACTAATATACCCTAACACCCCCTAGCCTTACCTACTGCTTTAGAGGTCTGCTTGGATGATTTCAGGTCATCAGTGATGATGATGCCCAAGTCTCTTTCTTCCTTTGTGACTGCTAGCAACTCCTCCCAGTCTATAGGTGGCTTCAGGTTTCTCTTCCCTATGTCATGATTTTGCACTTCTTTGCATTAAATCCCAGTTGCCACTCTTCTGACCATTTTGCTAGTTTATCCAGATCTCTTCTCATTCTGCCCACCCAATCTGGATCATCTACTCTGTTGCAGATCTTGGTGTCATCTGCAAACAGACAAGCCTTACCCTCAAGTCCATCTGCAAGGTCACTAATGAAGATGTTGAAGAGGACTGGGCCCAGGACTGATCCCTGAGGTACCCCACTTGTGACTTGCATCTCTTCTGACTGTATACCATTTACCACCACTCTCTGTTTTCTGCCCATCAACCAGTTTGCCACCCAGTTGACCAACTTCTGACCCACCCCGAGCCTACCCAGCTTATTTATCAATCTTCTATGTGGAACAGTGTCAGAAGCTTTGCTGAAGTCAAGGTAGGCGACATCAACTGCTCCCCTGGTCCATCACTTGGTTACCCAGTCAAAGAAATCTATGAGATTAGTTTGACAGACCTTCCTTTGTAAACCCATGCTGTCTTGGATCCTGTGCCCCTATGGATTCCTGGTGTTGCACTATCCTTTCCTTAAGGAGTGCCTCCATAATCTTGCCCACTACTGAGGTAAGACTGACTGGTCTGTAGTTCCCGCCTCCTCCCTGCTACCACTCTTGTGGAGCGGGATCATATGAGCCCTTCTCCAGTCTTCTGGGACCTCTCCTGGCTCAGAGACTCATGAAACAGTTCTGCTAATGGCTCTGCTAGTTCCACCTTTAGCTCCTTAAGTACCTTGGGATGTATGCCATCAGGTCCCATTGTCTTTATCCACCCTGAGCTTAGCAAGCTCTTGTAGGACCCTTTCTTTTGTGAAGGAGTAGTGCTCACCTCCTTCCCCTGTGTCCATGATGCTGAGCTGTGGGCCCTGCCCTACCTTCTCTTCAGTAAATACTGAGCAAAAGTATCTATTTAGGATAGATGCCTTTACAGGGTCCTCCTCCTCACATGCTCCCTTTCTCCATTAAGCTTAGCATACCCCCTCTGGACTTTCTCCTTTCACTAATGTATCTATAGAAAGTCTTGTCACCTTCTTTACTGTTCGTGCTAGTTTTTCCTCAGTTTGGGACTGTGCCTGCCTTACTGCCTTCCCTGCTTCCCTTAGGGCAGTTTGGTATGCCTCCCTATCTTCATCCCGCTGTGTTCCCTTATATTTCCTGAAGGCCAGCCTTTTGGCTCTGACCTTTTCTGCTACTGTATTTGAGAACCAAAGTGGTTTCCTTCTTCTTTTGCACTTCAATCAATCAATCAAATCTTTATTTATCCAGGCGATCACCATTGAGCAGGCTCATTTACAAGGTGGACCTGCTGTTGTGAATGACAGTTATACATACTAGTGTTATACATATTAAAGGTGCAGTATACAAAGTGTGTTAAGGTAAAAAAAACAGACATGCAAACAAATAAAAATATAAAAAGAATTAGGTATGTACAATATATACATTCCAAGTACACATGTGGGAGCATACATGCATCACATAACATTATTGTGGCATATTCAGCTTTCATATATACAGAAGTTAAAGTACCATATTTATCCAGGCCTCTATAGAAAGGTACAAATTATGAACAATTCAGCCCTCAGCAACTAGTTTTGCTAGGAGGGTGGCCAGACTTTAATAGAGCCCAAGATACAAACTGTAACAGCTATTAGAGCGCCATAATGGAGTGGGTAGTGAAAAAAAGTGCCAAGGACTCTGAGGGTCACCATGACAGCTGACTAATGAACAAGTTAGGAAGGGAAAAGAGGGGTTATGTTCGTGGCTGCATATGATAATGCTAGCAAGGGAGCCATTAACAGGACAGTTAGGAGCTATGGAAACATTTACATATTTCGGCAAATGTTTTGTCATAAAGAGTCCTAAACACAGCAAATACTGACAGTAGAGCTAAGTTTCAGTGAGCTTTGAATCCTTTTCCAAAATGAAGGCAGAGCATGGCTTATGGCTGCCCTACCAAAGTGGTTACTGATCCTGGGAATTTTAAGGGAAATTAACATTTGGCTTCTTATGGCATAGCTGCTTGGTGACTTAAGGGGAGGCAGGCAACAATGTAATCGGGGAGTTTGTTGGTGAGTGCTCGAAGTGTCCAGAGGGCTGCATTTCTATGCTGTCTATATTGCAGCGTATAGGCACCCTACTGCAGCGTATAACCTAGCAGTGGTGTGGAGGATGGAAGGCCAGTTATAAATCTTAATGCTCTGTGGTACAGTACATCCAGTTTTGCAAGTTGAGAAATAGAGCATTGGCCATAGATAATGTCACCATAATCAATTAATGAGAGGAATGTAGAATGAACAAGCTGTCTTTTGTGGCCTCAGTCAGAGATGTTTAATTCTTGTAAAGAGGCCAAGCTCTGCCTAAGCTTCTTCAACAATTCTTCTGTGTGCTCCTTAAATGAGAGTTTGTTATCCGCCATATACCCAGGTATTTGAATTTCTGCACAAACTCAAGCTTTCTCCTAGTAGTGTGGTTATAGGAGGAATCTGTACCAGCGTCGTAGTGCTGGCCCCAGAGCTGGACGGTAAACAGCATGGCCTTTGGTTTTTTGCATTTAGCAATAACTTTTTTGATGAGCTGGTTTTGCAGCTTAATGAATTCGGTTTGTAATTCAGAGCATGCGGCTCGGTGAGTCACGACTTAGGTAAAGTACTGTATCATCGGCAAACAAATGGATACTGGCTTCCTTGATTCCTAGGTCCAAGTTGTTAATATAAATGGTGAACAGTAGGGGCCCATATGGATCCCTGTGGGACTCCTCTTTTGTTGGTTTGAGTGGAGAAGCCTCCTCGGCCTTGACTTGTTGCTGCCTATCAGTAAGGTAGTTCTGGAACCAGTCCAGAGAGATATGGCCCATGCCTATGGTATTTAGAGTGAGAGAAGTAGACAATGGTCGACGGTATCGAAGGCCTTGCTAAAATCTAAAAACACTGCTCAAACAAATTTTTTATTATCTAGGTCCCTTTGCCAGTCATTAGTGACTTTGGCCAGTGCTGTAATAGTGCTGTGCTTAGCTCTAAATCCAGACTGCATGGGGTTAAGCAATGCAGCTCTGTCAAGGAAGGATCTCAACTGTGTATCTACAATTTTTTCCAGCATTTTCGAAAGTATAGGTAGTAGAGAGATAGGCCTATAATTGTTCAGGTGGCTTGGGTCCCCTGCTTTAAATAGAGGAATAACATGAGCAATTTTCCATTCAGTGGGGAAGAACCTTGGGCTAGAGACAGGTTGAATAAGTGAGTTATAGGTGGTGCTAGTATGTGGTATGCTATTTTCAGAAAGTATGGGTCAAATGAGTCGGCTCCTGCGCTTTTTCTAATATCTAGCTGTAGCAGAAGGTCTTCAACTTCTTTGAAGGTGATTGAGGAAAAGGAGAAGGTCATGCTTTTGTCATATGTTTCGGGTGGCTGGTCTTTGAGCAGTGGCCAAAGACTAATTACCGGTGCATTATCGAATGCCAGGCCTGCAGTGGCAAAGTGGTTATTGAAGGCTTGTAGAATATCAGATTTATCCGTAACAGGGACATTGTCAATGGTAATTTTGGATGGAAGCACACTACTCGGTAAGTGGCCAGACAATTCCTTTATAGTGGACCAGAACTTGTTTGGGTTATTGGATGCAGAGAACAATTCATTTTGATAAAAAGTGGCCTTGGCCTCCCTGGTCATTTTTGTACAGGCATTTCTAGCTGATCTAAAAAGACACCAGTCTTCATCGGCATGTGATTTTCGGGCCTTTTTCCACAGCTGGTCTCTTTTGAGTAAGGCTTTCTTCAGGTCCAGTGAAAACCAACGGCAGGTCCTGGTTTTTATTCGAGCTTTGATCAAAGGATCATGGGTGTTAAGGGCACTGGCTATGATTTCATGCAAAACATCATAGGCATCACTTACTGATTTAGCTAGGTAGAAAGTCTGCCAATGCAGAGAGTTTTTTAAATCATTGAAATAGGCCAAAGGGTCAAAGTTCCATCTGGATCTTTTGGTAGAGAACTTTGATGTGGATAGTGGCTTGGGGATAGTTCTGATACCAGCTATAAGGCAGTGGTCATTAACATCAGCTGGGAGGATACCGGCATGTGAAAAGTGGTGTGGTTCATTGACAAGAAGCACATCCAGGAGGGTGCTTCTCATTGGATTCTTATTGTTGATGCGAGTTGGTTCAGATATAAGTTGGGTGAACCCATGTGAATCACAGAATTGTTTTAGGGGTAGTGATCCGCTAGTTAGCCAGTCATAGTTTAGATCACCTAATAAAATTGTCTCCATAGGTGTTGGGCGTCCATTTGTGCTGACAGATGGGTCAGGAGCTGAGGGTCCTGCTGCAGGAGGTCTATAGCAGCCTATTACACGGAAAGCCACAGAGTGAGATGTTTCAACTTTGAGGGACAGGCATTCAATCCTCCAGCAATGGAAGTAGCATCTAATATAGATACGTGAATTTGTTTTTTACATAATGGCTACCCCCAGTCCTTCTGTCTGCTCTGAAAAGTAGGTAATTGGGGATATTGACCTCATGGTCCGGTGTGGATGCTCGAAGCCAGGACTCAGAGATTACGAGAATATCTGGAGCGGTGTGGATAATCCAGGCCTGGATAGACTCCAACTTCTTTAGAAGGCTACAAACATTGGCATGTAGGAAACTGATTCCTTTCAGATTAATAATTTTGGAAGGTGATGAGAGCAACCTTAAGGGACCAGGATTAAGTTTGATGTCTCCTGAGCACAGTAGTAAGAGGATGAGAATTCTTCTCAGATTGGCTAGGAGATTTTTAAAAGTGCAATTCTTTCTGTGTTTGATACAGGCTGGGGCGCATGGATCCAGGGGTCGAGCCATTCTCTTGTATTGCCCTATAAATTCGTAGCTTAGGGTCCAAGCAGAGTAGAGGCAGCCTGAGCATTGTTTATTTGCCTGTGGATTGGGGACATGCATAGTATTGTAGATTGCTGTGCCACTATAGGTAGATTCAACATACTTCGAGTGAATTAGTGGCAGACAAGGGCAGCGTACCAAATAGTTATTTTTATTATGTGGAGATTGGTGGAGCAGGCCACGTCTCTATAATGAGATTGTGGCTGTCGGATGGTCCACCATATTGCATGACAGAAAGAAGTTGGCTAATAGACAAAGCCGGTTGAGACCTCCCATGCTTGTTTATGCACAAAGTAAGATTGTACCACCACTGGAACTGCTGACCAGGTTCTTTGAACTCTGATTGTTGCAATTGGTGCTACTACAGCAGGATCTCATGGCCAATAAGCAATGAAAGCAGTTGAGTATAGTTGTGCAGAGACACGCCTCAAAATCATGTTTAGTTAATGCTGATCTTACCAAGAGGAGGGAAAAAGGAGAACTAAGGAGCGCTTCTAGAAAGCAAGAGGAGTAGTACTTTTCACTAAAGACTGGTAACAAAGACTGTTAGGCATGTGCCGGACCAATGAAAAAACTGTGGACGGGGCTAGTGGTTATAAGATAACTCTCAGGAAGGGGGATGGGCAGGCGGGCGAAAATTTGCGGCTTTGCCGTACCTTTCTGGCAGGAAGAGTCCGGGGCGGTGGTCTCGGGCGGCAGCTAGAGAAGCGCCGTCCGCCCGGTGGCTGCTCATCCTATGGCCGACGATCCAGGAGTCCCTAAGGGAGACAGAAGGAGGGACTATTAGTACTAGTCCCAGTCGGCTGAGGGCGGGCAGACCAGAGGTGTTACAGAGCAAAATTTGCAGGACAATAGGAGCGATTTCTAGCGCCCCTATGTCTAGCTGGAATCTGCTCTTTTTCAAAAGAGGGCTGTGATAGCTTTAAGTTGTACCCTCCTTTAACATCCAAACATAAGTTTTACAACAGTTAGACTTTCTTCCTACAGTTTAACATGAATACAACATTAGATATTTCCAAAAGCAAGAAAACAGCTCCTTTTTACAAAGTTTGTTGCAACAAAAGAGGTATAAGGGCAGGCTAATCAGAAGCTGCCAAGGAAAGGCTCCACACTCGATGAGCTGCGTTTGCTGCACCTTTCTGGCAGGAAAGAGTCGAGGGCGGTGGTCTCGGGCGTTGGCTAAGACGCCGTCCGCACCGGTGGCCGCTGCTTCACGGCTCAAGATCCAGGAGTCCTTTCTGGCAGGAAGAGTTTTATGAAGCGGTGGTCTTGTGGCTGCTGCTAGAGAAGCGCGCCCTTCCTTTTCTGTCTAACACAATGGGATGTTGCTTCAAGTATTGCATCCTTAATGCTTGCCCACTTTGCCTATACCCCTCACCTGTGTTTCTTTTTGCCAGGGCTAGCTTAACTCTGTTGGCCATCTTATCAAAGTCAGCTCCTCTGAAGTCCCATATTTTTGCCTTGGAATGGATGATTTAGATGTAGTAGCTAAATTGAACCATACCATGTGATGGAATCACTGGCCCCCAGGTGAACTTCTACCTGAGATCTGGTGATCCCTCCTTGTTAGTCAGTACCAGATTCAGGGATAGCCCTGTCTCTATGGGTTGCTGTACCAGTTGTTTGAGGCCCTCCTGCAGGGAATCCACTATGTGTCTAGTTCTGGCAGATGTTCCTGCTGGTATTATCCAATCTGTATCCGCATGTTGAAGTCTCCCAATATCAGAACCTCCCTTTAGTGCTGTCATGTTTTGTATATCTTCTAACAGTAATGTGTCTATGTCCTCCCTGGTCTGGGGCCTTATAGACAACCCAGTTCTTATGGCCGTCCCATTTCCTGTTTTCAGGGTGTCCACAGTTCTTCTGGCTCCTTATGTGTATTCTGAATTTCTGTAGCTTTGATATTTTCATTGACATACAGGGCCATCCTCCCCTTTTGCACCCGGTCTCTTCTGAACAATACATAGCCAGGTACTGAAGTCTCCTCAGTGTGGTTACTGGTAAACCATGTCTCACTAATTGCTACTATGTCCAGTTTAGCCTCTGACATTATTGCCTGCAGGTCTGGGATCTTATTTCAGGCTGTGAGCATTTGTGTATATGATTTTCCATTGGCCAGATTTTTGTGTGTTAGTTGTTGGGTGAGGTTTTATATTACCCCTGTGCCGAGTGGGGAGACAAACCTTTTTTCACCTGGTGATGCAAATGAACTGCAAACATGCTGAATCCCTGTTTGACCACTAGCTGAGGGGGAGGGTGTTCTTTCGATTCGGCTGTATGGGTGATGCCTCTCCCATTTGTAGTTTAAATATTCTGCAAAGACATCAAACTTCTGCCCTAATGCACTGACTCCCTCCTTAGTCAGATGCAGTCCATCAATTTAAAGAACTTTTCGCTCCCAGAACTGTTGCCAGTTCCCTTCAAATCTGTGTCCTTTTCCTGGTGCCAGCCCTGAGCCATATGTTTAGTTCACCTATTTCCTTTCTCTGACCTTCTGTCCATCTGCTCCCTCTCCCAGACTGGCAGGATCTCAGAGAAGGAGATGCCAGATGAAATAGATGATGGTTTGTCACCCAGCCTGGTCAGGTGTTCCTTGGTCTCCACAACCTGACCGGCTGGCAAGATCATTAGTCCCTATTGTACTAGGACATCGCATGTTTTCTCCTGCTTTTGAACAATTTTTTAGCAATGCGGACAGTGTCTCTCCATGCTGATGTACCTGGGAGACATCTGATCACATTCTGCTGGAGATGGGTATCAACTCTCCAAATCATGGAGTCTCCTTTGATCTGTAGTTTTTGGATTTTCCTTTTTGCTTTTTTTTTGTTTTGGTTCCTGATTTGGGTGAGTTTTTGTTGTGCTAGCTCCTGTGTTGCAGTGTCCGTTTCTGCAGTGTCTTCTGCCTTTGTTTGATTTCAGAGATGAGAGGCAGATACCTGTTTGTAGTGTTTATATGGTTTTTGAGGTAATGTGTTGAAAGCAGAGAGTGATGGGGCACCTGATTTGCTTCTCCTAACCACCTGCCAACCTCCTGGACCAACTACCCTCTGCGGTTGAGGTTTTTCTGTTGGATGCTGGGGAAATGGCGGGTGGTTCTTATAATATATTTCCTCTTGAATATGAAATTTGAGGCGTGCAATCTCTGCCCATGCTGCCCGGAGCTGAGTCCTAAGATCTCCGAAGGCCCAGCGTGTAGGACAGTGTCCTAAATCCTGTAAGACTGTCCTTCTGAAAATTGTTCCACAGTACCTGCAGTTAATGATATCCATTCCAGATAAGTTGCTGGGTTTATAACCTAGTCAGAGTAATTAGAAGGAAAAAAAGAAAAAATGCAAGTAATGGTTTGATTGTGTTTTGTTTAACTTGTTATAACAACAAGTTAAATTACTAGTGCCCCTGTAAATGAGCTCACCTTGTGGCGGCTCCACTGATCCATCCCTTCCTGCTCTTACAGCAACCCTAGTCTCATGTGGTAGCACAGTGGTACCACTATTAATCTCATCATACTCTGTACTCTAATGCATTGTTAAGATAAATTACATTATCAACCTCATGAGAACAGCCTCAATTCCATATTTGTATTTGTTCTGTTTGTCTTTATCTTACTGGTAATGGACTGTTATTGTTCATATAGACCAGAACATTCAAAGAGCATTTTTGATCGCTAAATGGGTAAGTGACTCTCAAACAACACTTTGCACCCCAAAAACAGGGTAGGATCACAAAATGTTATCTGAATAGCATAATTAGTGAGTCTCTGACCAGTTGGTAAATGGCTCTAAAAGATGTTGCCTCCTAAACCAGGTAGTATCGCTCCTGCCTCCTACCACTGCCCTTTGAGCTCCCACCAGTAATATTACACTTCCCTTGGTGTTCAGTGGTGCTGCTGTTCATTCCGTTACATTGAAACTGCCAATAACTACCTGCCTCCCAGTCCCACCACTCACACTATTCATGGACCCCACCATATGTTTATGCACTCTCCCACAGTGGCACTGGCACAGACACTCTGCTAATCTCTGTGACCAAAATTGAGACAGAGTGCCAGTTTTGCGCCATGTGTACTGTATAAGCAGCTGTGTACAGTTAGCACATGGTTAAAACTTGTGTTGATATAACTTATATTCCAACCCTAACAAGGACAGACTATTAATTTTAAAACCTTTGACTTTTTAAAATGTCTGACTATGATAAATTTTACAAACTACAATACCTTCTCTTCTTACATTGCAATTCATTACACTAATCAACAAATTTCAGTGCTGAGTGGTGCTTGCTCCACTCACGCTCACACCACAGCTCTCCTGCTATAGGCAGCAGGTTCTTTTTATATTTCACTGCCCCTCCTCCTCCACTGATGCTCGCAGCAGTTCCTCTGTCTGAGCCAGGTGTAAAAAGCAGAAATAATCAGTAGAGGGGGAGCAATGGCACACAGTTAGAGCAAGGTAAGTCAGGCATACAGATTTTCAATAACCCTTGCAGATGATAGTAAACTGCACAACAGTACCTTGATCTGAAATGGGCAGCAGTCCCCACCCCTTTTGACAATACTGTCTCTCCTGGTGACATAGTAATCATCAAGATGAATTTCACTGGAAGGAATTTTTTCAGTTAGCCAAGTATCTGTGAGGGCTATAACATCAAAGTTGTTGGCTGAGGCACATGATTTGAAATCTGCTTTTCTATCCATAAAACTCTGGATGTTTCAGTAAACAATCTAAATCATGTTGCCACAGGGGTCAACAAATCCCAGAACCTGATGTCCCAGGCTAGCATGAACTAATTAGGGAGAAGCACTTTTAATGGTATTGGTTGTCCATGGACTACCAAAGTAGTGCTGACTGCCTTGCATTTCTTTACTTTAGCTGCCTGCTATGTGTGGTTTTGGCAACTAGATGTCCTTCCTCCATGTGAGTAGAGCTCCGCCACCAGTCACATGATTGTGAGTTCAGCAAATCGGCGCCCCATGTGGTATGCTGCATGAAGAATGGAAGCTGGAGTAAATGCAATCTGCACGCTCGCCTGGATGCCTGCCCCACAGCAATCTGAACTGCCTCCCACCCAACCAGCCCACCCACACCCAGCCAACACATAGTCTGTACCAGAGCCATCCACAGGACTGACAGGTGGTCCAACAAATGGATTCAGTTGTACGGTAGTAGCAGTGTCTGTCAGTCCTGGCATGAGGGGAGGAGTGCGGGGGCTGGAGAGAACATTTGCTGGCAGTTAGGTAAAGCACCATTTTCACCTCAGCAGCAGACTTGGATGCATCTCAGTGCGATCGGAGCATGTGTGTTTGGACTGAGAGTCAGTTTTTTCCTAATTGCTAGCAAGCTTATGGGAGTCAGACTGGTGAAAAAAAATACTGAATGAATATCAATTTGTTTTGAGAGAAGCAGGGGTGGGGAAGGTATTTAGGACCAGAGGGGAGCCTAGAGAATTGGGTGAGAGACAGTGGGAGGTCTGGTTTGGGTCCATATTGGCCTTTTTACTTGGCTAGTGGCTTAGTGGCTTTTGCCACACAGAGATCGAGGGAACAGTCAGAAATAAAGTACAAAAAGAAAGTACTGAAAAAAAAAAGTACAGTGAGCTGACTGCTGAGCTACAACAGAACAGAATTGGGGCAAAGTTGGCAGACAGAAAACTTGCAGTCTACTCTAGCTAGCTGTCTGAGAAGAAATAAAAAAGCGGGGGCTAAAAGTTTGTGTTGCCAAAAAATAATAAAATGCTGCCCTAACACAGTGTAAGAAATAAGAGTGAGGGTCTGTGTGTGTTGCCTAAAACTTAAAAACTGAGAAGAAACAAAAGTGTGAGAGGCTTTGACTGTGTGCTGCCCTGTTGCCTACCTGCCCTATGAAAACTTAATAAAAGCAAGGGCTAGGAATAAAGGAGTGAGGGGCTTTGTTTGTGTGGTGCCCTAAGAAAACTTAATAAAAAGGAGAGGGAGAGGTGGGGTAGAAATTGGAAAAGAAAAATATATTTAATTAAAAGAAAAAAATCACATTTTTAAACTGCTGCAACTGTGTGAGACATTAAATCCAGCCTGTGTGTGTTGAGGCCGGGTGAGGGACAGTAGTGGAGGACAGTAGGGCAGAGAGAGGCAGAAATTAAATAAAAAAAACCTGAAAAGAGAACAAGTGGCGGAGAGAGAAATATAAAATACATAAAAAAATATTCTGAAGAAAGTACAGTGTACTGAAGTTAAAAAGTTTAGCCTGTGTAAAGTGTGTAATGTGTAGCTAGTACTACGCTCCTATATTGCTGTGTCCCTGACTCTAGCTGGCTGCCTTCAGTGAGGTCACTTGAGCATTGTGAATTTCAACATAAACAGAATAAAGTGTGTTTCCTGTGTTCACTGTTGTTCACCCACCCAAGCATTACCCTAACACTACCTGCCTCCCCCCACCCACACTCAGTCAAGAAAGGAGGACACTCACACACAGGTATTATAAAATACATTTCATTTGCAGAGTAAGCAAGTGTGGAAAAAAGTTAAAAACATGACAAATAAAAATATAGCCATGCAAAAGAATAAGAAACAAAAGACTCTTTTTTTCTATGTGGTCGGGAGTAGCAGCTGCCACTGGGCCTAGCCAAACAGAAAGACAGTCTTCTCAAGATAAAAGAGACATTAAGTCTTTTTCTGCTGTGGTAATGGACATAACAGCAACTGAGGCTGATGTGCAGCAGCAGCAGCAGCATTCATCAATTGAATTAAACTGTGAAGTGGAAGCATCTGTTTCCTCCTGTCCTACAAACCTAACTTTGCTGAGTTGGCAAGGAGGCATGATCTCTAAAGACAAAAAAGATGACCAGGAGAAAAGGACAAGAATGTTTCAATCTCACTGGTTGAACACTTATAAATGGTTGAGATATGATGATAAAAATGGACTGATGTTTTGCACTGTGTGTGAAAAGTGCCCCACTATTGCAATTCCAGCCTTTTCAAAAGAACCAAATGTCCTTGCAGCAGGCTATAACAACTTTTGTATTGAGTCACTACAGGCACATGAAAAGTCAAATCTGCATGTGTTATGCCAGAACCATCATATTCTGGAAAGTGGGAGGTGAGCAGTTCAGTGTGATATTGCAGAGTCACCGCCTTATCAAGTCTTTGCACAGTGGAAGAGGCCACAAAGGTGAAGATTAGATGTCTGTTCAACACAATGCTCTCCATTGCAAGAAATTTGCACCTTTTTCTGATATGAAATAGCTATGTGAATTATAAGAGAAAAATGTTATTAAGCTAGGTATGAATTATACCAATGATTAGCGAGCCAGAAACTTTTGCAGACCTATATCTGCTGTTCTTTCCAAAACCCAGACACAGACTCTTAAGAATGCTAAATATGTGACAGTTCTTGCTGATGGCAGCACTGATGTGGCTATAATTGAATGGGAAAATGTGTTCCTGCATTACGTAGACCCTAACACAAAAGATGTATGTACATATCTGATCCAGGCTGTGCCCTTGTAATTTGCGCATGCTGAAGGTGTCTTTAATGCAATAAAAAGTGTATTAGATTCACTACATGTACCGCTCACTGACCTATCAAATGTAAGCAATCCAGGGCCACTTTTGATTTCTGCCAATTTTGATGGGGCAAGTGTAATGATGGGTGAAAGGGGGTGGAACCGTTGCGAAGTTAGGGGACCACTGTCCTCACATCATTGCCATGCATTGTGTTGCCCATAAACTGGAGTTGGCAGTTCTTGATGTAATGAAACCAAACCCCTTCATATCAAAGCTTGAAAATACTCTAAAGAGCATATTTAAATTCTACCACTATAGTCCAAAAAAGATGAGAGAGCTACAAGAAATTGCACATGTGATAGATATTGTACTGGCACACTTTAATGCAATTAAACAGGTGAGATGGCTGGCCAGTAGATCACGTACAGTTCACACAGTTCAGGTGAATCTACCTACAGTTGTTCAGCATTTGCAACAAATTGCATCTGTTGCTGATGGTTCAAAAGCAAAGGTGCTGTTAAAAGAGGTACAGTCTGTACAGTTTGTCAAATCACTTTATATCCTTCAAGATTTTTTGCCCATACTTAGAAATCTTTCCCTGCAGTTTCAAAGAGATGACTTAATAATTCTTGAAGTACTACATATCATTGAGACCTGCCTTCTCCAGCAGATGGAACTGAAATCAAAGCCAGGGAAATACATGATGGCTTTCATAGCTCATTACAAACCTCAGAACAGATGCTTGGATTATGTAATTTCACAGAAGGGAGTCGAAGACTGTGCCCCTCACATTCAAAGGCAACTATCCTGAAATCAATTTTGGGACTCATACACAACTGCAGACATTAGCGCGCAGCAGCAACAGATTACATCGATGTAAGATTTAAACATTTCTGGTGCTTCAGAAATGGTTCACCTGTTTGGATTTTAAATAGTTTGATCTACCAAGAGAACAACTTGTGGAGTTTGGGACCAATGAAGTGTCTAATCTGAAGCATATTTTAATTTTTCCATTGAAGAGCAGCAGGAAAATATTAGATCAGAATATGCTGCATTTAAGGCACTTCTGAAATCTGCAGTTGACAAACCCTATCTGCAGGTGCATACAAGATTGCTGAAAGAAAAAACGCTCCAGATTGTTCACATTCTAGAGTTAATGGAAATACTACTAGCAAAGAGTGTGTCAACTGCAAAGTGCGACGAGTGTTCTCCATTTAAAACCTGATAAAGACAAAAATAAGGACATGTCTGGCAGATGACACACTACAGTCACTTCTTCAGATAGCAGTAGAGGGTCCCAAACTATGTGACTTCAATCCAGATCCAGCAATAAACCACTGGCTCCTGTGTGGTCCAGGCATTCGACATGTTCATGGGCATGCTGCTGCTGCTGATACAACTGAATCTGATGCTACTGTATTTCATGCTGCTAGCACTGCTGCTGCTGCTTCTGCTCCACCATCACCATCATCCTGTCCTAGCACCACTAATGCTTGATGTTGGTGACAGTTCTGAATCTGAGTTCTGATTATATTTGACTTAATTACTCTATGCTGCATTCTGGCTTGTGACTAAGGACTGGACAGAGTTGAGCACCACTTGATTCAGACTTCAGATCACTCAATCTGTATTAAAAGAAACATTTAAAGGTCATTACATCTTTGTTTTTACTGTTTTCTATAGCCCACACCATGTAGTATTAATAATAGAATGACAGCCATTTACTTTGCTGCTACACAATTTCCTTAAAATATGGCCTTCTGACCATTGGACTACCACTCACAACAGTGGGATTACCATTTTTGGAAAAGTCAGTTGTCCTGGACCACTACATAATTTTGAGATTTGTCAAGCCCTGTGTTGCCACCTACTGGGGGAAGGGCAGTATTGACTGAGTTGAGTGAGGAGGAGGGGTCTGGGTTTGGGTGGAAGGAGCCGTAGAGTAGAAGTAAGAGATGGATTAAGTGTCTGTGCCTCTGAGTTAGGTAATATAGTTTATTAGGGGAGGAGTGGGAGATGTGGATTAGTAGGTGCTGGTTCTTGTGATGGTTTCCAAGTAGGGAGTAGCAACTGTGCTGAAAGCAGATGTTGTTGATACAGTTGGCTGAGTGGAGACATGGACCAGGGGCAAAGAGAAAAGTCATGGATGTCCCATGTGAGGGAAGGTGTGGAGGTAAATGGGAGGCTCAAAACATTGTGTGGGAAGGAATTACAGAGTATTGTAGGTAGAGAGAGTTATTTTCCCAAGGTGGATGGAAGTAGGGGTTCCCAAGTGGAGTGGACCACTGACAGGTGCAAGGAATAAGAATAAGAATGTTAAAGGTGAGTACAAAGGTGGTCATTTTGATTGGGGTACTGGGTGGGTGGTGGGATTGGGCACAGTGAGCTTTTGATTAAGTGAGAAGGAAGAATCTGTAGAGATGTCATAGACAGAGTGAGGATTTTGGCTTGCTTGAGTTTGGTGAGGTATTCAAGAGTATGAACTGGCTGTGGGAAGGGGTTTGATGTACCATTCAGACTTAACACAGAGAGTAAGTAGGAATGTCGGAAACTACAACTGGTTTTATAGGAGTATCTTTACATAGGGCAAAGTAGGTCGGGTGAGAGGGTAGAGTGCTGTGATTGGTTGTCAATAGATTAAGTTAAAGCTCCTAAATCTGGGACACAGGTGGAAAGTGGTATGTGAGGGCCAAATGAGGATAAACATTGAGGTTCTTTGAAGAATGGATGTGCACAGTGCAAGAGTGTTGAGAGTGACTGGTTGGTTGGGTTCTTACAGTGTGGGAGGGTAGAATAAAAAGAAATGTGGTTAGGTAAATTGGTTATGGGCAGGCAAGATGTGCTTTTATGTGGGGGAAGGGTGTGTATATATGTGGAGTGCCAAACCCTGGTGGGAGTGGTGGGGTTAGGATGGGTGGGATTATCCCCTATGCACACAGCATTGCAAAAACAATCAGGACAGGTACACCAACTGAATAATACAGAAGGGGCCAGGTCCAGATGTGCCAGTGTTTGCCGGTCCAAGATGGCACCAGATGCCAATGTTGCATGATCCTGAGATTTACCTTGAGGTTTGTTGGGGGCTCCATAGATCACAGGAGCCTTGTGGGGAGGGTTGTAGGGAAGAGCCCTCATGATCTGTGGGCTGCAGACAGATGATCCATGAGCTCAGGAAGAAAGAAGGAAAAATTAGTGAGTGTGGGAGGAAAAGAAGAAAGTCAGAGGAGGAGTGAAGGGGGCAGGGTGAAATTGGATATCTGGGAAGGGAGAGCAATAGGCAGGAACAAAGGAACAATTTGGAGGAGAAGGTAACCCAAGTCCTGGGCCAGAAAAAGTGTGGACCTATTTGAATGGGTTTTGGGGGGGGAATTGGAGCAGGAAAGAGTAGACTCAGTGAAAAATGATGAGGGGTATGTTATAGAAGCTTAGTAAGTGAGTGGATTAGAGTAGTGTTCCAAAACAGGCCAACTACTAGGCAGCAGAAGAAGATCTCTGTTCCAGAGCAAAGATGGGGGTGCTCAAAATTATATCCATAGACATTCTTTTCATTTCCAAATATCCTTTTTATTCTTAAATATGGCAAACCTCAACGTTTAAGCCTAATGTATGAGTTTTTTCCAGAGATGCCTTTCTAAATAAATATATAAATATATACAGTTAAATAATTTTCCACACCCAGAAGTAAAATCTATGATTTTATTATTTTATTTCAACGTAAGAATGATAATGAAAACATATTATGACTTTGTTTTATATTCCATATTTCATATTTTTTCAGAATTCTGAGTTAATACATTGATTGAATGAAGGAATTTTTAGATTTATACTATTTAGATGAAGTAAGTAGCATCAGTGCTTGTTTGTCTGCTCACGTTTAGATTTTTATATTAGATTTTACTTCTGGGTGTGGTTATTTAACTGTATATATTTATATATTTATTTAGAAAGGCATCTCTTGGATGCCGACCCGTCGGTGCAGCGGTGGGATTTCCACTTACGATGCCAGTGACCGGGTTTGAAATGGACCCGGTCATCGGAGGGCAGGCTGGGCGAAGGATTGAGCCGTCCCATGGACTGCTCTCCTTCTCCAGGGGAGAGGTAGGGAGAACATCGGCACACTGAGTGATCTCCGGCGGAGGCCGGAGGATCTCAGGTGACCGACGCTTATAGTTCTGGGAGGCAGGGTGGATGCTGGCATCATTGCACGTCCCTGCCTCCATAAGGAAAATGGCAGAAAACCAAGGTGGGCAAGGACCGTGTCTCCATGAAGCCCTCCCAGAAGACCTCAGTTCACCACCGTCGCTGCAGGTCCCCCGACTAGATATTGACTCCGTGGTCACGGTAAATCATGGCCACAGCCTAGCCCTCCAGTGGTCGAGGCTTCCAGGGGCCGTGACCAAGGCTGATAAATGACAGGGTCCTGCCATAGAAAGACAAAATAAAAAAAAAGGAAGGCATCTCTTGAAAAAGCCTATACATTAGGTGAAACATTGAGGTTTGCCGTATTTAAGAATAAAAAGGATATTTGGAAATGAAAAAGACTGTCTACGGATATAATTTTTGAGCGCCCCCCCCATCTTTTCTCTGGAACAGAGATCTTCTTCTACTAACAACACATCAAGAGTGGCAGCCTAAAAAACAAAACAAAAGTGTTCATTTCCTGTGGAATCCCCCCTTTTTCCTTTTTCCTTCCCGAATATAGACACTAGGCAGAAGGACAGAAAGAGAACATACAGTAGCCATATCCAAAATCAGGAGTAAGAAAAATGTCTGTTAATGAATAGACATTTTTCATGCTTATTGTGAATAATAAACTGTTTGCTTGTTACTTCTATGTCTTTTAGAAATCTTCTGAGCCAAATATACACTAGAGCTATAAATGTCAAATTATGTGGAATTATAATGTATTTAAGATGTGTAACTGTAAGACTGTATTCTTTGAGGATTTTTTTACACTTTTGAATAAGTTCTATTCTGTATAAATTGTAAAGGGTTCTAAGTTGAATGAATAAACTATTACTATTAACAAAAGAGGGGCAGAGCAGCAAAGACAAATTCCAAATGACAGAGAACAAAAAATAGCTTGATTATTACAAGAATTAAATGCATTAAATGCATTACATATAGGCACTTGCAATGCAGTGCACCAAATGTGTGACTTGCTAAATAGAAAATAATGTGGGACAAATGGGCCGCTATGAGAGAGAGGTGGTGAGTCTTAATGAAGTAGAGGAATGGAGCCCTGAGATAAGCTGAAAACACATGTTAGCTATCCTAAGTACACTAACTCTGCTTCAATGCTAGTGGCTGTGCAACAACAAAGGAGCGGGGACAAACGAGCAACCCTGGCTATTATACATGGATGTAAAATGAGTCAGTGAAGTCAGTCAGTGAAGTAAACAGGCAACTAAGAATACAGACTCCACTGGCAAATATACAAAGGCGCATAGCAGTAGGTAGAGGCACAATAACTAAGCAGGTATTAATTAAAAAACACCTCTGGCTACTATGCAGAGGTGCAGGACAGTCAGATTGGTAAATGAACAAGCATCAGATAAGGGTAAAAAACAAGCATCAATTAATATTGGATAGAGATGTTGTGAAATTATATTTTGTCTGCAAAATTCCTGCAAAACTGGCAATTTTGCCATGCAAAATATTTTGTGAAATTTGCCGGTTACGTGAAATATTTCACAGGGTGCAAAATGTGTAATTTCACTGTGAAATGGTGAAATTTTGCTAGAAAAGCAGTGACATTTTAATGGGGAAAGGCAAATTGTGCCATTTTGTTTGAAAAATTTCTCCTTCTGTGGACAAAATCTTGCATTCTGCAGGCAAAATTCAGAATTTTGCAACTGTAAAAAATTTTGTGAAACGGGCGAATTTAGCGAAATATTTAGCATAATGAAATGTTCCAATTTCACAAATCTCTAATATTGTCCCACTCATATGGCACTGCAAAAAACAATCAGGACAGGTATGCCAGCCAAATAATACAGTAGAGGACAGATCCAGAGCCGAGTGTGTCCCAGTCCATGATGGCACCAGAATCCAAGGTAGCGACTCCTGAGATTTACCATGAGGTTTGTCAGGGCTTCATCAACCATGAGAGCCTTGCAGGAGGGCTGAGGCAGGACCCCCATGATGTGAGGGCTGCAGCCTGGTGATCCATGAGCTTGAGGTTTGTCAGGGCTTATCAACCATGGGAGCCTTTGTGGGAGGGCTGCAGGCAGGATCCTCATGATCCGAGGCTACACCCAGGCAATTCATGAGCTTGAGGTTTGTCGGGGGCTCTGTTGACTGTGGGAGCCTTGTGTGTGATCTGAATTCATTTATCCAACCATTTGGAGATACAGTTTCTATGGGTCATGTTGGGTTCAGACGTCTTGCTGTTTTTTCATTTACTTATAGTTCAGAGGGCCATGAGGGATCTGCTATAGTGCTATATCCAGGATTGTCTGGGCAGTGTGGCTACCATCTAGCTTTGGAAGGTTCTACATCACTGGAGGCTGTGTGCCAGAGGATAAAAACCTATGTAAAGTACATTTGTTTATTTTGATATTTTCCTTATCCCTAGCTGCACTGTTACAGTACTACCACTCCTCCTCCTGCACTCTCTTGTTTGCCCTTGTGGGCCATTGCCCTTCTGCAGACTTTCCTGAACATGTCTTCATGCTTGCCATCTGCTGTCTAGACACCTCAAAAGCAACACAACTCATGACAAGGCCCTGGCAAGCCACTGCCACTCTCAGCAGTGGCTGCATATCTCAGACAGGCTCTTCTTCTAGTCAGGAGACATGCTGAAGCTAAGCAGTCTCTTGATCAGCCATTTTGTAGACATATTTATAAGGAATGATAGGAAAATATGATGTTAATGGAGGTCCTACTAAAGGAGAGACTGCTGGAGTACCTGGAGACACATGAGCTACAGGATCAGTGGCAGTACAGCTTCATGGGGTGGGGGGTCGTGTGAATCGAATCACATAGATTTCTTTGACTGGGTAACTAGGGATGTGGATCAGGGAGGGCAGTGAATGTGGCCTATCTGAACTTCAGTAACGCCTTTGACACTATACCACACAAGAGGCTGATAAAGAAACTTAGCAACCTAGGGGTGAGAGATAAGTGGTGTGCTGGGTATCTAACTAGTTGAAGGATAGGAGACAGAGGGTGGTGGCAAACAGCAGTCACTCACAGGATGGAAGAGTGATCAGTGGAGTACCACAGGGATCAGTACTGGACATTGTCCTCTTTAATGTCTTCATAAGTGACACTGCTGAGGAATGGGTGGGGAAGGTGTGTCTCCTTGTGGATGATGCAAAAATCTGCAGCAGGGTGATGAGAATGCAAAGGGATCTGGGGAAACTAGAGCAGTGGTCTAGGGAGTGGCAGCTGAGTTTCAAAACCAAAAAGTGCAAAATCATGCATCTTGGCTGGAAAATCCAGGGCCTATGTATAAGATAGGGGGAAGATACTTACAGTTGCCAAGTAAGAGATGGACCTTAGGGTGATCATCTTATCTGATGATCTCCAGTTGGAAGGGTAATATGAAAGGGCAGCAGACAAGGTGAATCGAATTCTGGGATGCAGAGGGAGGGGCATCTCTCGCAAAAGAAGGGAGATGGTGTTACCTCTGTATCGCTACTCTGTGAGACTCCACCTTGAGTACTGTGCCATTTCTGGAGGCTGCACCACCACAAGGACATTGACAGGTGGAAGAGGTGCAGAGGAGGACTGCTAAATGGTGCGGAAGTTGAATGAGAAATCATTACAAGAGAGGCTGCAGGATTTCAACAAGTACTCCTGAAGGAGAGGCTAGCAAGATAGGGCATGACTGAGACCTATAAGTTCCTCACAGGGATGAACAAGACACATGAGGGAGTCTCTAATAGGAAAAGGAGTACCAAAACAACGGGCACACTGTGAAGCTTGGGGGCTAGTTTAAGAGGGATGTGTGGAAATATTTCTTCACAGAAAGGGTGGTGGATGCCTAGAACAGCCTGCAAGAAGAGGTTGTGGGGCAGAAGATATTGGGGAGCTTCAAACATGACTGGGATGGGCACATAGGTATAAGGAAAAGAGATAATGGAAGAGGAAGGGACAACTGTGATCAAATAGAGTCTGGGGTATAAGGTAGGCAGGTAAAATAGGGCAGCCTAGATGGGTCTGCAGGTCCATTTCCTGCCCACACATTGTAAATATCTTGTGTAACCCTTCATTTCCTTTTCTCTTAATTTCTCCCTGCTGTCCAGGGACACCACCTAATTCTCCCTGTCCCCATAAAAGTTGTCCCTGGTGTCTTGTGGCACCCCTGTCCAGCAGTGGATGACAGCACAAACATTCCATAACCTCCTTGTCTGGCTGCTGTCTGACTCATGAAACTGTAGTATTACCATATTAACAGGAAAAGTATATAGATTTAAGAAGCGCTTCTGCTTAAAAGGCAGTTCTATGATGTTCAGGACATCAGCTTTACTCAATATATCCTAATACTTAAATATAGATATTGGAGTTCCATGAGTCAGATGGCAGCCAGTCAAGGAGATGAGTGGAGAGTTTCTGCTTACTGCCTTCATGACAACAGACTGGAAGGGCCCAGGGAGTGTGGAAGCCACTGAACACCAAGGACAAGGTTTTTTTTTAATGCCTAATTAATCTTCCTTATTCATACACCCCTGGCTGGCCCCTGTCTAGACCGATCCCCCAAGTCCCATCACCTGACTCCTCTGGAACATACTTATTCTGATGGATCTTCTGCCACAGGACTTGTATGAAAGGGCCCAGTGGTCAGCACTGGACTTGTGAGGGACCAGACTGTCACTAAGCTGTGGCCAGTTGAAATGCTGTAGGCATCAAAGCATTGGTCACTCTTCCCCTACTGTCTCACAGCGCTGTCACTAGATTCCTCCAGATGGCAGTTGACCAGCAAGCTGTGTGAACCCCCCCATGGAAAAAGTCTTTCAAGGGACATCCAATCCTCCCTCCCCTGGCCAACCCCCCTGTAGAAACAAAACTTAGTTATAAAAATATTTTATTATATTATTATTTTGCATTATTATAAGTACTATTTTGTATCCTTGATAAATGCTTAATTACTAATTATTAATTAGTGAACTTGGGATGTCATACTAAGGCATCTGGTCAGCGTTCTTGTCTACATGAGCTCTACAAGCAAGAAGAAAACTTGCCTGCAAAAGCTTCTGCTGAAGAATGGCTTTCAAAGCTAAGAAAAAATGGTTGAGTTTTAAAACTTTTATTTCAATTCATCCTACCTAAAGGAACAAGCATTTGTCAATGCCGAATGTTTGCTTTCTGGTATTAGCATTGGAAATGCAGGAGTTAGACAGATGCAGAATAGGAATGGCAGTGAAGTATTGAACTTCCTGTTAACCCCACCGCCATCCTGTAGGGATGGACAGGCACTGGGTAAGTGTTTGGGTCATCGCCCATGACGGTCATGCCATGTCACTCACCCTATTCTGCAGACACTGACACATGTTGAGGTGTGCCATAGGGTGTTTGGTTTACAGTCATCCCTTCCATAAAGGACATACAGTGAAATGGGTGCAGTATAGATAATCGGGTGAGGCCTGGGACTGAAGAGTCCAAGGTGTACCTCGATGCCTCTCAGGGGGTGGGGGTGGGATGGCATGAGCAGTACAGTCAGCAATCCAAAGGCACACCCCGATGCCTGACAGTTTGTACAGGGTAGGACGTTATGGTTAGAAACCCTAATGCCTCGGGCGTTTGTTGGTATTTACACTACAAATTTTCAACATGGCCTTTTTGTGACCCCACCTATAAAAGCATTTTAGACCTCTCCTCATGAAGAGTGGCAATGTGATTTTGTCAATGTGTCCTGAACAATGAGTTCAACAGCGACAGTGCCAGTCTCACCACATGTACGAAAACACAGATCAGGCAGGATGTGAAGAATGACAGCTGTACCATCCATAGGGAGGTAGGTAGAAGAGATGCCAATGTTGAAAATCTGTAGTGGGAATATTAAAATGCTTGCACTTCTGAGCATATGTGGAAACTGTGAAACACATGCGCGTAACACAGTCATTTTATGGACCTTCACCACCAAATTTTCAACACAGGCATTTTAGGAGCTCTGCTCATGAACAGTGTCACTGTGATTTTCTTAATGTGTCCTGAACACTGATTTCTACAGCAACCACGCTATTCTGGGACTTGAAGTGTGAAAACGATTTGGCCAGGATGTGAAAATGACAGCTGTACTGTTCTTATGAAGGCCAGAAGGGCCAAGAAAATGGCAATGTTTAAAATCTGAGCCGAAAATACTCTGAAGTTATGAGTGTGTATGGAAACTGTGCAATGCACACCGTAACACAGTCATTTTATGGACTTTCATCACCAAATTTTCAACATTGGCATTTTAGGACCTCTGATAATGAACAGTGTCACTGTAAATTTTAATTGGTCCCAAAAGGTGATTCCATGCAGTGACCACAAAATCACCTTCTGGACAGAATAAAGCCATGACAATGGCAGAATTCATGAGGAGGGGTCCCAATAACCCCATGTTGAAAATCTGTGCCAAAATTCCCAAATAATGCCTGAGATATGCACCAAAGTTAAAAAAAGAGCATTTATGCCAATATAGAGTTTACCGGAATTTCCTCAGTTGGTGGTCAACTTTGAAGAGTGCAGACGTGTTCCCGGTCCACAGAAGATCGTCGCGCTTGGCTCCGGAGGTAAGAATGGGGTAGGGGTGTGTGGGAAGGCAGGGTGTGCAGAAGGTGGGCGTGGGTTGGGAAGGGGCCACCGGACTCGGCGAGGGACTGTTTTTTGCTTTACAGGGAAAAAAACAAACATTGAGGAACATTTTTTTTTTCAGGAACATTTAACATGGACATTTGGCATGCTGGGGTGGGCTCCCAACGTGCCAACCTAGTGTGTTTTTTGGGGGGAACTGTAACTGATGGGGGATTGGGCAGTCCTGTTGGCATATACAGGGGGCACAATGGCCGAAGGGGATTGGGCACCCCCCTCGGCACACACTACTTTTGTTCGGGAGGGGGACATTATGCCTACAGGGAGTGGGCTCCACCATCATCAAATCAAACTGGGAGGGGGGAGATTATGCCAATGGGGAGTGGGCTCCCCCATCAGCAACCTGAAGCTGAGCAACGGACTAAAGCCGATGGGGATTGGGGCCCCATCGGCAAACAAACACTGTTGTGGGGGTACATGCTGCTGAGGGGTATTGGGCAACCCTCAGCACTGGGGTTTGCATATTGTTTGTGAACTTGACAAAGCCACCGCCATGTTCACAAACAATCTTACAGTACCAACGTTCCACCCAGCAATGACGGGTCACTCCCTCATTGCAGCGGAATGACTGACGCTGCAATGATGAGGCAGCCCCTGATTGCTGTGGTGAAAACATTTGTACTTAGTGGCACTTTTGGAGACCAGTGTCATCGGCACACTGTGCCTTCATTGGTCCACCAGTACTAAGCCCCCAAATGCTGTGCCTCCTTAGCTGTCACAGTGCCGTGCCTCTCAACTCCCTCTCCTAATCTGTCGATAATGTTTCTTGCGATGCATGCAAGCAAACATAAAAGGGACATAGTATCTATATCTTTCCATTTAAGGCAGGGAACTATCCTTAAACTGCCCCCATCACAAAGCTTCTGCAGATGTGACTTCCACTCGGTTCAGTCCTGGTTCCAAAGAAAAAACTTAAGCTCAACACTTCCAAAATAGTTGCTATGACTTTTGGAACCACTCAAAGATTAGCCAATGCTATTAATGCCCCTCCAATCATGTCTCCTCAAAGGAACCCCGCTAAAGATTGTTCCTCATACAAGTATCTAGGAGTCTGGCTAGACCCACAGTTAAATTTCACTATCCACATTAATTACATGGCTACTAAACTCCACCCTAAGCTTAATATACTGTACCACAACAAAGACTCTTTCCCTCTCCCCATACATAGGGAATGTCTAATAAAAATGATTATGCCAGTCTTTGATTATGCTGACTTTGTTTACTGCACTGCACCCTCTACATCACTCTCTTGATGTGATTCCCTCTACTATGCCTTCTGCCATTTTGCCTCTAACTCTCCATACAGATCCCACCACTGTTCTCTACTATCCTGTCTGAACCTCTCTCTGCTCACACACAGGCTTCTCATCCACTCTGTAGCCTTCATTTCTAAATTCTGGTTTAATCTGCCCCCCCACGTACATCTCTTGCCTCCTCTCACCTGTTCCAGCCTCAACATATTCCCTATGTTCTAGGAACTCACGCTCTTTCTCACTCCCTACTCCATCCTTGAACATGGGCAAATCTTCTTTCCTCTGTCATCTCCCCTCTCTGTGGAACACTCAGTCTCCTCTCTTATGCAGCTCTTCCTATCACTCCTTTGTCAAATTACTGCTCCTTCTACTTTTCCCTTCTTGCTCCCATAACACCACTTAGCACTTGAAATGTTTTCCCCTGTTATAACAACACTGATTTTGAGTTACTCTGTACTATTTACAGTTGTCTCATTACACTTGAAATGTCTGTCCCTTGTTGTAACTACTCCAGTCTTTGATACTCCATTCCATTGTACAGTTGTCTCTCTGTGTGGCCTATTTTGCTGTATTGTATTCATTGAAATATTTTATTATGCTTACTATTGCATAATTGTGTACTGAATGCCTTGTACTATATACTGTGATTCCCATGCTCCCTGTCCCCTGGGTCACACCTGGAGACAAGCCTTGGCTCAGTGTGCATTTTCCAGTCACCAGAGACAGTTATCATGAAAACTTTGACAGTTGACAAAGTGCAGAAGGTCTCTGTGGTAGTTGGAGCCTGGCACTATGCAAGTACCTAAAGTTAAAACGAATGTATTTTTTCTTCTTATGGAAAAGGACTTTTAGTTGTAAAAAAAAAGGCAACAAGCTGCCAGCATGAAACGTACACAGTTGGTAAAGAATATTTTAACCTGTTGACTGGTTAAATTTGGGACATACAACTTAAAGAGATGCTGAGTTATTTGATGTTTTACTTTATATCACGAATCTTAAAGTAAGCATATCAAGTTTGATCGTCAGTGAAAGATGGCATCATAACAAATCCAAAGATATAATTTGCATGTGTGCATCTTGTTACTCAACAAACATATACCATCTAAAAGAAGTATGAAAAAAACAAATTGACTGCTTGATGTATGTGCTTTCTTGGAAAAACAAAGAACCATGTGCCTACAATGGAATTCCATGCTTTTAAGAACTTTCCTAAATAGTTTTCTGGAAGACAGTTACCATATTCTAAAGCTGGAGGCATGAGAAACAAAGGCGTTACTGTGTTTTAAAAGAATTTGCTGAGAATTAGGGTTATAGTCATTATTAACATATCTCAGGAAATTTTTTCTCTCACAGTCCTGGAAGACATCTCAAAAGACTATATTTAATGAGTTGGATTCAAAAACATTTATATGAAGACTGTATCATATTGCATGGAAAAGTTATGAAGAAAAGTCATATTAAGTTTAAAACCTGAGCTTTAACCAGAGGGGCAGTCCTTAAAAACGGTGGAGAGATAACCCATACATCAACTGCAGGATCCAATCAAAATTGACAAATTTTACAGGAAATGATGTCAGGACTATTCTGTGGCCAGAGAAAATAAAACTAAGCTCTGAAGGAAAGCAAATGGCTCAGTCCTCAGGAGGAGCTGTGCCTATGGACTTGCAAGTTTGTTTATTTTATTGTTTTAAGATTCCTTCAAGAGCCTAAAAACCTAAAGCCAAGCCTGCTTGGTGACATCTGGACTAAGAAGCAACTAAGCCTTCATTGCTGTGTTTATACCAGAGGTGCTAAAGCCTGAGTTTTGAGCCTGGAAGAAAACAAAAACTGCAGCAAAACCAGCCACAAGGAAAATAGCTTTCTACAGCAGAATCTTTTCAATACTGGTACAGTAAAGACTTTTGTTTGTGTAATGGACATTTTGACTGAAGTAATGTTTGAAGTTCCTGCCAAAACCAAAACAACAACAGAGAGACTGCTTACTGATGTCCATCAGCCAAAAGCTAGTTTGCAGTGCTGTATTGACAATAATTGGGTCCAAATTCTAGGGTTCGAGTGGAAAAATAGTAAAATAGAAACGCCACAAAGTCCAGTTACTAAAAGAACTTTGCTATCCAGGAAAAAGAAGAATTTTCATTAACATTCTGAAATTTCACTTTAAAATAGTTAAGACATATGAAGCCTACAGATACATAAACAAGGTCTGCTCTAAATCTAGAAATAGCAGTGACACCATTGATCTAAAACTTCTGTCCCTCACCTTGGAAGAAGTGATCCACCCTTACAAAATTCTCAACCTCTCCTGTGCCAAGGTCAATTCCCCAACACATGGAAGGCTGCTATAGTCACACCAGTGCATAAAGGGGGCGACAAATCCACACCAGGGAACTATCGGCCCATATCGATACTTCCACCCCTCTCCAAAGCTCTTGAAAGGATCGTGGCAGATCAACTATCAGACTACCTGCAAAAGTATGATCTACTCTGCATTCAGCAACACAGAGTTAGGAAAGGACACAGTACGTCTACGGCCCTACTTGATTTCTCTAGTGAAACTCACAAAGCCTTGGATAAGGGTTATTTAACCGGAGCTGTTTTCATAGACCTCACAAAGGCCTTTGACACTGTTCACCATAGCCTTCTAAACTCTCTTCAGCTCAACATTGGGCTAGCCGAGGGACCTGGAGCCTGGGTAAAAAGTTACCTGGCACAACGTTCTCAAACAGTAAAAATCTGTGAGGTTCTCTCTGACTCCAAACCTGTTCTCTCTGGTGTCCCCCAGGGCTCAATTTTAGGTCCTCTCCTCTTCAGCCTATTTCTAAACTTGCTTCCCAAATCCTCCCCTGAAAAATTAATACTCTATGCTGATGACGCTGTAATTCTCTCCTCCCATAAGGATCCAAATCCACTATGACAGAGCTTGCAGCTTGCTTTCTCATGTGTTGAAAAGTAGTTCCTTGAGCACAAACTGGTCCTAAATAAAAAAAAACAAAAGTCATGCTTTTGCCAGTCATCAAAACAGAAATAGGCATACTCCACTCATCATAAAACTTCTCTTGAAATACACTAGAACAAGTGAACACCTTCAAATACCTTGGTATCACTTTTGACTAATGTCTTACTTTTGTGGCCCATATCGATAACACTGCAAAACAGTACACCAGCGCATTGGAATTTTGTACCAGAACCATCAATTTCTCAACCAAGCTGCCTTGAGGATTGCTGTTCAAAGCTCGATCATCTCAATCATAGACTATGGTCTAATTGTCTATGGCTCAGCTACTACCACTGCACTAAAGCGATCTCAACAGCACTAAACAAAACCTGTCGACCTCACTGGAGCACAGAGATGGACCCACACTTGTGACCTCTACATGGAAACCGGTTGGTTGCATCTTTCCAATCGCCTCATGTATCTCACCCTCGTGATGGCAAAAAAATCAATCTTGGGACTCACTCCTCCATGTATCCGGGACCTGCTCTGCCTGAACAATGGCACTCATACCACCAGAAGATCTGACCTCCAACCTTTCCTTGTCCCTAGATGCCGGACTGCTCAAGGACAAAGATCTTTTATATACCGTGCCCCTGCCTGCTACAATGCCCTTAACCTGCCCTCCCTATCCTCCACGACATTGGGAGCTTTCAAATCCATACTTTAAGCTCACCTCATAGCCTCCAGCTCCTGTGACTGCTTTGACTAAAGTCTCATCCCACTGAGTGCACTTACATTTGTTTCACTCAACCACCATGGTCTCCTCTTTGACAAAGACAACCTGAGTACCACTAACCTGGTTCTGTCTGCTCCTAAACTTATTTCTCCCTCTCTTCCCTCTCAAGCTCTCTAATCCTTATTCCTTGCCATTGACACTGCCTCTGAGTTCCTTTTTCTTTTCTGTACATAAATGTTACTGTTTAAGTTGTGGCCTTGTTAAACGGCTTACTGATTGTTTGTAACACTGTCTACTATGTTTTTTTACTTAATGACTTGGAACCTTAGTAAAAGAGCCTTGGCTCAAAGGTATTAATTCCTAGAACAATAAACTTCAAATGAAGCAAGAATCCAGATTCCACAGCCAACCAGATATCTGCATATTATTTTAATTAATTTTATAATATTTTAATTGGGTTTAGTTGGGAGGTTGAATGGAAAATTAATTTATTAAATATAGAAGCTTAGGTACATGGCTTAAGCATAATTTAAATAATGATATATATATATATATATATATATATATATATATATATATATATATATATATATATATATATATACATTTTGCATGCCATAAAGTATTGAAATAAATTGTATACCAAAATATAATCCAAAGCATTAATGTAAAGAGTTTACAAGTTCTCATGCAGAAAAGTAGGGCTATGTACAGAAGTGTGCTTTATGCATGGTATACAGCTAATACTATTCATTGCATTGAATATTGCTTATTTCTTTGTTGTTTTGCTTATTTTCTTAACATTTGTTTTGTTTGCTGAAAACTTTGTTGTTTTATGTTTGCATTGCTTTTCATTGTGTTTACAAGGTTTTATATCTATGCAAAATATCAGTAATTAGAAAAATTGAACAGGGACAAATACAATCTATTTTTCTACATATCACATCTGGATGTGTCAAAAATGTTTTTCCAGTTATCAGGAACTTATATACAACAGGTATAAAATAAGATTTGAGCAAATCTTATAATTATTTATGTAATTATGCAAAATGTTTGACATGGGGCTAAAGGCCTAGCTAAGTGCCCATAAGAAATTGGTATTCTGACCAATTCTTATAATATCCCCAGAGTGGCCCGTGTCCATTCCTGAACCCAGGATTATACCTGCTTGATTGCCTCTGTGTCATTTTTGTATTAATGACCCCAGATCTGCACTGCAGTACTCCAGGTAGGGCCTTACCAGGGCCTTGTGAAGTGGCAGGATTACTTCTCTGCTGGTGACTAACCCCACCCCCATTATAATGCACCCAAGCATTTTGCCAGCATATTACATTTGCTGCACATTGCTTGTAATCTTCTTCAAATTGGATGAGTGCCAACAAAGTAAGTTATTTTTATAAAGATTTTCATTTGGGAGGGTTAACGATGCTGGACAAATGTCTTTTATGTGGTTAAAAATGGTATATGAATATGATGTCAGCTGTTCCATGAGAGAAATCCACAGTTATTTGTATGGTGCACAATCTTATAACAGAATTTATATATGCACTAAAAGACAAAATAGATTTAATCATGTCTGAGACTTTTTCTTTTAACAAGGAAAGACACACTAAGCTGAAGCTTGTCTACAGGTGTGACCTGGGAGCACAAAGAAGTTAAGTGACTTGTTCATGGTCACACAGTGTGCAAGTGGGGCTGTGGGATTCAAACCCAGTTCTCCAGTTTACAGCTCAGAGCCTTAAACCGCTGCACTATAAAGCCTCCTTACTGTCTAAAACATTCAGTGTTATGCAGTGTAGATCTCACAGTGCTGTTTAACAATGATCATTTTTAAATGATATGTGAAAAGGGGATTACATAAGATATAACCAGGTAATTTGCATAAATGGCTATCATTTAGTCATCACTGGCTCCGCTATTCAAACAGTTAGTGCAGCACTAACCAGATAAGCTCCATGCTAACCATGAATAGCACCAGTGGTCAGAGTGGGAGCAATATTCAAAGGCTTCCAGTGTGCTGCACAAACCTGATAGTGCTGTTTAACCCTGCCAAACCCTACCATTAATGTGGTACTCTGACTACACCCTCCTGATCACCCATGCTGGGCTTTTGAAACATGTATGCCCTGGTATCTTTTTGTTCCCCATCCCGCATTGCTCATGTTTGGCTTTTGAAACATGTATTCCCTGGTGTCTAGTGGTCCCCTGATCAAACATGCTCGGCTTTTGAAATATGTATGTATTAGTAACTAATGGTCTTCCCTACCCAACTGGCCATACTGGGCTTTTGAAGCATGTATGCCTTGGTAGCTAGTGGTCCACCCCCCCAATCACCAATGCTGGGCTTGCACAACATTTATTTCCCAGCATTAAGTGGTCCCCCAACCCCAATTGCCCATTCCTGATTGAAAAATGCAACTCCCAAGGTAGTCTTGTGACCCCAAAGGTCCTGACCCTCATTCAACCCACCCACTTAGGACCCACTGCCCACCCCACCACCACATCCAGGACAATGGTTGGTACAATATCTATGGCAACCAGGGCACCTCCTCAGCTGGTTGCTGTCTGACTGTCAGTGAGTGATCACGAGTACAGTTTCATGATTGCTCATTGACAGTCAGATAGTGGCCAGCCAATGAAGTGAACAGAGGGCTGTGCTGGTCTACATTGATGAAGTTCTAATTGGTGTCTTGGTAATGGGGATGGGTGAGCCACTAGTTCTAAGTGGGTTGGTTGGGTGGGGTTCCGAGTTGTTCAGCAGTGGGGTTCACTAGACTACTGGGTAGATTGCACTTTTTAAATGTGAAGCGTGATCAGTGGATGGGCAGATTGCTAGAGACCAGGGAATAAATGATGCATAAGCCCAGCATGGATGATTAAGGTTAGACCACTAGACACCAAGGCATACAGGTTTTAAAAGCCCAACATGGGTAATTGGGAGGGACCACTTGGGAATACATGATTCTCAAGCCTAGTAGAGGTGATAAAGGGCTGTATGGCATGCTAGTGAGCCCATATAGGGTATGCTATTGACCCCTTATAACCTTGCATGCATAGTGTATTTCTTTATACCTCCTTAATGCCACCCATTTTTTCCTCACCATCTTGGCCACTTCCCTAAAGAACCATAATGGTCTTTTGCTCCTTCTACTTTTACTCACTTCCTTTACACAAAGGTTGATTTCCCTAAATATGCCATCCCTTATTTTTCCACACTGTGCCTCTACCTGTCCATGGCAACCCCCACCCCATGTGGCAGCTTTTGAGGCAGTCTCCCATTTCCTTAAAATCCATCCTTCTAAAGTTCAAGACTCTCATCCTCTTAGGGTTTGCCTCTGTTCTCATGTTACTGATAAACCACACTGACAGTAATCACTGGTACCTAGGGACTGTCACAGTGATGTCTGTAACGCCATTCCTGTTTGTTAGCACTAGAGGTGTGTGAAGCTGCAAAATTCAGTCTGCCTAAAATTTTGCCTATTTTAACTGATCCACAAAGTTGTCCACAATTTGAAGTTGCACTTTGCATTCTATTTGCAGTTTTGCAGAATTTTGAATTTGAAAACTTTGATGCATGTTAATTCAATAACTGAAGTATCTCAGATCCACAAAACTGGAACTTTGCTTTCGAAATGTTGTATAATATTCAAAGTTTCCAATGTACCATGGGATAGGAGGTCACATATTGCTGAAACAGCCAATGAGAAGCTAGTTTGGTCATTTTAGAGGGTAGTGTGTTGAAGAGAGACTTAGAGAGAACATGTGCTTGTTGTAGCAACCTGAGTCAAAATATAAATATAGCATACTATAAAAGATCATTTTGGTGGTAATATTTCTTCAGAACTGTGTTTGTGAGTTCCCTGTGCACACACACAGTACTTTTTATGTTGATCTTTTCTTGTATTCTTTATTAAAAGTATTTAAGTTTGTTTTAAGAGAGAAATAGTGGTTTGGTGGCATGGGTGGGGGAGGGTAGCAGCAATTTAGAAGGCACACTTGTGTTCAGTAAAAAATCACTGGCCAAGTGCCCTGCATTTTCTCAAGAAAAACACTACTTTTCTGAGTGTGCTTAAACCAGAGTGATTACTGTTTGTGTCTCTGTCGGGACACATGTATTAGGAAAAATTAATCACTGTCCTCCTGACTGAGATTTAACCCGCGTGATTATTGTGTCTCTGTCGGCACACCTTTATTTAGAAAAAAATCATTGTCCTTCTGACTGCGATTTAACCACAATGATTGTTGTGTCCCTGTGTGCAGACCTGTGCTAGGAAAAAAAATCACGGTCCTCCTGATTGAGATTTAACCAGAGTGATTGTTGAGTCCCTGCATGTAGACCAGTGATAGGGAAAAAAATCACTGTCCTCCTAACTGTGATTTAACCAGACCAGAGTGACTGTTGTGTCCTTGTGTGCAGACCGGTGCTAGGAAAACAAATCACCATCCTCCTGACAGTGATTTAACTAGACCAAAGTGACTGTTGTGCCCTTTTGTGCAAACTGTGTTAGGAAATAAATCACTGTCCTCCTGACTGTGATTTAAAAGAACAGCATGACTGTTGGTCCCTGTGTGCATACCTGTGCTGGGAAAAAATGCACTGTCCTCCTGACTGTGATTTAACCAAAGTGACTGTTGTGTCCCTGCAGCCAGACCTGTGCTAGGAAAAAAAATCACTGTCTTTCTGATTGAGATTTAATCAGAGTGATTATTATCTTCCTGCATGCAGACCTGTGCTAGGAAAAATCACTGTCCTTCTGATTGAGATTTAATCAGAGTGATTGTTGTCTCCCTGCTTGCAGATCTGTGCTAGGAAATAAACTACTGTCCTCCTGACCGCAATTTAACCAGGCCAAAGTGACTGTTGTGTCCCTGTGTGCAGACCTGTGCTAGGAAAATAAATCACTGTCCAACTGATTGAGATTTAACCAGCATGACTGTTGAGTCCCTGTGTGGAGACCTGTGCTAGGAAAAAACATCACAGTCTTCCTGACTGCAATTTAACCAGACCTGAGTGACTGCTGTGCTCCTGCATGCACACCTGTGCTAGAAAAAAAAAATCACTGTCCTCCTGACTGCGATTTAACCAGAGTGATTTTTGTGTCCCTGTGTGCACACCTGTGCTTGGAAAAAACATCACTGTCCTCCTGACTGCAATTTAACCAGACCAGAGTGATTGTTGTGCCCTGCATGCACACCTGTGCTAGGAAATAAATCTCTGTCCTCCTGACTGCGATTTAATCAGACCAGAGTGATTGTTGTGTCCCTGCTTGCACACCTGTGCTAGGAAAAAATCACTGTCATCCTGACTGAGACTTAGCCAGAGTGATTGTTGTGTCATTGTGTGCAGACCTGTGCTAGGAAAAAACAATCACCGTCCTCCAAACTGTGATTTAACCAGACCGGAGTGACTGTTGTGTGCCTGTGTGCAGACCTGTGCTAGGAAAAAAAATCATTGTCCTCCTGACTGCGATTTAATCAGAGTGATTGTTGTGTCCCTGTGTGCACACCTGTGCTATGAAATAAATCATTGTCCTCCTGACTGATTTAATCAGACCTGAGTGATTTTCATGTCCCTGTGTATACATCTGTGCTAGGAAAAAAATCACTGTCCTCCTGACTGTGATTTAACCAGAGTGATTGTTGTCTCCCTGTGTGCAGACCTGTGCTAGGAAATAAATCACTGTCTTCCTGACTGCTATTTAACCAGACCAGAGTGACTGTTGTGTCCCTGCATGCACACCTGTGCTAGGAAGAAAAAAATCACTGTACTCCTTACTGAGATTTAACCAGAGTGATTGTTGTGTCCCTGCATGCACATCTGTGCTAGGAAAATAAATCACTGTCCAACTGACTGAGAGTTAACCAGAGTGATTGTTGTGTCCTGCCTGCTGACCTGTGCTAGAAAATTAAATCACTGTCCAACTGATTGAGATTTAACCAGAGTGACTGTTGTGTCCCTGCATGCACACCTGTGCTAGGAAAAAAATCAATGTCCTCTTGACTGAGATTTAACCAGAGTGAGTGTTGCATCCCTGCGTGCACTGAAGAATGACTGGGAAGAAAAGGGTAACTAAAGGGAGAGGCTGTGGATCATCCATAATGAACATTGCTCAATTTCTGATCCTTTGTAGTGGTGTAGGAACCAAAAACCTGTCAGTGGGAGCAGAGGGACAGCATTCAGATGACTCTGTGGCAGGCAATAGCAGTAGTAGCAATGTATTTTGCCCCACTGGTGGCTTTTCTGCCTCTAAAATTTGCTCTTGATGGATGTGTGAATGTCAAGTAACACAGGGACAGGAAGCAGCAGCACCACCACCACCAAACTAACAACTGTGGGCATGGAGGTAGTTGGTTTGGAAGTACAATTAGAAAGTAGTGCTGTTGGTGATGGTGTGTCACAAGCAGAGCCTGATAATGTGTGTGCAGTGGGTGAGGGTGAGGTGGTACATGTGAAGCAACATGAGGATGCCAGTCATGAAGAGGAGGTGCCTGTGCCTGTCACAGAGCCTGTTGTTACTGAGGAGGACAGACCTGCAGAGGATGATGAGAATGCCAAGTTTTTGTATAGACTATGATGTGTATATGTCAGATGACATGGATCACTCATGGGAGCTTGAAAAGAAAAGGCCAAAACAGGTTGTTACAGAACATGTCTTTCCCATTGCCTTAACTGCTACAGCCACCAAGGAAAATGATCCTCTAGCACTGTTTCTCCCATTTTCCATTTTTCCAGTTATCCTTAAACATAACAAAGAGCAAATCTTCTCCTTTGCTATCCCAGTCATCTTGGTACCAATTAAATACGAGGCTCCAGAAATCCCTAGTGTGGATTTTTATGTACTGTACCCATCTGACAAGACAGTGGCAGTTTCCAACTGTGTCAAACCTGAGTAAGTAGGGGTAAGAAGGGTAGTCAACTTGGCACAGGTGGGCAACAAACACACCTTAAAAACAGGCACCCAATTTGAGGGCTTGAACACCAGAAGGCAGCAAGTGCCAGTAGTTCCAGTCCATCCAAATCAGCTGGCCATGTAAGTCAAATACACCTGGCACTACATGAGGGAGATGGAGGTGTAGGTGAGGAGGACAACGTTCTGGTACTGGATGCAGAGAATTCTGGAAATGGACCAAGGAATGGTCCTACCAGAGGCACTACCACGCCAAGTCAAAGTAATGAAAAACCAAAAAGGTGCTGATGTCTGTCTTGCAGTGCCTGTGAGTACCATTGGCAATCCCCAGTCAAGGAGAAACCCATTAATGGCACAAAGATGAGGCAAGCTGTTTGGCACACCACCAGGTGCATCACCAGCAGCAATATCAAGAAAAATTCAGCTGATGTTACATTCCATTTTTGACTGGCAAACTGAATTCCCACCTAATCATAGTACAGCACGGGAGTTAAATGCAGCAGCTGCAGAAATGCTTGCTCTGGATTTTGTTGCCATACTCTTTTGTTGAGAATGTGGGATTTAGATGGTTTGTGGCCCATGCCTTGCCTAAATGGCAGGTGCCATCATGTACATACTTTTCAAAGCATGCCATCCCAGAATTATACAGTAATGTATGTGACATGGTACATCATGCCCTGCAGCATTCTTCAGCACAGTATGTACATCTGAGCATGGACATTGTGGACCTGTGGAAATCAGCTGGTAGCTCTTTACCTGTGCATCACAACACACTGGGCACCAGTACCTAGGGTAGTGACTGATTGGGGGAGAAGCAAGAATTGCACCAGGACAAACTGTTGTGGTAGCAACATGCCTGGTGTTGGGCAACATGCAACACTGACCATGAAGAGTATTGCCAGGTCACACAATGGAGAAAAGGTGCTGGAAGTGGTACTAACTGAGATTAATGAGTAGCTCCACCCGCATGCCCTGAAAGCTGGATTCATCGCTAGTGATAATGGATCAAATGTGTGGAAATGCATCACTGATGGGGGATTTGTTAGGGTGCCATGCTTGGCACACTGCCTTAACCTTGTTGTGCAGACTTTCATCAACCATTCAGATATAAAATAAATTCTGACTCTGGCCGACACATCTGTGCCCACTTTTGCACATTCAGCAAAGCGAAAACTATGTGCTCTGTAGGTAAAGAACAAGCTGCCTCAGCATTGGTTAAAACTTGATGTTGTCACCCAGTGGAACTCCAGTTTGTACACAGTGGAGCATCTATACCAGCAGTACAAGGCAATTTCTGAGTATCTGCTACTTGAAGGTGAAACAATCTACTTTGAAACAACTGGGAGCTGTGGGGAAGACACTAGCAATCTGCAAGAAAGTGCATTCTTGCTCAGATCTGACGGAGGTCTACCTTACTTAACTTTTAATTTTAAACACAGTATTGCTTTGTGTTTTGTGTTTTGTTTTTTTCTTCTTTTTGAATCAAGACGGAATTTGCAGAACTGCTAATCTTGTGAGTTTAACTTCAGAAGGATTGAAATACTACATAATTGGTTTTCCCTTGTGTTTAGTTGGATTATTTATCTACTAGTATTTTGTGAGAGGTTGCATTAAACTATTTTTTGGTACAATAAACTATTTCCTGGTGGCACAAGTTTTTTCTTTGTGAACCCTGCAGTCTGTGTATTTAACTCAGACAGGGCCTCAGGTTGTGGAAACTGGTTCCTCTGATTGTCTTCAGAGCACAGAACATCAGGTTGCATTAGGTCAGGAGAGGCTTACATTATAGGTATTGGGCCTAACTGCTTGATTTTTCCCTGACTGTAGTTTTTTTTTTTGCTGGGTATATTCTCTGGTAGATTGTTGTGCAGGTTGTCCTGCTGAAAGGAAGGTCAACACTCGCTGGAGTGGTGGGTCAGAGTTTGTAGCTTATTGTTTCCAGAGGGAACAGGTTTGGGGCCCGACCCCCCCGCCCCTAACCCCACTCCCCATGGCTGTCATTTCCTTTATACCAGGGGTTCTGACAACACTTCCCAGGAGGGCACAGGGCATACAACTGTCATATTCTTATCAATCCAGCACACTGTATTGAGGGCACGGCACTCACACTAAATAAAACAAAACAAATTTCAACAAACAGGAAGAAAGACAGATATGTGAGGTGTGGTGCAATGCAATAGCTGTGGGGTAGCAGTTTTCTGGGAGACATTCCATAGGTTGCATTGTTGCTCTATTTGCAGTCAACTATCTGCTCTGAGGGGAGGAGGCTGCCCATCTACAGGTCAAATTGGGCAGAAGGGAAACCTCTCCCACCCAGGAAACACCAAGGCTACCACTGCTGCCTCAGAGGTTACCAAGAAAGAGGAGCAGTTGGACCACGGTTGGCTCAGGGAGGGTGAGGGTGGTAGAACAGAGGTGCATCCCTCCAGTTGTACCCCTCCACAATCTGAATGCTGAATTGGTGGAGCATAGTTCCCTTATGGAGGCACCCCACTGGAGACCAAGGAGGTCACTGGGAACTGCCATAAGGAAGGCCACAGGAGCGTGGCACAGGACACCACAGGGGAAGAAAGCAGCTCCTTGTTGGGGACTCAATTATTAGGGGTAAGACTGGGGGAAAAGTGGAGAGGCAGATTAGGTGCCTGCCTGGAGCCATGACTTGGAGGAACGGGAGGCGAAACCTCAGGATTGCAAGAGCATCTGCAAAGGAGAGGGAGCTGGACATCATTGTTCACCTTTGGGACAAATGACTTAGCTGGACATGGGATCAGAGCAGTGCAGGATGAGTTCGTGGAGTTGGGGAGCTGCCTTAGCCAAGTAGCACACAAGGTAAACTTCTCTGTGGTACTGCCTGTCTATGGCATGGGTGAGGCTAGGGTACTATGCACCATGTGATTTAATGAATGGTTGAAGAACTGGTGCAGAGCACAGGGTTTTGGCTTCATTGAGGACTGGGGCTTCACCTGGAGAGTTGCACGCCTATACTGGCAAGATAGTCTGCATCTCTCCAGGAAGGAAGCAGACTCTAGGTGATAGGTTTAAATGTTTCATTGGCAAACTTTTAAACTAGCCAAGGGGAGGCACTGATGAGAAGCAGGAAATTTCCAGCCTTCCCCACAAAACAGGATCATCAGTGAGGTAAACACCAAGGTAGAGATCGATAGGAGCAGGATGGGGTAAATGGAGAAAAGCCAAAGGCAGTAAGGGCAGGAATGGGGCTAAAAGAGGTAAAACCATAACAAGTTTGAGGGTGATGAGTACCAATGCCCATAGTCTGGGTAACAAGCTTTGATTTAGTGACCTTGTTGTTGGAAGAGGGACACCTGGATATCGTGGCGGTCACAAAACATGGTATACAGAGAACCATGACTGGGATGTAAACATACCAGGGTATGCAATCTACAGGAGGGACAGGAAGGTTAAAAGAGGAGGAGGAGTTCTCTACATGACAGAAGGGATAAAAGCAACAGAACTAAAATGTAAATGGGGAAGAGAGGAGGCACTGTGGGTCACCTTGGAGACAGGTAATGGCACCACAAACTGCACAGGGGCTGTATACAGATCCCCATCTCAGGGGGAGGAAATGGACAAAGAAATGTAAGAAGGCATCCTTAAAGTGGCAGAAAAGGGGGAGATTTTGTTGATGGGGACCTGAATATGCCAGATGTTAACTGGAGCACATATGCTGTAGCCATCCAAGAGCAGGGTCATTCTTGATGCCTCCAGGGGCATGCCTCAGACAGCTTGTGTGGGAACCCACTTGGGATGGAGCAATCCTAGACCTGGTACTCTCAAATGGAGATGGTGAGAGGATCACAGATTTAGAAGTGGGTAGCCATCAGGAACTAGAGACCACTGAACAGGCTGGTTCACGATAAATACATCTGTAGAGTCAAGTCATACAAAAACAAAGTATAGGACTTTTGGAGGCTGATTTTGGCAAAATGAGTGAGTGAATAAGGAATGCACTAGCAAATGGGCAGGAAGGAGGGTAGAAGAACAATGGGAGAAAATCAAACTGCAATCACAGAAGCAACAAGTCGATGTGTGGCAAATAAAACAAAATGAAGTAAAAAGACACTGATTCTCGAAAGAGGTGGCAGGAAAGGTTAAGGAGAAAAGACAGCATTCAGGAAGAATAAGGAAACACAGAATGAGCAGGACAGAGAACTGTACCAGTTAAAGCAGAAGTAATGGGAAGGCAATCAGAATAGCAAAGGCTAAACCGAGGAAAAGATAGCCAGCTCTGTTAAGAAGGGGATAAAACCTTTATAGGTACATCAGGGTGAAAGAAGAACAAGGAGGGATGGTGAGGCTAAACAAAAGGGAGGGAGGTGGGCAGAGGATGACAGTGGAAAAAGAGATACTGAACGGATACTTTGCTCAGTATTCACAAAAGAAAAAGAGGAGGAGGTACCTAAACCAAGCAATAGAAACTCTCTGGACAGGGCGTCAATAACAGTCTATTCACAGAAGAAAGGGTTATGAGAGTATTCCTAAAACTCAGGAGGACAAAGCAATGGGGCCTGATGGGATTCACCCAGAATTCTAAAGAACTAAGGAGAGACCTATTGACGCCACTGACTACCTTTATTAACAAATTATGGGAGGATTGTGTGGTAAATGAGTATTGAAGGAGGGCAGATAGAAATATAGAATTTGATGGCAGATAAGGACTTCTTGGCCCACCCAGTCTGCCCATTTCCCTACCTAATGGATAAGCTGCAGAGCCTAGTTAACCAACAGCTTACTTCTTCCTACCTCCAACCCCTAGAATTGCCTTATATCTGTCCCATGCATTCTTGAATTCCCCCACTGTTTTTGACTCAACATCCTCCTCAGGAAGGGTGTTCCATGCATCCACAACCCTCTCTGTGAAAAAGTACTTCCTCACATTACCTCTGAGCTGTCCACCTTCTATCTTCAAATTGTGCTCCCTTGTTCTTGCACACCTCTTTTTCTGAAAGATGCTACCCTCTTGAACTTTGTTGATTCCCTTGAGGTACTTAAAAGTTTCTATCATGTCCCCCCATCCCTCCTTTCCTCGAGGTTATACAAATTAAGCTCCTTAAGTCGCTCTTCATATGTCTTCTAGTGCAGACCCTGCACCATTTTAGTTGCCCTACTCTGGAGTGCCTCCATCCTGTCTATGTCCTTGCGGAGAATGGGTCTCCAGAACTGCACGCAGTACTCCAGATGGGGTCTCACCAGCTGTCTGTACTGAGGGATAACAACTTCCTGTTTTCTAATTTCTACTGGTGATGTCTCTCACTATACATCCCAGTATCCCCCCAGCCCTCCTTACTGTCCTCGCATATTGCTTGCCCACCTTTAGGTCATCTAATATGACTACCCCCAGGTCCCTTTCCATTTTTGTTGTTGTTATTATCTCACCCCCATTTTGTACTCTTCCCCGGGTTTTTGTTTCCCAGGTACATACTTTGCACTTCTTAGCACCAGATCTAAGCTGCCATATTTTGACCATTCCTCCAACCTTGCCAAGTACCTTCTCATCCTTTTCACCCCACCTTGTGTACCAACCCTGTTGCAGATCTTTGTGTCTTCTGCAAAGAGACATACTTTTCCTTCTAGTCCCTCTGCAATGTCACTTATAAAGACATTGAAGAGGACTGCTCCTAGAACTGAACCCTGCGGTACCCCACTAGTAACCCCCCTTTCTTCAGTTTACTCCATTTACTATTACCCTAAATGTCCTGTTCTCCAGCCAATTGTCTACCCAGGGTACCTTCTTGGGACCCACTCCCAGGCTAGCTAACTTGTATATTAATCTTTTGTGTGGGACTGTGTCAAATGCCTTGCCAAAGTCTAGGTAGACCATGTCCACAGCCCCTCCCTGATCTACTACTTTGGTCACCCAGTCAAAAAAATCTGTTAGATTCATCTGACATGACCTTCCCACTGTGAATCCATGCTGCCTTGGGTACTGTGTCCCTCTGGCCTCTAGGTACTCAACAATTCTTTCCTTCAGAAGTGATTCCATCTTTTCCCTATCACCGAGGTCAAACTAACAGGTCAGTAGTTTCCTGCCTCTACCCTGCTCCCACTTTTGTGAAGTGGAATGACATCTGCCCTCCTCCAGTCCTCAGGTACCACCCCATCATCCCATGATTTGTTAAAGAGGGTAGTCAGATGTGATTCCTCTTCACAAAAGTGGGAGCAAGGCAGAGGCTGGGAACTACTGACCTGTTAGTTTAACCTCAGTGGTAGGAAAAATGATAGAATCACTTCTGAAAGAAAGAATTGTTGAGTACCCAGAGGCCAGCATGGCTCAGGACCTGAGGCAGCATAGATTCACAGCAGGAAGGTCATGTCAGATGAATCTAATAGATTTCTTTGACTGGGTACCGCAGGGGTTCAGTACTGGCACTGATCCTCCTTAATGTCTTTATAGAAGACATTGCAGTGGGACTGGAAGGAAAAGTATGCCTCTTTGCAGACAATACAAAAATCTGCAACAGGGTTGATACACAAGGCGGGATGGAAAGGATGAGAAGGGGCTTGACAAGGTTTTAGGAATGGTCAAAATTGTGGCAGCTTAAATTCAATGCAAAAAGTGCAAAGTAATGCACCTGGGAAACAACAACCCGGGGGAAGAGTACACAATGCGGTGGGGGGGCACTAGCAACAACAAAATTGGAAAGGGATCTCAGGGTTGTCATATCAGATGACCTTAAGTTAGGCAAGCAATGTGAGAATGTAGTAAGGAGGGCTGGAGGGGATACTGGGATGCATAGGGAGAGGCATCACTGGTAGAAAACAAGAAGTTGTTATCCCTGTTCAGACAGTTGGTGAGACCACATTTGGAGTACTGTGTGCAGTTCTGGAGATCCCATCTCCACAGGACATAGAAAGGATGGAGGCAGTCCAGAGGAGGGCAACTAAAATGGTGCAGGGTCTGCAACAGAAACCATATGAGGAGAGACTGAAAGAGCTTAATATGTATACCCTTGAGGAAAGGAGGGAGAGGGGGTACATGATAGAAACTTTCAAGTACCCCAAGGGAATCAACAAAGTCCAAGATAGGAGCATCTCTGAGAGAAAGAGATGTGCAAGAACAAGGGGGCACAGTCTGAAGATAGAGGGGGATGGCTTAGGGCAACATCAGAAAGTATTTTTTTCATGGAGAGGGTGGTGGATGCATGGAACCACCTTCCTGAGGAGGTCATGGGGTCAAAAACAGTGGGGGAATTCAAGAATGCATGGGACAGACATAAGGTAATAATAGTGAAGGGTAGGAGGAAGTAGGCTGTTGGCTAAGTAGAATCTGCAGCTTATCCAATATGTAGGGAATGGGCAGACAGGTGGGCCAAGCAGTCCTTATCTACCATCAAAGTCTATGCTTCTATGTTTCATGTGAGTCGTGACAGCAGAGGGCCATCCATGCATCTCACAACAGACCAGTGGCACCTAATGGATGGGCTCATCTTGATTCTAAGGCCCTTTGAGCATGCAACACAGGCAGTGAGTGGGGGCACTGCCAGCATCACTGAGCCTATCCCTCTGCCACAGGTGCTAAGGCAGACACTACTGCATATGCAGCAACAGCTGGAGGCAGGTGGTGACAGAGAAATTTGCTCACTGATGGAACACATGCTGTCAACATTAGACTCCACCACCCACATAAAGTATATTCTGCAGTCTGAGGAGTTTGGGTTTGACAAAATGCTTGACCCTCATTATAAACGTGGGTTGGCAGCCATATTACAAAGTGGGTGTCAGGAGTTGCAGACACTAACAGAACTACTCACTCAGAGGGTAAGTGGTACACAGTTGCTACTATGGGCACAAGGATCAAAGCAACATGAGGGTACTACATAGTGAGCCGGTGTTCATATTAAGATTCATACTAAGATTGAACAGAAGCCAGAGAGCCATAAGGCCCATGATTGCTCCTTGAACTAATAATAACTAAGAATAGTTCCAGAAAGGATCAAAGTGTCCAGTCGGATTTAAACATAGACTTGGAACTGCTGGTTATCACCTCGATTGGTAAAGCATTCCAGGACTTGGTGATACATAAGGTGTAGAAAAAGTTCTGCTGCATTAAATTAAATTTTCTACATTGTAGCTGAAGGGGGTGGCCTCTAAGATTATAGTTGATATCTTTAAACACCAGCCCTAAGTTGGTCAATAAATAAGGGTCCTTCATAATATCAAACATAAGAAGGAGATCCCCTCTTAACCACCGCTTACTACTTATCATCCCAGGGGTGTCAACCTCTACAAAAACCATGCACGTTAAAGGAACCAACTGTATGCTGAATCCTATTTGAGCTACCCTCAGTCAAGCTGGTGTCACAAACATGAAGTAAACTGAGGAGGAGGAAGAGGATGATGATCATGCTGCATGACTTCAAGTGGCAAAATGCATTGTAGCTGCATATTTTGCAGATACAAAGAACCTCACCATTGGAGATGAACCACTGCTATATTGGGGCATTAAAGTCAATGGCTGGCCAGTACTGACAGTGGTTGCCGTGAAATATTTATGCTGCCCATCCTCCAGTGTCAACGTTGAGCGAGTGTTCAGTTCAGCAGATGCCACTGTACATGACAGCCGCACCAATCTCTCTCCCAAAAAAATGTTGGCATACTGACATTTATCAAAATGAATGAGGCTCACATTCCATCAAGAAGTGTAATGTCTCTTGTCACACCACCGCTTGACAGTGATGATGAGGAGGAAAGTACTTTTGTAAGACCAGTATGTACCTCAGCATTGTCTCACAGCATTGAAGTGGATGAAGCAGTGATGGAGAGGGAGTTCCCCTATGTAACAATTCCAGTCTTGAAGACAATGAGGGATACTTCATGGATGACATGGAAGAATAACAGACTCTCCAATTTATTTTCTCCTTCTCCCCTTCCCACCCATCCCCAACCATGTAATCCTAGATGTCAAATTAATAACAATTATAATGTTCACATTTAGTGCTGAGATATAAATCCACAACTATTAATTAGTGATGCTTTTTAATTGCATCAAATGGAACACCAGTAAACAATGCACTATGCCACTTACAATGAAAACCTGCTTTAGCCAGCAAGACACACAGCAGCAGTGCAGCAGTGACCTCAACATCCCAACCTTCTCCTCCATTTCCTCCTATCATCTCATTTGTGTAGTCACCTTGGATCCTGCAAAACAGGCAGAAACCACATGGTACAGCACTTCCAACACCACAGTGGTATCTACTAGCCAGCGTAGCGATTCATCAGGATAATGAATGTACAATACATGCAAGGCACAGGTGACACGTGGCAGTCACCCAAATGTGATAAGAGAACCACCTCCTCTACCTCCTCTGACCTCCCTGTTCTGCTTCAGCTATGTCCTCCTCCTCCTCGCAAGTATGAAACAGCATTGGCTACAACTTCCACTACTGCAGTGATGATTCATTGCCACCAATGTGATAAACAGAACTGCCTCCTGTACCTCCTCAAAACGCCTCTTCTCAGATTCATCTTGGTCCTCCTCACCAGGGTTATCACACAGCATGCCACAACATTGCAACTGTTAGCCCAAGGAAGTGATGGTCCTACAGTTTATATCAAGTAACTGATTGAAGCCGGCAAGACCTTGTCATGTGGAACCACACTTCAGCAAAGACTTTCTTCAGCAGATATGATGGTAAGACACCTGCACTGTTTTTCAGACACTGCAGGCCTTCTATCAGCCTACTAGAGGTAGAAAATCAGTGCATGAGGCTCAGTGCGACATTAAAATGTTTCCATGCCATTTCTTCTTCATGCAGGTTTCACTGGTTCCTATACACATGGACACCAAAAATATACCATTGCACTCAGCCAGCAGTAGTACTAGGACAGTAAGTATCATTATGATTTAATGTTTTTCCTTTCCTTTCCTTTCCTTTCCTTTCCTTTCCTTTCCTTTCCTTTCCTTTCCTTTCCTCTACTTTACTTCACAAAAAGTCCTTTCTTGTCTTCACAGGTGCTATCTGGACTGAAATTCGAATGAAACGGTGCATGGAAAGATCCTGCAGGCAAGTAAGTCATCTCCATCTTATCAGTTAAGTCAAGTCAAGTATATTGCAGTGCATACACAGTCTTGAAAGTACTGTACCTGAAATTATAACAACAGCAACAGGAAATATTGAGTATTGAATCAGGCACAATTGCCAATGAAAATGCCCATACCTCCAGGAAATGAAAATATTATCACCTTGAAAGGTCTGTGCAATACCAGGGATCAAGCTTGATGGAAGTTGGAAGTCAACATGTACCCTAGGCACAGGGTAACTCAGTCAGCATCCTTTGCTTGATGAATCAAGCCCATCATTGGAAAAAATATAGGCAGAAGGAATACCTGAAAGGAAGAACAACAGAGGCAGTGATTAACAAATACAATTAATGCATCAGTTATGGTAGAGAAGCAATTGCCCCACCAAACAAAAAAATACTTACCTTCGTGGTTGACCAATGCTGTGAATGACAACAACATCTATGTTGTAGCTGTCCAGCAGTATGATGTCATCAGCACAAAAATACCTGAAAATGAATGAAAGAGCAGTACGAATATAAAGACTTGAACAGTAGCAATAACCCCCTCTTTTTAGAATGAAAAGAAAACAAAGGTACTTATTTGTGCACTATATCTATGTGCCATTATGAATCCACAACAAACAAGAGCGTTTCTCAACTCCAGAAAAACAACAGCATACAGCAGCAGTAGCAGCAAAGCAACCTCTCCTAAGCTATTTACTCCATTCTCAATGTGAAAAACACAGCAACTTGATATTTTTCTCCCTGGGGACACAACTTCACATTTCTGGCAAAGTGCTGGTGATGGTGGTGGTGGTGGGGGTGGGGTGGCAGGCCCAATAATGCTTACCATAAATGCTTAACATAAATATGCTTAAGTTCTCTTGCAAGTTTCATATCTGCTTTGCACCACCTTATCAGGTGTGTGTGGCAACACTATTTGACTGAAGAGAAAAATTTTTCTCTCTGGGGACACAATTTCACATTTCTGGAAAAGTGCTGGTGGTGGTGGTGGGGTGGCAGGCTCAAAAATGCTTAGTACCATAAATATGTTTAAGTTCTCTTGCAAGTTTCACATCTGCTTTGCACCATCTTCTCAGGTGTGTGCGGCAACAGTATTTGACTGAAGGGAAGCATTTTTCTCTCTGGGGACACAACTTCACATTTCTGGCAAAGTGCTGGTGGTGGGGTGGCAGGCCCAAAAATGTTAGTACCATTAATATGTTTAAGTTCTCTTGCAAGTTTCATCTGCTTTTACCGCCTTCTCTCAGTACTTGCGGCCTTATATTTGACTGAAGGAAAGCATTTTTGCTCTCGGGAAACAACATCACATTTCTGGCAAAGTGCTGGTGATGGTTTTGGGGTGGCAGCACAAAAATGCTTAGTACCATAAATATGTTTAAGTTCTCTTGCAAGTTTCACATCTTCTTTGCACCACCTTCTCAGGTATGTGAGGTGACAGTATTTGACTGAAGGAAGTGTTTTCTCTGGGAACACAACTGGACATGCTGGCAACTGCAGTAAACATGTTAAGTGCTTAAAACAGATTTATGTGGTTTTTATGTCTTTTCCCTCTGGTCACAGCCTGTGAGGCCTCTCTCAGGCATCATGGCCTGATCCTGCCTGCCTGAGGTCTCCCCATCCCAAGCATCCTCTCTCCCTCCTTTTCCTGCAGCCAGTAGCCCTGGCTTGACCCCTCCAGGGTGGGGTCTCCCCTCCTCTTTGGCACTCTCTTATAGACTGGCCAAGCTGAAGGTGAGGGCCTGGGTGGAGGAACTGGGAGGCCGGGTAGGTGAGATCCAGCAGTGGTCGTGGGGGCCAGGTGTCGTTGCCTAGCCTGCAGAGCTAGTTGTTTCCTAGTTCTGTTGCACTCCTCCCCCCCTCACGAGCATGGTGTGCAATGACACCATGGTGCATGGCAACCCTGCCAGCTTCTGCCACACTCCCCCACGTCTTTTTGTTCACTTCCTGCAGCACCCCCGATCTCCACCAGGGATCGCTGGGACACCGGACAACCCTGTACCCCCCCCGAGAGAGGAGAGCAGTCCGTCAGATACTCAATCTTCTCCCTTCCCTGACGACCCCCAGCGCCCGAGCTCACTTCCTAACTTGGGTCACCGGCATAACTCGAGGTGTGGCGTCCAGCGCCTCAACCCTCAGCGCCACTTGGCTGGCCTATAAACAGATTTATATTTAACTTCTCAGAAGAATAGCTCACATTTGTGTTATGGTTTGCACTTCTTTAGGTGGCTGGCGGTTGCACACAACTACCAGCCACGTGCCATCACATACAATGGGGAAGCAATTTATTTAATGTGGCAAATACTTGACATTTGTGGATAGAGGGAGTACACATGATGAATCAGTAACAAAAGCAAAAGGAATGAAAGTGGTTCATCATGCGTAAAAGGATTAAAGAAATAACAGAACTGGACAGGCAAGGACAGCCAAACAAACAAGACAATACTAAAAAGAGGATAGAGAAAAACACATGAAAAGAACAGAATGTTTTTTTTTTATTTTATAAATTTTATATTTTTGTGGTGTTTTAATTTTTGACTGGGAGGACTAGAGTGGAGAAATTAAGAATGCAGATTATGGAACAATTAAATATAAAATAAACAGTGTCTGGCAACCTCTCAGACAACCCCACCTGCACTGCCAGAGATGAGCAATGCCCACCTCCACCACCACCACACAGCTCAGCCAGGAGAGTGAGGATCATCTCATGGCTGGACATAAAGTGTCCAGCCAATCCATCACTTCCTGCGGAAAGTGTTAAAATCATACCTCATATCCTGCACCTCGGCCACAAAATTGCCACATTGCCATGTGTGGCAAGTGCCATGGGGTCATCAGGCTGATGTCTAGGAGGTACAGGCCGAGTACTGCTGCGGTCACTCCTACTGCTACAGTGATGATTCACAGTCAAAGCAGCATCACCGCCAACCTCCTGCTGCTGCATATGGTCCCCAGGGCCATCACCACCACCACGTGATGAAGCCACATCGTACTCCTTGGCCCTCCACTCATTGAGGTGGTGGAAGCGGAGGTGCTTCCTCTGGCCACTGGTCCCAAGGTGGGTCCCTTTTTTCCCCCACCTGAGACAGCACCCACACACCTTGCAGATGGCCACCATCTCATCTGCAGGGTGCATTTCCAAAAAGGTCCCACACTACAGAGCATCGTGGGAGTGGGGGAGCACCAGATGAGGCAGCAGGCTCTTGCTGATAGGACTTGTGGCTGCTGCTGCTGTTCTTCCTACTGCTGTGATTCCAGCTGCTGCTGCTTCTCTTGCTGTTGTTGCTGCTGCTCTGCAGCAGCAGAACTCCCTTCCTGAGCTGGGGGGAGCAGTTCCTCTGGTAAATGCATGCCTGCTGAGGTGAATAACTGTACCTACAGCCCCACCCTGTTTTGAATCCTCCAAGTCCTGACCCTGCCCTCCATTACAAAAAAAAAAGAAAGAAAGAGTAAGAAAAAGTGAGAAAAAGTGTAGACTAACAACATTTTAAACTCAGAAACTACAGTAAAGAAAGTTAAGTAACAGAACTCAAAATGGTGTAAAATATTAAAATGATAAGATATAAAATGATGGTGCCACAAGTGATCAGAGACTGTCTAGCACACTGTCTCCTACAGCTACCATTGCTGAAATGAAAGTGAAACATTCACTTCCTGCCTGCCTGGAGTCTCCCATGTAACCTACTGTAAGTGAATCATGTGACAAACCATGTTTTTCATTAACTTCAAAGTTACAAACAAAGTTGAAGTTAGCTTCGAAGTTAACCAGTGATGTTTTGGCAACAGAAGCTAATTACCTTCGAAGCTACTAATGTAAGTCGAAGTTAACATCAAAGTTAATTGTCAAAATTTGGCACCAGATGGCACATTTCTGGCAAAGTGCTGGTGGTGGTGGTGGGGTTACTAACATAAGTCGAAGTTAACTTCAAAGTTGACCGGCAAAATTTGGCACCAGAAGCCAATTTTGCTAAATTTTTCACAGGTGAATTTGGTAACTTTGAGGGGAATTCGCAGGTGGAGTAAAACTTCACACCATCTCTAGTTAGCACCAGCTTAGAGATGTGTAAAAATGGCAAACTTGACTCCATGAAAGTAATTTGTGAAGTCTGCCACATTCATGAAGTGCAAAGTGCTGATTCTGTAAGTTTTGCAGGAAAAGTGTCCTTTTCAAGCAAAAGTCAGAGCAAAATTAAGATGAGCGTTAATGCGAAGTTCCAACTTTTCCTTAACGTTGCTTGAAAAGTGCCATTTCCCCAGGAAACTCAATGGAAGTGAAAAGTGGCAAAGCAGGCACTCGTTAAGCTGTTTGTGGAGGTAAATTTTGCTACTTTGCCGGTACTTCACTGGCAAAGTAAGACTTCACAACATCTCTACACCAGGTCTAGCACTGCACTGTATCTAGTGGGCTCCTTAACTAGCTGCTTGAGAAAAGCCCTTTGTTGGGAGACAAGAATGACCCTGTTCCTAGCCAAAGCTGCAGTTGGAATGCTCCAACTGATATCTAACAGATTGAAGTCCCCAATTTGCAGCACCTTCCCCTTAGTTGCCATCCTGATGACCGCTTTTCCAAGTGCCTTATCAACTCCGCTCCCTCTGTTGGAAGTGCATATAGTATATCACCCTGAATGGAATGCAGCCCAGTATCTGCCTTCAGGATAACCCACAGCACCATCAGCCCTTCTTTTTCCTCCAGGTGCCTGTGTACTTCCGTGGTCTTGATTCCCTCCCTCACATATAGTACAACCCCTCCACCAGTCCTTCTTTCCTATAACTCCAGAATGGAGAGTAACCCAGTATGGCCATGTCTCAGTCATGGCTGTCAGTGCATCACGACTACGTTATGGCCGCCAAATTCAGGTAAACCTCTGCCATAATGGCCTACAGGTCTGGAATTTTACTTCAAAGACTTTTTGCTGTGGTGCACATGGCTGTCCTTACTTTGCTTCCTCCCTGCCTCCTTTTCTGCTTCCCTTCATACTGCTTATGCTTTTTCCTGGAATAAATCATGCAGGTACCATGTGCTTAAGCCCATATACATGAGGGTGCTGGCTAGCTCAATCCGATCACTGCAGACTAAAAAACACAAACAAGCAACACTCCTGGAAAAATTAAAAAAAAAATTTTGTACACAAGAACTCATGGTTTGCTCAGCAGAACTCCAAGAGGACAGTGGCACTAAACTCATAGAAACATAGAAACATAGAATTTGATGGAAGATAAGGACCGCTTGGCCCACCCAGTCTGCCCATTTCTCTACATATTGGATAAGCTGCAGATCCTAGTTAACCAGCAGTCTACTTCTTCCTAACCCCCACCAGAACTTCCTTATGTCTGTCCCATGCATTCTTGAATTCCCCCACTGTTTTGACCCCACAGTCTCCTCAGGGAGGCAGTTCCACATGTCCACCACCCTATCCATAAAAAAATACTTCCTCACTTTGCCCCAAGCTGTCCATCCTCTATCTTCAAATTGTGCCCCCTTGTTCTTGCACATCTCTTTTTTTGAAAGATGCTACCCTCTTGGACTTTGTTGATTCCCTTGAGGTACTTGAAAGTTTCTATCATGTCCTCCCTCTCCATCCTTTCCTTGAGGATATACATATTAAGCTCTTTTAGCCTCTCTTTCTCTCTCTTCTTTCTTCATATGGCTTCTGGTGCAGACCCTGCACCATTTTAGTTGCCCTCCTCTGGATTGCTTCCATCCTGTCTATGTCCTTGCGGAGATGGGATCTCCAGAACTACACACAGCACTCCAAATGGAATCTCACCAATTGTCTGTACAGTGGGATAACAACTTCCTGTTTTTTACTGGTGATGCCTCTCCTATACATCCCAGTATCCCCCAGCCCTCTTCACTGCCTTCTCAAATTGCTTTCTTACTAGTTCATCTGATGCTAGCTACCCCAGGTCCCTTTCCATTTTTGTTGTTGTTAGTAACCCCCCATTGTATACTCTTCCCTGGGTTTTTGTTTCTCAGGTGCATTACTTTGCACTTCTTTTGCACTAATTTAAGCTGCCGTACTTTTGACCATTCCTCCAACCTTGTAAGTCCTTCTCATCCTCCCCATCCCCACTTGTGTATCAACCCTGTTGCAGATGTTTGTGTTGTCTGCAAGAGTCATACTTTATCTTAAGTGCCTCTGCAAGTATCACTTATAAAGACATTAAAAGGACCAGTTGCCAGTCCAGTGGCGCAGAGGTTTGAGGCACTAGGCGCCACACTCGAACCACACCTCAGAGGAGGGGATACGCCCGGACAAGGGATGAGCCAGGACACCTGAGGAGTTGGCTGCAGATCTGTGGTAGGAGAGAGCTCGGGAAGAGGATAGCAGGGGTGGAAGCCCGAAGGAGAGGGGCACACCAGAGTGTCAGAGGAGGTTAAAAAAAAAAAGGAAAAGACCAGTCCCTGTTCTAAACCCTGCGGTACACTGCTAATAACACCCCTTTCTTCGGAGTGGACTCCGTTTACTATTACCCTGTGTGTTCTGTTCTCCAGCCAATTTTTTTATCCAGGTTTCCACCCTAGGATCCACCCCCAGGCTGGCTAACTTGTTTATTAATCTTTCGTGTGGGACTGTGTGAAATGCATTGCTAAAGTCTAGGTAAGCCATGTCCACAGCCCCTCCCTGATCTACTACTTTGGTCACCCAGTCAAAGAAATCTATTAGATTCATCTGACATGACCTTCCCGCTGTGAATCCATGCTGCCTTGGGTCTTGTGCCCCGCTGGCCTCTAGGTACTCAACAGTTCTTTTTTTCTGATGTGATTCCATCATTTTCCCTACCACTGATGTCAAACTAACAGGTCTGTATTTTCCTGCCTCTGCTTTGCTCCCAATTTTGTGAAGGGGAATAGCATCCGTACTTCTCCAGTCCTCAGGTACCACACCATCCTTCCATGATTTGTTAAAAAGGGTAGTCAGTGGTGTCACTAGTTCTCCCCTTAGTTCTTTTAGAATTCTGGATTGAATCCCATCAAGTCCCATTGCTTTGTCCACCTTCAGTTTCAGGAGTTCTATCAGGACCCTTTCTTCTGTGAATGGACAGATATCGACCCCCCTATCCAGAGTGCTTCTATTGACTGGATTAGGTACCTCCCCCTCTTCTTTTGTGAATACTGAGCAGAGTATTTGTTCAGTATCCTGCTTTTCATTGTCATCCTCTGCCCACCCATCCTCCCGTTATTAAGCCTCACTATCCCTCCTTTGGTCTTTCTTCACTCTCTAATGTACCTATAAAAGGTTTTATCCCACTTCTTAACTGAGTTGGCTATCATTTCCTCAGTTTGGGCCTTTGCTATTCTAACTGCCTTCCCCACTTCCTTCTGCTTTAACTGGTATCTTCTCTTCCCTGCTCCTTCTGTGTTTTCTTATACTTACTGAATGCTATCTTTCTCTATAACCTTCCCTGCCACCTCTTTTGAGAACCATAGTGTTTTTTCCTTTATTTTGATTTGTTTAGTCACGTCACACAAAGGATTATTGCGCTGTGATGGCAGTTTGATGTTTCCCATTGTTCCTTCAAAGCCTCCTTCTTGCCCATTTGCTTTTTCTTTTCTGAGGCACTTTCCCATTTTGCCAAAGTCAGCCCTCTAAAATACAGTACCTCACATTTGAATGGCTTGACTCTACAGCTGTGTTTATTGTGAATCACACTGTTTGGTGGTCACTTGTTCCCAGATGGCTACCCACTTCTAAATCTGAGATCCTTTCTCTCTGTCTCCATTTGAGAGCACCAGGTCTAAGATTGCTCCATCTCAAGTGGGTTCCCATACTGGCTGTCTGAGACATGCCTTATAGGGCATCAAGAATGACCCTGCTCTTGGATGTGGCTACAGCAGAGGTGCTCAGTCAACAGCTAGCATATTCAGGTCCCCCATGAACAATATCTCCCCTTTCTCTGCCATCCCAAGGATGCCTTTTATCATTTCTTGTCCATTTCCTCCCCCTGAGACTGGGGTCTGTATACAACCCCCATGCAGATTGTGGTGCCATTTCCTGTCTCCAGGGTGACCCACAGTGCCTCCTCTCCTCCCTGTTTACCCTTTAGTTCGATTGCTTTTATCTCTTCCCTACATAGAGAGCTACTCCTCCTTCTTCTACCCTCCATGCCCTCCAGCAGATTGTATACCCTGGTATGTTGACATCCCAGTCATGATTCTCTGTGTACCATGTTTCTGTGACTGCCACAATATTTAGGCTTCCTCTTCCATCAAGGCCACTAGTTCAGGAAGCTTGTTACCCAGACTATGGGCATTGGTACTCATTGCCTTCCATTTTTTGATGGCCTTACCCCTTTTAGCCCCATCGCCCTCCATTTACCCCTGCCCTTCTCCCTAACGACTTCTCTATTTTGATGTTTATCTAACTAACTACCCTGTTTTGTGGGTGGGCTGGCATTTTCCTGCTCCTTTTCAGTGTCTACCCCCTTGGCTAGTTTAAATGCTTGCCAATGAAGCATTTAAACCTCTCACCTAGGATTCTAGTTCCCCTCCTGGACAGATACAGACCATCATGCACAGTATAGATCTGTGTTCCTCCAGGTGGACCCCCCAGTCCCAATGAAGTCAAAACCCTGAGCTCTGCACCCATTTTTAACCACTGATTGAATCCCATGGTGCGGAGCACCCTAGCCTCACCCATGCCATAGACAGGCAGCAACTCCGAGAAGATTACCATGTGTGCTATTTGTCTAGGCCCCTCCCCAACTCCACAAACTCACCCTGCACTGCTCTGATCCTATTCCTGGCCAGGTCATTTGTCCCTAGGAGAACAATGACATCCAGCACCCCCCACCATGCAGCTGCTCCCACATCCTGAGGTTCGCTCCCTGTCCCTCCAAGCCATGTTGCGGGCAGGCTGCCCTCCCTCTCCCTCCTTCCCCAGTTCTACCACCCTAACAATTAAGTCCACCACCAGGAGTTGTTTTCTTCCCTGTGGGGTCCTGTGTCACCCTCCTGTGGGTCTTCTTTGTGGAAGTTCCCAGCATCCTCCTTGGTCTCCACTATGGGTGCCTCTTTAGAGGACCACGCTCTTCAGAATGGTGTATGAATTGTGGAGGAACAACTGGAGAATGCACTTCTGTTCAACACCATCACCCTCCCTGAGCCCACCATGGTCCAACCGCTCCTCTTTCTTGGCAAACTCTGAGGCAGCAGCGGTGGCCCTGGTGGTTCCTGGGTGGGAGAAGAGGTCATCTAAATTCTGGCCAACTCAGCTTGGAGACCAGCAACCTCCTCCCTCAGACCAGAGAGGTGCCTGCAGATGGGACAACACCACATCCTCCAGAATGTCTCCTGGAAGAATGTCACTCCACAGCCCCTGCACTGCGCCACTCCCATCATGTCCTATTTGTGGCCCCTCGATTGTTGTTTTGTATGCTAACTCTTTTTTCTCTGTTTTCTTTTCTTTTTTTGTTTGTTTTTCTCCTACTTTCCTACTGCCTCTGTGCCCTTACAGTTCCTGCCCTTCCTGTTCTGGGACAGGAAGTTCCTGTATTCCTCAGTAGTCTCCTTCTTACTTGCTAGACCTCAAGCTGCTAACCTTTTTCTTCGCTTCTTTCCCTGTCTTTCTCTCCTTCTTTAGTGACATACAGCTTATCTCTCCTCCTATTGTATGTGCCTTTGTAGACCTAGTTGCTAGCTACACCCTTTGTAATTCTGCCTATATACCAGATAAGCTATTGTTTGTGTTGTGCTACCTAACTCCAGTGATTCAGGTCTAAACATGACCCTTTATCAGGGATGGAAACCCAAAGTGCAGGGGTTTACCACCTTGCTCTTGGAGCACTGAGTAAGCCATGAGCTCTTTTGCACCACAAATTAGGTGTGTTTTTTTTTTTTTACTATTTTTCCTTGGAGTTGTGCTTTTTTGTGTTTTATGTGCTGTTTCCTGAAGCTCCCCCGACCCTTCCATGGTTCCACTAACCCACAGCGACATACATTTTGTCAACGCCAATTACAGCATTGGCAAAATGTCACCAAGTACTGCAGTGCCAGGCATTTGGTCTCCCAGGAGGTAAGGTGCCAGAGCACCCTCCCAGGAAACAATCAGCTTTTACAGGGGCCTTCACCCCCGCACCCCCAGAACTAAATATAATCTTCTCTGGGGCAGGCATGCCACATAGTGGGTAGAAACTGAGTGGGAGCAAAGGGCAACAGGTGTGAGAGGTGATCTAAAATCAAGACCGCCCTTTACTGTCACCTTTGTTGCGGCACAGTAATGCAGCAGCAAAATGTAGTCATCAACTTGATAAACTACACCTTCCCATTTCCTTGTTACCTTCTCCATTACTTGTCACCTTCCTCCTTTCTTCTTGCTTTCCTGATTTTTACCCATTGTCTTCTGTCATATCCCCAGTCCTGTCTTCTTGTACTCCTGCCATCAGGGAGTTTTCTCACCTCGGGCTCTCCCTCCCTGCTGCTTCACCATCTGGGAGGAAATAGTTGCTTCCTTTGGTTTTACAGCCCCCTCCCCCCAGCTAGTTGAAATGCACATCCAAGTAGCATTTATGCCTCCTGCTAAGGACTGTGGTCCGCCCTTCCTGGAAAGATGCAGGCTTCTGTCCCATAGGGTCCCATATCATCCCAGGTTGAATCATAGTCCCCAATATAGCTGATATCCCTACTTCATGCACCATGCCTGCAACCAATTGTTACTGGCCCTGATGCAGAGTGTCCTATCCTCTCCATGGTTATATACAGGTAATACCTCAGCAAAGCCCCAGTGTGCTCTACCTGCTTGAAGCAACTCCCCAGCTCCCTGAGAATTTTGCACACTATCCCTACCCTGTCCCTTGCCAATTAATTTGTCCCCAGGTGGACAATAACTTCTAGCTCCCTCCCTCCCATCTCTTGCTGCCCTAGCGATCCTCTAGAGCCACTCTACATCCCTCCAGGTCAAAGCACCTCTTTTGCACTTCACCTCCCTCTCCCTTGTTCCCCCTGCTCCCAAGTCTATCCCACTAACACTAGAGTTCCCCACCAGTAGGTGCTTCATTCTCAGCTGGGGGCCTCTACCTCCTTGGGGGCCTTCCTTTCTGAGGACACTCACTTTATCCTTTCCCCTTACTATAGTTGTCTCCTCCCTTCTGCCTCTTCCTGCCAGTATGGTGAAAGAAATGTGCAGTGGTACTGGCTGAGGAGTGTGTACCCTTCCCACCTTCTTTACCATTTCAGAGCCCACCAAGTCTAACTGCTCTGCCTCTGCCTCTGCCTAGGCATTCTCTGGGGGCAGACTTGGTGATCCCTGCATGGGGAAGATGGTTCTCTGTACCCTTTCCAATTCATCCCAGAGTCCAGCAACCTCTGCTGTAAACCTGGAGAGTGAAGACAAATGGAACAGCACCTCAGCCTCCAGAAGGTGTCCATAAAGACTGCAGCTCCATACCCATTGCACTGCACCACTATCATGGCATTTCTTTTTTTTTTACCTTAGTGCCTGATGAAACTTCCCTGTATCTTACTGCCTCTTTTCTATTATTGTTGAATACCTACCTCTACCTTTGTTTGTCTGAAATGTATTTGGTACCTTACCCTAGATAGTGTGTCTCTTGTTTTGCAAACCATGACCCAGATATTCAGAAGTGTGCCCAAGGGGTGCGCAATGGACTGCGCAGCACAAAGCAGATGCTCCATGGGGCAATGGATGCCATATTCAGACAGTGCACCACTGACATTCGTTGGCACAAAGCAGACTGAATATAGCAATGTTGCACCAATGCACAACCAGATATGCACTGGCACAGCCAGGAATGTGTAGGAGTAAGCAAGGATGCATAGTCCAGTGGGCTGAGCAAGGGCAACAGGGAAGCAATGTCAGGACTGCACAGGAGCACAGTGCCCCACCAGCATAGCTGGACACAAACAACAAGGGCATACCATCCTGGACACACCACTGGGCACCAGGGAATGGCACAAACAGGACACCGGTATGCCAACAGCAGCACAGGGCACAAGGGCCACCAACCCACCCTGAAGGCATGCCAGCACCAGAGCCTCCACAACATGTACCCAACAGGCAGTGATGCAGTGGACAGTGGGCAAGATGCCGGGACACCACATAAGCACAGAGGACAGTGAAACAAGGGAGAGGGAGGCACTGGGGATCCAGGGGCACACAGGCCATAGCCCTGCCTGCTCAAGGGCACAGCACTGCAAGCAACATCAGCAGGGGGCAGCAAGCCATGCAGAAGGAAGAGAAGCACTGGCAGACAATGACACAAGACACAGTATAGCACACAGTGTAGTGCAACACCCACCACACAGGGGCACACATGTGACAGGGACATGGCACACAGGCCTAGCGCATGCAAGAGCAATGTCCAGAGAACACAGCAGTGGGACACCAGGGGACATGCCATGCATACCATCAGACACCTGCAGCATGGCTCAACATGCCAACCACAAAGGAAATACAGACACAAATGTTGTGGCAAAATAAAGCTTTACTTCCAGGTAAAGTACAAAACAGTGCCAACAGGGCAACTAGGAACAGCAACAAGGGAATACAGGGAAAGGTAAATGGGATGCAGGGACAGGGACCGTGGGCCATGACAGAGGGGAGGTTGGATGGACAAGGTAACAGGGGGTGGGCAGATTATGACCAATCTGCAGCCCTGATATTCCCAGGGCAGATCAGCAATGAACCCACAAGAATGCCTGCAGCCACTGCACATCCCTCCTTAGGGCCTCCATCTCAGCCAGGTGGTGCCACAACTCCCACAGCACCATGATCACCTGAGAATTCAACCTCCTTTGCAGCCCGAGCATGACAAACAGGACCCCCACCATATGTGGCATCCATCTGTGTTGGGCCCAGACACCAGTCTGACCTAGGAGAAGGGACAGAACAGGTGATAAGTGACACGCCAAAAGCAGCTCCGGCCACCTGAATGTGCACACTGGAAAGTGAATGCACACACCAGTGGACAGCCCGCTGAGGGCCTATGCACAAAGGGGAGCACCAGCCAGTCTCACAGCAGACCACAGCATGATGGCCAGGCCACCTCGGGTGACAGGCACACACAGCAGCACGATGGGTGCAGCTGTGCATGTGCACACCACACAATGCATCTTACAGGCACCCCATGGCCACACACAGAATGGTGTCTGCATGCACACACCCACGGGCAGCACAGGGGCACCACCACACAGTGGACACAGGCACATAGCATGCACAAGCAGTGCAGCACTGTAACAGCCACTGGGGCATCCACCCATGCAGTGTCCACACATGGTAGCGTCACCCATGGCCGATCCCTGCAACCCACAGAGCCCCACAGATGCACAGCACAGTACTGCGCACATGCCTACCTGTCAAGCCCTGCGCTGATGTGCCAGCTGCAGCAACTTACACTTCTGGACATCCATGGCCACAGCCGCCCTGGCCCACCTGCGGTCCTCCTGACCTGTGGATGGAAAAGAGAGAGACACGTGAACATGGGTGGAATGTCAGGCACCCCATCCCAGGCACACAGCTGGCACAGCGTTGGATGAGTACACCACCCACCCCTGGGACCTGGTGCCAGTACAACAGCAACATGCGGCAGGGTGCATGGTGGTCCAGCAGGACACACAGCACCCGCCAGCACTGTGCACATGTAGCACACCCAGCAGCATGGAACATGTTCACAACAGGCATGCATGAAGTATGTGGATGCCCATCTGGCTGTAGTACAGCGCCTCACTGCCCCCAAGCCTGGAGCCTGCACCGGTGGGGATCCCTCTGTCATCGTCCCCATAGTGGTGTCGACATTTGCTCAGCTGTGCGCAGCATGTCTGTGTTGTGTTCGAGATCTGATGCCACCCTGACCCACACCTGTATCCTAGGCACTTGCACTGCCACATTACCATACAACTGGTGAGCATATGTATGGCTCCACCAGCACAACGAAGTTACACATTTCAACCTCTGACCAGTTGTGAGCCCACTGTGAATGTCCAGTGGAGCCTACCATGTCACCCAGTACACAGGTACAAGTGCAGAGAGTGTTGTGGCCTGCATAGCATGCACATGGTGATGCCCAAGTATGTTGTGCAATAGCTGACCTATGTATGCGACCGCACAGCACATGGATGTGCAATTGACATGTGATATGGCATTGTATTGCACAGCCCCTCTCATGCACACCAAGGCATGGCCTGACAGGTGCACGAGATCATGGCCATGACCCTGATGGCACACGGCGTGACCCTGCACAACTGCGTGCATGCATCCACCGTGCGCTGTAGGTGGCATGGTGCATCTGGTGTGTATGCACCCTGTCGTGCATGTACAATGGTGGCCTGTCATGCAGCACACATGGTTGCGCAATAGGTAACTGGACATGGTACCACTGATGGCGCACATGTGCAATGCACTCACAACACTCATGCACAGATACTGCACCACAAGGTTGCTCCAGCACAACAAGGTTGAGCATGGAGCAAATTCGTAGTATTCATTAGCCATATGCAAATCACCTCATGAGGCTATGCATGGCTCAGTCGGGCTTATTTGCATCTCATTACAGTTGCGCAAATGCTCATTTGTATGTGATGTGCCATAAAAGTGACACAATTAAGTATAGGCCACTAACAGGTATTGCAGCCAGTGTGGTAAGGGGATGCACATGCTGGGAATGGGAGGACCATGCTGACAGTGCATCACAGCTCTTGTGTAGACACGTTTGGCTGATGGCCCCTACTTTCACTGTCCACTGGTAGCATCCTGTCTGAGGCTGAGGGAGCAGAGAAGCAAGGGCCTGCATGGAAGCACAGGCCCAATTTCACTAACGAGGAACAGCAGGCACTGTTTGAGGCCTACCTCAACAGGGAGGACCTGCTGAGTGGCACCACAGACACCCTGCAGGACAGGTAAACCAGGTGGGCTGCAGTGGCCACCTATGTCAATGCCCATGGCAGGCATCAGAGAAGTGCATAGGAGTACAAAAAGAAGGAGGGGATGGACAGACGGCACATAACAGAAAAGGTGGCAGCCATCAGGGCATCCTGTAACAGGACGGGTAGGGGCCCCACCACCACCACAACACTGATGGTGACGGAGAAGCTGGTGGCTGTAACCATCAGCTGTGCCACCATTGAGGGTGTCCATGGTGGGGAATTTCAGATAGTTGGCAGCCCCTCACACAGCACTGTGGTCACGCGAGCCTCACACACAGGGGTTGCAGGGCTGGCCCATGCAGGCATGTTGGATGCTGTGCTGCGTGATCAAGTGGGTGTGGCATGCAGCTGTGCATGGCACACAGTGGACAGCAAACATGGCAATGTGCACACTGGAACTATGGGGAGGCTGAAAGACTAACAACCAGTGGCTCTTGCACATGCATCAGGGTGTGTGACGTGGCCAACCAGCCACGGGCACTGCATGCCGCATGCACATGCAGCATGGTGCAAGGCACCAGGGTCATGGCTGCAGCCTGCCACCCCACCACATGTGGCACTGTGTGCATTGACCCCATGCCAGACATGCACTGTGCATGTGCCATGCACCACTGCTGGCCAGCAAGGCAGGCTTGTCATGTGTGCTGTTACTGTTGTGCCCACCCTGGCGTATGCTGCCTCCGGCTGTACATTGGTGCATGCCAGCACAGGTGTGCCACGTAGCAGCATGGGACACTGGATCAGCCTGCATGGTGCTGTCACCACCACTACTGATGTCTTTCTGTCTTCCACAGCCATTACACCTCCGCAGCACAACACGGGATACCACCACCAACAGTGGACCAGAGGAGTGTTGCCATCAACATTTATGGGTATCTGTGACAGAGACTGTGCACAATGGAACAGTGTGGGCTGCTGGATCAACTGGGCCTGGACACCGATGACACGTTATCGGTGCTGCTGCTTGAGAGGGCCTGCCCGTACACAGGCACGCAGCTGGGCAGTGCATCTGACTCTGATGACAACATGACACTGATCCTGGACAGCATCGGCCAGGCGGTGCTGCCTGGGGTGTAAGGACAGACACAGGCACCGGTGGACTCTGGCGACATGCCGGGATGACTATGCAGCGCACTCTGACCATGGCCACTCAGTGGCATGTGGCACCGCCACTGTGCCTGGTGAGGGGGAGTGTACTGCGGTGGACACCATTGCCACAGGGATGGCCCAGCAACCAGCTTGGCAGCAGCAGTGGGATGCAGTGACCACTGTGCAGCACACCAAAGGGGCCCACCCCTGCTCCACCCCCTGCGTGGTTCCCTATGCAGCCTCCACAGGAGAGAGACATTGAACAGTATGCCATGCCACCCCCAGCAGGCCAGCATTTGCTGCAGGCTGTGCAGGGCACTGACTAGCTGGAGGAGCACAGCAACCTGCTGCGGGCATCCATGGACAACCAGGCATCACTCAGAGCAGAGATCCATGCACTGCTGGTTGAGGTGCATCAGTTGGATGAGGGGCAGGACAGTGGGCATGAACAGTTCATTGGTGAGCTCAGGCAGCTGTGGGAGGCCACGTCCACATCACTGGACTGCATAGTTGGTACCATTGCCACTGGATTTGCATAGCTGGTGTTCACTGGGCATGGTCGTGCATGGAGGACTCCCTGTAGTGGCTCATCAACACCATGGGCACAGCATCTGGTGACCACTTCACAGCTGATGTCAGGCTCCAACATGCACATCCCGACACTCTGGCACATCCCTGTTCACCAGACTCTATACCCCAGTGAGGACCCAGTCATGTTCTCAGGCCTCCACCCCCATGAGTCTGTTGGACACTCCCCTGGTGGCTGTTGTGCAGCCTGGATGTGGCCACTCTGTGGCTGTGGTGGCCGTGGCACTACGCAGTAAGCCTGCTTCATGTGCTGTCGGTTACTGCTGACCACTGCTGCTGTCAAGTGCACACATGTGTGGTGCCACCTTGTACATGTGGTGATATGCATGTGTAGTGTGGGGGACATCCTCAGTGTGTTCTTGCTGTGCTGCAGGACCTTGTGGCATTGGTGTGATGATGGAAGCTCCCTGTCAGCTTTGCTGTGCGCTGCTGTCATGTATCTGATCCATGCCATGTCCTGCTGCTCATGTGTATGCATGCCCATGCCTGTGCTCTATACTGTGTGCTTGTGGCTGTGTGGCTGTGCGGCTGTGCATTCCCTGTTCATGCTGTGTGTGTGTGCCTGAGTTAGCGCACACATCCCTGTGTGCCCGTGTGCCCCTGTGGGTGAGTGGGTGTCCATGCACATACAGCAGGTATGTCATTTCACTTACCTCTGGTCTCCAAAGTGCTGCTGTGTGATGGTGGCCCGGTGCCTCCTGGCCTGTTCCGCCAGCTCGGGGTACCTCCTCCCCATGGGTGGCTGCACATTCCCTTCCAGCCTATTGTCACCATCATCATCACTGCTGTTGCCCTCATACACCTGGACAGCTACTCCATGGTCAATGGCCATATTGTTCAGCATGCAGCAGGCCAGGAATAGGCCACAGGTTTTCAATGGCTGTACTGTAGGGCACCACCTGATCTGTCTAGGCAATGGAAATACATCTTGAGCATGCTGAAGACACACTCAATGACATTGCATGTGGCAGTGTGTGCCTCGTTGTACCCTCTCCTCCGCAGTTGTGGCTGGGTGCTGGTAGGGGTGAGCAGCCAGGGCCTCAGTGGATATGCACTGTCACCTGTGTGGGTAGAGGATACAGTTGTCACTTTGCATTGGTTGCTTGCCCCCCTCATCTCTGCTACCCGCTGCCACAGAGCACACTCCTGCCTTCTGTGTTTCTGGCCCCTGTCCATGTCATGGCAGCACTCGCATCCCTCCTGATGCCCTGCTCACCTAACAGGCACCCTGTGGGGATATACCCATGCTCGACTCTCTGGCACAGGATGGAGCTGTGCCAGATAAATGCATCATGTGCACTTCCAGGGTGTGTGGCACAGACATTGGTGATGCACTCCATGGCTTTGCACACCACCTGGCAGTTGACTGAGGGGTACCCCTTCCTATTCATATAGGTGGCCCCCCGCTGGGTCAGGTGGTGTGCATATGGCACATGGGTGTAGTTTATGGCCCCTATCATGCCTGACATGCATGCCGCCTTGTGGAAGTCCTGCATGTTTGCTGTACACTCTGCCTGTGTGCTTGGGAATCATATGTACTCCAAAGCATGTGGCAGCAGGGCGTTGAGAATCTGTGTGAGGCAGTGGAGCGTGGCTGACTGGGTGATCCCCGTGGTTTCCCTTGTTGGGTTCTGGAAGATGCCCGTGGCGACCAGGCACTCCGCTGCTATCACTTTTGTCTCCATTGACATGGCATGACACCTTCTGGTGGGTGCCTGCAGCTCATCATAGCACAGCTCACAGAGCTGCCTCAGAATATCCCTGTTCAGCCGGTACTGGCCCATGATTCCTACATCACCATAGTCCTCAAAGGTGAGGCAGGCACGGCACCATCTGTGTTGGGTGTACTGCCGCCGGTCCCTTCCTCGGCTATGTTGCTTTTCGTTCCTCCTCCTCACACCCCTCACTACTGCTTCCATCAACAGTGGCCCTGCATCCATCGCTGCCTGTCAGTGTTGCACATCTGCTGTGTGTGGGTTTGAGAGTCTTTTTATATGCTTAAGTCTGTCTGGTGCATTCTGTGGATTGTTCCTGACTTGCATGCGTGATTTTCGGCTGAATATGTCATTGCGCTGCTTATTCAGGAGTATGCCCTTGCTTGCACTGCATGCATTACTCTCATGCATCTGCACATTGTGATTTGAGCTGCACATTCACTATAGTTGAATATGGCTGTGGGGCGCAGTACTGTGGTTGCACATGCGCATCTCGGTTATGCATTGCGCAACTGCTCTGAATATCTGGGCCCCTGTGTACCTCACATTCACAACACCCAGAGAGATGTTCAGGCTTACAAATATTCAAGTAACAAAAGTATTTGTTTACTTATATTTACATATTAAAGTGCTGAGAAACATGCTCTGCATACCACAAGGTGCCTTACCCCAGAGACCACCAACAAAATGTCCGACAGTGTTTTGTGCCTGGAGGAGAAAGGGGAGGACTATGGAGTTTTGAGACCTTGCAGTATGAACGTTTTGCTCAGCACTTTGAAATGCAATGTAAGCAAAGAAAGCCATTTGTTACTTGCTTTTTGTAAGTATGAGAATCTGTTCAGTTATGGTGAGTGTGAGGAACACGTGGTTTGCTGCTCTTGAGTTTTTACCATGCACACCACTTTACCCTAAAGCAGCCCCTTTCCTGCACAGTACTATTTCTTGATTTCCCTTTTTCAACCCACCCACCTGTGCCTAACTTGCTGTGGGTGTCTTCTACTCCTTACCTCCTTACCCAAACTTGTTTATTACCCTAACTTTGATCAGGTGTCTCCTCCTTTCCCATTTCACCCTCCTTACCTGTACCTACCTTATCCTGGTTCCTACTACTCCTTACCCACTAGATTTGTACCCTCTACCTGTAGCTACCTACCTTGACGTTGACTACTGCAGCATACCAGAACACAGTGGTATTCTATCTCTACCTAGGCAGCAGAATATTTGTGGATGCCTGCAGATGTCTTAAGATAGGTGTTGCACTCTTGTGCTGTTCTACTTATCCACTGGGACACAAGCATGGTGGGACATGCTGGGCAAGGGAATCTTTTTTATAGTGTTCTTGTTAGAAGGCACTAAGCCACTGACAGCTCCACTCCCCTGATTCACAGGGCTTTCTTAATCTGCCCACCTCCAAAGTGCCCCAAAAACAGTCTTCAATTGTATTCAGTTGTACAATCCAGAAGTAATCATCTGAGCTTCAGAAAATACTGCCTTTATTTGCATATTCATGAGATGAAGACTAGCTGAATAATAAATGTGTACTGCCTTATTACTAAGTTGGTCTTCAAATATTTAGCTAAATTAAATATTTCAGCTCATGGGCAGACTGCTTTAATACTAGTGAATACTATACCAAAATGATGAAAACTTTACTATTTTAATACTAGTAATAAAGACAAAATGAAGACAAAATTAGTACAGTATTCAATCTTCAGTGAGGGTCAGGCCATTGACTACTCACCAAGCAGTTCCTGCTGGCTCATGTTTTTCCTGTGCACCCTGATTTGATCTGGGAGGGGGCATTGTACAAAATCCACTTGACATTGGGCAGGGGATACAGTGGGGAAAGAATCAATGATTGGTACAGTGAGTGATGGGAGGGAAATGGAAGACGGCCTTCAAGTATCAGCAAGCATGAGGTTAAAAATTAAGCAGTTTAGAGTGGCACAGATGTATTTGAATGGTGGGAGGAAGGAGAGATTGGGAACAGCTTTCAAGTCTATCATGAGGTTTAAAAAAACAGCCATTTTTAAACACAGATCCTAAAACAAAAAGAGAAAAGCCTAATCCAATCTGTAAGTACTGCAGACTCCATGTTCAGAAGAACACGTTCTCATAAAATAAACTTTTTAATACTATACTCATATGGAGGTATTTTCTAAGACCCACGTCCATTGTTTGGATGCAGGTGTGTGACACCCATCAGGACTGTTAGAACACCTAAAAGGTGGTCTAACTTCTAAGCGTGATTGTCGTGACTTGCACTCTGAAAATTACACATGCGTCAAAATTTGACACATATTGTACAACATTTTTTTTTTTTTGCTGTAAACTGCAGAAAGTGTCTCAAATGCATCAGAATGTTTGAAAATATGATGCAAACATCCTGTCACGCTTCCCTGGAAACATCACACATTGGAAGTACTGATACACGTACTGCATTCAGACTCTTGAAAATCCCAGTTATTGTCTATTAAAAGTCTAGCTCATCATATATCGGCTGTCACCAATGGGCTCGTACTATGTACAGTACAAGTTCATGATCAGATCAGTTGGTGGCTGGCTGTGGCAGGGTGTGGAGGGCTGAGCCAGTCACCAGCATGGGTGGTGCAGGGAAGTGTCCAGCCTACCAGGGTGGAGCACTACACTGTGGAAAAGTATGCGAATGGGGATTCTTATTCAGATGGGGATCATGGTTCAGGGATGGGGTGGGACCCTACACTAGAAATGGTACAAGGTAGGATTATTATTCTAAGATGGATCAGGGTACTGGGGTGGAGGACACACACTATGGTAAAGGGTGTCAGACATGTTACTATAATCAGATGGGGATTGGGTAGGGATGGAGGGGTTTCACTCCACAATCGGATGGCTTTCAGGCAGAGAGTGGGGTGCCCTACACTATGGCAATAGAGGGGGACTCATGCAATGGTCCTGTGGGGATCGGGCTGTGGGGAGGCTGGCCTGGTGCATCCTGATGTGTGCAGACATGCAAATGAGCCCATAATGGGCATGCATGAGGCCGGTTTGCTCCATGCATGCCCAATGAGCTCATTTGCATTTTCTATCTGAATATCACCTTTAGGGGTTCAGCACATCTGGGTTGCACCAGCGCATCCCCATTGGTGGCATTCAGCCTATCCCCTGAATGTGCTGGGCACATTGGTGGCTGCCCCCCTTTGCATCATCTGCCCAAATTGAGATATTCAAACAGAATACACAATCTGTTAGGATCACACATCTTGTTTGAATATCCCATTTGGTTGCACCAGCACAATGTTTTGGGTAGCGCATCTACATGCACCATGCATTTGAATATGGGGGCCTGAGTGAGGTGAGAAGTTCTATGCCATAGCAGTCCAATGGCTTTCAATTTGACTTTAAATAGTTTTTATGCTCATGCCCTTACAATTATGCACTTTCTGTACACACCTCTGACCTGCTTAATTTGTGTGCCATAAAATAAAACTTGTGGAAGACTTATGTGTTGGACTTTTAACTGTTTATGCTATTTATAAAAACAGTACTACCAACAAATTGATAAGTAATTTCTACTAATCAAACTGTACCTTGACTCACAGTCCCTGATTTCTGGGTTGCAAATTGTGAAACAAACTGATTTTATGCTTTAGTAACACAGATATCCATTAACTAATCACAGCATCTCTTCATACAACAAGTCTTGATCCCTCACACCCACACCCACTGAGCAACACACTTTCTTTCATGCCACAAACTCAGTTACTTTATAATGGTCCTCAAAACTTCCATGGCAAATGAACCAGTGTGCGTCTGGCCCCCGAGGCCTACCATGAGGCTGTACATTCCACCCACCTGTGTCTAAGGGCCTGGGCCTCCTCAGCCCTTCCCATTAGGGATTCTTGCTCCCTTCTCATCCCAAAAGCCTAATGGGATCTTTCCTCCTATTGATTCAGTCCCCTAACACCATGGGCGACCAGTCTTTTAAAACCTTTTCCTTCTATGATATTACAGAGTAGTACTCACAATTAAGATGTTAAAGGAGAAGTTCCCACATGTCACAAATATTCATTTCCTATATTGTGATCATCTTCCTCCATCTGGACTTCAATCAATGCCCAAAAGCCTTGAGGGTACCTCCCATAAAGGGATACCACCTAGCTTTCTTTCCCGTTTGAACTAGATCTTGCAAAATGCATGGAACCTTTTGTACATAGCCTTTTTGTTGCTGATGTTACAGCCCTCAACCTTAAATTTGTCAACTTGGCACTTGATGACATCCTAGGGCCACTGACCAAAATAATTAACCTGTCCCACTGCCACTCCCAGTTCCCCCAATGATGGAAATCTGTGACAGTAACCCCTGTACACAAAAGTGGGCACCAGGCTTTACACAATAACTACAGACCGATTTCCATACTCCCGCCATGCTCCAAGGCTCTTGAGCAGATAGTGGCTGACCAGCTTGTGGAATATCTTAACCAACACCAACTCCTATGTTCAGAACAACATGGGTTCTGGGGAGGCCACAGCACCATCACAGTCTTACTCAAATTTACTGGATTCATCCATTATGCCTTAGACCAAGGCCACCTGGTAGGCACAGCCTTCATTGACTTATCAAAGGCATTAGATGTGGTGCACCATGCGCCTCCTCTGAACAGCTATCTGGCATTGGTCTCACACCAGAAACCTTGAATTGGTTCAGCAGCTACTTGTGTAACCACTCACAGCAAGTCAGAATTGGGGAAGTCCCCTCTGACAGCAGACCAGTCAGATCTGGTGTTCCGTAAGGGTCAATACTGGGACCTTTGCTGTTCAATTTATTTAAATAATCTTCCATTATCTTGTCACTGTTGTATGTTCCTCTACACCGACAATGCAGTCATTTTCTTCAGCAGCCCATGCCCTGAACTTCTAGAGGCGGATCGCCAAAGAGGCTTCACATCCATGGAAAAGTGGTTCAAAGAGCAAAGGCTGGTTATGAACTATAAAAAGACTAAGACCATGCTTTACTCCACCTCCCAAAGCAAGCTCGAAAACTTCTCCTAGCAATAAGGAATGACAGTAATACAGTACCATACTGGAGCTAGTTCCCTCAGGTACCTGGGTGAAACAATTGACTCCACCCTGTCCTATGCCCAATATATTGACATTACTACAAGAGCTATCAATACAAGAATCAGGATCCTCTACCATCACAGGCACTGTCTAACTCACAAAGCACTGAACCTGGCCATCAGCAGTTCCGTTGTCTCCCTCACAGACTATGGGCTGGCTATCTACAGGTCTGCAACTGACACAGCCCTTCAAAGCATCTTAGTTACCCTAAAGAAAGCCTGCCATCTTCTCACATGTGCTCCAAGACTGACACACACCAGTGATCTTTATGCCTGGGCTGGCTGGCTACAACTGAATGACAGAAACCAATATCAAATCTGCCTTCTCACCAAAAAGTCTCCTTAAATTTGCTTCCAACAGGGTACAGAACCAGCTGTCCCTGCCAATGGATAAAGACAAACCAGAAGCTCCACCACTAAGGTTTTCCATGTAGCAGATGCCATACTGCCATGGCAAGAACTGCGTTCTCACATCATGCCCTCCCCTGAGCACACTCACTGCCTCCAGACATTATTGGTGCTACAACAATTGTCTCTTTAAAAAACAGACTGTGCCAGCACCTTATTGACATGGGTAATTGTGCATGCCACCACTAAAACTCCTCTTACTTCAGCAGACTCCCACTAGCACTTAATCCCATGCCTACTGTCCTTTTGGAAAGACCAACCACAGCACTTCTTAGAACCTCCACCCTACCGCCTCCTCAGGCACAGCCCCCTCCTAGCTCCTAACTCTATGCCCTATCCCTTTACCCTTCTTCTCTCCCTGTCCACTATACCCTGTTCCCTCAGTTCTCCTTCTACCTATGTATCCATTCCTGATACCATTTGTTTAACCTCAGGCTGCAGGCATACATTATATAGTGCCTCAGCAGAATTTACCTCAGTGCTTTATGTTATTGGATTTCTGTACTTGCTATGTATTTTGTCCTCTGTTCTTGTACCTTACGGTATTATGTTAACTGATGTGGAACCTCTTAATGAGCATCTGCTCAAAGGTGTTATCCAAGATCACAATAAATAAATAAATAAAAATCAGGACCCCCTCACAGCTGTCTACTAAAATTTCTGTACCCTAAGCAGACAGGAAACAGTGATAGCTTAGTAACATAAGCCCTACCCTAAAGGAGGGGCAGGGTAGGTTACATATGTATTAGATATAGGTTAAGTTACAGGGATCAAAGAGTGGTGTCATGTGGATGAGTGTCAGACTGGAAATAGTGTTGCAATTTCACCGGCGAAATTCTGGCGAAATCATGAATTTTGCTACGCGAAACGCTTTGCGAAATTCACGCATTCTGCCCATGAATTTCACCCGCGAAAGCTATGCTTTCTTATGCACTATTTGTCCAAACAATTGTAAATTGAACAATTGTAAACCTACAGTATCTACTGTACTTCTGGATGAAACACCAATCATCAAAAACCATATCTGTGCAGAGGAGAGAAGTCAGAAGCAGGACAAATGCAAGGTGCAACTAGAACTTGAAATGCAGTTTGCCCCGACCATCACTTGCTAAAGTTGTAGGTGTTCTCTAAAATCCAACTGTGTTCTGAATAATATATCTCAGCTTAGTCCTCTGTCCTTTGTCTCACTGATCATAGTATCCCCTGCCTGTAGTCCAGCGATCAATAGAGTTGAAATGATTGAAAGTCAGTGGGCAGGGGAGTTTCCAGAGAAAATGTGCCAGTAACAACCTGTGCTCTCACTCTGCAAAGCTGCAGTATCATGTTTAACCAGCCCTTCTGGTCTAGCATCTCTCCTTCCTGGATCAAATAATCAATCAATCAGTCAATCAAATCTTTATTTATCCAGGCAAACACCGTTGAGCAAGTTCATTTACAAGGTGGACTTGCATCACACAATGTCGAAATACAATGCATTTATGTACAGGCAAGAAGACAAAACATGTATATACATAATAAACAAGCTATGTAACAATAAGATAAGCAGTGTAATATTTGAGCACATAATGTATTAATTCTAACTAAATACATATCATGTTCAGGGAAGAAAAAAAGGGATATTGGTAGGGGAGCTATAAAGAGAGGAGGATGCAGTAACAATATTAACAGAAACCTCCCACAAAGGGCAAGTATCAAGGGGTAAGGGAGTGAGGGGCATGAGTGGGAATGATGCAGAGAGTGAAAACTCACGTCAGCTAGGGGTTGGGAACACAGAAGTAGCATCAGGGTAGGGGTTACGGTGCAGGGTTCCTAAATGGTAATGCTTGTGGAGGGCAAGTAGAAGTGAAAAGGGTGGATAGTACGTAGATGGGGAAAGATTAAAGACAGTGGAAACAGCTGCATACTTCTGTGACCGTTTTGGCATACAAGGTCTTGAATACTGCAAGACTAATTGGGGACCTTAATTTCAAGGATTTCTGCAGTTTATTCCAGAGATTTGGCAGTGAGAAGCCTATGGCCGCTCTCCCAGAAAGTATGCAGGCCCTAAGAACCTTCAAGGAAATTATGGAGTAGCTCTTTAGGGTATAGTTTCGGAGCCTTCTTAGAGGCAGTAAGTCAATAATATACTGTGGTAATTTACGGTAAAGTCTTGAATGTCCATACAGCTGCATTTCTATTTCACCTGTACTGAAGGAGGTCCACCACGGCAGCATATACGGAGCAGTGGTGGGTGGAGAAGGGGAGACCGTAATGAACGTAATGCTTTTGTCATAGTATGTCTAGTTTTCCCAGATATGAAGCATTGCATTGGCTATAAATTAAATTGGAGTAGTCAATTGAGATGAATGTGGACTGGACAAGTTGCCTTTTTACCTCTGTGATTACTGTAGAAGGCGGTTTATCCGATAGAAGAGACCAAGCCTCTGCCTCAGTTTTTTTCAGCTATTCCTCCATGTGATCCACAAAGGACAGTTTGTGGTCTAGCCAGACTCCCAGGTATTTGAACTCTGTTACAAACTCCAAGTTTTCACCTAATAAGGTAGAGATAGGGGGTAGGGTACCAGTAATAGCAGGGTGTGCCATGTGGTTGCCAGGTAAAAGTATCATCGCCTTTGTTTTCTTGGCATTAAGGAGCAGCTTTTTACTAAGAAGCTGGTGTTGCAAGATATTAAAGTCCAATTGCAAGTCTTCGCAGGCAGCTTCAGGTGATGACCGGGCTTAGGTAGAGTACTGTATCATCTGCAAACAGGTGTATGTTGGCCTCCTTAATGCCAATATCTATGCTGTTAATATATATAGTAAATAAGAGTGGTCCCAGGATAGAGCCCTGTGGGACACCTCTGATTAATGGTTTGAGGGAGGAGAGCTCTCTTTCTGCCTTGACCTGCTAGTGCCTATCTGTTAGATAATCATGGAACCAGTCCAGTGAGGTAGTGTCAAGACCCAAGCTTTAACAAAGAAAGAAGCAGACAATGGTCGACAGTGTCGAATGCCTTATTGAGGTCTAGGAAAACAGCACAGACAAACTTTTTGTTGTCTAGATCACGCTGCCAGTCATTTGTTACCTTAGCCAGAGCCATAATTGTGCTATGGTTAGCTCAGAAACCTGACTGTATAGGGTTTAAGACATTTGTGTTTATTAGGAGAGCTCTCAGTTGGGCGTTCACAATTTTTTCTAAAAGTTTTGACAGAATGGGGAGTAGTGAAATTGGCCTGTAATTATTTAGATCACAGGGATCCCCAGATTTAAAAAGCTGTATGATATGAGCAATTTTCCATAGAATGGGGAGAGACCCTTGGGACAGTGACAGATTAAATAGGTGAGTAATTGGTACAGCTAGAACATGCCAGGCAATCTTAAGGTAGTAGGGGTCAAGCGAATCTGCGCTGATGCTTTTCTTGGTGTCCAACTGCAGGAGAAGGTCTTCAACCTCTTTCAGGGAGGCAGGTGAGAAGGAAAATCCCTTGTTGGATTGGATTCAGGGGCAGTACAGTCATCTGGGAACGCAGGGTGCAAGCGGGTGAGTTATCGAATGCTAGACCTGCAGAAGCAAAATGGTTATTGAAGGCTTGTAAAATCTTCTTTTTGTCACTGATAGTTACATTGTTCGATGAGATTTTTGAGGGGAGCTCATTTCCTGTCCTATGTCCAGATAGTTATTTTATTGTGGACCAAAATTTGGTGGGCATTTTGAGGCAGAGTCCAGCTCTGAGCGGTAGAAATTAGACTTGGCCCTCTAATCAACTTAGTGGAGGAGTCTATGGCAGTTCTGAAGAGGCACCAGTCTTTGGCTAGTTGTGATTCATGGGATTTTTTCCAAAGCAAGTGTCTATTTACTAAAGAGGTCTTAAGGTTGGCAGTGAACCAACAATATGTTCTAGGTTTTATATGGATTTTGACCAGTGGAGCATGGATGTTGATGGCATTTGTTATAATTTCCTGAAAGATGTCATATGCTTTGTTTACTGATTTAGCAAGGTAGAAGTTCTGCCAAAGCAGTGAGGCTTTTAGTTTGTTGATATAAGCCAGTGGGTCAAAGTTCCGTTTGGATCTTTTAGTAGAGAACTTTCTGGTAGATGTCGGTTTAGGGTTGGCTCTTACACCAGCAATGAAACAATGGTTGCTTACATCGGCATGAAAGATGCCAGCATGGGAGAAGAAGTGCAGTTTATTCACTAGTATGACATCAAGCAGCGTGCTATTTATGAGGTTTTTCTTGTTAATGTGTGTTGTTTCGTTGATAAGTAGTGATAGTCCATGGGAGTCACAGAATGATTTGAGGGGTAATGAGGCACTGGACAGCCAGTCATAGTTAAGGTCCCCTAATATAATTGTTTCAAGGTTACTAGAGTCCATGATAGATGAAAGGTGAGACAGGAGCTGCAACCTAGCAGATGGTCGTCTGTAGCAGCCTGTGATATGGAGGGCTATCGCAGGTGTAATTTCAATTTTTATGGACATATATTCAAATCCATTAGCAGTAGAAGAGGAATCAAGGGAAGAGACTGAAAATTTGTCCTTAATATAGATGGTGACCCCACCACCCCTGGTTTGTCTATCGGATCTGAATAGCAGATAGTTGGAATGCTGACCTCCTTATCAGGAGTGGATGGACGACGCCAGGTTTCGAGATCACAAGAACGTCTGGTTTGGTATGTGTGACCCAAGCCTGGACTGAGATTAATTTCTTAAAAAGGCTACATGCATTGATATGCATAAAACTAATTCCTTTTAATGTTGTGAGTTCTGAGGGTGATGAAAGGTATTTTGTTGGACCAGGGTTGAGTTCAACATTGCCTGAACAGAGTAATAGGATGAGCACAACTTTTCTCAAGGCAATAAGGGATAGGTTGGAGATTTTAGTCCTTTGACAGCTACATGAAGCATCAGAATAGGAGTACAGTGACCTGTTTTTAGTACTAAGTTGCCCTAGTGATACATGGCATAAGACCCTTGCCGCGTAACTCCAGGGAATATAGTTACTGAGTGGATATGGTGGATTTCCTCCACTAGGCATCTGGCTTATAGAGGCACCCCGAGTATGAAGCACAATTTGGTGTCGGTGCGGGAGCGTAGGGGTAGCACATGAATTAAATAATGGCTCGATATGTAAGCACTCTTGTGGCAAAGGGTATAAGTCCCCATTGAGGTAGGTCCTACCCAGCGGGTTTCCTAGGAAGGGAATTGCACAAATTGTGGCAAGGAGTTGGAGCCACAACACCACAGTCATAATTCCAGTTTGTGGGGCCAGGTAGAGAAGTTGAAACAGAGAGGCAGCCCCCTTGAGATGGGCTCTAAGCAGGACTTCAAAGTTTGGCAGTGCTGAAGAGAAAACAGCACACTAGGTTCGTAGCCTAGAATGTATACGGTCAGTGTATGTAATCATGGAAGAGGAATAGGATAGGCAGCAGAAGGGCCAATGACAGCAGAGGGCGGAGCAAGGTGGTCTATATAAGAAAGGTCCAGGAGGGATGGGTGGGTGGGCGGGCGGGCAAAAATGTGCAGCTTTATGCAGTACCTCTCAGGGGCGTAGTCCGAACAAGTGGTCTCAGGCGGTGGCTTTGAAGCACCGACCACCCAGTGGATGCAGTTTCCTGCATCGTCTGAGCTGAGAGCCCTGGAGGGTTCTAGGATCTCAGGAGTGTAGTCAGAGCAAGTTGTCTTGGGCAGCGGATTCGGAAGTGCCAACCGCCTGATGGCCACAGTTTCCTGTGGCATCTGAGCTGGGAGCCCTGGAGGGTTCTTGGCTCTCAGGAGGCGTGAGTCCGAGCAAGTGGTCTCAGGTGGCGACATCGGAATGCCAACCTCCCAGTGGCCGTGGTTCCCTCGGCATCTGAGCTGGGAGCCCTGGAGGGTTGCCATGCAGATGCTTTACACAGGTCAAATGCCCCCAGTTCATTGAACCCAGTTTGAGTTGAAAGGGGCTCCTCCAGACACTCCAGTTAGACAACCCTTGTACATAAAAAAAAAATTCAAAACAATATTGACTCCCCATTATAAATAACTGATGTTGTACCAGGCATGAACTTCTAACTCGGCAACAAAATGCAACTTCCAGCTGACTGATTTCTGAACCCACCAATTTCCCATTAACCGCTCTGACAAAAATGGTGATTCAATACAAATCATCTACAAATACAGTTCTTGTTGCATCATAGTTCAAACCTCCAGATCTGCAGTTAGCTCAGTTGTAGAATAATGAATGGCCTTGTGTGGTGGCACTTTTGGGGAACTTATTGAGTGTATGCCCCTATTAAAGACTAACCCAGATTATTGTTGTCACTTGAGAAGCAATTCAGAAAAAAATTATTAAACACACCTCTCCTAGTTGTTTTTCATACCGTACATCTTCATTTATGCTTTACTCATGGTACGCACTCTTCTTTATAATAACATTAAAACTCCACAATCAAACATTGAGCAGAACATTTCACTAGCAAACAGAAGGTGTGGATAAGAGAAAAAAGGAGAATTTACCTGCCTGTTATGTACGCTATTTACCCAAACTGCTTAATTTAGATGAAACTGAAAAAATGCTCCACGGACACTTACAAAATGATACATCCGGTAGTGTTTCATTTCAATCTCTGTCACTGCAAGGTTGCCTGCCAAGAAAACAGAGTCCTCTGTTTGGAACATCAGGGTAGTTTCTGTGACAACAGGTCAGGTTGTGATGTCACAAGCAGAAGTTTCTGATTTACATGGAGAGTGTCTAAAAGGAAACTCCCGGGGCCTCACGCACTGTCCCAATCGGTGAGGGAAAATTTGTGGTGTAGATATATGCGAAATCATGGGTCGCAAGTGGAATTCCACATTTCACGGGTGAAATGCATGATTTGGCAAGCAAAATTCATGATTTTGCCAGAGGAATTTCGTATTTCACATACACAAAATATTTTGTGAAATGCACAAATTCTGAAAAATATTTCTCAGTATATGCAGACACAAAACTCTTATCTGGCTAAAGGCTTAGTGCCAAAAGGATTTTATTTCCAGCAAGCAGTGCATCCAAAAACTACTAAATGTTTTGCACCAGTGTGCTTTATCAAGAGTAACATATTGCCCCCATTGGCCACAGTTATATTATACTCAGGCAGACCTGATCAAAAATACCAGTTGGGAATCAAACAAAGTGTACCTAGTGACAAATGCTCATATGAAAAGTTGAAAAGAAATATGTTTTGAAACAAGCAAATTAATAGGTTTTCAGCTTACATTTGATAATAGAGGTAAATTCTCATATAAATGCTAAATATGAAGCTCATATTATTTTTAAAAGATGGGGCAGGAAAACATCTTGAATACATAAATAGACATAGAAACATAGAATTTGTTGGCAGAAAGGGACATTTAGGCCCATCTAGTCTGCCTTATGTCTCTGCCTATTTCATCGCCACTGACCCTTGTTGGTCATAGGTGTCACTCCTACCGCCCATTCCTCACCTAATATGCCCCTGTGCCTATCCCACACATTCTTGAAGCTCCCCACAGTCTTGGCCACCGCTACCTCCTCTGGCAGGCTGTTCCAATCATTCACCACACTTTCCATGAAGAAGTGTTTCACACATCTCCCCTAAACTTCCCCCTTAGCTTCATTTCGCATCTCCTTGTTCTAGTGTTTTCCTTTCCCTGAATTAGACCCTATACTTTGCACCTTGTTCACTCCTGTAAGGTACTTAGCGAGAGGATTTATTAATTGTTCCATGATATATGTGATTCACATGTTGAACTGCCCTTCTGGCATGGCTTACATTGAACAAAGATGCCCCTTAAAAACAGAATAGGAAAGAACAAAACAGCTATAAGAACAAAGAATCCGAAATACACCATGGCGAAACATTATGATGAGGTGGGGCACAGGTTAGCAGCTTCATTAACTCATAGGTTTGGAGAAATTAAAACTATCAGAATAAGGAGGAGACATAAAGGAATTTATTCTACAATGGGAAGCATTCTGGATACATGAATTGCAGATATTATGGCTGAAAGGGTTAAATAAGGACCATGACTATAGCAGTTATTCATGGATCTGTACGCACTACGCAGGCTTAATTGTGACTCAAAACAGAAAGTGTGATCAAATATTGACTATATGGGCCAATATATACATAATTTCATAAAGTGCCCTAGGAGTTCAATTTAAGTTCTTGTTTTGTTTTTGATTTTTGTTAAAGCTGTTTTAATGTTTTCTTATGGCATGTTAAAAGCATAAAGTGCCAGGAATAGAAATCAATAGATAGAGAAACTATGAGGCAGTTCTGTTTAAAGTATATTTTGTCACTGTTAAAGAAGCAAGATGAGGGAAAGTTGCATCTGAAAGGTCATGTAAGAAGACAGATTCGGTCTGATAATCTATCAGCTGTCTAGTTGTCTTTTTTTTTTTAATGAAATAGGTATAGAAGGAGCATGCAAAGTTTAAAATAAGTAAGAAGTTGGAATAGGTTTGATGGTCTATCAGCCATTTATAAAAGAAATAGGAAAGCAGGAACCTATAACGTTTCAAATAAAGTACAAACATGAAATATTAAATATCTGGGTTAAATAGGAAGTGCAGATACAGTAGCACACATAGCTACCTTTAGAGAGGCGAAACAAGATTTCTATATAAAAGAAACAGAAACAAATTATTTGATACCTTTTATTGGACCAACATGGATGTTACAGAAAAGAACAAAGTGCTCTAGCTTTTGAACCAACCAGGTCCTTCTTCAGAAGCTTTGACCTGGTTGGTTCAAAAGCTAGAGCACTTTGTTCTTTTCTGTAACATCCATGTTGGTCCAATAAAAGGTATCAAATTATTTGTTTCTGGATCTGTTCTTAAAAGGACCAATACGGCACCTACAACATTTTTTTATATAAAAGAAAAAAAAAACCATAAATATGATGTAGATCTAAGTAATGTGTGAAGTAGTAGGCTGCAAGAATGCTTATGGTATCCATGGTCACAAAAGAACATCTAACTTTCCAGCCCACTGCAACATGCCAGCTCTGAGGATGGAGTGATGACCACTCCGAAATGTCAGCATGTTATCCCGCATCACAGTACCTGAGGGAATGTGTGGTCTGAGATGGCCACAGCCTGAAAGAGAATCCCTGTGGGGAACTGCGTAGGAGAATGGCCACTGGATTTCAAACATAAACGCGGGTCTCCTAAAATCTGAAAGTGCAGCATGCAAGCAGCAGCTACATTGGATTAGGTGATTGAGCCATGAAAATAAAGCACAAAAAGCAAAAGTTACACTGAATAGCATGGACTGCCTAAACACAGACAGTGGCATATACAAGTAAGGTTTTTACACCGAAATAACACTGTAAAAGAACAAAGTATGTAAAGAAAAGCATTTTGAACATTTTGCAGTTAAAATTAATTAATTTAAGGATGAAATGGTTGTTTAGAACCTATTCTTGAGTGTACAGATAAAGATTATCACTAAGAAGTGGTAAAAACACCCTGTAATGTTTTAATTATGTCCCCTCTCACTCTCCTCTCTTCCAGGGAGTGCATATTGAGTTCCTGCAGCCTTTCCTCATGTAGTTTCTCATGCAACCTTCTCAATGTTTTGGTTGCCCTCCTCTGTACTGTCTCCATCCTTTCATTGTCCTTGCTGAGGTATGGCCTCCAGAACTAGACACAGTTCTCCAGGTGGGGCCTCACCAGTAAGCAATACAATGGCAGCACTACCTCCCTCCTCCTCCTGCTAGAAATCCCACTCCCAGTACACCCCCATCATTCTGCCAGATTCTTCTACTCCTTTGTCACACTGCCTAGCACCTAGAGGTCATCAGATATGTTGACATATAGGTCTCTTTCATGCTTGGTGACTGTAAGCTCTAATCCCACAATCTTATACATAGCACCTGGGTTCCATAGCCCTAAGTGCTTAGCCTTGCACGTTTTGGCATTGAAACCCAGCTGCCATCCCCAACCATTCCTCTAGTTTCCTCAGATTCCTTTGCATTCTCTCCACCTCTTCCAAGTGTCAACTCTGTTGCAGATTTTTGTATCATCCACAAAGAGACATACCTTCCCCTCAAGTTCCTCCACAATGTCGCTTATGAAGACATTGAAGAGGAGCAGTCCCAGCACTGAATCCTGTGGCACCCCACTAGCGACTGTCCTATTGCCTGAGTGGCTAACATTTACCACCCCCTTTTGCTTCCTATCCCTTAGCCAGTTTGATACCCAGCTTGTCACTTTCTTTCCCATCCCCAGATTACTTAGTTTCTTAAGTGGCTTCCTGTGCTAGAGAGTTTTGAAAGCCTTACTAAAGTCCAGATAGGCCATGTCAACTGCCTCCCCTTGATCCATCTCCCTTGATCCAGCTCCCTGGTAAACCAGCCAAAGAAACTAAGAAATTAGTTTGACATAACCTCTCCCCATGAAACCATGCATGCTGTCAGTGGTCTTGCAGCCTTTTTGCCTCCAGGTGTTCCTCTAACCTCTCCTTCAGTAGTGTATCTGTTAACTTTTCCATCACTGATTGGCTGGCATCTTGTAGCTAGTATCTTTACTACTGTCACTTTGTGTAGATGGACCACACTGGCCCTCTTCCAGTCCTCTGGAGCTTCCCCTATCTCCACTGAGGTGCTAAAAAGTACTGCCAAAGGGGTGGCCAGCATCATGTTCAGTTCTTTAGGATCATTGGATGAATCCCATTTGGTCCCATTGCTTACTCTCCTTTAAGGCTTCCAATCTCTTCTGTACCCTTTCCACTGAGAATGGACTTGTGTCCACTCCCCATTATATCTGGTGCTTATTGCAGCATGCTGGTCCATCCCCCACCCTTTACTGTGAAGACCAAGAAGAAATAGTTGTTTTGCATTTTGCTATCTCTTTATCTTCCTCTGCACATTCTCCACGCCCTGTGGATTCTAACTATCCCCTGTCTTCCTTTTCCCCTCCTCCTAAAGAGGTCTTGTCCCTTTTCTGACCTCCTTAGCTATTCTCTCCTCTGTTAATGCTTTAGCTGCCCCTCACCCTACTTCCTGCCTCCCTTTGTTTGCCAGATATACCTCCCTGTCTTCATCCTTCTAGATCTCCTTGTGCTTTCTAAATGCTGTTTTCTTCTTCTTTACTGCCTTTGCCACCTCCTTGGAAGCCAAAGCAGTCCTTACTCTTTTCCTTGCTCCACGTCCTTTAAATAGCATGTAGTTGTCAGGGCTATTCCTCCTTAATCTTTCTCCATTGAAACTCCACCTCCTCTGACCCCCCAACCCCCACCGAGGCATTATCTGAAACACTTTCCCATTTCATTAAAATCTGCCCTTCTGAAGTCCAGGACACTTAGTGTCTATTTTTTTCTGCTCTATTTGTATGCCAACCCATAAAGCACAGTGATCCCTTGTACGTGAGGACTACCCACTTTGATGTTAGTAATGCTGTCTCTGTTTTAAGTACCAGGCCCAACACTGTCTCATCCAAGTGGGTTCCAAAACCAGCTGCCTGAGAAATGCCTCTTGTATGGAGTTGAGTATAGACCTGCCTCTTCATGTAGCTGTATCCTAGGTGACCCAACCTACAGCCAGCAGATTAAAGTCCCCCATAACTAAAACTTCCCTTTTGCTGACCATTTTAGTAATGGCTTCCCTCAGTGCTCTGTCTAAACTCTTCTCTTGTTTCAGAGGACTCTTCATCACCCAAATGCAAATAATGGCCCCTGACCCCATCTCTCGGCTGACCCATAGTACCTCTAGCTCTAGAACTTCATTGTCCCCCTGTTGCCAATGTATCTCAGTGGCCCTTATGCCCTCCTTCACATACAAAGCAAACTCTCTGCCTTTCCTCCCTGATGTGTCCTTCCAGAACATGGTGTATCCCAGGATAGCCACTTCCCAGCTGTGGTTGTCCATGCACCATGATTCTGTTAAGGCCACTAGATCCAGATCTGCCTCCGCAATGATTACCTTAAGGTCAGGAATTTTGTTTCCCAGACACCTTGCATTGGCACACATGGCTCTCCATTCTCTTCATCTCACTATCCCTCTAACCTCCCTCCCCTTCCTGCTTCCTCCCTTGCCCCCTCTGTTACCCAGTTCTGCCCTCCTCTGTTATGTTGTCTTTATGCCTTCCGTCCTTCCCCTCTCTTCCAGCTGAAGTTCCTCCTCCAGAATTGCCTGACCTGCCCTTCTCTTTTGTTCCATCAACCTCCAGGGAGTTTCTTCTTCATAGGTTAACCTTCTATACTTCTCCCACAGTCTTTCTGTCCCCCCAACTGGCTAGTTTAAATGCTTATCAAAGCAGCATTTACCCTTAACTCAGGACTGCCATTCCTCACCTTTTCAGAGACCATCTCCCTTGTACAGGCCTCCATTCCCCCCAGGTATGACCACAATCACCTATGTAGACAAAGCTCTTCTCCCTGCACCATGCCTTCAACCACTCATTAAAGGATGTGGTACAGAGTTACCTAGCCTTCCCCTATCTGTGCATGGGTAGTACCTCAGTGAATGCCACTGTGTGAGCTACCTGCTTCAGGCCCCTTCTCAGCTCCCCAAACCTATCCTGCACTGCACCTACAACTTCCTTGCTAGATCATTCTCAGATGGACAGCAGCATCCATCTCCCTCCTACCTCTTCTTCCCTGGCAATCCCAAGATCTGCCTCTATCCCTCCTCAATGAAGCATCTAGAAAGCACTGTACTACCCTGTCCCTCCCTTCCTTTCCTCTTCCCCCAACTCAGTCCCTCTGACCTTGGAGTCCCCCAAAAGCAACTGTCTCCTTCTTGGCCTGGGGACTCTCTCACCCTCTTTGAGGCCTGCTTCCTTGAGCACCCCTACCTCCTCTCTTACATTTGCATCAGGTGCCTCTCCTTGGCTTCCCCGTACCACCAGAATGTTGAAGGAATTGTGCAGTAGTAAGGTCTGAGGGGTGCTTTCCCACCTTCCTCCCCCCACCGTCCTGGAGCCCACCAAGGCCCAGCCACTCTGACTCCTTGCTAGCATCCTTTGAGTGAGTTGTGGCAGACTAAGTGCCCCAGGGAGAGGCATATGGTGTCTTGAACTCATGCCAATTTGGCCCATAGTTCACTGACCTCTGCTCTTAGCCCAGAGAAGTGCCTGCAAATGGGGCAACACCTCAGTCTCCAGAACATGTCCCTGAAGGTTGCAGCCCTGAACCAATTACAGTGCACTACTACCATGCCTGACGATTTATCATCCTGACTTTTTACTTCTCTGCCTTTACAGTACTTGCCTTTAGCCTTACCTTATCATAACACCCCTCTTGGCCTCCCTTTACCTTTCTGTTTCTGAATCTGTGTTTGACTCCTTAACCTAGATAGGGTTTCCTTCTATTCCCTTTTTGGTCCATTGGAGACTTAGGATCATTGGCTTCCTATATTTACTTTCTCCCATCCCTAGATAAGGTGTTGCCTCTATTCCCACTCTACAGTGTGTTTCAGTTGCCTTAGCTTGACTTTTCTAGATCTTACCCTCCTTACCTTACACCACTGTTTCCCCAATCCCACTGAAAGTACACCCTTTTAAACAGGCAACAATCAGTACACAGATAGCGACCTTACCTTACTTGGTACCAGGTCAATATAGAGCTTAAAGAATAGCATGGCAAGACCGGCATTGTGTAAAGCGCAAAAGCATTTAGAGCGACAGAGGTATAATAGCGGTAGGGAATTACCGCTTCCTTGTTGATTTGCACTGATACCTGGAAGGGATGAAGTTGCCATGTGTGGGGTGTCTGGTTGAACTACTCCCATGGTGGAGTGGCTAAGGCACTGGCAAACAGCAGGTTGGAGATCTGGGACCACGGTTGCAACTTTTTTATTTTAAAAAATAGAATTTTCCCCGCTCCTGAGTTTCTCCCCATCCCTGAACTCAACACCCCCTCGAAGTTGATTATTTTAAGTCCAGAGAGTGTGGGGGCCTAAACCTCCCATGTTGGGAGGGCATGAGAGAGCAGAGCCCCTAGAAAAACACAAAAATGTCCCATTTTCTTATGATGTGCTGTTTTTGTGTAGTGGGCATTTACCTGACCTAATTTCGACGGGCCGTTGTTTTGCTTATGGCATTAATTGCTGCACTGTTTTGTCTGTGGCACTATGACCCTGTGCCACCTTATTGTACTTATGGTTACCACCAGATTATTGCCCGATTTTCACAGAACAGTCCTGTTTTGGGCAGCTGCATCCTGCAAAAACATAATAATAATACTACAAGTTCTGACATCATAGTTGAAAAATATTTTCTGACTTTCCTCTAAATGTTGCAAAAACTACAGCACCTTAACTACAATACCTTAAAAGAATAAGTAAACTCTAGAAATAACTAAAAAACTACAACACTTAATCTTAATTCTGATCATTTAGAGAAAACAAGTCAGTTGCATTGGTCAAGGGTACATATTTCAGTAAGAAATGTCCAACTTTGGGATTCTTAAAAGTTGGTAACCTACAGGCAGAGTCCCCTGCTTCCCCCCTTCCTTCTGCTGATGCCTGTTGACACCTAAAATGCTAGTCTTACACTTGTTCCACTCCTGTGCCATTCCTCTCATGTGCTGGTATATGAACATGCATGAGACACATTAGGAGTGTCTGGTTTAATATACCAGGTGGAACCTCCCCAAACAGGACTTCCTCAGTCAACTAGTGCATCTGATTGGTGGGCTGTTTGTCATGTTATTCCCCATGCACCAACCCCAACCTTTAGTAAAAGCAAGTGAGCGAGTAAAAGAGAGGGAGAGAGAGAGAGAGAGAGAGAGAGAGAAAGAGAGAGAGAGAGGCTGTGACAGAAATGGAAGGAAGAGTTAATGGTTTGGATTCTGTAGATGCCTTATTTTTTAGCAGTGTGGAAAAATACACTGAGGCTGAAATCCTCCAGCAGCAACCAGCTTGTGGAATTCCTAGCTGCTAGATAAGAGCTGGGTTAAATCTTGAGTGGACATCTCCAGACACACCAGACCTTGCAGACACAGACACAGGCAGTTTGAATGGATTGGATCATTCAAATATAAACTTAAGGTGAAAAGGGAATATAATTGGTCACCAATAGGTGTTCACTCTGATTGGGACAATTAAATAGATACATGTTAGTTGGTTGGTGCATTTAAGGGAGAATAGGAATGACCTAGTCTCCATAGACTATATAAGCTTCTGTAAGACAGAACTCTCTCTCTTGCCTTGGGAAGCTGTGAGGGGAAACATAAGCTTGGAGCCTACCTGGTATGTCCGTGGGAGCTGGCAGTTAGAACAGGGTCCAGTGTCTCTTGTAAGGACAGGGAAGGGTAAGTTTAGTGATAGTATATTTCAGTAATAGCCTTCTTCTTTTGCCATCTGTTGTTTAAAAACATTTGTTTACTTTTCCTGTATGAGTGTTATTCTCTTGTGTTGTAAATACATTTCCTGTAAATGCTCATTGCACTTTCTGTTAAGTAAAAGCTATTTATTTGCTCAACAGTTGTGTCTCTGATGTCATTTTTCTAAGGTAAGATTTGGTTTTCCACTGGCTAGGGTAAACTCTGTGTAGCATCCGCCACCTGAAAGAGACACACTACCAGACTTTAACTTGTGCAATTGCACGTGTGATTTTTCAAGTTTGTACACTTGAAAGAGGTGCCGGAAAGAAAGTCCGGCTGGTGGCAACGAATACCTGAGGACACACACACACCTCTCTAAAAGCTGTTTCAGCCCAGAGGGAGAGGTGGGTTGTCACAGTGGCTACAGTCCTGCAAAAACAAAATCTCATACAAGCAGGTTAGTTAAGAAATGCTTCACACCTTGTCCCCTGTCTTGTAAAGCATTCCTTTAATATAAGCATTTTTGTTTTAGAAGCATGCTCCCCATTCAAAATCCTTCTGTTTCCAGTAGTAAAAGTAAACCCTCTTGTTTACAGAGAGAGCACTTCTGAGTTAAAAACAAGCCCTCCTGTTTAAAATCCCTTCCATTTACAGAGTGAGCACTTTCATAGTAAGGCAAGCCCTCCTGGTTGAAATCACTTCTGTTTAGATGCTTAGACCCCTGCAGTCCAGTTTGCACCCCTTGTTTTCCTGACTCTCACATGTACTCCGTTATGTAAAAAAAGCAATTATTTGATTAGCAGCCTGACCCTGTTAAGTTCTGAATCCTTTCCCGTCTGATCTGAGACCTGTTTCTCTTAAGTCCCCTACTGTTCTCCCTCTTTAACTGTTCGAAATGGTGCCTTTCCTAGGAAGCATGCCAACAGATACTCATCTGTGATCTTCCTTCCATGCTTTGGTTGACCTTAATGGCCTTTTGAGCTGGCACTCACAACCTGAGGATGCACTCCTCGTTTGTACACTCAGGAGATTTAAATCCTCCCTTCCCCACTTACTGGTTGCAACAACTTTGTATCTAATTGATCAGCTTATTTGCCATGTTAATCCCCTTCCTTCACTCCAACCCATTAACCTTCAAAGAGAGCAAGTGAGAGAGAGAGAGAGAGAGAGAGAGAAAGAGAGAGTGAGAAGCAGCTGTACTCCTGCAAGAGCGAAAGCTCACTCAAGTAGGTTAGTTAAGGAACGCTGCACACCTCATCCCCACAGTTATACAGCACTCAATTATTGAAAGCTCTTTTGTTTTAAAAGTAAGCCCCCCAGATCAAAGTCCTCCCATTAATAGTAGTAAAAGGAAGCCCTCCTGTTTACAGAGAAAGCCCTTCTGAGGTACAAGCAAGCCCTCCTGTTGACTGGAGACAGATTACTGCTCAAAATATTTATTTAAACAGGATAACAACTGTTACACTGAAAGTACAAGTGGAAAGCTCCTCAGCAATAACACGCCCTGGTGTTTGTACTGAAGTCCTCATCAGGAGTCCCCGACGAAGACTAAGGTTGAAGAACCAGGGAGTGTTGTGGATGAGGAGCTTTCCACTTCAATTCTAAGTTTAACAATCATTATTCTGTTTAAATAAATATGTTGAGCAGTAATCTGTCTCCAGTCAAGTTTTATTCCAACTAGTAAATGACCTCTCTATCAGCAGCCCACATCTCCTGCACTCAATGTGGGGGAAGGGCTAGGTTAAGTCACCTTGGAGCCAGATACAGATATTTTGCTTACAACTAAAAGGGTATAGTATTGGATGCTACAGAGGAAGAGAGGGACTGGGGGTATTATAGGTTCTTCATTAAAACTGATCAGATACTGCTTGGCAGGGACCAGCAAGACCAACAGAATGATGGCTTCAAAGGGCATATGCAACTTGATGAGGAGTTATGCTTGTACAATGTTGTTAATAGTCTGAAGTTATTTGAAGAAATGTGTTGTTGACAGTCATACATGGATACTTTGGCTGTTCACACTCTGTCCAATGGGGAACTACAATTATGTTACAGTACCGTAAAGGCAAAGAAACTCTCTTGAGGAGGGTTCCACCCTAGAGGTGCTGTGGGAACATAATTCCTTTAGGCTAAAGATACCTTAGGAAGGAGCACCAAGGAAAGAGTCACATGCTGTTGGAGGGGAAGGGAGGATGGCGAAGCAAAGAAACAGTGCTTCTGAGTGAAGCTGGAGGAAGCTGGTGTAAATAGCTGAGGAAGGGGGAGTAGCTGTTAGCTCCTACCAACTGAACTGCAGGCATAGCCTTTGAATTCAATGGGTGTAAGCAACTTAGTGAGGCATTATATTTGTGCAACATTGTTGACATTCAGAAGGTAATTGAATGAATGTGATGTTGACCATCATACATAGATGCTTTGGCCATTTGCGCACTCTGTCCCATGTGGAAATACCATCCTGTTGGGGTACCGTGAAGGCAAAGGAACTCACCTGGGAGCATTCCACCCCTAGTGGTGCCACAGGAACATAATTCCTTTAGGCTAAAGGAACCTTAGGAAGGAGCCCAAAATACTGTGCAGCGGGTGGTGAACACAGAGACTGAGTGAGGAAAGACCAACAGAAACTAGTGATGACTGACACCAGAGAGTAAATTTAGCAAAAACTGACAGTAATTGGTAACTGATATCAGACAAAGGGCTGTCATACAACCTCAACTCACAATGGAAACCTACTAGGGTAAACACTGTACTAATATAGATATACTATGTTATGGACCACCTCCTGTGGAGACTATCTAATTTTTATGACCTTTGGTGTGGTGGAGAAGAAAAAACCCTATGAGAAGGAAACCTTTTAGGGTGCTAAAGGCCTTGGTTGCCTTTCCTCCATGCTAGGGAAAAACATTAGTGATGGCTTAGCTAACACACTTTAGGGACCTGGCTCAAGCGGAAATCATTGAGGAAGGTTTCACCCTTTATCCCTCTAATGGGAATGCAGTGGTAGTGCTGCATGCTGAACTCTGCAGCTAATGGAGGTTTCCCATGAAGGAGGCCCACCCCCCCAAGACCGAAGAAGGAGAGCCATGAAAGCTGAAAGGCACTCACCTGACCTCTACTGAGGGGGGTTCCTAGAGAGGAAACCAAACCCTTGAGTGGCAAGGCATAGGAGTTGGGCCCTTGATGGGTTGAGACTTACATACCTGTTTGATTTTCACCCTAGAGGGGCAGAGGAAGGGAATTAAGTGGAGACCAGGTGATCCTTAGTCGGCTGTAGGGGGGAATAGCTTTCAAATGTGCTGCTGATGTGGTCTGCAGAGATAAATCAGCCATCATGGACTTAGAGGCCCCACCCTCCAGCAGTTGAAGTCTTAAATACTACATCAAGAGGGTCTGCTGAGTTGATCTGCATTGTGAAAGCTTCCCCCAGAATGTAGGACATTCTCACTCAAAGGACAGAAAGAGAAGGACCTAGCCTGAGTCAAATGACCCACCCTGAAGATGTGGACATCAAGAAATCAGAGAGAGATCATCAGTGTAGAGGGTAGGGAGCCCTGAAATCAATGCTATGGTTGTGGCCGGCATATGTCCAAGTGCAGGAGAAGTGGGAGACCGATGGGGAAACTTGATGGCCATGAGCACAAGGTGTAAAAGAAATATAGGCAAAGCTGAACAACTGATTGAGACACCAAATGACAACTAAGACATGGTATGAGCCTGAATGATATGTGCCTGAACTGAATGGTGAATGCATGGCAACCAATTCCATAAGGGAGTCTGGTGTTACTAATGCACTGCGGGCCAGGTAGGCTGAGTCAGTACAATAACAAATGAAACTAATGGGGAAAACAAAAGAAAATAAGAACTTAAAACTAGGAAGCAGCATGCTCCTGGACTAAGTAAACTATTAAACCATCAGAACACAAATCAGAGGAGCTGCCTTGCAAGGAAGCCAGGTGAAAACAATTAAGGATTTTAACTGACCTGGAATATTGCAAATGGTCTGGAAGAAATAGTAAAATGGGAAGACTGAAATAGTGCAAGTCAAAACAACAAAGGCAGGACTCTGTGAAAACTAGTAAGCATGCAAGAACCAAGACAGAAAGAAACACAGGAGTTACATAACAGGAGTACAGCGAGAGTAGTTAACTAAGAGAAGCACAGGCTGCAGCCAGGAAGTAAGAGAAGCAAAATACTGACCTAGAAAGCCGCTGAAGGAACAAACTAAACAGAAAGTGCAAAAGCACAAAGGAAAAGGGGGAGACAAATGTAAGGGGGGGGAGAACCTTCAGCTGAAGCAAAGAAAGTGTGCTTCCTAGTGAGACTGGAGGAAGCTGGCGTAGATTGCTCAGGGAGGGTGAAGTGGCTGGTAGCTCCCACCCACTGAACCGTAGGCATAGCTTTTGGAGTCTGCGAAAGGGAGCGAATAATAGAGGTGATCATGGCACCATCCAAGGCATGGTTACACCACATTCAGAGTATTATGGTCATGTCTGAGCATCACATTGTAAAACTGGTACAAAGGAGTTAAAAAAGCGCAATGCAAAGTTACAGATGATTAGGGAACCAGAAAGTATGCCATTTGATGTGAAACTGGAGTATCCAAGGTTGTTGTTTCTGGAATACTTTAAGAATATTGAGAGGTAATATGATCGCGGTATACATAGAAACATAGACTTTGACGGCAGATAAGGACCGCTAGGCCCACCTAATCTGCTCATTTCCCTACGTACAAGATAAGCCGCAGATCCTAGTTAACCAACAGCCTTTTTTATCCTACCCCACACAAGAACTGCCTTATGTCTATCTCATGTATTCTTGAATTCTCCCACAATTTTCGACCCCACAACCTCCTCAGGAAGGCTGTTCCATGCATCCACTACCCTCTCTGTGAAAAAATACTTCCTCACATTGCCTCTGAACCACCCCCCCATCTTTAAATTGTGTCCCCTTGTTCTTGCATGTCTCTTTTTCTGAAAGATGCTACCCTCTTGGACTTTGTTGATTCAACTGAGGTAATTAAACAGTTCTATCATGTCCCCCTTCCTCCTTTCCTCAAAGGTATACATATTGAGCTCTTTTAGTCTCTCCTCATATGGATTCTCTTGCAGACCCTGCACCATTCTAGTTGCCCTCCTCTGGAATGCCTCTATCCTGTCTATGTCCATGCAGAGATGGGGTCTCCAGAACTGGATGCAGTACTCCAGATGGGGTCTCACCAACTGTCTGTACAGAGGGATAACAACTTCCTGTTTTCTGCTGGTGACGCCTCTCCTTATGCATCCCAGTATACCCCCAGCTCTCCCTACTGCCTTTTCACATTGCTTGCTAACCTTAAAGACATCTGATATGATTACCCCATGTCCCTTTCCTTTTTTGGTTTTGTTACTACCTCCACCCCATTGTGTAATCTTCCCCTGGGTTTTTGTTTCCTAGGTGCATTATTTTACACTTCTTTACATTGAATCCTAGCTGCCATACTTCTGACCATTCCTTCAACCTTGCCAAGTCCCTTCTCATCCTTTTCATGCCTCCTTGTGTATCAACCCTGTTGCAGATCTTTGTGTCATCTGCAAAGAGGCATACTTTTCCTTCCAGTCCCTCTGCAATGTCACCTCTAAAGATATTAAAAAAGACTGGACCCAGTACTGAACCCTGCGGTACCCCACTAGTAACTCCTCTTTCTTCAGAGTGGATTCCATTTACAATTACCTTGTGTCCTGTTGTCCAGCCAGTGTTTTACCCAGGCTAAGACCCTGGGACCCACTCCCAGGCTGGTTAATTTGACTATTAATCTTTTGTGTGGGACTGTGTCAAATGCCTTTCTAAAGTCTAGGTAGGCCATGTCCACAGCCCCTCCCTGGTCTACTACTTTGGTCACCCAGTCAAAGAAATCAACTAGATTCATCTGACTTGACCTTCCCACTGTGAACCCATGCTGCCTTGGGTCCTGTGCCTAACTGGCCTCTATGCACTTAACATTTCTTTCCTTCAATACCCATCAATTAAATGTTTTACAGTACAAAAATTGTCCAGTGACAATAAAACATAGCTACTTTACTTTCAGGGTAACAGGTGGGGAAACTTACAAGAATGAATAGAAAGAATACAAAGTAAAACACGTAGCTCCCCAGGCTCCACAGGGAGGAGAGGAGGCACTGTGGGTCACCTTGGAGACTGGAAAGGGCACCACAATCTGCACAGGGGTTGTGTACAGACCCCCATGTCAGGGGGAAGAAATGGACAAGGATATGATAGAAGGCATTCTTAGAATGGCAGAGAAAGGGGAGATACTGTTGATGGGAGACCTGAATATGCCAGATGTTAACTGGAGTACATTCACTGCAGCCACATCCAAGAGCAGGGCCATTCTTGATGCCCTACAGGTGGCAGGCATTAGACAGCTAGTTTCGGAACCCACTCATGAGGGAGCAATCTTAAACCTTGTACTCTCAAATGGGGGCAGTGAGAGGATCTCAGATCTAGAAGTGGGTTGCCATCTGGGGACAAATGACCATCAAACAGTGTGGTTCACGGTTAAACTCAGCTACAGAGTCAAGCCATACAAAAGTGAGGGTACTGGACTTTAGGAGGGCTGACTTTGGCAAGATGGGAGAGTGCCTCAGAAAAGCACTAGCAAACAGGCTAGAAGGAGGTGTGGAGCAACAATGGGGAATTATCAAAACTGCCATCACAGAGGCAACAAGCCTTTGTGTGAAGCAAATAAACAAATCAAAATGAAAGAAAAAGCCACTATGGTTCTCAAAAGAGGTGGCTGTGAAAGTCAGGAAGAAAAAGATAGCATTCCAGAAGTATAAGGAAACACAGAAGGAGCAGGACAGAGAGCTGTACCAGTAAAGGCAGAAATAAGCAGGGAGGAAGTCAGAATAGCAAAGGCCCAAACTGAGGAAAAGATAGCCAACTCAGTTAAGAAGGGGATAAAACCTTTATAGGTACATCAGCGGAGAAAAGACAAAGGGAGGGATAGTGAGGCTGAATAGAATGAACGTGGGTGGGCAGAGGGGACAGTGAAAAGCAGGAATACTGAAAGAATATTTCTGCTCAGTATTCACAAAAGAGGAGGGGAAGTGCCTAATCCAATTAACAGAAGTACTCTCGATAGGGGTAGATCCCAGTCCTTTCACAGAAGAAAGGGTTCTGCAAGAACTCCTAAAACTGAAGGTGGACAAAGCAATGGGTCCTGATGGAATTCACCCCAGAATTCTAAAAGAATTAAGGGAGGAACTAGTGAAACCACTGGCTACTCTTTTTAATAAATCATGGGAGGATGGGGTGGTACCCGAGGACTGGAGGAAGGCGGATGTGATTCCCCTTCACAAAAGTGGGACCAAGACAGAGGCAGGAAACTACAGACCTATCAGTCTGACCTCTGTGGTAGGGAAAGTGATGGAGTCACTTCTGAAGGAAAGAATAGTTGAGTACCTAGAGGCCAGTGAGCACAGGACCCAAGGCAGCATGGGTTCTAGCAGGAAGGTCATGTCAGACAAATCTAATAGATTTCTTTGACTGGGTGACCAAAGTAGTAGACCAGGGAGGGGCTGTGGACATGGCCTACCTAGACTTTAGCAAGGCATTTGACACAGTCCCACACAAAGATTAATAGTCAAATTAACCAGCCTGGAGTGGGTCCCAGGGTGGTAGCCTGGGTAAAACATTGGCTGGACAACAGGATACAGAAGGTAATTGTAAATGGAGTCCACTCTGAAGAAAGGGGTTACTAGTGGGGCACCGTTGAGGGTTCAGATTGGGTCCAGTCCTTTTAATGTCTTCATCAGTGACATTGCAGAGGGACTGGAAGGAAAGTATGCCTTTTGCAGATGACACAAAGATCTGCAACAGGGTTGATACACAAGGAGGCGTGGAAAGGATGAAAAGGGACTTGGCAAGGTTGGAGGAATGGTCAGAAGTATGGCAGCTAGGATTCAATGCAAAGAAGTGCAAAATAATGCACCTGGGAAACAAGAACCCAGGGGAAGAATACACAATGGGTGTAGAGGTAGTAACAGCAACAAAGAAGGAAAGGGACCTGGGGGTAATCATATCAGATGACCTTAAGGTTAGCAAGCAATGTGAGAAGGCAGTAGGGAGGGCTGGGGTATACTGGGATGTATAGGGAGAGGCATCATCAGCAGAAAACAGGAAGTTGTTATCCCTCTGTACAGACAGTTGGTGAGACCCCATCTGGAGTACTGTGTCCAGTTCTGGAAACCCCATCTCCAAGGACATAGACAGGATAGAGGCAGTCCAGAGGAGGGCAACTAAAATGGTGCAGGGTCTGCAAGAGAAGCCGTATGAGGAGAGACTAAAGGAGCTTAATATGTATACCCTTGAGGAAAGAAGGGAGAGGGGGGACATGATAGAAACTTTTAAGTACCTCGGTGGAATCAACAAAGTCCAAGAGGGTAGCATCTTTCAGAAAAAGAGACTTGCAAGAACAAGGGGACACAATTTAAAGATAGAAGGAGGCAGTTCAGGGGCAATGTGAGGAAGTATTATTTCACAGAGAGGGTAGTGGATGCATGGAACAGCCTTCCTGCGGAGGTTGTGGGGTCTAAAACTGTGTGAGAATTCAAGAATGCATGGGACAGACATAAGGCAATTCTTGTGGGGGCTAGCAAGAAATAGGCTGTTGGTTAACTAGGATCTGTGGCCTATCCTGTAGGTAGGGAAATGGGCAGACTAGATGGGCCTAGCGGTCCTTATCTGCCGTCAAAGTCTATGTTTCTATGTTTCTATGTTTCCCCCAAATAAACCAGCAGTTCCAGCTACCAAAACACTATTTATTGTGCCAAAGTGAGCATAAAGCAGTGATCCCAGAAAGAATGCTAACATTTTTACAGAAATGCGTTAATGTTTCATATCACTCATGAGGCTTCACTGCATAATGAGTGTTACAAAACAATGCATGCACAATGCCGTGAAGGTTCTTTGTGGGCTCCCAAATTTTATTTGACTTTGGCAGCATAAATCATTGTTCTACAGTCATGGCTGCTGGTTTGTTTGGGAAGCTGAGTGTCTTGCTTTGTAGTCCTTTTAAAAATGGACCAGTGTGCACTGTTTAGCAGAATCCATGTCAGATGAATCAGTGTACTCAAGTAGGGACATAAGGAAACTTTGTTGCACCCAGACAGTAATGAGGTTGTGAAACTGGTTACCAGATGAGGTGAAAAGTGCAGACAGTGTTTCAAGACCAGGTTCAATAAAGAAGTAGAAGGGAAAGGCATTTCATTTTTTTCTTTTATGGTAACAAGAGATGACTTTGAACTGCCTCAAGGTCATTATGTGCATTGCCTCACTACACCCATGTACAGTATTAATGTAAAAAAATAACTCATATTTCTAAAACAAAGATAATATTACTTGGTCCAAAAGAAACAAAGTTACTGGCTTTCAGCCTGAAAAATGAATATTCAAAGTCAACAGTTCAAATGGCAAGACATTCTCTTACTGTACATGAGACATTAAAACAGATTCTCTACTTACAGCTGATACACATCATTTTATGGGACCCTCTAACCAGATCATAAGGACGAAATGCCTGAGGAGGATATAGAAACTTATGTTTATCATTAGACGTCAGCAAGGATTTATGGAATGCTAAGACAAAAAGTCCACTAACCACATAAAGTACAGGGAAAATTTGGGACATCATTAGTAAACTAAAACTACAGCATATGCCTGGGAGTAGACTGCTTTGCTAATAAGTATTATAGGATATGTTGTTGGGAGCATATTAATATTGTTACAAGAAAACTTTTTATTTATGAGGCTAATTCAGTATTTTTAAAGAGCCATTCTGATAAATCACTTAGAGTATTATGCATTATAAACCATTCGAATCTCAAGCTAAGGGAATACATTTAGAAATAATATGTGTATAATAAAAATAAATTTTATTTATTAAATGCTATATCAGAAAAATATCAAAGTAATGTACAGTTGCTGCATAACTAAAAACAATTCACAAATAAATAAAATAATAAAAACCATTTAAAATACACAAATATACAAGATAAAAGTCAGGAAAAGCTTGTGCAAATAAGTATGTTTTTAAAGCAATTTTGAAGCCCAATAACTGGCAAGCAATTTTTTCAATGGGCTCAGTCATTTGATATTCGCCATAATAACCCATGGGTTATAATGACAAACACACACTCTGTCAATCAAAATCGAGTGCTCCATCATTGGCTCTCATCCCGTGTGTGGGCAGGCTGAACAGTTCCTCAAATATGGCAGCTCTATATCTCCATTAGGGAGGAAATACCATAACAAGACTCTGCACCTTTCCATAATCATTTATATTTATCTATCTGGTTGATCGTGCCTTAAAAATGTATCTGGTGATCCTGTGTTCACCAGCTTCAGGTGATATGCACCGTGAGTAGGAACATATCCATGGCTGACTGCATACAGAGCCAAGTGCAAATAACATGGCAAATGGAATGCAATAAATAACTTCCTTATGAACAGTGAAAATAGATTTGTACTGTTGCTCATCTTACTCTCTACAGCAAGGGCCACATTTCTGAACACTGGTGCATCAATTTCTCATTACAGGCACATTTGTGGCACTTACACATGCTTTGCAGAAGCTTGCTGTTACATGTATGTTTAGACACAAATGATCCCGTAAGTGACATAAGCTAGACTATAAGCATGTGGTCCAGTGGGTTCCGATTCTACTCAGGGATGGACTATTTTTTAATGCAAGTCCCATGCATCAAATGCCTGATGTATTTGGGACTGCCTTCAATAAAGTCGTTTTGAAATTCCATCCGCAGGATTCCTGGGAGAACATGCTTAGAAATTTACTACAAGATTAACATTTACAGTGATGCATTGTAGGTTCAATTATAACTGAAGATATTCAAAGAATATTATCATGATCCCTGTATACTTATCTTGTTATACTACTAGGACTTACTATGTTAAAAATTATTAAGTTGTTGGGATTAACCTGTGTTAATAGAAGTTAATGAGAGTTTCTGAATGACTTGTGACATGGCAGAATCTGTAACTGAGCACCACTGCATTTATTAATCTGTTAAATAGTGCTGTGCAGAATTTTCAAATTCCAGCAGAACGAAATTCCACTGAATATTCAAAATTCCACCGAAATTCTGCCGAATTGTACCAGAAACAGAATGGCAGAATTCTGCAGCATACAATAGTTGCAGAATGATTTTCAGCAGAAATATCAAATATTCCACGAATCTCAATATATTCCATGGAAATTGTTGTGGAATAATTTTCCATGGAAAAAATACTGTTCCACGGAATATTGTTCTGTGGCTCATAGTAGGTGGAATTCCACAGGTGAAAAAGTGAAATTCCTGTGGAAATTCCACCTGCAGAATGGTCATTCTGTGCTAATTCAGCTGGAGGAATTTTACATTCCACACAGCACTACTGTTAAACATGTTCTAATGGGGACACTCCTTAGGCAGCAAGCAAAAGATTTGGAGGCCCTGTGGCACTGGGATTTTACATATAATTTAATTTATTGCAAAAAAAAACCCTGCATTGCTGCACCAGCTGCTTGTGTGGTCTTGCCCTTTTGCTGCTTGGGAGAGGTAGTGAGTTAGGGTAGGAAACCCTAATGCCACATTTACCTACTCTTGTGGCAGTAAGTTGAACCCTAGCTAGAGCAGTAACACAGTTGTTTACAAAGAATTTCCTTTCTAATTGAGATGGAGAAATCATATCCTTATTCATGCAGCTTTCTTCAAGACCTGCAGAACAGATGCAGATGTGCAGGTCCCTGTGGGCCCTGCAGCATGGGAAGAATCTGTCTGCCTCCTGAAGTGCAGGGCCCTCCAGGCCCTCCACTTCCATGTGACAATGAATTCAAAGAACATGTGGGGCTCTCTGGCAGGTTGCGGAAGCACTGGGCCCTGGCTACAGATACAGATACAGATACAGATACAGATACAGATACAGATGCACAGTGTAAAGAGTCCATCTGTCAGACAAAGTGCAGTGACCTCTGGCAACCACCAGTGCAGAGGTGTAGGGCCCTATGTCAAGAGAAGAGTTCTTTTCACTGTATGGTACTTGGCATGTGCAGTCAACCCTCCATCTTCACTTCCCACACCGGGGGTGGTGCTGCATGACAGTGCCATCCTCCCAGCCTCAGCCCATCCAGATGATTCACTGAGCATGCCCCTGATCTCAGTTCACTGGTATGGGATCACAAAGCACTATCCACTGAGCTAAAAGCTGGACCTGCATATGTTTCATATTTTTTTTAACATTTTGACCCTGAGTATTCAACATAGTCTTTTTTTTTTATTTTTATTTTAGTTTTTGTTGACCGGGTAAGTGCACTAGACAAATCCTGCCTATTTTCAGGCACGACCCGGGGGAGAGGGAAACAGATGAGTACCAGCTAACCTTGAACCAGATTAAGCTGTTGGTGGTATTTTTAGTGAATGAGAAAAATTTGGCCAGGACACCGGGGAAATTCCCCTACTCTGCTTTGCCTTGCTGGTGGCAGGGGGTACTGTTTTCAGCCTGTTGGGGGCTGCTCAGTGTTCTTCTGGATTATGATGGAAGAGGAGGTTGCAGTTTTAGGCTCATCTGAGTCTGTTATGGAAACGCTGAATGAAACAGAGACTCCTTTAAGGGAAACCAAGTTTGCACAACGGAGTGTGGAGATGCTTCAGACTGAGTCTCAGTCTGTTCTAGAGACTACTGGTTTGGAACCAGATTTGGAGGATGTGGGAGACTTTGTGGTTTCCTCGAACTTGTCCACAGAATGACTGATGCAGCAGTTGGCTGTGAGTCAGGAGGAGAAAAGGTGCACTGTGCTGGAAACGACAGAGGGAACCGAGACAGTGGTACTTCCAGATTTACGTTCGTCGGATCTTCAGGATGCGGCTCCTGAGCTTGGCCCTGCGGCGATGAGTGCTTCACAGGTGGTACGGCAACAGTTTGGGTTGCCACAGAGGAAACTTTCCTATCCTACAAAGGACTGGTCAGCAGAAGAGGCTCTCTGTGACTCTGGATGGCGCCGGACTGCAGCGGGACAATGGATCCCTGACCCAGAGTGGAAGGACTTTCCGACGGCCTCTCCGGCTCCACCATTGCATGCCAACACTGTTAATGATCTGAGCTCAGGTATGGACTGCCATGAGGGTTCTTGGGATATTGTTATGGCTGCGCAGCATTTAGGGGTACGTTCTTTGGCCTTTTCTAGGCCAAGTAAGTTTGCTAAATCTAACAACAATGTTTCTGGTTTACAGGAAGGTGTTGCTCCTAATTCCTCAGAGGTAAAGACAGGTCTGCAAAAACCTAGAGTGCCAATGTCCGACCTGTTTAAAAATAAACTAGAACAAGCCCCAAGAAGGAATGCTGTTAGACTGCGTTATAGGGGTGGGTTGCAAGTCCACCCTGATAGATATTATGTTGCCAATAATCTATTGAAGGGTTCTATGAACTTTCTTCCAGTCAATATCTTTGCTTTAATACACATCTCTGGAGAAGACTCCTTTGATGTCAGTTTTAAAACATCTCGTGGTCTGGAGAAATTTTGGGACAAATACTCCACACTGAAATCTACCCTCTTTGGGTCCTTTCTACGCTCTTCCTCTTACAAAACCCCAAATTAGACACATTACAATTATGTTTAGAAATGAAGGGTGAATGTTGGCAATATCTATCATTGGTTGCAGAATAGGTGCGATATTTTAGGTCCTCCCAAAGCCATTCTGGATTTAGAGGGGATCTGGACTAGTAGTTGGAGATTTAAGGTAAACTGTTCCAGGTTAATGAGAGGTTGTGCATTTACCAAATAGTTTTTTGGGAAAGATAGAGGGGTTTGTTTTATGGGGACAACCTTGTGCTTGTTACAAATGTGGGACTAAATCTCATATAAGTAGTTCCTGTGATCTATTTAAATGCTCTCTTTGTGGGGGGTATGGGCATTCAGTGGACAGATGTGAAAATATTTTTCAATGTAATTTGTGTGACGAAAAAGGGCATGCTTTTCAGCAATGCCCTTGGGCTACACATTATAGGTCGGGAGGCTGGGATCAAGAAGATTTGGTACACAAAGCTCAGGCAAATTGTGCCCCTCCCACACACACTCCCGAGGCTGATGCAGGAACTGCACAGGAGAATGAGGATGGCCTTCACCCTGCTGCAGAGGAGGTGGCTCCCTTGGTTCCTGCTTCTGTGACCACTGTTCCACTGTCCTCTGTTTACCCTGGTATTCAGGATTCAGTCTCATTTCCACAGCAGGCATCTTCTTCCATGCCTCCACCTTTTGAAACTGTTAAACCCAGAAGGTTCACTAGGGCCTCTCTCAAACAACCAGCAGTTAGTCCTATTTTTATGGAAAAAATGTTTTCTCCTTTACAGAGTGAAGGGAGAGAATCAGATTTGGAATCTGATACCTCTCATCGCTCTGAATTAATTTCGGAAGACGAGGACAGCAAGACTACGGAACTTGCCAAGGAGAAAAAAGGAAAAAAAGATAAAAAAAGAAAGGCAAGCTTTAGTCAAAAGAGTGGGTCCTGAAGCTAACCTTTCCTATCATGGCTACTTTAAAATTAGTTTCCTTCAATGTGTGTAGTATTAAAAATTTTAAAAAGAGGCTTTCACTCGTTTCTTTTTTTAGTACTTTACAGATTGATATCATTCTTCTTCAGGAAACTAGATTATCTCCCCTTTCTGAAATTGAGCAGGCAAAGAAGAGATGGGTTTGGGGGCCTTCTTTTTGGACTTTTGGGCCTGATGTGGCAGATGGGATAGGGATTCTCTTTACCTCCACCGTATTCAGGATTTCTAAATTAGTGGATATTTGCCCTGGTCGTGTTTTACTTTTGGACTTTTGTTGTCAAGATTTTGACTTTCGTCTTGTTAATATTTATGCTCCACAACTCAAAACTGCCCGGATTAAGTTATTCGATGAAGTTAAACCTTTTCTTTATACCAGAAGGCATATTATTTGGGGGACTTTAATTGTGATATTGACTCTAAATTTAAGGGTGACTCTCAGAAAAAATGTACTGTGATTCTCTGGCTTTGAGGCAGACAGTTAAGGATGCAGGCCTTACTGATGTGTTTAGGACTCTGCATGCTACTGGAGGTGCTTCTTATCATAGGAATGTTTCTTCCACCTGTATTGATCTAATTTTTGTCTCCAAATATCTGACCCCCTTTTTTACTCAGGTCAGACCAACAGAATTTTCAGACCATCATATTTTGACTGGTTATTTGAGTTTAGCTGGGATACCTCCTAAGGTGTTTTCAGCTGGTCCCAGATGGTGCTTGAATGTGTCCCTTTTGGAGGCTGGGGATTGAGTGGAAGGTTTGGAAGTTTTATTTGCAGCACGATATTCCATTATTTGTTTATATGAGAACCTATTTGAATGGTGGAAGGATACTAAATCTGAGATAAGGTCCTTTTTACTTTCTAAAGGGAAACACAAAGCTAATTCTCGATATGTTACCTACTTACAATATCGGAATCAGCTGTATAAATTAATGTATTTTCCCCCTAGAGATAAACTACACTTTCAATCGCAGATTCCTGAAATTAAGAAACAAATGTCCTTTTATCAATATGATAGGGCTAAATCTTTAGACATGGAGTTTAGATACGGGTTACAATCGCAGCCTGCCTCTGATCCTTATAAGGCCTGTAAACAGCACCTTGACAAAACACTGATGACAGGGTTATTGTCCCCTATGGGTAAAATGGTGACCACCTATTTAGAAATGATGAATATAGTACAGACCTTTGTCTCTGACTCTTTTAGTGGGGATTCTGGTTCCACTGACGCCTTACCAGCTGAACTTTTAGCCCTTCTCCCTGTTATGGATGTCAAGTTTCAAAAAATTTTAGTACAGCCTATTTCTTCCCTGGAAGTGGAAGGAGTAATAAAAGCCTTAAATACCAAAACTTCGCCTGGTTTAGATGGTATACCTAATGAGTTTTATAAGAGATTTCTTCCTGTTATGAGTTTTTTTTTGCCACTAGTGTTTAATTTTATGTTAACCTCTGACTTAGGCTTTCCGGATTTCAGTATTTCTTTATTGAAATTCATTTATAAGAAAGGTGATTCTTCTTTATTGACAAATTGGAGACCCATTAGTCTCCTTAACAGTGATTATAAGATTCTTTCTAAAATTCTTACCAATAGATTGGCATTAGTTTCCGATTCTCTTATTCATCCTGCACAAACTTGCGCTATTCCTCAACACAAGATTCAACATAATCTATATCTGTTAAGAGAATTATTTGAGAGTAGTAATATGGGGCAGGGATCTGGCTTTATTGTGGCACTAGATCAGGTCAAGGCTTTTGACAGAGTTAGACACCCTTACTTGTTTAATTTGTTGCTTCATTATAATATTCCACGTCTCTTTGTGCAGTGGATTACTATGCTTTATTCTGATGCTACAGTACTCCCATTGGTGAATGGTTTAATGGGATCTGAGATCCCGGTTGTTAGAGGGGTTCGTCAAGGCTGTCCTTTAAGCCCTCTTTTGTATACGTATGTTTTAGATCCTTTAATTCATTATATTCTACGACATAGCTGTATTGCAGGGATTGCTCCAGATATTTCTCTGCCTTTAGAGAAAATCACTGCATGTGCGGATGATGTGACCCTGTTGCTGCACAATGAGGCTTCCCTTCAAACTGCACTACACTGTTTCAAGACTTGGGGAGGTTATTCTGGAGCTGAAATCAATACGACTAAGAGTTTTATTTTTTCTTTACACTCTGCTCAGGAGTGTCATTTTGACATGATGGGTATTCCTTTGTATCTACACCTTGTAAAATTTTGGGGGTTTGGTTTGGCCCTGGTGATTTGGCTACTTTCAACTGGGAGCAGCAGTTAAGTATAGGTGAAGGTAAAGTTAATTTATGGAAGCAATGGAAATTTGGGAAGAAAAAACGTGTATTTATCATTAAAAAATTTCTGTTACCTGTTTTTTTATATTTAAGCTATCTCTACCCACCTCCAGTTAATTTAGAAACCAGACTCTATAGTATTTTTTTTCAAATGGTATGGGGCAACAGACTGAATCCTGTACGACGAGAAATTACCTATTTGCCGGTTAAGAAGGGTGGATTGGCCATGATTAACCTGATTGTCTTTTATCATTCCATTTTTTTATTTAATTCCTTTAGTTATTTATGGGGACTGATAACTTTAACTTGGCAGGTCTGGTCACACTTTGGGCTCGATTCTTTCAAAAATGGACTGTTTTGGCCCCTAAAATCTTAAAGCAGGATCAGTTACCAGTTTATGGGATTTCCACTTTAAAGAAATGCCATCAATGGAAGTGTTGTTTCATACTTTGATGTTACATTCTAGAAATCCTTTTATACATATATAGTTTTTGAAGTACAGGGCATGATTTTGCTTTTTCCGGAGTGTGTTCTGACCGGAATGACTTTTGCCCTCCACAAATTAACTGACTTTAGGCTCCCTGCCTTTGTGTGGGATATGGTATGGATGTCTGTTCAGGGTCGGTTAGGTGTGCGTGGTAACCTCAAATATAAACCTTTAATAGATAGATTTTGTCCGAGACCATTATGTATTAATATAGAAGAAAGTCTTTCTCATTTTTTCATTACTTGCTCTTTTGTTAAAAGTTTTTGGAATGATGCTGCTGTTCATTGGAGGATGCCTTTATTGTCGAATATTACTTATAACACTTTACTTTTAGGGGATTACACTGGGGGCTTGGAACATTTATTATCCTAGTACTTTGAATTTTTTTTTGCTTTACTTCAGTTTTATTTATGGCAAGCTAGATGTAAATTTATATTCCAACAACAGCTTGTTTTATCTTCTACTATAATGTCTCAGGTTGAGGTTGGTTTGCTAACTGTTAAATGCAAAGATCAGCAGAGATTTACTGACGTTAACTTTTGTTCATTTTGGAATCATTTCTTTTTCTGATTTTGATATCCTCTGTTTACCTTCATATTGCTTATGTAACCTATTATTATTAATCTTTTGTATGTTTGCATTGTATCCTGATTTATGGTGATGTTATATTATTTTGTTCAATAAACTTCCCTTACTCTTTTCGACAAGTGCCGTGGGATCTTTAACATCCACCTGAACTACCACAATCCAGGCAGATGGGACCTCGGTTTAACGTCTCATCCAAAAGACGGCACCTCAGAAGTGCAGCACCCCTCTCATGCTGCACTACAGTGTCAGTACTGGGATATTAACCCAAGTGCAAGATGTGGGAACTGAACCCACAGCCCTCTGATCTCCCAGCCGCAGAAGTGAGTGTGCTACCTACTGAGCCACTGACACTGACTCCCCCTTATAAATATGACTTGTAGCATTTATAGAATATTGTCCAATATATCATTTTGCTCCACAAGGGCAAAAACACATTCTGGCAAGGATTTGAAAAATGACACCTATCACATTTATGAGGTGGTGTGCTAAAATGGCTGTGTTATTAAAATTGCTCACCTTAACATTTGCAAGCAAGCAAGCAATCTTTATTATTTGTTAAGTGCTATTCCAGAAAAGATCATTGCATTGTACATGTACATACATTAAAACCAATAAAACACATATAAAATAATAAATCAATAATCTTAAAATAGGATGACAACTATATATCTGAGCCAATCAATTGGGGAAAGCTAGAGCAAATAAATGGGCTTTTAGGGCAGATTTAAAACCCTCGACAGTGAGACACTTTCTAATCTGACGAGGTAGAGAATTCCACAGGGTCAGTGCAGCAAAGGCAAGAGAATGAGCACCACAGGTCATCAAACAGACCCTGGGAACCTCTAGCAACCCCTCGTTGGAGGACCGGAGTGAGTGGGGGGGGCAACAGGGATGAAGAAGTTCTTGCAGGTAACAGAGTCCCTGCCCATGTAGGGCTTTATAGTTCAGTAACCTGACCTTGAAGGTAATCTGCCAATATATAGACAGCCAGTGCAGTTCACAGAGCACAGAAGTGACATGTCTAGATCCTGATAAACCAATCAACAGCCTGGCTGCTGCAATCTGAACCAGCTGCAGTCAGTGGATATCAACCCCCGGTAGCCCCAGGTAGAGGGCATTGCAGTAATCAAGGCAGGAGATCACAAAGGCATGGAGCAATGTTGGAAGATCATCAGGCAGGACCAGGCACTTGATCCAGATGATGTTCCTTAGATGGGAAAATGAGGATTTAATGACAGTGGACACCTGAGATTTTAACGTCAGGCCACTATTGAACACAATGCCCAGATTTCAGGCCCAGTGAGAGGTCACCCCCAAGTCAAAGCCCAGAGGGAAGGCCCACTGACAGCCCCAGGGTCCACAACCAGCACCTTGGTTTTGCCCGAGTTCAACTTCAGCCAGTTGGCACTCATCCACTACTGGATCTTGGGGATGCAGCTGTTAAAGACCAAGACTGCGTCAACCTGCCTGGGTACAAAGGACATGTAGAGCTAAGTAGCATCTGCATAGCAGTGAAAACCCCAGCCCATACCAGCCTATACCACCTTATAATATCTCCCAACAGCAGCATATACACTGCAAACAACATAGGGGACAGCATAGAGCCCTTTAGGACCCCACATGACAGGGGGAGAGGGGACAAGGAATAAATTCCTGACACCACTCTCTGCATCCTGCTGGTGAGGAATGATCTAAACCATTTGAGAACCATACCAGACATTCCACAGAGTATCCACAGGCATTTGAGCAGCACCCCATTGTCCACAGTGTCAAATACTGCAGAGAGATTGAGAAGAACCAAGATGGAATGGCTCCTCCAATCTCTTGCTATCAGGAGATCATTAAGTACCCAGACAAGGGCAGTCTAGTCAGTACTATGCCTCTTCCTGAAACTGGACTGGAGAGGATCATAGATGTTGTGAGATGTTAAATGGTCATCCAGCTGTGCCGCAACCACCTTCTCAGTTACCTTGCCCACAAAGAGCAGGCTAGAAACAGGTCTGTAGTTGGCTAAGCAGTCCAGGTCGAGGGAGATTTTTTTTCAGGAGAGAAGTTACTATTGCCTCCTTCAGGGAGTCAGGAAACACCCTAAATCCAAAAAGATCTGGACAATCTCAGTAAGGACCAGGCCAATGACCTCAACACACTCCATAAGGAAGCATGTTGGGCCTGGATCCAAAATATAGCTGGATGGGCACATACCCTGGATGACCCGCACAATATCCACTATTTCTGGCTGGTTGAAATCAGACCAGGCAAACCTTGGGCCTGTAGCCTCCTGCCTATCACTGGAACACCCAATACAGGGCACTAAGTGGATCTTGTACCTGATAGTAGCAACCTTATCGGTGAAGAATTGAGCAAACTCATCACACTTAACCTGCAAAAAGGCTCCCCATGACTGGAGATAGGCTGGATTGCATAGTCTGTCAACAGTCTGGAAGAGCTGAGAAGGTTTATTCCTCACCGCAGCAATCTCTTTGAACAGGAATTCTGACTTCTTACAAGAGATTGCAGATTGCTGGTTCTTGTAATGGGCCATCAATTTAAGTTTGTCACTAAGCGTCGGCGGGCCTGATTTCTGCCAGCACCACTCTAACCCTCGACCCCTACACCTCAACTCTGTAAAAGTCCAGTCAAACCAATGGGACTTTGGGCTAAGAGTGAGGGGCTGAACACGGACAGGAGCCAGAGAATCAAGGGTACCTGTCACTGCCTTATTATAGGCTAGTACCAGCTCCCCCAGTTCCCTGTTTCTGCTCAGTGGACCTGATAGGTCCAGCACCACAATCAGACCATATGGAGTCAAACCCCTCAAAGGCGGTGCGGATCATCTCCATAGGAGCAGGTCTATTGGAGGCTCAAATCTGAACCCTATCCTGTAGTTTAAAAATCAACAGCAAAACTTACAGAAATATTCTCCACAGCCAGCAAGCAGACTTAACCAGTCCTTCTCTCCTGCAGCTGATGGCTTAGTCAGAATTTAAAGGCTTTGTGGGTGGGCAAGTCTGGGCATGTCCTGTGCACTCACTACAGCCACAGAAGCCTTTAAAGATAAATTCTACTTTAAGCTAAATTAAAAAGAAAATAAAACAATATCAAAACTTACAGAGATCCTCTATACATTAACTCCCTCAACAGCAGGTAGAATTAACTAATCCTTCTCTCCTGTAGTTTAAAAAACAATAGCAAATCTTACAGAAATATTCTCCACATCCAGCAAGCAGACTTAACCAATCCTTCTCTCCTGCAGCTGATGGCTTAGTCAGAATTTAAAGGCTTTGTGGGTGGGCAAGTCTGGGCATGTCCTGTGTACTCGCTCCAGCCACAGAAGCCTTTAAAGCTAAATTCTACTTTAAGCTAAATTAAAAAGAAAATAAAACAATATCAAAACTTACAAAGATCCTCTATACATTAACTCCCTCAATAGCAGGTAGAATTAACTAATCCTTCTCTCCTGTAGTTTAAAAAGCAATAGCAAAACTTACAGAAATATTCTCCACAGCCAGCAAGCAGACTTAACCAATCCTTCTCTCCTGCAGCTGATGGCTTAGTCAGAATTTAAAGGCTTTGTGGGTGGGCAAGTCTGGGCATGTCCTGTGCACTCACTCCAGCCACAGAAGCCTTTAATGCTAAATTCTACTTTAAGCTAAATTATAAAGAAAATAAAATATCAAAACTTACAAAAATACTCTATACATTAACTCCCTCAACAGCAGGTAGAATTAACTAATCCTTCTCTACTGTAGTTTAAAAAAACAATAGCAAAACTTACAGAAATATTATCCACAGCCAGCAAGCAGACTTAACCAATCCTTCCTCTTGGTTCTACATGTCAGCAGCCTGTCAGGTCTCTAATCGTGCTCCTTCTAGCTAGCAGCTAAACATTGCTTCATAAAAACATTTAACACTGGTTTGTAAGAGAAGCTACAACCAACAATAAAGGGGACAAAGTGGCCATACAGCAAGAAAGGGGGAGAAGAAGCAGGACTCACCCCAGAAAAGCAAATTTGCTCATAGGGACCATTCAGTGAGCCAGAAAGATGGAGGAACAGTAAGGGGAGTAAGAAAGAGGATAGATCAACTGAGACTTTCAAGGGGAGTATAAGGCTTTATGCTATTTTTGGTTTCTTTTTTACCTACAGGCTAGCCATTGTTTTATTATAATGTATGGTAGAATGTTGTTATGCATAAAAATCCATACCAGCTAAAACGTTGTTATGCTGCAGTAGCTTGTTGTTATGCTGCACCAGGTACATAGCTACTGCCACATAACAACTTGGAACCTTTCACATAATGATGTAAGCACTGCGTGAGCCGCATTCTCTTTAAACAGCTGTCATAACGGTACACAGTTGCGAGTGGCGATTTTAAAAATGCAGGCACCAGATTAAAGCATGTCCACCACTATTTTCTCCTGAGAGCTATTCGATCGTTTTTTTTTTTCCGGTCTACCACAATCGCTCTTGCCATCCAATGTAAGCTTATGAAATGTAAGTACTGTAAAATTCAAGAGAAACTGTTGCCGTCTTCGCGTTTCTGTCTCATTATGTGGGGTACAGTAACAATTTTCTAATTTGTCATCACAGATGAGTGACCATACACTATAAAGATAATGTATATTCCTCTATCTGTGACAAGTTTGAAAAGCGTCTTCTCGAGGTCGTCATGGCGGCCGAACCTCTTGAGCTTCGCTCTCAAGGTTCCGAACATCACCATGACGACCTCTCGAAGAGTTTACAAACTTGTTACAGATAGAGGAATATACATTATCCTCTATTTATTATCTCTTTACCAAAAGAAGGAGAATGTGAGGGTCCACAGTTAGGCAACATGGACAATTATGGGAGGGAAATAGACACCAATCCATTTACGGAAGACAGAGTCCTAAAAGAACTCACAAAACTGAAAGTGGACAAGGCAATGGGACCAGATGGAATAAATCCTAGAATATTAAGGGAATTATGGAAGGTGCTGGCAGCACCACTGGCAGCCCTGTTCGATGAATCACTTTATACAGGAGTGGTTATGGAGAACTGGAGAAGGGCAGATGTAGTCCCTCTTCACAAAACTGGGAGTAGGGAGGAGTCTGGAAACTATAGAATCATAGAATAATAGAAATCTGGTGGCAGAAAAGGACAACTCTGGCCCGTCTAGTGTGCCCCTTCCTCACCCCCCTCCACTTACTTGTCCCCTTTGTCAGGTGATATCTCCCTCATCCCACTGGTCAATCATTTATGTCTGACCCATGCCTTCTTGAATCCCTCCACCATGTCAGCCTCCACCGCATCCTCAGGTAGTTTGTTCCAGGGCTCCACCACTCTCTGTGTGAAGTAACACCCCCTAACATTGGTCTTGTATCTACCGCCCTCCAGTCTTAGACTATGCCCTCTAATTTTTGGCCCCACCTTCCTCTTGAATAAGCTCCCTTCCTTCACCTTATTTATCCCCTTTATGTATTTAAAGGTTTCTATCATGTCCCCTCTCTCCCTTTTAGTCTTTAGTGGGTACAGATCCAGTTCTCTCCACCTTGTCTCATAGGGCTTCTTTTGCATACCCTGCACCATCTTTGTTGCCTTCCTATGAACCCTTTCTATGCCATTTTTGTCCTTGCACAGATGAGGCCTCCAGAACTGGTCCCCTTATTCCAGGTGAAGTTTGACCATGGTTTTATACAAAGGCATCAGCACCTCCCTTCTTCTGCTTGTTATGCCCCTACCTATGCACACTAGCATTCTATTTGCCTTGATCATCACCTTGCTGCATTGGTCACCCACGTTCAGATTGTCTGAAATTTTGATCCCTAGATCCTTCTCCTGCTTTGATTGCTTAATTTTCTCCCCGGCAATGTGTATTCAGCTTATGGCTTTTTCCACCCTATGTGAATTACTGTACATTTTTTGGCACTAAATTTCAGCTGCCATGTGTCTGACCACCCTTACAGAATCTTCAGGTCCCTCCTCATGGTCTCTACCCCTTCCTGGGGTGTCCAGCTTATTGCAGATCTTCATGTCATCTGCAAAAATGCACACCTTCCCCTCAAGTCCCTCTGCTGTATCGCTGATATAGATGTTAAAAAGGATCAGTCCTAGAACTGACCCCTGGGGTACCCCACTCATCACCCCCTTTCCCTGGAGTGCATCCCATTGTTACCACCATCCTCTGGTTTCTGTCCTTCAACCACCCATCTAGTTATCTTCTGCCCCAACCCTAAGCTCTCCAACTTATTTACCAGTCTGCAGTGAGGGACAGAGTCAAAGGCCTTACTGAAGTCCAAATAGGCCATGTCCACTGTCCCCTCCCGATTGATCACCTTCATTACCCAATCAAAAAAAATCAATCAAGTTTGTCTGGCATGAGCTCCATGTTGAATGTCATCTAGTAGCCCGCTGTCTATCAGGTACAGTAATTTACCACTCTTTCCTTTATTAGCACCTCCATCACCTTCCCCACTACTGAGGTGAGGCTGACTGTGCAATAATTTCCCCATCTCCTCCCTGCTGCCCCCCCCATGTAGTGGCACCACATCCACCATTCTCTAGTCACTTGGCACCCTTCCAGTATCCAGGGACAAGTTGAACAGCCTCACCAGTGGTGCTGCCAGCTCTACTTTTAGTTTTTTAGTTCCTGGGGTACCCTAGGATGCTAGCCATCTGGCCCCATTGCCTTGTCTACCTTCAACCTTCCTAGTTCCCCTTTTATTCTGTACTCTCTGAATGGGCTAGGATCCACTCTTTTGACATCCCCTCCTCTCCTCTTTAACTCGGGTTTCCTCCCCATCTCTTCCACTGCAAACACTGAGTAAAAGTAGCTATTTAGCAACTCTGCCATCCCAAAGTCTCCCTCCACCAGTGCTCCCCCAACCCCTCACCCTCACTATGCCATGCCTTGCCTTTCTCTTTTGCCCCACATACCTATAAAACGTTTTACCTCCCCTTTTGGCATGCCTAGCTATTCTGTCTTCTGTATCTGCTTTTGCTCTCCTAATCTTTTGCCCTACCACCCTCAGCTTCTTTCTATAAATCTCCCTGTCCTCTCTCCTCTGGGTCCTTTTGTATGTTCTGAATGCCATCTTTCTTTCCCTAATTGCCCCCACCACCTCTCTGGTAAACCAGAGTGGTCTCCTTCTTTTTTGTTTTTTCCTACCATCTTGATGCAGAGCTCTGTGGCTTTCAGTAACCCTCCTTAATGCATTTCCATAATTTCTCTATGTCCCCTAATTGCTCCTTACCCTCCATTTCCTCCCTGAAAATCCCCCTCATCCTTGCAAAGTCCATGAACAGTCAGCCTCACCTCAATACTGGGGAAAATTATGGAATCACTACTTAAAGAAGGGATTGTGGAACACCTTAAATTCAGTGGAGAACAGGATCTGAGACAGCATGGATTCACAGCGGGAAGGTCATGTCAAAGAAATCTAATTGATTTCTTTAACTGGATGACTAGTAGCAGTGGGTGAAGTGGTCTCAATTCGCTCTGCGAAGTGATTCTCGGAGTGAAGGTGAATTCGGGGAGTACTCCACGAAGTGAAGTGGAGTAATTCGCGTTATGATGGGTATCACAAAGTCCATTGAAGACAATGACTTTGCTTTTCTCCGCCTTCCCAGACCACTACTCCACCAATCTCAAAAGTGAAGTGCATTGAAAACAATGTACTTCACCTCACTTTGCCTTGTTTTTGAGCTCCAAAAGGAAATTTTGCAGTGGTTCATGGGATTTCAGGTCACATGGGTTCTATATTGTTTTGCACAGCCTCAGTTCGGGGTAGTGTGTGTAGGAAGCTTAGGTGACAGTCTGCTCTGAGAGCTCTCTGTGATTCAAACCTTCTAAAAGCTGTTAAAAAAGCCTTTTTAAGTAATTTTTTTTGCTCAAACTTTAGTTCATCGATTGTAGGAAAACCTCCTGTTCTCATATCATCGAGCATTTATTGTTTGTGTGTGGATTTTGAATGTTAATATACAACATTGAGTCTGGGTAGTAAGAGACAGTGAAAGTGTGCTTTGGGGGAAGGGCGTATCTGTGGTATAGGTAGATTTAAGTTGGAGAAATAGGGAGTTCTTTGTTTTTTTGTTATATTTTTGTTATATAACTGACTGTCTTAATGTATATACTGTAATATTTTCAGTAATTGTTGAAATTTTTTTGCTGATTGTGTGCTGTGTGGATCTTGTGCAGCAGTTCATAATTTCAGGTTGTTTAAAATACGTGGTATATTACTGAAGTTTTCAATTTGCTATGCATTACTTGTAGACAAATTGTGTGTGCGTGTGTGAGTGTGTGTGCAGTGCATGACATCAAATTGTTGACTTTTTTTGCTGATTGTGTGTTGTGTGGATCTTGAGCAGCAGTTCATAATTTCAGGTTGTTTAAAATACGTGGTATATTACTGAAGTTTTCAATTTGCTATGCATTACTTGTAGACAAATTGTGTGTGTGTGTGAGTGTGTGTGCAGTGCATGACATCAAATAATACACCTTTATTGTACCACAGTGTAATTTCAGGTGCAGCAGTGTGAACCTGCTATCCACTGCAGCTGCATGATTTTGTACTACCATTGTGGTATCTTTTCTTGGTTTTGCTGCTTGCACTGCCATAAAAATTTGCAGTCAGTGCCCTCCTCCCCACCAGCAAAAGGAATTATTTTCCAGATTGGATTGTTTGTGACTTCAGCACCACTGGTTAGTTAAGGTGTTGCTGAACTTGTGACTTTGCGTCTGTATCTGTTGCTGAAGACACAGTTGTTTCTTTGGCTTCACATCCAGCATCCCACCACCCAGAGTGAACGTTCCAAAATCTCAATTTTTTTAGAATATTGTTATTGATCCCCCAAAATGCCCGCAAAGAGACATGTAAACAAAGCTGTTTCTCACCATGGCACTGCTGCCAGTGGTAAAATTGTCTGTGGGCGTGGTAGTATGCAGATGCAGAAGTGCATTGCTGATGTGAGGAAAGGTATTTCTCCTGCAATGTTTTTTACAGCCCAATCAGTAGCTTCACTCATAATTGAAGGAGATTATGTTGTCCCAGCTGATGGTTTTAGTGCAATTGCTGGTGGTGGTATGAGTATTGCTGCCTCAAGTTCCACTTCTGACCAGTTTACTGTGTCCAAAAATATAGTGTAGTGTGAAGCAGTGCGAGTGAGTGGCAGTGTAGATGATGTCATACTTCCCAGTAACATCCCAGTAACTGAACATGAAGATTCTGATCATCATGTCAACGATAGCACACGATATGACATTTCTTCCACCATGGTTCAGGTCACACATTTGCCATGCAGTGATTCACAGTGTGGTGAAAAAATATCAGGTGATGGTGGTGCTGATGATGATGAAGCTGATGATGATGATGTGGATGTGATTACAACATGCAGTCCACATGCCAGCATCTAAGCAGAAGATGTGGATGTGGGTGATGTTGATGAACATAATGATGATGTAAGTGACCCCAGTTGGGAACTGGAGAAAAAGAAATTCAAGGTGGCTGTGTCTGAGTCTGTTTGCATTAATCCTTCCCTTGTAAAAAGTTGTGATTTACCAGTTTCAGTTGATGATGATGATGATGACCCAATAATAATGATAGGTAGTCATGGTGGTCAGCTGCAGTCCAAGTGTGTCCTGACAGAAAAATCATGTAGCACACCCCCCACTTCATGGCTTAAAAAAAAACAGAGTCCAATAAGCAGCATCAAGTGCATGTTAAAATTAGAGCATCACAGTCCCTTGTTTGGGATTTTTTTGTGCAAGATGCAAATGAGTCAGTTGCAATCTGCCAGGTTTGCCATGCATGTGTGAGTTGAGGTAAAAAGGTGAGCCATCTGGGCACAGGAGGACAGCATGCGCATCTTAAGAACAGGCACATGGCACTGTGGACCCAGCACAAGATGGCAGCTAATACCACAGTGGGGAGTTCACCCTCATCATCAACCATGACAAGCATGTTATCCCCTTCCATGACTGTTAAATCAAGTAGGAAATTAAATGTGTTCAGTAGTGATGAAATAAGAGCAGAGGATTACTACAGGCATGATGTGGTGGAGTAGCATAATGATTTTGAAATGTTGTCCAGTGCTGGTGAGAGTAGCAGTTTTGGTGGTGTTGGTGGTGAATGCAGTATGTCTAGTGCAAGTGGTACATCAACCCTGGTTGGTAAATCTGGCAAAATAATTGCATTTGTGGGTTTGTCATCATCACCTGTGCAACTGTCTTCATCAAACATCCACACTCTGCCCCCTGCCATTCGCAGAGCAGAACCATTTGTCATCACACTCCATGTAAAACATTTAAGTCAGCCCACATTGCAGAGTGTTTTTGCGTATAAGCTGAAGTACCCACCCAATCATACAGTGTCATATGAACTTAATGTGCTGTAGCTGAAATGTTGGCAATTGATCTTTTGCCCTTCTCCTTTGTGGAGAATTCTGGGTTCTGGTGGTTTGCTGCATGTGCCTGTCCAAAATGGAAAGTCCCATCCAGGACATACTTTTCGACCCGTGCTGTCCCCGAGTGGTACCGTACTGTGTCTGACTGTAAGATATGCCCTTCAACATTCCTCCTCTCCATTCATACATTTAAGTGTGGCTATGTAGACAAGTGGCAAAACAGTGAGGAGTTCATATTTGTGTATAACTGCACATTGGGCACAGGTGCCAGGTGTTGCTTGTGCTGTTGGTAGTGTGAATAATCAGTGCAGTAAGGTGGAGTGTCATGGTAGCAATATTCCAGGAATTCGACAGCGTGCAATGATTGCTATGTGCAATGTGACCTGTTCACACACTGGTGAAAACATGTTGGACTTGGTACTGAAGGAAATTGACAAGTGGCTGAACCCCCCTGTCTCTGAGAGCTGGGTTCATAACAAGTGACAATAGGTCAAATGTGGTGAAATGCATCACAAATGGTGTCTTTGTTCATGTTCCATGCATGGCCCACTGTTTAAATCTTGTGGTGCAGGATTTTCTGCAGCACCCTGATGTAAAGGAAATGCTACAGTTGCATGTCGTATCTGTTTTTACTTTTCACGATCTGCAATGGCCCATGACCAACTTCGGCAGTTGCAGATCCGAAACAGCCTCCCTCAGCACCGCTTGAAGCTGGAAGTTGTCACACCCAGTGGAACTCCACTTTATACATGGCAGAGAGGTTGAATGAATAATACAAAGCCATCTCAGAATATCTTGTCATGCACACTAGCTGTGACAGTTCTGGGGCCTCCATGTCTATGATGACTGAACAGTGGCACCTCATGGACTCTGTAATAACAATTTTGTGGACTTTTGAAGATGCCACACAGGCAGTAAGTGGCAAGTCTGCCTCTATTAGCCAATCAATTCCACTGCTGTGGGTGCTGAGGCAGACACTGGTGAATGTACAGCATAGCCTTGATGTTGCCAGAAACAGTGCTAGCAGTATGTTGCTGAAACACATGCTGACAGTATTTAACAGAAAAGTCACATCTTGAGCATTCAGCGTAGTGACAACTTTGCAATAGCAACAATGCTAGACCCACGATACAAACGTGAACTTGCCTCAGTACTGGAGGGAAGGCCTGAACAGGTGAATAATGTCAGTGGGCAACTTGAGTGCTTGGTTCATGGGGCACCGGAGTCACGTGCCAAGGTTAGCAAACCTCAGCAGCATAATCAGGCTGAAGGTGAACCTTGAGGAGTATCAAGCATATCCTGTAAGGGGAAGGGGACTGCAGTTCCAGGTGGTCTGTCATCCAAAGCGGTTGGCGTCAACCCACATTGGGAGGCTTTGTTCCAAGTGGGGATTTGTGACATAAATGATTCTGGAGAACAGGATGATGCATCAACCACTGGATTTAGTGCAGCACAAAAAAAGGTTGAGTTATATTTGTCTGAAAACAGGCATCTGTCAATAACTGATGACCCTCTTTTATACTAGAGTGGAAAGATCAGTGAATGGCCAGAGCTGACTGCAGTGGCACTGAAGTACCTGACATGCCCACCCTCCAGTGTACATGAAGTGTGGGTATTTAGCTCAGCAGGTGCAATAGTTTGGGATTGTCATACAACCCTCTCTCCTGCAAATGTCAGTTTGCTAACATTCATAAAAATGAATGAGAGGCACATACCAGCTCAGACATCAACCTCAGTATTCATACCCCAGCCTAGTCATGGTTTTGGTGATGTAGAAATGGACCACCTTGGTGGCACTAGCAGTGGCAGCAAGAAACGGTCTACCACTGACATAGATGATGACACAATGGAGAAAGAAATTCCCAGTGGTCAGACTTCAGACATAGATGACTGTGAGGGCAGCTTTCTTTATGAGGATAATGTTGGCAGGTTTTAACTTAAGTTGTTAAAAGGCTGTCACATTTGTTGTATGATATATGTTTTCTTTTTCATAAAGTTGAATGAGTGTCCCACTTAGAGTGACTCAAATTCCATATATCACGTCACATTTGTAACAGAGAGCACAATAAATCCTGGCCCCGTACCACCACCATAAGACCGCTGTTAGCCACTGCCACCACTGGAAATGACTTTTGTGTGCTACACTGGACCACCAACATAAGATCGCTGTTAGCCACTGCTACCAGAGGGAATGACTTTCTGTGCCCCCCTGGACCACCACCATAAGACCACTGTTAGCCGCTGCTACCACCACACGATATGCAGGAAGATGTTAGAGGGAATGTAATCATGTGCCACAGCTATGACAACCAGCACCCACTACCAGTGTCATTCTGACAAAGTTTTTCCATTACATTGACCATGCCAAGGGAGAGGGAGTCAAACAGGAGACCACATCCTTCAGCCACAGGCACAAGGCTTCTTACTATTAAAACTATAAAGTAAGCATGTGTACCAATGTTTTTTATGCTATTCAACTTCCTTTAGCTTTGTGTTTTGTTTTCTGTTGCTTTTCTGAGCTGCAATGGTCAAACACATACAGTAAAATTATTTTGTTTTTACAGGTTAACAACAAATGGCTCTGCTTCTCTGAAGTCAGTATCAATAGTACAGCAGCAGTACTGTCTACAGGAACCTATGGAATATCCATTTCCTATCCATACTGGTAAGTATATATATTTGATTTTATCTGTTCCTTTTTTTTTTCATAAGAGTGCAACAAATTCAACTGAGGATTCATAAACTAGGTGACATGTGTATGTCACAAAAAATATTTCTGCTATGTAACATGCACTGTATTCCAAATTTGCAGCTGTACAGCCATGACAGTGTTGAAAAAGTTGTACCCAGGTTGTGTTACTTGACAAGATGTGGTTTTGAAATGTAACTTGAGTTGAGATACAGGGACACTGACACAGTATATTTATTACACAGCCTGGTACTTAATTAGGTTGTGATCTGCTGATTGCAGTGGACAGCTTGCGATCTGTGTTAATCCTTATACCCATGGAACAGCCACAGCTTAAACATAATGTGTTACTGCTACAATCAAGTTGTAATAAGTCCTTCATTTCTTTTTTTTTAAGAAACTTCCAGATGCTTTGATGTGTCATAGTTGCCTTATCCAAAGAAGTTCTTCAACATCAGCCCACCCCAGGCTGGGAAGACATGCAAACACACAAGTCATTTCAATTGATGACTATGACCAGCATTACCAACCAGACTTGAGAAGGATGCAGATGAAATCTGAAGAAGTAACCAAATAAGAATGATTAATGAGACCTGCTTGCAAATATGCTTCCCCGAAAAAAAATACTTACTTTCATTGGCTTGAGAGTATTCCATTTCCAATTTCAATGCAAAAATTCTCAAGCACTGGAATATCACACCAACAGTATCTGTGACCTGTGATACAAAACAATACAATGAGTACATGTCTATATATGTCAACCCCCACCTAGAAAATACAAATATATATAAATATATATATCAACTCACCAAGGCTACTATTAGTGAACACACAAAGGCACCCTTCCATCTGGTTGAGGTGATCACATCGCATTTGCAGGAATCACAGCACACTTTGAACCAGTAACAGTTCTCTCATGGTCATCATTTCTGATGGAACACTGAATGGATTCATGTCATGTTATCCCTCCTTCACATGGTTTGGCAAGACACTGTGCATCATGAGTACATCATCATCACAGAGTATGTAAACTCTCCGGAAACAAGACAGATGCATTTTGGGGATGCAGAAAAATTCTGGGGACTCTGTGTGACCACTGCATACATGAGTGACTGCACAGTACATTGTGGGGGACTTTGCATGTGGTGTAATGCTCCCATTTCACTTCCTCAGCACAGATAATGGTTGAGTCATATTTGTCTGAAAACAGGCATATGTCAATAATTGAGGATCCTCTTTTATACTGGAGTGGAACGATCAGTGAATGGCCAGAGCTGACTGCAGTGGCACTGAAGTACCTGACATGCCCACCCTCCAGTGTACGTGTCAAGTGGGTATTCAGCTCAGCAGTTGCAATAGTACAGGATTGTCATACAAACCTCTCTCCTGCAAATGTCAGTTTGCTAACATTCATAAAAATGAATGAGAGGCACATACCAGCTCAGATATCAACTTCAGTATTCATACCCCAGCCAGGTCATGGTTTAGGTGATGTAAAAATGGACCATCCTGGTGGCACTAGCAGCGGCATCATGAAACTGCCTACCACAGACATAGATGATGACACAATGGAGAAAGAACTTCCCAGTGGTCAGACTTCAGACATAGATGACTGTGAGGGCAGCTTTCTTTATGAGGATGATGATGAGGTTAATGTTGGCAGGTTTTAACTTAAGTTGTTAAAAGGCTGTCACATTTGTTGTATGATACATGTTTTCTTTTTCATAAAGTTAAATGAGTGTCCCACTTAGAGTTACTCAAATTCCATATGTCACGTCACATTTGTAACAGAGAGCACAATACATCCTGGCCCTGTACCACCACCATAAGACCGATGTTAGCTGCTGCCACCAGAGAGAATGACTTGCTGTGCCCCCTTGGACCACCACCACCATAAGACCACTGTTAGCCATTGCCACCAGTGGAAATGACTTTGTGTGGCCCCCTGGACCACCACCATAAGATCATTGTTAGCCACTGCCACCAGAGGGATTGACTTTGTGTGCCCCCCGGACCACCACCATAAGACCGCTGTTAGCCACTGCCACCACCACCAGATGCAGGAAGATGTCAGAGGGAATGTCATCATGTGCCACAGCTATGACCAACAGCACCCACTACCAGTGTCATTCTGACAATGTTTTTCCATTACACTGACCATGACAAGGGAGAGGGAGTCAAACAGGAGACCACATCCATCAGCCACAGGCACAAGGCTTCTTACTATTAAAACTATAAAGTAAGTATGTGTACTAATGTTTTTTTATGCTATTCAACTTCCTTTAGCTGTGTGTTTTGTTTTTTGTTGCTTTTCTGAGCTGCAATGGTCAAACACATACAGTAAAATTATTTTGTTTTTTTACAGGTTAACAACAAATGGCTCTGCTTCTCTGAAAGTCGTTATCAATGGTACAGCAGCAGTACTGTCTACAGGAACCTATGGAATATCCATTTCCTATCCATACTGGTAAGTATATATATTTGATTTTATCTGTTCCTTTTTTTTTCATAAGAGTGCAACAAATTCAACTGAGGATTCATAAACTAGGTGACATGTGTATGTCACAAAAAATATTTCTGCTATGTAACATGCACTGTATTCCAAATTTGCAGCTGTACAGCCATGACAGTGTTGAAAAAGTTGTACCCAGGTTGTGTTACTTGACAAGATGTGGTTTTGAAATGTAACTTGAGTTGAGATACAGGGACACTAACACAGACGATTTCTTGCACAGCCTGCTACTAAATTAAGTTATGATCTGCTGAGTGCGGTGGACAGCTTGCGATCTGTGTTACTCCAGATACCTATGTAACAGCCACAGCTTAAACATAATGTGTTACTGCTGCAATCAAGTTGTAATATGTCCTTCATTTCTTTTTTTAGGAAACTTCCAGATGCTTTGATGTGTCATAGTTGCCTTATCCAAAGAAGTTCTTCAACATCAGACCCCCCCCCACAGGCTGGGCAGACATTCAACACACAGAAGTCATTTCAATTGATGACTATGACCAGCATTACCAACCAGACTTGAGAAGGATGCAGATGAAATCTGTGAAGAAGTAGCTAAATAAGAAATGATTAATGAGACCGACTTGCAAATATGCTTCCCCCCCCAAAAAAAAATACTTTCATTGGCTTGACAGTATTCCATTTCCAATTTCAACACAAAAATTTCTCATCAAGCACTGGAATGTGCACACCAACAGTTATCTGTGACCTGTGATACAAAACAATACAATGAGTGAATGTCTATATATGTAACCCCCCACCTAGAAAACACAAAAAAAAAAAATATATATATATATCAACTCACCAAGGCTACTATTAGTGTACACACAAAGGGCACGCTTCCATCTGGTTGAGGTGATCTTATCGCATTTGCGGGAATCGCAGCACACTTTGGACCAGCAAACAGTTCTCTCATGGTCATCATTTCTGATGAAACACTGAATGGATTCATGTCATGTTATCCCTCCTTCACAGGGTTTGGCAAGACACTGTGCATCATGAGTACATCATCATCACAGAGAATGTAAATTTCTGGACACAAGACAGATGCATTTTGGGGATGCAGAAAAATTCTGGGGACACTGTGTGCCCACTGCGCATTATAAGTTACTGTGCAATAAAGTCTGGTGGACTTTGCATGTGATGTAACTCTCCCATTTCACTTCAAGAGCACTTGACAATTTTCTGGACACAAGATAGATGCATTTTGGGGATGCAGGAAAATTCTGGGGACTCTGTGTGACCACTGCGTGCATGAGTGACTGTCCAATAAATTCTGGGGGACTTTGCATGTGGTGTAATGCTCCCATTTCACTTCCTCAGCACAGAGAATGGTTGAGTCATATTTGTCTGAAAACAGGCATCTGTCAATAATTGATGATCCTGTTTTATACTGGAGTGGAAAGATCAGTGAATGGCCAGAGCTGACTGCAGTGGCACTGAAGTACCTGACATGCCCTCCCTCCAGTGTACATGTCGTGTGGGTATTTAGCTAAGCAGGTGCAATAGTTTGGGATTGTCATACAAACCTCTCTCCTGCAAATGTCTGTTTGTTAACATTCATAAAAATGAATGAGAGGCACATACCAGCTCAGACGTCAACCTCAGTATTCGTACCCCAGCCAAGTCATGGTTTTGGTGATGTAGAAATGGACCATCCTGGTGGCACTAGCAGTGGCAGCATGAAACGGCCTACCACTAACGTAGATGATGACACAATGGAGAAAGAACTTCCCAGTGGTCAGACTTTAGACATAGATGACTGTGAGGGCAGCTTTTTTTAGGAGGAGGATGTTGAGGTTAATGTTGGCAGGTTTTAACTTAAGTTGTTAAAAGCCTGTCACATTTGTTGTATGATACATGTCTTCTTTTTCATAAAGTTAAATGAGTGTCCCACTTAGAGTGACTTAAATTCCATGTGTCACATCACAATTGTAATAGAGAGCACAATACATCCTGGCCCCATACCACCACCATAAGACTGCTGTTAGCCACTGCCACCACTGGAAATGACTTTCTGTGCCCCCCTTGACCACCACCATAAGACCGCTGTTAGCCACTGCCACCAGAGGGAATGACTTGCTGTGCCCCCCTGGACCACCACCACCACCATAAGATCACTGTTAGCTACTGCCACCAGAGGGAATGACTTTGTGTGCCCCCGGACCACCACCATAAGACCGCTGTTAGCCACTGCCACCACCACCAGATGCAGGAAGATGTCAGAGGGAATGTCATCATGTGCCACAGCTATGACCACCAGCACCCATTACCAGTGTCATTCTGACAATGTTTTTCCATTACACTGACCATGACAAGGGAGAGGGAGTCAAACAGGAGACCACATCCATCAGCCACAGGCACAAGGCTTCTTACTATTAAAACTATAAAGTAAGTATGTGTACTAATGTTTTTTTATGCTATTCAACTTCCTTTAGCTGTGTGTTTTGTTTTTTGTTGCTTTTCTGAGCTGCAATGGTCAAACACATACAGTAAAATTATTTTGTTTTTTTACAGGTTAACAACAAATGGCTCTGCTTCTCTGAAAGTCGTTATCAATGGTACAGCAGCGGTACTGTCTACAGGAACCTATGGAATATCCATTTCAATCCATACTGGTAAGGATATATATTTGATTTTATCTGTTCCCTTTTTTTCATAAGAGTGCAACAAATCCAACTGAGGATTCATAAACTAGGTGACATGTGTACATCACAAAAATATTTCTGCAACATATCATGCACTGTATTCCAAATTTGCAGCTGTGCAGGCATGACAGTGTTGAAAAAGTTGTACCCAGGCTGTGTTACTTGACAAGATGTGGTTTTGAAATGTAACTTGAGTTGAGATACAGGGACACTAACACAGACGATTTCTTACACAGCCTGCTACTAAATTAAGTTATGATCTGCTGAGTGCGGTGGACAGCTTAGCGATCTGTGTTACTCCAGATACCTATGTAACAGCCGCAGCTTAAACATAATGTGTTACTGCTGCAATCAAGTTGTAATATGTCCTTCATTTCTTTTTTAGGAAACTTCAGATGCTTTGATGTGTCATAGTTGCCTTATCCAAAGAAGTTCTTCAACATCAGCTCACCCCCACCCCAGGCTGGGCAGACATGCAACACATAGAAGTCATTTCAATCGATGACTATGACCAGCATTACCAACCAGACTTGAGAAGGATGCAGATGAAATCTGTGAAGTAACCAAATAATAACCCATTAATGAGACCTACCTGCAAATATGCTTCCCCTCCCAAAAAAAAAATACTTACCTTCATTGGCTTGAGAGTATTCCATTTCCAATTTCAACGCAAACATTTCTCATCAAGCACTGGAATATGCGCATCAACAGTATCTGTGACCTATGATACAAAACAATACAATGAGTATGTATATATATGTCAATCCCCACCTAGAAAATACAAAAAAAATATATATATATATATATAGAGAGAGAGAGAGAGAGAGATCAACTCACCAAGGCAACTATTAGTGTACACACAAAGTGCACCCTTCCATCCAGTTGAGGTGATCTCATCGCATTTGAGGGAATCACAGCACACTTTTGACCAACAACAGTTCTCTCATGGTCATCATTTCTGATGGAACACTGAATGGATTAATGTCATGTTATCCCTCCTTCACGTAGTTTGGCAAGACATTGTGCATCATGAGTACATCATCATCACAGAGTATGTAAACTTTCTGGATACAAGACAGATGCATTTTGGGGATGCAGAAAAATTCTGGGGACTCTGTGTGACCACTGTGCACATGAGTTACTGCACAATAAAGTCTGGGGGAATTTGCATGTGGTGTAACTCTCCCATTTCATTTCCTCAGCACTTGCCAATTTTCTGGACACAAGACAGATGCATTTTGTGTGTTGTGATTGTGAGCACATAATGTCATACTTAAATTATAAATTGCCAGCCCAACTTAATGCTATGGGGATTTCTCCAATGGATAGTTGCTGGAGGTGTGACTCCCCAGAGGCCGACCTACTCCACATTCTCTGGGCCTGCCCCCTGCTTACCCCATTTTGGTCTGAAGTGGTATACACTTGCTCCTCTATTCTTGAGGCAGATATACCAATGTCCCCATCCACCATACTGTTGGGGTGTCTCCCCCAAGATACCCATTTGCCTGTACAGAAGCTGAAATAGTTAAGTGCAGCTTCAGTTGAGGAGAAGTGGTTAATTCTCACCAAATGGAGATCTACATCCATGCCCAGGAATGTACAGGAATGGATCACTTCATTAGAAACACTGCTAATGCTAGGCTGCCCTTTCTTACCAGGCAGTAAATGGCTACCTACTCTGACATGTGGTCTCCTTATATGCATTACATAGCCCGTCATGCTGTGAACAAAAGCCAGGCTCTAGCTATTACCATGGAGTACCTCCCTCTCCTAAGATACCTATAGACCCTCTACATTAACTACTGTGAGTGAAACCAAGTTCCTTATCAAGAACAGATTTTATTGGTGTAATGTTCCTTTCCTGTATGTACATAAACTCATGCCTGTATCTGACCTGTATTGATCTTTCCATCTGCAAGTACAACTGCTAAATGTGTGCATTTACTGTATCCTTTTGCAAAGATTTCAATAAAAAGATTAACTGTTAAAAAAAATACTTAAATTATAAATTAAAGCAGCAGTGCAACAATGTGATTAAAATTTTGACCTATACTTGTTTATGCTATTTTACATTGCCAGCCACTAGTTACCTCCTGACTTGTATGGTACCCTTCTTTTCACAATTTATGTCTGCTTTACTACTTTTTCCCATGTCTGAGAAAAAAAGGAACACACCTTTTAATATGGCTCTGACCAGGTTTTCATCACTATTTGCAGCTGTTTTTGAATAAGCATTGTTCTGTGAGGAAATAAAACACTACCTGCTGCATGATTGATAATTTTACAACAGAAGTAATATATAATAACTGATGGAGAAAAATAGCGGAAAATACTGAGGAAGACCTTGTCCGCACCATATTAAAAGGAGTGCTCCTTTTATTATTTCAGACATGAAAAAAAGTACTAAAGCAGACTCAAATACTGGAAAGAATAGTATCATACAAGTCAGGATGTAAGTAAAGTGGCAATGTAAAATAGCATAAAATCGTATAGGTCAGAATTTTCAACAGGTTGTTGAACTGCTGCTTCAAAGAGAGTCACCAAGTTACATAGTTATGGTATTGCACCTAATATATGGGTGCCTAACCTCCAGGGGAATCTTTGTTGCTCCACATATCCTTAAATAGTGCAATATTTTCTGGCAAAAACATTCGTAATTTCAGTACACCAGGTCCCAGAGGACATCCCGCTATGAAGAGCCACCCAAGTTCTGCCCCCACACTCAGCAACATTATGACGTGATGCCAGGGAGATTGTGGAGGTGCGCTCTATTATACTGAATGGCCAGTAGCTTTCTGAATTTTTTTATGTTATAATGGTCAGTTTGTGGTGAAACATGGTCACATTTTGATTAACAAGAGCCTTGTTAGTGGAAACGTGCCCATGTTTCACCACAAACTGACCATTATAACATAAAGAAACATTCAGAAAGCTGCTGTACATTCGCTATAATGGAGCAAGCCTCCGCACTCTCCCTGGCATCACGTCATAACGTTGCTGAGTGCGGGGGCAGAACTTGGGCAGCTCTTCAGAATGGGAAGTCCTCTGTGACCCGGTTAACCAAAATTATGAACATTTTTACCAGAAAAGTATTGCATTATATAAGGACATGTGGAGCAAGAAAGATTCCCCTGGAGGTAAGGCACCCATATATCGGGTGCAATACTGTAACTTAATGTCTATTTCAAAAAAGAAATATTTCTGGAGCCTCAGTAATGTTTACTTTGTGTCAGGACTCGTGATTTGAAGTGTTTCACAAAAAGCATGACTGAGCAGTTTAAGTATGTTGTGCTAAACTGCATGTGTGCTGTCACTGTTCTTTCCTGTGTGTGCAGACATTGTACAGCTTCGTGCAAACATATATATGGTGTGACTTGTTGCAGTATCTCAAGAATAAAGATAAGAAAGAATACATGATGTATATTTTATTTGTATCATCAGCACCAGCGGAGTAAGTGATATGATATTTTTTCAGAGGTATTGGGTCACTGTCCACCTCAGTCACTCACAGTGCACACATGATTTTGTGGAGATCATAGCACAAAAAACACATGCTCTCCTAAAAGTCATGTGTGCAGTATGTGACTAAGGTGCACTCTGGCCAGACACCTCTGAAAAAGTATAGTATCACTTAGTCCGTTGATGATGATGATGGTGACAATAAAATATACATTATTCTGCTCGCTATTCTTTATACCATAAACACTGCAACAAGTCTGCAATATATGTTTTCTAGAAGCTGCACAATGTCTGATGTCATACATACACATTGCGTCCACCATACTTCCAGGTGACTGACTTTCTTTATTAAAATAAAGTATGTTGCGGCATGAGAAAAATGCTGCAACATACTTAAAAAGCTTAACCAGAGGGTAAGCCTTAAAGGGGGTGGGACCTCCTGCTGCTGACTGCTTCCTTTTAAACTAATACTATGTAGCCTATCCTCTGTCTGTTACTAAACATAAACAAAAGACAAAGCACTACAGCAGTGGGGGGGGTGGGAGAGTCGTGCTGAAAAAAAAAGCTAATGGGGGATCCCATGATGTTCCAGCTGCAGATGGAGCATTGACACAATCTGTAGCTGGTGTTGTCAATCTGCTCCACCTGCCCACCTCTCATTACTTTCCTTCACCGCAGCCCACAAAAGTGCTATGTCTGCCTGTGTTGCAGGCATTGCGGTGGGGTCCACTGGTGCAGGGGAAAACCAGGTAGTGGTGGTGGTGGTGAGGGTGGTGCTGGTGGCAGTGGTGGGAGTAGTGGGGGAGCAGTTACTACTGTGGCCCTCCTCCTGCTGCAGTGATGCACAACAGCAGCACCCTCTGCCACTGCCACAGAAGGGCCAGCAGGAGGAGGTCTGGCCCTTTTGGTGGCAGCCTGCCACTCCATCTTGTGGTGGTTCAGCATATGTGTGCACTGGCCCCTAGTCCCCAGATGTGTCCCCTGGGGGCCATGGAGCACCTGCACACCACAAAGCAGATACACCACAATGCTGCTGTTCCCCCCAACACAGTTGAAAAACTGCCAAACTGGGGAGCTGCGGGGGGGACCAGATACAGGAGGGGCAGATGTAGTGCCAGCAGTACTGTCACACACCTGGGGCTCCACCTGCTGCTGTGGAGGTGGTGCTGCTGGAGCCCCTACAGCTGCTACTGGTGGTGGTGGTGGTGGATGACTTGGTGGATGTGGTGGTGGCAATGGTGGTGCTGCTGCTTCCGGAGGGGGGAGGTAGGACCAACCAGTCTGGAGCAGTCCAACTACACCTGGTTACGACCCCCACATGTGCACACTTCCCTCTGGACATGGGCCACAGACTGTCCCTGGTCCATAGCACAAAACACTCCTTCCCTCTCTGACGCATCATGCGACGAGTGACTTCTCACACACTCACAGTCACAGACACACACACACACACACAAAACAAAACTTATAAAACAAAGAAATTGGTCACCAAAAAGAACTGACAAAACAGTACAAAAAAAACTAAAGAATTAGTATTTTAAAAAAGCTTTTGGGTTTTCTGAAATTTGCTCAAGAAAGAAACTAATAACAAACTCTTCTCTCCTACACAAAATGCTTCCTCCTTCTACCTCTGCAAAGGAGAAAGTGAAAGTATCTGCTTGTATGACTCACTTCCTTCCTGCCTGGCTAAAGCTTGTGAATTACAGTACTGTAAGCCATGTGATGTGTGGAGGGGGTTGCCTAAAGTGCCTGTATTGTTGTCACTTCACCTTACTTCACGTTAAGGCAGAATAACAATGTGAAGTCATAATAACAAGGTGAAGTGAGCACTTTCAAGGGCCACTTCATGGAGCGCTATGATAATGCAAAGTGGCCACTGCATTCACTTCACCTGAGAATTTTACATGCGCTTCATCTCTAGTGACTAGGGTCATGGATCGGGGGGGGGGTGATGGATGTGTTTACCTGGATTTCAGTAAGGCCTTCAATTCAATTCCACATAGAAGACTGGTGAACAAGCTGGGCAGCCTGGGAGTGGGTCACAGGGTGGTAAACTGGGTTAAGGACTGGTTGAGTGATAGAAGACAGAGGGTTGTGGTAAATGGAGCTCAATCTGAGGAAAGGAGGGTGACCAGTGGGGTGCCACAGGGATCAGTCGTGGGACCAGTCCTGTTTAATGTCTTCATAACTGACATTATGGAGGGGCTGGAAGGGAAGGTGTGCCTCTTTGTGGATAACACTAAGATTTTCCACAGGGTGGACACACCAGGAGGGGCAGAAAAAAATTAGGTGGGACCTAGGTAAACAGGAGAAATGGTCTAGAGTGTGGCAGCTGAGATTCAATTCAAAAAAGTGCAATATCATGCATCTAGGGCACAAGAACCCAGGGGAGTATTACATGATGGGGTGGGGTGGGGGAGATACTGATGGTCACCAAACAGGAAAGGGATTGGGTAATCATATCTGATTACCTAAAGTTGGCCAAACAATGTGCCAAGGCTGTAGAGAGATCCAGTGGGATGCTGGGGTGCATAGATAGAGGTATCACCAGCAGAAGGAATGCGGTAGTGATGCCTTTGTATAGATCATTGGTGATACCTCATTTGGAATACTGTGTTTGGTTCTGGAGGTCATATATCCATAAGGACATAGACAGGGTGGAGGCAGTTCAAAGAAAGGCAACAAGAAGGTGCAGGGGCCTGCACCAAAAGTCATATGAGGAGAGACTGGAGACCTCAATATGTATACCCTGAAGGAAGGGACAGACAGGAGAGATATGATAGAAACCCACAAATATCTAAAAGCATAAATAGAGTACCAGAGGGTAGCATCTTAAAAGAAGATATCCATGAATGAGGGAGCATGACATGAGGCTGGAATGGGGTAGACTTAGGGGTAGTGTAAGGAAATATTTATTCCTGGAAAGGGTGGTGGATGCATGCAACAGACTCCCAGTGGAGGTGGAGGGGCAAACACAGTGGGGGAATTCAAACATGCATGGGACTAGCATAGGGGAACCATAGCAATAGGAATGAGGAGGTAAGGCTGGAGATCAAGTACCATATGTGACTTTCACAGTAGGCAGGGGAAATTAGCAGACTGGATGGGCCTAGCAGTCCTGATCTGCTGTCAATTTCTATGTTTCTGTGTTTCTATTTTGCATAGTCCAGTATCAGTGGGAGGGGCTTCATCATGACTGCACCACTTTGTAACAAAAAAAAACTTCCAGTGTAGATAGGGACTGGGTACTCTGTCACAGAATTATTGCAAACTCTTGGAAACTTGGAAAGAATGAGGGATGATCTAAAGAAACTGGAAGAATGGTTACGGGTTTGGTAGTTGGGTTTAATGAAACGAGTTGAAAATCATGCACATGGGGCACAGAAACCCGGGGCAACATATTAACCGAGAGGAGAGGTACTAACAGTCACAAAGCAGGAAAGGATTCTGGGGTGATCATTTCTGATGACCTGAAGGTAGTTAAACAGTGTGACAAGGCAGTGGTGAAGGCTGGTGGGATGCAGGGATGCATAGATAGGAAACACCAGCAGAAAGAGAGAGGTAATAATACCATGACTCCCAAGAACTCCTTGCACTCAATCGAAAAATCACACAATATTCTTGAATAAAGAATTAAATGCTTTAATGCATCAAATATAACTCAGAATACTGTGGATGGACTTGCAGATGTCCACTACAAGCCCCGGCACTTTGGGTATGAAAAGCCTTCGTCGGGGGCGTGGCTAGTCCAAAAACATGTGTTCTATTTACACTAATTGCTCATGAATATTAAATTAATTTTCATAGATAAATGAAAATGACAGCATAAAAAGAATTACATAAACAGAATAATACTGCCTAATATGTCTAAAATACCTAGTTTTCTATGACTATAACCAGTTTTCAAAACTAAATTCTATTTAGAAATAATTTAAAGATAGAGGCTCTAAATTCTATGCAGAGTGGGGAGATTTCCATTTTTTTTATTGTTTTATTTGTTTATTAGTTGGTTTCCTGGTCCTGAACTACAGGAGCTCTTTCCACTTTTAAAATAATGCTTCTGCAGAGCTCAATCACATGCTCCTAGATGAGCCACTTATGCGATGCTGCTTTGGGCAGGAAATGTTTATCAGCTAATGTGAGGACCCCAAGGTTCACTTCAAGGTTTGCTGCCATCCATTGCTTTTGGGCATGCATCTGAGGGAACATTTTAACTATTATATTAAATGTTTTGTGTCTCTTGAAGCATGTGCTTCCCCAGTCAGTCACCCAGCCACCTTTCACATTGTAAATGCATCAGCAGTCTGATAGCAGACTATCAAAAAACTGACAGCCCCAAGGAGCTGCAGCACATCTTTTCCAGAAGCATAAAAGTTGTTTCTTGATTTCAGATATCTGCGGATGTATCAATTAAGCCCAAACACTGAGGAGAAGGTGAACTTATTTATATTGCTCATTTTTTAGGTCATTTAAAATGCTGTGCACTGGACTCTGATAATTGTCTCAAAAAATATGCTAACATCTAAAATAGAAAATGTTACGGTTGTAAGAAAAATTTCCCCCAAATACCTACGATGTGTGCACTGTACATGTACAATGACTTAGTATTCTTTTTACTTTGTTTTTTTTTTATCTGTTTTTTTCTAACACATAACGCTCAATTATTTTTTTAAATATTTTTCGCAGTACTTGAGTGGCAGCATACTTAATACCCCTCTATATAAACACTCAATTGGCAGGTTTCATGCCTGCCTTGTGGTTTTGCTGCTTTGTATAGGGTGTGCCTGGTTCTGCACAAAGAAAGCTATAGGTCCAGAGTTATGCCCAATGTATGTGCTGCTTCATGTAGGGCCTACAGGGTTCTGCACAATGTAAGATTCAGATCTGGCTCCCATCTGGTTGGACTTCTACTTTGCATATGGTCCAGAGGACTGAAGACAAAGTAAGCTACAGGTCTGGAGCAGTGAACATCATCATACAACTGCTTCCTCAGTGGCCCCCATGGCCAATCATGAATAGATATGGGCAAAGTTGGGAAACTTCACTCCATGAATTAATCCATGAATTTAGTGCAATTTGCCTATGAAAGGTGGAATTTTGCCGTGAATGGTGGAATTTCGCCATTTGCAGTTGAAATTCCACACTTTGTGGAGAAATTCTGCCCAAAAAAGTGGCAAAGTCAGATAGGTGAATTTTTAGCCAAGGAGCAAAACTTTGTGAATTGCTCTGTGGAGGCGAATTTCTTGACTTTGCCAGAACTTTGCTCGCGAATTTAAATTTTGCTGCATTTCTAATCATGAAGCAACTTACAGGTCCCCAGTGCACATCACTCTGTAGCTGCTTTGGGAGTGGACTGCAAGCTACAGGTCTGGTGAATGGAATTTCACTATGCAACTGCTTCGTGAATGGCCCAGGGCAAAGCCGGTGCATGACAGTGTAATGTTATGCAGAGACTCTGTAAGTGTCCCTCTGAGCTACTTGTAAAGCATGCTTCAGGTCTGATGCACTGGGATTCACTATGAAGCTACCTTTATATATCTTTTAAAAAGTAAGAAAATTAATTGCACATCACTTGTACTAATACATCTGTTAAGACTGAAATTCAAAGCATACAAAGAATGGGAATTAAAAATAAGGGATCAAAGGATCTGGATCCTTGGCAAATTCATGGTGTGGTGTTCCTCGTGGTTTTAATGACCATGAGCTGCATGGCTGGCATTACCTTAATATCAGCACTTTCCTGTCCCACAAAATAAATGACATAGCAATGCTTGCAAAGAATGTGCTGATATTAGGGTAACACAAGCACTGTGTTGCATGATCCTGCAAGCCCCCAAGGAACACCACACCATTGATTAACCAATGTACAAGGAACTTTATACCAGAGTTTTTTCAACTCCTTATTTTGTTTGTTTTGTGCTTCAACCCTAATAGATGCATTTACATAATTTTTGGCATGACCTGTGTGATCAATGGTTTATCTACACAAGTGTTGTTTGACCTCAGGTAGCCTCACAAGTGATGTAAGCCATAAGAGGGGTGTCCGAGGTCAAATAGCATGAATATAGATAAATCCTATATTTCACAGAGTCACCTCTGCATATTTCATATATACAATAGGTAATAATGAAAACAGTGGCGGTAGATGTTTCCTTTTTTTTTTGTTAAAACAAATAGAAATTAGAGGGACTTATTTGTGATTTTCTGAGTATTGTTACACTGTGTAAACTGAGATTTGCTAAGGACAGTCCGACATGTCGGTGGCTGGGACATGAGTAACACCATTCCAGGCCATTCAGGTAACTAGCATGAACGGTGTCACTGATGTCATGGAAGGTCCTACAAATAAGAAAGAACAGTAGCTGCTGGGGAGAACTGTACTCTTATGTAGATCTGAGGGCATACCAAAACTAAATTATTTATTTACCAAAGTTTGGTCACAGTCTACATAACTGGTATGGTAAGAAAAAATAGGAGGGCAGTTAACTATGTAAAATCATTCCCTATAACCTTCATCTGCATGCTCAATCACACAGGCTCAGTATAGTACAGCAGTGACAGACATGAGACCTCTGGAGCCTGCAGTGGGCTCATCTCTGTCATTGCTATACTATAGTGAGCCAGTGTGATTGAGCTCTTAACAAAAAAAAAGGTTGGGGTAAATACTACTTGGAGTTGAGTTCTGGGTTCTTTTAGTGCCATAGCAAATGGATTTTCTAGCACTCCACCACAGCGAGTGATCTCTTTCAAATGCGCTTGTGAAGTGGCTGCATCACTGCACAGATTGTACCAGACCTGTAGTGAATTTCCTAAGTGGCTCTGTGAGTCATATTCAAAGCAAGCAATAGATCTGGAGCCGTGCCCAAATGTTTATCTACCCTGTATACTGCAAACAGTCCACATGCAGAGGAAGCTACAGCATGCTCTAAGTTTTGGGCCAGGGCCATGCCCAGCAGGACACCTGTTTTGTATATGGCTATCTATCTCAAAAAGTCAGACATTTAATTGCAAAAAAGCTACATTATAATGCAACTTAGGGTTTATTAGTGCAAAAAGGAAGGAAATGCAGTTTTTAGGGTTTTTTGAACTATAACTCCACCCATCCCTATCTGCTGCATCCATGAACCCCATCTAATCAAATGCTAAAGCACAATCCAGGTTTAATTTATTTATTTACTGAATTCTTGATTAAAACCTTGAGCTAGCAAGCTCATTTACAAATGCTCCATGTCAAAATGGTAAAGACAGCTATAATAGACAGTTGACACTTAACAAATACAGGTAATATATAGTTACAAAATTCAGGCAATGAGTCAGTAAATCATCAATTATGTACAAACAGTTTGTAGGTGAGACAAAGTAAAACAACTGAGAACAATCTTCAAATTATCCCAGAGGAGGAATTAGTAACAAAAGTTAGTAGGATTTGAGGCTAAGGCTGCTGAGAACAGAAATGTTCAGTTCTAGTGGAGTTCAAGAGAGGATAGTTTATAAGTCAGAGAGAGAAAAAGTACTGAGTGAATAACATGGGTGGGAGTAGTTGCAGGAGAGAAATCCACCAGTAGGTTTTGCAATAGGTGAGAATAGGTTCTAGGGTGAGAGGGAGGGTGAGAGAAATAAGTGAAGGGAGCCGGAGGTTATTATAGTGAGGTATTTGTGGAATGGATGGTCAGGGATGGAGGAGGTAAAGCAAGAAACAAAAAAAAAAAGAGCTAGAAGGTTAGAATTAAATAGAAGAAGGGATACCAGGAGGTGGGGAAGGGGAGAAGTTGCACAGTTATGTGTCGAGTCACACAAGCTAAACACAACTTTTGTAATTTGGTTTTAAAAGGGCCTAATTTTGGTTCCATAACTAGTTCTATGCTGAGAGAGTTTATCCAAAGGGGGACCCTATACTCAAAGAATCACTGTCCTTGCGAAGGGTGATGAAAGGGAATGTGGAAGACCACTTTGCCAGACCCCCTGGTTTGTCTATGGTTGGAGGAATAGTTGAGGAGTTTCTGCAGGTCTATGGGTGTATGACCAAGAGAGATTTTTTTAGCTTGCAGAAAAACCTGATATTGAATCCTGTTGTTCAGGTTTAGCCATCCAGTGCTACAGTGAAGCTCACAAGTGTGAGTTAAGCGGTGTGTGCCCAGCACGAGTCTGCAGGCTTTGTTTAGGACAGTCTTTATTCTCTTAAGGGCAGTGTCTGTGCCTGCTCCATAAACAACCAGACCATAATCTATGACTGATAGAACCAGCTGTTAACAGCAAGCTTTATGGTACTCTCTGTGAGGCAATGCCTTTGCTGATATAGCTGGCCTAGTTGGGCGCTGGCTGCCTTAGCAATGTGGTCGATGTGTAGACCATATGAAAGAGAGCAGTCGAGGATGACCCAGAGGTACTTAAAGCTATTGACTGTGTCCAGAATCTCATACTTGTTATATATTTTGAGGATAGGATTTAAAGCAGTTTTGATGTGAAGCAAACAACATTGTTTTGTTTTTCTATAGTTAAGCAGGAGTCTTGAGTTAAGGAACCAGTTTTCCACTGCGCTAAAGTTGGTTTGCATCAATTCTTCAAGTGCATCTGGTGTGGACTGTGAGTGTAGAGCACAGCATTATTTGCATAGAAAAGGATTTTGTTCTGGCATATTTTAGGGAGTTCATTCAAAACAGAGGCTGAAAAAGCAGTGGGCCTAATATGGAGCCCTGGGGCACACTGGTGGTGACTTTCCAATGGGCTGGCAATACGTCGAGAATTTTGACCTGCTGCACTCAGTTGGTAAGGTAATTCTGGAATCAGCCTAATGTATCAGTAAATATCCCAGTGTGAGTCAATTGGTTTAAGTAAATTATGATTAACCGTGTTGAAGGCTATTGTGAGGTCAGGAATGAACCCAGGGGTCCAGCTGCAGGAGGATTGTCTGCTGGGGAGGCTAGTCCAGGGCATGAAAGAGTGAGCCAGCAGCAGGGAGGGTGGCTGTTGGTGATGGTGGGGCTGTCTGCTGGAAGTGAGGTCCAGCTGTAGGGTGGGTGGTTGGATGGTGAGGCTGATATGGGGCTTCTGGTGGATCTAGCTGTAGGTTGAGTAGTTAGGTGGGGGACTGCTGGTCCATGGCCTTGGAGGGACAGCTTCAGATATGTGGTCTGTTAGAGTAGAGGTTTGGGGTGGTGCTCCAGCTACATGGAGGTTGTGTAGAATGTAGTTGGAGGCTGGTCCAGATGTAGGGAGGGTGGCTGGCTGAGTAAGCGGTAGGCCCGGAGCCTGTGTGGTGATCTAGCTCCAGTGCTCATTATGTGAAAGGCTGGGGCTAGAAGGGTAGTCCAGCTGCATGGAGGATAGTCTGGTGCCTGGAAGGGTGATCTAGCAGAGAGGAGGGTGGTTGACTATTTTGGGGGGGGTGGGTGAGGTTAAAGAGATTGATCAGCCTAGAAGGGATCCAAAGTGGTAAAATTAATTAGAAACTGGTTAACATGTGTGCTCTTCAGCTTAACAGTAGCGCTATGACCTGCGGCGGAGGTGACCTTAGTTTAGGAATGAGCTCGTGTCAGGGGCTCTCTGGGGAGAGGAGGAGAATCAACTGTTATACAAGAGGCTCTTCCAGGGAAGGAGGACAGCCAGCTCAGCTGTAGTACTGCCAACCGGTGACCACAAGTGGCAGTGCAGTGAGAGCAGCCCATGGTGGAAGACATTGACTGGTGCTGTGCCACATGTCTGTGCATGTGTTTGTGCACCTTGTTGCTTCGTCCTAGGGGACTGGAAGAACATGATGTATCCTGACTACTTCAGGCAGCTGCTCCACATATTGGATTAATTCTGTGGTGGAGCAAGTCCTGGCAGACAGAGTGATGGTGTTGTGGTAGCCGAACAGAAGGGCGCACTAGAAATGCAGGTTGGAAAACGAGTAGTAGTTGGGGGTGGGGTTAAGGTGTCAGAGGGTGATGGTTAATGGCACTTATTACAGTGATGGGACAGTGAGCAGCTCAGCTCAGTACTGGCAGCGGATCCTCTTCAGTGTCCTCATAAGTGACATTGCAGAAAAACTGGCAAAGAGGGAGTGCCTTTTGCAGACAATACCAAAATTTTGTGGGTGGGCATTAAGAAGGGAGTAGAGTATGCACATGCCTCTGGAGAAACTCAAAAGTGGTCAAGATTGGGGCAGTTGGGGTTCAGTGACAAAGTGCAGAATTGTGCACCCTAGGGTATAGGAAACCAGGAGCTGCTTTATACATGTTGGTACTGATGATCACTCAAGCGGGGGACCTTTGAGTTGTGTGATGATCTTGAAGACACTTGCCAAGATTCTCAGTATTCGATACACCCATTGTACCAGAAGACTTAAGGAAAGTTATTACGTCCAAATCTCCATATGCCATTGTGTTATGTCCCTCATAAAACATATGAACTGGGTCCCAAGGACTTCTGTTTTTCTGAGCGTATCAAGCTCTGCCCCTGACAGCCATTAGTAGGATGACGAGACGCCAGTAAGGGCGCAAGTAGCTCCATTATATGTAATGGGTGGCAGCATTTCTATTGATTTTAAGCTATAGGGTTACCTAGTATAAAATGTGGGCACTGTTCAACTAACAAGGGCCTTGTTACTTGACTGATGCTTACGTTTTCGTGCCAGGTGGTCACTAGATCATTAAAATCAATAGAAAAGCTACCGCCCGTGAAACAGATAAGCACCCGTGCTCTCGCTGGCATCTCGGTCATCCTGCTAGAGAGTGTGGAGCAGAGCTGTGGCAGCAAGCAACTGGGAAGTTCTGTGGGACCTGGTTTGTATTATTTTCGATGGAATGGTTTAAAAAATTTGGGGACATACATAACTCATTGGGGTCCTTACAGCAAGGCACCAATGGATATGGTAGAGACCGACTGACCATCTTGGTGAGTCTCTTTAAAGTTGCTGGGCTGTGTGACAAAGCAGTGGTAGGGCTAGAAGGATGCTGGTGCTGCATAGGGAGGGGTATCTTCAGCAGGAGGAGGGAGGTGGTGGTGTTGCACAAGTAATCGCATATTGGTGAGATCCAGCTTCAAGGCCCCATCCACACTGCACCTCTCAGACAGTAACAGATGAGAAAACTGTTACAACCCGTGGAGTGGTACAGTGTGGTCCACACCGTCGCTGTGTCCATTTCTCTGACCGACACCGCCGCCTCCACACTTTGGGGAGCCGGCTATCATTACTGCGGGCACCCGATCCCACAGGCAGCTCGTGTTGCACTGGGGACCAGTGCCATGTGTCCACACTATGCCCAATAGCATTGCGAGGCATAACTTGGTATATTCATTGTTGAAACCACCTCATGTGGTTTCAACAACGGTTACGAAAACGCCTTCTGTAACATTACAGGTGTAAACGTAAACCGTTGTGGTAACAGTTTGGGCACTCTGTAATGTTACAGAGGGGTAGTGTGGACAGGGCCTAAGAGTACTGTGTCCAGGTTTGGAGGCTGCATCTTAGAAAGGCCATAGGGTGGAGGCAGTATAAAGGGCAACTAAAATTGTACATGGGCTGTGGCAAAAGCCCTGTGAGGAGACTGGGATCTCAACATATAAACCCTGAAGGAGAAGGGACATGATGGAGACCCACAAGTACCTTACAAGGATTGAACAGGTGTGGTGGGGCTCTTCAAATAGGAAAAAAGGACCATGGGACATGATGCAGCTTAGGTGGGGTAAGATGGATGTGGAGGAATTATTACTTCACTGAAGGTGTAGTAGACACCTGGAACAGACTGACAGCGTTATAGTGTTGGAGGTCAGGATGAAATGTGGTGGGGTTTAAAACATGTGGTATATAGACATAGAAATAACAGTAAATAAGCAGGAAAGAAGGAGGGCCATAAGGGCCACAAGAGGCCATTTTGAGTTTACAGAGAAGGACTTCACAGGAGCCTATGGTTGCAGTTGTAGATGAGGTCTGGAAACCACAGAAGTATGTGACCTGAGTGAGGCTCATCAGCAGTGGGGTTTGTGAGCAAGCAGTTTGGCTAGGAAAAATCTGACAGTTTCTATGTGCTGGGGGAGCTCTGGTGGCAGTTGTAGCGAGGTGGGGAAACCAGAGTGGAAGAGTAAGGGTGAGGGCTTATCAGTTTTTGAGGAAGCAGTGTAAAAAAAAAAGTCTGGTTTTTATATCGAGAGGTGTGGCAAGGACACGGCAGCAGAATGCAGAGGAGTGCGACAGCTGGAACGCAGCTTGGAGCAGCCAGTTGAAAAAGGTTTGGTAGAAAAGCAAAAAAAAAGAAAAAAAACTGTTAAACAGAAACAACTGATCACTGTATGACAGTGGGAAGAATGGGGAGAAGTATGACTAAATGGCACGTGGCGTGGCTGAGGGACGGTCAACCTGGAAGAAACAAAACTAAAAGCAAGATACCAGTAAGCAGTGTCAAACAACGGGGGTGAGGGATGGGGATGTGTGACACAGTCCACCATGCACATTAATCAAGGATGACTGTAATAAATATATGTGTAAATGTAAGATTCTGCATGTATACAGATACATGCTCGGATAAAATGGATTTATCACACTCCATTTATGTCCACTCCTATTGCATAAATTTACTTAATATTTATAACCCATCAGGGTCTCTTCTTTAGTGCTCTGTTTTTAATTGTGGTCGTCCTGGACCTTATACTGTTCTTTCCTCCCCCAATCTTTTGTTAGCCCCTGGTACTTGACATTAGCTGCTGTGCGACTCTCTGTGTATGCAGTGCTTGCTGCTTTATGGTCCTGGCCTGGAGTCCCACTGATTTCCTGTTTGCCTCCCACCCACAGCTACTTTTAAGTCAAGTTCAGGCATTGCCCTTCAGCTGCACTGTGATTTTCCTTTGTGGCCCCTATCTTGTGCATTTGCTCTTCCGGTCCCTTTCTCACTGGGCCCCTCAGGGCACCTACAGTCTGCCACCATGCCCCTTAGCTAAAGGTTCCTGCCACCTACTGCTGGCTGCCCACCTCCAGTCTCTCTTATCCTGCCCCTGGGGCTTTCACATGCCACTTTGTGGCTGATGGGTAGAGGAGGATATTTGCTCTAGTCTCTTCCTCCCAAAAATATCCCATCTTCATTCCCACACACATGGAGCAGGTTACAGCCTGAGCTCTGTAGGCTGAATCATAGACACATAGACCTTGATGGCAGATAAGGACTGCTTGGCCCACTTAGTCGGCCCATTTTCCTACCTAGTGGATAAGCTGCAGATCCTAGTTATCCAACAGCTGACTTCCTCCTACCCACCAATAGAATTGGTTCATGTCTGTCCCATGTATTCTTGAAGTCCCCCATTATTTTTGACCCCACAACCTCCTTAGGAAGGCCATTCCATGTGTTCACCACCCTCTCTGTGAAAAATACTTCCTCATGTTGCCCCTGAGCCATCCTATCTTCAAATTTTGCCTCTTGTTCTTGCATCACTTTTTCTGAAAGATGCTACTCTCTTCACTTGTTGATTTCCTTGAGGTTCTTGAAATTTCTGTCCTGTCCCCGGCCCTTTCCTCAAGGGCATACATATTCAACTCGTCTCTCTTTGTATGGCTTCTGGTGCAGACCTTAAGCTATTTTAGTTGCCCTCCTCTGGGCTGGCAGTTGAAAATGCCTGCCATTACTGTCACTGTAGTTCAGTAGCACTAAACTGGCTGCCCAGCAACAGCATTACATTTGGCCAGCAGTTTTCTGAACAGCCTCCTGCCTGCACATACAGTCTGGGGCCCAAGGACATCAACCCCCCGCTATTAGGTTCCAGGGAAAGATAATATTAAAAAATTGCCACTTTCAATGAGGGAGTGACCCATTATATCATCAGAGCTATACCTTTCTAGACCACTGGTCTCCTGGGACAACTCAAGACTCCTGAACCACCAGTGTCCTTTTTTAAATAATATGAAATACTAGCCCAAATGCATTCCCACCTGCCCATCTGGACTACTTAAATTTATTGGCTACCTGCAGGTCACCTAGTACCAAGGGGGAGGGGTTTGTTGAGTCCCAGTCACCATTTTATTCTCTGTTCTTAGCTGTCTGCATTTTTATTCCATCTCTAGTTTCCTTTTACTTTGACCTAGTTTGTCTTTTCCTCTGAAACTTTCTTCCTTTACTCCTGTGCTATATACCATTTTTGTATCTCTCTCTTGCTAGCTATAACTTCCCATACTAATCTATATTTTTCCCCTTTATTTTCACAGGTCTGGCCAAACATACCAATCAGATTAAGTATCTTTTGTTTAATTCTAACACTCTAATCTCCTCCTCTAGCACCTCTGACCCTTGTGTCCCTTTCAACCTTCTGTTCTTCCCTTTCCAGGTCCTATCAGAATACCCCAAACCAAGGACACCCCAACTCTGGACTCCCTACTCTGATGGAACAGGTAAGTCCTAATCACTTAACTGCCTTAGAATCATAGAACTCTGGTGACAGAAAAGGACCATTTTGACCAGTCGAGTCTGCCCCTTACCCCCACCTCCAATCATCATTTTTGTCAAGATACACCCCACTCTGCCCACTGGTCAGGTCCTGGTGTCTGTCCCATGCCCCCTTGAATCCTTTCACCATTTTTGCGCACACCACCTCTTCCGGTAGTCACTTCCTGGACTCCACCACCTTCTCAGTGATGTAATGCCCCCTTACTTTGCCCCTAAACCTTCCTTCTTCTTCTAATCTTAGTTTATGATCCCTAGTTCTAGCACTTATTTTCCTTGCAACAAGCTCCCACTCTCACCTTACTAGTCTCCAGTGGGTACAGAGATCCGATTCCTCCCACCTTCCTCATAGGGTTGCCTATGCATATGCACCATCTAGGGTTGCTCCTTGTCTGAACCTCCTTTCAATCCTGTCTTATATCCTCTGTGTAGGTGAGGCCTCCAGGTGAGCTAAACCCCATACTCCAGGTGAGGCCTCATCATGGATTTATAAAGGCACATCAGCACCTCCCCTTTCTGTTTTATACCCTCCGTATGCACACCAGCATTCTATTCACACTTTGCCCACCACTGTGCTGCACTGGTTCCTGCCTTAAGGTTATCTGAAGTTATAATCCCTGTAGATCTCTGTCCTTGAGTTTCCTTACCCCCATGTGTAAATGGTTTGGTGGTTATTACAACTCATGCATTACTGTGCACTTTTACATTAAATTTCTCAGCTGCCAAGTTTCTGACCACCTCAGAATCTTGGCCTCATTGCTCCACCTCCCTACCAGGGTGTCTACCCTATTGCAGATCTTCGTATCGCTACAAATAGGCACACCTTCCTTGCAGTTCCTCTGCTATATCTAACATACTAAAGCCAGTGAATAGGCCTGATGGTCTGTTGTGTTCACTCAGTAGCTTGCCTCCTAATGGGTTCATTCTTCCACCCAGCCCCAGCGAGGGTCATCCTCTTCAGCCTACCCTGAACCTGTCCCACTCTCTCTTGAAGCCCTCCACTGTGCCCCTCCTCCACCAGACTCCTGGACAGAGTGCATTCCAGGGCTCCACCACCTCTCAATGAGTAAGGCCTCCTGCACCCCTTGTAATTTCCTTCTAGCTTCCACTCATGTCACCTGGTTGTTTCCTACCTTCTTTAGTCTGAACATCTCTTGGCACCGCCCTGTTTATTCCTTTTACATATTTGAAGACCCTTATCATGTCCCTCTGTCTCTCCTCTCCTCCAGCTAGTACAGCCCAAGCTCTTCCAGCCTTTCCTCATAGGGCCTTCCTCCCATGCTCTGAAGCATCCTGGTTGCCCTCCTCTGGACACTGTCCAGCAGTGTTGCATCATCCTTGAGGTGAGGTCTCCAGATCTGTATTCAGCACTCGAGATGTGGTCTGACCAAGTCATTATACAGAGGGAGGATCACGTAATCCCCCTGGCTATGCAGTATCTGGTTTGCTTTGGCTGCAGTTCTTCTGCAATTTTTAGTGTTAGTCATTTTGACGTCTACCACCACCCCTAGAACCCTCTCACTCGTTGTGGCTTGCAGTATGACCCCCCCGGGTGTATACATGGCTCAGGTTTCTGACCCTCAGATGCAGCACCCAACATTTCCTGCATTAAACCTCAGTCCCCACCTCCTGACCACCCCTCCAGGGTATCCAGGTCCCTCTGGACTGTCTCTCTGCTTAGTCCCCCTGGGTCCGCCAATGCTCCCAGTTTTAAGTAATCCATAAGGGACTTATCCTACTTTTAACGCCCGTCCCCATATCCAAGACACATAGGCATTGAACAGGGAGTGGCCCCAGTACGAACCGCAGGACCCCACACTGGTGACCTCGTGGAGGAGAACCCACCCACCACTACCCTCTGTATTCCACCCTGTTAGCCAATTTCTACCCATCTGAGCAACTGTCCTCTCACCCCCACCCACTCCAATATGAGCAACTGTCCTCCCACCCCCAGCTTTATTAGCAGCCCATTTTGGGGTACTGAATCAAATGTCTTACTGAAATCCAGGTATAGGACGTCCTCCAGTCTATGCCAGTCCAGGGTCCCAGTCATAAAAATCTATGGGGTTGGTCTAACACGATCTCCCCGGGATGAAACGATAATGTTTGTCATCCAGTTGCCCCAACCTTTCCAGCTGCCTCCTTAGCCTATCCTTGATAATGCCCTCCATTACTTTGCCCACCACAGACGTTAGGCTGACAGGCCTATAATTCCCCATCTCCTCTCTAGACCCCCCCCCATTTGTGGATAGGCACCACATGAGCCACCCTCCAGTCTTGAAGCACCCATCCTGTCAGCAGAGTGGTGTTAGAGTGCTGCCAGTGGTGCTGCTAGCTCATTGGCCAATTCCTTCATAACCCTCGGATGCAGCCAATCTGGCCCCAGTGCCTTATCAGTTTTTAGTGTCCGAAGGGCCTCCTTCACCCTTTCCACTGTGATTTCTCCCTCCCTCCCTCCCAGCCCCCATTTAACCACCCAACCCTCTTCTAGACTTGGCCCAGCCTGTACCCCAACTTCTTTCAGTCCTCTCGACTCCATCTGACCTCTCGACTCTGCTGGCCCCCTTCCCTCCCATTGGACTGGAGGGATCCCCTGCCTCCCTCCGTAAATATCAAGGCAGCAGTACTCATTTAGCACCTCTGCCTGGTTCCCCCTGCCTCCTGAGTCCATCCCTCCTCAGTCCTAATCATCATGCTGGATCTTGCCCTCCCTTTCTCTTCTCCCTTGTGTATCTATAGAATCCCTTTTCCCCCCTTTGGATATTCCTAGCCAGGTTTTGCTCCCTCCTCATCTTGGCTCCCCTCACCACTGTGGTGACCCTTCTAGCCATCAACTCATACACCTCTCCCTATCCCCCTAGAGCACTTAAAACATGCATAGGCAGCCTTTTTATCCCTCACCGCCTCCTGCACCTCCCTGGTCCACCAACACGGCTTGTTGGCTCTACCATGCTTATGCCTTACCTTTGTACAGGAGTTAGTAGTCTCCTGCACCCCCTTCTTAATGGCCTCCCACAAGCTGCCAGCATCCATGTCCGGCCTAATCTTGTCCAAGCTCCCCTGTAGAATCCTGCCCATGCCCACGAAGTCCACTCCCCTGAAGTCCACTACTACTGTATTAGAATGGTTATCCCCCAGATACAGCAGAAACCAGATTGTGGTGTGATCACCACCTGTCAGTGGGCTGCACACCTCCAGGCCCTTTATCTGGTCATTGTCTGCTAGGACAACATCCAGTATCCGCTCCTCCCTAGTAGGTTCCCCCACCTGCTGGACCAGGAAGGCATATTGGAATACATCCATCAGTCTCGTTCCCTGGCCACAGAGGATGCCATAGTGTCCCAGTCTGTCCCCAGCATATAGGTCACCCATGATCACCACCATACCTTTCCACGGTCACAGTGCTTCCCTGATGTTCTCAACTAGTTTGTCCTCCAGGGCCTCTTTCCATCATTGGGGGTTCTGTACACCACCCCTATTTTCAATCTTTTACCTCCCTCATTTGTAGGGTTACCCAGATCTCCTCCACCTCCCCACAGCCTCCTCCACTCCACTAACCGCTATGTCATTTTTGACTATCAGCGCTACACTTCCTCCTCTTCCCTCTCCTCTATCCTTCCTGAAAATTTTGTAACCCACCAAATTTAGGTCCCAATCATTTTTCTGAGTGGCCCATGTCTCAATAATTGCTGCCACATCCACTGATCCCTCAACCGGCATCACCTGGAGCTTGGGCATTTTGTTGCCCATGCTCCTAGCGTTGATCAGGGCCGTACTCCACCCTGACCCCTCTCCCTTCTCCAGTCATCTTGGCCCTGAGCAGTCCCTAAATGCCCTTTCTTGCACAGCTCTGGATGGATTTAGATTGCAGTTACCTGCCTTCTTTTCATGCCCTGGACCTGGACCCTCGAGCAGCCCTTCTGGAGGCACTCTTTTACTTAACCCTCCCCTTTACAAGTTTAAACTCCACCTCTCGGCTATGAATCCAGTAAGATTTAGTTTCTAGATCTCCTTCCCCTCCAAGTTGAGTTGTAGCCTATCCCTGGCATATAACCCCTTGTCCTCCCATGTATCCCCAGTCCCTCACCAGCCCATACCCTTCTGCCCTGCACCAGTCCCTGAGCCACTGGTTCACACCTCTAAGTTTATGTTTGGTCTCCCTGGATGCCCTAGGTACTGGCAGAATCTCAAAGAAGGAGATTGCACTTCTATAGAGTGGTAAACCCTGGACAGTTCCCAGAATCTTGCCTGGATTTCTAGTTCACTGTTCCCCTCTAAGTCATTTGTTCCCAGATGTTTCGTCTGGGGATTCCCCATGTTCCAATGCTATCGAGTATAGCTGGAATTTGGCCTTGTATACGGATAGGCCTGGGATACATTTAGCCTTGACTGGGCTGCTTTTTCCCTCCCTCACCCCCTCCCACTGGATGCCCCAGGTCATGGAGTCACCCAGCAGGATCACCTTCTCCCCCCCCCACTTTACTGGCCTGTTAGATTCCATCCAGGCTCTTCCTCCTGTCATCAACCCCCAGCTTACTTCTCTTGCCCGCCTCAGCCTGGGGATCACAAGCCTGTGCTTGCCCTACCATGCTCATTCTTCTACCTGTAGCTCCCATCTTGCCCCTTGCTTCCGTACATTGCTTGTTTCATGCCCCACCCCTCCTGAGTAACCATATGGTCCTTGTCTACCTGTTCCCTCGGTTATGCCATATTGGCCTCGGGTACTCTCATGAGGTCCTTTCCACACCTTTCCTCCCCACCCCTCCCACCTTCCAGCTGCCTTCTGATCCCCTCTACTTCCTCCCTAAGACCTGCCAATTGAAAACACACTGGGCACCCTCTGAACCTCCTTGCCCAATTTAATATTATTGCCACCCTGCACCCTGTACACCCAATCACTCTACCGAAGGTGCCCGCTTTGGCCACCCCCAAGTCTATCCTCATTTTAGGTGAACAATGTGGCCCTCTAACAGAAATAATTCAATCAGTGTTGCACTAAAACACAAGCAGTTTGCCCCCTCCGATTACAGCAATTTTTCCTCTTTCTTGACAGTAGCCAGTTTTCTAGCCCTAGCAGTAGACAGTTCACAAGCAAAATTAGCCCATCACAACACTAGCCAGCTCAGAGGCCCTAGCAGTAATCGATTCACACACAGTTTGCCTACTCCCTCAGATGTAGTTGGCATACTCAGTCATTTATACAGTCTGCTTCATTATGCCCCTTCCTGGTAGTAGTCAGTGTTGCCCAAGCAGCACAGTGTACAGGACCCTTTTCCCCCAATCAATAACAATCCAGCTTCCTAGTGTTCCAGTTCACCAAATCTAGACTTGTCCTCCTCCAAGGCCCCGCCCTCACCGACCATTTAATAGAGGTTGGGGCCAGGGTGGGTGGTGTGGAACAAAGAACAGCTCTCCTCCTCTGATTGTGACTGGACTATTTGCTTTTTATGGCCCAGTCGCACAGTCAGAGGTTCGTGCCCTATTCACTGATTGGCCACTCCTTCCTGAGTCGCCGGCTTGCAAAGTTGTGGCTGATGTGGACCTGGTAGGCATGGCCTGTCCCTTGCCAACAAGAGCTTCCTTGTCGATCACCAATGTGATCCCATCCTCTCCCACTGCCGATGCAGCCCCAGAATGCCTGCCCAGACCACTTCCAGCGACAAGCCCCGGTCTGGAAAGAACAGCTCTTCTCCTCTGATTGGAACTGGGCTAATCGTTGTTATAGATATTAAAAAAGGATGGCTCCCAGCACCGACTCCTGGGGCACACCACTGCCACCCTGGAATGCACCCCATTTGCCTTACCACCACCCTCTGGTTTCAGTCTTTGAACCAGTTCTCCACCCACCTTGTTATTTTCTGTTCCACCCCTAAGCCTTCCAGCTCATTTACCAGCCTTCTATGTGGCAAAGTGTCAAAGGCATTGCTGAAATCTGGGTAGCCCACATCCTCCTCCATCCACCTACCTTGTTACCCAGTCAAAAAACTCAGTTAAGTTTGTTGGGCACAACCTCTCTCCCATAAAACCAAACTGCCTTGGATCCTGGAGGCAGTATAGCACATTGGGTAAAGGCTCTGAGCTACAGATCTGGAGACCTGGGTTTGAATTCAACAGCCGTCTAAGTGCATACTGTGTGATTCTGAGCAAGTTACTTAACTTCCTTGTGCTCCTGGTTGCATCTGGAAACAAGCTTCAGCTTAGTGTGCTACTCCTGGTTAAACAATGTTCCCTTCTCCCACTTCCCCTGTAGACCATTGACAACCAGGTGCTCCACTATTCTTTCCTTCAGCAGTATTCCCATTACTTTTCCCACTGTTGTGGTCAGACTGACCACTACATAGTTTCTGCATCCTCCCTGTTAACACTTTTATATAGTGGGACCACATCAGCCCTTCTCCAATCCCTGGGCATGTCACCAGTTTACAAAGACAGGGTGAACAGGGTAGTCGTAGGCCCTACTAACACCTCCCGTAGCTCCCTCAGTGTCCAGGGGTGCATCTTTCTGGCCCATAGCCTTATTGTAGCCAGTTCCATGAGGATCCTTTCTTTTGCAAAGGGAGCTGTGTCCTTTTCTATGATCTCTCCATCCTTATTAATGCTGGCCCATTTCCTGACCCCTCCTTTGTAAAAACCGAACAGAAGTATTTGTTCAGTATTTCTGCTTTTTGGTGGTCATCTTTTACCCTCCCTCCATCCACCCTTTTCAGACACTGAATATCTCCCCTTGCCTTCCTTTTCTCCCTGATGTACCTGCATGTAAAAGGTTTTGTCCCTCCTTACCACAGTACCCACTGGCTGGCTTGTGTCAAGGGTCCCACACAAGTGTGGGTCTGGTACCAATGTGCACTTTGCATGTGGAAACATTTTGGTTTGCCTGTTGTGTGCTGTAGTGTAGTGGATTATGTTGAACTGGTTTTGCTTGATTCTGCACTGACAGCTTCATTTGCAGCAGATCCTGGAGTCCTTTGTGGTGGAAGATTGTCCTACACTGCATGTCAAGAGTTTATATAGGCTCTCATCTTTGGTTTACTGGCCCCACTGAACTCCCTGGGCTAAGTTCTGTCACTGACTGACTTATCCCCTGGAGAATATCAGAAGTGGAAAACATCTGATAAGAGATTGTGTAGGCTCAAATGTGCACTGCAGGCTATTGGAACTTCTGTTGTCTGTTGCCAGCTGAAGGGAGTTCTGGGACTGGTTGTGTCTGCGTATATCTGCCTAGAGATGTTCACAGTTGGCCTGCTGTGACGTGCTATACTGCAATGGATGGTAGTTGGAAATTCCAAATCGATTTGGGGGGGGGACTTAGAGGAAGGATTAGGAAGTACTTCTTCACTGAGAGGGTGGTGGAAAACTGGAATGGGCTGCTGAGGGAAATGGTGGGAGGGTTCACAAGGGCATGGGATAAGCACAGAGGGCAACTGGCATGGGGGAACTACAGAAAAGGCCTAGTGGATATCTAGGCAAACTGGGCAGACTAGGTGGGCTTGCGGTCCCTTTCTGCCATCACATACCTGTGTTCCTATGTATTCTACAGGCAGATTGGGAAAAGGGAGGGGGGATCCACTACACCACCAGGGAAGCATTCATTGTGCCTTGAATATCTGTTCCTTGGTGTCTTTATCCTACCCTGTGCTGGTTGATGTGTGGAGCAACATGACGACATACCCCCAAAAAAGATCTGTTCTAAGGGCACGGGCAAGGAGTCTTTCTCCCTCCCCCAACCATGACATCCCCTGAGTGACCGAGTCCATTCTAAAAGTCAGGTTGATGGTGTGGTACAGGTCTGGTATCTCCCCCCCAACCCACTTTTTTATTTTAACCTCTACAGAGCCTTCCCAACTGACCCAGCTGATCAGTATTTTTATTTTTCATACTGACCCATTTTCCCTTTTATATCTACAGGTCTGACAGGACATTGACTGGGAGTAGGAGGACACTGACCATATGTATCAGATAAGTATTGTTTTTTGTTTACCCTACATTGTTTGTCATATAATAGTTCATAACGAGCTGCAGATCCTTTGTGAGCCCATTGCTGTTCTTGTTTTACAGGTACGAATGGCTGCTATGGGAGGCACTGGGTTGGAGCTGTACCTTGTGCTTTAGAAAGGAGGCTATGGGCTGGGGGTGTGGGATGGGCATCAAGGTTGGGAACTCCAGGGAACATCACACAACCAATTTGCCAAGACTCGTGAGGCTCAAACCCTGTTTTTCGTTTTCTTGCTTTGTGTGCTTTGCATTCTAATGCCTGCATTAATGCAGTGTTTTTGTTTAGCAACAAGTATTGTCTCATATATATGTGTGTGTGTGTGTGTGTGTAATAGATAACCCACTGTAGGGTGTGCGGGCACGGTCTGATATACGCACACCTTGGTGTGTGTTGTTACACATGAGGCCGCAGGCCGAGTGCATCAACCACCCAAGCCGCGTGTGATATCATCATGCTTCACACACACACAGTGGGTTATCTATCTTATAAAATGGCAAAATTGTTTTGGAGGGAGTAAAAGTGCAGGTGTGGTTGCACATATACATACAGTCACCTAATGGTGTTTGTCCAATGCGATTGATAATCCCATTATAGATATATATATATATTACACATGCACACACACACACTCTTCACTCGAACAGCCCCTTGATACCGAAAATAATTTTCCACACTGTGCATGTGCTCCCAGTCCGAAGAGGCTCTCTTCTCCTTTTGAAGATAAACCTGGAAATACTGGTGAGGACCTGCATATCAGGGAGGCTCCCATACCATTTTCTGCAAACCAGAATGATTGTTGGTCATTCCTTTAACTAAATGTCCACCCCCTTCCTTGTGACTTTGAGTCAAACATGGGGTAACAGACTTTAGTACCTCCTATAGATATAGCCCCCAAGAGCTCCATCTTCTTTGGAATTCACAGACGACTTTCTCACTCAGGAACCCTTAAGCAAAGCTTCCTCTGCTGAGGTTGCAGATACTTGCAGATGAATACTGTTTTGTTTTTGTTGAATTTTATGCAGCGCCATCTTTAATGCAGCCTAATACACTGAAACAGAACTACAACATTGCTGACAGGAGTGCTACTAAAATCACACTGCACACTGAAGTGCTCCCAGGTCGCTCCTGTAAAAAAGCTTTCAGCTTAGTGTGCTATACCTGGTTAAACAATTAAAATTAAGTGCACTACAGGTGTTGATGCAGTGCTAATTAACATAATTCGCACACACTGAAAAAGCAATGCAACACTGCTTCAGGCAGTGTTGCTGACACAACACTGCTTCTGCCAGTATTGCTACACCAACACTGCTTCAGGCAGTGTTGATGACAAAACACTGCTAATTGCAGTACTTTTGCAGTGTGATTACAGTGCTAATTAACATAATTCGCACATACTGAAAAAGCAGTGCAAAACTGCTTAAGGCAGTGTTGCTGACAGAACACTGCTTCAGACAGTGTTGATGACAAAACACTGCTAATTGCAGTACTTCTGCAGTGTGATTACAGTGCTAATTAACATAATTCGCACACACTGTATCAGCACTGCATGTACACCAAAAGAGACCTGAAGATGCACTGATTAAACACTGATGGACTGCATTACGAAATGAAGTGTGCAGGATGTGTACACTGCTGCTGCAACACTGAAATAACACCATATAGTGACTATTTGAACACTTCACTTCCCTCTGGGACTGTACCTGGTAAAAAAAAAAAAAACTACATAAACAGTCTTGGGCATTACGTGTCTTACACCTCACTACAATGGATGTGTGTTAGTCCACTGCAACCTATTATGATATGTAAGGAATACCAAGTAATAGATTGGGTTTTATGTCAGCAATGTGGCGTATCAGTGTGTTGATTGTTCAGTGATAAGTGAGTGCTCAGGGGAGTAGTAAGATACAAAGCTGAATGCAAGAGCCTTCAGCCCTTGTAGGTGCTGTTATCACAGAACAATGAACACCCTGGACTGTCTTACTAAGCTTATAAAATGGGTACCTAAAATGTGTGGTAAGGGAACTGTCACACCTAAAAAGTGAATATATAAAAACATTTTATAAATCAATGTAGAAATAGTCCCCCTGGATCATGCAAAACTAGGTAAATATTGGCAGGGGCCAACTAGAAGGTGCTGGAAGCATAGCTGAGGAGCAGGAGTGATTTAAAGTGTTGATTTGGAGTACAATTCCCCTTATTGACTTGCATGCTGCTATTCCCTAGTTGAAATGGGTGCATGCAAGTATTACAGGGAGTTATAGTTTGCAACTGACAAGACCAGTGAGGTAGCAAGCAGGTGGGGAAAGCACTGGGCAGCTGAAAGTAGAAAGAAAAGCAAGGTCTGCCTCTTTGCAGACGCCAAAATCTGCAATCTACAAATAAGGTGGACATTCCGAGTGGGTGGAAAGGATGAGCATAGACCTAAGAAAGCTCAAGAAGTGGTCAAGAGTATGGCAGCAGAGTTTCAATGTGAAAAAGCAAAGTTTAGCAGTTTTAGCAGAGAAACCCAGGGGGCAGAGTACAAAACAAGAGGAGTGGTACTGATGACCTCCAACCAGGAAAGAAACCTTAGGGTGATCATTTCAGATACACCTGATGGTGGCCTGGCAGCATGACAAGGCAGTTGGGAGGGCTAGTAGAATACTGGGGTGCATAAGGAGGGGTATCACCAGCAGAAAGAGCGAGGTGGTATCAGGGCTTCAGTTAACTCCAATTTTGGAGTTTTTGACTTCCAAAAATAAGGCAAAAACTTCCAAAATACAGAGGGAGGAAGTCATTGACTTCCAGATGTAAAACAAACAAGCATTTGTCAATGCTGAATGTTTGCTTGCTGGCATTGGCAGTGGTAGTGTAGAAGTTACAGAACTGCGTAATAGGAATGGCAGTGAAGTATTGAACTGAAGCCAACCCCACCACCACCCTGCAGAGAGTGACAGGCATTGGGGTGTGCATTTGGGTCATCAGGCATAACGTCCACGCCATTTCACCACACCCCACCCTGCAGACACTGACAAGTGTCATGGTGTTCCTTGGGGTCTTTGGCCCTTATGCGCATCCCATTCCATTAGGAAATACGGTGAGATGGGTGCGATATAGGAGAATGGGGTGAACTTTGGGGCTGAAGAGTCCAAGGCATACCTCAATGCCACTCACTGGCTGCAGGGTGTGGAATGGTGTGAGAATTACAGGCAAGAATCCCAAGTCACACCCCTGATGCCTGTCATTCTCTACAGGGTTGGGCGTTATGGTTGGAAACCCTACTACCTCAGGCATTCGTTGGTATTTTCACTCCAAATGTTCAACATGGTTTTTCTGTGACCCTACCTCATGAACAGGGGGAATATCGGTTTGTTAGCTGAAAGCTACTTATACACAGCGACTACGGCATTTAGCACCACAGGTGCAAAAAACATTCCGAACAGGATGTAAAAAATGACAGCTGTTCTGTTCATGGGGAGGTGTAAAAAATGGCAATGTTGCAAATCTGCAGTAAAAATATTTAAAAAAATGGTGAAGTCACGAACGTACATAGAAACTGTGCAACTCACACCTGTAATATAATTAGGTTGGGGATTTTTTTACAGCAGATTGTCAACTCAGGCATTTTGGTGCCTCCGATCATGAACAGTGTCACTGTGATTTTCTTTATCTGTCCCGAACAATGATTTCCCACGACCACGCATCTTCCGCGCTTGAAAGTGTGAAACACACTTTGGCCATGTTAGAAAAATGACAGCTGTACTGTAAATAAGGAAGTGTGGAAAATGCCACTGGTGAAAATCTGGACTTAAAATATTACAGAGTCATGAACTTACGAGGGTGCGTGGAAACTGCGCAATGCTCACTCGTAACACAGTCATTTTATGGACGTTTGTCACCAAATTTTCAACATAGCCATTTTAAGACCTCTGCTCATGAACAGTGTAACTGTGATTTTCTTAATCTGTCCTAAACATTGCTTTCGCACACCAACAGCACCATTGTGCGCTACATGTGCGAAAACACATTTTGGGTGACATATGAAAAATGGCAGCTGTACTGTTCATAAGGAAGTGTAATAAAATGGCAATGTTGAAAATCTGGAGTGAAAATATTAAATTTGCAAACTTATGAGCATGCATAGGAACTGTGCAACGCACGCTCGTAAAACAGTCATTTTTAGGAATTTTTTCACCAAATTTTCAACATAGCCATTTTAAGACCTCTGCTCATGAACAGTGTCACTGTGATTTTCTTAATTTGTCCCATACATTGATTTTGCACACCGACTGTGCCATTGTGAGCTACATGGGCGGAAACACATTTTGGGTAAGATGTGAAAAATGACAGCTGTTCTGCTCATAAGAAGGTGTGGTAAAATGGCAATGTTGAAAATCTGGAGTGAAAATATTGAAAATTCGTGAACTTACGAGCGTGCGTAGGAACTGCGCAACGCATGCTTGTAAAACAGTCATTTTTAGGAATTTTTTCACCAAATTTTCAACATAGCCATTCTAAGACCTCTGCTCATGAACAGTGTCACTGTGATTTTCTTAATTTGTCCCATACATTGATTTCACACCGGGTTGCACCATTGTGCCTACATGGGCGGAAACACGCTTTGGGTGAGATGTGAAAATGACAGCTATACTACTCATAAAGAGGTGTGGTAAAATGGCAATGTTGAAAATCTGGAGGAAAATATTGAAAATTAAAAACTTACTAGCGTGTGTAGGAACTGTACAATCGACGTAGAAACAGTCATTTTTAGGAATTTTTTCACCAAATTTTCAACATAGCCATTTTAAGACCTCTGCTCATGAACAGTGTCACTGTGATTTTCTTAATTTGTCCTGTACATTGATTTTGCACACCGACTGTGCCATTGTGAGCTACATGGGCGGAAACACATTTTGGGTAAGATGTGAAAAATGACAGCTGTACTACTCATAAGAAGGTGTGGTAAAATGGCAATGTTGAAAATCTGGAGTGAAAATATTGAAAATTCATGAACTTCACGCGTTTAGAACCGCGCAACGCACGCCAGAAAACAGTCATTTTAGGAAATTTTCTACCAAATTTTCAACATAGCCATTCTAAGACTCCTGCTAATGAACAGTGTCACTGTGGTTTTCTTAATTTGTCCCGTACATTGGTTTCGCACACCAACTGCGCCATTGTGCTTTACATGGGCGGAAACACATTTTGGGTGAGATGTGAAAAATGACAGCTGTACTACTCATAAGAAGGTGTGGTAAAATGGCAATGTTGAAAATCTGGAGTGAAAATATTGAAAATTTGTGAACTTATGAGCGTGCGCAGGAACTGCGCAATGCACGCTCATAAAACAGTCGTTTTTTGGAATTTTTCCACCAAATTTTTAAAATAGGCTTCTTGAGAGCCCACCTTATGAACACTGGCAGTGTCGTTTCATTAATCAGTCCCAAAAGGTGATTTCATGCAGTGACTGCGAAATCACCCTTCAGGCCTGAATAACGCCATGACAGTGACAGCATTCATGAGAAGGGGTCCCAAAAACCCCATGTTGAAAATTTGGTGCAAAAATTCCAAAAAATGCCTGAGATATGCAACAAAGTTGAAAACCCCTATCTATCCCATTATACAGCTTACCAGCATTTCCTCAGTTCACGTTAAACTTTGAAGAGTGCAGGCACGTGTTCCCGGTCCACACCGAGGTCGTCACACGAGCTCCGGAGGTAAGTATGGGGTGGTATGGGGAGGCAGGGTGCGAGTGGGTGGAGTGCGGTTGGGGAGGGGCAGGAAGACTGCATGGGACCGTTTTTTTTCTTTACAGGTATTTAAAATACAAAAGACGACATGGGGACGTTTGCTACGCTGGGGTGGGCTTCCAGCGTGGCACCAGTACTCGGGGTGAGGACAGTGGAGATGATGGGGATTGGGCACCCGTCAGCTATACCATTGAGTTGCCATGCTGGGGTGGGCACCCAGTGTGGCATTTGGAAGGCTTTGGGAGGCAGCACAGCCGATGGGGGATTGGGCACTCTGTCGGCTATAGAGTGTGTGTGTGGGGGAGCATGCAGTATGTGCGTGTGTGTGTGTGTGTGTGTGTGTGTGTAGGGGGAGCTGCGCATGAGCAGACGATATCTTATCGCTGCTCACTGAAGCGTAGCTCCCCCTTTCAACTGTATGCCACTGCATTTTGGAGCTTGTAATAGACAGCTCCAGCATGCATTGGCAGACAGGGGCCACGCCTGCCAACACACTGACTGAATTGGAAGAGGGGGTGACATACCTCCAAAATCTCGGATGATGGCACTATGTTTCTTGCACATGCATGCAAGCAAACATAAAAATGAGATCACTTCCAAACTTGCAGGTTTGGAAGTCAGAAATGATGGATTTTTCTGAAAGAAACTGTATTTTAACACTAATATACTGTATTAACATATATAAAATTGTCCTTCTTAGAATACTGACTTCCAAAGGTGGTATTCTGGAAGTATTTTGACTTCCAAAAAATTAGAACGACTTCCAGATTTCGACTCCTGGAAGTTTTAGACTTCCACTGAAAATAAATTAACAGAACCTCTGGGTGGTATTGCTCCTGTATAGATTGCTAGTAAGACCCCACCTAGAGTACTGTGTCCAGTTCTGGAGACCACAGGCAGGATTCGCAAAACATTTTGAAGGTGAAAAAAATGCACAAATCCCCCAAATTTGAACAATTGTGGGAAAGATAGATTAATTGCACTATGTCATATACACAAACCTTCTGCAGCTGCAGAAAAAAATACACTGGGGACTGTGGAAAACAGGCACTGCAGAAATTCCTGTGCCAAAAATGCCATTGAAAAGTATGGCATAATCCGTTAAAGGCTATTCTCAGCCACTGTTTTCCCACAGTTGTGGAAAAAATGTTGCTCACATACTGCGCCGAGGAGAGTGAGTTGTAACTCACCCTGAGCAAAAGGCAGTGTACTAATAATTGGGAAACAATCATAGTGGGGGTGGAGGCACCAAGTAACAGCAAACCTGTGGGCTGTATAGTAGTGTCAGTTGTTAAAACAGACATAGCACACATTGCAATTGACAGTTAAGAAACCACAACCACATGACCCAATGCAGCCCATAAAAGAGTCCAACAGGCAATAGAGGCAGAAGTGGTAACAGCCAGAAGTGTGTGCTACAGACGCACGCAAAAGAAAAACCTCAGAGAAAGACACAACCAATGATTACAAACTGCCACTGGGTGCAAGGTCCTGCTGGTACAGGTGGTGCTACTGTGGTCCCGGTTATGGGAATGGCTGCTAGCCTCGCTGGTAGTACTGGTGGTTCTGCTGCAACTTTTGCAAGACTGTCATCTCCTGCTCCAGTTTACATGAATCACTCGTTGTTCTGCCTGCTTAGCCATTTATAACAGCTGTGGATCCGCACATGCAAATTTTCTGTATGCCGAATGAAGAGTGAAACCTAGATGGTGAAATCCCTCACAGCGACAATGTCGACAGGTTTCGAGATTGTCGTTCTGAGAGACCTGAGGGTGAAATTTCACCCTTTCACTGACTTTCACCCCTCCAAACAACTCTGACTCGGAGTTAGTTATTTTAAGAAAGGGGGATGCAGCCCCCTGCATGAGGGGTTCGGCGGGGCACAGCCCCCCCCAATCGAAACCACATAATGTCTGACAGGTGAAATTTTGTCTGTTGACAATGAGGATCTTGCCATGCCAAACTTCGACAACAGTGTTGTGGATTCAGCATGGTAAACCCCAAATTTTCCACTCTTGTGGAATATTGTAACTTACCTGTTTTGTGATTTTCCACACTTGCGGAAATTTTGACTGTAAATATGACACACTTTTGTTTCCACAGTTTTGCAAGCCTTTTTTTCTGTACCTGTGGATTTTTTTGCTGTCTTTGTGAATCTAGCCTCACATCTCTGGAAGGACATAGACAGAGTAAAGGCAGTACAGAGGAGGGCAACTAAAATGGTGGTGGACCTGCATCAGATGCCTTAGAGGAAGAGACTTAAGGATCTAAATATATACACCCTGGAAGAGAGGAGGGAGAGGTGGGCTATGTTAGAGACCATTAAATACCTCAATAAGGTTCATAAGGGAAGTATTTAAACAAGAGCTGCTCAAGGACAAGGGGGCATGATAAAAAGCTGGTGGGGGTAGATTCAGGAGAAATATGAGGAAGTATTTCTTCATAGAAAGGGTGGTGGATTCATGGAACAGTCTTCCAGCAGAGGTGGTGGGGTGAAAACAATGGTGGGGCTCAAGGATGCATGGAATAGGCATAAAATAATCTTTGGGAAAGGGATGGGGGGTAGGTGAATGGACCAAAGATCAACAGTCTTTAACTTGTCACTGTGCCACAGCACAGTTCCTTACATCTGGAAGATAGCCAGAATTACACCCATCTTTAATAAAGGTGACCCCAAAGAAATCGACAACTATCTACCCATAGCCATTCTTTCCTTTCTTAGCAAATTTCTTGAAAAATTAGTGGCAACACAAACCATCTCATATCTTCAGGAACATAACCTCCTCTCTGGCTCCCAACATAGTTTCTGCAAAGGCCATTGCATGGCCACAGCCCTCCTAAAATTCACGAGCGATATCTATGCCGCTATGGAAAATGGACTCCTGACTGATGCAGTTTTCATTGACCTAACCAAGGCATTTGACCTTGTTAACTACACTCTTCTTCTTACAAAACTTCACTCAACTGGTTTCTCCACAGATGCTGTGGCCTGGTTCAACAGCTATTTGTCCAACAGGAAACAGGCCATAAACTACAACTCTGTCATGTCCAATCTCTCCAGTCTTCACATTGATGTTCCACAGGGATCCATCCTGGTCCCCTTAATTTTTTCAATATTCGCTAACGATCTCCCATCGCTCACCCCAGCTTGCTCATCTCTGCTCTATGCGGATTGCCTTGTTATTTACTACAGTGCTAAGAACATCTTGGACATAAACCACTCACTCAACTCAGATTTCCTCCACATACAATCCTGGTTGTCAGAAAACAACCTCATTCTTAATGCTGGTAAAAAAGCACTCTGTACTCCTTGGCTCCCCTGCCAGACTTCGAGCTAATTGTGACCCTCTCAAGATCTCATGCACAGATGGTTCATCATTGGGCAATACTAGCACTTTCAAGTAACTGGGCATTCTGCTTGATGAATCACTTGACTTCGATCAACACATCACTACCACCTGTAAATCTGTCAATGATAAAATTGGGAGCCCCTAGTGGACCAGCTATGCCCTAACCCCATCAGCCAGGCTTGCTATTGCACAAGGCCATCTGCTCCCAGCATTGGCCTATGGCTAAGTCACCTACTTAGGCACCACCAAAACCACTCTCCACAAGTGGGATAGGGAGGGAGAAGCCTGGCCAGTTAGAACAAAATACTTCCCTGGACTAACGGTGCACAGGGCCAACATGAGGTATATCAGCTGGCAAAGGATTGTGGGGGTTCCCCGGACATACTGGTCCACCTGGGTACAAATGACATTGAGAGAAATAGCGAGCTAGAGATACAGGTAAGATTCAGGGAGCTTGCCGGGGTCTGTCATGACATGGGACACACAGTTTCCTTCTCAGAAATCCTGCCAGTGCCAAGGGCTAGTGGGGAACACAAAAGGAAGATTAGGGAGATAAACCAGTGGCTCAGGGAGTGGTGTGAGGCCAGAGGGTATGGGTTGATGGGGGATTGGGGGGAGACCTGGGAGGATAAGGAGCTGTATGCTAGAGATAGACTCCATTTCAATTTGGAGGGGAAGGGAATCCTTAAGTTCAAAATAGAGGGGTTTATTGGTGAAAAGTGCAGTTTAAACTTGTGAAGGGGGGAGGGATGGGAGAAAAGGCTGTCGAGGGGGTGCCGATAAAGGAGGGACTCTGTCTCCACCCCCCTAGGGAGCTGGAGAAATGTGGGAAAAGGCCGACTGGTAAGGTGCAGACCAGGGGAAAACAGAATCCCCATGGGAACATGAGCAGGGGAAATGGAAGTATAGGGAAAGGGTGGAAGGTAGTCCTGCTAAATGCCAGGAGCTTGGGCAATAAGATGCCTGAGCTCCAGATGATGCTAACTGAGGGAGCCATGGATGTGGCAGTGGTCACTGAGACCTGGGCCACCGCAGGACACGACTGGGACCTGAACCTGGAGGGTTACACTATGTTCAGGAAGGACAGGAGGGAGGGAAGGGGAGGAGGGGTAGCAATGATAGTCAAAAACTGCATTGGCATAGGGGGAGTAGAGGAGGCAGAGGGAACCATGGAGGCGATTTGGGTCACCTTGATAACAAGGGGGGGCAAGAGAGTAAAAATAGGAGTGGTGTATAGACCCCTTGCACTGGCGGAGGAGCTGGAGGAGAGTCTGGTGGCAGATGTTGGAAGACACTGCAGACTGGGCAGGGGAAGGGTGGTGGTGTTGGGGGACTTAAACATGCCAGGAACAGACTGGGAGACTATGACATCCTCGGTGGCCAGGGAACAGAGGTTGTTGGATGTCTTTCAAGACGCATTCCTAACTCAGCAGGTGGGGGAACTGACCAGGGAGGCGCAGGTACTGGATGTGGTCCTGGCAGACAGTGACCAGATTGGGGGCCTGGAGGTAAGGGACCCATTGGCGGGGAGTGACCATGCCACAGTCTGGTTCTGCCTGGACGTAGGAGGGGTAGAAGGCTGCACAAAGACGGAGGTAACTGACTTCAGGGGACGTGGATTTTAAGGAAATGGGAAGGATCCTTAAGGAGCATTTGGATGGGATTGGGTCAGACAATGATGTTGATAGTAGGTGGGAAATCATCAGGAGAGGGGTGCAGGATGCTACCAGCACCTGTGCAAGAGTAAGACGAAAATGCGGTAGGGCCCAAAAACCCTGCTGGTGGACCAGGGAGGTCCAGGAGGTAGTACGGGGAAAGAAGGCAGCCTATAGGCAATTCAAGTGCTCAAGGAGTGAAAGGGATCGAGGGGAGTACGAGCTGATGGCTAGAAGGGCCACTAGGGTGGTGAGGGCGGCTAAGGCAAGGAAGGAGGAGAACCTGGCCAGGGAAATTAGGAGAGGGAACAAGGGGTTCTTCAGATACATTGAGGAAAAACGAAGGGTGAAGAGGCAGATTAGCAGGATTAAAACAGGGGAAAGAGATGGGCACAAGACCCGGGGGAGCAGGCTGAGGTACTAAATGAGTACTTCACCTCAGTTTTCACCAAGGAAAATGGGGGTACTGCATCATACATGGGAGGAGACAGTGATACTAAGGAGGGCGGACCCTTACCGATAGGCGGGTCTGAGGAGAGGGGGAGGCATCACTGGCAGAAGGGGGGAAGGCTAAGCAGGGAGAATAGGTAGCGGAAGTGGAAATCACAGCAGAGAGAGAGTGAGGGAAGCCCTCAGGTCCCTTAAGATGGAGAAAGCACTGGGGCCGGATAAACTGCATCCCAGAGTGTTGAAGGAACTTGCAGATGTCCTGGCAAAACCACTGGCGGAGCTTTTCACCATCTGTCTGAGGACAGGGTGGGTGCCCCAGGACTGGAAGGTGGCACATATAGTGCCTATCCACGGGGGATTCAAGGGAGGTGGCAGGGAACTACAGGCCTGTCAGCCTGACATCGGTGGTGGGCAAGGTGATGGAGGGCATTGTCAAGTAGAGGCTGGGGGGGACCTGGAAAAGTCAGGGTGTCTGGACAATAGACAGCATGGATTCGTCCCGGGGAAATTGTGTCAGGCAAACCTTGTAGAGTTCTATGACTGGGTGACAAGTGCCTTGGACCTGGGTAGACCAGTGGACGTCCTCTTTCTAGACTTCAGCAAGGCATTTGACTCTGTTTCTCATGTGGTCCTGTTGGATAAGCTGGGAGAAATGGGGGTGGGGAGCCAGATTATCAGATGGATGGGCAATTGGCTCCAGGACAGGACCCAGAGGGTTGTAGTTGGCAGGATAGTCTCATCCCCAAGGAGGGTCATTAGTGGGGTCCCACAGGGATCAGTCCTTGGGCCCCTCCTGTTCAACGCCTACGTCTCTGACATAAGGACATGTATCAGGAGTGAGATGAGTCTCTTTGCAGATGACTCAAAACTGGGGACAGTGGTGGATGAGGAGGAGGGGAGGGTGGCCCTACAGGGGGATCTGGAGGCTCTGGAAAGATGGTCTAGAAAGTGTAAGCTGAGGTTCAATGCAGGGAAATGCAAGGTACTGCACCTGGGGGCCAGAAACCCGGGCCAAGTGTACACCCTGGGGGGGGAATGCTACAAGTCTCGATGGCTGAGAGGGACCTGGGGGTGGTGATGGATGCCAAGATGAACAACTCAGAGACTTGTAGCAGGGCAGCAGCCAAGGCCAACAGGATGCTGGGATGCATCGCTAGGGGGATCACCTCCAGAAGGAGGGAAGTGATACTCTCGCTGTATAACTGCTTGGTGAGGCCGCACCTTGAGTACTGAGTGCAGTTTTGGAGGCCACACTTAAAGAGGGACATTAAACTCCTGGGGAGGGTCCAGAGGAGGGCAACCAAAATGATTTGGGGCTTGGGGGACATGACCTATGAGGAGAGGCTCGAAGAGCTAAATATGTACACATTGGAAGAGAGAAGGGACCGGGGGGACATGGTAGAGGTCTTCAGGTACATGAAGGGGGTAAATAGGGGAGGAAGAGTCAGGGTGCTTCGAAAGAAGGAGGAGGGGGCCACTAGAGGGCATGGGTGGAAGCTGTAGGGAGGGGGAAGATTCAGGGGAGAAAGGAGGAGGTGTTACTTCACTGAGAAGGTGGTGGAGCCATGGAATGCTTTGCCTAGGGAGCTGGTGGAGGCAGAGACAGTGGAGGGGTTCAAGAGGGGGTGGGACAGGTACAGGGGAAGGGTTCTGGAAGCAAAATCCAATGCAGCGAGAATATCTGGAACTGGGAAGGGAGAAGCCAGAGAAGGCGAGGGGGGCAGCAAGGTCAGCTTCCAGGGTGGGGGCTGACCAAACGAGCAGATGCAAAAGACCGTTAGGCCTATTCTGTTGCCATTTTAGTATGTTAGTAAGTGGGGCACCACCTATAATAACATCTGCTGCTATGCCTCCTCATCCCCTTGGTACAAGCACCACTGCCATCTCTATGCTGATTTAAAATGGCCCTGCCCTTCTGCCTATTGACTACAATCCTTTTGATCTCTTATTGATGGTATAGCCAGATCAGGTCTTCCCAAGTCCCTTGCCTCCTTGCTACACCCCCAAACCTTCTCCTATGGACTCCGATCAAATGACCAAATCTCTCTCCACATTCCCAGACGTAAAACCTCTATGGGTGTATGGGCTTTCTCGGATGCAGCTCCTAAATATTGGAACTTCCTTGGCTTCCTCAAACTATTCTCCTTGCACCCACTCATGCCTGTTTCAAGAAACTTCACCATAATCACTTACTTGCATCAAACCCCTGCACATGCTTTCACCCACTTTAGGTCATCCACTTCCACTGCCTTCCCACCTTGCAACAGCTGTTCTCTCCATAGGATTTTTCCTCACCTCATCTTCTTGCCCTCATCTTCTCACATTCTGTCCCTTACCCCCTTTCCTATGCTATACCCCTAACAATTTCTCCTCCTGCTCCCTCTTAGCCCCTACTTTCCCTCCCCAACAAATCCACTGAGTATCTCAATACCTCTTCTCTACTACTCTAATACTTTATCTCTTGGACCCTTAGTCCTGGTTTGCTCGCTAGTTGACTTACTGTGTTCCTACTCATTCAATCTCAGTGGCTCCCTATTGTATTCTGTAAATCCATTCCACCAGTTTTACTTTGTATATTGCTGAAGTTGCACTTGTTATGTTATTTGTGATTTACACTCAAAATGCATTTTCCTTTTTGGTTGTATCGGCTTTTGATTAGTTCCGACTTTGCTGCCTTTTTAACTGTGTTTATATTTTATATATTTTATTTATTATTGATGTATGTCTTTTATGTATTTATGCTTTGCACTTGAAAAATGCAATATGAATAAATTATGATTGATTTGATTTCCCTGATGACTAATTTAGCTGTGTTTCAACCTGCAATCCTCCATTTCACCCACTTGTTGTACTGTTTTCGCATTGTTTGTTGTTATGTATGTCAACATGTACCCTCCAGTGCCATGCCTCAAAATAAGCATCTCTATGCCTAGAGCACCTACCCAGTTACCAAAAGCAATAAATAAATAAAATCTGGAATGAACTATAGGTGGGAAAAAATGGGCAAAGCAGTCCTTATCTGCTGGCAAATACTATGTTTCTATGTAACAGATATTGTTTTTGTTTTTTTACCTCTCCGTTATATTGCTGGATACATGTACATTATTACTCCCCTGTTATTCCCTCTTGTATGATCTACCACTAATGACTCATGTAATATATGTTTATATTGTGTCATGACCCAGGTCAATCTTGCAAATGAGTTTTTCTCAATTATGTTTCACCTGGTAAAATAAAATAAAGATTGATTGATTGATTGTTTTTAATTAAGTTAGTTGGGCAGTGCAGAAAGTGAGGAGGTGACAGAATGGTAGCACAGTAGTGGGTAGACAATAGTTCAGGAATGCAGTAGCCAGAAGGCTAGTAAAATTCTCAGTGGGAAATGAAAAAGGAAAAAAAAATATGGGAATGCTTGTGCTGCAACATTGAAAAGTGTATGTCTCTAATAACTTTAGCAATCCACTCAGTAATTAAATAGGTTTTCTTCAGTTTTTAATCTTTCTTTTCAAGTTTACCTGAGTGTGTTTCCTGGGCCACCATCTAGATGGCAGACTTGGTTTGCAGGCAGGTAACCAGTTGTGCACTACAGGAAATGAAAGAAAACTGGGGATTATTGCAGTAAGTGAACTCTGTAACAGAACTGCTTATTATGTAATAAATAATAAAAAATGTAAATATTTATTTATAACATAGGAATTGCAACCCTTTGAGTCATAGACTCATTTCCAAAGGCTCCACGTCAAGTACAGGGCGTTACAAAGACAAGAACAACAGGTGATTACAGTTTACAGTGGGAATAGTCATACAAGTGAGAGTGAGCAAACTGGTAGTACAAATATGAATACAACATACATAGGGTAATTGCCTATACAATTGGTAGCTAAGAGAAAAAAAGGAGGCAGCAATAAAAACTGCCATCACAGAGGCAACAAGCCTTTGTGTGAAGTAAATAAACAAAACTAAACGATGTAAGAAACCACTATGGTTCTCAAAGGAAGTGGCAGTGAACGTTCAAGAGAAAAGAAAGCTTTCAGGAAGTACAAGGAATCGCAGAAGGAGCAGGACAGAGAACTGTATCAGTTAAAGCAAAAGAAAGCTGGGAAGGCAGTCAGAACAGCAAAGGCCCAAACCGAGGAAAAGATAGCCAACTCAGTTAAGAAGGGATAAACCTTTTATAGGTACATCAGGGAGAAGGAAGACCAAGGGAGGATAGTGAGGCTTAATAAAGGGGGAGGGTGGGCAGAGGAGACTGTGAAAAGGCAGAGATACTAAACAAATATTTTGCTCAGTATTTACAAAGGAGGGGGTACCTAGAACAAACAGTAGAAACACACTGGATACAGAAGTTGATACCAGCCCATTTACAGAAGAAAGGGTTCTGAAAGAACTCTTAAAACTGAAGGTGGACAAAGCAATGGGGCCTGATGGGATTCATCCCAGAATTCTAAAAGAACTAAGGGTAGAATTAGTGACACCACTGACTACCCTGTTTAACAAATCATGGGAGGATGGGGTGGTACCCGAGGACTGGAGGAGGGCAGATGTGATTCCCCCTTCACAAAAGTGGGAGCAAGGCAGAAGCAGGAAACTACAGACCTGTTAGTTTAACCTCAGTGGTAGGGAAAATGATGGAATCACTTCTGAAGGAAAGAATTGTCAAGTATTTAGAGGCCAGAGGGGCACAGGACCCAAGGCAGCATGGATTCACAGCAGGAAGGTCATGCCAGACAAATCTGATAGATTTCTTTGACTGGGTGACCAAAGTAGTAGATCAGGGAGGGGCTGTGGACATGGCCTACCTAGACTTTAGCAAGGCATTTGACACAGTCCCACACAAAGATTAATATACAAGTTAGCTAGCCTGGGTGGGTCCCAAGATGACAGCCTGGGTAAAAATTGGCTGGAAAATAGGACACAGAGAGTAATAGTAAATGGAGTCCACTCTGATGAAAGGGGGGTTACTAGTGGGGTACCGCAGGGTTCAGTATTAGGACCAGTCCTCTTCAATGTCTTTATAAGTGACATTGCAGAGGGACTGGAAGGAAAAGTATGTCTCTTTGCAGATGACACAAATATCTGCAACAGAGTTGATGCACAAGGTGGGGTGGAAAGGATGAAAAGGGACTTGGCAAGGTTAGAAGAATGGTCAAATGTATGGCAGCTTAGATTCAATGCTAAGAAGTGCAAGGTAATGCACCTGGGAAACAAAAACCCAGGGGAAGAGTACACAATGGGGGGTGAGATACTAACAACAACAAAAATGGAAAGGGACCTGGGGGTAGTCATATCAGATGACCTAAAGGTGGGCAAGCAATGTGAGAGGGCAGCAATGAGGGCTGGGGGGATATTGGGATGCATAGGGAGAGGCATCACCAGTAGAAACAGGAAGTTATTATCCCTCTGTACAGACAGCTGGTCAGACCCCATCTGGAGTACTGCGTGCAGTTCTGGAGACCCAGTCTTCGCAAAGACATAGACAGGATGGAAGCTGTCCAGAGGAGGGCAACTAAAATGGTGCAGGGTCTGCACCGGGAGACATATGAAGAGAGACTAAAGAAGCTTAATATGTATAGCCTTGAGGAAAGGAGGGAGAGGGGGGACATGATAGAAACTTTCAAGTACCTCAAGGGAATCAACAAAGTCCAAGAGGGTAGCATCTTTCACAAAAAGAGGTGTGCAAGAACAAGGGGGCACAATTTGAAGATGGGGGCGGCTCAGGAGGTAATTTAAGGAAGTATTTTTTCACAGAGAGGGTTGTGGATGCATGGAAAGGCCTTCCGGAGGAGGTCGTGGAGTCAAAAACAGTGGTGGAATTCAAGCATGCATGGGACAGTCACAAGGCAATTCTAGGGGATGGGGGTAGGAAAAAGTAGGCTGCTGGTTAACTAGGATCTGCAGCTTATCCAGTAGGCAGGGAAATGGGCAGACTGGGTAGGCCAAGCGGTCCTTATCTGCCGTCAAATTCTATGTTTCTATGTTTCTATGTTAGCATTACATGCATACAGAAACTATAGCTGTGCAGTGTACATTATATATATTGCCTATACATGAGGTAGCTAACAGATGCAGCAATACAGATTAGAGTTGCACTGCAGGGTGCTGTCTCAAATGATGTTTTGGAAGGTGTAGCCTCCAGGGAGGCATTGCCAAGATCCTAAAAATAAGAATGTGCTATGAGTTAGCTAGGATAGGCCTAGGGCACAGTGCCCCAGATGCAGAGGAAATGCATGCAGCCTCGTGCTTATGTGGTGACAGGGATTTTAACTTGTCACTCACTGAATCAAGTGACATGGCTGGTAATGCTATGTAAGGATACTAATAAATATAAAATAATGCATGGGGAAGTGTTAATAATGAGGAATTTATGCAAACCCAAGGTGTGCAATGCCTCACAAACCTCAAGAGCGAAGCCCAAGGGGTTTATCAGGGCATCGCACACCAAGGGTATGTATAAAATCTGAGTTTGAACACTTCCCAATGTTTTATTTTTTATATTTACTGGTTATGTTGCATGAAAGTAGGGACTGTTGTCCCTCTGGAGCCTTCATAGCTGTGTTGAGCTCATTGTCATAGTTACCTCAACCCCCCCACACTGACATGAGCATGGGTGGGAGAATAACTTTGCTATTCTTTCTCACTGAAACCACAGTGTGTTTGTTTTATTTTTTTAATTTTTTAAATTTCTTTTAATTTTGTTTGAAATGTGACTGAAGCACAATGTAGTTTCTGGGTGTATTGTCAATGGGAACTGGGATGGCATGTCATGCATTATGGATGGTGGGAGTTTGAGCGAGCCAGGAACCAAAGAAAAAAAAATGCAGATATTAAAAAAAAAGAGTTTTGCTTTTTTTTTATGTGGCAAGAAGGAAGAGAACCACTGTTAGTGTGTCACGGTTTGGAGTACAGACTTCTCTCAGGTGGAGGGCAGTCTTGCTTGGTCCTTTACCCTGGCGGTTTTCCTGAGAGAGTGCGAGCAAAAGGCCAGAGTGAGGACAGACGCTGGCACAGGTGTTCAGCTGGAGTGAGATTTATTTTTAGAATTCTTCTGAAAGGTGGTTAAAGGAATTCCGTTATTCACCCTTTCTGGCCATCTGTGTGTTGGTCCGAGTGTACCTGTCAATAGGGTGGCAATTTTCAAAAATCGCCACCCCTTCCCCGAGATCCCCTCCCCCGAGGTTAGAATAATTAGTTGGGGGGGTGTGTGATGAAGGGGGCACAGTCCCCGCATTACATTCTGAAGGTGAATACAAATCCCTGGCATCCTAATGGCGGGCACACTTAGACGGGTGAGTTCCAATGGGGGAACTGTTATTCACAAGTGTGAATAACAGAGTTTGTGAAATTGATTACTGGCACTAACCACTAAATATGGATTCTTGCTGTCCATTACTCTAATATGCTCATATATTCTGTCTTCTTACTTTCTAGTTGATAACTTTTGTTAAATAACTATGTAAGTCCAATTTTTGTAATAGGTAATTATTATCACTAGCAAGTCAATATTTGTGCTTGGTTTGAGTCTTCTTTTAGTCCCATTACTTCTCTGCTCTAATGGGTGAACCCCTTTAAATAATACGCTATATCAGAACAAGGTTAAATGTGGGTGGATTCCCAAAGAAAGCTTGTCTGAACAAAACTATGGTGGGTTACCTCCATCGCTTATGTGGGCAGTAAGAAATTTTTATTGTTATTTTTAGTCTTTGACTTAATATTTTTTTTTGTTACGCAATATGAAGTGCTAGTGCCATGTTTGCCTTTTTGATTGGGGCCTGATTAGGGCCTGTGAAGAGGAAGGGTTTTATTTTTCCCCATTCCCTGCTGGTCACTCCATTTTTTTATTCACTTCAGCATCCTTCTAGGCTTCAACTCTGTCCTGTAGCCATATGCTGCTTGTCATGCTTAAAAAACACAGAAACATAGACTGTGTCAGCAGAAAGGAATCAGTAAGCCTATCTGATCTGCCCTGTTTTCCCAGCCTATCACTACACCCTGGACTCTGTTTGGTCATAGGTGTCTCCCCCCCATACCTCTATTTATTATACCTATGTGCTATCCCATGTATGTTTGAAGCTCCCCACTGTCTTTGCCCCTAACATCTCTTCTGGCAAGCTACTGCAGGTGTCCAGCACCCTTTCTGTTAAGAAGTATTTCCTCTCATACCTCTTAAATGCCCTCCATCCACCTTCATAGCATCCCCCCAGTGTTTTGGTGCTCTTCCTCCTGTGAAAGAGATTCCCATCCTGTACCTTGTTCACCTCTGAGAGGTACGTATAGGTCTAAATCATGTCCCTTCTTGCTTTCCTCTTCTCCAGGGAGTACATGTTGAGCTCCCGCAGCCTCTCATTGTATGGTTTCTCATGCAACCCCTATACCATTTTAGTAGCCCTCACCTGGACTTCTTCCACCCTGTTGATGTCCTTGCAGAGATGCAGCCTCCAGAACTGGACACAGTGCTTTAGGTGGGGTCTGCCTAACTACACTGCCCTGCCACTTTAAGATCATCAGGTATAATCACCCCAAGGTCTCTCTCTTGCTTGGTAACTCAAAATACCTCCCCCCATCTTATACACAGCCCACAGGATTCCATGCCTCAGGTACATGACTGCACTTTTTGGCACTGAAACAGTTTCCACTCCCTAGACCACTCCTGTGGTTTCCCCAGACCCCATTGCATTCTCTCCACCCCTTCCTTGTTGTCCACCCTGTTGTAGATTTTTGTATCATCTGCAAAAAGACACACCATCCCCTCCAGTTCCTCAGCAATATCACTTTTGAACATATCAAAGTGGACTGTGGGCATGACCTAGTACTAATCTCTGTGGTACTTCACTGGTCACTCACCCATCTTTGAGTGACTGCCATTTACCACCACACTCAGCCACCTATCTTTCAACCAGTTAGATAACCAAATTACAGTACCATCTTTTCTCCCACCCCCCAGGCTGCTAAGTTTCTTTATCAGCCTTCTGTTTGGTACAGTGTCAAAGATCTTACTGAAGTCCAGATAAGGAGGCAGTATGGCGCAGTGGTTTAAGGCTCTGAGCTGCAAACCTGGAGACCTGGGTTTGAATCCCACAGCCCCCACTTGCATACTGTGTGACCCTGAGCAAGTCACTTAACTTCCTCATGCTCCCAGATTGCACCTGTAAACAAGCTTTCAGCTTAGTGTGTCTCACCTGGTTAAATAATTGGAAAAAAAAAAGATAGACCACACCAACTGCCATCCCCTGATCCACCTCTCTTGCTACACAGTTAAAGAAATCTGTGAGCTTTGTTTGACATACCTCCCCCCTGTGAAGCCATACTGCTTTTTGTCCTGCAGCCCATTTGTCTTCAGTTACTCCATCGGTACCTCTTTCAGCAGGTACACTATTGGTTTCCCTTCCCCTGATTTGATACTGACTGGTCTGTAATTGCTAGCCTCTTCCCTGCTGCCATTCTTGTGCAGAGGGATTACATCAGCACACCTCCAGTCCTCTGGAACTGCTCCCCCCATCACCAGTAAGGTGCTGAACAGTGTTGTCAGAGGGGTGGCTAGTGCCGTGCTCAGTTCCTTTAGTACCCTTGGCTGGATCCAGTCTGACCTATTGCCTTGTTTTCCTTTAAGGATCACAACTGCAGTGTACTACCTCTTCTGTAAATTGATTAATGTCTACTCCCCCTTCCCCATAGTGCCTGACAATGCATATTGGTCCACCCCCATTCCACTGTGAAGACCGAGCAGAACTATTTATTTAAAGTTTTAGCTTTTTCTTGTTCTTCAATAGTCCCCCCCATGGTCTCCTGATATTAACTGTTCCACCACTTGCCTTCTTCTCTTTCCTCTCATACCTGAAGAAAGTCTTTTTATTTTTTTTACTTTCTCCTGCTCTCGGCCAAGAGGAACCCTTCCTCTGGTCTTGCCGGCTGAGTCTTGACATACTGGGAATCCAGCGTCATGATGATCACTACAGGGAGATCCCCAGTGACCCGGGTCCATTCCTGAACCCAGGTCGCCAGCGTAGCATGAGGTGTGGCATTCAGTGCCTCAATCCTCAGTGCCACCAGGCTGCCTGAAGAAAGTCTCATCCCCATTTTTGACTTCTTGGGTGATCTTTTCCTCATTTTCAACCATTGCTGTCCTTCTCTCCTTCCTGCCTCCCTTTGTTCATCTAGATATACCTCCATGTCTGTTTTTGTTTGGGTCTCCTTGTACTTCTGAAAGCTGTTTTTTTGTTTTTCCTTACTGCTTTTGTCACCTCCTTTGATAACCACAGTGGCCTCTTTCTTCTCTTAACCTTGCTTACTACCTTTAAACAGCTTGCCATTACCTTTGTTATTCCCTGTTTTATTCTTTTCCTTTGTGCCTCCACTCTCCTGTGGCTTTCATCCTTCAGGATATTTCCTAAGACAATTTCCAATTTCTTTAACATCTGCTTTCTTGAAGTCCAAGACCTTCCTTCTAGTAAGGTTTTTCTCCTGCCAAATCTGTATGCTAAACCACACTGTACAATGATCACTTGCACCCATGGGGCTACCCACTGTGAATTCTTCAGTGCTGTCCCTGATCGTAACTACCAGAGTCAGCACTACCTTGTCTCTAGTACGATCTGTAACCGGTTACATAGAGAGCCCTCTGGACACACCAGCCACACACAAACTGTAGAATTAAACATTCTTCAAACAATTCTTTTGTTATTCCATAAACACTAGTAGTGCCCTGCACTAAGGCCCAGCATTTCACCCTGACTGGATAGTTTCTAGTTAAAAATATAATTTACATAATTAATATTTTACACATGTTATTCATAAATCAGTTAATCCCTTCCTCAGGGATCACACTTCCTGTTAAATGTCTCATGTCAGGAATTACCCCACCATTCTCAGTAGAAAAATACTTCTTTTTTCTTACAACATATTTAAATGTTTTAAGCTTATTTTTTACTGCATTTATTTCCCATTTAAACATTTCCTTGTTTGTATCTCAGAATATGTTTTAATATAATTATTTTCACCTTGCTATTCAATTCACATTATGTCCTATAGTCGTTAAGAAATCTCTTAATAAAGTATAGCATATATATTGTTAACCTTACAGAACATTATTTTTCTGTTGTCTGTTCCAAAAGTGTTGCCCAGATTTTAGTTGGCACAGAAACTGATTCATGTTTAAATAAGTCATTACCTTCTAGTTAGTTTATTATATTAATTTGTTGTTGTTCTTCAAGGATCAAAAATACTGCCTGTCTCATGTGACTCTAGGGAAAAATATAAAATATTAAAAACTGTATTTATAAAGAAGATCTAATCTCTAGAGAAAAGTACACAGTATTGCCTCTTTTTGTTTCAATTCTATTTCTCAGTGATTTTCTTTTTGCTGTTACCTTAGATACACATTTTTCAGCAACACCTACATGGCATTTGCCTAATTCTCAACAGATGTTACACCTTCAATATTAAAATGAAAATTGTTAAATCACTGTTGTATTAAGGATGCGTAATATATGAATATTGAAAATATTACCACCACAAAGCATACAAAACATCCTGGTAATACACCGGTGCCCCAGTGATAATACCATAATTGTCTACCAATAATACTATCATTCAGAGTCCATGATACTATCATTCGGAGCTCTGAACGATAGTATTATCACAAAAATGCCACAGAGCCAGTGCAAGTTTGCCTCCTACAGAAACCATTTGCCATCATCGCAAGTCCCTTCTTGCACAGCCAAACTCATGGTGTGCATTTTCATTGGTAACTTTCCTCTGTGGGCAGGCACAACAATTTTAAAAACTTGGCTGCTGTTTACTCTCGCTTAGAGATCCCAATGCGTGTCCCTTCATTTTTTCTTTGTTTTTTTTCTCTCACATTCAGTGGATCATCTGGTTAATCCTGCATTCTCCCAAAGGTTTATAAGGTAGGGTTGTCTACAAAAAAAAAAAACGAAAATCTTAACACACATAGACGGAGGGGTGAGGGAAGAGGGCGAGTGAGTGACTCTCCAGTTTGGTGGTCAGCCAAAAGTGAGTGCGTCTTCAGTGCGGTGGAATGCATAAAACAAAAGATGCATAATTTCAAGCTGGATTCATCTATACAAAAAATAACAAATAGATAAGTGTCTATTTCATGGCAGTAAGACCATCTCAAGGTTTTGGGGACTTTAGGAACCTCTCCAGCTTCGCTATTGAGGTTCCAAGTCCCCAAAACCTCTCAAGGGTCGTATTGCCTTGTAATAGAGACTTATCTATTATTCTGTTTATATTATATTCTTTGTTGTGTACTATTACTTTTATTACTCTATGCATCATACATTTCAAGTGTTTGATTTGATTTCATTTCAGGTTTCTTTTTGTCCTAGAAGCAAACATTACAGGATTTCACTAATATGACTTTTGGTTTGGAATTGCTTAGTATACAGAGAATACTAGATGAGTAACTATGCACAACCAGTGTGTTCTGCCACAGAGGGGTTTCGATTCGCTGTGACCTCAAGAGTGAAGTCTGAGAGGTCCATGGGAGTCAGAACCTGAGGAGGTAGTACACACTGGCTGGGCATTGAGTTGCTTATCCAGTAGTTTTATAGTGTATAGTGCCCACTAGGTAATTTAAAAACATGTTAAGTACTTTATTATTTTTTTAATACAAAAAATAAATTATTTGCTGCCACATCCTATTCAGGGAGTTATGGCTTGTTGCTAAGGTGAGTTGCTAGTTGCTAGGGACCAGACATCGCTATGTTTCCAGTGCACACTCTCATTAGTTGTCAGTTGGGTTTGGGAGGTCTTTTTTTAAAAAGTGGTGGATGTATGTCTCACTTAGCGAGCAGAGGTGGCTGCCCGGATTGTATTTTCGTAAATTATTTTTAATATATCTGCTTGATCCTGCTTATTTTCACCGTATCAGGCTGATCCTGTGTCTGCTGGAGTGTGTGTCTGTCCTGTCACCACGTTGTCATCCGGATGATCCTGTGGTTTCTGTTAGTGTGGATCCTGTGCATATCAGCTCAGCTGGAACATTGTTGTACCACAGAAGGGTTGAACAGTGTTCTATGCCCTTTGAACTGTGGTACAACATCTTTTCAGCAGAGAGAAAAACCGAGGTAGAACAACTTTATACCATACACTATAATGGTGCATTACTTCTGCTAGTGTCTCTTGTTACCTTTTTAACAGAATGTACTGAGTTCTGGCAGCATTTCAAGTGTACTGCACTGAATGCTTCTTAAACATGGGTTCTTATAGCTCTGGACTGAGGCAGACTGCAGCTGCACCGATCAATGCTCAGAGAATGCCTAACACCATAGGCTGATTATGTCATCGTTTCCCCAGCCCTCCCCGACTGCTGCAGCAAGCCATTGCTTTACACTGCTTCAACCTCAGGTAGTGTTTTGAGGAGAAAATACAAAACACAACCCTGTTAGGACCTACTGTCTTACCTCAGTGCCAGAGGAATTTTTAAAACACTGAAACAAAGAATCTGATGGCAGATAAGGGCTGCTTGGCCCACCCAGGCTGCACAATTATTTTTCTATCTTCATTTCTGTTACAGACCCACTTGATCTACAGCACAGTCTCCCCTTCCCCTTACCGCTACGATTCCTTTTTACCTATCCCAGGCATTTTTGAAACCCAACACTGTTTTCACCTCACTATCTCAGCTGGAACGCTGTTCTAGGAATCCACAACTCTTTCTGTGAAGAAATACTTCCTCACATCTCTCCTGAATCAAGCCCCCCAGCTTCATATTATGATACCATGTTTTGGGGCACTTTTTTCCAAAAAATGCTTGCCTCCTGTAGCTTATTAACCCCCATGACTTATTTTCATTTCCATATAGATTTTTATCACCTTTTTTCCCCCATTTTCTCCCTGTTCCCGGGAGTGCATGCATGTGTGGGGGCATGTGCATGCCACATCCCAGGGTGCCATCCCACTACACTGCAGCCCACTCTTCTGCCTATGCTACCCACTGGACCTCCAACCGGTGGGAGAGGAATTACAGGGGAGGGGGTGACGACCACCCCGGGAGAGGAGAGCTGCCTTTTGGCTGCCTAATCCTGCTCCCTCCCTCCCCCCGTGCCAACTTTCCAATGACCAAGGTCATTCTCGAACCCGAGTCACCGGTGTGGCGTGAGGTAAGGTGTCCAGTGCCTCAACCCTCAGTGCCACTGGGCCAGCACAACCCCATGACTTATTTAAAGGTCTCTTATCATATCCAAGAAACAGCAAGTCCAGCTCAATAGCCACACTGGTGTGCCTGTTGCAAACAAGTACAATTCCAAACAGCAAACAACAGAACCGCTCAGTTTCTAGTGTGCAGAAATATTCAGCTTTATTAAACTGCAAAAAATCAAGACCGCCACAGCTCGGGCTACACAGCCTCTTCCGGTTTTGAGCACCTTAGTTAGTCATCAGGAGGATGGTTCACCTAGTGTCAGCAGTGTTTAAAATATATGAGGCTTAAAGTGACAGTGACTAAATATATAGGAGTCTGTTACACTCATTATGAATACTACTCTATACAATCTCTTATTTTTCCTAAAATTTCATAAATCCACTTTTTACATTTCATATTTATGCAAAATTGCTTAGACAATATCACCAAACCATCAGCTAAAAGGCAGCATATTAACCTATATTTTCAACATTAAAAGTTATTAGTACGCATAAAATTTAGCTTTCACAGAACTACCAGCACTTTTTATAACAAATTCCAGTTTCATCCGAGACAGAGTTTCCAAAAAGTCAAATCCAAGGCCTCCAGTCTCCCTTCAGTATCTATAAGAAAACAGAGTGAGATTTAATCATTTTCAGTAATTGGAACATTGGACAAGCTATTTTTCAGGTATAACATCACACACTGTGCATAATTTGTTTCTTCTTCCTTTGCATTATATACAAACAGTGTGTACTTTTGTATTAGACCTTATCTTTTACTCCTTCTATTAATCACAGTCATCAGATCTATCTCATCGTTCAAGCCTGGGGGACTTAATCCCCCCCAGGGTATAGATCCAATAGGCCTCTCTTTCAAGTAGCCACCTCCTGGGTTGAGAATTACTTAAGTGACAGATCCCAGCAGGTCAAAAGTAACTCAACCTTATCCACCAGCCTGCCTGTTCATTCAGGTGTACCCCAGGGCTCCATCCTGGGACCAATCCTCTTTAGTCTCTTCCTGAACTCACTACCCAGATCCTGCTCCAGTCAGATGCTACTATATACTGATGACGTGGCCATATTCTGTAGCAATCCTTACCCCTCCCCTCTCCAACATGCTTTCCAGAGCTTCTTCTCTGAAGCTGAAGCATGGTTCTCTGTGCACAAGTTAGTCTTGAACTATAAAAAAAACAAGACCATGGTCTTTACCCATCACCAAAACAAACACAGGGACTTTCCACTGCACATTCTTAACTACCAGGGTGCTTCTCTGGAGCAAGATAACTCCTTTTAATACCTGGGTGTCACCCTGGGCTCCTCCCTTACCTACCATGCACACATCCATCTCCTTAACAGAGCCATCAACACCAGAATTGGACTCCTATACTGACACAAACGTTGCTTGCCACTGGAGACACTCCGCCTAGCTGTATGATCCTCTGTCCTCTTCTTGGTTGATTATAAAACAGTTTTTTATGGAACAGCTGACAGCACTGCCCTCTGCTGAATCAATATTGACCTGAATAAAGCCTGCAGCCTGGTAGCGGGATGTGACAGGTAGATCTACACTTGTGACCTTTACAGGCTCACTAATTGGCTTAACTTCGAAGGCCGGCTTAAATACCACACATGCCTACTTGCCAAGAAAACGGCAAACAAAATCTCCCCACCAGGGCTTCATAATCTGCTTCAGCGTGCCCTCCTACCCTGGGCCTCCAGAAGCTCCACCAAGGCCTCCCTTCTAGTCCCATGCTGTAGGACATCCCTGGGACAATGAGCCTTCTTCTACAGGGCTCAACTCAGGCTGTACAGCATATCTACAGCTATCTTCCTGGAAGAGAAACTATGCTCCTTCAGATCCAACCTCAGAGATATAGTGTACTCCTCACCACCTGTGCCTGCAATTGTGCCTAACCTCCCCCCTCGTACTGGCATCTCCTGCTCCCTAATGAATAGTCAGTCCTGATGGGACATTCAACCCACCTCTCCCTTTCCTGTCTCTAACCTTCTTAACATATATACTACCTATATTGGGTCCCTGCCCTGCATGGCTAATATAATAAGCGGAGTAGTTTTATATCCTCTCTATTTTATATATCTGTAATCTGTGCACCGTTGCTGACATAGGGTCCGTACTCAACCCTCAGAAATATGTTGTTCTCTGTGTTGTATCAACACTGTACTATTTGTCAAATCATTGATTTGTAATATGACGTGGAGCCTTTGTAAATGAGTCTCTGACTCAAAGGTTTGTAATTCCGATCATTCAATAAATAAACAAAATAAATAAATTAGCAGATCCTCTAGGTCACCCTCTGGGTCACAATTTGACATCCTTAATTCCACAGAACTTAAACCTGTGCAACCCCTCTTGGTTCCTGTTGTTCAAACAGTGCAAGGCAAGTGCATTCATCCTGTCCCCCGATATGTTCCCCCATCCTCAATTTAAATGCTCGTGTAGTCGTGCCAAAATAAAAGGCCCCACACTCACAAATAGCCAGGTCAACCAAATTATCTGTGACACAGCTAAAAAAGGAATTAGCCTCATAATCCCTTGCTGCATTTATTGTAGTAAATGTATCAGATTTAAAAATAAAAGCACAAAATTCACAATTTCCACAGGGAAATGTTCCCTTTGGTGCAGCAGGTAACCAATTACCAGACCCCTGTGAAGTACTAAGCATCCTATTCCTGTGTAAACTATGGACTACCCTATCCATCAAGTTCATTCTCCTTTTGTATGTCATGTTGTGTACCATAGCTGTAATCTCCTTTAAGGTGGGGTCTGTTTGTTAAATCCCCCAATGCTTTTTAATAATGCTCTCTATCTCCCTTGATTGTTAGTTGTATGTACTCACAAAGCTCATCCTTTGTGGCACTTAGCTACGTTTCTGTTTATTCATTAGTTCATCCCTTGATTTACTCATAGTTTCCATCATGGCATTCCTGAATAAGGGTGTAGAATACCCCCTCTGGCAAATTCTATCACACATGTCTGTCCCTAATACAATGAAGTCAGTATCAGAGCTACAATTACGTCTTGCTCTCAACAACTGGGCCTTGGGAATATTTCTCACCATGTGTGGTGGATGGCAACTCGAAGCTAGCAATAGAGAATTTCGGTCAGTATCTTTTTTATACAGGGTTGTCTGCAAACAATTATCACCATACCTGGTGATTTCTAAATCCAGAAATGTCATTCTATCCTGGTGACATTGAACTGAAAAAGTAAGATTTGGTTACCATTTTGCAAATAGTTACAAATCTGCTAAGCTCCTCTTGAGTACCCCTCCACACAAGTCATATGTCATCTATAAAATGACGCCACAGGTCAATCCTATGGTAAAAAGGATTCACCTGTTTGTCATAGATTGTTGATCTTTCCCAATAGCCCAATTAGAGATTAGCATAGTTGGATGCAAATTTATTTATTTATATTCACATAGGAATTACAACCCTTTGAGTCAGAGACTCATTTCCAAAGGTTCTTTGTCAATAATAGTAGTACAACAACATAGTACGACATTAAATACAACAAATGATACTTGCAGAATATATATATACAACAACAACATAGCAAGACATAATTACAGCTAGAGAGCAGTGTTACAGGCTTGGTAAAATCACATATTAGAGTGAGTACATTTACAAAATCTTAGACAGTACAGCTGCAGTCCTATACAGGCAATGGCTAGGCAGTTAACATAGTGTTGGTACATTGCTTCAGGAGGTGTCAGGATGCAGTCCTTTAGTGGACATTGTCAATGAGGCAGTAATAATTGAACTATATGGTGGGTGGGCACACAGAGTCTAGGGGAGCACCTACCACCCACATGCACACTTTTGGGTGGAGAGGATGTAATTCCTAAGTGTGACCTTAAAGGGGCCTAGTTTGGGGAGGGTGGAAACAGAGGAGGGAAGTGCATTGTACCAGCAAGGGGCTCTATAGAAGAAGGACCTTTGAGCAAGTGACGTCTTAACCCTGGAGACTAGAAAAGTCATCTTGGTGGAACCGCGGGTGGAAACAGAGGGGGTGGTTGGGATTAGAGATGTGGACACTGCAGAGGGAACAGACCAAGGAGTATTTTTTTTTGCCAGTAGGCAGGACTGGTATTGCAGTCTCTCCTCAAAATTGAGCACATTGGCTAGGGAGTATAGGGTGCATGTGTGGGTCCACTTGTTGGCACCAGAAAGTAGCTGGCAGGCCTTGTTCACAGTCATTTGTATTCTGTTGATAGTAGTGGAGTCAGCTGCTGCATATACAGGCTGTCAATAGTCAACTAGGGATAGGACAGAGGAGGTGACAGCCAGGCAGAGGGCTTCTGGAGGCAGACAGTCTTTATGTCTATATAGGAGGCCAATACAAGCATTGGTGGCTGAAGTGAGTGTACTGATGTGTGCGTGAAAAGAGATTGCAGGGTTGAATGTGATGCCCAGATATTTATATGAAAGGACTTGCACCAGAGGCTGCAACAAGCTGGAGAGTATCTGGAGGGGTGCGTCCCTGGCTTTACTTTGACGATGTGCAAAAAGCATAGACTTGAATTTTTAAAGTTAATGATAAGTCTGCAGTCAAGGAACCAGCTGTTGACTTATTTTAAAGTGTGCTGTAGTGTGGTCTGAAGTGAGGAGGGGGTGTTGGTGAGAGGTGAAAAGGACTGCATCATCAGCATAGAGAAGAACCTTACTTGGGCAGTAGCTGGGTAGGGCATTTAGGTAGAGAATAAAGAGAAGTAGGTCCAAAATTAGCCCTGAGGTACACCAGAGCAGTCTGGGCAGCTTCTGGAGAGGGTGCTGCTTATTTTATTGCATTGGGACCTTGAGGAAAGGTAGCAGGCAAACCAGGATAGGGAGGCCAAGTTGTAGGAGTTAGTCAAGTAGAAGGGGGTGGCTGACTGTGTTGAAGACCTTGGAGAGGTCTATAAATATGGCTCCAGCTAAGTGGCTCTTATCTAGGGCTGAGTGAAGGAAGGTGGAGAATTCCATTAGAGCTGTGGTTGTACTATGGCCAGAGTGGAAATCATGCTGCTCCCTACAAAGCAGAGCTTGGGTGTCCAGGTACTCAGTGAGTTGGATGGCTACTACTTTCTCTAAGGCTTCTGAGAGTCGGGGGAGGATAGAGATTGGCCGATAGTTACTCAGTGATGTGCTATCTCCTCCTTTGTGTATGGGGGTGATTACCGCCTTTTTCCAAGCAGTTGGGAACTGTCCCAGGCACAGAGAGCGATTTAATAGATCAGTGAGAGGTGCCAGTACCATGTCAAGAACTAGCCAAAGCAGTTTTGTGTCTAGAGAGTCATTAAATGAGCTAGTGCCATTGAGGGCTTTAGTCAGGTAAGGCCTAGCTTCCTGTGTAGTAATGGTATGCAGATAGAAAGATGGGTGGTGGAGTGTTGGTGCCGGAGTGGGGGGGGAATAGAGTCAAAGAAGTTGCTGATGAGAACTCCGCTGAGGTCAAAGAATGTGGTGTTGAGGCAGTCTGCAGTGCTTTGTGGGTCTGTGGTGGTTGCTCCAATAATATTAAGTTGGGATGAAGGTGGTGAGCGCATTTTCCCATTTAGCTCTTTTATATTATCCCAGAACTTCCAGGAGGACCCCCAAGAGGAGGCCAAGACAGATCTGTAGTATCCATCCTTGGCATTTCAAGTGGCCCAGGTGCATCTGTTTTGCTAAGCATTCTAGTCCTGTCTACCCGCCAGCTTACCAGAGGCAATGGCTCTGTGCCAGAGGTCATCTCTTTGCCGTAGTTGTTGTAGGAGCAAGGCGGTAAATCCAAGGTGCATTGAGCTTCTTGGTCTGTGTTTTGGTAAATGGGGCATAAATGTCAGAGGCCTTTTTTAAAGATGAGGAGAAGTTGTCAAGGGCTGCATCCACATTTCAGGTGAGGTTTATGGGGGACCAATCCCATTGGGTGAGGTAGCGTTTTAGCTTATGAAGATTTCCAGGTGTAGGTGGCGGCAGGAGGTTGTACTGGGTGCTGGTTTGGGTAGCTGACAGGACCAAGTAAAAAGTATTGGTGAGTGGTCGATCAGTTAGTTAGGGTGGATCTTAATGTCTGCAATTCTATGCGAGTGATTGGTGAGGAGGATGTCCAGTAGTGAGTGTGTGCCAGTAGAGGGGTTTGACCTGGTGGGCTGGGTTCCCAGTTGGGTGAGGTCAAGGGCTGCAAAGATGTCCTTGGTGTGAGCTGCCAAGCTGGTGGGCCAGTTAACATTGAGATCTCCCACCAGTATCTGCTTGACCTTGTGTGGGAGGTTGGTGAGATATTCAGAGAGTGAGGCTGTCACAGAGGGTTGGTTTCATGGCGGGATATAGGCCACTGTAATAATAAGAGGATCCCTGGAGGGGTCTGAGGTGATTTTTAGTGACAGAGCTTGAGTGCCTTGGTCCAATTTAGGGGTTAGAAGGGCCTGGCCCTGCAAGGTGTCACACACGTAAAAGGCACAACCACCACCACGCTAGCCCACTCTGTCCTCTCTAAAGATGGAGTAGCCGGGGAAGGTATCCAGGGTTGATTTAGAAAGCCAGGTAGCACCCATAGCTGTTCTTTTAACCTGTTAATAGAAATCTTTGTTGAACAGGAAGACATTTTTGTCAGCACCATTTCAGTAGCTTAGTAGAGGAATTTTCTCTTCCTCACACTCAAGTTTTCGTCACATTCCAACGAATAACTAAGGGCATGTATACCCTCCTCATGGGGTATATTCATATAAAGTGAGGCTATATCCATTGGTACTAATATAGTAAGTAGTCAGGTTCAAGCTACATTTCCCCTATTACCTCCAATATTTGTGATGTAACCCTTACATAAGATCTTAACTTAGGTACATACCCTTTCATATGCCCATCCACATAGCAGGACAGGAGCTCTGTGACAGACCCAATCCCTGCAACTATTGGGCGCATTGGGGGATTCTCCTGATTCTTGTGTTTTGGGCAGTACATATATACTGCAGTGGGTCTGACTGGTTCACTAACCTAAGGAATTCCAATTCTTTGCTAGCAATGGTGCCCTCCAGTAATGCCTCATTCAGAAAGCAATCAATTTGTACTTTGAATGCCTCACAGTCACCCCCCCTCCGTAATTTCTTGCAAAAAGCTGGATTTCCCAAATGTCTATTTCCTCTTCATACATTGTAGCAGACATGACAACAATGGCACCCCCTTATCTGCAGATTTAATTACTATCTCCCTATTGTTTTCTACTTCCTTCAATGCAGCTGATTCTGAAGTTGTAATGTTAAGAAATATAGGTCTGTTTCTTTGTGAGTACAACTTGTCAAAATCTACCTCACAAGCCCTCTTAAAAACTCTTACTGCATCAGAATAAGGGAGGTTAAAAGTGAATAGGGGCTTAAACCTATTACTATCTGGGGTAACCTGAGAGGCATTAGTCTCATCCCCACTGCTCATTATATTTTCCGTAGGTCTACACATGTTGTTCCTAGAAAAAAAAAAGAGTTAAGGTTCAAATACCTAGTGAATCATTTTAGATCTATAAATAACTCAAAAGGGTTAATATTTACTGTCGGTACAAAAGACAGGCCTTTTTTCAGTACCTTAATCTGGCACTCACTGAGTGCAACATCCGAAATGTTCATAACTATATTCTCTGGACTCTGCTCTTCCCCTCTGGTCATCCCTCTTCTGGTACCTGCATTTGTATTTCCTGCCCCCCTCCCCTCCTTGTGTGGGTCTGTTTCTGGATTGAGTTTGCTTCTGACAGTAGCGATACCCCCTGGGTTGTCCGGGTACCTCTGATAATCCTGATAGTTGTGGTGACTCGTGATAGTTCCCGAAATTGAACATGTCTCGTGTTTTGGTGTTCATGGTCTGAAATTATTTCCCTTTCCTCTTCTTCTAAAAAAATGTCCTCCGTGTTGTCTGAGTCACCAGTACTCATGTAGTAGGATGGTGATTCCCCTCTGTTCCTTAAGATAGATTGAGGTGTCTGGTTCCCTGGTAGTTGTTGTCCTGAGGTGTTGGTCTGAAAACATCCATTCCGCCCCCAACTTCTGCTACAATTGCACCCCTTTGATCTGCTCCACCGTTATTCCAAGTGAAAACTCAGTCTAATAAATAATCTTTGCAGTAACTTTCACAATTTTTGAGCTTATGTTTCTTTATTTTTTCTTCCTCTCTCTGAACTTTTGCCTTCAATACCTTTTCTAGTTCACCATATCGGGGGTCCATTTTGTACAATACTGCTTCTGTTTTGTTTTTTATGCCCTGTACTATAATATATGAACATACAAACATATGAAGAAGCCAGCAGAAGAAGGCCATTTGGTCTATCAAGTCTGCTCGTATTGCAGGGTTCACAGCTTAAGCTTATGTCCCTGCCCTCCCTCCCCACTCCTCCCATCCTCCCTACCCATGATCCTTACCTTCCCCCATGCCTATCCCATCCTCTCTTAAAGCTTCCCACTGTCTTTAATGAGATGACCTGTTTTGGCAGTGCATTCCGAGTTCTCACCACCCTATCTGTGAAGAAGTGCTTCCTGACATCCCTCCTAAATCTCCCACCCTCCAGTTTAACACTGTGCCCCCTCGTGTTACAACAGATTGTTGTCTCAAATCATGATTTATTGTAGCTTTAATGAGCGCATTGGTTCCCAGCTGCAGTCCTGCATTCCATTCAAGCATGAGCTATACCCTTTCCATTCCATACCCAGGTGTATTCTTTAGCCTCAACCCCCGTGATGACCACCCAACCTTCAGATAGGCCTCAAGAGAAATTCTGTTCCAGTAATAATGTCAGCCTTTTAATGTCATACTCTCCAATGGCATAAAGGCTACATCTATATTAGTAGAAGTGGAGGGGATGACATTACTGTTACTTGGTGCAGGGACAGTAACAGCATTTTCATTTACTGGATGTTCAGTGAAAAAATCAGCTTCTCTGGCTGCCAAAAGACACTAGCCAAGAACGAGCACAAGACATCCCCCAAAACAACATGTGAAAAGATACTCTGTGACATAGCTTTTAGCAGGGGTCTGTTGTGTTCTTATTCCTTCAGCTGCTGATAAGGGCCAGGATTTTCAAACTGCACCTAGAATGGACACAAGTGCCTCTGCCACGCAACTGAGTTGCGTTGGAGTGAAAACCTGCTATATTCAAATGAGATGCACTGCTGTGCATCCCATCTGAACATAGCAACAGATGTAGGCGGCACAAAGGGGTCCACTGGAGATGCTCCGGCGCATCCCCCTGTGCGGTCTGAATACCTGGAATGGGGATGTGCAGCATATCTGCAGGATGCACCGAGCACAAATTCCAGATATTCAGACCGATAAATGCAAATGGGGCCATTATGCATGTAAGGCACAAATGGGAACATTTGCATGTCATTATGGCCCCATTTGCATATCTGGGGCAGGAATGCTCCTGGTGCTGCAGTGTTAAAGTAACACACTCCACCCATCCCTGGTAGTCTAGTGTCCCCCCTCCCAGCCCAATCATAAAATACGAAGTGAAAACCTCACACATCCCTGGTAGTCCAGTATCCCCCTCTTCCATACCCAAAACCCATTCAATGCATAACATAAGTCCGAAACTCCGTGCTAGTCCAGTGGGACCCCCTTCCGTAAATCCCGTCTGAGCTATAGTGCCCATCCGAATATCCCTGGTAGTCAAGTGGTATCCCCTCCCTGCCCCAGTAGTAGAATATCACATATCCTTATATTGCTCTGGTAGCCCAGTGGACCAGCCCACCAACTGAGGCACCCAGATCCAACCCCACTCCCCCCCATCCAGCATGGCCATTACACCTGGCAGGCATCAAAACCCACCTGCACACCTCCACGGCTACCCGCTGACTGCAGTGTCACTGATTGACAGCTTACAGTAAGCAGTGCAATACCAATGGTCAACATCATCAACCTATGGGCTTGCAATGAGTACTGTAAGCTTTCATTCAACCCCCCCCCCAATTCTGATGCAGTAAGAGTTTTTGAGAGGGGGTGTGAGGTAGATTTGGGCAAGTTGTACTCACAAAGAAACAGACCTACATTTGTTAACATTACAACTGCAGAATCAGCTGCACTGAGGGAACTAGAAAACAATAGGGATATAGTAATTGAATCTGCAGATAAGGGGATTCCATTGTTGTCATGTCTGCCACAATGTATGAAGAGGAACTAGAAGGACAATTGGGGAAATCCAGCTTTTTACAAGAAATTATGGGGGGAACCCACCGAGGCACTCAAAGTACAAACTGATTGCTTTCTGAATGAGACATTATTGGAGGGCACCATTACTAGCAAAGAAAAAATTCCTTAGCATTAGAAAACCAATCAAACCCACTATATATGTACTACCCAAAATACATAAGAACCAGAAGAATCCCCCAGAGGGCCCCATCATTGCAGGGATTGGGTCTGTCATGGAGCCCCTATCATGCTATGTGGATGTGCATATAAAAGGGTATGTACCTAACTTAAAATCTTATATAAGGTATACATCACATAAATTGGAGGTAATAGGGGAAATGCGACTTGAACCTGACTACTTATTAGTATTAATGGATATAGCCTCACTTTATACGAATATACCCCATGAGTAGGGTATATATGCCCTTAGTTATAGGTTGGAATGTGACAAAAACTTGAGCGTGAGGAAGAGACAATTCTTCCTCAAAGTTACTGAAATGCTGCTGACAAAGAATGTCTTCCTGTTCAACAAAGATTTCTATTTAGAGGTTAAAGGAACAGCTATGGGTGCTACATTTGCACCCAACTGTGTTAATCTCTGTTTGGGCTATTGGAAAAGAGCAACAATCTATGATGAACAGGTCAATCCTTTTTACCATAGGACTGACCTGTGGCATCATTTTATAGATGACATATTTATTGTGTGGAGGGGTACTCGAGAGGAGCTTAGCAGATTTGTTAACTATTTGCAAAATAGTAACCAAATCTTACATTTTCAGTTCAATGTCAAAGGAAGGCAGTATAGCACAGTGGTTTAAGGCTCTGAGCTACAAATCTGGAGACATGGGTTTGAATCCCACAGCCCCCACTTGCATACTGTGTGACCCTGAGCAAATCACTTAATTTCCCTGTGCTCCCAGGTTGCACGTCTAAACAAGCTTTCAGCTTTCACTGGATGGTAGGAAGGGAACATCCCCCATCCAGGGAGCACCAGAGCCACCACCACTACCTCAGAGGTTGCGAAGAAAGCACAGCAGTTGGACCACAGTGGGCTCAGGAAGGGTGAGGATGGTGGAACAGAGGCACACCCAGTCAGTTGTTCCACTCCACAATCCATACACCATTCTGGGGGAGCATAGCTCCCCTATGGATGCACCCGCAGAGGAGGCTAAGGAGGCTGAGGACAACTGTCACAAGGGAGGCCCACAGGAAGGAGGCAGAGGATACCACAAGGAAAGGAAGCAGCTCCTGGTGGGGGGCTCAATTATTAGGGGAATAGATCTGGGGGGAGCAGGGAAAACTGAAGTAAGGTGCCTGCCTGGTGCCATGGCTTGGAAGGACAGGAAGCTCATCCTCAGGATCATGAGAACAGTTGCACGGGAGTCTGAGCTGGACGTCATTGTCCACTTGGGGTAAATGACTTGGCTCATCATGAGATTAGAGCAGTGCAGAAGGACTTTGGGATTGGGAGGGGCCTAAGACAAGTAGCAATACACAGTATCCTTCTCAGAGGTGCTGCCTGTCAATGGCATGAGTGAGGCGAGGTACTTTGCACCAAGCAGTTTAATGAATGGTTGAAAAAATGGTGTGGAGCACAGGGGTTTGGCTTCATTGGGGACTGGGGTTCCACCTGGAGGGACACCAGCTTATACTGGCAGGATGGTCTGCATCTGTCCAGGAAGGGAACAAGTCTTTTGAGCAATAGGTTTAAATGCTGCATTGGCAAGCTTTTAAACTAGTCAATGGGGAGGCACTGATAAGCAGCAGGAAAATCCCAGCTTCTCCCTGCAAAACAGGGTACTAAATGAGAAAAAGACCAAGGTAGAAAGGTCAGTGGGGGATGCTGCAACAGAAGGTAAAGCCATCAAAAAATGGAGAGTAATGAGTACCAATGCCTGTAGTCTGAGAAACAAGCTTCCTGAATTAGTGGCCTTGATGGAGGAGGAACATCTGGATATCGTGGCAGTCACAGAAACATGGTACACACAAAACCATGACTGGGATGTAAACATACCAGGATACACTATCTACAGGAGGGACAGGGAGGGTAAAAGAGGAGGAGTAGCTCTTTACATAAGGGAAGGAATCAAAGCAACAGAACAAAAGGGTAAACAGGAGGAGAGAAGAAGCACTGTGGGTAAATTTGGAGACCGACAATGGCACACAATCCACACAGGGTTGTATACAGACCCCTTCTCAGGGAGGAAATGGACAAGGAAAAGATAGAAAGTATACTTAGAATGGCAGAAAAGGGAGATATTGCTGATGGGTGATCTGAATATGCCAGATGTTAACTGGAGTGCAGTTGCAGCAGCCACTTCTAAGAGTGGGTTATTCTAGATGCCCTACAGGGGCATGCCTTAGACAACTAGTATTGGAGCCCACTAGGAGAGCAATCTTAGACCTGGTTCTCTCAAATGGAGATGAAGAGGATCACAGATGTAGAAGCGGGTAACCATCTGGGAACTAGCGACCATCGAACAGTATGGTTCATAATAAACACAGCAATATAGTCAAGCCATACAAAGGCAAAAGTACTGGACTTTAGGAGGGCTGACTTTGCCAAAATGGGTGAGTGCCTAAGGAATGCACTAGCAAATGGGCAGGAAGGAGGGGTGGAAGAACAATGGGGAGTAATAAAAACTGCCATCACAGAGGTAACAAGCCTTTGTGTGAAGCAAATAAACAAAATGAAATGATGTAAGAAACCACTATGGTTCTCAAAGGAAGTGGCAGTGAAGGTTCAAGAGAAAAAGAAAGCATTCAGGAAGTACAAGGAATCACAGAAGGAGCAGGACAGAGGACTGTATCAGTTCAAGCAAAAGGAAGCTGGGAAGGCAGTCAGAACAGCAAAGGCCCAAACTGAGGAAAAGATAGCCAACTCAGTTAAGAAGGGGGATAAAACCTTTTATAGGTACATCAGGGAGTGAAGGAAGACCAAGGGAGGGATAGTGAGGCTTAATAAAGGGGAGGGAGGAGGGTGGGCAGAGGGTGACTGTGAAAAGGCAGAGATACTAAACAAAAATTTTTGCTCAGTATTTACAAAGGAAGAGGGGGAGGTACCTAAAACAAATAGTAGAAACACTCTGAATACAGAAGTTGATACCAGCCCATTTACAGAAAAAAAGGTTCTGAAAGAACTCTTAAAACTGAAGGTGGACAAAGCAATGGGGCCTGATGGGATTCATCCCAGAATTCTAAAAGAACTAATGGTAGAACTAGTGACACCACTGACTACCCTCTTTAACAAATCATGGGAGGATGGGGTGGTACCCGAGGACTGGAGGAGGGCAGATGTGATTCCTCTTTACAAAAGTGGGAGCAAGGCAGAAGCAGGAAACTACAGACCTGTTAGTTTAACCTCAGTGATAGAGAAAATGATGGAATCACTTCTGAAGGAAAGAATTGTCGAGTATCTAGAGGCCAGATGGGCACAGAACCCAAGGCAGCATGGATTCACAGTGGGAAGGTCATGCCAGACAAATCTGATAGATTTCTTTGACTGGGTGACCAAAGTAGTAGGTCAGGGAGGGGCTGTGGTCATGGCCTACCTAGACTTTAGCAAGGCATTTGACACAGTCCCACACAAAAGATTAATATACAAGTTATCCAGCCTGGGAGTGGGTCCCAAGATGACAGCCTGGGTAAAGAATTGGCTGGAGAATAGGACACAGAGAGTAATAGTAAATGGAGTCCACTCTGAAGAAAGGGGGATTACTAGTGGGGTACCGCAGGGTTCAGTATTAGGACCGGTCCTCTTCAATGTCTTTATAAGCGACATTGCAGAGGGACTGGAAGGAAAAGTATGTCTCTTTGCAGATGACACAAAGATCTGCAATATAGTTGATGCACAAGGTGGGGTGGAAAGGATGAGAAGGGACTTGGCAAGGTTAGAGGAATGGTCAAATGTATGGCAGCTTAGATTCAATGCTAAGAAGTGCAAGGTAATGCACCTGGGAAACAAAAACCCAGGGGAAGAGTACACAATGGGGGGTGAGATACTAACAACAACAAAAATGGAAAGGGACCTGGGGGTAGTCATATCAGATGACCTAAAGGTCGGCAAGCAATGTGAGAGGGCAGCAAGGAGGGCTGGTGGGATACTGGGATGCATAGAGAGGCATCACCAGTAGAAAACAGGAAGTTATTATCCCTCTGTACAGACAGCTGGTGAGACCCCATCTGGAGTACTGCGTGCAGTTCTGGAGACCCAATCTCCGCAAAGACATAGACAGGATGGAAGCTGTCCAGAGGAGGGCAACTAAAATGGTGCAGGGTCTGCACCAGAAGACATATGAAGAGAGACTTAAGGAGCTTAACATGTATAGCCTCGAGGAAAGGAGGGAGAGGGGACATGATAGAAACTTTCAAGTACCTCAAGGGAATCAACATAGTCCAAGAGGGTAGCATCTTTCAAAAAAAGAGGTGTGCAAGAACAAGGGGCACAATTTGAAGATGGGGGCGGCTCAGAGGTAATTAAGGAAGTATTTTTTCACAGAGAGGGTTGTGGATGCATGGAACTGCCTTCTGGAGGAGGTTGTGGAGTCAAAAACAGTGGTGGAATTCAAGCATGCATGGGACAGTCATAAGGCAATTCTATCGGGTTGGGGTAGGAAGAAGTAGGCTGCTGGTTAACTAGGATCTGCAGCTTATCCATTAGGTAGGGAAATGGGCAGACTGGGTGGGCCAAGCGGTCCTTATCTGCCGTCACATTCTATGTTTCTATGTTTCTATGTTTAGTATGTCTCACCTGGTTAAACAATTGGAAAAAAAAATAGAGTGACATTTCTGAATTTAGAAATGACCAGGGATGGTGATCATTGTTTGCAGACAACCCTGTATGAAAAGATACTGACTGAAATTCACTATTGCTAGCCTCGAGTTGTCACCCATCACACATGGTGAGAAATATTTCCAATGTCCAGTTGTTGAGAGCCAGATGTAATTGTAGCTTTGATACTGACTTCATTGTACAAGGGACAGAAATGTGTGATAGGATTTGCCAGAGGGGGTATTCTACACCATTAGTCAGGAATGCCATGATGCAAACTATGAGTAAATCAAGGGATGAACTAATGAATAAACAGCAATGTAGCTAAGTTCCACAAAGGATGAGCTTTGAGAGTACATACAACAGACAATCCTGGGAGATAGACAGCATTATTAAAAAGCATTGGGGAATTTAACAAACTGATCCTACCTAAAGGGAGGTTACAGCTTTGGTACCCAAAATGACACACAAAAAGGAATGAACTTGAAGGATAGGGTAGTCCATCATTTACACAGGAATAGGATGCCTAGTACTTCACAGAGGTTTGGTAATTGGTTACCTGCAAAACCAAAGAGAACATTTCCCTGTGGAAATTGTAAACTGTGTGTGTTTATTTTTAAATCTGATACATTTACTACAATAACTGCAGCAAGGGATTATAAGGCTAATTCCTTTTTGTGGCTGTGGGTAGAGCCTACAGCCATCTTACTATCTGTAGCTGGAAAATGGAGTATCGTGGAACACATTTTGGCCTTTTCAATGTATCCTTTCATGCCAACTGAAATAAAATATTCCCTTCTTTCTGTTAAAAGTGTTGGGGACATAACTCCAAGCTGCTTATCAGATGCCTTTAGGAAACTGAAACAGCTTGTTAAATATTTGTTAAATATTGGTTTCCTATTAAACTGGAGATGTGTTTACCTCCTTCAGAATGCAACAAATTGCACATTTAAATACTTAGCATTGAAACAGCTTCTTGATACTAGTTTCATTTGGGAATGTATTGTCTATCAAGAAAGATTCATACCTCATAAATGTCACCCTTTCCCAGAAAATCTATGATTTCCACTGTTTTATTCTACCTATACAGACACTATCTGATGAGCACTGTCTCAGATATATGCCAGGTCTTCAGTGAACTGCTTAGACTAAATATGCAGCAATCAGAAGCTATTTTCTACTATGCTTTTTGGGAAAAAATATATTGAGCTACAGCAAACACACACATGCACACGATCCTCATGGCCATAACACTCAAAATAAATATTGCATTCTAATATGTTAGAAAGAAACTGTTTATGTCAGTGAGCACAGAGAAGTTCAGTTTAGAGTAGATTTCGTTTAAATATTTCTTACCCTATATTTTGTACACACACACACACACACACACACACACACACACACACACACACACAACACACCATCCTCATGGCCACAATACTGCTGGGTGGCCTGGGTTCAAGTCCCAGCTGAGTCACTTATTCTTTTTCACTTCTGTTTGTATGTGTTCTATAAAATATGCACACCACACTCTTGTATGATTGTTACAAGTGAATATTTGTGTTGCCATTGGGTTGTGCATTTGAGAAAGTAATGTGATTGAGGATGGCCCAGGTTCCAGTTGTCTCAGAGGCGCAGCTGGTTAGCACATTCGGAACAGCATTCTGGGTGGGCTGGGTTCAAGTCCCAGCAAGGCACTTATTCTTTCTCACCTCTGTTTGTATGTGTTCCATAAAATATGCACACCACACTCCTGTGTGATTGTTACAAGTAAATATTTGTGCTGCCATTGGATTGTGTATTTGAGAAAGAGTAATGTGCTCGGGGATGGCCCAGGTTCCAGTTGTCTCAGTAGCGCAGCTGGTTAGCACAATCAGAACGGTATTCCGGGCAGCCTGGGTTCAAGTCCTAGTTGAGGCATTTATTCTTTCTCACCTTTGTTTGTATGTGTTCCATAAAATATGTACACAACACTCCTGTGTGACTGTTACAATAAAAAAAAAACTGTGTGTTTATGTCAATGACCACAGTGAAGTTCAGATTAGAGTAGATTTCCTTTAAATATTTCTTATCCTATAATTTGTATCCTAGATAGCGCTGGGGAGATGCTACATCTCATTGTTATAGGGATCTTCATTTACACATTTTTGTGCTGTATTTACTCAGGCTGTCCCAGATAAGATGCAATATCTTGTTTTCAGTGGGATCACGATTTTCCCATTTTGAAAATGTATTTCTTCAGGGTAGCCTAGTCCAGGGCCCCCATATTCAAAGGAGATGCACAGTGCATCCTGGCAGAAAAGGGAGATGTGCCACACAATTCCAACAATGCACTACAGTGTGATATTCAAATGTGTGGGATGTGCCTGCAGCAAGGGAATAGACCAGAGTACACACAAATAGTATGCTGTGCAAGTTGAGGGTGCATTCCCATGCATGTCCTGTGCTGCGGCATACTCAGTGGGAAATTTGCCCCTCATAGCAGCATGGCCCACAGCTAGGCCATGAATAGCTGGCCTAACCTGACCAGCCACCCACAGGAGGGCTTCAGAAGTGCACTCAGGTGCACAGCAGCCTGGCAGCTCTGGTGGATTAGAGGTACCCCCCTGCCATCCCCGATCGATCCAACTCCATCGTCGAAGAGCTCCATCATGTTGGGCCCCCTGAAACCCAGTCGCACCAGAGGAAACCAGGGTCCATATCCATAGCATAGAGGACCTCCACCCACCACCTTGGTACATAGACAACCCTGCTTCCCCCATACCTGACCTCTTACAGAGACTGGCACTGCCCTCCACACCCTGCCTCAGTCAGCCACCAACTGCACTGGACCCTGGCTGAGGACCGGCACTCCAGAATGACCCAACAGGCTATACCATACATTGGAGCACTAAACAAGCTATGGACCCACCAGTGTATACAGCTTTGTGTATGTTCCTGGCAAACCATAAGAGGAAACTGACATACCTCCAATGCATGCCTTGTCAATGCTGTATCTTCCTGCTGTCATACACTCTCCCCCATTCTCATGTGTAACATGCCACCATCTGGACTGCTGAGGTATCCTAGGTGCCATGGGGTGTGGTATCCTGCAATGCCATTTACAGTGTACACTCCAGGCTATGGATAGTGCGTTTGCGTTTCCCCGATTGTACAAACAAATTGGAGGTCGGCTGTAACATGTCTGTTTTGGGACCTGTGTGAGTGAGTGCAACATCAGCTTTCACCCGCACTGATCAGTGCAACAGCACTGGGATGATGGATCTGCATGAGAGTGCCTGAGGTGTATGGTCACTGGGTGTTAGTGCCCGCACACAGCTCGTACCTATGTATGATGCATTTCAGTGTCATAATGCTAGTGCTCTGCAACCCAAAAATAAGATGCAATTTCTTCTGTGAACTATCCAGGCTAAATATATAGCAATCAGCAGGCATATTCTAGGAACATACATTGTAAAAATGTGTAAAGGGAAGAACACATTGAAACTGCTTCTCAGCAGATCTGCATTGTGCAAATTCATTACAAATAATGGGTAAAAGCATCCCAAAAGCTCTCCACTGCCATATCGGCTCTGACCAGAGTTTGTTTAGCTGTGTCACAGATAATTTGATTTACCTGGCTACTTGTGGGTGTGAGGCCTTTTATATTGGCAAGACTACACAAGCATTTAAACTGAGGATGGGGAACATATCAGGAGTATTTCTGTGGGGGGATGAACAGGATGAATGCACTTGCCTTGCACTGTTTGAACAACAGGAAGCAAGAGTAGTTGCACAAGTTTAAGTTATGTGGAACTGATCAGGTCAAATTGGGACCCAGAGGGAGTGACCTAGAGGATCTGCTACTTGAAAGAGAGGCCTATTGGATCTATACCTTGGGAAAATCAAGACCCCCAGGCTTGAACGATACGATAGATCTAATGACTGTGATTAATAGAAGGGGAGGAAAAAGATAAGGTCTAGTAAAATAGTGCACAATGTTTGTATATAATGCAAAGGGAGAAGGAAAAATGATGTGTGGTGTGTAATGTTATAACTGTAAAATAGCTTGTCCGATATTCAAATTACTGAGAATGACTATATCTCACTTTGTTTTCTTATAAATACCAGAGGGAGACTGGAGATTTTGGACCTGACTTTCTGGAAACTCTATCTCGGATGAAACTGGAATTTGGTATAAGTGCTGGTAGTTCTGTGAAAGCTAAATTTTACAAGTAGTATTAACTTTTAATACTGAAAATATAAGTTAATATGCTGCCATTTTGCTAATGTTTCAGTGATATTGTCTAAGCAATTTTGCACAGAAATGGAATGTAAAAAGTGGATTTATGAAATTTTAGGAGAAATAAGAGATTGTATGTAGTAGTATTTATAATGAGTGCAACAGACTCCTAAATATTTAGTTACGGTCGCTTTAAAGCTCATGTATTTTAAACACTGCTGACACTAGAGGGACCATCCTCCTGATGACAAGCTAAGGTGTTCGAAACCCGTAGAGGCTACAGTGGCGTGAAAAAGTATTTGCCCCCTTCCTGATTTTCTCTATTATTGCATATTTGTCACACTGGATGTTTTCAGGTCTTTAGACAAAATATAATATTAGATAAAGGGAACCTGAGTGAACAAATAACACTTTTTTTTTTTACTTATTTCATTTATTTAATGAAAAAAGTTAACCAACACCAACTGGCTCTGTGTGAAAAAGTATTGCCCCTAGTTAAATCAACCCAATTAAAGGGATAATTAGAGTCAGCTGATTGAACACAGCCAGGCTTGATTACAGCCAGCCCTGATCAATATAAACCTCACTTATTTTGGCCCTACCATCAGAGTCACGTTGCCAGCACAAAGATTCAACAAGCACATTATGCCATGATCAAAGGAAGTTCCTGAAAAGATCAGAAAAAATGTGTTGCCCTCTATCAGTCTGGAAAGGGTTACAAAGATATTTCTAAGGCTCTGGGACTCCATCGAACCACAGTGAGAGCCATAATCTCCAAATGGAGAACACTTGGAACAGTAGTGAACCTTCCCAGGAGTGCGGCCTGCCAAAATTACTCCAAGGGCACAGTGTAAATCATCCAAGAAGTCTCAAAGGATCCTAAAACAACATCCAAAGAACTGCAGGCTACTCTTGCCTCAGCTAAGGTCAGTGTTCATGACTCCACAATCAGAAAGAGACTGGGCAAAATGGGCTTCATGTGAGAGTAGTGGCATGAAACCACTGCTAACCAAGAAGAACATAAATGCTCGTCTCATTTGCCAAGAAGCACCTGGATGATCCACAAGCCTTTTGGGAAAATGTTCTATGGACAGATGAGTCCAAAGTGGAACTTTTGGACAACATGGATCCCATAATGTCTCGCGTAAAGCAAACGCGAGCATTCCACAGTAAGAACACCATACCAACAGTCAAACATGGTGGTGGTAGTGTGATGGTGTGGGGATGCTTTGCTGCCTAAGGACCTGGATGACTTGCCCATAATTAAAGGAACCATGAATTCTGCTCTGTACCAGAAAATTCTTAAGGAGAATGTCCAGTCATCCTTCCGTCAGCTGAAGCTGAAGCGTAGTTGGGTCATGCAGCAAGACAATGATCCAAAACACAAAAAGCAAGTCCACATCAGAATGGCTAAAAGAAGTAAAATTATAGTTTTGGAGTGGTCTAGTCAAAGTCCAGACTGAAACCTAATAGAGATGCTGTGGCAGGACCTGAAACGAGCAGTTCATGCTCGAAAACCTACCAAATGTTACTGAATTAAAGCAGTTCTACGAGGAAGAGTGGGTTAAAATTCCTCCACAGCGATGTGAAAGACTGATATTGAATTATAGGAAGTGTTTGGTTGCAGTCATTGCAGCTAAATGTGGCATAACCAGTTATTAAGTGTAAGGGGCAATTACTTTTTCACACAGTGCCAGTTGGTGTTGGTTAACTTTTTTTCATTAAATAAGTGAAATTAAAAAAAAAACCAAGCGTTATTTGTTCACTCAGGTTCCCTTTATCTAATATTACATTTTCTCTAAAGACCTGAAAACATCCAGTGTGACAAATATGCAATAATAGAGAAAATCAGGAAGGGGGCAAATACTTTTTCACGCCACTGTATATAGCCCAAGCTGTGGTGGTCTTGAATTTCTGCACTTTAATAAAGCTGAATATTTTTGCATGCTAGTAACTGAGTGGTGCTGTTGCTTGCTGTTTGAAACTCTTATCATATCCTCCTCTCTCTCTCTTCTCCTACAGGCTTTAAAAACTAAGCTCTTTTATCCTCTCCCCATCGGACTTTTGTTGCAGACCCTGCACCATTTTGGTAGCCCTCTTTTGAACTGCCTCTACCCTGTCTATGTTCTGGGGCCAGTACTCTTCAATATCTTCATCAGTGACATTGCAGATGGGCTGAAGGGTAAGGTTTGTCTACTTGTGGATGACACCAAGATCTGCAACAGAGTGGATGATCCAGATGGGGTGGGCAGAATGAGAAGAGATCTGGATAAACTGGCAAAATGGTCGGAAGAGTGGCAACTGGGGTTTAACGCAAAGAAGTGCAAGATCATGCACATAGGGAAAAGAAACCCCTGAAGCCACCTATAGATTGGGAGGGGAGTTGCTGGCAGTCACAAGGGAAGAAAGAGACTTGGGCATCATCGTCAAAGATGACCTGAAATCATCCAAGCAGACCACTAAAGCAGTAGGTAAGGCTAGGGGGATGATGGGGTGTATTAGTAGGGGTATCACAGGTCGTAAGAGTGAGGTAATAATCCCTCTTTACAAGATACTGGTTAGGCCCCATCTGGAGTTCTGCATGCAGTACTGGAGGCCACACCTTCACAAGGACATTAACCAAATTGAGGCAGCCCAGAGAAGGGCAACCAAAATGGTGCAGGGACTGCATCAGAAAACATATGAGGACAGATTAACAGAACTCAATATGTATATCCTAGAGCAAAGGAGGGAGAGAGGTGTTATGATTGAAACATTCAAACACCTTAAGGGCATTAACAAGTTGAAAGAGTCTAACATGTTTCAATATAAGAAAAATAGCAGGACAGGAGGACACAGCATGAAATTAGAGGGAGGCCGATTAAGGGGTAATGTGAGGAAGTTATTTTTCACAGAAAGGGTGGTGAATGCATGGAATGGCCTACCTTAGGAAGTGGTGGATATGAATACAGTACAGAGCTTCAAACAGGCATGGGATAGGCATAAGGGAGCAATACAGATAAGTATGAATAGATAGGCCATTGACAGAGCAAATGCCGATGGCACATTCATAAGGTAGAAGAAGAAATGGGCAGACTGGATGGGCCTTGCTGTCCTCATCTGCTGTCAATTTCTATGTGTCTATGTGATCTTTACAACTGGACCCAGTACTCAAGGTTTGGTCTTATCAGCAATATATAGTGGCAACAACACCTCCCTCTTTCTGCTGGTAATACCCTTCCTATGTACTCCAGCATTCCAACAGCCCTCCTGACTGCATTGTCACACACCCAGCTACCTGTGAGTCATCTCATATGATTACTCCCAGGTGTCTTTTTGAATTAAAACCAAGCTGCCATACCCTTGACCACTCCTTCAATTTTTTCAGATCTCTGCCCATTCTTTCTATCCCCTTCCCCCAGAGCATCCACCCTGTTGCAGTTCCTGGTGTCATCTGCAAAGAGGCAGACCTTCCCTTCCCTTCCAGCTCCTCTGCTATGTCAGTCTAAAGACATTAAAGAGAACCAGTCCCAGCACTGAACCTTGAGATACCCCAATAGTCACCCTCCCTTACTCAGGGCAAACTCCTTTTACCACTACCCTCTTTCTCTTATTCCTCTAACCAGTTTCTTACCCAGGTTACCACCAGGTTTCCCATCCCCTCACTATCCAGTTTGTTTACCAGTCTCTTATATGGAATGGTGTTAAAAGCCTTGATGAAATTCAGGTAGGCCACATCCATGGCTCCACCCTGATCTAACACCATGGTCACCCACTCAAAGAAGTCTTTCAGATTTGTTTAACATGACCTTCTCCCTGTGAATTCATGCTGCCTCAGATCTTGTAACCCATTGTTTTCAAGATATTCTACAATCCTTTCTTTTAGTGGTATTTCCATTGACTTACCCACCACTGATGTCAGGTTGAGAAGCCTATAATTGCCCACTTCTTCCCTGCTATCACTTTTGTGAAGATAGAGTACATCTGCCATTCTCCAGTGCTCCAGAATTGCTCTGGTCTCCAGTGATCTGTTAAATACTGTAGGTATGTCAGAGGTGCAGCTAGTACCTCCCTGAGCTCTCTCAGTACCCTTGGATGTACCCCTTCTAGCCCCATAGCATTGTTCAACTTTAGGTTAGTGAGTGCTTTCCAGATTCTTTCCTCAGAAAACGGACTAATGTCCACTTCCTCCCATCAAAGATCCTGTTGCTTCTTTGTGGTCCCTATCTTTCCTGTTCCACTGTGAACATTGAGTAGAAGTATTTGGTAAGGATATCTGCCTTTTCTTAGTACCCCTCTGTATGCCCCCCCCTTAATCTTACTATCCCTCCGTTTGTCTTCCTTTTTTCACTGACGTATCTAAAAAATGTCTTGTCCCCTTTTTGATACTGCCTGAGTTATTCTTTCTTCAGTTTGTGCTTTGCTCTCCATACTGCTTTCCCTGCCACCTTCTGTTTTCCCTAATGCACTTCCCTAACCTCTTCTCTCTGGGTATCCTTATACCTTCTGAATGTTACGCTTTAAACCTTTCCCTTTTCTGCCACCTCTTTCAAGTCTCATCTTCTTTAGGTTACTTGTTTAATGCAGAGGTTTGTTGCCTTCACTAAGCACTCTTTTAGTTTGTACAGGCAGCAGTTACCAGCACTACCAAATTCAAATGCTTTCAAAAGGCTTTATTATCAACCACGAGTGTAATGAATACTGCAACAGCTCGAACTAACAGATCATCTCAATATGTTCACCCAAGGTGATCTGTTAGCATGAGTTGTTGCTGCATTCATTATACTTTTAGATTATAATAAAGTATTTTTTTTAAAGTATTTGGATTTGGTGGTGCTGGTAATTGCTGCTCATACACTTTGGATTTTACCAAGCACATCAGTGTGGACTGCAGCCAGAAGTGTTGTTTTTCACTCTTTCAGTTTGGCCCACTGTTCCTCCACCCCTCCCAGGTCATCTTCCCCACCAAGTCATTCCTGAAACACTTGCTCATCTTTATTAAATATGACCTTCTGAAGTTCAGGACTCTCTCCATTGAGTGTTTGGATTCCACAGCTGTTCTTATTTTGAACCACACTGTACAATGAACACTGGTCCCCTGATGGCTTTCCACCTTGATGTCTGCAATACTGTCACTGTTAGTTAGCACCAGGTCCAGTATTGCCCCATCTTGAGTGGGTTCACTGACTAATTGCCTGAGGAATGCACCTTGCAGGATGTCCCTGCTTCTAGCTGAAGCTGCAGCTGGAAGGCTCCAATCTACATCTGGCAGATTGAAGTCCCCCACCAGCATCACCTTCCCCTTTTCACTTTGTTACAATGTATTGACCAGTAGCATTTGTTCCACTAACCTGTTGGAAGTTAGCCTCTACCATTGGATGCTATTAGTCTTTCATTTCTTGTTAAATACTGTCATAAACTTTCATAGTATCCTCAAGAGACTAAGGGCCCTATTCTGAAACACTCCCTTGGAGCTATGCAAGTTGCGACACTCCAGGTATGTGGCAGTACCCATGGGTGCCAGGGACCTTGTGCTGGATTCTGCAAAAAAGCAGGGTCCCGGTGCCAGAATCCTTGAGTTTGCCACAATTGCGGTTCAGCACCCAACCATCGGTGCAGCTGCGGCACATGCCACAAGGATCTGTTTCCCCTCTCACTAGCACAAAACAGGATGGGAAGCACTGGTGGTGGTGGTGGTGGTGAAGGGGGTAACCACATGCCCTGAGGGGGTGAGGGGGCAGGAGGGGGGTGGGGGCATAGAGTGAGTTGGTGTGACAGTGGGGAGGTCAGGGATTGGTTTAGCACCAGGTGGGGTGCATATGCCTATGTCTTATATATACAGAGGCATATGCACCCCACTGGGTGCCAAAGCAATACCCTGCCTCCCTGCTGTCCCACCAACCCACCCTATGCCCCTCTGTGCCCCTCCTGCCTCTTAACCCCACATGTAGCTGTCCCCCCACTGTGTGCCACACTGGTGCAAGGGGCTTAGACTACCTCCTGACAAGTCTAAGTGGATCCCCTTGCTACGGCCATGGCAGGGCTTTTGGAATTCAAAATTAGGGGATGCAGCAGCCCCACTGTGGCTCAAGCTCACTTGCAACATGGCATACCCAGATGCAGGTTGCAAGAGTGGTGCAGTGCCCATTTGGTGTAGCGGCTTCCCATTCTGGCACAGACCACATACCAGAATAGGGAATGTCACAAACTATGATGCAAGGTGCAACTTAGGTCATTGCTGTTTGATGCAAGCACCTTGCATTGTGTGTAACTGTTTTGGAATCAGGCCCCAGAAGTAGTTGCTTGGTATACATAATACTGTTGTGTTTTCTTTTGTGATTTTTTTTTCTGAAGGGTTTATGACTTCAGTCATGAACTGTATTTCTACATTTCCTTCAATTTGCAACACAAGTATGAAGTAGAGCACACATAACCTCATTTAAAACAAGGGCACCGGTCTTCTTAGTAAAAAACACAATTTATTTTATATTGGTGTAAATAGAGGCCATAAAAAACAGACACATTTCAGATGACCTCTCATCCTTTGAGAAAGGATGAGTGGTCATCTGAAATGAGGTTGTGTGTGCTCTGCTTCATACTTGTGTTGCATTTTGCAAGTCAGTATTGAAGCACCACATCCTTGTGCCTGCTCCAGTCTACTGACTTTTTGAATTCCTTCAATTCCTTATCATAAATTAGTAGGTTCTCAGGATTATCGATTACTTTGTAGCTATTCCTCTTTTACCAAGTGTAATTGTATACTAACAAGCACAGTATGGTAGGGGGTTCACACTTGGGCATATTGGGCACGATACCTCAGAGTGTTATGTAGTCATAGAGAAAGAGTGTTATGTAGTCATAGAGAACAAAACAATCCCCATGGGCTGTGTGAGAGGTCAGCACCAAAGAACATTTACTGAAAAGACACACTACATATATTCAGTAAGTCTGGACCAAATGCATTGTTTATTATGGTGAAATGAGTAAGATCAGTGCAAACGGGAGTGCAGTACACCTACAAAAGATCAACAAGCATCAAAGTACTGTACATACAGAGAGGCTGGTGTTATGGTAAAAATTCTTATAATTTCCTAGTTGTATGTTCCGTGCAGCACTGAGTCCCAAAACGTAATGAAAATACGTAAAGACTCGCTGGAACTGGCTGGCCACAGGTGTGGCAAACTGATTGCTAAGAAATCAAAGCTCCTGCTTTGTAAAAAGGTCAGTACTGGGTATCAGCAAATAAAACAAAACCGGTCACTGTAACCATAATATCCAGCTTGCACTGATGTGGAAACGCGCTCACGTATTGACTACAAACAAGTCATCATCAGAGTGTGGGTGCATATGAAAGGGTTGTGCTTTTAAAGGATTCTTTTAAAACTGTATACCTGATTGTGCACCTTAAATGAAAAATTTATTTCCCATGGAAGCAAACATATGCAGCAAAAAACAAAAAGACAAAATCAACATAACTTGCAGGAATATCATGTCTAAACAAGAACTAACTAAAGATTGTTAGGCTGATGAAGAAAAAATGAGACGGTAAGATACAGTACTTACACAAAAAGACAGTCAGTAACAATCAAGTCGTGTTTATGTTCTGCAGGACGTAGCCTGCAAGTTTGTCAGGTGGAATGTGGCAGAGCAGTCAAGTCATGCACATATTCCAGAGGAGGGCAGAGCTGGCAATCATGCCATTACCTAAAGGAACAAAGATGTCAAGACCAAATGGCACAGCTGACAAGTCATGTTAGAAACTGAAAAAGCCAGCAAATCATGTACTGTTTTGAAAATTGGCAGAGCTGGCAAGCGATGCCAAAGTTTAGTAGAATCTGAAGCTTTTTTGCAGAGCTGGCAAGTCATGCCCAAAGGTTTGCTATGGCAGAGCAACAAGTCATGCCATAGAGACTTTAATAAAAAGAAGCTAATCTCAGAATGAAGCTGTTCAAAATAGAATCCTGAGATTAGCTATTTTTATTAAAGTCTCTATGGCTGGGAGAGCCGAAGCACAGGGGAGAGCACCATAGTGTGTGCTGTTCAATTTTCTATTAAACAGAAGTCAATGCAAAGTGAGCCACAAAAGTGGAGCGTTGGTGTGAGGGGGTTAAATAAACTACAACATGCGTGAAAGTTGAAGTACTTTGCAGTGTGATTTTGTGCTGCAACTTTCTGAGTACTGCACCTTTGGTTCATAGTTTATCAAGGTTGGCCGACCTTGTATGAGCACCATCCAAAGTCGTTTGCTCGCAGCAGCTGTTCATTTTGGATTTGAATTTTGTGAGCTGACTTTTGCTTGCTGCTGACATGGGCGCTGCAGCAGCAGCGTTACTAGATTTAGAATGTTTCTCTTATTAATGACAATCCAGCACAGCACTAGCATTTGGGAACATATCTGCAAGAAGGAGCTGCATCAGAGATAATTACAAAGCATATCAGAAGATACAGAGTTTGGTAAGCAATTAAGCATTTGCATTTGGAATGCAGAAGGAAGAGGCTTCCACTTCAATGACAATTGGTTCCATATGCGAGAGGAATGAGACACTTCAAATGAGGAGATTGAAAGCCAGAGAAAAGCTCTCAGGTAACACTAACCTGGAGATGGGGTATCATGGACATTAAAACGTAATATTTTAAACTAGAAAGACTCTTTATTTTTTTTTTTTACATATAGTTTCTTCGCCTCCTACCTGAGGAAGTCTCTCCAGCAACTGCCAAGTCCGCTGTCTACCTCCCTGCTGTGGTGACTGCAACTACTCCCTCACTCCAACAGGCTGCACCCCCAGATCTAAGCCCCCATGGGGAAGGGCTGCCCTATCCTCCCAGGGCACTCAATCTATAGTATAGTGAGCCCTGTCGGAGTGAAGAATCAGGAAGAGTGAGGAGCCCAGCGATGGGAGTGTGGAGCAGGTAGCAGTGCCTTTGCCTATCTCCAGGAGGAGGGTTTTTTCCATTATCCTCCATTTCCCCCTGATGCTCGGACGTGCAATGGCATCAATGGCATTAGTGCTGATGCCCGCCGCAGCATCTCCCCTTCATAAATGTGTAGATATGCAAACTCGGCATTCCCCCGGTCTCCACCAAAGGTCACCCCTGTGTAATGCATCCCCTGGAGCCCTCCCCAGGAAGAGAGTGCACTCCTCTGGACACTCGATCTCTTCCCTCCCCTGCCAACCCCTGACAACCCGGGCTCATTCCCGAACCCAGGTCGCTGGCCTAGTGCTAGGTGTGGCATCCAGCGCCTCAACCCTCAGCGCCACTGGGCCAGGTAAAACTAAAAAGACTCTTGCTAAAAGAAATTGATATTAAATATAACATCACTACTTTAGAGCAATACCAAGAGAGGGGTCTAGCACCAAGATATCTAAGACTCTCAGTACTACAAAGTGGTGGTTTAGATAGCTTTAAATACAGTGAAGACTGGCTAAAAGCAGCCATAGAGTGCTAAAAAACATTCATTGATTTAATTATAAGAAATGACACAGATAAATACATGGCCCTCACTGAAGAAATCAAAGTAGCAAAAGAAACTGTACTTAAATATAAAACTGAAGAAGAGTTCACAGATTTCGAAAGTCGGTTAAATAAGAAAGTGGCCACATATGAAGAGAGCATCATAATTAGAAAACAAAACAAATTAAAACATGACAAAGAGGACTATCAAAACAGAAGAATCCTTGAGTGCAGAAACAAACAGAATAGAATGTGTGGCAGATGATGAGTGTGGTTTAAATATAAAGCAAAAAATCACTAGAGAACACAAATGTCAGAAACCAGTGGTAAAGGGCCTTTTTGAGAGAAGCAGAATGTAGCTCAGGATGACGGAGGAGGAAAAAGACAAGATGTGGCAAGTGGGGTGGGAGAAAATATCACACAGGAACAGCTGCCAAAGAGGGTCTTGTGGGAAAAGAAAACACTGACCTACAGATATTGAACCTATCAAATAGAACTCTTACAGGCACAGGAATTAATACTAAAGAAGGGACTCTGTTTTATCTCAACTCTACATTAGAATGCTAGCTTCTCTAACTATAGAATTTCCAATAAGTTATTTCTCCATTCTTGTAAAGTAGGAGACATTTCCTCCAGCCAGTGCTTCAAAACAATATGTCTGAGAGAAGTACCTATCAGAAGGAGGGTGTGATTTTGTTCTATAGACCAAGCAGGTGTTTTTGTCAAAGTGGCCCAAGATACATGTGTTCAATTGAAAATCATTCAAAATCACGGGGGCTTCTTAATGTAATATTCAATTTCACATTTTTTTCTTTTTTTTTAACTATGGTTGTATATTGTACACTGTCATGACATTTACTCTGACGTGTTCTTGTTTGATGGTAAAATTTTCGTTATGCATTGTTTCTTTGCAAAAGGACAAAAAAAGAAAAACATAAAAATTTTATTGACAAAAAAACTCTACATTACAACAATTTTCAAATCAATGTGTATTTATTTAAATTCTTCAGGAAGATGTGTCCTAAATACTTTTTCAGAAGCAAAAAATCAGACACTGGTAAAAGAAACAGTGACAACATGGAATATACTGAAACAAATGTGGAGCTAGATGAGAATCTAAAATTTCTACTCGGAGAACTCTCCGCAGCGTCATTTTCAGATGTCCATTTGGACATCATAAGCACACAGGAATTAGCTTCTGTTCTGCACTAAGATGTAAATGAAACTGAGACATTTGGAGTACATGGCTCTGGGCATCCTGGACACAATGCAGGTAACATCACGGAGGACAGACAGAGACTATTTACGGGAACTTCGACATTTATGCCTAGTAACTTTAGCTCTACAATTTCAGGGTTTTTTTAAACTGTTACCAAATAGGTACATGATTTGCTAGAATGGAATAAAATCCCTCTACAATATAACATAACTACTGCAGAAACTATAGCCATTAAAGAGCTACAATCATATCATGATGTTGTAATAAAGGCAGCAAATAAATGGGGCAACATAGTGTTACTAGATAGGGATCACCACTTAAATATTGTTATGGACTTATAGAATGATACTGATAAATACAAGAATCTTCCCTTTGATCCCAAACTAACCTATAAAAGGGAACTATACCAAATAGTACAGGCAGCACTAATGAAGGGAGATATAACAGAAAAAGAATTGGAATTTATATGGACTGAGTATCCTGTAACACTCAGCCTATGTATCTTGCAAAGATTCATAAAAATTTACAAAATCCCCCGGGCAAGCCAATAGTGACAGGTGTTGGTTCGATAATGGAGAAACTTGGGAAATTTGTAGATTTCTTCTTGTAGAAAAATGTGCTCAGTTTGGATTCCTATATTAGAGACACAGCAGATTTATTGCAAAAACTAAAATATGTAGTTTGGAAACAGGACTGTGTTTGGGTGGGTATAGATGTTGAGAGTCTGTACACACCAGTTAGACATCAGAAAGGGATCACAGCACGTAGGTATGTTTTGGAAAAGGATGTGGATGATGGCTCAGTACCAGCTGAATTGATACTCACTGCTTTGGATTTCAGGCTAACAACTATGGGCCAGATATTCAAAGCGTTGTGCCTGGTGCAAATCCGTTTTGCTGGAATAGCACCTGATTTGCACCAGGCTGCAATATTTAAAGGCCCTTTTAGCAATGGCGCTGTGTGATAACGCTGACACTGAAAGTTAATATATTCAGGGGTGGGATTTAGGGGAGTGGCAATGAATGCCACCGCAGTGGCATATTCAAAAGGTTAACACTGTGCTACAGGTTTTTGTGCCACCTGTAGTGCGGCGCTAAACACCACCTGCAAAAAGCATGCAGTAGTGGGGAGGTGGGAGAGTTCCAGTACTTGAAGTGTTACTTTACTACAATTTGAACTATAGCTAAATCACTCCCTGGTAGTCTAGTGGTCCCCCCACCCCTCAGCATGATCTCTGACCCCCGTCTGGCTATAGACGTTTGGAAATCCCTGGTAATCAAGTGGTCCCCCCACCCTCCCAGTACGATCCCAGACTCCTGTGTTCTGTGAACAAAATCTGTAAATTCCCTAGTGGTCCCCCACCCCCAGGATGATTCCCGACCCTAGCCCTGGTGAATAAAAATCTGTAAAAATTCCTAGTGGTCCCCCCAGCATGATCCTGACCCCAGATCATACTTCCTGTTGTCTAGTGGCTATCCACACCACACCCAGCATTGACGACCCTTCTGTTCCCCCAAATCAATCCCCATCCCTAAATGGTGCCAGTGACTGTTCAACTCTCTCCCACTACAGCCAGTTATCGACTGAGTTATGAATGAGCGGTATCAGACGAATGAGCACATCTTCGCGTGAGGATGTGCTCATTCATTACAGAACTGCTCATTCATAACTCAGTTGGCAGCCGCCATGGTGGTGAGGGAGAGGGCTGAGCCGGGTCGGCAACTCCGCATAGGTTGATTTGGGGGAGTGGGGGTTGTCAATGCCTGGTGGGGTGGGTGGGGGGCCACTAGACAACCAGGGAAGTACTCTGGAATCTGGGGTTGGGGATTGTGCTGGGGGATGGGGGACCACTAGGAATTTACAAGTTTTGTTCACAGAATGGGTGTTGAGGATCATGATGGGGAGGTGGGGGGCCACTAGGAATTTACAGATTTTGTTCATAGAACGGGAGTTGGGGATCATGCCTGGGGGTGAGGGGATCACTAGACTACCAGGGAATTACAGATATATTAACCAGAATGGGAGTTGGGGATCATGCTGGAGGGGCACTAGGCTACCAGGGACTGTAATTCACACACACACACACACACACATGGGAACAGAGACCCTGATGGCAGATAAAGACTGCTTGGTCCACCCAGTCTGCCCAGATCCCTACATAAGGGATATGCTGCAGATCCTAGTTAATCTATAACTTACGTCCCCTCACCAGGATTGCCTTAAGCCTGTCCCATGCATTCTTGAATCACCCCACTGTTATGGTACCCACAACTCCTGTGAGGTGACATATATGTATATATTATGGTAGCACAGTAGTGCTACCATAGTTAGCGTTGAGGAGCCATTTCTATGTTAAAACCAAAATTTTGCACCTTAATAACTTTGCAACTGTTTGACAGAATTGCCTGAAATTTAGAATACATGATCAAGAACCATAGGCCTTGGGATCTGCCAGGTTTCGTACCAGTCGGATACATGGCTGCGGAGTTATTAAGCGTGATCTGCGTGCATGTTTACACTTTTTCTGGAATTCTACGGTTGCGCGTACAGGTCGCACAGTTTGTGCAACCAGCCCGAAATCTTCAGGGAACGTGCAGTCGGGGTTCCCAATGTGCCTTTCAAAGATTTGGTGAAAAAATATTAAACAGTTCAAAAGTTATTCAAAAAACAATTTCCCATTATAAGTCAATGGGAAAAGTTAACAAAAAGTTCGACAGTGTTGCATTTTTACTTTCGTAAATGGCCCTGTTACTTTCGTAAATTCGCCATTTTATTTTCAGTTAGTGATCAGAAAAATGCTTGGCATTTAAATTTGGGACCCTCTAGCAACCTAATTCTTTTTGTATTCACCTAGTTGGACCCTGAGGATGCTAGCCATGTCTTTATTTTGGGGTAAAACACCCCAGAAATATGTTTTTCAGATTTCTGGAAAAAGTACTTTCGCAAAGTACTTTCGTGCTCACGAAAGTGTTGCAAATTTTTGCGCAAGCTTTCACAAATTGTGACAGTAGTTTTCTAGTCTGTGGGAAAATGACAGCAATTCTTTGGCACTACGCTGCAAAAGAACGGGTGGGAGTTTGGGGCTGAAATTTGGAGGGAACGCAGCTGACATCTCACAGATGTGACTTTCAGTGTTGTGTTGAAAAAATATTACACGGTGGCAAAGTTATGGCACTCCAAAGTTGATGTTTTTTCCCATAGGATAACATTACGGCGCCCGACGCATTACAGGAATCCTTTGGCACCCTGCTGCAAAATAACGGTTTGGTCTTTTTCCTGAAATTTGAGGAAGACAGCCAACAGTACACAGATGTGCCTTTCAGTGGTTTGGTGAAAAATATTACAGAGAGGCAAAGTTATGGCGCTCTGAACTTCTCTTTTTCCCATAGGATAACATTCACGGCGCTCGGCCTTCCAGGGTCCGTATCTCGGAACGCGAACGAGATAATGGACTTTATCGGAAAAGTGCTTAGCCCCCAAGTGGGGCTAAGCCCAAACTAGCCAGGACAGTCGTAAATCATATGACTTTTACATTTTTTTATACTTCGTACGGTTCCTGAGATATAACCTATTTAGTATTCCAAGTCCTCATTTTCTGCTCCGATACCCATTATTATGCATACATTCTTTGTACTCACTGTCTTTCTCTATGCAGGTTTTGGGGAAAACCAGCCTGTGCCCTTACATTACTGTTACCGTTGCCCTTTCCGCATGCGGTTCCGTACCCGCTTCACTTACAGTTGACATCTACGCCACCATGTGCGTTATCCTTTGCGTTTTCATTTGCGCTTGCGTTTCTGTTATTTTTTGCTATTTGTGTCTACAGTACTGTTTCTCTTTCTGTTTCACTTTGCGTCACCATGCCCATTGACATTTCCGTTTGCTGGCACCATGTTACTATGTGACAACACATCACATGGCAGACCGCCCCCTGTACGCCACCAGTGTGTTACCCTTTTGTTCTCATTCACGCACGCTACATGTGCGCCACTGTTAGCACTTCTGTTTGCATTGCTGTTCCTGTTACTGTGTCACAAGACATCACGCTGGGGAGCTTCACTATTTCGTTATCATTCTCAAAGAAGAGAAGAGAGGCAAAATATTAATGCATTAGTTAGGGTTGTTCCACAGAGACAAAAGTGAAATTCGATGTTAGGGTTGAAAATCCCCTTGGACCCCTCACGCTTCCACGCCCACCCCCAACCGGCATTGGGTGCATTAACGCCGGTCCTAACTCTCACCCCATTCTCCTATACTTCTGCTGCTTTACACATGTCATGGGGTGAGAGTTAGGACTGACGAAATGCGCACCCCAATGCCAGTGGGGGGTGGGTGGGGTCCAAGGGGTTTTCAACCCTAACACCGAATGTCCTCACTTTTTGCTGTGGAACAACCCTAACTAATGCATTAAACAGAGTTTTTGCCTCTAATATATATATATATATATATATATATATATATATATATATATATATATACACACACACACATATATATATATATATATATATATATATACACACACATATACATATACACTGATTGCAGTGATGCATGGGTGAGTTGTATGCACTGCTTGTGCCTGACTACACCCATATCCTTCAGCATCCAGCCTGTACTTCCATACCAACCAAAAGGTGGAGCTGTGTGCTTCATGCAGTAGCACTGGACAGGTTACACAGACATGTATGCTAAGCAGCACATAATGAGATGCAGACGTGGTTGTTTGCCCACAGATTATCTAACTAGGCTCATTTGCATATGAACTTTGAATATAGCAAACTTTTGCCCAGGGCTAATCTGTTTGCACCAGGCTAATGTGTTGGCACTGTGCAATCGGGTTAGCCCCGGGCAAACCTCACATCAGCACAGCACAGTTCTGCAGTGGCCTGCTTTGTTTTTTTGCAGTTGGGATGAAACACCTCTTTGCAATTACACACATTGTCTTGCACCTGCAGCTTCAACTTGCTCCACCTCCATATCCATAGGGCTGCCGTTGCATTTTGCACTTTCCTGTTGCTATATTCAGAGCTGTCTTATTTCCTAGGCTACTTTAGCATTGCACTTCTAGCACAATTTGTCCTGCTTCCTTAACGCACTATATTCAGCAGGTTTAGCACTGGGGTTATTCCTTTTGAATATGATGGGCTATTTGTTCCATGCTAATTTAGCCACACTGGGCAGTGCTAATTTATCCCAGGGTAAAGTTTTGAATATCTGGCCCTATGCCTTTGAATTGAATGGGAATAACTTTTTACAGCAATGTGAAACAGCTATGGGGGCCTCCATGGCCCCATCTTATGCTAATTTATTCCTAGGCATGTGGGTGGAGCTGTGTGTGTCTTGAACCCAAGGAAAAATCCATATTTTTGAAAAAAAGATAAAATAAATTATGGTGTCAATTTATTGATGATGTAATATGCATTTGGCAGGGCAATGAAACAGAAATGCAGTCATTTATGGAGTGGTTGCACAATAACAACCTCAACCTGAAATTTACATGTGCATCAGACAAAAAGACCCTTGATTTCATGGACATTACTATTTCTTGTGGTGATACTGACTGTGGGCAAGTACAAGCTAAATGCTTTAGAAAGAAAACTGCAAGCAAAGCAGTGTTACATGCTGATAGTGCATACCCATGGTCACTGAAAGATTCAGTGCCACATAACCAATTCCTCAAGTTGAGGAGAAACTGCAGCAACCTAGAATACTTCAAGGTACAGGCACAAGAGCTAGAGGAGAGATTTCTCCAAAGAGGATACAATAAGGAGTTATTATCTCAGTCTAAAATAAGGGCCATGGCTTGTAACAGAAATTCACTGTTAAAAACTAGTAGTGATAAAGGTAGGGAGGCAACTAATTATGTAACATTTGTGAAAGAATTCAACAATGTAGATGGGAGTGTGGACAATGTCATCCACTGAAACTGGAATTTATTACTTGGGGACCCAGTGGTAAATAAGGCTGTTGGACAAAACCTTGGATCGTATTTAGTAGAGTACCTAATTTAAAGGATAAACTGGCACACAGCAGGATGCAATCGAGCATTAAAAGTTCAAGCTAGTTACCAGTAAGCCCAAAGGGGAACTTCAAATGTCACAGGTGCAATGTCTGTGCTTATTCTGAACAGAGCAAGGAATTTAAGCACCCAAACATGCACAATTAAAAGGTGGAGGTTAGACAGTGCAGTGCATAACCTGTGACACCAGTTTTGTAGTGTATGTTCTTTGGTGTCCATGTTGTCTCATCTATATCAGACAAACTATAAGAAGTTTAAAAACTAGGATTCAAGAGCATGGGAGGGACATTGAAAGTTCCAGGGTAGACAAACCTGTAGGGGCCCATTTCAAACTAGTACATAACTCAAGTCCTGTGGGATTTAGATTTATGGAACTGGAACAGTTCTTACACCTCAGTATAGGGGAACAGACAAATCTGCTCCTTATGAAAGAAATTTGTTGGATATATATATATATATATATTTATAATGAAAAGTGTAAAACCAGTGGGTTTAAATGAATAGTGGGACTTGAAGCCATTTCTATTAAAAAGATATAGGGTGGGATATTTATTTTATTTTATTTATTTAGTTTTTGTTGACTGGGTAAGTGCACTAGACAAATCCTGCCTATTTTCAGGCACGACCCGGGGGAGGGGGATATAGATGAATGCCAACTGATCTTGAACCAGATTAAGCTGTTGGTGGTATTTTTAGTGAATGAGGGAAATTTGGCCAGGACACCGGGGAAATTCCCCTACTGTTTTCAATAAGTGCCATGGGATCTTTAATGTCCACCTGAACTACCACCAATCCAGGCAGATGGGACCTTGGTTTAACGTCTCATCCAAAAGACGGCACCTCAGAAGTGCAACACCCCTCTCATGCTGCACTACAGTGTCAGTACTGGGATATTAACCCAAGTGCCAGATGTGGAAACTGAACCCACAGTCCTCTGATCTCCCAGCCTCAGAGGTGAGTGTGCTACCTACTGAGCCACTGACACTGATATTCAAAAGGTTGCACATGTCGCAACAGGGTTGCACCATGAGCAACCTAGCGATGCACCACAGCACGATATTCAATGGGGCAAGATGTGCTGTGCAACTCCTGATGCACTAGGGTGCAACAGTAATGTATGCAGCTCAAGTGCGGGGGCATGCCCATGCATATGCGGCAACATCCCAATATTCAGCCCGGAATGTGCAGCCCATATGCTGGCACATACCCACCTTGCGTGACTCAGGGGGATACAAAGATGTGCCTGATAAAACCAGGAACAAATCCAGGCCACACACAGGTGAGCTGCCATATTGCAAGGTGCAACACGGCAGCTGCCTGCTGTGGGTGGTCACCTGGCCACCCAGGACACAGTCCACATGCCCCCGGCCCAGGGAGCATTGTTCTCCCCCTTGCCCATTCATGAGCATAGGTTACCTACATCCCTGGTGGTCCAGTGGACTGCTGTCCCAATGCCCAGTCATAGGCATAAGAGATCTACCTCCCTGGAGGTCTAGTGGACAGCTTCCCAATACCCAAACGAGGGCTCAGGTGCTACATATCCATGGTGATCCAGTGGAACCCCACCCCAGCGCCCGATCATGGGAGGAGTTATTGAAGGACACCCTGGTGGTCCAGTGGAAACCCCCCTCAGCGCCCAATCCTGGGCAGAGTTATTGAAGGACTCCCTGGTGGTCCAGTGGAACCCCCCTCAGTGCCTGATCATGGGTGGAGTTATCAAAGGACACCCTGGTGGTCCAGTGGTACCCCCCTGCCCACCGGCCCACTGAGACCCCGCCACCTGCACCCCGTCAGTCGGTGGGCAGCAGCACCCCACCAAGCCGCCCTGCCTGCCAACTGACAGCATACAGCGGATACCATGCCTATTGGTCCACTGCATGGGCCAATAGGTACCAGTTCTATACTACTACACAGGCCTGATATGTGAATAAATGCCTTCACTCACATATTGGGCCTGTGTAGTATGTATAGTCTGCATGCCCATTGGCCATGCAGTGGACCAACAGGTATACAGACCCTACTGTACACTGTCAGTCAGCAGTCGGCTGGGCGGCTTATGGGGTGGGTGGTGACACCCGCCACTGACTGGGGTGGTGCAGGTGGCAGGGGCCTCAGTGGGTGGGTGGGGAGGGTGGTACCACTGGACCACAGGGTGTCCTTCGATATTTCTGCCCTTGATCAGGTGCTGGGGGGACATGCACTGGACCACCAGAGAGTTAGATCAATTATGCCCGTGATCGGGCGATGAACAGTGGTCCACTGGACCACCAGGAATGTAAGACACATATGCCCATGATCGGGCAGTGGACTGTGATCCACTGGACCACCAGGGTTTACTTCACTTATGCCCGCATTTAAGCATGTGGGAGTGGGGTCCACCAAGGGACTGCAGGGTGTCGGTCCCTGCCGGCTGCAGCCTGGCAGGGCGCCAGGTGCAAGTCACTGGGGATCAGCACATTGCATGCAAATGGGGCCATAATGACATGAAAATGGCCCAGTTTGCACCTTCAATGCATAATGGCCTCATTTGCATGCCCAGCGCTGAATATCGCAGTTGATGCACCTAACACAACTGCACTTGCGCTGGCGTATCCCCCTGCTCCCCTTCTGCCACTTGCGCTGGTGAAGTGCATGCGCCCTCAGTGCTATATTCAATGGTGCTGAGCCATGGTGCAGCACCATTGAATATTGCCTGGTTCATGCCCTGGTGCAGCCCAGTTGTGCTGCACCCAGGCTTGTGCCCCTGCCCGGCGCAGTCTGAATATCCCACCCATAGAACATAATTTCTAGTTCTCACTTTCTTTCTCTCTACAGAATATTCTGATTCAGCCTTACCAAGGAACTATGCTCTGACTTGGAAGCATGTTGATATGTGAATCCCCTCCTTGGAGATGCCTACGTGTGGCCCAGGGTAATCATGTGGATGAACTGACAGCTTTCTCCTCTTTTGTAGAAACTCAAAATCATTTATTTTGGTCTAAGACATTTGGGTTGGTGTTATAGCATAAACTTTTAAAACATTTATACAAAAATGTAGATATGCACTTAAATGTCTTTGTATGTAATAAAATAATTAGCTAAAACCTGCCCTTTGTAAAATTTTCAATAGATAGATTATTTATACTTGGACCTTTAGAACTGAGAATGTATTGGTCTATTCTTTTTTCCTTTTATAAAGTTTATAAAGCTTTTTTCTTTAAGAAAATAAAAGTTAATAAACACGATTTAATGTATGTATATACTGTACATGCTATGTTTAATTTTTTTAGAAAAATCTAGTTCTGTTCATTACTGTAGTGGGAGGTCAATAGGTCATTTGAACAGTTTACCTTTAAAAACAAACTTGAAAATGTATTAGTTGATTCTGATGTCATTAAGAATGGACACTATATAAACTCAGCAAATTTATCTTCGGTAAGATTCTCCTTAGAAGGCTGGGATAGACGAATCGCAGGGGAGAGCACTATAGTGTGTGCTGTTAAATTTACTTTAAAAACACTTTTATCTTCAGCTGACCTGTTCTTGTTAATTACCCCCCCCCCCAGTTCTTCTCACACATCTTTTTTACTTTGCTACTTCTATAGGCTTTTATCTTAAGTCCCCTTTCATCTCTTTCTATACTTCCTGCCATTCTTCCCTTCAAGTAATTATTTTCAATTTTTTTTTACAAATTGCTCCCCAGTAGATATAAATACTGCTCATGTTGCTCAGTTTGGCTATTCACTCGAAGAAGGGACTTGTAAGACCCTGAAAGCTTGTGCATAATTCCATCTTTGTACAAGACACTTGTTGGCCCAATAAGATATCAAACCTTCCAGCGTCTCCTGTTTTCCAAGGACCAATACAGCTAGAATATCTTTAAATAAACTACAATATGTTTGAAACTTGAAATACTTTGTAGTGTGATTTTGTGCTGCAATTCTATGGTCAGAGTGTACTAATATAGCTCTTAATGTACTAACTTTTTTAGAAGCTATAATGGGTCTATTCAGTTATAATGGTATCCCTGTGGGACTCAATACTTTCCAGTTGGTACTGAGCTATCCTTCTAATGGGGTCTGTCAGACTGGAATAGTCTAGTGATAGAACAACTCTGTTTAGATGTGTTTCTTTTTTTAATATTATCAATTCATTTCTATTCTGTCTTTTAATATTAGCTATGGCTCTGCAACTACCCCATGGGGATAGCATCTGACTTCAAATCTCTGCCATATTTTCCAGTTCATCTTCTATCATTTCTGTAGTGCTGCAGTTCCTGTAAACTCTAAGCATGTGTGAATATGGAATGCGATTTTTAACTGGGTGGGTTGAAAACTTTTAGAATGTAAAAGGTTGTCCCTACTGGTTTCTGTCCTATACAGTCCCATGTGTAATTTGCTGTCCTTGTAAATCTTTAGATCTAACAATGGAATCTACATGGTGCTATATGTGATGATAAATCTCAAATGGTTAGTTGAAGTGTGCAAATGTTTGTGGAATTTTTTTAGTTCCTCTCAGTGCCTTCCCATGGAATTAACAATTCATCAGTGTAATGCTTGTACAGTTGTTTTTTTTGTGTGTTTGAAAAATTGGCTGTACATAGGACTTAATACACAAGTAGATTCAAACAGCTCCATGTGTACTTTCACATAGATTGGGGTCATCATGCTCCCCATAGCTGTTCCCTTGACTTGCCTGTAGTATTAGTTCTCAAATCTCAAGTAGTTTTCAAAACATACCAGGTGTGCCAGTTCTAATAGGAAGGACACTGGTGGAATCATTTCACGGTCTAATCAGTGTAATGCTACTTACAAACTGTGGAGGCCTTCCTCATATGGTATGGATGAGTATAAATATTTTACATTCATACCATGCAGGATACGATTGTCTGATGTAGAAGTTAAATCAAATTTGTCTATGATCCTTAGTACATCCTTAGTGTCTTGTATGAAGCTTTCCATTATATTAAAAAAATCTGGTCAGAGCCGATATGGCTGTGGAGAGCTTTTGGGATGCTTTTACCCATTATTTCTAATGAATTTGCACAATGCAGATCTGTTGATAGGCAGTTTTAATGTGGTCTTCCTTTTTACACATTTTTACATTGTGGTTTTCTAGAATATGCCTGCTGATTACTATATTTTTAGCCTGGATATTTCACATAAGACACGGGGCCAGATATTCAAAACTTTGCCCCGGGGCAAAATTAGCACTGCCCAGCGGGCAAACTTAGACCGGAGCACAGAGCATGCTATATTCAAAAGGAATAGCCCAGGGCAAACAGCTTCCGAATATGGCATGGTAATGAGGCCATGCAAACTGGGCTCGGAGTGCAGGGCAAAAATAGCCCTGGAATAAGACAGCACTGAATAAAGCAAACAGGAAGTGCAACCCACAACAACAACACAGTACACAGCAACATGAGGGCAAGTACAGACGAACTACGTGCATTATGTGTGTGCCAGCAAATGCATGGACGCATACAGCTGCAGGAAGCAGCAGATGTGAAAGAACAGTGATCAAAACTGTATAATATTCTCGAGTTGAAAGAAGCGCTAACATTAGCGCATTAGCGCCGAGTTGTTAGTTAGCCCGAGCAAACACGCTTTGCCCGGCCAAAATGAGCCATATTCAAAAGTGCTATGCAAATGAGCCTACCTTACGTAGTCTCTGGGCAAACAACCGGATTAGTATCTCATTATACCCTGATTTGCATGCAGTTTGCTGCTACTGCAGAGTCCCACAGAGCCACCTGTAGGTCAGTCTGGCAGTGCGATGATAGCTGCAGGCTACATGTAAACAGTACAGCATAGCATAGCATATTATACCGAGGGACAGGACACCATAGGCACAGGTGGTGGTGGTGCTGCATGCAACTGTCACATTGTAGGGCATGCTACAGTGCACAGCAGAAACTACAGTAGCAAGGGGCCAGTAGTGCGTGGACACAGCAATGCCTATGGTGTGTAGGGCAGTGATGATGACTGCACTATACACAGTGAGCGCCCAACCTGCGGATGTTTTCTGACACTGGACATTACTGTTACGCTGTTGTGTGACCCACAGATGCTCACAGTGACATGTACATTTCTGGCTTTGTGTGCTATGGCAGTTGTACAGCTGTGAAGTATGTGGCCGGGGGGGGGCATATATTATCCGAAAGGCACACTGGTGTTGGAGTATTCCCAATACTGACCCATGTACACTGCATGATGTGTCCCAGCCTTGTGGCCACACCTGGTCTGTAGCACAGCCTCGCCACCCATACATGCTCCCCTCAACATCCTCCATGCCCGCAGTGCTGCATGTGTGTGCTGGCATCTGTTGGTGTCCACGGAAGTGTGGTCCACAGGTATGTGCTGTATGGCCACACTGCCGTGCTGTCCACTGGTGGTAGGGTCACCACTTACTGCCTGGCATGGCTGGGACTGGTGACAGATTATGGCATCATTGTGATGCCATCAGTTAGCAGCATGCTTCCTCTATGTTTGGCTTTATCTATGTGTCATATTTATTTGTTAGGGTCGCGCAAAACCCGCGCTAAACCCGCACAAACGCCGCGCAAAGCCATAATGTCGCCGCAAAGCTGATTGCCCAGGATTAAGACCAGCTTTTCCTGGGTGGTAATGTGCACCGCGCTAAGTGTCACGCTAAGTCGCCAGAAACCATTCTAGAAGCGCGCTTAGTCGCTGAGTATAGCATTGCGCCTGTATTCATGTCAGTTTGCCCCTTGCATACATTATAATTTTGCCCAGCGCTAATGCAGTTTGCCCGCGTTATTTGGCCTTTTGAATATGGCAGACCCACGCTAATCCCGCGCTAAACCTGCGCAAATGGTTTTTGCCCAGTGCAAAGTTTTGAATATCTGGCCCCCGGCATCTTATTTTCAGTGGGACTCTATATCTACACAATATTATGCTGCATTGCATAAAATCCGAGCACACTGAAAACAATATTTTACATCTGGACTAGGCTATCCTGAATAAATACATTATAAAAATGGTAAAATCATGACCCCCACTGAAAGCAAGACATTGCCTCTAATCTGGAATATCCTGAGTAAATACAGTGCAAAAATGTGTAAAATGAAGATACCTATGACAATGAGATGTAGCATATCCCCCTGAGCTATCCAGGATACAAAATATAGGATAAGAAATGTTTAAAGGAAATCTACCGTAACTTGAACTTCACTGTGTTCACTGACATAAACAAACAGTTTCTTTATTGTTTTATAACATATTAGATTGCAGAATTTATTTTGAATGTTGTGGCCATGAGGATGGTGTGTACAGTGTGTGCGTGTGTGTGTGTGTGTGTGTGTTTGTTGTAGCTCAATATATTTTTTCCCAAAAAAACATAGTAACAAATGCCTGCTGATTGCTATATATTTAGCCTGGCTAGTTCACAGAAGACCTGGCATATGTCTGAGAGGGTGTTTATCAGATAGTGTCTTAAGGGGTTAAAAAAAAAAACTGTGTAAATCTTTTTTAGATTCATTGCTGGAAAAGGCTGACATTTATGAAGTATGAATCTCTCTTGAAAGACAATGCCTGCCCAACTGAAGTTAGTAGCAAGAAAATTTTAAATGCTAAGGCCTAGATATTCAAAGCTTTGTGCGGGTGCCCAAATCATTTGCACGGGTTTAGCATGGGATTAGCATGGGTCTGCTATATTCAAAAGGCCAAATAGCATGCACAAACTGCATTAGTGCCAGGCAGAATCAAAATATTTGCAAGGAGCAAACTGAACATGAATACAGGTGCACTGCTATATTCAGGCACTAGCACCATGCAAAGTGGTTTTTGTAACTTAGCACGACCCTTTGCATGGTACAAATTACCACTCAGGAAAAGCTAGTCTTAACCCTGAGCAATTCAGCTTTGCATGACATTGTGGCATTGTGAGGCATTAGCGTGGCTTTAGTGTGGCCCTGCATGACCCTAACCTATGACTATGACACAGAAAAAAAGCCAGACATGGAGGAAACATGCTGCACACTGATGGCACCACAATAATGCCAACAGCTGGCACCAGTCCCAGCCATGCCAGGCAGTATGTGGTGACCCAGCCCCCGGGGGCCACCATGGTAGTGTGGCCATACAGCTTACACCTGCAAACCATATGTCTGTGGTGACCAACAGATACCAGCACACATATGCAGCACTGTGGGCATGGTGGGTGTTGAGGGGAGGGTGTATGGGTGGCCAGGCCTCACCACAGACTGGGTGCGGCCACAAGGCTGGGACACAGCACACAGTGCACATGGGCCAGTATTGGGAATACCCCAATACCAGTTTGCCTGTCTGATCGTACATGCCGCCCCAGTCACATACTGCATAGCTGTACATTCACCACAGCACACACAGCCAGTCATGTCTATGTTACTATGAGCATCCCATGCCAGAGGGGCAGCATCTGTGGGTCACACAACAGTGTGACAGTATTGTCCACTGTCAGTAAACACCTGTAAGATGGGCTTGTCACTGTGTGCAGTGCAGTGGTCATCACTACCCTACACAGCATAGGCAGTGCTGTGTCCTTCACACTACTAGTCCCCTTGCTACCGTGGTGTCTGCTGTGCACTTTAGCATGCCCTACAGTGTGACATGCATGCATCACCACCATCGCCTATGCCTATGCTGTGTTGTTCCCTGGGGTACATAATGCTATGCTGTACTGCATACATGTAGCCTGCAGCTACCATCATGCACTGTCAGACTGACCTACAGGTGGAAGCGGTGGGCAGACCTGGCCAGACACTGTACTTCCTGACTGACCTACAGGTAGAGCTGTGGGACCCTGCAGTAATGCTGGGCAAACTGCATGCAAATCAGGGTATAATGAGATGCTAATCTGGATGTTTGCCCAGAGATTACCTATGTAGGCTCATTTGCATGTCACTTTTGAATATGGCAAAGTTTAGTGCTGGGCACACATGTTTGCTCCAGACAAATGGCTTAGCTCCATGCTAAACCTGTGCAAATGTGTTAGCACAGCGCTAATGGTTTGGGGAGTATTACACAGTTTTGCACATTGTACTTTCACATGTGCTGCTGCTTTCAGCTATACTGGGTCCATGCATTTGCTGACATGCACATTGGCCACATAGTTCACCTCTACCTACATTCATGTTGCTGTGCACTGTATTGCTGTTGTGGTTTGCACTTCTTGGTTGCTATATTCAGAGCTGTCTTATTCCAGGGCTAGGTTTGTCCTGAACTCCCAGCCCAGTTTGCCCGGCATCATTCCCATTCTATATTCAGATGCTGTTTGCCCCGGGCTATTCCTTTTGAATATAGCTTGCTTTTTGCTCTGGGCTAAGTTTGCCCACCGGACAGTGCTAATTTAGCCCCGGGGCAACATTTTGAATATCTAGGCCTAAGTATTTAAATGTGGAAGTTGTTGCATTTCAAAGACAGTAAACACATTTCCAGTTTAAGAGGAAACCAATATTTAATAAGCTGTTTCAGTTTCCTAATGGCCATCTGATAAGCAGCTTGGAGTACTGTCTCTAAAATTCTAAACAGAAAGAAGGAAGTATTTTATTTCAACTGACATATTGATTTATAGTTGTGGAAGGATACATTGAAAACTCCAAAAATATGTTCCACAGTATTCAATTTTTCCAACTACAGGCAGCAAGATGGCTGTAGGCTCTGCTCACAGCCATAATAAGGGACTTTGCATAACAGTTAACAAAGCTTGAGAGTGGATCAATCACTAAGTTTTATTGTATGCTCGGCATTTATGTACTGTATGAAATTGCTATTATTGTATTTTCTGGAGATAGGTTATTCTGTTTTTAATGTCTAATATATTTAAGATACCTTATTGTACCTGTTTTGCTATTTAGTGGAAGTGTTAATGATTTAAAGGTTATATACATGGGGCCAGATATTCAAAACTTTGCCCCTGGGCCCAGATAACACTTCCTGGCAGGCAAACATAGCCTGGAGTACAAAGCAAGCTATATTCAAAAGGTATAGCCTGGGACAAACAGCTTCTGAATATAGCATGGGAAAGAGGCAGTGCAAACTGGGCTGGGAGTGCAGGGCAACCGTAACCCTGGAATATGAGAGCATTGAATATAGTAACCAGGAAGTGCAAACCACAACAACAACACAGTGCACAGTGACGTGACAGTAGGAAGAGAGGAACCATGTGGCCAATGTGTGTGCCAGCAAATGCGTGGACCCAGTACAGCTGCAGGCAGCAGCAGACATGAAAGAACAGTGATCAAAACTGTAAATTATTCCCCTAACCATTAGAGCTGCGCTAACACGTTAGCGCGGCTTTAGCGCGGAGCTAAGCGGTTTGTCCAGTGCAAACACGTTAGCCCTGCACTAAACTTTGCCATATTCAAAAGTGACATGCATATGAGCCTACTTAGATAGTCTCTGGGCAAACAGTCACATTAGCATCTCATCATGCCCTGATTTGCATGCAATCTGCACAGCGTTACTGCAGGGTCCCACAGCTCCACCTGTAGGTCAGTCTGGAAGTACAGGGTCTGGCCAGGTCCGACCGCAGCTCCACCTGTAGGTCAGTCAGGCAGTGCATGATGATAGCTGCAGGCTACATGTGAACAGGACAGCATACCATAGCATATTGTACCCCAGGGGTCAACACAGCACAGGCACAGGTGGTGGTGGTGCTGCATGCAACCATCACACTGTAGGTCATGCTACAGTGCACAGCATACACTACAGTAGCAAGGGGGCTGGTAGTGTGAGGGACACAGCAATGCCTATGGTATATGGGCAGTGATGACCACTGCACTGTACACAGTGACAGGCTCGGCTTGCAGGTAAGTAATGACAGTGGACAGTACTATTACGCTGTTGTGTGATTCACAGATGCTGCACCTGTGGCATGGGATGCACACAGTGTCATGTACATGGCCAGCAGTGTGTGCTGTGGCATCTGTACAGTTGTGTGGTAGGTGGCTGGGGGGCATGTAAGATCCGACAGGCACACAGGTGGTGGTGTACACCCACTACTGGCCCATGTGTACTGAGTGATATGTCCCAGCCTTGTGGCCACACCTGGGCTGTGGATGAGGTCTGGCCACCCATACACCCTCCCCTCACTGGCCACCATGCCCACAGTGCTGCATGTGTGTGCTGGCATCTGTACTGCACCATAGATGTATGGTCTGCAGGTGTGTGCTATATGGCCACACTACCATGCTGTCCCCTGTGGGTCAGATTACCCCTTGCTGTCTGTGCTTGGCTGGGACTGGTGGCAGCTGCTGGCATCATGGTGGTGCCATCAGTGAGCAGCATGTGTCCTCCATGTCTGGCATTTCCTAAGTGTCGTACACCTATGTTAGTTGTGCAAGTCAAGACAAATCCCGCAACACCGCATAATGCACCAATGATGGGAAGGTTGTTTGCCCAGGGTTAAGACCAGCTTTTCCTGGGCGGTAAATTGTACCATGCTAAGGGTCACGCTATGTCGCGCTAAACACCTTAGCGTGGCGCTAGTCACTGAATATCTCATAGCACCTTTATTCATGTTCACTATGCCCCTTGCATATCATTATGCTTTGCCTGGTGCTACTGCTGTTTGCCCATGCTAGTTGGCCTTTTGAATATGGCAAACCCATGCTAATCCCACGTTATTCCCGTGCAAACTGTTTGCAGACTGTGCAAAGCTTTGAATATCTGGCCCATTATGTCTATTCCCAAGCTTTTTAGTAAATTCTCTGTGTATGTATATGGCCGCATGGTAATATTTGATACATTTGTAGTAATTTATTTTGTAATTTTTGTTTTATATTGAAATGGCTATGGCTGATCAAATAAATTATTTACTTACTTACACAAAGTCATGTCCTAAAACTGCTGGTTTTACCAGGGGATTTAATGTATCTCAGTGAATTTTTGGCATATGTAAAATACTGAAATCTTATGGGGTTTTTTTGCAGTTAGTAGGGCTTGTTTGTTTGTTTGCCACTCTTGTGTATATCCTAAGTCTTCAGCTTCATTTAATATGGCTGGTATACTTGTCTGTTAATTGCATCACCTGACAGTGTCTAATAATTTCCTCCACCATCTAGAAGTGTTTTACACATTCTTTTATAGTGTTTAGTAACATTACCACTATTACCCCTCCCTTATCTACCCACTTAATAATGATTGATTTACCATTTCCTAGATCTCTTATGGACTCCATTTCCCCTTTTGATAAACTGTGTCTGTAATTATACTTTTCTTGTGACTTAAAAACATCTTTAGCATCATTTAGTACCACTGTGGCAGATGTCTCAATGTATTCATTGTGTCCCTTTTGTGGGATTGTATGTTGATTTACTGTGTATTTTAATACTTGTTTTATCATTATTACTTCTGGATTTGTGTCTGGAACCCCCCAAAAAATGTTCTTTCAATCATAAAGACTTGACAGATTTGTAGAAATCCACCATTATGTTTAAATTACTTGGTGGTATAAATGGTGAGAAAGACAAAACTTTGCTTAGTTCTGCTATTTCTTATTCTGTTATAATGCAATTTCTTAGATTAAATACTGCTACGTCCTCCTGTCCCGGTATCCTCCCCCATATTCTGCCCTTCCTCTACCTCCTCATCCTCTCCTTCCTCCTGCTGGAGGATAAAAGTATTCCTCCCCTGTTTTGTATAGTGGTCCCTGTACCCGGGTGCCTTGTCCCTTTTTTTTAATTCAATGATATTTATTAGAATTTCTAGAAGATACACAGATACAACATGTACAAAGCAGTCACAATGTGGTGATACAGTGGTATAATAAAATAACCTTACATCTAATATGGTAAGTCAATCAACATACAAGGTAGGCCATTATATCCAGTGGTTCACTTGTCCTGAGTTGAGCAACTTTATGTACATAAATACCTAAGAAATACTGCAGTCAGGCCTTAGGGTTCCAGGATTGCCCTGCAACCCTCTAGCCACATTTATGAAGCTACGTCACTTGTAGCAGGGTTTCAAGCACTGCCTACCTTTTTTGGTATTGAGTAGGCTTGTTAATCATAGAGCTAATCATCTTTTCTGTTCTCAAGGCCACAAGGACTGCGTTGTGCCATTCCCTATAGGTTGGCAATGAGTCATCCAGCCAATGTTTAATAATTACTTTCTTTGCTATTGCAGCCACTAACAGGATGAGGTATTTTTGGTACCCAAACACCGTGTACAGGTTCAAGCCCAGAAGGCAAATTTATGGGGCAAATGCTGATTTGAGACCCAGGAGGGGGTCTAGTTTAGCATGGATTATTTTTCCAGAGAGAATGAGTTTTAGGGCAGTCCCAGAGTATGTGCTTAAGTGTCTCTATTTCATCTTGGCACTTAAAGCATGTTGAAGATTGTGTGTGGCCCGTCTTACTAAGCATTGCTGGAGTGTAGTATATGTTATGTACAATTTTGTAATGCATGCATCTAATGCCATCTTGTCTGATGTATTTGTGTAGATTGCTACACATTGTGGTTTGTGTGCTAGGGTCCTGTAGTTCCAGGAAGATGGTTTTCCAGTAGGTGCATTGGTCCAGGTCTGTGGGGATAGTTTCATGTTGGAGCCATTTGTATATTAGGGAAGTGGAGTGATGTAAAGTTGCCAATCTGGAGAGCTCCGCCCATTTTGTGAGATCTGAGATGCACCAGGGCCTTGGTCCTAGAACACTTGCTGTGGCATGTTGGAGCTGGAAGAAGGTGAATGGGGGGATCTTCAGATCTGGGTGTGCCTCAGTCAGTGTGGTATATAGGATGAAGGAGTCACTGGATATGAATTGACCTAGGTGTGTCAGGGGGAGGGCACCCAGGAAGTTGGGGGGTATCATTCTGTTTTGGATCTTGAAATTATGGTTGCCTTATTTGGGTTAGTCAAGGGAGTAGAGTGACTTTGTGCCCAACAGGCAGTGTAGTTGCTTATTCACTAGCAGGGAAGATTCGATTGGTGTGCCTCTGAGGTTTTTCTGGGGCTTGCTTAGTGGGATGTGTCTCAAGGCTTCCAGGTTAATTTTGGCTTGTAGACATACATCCCTTTTGATTTGAAGCCATTGTGGGATATATGATGCCAGTGGGTGGGATGTTCCCGGAGTTTTCCATCTAAGAAGTTTCCCCGCTTGGAACACAATGTAATATAAGTATAAGTCAGGTAATTGTAGCTCTCCCCTATTCTTCAAGGGGGTGATCTTATAGAGCGTCTTATGCAGAACTTTGTTTTCCCACAGGAATGCAGTGAGGATGGTTTTGTGTTTGGTGAACCATGTCGCCGGGATGTATGTGGGGATCATACCAAGAGGATAGAGTAGCCTAGGTAATACTTTCATCTTAATGATGTTCACCCATCTCCATAGTGTAAGGCAGAGGGCTGACCATCGCCTGAGGTCCTGTTTGATGGTAGTAAGTAGCTGTTCAAAGTTTAGAGTGACTGTTTGTTTTGTGCTGGTGGATAGCTGGATCCCCAAGAACCTAAAGGTATTCAGAGCCCCTGCCTCCCCCCCATTCTAGTAGTTGACTTTTTAATGCCCCACCATTGAGGGGCATTATAGTGGATTTCCACAGGTTGACCTTGTAACCTGAGAGTCAGCTGAATTCATGCAGGAGGCTGAAGGTTGTGTGAAGGGACTTTTGGTGGTAATGTAATAAAATGTTGTCAGCATATGTTGAGATCTTATAGCGCAGAGGACCTGCTTGAATTTCCTGAATGTCTTCCCTCTGCAAAATGGTTCTGACAAGTGGTTCCAGGTATAGATTGAATGGGGGGGGAGAGACAGCCCTGCCATGTTCCTCTCTGTAGGGTGAAGGGTTGGGAGTTGACCCTGTTGCACCTAATAAAGGCAGTTGGGGAGGAGTGGAGGACTTTGAGCCAACTTATGACGTCAGTGGGGAAGCTGAATTGATGGAGTGTTAAGTATAGAAATTGCCAAGAGACCCTGTTGAAGGCTTTCTCAGTGTCTATGGACAGTAGCACGGCCAGGCATTTGGGCTCCCTGGCCATGGCTATTAGGTGAGGGAGTTTATGCATATGGTCTGAGGACAGTCAGTCTTGCATAAAGCTGACCTGCTCCGGGCCGATTAGAGAACTCCATATGTTAGCCAAACATCTGACTAGGATTTGGCCAGGATTGTAAGGTCCATGTTGAGGAGTGAGGTCAGTACCTCTCCACTCCCTCCAGGTCCTTCCCTGGCTATTGGATCAGTGTGATAGCCACTTGCAGGAGTGGGGGTTCCAGGGACTTCTGGATATAGGCAAAGTTATACATATTACACAATGGTTCAACTATCTTGTAGAGCCTTGTAAAAGTTTGGTGAGAGGCCATCTGGCCCAGGAGCTTTATCCAGTTGGAGGTTAGCTATAGCAGCCCCTGTCTCATTGTGCTCAATAGGGGCTCCCAGTCCCTTCCTGGCTTTGGTGGTGAGTGTGGGGAGCTTTGCTTCCTCTAGGAATTGTCTGATGAGATGCCCCGGTTGAGCTGGGTCTTCTTTGTATAGGAACTGAAAGTAGCTTGCAAAGGCAATTGCTATTTCTCTGAGATTGGTGTTAGAGTGGCAGTCTGGGAAAGGATGAATTCATTTGATTGAGATCATGGATTCCCTCTGCCTCAGCCTTAGGGCAAGAAGTCTGCCTGCTTTCTCCCCCTGGTCTGCTTATTTTAGCTTAGCTCGGAAGATCTGGAACGCCACCTGTTCTCTTAGCAAGTCTTCATATTAGGCCCTCAGGGAGTTCAATTGAAGCCATTTGGCCTCCAGGGAGGATTTGGTCAGGGACTTCTCTAGTACCCTAATGCTCTTTAGAAGTAAGGATGCCAGTTGTTCTCTTTTACTTTTCTTGGTAGCAACTATGCATATTAATTCACCCCATACCATGCATTTGTATGCTTCCCAGATGTGCCCTAGTCTTGATACTGTGTCCAGGTTTTCTTGGAAGAAGTGATCTGTCAGACACTTAAGTTTGATTATAGTGTTAGGGTCTTTTATTGTTGTTCATCCACCATATGCTATTCTTGTCCTGGTGGCTAATTGTATGGAAGCTAAGGAGTACTTGCGTGTGGTCCGAGATGATTTTAGACAAGCATGGTACTGTGCATTTAGTTATACTGGTAAGGATAGACAGGCGACTAAAAAAGTAGTCTAGGTGGGAGGATGGCTTATGTGCTGAGGGCAGGAAGGTATAAGACCTGTCTCCCAGATGAAGGACTCTCCATATCTTGATGAGCCCCAGGGAATCTTGGAGTTCTCAGAGGGCACTTTGGTTAGAAGTCAGGCCAGCTCTGCACTTTGTGGATCTGTCCAAGGTGGGATCTTGGACCACGTTCCTGTTGCCTGCTAGTATCATGGGCAGTGTGTGGAGATTGGCTAGCTCTGTGAGGAGGTGTGTGATGAGCTGTGGATTCTCTGTGTTGGAACCATAGATGGAACCAAAGATGATTTCTATCCCATCTAGTGTACTGTGAAGGATTAGGTAGTGGCCCTCTGGGTCCACAAATTGCCTGTTCAACTGGAACGGTGTGTTCCAGTGTATCAGTATCACCATAACTCCCCTTCTGTTATTCTGGCCCACCACGTAGGCTTGGCCCATCCATGTCCTATGCCATAGGGTGGCTTTATCAGCAGTTGTGTGTGTCTCTCCTGCAGAAATGCAATGGATGTGTCCACCTGTTTTAGGTGGCGGAGTAATTGTAGTCTCTTCTCCTGTGTTTGGGCTCCCTTCACATTCCAGGTTATTAGGTTGAAGGAGGTTTTACCTATAACAAGAGATGGGCGAAGTGGCCTCAATTCACTCCGCGGAGTGATTTGCGGAGTGAAGGCGAATTTTCGGAGTGCTCCGCAATGTGAAGCGGAGTACTTCGCGTTATGATGGGTAATGCAAAGTCCATTGAAAACAATGACTTCGCAATATTCTGCCTTCCCAAACCACCACTACACCAATTTTAAGGTGAAGTACATTGAAAATAATGTACTTCACCTCATTTCGCCTTATTTTTAAGCTCCATAGGCAAATTTTGCAGTGATTCATGGGATTTCAGGTCACATGGGCCCTAGATTGTTCTTCACAGCCTCAGTTCATGGTAGTGTGAGTATGAAACTGTAGGAGACCGTCTGCTCTGAGAGCTCTCTGTGATTCAAATCTTCTAAAAGCTATTAAAAAAGTCTTTTTGAGTATTTTGTTTTGCTGAAACTTTAGTTCATCATTTGTAGGAAACCCTCCTGTGCTCATATCATTGAGTGTTTATTGTTTGTATGGATTTTGAATGTGTACTGAGAGACAGTGGAAGTATGCTTTGGGGGAGGGGTGTATCTGTGGTGTAGGTAGATTAACTTGGAGAAAAAGACAGTTCTTTCTGTGTTGGTGATATTTTTCTTGTATAACTGTGTTAATGTACACATAGTAATATTTTCAATAATTCTTGACATTTTTTGCTAATTGTTGTGGTGCAGCAGTGCATAATTTTAGTTTGCCTAAAATATGTGGTTATATTACTAAAGTTTTAAATTTGCTACGCATTACTTAGTGTGTGTGTATGTGTGATGCGTGTCATCAAATCAGACACCTTTTATTGTGCCACATAATAATTTCAGCAATGTGAATCTGCTATCCACTGCAGTTGTGTGATTTTTGTACTTCTTTGTAGTATCTTTACTGATACTAGTACTAGTGACTGTTACTGCAGTACACTGACCCCCCGCAGGCTACGGCCTGACCCAACCTGCAAAGGTATTCTTTTCCAGATTTGCATTTCTGATGGTGAGCACTGGTTAGGTGTTGTGCCTTTACATCTGCATCTCTTCAGTGCATAGCGCAATCTTAATCTGTCTGTGCATTTGCATCTCTTTAGGGCCCAATCTCCATCTGTAACTTAAGTCACAGGTGTTGCTTTGTCTTCCCTTCAGGGTACTGGACTGGTGTGTTGCATAATTCAGCATGAACATTGTACTCATTTGTATGTGTTTTTAAGTGAGGACCATCATTATGAGACATTCGTGATACAAATCAAGTTCTTCATCATCACGGTCACAAATGCAGTCACAAATCATGATTCACGATCACATCACGATTTCACGAATCACAAAATTAATTTTTTTACTACTTACATGGATGATTTGTAAGCCTGTTTTGTAGTATTTCTCCAGGCTTCACCACCTCACCACTGTACTCATTAATCAGTGTTTTTAAGTTGGGGAGTTTTGTGCTACAGCTCATTGGGGAAATACAGCCGTAGGCATTCACATTCCCATGCAGTTCCATATTGGTTATCTCACACCGAATCACGTTCTTCATCATCACGGTCACAAATGCAGTCAAAAATCATGATTCACGATCATGTCACGATTTCATGATTCACAAAATTTATTTTTTTACTAATTTTTTTATTAGTTACTTGGAAGTATTGTAAGCCTGTTTTGTACAAGTATCTCTCCAGGTTTCACCACCCCACCACTGTACTCATTAAATTTTTAAATTGGGGAGTTTTATGATACAGGCTGTGCTCATCGGGGAAGTACAGCCATAGGCATTCACGGTCCTTCCTGTACAGCATGTGAGTTACAGTACTGTAAGTAGTGGTGGGTAAAGTGGCCCCAATTCACTCTGTGAAGTGATTCACGGAGTAAGGTGGAATCTGCCGAGTACTCCACAATGTGAAGCGGAGTACTTCGCTCCATAATGAAGAACATGAAGTCCATTAAAACCAATGACTTTGCGTTATTCTGCCTTCCCCAAACCACTTCTCCACCAATTTGAAGGTAAAGTACATTGTAATCAATGTAATTCACCTCACTTCGCCTTGTAATTGAGCTCCAAATGAAATTTTGCAGTGATTCATGGGATTGCAGGTCACATGGGCTCTAGACTGTTCTGTACAGCCTCAGTCCTGGCCTGGGTAGTGTGTGTGTAGTGATAGCTGGAGACAGTTTGTTCTCAGAGCTCTGTGATTCATAACCTCTAAAAGCTGTTTAAAATGCCTTTTTGAGTCATTTTTTTCTCTCACAAATTTAGTTCATCGATTGTAGGAAACCCTTCTGTGCTCATATCATCGAGTGTTTATTGTTGAGTGTGGATTTGGAATGTTAATTTAGAACAGTCAGACTGTGTACTGTAAAGTGTGCTTGGGGGGGGTGTATTTGTGGTATGGGTACATTAACTGGGAGAAAAAGGCAGTCTTTCTGTTTTGGTTATATTTTTCTTGCAGAACTATATTAATGTACACACAGTAATATTTTCAGTAATTCTTGACATTTTTTTGCTGATTGTTGTGGTGCAGCAGTGTATAATTTGTCTGTTTAAAACATTTGGTTATATTACTAAAGGTTTTCAATTTTCTATGCATTATTTGTAGTGTGTGTATGTGTGTGTGTGTGTACGATGCATGCCATTAAATCAGACACCTTTTATTGTGCCACAGAGTAATTGCAGCAGTGTGAACCTGCTATCCACTGCACCTGCATGAATTTTTTTTACTGCTTTGTGGTATCTTTACTTTTTTTTTATTTATTAAACTCTAGGATTACAAATACCTTTGATCAGGAACTGCTCATTTACAAAGGTTCCACGTCAAAGGATGTAGGGTAACATACATACAAAGGTAATCAACAGTTACATTCTTAACACACATAGTTGACTATAACATTATATATACAGTAAATAGTGGAGAGACACAGCAAAAGCCAGCTTGAATCAGTTTTCAGGGTGAACTGTATATGGGATAGGGAGGCAGAATGGAGTCAGCAGGCTAAAAGGCCATTGTTGGAGGGTAGAGGTGGATGGCAAGAGATTGGTGTGCATGGGTTGGAGGCCTTGTGTAGGAAGTTGTCAGCTGAGAGGAGGGGGTGGGTGAGGGGTGGGAGTAAAGGGTGAGATGGTGAAGGCTGGTGAAGTAAAGAGGAGGCAGTATGGCCGGTTACAGATCACCAACGACTATGGTAGAAGGAGATGACCATTGTTTAGGAGAAACAGTCACATTGTGTGGTAAAGGTGAGGGATAGTCACAGCTCCCTTTTAAAGGGACCAACAGTCACAGCTGTAAGTGCTTTTTTGTTAAGGGTATTGTACCACTGAGGAGCCCTGTGTGTGAATGACCACTGGCCCATAGTGGTCTGGCATCTAGGGACCTGGAAGGTCTGTTGTTGAGCTCTCCATGTAAGCTGGGTGCTGCTGTAGGCGGTAAGGAGTTTTGCAACTCCTGGAGGCATGTGCCCGAGGAGAATTTTTTTGGTGAGCAGACAGGTCTGGTATTGTATTCTACTAAGGAGAGGTAGCCATTCGGCCTGGGCATATAGGTCACAGGTGTGCGTTAGGCGGGCGGCACCCATGAGAAGCCTACAGGCTTTGTTGAGTGTCACAGATATCCTCCGTAGAGCAGTAGAGGAGGCAGAGCGGTAGATGACTAGACTGTAGTCAATAATGGAGGTGACAGAGCTATAGATGGTCAGCCTAAGGGCTTCAGAGGTCAGACAATGCTTGTGCTTGTGGAGCAGGCCAATCTGTATATTGGTGGCCTTTGCTACATTACCAATGTGCTGCGAGTAAGAAAGTGAGCTGTCTAGGGTGATGCCAAGGTATTTAAACTCAGGAACATGTTCAAGTGAGGCCCCCACATGGTTCTTGATGTTCTTTACTGGTAGTGGATCATTACTGCCATGCACTAATCCCCCAACTGGCAAAAGGTATTCCTTTCCAGATTTGGATTTGTGACTTGTGAGCACTGGTTAGGTGTTGTTGTGCCTTTTCATATGCATCCCTTGAGTGCGCAGCACAATCTTAATCTCTCTGTGCATTTGCAGTGCACCATTAATTCTGGGAGACTGCATTTCTTGTTACGCTCTCATTTCACTTCGACAGCACTGGGGAATTTTCTGGACACAAGACAGTAGCATTTTGTCAGCAGTGGGGAATTTTCTGGACACAAGACAGTAGCATTTTGGGGATGCACATTAATTCTGGTGACTCTGTGTGTGACGACCACTGCGCGCATGACTATGTGTGCCATTAATTCTGGGAGACTTTGCATTTCTTGTTACACTCTCATTTCACTTTGTCAGCTCAGCACTGGGGAGTTTTCTGGACACAAGACAGTAGCCCTTTGGGGCTGCACATTAATTCTGGTGACTGTGTGGGTGAGGTGCTGCCAATACTGTTGTCACTCTGCCTTACTTTGTGTTTAAGGCAGAATGACAACACAAAGTAATAATAACAAGGCAAAGTGAGTCTTTCCTATGGGGCACTCCATGTAGCAAAGTGCCAATGTGAAGTGCCCACTTCGCAGGCACTTCACCAGCAGAATTTAAATTCACTGCATCTCTACCCATAACTAATTATGGTGCATTGAGTGATTGTGGGCTGCCGTTTATAAGTGGGGGGAGGCTACGGCCCCTGGTCTACAGTTCCCCACTTGTTACCCCTGGGCTTGGGCTTACCAGCATGGATCATGTGGGTTCCCATGTCTCTCATGCTATGACTGCAATACTGCATGGTTGATCATTTGGGTGGGTGCTGTAAGGTGTTTATGAACGGTGACTGAGCAACATAATCAAACAGTACCAAGTTAAAAACAGTATCCATACTACACATACTAACTACTGTAAATCTAACTATCTTACAAATTATACTAAAAACCAAAAAAAACTAACTAACTAACTAACCAAGGCTCACTGTAGCTGTAATCCTTCACCCCTGATAAGCGGTGTATGGATCGGCTAGGGTGAGTCCTTGTATCTTTACGTCTGTGATTGTCTATCATGATCTAAGCATTACCGATCGCCTATGCTCTACTAGACATGTGGCCATCTCTAGACCATCCTCTTTCTGGGTTTATTCATATCAGCATTGTTATTAGGATGTGGAGGTCAACACTGACCCCCCCCACCCGCGTTGAGGAAGTGGTCTGAGTATTGATCCGATATACTCCCCCCTTCCCCCAAATGCTCACTCCTTCCCATTTATTAACTATTTTAACTTTGTATTAAGATAACTTATGCCCCAAGTACTACTTTAGTTATTTAGCGTCTGACTGCTATGCTGATTTTGCTCCTCCCTGTATTTGTTCTTTTGGTGCTGTACTGTAGTGTAGGTCGTAGCCTGCGTATTGGGGCACCTCAAGGTGGTGTTTCTTTGTTAGGCTCACTGAATGGTCTGTTTCATTTGCCCTGGGTAGTCCTTCTCTCACCCTTAGTCCCCCTGCCTGAGAGGCTTATAGCCCTGCTTTGTATTTCTCTTTATTGACACTTCTATTCTCTGTTCCTCCTCCATAGCCTGTAATTACATTTGTCTTTCATTGTATCCACTCTTTTCTGATCCTCCCACCCTTCTCCTGTCCTCCCCCTTCTCCATCTTGTGAAGCCGAGGTCTCCGCTGGGTCCTTCCGTAGTGGAAGGAGGTAGGCAAGAATCAGGACTACCACACCATAATCTCTCACTACTCTTGCTTGTTTTGGTAGCTGCAATGGATCACTCTTGTTTTGTAGCTCCCAACTTGGATCATGGCTACCGCCACTCCCCACCATGAGAACAGCCACTACTCATGTAAAAACACTAGTTCTGGACAGTTATGTCCTCACCACTTCACGTACTGCAACTCAGCTCTCTCTGTTTATCAGGAGACATGTGTTGTGCTCCCCCATCCCCTTCCCGCACCTCATGAGAAAGGGAAAAAAAACAACCTCTCCGGCATCAGAACATCAGGCATGTTTACAGTATGGTAACAGTTCAGTGTCCTCTCTGAGTCCTGTATTAAGGACACTGTCGTCAGTGTCAGGTGATCTTCTTGTCTTTGATGGAGGTCCACTAAGTCGTGCATTGCTGATCTGAGCAGTTCCCATATTTGTCCATTCAGCTGTGATCAAATCCATGCCACTGTGGATCAATGCAGTTCAGTGTGCTGCATCGGGTGCACACCATCCCTGCTGTGGAGAGAGTTGTGGGCTGTGTTAGTTGGGGGGAGGGGGAAGCAGGCATCACAAAAAATTAAGGTTTAAAGTTTATGAACCATGCAGCTGCAATTTCAGTCTCTTTATTGGTTGCCACCAGCTGTAGCAGGACCCCCTGGCTGATGCCCTCAAGTTGCTATTTACCTGTGAGAGCATACAGTGCTGAGTTGGTCTAGGGGTTAACCAGGCATCTGAGGTATGGAGGTCACAGCAGTGAAGTAGACGTTGAGCGTGGACATCCTTAGTGCAAAGGGAAGACCTGGGGTAACAGCTAGGGGAGTTCTCTATGGGCAGTTTCTGCATTTTGGAATTCCTTTGGGCCAGTAGGAGTGGTGATTACCAGCCTAGCTGGGTAAAGCATTCTAAAGGGGAATTTTGCTGAATGAAGTGCCTTTGTTATCTCTCGATATGCCCTCTGTTTGTCTCACACTGCTGGGGTCACATCGATGAAAATATAGAATCTCTGTTCATTCCAGTGTAGGGCTCCTTTATTCTGCACTTTGGCCATTATGCAAAGCTTGTCCTGGAGATATGTGCAGTGGACTATGATTGCTCTGGGCTTGTCGCCCTGCTTGGGAGGTGGTCTAGTCGACTGGTGGGCTCTTTCAATCAAGTATTTCTGGCCATGCTCCAGCGGTCCTGCTACATCCCATAGCAACTTCTGCACAAAGAGCAGGATATCTTTCCCTTCCACTTTTTCCTGTATTCCCACCAGTACCAAACTGTTACTTCATAGCCTGCCCTCCTGATCCTCTATTTGGGCTTCTAGTATGGATAGTTTGTTTTTGAGGGTTAGAACTTCTTGAGATTCTCTGAGCTGGCGGTCTTCCACCGAGCTGATCCTAGCCTCTGCATCTGTTATCCTGCTCATTAATGTTTCAAGTGCTGGCTTAATGGATTTAAAATCAGTAGCCAGGTCACAGAGTGTTAGTTTCATGGCGGTGACGTTGGTGAAGAATCTGTCCATTTTTTCCTCTTGTGTTTCCTGCATTTTAGGCTCAGGTGAAGCACTATCATCAAAGTCCTTTTTTGGGTGCTTAAAAACCTGGTTGACTGTGATGATTGGGGATGGGGTTTCAGTGTCCATTTGCCATAGGTCTGCCGTCCTTCTCCATTATGGTTTCAAGATATTGCATTAGTAGAAGGTTTTATGTAACGAAATCAGTTGTGAAAGCTGCTTTTTAAGCTGACGAGGATGATTTTTGCCATATTTTATTCCAGTAGGTCCTGGAGCTCAGGAAGATGCGTTTGATCACTCTGAGTGCATTACATGATCCATGCCTTGTCCCTTGGTCTAACTGCTTGTGGTGCATACTTCATCTGATGCCCCCCCCCAAAAAAAAATGTTTTCTGTGTCGCTTACTGATGTCTGGTGCTTTGTAACTTGTATATGTAAAACTCCCTCAGCTACAGTATCAGAGTCTGTTGTTTCTTCTGTTCTGCCTCTATATGCTGTTTACTTTCCAATTGTATACCTCGTTATTCCTATAATCATTAGTATCTTGTCTAAGTTTCCTAATTGTGATTGTTTTGATGGCTTCATCAAATTCATTTTGTCTGTTTTTAATTTCTTCTTTTTTTTTAAACTGTGCCTCCTCAGTTTTGAGTTTTAACTGATCTTGTGTTTTTGAAATTTCTTCTGCCTATCTGCTTCTGGCTTCTAAGGCTGCCTCAGTCAGGGCATACATACAATCTATTGAGCATTTGTTTTTCATACCTTCTTACCTTTCATCTAGTTTTTTTGATTCTATGCCAAGCTTCAGTTCTGTCAGCACACCAAGGCCTTTTGTGATATGTTTATGATTATGTTTTCTCTGAAGGATATGCCATGCCAGTCAAGATTGGCATCCTTCTTTTTAAGTTTTCTAATTTTAGCAACACTTCTTTATTGGTGCTATCAAATGTGAGATTTTTCATACTTCTTATGGCATCAAATAACCTTCTGTTCTCCCTGTGTAAAAATGAATGAGTAGACTGTCTATTCCCAAAACAAGCATCTATATCTTCAAAGTTTTCTATACCAAGATCGTACTGTAGCAGACCACTCAACTAATGTAATGTAAGACAAATTAATCTAACAAGGTAACTTATGTTTCAGTATTTATATAACAGTTTGTAGACAATATACAATACTCCAAAATGTTATTTTCTTTAAACCATACACTGTCCATTTAGAAGGTGGCAACTCATGAAGTGAAGTGTGACACTTTTTCTTGGAACCAGTCCTTGACATCCTTAGTGTATCTGAAGGCCACCCAGTTGGAAGGATATATGCCAATTCCCCCAAATACTTTGGAGCCAAAGATACTTCCCAGATTTTAGTTGACACACTAACAGATGTATGTTTAAATAAGTTACACCTTCTAGAAATGCAAGCAATAAGGCAGGAAGGGATGTGTGTAAAACAAAGTTTACAGCATGGACAGGGGTATAGTAAGGCACAAGTCTGAAGGCCAAGTGACTTCTGCCACTGGATGTGCTGTAAAATATGTTTTACACTCATCCCTGAGTGCCTTATTGTGCTTATAAAATTGGCTCCTTTTCTTCTTTTGACTATTGGGAAAAGCATGTTTATAAGTAAACAATAATACCCGACAGGGTGGGTGATATTAGGCAATACCGGACCACCCAGGGGTGTAGTGAGGCCCGACATCGCAGGTGGAGGGCCTTATAGCCTCTGGAAGGTCCAGTATTGCCTAAACCGCCCACACTGGAGGGTATTATTGCGCTTAGAAAATGGGCCATAAGTAACATTTTTACTAATTTTAAATAAAAGATTAAAAACAATCCTAATAAAGACATAAAAAGTATAAAAATACAGGTTCTTGTAAAGTAGTCCCTCTACTATAGTGTCAATGCTGTACTTGTCAGTAGAGGGTGCTGTGGTTTAGTTTTCTGGCAATTTTATATGGAGTTTTTGCAGCTTTCTGTACCTGACTTCAGTGTCCCTGCTCTCCCAATCACTTGGGCACAGGGCCGGCCTTAATCATTCTGGGCCCCTGTGCAGCCCTCAGCCGGGCCCCACCATTTCATTTCCTGTGGGTCCCCACACATCCAACATTTACACCCAACTAACCCTCTTGTCTTGTATTAATAAAGCAGTAGCAGGTCTATTAGTTTATCCAGCAGTGCCATTGACTGCATTGAATTATTTGACTTCACCATTGGAAATAAATCAGACTGAGGCTGGAGCCAGATCTTAAGTGGTACTACTACCATATTCATTTGTGTAAGAACAGGGACATCATCACTGGACACTCACCTCAGATACTCTGATCTGCAAACAAGTTGAACAACTTAACTTTTCTGGAGGTGTGAGAGAGAATAGAGAGACTTATCATAGGAGGCAGTATAGTGCAGTGGTTTACGGCTCTGAGCTGCAAACCTGGAGGCCTAGGTTAGAATCTGACAGCCGCCACTTGCATACTGTGTGACCCTGAGCAAGACACTTAAGTTCCTTGTGCTCCCAGGTTGCACCTGTAAACCAGCTTTCAGCTTAGCATGTCTTTCCTGGTAAAAAAATAAAATAAAATCATTGGACACCTGTAAGGTTGCCACTGGTCAGATTGTTTTACCTGATGATCAGGTTTTCAGGGTCCCTATCAGGAAATCCGATTTTGCTCTGTGCTGGTCAGGTTTTTGAGCCATTTTGAGCAGGGGTCAACTTTAACCTTTTTTTGCACTAGCCAGAAGGGCAAGTTGATTCAAAATTGCACTAGCCCGTAGATGGTTGCAATAGCCCTCAATTATAATGGTACATTTTGATCACTTATACAGGAAACAATACAAGCCAAGAAATACTGTGATTATTGCACAGTTATCCTGTTCCCACATTGCTTCCAGTTTCTCAGCAGAAAAAAAAGACTGCAATGCCATCACACACAGTGACCACCCCACCCCACCCCCATTGTTTTGTACCATGGCCTCCTCTCTTCCTCTTCTCTTTCTGCACACACACACACACACACACACACACCAAACCATAGGATATCACGACAGCAAATGTTCAATTAAGCAGTCCTAGCTCTGCACACACACACACACACACACACACACACACACACACACACACAATGCCTGACATCATCATACACCTCACCACACTGTCACCACCACTCACAGGGCAATGAACAGAGTCAGGCAGAGAAAGACACTCAGCCCGCACTCTATAGTCAACTGGAGACCTGCGCTTCTGGATGTTTTTGTACTGTCTCAAGTGAACCAGGAGCACAACTAAGATTTCTTTGGGGTGGGAGCTACACAAACCTAAGTGGCTTGGGAAATAGAAAACTATGACATTGTTTTTTTAAGCATTGATTTTAATGTGATCTGCACCAACAATAACAGTTTTTTTCTTTAATATTGTCCTTTCGTCAGCCCAAGGGAAGCAGTACACAGACATAATGCTATACTACTATCTCTGTTTCTATGTAGGATGATCTATGTACCCCAGGAATGCCTGTTTTAAGCTTTCAAATTATGTATTTTATTTCTGTACCATACATGATCCAAAGCTTTGTTTTTAGGATGGAAGGATATGCTGGGTGGGATAAGGGTGGGACTGTATTTTTTTTTACCAGGAGAGACACACTAAGCTCAAAACCTGTTTACAGGTGCGACCTGGGAGCACAAGGAAGTTATTTGACTTGCTCAGGGTCACACAGTATGCAAGTAGGGGCTGTGAGATTCAAACCCATGTCTCTAGGTTTGCAGCTCAGAGCTTTAAACCACTGTGCTATACTGCCTCCCAATGGATAGTGATGACTGGCATGGTCCATTTAGAAGAGCTGGGGACCCCTATACATGCCAGTAATGGCAGCTATGGATCTGTGGATGGTCATTTCAGAGTCTGGTCTGCAGTGGTGTCCAGGGAAAGAACAGAGTTAAGAGATTTGGAAGGGAGAGGAAAGTTATGGTGAGGCTAGCATAAACCTCACCACCTGCAGGGCTGACCCTGTATACCTCCTCACATTTTGTCACTGAAATATTGGATACAGACACTCAAAATGTAGGGAAATGAGGGGCACTGGTCTTAATAATAGGGGGCACATTTTTAGGCAGAGACCCATTCAGAAAACTGGAAGCCAGTGACTTAACAACACTCCACCCTTGATCACACCCTGGACACTAGCTGAAAGTTCTAACAGTGGAGTGATAATGACTAACATTGAGTCTTGTGTGGGATCCCTTTCTTGAACTGCCAGATAATTGCAGCTTTTAATGAGCTGTTAACCACACCAGGCAATCTGGAACATTGAGAGAGATTAGCATGAGGACACGTGCCTGCTAAAGTAGGGACACTTTTAACTTCATTAACAGCCATGAAAATCTGCACTAGTCAAGATGGACAAGTAGAGACTTAGGCCCTGTCCACACTACGTCTCTGTAACGTTACAGAGTGCCCAAACCGTTTCCACAATGGTTTGCGCGTATACCTGTAATGTTACAGAAGGCGTTTTCATAACCGTTGTTGAAACCACAAATGAGGTGGTTTCAACAACACTTATGAAACCGGTCCCACCTTGGTAACGTTACAGATGGTAGTGTGGACGGGCGGTAACGGTCCCCTGCAGAGCCTGAAGCACAGCACGAGCTGCATTGTGGGATTGGGTGCCGCCATAACGGTTGCCTGTCTCCCAAAGTGTGGACCAGCGGTGCTGGTCCTGTAACAGACACCGCCGCAGTGTGGATGCACTGCACCGCTCCCCAGCCGTAACAGATTGCATCCGTTCCCGGGCCGGAGCGGTGTAGTGTGGACAGGGCCTTAGCTGCACTAGGTCTGGTCAATTTGCACTAATGTTTGGGCTAGTAAAGCAATGTTAAGATTGACCCTTGATTTTGAGTGCTCACATACTTTTGAAATAGAGTGTGTCATATCATTCATTGTTTCAGCTACATGTCCAGGTTACAAACAATTTCTCTTGTCAATATAGCCCTTTGTTTGTGAAAGCAGTCAACCTGGGAGGTGTAAAGTATGGCCATTAACACGATTAACACTTACTTAACCTAATCTTTTCCACTGCAGCAAAGCTGCCCCGCCCTTTGTAACAGTAGCAGAGCCAGTAGTCTTCCACTTTGACTTGCTGGTAAACATTTCATCTAGGACAAAATCTAGGCATTTTTAAATGTTTTAAATTATTTTTGCTTCCTCAAGAAAAAAGTATGGGCCCCCAAGGTGCAAGGGCACAGTTTACACCTAGTTAAGGCCAGCCCTGCTTGGGCAATCATCATTAGTTAGCCATTATTTTTTTTTTTTTATTTCGATGTCATTTCTTGAAAATTGGAAGCGAAGCTGTTGTGGTCACGATTGCAATCGGGACCAGTGACTTGGGAATGTGGTTAGTTTGAGACACAGCAGTACAGCACCAATGCCGTGAGTAAAATAATTTTTATTGAGTTTCGGCAGCTTTGTGTACTCATTTAGCCATCCCTGCTCTCTCAGTCTCCCAGGCAACTGCCATTAGAGCTGAAAAGGGCTTTTTTCATTTTTATGCTCCCATTTTTTTAATAGGAAATAAAGATGTTGTGGTCATATGGGAATGCTGTCAGTTTGAGACACAGCAGTACAGCGCAGTGGCGGTGGTGGGGGGGAACACTTACAGGTGTGTTTTGAGGTCACCATGGGCAGTATACGGTACTGCTGGATTTTATCTTGCAGGCTTTTTCCATCTTTTTATGTGTTTCTGCAGGGTGCCAAATGTGTGGCAAACAGCAGTTATTTCTGTTATGGAGAGGCGTGCGCACAGTGCAGTTTAAACGCAGTGCCCACAGCATGTGAGTGAAGACGATTAGCATGATGGCTTGCTTTTTGTTTTAAAATGTATGGCAATTTTTTCTTTTGTGTAATGTGAAGTGAGCCCAGGGAAGGTTGGTGTGTGGGTTTGTGTGGCAGATGCCACTGAATTTGGCAGTGTTGGGGGGGGCAGTATCTCTCACTAAGCGAGATAAAAAATGGCAGGGATTTCAAATTCACTGGGGTGCTTTTTGCCCAATGAGGACTGGGGACACAGGGTGAGCACAGGGATACTTGAGAGGGTGAAGGGAAGCTGGGACTGGTACTTTTTATTTCCTGGGCATCTATTGAAAGTTAATGTACCCACTCTGGCAAGGGTACCAGCCAATCAAATGCCAGAAAATAAAAAGTCCATTTTCTAAGTAGAAACAACAGATTTATTTGTTTACATTTGTGATAAAATAGTCCTTCCGCCCACTACACGTGATGCCATTGATGATGTCATTGTATTATTGCCTACTTTCTTCTTCCTGTATTTTTTCTATGTTTTTTTCCACATTCAAAATATGGAATGTTTATCATGGAATGTTTACCACCGAATACATGGAGATTCAAAATTCTGCTCAGTTCCACCAGCAGAATGTTTCTCTCCTAACATGCTGCACACACAGACAACAAAGGTCTTTGTTACAGCCAGTGACTCAATAGTCTCAGTGTCAGGTCAAGAGGAAGAGAGTTCCTCAATGGGCAGACAAAGATAGAAGGGGAATTTTTCACTGTCAGCAAAGAAACAGTTGTAATGAAAACTATAAACAATACTTAGGGCCCTGTTCACTAAGAGGTGCGGAGCTGGTTCATTAAGGTGCGCACATCTCTGCACCCGTGGGAGAACCACATGGGGACTGAATTCATGAAGCAGTGATCCCTGCCCGGCTCCCTTCCATGTCCCCGCAACCCCAGCACAGAGGTTCGCGGGGGCAGGAATGCAGACCCAGTTCAGCAGCCAATCAGCTGCTCTACCCAGGTCTGCAGTGGATCACTTATACCAGTATGGCACCATCATGCAGGGGGCATGCAGAGCACTGGTCATGCTTCTGGGGGGGCATTTGCTGGCCACCCACCCCCAGTCCAACCACTGTCCACCGGTGCCTGTGGCAACATCCTGAGGCGGTCCGATGACCCCCCCACCTGCACCAGCGGGTCTGGCAGTGGCATCTGGAGGGGGTGAATATTCACTATGGCTGCCATCCAGATGAGTAGCCACTGGCCCATGCGTATGGCACTCCACACTTTCGTGGATGGTGTGGAGTGCCGGCATCCCCCCCCACGGAGACCCCAGTCTGTGCTCAGCTGGGGATCTGGGTGCAGGAAGGCAGGTGAGGCTGTGAATGCTGCTGAGGGGCACAGTGGGTGTGAATGGGAGCAGGATGGCTATGACCCCGAGTTACGTGGTGCGTAGCCACCCCAGCATGATCATGAATAGGGCCCATTGTTTCTAATTTATGTATGTAAGGAGTGTGTGATAATCAGGGAAACAACATTTAATTAATTTGCTTTATTTTTTATTTAAGGTAGTTTTATTTGTAGGGTCCAGTTGAAGTTTTTTTTACAGTGTAAAGGTAGCAGCCATGGTTGTGGTGAAAGATCAGTTCTGGCTGTAGGGGCTAACTGAAATGCCTGTGTTCTAAATGCCCATTGATCTGGGTTCCAGACTCTTCACTGCTGAGCAGTTCTTTTTCTTTTAACCATGTGTAAACCATATTTTACACATAAATAAGAACCAATCAGATTACTGGATTTTACCCTGCCATTTTATAAGTTATAATATTGTTTTTATAGCTGTGGACTGAGACAGACCATAGCTGCACCAATCAGTACTCAGAGAATGTCCGATATCACAGGTTGCAAAGGGCACTTCTATATGGAATAAGAAAATAAAATTTTGAAGAATTTTGAATTCTACAGTTTGTGTGGGCTGGTACGTCCAGAAGGACTCTCTTTGTTGTTTTAAGCTTTTTTTTTTTATTACAAAATATTTTATTGAATTTTATCAGCCAAAACAAGATATAAAACAAACAATACAGTGTGTTACAAGAAGAATGTAAAGAACAGTGCTAGCTGTTAGATAATTTAGCTTACCAGGTTTAGGCTGCTCACACTACATATCCAGTGTAGTTCATGACTAGCAGGTATCATTCATCAGTTTGCAAAACAAATACATCCAAGGGTAATACTCAGGGTATCAGACCTTGCTCTATGCTATCCTAGTGAAGTAGCATCTTTCTTAGACTGGGGTATAATACCAGACTGGATGCACTACTACAGCACCACTACTACTACCAGGTGAGGACGGAAGGGAAGGTTAGGCAGTTAGCGACTCCCCCAGTTAAGATAAGGGAAAGTGTAGTAGAAAAATCTTGCTGCTACTCATCAGAGATGACTGTCTATCATCCTACTGGGGTTGAGTGAAAGAAAAGAGTCCGCCAACATCTTTCATCAGCTGCATTCCCATGAACAGTTACAAACTAGCCTTGGAATCAGGATCCAAAGTCAGCAAGCTACGAAGGGGCCCTCTCTCAAACCTACAGTGTCATGATGGTGGTTTGAGTGGGTCAGGCGGTTGGGACCGAACACAGGTGGGACCTAAAGAATGGGGTCCATTTTTTACAGAATAAGCATAATTTTTCCCTGGTTACAGAGGAGAGCCTTTCAAATGTGGCTACTCTAGCTAAGGCTTTGTGCCAGGTAAGAAGTGATGGAGGGGAAGGTTGCCTCCATTTCATCAAGATCGCTCTTTTGGCCTCCATCAGGGCCAGGAGTATTCAGTCAGCTTCCAGGGTTGAAATTTGTGGGAAGTGAGAGGTGTTCCCCAAAATAACTAATGTTGGGTGAGGGGGAATCTGGAGACCCATTACTAAGGAGCAATCTTTGAGGACGTCAGCATAAAAATGAGTCAGATTGGGACATTGCCAAATGATGTGTGCTTGGTCTGCATTAGGAGCTTGACAGCACCAACATTGTCAATGTGGTAATAGGCCCCACTGTTGTAGGACCTGAGGCATTCTAAACCATCGATATATAATCTTAAATTGAAGAAGTTGGCTTTTGGCATCCCTATATGCTGTATGTGCGTTATGAATGCAGTTCTTCCAGTGTGGAGCAGGCATCTGGATCTGTAAACCTGAGATCCATTTAGTTTTGCATCTGAGCAAGGGGTCTGGAAAGGAATCTATCAGTGTGCTATAAATTCTACCCTACAACCCTTTAGCTACATTCTGCTTATGCCCAGTGGACAGCCAAGACCACCCCTGCAGGTCAGCTACTGTACCATGTAACTTTGACAGGACTCCTCTAAGCTGTAAGTATTTCCAAAAATCATATGTTTTAGGAGACAAAACTTAGTTTGGAGTTGCTCAAAGGATAAAAGGATGTCAATGTTTGAATCAGAAATATCCTGAACAGTTCTAATGTTTTTCTCAGACCAGTTACCCCAGCAAATAGGTTTTCTGTCGACCAGTATGTTGGGACTTTGCCATAAAAATATGTATCATTTTGGGGACTTCTTGCCATGACCAGACTGTGCGTCAGCTTTAAACATCTTCCCCAGGCAGCCTGGGTGTCCCAAATAAGGGGGTTGTCCTCTGAAGATTTCTTATTGCCCCAACACAGAAGGGTTCTCGGGCAAGGGATACCAGTCAGCCGTTGTTCTAGGGACACCCGCAGAGGAGTTGTCTTTTATGGTGGAAGGTACCATTTAGTGGCTTGCACCATCTGGTAGGCCAGCACATAACTGTGAAGCCAGGGGAGGCTAAGGCCTCCTCTCTTCCAGTGTGCAGTTATTTTACACTGGCTCAGCCTACAGTCTTTATTATCCCATGAAAAGGCAGAAATTAGTGTCTGTAATCTTCCTAGAATTGCATCAGTAACTAGAAGGGGAATGCTCGAAAATAAATATGCCAGTTTAGGAAAGATGAACATCCTGTCCTCCTCTACCTTGCCTTTGAGGGGTAGGTGCTTGCCCCTATCTTTTTATTTCTTGTTCTAGTGGTGAGATCAAAGAGAGATAATTCTCTGCCACTATGCTGGCCCAGTACATGTGAATCCTGACCCCTCCCAGGTACGTGAAGTCTTTTGGGGCCCAAACAATATTCATGCCTGAAGTGTACTGGGCAACATAAGCTGAGTTGAGGAGGGATATCATTATTTTGTTCCAGTTCACCATAAGCCTTGAGATTTCTGCAAAGGATTCTAATACTTACAAGACCTGGGGAACTGAAGTGGCAAGATGCGATAGTCAGTAGCATATCATCTGCATAAGTATTGATTACAAATTTGGATGCATGAAGCCGTATGTCTTGAATATCCTGTGAGTTCAGGAGCTTTCTGGTGAGGGGGGTTTAGTGCTAGTAAAAATAGTAAAGAGGATAACAGACAACCCTGGCGTGTTCCCCTGTGAGCTCAAAAGGGGTGGACATGGTGTTATTTGTGAGCACTGCCACAGTTGGAGAGGATTATAATGCTGCAATCCAGCTTCCGAAATAAGGCCCTAGACCATATGCCTGTAGCAATGAGTGTAGGTGGCTCCATGAGACCAAATCAAAAGCTTTATGGAAGTTGATGGCCATAGATGCCATGGGTGCTTGGGACTTTTGAACATACCATTTGAGGTTCAGCAGAGCCCAAAGGTTACCTGCGTCTGATATGCCTTTGTAGAATCCCGACTCTGTGTGATGTATTAGGGAGGGTAGAGCTTTTCTCAATCTATTGGCCAATGTTTCAGCAAAGATTTTCATGTCAGTGGAGATAAAGGAGATAGGGCAGTAGTTGGCACAGTCCAGAGAGTCATTAGGTTTTTTGGGGAGTAGAAATATGAGGGCCTCTCTCATAATGGGAGGGAACACCTGGTGGCCTCTCACATCATAGAGGGCTGCCAGAAGATGGGAAATAATTATCTGAGGCATTAACTGGTAAAAGTCTATGGGGAAGCCTTCTACACCAGGGGCCTTATCAGCCTTCATTTGCTTGACAGCGGAGTGCTGATTCTGCTCTGACAATGGGACATCAAGCTGTTCTCATAGAGAAGGGGATAAGAGTGACAAGGACATATCCTCTAGAAACTGTTGTAGGTTTCTAGGGGCAGTACCAGATGCTGGGGGGGTACAGAGCCTTATAAAATTGTTTCATAACTGCATTGATTTCACTAAAACTGGTACTGTAACTGTGGATCCTTGACTGTTAGGTAGGGTGGGGATTTGAGTTTCCCTTTCTGTTTTCTAAGATGATATGCAAGCAACCTGCTCCCTTTTTCTCCAGCTTCCCCAAAATTTTGTTTGGCCCACAGAAGTTGCCATTTTGCTTTCTGGTGCAAAAGTGTGTTTATTTTGTATTTGAGCCCAAATATGTCCGCTGCCGGGGGGGGGGTGTGGTTGCACTGAAGTTCTTTGGCCTGCAACTCAGCTTGCAGAGCAGCAAGCTCTTGAATCCTCTTTTTCCAACTAGCTGCTGAGTAAGCAAAAATTCTCCCTGTTAGGAAGGCCTTGAAGGCCTCCCAAACCGTTTCAGGTGCCACATCCCCGAGGCATTCTCCTGAAAGTAGAATTTGGCCTCCTGTGTTATCCATGCACAAAAATCTGGGTCCCTTAGTAATAAAGGATTGCATTTCCACCTGGGTGACTTGGCAGGTTCCCCTGGGGGGTTGGGAGAAGATAAATCTCACTGGGGCATGATCTGATATCAGGATGGCAACAATGAAAGAGTCTGATGAGTTACAGACAGCAAGGTTATTGGCCCACCAGGTGTCAATCCTACTGTAGGACACATGAACCGAGGAGAAAAATGTGTAATCCTATCCTGTAGGATTTTCCCTTCTCCACAAGTTGGTCATGTCCTATTCTAATGTGAGTGCTTGTAAAGCTCCTGTAGTTTTGGGGCATGAGTCAGTAGCCACTGCAGATATGTCTAGGAAGGGGTCAGGGGACAGATTTAGGTCACCAGCAAGCAGAATGGGCAGGTCGGGGCCCTCCCCTCTTAAGTTCGTATTGGCTTGGTAGACCTTATGAAAGATGTCTGCGTCGTTGGCATTAGGCCCATAAACACTGGCCACTGAAAGCTTGCACTAAGGGTGGAAAAAATAGTTACCGTCTATCTGTTTTGGTCGTCGGTTAAAGTTTGCATCTTTTACCATGGTAGTGATTTGTGTATAAAAACTGCTACACTTTTTGATTTAAAGGGGGCAGAACTATGAATAATTTACCCCACCCAACTGCTCCGCAACCAATGGATACATTTGATGGTGAGGTGTGTCACTTGGATAAGGGCTAGATCTGCTTTTAAGCTTCTTAGGTGTTGCAAGGCTTTATTTCATTTGAACAGATGGTTCAGCCCATTAACATTCCAGGAGAGACATCTGACCTGACTCAGCCCTTTAGTATGGCCAGGGTTAAACATTCTGACACAATTGGGAGGGGGTACAGCTAGTCTACCTAATGTGTATGGTATTCCACTTAACTTATATCCATGGGAGACACACCACCACCCGGGGACTAGCCTACCCGAAGCTCAAAGCTCAGTACTAACATACTAACAAAGCATAGGCTTGGGGGGGGGGTTCCTTGGAAGCAGAGGAGTTTGAACAATGCTTGAACAAAGAAAGCAAGAGTTATCGGATATGTCTAGCTAGGCTAATTCAAGAGAGTAAAACTCTCTGTGACTGTCCTCTGGTATGCACTACCCACAGGTAAAAGGGTAAAATTAACCACCTATTAAACAACTGGTGCCCTTAAGTGTAATAAACAGGAGGATCTAACTGGCACCCAAACAATTAAAACAGCAGAGCACAGATAAGCAGGACTAATATAGTAATAAGGTAGCTAATCTACCGACTACTGAGTGTACTGTAACCTAGCCACAAAAACAGCCAATAAGGTGAGTGATGAAAAATTCACAAGTCTGTCTGGTAAAAACTCAAATTAAATCATCAGTTTGATTGTTCCACCAGTGTATGCAGATGGCTGGATATTTACACAACCAGCTCTGCTGCTGAGGAGCACTACGAGGTGGGTTTGCACAAGTCTAAAACCACCGGTCCCTACCCTTGTACAGCAAGGCACATCACCAACCAGGCTGGCCACAACATCAGCAATTAAAGGCCTCTCATGAACACTAGCACGACACTAACATGAGCTATGGTATAGGTGGACAGCCAGTGGAGAAAAGAGGAGGGTTCACATCCACAAGTTGTCTTCATGCAGTGGCATCGTTGTGAAAGGCTGTGGGTGGAAATAATGGACTATGAGGCAGTAGTAGCTTGAGCAAAAACGTACTGTCCAAAGATTTATTTAATTATGTACAACAGAACAAAATAAAATGGACTTGAATTGCGAAAATAAATAAAATCTAATAAAGAAATCAAAGAGAAGTGTATATCTATAATTAACAGCAAATTCCACATCGGTCATCTAGCTAGAAAGGGCTAGCTAGACTAGGTGTTTCACCATCAACGCCCTTCTCTCAACTGACTAGTAGTGCAGATACTTCTATTATATACATACATTTGCCCATGTGATGTGTTAGCTCCACCCATTCATTCAATAGTTTCCCTTGAACTTCATTATTTTACACAAATTAAATTAAGAACAAAAACAGCATTTATGTCCTTATAGTATTATATACATTTCATTATAATACATTTATTTCATCTAGATCCAGTTTTAATTTTGAAGTGTTCTCTGAAGCACTGCCTAGGGTTACCACCTGCCCTGATTTTTGCAGGACAGTCCTGATTTGGGAAGCTGTATCCTGCAAAAAACACTGAAAAATACTCATTGAATGATGAGGTTTGCGCTGCCAACTGGGGTTCTTGTCATGAAGTCCACATTGCGCCATTCTGCGCGATATTCAGCAGGAGGCAGTTGCGCCACTGAAAACAGGTTGAGCAACAGTGCAATGCAAATGAATGCATGCTCAACAGGAGAGGGAGGAACCATGCATAAACTGTACAACCCGATATTCAGTCCGGTTATGCAGAGTGAGCAGGCGCAACCCCAACCTGCCTGCACAACTTTGAGCCAAAAAGGATTGTTGAGGGCCACTGACAGGTGAGCTGCTGTATTGCAGGGCTTAACACAGCAGCTGCCACCTGTGGCTGGCCCCCAACTCAGTCCCTGTGCCCCCACCAGCCCGATCGCTGGGCAAGAACGAAAACAACCCCTCCCCCAAACATCTCCCAATGCCCGATCGCGGCAGAACATAAAACAACCCCAAACAGCTCCCAATGCCCGATTGTGGGCAGAACGTTAAACAACCCCCAGTGCCCGATCGCAGTAGAAATGTAAAGACCCCCCAACCCAAATATCTCCCTGGTGGTCCAGTGGACTGAATGCCCGATGCGGGCAGAATGTCCAGTGACAACCCCCAAACATCTCCCTGGTGTCTGGTGTCCTCCCACCCACCCACCCACGAAGCCTCACCACCGCTCCTCCCCCAGCAGCGGCGGCAGCGGCAGCATCCCACCGCCTGCCGCCCGCACGCCCGCCACTGACTTGACTGTCTGTAGGGCTGCACGCCATTGGTGCAGAGCTAGATCCAATGGGCGTGCAGCCCATACTGTACATGACAGTCCAGATTTGTGAATGAACCCAGATTTGTGAATGAACGCAACTCATTTGAATATCGCCCCGGCCACACCCCTGCTCAACTATTTTGAGCAGCGCAAGGGCTTGCACCTCAGAATGGCGCAGTTTGAATATCCGGGCCAACATGTCCTGATTTTATAGTAGAGAAAATATTTTGTAACTTTCCACTAAAAGTTGCAGAAAACTACAATACCTTAACTAAAATATGCTAAAATGGCAAGAAACAATTGAAGCAACTAAGAAACTACAATACTTAGCCTTAATTCTGATTATATAGAGAGAACAAGTCTGTTGCATTGGTCGAGGTTACGTATTGTCCTGCAAAAAATCATATTTCGTGTCCCACTTTGGGTTTCTGAAAAGGTGGTAACTCTAGCACCGCCCCCAGCAGTAGCAGCAATAAGAACAGACAGAAAGCGGCTGGCCGGCTCTATAGCTGCACACTGCTGAGGAGGTACAATGAGAGACTTTGCCATAGATTCTTAGGCTTCATATGAACCCCATCTGTAAGTAACAGATGTTTAGGTACCTAAATTCGGTAGTCAAAACTACCTCTGAGCTACGAAGGAGGACAAGGTACTGAGTTTGCTATTTAAATATAAATGTTCTAACAGAACGGAGACTGTAGAACTGCATGAAAGTGCTAGACAGCAGAATGAGGGGAACCTAGCCCGAGAAGCCGCACCACCGCAGGGAAAGCTCAATTCCAAACTGCTTTCCCCCGGTGGTGGATCCTTAATACACACAGCTACAAGCTGCTGCTCATTCTGTCTCTCTTTTTTAGGACAAACCACAGACCAACATTTCTTTTAACTTTAAAAAAAAACGAGCGGTTGGTTTTCAGTGCGACAGTGCACACTTCCGTGAGAAAGCCAGAATAGCCCTGGGTCCATAGTCGCTTTGCCGAGGAGAAAAACTCATTTCTGTTTCTCCGGGTGGTGGCTTTTGGCATTTCCTACAGGGGCTGTTTTCAATTGTAAAACACCAACCAAAGAGGGGGTCTGTTGGCACACAAGTTAAACAGGGACTTGTGTTGTTTCTTTTAATTTATACTTGAAGCTGATACTGAAACTACCCTATTTAAAACAAACAAGCCAGCTTTACTTTCACCCTTTGAACCTATATTTATTTGTAAAGGAAAAACACCTTGATTTCTTCTGGGGACGGGCTATAAGGAAATCAATGCAGACTGCTAACCAATACAGTACAAGCACAAAAAAAAAAAACATTACAAGGTGGGTGGCCAGCCCAACAAACATAACGAACATATAACATTCACAGACAGACAGGAACAGTCTTATGGTTGTCCAGACATGTCTTTTTATCAGTATTCCTTTGCAATCTACAGTACTTAGCAAGATGGGGGGGTTTGACCCTTTCACAGTTGTGAGCAAGGGGGAAGGACTGGCATGTTGTCAGTGCCGTACTGACTACAGAAAGGGGGGGAAGGGGAAATTGTTAATCCAGGAAAGGCACACTATGCTGAAGCTTGTTTCCAGGTGCAGTCTGGGAGCACAAGGAAGTTACAGTAAGTGACTTGCTCAGGGTCACGCAAGTGGGAGCTATGGGATTCAACCCCAGGTCTCCAGGTTTGTATCTCAGAGCCCTAAACCACTGCACTAAACTGCTACCTTACCTGAGTGGTAAAGACAATTAAAGTTGGTATCATAGACTACATCATGACCGAAAGGTAAACATTCCATAAAAGAGAAATATTATGCTGACCTCAAATGGGTCCCGATTAAGAACCTGAGGTTGGTAGGCCTTCCTCATAAGAGATGCACCCCTAATAGTATAAGACATAATAACTCCACTAAAGAAGGGTGGGGCACTGTATCTGAACATGAACTACCCCTGAGCACTGCCGATTGCCCTGCCATAAAGCAGTCACTGTGTTGCATTACATTGAGAAGTAAGTCCTCCTGCATCTAGTCCCCCTGGGTGCAAGGGGAGGGGGGAATAGGGGTACAGAATCTTAAAACTCAGGGTATAAATATCCTCCTGTGGTAACCATTCAGGGATGATTTGTGACCCGTACCGTTGAGCTGACCAAGGTTACAATTCACAATGATTAGTGGAGAGGTAGAGGAAGAAGGGCCGTGATGAGCCGGAGTTGAGAAAATCTGTGGCTGCCATATCTCGAGAGTTATATTAGGCAACACAAAGAGGTATTGGTCACTAAATTAAACCCCAGTGAACAGCCATAGATGATCAATTCAGTGTTGCCAAGCATGTCCAGAGGAGTTAGAGAAAAAGGGACTGACCTGCTGTACCCCTGGTGATGGGGGGGAAGGGATGAGGTAAAATCACACTCCTGCATATATGGGGAAGAGAGACCAAAGAACTTCTGGAGAAACACAGAGTTCTGACCAGTTTCAATTCACACACACACACACACACACACACACACACACACACACACACACACACACACACACACGATGGAGAAACAGAGCTCACTCTGAAAATCTCAATCTCCTCAATTTAAAATCTCCCCTATTCCACCCTCCTGAGACCAAAAAAAAACAGTCCAAGAAAGGATACCAAGTTTGCTCATCTTCTTGGATGTCACCTCTTCAATGGGATGAGTAAACCACTGCTAGAAGGGCAGCTGCAAACAGTTCAGATCCAGGAGACAGCTGCCACCTCAGCAGAGGATCTCTCTCCAGGGGTCACGCTTGCAGCAATACATTCTATGTCCATGATGTCATCTGCTAAATGGACCCACGAAGAAGAGGTATGTTCCAGGGCTGCCTCTGCATTTTGTTCAATGTGTTCCACTGCTCTTCTGCCTTGATGTGAGTTGCTCCCCACTTCTCTGGCTGCTTTAGCAGTGGGGATGCCAATGAATCCTCTGGATGAGCCATTCTGTGTCTGGGGCTACGAGAGTGAAGCCTGCCTTGGTTGGGAGGAGTGTGGACATTGCCCCCAGCGGAGCATCTTTCTGTATCCTGACCTTCAACATGAGGGTTCTTAGGTTGGTCTTTACCATCCTTTACTGCTATGTGGTTGTCTGGAAGTTTGCAATCTTTTCTCTTCTGGTGATAATAGTGGCTATGGGAACTCTGTATTTCTGCCTGCCTGACCTCGTGGTCATCCCAGATCCTTCTGGAACTTGGTGTGTTAAGCCTTAGATTGGTCCACTGTTGCTGTATTAAGTTAATCAATTCTGCCAGTGATCACCCTTCTGATTGTCCATTCCTTGACGCACATAAAGTGGTTAGCCCCTTGAATCTATACTGCAACCCCCTATCCCATAACATCCCCATCAAAGGGTTGTAAGCCCTACAGGAATGCACCAATTCCTGTGAAAAATCTTGGTAGATGGAAATTCGTATCCCCTTCCAGAACACTTCACCCTTCTCTCGAATTACTCTGCAAAAATGTTCCTTGGTTGATAATGAAGGAGGTAGGCTGTTATAGGTTGAGGACAGGAGCCTGGTGCTGGGGGCGGTCCCCTGGTTCTGTGGGCCCATTCTACTTCAATGAGCCCCTGCCATCATGGAACCTGCCAGTTGTGGCAGCAAGTTAGAGAGGAACAGCTCCACATTGATGCCTTCAGCTTTTTTGGGAACAGAAAGAATCCGGATATTATTTCTTCAGAATTGTTCAGAAGAGACCGAGGTGCAAAAAGGGGGGGAGGAGTGGCCCTGTATGTTAATGAAAATATCAAAGCTACAGAAATTCAGAATACACATAAGGAGCCAGAAGAACTGTGGGTCACCCTGGAAACAGGAAATGGGACAGCCATAAGAACTGGGGTTGTCTACAGGCCCCCAGACCAGAGGGAGGACATAGACACATTACTGTTAGAAGATATACAAAACATGACAGCTAAAGGGAGGTTCTGATAATGGGAGACTTCAACATGCCAGATACAGATTGGTCAATACCAGCAGGAACATCTGCCAGAACTAGACTCATAGTGGATTCCCTGCAGGGAGGGCCTCAAACAACTGGTACAGCAACCCACAAGAGACAGGGCTATCCTAGATCTAGTATTGACTAACAAAGAAGGGATCACAGATCTTCAGGTAGAAGGTCACCTGGGGGCCAGTGACCATCACATGGTATGGTTCAATTTGGCTACTACATCTAAATCATCCCATTCCAAGGCAAAAATATGGGACTTCAGAGGAGCTGACTTTGATAAGATGGCCAACAGAGTTAAGCTAGCCCTGGCAAAAAGAAACACAGGTGAGGAGGTACAGGCAAAGTGGGCAAGCATTAAGGATACAATACTTGAAGCAACATCCCATTGTGTTAGACAGAAAAGGAAGTGCAAAAGAAGAAGGAAACCACTTTGGTTCTCAAATACAGTAGCAGAAAAGGTCAGAGCCAAAAGGCTGGCCTTCAGAAAATACAAGGGAACACAGCGGGATGAAGATAGGGGGGCATACCAAACTGCCCTAAGGGAAGCAGGTAAGGCAGTAAGGCAGGCAAAGTCCCAAACTGAGGAAACACTAGCACAAACAGTAAAGGAAGGTGACAAGACTTTCTATAGATACATTAGTGAAAGGAGAAAGTCCAGAGGGGTATTGCTAAGCTTAATGGAGAAAAGGAGCATGTGAGGAGGAGGACCCTGTAAAAGCATCTATCCTAAATAGATACTTTTGCTCAGTATTCACTGAAGAGAAGGTAGGGCAGGGCCCACAGCTCAGCATCATGGACACAGAGGGAGGAGGTGAGCACTACTCCCTTCACAAAGAAAGGTCCTACAAGAGCTTGCTAAGCTCAGGTGGATAAGGCAATGGGACCTGATGGCATACATCCCAGGGTACTTAAGGAGCTAAAGGAGGAACTAGCAGAGCCATTAGCAGAATTGTTTAGTGAGTCTCTGAGCACAGGAGAGGTCCCAGAAGACTGGAGAAGGGCTCATGTGATCCCCTCCACAAGAGTGGTAGCAGGAGGAGGCGGGGAACTACAGACGGTCAGTCTTACCTCAGTAGTGGGCAAGATTATGGAAGCACTCCTTAAGGAAAGGATAGTGCAACACCTGGAATCCATAGGGGCACAGGATCCAAGACAGCATGGGTTTACAAAGGAAGGGTCCTGTCAAACTAATCATAGATTTCTTTGACTGGGTAACCAAGTGGTGGACCAAGGGAGCAGTTGATGTACTTCCTTGACTTCAGCAAAGCTTTTGACACTGTTCCACATAGAAGATTGATAAATAAGCTAGGTAGGCTCAGTGGGTCAGAAGTTGGTCAACTGGGTGGCAAACTGGTTGACTGGCAGAAAACAGAGAGTGGTGGTAAATGGTATACAGTCAGAAGAGATGCAAGTCACAAGTGGGTACCTCAGGGATCAGTCCTGGGGCCAGTCCTATTCAACATCTTCATTAGTGACCTAGCAGATGGACTAGAGGTAAGGGCTTGTCTGTTTGCAGATGACACCAAGATCTGCAACAGAGTAGATGATCCAGATGGGGTGGGCAGAATGAGAAGAGATCTGGATAAACTAGCAGAATGGTCAGAAGAGTGGCAACTGGGATTTAATGCAAAGAAGTGCAAAATCATGCACATAGGGAAGAGAAACCCTGAAGCCACTTATAGGCTGGGAGGGGAGTTGCTAGCAGTCACAAAGGAAGAAAGAGACTTGGGCATCATCATCACTGATGACCTAAAATCATCCAAGCAGACCTCTAAAGCAGTAGGTAAGGCTAGGGGGTGTTAGGGTGTATTAGTAGAGGGTATCACAAGTCGTAAGAGGGAGGTAATAATCCTCTGTACAAGACATTGGTTAGGCCCCATCTGGAGTACTGCGTGCAGTATTGAGCCACACCTTCACAAGGACATTAACCAAATTGAGGCAGTCCAGAGAAGGGCAACCAAATGGTGCAGGGACTGCATCAGAAGACATATGAGGACAGATTAACGGAGCTCAATATGTATACCCTTGAGCAAAGGAGGGAGAGAGGGATATGATCGAGACATTTAAACACCTTAAGGCATAAACAAGGTGAAAGAGTCTAACATGTTTAAATATAAGAAAATAGCAGGACAAGAGGACACAGCATGAGATTAGAGGGAGGCCGATTAAGGGGAATGTGAGAAATTCTTTTTCACAGAAAGGGTGGTAGATGCATGGAATGGCTTACCACAAGAAGTAGTGGCTATGAATACAGTGCAGGGCTTCAAACAGGCATGGGATAGGCATAAGGGAGCAATACAAATGACTATGAATAGATAGGTCACTGACATAGCAAAGGCCGATGGCACATTTATAAGGTAGAAAAAGAAATGGGCAGACTGGATGGGCCTTGCGGTCCTTATCTGCCGTCAACTTCTATGTTTCTATGTTTCTATGTTTCTTCTGCTGCAATTCTCCTGATCCTTGGAATGTTCCCAACGTCTGTCCAACTACCTGTCATGTTTATTCAGCCTTCAAAGAATATTATTCTGTACATCCTCCAGGTCTAGGACATGCTGTTCAGTGGTGACTAGAGGTGGGCTAAGTGTCTAAAATTCACCACATGTAGTATTTTGAGTAGAACCCGAATTTCACGTAATATTCTGCAAAGCGAAGCGAATAACTTCGCATCTCGAAGTAATGAAAAGTTCCGATTATTCTCTATGGACTTCACATTACTTTGCCTTGTTTTGCTCTTTAAGGTGAATTTTGTAGTGATTCACGGTATGTAAGTTCACAAGGGCTCTACATTGTCTTGCACAGCCTCAGCTCAGCATAGTGTGTGTAGTGGAAAGCTGGAGACAGTTTGCTCCCAGAACCCTGAGAATAAAACCATCAAAAAAACTTTTAAAAATGCTTTTTTGCCACCACAAAATTTTGTGTCAGAAGTTAGTACATTGATTGTAGTAAACCCTTGTATGTTTATATCATTGAGCATTTATTGATTTTGTGTGAATATTGAATGTTAATTTAGTACATTCAGGGTCAGATATTCAAAACTTTGCCCCAGGGCTAAATTAGCACTGCCCGGCAGGCAAACTGAGCCCGGAGCACAAAGCAAGCCACATTCAAAAGGAATAGCCCCGGGCAAACAGCTTCTGAATATAGCATGGGAATGAGGCCGGGCAAACTGGGCTGGGAGTGCAGGGCAAACTTAGCCCTGGTATAAGACGGCTCTGAATAAGGCAACCAGGAAGTGCAAACCACAACAGCAACACAGTGCACAGTGATGTGAAGGTAGGTAGAGGTGAACTATGTGGTCAATGTGTGTACCAGCAAATATGTGGACCCAGTACAGCTGCAGGCAGCAGTGTATGTGAAAGTACAGTGTGCAAAATTGTAAAATATTCCCCGAACTGTTTGCGCAGTGCTAACATGTTTGCGCAGGTTTAGCAAGGGCTAAACCATTAGCCCAGTGCAAACATGTTTGCCCAGCGCTAAACTTTGCCATATTCAAAAGTGACATGCAAATTAGCCTACTTAGGTAATCTCTGGGCAAACATCCAAATTATCTCATTATGCCCTGATTTGCATGTAGTTTGCACCGGGCTAACTGTTTAGTCCTGTGCTAAATCCGCACAAATGTGTTGGCACTGCGCAAACAGTTTGGGGAATATTACACAGTTTTGAACACTGTACTTTCACATGCGCTGCTGCCTGCAGCTGTACTGGGACAACATGGCATAGGCACAGATGGTGGTGGTGCTGCATGCAACTGTCACACTGTAGGTCATGCTACAGTGCACAGCAGACACTACAGTAGCTAGGGGGCCAGAAGTGTGTGGACACAGCAATGCCTACGATGTGTAGGGCAGTGATGATGACTGCACTATACACAGTGAGAGGCCCAACCTGCAGGTGTTTACTGACAGTGGACATTACTGTTACGCTGTTGTGTGACCCACAGATGCTGCACCTCTGGCATGGGATGCTCACAGTGACATATACATATCCGGCTTTGTGTGCTGTGGCAGTGGTACAGCTGTGTGGTATGTGGCCGGAGGGGGCATATATTATCAGAAAGGCACACTGGTGATGGGATATTCCCAATACTGGCCTATGTGCACTGCATGATGTGTCCTAGTCTTGTGGCCACACCTGGTCTGTGGCACAGCCTGGCCACCCATACACTCTCCCCTCATGCCCACAGTGCTGCATGTGTGTGCTGGCATCTGTTGGTGTCCACAGAAGAGTGGTCCACAGGTGTGTGCTGTATGGGCACACTACCATGCGTCCACTGGCAGCAGGGTAACCACTTACTGTCTGGCATGGCTGGGACTGGTGGCATAACTGATTGCCCAGGGTGGCAATGTGCACTGCGCTAAGTGTTGTAGTAAGTCGCGCAAAACCACTTAACGTGGCGCTAGTCACTGAATATAGCATTGCATCTGTATTCATGTCAGTTTGCCCCTTGCATACATTATGATTTTGCCTGGTGCTAATGCAGTTTGCCTGTGCTATTTGTCCTTTTGAATATAGCAGACCCGTGCTAATCCTCTGCAAACGGTTTTTGCCCGGCGCAAAGTTTTGAATATCTGGCCCTCAGTCTCTGTACTGATAGAATCTGTAGAAGTATGTTTCGGGGAAGGGGCAGATCTGTGATGTAGATTGTAGAAGGGAGATTCACAGTGAGAATGGCAGTTTTTCCAACTGTTGTTGGCTAGTGATTTAGTATTCGAGTGTTCAGGTACTCACAGTAATAATATTAAAATTTTTATCAGTTTTTGCTGTTTGCTGTGCTGCTGTTCATTTTTTCAGTCTGTTTAAAAGACTGTGTTGCAGTTTACCGAACTGTTAAAAGTTTCTGTGCATTACCTTTCATCTGTGTGTGTGTGTGCCGTCAAGTCAGACACATTTTATTACACCACTGTAATAGCAGCACTCTTAATTTCTTAGCCCATCTGTGGTATTTTTTCCTGCTTCTATCTAGCTGCTGCCATAAATCTCCCCCCCCCCCAGCAAAATAAGATACTGTTGTTCCACTGTAGGATTTCTGAAGACTGGTTAAGGTCTTGTTGTGCCTGTGCGACTACATCTGTTTAGTGCTCAATTTCTGTCTGGAAGTCACTGTTATTGTTTTTTGGCTTCCCATCCACCAAAAACTGAATAAATATAATGTTGCTGTTAATTGTCTGTGTTCAGTCTATTGACATTTTTGTCACTGTACCACTATCTTGTGTTTCCCCATAGTACTGTGATTGAATAATGTCTCTCCCTGCATATTATAACAATTCACCGAAAGAAAAAGACATAATAAAGAAACATACCTACTGCAGTATTTTTGGCATTGTGCTGTCTTGTGAATTCTCTTGAATTTGTTAGCAACCCGCAAAATTAGAAAAAATCACTGTTTGCAAGAAACGTGTTTGTTTTCTTGGTGACTCTGTGTAATCTAAACAAATGCCCACAAAGACACAGTCAGGCAAAGGTGTTTCTGACTGTGGCGTATGAGCCGCATAAGTTAGTGAAGTATAAGCTTTAGTTCTGTGGTAAGGGTATTCTGTCACATCACGTTGAATAAATAAAAAAATTAAAAATCCTTGAAGAGAAATTGTACTGTATCAAAGATTGTTAGGCCAGTCAAGGTCCCTGAATCTGTATGAGTAGCAGCAGTGCCTGCAACATCAGCATTAGTGTAGGTGGTGTGTGAAATAAATTCTGTGTCTCTGAAATAAAATCTGCCAGCCAGTCCTCAAGTAACAGCAAGTAGCCATGTAGGTAAATGTTGCAAATTAACACCAAGGTTTACCACAGGCATGAGAAGGATGACTTTGAATGTTCAAGTAGTGTTCACAGTACCAGTGTTGTGCATATCTCAGTGCGAACATTGCACTCAGTGTCGTGTCATGATCATGGGTCATGAGACAAATCACGATCTTCATCTTCACGATCACGAATCACACAACTTTAACTTTTTTTGGTCCAACCCTGTTTTTTTTTTTTAATCTTTGGTTTCATCATGAATCAGGACTGGGGGACACCCAGTTGTCATGTCACATCACTTAAGATCCTTGGTCTAGTATGATGCTTCTGTTTGTGTTCATGTTCTGTAGGATGCCCTACTCGAATCTTTGTCCTCACAAGAAGCCAGACCTATTTAATTCTGTAGCTATTATCCTGACGTGAACATTGTACAGTTCTGGGAAGTTCATCATGACTGAATCACACCGTGTCACGATCCCAAGACCTTAGCGTAGGTGGTGTGTGAACTAAATTCTGTGTGTGTGTCTGAAATGAAATCTGCCAGCCAGTCCTCAAGAACAGCAAGTAGCCATGTAGGTAAAAGTTGCGAATTAACACTGGAGGTTTACCACAGGCATGAGGAGGATGACTTTGAATGTTCAAGTAGTGTTCGGAGTACCAGTGTGGTGCATATCTTGGTGAAAATGTTGTACTCATTGTCATGTCATGATCACGGATTCAAGAGCCACAAGACAAATCACGTTCTTCATCTTCACAATCACGAATCACAGCAATTCAACTTTTTTTTGTTCAACATACCAAGCAGGACAGTAACATCTATGTTTGTACCCAGTCACGATGATGTGGTACTGAATAATGCAGGCAAAGCAGACCATCATAGTGCACTGTAAAACAGTGTACCATTGAGGTTGCTGATGCAGTCATGGAAAAAGAATTTCCAAGTGGGTACAACTCTGGCATTGAGGATTGCAAGAGCTGCTTTCCTTTTTTTTTTGCTTCCCTTGATTTCTGCTGGTGTAAAGTATGTAACAGCGGTGACATACAGGCCAGATGAATATAACAAAAGACAGGAACAGCTCCACATGGTACTGATACTAAATGGGGTACTGGAATGAACTTAAAAATGTTGCCTTCATCTGTTTTTTGTAGGTAGCATCAAGGTATTGTGGACTGTCGGTATGTTCCAATCTGAAGACGGACAACCGTTTGGATACACTTATATGCAGACAAGAACAGAGCCACTCAAGGACCACTGGGTGCTCTGTGATGTTGAAAACTGGTAACTGAGCAGTCACACACACCATACACAAAAAAAGGGCTGTCCAGTAATCATTTGCAGTAAAAGATTAAATTGCTTAATTTTCTCACCGCATGGTGCTCATCAATAGTTGTCAGGACCTGAAAGCTCACGGTAACAAGAGTCTAACATTTCACCATAGAAACATAGAAACATAGAATTTGACAACAGATAAGGACCACTTGGCCCACCTAGTCTGCCCATTTCCCTACCTAATGGATAAGCTGCAGATCCTAGTTAACCAACAGCCTACTTCAGATCCTAGTTAACCAACAGCCTACTTCCTCCTACCCCTCCACTAGAATTGCCTTATGTCTGTCCCATGCATTCTTGAATTCCCCCACTGTTTTTGACTCTATGACCTCTTCAGGAAGGCTGTTCCATGTATCCACAACCCTATCTGTGAAGATATACTTCCTCACATTACCTCTGAGCCACCACCCCATCTTCAAATTGTGCCCCCTTGTTCTTGCACATCTCTTTTTATGAAAGATGCTACCCTCTTGGACTTTGTTGATTCCCTTGAGGTACTTGAACGTTTCTATCATGTCCCCCTTCTCCCTCCTTTCCTCGAGGCTATACATCTTAAGTTCCTTTAGTCTTTCTTCATATGTCTTCTGATGCAGACCCTGCATCATTTTAGTTGCCCTCCTGTGGACAGCCTCCACCTTATCAATGTCTTTACGGAGATGGGGTCTCCAGAACTCTACACAGTACTCCAAATGTGGTCTTACCAACTGTCTGTACAGAGGGCCAACAACTTCCTGTTTTCTGCTGGTGATGCCTCTCCCTATGCATCCCAGTATCAGCCCAGCCCTCCTTACTGCCTTCTCACATTGCTGGCTCACCTTAGGTCATCTGATATGACTACCCCATGTCCCTTTCCATTTTGTTGTTGTCGTATCTCACCCTCCATTGTGTACTCTTCACCTGGGTTTTGTTTCCAGGGCATTGCTTTGTGTCTTTGTATTGAATCTAAGCTGCCATACATTTGACCATTCCTCCAACCTTGCCAAGTCCCTTTTCATCCTTTCCACCCCACCTTGCATATCAACCCTGTTGCAGATCTTTGTGTCATCTGCAAAGAGACATACTTTACCTTCCAGTCCCTCTGCAATGTCACTTATAAAGACATTAAAAAGGACCGGCCCCAGTACTGAACCCTGTGGTACCCCACTAGTAACCCTCCTTTCTTCACTGTGGACTCCATTTACTATTACCCGATATGTCCTGTTGTCCAACCAATGTTTTACCCAGGCTACCACCCTGAGACCCACTCCCAGGCTGACTAATTTGTTTATTAATCTTTTGTGCGGGACTGTGTCAAATGCCTTGCTAAAGTCTTGGTAGGCCATGTCCACAGCCCCTCCCTGGTCTACTGCTCTGGTCACCCAGTCAAAGAAATCAATTAGATTTGTCTAACATGACCTTCCCACTGTGAATCCATGCTGCCTTGGGTCCTGTGCCCCACTGGCCTCTACGTACTCAACAATTCTTTCCTTCAGAAGTGATTCCATCAGTTTCCCTACCACTGAGGTCAAACTGACAGGTTTGTAGTTTCCTGCCTCTCACTTGCTCCCACTTTTGTGAAGGGGAATTACATCCACCCTCCTCCAGTCCTCAGGTACCACACCATCCTCCCATGATTTATTAAAAAGCATAGTCAGTGGTGTTACTAGTTCTTCCCTTAGTTCTTTTAGAATTCTGGGGTGAATCACATCAGACCCCATTGCTTTATCCACATTCAGTTTTAAAAGTTCTTTCAGAACCCTTTCTTCTGTAAAAGACTAATATCAACCCCCCTATCCAGAGTGCTTCTATTGACTGGATTAGGTATTTCACCCTGCTTTTTCATTGTAGAATACTGGAGCAGAGGTATTCTGCTCAGTATCCCTGCTTTTTCACTGTTGCTTTCTGCCCAACCCCTTCCTCTTTGTTCAGCCTCAGTATCCCTGCCTTAGTCTTTCTTTGCTCCCTAATGTACCTATAAAAGGTTTTATCCCTCTTCTTAACTGAGTTGGCTATCTTTTCCTCAGTTTGGGCCTTTGCTATTCTGACTGCCTTACCCACTTCCTTCTGCTTTAACTGGTTCAGTTCTCTGTCCTTCTCCTTCTGTGTTTCCTTATACTTCCTGAATGCTATCTTTTTCTCCCTTACCTTCCCCGCCACTTCTTTTGAGAACCATAATGGTTTTTTCTTTCATTTTGATTTGTTTATTTGCTTCACACAAAGGCTTGTTGCCTCTGTGATGGCAGTTTTGATGTTTCCCCATTGTTGCTCCACCCCACCTTCTTGCCTGTTTGCTAGTGCTTTTCTGAGGCACACTCCATTTTGACAAAATCAGCCCTCCTGAAGTCTCATACCTTCATTTTTGTGTGGCTTGACTCTACAGCTAAGTTTATCGTGAACCACAGTGTTTGGTGGTCGCTTGTTCCCAGATGGCTACCCACTTCAAGATGAGAGATCCTCTCTCCATCCCCATTTGAGAGTACCAGGTCTAAGACTGCTTTCTCCCAAGTGGGTTCCAAAACTAGCTGTCTAAGGCATGTCCCTTGTAGTGCATCGAGAATGGCCCTGCTCTTGAATGTGGCTGCAGTAAAGGTGCTCCAGTTATCATCTGGCATATTCAGGTCCCCCATCAGCAATATCTCCCCTTTCTCTGCCATCCCAAGGATGCCTTCTATCATTTCCTTGTCAATTTCCTCCCCCTGAGATGGGGGTCTGTATACAACCCCTGTGTGGATTGTGGAGCCATTTCCAGTCTCCAGGGTGACCCACAGTGCCTCCTCTCCTCTCCTCCCTGTTTACCCTTTAGTTCTGTTGCTTTGATCCCTTCCCCTACATAGAGAGCTTCTCCTCCTCTTCTTCCCTCCCTGTCCCTCCTGTGGATTGTGTACCCTGGTATGTTGACATCCCAGTCATGGTTCTCTGTGTACCATGTTTCTGTGACTGCCATGATATCAAGACACCAAGTAATTGGCTTTTATGAAGATTAAATTAATCAGTGCATATACTCCTTTTAAAGCCCAATGGCTATCATCACATGGCCATTACTTAAGGTGACAGTGCTTTACATGATACAAGTATATACACTGCATATTAAAGTGCATAACAATCTATCAAGAATATAAACAAACACCAATTAAAATCACACTCTGTCATTTACTTGTATGTATTCTGGTGCTTACTCACTCATATACCTATCTAAATACTTTTGTGTTTATTTCAGAAACAACCTGGTATATACCATTTTATCTAGTGGTTTATTTACTTGAAAACTGGTAGTTCATTTTCAAGGAGCATCACAGAAACATCAAACTAAAAGCAAAAAGGCAATGAGCTTGACAGCATGTATCATATCAGAACATGTGCACATTTTTTAGCAAAAATAACTTGGGGGGGGGTATTTCTTGTTTATTTCAAGAGACCAAGGAGGTCCTCAAAATATTACACATCAGCCCTTATTTACTTTTAGTGGACACACAATTTATCCTTACATTTTAACAAATTGCAATGCAATATATACATATGTGAGTCAGGGAACAATGGTGGATAGCGGGGGGGGGATTAGTTCAACACAGAGAAAATGTACTGTTCTAATCAGGGACAGGAGCAAGGACTAAAAAACTTAAATGGGGAAATCCATGGTACAAACACAAACTCTTCAGCGATAGAGCAAGAAAGGGTTTCAGTAATTTAATGCTAAACAACTGTATTTCTATAGTCAGACACAAGAGAAAAAGGTGCATGAGCCTAAATTAGAGGGTCAATGATTCAGGCACATTTTCATTCAGAAAAGGGAAGGGAATTTGGAGAACAAAACAAAACAAAGCAAAAGAGCAGCAAAGAGATGGTATTCTTCATTTACAATTTGGATTCCTGAGGCACCCATTCCAAAAAGAGATATATCTATGGAGGTAATAAACAGATTACTTCACCTTAATCTTAATGTCTAGTTTATAGACACTGGGATGGTCTACATTTATTCATTCAGCACCTTGCTTTTAAAAACGGCTTTAGCTCTATATGGTCATTTAAACCAGATCCCTTATAGGCCCCCATTATGTATATCCAGTAGTTCTCGCTTTGGCTTAACAGGTCATTTCTACTAGCACGTCTGGGCCCTAATTTAACATGTTCCAATCCAATGAATTTGACAATACATTCCATCTTATTCTCTACATTCTTAATATGACATGCCCAAGCATTTTCTAGATTCTAAATCCTTATTGCACTTACATGTTCTCCTATTCTTTCCTTCCATTTTCTCTTTGTTTTCCCTACATAATATACTGTGCATGTACACATAGACATTTGTTTATTTTTTTTTTATTTTAGTCTTTGGTAACCGGGTGAGGCCCACTAGGCACAAGTGCCTGTTTTTAGGGGCGACCTGGGAGCACTGGGCAGTTAAGTGACTTGCTCAGTCACACAGTATGCAAGTGGAGGTTGTGAGAATCAAACTCAGGTCTGGTCTGCTGGCTGTATCAAGCTCGTTCACACCTCGTTTCTCTAACCTCTAGACTATACTGCCAGACGATATACACCACATAAGTTGTATTACAGTTGATAAAGTGGTTAATGTCATGCATTTTTCCACTATATGGATTTCTGAACATACTACATTCATGTATATTTTCACAAAATAAGCAATTACCACACTTTTTACACCCACGTGGTAAAGGGGGCAACCAATTTCTCGGTTGTTCTAGTTTCTGAGTTTGGATACACTGAAGACCTGGAAAGAAGACAAACATATTAATGAAAATTGTTTTCCAAATGATGCATGCAACCTCCCCCCCCCCCAAAAAAATCACTTACCTTTCATGGATTGACATTGTTTGGAACACATGTGCAGTAGCAACATGGTTTCATCACTACGGTCATGGATCTGAGTGCTGTAACCTGAGAATGTAAAATTAAAGAACAGTAATGAGACATGCTCATAATTTACTCAATCACAGCAGTCCACCCCCCAGAAAAAATTTCAATTTTACAGTACCGCATTAGATGGCAGCAAATATGTATGGCATGTGAATGTGACCATGGCCAACACACCGGTGAAGGGTAAACATTCAATATGTATGATGATGATTCTCTGCAAAGGAACAGCATGACAGACTGCTCAGTGCTTACAACACAAAACAAGATTCAATACAAATTAAATGGCAGTGTCTCTGAAAAAACATGACAGTGACAAGTAACATAGAAACATAGAATTTGATGGCAGATAAGGACCGCTTGGCCTACCCAGTCTGCCCATTTCCCTACCTAATGGATAAGCTGCAGAGCCTAGTTAACCAGCAGCCTACTTCTTTCTACCCCCACCCCCTAGAAATGCCTTATGGCTGTCCCATGCATGCTTGAATTCAATCACTGTTTTTGACTCCACAACCTCCTCCGGAAGGCCATTCCATGCATCCACAACCCTCTCTGAGAAAATATTCCTTACATTACCTCTGAGCCACCCCCATCTTCAAATTGTGCCCCTGTTCTTGCACACCTCTTTTTGAAAGATGCTACCCTCTTGGACTTTGTTGATTCTCTTGAGGTACTTGAACGCTTCTATCATGTCCCCCTTCTCCTTCCTTTCCTCGAGGCTACACATATTAAGCTCCTTTAGTCTCTCTTCATATGTCTTCTGGTGCAGACCCTGCACCATTTTAGTGCCCTCCTGTGGACAGCTTCCATCTTGTCTATGTCCTTGTGGAGATTGGGTCTCCAGAACTGTACACAGTACTCCAGATGGGGTCTCACCAGCTGTCTGTACAGAGGGATAACAACTACGTGTTTTCTACTGGTGATGCCTCTCCCTATGCATCCCATTATCCCCCCAGCCCTTCTTACTGCCCTCTCACATTGCTTGCCCATCTTTAAGTCATCTGATATGACTACCTCCAGGTCCCTTTCCATTTTTGTTGTTGCTAGTATCACACCCCATTGTGTACTCTTCCCCTGGGTTTTTGTTTCCCAAGTGCATTACCTTGCACTTCTTAGCATTAAATCTAAGCTGCCATACATTTAACCATTCCTCTAACCTTGCCAAGTCCCTTATCATCCTTTCCACCCCACCTTGTGCATCATCTCTGTTGCAGATCTTTGTGTCATCTGCAAAGAGACATACTTTTCCTTCCAGTCCCTCTGCAGTGTCGCTACATAAAGACATTGAAGAGGACCGTCCTAATACTGAACCTGCGGCACCCAACTAGTGACCCCCTTCTTCAGAGTGGACTCCATTTACTATTACCCTCTGTGTCCTATTCTCCAGCCAATTCTTTACCCAGGCTATCATCTTGGGACCCACTCCCAGGCTGGCTAACTTGTATATTAATCTTTGTGTGGGACTGAGTCAAATGCCTTGCTAAAGTCTAGGTAGGCCATGTCCACAGCCCCTCCCTGATCTACTACTTTGGTCACCCAGTCAAAGAAATCTCATTAGATTCGTCTGGCATGACCTTCCTGTGAATCCATGCTGCCTTTGGTCCCAGCCCCACTGGCCTCTAGGTACTGGGCAGTTCTTTCCTTCAGAAGTGATTCCATCATTTTCCTATCACTGAGGTTAAACTAACTGGTCTGTAGTTTCCCGCCTGCCCTGCTCCCACTTTTGTGAAGGGGAATCACACTCTCCTCCAGTCCTCAGGTACCACCCATCCTCCCATGATTTGTTAAAGAGGGTAGTCAGTGGTGTCACTAGTTCTACCCTTAGTTCTTTTAGAATTCTGGGATGAATCCCATCAGGCCCCATTGCTTTGTCCACCGTTAGTTTTAAGAGTTCTTTCAGAACCCTTTCTTCTGTAAATGGGCTGGTATCAACTTCTGTATCCAGAGTGTTTCTATTGTTTGTTTTAGGTACCTCCCCCTCTTCATTTGTAAATACTGAGCAAAAATATTTGTTTAGTATCTCTGCCTTTTCACAGTCACCCTCTGCCCATCCCCTCCCCTTTATTAAGCCTCATTATCCCTCCCTTAGTCTTCCTTCGCTCCCTGATGTACCTTAAAAAGGTTTCATCCCCCTTCTTAACTGAGTTGGCTATCTTTTCCTCAGTTCGGGCCTTTGATGTTCTGACTGCCTTCCCAGCTTCCTTTTGCTTTAACTGATACAATTCTCTGTCCTGCTCCTTCTGTGATTCCTTGTACTTTCTGAATGCTTTCTTTCTTTTTCTCTTGAACCTTCACTGCCACCTCCTTTGAGAACCATAGTGGTTTCTTACATCGTTTTGTTTTGTTTATTTGCTTCACATAAAGGCTTGTTACCTCTGTGATGGCAGTTTTTATTATTCCCCAATGTTCTTCCACCCCTCCTTCCTGCCCATTTGCTAGTGCATTCCTTAGGCACTCACCCATTTTGGCAAAGTCAGCCCTCCTGAAATCCAGTACTTTTGCCTTTGTATGGCTTAACTCTATTGCTGTGTTTATTGTGAACCATACTGTTCGATGGTCGCTAGTTCCCAGATGGCTACCCACTTCTACATCTGTGATCCTTTCTCCATCTCCATTTGAGGGACCAGGTGTAAGATTGCTCCCTCTCGAGTGGGTTCCAATACTAGTTGTCTAAGGCATGCCCCCTGTAGGGTATCTAGAATAACCCCACTCTTAGAAGTGGCTGCTGCAACTGCACTCCAGTTAACATCTGGCATATTCAGATCACCCATCAGCAATATATCCCCTTTATCTGCCATTCTAAGTATACTTTCTATCATTTCCTTGTCCAATTCCTCCCCCTGAGAGGGGTGTGTATACAACCCCTGTGCAGATTGTGGTGCCATTGCCCACCTCCAAATTGACCCACAGTGCTTCTTCTCCTCTGTGTTTACCCTTTTGTTCTGTTGCTTTGATTCCTTCTGTTATGTAGAGAGCTACTCCTCCTCCTCTTTTACCCTCCCTGTCCCTCCTGTAGATAGTGTATCCTGGTATGTTTATGTCCCAGTCATGGTTCTGTGTGTACCATGTTTCTGTGACTGCCACAATATCCAGATGTTCCTCCTCCATCAAGGCCACTAATTCAGGAAGCTTGTTACCCAGACTACGGGCATTGGTACTCATTGCTCTCTATTTTTTGATGGCTTTACCTTCTGTAGCAGCATCCCTCACTGACCTTTCTACCTTGGTCTTTTTCTCATTTAGTACCCTGTTTTGTAGGGGGAGGCTAACTTATCGGTGTAGGTATGAATACACACACACAGGGCAGTATGTTTCAGTCAGCGCAGCCGAAGAATTTACCAGAACATCAAATTACCGTAAAGTTCAACCCATGGTAATCTGTGGCTATCATCATTTAGCAACACACTGTACATCAGCAGCAGCAGAAAACAGAAGGACAACAACTGCAGCAGCAGCAGCAGGCACCAGCAAGCCATTTTTGTGTTGCTTGCACGCATGTGAAAGAAACACATTGCTGCAGTGGAATCAGTTAATGAGATGCCTTTATGCTCAAAGAAACTCATGTCATGATCCACTGTGTTCTGTAAACACATTAGTCTGCAGCTGTTATCTCCCATGACCTCCCCCCACATTCACTCTCTCTCTCTCTCTCTGTCACACACACACACACACACACACACACACACACACAGCGTGCCTAGAGGGGACAGCTGCATTCTTTAAAGTGGGGTTAGCTCTGAACTGACAGAGCCACAGATTTATAATTCTCATTTAATTGCTAAGTGGTCCAGCACTTCACTTATGTGTGTCTCACATGCAGGAAGTGTGGACAGTTGATTAGCTGGACCAATCAGTACAGATCATTATAGCTTCAGGAATGTTTTTTTTTTATTCTCACCCAGTGACTTGATAGAGAAGTTATACAGTACTCAAAAGATAGCTCTATATGCAGTCAACTGGTGGAAAAGTGAACAGGAGTCTGGATTTCTTTTACTATTACTTCTGCAGTGGGAAACTAAAAATGATTCTCTACAAACTAGAAAAAGTCCTACGAGGCATGGATCAGTACAGGTACTGCCCTACTGGAATTGTGAAAAATGTAAATTTGTTGTAGTATGCAATGCTTTTAAGTAATTGTTTCTTAGAAACAAAGGCAGAAGAGTTAACCCCTGGTAATACTACATCTAACACAAACACATATTGACTACATCTTGAGATTTCAGATGTCAAAATAAATCACATAAGGGCTTATATCACCTTATTATTGTTATTATATTAGGAGGGACCTCCTTGTAAATGAGTGTGTTCAATTGTGTTTTCCTGCAAATAAACTGGAAACTTGAATTTGAAACTTATATTAAGAGTACACAGTGATCCTGTATGTGTAGTAACTTGACTTCCCTACCTTACAGTATTTATGCTGTGTAAGGCAGTCATCAAAATATTTAAATAAAATCATTTAACAATAAAATCATTTGACAATCCTAATTTTATGGCCCTTAGAGCCAGATAGGGTTTTTTTCAACTTTGGTGCATATCTCAAGCATTTTGGGGAATTTTGCAACTAGGTTTTCAACATGGGATTATTGGGACCCCTCCTCATGAATTCAACCACTGTTATGGCATTATTCGGTCCTGAAAGGTGATTTAGCGGTCACTGCATGGAATCACTTTTCAGGCCTGATTAATTAAATGACAGTGCCACTGTTCTTGAGGTGGGCTCTCAAAAAGCCTATGTTGCAAATTTGGTGAAACAAATCCAAGAAATAACTGTTTTACGAGTGTGCATTGCACAGTTTCTACGCATGCTCATAACTTCACAAATCTGCAATATTTTCACTCAAGATTTTCAACATTGGCATTTTTACATACCTCCATATGAACAGTACAGTTGTCATTTTTCATGTCCTGGCTGAAATGTGTTTTCCTACTTCCGGCACAGAATAGCATGGTCACTGTGGGAAATTAGTATTTAGGACAGATTAAGAAAACCACAGTGACACTGTTCACGAGCAGAGGTCCTAAAATGCCTATGTTGAAAATTTGGTGATGAAAGTCCATTAAATGATTGTGCTATAAGTGGGCATTGCTCAATTTCCATGCACCCTCATAACTTCACAAATCTGTAATATTTTCACTCCAAATTTTCAACATTACCATTTTACCACACCTCCTTATGAACAGTACAGCTGTCATTTTTTACATCTCACCCAAAATGCGTTTTCACACATGTAGCACACAATGGTGCTGTCGGTGAGCGAAATCAATGTTCAGGACAGATTAAGAAAATCACAATGACAGTGTTCATGAGCATAGGTCTTAAACTGGCTATGTTGAAAATTTGGTGAAAAAAGTCTATAAAATGACTGTGTTACAAGCGTGCATTGCACAATTTCAATGCACCCTCATATATTCACAAATTCGTAATATTTTCACTCCAGATTTTCAACATTGACATTTTTCCACACCTCTTTATGAACAGTACAGCTGTCATTTTTCACACCCTGGCTGGATGTGTTTCCTCACTTCCAACGCAGAATAGCGTGGTTGCTTTGGATAATCAGTGTTCAGGACAGATTAAGAAAATCACAGTGACACTGTTCATGAGTGGAGGCCCCAAAATGCCTATGTTGAAAATCTGCAGTAAAAAATCCCCAAACTAATTACATTACGGGTATGTGTTGCGCAGTTTCTATGCACGCTCATGACTTCACCAGTTTTTTCATATTTTCACTGCAGATTTTGAACATTGCCATTTTTTACACCTCCTCATGAACAGTACAGCTGTCATTTTTCACATTCTGTTCAAAATGTGTTTTGCAGCTGTTGTGCCAAATGGCAAAGTCACTGTGCAAAATCACCTTTCCGCTAATGAATTGATAGTGTCACTGTTCATATGGTGGGGTCACAAAAAGCCCATGTTGAAAACCTGGAATAAAAATACCAAGAAACACCCAGGGTGTTAGGGTTTTCAACCATAATGACCTACCCTGGAGGCACTGACAGGCATCAGAGGTGTGACTTGGGATTGTCAACAATAATGATCATGCCATTCCACCCCCACCCTGCAGCCAGTGACAGGCATCAAGGTGCACCTTGGACCCTTTGGCCCCAGAGTTCATCCCATTCTCCTATACTGCACCCATTTCAATGTATTTCCTTATGGAATGAGGTGAGTGTAAAGCCTGGACACCCCAAAGCACACCTCAACACTTGTAAGTGTCTGCAGGGAAGGGTGAAGTGAAATGTTGTGACTGTTATGGGCGATGTCCCAAAGGCACACCCCATGCTTGTCCATCCCTGCAGGGTGGGGGTGGAGTTGGCATCAGTTCAATACTTCACTGACATTCCCATACTGCATCTGTCTAACTCCTGCACTTCCACTGCTAAGGCCAACAAGCAACATTTGGCATTGACAAATGCTTGTCTCAGTTGATACACTTATACAGAGTTCTGGCTCTAGGTGCACGCTTTTAGCAGTGCATCAAGAAATACTTGTGACTATTCTTAACAGTTTTTCATGTGATTATTCTTCATCAGGACTTTTCATGACATTTAAAGAGCAGCAGGCACCAGAAATCCATTTTCTCACTCGGTACAGTTATGCAGCATTCTGGCTCTAGGTGCATGTTTTTAGCAGTGCGTCAAGAAACACGTGAGACTTTTCTGAACAGTTTCTCATGTGATTATTCTTCAGTGGGACTTTTCATGATAATTTTTTTGGGGCGATTGTAACTGTATGTGATGGTAGTGTATTTTGATTGTAGTTTTGGGTGTGCTATGAAAACTTAACACGGTCAACAGTAACAAAAAATAATATAGCATGGCAAGTACAGCAGCAGTGCAATAATCAGGTGACAATTTTTACCTAAACTTTTGTATTCCATTTTTGATTGGTACTTATCTACTGACTTGTCTATATGATACCCTTCTTTCCACAATTTATAGCCCCTGTACTCCTTTTTTCACATCTGAAATAATAAACAGAGCATTACTTTTAATCTGCCTTGCAGCCAGTTTCCATCAGTATTGCCACCAGTTTTTGTACATCTATTATTTAAAATTATTTTTATTGTGACTAAAATGAACTAGCATGCAATCCAGAAGGCCACGTCCACCACCATGACCTTATGGAGCAGTAGGTGTTCAAAAACAGCTGGGTATACTGATGAAAATCAGATCTGAACAATATTAAAAGGAGCACTACTTTTATTATTTCATATCTAAAAATAGGAAGTAAGCACGCTATAACCCATGGAAAACAATGGGTGTATCAGGACATTGATGCACACCCTGGGTGCATTGTGAGGCGTGAGGGATTGCCTGAGTGACTTAAAGCACCTGGGAGGGAAGTGCATTAATGATCTGATGCACCCATGGGATGGAGTGGACTATCACACTTATAAAACAGGCTAACTAACTGTAAAAAGCAAAAAATAAAAAGCTTTTTACAATCAGCATGCCAACTTTTGGTGTACCAGGACATTAATGAATGGTCAGGTGACACTTTTTGCCCAATGGCAAGTCGTCACATCTGACCTTTCATTAATGACCATTTTATAATGCAGCATCACATTAATTGTGGAAGGAATGGTATCATACAAGTCAGTAGATAAGGGACAATTGAAAATAGAATAAAATAGTATAGGTCAAAATTGTTGACATATTATTGCACTGCTGCTTTAGCACAATACAACAGGAAGAAAACAAAAAAATAAATACTTTTTCTGTATGTAAAAAGATTATTAAGCAGGAAAAGAAGAAAAGAGCAGGACAGGATTTCTTTATATTTTTTTATTTTATAATTTTTTGGGTGTGTTTTTTATATTTTTTTTGGGGAGTCAGGAAAAATAAAGACAGAACACACAATACAAATTAAAAAGAAAACAAAAAGACTACCTGGCCTGGTTCTGACTAATCAGCGGCTGGTGCATAGCCATTATTTGCAGCTGATGAGTCTCCATTCAGTCAAACTGCTGCTGCATTTTGTCGACCATGTTACCGAGGTGGTCGACTTCATGCCACAGTAGGCCAAGATCTGCCAGTGTGGCTGGGCTTTTGGATGGGTTGAGCTCGTGTGCAGGTGAGGGAGACACCACTTTTTCCCTCTCCCTTCTGCTGTGTTTCTCATGCTGTGCAGGCTGAGGCCATGCTGACAGCTCTTGCACTGCAGGAGCATTTCCTGCTACTTCAGCCACCTTGGCCTCCAACTCTGCATGGTGGTGGACAGTAAGATGAGTTCTCTGGCCAGCTGTTCCCAGATGTGTACCCTTCCAACCATGCTGCACCATCATGCCACAGACATTGCATTTCACCACACTAGGGTCACCTGGCAGTGTGGTGAAAAAATGCCACACTGCTGAGCTGTGGGGAGGACCAGGCACAGGCAGTGGAAGGGCACCAGATATTGTGGGCTGCTGTACAGCTGGGGGCAGAACAACCTGCTGCTGCTGTTGTTGTTCCTGTGGCTACTGTTCCTGCTGCTGCTGCTGTTGTTGTTCCTGTGGCTACTGTTCCTGCTGATGCTGCTGCTGCTGTTGTTGTTGCTCCTGTGACTGCTGTTCCTTCTGCTGCTGTTGTTGTTGCTGTTGTTCCTGTGGCTGCTGTTCCTGCTGCTGCTGCTCTTGTTGTTGTTCCTGTGGCTGCTGTTTCTGCTGCTGCTGCTGTTGTTGTTGTTGTTCCTGTGGCTGCTGTTCCTGCTGCTGCTGTTCTTGAACATTGGCCAGTGGTGGGGGGGGGGTAGTGCTAGGTGCCATCAGTGCTGCTTGACTGATACTACTAACTCCAATGCCGGTGGACACAACATTTACAGGGAGGGGAGCACTAGATGGGAACAGGTTTTCATGGTTGATGCGAACACCACCACCACCACACATCCTTGGGCTAAGACAACCACCACAAGTCCCCGCAGGAAATAGCCTCTCTCCATTTGGAAAAAAATAAAAGAATGCAAGCATTCAGAAGAATACAAAAAAGAAAAACTGTGAAATCAGGACTCAGGAATATGATAACAAAAGGGGAAAACTGAAAAGCAGAAATATGGCAGTAAACAGAAACACTGAGTAAATATTTAACTAGCACTATGCAAACACTCTAAAAAAAGCTTCTTCTTCAGCACAGGGCAAGGGAAAGTGAAACTGTCTTGCCTGATTAACTTCCTGCCTGCATCATGTGACCTGCAGACTGTCAGACATGTGATCTGTGGGCTGTTTCTTGCCAACTTCGCCTTCTCAAAATGTAACGCAAAGTGAACGCGAAGTGCACAAATGCAAAGTCCATTAAGGTGAATTTCAACTTTTTAATGGGAATTTCATGTAGTGTTACATGAATGCGAAGTTGCCTACTTCGCCTTAACTCTGCAGGTGAATTTAAACTTTGCTGCATCTGTAGTGGCAAGCATGCAGTCTGACAAAACCCAAACCTCTTTAGAGTTGGCAGATGTAGTAAGTTTCAGCTCTGACATGTCTGCCAACAAAGTTTCAAGCAAACGTGTGATATAGCCCAAAGATGATTGCTTAGAGGCACCCATTGTGCCAGGCGCTCCCAGTTCTGCCATGCTGCCATGAGGAAGTAGTCGGGGCTGGTGCCAACCACATATTAGGGGGAAGGGCCTATTGCACAGTAAATTCTAAATTGTGAGATACTGCCTCTGCCTGTAAGCAATCGGCGCTCTAGGTAAGGTTCCCTCCGTATTCTGCCACACACTGATAGTACAAGGAAACTGCAGTCTGCCGGTTGCCTTAAGAAAACAAAAGTAAAAAAAAAAGAGGATTGGGATGGAGGAGTTGGCTTAAGTGGCCATTCAGTTCAGCATCTGCGAATGCCATTGTTTTGAACTTTGCTACCAGCCCTGGGACTAACCTTATGCTACACTTAAAGAAGGGAACCCATTTGAGAACTGTCTTTGGATAGGTAGCCAGGTGCCTCAGAAAGGCCCCTTGCAGGAAATGTAGGATGCCCTTGCTCCTACTTGCAGCTGCAGCCAGGATGTTCCAGTCTACATCCAACAGACTAAAGTCCCCTATAATTACTGCATCCCCTTTGCTTGCCATTTTGCCTATGCCCTCCCCCCAAATTCTGTTCAATTCCTCCAACTGTGTTGTTGACCTGTACACCACCCCCACATGTATAAAGGCTTTGGACCCCATCTCTAAGCCAACCAAGGAACCTCCAGCCCTTCTTTTCCCCACTGTGTCTTGGTATTTCCATGGTCTTTTTACCTTGCCATATATATAAAACAACACCCCCCTCTTCATCTTTGCCCTATCCTTTTGAAACATGTTTTAACCCAGTATGGCCACCTCCCAGCTGTGGTTATAGGTGCACCATAGTTATGTTATGGCCACCAGATCCACCACTGCAATGGTAGCCTCAGGGTTAGGAATTTTATTTCTTAGGCTCCTTGCATTGGTGCACATGGCTATCTATTCATTTTGACCCTTCTTGCTCCTAATTTGCCATCCCATCCTAAGACCATGCTTCACTCTTCTAATTTCTCTGGTATGATTCTTCCCCTTTTTATCCTTCCTCTGCCCCACTCCCTCATATTTTTCTCAGCCCTAGATCCACCTCTTGACCCTCCAGTCCCTCCCCCACTGCCACTACTCCCCACTGCCCCTGGGGAATTTATTTCCCCTGGGTTCTTCTTCATGCTACTCCACTGTCTGGTGGGGAGGCATTCTCAGCCTCCATCATTTCTTCTACTTTCCCCTTGGCCAATTTGAATGCCCTTCAAGGTAGCATTCAAATCTTCTACTCAGGACTACTGTTCCCTTCTTGGATGGATGGAGTCCTCCCTAGCAGCCTAAAGCTATCCTGCACCACTCCTGTTGCATTCCCTGCCAGGTTATTTTGCCCCAGATGAACAATTACACCCAGTTTCTCCCCCTGCCCCACCACCCTAGTGATCCTAAGGATCTGCTCCCAATCCCTCCATGCCAAGGCACCAGGTAGGCACCACACCTCCATCCTTCCCTCCCTCCCATGGTGTTTCCAAAACTAATCCTCTAATGATGAGTCCCCCTCCAGAAGTTGCTTCCTCTTCTGTTGGGGGTCCTCCACCTCCCAACTTGGGGCCTTCACTCTGAAGGCCCCCCCACATCCTCCCTTACCACTATCACGGGTGCCTAATGTTGGCAGTCCTGGCCTGCTACAATGGCAAAACAGTGGCGTAGTGGGACTCGCTGAGGAATGCATTCTCTTCATCTTATCCCCACCCATCTAGACACCACTATAGTGCAGCCACCCCACCTTCTTGACACCCTTTGAAGCAATGGTGGTGGACTTGGTTGCCCCTGAGTGTGGGAAGAGGTCCCCTGAATCTTTGCCAGCTCAGCCCAGAGTCTAGAGGCCTTCTTCCTTAGCCCAGAGAGGTGCATGCAGATGGACAGCACCTCAGTCTTCAAGATGTCTCCTTGAAGACTGCTGCTCCATACCCACTGCACTGCATCATTCCTATCATTCCCAAATCTACTCCACCTATGACCTGAAAAAGAATGTATGCTCTATATCCCCCCCATATGGTTTTTCTTGATTTTCCTTTTTTTTGTTCAGATTATCCATTGTTGCTATTACTCTAGGTAGGTTACAAATTGCTTTCCCCTTAAGCTGTTAATTAGACTTTACTTTCTTTTTTCCCTTTGTGCCCTTACCCTAAATAGTGTGTCATTAGTTTCCTCTTATTCCCCCCTTAATCCCTTTGCATTCCTACCCTAGATAGGGTGTCACACCTATTTCTATTTATGGTCTACCATTTACCCTCCACCCTTCCCTGTAGTGAATGTTATAATGGCAGTGACCAGATACTGTACCTTACTTTAGTTGACCAGCAGAGGTTTAGCCCTTTTTCTAGTATTACCCCATAGACTGTACTTTTGTATTTCTTCTGCAGCAAAGGGAGCTCTACAAGGGGTGTATCTATTTATTTATTTATTTTATTTATTTATTACATTTTGGTGACCGGGTAAGCCCATTGATCCCCGGAGGTCCCTTTTTCAGAAGCGAACCAGGATTATATAGCATTGATAAATAACACAGTCTGGTATTGAAATACTACAGTATGATACAGTCAGCTGGTTGCATTTGATGAGAAGAACATACAGTCATAGTGTTGTACAGGAGAGTATCAGAACTGGTGACTAGACAAGGAAATGAGTGAGGAGGGTGTTAGACACATTGCTGATACAAATTATACTCTGAGGGTAGTATAGAACTGTGAGATACAGATGTCCATGTGAGGGTCCCAGGAGCCCTAGCAATGGCATTTGGTAGATGCCATCATGTGAGCCTTGAGCCTAGTGCAGAAACTTTTAATAGAAGGTGCTTCCTGCACCCCTGAAGGGAGGAAGTGCCACAGGGTGGGTGCAGTGTGAGCGAATGACTTGCTCCCCACCTTGGTTCTTACTCTGGGGATTGCTAGGAGGATACGTTCCATTATGCGGAGGAGCCAAGGAGCAGACTTTATCACAATGAGTCCAAAGAAACTGGGAGGAGGAGTTGGGCTGATTAGTTTGATGGCTCTGCATAGCAGAGGGTACTGGAGGTGAGCTTCCCATGAGGGCCAATTTAGTTGGGATAGGGTGTTACAGTGGTGGTTCCTGGGGTTTGACTGGGCAGTGAACAGAGACACCTTATTGTACAGGACTTGTAGTCTGTTCATTTCAGCACTTGCCGCTCCATGCACCACTGGGGCTGCATAGGTGAGTGTCATGAGGAGGATGCTGAAGGCAATTGAGACCCTTGCTTCAAGTATCAGCTGGTCCTTCAGTCAGTAGAGGGTGCCTAGCTTCCCATGTAAGGTTTTTGTGACTTGGTCCACATGGCTCTTGAGGGTGAAACTCTGGTCCAGGGTAAGGCCAAGGTATTTTAGTGATTCTACTACCACTAGGCTGCTACCAGACATGGAGGTTAGGTGTAGGTGTTGTTTTCTAGCATGTCCAAGAGATCTTGGACTGAACAAAATGGCCTTGGTCTTATTTGTATTGAGGACCATTCTGTTCTTAATGAGCCAGTCCTTGAGGGAACTCAGGTCACCTTGGAGTAATGGGCTGAGGTCACCCAGATTAGTGGAGGGTCGATAGATGATGACATCATCCACATTCTGGACCATAGTGCTGCCGCCACATTGGTTACTCAGTTCATTAGTGAAAAGGAGAAGAGGAGTGGGCAGAGTATTGACCCTTGTGGCACTCCCACTTTTAGTGGGAGTGGATCTGATAAGGCATCCCTCCACTTTACCTTCTGTGTGCGACCGGTTAAATAGCTTTCAAACCACCTTAGAGAATGGCTGTCAAGACCTACATTGCCCAATTTGGCTAGTAGCAGATTGTGATTGACCAGGTCGAAGGCCTTGGATAGGTTGATGAAGACCGCACCAGTAGGGGTCCCCTTGTCCAGTTCTCTGAGTACGTCTGTCGAGAGTTTGGTAAGGGCAGTATCCATTCCATGCCGGGTTCTGAAGCCATGCTGTGAGGGTGCCAGAAGTTGATGAAACTTCAAGTATTCTCGGAGTTGCCCATAGATCAGCCCATCTTGTATCTTTGACAGAATGCAGTGCAAGGAGATTGGCCTGTAGTTGCTGATAGACTTCTGAAGGCCTCCCTTGTGGATTGGGACCACATAGGCCTGTTTCCACTGCTCGGGGACTACACCCTCTTTTAGAGATCGATTAATGAGCCAGGTAAGGGGTGTGACCAGGGACGGGGCACCTTCCTTCAACAGCCTGGGGTGAATCCCATCGGATCCCCCAGAGCCAGTAGTTTTTAGGGTCCATAACAGTGTGAGGACTTCTTTTGGTTTGACCAGTCTGAGATGGAAAGTTGGCGGTCAAGGTTAGGAGTAACCACATGTTGGGGTCCGTATAGAGGGGAGATAATCCAGCCTTGTAAGAGTCTAGGTTGGTGAAGTGGTGGTTGAGTGTTGTGGCGATATAGGGGTCATGTGTTAGTTGTCCGTTTACCTCAATGGGGCCTAATTTGGAATTGCCATTCCCCTTTAGCAACCCATTGGTGTGGGCCCAAAAAAGTCTAGGGTTCCCTAAGTTCTTTTTTATGAAGTTACATGATATACTCCCTTTTGGCCATTTTGATGGCCAGTTTACACCTGTTTCTGAGAGTTTTGTAGCTCACGTGGTCAGCAGGTAGGGAGGAGAGCTAGGTTTATCATTAGGGCCTTCAGTGGGGAGGGGGATGATCCACTTGTAGCAGCTTCCCCTGGTTCGAAGTTTTTTCAAGGGGCAAATAGGTTGGCTGTGGTATTGAGTGTTCTCTGAAAGAAGGCAACTGGGTTGTCCAGAGAGGGGAGGAGTTTGATTGGGCTCCAGTCTATGCTGCTAAGGTAGCAGGAGAGTTGTTCTGGTGAGAGATGGATGTAATCATGTGCAGCCAGGATTCGCGGTCGAAACCTAGGAGCCCTATTTTTCCATATACAGAATATAGGGGAGTGGTCACTCATGGCATCGGCTAGGGTGCTGGCAGCCTGGATGTTACAGGGGTTGGTCACTAGTGCCCAGTCAGGGGTAGAGTGGTTCCCTGTTTTGTGGTTCAGTCTTGTAGGTCCTGATATAATCTGCATAATATTCCCCAGTTTTTCTTAAACAAGTATAGAATGTTAGATTTGACCATATTAAACCTGAGGCTCCAGCAGTCTGACAAATCACACAGCTCGTTCATGTCCCTCTGAAGTTTGTCCCTATCCTCCAAGAAGCCAGTCCCTCAGTAACCATGATGTAACCAGCAAACTCAAGAAGCCTGCTGATGACCTCAGCTTCCAGATAGTTAACGAAAACACTAATCATCACCTACCCCAGTACTGACTCCTGACAGGTGCAACTTGGGCAGTAGAATTGCTTTTCACTTGGAATAGTGCCATCACCACACCACTTAGAAATTCACCATGTGTATACCACACTGGTGCACATTGCAGAGAAAGTTGCAATGCACAATAATCAAAGGCCTTGTCAAAATCAAAATTATGTCTGTGACCCTGCTCTTGTACACCTTCCTAATTTTCCACTAAAATAAGCTGATTTATTTTGTTTAAGATGATATAACCCTCAGAATGTCATGCTGAGAAGGGCTGAGCAACTTGGTCTCACCCAAGTACTTTATAATTTATTCCTTGATAATTGCTCCTAGGACCTTGCCTGAACTGATATCAGGCTGACCTACCTGTAGTTTCCCAGGTCTGACCTTGTCCCATTCTTGAAAATGAGGACCATATTTGCTGCTTTCCAGTCTTATGTTAAGCAAGAGGGCTTTGGTGTTGTCTGCTGCACCTACCATTACCCTGTTGCAGGTTCCAGGTCATCTTTGTCTTCTAGCTAGCTCACCTGGAGATAGTCTCTTTTCAGTTGTGACAGACATTATTTAACAATATCAGTTGCATTAAGTCACCTTAAGTCCATGTTGAGCGGGGGGAGGGGTCCTTATTGGTCCTTTTTTCCTTACTGCATACAGAGATGCAGAACTTTGTTTTTTGTTTTTGTTAACTTCTTTAATATGGCATACATGTGTGCAGTATTACCAAACTCACACAGTTTCTCAGGACATTTTGATAGCAGGTCCTTCATCATGGCAAGGTCCCCCTTTCTGAGCTTCTGGATCCCGGTGGCTGATGCCCATCTAGTCTTCCCTTTTTTGTTTAGGAAATATGTAGTTTGAATTCAATTGTTTCATTGTAGGTAGCACTGAGATGTTATGTTGTTATTTGGCATTCTGAAAGCAATGCTTCCATTTGTTAAACATGGTCTTAAAACATTGAAACAGTGGCAATAACATGTTTATCACCACAGCTGGTAATTAATAGCTCATGATAATACTTTTCTTGTTTTGCTCTATTTATCACCACTCCTGCTGTAAGTGCATGAACATTTAAAGTGTTTAGTACAATTTTGGAACAGTAATATTTTCCTGCCATGTGTTGTCAATAAAATCTATTGCTCTTGGCACCATATAGTTGCTCTATATCCTACATTTTAAGTTCCTCCCCCAAACATGACAAAGGATTCCCACATCTGTCGGGTATAGGTCAAGAGGCCTGGGTAACCTCATCAAAAGAGCATCTTTTTTTCCTCCTCCCCCATGTCATCTTGCTTGCCAAGAGGAGTGATGACACAGTAGACTCTGGTAGGCTTCCATTCTGGGTCTTGTCCAGCAGCCAAGCATTTTTTTCTTTTGACCTATGGACGAACCCAATAAAGAACGTCTGTAGAGCTCAGACTTGCAAGTCCCACATCTGTGGTGAGTTCCAGTCAAATTCCCCCAGAGTTTTAAAAAGGAAATGAAAAAGGAACAGGGAATGGCGCTAGTGGAGATGTTAGCAAAAACAGTAAAATGAAATAAAACTGAAATAAAAAAACTATATCAAACAAAATACTGTAAATGTGAGTTATTCCCTCTGTTTTATCAGAAATTATTTCTTGGTCCATTTTATCATGGCATACAGTAACTTAATAAGTACTGCTCCACATCTGTTTGCATTTTGTTCAAGTGTAAAAGTACAATGTCTCCATAAACCAAGTTATAACATGACTACTTAGAAGTAAATTTATGTTTCTACTATCATAATATGAAACAGACATGTGCTGAAGATGAGGGGCAGTAGTTTTAATGTTAGATTGCTTTCTTATAAAGCAAAAGGTATATTCACTGGTGAGGTCTTGATTTGATTTCTTTATCTTCATTTACCCCTAGCTCTTATAATTGTATGGGTGGTGCTCGCATTCACACAGCTACATAAAGGTAGGGGTTGCAACACTTTTGGAGGTTTTCTTGTTGCGTTATTCTTACTGTCAGCCATCGCTGAAGCCAACTAGGCCATTGACTCTAGGACACTCCCTACCTCTTGCTCCTTTTGATCTTCCTGCTGTTTACACCTGCCTGCCATGCTGAGACTGAAGAACATTACTGGCTTCTCTCTTGATACCCTCTGCATACATGTTTCTATCATCCCATCTGTTGAATTCTTAATGTCATCCTAATCCACTTTATTATTGCCTGTCACTAAACAATTGTTTGGATACATTCCACTCTGTTTTGTCCTACAATTTATTCCCATGCATATATGTGAACGTTTATCCTACTGTGCTAAAGCCCCTTGAGATGTAGCCGCTCAGTGTCAAGGTAGTCCTAGGGGGCAGCTGCAGGTTATTGAGGATATTGATGTTCTATATAAACATATTATTATTCAATTAACAATACACACTGAATGAGGTACAGAAAAAAATGCAGCAGTACAGGAGGTTATTCTTTTAGCAAAACAAATGTATAATGTGTTGTGCTGAAAGCAGAGAATTGAGCATGAGGAAAGTGATACACCATAATATAACCATTACAGTGTATGTCACTATAGCATAGGGAATTCCCTTATTTGGATTTTTAATGATCTCTGCATCCTCTGATAATGGCTCTAGCTTTCCAAATTTCCTTTCTTGTCTGAGCACAGCTTTGCATTGATGGTTCAGTGTTAGAATTCTCGCCTCCCATGTGGGTGACCTGGGTTCGATTCACAGACAATGCATTCACCAATTGTATTACTGTTTCCTAGCTGTGCTTACTGTTGCTGAGTTGTAATCTCACTGTATTGTATTATATTATATTGTATTGACTTGTATTGAATTGAATTCACACTGAATACTGTTCATGCTAATCCGCTGTACTTGTATTGTTGTCTTCTGTTGTATCTGACTCTAAACCCTTTGAAAATAGGCCCTGCCAAAAGAGTTTTATGAAAAACAAGAAACATGGTTCAAGAAAAACATACTGCTGTTGAACACACACACAGAAAAACATGCTGTTAAGCCACACCTCCTTTGACCTGACTACCCAACCACTCCTTCTAGTCAAGACCTCCACCAGTGTGCCATTAGAAGGGGTGGACTCTTTCAAATACCTGGGTTTGACGCTTGATGAACACCTATTCTTTGACATGTATACAAATAATATTGTTACATAGAAACATAGACTTTGATGGCAGATAAGGACCACTTGGCCGACCTAGTGTGCCCATTTCCCTACCTACAGGATAAGCTGCCGATCCTAGTTAACCAACAGCCTATTTCTTCTTTCCCCCTACAAGAATTGACTTATGTCTGTCCAATGTATTCTTGAATTCTCCCACAGTTTTAGACCCCCCAGCCTCCCAAGGAAGGCTGTAAAATGTGTCTACCACCCTCTCTGTGAAACAATACTTCCTCACATTGTCCTTGAGCTGTACCCCCTCTATCTTCAAATTGGGTCCCCTTGTTCTTGCACATCTCTTTTTCTGAAAGATGCTACCCTCTTGGACTTTGTTGATTCCACTGATGTACTTACAGTGGCGTGAAAAAGTATTTGCCCCCTTCCTGATTTTCTCTATTATTGCATATTTGTCACACTGGATGTTTTCAGGTCTTTAGACAAAATATAATATTAGATAAAGGGAACCTGAGTGAACAAATAACACTTTTTTTTTTTAGTTATTTCATTTATTTAACGGAAAAAGTTAACCAACACCAACTAGCACTGTGTGAAAAAGTAATTGCCCCCTAGTTAAATCAACCCAATTAAAGGGATAATTAGAGTCAGCAGGCTGAACACAGCCAGGCTTGATTACAGCCAGCCCTGCTCAATATAAACCTCACTTATTTTGACCCTTACCATCAGATTCACGTTGCCTGCACAAAGATTCAACAAGCACAGTATGCCATGATCAAAGGAAGTTCCTGAAAAGATCAGAAAAAAATTTGCTGCCCTCTATCAGTCTGGAAAGGGTTACAAAGCTATTTCTAAGGCTCTGGGACTCCATCGAACCACAGTGAGAGCCATAATCTCCAAATGGAGAACACTTGGAACAGTAGTGAATCTTCCCAGGAGTGGGCGGCCCTGCCAAAATTACTCCAAGGGTGCAGCGAAATCATCCAGGAAGTCTCAAAGGATCCTAAAACAACATCTAAAGAACTGCAGGCTTCTCTTGCCTCAGCTAAGGTCAGTGTTCATGACTCCACAATCAGAAAGAGATGGCAAAAATGGGCTTCATGTGAGAGTAGCAAGGCGAAACCACTGCTAACCAAGAAGAACATAAACGCCTCCTCATTTGCCAAGAAGCACCTGGATGATCCACAAGCCTTTTGGGAAAATGCTCTATGGACAGATGAGTCCAAAGTGGAACTTTTGGATGACATGGATCCCATAATGTCTCGCGTAGAAGCAAACACAGCTTCCACAGTAAGAACACCATACCAACAGTCAAACATGGTGGTGGTAATGTGATGGTGTGGGATGCTTTGCTGCCTAAGGACCTGATGACTTGTCATAATTAAAGGAACCATGAATTCTGCTCTGTACCAGAAAATTCTTAAGGAGAATGTCCGTCATCCTTCCATCAGCTGAAGCTGAAGCGTAGTTGGGTCATGCAGCAAGACAATGATCCAAAACACAAAAGCAAGTCCACATCAGAATGGCTAAAAGAAGTAAAATTAAAGTTTTGGAGTGGCCTAGTCAAAGTCCAGACTTAAACCCAATAGAGTTGCTGTGGCAGGACCTGAAACGAGCAGTTCATGCTCGAAAACCTACCAAATGTTACTGAATTAAAGCAGTTCTGAGGAAGAGTGGTTAAAATTCCTCCACAGCGATGTGAAAGACTGATATTGAATTATAGGAAGTGTTTGGTTGTAGTCATTGCAGCTAAATATGGCGTAACCAGTTATTAAGTGTAAGGGGGCAATTACTTTTTCACACAGTGCCAGTTGGTGTTGGTTAACTTTTTTTCATTAAATAAGTGAAATAAAAAAAAAAAACAAGTGTTATTTGTTCACTCAGGTTCCCTTTATCTAATATTACATTTTCTGTAAAGACCTGAAAACATCCAGTGTGACAAATATGCAATAATAGAGAAAATCAGGAAGGGGGCAAATACTTTTTCACGCCACTGTAAATGTTTCTATCATGTCCCTCCTCTCCTTCCTTTCCTCAAGGGTATACATATTAAGCTCCTTTAGTCTCTCCTCATATGGCTTCTCTTGCAGACCCTTCACGATTTTAGTTACCCTCCTCTGGACTGCCTCCATCCTGTCTATGTCCTTGAGGAGATGGGGTCTCCAGAACTGGATGCAGTACTCCAGATGGGGTCTCACCAACTGTCTGTACAGAGGGATAACAACTTCTTATTTTCTGCTGGTGATGCCTTTCCCTATACATCCCAGTATACCCCCAGCCCTCCCTACTGCCTTCTCATATTGCTTGCCAACCTTAAGGTCATCTGTTATGATTACCCCTAGGTCTCTTTTCATTTTTGTTGTTGTTACTACCTCCCCCCCATTGTGTAATCTTCCCCTGGGTTTTTGTTTCCCAGGTGCATTATTTTGCACTTCTTGACATTGAATCCAAGCTGCTATACTTTTGACCATTCCTCTTACCTTGCCAAATCCCTTCTCCTCCTTTCCACACCTCCTTGTGTATCAACCCTGTTGCAAATCTTTGTGTCATCTGCAAAGAGGCATACGTTTCCTTCCAGCCCCTCTGCAATATCACTTATAAAGACATTAAAAAGGACTGGACCCAGTGCTGAACCTTGAGGTACTGCACTAGTAACCCCCTTTCTCCAGAGTGGACTCCTTTGACAATTACCTTCTGTGTCCTGTTGTCCAGCCAATGTTTTACCCAAGCTACCACCCTGGCACCCACTCCCAGGCTGGTTAATTTGTTTATTAATCTTTTGTGTGGGACTGTGTCAAATGCCTTGCTAAAGTCTAAGTAGGCCATGTCCACAGCCCCTCCCTGGTCTACTACTTTGGTCACCTAGTCAAAGAAATCAATTAGATTCATCTGATATGACCTTCACACTGTGAACCCATGCTGCCTTGGGTCTTGTGTCCCACTGGCCTCTAGATATTCAACAGTTCTTTCCTTCAGAAGTGATTCTATCACTTTCTCTACCACAGAGGTCAAACTGACAGGTCTGTAGTTTCCTGTCTATGTCTTGTGAAGGGGAATCACATCCGCCTTCCTCCAGTCTTCAGGTACCACACCATCCTCCCATGATTTGTTAAAAAGGGTAGTCAGTGGTGTCACTAGTTCTCCCCTTAATTCTTTTAGAATTCTGGGGTGAATCCCATCAGGCCCCATTGCTTTGTCCACCTTCAGTTTTAGGAGTTCTTTCAGAACTCTTTCTTCTGTGAAAGGGCTGGGATCAACCCCCCCCTACCCAGAGAACTTCTGTTAATTGGATTAGGTACCTCCCCCTCCTCCTTTTTTGAGAATACTGAGTAGAAGTATTCATTTAGTTTCCCTGCTTTTTCACTGCCCATCTCTGCCCATCCACTGTCCATTCTATTCAGCCTCACGATCCCTCCCTTTGTCTTTCTATGCTCACTGATGTACCTATAAAAGGTTTTATTCCACTTCTTAACCAAGTTGACTATCTTTTCCTCAGTTTGGGCCTTTGCTATTCTGACTTCCCTTCCTGCTTCCTTCTGCCTTAACAGGCATAGTTCTCTGTCCTGTGCCTTCTGTGTTTCCTTGTACTTCCTAAATGCTATCTTTTTCTCCCTAACCTTCCCCGCCACCTTTTTTGAGAACCATAGTGGCTTTTTCTTTCATTTTGATTTGTTTATTTGCTTCACACAAAGGCTTGTTGCCTCAGTGATGGCAGTTTAAATGTTTCTCCTTTGTTGCTCCATCCCTCCTTCAAGCCTATTTGCTAGTGCTTTTCTAAGGCACTCTTCCATCTTGCCAAAGTCAGCCCTTCTGAAGTCCAGTATCCTCACTTTTGTATGGCTTGACTCTGTAGCTGAGTTTATCGTGAACCACACTGTTTGGTGGTCACTTGTTCCTAGATGGCTACCCACTTCTAGATCTGAGATCCTCTCACTGTCCCCATTTGAAAGTACAAGGTCTAAGATTGCTTCCTCATGAGTGGGTTCCAAAATTAGCTGTCTGAGGCATGCCCCCTGTAGGGCATCAAGAATGGCACTGGCTGTGGATGTGGCTACAGTAAGGGTGCTCCCATTAACATTTGGCATATTCAGGTCCCCCATCAACAGTATCTCCCCTTTCTCTGCCATCCTAAGGATGACTTCTGTCATATCCTTGTCCATTCCCTCCCCCTGAGATGGGGTCTGTATACAACCCCTGTGCGGATTGTGGTGTCATTTCCAGTCTCTAATGTGACCCACAGTGCCTCCTCTCCTCCCTGTTTACTCTTTTGTTCCATTGCTTTTATCCCTTCCCTTACATAGAGAGCTACTTATCCCCCTCTTCTCCCCTCCCTGTCTCTCCTGTAGGTTGTGTACCCTGGTATGTTAATATCCCAGTCATGGTTCTGTGTGTACCATATTTCTGTGACTGCTATCAAATCCAGGCATCCCTCTTCCATCAAGACCACCAGTTCAGGGAGCTTGTTACCCAGACTATGGGCACTGGTACTCATTACCCTCCATTTCTTAATGGCCTTGCCCCTTTTTGCGACATCCCTGTCCTTTTTGCCTTTGTCATTTTCTCCATTTACTCCCTATCGACGTCTCTATCTTGGTGTTTACCTCACTTACTACCCTTTTTTTTTGGGTGGACTAAGATTTCCCTGCTCATTTCCAGGCTAAGGCAACCCATCAAAAGCTTGGCCTTTTATACCATACTTCCCCCTACCTTATACCTTGCTTGAGGAGGACTATTGCCCCAGCTACCCTCCTCCCTGACCTCTTCTATGGAGCCCTATAATTCACTCTGTTAAGTCCACACTTCTAAGCAGACTTAGACGAGCCTATCATGGAATTTCACACTTTGCTGCTAGAGCACTTGCTTGGACCCACCACTGCAACGTGCTCAGCACCCTGGGCTTGCCGTCCTTCAAGGCTAAATTGGACTTCCCTGTACTCTGCACCACTTTCAAACTCATCCACCTTCCTTCCCAACCCATCTTCTCCAATCTGCTCACACTGAATCCCTTCCCCAGAACCCTTAGTTCCTCCCTATGCTAAGTCTACCCAAAACTTGCTTAGCCATTGGAAAGAGATCCTTCTCTTCCACAGCACCAAAAAATAGAATAATCTCCCACTCGGCTTACTTTCATATACTTTTCTTTCCCAATTCAAAAGATATTTCAAATCAATTTTTTTCCACCTCCAATTTGTAACTGCAGCTACAACTAACCGTCTCCTGTTACCCCATGACTCCACTCCCCCCACTCCCCTCCTCTCTCAATCATCCATTTCTAACTCATTCCATGATCTTCTCTTCACCCCCACTTCTATTGACTCAACCCATCTCCAACTCTAATTTCTGTACAATTGTAATATATGTAATGCATGTCTGAATTTATTCTAATTGGGTTTGGTTAATTCACCTTGCACTTGTATCTTGTATTATTACCCAACTAAGAAATGTTGAGATGCTGATGACTTTCTGTTTGTAACCACTGTATTCACTGGACTGTACTCTATAGTTAACTCTGGCAATGTACAACTGTTTCTGGATACTTTTTACCTTTGTAAATTGATGCATCTTATTCTATGAATTGGAATGCTTCTGTTCCCTGGGTCGCTTCTGGAAAAGGGACATGTTCATCTCAGTGGGCCCACCAGGTCATCAAAATTCAAATAAATAAATGAATAAATAAAACAAATAAAACTACTGAGCTTCTTTCTCCTTGGCCACATTTGACCTTACTGCTGGGGTTTCTGGTACTCTCCTGTCCTAGCTGCAACCACTGTCCACTTAGCCTGACTTGTTACCATTTGAAACAGTCTCCCTCACTACCTTATTTGTGCCAGACAGATTGCTTTCCCTTCATAGCCTGACTCTCAGAACCTACCTCTTCTGGTTGGGTGAAACTCACTCATGCTTTTTCAGGAAGATTCAATAACCATTTTTTATGGACAGACATTCAGTGTTACGATCTTGGTGTGTGTGTGTAAATTACTGGGGGATTTATTTTTTTAGCAAAATACTCTTTTCACTTGAAAATGGTCAATGTTTATGCAATTTCATCAATGTGTGAAAATGGCCAAATCCTCTCAATGTTTGCAATAATACATACAATAGTGATTACTGATTAGTAACAAGTTCCACAATATTTGAAAATATCCTCATACTATTAGCATGATGCTCTAAGTCATATCTACTTATAGCACTAGGAATCACTAGGGGGCCTATGAAATACGAGAAAACTATAGACACTTTTCACACTCAGTGTTGTGTGTGGATAAGTGCTCACATGTCTAGAAAGTATAATGTACATGTATGCCATACTCATGACATACAAATATATGGGCACACATTACCATCACCGGCAGCTACAGTATGTACCAACACTTGATAAACACATATAGGGGAATAGCCGTGTAAGTATGCATAGTGGACAAACTGCTGTACATGCATTAACCTGTTTACAACGTGCAACTGGAAAAAGTATGACATGCCAATTACATAACCAAAAACCTTGCTGGACATATCAAATACATGCAAACTGCCAGTAAGGCTGCTCACACCACATCACAAGAATGCACAAAGATGCAACAACAAATAACTGAAATAAAGGCACAACCAATAAAATAGTATTTTAAATACTTTACTATAAGCTGTCTAAACTGAGAACAGCTGCCCCCCCTCCATTTTACTGTAGCCCTGAAGAACATTACCATAGCAACATGCAGCCACCAAATCCAGTGGATGCTAGAGTAATGGCTGGTCTACATCGACCTCCTCTGGGCTGTTGCATCACAGGACAATGTGACAAGGAACACCACAAAGCCTCTGTATTGATATGTAACAAAGGAACTCAGTTAAGTGGTGTGAATTCTCATCCATACATGTCCCCTGGTATGCAACATCCCCTCAAATGGTATCCGGTGAACACTGCATTGGTATAAACGTGTGGTCAAAAACTGCACTGGCAAAACAACGTGCATGGTTTTGAAGATTGTTTATATATATATATATATTAACATGTTTTTTGACTGCACCAGTTTTCAGTTGTTTGTATGGCACAGTTTTTGACTGTTTATTTATGGTGTCGCGGTTTTACCCTAGAACCCCCCCAAACCATCTACCTTAGTGAACAGTTCCCATTGGCCTGTAACTGACATTCTACTGGAATCACTGTGCCCCCTGAACTTTTGTGTCCCCTGGAACCAGCATGCTTGCCATGAACCTGTATGTCCCCACTGAAGTGCATGTTTCACCACTGCATAATAGAAATATAATAGGCTAAGGACAGAAAAAAAGGTCAAAGGCACATTCAGCTTGTTCTGACCCTGCCTATTGACCCCCAAAACACTAGTTGGCTATTCTGGACCAGGTTTTCCTGAGCCAACTAACACCCTTTTGTATCTGTCCCACCCCACCTTGAGCTCCTTCACACTACTAGTATTCAACACCTTGCTGGACAAGCCATTCCAGCCCTCCACTACCCTCTCTGTGAAGAAAATCTTCTGCAAGTCATTTTTGAACTTACCCACTTACACACACAGTCATCATGGACTGCACACAGTAAATAGAATAATGCAAGACACACCCAAAAGTGCAAAAGGCATGCAGAACAACATGATACATACTGTACCACAGATTGTTCAGTTATGAACCTTATGGTCCCAAACTCTTCACTCACATGTCCTGCTCCCTCTGTAGCCATGCTTTAGTGCAGCATAGTGAATTGCAATGGCAGACATACACACACCTCAGCACATTGGTGGTCACTTGAGACATGCAGAGCAGTTTTATAAAGCTACTGTACAAACCTACATTAGCAAACCAGTTGTGTCATGCAGCATGCACAAGGAACACTATGACTAGTGGACTGTGAACACACTCTGGGCAGTCAAGTACATGTGACAGTGTGATGTCAAGAAAGCAAGCTTGAGCACTGCAGACATAGACTGAACAATGTCTTCATTCCTACTGATGTATATTCTGCTTTGGGAAGTATTTATAGCCATGGAGGAAAAATGGGTGTTCTTAGGCTGAAGATATTCAGGCTGCATGTGCTGCACAATGCCATGAGGTACACCAGTTGCCTTGAGTATTTTTGGCTGGATCTTGCAACTACACATAATCTGTGTGACCTTCTGGGATAGCACCTACAGCCTTTTCTGAAAGGTGATCACATGCCATGTCTGTGTAGACAAAGATCATGTGTTCCCTTGCATATTATGCCACAGGTACATTCCAAACAGTGACATCACACATGACTGGGGTGTGTCAGCCTTCCTTGCCATGTGCCTCATTACAGGTAATGGATGCCCTCTTTATGCATGTAGAGAACATTATAGAGCCCCCAATGACGGAACATGAGTTGAGGGAGATGAAAGAGGAATACTCTATGCAACATAAATACTCACCTTTGATTAGGTGATCTACTGCACCACATACCGATATTGTCACCACACATAAATGAGGAGGCACACAGAAGCAGAAAGAGTTAACACTTAGTGCTATGCTGAATTTTCAAATTCTGACAAAATGAAATTCTGTGGAATTTTCCAAATTCTACCTGAAATTCTGCTAAATTTCACCACAAATGGAATGGTGGAATTCCAAGGCAGATTGTAGTTGCAGAAAGATTTTCTGCAGAAAAATGCTGTTCCATGGAATATTATTCCTCAAATATCAATATTTTCCATGGAAATTGTTGTGGAATAATTTTCCACTGAAAAAAATTGCATTCCACACAATATTATTCCGTAGATCACAGTAGATGGAATTCTGCAGAAGAACCAGCAAAATTCTGTTGGAAATTCTGCCAGCAGAATGGTCATTCCACATTAATTTCACTGGTGGAATTCCACATTCCACACAGCACTATTAGCATTGCATTAATATCCTTGTGATAGTCAATGCTGTGGGCTTCATTACCAATGACTGTGCCAAGTACACAGGAGCCACACATGTCTCATTCATATACATCCAATCCAGATTCAAGACTGTCAGGTTCAGTCCTGTGGGAAATTAATACTGTATTAGCCAATATTCATTGCTGACTTCAAAGCTATTTTCCTTTTATCTGTATAACCTATACCAGTTATATTTGTGGGAGGCAAAGGGCAGCTGAATTGACAATGCTGGACAGAATTTTCAAGTTCCAAGTTGAAGCTGAACCAAAGATGGTTCTGGCCTACTTCTCTCACTCTAACAAGATTGGTAAGCATCTTATTGGTGGCAGTGAGAATCTGGTCAGTTGAAAAGATCTGTCTATGGTTCAGTTCACCATTAGTGACACTAACTGGTGTGTGGCCTCTCCCCCAGTGCTGGCATGTTTCAAGCCATATCTGCTTTCTATTATACTGGCTGGTACAGCACAACCCCTTCCAGGCATGTGGGCCATACCCGGGCCTGTATTGCCCCCTTCCAACTTCTTTACATGGTTTGCATGGTTTGTATAGGTAGAAGAAGGCCATATGACCCATCAAGTCTACCCCCCACACTATGTGGGATATTCAGTTACAGTACTAACCCAATTTTGTAGGTATTTATCTAGATTATTTTTAAACTGTTCCATGGTATTTGAACCAACTACTGATCGTGGCAGTTTATTTCATTGTTTTGTTGACTTAATGGAATAGAAGAATTTTCTTTTATTCTTTAATGCTCATGGTACAAATAGCTGATGTCTATTATATCGTAGTTCAATTGGTTTAGAAGCATATTTAATCCCACATTCCTGCATTCAATGTTCATCTTGAAGTATGTTATAGAGAAGCAATAAGTTTCCTCTTGTATGCCTAATATTTAATGGATATAAATTCAACTCACTACATCTGGTCTCATATTGTAGGCTTCTCAGTCTTGGAATTAACTTTGTTGCTTTCCTTTGGACTCTTTCCAATAATTTAATGTCTTTTGACATAAATGGTGCCCAAAAAAGGTGCACCATAATCCAAATGTGATCTAATATAGGTGTTGTATAATGCAAGAACACATGATTCCTGCCTACTAATAAAGGATTTTTTTATAGAATTTAAAATAAAATTTGCTCTAGTAGCAATTAATCTACAGTGACATCCTGGGAGTAGTTGATTATTGATTAGGATCACTAGATCTTTTTCTGACTGTACTTCCTTTAATAATTTGTTATTGAGGTAATCCTAATATTTTAAATTGTGCAGACCTAGGTGCATCAATACACAGTTGTCCTCATTGAAGGACATGTTATCATTTGCCCACTTCTCAAGTAGTTTAATTTCACTTTGTAGAGATATAATGTTGTCAATGCTATTCACCTCCTTACTAATTTTGGTGTCATTGGCAAATGCATTACTATGGCATGTAGTACCAATATGCAGGTCAGCTATGTATACACTGAAAATTAATGGTCCTAAGACGGTTCCCTACGGTACTCCACTTGAAACTATGATAGGGTATAATAACACATTATGAATTTTAACCACTTGTGATCTGCCATTTAACCAGATTTGCTATCCAGCTTATAATATACTGATCCACTTTGACATTAACTAGTTTTTTTATTAGTATGTGGTGTGAGACCTTATTGGGCCTTTTTGAAGTCCAGGTAAATTATGTCAACTGGTGTACCCTTATCTAATGATTTACTGATAGGTTCATAGAAAGTAATCAGATTGGTAGTGCAAGACCTTCCCTTAACAAATCTGTGTTGTTTATAATCCTTGATACCCTTTTTTCCATCTATCGATTCTGTTTTTAATAATTCTTTCCATAGCCTTGCACACCACTGACATGAGACAACTTGGTCCATAATTCTCAGTCTTCTTCCTATTTCCCTTCTTTTTATAAATGGGAACAACTATTGCTTGTTTCCATTCAGACGGTAAAGTACATGAAATCAGTGACTTGTTGAATAACACTGTAAGGGGGGGATGATAGATGAAATTGTATTTATAATGAATATGGGGCTTATGCCATCTGGCCCTATTGCTGAATCAGCCCACATTTCCCTAATTTGTCCTATTATTTCACCTTTGGTTACTAGGTCAGGGGAAAAATTTCCTCTGTTTTGAAACTCAACCCTGGGGTCTGGGGTTTGGATTGAATACCGAACCAAAGAACTTATTCATTTTATTGCCAATATCTAGTGGATCTGTCAATTCATTTTCATTGTCTGTGGTATTGTTTGTGGTGCCATGCTGCCTTCCAGGAACATGGACCAGGCCTGAACAACTATGGCTACTTCCACTTTCTGTAGAACCAACTGGTCCTGTAGCTCTCATCCTTCATCAGTATATCACTGTATAGTTCCATGCTATTAGATATTTGGTCACCACATTGAAACCTCATCTGTAATGCTGCCTATGTAACTGCTTTCTTATATTTTGTAACTCTGTTCCCTCTGTCACCCTCCCCCCCGGTTGCACCTGTAAATTAGAGTGCCTACCAATTTCTTAATAAAAGAAAAATAAATAAATGTTCTTCCTACACTGGCTGCATCTTTCATGCTTGGGTTGCAGTTCTGCCCCTTACCTCTGCACATTTTTACTGTTGTGCTCTTAAGCTACACTCTGTACAGCATTTCAGGGTAAGCATGCCTCATTTGATAAGAGTCATGCCATGTTCTTAGCCTATGCCACACAGCTTGTGCACATATTTTCATGTAGGTGCACACACCTTACACATCATACATAGGCACACCCCCAATTAGTCCATAGCACTGCTTTGTATTCATTTCTGGTTTACATAGCTACATGAATTTGTTACATCTTTTGTACTCCCACATGCTACACCTTACTGCTTAGCACCATATGTGTTAAACAGGTGTCAGATTGACAGGATTAACCTTTGTCATCTAAAGTTCTGAGACTTATTGACTGGCATGCTGAAACAAAAGAGCGCATTTCACTGTGCACCACTGTAGCATGTGAAAACACAGTTTTGCCAGATAAAAAAAAAATGGCTTAGCCTTTATACTACAGTCCACTTTCACTGTAATATTCACTTATCCTATGCAGCTCAACTCTGTGCTGTTGGCATTCATGACTGTCAACCATGTTTTTATTTTTGTTCATTTGTTATATTAATTTATACTGTACTACAATCGTGCTGCACTACTCTAATAGTTCTGTGATTACTTTGTTATATTTCATGTATAGTCCTCCTCTTAAGTGAGTACATTTCAGATAAGATCGTGTAACTGCGATGAATGATTTCATTGTAAATCTATAGAAAGTACTCTATATCATGTTTTGAAACATTTCTATTAAATGCTCCCTGGGCAATTGTACTGTGTGGTTTTGTTTTCGTAATAGAAGACCATTTTATTACTATTATTTATTATTGATTGGGTCAGTGAAACAACATAATTTAACATCAATAATTTACTCACTATCAACTGCTATGGAACTTTGTGATAATCAAACAGAGTTGCCTTAACAATAATTTTGCAGATGCATTACGATTCAATAGTTACTTTCTGAACAAGTACAATCCAGTTAGTTCCAAGTTTGGTTTCAAATAGTACTGTACACTGGTCTTTCCTGATCTGTGAATAATGCACACTTACTGAACTGACTAAAACTGAATGGAGAGTATATACACAACTGTTATGTATACTACGTCTATTTCTTGTCACCATGTACTGTAATTGCATAATTCATACCTCCTTGTGTGGTTATTAGCACTACATAATTGGCCTTGACAATGGATATACACCTTCATCTCCCAAACACTAAACATCAGTTTTCATCAATCCAATTTTTTTTGTTTGATCCCTCATGTAATTTTTCTGTTCTCCCAATATTTGGCCAAACAGTCAGAGAATCATAGAGACTTAAGCACTGCAGGTGGCCATTTCACTCTTCTTACCTGTTCCAAGACCAATAGGGTTGAGCAAAGTTTGTCCCCATGCTTCTCGTTGTCTTTGTGTAAAAATAATAAAAAAAATTCACATTGTCTTAGTTATAAAGTGGAAGGATTGGAACCTTGCTTAGTTTTGGAATGGCAGAACTTCATTACTAAAGTGCAAAATACTTTTCAAAGTGTAAATCATAGTCCTGTCTAAAACTATGGTAATGTGCAAAGTCAGGGAAACTACATTTCACATGAAATTCATGAAGTTTCCTGACTTCACAAAGAAATTTATGAAGTCTTTGCCTGGCAAAGTGCCAAACTTCACCTGGAGAAAATATTCAAAGTGGCACTTCACCAAAGAAGTGCCTACGAAGTGTCGCTTTTACTTCATTTTTTGAAGGGCAAAGTGACACTTTGCCCATGCAGGACTAGACAAAGGTGTTGTCTAAGTTGTTTAAAAAACACTAATCCCAGTTCTAGCTACCCATCCCCTAACCCAGCCATTTCCCCCTCCACCCACTAGTAGGCATGACTCTCCCCACCCCCTCTCCTAAGGACATTTGCTTCTATCATGAGCATAATTCTCATAGTTATCCTGTGTGACAGCAGTACCCTTCTCCCCACCCACATGTCAAAAATAACTCCTACCACCTCATCCAACCCAAGCTAGCCCCATGGTTTAGGCATATAACCCCCAACCACTCCCTTTCTGGACCCACCACAGTCTTCCTCCCTAAACATCACCCAGAAAGTACTTTGCACCTGTAAAAAAGGAAATGGTACCATGCTTCATAATGTCATCCTCTCCATTCAGTGGTAAGTATCCAAACAAGTGAAAAAGATGTCATTGGCAATAGTAACCGATTGGTTGAGCCAATCAAGATCTTTCATCATTTATTTATTTTGATACTTACATCAGAACTGAGAGGACATCTCTCTGCAGCACAGGACTGTTTTCTTTTTTTACAGGTATAAGCTGATTTTTGGGGTGCGGAAGGGAAAGAAGGAGGTGGGACTAGAGGGGGTTCACTTAGTTGAGAGAGGCAGGGGACTTATTTTGGCATGACAGTGGCAGAAAGGGTGCATACTATTACACATGGTGACTATGAGAAATACGGTGGTGGCAAACTTCACAGGGAAGGGGGAGAGTTGTGGGATTCATGCCGACCAATGTATAGTGGGATGAGGAGAAAGCTGTTTCAATGGTGCAGTGGGGAGAGGTGGGTGAGGTGTAGGAATTTGTTTTTAAAACTTTTTTATTTAGTGTATATTTTTTGTTGGGGGATTCAGTAACTTTAAAAAGCCTCACAAAGTGGGGAGTTACCCAACTTTGCACTGGCTTCCCTCACAAAATTAAAATTGTCTGCATCTCTAAATGGTCATGTGGTGCACACTCCTGTAGATTATTCATCTGTGGGGCCCTTGCTTGCTTAGTCAGAGAGTATGAGCAGGAGTCAGAAGTGGTTCTCTGACTGCTGAACAATATCAGTCAGTTGAGGTTGAAAGACTCATTGTTAGTGCAAAAATATTCACGGAGTTTCAGTGCTGAGACATTATTTATTTATTTATTTATTGGAATCTCAGATTTACACCTTTGAGCTAAAAATTAATTTACAAAGGTTCCACATCATAAGGCAATAGACAAGATATGTAGACATTATAAAACAGATAGGGGTATATACAGCAGGCAAGTTCATTAGGAACATACAGATACAGATTCAAGCAAGTACAGTTAAAATACATCAGGTAGGAGAAGTCAACTTTATTGCAACAGTATTAGAGCATACTTAAGGTGGACAAGCAATTTATAGTGTTAGCTGACCTTTAGAGCATGCAGGTAGAGTTAAGGGGGCTCAGAAGTGGTGGTGACCAAAGAAGGGGATGACAGAATAGATGAGAGCAGGGGGAGGGTGGGGCAGAAACAAAGGGGCGACAGATAAGGGGTTAGAGTTGTCAGAGGGTGGAATTGGATAGGAATCTACCCAGGATTATGTAAGTAGGTGTTAGGGCAGGGCTGGGTAATGGGGGATATGGAAAGGGTTTTAATGTGGGGTAGTGAGGTGAGGGGAACCAGGGAGGTGAATATGGGGTGGTAATATTAGTGAAGCAAAAGCAGGAAGGCTGGGGGGGACAAAGAAGGGGCATGGGGGTAAGTGCTCAGTGGAGTCACACCAGGCGGGGAGGAAGGTGGGGGGGGGATGGGTGCTATGAAGGACAGATAAGCTATCAATAACAGTAGGCTTAGGCACAGGTGACGCAGTCACAGGTACAAAGAGTGGCCAGGAACTGCATTATAGAAAGGATTTGAGAAAGTTTTACTCCTGGAGAAAATATTTTTAGGACTTTTCTTGGAGGTTTTAATTTTTGTGATCTGAGTGCATCTGAGCTACATTTTCTGGGGAGGGAAGAGTCAACCTTCAGTTTAGGTGCTGTTTGACTAAATAGTTTAATTTTTTTTTTTTTTTTTTTTTAGTGCAGCATTTTTTTATGTTTATGTTGGTGACCACTGACAGTGAATGGCCTCTGGCTGACCCATCTGCAATTGAGGACATGAGCTGATTTTTATTTTAAACAGAAATGTATTTTATATCAAATAAACCTTTTGGGGTTGTGTCAGACAACAGTCTGAGTTATCTTCATGGGTCTGTGAAGTAACAGTCCAGACCACCTCAATGTTTAGGGAATGCAAATGTTGCTCAACTAAGAAATTTTATAGAAAAAAAAAATGGTTCTGTCCTAGACAGCAGTCAGAGTTATTTGTATTGGTCTGTGAAGCAATATTCCAGTGTACCCCAGACATTTCTAAGTGAAGATTAATTTTTCAACTAAGAAATTGTTGAGATTTGTTTGGGCTATGACAGACTACAGTGAGGGTTATTTGTGTAACGTTGTGAATTAATAATCCAGGCAGCTCAGTGCTTAGCCAGCACAAATTTATTTTTTAGCTAAGAAATTTTATAGCACAAAAATCTTTTTTGTCTGTGTAGGGCTGTGAAACACACAGAGGTCCCTCGCTATAAAAATTTTTTGTGAGCCAGCCACCATATTCATTCTAGTGGCATGTCGTTATATCAAGGGACAAAGTTTCTGAATATCAGGAATAAGGTTTTGTGGCAAAGCTTATACAGTGGGTGTTAAATAAGTGAGAAAATACAAAACAAGAACTTTGTGTGCTCGCATTAAATTCATTTATTGAAATTGTGATTTTTAAAATTACTTTGTTACTTTTTGTAACTCATACTTTAACTTACTTTATACTTTACTAACTGCTACAGACTGCTTTCTGATTGTGATTTGAAGAAAGAAGTAATTCTGGATTGCTTCATTTTTTCTGAAGCCAGGCCGGTGCATTGGAGATTAGGTAGCCAAGCTGAGGGACCTTAATCAGGTCTGCCTTCTGTCCCAGTAACCAGTCCAAGTCTGTCTGCAAACTGCTGATGGCTTGGTTGTAGGTGGGTACTGTAAGCTTCCCTGTTTTATTAGACCCTTCACCAGATTCCTCCTCTGAACTGGTGCCATTGGTCATAGCACAGATGATCTTGTTGTCAGTCATCTGGTTGGTGGTCAGGATTATATCATCCACTGACAGCCATTCATCAATGAGTTTTGCTGTTCTTTTGAGGCATCAATGATGGGAAACTCAGTGGTCATACCGGATACTTACTGTAGGTCATCCAATTCATCATCTTTGGTATGGCATAGCAGGTCTCCAAATGCTGGTCCTAATGTGGCATTCTATCAGTGAGCCACAGTAGCCTGTAAAACACTATGCCACACCTCACCCACTGAAGTGGCCACACCTTTCAAGTTTAGCTGTTTTAGGAACTTGGTTACTTCAGTTACCTCTAATACTACCAAATCACTAAGAACTATTTGTGATAATGTTTCTTGAAAGTCATAATTATGCCACCATCCATGGACTGTATGCAAGATGTGGTGTTTTTGATAGGAATTGCACATGGATAAACCCACCCCTTGATTATAGCTCAGTTTTGGGAGAGTAGGCAGGCCACTGATCTATGAGAAGCAGAGCTCTCATGGATAGTCTCTTTTGCCTCAGATGTGCTCTCACAGAAGTACAAAGCTTTCCATAAACCAGCGGTTAAAGATTGATGCTGTCATCCAAGCATTGCAGCCATGGCCAGAGGTGTAATGTAGGGAGGGCATTTGTATGTGATGGAAGCACCTGGGCTTTTCAACTTTCCAGTGCATAAGGGTTGCACTTTGTGAGAATCAGTAGCATTAGTGCAGAAAAGTAGAGTGACTCAGTTCTTATCAATTTTAAACCCTCTGGATACATTTTCTTCAATCTTGCTTGCCAGGGTAATGTCAAGGAGGCACCTCCAGAACAAGCTGGTCTCATCAGCATTATATACTTGTTCTGGTAGGTAGTCTACCTTGACAAGGATGTCTTTCAGTCTGGAGATAAATTTGGCAGCAAGAGTGTCATCACTGGACCTCTACTTTCCTGTGATGCACATTCTTTGGATGCCGTTGTGGTGCTGGAATCTCCACATCCAGCCAGAGGAGGATTTTAATTTGGTGTCAGGGCCAAGGATCTCCTTAACAAACTACTCTGCCTTTTTTCTTAGCAATGCACCCAGACAAAGGTACCCCATCACCCATTGCTGTGAAAACCAGAGATGTATTGCTATAGTAGGTCAATTTCATCCTTGTACAGCATCCTAAGTTTTTTTTTTACATGCCAACTCACTTGACCAAGCACACTCATAAGCAAATTCTCTCAAAGAACCTTCCTGCTTTTTCTAGATGAATATGGTGGATTTAGAAAAACACTGTTCTGCAAAGAAAGTTTTGTCATACTCTCTCCTCCCTTCAATCTGTCCAGGAGAGCAAGCTTGGTTTCTCCAGCATACCTGGATAGCTTCATTTTTTTTTGCAGCTGTGACAAAGTTAGTAAGCATAACTGAAAGCAGTAAGAGGCATGTAGTTATTAGTTCCATTACCTAATTAAGCTAATTGTAGTACTAGCTGAGCAACATACAGAATTGGCAACTGTAAATGGATAACAGGAGTAGGACGACTGTCAGAAACTGACAAGTACACAAGGCAGTCAAGGAAATGAGCTGTTCACATCAATTTCAGTCTGACAGTCAGAAGCCAAGAACCACATTTGTGATACGTGGGAATTCACAATAGCATGGTTTGGCCATAGTGAGGGACCACTGTACTGATACAGTGGACAAACAGTCTGTCCAAGATAGCAAAACAAAAAGGAAAAGTAGCCAGAAATAGCATAACCTGAGAAAGTCCTGCAGTTAAGAAGATCCCGTCTCACTCCAGCCACCGAAAGTTACTACCTCCAATCCAAATCTTTTTTTTTTTTTACATATAGCTGTTTGGTCATTTAATCCACCACCCACATCATCTCCTGTTGGGTCTCCTACAAGTTGCCCCAGCCATGGCAGTCACTCTCCCAACTACCAAATCCAATAATGATCTGCTTGAAGTAGATCTTAAGTTTTTGGCAGTCATCATTTAGAAGGTTCAGAGCACATAGGGTTTTTCTGTTTTCCTCACTGCTTCCTAAAGGGTCTCCCAAATGTTTACAACATCAGGCAATGCTTCTGTTGGCCTCAGATGCTACAGTAAGTTGCACACATACAGTAAGCCACCACTAGTGATGGAATAGGCTCCCCAGATTGACATGAAGGGTTGCTACGGCATACGCACATGGACATCACAATCTCCAGGCTGGGTCACTACACTCAGCATCAATCCTCAGCCCTGGCTACCCAAAATGTGAACCCAAGTCACTGGTATGGAACCATGCAGCACTTCCACTGAGTATTCACCAAAGGACCCCTGGTAGGGGGCAGGAACTCATTGGTGGGCCACTAACATCAGAGGTAGAACCAGTGTAGCCACTGGACATTACACATGCCCTAGTAGCTAACTTGTGGCAAAGAGAAAGTAAGGTAAGTCTCAATGAGTAGACAGAACACCCCAAGATCAAAGTGTAACTAAAGAAACAATTGGAGGTGCCACTTGCAATGATCTTTCAGGAGTTTCTTTAGACAGGTGTGGTACCAGAGGACCCGAATGTGGTCAGTGTGCTTTTTCTTTCAGGAAGAGACAGGGCTGGACCTGGGTTACTACAAGTCGGTCAGACAGACATTGGTACTGGGCAAGGTCCTGGAGGCCACTGTCAAGGACCTAAAAACAGAGCACTTTGTTGAAGCTAAGGTTCTTTCCATACTCAGGAAGGCTTAATGAAGGGCAGATCATGTCAAAGCAACAAAAAATCAACCCTTCTTCAAAAGGGGTGACCAGCAAGGTAAACTGAGGCAGGGATGAGGATGTTGTGTATCTGGCCTTTGAAAAGGTCATTGATGCTGTGGTATGTGAAAAGTATCTAGACAAAGTAAACCAGTGGAGTATACATGGAATGTATACAAGGTAGATTTCTTAAGGTATGGTACTTAATCCAGACTCTTAAAATCCTGAGTGATGTTTGCCTTACTCAGAGTGCCCAACGCATTCATAATACCACCACTTGTACACCTGACAATTGAAATCCTGTTTATCAAAATACCAACCACAAGCATAGGTCGTCACTAGGGTCTGAATGTACTGATGCTTGGATTATTATAAGGAGAACAACAAGCTACTCAGGAGTTGCTGCAGCCAACTAAAAATGGCAAAATCACTATCAGGGATACATTACAGTAAACAGGAATTGCTGCACTGTCTAGCAATCATGATATGGGTTGCATGAAGTTAAACAGGGATTCACCCAGGTAGAAATTAGAGTAGCTGTAGAAAACCCTAAAAACTATATAAGCAGGAATAGTGCTACTCTAAGCAGACTGCACCAAGTTAAAATGGGAGATTCTTCAGCTGAATAAAAACAGCATATAGTACTATATGGGATGCAGTATGAATAAACTGTGGTTGCTGCAGCTGCCTGAAAAGCATGAGCTGAACTTCATTTATTAACAGAGATTCACACAGGCTGGAGTTACAAATGTGGGGGAAAAAAAAACTCCAAAACAAAATATTAATATTGGGAATGTCCAAGCTAAACAGAGAATACACCACTGTGCTGCTGTGCTGTTGGAATTAATCAGTGGCTGTCTGCTGATGGAAAATCCAAAGAGTCAGCAGGGTGGAGTAATGTCACTGAACATCAAAATCAGCATGCATCTCAGTACCTGTATGTCCTGCTGAGAAAGTGATGGGCGCGTTGGGGGGAGGGGGAGTTTGAGGGCTGGAATGGTGCCCCACAAACTCCAGTGGAATTCTGATGGAGTTGTCTGAGGAGGGAAACTAATTTAAACAGGTAGGTGAGGGTCATTTAGTGTAAAGGTGAGGATCAAGTTGCAATAACAAGAAAAGCAAAACCTGCCGAGAGAGAGAGAGAGAGAGAGAGAGAGAGAGAGATAGAGAGAGAGAGAGAGAGAGAGAGAGATAGAGATAGAGATAGAGATAGAGATAGAGATAGAGATAGAGAACATCTTTCAGAACTGAGAGCCACTAGCAAGGAAAGGAAAAGTTGGGGTAGGGAAAGCAGTAAAACAGAATAGGTCAGACTGGTATGAGAAGAACCATAGGTAGCACTTCATGGTAAGGAAAAGAGAATTTCAACTGATACAGCTACATTCACACAGTGTATTAAAGCTTCAGTAAACAAGCAATGAGATGCTATAGCTCAACCGTTGTGCTTGCGGTCAGTGTTTTGATAAATAGGATTTCAATTGTTGGGATTGCAAGCATTGATATTTTGAATGTGTCGGGTGATCAGAGATGGGCAAACAACTGTCATTTCTTACTGCCTTGGGGAAGGAAGCAGAGGGCGGCGTGGGACAGGCACTACTCTGATTTTTTCCTGAAGGACTGGTGATGGGGACCACTGTTCTTCAACATTTTCATTAAAAAATTGGGGTTTGTGCATAACTTTTCAGGTGACATTAAACTAGCCAGGATGTGCATTCCCTTCAGAATGGGGACAAACTTCAGGAGGATCTGAACAAGTTGGGCAATTTGGCTAACTCTTGGAGCCTCATATTCATAGCCATATGTAAGGTGCTACACTTAAGAAAGAATACAGTGGCATGATGTATACACTATGTGGGGCTCCCCTTACTGTAGTAGAGGAGGAAAATAACATGGGTGTCATAATATGCAATAACTGAAGCATAAAAAGCAGTGCACAGCCACTGTCAAAAGGTCCAGCAAAATGCTTTGGTGCCTCGAGGGAGGGAGGGGAGATTGGTCAACAGTGCAGAGGAAATAATACTGCCATATTGCAAGGCTATCATCTGTTCCCACTTGGTATACTGCCTACAGCTTTCAGTTTTCTAAATACAAAAAGGACATGGGGCAGTTGATATGGTACAAAACAGGGCCACAGATGTTATCAGGAGTATGGGGGACAAAAACTGAGAGGGGAACCTGTCACCTTTAACGTGTTCATGCTGGAGAACAGCAGGCAAAGAGGAACTATAATCTCAGTCTTTGGCATAATCAAGAGTATCAGCAAATCAAACATTGGATACAGTATGTTTGATTTGGTGTCCTGCAGCCATATACGCAGATGTGCTCTAAAGCTCAAGGATCATAAACTCAGGGGTAATGTTAGCAGGCACTTTCTCCCTGAGTGGTGAACCCATGGAACAGACTACCAGAAATGAGAGTGGATTTGAAGACAATACAGGCCTTTAGGAAACTGCACAAATTTCTGCTTTCCAAGTAATCGCTAGGTACCCTTGGTGGCAAAGTAAGTGTATTATATAAATTACTAAGTGTTTGCACAGTGTACTTATTTCAGCCCTGCATAGAAAGTGTGTGTGTGGGGGGTAGACCTGATGGACCTAAAACCTTATGGCCATAAATTGTTTTACTATGAGTAAATATAAAACTGTATATTAATATAGTAAATAATAATATAAAAATAAAAATATCTGTGCAGAAATCTTTTTCAGCCTTTTGCAAACCATACAACCTGCCAAAGCCAACCTCTTTGGCAAAGCATCTGCATACTTTTGTAAAATGTACTTTGCCCTGAATCTGGCACAATGGCACATTGTTTATGACATTTTTGTGACTTTGCCATATCTTCGCCAGCAAAGGAAAACTTACCACACCTCTAGAGATTATTCATTCTCTTAGCTGTATTATGGCAATTCAGTGCTCCCTCTCTCTCTTTCTCTGCTTCCTTTTGTATTCTTCCTTTTAAAATAATTACCCAGTTCCTTTTTTAACATGGTGATTTATTCAGCATGTGTTGCCTCTTGTAGCAAAGCATCTTTCAAAAAATTGTTTTTAAAAAGTTGTTTCAATGTCATCAAAAATAGAAGATTGTAGTAAGATGGCATCAATAGAACACAGGCTTGCTTAGTAGGAAATTGCAGTCGCATCCATCCACAGTCACTGACTCACTGAATGACCATGAGCAAGTAACTTGATTTTCCATAATTAAAGACTCTAAGCTATAAAATTGTTTAGATGCAGGGCCCCCAACATAAATGAGATATTGCACTTCAGCAGTGATATCCTGAGTACATAAACTATAAATCAGGAAGAAAATATACTGTAGGACATTTCACTCCTTTAAGCAATCCTCTACCACATGTCAGGAAGCTCTTTAACACAAGTGGAAAAATTCTTTATCCCACACAGATGTGGTATAATCTGTTTACACCACACTTCTTGATGGAAGCATTTAGCATTAAAAATAGCTGAATTATGTCTACAGTACATAAAACACAATGTTGCATCTGGGGGCAGATTTGTAAAACCAAATGTATTACACAGAAATAAAATTTAGAATTGCAAAAAATTCTGCAAGCTGATCATTCCATCTGGAGAACCATGTTTGATGGTTTAATAATTTTGTTTTATGGTTCTCAGGTGACAGACACTGATACATGTTTACACTGTAAGAAAAGGAAAATAGATTTATTAATATATTTCCTTACTCACCCAAAAACCCTACCATCTCAGATAAAGTAAGCATTGTTTACTTTTGTTAATTACCATGGGATTAAAAATGCAGTTTTCCATTTTGAAAAAGCAAATATTGTGAAGTGTAATATATGAAAAAACAATTTAAACAGGGTTTGAAACATGCAGTCATATACTGTATACTGTATGTTTCAAATAATACACCATGGCCCAGATATTCAAAAGAGTTGCGCAATGCGCAACCCACTGATGCGCCCCGGTGTGATATTCAAACGGGAAAAGTGCACGGCACAAATCCTGATGCACCGGAGTGCATCAGTAATGTATGCAGGTGCAGGTAAAGGGGGGCATGCCCATGCATACTCTGCACAGCCCGATATTCAGCCCGGGATATGCGGAGCCATGCATGCGCAACCCCTACCTGCGCCAGCACAAAGTTGATCCAAAAAAAAAAAAAGGAAAAACGGATGGCCACCCACAGGTGAGCTGCTGTATTGCAGGGCGCAACATGGCAGCTGCCACCTGTGGGTGGCCACCCGAGCTCCGGCTGCACCTCCGTGGTGGTGCCCCCATGCCCGATCGTGGGCATTAGTAAAAGTAATAAAACCTCCCACATCCCTGGTGGTCCAGTGGACCGCTGTCAGCCCGATCACGGGCATTTGTAATTAAACTAAAGAATTACGTCCAGTATCCCTGGTGGTCCAGTGGACCGCTGACAGCCCAATCGCGGGCTTAAGTAAACTGAAGAAACCTATTTCCCTGGTGGTCCAGTGGACTGCTGACAGCCCGATCGCATATCTGGAATGTATAGTATGGTACAGGCTGCATGCCCATTGGCTCACACTGTGGACCAATGGGCATACAGCCCTACCGACAGTGTCAGTTGATGGGCGCGGTGGCAGGCAGGTGGATGTTGCCGCCCGCCGCTGACCGGGGAGCGGGGTGGTGGGATCAGTGGGTGGGTGGGAGGGGGGTCTACTGGACCACAAGGGATATGGGTTTCATTTTTACTTAAGCCCGTGATCGGCTGTCAGCGTCCACTGGACCACCAGGAATATTTAGAGGTATATTTATTTACTTAGCCCGTAATCGGGCAGACAATGGTCCACTGGACCACCAGGGATATTGAGAGGTTTATTTATTTACTTAGCCCGCGATCGGGGGGGGCAGGTCCACTGGACCACCAGGGATATTGATGATTTTTCTCTTGTTTACTGCAGCCCACAATCTGGCTGTAGAGCACAGTGCTGCGCTGCAGGGGGCGTCAGTCCCCGATGGATGCTGCCTGGCAGGGTGCCAGGTGCAAGTCATCGGAAAACAGCCCACCTGCATGAAAATGGGGCCATAATGACATGCAAATGGCCCCATGTGCGACTTGCATACATTATGGCTCCATTTGCATGTCTACTTTTGAATATCACGGTTGCTGCGCATAGCGCAATGGAACTTGCACTAGCACATCCCCCTGCTCCACTCTGGCCACTTGCGCTGGCACAGTGCCACTGCGCCATGCACACTGTGGGTGGCCAGGGTGCAATATTCAATGATGCTGTGCCATGGCGCAGCTCCATTGAATATCACCCAGTCAACGCCCCTGCGCAGCCAAGTTGCGCTGTGCCCAGGCTTGCGCCACAGCCTGGTGCAGTTTGAATATCTGGGCCCTTATGTTTCGTGAATTGTGTCCCACTTCAATGACAAAACCACAGGAATGCTGGTTAGAGCCTACCAGATGTACAGACATGACTACAACATAAAACCATCTGGGTTTAATTTGTATTTATGCTATCACCTGGGAGAATTTTCAGGACTGAGGTTTGACTCAGGTCCTCATGTCCTGAGATACTGTAAGTCACAGGCTTCCTTATGAAAAAGCAATATAAGGTGTCCCTGTAAGCCATCTGTCTGCAATACTATACAATATGACATGACACAATACAACACACTACAACAGAATACAATACAATATAATACAGTACAGTACAGTAGAATACAATACATAAGGGATATACAGTGGTGAGCTGTCAGATAAATGATTTATCTGCACAAGTGCTGTTTGACCTCGGGTAGTCTCACGAGTGACGTAAGCCATGAATGAGGTGTCAGAGGTCAAACAGCACAAGTGTAGATAAATCACTTATCTGACAGTTCACCATTGTATATTTCATTTATGCAGTATGAGTGCTTTCTGTCAGTATAGGCCATTTGCTTTTGACTGTATATCTTTTTTTTTTAAATGATAATTTCTGGGACTTTTTGTTAACTTTCCTAGTGTATGTCCGCCCAGTGTAGTGGTTGCTTTTAAATGAAACATCAATCATTTTGTATAAAACTTTGTGCTGAGCAAATGGCAAGCTCTCAGTACCATGCTACTTTTTTAATTTTATAGTTATTTGCATTTGTTAGTCAAAGAAGTGGATAAAAAATCTAATTTTCTGCTGTTTCTTTTGCTAATTATAAAACAAACCTAAATGGTATCTATAAATGAAACAGCACTCATTTTATAGATAATTTTATGCTGAACAACTTTCACGTTCACAGTACTATGCTAACTTTTTTCATTTTAAAGTTATTTGCATTTGTTTGTCAAAAATGGAACAACAAAATTAAATTTTCTGCTGTTTTTTGCTAATTATAAATAAATCTATAAGGTATCTATAAATGAAACACCCCATATTTTGTAAATAATTTTGTGCTGAGCAACTTTCATGCTCACAGTACTGTGCTATCTTTTTTCGTTTTAAAGTTATTTGCATTTGAATATAGTTAGTACTGGTACTGCGACTGAACATTCTAAATGAGTTCCAAAGTGATTGTGACATATCTACAGTACTATATGTATAAATCTTTGATGATGTGTCTACTATGTGTATAAATGTGAGATTTTACATTTATATTCATAGTAGCTCAGATTTATCACATAGGGTTTATGTCCACACCTAGCTCACACAAGGTCCTCTGTGTTTGAGTCCGTCTGTCTGCCTCAGAGTACAGTACCACAGTGAGGTCTTACCAGTGATCTATATAGGGGCCGCACCACTTCCCTCTTTCTGCTGGCAATACCCATCCCTGTTCATCCCAGCATTCTACTCATCCTTCTGATTGCCTTGTCACACTTCCTGGCCACCTTTATGTCACCACCTATGATTACCTCTAGGTCTCTTTCCTGATTGGTCTTTGTCAGTATCACACTGCCCATTTTTTACTCCACTCCCTGCTTTCTATGGCCTGAGTGCATTATTTTGCATTTTTTTTATATCCACTCTGTTGAAGATCTTGGTGTCATCCACAAAGAGGCAGACCTTTCCTTCCAGTTCCTTCACTATGTCACTTGTAAACACATCGAAGAAGACTAGTCCCGGCACTGATTCCTGAGGTAACGCACTGGTCAGCCTCCCTTCTTTGGAGCAAACTCTGTGTACTACTACCCTATGCATCCTATCTCCTAACAATTTCTAACCCAAGTTACCACCTTATTACCCACCCCCAGGTTCCCCAGGTTGGTTACTGGTCTCCTATGTGGGATGGTGTTAAAAGCCTTAATGAAATCCAGGTAGGCCACATCCACCACTCCTCCTTGAGCCAACTCTTTTGTCACCCAGTCAAAGAAATATATCAGATTTGTTCGGCATGACCTTCTCCTGTGAATCCATGCTGCCTTGGATCCTGAAATCTGTTGTATGCTAGATATTCCAAAATCCTTTGCTTTAGTAGTGTTTCCATTAACTTACCCACCAGAGATGGCAGGCTGACTGGCCTATACTTGCCCACTTCTTCCCTGCTACTACTTTTGTGAAGTGGAACTACCTCTGCCCTTCTCCAGTCTTGGGACAATGCTGGTCTCCAGTGATCTGTTAAACAGTGGTCCTCCCTGGCCAAACTGGTCACCCTCTTCAATTCCTTCTGCTGCTTTGCCATGGAAGCCCCCCCTCACACCCACCACTGCAATCTTTATCATGGCCTATCCTTCCCCACTCTTAAAAAGAAGCAACTCTCCCACTGTGCTAAATTCACCTCCAAGCACTTGTTGGATGAGCTCCCTTCCTACCTAACCTCCTCCTATATAACAACCCCCCCATCATCCCATTCCTTTAGATCAGGTTAGAAGGCAGTATAGCTCAGTGGTTTAAGGCTCTGAGCTGCAAACCTGGAGACTTGGGTTTGAATGCCACAGCCCCCACTTGCATACTGTGTGACTCCGAACAAGTCACTTAACTTTCTTGTGCTCCCAGGTTGCACATGTAAATAAGCTTTCAGCTTAGTGTGTCTCTCCTGGTAAAAAAAAAAAAAAAAAAAAAGATCAACGGACTCCTGCACCCTGGTAGTCCCCCACAGATCCACCCTAATCAGCCAATCCAGTTACTCTCACTGCCTCCCAAAAATTTGGAATTCCTTCCTCCCTCAAATTCGGCACTCATCCTCTGCCTACACCATCAGCTCTGCCCTCAATAATTACCTTGCACCTAGCTGCTCCTGCCATGTCCCTCCCTAATTCTCTCCTCTAAGCCCAGGATAAATCCTACTCCTCTACCATCACCTTCATTTTACCCTGTGCACTCACCCCTACCCCCAAATTTCTAGCTCTCATAGAAACATAGAAACATAAAAGCTGATGGCATATAAGGACCGCAAGGCCCATCCAGTCTGCCCATTTCTTTTTTTACCTCATAAATGTGCCATCGGCATTTGCTCTGTCAATGGCCTATCTATTCATACTCATCTGTATTGCTCCCTTATGCCTATCCCATTCCTGTTTGAAGCCCTGCACTGTATTCATATCCATCACTTCCTGAGGTAGGCCGTTCCATGCATCCACCACCCTTTCTGTGAAGAATAACTTCCTCACATTACCCCTTAATCGGCCTCCTTTAATCTCATGCTGTGTCCTCTTGTCCTGCTATTTTTCTTATATTGAAACATGCTAGACACTTTCCCCTTGTTAATGCCCTTAAGGTGTTTGAATGTTTCAATCATATCACTTCTCTCCCTCCTTTGCTCTAGGGTACACATATTGAGCTCTGTTAATCTGTCCTCATATGTTTTCTGATGCAGTCTCTGCACCATTTTGGTTGCCCTTCTCTGGACTGCCTCAATTTGGTTAATGTCCTTGTGAAGGTGTGGCCTCCAGTACTGCACACAGTAGTCCAGATGAGGCCTAACCAGTGTCTTGTAAAGAGGGATTATTATCTCCCTCTTCTGACTTGTCATACCCCTACTAATACACCCTAACTTCCCCCTAGCCTTACCTACTGCTTTAGTGGTCTGCTTGGATGATTTCAGGTCATCGGTGATGATGATGATGATGATGATGCTCAAGTCTCTCTTCCCTTGTCACTGCCAGCAACTCCCCTCCCAGTCTATAGGAGGCTTCAGGGTTTCTCTTCCCTATGTGCACGATCTTGCACTTCTTTGCATTAAACCCCAGTTGCCACTCTTCCGACCATTTTGCTAGTTTATCCAGGTCTCTTCTCGTTGTGCCCACCCCACCCCATCTGGATCATCTACTCTGTTGCAGATCTTGGTGTCATCTGCAAACAGACAAACCTTACCCTCCAGTCCATCTGCAATGTCACTGATGAAGATATTGTAGAGGACTGGCCCCAGGACTGATCCCTAAGGTACTCCACTTGTGACTTGCATCTCTTCTGACTGTATACCATTTACCACCACTCTCTGTTTTCTGCCCTTCAAGCAGTTTGCCACCCAGTTGACCAATGTCTGACCCACCCCGAGCCTACCCAGCTTATTAATCAATCTTCTATGTGGAACAGTATCGAAAGCTTTGCTGAAGTCAAGATAGACAACATCAACTGCTCCCCCTTGGTCCGCCACTCTGGTTACCCAGTCAAAGAAATCTATGAGATTAGTTTGACAGGACCTTCCTTTTGTAAACCCATGCTGTCTTGGACCCTGTCTCCTCCCCTCCCCAATATTGCTCCCCCTTACTGGCCTAAATGCTCCCCATGGGTCCATGCATCCTGATAGACTATTGATTATGCCCAATCCCCTCCAAAGGCATGAACTTTCTCCCCCTCAAGGGTTCAATTCTCACTCTCTTCCTCTACTATCACTGTCTTAATTCCTATCTACTGACCTTCTCCAACCCCCTGACAGGGTATCCTGCATCCTGAAGGGTCCTCTCTTGGGTTATGTCCTATTCTTCCTGCTACCATTTAAGTCACACCTCCTCCTTCTCATTCTCCTCCCTCTTTAAATCCCTACAGCCTTTTCCCCCTTTCTGTCTAGCCCCGTAGCCCCCTTGCAGTGTTCCCCACATCCTGAAGGGGTCTCTCTGGGACACTGCCTATCCTCTTCATTCTGGTCCCCCCAGTCCCCTTGCAGGGTTCCTCACATCCTGAGGGGATCTCCAGGGACACGATTCTTCCCTCTCCCCTCACCTCACCCTTTCCTCTCCTTTTCCCCCTTTTCTTTCATGTAAGCACTTGTTTAATTATTAACTGACACTTATTATTGTCCACTCTTTCTACATATTATGTACACCACTGTTTTAACACTGTTTGTAACACCTGCTTTACAACTGCATGTTAATGTTGATCTTGTAACTTGAATGTAACAAGAACATGACTCTTCTTCCTCCCCACCTCACCCTTCCCTTCCCCCTTTTCTTTCACGTAAGCACTTGTTTACTCCTCATTGTTGTTTGATGTGAAGCCTTTGTAGGAGTTTATGACTCAAAGGGTTGTAATTCAAAAATGTTATTAAATAAATAAAATAAATATTAACCCGACACTTATTATTGTCCACTCTTTCTACCTATTATGCACAACACTGTTGTAACACTGCTTGTAAAAACCTGCCTTACAATGGTGTGTTAATGTTGATCTTGTAACTTGAATATTTAATGTCTCACTCCTATTGTACCCCTTCCCCCCAGGTCGCACCAGGAGATGAGTGACTTGTCACTTCAGTGTGCATTCCTGGTGAAACATTTAAATAAATAAATAAATAAAATAGGTCTGTCAGAGGTGTAGCCAGTGCTCCCTGAGCTCTCTCAGCACCCTTGGATGTTTCCTGTCTAGCCCCATAGCCTTGTCCACCTTCAGGTAAGTGTGTGCCTTCCAGATTTTCCCATCAGAAAATAGACTACTGTCCATTTCCCTCCGATCATAGTTCCTTGAGCCTTTACCCTCTCTTGATCTACCTCTGTGCAGTCACTTCCCTACCTCCTTAATCATACAATCCCTTCCTTTGTCTTTCTTTTCTCGCTAACATAATTAAAAAATGTCATGTCTCCTTTTGATACTCCCTGAGTGAGTCTTTCCTCAATTTGCGCCTTTGTGCTCCTTACTACTTTGCCTGCCTCTCTCTGTTTTCCCAGATAGTTTTCCCTACTCTCTTCTCTCTCTGTCTCCTTGTACCTTCTGAATGCTACTTTTTTAGCCTTTACCTTTTCTGCTATCTCTTTTGAGTACAATAGCAGTCTCCTCTTTCTTTTACTTTTGCTTACCTGCTTGACACAATGGTTTATTGCCTCACTATGCAATTTTTTATTTTGGCCCACTTTTCCTCCACTCCCAGGTCCTATCCCCCTTCCAGGTAATTCCTGAAGCATTCACCCATGTTTTTAAAATCACTCCTTCTGAAGTCCAGGACTTGAGCCATTGTGTGATTGTATTCTGCAGCTGATTTTATGTTGAACCACACTGTACAGTGATCACTGCTCCCCAGATGACTTTCCCCCTTGGTGACCGTAATACTGTCCCTGTTTAAAAGCAGCAGCTCCAGTATTTCTCCATCACAAGTGGGCTTACTGACTAGTTCCCTAAGGAACACCCTCTGCAGAGAGTCCAGTATGTCCCTATGTCTGGAAGAAGCTACTGCAAGGAGGCTACCATCTACATCTGGCAGATTGAAGTCCCCCACTAGCAACATCTCCCCCTTTTCAGCCATTTTTCCAATTGTTTCCAACACTTCCTTATCTATTTCCTCCCCCTGCTAAAGAGTCCTGTAGATCACACATGACAAAATAGTGGCTTCTTGTCCCAACTCCAGGGTGACCCACAGCACCTCTGATCCCCCCCAAATTCCCAGTATTTCTGTTGCTTTTATGCTTTCCATCACATAATGCACTCCTCTTCCTCCTTCACTCACTACCCTATTCCTCCTGAATATCATATACAGTAGCCTGGTATGACCATGTCCCAGTCATGATTGTCAGTGCACCATGACTCGGTAATGGCCACAATATCCAGGTCAGCTTCTGCCTTGATTGCCTTTAATTCTGGGATGTTATTTCCCAAGCCTCTATCATTAGCACACATGCCTTTCCAGATCTTGTTTGCCCTTTGTTTGTTGCTTCCTCCTTTTTCCTTTTGTGCCTCCTTTCTCCCTCTATTTTTGTGACTACTTCTATTCCCCCTTCCCTCTTTGCTAAATCCCTACTTCCTTGAGGGATCCGTATGGTTTCTCGACATCCATTTGCTTGACAGAAAGTTGCCCGGCACCCGTTTACTGTCAGGTTCATTTTACCGACAATTAAAATCCTGCGATGCACTTTGCAGACAAGACAAAATTTATTAATCCTAATGAAGTGTTTAGGCTATATGCAAGATGTGTTTTGATCATTTTTAGTTATGACAGGATTTCTGTTTGGATCCTATTCATATTAAGTTCTTTTGAGGTAGAATAGACCATCAGTAAATGTTTTGTTGTTCCATTGAATACCAGCTTCCTTGATTTATTTGCTGTGTGGTGGGATTCTCACCCCTTTGGCATCTCCTTACACGTTATTTCAGCCTATGGGAGACACTTTCTGCCTCCCCTTTTTTCCACCACTCCCCCATGGCTAGTTTAAATGCTCATTAAAGTAATCTTTAAATTGTCTACTGAAAACTGTGGTTACCCTTCCAGAGGGATGCAGTCACTGTACCATTGCTTCAACCATGAGTTAAAGGCATTGATGCAGAGTTCCCTTGCCTTCCCTTATCATAGACAGGTAGCACCTCTAAAAAAGCTATGGAGTATGCTACCTGTCTAAGACTTCTTCCCAGCTCTGTAAACTCCCCTTTCACTGTTTCTGCCCCATCCCTGACCAGGCCATTTGTCCTCAGGTGGACAATGACATCCAGTTCCCCCTTCCTACTGCCCTAGTGATCCATACAATATGCTTCCCATCCATCCATGCTGTGGCACTGGGTAGGCACCTGACCTCCCTCTCTGCCCCTTTCTGTCTCCCAGTTCTATACCACTGACAATTGAGTCCCCCATCGGAAGCTGATTCATCCTTCTCTGCAGTCCTCTGCCGCCCACCGTGGGGCCTCCACCTGGGAGGGCCCCCACATATTCCCTGGTCACTTCCACAGGTGCTTCCTGGTGGATCTGCTCTGCTAGAGTGACAGTAAGCTGTTGGTTAACTAGGATCTGCAGCTTATCTGTTAGGTAGGAAAATGGGCAGACTAGGTGAGCCAAGCGGTCTTTATCTGCCTTCAAATTCTATGTTTTCTGTATTTCTAGCAGTTTTGTAGTGGAACCAGAAATGGTTGAGGAATGTGCCTGTGAACCCTAACCCCCCCAATCTTCTTGATTCCACTAGTCCCTCCCTCTTTGAGCCCACCGTAGTCCAGGTGCTCCCCCTATCTGGCAACCTTTGAGGTCACACCAAACATTTCCCTTGTTAATAAAATCTACCTTGGAATTTCTCCTCACCTTCAGTGGACCACTGCTGACATAGGATATCCAAAAAGTAAAATCTTCCCTCTCTGTCCCTTCTCAGAGACTACATCTTCATCTTTCACCCCTACCATCTCACAGTTACCTACTGTATGTAAAAGATTTTGCATTCAAAAAGTCACTTTTTCTATGTATTATTGAAACTTCACTTACATTAAAATGTTTAACAGTAATTATTAAAAACAAAACATGAGTAGGTGTCTGTAAGCTAAAACTTTATACACACCCTCAGTGCACGATGATTTTGTAAACCCCTTGAGCTCTACTTTCAAATTTATGTAGCATCACATATCTCGGGGTATGCGTAAAATTTTGTTTACCTACACCTTCTGCAACTATGTATTATTATCTATTTATAAAAGGACGGGGAAGATCCTACTCTCTGATTAGTGGAAACAATGTCAAAGAAGTACTCTTTAAAAATAGTGATCACACTGCTAAACTTATCTTATTTTTCTTTTACAGAGGGCCCATTTCTTAAGCCTAATAACACACTTCAGGGTATGGGTTACTATTCCTGAACTGCACTACCAGATGGTTGAATGCATTCAGCACATGCTCATAATGCTTCAAAACACACCTGGGCATGTGGTTCAGGAATAATAACTCATGCCCTGTTGTGTCTTATTGCTTACATGTTATAGGAAAATGCTTGCATTGGGCTAATCACAGTGGTGCTGGCAGAGTGTGTCGTGCTCTTCCATGGGTGACCTAGGGTCACAGGGCAAATCTGCCTATAAGCACTGGACTGGAGAAGCTTTATTGGTGATTTAGATGCAGCACTCTCAGACTTTAGAGGTAAGGATGGTGGCATCCACTCTACAATAGGATGCCCTATGAGAATGTTATAACAAGTCAATCAGAGGTAGTTGCACTCAAGAAAAAGTGATGTCCACAAAGGCTTAAACAGACATATGTATTTACTGCAAAATGCAAAGAAATAACAGCCAAATCACTTGGCTCAGTGCTTGGGTCTGCTGTTCTTAGCTGGAACAGCAGACTTAAAGGAAGGCTGTCCTAAACTGTGGAGGCAATCACCAGGGCTGCAAAAACGCCCGATTAAAACAACCAATATAGTTTAAAATGAATAGCGCTAACCTTTTATTAGTTATTTATTGTTGTACAGTTGCTCCTGGATGCACCATTTTGAAACTGCCGCCACACCGGAAAACAGACTGTGACCCAGACATCTGGTCATGTGCGAACTGTAAAATAGACGAGCGAGGCACATTTACAGGATAAAGAACACTGTGCCATGTAGAGAGTTCATTAACTGAACTCTAGAAGTAATTCAGTTGAAACGAGATGTAAGGTATTTAAAATTGTTCTAAAGTTGGAGCTCCAAGCTCAGCCGCGCAGTAGCGCCAGTGCTCCAGTCCTTCGGCATGCGATTAGCGCCAGGTTCTACTGCATGACTGAGCTTGAGCTCCAACTTTAAGAACAATTTTAAATACCTTACACTGCTGCTTTAACTGGGAATTACTCTAGAGGTTCAGTTAATAGACCTCTACATGGCACAGTGTTTCTTTTTATCCACTGTAAATGTGCCTCGCTCGTCATTTTTACGAGCATTCCGGCACAGGACCGGATGTCTGGGTCACACTCTGTTTTCCGGTGCGGCGGCAGTTTCAAAATGGTGCATCCAGGAGCAACTGTGCAACAATAAATAACTAATAAAAGGTTAGCGCTATTCATTTTAAACTATATTGGTTGTTTTAATCGGGCATTTTTGCAGCCCTGGTGATTGCCCCCACAGTTTAGGACAGCCTTCCTTTAAGGGGCGAGCCAAATGATTTGGATATTATTCATTTGCATTTTGCAATAAATACATTTGTCTGCTTAAGCCTTTGTGGATATCACTTTTTTTTGAGTGCAACTACCTCTGACTGGTTTCTTGTGGCCGCCCTACTAGTAGTTTGTGCTGGCCCTGTTTTCTGGATGACAGCTATCGTTCATTGGACCTGTTGTATGGGAATGTTCATAGCAACATAAGATGTTGAAGGTGGTCACAGTTTCCTATCTCATCCCAGAATAGTAATCTCAAAGATGCCCTGATTGATAGCAGAGGTGGATGAGAAAAACAGAGAAGAAAAGTGTACTGCTACTTGCACAAGTAGCATATGGCTTGCCCCATCCTATCTTCCACAAATCACCACCATTTCCTCTCAGCTCAGGCAGTGAACAAGCAGTAGACTGTGACTACACTGTGTACTTCTGGGGCACACATGGATGGGGAGCTTTCTCTATATGGTGCAACCTCAATGATGGCCAGGCATCCTGTGACATTGACTCGAAGGGTGTAGGCAGGAGACTAAAGATGAGGAGTTTCAAGAGAGAGAATATGGCTGGTGAGAGAACAAGCAGGTTCAAAAAAGAAAGTACTTATATTATATACACAACATTAAAACATAAGAACATTGTAAGATCATTGGATTTGATGGCAGTTAGATAGTTCATTAAATGCAGGAAACAATACACATTAGACAGAGAAGGAGAAAGAGAGAGAGAGAGAGAGAGAGAGAAGAGAGAGTGAAAGAATTAGGAATGGATGTATAAGGGTAAGATAGCTAGGTTAAGGCCTCCATGGTTGTCCAAAGAACTTCAGGTGAAGCTAAGGGATAAAAAATGTGTGTACTGTATAATAAGTAGAATGATTCTGGTGATAGGCATAAGAAGAAGGGTATGTCAGGGCATTGCATAAGGACTGCAGGATCAAGTCTGTTTAGGCCAAGGTTGGTTTGGAGGACAGGATTGCACAGAGTATCAAGGAAACAATACGTTTTTAATACATAGAGCAAAAAAGGAGAGTTAGGGATAAGGAAGGACCACTGATCACTGAGGACTGTTTCTGTTTGATATAGTCTATATATCCAAGGGGAATTAACACATCATTATATCTGGGATCCAGTAGTGTTGCCATGCCAAACTGCATGTCTGATCTAATGCTGCCAAACCTATCTGCAAGTTGTGTCACAAACAGCTCTGCCACCTCTTATATAAATATTGCATTCTTCTGCTGTTGCAATGACCCATATAAGCTAGTGGTGTCCCCATCTCCTACAGTGATGGATAAGAGTCCAAATGTTCCATCTCCTGTGTGGTGTTCATAGTTTCATAGGTTACTTACGAGTAAGGAGGTCAAAGACCTATGGTTACTCACCACTGTTTAGCGGCAATACTTATATTTATCTGTGCCCATGTAGGCATCAAGGGCTTTTTTATGTAACCCCTTCCCCACTACTTTACTCAGTTTTCTAACCCTGGCACCCATAACTGGGTAGAGCCTTCAGAATATTTAGTTGATTGGTACCATCCCTAACTTTTGGGAATGTATACCAGGCTCATTCTAGAGATCAAAGTGGTGGGGGTGTACAAAAGCAAATTAACCTATTTGATATTTACAAAACCATATCCTGGGCAAAGAACATTTTTCTAGGGCTATGCTAGACCTATCATCTGGAAGGGTACCCACTAACTCCACACAGGAAGCAATAATGCATCTGTCCAGACCATAGTTGGGGTTCTAGAGTGCGACTTTATTCCAAAAGATGTTCTCTAAAGCAAGGGTGGACCCCCAAGGTTTACACATCGTGGCACTAGGAACTTGCAGAACAACAAATCGACTGTATCTGACAGAAACTCTTTGTATTTATTTATTTAAGAGTTTCACCAGGAAGGGCACACTGAACAACAAGTTGCTTATCTCATGGTGTGTCCTGGGGGTTGGGGAGTTGGAAGGTATACAGTAAAATGTAATCAACACAACAGTATACATTGCCAAAATGTGGGAATTGGAAGACATACAAATAAGTCATAGGCAAACAACAAAATGGTATATAGAGCCAATTATGCATAGGGTACATTACCAAGTAGAGAACAATTAACAAGTAGTAACAGGCATCAAGAAATTACAGTTGGTATGTATACTCCATTACAACATAGTGAACAGAAGGTCCGCAAGTGTGGTAATAGGATAACTATTTCAACCCATTTAGATGCAACATGGTCTGCTCAGTTGCAGCTGCAGTTCACAGACAGGTAATTGTGTAAGACTGAGGAGATAAAGGAAGGGGAAGTAGAAAGGCGAATCGGGCAGGGGGAGGGATTGCCACAGTTTAGGGAAGCGGTACGAGAAGGTTGCCTGACTGACAGTAGTCATACGGCATGGGAAACCTAAAGTATGGGAAACTGAGGACCTAAGTGAATGGGTGGATGGTGGAGGGATTGTTAGGGAAGAGTTGAGGTAAGTAGGGAGGGAGCCAAACCAGAATTTGGAGATGGATTTAGCACAGTGGAAGAGACATCTTTTATCAAGAGATAATAAAGCCAAAGTGTGATAAAGTTGACAGTGATGAGTGAGGGTAGGATCCTCGAGTATTCCCACACTGTAGGACATAGAACATCTTGTACTTGTATTCCCATATAGCATAGGACATAGGACATTTCATCCAGTGGCATTGGCCACAACTGAAAAACACATTTGCTAACAGGGCACTTGTACTTTGTTTACCACATGTTGTAGGACATTGAACATTGCTTCTAGTGGCACTGGCCACCACTGAACACATATTTTGTTAAGAACTAGCACTATTCTTCATAATCAGAGAAGAAACTAACCCACTTCAGCGGGTGAAATTCTCTTCAGACATTGGCCCTATGTCTAAAGTAACCATGCGCACTTACTGAACCTGTAGTCCTGAACTGGTTGCTCCAGACGACGTTCTACCAACCCTTTGCACCCAAATCCATACTCAGCCATTCTTTCAGAGGTATACCTTAAACATTCAGAAATACACTTTGGCAAATGCTTATTGATTGAAACTTTGGCATCCAGCATTTGAATCACTACACTGGTAGTGGAAAAACTAAAGTCCCAAACAATGTGATATAGTCATACCTCTGGACATCACACACTTCAGACAACTTTAAATTAGAACAGTCTCAAACTTCTGAATTCACAGAAAGGTTGTGCCTTCCCTTCTAGCCAGAGAACACAACAGCACAGGCACTTGCTTTCTGCAGCAAAAGTAAGATCCTACTCACTGTTAAACATTTCAGGCAGCTTCAAACATCTTGAATCAAAAAGAGGATTGCCCCTTGGATCCATCCACTAGCAGTCCTTTTCACCCCTCCAGGGATGAAAATCAGGAGATCCTGCTGTAAACAACGGTTTCCACCACTTCTCTAGGCAAACTGGGGAATTGCCAGGATCAAGGTGAGAAGGCAGGGCCCTCAACTCAGAGCCCTCAGCTGAGCAGTTTTCACTCCTTCTTCCAGCTACAGACTCACACTTATCCTCGTCTCAACATTCTAAACTCCCTTCTCACAGCTTGCTAAGGCTTATGCTGCTGCAAGAGTTCCAAATGAGCTCATCACTTCCATCTCATCTGATGCCAAGTAAACAAAAGAGTGAGCAAGTGAAAAAATCATTTAACTAGTTAATCACCAGCTGCCTCTCCCTGCCGAGCACTTTAACTGATGGGATTCTAGTAACCCCAGGGGACTGGGTGGTTACATTTAAATACCTCCATGGAGCAACTTTTGACCACTTTTTCTGGTAGAGTTCCATACAGAGATCACTCTTTGACTGAACCACTTTCTATGTTTCTCAAATCAAATCAAAATCAAGTCAACTTTATTTTTATAGCGGCTTTCAAAGCCAAGGCGCTGTACATAAAACGCATACATAATGATAACAATTTTTTTAAAACAGCATTAAAATATAACAACCATAACTAAATAAATGCTAAACCAAACAAATACGTCTTCAAACCAGTTTTAAAGCTATCGACGGTTGGGCATTCTCTCAACCAATGAGGCAGAGAATTCCACAGGGTTGGTGCTGAAAAAGCAAAAGCACGAGATCCTGATGTCTTCAATTGAACCCTGGGAATCTCCAGCAATCCCTTATTGGTGGAGCAGAGAGGATGGAGGGGGCAATAGGTAATCAGGAGATCTTTCAGGTAACTGGGTCCCTGGTCATATAGGGCTTTAAAGGTTAGTAAACCAACCTTAAAGGTGATCCGCCACCTAACAGGCAGCCAGTGCAGTTCGCGGAGCACATGTGTAATATGACTGGTTCTAGAAGTCCCAGTCAAAAGCCTGGCTGCCGTGTTCTGCACCAGCTGCAGGCGGTGGATATCAATCCCGGGTAGCCCTAGGTGGAGGGAATTGCAGTAATCAAGATGGGTAGTGACAAAGGCATGGACCAATGCTGGAAGATCACCCAGAGGAACCAGGTGTTTCACCCGGGCGATATTCCTCAGATGGTAAAAAGAGGATTTGATGACAACTGACACCTGAGATTTTAGGGTCAGACCGCCATCAAAACTAACGCCCAGATTTTGCACCTGATCGGAGGTAGGGAGCGACATACCACCAAGTAACAAACCTGATGGTTGTCCAGCTCCCAAACCCACCCCAGATGACCTGGGTCCACTACCAATACCTCAGTCTTATCCGGATTCAGTATCAGCCAGCTGGAACTCATCCAAAGTCTGATCTCAGCAAGGCAATTATTCAGCATGGAGAGTGCATCATCCTGGCCAGGCAGAAAAGACAGATACAGCTGGGTATCATCTGCATAGCAGTGAAAAAACCCAAACTGTATTGCCTGATGATTTCTCCCAATGGCAGCATATACACTGCAAACAACATGGGAGCTAAAATGGAACCCTGCGGTACCCCACAAGGCAGGGAGTGAGCGCCAGAGGAGTAAATTCCAGTGGCAACTCTCTGGAACCTGTTTGTGAGGTAAGAATGAAACCATTTGAGGACTGTACCAGACAGCCCACAATAAACCCACAGGCAATCCAATAGCACACCATGGTCTACAGTGTCAAATGCAGCGGAAAGATTGAGAAGGACCAGAATGGTACATGCCTTTCAATCTCTAGCCATTAGGAGATCACTCAATACCCAGACAAGTGCAGTCTCCAAGCTATGCTTCTTCCTAAAACCAGACTGGAGAGTATCATAGACATTGTGAGTTATAAGATGATCATCCAGTTGCAACGCAACCGCCTTTTCAATAACCTTACCAACAAATGGCAGGTTTTTAGCTAGACAATCTGGATCTAAGGAGGGTTTTTTAAGGAGTGGTCGAACGACCGCCTCCTTGAGGGGGTCAGGAAAGACCCCCCTCTCCAGAGACTTCCAGACAATGTCAGCAAGGATTGGGCAGATAACTTCCACACATCCTACTAAGAGAGGTGTAGGGCCCGGATCCAAACTACAACTGGTTGGTCGCAATGTTTGGATAATCTTCACAATGTCACTGAACTCCAGCCAGCGAAACTCTGACCAGACAGACCTAGTACATGCCACTTCCCGTCGACCACTGCTATCCTCCATAGGAGAGGTCGGACCGATGCCAGACCTGACTCTGGCAACCTTATCTGCAAAGAACTGAGCAAACTCCTCATCAGTTCTTGCTACTACACCTTTTATCTTTAAATGATGTGATCTTGTATTCTTGTTTGCATGACATTTTTTTTAATCCTGTGCTGTCTCATGTAGACTTGTTATTAATTGCACTGTATATCAGACACAGATCACCCCTCATTCTCCTATAATTTATGGAAAGCATACTTAACTCACCCAGTCTTTCCCCATATGTTCTGTCCCTCATGTTTGTCACTTTTTTGGTTGCCCTTCTCTGCACCCTCTCAATAAGTTTCCCACTTCCTTTAGTCTGTGATGCACAAAATGGCAAACAATATTCCAGATGAGACCTTACCAGTGACAAGTAAAGTGGCATAATCACCTCCTTGTCTCTGCTTTTTATATTTCTAAATATGCAACCAAGGATTCTGTGGCATTTTTTAACCATGTTCATGGTATGTGAGTCACAGTTAAGTTTGTTTGTGATTATGACACCCACATCCCCTTCACTTGTTTTTTTCAATTATGGTGTTGTTCAATACATAATGCCTTTGTGGGTTATTGTTCCCAAGGTACATCACTTTGCATTCTCTTACATTAAATGTTAGTCTATGCCTTTTTGCCCAGCTTTCTAAGTACTCTAAATCCTTTTGCAGGTTCTTAACTGCCACATCACTGTTTAGTACAGCCCCAATGTTACTGTTGTCTGCATATTTGCAGATCCAGGTGTTGTCTGAGGTTTGCATAGTAGATATGAATATGTTAAAAAATGTGGGACCCAGTACTGACCCCTGAGGGACACCACTCGTAACCTCTCCCATTCAGAGTAGTGTCTCTTGATTCCCACACTTTTGATACCTTTACTGAGTCATGATTCCATCCATGATATAATGCTAGGATGTAGTTGTATTTCTCTTAGCCTATCCAGTAGGATTCCATGTGAAACAGAGTTAAATGCTTTAGCATAATCTAGAAATATAATATCTATCGACAAACACTTATCTAGTCCTGCACTAACTGGTTCAAAGAAATGGAGATTTGTAAGGCATGAATGACTCGAGACAAAAAAATGTTGAGATATATCCCCAAATCCCTTCTGCCTAATATGTACAGTTATATAGTCTTGAATTATTCCTTCTAGCAGTTTTCCTAAAATAGATGTTAAACTAATTGGCTGATAGTTGCTCACATCTTGTCTGTCCCCCTTTTTATGGCAGCATTGGCAGAGCCTGCAGCCATTTTGCAGTAGGTCAGAAAAATAAGCTACTGGATCAGGCCCTGGAATGCTTCCGTTTTGGACTTTTGGAATGATCCTTCTGAAAGTACAAAACAGTCGGTACCAGTCTGCCATGGCTGCACTATTTTGTGGCTCATCTGCCACTTCCGTATTTCGGCAAAGTACTGTGCATATGCACGTGTTGCACATATGCAGCTCTGTCAGTGACATCATCTTGGGAATGGCATATTATGCCATGCAAAAGAACTATGCATGTGCAAGTATGGCACATGTGTAATACTGTTGGTGCTGCCATCTTGCATATGGCATTCACACACATTCGGTGGCACTCATTCACTGGTGGCGGTGACACTCATACAAGCTTGCTGCAGCTGTATCAGCTCTGTTTGTTATAAATAGGTATCACCTATGCCTCTCTCCATTCTGGTAATGTCTGACCTTCTTCTACAGAGGCTGGAAAAAGCATAGTAATTGGTCCTGCTGATAAATAATAAATAAATTCATGAGCCAGTTCTTTAAGAAGCTTAGGATGCATACTGTCAGGTCAGGCTGATTTGTCTGGTTTAAGTTTTTTGATTTTTTCCAAGACATCTTTTTGTGTTATTATCATGTCTCCATTTTTTCACTTCTTGTTGGCAATTGTAGCACTAGGTGTTTCCTTTTGCTTGTATGTGCAGGGGAAAAGGTGGTGTTACCCACATTTCACAGTGATGACAAAAATGTGATTCATGATTGAGGGAGGAGTAGAACAAGGATGAAGAGGATGCATTGATTTCACAACCAGTTGACTTCTATGGGTTTTATTATTGTGCAATAATTTTTTTTATCATGATACTATTTTTCCACTGCTGCAGACCCGGCAGGGTCTATGATCCCCCCTCAGAGGGGATACATCCTCCGGTCCCAGTGGGGCCATCATGGGTCCTTCCAGGTCCAGGTATTTTCCTCCATTTTTCATTTTTCTCCCCTTGCACCTGCATACTGTGCAGCGGGCACAGCAGCTGTCTCCACCTCTGCAGAAGCTTCCAAGCACCCTGGGCAAGGGTGAACCCCTCTATCTGGGCTACTGCTCACAGCACAAATCCCCCACCCTGAGAAAGGAGAGCTGTGCCACTCAATCCTTACCTCCCCTGCCAGACCCCGAATGGCCCAAATCCATTCCAGAACCTGGGTCACCGGCGTGGCACGAGGTGTGGCGTCCACACCTCAACCCTCAGTGCCACCAAGCCAGAGATGCAATAATTAATAGTTATTATTCATAAATGTGGCTTTATTTATGTACTGTGATGACATGGTTCATAACTGAGGGAAGAAGATGATGATGAAGGGAATGTATTGTTTCCAGAACCACTCAACATTTATTATTTTTATGATGATGTAAGATATATTATCAGTTATTATTCATACATCTGGCTTTAGTTATATGTCAGGAAAATATGATTTATAATGTGGTGGTGAGGAGGAAGAAGATGATGAAGAAGATGCGTTGTGTTCAGTACCAGTTAACTTCTATGGTTTTTATAATAATGTAATTATTATTAGTTTTAATTGTTTTTAAATGTAGCTTTATTTATATGCCAAGAAAATGTGTTTTGGATGTACGGAGGAGGAGGAAGAGGATTATAATTATGAAGATGATGTGCCCGATTGTAAAAGAGATATGTGTGGTGTAACAGCACTTGCACCAAAAAGAATGGCGCAAGTAGTAAGTTACGCCAACAGCTGCGACTTGTGGGATTCTACAATGTGGCCTACAACATGCCACAGATCACCTGCGCCAAAGATCAGTTACGGCAGCAGTTGCACCATAAACCCCCTGTGACATGACGCTAGGGGGTTTATGGCAGCAGTTGCACCGTATTCTAGTAGAGCAGCAACAAAGTCCCCAGTGTCAGGATTCTAAAAGAACCCCATGGAGAAGAACCAGCAACGTAAGTTACACCAGCATTTAGCTGGTGTAACTGCACATACGTCCTCTGGGGGTTCTGTAGACCCACTGCACCCACTCCAGGATTGCCCCCCATGCCCAGAACACCCCCATTGACACCCCACGGGGCAACCCACAACTCCCCCAGCCCCCAATCCCCCATAGCAGAGGTGCCCAGCTGGGCATCTCGCACCCCCAGCCACCCAAACCCTAAATGCCCTGCAGGGCAGCCCACCACATCATGTCCCCTGAACCCCATTACTCAAACCACTCATTGCAGCAGTTAGCCATCTATTCACCGCGAGCGAATGGTTGTACCAGTCTTCAGATCCAGTAGTTTAGTGGGACCATCTACTCTAGTAGTAAATAGTCCACCCGGGTATCCTCTACTCCATCCCCAGCCATCGACTGGCACAAAGCCCACCTCTCACCTCCATGGCTAGTTGCGCCGACTAAGCTCCACATGAGCACTTACTGTAAAAGTGCACTCAGAAATGAATGAATACTCATTCATTTCTGAGTGTGTTTATACAGTAAGCATTCATGCGGAGCTCAGTTAGTGACTGGCTGTGGAGGTGAGAGGTGGGTTGTGCCAGTTGCCAGCTGGGGATGAGTGGGGGAGATGCAGGTGGACTGGCACTGCTGGGTGGGGCAGGTGGGGGTCCACTAGACTACCAGGGATCTCAGAGGTTCTAATTTTAACCATTTGCAGCAAAACATTGGGTCAGGAAATGGATTGGGGGGGACATAGCTGCTCTGTGGGGCTTTGGGGGGCACTTATGCTTGCTGGGGGGGCTGTGACTTGCGACATGCCCCTTGGGTACACCCTTAGGTTGGCGTTCCTTTCTGCATGTCGCAAGTCACAGGACTTAGCCACAGAGTCCCTGCCCCTTCTAGAATAGGGTGCAGGGTCCATGTTGCAATGGCGTTTGGTGCAGGTCGCCTTTGGCGGTGACTTGTGCCAAGCTTCTAGAATAGGGCCCAATGTATTTTTAGTACTAATTGACTTCTGCAGGTTTTATTCTAATAATTATTATAATCTTCTGATGCTTTAGCAGGCAAAGCCTACATAAGCAAGGATAATTTGAAACTGCTGGGTTTACTTTAATGTAATTATTACTATCTTCTGATGCTTCGGCAGGCAAAGTCTGCAAAAGCAAGAACAATTTGGAATTGCTGGGGGGAGACTAGAATATTCACCATGCAATTTAAAACATAACATGAATGTTTATGGTTATTAGACTTATTAAGATAATAATCAAATTACTGTTAGAGATGTTGCAAGGTTTTCATTCACCAGTGAAGTTAAGGTGAATTTGTCAAATTCACCTTCACATTTGTGAAGATGAGTCTGCCTAATGCACCTTCATGAATAAATTTGCAATTTTTTTCTACTTAATAGGAAATTCACCTTTGGCAACTTCGGCTGGCAACTTTGCCTGATGACTTCACCTTTAACATCACCCTTTGGGTACACCAGGGTGATGCTAGGTCAAAATAAGGCTACTGATAAACAAGTGTCTCAAGATCAGCTATTATCTGCCCCTCCACTGAGCAGCAGCCTAAAGCCCCTGTGCCACAAATCTCTCCCACCATGGTGCCACCACCAAAGACTGCATCCACTCATCAGTCTCAGACAGGAGCAACTCTAACATTTTCTGACCCATGTTTGATCCAGTTGCACTCTTATTTGCCAGTGTGGCATGCTGGCAAACACCATGAGTGTTGCTAGCACTGCAATTGGACTTAATAAAGTTTTTGCCTGGCCATAGAGAAATACTACTTCAGGTACTTGTGGTCAGTGTGTTGAAATGCACATATAGGAACTACCAGCTGTTTGGACACTGGTCCACATATCCATACTGAGATGTATGTACGGGGATGCTGAATGCATCAGGACATGATTACCATATGTGAATCAGTCCCATGAAGTTCAGGAATGGCATGGGTGAAGAAGTACGTTTGTGAGGGAATCAGCCATTTAGGACAGCTACGTGCAATCAACCTTCTAAATCCCACGTTCTGCACAAAAACGAATGACAGTAGATCAGTTGCCAGCCTTTCAGTGGTTACTGCATTCAGTTGCTGTACAACAGAATGAGTGGGTGTGCATTTGGCATGATGCTCAAAACACATGCTATGAAGTGTAGGCTGGACCTTTCTGGGTGTTAGGCTACCAAACAGCTGGACTCAGCATGATAGCATTGCCAGTTGGGTAGCATTTGACTCGGGGGAATCACGGATGCTGCTCAAAAAAGAGCATTGAATTGGGGTGTTTTCTTTTTTTTTTGAACTTGAAGTTTATTCATTTTTGTGCAAAACATGCAGACGCACAATTGCATTCCATATATTAGCATACAGCAGTCATCTGCTAACTCTATAGCCCACCCAGTAGACAAAATCATTCCATTGGTACAAGGGATGTTATATAACTTTCTATCCCTTTATATACTGAATGAGGATTTGGTAGCTAATGGAGAGCATGTGGCTGTACATCCCACGGCCATAGGTATGGGCATGTTGTGTCTCATGGCCTCACTAGTCAGCTCGGCATTTTTTTTTTTTTTTTATTTATTTGAAAAAAAAAATCTTGTAATTACAACCTTTGAGTCAGAGACTCATTTCCAAAGGCTCCTCATCAAATTCACAATACAGGTATACACTATGCAGTAGATCAAGAGATACAGAATATGTAGTTCACAGTTCATAATACAGACATAGGTTAGACAGTGTATCAATAAAGCTTATACACAGTTCGTAATACAGATCTGGGTAACAGAGTGTATCAGTAATGCACAGGGTACCATACCAGGTTTACACAATTAAAACAGTGAGGGAAGGCAGGTAGTGCGAGTTATTGGAGCAGTCTATAGGGAGACTTTGTCAAGGTTACAGCAGAGAGGGAAGGCAGGTAGTGCGAGTTTTAGAACAGTCAGTAGAGAGAATTTGTCAGAGTGCCTGAGTGCAATTGTGGGCCATTGACTGAGAAGAGGTTGGCTGGCAGGTCTGTGCAGCTGCTAAAGACTCTAGTGGGGGGTCTAGTGCATGCAGGTGCAAGTGCGGCGGGTGTCAAGGAGGTAGGTCTTGAAAGTCTTCTTGAAAGGGCCAAGTTTTTGCTGGTTAGAGACCAATTGGGGTAGGGCGTTGAAGCAGGAGGGTACCCTGACCAGAAAAGATCTCTGGGAGAGTGTGGTTCTGACTCTGGGGATGGCCAATGTAGATTTTGTTGAGCTACTTGTATTCACTGTGGGGGTAGAGGATGTTAGTGTGGCAGAAAGACCTGGTGGGGTCAAACCCAGTAGGGATTTTTTGGTCAAGAGGCTGGACTTCTACTCAATTCTTCTGTCAAGGTTCAGGATCTGGGCGAGGGAGAGGAGCGTGTATGTGTGCGTTAAGCGGTCAGCAGCAGTTAGGAGCCTGCAGGCTTTGTTAATGACCGCTTTTATTTTACCAATAGCTGTGGTATCTGCAGCAGCATAGACCAGCAACCCATTGTCAATCAGGAACTTTACTGAGGTGGTTATTGCTAGTCTCATGGCTTCTGGCTGAAGGCAGTACTTATGGGGCTATAGGAAACCAATGTGAGCACTGGTTGCAGATGTGAGGGTGAGGGTGCTGATGTGCGCATGGAATAAGAGGGCCGAGTCGAATATTACCCCTAAATATTTATAGGACAAGACCTGCTACAGGGTGTAGAGAGTCATTGCTTGAATATGCAGTTGTGCATTTTTTGATCTGCTCTAGTGGTGTGCAAAAAGAAGGGTTTTTGGTTTTTTTAGGTTCATGATTAGTCTATGCTTAGCAAATCAGAGTTCATCTTGGCTGAAAGCATTCTGGAGTGAGTCCTGAAGGTAGGTTGGGTTGGTGTGGAAGGCACAGATGACAGCATCATCCACGTAGAGTAGGATATTTTCAGGGCAGGCAGTGTGAATTGCATTTAAGAACATACTACATAGCAGGGGGCCCTAGTATGGATCCCTGTGGGACTCCCAAGTGGATGGGGCAAGAGCATGAGACTGTGTAATTTATCTGCACACATTGGGACCTGGATGTCTGGTGACTAGTAAACCAGACCAAGGGCCCTTGTGAGAATCCCATTAGTAGGAGGGAGTCTAGAAGGAGGAGGTGGGTGACTGACTGTGTCAAAGGCCTTGGATAGGTCTATGAACACAGCCCCTGGGATGTGCCCTTTGTCAAGAGCAGTATGTATGTAGTTTGAGAATTCTAGGAGGGCTGTGGTGGTACTATGCCCAGCATGGAAACCATGCTGTTCTTTGCAGAGAAGGTTATGTGTTTTAAGGTAATCTGTTAGTTGGTCCGCTACAACTTTTTCTAATGCTTTGGACAGTGGGGGGAGAATGGAGATTGGATGGTAGTTTCCGGGTGTTAGGTGGTCACAGCCTTTGTGGATTGGTGTAACAAATGCATTCTTTTAGGCTGTGGGGAACTGACCGAGGCATAGTGAGCAGTTCAGGAGGCTGGTGAGCGGAGTGATCAGCACATACAGTGCCAGACGGAGGAGTTTATCAATTGGGTCTTTCAGGGGCTAGTACCGTTTAGGGCTTTGGTTAGGTATGGCCTTGCTTCTGCAGTGGAGATAGTCCGGAGATAGAATGGTGGCCATGGGAGGTGCAGGAGGTCAGGGGTGGGTACTTTGTCAAAGAAGTTTTGCAGGGAGAATGCAGCTGAGGTCAGTGAAGTTGTCATTGAGTATGTTTGCAATTTCCTTCGGGTCAGTGGTGACCATTCCACTAGATGCAATTTGGGACAGGGTGGTGTGTGCGACTTTCCATTTAGGGACTTTATCTTGTCCCAGAAATTGTGTAACGAGCCCAGGAGGTGGTTAGGGTGGCTCTGTAGTGTTTGGATTTTGCCTTACAAATAGTTTAGGTGCAGCTATTCTGATTAGCTCTATGGGCCTGCCTGTTGGCAGGTTTGCCTGAGTCATTGGCCCTGTGCCATAGGTTATCACAGCTTTTGAGCTGTTGGAGGGGATGGTGTTATCCAAGGTGTGCTCTGTTTTTTGATTTTTTATTTTTTTTATGGGGAAAGCAAAGATGTCACAGGCCTGGGTGAAGGAGGCCTGGAAGCAGCTGAGCACTGCATCTACACTGTAGGCCTGGTATATTAGGGACTAGTCCCATTGAGCAAGGTGTTGTTTAAAGTTGGGGAGTTTGCCAGGTCTCAGTTTTCATCGGAGTGTTGTGGTCGGTGGTAGTGCAGGTTGCTGGCCTGACCAGGAGCAGATGACTGGAGAGTGGTCAGTGAGGGAGTTTGGTAGGACTTCAATGTCCTTGATTTTGTGGAGTTGGTTTGTGATGACGACATCCAGCAGGGTGTGTATGCCCGTGGTTGGGTTGCACCTAGTTGGGTTAGTCACCAATTGATGCAGATCGAGAGCTGCAAGCACATCCGAGGTGGGGGTGGCTGCTTTGCTGAGCCAGTTTAGGTTAAGGTCCCCTAGTAGTATGTGTTCAGATTTGTGGGGGAGGTGGCAAGGTACTCTATTAGTGAGTGGAGGGCTAGTGTTTGTTTGCAGGGTGGGAGATACGCTGCTGTGACTATAAGGGGGGTCTTCATAGGGTCGGGGGTGATTTTCAGTGATAATGCTTGTGCTCCGTGTTCTAATGCCGAGGGGTGGTAGTGCTTGGGACAATAGGGTGTGCTTAGTGTAGATTGCACAACCGCTGCCTCACTTGCCCACTCTGTCTGGTCTAAAGAGTGAGTATTAGGGGAAGGAGACAGCTGAGTTGGGGGTGGACTTAGATAGCCAAGTTTCAACCAGGGTTAGGATGTCTGGTTGGTGCCTTGTAATTCAGCATTGAAGAGCAACTGTTTTCTTTAGTATGCTGCAGATATTCATTGATCCAATGTAGAGGCCAGTGGTCAGTGTCTGTTTCTGTGCTTTGGAGGATCTTGGTCCTGGATTTGGGTGGATGTTTCCAGACAGGAGTAGGAGGAGAGAGATAACTCTGAGGAGAGGCCTGTGCTTGCTTGTGTATCTAGCTTCAGAGCGGTACAGGCTGTGAGTGCTCCCCATGCAGGGTATGTCAAGTGACCATAGGGTTGTGATAGCATGACTAATTGCAGGCCATGTCGGTCTTGTGTGGGGCAGAAGTGGTGGCATGTTCATGGGGGGATGGCAGGGGAAGGGTGATAGAGGCATGGACGTGTGGAGGAGCAGTGACATTGGTGTAAGTCTCGGGGCAGCAGGGGGTCTGGTACTAGGGTGGGGTGGGGTGTGTGGGAGGTAGAGTGAGATAGGGTTGTAATAGTCATGCGATGGCATCTGGCTAGAGAGCAGCTGAGTTTCTGAGCTCCCCCCGCTGGTCGCCTTTTTGTGCATTTAACTTGCCATCCTGCTCATCTTTTTGGCTAATTTATATTAATAACGCTTGGGGAAAGTTTCTACCATTATTTGGTGACTGAAGCAGTGAAAATAAACGGTTGCTGGCTTGAGATGGAGGTAGATAGCAGGCAGGCCTCAGTCAGGCACACTCCTCCTGCTTCCCCAGAGAAGGCCTCCAAGAAGCAGAGGAACCAGGCCCCTACCAGAGCTGATCGAGGTGGGGAGAAAGGGCAGCAGGTTGTACCACTATCTGAGGACAAGTTTCTTCAAGAGCTTACACCCCTGAAAGATATTCTTCAGGACTTAGCAGGGGAATTAAAATCGTTATGCAGTGATCGTTCCTCAGTCTCTACAAGAGTCACAGATATGTAAGCAAGGCTAATTTCCTCAGAAGCGTGGAGGTCTAGAGCCGAAACGGAGATTACTGAGCTCAGACAACAGGTCAAAAAATTGCAAGCAAAGACTGAGGATTTAGAAGGACGAAACCGCAGAAATAATCTTTTAATTCTGGGTATACCCGAGCCAGAGGAAGGCCCAGACATCATGGTCTTTCTGCAAAAATTCCTCTGCAAAATTGTTGGTCCTTCCCCCATTAGCCCTACATATCACTTAGAGAGAGCTCATCGTTCTTTGAGATCTAAACCTGCTCCAGGATCCCCTCCACGTCCCATTATTGTTAAATTTTTGAGCTATGTGAGAAGAATCATGTTTTTGTGAAAACTCGTGAGCTGAAGGACATATTCTGGGGCTCGTCGAAAATCAGGATCACCCAGGACTTACCAAGAAGACTCGGGAGAAAAGAGCAGCTTACCATCCAGTAGTACAAAAATTGATTGCAGCTTCTATTCCGTTTAGAATGGTGTATCCAGCGATTTTGAAGGTTACGATAAACGGCACTACAGCAAGCTACAGCTCCCCGGAGGTGGCTAGCAAAGAGTTGGAAGTTAAACTGCCGGACTTATTTAAATTATGTGGCTGAAATTCTTGAATGGCCTTGTCGGAGGAACTGAACCCTAACTATCGCTGGGGCTAAAGTCACCTTTGCTAATGTTTAAATTTAGTTAAGAAGCTTACTTGGTAGTGGCCTCGTCCTGCCTCTCGTTTTCTCCTCTCTCTCTGGTTTCTTGCCTTTCGCCTTTGCTGTCCTTCTAGTCTTTCCATTTTCTTTGCGGATTCCCCCTTTTCTCCTGATGGGTTGGCCTGGATTGGGGTTGTGGTGGCGGGCTCCAGTTCGGCTGCGCTCCCCGATTTCGGCCATTTGCCCTGTCAGGAACTTAGTTTTAAGCGGTGATTGTTTCGAGGAATTCCAGGAGACTGGACCTCTGTGGGTCCTTCGGCCTTTTGTTCCCCTGGAAACAACGTTCTGGACGAATTTCGTGGCAGGAGGGCTTGCATGGCAATTTTGTTTGGATTATCTTGGTTCTCTGATTTCCTCTTTTCTTGGACTGCCTTGACTCGGGTAGGATTTCTTTTCCCTGTTATCTCGTTCTGGCTTGGCCTTATTTGGGTGTTGGGGTACCGCCTGTTAAAAGCCTTTGGGACTGGGGCTGATATAATGGGGTGGTATGTTAACCCATATTCTACCTTTGATTGTCCCTCTTCCTACTCTCCTATACCTTCTTCTTCTATTTTCATTTACGGACTATGGGGGAGGTGGCCGGGTGTGGGGGGGTCGAGCTCCGGGGACTTGCTCGCTAGATGTGGAATCGCGAGCCATATTGTGGGGGGTTAGCTAACCTCCCCGGGTTGGGGATCTCGGGGATGGCAGTCCTGGTAGCAGGGGTTGGCATTCTCCTGGGAGGGTCACAGATTCTGTTTCTTTGTGGGTGCTGGTCCCTTACACTGGGGGTTTGGAGGTTCGCACCAGGGGTTCGGGGGCCTGAGCTTTTGGTTGATTGGGTAACTTCTGGCGTATTCAGGCTTGGCCAACCCGTTGTAAATACTTATGTTTTGCTTGGTTGGGGGTATGGAACGTGGGTCGGGGGGATTGGGAGGATGAGGGAGGTGGGTTCTGGTTTTATTTCTATGACTTGGTCAGATGTTCTTGGAATTGGGATGGGGGGAATACTTGATTCTGAGGTCTGATTATTTGTTAAACTTCGGGTTTTCTGTTCTGGGGATGAGGGTTGGGGATTGGGGTTTAGTAGTAGATGTCCCAGATATATTATATGATTGTTGCTTTACTGGGATAGTTCATTTCTGGGTGGGGTTGTTCAATGTGGTGCACCATGCAGTTATATACTATGTTGCCACTGTCTGGACGTATATTAACGTCTTTATTTTTTTGAAATGGCTAAGAACAATGTTAAAATAGCGTCGTGGAATGTTAGAGGGCTTAGGGATCGGGTTAAGAGACTACAGGCCTTCAACCACTGTTCATTATTCCACATTGACATCTTGTTTTTGCAGGAGACACACTTATCCCAAGACGAAACCAGACTGCTCTCCCGATCCGGTTTCTCCCAGGCTTACCTTGCTGGAAATTTGAGTTTCAGTAAGGGAGTTGAGGTACTTATTATAAAACATGTATTGTTCATTAAGGAGCAGGTGGCCATAGACCCGGAGGGGAGGTTTGTTTTGGTGGAAGGTATTTTGAATGGTGACAGGGTTGTATTGGGTTCCGTTTATGGCCCAGTTGGAGGTAATCCCGAATTTTTTATGGCCTTGGCTAATAAATTGGCTAGGTTTCTCCCGGCCCAATTTATACTGTGAGGGGATTGGAACCTGCCCTTTTCTCCCACCTTAGATAGGGAACCACCAGATAAATGCCCACCCTCCCCGGCACAGCGTGCTTTCTCGGATCTGGTCTCGATGTTTGGTCTAGGTGACCCTTGGCGCCTAGCTAATCCTTCCTGTCGTGCCTTTTCCTTCTATTCTCAACCACATGGAACTAAGTCAAGGTTAGATATGATTCTGGTTAGCTCTCCCTTTTTCCCGAATATCCTTTCTTCTGGTATTGAGCTGATAATTGTATCAGATCATGCTGTAGTCTGGACGCAACTGTCTCTAGATCCTGGATACTCTCGGGATTCAATATGGCGATTAAATACACAGCTGTTAAAAGACCGTCAGCTTGTCTCTGACATTAGCTCCAGATTTCTTTTGGCAGACAATTTGAATTCCACTTCTAGAATTGATATGCTCTGGGGTGCACTGAAATGCTATCTTAGGGGAACTTATTAAAATGGCTCTTTTAGGAAAAGGACTAGGATGGCGAAGTCTTTGGCTCTGATGAGTAAAGTAAGGAGCTAGAGGCTAGCTACGCTGCTACTTCTCGATACAGGATCTTAAGGAGCTTTTGCTAGTCAAACGAGTACTCAGACCTTCTGAAGGAAAAAACTGAGTATTACATGATAAAAACCCAAGCAAAATATTTTGAGTCCAGTGAAAAGGCCGGTAAATTACTGGCTTTACGCCTCTGTTCATTAGAGGGTTCAAGGATTATTCCTTCGCTGTCCTCTCCAGATAGTAATGTAGTTTCTTCGCCTAGAGACATTGTGAGTATTTTTAAGGATTATTATTCAGAGCTCTATAGATGCCCTTCTCCTCCCTTTTCTAGTTCAGCCATCATGGATTATCTTAGAACAATAGACATTCCTTGTTTATCGGAGACCCAGCAGGCGAGTTTACTAGCGCCTATCTCGGCGGAGGAAATAGGTAGTACTATCGCTTCCTTGGTATCGGATAAAACATCGGGGCCAGATGGCTTTCCGGCAAACTTTTATAAAGTGTTCGCTGAAGACCTGATACCTATCCTTCTTAAATTATATAACTACTTACCAATCTCTTCTGAACTTGACCCCGCAATGTTTGAGGCTACAATTGTTCTAATTCCTAAAGCAGATAAAGATTTGGCAGACCGGGCTAGTTACCGTCCCATTTCTCTTCAAAATTATGATATTAAGATTTTAGCCAAGATCTTAGCTGAAAGGATCAAAAAAGTATGGATGAGGCTGCTGAGTCCTGAACAAGCTGGTTTTGTCTCTGGGAGGTCGGCGGCGGATCATCTGTGAACCCTGTCACATATCTCCAGTACGCCAAGCAGCAACGGGTCCGATAGCCCTGATCTCTCTTGATGCTGAGAAAGCATTTGATCGGGTTGATTGGTCCTTTCTCTGGGCCGTAATGGGTGAGATGGGGTTTCCGGCTTCTTTCTTGGATATGATCCGGGTACTTTATAGATGCCCCTCGGCTAAGATCTATTGTAATGGGGTTTTTTCTTCTTCCTTTCGGCTCTTTGCTGGTACCAGGCAGGTTGCCCTCTCTCCTTTGCTATTTAATCTATTTTTGGAACCTTGTTGATTAAACTTAAATCGTCTCCTCAGGTGAGGTGTCAGGCTTCAGCAACGTGACCTAGTTTGCTCTGTGTACGCAGATGATGTCATGCTTCATTTAATGGACCCAGTAACATCTCTAGAGGCTGCTCTTGATATTATTAAGAAGTATGGCTTCTTTTCTCGTTATAAGTTGAATATTTCAAGTGTGAGGTTTACCTTTAAATTGCTATGTCAATAAGCAGGACTTTCTCTCTTCGATGAGATGGACTCCCAGATCTATCAAGTATCTGGGCATACATTCTCTACTGACCTCTCTCTGTTGAAGAAACTAAATTTGGATAGAGTTCGGGTTTGATTAGTCAGGATCTGCAAAGATGGACAATTCTCCCTATTTCAGCTCTGGGGGCGTATTAATATTCTTAAAATGAATATACTTCCCTGGATCTTTACCCACTGAACCTGACTAATCTCTGGATTCCCCTTTCATTTTTCCAGCAACTTCACCAGTTATTTTCCAGTTTTATTTGGCGAAGGAAGGGAGTTCGGTGTTCCTATGCTAATCTTTCGCTCCCTAAGGAGAGGGGTGGTTTAAGATTGCCCAATCTTCAGCTATATTACTGGGCGGCCCACCTTTCAAAGTTGGGACGATGGTTCTCCTCGGGTGCTTCGAACACTGGTCCAATTTGGCTTCAACTCGAAAAGGATTTTCTCTTTGAACTCGGGCTGGATATCTCCGCCTTGTTCTATTTGCCCTTGAGGGCTCTTTCTCAGCTGATTCCAAATAAAGTGGTGGCCGATAATCTTAAAGCTTGGGTACAATGTCTCAACTTCTTTCAGATCTCTGGTGAGCGGGATTTAGGTCAGCCAGTGGTGTTAAACCCTAATGTTAAAGTCGGAAATTCTTGGATATTTCCAGGATGGGTCCCACAACTTAAGGAGGCTACTGTGGAGCAGTTGTTTAGTCAAGACCTGCTGCCGCCATCAGATGAGATTCTTAATAAATTTGGTATACCTAGCAAGGGAATCTTTAAAGTTTTCCAGCTTGACACCTAGTGAGCACTAAATTCGGTACTTCTTTAGGCAATCGGTAGTCCAACCTTTCCTAACTAATATTGTGAACCTTGCTTCCCAGCCCATTCTGTATCGTTAATTTACTCATACCTATTAAATTTGGGGTACCTTTGAGGGGTTGAGGGCTCTTCGGTCTGGGCAAATCTTCTTCCTGATGCCGTCCCGGTTTGGGCAAACATTTGGTGTAACTTGTATAGATATCACACTCAGGATAGGTTGAGATTAATACAGTATTATATCGTGAATAATCTTTATTATACCCCTGTTAAACTCTTTCAGCATAAATTGATCTCCAATGCAGACTGTTTGAGGTGCTTACTAGCGGAGGGCAATTTAATTCACATCTTTTGGGAGTGTCCTAAGGTGGCACCATTGTGGTCTCTAATTCAAAGGAATCTGGATCCCTTCTAGGCCTTAGTGGTTATTTCTGTCCTGAAGTCTGTGTTTTGGGAGATTTTTCTAGCATACACACTGTAGAATGTCATTACTATATGGCCCTAGTGTCCATGGTGGTTAAGAAACTGGTCTTAAGGCATTGGAAGGACCACTTGGTTTTATCATATGCAGATTGGTTGAAGGAGCTGATGTCATTTCTCCAATCTGAGAGTTTGATTGCCAGTTTTAAAGATTGGAGGGATTTGTTCTACAAAAGGTGGGGCAAATTACAAGCTATGTGCTTGAAGTAATACCTAGGCCTGACAACCCGATCCCTTTGTCCTCATATGGTATATGGTATATTGTAGCTACCTTTGTATATTTGATGATTCTAGATCTTTTATGTGACTTTATATGAGCCATGGGATTGTGAGAATTGCCAATTTGTTCCAGATATATAATGATATCCAGATTTTAGAGGGTTTTTCCTTTAGGTCTTACGCTGGTGCACCCATTTGGGGTGGCGGGGCTTATGGGGGTTTACAGGTTGGGACTTATATGTTTGATTGTTTGTATGGTTAATTCGGTAGGGCTTTCCTAGGGAGGGTATTGATATTTTTTCTTGGGGGGGGTGTGGGGGGGGGTATGGTATCCGTGATATGCACCTGGAGTATACTGTGCAGTTCTGGAGACCTTACCTACGTAAGGACATAGACAGGGTAGAGAAGGTTCAGAGGAGGGCAACAAAGATGGTGCATGGATTGCATCGCAAGTCCTATGAGGACAGGTTGAAGGCACTGAACATGTACCCCTGGACTAAGGAGGAGAGAGGGGATATGATAGAGACATACAAGTATCTTACAGGGAGGAACAGGGTGCAGGAATGACTATTTGTAAGCGAAAAGATGTTCCAGGACTAGAGGGCATGGGATGAAGTTGGAGGAGGACGATTCAGAGGAAACGTGAGGAAGAATTTCTTCACAGAACGGGTGGTGGACAAGTGGAACACCCTGCCAGAGGAAGTGGTGGGGGCTAAAACAATCACGGGATTTAAGAATGCATGGGATAGACATAAAGGAATTCTGGAGGTCAGGGGTAAGGGGCAACAGACTTCCTGGAAAACATAAACTGAACTTACAAACTTAAATGGGCAGACTGGGTGGGCCATAGGCCCTTATCTGCCGACACTGTCTATGTATCTATGTATCTATGATGTATATGGTATTTATTGGTATATGGTGTGAGGGTTTTGGTGGGGGGGGTTCTTTGTTTTGTTTAGTCTGTCAACATTTTGGACATTTTGGTTCTATTATGGTTGGTATGTTGAAAACTAATAAACTTAAATTTCAAAAAAAAAAAGAGATAGGGTTGTAATACCTGCTTGGAGGGGGAAAGCATAAAACCTTACCCAGGGGTTCCGTGAAGAAGGAATGCATAATCTACACACAAAAAAACACCAACGTAACAATATTCATCTGGCTAGTTTAGTATTTAATTGCACACCCTAGTTGATAATTCTGTGACATAATCATGGTGTGCAAAGCACCAAAGATTCAGCGACATCATCCCTACTTTTTTTCCAGGATCCCCTTGGTAGTCCCTATAGGGGGTCAAAAACCTCATCCCCATTAAGGCTGATAATTTCCTCCTCCTGACTGAGTTTTGTTCCCCTTGTATTCACTTTCTCCACACTCTTTTTCCTTCTCATCATCTTTAGTAAGAGAAACATTTTTAACTTTAGTATTTTCTTACTGCACAACAGCCAAATCTCCCTCCTTAGACTCTGATTTCTGGTCAAGCTCCACACTCTTGTTTAGGAATGGGAACCTATCCTCCAGATCAGGCTCAGTGTCACCACCACCAGCAGTCACGGATGCACCAGCAGCCTATGCATTGACCACTATTCCTGAGCCAAAGATTTTGCAACCTATTGGACTGATCATCTTGTCACCGCCTCTCCAAGCACCCACCAGCATTAATGCCACAGATGTGGCAGAGGATAATTTGGCAATCTGGCAACCCTAATGCCACTGCCATTTTCACCAACTACTCCTTCTACTGGCCTGGAGTCCATGGATGTAGCTGATGCAGAGGTAGTTTTTTTGGGTACAACAACCTTTTCCCCATAGAACCTATGCACTTCTTGGCCATCTCATCAGCACATCTACCTTTACTTGAGCCTATCTTTCCAGCCATTTTTTATATTTAGATTTTTAATATTGCAAGGAAAAAAAAACACTGCAGTAAAACTAAATAACAGCAGCAGCAGCAGACAATATTTCACCAGAGAGATTAGCAGTGTGATCTGAATCTGCACCTGAACCATCCCTGATGATCCAGTGGTACCCCCCTTCCTCCCATTACCCCGACCGCGGGCAGAAATACAGATCCAATAACCCTGGTGGTCAAGTGGAACCCTCCCTCCCATACCCGAATGTGTGTAAATGTAGAAGTGTCCATTCCCTGGTAGTTCAGTGCCCCCCATCCCACCTGTATCTGTGATCACCAGTGTTGTCCAGGGATAATAACTGCCTGTTGATCATGTGAAACCCCCCCTCCCAAAACACTGCCGACTACCGATGACATGGGGCAGCTGGGTGGCCTGGGTGTCCTTTGTGGTTGGGGGGAGTGGAAGCAACCACTGGACCACCAAGGAATGTGTCATGTACAACGGCACTGGTGATCAGTGTTTCAGGAGGGGTGGGAGTTCCACGTGATCACAGGGCAGTTACTGTCCTTAGATAACACCGGCAATCGCAGATATGGGTGGGAGGAGGGCTACTGGACTACCAGGGAATGGACACTTCTGCACTTACACACATTCAGGTATGGGGGGGTTCCACTCGACCACTAGGGTTGTCGAATCAATATTTCTGCCCACTATTGGGCTAATGGGAGGGAGGGGGTACCACTGGAGCACCAGGGATTGCCCATCCTCATTTCTACCATGCTCATGGTTACAGGGGTGCCCCAGGACCACCTCTGTCCACAAAACAGTGTGTGCAGGGTGCCGGGCACATTTTGAGGGGCTGCCTGTGCAACACATGCAAATGGGGCCACAATGACATACAAATGACCCCATTTGCGCTATGCATATATTATGGCTCCATTTGCATGCCCAAGTCTGAATATCACAGGTGATGCACCAAGCACAGCTGCAGTTGAGCTGGAGCATTCCCAGTCCTCCCTGTCCGGGTACTGTGCCGATGCATTGTCAATGCACCATGCGCATCCTGTGCCATATTCAAAGGTGATGCGCCATAGCGCATCACCTTTGAATATCTCCCTGTCTTGGCCCCGGCACATCTCAGATGCGCTGCGCCCCCTCTTGTGCCATTGCCTGGCACAGTCTCAATATTGGGCCCCTACAGTATAACAGGGATAATTCAAAACAAGTTACTGTAAATAATACTTTCACTTCAAGAACTAAACAAAATAACTACAATCACTATAGAAACCGAATGACAATTTTTATTAATTTATTTCTTTATTGAAAAGTTTCACCAGGAAAGGCATGTTGAACAATAATTTGCTCATCTCACGGTATGTCCTGGGGGAAGGGGGGAACAGGATTTACAGCAGGATGTACAAAAACAGTGCATACATGCAAGGGCAAATAGTTACAAAATGAGAAATACACCAGTACAAAATTGAACAATATAGCAATATTGTTGGTACAGATAGTAGCAGGCACATTAATTAAGCAAGAAACAGAGAAAGGGAGCAGGCAGGTAATTACAGACAAGAGTAGCTGGTTCGGAAGGTTTAGTAATAATGGCTGGCAAGGTAGAAGTGCTGGTCGTAGTTATATGCAGCAAGGAGTATGTGGAAATAAAGCATTGTAGTGGATGTGGGCCAGAAGAGCAAGATTAAGAGTGAAGAGCAAACTTAGGAGCAGGAGCAGTTATGGGAAAGGAAGTTGTACAGGGATAAAGAGAGAGAGAGTGAGGGGAAGAGGAATGTCTAATTTGAGGAGGCAGTTGGTTTCAGAGTTTTGGGAAATGGTACCACAATGCTGACTGACCTCTGCTGGTAGATCTGCAAAGAATGGCCAAGGTACGAGTATCATGAGATCTGAGGGAGTGAGAAAGGGTGGGAGGGATGCTAATGGTGGAGGAGAGATAGGGTGGTAGAGAACCGAACCAAAATCTGAAGACAAATTTGGCACTATGGGCATGTCGACGGTTGTCGAGTAAGGGAAAGGCAAGAGCATGACAGAGAGCACAGTGATAAGTGTTAGGGGAAAAGATGAGCAAAGTGACAGAAGAAGTTGAAAAGGGTGTCCAATCTGGTTAGGAAAGTCTTGGGAGTGACACTGTAGATCACACCACAGAAGTCTTTAATGGGGAGGATCATTTTCTGCACTATTACCTGCCTTACCGGTAGAGATAGACAGCTACGGTTCCTGTACAGGGCACCTAACTTGGGGTGCAGTTTTTTGAAGATGGCATCCACACAAGCAGAAAAGCTTAGGTGTTGGTCAAGCCAAACCCCAAGGTATCTAAATGAGGAAGTGTCCTCAAGTACAATCCTGTCAAGGGTGTGGAAAGGGGGCAGTGAGGGAAGCCTTGAGAGTCTCTGCCTACTGCTAAAGGTCATGGAGACAGACTTCTTGGTATTCAGAAATAGTTGATGAGAGATAAACCAGTGTTGAACTTTATCAAAGTCAGCTTAGAGTCTGATTGCTACATCAATGGGAGCCTGCTCAGAGGTAAACAGGACAGTGTCGTCTGTGTACATATGGATAGAGGATGAGGTGCAGACTGCAGGAAGATCATTTAGAAATACGGAGGAAAGTATGGGGCTTAATACAGAACCCTGAGGCACACCGGTATTAACAGGGAGGGGGAACAGAGAGCCAACAGTCTTAATTGATTGAGACCTACCAACAATGTATGCTCAGAACCAGTTTACAGCAGAGTTTGATAGACCTGCTAAAAGTAAAGTTGGTTAGAAGTAAGGGGTTGGAAACAGTGTTGAAAGCCTTAGCAAGGTCGACTAAGATGGCAGAAGTGATTTGGCTACCATCTATCTCTGAGAGAATGGAGTGAGCCTAATTAGGGAGGTAGTAGTGGAATGAGCCTCCTGGAACTCAGATTGGAAGGGTGTGAAGAAAGAGGATTCAAAGAGGAAGGCAGTGAGTTGGGAGCAGAAAATGTGCTCTTGTAGCTTGGCAAGTATAGGGAGAAGAGAAATGGGCCAGTAGTTGCCAGGTGTAGAGGGGTCACCACCCTTGGGTAGCAGAAGGACAGTTGCATGCTTCCATGCATTTGGTACAGAAGTAGACAAGAAAGACAGGTTTAGTTGATCTGCTATCGGAGATGAGATTGCAGGAGCAGTTAAGAAAAGTGGTTTGGGATCGAGTCCATTGGGTGAGCTGCCTTAGTAGGGTTAATTGCTAGGAAAGCTGCCAGGGTTTCAGCAGGAGAGACATATGACAAGGAGAAAGAATCACATTTTGAGTTGGAATTAGTGGGTGGTGGAGGGGATGATGGGAAGGAGGAAGAGAAGATAGGAGGGTAGAAGCACAGGAAGTGAAGTATGTGTTAAATTCTTTAGCAACTAAAGGGGGGTCCGATATTAGAGCACCGTTTAGTTTAAGGATGAGTAAGAGGAATTGAAGGAGGGGAGAACAGGGCATGGGCTACTTTCCAGAATTTAGAGGATTTGTTTATGTTTGTCTGAAAAGTAGTTCTGAAATATTCAGCCTTAGCCAGCCTAATAGCCTTGGTGCAGGAGTTGAGAAGTGAGCGGTAATGTTGGAGATCACTTGGCAATTGGAAGACTTTTTATGGCTTCCAGGCCTGATCATGAGCGCTTGGCAGGCCAGCAATTCAGGAGTGACCAAGGGAAGATGATTACCCCATACCATGGTGTGTCTGACCAGGGTGTGTTTGTTCCAGATGTGAAGGAAAGTATTGCTTAAATATTCCAGAGCATCATCCACTAATACTGTATGGCTGAGAAGATGGGTAACCAATCAGTGTCTGCAAGGTCGAGGAGGAGGGGGTTAAGATGAAGGGATTTGCAAGATCTGATCTGTAAGATTTTATATGGAGACTTGGGTCTATGGATTTTGCAGATGAGGTAGATCATGTGATGATCACTTTGAGCGTCAGGAAGAAGGCTAGATTGAATGATCCTATGCATGTGGGATGTAAGAGCCCAATCAATAAGGGAGTGGTTATGAGTTTTATTATTTAGCAGAGTAGGCTCCTGAATCAGTTGTGATAGGTTCAGTGCAGTTATGTCATTACCAATTTTGCTGTTAGAGGAGGACAGCCAGTTTAAATTGAAGTCTCCCATAAGATAGAGTTTACCAGACGAGGTGAGTGAGACTATGGTTTTTTGGAGATCTATGACTGTAGAAGTAGTAAGGCTGGGGCGGTAGTAAACTCCTGCAATGAAGATAGGGCCTGAAAATGGGAGGGAGATCCTGTTAATAAGCACGTCATAAGCTGATGGGCTCAAAAACAATAGTATGGTAGTATACTGGATTGAGGAGGAGATGTACATAGCCACGCCTCCACCCCTAGCAGCACGTTCTTGCAGAGAGAGGGTGAAGCCAGCGATAGCTAAGGGTGGGTCATGTAATTTAGCATTAAGCCAGGACTTAGTGAGTATTAGCACATCGGGGCAAAATATATTATGAGTGGGAGTAAAAGGTCAATTTTAGGAAGGAGGCTTCTAATATTTAAATGACAGAGTTTAAGTCCTTGAGTGAGAGAAGGTGAGTTTGGGATAGCAGGACCAGGGTTGGGATTTATATTGCCAGAGGCTAGAAATAGAAGTGTCAGGAAAAGGTAGAGAAACTTCGAGCACTTGTACCAAGGGAAAGGTGATAATGGGCAACATGTAGCGTGGCGGGGGTTGGAGCAGGAAACATGGATTTTCTGCAGGCGAAGAACAGCACATTTACTGGGCACGGAGAGGAGAGCAGAGATACACATGGTAAGTGTGGATAATAGGACCAGGACTGTTGGTAGAATTCTGAGGTGGCAGAATGTGTGAATAAAGAAGCAGTCTGCAGTTGTGCATAAACAGGTGGTGGCAATGAGAATGTGTAGATAGTGGAATAGCTGGAGGGAGTTTAGGCAAAAGGAAGGTACAGTAAAAAAGGATACAGAATATGGTTAGCAGCATGATGAGATGTAATAAGATTCTTAGGTATAGTAAGGGATGTATAGATTCTAGTAGATTTGTAGATTTAGTAAGGGATGTAATAGCTCCAGGTAATAGGAAGATAGGTGATTAGGGATTCAAGTTGGTCTGAAAAGAGTATGCAAGAAGTAGTCACAATGATGCAAGAAGTAGTCACAATGATGCAATAAGGAAAGACTACTATCAAGTTGTATAGTATAAGAAATCTTGCAGGCAGAGAGATAGCAAGTGGAAAAGGAAGTTAACACACGTCTAAGTTTTGAAAATAAATGTGAGATTAAGTATTACAAAGAGAGATCAGGACTATAAGGGTTATAAAGTCATGCAGAAAGGGGTATAGTCAGGCAGAGGAGGGCAGACTGCTGTTAAGAGGTCAGGTTGATGTAGCACAGCTGTAACGGTGCCCCTAGTGTGGAGATAATATAAGGAGCAAATAGAAAACTCTGCACTTAAAAATGAGACACACAATAACTGACATGTAGGCAAGGCAAATTTTATTTATACAGTACCCAATCCCAGAGGCTCTGGGCACCTTACAGAGCAATACAATAAAACAGGCAATAAAACAATTAAAATAAGATTACATTAATATGATTATAAATAAATAAAATATAAATCAAATTAAAAAGCTTTCAGGATGCCATAATCAGGGACTGAACAAAAACAAGATGTAATTCAGTAGTCATTAAAAGACAGGCTAAAGAGGCGGGCCTTCAGCCTCCACTTAAATATCTCTACCGAGGGAGCCTCCCAGACTGCATATGCAAGTGATTTCTACAGGGTCCACACAGAAATGCTGAAAGCACGATCTCCTGAGGTCCTGAGCCAAACCCTGGGAATGTCCAGGAGGCCCCTTGATGAGGAGTGGAGGGAGTTAGCAGAGGTCACCAGTGTTAGGAGCTCTGACAGATAGCCAGGGCCTGATCCATATAGGCCATTAAAGGTGAGATGACCCACCTTGAAAAGGACCCTCCACCTGACCGACAGCCAGTGCAGAGCACACAGAACCGGAGTTACATGACTGGACCTTGAAAGACCCATCAGCAACCAGGCTGCTACATGCTGCACCAGCTGTAGTTGGCGGAGGGTCCCTCCCATGACCCCAAAGTACAGAGCATTAAAGTAGTCAATGCTGGTGGAAACAAAGGCGGGTAGTAGCATGGCAGGTCCTCAGGCAGAACGAGGGGCTTAATCCAGACAATAGTCTGCAGATGGCAAAAAATGATGCTAACTACAGATGACACCTGATCTTCGAAAGTCAATCTGCTATCAAGGATCACGCCCAGATCTCACACCCTCAGGGAAGCCACCAAAGGGGTCAAACCTAGTACAGGACCAGAGTCAGCCCCCCAGGAGGCAACTTGTCATGCCTGCGACCAGGCTCGATCACCAGCACCTCTGTTCTGGCCAGGTTATGTCTCAGTCAGCTGGAAGACATCCAGTCATTGTGTTTCACCAGACAGCTATTAAGCACATCAATGGCTCCAGATGTTCTGGGAGCAATGACAAATACAATTAGGTGTCATCTGCATAGCAGTGAAACTCCACACTGTATTGTCAAATGATCTTGCCCAGGGGCAGCATATGCAGTTCACTGCGAATAACATCAGTGACAGGATCGAGTCCTATGGTACTCCACAAGACAGAGGCATTGGGGAGGAGGAGAAATTCCCCATCACCACCCACTGCACGACCTCTGAGAGATAGGACTCAAACCACCTGATGACAGTACCAGCAAGTCCACAAAACTCACACAGCTGATCCAATACCACGGTGTGATCCAGTGTCGAAGGCTGATGAGTGATCGAGGAGTACAAGAACTGATCTGTCTTCTTCATCTCTAGCCCTGAGCAAGTCATTATGTACCCTGACTAGAGCTGTTTCAGTGCTGTGGCCAGTCTGAAAACCCAACTGAAATGGTTAATAAATATCTGAGGACACCAGGAGGTCCTCGAGCTGTTGTGCCACTAACTTCTCAACAGCCTTACATAAGAAAGGCAGGTTGGAGATAGAACTGTAATTCGCCAGCACGTCAGGACTGAGGAAAGGTCTCTTAAGGAGCGGCCTCACAAGCACTTCTCTCAGAGTAGCTGGGAAACCCCCATCCGCCATCGAGCACCTGGCAATCCCGGCGAACACTGGGCCAACAGTCTCAACACATCCCATTAAGAAATGTGTTGGGGATGATCCAGTTCACAAAAAGTGTGCTTCAGCTCTGAGATCACCTTAGTCACTTCGGACACCTCCACTGGTCTAAATGCTTCCCAGACAGAACAAGTGCTTCTATACCCCCAAGCCCAGCCACTGCTTGTCAGTGATCTACTTGGTGGAATCCCCAATCAGATGTCCGGCACTCTTATGGAGAAGAACATAGCAAACTCTTCACATAAAGTGGATGAAAAGGCTTTTTTTGGCTGCAGACAGGTGGGATGTAAAAGTCTGTTTACAGTACGAAACAGCTGAGTTGGTTAGTTCCTCCCTGCAGCAATTTCCCTGGAAAGGAATTCTTTCTTCTTACAAGAAATTGCCCCCTGGTACTCAGCACAGTGAGCACGCAGGCCTAGCTTGACGGACTCCAGATGGGTCTTCCACCAGCAATGCTCCAACGTCCGACCCCTGATCTTCATCGCCTTGAGATCCCCATCAAACCAAGGGGATCTCAAATGAGAAGATCTGGGTAGTATATGAACTTGTGCAATGGCATCTAGAGCTTTTGAGACCACTCTATTATAGGTGGCCACCGCCCCTCTGGTGCTAATCGCACATGCCGCATCAACCCTAGATAGCTCAACTACCGCCAACAGTCCCTCTGGTTGCATACCCCTTAAAGGGCAACAGCTGACCATCTCTGCAGGGGAGGGTCATTCAGGGGGGCCCCAAACATGAACTCCATGGTATAATGATCAGACCAAATTACCTGATCAATCTTGAGGTTATCAACCTCAAGACCCAACTGGAACACCAGATTGAGTGTGTGGCCATGCTGATCGATAATGGAAGCAACTGCTTGTGCCAGGCCCAGTGACTGCATCAGCTGGAGGAGGCCACATTTACCAACTCCTGCTGCAGTTCAGGCTGGAAAGCCAAAATGAACTGAGAGCCAAGTCAGAGTAAAGACAGATTTCTCAAGGGGAGCAGAAATCACTAAAGGGTCAAGAAATAGAACAGGGTATAACAGATGTGCAATAATCAGAGCAAAGGTTAGAAAAAAGAAATTAACACAGGGGTTTCAGGTGAGAAAGAAATGGAGCAAAGGTTAGAAAAAGAGAACTATCAGAGGATAAGGCAGGACCAGAAAATGCAACATTACTTTCAACAAGCTGTAAGACTAACAATGCACACTGACAGAAGTGATGTAATAATGCACTTTAGCAGTCCTGATTAACTTTTAAGCTTACAATTTAAAATTCCTCTTATAAACTTAACAGCATAAAATTACATTTCAAACTAGGTCAGAAAAAATAAATTGTGGTCAGCATTTAGTTTAAACAAGAAGAAGACTTAGTAGGGAGCCAAAGAGGTGATGGCTGGAGAATGGCACCAAATTTGCAGTGCTGGATACAGTGTATCTTTACCTCTTGAGCTATTCAGCTGGGCTGCGCACTGGGTGGGCAGGCTGCGGCAACAGGACACACTGCAGTCTGTGCTTGGGTGAATCCGCTCAGGGAAAATACCACTCAAGCCTGTTCAGCTGGGCTGGGCAGGTGGGCTGCAGCCACAGGAGACACTACAGACTGCACTTGGGTGAGCCCACTCAGGGTAAATACCTCTCAGGGCTGTTCAGCTGGGCTGGACGGACAGGCTGTGGCCACAGGAGATGCCGCAGTCTGCACAAGGGTGCACATGCTCATGGAAAATACCACTCAGGGCTGTTTAGCTGGGCTGGGCGGGCAGGCTGTGGCCACAGGAGATGCTGCAGTCTGCACTTGGATGAGCCCACTCTGGATAACTACCTCTCGGAGCGTTCATCTGGGCTGGGCGGGTGGGCTGCGGCCACAGGGGATGTCACAGTCTGTGCTTGGGTGAACCTGCTCAAGGCAAATACCTCTCGGGATGTTCAGCTGGGCTAAATGAGTGGGCTGTGGTCACAGGATATGCTACAGTCTGTGCTTTGGTGAGCCTGCTCAGGGAAAATATCTTTAGGGGCTGTTCATCTGGGCTGGGCAGATGGGCTGCAGCCACAGGAAATGCAGCAATCTGCGCTTGAGTGAGCCTGCTCAGGGAAAATACCTCTCGGGCCTGTTCAGTGGGGCTGGGCGGGCAGGCTGCCACCACAGAAGACTCTGCAGTCTATGCTTGGGTAAGCCCACTCAAGGAAGAAACCTCTCGGGATGTTCAGCTGGGTTGGGCGGGTGGGCTATGCCACAAGAGACACTGCAGTCTGTGCTTGGGTGAGTCCGCTCTAGGAAATAACTACCTCTGAAAGCTATTCAGCTGGGCTGGGCAGGTGGGCTGCAGACACAGGAAATGCTGCAGTCTGCATTTGGGTGAGCCCGGTCTAGGAAAATACCTCTCGGGGCTGTTCAGTTGGGCTGGGAGGGACAGGCAGGCTGTGGACACAGGAGTCTGCACAAATAATTCACTGAATCACAGAAAACTGTACTACACAGAAAACTGTACTACAGAAATAAAATACAAATCACAGACCACAGACAAAAATTGTTAAGAAGAAATATTGAGGAAAACAAATCAGACTAGTGCTCACAGGGAAACCGTGCTTGCTAGCTGAAAAATATTCTGTTCCCCACACAGCACTGCTGCACTATGCATAACAAAACCACCATTTTTTAACAAAATAAATCTGCAAAACTATGAACAAACAATGGTAATCTAGCTGTACAAGGCACTCTGGAAATTTTTTTGTGAGCGATTTTGTTCAAAATAGTCTGCTTTAAGAGTAGTTGAAAAGGTTGTTTGCTCAGACAAGCAGAAACAAAAGTCTAACTCTCTCTTCACAAGACTGAACTGAACGCATGGCATACAACTAATTTCAGTACTATGAGACCACCAAATCCATGGTACATTGCAAACTTTGCCTGTAGGCACAACTTCACTACAGAAGTTAACATATTTGCTGGCAAGGTTACCTGATTTGCCATTTGCGAAGGAAGCCCTATATTGAGCATTGGAACTTCCCTGAGCAGATTAACATCATGAATTGAGGTGAATTCACAAATGAATCCATAAAGTGAATTAATCAACATCACATACCTCTAATTATGGGCCTAATACCAAAATTCAGAAAAAAACTGCAAACATTTATTTTAAATTTAAAAAAAAAAATTTCCATTTCGATATACTTTGTCATTATGGAAAAGTATATCAACAACATTTAATAAATAATGAAATCTGCACTCTCATGATGTAAATGTATATCTGTGTGTGTGTGTGTGTGTGTGTGTATATGTATATATATAGATATATATATATCTATATATATACAGTATGTATATATATAGGGTTGCAGTCACACTTCTGTAGTTAGGGTTAAATCTTCACTTGTGCAAAAACAGTGTGGAATTTTGGTCTGACATTTTTAGGGTACATCTGTATTGGGTCACAGAGGTGCCTTTTGAAGTTTTGGTGAAAAAAATATGAATCCAGTCCAAAGTTATTCAATTTTAAAGTTTCCCATTATTTCCTATGGGAAATGTTAGATGCCATGCTAGAAATAGGATTTTTGATTGCAAATGCGGAATCCTTTTTCACAAAAGCAGAATTCTGTTCTGCAAATGCAGAATCCTAGTTCATGTTGCTGTCAGGAGGTCTAAACATCACTCTCAGGTTCTTGGCAATATTGGGAATGCAAGGAATCACAAACACGTTGCATAAGAGTAATAAACTTGTTTATTACTGCCAAAGGATAAATCACAGTTCCCCTAAGCAGTTCTTACCAATACGAACTGGGAGCCAATTCTAAGCATTCCCTATACCTCGAGGTTTCTTCATGTCTCTTGGGGTCTCCGAGGTATAAGACTTAGTGTCTCATATTATATAGCTATAATGATTATTATGGTTACTGTAAGATATAAACATTTCTAGTTACAGAGATGAGCCCTATTGGCTAAATTAGAGGTGGCTCCAGGGTCCAAGATAACATTATACAATTTTGTAGTAGTCATCAGTTTGTAAAACAAAAGAGTACAGTGTACAGAGTCTTACATAACTTAGTGTAGTAGTACAAATCACCAAAAGGTGGCAATGCCGACTTATATATCATAATTATTCCAAGGACACAGATGTCCTAACATCTTATGAGTAAGAAATACACAGAAAATACATAGAAATATATATATATGTTAGCAAGCAAAGTGTATTACAATAATATGCATACATATCCTGACATCTACTCTTATACGGTAGATGCCCTTAGCCCTATATGTTAGTATAACATGTGCCTAAGCACTAGCTGTCTACGTTGTACCTCTGGGAGTACCAATCAGGGTGCTGGAACCTCGTGTAACATTCTCCCCCTTGTTTCCTCCAAGGGCAATACAGGCAAATTTAGGGAAAGGTCAGGGAGCAGGGGCCATTTATAAACCCGATGCGCGAGCTTTGTAAAGGAAATCCAGCTGCTCACGATGTTGGTGCAATGTGTGCCGTAGGCAGCATAGCATGATAATCAAAACAAATATCAAAAATGCTTGAATAATAACAAAACCTTTAAAAGTAGTCTGTAACCAAGTGTTAGTCAATGCATCATTCATATCACCATCATTAATCAAGGAAAGGAATGCTTCATTAGCTTTGGTCATATTATTGCTGATGTGGATGAGGTGGGTGTCTTTTATCTCTAAAAATGATTTTAATGTAAGTGAAAGTGGACTGATCTGTACATTAAAATAAGGTAGATATTCAGAAAGGGTAAGCAGATAATCGGGGTTACCATCAATGATGTCCACATCGATAAGGGGTACGGGGGTAATAAAGGTATGTCCAATGACAGACTTCTGATGGGGGACAAAACAGAAGATAGGGAAATCAGTAACACATGTCTCAGTTCCTTATGTATATGACTTAAAGTTTGTAACTACTCAATACTCCCCATCTGAGTTGTACTGCATTTTAACAGTGGGGAGTCTCCACTTTTGCAACTGTACCGGGCAGGTGTAGGTTGTCTTGGAAATCCATGTTGACAGGTGATGAACCTCATCACGATAGGATTGATAAAGTTTGTCTGGAGCCAATGTTGAGCCTGGAAGATCTGTGCCATTAGTGCTGATGTCATTGCCCATGGAAAAGGACCAGTCAATGCTATCTGAAGAATAACCACATACAGGTTGAATAACAACAAATACATCAGAAAAGCTGAACCATCTGTAAAAATATGACACAGAGAGGTGCTCTCAAGTATTTGTGGCATGGCAGGGAGGAAAGGACCTGGATCTGGAAGATCAGGTGGCTGCAGTGTGCAGTCATGGGATTCTCCTTGGAAAAGGAGTCCATGTGCCAGCACAGATGGAATTTTGGTTGGGTGTACCTGTATGTCTCTATCCTGGAGAAGAAGTGACCAATGTGTCAGTCTAGTATTAGAGACTGAACCATCCTTCACCCTGTCTGACAGCAGAAAAGTATTTGGGGTGTGGTTGGTGTTAATAATCAGTGGAGAGTACCCAATGATATACAGAAAGTGCTTGACAGCCCAGTAGGTGACCAGAAGGTTTCTTTCACAAAGGCTGTATTTCTGTTCTACTGGGGTCAAGAGCTGTGATGCATAAGCAATGGGTCTCAGAGTACCATGGACCTTCTGGGCCAGCACTGCTGACGTGGCAATGTCAGAGATGGCACATTCCAAATGGAATGGTAGTGCTGGATTGGGGTTGACCAGAGCTGGGATGGAGGCCAAGGCCTGCTTCAATGACATCACAGCCTGTGTACATAGGGGGCCCCAAGTCCAAGGAATGTCCTTTTTCAGTAACTCATACAGAGGAGCAGCCTTCTGAGCAAAATCACAAATAAAAATCTCTAGAATAGTTCACCATACCTAGAAACCTTCTAAGAGTAGCCACGCTGGTGGGCAATGGCAAGTCTTGTAATCCTTGTATCTTTTTCCAGGTAGGGCTGTGGCCTTGGTCAGTTATTTTTAGACCCAGAAAGAGCATCTCTTTCTGACATAGTTGTGCTTTTGCTGGGTTACATTTGAGGCGTGCTCTCTGGATGAGAGTCAATAGTTCATCCAAGAGATCCAAGTGTTGTTCCTGTGTGGCAGTCGCCAACAGCAGGTAATCCACATACTGCAAGAGACACTGGGGAGTGGAGAAACCCTCAAGGGCATCCATCATGTGCAGATGGAACAGGGACGGGCTGTTATGGAATCCCTGTGGTAAGCAGGTCCACGTGTACTGTCTACCTTCGAAGGTGAAGGCGGACTTATATTGACTCTTAGGGGCCAATGGCAGTGACCAGAAACCATTGGAAAAATCCAGGGCACCGAACCATTTCAAGTCAGGGGTCAGAAGTCGTAGCACATCAGGTGCGGATACCACAGTTGGAGCGCAACTGGGGGTGACGTGGTTCAGTTTCCTGTAATCAATAGTAAGTCTCCAGGCACCTGTGGGCTTTTTCACAGGCCACACTAGGGAGTTGGCAGTAGAAACTCATGTTCTGATTACTCCTTTGTTAAGGAGTGATTTTATTGTTTCTCTGAGAGAAGGCAAGGCCTCAGCTGGAAAAGGGTATTGCCTTTGCCTCTCATGTGCTGGGTCTGGCACTTCGATGACAGTGTGAATTCTGCCACAGTCATGTTTGTTGATAGCATATGCTTTCAGATGCCTTTGCAAAATGGGTAGGAGCTTTGGAAAAAGCTTGCGATTCTTGAACAAATCTATGACTTCCTACTCTCTGTTGTTGGCAGATATTGTTTCCACAATGTATGAGTCAGGGATTAAGATAGTGTGATATTGGCCCTGAATCTGTATCAATAGCATATTAGCTAGGGCCACCACACAGCCGTGTGGTGCAAGGAAGTCGATTCCAATGATACTAGGATGATCATGCAATACCATCAGTTAGAAGGTGTGTAAGGCCTTCAGGCGGCCCAACTCTACCGGTAGGGGTAGAGAGCAGTATGCAGGTAACCTTGTGCCATCTATTCCTGACATGCTGGTCCTCCATCTGGTGGACCAAGGAGATGTGTCCATGTGGTCATCATGTAATACAGACACTGCCTCGCCTGTATCCAATAAGACTGTAAGTAGGCAGCCCCCGACCTCAGCCTCAGTACTGGGCCTTCCTTTTGTATCCAATAACAGATTGTTTACAATCCAGACTGGGGCCTATAATTGTCAATCTGTGTTGGGAGGAAGCATGGAGAAGTTGAGCCTGGCTCCTTTGAACAACTTCACCATGCTACACTGATGCTATATAGGGAGGTGCTTCAGGGTTCGGGCCTGTACTTCCGGTATCACCATGTCCCGTTGAGGCCTGGGTTCCCAGTTGTATGGCTGCAATGGACTAAGCAGGAACAGCATCCGCTATAGAGCGCACTTGCCCCCGGAGTTCTCTAAACTTCTGATTTTCTTTGGCTATCTCCCTATATGAAGGGCTTGGTCTTTGCTGTTGTTGTTTGTCCTTATTCTTTTGGTGCTTTTTATTCTTATGATAGTTCTGTTTCCCACCCCATTGTTGTTGTTGCTGTTGTGGTTTTTGTTGTTGTTGGGCCTGCTGGGGGTGTTGGTTGTCTGCGGGGAGGGGCTGTTTGTGTTGGGCCTGCCCTTCCACCATGTAGTGCATCGTGGCCTCTTGAGTAGGCTGAACAGCGGCTACTTTCTTGGAACCGGAGCCCAGATCATGGAAATAGAGTTAAACTCTCTCGGTTTTCTGAAGAATGTCGGCAAACCTTTCCATGGAGGGATAAGTGGTTGGCTCTACTTTTTCTATCACTGCAGGAATCATGTTCCTAAGGAACAGGGTCTTACATTTGATAAGGTCCACATCTGCAGCTTCTTGGACAAGGTGTTTTCCTGCTCGGTAGGCCATCCAGAGTCTCTTGTGGTAAGTCGCTGGACTTTCCTTTGCATTCTGTTTTACAGGGTATGCAAGCATGACTCCTACTACACCTGGGCTGAGTGCAGAAATGAGTTCAGGTGCAACCTCATCAAAGGTGGTGTTACCGTCCTGGCGGATGGCATCTGGGAGTTTGGCCCACAGGCCAGGCTTGATAGTTTGGCATAGTATTTGAACCTGATATTCTGCAGCGAGACTAAGCATCTCACATTTGGCATGCACCTTTTCTGAGTGGCAGCTGAGGTTGTCGGACGGGCTCATCCAACCGATACTGTCGGCTATCTGCTGAACAGAGTAGGCCATTTGTAGGGGATTATTGGGCCGATCAGGCAGAGGTAGGTTACCTCGGGTGCCTTCCAAGGCAGTCCGGGCTGCAGTTTCTGCTGCAGTATGAATTATGCCTTCCTGAGTGCCAGCCTCATGTAGAAGCTGCCTAATTTGGGTTTTAATGGCCCGTTTACTTCTCTCAGGAATCGTTACATTACCTATTGCATTTTCAATCATTGTTTCTATCTCCTGCCTGTCTTCCACATTAATTATGGCTATTGGTGGTACCGTCAGGGCCAGGCCTAGGCCTGCTCCCCCCCATCATGGGGGCTGCCATGTTGGCATCTCCCATGATGTGCGACATGACGTCGATGATGTATGACATGGTGTGGGTGGAGTGGGGACCCGCCATGTTGTGGATGGCTGGGTGGGGTTTCTGGGCCATAGTAGGGGTGTGACTGGGCGTTATATTGTGAAATGTCATAATCTGAGACCTCCCCTTCAGATGACGTATGTAAGGAACTATGCCTCCCCATCACCTAAACATGTCCAGCCAGAACCTCCCACTGATGGCGCACTTTTGCCATCTTGGATTCACATTCAGCATGATTCACATTTGCAACATCCATGTCAACCTCATCTTGCATTTGTTTCTGCAACACTCTATACATAGCGCTCAATTCGCGATTGTCCCTAGTAGCCACCTCTAAGTCATTACGTACCTGGTTTATCTCATCCTGTAGCGCTCCCATCTCCTCACTCAACTGTTCATTCACTCTACTCAACAAGTCATTCATATTCAAAGCCTATCCCTTATCCTGTCTCAAACTTTCACACTCCTGCTTCAACATACAAATTTCTTGCTCTCCAGCCTGTGCTGAATGATGTAAAAGTGAATCCTTTTCATTGCGCAAAGTCTGGAGTTCAGTCTCCAAATTCTGCTGCAGTCTAACACATTCCATTTCCTGCAGACCCATCTCTTGCTTAAGAGATGCAATCTGCAGATCAAGGGTTCGAAACCTCACTTCAGAGGCTTCCAGAGCAGCATAGAGAGTTGTGGCCAACAGCCCTTTGGCATGGCGCTTATTGGCTGTTTGTCTAATCTCACAGTTCTGGGTTGAGATCCCCAGTATAGGGTTTTTGGATTGACCTGCATCCCACGCAAAGCCAGACCATCCTCCATGGGAGGCAAGGAAGTTGGAAACATCTAGTCTCAGTTCTGCGCAGATATTTGATGCAGTGGCCATTGTGTGAGAGGGAACAAAAAATCAAACTGTGAAAAAGGCACCGTGCTATGTATCAATCCACAGCAGGCATGCTTTACACACAGTCGAGCTACTGTATATTTGGTAGGCTTGCAATTCAAAGCTGCAGTGGAGTGGGTCGAGTCGGCATTGACCACACCCAAGAAAAGCAGCCAGACTTTGCAAATGATTACAAAGTGGTCTGAAAACGGGAGAGGTGTCATGGAAATGCACACCTACTGTCCCCATAGGGAAAGGAAAAGTTTTAAAAAACCAGTGAAAGCTTACAAACACCAGATATTGCCTGCATGCTGTCGTCAATTGTCAGGAGGTCTAAACCTCACTCTCAGGTTCTTGGCAATATTGGTAATGCAAGGAATCACAAACACGTTGCATAAGAGTAATAAACTTGTTTATTACTGCCAAAGAATAAATCACAGTTGCCTTAAGCAGTTCTTACCAATACAAACCGGAAGCCAATGCTAAGCATTCCCTATACCTTGAGGTTTCTTCGTGTCTCTTGGGGTCTCCGAGATATAAGACTTTGTGTCTCACATTATATAGCTATGATAATTGCTATGGTTACTGTAAGATAGAAACATTTCTAGTTACAGAGATTAGCCCTATTGGCTAAATTAGAGGTGGCTCCATGGTCCAAGATAACATTATACAATTTTGTAGTAGTCATCAGTTTGTAAAACAAAACAGTACAGTGTACAGAGTCTTGCATAACTCAGTGTAGTAGTACAAATCACCAAAAGGTGGCAATGCCGACTTATATATCATAATCATTCCAAGGACACAGATGTCCTAACATCTTATGAGTAAGAAATACACAGAAAATACATAGAAATATATATATATGTTAGCAAGCAAAGTGTATTACAATAATATGCATACATATCCTAACATCTACTCTTATACAGTAGATGCCCTTAACCCTATATGTTAGTATAACATGTGCCTAAGCACTAGCTGTCTACAGTGTACCTCTGGGGGTACCAATTAGGGTGCAGGAACCTCGTGTAACACTGCCATCATCTTGTTTTCCATTAGTGAGGGAAACAAACTCAAAATACAAAAATAATACAAGGGTTTGGTAAACACTAACAGTTGTGTTTACCTTATCGGGGCCCTAGGAATCAGATTCTGGGGTAATTCTTTTTATTACTTTCTGAGAAACTTATTTTTTTGTCGCCACAGAAATCCTGATTCATAAATCAAAGAAAATTTTACCATGAAACAGGATTCTTTTCTGCAATTTGCAAAAAAGGATTTTCTTTTACTGCAAATTGTGAGAAAGGATTTGTGAAACAGGATCCTTTGTCACAATTTGCAAAAAAGGATTTTATTTTTCTGCAAATTGTGAAAAAGGAAATGAGGAAAAGGATTCTTTTTCACAGTTTGTGAAAAAAGATATTTTATATGGCTATTTCTTTCTCACTTCATAGCAAAGAAACAGTTTGGGATTTTGGGCTGACATTTTCAGGGTACAAAGGGCTTACCCCACAGATATGCCTTTTGTTGGTTTGGTGAAAACATATTGCTTTGGCTTGGAGGTCTGCAGAATTTAATTTTGCTTGAGTTCCCATAGGATAACATTGTAATGGGAGGTTTACAGAGTTGTTTCTTTGTGACTATGCTGTTAAGAAATGGTTTGCCCTTTTGCTCTGAAATTTCCAGAGTATAATTGGTGTGTGCCACCAGTGTGTCTTTTGTTGCTTTCAAGAAAGTATACAGAATTAATTTGTTGTCAAGATACACAGATTTCCAATTTTGCTGTGTTTTCTCTAGGATAAGATCGCAATGTGAGGTTTTGTTTTGACACTGTACTCTATGGGATTGCAGCACAGGGCTCAGAGGGCCCTGCTCTCCCACAGGCAAATACTGTCAGAATACTACTACTGTATCTGAAAAATTATGTACGGATGGGAGTGCAGGGCACAGAGGGCCCTGTGCTCCCACATGCATATATGGATACCATTATGGACTGATGGTGCTTCCACAGGGAACTCCAGATACAATTACAAGCTCTCTACACTTATGGATGGAAGGGACTGTAGGGCCCAGCGGGCCCTGTGCTCCCACAAGCAAATAAGGCTACGATTATATTTTCTTACAAATAAAGGATATTCTTTGCAAAAAGACCTTATTAATGCATCAGTAGAGTAACAGCAACAAAAGTGTAAAAATGTGATGTTAGGGTTTCCGTCCCTAACACCCAACCACACCCGTACCCTCCAAGTACAAACAGGTATTGGGAGTGTACCTTGGTGTTGTCAGCCCTAATGCTCACCCCATTCTCCTATACTCTACTCATCTTAGCTTATTTACTTATGGAATGGGGTAGGCATTAGGGCAGACAACCCCAAGGCACACCCCCAAAGTCTGTTGGTGCATGGAGGATGGAGTGGGGTGAGGTGGGTGTTAGGATTGGAATCCCTAACACCACATTTCCAAACCTTTTTTGCTGTAACCCTAACTGATGCATTAATTAAGTTTTTTGAGAAAGAATATATAATATAGCCAGAGAAACCCACCTGTTTTATATCGATAACATAATTACCACTGTTATATGATAACGATAAAATGACAACATTTCTTAACAGTTGGTCTCCAAGCTTCCATTTAAAAAAAAGTTTTCTAGCCCCAGCAGTTCCAGATTTAGACATTTCAAAATATGTTTTCTTGAGCATGTGACAACTTTGGAACCATTAGGGCTGGAGACCTATTTTTTTTTATAAAAGCTTGGAGTCAGATACGTAGATATATTCATAATATACTATATTACTAAAGCTACCATATAGCAGTATAAAAAGCATAATATGTTTCATGTCAATATAAATTCATAAAACAGTTAAATAAATTGTTAAAGTCCTGTCATTTTTTAACAGCACATTATATTGACCTATTTAGACATAACAATACAGGAGAACTATACTGTTAGGATATATATATAGGTTGATCAGACTCCAAACTTTCATTAAAAACAACTTACGTTTTTATGATTAACAGTTCAACAATACAGCTTTCAAAATATAGTTTCAAGCATCATAAAATATCTTACAAGAATTTGTTTGGAAATGGCTGGAAGATATTAGTGATTATTTTGTCTAAGAATAAACACATTCTTTTATAGTTTGTATTATTCATGAAGTTGGCTTTTTTTCTATGCTGAGATTCTTGAAGGAAGGATGAGGAGGATGATAAAAATAAAGTACTGTTTTTGGAATCAAGACTTAAGACAAGACATCTGTGGAACTGTCAGCACATGACGCAGCAGGAGTAAAGCTTGGCAATGTAATACTTTGTGCAGAATAAACATACAGTCTGACGCTAACTCGCCCTCTACTCATTGATCCTATAATTGCCAAGAGAAAAAAAAAACAGATATGGTAGTATGCCCAATAGAGGACTAAGATCAAGAGGGTATATCCCCTATTAACAATTAAAATTGCTGCATACAATTAGACTTTATACACTGAGACCACCACCAGCTCTGAGGAAGTGGCCGGGCGCTGTATAACATCAGAAGAGTCAATAACGGGTGGCTTCTAACAGTACTAACAAACATTATATTATTGAATTAATTTGTTTGGGATGAGTCTGTCTTACCTTCCTAGTTGTGAATGTCTCTTGAACCTGTGAAAATTTTATTTACTTATTTATTGAGATTTTCAGAGAGTATCTTTGAACAGAAGTGCTCATGTACAAAGGTTCTATCTCAGTGTCAGGGTTACAAAGAACAATACATAGATATATAGACAATGTTGGCAGATAAGGCCTACAGCCCACCCCATCTGCCCATTTGAGCTTGCAAGTTCACTTTGTTTTCCTAGAAGTCTGTTGCCCCTTACCCCTGACCTCCAGAATTCCTTTATGTCTATCCCATGCATTCTTAAATCCCGTGATTGTTTCAGCCCCCACCACTTCCTCTGGCAGGGTGTTCCACTTGTCCACCACCCGTTCTGTGAAGAAATTCTTCCTTATGTTTCCTCTGAACCATCCTCCCTTCAACTTCATCCCATGCCCTCTAGAACCCTGGAACATCTTTTTTGCTTAAAAATAGTGTATTCCTGCACCATATTTCTCCCTGTAAGATACTTGTATGTCTCTAGCATAGACCCTCTCTCCCTCCTCTCCACAGGGAGTACGTATTCAAGTCTTCAACCTGTCCTCATTGGACTTGTGATGCAATCCATGTACCATCTTTGTTGCCCTCCTCTGAACCTTCTCTACCCTGTCTATGTCCTTACTTAGGTAAGGTCTCCAGAACTGTACACTGTACTCCAGGTGGGGCCTCACTAGTGTCTTTTATAATGGAATTATGACCTCCCTTTTCCTGCTGGTGTTGCCCCTGCCTATGCATCCCAGCATCCTATTTGCTTTACCTGCTGCTTTGTTGCACTGTTTCCCTACCTTGAGGTCATCAGAGATGAGAATCCCAAGATCCCTTTCCTGCTTGGTGCATGCTATATCCTCACCCCCCAACTGATATATTGTGCCAGGGTTTTTGCGCCCCATATGCATTATCTTGCACTTCTTTTGCATTGAATTTCAGCTAGCAAACCCCTAACCATTCTTCAGGTTTCTGCAGGTCCCTTTTCATTCTGTCTATACCCTCTGGTGTGTCTACTCTGTTACAGAGCTTTGTGTCATCAGCAAACAGGGAAATTCTGCCTTCTAGGTCCTGCACAATGTCACTGATGAAGATGTTGAATAGGATCGGTCCCAGCACTGATCCCTGTGGTACCCCACTGGTCACTCTTCCCTCTGTGGAGTGACAGCCATTTACCACCACCCTCTGTGTCCTGCCACCCAGCCAATTACCTACCCACCACACTACTGTCCTACCCACACCCATATTACCCAGTTTGTGTAATAGTCTTCTATGTGGCACAGTGTCAAAGTTCTTGCTGAAGTCCAGATAGGCCATGTCCACTGCCCTTCCCTGATCACCTCCCTAGTCACCCAGTCAAAAAATTCAATGAGGTTGGTCTGACATGACATCCCCCTGGTGAAACCATGCTGCCTTGGGTCCTGTAGTCCATTGACAACCATATGTTCCACCAATCTCTCCTTCAGTAGTGCTTCCATGATCTTCCCCACTACCGAGGTGAGGCTGACTGATCTGTAGTTCCCCTGCTTCCTCTTTGTTCTCACTTTTCTATAAGGGGACTACATCTGCTGTCTTTGGGTACCTCCCCTGTTTCCAGTGATTGGCTAAACAGGATTGCCAGAGGTTCAGCCATCACCTACCTCTCTTAGTTCTTTAAGGACCCTGGGATGCACCCCATCTGGCCCCATTGCTTTATCAACTCTTAGTACTTCCAGTTCCTTCAGGACCCTTTCTCATATAAAGGGACTTGTGTCCATTTCTGCAACATTTCCACCCCTTGTACACCCTTCAGACCCATTGTCCTCCTCTTCCTCAGTAAAGACTGAACAGAAATACCTGTTCAATATGTCAGCTTTACTGTTGTCATCCTCCACGCGGCCTCCATCCTCCTCCTTCAGTCTCACTATCCCTCCCTTTGCCTTTCTTTTTTCACTTATATACCTGTAAAAGATTTTGTCCCCTCTACCCACTGATTTTGCAATGTGCTCTTCTGTCTGAGCTTTGGCTTCCCTTACTGACCTCCCTGCCTGCCTTTGCTTCTCCTGGTACTTTTCCCTTTCCCCTTCTGCCTGTGTCTTTTTGTATTGTCCAAATGCAATCTTTTTGGCTTTCGCTTTCTCCGCTACCTCCTTGGAAAACCATAATTGCCTCCTCTTCCTTTTCCCCTTGCTAACCTGCTTAAAGCAAAATTCTGTTGCTCTTGTAATCCCCATTTTAAATACTGCCCACTGTTTCTCAACCCCTGATTCCTGCCCCATTCTTCTTAATGCCTCTTTCAAGCATCTCCCCATTTTCCCTAAGTCTGTCCCCCTAAAATCAAGGATACATGTTTTTGTGTGGTTTGGTTCTGCTCCTTCTGTGATTTCAAACCACAATGATTGGTGGTCACTGTTCCCCAGATGCTCCCCCACAGTTACCCCCATCACACTGTCCCTGTTTGTGTGCATAAGATCCAGTATTGCCTTCTGCCGAGTTGGTTCCATGACCAGTTGCTTGAGGAAGGCACCTTGAAGGGAGTCCAGGATAAATCTGCTCCTGACTGATGCTGCTTCTGGGATGCTCCAGTCCACGTCTGGATTATTGAGGTCTCCAACCAGCACTACCTCACACTTGTCTGCCATCCTTTGGATGGTTAGCATCAGCTCCCTATCTGTTTCTTCCTCCTGTGCTGGTGGTCTATAGACCACACCAGTGCAGATGGCTCGCCCCATTTTCCTTTCCAGATTAACCCACAGTATCGCTCCCCCATTTTGTTCCTCCTGTATCTCTGTGGCCCTTATGTCATTTTTCACATAAAGTTCCACTCCTCCTCCCTTTCTACTTGTCCTGTCTCTTCTTTATATGTTGTAGCCAGTTATGGCCATCTCCCCAGTCGTGGTTATTATACCAGGTTTCTGTGATGGCCACAATGTCCAGGTCTGACTGCACCATGACAGCCTCCAGATCCTCCATCTTGTTCCTAAGGCTCCTGGCATTAGCATGCATGGCTTTCCATGATTTGATCTCCCTAGACTGTTTAGCTAATCTACTCCTGCCCCTTCTCTGGTTGTTCTTTATCCCTGGTTCTCCCTGCTGTCTGCCCTTCTGTTGAATTTTTCCCCTTTTCTGCCTATCCACCTCCTGGGTGCTTATCTCCATCTTTTGCACACTGCTTTGTAGAGAGATACAGTCCTCTGGTTCACTGGTTCCACTGTTAGCTGTGGGGGGTTGGGTAATTAGGTACCCTCCTTGCTGGCCTGCCACCCCCCTTGGCTAGTTTAAATGCTTGTCCATGTAGCATTTAAACTTATCATTGAGTGCTTGGATTCCCCTCCATGATGGATGCAGGCCGTCAGGCTTGAACAAGCCTCCATCCCTCCAGTTGGGTCCCCAGTTACTGATGAATCCAAACCCTTCTTCACAGCACCAGTTCTTCAACCATGAGTTAAAGTTCCTGGTGCATACACCCCTATGCTCTCCCTTGCCTCTCGCAGGTAGTACTTCCGAGAAAGTGATAGAAATAGCTACTTGCTTGAGACCCCTCTCCAATTTCCTAAACTCTTCTTGAACTTCCTTTGGATCTCCATTTGCCAGGTCATTAGTGCCTAGGTGGATAATGACATCCAGTTCACCCTCCCATCTTGCCTTCCCAGCAAGCCCCAGGATCTGTCCTCCATCCCTCCATGCCATGGCACCTGGTAGGTACCTCACTTCCCTGTCCTTCCCCTCCTGTAATCCTAGCTGGATCCTTCTTATGATGGAGTCCCCAACCAGGATTCACTTCCTCCTCCTCTGGGGTCCATTGCTCTCCCCCACTGAGGTCACCTACTTGGCTAACCTCCACATCCTTTCCTTCTACTTCTCACAGATATGATTGAGCAATTCCAGGAGAATGTAGTTAATACAGATATGAATAAGTAATTCCAGGGGGATGTAGTTAAGGCAAAGCACAATATATACAAGGCCAACTCAATAACATTCAAAAAATGTTATGATCAGCCAAAATAATGAGTTAATACAGTCACAAAATAAATTCATGCAGCAGAGTGGAATAGCAGATGCATGTCAGTGTGTCCATCAGGAAAGATTCAGATTTGGGAAATTAACAGATCCATTTGCATTAAACTGCCAGGACTGACCACATATACCTCTTGAATTGGTCAAACCTGAAGAGATATAACAGGGTCTTGGACAATTTGTTTAATCAACAACCTGCCCAGAAAGCAAATGAACTGTTGGTCAGTTGAGTTCTACAGAAAGGCAGTTCAAAGGCATTCCCATGTCATGCTCCTGGTATTGTATTGGTTGGTGTCAGGGTAGAAACAGTGGCCAAATAGTGCCTTTTTGGCTAGAAGACAGGTCTGGAACTTTATTGTGCTGGGTGAGGGAAGAAAATTTGTTGGGGTGTGTAGGATGCAGCTATGGGTACGCTTGTCTGCCCTTAGCAAAAAAAAAAAAAGAAACAGCCCTTATTGCAGATCAACTTTATCCTGTTTAACACTGTATCACAGGCAGTTGCATAGACAGAATGGCTATAGTCAACTAGTGACAGGATGGAATTGGTCACTGTGAAGCATCTGACATCAGCACTGAGGTTGAAATGATTCCGATAAAGGGCTCCCAGCTTTCTGTTTATCATGGACAGCAGGTTATCTGCATGTGGAGCAAATGATAAACTATCATCCAGAATTATCCTGAGGTACTTAAAGCCTTCTGCCTGTTATAGCCCCCCCCCCACAAGTCATTTCAGGGGTACATTCCTCTTCAGCTGTGAGCTTTAGGAGTGTAATTTAGGAGCAGCTTGTTATGAGAAAACCAGTTTTCAATGGATCAAAAGTTGCACTGGAGGACAGCGGTGAGACTGCAGAGGTCAGAGTTCTTGGTTAGATAGCAGCATCATCAGCATACAGAAGCACATTTGCTGACAGACAGGCATCAGACAGGTGGTTAACAACTAGACCAAATAGGATGGGGCCTAATATAGAACTCTGGTGGGTGCCAGTGAATACCTTCCTAATGTCAGACATGAAGCTCTCAATGTTTATCCGCTGTGACCACTTCAAGAGATAGTTCTGGGCCAGGTTACTGTGTTCAGAGGCATACCAAGGCCTAGGAGTTTGCTTAGTAGGAACTAATATTTTTTCTCCTTATAATTTATAGTTTATCGAGAGTTTTGTAGTATATTACAGTACATCTTAAACAAATCAGTCCAACGTTATGTAAAAAAAAACAGCCTGGCAGGAGCAGCACTAGAAGCACTGCTCCTTTGATTACAGACTAAAATAAATACAAACAGAGATTATGGCACTTATAAAACAATTAACACTGTGACACATGTTAAGGGCTCATTATATTGGTGCAGCATGCCATAGAAAAGTAACAGTGAATTGACTTGTCAGCTTTCCAATAGTAATTATACAGGACCTCTCAACTGTTAATACAACAAAGTTCATAGAGACAAAGAACAGTGCAATAGGAACGATACTGACAGGCTAAATATGTACTATAATCTGACTACATGAAAACATTAGAAAAATACAATTAAAAAGAGATAACGTGAAAAGGTGCTGATGTCTGGGAGAAGCACACAGTAATGGAGCAAAATTAATAAAAGGTAGGATGGCTCGATTAGCAAAGCAAATTATAATGAACAGTTGCTTTAAGGTACCATGAAACTACTGTATGTCCCAAGCTACACAGTGGCACTGGGTGTTTCAGCTTGCTCATGGTTACTTATGTTCCTAGCAGGATCATTAGCGTGTAGAGCCAAAAAAGGACCTCTCACAGCATCAGACTGATAAAGTTTGCCTGCTGCTAAGTACAAGAGGTGTTCAAATCCCACTAATTTGTACAAACTGTCTTCCCAAACAGAGAGAGTGTAGGGATACCAGCTGTCCACCACTGATGAAGCGACAGCCTTTTAGCTTATGTGATAGCAGCCATAAACTATGCACAAAGAGGTTTCTGCCTGATGGGAGGTATTCTCCAGGACAGTCAGTGAGGTATCTCTTGGAATGGGCTGCTCCAAGAGCTGTTCCATAAATTGTAAAAAGTAGGAACTCGTGGTTGATCGAGTCAAAGGTTTTTGTCAGGTTGATACTGATAGCTCCAATCATGTCTCCACTGTCAAGGACCTCATGAAAATAGCTGGAGTATTCTATCAGTGTTGCATTGCTGCTGTATTGCTTCTCAAAGCAATACTGTTGGGCATACTGGATTTCACATTTTTGTGTTTGCTTGCGCATGTGCAAGAAACATGATGTGGCAGCTTAGGAGAGAAGCGGGTTGTGGAGGTGCAGCACTGTGGCAGCCAACGCAGGCACTGCATTTGTGGGCTTGGCACTGTTCACCCGATGCATGCCCAGTGTCCTGATAACACTGGTTCTGCATAAGTGCCACCAAGTTGAAATGATTTGGCCACTGCAATGAGGGACTGCCTCATCATTGCATCATCAGCCATCCCGCTGCAATGAGGGAGCGACCCGTCATTGCAGGGCGATACCTTGCCTGGTGTAACATGTCCATAAATATGGCAGAGAAGGGCAAGCCTACTACTAGGGTGCCAATCCCCCTGTTGGCATGCCCCAGACCCACTTAATTTGTCAATGGGGAGCCCACTCACCATTGGCATAATGCCCCCCCAATTTTTGTGTGCCAAGGGGGGGTGTCCAATCCCCCTCAGCATCATGCCCCCCCAAACAGTCATTCTTTGCTGACGGGGGGCCCAATCCCCATTGACTTAAGTCCCTCCACCCCAAAAAGGCAGGTGGCACACTGGGAGCTCACCCCAGTGTGCCGAAAAGAAGCCTGTAAAAAAAAAAATTGTTTTCTGTCCCTGAAAGAAAGGAAACGGTCCCACGCCAGTCGGGTCCTCTCCCCCAACCTGCACCCACCCACTGCACACCCTGCCTCCCCACATCCTCCCTCACCCCATACTTACCTCTGGAGCCCAACGCGATAATCTTCGGTGGACCGGGAACACGTCTGCACTCTTCAAAACTGATCACAAACAGAAAAATGCCGGTAAGCTGTATAATGGCATAAACAAGTTTTTTTCAACCTTGGTGCATATCTAAAGCAATTTGGGGAATTTTGGCACCAAATTTTCAACATGGGGTTATTGGGACCCCTCCTCATGAATTCAGTCACTGTCATGGCATTAATCTGTCCTGAAAGGTGATTTTGCGGTCACTGTGTGGAACCACCTTTCGGGCCGATTAATGTAACGACAGTGTAACTGTTCGTGAGGTGGGCTCCCAAAAAGCCTATGTTGCAAATTTGGTGAAAAAAAATCCAAAAAATGACTGTTTTATGAGTGTGCATTGCACAGTTTCCATGCACACTCGTAACTTCGTGAATTTGTAATAATTTCACTCAAGATTTTCAACATTGGCATTTTTCCACACTTCCTTGTGAACAGTATAGCTGTCATTTTTCATATCCTGGCCAAAATGTGTTTTCGCACTTCCAGCCCAGAATAGCGTGGTTGCTGTGGGAAATCAGTGTTTGGTACACATTAAGAAAATCACAGTGACACTGTCCATGAGCAGAGGTCCTAAAATGCCTATGTTGAAAATTTGGTGATAAAAGTCCATAAAATGACTGTGTTACGAGCGTGCATTGTGCAGTTTCCATGCACCCTTGTAACTTTGTGAATTTGTAATATTTTCACTCCAAATTTTCAACATTGGCATTTTTTCACACCTTCTTACGAACAGTACAGCTGTCATTTTTCACATCCTGGCCGAAATGTGTTTTCACACTTCTGGCACACAATAGCGCAGTTGCTGTGAGAAGTCAGTGTTTGGGACAGATTAAAAAAATCACAGTGATGCTGTTCATGAGCAGAGGTGCTAAAATGCCTATGTTGAAAATTTAGTGACAAAAGTCCATACAATGACTGTGTTTAAAGCATGCATTGCACAATTTCCATGCACTCTCGTAATTTCACACATTTATAAAATGTTCACTCCAGATTTTTAACATTGGCATTTTTTCACACCTCCTTATGAACAGTACAGCTGTCATTTTTCATATCCTGCCTGAAATATGCGTTTACACATCTGGTGCAGAATAGCACTGTCGGTGTGGGAAATCAATGTTTGGGACAGATTAAGAAAATCATAGTGACAGTGTTTATGAGCAGAGGTCACAAAATGCCTATGTTGAAAATTTGGTGAAATAATTCCACTAAATGACTGTGTTACATTCATGTGTTGCGCAGTTTCCATGTATGCTCGGAACTGCAAGCATATTTAATATTTCCACTATACTTTGTCAACATTGCCATCCCTTCACACCTCCCTATGGATGGTACAGCTGTCATTCTTCACATCCTGCCCAATCTGTGTTTTCATACATCTGGCGCAAAATGACATGGTCACTGTGGGAACTCAAAAATCACACTGCCACTCTTCATGAGAAGAAGTCCCAAATGATTTCATGAGGTGGGGTCACAAAAAAGCCATATTGAAAATCTGTAGTGCAAATACCAACAAACACCAGGGGCGTTAGGATTTCTAACCATAATGTCTACCCTGTACAGACTGAAAGGCATCAGGGGGTGTGCCTTTGGATTGCCGACTGTAATGCTCATGCCATCCCACCCCCAACCCCCAGCCAGTGACAGGCATCAAGGTGTGTCTTGGACTCTTCAGCCCCAGAGTTCACCCCATTCTCCTATACTGCACCCATTTCAGCATATGTCCTTATGGAATGGGGTGTCTATAAAGCCGAACACCCCAAGGCACACCTCAACACATGTTGGTGTCTGCAGGATAGAGTGAGGTGACGTGGCATGAACGTCATGGGTGATGACCCAAATGCATACCCCAATGCTTCTCTGTCTCTGCAGGGTGGAGGTGGGGTTGGTGTGAAGTTCAATACTTCACTGCCATTCCTATTCTGCATGTGTCTAACTCCTGCATTTCCAATGCTAAAACCAGCAAGCAAACATTCTGCATTAACAAATGCTTGTTCAAGACATGAGACGAGTTGGTCAGACACCATTCTTTCTAGGGCTGTGGACAGGGGAGAGAGAGAACAGAAATTGGCCTTTGGCTGACAAGGCTAGAATGGCACAAATCATAAATACTGGTATTACTAGTGCAGATTTCCAATTCTTGGGGAACTAGGAGTAAGGCAAGGAAAGTTGAACATTTTGGAAATGGGGTAGAAGAACTCCTCTTCAACTAGGGCAAGGAGCTGCTTCATATCAATTAAGTCTTCCCCAACCCTGGTTTTGCCAAACAACTTTCTGATTTATTTTGATGTGTCCTTAACTGGAACAGGCTTAAAGCAGAATTTAGGGTAAGCTAGCTCAGAGTCAAGCAGCTGGATGACTTCAGGACCAGGCCCACTGAGGTGGGGTTGAGCAGGCTCAGTGGGGAAGTCAGAGCTTTGGTCAGTAAAGGCTACATCTGTTTTATTAGCAATTTTGATAAGATTGAGGACCTCGCACTCATCGACCATGAGCATTTTATGTGACCTTTTTCTCCTTTATCAACGAGTTCTGAGACTTTCTCCCAGAATAGTTTACCATCGCTCCAGTTCCAGGTTTTCTGGGCCTTGCAGAGGTTGGATTTGACCAATCTAACAGTACTAGTGTATCTATTATGGGGCTTCCTTATGCTTTTGTAGGTGGACTGAGGACCCAGACTCCCACACCATTGCCCATTATTTATCCCTTTCTCATGAAGGCTAGGCGTTCCAGAGTGATCCTGCCAGAAGATATATCTCTCACCTTGTGTTTTTGGGAGGGTACCAATTTATTGCAGACATCTGGAAATTCTGTGATAAAAAATTCTAGGGCTGAGTCAATATCAGGAATGGCATCTTCAAAGCTCCACTCTAGCTGAGTCATGTGAGATTTGAAATCTGGCTTCTTGTTTTCCGTTAGAACCTGACTGGTAGTGAACCGGGAAGAGGGACTTGGGCTGTTTAGCTGCCAATAGGCATAGCACTGGTGAGTGGTCACTAAGGGTATCTGGCAAAACATTGACTTCTTTAACCCTCTCTGTTAAAAAGGTGAACTGCTAAAACTGAATTTTCCCTAGCAGATCCCACTCCTAAGGTGTATCTGTGGTGTCTGTAGTGTATACACCTTAGCACCCAGTTGGGCACCAACTTGTGCCGATGTATTATTTTCAGTGGACCTTCCCCCCCCCAAAGCAATAACCTATCAAGGAACAGTTTTGTCAAAGAATGCATTTACAAGTACCTGCACCTAATAGAACTACCCTGTACTGTACAGTACATGCACAAGCTGCAGCACTGAGGAAACTACAGTAGTCCCTGAGAGCGCGGCCTGCTTTTCCGGAGAAACTGAGTCCTACTAGATGCCAGTGAGAGAGATGTCAAGTGGTCTGTGTTTTGGTCTCAACTGGACTATTTTACTTCTCCTGCTGTTCTCATTTTGTGGCTCTGGACTGGTCTATTTTCGGGGCAGGTGAGAGCGGCTTTTGGATTAAATGCTCATTTTCAGGAGGTGCAGCTGCCAAAATTAATTTTTAGTTAACACTGCAATTGTGCAATTTCTGTTGAAAAACCTTCCATAAAGGGACTTGTGGTGAGAGCGCTATTACCTCTATGAGACTGTGCTAGCAGTGTGGTGAGAGTACACTGTGGCACAAATCCTTTTATAGGTTCTGCACAAGAAAAAGCGGTACCATTTTCAACTTTAGATACTGATTGACTTTGGACTTGCTCCAGTTAAGGAGCTTTTAAATTTCACTGCCTTAATCTGTAGCACTGTTTTGTGGTCTCTCCTGGGGATGGGGTTATTGGTTTTATAGTAATTTAATGTATTTTCTTGTGGTGGGTGAGGTGGTTCTGGTGGGATGGGAAATTGCTGTTGGTCTGGGGTGGGGTGTGTGTGTGCTGTGTGTTTAGTGCATGTGTGTGGTTAGCTTTGTTGTGTATTAAGGTGACTGTGTTGGGTGTGTGTTATTTATAGGTTCTGCCAGACCAATGAGAGTTGGTGAACTAATAGTGGAGTATAGTGTCACAGTCAGCTTCAGGATGTGTCAGAGCCTTGGCCCCTGACATTTAGCGTACGCTGCTGCCCAACTGCATGACTTTCATCCCTTTACCGACCTCTCTGTGTCAGCTACTCCAGCACGATGCTGCAGGAAGGTCAGTATTACTAGGGTACATGCAGGTAGGAGCTGGCAAAATGCAGCAGGCACAGTGGAGGCTAGTGGGATTGGGGTGATCAGGTGTAAGAGTTGCCCTGTTATCAGGCAGAGCCTGGAAAGAGGCCAGATGTGTTTTGGTCTCCATCCCCAGAGCTCCCACCAGACCAAGTGGACAGGTAGCCGGGGAGGGGGCTGGCAGCACCCACCAAACCACTTTGGATCATGATACACAACCAGGTCAATGAGAAACAAGACTGCAATTATGGCAGACTTGATTTCTTTGGTTGACCTGGCTTGCATTATGGAGACCTGGTTGGGTGATGACACTGCACCAGTATTGGAGGCAGTTGTCCCCTCCATAGTGCACTGCTCGAGGAGAGAATGCATGGGTAGGAGTGCAGCAATCTGCTTTAGATCCAACTTGGACTTCAATGTGCACCCAGTGGGTTTGGCCAGGTCTTTTGAGTGTGTGGCAGTATGTGGGGGTCCAGGTGCAGGCTGCTAAATTCTCCTCATTTACCACCCTCTGGGGTCGGGGGAGATTTCCTGCAGGAGGTCATGGACCTTGTCATTGATGAGGTGTTGGAGTACCCCAGATGTTTAATTCTGGGGGACTTCAATGCCAGGGTTAACAACAAATCCTCACAATCTGGTCATGACCTCCTCCAATTGATGTCATCACTGGGTCTGACACAAGCTGTTACTTCTGCAACTCATCACTGTGACCACATGCTCAACCTGGTTTTCTTGCTGGAGTGTGAGGTTGTCAGCTTCAAGACTGATCAGGTCATTTGGTCTGATCACTGCACAGTGAAGTTCTTGTTTGCCCCCCCCCCAGGAAGTTCTTCATCTGCTGAGATGGTCAGCTACCACCCTTTAAGGGAAATGTCACCAGAGGGACTCCTGGTGGTGGCTGATCTATCTAGTGTGGATGCTGCATGTGCAGTTGGCGTGAGCTAAGCGGTGACCACCTATAATAGGGTGGTCTCCGAAGCGCATGATGCCATTGCACCAGTCCATATATGACCCAGATCCTCTGACTTGAGATCCCATTGGTTTGATGGGGATCTCAAGGAGATGAAGATAAAGAGTCGGATGTTGGAGCGTTGATGGCAGAAGACCCACTCGGAGGGGGACAAATTGGCCTCGCTTGTTCATTATCATGAGCACCAAGGGGCAATCAACCATAAGAAGGCAGTATTTCTGTTCGGGGAGATTGCCACAGGGGAAAAACAGACCATCCCAGCTTTTTTGGACAGTGGACAGATTGTTACATCCAGTCTGTCTGTAGCTGAACAAAGCTTTTTCAACCATGATATGTGAGGAATTTGCTCTGTTTTTCTCTGACAGGGATTCGTCCATCCGAGCAGGGATTCCATCAGTGAGACAAGTTTTGTCTTGCAGTGATCTGCCTGGAAGGAGCAGAGGCACTCCATCTGTCTGGGATGAGTTCAAGCTAGTGGAAGTGGCTAAGGTCATTGAGGGGATCTTGAAAATAAAGCACACTTATTGTGAACTGGACCCGGCCCCGACTCGTTTCCTGATGAGATGTGTCAGGACCCTTGGGCAGGTGTTTGCTGGGATTGTCCGGTGTTCGATGTCAGAGGAAATCTTTCCAGATGCCTTGAAAGAGGTTCTGGTGAAACCCCCTCCTGAAAAAGCCATCTCTCAACCTGGAAATCCTGGCAAATTACTGTCCAATCTCCAATCTGCCATTTTTGTGCAAAGTTGTTGAGAAATTAGTGGTGCAACAGTTCAAGGAAGACTTCATGTCCTTTGATATCTATGAGCCATTCCAGTCTGGTTTCAGGGCTAGGCATAGCACTGAAATGGCATTAGTCTGGGTGCATAATGACCTCAACAGGGCTAGAGATAGAGGAGACAGGTCAATTCTTGTTCTCCTCAATCTCTCATCAGCTTTTGATACTGTGGATCACATTGTGCTTCTTGATCACCTGTGAGAGTATTGTGAACTAGCCGTTTCTGTCATCAACTGGTTTGAGTCCTGTCTCATTGGCAAAGAGTAGCAGGTGGTGATGGGGAATTTCTCCTCCTCCTCCTCCTCCTCCCCAAGGCCTCTGTCTTGTGAAGTACCTCAGGGCTCAAACTTGTCGCCAATGTTATTTGCAGTATGCTGCCCCTGGGAGAGCTAGTAGACAATACAGTGTGGGGTTTCATTGCTCCTAGCGGGTCATAATGTTGCAGGCTTAATAGCGTATGACAGTATGGCTAACCCGGGATAGTGCCGTAGGCAAGGGTGAATGGTGCAATACCATGTATACTGCTGTACACAGTATTGTACCATTCACACTTTCCCAGGCAGAGGATAAGACCTCTGCTGGGACTAGGTTCTGCTGAGCAGCTGCCGTGGCTTACTGGACTGAGCCACAATAGCAGGAACCCAGGCACTGTGTCTGAGACCAGGTTTGATTCCCGGTCTCAGAAACGTTTATTTTTGGACTTTGTGCACTCCCCCAGTTAAACCACCCTCGGAGTTGAGAATGTTTTGTGGGGGGGGTGGGGTGCAGCCCCCCATAATGGGGGATGTGGGGGGCATAGCCCCCGCAAAAAAAGACTTGTGCCTCATGGCAGACATTACTTTGCATTGGCAATGCAATTTGCTATGTGACATACACTACCGGTCAAAAGGTTTAGAACACCCCCAATTTTCCAGTTTTTATTGAAATTTAAGCAATTTAAGTCCAGTGAATAACCTGAAATGGTACAAAGGTAAGCAGTAAACTGCTAGAGGTTAAAAAAAAAGTTTAGGTTAGCAAAAACTCCTGTAGAGAAATTGCAAAGAAAGCCAAGGTGTCAGTCAGTACAGTTTCCTACACCATCAAAAGGCACTTGGAAACTGGAGGAAACTCTGACAGGAAGAGGTCTGGCAGACCCAAAGCCACAACAGAATCAGAAGACAAGTTTCTGAGAGTCAACAGTTTGCGTGATAGGCGGCTCACAGGACAACAGCACAGAGTGACTGGCACCCTGAACCAAAAGGGCTACCACAGCATTTTTCAGCGCCATGCAATACCCTCTGGTCTATGCCTAGTTGGTCAGGGGTTCATCCTACAGCAAGATAATGACCCAAAACATACCTCCAGGCTATGTCAGAACTACCTTCGAGGAAAAGAACAAGACGGTAGGCTTCAAATCATGGAATGGCCAGCACAGTCTCCAGACTTAAACCCCATCGAGCTGGTTTGGGATGAACTGGACAGAAGGGTGAAAGCAAAGCAACCTACAAGTGCAACACATTTGTGAGAACTTCTGCAACAGTGTTGGGAAGAACTTCCGAACAATATTTGATGTCCATTGTAGGAAGAATGCCACGAGTGTGTTCGGCGGTTGCAGTATATCTGCAAAAGGTGGCTACTTTGATGAGTCAAAAATTTAGATTAAATTTTGTTAAACAAAATGATTCTATGATTTCTTTTTTATCTCCAATTGTTTATTTGTTCTATGCTTTAATTTCAGAGTACATTGAGACATTAACCTGCGTAAATTTCAATAAAAACTGGAAAAATGGGGGTGTTCTAAAACTTTTGACTGGTAGTGTAATGTCTTGTGACATTATGATCCCCTGCCTTCATTGCTATGCAGATGATACCCAGCTGTATTTGTCTTTTGCCCTAGGAACACACAGTGTCATCAAAGTGGTTAATAATTGCCTGGTCAAGATTAGTGACTGGATGTCCTCCAGCTGACTGCAATTGAACCCAGACAAGAAGGAGGTACTGGTGATCGAGCCAGGTCACGGTCATGATGGCAGTGCCTCTGTTGTGGGTACTGGACTATTTCTTGGATCCACACCATTGATGGCCTCCCCTAGCACGTGAGATCTTGGCATTGTTCTGGATAGCAGAGTGACACCTGAAGATTGTGACAGGGAGCTCCTGCCACTCTTGAGGGCCGACCTTTTCTTAAATCTGTTGCAACAGTTCTTCTATTTATTAGCCTAATCTATTCCTTCGAATTTCTAGCCCATAAGGTTGGCCACCTATGGGTACCCCCTTCCCTTTCTTGACTATGCTATAGTGTCCTCTTTAATTTTTATTTTCCCTCTAAGGTCCTCATACACAGAGGATATTGTTGTGACCTCTGAGCTCATATAAAACAACAGGCTGTGTTCCTCATTGTTGGATTTAGTATGCAATGGCTCTATGTTATAAAATACTTTAATGTATATACCTTATGTGTATAAAATCTGTAAATGTTGAAAATAACATGGCACTGGGTGTTTTTGATAAAGGTAAAAAGTTACAAGGGGACTGTATGATAACAATTAAGTTAGTTTTGCTATTTGAAATACATGTAAACTGCTGTAAACTGAACAAGTCTGAAATGTCATGGTGATTTGCATATATCCCATGATGCTTTACATTATGGAAGTATATGTGATGATGTGTTTCTTTGAAACTTGGCTTATTGACAATGCCTTTTGGGGTAACCCTTGTTTCCATGCTTCTGCACTGAGGTCCTTTGTCTTTAGCTTGTTTTTTTTTATTTGAGCCCTCACCACCCAAACAAACAAGGCCAGCATTGGGGAGGCTAAATCTCAACAGATAAGATAGATCAGAAATCAGTGAGTCAGTAGGTGCTGGCTAAGTGCAGAGGAAGGACATACAGAATCTGTTGCTGCAATCTGATGTACTGAAGAAGGGATATGACATTGCTGAAGGTTATCTCCTGTATTTTGAATAAACATCAAACAGAGATTGTGTGTTGAACCTGAAGTTCAGTGTCTGGTCCTTCTGTTATCCCACAACTCCTCCACAAAGCTCAGGTGTCATCTGTAGTCAAAAGTGTTTTTTTACCACTTGAGGAACCTCACCAGGATTAAGCCCCTAGTTCCTCCCGAAGACCTCCTATCACTGGTGCATGCCTTTGTAACTTTGAGGCTGGATTACTGCAATGCTCTTTACTTTGGGGTCACTGAGGGGACCCTTTACCGACTTCAGCTAATACAGAATGCTGTGGTAAGGTTGCTGATGGGCCTGCCAAGGTCCACTCATGTGACCCCAGTTCTACGGGCTCTGCACTAGCTGTCTTTCAAGTGGAGGATCCTCTTCAAGGTGGGCTTGCTCACCTATAAGATCCTATAAGGGCTGGGCCATGGTTGCCTGGCTGATCTTCTAACACCTGTCTCCTCGGCCCATTCCCTCCATTCCTCGACCCGGGACCTCCTTGATGTTCCAAGGGTCAGGCTGAAAACATCTGGGGATCATGTCTTCAGTGTCACTGCACCGACCCTGTGGAACACTTTGCCAGCTATTGTCAGGGAGGCCTCAATGGTTGAGCAATTTAAGGGGGGGATAAAGGCCTATCTTTTTTGTTTGGCCTTCCCTGATAAGGTTAGCTGACCAGAATAAACTGATAGATTTATTTCAACATACTGAGATTTATTTCATGTATTTAATGATTTTAATTTTACGTTGTACTGTACTGACCCTATTTTGTTGTAAGGCGTCCAGAGCCTCAGGGATTGGGTGCCAGATAGATAAAATGTGCCATGCCTTGCCTTGCTTGCTTATCTCCATGGGAAACTAGACAGCAGCAGTGAATGAGAGCACAGACCTGGGCCAGCAAATTTTGTTAGGTAGACAGAACAATTTTATCCTGAACCCTCGGTGGCATTTTGCTGTGTCACCAGGCAGTCCAAAGTGGCTTCACCTGGTAGTAGACAGGATGAGCAGTGATAGACAGTATGTGTATTATATTGTGTGTTCAATCTTTGGCTTTCCTTTGACAAGGCTAGCTTGAAGTGAAGGGGGAAAGAACCACAAGTCTAAATGTACAAAAGGTATACTGTACCTGTACATTCAGAAATAGATTTTCACAACCTTATTTTACCCTTCTTAAAGTGGGTACAGTGCTTTCTGGCTACCACTTTTGTACAAAAATGTAATCATAATAGGTACATCATCTAAATAAACTAAAACAAGACAGTGCTGCAGTGCAGAAAGGGGATTCTGCTACAGGGATGGCTTGTCCCTAAAACATACCATGGACTAAAAAAACAGCTAAATACAATGAACAAAAATACAGAACCGCAAAATGGCTGAACTGAGACCCAGACTGGAGCTTTTGAAGATCTGTAGTAAGGTCAGAACAGAAAGACAGTACTAGCTTTTTTAAGATTTCCATTTCGATTAACTAGGCCTGCTTTATTCCTTTATATATTGTTAGCAGTATCACGTCGAGGGCCACAATAAACAGGAAGCGTAAAGTCCTATTGCAAAAGTGCCCAAATTATTAAGTACCTGTTTAAGCAGATCCATGCTGGAACTGACAAAAATATATATTTTCAACAAACACTTGGGACAGTGCTCAGCTGTAGCACAGAGTGTTCCAAACATTGGGGCATTCCTGTCTTGGGGAAGGATTCACAAAGAAGTTGCACTGGTTGCATCACAAATGCGCCGGTGCAAATCAGATGTACTGAGCACACACAGAGCAATTCACAGAGGCATGCGCAATGGGAAGAGCCAAGTGCAGCCCTCTGTGAATCACACTGAAATAGTACAGCACAACTGGAGATGCGCCATGGCAACTGCAGATGTTTCAGGGCACGCTGGATGCACTTAGTCACATAGGGGAGCTATTCAGAGCAAGTGGAGCAAGCCAGCAGGGCACGAGGGAGCAACCACAGAGCTGGAACAATGAAACTCACAGAGACAAGTGCTGAGAACAACATGTTTATGAAAGTGTAACATCAGATAAAAAACTGTACAACAGAAAAGTAGAACAACAAACAACTAGAACAACACCAAACAGAGAGAGGGAATGGCAGGGATGGGAAGGAGGGCAGGAAGGGGACAGTAACAGTGGGCTGTGTACAACGACTATATACATGGGACAGCCCCAGTAAGAGGCAGGGGGCCACTACCAATGCAGTGCCCTGCCAAGCAACACCCTGGCACAGCCACAGAATGGGAGCCACAGCAAGATGCCCTGCAGGGCAGCCAACAGGTGCTGAACAGTCCTGGAAAGTGAGTGCAGGGCTGCCTAGATGGCCACATGGATCCTTTGCTCCACATCTAAAGGGACACCACCCCCATCCACAGCATGACAATCCTGGAGACCTACAGCAATGACAGTGAGAACACAAACTGAGGGCCTGAGCATGGACAACACCCCACCCAGCTGTAACCCACAGCAACTGAAATGCAGCAATAACAGAATGCAGCATTCACCTGCCCCTGGAAGGACACCATGTCTGGCACCCATGATCCTCCTCCTCCTCCTCCTCACCTCAATGGCATCTGTGGCCCTTTGGCATCTGGACCTGCAAAACACAACAGACAGCACCATTAGCCACCACAGCAGTGCCAGACACACATCACAACACCAACATGCAGAGGCTATGTATGGACAGCCAGACACTGCCACTGTGCAGGATGCACTGCCACAGTGTCCCCCCATCACTTGCCTGTGTCCATGCAGCAGACAGTGGTAACCAGCTGTGCAGCCCCCAGCAGCCTGCATGCAGACACAGCACTGCCCAGTGCCCCCCCATGGCACACATGATATAGCAGCACTGGACAGATGCAGCCACTGCCATGTGTGCAGGACACCTGAGACCCATGTGGGTGCCCCATGATGGCCTCACACACACATAGCATGCACCATAAAAGGAGCCAGATGATCAACACCTACCTGGCCTTGGCAGTGCACCCCTGCATGCACGGTGACGCAGCTGCACCAGTCTCTCCGAGTCCCACCTCTGGAGGTCACCAAACCGATGCCTGCACTGCTCCCCAGTGTGTGGCATCCCTGTGCGCCACACAAGCCTACGGGCAATGGAGGCCCACACCTGGGCCCTGGGCTCATGGAGATCATCCTGCCCAAACAGCTGCCCCTTCACAGACAGGACAAGAACCACCAGATGCAGCAGCTCCACCTGAAGCCAGTTCATGGCCCTAGGTGTCTGTCTCCCTGCCCTAGGCATACTGCAATACCAAGACACAACGTCAAGGTGCAACATGGCAATGCACAGCTGAGTGGTCGATATGCAACATGTGAAACACTGAGGCAATTGCAGCACAGCGTGCACTGTGCATGAAGCGTGATAGGTCAAAGGCAACATGCCCGTGCATGTGCAATGGAGGGCACAATGGTGTGGCAAGGCCATGACCTGGTTGTGCATGCGTGATGTGCTTGTGGATGCCATGTCATGCACAGCACGCACTATGTACACCTACTGCACACCGTGCATGATCCATGGGCACTACAAACACAGTGCAGCATGGACCACCCAATGGGATCACACTGCACGATGGAGTACACAGCGTCATGGACAGCAGGCCTGCAACAGCGCATCAGGTAAGCAGCATAGTGACGCATCACAGAAGATGCACCATCGGACATGGTGACTGCACATGCATGACAGAAGTGCTGTGTAGACTGCACCGGATACAGGAACATGCACCCAATGATAAGCACATGTGCCAGACATGCGCTGTTCTGCCAGTGGCGCAGCCCTGAAATGCTCCTTGTAAAGTGAGATAAGCTGGGGGCAATTGCACAATTCACAGATAATGTGCCCAAAACAGCCTCATCCCACATGCATGAGCATTTCAGCTGATTAGGATCTCATTACCAGGGGCCCAGGCCTCATTTGCATGTCCTGAGCCATAAATGCTCCCAATTCAGCAGACCAAGACCAGTTGACTGAGAGGAGGCAGAGCCTTAAAGGTGAGTACACAGCTATATTCACAGGGTCTTCAGAACGTACTGGGGGGATTGAATATGAGCATGCATACCTCCCAATGATTATGGTCCCCATATGTGGAACAATGCCTCCCAATATGTGGAACAAATGGTCATAATGTAGAATACTCCAGCAGGGCAGTGCAGAAGGTGCAAAGAACACCGATAGACTGTTCCCTGTCATGTCCAAAATGGCTGTTTGTGAACCAGGATGTACACATCTCAACATGTACGATACAGTCCTGCTGAATGATGATACGGTCATCAGTGAGCCTAGGCCTTGCAATGTGGAACAGGGAGGTCATGCAATGTAAACAGAGGACCTGTTCCCTGTATAGTGGGACACACGAGAGGTATGTGTGATGGCACTGGGTTCCATATGTCACATGGCAGCATGCTGTGTGACTTAATTGTGTTGCGCAATTTATTTTTTTCTTTTGATCTGTGGGGGGCTCTGCCTCCACACCCTTCCTGTTATGGGGGACTGTGCCCCCGGACCCCCCACTTAGTATTCTAACTCTGGGGGATCCAACATGGAGAGTGCACAGGTCCAGGGTTCACATGTAATGCCGTACGCTATTAAGCGTACAACATTATGACCTGATAGGATGTGTGACTGGGTGGCACTGGCAATGTGTTGTGGATGCAGCAAAGTGCCACAAGTCAGTCTGAGGCACACCGCAGTGCCTGTGCAGGCACAATGGCAGTGTCTCCATGAAGCACACTGCAGCCAGCTGCACCATGGCAGTAGCCACATGCCTGTGCCCCCAACCCGCAAGCGCAGCAAGGGTGTCACCCGGGATGGACAGGGTACCACGGCGGCAACACACATGCTGCAAAGGTACCAGGACATGACCATGGCAGACTGCACAGTGTGACCCCCCAGGGTGGCTGCACTGTTGGTTCAGCCGTGGACCAATGACCATACATTGCATGTGCAGCATCCCCAGTGGACCATATACCATGGGGCATGGCCACCTGTGCCAGGACAACCACCTGCAGACCACTGCCCAGAAAACTGGCATCATGGAACATGGGGGAGCAACAGACAGAGGCAAATGGGTGCTGGAACATGTGTACCCACAGGTGTGACTAACACCTGGATGCTTCCCCCCCACAGTAGCCAGTATGTCAGAGGATGCAGGTGCCACCACCAGGCAGCAACCAAACTTCAGCAAGGATGAGGAGAGGGAACTCATAGATGCATGCCACCTACACCTGGATATCCTCACTGGCAGGGGAGGCAGCCGGATGGCACGTGCAGCAGGCTAGGAGGAGGTGGTCTGGCAGGTGAATGCTGTGGCACCGTACAATCACACAGTCCAAGAGTGCCATAAGCACTAGAATGATAGGTGCAGGTTGGCCAAGGAGAAGGTGGTCAACATTCAGGCATCCGTGTGGCAGACAGGGGGTGGACCAAGCACAGCGGAACAGCTCAGCCCGAATGAGGCCCTCCTGGCCACCAGTGTGTCCCGGACAGCCATGCATGGTGTCCCAGGTGGTGGATTCCAGACTGGTGGCAGCCCGTCACAGCATGGTGAGTAGCTGTGTGTCCTAGACAGGCTCACCCATCCATGTGCCACAGTTGCCACGCCTGTCCCTGTGTAGCATGTACTGTCACTGTACACCCAGGCACAGCATCCCAGGGATGGTCATTCCTGGCCTGATGTGACATGCCCCGTGGTGCTGCAGGTACTATGCTGCAGCACCGGAGGGCACATGTCCACTGTGCATCCATGTGGCATGTGAGACTGCTGCCATGCAGTGTGCACAATGGGATAGTGACAGGCTCGACCACTCCATGGCCTGCATAGCGCTGTCACACCCTGGCGCTGGGGTGGTCAGGCCTGCAGACCTGGCACTGTGTGGATGGCCATGTTCTGTTGTGCATTACCAATTTGACATGTGTACTGTGGATTAACCATGGTCTGCCTTCCTCTCTCCACAGCACCATCACACCTCCAGGGGTGCAGCCATGGCCATGGCTGAACGTGATGCCCTCGCAGACAATGATGCGGGCCCATCACATGGGGCGGATGACACCACCATAGATGACTCCACACCTGCACCATCCACATCCTGAGCAACATCAGTCATGGCCCTGGTGCAGCCTGGCCCTGTGGGCCCCTCTGCCAGTGCTGGCAGGACAGCCAGCAGGTACATCGCTTGGTTGGGGAGCCTGTCCGGGTTGTCTGATGCCAACCCAGATGATGCAGTGGACATTGCTGATGCACTCCTTGTGCTCACCAGTGGCATGCAGGGGTGGGCCTTGGCACCACCGCATGCATCACTGACACCACCGACGCAGACATGGCTGACAGCGGTGCACACATCATGGGGTTGTCTGTGCATGTGGACTTGGGAGCCAATGATGTTCCCACTGTGCTGGGTTCAGGTGCAGATGCAGCACAGCTGCCCACAGCTGTGGGTGCTGTGCTCCCTGCACCACTGCCCAGTGCAGTCCCAGCAATGTCGGTGTCATCCGGGCAGGGTGCCTCTGTGTATGCACCCGCTCCAGTGGCCCTGAAGAACACCACCCATGGGCAGTCAGTGGTGGTGCCAGCCAAGCCCCACCCATGTCGCAGCCTGCCTGGGTGCATCCACCACCCGTGGATTCACCGGGACAGGCTGATACATCCCCTGTTCTTTGGGTATGCCACTGTGATGCAGCACCCGCTGAAGACATGAGAGCCTACCTTGACCTCCTGCAGGCAACTGTGGAGGGGCAGGAGGCCCTCTGTGCAGAGTTCAGGAGCCACAGGGCTGGGATGATCCAGGAGCATGAGTCCATGGCTGTGAGGCATGCATAGATGCTGGCAGAGATACGCATCATGCGGGTGTGCATGACTGCTGCTCTGGATCAGATTGCAGCAGCTGCGGAGGCAGTGGCTGCATCCACAACACGCCGTGGACATTGTGCGTCCAGTCAGATGCCCAGGAGCACGTCCTGTAAGCCCTGGCAGTGGAGCCAGGTGAACCCCCTGCTGTTACTCCATAGCCACTGGCCTCCATGCCCACCATTCATGGCTCAGACAGTGGCTGTGTGATGGTCACTCCACTGGGCACCCATTCATAGTCTCAGTGCAGCACCCCTGCAGGATCACAGGGATTGCCCCCTTTGACTGGTGGTGGCACTCCCACCACCACCAGCCATGGCAGAGGCCACCCCATGTCCGTGGCGGCCAGGAGGGCCGCCCTGTGATGCCCATATCCCCGGGCCTGTGGTGGTAGGATAGCACACCTGTGTGTACTGGGTGCCCTGCAGGTGGTGCCAGTGATGGCATATGTGGCGGTCACCTGCCCCACAGCCATCCTGGCACCACTCTGTGCTACCTGTGCAAGATGTCCTGCATGTCTGTGTGCACCACTGTTGTGCCATGTGTCATAGGAATGATGAGTGTGTTCCAGTGCCTGCAGTGCCCGTTGATGTCTGTGACATAGCCTGGGTGGTGCTTGGTTGATGCATGCTGTGTGTGTGTGCATATGTGTGTGTGTGTGTGTGTGTGTGTGTGTGTGTGTGTGTGTCTCCCACCATGTGTGTGAACCTATGTGTGTGCCACTGTGTGGTGTCCGGTGTCCACTGTACGGCATCTGGTGTCCACTGTGCCCACGACATGCAGTCCCTACACCATGGTGCACACACCTGCATGCATACATACCTGTGTACTCACCTGCGTGGCCTAAAGTGTTTCTCCACCACACGCATGCAGTAGTCCTGTGCTCTTTCTCTCTGCCAGCCTCAGATCTCTCCAGCCCTGCCCGACTTCGCCTCCCTGGCCCTCAGTAGGTGTCCTGTCTGCCCCCTCCCCCAACCCTCCTCCTCCCCAGAACTGTCGCTGTCACTGGCCTCGACAGGTATCTCATGGTCTAGGGCCATGCTGTGTAGCATACAACAGGCCAGGAATATGCCACAGGATTTCTCAGAGCTATACTGTAGGGCACTACCTGACTGACACAGGCACCAGAATCGAATCTTCAGTATGCCGAAGACACACTATATGATGGTGTGTGTCGTGATGTGTGCCTCATTGTAGCATGCCTCTGCCACTGTTCTGGGTGTCAGAAGGGGGTGAGAAGCCAGGGCCTCAGTGGATATGTGGCATCTCCTGTGGGGGTAGACATGTGTCTGTGAGTACATTGGGTTACACTGTGGCATGTGCCCTGTCCTCGTCCATCCCCTCAGTGTTGTGTGCACCTGTCCTGCTCTACCGCCCATGCATCCCCATACCTGGCAGTCCAGCATCCCTACCACAGCAGCACCTGCATGCTCCCCTCTGTCGTGTGGTGCATGGTGCTTGCGTGCCACCCTGTGTCTGCCTTTGTACCCTTGCACACCCCTGCTTTCCCAGGGCCCATGCACCTGCGTCACACTGCCCACTGCCCACCCATGTGTCCAAGCCTTGGTGCCCTCCTGTGCTGTTGATGCCCTGTCACATGTACCTATCAGATGGCCTTTGGTATGTCCTGTTCTCAAACCTCATGCAGAGTGCTGACTGGTGCCATACGTAGGCATCATGTGCGCTCCCAGGGTGTGTGGCGCAGACATTGGTGATGCACCCTCTGACAGCGCACACCACCTGGCAATTCACAGAATGGTACCCCTTCCGGTTGATGTATGTGATGGCATCATCGCCAAGTGGTGCATGGATCACCACATTGGTGCAGTCAATGGCACCTATGACACCTGGCATGCGTGCCACCCTGTGGAACCCCTACATGGCTTCTGTCACTCTGCCTGCATGCTGGGGAAATGGATGTATTCTGAAGCATGTGGCAGCAGTGCGGTGAGGAACTGTGTGAGGAGGTGGGTTGTAGAGCCCTGTGATATGCCACTGGTGTCCCCAGTAGGCCTCTGGAAGGTTTCTGTGGAGAGCAAGCACATGACTGTTGTCACCTTGGTCTCCACTGAGATGGTGTGACGTTGTGCAGTAGGTGCCTGAATCTCATCATGGCACAGCTCACAGAGCTGCCTCAAGTTTCAAGTTTAAGTTTATTTGGTCAGCATTTGCCATTACAAAACAATACAACAAAGAAACCGTTATTTAGACACAAAAATAACATATATAGCACGTTCATTCTAAAACAAATAAAATCATATTATTCAGGGTCCATCTGATTAATCTGGTACAGTTCTTTTTATAATTTAAATAAAACATTGCACATAGATTTCTTATTGCACCATAAATCCTTGTATTCATTTTTCCTTATATTTTTAATCTTGATGAGGAACATTGCCAATTCATTGAGAATTTCTGAATTCTCTGAGTTGAAGAGTAAATCCAGTATATATTTTGTAGGCATGTATAAAGTTCCTATGAACTTTCTTAACCTTTTAGTGCATATATGTTTATACCATGGACATCTTAAAACCACATGGCTGAGGTCTTCCAGTTGATGAAGTTGGCAGAAGCAGTTCTGGGAAATATTTTCCTCTTTATTATATCTGGCCTCAATAATATTGCTGGGGAAAACTTCAAATCTGAATTGAGTAATAACTTCTAAATTCAGGGTTTTGTATAATATCCAGGTATGGTTTTAAAGTATTTTCTCTTCTGCTATTAGACAGCCATGTTGCTACTTTTAATGTTCTTATTGCTTCTAAGTCTGCTACTTGTGATCTCTCTTTTAAGGTTTTTATTACAATTTTTTTATATGCCTCATTTAAAGAGATTCCCTCTTCAACCCAGTTCATCAGATATTCCAGTCTAGCATACTGCAAGTTTGTTTTAACATTTCTTAACCAACTGTTTTTATCATAGACCAAGAACTTTGTTTTTTCCTTTAGACAATCATGCAATAAAGAGCCCTTTCCTTCTCGAGTTAATTTGAACCAATAATTAATTTGCCTTGTGCATACCAAGTCTATGGGTCTTGTCTGTCCCAATTGGGCTCTAACAAGGACACTAGAGGAGCTGTTGGATATCTTTAACAATTGTTTATATGCTTTATTTAAAACATCTCCATCTTATCTAGTCTTTCAACCCACAGATTTCTGCTGCATATAGAGCCTGATTAGTCATTTTTATGTTTATTACCTTGACCATTGGTAACACCATATTGCCTCCATAAAGATAGTTAAATCGATTCAGGACCGTCAGAGAATATTGCAATTTTTTTATACATTGATCTCTCTGTTTGTTTCCTTTTGAGATTTTTTGAAAATGTAACTCCTAAGTAGTTAAATTCATTTACATAATCCAACTTGTTATTCATTAATTTTAATATTCTGTTTTTTATTCTGGTACCAAATACAATAACTTTCATTTTATTTGCATTTGGTTTTAGATTATGTTCTATGCATAGCATATCCATGTTATTCAAGGCTCTCTGTAGACCCAACCAGCTTGTGGATAGCACAACTAGGTCATCAGCATACGCTAAGACTGGAATTCTCCTATTACCAATTTTTGGTGGGTGAAAATCCGGATTGTCTAGAGTTCAATAATTTTATTTATATATATATATTAAATAGTGTCAGTGCTAATACACAGCCTTGTTTAACTCCAACATTAGTTTGTATTTTCGTTGTTAATAGCCCTGCCCCTGAGTATTTTATTTTTGCCCAAGTGTCTCTATAGATTATTTGTATTAATATGATTAGATTCTTATCTATACCCATGTCCTCCATCTTTTCCCAAAGTAGATGTCTCAGTATCGTATCGAATGCTGATGAGAAATCCATAAATGCTGCAAATAATGACTGCTTTTTTATATTGCAATATGTTTCTGTTATATGATGTAATATAACGATCTGATTTATAGTGGGATAAGTTGATCAAGTGCAAGCCAGGAAACATAGAAGAACTGTAAAATATCAGAGATTTCACAAAGTGTCACCAGTTTTCTAGGGTTGACACACACACACCCCACATATCATAGAAAGAGTCTCAATCTGAATTTTTCTGTTCTGTTAAGTTGTTTTGCCCAATCAATCCAAGAAAATAAAGCTACTGGAGTACTCAAATTTGCTGTCAAGCAATTTTTTGGATGTTTAGCACTCCATCTTTCCTCTCTCAGTTCCCATCGGGGTCAGGGTCCTTACAAATATGACAGCTTAAGGTAACACGATAGCAAGCAGACTCTCTTGCTTGCTCAACTGCCAAAAATAAAAAGAAAGAGAAGTAGTGATAGTAAGAAATCTCCCTTTATAAGACCAAAAAAAAATGAAAAAAACTCAGCAACTTTTTTTATAAACTTCTAAGATCTGCTATCAATGTCAGGGTTAAAAATAGAAGTAGTAACTTTTTGTAGAGTAATGTGCAAACAACGGTAACATAGTATTATATTACTAACTCAGCAGAAGGAACAAGGTACAATTATACATGATTGCCAACGCTATCGCCTTTTATGTAGCTACCAACACATGACTCAAATAGCATGTCAATTGAGTGTCTCAAACCTTAACTCAGAGCGCATCGAAAGGCAAAGAAAGAAAAAAGATTTTTCTAATAAAATAAGTGGCAAGTAAAATGAAACAGCAGAGCCACAGTTCATCTATCCCACAGTGAGTCTTCTCAACAGCTCTGCTTATAGTATAAGACTCCTGAGTGTGCGCTTTTGAAGCTGAATGGGATAGGGAAAGTCTTCTATTGGACAATAGGCACCATGTGACCAGTCAAACCCCAGGAATTTTTTAAAATGTAGTTTTGTTTGCTATTACAAAAAATAAAAGTATAAAAACATATAAACATATAAGTAGGAGTCTTCATTAAACTTAGTATTTTAAAAAACATACAATTAGAATGGAAAACAACATACCAAAAGATGCCAAGTAGCAATATCCCCCATCAAGTCAGAAAGCACAAACAGTACTGTAACAAGTACAAACGAACACTAATATAAAAACAAAAAGAACAGAAGTAAGCAGTAAGTCAAGCCAGTTGTGCAAATATGCATTAAAACAGTGTATTTAAAACTCAGGCATCGATCTAGGCAGAGACCAGTATGACAAGATATAATCGTCTTGTACTGCTTTCTCCAGTGGTTCCTCGGTCCCCTGCTCTCGGAAAAAGTCTGATTTGATATTAATAATTAGAACCTCTTCACCTCCCTTTTTCCATCTCAGTGGCAACTCTCTCAGGTACGGCAGAGTCATGATTCTCAGTCATAGCCTTCACTGACCCCTTCTCTTGCCGGCCCGAACGGCATGTGCTAATGTCTCTCTCTCTCTCTCTCTCTCTCTCTTTCTGCTGCCACTCGTCAGTGAGGAATTCAAAATCTCTCTAAACAGCAAAAACAAGAAGAGGTAGGGGAAAGGCAGGACCAAGTTTGCAATAGGATGTTCTGGAAAGACCATATACTTCACAGCATAGGTGGCATACCTTTCATAAGAATTAAAATAGCTTAATGGTCCTGCTATCTGCAGCTACTCCTCAGATGCAGACGTGCATAGCTCATGCTTGGTCCTTCCCGCAAGTAATACAGAGAAATAGTGCTGATGACCTGAGAAGTGTCCCCAGAGCTGCCTCAGCATGGCCCTGTTAAGGCAGTTTCACCCTACTCTCTTCACCTCTGTGAGTTGCTCAAAGTACAGCCGGGCATGATACCACCGTGGGGTTGGCCACCTACTGTGCCTTCCAACGCCCTGCCTTCTCCTCCTCATTTGTGCATCTGCTCTGGCGACTGCTGCTGGGTTGTCTGTGTGGCCCTCTGGCTTGGTGTGCTGCCTGGCATGCTGTCTGGGGGTCTCTGTCTGTCTTCCTTTCCGCCTCTGGCTCCGACAGTGTGCTGCTGTAGCTGTTCCATTCATGACCTGCAGGTGGGCTAGACATGTCTCCTTCTTTGTACTTATCTTTCTATGGCACATCTTGGCTATGCACTGGAGTTGCCCCATAAATGCACCATGGATGTGCACTGTGAATCGAGTTGCACTGTGTATGCATGGGTAGGCCCCCTGTATATGCACTGCATGTCATTACATTGCACCTATGGCACATGTCATTCATTGCAGGGCATCTCGGTTGGGCTGACACATTCACCCTGTTTCTGAGTCTGCTTACGGCACATTTCTGGCTTGCGCCGGTACATCTGAGTTGGGCTGGGCACATCTCTTTTGTGAATCCGGCCCTAGGTCTCCACATTGGGGAGTTTGTGGCATCAGTCTTTTGCAATAAAATTGCGCTTTTGCATTGATGCCTAATCTACTCTCTGTGCAGTGCCCACACTATTTGACAATGTTTGCTCCTGCATTTGGCAGCAACACTAGTTTGATCAGTGTTGATCTCAAACCTTTTTTTTGTATTGTAACAATGTTTTTGGCCCCGACATCACAGACTATTTATTTCAATCTGTTATCAGAAGTAATGTTAAAGTCCAAATTGTCGCATTCGGTGTATTGAGTAATTAATTAAAGCAACAGTGCTGTGCATGTCCGCACAGCAGTAGCATTTACAGTACTGCAAAGGTAAAGTCCAAAAACATACAAAACATTGGACCCTTTGATTTTTAATCAGCTATAGTTTAAAGACATTTATGAATGTCATTAGTTTACACAGAACAGAATAAGACATAGAGCCCACTCCATAAAAGCCCTGCACCTGTTTAGGGGTGGATACACAGGCCTGTGGTGTGCAGAATTTCCACTTTGCTCATACTGGGACCTCAGCACATCCACAGCCCTCTCCACCTGATCCTGAGCCATGTGGGTGGCTACATAGGTAAACAGGATGGAGGTGGGACAGGGGAAGGGGCATGCATGTACCCAAGGTAGGAATAAAATTCAGCATTGTCATGGGCCAGTGGAGAGGTGTAGACTTTGCTATCCTGAGAGCAGAATTAGCTGGTACATGTCTTCTCTACACAGCTACTATCAGACCTTGGGGGCCAGTCAGCCCCCCCACCAGCCCCCACCCTCAGAATCTTTATGGTGGGCTGGTGGCCATACTGTCACTGGCTAGAGCCAAATTCAAGCTTTCCACAATTCCAGGGGGGATACAACTGTCCTTGGAGGACTGCCTTATCCTATTAACCCTATTAACCCTGTTCCATGGTGGAATCATGGATACACTGGCAGGCCAACCTTGGCATCCATTTAGATGTCCAGTGCCTGCCACAGCACTACCCCTGACTCCATGCCCAGCTTCACAATAATGGTGCACAGCAGGCAGGGGCTGTGGATGACATCTGGTGCAGACTGGCATTGGGTGTTGTGCACCATAGCCAGGATATGCTCAAATCAAGAATAGCTGGGTCCTCTTCATGAATTGGACCCATATACTGTAGCTGTGCTCTCATTTGATGAGGGAATGATGACATTATGCCCATAGTCTTGCTAGCAGTAGAAAAGGCTATTAGTTTTTGTTGGGGCTTAGGCTGAACATTTAGTTTAAGGACCACACTGAGAACATAGAAACATACGTTTCTTTTGCAGTATGATATTCTGGAACTAGAAATATCCACTTATGAAAGAAAGCTAATGGCAATATACCAGTATCAAAACTAGAACATGTTTGCTTTTACTATTTTGTATTTTCCCACTTACTGTACAACTGTCTACTACTTAGAGCAGCACACTAGCAATAGTTGTGTGAAGACAGAAACTTGTACATACAAATGTAGAAATAAGAATAGCTGTTTTTCTTCACTATTCCATCACTGAAGGAGGGCTTTGTGCACTGTTAATTTTATGTTGATCCAGTAAAAGTAATCATTTTCATTAAAACAGGATTTTTTTTTTCTTAGACTTCATCTGTTCAAGCTGTTATATCCTCCCATGAACCCAGAATCCTCTGCCAATGAAATCACAACCTGTAGCCATGGAATTTATTCTAATGTCACAAACAAATGATTATGATTTCATAAAAGGAAAGTCAGTATGAACAGACAAAATCTGAAGAACAAGTTATAGAACATAGAAACATAGAAGCTGATGACAGATAAAGACCGTGTGGCCCACCTAGTATGCCCATTTTGCCTACCTATTTAAAAAACCACAGATCCTAGGTGATCTACAGCTCACCCTTTCTTTTCTATCTCTAGTGTACCCTAATGTCTATCCTGTGCATTCTTGAATTCCCTAACTGAATTTGCCCCAATCACCTCCATAGGGAGGCTGTTCCAAGCTTTCACCAGTCTCTTGATGAAAAAATATTTTCTCATGTTACCTCTGAACCTCACCATCTCTAACTTCATCTTGTGCCCTCTTGTTCTTGCACATCTTCTTGTTTGAAAGATGCCACCCTCCTGTACCCTGTTTATTCCCCTGAGGTATTTAAATGTTTCTATCATGTCCTCTCTCTCTCTCTCTCTCCTCCAGGGAATACATATTGAGTTTCCTCAGCCTCCCCTAGTAGAGCTTTTAATGCAGACCTTGCACCATCTTTGTAGCCCTTTTCTGGACTGCCTCCACTCTGTCTATGTCCTTCCGGAGGTATGGTCTCCAGAACTGGACACAGTACTCTAGCTGAGGTCTCACTAGTGACCTGTAAAGTAGCATAACCACCTCCTCCTTTCTGCTGGTGATACCTCTTCATGTGCACCCCAGCATCCCACGGGCTTTCCCTACAGCCTTCTCACATTGTTTGGTTGCCTTTAGGTCATCTGAAATGAGTACCCCAGGTCCTGTTCCTGCTTTGCAGCCACCAGTACCTCTCCCCCAGATTGTACTCCTTCTAGGGTATCTGCTCCACATTGCATGACTTTGCACTTTTTTGCATTAAATCTTAGCTGCCACGCTTCAGACCACTCCTCCAACCTGCTTAGATCTTTTTATCCTTTTTTTCTCCTCCCTCTGGAGTGACAATCCTGTTGCAGATCTTTGTGTTGTCTGCAAAGAGAAATGCTTTCCCCTCCAGCCCATCCACAATTTCACTTATGAAGACATAGAAGAGGACTGGTCTTAATACTGACCCCTGTGGCATCCTGCTGATCACCTCCCTCTCCTTAGATTGTACCCCATTTACCAATACCCTCTGTATCCTGCCCCTCAAGCAATTTCTATCCCAGATTACCACCTGGGGGCCTACCCCAATGCTGTCTAACTTGTTTGCCAACCTTCTAGGTGCGACTGTGTCGAAGGTCTTGCTGAAGTCTAAGAAGGCCACATCCACCACCCTTCCCTGATCTACCTCCTTGGTCACCCAGTCAAAGAAATCTATTAGATTTGTTTGACATGACATTCCCACTGTGAATCCATGCTGCCTTGAATCCTGTGCTCTGCTAGATTCAAGGAATAACACAATACTCTCCTTTAACAGTGCATCCATTAATTTCCCTACCACTGAGGTCAGGCTAACTGGTCTGTAGTTGCATGCCTCTTCCCAGCTTCCACTTTTATGGAGAGGGACCACATTTGCCCTCCCCCAGTCTTCTGGAACCTCTCCTGTCTCCAGTGATCTGTTGAATAGGGTGGTCAGCAGGGCTGTCGGCACCTCTCTGAGCTCTTCTAATATTCTTGGGTGAATCCCATCTGGCCCTATTACCTCATCTATTTTCAGTTTCCAGAGTTCCTTTAGGACTTTCTATACTGTACGCCCCCCATGGTTGTTTTTTTTTTTTTTTGTTGAGTTATGAACCTTCGCCTTCCCCTTCCTTTGTGAAAATTGAAGAAAAGTAATTGTTCAGTACTGCTGCTTTTTCTGTGTTCTCTGCACCCCTACTTGCGCCTGCACAAAGTTAAGCCCAAAAAAAAAGGAACAAATGATGGCCACCCACAGGTGAGCTGCTGCATTGCAGGGTGCAACACGGCAGCTGCCACCTGTGGGTGGCCACCCGAGTTCCTGCCGCACCTGGCGGCGCCCCCTCCATGCCGATCACGGGCATCTGTGTAAATAAATCACCCCTCCAATATCCCTGGTGGTCAAGTGGACCAAGTGCTGCCCGATCACGGGCATCTGGTTAACCCCCCCCGTCCTATATCCCTGGTGGTCCAGTGGACCGCCATGTTCCCGATCGCAGGCATTTGTCTACAAAAAAAAATCCTCGTCTAATATCCCTGGTGGTCCAGTGGACCACTATGTGCCCAATCGTGGGCATCGGTATAATAGACCCCCCTCCAATATCCCTGGTGGTCCAGTGGACCGCACTCTGTCCAATCGCAGGCATCTGTAAAACATAAACAATGACCTATTACCCTGGTGGTCTAGTTTACCCCCCTCCACACCCGCCCACTGAGCCCCACCACCCCGCTCCCCCCCATCAGCCGGCTGGCGGCAGCATCCCACCCACTTGCCACCCGCCGCCCACCGACTGACAGATCGATGAGGGCTGCCGCCCATTGGTTCTGGCGTGAGCCAATGGGCGTGCAGCTTCATCTCCTATACACAGTCCAGATATGTGAATGAATCATTCACATATCTGGAATGTGAGAGACTATAGGCTGCATACCAATTAGTACACTGTGAACCAATGGGCGGAGCCCTACCCAGCTGTCAGTTGGCGGGTGACAGCGGGCAAACTGGTGGGATGCTGCCGCCACCGGCTGACCGAGGAGAGAAGCGGCAGGGCTCGGTGAGCCCGGTGAGAGGGCTACTAGACCACCACTGAACCACCAGGGATATTGGACGGGGTTTATTATACAGATGCCCGCGATTGGGCTACTAGCAAGTCCACTGGACACTAGGGATATTAGATGAGGATTTTGTTTTAGACAAATGCCCATGATCGGGCTGCAGGGGGCGTCGGTCCCCAACGGCTGCTGCCTGGCAGGGTGCCAGGTGCAAGTCATCGGGGATCGGCGCACCTGCATGCTAATGGGATGCAAATGGGGCCATAATGACATGCAAATGGCCCCATGTGCGCCTTGCATAAATTATGGCCCCATTTGCATGTCCCCTTTTGAATATCGCAGGTGCTGTGAATGGCACAATGGCACTTGCACTAGAGCATCTTCTTGTTCTACTCTGGCGACTTGCGCTGGCACAGTGCCACTGTGCCATGCACAGTGGGGGTGGCCAGGGTGCGATATTCAAAGCTGCTGAGCCATAACGCAGCTCCGTTGAATATCGCCCAGGCCACACCCCTGCACAACCAAGTTGAGCTGTGCCCAGGCTTGCGCCACAGCCTGGCACAGTTTGAATATCCAGGCCTTTGTGTTTTGCCTCTTCTACTATGGTAATATTGAACCATACCATCCTGTAGTCACTGGTTCCTATGTGGTTACTTACCTTTATATCCTTGACCCTGTCCCCATTGGTTTTATGTGATTCTCTTTAATAATGAAAAATGGAAATTCCTGAAATTTGATTTTTGGGGGGAAAGGTTATGAAATTTCAGTATCACTCATGCTACAAGTAACTGAGTTCCCAGTGTTAGATCAAATTAGTGGGTGGTGGGAGGCACTTCACAACAAGTGCTGCATAGTGCCTATCACTATTATGAGGGCTGCTGGTGTTCGATTGAGTGAGTGGGTAGCCATTGATATCAAGGGCCACATAGCAGCTGTCACTATTAATAGCACAGGCCAGTGTCAGAAAAGCATCGCACAGCAGCTGTTTGAAAAAAAAGACGCTAAGAAACTGTATCCGAAATATAGTATAATGACTGAGGAGCTCCTTTATCAACTGGAAGTCAGTTGATGTGAAATGCCATAATAACTTGGTGTGATGTCACAACCAGTTATAACAGTATTTCGTTAGAAGACTGACAAACTAAGCTGGAATGATTGTGAGTAGCAGGCATGTGACAGTGCAAGTTGCAGTAGGGTGCTGTTAGATGTGAGGTGCTCAGTGAGAAACTGCAAACCATGGATCTCAGTCAGCACTCATTCGTCAAAAAACAGTTTGTAAAGAAAAGTATTAAGCCTTATCACAATTTTTGTCAAAAATCAAACTGGGCCAACACACAGAATTAATGTGAAGCACTTACTGTACTTGTCATTACATATGTTTGTGATTCTCATTTAGACCATCAGGTTCTACCAAAACCAAGCCGGTTTACTGGTACCAGCTATTATGAAAAATAACACTCAGGGTATGTATATTTTTATGAGGCTTTTTGCACACCCTCAGAGTGTGATGACCTCATAAACCTCTCGAACTTTACTCTTCAGGTTTATGGGTCATCACACAACTAGGGTATGTAAAAAAACCTCATAACACACACATGCCTGCACATTATTCTATATATAATAACTGGTGAACAATGTTTTCAATGTGCTCAGCCAGTTGATATTTGCCATAATAACCCATGGGCTATTATGGCAAACATGTGTTTCATCACTCAGCCTACAGCACTCTGCTGTTGGTTCTACTGCTCTGTGTTGCTGGGCTAAACAATTATGAAATTATGGCCGGTCCATACTTCCGCTAGCGAGGAGCCGCCACACCGTACTATCTACAGCCAAATCGATCTGGCAGTGTTCAATCCTGCCTTTACTTTTTTTAACAAAAAAACAAAATAAAAAGCAAAAATGTGGTTGATCCTTGTGTTCAATGACACGAGAGGAGCAGGAACAGCATCGAGTGACAGAGCTGCTATCCGGGATAAAACTGCAGCCAGGCTGAAATTGCGATGGCAAATATGAAATTCAACTAAGAAAAGCAAAACAAAAAAATGGTTTGGCAAGTACAAAATCAAACTGAGAAAATAAAAAAAAATCCTCATCCTGAGGAACAAGAGACAGAAGATATGTGTGTGTGTGTCTGTGTGCGTGCCTATGCATACAAATCAGTCAGTCACACAGGGTCACAGCACTAGGGCTGGAAAAAATTTCTCACCTATGTATTATATAAAATAAGTCAGTCTGACTTTTGATTTGTCTGAAGTGGAGAACCTTGCTACACTGCAAAGAAGAAACTATAACTCCATTTAGGAGCTGGAAACTTGGTAAGGCATAATATTGAAAGGCAGGGGAGCTACGCTTTCTACAAAAAGTTTCATTTTTTTTTCCTTATTGGCATTAAGCAGAGAATTGCAGGATTCCATTAAAAGTGTAGTAATTTTATAACCAGAGGGAGTGAGATACAACTGAATTTGCTTGATTGTTGAGGTTGAGAGCAAGGATTTGGAAGGATATTTTTGCAACATTTTTAAAAGTGTCCTGCTGGCTGAGAAGTTAAGTTTTAATCCCTGGTTTCACTGAAAGATTTTGTGTATTAGAATCAGACATAGCAGGCTGCCTACATTGAAAGGCCTGCTTACATCACAGGTGTCACTAGTCAGTCAATTGGCTTAATTCTTAAGATTTTCAGTGCAGGAAGAGTGTAAAGCACAGCTGACGTATTTTGGGGCTGACCGCTTTCAGAGCACAAACCACTGGGCTGTTTTGGGGATGGGGAGGTTTACCTGTGTCTGACTTGGATGTCTGGATTTTTCTCTGTTTGATTAGCAGGGTATTTTCTCTGTCAAATTGTTGTGTAGGGCATCCTGCTGACAGGAAGGCACTCATCGCAGTGCTGGGTCAGAGCTTTTAGCTGATAGTTTTGTGAGGGCAGTTTAGGCTCAACCCTTCCACCTCCCCACCCACCCCTGGAAATAGTTCCTTTATAACTGGGATTCTAACATAATTTCCTCAAAAGTACAGGGTGCATATCACTGTCATATCCTCTCTAGCACACTGCACTGACAATATAAGCATACACATTGTATAATATATATATATATTTCTCTATAGCAAACCAATCACACACACACACACACACACACACACACAAAAAAGAAAAAGTAATTAACCATGTGGGGAGTAGTGCAATGTAATGGCTGTGGGGCAGCAGTCTTTCCGGAGTCATTCTGGAGGCTGAGATGCTGCCCTATTTGCAGGCAACCCTCTGCCCTGAGGGAAGAAGTTGCCCGTCTTCAGGCCATGCTGGACAGTAGTAAGGGAACCTTCCCCCAGGCCACACTGGATGGTAGGAAGGGAACCTCCCCCATCCAGGGAGCACCACAGCCACCACCACTACCTCAGAGGTTGTGAAGAAAACACAGCAGTTGGACAACAGTGGGCTCAGGAAAGGTGAGGATGGTGGAACAGAGGCACACCCAGTCAGTTGTTCCACTCCACAATTGATACACCATTCTGGGGGAGCATAGCTCCCCTATGGATGCACCCGCAGAGGAGACTAAGGAGGCTGAGGACAGCTGTCACAAAGGAGGCCCACAGAAAGGAGACAGAGGACACCACAAGGAAAGGAAGTGGCTCCTGGTGGGGAACTCAATTATTAGGGGGATAGAACTGGGGGGAGCAGGGAAAACTGAAGTAAGTTGCCTGCCTGGTGCCATGGCTTGGAGGGACAGGGAGCGCATCCTCAGGATCACGAGAACAGCTGCATGAGAGTCTGAGCTGGACATCATTGTCCACCTAGGGACAAATGACTTGGCTCATCATGAGATTAGAGCAGTGCAGAAGGACTTTGTAGAATGGGAGGGGCCTAAGACAAGTAGCACACAGAATCCTTCTCCAGAGGTGCTGCCTGTCAATGGCATGAAGTGAGAGCTTGAGGAGCACTTTGCACCATGCAGTTTAATGAATGGTTGAAAAAAATGGTGTGGGGAACAGGGTTTGGCTTCACTGGGGACTGGGGTTCCACCTGGAGGGACACGAGCCTATACTGGCAGGATGGTCTGCATCTGTCCAGGAAGGGAACAAGTCTTTTGAGCAATCGGTTTAAATGCTTCATTGGCAAGCTTTTAAACTAGTCAAGGGGGGAGGCACTGATAAGCAGCAGGAAAATCCCAGCCTTTCCCTACAAAACAGGGTACTAAATGAGAAAAAGACCAAGGTAGAAAGGTCAGTGGGGGATGCTGCAACAGAAGGTAAAGCCATCAAAAAATGGAGAGCAATGAGTACCAATGCCCGTAGTCTGAGTAAGAAGCTTCCTGAATTAGTGGCCTTGATGGAGGAGGAAAATCTGGATATCGTGGCAGTCACAGAAACATGGTACACACAAAACCATGACTGGGACGTAAGCATACCAGGATACACTATCTACAGGAGGGACAGGGAGGGTAAAAGAGGAGTTGGAGTAGCTCTTTACATAAGGGAAGAAATCAAAGCAACAGAACAAAAGGGTAAACAGGGAGGAGAAGAAGCACTGTGGGTAAATTTAGAGACCGGCAATGGCACCACAATCCGCACAGGGGTTGTATGCAGACCTTCTCAGGGGAGGAAATGGACAAGGAAATGATGAAAAGTATACTTAGAATGGCAGAAAAAGGGAGATATTGCTGATGGGTAATCTGAATATGCCAGATGTTAACTGCAGTGCAGTTGCAGCAGCCACTTCTAAGAGTGGGGTTATTCTAGATGCCCTACAGGGGCATGCCTTAGACAACTAATATTGGAGCCCACTCGAGAGGGAGAAATCTTAGACCTGGTTCTCTCAAATGGAAATGAAGAGAGGATCACAGATGTAGAAGTGCGTAGCCATCTGGGAACTAGTGACCATCGAACAGTATGGTTCACAATAAACACAGCAATAGAGTCAAGCCATACAAAGACAAAGGTACTGGATTTTAGGAGGGCTGACTTTTTCAAAATGGGTGAGTGCCTAAGCAATGCACTAGCAAATGGGCAGGAAGGAGTGGTGGAAGAACAATGGGGAATAATAAAAACTGCCATCACAGAGGTAACAAGCCTTTGTGTAAAACAAATAAACAAAGCGAAGCGAGTAAGAAACCACTATGGTTCTCAAAGAAGTGGCAGTGAAGGTTCAAGAAAAGAAAGCATTCAGGAAGTACAAGGAATCACAGAAGGAGCAGGACAGAGAACTGTATCGTTAAAGCAAAAGGAAGCTGGGAAGGCAGTCAGAACAGCAAAGGCCCAAACTGAGGAAAGATACCAACTCAGTTAAGAAGGGGATAAAACCTTTTACAGGTACATCAGGGAGTGAAGGAAGACCAAGGGAGGGATAGTGAGGCTTAATAAAGGGAGGGAGGGTGGGCAGAGGTGACTGTGAAAAGGCAGAGATACTAAACAAATATTTTTGCTCAGTATTTACAAAGGAAGAGGGGGATGTACCTAAAACAAACAGCAGAAACACTCTGGATACAGAAGTTGATACCAGCCCATTTACAGAAGAAAGGGTTCTGAAAGACTCTTAAAACTGAAGGTGGACAAAGCAATGGGGCCTGATGGGATTCATCCCAGAATTCTAAAAGAACTAAGGGTAGAACTAGTGACACCACTGACTACCCTCTTTAACAAATCATGGGAGGGCAGGGTGGTACCGAGGACTGGAGAAGGGCAGATGTGATTCCCTTCACTAAAGTGGGAGCAAGACAGAGGCAAGAAACTACAGACCTGTTAGTTTAACCTCAGTGGTAGGGAAAATGATGGAATCACTTCTGAAGGAAAGAATTGTTGAGTATCTAGAGGCCAGAGGCACAGGACCCAAGGCAGCATCGATTCACAGCGGGAAGGTCATGCCAGACAAATCTGATAAATTTCTTTGACTGGGTGACCAAAGTAGTTATCAGGAGGGGCTGTGGACATGGCCTACCTAGACTTTAGCAAGGCATTTGACACAGTCCCACACAAAGATTAATATACAAGTTAGCCAGCCTGGGGTGGGTCCCAAGATGACAGCCTGGGTAAGAATTGGCTGGAGGAATAGGACACAGAGGTAATAGTAAATGAAGTCCACTCTGAAAAAAGGGGGGTTAGTAGTGGGGTACCGCAGGGTTCAGTATTAGGACCGGTCCTCTTCAATGTCTTTATAAGCGACATTGCAGAGGGACTGGAAGGAAAAGTATGTCTCTTTGCAGATGACACAAAGATCTGCAACAGAGTTGATGCACAAGGTGGAGTGGAAAGGATGAGAAGGGACTTGGCAAGGTTAGAGGAATGGTCAAATGTATGGCAGCTTAGATTCAGTGCTAAGAAGTGCAAGGTAATGCACCTGGGACACAAAAACCCAGGGGAAGAGTACACAATGGGAGGTGAGACACTAACAACAACAAAAATGGAAAGGGACCTGGGGGTAGTCATATCAGATGACCTAAAGGTGGGCAAGCAATGTGAGAGGGCAGCAAGGAGGGCTGGGGGGATACTGGGATGCATAGGGAGAGGCATCACCAGTAGAAAACAAGTTATTATCCTCTGTACAGACAGCTGGTGAGACCCCATCTGGAGTACTGCGTGCAGTTCTGGAGACCAAATCTCCATAAAGACATAGACAGGATGGACTGTCCAGAGGAGGGCAACTAAAATGGTGCAGGGTCTGCACGGAAGACATATGAAGAGAGACTTAAGGAGCTTAATATGATAGCCTCGAGGAAAGGAGGAGAGGGGGGACATGATAGAAACGTCTCAAGTACCTCAAGGAAATCAACAAAGTCCAAGAGGGTAGCATCTTTCAAAAAAGAGGTGTGCAAGAACAAGGCGACAATTTGAAGATAGAAGGGGTGGCTCAGAGGTAATTTAAGGAAGTATTTTTTCACATAGAGGGTTGTGGATGTATGGAACGGCCTTCCAGAGGAGGTTGTGGAGTCAAAAACAGTGGTGGAATTCAAGCATGCATGGGACAGTCATAAGACAATTCTAGGGGGTTGGGGTAGGAAGAAGTAGGCTGCTGGTTAACTAGGATCTGCAGCTTATCCATCAGGTAGGGAAATGGGCAGACTGGGTGGGCCAAGCGGTCCTTATCTGCCATCAAATTCTATGTTTCTATGTTAAAAGATTAGGAAGTGTACATATGAGAATTTAATGCACATCCTCAGTGTGGGATGCTTTAATAAACCCCTCGGGCTTCACCCTCAGGGTTTACATGGCATCCCACACCTCAGGTGTGCATTTAATTCTCATATCACACACCTCCCCATCCTTTATTTTATATATTCTGGATGGCAGCAGTTGACCCATCTGAATGTTCTTTCTCTATTTGCTCAATCTAATGCCACCCTTTTTCAAGGAAAATGTAAAACCATGAATAAAAACAGAAACTGTCATTTTTAAATACCACATCAATTTGTGATACAAAAAAAAACTGTTTGCACCACATTTACAATCATCATTGGTGCTGAATTTAAGTAAAAATTCCCATTCTGCACAGCATGTTTAGTGAAAAACATGCTGGTTTGTACTTAGTTTTAGTGAAAAACTGAAAGCAGATAGATTTTTAAGGTACCATGTCAATATGTCTTACGCTTAATAACGTACAACACAAGCTCTAAACAGAAACATAGAAACATAGAAGTTGACAGCAGATAAGGACCACAAGGCCCATCCAGTCTGCCCATTTCTTTTTCTACCTTATAAATGTGCCATCGGCCTTTGCTCTGTCAGTGGCCTATCTATTCATAGTCATTTGTATTGCTCCCTTATGCCTATCCCATGCTTGTTTGAAGCCCTGCACTGTATTCATAGCCACCACTTCTTGTGGTAGGCCATTCCATCATCCACCACCCTTTCTGTGAAAAGAATTTCCTCACATTCCCCTTAATTGGCCCCTCTAATCTCATGCTGTGTCCTCTTGTCCTGCTATTTTTCTTATATTTAAACATGTTAGACTCTTTCACCTTGTTAATGCCCTTAAGATGTTTGAATCCCTCATCATGTCACCTCTCTCCTCCTTTGCTCAAGGGTATACATATTGAGCTCTGTTAATCTGTCCTCATATGTCTTCTGATGCAGTCCCTGCACCATTTTGCTGCCCTTCTGGACTGCCTCAATTTGGTTAATGTCCTTGTGAAGGTGTGGCCTCCAATACTGCATGCAGTACTCCAGATGGGGCCTAACCAGTGTCTTGTAAAGAGGGATTATTACCTCCCTCTTCCGACTTGTGATACCCCTACTAATACACCCTAACATCCCCCTAGCCTTACCTACTGCTTTAGGGGTCTGTTTGGATGATTTCAGGTCATCGGTGATGATGATGCCCAAGTCTCTTTCTTCCTTTGTGACTGCCAGCAACTCCCCTCCCAGCCTATAGGTGGCTTCAGGGTTTCTCTTCCCTATGTGCATGATCTTGCACTTCTTTGCATTAAATCCCAGTTGCCACTCTTCTGACCATTTTGCTAGTTTATCCAGATCTCTTCTCATTCTGCCCACCCCATCTGGATCATCTACTCTGTTGCAGATCTTGGTGTCATCTGCAAAAAGACAAACCTTACCCTCTAGTCCATCTGCAAGGTCACTAATGAAGATGTTGAAGAGGACTGGCCCAGGACTGATCCCTGAGGTACCCCACTTGTGACTTGCATCTCTTCTGACTGTATACCATTTACCACCACTCTCTGTTTTCCACCCGTCAACCAGTTTGCCACCCAGCTGACCAACTTCTGATCCACCCCGAGCCTACCCAGCTTATTTATCAATCTTCTATGTGGAACGGTGTCAAAAGCTTTGCTAAAGTCAAGGTAGGTGACATCAACTGCTCCCCCTTGGTCCACCACTCTGGTTACCCAGTCAAAGAAATCTATGAGATTAGTTTGACAGGACCTTCCTTTTGTAAACCCATGCTGTCTTGGATCCTGTGCCCCTATGGATTCCAGGTGTTGCACTATCCTTTCCTTAAGGAGTGCCTCCATAATCTTGCCCACTACTGAGGTAAGACTGACTGGTTTGTAGTTCCTCGCCTCCTCCCTGCTACCACTGTTGTGGAGCGGGATCACATGAGCCCTTCTCCAGTCTTCTGGGACCTCTCCTGTGCTCAGAGACTCACTAAACAGTTCTGCTAATGGCTCTGCTAGTTCCACCTTTAGCTCCTTAAGTACCCTGGGATGTATGCCATCAGGTCCCATTGCCGTATCCACCCTGAGCTTAGCAAGCTCTTGTAGGACCCTTTCTTTTGTGAAGGGAGTAGTGCTCACCTCCCTCCCCCCTGTGTCCATGATGCTGAGTTGTGGGCCCTGCCCTACCTTCTCTTCAGTAAATACTGAGCAAAAGTATCTATTTAGGATAGATGCCTTTACAGGGTCCTCCTCCTCACATGCTCTCTTTTCTCCATTAAGCTTAGCAATACCCCCTCTGGACTTTCTCCTTTCACTAATGTATCTATAGAAAGTCTTGTCACCTTCTTTTACTGTTTGTGCTAGTTTTTCCTCAGTTTGGGACTTTGCCTGCCTTACTGCCTTCCCTGCTTCCCTTAGGGCAGTTTGGTATGCCTCCCTATCTTCATCCCGCTGTGTTCCCTTATATTTCCTGAAGGCCAGCCTTTTGGCTCTGACCTTTTCTGCTACTGTTTTGAGAACCAAAATGATTTCCTTCTTCTTTTGCACTTCTTTTTCTGTCTAACACAATGGGATGTTGCTTCAAGTATTGCATCCTTAATGCTTGCCCACTTTGCCTGTACCCCCTCACCTGTGTTTCTTTTTACTAGGGCTAGCTTAACTCTGTTGGCCATCTTATCAAAGTCAGCTCCTCTGAAGTCCCATATTTTTGCCTTGGAATGGGATGATTTAGATGTAGTAGCCAAATTGAACCATACCATGTGATGGTCACTGGTCCTCAGGTGATCTTCTACCTGGAGATCTGTGATCCCTTCCTTATTAGTCAGTACTAGATCTAGGATAGCCCTGTCTCTCGTGGGTTGCTGTGCCAGTTGTTTGAGGGCCTCCCCCTGCAGGGAATCCACTATGTGTCTAGTTCTGGCAGATGTTCCTGCTGGTATTGACCAATCTGTACCCGGCATGTTGAAGTCTCTCATTATCAGAACCTCCCCTTTAGCTATCATGTTTTGTATATCTTCTAACAGTAATGTGTCTATGTCCTCCCCCTGGTCTGGGGGCCTATAGACAACCCCAGTTCTTATGGCTGTCCCATTTCCTGTTTCCAGGGTGACCCACAGTTCTTCTGGCTCCTTATGTGTATTCTGAATTTCTGTAGCTTTGATATTTTCATTGACATACAGAGCCACCTCCCCCCCTTTTGCACCTCGGTCTCTTCTGAACAATACATAGCCAGGTACTGAAGTCTCCCAAGTGTGGTTATACTGGTAACTACGCCTCACTAATTGCTACTATGTCCAGTTTAGCCTCTGACATTATTGCCTGCAGGTCTGGGATCTTATTTCCAGGCTGTGAGCATTTGTGTACATGATTTTCCATTGGCCAGATTTTTGGTGTGTTAGTTGTTGGGTGAGGTTTGGCATTACCTGTGCATCGTGTATGGGGAGGCGAACCTTTTTCTTACCTGGTGATGCAAATGAACTGCAAACATGCTGAATCCCTGTTTGACCACTAGCTGGGGGGGGGGTGTTCTTCCCATTCGACATATGGGGTGCTGTACCCCTCTCCCCATTTGCTAGTTTAAATATTCTGCAAAGACGTCAAACTTCTGCCCCAATGCACTGACTCCCTCCTTAGTCAGATGCAGTCCATCAAATTTAAAGAACTTTCACTCCCAGAACTGTTGCCAGATCCCTACAAATCTGTGTCCTTTTTCCTGGCACCAGCCCTTGAGCCATGTGTTTAGCTCCCCTATCTCCCCTTCTCTGACCTTCCGTCCATCTGCTCCCCTCTCCCAGACTGGCAGGTTCTCAGAAAAGGAGATGCCGGACGAAATAGATGATAGTTTGTCACCCAGCCTGGTCAGGTGTTCCTTGGTCTCCACAACTGACCGTGGCCGAGATCATAGTCCCTATGTGTGCGACATCGATGTTTTCTCCTGCTTTGTGAACAATTTTAGCAATGTGGTCAGTGTCTCTCCATGCTGATGTACCTGGGAGACATCTGACCATTACCCCTGGCTGGAGATGGGTATCAACTCCCCGAATCATGGAGTCTCCTATGATCAGAAGTTTTTTGGATTTCCTTTTTGCTTTTTTTGTTTTGGTTCCTGATTTGGGTGCGTTTTGTTGTGCTAGCTCCTGTGCTGCAGTGTCCTGCTCTGCAGTGTCTTCTGCCTGTTTGTTTGATTTCAGAGATAGAGGCAGATACCTGTTTGTAGTGTTTATATGGTTTTTGGAAGTAATGTGTTGGAGAGCAGAGAGTGATGGGGCACCCGATTTGCCCCTCCTAACCACCTGCCAACCTCCTGGACCTACTACCCTCTGCTGTCGAGATTTTTCTGTTGGATGCTGGGGAAATGGCGGGTGGTTCTTATAATGTATTTCCTCTTGAATATGAAATTTGAGGCATGCAATCTCTGCCCATGCTGCCCAGAGCTGAGCCCTAAGATCTCCGAAGGCCCAGCATGTAGGACAGTGTCCTAAATCCTGTAAGACTGTCCTTCTGAAAATTGTTCCACAGTACCTGCAGTTAATATCAATTCCAGATAAGTTGCTGGGTTTATAACCTAGTCAGAGTAATTAGAAGGGAAAAAAAAAGGAAAAAAAATGCAAGTAATGGTTTGACTGTGTTTTGTTTAACTTGATATAACAACAAGTTAAATTACTAGTGCCCCTGTAAATGAGCTCACCTTGTGGAGGCCCCACTGATCCACCCCTTCCTGCTCTGCCACAGGAAATGTCACAACTGTGGTACCCTTTAAAAGGAGTGTAGTGTGGGGTGGTTGGGAATGGGGGTGGGTGACTGGGCCCTTCCCCTGCCGAAAAAGAAAAACCACGGACGAAAGAACAAGGAGGTAAGAGCAGAAACAATCAGTCAACAACAAATGCAGTAACCCTGAAAGCTTATCCTAATGTTAGATAAAACTGTAAAACCTGTAAAGCACCACCTGTAATAATTTCAGAGAAGATATACGCTGTAAGAAACACTTTGCTACAGAGAAAAATAAAACAATGAAATGTTAGCAACAAACAGTAGCAATCCCTGTGAGTAAAAAATTAAAACAACACCATGCAGTAAATCTGCTTAGCCTAAATAAGTCTTAATCCTTTTCCCTTGCTATGGTAAGTTTCTCTACTCTGCCTTTTAAGCAGTCTTAGAAGGAAAGAGCTCAGGTGAAGCTAGGTGCCTTGGCCAGCACACCAAGTCTTCTACCTCCAAGTTATCAACTAACCTGACTTTTTAACCCTTCTTTCTGTTGGAAATTACTGACAGTTTGCCAGCTCCACCCCCCACATACACACCTAATTCTTTGGAAGAGCTGTGAGAGGAAAGCAGTTAGCTCCTTCAATGTGAGAAGGAGACTGAAACACCTCTGAGACAACAAACCTTTTCAACAAAAAAAAACAAACAAAAAAAAACAAGAATAAAATAAAACACAGTGTCAAACAGTAATTTTGCTTAGCCCAATGATCAAAAAGTCACAAAATGTAAGCTCCTGTAATACAGTAATTTCAGAAGATATACCCTGTAAGAAACACTTTGCTACAGAGAAAAATAAAGCAGTAACAGAAGATATACCTTGCAAAAGACAATTTGAATCAGAAGAGTACAGCAGTAATCTGTTAGCACACACCTGTAGGCACACCTTGTAATAATGCCGAAGAAGGTATACCAGCAACAACAATTTGAATCAGAGAAAAATAAAGCAATGAAATGTTAGCAACAAACAGTAGCAATTCCTGTGAGTAAAAAATAAAAACAACACCACACAGTAAATCTGCTTAGCCTAAATAAGTCTTAATCCTTGACCCTTGCTCTGGTAAGTTTCTTTACTCTGCCTTTCAAGCAGTATTAGAAGGAAAGAGCTCAGGTGAAGCTAGGTGCCTTGGCCAGCACACCAAGTCTTCTACAGCGCTGTACATGAAAGCAAGAGGATGCAATACCACGAATGGTTCTGTGTGTGGTACTATACCCTCTTACTGTACCAGGAAGAGGATAAGATCTTTTTTGGGATGGGCTTCCACAGAGCAGCTGCTGTGGCTCGACAAGATGAGCCACTAGCAGCAAGGGATGGAAACAGAACGTTTGGGACCGGGTTCGATTCCCAGATGCATGGTAATTTAATTTTTTTCACACTTTGTGTGATATTTACGTAAAGCCCCCCCCCCCGAGTTAGTAATCTTAGTTGGGGGTTGGGGACACAGAAAAAAAGACTTATGCCACATGCAAGAAATCACTCTGTATTGGCAGCACGCTTTATGCATGTGTCATAATGTCTTGCGACATTATGACCTTGTGCCGATTTTTAAGACTGCATCAAACAGAATTGCCCCTTTCTAAAAAATTTAAATCTATTGTCCTAGTCTTTTGTTAGCTATACAGTATATATTCACTTATGAAGTCTTGCCACACACCAGTCTAGCTTGGTGGTCCATAAATGTTTAGTCTGTCTCTCTAAAAAAACAGCTGCTGGTATTTTACTTTCTAAAACATTACTTCTAGCTCTTCCTTGTAGTCTTGTTTAGTCAGCTGTCTGACCCAATGTGTTCTTACTAGTGGTGTGCAAATACCTTATTTCACATATTCACTGAGCATTCGTATTCGAGGGTCCCAATTATTCATTATTTCTTTTTTGTTGTTATTCAGCCACTGACTTCCTGTCCAATAAGAGACCACATTGGAAACTCACTGAAGGCAGGTCATGTGTAGAGATGTTGTGAAGTTTTATTCCTCCTGCGAAGTTCATTCGTAGTCACCAAATTCACCCGGTGAAAAATTGCATGAAATTGCGTTTCAATAACAAAACTTTGCGTGTAACTTTGAAGTTAACTTCAGCTGTTAACCTTGACTTTTGTTCCTAGCTTCGAAGTTCTTGAAAAAAGGGTTGGTCAAGTGATTCACTTCCTGCATGTCACATGGGAGGCCCCAGTCAGGCAGGAAGTTAGTATTTCAGTGTAATTTCACCATTCAGAGCTGAGTGGAGCAGCAGACAGCAGCAGATCTTAGAGCTATATAGCAAACCAAACCTATTTGAAATATTTAATTTTGTACACTCTCTAATTTTATTTTCACCTTCCTACGTCTGTCACTGATATCTTTATTTATCTTTATTTTGCAGTGAAAAATTTTGTTAGTGTATATTTGTTTTGGTTAGTTTGGAAAGTGTAGGGTGTGTACTGTGTGTGTGTGTTTGTGTGTGTGTTTGTGGTGTCACTTTTTTTCTCATTTTCTTAATCCCTTTTGCTTTAAATAGGGGAGAAGTGGGAAGGAGTTCAGGAAGGGTGGGGCAGCTGGGATAAGGACCAACAGCAGAGTATTTGAGAGAGGAAAGAGTGAGCCCCCCCCACCAAGATCAGGATGGGAGTTCCGCAGCTCCATTGCAGCAGCAGGAGCAGCAGCAGGGGCCCCCCAGCAGGGGCCCATGGTATCTGCCCCAGTCCTGAGTCTCAATGTTGTCAGTGCCACCCTCAGCAGCTCAAACACCACTGGCAATGTCCAGCACCCTGCCACCGTAGCATCTGGTTCTCCCCCCTTCCATGGGAGATCTGTTGTGTGAGAGTTCTTTGATGTAGATCCTGCAGATGAAATGGTGGTCATCTGCAAGGTCTGTGGTCACACTGTAAGGTGAGGGATACAAGGCAGCCACCTTGAGACCAGCAGCCAGCAGACACACCTCCGGATCAACCACCTGGCAGAGTGGCAGGCGAAGGAGCGTGAGGTGGGTGGAGCACATGGTGGTGGTGGTGGTGGTGAAGAAAAGCAATGGGAGGTGGTCCATCATGCTGCTGTGAGACCACAGGGAGGAATGCAGCAGTAGTCAGCCACAGACAAAACAACAGGCAACAGCAGATGATGTGGACTCCACAGCATCCACCACAGAGGTGGATGTGATGGTACTGTGGGACGAGGTGCAACAACTGCACCAGAACTTCAATCAGTTTCGGCAGGAAGTGAGATATCTGCTGGACAATGTTGTTATGTTATGTTATGTTATGTTATGTTATGTTATGTTATGTTATGTTATGTTATGTTATGTTATGTTATGTTATGTTATGTTATGTTATGTTATGTTATGCGAATGGTGACAGCAGAGTGGCTGTGTCTATGTGGAGCTCCCAAATCTAAGTGACATTTTTTCTATATTTTTTCTAGTTTTTAAATATTTTTTGTGTACAGTTTGTGGACTGAGAAATAGGGTGTTTGTTCTGTGGTGAATCATCTCTTGTATAGGTTTCATTTTGTTTATATACAGGTATAGTAGATAAGCAGTTTGTTTGAGATTTTTATGGGGTTGTCCTTGTCACCAGGATTAGCCGGCTTGTTGCTGGGTGGTGGCATGCTGTTTAGGTGGTACAGTGACTTTGTTTGTCACTGTTTCATGGGATTGCTGGGCTGATGATTTAAAAGGCATTTATTAAAAATACATTTTTTTAGCTAGAATCAGGTGGTTGCTTAGAAACAGCTTCCTTGGCATACTGCTCTAGTTTTGATAGAACAGTGGAAGTAGCATCCTACTGAGTTCTAGAATATTGAGATTGTTGTTACATTTTGATGGTAAAGTGAGATAGAAACATATATATTTTTGAATGTTATAGCTATTTTATAGTTATGTATAACTGGAGGCTAGGAGAAGCTGGGCTGGGAGGATGTGGGGGAATAGGTACATGTGTGAGAAGCAGGAGAGTGGTAAACTGCAATAGTTGTGGGGCAGCAGTCTTTCTGGGGGTGTTGTGGAGTAAAGGGGATGCCCTGTGTGTAAGAGCCTGGAGCAGCTAAGGGCTGAAATAAGGCTACTCAGATGGGAGCTGGGGAGGATGGTGTGGGAAGTCAGATGAGCAGAGCAGTGGAGGAAATGGCAGAGAGGTGATGCCCAGGGGAGTGAGGGCATCAGGCAGGGGATGGGAGTGGGGAGGAGCACCCAGTATACAGGAGTATTTCTTCCTCAGATGACTAGGGAGCCCAGGGTGGAGAAATAGGAAGTAGTAAGGGAAAGGGGTTGGAATGTGAGAGTAGCATCAGAGGTGGGAAATTCTAAAGGGGTACCTTTATTGAATAGATTTGCACCACTGTCCAGAAGGAGAGGGGTGGCAGCAGGAGGCGAGGTAGGAAGTCAGGTTGATCCAGGGTGGAAAGTTAGAGTACAGGGGAAGGGAGAGGGAACTAATAAGGGTGGGGCAGGGAAGAGGAGGCAGGCAAAATGGAGTGGAGGATGGGGGGAGGAAGAGAAAAGGAAAGGAAGAGGGGAGGGAAAACTGTAGGCAGATACAGATAGTCAAAAGGGGAGGGGCAGAGTGGGAGTTGGAAAAACAGTTAAGGGGATAAATTGTGGCTGTAGAGATAAGTTCATGAGGGTGCAGAGGGAGCAGTTAGGTGGGGAAGCAGCTAGTACCAAAGGTATGAAAGGAAGGATGGGAAACATGGGTGCAGGGGATGGAAGTGTGGCAATCATAGGGGACTCCATAATTAGGGGTATTTACTGGGGAAGCAAAGGGGACCCAAAAGCAAGCAGGAGGGTGGTTTGTATGCCAGGGATGACAGCGGAGAAGGTGGGCCCAAGAATAAAGGAAATAGCTATTTAATAGTTCATTAGAGTCAGGCATGGTGCCACTGGACTAAAGAACAGCACATGTGGTGCCCCTCCACAAAAGCATTCCCAAGGATGACCCAGGGAATTACAGACCAGCCAGTCTGACCTCCATTGTGAGCAAGCTCATGGAGACCATACTAAAAGAAAGGTTGGTGGAATATCTAGAGGAGCATGGTCTCCAGGATGTGAGGCAGCATGGGTTCATGGGGGAGATTGTGTCAAATGAATCTGGTTGACTTCTTTGACTGTGTCACTGAGACAGTAGACAGGGACCAAGTGGTAGACATCCTCTATCTTGATTTAAGCAAGGCCTTTGACTCTGTGCAGCACAAAAGGTTGATCAGGAAGTTGGTGGATCTCGGGGTTGGGGAAAAGATGGCCAAATGGGTGGAAAACTGTCTGAGGGACACTAGAACCCAAAGGGTGGTTGCAGGGGGAGACTTATCTGATGCCAGAGAGGTAACAATTGGGGTCCTGCAGGACACGGTGCTGGGACTGGTGTTGTTCAATGTCTTCATTAATTACATCAGGGATGGCATTAAAGGCAAAATGTGACTATTCACGGATGACACCAAGCTCTGCAGGAGAGTGGGCACAGCTGAAGGGATACAGGACCTACAGGAAGATCTGGAAAAGCTAGGGAGGTGGTCCAGGATCTGGCAGCTTGGCTTCAATGCCAAGAAATGCAAAGTTATGCATATTAGAGCCAAGAATCCCAGGACAGAGTACTATCTGGGTGGAGTCCAAGTATCTGCATCAGAGGAGGAGAAGGACCTGGGAGTGATAAGCACTAGTGACCTGAAACACTCCATGTATTGCAAAAAAGCAGCAGCAAAGGAAAACAAGATGCTGGGATGCCTATATAGAGAGATCAGTAGTAGGAGAGAAGAGGTTATACTGTCCTTGTACAGGTCACTGGTAAGGTCACATCTAGAGTATGGAGTTCAGTATTGGTGCCCACATCTCAGAAATGACATTATCCTGCTGGAGAAGATCCAGAGGAGGGCTACAAAGATGCTAATGGGTCAGCAGAGTAAGGCATACAAGGAGAGGTTGAAGGCACTGAACATGTACCCCCAGTAAAACAGGAGAGAGAGAGAGAGAGAGAGAGAGAGAGAGAGGGGACATGATTGGGACCTTCAAGTACTTGAAAGGGATAAATAAGGTTGATAAGGAGAATCTCTTTAAGCTGAGTGGCAACATTAACATGAAGGGGCACTGTCTTAAGCTGGAGGGTGGGAGGATAGGGAGGTCAGGAAGCACTTCATCACAGAGAGGGTGGTGGACACCTGGAATGCACTGCCAGAAGAGGTCATCTCATTGAAGACAGTTGGCAGCTTTAAGAGAGGCTGGGATAGGCATGGGGGAAGGTAAGGTTAACGGGTAGGGAGGATGGGAGGAGTGGGGAGGGAAGGCAGGGACATTAGCACCAGCTGTGGACCCTGCAATACAAGCAGACGTGATAGACCAAATGGCCTTCTTCTGCTGGCTTCTTCATATTTTCATATGTCCAGTCATGCAAAGATTCTCAGTGTCCTGTCTGAGCTGCATGGTGGTGGAGGTCCTGGCACAGCTAGTGGTGCTGCGTGATGAATCTGACAGTGTGACTGGTGTCATCATGACTTATGTTGTGTTTTTGTGTCATTGGCAATTTTATTATTTGTTGTTTATTATTTCCACACACAGAGGTTCTTTGTCTTTTAAATGTTTTTTTATTTTAATGGGTTCACCACAATATATCCAAGGCACACTGCCTCTAGGGTAGCTGGTCCATTCCACTGGGGTGTCAAACAGACGAGGCATACTGATGAGTCCTGGTAGGACGAAACACGTGTCTATGTCTTCTGTTAGCACCCTTTGCAAACTGTGTGAGAGGCCTTTTGGCACCATGCAATTCTGCTTAAAGTTGGACCAGCATAACATTCTGTGGTGATTTGCATATGCAGCCCATGATGCTTTGCATTGTGGGGGCATGTGTGATTTTGTATTTTCTTGAAACTTGGCTTCCCAGCCAAATGCCCTTTGGGGTAACCCTTGCCTCAGTGTTTGCGCACAGAGGTTCTTTGTCTTTTAAATAGTTTTTTATTTTAATGGGTTCACCACAATATATCCAAGGCACACTGCCTCTAGGGTAGCTGGTCCATTCCACTGGGGTGTCAAACAGACGAGGCATACTGATGAGTCCTGGTAGGATGAAACACGTGTCTATGTCTTCTGTTAGCACCCTTTGCAAACTGTGTGAGAGGCCTTTTGGCACCATGCAATTCTGCTTAAAGTTGGACCAGCATAACATTCTGTGGTGATTTGCATATACAGCCCATGATGCTTTGCATTGTGGGGGCATGTGTGATTTTGTATTTTCTTGAAACTTGGCTTCCCAGCCAAATGCCCTTTGGGGTAACCCTTGCCTCAGTGTTTGCGCACAGAGGTTCTTTGTCTTATTATTTCCATGCTGTGTCCCTATTTCCCCTGTTGTACACCCCGCCCCCAAAAATATATAAAGTTATAAAAAAAATAATTTTCTCTCTATACTTAATCTCTATCCTCTTTTTAATGGCTGTTGAATATTTATTTATAAACTTTTTTGTGTTACTGTTATAAGTTGTCAAGGTCCACATTTCATTCCATCCTTTGCCTTGCTCACTCCCTTAATTTTATCCTCATGTACAGTTAAGCATTCACCTTTCTGTGATGACCATGGCCAGTGCCTTTCCTGTTCTGTGTTTTCTTTAAAGTAAATGTCTAAGATTTCAGTAATTGCATTTTAAATACAGTAGCTCATTATCTTCTTCTGGGGATAGCCATTTGAGCACAGAAAGGAATGTGTTCCTTAAGTCAATTATGGGAGGGAAGTGATCAAAAATTGTGCTGAACAGATGGCCAGGCAACCTCTTCGGTTGCTGACCTGCTGGCCCCACTCCATGCTCAGGCAGTTTGTGATGTCTAACCAGGCAGAACACAAGAGTGTGCCACATAAAAGTCAAAGGATGAAATTTTTGAAACAGTTTTATGTATGTTAATGCAACCTTTGTTATAAATAAAAGTCATTGCTCAACTAATAGGGCCCCTGTTAGGTGGGCAGTGACTTTCATTTACATCAAAGATTCCTTTAGTATATACAGCATCAAACAGTTCAGAAAATGTCCTCCTTTGACTTCCATGTGGCACACCCCCTCCCACTGCCTGGTTAGACATCACAAAACATCTGAGTTAGGTGGTGGGCCGGGGCTGGCTGACCAAGAAGTGGAAGAGTTCAACTGGCTGTCTGCTCAGCACAATTTTCAATCTCTTCCCTTCTGTAGTTGACTTAATGAAAAAAAAATCCTTTCTGAGCCCACATGATTGTTGCTAGCATAAGATAATGGACTAATGTATTTTAAAAATCATTACCAAAATCTTAGACATTCTCTTTAATCTTACATAGAAACACAGAAGTCAACGGCAGATAAGGACTGCAAGGCCCATATAGTCTGCCCATTTTTTCTACCTTATGAATGTGCTATATGCCTTTACTCTGTCAATGGCCTATTAATTCATATTCATATGCTCCATTATGCCTATCCCATGCCTGTTTGAAGCCCTGCACTGTTTTCATTTCCACCACTTCCTGAGGTAGGCCATTCCATTAATCCACCATGAAAAAGAACTTCCTCACATTATTTCTTAATCAGCCTCCCTCTAATCTCATGCTGTGTCCTCTTGTCCTGCTATTTTTCTTATATTGAAACATGTTAGATTATTTTACCTTGTTAGCGTCCTTAAGATATTTGAATATTTCGATCATATCACCGCTCTCCCTCCTTTGCTCTAGGGTATACATATTGAGCTCCATTAATCTGTCCTCATATACTTTCTGATGCAGTCCCTGCACAATTTTAGTTTCCCTTCTCTGGACTGCCTCCATTGTGCTAATCCTTGTGCAGGTGCAGCCTCCAGTACTGCACACAGCATTCCAGATGGGGCCTAACCAATGTCTTGTAAAGAGAGATTATTACCTCCTCCTTACGACTTGTTGCCTATTGCTTTAGTGGTCTGCTTGGATGATTTCAGGTCATCTGTGATGATGATGCCCAAGTCTCTTTGTTCCCCTGTGATTGCCATCAACTCCCCTCCCAACCTATACCTGTAGGTAATGTAGCTTCAGGGTTTTTCTTCCCTGATTGCATGATCTTGCACTTCTTTGTATTAATCCCCAGTTGCCACTCTTCAAACCATTTTGACAATTTTTCCAGATCTCTTCTCGTTCTGCCCAACCCATTTGGATCATCTACTCTGTTGCAGATCTTGGTGTCATCTGCAAACAGGCAAACCTTACCCTCTAGTCCATCTGCAATGACACTGATGAAGATTTTGAAGAGGACTGACACCAGGACTGATCCCTGAGGGACCCCACTTGTGACTTATATCTCTTCTGACTGTATACCATTTGCCATTACTCTCTGTTTTCTGCTCGCCAATCATTTTGTCACCCATTTGACCAACTTCTGACCCACCATGAGCCTACCAGCTAATTAATTAATCTTCTATGTGGAGCAGTATCAAAAGCTTTGCACATGAACCCCTTTCCTTCGTTTTGTTTGTAGTGATTCATGTGTTCTCTCACTATCCACAAATGTCAAGTATTGTACACAGTAATTGCAAGGGAAGATAAACATGATTCTGGTAGTTATGGGTTGAGGGCCTGTCACCACCACCACCACCGCTGCAACCTCTGTGCCAGTTAGACATGAAAAGTTGTGTCCCCAGAGAGAAACAACTTTCCCTAGGTAAATACTGTTCCTGCACATGCCAGACAAGGCATTGAAAATCACATGAGAAAATTGCAAGGGAAGATAGACATGATTCTGGTAGTTATGGATTGAGGGCCTTCCATCACCACTTCACCACCACCGCTGCCACCTCTATGCCAGTCAGACATGAAAAGTTGTGTCCCCAGAAAGAAACTGCATTCCTGCTGCCAAATACTGCTTTTGCACCACCCACAGAAGTTGGGAAATACAACATTAGAAAAACTGAAGAAAAGATAAACACTGCTGCATAGTTGTGCAAGGCTAATCTTTTATCATTCCATCCCTGTAACGCAAAACAAATATCAAGCTGCTGTGTTGACAGCAAGAATGGAGGGCATAGCTTAAGGAAAGGGAGCGTTGATGCTGCTGCTGCAGAGATATGAACTCTTGGTTGTTGTGGAATTGAAATTATGATGCTGACACGTAGTGCACAGGTAAGTATTTTTTTAATTTCTTTATAATGGGGGGGTTACTGGTACCTGGTCAAAGGCTAATATGTTCGTACTGCTCTTTCATTCATTTTCAGTTATGGGTGCTAATGACCTCATACTGCTGCTGCCAGACAGATACAACATAGATGCTGTTTTAGTTTACAGCATTTGCCAACCAAGAAGGTAAGAATTTTATTTTTGGTGGGGGACTTTCTTCTGTGCCATTTATACATTGATTGTAAATCACTGTCTCTACTCTTCTTCATTACAGGTATTCCTTGTGCCTGTAATTTTTATCAGTGGGGGGCTGGATTCCACAAGCGAATGATGATGACTGACTAACCCAGGGCCAAGGTGAGTACTATCCAGCTGTATCCGTGGTATTGCACCTTGCAAAGTACAGTAATTATTGTTTCATTTACATTTGATGAGGTGTGGGCATTTTCAGTGTAAACTGTGCCTGATGCGATTGTCAATATTTCTTGTTGTTGTTATAATTTCAGGTACAGTACTTTCAAGAATATGTCTGCTTTGTTGCCTGCTGCTGGATACTTGAGCTGATGAAACTGAGAAGATGGAGATGGCTTGCTTGCCTGGTGATGCACCTGGTGGTATGCCAAACAGTATGCCTTGTCATTGTGCTATTAAATGGGGTGCTCCTTGACTGGGGATTGTCAATGGTACTCACAGGCACTGCACAACACACCTCAGTGGCTTTTTTGTTTTTCATGACTGGGGTAGTGATCACACTTTGACTTGGGGTGGCAGTCCTGCTGCTAGGAACACTACTTGGCCCACTTCAAGAATCCTCCTTATCCAGTACCACATACATGTCCTCCTCCTCACCCGCACCTCCATCTCCCTCATGTAGTGCCAGGTGCATTTGGCTTAATTGCCCGCTGATTTGGATGGACCAGAACCACTGGTGCTGGTTGCCTTCTGGTGTTGACACCACCAAATTGGGTGCCTGTTTTTATAGTATGTATGTTGCCCACCTGTGCCGAGGTGACTACCCTTCTTACCCCACTTACTTGGGTCTGATATAGTTGGCAAATTGCCACTGTCTCATCAGATGGATCCAGTACAAAAAATCCCACACTCGAGATTTATGGGCCTTGTATTTACTTGGTGCCAAGGTGACTGAGCTAGCAAAGGAGAAGATTTGCTCTTTGTTATGTTGTGGGATGACTGGAAAAAATGAAAAAATGGGAGAAACAGTGCTAGAGGGTCCTTTTCTGTGGTAGTTACAGCAGTTAAGGCAACAGGAAAGACACATTCTGTGACATCCTGTTTTGCCCTTTTCTTTTCAGGCTCCCATAAGGGATTCGTGTCATCTGACATATCATCCACATAATTAGTCTGCAAAAAAGCTGGCATTCTCATCATCCTCTGCAGGTCTGTCCTCCTCAGTAGCCACAGGATCTGTGACAGGCACAGGCACCTCCTCTTCATGACTGGCATCCTCATGTTGCTTCACATGTACCACCTCATTTTCACCCACTGCCACTGGACACACATTATCAGGCTCTGCCTCTGACCCACCATCACCAACAGCAGAACCTTCAAACTGCACTTCAAAACCAATTGCCTCCATACCCACAGTTGTTTATTTGGTGGTGGTTCTGTTGTTTCCTGTCACTGTATCACTTGACATTGACACATCTGTCACCATGTCTGCCACAGATTCTGCAGAAAAAACTTAGAGGCAGAAAAGCCAATGCCAGGGCAAAATACATTGCTACTACTGCTACTGCCTGCCGCAGAGTAATCTGAATGCCGTTCCTCTGTTCTCAATGATACGTTTTTGGTTCCTGCATCACTATTACGGACCACAAATTGAGTAATGTTCTTTGTGACTGCTCCAGGGCTTCTCCCTTTAGTTGACCTTTTCTTCCCAGTCATTCTTCAATGCATGCAGGGACACAACTGTCAATCTTGTTAAATCACAGTCAGGAGGACAGTGATTTTCTTCCTAGCACAGGTGTGCACACAGGGACACACAACAATCACTCTGGTGAAATCTGCAGTCAAGAGGACAGTGATTTTTTTCTTAGCACAGGTATGCATGCAGGGACACAAAACAATCTCTCTGGTTAAATTTGCAGTCATGAAGACAGTGATTTTTTTCCTAGCACAGGTGTGCATGCAGAGACACACAACAATCACTCAGGTTAAATTGCAATCAAGTAGGATAGTGATTTTTTTTCTAAATAAAGGTGTGCCAGCAGGGACACAGCAATCATTCTGGTTAAATTGCAGCAAGGAGGACAGTGATTTTTCTCTAGCATGGGTGTGCGTGCAGGGACATACAACAATCACTCTTGTTAAATTGCAGTCAGGAGTACAGTGATTCTTTCCCTAGCACAGGTATGCAGGCAGGGACACACAACAATCACTCTGGTTAAATTTGCAGTCGGGAGGACAGTGATTTTTTTTTCTAGCACAGGTCTGCATGTAGGAACACACAACGGTCACTATGGTTAAATTTTCAGTCAGGAGGACAGTGATTTTTTTCCCAAGCACAGGTGTGCGTGCAGGGACACAACACTAACTTGGGTTAAATCACGGTCAGAGGGACAGTGATTCTTTTTCTACTTAAGGTGTGCCAGTAGGGACACAACAATCACTTTGGTTAAATTGCAGTCAGGAGGACAGTGATTTAGTTTTTCTAAATAAATGTGTGCCAGCAGGGACACAAAATCACTCTGCTTAAATCGCAGTCAGGAGGACAGTGATTTTTTTTCCTAGCACAGGTGTGCGTGCAGGGACACAACACTAACTTGGGTTAAATCACGGTCAGAGGGACAGTGATTCTTTTTCTACTTAAGGTGTGCCAGTAGGGACACAACAATCACTTTGGTTAAATTGCAGTCAGGAGGACAGTGATTTAGTTTTTCTAAATAAATGTGTGCCAGCAGGGACACAAAATCACTCTGCTTAAATCGCAGTCAGGAGGACAGTGATTTTTTTTCCTAGCACAGGTGTGCATGCAGGGACACAACAATCACCCTGGTTAAATTTACAGTCAGGAGGACAGTGATTTTTTTTTCTAGCAAAGGTATGCACGAAGGGGCAAACAACAATCACTCTGGTTAAATTGCAGTCAGAAAGACAGTGATTTTTTTTCTAAATGAAGGTGTGCCAGCAGGAACACAACAATCACTCTGGTTAAACTGAATTTTGGTGGACATTGATTTCTTTTCCTAGCACAGGTGTGCATGCAGAAACACACAACAATCACTCAAGTTAAATTTGCAGTCAGGAGGACAGTGATTTTTTTCCTAGTACAGGTTTGCATGCAGGGACACACAACAATCACTCTAGTTAAATTTGCAGTCAGGAGGACAGTGATTTTTCCCTAGCACAGGTGTGCACACAGGGACACACAACAATCACTCTGGTTAAATTTGCAGTCAGGAGAACAGTAATGTTTTTTTCCTAGCACAGGTATGAATGCAGGGACACACAAAAATCACTCTAGTTAAGTTTTCACAGTCAGGAGTACAGTGATTCTTCTTCTAGCACAGGTACTGTATGCAGGCAGGGACACACACCAATCACTCTAGTTAAATTCGCAGTCAGGAGGACAGTGATGTTTCTTTCTACCACAGGTCTACATGCAGGGACACACAATGATCACTCTGGTTAAATTTTCAGTCAGGAGGACAGTGATTTTTTTACCCAAGCACAGGTGTGCGTGCAGGGACACAACAATAACTCAGGTTAAATCACTGTCAGGGGACAGTGATTTTTTTTTCTAATTAAGGTGTGCCAGTAGGGACAGAACAATCACTCTGGTTAAATTGCAGTCAGGAGGACAGTGATTTTTCCCTAGCACAGGTTTGACTGCAGGGACACACAACAACCACTCTGGTTAAAGTGCAGTCAGGAGCATAGTGATTTTTGTTTCTAAATAAAGGTGTGCCGGCAGGGACACACAGTAATCACTCTGGTTAAATTTGCAGTCAGGAGGACAGTGATTTTTTTTCCCAAGCACAGGTGTGCATGCAGGGATGCACAGCAATAACTCTGGTTAAATTGCTGTCAGGGGGACAGTGATTTTTTTTCTAATTAAGGTGTACCAGCAGGGATACAGCAATCACTCTGGTTAAATCACAGTCAGGAGGACAGAGATTTTTTTGTTAAGAAAAGACAGGGCACTGGCCCACTGCTTTGGTTCTCAAGACAAGTGTGCCTTCTAAATTACTCCTATCCTCCCCCACACAAACCACCAAACCATTACTTCTCTATTGACAGAAAACTAAGTACTTCAAGTAAAGAATACAGGAGAAAATCAACACAAAAAGTACAGTGTGTGTAAAAGGCACTCACAAACACAGTTTTGAAGCAATCTGACCAACACAATGCTCTTTTATATAATGTTTTTAGACCCTGACTCTAAGCTACAAGCACAAGCTCTGCTCTGTAAGTCTCTCTCCAACACACTACACTCACAAAATGACCAAACTATCTTCTCATTGACTGTTCAGCAACATGTGACCTCATATCCCATGTTAGATTCCAAACTTCGCTTCTCATGCCGAACTTCGAAGGCAAAGTTCCAGCTTCACAGATCTGAGACACTTCTACTATTAGCTTTAATGTGTTTCAAAGTTTTCAGCTCTGTAATTTCGTGAATCCACCAATAGTCTTCAAAGTCGTACTTCAAAGAGTGGAAAACTTTGTGGAAAAGTGGAAATCCGCAAATGTTTTCTCGGAGCAAATTTTACCAACTTCGCACGCCTCTAGTCACGTGCCCCAGTGCTCACAGAAGATTCAAGCAGGAGAGAGAGATGACTTGAACTGCTTCAGAGAAAGAATCTACTTACATCCGTTGCTCTCAGCTGTCCATGATTTTTAGGGATGTCCCTGATTTTTCACAAAATTCATTCTGTCCCTCCTAAATTGTGCATCTTTCTCACTGAAAAGCTGAGCATAACATACTATCAGACATTACTGTTAAAGTCTACTTCTCCCTTTGGAAGTGCTTTTAATATTGAACCACACATTGCACTGTAGGAGGCTTCTTGATTGGATATTACCATTTTTTAAGATTTGTCCCTGATTTTGGTCATCTGTCCCTGATTTTTTTATGTCCTGTCCCTGATTTGCAAGGCAGGAGGTTGAGTAGTATGCTTCCATCTACTTGTTAAAACAAGAAAAAATCAGACATCTTGACATTTTTTGTTTCACTGTCTAAATCCCAAACTAGAGAAGGTAATTTCTGTTACATTTTTGTGTGATAATTAGTTGTCAGTTTTTCTTAGGAGAACTTATAGAAGTGCTTTTTGGCCCCCTAAATACTAGGCCTGTTTCTGCTCTGCAAGCAAAAGCAATTAGTCACAGCTTGGCTGATAGGGTGTAATAGAGGCCAATAAGTCAGTCAGCACTTGCAGTTTGCACAAAGCCCAAAAATGCAGAACCGTTCCAATATCAGGTGGTAAAATGTTTTCCATTAAAGCCACGCATACTAACTCCAACATTTCATTGATAAGGCTTGTTTATGGGAGTGTTTTTACTGTTGTCGTCATTTTGCTATCCCTTTCTCACTTTTAATAATTTATTAATCATACAAATAAAGAAGGCTGCCTGCTTTTCTGGCTCTTTTTTGCATTCTTTCATTTCTTTTCCTAGGAGGGCCCAAGGTCAAGGTCTTACAGAACATTTTCTTCTAAAACACCATGTTGGTCTCCTTGCAGGGATCCCCAACCCATCAGGAGACCAACACTGTGCAGTCAAACTGTGTTGGTTGTGTGCTACACCAATGGGCCAGGTTCAGGATGAACAGAGTTGGGTGGGCGCCATGTGGTGTGGGCCCCTTACTGAAACAAACCTCCCTGCTGTCTCAGTGATGACTCATAGAGCTTGAACAGGGTTTCAATGTTTGTGGAATAGCAATAAGGAAAGATGGAGTATATAGTGCTTGTGTAACTTGTAGTACTTTTTGTGGCTTTACTGTATTCCCACCCTTGAGTGGTAGGTAGTTAGGTAATAATTTGTAGGGAATAGAAGGCCCAAAAAGAAACCTCCTCCAGCTCACAGAGAGTATGACCCCCTGGCACTTAGGAAAGGAGCAACCCTCAGGTGGAGGAAACCTCTGAGGACCCATGGCCGGAGGTCTGACCATCTTTCTGGGCATACTACATGGAGACGGATCTAGGTTATAGAACCATAGCTAATTCAAGGTTGGTGAGTTGCTTGGAAAGATGATAATCCATCTTCAATCCATGCATGATGCTGATTGCATGATGATCCTGAGGCTGAAGAGGAGATCTGTTCTGAATGAGCAAAAGAATCCTAAGTATAGAGTAAATCTGAGTGAAGGAGGATGAAGGAAGTCCAGGTATCCAAGATGATGAATGATGCTTGTCCATCGGAATTGTAATCGGCAGAGGGATCATAACTGGATTGATAAGGTAATAAACTGGGAATGGTGGAACTGCAGTGGTAGAAGTAATTGGTGAATGATCCAACTTGTGAGAGGCTCGAATGTAAGGGTATGGTCTAGAGGCTAGGAATTCTGTATTGAACAAGGAGTCACTATGGAAACATCCATAGAGTAGAATTTGTAGAAGAGTCCTTGAGAGCCATGGAGATGATGGTTCATTCTTGATCCAAGGATGATACAGCTTGAATGATGATCCTGAAGATGAAGAGTGCATCTTTGTGTAGGGATGGTAAAATCCTATGTGTAAAGCAGATCCAGTTACAGAAGGGCTAATGTAGACCATATTTACAAAGTAACAAAGGATGGTTGTCTAAGGGATTGTATGGAGGTTATGAGGTGAGAGAGTAAGACAAGATTGCTATAAGACCAGACAGTACACTGTGGTAGTGGTGATGACTAGTAAAGTTATGAGTGATTGCTCCAATTTGTATAAGGTTTAATGTTCGAGGTACTTTAAAGGTAAAGAATCAATCAGTGAGCGAAAGACACTAGGTAAGCATCCCAGAGTAAAATAAGTGTGGGGGGGGGGGGGTTGAGTGCTTGATAAGAGTAATGCCATAAGTGATTAGTAAAGCCTGAAAGATGATTTGCAGAGCCATCCAGATGGTAACCTAATGCATGTGAAGAATGCTTGGAAATGTGGTATAAGGAATAGATGACTTCTTTGGTTATGGTGTTCATGACTTTATGCTTAATCCTCTGCTGGTATGCTGCCTGAAGTACGTATGGGTATTCCTGTGGTGTGATCATTTAGGAGATGCACTGTGATGGCATGGGTGATTAAGTTTATGGGTAATTCCTGATGCTGAAGTACATGAAAAAAACTTGGGGCAGATGAGAGGAAGAGTCTGTAGGCTGGATTGGTAGTGAGATCGATAAATGCAGGATGCCTTAGGATTTAGTGCTACAGCCAGTTAGTACCAAATGGGATGCAAGGCTGAGTTGGCGAATTTGTCTTGGCTGTTACGAATTGCTAGTTAGAATTCAGGAGAGCCAGTTCTCGGTGATGGACTTTACTGAAGAGAATAACAAAGGTACTTCGAGATGAAGAGGCTGAATAGTCTGCTGGAAGAATGGTTGAACCAGCTGAAGGTACTAGGTGAAAGGGTGTGGATAATAGTATAAAGAATAATGATGTCCGGGAGTGAAATCGAAAGTGTGGATGGTGTGGAGTCAGGAATCAGCTAGGTGATGGAGATCCCATGACGAATGTTCTGAACAATATCTGTGAAATTCCTAAAACTAGCAATGACTGTTGGAAAGTAGGAGTAAAGTAACTTGGTCATCAGGGTCACTGTTGAAATAAGAGGCTGCATGAGTTAAAATGAATGATGTCCATAGTTGAACGGGTTATCTTGTGATTCCCGGTATCTGTAAAAGCGATACTGATTATGAAGTTTGAGTAGAACAGAAGGATGTAAGTCCTATCCATGTATGAGGATGGCCAATGAGACGCGGTATCCAGGGAGTCATGGTGGTTGGATGGACAGGGATCAGAGGGTATATCCAATAGAGACAGAGGAGATCTTCCTATTGTCCAGGCAAATGGGATTCCATGAATGATTGCAAAGAACTGAATGGGCAGTGTGAGACTTCTATGATAACATAAGAGTTTATGGGGCATGTGAGCCAAGGAATAATATTACTTCACAACAATGAATAAATGATCAAATGAGTAGTGGAAGGTACTGTTAGAAAGGGCAGGAGTAGGAGTAAGGGATGGATCGTATGGAAAAGCAGATAACTTGATAGGAGCACTTTGCATCATAACACTGTTGCAATGTTGTATTTCATCAAGGTGTACTTACAAGCCACTGGAGATGCCTGAGGGAGAGGCATGAGTCATTGCAAGAAAATGCCAAAACAATTAATCCTGACTGAATTCATCTGGGACTGTCAAGCTGAGCAGTCACAGGAAGTAGGAGCATGGGGAAACAGCCAGAGAATTGCAGAGAAGCAAGGGGAAAGGAGCAGGGGTGATGGCAATGCAAATGCCAAGAAGACTGGGCGGGAGCCAGAAAGGAATGGAGCCACGGGAGTGCACATGAGGCAGAGAAAGGAGATGGAGTAGCAAGTGCTGGTCACCCAAAAAGCCCAAAAAGAAAACAGGGCCAAAGAGAAGGGGGGATCCTGGAGAAAGGGAAAAGAGATCAAAACAAGGTGAGGAAGCACACAGAAGGTAGGGGGGACGACGGGAGGGACAACAAACAAGTACAGCAGTGAGATGAGGGAGCAGCCACACAAGCCATACAGGAGCCCAGGAAAACACTCCCGAAGCAAGGGAGGTGTGTTTAGAGGAGGGCTTTTGTAGAGGTTGTAGCCATTAGAGGAGCTATTCCCCACATTGAACCTCGGGCAAGCCCTCCCAATATCCCATTGCCTGTCTGATTACAGGGGAGGGTATATCCCTGTCTGTCTGAGGGTACATACATATCTGTTTACATAGTATATCCCTGGTGGACAACAGGAGGAAAAAAACAACGTTTTGATTTCTAAATGAAAAGAAAGAACCAATCCTGTAGTACTACAGTACCATCAGTACTGCTAACTTCTCCAGCAAACCAAGTTTCTGAATAGATCTTGGTTGCTTGGGAGCCAGCAGGAAAGAGAAGATTCAACATCATAGAAACATAAACTTTGATGGCAGATAAGGATCACTTGGCCCACCCATTCTGCTCATTTCCCTACCTATTGGATAAGATGCAGATCATAGTTAACTAACAGACTACTTCTTCCTACCCCCTACCAGAATTGCCCTATGTCTGTCCCATGCATTCTTGAATTCCCCCCACTGTTTTTGACCCCACGACCTCCTCAGTAAGGTGGTTCCATGCATCCATCACCCTCTCCATGAAAAAAATACTTCCTCACATTGCCCTTGTGCCGCCCCCCCCATCTTCAAATTGTGCCCCCATGTTCTTGCACATTGCTTTTTTTGAAAGATGCTATCCTTCTGGACTTTGTTGATTCCCTTGAGGTACTTGAAAGTTTCTATCATGTCCCCCACTCCCTCCATTCCCCAAGGGTATACAGTGCCTTCAGAACGTATTCACCCTCCTTGGATTTTGTCACATTTTGTTGTGTTACTACCAGAATTTTTAATGCATTGAAATGATTTTTTTCCCCTTGATTCACACAGCATACTCAACAATTTAAAGGGGCAAAAATATTTTTATTGTGTAACAAAAATTTATGAAACATTAAAAACTGAAATATCTTATTTACTTACGTATTCACCCCCCCCTGAGTCAATACTTTGTAGAAGTTTTGAGTCTTCTTGGGTATGTCTGTATCAGCTTTGCACATCTGGATTTGGGGATTTTCGCCCATTCTGCCTTGCAGATCTGCTCAAGCTCTGTCAAGTTGGATGGGGAGCCTCGGTGAACCACAATCTTTAAGGCTTTCCACAGATTCTCAATGGGATTCAAGTCTGGGCTTTGGCTGGACCACTCAAGGACATTCACCTTCTTGTTCTGAAGCCACTCCAGTGTTGCTTTGGCTGTATGCTTGGGGTCATTGTCCTGTTGGAACGTAAATCTTTGCCTCAGTCCAAGTTCTATTGCAGACTGATGCAGGTTCTCCTCAAAGATGTGCCTGTATTTGGCTCAATTCAATGTTCCCTCTATCCTGACAAGTGCCCCAGTCCCTGCTGCTGAAAAGCATCCCCATAACATGATGCTGCCACCACCATGCTTCATGGTAGGGATGGTGTTACACGGGTGATGAGCTGTGTTCGGTTTGCGCCAGGCATAGCACTTTGCATTCAGGCCAAAGAGTTCAATCTTTGTTTCATCAGACCAGAGAATCTTTTGCCACATGGTCTCAGAGTCTGCCACGTGCCTTCTTGCAAACTCCATGCATGCTATTATGTGGCCTTTTCTCAGGAATGGCTTCCATCTAGCCACTCTCCCATAGAGGCTACATCTGTGAAGTGCTGCAGAGATTGCTGTCCTCTGGACAGGTTCTCCCATCTCAGCCATGGAACTCTGTAGTTCTGTCAGGGTGGTCATTGGGTTCTTGGTCACTTCCCTGACCAAGGTCCTTCTTGTCTGGTTGCTCAGTTTGGGAGGATGTTCTGCTCTAGGAAGAGTCTGGGTGGTTCCATAATCTTTCCATTTCCTAATGATGGACTTGACTGTGCTCCTGGGAACTTTCAACACCCTAGATATGTTTTTATACCCCTCCCCAGATCTATGCCTCCTCACAATTCTATCACGGAGTTCTACGGACAGCTCCTTGGTCTTCATGGTAGAGTTTCTGCTCTGACATGCACTGTCAACAGTGGGACCTTATATAGACAGGTGTATTTCCTCTGAAATCATGTCAACCATTTGAACTGACCACAGGTGGACTCCATTCAAGTTTTAGAGTGATCTCACAAGGAAATTGGATGCACCTGAGCTCAATTTGTAGTGTCATAGCAAATGGGGTAAATACTTATCAAACCAAGACATTTCAGGTTTTTATTTTAAATTACATGTACAAAAAATTCCAGAAGTTTCATTCCACTTTGACATTATAGAGCAATTTGTGTAGATACGTGACAAAAAAATCCCATATAAATGTATTTTAATTTGAGTTTGCAACATCACAAAATGTGACAAACTCCAAGGGGGGTGAATACTTTCTGAAGGCACTGTACATATTAAGCTCCTTTAGTCTCTTCATATGGATTCTGGAGCAGATCCTGCACCATTTTAGTTGGCCTCCTCTGGACTGCCTTCATCCTGTCTATGTCTTTGTGGAGATGGGGTTTCCAGAACTGCACACAGTACTCCAGATAGGGTCTCACCAACTGTCTATACAGAGGGATAACAACTTCCTGTTTTCTACAGATGATGCCTCTTCCTATACATCCTGGTATCCCCCAGCCCTCCTTACTGCCTTCTCACATTGCTTGCTTACCTTTATGTCATCTGATATGACTACCCCCAGGTCCTTCTTCATTTTTGTTGTTGTTAGTACCTCCCCTCCCATTGTGTACTCTTCCCCTGGGTTTTTGTTTCCCAGGTGCATTACTTTGCACTTCTTGCATTGAATCTAAGCTGCCATATTGTTGACCATTCTTCCAATCTTGCCAAGTCCTTTCTCATCCTTTCCACCCCCTCTTGTGTATCAATCCTGTTGCACACCTTTGTGTCATCGGCAAAGAGGCATACATTTCCTTCCAGTTCCTCTGCAATGTCAGTTATAAAGACATTAAAAATCACCAGACCAAGTACAGAACACTGTGGTACCCCACTAGTAACCCCCCTTTCTTCAGACTGGACTCAGTTTGCTATTACCCTCTGAGTCCTGTTGTCCAGCCAATTTTTTACCCAGGCTACCACCCTGGGACCAACTCACAGGCTGGCTGATTTATTTATTAATCTTTTGTGTGAGACTGTGTCAAATGCCTTGCTAAAGTCTAGGTAGGCCATGTCAACAGCCACTCCCTGGTCTGCTATTTTGGTCACCCAGTCAAAGAAATCCATTAGATTCATCTGACATGACCTTCCTGCTGTGAATCCATGCTGCCTTGGGTCCTGTGCCCCACTGGCCACTAGGTACTCAACAATTCTTTCTTTCAAAAGTGATCCCATCATTTTCCCTACCACTGAGTTCAAGCTAACAGGTCTGTAGTTTCCTGCTGCTGCTTTGCTCCCACTTTTGTGAAGGGGACTCACATCTGCCCTCCTCCAGTCCTTAGGTATCACACCATTCTCCCATGATTTGTTAAAAAGGGTAGTCAATGGTGTCACTAGTTCTCCCCTTAGTTCTTTTAGAATTCTGGAGTGAATTCCATCAGGGCCCATTGATTTGTCCATCTTCAGTTTTAGGAGTTAATTCAGAACCCTTTCTTCTGTGAATGAACTGGTATCGACCCCTCTATCCAGAGTGCTTTTATTGATTGGATTAGGTACCTCCCCCTCCTCTTCTTTTGTGACTACTGAGCAGAAGTATTAGTTCAGTATCCCTGCTTTTTCGCTGTCACCCTCTGCCCACTCACTTTCCCCTTTATTAAGCCTCACTTTCCCTTCCTTGGTCTTTCTTCACTCCCTAATGTACCTATAAAAGGTTTTATCACCCTTCTTAACTGAGTTGGCTATCTTTTTCTTGTTTTGGGCCTTTGCTATTCTGACTGCCTTCCCTGCTTCCTTCTGCTTTAACTGGTACAGTTATCTGTCCTGCTTCTTCTGTGTTTCCTTATACTTCCTGAATGCTGTATTTGTCTCCCTAACCTTCTCTGAAACCTTTTTTGAGAACAGTAGTGTTTTTTTCCTTCATTTTGATTTGTTTATTTGCTTCACACCAAGGCTGTTGCCTCTGTGATGGTAGTTTTGATGTGTCCCCATTGTTCATCTACCCCTCCTTCTTGCCCGTTTGCTAGTGCTTTTCTGAGACACTCTCCCATTTTGACAAAGTCAGCCCACCTAAAGTCCAGTACTCTCACTTTTGTATGGCTTGACTCTATGGCTGTGTTTATCATGAACCACACTGTTTGGTGGTCACTTGTTCCCAGATGGCTGCCCACTTCTTTTTTGCAATTCAAATTTTATTAAAAGTTTTACAAAACAGAGAACAGATCCACAATTGACATACATTACCAAACATAAGTATGGTATTCCAATGGGTCCATCCTCCCCCCTCCCTTTCCTCCCTCCCAAATCCCCCTTCCCCTCCCTGCACAGAAAAGCAGACATTGTACCTATATATATATATATATATATATATATATGTACTAGTTCATACCTGTTATAAGGAGTAAAGGGACTATAAGGGGCCCCAGATCTTTGTAAATCTGTTTAACCTATTACTAAGGCTTGCTATTACCTTTTCCATTCTGAGGTTTGCTAGTAGCTCATTAAGCCACTCGATATAAGTGATGTCCTCACTGTCTTTCCAATGTCTCAATACCAAGTTTTTGACAGACAACAACATTAAAGCCATATAATATTTGCAGCTAAGAAATTAAATCCCAGAGAAGTCTCCAAGCAAACAGGCTTCTGCGGTGAATAAGTTGTTCAGACCTAGTAAAGGATTTACTCTTTGTTTGATAAGAGCCCATAGAGGAGCCACTTTTGGGCAAGTCCAGAAAATATGATATAAGGTGCCTTCCTCCTGCTTACAGTGGGTACATGATGATGAGACTGCTACCCCAAATTTAGCTAGTTTTTGTGGATAGTAATACAGGTTATGCAATATATGAAATTGCATAAGGCTCAGCCTATCTTGGGTAACACATTTGTGGCAATTATGCCATAAAGCAGGCCAATTTATATTCAAGTCTAGGAAATAAGAGGACCAGAAAGCAGTTGGACCAAAACAATGCAAATAAATCCAATCATATAGAATCCCATATGTCTTGGACACCGCTTGAGGAAAGCCTGCCAAGTGGCACAGATCTGATTGAAGACAGGGTTGCAGGTCATGGGGGGTTTGTTCCAAACACTTTTAACAGGAAATGTCTTAATTGAAAGACTTTAAAGGCTCTGGAGTTCAGGATGTTGAGCTTGTTCATGATTTCAGTAGAGGAAAGCCAGGAGCCACCTTCCCTTATAAAGTGAATAAGTGGGCAATCTCCCAACTGGGGCAGCCACCGAGATGCTAGTACATTTTTACCTATCTTAAAATTAGGATTGCCTCATATAGTTTGCCTCAGGTCTTGGGTGTGATTATACTTAAGAAAAGAACAGAGTTGGGAATGGACTTTTACAGAGATAGCTATTGGAGAGTCTCTTAGTTGAGGAGGGAGAGACTTTGCCTTTATATGTAAAAGTGCAGATGGGGATAGGCCATGTGATCTAATATGGGCTAGTTCAATTTTGAGCCACACTGGAGAAGTCTGGGGATTTTCTGAGTGTATCCACCTGAGATATTTGTTGTCATGGCTTGCCCAATAGAATAAACCAATATGTGGGAGGCATAAACCCATCTAGTTTTAGGGGCGGCTAATTTATGGAAAGCTATTCCCTGTTTTCTGCCTGACCAGATGAAATTTGTAATGATACTATGAACTTTTTTGAACCATGAGAATGGGAGCCAGATATTAAGTAAATTAAGAGGATAGAAAATGTGGGGAAATAATTAAGATGAATGTAAGTTAATTTTGCACCAAAGGGATATTGAGAGAATGGACCATCTTTCCAAGTCTTGACTAACTGTGTGCACAAGAGAATCTAAATTAAATTTTTGAAAAAGGACTGAGCTTCTTGTAAGTTCAATTCCAAAACACCTTAAGGAATCAGATTTCCAGGAAAGCCCTAGTGCAGAAATTGTATTCTTGAACAATTTGTGATTAAAGGGAAAAACAACCATCTTACCAATGTTTAACTTATAGTTGGATACCTGACTGAATTCTTCAATGATATCCAGCATGGGTGGGGTGGATGTAGCCAGGTGGGATAATTGAAGGAGGAAATCATCTGCATAGGCCGAGGCCTTGATTTCCTGGCCATGGATAAGGATTCCATGAATCCTTTGACAGTCTGTCAATCTGCATATGAGAGGCTCCAGATACAGATTAAAGAGCAATGGGGACAAGGGACAACCTTGCCTTGTACCCAATTACAATGGAAAAAGCACTATTACTCCATTACCAGACACGCAGGCGGTTGGGGATTTGTATAGTGCTTGTATCCACTTCCTAAAATCTAGGGGGAAATCAAACGCTTTAAGGGTCTGGAAGGGAAAGTTTCAATTGACTTTATCGAAGGCTTTCTCAGCATCCAGATATACCAGAGCAGCTGGAAAGTTTGCATCTCTGGCTGCCGAGAAAATATTGGTCAAAGTACAGAGATGGTCCACAGAAGACCTACCCTTCATAAGTCCCACTTGTTCCGGTCCTATGAGATCAGGAAGAACTAAATTAATGTGGTCTGCTAATAATTTACTCAAAATTCTGATATCCTGATTGAGAAGGGATATTGGACGGTAACTTGTTACCAGTTCAGGGCTTTTATCAGGCTTAGGCAAAAGGACAATCAAGGTCTCAAACAAGATCCGATCAGATTCTGCACCTGACAGTATATGTTGATACAATGGTAAAAGTAAAGGAATTAACTGGTTAACAAATTTATGGAGTTTCATCTGTGGAAAGGTCATTGATTACTTTAGCCAGTTCCATCCATGAGATAGGGGATAATAAAGTACGTTGCTGTGTCTCTGAAAGGGAAGGTGATCCTGATCCGAAGGCGGGTTTGACATAGGACCATACAACTGTTTATAGTAACCAATTAACTCAGCTACCATATCTACTGGAGAGGTTCTCAAAGAGCTGTCCTCTAGGGAGTGAATAGATGCAGTAAATCTAGAGGATTCCTGTTGTTTCATTCTTAAAGCTAGCAGTCAACATGCCTTCTCACCCTGATCTGTACAGGAAGCTTTAGCTATCAAAATTGCAAATTCCACCTTTTCTCTCTCAGAAGTTCCAGATAGGCATCCCTCAATTTAGCCAGCTCCTGTCTGATTAGGTCAGGAGAATGAGGAGTGAGCTTTGCTTCTATAGTCCGAATCTGAGAATGAGTGCTTAACAGTTGTTCCCTTTTTTGTTCTCTTCTTCGATGCCAGACCAATCAAAATTCCTCTTAAGTAGGCTTTAAAGGCACACCATTCCATATCTGGCCTATTTGTAGAATTGTGGTTGGCACTGGTAAACTGTTCAGTATGTTCAGAGATATATTTGGTTACTCCAGGGTCTTTTAAAAGCTGCTCGTTAATCTTCCAGTGTCCCCCATTTTTAGGAAGTGTAAGAAGGGAAAAATGACAAGTAACCAGAGAGTGGTCTGAGGGGGGACCTGGGTGTACAGAAGAATCCATCACCCCAGAAAATAGTGTTTGTGAGACAAGCAGATAGTTGATCTGGGACAAGGACCTGTGTACTGGAGAAGTAAAGTGTATCCCCTATCAGTGGGGTTAAGGACACGCCAAACATCATACAGACCTGTCTGATCCATTAATTCTCAGAACACCTATTGGGTTGGGGAAAGCCCTTTCTGGGAACATCCTGATCTATCCATTGTTGGATCAAAAACTAAATTTAAGTCACCCTCAATAATTATCAGGATCGAGAAAAAGGGAGTAAGGACGTTGATGAGTTATATAAAAATCCCTGGAGTATCCAGATTGGGACCATAAACACTGCCCAAGAGAATTTCTGTAGTGTGTATTTTATCCCTAACCAATAAAAATCTTCCCTGATGGTCTTTAACAGTCTGAAGGGGGAAATGGGACCATCCTTGATATTAATATCATGACTCCACAACTCTGAGTAGTACCACCAGCAGAAAATACCTGTCCTATCTGTTGTCTCCTCATCCTGGTTGCTTTGAAATCTAGCAAGTGAGATTCTTGTATAAATATGATCTCAGCTTTCAATATGCTCAAGTGTTTCAGTACCTTATATTGTTTCACTTTCTTCCTAGCCCCTTTGATGTTCCATGTAGCCAGCTTTAGATCCCTAGCCATTTGCCCATAAGAAATCAAGCTGTAAGTGTCCTATTACTATGATATATACTTGTGTCCTTGATACTTTATTTCGTGCTAGGTCTGTGCTTTGATCCTCCCCAATCTCCTATTACACCCCATAACTCCCCCCAACCCCAGAATCCCAGGAAATGAGCAATTGCTTTCCCCAACATGTTGAAAAATCCCAGTTCTCCCTCCTTTCCTTACTGTTGCAAACTTCACTCTTCAGTACCCCATGTTACTGCCCCCCAGCCATCCTTAACTGACTCCTACCACTTACACTGTTGTAATAAGACCAAAAATGAAATAATAGTTATTCCTTGGATTATTTAAGTCAGATCTGAGATCTGGATCATTGGGAATCATGCTGTCTATATGGCTACCCTATTTTGATATACTACTTGTCGCCTGAACTCAAAACCTGAACAATAAAAACCCTATCTGTAACTGAGAACTATATTCAAGGGTACAAGACCTCATGTGAAATTTGATCCCTGGCAAATCCCCTTTACGCTCTTAACAATTACAACAAATCCCTAAAACAATTAGAAATAGGTTGGAAACACATAACAGTAATCTATGTCTAAACCAACTTCGTATGTCCAGGCACTGCAAGAATATGGTGCGCTAGAAAAAAGGAAACAGAGATTAGAAACATGGCTATTAAGACAGTGCTTTAAGTTTCTCCTAGTAAATCTACCAGTCCGAAGTTGATTAGATTATAAACATTTAGGCAGTAATCAGCACCAGATAATAAACAAGAAAATCCTTGCTGGCCGCCTGGTCTTAACACAGTCTGCTTATTCTCTTCAAGATGGGCGATTATCTACATCTAGTGGCCGCACTTGCACATAACCACTAAGAGCAAAATACCCAAGTGTCTCGCAGTCATGCGCATCATCGAGGAGCCCAAATGTTCCCTGTCATGAACCGGAATGTACGCTTTTCTGTCAATTAGTGTGTTCTTATAGTAAACTGCAATATGGATTACCAGAAGTCCAGGCCTATAATCTGCCCAAATTGTCTTGTCTGCTCCGGTTGGCCCCATGATGTAATCAGCAGATTTCTCAGGACAAGTGCAATGCAAAGCTGTAAGTATGCCCACATTACTAAATACCAAAAGCAGTCGGGTGTCCCGCTTAAATGTGGATATCTCTTCACTCTATTGAAGAGCTTTTCCAAAGAGAGACATAGCCAGATCAGGTGCCTCTGAATAGGTTGGGTAAGGCTATCTTGAGCCCCGCAGGATCTGCTTCTGGTTCCTAGTAGGACTGCCAGCTACCTGCTACCTGTACCTGAAGCCTCGCTGGGTAGTTCATCTGGAATTTTACCCCAGCGGCGATGAGCTCAGAAATCAGTGGATGAAAAGCCATTCTGTGTTGTCTTATTGTTGCTGGCAGGTCTTGAGTTACCCTGGTTTTAGTGCCTTCACAATGAACCTCCTGTAGGTCTCTCACTTTCATAAGGAAATGTTGGCACTCCAAGTAGTTCAGGAAACAGAAACTTAGCAGCCTTGGTAGAGCTCCCCCTTGGGGGGGTCTGGTGGAAACCCGATGTGCCCCCTCGATCACATATTTAGGCCCAAATGGAGAGGGCCCTACAATTTTGTCCACAAACTTTTGCAGGAAGAGGACAACATCGAGACCCTTTTCATTCTCTGGCAGGCCTATGAGGACCGTGTTGTTTCTGTGGCTATGGCCCTCTAGGTCCTTGACATTTAGTTCCATTTTTGCCAGACTCTGCCTAGTCACCACTAGCTCTGAATCCACTTTCTCTACCCGTTTCTCAAGGGAGCAGATGCAGGCTTCACTGTCCGATGTTTGTAGGAAGATGTCTTACATAGCTTGCAATAGGGATTTTAATTCTGAAGTCACCTTGCAGAGTTCTTCTTCAAAAGGTTTAAATTCAGCTAGAAATCTGCTTAGAGTAAGTGGTTCCTGGTCCGGTGGAGAGTTGCTTGTCCCCGGTAGGTCTGCAGTACTGGTGGGCCTGGGTTTCTTGGGGGTCTTCTCCGGCTTGACTGGGGGAGTGTGCCTCAGTGGAGCTCTCCGCATTTCCACCTCCATAGGGCAAAGATCTTCTGTAACTTGGAGGCAGCTGGTTGGTAAGTCTTCTGAACAGAATTTTAATAGCTTTACTAGAGTTTTGCCATCGGAAAATAAACTTTAAAATAATCGGGTGGCTGAAGCGATAAAGTGGAGTTGCTATCAGGCGCTCTGCATCATGTGGTCTCCCCTAGCTAACCACTTCTAAATTTGAGACCCTCTCCTCATCTCCATTTGAGAGTACCAGGTCTAAGATTGCTCCCTCTCAAGTGGGTTCCAACATTAGCTGTCTGAGGCATGCCCCCTGTAGGGCATCAAGAATGACCCTGCTCTTGGATGTGGCTGTAACAAAGGTGCTCCAGTTAACATCTGGCATATTCAGGTCCCCCATCAACAATATCTACCCTTTTTCTGACATCCTAAGGATGCCTTCTATCATTTACATGTCCATTTATTCCCTCTGAGATGGGGAGTATGTATACAACAGCAGTGCAGATTGTGGTGCCATTTCCTGTCTCCAGGGTGGCCCACAATGCTTCATCTCCTCCCAGTTTTCCCTTTAGTTCCATTGCTTTGATCCCTTCCCTTACGTATAGAGCTGCTACTCCTCTTCTACACTCCCTGTCCCTCCTGTAGACTGTGTAACTTGGTGTGTTGGCATCCCAGTCATGGTTCTCTGTGTACCATGTTTCTGTGACTGTCACAATATCCAGGCGTCCCTCTTCCATCAAGGCCACTAGTTCAGGGAGCTTGTTACCCAAACTATGGACAATGGTGCTCATTGCCCTCCATTTTCTTATGGCCTTACCCCTTTTAGCCCCATCCCTGTCCTTACTGCCTTTGCATATTTCTCCATTTGCCCCAGCCCTTATCTCTATTGACTTCTCTATCTTGGTATTTACCTCACTAACTACCCTGTTTTATCGGGGGGGTGGGATTTCACTGCTCCTTTTTAGTGCCTCCCCCTTGGCTAGTTTAAGTGATTGCCAATGAAGCATTTAAACCTTTCATCTAGGATTCTGGTTCCCCTTCTGGACAGATGCAGACCATCGCACCAGTATAAGCCTGTATCCCTCCAGGTGGACCCCCAGTCCCCAATGAAGCCAAAACCCTGAGCTCTGCACCAGTTTTTCAACTATTGATTAAATCCCATGGTGCGGAGCACCCTAGCCTCACCTATTCCATAGACTGGCAGCACCGCCAAGAAGGTTACAGTGTGTGCTACTTGTCTAAGGCCCCTTCCCAACTCCACAAACTCCTTCTGCACTGCTCTGATCCCATTCCTATCCAGGTCATTTGTTCCTAGGTGGACAATGACACCCAGCTCCCTCCCCCATGCAGCTGCTCCTGGGATCCTGAGGATTCGCTCCCTGTCCCTCCAAGCCATGGCACCGGGTAGGCACTTTATCTCCCTCTCCCCTCCCTCCCCCAGTTCTACTCCCATAACAATTGAGTCCCCTGCCAGGAGTTGTTTCTTTTCCCTGTAGGGTCCAGTGCCACATTCCTGTGTGTCTCCTTTGTGGAGGTTCCCTGCATCCTCCTTGGTCTCCACTGTAGGTGCCTCCATAGAGGAACCATTCTCTGCCAGAATGGTGTATGAATTGTGATGAGGTACAACTGGAGGGTTGTGCCTCTGTTCCACCACTCTCACCCTCCCTGAGCCCACTATGGTCCAATCACTCCTCTTTCTTGGCAACCTCTGAGGCAGTGGCATCAGCCCTGGTGGTCCTTGGGTGGGAGAGGAGTTCCCCCGAATCCTGGTCAACACAGCCTGGAGATGACCAACCTTTTCCCTCAGGCCAGAGAGGTGCTTGCAGATGGGACAACACTGAGTCCTCCAGAACATCTCCCGGAAGACTGCCTCTTCACAGTCACTTCACTGCACCACTCCCATCATATCTTATTCATGGCCCGGTGACTTTTGTTGTGTACGCTTACTCTTTCCTCTCTGCATTTACTTTTTTGTTTAGTTTTTTCTGCCTACTTTCCTACTGCCTCCATGCCTTTATAGCTCCTGTCATTCCTGTTCTGGGACAGGAAGTTCCTCTTTTCCTCAGTGGTCTCCTTACTTGCTCAGTGACAGACCTCCAGCAGCTAGGGGGTGAGGGAGAGCTATTCTTTTCCTTCTAGGATGGTGAGCCTTTTGTGGCTCTGTGATCACTTCCTTCCTTCTACTAAACAGGACGTTCCTGTTGTCAGTCAAATCCAGTGCCTGTAAAAGTGGAACTGGCTAAGGGTGACGGGGTGGAGGGGAAGGAAAGTTACATAGTCCCAGTAGAGGAGTTCTAGCAGCTACCTTCTTCCTCTTGCTGCTCTCTGTCAAAAGCTAGCTAGGGAAGTTTTAAATACAGACACCTGGCTTTCTGTTGTCTAAGCCACACACCCCTAATTTACAGCTCTTCTCTTCGCCTAGCTAACAGCATAGATAGCAGTTCCCTTCCCCCAACTCAGACAAGCACACTAATTCTTGTTTTTTTTTTTTTTAACCTAATTGAAGGTCTCAGTAGTAGAGTTCTAGTTCTTTAGTCCCAGTAGAAGAGCTCTAGCAACTGCCTCCTTCCTCTTGCTTCTCCCTGTCAAAAGCTCATCCATGGATGTCTCTTCTCTTGGATGTCTCTTCTCTTGGGAAGTAAAGGCAGAGACAGTGTCCCCCTCTGTGACTGCTGCAGTGCTGTAGCATAAGCTGGGTGCCGAGTGGTTGCAACTGAGCAAAGTAGATGTGAAAAAAAAGAAAATGAAATGAAATGATTTTAAAAGTGCAATAAAAGCAGGTAGCCTTTTTAGGGCTGCACTGGTTGGAACCCTGCAGTCCTATTGCTTTCAGATAAAGGGGACTCTGCATTCTTTCCTTCCTAACAACAGTTGCTTCACAGCTCCCTGTGCAGTCTGTGAAACCCTCCACTGTGTCAATGCAGTTTTCTCATAGGCACTATTTTTTGCTATGTGGGATGGGGTGGGGGCAGTGTAGTTTTATATTACATTGACTCACATTACAAGAGTCCTGGCTTTCTTTCATGTTAGATGTCTGCATCAGCGGGGGGGGGGCAAGGGGGCCTGGACTGCTTTCCTATGACATTACTTGCCTTACAGACATTCCCAGCTTTCTTACATCTTTGATGTCATGTGTGTGTGTGTGTGTGTGTGTGTGTGTGTGTGGAGTGGAGGGCGTAGTAACTATTTGACTTCCATTTGGAAGGGTGGAGAAGATTGGTGCTATTGCAATTTGTACTTATGATCTATGGTTGTACTGTCTCAATATTATGCATTTATATATAATTAAAAATTTATACATAAAAGGTTTAAGAAAAGGAGATCCTTTCCAAACATTGACTCGGTACTAAATTCTATAACTGTTAAAAACTGTCATACTGTAGAGAAGCAGAAGTATTCATTTTCTGTATACATTTTATCCTGAAGCATAAAATGTTTTTTACATAGATCCTACATCTGGAAGAATGGGAATGGTCCTAGTTAGCTTTAGCTTACAGACATTCAGTACCAGATCCCATGGACCTGAATAATTTTAAAATTCCTGCATCATTTATAAAAACAAAAGTAAAACATGTTTGGCAAAATCAAGTTCTTGTTTTGGAAGTTTTATTGTCATTGTTGCTACTTATTTTCATATACAGTACTCAGTAGGAATGAGGATTATTTGTAATGTTAACTACATTTGAAAAAACTTTAAAGACACTGTAGAACACAACGTAGTATTTTCAAAAGTAAAAAAAAAAAAGAGTTGTGTCAAGACAACTAAATTTGCATCATGCAGATGCAGCATATAATTGCACGATATTTTCATACTTGCATCATAATTGTAGCATATTTGCAATATATTTGTGGGATGCATCACTGCTGTGTCACGTATGTGTCACTTTTTGCATCATTATTCTAGATGCAAGTACAGGGCAAAAGATTGTGGTGCATCCATCTGCTGATGGTAGTGCACCCTTCTGATACAGACACAGCTGTGATCTGTGATACAAAAGAAATGAAACATGCTACTACATCTGCAACAAATCTTTGAAAATTCAGGCCTGTATATTTACTCCCCCCCCCCCACCTCATCTCTCATAAACTCCAAACAGTCAACTACAGATAATGGGTCCATAATGAAACGCGTATCTTGCAATACAGATTTGGAACAAATGGAAGAAAATAAGATGAGGGCTCATGTCTTGCAGCATCTTCTTTTTCCTCCTCAAGTTCAAGATCAGGAGAATTTCAGCATACAAGATGCTGCACTTCTAGCCAGTGCCTCCAGTTAGCTGAAAACCACTGACAGCTACCCATATATACACATGTGTGTTATTAACGTCATCTTTTCTGAAAAATTTTACCTTTACCAGCCGCCTTACAATGAGAGGTAAACAAAGGAAGTAAGGAAAGTCATGCTGCTGGCTCCACTATTTTTGAAACTATACACCTGTACTATCTGTCTTAAGATATTTAAACTGTTTTCCTAATAATTTTAAAGATGACGAACCTTAGTATCTAAACTGGAGAATGAGGTGTTTCTTCACAGATGCCTCTTCTATGAAAAGAGTTCCCATCATTATGACAAGAATAACAGTTTAAGATTTCCTCTCCTGATAAAAGATGCATCTAGCCAGGGCTATGAAGATGATTGCAGGGCAGCAGGGTAAATCATATGAGGAAAGACTGAGGGTTCTAAATATCTGCTCCCTGAAGGACAGAAGGGAAAGGTAAGAAATGATTGAGACCTTCAAGTACTTGAAAGAGATTAATAAGGTGAACAGGGATGGTATCTTCAGGCTAAGCTGCAGCAAAACCCCGAAGGGGCATAGCCTAAAGTTGCATGGTGGATGTTTAAGAGGGAGGTTAGAAAACACTTTCTCACAGAAAGGGTGGTGAGCAAATACCATGCGCTGCCAGAAGAGGTGATCTCATTGAGGACAGTGGGCAGCTTCAAGAGAGGCTGGGATAGATATAGGGAAAGATAAAGGTAATGGAAGGAGGGGAGGAAGGTAGTGGAAAGGTAGGGGAGGGGGAGCAGGGGCACCAGCCTGAGTTAAGAACCTTGGGCAACGAGCAGACTTGATAGACCAAAAAGCCTAATTCTGTTGGCATCTTCATATGTCCATATGAGATTACAGCCTTAAGTAAAAATGTTAATTCTTTCAGAAAACAGCCTACTATTCTGTGTGATAATCTATTCTTTTAGCTATATAATATGAATAAATAAGAGAATATACCTTATAGCTGCTGTTTCATATATTTTCTTGGTTGCTAACCAATACAAACCACAATCCTGTATGATCCTACAAGGACCACAATAAATGCTTTTGTTTATTGTACTGTCATATTTATTCTGTTTCTTTTTGAACTAGTTAAATTCTTAAAGTAAACAACATATACTCTCAGAACTCACTTCCATTCTCATGTCCTTATGTTTGTTTAATAGAGATTTTCTTTGCCGGCCAACCCACTGGCATAGCTGCAAGGCATCTGCTTGTGGTGCCAAAATCCCAGGTTTGATGATGGACTCAGGAGTCATATGGATGGTTGGGGGGGGGAGAAGGATCGAACATCCCAGGGACTGCTTTCCTTCTCCAGGGAGAGGGGAAGGAGGGTGTCTGATGCTTTACAAAGCCCTGGCAGAGACTGGGGATACTGCTGCAGCCAGCACCATCACCTTAGTGGCAGGGTGGATACTGGACATCATTGCACATCCTCACCCCAGGGATCCATCATTCAGAAAGTCAGCCAGCCCCAGGACATGACACCTTGCTCTGCCACCATCTCCACTGCCACTAATGTTTGCCATGGGGGGCCCACTCTCATGTCCCCAACCTGGGAGGTAAGCTGGGGCTTGCCAACAGTATCTCTTGGGGGGGGCACTCACCCTGTGGCCCCACCCAGGGGATAGCCTGGGCATGGGGGGACAGTAGGCATGGCAGGGCTGAGCTCCAATAAGGATTGGGGGCTCCCCAAAAAAGTTGAGGGTTTCTTCACTTTCACATCTTAATAGATGTCAGTAGATGTTCTACTCCCTCTCACTCCATAAGCTGTGCCTGTTATGTTTGTTAAAACAGTAAAATAATGATCCCCAAATTAGTCATGTTCTAATATAACTATTCATATTAATATAACTGATTCAGTTAGTAACTAGCACACAATTATTATTTTGTCACTGTATGACATCTTTAATACTGGTGGTTCAGTGTGGCTGGTACACTTGCCCTAAAGCAAAAATCAAATAACCTCATTAGCCTGTATTAGCATCACATCTGTAAGACTGCTGCATTCAAAGCACTAAAGATTCTAAAATACACCTTTATACTATAACAAGGCTATTCAGTTACACAGGGTCACCAACAGCAGTGAGTGATACTACATGTATTCCAGGCCATCCTCACTGCCTTGTTCTTAATGGGGGTACCCACCCCAACCTTGCCGAGTGAACAAATGATGCAGCAGACATCATCACCTTACTTGGTGTGCTGTGCTGTTACACAGAACATGATGACATCATTTATTTATTTATTTAGATTTTGGTAATGGGGTGAACCCACTGAGACCAGGTGTCCCTTTTTCAGGGGTGACCCAGGGTTAATTACAACAGAAGTTACATACATAGGAAGCTATTTACAGTAGATTGCAATGGTTACATACATTAGAATAGGCTCTGAGTACATTACAGAGTGACACAACAAGCTCACAAAATGTTAGACAGGTAAACAGTGCATTACACAACATTGTAAAAGAGAACTGTAGGAGGCACTACTGATGACATAGTTGGCCACCCAGTTACTTGCAAAAGCCTGCAAACCCCCTCCCAGGCCAACACAGTCAGCCCCGCACCAAAAAAAAGAAAAACAAGAGTGGGGCCCTGGTATGATAAAAGGCAAATTTCATTAAGGTCATCAGCTTGGACCTAAAAAATTACTAGCAGCACCAGCTAGGAAGCAATACAGTAATACTGTAGTAAATCATAACATGCTGCAGTATGCTGCAGGAAACAGTGCAGTTCAATGGCAATTAAAGCCCTTTCTACTGCAGTATTTATACATTTTCTTATAAGCCCATCATGCTAATTACTATGGAAATAAAAAAGCAAGTAGCAAACTTGAGAACTAATTAAGATACTGATAAGCTGAGTATTTTAAAAGGTGCAGAAGTGGAGAGGGGGAAATAGGGTGGGGTCCATAATAATATTCAGTCATGGTCTTTACCCAGTATTTTAATCAGACCATGACTAGCCATGGCTTGCTATAACTCTGAATATCATTATGAATTTTAGTGACTACCACAGCAGCATTGATTTATCTCATAATTCAAGGCACAGGTATTTCCAAGGCAGCAGTTTGTAAGACTCTTGTTTTCAGAAGTGACATTTCTACTGACAGAAGACATGTGAGAAACATGGCAAAGATGAAATATTTGAAACTCAGTGCTTCAGAAAAACACTGCTGCAAATGCAGTCCTTAGAACAGATAGTATGCATTTGATGCCTTTGAACAATTATATCCCTTATAGCCAATTTTTAAGATTAAAAAGAAAATAGTGGCCAGCCCAGTGGTGTGGAGGGCTGAGGCATCATGCCTTACCTCCTGCCACACCAGTGACCCATGTTCTCCGTGTGAGCGGGTTGTCATGGGTTGGCCAGGGAGGAGGAGGATCGAGCATCCCAAGGACAGCTCTCCTCCTCCAGGGAGGGGGGACCAGCGATTTGTTTGCCTGGCTCCTAGCGGAGGCTGGGGGAATGGCACACCAATGTTCTACAAGGTGGGTAGAGGTGGGACAGATGCCCAGCGTGCCATGCATGGGCATGTGTGTGACACCGCAACTGGAATCATTGCACACCCTTTCCTCTGAGAGAAAAAGAAAGAGGAAACCTGTCTCTGGTGGTTAGAAGATGAAGGAGCTCATAGATCCCACTCCCCAACCAGCAGGACTCTGACCGGAACTGGATCCGATCTTTAGTGGGTGCCTGCGGATCCCTCACTGACACCACCGAGGGGGGTCAAACCCTGGGGGAAGATAGTCAACGCTGATGGTGGATGTCAGGGGGCATGGGGCTAGGGCTCCCTCCGTAAAGTGGCCCGTCACTGCTGGAGACAGGGGGAGAAAGAGTACTAAAAAAAAAAGACTAAAAAGAAAATATGGTTCATCTGAACCATATGACTGACAGGCTAATGAACTGGAGATGAGATTTCTTAATAGGGGTTATAGCAAAATGTTACTGAGAAAGGCTAGAGATAAAGCTGATTTACAGCTAACAGACCACCCGACTGACCCCCGGACAGATTCAGGTATGCACCGGACCTCCGAAACCCGTGGTTCTGAATGCCGCTGTTTTGACTGGATGCCCAGTGGAGGAGCCAGGCACTGATTGGAAGCTTTGCTCCTTGGCTGATTTTGGCTGATTTTCCAACGCCTGGCGCTTCCTCATCTCAGGGAAATCTCTTTCTGTGCTATGTTCTGGACTGAATTTTTGTTAATGTAATTTACATATGTTATGCATCAATTGGTCTTACTTTACCTGCCAGCTTAGCTAGTCTATTACAAGCCACTAGTCTAGTCTCTGGGAGATACTTAGTGCTGTGCAATCTAGTGCTGGACAAACTGTATTGTATAGTAGCTGATGTTTGACTGCTGAACCTAGGTACTGAACAATACTGCTGCAGTTTTCCATTTCTGCCCTACTGACAAACCTTGTCACTTCACCACATTGGTCACTCTGCTAATTATTCTTTCTCTGCCCCACTTGTAATGCTGTCTTTCTAAACAACCTACTTTCTTCTCTGCCTTACTTACAAACCCTTCCCTAACACCTCCCTGCTGCTGCTGTCCTCCTCAGACGTCCCAGTGCCAAAGCACAGACCCCCCCCCCATTAACTCCTCTTCTAGCTCTAAATAATTGCCCGGCATTTACCACCTCTTTACCTCATGCTTTGTCCTACCAGATTGCCTGCCCCCCACTGAGCTTGCTATTGTACTCTAGCTGTATTTAATCCTCTGAGTTTGCCTCCTTGTTCCACAGACAGCCCATCTGCGGGCTTCCCAAGCTGCTCCTGTGGCCCTGGCTCTCTCTGAGCAGGCCACAGCTAACAGACCACCTGACTGACCCCCAGACAGATTCAGATATGCACTGGGACCTCTGAAACTCGTGGTTTTGAATGCCACTGTTTTGACTGGATGCCCAGTGGAGGAGCCAGGCATTGATTGGCAGCTTTGCTCCTTGGCTGATTTTGGCTGATTTTCCATCGCCTGGTGCTTCCTGAGCTCATGGAAATCTCTTTCTGTGCTGTGTTCTGGACTGAATTTTGTTCACCCACACCCCTCCCCCACCTCTTCACAGTATTAAATAGACTCTTACTCTGCCCCTTTCCTCAGCCTAGCAGCTGATTGGTCACTCCACTGCTGCACATTTACATGCTATTGGCCTCCCTGTCTTCAATACCTGACTTGACCCCCTTTCTCACTGCCTTGCAAAGAAAGCAGTCCACCCACAGGATCACACACATGCTCTCAACTTTTTCTCCAGCCACTCCATCTAACTCCTCAATTACTGCTCTACCTGCCCTATTGTTAGGGACCTCACCCTAATTTGACTATATACCCTTTCAACTATAAACCAGCTAGCAGTTAAGCAAGCCAGCAACACCAAACAAACTACTATGGGGTGCAACCACCTACTACTACTCCTCCTCACTACCTCTTTTGGCATTGCTGGTACCATATACGAATTTGGACCCCTACCTCCCCACTCTGAATCCTCAATGGGTGCAAGCTGGAAGAAAAGCATACACATGGCCACTACCACTTCCGGTAACGATAGGCTCTTTATCCTCCCTCACCTCCCATACACAGTTATCACCAAGCCAACCTTGCAAACCGTAACCTTAATGGTTAGCTTTCCCCCTAATTTAACACAGGCGTATAGACACCTCCCCCACCTGAAGACACGAGGGAAGGTAAACATCGCCCTATCTGCAGAAAGGTTATCTTTCTGCTACTGCTACTCTCTGGCAATGTTCACTTAAACCCTGGACCAACAACCCTGAGGAGCAAGGGGGTCCATACAGTGAACGGCCTAAAGATAGCATCACTAAACATCTGCTGCCTAACTGCCAAATTCCACCAGCTCCAGGCTTGGATGATCATCTATGCCCCTGACATACTCTGCCTAACTGAAACCTGGCTGTCGGGTAGGATCAAAGATGGTGAGGTGGCCATCGAAGGATTCCAAGCATTTTGACAGGATAGAATAGGCAGGAAAGGTGGCGGCTGCCTCCTATGTGCCAGAAACTTACTGAGTTGCTCTGTCTTCCTCATCTCCAAAATTGTGGAGGATTATGAGATACTAGTGGTAAAAATGCAAGTCGGCCTAAAAGGCAAGACCTTTACCATCGCCACAACCTAGCTGCCCCCCAAGAAAGCCAAGGAATGCCTTCCTCATGTTATGGAAGAAATTAGCACACTCAGAATGGGCTCAGAACTCATCTTGACCGGTGACTTTAATATTAACTGGTTATGTAAGGAGGCAACACCTTCCAGAGACCTATCACCTCCCACAATCTCATGCAACTTGTAACTCACCCCACCAGGCAGAACTGCAAGACTGGTACCAGCACCCTCATTGACTGGGCCTTAGCTAGCTCACCGACTAGATTCTCTGAACTCAGGGTTCTCCCAGACGTGCTAAGTGACCACTCCCCAATCTCCTTTATATAGACCACTAAACTTGCCAAAAGCCCACCCCGCCTCATAGAGAGCAGGGTGCTGTGGAATGGCAAACTTGCATCCCTCAACTTGGCCCTGTCTGCCTACAACTGGTCCCCGATCAACAAGGCACCTACACTGGACCAGGCCCTTAGTTTGTTCACCAAGGGCTTCAATTCCATCTGTGATATCTATGCACCATGCACAAAATGGAAAATTCGGGGGGAGGTTAACTGCTGGATTGATGGCAAGCTTCTTTCCCTCCTAAAGGAGAGGGACTGCCTCTGGAAAAAAGCCTTAAACTCAGGCAGCAAGCATGACCTACAATACTACAAAATGGCTAGAAATCGGTGCACCGAACTTATCAGGCTCGCAAAAGTCAATTTCCATAAGACCCAGCTTAACAATGCTTGGGGAGATGGAAAGAGGTTTTGGGACAACATCAAGAACATCCTTGGTAAAGATCAAAATCAGCACCCTAAGATGCTCAACATTAATAACTCAACCTCCTCAGATCCGCTAGCCATTGCTGATGCCTTTAGCAAAACCTTTACAGACCTGTCCTCAGTGCTGCCTCCAGACTACCTTCTGCCTGTGGAGGACCAAGGTTGTGCCAACCTGCTCATAATTAACCACCCAGCCTTCTACTTTAAGAAGGTGAAGGTGAAGGAGGCCCTAATGATGGTCAGGAAAGTCCTAGGCAAAACCAGATTGGGGAGTGATGGGCTAGACATGAAGTTACTATCTCTCACCCTTGATATTCTTATTTCTTTATTTATTTATTTATTTATGAGTTTTACCAGGAAGGCATACTGAGCAACAATGCTCGATTCCAGATGCAACCTTATTATGCCCATAACAATGCTATTTAATAAATCCTTGGCTCTAGCTCAATTTCCAGAGGTATGGAAGCAAGCCCTGGTAACTCCAGTGCATAAGAATGGTGACAAGGTTCTGGTGTCAAACTACAGGCCAATATATATCCTCTCCCCACTATCCAAAGCTTTGGAAAAAATTGAGGCAAGCCAACTCACAGAATACCTCAATAAGTACAATCTGCTCTGCCCAAACCAACATGGTTTCAGGCAAAAACACAGTACTACCACGGCACTGCTGGAATACACTGACTATGCGCACAAGGCGCTGGATGAAGACAAATTGGTGGGGGCCATCTTCATTGACCTCACCAAAGCCTTCAACACCGTCAACCACCCTCTACTAGTACTCTAGCTCCAAAGATTGGGTGTGACACCAAACACTGTGAATTGGTTCAATGACTACCTAACACACAGGAGCCAGCGAGTCAAAATCGGGCAGACGTTATCCAGCTCTAGAGATGTACTCCTAGGAGTCCCTCAAGGATCAATTCTACGGCCCCTGCTTTTCAGCCTCTTTGTAAATGACCTACCCACAGCCTGTGACGCCAAACTTATTCTGTATGCGGATGATGCCATGCTGCTGAGCAGCAGTACCTCTCAGGTTGCCCTACAAACAGAACTACAGAACTCTTTCAATAAACTCGAGGACTGGTTGAGTAGGCAAAAGCTGCTACTAAATTACAAGAAAACCAAGGCCATGCTGCAATCCAGCCCCTACAACAAACACAAGCATGCTCCTCTTGTAATTACCAACAAGGCTGGCGAGCAGATTGAGCAGGTGCACTTGTTCAAGTACCTTGGAGTCACCATTGATGACTCTCTCACTTATACACACCACATAGACTCCCTTGTCAAAGTGGTAAACACAAAGATCGGGGTCCTCTATAGGCATAAGAAATCCCTCACCCCGGAAGTACTCCAAATCTCAGTCTCCAGCTCCATACTCTCCATGATAGACTACGGGCTGGTGGTCTATGGAGCTGCTACTGATAAAGTGCTCAAAAAGGTCCAAATTGCACTCAGTAAGGCATGCCGCCTCACCCTGTGTGCAGATCACTACACTCATTCTTGCACCCTGTATGAGCGTACAAACTGGCCTTTACAGACCTGTCCTCAGTGCTGCCTCCAGACTACCTTCTGCCTGTGGAGGACCAAGGTTGCGCCAACCTGTTCATAACTAACCACCCAGCCTTCTACTTTAAGAAGGTGAAGGTCAATACTTAGACTTAGGAGAAAAGGCCAGTAAACTCCTTTCTGTGCGGGTAAAACAAACAGAGTCATCTCAACACATTATAGGGGTCCAGGTTAGTAAGGAGAGCCAGTTATGTACAGACCCGAGAGAAATACCAAAGATTTTTGGTGAGTATTTCCAAAAATTGTACACCCAGGAGCCAGACTCCAGGCCTTCAGACTCAGAAATTACAGCCTTTCTGAGGGCGATTAATTTACCAAGGTTGTCAGAAGCTGAAGCTGAAGGCCTGAATCTCCCAATAACAATTTCGGAAATTCATCAAGCGATTCAGCAATTACCTCTTGATAAATCTCTGGGTCCTGATGGGTTCACAAGTAATTTTTACAAAACTTTCATTTCCGATATCTTGCCAATTCTGCTAGATACTTTCATATACTGGTTCAATCATGGCATATCTGACCCAACCTTCCTAGAAGCCACAATATCCCTAATTGTAAAGCCTGGCAAAGATCCCACTTTGTTAGATAGTTATCGACCAATATCTCTCCTTAACACTGATATTAAAATTCTGGCAAAAATTTTGGCTAATAGATTATCAAAAGTGATGGGTCGATTGATAAGTAGGGAACAGGTAGGATTTATGAAAGGGAGGCTCTCTCATGACCATATAAGAAAATTAATGCATCTCATCGATAGAGCCAAAGAACTGAAAATTCCGGCAGCTCTCCTATCACTCGATGCTGAAAAAGCGTTTGATCGGGTGTCTTGGCCTTTTCTATTTGCTACTCTCTCAAATTTTGGCTTACCCCATAATTTCATTGCTTGGATAAAAATCTTGTATTCCTCCCCCTCGGTGAGGGTGAAATGCAACGGGATGTTATCACCGGCTTTTAGTTTGGAGAGAGGCACCAGACAGGGTTGCCCGTTGTCCCCTTTATTATTTAATTTGTATCTTGAGCCTCTACTCTGTAGGTTAACTAATAACTCGCTTATTAAAGGCATACAAATTGGCAACTCTAGTTATGTATGTTCGGCATATGCCGATGATGTTCTATTGCATGTTGTAAACCCAGCTACTGTGCTTCCACACATTTTAGAAGAAATCAATAGTTTCTCTAAAGTATCCTCCTACAAATTGAACTACGAAAAAACAAAAGTTTTTCCCTTAAATCATTTTACTAGGAAAACAGATATACAGGGTTTAGATTTGGGCTGGGAAGCTAAATATATTACGTATTTAGCATAAATATTAGTACAAACTTTACTTCTATGATTAAAGAGAATTTAACAGTTCTAATTCGAGAGATTACAAATGATCTTAAGAGGTGGAGTTCAATCTCTCTTTCCTTATGGGGCAGACTAAATCTCCTAAAAATGGTTGTTCTTCCAAGATACTCTATCCGTTAGATATGTTAGGATTTCACCTTTCAAAGGATTGGTTTATGAAAGTACAGAAGATCTTCAATTCATTCCTGTGGCAGGGTAAAACAGCTCGTAGATCATATCTGAATTTGTCAGCTCCTAAACATAGGGGCGGTTTAGCTGCTCCTTCCCTTTTTAAATACTACCTTGCTCAACATACGTGTAAGCTGGCCCTATGGTCCAAGGAATGGGGACAGGACGAATACTTGCCCTCTGGTTAGATATTGAGCGAGTCTGGTGAAGACAGTTAAATGCTCTTTATATGCGCTATTGTTTACCCTTGGGCTGCTTTACCCAAATTCCTCAAAACAAGCCTTTAGGCTGGTCAATCAGAGCTTATTATCAACTCCAACGCTTTCTAGGTGTCGTTGGTGGCTCTCGGGCGCACAACCTATCATGGATAATCCCCAAATTAAAATTGCGGGCTCTCCCATACCTGTTGCGTTCTGGCCCCAATTAAGTAGGATGACAGTTTCTGATTTATGCGATCAGGTTGGCCCACGTTCTTTCGAGGCTCTCAAAATAAGCTTGGGTCTCAAGGATGCGGACTATTTCAAGTGGTTACAGCTTAATAAAGCTCTAAAACAGATATTTGAAGTGACCTCTGTGTTGGATAGGGGGAAAGTTAGTATGGATTCCGTTTGGGATCTAGCGAAGCAACCACACGCTGTTTCTAAGGTTCACGGTCTCCTCCAGGAATGGGATCTCAGGCTCCCATCAGGTGCAGCTTTCTATTGGGTGAGAGTTCTAAGTATAAACGACTCCCCGGAGTTTTGGAAAACTCTTTGGTTGAACGCATACAGATATATTAAACAAGATAGGCTTAGACTTATACATTTTAGTATTTTGCATCATTTATATTTAATCCCTTCTCGCCTATTTAGGCAGGGCGTGCTCAGCTCACCTTGTTGTTGGAGGTGCAGAAAAGAAGAGGGAACTCTATATAATTTATTATGGACATGTCCGATGATTCGTACTCTTTGGAGGACTATATGTAATAAGCTGGACCCTATCCTTGGCTCAAGTCAAATGGACACTCACGAAGTTTGTCTGCTACTTGCTATCCCTTCGTCAGCTCCTAAAACATGGCGGGCACGTGTTGCTCTGGTCTCGGCGGTGACGAAGTTGCTAATTCTTCGACATTGGGCATTGGACACCGTGCCACCTTGTGGAGTGGCATAGGGGTGCACTCTAGCGCTGCAGCTTGAAAAGCATTGCTTCTATCACGGGTAGGCGTGAACAGTATATTGCGCTCTGGGGCTCTCTGGAGCATTTTGTATGGCCTCGAAGCCATAACACTAACTGGTACTGATTGTGGTAGCATACACCTCTTTAACTTTTAGTGACTTGTCTGGATGACTTACAATTGGGGATAGGGAAGGGGAGAGGATAGCGGTAGTGGGATTTTACTTCTTAAATTTTTTCAGTGTACGTTATTGTCTCTCTATTTGAAAGTACTAGATTAACAGAATCACTTGTATTGATAAGTGAATGTACATGCTCAGTAATTCATGTTATAGTAACATATGTGTGTTACCTCAGTATAATGGTTAAAAGCAATAAAAATTTTAATTACAAAAAAAAAAAAAAAAGAAGGTGAAGGAGGCCCTAACGATGGTCAGGAAAGTCCTAGGCAAAACCAGATTGGGGAGTGATGGGCTAGACATGAAGTTACTATCTCTCACCCTTGATATTCTTATTATGCCCATAACAATGCTATTTAAAAAATCCTTGGCCCTAGTTCAATTTCCAGAGGTATGGAAGCAAGCCCTGGTAACTCCAGTGCATAAGAATGGTGACAAGGTGCTGGTGTCAAACTACAGGCCAATATCTATCCTCTCCCCACTATCCAAAGCATTACTACCATTCTTCTTCTGTTGCTATTGATGTAAGGATTTGCTGAGCAGTGGCCACTCACTCTCATCAGTGCTGGTTTCATCTCCACTAGTGGAATCAGACCTGCCAGAAGGAATTCCAGCTGTCTCATGACTTTTTGTGCCAGCCAGTGGTGTCACCAGTCCCTTCATGCAACCAGTCAGCTCATCACACAGCTCTTGTTAAAAATGAATCAATATGTGGCTATCCATAGCCATGTGAAGGCTGCCATATTTGGATCAAGGATCCAGCATTGTTGCAAAATGTGGCTGCCACTATCCAGCACTTTTGTAAACCTTGCATCCAGTTCATCTAGCAGCTTCTCAGCAAACACAGCTACCCCATCTGGAATACCCCTGATTTGCTCTACATACCTCTCCATGGATGCTTTCACTATATGCATTGCTCGAATCACCTGACTCAGAGTGGCAGTGGACCCACTTAGATTATAGATTCTCCTCTCAAATGGCCCAAGTACTTTTGCCATGGCATCAACCAGTGACCACTCATGGTGGCCTAAGACTCCTCCAGTGTCGCACTCCATTGCCATGCCATGAAGTGTATGCTTCTGTTCTAGCAGTTCAGACAGCATCAGGTATGATGTATTCCACCTGGCTAGTACTGATATCCTGTATAAAGCAATGTTGAGACAGGCCAAGGCATTGTTGCACTTCTCTTAGTTGGTTAGTAGCTTTTACAGAGCAGTGAAAATGAGTACAGATGCAGCATGTTGTGGATACAGTTTTGCTAGCCTCAATACTGTGACATAGCATAGATGTGACCACTCATTTCAGAGTGTGAGCAAAGCTTAGAATGATGGCACAATTTCCATCAGCAGCTGCTGTCCCCATATTTGCACCATTATCTGTGATAAAAAAACACAACATGTGGATTTGTACCAACTGCCCAAGACTGCAGCACGTCTTGCAAATACCATGTTGTTTGGTTAAATGTGGTCTTTCTCCATTACCCCAACATTTAGAACAGCAGACCTGGAGTGACTGCCAGGTTGTGGAGGAATGAAGAGAAAGCCAGTGACACAAGAAGAGAAGGAGGAATCCACAACAGGCGACAAAGTTTTGCACATGCGTGTGTTGTCAAGGAGAGATATGCTTGCATGGAGTTTGTACTGCTCCAGATGTTTGAGCTGCAGTGGAAAACTCCATCCACAGCCTCAGAGAGTAGTGCAACAATTGCCATTCTCACACCCATAATATATCTTTGGCACCATAATGCGGGAAAATGTGTAACATGATGGGAGCTGGTACCATGGCTGTAAGTGCTGCAGAAGTCTGTGAAAGCCAATGCCTTCTACAAGTAAAAAGGGCTGCTGATCCAATGCCATCATTTCATCTATGAGCTGTGTGATGTGTTGAGCTGTTGAATGGGATGACTGGTACTTACTTCTGGCCTGGAACACTTCAATTATTGGTATTGACAGTGGATGTTGCCAATGGGGGGATTTTCCATGCTTGGCAAGGCAAAATGTATTTAAAAGACACCCAATCCCAGAGGATCTGGGTGCTGTACAAATAGATAAACACATATTCAACAAAATAGGTCAATAAAGAAAAAAGAAAAGAAAAAAAGAAAAATTTTCTATAAATATATACAGTAAATACTAACACTTCAGATAGATATTACCCATGAACAGTAAACTAAGCAATACATTTTCAGCAGCTATAGTCAAAGCAAGTCTATAAATGAATAACTCAATCTAGAAATGCCTGAGTAAATAGGAGGGCCTTTAGACAGCCTTGAATACCTCCAAAGTAGGGGCCCCCCTAACCCCAGAGGGGAGCGAATTCCACAGGACGGGAGCGGAGACACTGAAGGCCCTGTCACGAGCCAATTTTAACCTCATCCTGGGAATCGCTAGGGGGCCTCCACAGAAGGAACGGAGGGGGAAAGCCAAGAGAGCAGGTACCAGAAGGTCTGACAGATAACCAGTGCCCTGACCGCATAGGGCCTTGTAAGTGAGAAGACCTACCTTAAAAAGGATCCTCCACCTGATTGGCAGCCAGTGCAGCTCATGCAACACTGGTGTAATATGGCAAAATTTCAGCTGCTCAGTAAGTAACCGGGCAGCTTTGCCAGATGGTGTGCAAATAGCAGGGGACAGGTGCCTGGTGGGAATACTTGGGGTGCATGGAGGGCTCTTTGGAGTTGAGGGACATGGAATGGTAGTAGCAGCAGGTAAAGTAGCATTTTGTTTCAGTTAGAATTTTCTGTGGCATTGTCAGTGCCACCAATACCACTGCCTACATTATCACCATGAGATGGGTCTGACGGAATCACAGGCACAGATCCTGACACTTTAAAACCTGGCTATGCTTTACCTTTATATAGTTCGTTAAGGAAGTAACTATTAAATTTGCCAGAGATTCCACCTGCTGATAGTCATACTGCACAGTGTGCATACTGCCTTTTTTATTATCTTCTTTTAGTAACATGAAATGCAACCATACCATGCTCTTACTGCTCCTGACACCACTCATGTGGCAAGTGTCACCAGTATCACCACTCTTTTGGCCCCCTCTGGCCTTTATTGTTTGAACCTGAATCTGCTGGTTTTCTTCTGGCACTACTGGTGCCTAGAGATGCAGCAAAGTAAAATTCTGCCCGAAGAGTGGTAGCGAAGTGGCCACTTCAATGTAGTTTTCCACTACGCGGAGTGCCATTTTAAACTCTTTCTTCACCACTTCAAGTTATGATTATGACTTTGTGTTGTGCACTCCGCCTTATTCCGCTATAAGGCGGAGTGAGAATTCACAGGCAGCCCACACACATCACATGGCTTACACAGTGTAGGTCACATGCTTCAGGCAGGCAGGGAGAAGGTTATGGGCAAAAACACTCTCCAACATGGGCTGACTTACATGTTTTTCAGGGGGTGTGACAAATGGCTCAGCTCTGTGAATGGCCGGTTGTGTGGTGTGGACATGTGATGAAGAGGGGTGCACAGGTGACAAGTCCACAAATGAAGTTATTTTCTCAGTTTTACTTGCAGGGGTTGATCTATCACTTGCACTTGACATACTGCACTGACCACCACCACCACCACCACTGCTTCTCTGACCACCACTTGACAAGATTTCTAAATCACAATCCTCCCCCTCATCATGCCTGTAGTAATCCTCTGGTGTTGTTTCATTACTACTGCAGACATTCCTACTTGGTCTTACACTCATGGAAGGGGATAACATGCTCAGTAAGGCTGATGATAAGGGTGAATCCCCACTATGGCATTAGCTGCCATCTGGTGCCGGGTCCACAGTGCCATGTGCCTGTTCTTAAGATGTGTATGCTGGCCCCCCCATGCCATGTGACTCCCCTTTTTACCTCAATTCACACACACATGGCAAAGCTGGCAGATGGGAACTGACTCATCATTTGCATCTTGGACAAAAAATCCCAAACAAGGGATTGTGATCCCCTACTTTTAATATGTACCTGATGCTGCTTATTGGACTCCTTTTTTTAACCCCTGAAATGTTGGGTGTGCTACGTGATTTTTCAGGCTGAACACACTTGGACCCAACTGACCATTACGACTACCTATGATTATTACTGAGTCATCATCATTATCATCAACAGGAACCACTAAATCACAACTTTTTTTGAAGAGGGGGGATTTAACGCCAGCAGACCCAGACACAGCTACCGTGACTTTCCTTTTCTCCGAGTCCCAACAGGGTCACTGACATCATTATCATATTCATCAACATCATCTGCATCCACATTTTCAGCTTGGATGCTGTCATGTGGAGAACATGTTCCAACCACAGCATCATCATCATCATCATCATCATCATCACCCGATATTTTTGTGCCATACTTTGAATCATTGAATGGCAAAGGCATGACCTCAACAGCGCTGGAAGAAATGTGACATTGTGAGTTATCGTTGCCAGGATCAGAATCATGTTCAGCTACCATGGGGTTGTTAATGGGGAGTATGACATCATCTGCACTGTCAGTCACAGCATTGGACTCAACTATATTTTTTGAAACAGTTAACTGGTCAGAAGTGGAACTTAAGGCAGCAATACTCATGCAAGCAGAAACTGCACTAGCACCACCATCTGGGACATCATCTCCTCCAACTATGAGAGAAGCTACAGGTTGAGCTGTAAAAAACATTGATGGAGAAATCCCTTTACTGACATCAGCTATGCACTTCTGTGTACTACCACATCCATGTACAATCTTGCCACTGGCAGCAGTGACATGGCCAGAAACAGCTGTGCTTGCACGTCTCTTTGCAGGCATTTAGGGGATCAGCAAGAAAATTCTAAACAAATTTAGATTTCTTAACTTTCAGTCTGGGTCGGTGGATGTGAAGCCAAAAAAAACAGCTGTGGCTTGCAGATGGAGACTGGGCACTAAACAGATGCAAAAGCACAGACAGATTAAGATTGCACTGCGTAATCAAGAAGAGATGCAGATGCAAAGTCACAACAACACCTTAACCAGTGCTCACAAGTCACAATCCAATGTGGAAAAAAATAATACCTTTTACCGTGTGTGTGTGTGTGGGGGGGTGCAGTGCACTGCAGTAACAGTCCAAAACCAAGATACTACAAAGCAGTACAAAATCACGCAGGTGCAGTGGATAGCAGGTTCACACTGCTGCAATTACTCTTTGGCACAATAAAATGTGTCTGATTTGATGGCACACATGGCACACACACGCTCACTACAAGTAATGCATAGCAAATTGAAAACTTCAGTAATATAACCACATCTTTAAAACAAACTGAAATTATGCACTGCTGCACTACAACAGTAAGCAAAAAAAATGTCAAGAATTACCGGAAATATTACTGGGTGTACATTAACACAGTTACACAAGAAAAATATAACCAAAACAGAAAGACTACCTTTTTCTCCCAGTTTTAGCCTACCTCCACCACAGATACGCCCCTCCCCCAAAGCACACTTCAAGTGTCTGTCAATACACAGACTTAATGTTCTAAATTAACATTCAAAATCCACACACAAACAATTAACACTCAATGATATGAGCACTGGAGGGTTTCCTACAATCGATGTACTAAATGTTAAGCAAGAAAATGGCTCAAAAAGGATTTTTTATCAGCTTTTAGAGGATTTGAATTGCAGAGCTCTGAGAGGAAACTGTCTCCATCTACCACTACACACACACTACACAGAACTGAGGCTGCACAGAACAATCTAGAGCCCATGTGACCTGCAATCCCATGAATCACTGCAAAATTCGCCTTGGAGCTCAATAACAAGGTGAAGTGATACGTAGTACATTGATTTCTATGTACTTCGGATTAAAATTGGCTCAGAAGTGGTTGGGGGAAGGCAGAGTAATGCAGTCATTGTTATCAATGGACTTTGCATTCCTCATTATGACAGCAAGTACTCCACTTTCATACCCAGATTACTTTATGGATTCCGTGCACTTCCTGGCGAATGCCTCACGAGCGACTTTGGCCACTGCTCCCACCTCTACTGGTGCCCTTGCATCTGCTCTACTTGACTGTTCAGGCTGGGATGGAGACTGCTGAACAAAGTGCTACAGGGTAGCTTGCCAAATATTTTTAGGGAAACGGTACCTTATCCTTCTTTCTCTTGCCACTGCTTCCTTGAGAGGTAGTGGAGGTTTTTTGGTCACCGACTTTCTTCCTTTACAGCTCACAAGGTACTAACCATACTTTGCCATATATCATCAAAGCTGCTTAGGTTAGCTTCCTCAGATGATGTATCAGTAGGCAAATCTCCTGTTGGAAAGTACTCAGACCCAGATGAGTGCGCCTCCTTTTCATCTGCACTGACAATTTCAACAGTGGAGGAGACAGGCTGAGAAACAAGAGGTGTCAGAGCAGGGGTGGACACAGTGATGGAAATTGTTGTGCAACTGTCTGGGGCCACAGTGGTAGTTGTGGCCCTTGCCAGTGTAGTAGTACTGGTGACCACCATGGTTACAGTGGCAGGAGTGGTCTGGGTCACAGTGGAGGAGTGTTCTCAATCACAGTGGCAGCAGTGGCTGGCAGGGCCACTGTTGCTGCAGAAGTTGGTATACTAGTAGTTTCAGTGGATGGGTGGTGGATCAGAGCAGTGGTGGTTATAGGATGTCCTTGTCCTGGTGATACTGGTGGCAGTGGCAAAGGATGAAGAGGACTCATTCATATTGGCAGTATCACTGGCAGTTAATGGCAATGTCCTCCATGCAGCACGACTAGTACTTTGAAGGTTACTTTTACTTTTTTTCCTGGTGTCAGCAGATGCCATACTAGTGCTGGTGGAGACTGCAGGCTTTGATGGGATAAAACATAATTTTGTGCAGCAAATATGCCCCGAGTGTCACTTTGTAATATGCTGCTGCTCACAGTCTCCTGCTGATTACTTTTCTATACCTGTTGCAGCTTTGCTGAGGCTGCTGGGCCAACTACGTTTTCTGGTACTGCAACCTCTGTCTTTCATGGCTATATTCCCCCACAGAAAGATATATTAAATGTTATTATTATGAAATATAGTCACTCAAGTCAGTGCAGCAATAATAAGCTGACAAAGTCTCATTGAGTATCAACTAATAACAGTGAAGCATGATTTTTTTTTCAGATAAAAACAAAAATAAACCTTTTCTTGGTCACGCAGCCACAAACTTACAAAAGTGTCTTGAGTGTGCAACCATACAAACACAAAGAACAGAAAGGCAGTTAGCTGAAGTTTTGGGAGTCAGACAACTAGTCCGATCACACCAGCTATGGTGCTCTTGCACTTACTTAAGTGGCCATGGTGGGACCAAAAACTGGGTTCCTAGGAGGATGATTTTGGATATGAAATTTAAATGATATTTTATTATGAAATCAAGTCACTGCAGCAGTGCTAAGCTGACAAGTCTCCCTGAGTGTCAATTAATAATAGCCAAACCTGATTTTTCTCAGGAAAAAGATATATATTTTTTTAAAACCTCTTCTTGGGCATACATCACAGACTTAGAAAAATATGTTGAGTGCACAGTCGTTCCCACACACAGAACAGAAAAGCAGATAATTAAAGCAGTAGGGGTCAGCTCACTAGTCCCACCCTACTAGCTATGGTGCACTCACACTTGCATAGATGGCTGTGGAGGGACCCAAGCCTGGATTCCTCACACAAAGATTTCTGATAAAAAAATTAAATTGTATTTATTCTGAAATAGTCAGAGCAGCACTGCTAAGCTGAGCTCTTATTCAGGCCCCATAATGCCTCCTCTTAAACCCACCAGACTCACCCCTCCTGGCAACCCTCCACTGGGTCACACATTCCCAATCCAGACCTACAGCCACTGCCAGGGGCAACCCCATCCATTGTCATGGATCATCTCCTGAGAGCTTCCACACTGTCCCTTTCTAAGTGGCTGGCATGTCCCCTTTAGGGACTACACCATGGACTACTGGAGGAATGTCACTGTTGGTGCTAGAGGGGGCATGGCCATTGAGTGTGCCAGAGGAGAGTCTAGGTGTGGGAAGGGGCAGAGAGGCTATCATCTGGCTTGACAAGAGGCATTTTCCATATTCTGTATCCCACTCACCCTCCTTTTCATTGGCGTACATGCACGGCTGACCTGGGGGGTTGTCACCTATCCACCGCTAGTTGCCATCAGGAGCTACTGAAGAATGATGAGGCAACTACCCTCCCCGGGGAGGAAAGCATCCCACTGAAGCTCTTGCTTCTTCCCTGCTTGCCTCTGCTTCTGCCATCCTTGGCTCGGAGTGCAAACCTGGGTTGCCAGCATACCCGATCGATCCCCAGTGCTCGGTGCCATGGAGTCGGCTAGCTGGATTTTTCTGAGGAAACAAAATGTCAGAAAAAAAAAATTTAATTCTTTTCTTGGGCATGAAGTCAAGCCACCAACAATAGAAAGAATGTCCCTAAGCTAACTGCCTTCCATTTAGACTACTTGCCTTGTTCTTTAATTCAGACAACAACTAAGTTACAAACTCTATAAATTTCTGATCAGCACAAACCCCTACAAATGTTTTTTCCCTTTAGCTGTTAGTCATATTCACTACACTGCAAGTTTGTTTGCTTACTGTGTACACACACACAGCTTGTGTGTGTGTCTGCATGCACGCTCACACGTGTATGTGTGTTGTTGTGGCCTTCCTACTTGTCTCTTGCTACACTTAACAGCCCTGGTATTTTCCCTTTCTTAAATGCTTAATTTTTCAACCTACAGTGTGAAAAATTGACCTTCTCTAACTAGGAATTTAGAGAGGGAACAACAAATGTCAAGATTTCCATTTTTTCCCCTAGTTTTAACAGGTGGATGGAAATAGATTTTCTCTCTGCAGCAGCTTGACTCATCTGTCTCTCCTGCCTGAAGCTTCTGCAAGCACTAGGTCACATGAACTGCCATCATTGACCTTCCAAAGTGGCCTCTGATTAGACAGGAGGTCTTGGGAGATCTTGAACTCCCACTGAATAGCAAAATGCTGAATAGCACTGAGTATTTCTTATTCTTCACTCGTTATTCACACAGCCTTAGTTCTTAATATTTGTCCGTCTCCCCCAACTTTGAGGCCCAGTTGCTTGTTGTTCAATTTCTTCAAAAGGTATTTATTTGTTGCTTACTTTTGTTGATCACTTATTCTTATGTTAAAATTAAAAGATATTTTTTTCTGTCAAGGGTGTCGAAGCAATTTTTTATTTACATCTTTTGCTGCGTTTTCTGGCTGTGCAGTGTGTGGTAAATTGCTTACACATTAGGTCTGCTCACTCATACCTTTAACCTGCTGCAGCAGCCTACTGGTTAGCTGTCTTATTTTGTATCATCCGGCAATTACCACTTTAGAAGGCCCTACTCAAAGGACATTAAGGCAGTAGAGAACACAACACAAGCCAATAGAATGACCAAGGGTATGGAGGATAGCCACCGGAGTCAGTTGAAAAACCAATTATGACTGACTTACCACACACTGTGACTGACTTTTTCAACTAGTTTGAAATTTCTGACTTCAACTAACTGAGGCAAATCCAACCAAGTTTTTCAACTTTCACCATCATTGAATTTTATTATGTACTGTAGTAGTTTGTCACTCTTTTTAAACTTCGTATATTTTTTTTAATTAAAATTTCGACTATAAAAGTTAATGAAATGTATGGAAAAGCCCGCCCCCTTGAAATCAATGGGGCACATGCACACACAACCTTCGCCTTCTGACATCACAAAACAGGGCGTGAGGGCGTGTTGATGAGTTAAGGTCAGTTTTTAGCATTTGGGATTTGGCAGCATTATAACTTCATAAATGGGCGGAAACAAAAGGAATTATTTATGCCCCTCAAATCTGGGGTAGGTGAGGTATTGCATATGTTGGAGGGAGCAGCAACTAGTCAGCAGCAGCTAAGAAGCTGGCTACCCTTTAAAATGCAAATACTAACTGCAGTGAAACAAATCTACACACAGCAGGGACCCACTAAAGCACAATAACCAGTCAAAACAACAAAATATACTAAGTATCTGAAAGTAACAAGTTAAAGCAGGGCAGTAAAACAGAATACGGTACAGAAAAATAAGCAGCAGTAATACCAGTTATTTAGGAAAAGCACTGAGAGTCTAAAATACAGTATAGGTAGGGCCTCTTAAACACCCCACAGAAGCTAGAAGGTAATCTTTTGCAAACAGAGCTAACCATCAATATGTGTTAGTTTACTAGAAGTCGTAGAATATGTGAGACTAAAAACAGTTTATGGGAGGACCCTTAGAAATACCTCCTATATGGTATAGCAGAACTGACATGTATCCATAGTTTAAATTTAAAGCTAAAAAATTCATGCATATTAAAAAAACATTTTCTGACACAGTTTCTGAACTTATTTTGGCTTTCAGCATGTACACTAAAGTGTTTTGTATAAAATGTTATTCATCTTACAGTGAGGACTTTAATAATTAGTCTATCCGATTCCTACAATGGCAGACAAACATTTTTGTCCATTGGACCCAACCGAGCATGCTCCGCGCTCCAGCCTCCTATGGGTCTGGGAACTCACCAACCGACCACCTGCGCCTGGCCTGCTCCACGACCTCTTGGGGAGTCTGACCTACTCATAATGCCACCACGGTCAGAGAGAGCCCAGCCAGGCCACCAGCAGTAGATCGATGATGATTGATCGCCTTGGCTTTTCAAGTTTGGCCCCCTGGGCACCACAGCCCCCAAGCCCTCAACCAGCCAGACAAGCCAGCCCAGCATGCAGCAGACACACAGGCAGACTGAGTAGTCTGTGAGAGACTATCCTCCTCCTTCCTACTGCCCAATGCACAGCCCTGGCGGGCCTTACATACACATCCCATACAGTACCTTGCTCACTGTAGTAGCCTATTGCCAGTTCAGTCAGGTGTCGGGTGATGATTCAGTCAGTGTCAGTGGATGGCTCCATGGCTCAGGCTACCACTGCTGCTCTACTCGGTGGTTGTGCTGGTGTTTTTTTGGAGCTGTGTGCTCCCTTCTCCTAACCCACACAGTCAGTCCCCAACCCAGACCCAAGTCCCCACTCCGATATTCTGTGCAGTGGAACTAATGCACCTAGCATTCCTCCTCTTCGACAACTCTGAAGACCTTACCAAGACTGAGTGAGAGTCACTTGACGGGCCCAGCCGATGGGGTCACTGGCTGTTCCTGACCATGACCAGACCACTGACTTGCTGGCTTTACACAATTGCTGCCTGGCTTTGCTGGAGGACTGACTGGGACCTTCACAGCCACAGACTAGTCTCTCTCTCTGGGCATTGGACACATAAGGACAGTGGACACAGTTAACTTATTTCTAAATTAAAGGCCGAACCATCAAACTTCATCCCTGCAGAAAAATGTTGCTCACTCTGTTGCCCACACACCAACACAGATGCCTCTTCTCCTGACAGTCTCCTCTCCTATGTAGGCATGCTGTCTCTGCCACCTTGTGCAGCCAGTCAGACACTCTCAAGCTCCTGGCTCCTCTTTCTAGCTCTCCTAATTGATGGATGCTTCATGTCCAGCAGCTAGGGGTGCATTTTATTGGCTATAAGGCTTGGTACTGGCAGTTGAGGACAGTTACATTTTCACAGTCCCCCTGGCCCCCTTCTCTCCCCCCCCCCAGGAAAGAGAAAAATAGAAAATACACTGTAGTACACCACAAAAACAAACCTGGACTGGTCACGGAATCATCAAATGCAGTGGATTTCAGCTCCACTATTTTATGACTGCAATCCAATGCAATTGCAACTGATTGCAACTGCACTGAATTGCAACTGACCATTTCAACTGCCGATGACTGCTCTGGGGTCTAATGGAGGACAAATGCTATGTAGAGAGACTGGAGACCCTTAACATGTTCATGCTGAAGAAAAGAATGATGAATATGGACATAATGTCAGTCTTCAGCATACTGAAGGGTACAGACACAGTTAATAAAATGGAAAATGCTTTATCTAGTGTGCTCCAGATTAAAAGGTATCAAATCATTTGCTTCTGGATCTGCAGCAGGAGGTGAGGAGACATCTCAAAGATGATAGATTCAGAGGTGCACCTAAGAGTTACTTCTTGTGCTAAAGGGTGGTGAGATCAGAGATCAGTCTACCAGCAGAGACAATGGACATGAATACAGTACAGCCTTCAAGGTAGGCCAGGGCAACTCTTTGCTTACCAGTGGAATTATTCCTTGGATATCCTGGAAAGTAGGGTGGGTGAGATATCACTATACATACAGTAAGTACATGTTTGCACAACATACTTGTTAATCCATGCTAATCAAGTTGGGGGGATGAACTTGATGGAACATGTGTCCTTTCTGGCTTGAAATTATTATGTTACTATTTTGCTATATATATGTTATTGCTCTGAACACTGGTATACTGTGTGGCCTTGTGTTTTTTTTAAGGGTTTTTGACTGACATGTCAGAGAGATGTAGGGGTTGAGTTGCCTAGCCAACTGTTTAACAAACAAGTCAAACTGGCACCACAGTCACCAGCATGGTACCAGTTTGACATTTTATTTTTGCAAACCAGTTTGACAATACACTGTGTGAGCATAAAAACTCCCATGCGTAGGTGAAGATGACTTGGTCTTGTTCAGGAGACAGTCATAAAATAGTGCCTACACTGAAACAAGAATAAAAACTGTTGAACTGAAAAGTATGAACAGTGACGGTATGAATACACAACAGCTTTTATGAATTTCTTACTTTTTGTTATCTGTTTTCCCCAAGTCCTACAAGTACCAACTCCCATAACCATACCACTGGCTGCAATCGTTTAGTTCTTTTCCTAATTCATATTATAGTTTTTCCATTTACACAGTCACATCTTATTTTTGTAGTTGAAACAGGAGTAATGAGTTTACATCTGATATTCATGACTCCATCTGAGTTCCTGTAATTGTTTTTCAGGTCACCTGAGATGGTGTGTTGTAATAGTCCTCCAGTGACTCTTTGGATTTGGTTGGTCAGAGTCAGGTCCTTCAGTGACCAGCTGCTGGAAAAGGAGTGAGGGAATCTGTTTTCATGGCCATTAGTGAGCAACCAAGAGGGATTTGCTCAGCCTCATTACCAATGACTGCACATGCTCACTGCTGTGCAATCTGAGCCACACTGTGACTGGGAGACCAGCAGAATGGCATCACTGCACAGTAATCTGCCTATAGCCCGTTCAAGTCCAGACTCAAGCATGCATGCTTCTTGCTTTTCCTAACCCCTAGCCATGCGGGAAGGAAGGAACTAGAGCCAATCATAAGGTGGCTCATTGCAGAAACTCACTGCAGTGCAGGGAGGCAGGAGTGGGAGCTGCTGATCAGGTGGCTCATTATGGAAACTCCCTCCAAGCAAGAAGGCAGAAGTCAGAGCTAAAGGTGGGCAAAGTTAGTAAATTTTGAATTCACTGAATTTTTGCAAAATTCTACAAATTTCATGAAATTTCATGAAATCTTTTGGAATTGTCCAGAACTGTTTAATTGGCCATAACTCAGTCAGTATTAAAAGTAAGGAGCTGTTGTCTGGTACATGCCCTAAAAGCTAGCCAAGTTGCATGACATTTGGATGAAAGTTAGGGAAGTTATAGGGGCTAAAAGTCTAGAAATTTAATATTCATGTGACCTGGGGGTAGTCATATCAGATGACCTAAAGGTGAACAAGCAATGTGAGAGGGAAGTAAGTAGGGCAGGATGAACTAGATTGATTTCTTTAACTGGGTGATTAGAGAAATAGATCAGGGTAGGGTGGTGGACATGGCCAACTTAAACTTCAGCAAGGCTTCCAACACTGTACCACATAGGAGGCTTATAGAGAAATTGGATAGTTTCAGGGTGGGATTCAGGTTGGTAAACAGAGTATGGAACTAGTTGATAGATAGGCGACAGAGGGTGATGCTAAATGGCACTCACTCTAATGAGGGGATGATGGTCAGCGGCGTACCTCAGGGGTTAGTGCTTGAACCAGCCCTCTTCAATGCCTTCATAAGTGACACTGCAGAAGAGCTGGAAGGGAAGGTATGCCTCTTTGAAGATGGCACTAAGATCTGCAGTAAGGAAGATACTCTAAGGGGGTGGAGAGAATCAGCAAAGATCAGAGAACAGAGTGGTTGAGGGTATGGCAGTTGTGTTTCAATATAAAAAAAGTGCAAAATTGTGCACCTAAGGCACAGAATCCCACGGGCGGTATATAAAATGGGGGAGGAGGTATTGATGGTCAAAAGCAGGAAAGGGCATTAGGGTTATCATATCTGATGACCTCAAGGTGGTAGGGCAGTGCATCAAGGCAGATGGCAGGGACAGTGGGATTCTGGGGTGCATAAGGTGGGGAATCACCAACAGAAGGAGAGAGGTGGTGTACATAGAAAGATAGAAACATGGACTTTGACGGCAGATAAGGACCACTTGGCCCACCCAGTTTGTCCATTTTCCTACCTAATGGATAAGCTGTAGATCCTAACTAACCAACATCCTGCTTCTTCCAACCTCCACCCCCTAGAATTGCCTTATGTCTGTCCCATGCATTCTTGAATTCCACCACAGTTTTAGACCCCACAACCTCCTCAGGAAGGCTGTTCAATGTGTCCACCACCCTCTCTGTGAAAAAATACATCCTAGCATTGCCCCTGAGCCATCCCCCCTCTATCTTCAAATTGTGTCCCCTTGTTCTTGCACTTCTCTTTTTCTGAAAGATGCTACCCTCTTGGACTTTGTTGATTCCACTGAGGTACTTAAACATTTCTATCATGTCCCCCCATCCCTCCTTTCCTCAAGGGTATACATATTAAGCTCCTTTAGCCTGTCCTCATATGGCTTCTCTTGCAGACCCTGCACCATTTTAGTTGCCCTCCTCTGAACTGCCTCCATCCTGTCTATGTCCTTGCGGAGATGGGGTCTCCAGAACTGGACACAGTACTCCAGATGGGGTCTCACCAACTGTCTGTACAGGGGAATAACAACTTCCTGTTTTCTGCTAGTGATGCCTCTCCCTATACATCTCTGTATCCCCCCAGCCCTCCCTACTGCCTTCTCACATTGACTGCCAACCTTAAGGTCATCTGATATGATTACCCCCAGGTCCCTTTCCATTTTTATTGTTGTTACTACCTCCCCCCCCCCAATTGTGTAATCTTACCTTGGGTTTTTGTTTCCCAGGTGCATTACTTTGCACTTCTTTGCATTGAATCCAAGCTGCCATACTTCTGACCATTTCTTCAACCTTGCCAAGTCCCTTCTCATCCTTTCCATGCCTCCTTTATATCAATCCTATTGCAGATCTTTGTGTCATCTGCAAAGAGGCATACTTTTCCTTCCAGTCCCTCTGCAATGTCACTTATAAAGACATTAAAAAGGACTGGACCCAGTACTGAACCCTGCGGTACCCCACTAGTAACCTCTCTTTCTTCAGAGTGGACTCCATTTACAATTACCTTCTGTGTGCTGTTGTTCAGCCAATGTTTTACCCAGGCTACCACCCTGGGACCCACTCTTAAGGCTGGTTAATTTGACTACTAATCTTTGTGTGGGACTGTGTCAAATGCCTTGCTAAAGTCTAGGTAGGCCATGTCCACAGCCCTCTCTGGTCTACTACTTTGGTCACCCAGTCAAAGAAATCAATTAGATTCGTCTGACATGACCTTCCCGCTGTGAACCCATGCTGCCTTAGGTCCTGTGCCCCACTGGACTCTAGGTACTCGACAATTCTTTCCTTCAGAAGTGATTCCATCACTTTCCCTACCACAGAGGTCAAACTGGCAGGTCTGTAGTTTCCTGCCTTTGTCTTGCTCCCACTTTTGTGAAGGGGAATCACATCAGCCTTCTTCCAGTTCTCAGGTACCACACCATTCTCCCATGATTTGTTATAAAGGGTAGTCAGTGGTGTCACTAGTTCTCTGCTTAATTCTTTTAGAATTCTGGGGTGAATTCCATCGGCCCCATTGCATTGTCCATCTTCAGTTTTAGGAGTTCTTTCAGAACCCTTTCTTCTGTGAAAGGACTGGGATCGACCCCTCCTCTCCAGAGTGCTTCTGTTAATTGGCTTAGGCACCTCCCCACTTCCTCTTTTGTGAATACTGAACAGAAGTATTCATTCAGTATCCCTGCTTTTTCACTGCCACTCTGCCAACCCACCATCCATTCTATTCAGCCTCACTATCTCTCCCGTTGTCTTTCTACGCTCCCTGATATACCTATAAAAGGTTTTATCCCCCTTCTTAACTGAGTTGGCTATCTTTTCCTCAGTTTGGGCCTTTGCTATTCTGACTACCTTCCCTGCTTCCTTCTGCCTTAACTGGTACAGTTCTTTGTCCTGCTCCTTCTGTGTTTCCTTATACTTCCTAAATGCTATCTTTTTCTCCCTAACCTTTACCGCCACTTCTTTTGAGAACCATAGTAGCTTTTTTCTTTCATTTTGATTTGTTTATTTGCTTCACACAAAGGCTTTTTGGCTCTGTGATGGCAGTTTTGATATTTCCCCATTGTTGCTCCACCCCTCCTTCTAGCCTGTTTTCTAGTGCTTTTCTACGGCACTCTCCCATCTTGCCAAAGTCAGCCCTCCTGAAGTCCACAACCCTCACTTTTGTATGGCTTGACTCTGTAGCTGAGTTTATCATGAACTACACTGTTTGGTGGTCACTTGTTCCCAAATGGCTACCCACTTCTAGATCTGAGATCCTCTCACTGTCCCCATTGGAGAGTACAAGGTCTAAGATTGCTCCCTCGTGAGTTGGTTCCAAAACTAGCTGTCTGAGGCATGCCACCTGAAGGGCATCAAGAATGGCCCTGCTTTTGGATATGGCTGCAGCAAAGGTGCTCCAGTTAACATCTGGCATATTAAGGTCCCCCCATCAACAGTATCTCCCCTTTCTCTGCCATCCTAAGTATGCCTTCTGTCATATCCTTGTCCATTCCCCCCCTGACATGGGGGTCTGTATATAACCCCTGTGCTGATTGTGGTGCCATTTCCAGTCTCTAAGGTAACCCACAGTGCCTCCTTTCCTCCCTGTTTACTCTTTTGTTCAGTTGCTTTTATCCCTTCCCTTACATAGACATCTACTCTCCCCCACCCTCCCTGTCTCTCCTGTAGGTTGTGTACCCTGGTATGTTAACATCCCAGTCATGGTTCTCTGTGTACCATGTTTCTATGACTGCTATGATATCCAGGCATGCCTCTTCCATCAAGGCCACCAGTTCAGGGAGCTTGTTGCCCTGAATAGCTAAAAGGTTATGTCCTGTGGCTCTTAGAACTCAGAAACTGTAGGTTGCAATAGGCTTCTTAAGGTAATGAGGTTCCAATACTTTTAGGACCTTATAGACCAATAACAAGAGCTTAAAATGTATTCACCATTTAACAGGTTACCAGTGCAGAGAACACAGTGCAGTAGTATTATTATTCTCATACCTCCTGGTGAAGGTGATGAGCCTAACAGCAGTGTTCTGAACTAGCTGAAGATGACAAAGCCAACCAGTTCACTGACTATGGTAGAGCACATTGCAGAAGTCAAGCCATAAGTTGATAAAACTGTGTACTAGTATAAGTACTATAGATTGGTACAATCAAAGTAGCATTGCAAGCCAGCAATGTTTTTAAGATGATAAAAGGCAAAGCCACTCCCGACCACAACTGACACCTGCAAAGCCAATTACTAGGGCTGCACCGGGGTTGAATAATATTTCTCAAATACCATGAATAGTAAGGCTCCCAAATACTTGGGAGCCCTTCATGAATAGGGCACTCTTCGTATGTGGGGAAAAAGTATTCAGCCACTTACAAAATAAAAGAAAAAAGAGAACAATAAAACCCTTTCCCCCAGCTCAAAACCAAGTAAAATATAAACCCCGTCCCCACCCTGTATCAAAACAGCAGTGCCAGCTGCCTACCAGCACCCACTGTTTGTTATTTTATTAATGTAAATACCCCAATGGGGACTGGCTCAACTCACACCTCCACAGCCAGCTGCCATCTTACAGTGTTCATTTGCACTAAAAAAAAGTAGCTTATGCCCCCCAACACAGGTACTGCACCACCCTACTCTCACCCTGCAGCACCCAGTTCTATTGATGTGAAGTCAGACAGTGTAGAAGGTGATCGGCTCATCTCATTCTTCTCGACTTGGTTGATTTTTCATGACTGAAAGTATCTGCTTGTAGCTTAGTTATAGCAAAATCAGCCGGATGATGTGATCAGCTGGTTTTACTGTAGCAAGCATGTGAGTGTTTTCAGTCATGAGAAGGTGGCCAGCCATGGAGGAGGGTGTGCTGAGCTGGTCACCTTCTTGACTCCCTGACTTCATTTCAGTACAATATGGTGTTGCTGGGTAAGACTAGGATGGTGATGTGCCAGGGCGGAAGGGGTGGTTTAAATTAAATTTGTTTTTTTGGGGAAACGAGTGCTGTATACTAAGTAAGATGGTGATCAGCCATGGAATCAGAAGGATTGAGCAGGTTGCCCATTGGTGGATTTATACTATTAAATAAAATAATAAAATACAGGTGCTGTGGGGAGGAGGACGGCATTGGTGTTTTGATGGAGGTGGGGGATGGGGTTTATATTTTACTTGGTTTTGAAATGGGAGAAGAGGGAAGGGGCTGTTTCCTTTTTGTTTTTTCCTTTGTCTGTGTCTGAATACCTTTTCCTGAATACCCCAAAATTTGGCTGCCCAATACTGAATATCTTGGGAAGGGTATTTGCACAGCCCTACCAGTTACAGCTCTGAGTCAGGAGTAACCCTTTGGTTGCATACTGTCTGCCCAGTCTCAAGCGTCACACCATCAATTGTGGGAAGAGCCAGACTATCTAAAATGGATGATCTGAGGTGATCAGACTTCAGCAGTAGCAAATTGGTTTTGCTGGAGTTCAGCTTCAAGTAGTGTTGTGAAGAATATAGAATTCTGCTGGCAGAATTAGCAGGGAATGGCCATTCTGCTGGCTGAAATTCCACCAGAATTTCACTGTTTCTTCTGTGGAATTTCATCTGTTGTGATCTGTGGAATAATATTAAGCAGAACACCTTTTTGTTCTGTGGAAAATCATTCCACAATCATTTCTGCAGAAAATATTGTGATCCACAGAATAAAGTTTCATGGAAATGCTGTGGAAAAACTCATTCTGCTGCTGAATTCCACCATTTTGTTTCCAGTGAAATTTGGTGGAATTTCTGCAGAATTTCAAAAATTCACCAAAATTTCATTCCACTGGAATCTGAAAATTCCGCACAGCACTAGCTTCAAGTCACTTCCAAATATCCATAAACTGATCTTAGGTAGAACTGCGTATGACACAAAAATGTCAACAGGGTGAACATTCAGGAAGGGGTGAAGAGAAGCAAAGGGATCTGGGGAAACTAGGGAAGTGCTCTAGGGTGTGGCAGCAGGGTTTCAATGCCAAAAAGTGCAAAGTCATGCACCTGGTGCAGGGAAATCAAATGGCTGTGTATAAGATGGGGGAGGTACTTACAGTCACCAAGCAAGAGAGGGACCTTGAGGTAGTCATATCCGATGCTCTCAAGGTGTCAGGGAAGTGTGGCAAGGCAAGAGGCAAGGATAGTGGAATATTGGGGTGCAAAGGGAAGGGGTTCCAGCAAGAGATGTCAGGTGGTGTTGCCACTGTATTGCTCACTAATGAGACCCTACCTAGAGTGCTGTGTCTAGTTCTAGAGGTCACACCTCTGCAGGGGCATGGACAGGGTAGAAGTGGTCATTAGGAGGGCTACCAAAAAGGTGCATGGATTGCACAAGAAACCATGGGAGGAGAGGCTGCTGGAGCTTAACATGTATTCTATGGAGGAGAAGAGAGTGAGAGGGGACATGACTGAGACCTATAAATACCTCACAGGGTGAACAAGGTACAGGAGAGCAGCCTGTTTGAGGAGGAGGAGCACCAGCATATGGGGGCATGCAATGAAGCTTCGGGGGAAGGGGTGAGTTTGTGAGAGATGTGAGGAAGTATTTCTTCACTGAAAGGGTGGTGGATGTCTGGAACAGCTTGCCAGAAGAGATGCTGGGGTTGAAGACAGTGGGAGGATTCAAGTATGGGTGGGGTAGGCACATGGGCACAGTAAGCAGAGGAGAAGGAGGAGGAAGGGACACTGTCGACTAAGTAGGGTCCACAGTATAGTAATAGGCAGGGAAAAAATAGGGTTGACTAGATTATCCTATCTTCCCTTTTCTGTCAACATATTCTGTGTTTCTATGTTTCACTAAAAATACCACCAACAGCTTAATCTGGTTCAAGGTCAGTTGGCATTTATCTGTATCCCCCTCCCCCGGGTCGTGCCTGAAAATAGGCAGGATTTGTCTAGTGCACTTACCCGGTCAACAAAAACTAAATAAATAAATAAAAAAAATAAAATATAGCTGGGTCTCATTAGCATAGCAATGAAAACCCAAGCCATACATTCAGATCCCATCTCTGAGCAGTAACAAAACCGCTGTCAAGAGCAATAGAGAGGAAATAGAGTCCTGATGGATGTCGTAGTCAATGTCATGCAAGGAAGATTGAAAATTCTTTAAAAGCTCTGACTTGAAACATACAGACATGAAATTTGACAACAAATAAAGACAGCTTGGCCCACCCAGTCTGCCCATTTTCCCCTACCTACAGTATAACTGCAGACTCCTAAATGATCTCTAGTTCTTTCCCCCTCCCACCTAGAGATGTTGTGAAATACAATTTTGCTAGTGAAATTGCCTTGAAATTGGCAAATTCAGTGCGCGAAATATTTCACAAAATTTGCGTATTTAGTGAAATATTTCACGAGTGCGAAATGTGAAATTTCACCCACAAATTGCAAAATTTCAGATTTCATGATGAAATGTCACCATTTTGGGTGAATTTTTGCAATTTTCAGGTGAGATTTTGCATTTCGCACCAGTGAAATATTTCACAAAATGTGCAAATTTCACAAAATATTTAGCATAATGAAATTTCTCAGTTTCGCACAACACTACTCCCACCTCCTTTTCCACTAAGATACCTGTATACCTGTCCCATGCATTCTAGAACCCCAGCACTATCTTCACCCCTAACATCTCTGCTAAAAGGCTGTTCCAGATATCCACCACTCTTTCTCTGAAGAAGTACTTCCTCATATCTCTCCTGAATCTACCCTCCCCCAGCTCCGTAGCATGTCCCTGTGTTCATCAGCTCCTTTTCTGCCTGAACAATACCTCCTGTACCTTGTTTACCCTGTGATGTATTTAAAGAGCTAGTGTACTCCTTGTGTAATCCCTAGGTGGTGCTATTCTAAAGGCTACTATCCCTGCCTGTATGGCTATACACAGGTTAAGGGGCCTCAGTTCACTAATAAGGTGCCTCCATCCAGAGTAACGATATTGGGGTTGCTTGTCTGTTCTGGGAAGATATAGCCACCCACCAACCCTCCTAGTGTCCCAGTATCTAACACAGCAGTAAATTCACAGTCAGTATGAAACAGTAATAATATGATCACACCCTTCACACTTACCACCAGGGCTGGGCTTGCAGTAACTTCCTTGGAGACCCCCTGGAAAATATTAGTTAGCAATACAGCAAACTCTTAATACTGTAATCCAACTAATAATATGCACACTAGCCAGGTTAAGCATAAAACAAGATAATCAGGTTTATTTAGAGGCTAGTTAAATGATTTTTGTTTTAATTAAATGTACTTTATTTTATTTTGTTAGGAACTGACATGTGGTACAACAAGGCACATAAACAGAAAAAGGAAACTACAACTGAATAGACATACTCAAGGCCTTAAGGTTACATCGGCTTCCTAATATTCCTGTCACTAATTCTAAGTATAGTCTTAACTATACACCCTTCCCCTCCCTTCTCCCCTCCCTTCCACTAAGTGCAATTAACATCATATGGCAACAAAATTGTAATTATATATATCTGATACTACCATAGATAGTCCTTTCAGAATCTTTGTTTCACTTTATATTGAGGTTAATGTATAAATCTTGCTCCATTTCTTATCAAAGCTAGCAGGGCAGTGTCTGAGGGTAGCTGTCATCTTTTCTGTTCTCAAATTATATAAAAACTCTTTCAGCTATTCAGAATATGGGATAATTTGGGTATCCTTCCAATGTCTTAATACCACTTGTTTGACTGTATGTGAAATTAAAGCCATAGCATATCTTCTTTCTAATACTGGAATCTGGGTGTTAGTTAAATGATTTGTAATCTGATTTGATTCAGGGATTGCATGTACTCTGTGTCCCACACTGATAGTCATACAACACTGGGTACCCAGGATGGTAAGTCTGGCTAGCCAGAGGCATTGCCCAGGGGTGGGCTGCATTTCAGCTGATGTTGGGGGCCCTTGGTGGAAAGGCAGTTAACATGCAAACACCCAGATTATTTGTCAATTGGCTCAGTCCTTTGAAAACCCAAGAAAAGTGAAATAATTAGTTGGTACCACTGATGATTTAAACCCTCGTTGCAGGGAGCTACCCTGATTGTACTCATGCTATAAGGAATCTGATGCAAGGCAGATGATATGTAGACCTTGTGGTGATGGCCGATGAGCATGGGGAAGCTTGGCCAACACGACACACCTCTTCTTCACAGCCTTTCCTCCAGGTGGCCACAACCTGCATGATGTTGCTGCACAGGGGCTAGATCTCCGAGCCGGTCTCTCACCAAAACAGTCTCTGGTGCAGGAGTAGCAGCCTAGGCCAAATTGGCAGGGCCTTGGCAGGATGAACAGTCTGGCAAACTTTGTGATCTTCTGCTGGTAAAGCCTCCAACTGGCGTAACAGGTTTTGCCATGGGTGAACAGGTCTCGACCCACATAACTCATTCAGCACATTTAACATAAACAGATATCTCAGGATACAGTTCAGATTTAGTCCGATTACAATTCAGCAGCTTTACTGAGAAACCGTTTCGATTTGAGTATGTCTCGCACACAAGCTGGGATGATCACTTCAGGAGCAAGTCTTCAGTCCAAATTGCAAGTAACACTAACAAACTTCTCTTCTATTGCCTCAGTTCCAGACTGGAATCGGACAAGTCTGACTTCTGCTATAGGCAGTCTCAAGCAGGAGAACGTGGCAGGGAGGCGAGTTGGGCCTCTTCTGCCGATTCCCCTACTTTCCTTCTGGGAGCAGCTGCTCGAAGTTTCAAGCTGTTCACACTTCAGCCTCCAACTCTAACTGATCCCCTGTTTCTTGGCACACTGGGCATTTCCCTTTTAAATCCAAAGGTTCAGTTGGCTGAAGGAGCTGTCAGTCACAGTAAGGGCTCCCCCTCCAGGTTCATTTAGACACCAACTAAAAAACTACAAAACTACAGAATTTCCTTCGCACAGAACACTGGGGTTCGAATCCATTTTAGGTCCCCAGTGGTTCTATTGGTCCAATTACTGGAAGTCCCATACCCAACATGGTAGCTCCCATCCAAATGAACGAGCTGCAAATGAAGCAGGTTACACAAACTTCTCTATCTCTAATATAACAGCATATCAACAGTAAATAAGCATAGTTTCTACATAAGCTCCGTCTGCGTAAGTAGTGACTGCAGATTGGAACAAATCAGAGAATGGTCTGGCCTGCCATAAGCCCTAAATCGCTCAGACCCAGTACAGACCATTTACTAAACACAAGTCAGCTATTCTCTTAAAGGTACAGGTGTGGTGACTTGGCATGGCACTCTCACACAAACATACAGAATCACACTGGGATGGGACACCAGCTTGGCAGTGGGCATTAGTAGCCCAGGAAGGCATTACAGTAAACCCCAAATTGGTAGAGGGAGTTACACTCTTCCCTGCCTGGAAAAAATTGGCATCTACATCAAGTCTACATGCACTACTTAATTTCTATATAGAAAATATCATACATAAATACATGCATGTTTCATTGGAATACCATAACATAAAATCTGATGCATCAGTAAAAGAACTGGTTTTAACAACAGCAGTACTATACTTTTCATTTGGCAATGAAGTTTACATAAGAACACAGTTTCATAAACACTTTTCATAAACAGATTAACAGGTTCAAGTAGTTAAACACGTTACTCTTACAACACTTGTTTGTACTGTCTCCTGCACACTAACCCACATGGCTTGGGGCTCATCCTTATCAGCTACACTGGGGATGCATGGGACAACGGCATTAGCATACAACTGGAGGACTTTAGTATGAGTTCTGAGGTGGCTGAATAGCCTAGCTTTGGAAGAGAGTTCTCAGAAATATACACCCCTTTGAGAACTACATTCAATGGGAGGTCTATAGGCCTTCCTGGGGAGTCATAGCTGCGGCGCATTACAGGCTTTGTGGCTCTTCCAGATTTTCTGGGAGGGGCAGGCACAGGCTCTGTTCTTTCAGCATTGGCATTTGGGTTGATCAATTCTGCCTCATTGTTTACCAATAAGTCAGCTTTTTATGAAATGGGCACCTCTTCACTGGCTATCTGTTCTGGAATAGTAGTACTTTCAGCTTCTTGCTCTGTTAGTTCTAGTTCATCAGAATTACTTTCATTAATTTTTTCTTAGATTCCAGGTCCGTCATCAAGAGGGAATTCCATAGAATTTAAATCACATAACACATTACTGTACTATCAACATCATTATCTTCCTTAACATCATTGGGCCCTATGCACAACGCGGGTGCAGGTACATGAAATCAGTACATACCACATCCACGTAGCTGCGCACCCACAGACAGGTGCGCCCATACCAACATTCACTAATGCCAGCCATCTGATTGTGGCTTCACTCCCCCAGTTCGCAGGACTCCGCATGGCAGCCGGGAGAGGAGTCGAGGTCCTGCCGGGCATCCAATGGGATGCCCCACCCGGGACCTATGGTGGATTCCTCACATAGCAGGGAGCAGGTCCGGGGTAGTGCATGCCTACAGTAGGCACCCAGATCCATGCGTCATAGCCCCATCTCCATCCCAGCTCATGGCACTCAGCGACCTCTCAGCACACAGATGGACCCTGGTGGTAGGCACCGCCCCGTCCCATGGAATGCACCCCCACATTGCTGCTGTGTCACAACCCACTCCTGGCCATGCCCCCTGCCACTACCCCACACCCCCAGTGGTAGGCAATGTCACCGCCCCACACTGACATCACCTCAACAGTCGTTTGGTGCCAGGTACTTGCCCCTTCAGCAGCCCCCATCCCCAAGTACATCCTAGTGGGCCATGGCAGCATGGGGGGTCATGGCTATGGTCCACCACGCACAGTGTGAGGCATCTATGAGGGTGCGCACTGGGTTATGCCTGGTCCCGGCTGGCATACACTCGGCGCCACCCTCCACACCCATGCAGCCAGCACTATGTGAGTTAGTGAATACTGCATAGTGCTGGCATGCCTCCAGAATGACCCCAGCATGGTGTAGTCCATCGATGGGGGATCATGGCTATGATGGTCCGTAGCCCCTCGCTGTACATCCCAAGTAGGAGTGATAGGTGAAGGGTAAGTGATGTGGCAGAGTGGTGCGACTCTTGCACCTTCGTGCATAGGGCCCATTGTCCATAACACTATTGTAATCATTAGCTACAATCAATTCAAAACTATCTGCTATGCCACCAATTGTACTCTCTTAGTGAGAATCTACCTCTTGAGGCTCAGTTAGTTCCACTAGAAAGAAGGAGTCAGAAGTTACATTTTGCACCTCAGTTTCAGAGGGCACTGGGGCTGTGGAGAAGGCTGAAAGGTTAGACAGTCCTGAGGGTCCAGCTTTATTTCCCATATTAAACAGGGGGTTTCCTTGAAACAACTGACTCAGTTCATAAGACGGTTAATAAGTGGCTTCACATTCACTGTCTTCAGATTCAGACTGGCAATCGATTTCATTGAGAACATGACTGATGGAAGGCTTTGAATCTTTCACAACCGGAGTAGAGGCTAACTGTTTCTTTTTAGCTGCAGCTCTGGTTATGGGCGTAGGAGGGACAGTGTCTTGGGGTGCAGAATCAATGATGAATTGCACAGTTGGTAGCAAGTGATTTCTGTGCATTGTTTTCACAGATCATGGGTCATTCTCTGGACGCACCTTGTAAACTGGCAGCTCTTCCAGCTTGCTGACAACAATGTATGGGGTGTGATGCCACCTGTAGGCTATCTTGTGTTTTCCGTGTAGTCCTAAATTTCTTAGTAAAGCTCAGTCTCCAGGTTGCAGTTCTTGGGCCTTGACATGTCTGTCATGCCTCTCTCTGTTTGCTAAATTTCTTTTGGCCGTCCTGGTATGTGCTAACTGATAGGCTTGATTTAACTGAGCTTTTAGTTTCTGGACATACTGGAGGTAGTTCTCTGCTTTGACTCCATCAGGGGACACTCCAAAGCTGATGTCTACTGGCAACCTCACTTCTTGACCAAACATCAGGTGATAGGGCGAGAACCCAGTTGCATCACCTCTGTTGCAGTTATAGGCATGAACTAATGTGCTCGTCTGCTGACTCCATCTTGGTTTATCTCTGGGATGAAGGGTGCTCAGCATATCTAGTAACATGCCATTGAATTTTTCAGGCTGTGGATCTCCCTGAGGGTGATAAGGGGTAGCTCGAGACTTTTGCACTCCCCCAGAGTGAGATAATCTCTTTAATCAGATGGCTTTCAAAGTCTTTCCCTTGATCAGAATGAATTCTCTGGGGGGAAGAGAACAAAAATGGACAAAGAACTTTTCTATTAAAACTTTTGCCATGGTGGAAGCTTTTTGATCCTTGATTGGATAAGCCTAGGCGTAGCGAGTAAAATGATCAGTCACTACCAGCATGTTACCAATATTCTTTTAATCTGGTGCCAGACACAAGAAATCAATACATACAAGTGCCATGGGTGCACTGGTGGAAATGTTAACTAAAGGTGCAGCCCTCTGGGGCTGAGCTTTCCTCTGCAGGCAGCAGCTACAAGTTCTGATGTGAGTCTTGATGTCAGCATCCATTTTTGGCCAGTAGAAATGAGCATGAGCCAGATCAACTGTTCTGTCACAACCTAAATGTCCCATCTGGTCATGGAGGGCACATAGGACTACATGTTTAAAAGCAGTAGGTAACACTAGCTATTGTTTGGCAACTTGACCTTGTTTATTAGTAGTTTCTCTGTAGAGCAGTTTGTTCTGCAACTTTAACCTGGGCTCCTCTCTGAACAGCAGAGCAGTTCTGGGATCTTGAGAACGAAGTTTGGACACATTTTTTCCAGCATGAAATGTGCCCAACACAAGCTTAATCATAGGATCTTGGGATTGAGCAAACTGAATATTGTCAGGAGTAAGTTGGGGCAGAGTACTGAGATCCAAAGCTGCAAGATGGCAGTAGGCTGCAGGAACACAAGCATCAGGAGGGCCCAGACAGTCCACCAGGCAAGCAACAGTTTTAGAGGAGGGGTGTTCACCTTTATCAAACTTCTGACAAAGGACTTTAACAGATTATTTGGACAGTGTCACCCACTCAGAGTTGGTGTCAAGTCTTTTCGAGAGGATGTCAGCATCAATGTGATTCAGGCCTTATAAATATTCTACTGAATAGTCATAGGTGAGAGGGCTGATAGCCAATGGTGCCCAGTGGCATCCAACTTCGCTGAGGTCTGAACATAGGTAAGAGGATTACTGCCAGTTTTTACCAAGATTTTCGCATTGTAAAGATACTCATGAAATTGATCTACAATGGCCCATTTTAGTGCGGGTTGTATATGCTGGTGAGACAAAAAAGATCATGACCAGCATTACAGCGACGGGCTCCATGGTGACCGCAAGTTGCAGTTAGCATGGAGCCACACTGTTTGGATCTATTGTTTACATTGGGGGGCTTTGCCCCTAAACCCCCACACAGGGGGCTTCACCCCCCAACACCACCCAAACTAAAGGATTCTAACTCCAAGTCAGAGTTATTTCAGGGAGGGGGTGCAAGTCGGGGGAAGTGGTTTCCCCCTTCCAGTGGCACTTCTATGGTGGCATGGAACTGTAGTCGATATTGACGTATGTTGCTGTAGAAATGTCGCTGTTAGGGTGGCATACATTTAGTGCAAGGAACTCAAGTTTGTGGACAGGGTGGTTCTTTTCAGGCGGTGTCATTCTCCTGCTAGCAAATGCCACTGGGTATACTCCTTGCTCATACTCCTGGTACACTACAGCGTCAATTCCCTTTAAGCTGGCATTTGTTTGTAACACATAAGGCTTGGTGGGATCTGCATAAGCAAGGACAGGGGCATGAGTAAGTTGGTGAATGATATCATAGAATGCTACCTCACAGTCTTGAGTCCATCTTATCCCAAAAAGTTCCTTGGTTGAAGTAAACTTTCTCTTCCTCTTTAACAGCATTCCACTTGTATTTTCAGTTTGTTGGCAGATAACCTTGAGTTACATTAAGCAAAATGTGGATAACTTTAGTATAATCTTTCATGAATCAGTGGTAGTATCCACAGAACCCCAATAATCTTTGCAGTTCTTTAAGATTGTTAGGCTGTGGCCAGGTGGTCAAAGCTTCTACTTTGTTTGGATGTGTTTGAATTCCTTCAGATGACACATTGTGGCTGACATATTTTACAGATTGCTGGAAGAATTGACACTTGTCAATAGACAGTTTTAAGCCAAATTCTTCCAACCGGTCTAGAACTTTGAACAAATGGGTCTCATGCTCCTCAAGGGTTCTGCAGAACACAATAACATCGTCCACATAGACAAGACATTCTAATAGATTCATGTCCCCCACAGCTTGCTCCATCAACCTTTGAAAGGTGGCGGGTTCTCCTGAAATACCTTGAGGCATGCACAGAAATTTGCAAACACCCAAGGGACAGATGAATGCTATTTTTTCTATATCTTCAGGGTCCATCAGGATCTGATAATACCCACTCCGGAGGTCTAGCACAGAGAACCACTGGCTCCCATTAAGGCAGTCAAGGGCATCCTGGATGCATGGAATAATGTATTGGTCAGGTATAGTTCTTCGATTCAGGGTCCGGTAGTCCATGCACATCCTCACCGAGCAGTTCATTTTCCAGACTACCATGATGGGAGAGGCATATGGACTGTGAGACTCCTGTATAATTCTGGCCACTAGCATCTCCTGGAGGTGGTGTCAAACTTCATCGATGTCTGCTGGTGCCAGGCGGCAAGATCTGTCACAGAAAGGCCTTTTGTCATGAAGTCTAATGTAATTTTAGGCCCCAGTGACACATTCCACGTCCCATTCTTTCAGAGAAAATACCTTGCTTTGCTGGGCCAGTTTTTGACTGATCTTTGCCCTTCACTTTTCAAGAATGGGGGATTCTCCAAAGTCAAACAGATTAGAAGTTAACTCATCATCCTCTCCAGTGCATTTCTTGATAGGCAACACAGCAGTATTTGCACAGCACACAGCAGCCAGGGTACAACCTCGATTTACTCTGATATCCCGGTCAGACATATTTTGGACTTGTGCCACTACCCACTGAGTGTAGGCATGAGCTCAGGCCAGCAGGATGCTAGGCTCAACTAATAGTCCCTCATCCAGCATGAGAATCTTATTCTTAACATCTTTTTTAATTCGTACCGCGTCACTGATGGTACATTGAGCATTGGGCAGCAATGCAAGGTATTCCGTATCTTTCTTCCACACTGCTCCCACCAGTTCATCCTTCTCAACCTCTTTAGTTTGCATCTGTAACTCATACACTCTGTGTACCATGGCAGGGATCTGTACAGCGCACCCAGTCCAGTTTGCCTGCTTCTCTTGACAAAGCTGGACTAGTCAGCTGAACATGTGAATATTAGTGCTGATTAACAACGGGATGTCATCATACTTTCCAGTCGGTGGACACACCAGGGCCAGGGCCAGGGTTTCTACTGGTTCATCCACACCAGCAACAGCAATTGGGGAAGATAACTATAGTCGTACATACCCCTGGTAAGGGTAGGATTTGTCACTTAATCCCCACACATGAAGTCCTTCCAGGGGTAGGAGCAGAAGATCAGACAGGTGCTGGTCATACCAATCTTTGAACACAATAGTGACATGCAAGCCACTGTCCAGCTTCAGTTGAGATACCATTAATAGTTACTGTTGTTTCCATGGAGGGACCCACCATCTCTGACCAATATGGGGAGGCAGATTTGGTTAATTGGCCCACAGCAGTTTTGGAGGAAAAGGATTTCTGTGGTGGGCCTGGCTGTGGCTTTATATTGCTTTCTTGGACCAGGTCAAGTAGCTTGGTAGTGACCCACCATAGATCCTCGGGAGCATTGCAAACTCATCGGGTGTGTCCATCTTCTCCGCAATGGTAACAAAAAACCTTGCCTCTGGGGTGAACAGGATGGGGCTGGGTCTTCATGAGGTTTGTAAGGATCAGGAGCTGGAGCCCTAGTCTCTTCTTTTGGTTTTGATTCCGGCTCAGCTCCCCCATAACCCCTCCGAGGGGCAGAAGATTGGGTGGCATAAATGAGATCCCTCACCATAGCTCTCAATTCCCTCATGTCTTCTACCATGGTGGGGTCAGCTTGAGGTTCAGCAGCAAGGGCATTGGCCCCTACACCCACTGGTGGGGTCTCACTACTAAGTTCAGTCTTAGTGGGGCAAAGGCCAGGTTTTTTAATGGGCTCTGCAGCAGTTTGCCAACTGGCTTTTAGTTCTTTCAGTTCTTTTCATAGTTCACTGACTTGCTGTGACTCAGAGTGGTTCTCTTTCTCGATAGGTCTATCGGGGGTCAGAGCAGTTCTCTCAAACCCCGCATATGGTTTCCAGACATCCTCATCATTTTCTGCCTCCCAAATTTCCATTATTAACCAACAGTATTCAGGAGGGTTAGCTTTTCTGTCTTGGAATTTTAACTTCAACATGAGCACACTTGAATAATGGCAGACTTAAGGATATGTTCCAACCTGACATGATTAAGTTCATTGACTGAGATACCCCCCTTTACGATGTGCCCTTTGCAAGGCCGGCTCTACCTGGGTCATGAAAGCAGACAGTTTCTCATTCTTCCACTGTTTAGCAGACTTAAATTTCCACATCAAATCCTTTCCAGATTCAGTACTGCCAAATACCTCTTCTAAAGCAGATATGTACTCAGCTGCAGAGGCCTCTGGGTTAGTGGACTGAAGAAACCAGATGGCTTCCAGTGCAGGCCCCCTCAAACTTGCCATAAGTCTTTCACGTGTCTCCCCTTCAGAGCACTGCCACTCTTGGACCAGGGGAGTGGCAGAGTTCATCCAGGTTTCCAAATCATTCTCTCCCACAGGCACAGGAACAGCACCTGAAAACAGCCTAAGCCTGCGGTAAGGGTCCAGGTACACTGAGGGTATCACAGTGGTGGATGCTACAATGGTGGGTGCCATAGGGGAAGCTGGGGAGGCCAAAGGAGGCTGAATGGAGGTAACTTCCTCAGAGTCCTCCAAAGCCTTCCACAAATCCTTAACTGTCTGTCCTTCAGCAGCTAGAAGTCTCAATAATTTGTCCTTAAATCCTTCTACCACTGGGGCCCCCCCCCAGAGGAAGATGGGTCACTGTGTAAATGAATGCCCATCTACCCTTTTTGGGACCCCTCTGGCGTAATAACAGGGGGTACTGCCTCAGGTTCTATGGGGAAGCTACAAGAAATGAGGGCCACCAAGGTCTGGGCAAACAGGTCTGAGTCCCACAACCGTACTTCAACTTTCCCCAGGCACTTAACTTTCCCCACAGTTTCCTCTACAGTGTCATTGGTAGTCCCCACAGGATATCTAACAGTAATAATGCATGGCAGGGGTTGACACCTTCAGCCTCATTCCACCCATCATGCGGTGCACGACCAGCTTGTGGAGAGAAATCCTCCACTTGGATGTAGTGAGTGCCTCCATTTCGGATTTTCCTGCAAATTTCCACTTGACTAAAATTCTAACTTTTGGCCACTTTGAGGCACTAATCCCAGCAGTGCCTCCAAGATGTAACCCCTAGATGACACTATTCTAAGGGCTACTACCCCTGTCGGTATGGCTATACACAGGTTGAGGGGCCTGAGTTCACTAATAAGGTGCCTCCACCCAGAGTTGTGGTATTTGGGTTGTTTGTCTGCACAGGTATAGCCCTCTGGGAAACTATAGCCACCCAACAACCCTCCTAGTGGCCTAGTATCTAACACAGTAGTAAATTCACAGTCAGTATGAAACAGTAATAATATGATCACACCCTTCACACATATCACCAGGGCTGGTCTTACAGTCACTTCCCTGAAGACCCCCTGGAAAATAAGGTTAGCAATACAGCATCACACTCTTAATACTGTAACCCAACTAATAATATGCAAACTAGCTAGGTTAAGTGTAAAACAAGACAATCAGGTTTATTTAGAGGCAGTGAAGAAGGGAGGGGCATAAATCTAGTTAAATGATTTGTGATCTGATTTGATTCAGGGATTGCATCTACTCTGTGTCCCACACTGATAGTCGCACAACACTGGGTACCCAGGATGGTAAGTCTGGCTAGCTAGAGGCGTTGCCCGGGGGTGGCCAGTGTTGCAGCTGATGGTGAGGCCCTTGGTGGAAAGAAAGGCAGTTAATGTGCAAACACCCAGATTATTTGTAATCCTAGCCGGTTGGCTCAGTCCTTTGAAAACCCAAGAAAAGTGAAACAATTAGTTGGTATCACAGATGATTTAAAGCTTCGTTGCAGGGAGCTACCCTGATTGTACTCACACTACCAGGAATCTGCTGCAAGGCAGGTGATATGTAGACCTTGTGATGACCGATGGACATGGGGAACCTGGGCTAACATGACACACCTCCTCTTCATGGCCTTTCCTCCAGGTGGCCACAACCTGCATGACGTTGCTGCACAGGGGCTGGATCCCTGAGCCAGTTTCTCACCAAAACAAGCTCTGACGCAGGAGTAGCGGCCTAGGCCGAATTGGCAGGACCTAGGCAGGATAAGCAGTCTGGCAATGTTTGTGATCTTCTGCTGGTGAAGCCTCCAGCTGGCGTAATGGGTTTGACCATGGATGAATAGGTCTTGACCCACATAACACATTCAGCACATTTAACATAAACAGATATCTCAGGATACAGTTTAGATCTGGTCCAGTAGCAATTCAGCAGCTTTACTGAGAAAACCTTTCGATCCGAGTATGTTTTGCACACAAGCTGGGCCGATCACTTCAGGAGCAAGTATTCAGTCCAAATTGCAAGTAGCACTAACAAACTTCTTCTCTTCTTCTACCTCACATCCAGGCTGGAATCAGAAAAGTCCAACTTCTGCTATAGGCAGACCCAAGCAGGAGAACATGGCAGGGAGGCAAGTTGAGACTCTTCCTGCCAATTTCCCTACGCACCTTCTGGAAGCAGCTGCTTGAAAGCTCGAGCTGTTCACACTTCAACCTCCAACTCTATCTCCAACTCTAACTGATCCCCTGTTTCTTGGCACACTGAGCATTTCCCTTGTAATTCCAAAGGTTCGGTTGGCTGAAGGAGCTGTCAGTCACAGTAAGGGCTCCCCCTCAAGGTTCATTTAGGCACCAACTAAAAACTTAAAAACTACAGAATTCTCTTCCCACAGAACACTGAGGTTCAGATGCATTTTAGGTCCCCAGTGGTTCTATTGGTCCAATTACTAGAAGTCCTGAACCCAACATGGGGGCTCCCAACCAAATGAATAAACTGCAAATGAAGCAGGTTAGAAAATTTCTCTATCTCTACTATAACAGCATATAAACAGTAAATAAGCACAGTTCCTGCATAAGCTCCCTCTTTGCAAGTAACGACTGCAGATTGGAGCAAATCAAAGCACTGTCTGGCTGGCCACAAGCCCTAAATCACTTGGACCCAGCACAGATCATTCACTAAACACAGGTCAGCTATTCTTTTAAAGGGACAGGCATGAAGGCTCAGCATGGCACTCTCACGCAAACACGCAGAATCACAGTGGAACAGGACACCAGCTTGGCAGTGGGCATTAGGTGCCCAGGAAGACTTGGTTACTTGGTAGATTAAGACAAAAGAAGGCCGAAGCCCATCGGGATTGTCCCCCACAAAATTGTGGGCCATTGTTCCTAGATGTTATTAGATTTAAGCCATTTATCTATGCCCTTTTTAAAGGCAGTGAAGATATTAATGTCCACCGATTCCTGTGGAAGCCTATTCCACAATCTAGGCTCTGTTATGGTGTAAAAGTTAAGTCTCCTGCTTGTTCTAGTCTTGCTTACTTCGAGTTGGTTATTGTGAAGTGTAGGAACTATCTTCCTCTGCAAAAAGGCAAGTCCACATTGCTGCATCTGTTCTGGTGAATGTGGGATTTTAAATACTGCATTACGGTAAACCCCAAATTGGTAGGGGGTTACACTTCAAACTAATATTAGTTTTCAAAAGCAGTCAACCATTACCTTTTATATCTGAGGTACTTTTTCTTTTTACTTTGTGTAATTAGAAGATTGTTTTCCAGATGTTAGTAGGAGTGAAGTGTGGGATAGCACTCTGCCTGGCAGCTATCTCTAGCCTCCCCCAACTACATCATCAGCATTATGACCTCAGTGACTGTGACATCACTGTTGCTTCGGAACATGCACTCAGTAGCTGTCAGGTCAGCCACTTGAGATGTCACTGTCAGTGAGATCACAATTCTGGTGATGAAGTGTGGGAATCTAAAAACAGATACTGTATGTCAATTGCAAAACCAATAGCTGTTTCCCACATCCATCACAATATTTATCACATCAAAGACTTTCTAATGAGGAAAAGGAAAAAGAAAAATGTTTCAGAAATAAGTTACAACTGACTGCTTCTTAAAATGTGTATTAATTTTCTGACTGCCTATTCTGACTTCACTAGCTCTTTAAATGTCTTTATCATATCCCCACCTCTCCTTCCTCTCTTCCAGGGTGTACATACTGAAGTCCATTAGTCACTCATCACAGGGCTTTGATGCAGACCCTGCACCATTTTAGTTCTCTCCTATGGACCACCTCCACTCTGTCTCTGTCATTTTGGAGATGTGGTCTCCAGAACTGGACATAGTACTCAAGGTGAGGTCTTACCAGAGATATATACAGGAACAACACCACCTCTCTCTTTCTGCTGGTGTACCTCTCCCAATGCAACTAAGCATCACACTAGCCCTCCCAAATGCCTTGTCACACTGCCCACCTTTAGGTCATCCAATAGGATTACTGCTAGATCTCTTTCCTGCTTGGTGGTTGTCAATACCACTCCACCCTTTTTATACTTCACCCCTAGGTTTATGTGCCTTAAGTGCATTATGTTGCACTTTTTTGAATTGAAACCCAGCTGTCATACCTTAGAACACTCCTGGGGTTTCTCAGTTCTTTGTTCATCATCCCCCCTCCCAGAGTGTCCACCCTGTTGCAGATTCTGGTGTCATTCGCAAACAGGCAGGTTTTCCTTTACAACTTCTCTGTAATGTCACTTATAAAGACATTAAAGAGGACCTGTCCCAGCACTGATCCTTGAGGCACCCTATTTGTTGCCCTCCCTTCCTCAGATGAACTCTGTTTACCACCACCCTCTGATGCCTATTTCCTAACCAATTTCTTACCCAGTTTACCACCTTTGGACTCACTCCTAAGCTACCTAACTTGCTCACTAGTCACCTGTGTGGAACGGTGCTAAAAGCCTTACTGAAATCGAGGTAGACCACATCCACAATTCCATCATGATCTAATTCCTTGCTCACCCAGTCAATGAAATCTATCAGATTCGTTTAATAAGACCCCCCACCTACCCCACCATGAATCCATGGTGCCTCGGGTCTTGCAACCTATTGGATTCAAGATATTCTATAATCGTTTTCTTCAGCAGTGTTTCCATTAACTTTCTCACCACCAATGTCAGGCTAACTAGTCTATAATTGTCAGCATGTGCCCTGCTATCACTTTTGTGACGTGGTCTTCCCTCCTACAGTCCTATGGAACCACTACTGTTTCTAGTGAGATGTTAAACAGAACTGTCAGAGATGCAGTCAGTTCCTCCCTGATCTCCCTGAATACCCTTGGTTGCATTCCATATGGCCCCATTGCATTGTCCACTTTCAGATTAGCAAATTCCTTCAGGACTCTCTCTCCTCTAAAAAAGGACCTTTGTTCATTTCACCCTTTCAAAGATCCTGTTACTTTGTTGGGCTCCATCCCCTTCCCCTTTCTCTGTAAACACTGAGCAGAAGTATTTGTTCAGGATGTCTGCCTTTTCCTGGCCCCTACTGCACATTGCCCTGCCCCCTCCTTCTTAGGGCTGCAGTGGGTGGAGCCCTCCAGTCCTTTTAGGATCACTAAGAAAAAGGACTCTGCATTCCTTCTGAATGAATAATATGTTGGATTGCATCACAGTGGCCTCCGTGTCTGTGGAACAGTCAGCCCATGTTGTCCATACTGACCATAGCACTGCACTATTTCACAGTGCCGGCAGTTATAGTGTACCACACAGGGGGAAAAAAGCCCTTTGCCTGCTTCCATGCCAGTCAAGAGTTCTCCTCCCCCAACCCTTTAATTTAAAAAAAATGATGTAATCATAGAATGAACTCAGACTCTGAAGCACACCATATTAGAATATAAAATGCATTTGCTGTATTTCATGGTGGGGGGGCACCGCTTTACACGTGACAGAATTCATCATGAGGCTGAGCTTTTAAATGGAGCTAGACACAGGGCTCAGCAAGACGGACGAACGCAGCAAGCTATACTTAGATTTTTTCTGTGGCCTGGAAAACCTGCTAGTCCCAGTGGAAAACAAGGCGTAATCAGAGCTTACCTTCACTTCCGGTTTGGACCGAGTATTTCGAGTTACGTAGTCGGTTTTGTAATTGTCTTTCAGGGTAACAACATTTTGTTTTTCAAAACTGAGAAAAAAAAGAACTCTAAAAGTTATGGAACAGTGCACACTAAAGGGGAAAGTGTTTAAGGAAAGGCACACTAAGCCAATTCGCTCCTGCTGTCAACAAATATAAGTCCAGACTGTGTTGTTTATTAATCTGGGAGCCTGCCCCTGCCATCAGCAAATTCACGGTGGTGTCACCATGCCCTCTTTACTCCCCCACCCCCATTCAGTCCCAAAACAGAAAGCTTTGCATGAAAGCTTTCTTTCCTTCTTTCTTTCTTTCTTTCTTTCTTTCTTTCTTTCTTTCTTTCTTTCTTTCCTTTAAAGAGCAGGGTTGAAGGGGTTCTATAGACTGACTCTGAGTGCTCCTTGTGCACCGAGCTCCTACGGTGACTGCCTCAGAGTCAGTCTGTAAAGCCCCTCCAACCCACCCTTGCCATCAGCAAATATGTTCCCTCCATTCCTCTGTCTCTCTCTCTCTCTGGTAAATTTAAGGCTCCCAGAGTACATGTCCAAAACACTTCACATTTTAAGGTTAGGCTCTCAGTATTACCTCCCCTTAGTTCTAACTGAACGAGTTCAGTCCATGTCTCCGTTTCTGCCGATACAAATGTGAGCATAAATATGTATTAGTAATCACAATCTATGAATACTTAGATTGAAAATAAAATATGCTACAGTAGTTCATCTGTTTTTCATTTTTAATATAATAATATCTGCAGTATCCAATGTTTATAGTGATGTGGCCTGACATGCAAGTGATTTTTTCGTCCTGGATATATCATATTCATTTAGATTTACCTAGACAAATTTAAACTGATTGTTCTGTTCTGGATTACTGATTTACTGTCTTTAACTCTCTTACAGATGTCGGGTACATGTAACTATGTTAAAGTGGTGGGGTTTTCCGGTTGTCATCTGTCCCACTAAATCTCCTACCATAATCAGTGAAGATTTTCTTCTAAATCACAATTGTTTGGATCACTGAATGAGAGACGATCACCCTATAGGATCTCTAGTGAAGAGTCACATCCTATGATGAGATGACAAATCCCTGTGATACTGGGACCTCCAAGAAACTGAGATGATGATGTGTCATTGACATAATTATATTTTGTTAATTCAGGCTGTCTCTTCACTGACAACACAGAGTTATTTGAAGTCCTGATTAAGAACATGACATATTATTTAGGATATTTTTGTTAGTATTTCATAATACACGGGATCCTATATTGTATGGCATATATGTGGTATGGAGTATTGTTTTTTTAACGTTTTGGATTGCTGTGGTGGATCTATAGTAGAATAGTGCATCTGTGTATTAGTTTATTTACAATGAGTGTTTTATATTGGGGAGGGCATGTCAATATAATGTCACTGCACCATTACTATTTAAGCGTTCTTTGGTAAATTCACTGTAACGCTTGATAAAGCTCTGTGTCTGGGAGAGAAATGCCGTTGGGTTGTTTATCTGAGGGTGTGGTATCAGTAACTTTTCTTTTAAACCTGGTACCAGATTGACTTGGTTCTGCAAGGTTATAATTTATATTTCCAATCTCTCCTCCTTTCTGCTGTAATTACGTAAAAAGAAAAGAATAAAATGCCTTGCTCCTAAGTAATGTATTGACTTGTGAGTTTCACGGACATGGGGGACTGTGGGCAGAAACAAGCCTCATTGTAGACTTTCCCCTTCTTTGTTTTCCCCTCTTCACCTTTCCTTTCTTTCTTTGCCTGACAATTTTGCCACCTTTAAAACCCCCAGTTAGTGAGGTTTCTAAATTAGGATTATTGGTGCCCATATTATTATTGTAGCATCTGCTGGCTTCTATTGGACTTACTTTTATTTGTGCTTGGAACTAACCCTCTGTTCTCTAATAGCGGAGGGAATCTTTCTGGAATTAAACAGTCTCAGTGCAGTAAAATAAAGCAGATGAATATCTTGGCCTGGATATTCAAACTGCGCAAGGCTGAGGTGCAAGCCTGGGCGCAGCTCAACTTTATTGCGCAGGGGTGTGGCCTGGGCGATATTTAACGGAGCTGCGCTATGGCACAGCAGCTTTGAATATCACACCCTGGCCACCCCCACTGTGCATAGTGCAGTGGCACTGCGACAGCGCAAGTGGCCAGAGTGGAGCATGGAGATGCGCTAGCGCAAGTGCCATTCGCCTTGCACAGCACCTGCGGTATTCAAAAGAGGACATGCAAATGGGGCCATAATTTATGCAAGGTGCACATGGGGCCATTTGCATGTCATTATGGCCCCATTTGCACCCCATTAGGATGCAGGTGCGCCGAGCCCCAATGACTTGCGCCTGGCACCCTGCCAGGCAGCAGCCATCGGGGACCGACGCCCCTTGCAGCCCGATCACGGGCATTTGTCTAAAAGAAAAACCCCCTCTAATATCCCTGGTGGTCCAGTGAACCCCTAAGTGCCCAATGGCGGGCATCGGTATAAACCCCCCCCATCCAATATTCCTGGTGGTCCAGTGGACCCCTATGTGTCGATCCACGGGCATTGGTATAAACCCCGTCCAATATCCCTGGTGGTCAGTGGACCCCTATGTGCCCGATCACGGACGCCGGTATAAAACCCCCATCCAATATCCCTGGTGGTCCAGCGGACCGCCTCTGCCAATCACGGGCATCTTTAAAACATAGAACAGTCCTATTACCCTGGTGGTCTAGTGCCCCCCTCCCTACCCACTGAGCCCCACTGCCCAGCTCCCCGTCAGCCAGCCGGCGGCAGCACCCCACCCACCTGCTGCCCGCCGCCCATGACTGACAGCAGTAGGGCTGCCGCCCATTGGTTCACAGCATGAGCCAATGGCGAGCAGCCCATACTCAGTATTCATAGTCAGATATGTGAATGAATTTATTCACATATTTGGACTGTGTTAAGGAGAGCTGCACGCCCATTGGCTCATGCTGTGAACCATCGGGCGGCAGCTTCACCGAGCTGTCAGTCGGTGGGCGGCAGGGCGGCAGGCGGGTGGGTGCTGCTGGCCAGCTGACCGGGAGAGCAGGGAGGTGGGGCTCAGTGGGTGGTGGGGAGGGGGTACACTAGACCACCAGGGTAATAGGACTGTTCTATGTTTTAAAGATGCCCGCACTGGCAGAGTGTGGTCCGCTGGACCACCAGGGATATTGGACGGAGGGGGGTTTATACCGATGCCCGCGATCGGGCACATAGGGGTCCACTGGACCACCAGGGATATTGGATGGGGGTGGTTTATACCGGTGCCCGTGATGGGGCATGGGGGGGTGCCGACATGTGCGGCAGAAACTCGGGTGGCCACCCACAAGTGGCAACTGCCGTGTTGCGCCCTGCAATGTGGCAGCTCACCTGTGGGTGGCCATCATTTGTTCCTTTTTTTGGGGGCTTAACTTTGTGCAGCGCAGGTAGGGGTCATGCATGACTCTGCACATCCTGGGCTGAATATCGGGCTGTGCAGGTTATGCATGGGCATGCCCCCCACCTGTGCCTGCATATATTACTGATGCATCTGCAGATCGGGATTTCCAGTGCGACTTTTCCTTTTTGAATATCGCGCTGGGGCGCATCAGTGGATTGTGCATGGTGCAACACTGTTGCTCCATGTGCAATCCTTTTGAATATCTGGGCCCTTGACAGTATCGTTAATCCTTTATCTGCTGTAGGTGTTATGAGAAACTCCTGAAAACAGTACAACTTGACCGTGGGCTGTTCAAACCCCGAGTGTAGTTGTAAGCAGAATCTTCAGCAGAGGAACTGGCTTCTTCTCTTGACAATTGAACTCAGTGCTACCATTGGAGGTAGTAACCAGTGAGAGCCTTATAATCAAAGGTTAGGGAGGAGGAAGAAAAATCATCTGGTGCTAGACGATGGCAGTTAGTTAAAAAAAAGTGAAAAGTTTTCCTATTCTTCACTGCAGCAAGCCAGTGGCAGTGTCCATCTTTCTGCATGAGGTGGCTGAGTGGGAGAGCTGCATATGAGCTGCTGACTCCTGCACATACCAAACAGCTTGCACCTGCCTCCCCTCCCCTCCCCTCTCCTTCTCTCCTGAACCTTAATCACCTTCTCTTCAGTAAATTTGGTTGTGCAGGGAATCAAAACTGCATTGTTTCTTCTCTTATCGTTGGGAATCAAGGATGAATAGACCTGACGGAAAGCAGACTTCCAGAGTTTATCATGTTTCCTCAAGGTTCAGGTGAGTCTCCTGGAGACTCACTTGGGGCATTTTCAAAGCCCACAACTAATGCAAGGTGATTGCGTCAAACAGATGTGATGCAACTTGCACCTTGTATCATATTTTGCGGCATCCCCAATTCAGATATGCAGTCTGCATCTGAATCTGAACCCTCTGTGCCAATTGGCACTGCACTTCCATTGCATCTACAAGCAGGGTGTGCCACACCGCAAAGGGGGCTTGTGCCGCAGCGGAGCTGCAACATCCCCTTTTCTGGGATGCCAGAAGCCCCACCATGGCTGCAGCAAGGTTCTGGAGTTAGACCACTGAAAAGGTGGTCTAAGCCCCTTGGGCCACTGCAGTCACCATGGAGACTTGTTTGTCAAGGGCCCTGATGGGCATTTAGGGAGGTGGCATTGGCAGGGGGTGACATAGATGCCTTTGGGGAAGGGATGGGTGAGCATCTGATAGCAGTAGCACCCATCAGGGGTGCCAATTTATGCACAGGACTGTGATGGACAGGGAATGGCATTTGGGCTGTATGGGAGACTCACGGTGCCATGGCCCCACAAGGGTACAGCCCTGGAGGCTGCTGTCTGGGCTGTGCCCATGTGGGGCCATGGCACTGTCTGCTTCCATATCCCTCAAATGCCATTCCATGTCCGCCACAGTCCTGTGCACAAATTGGCACCCCCGATGGATGCTACTGCCATCAGATGCTCACCCACCCCTTTCCCAAAGGCATCCATGCCACCCCTGCTGACGTCGGACTCTGTCTGCCTGCCCTGTGTGTGTGGACCCCACCCTGAACATCCCAGCTCCTCCGTAGTTGTGATGAGTGGGGGTGATCAGAACCCTGTGGCATTACCCACAGGTGTGTCATGTTCTTTGCCGCATGCCCACATATGCAGCACATCCTGGGGTTCTGGTGCAGGGATCCTGTTCTTCCTGAATTTGGTGCAGGATCCCTGACACAACTGGGATGTGGTGAAGCCACTAGATCGCTGCAACTTGCGGTGCTCTAGCGGGTCTGAAAATCCAGCCCACCATGTCTGGCTTTGACCATTTAATCTGAGCTAGGACACATGATCATTTAATCAGATTGCTCATTCCATCAATATTTACCCAACCTGATGGAAAATACACAATTTAGATACCATCTTTGCTTAACCTAACTTTTATTTAAGAATATCATGCCCAAGACCTCCAAGTCTGACTTTGCTTCCCTAGAAAGCTGGTTCCTTCACAATCATCTTGTCCTTAATGCTAATAAAACTAAGTGTATGCTCTTCTCACATTGTCCTATTCCTAATCTTCATCCCCCACCCCTTCACATCTCAACCCTAGAAGAAGAGACCTTGGAGGTAGTTCACTCATTTAAATATCTGAGATTCACTTTGGATCCCATGCTCTCCTTCAGCTCCCATGCCTCAATCATTGCCAAATCTCTTAATCAGAAACTAGGTCTCCTCTACCATATTCATCTGCTTCTCATGTCTGCCTCCTGCCAGAAAATTGCATCCTCCTACCTTATACCTCTCTTAACCTACTGTGCTCCCCTGCTCCTCTCTACCAACTCTGCCTCTATGTCCCTCCTCTCTGAAGCATAGCACAGGATTGGAAGGCTTGCTTTGGGGGTAAAAGCCCGCTCGCACCACTGCGATGTCCTCTCCTCACTAGGCTGGTTTACTTACATTGATAATTTAAAGTACTCCTCCTTGAGCCTCATATTCAAGCTCGTCCATGACTTTACACCTCCTTGCCTTGATGAACTCATGCACTTCTGGCATGCACCGTGCACTCTTTGCTCCACCTCACCCCCCTTCTTGTCCTACTGAAACTATGCTTGACCACTTCTAGGAGATCATTCTCATTTGCTGCTCTATCTCAGATTGGAACTCTCTTTCTCCAACAATCTTGTCTTGCTCCTCTTTCACTCTGTTCCAATCTAAGTTATCTGCCTCATTATCCCCCTCTTCAACCTGTTCTTGCTTCTCCTGTATAGGTCCCCCCTTCTCCCCCTCCCTACCTAATGTACCCCTGATGTGCACTTCACTAATTAATGTTGTGATGAACCTATTATCATGTGCCAATGCCTAATCCCTGTTTTTACTTACTGTATCTCTTAACCTGATGAACCTTGCTAAAGTATTTTATCATTGCTTTGTCTTATTGTTTCTTCTAAATGTCGAATGTTTTATCTCTCTGTTAATTTGCACTATTAATGTCCAATGTATTACCACTCTGTTAATTTGCACTGCTACTGTATGTAATCCATACCCGGGTCGCCCCAGAAAAAGGGACTGTATTGTCTCAGTGGACTCACCCGGTCACCAAAACTCAAACAAATAAGTCATCCTCTGTCAAACTTCGTCAGAATCCTTAATCTATTTACCTGTAGATGTGTCATCTACTGTACAAATAAGGTCTATAAATACGTGAGCCCAACTGAGTTGAAGAACTAGCCCCATATAAAAAACAAACATTTGAAGAAACAACTAATTTTACTCAAACAGGGAGAAGAAAATTTAACAGATGGGTGGAAGCAGGCAACTATCTCGAGGCTCAGCACTAACCAGCCTTTAGGTCAGACTGCCCTAAAAACTTATTTATTCAGTTTAGCATTTTTAGATGTTTATTAATTAAGAAATGCTGCATATTTTAATTTTAATCTTAGTATTATTTTAGTTTTACTGCTGTTTGGTTTTAGTTTTGTACAGGCGCTTTGATAATTTTGAAAAGCGCCTTTTATAAATAAATATAACTTGACAGAGTCCTTAGGACCTGCCACAGAGGGTTAGTCTCAGAAATGAGGGACATCTGACAACTGCAAGCTATCTTAGGGAACGGCTGTGGAAATGTGACACTGTTCTCTACTCACATCCATACGAACATATGAAAATGGCAGCAGATACAGGCCATAATGGTCTATGAAGTCTGCTTGAGTGTGCAGCTCCCAGTCTTAATCTACTACAGCTGCCCCACCACCCATTTCCTGTCCACCTGATTTATCCACCCAGGCCACCACTGCCCCTCCCCACCCCTCCCTCAATTTTGACCTTTCCTTTGATCCTGTTCCTCCCCCCTTAAAACTGCCCAAAGTTTTCAGTGATATCACCTCCTCTGGCAGCTCATTCCACCTTGGTACCACCCTTTCCATGAAATAGTGCCTCCTCATTTCCCTCTTGAATCTTCCCCCCCTTTCAATTTCAGACTGTGCCCTCTTGTGTTCTTCCCCCCTTTAGTCTGAAATACCCTCAGTACTAACCCTATTTATGCCTTTTAAGTATTTGAAGGTCTCAACCATATCACCTCTATCCCCTTTATCCTCTAAGGAATACATGTTGAGTTCCCTCAGTCATTCCTCATAAGGTTTTCCCCCTAGGCCTAGGATAATATTTGTCGCCCTATGCTGCACCCCCTCCAGTAGTTTGACATCCTTCTTTAAATAGGGGCACCAGAACTGCACACAGTATTCCAAGTGTGGTCTCACCAGTGACCTGTACAATGGCAGGATGACTTCCTCTCTCCTTGAGGTGATTCCTGTTGACATGTACCTCAGCATTTTATTATCTTTGGCTGCTGCCTTCCTGCACTGAGCAGTTTGTTTCATGTCCCCTGTGACTAGTACCCCCAGCTCCTTCTCCTCCTCCTCTGAAATGGCTATCTGCACACCTCCCAGCCAGTAGCTAATCCCAGGGTTTCTGGCTTCCAAGTGCCTGACCTTGCACATCTTAATGTTGAACCCCAGCTGCCATATGTCTGACCAGTGCTCAAGCTTTGCCAGGTCCTTTTGGAGTTCTTACCTCCCTTCCACACTGTCCATCCTCGCACAGATCTTTGTGTCATCTGCGAACAGGCTGATTTTATTCTTAATCCTGTCTGCTATGTTATCAAAGAAGATGTTAACAAAGGTCCTAGTACTGAGCCCTGTGGGATCCCACTGGTTACAGCTCTTGGTTTTGAGAGTTCTCCCCTTCAATTACCCTCCACTGCCTATCCTGCAGCCAGCTCCTAACCCATCCAGCCAGTTTCTCCCTGGCTCCCAGATGCCTCATTTTACTGTTTATCTTTCCATGTGACACTGAGTCGAAGGCCTTGCTGAAATCCATATACTGGACATCCACTGCATGGTCCTTATCGAGTGCCCTTGTCACCCATTCGAAAAAGGGAATCAGGTTGGTCTAGCAAGATCTTCCTGAGACAAACTCATGCTGCCTTTCATCCTGGAGACCATTCGCTTTCAGAAAGATCACTAGTCTCTCTTTAAGAATGGTCTCCATTAGCTTCCCTACAATGGAGGTAAGGCTGACCAGCCTGTAGTTACCTGTCTCATCCCTGGGTCCATGCTTGTGGAAAGGCACCATATGTGCCATCCTCCAGTCCTGGGGCATGCACCCTGTCTCCAGAGAGATGTTGAACAAGTCTACCAGTGGGCCCCCCAAGACCTCCACCAACTCCCTCAGGACTCTTACATGAATACCATCTGGTCTTGGCACCTTCTACACCCGCTGGGACTTAAGGTCCTCCAAAACCCTGTTCCCTGGGATTTTCCCATCCATTACCCCCACTCCTCCCGTGCCCACCTCACTCCTCCCCTGAGGCACGGGCCCATCCTTTTCCCTGGTGAAGACCAAACAGAAGTACTCATTGGGTGCCTCTGCCTGGTCTCCACCCCTCCTTTTCTGCTCACCCCCATCTCTCTTTATCCTGACAATCTCATCTTTACAGCTTCTTTATTTCCCTCATGTACCTGAAGCTTTAGCCACCCTGACTACTCTACTCACCTATCTAAATTTCCTCAAGTACTCCTCCCTATCCACCTCTTGCATGGATCTTTTATACCTGCTAAAGGCAGCCCTCTTCTCCCTCACTTTCTCTACTACCTGCATAGCCAGCTCGGCCTTTTGGTCCTGGACTTCTTACTCTGGTTCTTTGCACACGTGTTAGTGGCCTCCGCCAGATCCAGCTTGATAATAGACCATTTTTGGTCAGCATACATGTTTGGGTGGATCCTGGCAAGATGCCCCTCTAATATGTCTCTCATCCTACCAAAGCCTGCCCTTCTCATAGGGGTGAGAAAAGTGTAGGGAAGGCTTTAACTGGCCCCCGATGCCATCACCTGGATGGAGAATTTTACAGGCCTGTTGGGGTCCTCCTCTCTCCCTCCATATCTCTGCAGTTGTCTTACTGTCTTAAGTTAGAGTCACAGGTAGAGCAGAGTATTATATTCTCAGGTAGAAAACCTCTACCTCTCATCCCACTCCCACAGGATTCATTGCTGGCTCCTGAAGGTATTGCAGCCCATTCATTCCATGGATCATGTTTCTATTAGGGCAGTGACACCTGCAATATTAGACTGCATGTTGATTATCCCATTTGAACTGTGCAATGGTTGAATTTATGGAAGTGTGCCTTCAGATGACATCATATTCAGCCTCTGCATAAGGAAAGTCTCTGAGGCCTTACTGCCAGGAAACCCTATTAGACCGAGGTCCAGTTCCCCCCTCCCATGTGTGCAGTCCCCCTTCTCAACCCCCTCACCCAGAATACGCCCCCGTGCCATCCATATCTACCCTACTTAGAGCTTGCAAGTATGACATCACGGATGGCTTGGTGCTTCCCTTTGAGCCCCCCTCCCAGTGCCCATAATTCTCAGGGGCTGCTCACATGGCCCACTTCACTGATCATAAGCCACAAGCATGGCATACTGAGTGGTGTAGGCACATACAGTATGATTAGCACTGTGTAGTCCACAGCTGCTCCCAACTACTCAAACACAGGGCCCACACTCAAGATTTTGCAAGGTTGCACAGTCTACATTAGATTTTCCTGCTATGGGCAGTACATCATGGTGTGGGGGAACATTACAGCACCGTTGGACTGCTCCCCACCCCCAAGCCAGTGTCCTCCATTGTGGGCTAAATGTGAGCTGTGGCTTACTGCAATTCAGGTGAGTGGGCCAGTGTGACTGATATCAGCGAAATCAGAGGAGTGGGCACCACTGTGACTACACCATCTGTCTAAACCAGCAAGTCATTTGAAATATTTTACTGATTTATTTACAGATGGCATCAGGAAGGGAGCAACTAGATGGGGAGGGAAGACGCAGATGCTGGAACCTCAAGAAGAACAACTTCAAGGGTAGTGGAGAAACTGAAATGGCCTTACATTTCCAGAATTTCTCAGGCAGGTGTCATTGTGCACAGGGCACTTTCCTGTCCTGCATTTTGAGATGTCCTGAGATGCTCAACGTGCTGTTTCAGCATGTCAGTCACATGTTGTTTGCAAGCATCCTTCTGCTACTGTTTTCAGGTCTGCTGGGCTAATTTGGCTGTTAGTGTGGTAGGGACTTGGTCTTTCTCTTGCTGCTCCTATATAGTGATGCTGCTGGTTGCAAACTCTTGCCACTGGTTCCACCATGCTGAAAGACTAGACCCCATTTGAAAAACAATACAGTTATCTTCAATGGGTTTTAAATTGTATTTGTTTGCCTTACAATACTTTTATGAGCAGCTTACATGCACACTGTCCAGTAATAATGGATGATGGGGGGTAATCATTATCAAAGTATAGTCAAGACTTCTCAAAGTAGACCTCTTTTTCCGTCATACCATATGCATAACTTCTTGTTGGTCAGGGTGTTGAAGGAATTTAATCACCAGAGATCATTGAGCTGCAGGGGTTGTGAGTTTGAGGCCTAAGGCATGATGGGTTCGCTCCATCTCCAGCTGTCTATCTAATGGTAGGTCTAGTAATATGTAGATGAGGCCTTGTAAAAATGGAATCATGGTGGTGCCCTCTACTCCCACAGGAAGATTATAAATCCTGAGGTAATGCCTCTTATTTCAACATTCTGCACCCTCTAATTTTTCTTGCATACTCAGAACTATATAATGGAGCCAAACTGTGGCACATTCCATCAAATCTACTCTCTGGTCAGTTGCCACCATTTGGTCTTCGGTGGCCAGCTGGCACTTCTCCAGTTTCTTGATATCTGGGCAGAGGACCTTTGTAATAAGCCACTCTTCTATTCTGAAGTCCCTTAGTTCCTTTAGGATTGCATGCAACTGTCCCCAAATTCACAACATAGCCATATCTTTACAGCACCTCATGAGTGTGACAGCTGTCATTTTTCAAATCCTGGCCAAAATGTTTTTTTTTTACATCCTGAAAGGTGGTTTCACAGTCCTTGTGTGGAATCATCTTTCAGGCAGGAGCTGAAAATGTTCTCTACCCTTGTTCATGAGGTGGGGTCATAAGAAGGCTATGTTGAAAATTTGGTGTAAAAATATTCAAAAACAACCAAGTTATGAGCCTATGCTGACTTTTGCAAATGCAGGCTAATAACTTTTGTAATTTTCAATATGTTTCCCCCAAATTCACAACATAGCCATATCGTTACAGTACCTCTTGAGTGTGACAACTATCACTTTTCAAATCAGGCCAAAATGTGTTTTTTTAACATCCCAGAAGGTGATTTTGCATTGCCTGTGTGAAATCACCTTTCGGGCAGGAGTTGAAAGATTTCTCTGCCCTTGTTCATGAGGTAGGGTCATAAGAAGGCTATGTTGAAAATTTGGTGTAAAAATATTTAGAAACAATAAAGTTATGAGCCTACGTTGAATTTTTCGAATGCAGGCTAGTACTGTAACTTTGGTAATTTTCAATGTTTGTACCTTAAATTTACATTTGATATGCTTACGCAACTGGATGAGATAATCTGAGATGATGCTTGTGTAACTTGATTTGCTTTGTGGCTTTCCGCCTCTCTATCCATGGGCTATACCACCCTGTAGGGTTACGACGTAAGGAACCCTAGAGGAGGAGGAGGGTTCCCCCCTTACAGGTGCCGGGGATGAATGCATCGGCTAAAGGTAGGTTAAGAAGAAGCCCATGGGGAAGAGAGACGAGCCACTGGAGGAGGAGGGGTGGATGGTGGGCAACGAGAAAGAATCCTGGTGAGGCCAAGGATGTTTGTGACCTTTTACTCGATGGGGGAGTGACGTTGTTGCTCCACCCATCGAACCACGGGCTTATAGCCCTCCCAATATAGCCATATCTTTACAACACCTCATGAATGTGACAGCTGTCATTTTTTAAATCCTGGCCAAAATGTTTTTTTTATATCCCAAAAGGTGATTTTGCAGTCCCTGCACAAAATCACCTTTTGGACTGGAGTTGAAAATGTTCTCTGACCTTATTCAGGAGGCGGGGTCATAAAAATATATGATTTAAATTTGGTACAAAAATATTAAAACAAAAATTATGAGGCTATGTTGAATTTTACAAACGCAGGTTTATAACTTTGGTAATATTCAATATTTTTACCCCACATTTTCAATGTAATATTTCTTTACAGTACCTCATGAATGTGACAGCTGTCATTTTTCAACTCCTGCCAAAATGTGTTTTTGTATCCTAAAAGATGATTTCACAGTCCCTCTGCAAAATCACCTTTACACAAGGAGTTGAACATTTCTCTGCCCTTCTTCATGAGGCAGGGTCTTAAGAAGACTATATTGAAAATTTGGTGTCAAAATATAAAAAAAGAAAATTCAATATTTTTACCCTAAATTGCTCAGCTGCAGCACTATCAGCTCTGGCCAGATTTTGTTTAACCTTGCAGTCCCTCACCTGGTCTTCCTCTTTTTGCCTACATATCTAAAATATGCCTTGTCCCCTTTTGTTACAGCCTGGGCTATTCCCTCTTCTGTTTAGGCCTTTACACTCCTTACTACTTTCTCTGCTCCCCTTTGTTTTCCCTGATACACCTCCTATCTGCCTCCCTCTGTGCCTTCTTGTATCTCCCTATCCTCCTCCCTGTTTGCCTCCTTGTACCTTTTGAATGCAACCCTTTTAGGCTTTACCTTTTCACCATCACTTTTGAGAATAATAGTGGTCTCTTTTTCCTCTTGTTTTTGTTCACTTGCTTGAAACAAAGGTTTGTTGCCTTCACTATGTGCCCTTTTAGCTTCATCCACTGTTCCCCCCCTTCACAGGTCATTCCCCCCACCAGGTCATCCTTGAGGCATCCATTCATCTTTGTAAAACTTTCCCTCCTGAAGCCCCCGACCCTCGCTCTTGTGTGGTTTGATTCCACAGCCATCCTTATATCACAATGAACTGTATGGTGATCACTGGTCCCCAGGTGGCCTCCCACCTTGTGTTCAGCTACAATCCCTGTTAGTGGGTAACTGGTCCAGTATTGCCCCATCATTAGTGGATTCACTGACTCTTTTAAACAATTGCTTAGACAGCATCTTGTTGCCTCAGCCAGCTGCGACTGTTTCCACTAGGAGGCTGTAATCACTGACCCACTTCCCTGAGTCCTTGAATTGGAATGCTGCCCCCTGGTGTCCAGGAACTCCTCACTCCCTTGACTCCCCCCTACCCCTCCCTTACATCCCTTGCCCCTTCCACACCCCTCTTCTAGGCTTCACCTCCCCCTCTCCCCACACTGTTACCCCACTTGGCCCTCCTCATTCCCATCCCTCCTGCTGTGTCTCTGTCCTGCTCCCTTGTCCACATATGATCCTTATTTTGATTTATCTGAAGCATTCACTGTACTTTGCCATGTGTATATAGCTTTGTCTACCTTTTGTACCTTCTGTTAACCACCCCTGAGTCACCTGATCCCAGTACAACTATGAGAGATATCTGATTTGTTTTGCTTATCTTACTCAATAGGCTGTCTGAATTTATATCTCAACAGAATGTTCCATATGTAATTGTTGATTGCAATATTGTTTACCCTACTTTACTATTTTGCCCTTGTACATAATTCCTGTGATGTGGAACCTAGGTAAAGAGCTTTTAGCTTAAAGGTACTAATCTGAGATATTAATAGATATTAATAAAATAGTTGCCTGAGGAACACACCCTGCAGGGAGAACAGGATGTCTTTAATTCCAGCTGAAGTTGTAGCTGGGAGGCTCCAATCTACATCTAACAGATTGAAATCCCAGTCACCCACCAGCAGCACCTCCCCATTTTCTGCCATTTTGTCAATATTTCCATCAGTACCTTATCTAACTCCTCCTCCTGTACCGGAGATCTGTCGATCACACCGGTGCAAATAATGGCTCTGTTCCCTGTCTCCAGGGAGACTCACAGTACCTCTGCCCCTCCCTGTATTTCCTGAATGTATATCACTTTTATGTCTTCTCCTCACATAAAGCACCACGACCACCTTTTCTTCCCACCCTGTCTATCCTGAACAGAGTATGCCCTGGTATGGCCATGTCTCAGTCATGGTTTTCAGTGCACTGTGACTTGGTAATGGCTGCAATATCCAGGTCTGCTTCTGCCATTTATTGAAATGTTTCACCAGGAAGGCACGCTGAGCAACAAGATAGTACAAGTATAGCCTGCCAGTGGCAGTTGTCAAGTAGAACATGGTGCAGGAGGAGGTGTGGGAGAAGGGGAGAGGAAGGGGAGTGGCTAGGGATGCTGGACTGAGCTGAGAGGGGTCTGGCTAGGTATAACAGTCACAGGTGCTGGCAGCAGAGAGGTGGAGATGGAGCCCTGTTTTGAATTGACCAAGTGTGGGAGCAGAGGAGATTTCAGTGTTAAGGCTATTCCACCAACAAGGAGCCCGATAGGTAAATGAGCGCTGGCCCATGGAAGTTCTGCAAAGTGGGACAATCAGGGGATGAGATTCTGAGCGTCTTATGTAACGGTGGTTACTACTAGGGCTGAGGAGAGATAGAATCGCACTGAGTGCTAGGCCCATAGTGATTTTCTTAGCCATGGTGCATGTTTGATATTTTAAGTGATTAGAGAGTTGCAGCCACCCAGATTGTGCATAGAGGTCACAGTTGTGGGTTCTACGGTGGGACCCATTGAGTAGACAATATGCTTTGTTGAGCGAGGTGGAGATACATCTGAGGGTGGTAGAGGTAGCTGTGCCATAAATGATGAGGCCATAATCAATGAGGGAGAGAATTGAGCTTTGTACGGCAAGGCCCAAGGCAGCAGGAGTTAGGTTGGTCCTATGCCTGTAGAGAAGGACAAGATTCATGTTGGCAGCCTTTGCGACATTGTCAATGTGGGACACGTAGGACAGGTTACTGTCTAAGGTAATCCCAAAGTATTTGAGGGTTGGAACCTGTTCGAGGGTTGAGCCTTGTAGGTTTGAAATGTTCGGGGGGGTTGGGTGTACTATGTTTGCTGTGGGAGTTAAGGAAAAGCACAGTCTTGTTTTTTTTTTGTAGTTGAGAATAAGTCTCTGTGTACTGAACCATTTTTCCATTGATGTGAATCCAAGTTGGAGTTTTTTTGCAGGGAGTGCAGGTCTTTATGGGAGGACAGAATTACGGTGTCATCTGCATAGAGGATAATTTGTTCAGGACTTGATTTAGGGAGGTTGTTCAGAAAGAGTGAAAAGAGAAGCGGTCCCAGTATGGAGCCCTGGGGGACTCCTGAACGGACTGGCAAGGCATTGGAAAGAGTGCCTGCAATCTTTACCCTTTGTGATCTATTTAACAGGTAGCTTTGGAACCAGGCAGTAGAGTCAGGGGAGAGCCCTGCAGCTGAGAGCTGGTTGAGGAGCAGGTTGTGGTGTACGGTATCAAAAGCCTTTGTTAAATCGATGAAGACCACCCTGGTAAGACGGCCATTGTCCAGGGAATTATGGATTGCCGTGGTGAATTCCACAAGGGCAGATGTGGTGCTGTGTCCTTTCCTAAAGCCACGTTGCCGCGGACACAGGAAGTTGTGGTTGTCCAGAAAGTCTGTGAGTTGGTCAGCAAAAATACGTTGGAGTGCCTTTGAGGGGGGTAGGATGGAGGTTGGTCGGTAGTTTTCATGGTGTGTCTTGTCCCCGTTCTTATGTACAGGGGTGACTATGGCAGATTTCCAAAGGTCAGAGAACTGTCCAAGGCAGAGGGAGAGGTTAAGGATCTTGGTGAGGGGTCTGATGACTTTGTTGAGTGTGAGGGACAGTAGTTTGAGGTCCAATGAGTCCCCACTAAACCTTGTGTTGGCAATGGCCTTGCTGATGTACTTACGGGCTTCATGCTGGTTGATTGATTTGAAATAGAAGGGTGGGTGTTGAGTAGGGTGGGGAGCGTGGGAAGTGTCTGTTTCAGTGAAGAAGTCTGATGGGAGAATGGAGCTGAGGTCAGTGAAAGCGGTATTGAAGGTATTGGCGATAGTTGCGGGGTCAAGAGTGATAGTGTCATCGATGTTAAGCATAGTTGGGGAGGTTTTCGGAGGTTTACCGGTCACTTCCTTGATGTTGTTCCAGAAAGCTCTACCAGTTCCCCAAGTGTTAGTAAGGACTTCCCTGTGATAGTTGCTTTTGTTTAGTTTAATGGCCTTAGTGCAGTCATTCCGCACATGCTTGTAATTCTGGGTGGCCGTTGGAGATTGAGAGTCCTGGGCCAGAAGCCAGCAGTGGTCCCTTGATTTTAGCTGGGCTATTAGGTCAGCAGTAAGCCAGGGGTTGCAGAGGGTCTTCATTTTATGCTTTCTGTAGGGGGCGTAGGTATCGCAGGCTCTGTTGAAGATGGAGATGAAATAGTCTAAGGCTGTATTGACATCGTTTGCCTTGAAGATTGGAGTCAAGTCAAGGTTCGCGAGATGAGATTTAAGGAGATTCAGGTTTCCACGAGGGAGGATTCTACTGGAGATGACTGTTGGTGGAGGTTTGAGGAATTTGTTGGACCACACACAGGTAACAGGAGAGTGATCACTGAGGGAATCCGGAAGGATGGAGATATTGGAGATTCGGGTGTGGTGGCTGGATAAAATCCAGTCAAGGAAGGAGCTGGTACCAGTTCTGTAGTTGTGTCTGGTGGGGGAGTCAACCAGCTGTGTGAGGTGAACAGAGGAGATGGCATCCTTGAGGCCTCCTGGATATGGGGCAAGCCAGTTTATGTTGTAATCCCCGAGCAAGATTAGCTCAGAGTCAGGAGGTTGCACTCGGGTGAATTCTAGGACACTGTTTAGGCCTTTCACTTGGTCTTTGGGGGGGATGTAGACTGCAGCAACTGTAAGTAATTTGCCATGGGCACCAAGTACTATACAGATTGGGAGAATCTGTACCAGTGAGTCTGAGGGCGGGGCAGTTATGGAGTGGCCCAGGAGGGAGTCTTTAAGGTAAAGAACACAGCCCCCACTTTGTTTAGCCTGCCGATCCTGCCTGAAGACATTGTAACCTGGCAGGGCAATTGCATGGTCAAGAATTTTAGATGAGAGCCAGGTTTCTACAACTGAGATGACTTCAGGCTTGTGCAGGTTAGCAAAGACTTGTAGGGCGTCAAGCTTGGGTTGAAGACTACAAATGTTTAAGGACGCAAGGAAGAGAACTCCGGTGTGTTTAGGATTCTTTGATGGCCCATAGGTTGGGGGGCCCAGGTTAGGGTGAATATTCCCTGAGAGCAGAAGTAGGAGGAGTAGAAGTTTCAGAGAGGACAGTTGCAGGGCCATGATGGAGAGTTTACGAGACCACTCAGTGCTGTGTCTCCGACAGGGCTGAAGTTGTTTCTCACAGAGAGGCATCATCAACTGCGTAAGGGGGAGCGGTGGTAAAGGGTACCAAAGACCAAGTGTGGATGAACCTGCAAGTTGCCTTTTAAAGCAATAGTAGGGGGCAGGGGTGTAGGGGGGAAGGAGAGGGTGCCTGTGGGGTTATGGGTAGGGTCGATGTGGTAATTGGGCATGGGGGAGGGGTAGCAGGCCTCAGGAAGGTAGCAGAGCGGAAGAAGTGACAGGAGGATTAGTAATTGAGAAAACATAATGCTGAGTGTTGCAGTGGATCTTATTTGCTAGACTTCTAGCATTCACACACATGGCCTTTTGTTAGCACTCTGCTTGTTACCACCTTTTTTCCTTCTTGCCACTCCTCCTCCATCCCCTCTCTTTTTTGATGCTCCTGTTCCCCCCCCCTCATTTCTATCACCATGCTTCCTTTTTAATTTGCACTCGGTGGGGGGGAAGGGAGATTCTCTCACCTCAGGTGCTCACTACTTTCAACTTCAGCTGTTGAGGGGCAGTTTCTGCTTCCCTGATTTCTTCCACCACCACTCCCTTTACTAGTTTAAATGTTCCTCAAAATAACATTTAAACTGTCCACTGAGGACTGCTGTACCCCTCCCAGATGGACACAAGCCATCATCCCTGTACATGCCCTTATCCATCCAGGTGGATTCCAAGACCCCAGTGTAGCTGAACCCCCTCCTTTCTACACCATTTCTTCAACTATGAGTTGAATCTCCAGTTGCAGAGATCCTTCTCCTCCCCCATGACATAGACAGGCAGCACCTCTTAGAAGGCCATGGAATGCTCTACCTGTTTAAGAACACTCCTTAGCTCCCTGAAGTCTCCATCCAATATCCCAGCCCCATCCCTAGCCAGGTCACTAGTCCCCAGGTGAACAATGATATCCACTTCCCCCTTTCATTATGCTGTCCCAGTGATCCCCAGGGTCTGCTTCCCATCCCTTCAGGCAGTCACTCCAAGAAGGCATCTGACCTCCCTCTCTGCCACCTTCCTGTTAGCAAAGTTTTCCCCCTGACAATTGAGTCCTGCACCAGAAGTTGCTTCCTCCTCCTATGGGGTCCTCTCCCACCCTACTTGAGGTCTCCGCTATGGAGGACCCCCAACCCCCTCCTTGACTCCTACCATGGGGGCCTCCTTCTGGCAGTCCCACCCCACCAGAGCAGTTTAGGGACTTTGGAATGCTACCAATTTAGGAACGTCCTGCTGATCCACCATCCCTACCCTTTCAGAGCCCACCATAGTTCAACTGGTCCTCCTCCTCCTCCCTGGCATCCACTGAGGTCATGTTGTCAGACCTTGTGGCTCCTGGGTGGGGGAGAAGGTACCCCAAATTCTAACCAATTCAGTCTGAGAACTAGTGACCTCCTTCCTCAAGCCAGAGAGCTGCATGCACCACACTCTCCAGAAGGTCTCTCTGAAAACTGTTGCCCCACCACCACTGCACTGCACCACTCCCAGCATTCCCAATTTCTACTCTTCCTGTGTTATTTGGAAATACTTATGTACCCTTACCCTTGATAGGGTGTTTCTAGCTTTTCCCTTTTATATTGTTTGGTATACCCCTTTTTATACCTACAGTGCCTTAGATAGTACGTTGCTCCTATTCCTAGTTTTGGCCCATCCTTTTGCTTCCACCTGTCCCTTTTATATGCTTTACACCTGAAAATGTGTTTTTTACCCATTTCTTGTCTGTTATTCCCCTCTGTACACCAACCCTGGATAGGGTGCTGTTTATATTCCCATTTTAGGCCTACATTTTACCTTCTTCCCTTCCCAGCAGTGAATGCAATAACAGGAGTGAACAGGTGGCTTACCTTAGTCAACCAGCACAGTCCCCAACTTCCTGCTTCCTTCTGCTGATGCTTTACAATGCTTAACATGCCAGTGTTACTCTGATACCACTCTTTCACTGTTCCACTCACTCACTGGGACACAAACATGCTGGGACACATCAGGAGCGGATTGGATTTATGCTCCTTTGTTAAGTTGCAGGCATCTGCTGATTGGTCATGATGATCACCTGACTCTGCTCCTCTTAGTTCTTCCCTCTCTCTGCTATTCAGTATGGCTACATTTCTTGTTCCTGTCTGGAAATAAACTGCAGCTATAGAATATGGCCTGTAATTTAAAATGACACAAAAAAGGCCAAATAGCAAAAATTATTTCTTACCCCATTTGCAAACTGTGTGAGAGGCCTTTCGGCACCATGCAATTCTGCTTAAAGTTGGACCAGCATAACATTCTGTGGTGATTTGCATATGCAGCCCATGATGCTTTGCATTGTGGGGGCATGTGTGATTTTGTATTTTCTTGAAACTTGGCTTCCCAGCCAAATGCCCTTTGGGGTAACCCTTGCCTCAGTGTTTACACACAGAGGTTCTTTGTCCTTTATTATTTCTTAGTCCCCAGCCACCCAGCACTGCTTTTCCTGAACTCTGTGCACTCTGCAAAAAGAAACTGCCTGTAATTGTGGACTAATGCCCTTAGCCAGCTAAACACAACTCCAGCAACCCTGAAAGTCTTCCTCAGATACTCCATTAGTTCCATTAATTCCCTTTGATCATTACTGCCAAAAGCAGAGGTCAAATCTAGTAGGACCACAAAAGAAAGTTCTGTGTGGACCCCATATAGTAACTGGAATAACCTAAAGGAGTTGTGTCATGTCTAAACAGTCATTAATTGTTCACAGGCCATTTAATAAATACCTAGCAAAATCCATTGCTTAGCAAGCAGAAAATGGCCACAAATCTTTCCAGGTTTGACTTTATTTTGTGGGTAAGTAAATTAACTTTACAAAATGGCAGGTATTATAAGAAAACTATAAATGTTTAGGAACCTTTTGAAACTTACAGAGAAAAGGACAGTTTAAAGTTGGGAAGTTGTCTCAACTGCTGTAGTTTGCCATGTTGTCTTAGCAGTTACTGTGCTGTATATCTTATTTTTCTTCCTAAGGCTGCATGTTGTGTAACATCTCTATTCTTGTTGTATGTGAGCCAGGAAAATAAGTAAAGGTACTGTTGTTTGGGAGAAAATTCATCAATACCTAGTCTGTCTTGACTTTCTAAGCTTTGAAACATAAACAGTATCATTCTGGATCTTCATACTGACTTGTTTTAGATATTATGTGTGGCAAAGCTGCAGATATCCAATAGATTGTTTTATGCAATGCGTCATTTATTGTGTATCTTCCATGTGCATGAAGCAGGCACTGTAATCCCCAGGGAAACAAATGCCTCAATCATGGTGTTATTGTTTGGGCTCATATTTCCAGGGATAATTAGAGGTCTACTGTAACATCCTGACATTCAATTAGTGCAGATTTTGTATAGTTGAAGAGCAGATGTTAGATGCTGATTTTGAATTCAAGTAGTAAACTTACTGAATCAAGTGAACTCCCTTGATAGTATGAGCAATTTCAGTTTGGCTCTTGCTAAGCCTTTGCTGCACACTGCATAATCCAGACAATGAAAGACCTTCTATTTATTTACAGGTGGAGGGCCTCAGTGTTACAAATATTAATAATCTGCAAAATAAACAGCCTTCAGTGCATAGCAACTTTCCACCAACAGAGTTCTGGTGGAACAAATCAGCACAAATGATCCAAGAGACAGTTTCCAGTCGTCCATCATTTCAACGTTGTATTGATCAAAAGCAAACTGTTTTAGTCTTCCTTAATAGAAGCATAAGCACCATGTGGATTGAAAAACAGCGATTAGGGCTGCCATGTTTATTTATTTATTTATGTATTTGTTAACCACATAAGTACACTGGTCCCAGGGACCATTTACAGGCACGAGCCAGGATCATTCAGAGTTCACTAGCTGAACAACTGACCAGGGATGAGCCAGACCCAAACATTGATTGACTGACCAAACAGAGTTTATCTCCACAGCAAGATGAAATAGAACCTCCATGTCCTTTTGAGTGTCAAGCTTTGGGTCCTTATAGACCCCACTCTTATTGTGTGGTTCAGGAGATCCTGCTATAAATAAAACCAGTAGAGTCCTAACTGCTTAAACACTCCATTTAATTTTTTATTTAATATGAAAACTTGTTACCTTTATTGAGTTCCAATACAACTATTCACTTAAAAAAACATAGAAACATAGAATTTGATGGCAGATAAGGACCACTTGGCCCACCCAGTCTACTCATTTTTTTCCTGCCTAAAGAAAGAAAGAAGTCAGACCACTAGCACAACAGTAGGCTTATTGCTCATGACACTGGCAGCCTGGGTTCAGGACCAAGCTAGGGTCATCAAGAATTGGTCAGTGGAGCAGGAGGACTGGGCCTACTAGAGGATGTGCTCCTCTTCATGGGAGGAAGAATCACTGTCTCTGCTGTAATTCTGCCACATGCAGTAGGTGACCATGGGTAGAAGCTAGAAGGAGACACAGCAGGTGGGTGGATGAACATCTGTTGGGTTCAATTAAACCATGCTATTGCGTACATGCTCCACTCTTGATAAACCCCTTGGGTACTGAGATCTTACAGGACTAGAGGTAACCAAGAATAAACACCGCAACCAAGAAAGCACCCACCACCATAAACTGGCATACAGATGCCTTGAGAGTCTTTGGGGTAGGCCCTGATGACCTAGAGCCTTATTCTGGGGGGCTGGCCAAGGGTTAAGTTCCAAGAAAGATGATTGATGGGGTTAGGAGGGTACCCCACTGAAGAGGGATCAGTTGGGGCTGAAAGGGGCATAAACAGAAAGTTTTAAAAAAGAGAAAAAAGGGGGAGTCACGTGATGCAGCCGAGAGAGTAGCAGCTCGTTGTGGGCTCTCTCCCTCCCACTAGAATAAGCTCACGATTTGGTCATTTTGTCGGTGACAAACACGCTTCTTTTGGTGAAAGCATTTGGGGGAAGACGTCTTCTGCGATTCGGGAGATTCCTAAGTGGGTTATTTGGCCGAAAATGGAGGAGCCAGCCCAGGAACTGGAGGCCAAGTGGCCTCGCCAAGCTCATCCCCTAAGCCTGGAGGAAGAATCAACACCGCGGGTGTATTCGAACTCTCCATATAAAGATGCCTCTTCAAACTTATCAAGAGGTTGCAGAGTTTAAGCCTGCCCTGACACAATTGGCGAGGAGAGTCACAGACACGGAGGCTAGGATCTCTTCTGGTCGAGAAATTGGACAGACGGCCCTGCTTTGGTGTGGAATGTAAAAGAGCTATTGGGAAGCTAGAAGACCGCCTGGAAGACCTGGAAGGAAGGAATAGGTGAAACAATCTAGTTTTGCTCGGCCTCCCGAAGGGATGAGGGTCCAAACACGATCGTGTTTCTGCAGAAGTTCTAGCTGCTATGGTAGGGCCTTCCCCAAATGGCCCTGAATATGTGATCGAGAGGGTCACTGTCCTGCGAGCAAGGCCTTCAGCTGCAAATCCTCCCAGACCAGTTATTTTAAGCTTCTAAACTACCTGGATCGTGAATTTATTCTGAAGGAAGCTAGGAAGTTGTCGACTATATTATGGGAGGGAAGAAATTTAGACTGGTGCCAGATCTGACTTTAAAGATCACAGCTCAGGGCAAGTTTTCCGCCTATTACCTCTAAGCTTTGGGTGGCTGGAATCAAACACCGGATGCTCTACCCTGCAAACCTGGAGGTAACCCTTCAGGAAGGTGCTAAAAGGTTTGATTCTGTGGAGGAAGCTCTACAAGTATTAAGAAGCTGCTATCTGGACCTGTTCCCGAAGGGCTGAAGAGAAGAGCAATCGGGGGTCGACGTGGTGACTTTCGTACATGAGTGTTTTCTTTCTTATGACTCTTTCAGTTCGTGTTGGAACTGTGATTCCGAGAAGGGGAAAGGCCAGTTATAGAACTGAGTGAAGTTGTTTGTCCTCGATACACGATGTGGCCTGGATTTTGTTTGAGCTGGAATGACTTTATGTGTGAACCCTAGGCTTGAATGGGGTCTCCGTGGACTGGGATTATCAATGTGGGGTTTATCCCCCTCCCCTTTTTTTTTTTTTTTTTGTTTTCTTCCCCTGTCTCCCTCTGATTTTATAAATATGCGATGAGCAATTTTAGCATACATCCACTAGAGGGAGTCTGGTACCTATGAATGGGGGCACAGTATGCTTGTTAATTTATAAGCTCCAGCCAACTGTTTCTAAGGTTTAAAGATAAAATAACCTTTTGTCCCCGAACTCTCCCCCTTTTTTTTTTTTTTTTATATTACCAGCCCTGGGTTCTGGGGACCTCTTTTAATTTGTTGCAGAGTGGATTTATTGGAATGCTCGACTATGATTCTTTAATTCTGTGGATGCCAGATTTATTCACAAGGGCTGGTACTCTAAGGCATGGAGCATCTTGTTGCTTTCGGATAACCCTGGATATGTGGTTATTATGACCGAAGGCATCTTGACATTTTTGGTTTTTTTTTTTCCTTTTCCTGTTAGTTTTTCTTCTTCAGTTCCGATAGCCTTCGGATTTTTCTTTTTATCCTCTAGCGAGGGGTTGGAGTATCCGAAGGAGGAATATATAAGATTAAGTTTTTAGTATTCGCAGGAGTTAACGGCCCTGGCTAACTTACATAGCTGACCCCTGTTGTCCACAACCAGGAGACGATTTATTTTTGGTTTCCACGATTAGGAGATGCTTTATTTTTGGTTGTTATAGCCTGCACTCAAGGAAGGGTGCTAAATTATGTTGCTAGCCAAGGTGGCTCTCCGGTAGATGAGCTACGTATTGGGGCTCAGAGCCAGTAGTCTACGTTCCTACTGAGCCAGGGTTTTCTGGGAGTGATAAGCTAAGGGAAGATGCTATTTGGCTTAGTAGGCCTCTAGTAGCGACACCGGGGGCTGATTCAACTTTTGAGTGAGCTAGAGGCAATGGATTGTACAGTAGGACTTTGGGGAGAGAGGTGAGCCCATTAGGCGGGCTTCACGGGCCAATGAGTTGGAGTAGGCATAGAGCCATGAGATTAGTGGTTGGGGTAGGAGGGAGGGGGCTTGGGAGTTAGTGGGGAGGGATGGGGAGGTTAGAAGTTTACTTTACTGCTTTTTGGGGGTTGGGAGGGGCAGCTATTTAAACACCAGACTATAAGATTAAAAGGATGTTACAAGGGAGAGGGGGGCAGCTACCCAGACTATGGTCTTAGAGTTTTACCAGGATTTGTACATGTTAAATGATCTGAATATTTTGTCTTGGAATGTTAAAGGGGAGAGAGACAATAAGAAGAAATATGTCATATTAAACCACCTAGCGAGATATAACCCATCACTTGTGTTTTTCCAGGCAACCCATTTGCTCCCCGGACAGTTGGGATATCTGCAAAAAAGGTGGGTCGGCCAGGTATTTGGCGCGTGGCTTTCTCCCAGCAAGTGGGGGGTGGCTATTTTGGTGGCCAGAGGGATTCCCTTTTCCATGATGGAAATGGATGTAGATCCAGAAGGCAGATATATTTTAGTGGTGGCTAGAATTTGGGACTTAAAGCTGGTTTTGGGCTCCATTTATGGTCCTAATTTGGACACGCCCTCCTTTTTTACAAACCTGGCAACAGTTATAGCCCCCTTTTCAAGCCTCCCTATAATTACAGGAGGGGACTGGAATTTGGTTCAATCGAATAGGTTAGATCGTACCTATTGTAAAAGCTTACAAAGTCCCCTCATGAGAGCTTTATTGAATTCTGTGATTGTCATAGGGCCTGGTTGACCCTCGGAGAACTCTCAACCCTCAAAAAAAAGAATTTTCCTATTTTTCTCCTGTCCATAAAAGCTACTCCCGTATTGATTTTTTTTTGGTTAGCCAGCAGATCCTACCTTCTGTGATAGAGGTGGACATCTTAGCGAGGGTAATTTCAGATCACTCCCCCATCGCTCTGAAGTGTAGGTTGCCATCAGCCCCGCTAAGATCCTACACTTGGACCCTGAACAATACTCTTCTATTGGATAACCATATAGTTGGGGGTTTTCAGGAATTTCTATCCAATTCGATTGCCTATAACTGGGGATCTATCGAGGTGACAGATCGACTTTGGGCTGCGATGAAAGCCGTCTGGAGAGGTGAGTTAATTCGGGTAGCATCGGTGCGCAAAAAGAGAAGGAGCTGTTTTTTAACGAACTGCTTAGACAAAATTAGAGCCTTGGATAGTAAAGGCGAGGGGACTCTCTCACAATCGAAAGAGCATGAGCTTGCTACACTCAGGGCCCTTTATTCTAGTACTATCAGGAGACGGTTGAAAAGTCAGCTTCTGTATTGAGGGCTTCGTATATTGGGCAAGGTAGTAAAGCAGGTAAGCTTTTAGCCTGGCAACTTAGGCAGCGGTGAGCAGCTAAGTGGGTGACTACCCTCAGGCATCCTCAAATGAACGCCCCTATTATAGATCCGAAGGGCATACTAGGCCTGTTCCAAGAGTTCTACCAGAACCTATATTCTAGTGAAGTAGGCAGCTTGAACTATGATGTTGATTTGAGGGAGTTTCTAGACAGGATCCCCTTTCCAAAAATGCCTGAAGAATATAAATCAACGCTTGAGGCCCCCATTACTAAGGAGGAAATATCTAAGGTTATAGATTCTTTGAGGCCAGATAAAGCACTGGCCCAGACGGGTTTACAGGGCATTCTATAAAACCTTTAAAAAGTGGTTAATCCCTTTGCTGCTTCAGGTATATGCATACTGGCAAACCTGCAGGATTAAGAGCATTCTTTGTTTGAGGCTAGAATAATTCTTTTGCCCAAACCTGACAAGCCTCTGGAGGAGGTGGGTAGTTACAGACCCATATCTCTTCTCAACGTTGACGTTAAAATATATGCTAAGATTCTGGCTGATAGGCTCAAAATGTCTTGGGAGAAGTCTCAGCCCAGAGCAAGCCGGTTTTGTGGTCGGACGCCTTCGGTGGACCATTTTAGAAAGCTGTTTTACCTTATTTCGACGTCAGAGGCTCCAGATTTGGAAACAACGCTGGTGTCTCTTGACGCCGAAAAAGCGTTTGACAGAGTGGAATGGAAATTTATGTTTGCAGTTCTAAATAAATTTGGTATTCCCCAACAGTTCATAGACTATATTCGGGTTCTCTATACTTGCCCTTCTGCAAGGATTCAATGTAACAATCTTATCTTAAAACCTTTCCCTCTTACTCGTGGTACTCGCCAGGGTTGCCCACTTTCGCCGTTTCTATTCAATTTTTATATTGAACCTTTAATAAGGGCATTGAAGATGGATCATCAGATACAAGGGATCTGCATTGGGGAACTCGAGTATAAACTATCAGCTTTCGCAGATGACTTGCTTTTACATGTGAGAAATAGCAAGATCTCGCTCCCTCGTTTGCTTCAAGTAATTTCTGATTTTAGTGCTCTCTCGGGGTATAAGTTAAATAAAAATAAAACAAAGGTTTATTCATTATCTCCCTTTGCAGAAAGACTGGTGTGTCTCTTTAGGCCTACAATGGCAGTGCTCCTCTCTAGACTATTTGGGTATAAAATCTCAAGGATCTTTCTAGTTTGGCCAATCTTAACATCAAACCTATGTTAAAGACTATAAGGGAGGATCTGGAAAGATGGTCTAAACTCCCTTGTCATTTTGGGCAGAGCCAACACATTAAAAATGATGGTGTTACCTAAAATACTCTATCCTCTAATTAATTTGAATCTGTACTTACCTAAATCCTTTTTTAAGCCTCTTTATAGCAGCTGTTCAAATTTTTTATGGAAGGGCAAACCACCACCCGAGCATATGCGAAACTTACCCGCTCTAAGAAACTAGGGGGACTGCAATTGCCCGATTTTTATGCGTACTATTTGGCTATCCATGGCGAGAAGTTCGCAATGGGCAGCAGGAGCAGCAACGGTTTTGAATCCTTCCTATGGCCTTGGTTTGGACTGCTCGATGGTTAGAGACCTTAGGTTAGATATAGAATCCCTCTGGTATATTTCCGGGTCCAAGCTCCCCCACAAAGTTAGGAATACTCCTTTAGGGTGGGATGTTATGGCTTTGCACCAACTCTACTCGTTACTGCAGATCCCCACTAGGAAAGATTTGTCACAACCGTTGCTGGGTAATCCCAATATGCAGATAGGAGGACGGCCCATTAGGAGATTTATTAGTCTCCAAGTGTTGAGACCATGTCTAGCAGACTTTGTGTCAGGGGTCGGTACTCCCACTGGGTGAGTTGGCAAAAAAGTTTGGGGTGGAGCGGAAGAGGATATTCCGACTTTGCCAGATTCGATGTTGTGTTAGCTCCTTTTTAGGAGATGGTCCTTGGTATGACAAGGTTGGGGCATTTATGAGAAACTTAAAGGATGTGGCGGCATCCCATAATGCCATCTCTAAGACCTATAAGTTTATTCTCTTGGAGATGATGCAGAAGGCTTCACCCAAAGCCTACTACTGGGAATCCTATTTAGCTAAAGGTTGGCCGGCTGAGGTCTGGGAAAAGATCTGGGGCGAAGTCTATACTTTTAGTAAACAGGATAGACTTAGAAACATTCAATTTAATATATTACATGATTTATATTTGTCTCCTGCTAAGCTCTCCGGATCCATAGTTCTCGTTGTCGAATGCGGATTGTGGGGACCTTCACACAACATATCACAAACTTTGGGCATGCCCTAAGGTGGTGAAACTCTGGGACTCAGTTAAGTGCTGACAAGACCTTACTGTAAAATCTCAGCCTTTTTAATGAGGATGTTTGTCTACTAGGATGTATACTCAAATCCCAACCTGGATCCAGAAATGGCAAATGGCTTTGGTAGCTCTTGTTACCAAACTTCTTATTCTCAGACATTGGCAGGGAGGTTGGGAACCCTCATTTAAGGAATGGTGGGACGAATTTTTAAACTCATTAAATGCTGAAAGGTTGGTTGTGCGCCTTTTTAATTCGGTTGGGAAATTTCAAAAGTGCTGGAGGGGGTTATTATCAGGGTTAAAAAATAAATATGGTTGATAAGTCTCCTCCCTTTGTGAGCCTCCCCTGGTTTTATTTATTTCAGAGATTTCTAGGGAAATAATGGCAGGTGGCCTATTTCTAATTTGTATCCCCTTTTCTCTATTGTCTCTCCCCTATTTGGCTGAGGAGTGGACGGCCCTTGGTTCCTCCACATACTATGCTGTATGATCAAAACTGTCGTGTTTGTCTGTTTAGTTTTTGCTATATAGTAGGGATATATCAATTTGCCCTCTATATATGGTAGCTGTCATGGGGTTGATGGGGGTGGGGGAGCGGGTGGGGTTTTGTGTAATTTTGTTAAATGTTTTCAGGAGGGTAATCAATTTTTGAGGGAGGGTTTATTTGTATTTTAGAGGTTACTCCTCCTTTTGTATTTTCCCTTTTTCTGTTTGTTTTGTATTATATGTAAGTGTAAAATAAAGTTAATTGCAAAAAAAAAAAAAAGAGCAAAAAGAAGTCTTTTAGTATGTTGGCACAGTGTTAGCACTAGTACACATATTGCTGGCATCCTGAGTTCAGAAGTGAGTCTGCGTCATCAGGAGCCAGCCAGGTGAGAAACAGTGAGCCTGCTAGGAAGGGTTACTACCATTCCCATAGTTCTGTTTATAATTCCATGGTTCACCTGAAAAATCTACCCAAACTGACAATATTTGGCAGGTTTTCACTATAGGTGATATTTCATGAAATTGCATGAAAATTGTAGATTGTCATACACAATTTGAAGATTATAACCAATCCAATAGGCCATACCCACAACTTGGGCAATCAAGGATGATCAAATGGTCCCATTATTCTGCCCAATGCCTACTCCTTTTGTAGCTTTTCCAGAACAATGTTGGGTTTTCCCCTTGCAGATCTTAGGTTATCCATCTCATACTGACACCTAAGACCTAAATAGGTAATTCTAAAACCAAAGGTAAAACGTAATGCCATTCTAAAAGCCTGAGCCATAGAGTGGGAGAGGTATCTCTTTAGCCAAGGCCTAAGTTGATCCACCCTTCTTGGTGTTACCATCTATCCATTTCTCTTTTTATTACCGAAGTCCCTCTTTTCTTAAAACTGCTGCCCTGCCATTCACTGCATGGTAAAGTGGGGCCTGCTGCAGAATAACCACTCTTATTTGCAGTGACAGCAGCTGTAGGAGCAAGTTATTTTATTATAACTAAAGTATCATAATCCCCCAGGGAAGATTGGGCACGGGTCTTTGAGGAATCGAGGTCTGAGTAGAGATGAATCAGGCCACAGCATAGCACTTAGTATGTCCTCCCACTCTCAGTACCAATGATATTGAAATATAAAGATTAAAGATGTGCACCCCTCAATGAGAGCCATGTGCCACCACTCAAAATATTTATTACATGCATGTTTGACTGAGTTATAGAAGATGATATGTTGTTAATGCTGTTATGTTTTTATGTACAGACTGTTTCGGCCACTGAATGTTATTAGAATAACATCAGCTATAAATGACGTTTAATTCACTCAGTTATTAATTCAACTAAAAGCATTAAACATTTCACAAAGTTATCCAGTGGTTCAGATATAGTGCAGTAGGATTTGATCTCCTGGATTCCAATACTTTTTTTACATGTTAGTGTACACTGCCTCCTACAGTTGAAGGGGTAGCTAACAAATATTTATATTGCATTTTTGTAAGTTAAAATTTTTGCAAGAGTTACTTACAGTACAGTTACATAGGACCCTCCTTACAAAACTGCTCTGGGGAGGCAACTGTTGTGGGTGTAAAAGTGAGGTGTTGCTAAGAGGTTGACATTAACAAGATTAGAAGCATCTGGGAGACACATTATTGAGAGTCACTGTAGTGGCTGTAGCCAAGTTAGAAAAGAAATGCTACAGGTAATATCACAGTGATGTGTATATATACATGACCCAACTTGTAGGGTGCTGCTAAAACAATTCTAAGTGCTCAAACTACTTTTTGGAGTTTCTGTATAGGTTTAGTTTCCTTACATCAGACACTACGACCCACAGACATAAATGTAATAGTTTCTGAAAACAAAGACTCCAAAAAGAATATGGTTCTCATTCTCTGTCTCATTTCTGTTCTCCTTGTTAAAGAATAGAAACATATAATAAATGAAGCCTGATTTTTACAAATATTTGCATGTACTAAAGATGGACATGAACAAGGGAATGTACCACTGTATTAATTGAACTCTGTAACCCTTAGGGGCATATTAATAACTATTTTGCCTGCCCCAGTGCAGTTCTATCATATGCCACATATTGGTCATGTCATGGTTTTTCTAACCCTGCAGTATCTAGAGCTGCTGCATCCCACCGTCTGCATTATAATGGTTAAGGCTCTGGGCTGCATATTATAAGATTATGACATGATGTATTTGCTACTTAAGTGAGCAGAACTGAAATAAAAAACAGCTCATGTGATGTACAAGTTAAATCACAACCTACAGATGTGCTCAGTGTCAGGTTCCCCCAAAGACTAAAGTTATCCTGATTCTACCATGTTGATCTCCTCAGTCATAACTTGTGATGCTTGATGTCACTGTTTTTAAATGCTATATATCATCATCAGCAGGGTTGTTAAAGAGTCAGCAGAGGGTGTTGTACGAAGACAGTGATCTTCTTATGTGTGCCTCTACAGGACCTTTAGTCTGTGAGCTGTAATTGTCCGTATCACCCCTTTTCATCGACACCCCAATGGCAAAACATGGAAAAAGACCATTATGGTGACATTCACGGTAATGGTCCTTTTTCCGTGTTTCACCTTCCCCAACAGTTCCGCTCCTTCCTCGGACCAACTCCGACCTGGAGTTGGAATCCTAGAGTCCGGGGTGCAGGGGGCAGAGCCTCCACATGGGTGGTGTGGCATAGCCCCCACAAAAACACCACCAGACGGCACAATATCTGTGCCGCATTGAGCCGGCACTGTGGGGGTACGATTTTGCTGATGGGAAAACTTGTGCAACCGTAATTGTCAACTGGCAAAATTGTAAGGAGACCAAGTGTAAAACAATGGTCTTGACTATTCTCAATAGTTCTTCACTCAATGTAGTGATGGACCTGACTAGACATGAAGGAACCTGATGTTAGACACCACTGCATGAAGCAGGCAACCTGGGTTAAAATGCCACTGAGGGCTTATAAATTACAAGCTGCATAAAAACAGAATGTATGTAAAATACTATATTTGCCAGGAGGGCGCACAGATATGAAGATTTCAGATAGATTATGCTTTTGACTTCAGATAATTAGTTCGCTGCCAGCATTGACCCAGGGTTGGTGCACTACAACAATAATCTTTTACATATATTCTTTACTGTCCTTAAGTCCATTTAGTGCAGCTTTATTATTCAAACACCACACAACCATGGACAACCACTCTGCTGAAATCTGTGGCAAAGAAATAATATGGGTATTGGGATTCAAATCTCAATCCTAACAACAACAACAGAAAAAAAATCAAACAATTTTACAAGTGGTTCTTCAGTTGCTACAGAAATTCAAGTGGACAGTGGTTATTTTTTTGAGGAAAAGCCCAGCAGGTCCAGGCAACAGCAAGTGGTAGAGCAGCAGTCAAGCCAACCCAGATGCAGCCTGTGCCAAGCACATATCAGGGAACCAGAAGGTAAACAAGAAGAGGAGGGCACAATCTGAAGAAAAGGCCCACATATACAACAGAAATAGCAGCAGCAGTATCATGACCAGTGGGGACTGTCATAGAAGCACAGGTCAGAAAGCATTTAGAAAACCAGAAGCAGTTGTAGAATTCAACAAAAATATTTATTTACAGTAGCAGTAACATAAAAAATGAACTTGTTCAGTATAACTATGTAAAAATATAAAATACAATAATGTTTTCTTTCAGTCTCTGTGTCCCTTTCTCTTTCCCAGCAGTTGCAGCTCAGCTCTCTATGTCCTTCCATCCCCCACTCTTAGCAAGCATCCTGTTTTTGTAAATGTCAGGCAGAAGCTGCTGGAACACATTGTGCCTGAGCTGAGAGGCCCCATTTCCACAGCTTTTGCAAAAAGGTCTAAAATTTGAACTCGGGTAACCTCTGAAGTTCCCAATAGCTTTTTTCAGTCATGTCAAAATACAATTATATACATCTCAACAGTAACACTATATTTTCTAAACAAAAGGGATCCCAATATCAGTTACATTTCCATACAGTGATTCATACATATTTTTATATTAGCAGATCTGGATATGCAAGGGAGAAAAACAGACAGCAAGAGAAAACTGAGAGACAATGAGTGACACAGAACTGCGAGCCTGTCGGGTTGATCAAGTCTGAAGTCTTACAGGAAAATATGGTTGCACAACTAGTCAGAAAAGAGAAAAGGAAAGATCCTTGCATTTAAACACTTTCTCCATAACAACTGGGACAGGGTCCTTCCTATTCTATCCTAGCACATACACCCACCTCCTTAAGAGGTAACCTGCTTTATTAAACAGGTTTCCAAAACGTTCTATGAATTCTCTACTAACATTTACGACTTTCAGAAATTAAGCACATTAGCATTATCAGTTTTTATATAACATTACACAAATAGTAAAATTTAAACTCATACATTTGTTTTCAACCTTCAGAACCCTCAATTCTTGATCCATATCTTGACAGAAAATCAGCATTGCTATTTTCTTTACCAGGTTTGCGTATCACCGTGAATTTAAATGGCTGTACTGCCAGGTACCACCTTGTGATTCTGCAATTTGTATCTTTCATCTGGCTAAGCCAACAGAGAAGACTATGATCAGTTACAAGAACAAAATCACTTCCTAGTAAATAAAATTTAAGGGACTCCATGGCCCACTTTGCTGCTAGACATTCCTTTTTGATAATGGAGCACCGTTTCTCTCTGTCATGCAATTTCCTACTTATGTACAGAATAGGATGTTCTGTCCCATCTATGTTTTGACTCAGTACTGCACCAAGGCCTACCTCTGATGCATCTGTTTGTAGGAAAAATGTTTTTTCAAAGTCTGGGCTTCTTAAAAAAGGGGTTGAACATAACACAGCCATAATGGCTTGAAAAGCTTCATCACACTCTGGGGTCCACTTCACATTATTTGGGTACCTTTTTTCATGAGTTCAGTGAGGGGAGTAGCTAACTCAGCAAAGTTGGGAACAAATCTCTGATAATAACCAGCCAGACCTAAAAATGACCTGACATCTTTCTTTGTTTTTGGGACAAGGCTGTTAGCAACAGCTTCTGTTTTAGAAACCTCTGGTTTAACTTCTCCATTTCCCAAAACATAGCCCAAACATTTGGTTTCCTGCATGCCTAATGCACATTTGGTAGGATTAATAGTCAGACTTGCATTTTTGATAGCTTGGATAACTGCTGGTAGGTGTTCCAGTTTGCTTTTCCAGTCTGGACTGTACACCAAGACATCATCCAGGTATGCAGCACAATAACCAGTGTGAGGGGATAAAATTGCATCCATGTACTGCTGAAATATAGCTGGCACACCATGTAAACCAAAGGGTATGGTGGTGAACTGATAGAATCCTATAGGGGTGGCAAATGTGATTTTTTCTCTGGGTTCTTTAGCTAAAGATATTTGCCAGTAACCCTTGGTGAGATCAAGTGAGTGAGATATACTTTGCATTGCCCAGTCTTTTTACCAAATCAACTACGCTGGGCATGGGATAACTATCAAATTCTGATACTTGATTATGTTTCCTAAAATCAAGGCAGAGTCTAACACCCCATTCTTTTTTGTTTACAATTACCATGGGAGATGACTAAGCACTCCTTGACTCCTCTATGATACTGCACCCAATTCTTTCATTTTTTGTATTTTCTTAACCACATCAGCTCTTGACCGCTCTGGCAACCTGTATGTCTTTTGCCTAATAGGACGTGCATTCCTTGTCACTAGTACATGCTCAACCACTTTTATCAGCCTGGTACTGTGGTAAAAGTACTATTAAATGTCTTTAGCGCATTACAAATGTCTGCAGTTTGTTCTGAGGTTAAGGAAACATTCACATTTACAGCATCAGCATTTACAGTTTGTTCCAGTCTATCATAAGCTACATCAATATCTTCCTTATCAGTTTCTGGTCAAACTAGCAAGGCAGCTTTTGGCATTTTTTCAACCCATTTCTTGAGGAGGTTAGCATGGTATATCTCAGTAGGATTTTTCCTGTCAGGGGTCTCAATCTAATAGTTAACAGTGCCAGTACATCTAGAAACTTTAGAAGGCTCTTGCCACATCAACAGCTTATTTTCTGTTGTGGGTAACAGTAGAAAAACCTTTTCACCTTGCTCAAAAACATTTTCTTTTACCCCATGGTCATAATCTATCTTCTGCTGGTTGTGGGCCTCTTCCTGATTATTGTGGGCAATTGCAATGTATTTTTCCAGCTTCTTTCTTAGGTAACACATATAAGAAGATATATGATTGTTTCTGAGTGGGGTTACCTTCCCATGTTTCTTTTATCACATCCAGTGGCCCTCTTGGCTGCCTACCATACAGCATTTCAAATGGTGAAAACCCTGTTGATGCCTGTGGCACTTCTCTGTAAGCAAATAATAAGTAAGGCAAGTATTGGTCCCAATCTTTCCCTTCCCCTTTTACAAACCTTTTTAACTTGTGTTTTAGGGTTTGGTTAAAATGCTTAACAAGACTATCTGTCTGAGGGTGATGGGGGAGGTTCTTATGGCAGTGATACCTAATAGTCTGTACAGTTCCTTAAAGGACAAGTAAACCATATTTGTTTGCTGATGTCCTGCAAACATGAAGACTTGATTTTTCAGTTGCCCACCTCACGTTTTACCCCCCTTGAAAATCCCATTTGAATCTGTGCAGCCACTCCCAAGATATTTATGTTTTATCTGCGCTTTCTGTCTATATTCATATTGCATTGCTACTCCTGGTAGTGTGCGTTCATGAGAGCTGACGCTTAGCGCGATGACATAATGAGGGCCACTCAGCCCTATGGCTCTGAAGTGCAGGTATTCTTACTGCCAGAATAGCGCTTCTTTACCTCAAGTTCTTGTTCCTGCAGTGAGGATCCCCAATGTAGTTTTTACAGATTTCTTTTTGGGCATCACTAGTTTGTGGTTGTCAGTAGTGGGTTTCATTGATGGGATGTTTTTGTGACCCATCATTTGTTTATGTTTCCATCATTTGCTGGTGTCCCTCCTCCCCCACAGGCTGATTGTGACAGTCATAGTAAATGAAGCATGAAGTCCTGGATCCTTATTTGGGTTTTATGAACATATCCAAGGGAATAATATTTTACATGCTGCAGAAATTTAATTTTAATTACACGATAGTCATAGCTGGCTAATAGTGTATTGTTATTCACCAGAAACCCTTGTTTTATAACAAGTACCATGTGATTAATGCAATCATTCAGATGTACATGAGCACCATGTAATTGTGTCAGTATGCAGTATCTGTGTTTCTGTGGAAAAATGAATAAATAATAAAATGTGTGTAAACAGCAACATCCATTGTGTGTATGTGTTTTTATTGTGTGCTATTGTTTACTTGACTGACCTCATTATTTTTTATCTTTGTTTAATTTTTACTATGGTATAATATTTTTTTACATTCAGATGAAAAATGACATGCCTCATAATGAAACAGTTATAAAACAATATGCTGCCCATGTAATGTGTTATTTTTTTTCACCATGTAGAATTGCTTGTTACCCCCTCATCTCATTGGTTGAAATAACTGTATCCAGGGTCACTTGACATGCACTAGCACTTTTTGGAAGGAAGTTTATGACCTTTTGGCTATGGTTACAGTTCCTGGTGATGGCACACTGCAACTTTCTCTGAATATTGACATAAGATTGGCTTTCTATACTGTTTTATGTTCATGAACAGTTTTTATTCTGATTTAGCATACTTTTTGCACAGTCCTGATTTGTGAATTGTCACAGGAGTGATCGATAGTGCATCTATTGTACAGATGCCCTACTGTGTTGTATTTGGTTGCAACAATAAAACTAAGCGTGGCTGTGGAATACATTCTTTCCATTTCCCACATGATAAGACCATAAAAAAGGCATGGATCCATTTCTGTAGGTGGAAAGATTTTATTCCATCACAGTATAGTCAGATTTGTTCTGCCCATTTTGAAAAGGTTGCATTTCAGCATGACCCTGTTAAACTGGCAGCATATGGTTGGCATGACACCTTACCTAGACTGAAGCCTGATGCAGTGCCCACCATTTAGAATGGTAATGGAAATGAAGTACGAAAGTTATCACCCAAGAAGCATGGAGCATTTCTGAAAAGACAACGTCTGGAGGTACAGTAGGTGCATTGAATTCTGTGTCAGCATGCACCCATGCTGCTACCATATGATTGTTTATTTTATTTTTATTTATTTATTAGAGTCTAGAATTAAAGTTACCTTTGAGCCAAGGCTATTTACAAAGGTTCCACATCAGGATGAGAGCAAACAAGCAGGACATTAATTATTACTGGATAACAGGTTACAGTTGTTTATCATCACATGAGTACATACAGTTAGGTGGTACTAGAGGCATTCACAAGACAGGGATAACATTGATAGCAAGAACTTGGTGAGACACAGGAAGAAGATGCTGCCAGAGGCAATTGTCAAATAACACAGGAAGTGCGAGTGGAAAGTGCAAGGAAGAGGGGGAAGGTGGGTGGGATAGTAGAGGGGTGGATGAGAAGGAACAAGTGCCAAAAGGGAACAGCAGGTTAGAGAAGATAGTCGCATGTGCTAGAGGCAGAGAGGACTAGGCAGAGGTTAGATTTGAATGGGCCAAGCTTAGGTAGGGAGGAGATGTCCCTGGTGAGACCATTTAGCCACCTGGGAGCTCTGTAGGCAAATAATCTGTGTCCCTGTGAGGTCTGGCATCTCAGGATGTGCAGTAATTGAGATTCAGTGCCCCCGGTGAGGTGGGAATTCTGAGCAGATTGTAGCAGAGCTTGAACTCCAGGGGGGAAGCCCATCAATGTTTTTTTTTAGCTATTATGCATGTTTGATACTTGATGTAGCTTGAGAGTTGAAGCCACCCAGTTTGGGCATATAGGTCACACGTATGGGTGAGATGATGGGATCCGGTGATGAGTCAGCAAGCTTTGTTCAAGGCCATCGATATGCGCCTGAGGGCAGTGATGGAAGTGGAACCATAGATGATGAGGCCATAGTCAATAGTTGAGATCACTGAGCTCTGGACTGTGATCCTTAATGCTTCTGAAGTTAGGCATTGCCTATGACTGTAAAACAGGCCAATGCGTGTGTTATCCACTTTGGCAACATTGTCAATGTGAGTCCCATAGGATAGATTACTGTCAAGAGTGATTCCAAGGTATCTGAAGGATTGCACTTGTTCTAGGATTGTACCTAGGCAGTTTGCAATAGTGAGGGGTTGGTCCTGGTGCTTGTTTTGCAAGCTGCAGAAAACCATAGACTTCATTTTTTTATAGTTGAGGACAAGTTTATGTTTACTGAACCAGTTTTCAACTGAGGAGAAGCCATGCTGTAGTTTGCTTTGCAGAAGGTGGGGATCCTTGTGGGTGGAGTGGATGACAGCATCATCAGCGTATAGGAGGAGTTGCTCAGGACAGGATTGTGGAAGACTATTTAGGAAAACGCTGACGAGAAGAGGTCCAAGGATGGACCCTTGTTGCACTCCAGAGCACACTGGTCTGGCATCAGAGAGGACATCAGCTATTTTCACTCTTTGTGAGCGGTTTTCCAGGTAGCTCTTAAACCAGGTTGTAGAGTCAGGGGACAGCCCGGTATTTAGCAGCTGAGAGAGTAGTAGATGATGATGGATGGTATCGAATGCCTTTGTCAGGTTAATGAAGACCAATTCTGTAAGAAGGCTATTGCCAAGGGAACTATGGCTTGCACCAGTGAATTCAAGGAGGGCTGAGATGGTACTGTGACCTTTTCTAAAACCATGCTATTGAGTGAACAGGATATCATACTTATCAAGGTATTCCATAAGCTGGTCTGGTACTATACGGTCTATGGCATTGGAGAGCGGGGGTAGTATGGAGATGGGCCGATAGTTCACCAGGAGGGCCCTATCCCCACTCTTGTGGACCAGTGTGACAGTGGCGGATTTCCATCTGTCAGGGAACTGGTCAAGAGAGACGGAGAGGTTGATGATTTTTGTTAATGGTAGGAGCACCTCATTGAGGGTGAGGGCCAACAGCTTGAGGTCAAGGGAGTCCCCACTTGACCTGGACCTAGCAATATCTTTATTGATGTAGTTGCGCATTTCATATGGGTTTACTGATTTGAAGTAGAATGGAGGTCGATTTGGAGAGAGGGTGGGACTTGAGGGGAGAGTTTGGGGGTCATCTTCGTTGAAATAGTCAGGTGGAAGAACAGAGTTGAGGTCAGTGAAAGCTGAGTTGAAAGAATTTGCTATGGTAGTCGGGTCCAGTGTTGTGATTCCATCAACAACCAGCATAGTGGGTGAGGTTTTTGTCTGCTTTCCTGTAACTTCTTTAATATTGTTCCAAAATGAATTCCCCTTCCCCCAAGTGTTTGTCAGGGCATCTTTATAGTAGGTACTTTTCTGCTGGTGGATTAATTTTGTGCAGTTATTACGAGCTTGTTTATAATTCTGTATGTCAATTTGCTTTCCAGTTTCCTGAGGCCATACCCAGAGATGGTCCCTGGATTTTAGTAGTGCTAGTAGTTCAGAGGAGAGCCAGGGGTTGCACAGGCCTTTGACTTTCCGCTTTTTGAAAGGGGCATAAGAGTCACAGGCAGCATTAAAGGTTTTGACGAAGAAGTCAAGGGCAGTGTTGACATCTAGAGCGTGGAAGATTGGGGACCAATCTTGCAGCCTTAGGTGGGATTTTAGGTGTTTCAACTGTCCCCGTGGAACAACTCTGCTTGTGATTAATTTGGAGGGGGGCATGGTAAATTTGTTTGTCCAGACGCAGATTACAGGGGAATGATCACTCAGAGTGTCAGGAAGGACAGAGATGTTTGAGATGGGGGATGGGTGACTGGCCAGAATCCAGTCCAGGATTGTGCTTGTACCTGTTTTGTAATTTTGTGTTGTGTGAATGTCACTGTTGTGAATATGGTTGTTTAATGCAGTGATTGTACATTATTGTGCAGTATAGGTGATTTGACAAGGTGAAAGTTTCAATGGGATGGAATGTGTATTATATTGACACAACCTATAATTGTGTCCCACTGTTAGTGTGCTGGTATTTATTTGTTGATTTTAGTGATAGATGAAGAACAGAGGGACTTGCGTTACACCTTTTGTGGTGTACTGCATTTGTTTATGTTGGCAACATCCCATGTTCGCAGACTGACTGTTTAGTTGGATGCATGAACAGGGGCCAAATGATTTAATGTCCCTTGGGATACTGTTGCTAATCAGGTGGAGTTGAAATACTGTATTGCGTATTTCATACCCATGCCATAGGTTTGTCACACTTCAGCTGCCTATGCATAATGACAGTTGTGTTGTTTTTGTCCACTGTGGTCTAGGTATGTTTCTGTCACCAGAGTTCTACGAAGTGTAGTCCTTTACCAGGGCACTGATTTTACCGCCAATTGGAATGATTTGTCCTAAGCAGATCGTGATTTCTTTTTTTTTTTAGCTAGGGAGTTGAGTGGCAACATAATGGGGAACATGGCATATGAGGGAGACAGGGGACAGGGGGATTGGGTCAAGAGGTGATATAGTGGCAGGTTTTGGAAAGATCAGTGGTGGGGACCACAACAGGGGAAGGGGAAATGGCAAAATAAGGGTGGAGGTGAACAGGGCAGAAGTGAAAATGGTGGGGGAGGATCGTGGGGTGTAACAGCTGTGGAGCAGACGTGTTCATGTGGATGTTGTGGGAGTGGCCAGTTTGTCAGAGGCTAAGGGTGCTGGAGGCTGAGCTTGCAGGGCCAAGAGGGGAAATATATTGGGCATAGATTGATATGGAAAAGAACACCACTGGAGGTGCTGAGGAGGAGGATAGGAGGCATGTGGACAGAAGGATGATGTGGCAGAGAGGGCAGGCCACAGTGTTGGCTGGGGGAGAGGGCACCTGGACAGGAGGCAGAGTTATAGCAGAAAAGGGTGAAAATAAAATGGGGAATAGATCCACATCAGGTTCAAATACATATTGGACTTTCATGTAGATGATGGAGCTGGAGGAGGAAGTTGTAGGGAACAGGGAGCGGGACCATGGTGGATGGTACATGGCCAGAGAGGACCTTGACAGGAGGGTGTGTGAGGAGGGCTACAGAGGGAGTACTTTGGAGCTAAGCATGAAAAAGAGTGTGGGAGAAAGGGGGACAGGGAAGAGTAAATTACTGGAAAGGTCAGGGAAGAAAGGAGGATCCACTGAGGTATGGGGTGAGCACTGTGAAGCCACTGGGTATATAATATCAGCTTTCAGGGAATGGAGAAGGATAGCAATGCCGCAAGGGCTGAAAGTGAGTTGAAGGCTAGATATAGGAAGCAGCGAGGCTGGGGGCTGGTGGGTAGACACCACAAGGGCAACAAGAGTGAAAAGAGCAGTGTCACAGGCAAACCAGAACAAGGGGGGTGGTTAAGGTGCTACTGGTTGGTGACTCAGGTGAGCTTGCAGAAAAAGAGGGATATGGGTTGAATGCTTGCCTGGGATGTCTCTTTTGGACATTATACACCATAGTCCCTCTTGGGGTGCAGACCAGGACAGGAATTTATAGCTAGTGTTCCACTTGGGGACTAATCACTTGGCAGGTAATAGCCTCATATAGGTGCAAACCAGATTTTGTACCCTACCTAGATTCTGCTGAAGGTTGAACTTCAAGTCTGCAGCCTTCTCACAGGTATTTCAAATTCTGATCACTAGTATGGAGAGGAAGCATAGGATATGGGAGCTTAACAGCTGGAGTAATTAAGTGGAGTAGTGGTGTCCGGATATGGGGTATGGGATGATAGGGGACTGTGGGGCAACTTGGGAGGATGAAAGCCTCTTCTCTGCAGACAGGTTACACCTGAACAGACAGGATGTGGCCATACTGAAGTGTAGGAGGGGGTAGTTTACCAAACAAGATTGTCATCTAATTTTAAAGTGAGCATGGGAGAGGGCTTGATGTAAATCAACATCATACCACAAACAAGTTGGGGGACCTGAGCCCCCCCCCACGGAAAGATAGATGAGCAAGGTGCTGGCAGACAGGGGGAACAAGGGAGGGGGAAAGTTGGTGTAGGAGGTTGGTGATGAATGCTCGGAGCCTGGCATATGAAATGGATGAGGTGGTGGTAGCAGAAAAACTAGAGATAAGTGACTGTAGGACTGTTGGGTTCAAGGTTAGGGTAGGGAGGACAGGGAGTCAAACCAACACAATGGTACTGGACTTTAGGTGAGCACATATCAACAAATTTAGATGCTTGGTGGTGTAGGCAATGTAGGGTTCTGGCGATATAAGTGATGCGGACAAACTTTGGATACCTATCGGGTACCAGATCCGGAGGCCACAAATGCATCCATCCATCAAAAGTGTGAATAAGGGGGCAAGATGCAGGAAGCCTATTTGGTTCACTAGGAAGTTAGCAGGGTGGTGTGGGGTAGGCATAGGGCTATCAGGAGATACAAGAGGACTGAGGTAAAGGGGACAAAGAGGTTTACAGGGAGGCAAGATGACAAGTGGGAAAGGTCATTAGAAGGGCTAAAGTGGACATGAAGGAAAGGATATCAAAACAAGCCAAGGGATGGAAAAAGACATTTGTCAGATACATGGGGAGAGGAGGAGGAGGAAGGCTGGGAAGAAGATGGAAAGGGTGAGGTGGGAAGGAGGGGGGCACTTGGAGGAGGATGACAGGAAGGCATAAGGCCTGAACATGTATTTCTACTCTGTATTTATGGAGGAAGTGGGGGGTAGAGTGTCTGAGTTTGAAAGGAGGGGCAGGCATAGGTATGGTATTGGAGCCCGTCAGCTTGGAGATAGTTAGGGATGAATTAGTAATGGTGAAGCTGGCCAAGGCCATGTGGCCAGATGGACTGCATCCAAGGGTGATTTGGGAACTGGCTGCCCCCCTGGCAAGGCTGTTCAACCTGTCCCTGGACAACGGTAAAGGGCCAGGGGACCGTAAAAAAGCAGTGGTGGTGCTGATCCACAAGGGAGGAATCCAAAAATTGAAGGAAAACTACCACCCCATTAGCCTAACCGCTGTGGTGTGTAAGGTCATGGGGGCACTCATCAGTGAAAGGGTAACAAAGTACCTGTAGGTGAACGGACTGCTGGATGACAAACAGCACTGGTTCAGTAGTGTCTAGTCATGCCAGACAAATTTGATCGAGTTTTTGGATGGATGACACAGGTAGTGGACCCGGTGGGGGGGGGTGCGGTGGATGTGGCCTATCTGGATTTCAGTAATGCCTTCAGCACCATATACCATAGGAAGCTGGTCAACAAATTGGATAGCATAAGGGTAGGGGACAAGATAACCAGATTTTTAGAAAACTGGTTGGCAGACAGGAGTCAGAGGGTGGTTGTGAATGGGATGCACTCAGGGATCAGGCTGTTTAGGAGTGTAGTTCCCCAGGGTTCAGTGCTGGGACCCCTCCTCTTCAATATCTACATACAAGACATTGCAGATGAACTGAAATGGATGGTGTCCCTCTTTGCAGATGACACAAAAATCTTTAAAAGAGTTGACTCCCTTGGGAGGGGTGGAGGAGGACATGACAATGGAGGGACATGAGCGTATTGGATGACTGGGAGGATACTTAGCAAGTAAAATTCAACATCAAGAGGTGTGCTATTATGCACCTGGGGCACAAGATCCAAAGTGCTGAGTACATGCTTGGAGGGGAACGAGTCAGGGTGACAGAGGACGAGAGGGATCTTGTGGTAACAGTGTCCATCAACCTCAAGGTAGGGAGTCAATTCTCGAGGGTGGTGTGGAGGGCGTATGTGATGCTGGAAAGTATTGGCAGGGTGGTCACCAGCAGGTGTATGGAGGTCCTGGTACTATGGTATCAAGCATTGGTGAGGCTACACCTCGAGTACAGTGTCCAGTTTTGGAGGTCTTACCTGCAAAAAGATATGGACTCGATTGAAAGTCTTCAGTGAAGGGCTACCAAGATGGTGCAGAGAATGAAGGGCACACCTTATGAACAGAGATGCAAGGTGCTGGGGCTATATACAGTGGAGAATAGGAGGAGAGGGGGAAAATGATTGAGAACTTTAAATATATCAGAGGGACGGATAGGTGTGGCCCAGGGAAGTTGTTCCACAGGCAGGAAGGAAGGAAGCAAGGAAGGAAACATAACAAGAGTGCATGGAATTACACTCCACCATGGACACTTCAGCAGCAAGGGGAGAGGTCAGTTCTTCATGGAGAGGGTGGCTGAGAACTGGAATGGGCTTCCAGAGGAGGTGGTAAATTCCCAGACCATAGTGGGATTCAAGACCACTTGTGACTGACACGTGGAGCTAAGGGGAAGAGTGGGTGTCCCATTATATAAACGCTTACTTGCATTGCTGGATTACTGCCCTCCTGTTGCACTAACATCATGTCCAGTGGTTGTGCCGCTCATGATGCATTGCAATGGATTGCCTCTGTGCATATGCTATATACATTCATGTACTATAATGTGTCAGTTGTGTCACCCCTCTCTGTTCTCTCATCCAGGGAATACAAGTTCAGTTATTTCCATCTATCCCATCATGACCTGTTGTGCAGTCCCTAAATCATTCCTGTTGCCCTTCTCTGCACTGGCTTCACTTGGTCAAGGTCCTTTTTCAGGCTGGACCTCCACAACTGGATGCTATACTTTGGGCACGACCTAACCAGTGATCTGTACAGCAGCTGGATAACTTCCCTCTTCCTGCCTGTGATTCCCATCACAATGCATTACAACATACTGTTGGCCTTTAATGTGGCATTCTCACAATGTTTTACAACCTGACATTAATAGTCCCATGTCACAGTCTTTGTCGGAGGCAGCTACAGTCTGAGAATGTATTGAGTTCTCCTACTATATACTCATGTGTTTTTGGATGTTATGCTACCAATTGGTCACTGTTTGTTATACCCATGTGTGTATCAACACCTGTTTTAAAATATTGCACCGAATGTACCACCACCCAGTATGCCACAAATCCCAATAGTGTCACAGCCCTCTTATAAAAGCATTTCCACAAATGCAACACCTGTAACTGTGATGCTATTCAGTTTAAATGCATGCTTCATGCTGGACTTTTTCTCACTCCTTGTAAAGAAGTTGTTTACCATCATCATGTTTACTTACTTCAAGTACTGTGATAATTCAAGCATACAACACCCATTGTCGGTGTATGTGTGTGTGTGTGTGTGTGTGTGTGTGTGTGTCTCTCTGTGTCTATGACTGTCTGTGTGCTTCATTTAGACTTACTTGTATGCCATCTGCCTTTCATCACAAAATACTGATGTCTGTGTTTTTCTGCTTACGTACACATACTTTCCAGTTTTGTGACGTCATAAGGTTATACTGCTGACTGTAGTGCTCTGTATCTGTAAACCTTTATATTTTAAATATGTTGCACTGTGTGTTGTTTAATACTTTGTTCTTCTGACTAACTGTGTGTATTTATCTATTCTTTTCCCAGCTATTGAACTGTATCATGCCTGACATGAATTCCTCAAGCACGACTGATGAACAACCACAGGATGAGATGGACACGTCTGGGATTAGTATCGATATCCAAGAGGACGGTTCTGAGGATATTCCCTGTGAACAGGACATTCCTCCCAATCGCAGTTCCTCAACTGTGCTCAACAATTCTGATTTATCTAATGTTTCAACCACGCAGACACCCACCATCAGATCACCGGATGCGGATGCAACAATGCAAAAGTCATGTAATTGCAGTCCTGCTCTGGTAACCAAAGAAATAGTGTCAAGTGTCAGGCTAACATAAGACTGCATCAAAGAACACAGAGAATTCAGACAAATATCAATGTTGATCACCACCCACAGATGGTTTTTGTCGCTACACAGTGTAATCTGTTACAGGAACAGGTCATGTCTTCAGTTCATGATATCAAGATCTGCGGGCAAAACTCAGGCAGTGATGTTAATTGCACAGATGAGGAGCAGTCCTCTGACAGTGATGAACTCCCTTCTAACCCAGAGTATGTACCATATCCACAGAGTCAGTTCCCCAAAAATAAAAAGCAGCTTGATGTGTCACATTGTCAACCATTAATCTCAACATCCACTGATGAGCAGTATTTCATGATTTCACAAAATTGTCTGGCAGAGCTACTCAAGTTTGTGCCATTAGTGTGGCAATGCATGTATGCCCTACATACAAAGCACAACTGGAACCATGAGCAATGTAAAATGTGAAAAGTGTCACATTTTCCAGTGGAATAGACAGAGGCAGAAATCTAATATGACCCTTGGAAATCAACTCCTATGCACTGCTGTGTTTTGCTCTGGAGTAAGCACTGCTAAATGCATGATGCTATTTGATATTTTGAGGATACCACGTGTCCATGGTGATGTACCATAAAATCCAGCAGTTGTACTTGTTGCCAGCAGTCCATAATGTGTAGGACAGACAGCAGGAGCAACTACTTCATTCATCTAGAGGCAAGGAACTAGTTCTGGGTGGTGACGCCAGGTGTGATTCATTGGGACACTCAGCCAAATACGGTCTATACACTTTGATGGCCCTTAAAAATAAGAAGATAGTGTGTCTGAATCTAGTACAGGTATGTCAAACCTATTGAATATTCAACCATTTCTGTACTGTTCATGTTCTCAGAGTTCTGATATGCAATTATGTTTTCTCTTGCAGAGCTCTGAGGTAAAAAACTCCACAGCTATGGAGTTGGAGGGGCTGAAAAGGGGCATTGAATTCTTGGAGCAGCAGGGATGCAAAGTTGGACAGTTAGTTACCGACCGACATGTGCAGGTGAAGGCTTTCCTCAAGAAATCTAAGCCAAACATTCAACACTTCTTCAATGTATGGCATATGTCTAAAGGTAAGCACTTAGAATTTATAGCCTACGTAAACACACAAGGTTGTTGTTCCATAATGACACAATCAGCTTACTACTATGTACTTTATTGACCTCTTGTAAAGTTGTGTTGTACGGTGGGAGTCGAATTGAGTGTTCCATTGACTGGGATATGACAGAAACTTTTTAGTACCACAAGGGAATCAACAAAGTCCAAGAGGGTAGCATCTTTCAGAAAAAGAGATGTGCAAAAATAAGGGGACACCATTTGAAGATAGATGGGGGATGACTCGGGGCAATGTGAGGAAGTATTTTTTCACAGAGGGTGGTGGAGGCATGGAGCAGCCTTCCTGAGGAGGTAATGGGGTCAATAACAGTGGGCAAATTCAAGAATGCATGGGACAGACAAAAGGAACTTCTCATGGGGGGAAGGAAGAAGTAGGTTGTTGGTTAATTAGGATCTGCAGCTTATCCAATAGTTAGAGGAATGGGCAGACTAGGTGGGCCAAGCGGTCCTTATCTGCCATCAAAGTCTATGTTTCTAAGCTCACATTATCCGTGGGTGTTCGTTGTACACATCCGCTGAGACACTGCACCCTTTTTGCAAGTTGCTGTTCAAATCTTTGCTGATGCAGTGTGGTTGTGTGGTGTCTGACATCTGATGTGCAACGCGTGCCAGTGGTGAATGCTGCATCCCCGATGTCATTGGATGCCAAATGGCTGCACCGCCATTGTCACTGTGCATGACATTTGATTGAGTTCACCCTGAATACATCATCAATCTGTTCTGCATTGTGTGGTGTAACTACTGGCTCGGACTTTAGGCTATGTGTCATAGCAGAAGGGGACAAAACTATGACTGCGGCCTGTTGTTTGCCTGGTGGCACCATGCTTTATGTGGTGAAATGCAGGTAGAACCACAGAACTGAAGGGGTACTACGAATAAATATCCCACCCAAAAAATAAAAATAAGTATGGATAGTAAGGGAGACAACACCCCAACAATTTGGAAAGAAATGATAAGACATAATTTCTACAAATCAGTGAAGACATAGTTGTATTCCTGCCATAATCTGAAAACAATTTATGTGTCACCTAGTGACACAACTTTCCACATATGGGAAATAATCATGTCATCATGATATGGTAGCTGAGTACGGGAGGAGGGTCTATGTCATCACACTTAACAGAATGCCTTAGCCAGGCACACACCTGAAACAACTGACTGGTTGCATTGAAGTTACTATTCTGTAAAATCTGGTAATAAATAGTGGAAAAACATTTTGAGAATGAACATGCCTGCAAGGCACAGGAAAAAAGTCAGCAGGTATTCAGATCAGGAATGTACTGTTAGACATTGTTAGATGGTTAGATGTTAGACATTTTTTAATTTGGTCAATAGACCTATTGAGAATGGATGAGCTGTTTACATGGCAAGACAGGCTTAAAGGACAGATGCAAAATGCAATTTTTGTTATTGTGTTTGTTCCACCACTTGCACTTGTAAACGTGTGTACAGATTTCAGGAGTTGGTAAGAAACCGGAAGTGGCAGAAAGGAAAAAGGATTGTGAATCAATATGGAGATGGATCAAGTCCATCACTAATCATATGTTTTGGGTGGCACTTACTAGCCCTGAGAACAAAGACCTCACAGTTGATAAGTGGCTAAGTGTAAGCAACCATGTTGCCAACATACACCAAAGACATAGTGACTTGTTCCTACAGTGTCTGCATGGACCACTTGATGGTAACACGAAGGAGTGGATTAAAAAAAGGTATTTGCGTGAGTGTACATGTCCACCTTCAGGTTGCTGTGTAAATTAAAATATATATAAAGTTTAATGTTTAACTTCCTGTTCTGAAACCCATGTAGGCAGCAGGGCAGATAAATTGCTATCCGAGACAATTTCAAGTTCTTACCCCCTGAGATACCTGAATCAACTGTCACCAGTGTACCAAACATACACCTTAGAGGTATTTCACAGTCTTATTTGCCACATCGTCCCGAAGTTCAGCCACTTTTTCTACCCCAGCATGATTGCAAGGTGTGTGTCCCTCAGTCTCATCTCTTTCATACATTCTTCAGTGCAATGCAGATTGTTGTTATTTTTCCACAAATGTTCCTGTTCCCCTTATATTAACTAGAATGTTTATACATCTGAAACTTCAGTTAATGCATTCAATCTGAATTTGGGCAATGTGTACTAGCATACCTCTCAACCTCCTACATCATAAATCAGAGACATTGATTAATAAAATCAGGGACAAAGGACCAAAATCAGGGACACATCTTTAAAATTGATGATATCCGGGGGGTCACGTGATGCGCATGGAGGAGTAGCTGCAGCTTTTCGGGTCTCCCTCTCCTCGCAAACGAACCTGCAATTAAATCGCGATTCGGCCGATTTCTTTTGTCCCCATCGTGTCGACCCAAGGTTGGTGACAGTAGCCGTTTGCAATTTCGACCCGACGTTCAACAAACGATGCAAGTTTCGGATCAAGAACTAGAGGCCATGCGACCACGCCGGAGCTCATCGCCATCGACCGTTGAAGAGGAAATTACTCCTACTAAAATCTACAATGATTTGGCAACAATTAAAGAGGCCCTATTCAAACTGATAGACGAGGTGGCAGAATTCAAGCCAGCGCTGACCCAGTTAGCCCGTCGGGTGACGGACACTGAAGCCAGAATCTCTTCTATCGAGCGATCCATGGAAAAAAGTGGGCCTGCCATTATCGACTGTAAAAGGATGATTGGGAAGCTTGAAGATCGTCTCGATGATCTAGAAGGGAGAAGTAGACGAAACAACCTGGTCTTATTGGGTCTCCCCGAAGGAGAAGAGGGACCTAATACAGTTTTTCCTTCAAAAGCTTTTGAAGAAGTCAGCAGGGCCCTCGCCTAATGGGCCTGAATACATTATCGAGAGGGGCCACCGAACCCTCAGAGCTAAACCCTCTCCTTCAGATCCGCCAAGGCCCATAATTTTCAAGTTGCTCAATTATCTTGACCGTGAACATATCTTAAAGGAGATAAAAAAGCTGGCTGCTTTTCAATGGGAAGGCAAGAGATTGCGACTAGTCCCAGACTTAACCTGGAAAATGAGGCAGGCTCGAGCAAGCTTTCGGCCCATTACCTCTAAGCTTTGGGCGGCGGGGATCCGCACCGCATGCTTTACCCAGCGAAACTAGAGATTACACTTAAAGATGGAACTAAGCGCTTCGATTCCGCTGAAGAGGCATTGACATCGCTAACGACTTTACTACCCGATTTATTTTCTAAGGGATGAAAACCCTTAGAACTGTTACTTATTGGGATTCAACAGTTGAGAGGACTAATTGGGGCAGTTTTTCATTAAAGGACACAGTATTCCTTTTTTTGGACCTTATTACCAGCAGTTTTATGTGGATGCCATTTTTAGAACTGTATCGCTGAGGTTTTTGGAACCAACAGAACAATTGTTAATTTTTTTCTGGTCTCTCTTACATATTTTGCTAGGCCTCACGAGTGACAGATGGGGCGCAGTATACGAAATTGTCCACAAGAGGGAGCTTTCAGTTTGCATATTTTATTCAATCTTTTGTCCAAGTTAATTGTGTTACTAGTAAGATGCCCCAGTATATCTTAGCTTGCTGTAACTGTGAATGCTTACTTAGTCCTAGTTGTTACAAGGATCAGACTGTTAGATCATTATAGTTCTACTGTTGGTACAGTTTGTATGCTATACAGAAGCTAGCTCTTAGATATATTATTTGTTATATGAAAGGGGGGTCAGTGTAGTGTATGGTTCCCCTTTTCTTTTTCCTTTTAGCATCGACTTTTTACTTATGCCTTTATTCTTATCGTGCTTATGCAGGCTTTATCTACCCAAAGCATAGCCCTTACCCTCTCAGTTGGAGACGGGAGAAGATGTTTTGCAGAGTGGCTATATGTTTCGTCTTTCTTATTATCTCACTGTTCCATATGTTTTAGGTCTTGGTTTATTAGGTGCTGTGTCTAGCAGTATGGTTGGTTACCTCAGCCCATTTCTAATTACTAGTCAAGTGATTCGTCTGCTTTCCTTTTCCTAGTGGAAATTTTCCCTCTTTGGCTATAAGTATAGCAATTAAATCTCCATATATGGCCTTTCTGCACCTTACTTATAGAAGTTAGATCTTGCAGGTTAGCATTTATGATTAAGTTTGTTTTTCTTTTTGGTAAGGAGGGGTGCCCCACCTCTATGGCGCACCATGAACCAGTGGTTGAGGAGTTGGCTTCGCCAGGGGGACGGTTTTAGGATGGTTTTCGGAGGGGGAAATTTTTTAGATGGGGAATATGGGGTTATTTTATTAGTTTCGTTAGGGTATCGGTAAGAGAGAGGGCAGCTATCCAAACTTTTCTTACAAGAGATTTAATCGTGTATGGCTAACAGATTGAATATCTTTTCTTGGAATATTAAAGGGGGAAGAGACAACTGTAAAAAATTTGTTATACTAAACCATTTGGCCCATTTTAACCCGGCAATAGTTTTTTTGCAAGAAACCCATGTCCTCCCTGATCATTTATCTCACTTTAGGAAAAAGTGGGTGGGTCAGGTCTTTAGTGCCGGTTTTTCCTCGAGCAGTCAGGGGGTGGCCATTTTGATAGCGCTGGGGGTCCCCTTTACTCATTTGGAAATAATTTCTGATCTGAATAGTAGATACATCTTTGTTTTGGGTAGACTTGGAGGGTCGAATTTAGTGTTGGGATCAGTATATGGCCCTAATTTGGAGACACCATCTTTTTTTGTCCATCTGGCAATGGTTCTGGCCTCCTTTAAGGATGTGCCAATAATTTTGGGAGGAGACTGGAATTTGGTTCAGTCTAACCGGTTGGATCATTCCCGGTATAAAGGAGCACATTTTCCCCCGGCTCAAAATGCATTGGTAGAGTTTATATCATCATTAGGTTTGGTGGATCCATGGAGGTTATATAATCCCACCACTCGAGACTACACCTTTTTCTCACCGGTCCATAAAACATACTCGAGGATGGACTATTTTTTGATTAGCCAACAATGTTTATCTTGTGTCGAGAGGCAGTATCCTTACCTCGAGTAATTTCTGACACTCCCTATTAAAATCTGTTGGTCCCCGTTGTCTACTCCCTTAAGGTCTTACTCATGGTCGTTAAACAATAATATTTTAAAAGATACCCAGATTTTAACCTGTTTTCTGGTGTTTTTGGTTAACTCAATTGAAACTAACTGGGGCTCTATTAAGGCCGTAGACCAAGCATGGACAGCACTTAAATCAGTGTGGAGAGGGGAGTTAATACGGATAGTAACCATACGTAAGGTGAAAAATAATCAACTGCTAGCTTATTGCTTAAAGAAAATTAAGATGCTGGAAGCTATACACGAGAACTTAAGATCGGAGGATCAAGATCAAGAGTTAACTACATTAAGGGTATGGTACGCTAATACGTTGAGAGAGAAAGTAGTGAATTCAGCCTCTAGATTAAAGGCTTTATACCTAGGTCAGGGTAGTAAAGCTGGGAAATTGCTGGCCTGGCAATTAAAACAAAAAACCTCTGCTAAATGGGTGGCAGCCCAAAGGCACCCAGAATCAGATAAGTTGATTACAGACCCTGAAGGTATATTAGGGATCTTTGTTGATTTTTACAAAAACCTGTACTCGAGTCAACCGCTTTCCTTGCAAGGTAGGAATAATATGCGAGAGTTCTTAGCTAACATCTCCTTTCCCCAAATATCAGAGGATTCTGGACAGAGGTTGATAGCTCCTATCTCTGAAGAAGAAATAGGGAGAGCTATTGACTCGTTTAAAATAGACAAAGCACCGGGCCCAGATGGGTTCACACCTCTTTTTTTCAAGTTGTTCAAGCATAATGTTGTACCATTATTGTATCAACTTTTTACCTTTTGGTACGAGCAAGGGATTAAAGACAAAACGCTTTTTGAAGCTAGGATAATTTATTGCCCAAGCGTGGTAAATCCCCAGAATTGGTGGGTAACTTTAGGCCAATATCTTTATTAAACCTTGATGTAAAAATTTTCGCTAAGATCTTGGCTAATAGGCTAAAACGGGTGTGGCTTGAATTGCTGAGTCCGGAACAGGCTGGCTTTGTGGAGGGCCATTCTTCAGCCGACCACTTCAGGAAATTGTTTTATTTAATTTCTGCGTCTGTGAACCCAGGTATGGAAGCATCCCTGGTTTCACTAGACGCAGAAAAAGCATTCGATCGAGTCGAGTGGACTTTTATGTTTGCAACCTTAGCCAAATTTGGTATCCCTGAAAGATTTATACATTTGATTCGGATCCTTTATTCGTGTCCGACTGCTAGAATTCAGTGCAACAACTTAATTTCAGTTGCTTTTCCCTTGTTGAGAGGAACTCATCAAGGTTGTCCTTTATCACCTTATTTATTTAATTTGTATATTGAACCCCTAATAAGAACTATTAAGATGGACCAATTAATCCAAGGGATTTGTATAGGTAATTCGGATTATAAGCTGTCGGTATTTGCAGATGATTTATTATTGCATGTCCAAAATACGACATCTTCGCTCCCACAATTGCTTAAACTAATTGCCAATTTCAGTCAATTTTCTGGATATAATTTAAATATGGCTAAAACAACGGTGTACTCACTCTCCCCTTATCTCCAGAAGAGTTGGTATCTTTCCTTGGGATTACATTGGCAAACAAAGTCTCTATCCTATTTGGGTATCCAAATTTCGAAGAACTTGGAAGAATTGGCCAACTTAAATTTTAAACCCTTACTTAAGTCTATAAAGGAAGATTTGGAGAGATGGTCGAAACTTCCGTTGACTTTTTCTGGGAGAATTAATACGATTAAAATGGTGATTCTACCAAAAATTTTCTACCCCCTCTTGAATTTGAATATATACCTCCCTAAGTCTTTTTTCAAACCTTTCTATAAACACTGTTCCGATTTTTTGTGGAGAGGCAACTCCTGTAGGGCCTATTTCAAACTCTGTCGGCAACGTAAATTAGGAGGTCTCCAGTTACCCGATTTTTATACGTACTATTTAGCGGTTCATGCAGCAAGAACAGCTCTATGGGCTTGTGACACTGAAGTCTCTCTCCCCGGACTTGCACTAGATCGAGCCTTTTCCAAGGAACTTAAATTGGACTTGGAATCTTTTTTATATATTTCATGGGCTAAGGTCCCCAAGGTGGCCAGGAACACCCCATTAGGATGGGACATCAAAGCTATGCACCAGCTTTACTCGAGATTAAAAATATCCCAGTTTTATGACCTATCTCAACCCCTATTAAGGAATCCTAATTTTTTAATCGGCAATCAACCCATCACAAGTTTTTTTCCAACCCCTCCCTTTAAGATTCGTATTGTGGATTTTTACTCAGGTAGTTCCATGCTTCCACTTTCGGCCTTGTCTGTAAAATTTGGGGTGAAACCTCAGTCTTCATTACGAATGATTCAAATCCAAAGTAGCATCAGGTCTTTCTTCCGCAAAGGCAAATGCTCTGAAGGGGCAGGGGCTTTATTTAGTAAGTTGTGTGAACTTATTTTATCCGGTAAGGCTGTTTCAAAAATTTATAAATATATTTTAGCAAGACTAGATTCCACCTTATCTCTGGCTCCCCCTTATTGGAAAATTAATATGTCCTTGGGTTGGTCAGAGACGATATGGGAGAAAATCTGGATTGATATTTACTCTTATGTTAAGCAAGACAGGTTGAGAGATATCCAATTTAAACTGTTACATAATCTCTATCTCTCCCCTGCAAAACTTTATCGGTTAAATAGCCTGTGCTCCCCTGTATGCAAGGATTGTAATGACCCCTTAGCAACTACTTTCCATAAAATTTGGTCTTGCCCTAAAATATATAGGTTATGGCATTTGGTTAAACATTGGATAAGCCCATATTGTGACTTATCGGTCTTCTTTAATCCAGAAGTTTGCATATTTGGGATGTATGCCCATATCCCATATAACATTCAAAAGCACCAAATGGCATTGGTTGCATCAGTTACCAAGTTACTAATTTTGCGTCATTGGCGAGATGATTGGACCCCTTCATTTAGAGAATGGTGGGATGAATTCCTGAATGCATTAAATGCAGAAAGGTCAGTATTTTCACTTCTCAACGCGTCGGCCAAGTTCCAAAAGTGTTGGGGCGGTTTTGTTCAGAGTCTTAAGGATAAATATGGTTATTAATGGAAGGTACCTTTCTTGGTTCCTTTTCACTGTTTCTTTTTTTATCTTTTCCTTCCTTTCATCATTTTCCCTTCTGGTATTATTTCCCTTATCACTTCTTTTACCACTTCTTTTCCTAATATTTTTTGTCTCCCTTTCCTTTCTGCACTCCATTGGCACTTGGTAGCCCGAGGTAACTTGATTTTTTTTGTGTCTCTTCTCTCCCTTAAAGTGTAGGGTGTTAGCTAACAGTATTATTACATATCATTTTATGATATTACGCTATTGATTAACAGTTAACCAAACAGGATAGCTGTTGGGGGGGGTGTAGGGAGGTGGGGGTTCTTTCTTTATTAATGCGTTTCAGTTATGATATATGGGTTATATATTTTGTATATAGTGTGTTGTATGTTGTGTGTTTATTTTATATTGTATACCCTTCAATAAAATATAGTTATTTGCAAAAAAAAAAAAAATTGATGATATCCACTCATGAAGCTGTTACAATAAAGTGCTTACCATAAATTACATTTTCTAAGGATCAACCACTCTATAATTTTAATGTTTCACATTATTTTGTACTTACAAGTTCCAATGTTCAGTCACAGAAACTCACTTTTGTAGGCGGGACAGAGTAAAATTTGGAGGCAAAATCAGGGATGTTCATGAAAATCATTGGCCAGTTGAGAGGAATGTGTAACAGTGCCAGGGCAACAATCGTGTTATTTATTTATTTATTTATTTAAATGTTTCACCATCAAGGCACAGTGAGCAACAAGTTGCTTATCTCCTGTTTCCACCTTGGGGGAAGGGGTACAATAGGAATGAGACATTAAACATTTTTAAGTTACAAAATCAACATTAACATACAGTTGTAAGGCAGGTGTTATAAACAGTGTTACAACAGTGTTGTGCATAATTGGTAGAAAGAGAGGACAATAATAAGTGGCGGGTTAATAAATAAGCAAGTGCTTAACTGGCATTAAATAGTGAAAGGAGAGGGAGGTGGTGAGATGGGGGGAGGGGGGAAGAGTTATGTTACTGGAGACCCCTTCAGGATGTGAGGAACCATGCAAGGGGACTGTGGAGACCAGAGAGAGAAGGGGATGAGGCAGTGTCCCAGAGAGAGACCCTTCATGATGTGGGGAACTCTGCAAGGGGGGCTTTGGGGCTAGACAGAAAGGGGGATAAGGCTGTAGGGATTTAAAGAGGGAGGAGAGAGAAGGAGAAGTTGTGACTAAATGCTAGATGGGGAACTAGGACCTGAGCCAAGAGAGGACCCTTCAGGATGCGAGGTACCCTGCAAGGATGTTAGGGAAGGTCAGTATACAGGGATTAAGAGAGGGAGGGAGTGAGAATTGAACCCTTGAGGGGAACATAATTTGTACCTTTGGAACGATAGGGCCTAATCAATAGTCCTTCAGGATGTATTGAACCCTGCTAGTAGTCATGGAAAGCTAAGATAGTGGCTAGAAAGAAGAAGGGAGATATGCTTAGGCTCAGTTGGACCACTTCAGGAATCGTGAATCGAAAAGTATCATAACTGTGTGCTAAGTTGCATGTACTGTACTGGCAATAGGTATTAACAGCATTGATGAAACTATTTTGTTCATTGCTGCACAATTCCGGTATCCTGTTGTCTTTCACACAAGAACCACACTATGGACATGTATGGTTATGTCTGACAGCTTACTAAGCTTACATGTACTGCTTCCATCCACCTCTATATCAATCTACTGTATGATTTTGACATTAGAAGGATGGGGTGTTACCTGAGGACTGGAGAAAGGCAGATGTTATTTCACTTCATAAGACTGGGAGCAGAGCAGAAGCAGTAAACTACAGACCTGTTAATTTAACCTCAGTGATTGGGAAAATGATGGAATCACTTCTGAAGGATAGAATTGTTGAGTACCTAGAGGCCAGAGGGACACAGGACCCAAGGCAGCATGGATTCACAGTGGGAAGGTCATGTCAGATGAATCTAATAGATTTCTTTGACTGAGTGACCGAAGTAGTAGATCAGGGAGGGACTGTGGACATGGCCTACCTAGACCTTAGCAAGGCATTTGACATAGTCCCACACAAAAGATTAATATACAAGTTGGCCCACCTGGGAGTGGGTCCCAAGATGGTAGCCTGGGTAAAGAATTGGCTGGAGAACAGGACACACAGGGTAATAGTAAATGGAGTCCACTCTGAAGAAAGAGGGGTTACTAGTGTGGTACCGCAGGGTTCAGTACTAGGACCAGTCCTCTTTAATGTCTTTATGAGGGACATTGCAGAGGGACTGGAAGGAAAAGTATGACTCTTTGCAGACAACACAAAGATCTGCAACAGAGTTAATACACAAGGTGGGGTGGAAAGGATGAGAAGGGACTTGGCAAGGTTCGAGGAATGGTCAAATGTATGGCAGCTTAGATTCAATGCTAAGAAGTGCAAAGTAATGCACTTGGGAAACAAAACCCCAGGGGAAGAGTACAAAATGGGGGTGGGATAATAACAACTACAAAAATGGAAAGGGACCTGGGGGTAGTCAATATCAGATGACCTAAAGGTGGGCAAGCAATGTGAGAGGGCGGTAAGGAGGGCTGGGGGGATACTGGGATGCATAGGGAGAGGCATCACCAGTAGAAAACAGAAAGTTGTTATCCCTTTATACAGCCAGCTGGTGAGACCTCATCTAGAGTACTGTTTGCAGTTCTGGAGATCCAGTCTCCACAAAGACATAGACAGGATGGAGGCAGTCCAGAGGAAGGCAACTAAAATGGTGTAGGGTCTGCACCAGAAGACATATGAAGAAAGACTTAAGGAGCTTAATATGTATAGCTTGAGGAAAGGAGGGAGAGAGGGGACATGATAGAAACTTTCAAGCACCTCAAGGGAATCAACAATATCCAAGAGGGTAGCATCTTTCAGAAAAAGAGGTGTGCAAGAACAAGGAGGCACAATTTGAAGATAGAGAGGGGATGGCTCATAGGTAATGTGAGGAAGTATTTTTTCACAGAGAGGGTTGTGGATGCATGGAACAGCCTTCCTGAGGAGGTTGTGGAGTCAAAAAAGGTGGAATTCAAGAATGCACGGGACAGTCATAAGGCAATTCTAGAGGTTGGGGGTAGGAAGAAGTAAGCTGTTGGTTAACTAGGATCTGTAGCTTATCCATTAGGTAGGGGAATGGGAAGACTGGGTGGGCCAAGCAGTCCTTATCTGCCATCAAATTCTATGTTTCTATGTTATGTTTCTATGCTGTGATTGTGACAACATAACAGTTCCACTGTGCACTGCATTATAAAAATTAACGTTTTCAACACCTCCTTAGATACCTGTTGGTGGCTCTACATTTTAATGAAAATAGTGCGACGTCACAGGCAGTAACAAAGGCAGGTGAAGCAAGATTCCGTCTCTGCTTCCCAAAGGCAAAAAAGGGTGTAGAGGCTGTTATCAAGCCAACCAAGATACCAGCAACATACTATGAGTACTCTGTTATGCTCTTTTTTTTTTTTTTTTTTACTTTCTGTTTTATCTGCCCTTCATCCCTCCAGTTCCATCTCTTCAGGACCACCAGTGGAGACACCCCTACTACCCACCTTACCTGTTCCGTTCTCCCATGTATCTGCAGTTCTCCCCCCAGGTGTGGATGAAGTGAGGCCCATACACCTCGAACTTTCTTTTTCTTCATCAGGCTCAGGCAGCCAAGCAGCTGGGAGCACATCAGGGCTTTCTCTGGCAGTCCATCTCCCCGGAGCTGGAAGGCATTTTCTCTTTTTCTTTGTGGCGTGAAGTGTGCCCTGACATCAAGGCACAAGTGCTGACATCCTTCACTCCCTCCCCCTACTCCCATAGTCTAAGCTTGCTGTGTATCAGACCTCCACCTGGGGTCAGCCAAGATCTGACCCGCATACCCTCCTCTCTCCCAGAGAAGGTGAGTGGTTCTTGGAACATTCAAGCCTTCTCTCCCCAGCCATCCCTCTGACATTCCTTGCTGTTTCCCGAACCCTGGTCATCAACATCACAAGTGAAAATCCAACCTCTGTGCCAGCCGGCCAGTGACTCTGTCATGCTCTTAACAGAAGTTGTACTGGCAATCACCGGCCTGTTGTCACTGAGGGTTGAGGCACTGCATGCCACACCTCATGCAATGCCTTCGACCCATGTTTTGGAACGAGCACTTGTCAATGGGGCCTGGCAGGGCCTGGAAAGGATTGTGCATATGAAAAACTGCTCTCCTTTCCTGGGATATGGTGGTTTAGCTTGCCACAGTTTAATCAAATACTGGTACTGGCTTTGTGGCAACACAACTTGAGGCACACTGACAGGGGTGGAACAGCCAAGGATGCATTATGCACTGGTGCAGAAGTGTGACCATTGCCTGCAGGGTGTCATTGCATGTCCCGGGTCCTGTGGCAACTGCAGTAGAAAAACACACTCCTTGGTGGTACAAGAAGGTAAGATCAGTGGACGGACACATGTTGACCGCCTTGGTGTCCCAGCCCCTGCTGATGGTCTTCATCATTCTGCTCCTCTCCAATTGCTCAGTTCAATTACATATGTAATGAATGCAAGAGTTGGCAGCAACACCATAGTGGTATGACGCATGGCTGTTTCTGCGTCCATGCCAGGTTTCAGTGAGGACGGAAAAATTGGAGAGTATATGGTTGTAGGCTTTAGTCAGACATGATGTTTAGCACAAGTTTCCCAATAGTCATTTGATAACCTAGTACCACTCCAATCTTGCATGGAAATGTTGATTGCAGTAACATTTTGGTAAACCATCAAAATGTCTATTTTTAGCTGTCATAGAAACACAGAAGTTGACGGCAGATAAGGTCTGCAAGGCCCATCCAGTCTGCTCATTTCTTTTTCTACCTTATAAATGTGCCATCTTCCAACCTTGCCAAGTCCCTTCTCATCCTTTCCACCCCACCTTGTGTACCAACTCTGTTGCAGATCTTTGTGTCATCTGTCCTGTTACTCCTGTAGTAATGTTGTTTGTAAGCTGCAGTGATTGACAAACTCTCCTCTAATTACAGTATAAAGTATTGTTTTTCTTCACTACTTCTCCAACATACGTTCCCTTCACTTTCACATCTGCCACATTCCCCCGGTAGCAGCAGTAAAGTATGTTCTTGTCTGTGTGCCTTTATTGTTCAAAAGCGACACAGACAATGCTATTAATCCAAAATATGTGCCTATACGGTATCCTGTAACATTGGCCACCGCAACTGTGCGCTTTCAAAAAGGGCAGCTTATCACGGCACCTGTTGACAGGGCTAAGTACCGAAGAGGGAGGGCAACCAGATGGGAGGGCCTCAAATACAGTGACAGGATGTCGCTATATGTACATATGTGAGGGGGGGTAGAGAGCACGTCGAGTGACGGGCGTAAAGGGGACAGGGTTTGTGAGGTGTGGTGTGGTGGTGGACTGCCGAGCTGGCCCTGTGGCATGGTGCGTGGGTGGAAGGCTGGGGTTCTGAGGGTGCTGGGTTTGGGTATGGGTGTGGGAACATTTTGTTGCACCCTGCCTGAGTTTTTCTTTTCTACATTTTGCACCCCCCCACATACCCCCCCGAAGTTGAGAATCCTGTAGTAGGGTGGTGCAGGGGGCAAAGACAACCCTGGGGGGAGTGGGGGGCAGAGCCCCCGGATGAACAAGTAAAACTAAAGTCTCCTGCTCCCTTTTGCTGTGCGCCAGGAGTGTACATTGCCGAAACTGATTTTCGCGAGCGTACACGCCAGCCCTAATGGCGATTGCCTTTCCACGATTACCGTTATGACATGGAACAGCCTATACATATGTACATATATATATATATATATATATATATATGCAAAATATGTGCATGTATACATACAAATACACATACACATGTGTGCACATATATATATGCACATACATATTTGAGCAGATACATTTCTATATATGTATATGCCAGAGTTTCTTTTGCCATATTGCTGTTTTTTTACTCTGGACACCTCCATCCTTATGCTGCCACTGAAGTTGTTTATATATATATATATGTGTGTGTGTGTGTGTGTGTGTGTGTGTGAGTGTGTATGTGTACATCTGTATATATACGTATCTATGCATTCACATACATACATATATCTATATCTATATACAGTATATATATATACATATATATATATGTGTGTGTGTGCGTATGGACTTTTATATATTTTGCCAGTTACAAACATGTGAAATGATATTTGCACATACTTTGCAGTGATCCTTATGTTTCACATTGCAGCTTACCTTGATGAAATAGTGCATGAGGTTGAAGGTCTAGGTGAGAAACTGCCTTCCTATAGAAAGTCTTGTGAACAGCAGGTGATGTCGTTCCCAGCTCCAGTGTGGGCATCATGCAGCCATCCAGATAAGCAGGAACTAATACACAAGCACCGCTGCAGATTTAACTTGGAACCATGGTGAGGACCATTGTTGTGACTGGTTGCTTCCACACACCAAAATCAGTTTTGAAGTAATGGATGACTGTGGAAGTCATTCATCACAGCTTTGAAGCCAATAAATGTGGTGTCTCAACTGATACACAGTGATGAACAATTCCATTTCCATAAAAGTTCCAACACACACAGACAACTATAGCTGGTCTACAAAGTATTGAGTGCCACTTTCAAGGACTGTATGTTGTGCTAAACCTTACCCAAACACATTGTTATTTCAATGATTGCTATTCCACTTTGTAATCTTTTTTATGCAAATCCTAACATTGGGTAACTATTTGGTTACCAGAGGTTCATAACTAAATTAATCAAAAAACTGAACAACATGTTAATAAGTTTAAACAATGTTATATTTTTGAAAAGCATCAAATGATGTTAGTTTATCTCAGTAGTTTCTTGTACACAAACTGGTCATCACCTGCCACTGAATGTGTTTCTGCAGATGTATTGATGATTCAATTATTGCTGCATTATAAGCAAAAGACATTCACAGACATAAAGAGCAAGATAACTGCTGGTTTAGTATGGTGTGAGAGACCTCACCGTGTTCACAGCACATTTCGCAGTCCTCACCTTCTTGGTCACTTCCATGGCAGCTTTGCATACTCCTCCCTGTCTGCCTCTCTCCATGTCCCCATACGCAGATCTCTTTACCTTTACCCCCTACATCGCCTCACTGTTGATCCAGTATGGTTTCCTGGCCCTGTTCTTACCTAGCCTCCTGGAATTTAGGGAAACCAACACATCCGTCTGTCCCCTTCCCCCTCCCAGTTCCTTGTGCTGTACCTGTCCTCTGCATTCCCTTCCCCTAGCTAACTTCCACCACTGGGGCGGATAAAGTGTTCAGCATCCATTCATGGTGACCTCACCTGCTAGCTCAGCCCATGGACTCCCCTTTCTACTTTAAATACACCCTTGTGTCTATGTACTCCCCTGTTGTGCTTTTTAGAACACCCTTCTCAGGCCCACTGAAGTGTAAGCTGTCCCTCGCGTACAGCTCCCTGTTCATCCATGTATCTTCCCAGTACCCCAGTACCCCCATACCCTGCAGCACCCTTTAAGCCATGACTTTAACTCCCCTATCCTGTCCTTTCATTTCATGCTTGCCCTTGGGATTGGTAGCACCTCTGAAAATGTCATGGTCCTCCCAACATCCAAACACAACTTCACTAGCTCATCAAACCTTTACTGAACTGTCTCCACCGTGCAGCCCCAGAGGTCATTTGTGACCACGTGCAACACATGAGGCCTTGGTTTTCCTCCACTTAAACACTTTCCCAGAGTATGAACTGCCCTATATGACGTCGAGCCTGGTACTGGTTCCACCCAGATTCGACTTTGTCTCTCACCCCTTCTTCCCCAATCTGATCCTTTTCAGGATAAAGTCCCCCAACAGAACCACCCCCTCACTTTGATGCTCCATGGCATTTTTCACCCTCACTCAAGACCCACCATCCACATGGCTGTGTCTCCTGCCCTGCTCTTCCTCCCCCGGTGCTGGTGTTCCCTCCACTTTATCCATCTCTACTCCTTTCCTTATGCTGTTGCCCTCCCTCCTGACCTTTTCTCCAAACCCTGTGGTGCTCCCCACTCTGCTAAGTGCCATGTCACCCCTCCCCTCACCAAATCCAGAGTCTCATACCTGTTCCTTAAAACTACCCCTTCCCCCCAATTGTGCCCTTGGACCTGTATTATTTCCCTGCCTGGCATCCTTTGCCTCTCAACTTGCCTACCCAACCACCCCCACCCTGACTTTGCTCCTCAACCTTTATATCTCCACCTCCATTCTCTGGATCACTCACCTTAGTTCACCCATCTTTTGACATATGGGGCACCCTCATAACCTACATAAAGTTCCCATCAAGACTACCGCCCCACATCCATTACATAGCACAAGCCTGTCAAATAGGCTCAGTCTGTGATGTTACACCCCTGAACATGTGGTCAGATGCATTGTGCAGCCTCTCCACAAAACAATGCCCACCCTTCACCCCCTGCCTCCCATCACAAAGTACGTGTGCCGCTCACCCACAACACAGGTAGCTGTGCTTTTTCCGGGCACTAGGCCAAACACACAACTGGCAGTGTAAGTACCATGGACAGCAAGTCATGTACCCACCCTCACATGCCAACCCTGTTCCCAACAACAGGCAGTTCCTCCACCCTCCCACAGGCTAGCCTGCACTGTGAAGAATGTAGTACACGATTCCCCGCCCAAGGACAGATACACCAGTAGCGGTGCTGTGGCTAGTATGTTCACCCTCCCTTGTGACTGAATGCAAGTTTATGAATCACAGGATGGCCAGTGCCACTTGCATGCCCACCCAGCAACTGTCCACAGCTGTGAGGCATACGTGGCTAAGCACCACCTCATGTGAGATGGGTGTTGGCTGTGGCAGTGTGCTGAGTGCTTTGACGCTTGCCATCCAGGGACACTGCATAGCCAAACACGTACAGTTGTGGGTGGTGTGGCCACTCACATGAGGATGGGGGGTACACCTAATGGATCTACGTGTTTGGGTAAGTCATGTCATGGTGTTGCCTACTCCCTGGTACCTGGTTTCTTGTGCACCTTCTGCATACTGTGGCATGTGTGGGTGTAAACACCATTATGGGTTGCGTCTCTTTGCATGCGCAAAATTGTCCTGATGATTAAAGTATGCGGTCACACAGCAGTACACACACCTCAACATTCAGCTGATCCATTTTTGGACCAGGAAGGCATTCCAATACCATGCCTGGCTGTGACTGCAACCATGCAACAGAGAGCCAAGCATATGTGTTCGTGCATGGCTTCCATGCCCATGGTCAGTTTCATATTTTTCCTGAATCCCCACCGCTACACAACTGTATGTAGGTGCACAGGCATGCATGCAGGATATGAAAACCAGTCCTGTAATGCATGCACATTCATCCATACTATGTGATATATGCCATATAGAACCTTTGTGTGGCACTATACCAGGTTTAGTAATACCTCAGTATAATATCACAACCTTGCCCCCAAACCAGCATGTAGTGAAGCATGGGAGGTATCAGGCAAGTGAGACAGGCAACACCACAGTATTTGTACCCAAGTAAGAGTGAGTATATGAACATACAAAACTTACCAGCAGAAAAGAGCCACATAGTCTATCCAGTTTGTTTGTGTTTGAGGCCATCACGCCATGTCGCGCAGTTTCCCCTCCTTCCCTACTCTGCCCAAAGGATGACTCTCCCTCTTGCCCTGTCCCACCCACTCTTGAAGCTACACACAGTTTCACATTCCACCACCTCAGCTGTTAGTGTGTTCCACTCTGCCAACACCATTTATGTAAATAAAGGCCTCCTCAGTTCCCTCCTGAATCTTCACCCCTCCAGGCTCATGTCATGACCTCTAGTGTCTCTCCCCACCCTCTCCTTAAAGAGAACCTCTCTAACAATCGTGATGATTCCTATCTTGTACTTGAAGGTCTCAACCATATGCCCCCATCCCTCCTCTCCTACACTGAGTACATGTCCAGCTCCCTCAGTCTGTCCTCATATGTCAACTTCCGAGCCCCTGGATCATCCTTATTGCCCTTTGATGCACACCGTCTAGTAATCCAATGTTCCTCTTTCACTGTGGGTGGCAGTACTTCATGCAGTACTCCATGTGGGGTGTTAGCAGCGATACAGCTCTCCTTACTTTTGCGGACGCATCTACATGCTGTGGGAGACTGCAACCAATGTTGATTTTGTAGTAGCTTCACACCATAGGGCTTAGGAAGGACATGTAATGGTACTGGTAGAAACAGATGCATCCTGTATAGAGATTTGTTGCACTGTAGTAAGGTATAATAAAATGAATGTAAGTCATACTCAGATGGTTCTCAGCATAGTGTGGTTGTACCAATCTGTGACCGCATCAATCACCGAACTGTTTTGACTATGCAACCATGTGATCTTTGCAGAAGCAATCTGAATGTCATTTTATCAATCAATTGTAACTGCCTACATTGAAAATATGATTTCCAACACTGCTCTCTTTGTCAAACTGGTCCTTCTGTGAGTTTACCAAGCAAAATAATACTGAAGATGGTATGGTTGACAGAATCGTATGTGGACATCTTTATTTGATGCATGTGCCAGGGTTGAAATATATAGCACAATTACTGTCTCTCCAACACAGTGATAACACATTCAGTCATGTATGACACATAAGCTGATGTAAACTTGTCCAAGGAATGGCTATAACAGTTGATTCAATACAGACATGTCAACATGTGATAGGCCTATACATGTTCAGCTTGGCTGTGCAGTACTTCATGTTGTGATGAAATTACGTATAACATACACTGAATGCATCACACGATAAAGTAATACATGCAACATGTTCAAGCACTGCAGTTCTTCTGGCCACAAATATGTGTCTGTTGGTGTTGCATCACTGTGTCTGGAATTGGGAAGGTAGTGCAGTGTTATGACCAGTATTATTTTAGTTTGGTCAGCATGGTACACTAGCACAGTAACGTGAGCCTTCTTGTTGCTGTGACACTTATGGGTCACTGATCAGCAGGCTTTTGCATCAAATGTCAATGTTAATACCCATTCCATTGCAATGGGAAGCTATATAATCTGTGTATCACCGCCTTCAAGTGAACACTACAGATGGTTTGTGCAATTAGGCCATGATGCACCACATAAGTGTGCCATGAGCTTCCAAGCACCACCCAGTCCGTACTGTTATCAAACTGGTAAGGTAACACAGTGCCATAACAGTTGTAATTTCAGTGTGGGTGGTCAGGTGCACTTGCACATTATGGAATGTATTCTTTGCATCGTGCTATGTATGGGTCACTGCAGTCAATGAACAGCTGTTTATCTGTTAACATCTTTACTTACGTACCAAATTCATCCCTGTACTGTACTTGTATGTGTCTGTCATGTTTTCTGTCTTCCACATATCACACAGGGAGTACATCTTCAACTGCTCATCCTGTTCTCATTGGACTTGTGATGCATTATCTGCAGAATGTTTATTTACCCAGTCTGAAAAATCTCCACCCTATATATGTTCTGACACAGGAGATGCCCCCATCACTGTAGAACATACACTAGGTGTGACATAAGTGCTATGTTGCATTTTGTTAGTATAACCAACCATTTGATTGTGTTGGTGCAAGCTCACATGCATCACAGAATCTGATTAGGTTAACTGGCAGCCTTGTCATACTCTTTCCATACCTTATGATCATGAAATACCATGGACCCTAGGTCGCTGTACAGCAATGCACGTGTCTCATATTATACCAACACCACCCACCATGACATCTTGTTGTGTGTGTTTTTGGGCTAATTGGTATGATGGATTACTTATCTGCATTGCATGTCAACTGACAAGCCATTTACCATTCCTCAATCATCTGCAAGTCCATCCTCATTCTGTCCTCAAACTGTGGTGTATCCACTCTGTTACAGAAATTGGTGTTGACTGCAGACATGTAAATCCTTCCTGCACTGTCATACTCACCAGGACTCTTGATGATGTTGAATACTACCTGAGGCAACAGAAATCCATCGAGTAACACACTGAATACTCCTCCTTCTGTGGAGTGATACCCAATTAACACTTCTACTCTTGTCATGCAGATTGGCTGGCTGGTACCTGTACCTGAGTTGATCACACTGCAAACAGTGTTGAAATGTATGAAACAGGCATTAATGCTTGATCAAATGACGACTTGTCATTGGCCAGAACGTGTCATTTACCATGCATTAATGACCCTGCAGATGCACAGTTGGCATACTGACTGTAAAAAGCATATGATTGTTTCCTTTTTACAGTTAGCAAACCATTTTATAAGTGCAATAACCAACTCCAGACAGTGGGTGTATCAGGAGCATTAATGCATTTCCTGCCTGGCTGAAGTCAATCAGGTGAGCCATCATGCCTCAAAACACAGCCGGGGCATGTATTAATGACTCAATACACCCACTGTCTGTCGTGGGGTATAGCATACTTGGATTACTTGTTATTCTTTGCCCTTGAGCAGTGGTGTTGTAGTACTCTGCATGTTTTGCGATAGGCATGAAAGAAAGGAATTTTTCAACCACAGCCAATCCAGACCTGAACATGGTGTAAGGCTTTACTCTACATGAGCAGAGCCCTGGCCACAGCATGCTGTCCTCTATAAAGCAGGTAAGCATTTCAGAACAGTACAGTAAATGCTCAGGCAAACAGAAAGCCTTACTTTGACCATAAGTAGGCCTCTGTCAACTTGCCTCTCAATTGCTTATACAGTTACAGCGTATCTAAGCCAGGCAGTATGCTCTAGCCAGCCTCGCGCATTCTCTGGGTTGCCCACCTACATGTCATGTACGTCATTAGTAAGCACATTGTTTCACAGTGTGCAGTTCAATACTGATGTCATGCTATCTCTGGTGTCTGATCACATTGTGTTTTACTTTGCAGCTTAGCACAGCAAGGCCGTGGCACCACCCCACCCACTGCAGCAGAGCACTGTGCAAACAAATAAGTGTTTTCCACTGAATCACAATTTGCATGACTTGCATTTAGATGATGCTCTTCTCACACCTAACATGGCAATTGACCAATGCCACAGCAAATAGTACCAGCCAAGGACAGGGTCAGTGAAGTAGAGTAACACAAGCATTGTGATACCGAAACGGCAAGAAGTCCCATGTAACAAATTAGCTGTACTGGTCAGCATCCATGGTTCACAGAAAAAGCCACTTCGTTATTAGGTGCCACAGATAAAGGTGGGTCAGAAAATGACTGGTCTGGTCATGTGCTACACGGTTGAAATCTGGTTTCTAAAGTGGCATACAAAAAGAAGCAGGGGGGGTGGGAATGGTCAGTGAATAAGGGGATAGTATTGTGACCAGCAGTGTAGCTCAACTCATGTATCAAAAGTGCTGCCAGTACCGTGCTGACATTGCCTTTGAAATGGAGGGTAATGTCTGGCTAGTTTACCAGGACAACAACATGTGAAAGATGGTCGATACTCCGTATAGAGGACACACTATCATGATGACCCTTAAGTGTGAAAACATTGTTTGAAGTGGTCATAATAACATTCAGGTCAAACAAGTTCAACAAAAAGAAACCAGGAAGATGGTAACATGGTGAGTAATACAGGATATTGACCAGTGGCTGACTATTACAAAGTAAGAAAGGAATGGTTGTGTTGTCTTTTGTGACAACCAAAGGGTGTCTAACAGCACTAAAAAGTCAACATTGACTTCAAGTGGCAACATATTATAATGACACTGTGACTGGGGCTTTGGATTGTCTTGATCCTGTCTGTGTTCGTCCCCTTACTCAGTACCCTCGGTCCCCTTGGTTTGATGGGACCTTGAGGGAGCTGAGGAAAGTGGGACGAAGGCTGGAGCATCACTGGCAAAAATCAGGCCTGGATGCTGACAGACTTAGATTGTTAGCCCATTATAAGGACTATCAATCAGCTATCTCCTGTAAGAAGGCAGAGTTCCTGTCTAGGGAGATTGCTGTGGCACAAATTCAACCAGCTCAGCTCTTCTGAACTGTAGTCAGACTGTGCAACCTCAGAGAGCATTGTCACAACGGAAGTGCATTGAATTTGCTCACTTTTTTGCCGATAAGGTTGCTGATGTCAGGTCTGAGATCCACACAGGATGCCCCAATGGGGCAGATGGTGATCGGTGAGAGGTGGCAGCTCCTCGGTCTGTCTGGTCTGACTTCAGCCCACAAGCAATCAGGGATATCGTGAAGATTATCCAGTCTTTGTGGCCGACCTGCTGTGGTTTGGACTCTGTCCCAATGCGTCTCCTTATGGGGTGTGTTGAGGCCATCGGCCCGGTCCTTGCTGACATAGTCTGGTGTTAGTTAGACTCTGAGTTATTTCCGGACACCCTGAAGGAGGAGGAAGAGGTAGTGGTACTCCTTCTTTAGAAACCATCTTTCGACCCAGATTGTCTTGCTAACTACAGACCCATTTCTAACCTCCCTTTTTGGGTAAGGTTATCGAGAAGGTGGTCATGCTGCAGCTGGAGGATCATTTCACCGCCCATGACATCTACAATTCTCTCCAGTCCAGTTTCCAGAAACGGCATAGTACCGAGATGGCTCTTGGTCGGGTTCTCAATGATCTTCTAACAGCAAGAGATTGGAGAAGCCATTCCATCTTGGTTCTTCTTGATCTCTCAGCGGCATTTAACACTGTGGACCATGGGGTGTTAGTTGGGTGCCTGCAATCAATCTGTGGACTGTCTGGTGCAGTCCTCAGATTTATTCTGGCATTCCCTGATTTTATTTGATCGGCTGCAGCTGTTTTTATAAGGGTAGTCATTTTTATGGATTTTATGGCTATGTACTAGTGCTATGGTTTTGGAATAGTGCTATTTTATAAATAAATGATTGATAGATTGATTGATTGATGTGATGGATGGGTACCAGTTTCACACCAACAAGCAAGAAGTTGGGTATGCCATTACACCAATTGGTAGTGAGGCATTAACTGCAGTGCTGTTTTGGGGTGACAAACCTGGATAAGGACAGTGGTAGCATTCATGCACTCCACAGCAGTCAATCAATAAATCAATCAGTCAATCAATCAAAATCTTTATTTATTCAGGTGATCACCATTGAGCATGCTCATTTACAAGATGGACCTGATACATAGGTATACAAAGTATAACAGCACAATCTGAACAATGTATAATATGTACAAATACAAACGATGCAAGGAACACAGTGGTGCAGTACAAAAGTGAATAGCATTAGTGAGTGAACATATACAGGAAGGTTGGACTAAAGGACCATCTCGGGTACAGGGAAGTTATGGCCTTTCAGTAAACTGGTGGATGACAAATAATTTAGGTGTTTCAGAATATCAAGCCTGTCCACTTGGGGCCAGCAGGCAGGAGATTCAGGGGAGGATAAGGGTAGAAAAGGGCAACAAGGGCAGGGATAGGAGTTTTGATGGGAAAAATAAGGACAAGTGGGGGGGTAGCTCAGGGCAGGAGACCTCCGGGAGGCATAGCATAGTAGATGGGCATATAAACCCCGGTCAGCCAACGTGCAGGTTTTAGAGGCGGGGAAAGCAGTTACAGATTTCTTTAACTAAAAGGTTATATAAGATCTTAAAGGAGGATATGCTGATTGGGAAGCTAAGCTTCAGTGTTTTTTGTAAGGTATTCCACAAAGACGGCAGCACAAAGCTTATAGCCATTCTACCGATACATGTTTTCACCTAGGTACCTTCAAGTATATAAGGGACGAGCTTCTCAATGCATAATCTCCAGGTTCACAAAGCGGGAGACAATCTGAGATATACGGGGAAAGTTTCTTGATGATGGCTTTGAATGTCCAAAGTAAAGCATTTCTATTTTTCCTGAAGTGGAGGGAAGGCCACCCCATGGCTGTATAAAGAGCACAATGATGGGTGACATGAGGTAGACCAGTAATGAATCTCAAGGCCTTGTAATACAATGTATCCAGTTTAGCAAGATGAGATGCAGGGCAGTGGCTATAAAGAAAGTCAGCATAGTCAACCAAGGAGAGAAATGCGGTTTGTACCAGCCGTCGTTTGGCATTGCTGGTGAGGTAGTTGTCAATCCTAAAAAAGAGACCAAGCCTCTGTCTTAATTTCTTTAGGAGGTCTTCGATGTGGTCCGTAAAAGAAAGTTTATAATCAAGCCATACCCCTAAGTACTTGAACTTACTAACAAATTCTAGATTTTCACCCAGGATTGTGGTAATCTGTGGGACAATGCCAGCAATGGCTGGGTTTGCATCCAGTAGAAAGGGAGAAAACAGCATAGCCTTAGTTTTCTTTGCGTTTAATAACAGTTTTTTCTTAAGGAGTTGGCTCTGGAGAATATTGAATTTCGATTGTAAGTCTTTACATGCTGTTATGGATGAGGAGTAACTAAGGTACAGGACCATGTCATCTGTGAAAAGATGAATACTGGCCTTAGTTATGTTAATATCAATGTTGTTCACATAGATTGCAAACAGTAGTGAACCCAGGATCGAACCCTGAGGAACCCCTCTTTGCAGAGGTTTGAGAGGAGATAGTTCACCGTCTGATTTTATTTGCTGCCACCGGTAAGAGAGATAGTCAGCAAACCAATGTAGGGACAGAGAATCCAGTCCTATAGCCTTAAGGGAGGAGAGGAGCAGGTCATGGTCGACAGTGTCAAAGGCCTTGCTCAGGTCTAAAAACACAGCACAGGCACATTTCTTATTTTCCAGGTCTTGGTGCCAGTCATTGGTCACTTTAGCTAGGGCTGTGATAGTGCTGTGCTGTGCTTTAAAGCCGGATTTCATAGGATTTAGAAGATTCATAGATTTACGTATGTTTTCAGTTGCTTGTTTACAATTTTTTCCAGTAATTTAGACAGTATAGGTAGTAATGAAATTGGTCTGTAATTATTTAGATCACAAGGGTCCCCAGATTTGAACAGAGGGATAACATTAACTGTTTTCCATGAGGATGGGAGGGTGCCATGGGACAGAGAAAGACTGAATAGGTGGGTAATAGGTGCAGACAGGACATGGAATGTGACTTTTAGAAAGTAAGGATCCAGAGAGTTGGCGCCTGCGCTTTTCTTATCGTCCAACTTTAGTAGGAGTTCTTTGACCTCCTTCAAGGAAGAATGTCGAAGGGAAAAGACTGAGTTGGTTAAAGGAGGATCTGAGCTTTGGACATCCAATTGAGAGTGTAGGGAACTTGCAGGTGAGTTTTCAAAAGCAAGGCCTGCAGTGGCAAAGTGGTTGTTAAAAGCATCCAGGATTTCCATTTTGTCGCAGATGGTGACACTGCCAGAAATTATCTTTGCAGGCAAGTAATCAACCAGGGTGTGACCAGACGTATCCTTAATGGATTTCTAAAATTTGGAGGAGCTCCTAGAGGCAGAGTCCAGTTCTGTGCGGTAGATAGAAGCCTTAGCATCTCTTATCAAATTGGTGCAAGCATTCCTAGCTTTCCTAAAGTTACACGAGTCCATCAGAGCTTTAGTAGTTCATGCTTTTTTCCAAAGCATGTCCCTATTCAGTAATACTGATTTGAGTTCGAGTGTGAACCAGAGACAGGTTCTTTCCCTTACCCTAGTTTTTACAAGTGAGGCATACTTATTTAAGGCCTTAGTCATAATTTTGGAAAAAATTATCATAAGACAGCTGTACCAAGTTGGCTAGGTAAAAATCCTTCCAGCGCATTGAGAATTTTAGCTCATCAAGGTAGGCAGGCAGGTCAAAGTGGCGCCTGGCCCTCCTAGTGGTGAACCTTGACATGGAAGGTGGGTTCTGAACCTATCTTATGCTAGCGATAATACAATGATCACTAATGTCCATGAAAAAAACTCCTGCATGGGAGAATAGGTGCGGTTTATTTACTAGAATGACATCCAGCAGCGCACTATTGACAGGGGACTTTTTGTTAGGACACGTAAGTTCTCAAATAAGTTGCATTAGGCCAAGGGCATCGCAAAACTCCATAAGAGGTGCAGGGGCATGGGACAACCAGTCAAAATTTAGGTCCCCAAGGATAATTGTTTCAGGGGGGCCAAGCTTCATGACATTGGTTAGGTAGGTAAGGATTTGGGAACCAGCAGAGGGAAGTCTGTAGCAACCTATAACACATAGCGCAGAGGACGGGGAAATCTCCAACTTTAAGACCAAGCATTCGAATTGGTTAGCAACAGATGACGATTCTAGGCATGTAACCATGTATTTGTTCTTAACGTATATGGCCACACCTCCCCCCTAGTTGACCTGTAGGCTCTGAATAAGGAGTATTCAGGGATGTTAATTTCCCTATCAGGCATAGAGGGTCTCAGCCAAGATTCAGAGATCACTAATACATCTGGTTTGGTGTGACATGCCCAGGCCTGAATAAATGTGAACTTTTTTAATGGGTTACATACCTTCATGTGGAGAAATTGCATACCTTTCAGGTTTGCTAAGTCTGTAGGAGAGGTGAGAGTTTTTGCTGGGCCACGATTAAGCTCGACGTCTCCAGAACAAAATAGAAGGAGAAGGAGAAGCTTCCTTATGGTACCAAGAGACATTTTAAAATTTCTTGTCCATGGGAGTCTGCTGCATATGTCAGGCCGAGTAAATAGGAACCCATAATTAGACCTGGACTGTCCTAGTGCCGCAGACACCAAGACCCAGACTGGGAGATATAAGAGGAAGAAATTACTTGGTGAAATGGTGAGTATAATCTGTGGTGTCAGTTCTACATCTGTCCCACCTCTATATGTGGTTCTAATAAGAGGCTGCAATTAGGGAACCCTGAGGGCACAAAGAAAGTTATATGAAGAGAAGCAATGTGCACGACAGCCGACTGGAGGAATATAGTCTCCCCTGCTAGCTGAACAGGTGAGCTTGGGCATTATACAAGGCGCAAGAAGGAGAACAAACAGAACGCGGACTCAGAGGGCACCCACATATTGGGGCCTTGAGAATGGCAGGTGTAGCTGAGGTCTCCGGCCCTTACCTTATAAGCTTGAAAAGCAACCTACACCACTGCCTCAGAGATTCAACAGAGTAGAAATAAGGAAAACTTCGATGATGCCACATCAAGGAACCACCTATTAATTTTCTGGCAGACTAGTTCGAGGACATAAGCCGTGAGTTTGCAGCCTAAGTCGCTATCACTGTGGGTCAGGAGCCCAAGGGCAGAGTACCACAGTCACTGAGTATTTTGTGATTCACAGGAATTTTTGTAAGACAGGCGACACCAGGATACCGTCGATGTTGAGGAGTCTGGGATCAGACAGGAACCTATCATGAAGCAAGCTTGAACCTTCTAGAGATGGGTAGTGTGGGGGGGACTGTGGGAGCCTATAGCTCCTGGAAAAGAGGCTGAGGGGCATGGGAATGCCTTGGGCAGGGCCCAAGCATATTTAATAAGTGGTGGGGGTGGGGGATGGGTGGGCGAGTGAAAAACTATGGCTTTTGCCGTACCTTTCTGGTGTGAGTGCCTGGGCTTGTGGTCTCAGGTGGTGGCTATGGAAGTGCCATCCACCTGGGAGACTGAGTCTCACTCGGCATCTGAGCTGGGAGCACTGGAGGGTTCTCTGCTTTCTGGTGTGAATGTCTGGGCTTGTGGTCTCAGATGGCAGCTATGGAAGTGCTGTCTGCCCAGGAGACTGAGTCTCACTCGGCATCTGAGCTGGGAGCACTGGAGGGTTCTCTGCTTTCTGGTGTGAGTGTCCAGGCTTGTGGTCTCAGGCAGCGGCTATGGAAGTGCCATCCTCCCGGGAGACTGAGTTTCACTCGGTATCTGAGCTGGGAACCCTGGAGGGTTCTCTGCTTTCTGGTGTGAGTGTCTGGGTTTGTGGTCTTGGATGGCAGCTATGGAAGTGCTGTCTGCCCGGGAGACTGAGTCTCACTCGGTGTCTGAGCTGGGAGCCCTGGAGGGTTCTCTGCTTTCTGGTGTGAGTGTCCAGGCTTGTGGTATCGGGCGACAGCTATGGAAGTGCTGTCCGCCTGGGAGACCGAGTCTCACTTGGCAACTGAACTGGGAGCTGTGGAGGGTTCTCTGCTTTCTGGTGTGAGTGTCTGGGCTTGTGGTCTTGGGTGGAGGCTATGGAAGTGCCGTCAGCCCGGGAGACTCAGTCTCGCTTGGTGTCTGAGCTAGAAACCCTGGAGGGTTCTCTGCTTTCTGTTGTGAGTGTCCAGGCTTGTGGTCTCAGGCAGCGTCTATGGAAGTGCTGTCTGCCCGTGAGAGCGGGTCTCGCTCAGTGTCTGAGCTGGGAGCCCTGGAGGGTTCTCTGCTTTCTGGTGTGAGTGTCTGGGCTTGTGGTCTCAGGCAGCTGTGGATGTGCCGTCCATCCGAGAGACCGAGTCTCGCTCGGCATCTGAGCTGGGAGCCCTGGAGGGTTCTCTGCTTTCTGCTGTGAGTGTCCAGGCTTGTAGTCTTGGGCGGCGGCTATGGAAGTGCTATCCACCCAGGAGACAGAGTCTCACTTGGCATATGAACTGGGAGCTGTGGAGGGTTCTCTGCTTTTTGGTGTGAGTGTCTGGGCTTGTGGTCTTGGGTGGAGGCTATGGAAGTGCCGTCAGCCTGGGAGACTCAGTCTCACTCGGTGTCTGAGCTGGGAGCCCTGGAGGATTCTCTGCTTTTTGGTGTGAGTGTCCCGGCTTGTGGTCTTGAGCGGTGGCTATGGAAGTGCCGTCCGTCCGTGAGACCGAGTCTCGCTTGGCATCTGAGCTGGGAGCCCTGGAGGGTTCTCTGCATTCTGGTGTGAGTGTCTGGGCTTGTGGTCTCAGACGGTGGCTATGGAAGTGCTCTCCATCCGGGAGACTGAGTCTCACTTGGCGTCTGAGCTGGGAGCCCTGGAGGGTGCTCTGCTTTCTGGTGTGAGTGTCCAGGCTTATGGTCTTGGGTGGCGGCTATGGAAGTGCTGTCCACCCGGGAGACCGAGTCTCGCTTGACATCTGAGCTGGAAGTCCTGGATCAGTAATAATAACAGTCTGACAATAATAACAAGTCCCTCACTTTCTTTCCCCTCTTATAAAAATAGAACAGTATTTGGCATGCAGATGCACACTTCGGTGCATAACATTAACCACAGTAAATAAAAACAAGTGTTGGTTCATTTATAGCTGAGCTTTATTACACAGGTAGAGACATGACAATTACTTTTTTTATTGCATTTCTAGCAAAAAGCCATGTAATGAATATTGAACAATTATAATCCATTTCTCAGTGGCTTATTCTGTCCAAAACATGTCAGTGAGGTCATAAGGACATAATAACGCAGCTGTTTTCTGCAGTACTGTCAGACAGTGATATAAACTGAATACAGTTGCCATGTGTGCTTTACATAGGTAAGTATGACAATTACACAAAGATATCCCTACTTGCATACAATGTGTAACAACAATTTATGTCTTTTGTTTTGTAATGTGTCTACAATGATTCATGGAGGTGGTGACACCACATTGTGTGAGCACATTCTTCAGGCAAAACATTACAAAAAGAGGCAGTGAATGAACAACCACTATATATATATATATATATATATATATATATATATATATATATATATATATATGAGACACACAGTGGACACACTGATGTACTGAGAAGTATTTTTCAGAAATATACATTACTTGAAGCACCCTGTGGAAGTACAAGTCATTACAATCTCTCTATGATGCACTGTGACACAATGATAGGTCACAAAGTTATGTGGCCCTTGGCAAAAAAAGGAAATGGCACATGTATTGCCGACTAAGGTTGACAAACACCAAGGTGGTAAAGCCACCAAATTAGGTTTAAACTCCGTACTTGAGATATACAGATGCAGTACATGGTACCTAAGTCATTGCCACATCCATAGAGCACAGGAAACCACAGAGACTGCTGTCACCATCAGGTAAATCATACATGTCGAACAGAATACATCACTAGTCAAGTGACTGGTGGATGTTGCCCACACACAGCCACGGTCTCCCCACCCCCGGGCATACCTCTTTATTGCCAGTTCAGTGGATGGACAACAAACTACACATGTCAGCACACTCCATCGCCACTCACCGTTCCTCAGAGCAATGGTGTGAACATGCTGCTATTGTTACAATTCAACACAAGCTTCGCAGACATGTACTGTGTCATCAAAACACATCTTTCACAAGTATAAAGTCTTCAATCAAGTACATAACCAGAACTTTGTCAACAGTAACAGTGTCCATAACACATAGAAAGACAGGAATACGTATATGTCCATGAAACAGAACATGAAATGTTGGATTTGGTATGTTTTTATCCCTGCACATTGTTATGGACTGCTGATTTATAGGTATACCTGAAGCCTGTATACTCCTCGGAAGGAAAAGCTTCTCTTATCGCTGTCACTACACATGCAGGTAGAATTTCGTGATTGTTTCTCCCCAGTTTCTTCCAGATCCAACGGACAAAGCGTCTGTAGGCTACGTGACTGAACCACCTAAAGGGAAAAACAAAAGAATATATTTATTGCACACAACTACAGTGTAACATTACACTGTTTAGACATTACTTAGATAGACATGGAAGCGGACATTGTTCTGACCTATTATAAGTAAACAACAGTGCAGTTTTCAAAAACAGTATCTCAGGGTGAAATGGGTTATTGAGCGAGCCGTTTTATTTATTAATTTTTTATTTTTTTTACCTTTGTTTTAACAGGAGAGACACACTAAGCTGAAAGCTTATTTACAGGTGCAACCTGGGAACACAAGGAAGTTAAGTGACTTTCTTAGGGTCAGACAGTATGCAAGTGGAGGCTGTGGGATTCAAACCCAGGTCTCCAGATTTGCAGCTCAGAGCCTTAAACCATTGTGCTATACTGCCTCCTTAAAGCATGTTTGATGTATGTCGGTTGGGTGGGACAGACATGACCGAGATGTAGATGGCACGAGTCAGGTATCTCCTTGTGGCATGCATTGCAAGATCAATGGTCAGTGTCCAACACCACGTGATGGACACATAGTGAGTTCAATTGGAGGGAATTCAGGAGAAAGCAATAGGCAGGGGGTGAAGACGATAAGATGATGACATGGGTGTGCGTGCACTTATGAACCCGGAACAATGCCTGTGTAACAGTCAACTGCTGAGCATGGGCGAGCACTGTGAAAAAATCATGTAAAGATAGCTAATAATTAAAATAAGTTTTCAGTAATGCTTTTTCATGGGACTGGGGTTCAGTGATGGAGAAGTGGGAGTTATGACAATTTCAGTGTTGGCATGCTACATTATGGTACTGGGATATGGTGCAACAACGGCAGTCACGATACAGCTAATAATCAAAGTTCATTGGTATGTGTTATATTCATATATGTGCCCAAATGGAGAAAATAACACACAGCAGTCACTCAAATAACAACAGGGAATTAGCAGTGCAGGCATTGAACAGAGACAGAAGAAACCATGACCAATGGCAAGTGTGCTGCTTTGAATGAGGAGCCCTTGTGTCAGTAATATTAGTGACATACATTTCTGTAATATCCATGTATGGGGTTGAGGATGGTGATAACACACAGGTTACGATATCCATTTTTTTATCATGCATATCATCACAGAATGGATGGTAATATTGTAGTCAGCTTTCAAGTGTGTATACATGTTCCTATTTTGCTGCTATGGATATAACAATATTTAATGATCTGTTGGCCTGAACCAGCATGACTTGCCAAGAAGAGAAAATGCAGATGTGCACAGCTACCCAACTGCCTCACATACACTCCTTGGGAAAAAGTCTATCTTGCACTCCTACCCAACCACAATACTTGTCATTGCAGTCTCCCAGGGAACACATTAACACTAGGCCGATGTCCCCATTACTCATTTGCAGCTTAACACAGTATAACACATGCAGAAGCATGCTGGAACTGCTCCTTGAAATCTCAATTTTCAATCCAGTGACATAGGTGAATGCATGAACACAAGCATTTGCATGTATTCAAAAATTATGTCTGCACTGACACAATGGAGTGCAGTATTAGTATGTCATTTAAATTTACAACAATTGACCTATCATGTTTCTTCTGTGAAGCCTTGAAATGGATGGCATCACTTTAGGGGGCTGAAGGCAGACAGGCGGAGGGACACCATAGTCCTACTGCTCCTTGATGCATGTTACACACCTGTCTGTGCATGATGCATGTTTGCCCATAGGTTGACATCACAACAGTGACTACAGCTGCTACTGACATTTTCATATCTGTGTTTAATCTTTTTTGCCTGTGAACAGCAATACATGGCTCAACAGCTGACACCTTCATCAACAGTTATTAGGACTGAAATAGCAAATCAGCTGCTCATTTACTTATCCCACAACATTCCTGAGTAACAACACAAAGCTATGATCAGTGCCAATATCCCCAAAAAAGAGAAAGTATTTACTCATGCATTGGTATATCATCATCTAATTGTCCATCTGTTTTGAGATAGTCATAGTAGGATACAAGCACCACTTGACGTGTGAGGCAATTTATGGTTCATACTATGGTACAGAAAAAGAGCTAGTAGGTGGAGGCCCATAGTGCTCTTATACTAGGCCAAAGAATAGTATGACAAATTATATCCTGACATTATCAACATGTCAAGATGACGTTTAAACTAATCTTTAGTTTTACTCATAACTACAAATGATGGGAGTTTATTCCAAGGACCGATGGTTCTTAAAGTAAAGAAAAACTTGCGATTATTGTGTTTAAAAGTTTAGCCAGTCAATTGAAGTGGGTGTCCTCTGGTGTCATGAACAGCTGACCTAAAAGATATACCTAACTCGGACATAACATAAGGATCATGAACAACATCATACAAGAATAGAAGGTCACCTCTCAAGCGTCTAACAGTAAGAGACATGAGTTCTAAAGAATCTAACCTGTATTCATAGGAAGTGGAATGTAAACCTGATATTTTTTTAGTATACCTTCTCTGTACTTTTTCAAGGGTGTTACAATCTGATTTTTTAAATGGGCACCATAACTGAGATGCATACTCAAGATGAGATCTGACATAGGACCTGAACAGGGGAAACAACACCTCATGATCTCTAGATTTAATATTACAGAGGATAGACCAAATAACCTTATTGGATGTACTGATAACTGAATGCAGATGCTTGGAGTATGTTAAATCATTGGAAATAGTAATTCCCAAATCCTTCTCATCAGTAGTTGCACACAGTGTTAATCCATCCAATAGATAATGAAAGTTTTAATTATTAGAACCCACTTTGTAGAATTTAGTTTCATACCCTATTTGACAATTCAGTTAGAAACAACGTCAAGATTGTGCTGGATACAAGATATCTGATCTAGGTTAGAACAGGGTCCCCCAATCTTAATGTCATCTGCATATTTTATTGTAAAGGAAAGGCAATTATTGGTTAGATCGGCAATAAAAGCTTGAAAAAGACAAGGGCCAAGGACAGAGCCCTGTGGGACACCACTCCAAACTCTGCCAGAGTTGGAAATAGCACCATTAATAATCACCCTTTGTGCCCTATTACAAAGCCAGTTTGTGATCCAAGCAATTATATAAGTGTTAATGTTAAGTCCCCTAAGTTTGTGAATTAAAGCCCAATGAGGCATAGTATCAAATGCCTTACTGAAGTCAATAAAGACTACATCGCAAGGTATCCTGTTGTCCAACAGGGAGCTGAATGGTTCATAAAAACAGAGCAAGTTAGTTAAACAACTTCTACCCCTCTTAAAGCCATGTTGTTGAAAATCATGTGCATCAATGACTGGGGCAATGATGTCTTTAAGGAGACTTTCCAGTACTTTACATATAGAGGAAGTTAAACTGATGGGCCGATAGTTTTCCCAGAGATGTTTAGATCCCTTTTTATGTATCAGGACAACTACGGACTCCTTCCATTCTACAGGAATATAATTTTTATCTATGAAAAGTTTAAACAGAAGTTTTAATGGATAAGCAATATGGCCAGCCAAGAGACGTAATAAGTGGCCTGCTATATTGTCTGGACCTGGACAAAATTTACCTTTGAGTGTATGTAATTTGGTACGAATAAGATCCACAGTAAATGTTATAAGGGAACCAGAAGAACTGATGATAGACTGAGGGTGTTGGACATCTGATATTGAAAACTCTTCACAGAATTCTGTATTAAAAACATTAGCCATAGTTATAGGTTCATGAACAATGATGTTTTCAACTGACAATGGCCTCACCATACATAGTGTTTTTCTAAGAGAATTTATATATGAATAAAAGTGTTTAGAATTAGATTTACTTGCAGTCTTAGCCAACTTCAGTTCCCATCTAGATCTAACCTTTCTAATTACTGATTTACATTTTTTATTAGATATTTTATAAGACTCCCAATTGAATGTAGTTTTATGTCTAAGATATTTACAATACTTTTTATTTTTTTGCTTAATCAATCATTTAATGTTATAATTCATCCATCTTGGAATCTGTTTGCCATTTACGTTCTTAATTTTAGAGGGGATGTAAGTATCCCGAAGAGAAGATAGAAGTGACATAAAAGAGACCCAACTTTGCTGATATGATTGATTAACAAAAATGGCCGACCAATCAAAATCATCAACATACTGTTTAATGGAGTGAAGATCAACTTTATCATAAAAATATATAAGAGAAGAGTTATGATTGTAAATAGTATGAAGCTCTAAGGTGAAAAAAATAGAATTATGATCACTGCCACCGATAGGTGAGGAAACTCTCATGTCCCTAACATCCAGCTCTGTGCTACCCAAGACAAGGTCTAAAATGTTGTTACCTCTAGTAGCGGAAGTAATCCATTGATTTAAGTCAAGTTCTAGGCAGGAACATATTTCCTTTACAGCTGGATGATGAAGAAAGCTGCCAATTTATTTCAGGAATATTGAATTCACCTGTTATTAGGACCTTACCCATATGATTAGCAGCATCAAATTCAGATAACATAGCCTCCAAAATAGGACCAGGTGAATTAGGGGGAGGTAACATGTCTCAAGAATAATGAAGTCTTGTTTAGACAGAAAGAGTTTAATCCAAATACTCTCAGTCATAAGATTATGAGTTTTAACTGAACTAGAAATATTCAAGGAGTTAAATTTACTATCAATAACCAAAGCAACCCCACCACCCTTTTTTTCAATACGGTTATGTGAGTAAGAAATATAACCTGGAAAATGCTCATTCCAGAGTGATTTGTCATCTCCCCAAGTTTCACAAACAGAAATAATATCTATATCATTATTAACTGCTATGCTATATAGTTCTTCAGTTTTCTTACTCAGACTCCTAGCATTGAAACTAAGGAAACATAAATATTTACTAGAGAGTATACATGAATCAAGAGACAAAGGAAGTACCCTCGACTCCCCCACAAGATTTAGTTTAAATTGTTATAGATTACAGATAGGAATTGTTGACTCAGCAGAGTATTACTGCATCTGCTGAGATGCAGACCATCAGAACAAAAGAGTTCTGGTCTCGCTGAAAACTCCTCACAATGGGTAATACAATGAATGTTCTGACACAAACACCAATACCGGAGCCAATTATTAATAACTTTAATTTCATGATTGAGAAACAACGAATAATGAGATGTGGGTAAGATCTCTGAAAAAATTATGTCACAACCAAGCTCATTCATTTTATTGGTCATAGCTACGTAAGCTGATTTAATATCCTGAACAGAATCATTGTAGATGTTATTTGCTCCTACATGGATAATGCAAAGTGGGTTAATGTCGCGGGAGGCAATAATATTATCAGCCGTCATTGTAACATCTGCAATTTTAGCACCACTGAAACTAGAACATGTTCTATTGTGCTTATCAGGCTCACAGATAGCCCTGTCCAAATGTTTAACTATGGAGTCACCCACCACAAAAGTTTGTCTGATATATGTAGCATCCATATTGGAAGCAGACTGTGTAATCTCAACTCCATGGGTTGAAGTAGTCTCATTAATAGAAGAAAAATCGATTAAAGGTATATCAATCATAGAAACAAGAGGGAGAGTTAAAGAACATAAATTAGGCATGTCTCCAGCATTTTGCAGGAAGTCAATACCAGTACTAGTGCCATATGGAACCTCCATAGAAGTACAGGATGTATCATTAGGAATAGTAGTCAAGGGATCAAAACTATTATGTAGAAGAATGTTAAAATGCTCAGCCCTTCGCCTTTTTTTATAAACTTTGGATCTTTGTACTTTGTACCAAGCAACATCTTCTAAACTACTCTCATGGCAGGGCTCATCCTCATGTGCTCTTTTCTTTGATATAACAAAAGACTGAGTGTCTGAACTATTATTATTTAAGGAACAAATATCATCTCTGAGTAATGCTACCTCTGTAGCAGTGTTAGAACTTGGGTCGGACAACACCATTGTTTGAGATATTTGAGGTACTACACCTGCCCCCTGAGGTATAGAATGATTATCCAAACTAGATTCAAATGCTAACAAGCATTTATAAAATAAACTATTCTCACAGTGTAAGACTACATAATCAGTACATGTAGAGTACTGAAAGGGGAGACTATCACTGGGAGTGGTAGATTAACAAAACATTTTGCATGGAGTACATTGCACGCCAATATCACCATTAACAGTAGTGATGTAAGTACTGATACTGTTAACTGCACTGGAGAGGGACGGCATAATGGCAGATAAATTAAGAGACTATACACAGCTGAACGGTACAAATACGAAGCGAGACCTACCGTGTGTCTACTGAAAATATGCCAGCTGTGAATTTAGTACCCAAACACTCCTTCTAACACCGCCAAACATGCATAACACGCTAGATGCGTGTGTCTTAGTGCATGTCTTCACGCACAGTGATGCACACGCCTTGCTCTCTAGCTCGCCATGCTCGCACAGGGTCTGTGTAAATAGCAGAAGAGACCCAGAAGTGTCCCAGTAAGGTCACACAGCTCCCGATATTAAATTTAGAAAAAAGCCTTCAAACACTGTGAAACCACTCATTCGTGGAGCTGGCAGTATTTACAAGCATAAGAGGTGCCCACAAATAAAAACAAAGAAACACTGCTTGAGCTGTAGTTCTCTAGTGTGTGAGTGAGAACTACAGCACACTCTTCCTGCTTCCTGGATTAGTAGGCAGGGCTCCAAACACGTGGTAGCGTGTAACAAATTTAAAAAGCACAGATGTAGCAAAAACAGCTAAAATGCAGACAGAAGCTCTGCACAACTCACTAGCAAAGTGTATTAAGGAATTTAGTTGGAAGAAGTCCACCTCTGCAATGCAATCACACTCCTCCAGCAAGTTCTCAACGATCTTGGCAACTTTCTTACAGCACAGGTATTCTCAGTCTGTCTCAATCACAGAACATTTCTGACAGCGGCACCTGTTAGACATAAATAAAATGTTTGAACTAGGAATCTGTTATTCATCAGACAATGTATAATACGATAACCAATATGTGCTGCCAATAAGTTATCAATAACTATGAATGCACAATAATGACACTGTTGACATGGCATCAGCACAGTTACAAACCCTGTAATGTTCAGAAACACTGCAGTACACAAGATGTGTCTGCTAACAATGATTGGGATGACGGCACTCACACTGTCAGGTAGTCATCACTGGGCCAAACTGCAATACTGCAATAAGAAGTACGTGTGAGGAGTGGGTTTTGCAAGGAGAACACTTACCAGCAGTTGTAGCCACTCAAAGTGAAATTTATTGAAGCTGGACAAATTATTTGCGAACTTTATGCAACAAATAAAATAACAAATTCAAAAAAAATAATATGCTGGACACTAGGAGGTGCTAGTGTACTGTCCTTCTGAGGTCAGAACATGTCTGCACCTCACCAAGCTATCTATCTAACTGAGAAAAAGCATGCCTTAGATACTTGAAGAAACATGTGACAATCATAACTCCTCCCCTTTTACACTCTAAGTTTAAATCAACAAAGAACAATGAAGTATTTTTTATATAGCATAATAGAAAGACATTTTTAATAATGTTTAAATACTTCCCATCATTTATTTATACAAAAATAATGAAGAATAACAAATTAATTCCAAGGACTACAGTATTAGCTCCGCCTCCTCTGTGTTGTACCTTTAAATAAAGACGGAAACCAGCCGGCCAGCACTATAGTAACAGCACAAGGGAACAGAAGTTATGCTGCAGCTCAAGACAGAAAAATTAACAAAGGTACAGCCACCCTAAAAGGCTTTTTAGAATCAATTCTACTACTTTATTTGATTATGTTTATCTCCCTCAAATGACAAATAACTAAAGAGAAAACACAATAAACATGAGTTTGTTTTTTAATGTAAGCTTTCAGGGGGGGTTTATCCTGTACTGTACTATGCTTTGTCATGTTTAACTTGGGGCTTATTAGCTCTTACATTGCTTCTTAGTGCCATGAATTCTTTATTATAGACAAAACAGATGTTTAAATATGAAGCTACATAGCTGAGTATACTTTATTTACACCTGGGACACAAGCCGCTTGCTTCTTTAAACTAGACACACCCAACAGCAAAGCTTTGTGGTAAATAGCACTATTCTGGCGCTGCTAAGGGTGTTTTTATTTATTCAGACTCTCTTTTCCCTGTACTGTGGACAAACATAAAGAAAGGGACAAGTCTAAGTGAAAACATACACTTTTCAAAAGGGTTAGTGATAACCAGGAAGTGCTCGGTCCCACTTTGAGGATTCCAGCCGCAAAAATGGCTCGCTCTATTGAGGTGGGAGACAGCTACTTGACCTGGTTACCATTTTTGTAATCCCTTACATTCTTTTTAAAAAAATAAAGGAGGTTTATTTTGAGCAAGCAGACCCAACCTGTTTGAAAGTACACGCTAGAGCTGAACATTCTTTTATTATTTCCTGATTCTTTTAACGACTGCACAAACGCCAGAAAGGGGGGGAGGTTAAAACCAAGAAACTGATTGCCTGGGATTACAATAACTCAGCCCATCAAAACAATATGCTTATCTGCACAACACATTACTGCAAAACAAGCACTTTTATAATTACTCAAACATAATGGCACCAGTACGGAAGACTTCCAGAAACCATCCCTCTCTCAAAAAAGGCTTTTAATAACGGGAACTAAATACTTTTTTATTCTTTTATGGAGTACAATGGGGGGAGGGACCAAGTGATGCCAACTTAAACAAACGAATGCATGAATGTTTATATATACCAGACAAAGAATAATGTAGGGATAATGAACGTTATACAGGTGGCCTGCCTATATACGTGTAGTTGTACAGGAGGAAAAGAGGTGAACAAGCTAGAAAAGGGCTGTTGCAACAGACTTAACATAAAAAAAAAAATGATGTCTGGTATATTATGCCATTCATCACAGTACAGCATGCAAACAGATGTGTGGAATGCATGGATAAGTTATGGAACCAGATATCCTACCGACTCAGAGTTAAGGAGCTCTGATTGTTTCTGTTTCTCACTCCCCCATCCCTGACCTCTATTAAATAGCTGGAGGGGGTGGAGTCAAGAGATGGGAGTGGCCTGATCTAGCAGTGACTCATTTAGCTACTGTAGCCCTGATTATTGTGTAGGTACTGTAGCGCTGATCATTGGGTAACATGGGGTTCACTCAGAGAAATCTACTATGGGGGGATGGGACCACACGTTGTTAGAGCTGGCATCTTTGAGAGGGTGCTCAGATGCACAGAGTGCGGGGCGGCCATGGTACTTAACTGGGCTTAGAAGTTCTGTGGTTGCCCAGTGTGCTACCAGCTGGCACAGCTCAGAGAGGAGGTTGAGGGGATTAGGAGGCAGCTAGGAGATCTGGGGGAGGTATGGAGGGGTGGGAAACAGGCAAGGGTAACCCACGTGGCTGCACCAAGTACCAAAGACAGGGGCATAGGGAGGTAGGGCACAGGGGGTACTGGGGGGGGCACATGAGGACCCTGACAGAGGCAGGCCAAAAGGAGGAAACTCCCAAAGAAGCAGGCAGGCAGGCATCTGGGGTTGGACAGAGGGAACCAGGGTGGTGGGGTGGGTCGAGAGGGGGAGTCTTGGGGTCAGCATTAGGCTCAGCAACTGTTTCAACTTGCTACATCTGCTAGTGGAGGAGGGGAGCACTGGGGGGAGATGCAGCTATGACAGAGGCGGTTAGGGAGGGGAGGGAGGACAAGAGGCAGGATCCAGAAATCAGAAAAAATAGGGGGGAGAACGGAGTGCGAGAAAATGGGGAGGATGGATAAGAGCAGGTTGAGGGAGAGGGGATAGCTGGGGGAAAGGCAAGGAGGTGGATCAGGTGTACAAGGGGGAGCATGCAGTTAATGGGGCTGAGGGTTTGGATTAGGGGCATGGCAGGCAAGGAGGTTGTCGAATGCAGACGGGATGGATCGGAAGATGAGCCAGGCTAGGCCAACAGATAGGGTGGAAGGACCAGTCATGAGCAGGGATGGGGGGTAGAGATGCAAACAAGGATACTTGTGGGGGAGGCCCAGGGTCAGAAGAGGGGTGACTATTGTCAACAGGGACAGGGTAGCATTTGACACCCATATAATGGGAGAAGCGAGGAGCCAGCTGGGGGGTGGGGCCTGAAAAAGAAAGAGGAAGGGCATGGAAGAAGTGGAAACCTGGGGGGCAAGAATGGAGGTAAAGGGTGGTTAGAGTGCTCCTGTTGGGGGATTCCATGATCAGGGGTATCAAATGGTATAGGAAAGGTGAAGCCTGCCCAATGAGAACCAAATGCTTCCCTGGACTGATGGTGCACAAGGCCAAACACGAGGTATACTCACTGGCAAGGGAATGTGGAGGTTCCCCGAACATACTGGTGCAATTGGGTACAAATGACATAGAGGAAAATGGTAAACCAGAGATACAGGCAAGGTTTCGGGAGCTATCCAGGGTTTGCCATTCCATAGGATGCTTGATTTCCTTCTCAGAAATCCTGCCGGTGCCGAGGGTTAGTGGGGAGAACAAGCAGAAAATTATGGTGGTAAATCAGTGGCTCAGGGAGTGGTGTGAGGCCAGTGGGTAGGGGTTGATGGGGGATTGGGGGGCAATCTGGGAGGATAAGGGGCTGTATGCTAGGGATAGACTCCACCTCAGTTTGGAAGGGAAGGAAATCCTTAAGCTGAAAATAGAGGGGTTTGTCAGTGAAAGGTGGGGTTTAAACTTGTGAAAGGGGGAAGGATGGGAGAAGGGGCTGTTGCAGGGTGTCTGATAAAGAGGACTCAGTCTCCTCCCTCCCTAGGGAGCTGGAGGAATATGGAAAAAGGCCAAGAGGTAGGGTGGGGGGACACTGCGGTCACACGGTAACACGAGGTGGGGGAATGGGAGGGGAGGAAAGGGGTGGAGGGTGGTCCTGCTAAATGCCAGGAGCTTAGGAGATAAGATGCCCAAGCTCCAGGTGATACCAGCTGAGGGGGCAGTGGATGTGGCAGTGGTCACTGAGACCTGGGCCACGCCAGGGCATGACTGGGACCTAAACCTGGAGGGCTACACTATGTTCAGGAAGGACAGGGAGAAGGGAAGGGGAGGGGGTAGCACTGATAGTTAAAAATGGCATTGGTATAGGAGGGGTGGATGAGGTGGAGGGGACCGTGGAAGTGATTTGAGTCACCCTGAAAATGAAGGGGGGGGCAAGAGAATAAAAACAGGAGTGGTATATAGACACCCTGTGCTGGCAGAGGAACTGGAAGAGAGTCTGGTGGCAAATGTTATGAGACACTGTACACTGGGCAAGGGAAGGGTGGTGGTGGTGGTGGTGGTGGTGATGGGTGATCTAAACATGCCATGGACGGGCTGAGAAACTATGATGTCCTCAGTGACCAGGGAGCAGAGGTTGCTGGATGTCTTCCAGGATGCATTCCTAACCCAGCAGGTAGGTGAACTGACTTGGGACGCCCGGATACTGGACGTAGTCCTGGCGGACAGTGACCACATTAGGGGCCTGGAAGTGAAAGACCCATTGGCGTGGAATGATCATGCCTCAGTCTGGTTCCACCTGGACCTGGGGGGAGGAAGTCCACACAAAGATGGTAGTAATTGACTTTAGGGGAGCGGACTTCAAGGGGATGGGAAGAATCCACAAGAAACATTTGAATGGGATAAGGCCAGACATGGACGCTGACAGTAGGTCAGTAGGTGGGAAATCATTTGGAGGGGGTGCAGGAGGCTACCAAGACCTGTGCAAAAGTGAGGCACAAATTCGGTAAGGCCAGAAAACCCTGTTGGTGGACATGGGAGGTTCAGGAGGCAGTGAGGGAAAAGAAGGCTGCCTATAGGTGCTTCAAATACCCAAGGAGTGAAATGGATCAAGAGGAGTATGAGCTGATGGCCAGAAGGGTCAATAGGGCAGTGAGATTGGCTAAGGTGAGGAAGGAGAAAACCTGGCCAGGGAAATCAGGAGGGGGAATAAGGGGTTCTTTAGATACACTGAGGGAAAAAGGAAGGTGAAGGGGCAGATTAGCAAGATTAGAACAGGGAAGGGATGGGCACAGGACCTGGGGGAGCAGACCAAGGTACTAAATAACTACTTTGTCTCAGTTTTTACCAGAGAGAATGGGGGGAGCTGCATCATTCATGGGAGGAGAGGGTGTAATTGAGGAGGGGGTGGGACCCTTACTGATTGGGAGCCCCGGTGGGTCTAGGGAGGGGGGAGACATCACCCTCAGGAGGGGGGAGGCAGAACAGGGGGCCAAGGGGAAGAAGTGGAGGTGGAAATCCCAGTAGAGAGAGTGAGGGAAGCCCTCTGGTCCCTTAGGATGGAGAAAGCACCATGGCTGGATGAATTACATCCCAGGGTGCTGAGGGAACTGGCGGATGTCCTGGCGGAACCCCTAGCAGAGCTTTTCAACATATCTCTGATGACATGGTAGGTGCCCCAGGACTGGAGGGTAGCACATATTGTGCCTATCCACAAGGGAGGATAAAGTGAGGAAGAGGGGAACTACAGACCCATCAGCCTGACATCGGTGGTGGGCATGGTGATGGAGGGTATTATCAAGGAAAGGCTAGGGGGTTACTGGAGGAATTGGGGTACCTGGACGATAGACAGCATGGCTTCGTCCAGGACAAATCATGTCAGACAAACCTTGTGGAGTTCTACAATTGGGTGATGAGTGCCCTGGACCATGGTAGGCTGGAGGACCTCCTCTTTCTTGACTTCAGTAAAGCGTTTGACTCGGTTCCTCACAGGAGCCTGTGGATAAGCTAGGAGAAATGAGGATGGGGAAATGAATGATCAGATGGATAGGAAATTGGCTCTCGCAGTGTACCCCGAGGGTCATGGTTGGGGGGTTAGTCTTATCTCCAAGAAGGGTCATCAGTGGGATCCCTCAGGGATCAGTCCTAGGGCCCCTCCTGTTTAACGTCTATGTCTCTGACATAAGGAAGGGTATCAGGAGTGAAATGAGTCTCTCTGCGGATGACTCAAATCTGTCAGCATATATATGGGGTGCAGCGCAATCATGGTGTGTGACAGTCACAATCAGTACACACAGGGTACAGTCAAAACAGGGGAAAAAAGGAAATGTCAGCGATGCAGTGACCAATTACACTGTTGTTGGGGGGGGGGGCACTGTTAAGATTTGTCTGTAAACATCCAATGTGAATAGCTACTCATGGAGATATCATCTCCAGTGGGAGGCACTATGGGGTCCAAAACTACCACACCAAATCCATCACTGAGTGGCCATAACTGCAACATCAAACAGTACCAGTAACCTTGGGACACAGACAGTGTAACTCCATATATGCTGCTGCATATCAGGGTATATTCATGTGCATCTCACAATGGAAGGCATGGAGTGTCATGTCAGTGCATGTCTGCACACCTCACCTCACACACAAGCATGAGAGCAACACACTTTGGAGCAGTGGCCTATGGTAGGAGCATACTTCAACACCTGTTGCTTCCATATTCTCAACCAACAACTGAACAGCACAGTATTGGATGCACAATAAAGCGACCACCCTCACAGACCCACAAATGCCCATGCTTACTGACAAAGCATGCTCAGAAATGTGCAGCTACAGTGGCCAGCAACATACAAGGTAAATCATATCTAACTGTGCGACTGCCGCTATTGCATGAGTTCAGAATGTGTGGCACATTTCATTATAACAGGGACAGAGTGGCACACTATGGCAATTTGCACCTGTAATGGTTTCAACTTGAATTGGTCAATTTCAAAATCAGCATTACATGAATGTCCATGGCATAGTATGGGACACTGCGTGACTGGAGGTAACACTGCTTTGACTGAAGCAGTCCACAGTCATACAGTGACAAACAGACAACACAACACCAACCCCTTTTAAACTGCTATATGTGACAATCATTCAGCATGATGTAGGGCCAACTCACCAGTCCACCACTCAGTTACTGATGCTGCAAGACACAGTGCAGATCCCCACATTGGCATACAACAGGTGCCAGTCAAGCAGCAAAACATTGCAACACCTATATGTCAGCCAAGAGATGACAGTTGGGAAGCAAGATGCAGTAGTAGTAGTATCATACCTGTCCTCTACCATGTCAGTCACATGACACATTATCCCCCATTGGGATACAGTACCCACTGGGTGCGTTCAGGGTGGGGGGCTGGAAATTAACGCAACTCAAGGGATCTTGCTAAATCCTACTATCACTACATTCCACAGGAGGCACCATCACCAGAAAGAACAATAAAAAATGCATACAAGGATTGGTGAAGCATCATTCACACACAGCAGTGCATGGCAAACCTTGCCCATTTGGACCATAGCTGTGGGAGGGGGGAATCATTAACACACAGTCCTGTGTGGCATACCTGACCCATTGGAACCATCTATGGTAGGGGGGCCTTATTCTCACATAGTGCTGCATGTCAAACCTTGCCCATATGGACCATCACTGGGAGAGGGCCCTCATTCTCACCCCCCCCCAACGTGGCATATATAGCCCATCGGGACCATCGCTGGGAAGGGGTGCCTCATCAACACACAGTGCAGCATGTCAAAACTTGCTCATATGGACCATCGTGGGGGGGGGTGCTCATTCACACACTGAGCTGCATGGCATACCTTACCCATTGTGATCATAGCAGGGAGGAGGGACTCATTCAAAAACAGCGATCCGTGTCAAACCTGGCTTATATGGACCACATCTGGGGGGGGGCCTCATTCACACACACTACTGGGTGGGATACCTTGCCCATGTAAAATGTAGCTTGGGGGCCCTAATTCAGACACAACAATGCATGTAATAAATTGCCCATGTAGACCATCTGTGGGGAGGGGGTCCCTCATTCACACACAGCACTATGTGGCATACCTTTTTCATTGGGACCATCGCTGGGGCCGAGGACTCTTTCAAACTTAGCTCTGCTTGTAAACCATACTCATCTGGACCACCATTGGGGAAGTACCCTCATTCATATACAATACTATGCAGGATACCTTGCTCATCTACATAATCGCTGTGGTGTTGGTAACCTCATTGGCACACAGCGATGCATGTTATAACATGTACATATGAAGCATGGGGGGCATCATTTACAAACAGCACTGCATGACACACTTTGCACATCCGTACCATCGCTTTTGGGGGGGGGGGCGCTTCCCCTCTCATTCAACAGAAAAACACAACAGAAGATTTTCACACATCATATACCCAAGTAATAATATAAGTACCATTGTGCATTGTGATACTGGTGCATCCTGTCACAGGGTAATAGTGTTGGAATATACTGTGGAGCCTTCATCTGAATCATTGCCATCATCTGCCACATCTACTGATGAGGATGGCTGAGTATGCTCTGGCTCAGACATGTAATGTTCTGCATAATGAAAGAAATTGTCCCCAATATCCAGCTGTTGTAATGACAAAAAATCAACCATTATTGTTATTTATACAGCTAAACAGTGACTGGACTGAACAAAAGCTACTGTGCACTGTACACAGACCAGGGACCTCTGACTGCTGGGAAGCTCCCATGATGTCACTGGAAGTCAACCGTGGGAGTGCACAGTGCCGCCTCATTAAGAATTCTTCTCGGAGGTCAGTACACCACTGCAGTGAATAAAACATCAAAAAACAAGTAAGGCTATGATATTTTTCCAAAAAACAAGCATTAGGGGTTCTTAGCACACTGACACCAACTTCAGAAATCATTAGACATGAAAAAAAAAGAAACTTTGAAAATGGAGGGTCCTTTAAGCAATGCAGCACCAAAATTACTACTCTGATCAGTAATGATTTCTTTAGGTATGCCCACTCTGTTTTGGTTTCACCCCCAACTGCTTAAAATAACCCCTGAGAAAGACATTGTTAGCTTGTTCTGAAAGAAAATCACAATCAGTTATCAATTTAGTTTCAGCATTTTCATATGTTAACCCTTCATATCCATCAGTCGTTTGTTGCCACAGTTTCTTCAGGCATTGTCTTTCTTTCCTGGATTTTCGGATCTTGGAGCTGTGCTCAAACAAGTCTGAATCAAAATCTTTGAAAGGAAAGTGTCCTCGTGGTCTGAAATTTTCTTTGCCTGAGCCCTTGTCACCACAGCTGCTGAAACATCAGGATTTACTCCTTCTTTGATCAACTCAGTAAATCCTGTAATGTCATTTCCAATAAACACAGGTACAGGTAACTTTGGTGCTACCCCCACTTTCATTTGGTGCAACACACCCTTAACAGTCAGAGTCACTTGAGTGGTGGGATAGTATCGAGTGTCCCCATGGATGCAGATGACACCAGTACCTGGTCCCTTTGCACAGTGTTTTCCCAGCACTTTAACATACACTAGGATCTGTCTGCTTGACAAATCAATGAGTCCCTTCACAGTCTTATCCCCCACCTTCACATCTGTTAAGTACTTGCCCCAATTTGCTAAGTACAAATCTGCTCCGGTGCCACTATTCTTACTAAAGTAGTTTCTTGCAAAATGGCCTTGCTTATTACAGCTGTGGCAGATAACATCTTTGGGCATAGATTTGTTACCCCCACCAGAGTTCTTATCAGGCTTGGAGTTTAAATGGGAAAAAGAGTGTCTTATCGGTACTTGGCTGTTACCTCGCTGCTGAGTTATCTGTCTGGCCATTTGGTAGTGCTCGGGCCAAAGAAACAGCCTTTTCCCTACTCTCTGGTTGGTGTTTCTTTACCCACAGCTGCACATCTGTAGCAAAGATGTTGATGAATTGATCCATGGCAAATGTGTTGATGATCGGTGGGACTGTTTTGCTCTCTGGTTGGATCCATTTTATCAGAAGTTCTCCGAGTCGGGTGAAGGCTTCTCAAGGATTGTCGACAGAGTTGTACCCCAGAGATCAAAATCTCTGCCTGTATGTCTTTCTGGAGATGTCATACCTTTTAAGGATTTTGCTTTTCACCAGGTCATAGTTTTCTGACTGTGCAGTGTCCATGTTGCTGTAGGCAAGCTGGGCTTTCCCTGTCAGGTAGGGTACCAGTCTGATTGTCCACTGCTGCTTTGGCCATTGGCAGGTTGTGGCAACTCTTTCAAAAGCTGTCAGGTATGCCTCAATATCATCTGAGGGGCACAACTTTGTAAGTTTAATGGCTTTCAAGTTGCTTGCATTTTGTTGCTCATCTGAGTCTGCTCCAGATCCTCTGCCTTTGATAGCTTGCAAGACATCCAGCCATTGCTGCTCCTATTGCTGCATCTCTTCTCTCATCTGCTGCTCCTGTCACTGCATCTCTTTTTCTCTCTCTCTCTCTCTCTCTCTGCTTCTCAGTCTCTTTTTGTTCTATAGCCCACCATTTGAAAAAGTTCATCAGGCTTTGAGGTTCAGTCACTGCCTGTTCTTTTTCCATAACTTCTGCTGGCTGTACAATCTCAGAGTGGACATCTGTCACTGCTAATTTGGCTACCATTCTCCTGGTAACCACTCCTGGATTTGCTGCTGCAGAATCCATACCTTCCTCTTTACTTCCCTGGAACTAGATCCAGTACCCACGCACAAAACTCCTGTTTTAGCGTATGCATGGATTAAATCCCACTTGTCACACCAACTCAATCGAGGCACAAGTCAGGAAGCATAGAGAAAACAAGGAGCAGTTGTAAAATTCACCAAAAATATTTGTTTACAGTAGCAGTAATATAAAAAAATAAACGTTCAGTATAACTATGTACAATGGCAAAATAAAATAAAGGTTTCTTTCAGTCTCTGTGTCCCTTTCTCTTTCTCAGCAGTTGCAGCTCAGCTCTCTTATATGTCCTTCCGTCCCCCACTCTTAGCAAGCATCCTGTTTTTGTAAATATCTGGCAGGAGCTGCTAAAACACATTGTGCCTGAGCTAAGAGGTCCCATTTCCACAGCTTTTGCAATAAGGTCTAACATTTTAACTCAGGTAACCTCTGAAGTTCCCAATAGCTTTTTTCAGTCAAAATACAATTATATACATCTCAACAGTAACACTATATACCTACCACACAAAGCTGAGCAACTCATCCTAGGTCACCTTAACGTCAATTGGCTTGGTACCACTGCCTCCCATACCAGGGACTCCTTCGCTGCCCTGGACATGTCCCAGTTAGTCACCCAGCCCACTAGATTCAACAGGACAAGTGGCTCCAGCACCCTTCTAGATGAAACACTATCGAACCTCCCTCATAACATCTGGAATATCAACGTCCTCCCTGGCTCACTTAGTGATCACTCACCTGTCCTCTGTCTCTGGTCATCCTCCATAGCGAAACCTGGTCCCAGGCCACTTTGCGCTGGCACCTATGCCCCGGGAGTCTCAAAAAGCTAAAATTACATTTAGCACAGCTGGACTGGTCACCCATCCATCAAGCCCCTGATATTGACTCTGCCCTAGACCTCTTCACCAATGCCTATGACCCTTTCACCCCCACACCAGAATCCATACTAAAAAACAAAATGCCGTATGGATCTCCCCATCCATCATCCAAAAACTTAAACATAGGCATAATCTCTGGCACATCGCTATTGAATAAGGTAAGTTGTCTGATAGACAAGCCTACAATGCGGCACGTAATCAGTACACCTGGGCCATTAGACGGGCCAAGGCAGAGCACGATCAGACCACCCTCGCATCCACCTGGGGTTCCACCTGGACTTTCTGGGACACCATGAAAGAGCTAAATGGGAAGACCCGCTCCCCCCACCGTCCCAGCTCTCCATTGATGGCACCATCACTACAGACCCAATTCGCATAGCTGTTTGCCTCAATACTACCTTTTCTGACCTAAGCTATGTCCTCCCAAACAACTTTTTTGAACCGGTCCCCACTTCTATCCCCCAGTGCCTTGGATCAACCTCCTTTCTACCTGCATACTATATCCCTCCAAGTAGCCAGGCTGCACCTGCTAAAAGCCCTTGGTAGCAACAATCTCAGCTGTGACCCCCTAGACTCCAGGATCATCTGCCTGGTCTTGGATGTTGTCCTAGTCCCTCTTACAGACCTACTAAACCAGTCTCTATGCCTCGGTCTGTTTCCCAGTGCTTGGAAATCAGCTGAAATCACCCCTATACATAAGGGTGGAGATCAGTTCTCACCTAACAACTACCGGATGATCTCTATCCTCCCCCCGCTCTCTAAAGCCCTAGAAAAAATAGTGTCTATTCAACTATCTGAGTACCTGGCCAAATATGACATAATGTTCCCAGAACAACATGGTTTCCACCCAGGACACAGTACCACTACTGCTCTCCTGGAGTTCTCTCAATACCTGCACTCTGCTCTTGACTCCGGCAACCTTGCAGGAACAGTATTCATAGACCTCTCCAAGGCTTTTGACACTATTTGTCACCCCCTCCTGCTCTACTCCCTCCACCAACTCTGCTTTTTCACTGGTCCCCTTGCCTGGTTCTCCAGCTATCTCTCTGCTAGATCCCAGCATATGAAGATAAATGGCTCCCTGTCCAATACCCGGTCCATTCATTCCTGGCTACCCCACGGCTCCATTTTGGGCCCTGTACTTTTCAGCCTCTACCTCAACACTCTCCCCAGCTCCTGCACAGCAAAAATGCTCCTCTATGCTGATGATGCAGTTCTCTTTGCATTCCACCTTTATCCCTCTTCTCTCCAGGTATCCCCTCCAGTACACCTACAACCAAGCTGAAAAGTGGTTCCTTGACCACCGACTTGTCATTAACCTAAAGAAGCCTAAGTCAATGCTCTTTTCCCATCACCAATACAAGGCCAAGAATGCACTCTTCATTCTCCACAGCACTCTGCACCTGCTGGAGCAAGTGACCTCTTACAAATATCTAGGCATCACTTTCGACTTGGCTCTCACCTTCCACACCCACATCAATGCCCTATCCTCTGCCCTAAATTCTCAGATAGGCCTACTATACCATCATAGAGATTTCTTCCCTAACGTTGCCCTCCGGCTGGCCATCATCTCTTCCGTCCTGTCACTAGTGGACTATGGCTTTCCCGTTTACACTGCGGCGGACAATACAGTCTTGACTAAAATCCAGCTCTCAATCAATAAGGCCTGCAGGCTCCTGACTGGAGCCCTTAGCCACACTTACACTTGCCTGCTCTGCTCTACTCCACTGCCAATCTGCTCACCTTTGAGGAGTGTCTGCACCACCAAACCTGCTTACTAACCAAAAAATCTCTTCTAGGGCTCTCCTGCCCTGGGGTCTCTGCTTCCCTATGGTGTGCATCCTCATCTGTTACCACCCATAGTTCTGTCAAGGCCACCTTTCTGGTGCCCAGAACCAAGACCTTGCTAGCCCAGAGGTCCTTTCATTACTGAGCCCCTGCTTGGTTCATATCCCTCCCAACCTGCATCATAGACATTGCCAAAATTGGTCCCTTCAAAATCACCCTCTGGAAACATCTCTTTGATGCTCGTTGCTGTAGATGCACCTATATAATCCCACTGTGGGATCCTCCTGTTAGGACTCCTGACTTGACAATGTCCTCTGGACAGCCTATCCTCCCCTCCTCCCACCCCTCCCCATCCCTACCTCTACCTTCCAGGTATTATCTCAGTATATCCAAGGCTGTACCTACAATGTAACCCTTGGGTACCTTGTATTTGACTGTAACCTATTATAAAATATTAGTAACCTATGTGTGCTCTATGTTTAATGTTCTGCACCTGTATTGTTCTCCCTGTTGTAACTACACTATGTAACTCTGTCTACCCCCCCCGTGACGAGGTACCTTTGTAAATGAGTCCATGACTCAAAGGTTGTAAATCTGACTTTTCTAATAAATAAATAAATAAATAAACAAATAAATAAATATTTTCTAAACAAAAGGGATCCCAATATCAGTTACATTTCCATACAGTGATTTGCACAGATTTTTATATTAGCAGTTCTAGATATGCAAAGGAGAAAAACATACAGCAGGAGAAAACTGAGAGACAGTGAGAGACACAGAACTGTGAGCCTGTTGGGTTGATCAAGTCAGATGTATCGCAGGAAAATATGGTTGTGCAACTAGTCAGAGAAGAGACAGAAAAGGAAAGATCCTTGCATTTAAACACTTTCTCCATAACAATTGGGACAGGGTCCTATTCTACCCTGTCACAGGGACATAAGGGGGAGGCAAACAACAGAGTGACTGGTGCAAGAGACAAACCTATAAGAACTAAGTGTTTTCAATTTCTTGATGTATGATCTAAGTGATCTTGAATTGGCTGTTATTTATAAGGGCACACATTTTGTCTCAACTAGGACAATAAACCATTTCCAGATGATATCTGACCAGCATAAATTTGTAAGATTACTAAATTTAAAATATATTTTCTTCTTCAGTAAACTGGTCTCCCATGCAGGCACAGCAGAGTATATTGGAGAGTGGGCCTGGTACTGACAACAAAAACACATATACTGTATGTCCTTTTCCACAACAGAAGGGACATGGCTATGGGTCAGAATAGATAAAAAATGTTCCAACCAAATTTGGATTTCATACCCCCAAAGAATCCAGCTATATTTATATTTCTAAAGCTGTGTAAAAGGTAATTTGTACCAATATCTGGAACTCATAGAGGTCACACTTTGTCAGTTGTAGTGCAGATGAATAATAGGCTATAGAACAGTTAGGGGAGAACAGAACCATCATGACCAAACCTGCTGATAAAGGGAGGTCAGTAGTCACGATGGACACCTCCTGGTATGAAACTCAACTATTATATCAATTGAGTATTCAAGACTTTTACTGCAAGTTGTGCAATGACCCCACAAAAGACATAGAAAAAGGATATTGATGTTGTGGACCAACAAGCATTTAGGGACTCACTTCATTGATAAGAAGACTTTCCAGTTCATGACGGTGAATCATCTGCTTAGAGTGGCTATATATATGCTCCCAAAGGTTCAGAAAAATCAAAATTTCCCCGGGACATTTAATTGTGGCAAATATAAGCTTGCTCACCGAGCCACTCAGCCAATATATAGACAGCAATATTAATGAATTTGCAATGCCATTGGCTCCTATATGAAAGATACCACTTAAACGTTGGGTATTTAGGAGGAATTTTATGTGGAAAAGGAGTGAATGTTAGCCACTCTGGATATAACTTCATTATACACCAACATCCCCCATGTAGGAGGATGGCACTTGAGTCAGTGCTCAGATGGTCAGAGCAGTATATTAATGTACACATAACATATTTTGTGAAATTGGCACAGTTAACATTGACTTGCAATGTCTTTTTCTTTTGGGGTACATTTTATCATCAAACCAATGAAATGACAATGGGGACATCTTTTGCCCCCATTTATGCAACAATTTATTAGGGAGACTGGAAAGATGAGATGACCAAATGAACTGCAAAAATAACCCATATTTTGGTTGCATGCAACTCTAAAAATGTTATCTGGATGATATTCTCATGGTTTGGACAGGTACTGAAGACTAATGAAAGTTTACTTACTTGGCAAAGGTGATCATAAGAGCACCTTTTAGAGCACTCTGAAGTCATCACAAGTGGGGTATGGAGGCCTCCTTTAATAGGCAGATGCACAAACTGAAACTTTGAATCACATCCTGTCTCCTCTCCTTCCTGTGGAACAGTCTTCAACATGTAACTTCCCAAGCAATTCTTTCTGGAAAAAATATTTTAAATCAACTATGACAGAGAGTCAAGTGTACAGTCACTACAGTCAGAGACTAGATACTATCAGATTCAATGTGCTTTATTTAAGAGAAAAACAAATCAATATAGATCTAGCAATGCAGAAAGACTTTGTATTAGCTAACAATATAATGCTAAGAGAAAAAAATACTCAGCTAAAAAATAACTGGATAACCACAATCAAACATACAAGATAACACAGACCAACTCAGGAATCCTCTGTTTCCCATCCAGTGGAAGACAGAATGCTGTAAAAGGTAGTCCTAAGGAACCCCATGTCTCCTCATCCAGTGGGAAATGGAGTTCTGTAAAAGGTGCTCCTATAATCACCTTTACCAGGTGAGTAACTTCCATTATTAATTGTACCTTTTAGAGCACTCCAAAGTCATTACTCATGGATGTTCAAAAGGCAGTATTCATTGTATTTAGAGTGGGATCTGTAGTAAGTGGTGACAAACCAACTGAAGGACTGACTGCTGAAAGAACACTTTGTCACGGTCCCAGGTGTCAAGTTAGTAGTGTCCAGAAAATGTGTACGTGGAGGACTACAGTAGGTGGTTGCTGTGCAACTGTCTATTAAAGACACAGAGTTCTAGTCTGCCCAGGAAGTGGCAACCACTCTGGTGAAATGTACCTTCACTAGTAGTGGATACAGAAAGGAGGAATTATTGTAGGCTTCCACAATAGTGGCCTTCAGCCATCTGGTAATGGTAGTCCTGGATGTAGACATTCCTTGTTTGGGTCCTTGAAACAGGAGGAACAGATTCTTGGACTTCCTTAGTGAGGTTGTTCTGTCCAGTTAGGTTCTGACAATAAGTTTTTTTCAAAAGTGGCCGAAAAACAGAATATAAATCAGAACACTGGGGATGTATACATAATATCCCTAGTAAAAAAAATGAAAGTAACAAAAATTTTCCCAGATTAAATGTATCAAAATTACATATAAACTAAGAACTTCAACATCTACTCTACCTGAAACAATAACCCCTGTAATCTCTTAAGACCCATAAGTCACTATCAAAATAAAAATAAAAAGGTAATAAGTATAGAGAGCCCATTCTGAAGAAAATTTCTTTCTTACAACAGTGAATCCCTAATCACTAGGAGGATATAAAAAGAAGTCAGCAATATAGGGAATACATTAGATCTGGGGTTATTAGTAAAGCAAATAAGAAAAAGAAATGGAGCCCGATTCTCAAAGCTTATGCCTGGTGTAACTTGATTTGTGCCAAAATAAATGGTGCAAGTAGCAAGTTATGCCAGCAGTTGCAACATGCAATATTATGTAAAGCAGCCTGCTACATGTCACAGGCTGCTTGTGACAAAGTGGACATACACCACCAGTTACACCATAAACCCCCTGCGACATGGCGCTAGGGGGTTTACAGTAGTAGTTGCACCCTAATTTGGAAGGGCAGCCTCCAAGTTCCCAAATTCACTATTCTAAAACAACCCTTGAAGGACATCCATCACAGTACAGTTACACCAGCAAATTGCTGGTGTAAGTGTACTTTGCAATCACTGGGGGCTGCACCAATGTGCTGCCAGCCCCGATCCCCCAGTTTATGCAATCCCCAGCCCCATCGCCATACCAGTAGAAAATGTCCCAAAGAGCTATCAAACCCCCTGCTCCTGATCCCCCAATACTGAGTGAAATAAGCCCTGCAGGGCTATGAGACTCCCTAACCCCCATTCCACAATACTGTGAGCAGACATACCCTGCAGGGCTAGTGCATCCACTCGCCAATCCCCAAAATTGTGATATGCCAGGAAAAAATAATGTACAAAGACCCCAATCTCCCTTATAGTCTAGTGGCCCCCACCCCCCACTCAGCAGTGCCAGTCCACCCTGCAGGTCCCAACCCAACCCAATGGCATGGCACAGCCCTCTCACTCTCCATGGCCAGCGATCAAACTGAGCTCTGTATGAATGTGCATTACTGTAAATAGTATGTGCTCAATGAATGAGCTGTCATTCATTGAGTGCGCATTTTCATTTACAGTAGTACGCTCTCTTACAGAGCCTGTTGGTGGCTGGCTAGTGGTGGAAAGGTGGGCAGTGCCAGTTGCCGGGGTTGGGGATGAGTGTGGGGTGTGGGGTGGACTGGCACTGCTGGGTGGGAGGGTGGGTGGTCACTAGACTACCAGGAGATTGGGGGCTTTGTAAATTATTTATTCTTGGCATATTACAATTCCAGGATAGACAAGCGGAGGCAACTACCTCTAGGGGCTGTTCCTATTAATGCGGGAATAGGCATAGTGGGGGGTGCTAGCCCTGATGTGCATAGGGTATATGTTCGGGGATCAGGCATGGAGGGGGGTGCTAGCCCTGCAGGGTGTTTTTCTGGGTGGTTCAGGGCATTGGTGGGGGTTGGGGTCCACTAGCCCTGTGGAGCGGTACAGTGTGTGTGGGGGGGCACTTGAGCCATGCATTTGGGCAAGCTGCAGGCTTACAGGCCAACCATTCCAGTATGCCCTCCATTTGGCATACCAGTACAGCTGGCACAAGTTGCAGGACTTAGCTGCAGAGACCATGCCTGATAGAGAATCGGGTGCAGTGTCCCTGGTGCAGTCTTGTTTGGCACAAGTCACCTTTGGAGGTGAATTGCGCTGTCATTCTAGAATTGGACCCATGATATATAGAGTAACTACGAACATGCCGGGTCCAGATTATCTGAAATTGACAAAATCATAAAGCTTCCCCCATTTCATGGAAAAAACAACCAAATTGTGTTTCATACTTGCAATCATCTTTTCTATTCTAAGATTAAGTAAGAGTTCATGCCTCTATTCGTGGATGAAGGTATGTGTTGATCCTTTCAATGCTTTAAAATAACCTTCTTGGCTGATAAAGCTATCATTGATAGAACATGTTTCAAATGTATGGGGCTTAATTGACTAAAATTTCCCAATATGCAGATTTTGGGTACGATATAACCATTGATTTCAAAATCATTACCAAAATCATTTTTAATATTCAGCCAGAGAGGTCTTACCTGTGAGCATTCCCCAAAAACATGAAGTGGGAAGCCTTCATCAATTCTACATTTTAAACAAGTCCTAGAAGATGAAAGACCAAATCTATGTAATTTAGTTGGAGTATAATAAGCATCATGTAAAATTTTAATTTGAATCAGTCTTAAGTTATTATTGGAGATTCACTTGTATAAATATTTCCAAAGCATAGACCAATCTACCTCTTTGAAATATGCATGCTTAGACCAGTATTTAGAAACCAAGGTTACCAATAGAGATTTGATAGAAAAATTGGTAAAAAAGCAAAACTGAATGAGGTTTTAAAATTCTTTCATCTACAAACCTTTTATAATTGTGTAACCAGGGTAAGGGGCCAACATGAGCTACTAGGGAATGTTTCAACGCAAATAAATTAGTAAAGTGACCTGTACTGAAATTTAACTTAGTCCTAACTTTCTCTAAAGGAAGAAAATGTCCCTTGGAAAGAAACAAATCTACTGTTACATCTTTTATGGAGGGAAGCCAGTGAGTAAGAAAGGGCTTCTTATTTAGTTTAAAATTAAGATTATTAAGCACAGGTTGGATAATAACTTTGGTTAATGACACACTTTAATAATTATTAAGTTGCTCATTAATTCTACAAGATACACCAATTGTGGATATTTTCAAAACTTTAGGCAGGTTTCTAAACTTGATATAAATAAACAGCATGCATGGAGATATTATACTTCTTCAACATCAACCACTCAATAATCAGCCATGTTGGTTGGTATATAGAATTATTTTTTTTTATTTTGTTTTTGTTGACCGGGTAAGTGCACTAGATAAATCCTGCCTATTTTCAGGCATGACCCAGTGGAGGGGGATACAGATGAATGCCAACTGACCTTGAACCAGATTAAGCTGTTGGTGGTATTTTTAGTGAATGATGGAAATTTGGCCAGGACACCGGGGAAATTCCCCTACTGCATTGCTGGCAGTAGGGAGCAAGTGGCTAAGTTGAGTCATTGTTGGCTTAGCTCCAGTGGAAGACGGTCAGAATGGAGCTCAGGGAGCAGTTTCCCTGCATTGGTGACTCTAATAATCCTAAAGAAGAGCTTGGTAATCGACTTATGAATGCTAACATCGAAGAAGGTGAAATTTTTGTCTCAACGGAAGATTTGCCGGTGAATGACAACCCTTTGGTAGCCGTGGCTACTATGGAAGTTTCTGAGAGACAACAGGCAATGTTGGAAAATAAATTGTCCGAACTCGCTCAGGAACATGAGCGGGTGAAAATACTTTTGGATGCTTATGATAAGAATCACTCACCTGAGGTTGCGGTGTCTGTTGCGAGCAAATTACAGGAGCTGGAGGCTCAATATACACCAGGAATGATCCCGAAACCAGGTGCAGTGGCTGTTGCTTCTGTGCATGAACCTAATTCCGAGTGTTTGGCTGGCATAAATGAAAATGTTGTAATTCAGTGCCGAGAGCCAGAATTAGGAGGCCATTTGGCTGCATTTGCTCCCGAGGCATCTCCGGTTGTTATGGAAACCTGTGCAAATCCGGAAGTGCCTGTGCTGGTGTCTGACTGCTCTGTTGGTAGTACACAGGGGAGGACACTGTTGAAAGACTCAGGATTTATGTTTAAGCCCCTTTCTACTAGTGCCTTTGCAGAGCCTCAGCTGCCCGAGGTAAGCTGTATATTTCAAACGGACCCTTCTACACAGGCTGGTGTGTACGAATTTTCATTTTTAAAATGAGTGGCTGCCCATGGTGATACAGTGGGTGTGAAAGGGAAAGAAAAATGAGCAGTTGTATTTTCCGCTAAAAGACACTTGGGGATTCAAATTGAGAAGCAGGTTGTATCGGAGGCACCGAAAAATGACTCTGTATCTACAATTGTACAGGATGTTCCTACAGTACAGCCTTTATCTGAAGACAATTGGACCCCTCAGACTGCTTTAAGTGCGGCCGGTTGGTCCTTTAATAATGGCTCCTGGTGTCCTACACCTGACTGGGACCCTAAGTTAAATTTTTTGCAGAATGAGCCTTCATGGCGTCCAAACATTTCTGCATTACCTACTGCAATAGAGACAAAGGAGGCAGTAAACAAGGAGCAAGAGTCCTCCCAGGAACAGGTTCAGAATCACCCTTCTGAGGTTTTGATTGACCTAAATACTGAACAAAATATTAATGAAACAAAAAATGTTGAAACAAGTAAACCATTACTGTCTGAGTTATTTTCCAAAATAAAAAAAGAAGCAGCCCCAAGAAGGAATGCAGTCAGGTTGTGTATAAGGGAGGTCTAGAAGTTAGACCCGATAGGCATTATGTTGGGAAATGTCTGTTAAAAGACTCTTTGCATTTTTCTCCACGGGAGATTTTTGCTTTTATTAACATCTCTGGTGAGGATAATTTTGATGTAAGCTTTCACTCTGCCTATGCCCTAGATTTATTCTGGGAATGTTACAATCAGGTTAAATTCTCCCCCATGTGGACCCCATTTCTGGTAATTCCTCTGACTAAACCATTAGTTAAGTTTGTCACTATCATGTTCAGAAATGAAGGTGTACATGTTGATGATATATTGTATTGGTTATCTCAAAAATGTGATGTTTTGAGTTCTCCTGAAGCCATTTTAGATGACCAACAGTTTTGGACTGGGGGTTGGAGATTTAAGGTAAAGCTTAGACAGTCGGATGCTGGAATCTTACATATTGCAAACTCTTTTTTGTTGGGTTGGGATAGAGGGGTTTGTTTTTATGTTGGGCAACCAATGGCATGCTATAAATGTGGCTCTCAGACGCATTTATCTAGTTCATGTGACAAGCCCCGTTATGATAATTGTGGAGAGACTGGTCATATAGCTTTTCAATGTATGAATCACACAAAATGTGATCTCTGCGATGACACAGGACATGTTTTTTCAGAATGTGTGTGGGCTGTGAGAAATAAAGCATCTATTAGCAGTCCTGATCTCTTCATACAAAAAGCCCAAGATTTAGCCTCAGGGGTGGTTCTAGAAAATCAAGTTTCTGGTGGTGAAATAGATGTCCCTGATTCGCAGCCTCTGATTACGGATTCTGATGTTCCTTTGAAGGAAGCTTCAGTGGATAACTTACCTATGTCATCTCCAGTTTGTTATACTGAGCAACAGGAGAATTGTCCCCAAGAGGTGGTCCCTGTGGTACTACCTCAGGTGAGAAGGTCCTCCAGGAATTTAAAACCTCCTTTATTGGCCCATTCTACTGTGGATATGGAGACCAGTAATCCCTCTGAGGTATTATCGTCTCAATGGGGAGATGCAGTAATGGAGTGTCAAGATCTGGATTCTCAACCCCCCTGGGATAGCCTCCCTTCCCCTTACATGGTTCAGGAAGGTTATAAAAGTAAAAAGAAAAAAAGACGGAAAAAAGATAGTTAACTACCTAATGTTTACAACTGGCTTGCTTTAATTTTGGTTCGGTAATTGTCCATAGTTTGTTAAACTTTAAAAAAAGACAGGTTGTGTTTGACTATGTGCATAACAATCTTTTGAACATTTGTTTGTTACAGGAAACCTGGGTATATACTATTGATCAGGTCAGGAGTTTTCAAAAAGAATGGTGATGGGGGCTTCATATTGGTCCTTTGGACAGCAATCTGCCGATGGTTTGGGTTTCTTTTAACTCTTACACATTTTCCTTGATAAAATTGATGGATTTGATTCCTGGGAGGCTGATGATTTTAGATGGGGTGTGGAGATCTATGACTTGTAGATTTATTAATGTATACTGTTCCAAAGTAAAGGCTGAAAGGGTGGCACTATTTCAAATGATAAAACCTTTTTTAATAACCTCATTTGAAATTTTCCTTTGTGGTGACTTTAATTGTGAGCTGAACCCAAGTGGGAAAATTTTGAAGGATTTTAAAAAACAAAAATTATACTGTGATACCCAGACATTTAGATCACTAATACAATCATCTGAGCTGGTTTCAGCCAGTGCTTACCAGCAGGGGGGCCCTAAATTTACCTATCAGAAAAAAACATATACTTCAGTTATAGATTATATTTTTTTATCACAAAACTTATCGTTTTCTTTCTATACAATTCCAGTGGCCTTTTTGGACCATTTATTACTTAAATGCAAATTTTCTTCTGGTCCTTTCCCTCAGTGGAACAAATCCCGGTGGAAACTGAGCGCTCCTTTATTGCAGTCTCCTAGAGTGCTTAAAAAAATTAGTACTTTACTTTCAGTGAGGTTGTCAGTTTCCTTTTTCTATGAAGATATAGGACAACGGTGGTGGGATACAAAAAATGATTTGTGTAAATTATTACAGAATCAAGGGAAGTCCGAGAAAACTTCTAGATTTCTTAGCTATTTAGCACTAAGACAATTGTATTACTTGTTCTCTATGGCCAATACTTCCAAATTTGTTTATTCTTTACAGATTCAAACATTAAAACGGAAAATGCAACTGGTGCAATATGACAGAGCAAAAACTTCCCAAGTTCTTCTTCGATATGGTTTAAAAAAAACAGCCTCACGGTGATCCCTTTGAAGCTTTTAAAAAATACAGATCCAATACTTCCTTAACTGCATTAATAAATCATGAGGGTCGTTTGGTGGAAGATACAGAGGGCCTACAAAGGATTGTTAAAGATTTTTTTTTGTCGCATGCACCTGCAGTACCCCCTAGTGTAGAGGAAATGATGCAATTTCTGACTTCCATAAAAATACCAGATTCTCCCTTTAAAAAATCTTTGTTATCTGGACATATTACAAGATTAGAAATAGAGGAAGCCATTAAATCCCAAAAGTCAGGTATTTCACCTGAACAGGATGGCTTGACTTCAGAGCTCTATAAAGCTTTTCCTTATGAGTTTTCCCAGTGTTTAGATTTAGTTTTTAATTTTTTCTTATCCAGGGTGGTCTTTCCTGTTTGGTTCTCTGAAGGACTGGTGATCTTTCTTTATAAATCAGGGATGCCAACACTAATTGAAAATTGGAGACCAATTACGCTTTTAAATACGGATTATAAACTCTTTATGGGAATTTTGAACAATAGACTGAAACATTATGTAGTCACAGTCCTCTCCCCTTATCAATTCTGTGGACTACCAGGAAGGAAAATCCAGCATGCTCATATGATCCTTCGTGATCTAATTGAATATGCTGGTCTGAAAAGAAAACGGGGATGCATTGTTTCAGTAGACCAAAAAAAAGCTTTCGACAGGGTGTATCACCCATTTTATTTCTGACCTTAAGGCATTATGGTGTTCCTGCTGTAATTGTTAGTTGGATACAATCACTTTATGCAGGGCTGTTGTTCACCCGATTGTGAAAGGCATGTGTGGTGAAGGGTTTCATGTGCCTAGTGGGGTTCATCAAGGATGTCCCTTGAGCCCTCTATTATATTCTTTTATAATTGATACTTTACTTCAATCTGTATCACAAATTCCCAAATGGGAAGGTGTGTTGGGCCCTCCCTTGTTAAAAGAGCTATACATTCAAGCTTATGCGGATGACTTATGTGTATTTTTTTTCTAATGTTGAACACGTAACTATGTTTTTGGATTTCATGACATATTACTCTAAGGTGTCTAATTCAAAAATTCAAGAACAAAAAAGTCAGGGATTATTTATAGGGAGGGGGGAGATATCTGATAGGATTATAAAAGGACTTAAAATTTCGTCAGATCCAATAAAAATATTAGGCTTGTTGTATGGGCCACATAATTTACCTGAATTAAACTGGGAAACTGCGTTAACTAAAATTGAAGGAAATATTAATATATGGAAAAGGTGGAAATTGTCCAAACTGAAAAGGGTACAGATATTAAAACAATTTGTTATCCCCTGTTTATTGTATACGGCGATATTTCCCTTGCCCATGAATTTAGAAACACGAATTTATAGTTTATTTTTTCAATTGTTCTGGGGTAATAGGCTCAATCCAATAAAACGGCAATATACATATCTTGAGAAAAATAAAGGTGGTCTTGGGATGGTGGATCCGATAATTTTCTTTCACACATTGTTTATATCTCAAAACATCCGTTTAGGATTAACTACGATTATGACCTTACATGGGTATTTATCAAAACAAGTTTTGGTCCATTATTATTTAGCTTGGCAGAATTTACCTCTGAAGCCTGTTAAAACATTGAATCTACCTCATTATTTTTTGGTCAGTTGCAAAAAAACTTTTTAAGTGGGGTCTTTCAGTTCAAATGGTTAAAGATAGCACTGGGCCTCAATTGTATAAAATAGTGATGGCATTAATCTATCACAATGAGCCAGCCTTTAAAAACTGCCCCACGTCCCATGTAAAGGTGGCTATTAAGAGACTAAACAATTCTAGGCTACCTGAATATATGTGGGAATTTGTTTGGCTATCTTTATATGGTCGATTAAATGTAAGAGGGAATGCAAAGCATGAAGTCTTGACTGAGAGATATTGTCCTTATCCAGAATGTATTGCTCAGGAGGAGACACTGGAACATTTTTTATGTTTTTGCTCCTATGCTAAATCTTTGTGGAAATTCCTGGCCAACAAATGGAAAATGTTATGTTTATTGAGTTTAGATTATAACATATTGATTTTAGGTATTAATTTTCAGTTGGGTGGGGTATATGATAGTGAGACGTGGCAACTGTTTTGTTGCTGTTTAACTTATTATTTATGGCAAGCTCGGTGCCAGTGGGTATTATATCAAAAAAAGATGTCTTATGAGGCACTTAGTTTATTAATACAAGGGGCAATGGAAAGAATTTATCTTATAGACTGTGAAAGGCCCACTGCTTGGAAAGTGACTAGCTGGGGGAAGGGATTTACAATGTTTATTAAATATAAATAATATGTTCCTGACTGTTTTGGGTTGGTTATGGTAGGTGCATATAGGGGTGAAGTGCACTTTGAAACTACTTTTACTTCTGGAAAGGATTTGCTACTGTGTGAAGTTCTATCCTTTGTATTGTCCTGATATTGTAAAATTCGTAATAATTATTTTTTTTTTTTTCTGCACTGTGATTTTGGTGAATTAACACTGTATTGTAGTTGTTTATGATTTCCATTTTGTTATTATTTGATGTTATTTAAATAAAAAATTCCCCTACTCTTTGCCAGTATGGGGACCCTGTCACTGTGGGAAGCAGCTATTCTGTTCCCAGCTATAGAGGAGGAAGGAGCATTGCAAGGGGCTGTGTTAGCCCAGAGCCCAGCAGTTCATGTTGTACCTACTTTGAAGGGATCCGCTGAGGTGGCGACTGGGATGCACCTGCGAGGTTGCCAGCACATCGCCCGACTCAGCGGTCCCTTGGTCACTCCTGCAGTATCGGGTCTGAGCTTGGCTGAGAAACAGCATTGCTTGGAGGAGGAACTTCTTTGGGTGAGCGATTTGTTGGCACAAGAGCGTCGGAAACTTGCCTTGGAGGACGACAGGAAGTGGAAGAGATCTACAGGTTTGCCGAGTGCTTCTGAGACAGCGGGGCCCAGCAAGCTCCATTCAGCTGCAGAGAGGCAAATTGCGGGTGGCAGTTCATCTTCTCAGGCTTGAGGAGACCTTGTGGATGCAATCTGGTCTCCAGAGAGAGCGCTGCGAAGGACGGGCTGGATTCCAATATCGGGGGCTGCATGGAAGCCAGATGAAGGAGCTTCTGCTATACGGGAGGATGCCCAGATAAGTACAGTGTCTAAACTACCTCAATCTTCTGTTATTTTGGGTGCAGACTCCCCAGTTTCCCCTGTCCCTCAGGCTACTTCTAGTTCTGGCCTCCCCTTTGGGGAGTTGTTGGATGTGGAGGCTGAAGATGTGGCTTCTTCTTCTGAAGTGCAGGGGCCAGCTCCAGAGCCCATAGAGAAGCCTTCTTATGCTAGCTATTTTCAGCAACCTTTAGAACTGGCTTAACGGTGCAACGCCATCCATTTGCGCTATGTGGGACCCAGAGACAATCCCCCTGACAGGTTTTATGTTGGGAAGACACTTTTGAAACATAGTATGGGGTTCTCCCCCTCTGAAGTTTACGCTTTGATTCATGTTCCTGGGGAATTTATTTTTGATATAAGTTTCTGTACCCCTGCACTTTTGGAACTCTTCTGGAGCCACTATTTAAATCTGAAGACTAATCCTTTATGGTCAGAATGTATTGTGTTGCCTCTTTCAAAACAGCCCTTTAGGTCATTTCAATTTTGTTCAGGAACAAAGGGGTTAATATTGTAGATATTGTGACTTGGCTGTCTAAAAAATGTGATATCCAGGGGAATCCTGTTCCTTCCTGGATGCTGAGGGTTTTTGGAATGGGGGTTGGAAATTTTGGGTAAAACTCCATTCAACTGATCCCGATTTAATACATCTTCCTAATTGTTTTTTCCTGGGCAGAGATAAGGCCTTCCTTTTCTACCCAGGTCAACCCAGAGTCTGTTTTAAGTGTGAGTCTAGGACCCATATAAGCACCTCGTGTGACATACTCAAGTGCTCTTATTGTGGGGAGACTGGTCACCCCAGTGCCCATTGTTTTCAAACATCTAAATGTAATCTCTGTGATGAGGTTGGTCATACTTTTGAATCTTGCTCTTTGGCTGCTAAAAACACAGCCAAAGCAGATTTTGGGGTCCAGGATCATTATATCTGGGTGGCTGTGTGGCTCAACCTCTCTTCTGGGGGAAGGCTGGCTCCCAGTACATTTTTGGCTGCTCCCCCCTTGGCTGAGACAACCTTGACTGAGGAGCCTGATTTGGTTTCTGATAGCATAGATTTATCTGCAGCTGGGGCTTCCAAGGTGTCTGAGCTAGATATTGGAGGGGTTGCTAGTCTTGCTCCTCCTTTGCCATCTGGTTTAGACCCATCTGGTGACGGTTTTATTATGGTTAGTGGAAAAAAAGGGGAATTCGTTAAAGTGAAAAGCAAGTTGGTTAAAAAACCCACTGTACCTGTTTCAATTCCCTCTATGTCTGACCCTAATATTTTTGAAGTTTTGGTGGAAGATCCAGAGGTGATCCCAGAAATGGTTCAGCCTTCTGCACTCCCCACTCTGCCTGAGCCTCAGGAACTTGCTGAAGCCCATTCAGACCCTAGGCCTCAAGATTGCAAAAGTGGTAGGGTAACAAGAGCATCCAGTAAGGTGAAGTGAATTTATCCCTGATGCATTTCATGGCTCCCTTTCACTTTCGGGTGGCAACCTTATGCAAACAGCATTAAATCTCCAGTTAAGCGTCGGAGCACTTCTCATTTTTTACATGAGAATTTGGATTGTGTTTTCCTTCAGGATGTTTGTTTGCACTCTCCTGAGGAGTTGGTGGCTGCCACTGCTGGTTGGATGTGGGGGGATTGTTTTTGGTCACAAGGGAGAGACTTGTGCAGTGGGATTGGGATTTGTTTTTTTCTCTCACACATTTAGGTGATTCATCATATAGAAATCTGGGCAGGCAGGGCCTTAGTTTTGGATATTAAATGGGGTTCTCTGCCTTTGCGGTTAATAAATATTTATGTACCACAATCTAAATTTGATAGGGTGTCCCTTTTTACATCTCTTTACCCCTTTTTGTGCACCTCTTCTTTAGTTATTCTTGGTGGGGACTTTAACTGTTCATTACCCTCCCTGGTTCCTTCTGCTAGTTCTGCTAGTAGGAAGAAGGTGTAGTGTGATGTGGCTAGTTTGTCTCAACTTCTTGCAGATACTGGTCTGGTTGATGCTTTTGGGCCTACTACTGCTGGGTTTGGCAATACCTATTTTTGTGGTTCCAGAGCATCCCGAATTGATTATTTTTTCCTTTCTCCTGGGGTTGTTGTGCAATCACAATCTCTACAGGAGATGGCTACATCAGAGCATAAAATGCTTAGATTGGCTTTATGTGATGTGCCAGAAGACCGCAGGGGGCCGGGCCTTTGGAAATTGAACACTGTATTACTAGATATCCCTTGTGTGGCTGGTGGGCTACATTCCCTTTTTTTGGTATGACAGTCTGTTTTGTTCTTATACAATGATTTAAATACTTGGTGGGAGGATACCAAGGGTAAAGTTAAAACCTACTTTAAAGTTATAGGTCGACTAAATGGGAGGTTGAAGCATGATGGGCTTCGCTATCTCAGACGCTGGCTTCACTTTTGGTCTACCTTTCACCAGCATCCGAGATCTGACTGCCTGGATCAAATTAAGAGGCTGAAAGTGGAGTTGGCTAGATTACAGGCTCAGGTTTTACAGGATATGGAGAGGAAGCATAAATATGGGGTCTGCGGTAAGAAGCAGGACACTTTACCTTTTGAAGCTTTGAATCTTGTTAGGGAATCCCGGGGTATGCTGTATTTAAATACTGCAGAGGGTGGGTGAGTAACAACAACTGATGGCATTTTAGAAACTATACATACTTACGCTTCTGCCTCATTTGGGAGTAGATTGCTTTCAGAGGCCTCTAGAGATAGCGAAGCCCATCATGCTTCAACCTCCCATTTAGTCGACCTATAACTTTGAAGTAGGTTTTAACTTTACCCTTGTATCCTCCCACCAAGTATTTAAATCATTGTATAAGAACAAAACAGACTGTAGTGCCAAAAAAAGGGAATGTAGCCCATCACAGCAATAGAGTCAAGTCATACAAAGGCAAAAGTACTGGACTTTAGGAGGGCTGACTTTGCCAAAATGAGTGAGTGCCTAAGGAATGCACTAGCAAATGGGCAGGAAGGAGGGGTGGAAGAACAATGGGGAATAATAAAAACTGCCATCACAGAGGTAACAAGCCTTTGTGTGAAGCAAATAAACAAAACAAAACGATGTAAGAAACCACTATGGTTCTCAAAGGAAGTGGCAGTGAAGGTTCAAGAGAAAAGTAAGCATTCAGGAAGTACAAGGAATCACAGAAGGAGCAGGACAGAGAACTGTATCAGTTAAAGCAAAAGGAAGCTGGGAAGGCAGTCAGAACAGCAAAGGCCCAAACCGAGGAAAGATAGCCAACTCAGTTAAGAAGGGGATAAAACCTTTTATAGGTACATCAGGAGCAAGGAAGACCAAGGAGGGATAGTGAGGCTTAATAAAGGGAGGGAGGGTGGGCAGAGGGTGACTGTGAAAAGGCAGAGATACTAAACAAATATTTTGCTCAGTATTTACAAAGGAAGGGAGGTACCTAAAACAAACAGTGAAACACTCTGGATACAGAAGTTGATACCAGCCATTTACAGAAGAAAGGGTTCTGAAAGAACTCTTAAAACTGAAGGTGGACAAAGCAATGAGGCCTGATGGGATTCATCCCAGAATTCTAAAAGAACTAAGGGTAGAACTAGTGACACCACTGACTACCCTCTTTAACAAATCATGGGAGGATGGGGTGGTACCCGAGGACTGGAGGAGGGCAGATGTGATTCCCTTTCACAAAAGTGGGAGCAAGGCAGAAGCAGGAAACTACAGACCTGTTAGTTTAACCTCAGTGGTAGGGAAAATGATGGAATCACATCTGAAGGAAAAAATTGTTGATTATCTAGAGGCCAGAGGGGCACAGGACCCAAGGCAGCATGGATTCACAGCGGAAAGGTCATGCCAGATGAATCTGATAGATTTCTTTGACTGGGTGACCAAAGTAGTAGATCAGGAGGGGCTGTGGACATGGCCTACCTAGACTTTAGCAAGGCATTTGACACAGTCCCACACAAAAGATTAATATACAAGTTAGCCAGCCTGGGAGTGGGTCCCAAGATGACAGCCTGGGTAAAGAATTGGCTGGAGAATAGGACACAGAGAGTAATAGTAAATGGAGTCCACTCTGAAGAAAGGGGGGTTACTAGTGGGGTACCACAAAGTTCAGTATTAGGACCAGTCCTCTTCAATGTCTTTATAAGCGACATTGCAGAGGGACTGGAAGGAAAAGTATGTATTTTTGCAGATGACACAAAGATCTCCAACAGAGTTGATGCACAAGGTGGGGTGGAAAGGATGAGAAGGGACTTGGCAAGGTTAGAGGAATGGTCAAATGTATGGCAGCTTAGATTCAATGCTACGAAGTGCAAGGTAATGCACCTGGGAAACAAAAACCCAGGGGAAGAGTACACAATGGGGGGTGAGATACTAACAACAACAAAAATGGAAAGGGATCTGGGGGTAGTCATATCAGATGACCTAAAGGTGGGCAAGCAATGTGAGAGGGCAGCAAGGAGGGCTGGGGGGATACTGGGATGCATAGGGAGAGGCATCACCAGTAGAAAACAGGAAGTTATTATCCCTCTGTACAGACAGCTGGTCAGACCCCATCTGGAGTATTGCATGCAGTTCTGGAGACCCAGTCTCCCACAAAGACATAGACAGGATGGAAGCTGTCAGAGGAGGAACTGAAAATGGTGCAGGGTCTGCACCGAAGACATATGAAGAGAGACTAGGAGCTTAATATGTATAGCCTCAAGGAAAGGAGGAGAGGGGACATGATAGAAACTTTCAAGTACCTCAAGGAATCAACAAGTCCAAGAGGGTAGCATCTTTCAAAACAAGAGGTGTGCAAGAACAAGGGGCACAATCTGAAGATAGAGGGGGCGGCTCAGAGGTAATTTAAGGAAGTATTTTTTCACAGAAAGGGTTGTGGATGCATGGAATGGCCTTCTGGAGGAGGTTGTGGAGTCAAAAACAGTGGTGGAATTCAAGCATGCATGGGACAGTCATAAGGCAATTCTAGGGGGTGGGGGCAGAAAGAAGTAGGCTGCTGGTTAACTAGGATCTGCAGCATATCCATTAGGTAGGGAAATGGGTAGACTGGGTGGGCCAAGCGGTCCTTATCTGCCATCAAATTCTATGTTTCTATGTTTCTATTTGTAATTGGTTTGCTAGCAGACTGGTTCCTGTCTTGCCTCCTGATGAGCAGGTTAAGTTGGTACAGCCCATCACAATGGAAGAATTAAAAACTGTTATTTGGTCTTTAAAGTCAGGCACTACTCCTGGATCTGACGGGTTACCTCATCAAGGTTATAAAATCCTGTGGGAAGTCTTGGGTACTGAACTGTGTAGGGTATTGAATGCCGGGTTGCAGGCTGGGGCGCTCCTTCAGAGCATGTTACAGAGTGTGCTACTCTTGCTTTATAAAAATAAGGGGGATCGTGGGGATTTGGCTAACTGGAGACCTTTGTCTCTTTTAAATACAGATTATAAGATTCTGATGAAAATTTTATGTATTCGCTTATGGGTGGTTTTGGGTTCCTTATTACATCCATCACAATTTAGTGGTGTACCTCATAGGAGAGTTCAGGATGCACTGATCCTTCTCAGGGAGCTTATTTCTAAGGGAGCATCTGGGGAAATATTTGGGCATCTGGTTTGTTTAGATCAAGCCAAAGCTTTTGACCAGGTGGAATACAATTATCTTTGGGAGACCTTGCGGAGGTATGGTTTTCCATTACAATTTGTGGGCTGGTTACAAACTTGCTATAAGGGCATCACTCTATTACTGAGCGTAAATGGCTGGTTGGGAAGGGAAATTGAGGTGCATAGAGGAGTTAGGCAGAGGTGTCCACTTAGCCCCTTACTTTATGTGCTCTCCTTGGATCCCTTCTTGCATGCCTTAAATAAAATGGAGGATATTATTGGGCTGTCAGTAGGTTGTATGGATCTGCAGATAGTCTCTATAGTGTATGCGGATGATTTAGTTTTGGTTTTATCAGATAGGGCTTCTGCTGTTGCAGCGAAGCTGTTGTTACAATCCTTTTCTGTCATGTCTGGTTCCTCCATCAATAAACTTAAAAGTGGGATATTGCCTTTAGGGTATGGGGCCACTGATGTGGCTCCGATTTGGGACATGCCTATTGATTCTGGGTATAGGAGGGTTCTTGGGGTTTATTTCGGGGGCATGGATGCCCAAAGGTACAATTGGGATAGGCAATTGTTGGAGGCTCGTAACATGGTGATGCTATGGAATAAAGATTGCATGTCCAAAGCTAAACTGATTTATCTGATTAAGACCTTTTTGTTGCCATATTTTTTGTTTATAGCTGCAGTTTTTCCCCCTCTCCTATCTTTGGAATCATCTCTTTATGGTGTGTTTTTTCTTTGTTTATGGGGCAGTAGATTAAACCAGGTGAGGAGGGGTATTACTTATTTACCTATTGGAAATGTTAAATCCGGTAGTGTTCCTGCATAGTATTTTTATTTTTTATAATTTAGTACCATTGCTTAGCGGGGATACTAAGATTTGGTCCCCGTGGGTGGCTGATGGTATAGATCTCCTTCTCGGGCACTGGGATTCTGATTCCTTTCTGGCTCATCAGGTCAGGCTGTGTACCTTGGCTAGTCATTTCCAAGTGATGTTTCAGAAATTGAAATCCTGGCATATTGTTAAGAAATCCCTTCTTCTCTAATCATGACAACAATTTTACTGTACTGTATTGCAAGATTTATTTTTTGCGGATCCCTGGTTTCATGATTTACCTATTTCTGACAACATTCTAAGTTGCAATTATTGGTCAGTAAGAGAGTTCCTAGGTACATGTGGGATTTTTTTATGGCTTTGTCTTCACAAAAGATTGGGGGTGAAGGGTAACATGAGGCATAAAAAACTCTCAGAGAGGTTTTGTCCCAGGGAGGAAACTTGTATGGGGGTGGTCAAAAAGATGCAACATTTTTATAGATTGTCCCTTTGTTGTTTCCTTTTGGTCCCATTTTCATGTTGTGGCAGCTGAACCCTTTCAGGGTTCTTCATCTGAATTTGGGTGGAGGGTCCTTCCGGGCTCCTGGGTTATTTATGATACAGTCTGCAATTCGCCTGTTAATGGGTTCATATTGGTTTTCAGCTGTGGCAGGCTCGGTGTGACCTAACACTTAGGCAGCAATTACAAACTGAATATCAGGTTGTCCTTAACATTTGGAAAACAGTACTTAGTTGGAGACTACAGGAAAGGAAGAAGGTTCATCCTAAACTGTATAAACTTTGGTGGAGGAAAATGACCTGGCTCGATACAGGGTAAGGGTTGTTGGGGAATGTCCCTGCTCCTCTAGTGGGTCTGGGTTAAGGGTATATGCCTTTATAGTTGACTTAATTCTTCCTTTTTTTTTTTGTATGCTCTAGTATTTCTTTCTGGAAGGGGACTGGCTATGATGTTTTCCTTAGGTTTGGGGATATAGTGTACATTAAAAAAACCCTATGGTTATGATTTTGAATGTAGTATACAGTTATGTATATGTTGCCTGTTCTGCTCTAAATGGATTCCTCTGCTCTTTAAGAGTGTGTGGGGGGGTATTCAGTAATGCATGCCCTATTGGGCCGCTAATACTAGAGATTTTATGCTGAATATCTGCTGTAGATACTTATTTGTGTTTATTATTTGTTTTTGTTTATGATTTGTGTGCAATAACACTATCTTGTATATGTTTGTTTTTTTTCTGATCTATTTCCCTACACTTTGAGTGGGGGGAGAGATGGCATTTGTGGGGTTTTTTTGTTACTAGAACACTGATAGATTTTGAATGTATGATGTAATACTCATTTCTGTTTATTCTTGTTTTATATTATGATTTGTATGATGTAAATACTATTGTGTATATGTTTTGCTCTCCAGTTGTAATAAAAAATTCCCCTACTCTTTTCGATAAGTGCCATGGGATCTTTAACATCCACCTGAACTACCACCAATCCAGGCAGATGGGACCTCAGTTTAACATCTCATCCGAAAGACGGCACCTCAGAAGTGCAGCACCCCTCTCATGCTACACTACAGTTTCAGTATTGGGATATTAACCCAAGTGTCAGATGTGGGAACTGAACCCACAGCCCTCTGATCTCCCAGCCTCAGAGGTGAGTGTGCTACCTACTGTGCCACTGACACTGACATGACATCATCACTGATCATTACCAGTAACCATCCACCTAAAATATTTATTCATATGACTAGCCATATAATATAGAGCAAAATCTAGAATTCTACAACCTCCGTGCTGTTTGGTTAGAACTAACTTTGTATAAGCTATTCTGGGGGTTTATTTAACCAGATAAACTTTACTAAAAGGGAATGTAAACTGTTAAACCATGCAAGAGGTAAACATAAATTCAACATGTTTGGAGGATAAAACATTCTTGGACAAATATTCATCTTAATAATATTAATCCTGCCTGTAAGTGAAGAAGGGTGTTTCTTCCATCTATCTAAATCCTGCTTAATCCTAGAAATTAAACTAGTGGAATTAAGGGTTCTCATCAATGCTTTATCTTGAGAAAGATGTGAACCTAAATATTTAATATGATGCGGGGACCAGATAAAGCCAAATTTAAGAATAGTCTCTTTGGAGATTTTATTATTAAAATGCATCACTACTGTTTTATTTTTATTTAATGTATAAATGGAGACTGTACTAAAATTGTTAATGGTCTGTAAAATAACCAGAATTGAGATATTTGGATGGGAGATATGTAACACAATATTGTCAGGATAGACAGATAATGTTAAAATCTGTGACTCAATCCTAATGCCCTTAATAAGAGGATTATGCTTTAAATAAAAAACAGAGGTTCCAAATAGAAATTAAATAAAACAGGGGAGAGAGGACAACCATGTCTCATACCAGAGTAAAGATATATAACAGAAGAGAAAAGACCATTGACATAAATCTTAGCCGAGGGATGAGAATATAAGACTTTCAGCCAACTAAGAAAAATGGATGGGAAACCATATTTTTGTAAGGTTTCTAATAAAAAGGATATATTAACTCTATCAACTGCTTTCTTCTCATCCAAGGAAACAAGAACAACAGGGGTTCCAGAATCCCTAGATGCAGAAAAAACATAAGCCAATTTTCTAATATGGTCAGAGGGTGCTCTACCAGGCATAAACCCTGTTTGTTTAATACAGATTAAATTTGCCCAACATACCTTAATCCTTTGAGCAAGGATTTTTGCTAGAATTTTAATATCAGGTTCTAACAATACGTATATCACTCAGGTTCAAGACATCACTGAGGGAGATCACTGGAGTCTGTCTCAAATGACTGGAGGGAAATTTCCTGCAAAGATGGAACAGAGATGAACCTATGGCATAAAAGAAGGGACTGTTTTGAGTACCATCCTCTCCTTGTGGAATGTCAAGAATGGTTCGGCACAAGACAGTGCCTGCAGTTCACTAGTTCTTCATCCTTAACAAATGGCAATCATAAAAGCAATCTTCATGGTTAACCACAGCTGTGAAATACAGTCTAAAGGTTTGAATAAAACCTTTGTTAGGGAATCAAGTACAATATTCAGGTGCCACTGTGATATTGTTGACCTTGTTTTGGGTCTGATATTGTCAGTGACTTTGGAAAACATCTGTACCTGTGGACATGAACCTGACAAAATCCTTGGATGTTATACCATATTGCTCCTATTGCAGCCGTTTGCACATACAGAAATTAAGTGAATAGTTCTTTGTTGAACCCATCTTGTAGAAGGTCTAGGAGCTGGGATTAAGGTACTGGTGGTGGCATTAATGTTCTTTGATTTGCACTACTCAGTGAATATGAACCAGAATTAATAGTAGATAAGGTTAGTTGAAAGTCTGCATGACAGTAACATGGTGTCTACCACTTTCTGTGAGATCCACAATGCTAATATTCTCTTCCTATCAGCAGCCATGCCGTTAGCTAGTTGAAGTATTGGTCTGGATGGAAAATTGGCCCCTATGAGAGGAAATCCTGCTGTGCTGGGAGAGGGATCAGATGATCTATCAGCATTTGTATCACTGAGGTGTACTGCATTCTCTTGGGCCAATTTGGGGCTATGAGGACTATTGTGCTGTATTCATGAATCTTTCAAACCCCTCATCCTATTAGTGTGAATGGTGGGAACACGGATGCCCTCTTGAAGTTTCTCTGACATGAAAGTACATCTACTCCTTCTGACTCATGCTCCTAGTACCATGAGTAGAACTTCTGCTCACATGTATTTTGTCATGTGGCCATCAAATCTTGCTGAAAGGGGCTCCACTGATACTGAATAGTTTGAAAAACTTGTTCATTGAGGTGCCATTTCCCCGGGTTGAGGGCTTGTTGATTAATCCCGTCTGCCTGGGTATCAAGCTCTCCTGCTAGCTGAATCACTCACAGGCTCAATAGGTGGTGTTCTGCCCATTTCCAAAGACTTCCTACTTCTTTCGACATTTTGTTGCTCTTTGTTCCCCTGCTTCTTGACGTAAGACTTAGTGACCCTGCTGTCTATCCTTATCATTATGTGTAGACCCTTGATTTAACTTTGGAAATGATGGCATGCCAGTGTGACAGCTCTTGCTCCAACACACTGATGGGCAACTTTGCCTCCAACTGAGGCCACCTCCTTTGAATTGTTGCTGAGTCGAGACCGCTGCCCTGCCCTGCAGGCTGGTGTCTGTATCAATATTTCTTGAAATGTTTCTGCCCAGTGTTTCCCATTCTTGTAATTTGTCAACCTGGTTCTCCACTGGATGGATCATCTTACTGACAGTGGTAATGACAACCTTTTCTGGTAGATCTGTGAGGCATAGCAGGGTGTTCGATACAGTCCCACATGAGATAGTAATCTCTAAACTCACAAATATGGGTATTGATGTTGGCATTTTAAGGTGGATTAAACACTGGTGGATGGATAGAACACAGCAGGTGAGGATACAGGGTCATTTGTCGGGGGAGGCAAGGGTTACAAGTGGAGTGACACATGGGTGGTGTTGGGAACCTGTTGTTTAGCATTTTTATAAGTGACCTAAACATAACAAGTGGGAACAAGTTGATCAAATTTGCAGATGATGTTAAGTTGGGAGGGGTGGTAGATACCTTTGAGGATAGACTCATTTTTGGTCAGGACTTGATATACATCTTGGAATGGGCAATGAATAGTAAAATGAGCTTTAACATGGAAAAGTGCATTATAATGCGTATGGAGATATATATATATATATATATACACACACACAGAAAGGTATGAAAAGTGGGACACATAGTAAAATCACTTTAAGCAAAGCAGTACATTTGGTAAATTGTATTAGAAGGAGTTTTCAGTTCAGAAGTGAAGGTGTAATACTTCCACTGTTTAGATCACATGTCAGACCATGCTTAGATTACTGTTCTGCCATTTGAAGTTCCTACTTAAGAAAGGACATAATTATGGTTGAGAAACCACAAAGATCATTTACCAAAATTATATCTGGGTACAGGGAAAAATCATATGAAGATAGACTGAAAATGCTGGGATTGTGGTCATTGGACAGTAGACATGCTAGCGGGATCTATTGTTGTACAAGATACTGAAACAGGAAGACTTAAGGAGGAAATTAGGATTAGTATTTAAAGAATGTAAATATGAGTTGAGAGGGCACAGTCAGCAGCTGGAAGGAGAGAGGTGTAGGGCAGATGTAAGGAAATATAGTTTTAAGTGTAGGGTGATACCGATGTGGAATACATTACAGACAAATGTGGAGGCAGTTAATTGTAATACATTTAAAGCAAGGTTGGATCAGTATTTTATGGTTGGTAACATAGGTTGCCTCCACTGAAATGGTGGGGATAGTCTATATGGGCCGTGCCTTTTGGCTGTCTTAAAATCTTCAGTGTGAACTCCAGTATGAACATAGCTCCAATTATCCAACAGGACTATCTGTAATGATCATATGTGCAACCTCTCCCAGTCATACAAGTCTACACAGGATCCTATGAGACCTAGCAGCTGCATCACATCCCAGACTGTTACAAACTTGTATATCAGGATCAGATTGCAATACCCTTGAGTATTGCATATGCAGTTGTTGGATCGGGGTACTATACCTTGGACTGTATTGGAAAAGACTCCTAAATGCCCCAAAGTTGAGGATGGGCAGGTATTGATTTTGATGCTGTTGACAATCCACCTGTGTTGGGTGAGGATCTCCTGAGATTTTACTGTGGCTCTTTCCGATGACTCTCTGGATCTTACTCTTATTACATAGTCACCTATATATGGGATGATATGTATCCCCTCTGTTCTGAGTTTCGCTGTCAGAGTTGCCGTGACCTTGGTGAACACTTGTGGTGCAGAGGTGAGTATAAGTAGCAGACAGTTGTACTGAAAGTGAAGGTTTAGGATGTAAAAACTTAGGATCGTGTGGTGAGATGGGCAAATGGGAATGTGTAAATATGCTTTTTTCTGATTGATAGATGTTAGGAAATCACTCTTCCTGAGTGATGTTATTGAAGAGTGCAGGACTTCCGTTTTAAACCTCCTGTAATGAATTAATTGAGTGACAAACTTCAAGTCAAATATGGGTCATAAGCACCCTGACATTTTTTAGAACCAGAAGAATGATGAATATACTCCCAACTTCTGTTTGTAAGGTAGGACTGGGGATATGGCACTGTCTTGTAATAGGAGGTTTAATAGAGTCCAGACCTGTGTCAGTGATGACTTATTTGGGGATATGAGTAATTCAATAAACCTGATATTCTTTATTATACAATGGCAAGAAAATTTCCTGGAATCTGATTGGTCAGTGTGTGCCTGAGACAGTGATGATATTACACAATAACATCACTGTGTTGATTTTTTGGAGGATTATATTGATTTTTTTTTCAGAAACAAAGATATACTGCCTCACTAAAAATCTACTAAAAACATTTTTATTTTTAATTTTGTTTTCTATAACATCGAGCCATTGTATAATTGCAATAAGGCACTCCAAGGTGTGTGTTATCGTGTAATGTCACTCCTGGTGTGGTGGAAGCACTTGGCTTCGCCTCATGCTTCAGCCCACCCCAGGAGTGACGTTATTACATGATAACACACACCTTGTCATGCCTTATTGCTTAAGTATCTGGTTAAACTCAGCATAGCCTCCTGTGACCACCTCCAGTACCCTTTTGTCTCTGATTGTTGTGACCCATGTGCTGGCATAGTGCTGCAGTATTCCCTCACTGCTTGCTTTTCAACTTGGGCCTGCAGTATCTCATGCCTGGAAGGACTTGTTACTGTTATTGGACTTGAAACTGCCCCTGTTTCTGGCATGGGTACCACAGTTTCTGTTATTTGTGGTTTAAATCCAAAATGATGCTGTTCACCACCCTGAAAATTGTTCTTTGTTCTGCCCCTTTGAAAGTTGCTACAAAATCTTTGCTTTTGAATGAGGGAAGTGAGCCAGTCCTGTCTCCCACCAGGTCATTTCTTTCACCTTTTTTGCTTTATATATTTCTTCAGTCAGGGACCAAAGACCATGCTTCTCTTAATTGGTACACGCTTAAATAAATAAATAAATAAATAAATAAATAAATACATTGAAGATTAGTGAACATATTTTTAGAATCCTGGTTTGCCTGCCATGTTTTAGCCACAGGTGTCTTCTAGTCCTGTTAATCATGGTTGTGGCATGTGACATCATCTTGAAGGTGTCTATAGAAGCATCACCCACATACTTATTTATTTTATTTATTTATTTTTTGAAAGGTTTTACCAGGAAAGACATACTGAACAGACAACTGCTCAATTCAAGATGCATCCTGGGGGGTGAGGTGGGTTGGGGGACATGGAAGACAGTACAGATAATAAACATCAACAATGTATAGGGAGCACATTATAAACAAATATCAACAATGTACAGGAGCACATTATAAACAGGGATACAGCAGATATTATGATGCAATACAACAGCAATTAAAAATAGTGTAATACAATCTCAATGTTAACAGCAAGTCCATATAACACCACCAGACAATAGCTTCAAGCCAAAAGCAGGGACTTCCATCCTTGCCCAGACAGGATTGTAAATACTTAAGCCTAGGTCTGGGAATAGGGAGGATTAGGTATATGCACAGTGGGAGCAAAAGTGGCCTTTGAGGAGAGAGTTGAAGCAGTGTGTGGAGGAGGCATGGCAAATGGGTGAGGGGAGAGAATTCCACACTTTAGGCAACTGATATGAGAAGGCAGCCTGGCCTACAATGGTGGACTGGTGCGGAACAGCCAAGTTATGGGTGTCATAATGTCTGAGGGAGTGCATGGGGGGAGGCAAGGTTAAGGCTGAGGAGAGATACAGGGGCAGGGACTGGGTCCAGAACTTAGTCATGAGCCCAGTGCAGTGGGACTGCCTCCTAACCTAAAGAGAGGTGAGGCATAGGGTTTGGTAGAGGACACAGTGATGGATACTGAGAGGACAGTCAAGGGCAAAATGACAGAAGGAGTGGAAAAGTGTATCCAGTCTGGTTTGGGAAGTTTTGGGAGCAGCACTGTAGACCATGTCAAAGTAGTCAAAAATTGGGAGAATCATTTTTTGTACAATGGCACAGTGAGCTGGCAGCGGGAAGCATCCACAGTTGTGATACAGGGCACCCAGCTTGGGCTGGAGCTTCTTGTGGATGGCCTCAATATGTACAGAAAAGTTGAGGTGTTGGTCAAGCCAGACCCCGAGGTATCTAAAGGGGGAGCAGTCCTCCAGCTTTGTCCCATCCAGGGTGTGGAAAGTGGTGGGGGGGGCCAAGAGAGTCTCTGCCTTGTGCCGAAGGTCATGGAGACAGTTTTCTTGACATCCTGGAAGAGCTGATTTCAGTGAAACCAGAGTGTGATAGTTTAGATTACCCCCCTGCTAGACATAAGGCTATGGCATTTCTTTTTGTACCCCTTCAGTCTACTGCAGTAGCATTTCTAAACTTTTCTGAAAAACTAATTTTCATTTTTTTACTACTATAGGTAGGCCACCCATAATAGTACCTCTTCTCCCTTGTCTATTCTCTCTTTGTATTCCCTTTTCTTCCCTGCCATATGCCCTTATGAGAACGAGCACTAGAACAGTAAATCGACATAAAGAATAAAAAGTAAATAATAATTAGCAGAAATAATCAGCACAGAGTTGGTTTGTGTCCTTGTTTATGATGTTATGCTCTGTTAAAGAATTTAATATAATGCTTAGTCAGAGACAGGACAATGCCTTTGTGGGCACTGTTGTGTTATTTGCTGTTTAAAATGTGCCCCAGTGTGCATTTTCGCTAATGAAAGTGCCCTGGAGTAAAAGGCAGTAAGTGAGTGTCCTTTTTCAGATCCTGCTAAACCAACCTGGTGGAGTTCTATGACTGGGTAACTAGGCAACTGGACAGGGGCCATGCAGTGGATGTCCTGTATCTGGACTTCAGTAAGGCATTCGACTTGGTGCCACATGGAAGGCTGGGAAGTAAGTTAGTAGGCACTGGGGTGGGTGCAAAGCTGGTGAGATGGGTAGGAACTGGCTTCAGGGAAGGCAACAGAGGGTGGTGGTGGGTGGGAAGCGCTCACACCCAAGGGTAGTGACAAGCGGTGTTCCACAGGGCTCGGTGCTGGGACCAGTGTTGTTTGGGATATTCATTGCAGACATATCATTGGATATCAAGAGCAAGATCAGTCTGTTTGCTGATGATACCAAGGTAGAAAAGGTGGTGGATGACCTAGGGGGGTGGCAGGGGTTGCAGGATGATCTGGCAAAGCTTGAAACCTGGTTAGACACCTAGCAACTGGGGTTTGATGCCAAAAAGTGCAAGGTGCTGCATTTTGGGATAAAGAACCCAAGGAGGAGTTACCAGTTGGGGGGAGTGCAGCAAGCCCAGACAGAGGAGGAGAAGGATCTGGGGATGCTCATTACAGGGTCAATGAACAACTTTGCACAATGTAGGAAGGCAGCTGCAAAGGCCAACAAAATGCTGGGTTGCACTGCAAGGAGTATATCTTCGAGGAGGGAGGAGGTGATTGTGCCACTGTATAGGTCATTAGTTAGACCGCACCTGGAGTACTGCGTGCAGTACTGGCACCTGTATCTGAAGAGGGACATTAAGTTACTGGAGGGGGTGCAGCGCAAGGCGACAAAGATGATCAAGGGGCTGGGGGACTTACAAGAGGAGGCTGAGGGAGTTCAACATGTACTCGCTGGAGGAGAGGAGGGACGGGGGGACATGATTGAAACCTTTAAGTACATGAAAGGAATAAACAAGACAGGTACAGAGGGGCTGTTCAAAGTAAGGGAGGGAGGGACACCAGGGGCCATGATATGAGACTGGAGGAGGAAGGTTCAGGAGGAGATGAGGACACACTTTTTACAGAGAGGGTGGTGGCTGGGTGGAATGCGCTACCTGTAGAAGTGGTATCCAGTAGAACAGTGGACTGCTTCAAAAGGGGATGGGATAGGACAAGAGGGAGGGTCAATGAAGGGGAAGGGTGGAAGGGAGGGGCAGCTGCAGAATAAGGGGTGCTAGCTGCACATTCGAGCAGACTTGCTAGACCTCTAGGCCTTTATCTGCTGGCAAATTTCATATGTTTGTATGCAAGGGTAGCATTAAGGGAGCACTGTGGTCTCGCTTCCTAGCAGCAGTTTAGGAGGCAGAGTGACTGATTGCAGCCATCGGGTGTGTTGAATACAGATGTGGGATTCGTCTTTTTAAAGCAGATTGTATATAAACAACCTAAAGAAGGCATAACTTATGTGCAGAAACTAAATATAGGAGTGTTTCCTTTAGTATTCTGTGCAGAGAGTGCTCTTACCTGAGCTAAGCCTTCTTGGAGAAAAAATTTACTTCTAGGAGCCAGCAGCCCTATGATGAGGCTGTTATATAAGAAACTCCCCAGCTGTCACTCAGCTGAAAAGGGCTAAGTTTTCTTGTTTACAAGTAATTAAGAGGTTTTCCTCTACTGTTTCAGTGGCAGAGTGTTAAAGGGAGAAATACATTTCTCCTTCTGATTGTATGTTTTCCCCTCTGTATATACAGTCAGTCTGATCCCCCATATGTTTGTACTAGCCAGAATATTTCCCTGTATTAGAAAATGGTGGATCAGCTGACACTAGTGTCATAGGAGGACTGCGCTATAAAAGCTGGCACTGAGCTAAGGCTAGTCAGATCATCCTGGGAGAGTGTCCTGAGAGGTTGGTCTGAGAGCACAGAAGTTGGTAGAAAATTGTACTGGTTAAAGTATTCTACACTGTGGCAGAGTCACTGGAGGGAAGTGATTCTGGAGCTCGAGGAGAGCTCATTTATTTCTTTATTGTTTTCTTTTGTTTATAATCTGAAGTTTAAGATAGTATTACTTTATTGATTTGTTTTTATTTTTGTATAGCATGATTTGCTCTATATTATTTTTACAAAAATAAACATCACACAGAATTGTGTGTTGAACAAATCTCTGAGTACTATGTATGCTTTAATTACCCTACCCCACGAGCACTATCACACAGAACTGGATATCGTTGAAGTCACACCGGAGTCTGGATGCCACATCAGCGATTGTGGGGCTGGATGTATACAGGACTGTGTCATCCACAGACATGTGTATGGATGTATGTGGGCAGGCAGTGGGCAGATCATTGAGGAAATTCAAGAACAGTAGCAGGCCAAGGACTGAGCCTTGGGGTACACCAGTCGAGATGGGGAGGGAGGTAGAGATAGAGTTTCCAGTCCTAACAGACTGTGTCCTGCCTACAAGATAGGATTGGAATGAACTGGTGGCCTTGATAGAGAGCCCAGCTAGGGAAAGTTCGGAAAGGGGGAGATGGTGAGATACAGTGTCAAAGGCTTTTGGGAGGTTGTCAAAAATGGCTGAGGTGATGTGGCCATGATCCATACCATTGAGGATGAAATCAGTGAGTCTCAGAAGGGAAGTAGTGGTAGAGTGGGACTTCCTCAACCCAGACTGGTAAGGTGTGAAGAAGCAGGTGGAGTTGAGGAAGGAGGAGAGCTGGGACAGGACTAAGTGTTCCTGGAGTTTTGCTAGGATGGGGAGGAGGGAGATATGGCAGTAATTGCCAGGAGAGGAAGGGTCACCATCTTTCAGAAGGGGGATGACTGTGGCATGCTTCCATTCAGATGGGATGGAAGCAAGTGAAAAGGAAAGGTTGAAGAGCGAGGCTGAGGGGAGGCAATGACGGGGCAGCCAGGAAAAGCATTTTAGAGTCCAACCCAGTGGGGCATTTGCCCTTGGAAGGGTTTAGCACAAGCAAGGCATTGTAAATACTGGCCAGGGTAACATGGTGAAACGAGAAAGTGGGGGAGAGGCCTCGGTGGGGTGAGGTAGGTGGGGCTGGTGTGGAAGGTGGGAGAGAGGACAGGAGTGATGAATACAGTTTGTGAAGAAGGAGTTAAACTCTGTAGCTACTGCAAGCAGTTCCATTATTGTGGTGCCACCTGCATTAATGGCTGGGCTGGGGGGCTGTCATGTGGGGAGAAGAGTGATTGTACCACCTTCCAGAATTTAGAAGTGTGATTTATGTCAGTGAGGAAGGTGGATTTGAAGAAGTTTGCTTTTGCCTGGCAGATTTGTCTTATGTATGCATTCCAAAGAGTGTGATATTTCTGGTAAGCTGAGATGGAGCCGGGACTTTATGGGACTTCCAAGCCTGGTCCCTGCCTCTGAGGCTGGCCATGATATTAGCAGTGATCCAGGACTGGTGAGAGCCCTGCACCCAGGTCCATTTGAGTGGGACATAGGTGTCTCAGGCCGAGAGAAACCGGGACTTGAAATTATCCAGGGCATAGTTGATAGAGGTGGCATGAGGGATGAATGGCCAATCTATGTTTGCCAAGTCATTTTGGAGGGAAGTTAGATCCAAGAATTTGAAGGACAGAATCAGTAGGGTTTTTTTTGGGGGGGGAGGGGTGCCTTGGGCCTATGAATTTTTCTTACTGAACAGATTAGATGATAGTCACTTAGGGAGTTGGGTAATAGACCTGCAGCTATTATCTGATGTGGGTGGGTGGTGAGTGACCAGTCTAACAGAGAGTGATTCTGAGTTTTGGAGTTTAGGCAGAAGGGTTTTGTAATCAGTTGGGACAGGTTTAGTGCCGATATGTCATTATGAATTTTAGAGCTAGAGGTGGAGAGCCAGCTCACGTTGAAGTTGCTAGGACATGGAGCTCCTCACCTGATGCATGGGATTTTAGGGCAGATAGGAGGTCCATGATAAAGGACATCGGGGAGGCAAGGGAACAGTTGGAGCCAGCTATAAAAATTGGAATGGAGTGGGGGAGGGAGATTTTCACCATCAAGGAATTAATAGTCTGCGTGGGTGTGGTATCAATAGTGGTAAGGGGGTGAAATGAAAGGAGGAACAGATGTACATGGCAGTGCCACCACCTCTTTTATTACTAGGCTGACCTTGCCAGATGACTGTTTAGCCTGGGATTGAGATCCAAGCATCCTGAGTGTGCAGTTTTAGCCACGTCTCTGTAATAATCAGAATGTCCGGTTTCAGGGATAAGGCAATCAGTGGAGCAGTGTGATTTTTGGAAGAAGGCTCCTGATGTTCAAGTGGGCTAACTTTAGGCCCTTTGGGAGTTGGGGGGGCGCTGGACCGGGGTTAGACTTGATGTCCTCAGCCATCAATAGCAGGATTGTTGCCAGAGTCCTGGATAGGGCTAGCATAACCTTGTGATGGGAGGAAGGAGACCAGTGAGGCAATGCTGGGGGTACCTGAGGGGGGGAAATTTAGGGCAAGCAGACCAGCATGGAAACTGGGGAGAAATATGGAAGGACCAGATGTCCAGGTGTTGGGGTACACATCAGGGGACAGAACAAGGGAGGAGGTAGCTGAGGGGGGCGAGGAGAGAAGCATAGGGTGGTTGAGGAAATGACAGGCCAGTGCCTTAGGGTAGGAAGAGGGTGGGAGGGACACCAAGGGCACAATGAGGGTGAGGAGTGTGAGGGCAATGAGGAGCATAATGAGAAGATGTGGGTAAGGGCAGGGGCACCAGCAAGTAGCCTGAAGCAGGAGTGCTGAGGTCTTTGGGGAGAGGTAGACAGTTAATGTATTTTCACTGGGAATACCAGAGTGACATCAAGTGATAAGCCATGATAAACTGCAGAGGGGAAAGTAGGCTGTTTGTCAAGTGGTCTGTGCTATATAATGAGTAGCTTACCAAGGGTGGTGGGGCAGTGGGATAGCCAATGCAAAGCTTCGGTGGGCAATTCAAATGGATGACGAGCGTGCCTCAGGGCAACCCTCAGTCATACCTGCAGTTAAGTTACAGCAGCTCTGGGGAGGGCAGGGATTCTTGATTTCAGGTGCCCTCGCAAACAATCTGGCAGCTGCAGTGGGGTTACAGTAGCTTGAGGGAGGGCAGGGATTCTTAATGGCTTATACTACATGGTCCATAGTGGCCTTATGTTTACTGGTTTTTGGTACTATATCTCATCCTGAATGGCCTCTAGACATCTCAGAATAGCTCTAGTAGTATATATGGAGGCTGTGGATGCCTTCATGAACAAGATTAGGATCTTGTGTGCCTTTTTTACAGCATCCTCTATTTTCTTGTTAATGGGGTCTTTCAGTGCATGAGTTCCCTCTGATGGTAAGACTGTCTGACGGCTTAAGTTGGCTATTTAGGGATTTACCTTAAGGGGAACAGTCCAGGCCTCTTGTTTATCCTCTGGAAGATGATATTTTCCATTGAATGATACTTTTTCTCTTGTCCTATCCAGATCTGGAGAATCCCACTCCTTGCTAAACAGGCCTTCCAAGGCTTTTCATATCAGGAAGAAGCTATGCATCTTTCTTATTTCTGTTGCTCACAGGTCCAGATTTTGCTCCTCCTGGGGGCACTGGTTCCTGAAATTTGAGTGTCTCACAGACCACTCTGATAATTTCAAGTATGATGTCATGTGGGCAAAATCTTGTTGCATCTGAATATTCCTCATTGGATGAGTTGGCACCATCCAAATCATCTGGGTCATTGTCGTTGTCCAGTCTGGGTCTCCTGAGTTTCATTTTCACTCTGTCTGGGTCCCCAGGATGTTTAGGATTCTCCAAGGTTTTTGTTCTGTCTAGGAGCTTCTGGAGCACGTCAGACATAGTCCACTGTGAGATCATGGAATCACTGTCCTCCACATTGTTTCTAGCAGAGGTATTTAAACCCAGGTTGTCCCCTTGGGAGTCACTGTCCACAAAACAGAGGACAGACAAATCTCTGGTCTGGTTGGTCAGCAGGAAATTGGGACATTTTCTGCAAACTATTTTCAAGCAACCCATTCCAGAAACCCAACTGGCAAATCTGAAAATCTGAGGAGGAGAATGGATCAGTCTTAGTAGACATAACATGGGCAAAAACAGACATAGACATAGAAACATAGAAGCTGCTGACAGATAAGGAACTCTTGGCCCACCTAGTCTTCCCTGTTTTCCCTACCTCCTGTGCCACTGCAGACCCTAGGTCTCTGGTTTGCACCCCCCCCACTTGATTTACTTCTAAGATCCCCTTGTGTTTATCCCATGCATTCCTGAATCCTGTAACCATTTTAGCCTTCACCATCTGAACTGGGAGGCTGTTGCAAGCATCCACAGCCACCCTTTCCATGAAGAGGTATTTCCTCACAGCCTCCCGCCTCCCTCCTACAGCATCATAACATGTCCCTGCTGATGAAATGGAGGAGGTGCTTAGCCATCATGAGGATCAGCTGAGCAGTGCTGCACACTTCCTCCCTGCGTGCTGGTGAGCATGCACCAGCTGTTTGCTCTCGAGTATGGTATGCTTAACTCGAACTCCGAATGAATGTTAACTTCACTCCAGAATTCTGGAAGGAGAAAGAGATAACAGAGAAAGCCCAAACTAACATGTCACATATGGTTAAAAGCAGCAAGGCAGCCAGGCAGACAGGGATGCAAACCCGATTAAAAGTGGGTAAATCCAAAAATCCACTTAAAACCAATAGATTGGGTCTGTCGGCTGAAAATATTGATCCCTCCCTGAAAATATGCCACAAACAAGGGAAACCTGCTGCTCTCAAAACACTATTGACGTAGCCCTTTGGGCCGAACTCCCCCTCACATCTCCACTCCCTCATGGCCTCCCTTTCCACTGCCAGTACCTGTTGGTACTAAACCTGTCAATTCTGAAATGTTTTTTAATTACTCTTTGTGTTCAAGCAATTATGTAAAACTATGTTATTCTGTATGATTGTATTCTATAGGTATGTTGACTCTGTGGGTCCTCTCTGTGACGAGGTACCTTTGTAAACAAACCTCTGGCTCAAAGGTTGTAAATCCGATTATATACAGTAATTAAATAAATAAATAAAAACTAATACTTTCCTGATTTTTATAGTTAAATCTCATTGTGCCATCTCCAAAGAACAGGAGAAGGAAATGGACTCTACCTTTTCCAATGGGCAACTGGTTTTTGAAGAAGGAGACACAGGAAGAATGACAGGTGACTCACAAACTCGGCACCTTCCTTCTGAAGCATTGCAGTATCCTAATTCAGATGGGAAACCTGGCCTGTCCCCCCAGACATTGACCAAGCCAATCCAAGGTGGCCCCTTGCAAGTTGCTGAAATGCCGGTGATACCATATGTATCAATGGGAGCACCACTACACCTGACACTCAAGCCGATATCCGGAGATAATTTTAAACAAGTCCTGAAGATGAGTGGAGCTTCTATGGGGGTAAAAACTGTGGAAATGCAGATACCTGTCCCGAGTGAGTCAGCAGTGTTCAACACTTCGAATGGAGTTGGACTGACACAAACTAACCTCGATACAGGTACTGTCTCTAATATTTCCATCATGATAACTGCTGTTCAGGGGACTGAGGAGGAGTCAAGCCCTAGCTCAAGGGGTAATTCATGGCAAGCTTCTTAAAGTCTTTATTCCAATGATTCCCAGCAAAAGGAATTGCCAGTAGACTTTTCTAAAGTATCTGAGGGGGCACAAGATCAGGAAGTATCACCACTACTACGGGCCACAAATATGTTTGAAAAAATGAATAAATGAGACATGTATATACAAAAAATAGCTCATCTGGAAGAAAAAATGGATCACTACAATGAAACTGTGCAGCAATTTATTTCAAAGAACTCTGAAATTAAAAACAATTCCAGGGCTGCACAACAAAGAATCTCTGACCTGGAGGACAAGTTAAAACCTTATGAGGAGCTTGCAAAACATTTTTAAATGTTTCAATTGGACACAAAAAGCAAAATGATAGATTTTGAGGCAAGGGCAAGAAGGAAAAATGTTCATATTCTAGGAGTCCTGGAGTCATGGGACTCACAAAAAAGGATGAAACAGAGTTTTTTCTCAGATTGCAGCTGCCTACTTGGATATGGACCCTGCAGACATTAAATTTGATATAGATAGAATTCACAGGGTTTACCAACCAAATCAAATCCACGGGCAAGACCAGGGGCTCCCACTTCCCATAGTGGCTAAATTATTCTATTCTGATCAAAAAGACCAATTGAAGCAGGCTGTTTACAAGAAGAAAAGACCCAGTTTAATGGGTGCTTCTATATCTATTTATAATGATCTACCTATGGACATCATCTAAGAGAGAAGGAAATACGCACTTATGAGAAAAAAACTATGGGAAAATAACTATCATTCAATCAACTTGTATCCTGCTAAACTTAAAGTGGCAGATATTCAGACTGCACCAGGCAATGGCTCAAGGGGAGGTGTAGTGCAACTGAGATGTGCTGGGGACAGAACAAGGAGCTATTCAAAGGTGATGTGCCATGGCGCATCCCCATTGAAAATGCCACAGAATGCGCATGGCGCATTGACAATGTGCCAGTGCATTCCCTGGATGGGGAGGACCGTGAATGCTCCAGTGCGACTGTAGTTGCGTTGGGCACATCACCAGAGGTATTCAGACTTGGGCATGCAAATGAGGCCATAATGTATGTATGGTGCAAATGGGGCCACATGCATGTCATCATGGCACCATTTGCATGGGCTGCACAGGGCAGCCTGGTGAAATGCACTGGGGGCACTGCACAGACTGTTTTGTGGACAGAGCTAGTCCTGGAGCATGCACACCCTGTAACCACAATCGCGGGAAGTATTAAATACAGTATAGTGCCCTGGCAGTCTAGTGGTCCCCCCACCTTCCTGTAGCTCTGATCCCTATAAAATAACATGTCAAGTATTCCCTGGTGGTCTAGCAGTGCTCCCACCCCTCCCATAGCTCAGCTTGGTGGAACTGACAGATAGTAAATGCCCTGGTGGTCTATTGGTTCCCCCTGCCCCTCCTGTAGCCCCGATCATGGTTACAATGCTGCATATATACTCCCTGGTTGTCCAGTGGCACCCCCATCCCTTCCACCTACACAGAACCCCCTGCCCACCCAGCTCCCCATCATTGGTGGGTGGCTGCATCCCGCCTGGCCACCCGCCGCATGACAGCTTACAGTATGGTCTGTAAGCCCATTAGTCCACAGTGTGGACCAATGGGCTTGCAGGGCATACTGTACAGGACAGTCACATATCTGTGAATGGACTTCAGTCACAGATATGTGATTGTCCCAAACAGTATGCCCTGCAAGCCAATTGGTCCACACTGTGGACCAATAGGCTTACAGACCATACTGCAAGCTGTCATTCAGTGGGTGGCCAGGTGGAATGTGGGTGGGATGCAGCCACCTGCCAAAGATGGGGGGAAGCTGGGTGGGAAAGGGGTCCTTTGCAGGTAGGAGGGGTGAGGGGTACCATTGGACCAACAGGGAATATGTGACATGTTATTTTATGGGGATTGGAGCTATGGGATGGGTGGAGGGACCACTAGACTGCCAGGGCACTATACTGTATTTATTGTGTCCCTCAATCATGGCTATGGGCAGGAGAAAGGGTGCCACTGGACTACCAGGGACCACATGGATGCTTGTGGATGGTGTTCTGGGCAGGCGGGTGGCAACCCATGGCTGGTGAATGCTGGTTTGTGCCTTACAATATGGCCACCCACCTATGGGTGACCAGCATTTGAGCCTTTTCTTTCCAGCTCAACTTTGTGCCATGGTATGCAGTGCATCCAGGGGTTGTGCCAGCAGATGCACCACACATCCCAGGCTGGATATCGGGATGTGCTGCATATGCATGGGCACACCCCCTTCAGATGCGCTGCATACATTAACAATGCACCCTGGTGCATCAGGTCTTATGCTGTGCAAGGCACCCTTTTCAATATCGCACCAGGGCGCATTGCGGGATTGTGCTGGTACAACTCAGTTGTGTCAGGTGCAACCCCTTTGAATATCTGGCACAAAGTGTTTATTGGTGCTAGTTATATCTTCAACTCACAAGAAGAAGCTGACAAGGAACTGCAGAAAATAACTTCCAAATATGTTTAATTAATGTTGATTTGTTCTAACAGTGTTAAATAGACAAGATGAAACTAGGATATCTTGTTGGTGAGGGATAGGGGGCTAAGTGCAGTTTAAAAACCTCAATCCATGAACTTGACTATCAAATTTATGCATTGTAGGCAATTTAATATTTATTAAGTTGCATTGGTTGTAGGGCTTTAGACAACCATGCTCCACATTTTTTTTTCTTTTTAAAAGACCAGAGCAAACAGTGTGGTGGTAGGCGATAATTAATAGGAGTAATATAGTCCTTCAAGTGTTCATTGTTTTTTGAATCCAACAACAGTTTAAAGGGGTGGGGGTCAGGATAGGGAAATATTCAGGCTGGGATCAATTTCTGGACATGATAGGGAGATAAAAGGGGACACAAGGGATGAGACCCACTCTGAGGGTGTCTTTATCAAACAGTGCTATTATGAAAAAATGGGATAGGCCACAAAACCATTACTGGCTGAGGAATACTTGGGCTTACATTAACCATTAGTTACAAGTGTGTTTGAGACATTCAGCTCCAATATTTTTAGGATTTCATGGCCACTTCTAAGCAGTATAGATACAAATATCCAACCCAATGGTTAACTGTGAAATAGATGTGTTACACTTAATGTGAATGGTATTAATTCACCAACTAAAAGATCCCATATTCTGGTATATCCAAATAAATTTAAAGCTGACATAACTGCTCTACAAGAGATGCATTTGAATAAACAAGAACTAAAAAGAAACTTTCAAGGAACTGGATTTTGCATTATTTGTTCTTGACAGAAACCACAAAATCTGCTTGAGCTACCATCCTGTTAAGGGAAAAAAAACTACAATTCCAGCTTCAAGATAAATATTCGAACTTAGAAGGAAGAATTTCCATGATTAAAGGTACAATCAATAATAATATACCAATCACCATAGGCTCAGCTTATGGTCCATTTGTTAACTATACAGAATTCACTGCTATGCTCACACACAAATGAATACAATTATAGTCCCAAAATGCAATATTAATGGGAGGCTTTAATGTCCTTAATGACACTTACTTAGATAAAAATTAAAATATCACACATCAAAACAAAAAGACTTTCAAATGTTTAAAATCCTTATTAGAAGAAAATAATTTAATTGATCCTTGGAGGATCAATAATCCCCAAAGTAAGGATTTCACCTTTTATGACCAAAAAAATAAACAATTTTCTAGACTGGACTATATATTTATGTCAAAAAATTTGCTCTCTAACATTACATTTAATAAAATTAATTCAATAATAATAGCTGTCCCTGTCCTGGCAGAAATCCATGTTAACCTAATACAAAAGAAAATGCTACTCTAAGAACTTGGACATTCAATAATGATTTACTGGAAAATAAAAATGGTGTCAATAAAATTACTACTGCTATCCAGGAATACTGGTACCATAATTATACAGGACAACAATCCATTTCATCCTTATGGGACACATTTAAAGCCATGATAAGTGGAATCTGTATTTCTCACCAGGCATGGGTGAATAAATGTAAAGTTAACGAACAAAAACTTACACAGTTCAGATTAAAAGAGCTTGATACACTAATATTATTAGATTACAATAAATATGCACTGTAATGGTTTGAACTCAGAGGTAAATGGCAATATATAATAACTAAGGAACAAGAACATAACCTGAAATGGATAAAACAGGCAAGATATTTACAAGGAGATAAAATGTCAAATTATTAGCCCATTTATCAAAACAAAAAGGAAAGGGGACAACATAATTGCATCTCTAAAGAACACATCTAACCAAACAAAAATTGATTGGGCAAATTTGGTGACAATTATGTCAGTATACTTCATAAATATATATAACAATATCCCTATTAAGAACCCTGACATAATGGAGTCTTTTAAAACAAATATACCATAGAGGAAATAAAATTGGCCATAAGAAAACTATCCAGCAAAAAAAGTCCTGGCCCGGATTTCTTAATGGATGAATTCTTTAAAACATTTAGTGACCTGTTGGCCCCTTTGTTATTAAGGATGATGCAGGAATAGGTGGATAGGAGGGGGCTCATCGCTGAATCAATGTTAAAACCTAAATTAATCCTATTACATAAAGAAAATAAGCCAAAGGATCTACCTAGCATTTATCAATCTATAGCCCTACTAAATAGTGATTATAAAATTATAGCAAAAGTCATTGCTAATAGACTATTACCAGTGATACCCCTTCACATCCACCCAGACCAAAATGGTTTACCCCTGGAATAAATGCATTCTCAGCAAATAAAAAGGTTTAGTTATGTATTGAATATGTCCAGGGATTACAAAACACTTATTATGCATTGGCACTAGATGGCAGCAAGGCATTTGATGTGATCAATAGAGAATACATGCTATTTGTTCTAAAGAAGTAGAACATCCCCAACAATATTCAATTGATTATACAAGCCTTATACAGTAACCCTACAGCTAACATTTTAATCAATGGCATACCAGCACCTGAAATCACAATGGAGGCTGGGGTTCATCAGGGATGCCCTTTGTCACCTGTAATTTTTATTTTATGTTTGGAACCACTACTGAACATAATTAAAGAATGTCCAGAGATCATGGGGATAAATGCATCAGGACAAGATATCAAAGTCAGCGTGTTCACTAATGACACTTTGCTGATCCTTTCTGAGTTAAATAAATCAGTTGAAACGTTATCAAAAATTATAGATGCATTTTCTAGGTTTTCTGGTTATCAATTAACATGCGAAAATCTATGATAATGCAACTAACTAGGAAACCAAAAAGCACAGAATGTATTGCTCTAAACAAATTCAATAAAGTAGATCAAATAAAATACTTAGGGATTATATTAACCAACAAAGTGACTATGAGTATACAACTTAATTATCAAAAGGCTAAAGAGAAAATTAATAATAAATTGGACATATGGGGAAAATTATCATTATCACTTTGGGGTTGGGTTCAAACAATAAGTTCAAGTTCAAGTATATTGCAGGAAAGACTCCATTGAGCAAGCTCATTCACAAGGCGGTCCTGAGTCATAAGCATATACAATACATAATTACATAGTTAGGAGATATACAGTGAAGGACAAAAGGTGGAGAATTATATACATTTAGGAGGTACTGTATATACAATGGGCATTTTTTGTACTATAATGCTGTACATTTCAGAGTTAGCCTAGTCTTATATTATGTAACACTTTTGGTTTATACCATGGAGAGCCAGTGGATACTTGTGGAGCTGTTCAGGCGTTGAGATCTAGTTGCATCTACATATGTCTTTTATTTTAGAGAATGCTAATGTTTTGAAGGAGTTAGTTGATACAATACTGGTTAGCTTCAGCATGGGTTGGAGTTGATTCCAAATCTTTGGGTAGAGTGTATGAGACAGCCCTTTGTCCTGCTGCAGTTAGTGTCATGGGCACATCTAGTAAGACAAGGTTGGATTTCCTTAAGGAGTAGGTGCTGTGTGAGATATTTATAAGTGACATCAAATATGCTGGCAGTTTGTGAAGTAGCAGTTCGAGGGTCCATATGCCAGCATGGAGGAGATGTCTGGTGGTCAGGGATGACCAACCAACTGCTGTATAAAGATCACAGTGGTGGGTCCTATACGCCGAGTTGGTAATGAAACGAAGAGCACAGTGGTATAGTATGTCTAGTTTTGATAGGTTCAGGGTTGGGGAGGATATGCAGATAATGTCTCCGTAATCTAGCAGGGGAAGGAAAGTTGCTTGGATCAGTCTTTTACGGATTGCTAGAGAAAAGAGGATCCTATTTCTGTAGAAGAAACCCAGACGTGTTTTAAGTCTCCTTAAAAGATCCTCAGTGTGGTCCTGGAAGGAGAGCTTATTGTCTATCCACATACCTAGGTATTTGAATTTATCTACGACTTCCAAGGGTTCACCTAGAGAGGTTTCCACAAAGTTTTTAGTTGTGAACGGTAATAGGTCAGCCGATTCAAGTCTCGAGAAAATCATAGTTTTAGTTTTTTTGGCATTTAGGAGCAACTTGGCATTGATGAGGTTGCTTTCTAGCTGACAGAAGTCAGCTTGGAGCGTTTCCCTGACTTTAGATAAGGACGAGTCTGATGTGTATAGTACTGTATCATCCACAAAGAAGTGTATGCTGGATGTCTTTATGTGGGAGTCAAGGTTGTTAATGTAGAGGGAGAAAAGGATTGGTCCCAGTATGGAGCCTTGAGGGACTCCTCTGGTGATTGAAAGTGGGGCAGAAAGTAGACCGTCGGCTTTGACTTTTTGAATCCTTTCCGTAAGGTAACTGGTAAACCACTGTAAGGTGGTTGGAGTGGCACCTATATGTGCAAGACAAGCGATTAGGAGGTGATGGTCTACAGTGTCGAAGGCCTTGCTAAGATCTAGAAAGACCACACCTGAGACCTTCTTGGAGTCCATTGCATGGACCCAGTCATTAGAGACCTTAGCCAGGGCTGTGATTGTACTATGCTTCGACCTGAAACCAGATTGTGCCGGGTTTAGTAGAGATTGTACTTCAAGGTGTTTATTTAGTTGGTTATATATGAGTTTTTCCAACACTTTGGATAGTACAGGCAATATGGAGATAGGTCTGTAATTGTTCAGGTCACAGGGGTCTCCTGATTTAAAGAGTGGAAGAACATGGGCAGATTTCCAGCATGAAGGAACAGTGGCTGTGGTAATAGAGAGGTTAAATATATATGAAGGATTAGAGCTGTGAGCTGGGCATAGCCTAGCTGTATGAAAAATGACTCCAGGCCATCGGCCCCTGCACTTTTCTTGGTGTCTAGGCTAAGGATTAAGTCTTCAACTTTTTTATAGCTAGTCTGACACAGCTGGAAGGGTTGAGTTGGAGTAGCATGCATAGAATCTGGTCTGATGTGGCCATTTACTCGGCTAGCGTAAGGGGAGAAGTCAAATGCCAATCCAGCTGTGGCAAAGTGGAGGTTAAGTTCTCCTAGGATTTGCAGTTTATTTTCAATTATCCCATCCTTGGCCAGAATCTTGGTGGGAAGGGAAGGGAAGGAGCAGCCACATGGCCTTCAATAGATTTTAATGTCTTCCAGATTTTTGGGGAGTTCCCTTTAGCCTGCTCCAGGGTGGAGATATAACAGTTTGCTTTAGTAGTCTGTACACTTTTAACACAAGCATTTCTGGCAGTTCTAAATGCCTGCCAGTCTGCCGGGTTCTTTGTGTGCCCTAGCCCATAGCTTGTCTCTGATGGTAAGTGCATATTTGAGCTCTTGGGTAAACCACGGGTGCATGATTTTCCACACTCTCATTTTAATGAGAGGAGCATGCTTGTTGATTAGAGTGGTCAGTTTGTCATTTAGAACAGAGACTGTGGCATCTGCTGATTTGGCCAGGTATAGATCTTGCCACCTGGTCGCAGCTAGGTCAGTTAGAAAATTTAGTGGATTAAATTTATGGAATGAGGGTTTGATTCTGAAATTAGGGGGACTCCTAGTTTTGGTTTGGGATCTTGTGCAGACAATGATATTGTGGTCACTCGTATCATTGTTGAAAACCACATAATGTGAGATTTTGTGGGGGTGGGAAGTTAGGATAATATCTAAGAGAGAGCTGTTGGCCGGGTTGGAGGCATTTATTCTTGTGGGTTCTGTCACTATTTGCGTAAGACCTAGCTCATTGCAGATGGCTTTTAGAGGGTGGGATTTAGTTGTTAACCAGTCCATATTAAAGTCCCCTTGGATTATTGTTTCCATATTGGCAGCCAACGTTAGGGATTTTAGCTCGTTAATAATTTCTGTGCCTCCTGTCAGGGGTCTATAGCCACCTATAATTGTGATGCATTCAGTGGATGGGAGGTGTAGTTTGAGTGTGATGATTTCATATTCCTTGGGCTTAGTTTTGCAGGAAATGCTGCTAATATTGTATTTGGATTTGGTGTATATAGCAACCCCCCCCCTTGTTTCCCTGTCAGCCCTAAAATGTTTGAAACCCGGAATTGTAATTTGTGGACCAGTATTGGTCTTTTTCAGTCATGACTCTGTAATAATAATCAGGTCTGGGTCAGTGTGGGCTGCCCATACTTGAAGCTGGTCAAATTTTTTGATAAGGCTTAGGATATTGACCATCATCAGTTTCATCCCAGGAGCAGCTGCAAACTCTGATGGAGAAGTGATTTGACTTGGGGGGCCTGGATTTAGTTCGATGTTGCATGAGCAAAAGAGGAGAATTAAAAGTAGTGTTTTGAGGGATTTTATCAGATAGAAATGGGTTCTTTTTGTTTGGGTTCTTGTGTGGTGTTCCTTCACTTCGGTACACCTGGCCAGGGCATAGATGATGCTGGCCTGGGTGTTTAAGGCTAGTAGGGGGAGTGCACGGAGAGACATAGGTAAGGACAGTAGGGCCAGGGAATGCAGGTGGTGATAAGAGCGGGAGCAGGGCAGATTATGAGTAGGGAAACAATAAAAATGATGGTACTACCATACTTCATTTTTGTGCTACAATCTATCTTAGGTTCCCCAGGTATTAAATGTTTTTCAGACATTAAAAGATCTTTTTCGAAGTTTTTGTGGAGGGGGGTGACCCAAAATAGCATGGCAGATAATGTCTAGACCTGTTAAAGAGGGAGATTTTGCCCAGACCCATGGTCACACATGTTATCCCAAACAGTAGCTACTATGCGGGAATGGTCTGTTTTTCCACAATCTGAGACTCAGATATTACAAAAGTTATTAAAAAAACATAAATACACAGCTGCCAATAAACAATCTTCTCTTCCTACCCAACTATAAAATTTATAGAGATCAGGGGTACTTATTTAAATTATATGAATGTGCAACAAAAGCCAAAGATAGTATTTATTTATTTTATTTAGTTTTTGTTGACCGGGTAGGTGCACTAGCCATAAAATGACTATTTTCAGGCACGACCTGGGAGAGTACATCAGAGAGAAACAATGTCGTGATACGTAAGTACGGTCAAACAAAATAGAGAAAACCACACAGCAATGCTACACAAAGTACATTGAGTTGGAGTACACATTAAGGGAAGTAAAAAAAGACAATGTATCATGACAGCAACAATATAGCATAATAACAATAAGACTACACAATAAGCAGAGGCAGCACTATTATAACAAATGCAGAAAACAGAGGGCATAACCTAGAGGAAAGGAGGAGTCCATGAGAGACTAAGGAGATTTGATAGAGTCACTAGGGAGTCTTGGCAGGGTCAAAGCAAGTGCAAGTATCAGCAAGGTGAAATAGTGTTGATAGTATCAAAATAAAGTGGTTACCTAGGCTATATGCACCTTGTAATAGTTCTTTGAAACAAAAAAACAACCAAAAATACAAAATATTTAATCTCTTACAATCTGAGGGAATTAGTGAGTGGAGACAGTTTATTATAAATGATGAATTTATAACATACAGACAATACACATCTATGGTTCAGAATCATCAAATCCATAACTATGTATTTGTCCAGATGTGGAGACTTTGCAAAGGAGTTTCTGAGTCAAAGTTTGTAATTCCGAAACTTTAATAAATAAATAAAAAACTATTTGAGTTATATGACTATTCAGAGAGAATTTTAAAAATTCTGTGCAGTCCACAAAATTAAGTTTGATAATTTAAGTGAAAGTATTAGAGATGAGGAAGAAAGAATAACATTTTTCCAAAATAAAAGGTTGTCTATATTTTATAAAATAATTGTTTTAGACCAGTAATTGCATAAAACAAAACAAGATCTTTCTTGGGAAAAATATATTAATATTCAATTACAAATTAATAAATGGCATGCTATAAAATTTAAAGCCAACACAAATATCATATCATATCAGCAAAAAATAGACTTACACAACAGAAAATTATTATTAGAGCATGTATTACCCCCAACTTATTATCCAAAATAAATTCATCCTACTCAGATAAATGCTGGCATGGTTGTAATGCTAGAGGTACCTTAAGTCATAACTTTTGGGAATGCCCAACCATTAAAAATTGGTGGGAAGAACTAGTAAAAAATGTATCAAAGATGTTAGGGAAAAATGTTCCATGTACCATAGCAGTTTTGATTTTTAACCCATATGACCTAAGTGGACTAGATCATGTTCAACAGACAATTGTTACATTGGGCTATTTAGCACTCAGGATGATTTTAAACAACTGGAACAACCAAAACCTCCCAAAAATGATCAAAAATGAATGGACATATACCTTAAAGGAAATGATCATTTCTGAAAAACTTGGATTTGTAATTGAAAAGCTGGATGAGCTTGGTAATGATAGTTGGTCTAATCTAATGTCTATATTTCCACCTTTACTGAGATTGCAGCATTCCTTCTCAAACAGAATGGAAGGGGGGGTGGTAATGGAATTTTATGTATTGTTTTTTATCTGTTTATGATTACTTTCCTATTTATTCTGGCATACTAGCCAAGTGCACCAAAAATTATCTATACAGATATACAACAATGCCTTTCAACTAATGGGCTTGTACAGTTCAGGCTGTATCTCAAAGGGGAAGGATTATCCCTCGCTGGCTAGGTTTTACATGTTACTTGATATGGATGTCTCTTATGATTGTGGCATCTTAAAAGATACAAATCAATAAGAAGTTTGAGAAAAAAAAGCATCATAGTGTGACCCCTTGTCATTGAGCATTGTTTTCTCTGGAAAACACTCCCTTGTTTATACCTGTGAGGTATTTGAATGTTTCTATTATACCTCCCCCCCTCCTTTCTTCTAGGGAGACATACAGTCCAGAACATCCTAAAGGGGCAATTTTTGAGAACTTGGAGAAATTGTGGGAGTGCAGATAGATTTGAGAAAGGGGCTGACAATCTGAGTTCTTGTCTATTAGAAAGATGATATAGTATAAACAACATTAGAGCAAGACGAGAATTTACTTCACAACAGAATAGGGATAGACTCCTAGAGAGGAATACTACCGATGACTAGAGTGATGTTAGATTTAATTTTGTTACATCATTTTCAGCCCATGCAGGGAAATTGGAAAACATAGTTAAGAAACACTGGCAGGTTCTAGGGAGTGACCCTGGCTTAAAAAAAATTGCAAAACATCCACCAAGAATGGCATTTAAAAGAGCTCCAACTATGGGAGACACGTTGACACATGGCCATTTTGTAGGAAATAAAAGAACAACATGGTTGGACCAGAAAGCCATGGAGTGTCACCCCTGTAAGAGGTACACAATGTGCAAACATATTAAGAAGGGAAATAATTTTGTGAACTTAAATACTGGTAAAGAATATAAGTAGAGACAATTGATAACATTCGACACTGAGGGAGTGATATAATGTACTAAGCAACATGTGATTATGGTGTATTTTATATAGGAAAAACTAAAAGAAGCTTAAAGACAAGGGTCAGTGAACATATAGTGTAAGCCCCCCCTTAAAAGAAGGGCTTATATTCCCATTTTAGATATCCCATCTCCCCTCCTAATCTCCCTGAGCCATGGAATGTGTTAGTGCTCTGGGGGATATTACTGCTGGATGCCTCAAGGTGGCAGCAGAGAGTAGGTTTTGAGGGAGTATATAAGGGAGCAGACAGGTAGTACGGGGCCTTTCCAGCCCGGGCATTAGGCCTGGGGCTGGAGTGGGGTGGCTGGAAGTGCAGAGTAAGGAGCAGAGGTTAGGTGGGCAAGCAAGGGAGCTCAGTGGTCTGGGAAGACCAGTGGAGGAACCCCCTCAAAGTTAATTCAGGACAGCCTCTTTCAGCATCGTGGTCAACAAGGAGCTGGGGCAATGGAGCTCCATGGGGTAAGGATGTGTAGCCAGGTCATGCATCATTTGGGGGCCAGGGAATGTAGGAGGCCTGTAGGCCAGGAGGAGTTAGGAGCCCTTAGAGATCCCTGTAAGGTGAGGAGCTGGGGGAATGGAGCTTCATGGGGGAAGGATGTGTAGCCAGGTCTTGCATTGTTTGAGGGCAGGAAACATAGGTGGCTTGTAGGCCAGGAGGAGTTAGGAGCCCTTAGAGACCCATGTAGGGTGTTCCCAGGTCACCAGGACTGGGGGACCAGTGGCAGAGACCCCACAGGAGGGACGCTGGTGGCAGTGGCTCCCCTCATACCTGGTGTGGCAGGGTGGCCTGGGGTTTAGAGGGAGCAGCGGGACCCTTCACCCAAGATATGGGCCTGCATTGGATGGGCAGGTCCTGGGGTGCCGGAACATTGAAGGCTGGGTGGGTCACAGGCCATAATGGCAGGCCTTGGAAGGTAGCCCTCGTGCTGGAGCTTAATGCAATCCAGGAGGTGGAAAAAGTGATGTGGGCCTAGCAGGGACCCACGAGGAAGATAAACAGCAGAAACCAGAACAGTTTGGGCCACCAGTGAGAAGGCAGGTCAGTCCATAGCAAGGGGCCATGAGTACTGGAGCAGGGCCTGGTTTGGGGTCCACTGCGCCGGAGGGCCGGTAAGAGGAGAAGCTGAGTTGAGAGAAGTTGACCAGTGCTGAAGTAGCACCCATACAGAGCTAAGCCTGAAGTGGGTTACAGGGCATGAGTCATCAGGAAAAATTCCTGGAAGCCCCTGTGGCTTGGCCCAGTGCCCAAGGGTCAAGATGTGGCAAGCAGCCCGCTTTCCCATGCCAGTGTTTGGGGGGCAACCAGTGCCAGTGAGTGGGTAACCCAGGAGTAAGGAAGACAAACGGGTTGGCTTACCAGATTCAGAGAAGCCAGGAGATTGCAGAGATCTGACTTCAGGTAGGTCTTGGGTAAAGCATAGAGAGAGAGAGAGAGAGAGAGAGAGAGAGAGAGAGAGAGAGAGAGATCCTTCCTTGTACTGTTTTAAGAGCCATCGTTCTGCTGTCTTAAAATGTTCAGCCAGTACGTGTAAAAAGTTGAATTAGCTCCATGGAGCTGCATTATCTATTTAAAAAATGAAGGTGTGACCCTTGTATTGCTGTGACTCATTTGCAGTGCAGGAGCAGAATAAGGAAGCCAGTTTGGGAGGAAATAGCAGTGATGTGCCTTATATCAACTGAGAGGGGGAAGCAAATAAAATGAAATCCTTCTTTTCCCCTTCATGTTTGGTTGAATTAAATTCTTTTGAGTTGCATTCCAGATACAGTTTCATCCCACCTGTCACAAGTCCGAGGGGCTCAGGGGGGACTTCTGAGACAATAGAGGTACAGCGTGGAGTTCCTGGTCCAGTGTGTGGTCTTCGGGGCAGAAATCAGATTCTGTGGGTAAAGGTGAGAGGCACGAGTATTGAAAACACTAGCAAGGTAGGTTACAACTTTTCCTGCCTGAATCTGAAGTGCATTGGTCTCAATGTTAGCGCTTGTGGTTATCCCTTCTCCATTGCCCTGGACCATCTGCAAAAGAAGTTTATGCCCCTGAACGGGGGCATGGAGGGTGGGGTTACAATAGGAAAGGGGGATATGACATACGCCACTGCAGCACATGTTGCTAAAGTTAATAATAAGGAGGAACATGATTTTAAATTCCAAGGAATAGATACAGTGAATCTGAGACACAGGGGTGGGAATTTTAGTGATTTATTGTTGACCAGAGAGGCTTTTTGGATAATCAACTTGGATGCAGCTAAGAGACCAGGACTTATATATGACTTTGAGTCAAAACCATTTTTAAAAAGATGGTGGGTCTCAAATGTAATTGGTCCTTAGATTTAATAAGAGCTTACTCCCCAGCCAGCCTTATGAATATGGGCAAAATTATGCCGAGTGCTTTTATGTAAATATTAGTAGTGCTTTTATGTATTATATCTTATCTTGCTGCTTGACGGTCAGAATGAACCATTATCTTTTACCATTATCCCTCACCCCAGCTCTATCTGCTGACCTGATCCACTTGCACCCCCCCCCCCAAGGTTCAAGTGCAGTGATATCTTATTTTGCTATGTAAATAAGTAACATTTCTTCTTGTATATAGTGATTTGTGTGTTGTGATATGGGGATTATTTAAGGGTACACATTTTATTAGTAAGTTAAAAAAAATGTTTTAACCAGTACAATGCTTTAGTGAAGATGACAAGTCACATTGATGTGATTTGAAATGAGTATTTAGCTGTCACTGTTCATTAAATATCTATTCTAGTTGTTTAACCAGGAGCAGCACACTAAGCTGAAAGCTTTTTAACAGGTGCGACCTGGGAGCACAGGGAGTTAAGTGACTTGCTCAGGGTCACACAGTATGCAAGTGGAAGCTGTGGAATTCCAAACCAGGTCTGGTCTGCTGGATGTCAGCAGATTTACAGCTCAGAGCCTTAAATCACTGCGCTATACTGCCTCCCCATTTAGCCTCTGATAAAGAATGCGAATACATCCGAAACACTTTAGGCGGGCAGTGCTTGTATTTATTTTTATGTGCCAATAAAACTTGTCTTTCATGACATAAGACTGGTGCCCTTGTATCTTTGAGGTTGATGAGTACTTGACATCTGTTGACAGAGATGTAAATATTTAATTCCTTAAACTTTTCCCTGTAGGGCTTCTGATGCAGGTCCTTCCTGCACCAGTTTGGTCACCCTCCTTTGTACCACCTCTCCTCTGTCTGTGTCGTTTCAGAGGTGGGGCCTCCAGAACTGGACATAGTACTCAATGTGGGGTTTCACTAGAGATCTATACAGGGGTATTATTACCTCCCTCTTCCTGCTGGTGATACCCCTGCCTATGCATCTGAGCATGCTGCTAGCTTTTCCCACTGCCTTGTCACACTGCTTAGCTACCTTCAGGTCATCAGAAATGATTTCTCCCAGCTCCTTGTTCTTGTTTTGTGACTGCTAGTACTTCTCCTCTCAGTTGATACATTGCCCCAGGGTTTTTATGCCCCAAGTGCAAGATTTTTCACTTTTTTGCATTGAAGCCCAGCTGCCAAACCCATGCCCATTCTTCCAGCTTTGTCAGATCTTCTCTCATTCTTCCCCCCCTCTGGTGTGTCTACTCTGTTGCAGATTTTTGTGTCATCCATGAACACATGTGCCCTCCCTTCCAGAACTTTGGTAATGTCACTTATAAAGACATTGAAGAGGACTGGGTCTAGTACTGACCCTTGTGGCACCCCACTGGTCAATTTGGCCTCTCCAAAGTGGATACCATTTACCACCAACACTTGATTACTATTGTCCAGCCAGCTCTCTACCCATCTGACTACATTATGGCCCACTCCCAGGCTTCTCAGCTTGCTCACAAGTCTTCTATGTGGAACGGTGTCGAAGTCCTTACTGAAGTCCAGGTAGGCTACATCAACCACTCCTCCTGATCCACTTCCTTGGTTACCCAGTCAAAGAACTCAATCAGGTTTCTCTGCAAGACCCCTCCCCATGAACCCATGTTGTCTCGGATCCTGAAGACCATTGAAAACAAGGTATTCCCTACTTTTCTTCAGTAGTTATTCTATTACTCTGCCCACTGCCAAAGTCAGACTGACAGGCCTGTAATTTCCAGCCTCTTCTCTGTTTCCATTTTTGTGGAATGGGACTACATCATCCCTCCTCCAGTCTCCCGGAACCTCTCCTGTTTCTAGTGACTGGTTGAACAGGGCTGTCAAAGATGCAGCAAACTCCTCCTTGAGCTCCCTCAGTAACCTGGGGTGCACCCCATCTGGTCCTTTTGCCTTGTTTACTTTTAACCATGACAATTCCCTTAGGATTCTTTCCACTGTAAAAGGGATAGTGTCCACCTCCCTTCCCTTAATGCCCTTGTCTTTTGTCATTGGCCCACTACCTACAGGTACTCCCTTCTCTGTAAATACTGAACAGAAGAATTTGTTCAACAAGTCTGCTTTTTGGTGGGCCTCTTCCACACACACACCCTTCCCCATTCAGCCTTACTATCCTGCCCTTGTTCTTTCTTTTTTCACTTATGTATCTAAAAAAAGTTTTTTCCGCTTTTTTCACTGATTTGGCAATATTCTCCTCTGTTTGCACTTTTGTGCTTCTAACTGCCTTCCCTGCCTCCCATGTTTCTCCGGACAAATCTCTCTATCCTCCTCTTTCTGTGCTTATTTTTATACTTTCTAAAAGCCATTTTTTTTTTGCTCTTACTTTTTCTGCTACGTCTGTGGATAACCATAGTGGTTTGTTTTTCCTTTTGCCATTGCTAACCTGCTTGACACAAAGATTTGTAGCTTTTTCAATGCCCTCTTTTATTTTTGCCCACTGGTCCTCAGCTCCCTCTAGTTTCCCTATCCCTGCCAGGTCATCTCTGAGGCATTCTCCCATTTTCTTAAAATTGGCCCTCCTGAAGTCTATGAACCTCTTCTTTGTGTGGTTCGATTCTAACCCGGTTCTTATATTAAATCAAACCGTACAATGGTCACTGGTCCCCAGGTGGTACCCCTACTGTGATATCAACAATACTGGCCCTGTTTGCCAGTACCAGGTCCATCAACACCCCCTCACAAGTAGGTTCCATTACAAGTTGCCTGAGGAATGCTCCCTGCAGTGAGCCCAGGATGTCCCTACTCCTGACTATTGCCACAGCTGGGTGGCTCCAATCCACCTCCAGTGGATAACATTATTCTTTAGAAACAAGGGAAAACTTCTAACTCAGATAAAGGATGAAGAGGTTGAAAGAGCTTACTTAGGAACAAAAGTTCAACCAAGATACAAAATGGTTGCTATAGACAAGTTGGCAAAAATGGTTGCCAAGTATAAGAGACAGAAAGGACTTCCAAGATGATCACCAAATGGCTGCCATAGCCTCCGTCAGACACAAAATGGCACCTGTGAGTAAGCGATAAATACCACAAAGGCATTATCCTTAACCTAAGATGGATGCCAAGATCGGTATACTCATACTGTAAGATCTCAGCCCAATCAATCTCAGACTAGCCCACTCAAACAAGCACAGATCAGCCACTTTCCCAAGATGACCACTGAGATCTGAGATCTTGTGAGACCTCAGTGTCATCAATACCATCTAAATGTGCCCCAGGTAAAGACAAAGGGAGAGGCCTTCTAAGCAAGGCCACCAAGATGGAGCATGCCTACGACTTCTGCACCATGTTGAGTGAACCATTCCACTTCCAGCACATTGAGCAGACCAAATCAGCAAGATCAGAGTTTAGAATGCTTGGACTCAGTGAAATTGTAGATACCAAAACCAGGCTATCTCAATAAAATATGAAAACCAAACTGCATAAGAACACCCCCCCCCCCCGCCAGAAGACAAATCCCTCACCTCTCTCAATTATAACTGCACCAGACATTGCTAGCGAGCATGCAGCACCAAATCACAAGATCAGTACCTCTAATATCAAAAAAGAAAGGGAAAGTAAAATCAACATGCTGGGGAGAGTCTTAAGTACCAGGTTCCTGAGAAACCAGTACAACAAACTGCCCATCTAGCAACATCCTTAGCAGCTGAGCTATTGCTGGAGGGGGAAGAAGATGAGTTGCCTGGAATCATCCTCAAATGGAGGAATTGGGCTCAATCCATCTACTGACTGAGGCCAGCAGGTAAGTCAGGAGAGATAAAACACACAGCATAAGCGTGACAAGCACACAAGCAAAACAAAGAAATGACAGCTGTGGGGGAAGTGGGAACAACAACCTGATGCCAGCCTTGGCTCTGCTTAGCCCAAAAAATGAAACTCATAACTGTGCAGTAAAAACAGAGCTGTGCAATTAAAGCAGAATGCAGCAAGGCAAAAAATACTCTAAAGATGCTCAGGGAACACCACCACATTAGAATAAAAAACACAAACAGCCAAAATAAAGGCTACTGGAGAATAACAACAAACAACCTGGCTGCAAGGTGGAGTACACCAAATCAGCTATCTTAGAGCTGAATCCACTCATAAAACAATAGATCTGCATATGGAGAATCAGAAAAAAATGCAGAACTCAGAAACACAAGTTTCACATAATATTGTATAAGAAATTATAATTATATTGTATCTTACCTAATGTAGCAAATAACTCTAAAAGGGCCAGATGGGATGTGACCAGCCTACAAAGATGCACAAACTATACTGGGGATTGTTTCAGATAAAGGGGAGGAGACAGAATCAGATTCTGGGTTTCAGTTTGTGTATCAGTCTGTCAGAGGAGCCTCTATAACCCTCTAGTGCTGTCCACAGGACTGCTGTAAGAGGTATAATTACGAACATACAAAAATTGCAAGCAGAAATTAGGTCTCTAGGTCTATCTAGTCTGCTCGAGTGTACAGCTAACACCCTACTTTGCAGCTGCCCCCTTCTACCTTCCCAATTACCCCAACCCCCAACCCTGTCCCATTCCCTCTTGAAACTACCCTCCATCCTACAGGTTACTACCTTCTCCGGCAAAGCACTCCAAACTGCCACTACTCTGTCTGTGAAAAAGTACCTCCTCATTTCCCTCTTATACCTGCCTCCTTCCAATCTAAGTCTACGCCCTGTCATGTCCCTCTCCTTCCAGAGCTTGAATATCTCTTCAGTACCAGAGTTATTTATTCCCTTTAAGCACTTGAAGCTCTCAATCATATCCCCCTGATCCCTTTAATTGCAGGATTGTGTGGCATATTTGGAAAATTAAAATCCTAATTTCAAATGTGTAGCCACATACAGTATGATAAGCAATAGTCAGTTTTCTGGATTTGACAGTTGAAAATAATAGGGAGGAAGGAGATTTTTCCAATCTGTTAAGGAAGCCAACAGATAAGAATTCATTATTACTATTGACAGCTGACACCCAGGCATACAATTTCAAATACCCCCACTAGTCAATTCCTTTAATGAGAAAGAGTAGTTGGAAAACTGACTTTGAGCAACACTCTGAAATATTGAGTACTAGATTATAATAAAGGGGATACAGGGTGGAGTGTGTTCAAATGGGCAAGCAGAAAGCCATGCAACATAATTGGGCAGAATTGATATTAGGGACAGAAGAAGGCACAACAGAGACTGAGGTTAGACACACTGATTGACTATAATGTGTAACTACTTAGAATATACAGTCTAAACTATTAGAGAATGTAATAAGATAACATTGGCATGTATCGGAGTGAATGATATTCTAAGAGAATATTGACACATACATCCCATTTTGCATATAGAAAACATTCCAATTTAGGTAACCAAACTATATATAGCCTTCAGCAACCCAAAATGGAAATGGTAATATGACACTCATACTGTAGTTTCCACCCCTTCCAAAGGGAAATTATACTTGCAGTCACTGTGCACACTGCTGTATTATACTTAAAACCAAAACCTTTGGTGGGATATTGTAGGGGAAAGTTTTGAAATATGCTTTTTCCTGAATTGTAATAGACAGTCTGACCTATTCAACTATGTGCAACTGCAAAGCATATTATGTAGGGAAAACAGAGAGAAAGCTTAAGTTTGGAATAGGGAAACATGTGAGTTGTATAAATGGGGATGATTGTGAAAGTGCAGTGGCAACATATGAAGTTCTGGAGGGAGGTAAACACACATGCCAATTTCTTATGAACATACCAACATACACATTTGCCAGCAGAAATAGGCCACCTGGTCTATCAAGTCTGCTCAAGTGTGCAGTTAGCACCCTCACCTTGCAGCTACCACCCCCTTTCCAATTACCCCCCACCTTGTCCCATCCTCTTTTGAAACTACCCACTGTCTTACAGGCTACTACTTCCTCTGGTAAAGCATTCCATTCTGCCACGACCCTCTCCGTGAAAAAGTGTATTCTCATTTCCATCCTAAATCTTCCCCCCTCCACAGAAACATAGAAACATAGAAGTTTTCAGCAGTTGTGGACCGTACAATCCATCAAGTCCACCTTGGCTTCCTGCCCCCTAATTAGCTGCCTGCTTGTGTATCCCACAGTGTCTGTCCCATGCCCGCTTGAATTCCCCCACAATCTTGACTCCCACCACCCCCTCTGGCAGGCTATTCTATGGTTCCACAACATGCTCTGTGAAGAAGTATTTCCTCCTATTGCTTCTGAACTTTCTTCCCTTAAGTCGAAGGTTGTGCCCTCTAGTCCTGCAGTAGTCCTTTACCTGAAAGAGGTTCAGCACGTGTACCCTGTTGTTGCCTTTGAGGTATTTGAATGTTTCTATCATGTCCCCATGATTCCTGTGTTGTTCTAGGGAGTATAATTTGAGGTCATCCAGTCTTGTCTAGTATGGTTTCTGATGCAAGCCCTGCACCATGTTTGCTGCTCTTCTCTGTACCATCTCGAGCCTATCTATGTCCTTCCTGAGATGTGGCCTCCAGAATTAGACACAGTACTCCAGGTGACACTTGACCAGGGACCGAAACAGGGGCATGATTACTTCACACCTTCTGCTCGTGATGCCTCTCCCTATGCATCCCAGGATACCACTAGCCTTTAGTGCTGCCTTTTCACATTGTCTACTGACCTTGAGGTCATTCGATATGATCACCCCTTGGTCTCACTCTTGCCTGGTAGGGAACAGCTGCTCCCCTCCCATTGAGTACAGTTTCCCTGGGTTACTCTTTCCCAGGTGCATGACATTGCATTTTTTGGCACTGAATTTCAATTGCCAGGTCTTGAACCACTCCTCCAGTTTTTAGAGATCTGTGTCCATGTTTTGCTGTCCCTCTGTTGTGTCTGCCCTGCTGCTGATTTTGGTGTCATCTGCAAACAGGCACACCTTTCCCTCCAGTTCATCTGCAATGTCTCTGATGAATATGTTGAAGAGGATCGGCCCCAGAACTGAGCCCTGCTGGATCCCATTAGTCATCCTCCCCGCCACAGAGTGCCATTTACTAATACTCTCTGAGTTCTCCTATGTAACCAGTTTCTGACCCAGTTTGTAACCTCAGGCCCAATTCCCATGTTCTCCAGTTCCTTGACTAGTCTCCTCTGCGGAACAGAGTCAAACACTTTGCTGAAGTCCAGTTAAACCACATCCACTGCCCCACCATGATCCACTGTTTTGGTGACCCAAACTGAAAAAATCAACCAGGTTTGTCTGGCAAGACCTCCCTGCCATGAAACCTTGCTGATTTTTGTTGAGTTGACCAGTTTTCTCCAAAAAAGCTATGATTCCTTCCTTCGGTAGGGACTCCATCAATTTTCCCATGACAGACATTAGACTAACACGACTATAGTTACCTGGCTGTTCCTTGCTTCCACTCTTGTGGAGTGGTACTACTGTTGTGCTCTTCCAATCCTCTGGCACCTCCCCACTCCTTAATGATTTGTTGAAGAGCACTGCTAAGGGAGCTGCCAGTTACCTCCCTAGTTCTTTCAGTATTCTTGAATGTATCCCATCTGACCCCATAACTTTATCTACCTTTAACTTGTCTATTTCCTCCAGAACCTTTTCCTCTGTGAAGGGACCAGTGTCTATTCCTTCAATCAGACACTTCATTATGCCTATTGTTGGTCCGCTACCATCTGCTTCCTGTGTGAAGACTGAGCAGAAGTACTCATTGAGTGCCTCTGCCTTCTCCCCATCTTGCTCTGTGGTTTGTCCATCTTTTTTTGTGATTCTAACAATGCCCCCTTTGGTCTTCCTTTTTTCATGTATGTACCTGTAGAAGGTTTTGTCACCATTTTTTACTTCTTGAGCTATCCTAACCTTTGTTTGAGCCTTTGCATTTTTTATCACTTTCCCTGTCTCTTTTAGTTTCTGTTTATATTCTGTTTTGTCTGCCTCGTTCCCCGACTCCTTGTTCTTTCTGAAGGCTATACGCTTTTCTTTCACTGTGGTTGCCACCTCCTTGGAAAACCATAGTGGGATTTTCCTCCTTTTGTTCTTACTAACCTGATGGGCACACTGTGATGTGACCTTCATTACTGCATCCTTCAACCTTGTCCAATATTCCTCAATGCTCCCTTCTGTCAAGTTACTAAGGTTGTCTCTTAGGCAGGCCTTCATGTTTGTGAAGTCTGCCCTCCTGAAGTCAAGGACCTTCAGTTTGGAGTGTGTGGAGTCTACAGTCCTTTTTATCCTGAACCATACCATGTTATGATCACTGTTGCCCAGGTGGTTCCCTACTTTGACACCTATAATCATCATTCACTATTTGTGAATATCAGATCTAGAACCACATTACCCCTTGTGGGTGATGTCACTAATTGACTTAGGCCTGCTTTCTGTAGTATGACTAGGAATTCCCTGCTCTTCTGTGGTGCCGCTGTGTGGGTATTCCAATCTATGTCTGGCAGACTAAAATCCCCCACCAGATCCATGTTCCCCTTCACCTGACATCTGGAGGATGGTTTCCAGGATTTCCTTATCCCTGGCTTACTCCTGATTTGAGGGTCTGTACATTATTCCTACCCAAATGGGTTTTCAGCTTCCGGCCCCTATTGTGATCCATAGATCCTGTTTCTCCTAGTACCTGCTGCATTTCTGTAGCATTGATGGTATCCTTAATATAAATAGCTATCCCCCTTCCTTTTTCCCAGTTCTATCTTCACCAAGTCAAGGCTGATTATGAACACAAAGAAAATGAAATGTATGAAATTTTCATTAAAAAAAATGATACTACTTTTAAACTACAAATTCATACAAAAACTCTAATTAAATTAGAACAGGTTAAGGATTACAGTTATTTGGGAGTGATATTTGATGAGCTGATGTCTTTTTCTTACCATATTATGGATTTGGTAAAAAAGTGAACAAAAGGGTGGGGGCCTAAGAAGAACCACAGAATGTTTGACATTAATAGATAGGAAGAAGTTGGCTGAACAGTTAATTATTCCAGTGCTAAGAGATGGCGAATCAATATATAGAAGAGCCAATAAAACACTTTTGGCCAGGTTGGATAAAACTTTTTTCTAAGTGGCCAGATATGTACTAAAGGGGAATTATCACACTCATCATTGTCTATTGTTAAATAAATTAAATTGGCTGCCCTTGGATACAAATTATATTTGCCAATGGTTAATTTTAATTAATAAAATGAAATATTCTTGTTTAAATCATCCAATTTTATTATTGCTGTTTCCAGCTAAGCAACATTCTAAAAGGTTACTAACTAGATCAGTTCACTTAAATAAGATTATTATAGAAAAATCACGAAACAAATATGGGGATAGGACTTTAATTCATCAAGCTGCTGGTTTTTGGAATTCTCTTTCTTCAGATGTAAGGGAAATTGCAAATCATTCTACATTTGTTTATATTATAAAATAATTGAATACTCATGTCTGTAATTGTTGATTACTCCTTTTAATGTACTGTAAAGCTGGATAAGATCTCTCTTTATGTAAAGATAAAAGGGAGTATTTTTATACTTTTTTGTTGCTATATTAGTAATATTTACGCTGATGTGTTTTGTGTATGTGTTAACATGGAACCTTATTGTATGTATTTTAGATAGGGATTATACAGGTCTGTCTTGTAAACTGGACTTTTGTCCAAATGACATGTATTAACTGTTTAAAAATTAATTTTACCTACCTTTTACTTATCTACCTATCTCTCCTAAACCAGTTGTACCCTGAGATAGTCACTTCCCAACCATGATTATTTGTGAACCATGTTTTGGTCACGGCCACCAAGTCTAGTCCTTCCTCAGCTATTGTGGCAGTGAGGTCTGTCATCTTGTTAGCCAGACTGCGTGCATTGAGGCATAATGCTGACCACTCTTGCTGTGTTACTTTATTTGTCATGCCTCCCTTGATCTTATTGTTCATCACTTTGTAGTTTTCCCTGTTTATGGTTCCTTCCTTTCCATTGTGATGATCAACGCCAGAGCTGGAAAGGGTCTTATGTTCCTGGCTATCTGCTTTTGCTATCCTGGAGTGTGTAGACTTGGTGCTAGCTGGAGGGGAAGAGACAGTAGGCTCTATGTGTGCTTCTCCTAGAGCTACTGTCATCTCCCCTCCTGCTAGTTTAAATGTCCTATGTGGACATCAAATTTGTGACCCAGTGCTCTGACTCCCTCTTCAGTCAGGTAGAGGCCATTGAATTTGAAGAACTCCCTTTCCCAGAAATTGCCCTAGTTTCCAACGAAGTGGTGCACCTTTGTGTGGCACCATTCCTTGAGCCATGCATTGAGCTCACTTATCTTTTTCTCTCTGATTTTCTGCCTGTTCTTCCCCTTTTCCCAAACAGGCAGAATCTCAGAGAATGTAGTGCTGGACAAAAATGAAACCAATTTCTCGCCGAACTGTGTAATGTGCTCTTTAACCTCTTCGACTGACCAGCTAGCAAGGTCATTGGTCCCTAGATGGACCAGGATATTTAAGCCCTCTTCTTCCTTTTTAACTGTGTTGATTATTCAGTCAGTGTCCCTCCAAGTGGATGCTCCTGGGAGACATCTGACCAGTGCATCTGCACGTTTCTTTTGACTCAGGTGGGGTCCATACCATGAATCATGGAGTCCCCTATGATTATGATTTTTTCCTGTTGAGGTTTTGTTTATGATGTTGTTTTACTATCCTGTTGCATTTGGGATTCCTTTGGCCTGAGACATCCTCCGTCGTTACAAATGGTATGGATGCAAGAGGTGTGTACCTGTTTGCTGTGTTTAGAGTGCTTTGGTGGTTTGGGAGAGTTGCCTGAGCTCTGACCCCTTTTCCTGCAACCAGTTGCCATCCCCCAGGCCTGGTCATTCTCTGGGAGAGAGATGTGTTGGTTTGGTGATGGTGATGTAGAGGTACATTCCTTAAAGAAATGTTTTCCTCTAGGTGGTTATGAAGGATGCTGATCTCACCCCATGCCTCCTGCAGCTGAGCCCTGAGGTGACATATCTCTGAGCATATGGGACAGCAGCCCTGCCTTTGGGTGATATGACCACTGAAGAGTGTCCCGCAGTGTTGGCAGCCAACGATATCCATGTGCGTGCCAGTGGACAGAAAAAAAAGAGTACATAATTATTCAAATTTAGGGGAAGGTGATCTGTTCCAGGTGGACAAAAGAGAAACAGGTTTTTTTTATTGTTTTCTAATCAGGTCAGGCAGGAAGTGGGTGGTGACATGCAAAACCTATATAGGAAGAGGACCTGGGGTTGGTGAGATTATGGGGTATGGTGGCAGGGCAGAACCTTTGTTACTCCTTCCTGCTGAAAAAAGCAATTAGTTTGTTAAGGTCTGCCACTTAGTAGCACAACTAGAGACTGGAGGAGAGAAGATCAGTGAACCTCAGCAGACAATAAGGCTAGGGGTTGGACCTCACTTGGCATATGCCTCCTAGGGTTGCCTTTTGTGTCAGAGCTGTTGCTTCTGATTGTTTCTGTCTGAGAGCTTTATATTGACTGACCACTATTTCAGTGGTGGGTACAGCAGACAGTAAGGCTAGGGGTTGGACCGCTCTTGGGGTATGCCTCCTAGGAATGCCCTTTGTGTCTAAGCTGTTGCTTCTAGCTGAGAGCTTTCTATTAGTCGACTACTATTTCAGTAGTGTACAGCAGTACAAATGCTGATTTACATACAGCAGCTAGGAATTCTGGGTAAGTGTTCCAACTGCATCTTATGCTGAGAAAGCAGCCACTGGCTGGGTCTGAGCAGATCGATCAAGGAAAGAAATCTCCTTAGCGGTGATAGGAGCCCAGACTGTACACCCCAAGGGGGATTCAGCCAGGTAGAACTGCTGTCAAGAAATCCATGCTTCTGCACCTTTTGGAGTCTACTTTCCTTCTGTGATTGGTCTCTTTCCCAGTTGGTGAAGATCAGAAAGGCTCAGCAGACAGTAAGGCTAGGAGCTGGGCCGCACTTGGCGTATGCCTCCAATGGTTGCCCTTTGTGTCTGAGCTCCTTTGTGTCTGAGCTCCACTTTAAGGACATGCCCTCTCATGTCCCTCCCCCTCCTCAGCCTGAGTATCCCTTCAGTGCCAGCATTGTTTATCCCCATTACATTCTTTAAGGTCTTAATCATATCCCCCCAGTCTCCTCTCTCCTGCAAGGAGTACATGTTCAGCTCTCTCAGCCTTTCCTCATATGGCCTGTCCTCCAATCCCTGGATCATCCTTGTTGCCCTGCATTATACCCCTTCCAGTAATTTCTTTTTTTCAGATTTAATATGCTTTATTGTATATTTCCAAGTTAATACACAAACACAAACAGTACTCACACAAGGCAGGAGCAATAGCATTACAATTAAGAGCATATACAAAACATTGCCCCTATTGTAACAAGAAGTGGTGCGACAGTTAACTTATCTATTCCATTACAGACATTAGGCACCAAGTAACAACTGTTTGCAACTAACATTCCCTACAACCTAAGACCTCCCTCCCCACCCTTCCTAACTCCTCTGCCCCCCAACATCACCGGTTAACTAAGGTAACATGTGCTATATAAAACTGGGAATACTGAATCACTAAGCTACTGGAACTGAAGGATATGAACAAAAAAGGTAATGGCAAACACTTTTTTTTTATTGCTATAAGATGAACATAAATAAGGCCCAGAATACTTAAATGGACAATAGAGCATGTAAAGGTGCCCATACCTCATGATATTTCTTAGTATGGTTCAAAATGTTCTCCAAGAGATGCTCTGCTTGCAAGGCAAAAAGAATCTCCCAGTTCCATTCCATGTACGTTGTGACCTGTTGGTCTAGCCAATGACATAATATATCCTTCTTGACACAGAGTGAAATTAAAGTCATATTTGTCCACTGGTTACCTATTAAGCTGTCCCCAGATTCCCCAAAAATGCAAATTTCTGGATGAAAGGCATCTTGCAATCCTAATAAGGGATCAAAGAATGTGAAATAATGTGACCTTCTGCTTCCCACATCTTGTGCGCATGCCAGACAGGATCTTTCCCATTCTGCAATGTTTTACAGGGGTATAGTACAGATCATGTAATATCTGGAATTGGAGTAACCGATAATGGTCCCACTTAACATCCCTGTACAATCTGGTCCAAATCTGCGACCATTTGAGGGGAGCCGTAGGTGCAGGAGGTAGAACCCTGCCCCAGACATAGTGGGGCAGGCCTTCTAGATCCCCCAGCTGAGTGAGAACCTCCTTGTAGAAGAAAGAAATGTAATGAGAAGTGGGCACCATTGACATTGTATTTAGGATGGGACCCTCCACGTATTGATCCCAAGGGCCATTACCGAAATGCTGATGGAGCATATGTGAAATTTGGAAGTATTTGAAACTAAACATGAAAGGGAGACAATGTTTCACTCTGATCACCGAGAAGGGTTGTAACTTGTGATTCTCAGTCAGATCTATAACTCTTTTCCCTATCCCTTGAGGCCAGAAAGAGGTGGTAAGGACCTGATTTCCAATTTTGAAATTCAGATTGCCCAAAATGGGCTGGGAGGTGTCTTTCACCAAAGAGTAATGTATAATTGTACACAATTGCAGGTGAGTTTGAAGAGCTGCCATAATAGGTGAGGATTTAAGCTGCCTAGGGACTTTGTTAAAGGGAAGACAAGGCCGTGCTTTGATATTTACACCAGACTGAGTACAGAGGGACTGTTCTATATGCAGACACAGTGAGGAATACTTATCTGAACATGGATTGGGAGTAGGTCTCATCCATTGCAAGATAACAGCACAATTAATTGAGAGGTAATAAAGATTAATATTGGGAACTTGAAGCCCTCCTTTGGCCTTTGCAATTTGGAGAGGGCCCTGCAAGGAGGTTTGTTTTTCCAGATAAATTTAGAAATAATACCATGAACCTGAGTAAGCCATGATATTGGTAGTGGATGGTTGAGCATTTGTAGTGGATATAACAGGTGTGGTAGCACATTCATTTTTATCACATTTATTCAACTCACAGTGAAATAGGAAGTAACGCCTAATGAGTCAAGTCTATCTTGATTTGTGTAATTACCTGGTCTAGACTATACTGTTTCATTTTAGAAGGTGATCACGATAGATATATGCCAAGATATTTAATCTTATCTCTAATCCAGGAAAGTCCAAGGTGTTGAATATCCGATTTGAGCATTTGATTATTTAAGGGCATTACTTCTGTCTTTGACAAATTCAGTTTATAATTGGTTAATTGCCCAAATTCCTTAATGATGCCCAAAGTAACAGGTATAGAGACAGATGCATGGGTAATATGAAGCAATATATCGTCAGCATACACTGAAAGTTTGTATTGGTAACCTCCGACAGAAATACCAGAGATTAATGGGGAATGTTTAATTTTCCTTATGAGGGTCTCTAAGAACAAGTTAAACAAGTAAGGGGAAAGGGGACACCCTTGCTGGGTTCCCTGCTGTAATGTGAAAGTTGGGGATAGTACCCTGTTACATAGTATATGGGCCATGGGTCTGGTATGTAGTATTCTTATCCACTGGATAAATTGGGTGGGAATACGATATCTCGGGAGTAAATTGAACAGATAATCCCAAGACACCCTATCAAAAGCTTTCTCTGCATCTAGGGACACCAAGACTGAGGGAATATGGGAGTCCCCAGATGCAGAGATAAGATGGGAAAGTTTCCACAGGTGATCTGCTGAAAGATGCTCAGCAATAAAGACCACTTGTTCAGGACTCAACAAAGTCTGCCAAACCTGAGCCAATCTTTCGGCAAGAACTTTAGCTAATATTTTGAGGTCAACATTTATAAGAGAAATAGGTTGATAATTTCAAACCAGTAATGGATCCTTGCCAGGTTTAGGGAGTACTACTATTGTGGCTGTAGTGAGTTCACAGTCAGAAAGCCCCTGTTTGTAATATCATTGTAGGTATTCAAAAGAAGTTGCCCTATTTGAGATTTGAAGGTTTTATAGAAATTAGAGGTATAGCAATTAGGGCCAGGGGCTTTGTCGAGTGATAATGCATCAATACCATCTACTACCTCCATCAAGGTCAGAGGAACCTGGAATAGGGATATCTGGTGCTGTGCCAAACTTGGGAGGTTTATGTCTTGGAGAAAATTATTCAGGTCGGTGTTACTGAAAGAAATGTTGGAATGGGAATAGAGAGATTGATAGTATACCTGGAAGTAGGAGACAATGTCTCTGGTGAGGTAAGTAAATTACCAGAAGAATCCCAGAGGGAAGACGCTATCCTGTCTGCAGCTTGCACCCTAAGTTGTAAGGCTAGTAATTTTCCTGCCTTATCTCCCTGGTCAAAATAGGTAATTTGTGACCTGAGAATGAGGTGTTCAGCTTGGTCACTAAGGAGAGTATTATAACAGAAACAGAGGGTTTCTAACTTTTTTGCAAGAACAAGGGGGCACAATTTAAAGATAGATGGGGACGGCTCAGTGGTAATGTGAGGAAGTATTTCTTCACAGAGAGGGTTGTAAATTCATGGAACAGCCTTCCTGAGGAGGTCATAGAGTCAACAAAAGTGGGGGGAATTCAAGAATGCATGGAAAAGACATAAAGCAATTTTAGCGGGGGGTAGGAGGAAGTAGGCTGTTGGTTAACTAGGATCTGCAGCTTATCTGTTAGGTAGGGAAATGGGCAGACTAGGTGAGCCAAGTGATCCTTATCTGCCACCAATTTCTATGTTTCTATGTTTTCCAAATCAGCTGCAGAAGAGTGGGAAGAGAGGGATTGTTCTAAATTTCTAATTTGCTGCAACAGTAGGGAGGACTCCTGGGATATCTTTTTTTTTTCCAAGTAGATGCGAGGGCGAATAAGTTCACCTCTTAGGGAGCACTTCATTGCACCCCAGAGCACATTGAGCTTTGGCATGGAGAGAGAGTTTAGTTCATAAAACTCATCAATAAACTACTGAAGATGAGTAACCAAACTTGTGGATTTTAGCAACTGAGGGTTAAACCTCCAAACTTTATCCTGTTCGACTGAAGCTGGCAGGACTCAATGTAAAAGTATTGGGTGATGATCATAGGAGCTGGGTTTGTAAAATTTTTAGTGGGGCCTAGGGGTCAGGGGTCAAAGCCCCACCCCCGGTCCATGGGTCAGAGGTCATCTACCAGTGGGATAAGAGGTCAACTACCAAGGGGTCAGGGTTCAAAGACCTACTCCATGGGCAAGGGGTAAGATGTCAACCACTACCATTGCCACCACCACCACCACCATGGCATTATGGGAGCAGAGCACCTTGTATCATAACATGGGGGTCAGGGGTTAAGCCCCGGCCTCAGGTATAGGAAATAAATTGAAATACTATTTAAAAGGCTTGTTTTTAAACTTTAATAAAAAGACACCTTTTCTGGGGGGGGGGTGGAGGCATTTTGGGGTTGGTGATTGATTTCCCTAAGAAACTTTATATTTTGTTTGTTACTGTGTGTGAATGTTAATAAATATTGTACTTACCATGTAGTGTATTTTACTATGTTGTGGTTTTCTTTCTTCTTCATTGTTTTGGTCCATGGCTGGGACTTCAACAGAAAGTGGATATGAGGTGTCTTCTGATCTTTCTTCCCCGTTTTGTCTGGCGTTCAGTCAAAATGGCCCTGTACCTCAGCGATTTGCACCATCTCTGCCAATTCCTCAGTGGTGGTTAGTGTCCAACTCCCCACCTTCCCAGCTGCAGCATCAACACATGCACCACACACACACTGGTTCCCCTGTTTGATCAGACTGAGCCACAGTGACCAGATCAATTGTGACCAACACAGCCTGCCACATACTACCTCAGCTACCTCTGTCTGACAATAATAAGAAGGAGCACAGCCTAGTATGGCAAGTCATCACCTATGCCCTATTCTTAAGCTGCACTACCTGTTACTGTTAGACAGCAGGTGGCCTATGTGTGGCTAGCTATGCCAGGCTCAGTCACTGTGGCAAAACAGTCAGGTCAGTCAGGGGGACCAACAGGTGTGTCTGTGTGGGCATGTGTGATGTGTATTGATGACTCAACTGGGAAAGCATGGAACACTCCTTGTGTGGTAATGGCATAAATCACTGGGGTGTGAGGCCCGGGCATTGTGTATGTGTGTGTGCTTCCTTGTAAGCAGATTCCCACACAGTTGTTGCAGGACTGGGAGCACTCAGGCTGTTGCCATGGGGTGGGGACTTGGCAAACATTGGGGGGGCTCTTATTCCAACTTGGTTGGGTACTGGATGTGGGGAGGTACCCCTAAACACTAGGGACTAATACATACAACATAGGGCATGGGATGCAGGTGGGGGAGGGAACGCAGGACACGAGGGAAAGGATTAGGGAACCATTTGCACTTGAAGGGATGGGATCAGAGGAACATGTTCCTCTCTATAAGCAGTTGGGATCAGAACAAGGAGGGGTAGATGCACCACCACATACCAGCAACACATTCCATACTATACAGGAGCAGGCATGGAGAGGAGGGAGTAGTGTGTAATGTGTGCAGAGAAGTGGTGGCCCATGCTGACTCAGGCACACTCCCTACACCAACTGCTACTGTACAGTGGCAGCACCATCCTAATATATCCACAGTATGAATCTAGCATGTACATTTCACAAGTAACCTCAGAGACCAGAAATCTAATAACTGCATGTGGTTAGTGGTGGGCATCTTTAATGGCGCAAGTCATTAATTACCACATGACCTGCAAAAGGCCTGAGAAAACCACAAATATGCCAAGTATTATCATAGTATGTCAGAAATACATTGTTGCTTAAAGACCATATGATTTCTTTGACAACAAATACATACTGCCACAGTGAGAGTATTGCCAACAGGCCTTTTGTTCCCAAACACATCGTACTTTTCCTCATCAAATCACATATCCTTTATTTCACGACAATTCCATTAAATGCATTTTCAGTTTACAACTTGTTAGTTAATTTAGATTATATAATATGATACAAGCCGCTTGCCTGTGAAGGATCATTAACATAATTAGTCAAGCTGTGACAAGTTAAAATACCATAAATCTGGAGATACACACACAGTATGCAACTAAGAGACTAAGTAGGGATGTCAACAGAGACTACTGGATAGACAACTATGCAGAACTAGTGTATTCTGCCACAGAGGGGTTCCGATTCCCTCTGACCTCGAGAGCGAAACTCGAGAGGTCCATGGGAATCAGAACACTGAGGTGGCAAAACACATTGGTTGTGCATAGAGTTGCTCATCCTGAATTTTTATTGTGTATAGTACTGTGTGAAAATGTGTGTTGTGAGTTCTTTTGCTTTCAAAATGAAACTGACTCATGCAGTCTCTAGAGGTTCTAGAATGCTGTTCTACCACAGTAGGGTAGAACAGCATTCCATGACCTTGGAACTGTGCTAGAATAAACATTTTGAAAGGGATGGAATTATATACAGAACACTCCACTATACACTATATATATATATATATATATATATGTAGATATATACATATCTATATATATCTATATAGCTATATATATATATATATATATATATATATATATATATATATATATATATATTATATTCAGTTCAGCATACTGTAAAAGACATGTCTTCTTTACTATATACAAACAAGTGTGTGTAGACATATTGAAGTTTCCATGGTGACCAAACCTTTTGAGTTCCATTCTCGAGGTTCAAATGGGCGCCACGGGCCATGACAACCTCTCGATGACAACAGACACTTGTTAAAGTATACTAGAGTATTACATTATCCTCTCTATATATTTTATGGGCCACTGGTTGCACACCTTAAAAATGTTAAGGTTATCTACTTTGAATCAACAAGTCCTGAGACTCATATGAATTGTTCCAGCAGAGTAATATATTCAACAGGCAGTCAAAATAAACATTGTCATCAGTGACTTTCTTGAATGGTAAAATGAAACACGACCTCCTCCACAAGGTACACATCTCCCAAGATTTCTCTTTCCACCCCAACCCCTCACATCAATTAGGCACGTCCTAATTAAGAGGTTTCGAAACATGTGCATGTGTAAGAAAAAGAAAGTTAGTCTAGCAAATCCCTCCAAAATCAGATACTGTAATTTAGTTACTGTCTGTACCCCTATAATAAATACCTAACCCACACTGATATCCCTTGGGATCATCAACAACTACGGCACAACACAACAGTATCCTGACCCCAAAACTTACAAGGTGCCATTTAATCAGGCATGCTACCATAATAAGTCGAGGAGGCCTGCTGAAACACTTACACCTACACAGCCTACAGCACATCAAGGTAACGCTGCAGGCCAGGGATGTCCCCTGTTTGGCAAAATGGACCACAATAATTTCTATTTCCTGCACACTAAGTTCTGGTCCAGTACCCCATACTCCTACATTGCCAATAGTTTGGTTGCTCTGCATTGGCTGGGGACTGGGCACCCCATACCAGTTACCAGTAAATAATACAAAGTCCAAAACACAGCAGGAAACCCAGGTTGTATAATCTGTAGGCTAGTACAGACAGCAGAGAGAAGAGAGAAGCTCCAATCCCCAAAACAGCCCAGGTCCCCTACATCAAGTCACTCACACATGTAATTTCTGAATACAGTGTACCCCCAGCCCCTGTCTGGCTGGCTGCCCCTACGGGTTTAGCAGAGGCTGAGAAATGAGAGAGCAAGACATAAGTGGAATGAGGCACTGTATTTCTCTAGACATACACCATTGTCAGGATAGAGACATGGGGACTCAGGGACATACACACACGAGAAATGTTTTTTGGGGAGGCATGATCTAAGTACATAGAAGACACAAAGTTAAAACCCATGCAACTCATTACAGTTCACCATTACTACATTATACCTTCCAACACAAGGTGACATGATCATTATTATCATGGCTCCTGAGCTGTGTAGTCTGTGGAAATGACTGGATGAAGCCAGGTGCTGCAGCCTGAAAAGGATAACTTACCAAAGGCCTCCAGTGCTTGCACCCAGCTGCTTACACACTGTCAAAATGGGCCACATGACCAATAAATTGGACAGGAGGACAAAATAAGAAACACAATTCCCTTGTTCGCTGCTGTCATTCCCTACATTATTCCTGACTTTGTCTCATTCATCTATCCATCCTCCTCCTCTTCCTCCTCTGAGAGGAGGAGAAGTACCAATACCCCCTGCACCCAAACCCCAGGTCCCCCACATCAAGTCACTCACAAAAATAATTTCTGAGCATGAATCATGATGGTGACCCACCCCTTGGCCGGCTGGCTGCCCCTATGGGTTTAAGCAGAGGTTGCAGATTGGGACAGGAGAGAGAGACTGTGGCATTTTTTTTTTAAAACATGGCCTGCCTAGGATGATAGAAGACACACAAATCTAAAATCCATTCAACACATTAAAAGTTCACCATCACCGCAGCATTACCCCTTCAATCACAAGGTTACATGATCATCCTGGCTCAGCATGGGGTGTGTAGTGGAAGAGACTGGGTGAAGCCTGGTGCTTACAAAGAATGACTCAAAGAGTTATTTTTCTTCTTCACAAGTTGGGGGGGGGTATCCCATCCAGATCGGGGGGGGGATATCCCATCCAGATCAGGGGTGTTCAAATCAACATTTGTAGGACTTGCCCAAATTAGCTCTCTTTTTGTACTTGCCCTTCAATGAAATTGTACAATGGGATTTGCACACTCCTGATCCAGATAGCAGGAATTGTGCAGTGCCTCTGCCCAGAGAAAGATTAATGACTGGTCAGCATAACCCCCAGGATACTGTACCTGCCCACCTCACCACTGTGGTCACTACTCCAACAATTAGCCTGCACTGATACTCTTTGGAGACAATGAGAAATGGCTTCATCAAGAACACTGTTTCATTCAGGGTTAATGCAAATGAGGTAATGCATTGTCAGACTGGTCTTCTGGTGCCTTATGCAGACTTCATCACAACCACATGTAGTCATTATTCCATGCTATGAGCAGCCAAATAAACTTTACTGGGGCTGCCACTAAAAAAAGGTCCCCACAAGTGCAGCCCTCACACTCTGCTTGCCATCACACCACAACGCAGCTTGATACCAGTATTTCCCTTTTAACCAATCTAGGGAGCCCTTATAAAGTGGCAGTATAGCCTACAGGTTAGAGTAACAAGCTGTAAATGAGCTTGGTATGTCCAGCAGACCAGACTTGGGTTTGATTCTCACAACCTCCACTTGCATAACTGCCCAGTGCTCCCAGGTCGCCCCTGAAAAACAGGCACTTGTGCCTAGTGGGCCTTACCCGGTTACTAAAGACTAAAATAAAGTCCCTGTGTACCCAGTATTGAATCGCTACTGACCCCATTGATGTTGCCATTGGATGGCTGCCAAATCTGCATTTTAAATTAAATGCTGGGCACCAGTGGCTGCTGCTCAGATAACCCCCAACCCAAAGGTCATGCAATTGCAAAAATGGCAGTCTTCCTTAAACCTGAGGTATTTGCAGAGTTCCTGGCTGGCTTATTATGGCCAAGTGCAAAGATAAGCAAACAATGTCCTAGCCTACTGGCAGCTGCCTACCTTTGCTGGGGGTCTGGAGGATGATGCAAGCTGGGTGTGCTGATGATGGCAACTCTCCTCTGACCTCCTCTGCTGCTGCTTACCTCGCTCCTCTGCTTTAAGGTTCTAACTGACCTGCTGGCTGCTCTGCTGGACCTGGTGCCTTGCCGCCAGCCACCCAGGCCAAAAAAGGATCCTCATCAACCACCACTACTACACAAACCTTCACCCAGCCACTTTGTAACCCCACCCAGCATGCTCGAGTTGCCCGACCCATCACTTTACGCACCGCTAGTCTGCTGCTCATCCTGCTGGCCTTCTTTACTGCCTGGTGGTGTCGTGTGGTGCACCGGACTCCCGACTGGCCAACTCTTGATCCTGGACTCTCTCTCCCTGGCCAACTGCTGAGCCAACTCCAGCTGCACAACCTTGCTCTCCCTTTCTGGCTACGCTCCACTCGTCTTGGCTGGCTGGATGCCTGGACCATCTTCTCTCCTTCGCCTTCAACTACTTCCATGCTGGGCTGGCCCATCGCACCACACTAGTACTGAAAATCGTCACCAGAGTGCCTCCTCTTTCAAAGAATACCCCAGTCAGATGCACGCCTATCACGCCTATTAGCCCTCCCCATGGCCAATCGCAGTGCGTGAGGCAAATTGAAAAAACTTCTTGCCAATGAACCAGTTACAAATAGATTTTTTTGGGGGGGTGATACACCAAGCAAAAGCACTCAAAAGGCACCATCTGATTCACGCCAGTTTTAAATAACGCCACTGCCGCCAGTCAATTAAACAGCAGCGGGTGGGCAAACTGGGGAGGGGGTGCATTAGTGCACATATGGTCACAGACAGTAAAGGGTGCACACACAACAGAGAAACCAGGGGGCAAAAAAATTGCACTTGCAGCACGTAGTGAAACATTACTGGGGCTCAGCCCAGGTAAAATAATATTGCTGGGGCCGATGTCCTGCAGGCCCATACAACCCGGCGCCTATGGTGATGATCAGATATCACTTTAGATAAATAATTGCAAGCCTGAACCGTGGACAGATGCTCAATCTCCAACAGAAAGTAGTCTATCTTAGAAAATGTATTGTGGGGAAAAAGTGAAATGAATATTCCTTCTTAAAAGGAAAAAGAGCTCTCCAGGGGTCTGTAAGGCCCAAGATGTTCATCAGATCTCTTACAGCCAGCTGCTCTGGTGTGATGAGAGAGTGTCGAGGACTGGACCTATCTGAAGTGTTACACAAAACTAAGTTTCAAACCCTCCCAAGTAATATGGGGAGGGTGGACCAGGGAGCCAAATCAGCCACAGTAGTGAAAAATTGTGGGTCTTCACTGGTGGGGCCATAAATAGACCCCAATACCATTTCAGTGTGGCCCAGAATAGCCCTTAACAATATGTATCTTTCCTAAGTATCCAATACTGAGTAGAGCAACCTAAAGGGGATGTGTCATGCAACCAACACTGCAACATCTCATTTTCGGGTGTCTAGACTGGCACCCAGTGCCTGCCCAACCCAAGTCCTTCTAAGGCGGAGAACCTGGGAAGTGGGCAGGTGAGTCTCCAGAAGGAAAGCCAAGTCAGCACTAAGTTTTTGAAGGTGTAGCAGTAGTTTAGCCCTCCTGGTTGGGGATTGAGCACCCTTGACATTCCAAGTACAGAATTTCAGCCCTAGCACCATGGTCAAGCATTATATCTATATTTGTCCAGTAATGCAAAACATCTTCGTACACACAAAAACTGTGTCCCTAGTAAATAAACATACCAATGCCCAATGATGTTCTTTATAAGTACCTCCCCTCTTCCGCCTTCCACCCAAAAATATTATACCCTATCCCCTTTGTACAAAATGTAAAGATTGAACCCAATTAAGTCACAACTAGAGTAGTAAGCCCCCCATAACACTAATCCCCCTCATAACCCCCTCCGTCTGCACAAAATTGACACAGCAATGTGAGCAAAAATATGTCAACAGGAATAGTTCCAGTGTACTAAGAGTAGAACCCCCTGAAATAATAGCTCTTTAAGTTGCATGTAAATAAAATAATAAGAGAAATCTGTAGTACCAAGGTGCAGACATAACCCCCAAGAACCGATGTGTGATGCACTGTTTACGGCGTAGATTATCTATCCACAACAGCTCCCCCATCCCTACCCTAATCTGTTACACACTAAGCTATGTGGTCACTTAAATAATCAGCAATTAACAACCTGAGGAACAATTGCTCCAAAATTAATCTACTACTAAAATACAGTATTAGCACTAGGAACCACTAAAGTAAAGAAGTGAAAAAAAGGAGATATACTGAACATGCCAGAAAACATAAGAGACAGACTGCCTTAAGTATGATCCAAAGAGGGTGAAAACCTTGTAAAAAACCAAAAACAAAAAACAAAAAAAAAGTGAATGTCTCAGTTCAGTGCCACTGGGCATATTAAGAACAGTTAGAAAAATAGGTAATTAAATCTGTATGTTAGGCATGGCAACTGATAGTGGAGAGCTAACTAAGGGCATGCCCTGCCAGTCAGGGTCCATCAGGAGATAAGGCAGGCCCAATCAAAGTCAGGTCAGTAGGGACGTTAGGGTGGCCCCCAATGCACTTCCAAAATAGTAGGTGAACCCTCTGGTGGTACAATGAGGAAATGCAGACACCAACAAGGGTGCGCACATTCGTGAAGAGATCAGTTTTGCACACATGATGATGTGCACAATCGTGCGGCAGAATTACGTTGAACAAAACTTCTGAATCTGTGATCAGCAGTCCTTAAACAACTCTTGGAATGCTTATTTTACTGCCGTGGAGGCTTATTCTGCTGATTCATAATTGTGCCAAGATCCTTTGTAATGGAAGGACAGCCGAGCAGGATATCCTACCCTGAACTTGATCCCTGCAACTAGGTACTTGGACAGCAGCTGGTGATACGCATCATGCTCCTGCCTGGTGGTGACTGGTAAGTCATGGGCAAAACAAAGTCTGTTCTCTCCCACAGTATCTCCTGCATTTCACAAGTTTTGCTCAGAATGTGCGTCTTATCCAAAAACTTGAGGAGCTTTAGAATTAAAGGTCGCAGGGGAGCTTCACCCAACGGTTTGGGTCCTAGAGATCTATGGGCCCTCTCTATTATTTTGGTGGTGTTATTTGGAGAGAGCCCCAAGACATTAGTTAGGAGCTTCTGGTAAAACAGTATTGGTGAGTTCCCTTCTTCACCTTCTGGAATGCTGAAGATCACTATATTATTGCGGCGACTCCGGCCTTCTAGATCCTCTAGTTTGCTTTCAATTTTGTGGAGTCGCTGCCTAAGTGCTGGAATCTTAGGGTCTACTCTGTTGCACCATCCGTCTAATGATGCAGTGCTGACCACCTCATCAGAAATTGATTTAGTGGCTTCACCCAGGTCAGCCCGGAGAGATTTGAGCTCATCAATAAGTTCCTAAAATACTTTTTTAATAGGCTGGAGCTCTTCCATAAACTTTTGTTTGGTTAAGAGGGTGGGCTGTTGGCTGGCATCCAAGGGCTTTGATGAACTAGAAGATCCCTTAGAAAGCTTCGGGTCCTTCTCTGTGTCTGTGGGGGATTGTGGTGTGGCAGAGCCTGCTGCATCTCAGCCTCCATTCTGATTTCTCTGTAAAAGGTGGTTTTGCCAGATTTCACCCCGATACTGTTTCGGTCACTGATTAACAGGTGCAGCAAGCTAAGTAACAGCAGCAGAATTAGTTTGAATCTGAAAAAAAAAAATAATTAAGTAAATAGGCAGGGCAGCGGAAGCACTTCTGGAGAGCTGCTGTTCCAACTAAGGCATCACATGATTTACTCCCCTTCCAGTAATTTCTCATTCTTCTTCAGATATAGGCACCAGAATTTCACACAATACTCCAGGTGCGGCCTGAACAGTGCACTGTAGAGAGGCAGGATCATCTCCCTGCTCCTGGAGGAGATCCCTTTCACAATGCAACCCAGCATCCTGTTGGCTTTTGTTGCAACCCTCCTACACTGCTCTATATTGTTCATCTACCCCATTACAACCCTACGGAAATGGTCCGGTACTGCCCTTTGAGGGGTGTTTCCCCTGATGGTCCGATGGCGGTGCTGAACCTATCAAGTTTACCGAGTGAATGCATGGATCCTGGGGACCTGGTACTCGCCTATAATAAGGCAGTGGTAGGGGCCCTGGATTCCATTGCTCCTGTTTGTGTTCATCCCCTCACTCTTTGTCCCAGGTCTCCTTGGTTTGATGAGACCTTGAGTGAGTTGGGGAGAGTGGGATGAAGGCTAGAGAGGTGTTGGCGGAGGTTGGGCCTGGAGTGTGACAGACTTAGATTGATGGATCATTATGGGGTCTGTCAATCAGAAATTACCCGTAAGAAGGCAGAATTCCTTTCCAGGGAAATTACTGCTGCACAGAATCGACCAGCCTAGCTCTTCTGGACTGTGGACAGATTGTGCAATCCAATCTGTCTCCAGCCTGGAAGTGCATTTTCACAAGAGCAGTGTGAGTAGTTTTCTCGAATCTTCACTTATAAGGTTGCCACAATCAGGTCCGGCATCCGCTCAACCCTCTCTAGTGGGAATTGTGGTGGTCGGCAGGAGATGTTGGACACCCAGTTTGTGTGGTCTGACTTCTGGCTGCCCACAATCAATGACGTTGTGATGGTCATCCAGTCATTGCAACCAACCAACTGTAGTTTGCACCCGGGCCCTACACACCTCTCATTAGGTTGTGTGGCTAAAATTGGCCCAGTTCTTGTCAAGATAGTCTGGATGTCTCAAGAGAGGGGGATCTTTCCGGATCCCCTGAAGGAGGCCGTGTTTCAGCCCTTCATTAAAAAGCCCTCCTTGGACCTGGACTGTCTGGCAAACTACATGCCTGTCTCTAACCTGCCCTTTGTGAGTAAGGTTATTGAGAAGGTGATAGTGTCACAGTTGGATGATCATTTGACCAGCCACAATGTCTATGATTCTCTCCAGTCTAGATTCAGGAAGAGTCATAGTACTGAGACAGCCCTTGTCCAGGTACTAAATGACCTCCTAATAGCAAGAGATTGAATGACCCAGTCCCATCTTGGTCCTTCTAGACCACTCTGCAGCATTTGACACTGTGGACCATGGTGTGCTGTTGGAATGCCTGTGGTTCATCTGTGGACTGTCTGGTACGGTTCTCAGATGGTTTTGATCATTCCTTGAGGTAGGACCCAAAGAGTGGTGTCTGGGATTTTTTCCTTGGCACCACTCCTCCTATCCTACGGGGTGCCATATGGCTCCATCTTGGCACCCATGTTGTTTGTGGTGTACATGATGCCATTAGAAGCAATTATTAGGCAGTACAGCTTGAGTTTTCTCTACTATGCAGATGATACTGAGCTGTACATTTCCTTCGTGCTTGGTCAGGATGATGCTGTTTCAGTCTTTCATAACCATCTCGCCGAGATCCAGGATTGGATGAGTGTGAGCTGGCTGCAGTTAAACCCAGAAAAAAGTGAGGTGTTGGTTTTGGACCCAGGTCATTGGGAGGTGGGTTTGTTGGCAGGATTACCTTAAGGACTATGGCTTGGAGGTGTTCAGCTGACTACCTCAGACCAGGTGCAGAACCTGGGCATTATTTTTAATGACTGCCTGACACTTAAATCTCAGGTGTTGGCAGTCATCAAAACCTCTTTTTACCATCTGAGGAATATTGCCCAGGTGAAGCACCTGATTCCTTCCAATTATCTTCCAACTTTGGTCCATGCCTTCGTTACCTCCCGCCTTGACTACTGCAACGGCCTTTACCTTGGGCTACTGGGGGTTGATATCCACCGCTTGCAGCTAGTGCAGAATGCGGCGGCCAGGCTATTGACTGGTGCCTCTAGGACCAGTCATATAACACCTGTGCTCCCTGGACTGCATTGGCTGTCAGGACAGGTGGATCACCTTCAAGGTTGGTTTGCTGACCTATAAGGCCCTACATGACATGGGACCTAGTTACCCGCAAGATCTCCTTCATCCCTACTGCCACTTCTGCTTTCTCTGATCCACTGAAGAGAGATTGCTAGAGATTTCCAGGGTCTGTTTAAAGACATCTGGGGCCAGGTCATTTAGTTTTACGGCCCTAATCCTGTGGAATTCTCTACCTCACTGGGTGCGAGATTACCTGACCGTCCAAAGTTTTAAAGCTGCTCTTAAAACCTTTCTATTAAATCTAGCCTATCCTGATTTTTAATGCTGCTGTGTCATTTATTGTTTTAATCTGCTGTGTTTATTTATTGATGTGTTTATATTTGTTGTGTTGTACAAGCTGCTTGATTTTAGAAAGGAGCTTTTTATAAATAAAAATTGATCGATTGATTGATTGATACAACCACCCCTAGATCCTTCTCCTCCTCGGTGGAACCTAGCTGCACCCCTCCCAGCTGATAATCCCTCCCTTGCTTCTTTGCTCCTAAGTGCAGGACTTTGACTTTTTTTGCATTGAACCCCAACTACCATGCTTCCAAGCAGTCCACCAGTTTGGTCAGGTCATCCTGCAGCCCCTACCAACCTGCTATATTGTCTACCACCGCCCCCAATTTGGTATCATCGGCAAATAGACTGATGTTATACCTGATGCCATATGAGATGTCCGCTGTGAATATTCCAAACAGCACTGGCCCCAGTATCGATCCCTGTGGCATCCTGCTCATCATAGCCCTTGGAGATAAGAGTACCCCCCCACTACCCTCTGCTGTCCCCCCTGCAGCCAGTTCTCAATCTATTTAACCATCTTAGTCCCCACTCCCATGTATCTCAACTTCCCTCCCAACCTCCCATGTGGCAAAGAATCAAAGGCCTTACTGAAGTCCAAGTATATGACATCCACCGCATGATCCATGTCCAGTTCCGTTGTGACCCAGTCATAATACTCAACTAGGTTTGTCTGGCAGGATTTTCCAGAGACAAACCCTTGCTGATGACTGTCCTGGAGCCCAATGTCTTCCCTAAATGTTGCCTGCCTTTTCTTAAGTATTGTCTCCATCAGCTTCCACCACGATGGAAGTTAAGCTTACTGGCCTGTAATTACCCGGCTCATCTTTTGATCCACTTTTATGGATGGGTACCACATAGGCCATCCTCCAGTCATGCAGTATGCACCCTGTGTTCAGGGAGGTATTGAATAGTTTCACCAGTGATCCAGCCAGGATCTCGCCATTTCCTTCAAAACCCTGGGATGTATGCCATCCTGTCCTGGTGCCTTATCCACCCTCAGAGCCCTTAACCCCTCCAATACCCTACTCTCAGTGATCACCCCATCCATTACCCCCTCTCCCAGCCTGCCCACCCCCACAGTAGCTGCCCTCCATTCTCCCTCATGAAGTCAGAACAGAAGTATTTATTCAGTGCTTCTGCCTAATCCACCCCCTTTCTCTGCCCACCCTCTGTCCTTCCTGATCCTCACTATCTGGTCCTTGCAGCTCCTTCTCTCCAATATGTATCTGAAGAAGTCCTTTTCCCCATCCCTGATGCCCTGCACCAGCCTCAATTCCCTGAAGGCCTTAGCTGCCCTGACTCCCCTGGTAACTTTCTTGGACCTCTTCACATACTCCTTCCTGTCCTCCCCCTTAATAGATTTCTTGTATTTCTTGAATGCTGCTTTTTTAGCCCTCACCATTTCTAAGACCCCCTCTACTTAAACAACTCAGTTTTATAGCCCTTCCTTTTGATTTGCAATCTGGTACATGTCTCAGTAGCCTCCAATATCCCCAAATTATTTTTTTCCCATTTCTGATTCACATCCCAATGTGGCTGTATTCCTTCCAGATATCCCCTTAAGATTTCACACATCCTACCAAAATCAGTCTGTCTGAAGTCCACCACCCTGGTCCCTGTACCCACTGCTTCTCTGCTCATATTAAGTGTGAACCACACCGAGTGGTGGTCACTCCAAGCCAGGGATCCTCCACCCTCCACCTCCCTTACAGCCTCCCCATTGGCCAGAACTAGATCCAGTGTATTCCCCAACCTAGTCGGCTCAGTGACCATCTGTGCCAGGAAGCACTCCTGGAAGGCATCCACAATTATTTGCTCCTGTATGCCTTTCTTGAACTTGAAAGGGTCAAGTTTGGTGTGTGGAGAGGGAACATTACAATGAAAGTGTTCCAAAGGGATTCCTTTTGGATTCATTGATTTAAAGCAAAGAAGGGAAATGTTTTAAATGACAGATATAGTTTGGAGTCCTTTTGGATTTAATTGCTGTGAACTTCTGTCTTTTTTAATGTTGTCTGCAGGATGCCATAAAAGAGCACTGGTGAATCTGAAAGGTGATAGTTTATGACATCAATCCAAGCACTGGTGGATCCCGAATCAAGACAATGCCATACTGCCAAAAAAAAATGTATTTACAAATCATAAAATAATTTTACATATGATTAGGCATTTTTGTGAAATAAGAGAAGTGATGATCAAATTGATAGCATTGCCAGGTTTATGATATTATGTTTAAATGGGCTTAAATGTTATCTAATATCATTAAATATAGAATAAAGTATGAGTCGGGGTGTGTAACGAGAAGTTTACACCCACCCGAGGAGTTAGATGCTATTATGAATAGCATCTATCCCAGAGGCTATGTGTAAACTTCGAGTTTACACATTCTGACCCATATTTTATTTTATATAATTGCTGGGCTTCCCTTTTTCACCACAGCAATTACATTAAATAAAGAGCAGCTGCCATCCTGTTTCAGCATGTGGTCCATGGTTGCTGTCAAGTTTGTCTGACAATTTTTGTATTTTGTTTTCGTTTCCTTTGGAAGGCATGTTTTATTTTTATTTTTTTTATTTGGACACATTCAGGGTCCAAAAGAAAACACTTACCACCGAGTCTGAGTGCTGGTCCTCTATCTGTTCATGATTTGGGACATGGGAAGTGGACAGCTGTCGGGAAGTGTGAAACTTGGACAGTGCATGCACAGAATGAGGGGAAACTGTGCATGTGTTTGCTGTAATAAACACTCCTTTATTACAGCAAATTACACCATGGTTTCCCTATGGGAAAAAGGGGAAGTCAGTTATTATTTATGTATAATGGATGATTGTCTTTTTAATTCTGGTAAAATTCATTATCATGTCTGTCTAGGTATTAGCAAGTGTCACATAAATTGATATCAATTCAATCTGCATGTGTTTGCATTTTTACTGCATCTTGTAACACCAGAAATATTTGGCCTTTGCAAGAAATGCATTACTGTAGATAAAGCTCTATGTTGTAGGGTGAAACATTGAGTGTGCTTGCCTGCTTCTTGATATTTTTATCTTTTTATGTCAAATTAACAAGTTAAATCACTTTTTACAAATGAAAAATACAGGGGTTCTGGTATCCTCTTGGGGACTTTGTGTATGTGAATCGTACCCATGAAGCAAGGTCACAATACTTAATTCTCTTCTCTCTCTAAAACTTTTCCTATGCCTTTATTTCCTCCCCCACCCAATACCTTTCCTAAAGTGTGATGCTAAATATAGCATACAATTGGGATCGGAGCATTTTTGTTAGAAAAGCATTTCATTGCAATTAATACAAATTCTCCAATAAACCATAAATGCCTTTTGATAAGCATTACAGAAATAAGTGGTTTTAGAAGACAACATGGGTTCTGACAGTTTTTCATTTAGGTAACACATGTTTGTATTAACCTTCACCAGGCATTATTAATGTGTTGTAATTGAATAATTCATTTATTTATTGATTGTTGATTGATTGTGTTATAAAAACTAAGTGTGTCATCTCTCTAGCACCACACCCCCTGACAAAGGGTTGTTGAAACCCAAAGCACAGGGGCCTTTTGTGGTGCCCAGTGTATGATTTGGTATTTCACCACAATTAATATGCATGAGCTTTAAAAATGTGGTTGTTCTGTGGAGTGCTGTACTGTAGAACCTTCTTGTATCGAGCTGGGATGGCAGCCCTTTATACAGCACCTGCCCATTTCTAAGCACGCAGTGACACTGCTGGGATCTGTTTCACAATTTGACTCTTTAACAGCCCTGAAGATAACAATGTACATTTTTATTATCTGAAAATAGTGATAGCAAGTGATGCCAAGCCATACAACTGGTTGAGATTTAGGCCATTGTGACACAAGTATCTGGATATCTTTAGTCATGATAGAGCATGATGATGGGCATCACTGTGGCAGGACTGTTGGAGGGGTATTGCAGGGCCATGATGCAAGTGCAGGTAAGGTGATTCAGTTGTGATAAGTGCATTGTGAAAGTTAAATTCCACAAGTGGAATTCTACTGACATTCATTTCCTATTATGAGTCCATGAAGTTTTTAACACATTTTGCCAATTAGTAATTTCAAAAGTATCAGCAATAAATTTTAACCTACTAAACCATGTTTATCCAGCTTAATTAAATAGTTTTTTTTATCCACCACATCCCTCTGTGATCCTCCATTCAGAGGTCATCCCTGCTTCACCTGCCATTCCCCTGTGCCCATGCTTTCTCCCACAGGTGGGGACACCAGTCAGTCTCCGTCCCCAACAGGCACTGTTGGCAAGTCCTGGCTTACCCAATGGGTCATGGCCATGGGAGTGGGACCCCCCGATGGACATTGGTGGCAATGGAGATGGCAGCAGAGCAGGATGTCATACCCAAGGGCCTGCTTTTTTTGTGACTACTGAATCACTGGGGGCGGGGATGTGCAATGACGTCCAGCATCTACCCAACCATTCCCTTGGTAATAACGCCAGCCACAGTGGTACCCCCAGCATCTGCTAGGGATCTGTAAAGCTCCAGACACTCTTTCCCCTTCCCCCCAGAGAAGGAGAGCAGTCCCCAGGACTTTCAATCCTTCTCCCCCCGGCTGGCCCTTCGACTCCCGAATCCATCACCGAACCCGGGATGTCAGCACTGCAAGCGGACACCTTGCTGCTGCACCGGTGGGCTGGCTCTAGCTTAATTAAATTCAAGGACATATTTACTTTGGTATGCAAATCTTTATTGTATACTTGAAATAGTAGTGGAGCTATAAACATCCAAATATTTTGAAACTTTTCACACAGTTTAACAAATCAATAGTGAAATTTTGAATGCCTGTAACTTACAATTCACATAACCAATCACCTCTCTATTTTTATCATGTTCTATGACTCTTCTAACAAAGTATGCATATAAATTTTTGATTATCCAACTCCAAAAGTTGGTAAATTGTATGCATAGAAATATTTTCTGAAATTTTCACATGAAAAATAAATTTCCAGAGTCTGAGCCACTATAACTTGTCCTCTCCTTATGCAAATATCATAAAACATTGTACCCTTATAGAAGCATAGAAACTGGCAGATAAGGCCTGCTTGGCCCGCTCAGTCTGCTCATTTCCCTACCTATTGAATAAGCTGCAGATCCTAGTTAACCAACAGCCTTCTTCCTCCTATTTCCCACTAGAATTGCTTTTTGTCTGTCCCATGCATTCTTGAATTCCCCCACTGTTTTTGACCCCATGACCTCTTCAGGAAAGCCATTGCATGCATCCACCAACCTCTCCATGAAAAAATACTTCCTCACATTGCCCCGAGCCATTCCTCCTCTATATTCAAATTGTGCACCCTAGTTTTTGCACATCTCTGTTTCTTAAAGATGCTTCCCTCCTGGACACTGTTGATTCTCTGGAGGTACTTAAATGTTTCTGTCATGCCCCCCTCTCCCTCCTTTCCTCAAGGGTATACATATTAAGCTCCTTTAGTCTCTCTTCATATGGCTTCTGGTGCAGGCCATGCACCATTTTGGTTGCCCTCCTTTGGACTGCCTCCATCATGTCTATGTCCTTGTGGAGATGGGGTCTCCAAAACTGCACACAATATTCTAGGTGGGGTCTTACCAACTGTCTGTACAGAGGGATAACTTCTTATTTTCTACTGGTGATGCCTCTCCCTGTGCATCCCAGTATCTCCCCAGCCCTCCTTACTGCCTTCTCACATTGCTTGCCTACCTTTAGGTCATCTGATATGACTACCCCAGGTCCCTTTCCATTTTTGTTGTCATTAGTACCACCCCCCACATTGTGTACTCTTTCCTGGGTTTTTGTTTCCCAGGTGCATTACTTTGCACTTCTTTGCATTAAATCTAAGCTGCCATACCTCTGATCATTCCTCCACCTTGCTAAGTCCCTTTTCATCCTTTCCAGACCCCCTTGTGTATCAAGTCTGTTGCAGATCTTTGTGTGGTCTCAAAGAGGCATACTTTCCCTGCTAGTTCCTCTGCAATGTCACCTATAAAGACATTAAAGAGAACTGGTCCCAGTACTGAACCCTGTGGTACCCTGCTAGTAACCCCCCCTTCTTCGGAGTGGACTCCATTTACTATTACCATCTGTGTCCTGTTGTCCAGCCAATGTTTTACCCAAGCTATAACCCTGGGACCACTCCCAGGCTGACTAACTTGTTTATTAATCTTTTGTGTGGGACTGTGTCAAATGCCTTGCTAAAGTCCAGGTAGGCCATGTCCACAGCCCCACTCTGGCCCACTACTTTGGTCACCCAGTCAAAGAATTTGATTAGATTTGTCTGACATGACCTTCCCACTGTGAATCCATGCTGCCTTGGGTCCCATGCCCACTGGCCTCTAGGTACTCAACAATTCTTTCCTTCAGAAGTGATTCCATTATTTTCCCTACCACTGAGGTCAAACTAACAGGTCTTTCATTTTCTGCCTCTGCCTTGCTCCAACTTTTGTGAAGGAGAATCACATCCACCCTTTCCAGTCCTCAGGTACCACACCATCCTCCCATGATTTGTTAAAAGCGGTAGTCAGTGATGTCACTAGTTCTCCCCTTCAATCTTTTAGAATTCTGGGATGAATCCCATCAGGCCCCATTGCTTTGTGCACCTTTAGTTTTAGGAGTTATTTCAGGACCCTTTCTTCTGTGAATGGACTTGTATCAACCCCCCTATCCAGAGTGTTTCTACTGTTTGGTTTAGGTGCCTCCACCTCCTCTTCTTTTGTGAATACTGAGTAGAAGTATTTATTCAGTATCTCTACTTTTTCACTGTCACCCTCTGCCCACCCCTCCCCTTTATTAAGCCTCACTATTCCTCCCTTTGTCTTTTTTTTGCTCCCTAATGTACCTATAAAAGGATGTATCCCCCTTCTTAACTGAGTTGGCTATCTTTTCCTCAGTTTGGGCCTTGCTATTCTGACTGCCTTCTCCACTTCCTTATGCTTTAACTGGTACAGTTCTCTGTTCTGCTCCTTCTGTGTTTCCTTATACTTCCTGAATGCTACCTTTTTCTCCCTAACCTTTCCTGCCACCTCTTTTGAGAACCAAAGTGTTTTTTTCTTTATTTTGTTTTGTTGATTTGCTTCACACAAAGGTTTATTGCCTCTCTGATGGCTGATTTGATTTTTCCCCACTGTTCCTCCACCCCTCCTTCTTGCCCATATGCTAGTGATTTTCTGAGGCACTCTTCCATTTTCCCAAAGTCAGCCCTCCTAAAGTCCAATAACCTTGCTTTTGTATGGCTTGACTCTATGGCTGTGTTTATTGTGAACCACACTGTTTAGTGGTTACTTGTTCCCAGATGGCTACCCACTTCTAAATCTGAGATCCTCACTTCAACCCCATTTGAGAGTAGCAGGACTAAGTTGTTTCCTCTCAAGTGGGTTCCAGCACTAGCTGCCTGAGGCATGGCCCATGTAGGGCATTGAGAATGACCATGCTGTTGGATGTGGCAGTAGCAAAGGTGCTCTAGGTAACATCTGACATACTCAGGTCTCCCATCAACAATATCTCCCCTTTTTCTGCCATTCTAAGTATGCCTTCTATCATTTCCTTGTCCATTGCCTCCCCCTGGGATTGGGATCTGTATATAACCACTGTGTGGATTGTGGTGCCAGTTCCTATTTCCAGGGTGACCCACAGTGCCTCATCTCCTCTCTGTTTACCCATTAGTTCTGTTGCTCTGATCCTTTACATAGAGAGCTACTCCTCCTCCTCCTCCTCCTCCTCTTTTACCCTCCCTGGCCCTTATAGGGCATTTTCCATTCAATAAGCATTCCAAATTACAGATCTTTAGCTATAATACTGACTGAGTTGTGATCAATTAAATAATTTTGGAAAATTCCCAAAAAAATCATGAAATTTTGCTTAACTTTGTGAAATATCCAGAAAATCAGAATTTGCTAATTTTCCCAGCTTTACTTTTGAATGGTTTGTTTTGCAAATTTTGGGGATTTAAACTCTGATCTCCTGGTTAACAGGTCTGAGCCCCAACCACTAAACTATGCTTACTTATTCTGTAGATATGTTCAGGGCAGCACATGAACATACCCTTCCTGCTCTCTTTCTTCATGCTGAAAAGGCAAAAAAAGTGAATGAAGTACAATTTTCATAGCTATTTGAATAGTGATACAATTGGATTTTTTTATTTTATATTTTGTTCATGAAGTAAGAACCCAAGGACAAAACTATCAATTTTCAAAGGTAACCCAGAGTAAGAAATTAAACTTGCAGGTATGAAATATAAATACAGTAAAAGCCACATACTGTGATACAATACAAAAGATAACAAATACAGTAGCTATAAAAGAAAAAGACAGTATTAAACTTTTACATGCATTACAAACTAACAAATTATACTTATAAATCCATTTAAATGTAGCAACAGTATCTATGGTTATTGCAATTTGAGGCAAAGAATTCCAAGCTGTGGCCATGCTATAGGCAAGGCCCCTAGAATTCTGTGGCTGCAGAATTTTGTGCCAAACTTGCAACCTACTACAGAACTTCTGCAGTGCTGCAGAATTCTCTGTCCTTGATGATTCTTTATTAATATTTCCATTTATCCATAGAACCTGGTTCCCTTCCCCTCTTTTTATATCCCAAACCCCTCTATGCTCAAAATAGGATATTATCAGTGCTATAACATCATACATTAGCTAATGAAATGGCTGCATTCTGCCACAGAAAAGAATAGTCACTTATCTACCACAGCTCTCACTGCCAGAGGAGGTCTCACAGCACATTAGGTATGATGACATTTGTTCAACCTGCACTACAGCCTAATACGATTTTCAGTCTTGCGTTATTACACTAGGGCCAACTTAAAACCTTACTTTGTACAAGGTTATTTGTGCCCTTAAGGTATAGAGATGCCATTTGAAATGAATAACTGGTCAAATTAATTAACCTGTCATTTTTAAGAAAAATAAAGTAATTATGTCCAGAAAAGTGGAATATAATACTATGTAGACCTGTTGAAAGACTAGACTTGTTAAATAAACAATTGTGCTGTACACATTTTTGACAGGGTTATTGATTACATGTTGTAATTGGATGATAGAATCAACAAAAAGTTATGGAGAAATGTTGTGTGCAGGGATCAACCAAAAATTATGGAGAAATGGTGTGTGCAGGGCCAGCTGTTGGGCCAGAAGGTAGCATATTATGTTACCATGCCTGCAACTCAGGTTCAGAGATGAGCTCTGGGAGCTGGCTCTGCAACACAAGGATTGGGAGAGCACACCACTGCTCTGAGCCTAGGAAGCCATGGCGCAATGTTTTGTCACATGGGGGACACGTTGTGATGGGCTGGAGAGCTTTATCTTACAATGGGTCCACATGCATGTCATGGCTTGATGCTGTTACGTAGTGTGTCAGGGGAAGAGGGTTAACATGAAAAATGAGTTTTGCAATATCTCCTCTTTTCTGTTTATTCCATTTCAAAAGGGACCTATATGAATGAGGATACAATTTCATGAAAATTAAAATAATAAAAAATGTGTGTGTGTATATATATATATATATATATATATATATATATATATAAACAGCATCTGTTAATATATATATATATATATATATATATATATATATATTCTATGCAAAAACTTTGTTAATGCATCAGTTAGGGTTCTTCTACAGCGAAAAAGTGAGGAAAATCTATTTTAGGGTTCCTTGCAGCCCAGCCCACCCACACCAACAGGCATTGGGGTGTGTGTTGGGGTCATCAGCCCTAACTCTCACCCCATGCCATATGTAAACAAGCTGAGGTAGTGCAGTGTGGGAGAATGGGGTGAGGAGTTAGGGCCGATGACCCCAATGCACACCCGATGCCTGTTGGTGGGGCGGGCTGGGGTGGGGTGCAAGGGTGGGAACCCTAAAATTGAATTTCCACACTTTTCACTGTAGAAGAACCCTAACTGATGCATTAATGATGCTTTTTTGCATAGAATTTCCTTACTTTGTAAGAAAGAATAGGAAAGTAGAACATTGTGCACATTGGTGGGAGCGCGGGGCCCTTTGGGCCTCATGCTCCCACCAACTTGTAAGTGTTGGGCCACATTACACATCCAGTGACTAAAACTTACATTGACACCAGCAATACCACCCACCAAACAAATGTTAATCTAGTAGAGCAATAGAAAACACTGTCCACAAAATGTAAAGTGCACCACACAATATCTCCAAAAAAATATATATTGTCCAACACATAAACACTGCTATTGACATCTACAGGACATGCCATCAACACCCTCCAAATGTCAAATAAAAAGACCAAGCCTTGTCTGAGATATAACATGTCAAAATTTGAAATTTTCATTCATCAGAATGGCACAGTTCCGCACCTGTTGACATTTAACACACACAACAACTGAAAACTACATCCATGACAATAAGGCTAGGCACCCTATCAATTTCAAGCCACCAGCAGAATCCAAAACACTGTCTGCAACACAGAAAGTGCATCACACAATATCTCCGCAAACAAAATTTTCTCTGACACATATACACCATAATTCACATCTACAGGATATGCTGTAAACACCCTCCAAATTTCAAGTAGAAAGACCAAACCGTTTCCAAGATATTCAATCTTAAAGATTGGTAAAATGTCCCTATCTATTGCATTATAAAAAATCTGACCATCTTGTCCCTATCCCGCAATCAAAGATGACGATCAAAGAATCTCATTATCAAAGAATTTGCAGACTCGCGATCAAAGAATTTTCAGGCTCACGAACAAAGAATTAAAACTGTTCTAAATTCAAAAATTCTAAGAATTGCGGTAAACCTCCACCATGATTCATCAGAACGAAGGCCCCTGAGTAAAACCCACCCTAATTTGTCTTCCTAGGACACCGCTGAGCAGAGAAAATTGATTTTTTGTATCTGGCCATCTTGTCCCTCGCTTCCAATGCAGGATCACGATCACAGAATCTCGTGATCAAAGAATTTGCAGGCTCACAAGCAAAGAAATTGCTCACTCATGAACAAAGAGCGAGAGACTAGATGGACAGATTTTAAAATACATTTTTGTAGCCCAGGGGTGCCTAGAAAGTTATATAAGGGTGGGTTTTGCTCAGGGGGCTTCGTTCAACCCCATCTGAATAAAAAAGCATAACTTTTTAATATCCCTGGTAGTCTAGCGGCCCTCCCCATCAAGATAATATACATAACGATCTCTGTATCCCTGGTAGTCTAGTCGCCATCCCATGTGTATTTTATTAATATCTCTTTTTTCATCCCTGGTAGTCTAGTGATCCCCCCATGTGTATTTATTTATATTTATTGTTTATATCCCTGGTAGTCTACTGCACCCCATCTTTATTTAATTATTATTATTCATATCCCTGGTAGTCTAGCAGCCCCCCATCATAATGAAATAAATAAGTATTTGCCATTTCATGGTAGTCTAGTGGCCCCCCACCCAGCCATGCCAGCCCACCCAGCACCCCCTCACCCTTCCCCAGCTGGCGACTAGCACAGCCCACCTCTCAGCTCCACGGCCAGTCGCCGACTGTGTGTATTAGGAGTGCTAATTCAAACAGGCACTCAGAAATTATTTATTATGTTGGCTCACACTTGCACACCAGCCAACATCTTGCAGTAGTAGCAGGCACCCAGGGAAAGTGAAGATGGTCCTCATTGTCCAATGTTCCCCCAGCTCGATACCTGCACCCATTCCACCACCCACCACCAGACGCACATCTGTATCCCCCCTACAGCTGAGCACCTACCTGGTCCTGGCATCATTCAGGAAACCCTCCCCCACCAGAACCATGCCCAGCATCTGTTTGCAAACCCCTCCACATATACAACAGAACTCCCACCCTGGTCCTGTATGCCAGCCCACCTCCCAAACACAAATACCAGTCCTGGCCCCAGTTAGATACATAGAACACCCCCACACAAACATGCTTCCATGCCCTGGTCCAGTAAGAGATAACCCTCACCACACACACACACACGCACACACACACACACACACACACACACATCAGTGCCCTGGCCTGCATGCTAGTGACCCCCCAACCAGTGCCCCATCCTGGTGGACCCTGCCCAAAACAACACTTTGTACCCAACCCCTGATCCTGGCTCCCCTGCCCCCTCATTGGTAGTCAGTGGCCCCCACCCCTCATGTCACTAACAAAACTTACCACCCCCAGACCTGTACTGGCAAGTCAGTGCTGAGCGCTGGATGAGTGACACATCCCACCACACACCACCTTGGCCACCTGCTGTCTGACTGATGCTGGGAGCATGCTGCCTATTTATAGCAGTGCACTCCCAGCATCATTTGGATGGCTGGTGGACATAGAGGTGTGCAGTGGGATGTGTTGCTCACCATCCAGCACCACGGCACTGACTAGCAGAATGGTGTTCAGGGGGTGGTGTTGGTGCCATGGTGGGGTTACTGACCACCAATGAGGGGCAGGAGCTGGGATTGGGGCTGGCGGGGTGTGCAATGTGCAGTTCTGGGCAGGGTCCACTGAGATGGGGCACTGGTTGGAAGGAGGCATCACTGACATGCAGGGCAGGGCACTGATGTGTGGGTCTGGGGGGGTTCTTTTACCAGACCAGGGCCAGGGCACAGAAGTGTATGCTTGTGTGTGTTTTCTATGTACCAGACCTGGGTCAGGACTGTGTGCAGCACTAGGTGCCTTTGAGAATGGCACGTAGTGTGGGCACACCCCCATCTCTGCCACCTGAACAACCTGGTGCATAGCTGCCCGAGCAGCTGGGGAAGTGGGTCCCTGCCTGGCCAGTGTATATTTGATGAATGCCACAGGGGATCTGCAGGACCCCCGCTGCGTGGCATTCCTGCGTATTTATGCCTATGCACCCAGTTTACGTGACACGTTGGCATAGAGCATAGGGCCCAATATTAGGAAACCATTCCATTTCTAGTTCACATTGGCTCTGCATACAGTTTCTTTTTTATTCATTTATTGAAATTTTGGATTCAACACCTTTGAGCCAACGGCTTTTTTACAAAGGTTCCACATGACTATACATAGATAGTATTAAAAGATAAAATAAGATGTATATTTTCCCCATTATTTATTGTTAAGGTAATATGAACGAAAACAGGATATTTTTTCATTGAGAGTTTTGTGATTGTATTGCTTATTTCTTACCTGGTATTCTAATACTGTGCTTATAAGAAAAAATTACTCACCGTAGCATTTTCTTTCTTCCAAGGTGTCCTTTAGCATCTGTCACATCAGGCAGTTAGCTGACCAGGTCAAACTGCCCTGGAGGTGTGATTTATGCTAAGTGATTAGCATCAGTCAATCAGAGAAGAGCTTGGGGGTGTGCTGAGGAGAGCCTGCCAAAAAAGGCACCAGAATTTTTTCAAAGATAAATGGGCACATTCCCAGAGTTACAAACCAACAGGAATTAAAAACCATGCAAAAAGCATGCCCCATAATAAACAAGAAAAAACTTTGCTTAAGATGAAGTTCAAAGCGAAAACACAGCAAATCTGGGAGAAGACAAAAGCAGAGTCCTCTGTTGTCAGGTTGTATGGGGAGGTAGGGTGGGAGCTTACTAGTACTAAAGGACACTGTGGAAGAAAGAAGATTATTACAGTAAGTAATTTTTTCTTCTCACCTCAGGGGTCCTTTAGCATCAGTAACATCAAGCAGAGTAGGTAGCAGTGTAGTTGGGAGGAGGGCAAAAAACCTACTTAGGAAAGAGATTCTGCAAAACCGCCCTTTCAAATTTGGTATCAGATCTAGACTGTGCATCCAGGCAGTAGTGTTTTATGAATGTGTGTACAGTCTTCCAAGTAGCTGCTTTACAGATGTCCAATAAAGGAATGCCCCTTGCAGCTTCCACAGAGGCAGCAGTGCCCCTAGCAGAGTGGGCCCTGAGGACCTCAGGAGGCTGTTTGCCAGATTTATCATAACAGAAATGAATGCAAGAGACTATCCAATGAGAAATAGTTCTCCTGGTTTCTGATCTTCCTCTACCCACTTCACCATAGGTAAGGAATAGCTGAGTGGAGGAGCCCCTGACCTGCTTGGTTTGCTCCAGGTAGTGGAACAGGGCCCTTTTGATGTTCAGACTATGAAGGTTTCTGTTCCCCAGGAGTGGATTTTTCAGTAAAGAACACTGGTAAGGTAAAGGACTGGTTAAGGTGCAACTCAGAAACCATCTTGGGTAATAACTTCCTGTTCGTCCTAAGTTCAATCTTATCCCTGTAGGGGATAATGTAGTTGGGCTCAGTACAGAGTGCTTGCAAGTCTGAAATCCTCCTTGCAGAAGTAATGGTTACTGGGAAGACTGTTTTCCAGGTGACATACTTATGATGGGCAACAGCCATGGGCTCAAAAGGAGACTCCATGAGCTTGGCAATACTCAGGTTCAGACTCCAAGGAAGGACGGGTTCCCTGACAGGAGGCTGAAGATGTTAAAGTCCTTTAAAAAACTGTTTGAACACTGGCTGGGAGTAAACAGATTTGGACTTTCCCACAGAGAGATAGGCCAAAATTGCAGCCAAATACAGTTTACGTGAAGAAGACCTCAAGCCTGAGGCATGGAGATGAACCAGGTAGTCTAAAAGGGTGGTGTCAGAGGCTGAGAAGGGGCTAATTGTCTTGTCTTTACACCAGATGGAGAAGCTCTTCCATTTGGCTGCATAGGTCTTCCTTGTGTTAGGCTTTTTAGCCATCCTTAGAATCTTAAGGACCTATACTGAGTACTGAGAAAAAGGGAACTCTAACTTTTCAAGAGTCAAGCTTTGAGGTGAAGAGACTGCAGGTCTGTATAAGTCACCTCTGAGTGGGGAAGAGTCAGGAGTGAGTGACTGAAGGGAAGGCGAATGGGCCTGCTGCATGAAAGTGTTAGCAGCAGAGGTTATCAAACTTGCATTGGCCAATCTGGCACTACCAGAATCATTTGTGCTGATTGAAGCCTGAGTTTCAGCAGGACCTTGAAAATGAGTGGAAATGGAGGGAAGACATATATGAACTTCCCTGACCAACCCAACACCAGGGCATCTGCTGGGAGAGTTCCCAGGACTCGTGGTCTGCAGCAGAAGAGAGGAAGCTGGTGATTGAGAGGAGAGGCAAATAGATCTATTTCTGAGGTCCCCCACCTCCTAAACACTGTGGCTAACACTTGTTTGTTGAGGCACCACTCGCTGTGTTCCTGACTGATGAGACTGAGGGCATCTGCCAGAGTGTTGTCTCTGCCTAGGAGGTGAATGGCTGACAGAGTTACATCAAGAGACTATGCCAGGGTCCAAATTTTCATGGCCTCTGCACAGAGGACTCCTGATCTTGTGTCACTCTTTTTGTCTATGTAGAACATGGCAGTGGTGTTGTCTGTCCTGATCTGCACAGTGTGATCTTTGATTTGAAGGGCAAAGGTCTTTACTGCCAAATATATGGCCCTGAGTTTCAGGAGGTTGATGTGTGACCTTGACTCCATTGGAGTCCAGGTGCCACTGACAGAGGAACTGTCCAGATGACCCCCCCCCATCCTAGCAGAGAAGCATCTGTAGTGATGCTTTTTGTAGGAGAGGGGATCTGGAAGGGGACACCAACTGATAGGTTGGCAGCAGTGTCTTTCTACCTGCACAGGGCTGAAAGAAATGTATTTGTTATTGGTAGTAGTTTGGATAGAAAATTGCTCTTTTGGGATCAGTGGGAGCATAAGTAATACTGAGTGTCCCTAATCCTGTACCTGACTCCTGGGACCACAGCTGTCATCGATGCCAAGTGTTTCAGAAGTTTCAAGAACTGTCTGGCCAGCCTTGCTTGGCCTAGGGTGAAAGAGTTTGCTACCTCCAGGAAATTTTGAATTCTTTCTGGTGGCCCTGTTCTGCTTTGTGTCCAGCTGTGCTCCTATAAATTTAGGAGCTGAGTTAGCTCTAGGTGTGATTTTTTTCAGGTTTATGAGGAATCCCAAAGAGAGCAGAGTGCTTTTGTGATAGATAGGAACTCCTGGACCTGAGCTGGAGTTTTTCCCACTCTCAGCCAGTTGTCCAGATAAGGGTAGACTGATACCCCTTGTTTCCTGAGATGTGCTGCTATGATGGCAAGGCATTTGGTAAACACCCTTGGTGCAAATGTTAGGCCAAAGGGCATGGCTGTTAACTGGTAATGCCCTGAAGGAAGCTTAAACCTCATAAATTTTGTTTGGGACTGCCTTATGGGAATATGAAAATAGGCATCCTTGAGATCTAGAGAGAGAGTAGCCAGTCTCCCTGTTGTTCAAGTTCAAGTTTATTGCAGGAAAGAGTCTGTTGAGTAAGCTCATTCACAAGGAGGTCCTGAGGCACATACACATACAGTTCGCAATTACATAGACAGGAGATATAAAATGTAGAACAACAAAGAAAAAAATATATAATACAAGAGGTATACATAATAGAAGTCCTTATGCTATAAATGCAGTACATTCCAGCTTTAACCTTACCCTAAATTATGCAACACATTTCAGCTTAATAAGTAGAGGGCCAGTTGGTACCTAGGAAGTTGAATTGGCGTTGGGAGCCTAGTAGCACCTACATATGTCTTTTTAATTTAGAGATAGCTAGTGTTTTGTAGGAGTTAATTGATACGATGCTGGTTAGCTTCAGCATGGCTTGTAGTTGGTTCCAAATGTTTGGGAGGGCATATGAGACAGCTCTTTGGCCAGCTGTGGTACGTGTCCTGGGAACATCTAGTAGGATAAGGTTGGATTTCCTTAGGGAATAGGCGCTATGCGAGATGTGAATGAGAGACGTTAAATAGACAGGCAGTTTGTAGAGTAGTAATTTGAGGGTCCAAATGCCAGCATGCAGGAGGCATCTGGCATAGGACTGAATGACCATATTTAGTATCACCATCTTGAAATTTGGTTTCAGAAGGTATTTGTTGAGATTCCCGAGGTCCAGAATAGGTCACCACTCCCCATTTTTCTTTTAAGTGAGAAAGTACCTGGAGTAGAGGCCTTTGTTTCTCTTTAAGACTGGTACTCTTTCCATCACTTTTGATGCCAAAAGGTTTTTGACCTCCAACTCCAGCAGGAGTTTTTCTGATGAGGTTAGGGGTTTTGAAAAGAGAGTGCCCCTTAAGGCTGGCATCTTCTTGAAGTGAAGAGGCAGGCCATTTTCCACTACCTCTAAGACACACTTGTCTGAAGTTATGTGAGTCCGGGCTTGGAGATAGTGGGAGAGCCTGCCCCCTGCTGGTAGAGGGGATGTGATCAGGGCATTGAAGTCAGGGTTTGGACTGAGCTGCAGGGGCTTGGGTAGTGGCAGGCTTTCTCTGGCCTCTCCTGCCCCTTCCCCTATAGTATCCTCTCATCTGGGAGTAGTCATACTGAGGAGGAGGATAGGGATAATGAGCCTTAGGAAACTAACTCCTTCCTCTATTTGCCTTGGGCTAAGATTCAGAGTGGATGCTCTTTGCTTGGCAGTATTACTCTGATAAGTGGACTTGTACTCATCCACCTTTTTCATGTACTCTTCTGTACTAGAGTTGAACAGAAGATTTTTATCGCAGGGAAAGTCCATGGCTTTGGACCGAATATCCTGTGTCAGATTGGTGGTTCTCAGCCAGGCAAACCTTCTGAGAGATATAGCCTGGGCCATAACTCTGGATGCAGCATTATTATTGTTGTCTGCCATGTGGAACTGATATTTGGTGGCTCCCAGGCAGTCTTAGCTGTTTCTATTAAGTCCTGGACCATAAAACCAGATCATTATTGTGCAATGGCCAGGACAGAATTCTGCAATGCCTTCTAGTACTTAGCTGTGTAGGCCAAGTAAGAAGATAGACAAAGAAGCAAAGAAGCAGAAGTATAAGCTTTCTTTGCAATGTAGTCTATTTTCCTGGAGTCTTTGTCAAGGGGTAAGGAAGACAAATGCACTCCAGCTTTATTACAGGCAGCTTGCTGCACTACTCCCTCATTCCCAGGGTGGACAGACAGAAAGTCACTATCCACTCTGGAGAGCTGGTATTTCTTGTCAATGTGTTTATCAACCCCAGGTAAAGAGAATGGGATCTGTAACAGCTTCATGGTGTTTCTCCTGAAAGCTTTGTAAATAGGGAGAACCATCTTTTTAAGAGAGGGAGACATTTCATTTCTCTGTAGTCATCATCCTCCTCTTCCTCATGGTTATACTCCTGCCAAGGTATGTCAAGAGTATCCACCAAGTGCTGGAGGAAGGTTAACATAGAGGAATTTTCCTCCTGATCCAAAGGGGAAGCATCAAAATTAGGATCAGGGGAAATGTCAGGCTCCAGGGGATTGTCTGAAATATTGTCTGGAGCATCATAGTAATTGTCCTCATCCTGACCCTCTTAGGCCCCTGCATCAGAGGGGGCTGCAGAGCGGTGTTTGCTTGACAAGGCAGAGAAAAGGGACTCCATGCCTTGTAAGGTCTGGTAAATATGCCAAGACTTTGCCATATCTTCAGCCGAAGGCAGCTCCTTCTGAAAATCTGGGAGACTGTCAGGCTGTGTGTGCTTGGACTTCTCTTTATGCTTTTTACTTCCTGCTTGATCACCTTTACCATTGCTGGGAGGAACAGGAGGTTGTTTATCTTTACACAATTCTTTTGGTGCCACCTCATCAGTAGCCAAATCTTGATTCCTTTTTCATCCAGGCAATTCATCAGTACCCCTATTATTTCTAGTTTTTGAAGGAGCTTTATCAGCCCATTTGGAAGCTTTTGTTTTTGGAGGTACTTTATCAGCACCTGATTTATTATTTTTTTCTTTCAAAGGTACTTCATCAGCTCTTCTTCTGGGCTTAGAGCTAGTGGATGCTTCATCAGCACCCCTGTATGAATTTTTAGAAGGCCCCTCATTGGTAAGCCTGGGTCTTTGTTTTGGAACAGAATAGGACCCTCCCTCAGCTATTTCTCAAAGCCTCTTTGCCCTGTTTCTCAAAGTTTTAGAACAAAATTTTGAGCAAAGTGAGCAGTAATGGTCTGGACCCAAACACTTCAAGCACAGATCATGGGTAACAGCTTTGGCCACAATTCTGTGACAGTTTAAACAATTTTTAAAACCTCTGGGTCCAGTCCTTTTTTGGGGGGTTTCTGACATTCAAGAAAAAAACTTTTCTTGGCCAATTGAGTGGGGACACCTCAAAGGCAGTGTTGCTCAGTCAACAGAAAAACAATTCTGGTGTCTTTTCTGGCTGGCTTTCCTCAGCACACCCCCAAGCTCTTCTCTGATTGCCTGATGCTAATTAATTAGCGTAAACCACACCTCCTGAGCAGTTCTACCTGGTCAGCTAACTGCCTGATGTTACTGATGCTAAAGGATCCCTGGGGTGAGAATATCAGCATTATTCTCATGGTAACAGACTGTGATGGCACAATAATGAATTATGACTTCAAGTGGGATATAAGCTGTAGGAGCAGATAAACTGTAGGAAATAAAGATTCTGTTTTTGTGCAGCTATCCTCAGAAATATATGGGGTAGGGCAGGGGTTCTCAAATGGTGGGGCCAGCCACCCTGGGGAGGCCCCAACCTGTTTCAGAGGAGACTCAAGCAAGTCTTAAAAAGTACTATATTTAAATTTTGGGTTTTATATATTTTGTGTGAAGAGATGAAGCAAACTGAAAGAGCATAACAACAGTAGGTGAATTTTATGTACAGTATTTATTTACTAATAGGTGACAAGGGAAGGTGAATGAGCCTAGGCTCATTTCAGGTGTACCCGGGGAAGGGTAGGGAGTGAATACATTTCAAAAGGTAACTGCAAACAGTCAAGAAACACACAATGAACGACAGTGCAAACAAATATGAACAATATATTAATAATGAGTGGTGGTAATTGGTAAATTTGTAAACTGATGGCAGAATAGCACAAATACAAGGGTTGAGCATAGAAGTGCTGAGAGCAATAGCAGGAAGGAGCAAAGTAATTCACAAGAAGTTGCTTAGGAGCAGGGAAGGAGGGGGAGAGGCAAAATATGTAGGAAGGTTATTTCATATAGAGAGGAAAAAGAGGAAGTAGTCTGACCCATGAAGGTACTGCAACAAGGGGTAACAATGGTTCAAGAATGAAAATAGTGGAACAAGTAGGTTGGCCTGTGGGGGGGGGTATAATAAGCTGAATAATAATAATAATATTTGTTTATTTTATTTGTTATTCAGCTAACACCTTTGAGCACAGGAGCTCTTTTTCAAAAGTTCCAAGTCAGTATAAGACAAAGAGCTGAATGTGAGCCAAGTACTCAAAGGGGTTTCAATTTATTCATGGTGTACTGCGTAAAGTACAGTATGTTATTTTTCTTTGGGGAGGCCCAAGATTATTTCAGTTTTTGGGGGAGGCTCAAAATCTTTTCCATGGATTTGGGGAGGCTCACTGTGACAAAGTCTGAGAACAATTGGGGTAGCGGAAAGGTATAGAAGATATATGAAATACAAGTCAAATTGTGCATAAATATCATGTTTCTCAAAGTTTTGCCAGAGGCATCAGTAGCTCTTTCAGGAAATATTTGAATAGTTGGACATAGTGTTATTTTGTTAACCCTGCATTTTTCAAGGCTGCTTTCCTCAACCTTTGTATTTTTTTTTATTCTTTGGTAACCAGGTAAGGCACAATTGTTTGTTTTTAAGGGTGATCAGGGAGCATAGAGAAGGTTAAATGACTTGCTCAGAGTCACACAGTATTCAAGTGGACATTATGGGAATCAAACCCAGGTCTGCTGGATGCACTAAGCTCATTCACAGCTGATTAATCTAACCTCTAGGCTATACTGCCAGCCATAGTTTAGTGGTTATGGAGGTGAGCTGTGCAGTGGAAGATTGTGAGCTCTATTTACACAATCGGTAGCAATTTTATTAATGATTACATTATTAAAATACATGTTTATTATTCTGCATCACACTCCTATTAATTCAAACAATATATTTTATGGACTAAAACTAGTTTACAGTATGATGAGACCCATAATGGTACTGTTTTTCAGTATCTTACATGTGCAGTGAAGTTATTCTGTCCCTACCCAAGTATTCTTTTGAACTATAATGCACCTGACTGTTTTCAGTCTAATCGTGAAGCCACACACCCAGGAATCAGGTGATCTGAGAAATCTAGGTGTGATTCCAGGGTTGTGCCTTAGAGCAACTCTGTGAAAGCAGAATTGGGGAAACTTTAGCATCATATGAATGGTGATCCTCAAAGGACTGTAATGGGAAGGTTTGTTCAGTAATAGCATACATCACCAACTGCTGTTTTTCTTATATTTTATCTCAAATGAACTGCCTTGGATTTAAACCCAGGTAGTTTGGATTGCCTTATTTCTAAATATGTGTCTTCACCTCTACACCATGGGAGCTACACTACAGCTCAGTGGTGCAGTAAATATGTAGGCATACAAGCAAGCAAGGGACCAGGTTTCTGAATCTTATTTATTTATTTAGACTTTGGTAACTGGGTTGAACCTATTGGGATAATCTGGGTGGAGCCTACTGGGACGACACCCATTAACAGAGACAACCCAGATTTGCACAATAACAATACATAAGCAAACCTAGCAAAAGATGAGGGGATGAATCTAAGCAGACTCTTATATTTTTTGTATTTTTAGCATGAGCTCAGAGTTTTTATGACAGGAACTTAAAGTAGTTTTACTATATTACAGCTCAGTGGATATGCAGAAAAAAATATAGACACAGAGGGCAGGTAGTAAAGGGATCCATGGCTATCTGAATAGGAATCTGACTGTGTAAAAACCTCTTTAGTATATAACAGGAATTGCTACAACCTACAGGAGTGTGAAATAAGCAACTCCTGAAAAGATGATCAGCATGGACCTCATCAGTTGCAGCAACTGTGGGACAATCATCTCCATGATGCATCTTTGGAGAACCAGCCACTGCCCTGTATGCATGAAGATCAATGAGCTGAAAGCTAGACTGAAGGCAGCCTGGGAGTAATAGCCAACATACAACAGCAGCTGCTCTGGGGTCCACCACCCCCTCCACCACTCCCACAAAGAACCACTGGCCCAGGATGCTGAAGTGTGATGAGGCAGGGAGACAACAGATCTCTCAGGATGGACCACCAGGGATCGCCTCCCATAAGGACAACAAACCATTATGCTCCCCTGGCACAAGATCATACAACTGCCTTTGGAAGGACAACACCTTGTCCAGAAAAGGAGACAAAGACAGAAAGTGTTCCAGGATCTGTTGACAAAACAAGGAAAATGGGAGAAAGTATGCTGCAAGTTCATGTAGAGGAATCTGCCTAAATGCCAGAAGCTTTGGGAACAAGATGAGTGATCTACAGGCATTGTTGGCGGACACAGATGTGGGCATCGTGGCAATCACCGAAACATAGATCACCAGCAGAAATGACTGGGAACTCACTATCCCTGGCTATATGTGGTTTTGGAAGGATCAGAAGGAGGGTAAGGATAGAGGTGTAGCTCTCTATGTAAAAGAAAGCATAAAAGCGTCTGATGACACTACTGCCAAGTTTCCCACTGAGGACGTGGAGTCACTGTGGGTTCAGTTAATCTAACCTCAGGAAAGAAACTAGGATTGGAAATATTGTACAGACCACAAGGCAAGAGGAGGTGAGAGATAGACAAATGGCCAAAGAGATATGTAGGATGAATGGGAGGGGCCAGGTGACAGTAATCGGAGACCTGAATCTTCCGGACATTGATTGGGAAATCTCAGTAGCCAGAAGCTCGAGAAGTCAGGTACTGCTGGATACATTTCAGGACTGCTTGCTGACCCAAATGGTGAGGTCTCCCACCAGAAAGGATGCTATCCTGGATGTAATCCTGACAAACTCCGAGACAGTCAGATCAATCAAAGTAGCAGAGCCACTAGCAAACAGTGATCACCATACACACTGGGTTGAAATAGCCACAGGGGAGACAAAAAAACAGGAGTCCTGAACTTTAAGAATGCAAACTTTTGCAGGGTAAAACTGTTGATGAAAAAACAGTTGGCAAACATCTCAGAGACATCAGAGGTGGAAGACATATGGAAAAATATAAAAGAGACAGTCCTAGAAGCCACTAGACTCTGCATCAAAACAGTAGCAAAGAGAAACAGACACAAGAGACCCATGTGGTTCCCAGGTGAAGTTGGGGAAGCAACTGGGGAGAAAAGACAGGCATATACAGCATTCAGACAAAACAAGAGTAAGGTAAAATGGGAGGAATACATTCAAACAAGTAGGGAGGCTAAGAGAACAGTGAGAGAGGCCAAATCAGACAAGACGCTCCAGATTGCAAAAGAGATTAAAACTGGGAAAAAACTTCTTCTGATATATCAGCAAGAAAAGGTAGAAAGGAGGAGGGATCATAAGGCTGAAGGATGAAGATAAAGTGTTGGAGGCAACGAGCAGAAGACTGAAGCCCTAAACAAATTCTTATGTTCAGTTTTTACTAAGGAGAAGCTTGGTCCACTACCAGACAGTGGTATTATAGCCTCAGCAAGGGGAATCACAAGGATAAATATTTAGGAATTCACTACTGGCAGGGTAAAAGTGGGCCTCTTGGCCAACAGACCAGACACAGTCCCAGGCCCAGATGGCTTACATCCAAGAATACTGAGGGATCTAGTGGAGGAGCTGGCAGACCCCCTGACACACTTATTCAATAGATCACTCATGACAGGGGCCGTACTGCTGGATTGGAGGGTGGCTGATTTAGTGCCACTCTATTAAGGAGGTGACAGGGAAGAGACAGGAAATTACAGACCAGTTAGCCAACATCTGTTGTAGGCAAACTGATGGAGTCCCTTTTTATACAGGATCTTACAGAGTACTTAGAAGCAAATCACCTACAGAACATCAAACAACATGGATTTGTGGCAGGTAGATCCTGTCAAACAAATCTTATAGTGTTCTTCGACCAGGTGACCAAGGAATTGGATAAGGGCCTTGCAGTGGATTTGCTTTACTTCTATTTCAGCAAGACTTTCGATACAGTCCCATGCAGGCATCTTCTGAAAAAGATGGAAGACTTGGGTACAGCAGAGGAAATGGTTAGATGGGTGGGAAATTGGCTAACAGACAAGAAACAGAGGGTAGTCATTAATGGGGTCAGATCCTCAGTAAAGTGTGTCACTAGTGGAGTGCCAGATTCTTTTCAACATGTTCATCAGTGACATAGGTGTAGGTATACAGGGTAATCTTGCCCTATTCACAGATGACACCAAGCTCAGTGGCAAGGCAGACAGCACTGAGGGAGTCAGAGACATGATCAAGGACCTCAGGACACTGTAAAAATGGGCACAAGAATGGCAACTAAAGTTCAACAAGAGAAGTGCAAAGCAATGCACCTGGGAAGGGCACACCCCAGAATGGAATACTACATCAACATGGTCAAGCTGATCTCTTCCACAGAGGAAAGGGACCTATGGTCATCTTTCATGCTGACCTCAAGCAGCAGAATCAGTACAATAAGGCCTATAGTAAAGCAAATAGGTGGAGGCATAGATTGCAGAGACAGGGAGGTGATTTTTCCTCTTTATTGATCCTTGGTGAGACCACATCTTGAGTATTGCATCCAGTTCTGGAGACCGCATCTTAAGAAAGAGGTGGATAGGTTGGAGACTCCAAAGGAGAGTAACAATGATGATTCATGGCATGCAAGGGTTCACCTATGAGGAGATACTCAGGGCAATGGGGATGTATTCACTGGAGACAAGTAGCAAGACAGGAGACATGATTGAAACATTCAAGTTCCTGAAGGGCATGAACACAGTGTCATACAATGAACTGTTTCTTAGTAACACAAATTCCTCTATATGCAGTTACAACTGGAAATAGAAGGGGCCTACAAAAAGGACATCAGGAAGTATTATTTCATGGAGAGGGTGGTGGAGTTGTGGAACAAACTGCCTTCTGAAGTGGTTAGGGCCAACACAGTGGCAGGATTCAAGCATGGCTGTGATAAGTTACGAGCACAGTCTGCAAGCACTACTGAGTGCAAAGCCAAGGCACCCTAATTGTGAATAGTTGCCTGGAGCATCCCTGGGCTCCAGGTAAATGTTTGGGCAGACTCGATGGACCCAGGATCTCCTGCCAACACACTTCATATGTTTCTATGTCTGCAAAAAAGGACTGCTTGGCCCACTCAGTAAGCAGGTGAGCAAGCAAGAGAGTAGGGGATCAAATCTAAGAAGCAATGTTGTATTTTTAGCATAAGATCAGGGTTTAAACTGAGGCAGGAAGTTACATTTTTAACATGTCACTAATAACCCAATGGCAGTATGAGAATAGACTAGTAAATTTAGAGAAAAAAGGACCAACTGTAGTTATGAGAAAAAATATGTGTAGCAGAAAAGTATCTTGGAAACACTGTCTGACTATGGGGCAACACTGATTGTGGAATTGTGCCTCTTGGCTTTGTCATAGACTAAACAATAAAAACAGCCAGACTGGAAAAAGGTCCGCCAGACAAGAATGGTTTTCATTTATTTATTTCAGAAATTTTGGTCAGTAGAATCTCCCCTTCCCAATCTCTGTTAGCATGATAAAAGAAAACCCTGGTGTCCAGTGGTACTCCCCTCTCTCACCAGAGTCCTGTTGGCATAATTACTATATAGATAACCATAAAAACATAGAAACATAGAATCTGATGGCAAAGAAGGACCATATGGCCCACTTAGGCTTACCATTTTCCCTACCTGTTTCATATGCCACAGATCCTAAATGATCTGTGGCTTAACCTCTCTTTCCTATCGCTATAGTTCCTTAATGTCTGTACCATGCGTTTTTGGATTCTCCTACCATTTTTGCCACTAAAGCCTCTGCCAGGAGGCTCTTTCATGGTTCCACCACTCTTTCTGTGAGAAACACTTTCTCACATTACCCCTACATCTATCAGGTCTACCTCCCTCCATCTTCATATCATGGCCCCTTGTTCTTGAACATCTTTTTTTTGAAAGATGCTACCCTCTTGTACCTTATTTACACCCTTGAGGTATTCAAAAGTTTCTATCATATCCCCCCTCTCTCCTCTCCTCCAGGTAATACATATTGAGATTCTCCAGTCTCCCCTCATATCACTTTTGGTGCAACCCCTGCACCATTTTTGCTGCCCTTCTCTGAACCACTTCTACTCTGTCTATGTCCTTCTGGAGATGCAGTCTCCAGAACTGGACACGGTACTCTAGATGAGGTCTCAGCAATGTTCTATACAGTGGCATTACCACCTCCTTCCTTCTGCTGTAGATACCTCTCCCTATGCACCCCAGCATTCCTTTGGCTCTCCTCACAGCCTTCTCACATTGTTTGATAACCTTTAGATCATCACATATGATTACTCCCATGTCCCTTTCCTGTTTGGCGGCCGTCAGTACTGCCCCTCCCCCATCATGTATCCTCTCCTGCATTTCTGTGTCCCAAGTGCATGATCTTACACTTCTTTGTGTTGAATCCTAGCTACCAAACCATTAACCACTCCTCAAGGTTGCTTAGATCCCTTCTCATTTTCTCTACCCTTTCTGGAATGTCAACCCTGTTGCAGGTCTTCGTGTTGTCTGCAAAGAGACACACCTTCCCCTCCAGCCCCTCTGCAATGTTGCTTATGAAGACATTAAAGAGGACTTGTCCAAGCACTGATCCCTGTGAGACGCTGCTGGTCACCCAACCCACTTTGGATTGAACTCCATTCATCACCACCCTCTGTGTCTTATTGCTCAGCCAATTTCTGACCCAGTTTTCCACCCTGGGACCCACTCCCAGTCCCAGGCTGCCCAGATTGTTTACTAGCCTCTAATGTGGGACAATGCCAAAGGCCCTGCTGAAATTGAGATAGACCACATCCACTGCCCCTCCCTAATCCACCTCCCTAGTCATCCAGCCAAAGAACTCTATCAGAATTTGTTTGACAAGATCTTCCTGCTGTGAATCCATGCTGCCTCAGATCCTGTGCTCCGTTGGATTTGAGATATATCACAAACCTTTCTTTTAGTCATGATTCAATTAGTTTCCCCAACCCCGAGGTCAGGCTGACTGGCCTGTAATTGCCAGCCTCCTCCTTGCTCCCACTTTTGTGAAGAAGGACTACATTCACCTTCCTCCAGTCCTTTGATACCACACCTGCTTCCAGCGAGCTGTTAAACAGGGCTGTCGGTGGTGCTGCCAGCACCTCACTGAGTTCTCTTAATACTCTAGGATGTATCCCATCCAGCTCCATTGTCTTGTCCACTTTCAGACTAGTGAGTTCCTTTAAGAGTCTCTCCTCCTTAAGTGGAGTGCTGTCCGCCTCCCTCCCAGTGGTACCTCTTTCACCTAGCTTTGGTCCCTACCCTTCCCCTTCTTCTGTGAATATTGAACAAAAATACATGAGAAACAGAGTCACTTAAAGAGGTGTGGTGCTTTAGTGACAAAGTTCATCCATGTTAGAAAAAGTCACGGCACTCACCTTAGTAATAAATAGTCAATAAATTCCACTAAGTCAGTTTTCACTTTAAATCCAGCTTTCATATGACATTTATTTGTAAGGCATGGTGAAACGTTAGGTCATTTTTCAGCTGCTCCCCCACTTGGGTGGACACTGCTGTATGCTGAACTTTGCACTTTACAAATAAATGTCATATGAAAGCTGGATTTAAAGTGAAAACTGACTCAGTGGAACTTATTGAACAAAAATACTTGTTCAGCATTTTTGCTTTTTCTTGGTCCTACTCTGCACACTTCCCTCCTTCCCTTTTTAGTCTCACAGTACCACTCTTAGTCTTTTTTCTTTCACTAACCTACCTGAAAAGGTCTTGTCCCCTTTTGTTATTGCTTGGGCTATTTTTTTTTCTATTTGCACCTTTGCACTCCTGACTGCTTTCCACCCCTCCTTCTGCTCTGCCAGATACAGTTCCCTGTCTTCTTCCCTCTGCGTTTCTTTGCACCTCCTGAATGCCAACCTTTTTGCCCTTACCTTCTCAGTCACTTCCTTTGAGAACCATAGAGTTTTTTTCTTTCTCTATCTCTTTGTTTTCCTTACTCGCCTAATGCAGCCATGATGTCCACCCTCCCTCACATGATACCCTTAGGAATGAATTCCCTGGTATCCTGTGGTCCCTCCACCCCTGGTAGCCTCCTGTACCCCAAACCATGTCAACTCACTCCCTGCAGCCTTGAGATGGTGGCCAGCACTTATCTTCCACTCCCCTCCCTAGCTGACTGTCATCTACCCCACACATGTCCTGTATCACTATACACGGATGTACTGAGACACATGACTTGTGGTTGAACTTAAAATATTTTTTTCACACAATTTTGCTTTTATCTCTAACTTGGTCAGATTTCAAGCTTGTTTCACCAAACTTGGATGTAGTAGTAGTAGTAATAGTAGAAGTACATTTTTATTCATGAAAATCATGAACATGGATGAAAATATTCCATTGAGCATAGCTCATTTCCAAGGATGTCACTTACATACCATGTTTCAATAAAAAGCATTCAATTATCTTTCATCCAAATGCAAGCAAACAAACAAAAAGCAATAAAAAAACTTAGAATACAACATACCCATATAAATTAAATTAAGACAGTTACGCAGATGTCAAAAGTGTAAATAAATAAACATTTAACACTACCATTGTCACAAACCCACTCAGCAGGTCAGGCCCTCTACTCCCAAAGTGCCAACCTCCAAGTGCAGTCTTGTGAACTGTTTAACAGAAAAAGGTAACCCTCTTGTCTGTTTTGTGAGTTCGGATCAATCTTTGATCTCAAGTTCTGGAGGAATTTAAACTGTAAATCTCTTGCTAGCATACCCAATGCACAGGCTCAGATATTTCTGTCTTCGGGGGGGGGGCAGATATTTTTGCCTATGGGTACCTAACCAGGTATACAGAGATGAACCCTTAAAAACTTTAATAAAGACCTCAGATTTAAAACGCTTCTCTTTCCAGTTTGGTACCACCATTCAAGCTATGCCTAGTGCCTGCTATAACCATATATACTCTTCTTGCAAGTGAAGGAAAAACAATGGCAGACCAAGTAAGCTCTAAAAAGAGTTTTTACTAAAAATAGATAAAAATATGTCAAACACAAAATACAGAACTGTTATATCACAAGACATACACGTCTTTTAAAAAAACAAGTTTTAAACAGTGCAATTCTTACTACAGTACTTAGTCTCTAAATACCTGCTTAAAAGTGCTCACAGATGTTTCATTGTCAGAGTCTAGATACAAGTGTCCCTAAAGTAAAACAGAATATTCCTTAAAGCAAACTATATTTATCAACCCCTTTTTGGGAGAGGTCTCCTAGCTCCTCCTCTGTCATAATATATATAAAAAAATATATATTTAATGAAAAAAACAGGATGTCCTAATAAGGCATTAAAATTCTGTGACTGCAGCATAATTCAATTTCTCATATAACCCTTTGATGTAGAGGGTCTACTGTCCCTCACAGACATCAAACAAACATTTATGACTTCGTACCCTTGTGTAATAACTTGGGTTTTCCTCCAATGTCATAAAAAGGGATATTTCCTTTCCTGTCAGCTGGCCAGTTAATTAAGCTAGACAGACAGGATATCCCTGATTAAGGTCTGTTCTACTCTGTCATTAGATTCAGGCCTGCCATGTAACATCTTGTATATAAAACCATGTGATCACATATGATGTGTATGATCTCACATGCTGTTTCAGCATTTTTTCATGGCTTTCATCTTTCAGCTGAAACCTGGGGGGGGTGAGGTCACTTCTAGAGCACCAGATTTTCAGCAGAGACAGTCAGTACTACATTTTATATTAAAAAAAGATACAGCACTCAGAACTGGCTGTTTACATTACAGTTCCTCCCCAACCTAGACTGAATTTGGGGGTTCTATCCCCTACATGGAATGAGCTTCCCAAATCAGTTCACTCCTCATAGACCCTAGACAGCCCATGTGAGTCTGGATTTTGGATCCAGCCCTATGTATGATTTTTTAGATCATACTCTTGTAAAGCAAGACTCCATCTTAGCAATCTGCCCTTGTTTTTCCCCATCTGCATCAGCCAAACTAGGGGGTTGTGGTCAGTCTGCACCACAAAATGCTGCCCATACAAGTATGGCTCTAATTTCTTTAGGGCCCACACTATGGTAAGACACTCCTTTTCCACTGTGGAGTACGCTTGCTCCCTGGGAAATAACTTCCTACTCAGGTACACTACTGGGTGATCTGTCCCTTGGCTAGATGTCTGATTCAGTACTGCCCCAATACCCACGTCTGAGGCATCAGTCTGAACTATAAAGGTTTTGCTATAGTTAGGACTTGTCAAAACAGGAGCACTGCACAGTGCCTCCTTTAGTTTGGTAAAGGCTTCCTCACAGGCTGGGCCCCAGGTAATTTTCTTTGGTATCCTTTTCTTTGTCTGGTCAGATAGGGGAACAGCCAGGGCACTGTAATTGGGTACACATTTTCTGTAGTACCCTGCTGTCCCTAGAAAGCTCCTGACCTGCTTCTGGGTTTCTGGTCTGGGCCATGCCTGGATCACCTCTATCTTTATTTGGTTAGGACAGAGCTGTCCCCGGCCTACCACATGCCTGAGGTATGCCACTTCTCCCATGGCCACCTGGCACTTCTCGGTTTGACAATGAGCCTGGCCCTCTGTATCCTGTCCAGCACTTCCCTAAGGTGGGATAGGTGTTCCTCCCAGCTGGTACTAAAGATGGCAATGTCATCCAGGTACGACACAGTGTACTCCTCAGCACCATTTAACACCTGGTTCACCATCCTTTGGAAAGTGGCTGGGGCGTTCTTCATTCCGAAAGGCATTACTTTAAACTCAAATAAGCCTATCGGAGTGATGAAGGCTGACCTCGCCCTAGCTCTGTCTGTCAACTCTACCTGCCAATACCCCTTTGTCAGGTCAATGGTTGTAAGGTAGGTCGCCCCTCCCAACTTGTCCAGGAGTTCATCCGTCCAGGGCATTGGGTGGGCGTCGGACTTCGTGACTACATTCAGTCCATGATAGTCCACACAGAAATGAGTTAAGCCATCTGGCTTAGGTACAAGGACTACAGGTGAGGCCCAGGGGCTGTGGGATCTCTGGATTACCGCTAAATCCAGCATCTCCTCCACTTCCCTCCTAATGTCCTTTTGGACAGCCTCTGACACCCGATATGCTGCCCTCCATATGGGCGTCTGTGTTCCTGTCTCCACATAGTGTGTCACTAAGGGGATTAGTCCAGACTTGGTGCTAAACAATGGGGCAAAGTCTGCTAAAACCTCCCTTACTTTCTGGATCTGGTCCAGAGCCAGCTAGGGAGACAATTTTACCACCTCCACAGAGGACTCCCACTTGCTTTCCTCTAGCAAGTCCCGAAGGGGGTCTCCTTCATCTGTCCCCTTCCCATGACTACACAATGTAAATACCATGTCAGCCCTATTGGCATATGGCTTCATCATGTTGACATGGTACATCCTTTCTGTCTGTCTTTGGTCAGGTAACTCCACAATGTAGTTCATGTCATTTACCTTTCTAACCCCTTGGTACAGTCCTGCCCACTCAGCTTGCAGCTTGTCTTTCTGGACCGGAATAAGGACCATGACTTCCTGACCCACCATGTATGAGCGAGCTCTGGCTCTGCGGTCGTACCACACTTTTTGTTTCTGTTGGGCAGCTGCCAGGTTGCTCTGGGCTGTCCCCATAAGCTCCTTCAGCCTTTCCCTAAACCTAAGGATGTACTCCACAATGGGAGTTCCCTCAGTGGCATGCTTGCCTTCCCAGTCCTCCTGGATCAAGTCTAGGGGGCCCACGTACCCGGCATCCATATAAGAGTTCAAAGGGGGAAAATTCTGTTGACTCTTGGGGCACCTCCCTGTATGCAAACAACAGGTGGGGAAGGTATTTCTCCCAGTCCCTCCCATGCTGTTCAGAAAATGCCCGGAGCATTGACTTTAGGGTACCATTGAATCATTCCACAAGTCCATTGGCTTGTGGGTGATACAGTGTTGTGCATCTCTGCACCACCCCACTATTCTCCCATAAACATTTCATCTGGTCCGACATGAAGGAACCCCCTCGATTGGTGATAACCTCCTGCAGAAACCAAACACAGGAGAAAATCCCAAGTAAGGCATCTGCCACTTTGTCTGTCCTCAGTAAGGATAGGGCGACTGCCTCTGAGTACCGGGTGGCATAATCCACCACAGTCAGGATGAATCTCTTCCCTGAGGAGCTGGCAGTATTTAAAGGCCCCAAAATATCCATTCCCACCCTCTGGAATGACTCCTCCGCTATGGGCAAGGGAATCAGGGCAGCTTGGCTTTTCTTGTCTGCCTTCCCTATTTCTTGGCACCGGTGACAAGACCTGCAATACTCCTTCACCTGCTTGGTGAAGTTAGGCCAGTAGAAATTTTGGGCCAACCACTGTGTCGTGTGCGCAATTCTCAGATTACCAGACAAGGGAATATCATGTGCAAATTTGAGCAACTGCTCATGGTACCCCTGGGGAACAACAAGCTGCCTGCCTAGCATCCCTCCCTCTGTCTGTACTGCCTAAGTATACATAAGTCCATTTTTCCAATAAACCTTATGTCTGCCGTCACCTTCCTGTGTGCCGTCCGAGTCTGTCCAAGCCCTCAGCTTCCTTAAACTAGGGTCACTTCTCTGAGAAGTTGCAAACCCCTTACACATTCCCAAGGCATGGGACAGGTTCCCTTCAGTTGCTAAACTAGGGTCCCTAGCACTAGCGTCAGGGCACTCAGGATCACTGCCAATCCCAACCCTCTGACAAGGGGTCACCCCTCCCTCTTCATAGTAACCTTCCATATCTGTGTGGTTACTTGCTACTGGGGAAATTTCTACCCCCTCTTCATTAATCTCCAAATCAGGAGACACAGGCTGGGGAACCAGCCTCTCAGTAGTTTCCACACTGGTTTCTGTGGGGTTCAGGGAACTACAATTTTTCCTTGCCGCTTGGCTACGGGTAACTGCACATACCATCCCCTGCTGGAGATTGTTACCTAGGATCACATCCACTGTAAATGTTTTGGCTACAGCCACCTGTTGCTCAGTTCCCCGTGTTTCACCCCAGTCCAGGAGAACTCTAGCCAGTGGCAATGTTTTCTCTTCACTAGTAAACCCTTGGACAGTGACGTAGTTATTGAGTATAAACTGACCAGGCTGTACCAGATCCCCCTTTTCTAACATCAGGGATGCTTCTGTGTCTCTTAACCCCTGTCTCTGTACACCATTCACCATGACTGGGTGCATGTGTTCCCTCATGCTCACTGGCATGCTTCCAGGGACACACAAGCACCCCACTTATTTTATAGTACCCGGTTGTGTATTATGGCTTGCCTTTTTGGGACACTGTCTGGCAATATGCCCAGTTTCCTTACACAAGCAACATTCAGTTCTTCTCTCAGAGAAATCTTTTCTCTGAAACCTGGGGCTAACTGGTTTCGGTGGAGGCAGCGAGGGTTTTAGCTGCCCTGAAGGCACGCTTTTCCCTTTCTGCACTGCCACGCCCGCCCCATTTGCTCTCAGAGCAGATCTGCTCTTGGCATAGCAATCTGAGAGTTCAGCAGCCTCTTGCACTGTTTTGGGATCTCGGTCCTCTAGCCAGGTTTTTAGCTCTGCTGGGCATGCCCAATGAAACTGTTCTAATAAAATTTAATTTTTTTATTTTTTAGTTTTTTGTTGACCTGGTAAGTGCACTAGACAAATCCTGACTATTTTCAGGCACAACCCGTGGGAGATGAATACAGATGAATGCCAACTAACCTTGAACCAGATTAAGCTGTTTTAGTGATATTTTTAGTGAATGAGGGAAATATGGCCAGGACACCGGGGAAATTCCCCTACTCTTGCTTCCTGTGAGCAAGGGGGACTCTCTTTCCTGTGGGACTAAGATGGTTGCTGTCCCGGACCCTGGAGGAGGTGGAGGTGATGCAGCTCTATGTTTTGTGGTTTCTGATCCAGATCTCTAGCATACTATGCCTGTTGGTTTGCCTAGTGCTTGCAGTACTAATCAATTGAACTCTGCGCCACAACTAGTTGTTCGTACACCTCCTGATTTTGGAACTCTCACCCAGATTTTGAACCAGCATTCTCCTACAGTTGTTGGGACCAGCACTAACACTATGTCTCCATCGCATTTGAGACTGTTATATGAACAAAACTGTTCTCTCTTACGGCGCTTCGTGCAGAAGGATGACGCACTACACTCCGCCCTGCCTACTACCTCTGACCAGGATGAATTACACTCTGGGCTATCACACACATCAACAACCAGCTTACTTACAGCCCCTACCAGTACCGCTTCAGCTACTGCAGGCAGGCTCTCCTCTACGACTACTCATGGAGGTACTTCATTTCCAGACTTTGCATGGTCCCCTGCTTCCGCTTTGCATGCTGCGGGTTGGACTCAACTGCTTCCTGGTGCACCCTGGTCTTCTCCCCAAGCGGTAAGCGCACAGGACATTATGTAGGGAAACATAGTCACTGAACAGCCTGCTGAATCCACTTCCTTCCTCATTCATCCTCAGTGGCTTCATTGCTCCTACATCCTTCCACTTCGACACGAATTTCTGCTGTTGGCCAACCAACTCCTGAAACTTAGGGCCCTATGCAAGCTAAGGATTCTGCTTCGGTACCACATCCTCCACTGGCAGTACTCTCTTCTTTGACAGCTGATTCTATTCCCCACTTGGATAATCTTCCTTTGCCTACTTTAAGTACAGGTGAGGCTTTGACTGACCGTCCCTTTCGCCTCAGTGACCTGTTTCAGAACTTGGGTGAACCAGCCCGATGTAGGAATGCAGTTCGTCTGAAATATTTTGGTGACCTCTCTACTGCACCTGATAGGAAAACTGTTTTGCATTCCCTGTTGCTTGACTCTATGGGTATTTCAGCAACTGAATTGTTTGCTTTCATACATGTTAAAGGGGAATCAGTTTATGATTTAAGTTTTAAGACTGTTTCTACTCTAGAAAAATTTTGGATCAAATATGATGTGTGAAGTCACAGACTTTATGGACCCCCTTTATGCTCATTCCTCTTACTAAACCTACAGTAAAATTGATTACTCTTCTTTTTCATAATGAAGGAGTGAGCATAGCAGACATTCAATACTGGCTTAAGCAGTGCTGTGACATTCTCGAGGCTCCTCATCCTATTTTGGATGAGGACCTTGTCTGGACAGGAGGTTGGAAGGCTAAGGTGCAACTGAAGCAGGATGACAGGGGTATAGCTCATTTGCCAGGTAGTTTTATATAGGTAGGGATAGAGGTTTGTGTTTTTTATCCCGGTCAACCCTGCACCTGCCATAAATGTGGTTCTCGGACGCATTTGAGCCTTACCTGCAATGAGCCAAGGTGCACTATTTGCTTGGCCTATGGTCATGTGAGTCTCGGTTGCCCTAACCCCCGGAGGTGTAATCTCTGTGATGAGATTGGTCATACTTACCATCAATGTCCATGGGCTGACCATAATCAGTTGGACCGTCCCCCTCAGGATCAGGTAACCCTTATCACAGACTCTCAGACTCAGGTTCTTTGCCAGTGTGAAGGATCTTCCCTCTGCTTTTCCTGCTCTTCCAGTGGTAGATCCTGTGTTACAAGACCCGACCCCCTCCTGGCACGGATCCGGTGCCTGGGGTTGTTGCCCCCTCTGACCTCATGCCACCCCTCCCCCTCCTGCTTTGGACCCCTTCATGGAGGTTTCTCAGGGAAAAAAGGGTAAGTCCAAAGGTAAGCGTAAGGCTCCCAGCCCTTCCCCCGGACAATCCATTTTGACCAGGAATCGCTATCAAGCCCTGCCCAAATGGAAGCAGTGGAGTGATATAATGGATGAGGAAAATGACTCTGAATCTTCACAGGCCTCTTCTCTCCATTTAGACTACTCCTCTGATTCCCTACAAGATCCCTCCCCTACTATATCTGACACCAGGCAGCAATCGGCGGTTACTTGACCCCTCTTTGCCTAATTCTTCATGTTTTTCTGCTGGTTTTTGGTCTTTTTCTTTCTTCTTATGCCTGTGGGTTTGGGTCTTCGCTGCCTCACACTTAATGTGTGCAGCATGAAATCCCATAGAAAATGTCTTGCCTCTCTACAGTATCTTTTGGATCTCCCGCATGATCTTTACTTACTTCAGGATACTAGGCTGAAGACTCGATATGAGCTGACCCAGGCTTCTGCTGGCTGGACTAGAGGCCCTTCCTACTGGTCTTCTGGTGAGGATACATGTGATGGGTTGGGTATTTTGTTTTCTGGTTTTGACTGTACCGTTACGAGACTGGTTGATATTGTCCCTGGCCATGCCTGGTTGCTTGATTGCACTTTCCGTCGCCTCCAGCTCAGGATTCTGAATGTTTATGCACCTCAGGGTATTGCTGCTCATTCTGACTTATTTCGGTTGTTGCAGCCTTATTTACACACCTCTAGACATCTTTATATGGGAGGAGACTTCAATTGTGATCTCACTGTGGCTGACAGAGGAGGCTCCACACAGAAGCTTTTCCGGGACTCTACTGCATTACATACTATTCTCAAGTACGCCTCTCTTAAGGACAGTTATTGCAAGTTGCATCCCAAAGGAACAAAGACCTATCATAGAGGCCTTCTGGCCACCCACATAGATTTTATTTTTCTCTCCCAGAATGTTATGGTACAACAGGAGAAGATCATTCCTTGCTAGACCTCGGATCACATGGCCATCTCATTGCTTTGTTTTCCTTCTACGGCTTCTCATCCTCTTCTTGTTTCTTCACACTGGAAGTTGAACAGCGCCTTATTGTCTGATGGTAGCATTATTCGAGATTGTCGGGAATTTCTGTTAGCCCGAATTGCGGTTCTGGATGCTTACACCTCCCCTTTACATTGGTGGGACGATACCAAATCTGATCTTAAATGCTTTTTTCTTAGGTATGCCAGGAGTAAATCTGTTTCCTCTTATCATCAGTATTTGTTATTATGGTGACATTTACAGGATGTAATCTCTAGGGCTGCTGAGATGGCTCAAGACTGCTCCCCTCTTATTGCTTCCTTGAAGACCCAGATAGAAGAGTATCAATATAAAAGGGCCCGCTCATTGCATCTTGAGGCTACTTGTGCACCCACTCTTCAAAGGCCTCTTTGATATATACGGCTGTTCTGACAGGGGGCAGTCCACATATTGAACGTCTTATTGACCCTGACTCTTCTAAGGTTTATGATACTATAACATCTCTCCACCTAGAGGTCTCTTCCCATTTAGGCAGTGTTTTTGGGACTCCTTCAGTGGCTACATCCACTGCTGTTTCCTTTTTTGATTTCCTGACCCCTTCTCCTCCTCCTGATCTTTGCACCAAGTTGATAGCCCCAATTTCCTTGTTAGAGGTGCAGACGGCTATTAAGAAACAAAAGCAATGTACTTCTCCAGGGCAGGATGGCCTTACTGCTGAACTTTCTCAAGCTTTTTCGGATGTTTTTTCACCCATTCTTACCTTGCTCTTTAATACTATCATTGCTACTCATTCTGTTCCTCTGAATTTTTCAGACGCAATCATGTTTCTGTTGTTCAAGAAAAGAGATAGGTCAGACATACGGAATTGGAGGCCTTTGAATCTCTTGAATGTGGACTATAAGATTTTTACATTCATCCTGCTTCACCGTCTTCTTCCTGTCGCATCCCACATTATTTCAGAAGTACAGACTTGTGCTATTCCTCAACACACTATTGTTTCCAATCTTTCCCTGCTTAGAGATGTCTCTGCCTTTAGCTCTTCTACTTCTCCTTCGCTTCTTTTTTCACTGGATCAGGAGAAGGCATCTGACAGAGTGAATCATGACTACCTCTTTCAAGTCTTGTCTCATTATGGTATTCCACTGTGCTTTATTCAATGGATTAGATTGATCTATTCCACTCCCTGGATCCATCCTTACATGAATGGTGCCACTTGCCCCCCCCTTTTCGAGTCGTACTGGGGTTCAGCAGGGCTGCCCTCTCAGTTCTCTTCTTTATGTTTTTCATATAGATCCATTACTTCGGAGACTCTTATGAAACCCATCGATCCCTCATTTGTCCTTTCCTTCTGGGTGCTCTGTCCCTACAGTATTGGCTTATGCGGATGATCTCTGCATTCTCACCACCCCACACCTACAAGAGGTGGACTTAGTCCTCCTTTTAATGGATTTCGAACGTGTGTCTGGTTCTAAGCTTAATTATAATAAGAGTGCGGCATTGTACCTCCCAATTCCACCAGCCCCACATTCACTTCACTACGTTGAGGGAGTGCCTGTACAATTTTCACTGGTTAAAGCTTTAGGATTGTCCTTTGGTTCCCCTGATGATGCCCACTCAAATTGGACTGTTGTTTTGGACAAGGCCATTCATTTGGTTACATCCTGGAAGGGTCATACTATTGCAAAGAGAAAATGGGTTTTGTTGTTGAAAACCTTAGTTCTTCCTTTATTTCTTTGTGTGACTTCAGTTTTTCCAGTCTCCTTTTCCTTGGAGGCTTGCTTGTATAATGTTTTCTTTCATGGATTCTGGGGCTGCTGTTTAAATCCGGTGAAACATTCTTACACATATCTTGATTATTGTCACGGTGGGGTTCGGATGTTGAACCCCTTGGTGTTTTTTCACTGTTCATTTCTTAAGACTGTTATCCCCTACCTATTGAATACACCCCCGGTCTTTTGGATTTCTCTTCTTCATCATCATATTGCTCCACTGTGCACCTCCTGATGTCTCCCCCCTTTCGAAATCCCTCAGAATTTTTGTAAGTTTAAGCTCCCCCATTTTATCATTCCCACCTTTTTAAAAATTTGTCAGTGGTTTCTGACTCCTACGATGATTCTCTCTTCTTCAAGGAAGCACTTATATCAGTCTGTTTTGGGAACATCCTTTTTGGACCTCCCAGTGCTACGAGATTCCCTTGGCATTCAACTGGACTCCTCTGGAGTTTTTCGCCAACTGACTGATCCACAGATCCCCCAAAGGGTTTGGGATGTAACCTGGCTTTCTTGTCATGGCAGACTAGATGTTCATGGTAATAAGAAGCATAAGGCTCATGAAGAAAGGACTTGTCCCCGGGATACGTGCCTTTCCATTCCAGAGACCATGATGCATTTCTTTCTTGATTTCCCCTATTCACAACTGGTATGGACCCTTCTCCTCCATAAATGGAAGGAAAAGGCCCTTCCTTTTCTCACATATAATATTTTGATCTATGGTATTTATCCCCTTACTTTTGTTCATTACAATCCTAGTACTTTACATTTATTTTTTGCATTTTGTCACTTCTATTTGTGGCAGGCCAGATGTGCATTTTTACTACAACAGAAAGTGTGTAGTCCTACTCAGATTGTCACTCAGATTTTGCAGGGCTTACAGGCTGTTTATAGTTCTGAGAAAACCTCTGTATCGGTAGTCTGGATAAAAAATTGGCTAGACAACAGGACGCAAAGGGTAGTAGTAAATAGAGTACACAGTGAAGAAAGGAGGGTTACTAGCGGGGTACTGCAGGGTTCAATACTGGAACTGGTCCTTTTTAATGTCTTTATAAGTGACATTGGAGAGGAACTGGAAGGAAAAGTATGTCTCTTTGCAGACGACACAAAGATCTGCAACAGGGTTGATACACAAGGTGGAAAGGATGAGAAGGGACTTGGCAACGTTGGAGGAATGGTCAAATGTATGGCAGCTCAGACTCAATGCAAAGAAGTGCAAGGTAATACACATGGGAAACAAAAACCCAGGGGAAGCATACACAATGGGGGGTGAGATACTGACAACAGTAAAAATGGAAAGGGACCTGGGGGTAATTATATCAGATGACCTAAAGGTGAGCAAGCAATGTGAGAAGGCAGTAAGGAAGGCTGGGGGGATACTGGGATGCATAGGAAGAGGCATCAATAGTAGAAAACAGGAAGTTGTTATCCCTCTGTACAGACAGTTGGTGAGACCCCATCTGGAGTACTGTATGCAGTGCTGGAGTCCCCATCTCCGCAAAGACATAGACAGAGTGGAGGCTGTCCAGAGGAGGGCAACCAAAATGGTGCAGGGTCTGCACCAGAAGACATATGAAGAAAGACTAAAGGAGCTTAATATGTATACCCTTGAGGAAAGAAGGAGGGGGACATGATAGAAACTTTCAAGTACCTCAGTGGATTCAACAAAGTCCAAGAGGTAGCATCTTTCAGAAAAGAGACGTTGCAGAACAAGGGACACAATTTAAAGATAGAAGGGGGCAGTTCAGGGCAATGTGAGGAAGTATTATTTCAGAGAGGGTAGTGGATTCATGGAACAGCCTTCCTGAGGAGGTTGTGGGTCTAAAACTGTGGAGAATTCAAGATGCATGGGACAGACATAGGGCAGTGCTAGTTGGGGGTAGGAGGAAGTAAGCTGTTGGTTAACTAGGATCTGCAGCTTATCTGTTAGGTAGGAAAATGGGCAGACTAGGTGGGCCAAGCGGTCCTTATCTGCCGTCAAATTCTATGTTTCTATGTTTCTATCGCCTAAAGTTTTTCGGCGCTATTGGGGCTTCTGTTCCTGGATTTTTTCCTAATGATGCAGTACTTTTTTGTGTTTTCTTTGCTTTTCTTCATTATAATTTTGTATGATGTACTACTGTTCTTGCAATGTTTGTATACATACAATACTCCCTACTCTTTTTAGTGGGGATGAGATGGGGTTATATACTACTACGGCTTCTCACTGCTTATTATTCATGTATGCTGTAATACTTACTTTTGTTTTTTATTTCATTTATTATGGTTTTGTCTGATGCCATACACTTTTGTATATTTTCTCTTAAGTTTTTAATGGAAGATTTCCCTACTTTTATAGTGGGGATGGGATGGGGGTTATGTACAACCACGGGTTATTTATGCTTGTATTTCAAGTACGCTGTGGTACTTATTTTTTGTTTTTTGACCTCCTCCATTATGGTTTTGGATGAAGCAATATGTTTTAGTACAATTTGTTTTCACTGCAACTTCCCCTACTCTTTTAGTGGGAATGAGATGGGGGTTGTGTGCCCATAAGGATTATTTTTGTTTGTATTCCATGTGTGCAGTAAAACTTATTTCTGTTTTTGAATTCTTTTCTTATGGTTTTGTATGAAGTCATATGATTTGTATATTTTGTTTACAGTTTTCAATAAAAAATTCCCCTACTCTTTTAGCAGGGGTGGTGGAGGGCTCCTTTCTGTCTTGGGATTAGATTTGAGTTCTAGTTCTGTATTAGACAGCCTGTTTGGATATGTATGACTGTAATACTTTTTTGATTTTGTTATGATTTGTACTTTTCTGTGAGGCAACACTATTTTGTAATGTTTTGATTTTGTTATTCTAATAAAAAATTCCCCTACTTTTTTCGATATGTGCCATGGGATCTTTAACATCCACCTGAACTACCACCAATCCAGGCAGATGGGAACTCGGTTTAGCGTCTCATCAGAAAGATGGATCACATTTTCAATATTACCAGCAGAGTTTGTCTCAATTTTTTCCCACCAACGTTTTAAAAACTGATGTTGTTTTGTGGCTAGCTCCTCGTAGCTCATATCAGGGCTTCTCCTGAGCTTACGGAATTTAGCTCTGTATGATTCAGCAGTTAATTCAAACTTTTTTAACAGTGCAGCTTTTAGCTTGCTGTAATCATTGCTGTCCTCATTGTCCATTTGACCCAATGCATCCTGAGCTTTCCCAGTAAGTAACAGGGATAGCTGGAAGCCCAGGACTCTCTAGGAATTTTAGACTGAATACAAACTTTTTCAAAAGAATTTAAAAAGGCATCCATATCTTCCCCCTCTTTAAATTTGACTATTAATTTGGAGTTCAATTTGTAACCCAGTCCTGCAGTCCAAGTTAAACCCAAGCCACTTACCTGCTCTGGTGCTGCTGGTCGGAGTTGGAGCTTCTCCAGTTCGTGTTGCCACTGGCGCTCCTCTCTCTTCTCCTCTGCAGCTCACTGGTGCTCACGCACCTCATGGTCTGCCCCCTTCTGTTCTCGCTCTGCCTCCAGTTCCATCCTGCGCAACTCAATTTGCAGTCTGAGTACCTCTGGATTCAGGATACTGGTGACCATCCCCTGCTGCTGTGGCCCTTCACTGACTGTGGCCCTGCTGTCCTCCTCACTGGACCTGGACACAGCACTGGCCACTAGCCCTGCACTCGAGGTCTGGTCCCTTTCAGTCACGGTCTGTGACTTGCTGCTCTGGGTATCTGCTACAATCAGGGCCTCTATGAGGTTCTACTTTTTGGCTGTCACCTCAAACGGGACTCCTCTGTCCCCGCACAACTGCTTCAAGTAATCTACAGTGTGCCTGCTGTAGTCAGAAGCCATCTTCTTCCCTGACTATGGCTAATCTGATTTGCACTTTAGGAAAAAAAAATTAAACTGGTAGGAACTTGGCTGTACACCAAGTGATATATAGTTCTGTTTCCTTTTAAAATAAAACTCTGCCTTTTTTCTTTCTTTGCAAGAGAGTTTATGGTCTCAGCTGACACAGAGCAATAAAAGCTTGTGATACCAAAATTATGCCACCGCTGCCAGCCAATCTGTCACAAACCTACTCAGCAGGTCAGCCATCTACTCCCAAAGTGCTAACCTCCGAGTGCAGTCTTGTGAACAGTTTAACAGAACAAGGTAACCCTCTTGTCTGTTTTGTGAATTTGGATCAACCTTTGGTCTCAAATTCTGAAGGGATTCAAACTGTGAACCTCTTGCTAGCATACCCAATTCACAGGATCAGATATTTCTGTCTTTGTGGGGCCAGATATCTTTGCCTATGGGTACCTAACTAGGTATACAGAGATGAACCCTTAAAAACCTTAATAAAGACCTCAGATTTAAAATGCTTCTCTTTCCAGTTTGGTACCACCATTCAAGCTATGCCTAGTGTCTGCTATAATCATATATACTCTTCTTGCAAGTGAAGGAAAAACAAAGACAGACCAAGTAAGCTCTAAAAAGAGTTTTTACCAAAAATAGATAAAAATATGTCAAACACAAAATACAGAACTGTTATATCACAAGACATACGAATTTTTTAAAAGAACAAGTTTCAAACAGTGCAATTCTTATTACAATACTTAGAAACATAGAAACATAGACTTTGATGGCAGATAAGGACCGCTTGGCCCATCTAGTCTGCCCATTTCCCTACCTACAGGATAGGCCGCAGATCCTAGTTAACCAACAGCCTATTTCTTCCTACCCCCCACAAGAATTGCCTTATGTCTGTCCCATGCATTCTTGAATTCTCCCACAGTTTTAGACCCCACAACCTCCTCAGGAAGGCTGTTCCATGCATCCACTACCTCTCTGTGAAATAATACTTCCACATTGCCCTGAACCCCCCTTCTATCTTTTAAATTGCGTCCCTTGTTCTTGACGTCTCTTTTTCTGAAAGATGCTACCCTCTTGGACTTTGTTGATTCCACTGAGGTACTTAAAAGTTTCTATCATGTCCCCCCTCTCCCTTCTTTCCTCAAGGGTATACATATTAAGCTCCTTTAGTCTCTCTCCTCATACGGCTTCTCTTGCAGACCCTGCACCATTTTAGTTGCCCTCCTCTGGACTGCCTCTATCCTGTCTATGTCCTTGCGGAGATGGGGTCTCCAGAACTGGACGCAGTACTCCAGATGGGGTCTCACCAACTGTCTGTACAGAGGGATAACAACTTCCTGTTTTCTGCTGCTGATGCCTCTCCCTATACATCCCAGTATACCCACAGCCCTCCCTACTGCCTTCTCACATTGCTTGCTAACCTTAAGGTCATCTGATATGATTACCCCCAGGTCCCTTTCCTTTTTTGTTGTTGTTACTACCTCCCCCCCATTGTGTATTCTTCCCCTGGGTTCTTGTTTCCCAGGTGCATTATTTTGCACTTCTTTGCATTGAATCCTAGCTGCCATACTTCTGACCATTCCTCCAACCTTGCCAAGTCCTTTTCATCCTTTCCACGCCTCCTTGTGTATCAACCCTGTTGCAGATCTTTGTGTCATCTGCAAAAGGCATACTTCCTTCCAGTCCCTCTGCAATGTCACTGATGAAGACATTAAAAGGACTGGACCCAATATACTGAACCTCAAATTTTCACTAGTAACCCCTCTTTCTTAGAGTGGACTCCATTTACAATTACCTTCTGTGTCCTGTTGTCAGCCAATGTATTTCCAGGCTACCACCCTGGGACCCACTCCCAGGCTGGTTAATTTGACTATTAATCTTTTGTGTGGGACTGTGTCAAATGCCTTGCTAAAGTCTAGGAAGGCCATGTCCACAGCCCCTCCTGGTCTACTACTTTGGTCACCCAGTCAAAGAAATCTATTAGATTGTCTGACATAACCTTCCGCTATGAACCCATGCTGCCTTGGGCCCTGTGCCCCACTGGCCTCTAGGTACTCAACTATTCTTTCCTTCAGAAGTAACTCCATCACTTTCCCTACCACAGAGGTCAGACTGACAGGTCTGTAGTTTCCTGCCTCTGTCTTGGTCCCACTTTTGTGAAGGGGAATCACATCCGCCTTCCTCCAGTCCTTGGGTACCACACCATCCTCTCCATGATTTATTAAAAAGAGTAGCCAGTGGTTTCACTAGTTCCTCCTTAATTCTTTTAGAATTCTGGGTGAATTCCATCAGGCCCCATTGCTTTGTCCACCTTCAGTTTTAGGAGTTCTTTCAGAACCCTTTCTTCTGTGAAAGGACTGGGATCGACCCCCCTATCAAGAGTGCTTCTGTTAATTGGATTAGGCACTTCCCCCTCCTCTTTTATGAATACTGAGCAGAAATATTCATTCAGTATCCCTTCTTTTTCACTGTCCCCCTCTGCCCACCCACCGTTCATTCTATTCATCCTCACTATCCCTCCCTTTGTCTTTCTACACTCACTGATGTACCTACAGGCAAACTATAAAGTATCTCCTGAAACACAACCTCCTCTCTGGCTCCCAGCATGGATTTCAAAAAGGCCATAGTACTTCTACTGCCCTTCTGAAACTTACCAATGATATTTACACAGCCATGGACTCCGGTCTCTTGACAGGCACCACTTTCATTGATCTCACCAAGGTTTTTGACCTTGTTGATTACACCCTTCTCCTTTCAAAGCTTACCTCCCTTGGCTTTTTAGCTGAATCAGTGAACTGGTTCCGTAGTTATCTATCAAATTGACAGCAGGCTGTTGCTTTTAACTCAGCACTGTCAGACCTGTCATCCATACATGCTGGTGTCCCACAGGGATCCATACTTGGCCCACTGCTCTTCTCGATCTTCATAAATGACCTCCCACAATGAGTGTCTGCTTGCTCTACCTTGCTCTATGCAGATGACCTTGTACTCTACCAAAGTGCCAGCAATGTATTGGACTTAAATAACTGTCCATCTCTAGAGTTCCAGAACATACAATCCTGTCTTACTGCAAACCGTCTTGTTCTCAATGAAATGAAAACTCAGGCAATGCTCTTTGGCTCTCCGGCTAAATTAAAAGTTAATAGGAACTTTTTCAATATATCCTGTTCTGACAATTCCCTGTTAGTCAACACCACATCCTTTAGATACCTTGGTATTCTTCTTGATGAATCCTTGGACTTTGATCTCCACATCACTGCAACTTGTAAATCAGTCAATGCCAAGATTGGAGGAGCCTACCGTATTAACTATGCCCTTACCCCATCAGCTAGGCTTGCCGTGGCACAAGGCCTTCTTCTCCCATCCTTGGCTTATGGCTCTGTCATCTATCTAGGTGCAACCAAGACCTCCCTCCATACATGGGACACTACATATAATAACATTTGCCGTTATGCTTCTACCTCTCCTTGGCTCAAACATCATTGTCTGCTCTATGTGGACCTAGAATGGCCTAGTCCTGTGGCCTATTGCCTCCTATCTTAAGACACCTTAATTGATGGAACTATAAGAGCAGGCCTCCCTCAATCTCTTGCATTGCTACTACATCCTCAAACCCCCTCCTATGGTCTCTGTTCAGTTGACCAGATACCTCTGTACATGCCTAGATGTAGGACCACAATGGGTACTTGAGCTTTCTCCCATGCTACCCCTAAATATTGGAATACTATCCCTCAAGCAATTCATCTTGCCCCTATACATACTGGCTTTAAGAAGCTCCACCGTCAACACCTACTCACAGTAAGTCCCTGTACCTGTTTCCAGCCAGCATAAACCCATCCCCTGCTCTGCATGCCCTTTTTCTACTTCCACCCTACCTGTTTTACACCCCAAACTACCCTCTTCTCCTCTACCCCTTCCACCTCACCCCCCCAAATACTGTTGTATCTCGGACTTGCTAACTGGCATTTTACTGCTCACTATTTCATGCTAACGATTTATATGAATCTCTTAACCTGTGTTGCACTTATCTCATTCTTCTCAATGATCTTGTTATCCATGTTTTTGACTACCCACTTTGATTGACCATGTATTATTTAGTCTTATTAATGTTTGAGATGTTCTTTACTCTCATGGCTAACTCTTTACTGTATGGTTTATGTGTGCTGCATCACACTGATGTTGTTGTTTTGTGTTTCACTTGTATCCTCCCAGGTCATCCCTGAAAATAGGCATTCCTATGTCTAGTGTACCCACCCGGTCAACAAAAGCAAATAAATAAATAAATATAAAAGGTTTTATCTCCCTTCTTAACTGAGTTGGCTATCTTTTCCTCAGTTTGGGCCTTTGCTATTCTGACTTCCCTCCCTGTTTCCTTCTGCCTTAACTGGTACAGCTCTCTGTCCTGCTCCTTCTGTGTTTCCTTATACTTCTGGAATGCTATCTTTTTCTTCCTGACTTTCACAGCCACCTCTTTTGAGAACCATAGTGGCTTTTTCTTTCATTTTGATTTGTTTATTTACTTCACACAAAGACTTGTTGCCTCTGTGATGGCAGTTTTGATGATTCCCCATTGTTGCTCCACACCTCCTTCTAGCCTGTTTGCTAGTGCTTTTCTAAATACCTGCTTAAAAGTGCTCACAGATGTTTTGTTGTCAGAGTTTAGATAAAAGTGTCTCTGAAGTAAAACAGAATATTCCTTAAAGCAAACTGTATTTGCCAACCCCTTTTTGGGTGAGGCCACCTAGCTCCTCCTCTGTCAGAATATATATCAAAAAATATATATTTAATGAAAAAAACAGGATGTCTTAATAAAGCATTAAGAGTCTGTGACCTCAGTATAATTCAATTTCTCATATAACCCTTTGATGTAGAGGGTCTACTGTCCCTCACAGACATCAAAGAAACATTTATGACTTTGCACCCTTGTATAATAACTTGGGTTTTCCTCCAAAGTCATAAACAGGGATATTTCCTTTCCTGCCAGCTGGCCAGCTAATTAAGCTAGATCAGCAGGATATCCCTGATTAAGGTCTGTTCTACTCTGTCATTTGCTTCAGGCCTGCCATGTAACAACCTATATCTAAAACCAGTGTGTGTGATCTCACATGCTGTTTCAACATTTCTCATGGCTTTCATCTTTCAGCTGAAACCTGGGGGGGTGAAGTCACTCCTAGAGCACCAGATTTTCAGCAGAGACAGTCAGTAATACATTTTATATTTATAAAAAAATGATACAGCACTCAGAACTGTCTGTCCATGTCTCAACCATCACCTAATAAAATTCTACACTAGCAATCTGACTACTTTTGACCTTTATACTAATAGCCCTCTCATAAGCATGTTATAGAAATATTTATAACAGTAGACAGCTGATATCAACTATCAAATTACTTCAACTCTCATAGCAAGTGATCTCTTCTGAGCAACAGGATAAATGGACAGTCAGCCATTCCAACATCCAATTTTTTAAGTGGCATGATTTATTTAAATATTCTTGCTGCCACGGTACTGCCAGGATGGAATTCCAGAGTGCTACCCTTCTATATGAAAGTGAGGCCCTGCCAATTTCCAAGAACAATCTTTGGGGGAGATATTCCAAGCCCAAAGCAGGTCTGAGTCATTGCATATGAGCTCTTATCTCGAACAGTTCTATTATATATCCTGGGAATTTCCCCTTCCAGACTTAAATCATAAACTGACGAAGGTTAAGATTCCTTCTGTCCCATGGACCCAGCCAATTCAATTTAGTATACAGCCCACAATGATGTGTCTTTCTGGGCACATCAAGGATGTAGTGAGCAAGCCTGTTATACATAGTATCCAGTCTGTCAAGCTGTGTCCCCGAGGCCCCAGTGTACAGTAGGTCACCATAATCCATTTCCAGAACTGTCACTGTATTAGCAATCCATAATCATACATCAGTTGACATACTTTGCTTCAAATGATATAAAACACCTAACTTCTTATTTGTTTTTTTTTATTACCAAATCAATATCAACATCCCATTTTAACAAACTATCTAACCAAATGCCCAAATATTTGTAACTATTAACTTGCATTATATTGGTTCCATCTAAAGTTTTAATTTCCAGGTAGCATCTTTCTCAGGTGCTGGTGATTTACCAAAGAGTAAAGATTGTGTCTTTTTGTTGTTTAATTTCAACAGAGCCACCAAAGATGCACCAGCCTAGAAGGGCAAGAGTAGCTCTCCAGCCCCCTCTAGCTCCTGGAGGTGTCCCTCTAAGTAAGTAAGGGGTCTACTGAGAAACATATGATCTTCTTGTCTCAGAACCAGACAATCAGGAACTTAAAGGGCACAGAGGCAGTAAGTAAGTAGAGAGAAAAAAAAACAGAGGAAAGAGTAAGGATTCCAAATAATAGTGAAGGGGCAGAAATAAGACATGATGGGAGTGGTGCAGTGCAGTGGAGTGGCTGTGGAGCAGCAGTCTTCGGGAGACATTCTGGAGGATGCGGTGTTGTCCCATCTGCAGGCACTTCTCTGGGCAGAGGGGGGAGGTTGCTCATCTCCAGGCTAAGTTGTCCAGGATTTGTGGGACCTCTTCTTCCATCCAGGGACCACCAGGGCCACTGCCATTGCCTCAGAGGTTGCCAAGAAAGAGGAGCAGTTGGACCACAGTGGGCACAGGGAGAGTGAGGGTAGTGGAACAGAGGCACATCCCTCCAGTTGTACCTCTCCACAATTCCTATGTGGGAGGCACCCACAGTAGAGACCAAGGAGGATGCTGGGAATCTCCACAAAGGAGACCCACAGGAGGGTGGCATGGGACCCCACAGGGGAAGGAAACCACTCCTGGTGGGGGACTCCATTGTTAGAAAGGTAGAACTGGGGGAGGAAGGGGAGAGGGAGGTAAGGTGCCTGGTGCCATGGCTTGGAGGGACAGGGAGAGAATCCTCAGGATTGCCAGAGCAGCTGCACAGGTGAGAGAGCTGGATGTCATTGTTCACCTAGGGACAAATGACCTGGCTAAGAAAGGGATCAGAGCAGTGCAGGAAGAGTTTGTGGAATTGTGGAGGGGCCTTAGACAAGTAGCATGCACGATAACCTTCTCAGAGTTGCTGTCTGTCTATGGTGTACAAGAGGCTAGGGTGCTCCACACCATGGAATTCAATCAGTGTTTGAAAAACTGGTGTAGAGCTCAGGGATTTTGCTTCATTGGGGACTGGGGGTCCACCTGGAGTGATGCAAGCCTATACTGGCATGATGGGCTGCATCTGTCCAGGAGGTAAACCAGGATCCTAGGTGATAGGTTTAAATGCTTCATTGGAAAGTATTTAAACTAGCCAAGGAGGGAGGCACTAGAAAGGAGCAGGGAAATTTTAACCTCCACCAAAAAAGTCATGGTAGTAAGTGCAGTACACACCAACATAGAGATGTCGATAGGGAGAAGGGCAGGGATAAATGGAGAAAGTGACAAAGGCAAGAATGACAGGGATGGGGCAAAAAGGAGTAAGGCCATCAGGAAATGGAGTATAATGAGTACCAATGCCTGCAGCCTGGGCAACAAGCTCCCTGAACTGGTAGCCTTGATGGAAGAGTGATGCCTGGATATCGTAGCAGTCACAGAAACATGGTACACAGAGAACCATGACTGGGATGTTAACATAGCAGGGTATGTAACCTACAGGAGAGACAGGGAGGGGAGAAGAGGGGAAGGAGTAGCTCTCTATGTAAAGGAAGGGATAAAAGCAACTGAACAAAACAGTAAACAGGGAGGAGAGGAGAGGAGACACTGTGGGTCACCTTGGAGACTGGAAGTGACACCATAATTCGCACAGGGGTTGTATACAGACACGCAGGTCAGGGGGAGGGAATGGACAAGGATATGATAGAAGGCATTCTTAGGATGGCAGAGAAATGGGAGATTCTGTTAATGGGAGACCTGAATATGCCAGATGTTAACTGGAGCACACTTGCTCCAGTCACATCCAACAGCAGGGCCATTCTCGATGCCCTACAGATGGCATGCCTTAGACAGCTAATTTTGGAACCCACTCATGAGGGAGCAATCATAGACCTCATACTCTTAAGTGGGGACAGTGAGAGGATCTCAGATCTAGAAGTGGGTTGCCATCTGGGAACAAGGGACCATCAAACAGTGTGTTTCATGTTAAACTCAGCTACAGAGTCAAGCCATACAAAAGTGAGGGTACTGGACTTCAGGAGGGCTGACTCTGGCAAGATGGGAGAGTGCCTCAGAAAAGCACTAGCAAACAAGCTAGAAGGAAAGGTGGAGCAACAATGGGGAATCATCAAAACTGCCATCATAGAGGCAACAAGCCTTTGTGTGAAGCAAATAAACAAATCAAAATGAAAGAAAAAGCCACTGTGGTTCTCAAAAGAGGTGGTGGGGAAAGTCAGGGAGAAAAAGATAGCATTCAGGAAGTATAAGGAAACACAGAAGGAGCAGAACAGAGAGCTGTACCAGTTAAGGCAGAAGGAAGCAGGGAGGAAAGTCAGAATAGCAAATGCCCAAACTGAGGAAAGGATAGCCAACTCAGTTAAGAAGGGGGATAAAACCTTTTATAGGTACATCAGGGAGTGTAGAAAGACAAAGGGAGGGATAGTGAGGCTGAATAGAATGAACAGTGGGCTGGCAGAGGGGGTTAGTGAAAAAGCAGGGATACTGAACAAATATTTCTGCTCAGTATTCACAAAAGAGGAGGGGGAGGTGCCTAATCCAATTAACAGAAGCACTCTGGATAGGGGGGGTCAATCCCAGTCCTTTCACAGAAGAAAGGGTTCTGAAAGAACTCCTAAAACTGAAGGTGGACAAAGCAATGGGGCCTGATGGAATTCACCCCAGAATTCTAAAAGAATTAAGGGAAGAACTAGTGAAACCACTGACTACCCTTTTTAACAAATCATGGGAGGATGGTGTGGTACCCGAGGACTGGAGGAAGGTGGATGTTATTCCTCTTCACAAAAGTGGGACCAAGATAGAGGCAGTAAACTACAGACCTGTCAGTTTGACCTCTGTGGTAGGAAGGTGATGGAATCACTTCTGAAGGAAAGAATTGTTGAGTACCTAGAGGCCAATGGGGCACAGGACCCAAGGCAGCATGGGTTCACAGTGGGAAGGTCATGTCAGATGAATCTAATTGATTTCTTTGACTGGGTGACCAAAGTAGTAGACCAGGGAGGGGCTGTGGACATGGCCTTCCTAGACTTTAGCAAGGCATTTAACACAGTCCCACACACAAGATTAATAGTCAAATTAACCAGCCTGGGAGTGGCTGCCAGGGTGGTAGCCTGGGTAAAACATTGGCTGGACAACAGGACACAGAAGGTAATTGTAAATGAAGTCCACTCTGAAGAAAGAGGGGTTACTAGTGGGGTACCGCAGGGTTCAGTACTTGGTCCAGTCCTTTTTAATGTCTTTATAAGTGACATTGCAGAGGGACTGGAAGGAAAAGTATTCCTCTTTGCAGATGACACAAAGATCTGCAACAGGGTAGAAACACAAGGAGGCATTGAAAGGGTGAGAAGGAACTTGGCAAGGTTGGAGGAATAGTTGGAAGTATGGCAGCTAGGATTCAATGCAAAGAAGTTCAAAATAATACACCTGGGAAACAAAAACCCAGGGGAAGATTACACAATGGGGGGCTAGTAACAAAAACAAAAAAGGTAAGGGACCTGGGGGGTAATCATATCAGATGATCTTAAGGTTAACAAGCAATGTGAGAGGGCAGTAGGGAGAGCTGAGGTATACTGGGATGTATGGGGAGAGGCATCACCAGCAGAAAACAGGAAGTTGTTATCCCTCTGTACAGACAGTTGGTGAGATCCCATCTGGAGTACTGCGTCCAGTTCTGGAGACCCCATCTGTGCAAGAACATAGACAGGATAGAGGCAGTCCAGAGGAGGGCAACTAGAATGGTGCAGGGTGCGCAAGAGAAGCCATATGAGGAGAGACTAAAAGAGATTAATATGTATACCCTTGAGGAAAGTGGGGGGGGGACATGATAGAAATGTTTAAGTACCTCAGTGGAATCAACAAAGTCCAAGAGGGTAGTATCTTTCAGAAAAAGAGACATGCAAGAACAAGGGGACACAATTTAAAGATGGGGGCAGTTCAGGGGCAATGTGAGGAAGTATTTTTTTCACAGAGAGGGTAGTGAATGCATGGAACAGCCTTCCTGAGGAGGTTGTGGGGTCTAAAACTGTAGGAGAATTCAAGAATGCATGGGACAGACATAAGGCAATTCTTGTCAGGGGTAGGAAGAAATAGGCTGTTGGTTAACTAGGATCTGCGGCTTATCCTGTAGGTAGGGAAATAGGCAGACTAGGTGGGCCAAGCAGTCCTTATGTGCTGTCAAAGTCTATGTTTCTATATGGCTTTTTAAGTAATCCTGGATTTGCGTAAATGCCAACTGAAGCTTTTTGTTTATGAACTCTACTGAATGCTCCTCCACATATAACATGGTGTCATCTGCGTATAGATGATAAATAATATCTGGGTCTGAAAAACGGAGTTTGTTAATATAAATATTAAGCAAAAGTGGCCACAGTATTGAGCCCAGTGCGAGCCCAGTTTTATGGGGGCCAATGATGACCTATATGGCCATATCACTACCTGCTGTTTATGTTCCAGTAAAAAAGTTTAAAACCAGTTGAGCTAAAGACCACTCAAACCAATTTCATTGAACCTGTACAGAGAATCCCGTGGTCTAACATATCGAAACCTATCAATAAGTCTATGAATAGAGCACCCATGAGCATTCTCCTGTCCAGGCTCAACTTCAAATCGCTTACCACTTTAGCCAAAGCTGACTGAGTGCTATGGAGAGGTCTAAACCCTGAATGATATTTATTTAGGATATTATTGGTCTTTAGAAACTGCTTTTAATTGCCCTGATATTAATCTCTTGAGAATTTTGGAGATCTGAGGGAGCAAGGATATCGGTCAGTAATTTGTAATGTCTTGCCTACAGTTGGTCTTAAAAACTGGGATCACCTTTGTTGATTTCCAACTCTCTGGGAATACTCCCTTATTAATCAGTTAACTATATATGAGAAAGGGTAGGCAATACAAGGAACCACATATTTCAGCAATTTTGAGGGGATTCTATCCAAACCTGCCACCTTAGTGGATGATCGCTTATCGACCACCCACTTCATGACCACACTCGTGGTGACTGGTAACTCCAGTCTGAAATTGGTGTTTGGCACTTGCCCACTTGTACAATTTATAGAGATACTAGACATGAGGAACAGACAGCAGGCAGGGATGTGGGCAGAGGGTAAGTGCTGGCCTTAGTCTTGGTGTTGTGGGGGTCAGGTTGGCATTATTGTGGGGTACAGGAGGCTATCAAGACAGGAGAGGGACCAATGGACACCAGGGGATTTATTCATCAGTTGAGGGAGAGGGTACCACTACACACCTGAGTTTTCTACTATTATATCAATGGTGATAAGGTGATGGAAGGCATATCACTGCATACCAGTGAATTATTTCATATGGAGATTGGGTGAGGGAAGGGAGAAGGTTTTGTTTTTTTAATATACTACACTAGTGCTGTGTGTGTGTGTGTGTGTGTGTGTGTGTGTGTGTGTGTGTGTGTGTGTGTGTGTGAGGGGATGATTTGCACACCACTGTGGGCTTTTTTAAAAGTAGAGTTCCGAATGCAATACTGGCACTGCCCAAGTATCCTTTTGGCACTCCCAAAACTCTTTCAGTATTCCACCGTGAACTGTATGCAAGATAGTCACCTAATTTGCAAGAGTGCAGTGGAGTATTTAGCATGAATGCACTAACCACTTACTAAACTGGCTACTATACAGAATGTGTCTCTTTGAATGTAGCTGCTGCTGCATTAACAGGCTGTCAGCTGTGCTATATCCAGTTAGTACAGTCTGTTTCTGCTGGCACATTCGTATGTTCATAGTATGGCACTAATCCTGCTAATGCTATGCCAATTGTTTGAATTGAAAATTAAGCCAAAGATGTTTATTGCATGCAAAAAATACACTGTACTTTGGGTCTTTCTCAGTCACACAAGAATCATTCTTGTTTGACCACTCTCCTCTACTTGACAAAGGCCATACATCTCTATCTAAAGACCTCAGCATACATTCAAAAACAAGTGGACTTGACACTGTCTCTCCTTTAAGCTGGAAAACTGCTCAGGTTTATTATAGACCCGTTTACACTGAACAAGCTGTTACACACCAGTGTGGCTCACACTGGAGTCAGTCTGCACCTGGTCATTTATAAAGAAACCAGTGCTGTAGACCACTTAAGGATGCCAGCTTCCTTACCGATGTCTTGGAAACTGAATTGTGGGACCTATCCTGCAAGGAATGCGCTATATGCTGTGCTGCTAAATTACCCTCAGACAGTGATGTGTAAAGTGGCCACCATTTACGTTACACTTGAAAATGTCCACACCAGTTTAGCTGCTCTGTCTGGGAGAGGAGCAGAAGATCCACACCAGTTTGATGCCTGCACAGTTTGCACTTGCAAGTGTACACTGCTGTGGGTATCCAAACCACCTGCAGTACCTTAACTGCCTATTCAGCCAAATGAAAACAGCTTTTTTTCTGAGATCCCAAACTTCAGATTCTTTTTAGCACTCTAGCTACTTACTGTACATTTATCTTCCTGAAACTGGAGACAAATCTCAAAAAATGTTTTCATTTCAGAGAATGGAGCATACTTGTTTTTTTTCTACAGTTGGCAGATGCTCTTTTCTTCAAAATGTTATCTGACATGACACTTACTTTATAAAGGCTTCTTTCTCAGGGGACAAAATCTCCATACAGGAGTCACTGCATACAAGCAAGCAAAAAAAAAAAGAAAGTAAAAACACTGGTAACTTCCGCAGAACACAATTGTATGTAAGCCTCCCCCCAAGTAAATGTTAATGTATTCCTGCAATAAGCAGGCAGTAATAGAGTTGTAGTGGTTTGGGGGTATGATGTTAAAACAGCAAAACAAAAATAGTGACAATTGTATAAGCGCATCAACACTAGCACCAGCAAACAGAGTGAAGGAAAACAAGTGAACCGTCAAAATAGAGGAAAGCAGAAAAAAAAATAACTGCAAACTAACAGAACACCACCCAGAAAAATATCAACAACATCAAGAAGAATAGACCTCGTACCATATTTGTTCAAAAATTGTATGCGTGGGGCTTTGCACCCTGCACCCACTATGTCATGACAGATGTACAGCTTCCAACTTGCCCCAAAACACACTTATTTCCTACTACTAAAATGACCATTAACAAACACGTTCATGCTCATATACACATGTGTTATTAATACCCGGTAGCTCAACTGACACTCACTATTTCTGAATCGCTGTTAGTCATGCACTCAAATGCAGTTGCTCTTTTGATATGACACTGTGGTTTAGGTAGGTGCAAAAAATGACTAAATGGTTCCAAACATGTGGTGCATTTACACTTACCTCTCGGTTGTGGTGCAGTCTTCTCCATTTTGTCACTACTCCACCAGCATCGCACCCAATATGCAGTGTTGCAGGGTCAGTCTACAGTTCAAATTTGACTTCCTGCATTACTGCCTACATTTACGTTGGACTGAATACACTTTTGAAATCAATATAAAAACCTAAAGTATAGACGTTTTGCTACATTTTTTTTATATTAATGTAGAGGGCATAAATGACATTACAGTAAGATTGACTAACTAGTTGTTATTTTTTTCAACCAAGAGATTACTTTACCATGTTACCACTGACTGCATCAATCACAATGGTTTATACTTAAGTACATTATGGGGTCCTTATGATACCAGTCCTGCCTATCACTGCAATACTTGGGAAATGTGATTGAGAGAAAATAAATGTATGAAATGTTTAAATGGTTCAAGATGGCCACCACAAATCTGGCATTTTTTCTTTGATATGGGGTATCACAGGGCTGCACTTCTGCAGGCAGCATAGTATGTTCACATGCTAGCCCAAACGCCTGCACTGGTACACAAACCCTTAGAAACACTGGGCAGGATTTTCAGAGCTCCAGGGATGCCGCAAGACCCTGGTGTGCCACACAAATGATGCATGGAGCTTGTGGCAGTCCCTTGTCAATGACTGGGATTTTCAATCCCTTGTGCCCAGTGCCCCTCCTTAGACCACAGTTTTGTGGTCTAGCGTGTGCCACCCTGGGAGGCTATTACATGGTGCTTGCACCAGAGCATTGATGCAAGCTGCTGTAAACCAAGTAAAACATTGCAACTGCACCTGAGCTTTGAAAATCGGGTGCAACTTCAGCAAAGAGGGTTGGCACACCACGAAGGATAAAGTCCTGTGGTGCAGGGTGGGACTCAAGCCCTGTGCCAACATTTGAAAATCCAGCCCCTTGACTGCGTTGAGGTGCAGTGGAGCAACTTAAAATGATCTGGCAGCTGTTTATACTGCTGGATCTGCACCAGCATAATTCATCTGCACTGCTCATGGTGTTGCAGATCCAATGGTGTAAACATGCCTATAGACTGTCATAGGGGCATGGGCGAACAAGATCACCAGAGATCACAGGTGTATTGCGATGGGAAAGAGGAAACTACTGGACACTCAAAGTTGATTGATGCTGGCAGAGCAGCAGAGGAACCAATAGCACATTTATGGGGGATTGGGAGAGGGGAACCCATGGATCATCAGGAAACCATTGACTTGGAGGGTTACGGGGAAGGGAGGAACTTTCCTACCAGGCACTCTAAGTGCCCTACACCACTAATGTGGTGCGACATTGTATCTTACAACAGAAACTGGGTGCATGCTTCATTGCCATTATTTGCTCTTAGCATGGCTGTACATGCATCTACTCAAGAAGATATGCCTACCACTGGTGACAAGGAAGTAAGACTGCAAGTAGTGTAACAGTGGTGACCAGTGGAAAGATACACTATTTACAGTGAAACCAGCCATGATGCAATGCATTAACCTGCAGTAAATGGCATGTCACAAAATACTGCATAACAACAGGGCTTAATTGCCATTGAATTACACAGTTCCCTGCAATATACTGCAGCATTTTGTGATGTAGTGCAACGTTACTGCACTGCATCCTGGCACAGATATCCAACTGAAATGAATATGGATTATTTGTGATATAAAGTATTTTGATATTATGTATTTGAATACTCTGCACTATGTCACTAGCTACCAATGTACAATATATAAGTTAAAATGTACTCTTAAAAGCAATGCCATCTAGAAGTGAGAACTGCAGTTAATCTTAACATTGCTGAGAAACAGTAACCATACAGTAATCTCTAGTAGGGGCTTTTAGGACTACAATATATGAGGTGCAAGGCTAGGTCTAGTCTCACATCTAAAGAGAACTTGCCTTTTGTTGAATAGTTGTAGTAGCAGCTTTGGAGATTCATGGAACTAGATTTGGTTTCCAGCAAGTAATGAAGGTACTTCTGCCTAGGTAGGGGAACAAACACTACATTGTCCTATTTTTTGTGGGGGGGGGCATAGAAGCATAGACTTTGACACAGATAAGGACAACTTGGCCCACCCAGTCTACCCATTTACCTATCTATTGGATAAACTGCAGATCCTAGTTTTACCAACAGCCTACTTCCTCCTACTGTACTTCCTCCTACCTCCCACTAGAATTTCCCTATGTCTTTCCCATGTATTCTTAAGTTCCCCCACTGTTTTTGACCCCACAACCTCCTTAGGAAGGCCATTCCATTCATCCACCACCCTCTCCAAAGGTTATTCCTGTGTTACACAGACAATGAAGAATTCTTGTGGATCCCTCAGCACATCAGGTTCTACACATGGAAGGGATCTTTGGAATAAAATGACAAATCTTTTTGTTTGGTGTTATAACCTAAATAAAATAAAAATCACCCATATGCTCTTCAAATCTGTCAAACTTGTTTTGCTGTGACTTTATATTGTATATCTCTTCATTCCTTGGTTGAGTCCTTTCACAGTGTGTATAGTTATAGAAATACTTTCTTCTTATGATGTACTTTGTAGCCAGTCAATATTGTTTATTCCTAACCAATCCAGACACTCTTAAAATCATAACAGGGTGTCATGTGCACACAGTTCTAAAATTCTGAAATTCTAAGTTAAGTTGCATACCCCATTTCTCAGAGGGGATTCTCTTATTTTCAACAAACTGAAATATTTAGATTTTTTCTTTAAATTAAACTTCCCTTTAAAAATGAACATGGTTTTTATATGTTGATATGTACATTTTCAGCATCTGTTATGGTTATAGCAGTGCCTTGTGAAGTTGCCAGAACAGCCCAGCTTTGCTTTACAGTTCTCTCACACAAATAGCTTGAAAAGGCATTCTTATAACCATAATAGATGCCAAAATTGTACATAAAAACATATATTGTTAGCCATTACCCATCACTTGATAAGAGTCTCATAGTTTCTTGATAGTTCCCTTTCCTGTTTGTAAAATGCGTGTGTATAATTTCCAATCTTCAATTTTCTGCTTCCTCCTTGTATAATTTGTACTGATGTAGTCTTGACTTTATTTGTCATTTTGCTTGAATGTCTTATTTGGCCAGCCTAGAATCCTCTCCTGTATTATCATTATGATTATTATTATTATTCACCTTTTTGTACTCTCTTTTGGTTCATCTGATCAATTTTAATTAGGGCAGGGTAATGTTTTGTCCCTTTTTGCAGGCAAAAATTGTGCAAAACCCCATATTTTATGGTTCTTGTTTGTACAAAAATGAAAAATGTGGTAATTTTCATTCATTTGGCAAATTTACACAAAGCATACATGTACAGAAAATTAAACATGTTCATGCAAAATTTGGTTTAGAAAATCCTGCATAAATTATTTCCACACTAAAACTAATATAATGATGTGAAAATTGTAAAGTTTGTGAGATGTTTCCCATGTAAATGTTCAACTTTCATGCAATTTCTGCATTAGCACTAAATATTTTCTTGAAAATGCTCAAGTCAATATCTCATTGCCCAGCTGTAACACACATGTAACTCTATCCATCAGACTATTACAGTAAACCTCTTTTTATCTGTCATAGGGCAAACAAACCCTTCCCTTTGCTCCCTGCTACTATCATCCTTACCATATCCTAGATAAAGCAACAAGATCCAGGTTTCTAATACTCCCCTGCTACTATTTGGGGAGGTGGAGCTTAGTCAGAGTTGAGGTAGCAAGTGAGTTTTGTTTTCTCAGAAGAAGCCAGAAGGGGAAGGAAACATATTCAATTCAGTGCTTTACAGTAACTGGTAAATGCTATTTTTCTTTTAAACTTAGATTGTGGGCTTTTAGTGACACTGTACTTTCTTTGCTGTCTTTACTTAGAATTGTTTTTGGGCTGCTGAAAATTTAAAACGTAGTGGTGGTGTATTTCTTTGCTGTCTTTAATTGCTGCAAATTTAATCTTGACTTGTCTGACTTGCCCTGTAGTTTGGGTGAGGGGTGTTAATTGTCTGTCCTCTGACCTCAGCTACATGATAACTGGAGGTGGGGCTTAGTCAGAGTTGAGGTAGCAAGTGAGTTTTGTTTTCTCAGAAGAAGCCGGAAGGGGAAGGAAACATATTCAGTTCAATGCTTTACAGTAACTGGTAATTGCTATTTTTCTTTTAAACTTAGATTGTGGGCTTTTAGTGACACTGTACTTTCTTTGCTGTCTTTACTTAGAATTGTTTTTGGGCTGTTGAAAATTTAAAATGTAGTGGTGGTGTATTTCTTTGCTGTCTTTAATTGCTGCAAATTTAGTCTTTGCCCCCCTCCCTCCCCTTCCCCAACTCTTAATTATATGCCCTGTTAAATCTGATTGACAGGAGCTAAACACAGGGGATAGTAAGGGGTGTGGAGTAGGAAGGGCATAAGGGGGTAGAGGCCCACCCTCAGCACAACAAGTGTTTTGACTCATTTATTTATTTATTGGTTTATTTATTTTTTTTAAAGAAAAGTATCTCAGGATCAGTGGCAGGATTTTTAGGACAGTAAATTAATAAAAAGGGAAGTAGGAGAGCTTCAGTAGCAGACAAATAGTGGAATAGCAGTATAATTGCAGTATAATGTGGGGATTGGTGCAATGCAGTGGCTGTGGGGCAGCCATATTCAGGCAGACCTTCTGGACACTGAGGTGCTGCCCTATCTGCATGCATCTCTCTGGACTGTGGGATGAGGTAGCCAGACTCAGAGTGGAAGTAAACTGGGTCAGGAGTACCATCACCCCTATCCAGAGACCACCCAGTCCAATGTAACTGCCTCAAAGGATGCCGAGAATGAGGAGCACTTGGATGACAGTGGGCTCAGGGAGGGTTAGAGCGGTCAGGCAGAGGCACATCCCAGATCCTATTCCACTCAAGAACTCATATGCCACACTGGCAAACAGGGACAACCAAATAGATGTACCCAGAGAAGTGGAAAGAAAGGATGTGGAGGTTAGCCAAGGAGGTGACCTCAGCGGGGAGAGCAGTGGACCCCAGAGGAGGAGGAAGCGAATCCTGGTGGGGGACTCCATCATAAGAGGGATCTAGCTAGGAACACCGGAGGGGGAGGACAGGGAGGTGAGGTGCCTACCAGGCACCACTGCATGGAGGGATGGAAGGAAGATCCTGGGGATCACTGGGAAGGCAAGACGGAAGGGTGAGCTGGATGTCATTATCCACCTAGGTACTAATGACCTGGCAAATGGGGAGCCAAAGCAAGTTCAAGAAGAGTTTAGGAAATTGGGGAGGGGTCTCAAGCAAGTGGCTACTTCTGTCACTTTCTCAGAAGTACTACCTGCGAAAGGCAAGGGAGAGCATAGGGGTGCATGCACCAGGAACTTTAACTCATGGTTGAGGAACTGGTGCTGTGAGGAAGGGTTTGGATTCATTGGTGACTGGGGACCCATCAGGAAGGATGGAGATTTGTTCAAGCCTGACAGCCTGCATCCATCCTGGAGGGGAATCCAAGCACTCAATGATAAGTTTAAATGCTACATTGACAAGCACTTAAACTAGCAAGGGGGGGCGGCAGGCCATCAAGGTGGATACCTACTTGCTCACCCCCCACAGCTACCAGTGGAACCATTGAACCAGAGGAGTGGCTATCTCTACAAAGCAGTGTGCAAAAGACGGAGATTAGCACCCAAGAGGTGGATAGGCAGAAAAGGCGCAAAATTCAACAGAAGGGCAGACAGCAAGGAGAACCAGGGATAAAGGACAACCAAGGAAGGGGCTGGAGTAGAACAGCAAAACAATCTAGGGAGGTCAAATCATGGAAAGCCATGTGTGCCAATGCCAGGAGCCTTAGCAACAAGATGGAAGATCTGGAGGCTGTCATGGTGCAGTCAGACCTGGACATTGTGGCCATCACTGAAACCTGGTGTAATGATAACCATGACTGGGAGATGGCCATACCTCTACAACATATTCAGAAGAGACAGGGCAAGTAGGAAGGGAGGAGGAGGTGGTACTGTGTGAAAAATGACATAAGGGGCACAGAGATCCAGGAGGAACAAAATGGGGAGAGATACTGTGGGTTAAGCTGGAAAGGAAAATGGAGCCAGCCATCCACACAGGTGTGGTATATAGACCACCAGCCCAGGAGGAAGAAACAGATAGGAGTTGATGCTAGCCATCCAAAGGATGGCAGACAAGAGGTGAGGTAGTACTGGTTGGAGACTTCAATATTCCAGACATGGACTGGAGCATCCAGCAGCAGCATCAACTAGAGCAGATTTATCCTGGATTCCTTCAGGGTGCCTTCCTCAAGCAACTGGTCATGGAACCAACTCAGCAGAAGGCAATACTGGACCTTGTGCTCACAAACAGGGACAGTGTGATGGGGGTAACAGTGGGGAGCACCTGGGGAACAGTGACCACCAGTCATTGTGGTTTGAAATCATAGAAAGAGCAGAACCAAACCACACAAAAACACGTATCCTGGATTTTAGGGGGGCAGACTTTGGAAAAGGGGAGATACTTGAAAGAGGCATTAAGGGGGATGGGGCAGGAATCAGGGGTTGAGGAATAGTGGGTAGTATTTAAAATGGGGATTACAAGAGCAACAGAATTATGCATTAAGCAGGTTAGCAAGAGGAGAAGGAAGAGGAGACCATTATGGTTTTCCAAAGAGGTAGCAAAGAAAGTGAAAGCAAAAAGATTGCATTCAGGCAATACAAAAAGACACAGGCAGAAGGGGATAGGAAGAAGTACCAGGAGAAGCAAAGGGAGGCAGGGAGGTCAGTAAGGGAAGCCAAAGCTCAGACAGAAGAACACATTGCAAAATCAGTGGGTGGAGGGGACAAAACCTTTTACAGGTACATAAGTGAAAAAAGAAAGGCAGAGGGAGGGATAGTGAGACTGAAGGGGGAGGATGGGTGCCATGTGGAGGATGACAACAGTAAAGCTGACATATTGAACAGGTATTTCTGCTCAGTCTTTACTGAGGAAGAGGAGGGTAATGGGTCTGAAGGGAGTACAAAGAGTGAGAATGGTGCAGAAGTGGACACAAGTCCCTTTACACGAGAAAGGGTCCTGAAGGAACTGAAAGTAATAAGAGTTGATAAAGCAATGGGGCCAGATGGGGTGCACCCCAGAGTCCTTAAAGAACTAAGAGATGTGGTGGCTGAACCTCTGGTTATCCTGTTTAGCCGATCACTGGAAACAGGGGAGGTACTCAAAGACTGGAGGACAGCAGATGTAGTCCCCTTATACAAAAGCGGGAACAAAGAGGAAGTGGGGAACTACAGACCAGTCAGCCTCACCTCAGTAGTGGGGAAGATCAAGGAAGCACTACTGAAGGAGAGATTAGTGGAACATCTGGTTGTCAATGGACTACAGGACCCAAGACATCATGGTTTTACCAGGGGGAGGTCATGTCAGACCAACCTCATTGAATTTTTTGACTGGGTGACTACGGAGGTGGATCAGGGGAGGGCAGTGGACATGGCCTATCTGGACTTCAGCAAGGCCTTTGACACTGTGCCACATAGAAGACTATTACACAAACTGGGGAATATGGGTGTGGGCAGGACAGTAGTGTGGTGGATAGGTAACTGGCTGGGTGGCAGGACACAGAGGGTGGTGGTAAATGGCTGTCACTCCACAGAGGAAGAGTGAACAGTGGGGTACCACAAGGATCAGTGCTGGGACTGGTCCTATTCAACATCTTCATCAGTGACATTGCGCAGGACCTAGAAGGCAGAATTTCACTGTTCACTGATGGCACAAAGCTCTGTAACAGAGTAGACACACCAGAGGGTGTAGACAGAATGAGAAGGACCTGCAGAAACTTGAAGAATGGTCAGGGGTTTGGCAGTTGAAATTCAATGCAAAGAAGTGCAAGATAATGCATATGGGGCACAAAAACCCTGGCACAATATATCAGTTGGGGGGTGAGGATATAGCATGCACCAAGCAGGAAAGGGATCTTGGGGTTATCATCTCTGATGACCTCAAGGTAGGGAAACAGTGTGACAAGGCAGCAGGTAAATCAAATAGGATGCTGGGATGCATAGGCAGGGGCATCACCAGCAGGAAAAGGGAGGTCATAATTCCACTATACAAGACACTAGTGAGGCCCCACCTGGAGTACAGTGTAAAGTTCTGGAGACCTTACCTACGTAAGGACATAGACAGGGTAGAGAAGGTTCAGAGGAGGGCAACAAAGATGGTACATGGATTGCATCACAAGTCCTATGAGGACAGGTTGAAGGAAATGAACATGTACTCCCTAGTGGAGAGGAGAGAGCGAGGGGATATGATAGAGACATACAAGTATCTTACAGGGAGGAACAGGGTGCAGGAATACACTGTTTTTAAGCAAAAATATGTTCCAGGACTAGAGGGCATGGGATGAAGTTGGAGGGAGGACGATGCAAAGGAAACGTGAGGAAGAATTTCTTCACAGAATGGGTGGTGGACAAGTGGAACACCCTGCCAGAAGAAGTGGTGGGGGCTGAAACAATCACGGGATTTAAGAATGCATGGGATAGACATAAAGGAATTCTGGTGGACAGGGGTAAGGGGCAACAGACTTCTAGGAAATCATAAACTGAACTTACAAGCTCAAATGGGCAGACTGGGTGGGCCATAGGCCCTTATCTGTCGACACTGTCCATGTATCTATGTATCTATGTATTAAAATTCACCAAGTGAAGAAAAAAAGAGTGCCACACATAAATGTATCACTGTAAGTAAAATGTATACTGCAAGAGTTAGTATACACTCTGAACATATTGATTATTGTTTAAAGTGCCTAGCTGCTATTTGTTAAACTGGAAGTATTTTATTTCATTTCCAATTACAAGGTGCTCCTGCTGACATTACTACAGAAGGTGTGATACTTAGAACAGTACACTTTCTGAAGACTAACATATCTAGTTCTATTCCTCTTACTGCTGTACCTCATCAGCATCGTGATCTTACTGATTATGATATCGCAATTGCCAAACAAGAGTGAAATTGCCTTCTACCAGATTGGTCACCAGTAGTGCTATGCAGAATGTTAAAATTTCAGTGAAACAGAATTCCACAGTATTTTAGAAAATTCTGATTTATTCCACAGATTTTAGCCAGAAGAGGATTGATGGAATTCTGCAGTGGAATATTATTATATTGCAAATTCATAAACATGGCCTAAAATTTCATGTCACTTTTATTTTTCAGCAAAATTATATTTCTGTGGCCAGCTCGGTTGCACTGAGGGTTGAGGTGCTGGATGCCACATCTCGCTCCACACTGGTGACCTGGGTTCGGGGATGGACTCGGGCTGTCAGAAGTCAGCAGGGAAGGGAAGATTGAGCATCCAGAGGACTGCTCTCCTCTTCTGGGGAGGGTTGGAGTGTGTGTGTCCCCCACGCTAGTGACCCCAGTGGAGACTGAGGAAGCAGCAGTTGGGGGCACCTTGTGGTGGGGTTGGGTGGTGGCAGATGTTTGAAGGTGGGTATGGGTGTGTGCTCACCCCATGCTGGACATCATCAGAAAACCCCTCATGGTGAACAGGATAATGCCTCCAATGGGCAGCCTTCCCAAATAAAGCCCAGTGTAAGTCAAGGTGAGGGCTCCAGGATGATGCGGTCTCTCCCCCGGTCCATCCCCCACTGGAGGGGGCCCCTCTATGGGGATATGCCATGGTCCTCCCCATCCCTGCAACCGCTGTGGAGGCTGGCCATTGGGATGGGTGAGCACCCGCGTATAAGACTGGTTGGGGCTAAGTATGCCCACCGCATGTGAGGGGCCAAAATAAAGTTAAAAAAAATACATTTCAGTGACCATTAGGCCATGTCAAAAAAAGTTGATCCTTAGGAATCACCTCTTCTTATTCTCAAAAAAATATACTTTTTTTTTTATATGTGACTTAGTTTCACATAAATATTTACAAGATTATCATGTCACAAGCAACTTACATGGAGATCTTGGCCCCTATAGTACTCAGGAGAAAAAAATGTGCACTTTGTATTTATAACTTATAAATTTAAGCTTGTGTAGGAAAACAAATTTGGAAATGTTGCTCTTCTGTAAAAAGGAACAAAAAAATAGATACATAGATAGATAGATAAATTTGTTGGTGGGTAAGTACAGAGGTCCAAGGGACCTTGCTCAGGAATTCCCCAGGCATACTGTGGATATTCAAAGAATAAGAGTGGTATATGGTTATAAACAAGTTGGGAAAATACAATTGCAAAAATTCTGTAACAGAAAGTACAGATTAAAAGGTAACAATTTGTATACAATGTTAATAAAGTGGTGCAATAACTAAACAATTAGGTTTGGTAAATCAGCATAGAAGAAATGGAAACAATGGTGCTAATATAGTATAATGATGCCCAGAAAAATCAGAGAATCAATTTATTTCTTTGCTCTAGCTTTACAGGTATACACAAATGACATTGGAGCAAATGGATGAATTTCATTAGGAATGCACTCACATACTTCGTGATTGCACATACAGTAGGTGTCTGCTTGGAGGGTCAATATGATGGTGTTATGGTCAGTTGTCTGTTTGCAACGTGTCCCCAAATTCTGCAGATTCCATTGAATCTTTGATGTAAACTGTGTAAAAATATTCCAGCATTAAAAATTTCATTCAGAATACAAATCCTCATTTTTTTTTATCATGAATGATTTTACTTAAGATTATTCGATGGCAACAACATTTTTTGTTCTGTCATTAGTTAGTGCCCACCTTCACAAGTGATGTTATCTGAGCATAACATTACTATATGAAGATCTGGCACCAACAAGACCTCAGAAAAGAAAGGAAAAAATAACTTTTCCCCTGCACGTATACACTAGCTGGCAATCATCCTGGTTCCAACCTGCTTTCCAAACTTAATTCCCTGTGACATTCCGCACAACAGAAGCAGTAGAAGCGCTTATTTCTCACAGCCCAAAGTTACCATCTTTTTTTTCAATTTTGTTAGTTTCACTGAAAAAAAAGTGAATCTGTCACATCAAGCAGCTTGCTGGTAGCATGCACTCTTTCAAACAGGTGGCGCATTCTTGCAGGATTAATGGAATCGCTGCTTAGCACCCATCTGTTTCTTGAGAAAGTTGTATACAGTGGCTATTTATTGGCTTCTATTTTAAAATATAAATTAGTGTTACAGTCAAATTCACAGATACTGTACTGTCGTTCTCCCCTCCCAAGAGCCTGTTAGGGAGATTTACTGTTTACTAACATACTAACATGGCAGCAGAATAGGCCTAACGGTCTTCCGTGTCTGCTCGTTTGGTCAGCCCCCACCTTGGCAGCTGACCTTGCTGCCCCCCTCTCCTTCTTTGGCTTCTCCCTTCCCAGTCCCGGATATTCTTGATGCACTGGTTTTTGCTTCCAGAACCCTTTCCCTGTAACTTTCCCACCCCCTCTTGAACCCCTCCACCATTTCTGACTCCACCAGCCCCCTGGGCAGCACACTCCATGGCTCCACCACCCTCTCAGTGAAGTAGCACCTCCTCCTTTCTCCCCTGAATCTCCCCATCCAGCTTCCACCATGCCCCTAGTTGCCCCTCCTTCCTTCGGAGCACCCTTACTGCTCCTCCCTATTTACCCCTTCATGTCCCTCCAGTCCCTTCTGTCTTCCAATGTGTACATATTTAGCTCTTTGAGCCTCTCCCCATAGGTGTTATCCCCCAAGCCCCAAATCATTTTGGTTGCCCTCCTCTGAACCCTCTCCAGGAGTTCAATGTCCCTCTTTAAATGTGGTCTCCAAAACAGCATGCAGTACTTGAGGTGCGGCCTCACCAAGCAGTTATACAGTGGGAGTATCACTTCCCTCCTTCTGGAGGTGGGCGCCCTAGCGATGTATCCAAGCATCCTTTTGGCCTTTGCCGCTGCCCTCCTCCAAGTCTCTGAGTTGTTCATCTTGACATCCACCACCACCCTCAGTTCCCTTTCAGCCATCAAGACTTGTAGCATTTCCCCCTTCCCCAGGGTGTACACTTGGCCTGGGTTTCTGGCTCCCAGGTGCAGTACCTTGCATTTTCCTGCATTGAACCTCAGCTTCCGCTTTCTAGACCACCTTTCCAGAGCCTCCAGGTCCCCCTGTAGGGCCACCCTCCCCTCCCCTCCTTCCCATCCACCACCGCCCCCAGTTTTGAGTAATCCACAAAGAGACTCGTCTCACTCCTGATACCCTTCCTTATGTTAGAGATGTAGGCGTTGAACAGGAGGGGCCCAAGGACAGATCCCTGAGGGACTCCACTAATGACCCTCCCTGAGGATGAGACTATCCCGACAACTACGACCCTCTGGGTCTGGTTCTGGAGCCAATTTCCTATCCATCTAATCATCTGGTTCCCCACCCCCATTTCTCCCAGATTATCCAACAGGCCCCTGTGAGGAACAGAGTCAAATGCCTTGCTGAGGTCAAGAAAGAGGATGTCCACTGGTCTATCCAAGTCCAAGGCACTCATCACCCAGTCATATAACTCCACAAGGTTTGTCTGGCACGATTTCCCCAGGACAAATTCATGCTGTCTATCATCCAGGCACCCCAACTTTTCCAGGTCCCCCCCAGTCTCTCCTTGACAATGCCCTCCATCACCTTGCCCACCTGGTTTAGTGACAGGAACTGCAAAACCGAAAGTCTCTGCCCAAGTGTCTTGATGCAAACTGTTGTTTTGACAGCTAAAATTTTACCTGAAAAGCAAAATGCATCTTCACCCAGCCCCAGGGCAGAAAGTGGGACTGAGTATATTTAACTCAGGGGGTACCACACACACAGGACAAACACAAACAACTGAATGTGAAGTGGAGGAGCAAGCCCACAGTACCAAAAGTGTAGCATCACCTTATGGCAAAAAAGAATACAGCAGCACTATTTTTTTATATGCACACCTACTCAGTAATAAAGTTATCAAAAAAATACTTTTAAATAAATTTCTTAAAATATGTTTCTATTTTTCTTCATATGAGACATTGTATAATAGTAATAATGTACTTCAAGGCATGTGTCATGCTTGGATAACGTCACTTCTTGGGTGTTGGCTGCACGAGCCCGCCATCTGAGGCGTGATGCTATACAAGCATGACACACACCCTGTGTTGCATTATTACCTAAGTTGTCAATTCAACAGTTACTTTTCATATTACATAACAACTGCACAGAGAAGAGTGCAATCAGGTGGTATGCTAAACAATCAGAAAAAAATATACACACATGGAAGTGCACAATTACACTTGGTGGAAGTCATATGTGTAGCATGAACACATATTTCATTTAGTATCCTTGAGGATCTGGGGAAGGTCCTCCTGACTAACAGAATTTGGTGGCAGATAAGGACTCCTTGGCTCACCTAGTCTGTCTATTTTTCCCTACCTACATTATTACCACAGACTGTACTTGATCTACAACTCTTTCACCCCCACCACCTCGCTGAAAGGCTGTTCCAGAAATTTACCACTCTTTCTGTGAAGAAGTACCTCTTCACATCTTTCCTGAATCTACCCCCCTCAGCTTCATAGCATGTCCCCTTGTTCTTGATCACTTTTTCTTCTGAAAAATACTTCCCTTCTGTATCTTATTTACCCCTGAAAAGTATTTAAAGGTCTCTATTATATCTCCCATCTCCCTCCTCTCTTGCAGGGTGTACATATTGCGGTCCCATTACCTTTCTTTGTAGGTCTTTTGATGCAGACCCTGTACCATTTTAGGTGCCCTCCTCTGGACCTGCTCTACTCTGTCTATGTCATTCCAGACATGTGGTCTCCAGAACTCGACACAGTGCACTAGGTGGAGTCTTACCAACAATCTGTGCAGAGACAACACTACTTCCCTCTTTCTCCTGGTGATACCCCTTCCTGTGCACTCTAGCATCCCACTAGCCCTCCTAACTGCCTTGTCACACTGTCTGGCCTCCTTAAGGTCATCAGATATGACTGTCCCCAGGTGTCTTTCCTGCTTGGTAGTCATCAGTACCACTCCACCCATTTTGTACTCTGTGCAAGAGTTTCTGTGCCCTAAGTGCATTATTTTACACTTTTTCACATTGAAACACAGCCCTTGACCACTCCTCTAGTTTTCTCAGTTCTCTGCTCATCCTTTCCACACACACACCCAGAATGTCCACCATATTGCAGGTTTTGGTGTCATTGATAAAGAGGCAGAACTTCCCATTTAGCTTCTCTACAATGTCACTTATAAAGACATTAAAGAGGACTGGTCACAACACCGATCCCTGAGGCACCCCACAGATCACCCTCCCTTCCTCAGAGTGAACTTTGTTTACCACACCCTCTGTCACCCCTCCCCTAATCAACTTTTTCTCCAGTTTACCACCTTTTGGACCAACTCCTAAGCTACAAAGCATGATTATTATTTATTTATTTGAAATATATCGGATTATACCTTTGACCACAAGTGCTCATTTACAAAGGTTCCACATCCTAGGCACAATGAATACAATGAAGACATTCAGAGAATACAGTAACTCAAAAGAAGGCAATACAATCATGGCATAATCTTAGGCAGTTCATATGGAGCATTTGTCAAGATAAAACTATAAAGTAGTAGCACTGTACCAACAGTCCATGGCTGGGCTGGCTAGGGTGAAAGAAACAGGAGGAGAGCAGAAGACAGGTGGAGTGGGAGGGGATCATTTGTGACAGTCACAGATGGGGCTAGGTGTGAGAGCCACTATTAGTCTCCTATGTGGAATGCTGTTGAAAGCCTAACTGAAGTCTACATAGGCCATGTCCACTGCTCCACCCTAATCTAATTTCTTGATCACCGAGGCAAAGAAATCTGTCTGATTCATCTGACATGACCTCTCCCCTGTGAACCTATGCTGCCTCAGGTGTTGTAACACACTGGATTCAAGATATTTCATGATCTTATCCTTCACCAGAGATTCAATTAACTTTCCCACCACTGGTGTCAGTCTGACTGGCATATGAGTGCCATCCTCCTCTCTGCTACCACTTTTGTATGGTGGGTTACATCTATCCTCCTCAGGTCCTCCAGAACCACTCCTGTTTCCAGTGAGCTATTAAACAGGATATCAGCTAAGTGGAACTAGTACCTCAGTGAGCTCCCTCAATAACCTTAGATCCACACTGTCTGGCCACGTTCCTTTGCCCAACTTCAGATTAGTGTGTCCCTTCAGGACTCTCTCCTCTGAAAATGGACTAGTGTCCACCTCCCTCCCTCCAAATCTTCTGTTACTTTTTTGTGGCCCCTCCTCTTCTCCTTCCTCTGTGAACAATGAACAAAAGTATATATATATGTACAGATGCTAGTTTTTGCATCTTTCATTTGTTAGTTTTCACACAAATTCTCACAGACTTTTTCTGACCACCTGATGGAATCTTGAAAGAGTTACATTGATGTTATTATTTTCTTCAAGGCCCTGACCCAGCAACTCAATAAATACACACCTAGTATATCATATTACAAAATGACAAAAAAAGTCTTCTTTTTCCAGGATCTTATACAAATGGTATAGTTATATAGCAGTATCCTGCAAGTTCACCAGGAAGATCCCTAACATTTCAGGAACAAAATATCAAGCCTACACAAAACCTCCAAAAATATAAACGTAATAAAAACAATACTCTTCCTCTTAATAATTGGCATGCTCGCTTTCATTCTCAAAAATAGCACTTTATATCACTGTTGTGGGAGAACAAAGCAAGTTAACACATACCCTAGCTACATTATTCTTAGACCTCAAATTTATTTCTAGAAATTATGCAAGATTGCATTACTAGTAAATTAAAATATTACTGTTCAGACCTTTTTACTCTACAGATTGCGCATTCCAACCACAAACATTTATGTTCCACAACCCAGAGTTGGTGGCCCAAAACACAAGAAAAACTCAGCTGTTGTCCCCTATAAATGTCTTTCTCAGTTGTTTTAACTAATTTTTATGCTGGCTTGCGCACTTGCGAGCCAGCCGACATCTTGTGGTAGTAGCAGATTTTGGAGGTGCATCGGTGTGGGTGAATGCAGGGCACACATTAGTAGGTGCGTCCCTCATTCCCCAATAAGCCAGCATGCAGGCACTCACACAAGAAATTTGTAAAGTGTTCAACACATGTAAGGAAAGTAATGCTGCAATGAGAGACAAGCTCATCATGCAGTGGCACATTTACATGCCTCCCGACGTGCCTTTCCTGGAGAAGTATTTCAATAAACATGGTGGCAGTGGCTGCCACCTGTCACACAATGTCTGCACAGCTGACTTCAGGGGTGCCCAATCACCCTGTTGCCATGCTAAATCATCCAGCCCAAGATTGTGTGGCACACTGGGAGCCCACCCCAGTGTGCCTCCTCATAGGGAAAGCCGACTGTCGTTGGCATGTTCCGGCCACCGCCCCATTCTGTGCCACATTGGAGCCCACCCAGTGTGGCCATCACCACCCCCAAAGTCATGGGGCACACTGGGAACCCACCCCAATGTGCACAACACCTGTAAAAAAAAGGAAACTGTCTGCAGGGATCCTTTTTTTTTTTTAATACATGGAAAGAAGAAAACTGTCCCTCGCTGTAGGACCCCCAGCCCGCACCACCCTCTGTACACCCCACCTCCCCACACCTCCCTCACCCCATACTTACCTCTGGAGCTCAGCACGATCACCTTTGGTGGACCGGGAACATGTCTAGACTCTTCAAAGCCAGCCGCAAACTGAAGAAATGCTGGTAAGCTGTACAATAGTATAAATGTTTTTTTTCAACTTTGCTGCATATCTCAGCCATTTTATGAAATTTTGTCTCCAAATTTTCAACATGGGGTGCTTGGGATCCCACCTCATGAACACATGCAGTGTCATCTCATTACTCAGGCCCAAAAGGTCATTTTGCTGTCACTGCATGAAATCACCATTCAGGACCAATTAATGAAATGACAATGCTACTGTTCATGAGATGGGGTCCCAAAAGCCCTATCTTACAAATGTGGTGTAAAAATTCTAAAAAATGACTGTGCTACGAGCGTGCATTGTGCAGTTTTTCAATGCACGCTTGTAACTTTGACAATTTTTAATATTTTCACTCCAGATTTTCAATATTGCCCTTTTTTTACACCTCCTTATGAACAGTACAGCTATCATTTTCAACGTCTTGCCAAAAATGTGTTTTCACACATGTGGCACACAATAGCATGGTCACTGTGGGAAATCAATGTTTGGGACAGAATAACAAAATCACTGTAACACTGTTCATGACCAGAGTTCCCAAAATGCCTATGTTGAAAATTTGGTTATACAAATCCCCAAAATAATTGCATTATGGAGGTGTGCGTTGTGAAGTTTCTACACACGCTCGTGATGTTACCAATTTTTCATATTTTCACTCCAGATATTCAACAATGCCATTTTTATACATCTCCTCATGAACAGTGCAGCTGTCATTTTTCACATCCTGCCCCAAATCTGTTTTCCCACCTGGGTGCCAAAATGCACAGTCACTGTACAAGATCACCTTTTGGCAAATGAACTCATAGTGCCACTGTTCATGAGGTGGGGTCATAAATGGCCCATGTTGAAAATTTGGAGTGAGAATATCAACAAATTCCCTGGGCATTAGGATTTCCACCCATACTGCCCCACTCTGTACAGACTGACAGGTGTCAGGGGTATGACTTGCCATTATCAGCTCTAATGCTCATGCCATTTCACCCCCACCCTGCAGCCAGTGACAGGCATTGAGGTGTGCCTTGGACTCTTCAGCCCCAAAGTTCACTCCTTTCTCCTACACTGCATTTATGTCAGTATATTTCCTTATGCAATGGGGTGAGCATAAGGCCCGAGGACCCCAAGGCACATTGTGGCACTTGTCAGTCTCTGCGGGGTAGGGTGAGGTGAAATGGCATGAGCATTATGGCCAATGACCCAAAGGCACACCGTAATGCCTGTCACTCTCTGCATGGTGAGGCTGGGGTCACCATCAGTTCACTACTTCACTGCCAGTCCTATTGTGAATCTGTCTAACTCCTGCACTACCAATGCCACTGCCAGCAAGCAACATTCGGCCTTGGCAAATGCTTGTTTTTTATAACTTCATGTGGGAACATAAGGAATCAGATAATTATACAGATTGTGCTCAAAATACCCCTCCCCCACACACACACACACACTTACTCATGGCACACACACACACACACACACACACGCTTACTATACTGCAGCCAAAAAGCAGTTTAGCAAGCCATATATACCACTGAAGCAGCACAAACAGGTTGCCTACAAGATCAAATTTCAGCTAAAGGAAATCAAAGAACAGTTGATTAGATTAATAAATCACAAGTTTGCATTTCAAAATGCATGATAGTTTATCAAAATATTTTAATTATGTCACAGGTCTTCAAAAAACGCTCACTTAAAAACAGCTAGTGTAATGAATCTAACTAATTATGCTGACTGGAGTACTCTGAACTGCTTTTTTTCCTGAATTGTTTATAACAGTTTTACTAGGTGTCCTGTGGGAGACCTCTGTACTTGTCTGTTGTTTTTTGAAAGCAGGCACAACCCTTGCCATGAAAAATTGATGCCTTTGGAGCTTTAGAGGAAAGCTATGCCACCCAACCTGAAACATTTTATCTAATGACCTTTGGGCAGCGTTTCCCTGTATATATCAATAAATACAGTTTTCCTTCCCATATCCCATTTTCAACCCACAAATCTTGTAAAATATGGAAATCCCTGTAGATCCAAGAGCACTGTTTCCTCTGATGCACCTTCCTTTCCTCCTCCCTCTGTGTCTCCATATACCTTATGAATGCTAATCTTTTAGCCTTTACTGTTTTAGTCACCTCTTTCAAGAACCACAGTGGTCCCTTTTTTCTCTTGGTTTGCTCACTTGTTTGATGCAGAAGTTTGTTGCCTTTGTAATGCTCCATTTTAGCTTCACCCACTGTACCTCCATCCTACCCAGGCCATCCCCTGCCAGGTCAACGCTGAGGCATTCACCATCTTTATAAAATCTGCCCTCCTTTTTTTATACTTAATTTTTTATTCAGAGAGAAAATTATAATTCATACAAAATTACCACATCTCAAAAAATTTCATTTACGGAATCTCAAAAGAAATAAAGTATAATTAAGTTTTTGAGGGGCTTAAAAGAAAACAAAAACAAATTTAGCATCTATTTCCTGCTCCAAGCTTTAAACATCCTATCTTTTCACATAATAAATATATATATATATATATATATATATATATATATATATATATATATATTCATTTCAGGCAAATATGAATCTGTCTCAGGGTAAACAAGGATAATCACTAAAGGCTTTTTCATTTTAAGCTTAATATAGAAAGATAGGTTTCAGTTACTAAGTTTACAATTCAGGTAGCATATACAGCATTTTACAAGCTGATTCCTCATCTGCTTGGTTAGAACCCAAGCATGTGGGCAGAGTCACATTTTTTTGTAAAATGCTCTAGCAGCATCACCATCCATAAATAAATTATCTTTAACCTGGAAAGTCACTTTTAAGTTAGCAGGAGACATTAAAACTGCAGTTACCCTGCCTTTACAAATTCAGATTTGATCAGGAGAAAATGCTTTTGTCATCTTTAGGTAGATGAAGAAAAGTCAGAGTATAAGTGCGGCTCAACACCTTCACAAATAGAACACTTCTTTATTCTCACAGCTTGCAGCATTTTGTTTCTCTGAGGGATAGTAGCAAAAATGCAAATCACATATCTTGCTGCAGGTTCAAAATCCAGACTTTTCAAATGGTCTTTATTTGCTAAAGGTCAGAAAACTGACTCCAAGACTACCAGCGAGTCAGGTGAAAATGCCAGTGTCAGGATTTTCTCTACCTCCGACTTCGGCTCTGAGTTTGAGATGTGAGCGGGTAAACCTATCAGCCTGAGATTGTCAGTTTGTTCCATGTTGGCCATTGTAATGAAATTGCTCATGCAAGGAGGCATTCATGGCTCCTTCCATCGTTAGGATTCATTGCAACAGCTTTGCAGCAGTCTCCTCATTGCAGTTCATTGTCTCCTCTATAGTAGTCGTTTTTGCCAAAATTGCTTTCACCAAACGAATTTTGTACTTTCAAAAATGCAGCCTTTGTGTCTCCCTGAAAATCTGTTAGGAAAGCTTGAGTAGAAGTCAGCATGGTCTTTGTAGTGGTCTTCACCTTAATGCTCAGCTCAGGGCACAATATCATGGAAGCCATTTCCCCATCTGAATGCAGAGAACCAGTCGCCCCACCACTGTGAAGCTGATTTCCCTGTTTTTGGGGAGAAGAATTTATCCAAGGTTTCAGCTTGAGCTTCTGACCCTTCCTTTTACTTTGCTCAATTTTGTGCAGCCATTAGACTGCAAATACCACCAAGAGTTAGTAGGAAAAGGCAGTTTTAAGGATGTGATATACCAGATCAGGAAAACAAATGTGCAGCCAAACTGATTTCAGCAGCATCCCTTCCTGTAAAATCTGCCCTCTTGAAGTCCATGACCCCTCACCTTTGTGTAGTTTCATTCCACAGCTGTCCCTATATTGAATCAAACCATACTGTGATCACTGGTCCCCACGTGGCCTCACATGTTGACATCTGTAACACTGTCCATGTTACTGTTACTTTCCCTGTTACTGAGTAACAGGTTCAGTATTGCTCCATCATGAGTGGGTTCACTGATCAGTTGCCTGAGGAATGCCCCCCTGCAGTGAGTCCAGGATGTCTCTGCTTCTAGCTGAAGTCACAGCTAAGAGGCTGCAGTCTACATCCAGCAGGTTGAAATCCCCCACTAGTAGCACCTCCCCCTTTCCTGCCATCCTGCAATGTTTTCACCCAGTGCCTTGTCTAATTCCTCCCCCCTGGGCAAGAGGTCTGTAGATCACCCCAGTGCAAATAGCTACCCCATTTCCCATCTCCTGGGTAACTCACAGTACCTCTGCCTCCCCATGTATTCCATGTTTCTTGGTTATATTTATGCTTTCCCTCACATAAAGCACTACACCCTCTCCTTTCCTTCCCTTCCCACCTGGTTCTTTCTGAACAGAGGGTAGCCTGATATGGTCATGTCTCAGTCAAGGTTTTCTGTGCACCATGACTCAAAAATGTTTACAATATCCTGTTTGGCCTTTGCCATGGTGGTCTCTAGGTCTGGAATTTTACTTTCTAGACTTCTAGCATTCACACACATAGCCTCCCAGATTTTGTTTCCACTCTGCTTGTTGCACCCTTTTTTGCCCTCCCTCTCCCCTCCTTTTAATGCTCCCATTTCCTTCCCCCGTTGTCTCTACTAATCTACTTCCTTTATTAATTTGCATCCAGGGGCAGGGCTGGATTTACACTGCCATGGGCCCTATGCACAGCAGTAACCATGCCCTCCCCCCCCCGTTGCATCGCTGACCCTTGTCATGAAAACATTTAATGCTTAATTCTAATTAAGCAAAGAAACATTTTACTATGCTGCAGTTAGCACTTTCAGAACAATAAATAAAGCACAGTAAGAAACTACACAACCCCAACCCCTTGTTATACAAATGAAAAACATTATACTGTAAATCTGGGTATAGGAGAAAACTGTACTTCCAAACCCAAACTGGATCGGCAAAATTTGGACTGGTCAGTCCTGTTGGGATGGGTGCAAGCAATATAGCTGGTTCAGCCACTCTGGACAGGTAGCTGGGCTAGGCTTGTACTTATCTGGTCTGTTCCCATTCTGGCAGTCTAGTTTGCACCTCTGCTCAGGATGGGGTGAAATCTAGACTACTGGGACCAGACCAGATAGGTAAAAGACAGACTGATCTGTCCAATACAGTGGCTCGACCAGCAATATTTGTGCAACTTGCAGATGGTCCAGCTAGTATGGGCATACCGGCTAGTTCAGATTTTACCAATCTGGTCTGATCTGAATCTGGAGGTCCAGTTTTCATCATATCCCATATATCCCTTGCATTTGAGGCTTAGCTTTGCCATAGATTTTCCAAGGGCAACAATTTTACACACACGGCTGTTCCATCCCCAGCAAAATAGTAACACTGGCCATTGTACAATTCTTTTTTGTTTGAGTCAAAAAACTATTATAAATAAATAAAAACGCTGCATACGCACATACACACACACACACACACACACACACACACACACACACAGACATCAAGTGCTGTATAATTAAATTAATCACACATTGCATCATTTAAAAGATTACATCTCTCAACTTGCACATCAAACCATAAGGTCAAATACATGATTCAACTAATACTGGATAGCAGTTATAAAATAGTATAGCCAACACTACACAAAAGCACAATGCAAAAAAAAAATGCCAATGAATGAAAATTGTGTGCAGTTGATTTAATTTACTTGGGGCTAAATTTCTTTAGCTCATGCATAACATTTCATTTTTATGATGTTCCACATCTTATACCCCCATCATGATGACCCTGAGGCCCTCCCTGGCTAGTGGCTGCCTGTCTCAAATCATAAGTAACCCATCACTGCATTCTCTGCTTTAAACGTAACTGATTCCCACCATGCCACAGACATAATTGACACATGCAAAACACCTTCTAGAAGGGCATCCATGAAAACTCATCATATCACCTTAATGAAACTATCCTTCCTCTTTAGACCAGTAATACTCTCAGAAGGAAAGATCAAATGACCTCTTCTGTCCCAATATCAAGAACAAAAACAGGGAGCCTAGATTTTTGAATCCACTGATCCCACATCATGACATCAAAAGCTCTCCTAACAAGGTGGAGGATGGAAGATAGTTCAGCAGTGTAAGAGAGTGAGTCAGATCAATACAGGCTGGCAGGATATGTGAGGCTGTTATCTGGTTGTCAACAAGTGTATGCTGTAGTCAATTGTTGGTGATGAACCTGCATGGAAAGTATTGCTGCCTCCTTCACAGTGAAGTTGGGGACATGTAGTATTTGGTATACCATTTGTCACTGGGATCCTTAACAGCCTGTCCCCCCAACCCTATGCACTGGATGCAAGAGTATCCTTACCAGGTGATGGCTACATAGGTTTATTACCATCCTAACTGGGCTTGATAACCAACTTAACAGACACAGGCCATACAGTAACATCCACATTTGACATTTCCTCTTTGATCCATGAGGAGCATTCCACCTCCTTGCATGGTGGGGCCAAGTAGTGTTCTTAGGTATGTTGGGTCATCCTCATATACAGCCCCTGCACACTCTATGTCACTGTGCACCAGTGCACCAACATGTGCACCTGTCAGGCCAGCTCATAACCATTGTGACTCTGGTATTGTGTACCCCCAATCCTCCCTGTGTCTAGGGGCATACACACAATATCAATTGCAATATATTTTCTAGTGATTGCACAATTGTAAGAAAGTCCTCATTTTCTGAAACACATCCTATCAGCACAGACAACTATGCTCTTGTTTTTTAAAGAAAAAGAACCTATAGCCACAACTACTAAACTGCACCGTTGGAGGTCAAAAGGTGAACAGATGAAACTATGTCATTCTATCCACTTAAAGGCACGTTTATAGAATGGGTTATTCACCCTACGGGGGAGCTGTATTTTAGTTCTGTGAATAAAAAATTTTTACTGAAAAACGGATATTGTTGGCTAATAAACAAATGTGCCAGTGAAATGGATATTTTAACATGTTCCTTTCTCCATGGTAATTTGACTGAAACTCACAGTCATAGCAGCTTATTCATATTATCTAGACAGGGCTGTTAGTCATACAAGGCAGCATACAAAATAAATCAGCTAGCTAGCTAATTTAAAAATATTATCATAAAGACATTAATGGTGAAGATTTTTTTTTTTTTATACTTTTTGTTCATCTCCTCCTTCTACCCTCGGTGCCCACTCCTTTGGGCCGCTCATCACCATCTCTGCCCCCCATTCTGGATCTGGCCCTAGAGTGCCTCACCTCTTACTTTCTCCTACACAGTGGGGTCTGTCCGGAATTGGTGGTCTTGGATGGCCCAGAGTGGTCCTCATCTAGGACCGCCGAGGGGTATTTTTCCATTTTTCTGTGGTTTCCCCTGTCCCACCCCCCTGAGACGCTGGCACAAGGATGCAAACATCCAGAGAGGAGAAGCACTGATGCACATCCCTCTGAAGCACCTACAGATGTCCCCCCTTCCTGACTCTGTTAGATGGAGCCACCAGCTCCTCAAGAACCCATGTTCCCACCAGGTCTCAGAGGGTTTCGGGTGCATACTGCAGCCCTGATAACCCACCCCAGAGGGAGGAGAGCATCCATTGGGATGCTCAATCCTCCCTCCCCCTGCCGTCCCTCGCTGACCCATGCTCATTCCCGAATCCGGGTCGCCAGCATAGCACGAGGTGTGGCTTCCAGCTCCTCAACCCTCAGCACCACTGGGCCAGCATTAATGGTGAAGATTTAAGATCCTGTCAGTAGATGGTGGTGGGTGTTGTACAGGAAATCATGATCGTCAGAATATCACGGGACTGATGTGAGAGCTTGACTTATACCTTAGCTATATTTTCAAACAGTCTTGAACAGATAAAACCTTGAATAATTTACATCAGTAAACACATTTTTAAAAATAACTATGGGCTTCATACTACTCCAATGAAAATGCTGTGGGCGCTGTACACTGCATGGTGTGACAGGATCGCAAACTACAACTGCTGCAAAGCAAGGTAATTGCAAACACCTTACTAGGCTTAAGCTTATTAACAATATATGTTTTATCAGGTTTGTTTTGCAATAATCAGAGAAGAACATAAATAATGTACCTCCTAGTACTCAAGATGAAGACATACTGACATAGTGAGAAATCATGGCTGCTTGCTCCAGGCTGACACCATACAGAAATGACCACTGGCAAAATGCGAAAGCACCAAAACTGATGTGCTGTTGTTGCGCATACATGCACAGTAAAGTATCTAAGGGCAGGGAGGCAGCAACAAGGTGGCCATGGGAGGAGTGACAGTCTGTTGTGGGCAGGCAATGTGCAGTATGATGCAATGCTGACTGGAGGAAATGGAATAGATTCTGAGTGCAGGTGGTGCATGGTGGTGTTTAGCCAGTGCCTCCCGGCCCTATTCTAGGGGATTCTTCTCCTCTTGGATTTTCCTTACTTTCTTTCTTCTTAAGCCTGTGGAAAGGGGAAGTTTCCGCCTTCCTGATTCCTTCTGCCATTTCTCTCAGCTAGCTTAAATGTTCATTTGAGTAACATTTGAACCATCCACTGAGTACTGTGGCAGTGGCAGAGGAGTGTACCAAAAAGTGGTGGGGGGTCAGAATTGTACAGGACACCTTAGTCCAGGGTACTGGGAAAACAATTGCCTTCTTAAATATACCTTAATCAGCCCACCTAACCTTTTATAATCCTGAATAATCAAGGCATTTTGATGAATAATCCATGATTAATTATCAGAAATATCTGAGTTATTCATGATAATCAACACAGAAAAGATCAGAAAGCTTTTGAAGAGATGTGAGAGGAGAAAAGAAGCCAAAAGTACCTATAATGTGTTAAGTCATGCAGCAGTAAAATAGAATATCCTATAGCCTTTCAAGAAAAGTAACATTTTTGGTGCCTGGATTTTCAATGCATGCTGAGTTCCAAAAGCTTTAAAAGAAGCCTCACTGCTGTGATTGAAGAAATCCCACCAAACTCATTTTAATGCTGTTCCAATGATTCAATGCTTGGGTTTAAAATTCATTGTCTGACCCTTCAGCCACAAAAGTGAGGGGTCTCCTGATCCCCCTAGCCCATTGGCTCTGCTGCCTATGGACTGTGGCTCCCCTCCCAGATGGATGTGGGCTGTCACTTTAGCATAGGCCCTTTTCCACCCAGATGGGACCCCAGTCTCCAATGTAGCCATAACCCTCCTCTCTGCACCATTCCTTCAGCCATGAGTTGAAGCTCCTGTTGCAGAGATCTCTCTCCTCCCATCTGTCATAAACAAGCAGCACCTCAGCAAAATCCACTGAGGGAGCTATCTGTCTAAGACCACTCCCCAGCTCCCTAAACTTCCCCTGCAATATCCCAGCCCCATCACTAGCCTGGTTATTAGTCCCCAGGTGGACAATGACATCCAGCTCTGCCTCCCATCATGCAGCCCCAGCAGTCCTTGGGATCTGATTCCCATTACTCTGGACCATGGTGCCATGAAGGCACCTAACCTGCCACTCCCCATCATTTCCTATTCCCAGAACTATCCCCCTGACAATAGTGTCCCCCACCACAAGTTGCTTCCTTCTCTTCTGGGTTCTCTACCACCCTCCTTTGGGTTTCCACTATGGAGGGCCTCCACATCCTCCCTAGTCACTACCACGGGCACCTCCTCCTGGCAGTCCTGCCATGCCAGATCAGCACAGGAATTATGTAACGGTACTGGCTGAGGAATGTGCCACTGTCCCACCAACCTCACCCTTCTAGGGCCCGCCATAATCCAGCTGTTAATCCTCTCTCGCATCCCTGAAGTAACAGTTGAAGACTTGGTGTCCACTGGGTGGGAAAAGAGGCCCCCTAAATCCTAGTCAACTCAGCCTGGAGTCTAACAACCTTCTCCCTCAGCCCACAGAGGTGTGTGCAGATGAGGCAGTGCTGAAGCCTCCAGGATGTCTCTCTGAAAGCTGCCACCCACAGGCACTGCATTGCACCACTCCCAGCATTATCGACTTCTATTCTGCACTCCTAGTAAAGTCAGAAAATAAAAGGTTTACATAGCCAAATTAACCATGGTGAATAATTTATTACTCCAAAACTGAAGACACGAATCCTCAGCGTCTTCGACCAAGCATACTATAGTCTTCATCAGGGGTTAATTTGGCTATGTGAGTCCCTTATTTTTTTACTTCATTATGAGTGTAGTTTTCTGTCTTTTCGTGTCCATTTGTTTTTCTGAGATGAGCTACAGATAGTTGTTCAACTTCTTTTTTCTCTGTCTTGGCAGGAAATGCTTTTGTATCCTTTACCCCGATAGGGTGTTTCTAAGTTTCTTCTTTTTTATTTGTTTCTATTTGTATTCCCCAATGCCTTGTTTAAATCTCTTTATACTCCTACCCTAGATAAGATGTTGCTCCTATTCGCAGTTATGGCCTACTTTTGACCTTCTGCCCTTCCCAGCAATGACTGTTATACAGTAGTGAACAGGTGCCCTACCTTAGTTGATTGGAAGGGTCCCCTGCTTCCTTGATTCCTTCTGCTGATGCCTGCCAAGGCCTAAAATGCCAGTCACCTGTTCCACTCCCTCACTGTTCCACTCACTCATTGGGACATGACCCTGTTGGACATGTTAATGTGGAACAGTCTTCCAACAGAGGTGGTGGAGGTGAAGGCACTGTTGGGGTTCAATGGTGCATGGGGTAAACATAGGGTATTTTAGTGGAAAGGAAGCTGGAGAGGTAGAAAGAGCCAGAGACTAATTAGGATTTGCAGTGATACTGCAAGTGAGGAATAAGGGGCAGATTGGTCAGATCAAGGGGTCCTTATCTGCTGTCAAATTCTATGTTTCTATGTTTAGGTCACCAGTCTCATGCAGCTCCCCCTTGTGCCTCACCACCCTTGCAGTACCTAGGATCTGCTGTCCATCGCTCTGAGTGGTAGTGCCAGGTAAGCATTTTACCTCCCTCTTTTCTGCCTTTCCTGTTCTCAAATGTATCCCCCTAACAACTGAGTCCCCCACAAGAAGTTGCTTCCACCTCAGCTGAGGTCCTTCACATCCTACCTTGGTGCCAACTCTGTGTAGGACCACCACGCTCTCACTGGCCACTATGACTAGTGCCTCCTCCCAGCAGCCCTGTTTTGGCAGAGTGATGAAACGTAGAAACATAGACATTGTTGGCAGATAAGGATCACCAGGCCCATCCAGTCTGCTGTATGCCCTAAACATGTATGTGGCCTCTGACCCTATCTGGTCAGTGTTCTTTTCATCACTCCCTCCCACTTCAAGATCCCCTTGTGCCTGTCCCAGACATGTTTAAAAACCCCTACTGAGCTTGCACCCACCACCTCCTAAGCAGACAGTTCTATGCATCCAGCACCCTCTCTGTGAAGAAATATTTTCTCACATTTCATCTTAATCTACCCCCTCCAACTTCATATCATGCCCCCTCGTTCTTATACTCCTTCTGCATTGGAAGAGGTCTGCCTCCTGCACCTTGAATATGCCATTGAGGTACTTGAAAGTTTCTGTCATGTCCCTTCATTCCCTCCTTTCCTCCAGTGAATACATATTGAGATCCCTTAGTCTCTCCTCATACATTTTGTGGTGCAAGCCATGTACCATCTTGGTCACCCTTTTCTGGACTGCCTCCACCCTTTGTCCTTGCACAGGTGTGGTCTCCAGAACTGCACACAGAACTCTAGGTGAGGCCTTGCTAGTGTTTTGTACAGTGGCATCAATGCCTCCAACCTTCTGCTAATGATACCTCTGTCTATGCATCCCAGCATGGCACTAGCCTTCCCTGCAGCCTTTATGTTCTGCTTTGACTCTTTTAGGTCATTAGAAATGATAACCCCTAGGTCTCTTTCTTCTTTGGCAATTGACAGCTCCTTCCCACAATCCTGTATCTCTTGCCTGGGTTTCCCCTTCCCAGGTGCATTATTTTGCACTTCTTGGCATTGAATCTCAGTTGCCACACTTCTGACCATTTTTCAAGCTTCTCCAGATCCCTTCTCATTTTTTCCACCCCTTGTGGAGTATCCACCCTGTTGCAGATCTTGATGTCATCTGCAAATAGGCTGACCTCTCCTTCCAGGCCTTCTGCAATGTCACTAATGAAGACATTGAACAGGACTGGTCCCAGGACCGATTCCTAAGGTACCCTGCTGGTCACCCCACTCTCCCCAGATTGGATTCCATTTACCGTCACCCTCTGCCTCCTGTCTGTCAGCCAGTTCCTAACCCAGGTTACCACCTTGTGTCCCATGCCCAGACTACCCATCTTGTTATCAGCCTCCTATGTGGGACAGTGTCAAAGGCTTTGCTGAAATCAAGGTAGGCAATGTCCACAGCCCTTCCCTGATCTACTTCCCTTGTCACCCAATCAAAAAAAATGTATAAGATTCATTTGACATGACCTTCCTGTCCTGCAACCAGGTTACCTCGGGTCCTGGAAACTGCTGAATTCCAGGTGTGCCACTATCATTTCTTTCAGTAGTGCCTCCATGATCTTCCTCACCACTGAGGTGAGGCTGACTGGCCTGTAGTTTCCCACCTCCTCCCTACTGCCGCTTTTGTGCAGAGGGACTATATGTGCCCTTCTCCAGTCCTCAGGGACCACTCCTGTGTTGTGCGACTCGGTGAACAGGGCTGCCAGAGGTGTTGCTAGTTCATTTCACAGCTCCCTTAACATCCTTGGGTGTATGCCATCTCATTCCATAGTTTTCATGAGTTAACTTTGTAGTGGCACAGGATAAGGAATGCACCACTAACCTGCCACCCCAAGATCCCTGAGCCCATCTTAGTTCAGCCAGCCATCCTGCTCCTTTGCATCCTCTGGAGCAATGGTGGCAGACTTGTTGGCCCCTGGGTGGAGAAGGAGGTCCTCCAGATCCTAGCCAGCTCAGCCTGGAGACTAGCAACCTCCTCTCTCAGCCCAGAGAGGTGCATGCAGATGGGGAAGCTCCTCAGTCTCTAAAAAGTCTGCAGTAAAACTGTAGCTCCACGCCCATTTCACTGCAACACTCCCACGATTGCCTTTATGTTTCACACTGTACTATTGCTGACAGTGCCTCCCCATTGTCTCCTTTTTGTTGCTTTTGACCTTTTCCACCTACACCTGCAGCTGATAATTACTTTGTCACCCTACCCTAGATAGGGTGTTTCTTGTTTTCCACTTTTTCCCTCTGTTTTACCCCTTGTTGTTTTTATACTTCACCCCTTGTACCCTTCTGCCTTCCATCTATTTAACCTTTCCCATGTCTTTCCTTAACAATTATTTACCCCTACCCTAGATAGGGTGCTTCCTCTTTTCCCACACAATAGGTACTTTCCATTTGTAAGGACTGTTAACTCCCTGCCTTTATCCCTTATCCCTCCTCCAGTACTTTCTTAACAGGCAGCAGCAACTAAACAGGTACTGTACCTACACAGAAGCATAGAAACATAGAATCTATTGGCAGTTAAGAACCTGATGGCCTACCTAGTCTGCCTTATTTTCCCTATCTATAGTGTCACCTCAGACCCTACTCGGTCTCTGGTCTCAACCCGTCCCCAATCACTAAGATCCTTCTGTGTCTATACCATGCATTCTTGAACCCTGTCTCCGCTTCTGCCCCACCACCTTCACTAGTAAGCAGTTCCATGGGTCCAGCACTCTCTCCATGAAGAAATACTCCTCACATTTCTTCTGAGCCTCCCTACTTCTCTAACATCATATCATGACCCCTTGTCCTTGAGCATCTTTTTCTGTGGAAAATGCTTCCCTCCAGTATCTTGTTTTTGCCTGTCAGGTACCATAGACTCCACGTATGGCAGACACGGATACCATGGACAATCGGGGAAAGTGGACTGTAATTTAAAACCAAACCATCCCCATAGGCTGCAACAGATATTTTACCTGTTTATGCAGACGTTACATGCCAACAAATGTGGACAGCTGATTGCTGTCATCAGTCTTATCTGAACCATTCATTGCATATGGCGGTGATAACTGTTTTACTTAACAGATCTTAAATGTGCTAATGCAAGCTATTAAATGGTGATTACTTAAGCACTTCCGGAGTTAGCTCCTTAGGTTACCTGCTGGCAACTGTTGTTTTTGTCTGCTATTCTGTGCTCTCATTGCCCTGAACATGAATCCAGGGATCCCACTAGCTCGAAAACTCGACATCTTCTTTTAGTGAATTATGCAAGCTGTCTGAGTGATTTTAACTACCAACCCCCTTCTTGTTCACATTTTCAATAAAGATTGAATGTTTTTAACTGCCACCGCCTCCTCGAACTTTAAAAACTGTGAAAAGCACAAGCACAAGATAAACAACAATGCTGACAAGCACACCATTTTTAGAAGCAAATCCTTCGCTAACTCAGCTCCCCTGAGATAGTGAACGCTCTGCCACTTAAGTTTCACTCTTCCCAACAGTACAATACTCTACCATGAAATGTAAAGGCTTGTACAGAACATACTTTATTTTTCTTGAAATATTCCACTCACTACCTATGGGTTGCAGTTAGCAGTTATTAGTGTGCTTCATGCCATTTTTTTTAAAGTACTTTTGATAAAATTCAGTTCCTGAACTGTTCAATGCACTATCGATTGGTTGTTAGTGCACTCCTTGCTGTTTTTTTAACCTGCTTTTGGTAAAACCCATTACAGTACTGTACTGTAACATGAGCAGCATATTTTTAATCATGTGTTAAACAACAACGACACCTGCCAGCAACTGTGGACATTGCTTTAGGCGGACAAAAGGTATATGCACAAAACTGTCCATGGTAAGTGGATTACACTGTATTTGAATGTCTCTATCATATCCCCACTTTCCCTCCTTTCCTCTGGAGAGTACATGTTAAGTTCCTTGAGCCTTACCCCATAGGGCTTTTGATACAGGCCATATACCATTTTAGTTGCCCTCCTTTGTACTGCCTCCACCCTCTCTATGTCTTTATGGAGGTGGGGCCTCCAGAACTGTACACAGTACTCAAGGTGCAGCATAACCAGTGATCTGTATTGTCATGGTGATTCCCCATCTTATGAAACCCAGCATCTTTCCAGCCTTCCCCCACTGCTTTGTCACACTGCTTCGCTACTTTCAGGTCATCAGAAATGATCACCCCTAGGTCACTTTCCTGCTTAATAACTGTTAATACCTCTCCGCACATTTGATATGTTGCCCCCTGGTTCTTATGCCCCAAGTGCATTATTTTGTACTTCTTTGCATTAAAACCCTGCTTCCAAGCACTTGACCATTCTTTCAAGTTTTCTAGATCAATTGTCATTTTTTCCTCTCTTCCCAATGTTTCTACTTTGTTGCAGAATTTTGTGTCATCTGCAAACAGGCATATTTTCCTTTCCAGCCCTTCTGCACTGTCAATGATGAAAACATTCCAGCCCTAGTACTTATCCCTGTGGTACTCCACTGGTCACTTTATCTACTCTGGAGTGACTGCAATTTACCACCACCCTCTGACTTCTACTTGCCCAGCCAATTTTCTACCCATGTTACTACCTTAGGTCCTACTCCTAGGCTTCCCAGCTTGTTTAGCAGCCTTCTATGTGGAACGATTTTGAAGGCCTTGCTGAAATCCAGGTAGGCCACATCCACTGCTCCCTCTTGATTAATGTCCATGGTCACCCAATCAAATAATTCAATAAGGTTTGTCTGGGAGGACCTCTCCCCTGTGAACCCATGCTGCCTCTGATCCTGCAGGTTATTGGTAACTGTGTATTCCCCAGTTCTTTCCTTTAATAGTGTTTCCATTACCTTGCCTACCACTGACGTCAGGCTGACTGGCCTGTAATTTCTGCCTCCTCCTTATTTCCACCCCTGTGGAGTGGGACTACATCTGCCCTCCTCCAGTCCCTTGGCACCTCCCCTGTTTCTAATGACATGTTGAAAAGGGCTGTCAGAGGTGTAACTAGCTCCTCCCTCAGCTCCCTCAGTATGCTGGAGTGCACCCCATCTTGCCCCATTGCTTTGTCTACTTTTATCTTTGATAGTTCCCTAAGCGCTCTTTCTTTTGTAAATGGTTTTATGTCCACTTCCCATCCTTTTATACCCTTGCCCATTACCCTTGGCCCATTTCCCCCCCTCCATAAATACTAACAGAAACAGTTGCTTAGTACCTCACCTTATTGGACCAGCAGAGTTCCTTGCAGGCATGCTGTCACCTCCAGATGCCTAAGACACCAGTCACTTCATCTGTTCCCCACCTGCTCTGTTCCACTCATGCTCTGGGATTCAGCATAGGATGATTGAGACCTTTTATATTCCAGGAGACCAGCTTCACTGGGAGTTGGGCCCCTGACCTTCCATATGTCCCTTTAACAGCCTTACTATCAGGATGAAACAGGGAAGGCCCTCTCTCTGCCCAAGGGCCTCACTCCAGTAACCCAGTAATAAACCAACAAAGTGTAAATTGGTAGTAATAAGTATAGCAATTAATTAACTGGAACAATAGTAACTAATAAGTTGATATAACAGTAGAATCATGTACAACAATCACTAATCCAGGAACTGGTAGGACACATACTAAACACTGGGAGGGAGACCACTTTGGCTACCACTCGAATGCAAGTAAACAAATGTCACTCACCTGCCTAGCCACGAAAACACAGTAATGGCATACCAGGTAAGTTACATACCTTCTGTGTTACTAGGAAGTGGGGGGAATAGATATCCTCTATGCCCTACCATGGAAGCACTAATAGAAGGTGATGACAAAGAAAACACATCAGTATCCATCAAGCCTCCATCATACATCAGGGGCACTGTATTGCATCAAAACCAACTGTACACAGCAGGCGGCCCAGGTTGTCCTCAAGATATCAGAGTGGACTCATGGGGGTAGCCCATAGTCTAGAAACTGTACCTATAAATATCCGGTGTAGTACCTGTGAGGTCGCTGTTAATGTCAGTCATCCTGTCAAGTATTTTTTTTTCCATCATTTGCTTGTCCCACATCCTCCCTGAGCAGCCACCCTTCCAATGGAGATCCCAGCCCTGTCCCTCACCATCCTGGGCCTTATCCCAGCTACTTGCTTACATCGTTGGGTGAGTGGATGCCACAGGCAGTGGAGCGGAGCCTACAGGGCCACTGACTATCATCCCAGGGCTCAGGGGGGTTTCTTTGATGGTTTCTTTGACCTAGTCTCAAGGTTGAGAATGCATGCAATAGCATGGGCATATGACAGGAAGATGCCACAAGTGCTCAAGCAACTACTCCCAACCATCTAGGAGGTGGTTACTGATGCTTTCCTTCTCAGCCTCTGTTGAGTAGCAGGCAGGAAACAGCTTGCAGTGTCCCCACAGCATTACCCTTATTAACTACCTTTGTTTCACAGTCAAAGAAAACTATCAGGTTTGTCTGACAAGACCTTCCTTCATTCCACAAACCCATGCTGTTTACTATCCTGTTGTCTGTTGTTGTTCAGGTAGTCCACAAGGTCCTCTTTGATCAGTGACTCCATCATTTTACCCACTACAGAGATAAGGCTGACAGGTCTATAATTCTCCAGTTGCTCCTTGTCCCCAACCCTTGTGTAGCGGGACTACATCCACTGCTCTCCCATTTTTCAGAGCTACTCCTGTCTGAATTGAGCTATTGAAAAGCCCTACTAGATGCTCAGCTACTTCCACAGGAATTCCTTGAGCACCCTAGGGTGCATCCCTCTGGCCCTAGGGCTTTATCTACCATAAGGGATTCAAGCCCCATCTGGACCCTTTATCTGGTGAATATGGGTTGCCTCATTTTAGAAATTTGCTACTGTGCTTAGAAAAGCTGCTTTGATGTCACTTTCAGGCAGGGTCCCACCATCTTTCCTTGTAAAGACAGAACAGAAGTAATATTTAAGAATGACTGCTTTTTGCATTTTCCTCTAGTACCCTCCTTCTTCTTTTAGCCTAACAATACTCTCTCCCTTCTTCCGTTTTTCCTTAAATAAGCAGAGGAATTGTTTTTCCCCACCCTTGACCTCCTCTGCAATATGCAGCTCTGTGTTAACTTTTGCCTCACTGGCTATCCTCTTTGATTCCCTGTTTTTTATTTGGTACTGTTCCCATTCCTCCCCCCCCCCTTGATTTTCCTTGTACCTTGTGAAAGTATTTTTCTTGGTCGCCACTGCTTCTCTGACACTTTTTGAGGACCATATTGGTCTCTAATACCTGTTTCATTTTGTAACAGTTAGTTTTGCAATATATGTGAAACACTGAGTTGCTAACCTCTTGCTATCATGCATGCTGCTATGTTTTTATCTAGATGTAGTTAATAAAGTAATTTTATTTTTGCACTAAACAAGTCATACATTTTAAGTGCTTTATTGCAGTGCAGGAGCTTGAGCTTTGCTTGCTTGGACTGTAATTTATTTATACTCATGTTCTCTACTATTCTCAGAGCTACTTGTTTTGGTAAAAAGCTCACTGTGCAACATCAAGTTGGCATTTTTTCTTCTTTACCTTAGTGCAGGGTGCACCACTCCCTACTCCTAAACCCTTTATCCACTAACATGGTGCTTGGGATGACCCTCTGCTCTGAATTAAGGCAGGAACAAGGGGCAGCCATGACTCCGCCGGCAGAGTACATTACTGTATGAATGTTCTGTGACACTAGGGAACATGCACACTTGATTATTTGCCTGGCACTCCCAGTGTTGACCAACTTGACAAGGTGAGCTGGCCCAGTTGTGTGGTGGGCTGAGTCACTAAGTGCTACACCACCCATCGAACTGATGAGCCTGGTTCTGGAATATACCATGTTCATTAGGGGTTGGTCGGGGGAAGGAAGTCTGAGTGTCCACAGATGGCTTTCCTCCTTTGGACTACCTAAACAGCAACAGACAAAAGGATAGTAAATAGCATGGGTTTGTGGAATGAAGGAAGGTCTTGTCAGACCGTGAAACAAAGGTAGTTGATAAGGGTAATGCTGTGGATTTACTAAACTTCAAAATTTAGCAAGGCGTTCAACTCAGTACCATACAGAAGATTGCAGAAGGACCTAGGCAAGCCTAGAGACATAGTTAGATAGGTAGGAAACTGGTTGAAGGACAGACAGAGGAGGGTGATGGTAAACAAGGTCTAACTGAAAGAGAGGAAATTTACAAATGGGGTGCCACAGGCATCTGTCCAGGGTCCTGTCTTTTTCAATATGTTCATGACCTATATTTACTAGAGCATTCAGGACAAGTTGTGTCTCTCTGAAGATGACACAAAGCTCTGTGGTAGGGTAGATAACATTGAAGACATCAGGGAGATGCAGAGGGACCTACAAAGGCTAGAGAAGTGGTCTAAAGTTTGGCAGTTAAAATTCAATACCAAAAAAATGCAAGGCTATACATCTTGAAAATAGGCAGCGTACTGGATGGGAGGGGTTAAACTGAGCAATATGGCAGAGGAAAGGGAGCTGGGAATCATAATTAGTAACTCCCTGAAACAATCAAGTCAGTGTAACAAGGCCTATAATAAAGGTAATAGGATGGTGGGGTGTATCAGAAGGGGTACTGACAGCAGGAAAAAGGAGGTACTGCTACCTCTGTATAGGTCACTAGTAAGGTCATACCTGAAATACTGTGCACTGTTTTTGAGTGCCCACCTATAGAAGGACAGGGACAGGCTAGAAACAGTGCAATGCAGGGTGACTAAGATAATTCAAAGCCAACAGAGAAGATCTTATGAAGATCATTTCAAGGCACTGAACATGTACTCACTGGAAACAAGGTTAGGTGTGTGATAGAGACCTTCAAGTTTCTGAAGGAAATAAATATGATGGACTGTGGGGAACTACTTAGCAGGAGAACAGAGTCAAGAACTCAGTGCCACAAGTGGAAACTGGCAGGGGAAAGATTCAACAGGGATGTGAGGAAGTTCTATTTAATGGAAAGGGTGGTGGAGCCATAGAACAGTCTGCTAGCAATAGGTGGTAGCAGCCAGGACTGTAAATGGTTTCAAGTTTGACTGGGACAGCGTGAACGGTTTATTGGTTACTCTGGTCAGTAGCAGTATGGAGGGGAGCAGAGGGGTGGGCCAGGGGGCTAAAAGCCCATATAGGCAATAGATTTTAGGGCAGATAGAGAAATCAGGGCAAGCTAGATGGACCTTTGGTCTTTGCCATCATTATCTGTGTTTCTATACAATATTTCTATATAAAGTGCTTTGTCAAGAGTCCAAAAGCAAGTTCCACAGTGGCTACCTTTACACTACTTCCAATGAAAACTTGCACAAAGAATCAGACAAGTGGAAATTCAATTAGTGTAAACAATCAAACATTAATCTGATTGGTAGTCAATCAATAAAAATATGAGTCAATTAACATGTATACACGGATCCATTTAGAATGCACATACCAACAGGAACACTAAAACAAACAGACAATACATATCGGAAAGTACTTATAGAGCTTACAAACTTATTATAAAGCCATACATTTCAACCATTTATAAAAGTTCGCCATGGCAAAAAAAAGGGACTTAATTTCGGTATGACTTCAGTTGATTTGATCAGTCCATGTATTTAAATACATCCTTTGGTCAGTACTAGAAACTTTCAATCATGCTTCCCAACATTGACGTGGAGCCTTTGTAAATGCGTCCCTGACTCAAAGGGTTGTAATTCCAATTATTTCTTAAAATAAACAAATAAACAAACATCACTGAACATATGGGTGGATATAACAGCTATCATGCTTAAATACAAGGGTTGTAGAAAGCAAAGATTTGAGTATTACTATATCATACAGAACACAAACTACAATGCCATTTTATATTATTACACACATATCTCAACCCAGTGATATCAGCACAAAAAGGTTATTTCATAGAAACATAGAAACATAGAAGTTGACTGCAGATAAGGACCGCAAGGCCCATCCAGTCTGCCCATTTCTTTTTCTACCTTATAAATGTGCCATCGGCCTTTGCTCTGTCAGTGACCTATCTATTCATAGTCATTTGTATTGCTCCCTTATGCCTATCCCATGCCTGTTTGAAGCCCTGCACTGTATTCATAGCCACCACTTCTTGTGGTAGCCATTCCATGCATCTACCACCCTTTCTGTGAAAAAGAATTTCCTCACATTCCCCTTAATCGGCCTCCTCTAATCTCATGCTGTGTCCTCTTGTCCTGCTATTTTTCTTATATTTAAACATGTTAGACTCTTTCACCTTGTTTATGCCCTTAAGGTGTTTAAATGTCTCGATCATATCACCTCTCTCCTCCTTTGCTCAAGGGTATACATATTGAGCTCCGTTAATCTGTCCTTATATGTCTTCTGATGCAGTCCCTGCACCATTTTGGTTGCCCTTCTCTGGACTGCCTCAATTTGGTTAATGTCCTTGTGAAGTGTGGCCTCCAGTACTGCACGCAGTACTCCAGATGGGGCTAACCAATGTCTTGTACAGAGGGATTATTACCTCCTCTTACGACTTGTTGATACCCTACTAATACACCCTAACACCCCCTAGCCTTACTCTACTGCTTTAGAGGTCTGCTTGGATGATTTTAGGTCATCAGTGATGATGATGCCCAAGTCTCTTTCTTCCTTTGTGACTGCTAGCAACTCCTCCCAGCCTATAAGTGGCTTCAGGGTTTCTCTTCCTATGTGCATGATTTTGCACTTCTTTGCATTAAATCCCAGTTGCCACTCTTCTGACCATTCTGCTAGTTTATCCAGATCTCTTCTCATTCTGCCCACCCCATCTGGATCATCTACTCTGTTGCAGATCTTGGTGTCATCTGCAAACAGACAAGCCTTACCCTCTAGTCCATCTAAGTAGGTCACTAATGAAGATGTTGAATAGGACTGGCCCCAGGACTGATCCCTGAGGTACCCCACTTGTGACTTGCATCTCTTCTGACTGTATACCATTTACCACCACTCTCTGTTTTCTGCCAGTCAACCAGTTTGCCACCCAGTTGACCAACTTGACCCACCCCGAGCCTACCTAGCTTATTTATCAATCTTCTATGTGGAACAGTGTCAAAAGCTTTGCTGAAGTCAAGGTAGGCGACATCAACTGCTCCCCTTGGTCCACCACTCTGGTTACCCAGTCAAAGAAATGAGATTAGTTTGACAGGACCTTCCTTTGTAAACCCATGCTGTCTTGGATCCTGTGCCCCTATGGATTCCAGGTGTTGCACTATCCTTTCCTTAAGTGCCTCCATAATCTTGCCCACTACTGAGGTAAGACTGACCGGTCTGTAGTTCCCCGCCTCCTCCCTGCTACCACTCTTGTGGAGTGGGATCACATGAGCCTTTCTCCAGTCTTCTGGGACCTCTCCTGTGCTCAGAGACTCACTAAACAATTCTGCTAATGGCTCTGCTAGTTCCTCCTTTAGCTCCTTAAGTACCCTGGGATGTGCCATCAGGTCCCATTGCCTTATCCACCCTGAGCTTAGCAAGCTCTTGTAGGACCCTTTCTTTTGTGAAGGGAGTAGTGCTCACCCCTCCCCCTGTGTCCATGATGCTGAGCTGTGGGCCCTGCCCTACCTTCTCTTCAGTAAATACTGAGCAAAAGTATCTATTTAGGATAGATGCCTTTACAGGGTCCTCCTCCACATGCTCCCTTTTCTCCATTAAGCTTAGCAATACCCTCTGGACTTTCTCCTTTCACTAATGTATCTATAGAAAGTCTTGTCACCTTTTTACTGTTCGTGCTAGTGTTTCCTCAGTTTGGGACTTTGCCTGCCTTACTGCCTTACCTGCTTCCCTTAGGGCAGTTTGGTATGCCTCCCTATCTTCATCCCGCTGTGTTCCATATATTTTCTGAAGGCCAGCCTTTTGGCTCTGACCTTTTCTAATATATTTGAGAACCAAAGTGGTTTCCTTCTTCTTTTGCACTTCCTTTTCTGTCTAACACAATGGGATGTTGCTTCAAGTATTGTATCCTTAATGCTTGCCCACTTTGCCTGTACCTCCTCACCTGTGTTTCTTTTGCCAGGGCTAGCTTAACTCTGTTGGCCATCTTATCAAAGTCAGCTCCTCTGAAGTCCCATATTTTGCCTTGGAATGGGATGATTTAGATGTAGTAGCCAATTGAACCATACCATGTGATGGTCACTGGCCCCCAGGTGACCTTCTACCTGGAGATCTGTGATCCCTTCTTTGTTAGTCAGTACTAGATCTAGGATAGCCCTGTCTCTTGTGGGTTGCTGTACCAGTTGTTTGAGGCCCTCCTGCAGGAATCCACTATGAGTCTAGTTCTGGCAGATGTTCCTGCTGGTATTGACCAATCTGTATCTGGCATGTTGAAGTCTCCCATTATCAGAACCTCCCTTTAGCTGTCATGTTTTGTATATCTTCTAACAGTAATGTGTCTATGTCCTCCCTCTGGTCTGGGGGGCCTGTAGACAACCCCAGTTCTTATGGCTGTCCCATTACCTGTTTCCAGGGTGACCCACAGTTCTTCTGGCTCCTTATGTGTATTCTGAATTTCTGTAGCTTTGATATTTTCATTAACATACAGTGAACAGTGTCAGATTAAATCACCCATTCAGACCTCTGCCTTTCGTGGCATCCATTTAAAAAATTCACAGACACGGGGCCTGATTCACAAAGGATGACACAGGGCTTGCACCACGCCCTGCATCATCTACAATTTTTATACAGCTGCACCAAAGTACTTTGGTGCAACATAGCCCAATTAAAGAAGGGCTGGCGCATTTGCGACCTTTTTGACATTTTATGGCATCTTGTGCCAAAGGTTTGGCAGAAGCCCCGTAAAATGTATCCTCCTTGGATGCAAAGTTAGACAAGGGGGTAGCTGATCTAACTTGCTGCATCTGACATACCTGATCTAGAACTGGCGATCAGTTCCAAATGTCTGCCGCAAGCCCCCTGCTCCGTATGCGTAACAGGGACTTACGGCAGATGCAACTCATTTGTGAATCAGGACCATACTCTTTTTTAACATTTTATTTTCATAATCACCAACTCTTGGGCTTGCTTTAACCTTTTCTAACCCCATAAACATGACATTTTGGCCAGTCCCATTTTCCATAATATGGGCAGCTAAAGCATTATTGCTGTCCAGATGTTTTATTGATCACAAATGTTACCCAATATGGACTTTTAATTTTTATATTGTTTTGCCCATATAATAAATACTGCAGTCACATACCACTTGATAACTGTATTAGGCCCTCTAAATTTCAGTTGATAAGAGTCTCTCATTGAGAAACCTTCCCCTGTATTGCTGTTTATAAACACATCTGCCACCCTACAGGGTAAACAATTTAAACATGCAAAATTACTCCCTTAAAATTACTCCCTTATTGTGGTGGCATCCACTCTGGCCTAATTTGTATTTGCTTTCTCTTTTGTAAACCATGTACAACTTTATCACCTATTGTGGCACCATGTTTGCATAACATTCAAAGAAATGTTTCCACATATGGTGCCAGTTGTTTTCTGTTCCCAACACATGCTTTTGGTTTTCTAATAATTTTTGTAATTTCCTCAGATTGTGTACTAAAGATTGCTACAAAGTTAAATATTTCTGGCTGTTAATCAGAGTGGTTACCATTGCCCCCATTTGGCTCACAGGGAACAAGAAGATCATTTTGATCTGTATTATGAACTCTCTGTAGACCTTTTTCTATAGATTTAGCATTGTAACACCAATCCCTAAACCAATGTGACATTTCTGCTGCATGTCATTAAAAATCAGCCTCATGGCTGCAGTTTCTTTTAAGCTTCACAAACTGACTTACAGGAATTTGTGTAAATAAATGGCATGGTTGGCAGAAATGCCTCTAATTATATTTCTGTGGCCACAGTGGCAACTATACTATATAATGTTAATCCAAGTTCAGGTTGTTTAGGATGCAGCATCTTTGCTCATTTTGTCTTTGGTAACATGCCTGTGATGTCCATATACTGTCCAAAAAGTTCCCATGGTAATAGTACATATTGATATCTCTAGGTATAAAGAGACATAAGCAAAATACTTCTATTATGTTAAACACTAATTACTTTGGTTACTACCATATAGTATAGTTGTCACTGCAGCTATGGAAATGTAATTACAGGCATTAGAAGAGTACTATTTTTAATTGTATGTGTGTCAACGATACTTTCTGTAAATCAGTTACATGTTCAAGTTTTATACAAGGTTTACTGGAGTATAAAAAATGCACTTTATTTATGATCACTCTCTCTGACAAATCACCAAGCGTGGGTGCAAAATGTTGAACTTTTGTCATGCCTGTTGTATCAGTTTTTAACCTTTTTGTTACTGTATATAGCATAATCAAATATTTTAATGTCACCTTATGCTCTGTTGGTGATGTGCCACATATAGTCCTGAGTGCAAGACTGTTTGCCTCTTTTAGATATTTTAACCACCTGGGATATAGAACTAAGGCAACTCTTATCCCATGTTAGTGATAGTTCATCAAAGCACAGACAGCATACTCTAGCAAGCAGGATGTCATAATCTATTGAGTCAAAAGCCTTGACCGATCCTCAAATATGGTCTCAGTCTCAAAGCTATTGTCACGGGAATGAAACTCATCATTTGTGAACTTGACAAGTGCTGTAGTCATGCTGTGATCCTTCCTAAACCCTTTGTGTTCATTTGCTAAGAGGCTGTAAGCATCTAAGTAAGATTGCAGCTGGTTATGTATACATATCTCCAGAGTAATGGCTAAAATAGGTACGATGGACCTGTACATTTCTAGAAGCTGTTTAAGGCTGCCTTTATGAAGTTAAGTAACTCTGAGAGATCAAAGAGGCCTGTGTCTCCATAATCTCTTTCTTTATTATTGTGCCTTACATGCCAGCAAATTCTTTCTCTGGGGTCACCCAGATCTCCTCAGAGTTGAAAATAGTTACATCCCCCCCCTTATGGTTGACTACTGATCAGGAGATCTGTCAGAGGGCTGGCATAAGATTAAGCAGTTTGTTATATGTTAACTCTTCCCATTTACCTACTGTCCTAAAATCCATGCCCTTAATGTAGCCCCTAAAGGCTCTTGGGCAGATGCATAGCTTTTGGGGTAAGGATTTGTCCAGACTACTTAGTCAACTGGTTTTAGCTAATCCTAATTTCAGGACTGACTGTGGCCCATACCTTTGACATTTTGCCCACAATTCAGAGATGTCACCTGTGATTTTTTGGTTTTGAATGACAATTTTCTTCCCTACCCTGCCTTCAAAGATTGTTTTTCGCTTTCCTACTGTTTGGGGTTTAAATACCTCCAGAGTAAGCAGGCCATTATTGGCTGCCTAGGTAAGTGTCTTATATCAAACCCTCAGAACTCTGAATTTATTTTATTTTTTATTTTATTAAACTCTAGAATTACAAGTACCTTTGAGCAGGAACTGCTCATTTACAAAGGTTCCACATCAAAGGATGTAGGGTAACATACATACAAAGGTCAATAATGGTTACAGTCTTAAAAACACAAAGATGTCTAAGCATTTATTATACAGCCAAAAATGGAGAGAGAGACAACATAAGCCAGCTTCAAACAAGTTTCAGGGTGAACAGTATATAGTTAGTATAGGGTAGGAGGGAGTCAGGAAAAAGTAGGCAGGCTAAAGGGCCATAGTCAGCGGGTAGAGGTAGGTGGAAAAATTGCAAGGTGGATGGGCTGGAGGGACCCATATCTGAAAGTGCCATTAGAGAGAGGAGGGGGTGGGTGAGGCAGTGTGGTGTGGAGGGGGGGTAAGGGGTGAGAGTAGGGGAAACTGGTACCAAAAAAGTGGAGCTCTAAGTGAGGTTACAGGTCACCTTTGACTAGGGTAAAATGAGGAGACAGTTACTTAGGAGAGGCAGTCACATTGAATGGTAGAGTTGAGGAATAGTCGGAGTCGCCTTTTAAAGGGACCAAGTGTAGCAGTTGTAGGTGTTTCTTTTTTTAAGGGTATTGTACCACTGAGGAGCCCTGTGCATGAATGACCTCTGATGCATTGTGGTCTGGCATCTGCGGACCTGGAAGGTTTGATATAAAGCACTGCATGTTAGCTAGGTACTGCTGTTGGCAATAAGCTTTGCCACTCCTGGTGGCATGAGCCCAAGGAGAATTTTTTTGGTTAACAAGCAGGTCTGGTATAGTATTCTACAAAGGAGTGGTAGCCATCTGGCCTGGGCATGCAGGTCACAGGTGTGTGTTAGGTGGGTGGCACCCATTAGAAGCCTACAGGCCTTGTTGAGTGACACTGATATCCTCCGGAGGGGAGTAGGGGAAGCAGAGCCATAGATGACTAGACAGTAGTTGACAATGGAGGTGATGGAGCTGTAGATGGCCAGTCTAAGGGCATCAGTGGTCATGCAGGTTTTGTGCTTGTGGAGCAGGCCGATCTGTATGTTGGCAGCCTTAGCTACATTGCCAATGTGCCGTGTGTAAGAAAGGGAACTGTCCAAGGTGATGGTGAGATATTTAAACTCAGGAACATTTTCAAGTGAAGTCCTCACTTGGTTCTTGATGGTGAGGGACAGAGGTTTACACTTGCTCCGTGTGGTGCAAAATGTCATGACCTTAGTTTTGCTGTAGTTCAGGACGAGTTTATGTGAGCTAAACCACTCTTCAACATGCCTGAAATCACACTGCAACTGACTCTCAAGTTGTTTAGAGTCTTGGTTGCTAGTAAACAGCACTGCATCATCCGCATAGAGTAATATTCTTTGTTGGCAGATGCTAGGGAGACTGTTCAGGAAGAGAGAAAAGAGTAATGGCCCCAGAATAGACCCCTGCAGGACACCTGAGAGGACTGGTTTTTCATCAGAGGTGACACCAGCAATCCAAATGTGTTGGACCCTTCCCTCAAGGTAGCTAGCAAACCAGGGCAGTGTATCCTTGGAGAGCCCAAGATTGGTCAGTTGTCTGAGTAGGGGTGGGTGGTTAACAGTATCAAAGGTCTTTGTCAGGTCAATGAATACTACCTCCCCACAGATTCCTTGGTTGAGGGTGTCATGGATGAATCCGGTAAATTCCAACAGTGCCATGGTAGTACTATGCCTTTTTCGGAAGCCATGCTGTTTTGGACACTGGATTTCTTATTTGTCCAGGAACTCGACAAGCTGGTTCAAGACCATTCATTCCAGAGCTTTAGATAAGGGGGGAGGATGGAGATGGGCCTGTAGTTTGCGTTCAGTGACTTGTCTCCACTTTTGTGTACAGGTGTTATAGTCACCTGTTTCCAGAGTGATGGGAATTGACCCAATCTTAGGGAAAGGTAGAAGATCTTTGTCAGGGGTTCAAGGATTTCATCTAGGACTAGTACAAGCAGCTTCAGGTTGAGTGAGTCACCACTGTAGCCAGTTTTGCGGATGGCCTTGCATATATAGGTTCTAGCTAAGTGCATTGGGATCTCTTTGAAAAAGAACTGCAGAGCTGTGTGTACTTGGGATGCAGTGTCAAAGTGGGAATTGGTGGTGGGGGCATTGAAAAACTCAGGTGGAAGGACACTGCCAAGGTTAGAGAAAGCATTGCTGAACGTATTGGAGATGGTACCTAGATCTAGCATAGGTGTTCCATCAATGTTGAGCATGGTGGGTGATGCCTTAGTATCCTTCCCTGTGAGGTTCTTCAGGTTATTCCAAATTTTTTTCCCATCACCCCAGGAGTTGGAGAGTGTCTCCCAAAAATATTTGCTTTTAGCCTTCCGTATAACTCTGGTACAGCCATTTCTTGCAGATTTGTAATTTTGAATGTCCCCTTGCACTGATGTGGCTTGAGCACAGTGCCAGAGGTGGTCCCTTTGTTTGAGCCATGATACAAGCTCAGAGTTTATCCATGGGTTAGTCCTGCTTTTACCTTCATCTTTTTAAGTGGTGCATGGATATCACAGGAAACCATAAAGCAGCTGATGAACAGTTCCAAGGCTTTGCTTGTATCATTGAATGAGTCAATTATTGACCAATCCCGCCTGCTTAGACATGATTTTAGCAGCTGAAGGTGCCCCTGCTTGAGTATCCTGTTGTGTATTATTTTAGGAGGGGGCTTGGCGAATTTGGTAGCCCAAGAGCAGATAACAGGTGAGTAGTCACTTAAAATATCAGGGAGTACAGACACCTTAAGGATTCTTTCGTGGTGGTTTGACAGTATCCAATCAAGTAGAGTGTAGGTATAATTCCAGGTGTGTTTGTCTATTGCTATACAGCCCCACCTGATATCTAAATTTTATACATTTTTTTCAGAAGTTTGACCCTAAGCACCTTTCAGGCATATGTTATTACTGGCAACAAACTTTGTCTGTTTCTGATGATCCTGCCGTCTGGAAGCTTGTTTGGCATTCCTTATACAAATATATTAAACAGGACCACTATTGTCTCCTTCAAATTAAAGTTTTGCATAACTTGCACTACACCCTCATGCGACGTCACTGGATGGGTAGGCTCCCTTCTCCTCTATATATCAGATGTGGGAAGGTTGATGGTAATCTCAAGCATGTTTTATGGGGCTGTGATAAGATCACTCCATTCTAGGAGGCTATAAAGACATCCCTAGATCCATTCTTGGGCTTGGATGCTTATTTCAACTGGAAGTTGTCTAGTGGGCCTCTACCCCTCTGATCTTTTTGGGTCATGAAAAGCCCACATGGCTATGATTTCCATAACTGCCAAGTTGATTATTGCCCGTCATTGGCTTGAAGATACTACACCTTCATACTGTAAGTGGTATCAAGAAATCCTTCAGGCCTTAGAGATGGAAAAACAAATTGCCTCCATACATCACCAAGTTAAGCATTTTAGAGCTAGATGGGAGTCATTATATGCCTTACTGACCCATCCGGAGTAGTCGTTGGAAATACACCTTACTTAGTTTTTGAATGATTCTTGAGACCCTTATTTTCTGCTGGTGTGCAATAATAGATTTTAGTTCTTCTTAGGTGTTCCTTGGGGAGGGGGGATGTGAAGAGACAGGAGGAGGGAGGGAAGGGGGTGGGTTTTGTGAATTTTGTTAGAAAAGTTTATCCTTTACTGTATTTTTTAATGTTTGCAATCATGTTACTGTATGTCATTCTTTTTTGTTCTCTTTGTGTTTCAATAAAGCATATTTAATTAAATGAAGTGAAATAACTTTAGCCAATTTCCAGCAGTCAGCTACTGTCCATGTAAGAAATGAGAGATTAAATATTTTTGCTACAGGTGCAGAGATCACCAGAACAACCACTTTAATTAGTCTGGGATAAAGGTCATCACAACCAACATGGGTGCCTGCATTGACATTAGACAATAAGTAGAACACTTGTTTTTCCCTAGATTCAGGTAGAACTTGGGTACAGAGGACTTTGTGACTACAGAATCACTTGTTACAGGCACCAGGTTAACAGGAGAGAAGATATTACAGTGATTCAGGTCAAGAAATGCTTGATTAAATAGGTTGGCTATGGATAAAGAGTATGAAACTGTGCCACCATTTAGGGCAATAGACTAGAAATTGTCTGGACCCTTTAAAATATGGTTACTGTTTTTTCAAAAAATACCTCAAGCCCACAGAGCTATTAATTTGTTGCTACAGTAGAGCAATTTATTTTTGCAGTTTTTAAAGTTGTCTCACATTTGCTCCTCAGCTGTGTATAACTAAACAAGTCAATTGTGATCCTGATTTTTTGTAAGATGCTCATGTGTTATCACATTCTCTTATAAGAGCAAATAAAGTACTATTAAGCCATTAGCTGCCACACAGTATGCATTTATTTCATATTGGTGTGAAAATATGGAATGCAACTAACATTCCATGCTTTTTCCTGTCCATTTTGTATTGTATTTCCTCTTTTTTCAAGACACAGCTGCATATCAAATAGTTATTCTATGATCTCTCGTTTTATGACTCTGCTCCAAAAAGCAGCACCTCTACAGTACAAACTATTTATCCAAAAATGGAAGAGAGGAATAGCTAGAAGGAGCCCAGAAGTAAAGTCAAAAATATCTATCTGGCATTGATTTTACATCAGTGCATTAAATATGGATGTTAACTTATTTTTATCTTGATGTTAATTAGTACATTTAATATTGCTATAATGTCTCCTTTTATGTATCATTCTAGCAATATTTGGATTTGCAATAGTAAGTTTATGCTTTGTGCATTGTAATTTATTCACTGTATAATAACAGTATTGAGCATTGGCATACAGTTACCTTGACTGGGTGATTTTATGCCAGTATAATCTTCTACTATTTTACATGAGTATTGCATTTTCATGGCATCATAAATCCAATGTGGTCAAGAGGACAGTACCTAATGAAGACGCTCAATTAGAGTAGAACACTGGGGTGTTCAGAGTTTCAGAGTTGTCTCCTTTCTGAATATATGCTCTGTCTTTACCTACTGTACAGTATATACACCTTTTGCTTTGTAAGCTAATAATACGCAAGATGAATGCTTTTTAACTGGGGCTGCCACCAGTACCATGATTGGTCTGTTTCATTGGTCACCAATTAACCTATTGCTGCACTTGCTCACTGACAAACCATTTAGCCTACTTGATGATTCTGAGCAACAATGGACATGCTCACTCAAAACTATTGTACAGCTCAAAGATCCTGTTCTTTAATGTTTTGATATACTTTACAGTAGTTACTATAGTTGCCAGTCTCTTATTTGCTTGTAGTGAACAGCTACTGTAAAACACTACCACAAGTTTACGATTTACGATTTTGTGAATAAAGAAAAAAACACCATACATTCTCTGCTGTCCACAAAACTGCAGATGTTGCTATATTTGACAAATTTTACAAAATAGCATAGTCCTATTTTTAGGGCTGCAGTGGAAGTAGCCCTCCAGACCTCTTGCTATGAGAAAAGGACTCAGCACATTCCTTCGAACCGAACCACATGTTGGTGTTGCACCACAGTCACCTCTGTGTCCATGAAGCACTCCACTCATTATCTCAATTGGAAGTAGCACTGCACGATTTTTACTGTGTCGGTGGTCATAGTGGAAAATGACACACTCCACCATGTCCAAGATGGACACCAGATTGCATTACACATGCACGATTACTAGCGCATGTGCAGTACGGTGCAGCGGCCATTGTGTATATAGTGAAGTGTATCATGTTCCACCGTGATCACCAATTTTTTTAAATTAAATATCTCCCCTCCCACCTGATGCTTTCTCTCAGCAACCACCACTTCACCCCCCCAGAAACATTAAAGTGACAGTAGGGGTGCCCAATCCCCCAGTGCTGCAATCAGGAGTCCATGGTGTTTGTTTTTTAAATATTCCCCCACCCGACCCTCCTCTCTCAGCACCTGCCTACAAACAAAAGAGTGACATTTACAATGCACAATTCCCCCATGTCATGATCCAGAACCCTTGTTGTTTTTTTAATCAGATAAAAAGAAAACATCCACTGATGTTTTTTCGGTCATTCCTGCCTTCCCACCCCACCTCCCACTCAGCACCCACCACCCCACACCCCTGCAAGCCCTTACTTACCAATCTGGGTCAAACACTGTAATCCTCTCTGGTCCACAGACACGTCTTCACTCTTCAAAGCTGGACCATGAACTGAAGAAACAGGTATGTAGTTCAATGTATTTCAATGGTGTTTTGAACTTGGTTGCATACTAGGCATTTTTGCATATATTTGCCCCAAATTTTCAACATGCATTTTTTGGGCCGCACCTCATGAACAATTGCACAGACATTAGGCAAATCTGTCCCTAAAGGTGACTTTGCAGTCCCTGTGAAAAATTACCTTTCAGGCAGGAATTGAAAATGTTCTCTGCCCTTGTTCCTGAGGTGGGGTCATAAGAAGACGATGTTGAAAATTTGGTGTGAAAATATTAAAAAACAATAAAGTTATGAGTCTTATTTGAATTTTATGAATGCAGACTCGTAACTTTGGTAATTTTCATGTTTTACCCCATATTTACAACATTACCATATCTTAACAGCACCTCATGAATGTGACAGCTGCCATTTTTCAAATCCTGGCCAAAATGTTTTTTACATCCTGAAAGGTGATTTAGTAGTCCCTGCACAAAACCACCTTTTGGGCAGGAGTTGAAATTTTTTTCTGCCCTTGTTCATGAGGTGGAGTCATAAGAAGGCCATGTTGAAAATTTGGCTTAAAAATATTACAAAAGAAACAACGTAATGAACCTACATTGAATTTTGGGAACACAGACTCATTACTTTGGTAAGTTTCAATATTTTTACCACATGTATACAACATAGCCATTTCTTTACTGCACCTCATGAATGTGACAGCTGCCATTTTTCATATCCTGGCCGAAATGTTTTTCACATCCCGAAAAGGTGATTTTTCGGTCCCTGCACAAAATCACCTTTACGCCAGGAGTTGAACATGTTCTCTGCCCTTCCCCATGAGACAGGATCATAACAAAGCTATGTTGAAAATGTGGTGTAAAAATATTACAAAACAACAAATATTACAAAGTAACAAATTTATGAGTCTATGCAGGCTCATCACTTTGGTAATTATACATATTTTTACCTCAAATTCCTCAGAATCAACCCTATCGGCTCTGGACAGAGTTTGGTAATAATCTGCAGATTCTATTACGGCTCTTGTTAAAAAAGGTATATTTTTATTACAGCGTGAAAAACTGTTCCCTACATACATGACACTATACAAATGTAAGATCCCAGTGCATGAGACTAACACTTAAAATGTCTTGTTCTTGCTATGACTGGTCAAACCATAAATATCGTAATGGCAAATTAATTAAGGAAGAACGCAAGAGACATTGTAGTGTGGTACATTTATTGGAACAATATAAATGTTTTACACAAAGTAGAGCACTTCATTACCTTTCCATGCTACTGTACATAAGTTCCTATGACTAGTGCTTCTACATACCACCAATGATTACCAAACATATCATATATTAATTATCCAGGAAAGCATCTGCAACATAAATCATGGCAATACTGTATTAGTTTCTCACATTTCTCTATTGTCAAGTATGTTTTAGCTGATGTTTTCCAACATCAGTCTCATTACTCAATCTAAAATACAAAATGAAATAGCAGCGTCAATTGAACTAATTTCTGCTTTTTGGGGATTAGTATATTTGCAGTACATTGGACAAAAAAGCTTTCAGTTTTATTCACATAATTAGCTATAGTAAGCAGTCCAGCTTTGTAGTTATGGATGTCTGATAGAACAACAAAGGACTTGATGGAGGCCAAGGCTATTGTTTCTTCTCAGTATGGCTTTATATGGGGCAGCAGATGATGACAAACTGACATGAACACCTTTTTTTCTGGGGGATAACCAGGGAGGTGCAGGAAACTGAAACAGCCCCCACAATAATTATTTCTGAAAGTGCCAATGTTGAGAACTTTAACAGCACTCAAAAGGATTTCATTTTCAATGATTTACTAACCAAAAGGTGAGGGTACAAAAACCTCAGTATGTGCAGCAGACAAAAAGCACTTACCAATGCTGTGCAAAGAGTTAACCATGGACAATTCAGTGCATCCTATGTATCAATGTTACTGTTATCCTCAGGGGTGACCAGGTAGCTGGACAGGGGAAGGGCCATGGACATAGTCTTTCTGGGCTAACACAAGGCTAGAGATGGGTGAATTTGTTCTTCTTCTTCCTGTGGAATTCTGGTGAAATGCTGATTTCGGTTCCATGAAATTTCATGGAACTTAACATAGAAACATAGAAACATAGAAACATAGAAGTTGACAGCAGATAAGAACCACAAGGCCCATCCAGTCTTCCCATTTCTTTTTCTACCTTATAAATGTGACATCGGCCATTGCTTTTGTGACAATTTCACGTAATTTTGCCAAAATCGTGATTTTGGTTATTTCCATCTCATTTTAATAGTCTTTGTTCACATTGCACCAAATGTGGAAAATAGTCTGTCTAAGTGATTATACAGATGTGTGCCAAGACTCAGATCTTTATCTTTAATAATCTTTGACTGAGTTATAAGCCTCCAAACATTCAGAAATGTTTAAATTAATGCTATCAACTACATAAACTAAAAGCATTTGCAAATTGCACCAAATTTAGTATGATAATATTACCCATGCCCATCCACATATATGCCAAGTTTTATATCTCTAGCTTTAAAGGTGCCCGAGGTATAAGCCTCTGAACTTTCAGAAATGATAATATTACATTTCACAGTTACATAAACTGCTGTATTTTAAGCCCCTATAAGTTTAAAGCTAGAGAACAAAATATCACCAATGTTGTTAGGCTCATTGACCCTAAATATTAGGCTTTATGGTAACCACCATGGTCCAGCATCAGAACACCATGCTGCCATGCTGATGACCCAGCTTTGGAAGCGATCCACTGGAAGTCGTGTTGGGAGGCAGGTCAAACCTAAACCTTACTATCCCTATTTTTAAATTTCTATGAATCTTCCAAGAAAGTATTCTTCTACATTTTCAGTTACAGTATCTAGCTCCAAAGGTGGCTAAATTCTAAGCATAGAAACATTTTCAGTAATTGTCACATGAATATTAAATTGCTAGATATCGAACCCCTATAACTTATACACTCTTCATCTACATTTTATGAAACTTGGAACACAATCATGGACTGTCCCAAATAATAAGCATGCCAAATCCTAGATACCTAGCTTTAACATGAACCAAGTTATGGCCACTTAAAAATGTTAAAAAATTCCAAACTTTTTCATGAAATGTGAAAATTCATGGAATTTCACAAAAATTCAGCAAATTCGTAATTTTCTAATTTTGCCCACCTCTATGTAAGGCCATTGGTAATGTGATACATGACAAGTTTCTAGACAAAGTTAACCAGTGATTATTTTTTTTCCTGTTATCTTTTTGTGTTCCTGAGAGCCTGGCAGGTGGCTCTGGCCCCTCCCTCAGAGGGGACTCAGTCTCCGGCCACACCATTCCAAGCCCGACACCCCCTAAATCCCCCACCCATGAAGCAAACTCCAGACATTGGGGAGCCAGAATGGGGCATGGGTGCAGCCATCATGGAGCCTGCCAGCTACTTTTTCCTCCATATTCTGCTGCCCTCCCCCCAACCAATGATGCATGTGAGCAATGTGCCTCCTGGCTTGCATCTCACCCTGGCTGTCACCAGAGGGTGATCAATGAGCAGAATGGCAAACCCTCCCTCCATGAGAGTGGAGAGCATTCCTCTGGATGCTCAATCCTCTCTGTCCCCTGTTGATCCCTGGTGGCCCAGCTCATTCCCAAACCTGAGTTGCCAGAGTGGTGCAAGGTGTAGTGACCAGCACCTCAACCTCCAGCATCACCGGGACAGCTCAGTGATGAATTTATGAGGCATACACAAGGTGAACAGGTAACTGATTTGTGGCAAGAAGCAGAGTATGGTGTGGTGGATTGACCCTTTTTAGAGCAGAGAGGAGTACTCAACAAAGTCTTTTGGGGAATGATGCTGGGGCCACTACAATTCAACAGCTTCATCAATGATCTAGAATCAGGCTGACACAGAGTGCTGTATGAAGTTTTTTTCTCCTTAATAAAAAAAATATACTGAGATATTCAAAAGAGTACAACACAGAGCTACTAAAATGATCAGTTGTAAGATGACACAAAGCTACTAGAGGAGGAGGGAGACCTAAACATGTTCACCCTAGAGAGGCTGAGTGGGAACTGATCTCAGTAATTCAAAAATTCAAGTATGTCAGCAAGAACAGTCAGAGATGTCTGAATTGGTATCTGCAGCAGGGTACAGTAAGATGCCTTGATGCTCAGGGGTATATAAATTCAAGAGCAAGGTTAGTAGTAACTTTTTCTGCTAGATGGTGGTGATCCTATAGAACAGCCTACAAGCAGAGGTAATGTACATGCAGGTAAGCCTGAAAAATGTCTGTTTACCATGGGAATCACCAGATATCCTTAGTAGTAAAGAGGGTACGGAATCCATATTACTTGGTATGTGTTTGCTCATCATACTATGTTTCATCCCTGTTTGTGAACCATGGGGGCAGACATGATGCAACTAGTGTCCCTTTGACATTAAATTACTATATAAGTATGCCTGCTATCTAAAAAAAAAGACCGCCAAAGTTACCATGAAGGATGAATTAGTATGTTTTTGCTTTACACCAACAACTTGATTTTAAGTAATTCCTGTAAGTCATTCATTAAGTAATGCATTGTAGTCTCCAGTTCACAGCAAAACTTGTTAAAGTTACAACCTAGACATTCAAGGTAAGATCTTTTTATTATACCACACTTTAACTAATCTCTATACAGAGCTCTTCAAGTACACACTGAGGGGAAAATAGAATCTTGGTGGGGGATACCTCTCTCTGTCTCTGTCTCTTGTTCCAATATTGTATGTTGGTAACTCTGTGGGTCCTGTCAGGTGTTTATCTTTGAGGAACTCTAGCGTTGAGCACATACACAAAAAAACATGTCCTTTAACTTATAGAGTGTCCTGTTAATGTAACTATCTCAAAACTCATACAGTTCAAGTCAGGAAGCCTGCAGCACCTCAGTTTACATACAGCTGGGAATGCCAACAGGAATGTAGGCTGGTACCACATCCAAGTTTAAATACAAGTATACCACAATCCCAGTAAACACATGGATGGGATATGAATCACTGCTGGCCACGGGGCCCGCAATGTTAGTATCTTCTTGTCTGTGTTTTTATATAGTGGTCCAATTTCCCCTTAGGTGTGGAATTCACAGCAGATGTCCCTCGACTGATTCATACTGTGGTTGCTCCATGAAGTTTAGTTATTTTTAGGACCCTAGAGAATGGATCATGTCACTGGTGAAAAAAAAACAACATATATACTGTAGCTGTGGAGCTCAATGCAATAAAAATTACTGAATTTGAAGCCATTCCAGTCTCATATACTGAAGGTAATTACATGAAAACAGAAGCTATGCTCCTTAACAATTCTTCAGCAGCTGAGGTTTATTCAGGAATTAAAGTCACAAGGCCCTACTTGTGACATCCCCATCATTTTCACAGCAATAGACTATGGTGTTACAAGAAGGGGGTTTTGACTGCAGATCATAAACTAGCTATGTTGTATGTAACTTACAAAAAAGGTTCACTTTTCATAAATGTCATTCTTACTCTTAATGAACAAAACAGCTCAAAATCCAATTTTCAGAGCCATATGCAACTGAGCTATGTTGCTAGAAACATAGAATCTGATGGCAGATAATGGTCTCTTGGTCCATTCATTCTGCTGACTTTTTTTCTACCTTCATTTTTGCTGCAGACCCTGCTTGATCCACAACATAACCTGTTCCTCTCCCTTCCTTACCTGTATCATTCCCTTGTGCCTATGCCAGACATTTTTGAACCCCACCACTGTTTTCACCCTAACTACCTCAGCTGGAAGGTTGTTTCTGAATCCATCACTCTTTCTGTGAAGAAGTACTTCCTCACATCTCTCTTGAATCTACCCCTCCCCCCAGCTTCATAGCATGTCCCCTTGTTCTGAAGCACCTTTTTTTCCGAAAAATACTCCCTTCCTGTACCTTATGTACTCCATGAGGTATTTAAATGCATCTACCATATCTTCCCTCTCCCTCCTCTCTTCCAGGCTGTACATATTGAGGTCCTATAGGTTTTACTCATGGGGCTGTTGATGTAGACCCTGCTCCATTTTGGTTGCCCTCTTCTGGATGGCCTCCACTCTGTCTATATTGTTTCTCAGATGTGGTGTCCAGAACTGGACACAATACTCAAGGTGGGGTCTTACCAGTGATCTATATAGAGGCAACATTACCTCCCATGTTCTGCTGATGATCCCCCTTCCTATACACCACAGCATTTCACTAGCCCTCCCAGCTGCCTTGTCACACTGTCTGGCCACCATTAGATCATCGGATATGATAACCCACAGGTCTCTTTCCCCTTTGGTCATTGTCCGTAACATGCCACCCATTTTGTACTCCACCCCTCCGAGTTTCTGTGCCCTAAGTGTATTACCTTGCACTTTTTTGTATTAAAACCCAGCTGCCATATCCTTGACCACTCCATCAGTTTTTTCCGATCTGTGCCCACCCTTTTACTCCCCCCCCCCGAGTATTCACCCTGTTGCAGATCTTGGTATCATCCACAAAAAGGCAGACCTTCCTTTCCAGGTCCACTGGTGTGTCACTTATAAACACATTAAAAAGGACTGGTCCAGCACTGAAGCTTGAAATACCTCACTGGGCACCCTCCCTTTCTTGGAGCAAACTCTCTTTGCCACTTTTCTCTGTTCCTATCCCATAACCAGTTTCTTACCCAGGTTACCACCTTGTTGCCCAACCCCAAGCTACTCAGCTTGCTTACCAGTCTTCAATGTGGAACAGTGTTGAAAACCTTGCTGAAATCCAGATAGACCATGGACACTGCTCCTCCCTGATCTAACTCCTTGATCACCCAGTCAAATAAATCTATCAGATTCATTTGGCTTGACTCCCCTTTGTGAATCCATGCTGCTGCAGATCCTGTTGCCAGTTGGATTCAAGATATTCCACAAATCTTTCCTTTTGTAAAGTTTCCATTCACTTACTTACCACGTATGTCAGGCTGACAGGTTTGTAATTGCCCACCTCTTCCCTGCTATCACTTTTGTGAAGTGGGACTACATCTGCCCTTCTATAGCCCTGTGGAACTAGTCCGTTCTTCAGTGATATGTTAAATTGGTTTGTCAGGGGTGTAACTTGTTCCTTCCTAAGCTCCCTCAACATCCTTGAATGTATCCCTTCTGACCCCATAGCTTTGTCCACTTTCAGGTTAGCGAGTGCTTTCTGGACTGTCTTCTCAGAAAAAGGACTAGTGTCCACTTCCCTCCCATCAAAGCTCCTGATGCATTATTGTGGTCCCTCCCCTTCCCTTTCCACTGTGAACACTGAGCAGAAGTATTTGTTCAAGATGTCTGCCTTTTGTTGGTCCCCCTGTGTACAGTCCCCCCTTTAACATTACCATCACTCCCCTTGTCTTCCTTTTTTTCCCTTACATACCTATAAAATGACTTATCCCCTTTTGATGCTGCCTGAGCTGCTTTTTCTTCAGTTTGCACCTTTGCACTTCATACTGCTTTCCCTGCTTCTCCCTGTTTCCCCTGATACACCTCCCTATCCTCCTCCCTCTAGGTCTCCTTATACCTTCTGAATGTAACCCTTTTAGCCTTTATCTTTTCTACCACCTCTTTTGAGAACCATAGCAGTCTCTTCTTCCTTTTGCTTTTGTTTTTGCTCACTTGCGTGACACAGGATTGTTGTCTTCACTATGCCATCTTTTAGTTTGGCCCACTGTTCCTCCACCACCCAGGTCATCTCTCCCTGCTAGGTTATTTCTGAGGCATTCACCCATCTTTAAAAAAGCTGCCCTTCTTCAGTCCTGGATGCTATCCATTGTATAGTTTGATTCCCTATGTTGAACCACACTGTACAGTGATCACTGGTCCTATGATGGCTTCCCATCTTGACATCTGCAACACTGTCCCTGTTAGTGAGTACCAGGTCCAGTATTGCCCCATCACAAGTGGGTTCACTGACTAGTTGCCTGAGGAATGTCCACTGCAAGGATCCCAGGATGTCCCTGCATTTAGCTGAAGCTACAGCTGGGAGGCTTCAATCAGTATCTGGCAGATTGCCCCATCAGCAACACCTCCCCCTCTGCAGCCATTTTGCCAGTTGCTTCTATCATTTCCTTATCTAACTTCTTCAACTGTGCCAGAGGCCTGTAGATCATATCTATATGAATGGTGGCTCCATTTTATAATTTGAGGGTGACTCACAACATCTCTACTACCCCGACTTCCCTGTATTTCCCCCACTTTTATGCTTTCCTTCACATAAAGCATCACACTCACAGCTTTCCTTCCCACCCTATCCTTTCTAAAAATGCATAACATGGTATGGCCATGTCCCAGTCATGGTTGTCAGTGCACCATGATTCAGTAATGGCTACAATATCCAGGCTGCCCTCTGCCATGATGGTTAGGTCTGAGATCTTATTACCATTAGCACACATGGCCTTCCAGACATTGTTAGCTCTTTGCTTGTTGCTTGTTGCCCCTCCTTTTTCTTTTTATTCCCCCACCTTCCTCTTTCTCTTTTGAATTCTTCTTCCCCCTTTCTTTGCAATCACCCTGCTTCTTTGATAAACTTGTATTTCAGCCATTTAAATATTAATTATGTTACTTAAGAACAAGTGTAAGCAGTCAGTTTTTGTATTCTTCAACATTTAACATATCTTTAACAATTTGTTTTAGAATGATTGTCTGGTCAGTCTGACTCCTCATTGGTCAAGACCCCATCACATAGTATTGTGTTAACCTAGCATATACTCCCTCTCAGAAGACATGAAAGGAGTACATTTAGAGAACACAATCAATCAGGAGCAAAAAAGGTCAATATGAAAATTATGTATTCTCAGGGTCAAACAAGTCACAATGCAAATCAAACAAAAACAGGGCAATATCAAAAACAAATCATGCAAATTAAAAAAAAACACCCCCTCCACACAGCAATATGGCTCAAGAATCACAAACTATAAAGAAAATCCATCCAACAACTTTGAAGAACCATACAGTGCTTCCTACTCACAAATAGGGTTGCCACCTTTGGATGAGATGAAAACCAAATACTAAACCACACAACCAAACTCCACCCCCAACTCTGCCCCTTTTATGACTTATGAGGGCATCACTTGGTCTCTGATTCACTTGATTTATTCAGAATTGCTGCTGATATTGCATTGTGTACAACTTCTTTAAAGTACATCATGATTATTATTTTTGGTTTGTTTGATTAAAGTACATCATGATTATTTTTGGTTTGTTTGATTTAGATTTAAATATTTTACATTTCAGTGTGTGTTAACATTTGGTGGGGTTAGAGATGGGGTTCAAGTGACTTTCCATCCTGTGTACACAGCTTAGCTGACACATTGATTGACTACAAGGATACCTCTGAGAACCAACTATTTTGGAACAGGTGGCCTTTTCTGGTAAAACTCTTTCAATAAATAAATAAACTACACCAGTAATGGTGGACGAGCTGTAATTACAAATATCATCTGCCATTTTAAGATGTGCTACTGTCCTTCCCATTGCCCCTATTCTAAAGCTATTTGTAATGTCACAGAAGTTTTTAAAAGTGGTATGAACTATTTTATGCTGTTAAATACCCTATTTTATTTCCATATCAGTCATACATACCAGATAGCATGATATGTGATATGTAGCATGAAGGCAGTACAGTGCAGTGGTTTAAGGCTCGGAGCTGCAATTCTGGAGACCAGGGTTTGAATCCCACAGCCCAGACTTGCATACTGTGTGACCCTGCTCAAATCATTTCACTCCCTTGTGCTCCCAAGTTACACCTGTAAACAAGCTTCAGCTTAGTGTGTCTCTTCTGGTAAAAAAAAAAAATAATAATGTTTGATAAATTACCTAAATTTGCAGTGCCATCAAATCTAGATAGTGTACCTTCCTCTTCACCAGCTACTGCTCTCTCTCTCTCTTCCTTTTCTCATTTCTGTGGCTTAGCATGACATTAGCCACATTATTCTGTGCTGTTCATCTGAGGTGCCTGGAATGGTCTTCCTGGAATAGCCAGGTAGTATGAAAATTTACAGCAATAACTACTGAGGAGAGAGAGGTGTAGTACTGCTAGAAATGAAATAAAATATTAGATTATTAATTTAACAACAAATGGGGTAACAAATATTAAAATATAGGACAGACCCTAAAAGAAAAAAATGGTGAGCATTTAAAGGTATAAAAGTATTCCTTATCACAGCAATCAAAGACCATACTCACAATGCAGCCTAGAAAGGATTAGGTTGATTTGCTGCTAATGGTCTTAATAGCCCTACTTTACACCTCTTAGATTTACTGGTATACAAACAAAGGTTTACATGACATCAGAATTTGTTTGTAATGTGAACATGTAAGTAAAATGGTGAAGGATTTAACAGAATCTGTTTTACAAGTATGTGAGCATTCAAAATGACTGAAAAAAGTACTATCTCTGAATAAAACTGGATTAGCAGGTAAAGTTTCTGAAACACATTGTACAGTCCACACTGGGACAGGAAGCTACCCTAATGTGATCCCTGTCTGAATGTCTAAGGGTTTCAGAAAAATGAAGGTGTTATTGTTATAGGTGGTATTGTTTACCTTTCCCATGAATAATCTTCCAATTTGCTGGTGTGAAGTTAGAGGTGACAACTGAGCAGACAGGGACACATTTGGCTCTTTAAGTGCCCTGCACTTGAAGGCACTTCCTGATTAGTATGCACTGCAAGCAAGCTAGCACACTAAAATGTCAAACACTTGCTTACAGTCAGATGAGAAGAAAATGAAACAGTTAGTGGGGAATCTCACAGGTGCTGCTTGACCCACCATAAAAAAACTAATTTGCAATGGTGAAAACTGGAGGACTGAATCTGGACCTAGAAAACCAAATCATTCGGTCAAAACCCGAGTAGGTGGTAACCTTACTCACAAATCCAAACCCAAAAAAACTCAGTGCTGCTTAGATAAGAAAAAACATTTTCAACACATAATAAAAACACAAAATATATTTAAAACTATGATTCTACACAACAGTAGAAACTTGCATACATACATACTGTGATCTCTAAACCATCAACAAAATTCTGCAAACACCGATTTAAAAGCTAATAAAAAATCTACATACCTAGAAATAAGCGAAGGCCAGCCCAAAATCTGCTTGAATTTCAGCTGCCCAGTAGCATACCTCACAAGTGTCCCTGATTTTCAGGGATGTCCCTGATTTCACCTCAAAATTTTACTCTGTCCCTTCTAAAATCTGTGTTTCCCTGACTAAACAGTGATGATTGTAAGAATAAAATTACGTCAAACAATAAAGCTGCAGACTTCTTTTTCTTCAGAAAATGTATAATACACTGAGTCCCTTATTCTGCCAGCTTCCTGAGTGGATATCACCAATTTTAAAAATGTGTCCCTGATTTTGGGCCTTTGTCCCTGATTTTTTTAAGCCTTGTCCCTGATTTATGAGGCAGGAGGTTGAGAGGTATGCCCAGTAGTGCACCTGAATGAGGTCACATGCCATCTAATCAATATCCTAGGTTACCAGCTCTGACTCAGATCACATGGAAAGAACAGAAAGCTCAGATTAAGCTTCCAGCTTAGCCTCACAGATCATATGGGAAGTACAGGAAGCAAAAAGTCAGGAATACCTATTTAAAGCAACAGAATAGTCCACTCCCTGGCAATGCATCTGCATCCAACTAGAGCTGCATGCCAATTGCAACGTACCCCTGCTGCATATCTGATTATACTAATATCCTAAAGGCAGCCATTTAAAGATACAGCACCAAAAACAATATTACTACACCACTAAAAAACTTAGCATTAGTGAACATTAGGGTTGCCACCTATCCGATTTTTGACCAGATAATCCATTTTTTAGGGTCCTTATTTGGTCATCCAGTTTTGATTAAATGCAGTCTGGTTTTTGGGTCATTTTGTGTGTTCATATACTCTTAAAACTAAGGTACCAAATCATTCACTGTTTTGGCTGCATTGCATGTCCAGGTTACAAAAAAGTTCTGATGTCACAGTCATTCAGACCTGCCTTTGTTTGTAAAACCAGACTGTCTGAGAGGTGTAAAGTAAGGCCATTAAGATAATTGGCAGTAAATTAACCTAATCTTTTCAACTCTGCATTTTAAGTATGGTCTTTTACTGCTATGACAGGAAACAGCTTTTACACCTTTATGTGCTGTCATGCATTTCTTTTTGTTTGTCCTATAGTCTGGTATGTTTTTGACCCATTTTTATTAAATTAATAATCTAACTTTTATTGCCTTTATCACCACATTAGCTCCATTTTTTTGTTTTACCTGAACATTCCATGATATTAGCTACACTTTTACAGGTCATTCAGATAAACAGCATGGAATGGTGTATCTGAAATTGTGGAATGTCTTTGAAATATGAAAAGAAACATCAGTAGCTGCTGAGGTAAAGGGGGGCACAGTGCAGTCAGTATTAAGGGTACCACAAACACTGATAATTAAGTTATCAAAAATTAGTCAAAGCATCAGAATACCTGACTGACATGGAAAGGAAAATGGGAGTGTTTAACAGAGGGCTGAGCAATAAGCTGTGGATGAGCTTGGCACATTCAGCAGACCTGAGTTTGATTCCCACAACCTCCACTTATATACTGTGTGACCCTGAGCAAGACACTTAACCTTCCTGTGCTCCTGGGTCACGCCTGTAAAATGGGCTATTGGCCTATGGGAGTTAACCTGGTTGCCAAAGAATAAAAATAAATACCTGAATAAATAAATTAAACAAATAACCATGTAAAAATGATTTCCTGTCACTAGTAACGTCTATTCCAACATTACAAATGGCTTTGCAGGAGGAACGATATACTTGCCAGTCATAAAAAGGGGGTGGAGCCAGAGGTGGAGTTTGGGATGTGGTTTAGCATCCAGTTTTTACCTCATCCAAAGATGACAACCCTAGTAAACATTTTACAAGTGGAATAGGGCAACTCCATCAGAAGGATTATGTCATGTTAATGCACCTCACATTGGCTGAAGTCCCTTGCCCATTGAGCATGGGATTTCAGCCCACCACTTGGTACATTAATGCAGCATAATCCCCCATCATGCTTTATTCCTTACTTAATTTATATGTCTTTTGGATAAGATGTTAAATGGAGCTCCCTGCTGGCCATTTTTGGCCACTGTCCAAGTAGAAGTGAAAGATCCCATGACACTTACAGATGCAGAGAAGGGGAATGTTTATTGATATGCAGAAGAAATTACAATATTCTTTATACAGACCTTATCTTCACTATAAATGATCACACCCTACTGACAAACTAAGTTATCACACAATTGCAACAATACAAAATTGCAGAAACAACTAAAGCATAGCTCATATATGTAATTGTGCTCACAGAAACCTTTTCTAAACAGTTTGCGTAACCATATTCAACCTGATTACCCTTTCCTTCTCTCTTGTATTTATTTATTTATTTTTTGTTACTGATATACAGCTTCAGGAACTCCTTACTACAGGCTTATTACATAGTCTGGAGAAAATGTAGAATCATCACTTTGATATAACCTGTTAATTGCTTGTTTTATGGAAATGCTGAGATCTTCATAAGTTATGTTCTTGTTGGATGGCTAGAGCACATCACCCCTGCCATACCCGATACTTCAAGATTATGAAAATAATACTCAATGTCCCACTTTGTAACCCTCTTCACCTTATTGTGGCAAGATCATGAATTAGGTTTTCATATGTCATTTTGATTATTAGATCCCAGTTCCATATTCCTGCTAAAGAACCCCAACAGCCTTTTACATGTACACATTCCATAAAAAGATGTTCCTGTGACTCCTCTGTCTCAGTGCATTCCTGTCTGGGGCAGTATCTTTCATCACTGCTTTTGTGATTCCATGAGGCCCTTACTCCCAACCTCCCAACCTCCTGTCAGTGCACAACCATAAAGTGTCCCACAAATATGCTGGAAGTCTCTTGTTTACTAATTGCCTCAAAGACCCTTGTCTGTAGTTCTTTGGACAAGGTGGTAACTCAGAATCTGTTAGAAAGAGTGTCAACATTACTACTGAATAAATATGCTTTCTGGAAAGGATCTGCACCTCCTCCTGACTTAAGAACTATTCCTTTATTTTTGTTAAAGCCAACTTAATATTGGTTGGGCATTCTACCCCAGAGATTGTACACAAAAATGTTTTTTTGTATCCATCACTACTGAAGAAAGGGTTGTAACCAGGTTTCCAGTAATGAGACCCATATTCTTGTGTCCTTATGAAACACTGCACTAAAATTAAAGTTAAAAATAAATGCTGTAGAAAAAAACACCAGGTTGCCCATTCCTATAGCCACCTTTTCTCAGATAAATATGTAACACCCCTTTTGATAGGGTTAAATTGATTACCTCCAAAAAAAAAAAAGAAAAAAAAAAGTATTCAATAGCCTTGATTCAATACTAACTAGGAGAATGTTATGCGTGGGTTAAATACCACCAACTAACCCACATGTAATCATAACCTGATACACCTACAAGTGTTAGTGTCTTAGCACAGTCCAATAATATTTTACCTTGTTTTATTACTGATATTAGTGTCCTTACTGTTTTATTTATTATCTTTGTTATGCTCATATTTGTCTGCAATGCATTTACATATATGATATGTTTCTGCCATATATACTGCTTCTGGTTTACACATACATTCTGCTATAATCATATAATCACTCACACTCTGTATTTTACACCACTGTAACATGCTGTATGCTTTTCTGATTACTCTGCAAGTATTGCAAGTCTTCCTGTTTCCACATAGAACTGATAGCAGTTTTTCCATTTATTGCTGACTATGATTTTCCTTTTTTGTAAGTTTTACGCTAGCTATGCATCTGTTTCCTGATGTTTCCTCCCAGATATTACACTCTGCATATTATATCCAATTGTATTCATCTGCCTTATCCAAATGTTGCACCAGTATCAGCAGTATAACTGTAACTGCCAGTCAGCCCCTTCCTAGTTTTTCAGGAAGTGCTTCTTTTTGTTAGTTTGTTCATGTACATTTTGTTTGTAGATCTAGATTTGTACAAGTACTCATAACCCTGGGCCTGGCTTGTGGAAATCATCCTTTGTAACTCCTTGTTACAAGCTTTGGCTTTAGTATTTTAGTAATAAACTTTTCTTTATTACTTACTTGCCTGTGTTTTCTTTGTTCAGTCACTTGCATACAAGAATCTGAACTATGAGTAGGACTCATAAGCAACATTGGCGACCATGAGAAATGCAGTGACTAGTAAATAAATTAACATTCTTTCTTTGGAACTGAGTGCTGGGAAAGTGATTTCCCATATGACAAGCAAGTTGCTGTGAGTAGCTTTTGTTTGACTCTTTTCGGTCTGTGTTTTTCCAGTGTGACTCATAAGGTACCAGCGACCCCTGCTCTACAGCTTTGATTCTGTTCAGATGGGCTGCTCTGTCTACTGGATAAATAAACAGCAGGGTGAGATGTACATTAGAAACCTGCCACTTGTGGAAACCTTTTTTTTTTAAAGTCATCCACACACTCATACCCGTTTGCCAGTGTTCATCTCCTGTGGTTCAAAACATACGAGCAGACCACTAAACAGTTATGGATTTCACCTGCATAGTAGACATGTCTATGGAAATGTGCACAGAGTTGAGAGAAGATATCTCAGCTTACCTCACTGCATACGGTGGATGGGAGTGCTTCAATGAGTTGACTACAGATGAGTTAATTAAAATGAATTGGATCCAATTAAGTTGATTTGTGAGCAGTATATTGAACTGAGGCAAACAACTATTAATTTATTTATTTTGTTTTTATTGAACAGGTAAGTGCACTTCACAAATCCTGCCTATTTTCAGACACGACCCTGGGAAGGGGATACAGATGAATGCCAACTGACCTTGAACCAGATTAAGCTGTTGCAGATTAAACTAAAAAGCAATCTGCAAAAGTACTTTTTGTTGCTGCTGTTGTGGCTTCTTTAGATGCTTCTGCACAGAAGCTGAACACAGTAAAGTCAAGTTTCACTGACTTTAAAACATCTGTGGCAGAGAAAAATGCAGACCATTTAAAGAATGTTAGCAGATTTCAGTCTGAGCTCTAAGCATTGCATCAGCAGAATGACAGCGTGCTAGTAGCTTCAGATGAAAACTTTAACAAAGAAATGCGTGAACTGAGAGAAGTTTGTGATAAGCTACAGCTTGTTAGCACATTTTACAAATGAATGATCCACTGTCTAAAACTAATGATTCTTTAATTCAGGAAAATGATGAACTAAAGGCTGATTGCAATCAAGTAAGTCATGATCTAGAACAATTAAGGATAGATCACGTTGAGGTATCTGTCGCATACCGTGTGTTACATAAAGATATGGCTAAATGTTTGTTTGCTGCAAATGCAAAGGTTGATCATGACAAATGTTATGCTAAAATGGTGAAGTTGCACCAACAAAGGTTTCTTTTACATAGATACATAGACAGTGTCAGCAGATAAGGGCCTACGGCCAACCCAGTCTGCCCATTTGAGCTTGTAAGTTTACTTTATGTTTTACTAGAAGTCTGTTGCCCCTTAACTCTAACCTCCAGAATTCCTTTATGTCTATCCCATGCATTTTTAAATCCCAAGATTGTTTCAGCCCACCACTTCCTCTGGCATGGTGTTCCACTTATCCACCACCCATTCTGTGAAGAAATTCTTCCTCACATTTCCTCTGAATCGTCCTCCCTCCAACTTCATCCCATGCCCTCAAGTCCTGGAACATCTTTTTCACTTAAAAATAGTGTATTCCTGCACCCTCTTCCTCCCTGTAAGATACTTGCATGTCTCTATCATATCCCCTCTCTCCTTCCTCTCCTCCAGGAAGTACATATTCAATTCCTTCAACCTGTCCTCAAAGGACTTGTGATGCAATCCATATATCATCTTTGTTGCCCTCCTCTGAACCTTCTCTACCCTGTTTATGTCCTTACATAGGTAAGGTCTCCTGAACTGTACACTGCACTCCAGGTGGGGCCTCACTAGTGTCTTGCATAGTGGAATTATGACCTCTCTTTTCCTGCTAGTGATGCCCCTGCCTATGCATCCCAGCATCCTGCCTTGTCACACTGTTTCCCTACCTTGAGGTCATCAGAGATGATAACCCCAAGATCCCTTTCCTGCTTGGTGCATGCTATATCCTCACCCCCCCAACTGATATATTGTGCCAGGGTTTTTGTGCCCTATATGCATTATCTTACATTTCTTTGCATTGAATTTCAACTGCCAAACCCCTGACCATTCTTCAAGTTTCTGCAGGTCCCTTCTCATTCTGTCTACACCCTCTGGTGCATCTACTCTGTTACAGAGCTTTGTGTCATCAGCAAACAGTGAAATTCTGCCTTCTAGGTCCTGCACAATGCCACTGATGAAGATGTTGAATAGGACTGGTCACAGCACTGATCCCTGTGGTACCCCACTGGTCATTCTTCCCTCTGTGGAGTGACAGCCATTTACCACCACTGCCTGTGTCCTGCCACCCAGCCAGTTACCTACCCAGTGCACTCCTGTCCTGCCCACACCCATATTCCCCAGTTTGTGTGATAGTCTTCTATATGACACAATGTCAAAGGCCTTGCTGAAGTCCAGATAGACCATGGCCACTGCCATCCTCTGATCCACCTCCCTAGTCACCCAGTCAAAAGATTCAACATGGTTGGTCTGACATGACCTCCCCCTGGTGAAACCATGCTGCCTTGGGACCTGTAGACCATTGACAACCAAATGTTCCACCATTCTCTCCTTCAGTAGTGCTTCCATGATCTTCCCCACTACTGAGGTGAGGCTGACTAGTCTGTAGTTCCCTGCTTCATCTTTGTTCCCACTTTTGTATAAGGGGACTACATCTGCTGTCCTCCAGTCTTTGGATACCTCCCCTGTTTCCAGTGATCGGCTAAACAGGATTGCCAGAGGTTCAGCCACCACCTCTCTTAGTTCTTTAAGGACCCTGGGGTGCACCCCATTTGGACCCATTACTTTATCAAGTATTATTACTTCCAGTTCCTTCAGGACCCTTTCTAGCGTAAAGGGACTTGTGTCCATTTTTGCACCATTCCCAACCCTTGTACTCCCTTCAGACCCATTACCCTGCTCTTCCTCAATAAAGATTGAGAAGAAATACCTGTTCAGTATGTCAGCTTTACTGTTGTCATCCTCCATGCGGCCCCCATCCTCCCCCTTCAGTCTCACTATCCCTCCCTCTGCCTTTCTTTTTTCTCTTATGTACCTGTAAAAGGTTTTGTCCCCTCTACACACTGATTTTGCTATGTGCTTTTCTGTCTGACCTTTGGCTTCCCTTACTGACTTCCCTGCCTCCATTTGCTTCTCCTGGTACTTCTCCCTATCCCCTTCTGCCTGTGTCTTTTTGTATTGCCTGAATGCAATCTTTTTGACTTTCACTTTCTCCGCTACCTTCTTGGAAAACCATAATAGCCTCCTCTTCCTTTTCCCCTTGCTAAACTGCTTAATGCATGCTTCTGTTGTTCCTGTAATCCCCATTTTAAATACTGCCCACTGTTCCTCAACCCCTGATTCCTGCCCCATTCCCCTTAATGCCTCTTTCAAGCATCTCCCCATTTTCCCAAAGTCTGTCGCCCTAAAATCCAGGATACGTGTTTTTGTGTGGTTTGGTTCTGCTCCTTCTGTAATATCAAACTACGATGACTGGTGGTCACTGTTCCCCAGGTGCTCCCCCACTGTTACCCTCATCAAACTGGCCCTGTTTGTGAGCACAAGGTCCAGTATTGCCTTCTGCCGAGTTGATTCCATGACCGGTTGCTTGAGGAAGGCACCCTGAAGGGATTCCAGGATAAACCTGCTCCTAGTTGATGCTGCAGCTTGGATGCTCCAGTCCACATCTGGAATATTGAGGTCTCCAACCAGCACTACCTCTCCTCTGTCTGCCATCCTTTGGATGGCTAGCATCAGCTCCCTATCTGTTTCTTACAAGGTCACATTAAAAATATGAAGGGCTTTAGCTATGCCCCCATTGATTTTTATTCTTCTGGAGAAGAGAACTCTGATACAGAGAGTTCTGCAAATCAATCTGAGCAAGCACGTCCAATGGCTGTCCCTGTTCCCATTTTGTCACAACATGGTGGATGTTCTCATACACAAAATGGAGGTGGATGTCAACATCTTGTGCAGCAGTGCCATTCACAAATTGGCAATGGCCTCCACCAAGAAGTCCACCCTCATGAGGTCCTCCTCCACGATGGCTGCCCAATACTGCCTATATGCTCCTTCAAGATGGCTGATGGCAGCAAGTTGAAGGCAGATTAAATCTATCCTTCACCCCTGCAATTGCTGTTTTGAATACAAGAGACAGAGAAGAGATTGCTGGTATGATTGATGAGGCTATACAGAGGGTTGGTATCACTGATGAGTGGCAAGATAAATTGCCAGAGAAGGCTGAGGAAATGCTAAGGGAAGCAAGCTCACAGGAAAGTGTTCTCAAGTCAGTAGCACAGACTGCAGTGGAGAGTGCAGATCAAACTTCCAGAGCTGCAGCCCTAGTTCCTGACTCAAAACCACCTACAGGCAACCCCTGGTAGGTTGCCCATTCAGCACAGCAGATTGCTGACAGCATTGGGCGTATGCATCCCAATGATAATTTGAGCTGTCATCTGGCAAATGTGCTCTCACACTGTGAAATGCTTAGCCTTCCAGAGGACTGTAAGGTGAAAGTCCTATGGTTGACAGTTGACCTTGATCTCTGGTCCAAACTCATGGAAGCAGTACAGAGTGGTGATTTATTTGTTAGCTGCCGCTAACCCAGGAGTTGTGGGTTGCATTTAGCATTGCATGTGAGACAACAGGCTAGCGAATCCCCTGCCACCTACCATTCATGCCTGTGGATGACTTACCACACTGGCAAGCTCCTTGCAAAGGAGAAGCATATCGCAAACCAAATGGAATACAAGGATTTGTATATCAGAAACATGACACCAGCCCTGCATGAGCTGGTTGAGCATGCAGTGTTCTCAGATCAAGACACTTTTGAAAAATTCAAACAGTAACAGAAAGGCTGTATCAGATTTACATCTGGTCTCTCAATTCTAAAGACAAAAACAAGGTTGCTGCCATACAGCAGCCTTCTGGGAGCAGCACCACTTACACAATGGAAGGGGGAGGGTACCAACCAGCTCAGCTGACACCACTAACCTAACCCAGGGGGCAAGGGCAACAAAAATGTGCATAGTAAAAAGAATAACAAGAACAACTATCAGGGTAAGAAGCATAATAACGCTACTCAATCTGGGACTAATAAAGGCAGTCAAAATTACAGGACTAGGCCACCATACAAACAGATTGCTGAGGAAAATAAAAAATTAAAAGAAATGCTAGAACAAATCAGATCTACTACAACCCCTGGTAGTGATCACATTGTGGCAGCAATTGTTCCAGCATCCCAGTCCGTGATGGGGGGATACAGGGCCTGTGACAGCCCAGGTCTGGCAGCCTATTTTTGCTGCTCCACCACCACCCCCATCCCCAACATTACCACCACCAGCTCCACCTCCCATGCAGCCCTCTCCACCGACACCTGCCACTGGAGCATCGCCTGTGGCAGCAGTGGTTATCACTAGCCAAAATCAGTTACTTCCAGCTCATAATATGAATAAAGCCAGAAATGGTCAGAGAGTGCAAGCAATATTTGAACAACTCTCAGGGGGATGCCCTAATACGTCACAATGACAATCAGAGGCCCCAGTCCACAATGTTTCCTCTTTGGTTGTGGATACAAGTGGAAGGTCCTGTGTAGAGGCCATGGTAGGGAGCTGCCAACCGGTAATGCTGCTTGATACAGGAGCAACTACGTCAGTACTACATGATGAGGTTCCAGCTTGCTCACACTGATCCACCAGATGGTTGACTGGTGCTCAAGGTGTGGTTTGTACCATATTGCAGACATACAGGTCCATCCTCATTCTAGTGGTAGTTGGTATCCTAAACACCCAATTCACTTTTGACCTCTTGGTATTATGTCATCATCCCAGTATATTAGGGATTGATTTCCTCGCAAAACATGGCTGTGTTGTGGATTCAGCCAACAGATTAATGATTCAGATTTCAGGGCAGTAACATACTGTCATGATATGTGATTCACATGTCCTGGCTGCTATTATACACAATGACACTGATTATGACATCATAGATATCCACATGACTCATATAGTGAGCTGTAGAATATACTTATAAAGCACCAAGATATGTTTACAACAAACAAACATAATTGTAGCAGGATAAAAACATTCATTGAAGAAACAGGCCCAGACCCTGTTAGACAAAAACAATACCCTTTTCCTGCAGAAGCTCTGCTAAAATTGAGAGAGACTCTGCAGTCTCTACTCCAAGAGGGGGTGATTAGACTATGTGTTTCAACTGTAAACTCCCCCATTTGGCCTGTGAAGAAACCAACTGGGGCCTGGAGACTCACAACTGATTACCAAAAACTTAATCAAGTAACCCCAAGCTGTGCCCCAACAGTGGCATCAGCACCAGATGTGTTAAGGATGTTAACAACTGACCATAAATGGTTAACCACATTGGACATTTCCAATGGATTTTGGTCTTTACCATTGGCTAAGGACAGCCAATATTAATTTGCCTTTATTTTTGAAGGGTGTCTGTAATGGATGTGACTCCCTTAGGGGTACCATAATAGCCCCTCCCTCTTTCATTTACACATGAAAGATGTATTATAGTGATTTTCAGCCCCTGAATGCCTCCTGCAGTATGTGGATGATTTGCTCTTGTCCACAGCTACCAAAACAGAGCATTTGGTTCTACTTGATGAGCTCCTGACCCTCTTACAGAGGGCAGGCCTCAAATGCAACCCTTCTAAAGCACAATTGTGCAAGAAAGAAATCACCTTTCTGGGTCTCTGCATGACAGAAAAATGCAGAAACCCAGGCTTGAAAAAGGACTACAAGACTTGCCCCTACCAACTAGTGTGGCAACACTTAGACATTTCCTATGTATGGTAACCTACTATAGGGATTTCATTTGTGATTTTGCACAGAAGGCTGTGCCTCTGCATGAGTTACTGAAAAAGAATTCCCCCTGGACATGGGGTCCAGTACAGACAGCAGCTGTAGCCAACCTGAAACTGTCACTGGCCTCAGCTCCTGCTTTGGTTAATCCAAATCCATATTTGCCCTACCATTTGGAAACAGCAGCTACAGATGTAGCCATTTCAGCAGTTCTAGCACAGAAATCCAATGGACACCTTAGGCCTATTGCCTATGCATTCCAAATGCTTTCTCTTGTGGAGAGAAAGTATAGCCTCTGTGAAAGAAATCTCTTTTCCACTTACTGGGCTGTGAAACACTTTTCACATATCATTGGTTACACTCCCATTGTTCTGCATACCAATCATACATCCACTAATTTTCTGTTGCCATATGGAGACAAAGATGGCTCTGTCTCTAACACCAGACTTACACCCTGGTCTCCTCTTTTACAGGACTGTAACATTACTGTACACTCTACAAAAATACCATCCCTGTTGGCCCATGGCCTATTATACACAAGTGACACACATGAATGCTCCCTCCAACCCCGTGACCTGCCTGACCCAAGACTCTTTCTTCCAGCAACACTGGTAGTACTAAATGACATCAACTTGTGTCGTGTTTTCACTGATGGCTCAGCCTCATACAACAATGGGGATCAGGTAGCAGGATTTGGGGTACTCATTGTGCATCCTGACAATAACACAGTCCACATTGTCTGGAACTGTACTGTAATTTCCTCACAATATGCCAAATTGGCAGCGGTGGCCTGTGCTCTGGAATTGCTAAAACAAGGCACTACAGACACAGTCATCTTTATAGACTCTAACTGGGTCTGTTCTTCCCTGTCTGAATTCCTATCATTCTGGGAAAAAGCAAACTTTGCATTCTCTGATAGTATACCTGTAAAATACAGAGATTTGTTGGTGTACGTCACTGCACTAGTACAACAGTTTAAGCATAAACTGTACATCCACAAAGTTCATGCCCACTGTAAGATTGAGCCCTACCATTCTTTCAATGACCATGCTGACTCTGTTGCAAAAGCAGGTGCTCGAGGAGGGAATATATGGGAACTGAAAACCACCACTACTATAAGTACTGTATGTGTTGCTGCTGTGGAACAGCAAACAACACCTTTTGTGTCACTAGATCTAGCATCTGCACAAAAATCTGACCATCAGCTGAGGGCAATATTCAAATTCCTTGACTAAGGTACTGAGGAAGAACTTCCACCACACAATCCCTACAAGAAGGTAAGGGATCACCTTCACCTCTCCAGTGATAACCTACTCATATGGTATTACATCCCCAACAATTCTGAGAAATTGTGGGGAAATTCTAGGACAACTGAGGATGGATTTTATCTATCAAGTACATGACACTCCTACTGGAGGGCACCAAGGAGTAGAGAAAACCCTGGATAGGCTAACTACTTTTGAATGGTGGCCAAACATGAAACATGATGTGGCACACTACATTAATAATTGTCTGATCTGCACACAGAATAATCCAACTTTGGCCAAGAAAAATGGCAAATTGTTATCCCAGAAGCACTCACGCCCTTGGAAATCCATTCAAATCGATTACATTGGGCCACTCCCAATGACCAAAAACAACAACACATTTGCTTTGGTAGTCACTGATATATTCTTTAGATGGATAGAGGCATTCCCAATGAAAAATAACACTGCAAAAAATAACTACCAGGGTTCTGGTAGAACAACTTTTCACCAGATGGGGTCTCCTCTTGAAGGTAGACTTTGATCAAGGTTCTAGTTTCACAGGTGGACTGATGCAGAAAACTCTAAAACTCCTAGGAGTCAGTCAGAAGTTTCAAATTCCTTACCACCCACAATCATCAGGGCAGGTGGAAAGGGCAAACAGGCAGCTCAAGCTTATGCTATCCAGATTTGTTAAGGAAAACTGCAAGGACTGGGATTCGTATTGCCTTTGCTTCTTATGGCAATAAGGGCTACACCCTCGAGTACAAAATGTATCTCATTTGAGGTCATGACAGGAAAGTCAATGAGGTTATCAGAACATCTACTTCTGGATTTGTGTGCTTCTACTACTGATAGAGTATTAGTAGACAAATATGTCCAGAAACCAAAACAAGACATCCAATGGGTACATGTGTTTGCTGTGAAATACTTGGGCAAGACCCAACAACAGTCAAAGGTACAATTTGACACGACAGTCCTTGATGTGGACTGGCAGATTGCAGATCAAGTGATGGTTCTCAGATTTGCTAATCCAACTAATGCATTCAAAAGCAAATGGGTAGGTCTCTATCCTATTGTAAACAAGCTCAGTCCATCAGTCTACCGAGTTAGACTCTCACAAAATAAGAAGCTCACTAACAAATGGCTATATGCCAAACAGATGAAGTTATATAAAGGAGATTAAACTGCTTTCCCTTACCCCACAGGGCAGGATACTACTGAACTAATTATGTTTTTCTTTCCTCTTTTCTTCTAGGTACTTAACTAAGATGGCGACTCAGCACCTACTCCTTTTTGGAGTCCTGTTCATAACCGCACATTGTGTGGTCTACCATAAATCTCCCCATGATCCTGATTCTGGGTTATCCAATATCAATGTCAAAACCAATGAGATGATGCCTTGAGGAATTCAAATTGCCATCACAAGTTCAAACATCATCATTCAGGAGGGCGAGGAAGCACTACTGAAGCAAATAAACAAAACAAAATGATGTAAGAAACCACTATGGTTCTCAAAGGAAGTGGCAGTGAAGGTTCAAGAGAAAAAGAAAGCATTCAGGAAGTACAAGGAATTGCAGAAGGAGCAGGACAGAGAACTGTATCAGTTAAAGCAAAAGGAGGCTGAGAAGGCAGTCAGAACAGCAAAGGCCCAAACCAAGGAAAAGATAGCCAACTCAGTTAAGAAGGGGATAAAACCTTTATAGGTACATCAGGGAGCAAAGGAAGACCAAGGAGGATAGTGAGGCATAATAAAGGGAGGAGGGTGGGCAGAGGGAGACTGTGAAAAGGCAGAGATACTAAACAAATGTTTTGCTCAGTATTTACAAATGAAGAGGGGAGGTACATAAAACAAACAGTAGTAACACTCTGGATACAGAAGTTGATACCAGCCATTTACAGAAGAAAGGGTTCTGAAAGAACTCTTAAAACTGAAGGTGGACAAAGCAATGGGGCCTGATGGATTCATCCCAGAATTCTAAAAGAGCTAGGTAGAACTAGTGACACCACTGACTACCCTTTAAACAAATCGGATGATGGAGGGTACTTGAGGACTGGAGGAGGGCAGATGTGATTCCCTTCACAAAAGTGGGAGCAAGGCAGAAGCAGGAAACTACAGACCTGTTAGTTTAACCTCAGTGATAGGGAAATGATGGAATCACTTCTGAAGGAAAGAATTGTCGAGTATCTAGAGGCCAGAGGCACAGGACCCTAGGCAGCATGGATCACATAGAAGGGTCATGCCAGACAAATCTGATAGATTTCTTTGACTGGGTGACCAAAGTAGTAGATCAGGAGGGGCTGTGACATGGCCTACCTAGACTTTAGCAAGGCATTTGACACAGTCCCACACAAAAGATTAATATACAAGTTAGCCAGCCTGGGAGTGGGTCCCAAGATGACAGCCTGGGTAAAGAATTGGCTGGAGAATAGGACACAGAGAGTAATAGTAAATGGAGTCCACTCAGAAGAAAGGAGGGTTACTAGTGGGGTACCGCAGGGTTCAGTATTAAGACCGGTCCTCTTCAATGTCTTTATAAGCGACATTGTGGAAGGACTGGAAGGAAAAGTATGTCTCTTTGCAGATGACACTAAGATCTGCAACAGAGTTGATGCACAGGGTGGGGTGGAAAGGATGAGAAGGACTTGGCAAGGTTAGAGGAATGGTCAAATGTATGGCAGCTTAGATTCAATGCTAAGAAGTGCAAGGTAATGCACCTGGAAAAAAAACCCAGGGGAAGAGTACACAATGGAGGGTGAGATACTAACAACAACAAAAATGGAAAGGTACCTGGGGGTAGTCATATCAGATGACCTAAAGGTGGGAAAGCAATGTGAGAGGGCAGCAAGGAGGGCTGGGGGGTTACTGGGATGCATAGGGAGAGGCATCACCAGTAGAAAACAGGACATTATTATCCCTCTGTACAGACAGCTGGTGAGACCCCATCTGGAGTACTGTGTGCAGTTCTGGAGACCCAATCTCCACAAAGACATAGACAGGATGGAAGCTGTCCAGAGGAGGGCAACTAAAATGGTGCAGGGTCTGCACCGGAAGACAGATGAAGAGAGACTTAAGGAGCTTAATATGTATAGCCTTGAGGAAAGGAGGAGGGGGGACATGATAGAAACTTTCAAGTATCTCAAGGGAATCAACAAAGTCCAAGAGGGTAGCATCTTTCAAAAAAAGAGGTGTGCAAGAACAAGAGGGCACAATTTGAAGATAGAGATGGGGTGGCTCAGAGGTAATTTAAGGAAGTATTTTTTTACAGAGAGGATTGTGGATGCATGGAACGGCCTTCCGGAGGAGGTTGTGGAGTCAAAATCAGTGGTGGAATTCAAGCATGCATGGGTCAGTCATAAGGCAATTCTGGGGGGTGGGGGTAAGAAGAAGTAGGCTGTTGATTAACTAGGATCTGCAGCTTATCCAGTAGGTAGGGAAATGGGCAGACTGGGTGGGCCAAGCAGTCCTTATCTGCCGTCAAATTCTATGTTTCTATGTTTCTATGAATGTTATGGTTACTATTTCAGATCAAACCATCCCTTATATTGTATGGCATACTGATCACAATGGAGAAAAAGTACAAGTAGCCCACCTAGTTAATAGCAATTTTCAAGGATGGCCCAACACAAAAATGGCACCTAATGGTACCCTTTTCATCCATCATGTAAACCCCTCACATTCTGGTGTGTATAACATTACAGCTTGGTTCCATCCTAACTCATACGATAATTTTAAAAATGATGATAAAAAAATTCTGTATATTACATTTCCTGGCACATTTTAGTATTCAACTAGAAGTTATATCTGAAATTGAATCTCTTAGAGATCAAGATTGGTTTATCAAGGCAACTGAATGTCCCAAACACCAGATCCACCCAGTGACTTAACTGACAATTCCTTAGCAAGTGCCTTGATTAATAATATGTAGTTCATGCACATCCCTGTTTCTTTGAACCTCTCTTTGTGGGACATAACATTGTTTGGTTTACATTATGTTCTGAAACAAATGTTTCAAGTTTTTTTTTCACATTTTACTTACTGATATTATTGCTGCGTATCAAACATGCATTAGTGACCCCTTAAGTAGGATCATTAGCATTGAACGTAGGGGGTCCTTAGACCCCATCCCAAATCTTTTGTGAAAAAAGGCAAACCAAAATGCTATAAACATTTTGATATGACACCTGCCACTGCAGCTACTGGCACTGTCACAGGCCTCTTTGGTTCTGGTATGTCTATTTGGAATAGGGCTGATATTGCCAGTTTAAAATCCCAAATGTCTAAAACTGATGATGCATTTAAATATAACCTTTTTCCCTCACTGTTACATGGTTAGATGGTCTATACCAGGAAGAGCATTTCACAGTTTATAATATGAAAGAAAAATATGAATGGTTTGAAGACACAAGATTAAAAATTAATCAAATGATTTCTGCTCATAATAAGGAAGCAGAAAAGCATTCAATTGGAAAGGACATTTTTGCACTGCATATGGTTCCTATATCCAAACAACAATTAAGGAATTGTTATTTGATCTGGAATCTGGACGTATTCCAGATATCATCCATGATAAACATCTTGGATGATGATATTGCCCTCAATGTTCCTCAACGTTATGTCTGGCAATGTGTTTGCAACAAACTTTATCTATGCAGTTATCAACAGCAAGACATCTGGGGTATATAACCCCATTCCTGAACATTTCTCTCTGCTTTGCATCTCACTCATGCTCAATCCAGGATGCAGTGTATGTGACATTTACCATTTCCTTACCTCAATTTGATTCTTCATCATCGCTTTGTGACCGTTTGGCAACTGTCTATTCTATTGGTCATCTTGATGGTAACATTTATCGTGTGCACCTGGATCTTCCTCCATTATTGGTGTTCCACCTAAGCTCTGCGTTTGGGCTACTCTCCATTCTGATTGCTGTGCCTTAAAAGGGTATCATCTTCTCTCTAGATATGCTGTCTTTGATGTCATCAGTCCTATTTATGGATATTCACCAATGAACTTGGATTGGTCATTTGCATCTAATTTGGATCTTCTAAGCAATGGAACTTTAAATGTCTCTTTATGGACCTTTGGAGTTATTACTGATAGATTAACACCTGTTGATACTTCTTTTGATACTGGAAGAAACCATGGCTTTATCCCTGGAACCAATTTTGGAGCATGGATTGAAGACAAAAATATTGACCTTGTTTGTCCTGTTCGCCTTTGCAAATGGATTGTACCATCTGCTAAAGTGACTTATTCATCCAATGGAGAATTTTGTGTTGTGTCCAACCTGAAAACATTCTGTTATGGTAATAAACAATGTGACATTCTTCAACTGAATTTTTGTCACACCCCATCAGCAAATTATTAGTGGTCACACAGTGATCATACCTATCCGTTCTATGGAAATTGACATCATTGAGTCTAACCCAGACTAGCTGGATGCTATATCAATATTTACCTATCTTCAGTGTCCATATCGGACATCTTAATCTGTCTCTTTAACCTCTTCTCAGTCGTACTGAAACTCAATTGATTTACATTAGTAATTATATTGTAAAAATGAATGAATCTTTGACTGATTTGATTAACAATGATATTGGTTTCTTTTTAGAAAATCATACAGTTGAATTTACCTTTAAAATGTTTGTTATAATTAAATATTGTTTGATACTCTTCATGATATTACAGTAACTCTTTGCTGTCTTTGGCGAACCCTACGACAACACAGACAGCAACTAGATTTCCTTTACAAATCCTGTACCTTGGGCTTGTTAACAAAATAAGACATACCATTACTACACCTGACCATCTTCATTTTGCTGTTTTGCCTTTTGAGCAAGGCAACAAGGAGGAGAATGTTATGCCTGGGTTATATACCACCAACTGACCCACATGTAACCATAACCTTATAGACCTACAAGACTACAGTCTCATAATGTTCTATCTTGTTTTATTACTGCTATTAGTGTTCTTACTGTTTTATTTATTACATTTGCTATGCACATATTTGTCTGCAATGCATTTACCTATTTGATATGTTTCTGCCATATATACTGTTTCTAGTTTACATATACATTCTGCTATAATCATATAATCACTCACTCTGTATTTTACACCACTGTAACATGCTGTATGCTTTTCTGATTACTCTGAAAGTATTGCCAGTCTCTCTGTCTCCAGTGAGAACTGATAACAGTTTTTCCATTTATTGCTGACTATGATTTTCCTTTGTCCTAAGTTTTATGCTAGCCGTGCATCTTTGTTTCCTAAGGTTTCCACCCAGATATTACACTCTGCATATTATATCCAATTGTATTCATCTGCCTTATCCAAATGTTGCACTGTTGTCAGCAGTATAACTGTAACTGCCAGTCAGTCCCTCCCTAGTTTTTCTGGAAGTGCTTCTTTTCATTTATTTGTTAGTGTACATTTTGTTTGTAGTTCTAGATTTGTACAAGTATGTGTAACCCCAGGGCTGACTCATGGAAATCATCCTTTGTAACTCCTTGTTACATGCTTTGGCATGAGTATTTTAGTAATAAACTTTTCTGTATTACTTACTTGCCCTGTGTTTTCTTTGCTCAGTCACTTGCTTACAACAATCTAAACTATGAGCAGGACTCATAAGTAACAGGAGGGTACACATAGCTAATATATAACAATTTTGGAATCAACAATGTCTCTATTAGAAAAAACTCTTTTCTTTTGAGATAATCTCTTATTCTTAATTCAAGACTAAAAAACTAATACTCAATGTGCCACTGTGTAGCCCCCATCCTTAACTAGCTAGATCAGTAAATTGTACGGTCCTAAAATGTGTAGGAAAAATGTAAGGCCTACGTAGGCCTGATAATGTTGTTTGTGGATTCCCACAGGGATGGATTCTGGGACCATTACAAATTGCACTGTACGCTAACAATCTCTTCCTGTCAATGTGTCTCTTGTACTACACACATACTGTATATGCAGATGGCACGCTCATCTGTTACAGTGCATCCTCACTGCCTTTTATTGCATTCTCTCAGAAATCTTATGAAATATTGAGGCCATGGTTGCTAACAACTGTTTTGTGCTCAATTTAAGAAAAAAAATATAAGTCATCAATTTTCAGATGCACAACATGATTAAGAAGATTACCAATCAGATGCACAACTTTTATTAAGAATCTTACCAATAAGTTGGAAATTTACACTGTTGACGAAGCAACATTGGAACAAGTCCAATACTTCAAATACCTTATTGCCTGGCTTGACCCTTTTCCTTTCTATAATACATGTGGACTACAATGGTAGTCATAGAAAAGTTTCACAGTACTGAAGTATACCTAGGTATACTGAGGCAGACTGAGGCAGGATCACATTACAGTCAATTCAAGTTACCTCCATGGTACCTCTAGGTACCTTGAGGTAGGAAACTTTTCGATAACTACCACTGTACATAGTCCTCCATCATTTGATACAAGTTAGTACTTAATATTGGCAACACCCACTCCATGTTCTTTGGCTCGGCCTCTGGGTTACGGAAATGCCCAGGGCAGTTATCCATGTCCTGCTGTGATGGCTACCCCCCCTTCAAAAATGTCAGTACTGTCAAATACCTTGGTGTTACCCTTGACTTCTCACTTGACATTGACCAACATATCTCCAACACTTGCAGAGCTGTAAACTCCAAGCTTAGCCTGGCCTACAAAACTAGTTATGCCCTTACACCCCCTTCCAGAATTGCCATTGCACAGGGTGTTCATCTTCCTACCTTCAGTTACAGAACTGTCAGATATGTTGGTGTTGCCAAAGCCAATCTTCACAAATGGGACACCACCTATAATAACAATATATGTTGGTTCACCTTGGCCTCACATCACCTCATTCATTGCTGTCAGCTATACAGTGGTCTTAACTGGCTCTCCCCTGAGGAAAACTGCTTATACACTTTTGGTACCTTAATTGATAACATTGTTCAATCTGGTGTTCCCTCCTCTCTTGCCAGCAGGCTGAAACCACCAAGCCTCCACCATGCCCTTCGTTCAGGTGATCAGACCCTTCTGTCAGTTCCCTGAAGCAGAAAGTCCATGGGATCTCAGGCCTTCTCCCACTTTTCCCCTCATTACTGGAACTCATTACCTGCATCCATCCAACACTCTGATATACATGACATTTTTAAGTGGGAACTATGCAACCACCTCATATCTTCTAACCATTGCACTTGCTTCTCTCCTCCTTGGCACACCTACTTCTTGCTCACTTGACCACAGCCTGTCCTCATTGTTCAATCACATTGCACTTAAATCTACTGCTTCATATCTGTTGAACAACTTGTCAATAAAAACTCAAGGGGCAATGACATCTTGGACTTGGTATTAACTAACACAGCTAATAATATCCAAAAGTGCAAGGTGGAGGTCACCTTAAGTAATAGCGACCATTCTATGGTTAGCTTCCAATATAATGGGGGTAGCCATATTATCAGTGGTAGTACAGTATTGTATGACTTCAATAGGGTTGACTATTGTACACTAAGAAATGAACTGGACAAATGGAACTGGGAGTATGATTTAAAAAAATCTAACAGTACATGAAATGTGGGATATACTTATTACTAAACTAAATGGGCTAATCCATAAGTATGTCCCAGCAAGTAATAAATATCATAGGTCCAGAAGATCCCTCCCCCACCCCAGTTGATACCTGCAGTCAAAAAGATAATTAAAAAGGAAAATAGGGCCTCTACCAGGGCAAAACATAATAGGGAGACTAGTTCCTGGTCTGTCTATAAACATCACTTAAAAAGGGCAAAAATAACTATTGCTAGGGCTAAAAGGAGTTTTGAGTTTAACCTGGCATCAAAGCACAGGATAATTATAAAAGCTTCTGGCATACATTAATAATAAAAGGGGTTTAGGCTGAACAATTGGACCCTTAAAGGATAAAAATGACAAATTAATAGCAGGAAATAAGGACATGGCTGATATGTTTAATACATACTTTTCTTCTGTGTTCAATGTAGGCCAAAAATCTGGGACAGCAAACCAAATATTGCAGGGAGCACCAGATTTAAAAATAGAGTTCAAAGATGTGAGAACTAGGGTAAGAAATGTGAATCAAAACAAGGCTTATGGACCAGATGGTTTACATCCAAGATTGCTGAAGGAACTGGCAGATAGTTTGGCAGAGCCTGTCACATTGATGTTCCAACAATCTCTGGAGACAGGACAGATTATTGAGGCTTGGAGGCAGGCAGTAGTGATCCCTATTCATAAAAAGGGATCCAAACAGGTGGTGGGCAACTATAGGCCAATCAGCCTGACCTCTGCCCTCGGAAAAATCCTGGAGGGCATTATAATAGATCTGATTATGAATTACATAGAACTTGAGGGGCTAAGGATGAGTCACAGCATGGATTCAGAAAAGGTCGCTCGTGTCAAACCAATCTACTCAAATTTTATGGTAGAGTTAGTAAAACACTTGATGAAGGCAGTTCTGTTGACATTATATTTTTAGACTTTGTTAAAGCATTTGATAAAGTCCCTCATGAACAACTGATAAAAACTCTTCTCAAGTTAGGGATACACCAGAAAATAGTAAATTGGATAAGGAATTGGTTGTCTGAAAGGAAACAAAGGGTATGCGCCTTGGGAGAACTGTCTAGCTGGGCTGCAGTCACAAGCAGAGTCTCACAAGGATCTGTTTTAGGACCAGGCTTGTTTAATCTTTATATCTCTACCATGAAAGCAACAACAGACATCTGGTTGTCTAAATTCACAGATGACATGTGCATAGGTTTTCCAGTCAATAGTCAAATGGATGCATTAACATTGCAGGAAACACTTGGTGAGTTGGAGACCTGAGCAAAGGAAAATATGGTGACATTTAACATCGACAAATGTACAGTAATGCACTTGGATAAAAAAAATCCTGAAATGGATTATAGTCTAGATGGACAGATTCTCAGAGTAGTTCATGAGGAACAAGATTTGGGGGTTAGGGTTAGTAATAACCTTAAATTCCACTCACACTGTAACCTGGTGGTTAAGAGGACCGATAGTATTCTGAGCTGCATACATAGGCACATCAAAAGCAGGAAAAAATAGGTTTTGCTCCCTCTTTATACCTCCCTGGTGTGGCCTCATACTGAGTGTCATGTGCAGTTCTGGGCACCAGGCTATAAGGGGGATATAAATGCCCTGGAGAGGGTCCAACAAAGGGCAACAAAAAGAATCAGTGAAGTTCAGGGCATGAATTATGGGAGAGAGATCAGACAGTCTGGAACTTCATTCCCTCGAAAATCGTAGGTTAAGAGGGGACATGTGCCTTATTTATTGGGCACTGTCTGATAATCAACTTTGAGAGCAATTGGGTCTAAATCTTACGGATCAGCTTTATAATATGCATGCTCACCCCCTACAGCTTGTGGTGGATAGGTTTAATACACAGGCCTGTATGTGTTGGTTCTCAGTAAGGGTGGTAAAAATTTGGAATGCACTGCCCATTGAGGTTGTGGGTAACATTGAAACATAGAAATGTAGACTTTGATGGCAGCTAAGGGCAACTTGGCCCACCCAGTCTGCCCATTTCCCTTCCTATTGGATAAGCTGGAGATCCTAGTAAACCAACAGCCTACTTCCTGCAACCCCCCGCTACAATTGCCTTATGTCTGTTCCATGCATGTTTGAATTCCCCCACTGTTTTAGACCCAACAACCTCCCTAGGAAGGTGGTTCCATGCATTCGCCACTCTCCATGAAAAAAAAAATGTCCTCACATTACCCCTGAGCCATCCACCCTCTATCTTTAAAGTGTGCCCCCTTGTTCTTCCACATCTCTTTTTCTGAAAGATGCTACCCTCCTGGACTTTGTTGAGTCCCTTGAGGTACTTGAAAGTTTCTATCATGTCCACTCTGTCCCTCCTTTCATCAAGGGTATACATACTAAGCTCTCTCAATCTCTCTTCATATGGTTTCTGATGCAGACCCTGCACCATTTTAGTGGCCCTCCTCTGGACTGCTTCCATCCTGTCTATGTCCTTGTGTAGATGGGGTCTCCAAAATGGCACACAGTATTCCAGATGGGGACTCACCAACTGTCTGTACAGAGGGATAACCACTTCCCTTTTTCTACTTGTGATACCCTTCCTATGCATCCCAGTATCCCCCTGGCTCTCCTTACTGGCTTCCCACATTGCTTACCCACCTTTAGGTCATCTGATATGACTACCCCCAAGTCCCTTTCCATTTTTGTTGTTGTTGGTACCTCCCATGCTATTGTGTACTCTTCTCCTGGGTTTTTGTTTCCCAAGTGCATTACTTTGCACTTCTTTGCATTGAAACTAAGTTGCCATATGTCTAACCATTCCTCCAACCTTGCCAAGTCCCTGCTCATCCTTTCTACCTCCCCCTGTGTATCAACTCTGTTACAGGTCTTTGTGTCATCTGCAAAGAGGCATGTGATTCCCTTCAGAACCTCTGCAATGTCACCTATAAAGACGTTAAAGAGGACTGGACCCAGTACTGAGCCCTGAGCCACTCCACTAGTAACCCCCTTTTCTTTGGAATGTGTTCCATTCACTATTACCTTCTGTGTCCTGTTGTACAGCCAGTTTTCTACCCAGGCTACCACCCTGGAACCCACTCCCAGGCTGGCTAACTTGATTATTAGTCTTTTGTGCAGGACTGTGTCAAATGCCTTGCTAAAGTCTAGGTAGACCATATCCACAGCCCCTTCCTGGTCTATTACTTTGGTCACCCAGTCAAAGAAATCAATTAGATATGTCTGACATGACCTTCTTGCTATAAATCCATGCTGCTTTGAGTCCTGTCCTCTGCTGGCCTCTAGGTACTCAACAACTCTTTCTTTCAGAAGTGATTCCATCATTTTCCCTATCACTGAGGTCAAACTTACAGGTCTGTAGTTTCCTGCTTCTGCCTTGCTCCCACTTTTGAGAAGAGGAATCACATCTGCCCTCCTCCAGTCCTCAGGTACCACCCCATCCTCCCATGATTTGTTAAAAAGTGTGGTGAGTGGTGTCACTAGGTCCTCCCTTAGCTCTTTTAGGATTCTGGGGTGAATCCCATCAGGCCCCATTGCTTTGTCCACCTTGAGTTTTATGATTTCTTTCAGGACTCTTTCTTCTGTAAATGGACTGGTGTCAACCCCCTACTCAGAGTGCTTCTTTTGTCTGGTTTAGGTAACTCCACCTCATCTTCTTTTGTGAATATTGAGCAAAAGTATTCATTCAGTATCTCTGCCTTTTCACTGTCTCCCTCTGCCCACCTCCCCTCTCCTTTATTAATCTTCACTGTTCCTCCCTTAACCTTTCTATGCTTCCTAATGTACCTATAAAAGGTTGTATCCACCTTTTTAACTGAGTTGGCTATTTTTAACTCGGTTTGGGCCTTTGCTATTCTGACTGCCTTCCCCACTTCTTACTGCTCTAATTGATACAGTTCCCTGTCATGCTCCTTCTGTGATTCCTTATACTTGTTGAATTCAGCCTTTATCTCCTTAACCTTCCCTGCCACCTCTTTTGAGAACCATAGTGTTTTTTTATTCCGCTTTGTTTTCTTTATTTGTTTCACACAAAGGCTTGTTGCCTCTATGATAGCAGTTTGGATTTTTCTCCATTGTTCTTCCACCCCTCCTTCTTGGCTGTTTGCTAGTGCATTTCTCAGGTATTCACCCATTTTGCCAAAGTCAGCCCTTCTAAAGTCCAGTATCCTTGTTTTTGTATGGCTTGTCTCCATGGTTGTGCTTACTGTGAAGCATGCTGTGCAGTGGTCACGTGTTCCCAGATGTCTATTAACGTCTAAATTTGTGATCCTCTCTCCATTTGAGAGTACCAGGCCTAGTATTGCTCCCTCTTGAGTGGGTTCCAACACTAGTTGTCTAAGGCCCGCTTCCTGGAGAGCATTGAGAATGACCCTGCTCTTGGATGTGACTGCAGTACATGTCATCCAGTTAGCGTCTGGCATATTCAGGTCCCCCATCAACAGTATCTCTCCTTATTCAGCCATTTTGAGAATGTCCTCTATCATTTTCTTGTCCGTTTCCTCCCATTGAGAAGGGGATCTGTATAGAACCCCTGTGCAGATTGTGATGCCATTCTCTGTCTCCAAGGTGACCCAGAGTAACTCTTGTCCTCCCCCTTTAATTTTTAGTTCTGTAGCTTTGATCCCTTCCCTTATGTATAGAGCTACTCCTCCTTGTCTTTTACCCTCCCTGTCCCTTCTGTAGACTGTGTATGTTGCCATAACAGTCATGTTTCTCCGTGTACCATATTTCTGTGACTGCCACAATATCCAATTGTTCATTTTCCATCAGGGCTACTAGCTCAGAAAGCTTGTTTCCCACACTACGGGCATTGGTACTCTTTGCCCTCCATTTAATGTTGGCTTTATCCTTTTTTCCACCATCTCTGCTCTTATTGTCCTTGTCTATTTTTCCATTTACCCCTGTCCTGCCCTCTGTTGAGCTCTGTACCTCAGTGTTTACCTTACTACCTGCCATGTTTTGTGGGTGGAGGCTCGAAATGTCCTGCCTCTTATCAGCACCTCCCCCCTTGGCTAGTTTAAGAGCTTGCCAAGGAAGCATTTAAACCTGTCACTTAGGAGCTTGGTTCCCTTTGTGGACAGATGCAGACCATCGTGCCAGTATAGACTTTCATCTCTCCATGTGTACCCCCAGTCTCTAGTGAAGTCAAAGCCTTGTGCTCTGCACCAGTTTTGCAAACATTCATTAAACTGCATTGTGTGCAGTACCCTAGCCTCACCCCTGCCATGGACTGGCAGCACCTTTGAGAAAGTAACCGTGCTTGCTACCTGTCTGAGGCCCCTCCGCAACTCCACAAATTCATCCTGCACTGCACTGATTCCATGCCTAGCTACGTCATTTGTCCCAAGGTGGATAATGATATCTAGTTCCCTCTCCTGTGATGCTGCTTCTGCAGTCCTGAGGATTAGTCAAACAATGCTAGCCTTAAAGTGTTCTCTTGATTGCTATTTGAATAGTAATAATATAAAGGGGTACTAATTTACTACAAAGGTGAGCCAAATGGACTTCAGTCTTTATGGAGCTAAGGATCACATATGAAACCTATGTTTCAGCATACCTATCCTTTCCTTTGAAATGGTTGGAGCTTCTTGCACTATTTCTGTCTCTCTCTCTCACTTCACTGCATCTATACATAGAAACATAGAAACATAGACTTTGACGGCAGATAAGGACCACTTGGCCCACCCAGTCTGCCCATTTCCCTACCTACTGGATAACCTGCAGATTCTAGTTAACCAACAGCCTACTTCCTGCAACCCCCCACTATAATTGCCTTGTGTCTGTCCCATGCATGTTTGAATTCCCCCACTGTTTTAGACCCAATGACCTCCTCAGGAAGGCTGTTCCATGTATCCACCACTCTCTCCATGAAAAATGTCCTCACATTACCCCTGAGCCATCCACCCTCTATCTTTAAATTGTGCCCCCTTGTTCTTCCACATCTCTTTTTCTGAAAGATGCTACCCTCCTGGACTTTGTTGATTCCCTTGAGGTACTTGAATGTTTCTATCATGTCCCCCCTGTCCCTCCTTTCATCAAGAGTACACATATTAAGCTCTCTCAGTCTCTCTTCATATGGTATCTGCTGCAGACTCTGCACCATTTTAGTTGCCCTCCTCTGGACTGCTTCCATCCTGTCTATGTCCTTGCATAGATGAGGTCTCCAAAACTGCACGTAGTACTCCAGATGGGGTCTCACCAACTGTCTGCACAGAGGGATAACCACTTCACTTTTTCTACTTGTGATGCCCCTTCCTATGCATCCCAGTATCCCCCTGGCTCTCCTTACTGGCTTCCTACATTGCTTACCCACCTTAGGTCATCTGATATGACTACCCCTAGGTCCCTTTCCATTTTTGTTGTTGTTAGTACCTCCCCTGCTATTGTGTACTCTTCTCCTGGGTTTTTGTTTCCCAGGTGCATTACTTTGCACTTCTTTGTATTGAATCTAAGTTGCCATATGTCTGACCATTCCTCCAACCTTGCCAAGTCCCTTCTCATCTTTTCTACCCCCCCTTGTGCGTCAACTCTGTTACAGATCTTTGTGTCACCTGCAAAGAGGCATAGCTTTCCCTCCAGACCCTCTGCAATGTCACCTATAAAGATGTTAAAGAGGACTGGATCCAGTACTGAGCCCTGAGGTACTCCACTAGTAACCCTCCTTTCTTTGGAATGTGTTTCATTCACTGTTACCTTCTGTGTCCTGTTGTGCAGCCAGTTTGCTACCCAGGCTACCACCCTGGGACCCACTCCCAGGCTGGCTAACTTGATTATTAATCTTTTGTGCAGGACTGTGTCAAATGCCTTGCTAAAGTCTGGGTAGGCCACATCCACAGCCCCTCCCTGGTCTATTACTTTGGTCACCCAGTCAAAGAAATCAATTAGATTCATCTGACATGACCTTCCTGCTGTAAATCCATGCTGCTTTGGGTCCTGTGCCCCGCTGGCCTTAAGGTACTCAACAATTCTTTCTTTCAGAAATGATTCCATCATTTTCCCTATCACTGAGGTCAAACTTACAGGTTTGTAGTTTCCTGTTTCTGCCTTGCTCCCACTTTTGTGAAGGGGAATCACATCTGCCCTCCTTCAGTCATCAGGTACTGCCCCATCCTGCCATGATCTGTTAAAAAGCGTGGTCGGTGGTGTCCCTAGGTCCTCCCTTAGTTCTTTTAGGATTCTGGGGTGAATCCCATCAGGCCCCATTGCTTTGTCCACCTTGAGTTTTAGGAGTTCTTTCAGGACTCTTTCTTCTGTGAATGGACTGGTGTCAACCCCCCTACCCAGAGTGCTTCTATTGTCTGGTTTAGGTAACTCCTCCTCATCATCTTCTTTTGTGAATACTGAGCAAAAGTATTCATTCAGTATCTCTGCGTTTTCACTGTCTCCCTCTGCCCACTTCACCTCTCCTTTATTCATCGTCACTATCCCTCCCTTAACCTTTCTATGCTCCCTAATGTACCTATAAAAGGTTTTATCCCCCTTCTTAACTGAATTGGCTATTTTTTCCTTGGTTTGGGCCTTTGCTAGTCTGACTGCCTTCCCCACTCTTTCTGCTTTAATTGATACAGTTCCCTGTCATGCTCCTTCTGTGATTCCTTATACTTTTTGAATGCAGCCTTTTTCTCCTTAACCTTCCCTGCCACCTCTTTTGAGAACCATAGTGGTTTTTTACTCCGCTTTGTTTTCTTTATTTGTTTCACACAAAGGCTTGTTGCCTCTATGATGGCAATTTTGATTTTTCTCCATTGTTCTTCTGCCCCTCCTTTTTGTTCATTTGCTAGTGCATTTTTCAGGTGTTCACCCATTTTGCCAAAGTCAGCTCTTCTAAAGTCCAGTATCCTTGTTTTTGTATGGCTTATCTAAATGGTTGTGCTCATCATGAAGCACACTGTGCAGTGGTCACTTGTTCCCAGATGTCTACTGACTTCTAAATTTGTGATCCTCTCTCCATTTGAGAGTACCAGGTCTAGTATTGCTCCCTCCTGAGTGGGTTCCAACACTAGCTGTCTAAGGCCTGCCCCCTGCAGGGCATCGAGAATGACCCTGCTCTTGGTTGTGGCTGCAGTACATGTTATCCAGTTAACATCTGGCATATTTAGGTCCCGCATCAACAGTATCTCCCCTTTTTCAGCCATTTTGAGAATGTCCTCTATCATTTTGTTGTCCGTTTCCTCCCCTTGAGATGGGGGTCTGTATACAACCCCTGTGCGGATTGTGATGCCATTCCCTGTCTCCAAGGTGACCCAGCGTGCCTCTTGTCCTCACCCTTTACTTTTTAGTTCTGTAGCTTTGATCTCTTCTCTTATGTATAGAGCTACTCCACCTCCTCTTTTACCTTCCCTCTCCATTCTGTAGATTGTGTACCCTGGTATGTTGACATCCCAGTCATGGTTCTCGGTGTACCATGTTTCCGTGACTGCCACAATATCCAATTGTTCATCTTCCATCAGGGCTACTAGCTCAGGAAGCTTGTTTCCCAGACTACAGGCATTGGTACTCATTGCCCTCCATTTAATGTTGGCTTTATCCTTTTTCCCCCATCCCTGCTCTTATTGTCCTTGTCTATTTTTCTATTTACCCCTGTCCTGCCCTCTGTTCAGCTCTGTACCTCAGTGTTTACCTTACTACCCGCCATGTTTTGTGGGGGGAGGCTTGAAATTTCCTGCCTTTTATCAGCGCCTCCCCCCTTGGCTAGTTTTAAAGCTTGCCAAGGAAGCATTTAAACCTATCGCCTAGGAGCTTGGTTTCCTTTGTGGACAGATGCAGACCATCATGCCAGTATAGACCTTTATCTCTCCAGGTGGCCCCCAGTCCCCAATGAAGCCAAAGCCCTGTGTTCTGCACCAGTTTTGCAACCATTCATTAAACTGCATGGTGTGCAGTACCCTAGCCTCACTCCTACCATGGACTGGCAGCACCTCTGAGAAGGATACCATGCTTGCTACCCATCTGAGGCCCCTCCCCAACTCCACAAATTCATTCTACACTGCACTGATCCCATGCCTAGCTAGGTCATTTGTCCCAAGGTGGACTATGATATCTAGTTCCCTCTCCTGTGATGCTGCTTCTGCAATCCTGAGGATTCACTTCCTGTCCCTCCAAGCCATGGCACCAGGCAGGCACCTTACTTCCTTTTCCTCTCCCTTTCCCAGGTTTACCCCCCTAACAATAGAGTCCTCTATCAGAAGCTGTTTCCTTCCCCTGTGGTGTCCCTTGCCACCCTTTTGTGGGTCTCCCTTGTGGATGTCCTCACCATTCTTCTGGGTCTCCACTGAGGGTGCCATCATAAAGGAACCTTGCTGTGCCAGAATGGCATATGATTTGTGTAGAGGTACAACTAGGGGGCTTCACCTCTGGTCCACCACCCGCACCCTCCCAGAACCCACTGTGGTCCAACTACCCTTCATACTTGGCAACCTCTGAGGCAGTGGTTGTGGCAGTGGTGCTCTTTGGAAGGGGGAGGCCTCCTTAGTCCTTGCTAGTTCAGCCTGGAGGTGGGCAACCTCCTCCCTCAGAGCTGACAGTTGCCTGCAAATAGGACAACAACACAGTTTCCAGAATGTCTCCTGGAAAACTGCTGCCCCACAGCCAGTGCATTGCACCACTCCCCACATGTCCCTCTCCCTTATAATATATATATATATATATATATATATATATATATATATATATCTTTTTTATTACTATTTGTGGTGTGTACCTACCCTTTTTGCACTGTGCTTGGTTATTAAGGATATGACAGTTCTGCCCCAAGACCTGTTGAGGAAGTGATGTCAGAACTGTGGCTATAAAGGAAATGCCACGCCTGGGGGGGCGCCGGGAGTGGGGTAGGATGGATGGGTAGTCCACAGCCACTGGTGACTGTTAGAAACAATGAAATACACAACTGCTCCACCACCCTGGTGAGTATTGCCCTTTATAGTAATTCAACTAGCACCACAATTTACTAGACCACGGCTCCTACGCAAACCACTCTACTGAGTCCAGGGATAAAAATTAACTCACTCTTCAGCCGGCAGGACACTTAAAATGTTGCAAAAATATCCTTCCAAATCCTAGGTCTCAACGCCAACAATCAAGCAAATTCAGTTGTATCTCACTCCCTCTGGTTATAAAAGTACTACACTTTTAATGGAATCTTGCAATTCTCTGCTTAATGCCAATAGGGGAAAAAAAAATGAAACTTTTCGTAGAAAGTGTAGCTCCCCTTCTTTACAAGTATTATGCCTTACCAGGTTTCCAGGTCCTAAATGGAGTTATAGTTCATTCTTTGCAGTGTAGCAAGGTTCTCAGCTTCCAACAGATGAATCAAAGTCAGACTGACTTGCTTCTAACTGTGAAGGATGCCTAAGACAGCAGAGTGATGAAACCCCACCCAGAGTCAGTTGATTGACTAGTGACACCTGTGATGTAAGCAGGCCTTTCAATGTAGGCAGTCTGCTATGTCTGATTCCAATACACAAAATCTTTCAGTGAAACCAAGGATAAAAACATAACTTCTCAGCCAAAAGGACACTTTTAAAATGTTGCAAAAATATCCTTCCAAATCCTAGGTCTCACCCCAACAATCAAGCAAATTCAATTGTATCTCACTCCCTCTGGTTATAAAAGTACTACACTTTTAATGGAATCCTGCAATTCTCTGCTTAATGCCAATAAGGAAAAAAAAAATAAAACTTTTTGTAGAAAGCGTAGCTCCCCTTCTTTACAAGTATTATGCCTTACCAGGTTTCCAGGTCCTAAATGGAGTTATAGTTTGTTCTTTGCAGTGTAGCAAGGTTCTCAGCTTCACCTTATAGCATTGCTAATGACTCATTTTTGTTATCATGAATGTTATATTTTTTGGCTATACTCTTTGCTACTGTGAATTTACCATTTGTTTATAGTTCATTAGATTTTGTATAATTACTATATCAACCCACTTCTTATTTTCCTGCTACTTGACCATCCTTACTATTGTTAATTTTATGTTTTCCTGTACCACTGAGTTACGACTGTTTTGCCTTGTACCATCCTGGGTCATGCCTGAAAATAGGAATTTTTAATGTCTAGTGCACTTACCTGCTTATCAAATACAAGTAAATAAAATTGAATGCCCTCCACAGATCCATTTGCTGCCTTAGTGCCCCATCTTGAAAACATGTAATGTCACACTACTTACTGTCCTGCACATCTTGAACTACTGCATACAGTCTTCATAACAATCATTAAATCCATGCTACAGTCATTGAACATGCTTATCAACAAACTATGTAGGCTTCTTGTTCTTGCAAAAAAATGTAATCACTACTACCACTGTAATGACCAGGTGAGCTTGCCAAACTCTACCTGATAGAGAAGATTCTATTGATAAAGGAGTAATGCACCACAATGTGTGTGCTGTGCTGGCATAACATCATGCCTCGGGTGGTTGGGCATAAGGCTGCAGGCTGACTGCATCTAACACCTGGGAAGTGACATTATCCCAGCATGACACACATCTTGGAGTGCATTATTCATATTATACAATGACTCCTAATTAAAAAAAAAAGAAACAAAAATATGGAAAAGTACATTTAAAGGTATTATTTTTTTTATTGTTTCCATTGGGGATGTGTACTTTTAAAAAAAGTAGTGCTGATTTACTGTTTTGGCCAGGAGGTGGATATACTCTGCAGTGCCACACACAAATGTTGTCTCTGTATTTTATCCTGTTATATTGTTGCCCCCCCCCCCATCATGGTCTTTGTGCTGTGTGCTGCAAGTTAGAGAAAGGGCACCCTCCCCCTCAGGCCACTATCCTGGTTGTCTTCTCTCAGTGCAGCTTTTACTGGAAGTACAGAGTCTCAGACTGAAGGCAGAGAAGAGAAAACAGCAATCAGGTAAGTGAAGTGCTAAAGTAGAGAAGTGGTCATGTGCTCACTCAGTATGGTGTCAGGAACTACGGTACTTCTGAAGTTAATCGCAGTGAAGGCTTTAACCTGTAACAGTTACAGTAAGAATGCCTGAGGACCACGAGGCAGTGGCAGTTTTCAGTTTGTGTTACAGTGTTTTTTTTAATAATAAAAACTAAAAACAAGAACAATGGTTTGAGGATGTTCATCAAGTAGGGACTGCTGTACAGCAAAGGATTGTTTTGAAGCCACTCGCAAACACATGTTTCATTTCTTTATTTTTTGGGAGGGTTAACAAGAAAACTAAAGTGATAACAAGGTTCAGGAAGAAAATGTTAAGGTTTTGGATTTCATTTCTTGTTGTTTGTGTGTTGTGGGAGGGAGGGAGGGATTTGCATTTTTTGAAAACTGAGTAAGTACTAGCAAAATTGCAGGGGTCATGTCAAGTGTGGGCAGCTTTAACTTGGCATGTGCAGTAATTTCTTTTTTCACATAATTCGGTCATGTGTGTACTGGGACTAGATCCATGATGTTATGCTGGGATAACATCTCGGGTCCAGCCCCAGACTGACCAGTCAGAACCCAGGATTCTTTCTTGCCATTGTATAATATTCATTTTATCGCATATGATTTTAGGATAGGATAGGACTGGAACTTTATTTATATAGGGCTCCACCCCAGAAGCTCAGAGCACTTAACAAAAGTAACAAACATACATATTAAAAAATAGCATATGAGGCAGAGACTAACATTAATACAATTCTGCCTATCCTACACTAATCTTTTACACAATATTTAAATAAAAACAGATTAATAAAATAACAACCATGGTTAGCATACCAAGGTAGTAGTCGGTAATTCAGCAGTCAGTCAAATTAAATGCCTGCTCAAAAAGCAACATTTTAAGGCCCCTTTTAATGGCCTCTACTGAATGTGCCTCCCAGAGATGTTGTGCTAGAGAGTTCCACAGGGCTGGCACAGCAACTGAGAATGCCATGTCCCCAGATTGCCACAATCTAGCCCTAGAAACCACCAGGAGGCCACCGTCAGATAAGTTCCTCAGGGATCGGTTCTCGGCCCCTGTCTTTTTCAGGCTTTTATATTTGATTTAACCAATTCTTGCCTTTCTATACAATTAAATATGCAGATGATGTGAAGATCAGAGGACCACATTCTAATTTAGACCAAATATCTTGTATTCAGCATGACCTTGATATCATCAGTACCTGGGTTAATAAATGGGGTATGAAGTTAAACTCTACCAAATGCAAAGTAATGCATTTGGGTTCTAATAATTTAAACTTCCAGTATATTCTGGATGAGTTACCATTATGTGCCACTAACGATGAGAAGGATTTGGGTATAAATGTCTCAGATGATTTAACATATTCAAAGCATACGCATTCGGTTATTAATACATCCAATAAAATTGTGTGGTCTATTTTGCGCAATATTAGATCTCAAGATCAGGAGGTGTTGTTACCTCTATTCAGGTCCTATGTTCGTCCCCATCTTGAATATGCTTCACAATTGTGGTGTCCTTTTAAAAAATCAGATAATTACTCTCTTGAAAGGGTTCATCAAAATATATAAAAAAAATCTGGTATTGAATCCTCATCTTATGAGTCTAGGTTGGACACATTGAAACTAATGCCTCTTACTATTAGACATATTCAAGGTGACCTTCTCCTCCTATACGACATTATCCATGACCGATATATCATGCCTGAGTTAGGTTTTTCTTTTAAACAATCAACACACAATACTAGAGGTCATATCCTCCAGTTAACTGGTAAATCTTTTAAGTATAACAATCGTAAGTATTTCTTCACTGTAAGAATTATTGGGCCTTGGAATAGACTTCCATCTGATGTAGTAAAAAGTAATACTAAAGAGATTTTTAAATATTGTCTTGACACTTTAATTATGTCTGGGTACGACTTAACATTCTACTCTGTGGCCTAGTATAGGAGCATTATGGGCTCTGGCCTACTAGCTCCTTCTTCTAACCTTAGTATGAACCTTAGTATAAGTGGAGAGCCTGAGATGGGCAATGATGAACCAGAAGGGCTTGCAGGTAGGCTGATCTCCTCTTCCCCATGCAGGGCTTTGTAGGTCAGAAACCCAACATTGAAAGTAATCCTCCTCCGCACTGGCAGCCAATACAGCTTGCAGAGGACAGGTGTGACATGGACAAATTTTGAGATACCAGTTAGCAACCTCACTGCCACATTCAACACAAGCAGCAGCTGATGAAGGTTGCCTCTAGAAAACCCCAGGTACAGGGCATTGCAGTAATCCAGCCTGGACATGATGAAGGCATGCATCAGGTTGGGTAGGTTATCAGATGGTATCAAGGCTCAGATCTGGGTGATGTTCCTTATATGATAGAAACCACTCCTATTGATGGCTTACACCTGAGCCTCAAGCGTCAGGCCATCATCAAGGACCATGCCCAGATCCTTCACCCAACTGGAGGGAATGAGGGGAACACCCACTAGGACTAGCCCAGGGGGATCCTCAAAACCCCTTCCATCACATCGACAGCCTGGCTCCACCACTACTACCTCCATCTTGTACAGGTTGAGTTGTAGCCAATTGTGTATCATCCAGTTCTGGATCTCCTCTAGGAGGTTGTTAATCACCAAATCCACCATTGGTTTCGGGGGGCACAGGACAGGTATAACTGGCTATCATCAGCATAACAATGAAAACCAAGCCCATACTGCCTGATAATGTCAATCAATCAATCAGTCAAACTTTATTTAACCCGACTTTACACCTTTGACTGAGCTCATTTGCAAAGTGGTCCTGGACAAAAAGTACAAGGGTCAACAGTACAATGGTGCAGGCATACAAATACACAACTTATACATAATTTAAATACGGTCAAGTGATACATTTTAAGCATGTTACAGTATACACAGATTACAGGTACAAAGGATAACATGGGGATAATATGACAAAACTATAGTAACATGTAATAATACAACCAGACAACTGATATTAAGTATGTGCTAAAAAGAAAAAAAGGGAGTGGAGAGATGAGAAGGGGAGGAGCAGGGCAGTTGAGGAGAAAGTGTAGAGGTAAGGGGGAAAGGAGCAGAAAGTGCGAGATTGACCTGACAAATAAAAGCGGGATTGGGAATGCAAAGTCTTGAGCAATTATCTAAAACATGAGCAAGTTTCTTTCAAGGCAGCTGTGAGAAGGGACTTGAAGATGGATATCCCTGGTACTGTAACAGTCTTAAGTGGCTTCTGCAGGGAGTTCCAAAGGGAGGAAAGAACAAAGCTAATAGCGGCAGCACCTTATCGTGTTTGGATCTTAGGGACTTTGAACATAACAAATGTGTAACGTCTCAAACAGTAGGTCCCTGAGTTTTGATTAAATAGTTTGGAGATATAAGAAGGACGCTTATTCGTAATTCCCCTATGAAACCAAAGAGCTGCATTCCTCTTCCTCCTGACAGTAAGAGAGGACCAGCCAAGCATCTCATAAAGCAGGTAGTAGTGGGTGTTTAAAGGAGTGCTAGACATGAATCTCAGGGCACAATGGTATAGGGTTTCTAATTTACTTAGAAATGATACCGGGCAGTGGCTGTAGAGGATGTCCGTGTAGTCTAGTGAAGGTAGGAAGGTTGTTTGGACCAGTGGGTTTTTTTGCCTTACAGGTGAGAAGGTTTCTAATATGGTAGAAGATGCCAAGATCTCCTTCTGCCACCCTCTGTCCAGAGCAGCTCTCCTCCTTCTGCTCCTGACTGGTAACATACATCCCAATCCCGGTCCAGCTTGCAAAGGCTCCTCAAACGAATCCACCAGGCTTCTTATTGCTTCCATGAGCATATGTAGCCTCCTTAAAAAATTCGACTCTCTCAATTGCTGGGTTGCAGTTCATAAACCTGACATTATCTCAATAGTTGAAACTTGGCTGTCAGACTCTACCCCAGACTCCCTGGTTACTCCCTCTATCGGAAGGACCATGTTGGTAGGCGAGGTGGGGGCTGTGCCATTTATGTCAAAGATCCCCTCGTTGGACTAGCCCTCCCAGCCTCGGTCCTTGACTTCAGGGCTCAGGCCCTAACCCTAAAGCTATCTCCTGATCCCTCTAGGGGTCCCTTCTACCTGACTACAGCGATACATACCCCAAAAATCAAGCACAAGCACTAGGACCACTAATCGATTATCTTACCTCCCTACCCCACTCCTCCGACCAAATCCTTGTGGGGGACTCGAACATCAATTGGCTCAGCCCTTCATCCGCTTCCTCCCGTGACGCCTTTACAGCCATCGACCTAACCCAACTAGTCTCCCAACCCACTAGAATGAATCCTAGAATGGGCTCTAGCACACTCCTGGATGTGGTCCTCACAAACCGCCCTTAGTGCATCCGCAATATCCAAATCCTCCCAGACTGCCTTAGCGACCACTCCCCAATCCTCTTCTATTGGTCTACCTCCTTGCCCAAACCCACAGCACAAACTACCCTTCGGCGACGTCTTAGACCTGGTGGGCTGAAAGGCCTTAAGCAACTCTTAGCCCTCATAGACTGGTCCCCGATACTAAATGCCCCGGATATTGACATGGCCCTTACCTTCTTTATCCACACCTTCAACTCTGCTTGTGACATTTTTGCACCCATAACTGCACGCTGGTCCAAAGTAAGGCATGCCCCCTGGATTACCCCCACCCTGCACCAACTTCTTAAACATAGGGACAATCTATGGCACATTGCCATGGAAACAGGCCGCCCAGCTGATAGGATGGCCTATGCTGCTGCCCGGAACAAATGTACATGGGCCATCTGCAAAGCAAAGGCTGAACACTATCAAGCCTCCCTCACTTCCTCATGGGGGAACGCTAGGACCTTCTGGGACAACATTAAGCAGCTGAATGGTGGTATGCATCCCCCCCACCTTCACTTATCAACATTAATGGTTCAGTCTCCTCAGACCCTGTCCTTATTGCCAGCCACCTCAACAAATCTTTCACACACCTTAGCCTGGTGCTCCCTGATAATTTCTTCGCTCCCCCTCCCCCAAGGTCTGTCCCTATTCTCCCACACCCCTTGCTCTACCTGTGCCGAGTCACTGCCCAGGAAGTCAGACCTTATCTACTCAAGGCCTTAAAGAGTAACACAATTGGCAATGACTCCCTTGACCCCAGTCTTCTCCGTCAGGTTCTGAATCTGGTTCTCTCACCAATCACCAGCCTCTTTAACAAATCCCTCTGCCTAGCACAATTCCCCTCTGCCTGGAAGATAGCTACTGTCACCCCAATACACAAGGGTGGTGACAGAACCCACCCTAGCAATTATCGACCTATCTCAATCCTCTCTCCTCGGCTTTAGAAAAAATTGTGGACACCCAAATCTCTGAATACCTCGATAGATATAGCATCCTCTGCCCAGAACAACATGGTTTTGGAGCAGGCCACACCACCAATACTGCCCTCCTGGAGTTCTTTAACTTTCTTCATACCCCACTGGACTCTGGCTCCCTAGCAGGTGCAGTGTTCATTGACTTATCAAAAGCCTTTGATACTGTCTCCCACCCCCTCCTGCTAACTACCCTCAGTCACCTAGGCCTCCTGGTGCTCCAGCTACCTGTCAGCCCGCTCACAACGTGTGAAAATTAACGGGAAACTTTCCAGCACCTGCCCTATCAGCTCCGGAGTCCCTCAGGGCTCCATTCTTGGGCCCTTGCTCTTTTCCCTTTTTCTCAACTCCTTGCCCAGTGTTTGCACTGGTAAAATCCTTCTTTATGCAGATGATGCTGTACTCTTTGCCTCTGACCATAATCCCATCTCACTTCAGGATTCTCTGCAGGAATCCTACAATGATGCAGAAGCCTGGTTTGCAGAGCACAGGCTCGTAATTAATCTAAAGAAAAACAAAACCATGCTCTTTGCCCACCCCCAAAATAAATCCAGTAACTATCCTCTCACAGTCCACTCCACCTCTAAATTCCCTATTGAGCTAGGTCACTCTTATAAATACCTAGGTATAACCTTTGACCCTGCCCTCTCTTTTCATGCCTACATCTCTTCCCTTGCCTCAGCCTCTAACACTCGTCTGGGTATCCTCTATCGTCATAAAAACTGCCTCCCCACAGATGCCCTCCGACTTGCAGTTACATCCTCTGTTCTATCTCTGGTAGATTATGGCCTACCTGTGTATGGTGCAGCAGACCAGACCAGACCAGACTGCCCTGCACAAGATCCACCTTACCCTAAACAAGGCCTGCAGGCTCATAACTGGGGCCCCTAGTCTAACCCACACGTGCCGTCTTTACACCATGGCTAATATACTCAACCTAGATGAGCGCCTCAAATACCAAACCTGCCTCCTAACAAAAAAATCACTCCTTGGGCTATCCCCACTGGGTCTGTCAACCACTATCCACTGTGCAAACCCTACAGTGCATACCCGCATATCCCGCAAAACTGCACTGGTTATACCGAGAGCGAGAACCTCGCAAGGGCAAAGGGCTTACTCCTACAGAGCCCCCTGTTGGTATAATGCCCTCCCCACCGGAGTCACTGATGCCACCTCATTATCTTATTTTAAAACTAGGCTTAGAAGTCACTCTGCCTTCTATACGCAATTGTACCTGCCTCTAAGCCTCCTCCTATCCTCCCAGACAAGGCTCACTGAGCTGCTCTCTGACCTTCTGTCCAGCTCTACTTTTACTTGCTACTATCTTCCCTCTCTTTTCTGTTGTCTTCCACCAGTTTACCTTTATCCTGCCCACTGAATCAATCTCCATGTAACTACTATATATTGTCTACTTTGTAAGCGCATGTGTAAACCTGTTGTATACTGTTGTCTGACAAATGCCTGTATTTTTTGGCTGATTCCTAAATGTACTATGTTTTTGTCTGCCTTGATGTTTGTTTCTTGCACTGTTTTGTCCTCACTGTGATGAGGTACCTTTGTAAATGAGCCTCTGGCTCAAAGGTTGTTAAACTGATGTTCAAATAAATAAATAAAATAAATAAATAAATAAATAAGGTGCAGTCTCAGTTTTTGGCTAGTTCCTGCAGATGTACTGTAAAGTTAAGCTTGCTGTCTAATCAAAAACCCAGGTACTTAAAGTTGTCAATAATTTCAATTGGTTCATCAAGTGAGGTGAGTATCCTATGATGATGTACAGTTATTGCTGGTGAGTGGGATTTAGGGGAGATAAGCATAGCTTTTGTTTTGTTTGCATTAAGGAGGAGCTTCAGCTGAAGTAAATTGTTTTGCAGGATGTCAAATATGTGTTGCAGCTTTTTGAAAACAAGCTCAGGGGAAAAGCATGCTGTGTATATCACCATGTCATCCACAAATAGATGCACACGTGCCTTTTGTATTTGGGAGTCAATGTTGCTAATATAGATCTTGAAGGGTATGGGAACCAGTATGGAGCCCTGCAGCACTCCATGCAGTAGTATTTTAAGCAGTGAGAGATCTCCTTGGTCTTTGATTTGTTGCATTCTGTTGGTAAGGTAACAGCTGAACTATTTCATGCAGGTATCATCAAGTCCAAGGCAGCCAATAGCAGGCTATTGTCAAAGGTATCAAAGGCCTTGATTAAATCTAAAAACAAGGCATAGATATGCTTCTTTGCATCCATTGCATTTAGACAGTCACGAGAAACATTTGCGAGGGCAGATATAGTTCTGTGATTTGGTCTGAAGCCTGACTGTATGGGGTTTAATAGGTCCTCAGATTCCAGGAGGTCTCTTAGCTGTTGGTTAACTAGCTTCTCCAGCAGTTTTGATAGGGTGGGGAGTAGGGAACTTGGCCTGTAATAGTTTAGGTCACATTTATTCCCAGACTTCAAAAGGGGGATAATGTGTGTAATTTTCCAGATTGATGGGAAGTCCCCTAATGAAAGGGAAAGATTGAAAGGTGTGTGATGGGAGTGGTTAAGTGAAAATGTCTTAATTTAAAAAAAAGGTCTCTAAAAGGTCTGCCCCAGCACTTTTTCTTAGTATCCAGTGCCAACAAAAGATCCTTAAACTGCTTAAAAGCTACAAGGCTAAAACAAAAGGAGGGTCGGACAGAGACTGTGTAGCTAGCCTACTGGCGGGTGAGGCATTGAATGCTAGTCCTGCCATGGCAAAGTGATTATTGAGTTGCTCTAGGATGTCAGCCTTTTCATCATATATGATGTCTCCAACCACTATCTTGGTAGGTGGGGGAGAGAAAGATGATCGTCCCTCATCCTCCTATAGGATATTCCAGAATTTAGCAGAATTATTTCTATTTTCTTCAAAGGCAGATTGGAAATAAGGACCTTTTCAGATCTAATGAGTTTAGTGCAGGACTTTCTAGTGATGCAGAAGGCAAGCCAGTCAGAATCAATTTTCGTTTTTCTGGCTTTCCGCCACAACCTGTCTCTGCCCTTTAGAGCTGCTTTCAGGGCAGGTGTAAACCAGGGGGATGACTGTTTTCTGGGCTTAATTTTGTTAAGGGGGGCATGTTTATCAGTCACGTCCCTGACAAGGTTTTGGAGGGTGTTGCAAGCTTCAGTGACTGATGTGGCTAAATTAAAGTCCTGCCATCTAATCTTGTTTAGGCATGATAAGAAGGCAGCCTGGCTAAAATTCCTTAGGCATCTTTTGACTTAGAAGATAGAGGTTGAGTTAAGCATGGGACTATGCCTTATACAGGCTATATAGTGCTATGATTGGTTACATCATTATGGAATACCCCTGCATGGGATATATTGTGAGGCTTGTTAACAAGAATTATGTCCAGAAGAGAGCTGTGGTTTGGGGTTTTATTATTAGGGCGGGTGACATCAGGGGTTATTTGCAACAGGCCATGCTTGTCACAAAACTCATTCAGAGTTTTGGAGCATTCGTCCTTCCAATTGAGATTAATATCCCCTATAATAATGCATTAAGAGTTAGACTTCTCCAAATTCTTGTGGAGGTGGTCAAGTATTCCGAAGCCACCAGATGGCAGTCTATAGCAGGCAGATATTGCTATGGTTTCCTCAGAGGAAAGGTGAGCTTCAAAGTAATGCCCTCAAATGCCTCCAAATGGAATAGTAATGTCTCCCAATGGAAGCCTTTACACTGTGAAATACAAGGGTGCCAGGACCGACCCCTGTGGAACACCACAGGACAGTGGCATCGGGCTAAAGGAGGCTAAATGCATCATCATCTTTTGCACCCTGTCTGTGAGGAAGGATCTAAACCAGTTGATGGCTGTTCTGGTTAGTCCAGCCCAGTTCTGCAAGTGATCCAACAGCACCTCGTGATCAATGGCTTCAAATGCCACCGAGAGATCGAGGAGGACTAAGATGGTACACTCTTCCCTATACCTTGCTATTAGAAGATCATTTAGCACCTTTACCAGTGTGGTCTCAGTGCTATGCTTAGACCTAAACCCTGGCTAGAAATGCTCATAAGTGGCACAGAAGGCAAGATGCATCTCTAGCTGAATGGCCAGCACTTTCTCAAGAACCTTCCCTTAAAATAGGAGGTTGCTGAGACACTCTGGGTCCATCAAGGGTTTTTTCAGTAGAGATTTAACCAACACCTCTTTCAAGTCTCTGGGAAAGTCTCCACTCTTGATTCCAGCAACCACAGGCCCTATCAAGTCCACACATTGGACCAAAAGATGGGTTGGACCTGGATCAAGATCACAATATGTTAGCTGCAGCATCAAGTCTATGTCTGCCACCTCCTCCACTCCAACCAGATCAGATTCAGCCCAGACAAGAGGGATGCCCTAGCAAGGCTCAGGATGAACCCCACAATCTCTTTGGGTGGCACTGGAAGAGACCTCTGCCATTATAGGGGACACCTTGTCAGCAAAGAATAGAACATATTCATTGCACTTTGTGCTTGAACCTGCCCCTCCTGCACATAGACAGACCGGGTGTAATAGCCTATCTACCATGTGGAAGAGCTAAGCTGGTCTGTTCCCTGGTGCAGAAATCTCCCTGGACAAAAAATTAGCTATCTTTTGGAAGATTGCCTGTGATAGACAACATAATGTGTCCTCAGGGCTGATCTGTCCCCCACCAGGCCAGAACTCCTCCAGTGCTGCACTAACCTCTAATCCTTAGTCTTTAACTCACTAAGCTCCCCATTAAACCATGTGGGCCTTCAGCTAGTAGACAAAGGTCGAACACAGACAGATGTGATTGAGTCAAAGGCCATCCCAATGGCCCCATTATAAGCCACCACAGCTTCCTCTGGCCTGATCGCACATGCAGTCTCCACAGTCAATAGGTCCAGCATCTCCAGTAGTCCCGCTGGTGTCAAATCCCTTAAAGGGTAATACCGGGCCATTTCCATAGAGGCAGGACCTTCCGGGGGGGGGGCTCCCAAATGTGAACCCCGTGGTGCTATGATCCAACCAAATAACCGGATCAATCTTGAGGTCGTTGACCCCAAGACCCAGAGTGAACATCACATCCAGACCTCAGCTGCATGAGTGGGTCACTGAGATGACAATTTGTGACATGACCAGGGCCTCCATAATCTGCCAGAGATTGCGACCAAGTAGCGAGAGCCTGTCACCAACCCAGTCATTGAAATCCCCTGGAATTAAACATCTGGGTGACTCTAACACCAGGCTGGTGATGACATCTCTGAACTCCTACAGAACCCCCCCATCACCACTGGGGGGGGATAAACAAGGATGACCCTGTAGCCCACACCAAGACCTCCCCCCTCATGCAGCAACACACTAAAATGACCCCAGTAGAACCCATTGATAGCAAGGTGAGGCCCAAGCCAGCACTAAAGCAGATGGCCACACCTGCACCTCTGTGATCCTTCCTCCAGCTATGTATCGCAGACTACTCGGCCCACACTGCTGACTTTAAAATGGGTGCAGCATTTTTGTCCAGCCAAGTCTCTGTGATGCAGGCCAGATCTACTGTGAAAACCAAGTCCCTTATTACTGCAGTCTTATTCTTAATCGACCTGACATTGCATAACACAGCCCAAGTAGGATGAGGGAAGACTGCTGGAGCAGCCTCCTGGCCACCCTCAAAAGTAGAGCCCTTGGGTATGGGAATCAGACAGGGAGGACCTCTCTCTAATTCCCAAATTGTCCCCAGGGTGCCTTCTGAACTTCACTACCTGAATTAAAGACTCCCTGGCACCCAATCATATGACCTTCTGCCTTGACCCCCTCCCCTGAACTATGCCCAAAGCCCTGCATCTGCCATAAGCTTCTGCAGGCAATGGGGGAAGCTCAAAGGGTGGAGGCCACACAGCTGAGCAGCTGAGCAGGTGCACCTTCCAGACCCATAACCCCAATACATACTGACTCCCTAACCAGATAACCACCACTAAACTCCCAGTAGAACAAAAAATTAAACCCACCCCATATATAATATACATAAAATCAGTCAGTAATACCTGTTCCCTAGAAATCCACCCCGCTTCAATTTCCCAATGCAATAATAACACTCAGTCCAAACTTATTTATTTTATTTGCTTATTTATTAATTTTATTTAAGTATTTGATAACCGGGTAAGTGCACTGATCCTGGGGACCATTTTCAGGCATGACCTGGGCCCCCAAAAAACAGGCAATACATTACAGCAAAATACAATAACAGTGGCCATTACATTCAAACAGGCAGAAAAAAACTCTGCTGAAGACTCAATTTATAACTAACTTGTATTCAGTTTAAATGATATAGAACTCTTGCTGTATAATGTAAAATTGTCCAATTTTCAGGAACTCTCCCTTCCCTATGGCTAATGAATGGGCAGTCTCTTTGTGAGCAGTCTGGCTCTATTACAGCCTAAATCTTGCCATAATAAAAAGTGTTCAGCTTTAATGTCCAAATATAATATAGACAGCAACAAGAGCTACAGTAGTCACAGTTCTTCAAGCTCTAAAAAGTTTTAGTCTTATATTGAGCTGCACTCTAATCACACCAGAAACACTTGGGTGTCTGTCAGTGTCAGTCCATTAGTTGCCACCGGACAGCTGATGATAACAAAACCCAGACTGCTACCAAAGTATGCACAGCAGCAGCTGGTTCAAGAACCCAGGAGATGGTAGCACAATTCCCCACTGGTTATGGCAATAGTCACCCAGGCACTCCTGAAGATGCTGCTGAACCAGTTTCTGGAACAACATAGAAACATAGAAACATAGACTTTGATGGCAGATAAGGACCACTTGGCCCACCCAGTCTGCCCATTTCCCTACCTACTGGATAAGCTGCAGATTCTAGTTAACCAACAGCCTACTTCCTGCCACCCCCCACTACAATTGCCTTGTATCTGTCCCTTGCATGTTTGAATTCCCCCACTGTTTTAGCCCCAACAACCTCCCCAGGAAGGCAGTTCCACTCATCCACCACTGTATCCGTGAAAAAAGATTTCCTCACATTACCCCTGAGCCATCTCCCCCTCTGTCTTTAAATTGTGTCCCCTTGTTCTTACACATCTCTTACACATGTCAAGGCTACAGAGATGACACCAAAGTACATGCAGCAACAGTTCGGTCCAAAACTGGGAAAGTTAGCGCCACACACTCCCCCTCCGGCTGTGGCAGTAGTCGACCAGGAACATCCAGATGATGCCAGTCAGCCTGTAATGGAGAGACACAGCACAGCATGACTGCAAGAATTACCCAAGATCCACCCAAGGCAATGTGCCATCTCAGATATCCACAAGCGTCCTCAGCTCCCACAGCTCACACAGACAAAACTGTCCAGATCTCCTTTCAATGAGCATCCTCAAAAGGTAGGTCTGCTTTTAGCTTCCTAGCCAGTATCCTCCAATATCCTACAACTCCAAAACCCTCTGGCTAATGTTTCTCCTTCCTCCACTGCAAAAGCCACGCAGGAGATTTCATATCACATTGCCTTACTTCAGACACTATCCCCAAGGAGTCTGCAGCTCTTTACAATGCCATTAATTCTCAACCTGGCTAAGTGCACCGAGAACAAACTCTAAAATATACACTGAAAATGTAAAAAGATTTAAAAATAACACTTAACCTTTAATTAAAACAGTCTATGCACCACATAGTTACAGACAGCAGCCCAGCATGGCCACCATCTTTTGCCCTAAGGTTCCCTGATGATGACTCAATATGAGTCAAAGAGCTAAGGCTCCTGAAGGTACTGACCCTTCACATGTTTTGTGCTACAATTTATACATTTTCCACTTTTGAAATTGAGTTCCAATGCCTATCTTTTGGCAATGCAAAGTGTTTGAACACAATAAAAAACAAATGCATTGGACAAGACTTGGTATCCAGTGTCTGTTTGGGCTTTGGGTTGAGTGCTGCTACTTTGGTTTTGTTTTTTTTGTTTAGGGGTTAGTCACCCCTTTAGCAGCTCCTCAGTACCAAGTGCATCCTCATTTTGTCTGTTTTTTTTTGTTTTTTTGTTTTTACTTTTATGCCCTGTACCCATTGTAATTCCCCTTCCAATCATGTAGTGATGACAGAGGAATTGTGACATTATTAGGATTTTAAACATTTAATAGTAATATACTAGATGCCATATTAAAAAAAATAGCCATGCTGATAAAACATGTATTGTAGATGTGCATTTGGTGAGGTAGAAACTAACATGGGTTTTTAATTTACCGATTGTATGAAAAACCTAGGAAATTTTGGATTGGACCACTAATTAGGAAAACCTATCTTCCACCTGATGAACATGTAACTTATCTTTTAACCTTAGCATCTTAGAACCTTAAATGGAAGGGAACAATTCAGGAAACTTGCAACTTATCATAACTTGTTTGCTAAAAAGAAAATACCAACAGTAAACACCCTTAAGAGTAAAAGTTAGCTTTTACGAGCAGGAATGCTGACTTTTATTTCTACCAGGGGAGCTTAACTGTAGGTCTGGAGTCTAGGGGTGTTTTTTTTTTATCAAATTTAAAGAAGAAAAATAGAGAACTTCAGGGAGTGGCTTGAGCCCCCCACCGATAGTCACACCAATGATTATGAGAACTCTACCAAACATATGATGGTGTTTCTGTACAGTGCTCACACTACCTTTTCTAGGCCACAAGCACCAGAGTAATTCTCCAATGGATCCAGTTAATTTAAAAAAAAAGTTGCAGGAAAAGGACACCTACAGCTGCTAAATGCCTTCAGAAACACTTTATTCATGGTCTATTGAATTCATAAAGTTCACTGCCCCATATATCAATAGCACCAATATTTCACTCTTGTAAAAACAGCTTTTTCAAGGGATGTGGTCCAGCAAGTATGAAAAAATTACTCACCATTTTAATATTGTTTCTTCTTAAGGGATTCCTCACTCTGTTCACACTTTATGCAGCCATCTCAGCTGAGAGTGATGCCATGGAGATAGAACCTATGCACATTTTAGAACTTGGAATGTGGATTCAAACTCTGCATCTATGCTCCGTTCAGGACATTGCTCAGATCTGTTTCAAAGCCAGAGTAGAGTAGTGGTGAAATAAATTAACAAAAAGGCTACAAGAAGATTTTTTGGAAAAATAAAATCCATAGAATTTTAAAAAGAAACAACTTCAAAGCAGACTTGAGAAAAAGATGGGCATATAAACCATAACAACAAACTTACAATTATAGGAAATGCAATAGTAACACTCAAGCAACCTCAATTAAAAAATAATTGATTCTTATGTGAACCTATTTCAGGTTCTGGAAGAGGAGGCAGGGGAGGGAGTATAAACTTAGTGAGGGATCCCCTAAGAAGAAACAACATTACTATGGTGAGTGATTTTTTTTCTTTTTTTTTCTAACCCCAGGAATCCCTCACTTAAATGTTTAAACTTTATACAGATTCCATAGCAGTACCTTGTGAGACTGGGTCTAGAACCTAGTTAGGAAAAAAGTTCTGCAAGACAGCAGTTTCAAAGCTGGCATCCCTTCTTGACTGTATGTCCAAACAGTAGTGAATTGTGAAGGTGTATACTGTTTTCCAGGTAGCTGCTTTGCAAATGTTTAACAATGGGCTGCTCCTTGAGGATGCCACAGAGGCCGAGGTACCCCTTGTGGAGTGTGTCTTAAGCCTCTTAATGGCATGTTTCCTGCTTTTTCATAGCAGAACATAATGTAAAAGAGATTATCCAGTGAGAGACAGATCTGTTTGTAGCTGATTTGCCTTTGCAGACCTGACTAGAGGACCCAAGGCAGCATGGTTTCACTGGGGGGAGGTCATGTCTGACCAACCTCATTGAATTTTTCGACTGGGTGACAAGGGAGGTGGATCAGGGAGGGCAGTGAGCATGGCCTACCTCAGCTTCAGCAAGGTCTTTGACACTGTGCCACATAGAAGGCTATTAAGCAAACTGGGAAACATGGGAGTGGGCAGGACAGTAATGTGGTGAGTGGGTAATTGGCTGGGCGGTAGGACACAGAGAGTGGTGGTAAATGGCTGTCATTCCACAGAGGGTAGAGTGACCAGTGGGGTACCACAGAGATCAGTGCTGGGACTAGTCCTATTAAACGTCTTCATCAGTGACATTGCGCAGGATCTAGAGGGCAGAATTTCCCTTTTTATGTTTGCTTGCACGCATGTGCAAGAAACATAGTGCCATGAACGGAGATTTCGGAGGTGTGTCACCTCGTCCTCCAATTCAGGCACTGGGCTGGCCGTAGCGGCCCCTGTAAGCCGATGCATTTTGGAGCTGTCTGTGCGCTCCAAAATGCAGTAACCTCTGATTGAAGAAAGAACTATGCTTGGTGAGCAGTGATAAGGAGCTGCTCGCGCAGCTCCCCCTCCCAGCCACCACATAGGCGCTGCGCCCCGCACACACAGCCTATAGCCGACGTGCCCAATCCCCGCTGAACCATTTGTCTCCCTCCTCCAATAGTTGCTGCCACGCGGGAGCCCACCCCAGCATGGCAATCCATTATGTTGCTGACGGGGTGCCCAATCCCCGTTGGCTGAATCGCCCCCTCCCCAAAGTCATTGTGCCATGCTGAGGGCCCACCCCAGCGTGGCAAGCGATTGCGTTTTGTTTTTTGCCGATGGGGTGCCCAATCCCCATCGACTGAATGCCCCCAAAGTCCTTGTGCTACGCTGGGAGCCCACCCCAGTGTGGCAGCCCTGTGCACGTCTTTTTGTTTTTACCCTGTGAAAAAATTGTCCCACGCGCGTCTCGAGCCCCCTCCACATTCCGCACCCACCCACTGCAGCACTCCAGCCTCCCCCACCCCCTCACCCCATACTTACCTCTGGACTCCGCGCCGCGATCTTGGTGGACCGGGAACACGTCTGCACTCTTCAAAGCCGACCGCGAACTGAGGAAATGCCGGTAAGCTGTATAATGGGCTAGATAGGAGGGGTTCAACTTTATTGCATATCTCAGGCATTTTTGGGAATTTTTGCACCAAATTTTGAACATGGGGATTTTGGGACCCCTTCTCATGAATGATGTCACTGTCATGGCGTTATTCAGGCTCGAAGGGTGATTCGCGCGGTGACTGCGCGGTGACTGCGAAATCACCCTTCAGGACTGATTACCACCATGACAGTAACATCATTCATGAGAAATATACCCCCATGTTGAAAATTTGGTGCCAAAATTCCAAAAAATGACTGTTTAACAAGCGTGCGTTGCGCAGTTCCTATGCAGGCTCGTAAGTTCGCGAAATTTCAATATTTTCACTCCAGATTTTCAACATTGCCATTTCACCACACTGTCTTATGAGTAGTATAGCTGTCATTTTCACATCTCACCCAAAATCTGTTTCCACCCTTGTAGCGCAGAATGGCATGTCAGTGTCTTAATCAATACTACGGGACAAATTAAGAAATGTAGTGACACTGTTCGCGAGCAGAGGTCTTGAAATGGCTATGTTGAAAATTTGGTGAAAAATTCCTAAAATGACTGTTTCTGGCGTCGCTTGCGCAGTTCCTCATGCAGGCTCATAGGTTTGTGAATTTTCAATATTTCCACTCCAGATTTTCAACATTGCCATTTTTCCACACTGTCTTATGAGTAGCACAGCTGTTATTTTTCACATCTCACCCAAAATGTGCTTCCGCCCATGTAACGCACAATGGCGCAGTCGTTGTGCGAACTCAGTGTATGGGACATATTAAGAAAATCACAGTGTCACTGTTCATGAGCAGAGATCTTAAAATGGCAATGTTGAAATTTGGTGACAGAATTCTAAATGACTGTTTCACGAGTGTGCGTTGCACAGTTCCACTGCGCTTCGTAGGTTTGCGATTTTCAATATTTCCACTCAGATTTTCAACATTGCCATTTTTCCACACCTCCTTATGAGCAGTACAGCTGTCATTTTTCACATCCTGCCCAAAACATGTTTCCGGCCATGTAGCGCACAATGGCGCAGTCGGTGTGCAACCTCAATGTATGGGACACATTAACAAAACCACAGTGACACTGTTCATGAGCAGAGGTCTTAAAATGGCTATGTTGAAAACTTGGTGAAAAAATGCCTAAAAATGACTTTTACGAGTGTGCGTTGCACAGTTCCTATGCATGCTCATTAGTTTGCAAATTTAATATTTTCACTCTAGATTTTCAACATGTCCATTTTATTAAACTTCCTTATGAACAGTACAGCTGCAATTTTTCATATGTCACCCAAAATGTGTTATCACACATGTAGCGCACAATGGTGCTGTTGGTGTGCGAAAGCAATGTTTAGGACAGATTAAGAAAATCACAGTTACACTGTTCATGAGCAGAGGTCTTAAAATGGCTATGTTGAAAATTTGGTGACAAAAGTCCATAAAATGACTGTGTTACGAGTGAGCATTGTGCAGTTCCACGCATCCTCGTTAGTTCATGACTTTGTAATATTTCCAGTCCAGATTTTCACTAGTGGCATTTTCAACACTTCCTTATGAACAGTACAGCTGCCATTTGTCACAACATGGCCAAAGTGTGTTTCACACTTTCAGTGCAGAGATGCGTGGTCGTTATGGAAATCATTGTTCGGCACAGATAAAGAAAATCACAGTGACACTGTTCATGATCGGAGGCACCAAAATGCCTGAGTTGACAATCTGCTATAAAATATCCCACAACCTACTATATAGCAGATTGTCGTTGCACAGTTTCTATACCATTGGACTTCACCATTTTTTAAATATTTTTACTACACATTTGCAACATAGCCATTTTACCTCCCCATGAAAGAGTACAGCTGCCATTTTTACAGCCTGTTCAGAATATGTTTGCATCTGTGGTGCTAAATCCCGTAGTCACTGTGCATAAGCAGCTTTCGGCTACCACACTGATATTCCCCTGTTCGTGAGGTGGGGTCACAAAACAAACATGTTGAAGATTTGGAGTTAAAATACCAATGAATGCCTGAGGTATTAGACTTTTCAACTAAATTGCCCAACCCTATATAGAATGACAGGAATCAGGGGTGTGACTTGGGATTCTTGCCTGTGATGCTCATACCATTCCACACCTGCAGTCACTGAGAGGCATCGAGGTATGCCTTGGACTCTTCGTCCCAAACTTCACCCATTCTCCTATATCGCACCCATCTCACCATATTTCCTAATGAAATGGGGTGCATAAGACCAAAGACCCCAAAGAACAGGTGACACTTGTCAGTCTCTGCAGAGTGGGGTGTGGTGAAATGGCGTGGCCGTTATGCCTGATGACCCAAATGCACACCCCAATGCCTGTCACTCTCTGAAGGGTGGTGGTGGGGTTGGCTTCAGTTCAATACTTCACTGCCATTCCTATTACGCAGCTCTGTAACTTCTACACTACCACTGCCAATGCCAGTAAGCAAACATTCGGCATTGACAAATGCTTGTTGCTGATGACATGAAGCTCTGTAACAGAGTGGACACACCACAGGGTGTAGACAGAATGAAGAGGGACCTGAAAAAGCTTGAAGAATGATTAAGGGTTTGGCAGGCAGTTGAAATTCAATGCGAAGAAGTGCATGATAATGCATATGGGGCACAGAAACCCTGGAACAACATACCTGTTGGGGGGTGGTGAGGATATAGCATGCACCAAGCAGGAAAGGGATCTTGTGGTTATCATCTCTGATGACCGCAAGGTTAGGGAAACAGTGTGACAAGGCAGCAGATAAAGCAAATAGGATGCTGGGATGCATAGGCAGGGGCATCACCAGCAGGAAAAGGGAGGTCATAATTACACTATACAAGACACTAGTGAGGCCCCACCTGGAGTACAGTGTACAGTTTTGGAAACCTTACCTACTGTAAGGACATAGGGTAGATAAGTTTCAGAGGAGGGCAACAAAGATGGTACAGGGATTGCATCATAAGTCCTATAAGGACAGGCTGAAGGACTTGAATATGTACTTCCTGGAGGAGAGGAGGGAGAGAGGGGATATGATAGAGACATACAACTACCTTACAGGGAGGAACAGGGTGTAGAGATACACTATTTTCCAACAAAAAAGATGTTTCAGGACTAGAAGGCACGGGATGAAGTTGGGAGGGCGATTCAGAGGAAACATGAGAAAGAATTTCTTCACAGAAAGGGTGGTGGACAAGTGGAACACCCTGCCAGTGGAAGTGGTGGGGGCTGAAACAATCATAGGATTTAAGAATGTATGGGATAGACATAAGGGAATTCTGGAGATCAGGGGTAAAGAGCAGCAGATGTCTAGGAAAACGTAAACGGAACTTACTAGCTGAAATTGGCAGATTGGGTGGGCCACAGGCCCTTATCTGCCAACAGTGTCTATGTATCCTTGTATCTATGTAGGTAACAAAAAGTTGACTGCAGTGGGACCTGACATCCTTTGGCCAGTCCGTGTAGATATAGTCAGAACTCACTTTAGGTCTAGGCTGTGCAATTTTTCCTCACCTGGACTAAAATTCTCTGTAACCAGTACAGGGAGGGTCACTGACTGATTCAGGTGGAATTCTGATACCACCTTCGGAAGTAATTTTCTGTTGGTTCTAATAACAGTTTCATCCCTGTGGGGATTATATAATTTCTAGGATGTATAAACACCTTTTCCTAAATATTTGGCTGAATATTTGGTGCTGGTGTATTTGGTATTTCATCAGGGAAGGTGTTTTTTTAAGGATAGCTTAAAAACACTTAAATAACACTGTTAAGCCCCCATCACACCTGGTGTACCATATACAGCTCAACAACACTTCATTGACCAACATAGTGCTGTTTCTAATGCAGCATAAGCTACATGTGGCACACTCAATCCACCATACGTCGCACATAGCACTGAAAAAACAATGTCAAGCACTGCATTGGATCAACATTGTAGGATGTTTATGATCACAGTCACAGGGGATGAACGTGCTGTGGCAATGGGGATAGGTATAGTGGCAACAGTGGCTGCAGTAACAGTGACAGCTGAAAGGGTGGCTGCTGCAAGAATGGCACTGGTGGTGGTAGGAAGTACACTAGCTGTGGATGTAGCTGCCATCGTGGTAGCAGTAGGAACACTGGTAGAGTTTTCTGCTGCTTCCTGCACAAGGCATGTAAGCTCTAATGCCCTCCTTCTACAGGCATATAAGGATGTGACAGTAATTATGCAGATGGAACAGGTGATGACACTAGTAGTAGTACGACTGCTGGTGTCATTGGTAGTAGTAGTGCTATTACCAGAACTAAAAGGCTTGCTCAGGGAGAAAAATATTTGAGCCCTCTGAATACAGTCGCATACCAGAATGTCAATGTAGTCTATCTTGCCCCCTTCTCTGGAACTGTATCATATATCAATAATACACTGCGGAGCAAGACATGATGCATTTCAATACGTTGCAGAAAACGACGTCACAAAATATTACAAGAGGGCTTAATTGCCATTGAATTACATTGCTTCCTGCAGCATACTGAGATATTTTGCTTTAATTTTGCAAGATAATGCACCGCATACTGTCTGGTGCCACTTTATGAACTGATCTTATGATGTTTTGTAATCTTGATGCAGTGTTTTATCCATGGTCATGTTACTTTAGGACTGCTTTTTTAGGAGGAAATCTCAGTCTCATTTAGTATGATTTCACTTATTTATAGTGTGTGTTTCATTAAGGGTTGTATATTCATAGTTTGGTGCATGTTGCTGACAGGGCCCCTGGCAAAGACCAGGCTACCAGCAAAGCATCCTCCAGCCTTAGCATGAAATAAATGAATTGGCAGTTTTATGCCGCACCCTTAATAGAAACATGGAATCTGACAGCAGATAAGGACCACGTGGCTCACCTAGTTTGCCCATTTCCCTACCTAAAGGATAAGCTGCAGATCCTAGTTAACCAGCAGCCTACTTCCTCCTACCCCCCACTAGAACTGCCTCATGTCTGTCCCATGCATTCTTGAATTCTCCCACTGTTATTGACTCCACCACCTCCTCAGGAAGGCTGTTCCAAATAGCCACTACTCTCACCATGAAAAAATACTTGCTCATATTGCCTCTGAGCTGTCCCCCCTCTATCTTCAAATTGTGCCCCCTTGTTCTTGCACATCTCTTTTTCTGAAAGATGCTACCCTCTTGGACTTTGTTGATTCCCTTGAGGTACTTAAAAGTTTCTATCATGCCCCCTTGAGGGTATACATATTAAGCTCCTATAATCTCTCTCTTCATATGTCTTCTGGTGCAGACACTGCACCATTTTAGTTGCCCTCCTTTGGGCAGCCTCCATCCTGTCTATGTCCTGGCAGAGACGGGGTCTCCAGAACTTCATGCACTACTCCAGATGGGGTCTCACCAATTGTCTGTACAGATGGATAACAACTTCTTGTTTTCTATTGGTGATGCCTCTCCCTATGCATTCCAGTATCTTGCCAGCCCGCCTTACTGCCTTCTCACATTGCTTGCCCACCTTTAGGTCATCTGATATGATTACCCCCAGGTCCTTTTCCATTTTTGTTGTTGTTAGTATCTTAACCTTATTGTGTACTCTTCCCCTGGGTTTTTGTTTCCCAGGTGCATTACTTTGCACTTCTTTGCGCTGAATCTAAGCTGCAATACTTGTGACCATTCCTTTAACCTTGCCAACTTCCTTCTTATCCTTTCTACCCCAACTTATGTATTGACCATGTTGCAGATCTTTGTATCGTCTGCAAAGAGACATACTTTTCCTTCCAGTCCCTCTGCAATGTCACTTATAAAGATATTAAAGAGGACCGGTCCCAGTACTCAACCCTGCAGTACCCCTCTAATAACCCCCCTTTCTTCAGCATGGACTCTGTTTACTATTAACCTTTACGTCCTGTTGTCCAGCCAATTTTTTACCCAGGCTCCCTCCTTGGGACCCACTCCAAGGCTGGCTAACTTGTGTATTAATCTTTTGTATGGGACTGTGTCAAATGCCTTGCTAAAGTCTAGGCAGGCCATGACCACAGCCCCTTCCTGGTCTACTACTTTGGCCACCCAGTCAAAGAAATCTATTAGATTCATCTGACACAACCTTCCTGCTGTGAATCCATGCTGCCTTAGGTCCTGTGCACCATTGACCTCTAGGAACTCAATAGTTCTTTCCTTCAGAAGTGATTCCATCATGTTCCCTACCACTGAGGTTAAACTAACTGGTCTGTAGTTTCCTGCTTCTGTCTTGCTCCCACTTTTGTTAGGTGGAATCGCATCCACCCTATTTCAGTCCTCGGGTACCACACCATCCACCCATGATTTGTTAAAAAGAGTAGTCAGTGGTGTCACTAATTCTCCCCTTAGTTGTTTTAGAATTATGGGGTGAATCCATCAGGCCCCACTGCTTTGTCTACCTTCAGTTTTAAGACTTCTTTCAGAACCCTTTCTTCTGTGAATGGACTGGTATCAACCTCTCTATCCAGAGTGCTTCTATTCTTTGATTTAGGTACCTCCCCTTCTTCTTCTTTTGTGAATACTGAGCAGAAGTATTCATTCAGTATCCCTGCTTTTTCATTGTCACCCTCTGCCTACCCTCCCTTCCCTTTATTAAGCCTCACTATCCCTCCCTTGGTCTTTCTTCACTTCCTAATGTACCTATAAAAGGTTTTATCCCCCTTCTTTACTGAGTTGGCTATCTTTTCCTCAGTTTGTGCCTTTGCTATTCTGACTGCCTTACCCACTTCCTTCTGCTTTATCTGGTACTGTTCTCTGTCCTGTTCCTTCTATGTTTCCTTATACTTCCTGAATGCTACTTTTTTCTCCTTAACCTTCCCCGCCACTTCTTTTGAGAACAATGGTGTTTTTTTCTTTGTTTTGTTTTGTTGATTTGCTTCACACATAGGCTTGTTGCCTCTGTGATGGCTGTTTTAATTTTTCCCCATTGTTCCTCCACCCCTCCTTCTTGCCCATTTGCTAGTGCTTTTCTGAGGCACTCTCCCATTTTCCAAAAGTCAGTCCTTTTAAAGTCCAATACTCTTGTCTTTGTATGGCTTGACTCTATGGCTGTGTTTATCAAGAACCACACTGTTCAGTGGTCGCTTGTTCCCAGATGGCTACCAACTTCTAAATCTGAGATCCTTTCTCCATCACCATTTGACAGTACCAGGTCTAAGATTGTTCCCTGCTGAGTGGACTCCACCACTAGCTGTCAGAGGCATGCCCTCTGTAGGGCATCAAGAATAACCCTGCTCTTGGATGTGGCTGCAGCAAAGGTGCTCCAGTTAACATCTGGCACATTCAGGTCCCCCATCAACAATATATTCAATCTTTCTGCCATTCTAAGGATGCCTTCTTTCATTTCCTTGTCCACTTCCTCCTCCCGAGATGGGGGTCTGTATACAACCCTCATGCGGATCGTGGTACCATTTCCTGTCTCCAGGGTGACCAACAGTGCCTTCTCTATTCCCTGTTTATCCTTTAGTTCTGTTGCTTTGATCTCTTCCCTTACATAGAGAGCTACTCCTCCTCCTCTTTTACCTTCCCTATCCCTCCTGTAGCTTGTGTACCCTAGTATGTTGACAACCCAGTCATGGTTCTCTGTGTACCATGTTTCTGTGACTTCCACGATATCCAAGTGTCTCTCTTCTGTCAAGGCCACTAGTTCAGAGAGCTTGTTACACAGACTATGGGCATTGGTATGCATCACCCTCCATTTTTTGATGGCCTTACCCCTTTTAACTCCATCCCTGTCATAGAAACATAGAATCTGACAGCAGATAAGGACCGCTTGACTCAGCCAGTCTTCCCATTTTCCTACCTAATGGATAAGCTGCAGATCCTAGCTAACCAACAGCCTACTTCTTCCTACCTCCACCCCCTAAAATTGCCTTATGCCTGTCCCATGCATTCTTGAATTCCACCACTGTTTTTGACTCCACAACCTCCTCAGGAAGGCAGTTCCATGCATCCACAATCCTCTCTGTGAAAAAATACTTCCTCACATTACCACTGAGCCGTCCGCCCTCTAGCTTCAGATTGTGCCCCCTTGTTCTTGCACACCTCTTTTTCTGAAAGATGCTACCCTCTTTAACTTTGTTGATTCCCTTGACGTACTTGAAAGTTTCTATCATGTCCCCACTCTCCCTGCTCTCCTCAAGGCTATACATATAAAGCTCCTTAAGTCTCTCTTGATATGTCTTCTGGAGCAGACCCTGCACCATTTTAGTTGCCCTCCTCTGGACTGCCTCCATCATGTCTGTGTCTTTGCAGAGATTGGGTCTCCAGAACTGCACGCAGTACTCCAGATGGGGTCTCACCAACTGTCTGTAGAGAGGGATAACAACTTCCTGTTTTCTATTGGTGATGCCTCTCCCAATAAATCCCAGTATCCCCTCAGCCCTCCTTACTGTCCTCTCATATTGCTTGCTCACGATTAGGTCATTTGATATGACTACCCCATGTCCCTTTCCATTTTTGTTGTTGTTAGTATCTCACCCCCATTGTGTACTCTTTCCCTGGGTTTTTTTTCCATGGTGCATTACTTTGCACTTCTTAGCATTGAATCCAAGCGCCATACATTTGACCATTCCTCCAATCTTGCCAAGTCCCTAATTATCCTTTCCACCCCACCTTGTGTATCAACTCTGTTGCAGATCTTTGTGCCATCTGCAAAGAGACATAGTCTCTCTGCAATGTCATTTATAAAGACATTACAGAGGACCAGTTCTAGTACTGAACTTTGTGGTATCCCACTAGTAACCCCCCTTTCTTCAGAGTGGACTCCGTTTACTATTACCCTCTGTGTCTTGTTCTCCAGCCAATTCTTTTCCCAGGCTACCATCTTGTGACCCACCCCCAGGCTGGCCAACTGGTATATTAATCTTTTGTGTGGGACTGAGTCAAATGCCTTGCTAAAGTCTAGGTAGGCCATGTCCACAGCCCCTCCCTGATCTACTACTTTGGTAACCCTGTCAAAGAAATCTATAAGATTCATCTGACATGACCTTCACCACTGTAAATCCATGCTGCCTTGGGTCCTGTACTCCTCTTGCCTCTAGATACTCAACAATTCTTTCCTTCAGAAGTGATTCCACCATTTTCCCAATCACTGAGGTTAAGCTAACAGGTCTGTAGTTTTCTGCTTCTGCCCTGCTCCCACTTTTGTGAAGAGAAATAACATCTGCCCTCCTCCAGTCCTCAGGTACCACCCCATCCTCCCATGATTTATTAGTAGTCAGCGGTATCACTAGTTCTACCCTAATTCTTTTAGAATTCTGGTATGAATCCTATCAGGCCACATTGCTTTGTCCACCTTCAGTTTTACGAGTTCCTTCAGAACCCTTTCTTCTATGAAAGGGCTGGTTTCAACCCCCGTATCCAGGGTGTTTTTATTGTTTGGTTTAGGTACCTACCCCTCTTCATTTGTGAATACTGAGCAAAAATATTTTTTTAGTACCTCTACCTTTTCACAGTCACCCTCTTCCCACCCCCAACCCCCTTTATTAAGCCTTAGTATCCCTCCCTTGGTCTTCCATCGCTCCCTGATGTACCTATAAAAGGTTTTATCACCCTTCTTAACTGAGTTGGCTATCTTTTCCTCAGTTTGGGCCTTTGCTGTTATGACTGCCTTTCCTGTTTCCTTTTGCTTTAACTGATACAATTCTCTGTCCTGCTCCTTCTGTAATTCCTTGTACTTTTTGAATGCTCTCTTTTTCTTCCTAACCTTTTCTGCCACCTCTTTTGAGAACCATAGTGGTTTCTTACATAGCTTTGTTTTGTTTATTTGCTTCACACAAAGGCTGGTTGCCTCTGTGATGGCAGTTTTGATTATTCCCCATTGTTCTTCCACCCCTCCTTCCTGCCCATTTGCTAGTGCATTCCTTAGGCACTCACCATTTTGGCAAAGTCAGCCCTTCTGATGTCCAGTACCTTTGCCTTTGTATGGCTTGATTCTACTGCTGTGTTTATTGTGAACCATATTGTTCGATGGTCACTAGTTCCCAGATGGCTACCCACTTCTAATTCTGTGATCCTCTCACCTTCTCCATTTGAGAGTAACAGGTCTAAGATTGCTCCCTCTTAAATGTTTTCTGATACTAGTTGTCTAAGACATGCCCCCTGTAGGGCATCTAGAATGACCCCACTCTTAGAAGTGGCTGCTGAAAATGCCCTCCCGTTAACATCTGGCATATTCAGATTCCCCATTAGCAATATCCCTCCTTTTTCTCCCATTCTAAGGATACTTTCAATGCTTTCCTTATCCATTTCCTCCCCCTGAGATGGGAGTCTGTATACAACCCCTGTGCGGATTGTGGTGCCATTGCCTGTCTCCAAATTGACCCACAGTGCTTCCTCTCCTCCCTGTTTAGCCTTTTGTTCTGTTGCTTTGATTTCTTCTCTTATGTAGAGAGCTACTCCTCCTGCTCTTTTACCCTCCCTGTCCCTCCTGTAGCTAGTGTATCCTGGTATGTTTACATCCCAGTCATGGTTCTGTATGTATCATCTTTCCGTGACTGCCACACTATCCAGATGTTCCTCCTCCATCAAGGCCACTAATTCAGGAGGCTTGTTACCCAGACTATGGGCATTGGTACTCATTGCTCTCCACTTTTTTATGGCTTTACCTCTTGTAGCACCATCCCTGTCCTCATTGACTTTGCTTTCTCCATTTATCCCTCTCCTGCTCCCTACTGACCTTTCTACCTTGGTCTTTTCCTTATTTACTACCCTGTTTTGTAGGATGCTGGGAATTCCCTGCTGCTTATCAGTGCCTCCCCCCTTGACTAGTTCAAAAGCTTGCCAATGAAGCATTTAAACCGATCGCCCAGAAGATTTGTTCCCTTCCTGGACAGATGCAGTAATCATGTTTATTTACTGCTCCCCCAAGTGCATCCTTTGTTCCGCAAGGATTGTTTCCAGGTTTGGCAGCCCAAGAACAGCACTGGCAGTAATTTCCTGGATGTGCTGTACTTTTGTTGGTCTATCACCCTGTCCCACACTGCTTGGAGCTAGTGGTGCAGATGCTTTGCTGGGGCTGGACCAAGCATGTTTGCAAGGTTGCCAAGATGATTCCACCATGACTCAGCAACACCAAAGTCACTGACATCCCCTACATTGACAGACACAATGCCAAGTGTCGGCACTGTTCCATCAGTTTTCCCATGTGTTTTCCTCCCCACCCCACTGCGGTATTTTAATAACCAACTCTGAGTCTGGGTTTGCCTCAGGGAGGGGGAAAAACACTGGGAGATGCAGTGTCAGTGTCAGTGTCAGTGGGGACCATTACAGCAACCTGTCTATTTCTGTCACTGTAATGGTCTTCACTGTGAGTTTTATTGTTCAGTCAGTATACCGCCAAGACATGATGGATCAGGTCTCTAGCAGTTACTAAGAATATACGAATATACGAAAGAAGTCATCAGATACAGACCAACATGATCTTTCTCATCTGCTCAAAATTGCAGCATGGTTTATTCCACTGCTGCCACCCCCCCCCACCTCTACTCATGTTCCTCATCTGGGTTGAGCACTCCCATTGAGTCAAGCCACTACCTACAGTTATTTTGTCTTTGACTCTATCCCAACCCCTTTTGAAACTGTCCACTGTCTTCTGAGAGACCAGCTCCTCAGGGGGTACATTCCATGCTACCACCACTCACTCAGTGAAATAGTGCCTCCTTCAGCTTCATACCATGCCCCCTTGTGACCCCCTCCCCTTTTAGCCAGAACACACCCTCTGTACCAGTAGTAATTATGCCTCTTATGTGTTGAAAGATCTCAATCATATTCCCTCCTGTCCCATCTGTCCTCCAGGGAGTACATGTTACGCTTACTCAGCCTATTTTCATAAGTTTTCTCCTTCATCCCATTAATCATCTTGGTTTCACTTCTCTGGACCCCCTCTAGGAGTTTGATGTCCTCTTCAAATAGGTTTGCCAAACTGCACACAGTACTCCAAGTGAGGTCTCACCAGTGATCTGTACAGTGGCAGGATCACTTCCTCACTCCTTGCGGTGATTCCTCTTGCTATACACCCCAAAAACTTGTACCCTTAGCAGTTGTCTTTCTGCACGGAACTGTGTGATTCATGTTTCCTGTTACTATTACCCCAAGATCCTTTTCTTACTTGGTGACCTTCAACCTTTTGCCACCTAAATGGTAGCCGTACCTGGGGTGCTTTGACCCTAAGTGCATGACTTTGCACTTTCCCATATTGAATCCCAGCTTCCATGTTTTGAACACTTTTTCAGTGTGTCCAGATCTTTTTGGAGCACCTTCATCTCCTCCCCCTTGTTCACTACTCCACCAGTTTTGGTATTGTCCATGAACAGGCTCAGCTTGCTCTCAGCCCCCTCTGCTGTATCAGCAATTAAGATGTTAAAGAGTACCTGCCCAAAAACCGAGCCTTATGGTAGCCCACTTATGACTGCACCTGGTGTTGAGAGTTCTCCGACCACCACCACTCTCTGTTGCCTGTTCTTCAGCCAGTTTCCTATCAATCCGGTCAACCCTTTCCCAGCCCCTAGGGACCCCAATTTGCCCACCAATCTCCCATTTGGTACTGAGTTAAAGGCCTTGCTGAAGTCTAGGTGCAAGACATCAACCACCTAGCCTCCATCCAGTGCCCTAGTGACCCAATCGAAGAAACCTATCAAGTTTGTCTGGCAGGATCTCTCTTGGATGAACCCATGTGGCCGGTCATCCTGTAGACCATTCTCTTACATAGATATTACTAACCTCTCTTTTATGATGTTCTCCATCAGTTTAGACACAATGGATGTGAGGTTGATTGGCCTGTAATTCCAAGGTTCCTCTCTAGGCCCACTATTATGAATTGGTACCACATGAGCCATCCTCCAATCCATCGGAACACATTCTGTACTAAGGGAGGTGTTGAAGACATCAGTCAGGGGTATTGCCAGTACCCCTGCAAGCTCCCTCAGCACCCTATGGTGTAATCCATCTGGCCCAGGTGCCTTATCTGTCCATATGGATTTCAGGCCCTTGAGTACCCTATCTACAGGGACGTCACAATCAGTTATTCCTCCCCCCATCCTTCCCTTTGTCTGTGGGGTTGTGTGGGGTCCATCCCTTTCCCTTATAAAAACTGAACAGAAGTACTCATTTAGTACCTCGGCCTGTTCAGAACCCTTTTCTGTCCACCCTCCTCCATTCCTGAGCCTCAGTTCCTTCGAGGTCTTTGCTCCCCTTACAGTCCTGGTCACCTCCGTAGGTCTTGTGACAAATTCCTCACTATTTGCCTCCTTTCCTGTCCTTTTATATGTAATGAAGGCTGCTGTCTTCTCCCATACTCTCTCCTGCACTACTGAAGTCAACCAGCTGGGCTTTTTGGACCTATCTTTCTTGCTGGCACTATTGGTGCATGTTTTCATTGCCTCCAACAGGCCTAGCATAATGATTTCCCCCTGTTGGTGGGCATCAATATTCGGTCTTATTGTGGTTACATGCTTCTTCACTATCTCTGATATCCTGCCAAAATCAGCCTTCCGGAAATCCACTACCCTGGTTATGCTCCTAATCACCTCCTTTCCCATGTCCAGGGTGAACCAGACTGAATTGAGATCACTCCCTGCCGGGGGGTTCTTGACTGTTACATCTTGTATCTGGTTCCCATCTGATAAGATAAAGTCAAGGATGTGTCCCTCCTTGGTTGCTTCATTTACCCTCTGCATGAGGAAACATAAACTGCTACAAGGTAGTGTCCATGCATATGATGCTTTACTTAGTGCTTTTGGGATAACAATAATACACATGCAAACCTTAGCAAGTATACTGTACCACAAAAAGCAGCAGCAAATAAAACAAGCATTTGTCAATGCTGAATGTTTGCCACTGGTATTGTTGTTGTACCATGTCTTGCTTGTACACATTTTTATGTTTAATTGCACTCCTGCTCTAGAAACATGTTGTAGCAGCTTAGGAGAGAAGTGGGTTGTGGAGGAGTGGCACTGTGGGGGCCAGTGCAGCTACTGAATTTGCAGGTTTGGGCCACTTTATCCAATGCGGTGGCACACTGCTGCTGACACTAGTTCAGCAAGCATGCCACCAACTTGAAAGACATTGGCCGCTGCAATGAGGGAGTGCCCCTTCATTGCAGGGCATGCCTTGCCTTCCGAGACAGTTCTGTTCACCCCACTCCCTCCATTGTCCATTGTCAGAGCAGGAGTGTAAGTAAACCCTCCCGCTTCCTCCCACTGTGTGTTGTCCACCCTACTCCCTCTGTTCCCCATCCGGGCACCATCCCACACTGTAAGTAAACCCTCCCACTCCCTCCCACTGCATGCTGTTCACCCCACTCCCTCTGTTCCCCATACCACCACCAGGACTGCACGTAAATCCTCCCACTCCTTCCCACTGCCCCGCTCCCTTCATTCCCCGTCCCGGCAACCAAGAGCAAGTAAACCCTCCTACTCCCTCCCACTGCATGCTGTCCTACCTGCTCCCTCCATTTCCTATCCTGGCAACCAGACTGCAAGTGAACCCTCCCACTCCCTCCCACTGTGTGCTGTCTGCCCCGGTCCCTCCATTCCCAGTTCTGGAAACCAAGAACATGTAGACCGTCCCACTCCCTCCCATTGCATGGTGTCTTCCCTGCTCCCTCCATTCCCAGTACCAGTAGGTAATTACACCCTCCCACTCCTTCCCACTGCATGCTGTCTGCCCTGCTCCCTCCATTCCCATCCCAGCAACTGGATTAGAGAGAGGGTGGAGCTAAGACAACCTGCCCTGCATTATGCAACAACCAGCAACCACAGGCCAGTCTGCTGCTGCTGCTGACACTGCACAACTTCTTTTCTAAAAATTAAAGATGAGACTACCACACTCATCACAGCTTAGTAAAGCTATCTGCTTTTCCAAAGAAAGATATCTGGGATGCAAAACCCAGACTTGAGAGAGTATGTGACTGTAACTGTGAATCTGTCTTCTTCATTGCTTCACTGAAACTACAACTTTTCCACAGCCTTACCCCAGAAGCAGGAGATGGATGAGATTCAGTACCGAGTGACCCCCGACTTCAACAATAATGCACCCTCTCAGAGAAAAGATGGCAGAGCTGAATGCCACTTCAGCTGGTGCCCATGCAATATGCTTACTTGTGAAGTTTCATTTGTGGCAATTATGGGCTTTACATGGCTCTCCCCAAACGGGAAGCAGTAAATGAGATCCCACTGAAAGCCCCATGATTAATGGTTGGGGAAATCCATAAAACTGTCCAGAAGCACCCAATGCCCTTGTAGAAGGAATTGGTCTTCATTCCACCTCAGGGTGTATATTCCCAGCACAAATTCTGTCCACACTACGTGTTCAGTAGACTTTTGCCACTTGTATGTCTTTGGACTGTAATTTGCACAGGAGCTTGAGGAGGAGAGCTGATTAGTCCCATGTTGTCATGTTGTCAGATGGCCAGGTTCATTCTGTGTTCATTCTCTTTTCCCTACTCTGTAAAAGTAAGTCTTTCTTGTTTGGTCTGGTTTGTTATTATTGTAGTCAAATTGCCAGGGGCTGGGAGGGAGGCATAAATAAGAGACTTCCTGGCTTTTAACTCATCCTTTCAACCCTTTCCCAATTGTGAGCTTTTACGTGCCAGGGTTATTTAATAAGGACAAGAGCTCCACCTTGTTTTTTCTGAGCTGCCTTTTTGGCTAGACAAATGCCACGTGGATGTATTAATTAATCAGTGTAAACAGAGACAAACAGGGCCAAATAACTCAGTCCCTGCAAGTGATTTAGGAGCACAACTCATTTTCTTTTTAAATCCATAAAGTCAGAAGACCTCGGTATAATGAAAATAAACATACCCTGCTATTTTGTAAATGTAATTCTACATAAACTTTTATTTTATATGATCAAATTAAAATTGCATCCTATGAAAGCAATCAGTCGTGCCCCTTAAAATGTAAATCACCATTCTGATATCTAGAATTCAGGTTTAGTTTTAATTACAAATGGATAGTAAAATGACTGATTAATTCTGAAATTAATAAGTATTTAAAACTCATGTAAATTGACCTTAATTGACTTTACTGCCATTGTAGCTCCGCAGTTGATTGCAGACCTCTAATATTAGGCCTTATCCATCACGGCAGATGCTTAACTCAGTACCTTTGCATGAGCAGAAAGTATACCACCTTGGTATCTCCCCATTCCGATTTAGTTTTTAATTGATTATGCACTTTGTTACATCTTTGTGCAATACTTTGTTAAACATGTTATTAGTGCTGGCTATACTGCTGTATGGTTACAATAGCTATATAGTCCACACCAGTGCAGCACATGTCTGTGGCCAATTGCCAAAATTGTTTAGGTAATTAGAAAACTTTTTGTCTTAATTGGAAAAATATGGAAGTTGATGCTATGTAATGGTTGTGTTATCATGCTGAAGGAATGATAACTGTAACTAACAATTTATTATCTGTATTGCTAACACATGCAGCCCATAATATTGCAAATGTGGGGGAGAGAGAGAGAGAGAGAGAGAGAGAGAGGTACAGCTATCTAACCACCCATCCTCTTTTTAATGTCTGTTTATTGCTGAGCAGTAGTCACTGCTGGACAAAAAATGCATTTACAAGCTAAATATTACCATGCTTGCTGCTACCAAGCTTTCCCCAAACTGAATTGTCTCTATAAACCTTAGTAGCATGTGACTGTGTTGCTTTATTTGCTCTGCCATCCCATAGAATCTCCTTTATATCAGTAACAAACAAGCACTGATTTTATAGTAAAGTCACTTTGGAATGGGAATGAGTAACTCCAGGCAGTGCTATCACTGTATTACATGGAAATAGCCCAGGTAACAAGTTGAATATTGATTCATAATTATGTTTAATAAATAATGAAAAAAGTTACTTCAGGGCCAAATTAAAATGCAAGCTGACTTAACGCTGCCAGCTTCTGGGCTAAGTGACAAGGCTAATTCAGGAGGGAAATTACAATATTTGCATTGTAGGCTACATCTGTTGTCTTAGAAACCTAACATAGTTGGATCTGTGTCATATACAGTATATGTATCTTTCTTATATACGTTTAAATATAATTTATAACTAAATTAAAAGTAGCACCAAATCGCACATGTTTGAAGCTCAGGAGCATGAACTGTTTTACAGATTGCGGTTTCTTTTTTCTGTAGCTGTCAGAATATATTACAGAGTTCTATTTATTCCTTGGTTACCGGGTAAGGTCCCCGTTAATGTTTACAGGGGCAACCCAGGAGCACTGGGGAGGTTAAGTGACTTGCTCAGAAGCACACAGTATACACATAGCAGTTGTGGGACTCAAACTCAGGTCTGCATGACATACTAAGCTCATTCACAGCTCCTTATTCTAAACTGTAGGGTATACTGCCAGCCCCGAAGACAAGGGATACATAGATACATAGATACATAGACAATGTCGGCAGATAAGGGCCTATGGCCCACCCAGTCTGCCCATTTGAGCTTGTAAGTTCAGTTTATGTTTTCCTAGAAGTCTATTACCCCTTACCCCTGACCTCCAGAATTCCTTTATGTCTATCCCATGCATTCCGAAATCCCGTTATTGTTTCAGCCCCCACCACTTCCTCTGGCAGGGTGTTCCACTTGTCCACCACCCGTTCTGTGAAGAAATTCTTCCTCATGTTTCCTCTGAATCGTCCTCCCTCCAACTTCATCCCATGACCTCTAGTCCTGGTACATCTTTTTTGCTTAAAAATAGTGTATTCCTGCACCCTGTTCCTCCCTGTGAGATACTTGTATGGCTCTATCATATCCCCTCTCTCCCTCCTCTACTCCAGGGAGTACATGTTCAGTTCCTTCAACCTGTCTTCATAGGACTTGTGATGCAATCCATGCACCAACTTTGTTGATCTCCTCTGAACCTTCTCTACCCTGTCTATGTCCTTACGTAGGTATGATCTCCAGAACTGTACACTGTACTCCAGGTGGGGCCTCACTAGTGTCTTGTATAGTGGAATTATGACCTCCCTTTTCCTGCTGGTGATGCCCCTGCCTATACATCTCAGCATCCTATTTGCGTTACCTGCTGCCTTGTCACACTGTTTCCCTACCTTGAGGTCATCAGAGATGATAACCCCAAGATCTCTTTCCTGTTTGGTGCATGCTATATCCTCACCCCCCAACTGATATATTGTGCCAGGGTTTTTGTGCCCCATATGCATTATCTTGCACTTCTTTGCATTGAATTTCAACTGCCAAACCCCTGACCATTCTTTGTGTCATCAGTGAACAGTGAAATTCTGCCTTCTAGGTCCTGCGCAATGTCACTGATGAAGATGTTGAATAGGACCAGTCCCAGCACTGATCCCTGTGGTACCCCACTGGTCACACTTCCCTCTGTGGAGTGACAGCCATTTACCACCACCCTCTGTGTCCTGCCACCCAGCCAGTTACCTACCCACCACACTACTGTCCTGCCCACACCCATATTCCCCAGTTTGTGTAGTAGTCTTCTATGTGGCAGTGTCAAAGGCCTTGCTGAAGTCCAGATAGGCCATGTCCACTGCCCTCCCCTGATCCACCTCCCTAGTCACCCAGTCAAAAAATTCAACGAGGTTGGTCTGACATGACCTCCCCCTGGTGAAACCTTGCTGCCTTAGGTCCTGTAGTCCATTGACAACCAGATGTTCCACCAATCTTTCCTTCAGTAGTGCTTCCATGATCTTTCCCACTACTGAGGTGAGGCTAACTGGTCTGTAGTTCTCTGCTTCCTCTTTGTTCCCACTTTTGTATAAGGGGACTACATCTGCTGTCCTCCAGTCTTTGGGTACCTCCCCCGTTTCCAGTGATCGGCTAAACAGGATAGCCAGAGGTTCAGCCACCACTCTCTAGTTCTTTAAGGACCTCTGAGTGCACCCCACCTGGCCCCATTGCTTTATCAACTCATTACTTCCAGTTCCTTCAGGACCCTTTCTCGTTTAAAGGGACTTGTGTCCATTTCTGCACCATTCTCACCCCTTGTACTCCCTTCAGACCCATTACCTCCTCTTCCTCAGTAAAGACTGAGCAGAAATACCTGTTCAATATGTCAGCTTTACTGTTGTCATCTCCACGCAGCCCCCATCCTCCCCTTCAGTCTCATTATCCCTCCCTTTGTCTTTCTTTTTCACTTATATACCGGTAAAGGTTTGTCCCTCACCCACTGATTTTGCAATGTGTTCTTCTGTCTGAGCTTTGGCTTCCCTTACTGACCTCCCTGCCTCCCTTTGCTTCTCCTGGTACTTCTCCCTATCCCCTTCTGCCTGTATCTTTTTGTATTACCTGAATGCAATCTTTTTGGCTTTCACTTTCTTTGCTACCTCTTTGGAAAACCATAAAGGTCTCCTCTTCCTTTTCCTCTTGCTAACCTGCTTAATGCAAAATTCTGTTGTTCTTGTAATCCCCATTTTAAATACATGGCAACAGGCAAGTGTAAACACATTTTTGGGCCTGTTCAGTATGATAGTGCTATATTAGGGTTTAAATACAGTTATGTCTGATTACAATTTAAGAAAATATAAATATCTAAGGAAGCCAAGTGCATATGTGTACGTACTGTATACTCACTGCATTATAGGTGAACTGAAAGGAAATGATTTAGTGGATGAGTGGTAGCATGAACAAGGCTCCCAGCAATGTTGGCCTTTGCCCAAGTTTATCTGCTGTTTTCTCCATGGCTAGTTTTTACAGGTCTACCATCATTATTGAAACAATGACATGCATTGATTTCTAATGGAGATCATCACCTCCAACATGAGAACACAGATGCTGGGACATGGATGGGGTTACTAAAGCCTCTGCTAACGAGAGTATAACTCAGGAAACAACAGTCCTTATCTACACAGTGGCAGGAAAAAAAATGTGTTGGGAGACATTTTATAAAAACTGAAGGAAAGTCATTAGATATGTTATTACTTATAGAAGAGACTATAATCTGATCATAAAAATAAGAGTTATGAAATGGTAATACATTAAATGTTATGGAAAAGAAGACACACATAAGAACATGAACAGTGAAAGAGGATAAAATACAAGGTTTAACAATAGCATCAAAATCCAATACTGACCCAGATCTAAGACAGTAGAATCTTATGATGTACTGTGTGGATTTTTGTCTTCACCTACATGAATACAATTGTTATATTAGATCTTCTTTACTGTCATCAAGTAAGAAGGCCCATGTAGGCTTCTGGACACTATGCAATCATGTGCTTTATTTTTAAAACATAGGTAATACCACCCCTTCAAGAAAAAAAAAACAAGTATTTTCACAAGCACCTTTGATCTTAAACTGTAGAGTTTCAGGTGTAACTTCTATTTTGGACAGTTGTCGACAACCTAAACACATGTTAGGTTGAAGGGACATCTAACTCCCTTTTATAAATCTTTGCTCAGGTCCACTGCTTTGTGAAGTATAATGGGTCATGAGTATACCAAATTTGAGTACACCCACTGACAAAATACTCGTGTTTTGATAGTTTCTTCATATGCAACTTATAACCAGAGTCTACCCACCTTTTCACATAAAGTGTATTCAGTTTTTAAATTTGCCACTAAACCCCGCACTTAAGACCTGAACGATTAAAAAACAAGAAAAAACAACACCGATTCTAAGATTATAAATTGCGGTTCGGAGGAAAATATACTTTATGATTTGCATGGTAAGGTGAAACTGGAATGGGATTTATTTTTGGTGATACAGGTAGGCTGTTGTGAAATTAATGCCGTGAGTAAAAGCCTAGCGTAATCTAACTTTTTAATGCATTCATACAGTATGTGCTGCAAAACAACAAATTACAAAAGTTACTGCTAAATATCAGTTAGGAAAACACAGGTAACAAGTTGTTAATGATGACAAAAACCAGCTTACATTACTCAGTAATTATTCAAATCATTTGGGCTGATTTATTAGACTCCATGTTATAGAGAAGAGAACAATGATGAAGAGAAAGAAATGACATCTGCAGCATGGCCAGCTGCACCTTGAAGGTGGGGGAAGATATGTGGAAAAGACTGGTCCAGGCTGAAGGTGGGTACTTGTGCTGGTGGGATTGACATAAAACAGCATTTACATGTTATGCTGAAACAGGACAGCCCTTTCTAAAAAAATAAAGGGCAATAGCAGGGGTTTCATGACAAACAATGGCTGAGAGTGTCACCATTAACTAATTAGTCTAGGGCGAACACTAAACTATACTGTTACACCCTTCTTCAGTTAAAAAAAAACAACTTAGGAACTGAGGAAGAGGGCACAATTGAGGCCCTGGAAAGAAGAATAAATATAATATGAATACTGATTGGCAACTATGCAAAACCAATCTGTGCTGCCACAGAGGGGAGTCTAATTACATTAGAACCTCCAGAGCTAAGCCGAGAACCACAAGATGGCAGATCAGGCTGGATGGGCATGTGGTTGCACATTCAGCATTTTTTATAGTGTATAGTTTTTTTATTACCTTTTTTAAAACTCACAGCAGGACACAAGCACAGTGCTGAATATAACACTGTACACAGACACAGGACAGGTAGGTTAGAGAACAGGATAAGAGGTGGTGGGAGAGGAAGGCACCAATGAAAGACACATACTACAGCAGCAAAGGTATCACTAAAATTATTAAAGAAAAACCACAGGGACAATGGCCTGTAGAAAACAACAAGAAAACTAAATAAAAAGGGCACCCACTCATTATAGAAAAGCAGAAAAAATGGAACCCAACTGTTCTAGAAAAATAAAATAAAAGGACACCGGCAGTTATCGAAACATAAAAATGTAGAACCATAGACAATGACACCAGACAAAGACTAGAGATCCATCCAGTCTGCCCAAGTTCCCTCTAATCCCTGGAACCTACTGTTCCTCCAGGGTACTAATCCTTCCCTCCTATCCCTATTCACCTCCTTGGTTCTATTGCCCTAAGCAATCACTGTTCCCTTCATTCTATTCCAGCCCTCCTTGAATCTCCAGTTTTCACACCCACCACCTAGCCCAGAGATTGTTCCAAGGTTGCACCTCACATTTTGTAAAGTAGTACTTACTCATATCCCTCCTGAACCTCTCTCCTGTTAATTTCCATTTGTGTCCATGTGACTACGAGATGGTATTCAGGCTAAATAGTTCTCCACAGTTCACTTTGTTAATTCCTTTAAGGAACTTGAAGGTCTCTGTCATACTGTATCTCCTGTCTCCCTTCTGGTCTCCAGTGAGTACATATTTAGTGCCATGAGGCACTCCTCATAGGATCAGCCCTCCTGGCCCTGAATCATTTTTGTTACCCTGTGCTGCACTGTCTCCTACCTATCCTTATCCTTTCTGAGATGAGAACTTCAGAACTGGGCACAGTACTCTAGGTGAGGCCTCACCAGGGATCTGTGGAAGTATTACCTCTTTTCTTCTGCTATCAGTACCCCTCTTGATAGATCCCAGCATCCTGTGAGCCTTGCTATAGGCTTTGTTGGACTGACTCGATTGTTTAAGTGAGTTATCAATGATATCTTCCAGATCCCGTTCCTTAGCTGTAGTGTTAAGTTTCTCCCATCCCATCCAGTACTCTCTCTGGGGTTTCTTTTTCCCTATGTGCAGTACCTTGCCTTTTTAGTACTAAATTTTTTTTTTGTGTAATTTTTTTTTTTGTTCCCTTAATGCCGGCACTGTCACCCGGCTAACCCTCCATGCCCGAACCAAGGGAGGATCCCCACCCCAGAGCTGTTGCTCTACCCCCCCAGGCAGGGACAAGTTGGGAGAGGGGCTCCCTGGCTCAACCCCATCCCCCATGCTGTACCTTTTGATTTCATCAAGGTCCATCCTCCATGGATCAAGGTGCCAGTGGGCAAGAGCCATACATCCATCTCTCTTGCCAGTGGCATGCTGGGGCCAAGCATTTTAACTGAATACACCCCAAGGAGCATGACATGTGCATGCCACTATGGTGTATGCTGGCATCCATCATGCTCCACCCCAGCTCTGCCTGCTCGCACATGCCAAACTGCCAGTTTCCACTAGAGGTCATTCATGCACCAAGCAAAGGTTCCCCTCTCCACCTGAAGGAGACCAGTGGTCCTATGGATGCTCAAGCCTCCTCCTCACTGCCGGCCCTCAGATGACCTGAGTCTGTTACTAAACCTGGGTCTCCAGCATCACAAGTGGTGGCAATACCACTGCACCAGAAGGCTGGCATGGCATTGAATTTAATGGCTAGACCTTTGACCACCCCTCTAGCTTTTGTAGTCTCTCTGTAGTTCCCTTGTTACTTCATCACTATGCATCCTCCCACATAGTTTTGTGTCATATTCCAAAAAACACAACCTACCCTGCATTCCTTCTCCAGTGCCACTAAGAACATGTTTAGGAAGACTGGACCCAGAACAGATCTCTGTGGAAACCCGCTTATAACCTCCTTCTCTTCTGATTGAACCAGAGTGACCACCACCCTCTGCTGCCTCCTGTCTAGCCAGTTACCCACCTAGTTCACTATGGGTTTAGCTGCACCAAGGACTGTCATCTTCTTGAGCAATCATTTGTGAGGTACAGAGTCAAAAGCCTTGCTGAAGTCAATGTACAGCAGATCCACAGTGTGGCCCTTTTCTAATTCCTTTGTCACCTAGTCAAAGAAAACTATCAGGTTAGTCTGACAAGACCTTCCTGCCATGAAACCATCCTGTTTACTATCCTGGAGCCCATTGCTCTCCAGATAGTCTATGAGATCCTCTTTGATTAGTGGCACCATCAACTTCCCTGTGATAGAGGTTAGACTGACAGGCCGGTAGTTCCCTGGTTGCTTCTTATACCCTCTTATGAAGTGGTACAACATTTGCCACCTTTCAATCCCTTGGAACTTCCCCAGACCTATGTGAGCTGTTGAACAGCCCTACCAGTGGTTCAGTGAGCTCTGCTGCTAATTTCCTGAATATCCTTGGATGCAGCTCATCTTGTCCTGGGGCCTTATGTATCTTAAGGGAGGACAGCTCTTTCAGGAACCTTTCACTAGTAAGCAATGGCTGTCTCATTTCTGGGACTCCATTATTGGCAGCTTTGATGCCACTCTTTGGCGTGGACCCACCATCCTCCTTAGTGGAAACTGAACAAAAGTAGTAATCCAGGATGTCAGCTTCTTGCCCATCCTCCTCTATCACCCTAACCCCACAACTAGCCTTATTATTCCCCCATCTATTTTCATTTTTTCAGTAATATAGCTGAAAAACTGTTTTTCTCTGTTCCTGACTCCCTCTGCAACACACAGCTCTGTGTCTGCTTTCTCCTCCATAATGGCCCTCATTACCTCCTACCCATCAACCAAAACAATGTCGAGTGACTGATATCAAGAAGCTGCTAGTGGGGTGGTAGTTGCAGGTGTTGCAGCTGGTGCTGTATCACTGCTGGAAGGTCCTTGATGGCTCTGGTGTTGTTCTCCACCCTCCTGAGCAACATCCTCGGCAGTTGGACCTAGCAGTGGACTAGAGTGTCCCTCCCCTCCTGAATTAGCACGTCCTGCAACCTTCATACAACATTCTGAGCATGTATGGAAAGAAACACACTGACTCAGACAGCTGTGCACACATGATGAGGGACACAGGTGTGGTGTAACATGCACAAAAGTATACACAGGCAACACATGGGCCAGCATGCCACACACAGGTGGACGTAGTCACATAGCCACAAAGGAATGTATGTGGCATACCAGAGACAGCACTGTGCACCCAAACAGTAGCGTACTGTACCATTTAATGAGCATACCATGCTGCAAAAGAGAAAGTCCCAACAGTGCACGGGACACACAACACCAGCGGGAATGCCAGATGTGAAAATGCAGCACATGCAAAAGCAGTGCCATGTAAGTACATAATAAGCAGTGACTATGAGTTGTACTCACACTCCCTGTACCCTGCAGACCAGACATCCAGCATACAGGCCTACACAAGTGCATAGGGCAGGTTGGGGCAGATTAGCTGGGACTATGTTTCTAGGTATAGGAGAGCAAACAGCTATGAGCCACTCTGATCAGCAGCAAGGGCAGGGCTCAGGCACACACAGATGTGGTGCACACAGTACAACTGTATATGGATGAGACAGTGTGCAGCACTGTGTAAAGCAGGTAGGGTAAGATGCAAGTGCATCAGTGCGATAGCTTGGCAGAAGACACCAGGCGAAAGGACTGCTGTGTGACTGGACTTCTCTGCTGGGACTAAAGTAGAAGAACTTTTGTATTTGACCATTAATTTAGGGTAAAAAAAACTAACATACAAAAAAAAAGTGTGTGTTTGGGTTAACTGAACTGAATGGGTATCTGAAGAGTTATCTAGGTGTAAATCTCAGGTGACTGAATGGACTTAACTGCTGTGAGGTTTAAATTACTTTTAGAAAGATCTGGTAAGTAGGGGAAGTGGCTTAGCTAGAAGGAAGCTACATTTAAAGACTGACTTAGAAAGTTTCTGCTAATAGCTTGGCAGAAGACACCAGGAGAAAGGACTGCTGTGTGACTGGACTTCTCTGCTGGACTATATTGCCCTCCTTCCCTTCCCTCCACCCAAAGCTAGTTCTAGTTTTATAGGCACAGGATTTGACTGACAGCAGGGAGTTCCTGTTTAGGGGCAGGAAGTGAATGATCACAGAACCACCAAGGACCCACCATCCTAGAAGGGCAAGAGTAGCTCTCTGGCCCCCTCCAGCTGCTGGAGCTCTGCCTCTGAGCAAGTAAGTGGTCTACTGTGAAATATAGGATATTCTTGTCTCAGAACAGGACAATCAGGTGCTTAAAGGGCACACAGGCAGAAAGTAAGGAGAGAGAGAGAGAGAGAAAAAAACAGAGGAAAGAGTAAGGATTGCAAACAGTTAAGGGGCCAGAAATAAGACATGATTGGAGTGGTGCAGTGCAGCGGCTGTGAGCAGCAGTCTTCAGGGAGATGTTCTGGAGGATGCGTGTTGTCCCATCTGCAGGCACCTCTCTGGGCTGAGGGAGGAGGTTGCTCATCTCCAGGCTGAGTTGGCCAGGATTTGTAGGACCTCCTCTTCCATCCAGGGACCACCAGTGCCACTGCCGTTACCTCAGAGGTTGCCAAGAAAGAGGAGTGGTTGGACCACAGTGGGCTCAGGGAGGGTGAGGGTGGTGGAACAGAGGTGCATCCCTCCCACTGTACCTCTCCATAATTCCTATGCCATTCTGGCAAAGTGTGGTTCCTCTATGGAGGCACCCACAGTGGAGACCAAGGAGGATGCTGGGAACCTCCACAAAGAAGACCCACAGGAGGGTGGCAGGGGACCCTGCAGGGGAAGGAAACAACTCCTGGTGGGGGACTCCATTGTTAGGAAGGTAGAACTGGGGGAGGAAGGGGAGAGGGAGGTAAGGTGCCTGCCTGGCGCCATGGCTTGCAGGGACAGAGGCGAATCCTTAGGATTGCCGGAGCAGCTGCACAGGGGAGGGAGCTGGATGTCATTGTCCACCTAGGGACAAATGACCTGGCTAAGAAAGGTATTAGAGAAGTGCAGGAAGAGTTTGTGGAATTGGGGAAGGGTCTTAGTCAAGTAGCACGCATGATAACCTACTCGGAGATGCTACCGATCTATGGCATAGGAGAGGCTAGGGTGTTCCGAACCATGGGATTCAATCAGTGGTTGAAAAACTGGTGTGGAGCTCAGGGATTTGGCTTCACTGGGGACTGGGGTCCACCTGGAATGATGCAGTTTATACTGGCATGATGGGCTGCTTCTGTCCGGAGGGAACCAGGATCCTAGGTGATAGGTTTAAATGCTCATTGGCAAGCTTTAAACCAGCCAGGGGAGGCACTGGAAAGGAGCAGGAAAATCCTAGTCCCCCAAATAATCACAGTAGTAAGTCGGCAAACACCAACATAGAGGTGTCGATAGGGAGAAGGGCAGGGTAAATGGAGAAAGTGACAAAGGCAAGAAGGACAGGATGGGGCAAAGGGAGTAAGACCATCAGGAAATGGAGGGTAATGAGTACCAATGCTCTGTAGTCTGGGCAACAAGCTCCTGAGCTGATGGCCTTAATGGAAGAGGGATGCCTGGATATCGTAGCAGTCACAGAAACATGGTACACAGAGAACCATGACTGGGATGTTAACATACCAGGGTACATAACCTACAGGAGAGACAGGCAGGGGAGAAGAGGGGGAGGATTAGCTCTCTATGTAAAGGAAGGGATAAAAGCAACTGAACAAAAGAGTAAACAGGGAGGAGAGGAGGCACTGTGGGTCACCTTGGAGACTGGAAAGGGCACCACAATCCACACAGGGGTTGTGTACAGACCCCCATGTCAGGGGGAAGAAATGGACAAGGATATGATAGAAGGCATTCTTAGAATGGCAGAGAAAGGGGAGATACTGTTGATGGGAGACCTGAATATGCCAGATGTTAACTGGAGCACATTTGCTGCGGCCACATCCAAGAGCAGGGCCATTCTTGATGCCCTACAGGTGGCATAGAAACATAGAAACAGACTTTGATGGCAGATAAGGACGGCAAGGCCCATCTAGTCTGCACTTTTCCCTACCTACAGGATAGGCCGCAGATCCTAGTTAACCAATAGCCTATTTCTTCCTACCCCCCACAAGAATTGCCTTATGTCTGTCCCATGCATTCATGAATTCCAACACAGTTTTAGACCCCACAACCTCCTCAGAAAGGCTGTTCCATGCATCCACTACCATCTCTGTGAAATAATACTTCCTCACATTGCCCCTGAACTGCCCTCCTTCGATCTTTAAATTGTGTCCCTTGTTCTTGCAAGTCTCTTTTTCTGAAAGATGCTACCCTCTTGGACTTTGTTGACTCCACTGAGGTACTTAAAAGTTTCTATCATGTCCCCCCTCTCCCTTCTTTCCTCAAGGGTATACATATTAAGCTCCTTTAGTCTCTCCTCATACGGCTTCTCTAGCAGACCCTGCACCATTTTAGTTGCCCTCCTCTGGACTGCCTCTATCCTGTCTATGTCCTTGCAGAGATGGGGTCTCCAGAACTGGACACAGTACTCCAGATGGGGTCTCACCAACTGTCTGTACAGAGGGAGAACAACTTCCCATTTTCTGCTGATGATGCCTCTCCCTATACATCCCAGTATACCCCAGCCCTCCCTACTGCCTTCTCACATTGCTTGCTAACCTTAAGGTCATCTGATATGATTACCCCCAGGTCTCGTTCCTTTTTTGTTGTTGTTACTACCTCCCCACCCATTGTGTATTCTTCCCCTGGGTTCTTGTTTCCCAGGTGCATTATTTTGCACTTCTTTGCATTGAATCCTAGCTGCCATACTTCTGACCATTCCTCCAACCTTGCCAAGTCCCTTTTCATCCTTTCCACGCTTCCTTGTGTATCAACCCTGTTGCAGATCTTTGTGTCATCTGCAAAAAGGCATACTTTTCCTTCCAGTCCCTCTGCAATGTCACTGATGAAGACATTAAAAAGGACTGGACCCAATACTGAACCCTGCGGTACCCCACTAGTAACCCCCCTTTCTTCAGAGTGGACTCCATTTACAATTACCTTCTGTGTCCTGTTGTCCAGCCAATGTTTTATTTCCAGGCTACCACCTGGGTCCCATTCCCAGGCTGGTTAATTTGACTATTAATCTTTTGTGTGGGATTGTGTCAAATGCCTTGCTAAAGTCTAGGTAGGCCATGTCCACAGCCCTCCCTGGTCTACTACTTTGGTCACCCAGTCAAAGAAATCTATTAGATCTGGCCTGACATGACCTTCCCACTGTGAACCCATGCTGCCTTGGGTCCTGTGCTCCACTGGCCTCTAGGTACTGACTATTCTTTCCTTCAGAAGTGACTCCATCACTTTCCCTACCACAGAGGTCAGACTGACAGGTCTGTAGTTTCCTGCCTCTGTCTTGGACCCACTTTTGTGAAGGGGAATCACATCCGCCTTCCTCCAGTCCTCGGGTACCACACCATCCTCCCATGATTTATTAAAAAGAGTAGCCAGTGGTTTCACTAGTTCTTCCCTTAATTCTTTTAGAATTCTGGGGTGAATTCCATCAGGACCCATTGCTTTGTCCACCTTCAGTTTTAGGAGTTCTTGCAGAACCCTTTCTTCTATGAAAGGACTGGGATCGACCGCCTCTATCAAGAGTGCTTCTAATCTGATTACGACTTCCCTCCTTTTGAATACTGAGCAGAAATATTCGCTCAGTATTCCTGCTTTTTCACTGTCCCTCTGCCCACCCACCGCTCATTCTATTCAGCCTCACTATCCCTCCTTTGTCTTTTCACGCCGCTGATGTACCTATAAAAGGTTTTATCCCCTTCTTAACTGAGTTGGCTATCTTTTTTCTCAGTTTGGGCCTTTGCTATTCTGACTTCCTCCCTGCTTCCTTCTGCCTTAACTGGTACAGCCTCTCTCCTGCTCCTTCTGTGTTTCTTATACTTCCGAATGCTATCTTTTCTTCCTGACTTTCACAGCCACCTCTTTTGAGAACCATAGTGGCTTTTTCTTTCATTTGATTTTTTATTTGCTTTACACAAAGGCTTGTTGCCTCTGTGATGTCAGTTTGATAATTCCACATTTTTGCTCCACACCTCCTTCTAGCCTATTTGCTAGTGCTTTTCTGAGGCACTCTCCCATCTTGCTAAAGTCAGCACTCCTAAAGTCCAGTACCCTCACTTTTGTATGGCTTGACTCTGTAGCTGAGTTTAACGTGAACCACACTGTTTGATGGTCACTTGTCCCCAGATGGCAACCCATTTCTAGATCTGAGATCCTCTCACTGCCCCGCTTGAGAGCACGAGGTCTAAGATTGCTTCCTCACGAGTGGGTTCCGAACTAGCTGTCTAATGCCTGCACCTGTAGGGCATCAAGAATGGCCCTGTTTGGATGTGGCTGCAGCAAATGTGCTCCAGTTAATATCTGGCATATTCAGGTCTCCCATCAACAGTATCTCCCCTTTCTCTGCCATTCTAAGTATGCCTTCTATCATATTCTTGTCCATTCCTTCCCCCTGACATGGGGGTCTGTACACAACCCCTGTGCAGATTGTGGTGCCCTTTCCAGTCTCCAAGGTGACCCACAGTACCTCCTCTCCTCTCTGTTTACTCTTTTGTTCAGTTGCTTTTATCCCTTCCTTTACATAGAGAGCTACTCCTTCCCATGTTCTCCTCTGCCTGTCTCTCCTGTAGGTTATATACCCTGGTATGTTAACATCCCAGTCATGGTTCTCTGTGTACCATGTTTCTATGACTGCTACGATATCCAGGCATCCCTCTTCCATTAAGGCCATCGGCTCAGGGAGCTTGTTGTCCAGACTATGGGCATTGGTACTCATTACCCTCCATTTCCTGATGGCCTTACTCCCTTTTGCCCCATCCCTGTCCTTCTTGCCTTTGTCACTTTCTCCATTTACCCCTGCTCTTCTCCCTATCGACACCTCTATGTTGGTGTTTGCTGCACTTACTACCATGATTATTTGGGGGGGCTAGGATTTTCCTGCTCATTTCCAGTGCCTCCCCCCTTGGCTAGTTTAAAAGCTTGCCAATGAAGCATTTAAACCTATCACCTAGGATCCTGGTTCCCCTCCCGGACAGATGCAGCCCATCATGCCAGTATAGGCTTGCATCACTCTAGGTGGACCCCAGTCCCCAATGAAGCTAATCCTTGAGCTCCACACCAGTTTTTCAACCACTGATTGAATCCTATGGTGTGGAACACCCTAGCCTCTCCTATGCCATAGATGGGAAGCACCTCCGAGAAGGTTACCGTGCATGCTACTTGACTAAGTCCCCTCCCCAATTCCACAAACTCTTCCTTCACTTCTCTAATCCCTTTCTTAGCCAGGTCATTTGTCCCTAGGTGGACAATGACATCCAGCTCCCTTCCCTGTGCAGCTGCTCCTGCAATCCTGAGGATTTGCTTCCTGTCCCTGCAAGCAACAGCGCCAGGCAGGCACCTTACCTCCCTCTCCCCTTCCTCCCCCGGTTCTACCTTCCTAACAATGGAGTCCCCCACCAGGAGTTGTTTCCTTCCCCTGCAGGGTCCCCTGCCACCCTCCTGTGGGTCTCCTTTGTGGAGGTTCCCAGCATCCTCCTTGGTCTCCACTGTGAGTGCCTCCATAGAGGAACCACACTTTGCCAGAATGGCATAGGAATTGTGGAGAGGTACATTGGGAGGGATGCACCTCTGTTCCACCACCCTCACCCTCCCTGAGCCAACTGTGGTCCAACCACCTCTTTCTTGGCAACCTCTGAGGCAATGGGCAGTGGCACTGGTGGTCCCTGGATGAAAGAGGAGGTCCCACAAATCCTGGCCAACTCAGCCTGAGATGAGCAACCTCCTCCTCAGCCCAGAGAGGTGCCTGCAGATGGGACAACACCGCATCCTCCAGAACACTCTCCTGAAGACTGCTGCTCCACAGCCACTGCACTGCACCACTCAATCATGTTCATTTCTGGCCCCTTAACTGATTGCAGTCCTACTCTTTCCTCTGTTTTTTTCTCTCTCTCCTTACTTTCTGCCTGTGTGCCCTTTAAGCTCCTGATTTTCCTGTTCTGAGACAAGAATATCCTATATTTCGCAGTAGACCACTTACTTGCTCAGAGGCAGACCTCCAGCAGCTAGAGGGGGCAGGAGAGCTACTCTTACCCTTCTAGGATGGTGGGTCCTTTGTGGTTCTGTTATCACTCACTTCCTGCCCCTAAACAGGAAGTTCCTGTGGCAGGCATTAGACAGCTAGTTTCGGAACCCACTCGTGAGGGAGCAATCTTAGACCTCATACTCTCAAACGGGGGCAGTGAAAGGATCTCAGATCTAGAAGTGGGTTGCCATCTGGGGACAAGTGACCATCAAACAGTGTGGTTCACGTTAAACTCAGCTACATAGTCAAGCCATACAAAAGTGAGGGTACTGGACTTTAGGAGTGCTGACTTTAGCAAGATGGGAGAGTGCCTCAGAAAAGCACTAGCAAACAGGCTAGAAGGAGGTGTGCAGCAACAATGGGGAATTATCAAAACTGCCATCACAGAGGCAACAAGCCTTTGTGTGAAGCAAATAAACAAATCAAAATGAAAGAAAAAGCCACTATGGTTCTCAAAAGAGGTGGCTGTGAAAGTCAGGAAGAAAAAGATAGCATTTCAGAAGTATAAGGAAACTCAGAAGGAGCAGGACAGAGAGCTGTACCAGTTAAGGCAGAAGGAAGCAGGGAGGGAAGTCAGAATAGCAAAGGCTCAAACTTAGGAAAAGATAGCCAACTCAGTTAAGAAGGGGGATAAAACCTTTTATAGGTACATCAGCGAGTGTATTAAGACAAAGGGAGGGATAGTGAGGCTGAATAGAATGAACGGTGGGTGGGCAGAGGGGACAGTGAAAAGCAGGAATACTGAATGAATATTTCTGCTCAGTATTCACAAAAGAGGAGGGGAAGTGCTAATCCAATTAACAGAAGCACTCTTGATAGGGGGTCAATCCCAGTCCTTTCACAGAAGAAAGGGTTCTGCAAGAACTCCTAAACTGAAGGTGGACAAAGTAATGGGTCCTGATGGAATTCACCCCAGAATTCTAAAAGAATTAAGGAGGAACTAGTGAAACCACTGGCTACTCTTTTAATAAATCATGGGAGGATGGTGTGGTACCTGAGGACTGGAGGAAGCGGATGTGATTCCCTTCACAAAAGTGGGTCCAAGACAGAGGCAGGAAACTACAGACCTGTCAGTCTGACCTCTGTGGTAGGGAAAGTGATGGAGTCATTTCTGAAGGAAAGAATAGTCGAGTACCTAGAGGCCAGTGGAGCACAAGACCCAAGGCAGCATAGGTTCACAGCGGGAAGGTCATGTCAGAAGAATCTAATAGATTTCTTTGACTGGGTGACCAAAGTAGTAAACCAGGGAGGGGCTGTGGACATGGCCTACTTAGACTTTAGCAAGGCATTTGACACAGTCCCACACAAAATATTAATAGTCATATTAACCAGCTCGAGTGGGACCCAGGTGGTAGCCTGGGTAAAACATTGGCTGGACAACAGGACACAGAAGGTAATTGCAAAATGGAGTCCACTCTGAAGAAAGGGGGTTACTAGTGAGTACTGCAGGGTTTAGTATTGGGTCCAGTCCTTTAATGTCTTCATCAGTGACATTGCAAAGGGACTGGAAGGAAAAGTATGCCTTTTTGCAGATGACACAAAGATCTGCAACAGGGTTGATACACAAGGAGGCGTGGAAAGGATGAAAAGGGACTTGGCAAGGTTGGAGGAATGGTCAGAAGTATGGTAGCTAGGATTCAATGCAAAGAAGTGCAAAATAATGCACCTGGGAAACAAGAACCCAGGGAAAGAATACACAATGGGTGGGGAGGTAGTAACAACAACAAAAAAGGAGAGGGACCTGGGGGTAATCATATCAGATGACCTTAAGGTTAGCAAGCAATGTGAGAAGGCAGTAGGGAGGGCTGGGGGTATACTGGGATGTATAGGGAGAGGCATCATCAGCAGAAAACGGGAAGTTGTTATCCCTCTGTAGAGACAGTTGGTGAGACGCCATCTGGAGTACTGTGTCCAGTTCTGGAGACCCCATCTCCGCAAGGACATAGACAGGATAGAGGCAGTCCGGGAGGAGGGCAATCAAAATGGTGCAGGGTCTGCAAGAGAAGTCAGAGTGAAGAGAGACTAAAGGAGCTTAATATGTATACCCTTGTGGAAAGAAGGGAGAGGGGGGACATGATAGAAACTTTAAGTACCTCAGTGGAATCAACAAAGTCCAAGAGGGTAGCACCTTTCAGAAAAAAAGAGACTTGCAAGAACAAGGGACACAATTTAATGATAGAAGGAGGGGTGGTTCAGGGGCAAAGTGAGGAAGCATTATTTCACAGAGAGGGTAGTGGATGCATGGAACAGCCTTCCTGAGGAGGTTGTGGGTCTAAAACTGTGGGAGAATTCAAGAATGCATGGGACAGACATAAGGCAATTCTTGTGGGGGGTAGGAAGAAATATGCTGTTGGTTAACTAGGATCTGCGGCCTATCCTGTAGGTAGGGAAATGGGCAGACTAGATGGGTCTAGCGGTCCTTATCTGCCATCAAAGTCTATGTTTCTATGTTTCTATGATATGTAAATGAACGCCTGACACACTGTACCGCAGTGATTGACACACAGTAATGCAGTCACCATAACTCCTATGTGAAATGCAAAGCTGTCTGGAAGCACCCTCCATCCAGCTGATGCTGGTCCCACCCTAAGTAGAGGGGTCACCCCATAAAGAGCCTGTGCACCTCATTGGCACTGGGGTGATCCAGCTGTGTTTTAATGTATGCCTGGCTTTGCCCATGTACTGTGGAATGATCACACTATGGACATCGCTGTGTTGGGTAGGCTCTATTAACTACATTGCATTCCTCTTATATGTGCACTGTTGGGGACAGCAATATCTAATTCCTGCACATCCAGTGCTAATAGAAGCAAGCTAACATCTGCCATTGACAAATGCTTGTTACTATATAGTTATCCAAGATAGAGCAGATTAGATGCATATCTTATTTTCAGTTGTGTTCTGCTTTAACACGTTGTTAGATTGTAAGCACCCAGGATAGCGCAGCTGAGAAGAAATATCTACTTTTAAGTGGACTCCCACATTTTGGCCTCAAATGTCAAACAGACTTATTGTAATCTGACGTTGCAATCAAAACAGGTGGAATTTTTAAAAATCCCATCTGAAAGGTGATTTTGCTGTGCTACTGGGGAAACAAGTTTCGGAGGGGATACGAAAAATGACACCTGCCGTGTTCATGAGGTAGGATAACATAAGGACTTTGTTGAGCATTAGGGACCAAAATCTTCAAAAAATAAAGTTATGAGTAAATGCTGGAACAATTTGTTTCCTCTTAACTTAGTTGGCTTTTCACATTTTTACAGCACATTTTCAACATAATCTTTTTATGGCCACTTCTGAGCATGACAGGTGCCGTTTATAAAACAATGAGTGAAACATCATTTTGTGCCACAAGTGGTAAAACTAATTTTGGGTAGAATTTGAGAAATGGCAGCTGTCACATTCATGAGATAGTGTGAAAAAATGGCTATGTTAAAAAAAAGTTTGGGTCAAAATATTTAAACTTACCACAGTTACGATCTTGCATTGAAAAATTGCAACATACACTTATAACTTTGTTTTTTTTTTCATATTTTTACCACCAATTTTCAACATAGACTTCTTATGTCCCCACATAGCCTTCTCACATGAGCTGACACTGCATTTGCAGGTATCGGCAATTGTCAAATTATCCTTTTATCATCTTAGGAACATCACCAGGATTAAGCACCATGTTCCACCCAGCGATCTGCCTACATTGATCCACACTTTTGTAACCTCACATCTTGATTATTGCAACTCCCTTTATCTAGAGCTTCTTGGGGTTGATATCCGCCGCTTGCAGCTGGTGCAGAATGCTGCGGCCCATTTATTAATAGGCACATCACTTGCCTGTCATATTTTTCTGGTTCTGCATGATGTGCACTGGCTGCCAATACAGTGGTGGATCACCTTTAAAGTTGATCTTTTGACTTACAAAGCCCTACACCGTCATGGCCTGGACTACTTGAAAGAGATCCTGGTCCCCTACTGCCCTAAGCTATCTCTCCACTCGCAGACAAGGGGTTGCTAGAGATTCTGAGGGTTTCTGTAAAATCTTCAGGTGCTCATGCTTTTATGTATGCTGCCCCTACCCTCTGGAATTCTCTACCCTGTCTGCTTCATCAGTGTGCGTCAGTGGAGGAATTTAAAAAGGTCTTAAAGACCTATTTATGGTGTACAATCTATCTTGACTGATTATTGGAATATTATGAGCTCAGATTGATGTTTTATTTGTTTTATCTGTAATTATTGTAAGGCGCCTTGAGTTTGAGAAAGGCACACTATAAGTAAAGTTTTATTATTATTATTATTATTATTATTATTATTATTATTATTATTATAAGCCCACCTCATGAACAAGTGTGGAGAGCATTTTCAAATCCTGCTCAAAAGGTGATTTCACAGCACAAGTGTGAAAACACATTTTGGGCAGGATTTGGAAAATGACAGCTGTCACATTTATAAGGTGCTGTGCAGAAATGGCAATGTTGAAATCCCGGGTCAATATATTGAAGATTACCAGAGTTGCAAGCCTGTGTTCATAAATTTCAATATAGGCTCATAACTTTGTTGTTTTTTTAATATTTGTACACCAAATTTTTAACATAGTTTTCTTATGACCCCCACCTCATGAACAGGGGAGAGAAAAGTTTCAACTCCTGCCAAAAGATGTTTTTATGTTTTTCTCATTTCATTGATTTGAATTTGCAGGTAGGTACACTGGAATGTATGTTCTGTTTTCAGGTACGACCTGAGGTCAAAGTAATAACAAGTAAGACAAACAATAGAATATACAAGGTACAAAATACACTGAAGACAAACAATACATTAATTAATAAAACCATTTCATAGCTGCTTACATAACAGCATATACTTCTATTTTTAAGATACTGAGTAACAGCTGAGGAAAATAACCTAGCAGAAGGGGAGATGCTTAATATGTGTTGGTAAAGAATTTTATTTCGTTTTGATAAACAAATCAAAATGAAAGAAAAAGCCACTATGGTTCTCAAGAGAGGTGGCTGTGAAAGTCAGGAAGAAAAAAGATAGCATTCTGGAAGTATAAGGAAACACAGAAGGAGCAGGACAGACAGCTGTACCAGTTAAGGCAGAAAGAAGCAGGGAGGGAAGTCAGAATAGCAAAGGCCCAAACTGAGGAAAAGATAGCCAACTCAGTTAAGAAGGGGGATAAAACCTTTTATAGGTACATCAGCGGATAGAAAGACAAAGGGAGGGATAGTGAGGCTGAATAGAAGGAACGGTGGGTGGGCAGAGGGGGACAGTGAAAAAGCAGGAATACTGAATGAATATTTCTGCTCAGTATTCACAAAAGAGGAGGGGAAGTGCCTAATCCAATTAACAGAAGCACTCTTGATAGGGGGTCGATCCCAGTCCTTTCACAGAAGAAAGGGTTCTGCAAGAACTCCTAAAACTGAAGGTGGACAAAGCAATGGGTCCTGATGGAATTCACCCCAGAATTCTAAAAGAATTAAGGAAGGAACTAGTGAAACCACTGGCTACTCTTTTTAATAAATTATGGAGGATGGTGTGGTACCCGAGGACTGAGGAAGGCAGATGTGATTCCTTCACAAAAGTGGGACCAAGACAGAGGCAGGAAACTACAGACCTGTCAGTCTGACCTCTGTGGTAGGGAAAGTGATGGAGTCACTTCTGAAGGAAAGAATAATTGAGTACCTAGAGGTCAGTGGAGCACAGGATCCAAGGCAGCATGGGTTCACAGCAGGAAGGTCATGTCAGACTAATCTAATAGATTTCTTTGACTGGGTGACCAAAGTAGTAGACCAGGGAGGGGCTGTGGACATGGCCTACCTAGACTTTAGCAAGGCATTTGACACAGTCCCACACAAAAGATTATTAGTCAAATTAACCAGCCTGGGAGTGGGTCCCAGGGTGGTAGCCTGGGTAAAACATTGGCTGGACAACAGGACACAGAAGGTAATTGTAAATGGAGTCCACTCTGAAGAAAGGGCGGTTACCAGTGGGGTACCGTAGGGTTCAGTATTGGGTCCAGTCCTTTTTAATGTCTTCATCAGTGACATTGCAGAGGACTGGAAGGAAAGGATGCCTTTGCAGATGACACAAAGATCTGCAACAGGGTTGATACACAAGGAGGCGTGGAAAGGATGAAAGGGACTTGGCAAGGTTGGAGGAATGGTCAGACATATGGCAGCTAGGATTCAATGCAAAAGTAAATAATGCACCTGGGAAACAAGAACCCAGGGAAGAATACACAATGGGTGGGAGGTAGTAACAACAACAAAACAGGAAAGGGACCTGGGGTAATCATATCAGATGACCTTAAGGTTAGCAAGCAATGTAAGAAGGCAGTAGGGAGGGCGGGGTATACTGGGATGTATAGGGAGAGGCATCAGCAGCAGAAAACAGGAAGTTGTTATCCCTCTGTACAGACAGTTGGTGAGACCCCATCTGGAATACTGTGTCCAGTTCTGGAGACCCCATCTCCGCAAGGACATAGACAGGATAGAGGCAGTCCAGAGGAGGGCAACTAAAATGGTGCAGGGTCTGCAAGAGAAGCCGATGAGGAAAGACTAAAGGAGCTTAATATGTATACCCTTGAGGAAAGAAGGAGAGGGGGACATGATAGAAACTTTCAAGGACCTCAAGGAATCAACAAAGTCCAAGAGGGTAGCATCTTCAGAAAAGAGACTTGCAAGAACAAGGGGACACAATTTAAAGATAGAAGGAGGGCGGTTCAGGGACAATGTGAGGAAGTAATATTTCACAGAGAGGGTAGTGGATGCATGGAACAGCCTACCTGAGGAAGTTGTGGGGTCTAAAACTGTGGGAGAATTCAAGAATGCATGGGACAGACATAAGGCAATTCTTGTGGGGGGCAGGAAGATATAGGCTGTTGGTTAACTAGGATCTGCGGCCTATCCTGTAGATAGGGAAATGGGCAGACTAGATGGGCCTAGCGGTCCTTATCTGCCGTCAAAGTCTATGTTTCTATGTTTCATAGGGAACAGTACAATGTGCAAAAGTTCTTTTCCCCCCATTAGTATGCACAACGGGTATAATAGTGACCACAAAAATCATGTTTCAGGACATATTTGCCTAAGTTCACTGCCATTGTTCATGAGGTGGGGTCTCAAAAAAGGCATGTTGAAAATCTGTGGCAAAAATATTAAAAAATGACTAAGTTACGCCACTCAGTTCAAAACCAAATTGAGATACATTGAACTACAACCTGATTTCCTCAGTTCACAGTCTGGTGTTGAAGAGTAAAGCCATGTCTGCAGTCCAGAGAGGATTATGGCATTGTACCCTCAGTGGGCAAGTGAAGGCTTGGTGGGTGGGGTGGTGGGTGCCGAGCGGGAAGGTCAGGTGGGGGAACAGTAACAGTGCAACAAACATGGATGGATGGTTTCTTCTTTACAGGCTTTGTTTAACAAAAAAAAAAAAAAAAAGAATTACAAGGTACAGTTTTCTTTATTTCAGGTTGCAACACTTGGGAATTGGGCACCCCCAGTGTCTGTGTTATGTTTGTGGGGGGGGATGTAGGTAGGTGGTGCTGAGTGGAAGGTTCATGTGGGAGGACTAATGACACTGGCAGCAACAGACATAAATGGCATCTTTCTTTTTTATAGGGTACAGTTAAAAAAAAAACTACTAGGGATTTTTTTTTATTTCAGGTGGTGACACTGCGGGACTGGGCACCCCCACTGTCAGTGTTATTTTTCTCCTGGCGCTGCATAAGTCCCCACCATTTTTTTTCTTAGTACCGGAATGGAGAGTAGAGGGTGGGGGTGGGGCAGCACACAGAGGGAGGGAGCAGGAGTTATTTTTGTCTATACTGGGATAGGGAATAGATGGTGGGGGTGGTATAGCACGCAGAGGGAGGGAAGGTGGTAACACTGGGGGATTGGGCAGCCCAGTGTCAGTGTTATGCTTGTTGTGGTATATGTGGGGTGGTGGGTGCTAAGTAGGAGGGTCGGTGGGAGGGATAGTAAGGGTAGGGCAGCAACAGAAATGGATGGATGGTTTTCTTTGTTACATGTTGTAATTTATTTATTTGCTTTAGGTAACCGGGTAGGTGAGCTAGGCAAGACTTGCTTATTTTAAGGCATGACCCGGGAGAGAACATGATGAAATATAGGATTCAGGTAGATCACAAGAAAATCAGCTTCAAATGACATAACAGTAGGAGGATACATTGAAGTCACAGGGACAATCATATGGATCACAGTGGTAGTCAAGAAACAAACATTGCTGACAGGCAGTGGGATACAGCATAATGGAACAACGGCAGGTATAGGCAGTATTCAAAAAATAATAGGAGCAGAAAATACAACTGCATTTCCACCTGTCTGCAAGCATTACAGTGGGTTATGTAAGTCTAACTACAATCAGAACCAAGTTACATAAGTGCTAGAAAGAAAATTTGATTCTCTAGTAGTAGAAGGATGGGGAGCAGGTAAGGGAGAGAGGAAACAAGTGCTAGGGGGAATTAAGGTAAAGTACAATGAGGTTACTAACAGTTACATGTGTCAAGGTTAGCAAGGTGATTGAACAGGGCCCGCTTGAAGGAGGCATGTGATTTGGAGCATCTAAGTTGTAGAGGAAGAGATTTCCAGAATTTGGTGCATTGTGAGCAAAGGATTGTTTACCCATTTTAGTGAGGCATGGGTACACAGAGAGAGAAGAGCTGAGGTAGCTGACAAAAGTTGTCAAGGGTAAGCCACCGGGATAAGCAGGCCAGCTAGAGAGGCAGGCTGAGAGGAGAGAATGATGTTGTCAGCTAGGCAACCAAGGGCAAATAAGTGCTTGGTGGAAGGTGATAGCCATCGAAGGTAGGCATATAGGGAGGAGTGGTCCTGCTTGGCTTTGTTCAAAGACAGGCAAAGCATAGCAGAGACCTGGAAGTAGAAGACCCTAGGCCACAGAGATCCTAGCTGCAGGGGTGAGGACATGTCGGACACAGTAGGCCAGGCCTAGTTTAGTGTTGACCAATTTACAAATGGCATTAACATGTAGTGAGAAGTCAAGGGCTCGGTCAAGTGTAACCCATAAGTATTTGAAGGAAGGGGTACTGTAAGCAGGGGATCCATCAAGACAAAAGACCTGAAACAAGACAGTAGTGGGGAAACATTTTTTGTGGGACCCAAAGAGCAAGGCCAGAATCTTGGCAACCTTAAGAACCAAGTGATTTGATGTGAGCCATTTTTGGGTAACATGAAGATCCGAGGAGAGAAGCGTATTAATCTCAGGGACTGAGCTGGAAGAAATGGAGAACCAAGTCATCTGCGTATACCAAGGTTCAACAGTAAGAGGAGATGGAAGGCAGTGGCCCAATAATGGAGGCTTGTACAACTCCTAAGGAGATGGGAGCAGGAGAGGACCATACAAAAATAGACAGCTTGGGAGCGATTATCCAGGTAATTCCTCAAAAGGTTGATCATGGCAGATCAGCTGTGTTTTCTGGGCAGCACAGATCAAAGGAAAACAATGACCTATGACTGGGTCAGATCTTTCCTCTGAAATACATAAAGTGTCTGCCCTGCAAGCCAGAATGCTGTCATGTCAGCCTAGTTAATGATTGGTGTAACACTGATAAGCCCTTTGCAGACCACTCTGCACTGGACTGACAGCGTCACACCCCTCAAAAGCCACTCTCCTAACAAAATGCTTGCTGCGTGTGTGTGCACAATGAACATAAAACACTCCTACTAAGAAGGGGCAAGAAGCAGGAGGGGTAAGAAGAGGGCAACCTCTTCAGTCAAACATGAAACTGATCATGGAACTGACAGATGACACACACACAGCTCAGTGAGTCAATCTTTTCCCATTAAGAATTGCAGCAAATTAATAAAAAAAGCATGCACATAGCTGTGCACACACAAGGCAAATCCTCATGAAAAGATATATTTCAGATACATAGGTTAACCACCCACAGTGAGCTATGGCAGGGGAGAGTCAGCCGACACACTCCTCAGTTGTACAGGGAACCAAGACCAGAACCAGATGACTGACAATAATAGTTCAGTTAGTCAAGCCTGTTTGGTTAAGAATTGCAGAAGTTTATTTCAAAAACTGTGTGTACACAGCTGTACACACGCAGGCTCAGCCTCATAAAAAATAAATTAAGTGAGTACATGCAACTTGTGCACAGTGAGCTGCACATAGTCTTGTGTGAAACTGCGGAATTTCATTCCAGAAATATTTTGAGAAATTAGCACATTTTGCAAAATATTTTGCTGGTGCGAAATGTGGGATTTTGCCAGCAAAATGTGAATTTTTTACTGAGAAATCTGGAATTTCACCATTCATGGGTAAAATTCCACATTTTGCGAGTGAAGTTCCACATTTCACACTCACAAAATATTTCTCGGAATTCGTGGAATTTCGAAAAATATTTTGTGCGATGAAATTCACAATTTCACCAGAATTTCACCAGTTAAATAAAATTTCACTTCATCTCCAGCTGCACATGCAGAGCACAGCCTCATAAAATCAAATATTTTTCACATGTAGGCAAAATATGTGTGGTGAGCTACAGGAGAAGAGTTTGCAGACACCCGCTTCAGTTGTGCAGGGAACCAAGCCTTGAACAGACAGCAGCAAAAATCAAAACACAAAAACAAAATGTGCTTAACCAAATAATCACACTGGAGCTGTGTGTCAGACAGCAGCTGAAAAGGGGTGTTAGCAGGTAGCCCTCGTGGTCCCTGTAACTGTGTATAGCAACAAGGACAAAAATACCCAGTCAGAAAGTCAAACCAGATTTTCTGACATTAATCAAACAAATATTACTGACCTAAAAAAGCCTGTGGAGCAAAAAAAAAAGATTTCTTTTTTGGCAAGTTTAAGGTCTCAGAAGTACTCCAAACTAGCTTTCAGAAACAACTGTCTCCTGTTCTGTACCAACTCACTGTAAGTTCACAATAAAATGGCTCAAACTGTGCTCAGAGTGTGATGGACACAAGGATGTCAAGTAGAAAAGCAACAAATATCTGCACTAATTGAGCAGCACTTTCAAACATTATCTTTATTAAATTATAAAATCACATACTGCTAAACAAAGCATCAGGTCGAACAAACAACTTCGACCGGTTTTGCATGAATGTGCATCATCAGGAGGCGTGCAACTCAGAGTAAGGAAGTCATATGATTTGCTTTCCTATGAACTCCAGAAATGGCCTTTGATTAGCCAATGAAGCTCTGCAAGACTTCTAAATCTTACTAAATAGTCATTCCCGAATAGTGGCTGAAGCATGAAATATTTAGGAAGGGCATCTGAATATTCAGGAAGCTTACTATTCATGGTATTTGGGAAATACTGTTTGGCCCATGCATAGCCCTTGTAATTTGGCTGTGTGCAGAGGGCTTTCAATTCACTTATCTTCCTAGTAGAGGTCATTGCAACCAGGAATATGATTTTCCATGTTACATACTTCAGGTCAGTATTGTCCATAGGCTCAACGGGAGCGTCCATGAGCTGTGCAAGGCCTATGTTGAGGTCACAGGGTGGGACAGGGTCCATCACTGGTGGGTACAAGTGGTGTAGGTCTTTAAAAACATTTTTTAAATGGGTTTTAAGTCTAAAGATTTTTCCTTACCTGCTAATATGTATGCTGATACTGCTGCTAAGTGTACTTTTAAAGTTGAAAGTCATAGGCCTAAAGACTGTAGGTATACTAAGGATTGTAGAATTATAGATGACCCTGCCTCTATTGGGTTTAGTTTTCTTGGTGCACACTGGTAAGAAAATCTTTTTCATTTAGAGGAATGAGGTTTCCTGGTAGAGGGTTTCCTTGAAACCGTCAGCATCTTTAGAACTTTTTCTGAGAGATCCAATACAGAAAATTCTAACTCCTCAAGAATCATGCCCTCATATGCAGGTTCCTGGTATTTGGGAATGTTATTCTGCCCTGAGACAAAGTCAACAGATTGTGACTGAGCTGCAGGCTGATTGGAATCTTGTTGGACAGGACTAAGAGCATCAAGTACCAGGCCTGTCTGGCTCAGTCTGGAGCTATCATGATCATTGTTGCAGGTTTCCTCCTGAGTTTCAGGAGTATTTTCTAAATGAGTGGAAATTGTTGGAAGGCATACAGAAACTTCCCTATCTAGTCCACTACCAGGGCATCCTCTGAGACTGTTCCTCTGGCTGGTGGTCTGCAACAAAACTATAGGGGCTTGCTGATAGTTCTTCCAAGATGCAAACAGATATATATTGGGAATGGTCCACCTTCTGAACAACATGGCCAGAACCTGCTGGTTTAAGGGCCATTTGTGATTTCCCTGGCTGATTCTGTTTAGGGAATTGACCAGAATGTGCCTTTGCCTAGCAGATACACTGCAAATATATTTGTCTCCAAGGAAAATGGCAGGTCCCGGATCCTCATTGTCTCTGTACACAGGTGTCAATAACAATGAAATAGAAGAAATAAAATTGCACAGAATAGCTCTTCCTAAAGGCAGCACAAACAAAAATCCTTCATCTGAGTCTCAAGTTATGTCTCAATCTTTCTATCTCTCTAAACAAAACATTGCTGTCTTTATGTAAGATGTATTTTCCTGGTAGTTTAAACACTATATCTTCTTGTAAATTACATCTCCTGCTTTCCATAAAATGACTCAAAGCTTTGTAACTTTTCTTCCTGTGATCATCCTGAAGACCACATCTAGTGTTAAGAAGTGCAACAAAATAAAACATTCTGTCCCAGAGCTTGTCTCTTGTGGACAGTTCAGTAAACAAGTTTGTGTAGGTCAAAATACATCTCAAGTTCAACCCCCTATATTACAGAGTGTCATCTCTTTAAGAAACCCACATAGATTTCTGCAGTAATTTCAACAATGTAAGTATATACATTTCCAAACTGAGGGATCCCAGTTTCACATAAAGATTCACATACATATTTTTTTCTAACCACAGAGAAGAAAGAGGAGAAAAGAAAGAAAGAGGAACTGCAAATTTAAGAGGCGAGATAACAAGAGGAAACTGTGGGACCATCAGAGTGGCCAACACCTAGGTGCCACAAGCAAAATTTGACTGTGGAATCAGACAGGCTAAATACAAACAAGTAGCAGAATAGGACAGGACAAAATAGATCCTTGTTTGTAATTCTCTTTGCATAACAAAGTGGAAAGGGTCTTACCCAACCCTGTCACAACATGTGCATGGACTTAGTCAAATTTCATTCATGGTACATCTTTAACCAATAACTCTGTCATGGTACAGTCTTTTTCCTCAAAATTTGTGTGACAGCTTCTGTACCACCACCAGCCATCATTACCACATTAGGGATGACTCTTATCCCCAACACAAAATGAATGTTAGAACATCTGTTTATGGTGGAGGTAAAATTCCCTTTTGGAAAGGGAATGCAGGTAATCACTAATGTGATCATCAGTGGTGGTGGTGGTGAATGTCCGGAAGTCATTATGCAAGTCTGCTTTTTTAACCTTTTTATTTATGTAATTGCACATGTTGTTTACAAAGTTTGAGGCAGAAGAATGTACCACAGCAAAGAGAAGAACCATTGCTGAAGTACAACTAAGTCCACACACATGCACATACATGCTGTATGCAGTCTTAACCACTGTCAGACCTTGTCTTGTATCACTATACAGCACTGTATACCAATACTGAAAGCATGCAAGGAGATGATGACTGACTAGGGAGGTGAGCAAAGGGTAAGTGTCAGATGCCGGTGGGGGTGAGGTTACAAGGATGTGGGTGGGATCACTGGACACCAGGGGAAATCTCTTAAAATCATTCACTTGGGATTGAATGAAGAAAGGTGACCACTGGACACCATGGAAATCTCTTAACGTCAGTCATCAGGGATCAGTTGATGAAAAGGGAACCACTAGACACTAGGGACATATCTTTGGAGTAGACATGGTAATTGAGTGAGGGTGGGAGGACCACTTGATGCCAGAGATTACATTGTATGGGGAGGGGAGTTAATGGAGCACAGAACACTCTCATTATCACCCTACTGGGGGCATTGAATGGGGATGGCTGGTGCCTTGTGTTCCATTTACAGATGCTTTTTTGCTTGCATCAAATAGTGCTTCATTACCATGTCCAAAAGGCTTCCATTCTCCCTGTGTGCACACAGTAATGAAATACAATCTGATTTACATGTGTTCCTGGGGCACCATGCACTGCAACACACACCATTATGTGTGGGTGCATGGTGAGGCTTCCATAATGGGCTGCTCAGTGAGCATTTGGGAAAGCATCACTGTTCATGTACAGTGTCTGCACTGATGCAAAGTCTTTATTATTTCGGGATTTGGAGGAGTTGCCAGGGGAGGCAGTTGTGGCAAATATGGTGGCCAGTTTCACATGTGGGGGAGGTGGGACAGGGTGAAAAAGAAAATCAGAATGGGAGGAGTCATTACTGGGAAGCAGAAGACGGAGAGTAATGGGGCGGATGTAGAAGACTCCAAGAGGAGTATGGGAGGGGGCAACTCCAGGGATCTAAACTGCACTGCACACTCTAGTAGAGTTGATAGACCATTATGGCCTGTTTCTGCTGGCAATTTCATATGTTTACATTATGGCTGCCTAAGGTGTTGAAGTCATATTTGCAACAGTGTGTGCTTAAATATTATTTACTTGCTAAACAAATGTATTCTTCTGAGTGTCAATTTCTATGTGAAAGGGCTTCCATTTTAGTAGAGTAAGTGCTTTCACAATGAAATTGGTTATCAGGGAGCACCAGTTTTTACAACTAAATATTATTTCAGTACATACCATTTTAAGTATTATTTAAATGCTGACTCTACAGCTTGTGTGTTGACTATGTTTTATAAGTCATTTGGTGGGTGACCTGAGTGAGGTGCAGGAACTGTGGACATACATAAAAGGGAGCATAGCAAAAGTAGCAGACCTCTGTGTCAAACAACTGAGCAAAAGAAAGAGAAAAATGAGACCACTATGGCCTCGAAAGAAGTGACTGAAAAGGTAAAAGATAAAAGGGTAGTATTCAGAAGGTATAAGGAGATGCAGGAGGAGGCTAGAGAAGTGTACCAGGGGAAAAAGAGGAAAGCAGGGAAAACAGTAAGGAGTGCAGAGGTGCAAACTGAAGAGAGAATATCCCAGGAGGTAATGAATGGGGACACAATTTTTTTGTTGTTTTGTAAGTAAAAAGAGGAACACCAGGGTTGGGATTGTAAGGTTAAAAAGGGAAGGGGGAGGAAATGTGCAGAGGGGTACCAGGAAAGACAGGCATCCTAAACAAAAACTTTTGTTCAGTGTTCACAGAGGAAGGAGAAGGGGAAGGGCCACAAAAAAGTAACAAAAGCTATGGAGGGTGGGGGGTTGACACTAGTCCTTTTTGGAGGACAGAGTCCTAAAGGGACTTGCTAATATGAAGGTCAACAAAGCAATGGGGCCAGATGGGGTGCATCTAAGGGTATTGAGGGATCTCAGAGAAATACTGGCTGCTCCTCTGACAGTTCTATTTAACAGCTCACTGGAAACAGGAGTGATTCTAGGGGATTGTAGGTGGGTGGATGTAGTCCCATTACACAAAATATTAACAAGAAGGAGGCTGGCAATTATAAGCCAGTCAGCCTGACATCGGTGGTCAGAAATTTAATGGAATTACTGCTGAAGGAAAGGATTGTGGAATATCTTGAATTAAGTGGGTTACAAGATGCAAGGCAGCATGGTTTCACAAGTGGGAGGTCAAGTCAAATGAATCTAATAGGTTTATTTGACTAGGTGACCAAGGAACTAGATCATGGTAAAGCAGTAGATGTGACCTACCTAGATTTCAGTAAGGCATTCAACACTGGTCCACATTTGAGACTAGTAAGCAAGCTGAGTAGCTTTTGAGTGGGTCCAAAGGTGGTAAACTGGATAATAAATTGGTTAGGGGATAGGAGACAGCAGGTGGTGGTAAATGGAGTTCACTCCAAGAAAGAAAGGATGATCAGTGGGCTGCCTAAGGGAACAGTGTTGGGATTGGTTCTCTTTAATGTGTTTATAAGTGACATTGCAGAGGAGCTGGAAAGGAAGGGAAGCCCCTCTGCAGGTGACACCAAAATCTGTAATAGGGTAGACACTTCAGGGGGGAAGAAAAGGATGAGCAGAGACCTGAGAAAACTAGAGTAGTGGTCAAGGGTATGGCAGCTGATATAGGTTGTTTTTGGGCTCAATTCCAGTACAGAAAAACAGGGCTAAAAGGAATGGGAGCAAGAACTCAGCATCACCATTGCTGATAAGACATGGGGGTCAGCTGTATAGCTGGTTTGTGTATGTTCGAGATCAAACAAATCAATCAAGTCAATTAATCTTTATTTAACCAGGTTAAACTCCATTGAGAAAGATACAAAATAAGTAATACAGTAGCACAATAGAACATATAGCACAAGTGGGCATAGTAATACAATACATAGCAATAAAAACAAGGTACAAGGGTAATCAATGAGGCCTGGTCATCAGTTGAAGCCTCATCCCAGTAAACAGTACAGCAGAGAGGTGGACATAAGTCAGCACCAATGTGCTGAACCAGTGATTTTAGACACTGATAGCTCTAGTAGAGCATGGTTAATGCAAGTGACAGTGCAAGCTGGGGGCTCAGCAGCAAGTAGAAAGCAAGGATGAATCCCGGAACATGGCACAGGGCTATCCTAATGAGAGGATAGAAAGTGTAGAGGGTTGACTGTAAGAATAGCTGGAGGCTCAGCAGCAAGTAGAAAGCAAGGATGAATCCCGGAACATGGCACAGGGCTATCCTAATGAGAGGATAGAAAGTGTAGAGGGTTGACTGTAAGAATAGCTGGGGGCTCAGCAGCAAGTAGAAAGCAAGGATGAATCCCGGAACATGGCACAGGGCTATCCTAATGAGAGGATAGAAAGTGTAGAGGGTTGACTGTAAGAATAGCTGGGGGCTCAGCAGCAAGTAGAAAGCAAGGATGAATCCCGGAACATGGCACAGGGTAATCCTAATGAAAGGATAGAAAATGTAGAGGGTTGACTGTAAGAATAGCAATGAATGGCTACAATTTAACGACCGGGGGGGGGGCGGCATTGACAAGGCTCCGAGAAGTATCTCGAATAGGGTGACTTGAATTCCACAAAACCAATAGGATGCACCAATTTTATGGATTTCTGGATGTTGTTCCCCAGCTGGGGCAGCACTTAGCTGAAAGAAGCTCTGCTGAAATGGGAAAAGACTTTAGGCACAGCTAGTGAGATGTAGAAATGACTTCTCAAGGCATAGTTTCGTAAGGTGCAGGAGGGCAGACAGTCAGAAATGTAGGAGGGTAGCATCTTGGATGTAGATCTATAGGTCCATAGTATAGCATTCCTTTGCCTCCTGAACTTAAGTGAGGTCCATTCTAACATGTAATAGAGTACACAGTGATGGGTATTATATGCCACACCTGAGATGAAACATAAGACCCTATGATAAAGGGTGTCAAGCTTAGATAGGGTGGTTTTTGGGACTTGGTCATACAGGAAATCTGCATAGTCTAAGATAGCTAGTAAAGTGGTTTGTACTAAGCTTTTTCTGGCCTCTTGGGTAAGAAGATGCTTGATTCTAAAAAAGTCCAAGCCTCTTTTGAGATCTCATCTATATGATCCACAAAAGAAAGTCTGTTGTCAATCTACATACCTAGGTACTTGAACTTGGTCACATAGTCAAGTGACTCGCCAAGCAGGGTAGTGATAGTGGGATTATTGTCACGCTTAAGGGAGTTGATGGACTTTGTCATTGGGGATAAAGGCATAGCCTTGGTCTTTTTGGCATTCAATAAGAGCTTTTGACTCAGGAGGTTTTGTTGCAGTATAAAGAAATCTGCTTGCAAGTCTGAGCAGGCACTTTCAGGAGTAGGCCTGGCAGTGTAAAGGACCATGTCATCCGCAAAGAGATGTACAGTGGAAAGTTTGATTCCATGGTCTATGCTTTTGATCTGAAGTGAGAAAAGTAAGGGCTCCAAGATGGAGCCTTGAGGTACGCCTCTGCTAGTCTGCTTTAGAGTGGAGAGATCTCCTACTGCTTTTACTTGCTGTATCTGCTCTGCTAGGTATCATGAGAACCATTTTAGGGAAGGTGGATCCAGACCAAAGTTGCAGAGAGTAACTAAGAGCAATGCATGGTCAATGGTATCGAAGGCCTTGCTTAAGTCAAGGAATACCATGTATATGTGATTAAGTCAAGGGCTCTCTGCCAGTCATTTGTGACTTTAGCCAGAGCTGTGATTGTGCTATGGCATGGCCTAAAGCCTGATTGCACAGGGTTTAGCAGATTTGAGGCATCAGTGTAGTTTCTGAGTTGGTAATTCACTAATTTCTCCAGCAGTTTTGATAGGGTGGGGAGTAAGGAGATTGGCCTGTAGTTATTTGGGTCTCTGGGGTCTCCTGCTTTGAAGAGTGGTAAAACTTGGGCAGTCTTCCAGACAAAAGGATCCAGTTAAACTTCCTGTACAGGATCTATATAACTCCAACCAAGCTTCATAGAAATAACTCAAATAAGTCACACATTTGACCAAAATGTATGGTGGACAGTGGGAATTTCACACATACTTATTTATTTAGCTTTTGTTGACCAGGTAAGACCACTAGACAAGTTAAATGCCTATTTTCAGGTACAACCCGGGATAATACAATGAGATACAGATAGAGTGAGATACAGGTTCATACAGAGAACAACATGACACAAGTTAAGCAGTATACAGAGTCAAAATAGAACCATGTGAACATAACCGGTAGACAGTTATGGCATTACTATGTCAAAAAGTGGCACCATTTTGGCACCAGGTGCATGAAACAATGCAAAAGATCCTAAGGGTCACCCTTCCACGCATATCACTGGAGTTTATGCTGGGGACAGAATCACATGTGTACAGCAACCAATCCCTGAACAGGCTGTGGGATCTGGGTTTAGTTAAATACTAGGAAACAATTGCCCAACATTGGGTGAGTGCCACTCCATCAAGAGTAACACTTTGTCTCATCAACCTAGTCCTTTGTATGAAGTTAGAAAAATGCCAGTTTAATGCTAATGGGCAGGGGAATCTATTCAATAGGATTTGGCACCCTCTTATAAAGGCAGTGCAAGAGAGGATCATAAGATTATGAATAGAGAAGTTGGAGGGAACAAAATGGATAATACCGAGGTGAGTTCTGGAGAAATTCCAAAATATAAAACCAATGTCCTTAGATTTTTGTCCCTGTTTAGTAATAAAATGCCAGCCACAAGACAACATATATTAGAAGGTACTATGTATAAAAAACAAATGACTATGGATGTACATCAGTAAACTATATGATTTTTTACATATTTGTGTGTAATGTAAGTATGAAGCTCTCTAATAAAATATGTTTATGAAAGAAAAGGGTATGGCAACTGGGGTTAAATGTGAAAAAGTGCAAAATAATGCAGTTGGGGCACAGAAATCCAGGGCAGAGTACAAAATGGGTGGAGCAGTAATGATGACCACCAAGCAGGAAAGGTACCTGGGGTATTCATATCAGATGACCTAAAGGTAGCACAGCAGTGTGACAGGGGAGTACGGAGGGCTAGTTCGATGCTGGGGTGCATAGGGAGGGATATCAAAAGGAGAAAGAGGGAGGTGGTGTTGCCTATGTATAGATTGCTGGTAATACTCCAGCTAGAGTAGTGCATCCATTTCTGGAGACCACACCTCTGTAAGGACATAGGCAGAGTTGAGCCGGTCCAGAGGAAGGCAACTAAAATAGTGCAGGGTCTCCAGCAAAAGCCCTTTGAGGACAGACTAAAAGATCTCAATATCTACTCCCTGGAACAGAGGAGGGAGAGAGGAGATATGATAGAGACCTTTAAATATCTCACGGGGGATAAATAAGGTACTGGAGGTGAGTATTTTTCAGAAGAGAAGTTGCTCAAGAACAAGGGGAAATGATATGAAGCTGGATTCGGAGAAGAAGTACTTCTTTCCAGGAAGAGTGGTGGATTCTTGGAGCAGCCTTCCAGCAGAGGTGGTGGGGGCCAAAACAATGGTGGGGTTCAAGAATGCATGGGGTAAGCACCAATAAATCATAATGGAAAGGAAGGGGGAAGAGAGAAAGAGCTGTAGATTGGGCACAGTCTGATGTAATAGTGTAGGTAGGGGAAATTAACCAAATGGATGGGTCAAGCGGTCCTTATCTGCCATCAGATTCCATGTTTCTGTTTCTATGTATGTTATTCTTGCAGCTAAGAAAACAAAACCAGAACTGGACAGCTGGGAATAACTTGTTTGGAATGTGAAGTGAGAGCTTGAGTACAGTGATATGGCAGCTGCAGTTAATGACAGATGTGCTGGTGTACCAGCATTAGGAGTAGGTAAATTAAAAAAGCTTTTGTGCATGGTTGTGACATAAAAAACATTCGCAACAACCCATGCACAAAAACTTTTCACTCTGACCACATACACAATCACTTCTGGGCCACAAACAGTGAACTTTTACCAAAGCACAATATGAGTTTTGAACAGCGTAATTTCTATACACAATCATTATTATCCATAAACTATAGATTAGGGCACTGGTTTTCAGTTTTTACTAGAAAACATGATACAATTCTAGAATTTGGACTGCCTGCATACTGGTAAAAACAAAGAATTTCACAGAATGTGGCATTTTATACCAGATCACTAAATCTACAGATCTTAAATGTTTCTTGTAATTGCTTCCTGTACTATTTTCAATTTGCTTCATTTAATGCTCTGTATATTAAAACCTTCTTTTATTCTGATTATTTACACATACTAAAAGAATGACAGTAGAATCCTGGTAAGATGTGGAAATCAGAGTTACAATCACTGGTGCAATTAATGGAATTTCAAGTCATGAAAAAAATAATTTAATTATTTTAATCATCGTAAATCAGTGGCCTTATCTACAGCACCTTAATCCTGGTGATGTGCTGTCTTTTTTGTTTTTTCTCTTGCACTGTTCTTATCATGTAGCACTGGCTTGGCTAGTTACTTTCTCTATTAATCCCCTACAATGTGCCCTAGCTCCTCCACACTTCCTGTCTCCCCTTTGACACATGTTGTACTTGTGTGTATCTTGAACCTTATTTTACCATTCTTACTCTTTTTTTTTTAACCAGGAGAGACACACTAAGCTGAAGCTTGTTTACAGGTGTGACCTGGGAGCACAAGGAAGTTAAGTGACATGCTCAGGGTCACACAGTATGCAAGTGGGGGACTGTGGGACTCAAACCCAGGTCTCCAGGTTTGCACCTCAGAGCCTTAAACCACTGCACTATACTGCCTCCAAACTCTGATATCTATTCTCTATACTCCAATGTCTGACTTCTGATTCCTGTTTCTCAAAACCCGACATTGTACTTCTATCCCCCTGTGCATATTCTCTTCCTTTTGATTACTTCAATCCAAAAATATTGTTTCTTCTACTTCACTGCTACACCCTCCCTCCCTTTCTCCATCTTCTCTGCCCATCTACTTTGTCTATCCCCCATCATTACCATCTCCCAAACGTCCTAATTTCTGTCTACTGACCCATTATCAGCTGCCTGCAACCAATAATATGGTTCCTGTTTTAGACCATCAGGAGGTTTCTCCCCTACCATTCATCTGCTGATTTCACCACCCACTACTTCCACCAGAAGAAGCAGAACTGCATCCTATTACTACCCTCCTTAAGCTGGGAAGTCCCCTTAAGGTTAGGTACCTAACCATGCTCACCTTTTGGCACAGGAAGTGATGCAAGCAACCTATGAATCCTAGTCTGGGTGAGTTGTAGTCTAGGCATTATAGAATAGAGTAGGATGAAGAGATCAGCAACCCCCTGGGCACACCATTCAATCAGCAGTGCAACTCGGACCTTTCCCAACTGATCACAGGATAGACAAGGATCTTCAAGTGGGGGAGCAGCAACTGGCTACTTTGTTATGGCACCTGCTGACCACAACAGCATTTCTCTCTCTTAGTCTGCCAGGCAGCTGTCTGGTTGATCTTGCATACCATGCCTAGTCCAAGAGCATGGAGGGCATTGAACCTAGCAAACCTGATTCTAGGACCATTGTCCCAAGGTACTAGTGCTACAGAATGAATGACTAACTGCTATGTAAATATTGTATGTAATTATCTAACAGGAGTCATCATCACATCTCAAGGAACTGAGGCCCTGGTGGAAAGTGCACCAGATGTGTACAAATCCATCACAGATTTTCTGGTGCAAGCGGGGATGCTATTGTTGGTTTCTTGTCTCCCACAACAACATTTACAATAAGGTCATTTCTAGTAGAGACCACATATTAACGGACATCCTATGTACAGATATGATTTGTCTGACTCTCTGATTTCAGGACATTGCCTGCCCAGATATATTTTTTTTAATTGTACGGCTGGCCCTTATCGAAAACATTTGCAACTATTTTCCATCTAAGCCTTGACACTTCTCTGTGACTGCTTGATCCCACCATGATTGTTGTGCCACCATTAATTGTCAGTTTGTCTGAGGGTGCTACACTGTATGTTTAATAAAGGTTGAAGTTGCAACTCCTGAATGAGCTAGGTTTGTCTCTGTCTACATCATTCCTTTAGAGACAGCAACAGTGTGGCAGCCAGTGAGAAGACAAGAGGTGCTAGGATACTGCAACTTTAAGTGTAAGTTTATGCATCACACAGGGTTCCTGACACATCAAGGTTCCAACCCTAACTACTGCAATGAATGGGGCAACCTTCCTCTCATTACACCCTTGTCTCTGAAAGCACCTTCACTCCCCATGGGGACCTGGGGTAAAATCATAATTTCCTTGTTGCTATTGCTGCTTGGGAAGCAGAACAGAACCCTGCCCCTTACTCATGCACACTTCCCTACCCAAGAAGTTGAATGGCTTTTAGCTAAATGCCACAGCATGCCCCAGACTTGGATTGCTTTAGCTTATGGATTCTGCAGTTCATATCTGACATTGTTACTGCCTATAAGTCCATGATCTAGCACAAGTTCAGCAACAGGATCATCTTCCTGTCTTGATATACTGTTCAAATGTTGCACATCTAATGACAATACCTAGTTAGTATGCTTGCCAAGTTTCAGATTTCCATCTTCAAGGGTACGCATACAGGAACATCCCACCCACCCATAAAGCTTATCTTTATTTCAGAAGTCATATAAATAGTCATATAATGTTCAATGTTCCATAATCAAATAGTTACTTCCTCAGGAATATATCTTTCTTAAATAAATCATTATGCAAAATTCATTAGTGTTTGCAGAATACAGGCCAGTAATCATAACCTGAACCACTGGAACACCAACTTCGACTCAGCTTCGAAGAAGTGAGGACTGGTTCAGGAAACATAGGCTGATTCTGAACTACAAAAATAATGGAAGTCATGTTGTTCACTGGTGCTCGCAGCAAACACAGATCCAGTGCCCTAATCATCAGGAACTCCTCTGGTGTCCCGCTTGAACAAATTCAACATTTCAATTATCTAGGGGTAAGCATGGATAGCTCACTATCATATGCCCAGCATGTTGAGAATATTGCCAGGTCTTCCAGTATCAAGTCTCGGTCTCACCACAGTTTTAAAACAGAATATCGACGCTATCTACACCTTGCTGATACTTGCACTTGCTTTGACCCCACCTAGACTCCTTAGTCTCTCCTGTACTCTTTCTCTCCTCCAGGGTATGCCCTCTGTGTCTGCATTCATCATATACAGTGCTGCCTCTGATTATTTATTACTCTTATTGTCTTTATGCTACATTGTTGCCATTATGCTACATTGTCTGTTTTACTTCTTTAATGTGTACTCCTTATTAATGTATTTTTTGTAGCACTGCCATACTGTTTCTCTATTTTTGTACAACTGTACTTATGTATCACCACATTGTTTCTTGCTATTACATGTTGTACTCTCCCGGGTCATGCCTGAAAATAGTCATTTTATGGCTAATGCACCTACCTGGTCAAAAAAAACTAAATAAATAAGATAGGGTTACTCTATAGACATAAACCCAATCTAACACCTGAAGCACTTATACTAACTATCTATAGCTCCATAGTATCCATTGTTGACTATGGTCTGGTTATCTATGGCTCAGTTTCCACCACTATCCTCCACAGAATATCAGTGACACTCAATAAACATGCTGACTTCTTACTGGAGCCATACCAACACATGTGAACTGTTTGCACTAACAGGTTGGCTTCAGCTAAATGAGAAGATTCACTATCAAACCTGCTTGCTAACTAAAATGGCGTTTCTCGGGCTTCTGCCTTCTGGTGTTACAAACTTACTCAATCCATCTTGCAGCTCCCAGCACACGAGTAGCTCAGTCAACCAACTCTTGTCTGTCCCAAGATGCTGGACTACACAAGGGCAATGATTGTTTCCATGTAGAGCACCACTATGGTTTAATGCGCTGCACAAAGATATCTCTTCCTTACTAAAATTGGAACCATTTACAGGCACTCTTCATTAGCATCTTACAGCTAACAGTTCCTGTGACTGTTTCGACTGACATGACACTACCTTAGCAGTACTGACACATCCTTGTGTACCTACTTCTCCTCTTTTCTCTGTGAAAGACCACTTTCACTCTAATGGCTCTGCCTTATTTCCTGCCTCCTTCCCTGATTTTTCTTTCACCTCACCCCTCTCACCCTCCACCTTCTTTCCACTGTTTATCTTCATTTATCTGAGCTTTTGTTCACCCAAATCTAACCATACCTACTTGACAAAGCACCTTAGGCTGCCTCCTTTTATTAGGTTATTTTTGATTTCTTACCAATTTATAGTTTTAATTTTAGTTGCAATATTAATGTCATGTTGCCATATTAAACACTTTCTTGGCAATATTGTATGCAATACCATCCGTTGTATATCTGTCACCCTTCCCACTGATGTGGAACCTTTTGTAAAAGAGCTGTTATGTGCTCAAAGGTATTGCAATCCGAGAATATATAAATAAAAATAAATAAATATCTGATATTATACAATACTAAAGTTTAAAATCAATGTTCAAAATGCATATTAAGCAAACTCACAATTGGATCACTGTTGTCTGTCAGTGAATGAAAACCAAAGTTTATGAGAACACTTTCTCAGATTTATATACCTAAATAATCTGTGTGAAAGAAAAATAGAAGAAATTAACAAATGTATGTTCACTATGTACAGTAATCTTCTAAACTCTAGTTATAATTATTTTATTGTTATAAATTCTTAGGTAATTGTTATCCTTCTAAATGTGTTCATCTCACAAACTATTTTTATAATCATTCAGTGTAATGTTCATTTCGTAACAGCACTCTTGCTCTGTAAAAAAAGAGAGACATTCACATTTGTAATTGTTCAGCTAAATCCTATATTTAAATCTACCATTAGTTAAGAATAAAAATGATTACGTGAGCCACGTTTCTCTCTATCAATTATTTTCAGGGTGTATTATTCCTGTTAAATTCCTGGCTTTGTTCAGCTAATTTGTAAATGCTGGTTATTCAAGTCTTTTCTTATTCTTTATATCCAAATTAAATCCCTTGTAGGTTTAAAAAAAGGTATTATCAAAAAGTAAGATGCTTCAATATATATCAAGGCACTTAACTTAGTCTGTGCAAACACTCACCACAAGGTCAAAACAGTTACCTTTCTTTTAGGGAGCGAACATTTTCATGACACTATAAATCAAGATGAAGTGTCACTTACTGTAAAAGTCAAATCAACCTTTTTAAATTACTTCGTTGAATGCATTTGTTTGCTAAACATAGTCACTGGCAAAATAAAAGGCTTGCTAAGTAGATACTGGAGCCTCCATTATCTATAGAGGAAGCCTGGAACCTATTTCATATACTGAATCATTTTACTTCACAATAAGAATAAAAAAAAATGCAAGGGACATACTTTGTATAAAAAGAATAGGCAACAATTTTAATTGACAGTGTTTACAAATCAGCTCAGCAGAGTCTAGAAATCAACATGAATAATACACTCTGAAAATAATAATAGCATGAAAGAGGGCTCAGCAGGAAAGAGAACTCACTTGGCAATTTTTATTTTTAACTAATAGAGTATTTAAATATAAGATTTAGGTAAACAATTAACCATTTTAATGTTTCTCTTTTCATGGACCAGTAACGCTATTATGAAATGAACATTACACAGATTGATTATAACAAAACAAAAAAAAAGTTTGTGAGATCAATGTATTTAGAAGAAGGGTAAGAACTACCAAAGAATTTATAACAATAAAATAATAATAAACAGGGTTTAAAAGATTATTGTATACAGTGAAAACAGATTTGTTAATTTCTGCAATTTGGGATTATTCTTTCAAACAGATTAGTTTATTTATATAACTCCCAGAATGTGTTCATGTAAACATTGTTGCCTAATATGTATTTTGAACATTGATTTTAAATGTTAGTATTGTACAATACTAGATATCATTTAGTTATTATTATTGGTCTCTATTATGCAAACACTAATGATTTTTGTATAATAATATTTTTGGAAAGCCATATTCCTGAAAAAGTAACTAGTTACAAAATGTTGAATATAATATGAATATATACATGCTTTCAGAAATTGTATATATATATATATATATATATATATATATATATATATGTATCTATATATATGCCCTATGGGTGAGTAAGATGGTCCAGTGTGAGTGTCTTTGTGATGGTATCATATCAGGACTGTCTCCTCTTTGGTAAATGAATGTCTTATAATTACAGGATCGAAGTTCCAGAGACATTTTCTTTATTTTCAAGGGTGACCATGTTAAAAGTCAGTTCACAAATTTCCACATACTGTATGTAGTTTTACAAGTAAGCAAATCAAATCACTGTGAGCCCCTGCAACTTCAGAACAACTAAACTGGATGCAATGACATTTGGAAGGCTGATATTCCTTACCACAAAGAGTGTGCATGCCAATAATCATCATGTCACTAGTTCTATGGATGACTGAGTCAGAAGCAACCACATTTTCTTGAAATGTTTAAGAAATTTTGCAAGAAAGCAAACAATGACATTGTAAGCCAACATAACATAAAAGCTCGATAACACAATTTCAGCAAATCTGGCATGTGCACAGAACTCGTACATTTAGTGTGTATTATCTTTGAAATATTTTGTTCAAATGATGGCTGTGCTATAAACAGCCAACGATTGCAAATTAACAAAAGTATTAATGGTGGGATTTCATGTTTTTGCAAAAATCATGACATTTCATGATAATTTTAAGGAAGCTGTAGCCATGAATTTTGCCCAGTCATTCACCTGACCTGCCAAAGAAAAAGAAGGGAAAGGCTGGACAGAGTCATAAAAAGACAGCATTCATTGGAGACTCCATTGTCAGGACAGCGGGTGACATGGCTGGATATTTCATAACTATGATAACAGTGTATGTGAGGTTATTTGCCTTCCTGCAGCTCAGATCAAAATAGTGTCATCCAGAGCCTGGCAGTCAGCTAGAGATATGAGCAGACTTTTGTTGTCCACATTCCCATAAATGACACAAAGAGCACAGGTCCTGAGAACATGAGGGTGTCATTCACAGAACTATGGTTGTTTCTACAAAGAATCATATCCAAGATGATTTTTCAAAGATTCTAGATGATCCTACATGTCTTTTAGGAGTAACAGTGGACATTTGGGCATGTTAACTCTTGTTTAGGACCTGAGGCAATGGGGAGGGTCTTCATTTTTATGGCCAGCTGTGGAGCATTTTTGGGAAAGGGATGCTTTCACACCCAACATGGGCTGCATCTACACCAGAGCAGAGTAGGGGTGCTTCTCATAATAATAGACAAGTCAGGCAGTAATTTCAAAAAGAGTATAAGGGAGGGGCTAGTGCAGGGGTTCAGAAAGGGCAACAGCCAGATGCAGCAAGTCACCAAGGGGAAAACAGCAGAATGGGTAGCACCATAAGAGAAGACACCCAGAGGGTGCAAGAAAGCATAAAGGGTCAACCATTTTTTACTTGAATGCAGGCCAGTATGACAATCACACTTAGCAAAATTGGAAAGTTTAAGAACATGATGCACTTTGAAGATCAGAACAAATAGACACTCAGAGAGACCTGCGAGGGGAAAAATGACACACCACCACAAAGAAGGCATTCAAGTTATTCTGATGGAAAATGGTTAACAGGGAAGGAAGAGTGGATCTCTCTCTCTTTTAAGGGAAAGTGTCACTTTGGGTCATAAGGAAGGTATCACTGGCAAACTGTGCAACTAATTTAATCTGGGTCTAGCTAGGGGAAAGAGTAAAAATTAGTTCTATTGGTGTTTTACTAGACTAAAAACAGTTCAGAGGATCTTGATGCGCAGAAAGCAGAGGAATATAAGATATCAGACAAACATGATGCAGTGGCAATTGATACTTTGTGAAACTAAAAATCTGCCAGTGGAATTGTGACACCATTACCAGTTCTGCATTTTTGAAATTTCAAGAAACATTTGAAAATGTTCATGAAATTTTGCCACTAAGTAATCGCAGGTAAATCCCCACTAAGTTTAAAACTACTCAGCTGAAGCTCTTAAGATTTAAAATGTTTCAGACTAATTGTTTTTATGTAAACAGGCCAAATGTCAGTCCAATACCTCTATGGGCAGCAGTGATATAGTACAGCAATGGAAATTTCAGAGAACTTTTCACGTTTCATGAATACGGAAACAGTGAGGTTGTAAACCACTCTAACCTTAAAAATGAATTACCAAATGTTGAAACATTGATCAGTTTTCAAGACTCTTGTAAAACATTTGCATGCAAAGATTCAGGCATCTGTAACTCCAAAGGCTGCCGAGTTATAAGCATGAAAACATTTTGAACATTTCCATGACATTTCTTGTAGAAACAAACTGTCAGGTTTTGAGCCTACCTGAATGTTAAGAAATTTAGAAGAAGATAAAACAAATAATCCATGGACGAACATCCCAATTTTCAGGTCTCCTTCTTAAAGAAGCAGCAACTTGTATCCAGCTGAAAATATTGGCAATATTTTTTTCTAAATTTAACAAAGAAATAAACTGCTAGATTGTAAACCCCTGTATGTTCAGCACTGTATAACCAAATCTCTTCAAATCTGGTAAGTGCTTGGAACCTTACAACATTGTCAGCATGTCAATTTTCGGGTCCCTAGTTTAATGGATAGCTATGTTATAAGCAGCTGGTGATATTTGTCAAATTTTGCAAAATTTCACAATGAAATCTATTGCTGAGTTTGAATCTTTTAAGTATAGAATGACACATCAAATTGATGTAACATTTAACACATTCTTAGAAGCTTACTTCATTAGAGAAAGTGCCAATATTCAGACCTCTAAAGCAACGGATGGTAGAAATATAATGACCTGAAACTACTGGTGAAATTTAACAACCATTTTGTGGAGATGGGATCTGATTATTTCACCCAGCCCTACACATAATGTCAGTTTTGGTTTTTGCCATATAGTTTTGAAGTCTCCCTGTAAGTCTACAGTGTCTTTAGCAATGGCTTGCTAATTTTTTTATATAGCTTTTTGCCCACCCACCACTATCTACACTTGCCATCGGGACCTGGCTTGGGAGTCCCATTGTCCAGTGTGCCACTCCCCCAGCCATCACACCAGCAGGGATTCATGCAGTGCAGGACCTGGGAGTCCCCCAAGGGTCATTACACATGATGATGGGGAGACATGGGCTTTTTCCATTTGTGTTCTTCCTCCCTCCTCCCTGGGCCTCAGCGACATGGTCATGTATGTTCATGGAGGTACACATGTGCACCAGAACTGGCAACCCTGTTCCACCCACCCCTGGCCTAATGACAGCCCCCCATTAGCACAGTACTGCCATGAGCCTGCACTTGGTGGTAGCCAATAGCTGGGAAGGCTTGCCTCTCCAATCTGGTAGATGATAGCTGCCAAGTGACTACTTAATCCACTTCCAGCCCTCTGCCCCTTGGCTGACCTCCGGCATCCCGAGTTTGTTCCTGAACTTAGGTCACCAGTGTGGGAGAGGTAAGGCACTCAAAGTGCCTCAGCCCTCTGTGCCACTGGGCTGGTTAACAGCTTGCTGGTTTTGAATTGTGTCAAGTACAGCACTACACAGCCTATGCAATCTTTGAGGATTTTGCATTCTGAATAGGTTATAAGCTTACTATTATTTCTTTGTTTCTTATATATTCCATTTTGCCATTGCTTACTGATTTACTCCAACCATGAACACATCAGGCCACACATTTAATGTTCCAAAGGCATTGCCATTTTGACATGTGCACAGTTAAGTACAAACACCGAGATCTGTGAAAAGGAAAATACCATTGAAAGTTTATTTTATAACCACCTCATTGCAGCTGCTCAGCTCCACAAAAACTGACTTCATGGATTAATTTTGTTCACTGACTCATTGCTATTAAAGGTAATAGTTCAGTTTATTTCCAGAATTACAATGGATTTTAATGTCATTCAGGTATGCCTGAGCTCTGAACTGTCCAATTTTCTGATTTTCATAGGCTTGACTTTTCCCATTCAAAGACAATGATGTCTTAGAGAACTTCTGCCAATTTCATCCCATATTAGGAGGATTTCAACCTATATTACCCATGATATCCAGTGTACAGAAGGTTTTCCAGATGCAACGAACCTTGCATCATCTCTTGCTACGATCCAACTTGTAGGGTGTAATCTCACACTAATTAGTTTCCAGTAACAGTTCCTAGACGTCCTTGTATACTACATGACATACATGGAGTTTTGGCAGATACATCAAGGAGGGTTCCTGCTCTAAAATAAACCCTACAGTCTGTTCCCAATATGAAGTACAGTATCAGACTGGATTTTCTCTGCTGATCCTGACTGCAGAAAGATGTTTTAATTAAGATGAAATGCATATGTCAGAATCTGCTATGACTGGTAACTCTTTGCTGACCCAACAGGAACATTTTTGAGTACAAAAAGGAACTTTCAATATTTATTATTAGACACACAGTTCCTTTACAGCTTTGCTGATTAGAAATAGATGTCCCCTTACCAGACTCAAAAGATCCCATAAGAAAAAAAAAAGTAGAGATGCTTATTAATCCCAAATTCAGTTTGCAGTTTTGCGAGGCATCAGGCAATAGAAACATAGAATCTGTTGGCAGAAAAGGACTGCTTGGCCCACCCATTCTGCCCAGGTGGTCCCTGCCTAGTCTGCCTCAACAGACTGTAACTGGTATCCAGAGACCCTCCATCCTCACTGCCTACTCACTAACATTCTCTTATGTCTATCCCACACATGCTTGAAGCCCAAACTGTTTTCACCTCCACCACTACCACTGGCAGTCTATTCCAGGTGACTACCACTATTTCAGTGAAGTAGTACTTCCTCCCTTCCCTCTTTAATTTCCCCTTTCAAACTTCATTCCATGGTCTCTGGTCTTTGTGCTCTTTCTCCTTTAAAAGAGTCCCTGTTCTGGCACACTGTTCACCCCTGTGAGGCAATTGCAGCTCTACATCATGTTCCCTGTCATGCTGCACTCTTCCATGGAATACATGTTGAGATCCTTCAGTTCCCCTTGTAGGGTTTTTGGGGTAACCCCTGCACCATATTATTTGCCCTCCTCTGGACTGTCTCCACCCTGTCTATGTCTTTCTTGAGGTGTGGCATCTAGAACTGGACACAATTCTCCAGGTTGTATCTCACCAGTGAGTGACACAGTGGCAATACAACCTCCCTATCCTACTGGAGACACCTTTCCCAGTGCATCCCAGCATCACATTCACTCTACCCACTGCTTTGTTACACTGCCCTGCCACGTTGAGGTAATCAGATATGATAACCACAAGGTCCATTTCCCTATCAAATCCCATGGTCTACACGTGCTCTGCAGTCATCTAAAAGCTAGTATGCTTTCAACAGGGAGCAGTGCTATTTAGAATCAGTCATATCTTTTAAAGAAGATGTCTTAACATCAAAATGTTAGTGTGCATGTGATTGGTCAGTTTGTAAGGAAGTGGGAAACTTGGAAGCTGTGCACTGTAACACCCATGGATATAGGCTTCAAAATAGTTAGACTTATTTTTAACTAACATTTTTCCCTATTGCCCATGGAATAGCACTTAAAAGAGTGTAGAAAAGCATTGGGTCTGGGGTTAGTGAGTTCCTGCTACCTCTCAGAAGTACAAGCCATGTTGGGCATTACATTACTTTTCTGTTGTTTTTTTTCTCATAGCACCTCTTGGATCTGGAAGAGAACCCCTATTTTTAATGCAAAAAGCTGTTAAATAACTGTGTATCTAATAATAAAAATGTTAACAGTCCCCCTATGTGTGCTCACAAATTTCCCTGGCTGGTTGCCAAATGGCTACCAGTAGTAGCATTTTTTTTTTTTACACAGGACTGTATGTGTGATCCAGTATAGGCAACAAACATTGCAATGTTTGTCATCCTATCAAGGCACCTCAGTGTAGGGAAATCATCATCTCAGGCAAGCACTAAGTCAGGCCAAAAGAGTCAGAATTATTATTATAAATTTAAATAAATACCCATCTATATATAGATGCATAGACATCTGTCTGTCTGTCTGTCTGTCTGTCTGTCTATCTATCTATCTATCTATCTATCTATCTATCTATCTATCTATCTATCTATCATCTATCTGTCTATCCATACACACACACACACACACACACACACACACACACACACACACACACAGACAGATGTTTATGGACAGAAAAAACTCATGGTCATCCAGGTCCTCAGCAACTTAGCAGTGGCTAGGCCTCTAGGATCAATCATGCAATAGTTCCATTTGAACAAACCACCTCCACTATTTGCTCTAAACCCTCACCCTGTCAGCTTCACCCATCTTATAAAGCATATCTATTGCACATCCTCTTAAAACTTGCCATTGTGTTAACACTGACCAGCTCCACTGATAGACGGTTCCAGTTTTTCACAATCTATGAAGAAGTATTTTCTCACATCCCTCCTAAATGTTCTCCCTGCCAGCTTATTGTTTTTGACCCTTGTGATGGATTTCTCGCTAAGTTTAAACAGCTGCTAGTTGTGCACTCTGTTGGTTCTACTGCGCCAGTTTGACAGAGAATCTGCCGACCAGCGTTACAGTGACGTGCACAATGTCGACTGCGATCATGGTCTGCATTGTGTGGTCTGGACATTGTGTGTTTTCTGTGGGGGGCTGTGCCCCCCCTGCAAATCCCATATGGGGAAGTTGCCCCCCATACCCCTAGACTTTACTATAATCACCTCCAAGGGGAGGGGGTGCAAGACCCGGAGAAGCTTTGCCAAGGGTCCGCGTGACCATTGCAATGACCGACAGTGATCTGTCATTTTGTTGCAGTAAACTATCAGTCACTGATATATTTTTGACAGTTACATGCTCTGCACCCTGTTTATACCCTTCATATAACTTTAATGTTTCAATCATGTCAGCAGTCTCTTGGCCTCCAGTAAATACATATTTAGGTAAGGCAGTATTTCCTTTTAGGTCCTTCCTTCTGGTCATGAATCATTTCAGTTGCTAACTTCTGGATCAGTTCCAGGCTGTCTTTGTCCTTTATTACATGAGTTTTCTCAAACTGTGCACAGTACAGCAGGTGCAGCCTCACCAAGGACCTGTACTGGTAAAGGATCACCTCTTTCCATCTGCTGGAGAATGCCTTACATATGTACCCAGGCATCCTACTAGCTTTTCCTTATGCCTTGTTACACTAGGACATGTTATGGTAACTCTTACTAATTATAACCTCCACATCCTTCTTTTCTGATGTCTGCTCCAGTTATACCCATTCCACCTAATATTTGGTCCTTGGGTTCTTTTTCCTCAAGTGTATAACCTTGCACTTTTTGCAATGTAATTTCACTTGCCAAACCAATAACCACATTTCCAATTTACCTAGGTCACTTTTCAAATCCTTCCTATCCTCCTCACTATACCCATTGCAAAATATCTTTGTGTCATCCACAAATATAAACATCTTGCCCTGGATCCATACCCCAATGTAGCAAACACATACATTGAAGAGCACCGGGTCCAGGATTGACACTGAGGGGCCCTTACTTGTAATCCTCTTGACCTTGGAGTATCTATTATTTAGTACCACCCTTTGGGTTTCCCCTCTTGCAGATTCACCACCCATCTATTAACTTTCATCCCAATGCCTAGGTCCTGCAATTTCTTTACCAACTTTTTGTGGGTTACAAAGTCAATGGCCCTTGACCCTTATTCAACACTTGAAACACTGCTTTGAAGAAATCTATGAGATTAGATTGACAGCACCTCCCCTCACAATGCCATAATTCTTGCTGTCCTAGAGTCCATGGAATTCTATAAAGTTGACCAGCTGTTCCTTGGATGTGGTCTCAATGAGTGTCCTGATAATTAAAGTTAGGCTAACCAATCTGTAATTCCCTGAGCCCCATTGTAGCCATTCATGTGCAGGGGGATGATGTCTGCTACCCTCCAGTCCCTGGACACTATGCTTATCTCAATTGAGCAGTTAAATATATTTGCCAGGGGGGACTACCAGAATCTTCCTCAGCTCCATGAGAAACAGTGAGTGCACACCACCCTGTCCCAGGGATTTACCTACCTGCAATTCCTTCAGTCCCTTAAGCACACTTTCCTCTGTTATACTGCACATTTCCATATTTGTTCCTGACCCTAGCTGGATGCTGCACCCTGGCAGTGACTCACCTTCCTTGATTGTGAAGATAGAGCAGAAGTGTTCATTGCAATATCACTTTTCTCCCTGCCCCTTCACATATGCCTCACACTTTTTTCTTTCTCTCTATTCCACCCTTGTTCTTTCTCCTTTCACTAACATACTTAGACTAGCAATGTTAATAAAGCTTTCAAATCAACACTTACTTCCTAGTTGGTGAAGGTTGTTCTTAGGTACTGCGCAGACAGCCTGGACATAGAAAACAGTTCCATGGGGAAATGTAGCTATTGCCTTTCCCTTTTCTTTGAAGGGCGGGAACTTTATTAGAACAGTAATTGGTTGTAAAAAGTTTGCTGCTGCAGATACATTATCTACTGTATCTTTAGCTCGTGCTGTGATGGGGCATGCTCCAGCAAAAGCTTATTGTTTGTAAAATGAATGCAAGCTGTAGGGCTTTTCTGTGTGCTTTTTGTTTACTTTGCTGTCAATCACCTTCTGGGAAGTCTGCAGCATAAACAGTCACTTCTTGAGTATATAGCATACTGGATTGACTGATGTGCTGTTTAGTAAGGCAATGACAGGTATTTCACAAGACTTTGAAGGAACCTGCATTTTTTGAATGTTCATTATTGAACAGCTAGAGCTGCATCTGTATTTATATCTCAGCTAGCACAGCTGCAGCTGATGGGGCAGATGTCCAGCAAATCCTGAGTACTGGTGGTAGAGTCCACCGTGCCCAAGAGGGCCACCGGCCTTATCTGTGCATGTGCGGGAAGTCACGCATGTTCAATAAGTACCAGTGGCCATACTGGAAACGGCAGACAGTGCCGTGTTCTGGCCACTGAGCAAAACAATGCAGTGGATGCACATCTGCCTCCACTACTGGAACTCTAAAGAACAAGGAGCGGATGGTATCCGGTCTGCTCCTTTTTCTCAAAGATCACAAAACTGCTGCAGGGCTCTGCCCACTGTAGCCATAAAAAGACCTGGTAATTTTTCCTCACCTATTCTGAGTTGTTTATGTCTACCTCTATAATGACTCTTCTATCTGCCTTACTAGCTTCATTTATCTTGACACAATGAATCTCCCCGCTTGTTTCAATCTGTTCGTCTGTGTACATATTGATGGACACCTATTTTTCATTCACTGCTGCCACAACCACACTAAAGAAAAAAATAGGACTTTTATGCCTCTTCTATCTGTCTCTGTCTGAGGGAATCATTAGTTACAGTTAGAATCCCTTCTTTGATATGCTCCCACTTGCTCTTTGGCCCATCTAGCTGTTTGTACCACACAAGCCCCTCCCTCCTCCATTCTCCTGAAGTTAGCACAGTAAAGACCAGAGCAACTGGCTGGGTCAACTGCCTTTGAGATTTTAGGGCTGTATCAAACAACACTGTGTTGTAATAGTGAGACCATAGTGGTTCTTGCACTTTGAACATTCCAGTACTGTTTCAGTTGATCAGACATATTTATTGAGAATGGTCCCATATCTTGTTTGTTCTTCCACTACTTGGTATATTCTTATTATAACTGATAACATCATTTTCAGCCAATAAAGATTGGTTATTTCTAAGCATTCTAGACACACTTATAGCCATGTTAGGTCCATGAAAGTGTTTTAGCACATTAGAATGGATCTATTGTTAGCACACTAGGCACATTTATTTTGTGAAGAGTGTTTCTGGTTCACCTGAGACTGCCATAGTGACCACAGCACCTGAGTAGCAAACACTGCTTATTTTAAAGGTAGGGATGCAGTATAGCACAGTGGTTTAAGGCTCTGAGCTGCAAATCTGGTGACACCCAGCAGATAAGACCTGGATTTGAATCCCACAGCTTCCACTTACATACTGTGTGACCCTGAGCAAATCTCGAAACTTCCCTGTGCTCCCAGGTCGCACCTGTGAAAAAGCTTTCAGCTTAGTGTGCTACTCCTGGTTAAACAAAACAAAAAAAAAACATACAGGCCCAGATATTCAAACTGCGCCCAAAAAATGTGCAATAGCAGGAGCAAGCACAAGTCTATTGCACCCATGTGCAAGAGACGCGATATTCAAAAATGGAGCAGGTCAAATTGCGCCTACAGCTGATGACTGAATATCGCACCACCTGCACCATAGTGCAACTAGGGATGTTCAGCTGAGCAGTCCAGAGGCACCATAGTGCAACCAGGGAGCCCCCCAGCTGCAGAGCAATGTAACTGCACAATCAGGGAGGTAGGGTCCCACCACCCATACCACAGATGGGCACAGGAACACACAGCAGAACAGACATCGTCCCCCCACACCCCAAGCACAGTACAACTGGGGGAGGGCTGGAATAACCACTGGCCCATGGAGACAAGCAACCAACCCACAGCCTGGCCATGGTGCCCCATCACACCTACCGGCAAGCTGTGACTTGCACACAAGGAGGACAGACCACTCCGTTGCACACCATCCCCCCCAGTGCACAGCACACCCTGCACCATGACCCCCAGACACCCCCCCATGAGCAGACCACTACTGCAGGAAACCCCATGCATGCCACCACCCCGCTGTGCCAATGCAACCCTGTGCACCACAGAACCATGCAAGCCAGCCCCACAATGAGCGCCCATCAGTGGATTGCAGCACACGGCAATGTAACAATGGCAGACACAGTGCCACCATGCACAGTACCCCTGAGGTACTGCTGAGAGACTGACCATGCGTTGGCACAAGAAGTACCCCACATGGGACGGGCATGCCCTTGACACCACCACCAGTGTTACAGCACCCTGCACAGTATTCCAGTGACACACTCTGATCCACCATTGGCCAAAACAGCCAGCAAGACACCCACAGTGGTGTATGGAAGCATGCACCACACTGGATGCCACACAGGGTATGGACAGACACCCACCCATACCCAAGGGCACAACAACACAGGGACACAGTGGTGGGGCAACCAAGCCCCCATTGTGGGCCCATGTAAGCTGTGTACACACAACCCGCACTCCACCATGGCACTGGAGTGCCAGCCACCCTGCGCAGGCACTGTGGATCTGTACACCACCAGTAGTCACCCGGAGCACAAGCCACAGACAGTGGGGCACATCCCCTGCAACACACACAAGCCACAGCATGGAGGTGGGACAATGACCGTGTTGCCCACAGTGCCACCTGAGCCAGGTATGCACCACACCAGTGACAGGGGCAACCCAGCAAAGTGACGGGTACAGTGTCTGCCCTGCAGGGAATGCCACCACTGACATGCCAGCGGACCATGCAGGTCACAGACAGGCATGTATGTCGGCTGCACAGGCCACGGATGGGCTGATGGGTGCACCATGGACACAGGGCATGCGCCATGGACCACTGCACACAGTCAACCAGTGCACAGGGAACAATGCACACAACACAGACACTGACTGATATCTACCCCACACCATAGTCACCTCCACATGGACACACACACGCATACCCATGACTGCACCACCCCGATGCCATGCACACCACTGCAGCTGAGCACCTATAGCCCACTGCAAATCAGAGACCACCACAGTATTCATATCAAATTCAAATGTATTGTAAATATAAAAGTGAACTATGTACAACAATAAAAACTATATACAAGCTTGGGGTGGGGGACACAAACAAGGTGGGGGTGGGTAGGGGAAAGGGGTGGACAAATGGGATGGGATAGGAGGAGTGTAAGAGTGGGTCCAGGGGGGTATGGGAAGTCAGGGACCAAAGGACTGTCATCTTGACCACCCATTCTTGGCTCTGGGACCTCCTGCCTCTGTGCCTCTGCAGCACCCCCGTTGTGTCAAGCCTCCTCAATATGTCTAGGGACTCGTGGGCCAGATGAAGGAGCTCCCATAAGGTGTCCTTAATGTCCCTGAGATGGCGCATACCTAGGACAAGGGAGCACAGTCAATAGGTGTGAATGCACAACCCCATACAGCCCACCCACTGTGCATGGCATATGGCCATGGGACATGCCACTGTGATGGTGTGTGACCACCCACAGTGATCACGTCCACAGGACCTGCCCACCCAGGTGCATAAAGCCATGCGGAATGCTGCACACACCCACCGGCCAAGTCATGCACAGCACCACCGTGGCCGTTTAGTGACATGGCTATGTGGTGCAAAGGCAGTGGCACAGCCATGCACCTGGTGCACGCATGGACCACCAGTGACGCACACCCAGACATGCATTGCCACTGGACAGTGTTGACTGTAACAAGTGGCGTGCATGGCAGTGATGTCGATGAAAGGTGGCCATGTCCCGCTTTCCACCCTGTCACACAGCATGCAGTACTAATCATGGATGTATGGCACTCACCCTCATCGGGCCGGTCAGGTGGGTGTTGATGGCCCTCGGCCTGCCTGGCTGCGTGGTCCTCCCCCCACCGCCGCTCTGCCTGGAATCTGTGGAGTTCATCTGGGTCTGTGGGGAAAAAAAGGGGAGAAGAACATCAGTACATTCCCAAAGCAAAGTCCCCCTGCCCCAAGGTGTGTGCCCTCCCACCCAGCCAGACCCACCCACCCCACACCCTGTGAACACCACCACGGCCAACCCCATACGGTCCCTCACCTATGTGCTGGACACATACAACACTGTCACTCATATGGATGATAAAAGTGTGTTGACAGAACCCCTACCTGGACGTGGCACTGTGCTCCTCCTGGCACGTGCCCGCAGTCAGGCCAGTAGCTCCGGCTCCCTCCTGCGCAGGTCACCATAGCGGTGCCTGCACTGCTCAGCTGTACGCCCCCATCCTGTGACCTCTTCCAGGGCAGTGGCCACCTCCTGCCACACCTGGGTCCTGGCCCTGTCCAGGGGGGCCTCCCCGAAGAGAGGCCCATGGTGTGGCTCAACAATGGCCACCAGATTGGCCAGCTCAATAGCTGTCCACGGTGCTGCCTGTCTGCGCGCCATTCTGGCAGCTATAATAGGCAATATGGTGCTCTGCAGCATGGCTCCCCATGTGCAGAAGCTGCATGGTACAGTGCTGCCATTCCCTATTGCGCTGTTACCGAACAGCACGATAGAGGTGCACCTATGCCTGATGCATGGCGCCAAGGGGGCAAAGGTCAGGCACAGGGTCAAGTGTCTCTGGTGCAAGGCCATGCACAGCGCCATCAGATGACAATGTGTGTAGTGCGATTGGCTGCCTGTGTGCCAGCACCATAGAGGACTACCAGGCAGTTGGGCCATTGCACCTATGATGGCCCAGTGCCACAGCGCCATGTAATGACCATCACTATAGCACCACTGGCACAATGGTGGCCGTGCCCTGCATTGCCTACTGTGCATAGCACATCATCAGCGTCGCAGACACCTGCGTCAGCAACCCGGGCATGCGCAGTGAGGTGTACTACGCATGTCACAGGACTGCGCCATTGGCTCAGCACATTTAACACAACTGCGCAAAGTGCAACAGCGTGATATTCAGCCATCATATGCAAATCATCTAATCAGCCATTCAATGGCGCAGCACTGCAGTTTCCATCTACTTAAAGTTGCTCCTCGCCTCATTTGCGTGGATTGCACTATAAAGGTGCGACAATGTGCTGCAGTGGCCATAGTCGGTTACTGCAGTTTATTGGTGAGTTGCATGCTGTTTGGGAGTGTGGACTGTGGATTCAGGGACATGCATGGGACTGCAGTCACAGGTAACAATTGCCATTCTTACAAGCTACAAAATGACTGAGCATGTTGTTGGAGAGGAGGAAAACAGTGGTGGGAGGAGAAGGAGGCCAAATTTTACAAAGGCTGAAACAGAGGCCCTTTTTGAGGCCTACCTGGATCAGGAGCCACTGCTCAGTGGATGGTGGGGAACCCCTCAGGCCCGCACTACTGCATGAGAGGAGGTGGCACGTGCCATGAACCTGCATGGCAGCCACCAGCGCTCCATGCAGGAGTGTAAGAAGAAGATGGGCATGGACAGGAGGAGGGTAAAGGAGAAGGTGGCTGCCATCAGGGCAGCACGTGCTGCAACAGGTGGGGGACAGCCGGAGGTGGTACAGCTCACCCCAGCAGAGGACAGGCTTGCCAGAAGCATGCAGCAAAGTGCCATTGAGGGTGTTCTGGGTGGAGGCTTCCAGACGGGTGGTGGCCCATCACTGCATGGTAAGTCATGGTCTGTCTGGGGGGCCAGGGTAGGTCACACGTGGTACAGCGACTTTGCTTTCCCTTACAGATCCTGAGCATCTGCATGGGTCAGCGGTGGTGTGCATGTCCACTGCAAACAGTCAGATGGAGTCGGAGGTGGGACCATCCACCTCCACAGGTATATGTGGATCATTGCGACAGTGGGGCCGCCTGGCTGTCCACACTGATGTCATTGTGATAGGTGTGGAGGAAGCCCAGCCTGTGTCCCAGCATGCTGGCATCCACGGATGCCAGCAAGCTCATGCTGTGGCCGGGGCAGAGTCCGGCACCAGTGATGATGACATGACCTTCATGGGCAGTGACACATGTGTGCCACAGGATGAACACACAGCAGGGCAATTCGTGCCCATGGCTGTGGGTGGTGCCGCCATGGAGGCCTGCATGTCAGCACAGTCCCAGACTGTACCTGTTAGCACCAGTGGGACAGCACTGGTGTCTGTTCAGGACAGTGGGACTGTTGCAGCCACTGCGGTGGCACCACTGATCCCTGGGGTGTGGCAGCTGGAGGGGCAGCATCAGGAGTCACCCACTGGGCTTGGGGGTACAGAGTTCAGCAGCAGCATCTGTGCACCACCTGTGGACATGCCCAGACCTGGTCCTGTTGCGCAGCATCCAACCTCAAGGGGTGCTGAGCATCAGGGCCTTGCACACCCTGAGGGACAGGATGCCGAGGATGCTGATGACCTCTTGGACGAGCATACCCACCTACTGCGAGCATCGGTCCAGCAGCAGATGAGGCTTGCGACGTCTGTGGATGCACTGCGTGTGTCTCTGGATTGGGCAGAGGAGCGTCGCAGCAGGGACGCCGAATTGCTCATGGCATGGATGGACCATTTGCGGGAGGATGTGACCGCTGCCATTGACAGGCATGCACAGGCGTTCATTGCTGTCATGGCCACAATGGGCACACAGTCAGGTGCCCATGCATCGCGGACACCATGCAGTGCACTATCCACCCCCCATTCCTGGCATCATGCGACTCCCACCCTATCGATGCCTGGTTCAGCTGTGGGCATCCCGAGCACTCCTGGTGCAGGCATGTTCGGTGTGCTGCAGACCCCTGCATGGGCACAGTCATTTTCATGCAGTGGAACCCCTGGGGGACCATCGATGCCACCCCATGAGGCCAGTGGTCAGCCTGCCAGTGCTGGTGGGTCTCAGCAGGGCTGCCCACGCATCTGTGGCAGCCGTGGCACTGTGTTGTGGGACTGACCTGTCTCCCAGCATGGCTACTGTCTGGTGCTGCCCTGTGTGCATTGTGTGTGTCAGTGGGCAGTGCACAGGTGGGTACCCAGCCCTGCATGCGGACACACAGTCCACCTGCACACCCTCCCGGCTACTGTCCGCAGTTGCGTGTGCATGATGATGCTTGCATTGCGCTGTACACCAATGTGCAATGGTGCTCAGCATCTGACACACACACATGGACAGGCAGTGGGCGTGGTGGCCTGTGGACATGTGTGTTGCTAGGGTGTGCATTCTGGGTCGGTGTGCCTTCTGCCCTCTGTGCATGTTTGTTGCATTGTGTGTGTGTGTGTGTGTGTGTGTGTGTCCTTCAGTGTGGCATGTTAATCCTCACCCATCCCTGGCTGTGTGTGCCTCTATGCCCTGCAACTTCCCTTGATGGAATGCACCCCCGGTGTGTGTCCATGCATGTTTTTGGGTTGTGTCTTGGCCACTGGTGGTTGCACATGGCCCCAAGACTTACCTGGGTTGGCTAAAGTGCTCCTCCATGGTGGTGTCCTGGTGCAGCTGTGCCAGCCGGAGCAGTCAGGGGTCCCATCAGCCAAGGGGGGGCTGCCCATCACCATCATCACCAGTGTCCCCATCGTCCCCATCGCTTTCCCCCTCTTCAACCTGTACAGCTATCCCACATTCATTGGCCATGTTGTGCAGGATGCAACAGGCCAGGAATATCCCACAGGCCTTTGAGGGGCTGTACTGTAGGGCACCGCTGGAGGTGTCCAGGCAATGGAAACATGCCTTCAGTATCCTGAACACCCACTCGATGACATTACATGTGGTGGCGTGTGCCTCATTTTAGCATTGCTGCGATGGAGTCGTGGGCAACCTGTAGGGTGTGAGCAGCCAGGGACGGAGTGGGTATCCACTGTCACCTGTGTGTAGAGAGTTGAGGTTAGTTTGGTGATCAGCATCGCCCTGCCCCAGGCCATGTAGGCCACTACCCATGCCACCACTGGCCATGCCCCCACAGGCCCTATGATTGTCCATGTGGTTTGCATACTCACCCACTAGGTGTCCAGTGGGGATGTCCCCACTCTCGAATCTGTGGCACAGTGCCGACTGGTGCCAGATGAAAGAATCATGTGCTACCCCAGGGTGCATGGCACAGACATTGATGATGCACCCCCTGGCATTGCACACCACCTGGCAGTTGATGCTGGCATAGCCCCTTGCGATTTATGTATGTGGCTCCCTCAGGGCCAGGTGGTGTAAGTATGGCCACATGGGTGCAGTCTATTGCCCCTAGCATGCCAGGCATACATGCTACCCTGTGGAACTCCTGTATGTTTGCTGTGCGCTCAGCCGTTGTGCTGGGGAAATGGATGTACTCCTCAGCATGTGGCAGCAGTGCGCTGAGGAATTGGGTGAGGTGGCATGATGTGGCCAACTGGGTTATGCCTGTGGTGTCCCCAGTTGGTCTCTGGAAGGTACCTGTGGCAAGCAAGCACATGCAGGCTTTTACCTTGGTCTCCACTGACAGGGCATGGCTCTGTCGTATGGGTGCCTGCATCACATCACTGCACAGCTCACAGAGCCGCTTCAGAATTGCCCTGTTCAGGTGGTACTGGCCCACAATCTCAGTATCACTGTACAGCTCAAAGCTGGTGCGGGCTTGGTACTGCCTGTTGGGGGCATACCGCCAACGGGCCCTTCCACGGCCATGCCCCCCTGCCACCCACCTTCTCACCCCCCTCATTATGGCCTCCATGTGGAAGGTGGCACTGGCCATGTCCCTGGCTTGTGTTCACCCCCCCCGGCAGCTGTTGCTGTATTCCCCCGCTGTCCTGGCTGCTACCTCCCCTGCACCGGGTACACCTGCCTGTGCTGGTCTCTGTGCTGTGTGGCTCCCCACACCTTCCCTGTGCCTGGCTGTTCAGAGTGACCTTTCCCTGGCCTGCCCTGTTTGTGCCTCCTGCCCTGTCTGTCTGCCTCTGCCTCTGACACATGTGGCTTCCTCTAGCGTTCTTGCACCTCGTCCTTGCTCCTTTTTAATTTGTCTCATTTCCGCTATGGCGCAACTTCTGCTTGCTCCACTATTGCGCATGGCGCAAGTCTTTGAATATCACACTGCGCCATTTATGCATGGTTCCTCCCCCTTCGGTTGCGCATGCCCTCATTATCATTGCACTTTTGCTCAGCATGTTTTCGGGGGCGCAACTGTCTCCTGCAGAATATCACAGAATAGTGCAATTTCAGACTTGCGCAGGCGCAACCCTATTGTGCATGGCTCAACTCTTTTGAATATCTGGGCCACAGTGTACAAAGTTTAGTTAACTTTTAGTTTAAAAAAAAATTTTTGTGGCTGTATATTGTGACACCTTGTTGTGCACGGATTTACGTCCTAACTAATAAGCTGTTGCACCGCAGACAAATGCTCATAGAATGTTGCTGTACTATTCTGTGGTACAGCAGGCTTTTGATTAGAATGGAAACTCGTACAACCAGCTCTTTTACTTTCATTTTCCAAACACTCACATAATTCAGACCCTCCCCGAACACAAAGTCTTATGTTGTTTTATCATTTAAAAAGAAATATAAACCTACCCATCATGCAGGAGGTTTTTCAGTAGCTAAGTGAGGGTAGGTTTCTGTTTTTTTTTATAATAAAAAAATTAAACAGAGATTTTTGTGGAAGAAAAATGCAGAATTTTCTGTGTTATGTTTCAGACCATATACTATACAAAATAACACCTGGACAACCACACACAACTTGACTGGGTTTCCATCTTGGGGTTCTGATGACATCAGGGACCTCTTGATCTGCTGGAATGTTCAGTTTGTGCTGCTGTTTCTCCTGCATTCTCCTGTAAGTGTCTTCAAAAGCCAATGTTTACTACAATGAACAAATTATGGATGCAAGCAACATGATTGTAGTGATATAGCCGATAAAAAGTGAGGGGCTGCTTCACCCCTCCTCATGGCCCCCATTGGTGAAAGTTTTGAAATCCCCACAGAAATGTGATTCCACACCAGCAAAATGTCATTCTGTGACCCAGGTGGGAAAACACATTTTGGCCAGGATTGAAAAATGGCAGCTGTCATTTTTATGAGGTGGGGTAAAAAATGTCTACGTTGAAAATTTAAGGTAAAATGTTGAAAATTACCAAAGTTAAGAGTGTAGCAAATTTCAATGTCCACTCGTAAGTTTGTCATTTTTACATATTTTGACCTCACAGTTTCATCATAGCCTTCTTATGAATTCAGATGATGAACAAGGAGTGGTGAAAAATCTCAAATCATGCCCAGAAGGTGATTTCACAACATGAGTGCAAAATCACCTTTTGGGCCTGATTTGTATAATTACAGTGCCATTGGTCATGAGGTGGGGTCCCACAAAGACCATGCTGAAAGTCCAGGTCCAAAGTATGCAAAACTGACAGTTATGCATCAAAGCTCAAAGTCTCATTGAAATATATTGAACCACACTTACCTTAGTTTCTCATATTGCAGTCAGTAGTTCCAGCAGCAAGATGTGCCTTCAATCGAGAATGAATCTTCACCCAGGGACCTGTTCAGGTGAGTGAGGGTGTGTGGGGGTGTCAGATGGTGACGGCTGAGTGGGAGGTTGGGGTGGGGGGTAAGACTGGCAAGTGGACATTTTCTTTTTTACAGGTTAAAAAAAACATTGAGGGATGATTTTCTTTTTTACAGGTGATAGTGACACAATACGGGGATGGGGGTCAGAGGATGAGGGACCACTAGACAACAAGGAAACATTATAACATTATGGGGATGTTGATCAGAGGGTGGGGGTGTGCCACTAGATACCATGGAAATAATGGAACATTACAGAGACAGTGATCAGAGGGTGGAGGGACCACTAGACACCAGGGAAACAAACAAATGCACCACAGATTATTGTGTTTGACAACATTTATTCATGCAAGATTGCAACTGCAGCCGACCAACAACTCTTGAAAACACCCTCAACCAGTTTTGACACATGTGCATCCTCAGGAGGATGGTGTCCCACATATTCACATACACTTAATTGACAGTGTATTATAAAGACAATACTTTTAAAACACCAAACACCCAAAAGCAGTTCCAGTACAATTCATAAATAGCATTTTTAATGAAAAAGGTATTTCTAACGACGACTATATGTAAGTACATATTAACCCCCTAAATGGGCTTGACAACTAATTCATAAATATGGCCATCAAAATGTAAAACTATTTTTCAAAAAATGTTGAACTTCTATATTTCATTCATTACAGTAGTAATAGAAAATCCTTATGTCTATGGGTGAAAGCCAATGTCACTGACTTGTTCACTTATTTTAACAGTCAGATGCTAAAACCATGGGAATTACAGCTTCTTGCATTGTTCCCAGTTTTATCTTATACTGAACCACCTACAAGGAAGAAGGGAAAAAAAGCACACAATAAGCACTGCACATCTTTTTCTTGTATTATTGTTGCGTTATAATAATTCTTTTACATCTCCTGTTTTTTTTTTATCATTATTTCGTTCTCTTTTTGATTAGAGGCATCACATCTATTTTATCATTTAACCCAGGATGCTTCAATCCACCGAGGGTATGGATCCAGAACACCTCACGTTCCAAAAGCTTGCCATTAACATTCCCCCCAGGTCCCATCCTTACCAATTCCACTCCATAAAATTTTAACTGGTGTTCCCTGCCATCCCCACATTTTCTCTTGCAATGTTTTGCCAATGCATTTTTTTTCATCCTGACTTGCAGTACTTCTCATATGTTCCCCCATACATATTTTAAGGGAACAAGTAGTTTTGCCTATATAGAAGGCACCACACCTACATGTATCCAAATACACTAAGTCCTCAGTTATGCAGTTCAAAAATGATCTGGATTCATAGGTTTTATGTGCATTTATTGTTGCAAAAGTATTGCTCATCAGAATTGAAGAACAATACTTACAATTTCCACATGGATATTTGTAGAGGTAGAAGACTTGGTTTGCTGGCCAAGGCACCTAGCTTCACCTGAGCTCTTTCCTTCTAAGACTGCTTGAAAGGCAGAGTAGAGAAACTTACCAGAGCAAGGGAGAAGGATTAAGACTTAGTTTGGCTAAGCAGATTTACTGTGTGGTGGTGTTTTTATTTTTTACTCACAGGGATTGCTACTGTTTGTTGCTAACATTTCATTGCTTTATTTTTTCTCTGATTCAAATTGTTGTTGCTGGTATACCTTCTTCTGCATTATTACAAGGTGTGCCTACAGGTGTATGCTAACAGATTACTGCTGTAATCTTCTGATTCAAATTGTCTTTGCAAGGTATATCTTCTGTTACTGCTTTATTTTTCTCTGGAGCAAAGTGTTTCTTACAGGTATATCTTCTCTGAAATTATTACAGGTGGTGCTTTACAGGTTTTACAGTTTTATCTAACATTAGGATAAGCTTTCAGGGTTACTGCATTTGTTGTTGACTGATTGTTTCAGCTCTTACCTCCTTGTTCTTTCATCCGTGGTTCTTCTTTTTAGGCAGGGGAAGGGCCCAGCCACCCAACCCCATCCCCAACCACCCCACGCTATACTCCTTTTATAGGGTACCACAGTTGTGACATTTCCTGTGGCAGAGCAGGAAGGGGCGGATCAGTGGGGCCTCCACAAGGTGATCTCATTTACAGGGCACTAGTAATTTAACTTGTTATAACAAGTTAAACAAAGCACAATTAAACCATTACTTGCAGTTTTTTCCTTTTTTCCTTCTAATTACTCTGACTAGGTTACAAACCAACTTATTGGAATGGATTTCATTAACTGCAGGTACTGTGAACAATTTTCAGAAGGACAGTCTTACAGGATTTAGAACACTGTCCTACATGCTGGGCCTTTGGAGATCTTAGGTCTCAGCTCCGGGCAGCATGGGCAGAGATTGCGCCTCAAATTTCATATTGAAGAGGAAATACATTATAAGAACCACCCACCATTTCCCCAGCATCCAACAGAAAAACCTCGACCCTGAAGGGTAGTTGGTCCAGGAGGTTGGCAGGTGGTTAGGAGGAGCAAATCAGGTGCCCCATCACTCTCTGCTCTCCAACACATTACCTCCAAAAAACAATATAAACACTACAAACAGGTATCTGTCTCTATCTCTGAAATCAAATAAAGAGGCAGAAGACACTGCAGAGCAGGACACTGTGGCACAGGAGTTAGTACAACAATACTCACCCAAATCAGGAACCAAAACTAAACAAGCACAAAGGAAATCCAAAATACTTCTGATCATAGGAGACTCCATGATTCGGGGAGTTGATACCCATCTCCAGCCAGGGGTGATGGTCAGATGTCTCCCAGGTACATCAGCATGGAGAGACACTGACCGCATTGCTAAAATTGTTCACAAAGCAGGAGAAAACAATGATGTTCTAGTACACATAGGGACTAATGATCTCGCCAGCCGGTCAGTTGTGGAGACCAAGGAACACCTGACTAAGCTGGGTGACAAACTATCATCTATTTCATCTGGCATCTCCTTCTCTGAGATCCTGCCAGTCTGGGAGAAAGGAGCAGATGGACGGAAGGTCAGAGAAGGGGAGATAGGGGAGCTAAACATGTGGCTCAAGGACTGGTGCCAGGAAAAGGACACAGATTTGTAGGAACTGGCAACAGTTCTGGGAGCGAAAGTTCTTTAAATTTGATGGACTGCATCTGACTAAAGAGGAGTCAGTGCACTGGGGCAGAAGTTTGACGTCTTTGCAGAATATTTAAACTAGCAAATGGGGAGAGGGGTGCTGCACCCCATACTTCGAATGGGAAGAACACCCCTCCCCCCTCAGCTAGTGGTCAAACAGGAATTCAGCGTGTTTGCCGTTCATTTGCATCACCAGGTAAGAAAAAAGGTTTGTCTCCCCATACGATGCACAGGGGTAATGCCAAACCTTCACCCAACAACTAACACACCAAAATCTGGCCAATGGAAAATCATGTACACAAATGCTCACAGCCTGGGAAATAAGATCCCAGACCTGCAGGCAATAATGTCAGAGGCTAAACTGGACATAGTAGCAATTAGTGAGACGTGGTTTACCAGTAACCACTAGGAGACTTCAGTACCTGGCTATGTATTGTTCAGAAGAGACCGAGGTGCAAAAAGTGGGGAGGAGTGGCGCTGTATGTTAATGAAAATATCAAAGCTACAGAAATTCAGAATACACATAAGGGCCAGAAGAACTGTGGGTCACCTGGAAACAGAAATGGGACAGCCATAAGAACTGGGGTTGTCTACAGGCCCCAGACCAGAGGGAGGACATAGACACATTACTGTTAGAAGATATACAAAACATGACAGCTAAAGGGAGGTTCTGATAATGGGAGACTTCAACATGCCAGATACAGGTTGGTCAATACCAGCAGGAACATCTGCCAGAACTAGACTCATAGTGGATTCCCTGCAGGGGAGGGCCTCAAACAACTGGTACAGCAACCCACAGAGACAGGGCTATCCTAGATCTAGTACTGACTAACAAAGAAGGATCACAGATCTCCAGGTAGAAGGTCACCTGGGGCCAGTGACCATCACATGGTATGGTTCAATTTGGCTACTACATCTAAATCATCCATTCCAAGGCAAAAATATGGGACTTCAGAGGAGCTGACTTTGATAAGATGGCCAACAGAGTTAAGCTAGCCCTGGCAAAGAGAAACACAGGTGAGGAGGTACAGGCAAAGTGGGCAAGCATTAAGGATACAATACTTGAAGCAACATCCCATTGTGTTAGACAGAAAGGAAGTGCAAAAGAAGAGGAAACCACTTTGGTTCTCAAATACAGTAGCAGAAAGGTCAGAGCCAAAAGGCTGGCCTTCAGGAAATATAAGGGAACACAGCAGGATGAAGATAGGGAGGCATACCAAACTGCCCTAAGGAAGCAGGTAAGGCAGTAAGGCAGGCAAAGTCCCAAACTGAGGAAACACTAATACGAACAGTAAAAGAAGGTGACAAGATTTTCTATAGATACATTAGTGAAAGGAGAAAGTTCAGAGGGGTATTGCTAAGCTTAATGGAGAAAAGGAGCATGTGAGGAGGAGGACCCTGTAAAGGCATCTATCCTAAATAGATACTTTGCTCAGTATTTACTGAAGAGAAGGTGAGGCAGGCCCACAGCTCAACATCATGGACACAGGGAGGAGGAGGTAGGAGCACTACTCCTTCACAAAGAAAGGGTCCTGAGCTTGCTAAGCTCAGGTGGATAAGACAATGGGACCGGATGGCATACATCCCAGGATATGTAAGGAGCTAAAGGAGGAACTAGCAGAGCCATTAGCAGAGTGTTTAGTGAGTCTCTGAGCACAGGAGAGTCCAGAAGACTGGAGAAGGGCTCATGTGATCCCGCTCCACAAGAGTGGTAGCAGGGAGGTGGAAACTACAGACCAGTCAGTCTTACCTCAGTAGTGGGCAAGATTATGGAGGCACTCCTTAAGAAAGGATAGTGCAACACCTGGAATCCCATAGGGCACAGGATCCAAGACAGCATGGGTTTACAAGGAAGGTCCTGTCAAACTAATCTCATAGATTTCTTTGACTGGGTAACCAGAGTGGTGGACCAAGGGGAGCAGTTGATGTCACCTACCTTGACTTCAGCCAAGCTTTTGACACTGTTCCACATAGAAGATTGATAAATAAGCTAGGTAGGCTGGGGTGGGTCAGAAGTTGGTCAACTGGTGGCAAACTGGTTGACTGGCAGAAAACAGAGAATGGTGGTAAATGGTATACAGTCAGAAGAGATGCAAGTCACAAGTGGGTACCTCAGGGATCAGTCCTGGGGCCAGTCCTATTCAACATCTTCATTAGTGACTTAGCAGATGGACTGAGGGTAGGCTTGTCTGTTTGCAGATGACATCAAGATCTGCAACAGAGTAGATGATCCAGATGGGGTGGGCAGAATGAGAAGAGATCTGGATAAACTAGCAAAATGGTCAGAAGAGTGGCAACTGGGATTTAATGCAAGAAGTGTAAAATCATGCACATAGGAAGAGAAACCCCGAAGCCACTTATAGGCTGGGAGAGGAGTTGCTAGCAGTCACAAAGGAAGAAAGAGACTTGGGCATCATCATCACTGATGTCCTAAAATCATCCAAGCAGACCTCTAAAGCAGTAGAGTAAGGCTAGGGGGTGTTAGGGTGTATTGTAGGGGTATCACAAGTCGTAAGAAGGTAATAATCCTCTGTACAAGACATTGGTTAGGCCCCATCTGGAGTACCGTGCAGTATTGAGGCCACACCTTCACAAGGACATTAACCAAATTGAGGCAGTCCAGAGAGGGCAACCAAAAATGGTGCAGGGACTGCATCAGAAGACATATGAGGACAGATTAACGGAGCTCAATATGTATACCCTTGAGCAAAGGAGGAGAGAGGTGATATGATCGAGACATTTAAACACCTTAAGGGCATAAAACAAGGTGAAAGAGTCTAACATGTTTAAATATAAGAAAAATAGCAGGACAAGAGGACACAGCATGAGATTAGAGGAGGGACGGTTAAGGGGAATGTGAGGAAATTCTTTTTCACAGAAAGGGTGGTAGATGCATGGAATAGCTTACCACAAGAAGTGGTGGCTATGAATACAGTGCAGGACTTCAAACAGGCATGGGATAGGCATAAGGGAGCAATACAAATGACTATGAATAGATAGGTCACTGACAGAGCAAAGGCCGATGGCACATTTATAAGGTAGAAAAAGAAATGGGCAGACTGGATGGGCCTTGCGGTCCTTATCTGCCGTCAACTTCTATGTTTCTATGTTTCTATTTGCCCATTGATTTTAGAGGTAACTCATTTTTTTTTTTGTTGTTGTTGTATACTCTTTTTACCTCCCCTCACACTCCGGCATCCACCTCTCCTTCAGGCCACCTAGTGCTTCCATGCCTCAGCTGACCTCTTCTGGAGCTCCTCCCACACACACATTGCTGCTGACCCCCGATTTGTCCCGATGTATTCCATCACCGGGCGGGTCCCCCTCCTCCAAGGGGGAAGGCACCAGGTGGCAGCAGACCCTGGCACACTATTTTTTTCTACAGTCCGGAGGCTCTGCTGTGGTGAAGGATGCTCCTGGAGCTTCCGCGGTACATGGAGCATGGAGGCCATCATCTGGTGGTGCCGAAGCTGTTTTTCTGCTTTTTTTCTGGTTGTCCCTCATGTGTTGCGCTGCGTAGTACCCCTGGTCTCCACCGGGCCACTACTAGAATAGGGCTTCCCACCCACCTCCCAGGAGAGAGAGCAGTCCTCTGGATGCTCAGTCCTCTCCTTCCCAAGCCAGCTCCCGACGAACTGAGTCCGTTCCCAAACCAAGGTTGCCGGCATGGTTCGAGGTGTGGCATCCAGTGTCTCAACCTTCTGTGCCACCGGGCCAGCTAGAGGTAAGTAATTAGCAATTTGTTGGCCCTGTTTAGGGACCAGCTGGTAACTATGTGTTACCCTATCTCCAATGGTGGTACCCCTACTGTAAGTCATGCGAGGCTGGTTTACCATAACCTCTTTTAACCGTGGATCCAGACTTAACAAATGCCAGTGTTTCCTGATTATCTTCTCTACTGCCCCTGTTTGTCTGCAGAAAGTACTAACAAAGTGCATGCATGTATGTTTCAGCTCCCTGTCTCTAGGAGTCATGACCTCCTCCCTATTCAGATTGGACACATTTTCTCTTTCTTCTTTTATCAATTTTATGAACATCCCCTCTTCCTGAACCTAGTACACATCTCTGTACTGTGTGTTTAAAATTCCACTTCAGAGCTGCAGTTCCTCTGTACACATAAAAATTGTGCCTTGGGAATGTTATTCACCAAATATCTGGGGTGGCAGCTAGAGGCGTACAAGAGGGAGTACATCACAAGAGAAAATGTGGGGATGGCAGGGAACACCAGTTCAAATTTTGTGGAGTGGAATTCGTAAGGATGGGATGGGGGGATGTCAATGACAAGCTTTTGGATCATGAGGCATTCTTAGCAGGTTGCACACTCACCTCTGAGGCCAGAGGATCAGAAGGCTGTGGGTTCTATCCCCACAATAAATTGAAAAAGTGCCTGGGTGGTGTGAAACGTTGATGAGCATTTTTACACTTTTTGCGTAGGGAGGTGCTACTCTATGCATTTTTATTTCTTATTTGCTCAATGTAATAAACACTTTTTTACATCAGTATGATGTATGGGCCTTCTGTTTAGCTGCGAGCCAGCTTTCTCTTCTGTTTTTGGTTCTATTTGGTTTTTGGTGATTGATTATTTTATGTAATTATATTTATGGTATTGTCTGATTTTAATGACTGTTTATTTATCTGAACTGTTTGCCTTTATCTTGTACGGCGCCTTGGTTTTTTGAAAGGTGCCTTAAAAATAAAAATATTATTATTATTATTATTATATTATTATTATCCCCACACCAGGCACTTGGGTTAAATCTCAATACTGACACTGAAGTGCAGCATGAGGGGGTGCTGCACTTCTGAGGTGCCGTATTTCAGATGAGACATTAAACCGAGATCCCATCTGCCTGTTCTGGTGGTAGTTTAGGTAGATGTTAAAGATCCTATTGCTCTTCTCAAAAAGAGTAGGGAAATTTTTATTGAAAAGTTGGAGTTCATTACAACAACAGTACAAAATTAAATACAAAGCAATATAACAAAACAAAGAAAATAAAAGACACAATATTCCAAAAATAACATTCTATACAAAAAAACAAACATACCCAACGCCTATCTAATACACCCATATCCTATTTATAGTGAACCATATTGAATATTTTTCAAGCAATCCATTTATCACATTGTGTCCAAAGGTGTTTAACTTTTTCTGCAGAAAATCATTCCATGTCAAATTGCAAGATCTTATTCAATGCTTTTCACATTAGTAAGCAACACTGTGTGTGTCCCCATTTTTTGTTAGAGCACCCACTTACACATTGCTTGCCAAATAAAATACATTACCACTACAAACATTATATATGTGGTGTCTGTGTGGTATTTACCCCAAGTACCTGTATGTGGACCATAAGTCTGGGTAGCATAGGACAGGGACATAAAAAGAGATTCCTCCCACTCAGTGTCAAGATAGCTCTAGAATTGCCCAGCATAAACACACTCCAAAAAGAGGTGCTGTTGCATTTCTAGAATCTGATTACAGAAATCTCTAGGACAGTATATTTTGGAGAGATGATTGTGCTTGTTATTATCATGCACACTCAATCTACCATACTTACCCAACCAAAGGCCATCACAAACAAAGGGTTGGGGGGGGTTGGGATTCTAGGGCTGATCAGTTTCTGATGTACACTCTTTAACTGGAAGGCTGGCAAAGTGGAAAGGTGACAGGTGTTTGACATTCTGCACTTAGAATCTGTTTGTAAATGGCCTTCTTATCTAAAGTTTGGAGCCGTAGGGCAGACAAATCCCATCTCATAGCATTCTTAATGATGTCCAACCCATACTGCGGTATAGCTGCCAGAGTTCTGAAAAATCTGGGATTCTCTTGACTCCAGATGGCAAGGCATGATGCTAGCCACACATTCAACAAACGTTTCCACAACGTTTCCCCAGGTTTTAAACCAATACCGATATTGTAAGGCAAAAAAATACTAAAGTAAAAAGCAATGGGGTGTATCATATTGACTCCCCCTTCCACAATTGCTCGGTATGTGAACACTCTTTTAACGGGATTTAATCTAGAACCTCAAAAGGTCTGAAAAAAAAATACTATATAACCTAGTCACTATTCCCTGAGGTGAAGGAAATACATCGCTGACATAAAGAAAAATAGGGGCTAGGAGTGTTTTTATTAGAACCATCCTCTTCTTTTTTGAGAGCTGCTGGCCCTTCAAGCTAGCCACCAATCAGTTAGCACGTACCGTTTTCCTTTCCCAGTTAGCCAGAGCTAGGTCACCTGGGCCAGATACCATACCTATAATATCTATGGGTCTTGTGAAGCTTGAATACCTGCAAAATTGCATGACAAAGGGATGAGGATATTACCTAACGTCACACAGTGACTTTTTTCTAAATTAATCCTGGATCCTGAGATATCTGAAAAGGCTTGCAAGGTATTTGAGAGAGCAGTTTCACATGTGTCTATAGTTAGTGTTAAAACCATGTCATCTGTACAAGCTATGATCTCAATGGTGGGCATCCTGTGTGGCAGTGAGTCCTTTTAGTGTGTCAGTTAAGTCTGTCTGTCATATATGAACATTATGCCAAAGGCATAGAGAAGGGGACTCAATGGACAACCTTGATGTACACCTCTACAAATCCTAATACACTTGCCTCTTCAATCATTATTTCTTTCTTTCTTGGAAGTACCTTTAAGCCAAAGGCTCTTTTACAGAGGTTCCATGTCATAGTAATACATGAGCATAACATCATTTACAATGGTCACAAGTACATTAACGGATACAAGGAGGTTCCATGCCTTAGAAAAACATGAGTACATCAGGTTGCTGAGGTTACATGATTACAATAACAGGGATTACATAAGTATAAATATACAGACACATAGTTTATAGCAAGCTAGGTTGACAAGAAGTTTAAGTGAACAACTGAAGAATCTACAGGATATAGAGCAAATCAGGTAGGGAACAGAGGATTACATTTTTTAGTTTTTGTTGACCGGGTAAGTGCACTAGACAAATCCTGCCTATTTTCAGGCACGCCCCGCGGGAGGTGGATACAAATGAATGCCAACTGACCTTGAACCACCTGTTGGTGGTATTTTTAGTGAATGAGGGGAAATTTGGCCAGGGCACTAGGGAAAATTCCCCTACTCTTTTCGAGAAGTGCCATGGGATCTTTAACATCCTCCTGAACTACCACCAGAACAGGCAGATGGAACCTCAGTTTAATGCCTCATCTGAAAGATGGCACCTCAGAAGTGCAGCACCCCCCTCATGCTGCACTACAGTCTCAGTATTGGGATATTAACCCAAGTGCCTGGTGTGGGATAGAACCCACAGCCTTCTGATCACCCAGCCTCAGAGGCAAGTGTACTACCTGCTGAGACACTGACACTGTTATAAATAAATATATATATATATATATATATATATATATATATATATATATATATGATATAGTCTGTAGAATAATTAACTAATACTATATGCAAGGAGGTGAGAACTTGATGGGCAGCAGTTCTTTTGTCTTAAGTGCTAAAGAGTGTAGTCATAGAGGAGGGCTAGACTCATTGGGGGAAGTGCTGCATTAACATTAGGAATAATAACAGCCATCTGGTACATAGTTTGTAACCAGGACACAAATGTCTAAGGGATACCAAAGGCCAATATTGTGGAAAACAAAATATCATGTGCCATTCTATTGAAGGCCTTTTTTTATCTAAACCCAACACATACCCTTGTAAGCCTTAAAACTTCCCCATGAAAGAGTTCCCTTAATAATATTAAATTATTATGCCATTTTCGGTCTGGAATGGCACACACCTGTGGTGAACTAATCAAATATTTAGATTGCTTGGTTAGTCTGGTCAGAAAGATTTTACTCAGAATTTTCAAATCGGTATTTATGAGGCTTAAAGGCCTCCAATTACCAATCTCTGCCTTAGCACCTCTTTTATGTAACAAGACCAAGACAGTCTCCTTCATAGATTCAGCATACTGAGGAGATGCTAACATATGAATATACAAAATAGCAAGTGCTGGAGCTAGTTCTGCACTGAACATTTTATATACACCTGCCTCTAAACCATCAGATCCAGGAGCAGTGTCCTTTTTCAAGCGACCAATGGCAACTACGATTTTTTCTAATGAGGTCTCTTTTATTAAGTCTCACAAATCTGACTCAGTTACCTGATGCAAATTCAGTGACTTTAAATACCCCTGGGCAGAAGGTGTCAGTGGCGCAGAGCCATACATCGATTCCACATATCGTTCTACAACATGCAATATACCTGGGGGTGACTGTTTGCCCTGTGGGTGACTGTAATTCAGATATGACTCTATGGTCAACCCTCGATTTGCATTCCTTGAAGGGGTCCAAGGACCCCTTTTGTACCTGTGTACCAAATTGCAATTCCTGACTAAGGGATTTAGCTCAACTGCATTGTAAATTCATCATCTGAGATTTTATTATACTGATCTGAGGGCCATAATTAAAGTTAGTCACTTCAGCTTGTTATATTAAATGTTGCATTTGGTGTCTCAACTTGAGGTAATGCAAGTACTCTGTTGGCTATATACTTAGCCCTGTTTTGAAAGACGGCATGCCAGGATTTTTTATTGCATCTTTCCACCATTCAGATAAACCATCATAGAACTCCAAAACTGAAATTCTGGCAGCCCAATCATGTCACCACATTTTTTGCACACTGGGTCTTCTAGAAGAGAATCATTAAGCCTCCAACCATTTTTTTACACCGTGAAGCGCCCTCCCATGTGAATTGTAATGAAATAGGGACATGATCTGAAAATTCACTGGCCTGTGTCTGAATACTCAGCATATTAAGTACAGCAGAAATAAACATGAAATCAATCCATGTTTTAAGAGGGCCCCTAAAATAGGTGTACCCTCCAGTGGGGTGCTTAGTCCTATAGGTATCAATAAGCCCAGTGGTGGTAACTATATTGTGCAATGTTGTTGAATCACAAAAAAGTTTAGAGGTTTGTAAGCCTTTATCTGACTGCCAGAGTACAGAATTAAAATCTCCCATCCAGATCAAGAGACGAGAGGTGTGAAGAAATGGCTGGATTTCTTTAAATATACTACCTGGGCTTTGGTTTGGGGTGCACAGGTGGCAATGAGGGAGAACATTTCTGACCGATATGAAGCATCTAATAGCAGGGCCCTACCCGGGAGTATGTCTGCCAATCTAGATAAAGTTAATAAAGGATTAGTAAAAAGTATACTCACTCCATCGAAGGTATCCTCTCCTATGGACCAAAAGACAAGCCCTGAAGTCCAGGCCCTGGAAGCTTGTTGGAGCTCAGTATGCTTCTTGAGCCGACTATCTTGTATACAAAAAATATCACTCTTGGCTTCTTGGAGTGAAAATAATACACAAGCCTGCTTCCTCACACTCTTAATGCTGTTCACATTTAGTATAGAAATAGTACGTTTATGCATTTAGGGAGATAATAAAAGACCCAGTAGAACAGAAGCCAAACTATGGAGTTTTCGAAGGCCTCATCTGCCTATTTCATTTAACTATGGAGTCATCCACCCTCCCTCCTCTGTGTTGGTAGTCAATGCTATAGATATTGTATCCTTGTATTCTTCCTCTGAATCTCCTTCTGCTGACTCAGTGAACAGGAATATATATCTATTGCTTTTTTTCCAAGAAGAGGAGCTCCCTACATTCTTATCCCCTGTTTTCAATAATGATTTCTCCAATCTAGATCACTTTTTATGTGAAACTACCTTAAAAGGCCTGTGTGCACCCAGGGGTGGGTGGGGGTTGTATTTCACATACAGAGATATCCACTAAAACCTCAGGGGACTTGGGAGGGTCTGTACTGTCCCCTACATCACCTGAGATGGCTACTATATTCTCTAACTGGTTGCTGGATGTCCACGGGTTCTAGATTTACAGGTTGGGATTCTGAGGTGTCATGAGCTGAAGTGGCCATGTCTGTCTCCACTGTTTCCCTGACAGTTTGAAGACTTTGTTCAGCAACTCTTCCGGCCTAAAGTTGCTGGGCTGAGTTAATTAAGCCTTCATGAGAAGGGCAATCCTCTGTATTGTGCGAGGCCCAAGGACACCACCCGTAGGCATGACCAGTGTGTTCACAGAGATTGCATTTGAACAGATTCAGACAATTTATTTTATTTTTTTTAATTTATTTGTATTTTGGATGACACCTTTGAGCCGAGGGCTCTTTTACAAAGGTTCCACGTCAAGGTCCAAGACAATTAGTGGCTACATGACCATATGCAAGGCAATGGCTGCATTTGGGCAGTGTCACAGGCAAAACTAAGATGAGTGTGGGCCCCACGTTTAAAACAAGAGTGGGACTGTCCAGCATAAAAGAGAGAACTGTGGTCTTTACCAAATAAAAGGCACTTGGAAGGTGCACAGGGCCTAAATTGGAGAAAAATAGTTTTACTCAGATTCTCCACCCACCATCCCAGATTTGTTCACTATCTAGGGTAGGCATAGGTCTACCCAAGACTTCACATAACTGTCTCAGCCAAAAAAGAATATCTTCTAAACTGACCCCCTCATTTTTATGTTGATTGTGCACATGCACAAGAAACATATTGAGTCAGCTTTCTCCACAAGCAGGTTGTGGAGGTGTGACACTGTTGTGCCCAATGCCTCCACAGCCTGCAGAGGCTTGTCCCCCATCTCCCAATGCCGTGGCACACTGCTGCTGACACTAGTTCAGCCAGCATGCCACAACCTTCTAAAAAAGTAGCCAATGCAATCAGGGGCCGCCTCATCATTGCAGCATCAGCCATCCGCTGCAATGAGGGAGCGACCCATCATTGCAGGGCAGGATGTGAAACCCCTGATATTGTTTGTGAACATGGCGGCAGCTTGTCACCGAGTTCTAAACAATATAACCCACCACCGTGTTTACTTGTTGCTGACGGGCAGCCCACTCCGTCGGCATTCTGTAACCCCCTTTTGTTCCTGCTGATGGGGTGCCCAATCCCCATCGGCATAATGAAACCCCATTTTCTTCCCGCCAACGGGTGCCCAATCCCTGTTGGTATAATACCACCCATTTTGTTCCTGCCGAAGGGTGTCCAATCCCATCGGCATAATTAACCTTTGTTCCCCAAGGACGTGGGTTGCCTAATCCCATGTCGGCTACTGCTTGCCCCCTGTTGAAGGCTCTGCTGGCACACTGGGAGCACACCCAGCGTGCTAGATACCTGTGAAGGGAAAACAGTCCGGCGACGTCTTTTTTTTTTGTCCTGAAAAAGAAACCGCCCCTCGGCACTTGCCCTGCCCCCCACCCAAAACCTGCACCCACCCACTGTGAACCCTGCCTCCCCAACCCCTCACCCCATACTTACCTCTGGAGCTCGGCGCAATGATCTTCAGTGGACCGGGAGCATGTCTGCACTCTTCAATCCGACTGCGAACTGAGGAAATGCCGGTAAGCTGTATAAAGTAATAAATAGGTTTTTTTCAACTTTAGTGCATATCTCGGGCATTTTTGGGAATTTTTTCACCAAATTTTCAACATGGGGTTTTTGGGACCCCTCCTCATGAATTTTTGAACTGTCATGGCATTAATCAGCCCCGGAAGGTGGTTTTGCCATCACTGTGCGGAATCACCCTTCGGGGCCAATTAATGAAATGACAGTGCCAGTGTTCATGAGGTGGGCTCTCAAATATGTTGCAAATTTGGTGGAAAAATCCAAAAAATAACTGTTTTACGAGTATGCGTTGCGCAGTTGCTATGTACACTCGTAACTTCGCAAATTTATAATATTTTCACACCAGATTTTCAACATTGACATTTTGTCACACCTCCTTGTGAGCAGTACAGCTGTCATTGATGGAGATTAGCACCCAAGAGGTGCATAGGCAGAAAAGGGGCAAAATTCAGCAGAAGGGCAGACAGCAAGGAGAACCAGGGATAAAGAACAACCAAGGAAGGGGCTGGAGTAGAACAGTGAAACAGTCTAGGGAGGTCAAATCATGGAAAGCCATGTGTCCAAATGCCAAGAGCCTTAGCAACAAGATGGAAGATCTGGAGGCTGTCATGGTGCAGTCAGACTGGACATTGTGGCCATCACTGAAACCTGGTGTAATGATAACTAACTGGGAGATGGCCATACCTGGCTACAACATATTCAGAAGAGACAGGGCAGGTAGGAAGGAGGAGGCACTGTGTGAAAAAATGACATAAGTGCCACAGAGATCCAGGAGGAACAAAATTGGGGAGAGATACTGTGGGTTAAGCTGGAAAGGAAAATGGGGCCAGCCATCTGCACAGGTGTGGTTTATAGACCACCAGCCCAGGAGGAAGAAACAGATAGGGAGCTGATGCTAGCCATCCAAAGGATGGCAGACAAGGGTGAGGTAGTACTGGTTGGAGACTTCAATATTCCAGACGTGGACTGGAGCATCCCAGCAGCAGCATCAACTAGGAGCAGATTTATCCTGGACTCTCTTCAGGGTTCCTTCAGCTGGTCATGGAACCAACTTGGCAGAAGGCAATACTGGACCTTGTGCTCACAAACAGAGACAGTGTGATGGGGGTAACAGTGGGGAGCACCTGGGGAACAGTGACCACCAGTCATTGTGGTTTGAAATCACAGAAAGAGCAGAACCAAACCACACAAAAACATGTATCCTGGATTTTAGGGGTGCAGACTTTGGAAAAATGGAGAGATACTTGAAAGAGGTATTAAGTGGAATGGGGCAGGAATCAGGGGTTGATGGCACAAAGCTCTGTAACAGAGTAGACACACCAGAGGGTGTAGACAGAATGAGAAGGGACCTGCAGAAACTTGAAGAATGGTCAGGGGTTTGGCAGTTGAAATTCAATGCAAAGAAGAAGCAAGATAAATGCATAGAACAAAACCCTGGCACAATTTATCAGTTGTGGGGTGAGGATATAGCATGCACCAAACAGGAAAGGGATCTTGGGGTTATCATCTCTGATGACCTCAAGGTAGGGAAACAGTGTGACAAGGCAGCAGGTAAAGCAAATAGGATGCTGGGATGCATAGGCAGGGGCATCACCAGTAGGAAAAGGGAGGTCATAATTCCACTATACAAGACACTAGTGAGGCCGCACCTGGAGTACAGTGTACAGTTCTGGAGACCTTACCTACGTAAGGACATAGACAGGGTAGAGAAGGTTCAGAGGAGGGCAACAAAGATGGTACATGGATTGCATCACAAGTCCTATGAGGACAGGTTGAAGGAACTGAACATGTACTCCCTGGAGGAGAGGAGGAGGGGATATGATAGAGACATACAAGTATCTTACAGGGAGGAACAGGGTGCAGGAATACACTATTTTAAGCAAAAATATGTTCCAGGACTAGAGGGCATGGGATGAAGTTGGAGGAAGAGCGATGCAGAGGAAACGTGAGGAAGAATTTCTTCACAGAACGGGTGGTGGACAAGTGGAACACTCTGCCAGAGGAAGTGGTGGGGGCTGAAACAATCATGGGATTTAGGAATGCATGGGATAGACATAAAGGAATTCTGGAGGTCGGGGGTTAGGGGCAACAGACTTCTAGGAAAACATAAAGTGAATTTACAAGCTCAAATGGGCAGACTGGGTGGGCCATAGGCCCTTATCTGCCGACACTGTCTATGTATCTATGTATTGTCCACATCCTGGACGAAATGTGTTTTTGCACTTCCGGCGCAGAATAGCACGGTCACTGTGGGAGATCAGTGTTCAGGACAAATTAAGAAAATGACAGTGACATTGTTCATGAGTAGAGGTCCTAAAATGCCTATGTTGAAAATTTGGTAATGATACTCCATAAAATGACTGTTACGAGTGTGCATTGCGCAGTTGGCACGCACGCTCGTAACTTCGCAAATATATAATATTTTCACTCCTGATTTTCAACATTGCCATTTTCCCAGACCTAGTTATGAACAGTACAGCTGTCATTTTTCCCATCCTGGCCGAAATGTGTTTTTGCACTTCTGGCGCAGAATAGAGCAGTCGCTGTGGGAAATCACTGTTCAGGACAGATTAAGAATATGACAATGATACTGTTCATGAGCAGAGGTCCTAAACTGCCTATGTTGAAATTTTGGTGATGATAGCTCATCAATTGACTGTGTTACAAGTGTGCGTTGCACGCTTTCCACGCACCCTTGTAACTCTGCAGATTTGTAATATTGTCACACCAGATTTTCAACAGTGCCACTTTTTCACACCTCCCTATAAGCAGTACAGCTGCCATTTTTCACATCCTGACCGAAATGTGTTTTCACAGTTCTAGCACAGAATAACACGGTCACTGTGGAAAATCAGTGTTTGAGGTTAGACTAAGAAAATGACAGAGGCACTGTTCATGAGCAGAGGCCCTAAAATCCCTATGTTGAAAATTTGGTGACGAAAGTCCATAACATGACTGTGTTACAAGCATGCGTTGAACTGTTTCCATGCACCCTTGTAACTTCGCAAATTTGTAATACTATCACGCCACATTTTCAACAGTGGCATTTTTCACAACTCCTTATTATCACTACAGCTGTCATTTTTCACATCCTAGCTAAATATGTTTTGCACTTCTGCAGACAATAGCACAGTCACTCTGGGACATCAGTGTTTGGGACAGATTAAGATCGACTGAGTAAGAGGGGGGTGTGACCGAGCTCAACTGAGTTCTGTCGGGACTGCTGCGGAGTTGTTTGTGTTCAGACAAAGGCCCCAACACAAGATCCCTGTACAAAAGGGCAGCCTGCAGCACTGAGAGAAACAGAATGAGAGAGCGAGTGAGGGAGGGGGAGTGAGCGAACTCACCGAAGCGCTGTCAGGACTGCTGTGGATTTCTTTGTGAGCAGAAAAAGGTGCCAATGCAGGCAGGAGCCTCCTACAAAAGGGCAGCTTGCAGTGCCAGGACAAACAGAATGAGCGATGAGAAAGGGAGACTGAGCAACCTCAACAGAGCTCTGTCTGGACAGCTGCAGATTTCTTTATGGACAGACAAAGGTGCCAACGCAGCCAGGAGCCCCATAGAAAAGCGCAGTCTGCTGTGCCAAGAGAAACAGAACGAGTGAGTGACAGAGCGGTAGTGAGTGAGCTCAGTGGAGCTCTAGTGTGACTGCTGCAGATTTCTTTGTGGGCAGAAAATGCGGCAACACAGACAGGAGCCCAGTACAAAAGGCCAACTTGCAGCGCTGCCAGAAACGGAATGCGAGAGTGACAGAGGGGGAGTGAGCGAGCTCAGTGGAGCTGTGTCGGGACTGCTTCAGATTTCTTTCTGGCCAGAAAAAGCCGTAATGCAGGCAGGAGCCTAGTACAAAAGGGCAGCCTGCAGCACCAGGAGACACAGAACGAGTGAGTGAGGGAGGGGGAGTCAGTGAGCTCAACGGGGCTCTGTTGGGACTGCTGCAGATTTCTTTGTGGGCAGAAAAAGGCAGCAATTCATGCAGGGGCCCAGTACAAAAGGGCAGCCTGCAGTGGCAGGAAAACCAGAATGACCAAGTGAGTGAGCTCAACAGAGCTATATTGTAACTGCTGCAAATTTCTTTGTGGGCATAAGAAGGCAGCAATGCAGGCAGGAGCCCAGTAGAAAAAGGCAGCCTGCAGCGTCGGCAGAAAAGAATGAGCGAGTGAGAGAAGGGGAGTGAGCAAGCTCAACGGAGCTTTGTCAGGACTGCTGCAGATTTCTTTGCAGGCATAAAAAGGCGCCAACAGAGTCAGGAGCCCAGTACAAAAGGGCAGCCTGCAGCACCAGGAGAGCCAGAATGACTGAGTGAGACAGGGGGAGTGAGTGACCTCAACGGAGCTCTGTCAGGACAACTGTGGATTTCTTTGTGGGTAGAAAAAGCCACCAACACAGGCAGGAGCCCAGTACAAAAGGGAAGCCTGCAGCGTCAGGAGAAACAGAATGAGCGATTGACAGAGGGGGAGTGAGCCACCTCAGTGGAGCTCTGTCGGGACAGCTGCAGATTTCTTCCTCAGCAGAACAAGATGCCAATGCAGGCAGCAGCCCAGTACAAAAGAGCAGCCTGCAGCACTGGGACAAACACACTGAGCCAGTGACACAGGGCCACTGAGCGAGCTCAACAGACCAACGCAATCAACATTCAGCATTGACAAATGCTTGTTTACTATAACAGTGATATTCCTAACCAACAGTTTAGTAAGGGGGATGGTCTGAAAGGGGTTCCACACTGGAGAGTTCTTTAGACCCTGATACTGAGCCCAAAATCTATCTAGGTTAGAAGCATTCTTGAAGCTGACATCATAGTTGTAATTACCTATGTGAATCAGGGCAAAAATCTCCGAGGAAAAAAAACCTCATAGAGCCTTTCAATAAAGCCCTTGCCATGTATATCCCATCTGGTTGGGATTCCAACCCTCCTTTATATAAAAGTCAAACTGCGTTCCTACGTGGGGCAGGTTCCCCTTTATTTTGAAACAGGTCTGATAGTTTAAACATGGGCACCACCCCAGGCCTACCTGCACTGCCTCCTAGAACCTCTTCAGAGGGGCCTAACTGCAGGGGATCCTCAGTTATCTGCACAGGATTAATGGAAACATCAACACTGACAATAACATCAACAGAGGCATTTTCAGAAACAATAGAGTTAGAAGTATCAGAAGCAACAACAGTTCCTGCAATGGGTTCAGTGCACACATTACCCCGGGGATCATTGGAGCTGAGAGAAGGTGATGGGTTAGTAGCCACTACTGATGTTGTTGAGGTATCAAGTTGATACTTCTGAAATGTAGAATCCATTGGGTCAGGAGTTCATTATCCATCTGTCCCCTGCATCCAGCCTGCATCTTCCAGGGCATGTACAGGGGACCAGTTCCCAGAACCAATGTCCGTGTTCCATGGTGTGGGATGCCTAGTATGTGCAGAAATCATATCCTGCCTGGCAGCACTCCAGGCAACATACCCCTTTGCAGTCTGAGGGATAATCGTTCACTGCATGGCTGGAAAATTTATCTCAGTACTCAGGGGTTCACTGGAGGTGCTGGTGGTAACAGTCAAATGCTGCCCTGCACTAATTCTGTGTCTATGAGTAGATACTGCTGGTTTGTCTAAATGAGGAGCTTTCAGCTCTAGGCACATGGCTTGTTGGCCATTCTTATTGCCAGCCATTTCAGTAGCTCCTTCTAATCCAACAGGTCGCTGAGAAGTGTGAGGAGATGCAGTATCAGGCGGGGCTGTGGTAGCCTTTGATGCTACTACATCATCTGGTTACTGACTCATGCTATCAGTGTGAGCAGCAGGTTTGACGGGGGAAAAATGTCTGGTAAGCTTGCTCAGTTCCTTGTCCAGCTTATGGGGTTTTTGAAGACACTTTTCTCTTTCAAGTTACAAATGCTTAACTAGTACAGTAGTATTTTAATCACATTTATTGTTCGGTCGTAGACCATTACATACCACAAAAATACAAAATACATATATAGAGACATGATTATAATTTAACATTCTTTCTGATAAATAGTTTAAAATGGACAGTTAGCAGCAATGTTCCATCTTCAACAATTACCTTTACCTCCTACCTTATAATTCCACAGAATTCTATTAATTCATTTTTGTGCAAATCTAAATATTCTTCTTTACTCTAATTCTTGAAATAGCCTCTAGGAAGCATGCTGTCTTCTGTATAATCAATTCATCATTAGTTGAGAAAAGTATATTCAATAATACATTCTCCTCATATGAATCTATCTTTTCACAAATTGGTAGTAACCAATATTTTCGGGGTAGTTCATACCATTCACACTTAAAAATAACTTTATAGAGATCTTCAGGAAATTGCTTTGTATAGGAACAGTAACCCATCGCTACATTTCAACTCTTTTAATACCTGGCTGCTAGGATATTAGTGGGGAAAATGTTGAATATGTATCTAGTATACAGTTGTCTTTGTTTAGGTTCTACCAAAATATCCAGATAGTCTCTATATATAAAGGCACAGTCATTTTGTACCAGCCACAGGGAGACTTTAAGGTTTTGAATTACTTTTTGATCTCTACTTTTATAGTGAATACTAATACTTTGATTCACATAATTTTTATACTTTAAACTTAGCTTAATATTATTGTTTACATATGTTCTTAATATACCCAAGCCTGTATCAAGTAAAACACTATACACTTTTTCGAAGCCAGCTGGACCTTAGACAATCTATCGCTTCCCATAACTTGTTTTCCTTTAAGCACAGAGAGGGAAATGTATTTTTTCACCAAGGCCATTATTTTGATCCAATAATTGACCTTCCGAGCATCCATATATGCTTTTATTCCTGGGGTTCCTAATTCAGCCCTTATCAGGAAGGGGGCATTGACTGGCTCAAGCCCAAGCTGGTTCTATACAATTTATTTATTGGACTTTCCAAAATCTTTATAATCTCATAGTCACATACTTCAGCCACATAAAGTGCTTGTGTAAGATATTTGGCTTTAACTGCCTGCATTAGTGGTTTTACAGTGTTACTTCCATATTATTATTAAATAAATTCAGTGGCCCAGATATTCAAAAGGGTTGCGCCCTGGTGTGATATTCAAAAGGGAAAAGTGTGCGGCACAAATCCCAATGCGCTGGAGTGCATCAGTAATGTATGCAGGCACAGGTGGGGGGGGGGTGTGCCCATGCATAACCTGCACAGATCGATATTCAGCCCGGGATGTGCAGAGCCATGCATGTGCAACCCCTACCTACGCCAGCACAAAGTTAAGCCAAAAAAAAAGGAACAACTGATGGCCACCCACAGGTGAGCTGCCGTATTGCAGGGCGCAACACGGCAGCTGCCACCTGAGTTCCGGCTGCACCTGGCGGCGCTCCCCCATGCCCGATCGCGGGCATTTGTATAAACAATAAAGATTAATGTTCTATATCCTGGTGGTCCAGTAGACCTTATCTGCCCAATTGCAGGTATTTGTAAAGCAGACTTCATAGGAAACCAGTGATCGCTTGCCGAGTTCGGCATCTGTAACAGAACGAGTCCTTGGTTTGTTTCTCACTCACTTTTTCACCAGGCGGACGCTGGTCATCACCCGCCGCCGATACCCGTAGGCAGTCAAGCCCATTGGTTTACAGCATGAGGTATGGCGTGAGCTCTTGTCAGAGTTGACACATTCCAGATATGTGAATGAATCATTTACATATCTGAATGTAGTATTGTAGGGGTTGATGCCCATTGGCTCACGCCAGAACCAATGGGTGCAGCCCCACCGAGGTGTCAGTCGGCGGTGATGGGGCGCAGGCGGGTGGTGCTGACGTCCGCCGGCTGACCATGGGGAGTGGGCGTGGGGTTCAGTGGGCAGGTGGGGAGGGGGGACCCTAGACCACCAGGATATAGGACTTTTATTTACAGATGCCCGAGATCAGAAGAGAGCGGTCCACTGGACCACCAGGGATATAGGACTTTTTATTTACAGATGCCTGAGATTACAGAGAGTGGTCCACTGACCACCAGGGATATTGGATGAATTATTCTATTTTATACAAATGCCCGCGATCGGCAGATAGGGGTCCACTGGACCACCAGGGATATTGGACGAATTATTCTATTTTATACAAATGCCCACGATCAGGCAGATAGAGGTCCACTGGACCATCAGAGATATTGGAAGGGGATCTTTTTTTAAACAAATGCCTGCGATCGGACTGCAGGGGGCATCGGTCCCCAATGGCTGCTGCCTGGCAGGGTGCCAGGTGCAAGTCATCGGGGATCAGCGCACCTGCATGCAAATGGGGCCATAATGACATGCAAATGGCCCCATGTGTGCCTTGCAAGCATATGGCCCCATTTGCATGTCAACTTTTGAATATCGCTGGTGCTGTGCATGGCGCAATGGAACTTGTGCTAGCACATCTCCATGCTGCACTCTAGCCACTGTGCCATGCACATTGGGGGTGGTCAGGGTGCGATATTCAAAGCTGCTGAGCCATGGCGCAGCTCCATTGAATATCACTCAGTCCACACCTCTGCACAGCCATGTTGAGCTGTGCCCAAGCTTGCGCCACAGCCTGGTGCAGTTTGAATATCCGGGCCAGTGAGTTTGCAGTTTGTAGCAACCTAATTCTCAATTTTTTAACATGCTTTAACCAATATCTGTCATTTGAAATTTGTAATCCTAGGTATGTATATGTTTTAACCGTTCTTAACTTCTTTTCCCCAATCCTCCATACCTTTTCAAATTTATTAGAGCCAAGAATCATTACTTGATTTTTCTCTAGGTTTATTCTAAGTTTATATTTAGTTGCATACAAATTCAACAAATTAAATTTATCTTGACATCCTGACTTTGATAATGAAAAAAGAGCCAAATCATTGGCATAAGCCAAGGCTGCACAGTATTTATCTCCATTTTTTGATGAATCTGATGCAGATTGTTCTAATAAGATTAACAATGTGTATATATATATATATATATATATATATACACACATACATATACACACACACACACACACACATATATATATATATATATATATATGTGTATATATATATATATATATATATATACACAAAAAAGTGTAGGGGCCAGAACACAATCCTGTCTAATCCCCCTGTTTGTATCTATTTTTGCTGATGTATATACCCGATTCCCATATCTAATTTTTACCCAAGTATTGGAATAAAGTTCTCCTATAATGTGAATAATTTCATTACTGATACCCCATTCGTTCATTAATTCCCATAATAATTTTCATGAGATGGTATCAAAAGTGGCACTAAAATCTATATAGGCTACATATAGCTTTTGTTAACTGAGCCTGACATATTTTTCATATAAGTGCATGAGCACAAAACAATTATCTGAAGCACTATATCCAGACCGAATGCCTGCTTGATATTCTGAGAGTCCACTTAGTTTATGTATTTGTTCCAACATCCTATTTAATAACAGTCTAGAGACAATTTTTCCTAGATTGTCCAACAATGAGATAAGTCTGTACATCGAGTGATCTTTTTTATTTCCCTTTTTATAAATGGATACAATTACTGTACCCTTCCACCCTTCAGGAACTTTAAGGGTTGATATACAGAGATTAAACAGGGAGGTAAGAAATGGTGCCAAAAGAGATGGAGCGCCGAGATCTGATTTGGTCCCAGTGCTTTTATTTTCTTCAAACTTGCCAGAATCATATATATATACCTCTGAAACTGAAAACACTATGGTACAGAATGTATTCTTAACAGGCTCTGGTCTATGGTTGATTTGATTTTGATCCTAAAATAGTTTTGTATAGTAGTTCACCCAGGTATCCAAGGTGATATAGGCATCAATCTCATATTTGACCTTATTGGTCCCTTTGGATACCATAAGCCAATATGCTTTACAATCATTATTATTGATAGCTGATAACGTCTTCTCCCATTGTTTAATTTTAAATTCCTGTTGTTTATTTTTTTTAAATGCTTTATACTCTTCTCTAAATTTATTTAATAATTTCCAACTCTCTTCTAATCTAACTGGTTTAATACACTTAATAAGCTGATTTAATTTTTTTTTTTTTTTTTTGCTTCACGACAGTCTCTGTTAAATCATGTGTTGTCACTTATATACTGGGCCTTACTATAGACTTTAGTTGATAGCAAGTCTCTAATCTTCTGTAAACAGCTATCCAGGGCCACTATCAGGTTCTCCTACAGTGGGATTTGACTAGGGCAAAGGGTTTCCTGTATGATGTGTTGCATTGCACCAATACATGGGGAAATGGTCGTGCTTTCTGGGACAATATCAAGGATGTCACAGGGAAGCAGCCAAAAACCTCTCCGGCCATGTTAATGATTGATGGATCCTCAACCCTTGACCCCAAGGTGATCGCAAACATCTTTAACATGGCTTTTTCAGACCTTAGTGCTGTTCTACCCCATGACTTTTTCGAAAACAGGGCCTGCTCCCCAAATACCTCAGCCCCTCAGTCTAACCATCCCCTCTTCTACTTCAGGGAGGTAAGGCGGAATGAAGCTCGCCACTATATTACTGCAGCTATCTCTAAATCTAGATCTAGTAGCGACACCCTGGACCTTAAGCTTCTGTTGCTCACCCTCGATGAGGTAATTCATCCATTAACAAAAATCCTAAACCTCTCTCTCAGCTGTGGAAAATTCCCGGACCTATGGAAAACAGCCACTGTGACACCCATCCATAAAAGTGGGGACAAGACGATTCACTCAAATTATCGCCCTATCTCCATACTGCTCCCACTCTAAGGCACTGAGCACATCGTGGCTGATCAACTTACCAACCACTTGATAAATACAATATACCTTGTCCACAACAACATGGCTTCCGGAAAGGTCACAGCACCACCACAGCCCTTCTTGAGTTCACTGGAGCTTTGCACAAATCCCTTGACAACGGCCTTCTCACAGGGGCCGTTTTCGACGACCTCTCCAAGGCCTTCAATACAGTACACCATGGACTACTAATACACCAACTACTGAATGCCAGGCTATCACCTGACTCTTCTCTCTGGATTAAAAGCTACTTAGAAAACCGGTCACAGAGAGTAAAAATTGCGGACGCTCTTTCTAACACCCTGCCTGTTCGCTCGGGTGTCCCACAGGGATCCATACTGGGACCCCTCCTTTTTAGCCTTTTCTTAAACTCCCTCCTTACCACTGCTCTGAGCAGATCATACTATATGCCGATGATGCTGTTGTATTCTCCACTCACAAAGATCCTGCAACTCTTCAACACAACCTTCAACTTGGTTTCAGTTCTGTAGACATGGTTTCTTAATCATAAACTGGTCTTCAATGACAAGAAAACCAAATCTATGCTCTTCTGCAGCTCTCATAACCCACACAAGCTACACCACTTGGCTATCTCCACCACCCAGGGAACACTCTAGATCAGGTGGTGTCCTTCAAATACTTAGGGATACAGCTTGACCCTAATCTCTCCTATGGACTTCATGTAGATAATGTAGCTAGAGCTGCTAATACACGGCTTGGTCTCCTCTACAAACATAGACCACACCTCACGCCAGAAGCTTCGAAGGTTACAGTCCTGAGCTCTGTGATCTCTGTAATAGACTATGGTGTCATCATTTATGACTCGGCCAGAACCACAACCCTTAGATGCCTCTCAACTGCCTTAAATAAAACATGTCGGCTCATCACTGGTGCTCACCGTCTCACCCACACATGTGACCTGTACACTCAGACCGGCTGGCTCCAACTATCAAACCGCATAAAGTTTCTCACCTGCTCCATGGTCAAAAAAATCTACCTTGGCCTTGCACCTTCTGGGGTCTCAACTCTGTTACAACACCGAATTAACAAATGGTGCCTTAGGAGATCCACGCTACAGCTACTGAAAGTCACCCACTGTCACACTTCACAGGGACAACACTCTTTTGCTTATTGAGCACCACTGTGGTTCAATGGCCTCAGCCCAACCATCTCCTCTGCCCCAACTATTGGTATGTTTAAAACTAGGCTCCGAGACTATCTCACTACCAACAGCTCCTGTGACTGTCCAACTTAACCTTGTTTCTCCACTTCCCTTTCTGCTCTAGTTGTCCCCCACCTCACTGGATTCTACCCTCACATCTTGGTATACCCAATGCTGCACTTTTCACCCTCTCACCACCCTTCCTTCATTCCTTCTCTCCCTCACCCTTTTCCCTCTCCCTATGACTCTGGCACTTCTTATCTGTTGTCTATTTTCTCTGACAAATGCCGCTGGCTGCCTTGTTACAATGCTACCCTTGAACTGTATTAATCTGTACTCTGTTTGCAATGTCCACATTGTTATAATGCCTGTCATGATGTTCCCCATAATTTGTATTTCTCTGACGTGGAACCTTTGTAAAAGAGCCATGGCTCAAAGGTATTTGTAATCCTAGACTTGATAAATAAAATAAATAAATAAAATATATCATTCCATAACATTTTTACTGTTTTCCTTATTTCTATTTGAGGACCTATAAAGTCATTCCTCACCAATTTCCCTTTATCCTTTAGCAATAAAGCCAGAGGAAAATGGTCACTATTGGATTTGGACATCACTTCACAGCTACTCCATATGTCCATCTTTCCATTCCAAAAGAAATAATCAATCACTGATTGACCTCTATTAGAATAATGGGTTGCTAATCCCTGCTTGTCTCCTTTTATCCTTCCATTTATTGGAGCCAAATTATGGCTTTTTAGGACTTTTAATAACCTCTGTCCCATCTTATTACATACACTATCCATCCTATTTCTGGTCCACCTACAGGCATCTCCAAATCACCAATTATGTATGTCATTATCAGTAAAACCATCAAAGGTGCATATTCTGGCATTGAAATCCCCACATATTATTATATTCTCACAAGCTGTTATGGCCCAGGAATCATGTATTAAAGATTCCATCTCCCTCCATATATTATCTGAATAATATTTAGAATTAGAGGGAGGCACATAAATATGTATTAAACAAAACTCAAATGTATCTAGTTGCACAAAAAAGCTTTGCATATTTGTAGTTTGTTCACTATTCTCTCTTATTGTGTTCTGACATCCTTGGCCATGCTGTGCCTCCATTTCCTGAGGCAAAACCAAATGAATTCCTGTACTATCCAATGCAGAGGCACTTCCCATTATTTTCTTATATAGACTAGCAAATGTAATCATTAGCTGAATTTGATCACAATCCTGGTTGGATCCTACCCTTGTATTGAGATGTTAAGAAGTTGTTCAAACAGATCTATCACAACCATCTTCAATTTAACATTATTTTCCTTACTTTCTCTTGATAGCCCATATACAAACAGAATCTTTGTTTCTTGGGGTTTTTGCTCCAGATTCTCCTGAACGTTAAATGTCTGAGCCACTATATCACTATCAACTATATGAAGTCCTACTTCATCTAGTATATAGCTTTTTGTAGAATTTTGTCAGCAACCCCTTTCCCTAAAATAACCACATCTACTTGTCCTGCCCCATTACTAGTATTTTGTCTATACACTTTAATAATACTCATTTGTCCTAATGGGATTTTTAGAGCATGATTACATACATTTGTTATTGCTTTTTTTAATTTGCCTGGATTCTCTCCGGGTATAGATTTAAGACCCAAAAAAACTCAACTGCCCATAATCATTTAGTTGTTTCTTATTCATGATATTTCTATATATGAAATCAGTTGAACATCCATAGTTTGCTAGTAATTTGTTATTTAACCACACTTGATTAGCCCATCTGGGTGTAGAACAAAAGAGAAATACACAACTAACACCTTTTTCATCCCCATCCTTCCAAACTTGAACAATATCGGATACTTCAATATCTGCACCAGTAGCTGCCCTTAAAAGGTGCACAATCTTTTTCTTGTTGGATATTACAGATTCAATTTGTACCCAGTTAAATATATACAATCCTATGATGACACAGTGCTCTATATTGATTTTTTTCTATATTTACTTCTTGAACATTCCTATTTCCCCTGTCCTGTGTCAAACCCACTCTTTCATCTTTAGTTGAATTTTTTAATGTTGTACTACACCATTGTAGCCATTCTTCTTTAAATGATACTAAATCAGAATTAAATTTGTTTAATTGTGTTGTTATGACTTCTAAGATGGAATTGCTATTTTGCTTAGTCTGCTCATTTTTTAGACCACGTGAATCATTCAATACCCCTGTACCATTTCTAAGTTTTCCTTTCCCACTCCTAAATCTTTATACACAAAATAAAGTTCCCCCGACTTACTAAGAAAGTCATCTTTCTTCCCTTGCTTATTTTGCACATCCTTATTGTTTCTTACTGCTGTTGTAACTTTGTTATAATTTATTTTGGATTTTTTATTTTTATATTTACCTTTGTTATTTTTCTTTGTTCCCTTTGTTTTGGGTATACATAAAGATGGAAAATCAGGCCTCAGAACACTTAAGTTTTCCATAGTCAAGGAGGAGGAGTGCATTTGGGCTGTTATCTTATCCATTTTTATTAACACATCATCCATTCTAGAACCATTTACAGCAATGTTCTCCTTCAGTGCATCTATTTCTTTATGCAAAGCTATCAACTGGTCGAAAATTAACAGATGTGCAGCATATGGATTCCTCATAAAAAATTTTTTAAGTCCTCACTTAAGCAAAATGGGTAAGCTGCAATAGCCTCTGCTGAGGGATAATTCTCTCCTTTCCGATGATTGCTTGTATTGTCTACATCTAAACCCCCTTTAGCTTGATCTAGTTTTTTTTAAGCCATTTATAGTTATCTGTAGGCTACCAGTGATATTTTCTTAAATCAACACTCCATTTTTCTCCTGTGATATTTATAGAACTAATTGGTTCAGGAGAGAAATCCAGTGACTCACAGCAGCTTGAATAGGAGTCATAATAAAGGTCTATTGATACTTCACTTTGTCTAACATTTATATTATCTGATGTAATTTTCGGTGATACTTTTTTTACTGTCTCGGCTGAAATACTAGAAAGGACACTGTGCTCATCTGACAGGGGAGATGGTTCATTATTAAATAATTTGGGAGTCGATGATAATCTTGAGATATCCTATGTTGGACTTAAAGTATCACTTTGTTGAGTTTTACTTGTAAAAACACTCAAGATCTCAGAACAAGCCATTGTTGAGGTTTCAGCTTCCAGTGGTACAACCTTATCAAAATGATCACTAATCTTAGTCTGCATTGATGTCCCCTTATTATTTCCCCCCATTTTAATCTTTCATTTCCTTTTGTTCTTTCCACTTTTTCCCTGTTTCATATTGTTTTTTTTCCTATCTTTCTCTGTATTTTCCAGGCACTAAACTAATCACCACTGGCTCTTCTTGATTAGAATCTATACTTATAATACTAGAATTTACTGAATACCCTAACATTTTACCAATACCTCTATCAGCCTCCAGTGCTTGCTTTCTGGTTAGCACCATATTTTGGGTTACCATACAACTAAACAACCAATCTGTTACAAATTATAACTGTATTCTTACCAACAGTACTAAAAATGGAGGTATCTCTCTCAGGGCTTATTCTAAAATATCTCTACCAGAGCAGTAATAAAAGGACCCTTTTCTAACAGAGCCCGTGTAGAGTTAAAATTTCTTCAGGCACTCAATGAGACAGATAAAAAGGAAACGCAAATAGTCTGAGTGATTCCACAAATCTCACAGTTCACAGCTCCAGCACTGCAGTGTCCTTCGATTAACTTCAAAATAAGCCGTTCTGCTTCCGCTAATTAAAGTTTCACCTTTTTTTTTTTTAAATGTTGACATTTAGGATACTTTGGTTACTTTTGAGTTCCCTTGAGCTCTTTCCCAATGTTTGTACTTCTTCTATATTCCAGCAGTTTAGAAGAAGTCCCAGTCTCTTTGCCCAGTAGTTCCCTTTACTTGGTCTCCCACGAATCACTGGTAGGAAGAAACCAGGTACATTAAGTCAATTGATAATATAGCAACCTCCTCTTAATCTTTCCACTTTTGTCTAAATTTGTCTAATTATTCACTTTATCCTGACCTCTTAGCCCTTAGTTAAAAGCTGCTATTAGGCCAGCCTGCCGGCGCAGTGGTTGGATTTTCACTTGTGATGCCAGTGACCTAGGTTCAGGAACAAGCCCGGAAGCTGGAGGGCCAGCCGGGGGGAGGAGGCTTGAGAGCCCTAAGGGCAGCTCACCTTCTCCGGGGGGAAGGGGATCCAGGGCGCGGTGCATGTCTGACCTCGGGTGGAGACCCGAGGTACGGCAGGCCCAAGCCAGTGAGAAGGGTTTTGTGCTGGACGTCAGCGCTTAGTGCCTTGACATCAGGGCACACAGCATGCTGAGAAAATGGGAAAAACATCCTGCAGGACCGCTGGTAGAAGGAGCACAATGGCCCTGATCCCCAATGCCCTACCTGTCCTAGGTGATGACATCCCGATGAAAACAGGAAGGACCTCGGAGTGTAAGGGCCCCACCTCATACCCCACCTGGGGGGGTATAACCAAGGCTACATGGGGGATGGACCACGCTAGGCTCCAACTAAGAGGGCGGGGACTAATAAGGCCATATGTGTATCTACTGAAGAGTGGGGGTGCTGTGGGTAGGGGAAGATCAAAGAGAAAGTAAAAAAAAAAAGCTGCTATTGTCCAAAAACACATAAACTTCAAACATAATAAAATATAAATCTAGATGATAAAATATAAACCTAACCATTCTAATACTATAAGTCGAGCACCACTATTGGTTTTAACTACTTTTGAACAGAACTTCACTTTTTAATATACAAAAAAATGTTATAAAAGCTCCTTAGTGCATGTCAGATCTTTAAAGGAAGCAAACTTATTTTCTAGAAATCATAGTAAGTGTTCACAAAAACATTCACAAAAGAAGTGGAAACAGCAGAAAAATCAGCTTGCACTAAAATACTCTCCTTTTTCATTCCTAGGTATATATTAAAGTTTGTAACAGCTCAACGTTCCCTGGACCTCTAGTGAGCTTATTACAGACTAAAAATAGCCTGGCTTGCTGCTGCTACTACAACTGCTTATCCTCTCCAAACTGAGTGATCGGTGATCTAACGTTAGGAATGCACATGCGCATTTTATACCAGCCCATCAGGTGATCTGCCATAAACAGTGGCGTGAAATTTTAAATGTATTAAACTTTTAAAATTTAAACTTTATAGATATAAACTAGAACTTTAAATAGTTTTAAGGGTTCCAGACTCTTTGAAAGACTACGATTCCCATCTGGTTCCAATAGTAAAAACTCAGTTTGTCTGGCTATAATTATCGTGACATACCTAAGGAAATTAAAAGGAACACCCCCCCTTTACTCTTTAATAAAACAAGCAAGCAAGCAATACTTCCTGTGTTGCACTGTTGCTGCTGATGCTCTTATCTGATCCGTGGTCCACTTTCCCTCTAAAAGAAATCTCTCATAAATTTTCTCCCTTAGAAGCCTTTCTGATGGGCCTCTCAATCAAACTCACATCTGGCCCAAGCATCCATTGAGAAACGTGGCCTTCCCCCGTGTGAGAAAGAGAAATCAGGAGAAACAAAAACAGACCACACCAGAGGTGAACTGCAATAAGTTGTACTGGTAAGACTGTACACACTTAGGCACTCAATGTCATACCTGTTCAAAAATAAAATGAGCAGAACAGCCCTGCTATCTGGGCTTTCTCTACAAGCACAGACACGTGTAGCAATCCAGCCTTTCCAAAGAAATCAATTAATTTCAAGCGTGCACATTAGCATTAATGCTCGTACAGTAGTATGTGTTTCAGCCTTACTGTTTACAGCCAAACTGTCCACAACTAAATTCGTTGCTTGCTGTTTAGTGGTCAAATCAACTTCAACCCACTGCTCCTCCAATAACAAAAAAAAATCTGTAGCTGTATCATCTTCTGAAAACAAATCCACAGCCAACATCGCTGCATTGATGGCCTCTTGTGTTGTGAGAACAGGAGAGGAGGCCTGCTCCCGTCTCCTCCACATCTATCCCCTCTGTTGTCGCCACTGAAGTGGCCATCTCAGAAAGACAGACAAGGGTTCCCACTGCTGGAGAGTAGGGGACTTTCCCCGGTGTCCTGGCCACATTTCCCCCATTAACAAAAAATACCACTAACAGCTTAATCTGGTTCAATGTCAGGCTGAAAATAAGCAGAATTGCCTAGGCCTCCATTCCAGGTCAACAAAAACTAAATAAATAAATAAATAGCCTCAGGGGATTGAAACATCCAGAGTTAAATGATTAAATAGATGTGGTGCCTATAATCAAAAAAAGAAAGAAATAATGATAGAAAAAAAAACAGAGGACATAAAAGAATGATTATGAAGCAATAGTAATTCAAGAAAGATGTGCAGTGCTTATTGTGTGCTTTTTTCCTTTTTTCATTGTAGGTGGTTCGATATAAGATAAAACTGGAAACAATGCAAGAAGCCGTAATTCCCATGGTTTTAGTATTTGGCTGTTAAAATAAGTGAACAAGTCAACGACATTGACTTTCACCCATAGACAAAAGGATTTTCTATTACCATAGTAATTAATGAAATATAGCAGTTCAACATTTTTTGAACAATAGTTTTACATTTTGATGGCCATATTTATGAACTGGTTGCCAAGCCTATCTAGGGGGTTAATATGTACTTTCATATAGTTGTCATTAGAAATACCTTTTTCATTAGAAATACTATTTATGAATTGTACTGGAACTGCTTTTGGGTGTTTGATTTTGTTTTAAATGTATTGTCTTTTTAATACACAGTCACTTTAAACTGCACCCTTTTAAGTGTATGTGGATATGTGGGACACCATCCTCCTGAGGACGCATGTGTGCACAAAACTGGTAGAGGGTGTTTTCCAGAGTTGTTGTGTGGCTGCAGTTGCAATTTTGCATGAATAAATTTTGTCGGACACAGTACTCTGTGGTGCCTTTGTTTGTACCTTGGCATTTTGTTTTTACTATTGGCACACAGAGTGTGTGGAGCCAGAATGTTCTTTCATACCAGGGAAACAATATATCATTATGGGGACAGTGATCAGAGGGTGGGGGTGCCACTAGATATCAGAGAAACAGTACATCAACATGGGGATGATGTTTGGAGAATGGGGTTCCACTGGACACCAGGGAAACAATATATCATTCTGAGGATGGTGATTAGAGGGTGGGAATGCCACTAAACACCATGGAAAGAGTACACCACTATAGAGATGGTGATTGGTGAGTTGGGGGCCACTAGACACCAGGGAAACAGTACAACAATACAAAGATGGCGATCATTGGGTGGGGAGGGTGCAACTAGACAATAGTGAAACAGTGCTGTATTTCTTTATGGGGTGGTGATCAGAGGGTTGGGGGCCACTTGACACCAGGGAAACAGTACAATAATACAGGGATGGTGATCGGTGGGTGGGGGTGCCACTAGACACCAGTGAAACAATACAATATTATTATGGGAACCATGATAGGAGGGGGTACAGCAATATGGGGATAGTGATTGAAGGATGAAGGGTGCCACTAGACACCAGGAAAACAATACCACATTACAGGAATGATGATTGGAGGATGGTTGACCTCTAGACACCAGAGAAACAGTACAACAATAGAGGGATGGTGATAGGGGTGGGGTGGGGGTGCCAGTAGACACCAGGGAAACAGTACTAGAGAGCAGGGACAGCAATCAGATGGTGGGGGGGGTGCCACTAGACACTGGGGAAGCATAATTACATATATATATAAGGGGAAGAAAAGAAGTGCTTACTCCAAACCCTGAAGTGAACCAGAAGTGAGCACAGAGCAGGAAAATAGTGCATTGGGGCAGGAAGAAACAGGACTGTACTAAATGAAGAGGACTGCATGTGCTTTGAGTCCACTGTGGAAGGACACAGTAAAGGTATCCAGTCAGGTGCTTCCACAGTACCGTCTTTCTTCTATGTCATAGCAATATGTTTTTCATAGCTCTGCTATGCAACCGTAAAACTGTCTGAAGATCAAAAGCCATCATTACTCCCAAATGAGTTGTGAAATGAGTACCAGGACACTGGTTTATGTGCTTCTTCTGGTACTGGCAGAGGAGCACAGTGGTGCATGGAGCTCTTGACATGAGTGACATGACAATACATTTATTTGAATAGATGATAGCTATGTAACATTTTTTAATATGTAAATGTTTTTGTTTATATGACAGAAATACAGCATTTCTAATTGAACACATGACAAGCAGTGAAAATGATAATAAATAGCACTACAGTATGAATAGTGCCTCAAGGTAGACATGCAACTGTTCATTACTATGGTGCAAAGGTGGCTATGGTGGCACTTGTACTGGCAGCTGATGTCATGCTGTTCATAATATATTTGTGATGAGTAATAACAATCATACTAAATAGCACTATAGTATATGGTGACTCCTTGTTGTGCATGCATTTCCATTCTAACTGAAAAGCTGTTGTACCACAGTTCAGTGCTAATAGAATGTTATTGTACCGTACTGTGGTACAACATTTTTAATTAGTATGGAAACTTGTGCCACCTATTAAAATACTGTCATTCCCCTCCTCCTTGCACATACACACACACACACACACCACCCACACATTCTCCTAACCAAACTTTTCTCTTGTTTTATTGCTTTATAAAACAGAAAACTACACTTCTTTAGTGTGGGTTATGAGCAGCTGGGTGAGGTTTTTCTTAATAATAATAAAAGAAATTAAACCCATGATTTCTTTGGAAGAAGAGAAACAGATTGTTTTTTTTTTTTTTTAAATTTATGTTTCAAACCATATACAATATAAAATAACACATGGGCCACCTTGCACAACTTGGCTGTGTTTCCATCTTAGAGTTCTGATGTTATCCAGGACCTCCAGAGCTTCATTCTTGAGGACTGTATGAGGTCATCAGAACCCCTCAATGGAAACACAGCTTGGTTGTGCATGCATTGTTCTCTATATGTATAGTGCCTCAAGGTAGACACAATTATCCACAACCATGGCACACAATACCAGCTCAATAGTGATGGATACCAACCAACTGTACCATCTCTGCGCAGTGTGAATTCAGGGAAGATAACGGTATCACCCACATAGAAACATAGAATATGATAAGGACCACTTGGCCCACCCTTCTGCCCAATTTTTTTCTTGCCTATACTGACACCACAGACACTACTTGATCTCCGGCTCCCCCCTTGCTTTCCAGTAAGATTCCCTTACGCCTATCCTGTGCACTCATGAATCCCACCACTGTTTCTGCCCCCACCACCTACGCTGGAAGACTGTTCCAGGTATCCACCACTCTTTCAGTAAATAAGTACTTTATTTATTTTATTTATTGATTTTATTTATTTGAATCTAGGATTACAAGTACCTTTGAGCCAAAGCTCTTTTACAAAGGTTCCACATCAGTTGCTAACGCTGTACAATAAAAAAAAAACAATTAAGTAACAAAGGCAGGATAACAGGTTAACAATCAGTTTCATGAATATGAATGCATACATTTGGGTTAAACTAAAGTCAGAGACATTGACGGGGTAAATAGTGTTACAAGACATGGCAAGGACACAAAAGGTAAGAGCAGCCAGAGGCATTGTCACATAACAGAGAGAACAACAGGTGGTGAAGTGGGAACAGGGGGCAGGGGGAGAGAGGGTGGGGGGGGGATGTAGGCAATTGTGGTAGATAACAGAAGAGCTCTATAGAAAGAGCTGAGACAAGGATTGGGTAATGGTAAGGAGGACTGATTAAAGGAAACAGTCACAGGTGCTAGAGGCAGAGAGGAGTAGGCAGAGCCTGGATTTGAACAGGCCAAGCTTAGGTATGGAGGAGATATCACTGCTGAGACAGTTCAACCAGCTAGGGGCCCTATGAGCAAAGGAATTTTGTCCCTGGGTGGTACGGCAGTGAGGGATTTGCAGGAGTTGAGATTCAGATCCCCTAGTGTGGCAAGGGTTACTACTGGGGCAAAGGAGAGCTTGGACTCTGGGGGGGGGTGATTGGCCCATGGTTATCTTCTTTGCCATAATGCAGGTTTGGTACTTTATGCAGTTTGAGAGTTGTAGCCAGCCAGTTTGTGCATAGAGGTCACACGTATGAGTGAGACTATGAGCTCCACTGATGAGCCGACAAGCTTTGTTGAGAGACATAGATATGCGTCTGAAGACAGTTACAGTAGCAGAGCCATATATGATCAGGCCATAGTCAATTATTTATTTATTTATTTTTGGGTAACTGGGTAGGTGCACTAGACACAAAAGTGACTATTTTCAGGCACAACCTGGGAGGTCACAACATAGAGAAATACAGGTACAAGGCATACAGTGTCAAGAAATGTACAGCACATTACATATCGGAAGTGAACAAGTTTAAGACAATAGTAGTACCAGGGCATATAGGTCCCGATTCTAGAAGGGTTACACCTGGCGTAACAGCAATTGCACCAAGTAGAATGGCACACGTAGCAACTTATTCCAGCAGTTGCAACATGCGCGATTCTCAAGGCCACTGATTTTCGGTTTTTACCAGAAAACCCAGGAAAATTCCGGAATTAGAGCTGCCTGAACACCAGTAAAAACAAAGATTTCATGGAATCTGGCATTTTGTATCAGATCAGTAAATCTACAAAAAGCTTGCATTTTCTTATAATTCCCTCCTGTACAAGTTTCAATTTGCTTTATTTAATGCTATGTACATTAAGGCTTCTTTTATTCTAATTATTTATCCACATACTAAAAGAATGATAGCAGAATCCTGGTAAAATCCAGAAATTAGAGTAACAATCACCGATGTAATTCCGGAATCTGAAGGCTTGAAAATGGAATTTCATTGTTTTAATCACCATAAATCAGTGGCCTTGGCAATTCTACATAGTGGCCTGTGACATGGCACAGGCCGCTTGCAACAAACAGCAGTTACACCGCATAAACCCCCTGCGACATGGTGCTAGGGGGTTTACGGCAGCAGGTGTGCCCCATTCTAGAGGGGCAGCCATAAAGTGCCCACATCGGGATTCTACAAGAACCCCCGGAGGAGATCCGGCAACATAAGTTATACCAGCATTTAGCTGGTATAACTTATGGACACCCCCGTGGGTCCCAATGGTACAGTTGGTTGGTATCCATCATTATTGAGCTGGTATTGTGTGTGTAGACCCATCGGCTGTCCAGCGGACAGTGCAGAGTTTCCATCCCCCCATGCCCAGCACACCCCAGTGAGGCCCCACAGGGCTACCCATACCCCCAGCCCCCGAAACATCCGTTAGCAGAAGCCCTGCAGTGCGGCACTGCCATCCCCCGCACCCGTGCCCCGAACCGCGAGTTGTCCACCGCATATGCGGCAATAACTACAGATCAATATAAGAAAAAAATATATAATAAAATAAATCCAGCCCTGGTAGTCTAGTGCCCCCCAACTGTACATAAATAAAATACATGAATCCCCATTTCCCTGGTAGGCTAGTGACCCCCCAACCCTGAACTGTACATACATAAAGAAAAGAACTCCATTTCCCTGGTAGTCTAGTGGCCCCTCACCCCGAACTGTACATAATAAAGAACAGAACTTAGTTTCTTCCTGGTAGTCTAGTGGCCTCACCCCCACACTCCAGCCATGCTAGCCCACCCAGCACCCCCAGCATTCAGAAATTTTGAGTGAATCTGTGCAGTAGCACTAATACTGCACTCAGTCAGTGGCTGGCTGTGGAGTGAGGAGTTGGGCTGTGCCAGTCACTGACTGGGGACGGGTGGGAGGGGTGCTGGGTGGGCTGGCATGGCTGGGTGGGGGCCACTAGACTACCAGAGAACTGGATTCTTTTTATTATTCATTTTACTTTATTGGCATATCCATTACATGTGCCGTGAACAAACATTAAGCTGGTGAAGATTTACAGAATAATCATAGATGATTGACTCGGAAACTTGTCGGAACTTAAAGTATTGTCCCTTTAGTTCTGGAAATTTAACAAATGCCCACTCATATGATATTAACTTACCCTGAGGAGCTAAGTCTCCCAACTTTAGGCCCTCTAGCGATCTCCAGAACCCAGGCAAAATTGGTGCCTGTTGTATTACGAAATGAATATTCTGTGTCAACATTTGTTCTAGCGAGTTCCGCCAGCTGACCCTTAGAAGTTTTTGGGCCTGCTGTGAGAACTGGATTCTGTTCTTTATTTATGTACAGTTCGGGGGACCACTAGACTACCAGGGAAATGGAATTCTGTTCTTTATTTATGTACAGTTCAGGGGGGCACTAGACTACCAGGGTAATGGAGTTTCATTCATATTCATTTACAGTTGGGGGGGCACTAGACTACCAGGGCTACCTATCAGCAGCATTTGCGGCTGGCGACTAAGGGGTCGAGGCATGGGTGGGGAAGGTTGACCACACCACCCTGCTGTTACGGCTTGCGACATGCTCGCCAGATACGCCTGCATTTCGGCGTACCTGGCTGCAAGTCACAAGTTGCAAGACTTAGCTACGATGACCCTGCCCCTACTAGAATAGGGCACAGGGTCAATGTCGCAGGTGCGGGTGGCGCAAGTTGCATTCGACGGCAACTTGGGCCACTCTTCTAATATCAGGCCCAGAAAGTATATTATACAAATAGAAGGTAAATGCCTGCAAATACAGTTGTAGTAATATCACATTTAAAGTGCGGAAATGCCAAAGAGTATCATTTCAGTATATAAGTATGTCATACAACCAGCTGACTGAATATCAGTTTCGGCAGAAGGTAGGGAGATAGGAAATGCAGAAGTATAGCATAGTGAGAGAGAAGGAAGAGAGAGGGAAAGGGATGGAAAAAAGGGGGTAGAATAGGATTAGTGGGGGAAGCAGTAGCTGAACAGCGACCCTTAAGGTTTCTGGAGTAAGGTGTTGCCTGTGCCTGTAGAGTAGTCCAATGCGAGTATTTGCAAATTTGGCGATGTTATTGATGTGGGCACCACAGGATAGGTTACAGTCAAAAGCGATCCCAAGATATTTAAAAGATTGCACTTGTTTGAGGGCATCTCCAAGGCAGTTTGTGATGGTCAGTGGGTGTAGCCTGTATTTGTTGTGGGAGCTGCTGAAAAGCATTGACTTGTTTCTTTTTTAATTTAGGAGCAATTTGTGCTTACTAAACTAGTTCTCCACTGAGGCAAAGCCTAGCTGTAGATTGTTTTGTAGGGGTTGGGGATCCTTATGGGTGGTGTGAATTATGGCGTCATCAGCATAGAGGATGATTTGTTCTGGGCAAGATTGTGGAAGGCTGTTCAGGAAGAGACTGAATAAAAGGGGACCCAGTATGGATCCCTGGGGGACTCCTGAGCAGACAGGTCTAGCATCAGAGAGGACATCTGCAATTTTAACTCTTTGGGATTGGTTTTCCAGATAACTTTTAAACCAGGCTATAGAGTCAGGAGAGAGCCCAGCATTCAGAAGCTGCTCAAGTAGTACACTTCCTCACATTGCTCTTGAATCTACCACTTGCAGCTTCATTGCATGTCCCCTTTCTCTTGTGCATCTTGTCTTCTGAAAAATATTCCACTCCTGTAGCTTACTTACTGCCATGAGGTATTTATAGGCCTCTATCATGTCCCTCCACTATTCCAGAGTGTATTAGTATAGCTGTAGTAGTTTTATTTATTTATGGTGACCTTCCCCAGAGGCCAAGGGCACCAGTACAAAGAGACAATAGCAAATAAATGAAACTGACAACAGTAAATATAAATATTAGTTTAACACTAATTTAAAATATAAAAACTAAAAGCAGGATTGCATACCCATAAATAGGTCACTCATAAATAAATAATATAGACATCAAAAGCCTGAGCAAATAGGTTTTTGAGTCCTTTTTTACAGACTTTTCTAAAGACTTCCACTGAGGTGTACATATTGAGGTCCTACAGTCTCTTCTCATAGGGCTTTGGATGCAGCCCCTGCACCACTTAAGTTGCCCTCCTCTGGACAGTCTCCACTCTGTGTCCTTCCTGAGATGTGGTCTCAACAACTGGACACAGTACTCCAGGTGTGATTTCACCAGCAATCTATACAGTGGCAACACCACCTCCCTTCTTCTGCCAGTGATACCTCTCCCTATTTATATATTATTTAATGATTTCACAAGTTTTACCAGGAAAGTTATACTAAGCTGGCAACAGCTCATTTCCTGATGTGTCCTTGGGAAGGAGGAAAAGGAGAGAACAGAACTGATCAAGGTAAAATGTATGATCTGCACCAGGGGTCAGGTAATCCTTGATATGCCGCAAAGTGGGTTACTGACACAGGGAATCACAGAACCCACCAGACAGGGGACAATCCTTGATCTGGTGCTGATGAATGGGGACCATGTCCAGGATAGACAGGACAAGGAGCACAGGGTAAGCTTGACCATCACACAGTGTGGTTCTGGTTGGACATAGGCAGGGAAAATGCCCCACTAAGATCACAACCCTGGATTTTAGAAAGGCAGACTTCAGGAAGATGGGTGAGCTGCTAAGGAGTCACCTGGCAAGCATCAGAGTGGATAGGGGGTGGACCAAAGTGGTCCATCATCAAGGAGGGAATAATGGTTACCACAAGGGAGTGCATTAGACTCAAAGGGAAGAACTCTAGAGCCAAAGTACCCAGGTGATTAAGCACTGAAGTCATCCAGGCAGTAAGGGAAGAGAGATCACCCTACAAGAAATTCAGGAAGGGGAAGGAGAGGATAAGGGGGGAGGGTGCACAGATGTTTTGATGCAGGTGGACAGGGTGTGGACAGGTTTCTAGCATTGAGGGTAGATAAATCTTCATGCCTAGATGGCATACACCAAAGTGTGCTCATGAAGCTGATGGAAGAGCTTGCAGATCCATTGGCTGACCTGTTCAATAGTTAGCTGGAGTTGGGCCTGGCACTGAACGACTGGAGAATGGCACATGCAGTGCCCTTGCATGTAACTGTCCCAAGGACAATGTAGGAAACTACAGTGTGGTCAGTCTGTCCTCAATCATGTGCAAGCTCATGGAGACCATGCATAAAGATGGTTAGTAGAGTATCTAGATGATTATGGTCTCCAGGATGAGAGGCAACATTGGTTTACATGAGGGAGGTCATATCAAACAAATCTGCTTGACTTCTTTGACTGGATCACTAAAATAATAGACAGAGGCCAAGTGGTGGACATACTTTACTTGGGCTTCAGCAAGGCCTTTGAATCTGTACCTCACAAGAGGTTGATCAGGAAGTTGGTGAATCTAGGGGTTGGCGAGAAGATGACTGTGTTGGTGGAAAACTGGCAAAGGGGCAGCACCATGTGAATGGTTGTGGGAAGTGAGCTCTTCAGCATGAAGGAGGTCACCAGTGGGGTCCTATAGGGTTTGGTGCTCAGACTGGTTTTGTTCAATGTCTTCATCAGTAATAAGGGGGATGACATTAAGGGCAAAATGTGCTTATTCGTGGATGACACCAAGCTCTGTGGGAGTGTGGACACAGCAGAAAGGATACTAGACCTAAGGTAACATCTGGAAAAGCTAGAGATGTGGTCCAGTATTTGGCAACTTGGTTTCAGTGCAAAGAAATGCAAGATCATGCACACTGGAGCCAAGAACCCGAGGGCTGAGTTCAGCCTGGGAGGGGTCCAGGTATCTGCAACTGAGGATGGGAAGGAAGACCTGGGAATGATGATCACTAGTGACCTGATGCACTCCATGCAATGTAAGAAGGCAGCAGGAAAGGCAAATAAAATGCTGGGCTGCATTGCCAGGGGATCAACAACAGGTGGGAGGAGGTAATACTGCTCTTGTACAGGTCATTACTGAGGCTGCAGCTAGAGTACAGTGTACAGTATCGGTGTCTATAACTTAGCAAAACCTTAGCCAGAGCCAATACAGCTGTATCAAGCTGCCAAATGACCAAAGTTACACATGTTCGAAGAAAATTTTGAAAAGCCGGGTGTAACTTGACCATTTTTTGTAATTGTTTAACCATATTTTCAATATGGCATTTTTGGGACCACACCTCATGAAGAGTGTCACTGTCATTTCATTCACTTGTCCCAAAAGGTGATTTTGCAGAGCAACCATGCCCATTCTGTGCCACAGGTGCGAAAATGCTTTTTGGACAGGATGTGAAAAATGACAGCTATACTGTTAATAAGGAGGTGTGCAAAAATGGCAATGTTGAAAATCTAGAGTGAAAATATTAAAAACTGGCAAAGTTAGGAGCGTGCATAGAAACTGCACAACACACACACTCATAATGCAATCATTTTCTGGAATTTTTTCACCAGATTTGCAACACAGGCTTTTTGGGACCCCACCTCATGAACAGTGGCACTGTCATTTCATTAATTGGTCCCAAAAGGTGATTCCACACAGTAACCGTGAAATCACCTTTTGGGACTGAGTAATGAAATGACAGTGACAGTGTTCATGAGGTGGGGTCCCAAGAACCTTTGTTGAAAATTTGGGGCAAAATTCCTGAAAATAATTGATATATTAATATAAGTTGAAAACCCCATTGACTGCCATTATACCATGCTTACCTTTTGATTCTTTAGTTTGTGGTTCAGCTTTGAAGAGTGTAGGCATATCCCAGTCCAGAGAAGATGACAGCGCCAACCTCAGAGGTAAGTATGGGGTAAGGGGGTAGGAAGTGGTGCTCAGTGGGGGTCAGTGAGAGGGGGATGGGGGACTGGGCTGATGATGAGGGACCATTTTCTTTTTTACAGGTAAAAAAACAAGATGTTGAGGGACAGTTTTCTTTATTTACAGGAAAACAAACATACATTTGGGCACAATGAGGTGGGCTCCCAGTGTTCAATATGAGCTGGGGGTACATGATGCTGACATGGGGATTGGGCACCCTGATGTTGGCAGGGGTAAAAGAATAAAAAAAAAAAAATTTGGACACACTGGGGTGGGCTCCAGTGTGCCACATGAGTTGAGGGAGTTACATGATGCTGACATGAGGGAATGGGCACCCTGATGTCGGTGCAGGGATAGGAAACGGAGGGAGTGGAGAGGACCAGCAGCAGTGGGAGGCAGTGAGAGGGTTTTATTAGCTGCCAGTGCTGGGAGGGAATGGAGGGGTCGGGGAGGACAGGAGCAGTGTTAGGGTGCAGGAGGAGTGCCATTCACAACATGGCAGCAGTGATTCAACTGTGTATGTGCAGCTTTTGTGTATGCATAGTTGCGGTGAATGCCATTCTGCCATTCACAAGATGGCAACGCCAGCAGAACTGTGCATGCATGCAAGGTGCGCATGCGAAGTTCTTGTCCCAGAATGCAGAAGTAACAGCTGAAATCGTGTGTCTGTAGTGAATGATCATGGTGGAGTGTTACAAACTCCATTCGACTTTCAGAAGCAAACTTCCAAAAGTCCAACGGAAGGTGCCATGATCAGTCATTTTAAGGGAAAAGATCAATCCCAAAATGGCTGTAGGCTCTGCCCACAGCCCTAAAAATGACATAAACCTGCTGGAGACATTCCAAAGGAGGATAACTAAGATGATCATAGGCCAGCAGCATAGAACGTACAAGGAGAGGTCAGAGACCTTGAATGTGTACTCCCTGGAGGAGAGGAGAGTGAGAGGAAGAGGGGGAAGGGACATGATTGAGACCTTCAAGCCTTTGAAAGGAATAAATAGGGTGGACAAGGATGGTCCCTTCAAGCTTAGTGGGGACCAAAACATGAGGTGACACAGTCTTATGCTGGAAGGAAGGAGGTTTCGGAGAAAGTCAAGGAGGCAATTCTTCATGAAGAGGGTGGTGGCAGTTGCAATGAGCTTCCTATGGAGGTGGTTTCACTGAAAAAGTTAGGTAGATTGAAGAGAGGCTGGGACAGAGTTAAGCAGAAAATAAAGGTCAAGAGAAGGGAGGACGGAAGAGAAAGGTAGATTGGGGTCAGGGTCAGTAGTTGATGCTAAGGACCCTGCAATATAAGCAGATTTGATAAGCCTAATGGCATTATTTTGCTAGCTTTGTCATATGTTTGTACAAAAATAATACAGCAGCATGGAAATAAATAATATATAAAAATTTCAAGTAAATACTGCAGAATAAAAATTGCCATACTATAAACCTCTGTCATACTACTATACCTATGAACCCCAACATCCCATTGGACCTGCCAGTTGCACTGCTTCCCACCCTGAGTTCAACAGATACGATTACTCCCAGGTCATTTTCCTGCTTGGTGACTGCCAATACCTCTTCTCCCATTTTGTACTCTGTCTCAGGGACTCTGGGCCCCAGGTGCATGATTTTGTACTTTTCCACATTGATACCCAGCTGCCATTCCATTGACCACTTCTCAAATTATCTCAGGTTTCTGCACAATCTTTCCAGCCCCTCTGGACTGTCCACTCTATTGCAGATTTTGATATTATCCAAAAAGAGACATACCTTCCCTTCCAGTTCATTTGCAATGTCACTTATAAAGACATTGAATCAGACTGGTCCTAATTCTGATCCAAGCGACACCTTGCTGGTCATTCTGTCTTCTCTAGAGTGAACTCTGTTTACCACCACCATTTATCACCTCTCCCATAACCAATTTCTTACCCAGTTTACCACCTTAGAATCCAACCCTAAGCTGATAGGTTTCCTTGAGTCTTCTATGTGGAACAGTGTCATAAGACTTACTGAAATCTAAGTAGACCACATCTACTATCCTATCCTGATCTATTTGTTCATCCTATGAACTTATTACTGCTTGAATCTCCCTACCTGGCTCCCTCCCAATCCTCATCAGATCTCTTTATACATCTCCCCGCTTGCCCCCTGACTCCCTGGTCAGCTGCAGTTCTTCATTAGTCTCTGATTGTCCACAAAGTGAACTTATCCTAATGAGGGATTTTAACTTCAACTTGCCTCTCCCCGGCCTCCAAAACCTACACCTAAGAAATAGAATCTCTTATCCTCACCCAGTTATGTCTGAACCAACATCAAGCAATGTGAGCGAGTATTACTGAGTGGCTCAATATGAGCGACTCAATGATACCTCTCACCTTTAGAGTAAGTGGAAAAAAGAGCATTGAATGATTATAGTGAAGAATGATTATAGTGAGTGTAGTACTGAGGGACATGCGCTACACTCACAAGAAAGGAGATAAGTAAACCAATTTGGCCAAGACCAGCTCAGCTCGCCATGTGGTGTAGTGGTGGCATGAGCCACTGCCCTTGGAGCCTGTGGTGCCGGTTCAGATTCTGGTGCAGGAAGCTATTTTGCTTCCTGGGGGGGGGGTTCTATTTTCTTCTATGTCCATTCCCCCTGGAGTTTACAATCTATATTTTGGGGGGTGCGGGGGGTTTTTCCCCTGTATAATAAAATAGTTTTTAGTTTTGATTTCCAATTAAGTAGGCGACCAGTGCTGTGAGGTTCACTTTTTTCACATTGGGCGGTTGTTGAGTTGCGTTACATGATCAGTGGTCTTAAAGATTTGCCCTTATGGGGCCCTGTGAGAGGAAATAGAATGGGAACTGCTTCTCAGAGTGGTGAAGGAGGTGCCACGGATCAATGAGACCCAAACCGTCCATCAATTCATGCAGCACCCTCTGCCCCGGGGACAGACCCCACCTACTCAAACTTGATTTGTCTAAATCTGGCTGATAGACCAAATTCCAATATCCTCCTCTAAAAATTGGGAGATTGGAGAAGGGAGCTAAGAGAGGGAGCAGCTTGGTAAAAAAGGTGGGGTAATCAGAATTTGGACAGTAAAAGGAATCCAACACCTCCTGAGAAAGTCCAAGTTTCCCATGTAAGAGTACGTGACATCCTTCAGGGTCCCAATATTCTTCAATCAGTTAAAAGGACACCCTCTGACTGCTATTACCAACACCAAATACTTGTCCTACCCACTCATGACAAAAATAGTGAATATCCTCACAACTAAGGTGGGTTTCTTGTAAACAGGCAATACCTGACTTGAAGTCCTTTAACATGATGGAGCACCATATGATGCTTGCACTTATCTTGGGACCCTTTAATATTCCAGGTTGTTATCAAGAAAGGACCCGGCATACCACTGTGATATTAGTTAGCTTAGGCAGACCACTCACTACTGAACAAACAGCAAAGGAAAGACTGAAAAGATTTGCTGAGCTACTACCCTGACCCCCTACCCCCCAACCATGTATCTCCCCAAAAACCCATAATAACAAATGTCCACGGGCTAATCCACTCCCCTCCATACAATGAAAAAGTATAAACCCAGCTGGCCCAGTGGTGCTGAGGGTTGAGGCACTGGATGCCACACCTCGCACTGTGCCGGTGACCCGTGTTCGGGAATGAACTCGAGCTGCCAGGAGCTGGCTGGGGGAAGGAAGGATTGAGCATCCTGCGACAGCTCTCCTTCCTTTGGGGCAGGTGAGGACCATGCACTGCACTGCAATGACACCCAGTGGAGGCTGGGTGTTTGGCAGGAAGTGGGGCATTTACAAGGGGGTGGAGCCAGTGGACATCTGCACTCAGTGCACTGACGTCAGTGCACGTCTGGCTCCTCAGTGGGCATACAAAATTCCTGATCCCGACTCATGAAGCAGCCTCTGTGCCTGGCCTGTATGGCTCTCTGCCACTCCACCATCGCCGACTTGGTATGAATTGTAGTGGGCCACTACAACCCTGAACCCCGCCTGGGGAGGGAAGCCAGGAGGCAATGCCGGGTAGCCGGCACCTTTCCCCATCATAGGCAGGCAGACAGCAGTACCACGGCCCAACCCTGGGGGGACAGCCAGGGAGTAACGGTGATAGTAGAGGTCGGTGGTAATAGGAGGGCAAGGTAGATGCACTCAGTTGGCTGATACCCACAGAGCAAGGGGCAAAAAGCATACTAAATAAAAAAAAGTAAAAGTATAAACCCATATAAATGACAAATGTCACAGACTTTAAAGAAACATGAATTCCCCCCCAGTCCTAGTGACTACAACTCCAAAATCCCTAGATCCATGATGACTTAAGACTTTCATCACAAGCCTTCCCTTCCCCTCCCCCTCCCCCCATAGAATGATGCATCCCTTTGTTACCAAAGCAATACTTAGAACCATCAAAGAGAACAAATTTATGAGCATTTATAACATTCCTGAATAATGTTCACCTTGAAGCTCAATACCCTGCCATTCTTTTTTTCCTTTTTTATTATAGAATAATTTTTATTATGTTCCATATAGAAGTATAGTATCACATACATTCATGCTCATAGAGAGGTAACATGTTCCATATGCGCCAAGGTGAAGTTCCACTAACTTTGAGTATTACAGACAGATAGGAACAGGAATAATGGTTATAGAAATGAAATATCATGTAGTCAAAGAGGAGGGGTCACAGACTAGGTTAGGAATTTTGCAAAGAGGTGATTGGAGATAGGCTTCCCATCTGGCAGCATATTGGTCCATACGACCTAGGTAAGTACAAGATAAACATTCTAGTGAAGCTAATCTAGCTAGTGCCTCATGCCACTGGGAGTGAGTCAGAGGAGTAGGTCAACACCAGTACATAAGTACAAGTCGCTTAGCCTCTATAAGTATAAGTACAACCCATTGCCTCTGAGGTTGAGTTAGAGCAGTTAGGATGGTAGTGTCTCCTAGAAGGAGTTTCGGATGAGAGAGGTTGATCTGGAGGCCCAGTATTGTAGAGCAGTCCTGAGTTATAAATGCCCAGAAGTGTGAAAGCAGAGGGCACGACCACAGAATATGAAGTAGATGTGCCCCAGGTTGCTGACAGCGCCAACAGTTAGAATGTTGTGAAAGGCAGTGGGAGTGTAGAGATGATGGTGTATGATACCAAAGCAGCAGTATCTTGAGCTGCAAAAAACAGCTCTTGGTATCCATAAAGCTATAATGACAATCTCGGAAATAACAGTTACAGGAGTCCTCAGAAATATGGGTATTCAGGATAGCCATTCATTTCAGTCGGCATGCAATTGAGGGGTCTACCTGGGCATCTCTCCAGGTCCTAAAAAATCTTCAGATAAGGCCCCAGCTGAGGGGATTTTGTGCCTGTGGGCTAGCCAGTTCCATTTGGAATCTGAACATGTACAGGCCATATTGGCTAGTATAGCACTGCGTAATTGAAGAAATTTCCAAAGGTCATTGCTCGGGAGATGAAATTTGTGTCAGACTTGTTCAAAGGACATCAATACAGAGGAGCCAGGAATGCAAAGGTCCTGTATATAGTGGATGCTCTGGGCTTCCCATGTGAGCCAGTGTATGGGAGTGTCACCAACTGCCAAAGCCTGGTTATGCCACAAAGGAGTGTAGAGCCATGGAGGGGCTTGGGCAGCCCAAGGTGTATGAGTTAGAGTCATTAGCGAGTGCCAAGCCCATTTGGTTTCAGCTATTAAGGGGGGCAGCGTGCACCGGTTCCAGCTCCGGGGGTGTAATAACAAATGCAGATTTGTATCTGCCACCAGATCAGATCCAGTTGAACCCAAAGCGGGAGGGGTATTGGACTAGGAACAAACCACCTAGTATCCATAGCGGCGGTGCATGACAGATGATATCCTTGAAACCAAGGAGAACCCAGCCCCCCTTTGGACCAGTGTGCTCTCAGTGTGCTCTTGTTCCATCTGGGAGATTTCCCTTCCCACAAGAACCTAGACACTTGAGTTTCAAGAGAAGCATAAAGTTTGGGCGAAAGATGTATTGGGAGATTTTTAAAGATGTACAGTACATGATTCGTGGCAGTAAGAGCATGTGAACTGCTGCCACCTTTCCAGGCAAAGATAGCTGAAGTCTTTTCCATCTCTCTATCTCTGCAGTCATTTGAGATAGTAACGGCGACACATTGGCTGGCTCTAGATCCAACCATTTGAAAGGAATGGTTATGCCGAGGTAGGAGAAACCCTGCATTGCCCAGAGAAGCTCAGTTCCTTGTAAGCAAGTTTTATTACAAGCTGAATTCAACGGGGCCAGGAGTGTTTTTCTCTGATTAGCACAAAGGCCCAATAGAGCTGAGAATGTCTGTAGTAAGGGTAAAATATGCTGTATTGCCTGCTCTGGATGAGAAAGAGTTAGCAACAAATCATTGGCATAAGCCGCCACCAAATAAGATTTCCCAGCAACCTCAATGCCAGTAATATCATGTGACGCGATAAGAGACCGAATGAGGGGGTCCAGAGCAACCAAGAAAAGAAGAGGGGATAAGGGGCACTCCATTGGGTACCCCTATACAGTGGAAAGGGCATGAAAATAGTAGTGTTGGTCAAGATCCTAGCCATCGGGGATCCATAAAGTGTTGACACCCACTGACAAAAAAAACGGTCCAAAGCCATATCTTTTTAAGACTTGGTGCAAGTAATGCCACTCAATGGAGTCGAAGGCTTTAGTAAAGTCTATTGCCAGTGCAGCCATTGGGTCTGAGGAATGGGAGGCTATCCATTTTAGGTTAAGGAGGAGTCTTGTTGTCTGCACCCGATTTGCCTCACATGAAACAGACCTGGGCCAGATGAATGATAGTCGGGAGCATCTCCAGCATCCTGGTGGCTAGGATCTTGGCCAAGATCATTGTGTTTACCAAAAGTAGTGAGATCGGCTGGAAATTTGCACAGTCCAGGGGATCATTAGACTTTTTCGATAGAAGGGTAATGAAGGCCTCTCTCATAGATTGGGGGAATGCACCAGCTGCATGGGTCTCCTGAAGTGCAAGGAGTAGCGGCTGAGATATGTCTTGTACCAATTTTTGATATAGCTCAATCGTCATGCCATCCGGACCAGGAGTCTTTCCTTTGGCCATTTGGGACAAAGCTTCACATAATTCTATTGGGGTAAGGGGGCATCTAATGTGGACACCTGTAATGCGGTAAGCCCCGGTAAGTCAAACTGTTGGCAAAATGTATCCAACTCCTGTTCTACGGATGTTGGGGAAAGGTCAGGCTGCGACTTATATAAGGTCTGATAAAAGGCCTTCATGGTGTCATTGATGTCTTGAGGGGTATGTACAATCTTACTGGATATGTTACAGAGGGCATGAACGCGAGTGGCAGCTTGTTGCTTCCGGAGCCGAAATGCTAACAATCTGCCACTCTTTTCTCCCCCATCCCAGTATGCATGTTTTGATCGCAATAGAAGCCACTCGGCCTTTTGATTCAGCGTGGCATTAATTTGGTACTTAAGGCCCACAATGCACCAAATAAGGGAGTTGTCACTCCGAGAGGCATGAGAAGCTTTGAAACAGGACTCTAGTCCTTCCAATTCTGCTTGCCAATAAGCTAACTTAGCTTTACGTGCCTTGTTTTTGGCTGCTGAGAAGGCGATTATACAGCCTCTAAGAACTGCTTTAAATGCTTCCCAAACCATACCCGCAGGAATGCCACAGTTTGCATTAATAGCAAAATACTCCTTGGTAATTTGGGAAATTGTTTTGTGAAACCCTGGGTCCTTCAATAACAAAGGGTTGCATCTCCACCGAGTACCTGTTTTGGATTGTCCCCATAGTGTATAGGAGGTAATCACCGGGGCATGGTCGGAGATAATAATGTTCCCAATTGTGGTATTAAGAACATTTTGAGTGGCTGCTGTATTAGCAAGGAAGAAATCTATGTGACTATATGTAGAATGTACCTTGGAATAAAAGGTATAATCCCATCAAGAGGTATTATTGCTACACCAGAGGTCCGTTAAGCCCCATTCCTCTCACAGTTCATGAAGGGCCAAGCTGGCCTTGGACCTGGTCTGAGGAGTAGGGCTTCGACTTGTCCAGAAATACATCTAAAACCATATTGTAGTCTCCACCCACTATTAGAGGAAGGGTGCCATCGGCCATGGATACGGAGGAAATAGCCTGGCTAATTGATGGAAAAAATTCTGTATGGTCTGTGTTTGGGAGCATGCAGGTTGCAAATAATCAGTTTCCCCCCAGAGGAAGAACGTTTAGCAACGACTCATCTGCCTTGTGGATCATGTCTGGATTCCTCCAAGATAGAACTCGAGGTATGCCGGATAAGAATGGCTACCCCTCTTGTCTTGGAGGAGGCCAAACTTGCACAGATGGTACCGACCCAATATTTCTTTAGCCATGGAACCACCTTCTTTAAAAGATGGGTTTCTTGAAGCAGGGCGATATTTGTATGCAGTGAACGGAGATGTTGGAGCACCTTAGTTTGTTTGATGGGATGGTTCAGACAATTAACATTCCAGGATACAACCACTGTTGGGGAGCTGGTGTGACTAGCCGAGGCTGTAGTGGGGCACATGGAGATTGTAACCACAGAAAGCGTGTACTTACTGAAAATGCAAGGATTGTACCTGGGATATAACTCACCACACTGACTGTACTAGGAGTCCTTGTGTTAACCTAGGCTGCCAGATGAGAAGAAGGAAAGGCTCAGAGAAGAGAAGGAAATACATACCTCACAAGGGCAGCTGCAGTGAAACAAACACAAAAAAGAGGTTATGAACAAACACAGTCAATGTACCTAGTAACAATTAGCTGGGAAGCAGATATTAAAAGATATCCGAACTAGCTACAAAAACCAAGCTGTTAAGCAACTCTAACAGATTCTAATATAACACTGCACAACAGCGCTATAGGATCGAGGCTACCAGTGAAAGAGGCAAACTTAAAACTGTTAGCCTCAGCTTCGTGAGCTCTCAAATCCTAATATATAGGAGGGATTGGAACCAAGTGGATTTGAGGCCTCTGATGTTCTAATATGCCTGAGGTCAGGTGTCTGACCCACAGGAGAGGAAAGGAAAAAGGGGGGGACCCTTAGGAGGTACCAAGGGGATACAGGAGAAGACTTTAGGAGAAGGGGAAGGTGGGGTAACCACCTTGCCTACAAGGTAGAGGTCCCATACCAACACCACCACCATGTATTGGGGGAGAAAGATGCTACCCTGTCTTACCCCCATTTACACTGACTATTATGCAGCTGCTGCTACAGAGCTAAACCAGCAACATGGAGAAGTGTGGGAGCTAAAAGGAAAACAGAGCTAGTTATGCTACTTAAGCCAAGGTATCCATGACGTTGGAAAGCCGCCTCCCAGACATCCATCTAGGTATGGGCGCAGGAGAAGGTATAATGGTATCAACCCCACAGCTTAATTGCAACGTCTAACAAACCGTAACCCAAACCAGAAAACAGTTCAAATTCAGCCAGGAAGATTTTCAGCCCGTTCAGTGCTCGAGGAGGGGGAGGGCACATGCTCAGAAGTATCCTTGGTCACTGCAGCAGTGTACGAGATCAACAATGGTCTGACAGGAGTCAGAATGTCCACTGCTTCCACAAGTGAGGCTTCAGAAATATCAGCCCAGTCTGTGCCTGGAGTAGTGTCTATATCAGAGGAATCAATGGTGGCAGACTGAGCACTGCGAGGGTGAGAGGTTCTATCTTCTCGAGACATTTTTGCAGGAAAGGCCATCATGGAAACATCTTGGGCAGTCGATTCCAGCTTCTAGCTCTTTGTTTCTGTCTAGTGGAGGGCATCGACACCCGTTGAGGCAATGTGGGGTTGTCTTTAGATGAGGAGAGCAGAGCCATGACTGGTCACAACTTAGAACAGTCAGGAGGGCCCCTGGTTACTGGGGGATCATTTTGTAGTGCTGCAGGCCGGCCATCATTACTGTTCTCTGGCTGCCTGTGTCTGTCTGTATGGTTCCCTTTTGGACTGTTGGACTCCCAAAGCCTCCTGGGATATGTAGTTGGGAGAGGCAGTTCTGGACAGAATTTAGCAAGCCACTTTTCTACAGTTGACGGGTGATCGGCCAGGAGTTCCCTGCCATCCTTTGCCACGAGCAACCTGGTGAGCCCCATGAATTTGAAGTGGAAATTGAAATTGTAAAAAAATTTCTTGAGTGGTGCGAAGGCCCGTCATTTGTTTGCCGTCTCATGAGCAAAGTCTCTATAGAATAAAACCGGAGTCCCCTGCCAACGCACCTCCCCTAAGTCTCTTGCAGCCCTTAGGATTTTTTCCTTTGTTGTATAACGAAGAAAGTATGCAATGACTGGCCTTGGCAGAGAAGAGTTCTTATCCCTCCTGATGGTTATCCTGTGCGCCCTCTCCATGTCTATCTGTCCCCTCCATCTCTCACCCAGCATTACGGGTAGGGACTATTTTAAAAATCTGTCCATATTCTGCCCCTCAGCCCCTTCTGGAATACCGATAATACGCAAATTATTTCATCTGGCTCTGTTCTCTTGGTCCTCCAATCTATCCCATAACATTACTGTTTTTAATTCCCGTAGCTGCAGACGGAGCAATAGTTTAGATTGTTGCTGTTCACAAGACTCCATCCGTTGTTCAGAGACGTTCATGCGGTCTTGTAAGCTTCTAACCTCAGCCACCGTACCTAATAATGTAGTACTGATATCATCAACTTTATTTAATACTGTCTCTAACATGTGTGTTATGTATTGCAGGGATTCATTAACTGAGGGCTCCTTTGGAGGTGGCTGGGTTAGTGGGTCTGACTAGCTGTTGTCACCTTGAGAAGCCATGAGAGGTCAGGAAGATTGGCAAGGACAGGCAGGTAACAGATTGCTTCAGCTGGTATATGTTGGGAGTGAGGAAAACAAACCCCGCTTACCCGGTTGTTCCGCTGACCGTTGTCGTGTCACAATGTTGGTGAGGCCTGCACGGCCTGGTGACCATTACGATACTCAGGATCAGTGCTTAGTACAACCGCAAAACCATGTCTATTTAACTTTTTGTAAGTGCTGGTAAGCAAGGGTGGGGGGGGTTACCCTTACAAAAGCAGTAAATAGGGAATGGAAAGGCCTTAACGCTGAAGATCCGAAAATACCAAACCCAGAGCAAGCTCAAAGATTTCGGCTTCCATCTTGTTGGTGGCCAAACTACACCCCCCAATACCCCACCATTCTTGTACAAGCTTAAAGTAGCAGGGACCTAGAATGTATTAAAGGGGCTAAAAAAAAAAGGAAGTCAAATGCCCAAAGGAAAGAACAAAAAGAAAAAAAAAATAATTAACCCTACAGAATTTAAATATGTCCTTGGCCACAAAACAAAGCACCTGTAAACTAACAGTCCTACTGTACTATTCATCAGAGTAATAACAGCTGTGCCATCATTCAAAACAAAAGAGATATAACAGAAAAAATGCACCCGATATCTGTGGACAAATATATGGTAATACTCTCTGGTATACACTGAAATTCAAAAGAAGGAGGCAACTGCCATTCAAAATCGTAAACACTGCAATGACAACCATCCAGAAATATTTCTCACTCAAGAATGTAGGAGAGCCCTGACAGGAATAAACTACAGGGAAGGCAAAAATCAGTCTGGAAAACAGAGTCGGGAATCTTTACAAACTCCAGTAGAAAAAGCATTCCAGCAGAGCAGGCTCCCACCTTCTGGTCATCTAAATGCAAAATGCAAGGCAGATCCTCAAAAATTATACACTGGGCCAAGAAACAAGGGAGAAGACTCAGAGCCACTAAATTCTCTTTGGTGTCTCTTGAACCAGCAATACGTCACAGCTGTAATAGTCTGGCAAAAACCATGACAAAAGGAGCAAGAACTGCTATTGAGTCAGAGGTGCAGTAATATTAGCAAAATGAACCGTCCCATGCCCAACATCCTGATAGACTTTCAGCAGCATGAATGTTAATGAAAATATCAAAGCTACAGAAATTCAGAATACACATAAGGAGCCAGAAGAACTGTGGGTCACCCTGGAAACAGGAAATGGGACAGCCATAAGAACTGGGGTTGTCTACAGGCCCCCAGACCAGAGGGAGGACATAGACACATTACTGTTAGAAGATATACAAAACATGACAGCTAAAGGGAGGTTCTGATAATGGGAGACTTCAACATGCCAGATACAGATTGGTCAATACCAGCAGGAACATCTGCCAGAACTAGACTCATAGTGGATTCCTGCAGGAGGGCCTCAAACAACTGGTACAGCAACCCACAAGAGACAGGGCTATCCTAGATCTAGTACTGACTAACAAAGAAGGATCACAGATCTCCAGGTAGAAGGTCACCTGGGGGCCAGTGACCATCACATGGTATGGTTCAATTTGGCTACTACATCTAAATCATCCCATTCCAAGGCAAAATATGGGACTTCAGAGGAGCTGACTTTGATAAGATGGCCAACAGAGTTAAGCTAGCCTGGCAAAAAGAAACACAGGTGAGGAGGTACAGGCAAAGTGGGCAAGCATTGGATGATACAATGCTTGAAACAACATCCATTGTGTTAGACAGAAAAGGAAGTGCAAAAAGAAGGAAACCACTTTGGTTCTCAAATACAGTAGCAGAAAAGGTCAGAGCCAAAAGGCTGGCCTTCAGAAAATATAAGGAAACACAGCAGGATGAAGATAGGGGCATACCAAACTGCCTAAGGAAGCAGGTAAGGCAGTAGGCAGGCAAAGTCCCAAACTGAGAAACACTAGCACAAACAGTAAAGAAGGTGACAAGACTTTCTATAGATACATTAGTGAAAGAGAAAGTCCAGAGGGGTATTGCTAAGCAATGGAGAAAAGGGAGCATGTGAGGAGGAGGACCCTGTAAAGGCATCTATCCTAAATAGATACTTTGCTCAGTATTCACTGAAGAGAAGGTGGGGCAGGGCACACAGCTCAGCATCATGGACACAGGGGGAGGGAGGTGAGCACTACTCCTTCACAAAAGAAAGGGTCCTACAAAAGCTTGCTAAGCTCAGGGTGGATAAGGCAATGGGACCTGATGGCATACATCCCAGGGTACTTAAGGAGCTAAAGGAGAACTAGCAGAGCCATTAGCAGAATTGTTTAGTGAGTCTCTGAGCACAGGAGAGGTCCCAGAAGACTGGAGAAGGGCTCATGTGATCCCACCCACAAGAGTGGTAGCAGGAGGAGGCGGGGAACTACAGACCCGGTCAGTCTTACCTCAGTAGTAGGCAAGATTATGGAAGCCTCCTTAAGGAAAGGATAGTGCAACACCTGGAATCCATAGGGCACAGGATCCAAGACAGCATGGGATTACAAAGGAAGGTCCTGTCAAACTAATCTCATAGATTTCTTTGACTGGGTAACCAGAGATGGTGGACCAAGGGGAGCAGTTGATGTGCCTACCTGACTTCAGCAAAGCTTTTGACACTGTTCACATAGAAGATTGATAAATAAGCTAGGTAGGCTCAGGGTGGGTCAGAAGTTGGTCAACTGGGTGGCAAACTGGTTGACTGGCAGAAAACAGAGGTGGTGGTAAATGGTATATACAGTCAGAAGAGATGCAAGTCACAGTGGGGTACCTCAGGGATCAGTCCTGGGGCCAGTCCTATTCAACATCTTCATTAGTGACCTAGCAGATGGACTAGAGGGTAAGGCTTGTCTGTTTGCAGATGACACCAAGATCTGCAACAGAGTAGATGATCCAGATGGGGTGGGCAGAATGAGAAGAGATCTGGATAAACTAGCAGAATGGTCAGAAGAGTGGCAACTGGGATTTAATGCAAAGAAGTGCAAAATCATGCACATAGGGAAGAGAAACCCTGAAGCCACTTATAGGCTGGGAGGAGTTGCTAGCAGTCACAAGGAAGAAAGAGACTTGGGCATCATCATCACTGATGACCTGAAATCATCAAGCAGACGTCTAAAGCAGTAGGTAAGGCTAGGGGGTGTTAGGGTGTATTAGTAGGGTATCACCAAGTCGTAAGAGGGAGGTAATAATCCCTCTGTACAAGACATTGGTTAGGCCCAAATCTGGAGTACTGCGTGCAGTATTGGAGGCCACACCTTCACAAGGACATTAACCAAATTGAGGCAGTCCAGAGAAGGGCAACCAAAATGGTGCAGGGACTGCATCAGAAGACATATGAGGACAGATTAAGGAGCTCAATATGTATACCCTTGAGCAAAGGAGGGAGAGGTGATATGATCGAGACATTTAAACACCTTAAGGGCATAAACAAGGTGAAAGAGTCTAACATGTTTAAATATAAGAAAAATAGCAGGACAAGAGGACACAGCATGAGATTAGAGGGAGGCCAATTAAGGGGAATGTGAGGAAATTCTTTTTCACAGAAAGGGTGGTAGATGCATGGAATGGCTTACCACAAGAAGTAGTGGCTATGAATACAGTGCAGGGCTTCAAACAGGCATGGGATAGGCATAAGGGAGCAATACAAATGACTATGAATAGATAGGTCACTGACATAGCAAAGGCCGATGGCACATTTATAAGGTAGAAAAAGAAATGGGCAGACTGGATGGGCCTTGCGGTCCTTATCTGCCGTCAACTTCTATGTTTCTATGTTTCTATGTTTCAGCACACAGGGATTCAAGATAACAAATCAGACAAAGACCTTTCATTGATACTACAAAAACAGACAATTCTTTCCACAGTTTCAATGTAAGCTGCAAGTCAGAATGGAAAGAAAATAATGGCACTTACATCCAACAAAGTTATTTAAAGAGGGCAGAGATGATCGTACTTCACCGTTAAGTTAGAGACTTAAACAAATTGGGGAACAAAGTAGGAAGCACCTTGAAAGTTTACCACTGGTCTCAAAGCTCTTATAGGACCCTTAAAATTTGACCTGCAAGCCTGGCCAATTAAAGGCAGTATAGTGCAATATAGTACAGTGGTTTAAGTCTCTGAGCTGCAAATCTGGACACCTGGGTTTGATTCCCACAGTCCCCACTTGCATACTGTGTGACCCTGAGCAAGTCACTTTAATTCCCTGTGCTCCCAGGTTACACCTGTAAACAAGCTTTCAGCTTAGTGTGTCTCACCTGGTTAAACAATTGGGGGAAAAAAAAGTACATGGAATCTGATCTGAGATGTAAATAGCTTGGATACAATCGGGCTATACGCTGCTCTCTTTTGATGAACAGATCGGGGCAGGTCTTCCACAATCTTAATTGTGTTACTCTCCCTGGTAACTGTTTTTATTTTATTGATTGATTGATTGAATTTGTTGACCCCGTAGGCCCACTGATACTAGAAGTCCCTTTTTCAGGGGTGACCAAGGGGAGGGGGATACAGATGGTAACCGACTGAAATTGAACCAGATTAAGCTGTTGGTGGTATTTTTAGTGCGTGGGGGAATTTGGCCAGGACACCAGGGAAATTCCCCTTTTTGTCAGGAACCTTTGGCAGCAGCAATGGCAGACTCACCTGCAGAGAGAATGGATGTGCAAGAGGAGGGGGAGAAGGTTGTCTCCCGATTGGAGGAACCTACAGCATTTGAAAACCTGGTGGAAACACTGCTTACTTCAGAGGATGGGGGGGGGACTCCGGTAAAAAATTTTTCCATGGAAGATTTAAGTATATCAAATGAGACCAGAGACACTAAGGCTGTTGTGCCTAATACTACCGAAGAAATGGAATGGGTATTGCAGCTCCTGTTAAACGAGGAGGAAATCAGACATGCTCAAGAAAGGATTCGTCTGCAAGTTCAGCTGGCGGAATTATGAGTCAGGATGGCAGACATCAGAGCAGCAGCATTATCTGGCAGGGAAACCGCTGATGCAGATGGATTAAAGCAGATGGATTAAAGGCCCAGGCGGGGCTGGTTGAGTCAACAGCTAACTATGCTAGTGAAAATCCCCAGATTGTAGAAATCGGGGAAGGAAAGTTGGCTGGCAGTTTCAGCGCGACTCATAGCGCATGCCTACAGCCAAGCCCTATGATTTCAGAGCAGCAAGGAAATATTTCAGAACATGTTTCCCCAGTAATCACTGATGTTGGTAAAAGGGAACATTTGGGTCTCGGGAACCTGGTTCCATGGGAACCAACACAGATACAGGATGTAACATTAAAACCCTTGTCAAAAATTTCAGGATTGTATTGGTCCCTACTCCAAATTATCCTGACATGTCTCATGGTCCACAGCCAGTAATATATCAATCACGTAAACCTGAATCTCAGGCTACTGCCACTCATTTTTTTAAAAGCTTGGGGGAAAAATAGCAAAATGGGGCCTAGGCAGGATAATAAGGAAAAATGGCTAGCTATGGCCTTTGCTAAACGACATATTGATATGGAAGACCCTGTGACAGGTTTGGAAAAAAATGTTGCAAACAAGCTACCTGTTGAAGGGCTATCGACTAAATCAGCCATATAGAAGGTCTTTTCCTTACATTAAGGCCCTGCTTCCCCTGATGATGTTTGGTCACCAAATAAGGCTCTTAGTGAATCAGGATGGAAGCAAACCCCTGGGGGTACCTGGTTTCCAGACCCAGCATGGCATCTGAAATTTACTTTTAGTCCGAAGTCTACTACCTTGGTTCCAGGGCCACCTATTGCTATATCCCCAACCAAGTTTGATGTACCTTTGCAACAACAAGATGCCATACCTCAGGTGGAGAAACAGATTGGGGGGTTTACCCAGTACATTGCCATCTCACAGGGAGGGAGTAGAACCTGTTGACCATGAACCAGACCAGGAGGAAATAAAGGGGGAGCCCTTACAGGGTGGGGATTCACCCCAGGACCAAACAAAGCTTCAGAAGCCTTTACTTTCTGAACTGTTTGCAAACATTAAAAAGGAAGCAGCTCCAAGCTGAAATGCTGTCCATATCAGATATAAAGGTGGTATGGAAGAAAGACCAGATAGACACTTTGTAGGAAAAATCTTGTTAAAGGACTCCCTACATTTTTCTCCTACAGAAGTTTTCATGTTCATAAACATTTCTGGAGAAGATAACTTTGATGTGAGCTTTCGTACAGCTCATTATCCGGATTTATTTTGGGAACGAAATACTCAAGTAAAGTTTTCTCCCATATGGACCCCATTTGTTGTCATTCCATTGACAAAACCTTTAGTTAAATATGTTATCGTTATTTTTAGGAGCGAGGGAGTTCATGTAGCTGATATTACATATTGGTTGTCACAGAAATGTGACTTATTTGGGGACCCGGAGGCTATTCTGGATACAGAGATGTTTTGGACTGGGGGGTAGAAATATAAGGTGAAATTATGGAGCACGGACACAGGTATTACACATATTCCAAATTCTTTTATGTTGGGAAGGGACCATGGGGTGTGTTTTTATGCAGGGCAACCCAGGGCCTGTTATAAATCTAGAACCCACATTTCCAATACTTGTGATAGGCCTAGGTGTGGGAACTGTGGTGAGGTGGGCCATGTCTCCTTTCAGTGTGCCTCCCATACTAAATGTGACTTCTGTGAGAATTTTGCTCATGCCTTCAAAGATTGCCCCTGGGCAGCAAAGAATTCAGCTACATGCGTGAGTCCTGAATTAAATATTCAGCAGGCTCAGGACACAGCAGTACAGCAAGACACACCCATATAAAAGGCAACCTTGCATTGGCCTTAGTCCCCACAGTGCACTGAAACAGAAGTTATAGTGATTAAGGAAGATGTGGACCCCCTGGAAAAACAGGATCACTCATCCCTCCCTGCAAGGGAGATTTTAACACCAGTATGTTATACTGACCCTGATCAGATCACCATACCTCCACCAGTACCTGATTCTCCTAAGCAAAGACGGAGGTCTTCCAAGAATATTAAACCAATTTCTATCCCTCCCCCCTGGAGATGTTATTGCTACTCCAAATACATTTGCTATTTTGGCTCCTGAATGGGGGGATTCTGAAATGGAGCAGGAGGAAGTAGATACCCAGACTAGGGATCTGGAGGTCCAGAACCCAGATTCCATAGGGTATAGAGGGAAAAAGAAAAAAAGATGAAAAAAAAAAGCTAGTTTCAGTATTGACACAGGTATTGGTCACTAAATCCTGGATTTTCTAAAAGTGGGTACAATAAATGTACATAGTATATTGAATGCTATGAAACGTCAGGTGGTATTCGATTTTGTACATAAGGCTTGTATGGATATTTGTTTTCTTCAAGAAACATGGGTATTTTCTACCGATCAGGTTAGATTTTTTAAGGGGGAATGGGCATGGGAACCTTCCTTCTGGTCATTTGGTGAGGCAAGTGCCAATGGTTTAGGAATCCTGTCCACTTCATATTCATTTCAGTTATTGAAATTAATAGATCTCATACCTGGGAGGGTGTTGAGGTTCGATGGGATCTGGAATAAAATGGCTGGTAATTTAATCAATGTTTATGGGCCTCAATCAAAGGTGGGAAGGGTAGAAGTATTTAAATTGGTGCGACCTTATCTAGTGACCTCATATAAAAAATTTTTGAGTGGAGATTTTAATTGTGAGATGAAATCTCAGGTGGTCCATTCTAAACCACAGGGGAAAGGTGGTCCATTCTAAACCACAGGGGAAAGTTTATTGTGATTCTAATGCTTTGTTAGAGATGGTGTTTTCAGCATATTTATTAAACTGTACTGACTTACAGACAACAGGCCCAAGGTTTACTTATAAACGGGGAAAATACACCACCTCTATTGATCACATATTTATTTCCAAAAACCTTCCTGCAGTATCACTTCAAGCTCATCCTGTGGAATTTTTGGATCATGTCGCCTTAATGGTTAAATTTCAGGAGAACCCTGTTTAGTGTCGGAAAGCATCTAGGTGGATGTTAAATACTACAGTCCTTGATGAAACCTGGGTTCGGCAAGGGATTGGGGAAATTATAATAGCTAGATGCTCAGTGTGTTTTTTTATATTCAGATATAGGGCAGTGGTGGATGGACACAAAATCAGATTTTCAAGTTTGGTTTAAAAGGTATGGGGAAAAAAGAAAATGATAATTTTTTGAAATATTTGTCTTTGAGACAGCAACTCCTCAAACTATTTTCATGGACAAATACAACTAAATATGATTATTCGGCCCAAAACAAAATTATAAAAGATCAGATGTTAATTTATCAATATGATCAGGCACAAACCATGAAAGTAATGTTTCAAAATGGACTAAAAAGATTCCTGTATGGGACCCATATTTGGCTTGTAAACAAATAAAGGATCCAATGGAGATGGATTATCTAGTGGATTCATAAGGGGTGGCCCATTCTTCAGATAATGAATTACATGATGTTATAAAAGAATATGTATCTACCCTAGAGCCAGAGGTGGTCTCCTCAGAACAAGACATTGAAACATTTTTGAATAACATAAAAATTCATTCCATACCTTTAAAGCCTTTAAATATGCAATTTCTGATCAGTAGACTTGATACAGAATCCGCAATTAAATCTATAGCATCTGGTAAATCTCCAGGGTTAGATGATTTACACCTTGAATTTTATAAAACTTTTGTGAAAGAATTGTCAGCGTGTTTAGAGATAGTTTATGATTACTTTTATAATACTAATACTATACCACCATCATTTTTGGATGGTATATTAATATATTTATATCAATCTTGGGATAGTCATTTGATTACAAATTGGAGACCAATTACTATATTGAACACGGATTATAAAATCTTGGCTCATACTTTAAATAACAGGTTAAAGACTTATGCCATTCATGCTATATCTCCATTACAATTCTGCAGGCTCCCCTCACATAAAATCCAGCATGCTCTTATGATTGTTAGGGACGTAATAGATTATCTATCCCTTTCTGGGAAGCATGGAAGTATTATGTCAGTTGATCAGGAGAAAGCATTCAATCGAGTTTCTCACTTTTATTTATTTACTACATTGAAGTATATGGCATTTCGGATGAATTGTTAAAATTTATACAATTACTGTACTCTTCTACATTGGTTTATCCAGTTATAAGATGGTCTGTTACCACAGGATTTGAAACACAGGTAGGGGTAAGGCAAGACTGCCCGTTGAGCCCCCTTGCTTATGTGTTTGCATTAGACCCCTTTTTTATGAACATTAACAGATAAACCTAGATGGACAGGGATTATTGGAAATGGAATTCAGGAGACCTTATATCTTCAGGCTTATGCAGATGATATCTTTTTTTTTTTTCAGATTATACCCAGTTTCCTTTATTTTTAAAAGTAATGTCTTATTATGCTTATCTTTCAAATTCAGGATTGAACATTGTGAAGAATAGAGGACTTTTTGTAGATACAGGGTATCCTGAATCTCTTCAGATTGCAGGACTTCAGATTTCAAATGAACCTTAAAAAGTCCTAGGGATCATTTTTGCACCCCAGAATATGGCTACTCAAAACTGGGATCAATCTTTATCTAAAGTAGAACAGAAGGTTAATAGATGGAAAAAAATGGAGTCTGTCAAAAGTGAAAAGGATTCAAATAATAAAGACATTCCTTATTCCTTGTTTATTGTATGTTGTTATGATTTTTCCTCTACCACAGAAACTAGAAACAAAACTAAATAGCCTATTCCTCCAAATGTTGTGGGGGGGGGTAGGTTGAACCCCATAAAACAGTGCTATACATGTCTTCCTCTTTTAAAGGGAGGATTGAGAATGATAGATCCAGTTGTTTTTTTATACATTGTTTTTATCACAAACAGAAAATGTGGGTTGGGGGTTGAGGATTCCCTTCAAAAACAGTGGAGTAGGTTAAATTTATCTAGATATTTTCAAGCTTGGGGGGTAGTGCCTCCTAAATTGGAAAACTATTTACATGTTCCAGATTTTTTTAAATCAGCCATATTTAAAATCTGTATGTGGGAAATATCAAAACAACAACTGGTATCCCTTTCTGGATGTAAATTGTATCAAGTAGTAATGACACACTGCTTTCCTATGGAACCTAGTTTTAAAAACTGTTCTCTGGATAAAACACACTTAGTGTGTGTGCAGTTGACAAATCCTAGGACTCCCTCCAATATGTGGGAGCATCTTTGGCTTTGAGTATATGGTAGAATAAATATCAGGGGAATGCAAAACATAAAATAATAGAGTAGAGAAATTGTCCCTATCCTAACTGTATAAATCGAGAAGAGACCATGGACCATTACCTTTTTACGTACTCGTATTCAAGAAATTTGTAGATATTTTTAGCAACTAAATGGAATATGAGGTGGTTAACTCATATGTCTTATGAATTTCTGATATTGGGTCAATACTCCCAGGTGGGGCTCTGGTTTTATCATGACACACTGATGATTTTTCTTTGCTGTATAAAATGTTATTTATGGCAGGCTAGATGTCGGGGGTTATTAAATCAATGTAATATGTCATATGAAAAAGTACAGGTTCTGGTTCAAAAAGTTATGGTAAATGTATATGAAAACGATATGGCTGTTTATTCTTCCCAGAAGGTAAATCATTGGTGGAGAGGGTTTTCTTTTTTTATAAAATATAAATTATTTTTGAATAGGCAATATATTCTTTTGGAGTATGGGCTAGAGGGGAATGGGAGTGTTTTTGATAACTTTGGGAAGAAGACTATAACAATGAATATGCTGAGTATGAATAATTGATAGATGTTCTTTTAGATTCTAAGCAAAGGTACCGCCTATGTTGGTGGGGTGGAGGGTAAGGGGAATTGATAAGAGTGAGTGTATGATTATTGGTTTGATTGTTTTTTGGTTCATATTATTTCTGGAAGTATGACGTTATGTTATGATTATGTGTATGATGTTATTGCAATAAAACTTACCCTACTCTGTCTGTAGGGGGAGTGTCTGACTGTTGCACTGGCCAGTCCTGGTGAGATGAGGCAGGAGATGGATGTTCGGGAGGTTGAGGAGCTGGTCTCCTCCCTGGCCTCAACTTAACAAGAGACCTGCAACTCGGAGGGGAATTTTTTTTCACCTCAAATGTTGTCTAAAGCTTCAGGAGAGCAAATACTGATAGAAATGAATGTATCATTCCAGAGGGAAGTAAATATTACTTCAGACTTACCAGAACTGGGACCAAGAGTGCAAATCCGAGATGTCCAACAGCAACAAGTGAGAGATGTGGATGCAGCAATTTCAGAAACCAAGCCACTCAACATTCAGATGGAAAATGTAATCGAAGGGTTGGAAGATACCGACCAAACAGAATTGGATCGACTATGGCAGGCTCAGCTTGCAGAAACAAAGGGGATGATTTACAGTATGAATCAGCAATGAAGCAGCTACAAACAGCTACCACACCCCAAATGACTAGTGATGCTCCGACGGAGCTGGTGAAACAAACAGCATCTATGTTATGTTTTAAAGGAGAAGAGAGATGCAGTACAAAAAGAAATGGGATGAGACTGAAATAATGGAACAATGTAGGAGTTTTTCAAGGGTTTCCGGATCTAGGATAAATACAGAGAAAAGTAAAGGTATGGAATTAGGACAACAGTTTCCAGTTAGACAAAGTTATGCCTCAGTTCCCTTAGTGGTGGAACCAATGGCTATTTTGGGGATTTTATTTGGGCCAGGTGATCTGGCACTGTTAAACTGGGAAAACAAACTGAAAAAAAGCTGAACAACAGATGATGGGCTGCATACACAAGCAGATAGCTAAAAAGAAATGAATAATGCTGATAAACAACTTACTTATTCTGATTTTTTTATATATAAGTTATATTCCCTCCTCCAGCACAACTGGAAACCAAATTATTGAGTGTATTTTTTAGAGCACTATGGGGCAGCCTCCTGAATCATGTGAAGCGGGATACCATGTATAGGCCCATTAAGAAAGGTGGCCTGGGGGTGATTCATCCTCTGGCCTTTTTTTATAGTATCTATTTATATCATAATCTTTTTGAGAGCTTAAGGCAAATCACTAAACCATGGCAAACGGTAGTGAGGGAATGGGTGAATGTCTATACTACTTCCTGGATACAGGGCAAAAGAAGACAACTGACAAAAATGAATGTTATTTCCCACCATGTTAAAACTATAATCAGGAAAATGATAAGGTGGAAGTTCCTTATCATGCTGCGTTAGCAAATTCCAGACAGCGGATATATGATGACATAAGGATTTGTGCAACTGAAAAGGAGTTGATTCTTTCTTGGTGCACAGTGAATAACACGGTAGAGGTTTTATCCCAGTTAACCAATCCCAGGATGCCAGCTTTTGTTTGGGATTTAATATGGCTATTGATGCATGGAAGTTTAAATGTTAAAAATAACAATAAGCACAAGCCAATAGATGAAAGATATTGCCCAAGACAAGAATGTCACCAGGTTTTTGAGACGCAGGAACACCTTTTTTTGGAATGCAGTTATGTAAAAGATTTCTGGAGTCAGACAACCGTAGGTTGGCGTATACTGTATTTCACGTCCCTAACATTTCAGGAATTAGTAATAATTGACAAAGGAACTCTGCAAGTTCTATGTGTCATATGTAAATATTACATCTGGCAAGCCAGGTATAAGTTAGTTTCACAGCAACAGTTAATGGCACATGAAGATATAATGTGCAATGTAAGCATTTCATTGCAACAGGTGTATGACAAAGATGCCCAGAAGAATGATGGGCAGAGAATGAAGGTACTGTGGAAAGGTTGTACTCAATTTTTTACATATTGCACAGGGCACATATAAGGTGTAGAGTGGGTGAAGGGTAGTATGTAGAACAAGAAAAGGAAAAAATAAATACACAGAAAAAGGAAAGAGAAAAAAAAGCAAGCTGGGAAGAAAAAAATGAAGAATAAAAAGAAAGATGAAGAACAGGAGTACTATGAGAGTTAAGGAACAGGGAAAAAAAGGAGGAAGAAATAGAAGAAGGAAAGATAAGGAAAAGGACATGAGAGGTATCATGGTATTAACCAGGAAAAAGAAAACCTTTTTGGTCAATAGAATAGGAAGATATGGTTGTTTTGAAAGATATGATTGAAATAAATGAATCTGAATCTAAATTGTACTTCCCTTATTCCCCTACTCTTTTTCGAGAAGTGCCATGGGATCTTTAAAGTCCACCTGAACAACCACCAGAACAGGCAGACGGGACCTTGGTTTAACGTCTCATCCAAAAGACAGCATCTCCCTCATGCTGCACTACAGTGTCAGTATTGGAATTTAATTGAAGTGCCAGGTGTGGGGATAGAACCCACAGCCTTCTGATCTTCTGGCTTCAGAGGCAAGTGTGCAACCTGCTGAGCGACTGACACTTTACTGAGGAGATGCTGCTTGTCTAAGTAATTAAGAAATGTGAAAATCAAGGGTCTAGGGTGTGCACACTGCATTGGTCGTAGAGCTCCATGGGCCTGTTCTACAATGTACAATGGGCCATTGGGAGAGGGGCCAGCAATTTGTTCACATAGGTTTGCATAAATAGGATGAAATTTGGCCCCTCAACCCCCTTGGGCAAGCCAATTACCACAATGTTGTTTTTATGGCTTTGCCCCTCTAAATCGTCAATCCTGTCCTCCAAGTGCTAAAGCTTCTGTCTAGTGGCTACAATCTTGGGTTAAATCCGGCCATGCCAGTCCTCATTAGAACTAGTCCTGGTGTCTGCATTGCTGATATGATGATTGAGTGCTTCACTGATTATTCTGATGGATTTTATATCTTCTGCTATAATTTGAAAAGTTTCTTTTAAGGGTGATAACTCCAGCAAAAATTGGTCTTCTGTCAGAGCAGCTGAGGAAGTAGAAGAACGAGTAAAAATTGGGGCCTGGTCTTTTGAACATTTTTACCCTTTGTCTCTCTCTGGCATATTAGGAGGTGTGTGGCATACTGCTGCAGGCTTCATTTTAGCCTCCATTTCACATGTTTTCCATACCAAAAAGGTAGTCCTCAGCAGGTAGGAAAAATAAAAATACAGACGATGTTTCAGTTTAAATTGCAAATTTAGTTGAATTATCCAAGGTAGAGAGTGAAAGGTTGGTCCGAGCTGCTCACCCAGCATGACACATCACGTGACTCCACAAATGCTTGTTTTTTATAACACCATGCACCCCTTACTCTGGCTGATCAGAAAATCAGCATTTACTTCATTTTCAACTACTGTATCATTAATCTTTGAAAAGATATCCTCATTTAGCCCAAGATTCCCTTTATTTATACTGGCCAGATTCTCAAAATGTCCTGAATGGTGCAATCCCCAGGTGCGCTGAACAAATGGCACACAGGGCTTACAGCATCCTCCTGGCTGGCGATCAGGATTTTTCATCCCATGCACCAACTGCCACAAGTTAGGCCAACTTTTTCTGATCTAGCTTACAGCAATCCTGGGTACCCTTTTTATAGGGCTGGCAACAAATATTTGACATAAGCTGCCATAGAGCGGTCAAAGTTTTGCAACTGCACCTGACATACTAAAACAGGAGCAGTTGCAGCAAAGGTGTTTGGAGTAGCTGTAAAAAAAAAGTTTGATGCCGGGCTTGATGCAAGCCCTGCATCACCCTTTGAAAATCTGTCCCACTGTTTTCTTTTTACTAACACCACAGAACTCTATTTCCAAGTGAAAATAAAACAAACATAAAAATATTAACCTCTTAAACATATTACAATATTATGATTTGAATCTTTACAACTACATTGATTTGCTCCAACAGAGTCATCTACTCCCCATTTCCTCTCTATAGAAGTATTACACAGGACTGCCCATTATCCCCTCCTCTTTTCCTATTAGTACAAGAACCATACACACTGTTTTTATTACATGACCACAACTATCCATGGCATTTGGAAGGAAGCTCCTCTCACCTTCTGAGTCTGTATGCATGTAACCTCCTGCTCATAATTCTGAATCCAGCCATCACCCTACTTATACTTACATTCACTCTTAATGACTTTGGCATCTTATCAGGCTTAAAAATCAAGTGGACAGAGGCCATTCTAATGTCCACAAATCACCTATGCAGGCAGGATTCCTGCTTGGGCTCAGATACTTCTGAGAACTGCTGAAAGGGCCGAAGTTTAATACTAGCTGGGTTGATAAATTCTGGCCTGGACAGAGGAAATGGAGCACCCACTACCTGAATATGTGTAGTATGCTTGCCTATTTCTAGCTCATATTGGATACATCATAAGCAGAATAATACAAAATAAAATCCTGCATCAGTGGTCCCATAGTCCTCACACCCTGCAAGATATAGCTCTCTTTCCCTGCTTCCAGTCTTGAAGATTCCAAAGAGAACAAGCCACCCATCTTCATATTATATGGGAATGTCCTGTCCTACACTATGTTTAGGCAGGTTTATGACACAACTGTAGTACGATCCTAGAGTCTTTACTCCCAAATGCTGCATTTCTGTTTATACTTGAGATACTGGTTGGGATTCTTAAAGATCAATGCAAGCTGTGTCAAACAGCAGCTTGCATTAATCACCAGTGAGCCAGAGACCCTGCACCCAAATCCCCTATGGGAGAGGTCCTGGTGCCAAAGTCTCTGATGTAGCTGAGACTACTCCCCTGTAGCCCAATGATGGCACATGGGAGGGGTATGATGGAGGTTTGCGGCAGCCCCATGGTAGACATCCAGTGCAATAGGTGGCAGACTGTGGGCATAGATCATGAGACCTGTTGTTATTGTAATGGAGAGAAAGTGACCTGACACATTCCCATGAACAGTGAAATAGTCTGTCTGTACCGCTGTCAGTATCTGAGGACTATGGCCAGGATGATTCCCAGTGCCTGCTGTGCTGCTGTCCTACAGGATTACATTCTGTCCCGCATCTTGGAACACCAGTCCCCTGAACATCTAGGCATACAGATTCCCTCACAATCCTGGGCTTCTTGCCACTCCATACTTGGTTGTGAATCTACTTACATTTGTGCAATCCTAGTTATCCCATTGTCCCCTTAAGGTCTGGGTCATCACTATCTTTTCAAGCATGCATGGGTCCCTGGCTGAGTGGATGTGATGCTGTCAGTATGGGAGGTGTGGGGCACCAGGCAACCATGTGAGGTGCCAGCTGTGCCACCCTTGGATGGCCCTACCATTGTGGGCTCACTACTATCAACTACAAGCTATAGCCATTGCTAGTGTACAGGCTGGTAGACTGGCCCTGGGTTGGGCTAAGCCCTGGCAGGTCCATCCACCTTTGAAAATGGTGAAAAAGGAGGCAGTATAGCTCAGTGGTATAAGGCTCTGAGCTGCAAATTTGGTGACATCCAACAGACCAAACCTGGGTTTGAATCCCACAACTGCCACTTGCATACTGTGTGACCCTGAGCAAGTCACTTAACCTCCTTGTGCTCCCAGGTCGCTCCTGTAAAAAAGCTTTCAGCTTAGTGTGCTATACCTGGTTAAACAACAAAAAATGAAAAAATCTCACTAATGGGGGATGAGGCAGTCTGAGTCTGCCAGATGCCACCTTATGCCATGGTGCAACCAGCAGTCACATGCAGGGCTGGCGCAGGACCTGTTTGGGGCATGGACAGCCAATGGTGCTGCAGCCTGCATTCCTGAATTGGACAGGTGCCCTTTTTGATGAAAGGAGCCCCTTGCTTCAATTCTGATTGATGCAGGTGCCTTGCACCCACATTTTTGCTTTGAGAATTAGGTCCACTGTATGTCCCAGTTCCAACAAGTCCCTTATCATTTTAAAAGCTGGTTTGCAGGAACAGCACTGGCAGCCACTTGACTCAGTTGGATCAACTGGAAACAGCCTCATGCCCTTACAATACTGCAGTAGCATGGCTCTATGGCAAGATAACAAGCTTTAAGTGCAAAAAACATGTGTATTTCTTTCATGAGAAAGAGTACTGAGCAAAATGGAGATGTATCTTTATCACATCATTATGGCACCAAACAGAAGGACAGGGACACTCACCATGGCATCCATCAATGCCTGCAACATCCTCAACAAACTTGATTCTCTCCAAACATGGATCCTACAGCACAACCCTTATGTCCTCTCAGTTGTGGAAACATGGCTAAACCCTAAAATCCCTGATATCTCAGTCTCTATCCCTGGCTAATGCATTTTCAGGCAAGACAGGATTGCTAAATGAGGTGGGGGCTGCACCATCTATCTTAAGGATACCATTATGTGTCACATCATCCCATCCCCTAACCTGAGCAACTCCTCTCAGGTCCTCACAATCAAAATCCTCCTTGGTGCACATAACAAGGAACTTACTGTCATCTCAGTTTACCTACCCCCAAGAGACCAGGCTGCTGGCTTCCATAGCATCATGGAATGTCTAAGGGTCCAGCAACATAATTCTGAAACCATAATCATGGGTGATTTTAACATTAACTGGCTCTCCGCTGAGGCTGCTACCTATAAGGATGCAGCTGCGGTGCATCACCTCACTCAACTGGTCAATGCCAACAGTAGGTGTAACTATAGGACAGGCTCCCTTATGCTTCTAGACTGGATTCTATCTAACCACCCTGAATGCATCTCCAGTGTTTCTGTACTCCCGGATACAATAAGTGACCACTCGCCTGTCATCTGCTCCTAGTCAAACAAATACTGCAAGCCCCCCTCCCAAGCTTATCTATGCCAGGGTTATCAAACAAGGGCACCTCCAGCTGTTAAAATCCCATCTAACCAGGCTGAACTGGACAGTGCTTGACTCCCTCAGTGACATCAACAAAGCTCTGGACCTATTTATCAAACGTTTTAACGAAGCCAGTGACATCTATGCACCAGTGAAAAAGATGAAGGTCAAAGGACAGACCAGCCCCTGGGTTACTACTGACCTTTTAACTCTACTCAAGCATAGAGACCACCTCTGGCATTGTGCTCGTGCAACTCCGACGCAAGTAAACATACAATTATACAAAGCAGCCAGAAATGATTGCACTCGAAAAATACGGAATGCTAAATGCAGCTATTACAAAGAGGCTCTGACCAACTCTTGGGGCCAGGGAAACAAATTCTGGAACAACATGAAAGAGCTCACAGGCAAGGATCCTAAAGCACCACCCACTATGCTCAACCTTCATGGCACTCCTACACTCGACCTAGGTACTATCACCAGCACTTTTAATAATGCATTTACAAACCTGGACAGTGTCCTTCCACCAAATTTTTTCAACGACCTCCCCTCCAGCTCCTCCCAAGTTACCCCCCAACTAGAATGTACAACCCCAAAGTTTTTTTTTTAAGGAGGTCCCACCACAAGTAGCTAAAAAATACATTCAAAAGGCCATCTGCAAACAAGGGTACAGTGGTGACTCCCTTGACCTGAAACTGCTGGCACAACTCCTCGGTGAAATCTTAGAACCACTTACAAAGATCTTCAATCTCTCACTTAGATTGAGCCATTTCCCCTCTCTCTGGAAGAAAGCCACTGTCACACCGGTTCACAAAAGCGGAGATAGGACTCTCCACACCAATTACAGACCTAGCTCACTCCTCCCCCCACTATCTAAAGCACTGGAGCGAATAGTGTCGGACCAACTAGTTGAATTCCTGGATAAGTACAATGTACAGTGCCCAGAGCAGCATGGCTTCAGAAAAGGGCACAGCACCACCACTGCACTACTGGAATTTATAACCTTCATCCATGCCACACTTGACAAAGGGAATTGTGGAGGGGCAGTATTTATAGACCTTACCAAGGCACTCAACACAGTTAACCACCCCCTACTTCTCAAGCAGCTGTCCTCCACTGGGATCTCCAGCGATGCCCTTCCATGGTTCACCAGTTACCTTGATAATCGGATCCAACGTGTAAGGATTGCAGGGATCTCTTCGGATGAGAAACCGGTCCGCTCCGGAGTCTCCCAGGGGTCTATTCTGGGCCCTCTACTCTTCTCCCTCTTCATTAACAATCTCCCCAGTGCCTGCCACCAAAAAATATTACTATATGCAGATGATGCAGTCCTGTTTTCCAGCCACCATGACATTACAGTCCTTGAATCCCAGCTGCAGCTCGACTTCAAGCGCATCAAAGACTGGTTCAATTCTCATAAACTTGTCCTGAACCACAGCAAGACTAAAGCCATGTCCTTCTGTAACCGACGGAACAGACACAACTCTCTGTCCCTCACCATCAAGAACCATGCTGGGAACCCACTCGAACATGTCAAGGAGTTCAAGTACCTTGGTATTACCCTGGATAGTACCCTCTCCTACACTCGGCATATTGATACTGTCGCCAAGACCGCCAATATACGGATTGGACTACTACACAAACACAAGCACTGTATGCCTGCAGATGCCCTTAAACTAGCCATCTACAGCTCTGCCACCTCTATCATTGACTACGGCCTTACCATCTATGGCTCTGCCTCAACAAGTGCCCTCTGCAGGATCTCAGTTTCTCTCAACAAAGCCTGTAGACTACTAATGGGTGTGTCCCAACAAACTCACACCTGTGACCTCTATGCACAGGCCAGGTGGCTACCCCTACTCAGCAGAATACAATACTAGACCTGCTTATTTACCAAAAAGATTCTCCTCGGTCTCATGCCACCTGGTGTTAGCTCACTCCTTACTACCTACAGTGGCACTCAACAAACACATGGTGCCCAATCTCTAACCTTTCAGGTTCCCAGATGTCGTACCTCCATGGGTCAGCAGTCCTTTATCTATAGAGCCGCTCAATGGTTCAATTCCCTCAATAAAGAAGCACTTTCCTCTACTACACTTGGACCCTTCAAAAGGAATCTCAAACTTTACCTCACCTCTACCACTCAGTGTGATTGCTTCTCTGAACAGAGATCTCTCTAAACACCTCCCAGCTCACTCATGTCTCACAACCCGCCCTTTCCCAGTCTCATTCCCTCTGGCACCGGGCCTTCCTTGTGACTCCTTTCCTGCTTCGCATCTCCACTGGTACAAGACATTTTCCACCACCATCGGACAGTGGCCCATTAGCCTGCCAACTTCCTCGCCCGGTCGTACGCCTGCAATACTAACTGCCTATGGTGCCCTCTGTCTCTTATTGTTACCACAGCCAGCTGCCTACTCAGGCTGCTCGTTATATGAATATTATCTCAAAGTATGTTATAATTGAGTATCCTTACTTTTTTCTTTTAGTTGTTTTGGTTGTTTATTATGCATTCTTTTACTACCTCTGTATGTACTGTATGTTGATCCTCATCCTTTGATGTGGAACCTTTGTAAATGAGCAGTTTCTGCTCAAAGGTATTTGGAATCCAAGATTTTAATAAATAAATAAAAATAAAATTATAGTATATGCACCCCAATCTGCAGTCAACCATCCTGCCACTAGCTGATACATCAATTCCCCTGTAGAATTACTGGACATTAGGCCATGCAGTAACTGACAGCTTACTGTATCTCATTTTTGTGGTTACAATACTCAAGGAAATCAACAGTATATAATTGTTGAGGGATTTAATAGACTGTTTTGTCTGTTCTATTGGTTGAAAAAAATTATGATTCATCCATTTGTGAAATGTATTTTCTAGTTTATTGTGTGCCCAGTGTATATTGGTTCATCTATTGAATGTAATGTAAAAAATGTCAGTAAAAATGTTGATTAAAAATCCATCAATGGATTATAGAACATTTTGAAGGCAACAGACAGTATTTACATAAATTTAATTTGTTTCCATTTCTTTTGTAACTTTCTTGATGAATTTTTTTTTTTCTGTTGGGAAGACAATATATTATTTCAGAATCAATGGGGCAATGCAGAATATAGTTATTGGTATGCAGCTAAAGTGGAGACTACAGGGGGGTATATGCCTTGAGGTCATAAATGAATAGTAATTTTTACAGTAGGTCAGCTCTGGGCTGCAACAGTATTAGTGGAATGTTCACAACACTAACAATCTGGCAGTCCACAGCAGTGTTGTACCAACATAACCAGCCACAAGGAAGCTAGAGTATGAACTATTCTTTGCTGATCTCAAGACTTTCATTAATCCCCTGTACCCATTTGTAGATTGTATTACCCCATAAAATTACTGCAGTTGGTTACAATGGTTACTGCAATGGTTCAGCAAATTTCTGGAAGCCAAACCAAATACATGGGCCTCAAAGCAAAACTGGACCAATTTTGCCAATGGCCAACCTCTCTAAATCTTAGACTAGTATAGAAAGATGTCACTTTTGGAACTGCAAACAGGTTGCTTGTGGGGTATGCTATAAAAATCCTAAATCCCCAAATCAATTTAAATTATATGACATTCATGGTAACATCACTGTAAACATTTACAACATTTTGTTTCTACTTGTGATGTTCAAAGATTCAAACTTTGAAAGCAATACAAAATTCTATCCATAGTGTAACACTTTCCACAAGTGCAATTTGGGCAAAGTGTGACCTCTGAGTAGAATAGAATAGAACATAATAGAATAGAATAGAATTATTTATTTATTAAACTCTAGGCTTACAAATACCTTTGAGTAGGAACTGCTCATTTACAAAAGTTCCACGTCAGAGGATGGAGGATAAACTTACATATAAAGGTTGACAAGGATTGATTGTCAGAGTCAGCAGCTCTACCACTCAGTCATCATATCTGGCTATTTTATCCTTACTTTCTAAGGGTCTCATAGTTTCTGACCTCCATAGTCTACTAAAATATTAATATTTTTTTTTGGTACCACTGCAGACCTCAAGCCCTGCATACTTGCTACCAGAGTCAGCGGCTCTACCACTCAGTCATCATATCAGACTATTTTTAGCTATAGTTTTTAAGGCTCTCAAAGCTTCTAACCCCATAGTCTGCTAAAATAATACTCTTGGTACCACTGCAGGCTTAAAACCCTGCACCCTTGCTACCAGAATCAGCAGCTCTACCACTCAGCCATCATATCTGGCTATTTTTTATCCCCAGTTTCAAGGCTCTCAAAGCCTCTGCCCCCCAACCCACAGTCAGCTAAAATAACATTTCTGGTATTCACTGTGAGTTACAAACCATGTACCTCTCCCACCAGTATCCTCAGCTCTACCACTGAGACAACCAAAGCAGACTAATTCATGCTTACTTTCTAAAGCTCTCAAAGCCTCTATCAGTATAGTCTGCCTAAAATAAATCTCTCCTCTATCCCACTGCAGGTCTCAAACCCAGTGCCTTGGACACCATAGTCGGCAGCTCTGCCACTGAGTTTACAAGTCAAGCTACAGTATGGTGGCATATCTCAAAGCTCTTACAGCTTTTCTGGCTCCCCCCACAACCTCTTTGTTCTGCCTCCAAAGCTATCTAAATACCATGTCTGTTCACTTCCACCTTATGTGCCTCATCCTCATAACCACCCTGGAGTTCACCTCCCACCAGCCAGACCTCACCCTATGCCCTTTGTGGACTGCACCATTGCATCTCTCCAGAATTGGTCATCCCCCCACCTTGTCATCACACACTGGACCCCTGCATCCACCTCCCACCAGCAGCCCCAACCCCAGCACCCACCCGGGCTCCCCCCGGCTTCACCCCTTCTGCATCCGCCCATCCCTCCAAACCCTGCCCATCCCCTGCTCCACTACATCCCCCCCTCTAAATGTAATCCCAAAAATATAACAACCTGCTTCCCTATGGTTAGAGCCTTAGTTATCCTACTACTCTAGTAATATCCACCCTAATCCAGGCCCTGCCCACACCACTCCACCTACCAGATCCTCTGGACTCCACATTGCCTCTCTGAATATACACAGCCTGCCAAAGAAATCTGCAGCGCTTCAATGTTGGGCCACCCTTCACCAACCAGTCATCATTGCCCTAGTGGAGAACTGGCTCTCCAGATCTACTCCTGACCCCTTTGTCTCACTCCCCAGATACACCATATAACAGGAAGACAGGGTAGGAAAGCGTGGGGGTAGCTGTGCATTCTACATCAATAATAACATTATTGGTCACATGCTCCCAACCCCCAAACTCACAAACGGAGCACAAGCCCTCACCCTAAAAATCACCCCTGACCCCTCCAGGGGCCCACTATACCTCACAGTCACCTATATACCCCCTAAGAACTAAAAGCCTGCCATCACATACCTCACCGAATACCTCTCTACCCTACCACACAATGCAGAGCAGACACTAGTAGGGGACTTCAATATCAACTGGCTTGGCCCCTCGGCCACACCAACAGAGGACTCATTCTTGGCCCTTGATATGGTCCAATTAATTACCCAACCCACTAGACTTCGCCCATCTACTGGTACCCACACCCTCCTGGATATTATTATCTCTAACTGCCCCAACAAAATCCAGGATATAAAAGTACTTCCCGACTCCCTAAATGACCACTCACCCATCCTATTCCAATGGATCTCTTCCACACCCAAACCCATAACCCAAACAACCTTCCGAAGGTGTCTCTGCCCAGGAGGATTAATAAAACTTAAACAACTGCTCACCTAAATAGATTGGTCCCCCATTAATATAGCCCCCAGTGCCAACTTTGCACTCAAAATGTTTACACAGGCCTTCACCAAGGCTTGTGACCTCTATGCTCCACTCGCCAAACTCCGCACCAAAAGGCAACATGTTCCTTGGATAACCCCTTCCCTACTCCAAATGTTGAGAGACAGGGATAATCTCTGGCACAAAGCCACAGAATCTGGCAGGTTGGCAGACAGACAATCCTATAATGCCACTCACAAAGATGCACTTGAGCCACCCGTAAGGCCAAAGCAGACCACTATCAATCCACTCTCACAACCACGTGGGGGTCTGCGAGGACTTTCTGGAGTAATATCAAAGAACTCAATGGGAAAACACTCTCCCACCTCCCTCCCAGCTCACCATAAATTGCATTGCCTCCACAGACACACTCACCATAGCAACCTGTCTAAACACCACCTTCTCGGATCTCAGCAATGTTCTCCCTAGTTGTTTCTTTGATCCTGTGCCCCAATCCCAACCCCCAACCCTGCAGCATCCTTGTTTCCTCCTGTGCAAAATATCCACCCACGAAGCTCGTCCTTACCTACAAAAAGCGCTAAACAGCAATAACCCTATAAATGACAACCCGAGATGCCAGGCTCCTTCGACTAGTCCTCAACGAGGTCCTAGTCCCCCTAATGGACCTGCTCAACAAATCCCTATGCCTAGGGCAATTCCCTAGTACCTTGAAAACAGCTGTCATTACCCCCATCCATAAAAGTGGTGACAAAGCCTCCCCATATAACTATTGACCCATCTCCATTCTTCCCCCCCCAAAGCGTTAGAAAAAGTGGTTGCCACCCAACTTACTGACTACCTAGCCAAGTATGACATTCTATGCCCAGAGCAGCATGGCTTCCATTTGGGCCATAGCACCACCACAGTCCTCCTAGAATTCACCAACTTCCTACACTCCTCCCTAGACACCGGTAACATTGCAGGAGCTGTGTTCATAGACCTATCCAATGCCTTTGACATGGTCTGCCACCATCTCCTTCTCGACTCTCTCCACCAACTTGGTTTCTCCACAGACCCCCTAGCCTGGTGCTCCAGTTACCTTTCCACCCGGTCCCAATGCATAAAAATTAATGGAACCCTATCCGACACACTACCCATCCACTCTGGGGTGCCCCAGGGCTCTATCCTGGGGCAACTTCTTTTCTCCCTCTACCTAAACTCCTTACCAAAGGCATGCTCCACAAAAATCATACTATATGCAGGTGATGCAGTGCTCTTTGCTTCACATCATAAACCCACGCCCCTTCAGGAATCCCTCCAACATGCCTTTTCCCAGGCTGAAACATGGTTTAAGGACTGTAGACTGGTCATAAACTTAAAAAAGACTAAATCAATGATCTTCTCTCACCGCCAAAACAAAGCAAAAAGTACACCTCTCTTCTCATCCTCCCCAGCACCCAGCACCCCCTTGAACAGGTATCCAACTACAAATATCTTGGACTTACCCTCGACTTGGCCCTTACCTTCCATGGCCACATAAACACCCTTGCTGCCTTAACAAAAACCCGGATTGGACTCTTTTACTGGCACAGGGACTGCCTCCCCCCCACGCCCTTAGGCTTGCCATCACCTCATCAATACTGTCCCTAGTGGACTATGGGCTCCCTGTTTAAGGGGCAGCAGATAACTCTGCACTCCAGAAAATCCAGGTCTCCCTAAACAAGGCCTGCAGGCTCCTAACTGGCACACCTAGGCTCACTCACACCTGCTCCCTCTATACCTCTGCCAATCTTCTCAACCTCGATGAAAGGCTCCAATACCAGACCTGGATACCGTCCAAGAAAATACTGCTCGGACTCTACCCCTCTGGGGTCACCACCTCTCTTCATCCTGCCACCCCCACTATCTTCACCCGCAACTCAGAGAAAGCACCACTGGTTGTGCCCAGGGTAAAAACCTCCCTTGCCCAGAGATCTTTCCATTACAGGGCCCCCACATGGTTTAATGCACTCCCAAACACCATCACTAGTGCACCCAAGATTGCCCATTTCAAAACCACTCTTCGCAACCACTTCTTCAATATCTGCTCCTGTAACTGCAACTAACATTTCACTCTCTCACCCAGTCTGATCCAAATTCTCTGACGAAGACCATTATGGATCGCAACCTCCGTCAATAATACCAAACCCATGAATAGGACTGACTACTCTGTTTAGATGCTTTCTCAAGCTAATAATGTCTTTCTGCTGTGATGATGTAAATATCATCATCCACATACTGTAAATAATGTCTGTAAATATCTACTTCCAAATACTGTAAACAATGTCTGTGACATATGCCTGTAACACATGCTTAATGTAATTGTTGTTATACCCTGTCTGTATTAGTTTCTGTCTTACATGTGACGAGGTACCTTTGTAAATGAGCCCCTGGCTCAAAGGTTGTAAACCCGATATATCAAATAAATAAAATAAATAAAGACTTTAAGCACGGTGAAGGCTAGGCTAAGGATACATTCCTACTTGGAGAAAGAGACAACAACATCAAGAAAAATGCCGGTTAACAGGCAAAAATAACACATGAACAATGGAGTTAGTGAGGGTAGGGTAAGTGGATACAGAAAATAGTAGGCTGGTTGAGGAGCCATTGTCTAAGGGGAGGAGGGTAGAAGGGATGCATGCCTGATTGTAGTAGGAGGGGACCCATGTCCAAGAAGTGCCAAAAGAAGAGGGGGGTGTACATGGGGGTATACATGGAGAGGAGGCACAGGGATGGAGGGAGGAGGGAGGGATGTAAGAGGAGGAAGCAGGAGCCAAAGTATTGCAGCCCTAGGGAGGTTATGGGACAGCTTGGGCCAGCAAGGAGGAGAGGTGATCCTCTTAGTGGGAACAATCACACTGACTGGTTGAAATGAGGTGCTGTCAGAGTTGCTTCTTGAAGTTGCCAAGCATAGCAGCAGTAAGTGTTTCTTTGTTGAGTGATTTATACCATAGAGGGGCTCTGTAGGTGAAAGACCTCTGACCCATGGTGGCCCAGCATCTGGGGACCTGGTAGATTTGGTGTTGTGCATTTCTGGTATGCTGGGTGCTGTTGTATACAGTAAGAAACTTACCAACACCTGGCGGCAAGAGTCCGAGGAGAACCTTATTGGTTACCAGGCAGGTCTGGTATTAGATCCTGCTGAGGACTGGTAGCCACCCAGCCTGGGCATACAGATTGCAGGTGTGTGTTAGATGGGAAGTGCCCATTAGGAGCCAGCAAGATTTGTTAAGCGCTATCGATATTCTGCAAAGGGCAGTGGGGGAAACTGAGCCATAGATAGCTAGGCCATAGTCAATGACAGAAGTGACAGAGCTGTTAATCGCCATTCTAAGGGCATCAGCTGTCATGCAATGCTTGTGCCTGTGGAGAAGGCCTGTCCATATATTCATGGCTTTTGTGACATTATCGATGTGCCATGCAAAGGAGAGGGATCTGTCCAGGGTGATGCCAAACTACTTAAACTCTGGGACTGGTTCGAGTGTAGTCCCTGCTCAGTTCCTGATAGTGAGGGGTTGAGAGTTATGCTTGCTTCATGTATTGCAGAAAGACATTACTTTTGTTTTGCTGTAGTTCAGGACAAGTTTGTGTGAGCTGAACCAGTCCTCAACACGCTTGAAGTCATGCTGTAGCTGCCCCTCCAGTAGATTAGTGTCATGGTGATTTGTGTATATGACAGCGTCATGCACGTAGAGCAGTATGTTCTGGTGGTAGATGCTAGGGAGGCTGTTCAGGAAGAGACTGAAGAGCAGTGGTCCGAGAATGGTCCCCTGGGGGACTCCTGAGAGGACTGGGCTTTCACTGGGGATGACACCAGTGATACTAACATGTTGGACACTACCTCCGAAGAAACTTGCAAACCAGGGCAATGCATCTTTGAAGAGATCGATATTTGAGAGTTGCCTGAGTAGGAGTGGGTGATTTATGGTGTCAAATGCTTTCGTTAGATCAAGGAACACAGCCCCCATGCTGTTTTCTTGGTCAAGAGGGGGTGTGGATAAATCCCGTAAATTCCAGCAGTGCAGTAGTGGTGCTGTGCCCTTTTCTAAAGCCATGTTGTTCAATGCATTGGATTTCATATTTTTCAAGGTATTCAACTAGCTGGTCAGAGACTAGTCACTCAGGAGCTTTGGATAAGGGAGGGAGGATTGAGATAGGCCTGCAGTTAGTGTGCAGTGCCCTATCTCCGCTTTTTTGAACCAGTGTAATAGTCGCCTGCTTCCATATGGCTGAGAATTGGGCAGTCCTGAGCGATAGGTTGAAAATCTTTGTCAAGGATTCTAGGATTTCTTCTAAGACCAGTGCAATCAGCTTCATATCATGGGAGTCACTGCTGTAACCAGTACTGCTAATGGTTTTCAGAATGTATTTTCTGGCTCAGTGCACTGGGATCTCCTTGAAGTAGAATTGCGGTGCCTTGTCAGAGTGGTCACTTGTGGTAGGGGTGTCGAAGAAGTCTGATGGGAGGACACTGCACAGATTAGAGAACACATTGCTAAAGGTGTTGGAAATTGTAACAAGGTCGGACGTTGGTGCACCATCGATATTGAGCATTGTGGGTGGATTCTTGGGGTCCTTTCCAATGAAGTTTTTCATGTTATTCCAACATTTTTTCACATCCCCCCCAGGTATTGGTGAATGCTTCCCTGAAGTATTTGCTTTAGGCATTCCGTATTGCTTGAGTGCAGTCATTCCTAGCTGCTATGAATTTTTGAATGTCTCCTAGCTTAGCAGTGGCTCGAGCTCAGTGCCAGAGATGATCCCTTTGTTTAAGATGAGTAGTTAGCTCAGCGGTTATCCATGTGTTGGTCTTTCCTTTTGCCTTCATCTTTTTCACTATTGCATAGATATTGTAGGCTACAGAAAAGTGGTCAGAACAGAACAGGACAGACTAGAATAGAACAGAACAGAACAGAATTGAATAGAACAGAACAGAAGAGAACAGAACAGAACAGACTAGAATAGAATAGAATATGGTTTTACATAACACCTTTCAAGTACAATGTAAAGCACTTAAGCAATGAGTTATCTAGTGCTAGTGCAGAGACTATGTGCACTACTTAGGCAAAAGCCATTAGAGGAGAATACATCCTTGTCCAACACCTATGTAGTATAGTTTAGTACAGTGTCTAGCAGTCCTAAATTTGCATTTTGCATTGCATCTAAAAGTTAATTACATTGTTGGTTTATAATATGATTTCATCTGATTGATCTAGTCCTCCTTCCCCAACATCTCACTAACAATGCTACTCTGGAAGCATCCCAGATTTGCCAACAACTGATACTAGCAATGGGAGTCAGTCTCAAGAGATTCAGTAAGGGATATTTCTTTCCTTGAGCTTTTAAAAGCTCTGACACACCAGTCAGTGATCCTTTTATAATCCTGTGTCTAAGTTCAGGTCACATTATTGCAGTCAGAAAACAACAAAAGCAGTGGTAACATACGAGGGCTAATAGAATGAAAATATTTATTCTGCATTCACTGGGTTCCCGGTGCTTCAAGGGTACAATCCCTCTTCATCAGGGGGATGGAGTCATCTAAACCCGACACCACAATTTAATAGCACATCATACAAGACATCACACAAATTAAAATTCAGTGATTAATCAAAAAACTAGTGAAGTTAGTTAAAATGGTGCACAAAAGAGTTTGTGTACAAAAAATGACAAGGCACATGCTATCCTATCCCCATATTCATAATAAAGTGTATCCCCTCGCACATTCCCCATCCCCTCTACCCCCCTGCCTGCCTAAAGATCTGCGTATTGTCCACCTTAATATCAGGAGTCTTCTTCCTAAGATTGACCTCCTTCAACCAGTTATGGCAAATCTCTGGCCAGATATATGTATAATCTCAGAGTCTTGGCTCTCTTCTAAAATACCAGATAATGCCATCTCCATCCCCGGGTACTGCCTTACCCAGGAGGACAGACCCAGGAGGAGAGGGGGTGTCGCCATCTATAGCTCTTCCTCAATTCAGTTCTCCACTATCCTCTCTGTTTCTCTTCCATCAGCCTATGAACTTATTCTCCTAAAACTCTCCCTCCCTTTCTCCCTTCCCACCTTCATAGCAGGAGTGTACTGCTGCCCTGGTCTCTCTGCCTCCTCTGTCTCAGACCTTCTCACCACCATCTCCTCATGTTCCTCTCCTGGTGAATTAATCATACTAGGCAATTTTAACTTGAACTGGCTAACCCCTCCTCAACCTAGGATATGTCACGATAACACGTCTCTACACCTAACTCAACTGATCACTGAACCTTTCTGTCTTAACCACAAATCTGTCAAGCACACCCTGCTTGACTGGGTCTTCACCTCTCACCCCCACCACCTAACTGCTTCTGGCATTCTCCAGGATGCTTCAGCGACCATCATATGGGCCATTGTGTCCAAAAATTCCACCGTCCCCAAACCACCACAAATTCCTTTGTTCTATTCCTTTAGATCATTAGAGCTATCAGCCCTCCATGAGGACCTGGCTGCTGCTGACTGGTTGCCTGTATCAGCCTCTAGCACTGTTTGCAATGCCTTTGACTACTTCAAATCTAAGTTCCTCTCCACTTGGGATCCTCATGCCCCCATATGGAAAAACAGGGTCAGGAGCTCTCACCATCCCTGGAGCTCTGCCATACTCCTAGCCTGCCTGCATGCCAGGCCTTAGCTTGAAAGGAGCACAAATCCTCAGGCTCTCCCCTGGACCTACAAAAATATTGTGTCCTGCACGATGCCTGCACCAGAGCCACTAGGTTAGCCAAAATGGAGTACGTTTCCTCTACCTTCCATAGCAATATCAGCCACCTCTCAACTTTCTGGAAGATTGTCCATGGTCCTTTTTCTCCCAAGGCCTAACCCACAATCCTAGTTCTAAAGTCGAAAGACTTATCCCTTACTGACCCGCTCACAGTGGCCAGTGAATTCAACACCTTCTTCACCTCCTGTGCCTCTTCCCTCCTCTCATCCTTTCCACCAGCTTCACCACCCCTCCCACTGCCTCCCCCACAACCTGCCCAATTCTACTTCTCTCCCTTCATACCTGATGATGCCATCAATGCCCTACTAGTGCTCAACCCACTCTAGAGAAAAAGCCCTGATGGGCTTGATCCTAAGCTCTTACACCTTGCAACCCCTACCGTTGGTCTCCCCATCTCCACTCTTTTAAATATCTCCTTCTCTACTGCCTCTGTCCCCTCTGCCTGTAAGCATGCCATAGTCATTCCCCTCCCTAAGGGTGGCGATCCTTCTGTTTCTGGTAACTATCATTCCATTTCTCTACTCTCCACCATCGCCAAACTCCAAGAACATCTGGTGCTGTCTCAGCTCTCCACTTTCTTTGATTCCTCCTCCGTTTTCATCCCGAACTAGTGAGTATTCCACAAAACCCACTCCATCTCCTCTTCCCTCCTCCCACTAACTGGTACCATTCTCACAGGAATGGACCAGGGCCAAGTCACATCAGCCATCTTTGTCAACTTGGCCAAAGCCTTCAACACTGTTGCCCATCTACTTCTCCTCTCTAAGCTCTCCACAGCAGGACTCTCTTCCTTGGCCACCAACTGGTTCCACTCCTATCTCATGGGTAGGTCCCAATCAGTTCATATTAGGGACTCCCTTTCCCCTCCACTCCCCACCATCACTGGGTTACCTCAAGGCTCAGTCCTGGGTCCTATCTTATTCTCCGTCTTTCTAAATTACCTCCCTGCTGCCTGCACCTCAGTGTCCATTCACATGTACTCTGATAACACAGTCCTATTTGCCTCTGGCTATGTCCCTGCTGACCTGGTGACCAGGCTTCAACAGGACTTTGACAATGTCCATCTCTAGTTCTGCTCATATCAGCTGGCCCTTAACACCAGAAAAATGATCTCTATGACCTTCAGCACTTGGCAAAAGCTCCCTAGGATTGGCAGCCCCCCTCCTTCCATATCCTAGATGTGTCCACCATTGAGAATGTACTATCCTTCAAGTACCGCAGGGCCAGGTTTGACAACTACCTCAACTTCTCTGAACACATTAATGCCATTTGTAAAAAACTACGCTCTAAATTGGGAGCATTGTACCGCCACCAGAACTGTATCCTGCTCCCGACCCATAGAGCTGTCATACAGAAAATGATCCTCCCCATATTTGACTATGGTGACATAGTTTACAGCTCTGCCTGCAAATCTACCCTTTACAGACTGGACTGTCTCTCTAACTCATTCTGTCACTTTGCTTTGGATAGCACTACATGTACTAATCACTGTATTCTTTATATGTCCCTCTTCTTCCCTCCCTTGAAGCTAGGTGTATGGCACACTGCTCCTCATTTATTGGCAAGTATTGGTTTGGCTCCCTCCCTCCCTACCTGTCCTCTACCCTCTCCCTGCCTCACCTCATTTCCTATGCCCTCCACAGCTCCCACTCCTGCTCCCTTGCACTCCCCACCAGATCCTCTGCAGCTGACCAGTCTGCCTTCTCCAATCCTTCCCTAAACTCTGGAACTCCCTCCCTCCATCTCCCAATCCATTCAGCCAGCTCTCCCTACTCTCTATCCTCCCTCCTGCTTAGGCTCTCCTCCCACACCTGCAACTGTAACCTGTAACCTCACCTAATTTCTCCCCTGTATCCAATCTACTATCTCCTCTCTCCCATCTCCTACCCTCCTTCCTTTTTCTATACCACCTCCTCTCTTCCCTGTTCCTCCTCTCCCTTCCTCTCACAACTCTATCCATCCCTCAATCCCATCTCCTCTACTATCTCAACTCCCCCCTCCTCTCTGCTCACTTTTCCCTTACTCCACCCCTCCTCCTCTCCTTTCCTCCTCCACCTACTCTCATGACCCTTTTCTTACTCCTAATCCTCTGCTCATCTATCTCTCCCTTCCCACACCAAACCCACATTTCTTAGTCCTTGACTATAAATGTGTTTCTATGTTCCCCTTCAAAACAGCTCCCCTCCATTGTAACATGTATTGTTCTACTACTAGCCAGTGCTGGCACACATTTGGCTTTAGCAGCTATAACTTTCAATGCAGTGGTGCATGGTTTATGAGTTCTCACAATGTTTGATTATCTATTTATTCATTTGCATAGTTTAAATTCATGTACACAATTTATTGTACATAGTTGCTTTGGTATTTATTTCTCTGCTGCTTACAGTTGTAACATGTTGTTTTTGACTCCATGTATTTTCAAGTCTACTCCCCTTTCTCTTCAAACCAGGACACATCTGAAAATAAGTTCTGGTTAGTTCAGTATGTCTTTTCTGTTGAAACTTTTAAATAAATAAATTAGCATTAAGATGCCAAATTCACAATAAATTACATTCAATACATTATGAAAGGATGTTTATTTTTTATAAATATATTTTTTTGAAACAGGCAGTAGTTTTACAAATCCAGGAAAAATGATCCCTCAGGTAGTGATTTTTTATAAAAATTTATTTTACTAGAAAGATATTGTTTGAAAGTGGATCAGCTAAAACGTGATCTCACAAGTTTATAAATACCCATAAATACATTGTAAAATTTGAGGAGTCATTTGGAAATGTAAAGGGAATGGGTACAAGGGGGGGCAGGGAAAAACAGAGAATGAAAAAATTAAAAATAAGAAGCGAAAATGAGGGGGATAAAGTGATAAAAACAAAAGAAAGGGAGGAAAAACAGAATGGATATATAGAGACGTAACTATTCTCTTACAGACTATGGCTAGTACAAAATGGCAGTACAAGATATATAGTATTATATAGAAAATAGTTATCAAAACTTGACACGAAGCAGCATGACTTCTTGGCAGGTTGCTCAGGCCAAACAAATTTGATAGCATTCTTTGACTGAGTTACAAGACCAAGGTGCAGCTGTGAACATAATATATCTGGATTTTAGCAAAGCCTTTCATACGGTTCCACACAGAAGGCTAGCAAATAAACTGGAGCAAAAAGACATAGGTCAGAAAGTTGTCAATTGGATGAAAAGCTTGCTACAGGACAGGACTCAGAGAGTTATAATAAATGGCACCTTGTCACAGGAGGGGAGAGTATGCAGTGGGGTTCCACTGGGATCAGTGCTTGGCCCAATCCTTTTCAAAATATTCATCAGTGACATCGCTGAGGGACTGAAAGGAAAGGTCTGCCTGTTCACAGATAATACAAAGCTCTGCAACAGGGTGGACACACAGGAAGGAGTTCAATGAATGGAGACTGATTTAAGAAAGCTGGAGGAATGGTCCAAGACCTGGCAGTTGAGAATAAATGCCAACAAGTGTAAGGTAATTCACTTGGGTAAGAGGAACCCAGAAAATAACTATGTCCTGAAAGGGCAGCAATTGAAAAAGACAAAGATGGAACAGGATCTAGGAGTTATGATATCGTACAATTTAAAGGTAGGAAAGCAATGGAAAAAAGCAGCAGTAAGGGCAAGCAGCATCCTTGGATGCATAGGTAGGGATATTACTATAAGAAAGCATGAGGTAATCATCCCGGTCTATAGGTCCTTAGTGAGCCCTCACTTGGAGCACTGAGTGCAGTTCTGGAGGCCACACCTAAAAAAGGACATAGACCATCTGGAATCTGTGCAGAGGAGAGCCACCGAGATGGTGAAGGGACTACACCATGAACCTTACATAGGCTCAGCCAATTAAATCTATTCTCCCTAGAGCAGAGAAGGAACAGAGGAAAGGATAGAAACATTTAAACTTATTAAAGGGATAAACGCAATACATACCAGTAAACTCTTTCAGGAAAATAGAACTGCGCATACAAGAAGGCACAACTTATGTCTGGTTGGCAGTAAATTCAGAACCAATGTAGGAAGTACTTTTTCACAGAGAGTCGTGGACCCTTGGAACAGCCTGCCACCTGAGGTGCTGGCAGCTAAGACTGTCAGAGAATTCAAACGGGCATGGGACAGTCAATATAGTCACCTCAAAAAGAGCAGTAGGTGGGGGTAGACATCTTGGGGAAACTAGATGGATCACATGGTGTCCTTCTGCCAGCAAATTCTTATGTTCTTATGTTCTAATACATCAACAATGGAGAGTAACAGCACTTCACAAAAAAACACTCGGATCCAACTCTCTATTCAGGCCCTTTGATGTTACAGTGTCCAAAGTAAAACTCGATGTCAATTCTTTCTGTAGAAGAACCTGTTTCCTGTTTTTTTTTTCTAATATAAGGTTTAACTTGCTCAATAACAGTAAACTTCAAGCTATTGGGGTCACTTTGGTGCCACTGCATAAAATGCAAGGCTAGAGCAGAATCCATATTGTTGTTTTGAATATCCCTTAAATGTTCTAAAAAATGGTCCTTTGCCATCCTAATAGTTCTACCCACATACAGAAAATTGCAATCACATTGTGCTACACAAACAACATAGTTCGTGGAACAGTTAGCAAATTCCCTAATTTCTATAGGTTTTTTTCAGGGTGCACAAACTGTTATGTTTGTACCATGTGTTTACATGCTGTGCAGTGTCCACAGTAGTAACAGCCAATTGGCTTTGGGGGCAACCATGTAGTTGGACCCAGATAGCTCATTTTTAAGTTTTTTTAGCTTTGCAAATTTAGATTTTATTTCAGCAGTCTGTTCAGATTTTTCACTTACTTGATTTGGATGAAAGAATTGCAATTTTTTCCTCTGCCATCTCTGTATACTTTTCTGCAGAGACTCCAAACAGGATGCTACTGATTCATTGAGTTCTTTTTCATCATCTGAGCTAATTATCTCTTCTGCTTCCCTCAGTTCACCCATTTCTGCTGGCCAGACACTTGGAATAAAAGGCTAATAGATAACAATTTGAACAGATTAACTGCTCCCAAAGTGATTACCCGAGGGAATAGTGAGCAACTCAAAAAGACAGTTACCTTTACTTCTCAAAAAAGCATGTGGCTGAACCAGACCAGTAGAATGTCCAGAAAAAAGAACCCTTATTGTGGATGTTGATATCCATATGGATCAATTTCAAACAAAAGCAGTTGTCGCTCAGTATTAGATGTATACCCCAAGTTTTTCAAGGCTTAAAGCCAGACCACAGCTGCATATACAGGATGCCAAACAGAACTGCAAAGATTACAAGAGCAAATGTGCTGAACATTCCATCTTATGGATCAGCTGCAAATAAAGGCAAGAAGATACTTGGAAAACAACAAAAGCAGCGATAACACATGAGGGCTAATAGCATGGAAAAAGGGATAGGGGATTGAAGTTCTAGAGAATGCTGTAGAATGAGCTAGATCACAGAATATAAACCATTTACTAACAACTAAGATGAGACAGTCTGAAAATAATGAAAAAATGACACTGACATTTATCCTAGAATATAACCACATTTCCCCACAAATAAAATCCATTTCATTGAATAATTGGAATTTATTGGAACTAAGCCAAACACCCACTACCTTTACCACTACCCCACATATTACATTTAGCAAAGAAAAAATATTGGGGATTACCTTAGCCATAATTATTATGTTTTAAATATGCAAGGACCAACTACATGGGTACCCCCAAAGCCAGCTGGTTGTTATTACTGTGGACACTGCACAGCATGTAAACATGTGGTACAAACAAAACAGTTTGTGCACCCTGAAAAAAAAATGTAGAAATTAGGGAATTTGCTAATTGTTTCACAAACTATATTGTTTATGTATCACAGTGTGATTGTAATTTGCTGTATGGGAAGAAAACTATTAGGATGGCAAAGGAATGTTTTTTAGAACATTTAAGGGATATTTGAAACAACAATGTGGATTCTGCTCCAGCCTTGCATTTTATGCTATGACACCAAAGTGACCCCAATGGCTCATTTACTATTATTCAGCATGTTAAACCTCTTGTTAGAGAAGGTAACAGGAAACAGATTCTTTCACAAAAGAATCAAGATGGATTTTTACTTTGGACACTATGACACCAAAGGGTCTGAATAGCAAGCTGGATCTGAGTGTTTTTTTGTGAAGTGCTGTTACTCTCCATTATTGATGTATTGATAACTGTTGTCTATATACAGTAATACTGTATACCTTGTGTGCTATTTTGTTTACTAGCTTTAGTCTGTAAGAGAATGTTTACCTCTGCAACTTTTTGCACTTTTTACATATCCATTATGTTTGACTTTCCTTTCTTTTGTTTTTCCTGCCTCCCATTTTTGCTTCGTATCTTTAATTTTTTCATTCTTTGTTTTTCCCTCCCCCCCTTTTGTACCCATCCCCCTTACTTTCCCAAATGACTCCTCTAGTTTTACAATGCATTTATGGGCATTTATAAACCTGTGAGATCACTTTTTAGCTTATCCACTTTCAAACAATATATTTCTAGTAAAATAAAGTTAAATAAAAAAAACCTCTACCTGAGGGGTTGTTTCTCCTGGATTTGTAAAACTATCTGTTTCAAAAAATATATTTATAAAATACTAAAAACATCTATTCATAATGTATTGAGTGTCATTTATTGTGAATTTGGCATCTTAACGCTATATACAATTTATTATGAATATGGGACAAGTATAGTGTGTGCCTTGTCATTCCTTGTGCATGAAATCTTTTGTGCACCATTTTAACTAATTTCACTAGCTTTTTGATTGATCACTGAATTTCAAATTGTGTGATGTTACGTATGGTGAGCTATTAAATTGTAGTCTTGGGTTTAAATGGCTCCACCTCCCTGATGAAGTGGGATTGAACCCTCAAAGCACTGGGGAACCTAGTGGATGTAGAATAAATGCTTTCATGCTATTAGCCCTCATGTGTTACCACTGCTTTTGTTGTTTTCTGTGTATCTTCTTGCCTTTATTTGCAGCTGATCCATGAGAAGGACCATTCAGCACATTTGCTATTTACATTATTGCAGTCAACTGCAGGGATTTTGCCACAGCAGCTGTGTATGAGATGTCAGGCAGAGAGAAGGATGGCTGTACTCAGCCAAAATAAAAATATATATCAATAATGTAAGAAAACCATTTTCTTTTTGCACTAGAATTGCAAATTGTGGGAGGACCATTTAAGGGCACTAATACCACACAGTATACACAACCATAACGTGGAAGGGTTGGTTAAGAAAATGGGTAGAAATACAAATGCTGTTGTCCATCTAGAGACTAATGACCTGACAGGAAGTTTATTAGGGGAAGTGAAGGATATTTTTGGGATCTGGGTTCCTGACTGATAAGGCTGGCTGGTAGTGTGACATTCTAAAAGGTTCTCCCAGCGAACAGATGGGGTAGGAAAGGAGACTGAAAATCTACCAGTTTAACAATTGTTTGAAAGGGTGTAGTGCAGAATAGGGTTTCCATTTTCTGGGAGACTGAGTTGTTTCTCTGAGCAATAGAGGCATACTTAAATTGGGCATCCTTCATCCAAACATTGAAGAGGCAAAGGTACTAGGGCAGAAGCAAGAGGTATAAATTTATAGGGGTTTAAACTAGCAGGGGGAAGGCTGAGGCTAAACACATCCTTGGGGATACTTAGGTGAGGGAGACCTAGGTAGCACTCCCAAACTAGAGGGGGCATTAAGGGTGTAAAGGGAAACACAGTCAGCTTATGTGAAAGGGTGGTGTGCCAGGGATCATAAATCATAACTGACAGACCAGAATGGAATGAGAATTAATTTAGGGTAGCGACAGTAAAAGGAGGGCCACTGATAAAGCCTCTTGAATAAGGCACTACACTGGGGTGTTTTGGCATTCTAATGGCAGAACTTTAATACATTGACCAAAAGAACTCCATGGTGGTATGTGCACACTTTCATTTCCTTTGACTTGAGCAGTAAAAGGAGGGGTAGGAGGGCAGGCAGGATATGGCATTGGGGGGATCAAGGTAAATAGGAGGACTGAGGCAGGAAGACTATGGGTGAAAGGAAAATGGGTGTCATCATGGAAAGCTGCCTGAAAACCAGACACCTAGGGGGAAAAAAAAAGAGACATGTCAGGTAGCCATAACAGAGGCCAAACTATTTTTAATCTTACAACTAATTCTTCCCTGGTGACGCCATACGGTGTCATATGAAACATAACTTTTTTCCCTCTTGACATCATATGGCATCATCAGATCACAGCACTCTTTCCCTGAGGATGTCATTCGGCATCCAGGTCTTTTTCAAGCTGCAGCTCGAGGCATTGTCTACATTTCAGCACTGGAACTGCACCAATCTATAGGGGATATTGTTATTTCTTTGTTGAGCCCTTGAATAATACATGTTCCCATTGTACATTTCTCAGTATTTCTGCCTGACTTCCTGACTACTGCCCAGTCGGAGGGGAAAAGAAAAAAAAAACTAAGGGCTGATTTCTGCTGTTATCATGCTTTCTTACTCTAACTGTACACATCATAGAGCCCACCAGCCAATCAGAGAGCATGTAGCTGCAGGCAAACATAATGGCTGTAATTATGTATCCAGCAAGAAATCGTTGTTTTGTAACCATTTTCCAAGTTAGGGTTTTGTCAGGAAAACTAGTCAAATTTGCATTTTCTTGTTGTTTTTCTACATTTTGGGCTGTACTTTGCTGTTTTTCTAACTTCAGATTATTTTTTTTTTTTGTCTGCAGAGATTATTTTATTAGACTGAAGAGACCTGGGCAGCTCAAGCAGCAATGGTGAATATTGTCAACACCCAAAACTGTATGTAAAACAAGAAAACTGCATTCAGGAATCCATTGTTGCCATCTGCATATTTTTATTTTGCAAAATATGTGCCCCCAAAATATGGTGGTGCCCCACCAAAAACAGTCCAGCGTCTTGCGCTTGCACACTTTGTCGAAAAGTTAAAGTACTGCAGTTTATATGCCCCTTAAATACAACAAACTGTTGATTTCATGAGGTGTAACATATTAAAAACAAAATAGAAAAACACATTCAATAAAGTACATTTAAAAATAGAACAAGTCTGTAAAAGACATATACTTCAGTGTTGTGAGTAAGACCCAATGCCATATACAAGTGTCAATATTTATCAGTACTGCTTACAAGACTTTATAAATGGTCTAAATAGAGATAATAATATGATCAAAGACATGAATGAGCTTTGGAGGTGTCATCCATTATGATTCATGACCAGAATATAAAGATGATCACCGAAATATGCTTGCTATGCAGTTTCCATAGAAAAGGGCCAAGTTATAAAATACACAGAAGGCATCTAAAAACCTTGTTATAAGGCAAATATGTATTGATGCCAAAAAGGTGTTATATGAATGGCTGCAAGAAATCCATAAGAGCATGGCTGTTAGGATAAAAATGGCAGAAAGGCATGGTACACAATATGCCCAATCAGAGTGTAGTCATAGTACAGGCACCTCCCAGTCTGAATTGTCCTCGCTTCCTTAAACTGCCTTAACCCTCTCACAAACATGTTGTACTTATAATAACCTGCTGACTTAGTCTGTTTATTTATGTTCATATTAATACTTAGACTCATACTTGTTATTAGCCTGCACTTACAGCTCTATTGTATATCTAAATTTTTTTTGTTTTTTTATCACTGTTAATGTAATTTGGACGTGGAACCTATGTAATGAGCTTGTTCTCAAAGGTGTTAATCTGAGATCACAATAAATAAATAAATAGTAATTGGCCAATCATTGAAATACAATATAGAGCATGTAAAATTATCCTTGTTCAAAATGGACCATGTATATTCATGCTAAAGTATTTAAAAAGTGGTCTTAGTGAAAATGATGCATACACACCTCCTAGAAACAAACTCTAGCCAGAGCTAATAGGGCTGTGAAGATCTACCAAATGACCAAAATTATTTTCTTGTAGGTGCCATATAGTGCTGTGTAGTCACAATCATCAAAAATGGGCATGCTGCTAATTCAGCCCTCTTGAATTTATTTAGTCAGAGTACATACTGCTGTGTGTGTGTGTGTGTGTGTGTGTGTGTGTCTCCATGGGAATGAGATAGCTAACACGGGCTGCAAACTGCACTGTCTGTAATCTGACATTGTAGTCTGACTTTCAGAGGTTCAGTAAATTCCAGACAACATATAATGACTTAACCCCTAGGTTGCTGAAAGAAATAGAATAAATCTATTAGACTGAGCTGGACAGATGATAGAAACAGCAGTTTAAAAAGGTTCTTTTTGTTAATATCCTGAGAAGTTCTGAAGTACAATACAGCAGCATCCCCCCTTCCTTCAGAAGCCTTTAATATAGAGCAGCAAATAGAAAAAATCAGAAGGGGGGTACACTATTTTGCAGCTGTGGAGGAATACTTCCAAATGTCCAGAAAGGGAGTTCCATGATCAGCCATTTTAAAGCTACAATCTGATCCCAATAGTGCTGTAGGCTCTTCCCACAGCCCTAAAAATGGCATGGTAAATACAAAAGCATTTAGACTAAAGCAGGGAGGCATCACCAGAGGGCATGGTTTGAAGTTGGAAGGTGGAAGGGTGAGGGGGAAAAGAGGAGGAGGTTTTTCACTGAGAGGGTGGTGGACCCTTGGAATGCTCTGCCTGGTGAGCTGGTTCAGAGATCCACAGTGGAGAGCTTTAAGAGAGGGTGGGACAGACACAGAAAGTGGATGTATCAGATGATGGCCTGTCCCGGGGGGTGGGGATGGATGATAGGGGTTTCTGGAGCACAAGGGATGGGAGGGTCTCGGCACCCAACTAAGGATCTAGGTTCGAGCAGACTTGATAGACCATAAGGCCTAATCTGCTGGCAAATAGTATGTTAGTAAAGCATATTTGTAAGGGCGATTGGGTAAAAGCTGGATACATAATTCAACAAACAGATGTGAAATATAGCCATATATAGATGTAACACCCCTATGTCCCCAGAAATACTGATAACAAAAGAAAACAATACAGAGGATGAGATTGAGGAGAGGCTAGCCAGGGTTGTGAGGGTGGGGGCACAACATAGGTTGTTAATGTATGTATTGTCAAAGATTGTTTAAAAAAAAACATCAAAACATCTCAGTAATAACAAATATGGGGATATTTCAAACTTGTCATTCAGACCCATTTTCATAGCCCTTAGATGAAAAATTCAATATCCCTTATGTTGAAACAATTTATTAGTTAAACCCCCCCCCCTGGACCTAAGGCAACATGTTCAATCCCCAAACAAGTCCACTTACGAGCAGACGGATCACTACTGTTATCTATATGTGCTGCAGTGGCATAGCATATATTTCCATGCTCAATGGCCTGAACATGGTCTCCCTCCGTTCCTTTAATTTATGCTTTGTTTTGCCAACATACATTTTTGTGGCCAAATAGAGGACATTAGTGGTATCACAGCTTATAAATCTTTCAATGAAAATCTCCTCCTGGTTGTTAAAAAAAGATTTTGTGGACTGTATGTTCTGACAGAATTTACATCTGTTGCACTGATAACAACCAGGAGGGGGAGACGGGAGCCAGGTAGAAGGGCATGGGGTAGGCTGTAAGCTATGTGTTACCAGATCAGAGATATTCCTCCCTCTTTTATACACCATACAGGGAAACATTTGTGTCCACTCACTAAGTTTAGGCTCATTATGCAAAATGTGCCAATTGTCCCTAACAATGTTTTCAACCGCTTTCAATCCAACATCATATGTTATAATAAAATTACATCTCCTAATGTCAGTGGGCACTGTGGTTGTTCAGTAATCAATAGATCTTGATGATTCATACCCCTAGCTCTCATGTATGCCCTATCAATGGATTCCTGACTATAACCCTGTTGTGTGAACCTGAGTGACACTTCTTCAGCATTAGATTCAAAATAAGGGTCCGTACTGCAATTTCGCCACACCTGTAATAACTGACTGGTGGGTATGTTGTTAATGATGTGGTGGGGATGACACAAACTAGACATGAGAATGGCCTTTCTGTCCATAGATTTACGATATAAAGAAGTATCAATGCCATTACTATCATTCTTTAGTAGTAATATAGCCAAAAAAGGAATATTGGTAGTGCTATGTACCATTGAGAATCTTAGATGTCTATTGGTGGATTCCAGATAGTGCACAAACTGTTCAAGTTGGTCAACAGAACCCTGTCATGCCATTAATATATCATCAATGTAGCGGCGATAAAGGCTGATCAAGTGAAAGAAAGTGAAAGAAAGGGTTATCGTCAGGATTGTAAATTAACAGCTCCTCCCACTGGCCCAGGAATAAATTGACAAAATTAGGGGCAAAAGTGTCACCCATGGCAATGCCACTTACCTGAAAATAGTAATCCCCTAAGAAACTGAATGCATTACATTCCAATATAAATTGTGCCAAACATACCAAAAAAATAAGTGGGAGGGTTATCAGTGGACACCCTGCAATCAAAAAATCCCTTAACATGTCCAGTCCTTCACTATGTGGAATTACTGTATGAAGGGATTCCATGTCAAGCGTTACTAGTATTTCTTCTGACTCAATGTGGATATCCTGAAGAATGGATACAACCTGCTATGTAACTTTGGTATAAAATCACAAATTCCTTACAAAAGGATTGAATGAAAGAATTGATCTACATAGAGAGAGGTTCAGTTAATGAATCCACTCCTTTCAAGCCTTTCAAATTTTGGAAAATGCACTGTTTACATTAGCAGAGATGAGAGATCAAGTTCACATATTTGGAGGAAATCACAACATTAGAAACTTGATTAAAGTGTGGATTGTGTTTATGTATTTTTGGTGCATTGCATGGCTCTCTCATCATGACAATAGTATAGTAAGGTCATATTCTGATGAACTGAGAGCTTGTACAGCTAACCCTGTTCATGAAATAAGTGGTTAGTTTTGAGTCAGACAAGCAGCAATTTATGTCATATTATAAAGTGTTTTTGTACATTTCTGCCAATTCCATGCAATAATAGAACTGACTTTTGATGCTGTTGCACAGTTGTTGAAATGAGATCACAGGTTTATGCATTGACTGAATGCAAATTAATTTTGAGTATAAGCATTATGTGATAAGAATACATAATCTGGAATACAGTCGTATCATTGTATTTAAACTGAAGCACTACATTAATTAATCTTTGATATAGAATAGTTTTATATTAGCAAAGTATCATAATGTGTCTCTTAGGAATTGAAAGACTTATGGTGCTTTAGAGGATAAAACATTTTCTTATAGTACTATGATATTCTTTTAGTTGTATTACTGACTTCCGTTTTTAAAGTGTCACACTGGGTATATTAGTAGCGTCAGAGCTTTTAGTTGTGGACCACTATAGTATGGTTGGGGTTCATTTATTGTTCTCAGACAAGTTTTCACTGTGTGTGTGTGTGTGTGATTTTCTGAGAAATTATATTGTTGTCCTGGTAATAATTTTCAGCTTTATTCTGTGAAGTGGCTTTCTGCTTCTCCCCTGTTGTGAATTTGTAATAGTTTCTTCTTTTGAAATTTGGTCTTGAAATAGGTAATGGATGTTTAGTCAGTTGACAATCATGAATTTTGCTGGCTATATCACTTTTTCTTTTTAGTCCGCTGTCCTTGATTAAATTTTCCTGTCAATAGGCAGATGATGATGTTGTTGGATGGCGATGTAATGTTAGATGGTTTTCATTGGATGGAATAGAAAGTGAGGTGATATCAGAGTGATGTTCTTCACTGACATCTCTGAGGTGACTCATACTCTAGCTTATCTCTTGAGATACTAGCAGTGCTGTGGTAGAGCTTTTCATAGTGATTTGACAGTTTGTGATTTCTGTGGAGAATGATGCCTTCATCTGGTAGTGAAAGTGAATTCTTCGATTGCACTGAATCAGGCATCAAAGACCTGCCTCTGATCTGTTTTGCTTATGGTGATGGGAGCAATATTTCAGTATCCTCACATTCATCTTATATTCTTACTAATGTGGAAGAATTTCAGGAAGTGAATGACATGGTTGCAATTAAGCTTGAGATGTAGTGGGTGTGGTCTGATGAGCTTTCTTCCAAGTTTATACTCAAAATTATTTAACTGTTAGGGGAAACTATTGTATTGGACAACACAAACACAGAACTTGATTTCTTGAGGATGTTATTTAGTCAGACTGTATTAGAGAGTCAAAGAAAAGACAAACTTGTACACAATGATAGAAAATGACATCAAATGGTACTCCACTCGCACTGAAAAAGCAATGGTTCTTCTTGGAATACATGTTTACTTATCTTTTGTTGACCTCCCTCATGTCCAGGTGCTGAGGAGTACCGATCCCATAATCGGGAACTTTCTGGTTTGCAACTTCATGGCACATGACAGGTAGGACAAACTGATGCAGTACCTCCACATCAACGATGTATCGAAAAACCCTCACAGAGGGGAGCCAGGTCATGATAAACTATGCCATGTAAGACTTTGCTGGACAGAGTCAATGAAGTGTGCAAAGCAAATTACAACTCAAAGTGAGATCTGCATGGATGAAGAAATGGTGGGTTATAGAGGTCGACTCAGCTTCAAGCAGTACATGCCTAATAAACCAGTTAAATATGGCAGAAAGGTGTGGGAGGTTGTTGATTCACATAACAGATATGTTTCAGACTTCCAGATATATACTGGAATGGTAACCAAGAGTGTGGAGGTTGGAATCTCAGAGAGGGTGGTAAAGGATATGGTGATGTGTTACAAACTGAAAAACCACCATCACGTGTATTATGACAACTTTTTCACATCTGTTAAACTTTCTTTGGATTTATTGGGGGATGGTATATTTTCATGTGGAACTGTACAGACCAACAGGTAAGGCTGTCCATCAGAGCTAAACATATCTGCAATGATGAAAAAAGATACAGGTTTTTGCAAGCAGCTTCAGTCTAGTGGCATACTGGCAACTGCATGAAATGACAAGAGGCCAGTGTTCATTCTATCAACAAACTCAGACCTGACAGAGCCAGCAACATCAGTTTTTCATTGAATGCATGATGGCACCAGGAAAGATGTCAGTTGCCCTACCTCACTGAAGAACTATAATTTGTTTATGAATGGGGTTGATCGAGCTGATCAACTGAGAACATAGTACGCATCTGGATGTAAGTCAAACAAATGGTGGCAATATGTGTTCTGGTTCTTATTCGACCTCTGCATTGCTAATGTATACTGTATGTTCTCTTCAAGGAATATGTGAATCATCAATGTTTCATGAAGAATAACTGACCCAAACCAACCACTCAACTGCAGTTCCAGATGGAACTGTGTAAGCAACTGTTGTTGAGCTGTGGAGCCCCTAAGAAAAGGCAGCATCCAGCAAAATATCAGGTTAGCACAGATTTAGAGCACTGGACAGTGAAAATACCCAAACAAAGATGTCACTACTGTTACTCTAAAAATTTAGGGCAGAGTCTTGGTGGCAGTGCAGTGGATGCCAAGTGTCACTGTCACTGTGCAGTGAATGCTTCAAACCTTACCATCACAAACCACAACAGGAGCTGTAAATGGGCACTGGAAAAATAAGCATATGACAGTGAAATGACTTACAAAATAAATTTTGAATTGTAAATATTATAAATAAGCATGTTACTTTTATGAGGCTAATTTTCTAAGTTACCTTACTGTTCAGTACATTTGTAGTGTTAGTACCGAGTTTTAAATAGTCTGTCTTGTTATCAGAGTAAATTATTGTGGTTTATTTTTACACACACTCAATATGTGCATTACATTTATTGATTAGTTTGTTTTTAAACTTTAATTATGCAACATATGAACAACGTGAATGTTGTGGTGGTGTGTCGGTGGGTTGGAGGTTTGGCATTGAAAGACTTACAGTATGTGTTACAGTTGAGATCATATAAATGTGAAAATTAATAGTACTACTGCTCTTATACCACTACTATTTTTTGATTTAGGTTGTTGTTATGAAGAAAATGTCCATTCACCAAAATGTCTTCAGAAAGGAAGAATTGTTATATAGTGACACCTGCACAAGTAAAAGTAAGTTTTATTTTACTGGTCATTTTTTTTTCCTTTCATGTTTCAGTACTTCCTGAATGAGTAAAAAATCACAGTTGAGCATCACTAGCTTTGTCCACTACTGATTATCAATACTAGTCCTGTGATACAATGGTAGTTGATTGTGGATATTTGCTGTATGCAGTGAGAAATTGGTGAAGTTGCACTTCTAGGGGACACCGCTAGTAAGCATTCCCTCAAATGGTTGGTGGTTCAGTATTAACAGTCATTATTTGCAAGTCACAACAATTTTGCATGTAGAGTTTTCATGGGTTGTAATATGTATTGGTGCAGTTTGCATGTTAACCACCAATTTGTGGAGGTGGTGCATACTTATGGTGCCCCCTGAACGTGCATTTCTGTACCCACAACTACTTATTAGTATAAATCATGTCCTACACTGATTGTCTGGTGTGGATATTTGATACATGCAGTGAGAAATTAGTAGGATTCACAGTTCTATGGGGTGCCATTGGTAAGCATTCCCTCATATGGTTGGTGGTTCAATATTAGCTGCCTCTAAATTTGTTATTTGCAATTCATAACACTTTTGCATGTAGAGTTATTTACTCAAGGATTTAAGTATTGTAGCATGTATTTATTACAGGTTAGCTGTGCCAAATGTATTTAAAGTTAAGCATATGTGGAACATAGGATTGCAATATGTTAATTGTTTATTTAATGTTTCAATCAAGAAGTGCTATTTGTTTCATATAGTGATGCCAATAATGTAATTGTATAAGATCTTCTATTTGAAATATGAAAATACTGAGTGCTGTTTCTTATCTATCGTGTCTATGCTTCCATTAAGTAATAATACTATTAGGAGAAAATGTTCAGTTTTTTCAAGATGTAGAGTAAATGACATGTGCAATTTAGAGTACTTAATTTTCATGTGGGTGCTGTAAACATGCCCCCTAAGGAAGCCTTTGTGGCAAAACACTGGGGTTTTTGGCATCTGGCTTGTTGGACTGTGGTATGTCTGGTTTGTTACTATTTTTCTAATATTTTGAAACTGTATAATAAAGAAATGTCTCAGCCTGAAATGCCTTTGGAGACTTGTTTTTTAGCTCAGTTAAGTATAGCTCGGATATTACACTTAACCCCGCTGCTCCCCTTCCCTTTGTGTATGCACAATTCTATGAGCAGCTCTGGGTGTATCCTGTCTGGCCCTCAGGCTGTATCTACCTTTATGCCTTCAAGTCCCTTCTGAACTTCTCAAGTACTGTAAATACTGGTTGCCTCATTTCAGGAATGTTCCTGACAGCTGCTTTGATGTCACATTCAGACAGGCACCCACTATCTTCCCTCGTGAAGACAGAACAGAAGTAAACATTAAGGACAGCTGCATTTTGTTCTTCCTCTTGAATCCTTCCCCTATTGTAGCCTAATCATACCCCTTCCCTGCTTCTTTTTCTCTTGATATATCTGAAGAATTTTTTCCCCACCTTTGCCCCCTCCACAATATGAACATATGAACATACGAAGACTGCCAGCAGATGCAGGTCCGATGGTCTAGCTAGTCTGCTCAAGTGTGCAGCTAGCAGTCTGTTACACTGCAGCTGCTCCCTCTTCTCCTACCTGCATATCCAATTTCATGCCCATACTAGCTGTTACTCCTCCTCCAATGCCTCATTGATGACTTTCCCCCTGACTTTGTCCTATCCCCTCTTAAAACTGCCCACCATCTTCAAGGATACCACCTCCTTAGGCAATGCATTTCACCCTGTCACCACTCTCTCCGTGAAATAGTGCTTTCTCATTTCCCTTCTGAATCTACCACCCTCCAACTTTACATTGTACTCCCTAGTGTCCCTCCCTCTCCTTAATCTTAAAATTCCCTCTGTACTGTCTTTATTTATGCCTTTCATATATTTGAAGGTTTCTATCATGTCCCCTCTATCCCTCCATTCCTCCAGGGAGTACATGTTGATCTCCCTCAGTTTCTCCTTGTAGGGTTTGTCCTCCATACCAAGGAGCATCCTGGTTGCTCTGGGTTGGACCCCCTCCAGCAATTTAATATCTTATGCAGCTCCATGTATGCTTTTGGCTCCCTAGCCTTCCTCTTTGCTTCCCTAGTTTCCTTTGCTTCCGCCGGCATTCGGATGAGACGTTAAACCGAGGTTCCATCCGCCTGTTTTGAAGGTAGTTCAGGTGGATGTTAAAGATCCCATATCATTTCTTGAAAAGAGTAGGAGAATTTTATTAGGAGACATATAAGCATATTGAAGGCCCTTATCAAGCAAGATCTAGTGGAATACCTCAAAGTATATCACCTCCAGAACTACAAACAACATGGGTTTGTGATGGGCAGGTCATGTCAAACAAACCTTATTATGAAGTGACCAAGGAGTTGGACAGGGGTCATGTGGTGGACTTGCTTTACTTTGACTTCAGTAAGGCATTTGACACAGTCCTTCATACTTTAGCAGCCACAGACACTGCCAGCTATTTCCCTAAATGTCTGTGATATTTCTAGAGAAATCTCCTGCTTTCTGCATTTCCACAGTAGGGGCAGCAGAGAGAAACTCTTTAGAAATTTAGCAAAATATCTGGAAATAGCTGGCAATGTCTGTGGCTACTACTATAGATGCTTCTTAAAAAAGCTAGAAGTCCTTGGGTTAGCAGAACAGATAGTAAAGTTGGTATGGAGTTGGTTGAGGGACAGAAAACAAAGGGTGGTAGTAAATAGAGTGAAATCTAATGAGAGGCAGGTCACTAGTGGAGTGTTTCAGTGGTTGGTCCTGGAGCCGGTCCTCTTCAATGTATTCATTAGTGACATCAGTGAGGGCATAACTGGCAACATCGCCCTGTCTGTGGATAACACAAAACTCAGTGGAAGAGTGGATAGTACAGAGGGAGTCAGACAACTGCAGGAGGACCTTATGAAGTTGGAAAGCTGGTCACAAATATGGCAATTAAACTTCAGTGCTAAGAAGTGTAAGGTGATGCACCTGGGTAGGGCCAACCCCAAGGAAGAATACTGGCTAAAAGGAGTGCAGCTGAGCTCCTCTTCTGAGGAACATGATCTGGGAGTCATCATTAGGGATGATCTCAAGCAGCAAAGTCAGTGCAATAAGGCTTACAGCAGGGCTAGCAGGGTGTTAGGATGCATTGACAGGGTGACAGACAGCAGGGACAGGGAGGTGATACAATCACTTTACCAGTCATTGGTGAGGCCTCATCTGGAGTACTGTGTATAATTCTAGAGGCCTTACCTAAGAAAGGACATTGATAGATTGGAAGTGGTCCAGGGAAGGGCAACACAAATGATACATGACCTTCAGGAAATCACCCATGAAGAGAGGCTTGGAGCTCTGAAATTGTACTCGCTAGACACTAGGAGGGAGAGGATGGATATGATTGAGACCTTCAGGTTCCTTAAAGGCATCAAGAAGGTAGCAAATGCAGAGGTTTTTATCAGGAATGTCAATTCTACTAGAAGAGAGCATGCGTGGAAATTGAATAGTGGAGTGTTCAAGAGGGACATCAGAAAGTATTACTTCTCAGAGAGGGTTGTGGAACCTTTGAATAGATTGCCCCTGAAGTGGTGGCTGCAAAGTCAGTATCAAGCTTTAAGCATAGGTGGGACAAGGATTGGGAACAAACACATGGCACTGACAAGGGCTAGGCTGGGTGTCTGAGAGCACAGTACACCTGTTCACAGTAGGTCCCGGGATACCTCGCTTGGGCCATCATCTTCTAAGTTTGTTTTTTTTTTTATAAAATTTTAAACATAACACATTCAGAGCAAATACATGACTCAAACAAAGCTAGAAATTTCATAAAGTCAAACACAGTTAAGCCTCATACAATAATAAATGAAGTACACACATTCAAAGTAATTTGTGGGGCACACACAGAAAGAAATACATTAGAATACTGAGGAGAGAGATTAATTTCTAGATTGGAGATTCTATGGTACAAAGTCAGGTCTATGCTGTGAAATATACAAAACCCAATGTCTCCAAATGAATTCAATTTGGTCTTGTCGTTTATTAACTATAATTGTGAGATGCTCCATCTTGTAAATCCCAATCACCAAATCATGCCTCTGGTCCAGGTGAGGGGCCTCATCTGATAACCACTTTCTAGTGATTGGCTTCTTAGCCACAAGATGGCAAATAGTAAATAATTTCTTAGTATTTAAATCCCTACATTCCCCAGAGTAATTTGTCAAAAAAAAAAAGAAATCAGGTGTAAGTTGAAGAGAAGGCATAAAACCTCAGACAAGGCATGCTGAAGGGCTTGTATAAAGGATTGGATTACTGGGCAAAGCCACAAAACATGCCCATGAGTGGCAGGGGAACTCCCACGCCATCTCCAGCATTCCACTCCTCTGCCCTCCAAATATTTTGCCTGAATGGCTGGTGTTTTCAAAAAGCGGAGGGTGACCTTCCATGAAAACTCCCTCCACATCAAGGAGGAAGTACCCATATATAGGGACCTAAGGTGCCTTTTCCATACTTTGTCTTGTAAAGAGATATTTAAGTCTGATTCCCATGCAGCCCTCACAATCTGCAAGGAATCATGCCTTATAGAATGCACCCTGACATACAGATATGATATTATATGAGCTAGGGGTGCCTTCCCCTCCAGTGCCATTTTGAGAATAACCAGCAACGGAGGAGTTGGAGTCTCAACTAATAGTTTTGGGAGCATGGCTCTAATTTATTTTATTTATTTATTTCAGTTTCAGATTTACACCTTTGAGTCAGGGACCCTTTTACAAAGGTTCCAAGTCAGTCAAATGCAATACAATCAAATACAGTACAGGGCAAAACAGTTCAGGTAGAATCACATAGTTATTACAGATGATTACAGTTAATGTCACAACACAGAACATATATTCAAAGATATAGATAAAAAGGAAATCCAGCAACAAGCATTGGGGTGTCAGGGAACATTAGGTAAACACACTGTTAATGCAGATTAAAGTACATTACAAGGGTGCAGGTAGACCAACAGGTAGGGAAAGGACCCTCTATTTGGAGGGGTGGGATATGACCAGGGCTTTGACTTCGGCAAGAAACACCGAAGTCATACAGCCAGAGTAGGCTTTGTCAAGTAGAAAATGTGGTACTATGGTTAAGTGCTATAGGGGGTGAGGAGAGGAGGGAGAGGGGTGGGGGTAGGGGAAATTAGGATGGAAGTGAAAGAGAGAGTGGGGATATGGGGGAGGGAGTTGAGTGAAGACTGGAGCAGTGAGGGTTTTAGGGGTTGGTGCTAGAGGTGGTAGAGGTAGTGAGAGCAGGGGGGGTTATAAGTTAGAGCATTGACAGACCTTTTCACACTCTAGATGAGACCATAGCCCCAGTTTTAAACTGGCTGATCTTGGTACACTCTGTTGGGATATTAGGTAGCTCATTGAACAGTCTGGATCCCTCGTAGGAGCAGGATTTATGATCAAGCTTTGTGTGCTTGAAAGGCACTAGGAGTCCACCTTTGGTTGCTCTTCTGGCTTGCTGAATGGGTGGTGCAGCTCTGAATATTCTGCAGGTCATATCGGGCATAAGTCCCAGTGCTGCTTATTTTACTAGTATGCAGGTTTGGTATTGCACCCTGAGGTGGAGTGGGAGCCACCCTGTATTGTTGTATAAGGTACAGATATGAGTAAGGTGGTCAGCCCCTGGGGTTAGTTGGCAGGCCTTATTTAAGAGAGTTCTTAGTCTTTTTAGAGCAGTGTCAGAGCCAGCCCCATAGATGGGCAGGCCATAGTCTATAGAGGATAATACTGAGCTGCTTGTGGCTAGTTTCAGGGTTGCCGCTGTCATTGAGTTTTTTGGTGGTAGAAAACAGCCAGCTTTACATTTGTAATTTTGACCACATGGTCAATATGAGTAGTGAAACTGAGTGTGCTGTCCAGGTATACCCCAAGGTATTTGAACGTGCATACTTGTTCCAAAAGGTCTCTCAGACAGCTCCGAATCAGCATGGAGCTGTACTTGTTCTTTTTCTGCAGTACAGTGAAGATCATGCTTTTTTTTATGGTTGAGCATCAGCTTATTCTGAGTGAACAATGTTTCGAGCATACGGAAGCTTTCTTGTAGCTCAGTGGTGATTGAGGATTTCTCTCTGTCAGCTGCAGAAATGACGGCATCATCAGTGTAAAACACTATATGTGCAGGGCAGGCTGAAGGAATGGAATTTATAAAGAGGCTAAATAGGAGTGGGCCTAGGATGGACCCTTGTGGGACTCCTAGACTCACATCCTTGGGTTCAGATAGTATGCTGTTAATCATGGCACATTACATCCTGTGGGAGAGGTAACTGTGGAACCAGGTAATGATTTCGCTGGACAGGCCAATAGCCAGCAGGCAGTTTAAGAGAAGCAGATGGTTAATGGTATCAAAAGCTTTTGTGAGGTCTATAAAGATAGACCCCACAGTCATCCCTTTATTCAAGGCATCATAGAGAGTTTGGAGGTGTAATCGACCACAGCAGTAAGAGTGGAGTGCTTCTTTCAGAAACCATGCTATTGTTTACAGAGTGAGCTGTACTTCTCTAAATACCCTGTGAGTTGGTCCAAGACAACCCTTTCAAGGGCTATGGATAGGGGGTAGAATAGAGATGGGCCTATAGTTGGCTGTGTTTGTTCTATCCCCAGCTTTATGGACTGGGATGACAAGCACTGCCTTCCATCTGTCAGGGAACACACCTTATCTTAAAGAGGCACTGAACACTTTTGTCAGTGGATCTGCTAGCACATCTAGTGTGAGGGCAACCAGCTTCATGTCAACTTGGTTGCTCCCCATTCTGGTCTTCCCAAGGACCCGCTTGATGTATTTAATCGTCTCAGGCTTGGTTATGAGTTTGAAATAAGAAGGTGGTATATCGTTGTTTGTAGACGGGGGGGGGTATGCCTGTTGGGGGACTGAACTGTTGGTGGTGGTGTGAGGTACTCACTCGGTAGCACAGTGGATAGGTCAGTGAAGGCTGTGTTGATCGCATTAGCTATGTCTCTGGGTTCCTGGAGTGGCTTAGAATCTGTTATTACCAGGTCAGGTGGAGCTCTTGAGGCCTTCCCCGTGAGTGATTTAATGGAGTTACAGAACTTCCTGCTATCTCCACAGCTTTTGTTTAAGAGAACCCTGTAGTAGGAGGCTTTGGCTAAGTGAATGAGTTTAGTACAACTGTTTCTGGCTGCCCTATTAGCCTGCATCCCAGACTCCTTGGCCTACTGCCACAGGTTGTCCCTGTGTTGCATGATTCCAATGAGGGATCCAGGAAGCCAGGGGTTAGAGGCCCATTTTATCATTTTGTACTTGAACAGGGAAAAAATGTCACAGGCCCTAGTAGAAGTCTTTAGGAAGTAGTCTAGGTCCTGGTTTTTGTCATTGGCTTTATCAAGTGGGGTCCAGTCAGTCTGTTTCAGGTAATGCTTGAAAGCATCCAGAAGCTCCGGGCTCAGAGATCTGTTTCTTGAGACCTGGGGAAGGCACCTAGTGAAGTTATTTGTCCAGGTACATATCACCAGGGAAAGATCTCTGAGGGAGTCTGGGAGGACTGATACTTCGAGGATGTGTTCCGGGTGGGAGGAGAGGATCCAATCTATGAGGGTACTAGCTCCTGTTTTATAGTTTTGTCTTGTGGCTTGTATACCAGTTGGGTGAGGTAGAGGCCAGTTACCTGATCTCTGGCTGCAGTTTTATCCTGGGAGTGCCAGTTGGTGTTGAAGTCACCAACAATAATCCTTCCCCACTGTTTCTTAAATTGCTGTTGATTACTAATGAACTGCAGAAAGCCAGTGCTGTGAGAGCCAGGGGGTACGTATACTGTGGAGAGCAGTAAAGTTTTGTCCTGATGGCCTATGGTTAGCTTTAGGTTTAAGATTTGTGCCTCCTTGGAATGTTGACTAGAGGACAGAGTCTGTCCTCTAATATTGCTTCGGAGGTAGATCATGCAGTCACCACCGCACTTTGACAGTCTGTACTGGCAGAAGGAGTTGTAGCCATCTAGGGAGATGGCTTCATCTGTAATTTTAGGGGAAAGCCAGGTCTCCATGAAAGCGATGATGTTGGGTTTGATCATCTCCACCCAGGCCTGGAATTGGGTAGGAGGCTCCCTATGTTAAGGGAGGCAATCATTAGTTGTCCTGCTTTTGGGGTGGATCCTGCATGAGGTGGTCCTGGGTTGGGGTGCACATTCCCAGATATCAGGAGTAATAGCAGGATCAGCTTTCTGAGAAAGCATGCCCAGATTCTCCATGATGAGCGGGCGTGCTTTCTCCTGGGGAGCTTAGGTTAATTAAAGTTAGTTGTATGAGGGCAACAGTGGAGTAATGCAGCTACAGGGATTTTGAGGGGAGCTAAGTGTTTGAGATTTTGAGGTGTGACATTGAGAGCTTGATGTAGGGAAGGGATCCGCATTTGGTCCACCCTTAGTAAGCATATCAAATAATGGTATTACATGTGATGTGTGGGGGTCCTGTGTAGAGATGCAGCAAATTTAAAATCCGCTGGCGAAGTGAACGTGAAGTGGCCACTTTGTGTTGGCACTTCCTACTAATGAGATGCCATAAGAAGGCTCCATCGCCTTGTTATATTACTTTGCATTGTCATTCCACCTTAAACGCAAAGTAAGGTGGAGTGACAACAATACCGGCAGCATCTCACCCACACTGTCACCAGAATGAATGTGCATCCCCAAAGTGCTACTGCCTTGTGTCCAGAAAACTCCCCAGTGCTGATGAAGTGAAATGAGAGTGTAACAAGAAATGCAAAGTCTCCCAGAATTATTGGCGCACTCAGTCATGCGCGCAATGGTCAGATCACACACAGAATCACAAGAATTAATGTGCATCCCCAAAATGCTACTGTCTTGTGTCCAGGAAAATTTCCCAGTGCTGACGCAATGTGTTCCTGATGAAGTGTACCTGGCATCCTGCCCCCCTGTCAGTACCTGCATGTGCTAATTGTTGTCACCTTGAAATGTTTCAATTTGTTCATTGTATGAAATCAGCTGTGTTACTCTGTCACTCATTGTACTGAACACTGTAAATATGCTTCACTGTATGTCCCCTCTGTGACAAGGTACCTTTGTAAATGAGCCTGTGGCTCAAAGGTTGTAAATCCAATTATTGAAATAAATAAAAAAAATAAATAAATGAGAGCGTAACAAGAAATGCAGTCTCCCAGAATTAATGATGCCATGCAAATACCCAGACAGATTAAGATTGCGCTGCACACTCAAGGGATGCATATGAAAAGACACAACAACACCTAACCAGTGCTCACGTCTCAAATCCAAATCTGGAAAGGAATACATTTTGCTAGTTGGGGGATTAGTGCACGGCAGTAACAATCCACTACCAGTAAAGATACCACAAAGCAGTATAAAAAATTCATGCAGGTGTGGTGGATAGCAGGTTCACACTGCTGCAATTACTCTGTAACACAATAAAAGGTGTCTGATTTAATTGCACGCATCGCACACACACTCACACACACTATAAATAATGCGTAGCAAATTGAAAACCTTTAGTAATATTACCAAATGTTTTAAACAAACTGAAATTATACACTGTTGCACCACAACAATCAGCAAAAAAATGTCAAGAATTACTGAAAATATTACTGTGTGTACATTAACACAGTTATACACGAAAAATATAACCGAAACAGAAAGACTGCCTTTTTCTCCCAGTTAATGTACCTACACAACAAATACGCCTCTCCCCCAGAGCACCCTTCACAGTACACAGACTGACAGTTCTAAATTAACATTCAAAATCCACACACAACAATAAACACTCCATGATATGAGCACAGAAGGGTTTCCTACAATTAGTGTACTAAATTTTGAGCAAAAAATATTGCTCAAAAAGGCATTTTACACAGCTTTTGGAGGTTTTGAATCGCAGAGCTCTGAGAGCAAACTGTCTCCAGCTACCTCTGCACACACACTACCCGGGCCAGAACTGAGGCTGTGCCGAACAATCTACAGCCCATGTGACCTGCAATCCCATGAATAACTGCAGAATTTCATGTGGAGCTCAATTACAGGGTGAAGTGAGGCGAATTTCATTGATTTCAATGTACTTCGCCTTAAAATTGGTGGAGAAGTGGTTTTGGGAAGGTGGAATAATGCAAAGTCATTGGTTTCAATGGACTTCGCATTCCTCATTATGAAGCGAAGTACTCTACTTCACATTGTGGAGTTCTCCGTGGATTCTGCATTACTCAGTGAATCACTCCACGGAGCAAATTGGGGCCACTTCACCCATCACTACTTACAGTGCTGTAACTCACATGCTGTGTGGGAAGGAACGTGAATGCCTATGACTGTACTTCCCCGATGAGCAGTAGCACAAAACTCCCCAACTTAAAAATGCTTATTAATGAGTACAATGGTGGAGTGGTGAAACCTGGAGAGACACTACAAAACATGCTTACAATACATCTAAGTAACTGGTCAAAAAATTAGTGTTGTGATTTGTGACGTGATCCTGAATCATGATTTGTGACTGCATTTGTGACCGTGATGATGAAGAACATGATTTGTATCACGAGTGACTCATGATGATGGTCCTGACATAAAAATGCATATTAATGAGTACAATATTCATGCAAAATTATGCACCACACCTATCCAGAACTCTGAAAGAAAGCCAAAGAAACAACTGTGACTTAAGTTACAGATGGAGATTGGGCCCTAAAGAGATACAAATGCACAGGCAGATTAAGATTGCGCTGTGCACTGAAGAGATGCAGATGCAAAGGCACAACTCCTAATCACCAGTGCTTACCATCAGAAATTAAAATCTGGAAAAGAATACCTTTGCTGGTTGGGGCAGGCCATGGGGGGGGGCAGTGTACTGCACTGCTGCAGTAACAGTCACTAGTACCAGTACCAGTACCAGTACCAGTAAAGATACCACAAAGAAGTACAAAAATCACATAGCTGCAGAGGATAGCAGGTTCACATTGCTGAAATTATAATGTGGCACAATAAAAGGTGTCTGATTTGATGACACGCGTCACACACATACTCACATACACACTAAGTAATGCATAGCAAATTGAAAACTTCAGTAATATAACCACATATTTTAAACAAACTAAAATTATGCACTGCTGCACCACAACAATCAGCAAAAAAATGGCAAGAATTATTGAAAATATTACTGTGTGTACATTAACACAGGTATACAAGAAAAATATTACCAAAACAGAAAGCACTGTCTTTTTCTCCAAGTTAAACTACCTACACCACAGACACACCCATCCCCCAAAGCACACTTCCACTGTCTCTCAGTACACAGACTGAATGTTGTACATTAACATTCAACATCCACACACAAACAATAAACGCTCGATGACATGAACACAGCAAGGTTTCCTATAATCGATTAGCTAAAGTTTTAGAAAAAAAAAAGACTCAAAAAGGCTTGTTTAGCAGCTTTTAGAAGGTTTGAATCACAGAAGCTCTCAGAGCAGATTGTCTCCTACAGCTTCCTACACACACTACCCCAAACTGAGGCTGTGCAGAACAATCTAGAGCCCATGTGACCTGAAATCCCATGAATCACTGCAAAATTCACCTTTGGAGCTTAAAGACAAGGAGAAGTGAGGCAAAGTACATTGTTTTCAAAGTACTTCACCTTACGAATTGGTGGAGTAGTGGTTTCGGAAGGCGGAGTAACGCGAAGTCATTGTTTTCAATGGACTTCGTGTTACCCATTATAACATGAAGTACTCCACTTTGCATTGTGGAGCACTCCACGAATTTGCCTTCATTCTGTGAATCGCTTGGAGGAGCGAATTGGAGCCACTTCGCCCATCTCTAGTCCTGGGAGTGTGCAACCTCCCTATTTACTACTTCCATGAGGCAGAGGATAAGTAATGAAGACAACAACATCTTGTGCTGCATCTGCATGTTTTTTTTTTTGTTTAATCTTCTTTTTAAAGTAGGGCTAGTAAGATTTATCACTGTATATGGTAGTTAACATACCCTGTTAGGCATTACTGCTTCCACCAATTTGGGCAAAATCAAGGAGTATTGCCCAGCTATCAAGGCAGTATAATGTGGAAACTATCAGCCTTATGCCATTCTGGAGCTTCTGTAGGCACTGGGGTGGGATGTATGAGCTCTGCTCTGTAGTAGTCAGCAGCCAATGGGAGGGTCGGGTAAGTAAGGTGGGGAGGAGCTCAACTGCATTTAATACTGGCTAGGAGTGGGGGAAGGGTAGGCGGGCAAAAATTTGACTGAAAGAAGCACCCATGAGAGAGAGCACTGTAGTGTCTGCTTCATTCATATCTAGTGAGAAGCTGATGGCACCAAGTTTAAAAAGATGGAAGGAACTACTACTCGTACCTTCAACTGTGGGGCAGGCTGGTGAGCAGTGATCCTGTGTTTGAACTGCTTGTGTGGTTTGTGTTGAAGGGTTACAGCAGCCTGCTACAGGCAGGAATCCCTGAGGAGAGATGGAGAGAGACACAGATTAAATAGCATAGGAGATGGGGGAGGGAATGTAACTAAAAGAAGCTGTAAGGGAACAAAAGACTGAGGAGGGTCTCCAGTCACAAGACGAAGGGGTGCAGATAGGAGTGTAACCACTGACAGCTACGGGGTTGGTGGAGTCAGGGGTGGGGAATTCTCAGGAGCTCCCATGAGGTCCTTGCACAAGAAATTACAATGAAAAAATAAAAATAAAAATGTATTTTGGAAAAGCTCTAATTATTAGCTCTATAGTTGAAAATGGAATAAACTTAGCAGCTCTACCCCAAAATAAACTTATCAGCTCTAAGGGGTTATAGTTTGGTAATAGCTCTAGCTTATTATCTCTACAGTTAGATCCATAATTTAGCAGCTCTAAAGGGTAATTCTAAACACTTAACTTAGCAACTTTAAGGTTTTAAATTAACTGGGTCTGAAATGCGGTTCACTGGTAAACTTAAAAATTTGACTGAAAGAAGCACCTGCAAGACACAGCAGCACTACGTGGGCTGTGTTCCAGTCAGAGAAGCTTCTCTGTAGTGTCTGCTTCACTCAGATCCAGTGAGAAGCTGATGATGCTAAGTTTTAAAAGATGGAATCAACCATTCCTCTTACCTTCCACTGTGGGGCAGGCTGGCGGGCAGTGGTCAGTGTTTGATCCGCTATTGCGGTTCATGTTGAGGGGTTGCAGCAGCCCGCTATGGGCAGGAATCCCTTCCACTGTGGGGCAGGCTGGCAGGCAGTGATCAGTGTTCAAACTGCTAGTGTGGTTCATGTTGAGGGGCTGCAGCAGTCCACTACGAGCAGGAATCCCTTTAAAATCCCTTACTTGAAAAAACCTAAACTGCTCCTGAGGGCAAACCCCATATTGCTCTGACAGGTCTGCAAACATTATTAGATTCCCATTTTTAATAAAATGGCCCACTAAGTGCAGACCAAAGTGTTCCCATCTATGATGTCCGTGGTCCTTACAGGAAGACACAAAAGAGTTGAGGTAAGGAAGGGAGTATAAAAGGGGTCTGCTGTTAGTTAATATTTTGGAGTTCAATATAGATCTCCAGCATTTCAGTGTATTTACAGTATATGGATTAACTGTAAGATTCTTCAATGGAAAACTAGGAAGGGTTAATAGAATTTTATGTAAGTTTACCAAATCCTCCTCCCGCACCTCCAAGTCCTTCCATTTAGCTCTGTATTGTAGATGTAGCCAATAAAATATAGTATCGTCCTAAGCTGGGCCGAATGGTAGTATGTCTTCAAGTCTGGAAGGGCCAAGCCTCCCAATCTTTTAGGTAATTGTAATATAGAATATCATATTCTAGGTTTCTTAGAATCCCAGATATACAGTACCTTGAGACTTTTCAGTTGAAGTCACTAAAAAGTTTGTCAGGTATGGGTATAGGTAAAGTCTGAGCTATGTAAAAAAAATGGGGCAACAGGTTCATTCAAACAGCATCCACCATCTGTATCATAGGTAATGGCAGGGATGTCCCTCTCTCAAGGATCTTCTATGTTTCTAGTTTTTATTTGGTACTTTCCCAATTTCACCTCCCTCTGCTTTTCCTTGAACCTGGTGAAAGCCTTTTTCTTGGCCCTCACTGCTTTTCTGACATATTCCGAGAACCATATTGGTCTCCTGCACATGTTTTGTTTTGTAAAAATTCTATTGCATTACTTTGTTGCCTCAAGAATGGTCTCCTTAATTGCCCTCTCAGTATAATCAACCAGTAGTTAAAGATGACCCACTCAAGCAGGAAAACATATTTTTAATATGATTATTCAAGATTATAAATATTAAGACCTGCTAAACGTGCTAGTGCTATGCCAAACAAAATGACTTCTTCAAGGCAGCAGTATCTGAACACACAGTCCTGAATTACTCCATCTTCTGTGCTTTTAGTTGTTCATTTCCCCTTGAGCAGGATACAGTTCCTACTTGCAAGGCTTCTCTTCACCAGAAGCAAGGTGAGACCTGTGCAAATAGGAGCTGCATCCTGCTTGAGAGACTATAACATTTAAAAGCACAGAAGACAACTCTTGAATTAAAAGATACATTTTTAATGACATAAAGGGAAACAGAGTAATTCAGAATAGTGTGTTCTGATACTTCTGCCTTGATGCTCATCTTTTTCTACTGTTTGAGGATACCGAGAGGACATGGTGTAGAAACTGGACTCCTCACACTCTGCATTAAGTTTCAGGTCAGGAGGCCAGAAGGACAGTAATTTCCACCCCTTAATAGTAGCCCCCCCCCCCCAGCATTCCTCTACTCATCCAGTGCCCCCCACCCTGGTCAATTTGACTCAGACCTGCTACCTCATACCGTTGAATTCCACTCTTCTGAAACCTAGGATTTCAGGTTTTGATAGGGCCATTTTGGTCCTGAGGGTCAGCCTGAACAAAAGGGAGTTATGGTCACTGGACCCCAGTGGCTCCTCTACCCTCATTCCACTCTCCAACTCTGAATTGCTAAACACTAAATTGTGACTTGCCACTTGTCTAGTATGTTCTTTAATCAGCTGCACCAGAAGGCAGACCTGCAATGTATCCACAGGGCCCGACTTTTGGTGCATCTGGCCACTTGAATGTCCCAGTCAATATCTGGCAGGTTCTGATCACTCATTAGCCAGCACTTCCTCAAGAATCCTGTATCTCTCTTCCCCTTGTGCTGCTGGTCTATAGAAGACCTTCAACTCTATAACATACATAAGGGTGGTTAAAACACTGGAGAACCATGCCAGCCAGGTGGTGCTGAGGGTTGAGGCACTGGATGCCACACCTCATGCCACACTGGTGACCTGGGTTTGGGAATGAGCCCAGGTTGTTGGGGGGGTTGGCAGGAGGGAAGGGGAGGAACAGGATTGAACTGTTGCGAGGTGGCTTTCCTCTCCTGGGGAAGGATAAGGGGTTTTCCTGGGCCTTGGTTGCCACCTGTTGGAGGACAGATGGCATTTCAGGCTACAGGAAGTCCGATGATAGCCAGGGGTGGGGTGGGGTGGAGTGGATAGGGCTGAGCCAGTACCTAAAGTGCATGTACACCTCAACTTGCATGCACCGTCATGTCTGCTGGGGTCCTAGGACTCTCGGGGAAATATTGGGGGGGGGGGGACATAAAGCACCTATAGAAAAAAACAACTGGAGGACCTGGGGTGGGGAACAAACTGGATGTGGGACAACTAGACAAGCACTTGATATATTGTACATTACATACAGATGATTTGAGGGGAGTGGAAACATATGTGAAAGCACTGATTATAACATCACATGTTGGTTGCTTTATGAAGGGGTGCCGTCTGATTGTCACCTATATCTTTTTGTTTTAATAAAAGTAAGATTGAGCAGTTCAACAATGCTTTTCTGCATTATTTTATTTTTGAGGGGGTGAATTGACTCCCCATCTTTTGCTGTACTAATAAAGATGGAACAAAAAAAAGAATGCAAACCAGTAGCCGAAAAGCAGAACTTTATAAAATACAGGCTTGCAAGTTAAATGAGGTCTTTAAATATTTAATGTTGGAGCAATACAGCATGGAGCCATAATGCTGCTGCACATTTATTTTGCTTCACTAAAGCAATTTTGAAAGTCAGTCCCTAGATTCTAAACAGATGAAAAAAAAATTAAAGACAGGGCTTTGGTCTGGGTTTCAAAATTAGGCCATTATGTTATGACCAAGCAGCCACCACACCACATCAAAATATCTTTTAGACATGTTTTATAAACATAATTAGAAGCAGACATGCAGTGAAACCAGCTTTTATAGTGAACACTAATAAAGTACATTTCTGTTTACAGTGAAATTATTCCAAAGTCTTAATCTTTCGCCACTCATTTCAGTGGATATTGTAGTAAAGTAAATCATAGGGGTGCCCTGCAGAAGTTTTGTTTTTGTCTGAGCTATATACTATACAAAATCAGATTGCTTTTACCTGTCATTGTGGAGGCAGTGATATTGTACATACATTTACCATGATATCCTTTTTCCTTAATTAAATGTCATTTTGGGAAAAAAGCTTGTGTGCATTTGTGTTTAAAATGGTCAGAGACCAGGAGTGGAGGCCAGTGATAATTTGTAAGAAACCAATACCCTCTGGATAGTTTTACAGTCTGATTCTATAATGCTTGAGCACTGCAGTTCTGAGTGATAGGATACTCACTGAGATCAAGCTTCACTGACGGTATAAGGATTCTATGAAGAAATGTAGTAAACAAAGTAATGTCATCTGCAGTACTACAATATGTACAGTGATTACCAGCAATAACTGCACTGAAATGCACCGTCTTGGTTTCAGAAGGTCTGTGCTTTTTTCATTGTTACAGCTGGGGGTGAGTGGGCAAAAGCATGGGGGGGGGCAAGAGAGTTGCTTAAGGCTCAACTAATATACCTTTTAAAGTGTACCAGTAAGAAGGGTGGGATGGAATAGATAAGGAAAAAATTAAGTCACTGGTTCACACATGTATTTTCAGTACAGAAAGCTAGGGAGCTGCTGTCTATCATTAATGTGTATTTTGGAATTGATGCAGTTTATTTTTATTGTCTGGTAGCCTTTTAATAGCCTTCCCTTGGAATAAAAACACTGACACGTCTTGGAGGAAAGGCTGCAGCAATGCATTTTTTGAAATAAGCTACACTTAAAGAGCAGCATGCACAGCCGGGATGATCCACCCCTCATCCGACCTCATAAAACATCAGCCCTCAATCCAAGGCCAACCCAGGTATTTGTCCGACTGCCTGTGGTACATGGTATGGTTGTTATGGACAAGGGTCTTGCCTCCCATCCTGCGCCACTGTCCTTGCAGGGTACCTGATGAAGGTGGACCATGACCCCCCCCATCTGGGTCTAGGTCTGCAGTCTGTCACATTCATGCTGACCAGGGTTGGCGATGAGCCTTTCAGATGAATTCAACTTGTCTCCACTCCTATTCCTTGTTCTTTCATTCTGCGATCCTCCCGAGCCGCCAAACATGGCTGTGACATATATAACTTCAACATCTTTTCAGCATATGTCTTGACCTCTGATCACCTATCCTTACAACTGTATCATTTCTGAATTATTCTATGTTTATTCCCCTTTGAAGGAGGCAAAAACCCAGAAAAAAACTTTTTGAGGGAAAACTAGGGAAAAGACACTCCCCAACCCCTAATGCAGTCACTACTGGGTCAAAGGCCTACTGACCACCCAACCCTGCTTTTACGAGGGCACACAGGTGGGGATCCAAGAAGAAAGAAGAGAAGAGAAAGAAGGGGAACTGCTGTTCACAAGTTTGTATAACCCCTCTTTCCCTTCCCATCCCTAGATGCCACCTTCCTATGGGTGGCCCTGGTGATCCCTCCTCTCTGGGTGTTGTCTCTACCACCCCCACCCCAGAGGAAGGACAGCCTCTTTCTACCACTCCTCCCAGATTCAGGGAGGATGACCCCAGGCAAATAGCCAGCTGCTGCCATATATTGTAGCTTTAATGTGTGTTTTGGAATTGAAGTGGTTTATTTTTACTATGTGTTACATATTTTGTTCTGTTTCTCATCAGCCTACACTAACCTGGTTAGAAAAGTCCAGACAGGGAAACCTGACCTCACCCTACCAGCAACTTGAAGACCTGTTACTTTATCTAGCATGCTCCATTTCCTTGTTCTCAGTTGGAAATGGCTTAAGTGCTGTAGTGGACCAGGAGTCAAAAGAAGTTAAAAAGTTAAAGAAGTTGTATTGTGATACTGTTTGTAATTGTGATTAATTGTTTTGTGTGTTACGTAAATGCATTTTTGTATTGTCATGCTATGTGTCAGGTGTGGCTGAAAAAGGGCTGTGCCCAGTCCACTTCCTGGTTAAAAATAAAACAAAGAAAATCTAGAAAGACTTTGTCTGTTAAATAAATACAGTGGTTGTTATAGAAAAATTCTGCTGTAACGTAGTATTTTACCGAAATCGAGGTAAACGTTACCACGATTTACCACTACCACGGTCAAAAAAACAATGTTATTCAATAGGATTTTTACTGCGATTGCGGGAAGAATACTGCGGTACCGCAAAACTTTTCTCTAACAACCACTGTACAATGATAGTGATGGATTTGGTTTCACTGGCTTCAGCGTGATACCACGGAGCAGAGTTATTTAAGGAAGATGATCACCATGCAAAACAAAATGTATGATAGTGGTGTTGCAGACAATAACAATATTTTGGCCTCTGGTTCATTTCAAGCACACCGTACCAGGAAAAAAGCAATGAGAATAAGATCAAGCAAGTACTACTGATGTATATATAAAATCAAGAAGGCATGCGGAGCAAAAAGTTGATACTGGAATCCTTCATGTTTCTTTTGTGAAAAAAGATGGATTTGATAGGGGTTGTAGCAGTATACCTTGTGGGTCAACTAAAGATGTAAGTAGATAAGCTCATCAGAAAGGTAATTGGAGAAAACAATTTTCACCTGAATGTATTCAATTATTCAAGAAGCATGGCTTCCATTTTATATCAACCAGCTCTCATCACTTAACAACATATTCTATATGTGGTTCTAGGATCTATCAGTAGAAGGCATGGATACTTTTTCTTTAGAGTATTCCTATTTCATTACAGGTTTCTACATTTCAGGGACACCCAAAAATTCTTCTTTTTTACAGTTTATTTACTAAGACTAGCCCAGCTGAGGTGCACCATCTTGCTTCCAGGAGTCCTGCTTTGACTGATTTCTGCAGCTGGGTGGACTGGAGCACTAAGAGGTTAAGTGAGTTTCCCAATGTCATGCAGTGAGTATTTGGCACTAATGGAGTTTCAGAATGAAACCTCCTGGTTCACAAACCAGTGATCTAACCATTAGACTATGCTGCCTCTTAATTAATGAAAATTACTGAATGCGATTTCACAGGAAAGGTAAATGAAGTTCTGATAGCACCCAGTTGGCCCAGAAAATCATGCCACTCCCTGTTGGTGACCCTACTGAAAGGCAAATCATACCTCTCTTAAGAACAAGTGCTCTACAAGGACAAATAAACTATACAAAGTGAGTGAAACTAAACCATGCAGCTTGGAGCGTGAGTGCCACGGGTGGAAAAAATGTGGGCTACTTTATGAATGCATTATAAATATTTCTTGGCAGTAAAGCAGTCTGTCAATCACTTTTATTTCCACAGTTGGGCTATGTTAAACAAATGATGTATGATACAGGGAATCAGTCCTTTCATAAGAACAGTTATAGTCAATTAAATGGCTAGATATGTCCTGAAATGTCAGTGATATCTCCTGAGAAATGTCATGCCTTCCTGCAGTATCCTAAAGGGCCACAAGAGATAATCTCTTTAGAATATTAAGAAATGTCTGGAAAGAGCTGGCCATGTCTTTTGCTACAACAGTACAATCCCCAAAATTTTACAATTTTTCCAACAGGGTTTGATAAGTTTCAACTTCTTAAAAGTGTAGTGAGGTGCACTAGGGGGAGTCTGGAACATAATCCCAAATTGACCATTCTGTTATAAAGTAATTAGATCCCAACTACAAGCAGTAACCTACAAATAACTACAGTAGCAGCCACAGACACTGGCAGATATTTCCCAAAATTTCTGTGATATTTCCAGAAATATCTCCTGCTTTCTGCATTTCCACAGTAGGGGCAGCAGAGAGAAACTCTTCAGAAATTTCGCAAAATATCTGGAAATAGCAGGCAATGTCTATGGCTACTAGTGTATTTGTTATGTTTCTAAGGAAAGCTGGGAAACTGAGACTGAGAGTTAGACAGATCCATCTCTTAAACATCAAATATGCTGTTAGAAGCACTATCAACACCATGACCATAAACCAATGCAGCATTTGGGATTATTGTCTTTCTGGTAAAGTGTTTTTTTTTTTTTTTTAAGTAAGAATTTGCTCAGAACTGTTAGTAAGAATCTGTTCAGAACACAGAATTAATACAATTCAGATCCTGTTCTTTCAAAATCATTTTGCAGTAGAGCCATGTGGATTGTGAAATTCTTACAGCAGAATTGAGGTGAAATATAATGTTTCTGTGAACTTTTGTGGAATTTTATGACAGTTCAGGAAGATTCTACCAACATTTAAATTTCATTTTTATTCTGTTTTAAATAACACTTATCTAGATGTTACCAAATGTGGAACTTATATAGGTCCATAAAGCATGTATATGTGTACCAAGACATGGAGTCCTAGGCTTTAAAGAGGTCTGATTTGTAGGTGGCTAAGCAATTTATCAAAAACATTTTTTTTGTTATTTCTATCTAATTTTAAAATGTATTTTCCAAATTTCTCCACAGTTTCACTATTCAATGAACCATGAAACAATTATATATGCACTGAGATTTAGGTCTCACAGTTTAAAGGTGGATGAGTAATAAGCAGCCTCTAATGTCATTGATTTCCTTTTAATTGTGAAACAACATATCCAAATTTCACCACATTCAAAAATTTTAAACTACTACACTACATGGATATGAGCATCGTATTTCACATTTCTAGCTTTAGAGGGGACTGAATTATAAGTAGCCAAACTTTCAGAATTTGTTTTTTAATTAAATGTTGCAGTTATGTCAACTGCAAAATTATAAGCCCTGTAACTTTAAAGAGAAACTCTCAGTAATGATGCAGGACTTAACGGTCCTGATTAAGCAAATCCTCTATAAATAATCTTTTCTAATGCACTTACTGTTTTGTAATATTTGTTTTAAACTGGTTTATTCTGTGACCCCTCCCCCCATTCACCATGCCAGAGAAGTAGTACTCCTAATGTTCTTCATGGCCAGCCCTCTGATGATGTAAATGATACGTTAAGCTGCAGGGGACACCTACTGTGTGTACCAACACTTTTGTGTTAATAGTAACAATGTAAAACAGCATATCTTCTTGCTTATTCAACCGGTACTGATGCAGTAGGATTAGAAGACACACTGGACCTTAAGTCTCTGCGATCATCAAAATGCTATGTTACTACTGTATAATTTCCTTCTTACCCAGCAAGGTTAAGATTTCAGTTTAAATTTAAAAGGTAAACAACGTACAACAGAATGCAGTGATAAATACAGTTTTCTTTTTCTTTTGGATTATTTCATTGTTTTATTATTTACCCTCATCAAACTATGCAGCCATATAAGTACAGAGTTAAAAAACATTATTTCAAAACTGTATGGATTATGTATCTTGGACCATTGAATACTCCCAATCCCATTAGATTCTATATAGAGTGGGTGAATCTCATTTCTACACTATAATTTAAAAGTATACAGCCTTTTGTGTTACCTACAGAAAGGAAAATAGTCGGCGAAAAGAAGGAAGGATATCATTGTATAGGGTATAATTATATGGGTGACAAGCTTTAATTTTAATTGTCACTATTATCCATCATAAAATATTTTGGAAAGTGCATCCATATATTGCCTGCCATATATTTAATATTTTCCCATACACCTTTATTCAGTGAACCTTAGGGTAATCTCTTACCATTAAATTTTTAAGAAAAGTTGAGAGATCTATACCATCGAGTCCCATGGGCTTAAAGGGGAAGTCTCCCATAGTTTCACATCAATATTTTCCCAACTCCTTATGTGTAACTGTTGTGTGCCTCCTCCAGTTGCCAGCAGTCCTATTGCTGTCCAAATCTAGATTATAAATAAAAATATACGGCCCCCAAAAGTTATCAATGTTTGTCCTCCATTTTACCATCAATGTTGCTAGAGGATGATGTCATCAGAGCAACAGATAATGGTACTGCACTAAATGCAGTTCCACCAGTAAACCAAACCCACAATGTTTGGTTCCCCACTTGAATAATGGATGAACCCTTTAAGTGTTGTACACATCCCGAAGTGCAGGTCTAATAGGGAATAGGGCCATGTGAGTGTGATGCAGCACTGATTTGAGGTATGTACAGTATTCATATAAGGAAGTGCCTGTATGTGTTGTGTTACTGTTTCTGTTAGCAAAAACAGTTTACCCAATAAATGACTCTGGGTACAACAACAGTTTTAAGTGGCATTATACAGCTGTTACATTATGTTGTGTGTGTGTTAGCATTCTCTGTTTTGATTGACACCAGCAGTGAGAAACAACCTTGCAAATAGGCCCCTTTCCCTTTGTAACTAAGCAGTCAGTGACTGGATGGCTGCTGTAAGGCAATAATAATTCAGCTATAACAAGGAATATATTACCAGGAAAACATCAGCTGCAGCATATGGAAGAAGGTTAATCTAGTGGTTAAAGCACAAGCACTGGGGGACTCTGGTTCACATCCTACTAGAGTCCCTTACTCTCTTACCCTTAAGAAGTTCCCCTAACCTCCTTGGAAACTGTGATGGCCCCTCAGGTCCATGATTTTAAAAGTGCCCCAAGTCCCATTATAAATCATTAGCAGTGATGTGAGAGCTACAGCACTTCACTTTCATGGAACTAAGGATAACCTGTGGCTGCCCCCCTACTTTGTAATGTCAGTATTTGAAGTAGGATGACCCTCACAAATCAGATGCTACACCTCAGCTGTTGTAGGTAAAGAAACTAATCAGTCTCAGTGTTTGTAGTGCTCTGTATTTGCTTAGCTCACTCATCCTATGCCATATGCATTCAGTGTCCTGGTATTTCCAGTCAGAAACTCAGAGTTAAGGAGCATTTGAAATGTAAATCAATACACTTTATAAAGTAAATGATCTAGCTCTCCACTTTCAGGCTGCTGAAAGGGGATGTGCATAAGTCAGTCTTGTGTGATCCTTTGGCAAACTGCCCAGGCTCATCTTATAATGAATCTTCTCAAGGGTGTTCACCTCGTTCAATACAGAGTGACTGATTGACTGCTCGATTGATTGATTGTTTGATTGATTGATTCAGGCTGCTGCTTTCCACAACGTTACAACTGTCTCACAGAGAGAAATGAGCATTACAAAGAAACAGTTTTTGTTTCCTGTGAATGAAATACTGTAAGATATATTATTTGCTCTGCACATACAGTATTAAGGGTACAAGTACTACTCCCTGTGTGAGTAGGATGACAGAACTGCCTTAAGCCATTACAAACTGTAAGAATGGGGCCTGACATTTATGATAACTGGTTAAGGTCTTAGTTAGAAAGTTGGATAGGTTTTTGGAGGTTGCCATTCCTTTGTAGTGGGAGCCTTTGTTGTTCTTCAGTTACATAACAGGAGCCTATTTGCAGCCACTCCCACATCAGTGACCCACTGGGCTTTCAGTAAGTTTTTTGCAGAACTATTTGTACAACAGCCTAATAAGAGGAGAAAGGTACTCACTGGTATATTTGGACCTATGATTTCTGCACAGATCGGCATAATTTATTTTGAAAAGGATTGAATAAGAGTACAGTCCCATAATATGTGCCTCAGGTGTGCTTTGGGTAGCCTGCATCTCCAACATAGATTATGGCTCATAAGGCCTAGTTTTTTTTTTAATGCATGTGGCGTTATGTACCATCTGAGTAGCATTTTGTTTAGCATAAAGCAGCTCCTGCCATTTGTGCATGCCCTGTGCACCATGTCCCAACCGTGAGCCCATTGTATCTCAATGATGGTGATTCCCAGCTCAGATTGCCTCTGCAGTCTGAATTTGGATGTGTGGTCTGTTTGGATATCTTGGAGAGCCTTATAGGTACAGCTGGCACTCCCCTTGATGCGTCTTTCCCATGACAGTAAATGTTGCAGGTTCTGGGCTTTAGGCCAGGTGAGATCTCTGATATTCATGCTGGATATCACATCCCTGATTTGGGCATATCTCCAGAAGTCTGTTTTAGGAAACATATACTCTTGGAGGAGAAGGAGTCCATGACTGAGATGCCTGGCATATACAGGTCTCCAACCAATCTTATGCCCTGAATATTCCAAGTTTTCAAAAAGATAGGTTGCCTCCAAGTTCAAATATATGGATTATCCCATAAAGGCATATCAGAGATTGGGTTGGACTGATCTGAGATAGCCTTGTGTGGCTTATCTCAATAATTGGTGGAGATGCCGATGGTGGGGTGTGACAGGCTTGAATAAAGCCCTGCCCCATTTGTTATGAAAAAATAGTTTAAAAGCATGTATCTGTTCTATCCTCTCCTTTTCTGTCTCTTGTCTGTCTCATTCTGCAACCAAATTTTCATGAGACCTAGAAACTGATCATTCAGATGGTTTCACAATTCTCCCCCTCTCTCTATTTCTCTGCCTTTACTTGCTGTTCTGTCTTTTCTTCCCCCTTGCATATCTGCAGTTATAAAAACATATGTGAATCTTTGTGTGAAACTGTAAGTGATACCGGGATCACTTTGTTTGAAACTGTATCCCTTTGTTTAAAACTGTATATAGTTATACTGTTGAAATGATTGCAAAAAGCTACTTGGAACTCAAGGGGTTAACCCGAAATGCAGTTTTTAAGCCCTTTACAGAGTTTTTAACAAGAGGTCAGTTCTGGGACACCATGTACTGTTTTGCAGCATTGGCAAGGAACAAAACTGACAAAAACGTTCTGTAAACTTACAAGAACATTCCGTGAGAAGTAAGCTCTCTTAACCAGTTCCCACAGAAAAACTTATAAAAAAGAGCAGCAATGCCTTTGCTAGAGAGACAAGGAGAGTGAGAGACCAAGAGACTGAAACTTGGAATTAAGAGATACCCTGAGAAGAATGACTTACTTTTCTTTGTTTGTACTGCCTTTGTAAACAGTTATACTGTCTAATTTTTACTTTTTATTTTGCTGTTATTGAGAAAAATAAAATGCTATTTATGAATTTTGAAACTGCTCCTGGTTTTCCTATGCTTCCTGACTTGTGCCTCAAAGATATGGGGGAGACTGTTAAGAATCTCTGCACTCTGAGTAGAGGGAAATCAGTGGGATCTATATCCCATAAGCCTGGATTCAATTCTGAGCCACAGAGACTCATGTGGATTGGTGGCTGAGAACCACTTGATTATGTGTACTGAGACAAAGATAATATGATTTCCCTGAAATAAAGGAAAATCTCATCCTCCCATGCACCGGTGGCTCCTAACCTTAGCTCTACTCTGTCTCAGAGGCTTCCCATCCCATTGAAAGTGGCCAATCAAATTATCTATCTTATGGAACCATTAGGAGGAAGCTGAAAGGGTAGGCAGGATAGCAGATGCAGGAACCTTGGTGCAATGATCATCTTGACCACATCAGTTTTTCCAGCTAGTGAGAGATACAGAGCCCTCCAATGTTCAAGTTCCAGTTTAGTAGAAGGGAGCAGGGGATCAAAATTTAGAGGCAGCATTTTGGAGGGATTTTGTTGAAGTTTTAGGCCAAGAAACGTGATCTCCTCAAGAGCCAGCTTCAACTGTTCTGTTATGAACCATGTTGCTGAGCATGCATGGTTCAATGGTAAGACATCAGTCTTGGACTGATTAACCTGAAGGCCTGAAAAAGAAGTGAATTTCTGAAGCAGTGGAATCAAGTTGTGATACAGTGTTCTGCATCTCAAAGGGTTAGGAGCAAATCATCTGCATACATAAATGTTTTATATTCTTCTTTCTCTATGCTGAGTCCATGAATACATGCATTATCTCTTATGGCAACTGCCAGAGGTTTGACAGCCATCACAAAAAGTAAGGGGGGACAGTGAACATCCTTGTCTGGTGCCCTTCAGCAGAGGAAAAAGGGGAGACTTCAGACCATTCATGAGAACAGAGACTATGGGAGAGAAATACAGCAGACTGATCCATTCTCTAAATGTTGGCTTCATAGCCATTTTGGCCAGAGTGCCTTGCAGGTAGACCTATTCGACAGAATCAAAGGTCTTTTCAAAGTCTACTGCAATTGCAAGTGGATGGTGAAGACGAGACCAGCAGGGTATGTATCAGGGACAGAAGGGAATAGAGATGGTCTGAGATGAGTGTACCCTTGATGGAGCCAACCTAGGAAAAGTGGACCAGACCAGCCAGAACAGTCTCTAGCCTTTTGGTAAGGATGTGTGTCCTGACTGTAGCATCATCATTAAAAAAAGAGACAGTGTGATAGCTGCCTAGAAGGGTGGAATTCTTGCCCTTTTTAGGAAGGACCATGATCACTGCTTTCCTCATAGATGGCGGTAAAATTCCTTGCATATTCATGGCCTTGAAGAGCTGGTGGAGGTATGGGGCAATGTCCTTGCATATGACCTGGTACACATCAGTAGAAAACCCATATGCCCCCAGGGCCTTTTGCAGGTTCATATCCTTTATGGTTTTCTGCATTTCTACTTCAGTGATTGGTGAATCCAGCAGGGTACTCCACCATCACTGGAGGATGTGGGGACACATATAGTTTTTCATAAAAATGCTGCATGACTTGATTTATATCCTTGGGGGTACTGTGAAATGTGCCTGTTGAATCCTGTAGACACTAAATTGCTTTGGCAGCTTGCCTGAATTTTAGCCTGTATGCTAATTGCTGGATTTCTCTCCCCCCACCCAGAAAATATGGTGTAGCCGCCTAATGCCTAACTCTTCCTTCTGACTAAAAGGTCATTAAGTTTAGCCTGGGAGCTGTTGCATTGAGCTATAAGAGAGGTAGAAGGGGCATAGGTCACCTCCTTATATTGCCTTTCTAAGTCTTTCAGTCCATTCTCTACCTCCACTTGTTCAGCTTCCCTGGTTCTGCACTTGTGAGCTGCATATAACATGATATTGCCTATTTACTCCCAGCAGGGGGCGTTTCTTAGGAAACTAGTAAAGGACCCCACTTGTGAGGGGGCAATAGTGGACCTTGTACTCACCAACGTGGACAGTGTTGCAGACGTCACAGTGGGTGGCCACGTGGGGACCAGTGATCACCATATGTTGTGGTTCAATATAAAGACTATGGCAGAATCAAGTCACACAAAGGTGAGGATCCTGGACTTCAGGAGGGTGGATTTTTTTAAAAATGGGGGAATGCCTCAGGGTGGCCCTGGCACAGGGGAACGACTTGGGTGGATCGAAGGAACAGTGGACAAAACTAAAAAAGGGGATAGAGAAGGCAACAAACCTCTGCATCAGGCAAGTAAGCAAAAGCAAGAGGGAGAGACTGCTCTGGTTCTCAAAAGAGGTAGCCAGGAAGGTAAGGGCAAAAACATTAACATTCAGGAGGTATAAGGAGACACGGCACAGGGTCATAAATGTCGCAATACATTATGCCGCATGGCTAAATTGCACTGCCAATACAATGTGATTTATGCCATGCAGCATAACTCTTTTTTCTGTGGGGGACTTTTCCCCACACTCCCCATTGCGGGAGGCTGCACCCCCAGACCCCCCAGACCTCCCCACTAAAGATTCTTAACTCCGGGGGGGTAGTCCACCTCGGGGAGAGTACAAGCTCTTTAAAAAAATAAAATTTCTGGGACCGGGAATCAAACCCAATCCCAGACACAGTGCCTGAGTTACTGCTGCTGTAGCTCTGTCCAGTCAGACGCAGCAGCTGCTCAGAGGAACTCACTCCCAGCAGAGGTCTTATCCTCTACCTGGGAGTGTGTGAATGGTGCAATACTGCATACAGCAGTATTCGCGTGTGTAATACCATTCGCCGTCCTAGACAGCTTCCGAGTTAGCTATAATGTCGCATACACTGCTGCTTTACAACATTATGGATACGGTGCCAGGAGACACAGAGGAGTAGGATAGAGACGGTATCAGGAAAAACAGAGGGAGGCAAGGAACGCAATTAGGAGTGCAACAGTGCAAACAAAAGAGAAAATAGGCCAGGCAATAAAGAAAGGGAAGGGAACATTGTTTAACCAGGAGTAGCACACTAAGCGGAAGCTTGTTTCCAGATGTGATCTGGGAGCACAAGGAAGTTAAGTGACTTGCTCAGGAGCACACATTATGTACCAAGGCGACTGTGGGATTCAAACTCAGGCCTCCAGATCTGCAGTTCAGAGCATTAACCCACTGTGCTATAATGCGTCCTAAAAAGGAGAAAGGGGGCAAGACATTTTTCAGGTATGTAAGAGAAAAGAGAAAAACCAGGGGAAGGATAGTAAGGCTTAAGGGGGAGGGAGTGTGTGTCGAGGGGACCAGAAAAAAAAAAAAACCTTAATAAATACTTTAGCTCAATGTTCACAGAGGAAGGGGAAGGGGAAGGCAAGGGACCACAGAAAAGTACCAGGATTGCCTGGCCCAGTGGTGCTGTGGGCTGAGGCACTGGACACCTTACCTCACACTACGCTAGTGACCCAGGTTGGAGAATGACCTAAGGTCGCTGGGGAGCTGGCATGGGTGGTGGGAGCAGGATTGAGCCGCCTAATGGCAGCTCTCCTCTCCCGGGAAGGGGGGGTTGCCATCCTGCAGTTCCACCACCTCTGATTGGAGATCTGGTGGCAGCACAGCTGGGTAACGTGCGATCGGTAGGGTCAGGCATCCTGCAGCTCATGGCATGCACGTGCCTCCACATGCACGCCAAGGACACAATGGTGGGCGGAAAAATGGATAAATAAATAATAGAAAAAAAAGGAAAGTACCAGGAGAAACCAAAGAAGGGAGGTGGACCCTAATCCATTTACACGGTCAGAGTCCTGAAGGAACTCTCAAATCTGAAAATGGACAAGGCAGTGGGGCCAGACAGGGTGTATCCAAGGATACTGAAGGAGGGGGCTGGCCCACCAGAGCAGTGGTAAGCTTTCCGCTCATGATGCCAGCCAGTGGGATGAGGACTGAGCATCTTTCAGACTGCTCTCCTTCTCCTCCGGGCAGGGGGGAGGGGGGGATGAGCATTTGGCACATGACTGACCCCTAGCAGAGGACAGCTACCGATGCCTAGCTGGTGTGGGGGCATGCCAGACATCGGAATCGTGGCACTCTACTTGATTGCACACCATGCCCCCTGTGGGGTCTTAGGTTCAAAAATAGTGGCCACTATGTACGATGTCCCATTTCTCCAGCCCCAATTGCCTGTCATGGCTCTCCAATGGTGACCTGGTACCAGCGTCCATCTTTCCAACTCGACTTCACACCCCACCCTCTGAGGCAAGCCAGGGAGGCAATGTCGGTGGGCAACCCTCGCTGGTAACCTCCTACCAGTGTTGTGAGGGTCTGTGTCTGTATGGTGGCCCCATCCTGTGGGGTAAGCCTGGAGGATCATTGGTGGAGATAAGTCCCGGGGTGAGATGGGGGACCAGAGTGGAGTGGTTGGCCCCATAATTCATACTAAATTTAAAAAAAAGGATACTAAGGGAGCTCAGAGAGGTGCTGGCTGCACCTCTGACAGCCCTGTTCAACCACTCACTGGTGACAGGAGTGGTTTTGGAAGACTGGAGGAGGGCAGACATTGTCCCTCTTCACACAAGTGTTAACAGGGACAATGCTGGCAATTACAGGCCAGTCAGCCTGACTTCGGTGTTGTGGAAATTAATGGAATCACCACTGAAGGAAAGGAATGAGGATTATCTTGAATCAAATAGCTTACAAGATCTGAGGCAGCATGGATTTACAGGAGGGAGGTCATGTCAAACAAATCTGATAGATTTCTTTGACTGGGTGAATGGAAAGTAGATAAGGGTGGAGCAGTGGATGTGACCTACCTAGATTTCAGTAAGACCTTCAACACAGTTCTACACAGGAGATTTGTAAACAAACTGGGCAGCCTAGGAGTGGGTCCAAAGGTGGTAAACCTGGTAAGAAATTGGTTAGGGGACATAAGACAGAGGGTGTTGGTAAACTGAGTTCACTCTGAAGAAGGGAGGGTGACCAGTGGGGTGCCATGGGGATCAGTACTAGGACTGGTCCTCTTTAATGTCTTTATTAGTGACATTGCAGAAGGGCTAGAAGGGAAGGTATGCCTTTTTGCAGATGACACTAAAACCTGTAATAGGGTAGACACTCCATGGAGGGTGGAAAAAATGAAAAGAGATCTAAGAAAACTAGAAGAGTGGTCAAGGGTGTGGAAGCTAAGTTTTAATGCCAAGAAGTGCAAAATCATGCATGTGGGTCACAGAAACCTAGAAGTGGAGTGGAAAATGGGGGTAGAAGTATTAATGACCACCAAACAGGAAGGAGTCATCGGTGTAATCATATCTGATGAACTAAAGGTTGCCAAACAGTGTCACAAGGCAGTGGGGAGAGCTAGTAGGATGTTAGAGTGCATAGGTAGGGATATCACCAGCAGAAAAAGAGGGATGGTGTTACTGCTGTATAGATCACTAGTAAGACCTTATCTAGAGTATTGGGTCCAGTTCTGGAGACCACAGGCTTGATTTTCAAAGAGCTCTTGGAGCAACCCAAGTTGTGTCTCTCTAGTGCTGCGGTGAACTCGGGTTGCATCAGGGATCTGTGCCCAATTTTATAAAAAAGGTGATCCCTGCACCAAAAACCCAGGAGCTGCCACAGCCACAGGCTAATGTCAAACATATAGTGCACCTGTGGGAATTGCCACAAGGATCTGGCCCCCCTGCCACCTACAACAACTACACTATGAAACACTACAGGGGCCAGGATAGTTTGGGGGTGAATTTGCTGGACAGAAGGGGGCCAGGGGCAGATGGGGCATGGGAGGTTGCATAGGGGGAGTTCGGGAGACAACTGGATATGAGAGAGAGAGAGAGTGAGGTGGCACCCAGTGGGGTGCATTTGCTTTATTATATATATTATTATCGTCATCCAAGTCTTGTAAGTATACTACGTAGTACTGTACCTATTATTATGTATACACCAAAGACAGTGAAAGACGGGGGGTGGGGTGTGCTTTGGACACCAGCAAAGATGGCTGTCTAAAGCTGTTGCTCTCCTACATCTCTTGTTATAACTTCCATAATCCGACTCTGCATGTCACACTGCTGTACCCTAGTGCATCGTAGCAGCAGCTTGTGCGATGGGGTATATTTGTAACTTTTTATTTTTTTTCTATGCCACTGTCTCATTAAGTTATTCACCTGGACTGCTGCAGCTGCCTGAATTAAATCCCCCTTGGTAGTAAGATGGCGTCAGCTCCAGCTACTGCCTCACCAATCAGTGACTGTTTAGCCAGGATCAAAACAATGCTTGCAAAGATGTCTTTCGATATGGTTGAGATTCATTCCACCTATACGCAGACAGACTTGGAGGTTACTGGCCTGAACAAGTGTGTGCTTTCCATAGAGGAGAAATCCCAGCAGCAATCATCTGGCATGGAAGACTTGTGGACCCATCTTAGAGATCAAGATAGACTCATTTATACCCTCTGGGAGTGGGCCGAAGACTTAGGAAACTGCAGTAGCTGGAACAACTTGTGGTTTATCAGCTTTACAGAGTGAACTGAGGGGACAGACTAATCGTATTTCTTCAGTGTATCCTGCTCATTCTACTTCGATCGCAGAGGCCTGCTCCATATGAATTGGATCACGCACATTGATCTTTGGCCCCTCGCCCTAGGGAGGGTGATCGGCCTCACCCCATACTGGCCCTCTTTCTCATTATAGAAACATAGAAACATAGAAGTTGACAACAGGAAACCGCTAGGTCCATCTAGTCTACCCATTTGTTTTAGACCTATTTTGACACTGTAGTTGCCCTTTGTAGTCAGGGCTCCCCTGTGTCTATCCAATGCATTCTTGAATCTCCTCACAGTGTTGACCCCCACAACTTCTTAGGGCAGGCTGTTCCAGGTGTCCACTACTCTTTCTGTGAAGAAAAACTTCCTGGTGTTGGTAGAGAACCTCTCTCCTTGCAGTCTGAGGTCATATCCCCTGGTTCTGGAGCCCTTCTTGAAGTGACAAAGTTCCTGTACCTGTACCTTTTTAATGTCTTTAATGTACTTGAATGTTTCAATCATGTCCCCTCCCTATCTTCTCTGCTCCAGGCAGTATCCGGGTCACCCCTGAAAAAGGGACCTTCGGGGCTCAGTGGGCCTACCTGGTCATCAAAATTCAATAAACAATAAATAAATACATATTCAGTTCCCTAAAAGTCCTTCCTCATAGGACATGCACTGCAGACCCTGAATCATTTTCATCACCTTTCTGTATACTGTTTCCACCCAGTCAATGTCCTTCCTGAGGTGAGGCCTCCAGAACTGGACTCTGTATTCCAGGTGAGGCCTGACAAGTGATCTATACCATGGTAGTACCACCACCTTTCTTCTCCTGCTCATGATTCCCCTCCCAATGCAGCTCAGTATTCTGTTGGCCTTCAATGTTGCCTTCTCACACTGCTTACTAACCCTCAGGTCGTCTGAGATTATGATTCCCAGATCTCGTTCCTGGTTTGAGGCCGCCAGTCTTTCACCTCCTAGATAATACTCCTTTCTTGGATTTTTTTTTCCTATGTGCATGACCTTGCACTTTCTCGTATTAAATTTCAGCTGCAACACTCCAGACCATTCTTCTAGTTTCTTGAGGTCAGCTTCAATCTTGCTCACTCCTTCTGAGGTGTCCACCCTGTTACATATCTTGGTGTCATCTGTGAACAGACACACCTTCCCTTCCAGTCCGTCAGTGATGTCTGCTATAAAAACATTGAAGAGCAGAGGCCCCAGCACTGAGCCCTGAGACACCCCGCTGGTTACTCTGCCTTCTGTCGATTGCTTTCCATTAACCTGTACCCTCTGGGTTCTGCGTTGTTACCAGTTTTGTACCCATCTGACTACTTCTGGACCAACCCCTGTGTGATCAAGCTTCTTTAACAGCTTTCTGTGTGGAAACAAGTTGAAGGCCTTACTAAAGTCTAGGTAGACACATTTGAGTTTTGTGTCTTCTATTATTTTAATAGTGCTAATCACAATGTGCTTGTTTGCCCCTCCTGTCCTGTGCTACTCTTCCTCAGCGCTCTCCGGGCCCTCCGCCCCTTCTCTTCTCCCCCCTGCCTGCTCTTACCTATCAATGCTGTCGGGCACTGGGGATTGCTCGTGGGGGGGAAGTTGGGGGTGGGGGGGTTGCAGACAGTGGAGTGAACGGGGCTCTCCCATAGGGGTGGTTAGGCCCAGAAGACACCCTGGGCCAAAATGGTACCAGGAACGCGGTGATTCCATTCTAGTTCCCATACCCAAGAGCACCTCCAGTTTGGGAGGTCAAGTAGTTGGGACAGCTCTCCAACCTCGTCCAACTCGGGTGCTCTTATGCAATGCCAGATCTGTCTGCAACAAGACCGGTCTTATTTCAAACTTTGTTGCTAGGGCAGATCTGGTTTGCATTACCAAGACCTGGTTGGATGGGAATATGGCCCCTTTTTTAGAGGCCGTTGTTCCCACCGGGTACTCAGTTGTACATCACCTGAGATTGGAACACGGCCGGGGGGCTGCGGTCTGTTTCAAGACCGAATTGGGCCTAACTGGCGTACCAGTTGAGGAGGCCAGGTCATTTGAGTGTACTGTGGTAGCTGGTGTCGGGTGCAGGATTGCCCTCATCTACTGTCCACCAGGTGATGAGAAGCTATTCCTGCAGGAAATAGCAGATTTCGCCACCGACATGGCATTGGAGTCACCCAGACTGATGGTTCTGGGTGACTTCAATGCCTGGGTTGATGACAAATCTTTGCGTTTTGGTCAACATTTCCTCCAGGTGATGACATCTCTGGGCTTTACATGGGTTGTTTGCTCAGCTACACACAAGGAAGTTCACTCTCTTGACCTGGTCTTCCTCCTGGAGATCGAGGCCTCTGATTTAGTGGTGGAACCAGTTGGTTGGTCTGAACATTACTCAGTTGGGTTCAATTTTGAGGCCCCCCCCAGGGTAGATCAGCCCCTGTGGAGTTGGTCAGGTACTGCCCTTTGTGGGATGTGGTCCCTGAAGACATGATGGTGGTTATTGACCTCTCGTTGTTGGATGAGTCTTGCACTGATCCGGAGCAGTTGGTAGTGGCCTATAATGGGGCCATATCTTCGGCCCTCGATCAGATTGCTCCTGTCCGAGTTCACCCCCTTCCGCATAGCCCTGGAGCCCAGTGGTTTGATGGGGCTCTGAGAGAGTTACATAAATTGGGGCGTAGGTTACAGCGTCGTTGGAAGAAGAACGCCACTGATGCCAACCACCGCATTTTGCTAGAGCATTACAAACTCTACCAAACAGAAATTTCCCATAAGAAGGCAGAATTCCTGTCCAGAGAAATTTCTGTCACATGAAACGGACTGGCTCAACTCTTCAGAACTGTTGACAGGCTGTGCAACCCAGCCTGTCGGCAGCTCCTTCAAGTTTTTACACAAACTGATTGTGATAAGATCGCTTGCTTCTTTGCGAATAAGGTCGATGACATCAGGAGGGAGTGCCACCAACTTTACTGTAAGGGGGTTGCTGTTAATTGGTGCTCTGTTGCAGAGACCAGAATTTCCTTGAGTACCTTTGACCTGCCGGATTTCGTAGACATTATGAGGATTGTCCAGGAGATGCATCCCATGTGCTGTAGTTTAGACCCTGGCCCTGCTTCCCTGATTTTGGGTCACAGTGAGATCATTGGCCCGGTCTTAGCTCAGATTGTCTGGTGCTCTTTAGATATGGGTGAGTTCCCTAGCTCCCTGAAGGAGGGGGGGGTGATCCCCCTTCTGAAAAAAGCTTCTTTAGACCCAGAGAACCTAGCAAACTACAGGTCTATCTCTAACCTCCCTTTTGTGGGGAAGTTTATTGAGAAAGTTGTGACTGCTCAACTGGATAACCATTTAACCATTCGTAATTTATACGAACCTCTCCAATCTGGATTCACAAGAGGCATAGGACTGAGACTGCTCTGGTTCGGGTGCTTAATGATCTCCTGATGGCAAGAGATCGGAGACATGTTCTATCTTGGGTCTCCTGGATCTATCATCAGTTTTTGATACTGTGGATCATGGGGTTCTGCTCGAACGCCTGAGGTTCATCTGTGGGCTGTCAGGTACAGTCCTCAGATGGTTTTCATCTTTCCTCGCTGGGAGAACGCAGAGGGTGGTCTCGCGTTTGCTTTCATCCGGGGCTTTCTCTCTGCCTTGTGGGGTACCTCAGGGTTCAGTGCTGTCCCCCATGTTATTCGCAGTATATATGCCACCCCTCGGAGACATTGTAAGATGGTACGAGCTGAGGTTTCACTGCTATGCTGATGATACCCAGCTCTACCTGTCTTTTGCACCTGACCAGGCTGGTGCTATCGCTGTACTGAACAACTGCCTTGCAGAAATCCAAGATTGAATGAGTTCCAGCGGTCTAAAGTTGAACCCAGGAAAGACTGAGGTTTTGGTTGTGGACCTGGGTCATAGGGTAGAGGGATTGAGGACTGGGCTCCCTTCTGGTTTAGTTCTGGGGGAGGCACAGATTCCCACCTCTGAACGGGTGCCTAACCTGGGAGTGGAGCTTGACGATGGTCTGACTCTTCGACATCAGGTGTCGGCAGTCATCAAGCTAGCCTTTTTCCATCCTAGGAACATTGCCAGGATTAGGTACCTTGTTCCACCCAGTGACCTGCCTGTCTTGGTCCATGCCTTTGTGACATCGCACCTTGATTACTGCAACTCTCTTTATCTAGGGCTTCCTGGGGTTGATATCCACTGCCTGTAGCTAGTGCAGAATGCGGCAGCACTTTTGTTGACTGGGGCATCTAGAAGATCTCATATCACCCCTGTGTTGCACGCTCTGCACTGGTTGCTAATACAGTGGCGGATCACCTTTAAAATAGGTCTACTGACTTACAAAGCCCTACATGGACAGGGTCCCGATTACTTGAAAGAGCTCCTGGTCCCTTACACTCTTTTGTGGCAGCTCTGCTCGGCTGATGAGGGGTTGCTGAAGATTCCGGGGGTTAATTTGAAGTCATCTGGCGTGCGTGCCTTTGGATTTGCAGCACCTACCCTCTGGAATTCTCTGCCCCATCAGCTCCTGGAGTGCAGGACGGTGGGGAGTTTTAAGCAGGCACTAAAGACTTTTTTATGGGGAAAGGCATTTCCAGTTTTATTGTGATTTTGTATTACATGTATTTGTATATGTTTTTATCAGTACTAATACTGTACAGTGCCTTGGAATCTTGAAAGGCGCTTAATTAAATAAATGTTATTATTATTATATTATTATTATTATTATTATTATTACTGCTCCACCATTGTCCACTATTTTTGTAGCATAGTCAGAAAACTCAAGAAATGAGTTCTGGCACTGGCCAGAAAATGGGGTCCATTGGTCTGGCAAGGGCATACTATCTGGATCTTTCAAGCCTTCTCCCCTGGAACTTTCCGGGCAGCAGCAGGTCTTTACTGATGTCTAGTGGCTACCTGTGGGATGAAATATAGCCTGTGCTACCCTGATATTCTCTGGATCACTGTGGATGGTGCTTACAAAGACTTCCATACTCCAGAGTCAGCAGACTAATTTGTTCTTCATCTCTGGCCCTCTTGTGGTCAACAGCCCCTGACTCACTGGGATCCTCTTGCGCCCTCAGGTTGCCCTGCTGCTATGGACTGTACTCCATTGTTGGCTGATGCAAGGCCACAGCAGCAGTCTTCTGCAAGTACTGTGGGCTCCAGTTCCCAGAAGGATAGCAGATGGCAAATTGTGACCTAAGGATACAGCCATAAAAGGAAGAAGGACCAGACACAGCTTTGTATGGGTCATCCCAGGAGCAGCAGCTGCAGTGGGGCTTCGCCTCATTCTATCGAAGTCTTGACTTCACTTTCCATTCAGGAGCAGCTGGCTGTTTTTTGCCATCCCTTCCCCAGTGGACTGACTGATTTTCCCACCACTTTCACCTCCAATGACTTATCCTCCTCCTCCTCAGACATCTCTAGAGGAATCATGGGCTGCTGTAGCTTCATCAGCTTCTCTCTCTGCCACTTCTTCCTCTGGCATGGATGACTCTCTGGCAATGGCGATGGGACAGCCAGCCACAACATACTCACCTTTGGACTTCACCGGTTGACTGTTACCTGGAAGAAGGTCATTTGGCTCATTATTGTCCTCACTGTCTTAATGTGGTGATACTTGCTGCATGAAGGGACTGTAATACAGTAAGTCTTATTTTACATATCACGTCTGTTTTTTGCTTCCTATTTACTGTTTATTTGTTCTTGCAGTCCTAGTGTTTAAATGTCTAATTTCAGGATCCATGGAGTTGGCTGGGTTTCTCACTGGTGTGGGAATTGGGGTGGGGTTTATTTCTTCACTATCTGGGCGAGGACAGTTCAGTTGATGTGACACCTTATTTTTCTTATGTGTTCAGCCTGCATGATACTGTCCCTCAGCTTTGCCCCACTCTGTCGGCCGCAATGTTTTCTGCATGCTCCTCCCTGCATTTCCGTACATTAGAGCAGGCCACTTAAGCATGTGGCTGGCACTGTGTGTGTTGGGGCTCAGTTCTAACTCCATCCCTTTCCCATTTGTTTTTTGCCTTTGCTGTCTATTTGGCATCACTATCAAGGGCTGTTGTGCACCATCTCTGATCAGCTGGCAGGCCTAGTGCACCTTATTTTTCCTCTAAGTTTGCATTGAGTGGTCCCTATTTTTCTGATGGAGTAGCTGACGTTGCTCTTCCCCGTATCTTCAACCTGTTATGGCTTGTCTTCCACCTATGTGTGAGCCTTGTTGGTGTGTGTGCTTGGCAGTCTAGACATCTCACCTGAGCGGTCCTCCTTTCTTACTTTAGTTTGCTTCCGCCGCCCCCCATTTTTCAGTCTTGGACCCTTATAGGGATTTGGCTTAGGTGCAGAGGCTAGTACTGTGCTGGGCTGTCGTAAGGTGCCCTCTCCTTGGGCGACTTTTTTCTTACCCCCACTATTTTGCCTCACTATTGGTCTTGGCAGTCAGCTTCATCTGGGCCCTTCAAGTCCTCACCACTTTTGGCTGTTGTTCTAGGAGGTAGGGTAAGGAGGGTGAATACTTGTTGTGAAATACTGTACTAACCTCTCTCTTTTTTCTTTTTCTCCTTCCATCTATATTGCTTTATTTTGAGGTGCCTCGTTACCACTCCCTGTGATGCCCTCTTTGTGCTTGGGCTGCCTCTCCATGTCTTTTGTCTTTCTTCCTGTGTATTCTGATTACCATGCAAGGACACTGGAGCCAGTCCTGTTTCACTTGCATGAAGTTTCATGAGTCTTTTTTTTTTTTTTGCTATTGCTCTTACTTATTCATTGCGTTAGGCTGTGTGTGGGTTGCATGGCTGTTGCTGAACCCCTGGTATATTGGTTGATGACAGATACAGCTGGAGTGTCAGGTGTTTCTTTAATGGTTCACTTCCCTGGCAGTCCACCACTGAGGTCTATGGGCTTTTATTTGTTGGGAGATGGGGTGAGGGGGTGCACTTTGTGCCTTTTTTTTTTACCTGGATTCTTGCCGCGTGCTTTCATCCTATAGCCACTTGGAGTACACTGTATTTTCCTCCGTGGTATGGGGGGGGGGTTTAGCTGACTACTTACTTTTTTGGCCTGGAGATTTTTTTGTTTGTTCTTTATGGTTCCAGGTAATTTTAAATTTGCATTCTTTTGTTCACTTATTGTTATTTGTTATTTGTTCCTCAGATGTCCTGCTGCTTGGGGTACTACAGCATCATTTTGTCTGGGTTTTTCTGGCCTGGTAATGGAATGGGCAGGCATTGCCACAGGTTAATCTGGGCTTTTTTTGCTCAGACATTGACTCTATGGGCCCTCTTTTGGTACCCTGCTCCTGTTTGTTTTTCATGGTTCTCTCAGCGTTTACGTTTATTTCCTGGAGTGGGAAGGGACTTTACCATCCTGCTAAATGGAAAGCAGTTCTCAACCAGCTTAGAAAGCAGGGCACAGCAGTTGCAAATCCTTCAAGAAACTCATCTTACCAGGGAGGAGATCATCAAGTTGAACTGGCTTCCTGGCCTTGGACTCCTCCAACTAGCCCATCAGGCATTTCAGTTGTTGCTGCAGAAACACTCCCTGGCTGATGTTTGGTGCCTTTTAAGTCCTATGGCCAGAGACTATTCCTTTTTTTCACCCACTCATCAGTCTTATTGCTGTATTGACTATTGGCTGCTGTCTCAGCACTTGGTGCTGGCATTGACCTCTGCCTCTGTTAGTAACATCATCCTTTCCGACTATGCCATTGTGTCCCTCTCTCTGGGCTTGGACCCTGCCTGTTCTTGATCTACTACCTGGTGCCAATACCCTCTGCTTTTCACAGATCCCTTCTTCAGGTAACACATGGTGGTGGAAATGTCAACCTACTTTGCCACTAATGGGGCCCCTGATATATCTCCTGGGACCCTGTGGGAAGCCTACAATGCTTACCTACATGGGGCTATTATCAGCTTCAGCACCCACCACAGAAAGTTGAGGCAGCAAGAGGAGAGGGCCTTACAACTAGAGCTGCGGCCCAAAAAAGAGGCTTACAAAAATGGCTCTGATATCTCCGCCAAGAACCTACCTCATATCACTTGTCTTAAATATTCCCTTAACACTCTTTTTTCTTGCCAGCTAGGCTGAGTTGGCATTGATTCTCACTAGGCATCCTTACTGGGAGGGCAGACAGCAGGCTAGGAAACTGCTTGCACACCCCCTTCTTAATCAATGGTCTGCCAGGCACATCATGTCCTTTAAGGATAAGGATGGTACTGTTCACAATAACCATAAGGCTATAAATGACATCATACATTTATTCTATCAAGATCTGTACCATGTAGCTGTAGGGCCTGATGCTCAGAGCATTTCCTCCTTCCTTTCGGCGGTCCTCCTTCCTCAGCATTCAGCAGAAGAACAATGTGCTCTGGATAAACCTATCATGAATGAAGAGGTGATCTGAGCCATTAAGGCTCTTTCTTCTTCAAAAACAGCTGGTGGTGATGATGGTATCCCTGCTGATCTATACCAAGTAATTCCTAACTTACTTGCTCCAGCGATGGCCAATATGTTTTGACATGCTGACATGGGCATGGGGCAGCTGCCACGGTTGCGCCCATCTTGTGCCATGTCACAGTCCATCCCTGGAACCCCCCCATGGTGGTCCCATCCCACTGGCAGTGAGGATATGCAAACGGCACCCCCAATAATAAGTATATAGTTGAGGATTGTCATGGTCCATATAACACACAAGGTTTGAGGTGTGCTGAGTTACATTTCAATATGATGAAGTGTTATTTGGGGATATCATTTGCCCCTCCTTGGATGAGTTGGATATGTCTGTTACTGTATTTAATGTATACATAATAGATACAGTACTGTATAGTACACTTATAAGACTTGGGTGACAATAATAATATACATAAAAATGCAAATGCACCCCATCAGGTGCCATCTCACTTCCTCTCCTACCCAGCTGTCTCACAAACTCCCCCATGCCACCTCCTGTGCCCTGTCTTCCCCCAGCAAACCCATTTGCAGATCCTGACCCCCTTTGCCACAGTGTGTGGCACTGGTGCACATTCCTTAGGGTATCACCTGGCTGGTCTAAGTTAAGACCCTTGCTGCATCCATGGAGAGGCTTGCAAAATCACAGAAAAGGGGATGTTGCAGCCCTGCCATGGAGCAAGCCCCCTTGTGACCGGGCACACCCTGATTTGGGTCACAAGGCTGGCGCAGTGATACTTTGGCACAGCAGCTCCTTTTTTCAATGTAGTCCATGTTCGAAAATTGGAAATGCCGCATCTTTTTATGTAAGGTGCCACTCACATCATTTATGTTTGATGCAGGCACCTTGCCTCATTCCCTGGGCTTTGGAAATTGAGCCCCACATCTCCAGAAGGATATAGACAGAGTAGAGTTGGTCCAGAGAGAGGCAACTAAAATGGTGCAGAGTCTGCATCAAAACCCCTATAAGGAGAGACTAAAGGACCTCAATACAGTATGTACATCCTGGAGGAGAGGAGGCAGAGGGGGGTATGATAGAGAATTTCAAATACCTCACAGGGATAAATAAGATTAAAGAGTGAAGCATTTTTCAGAAAAAAAAGGCTCAAGAACAAGGATATATGCTATGAAGCTGGAGGGGGTAGACTCAGGGGAGATATGAGGACGTACTTCTTCACAGAAAGAGTGATGGATGCCTGGAACTTCCTCCCAGGAAAGGTGGTGAGGGTAAAAATGGTAACAGAATTCAAAAATGGATTGGATAGGTGTAAGGGAATGTTAGTGGTAAAGGGAAGTGGGAGTAAAGTTGGAGATCAAATAGGGTCTTCAGTGCTAAAGTAGGCAGGGAAAGTTGGCAGACTAGGTGGGCCAAGCAGTCCTTAACTGCTGTCAAATTTTATGTTTCTGTTTCTTAGTGTAGCCTTAAGGGCCTCCAATAAGACTTGAGTCAGGTACATCTCCCGAGTCATTTATTTCCCAGTACTGATGGACCTCTTTATTTAGTCAAAAGTAAGCCATGGTAAAAATGTGGGATCCCCCAACAGGAGAGGGTCCAGCCTTCAGGCCTTGGGACTTCTTTTTTGGCAGACCCCATAGGAAGATGATCTCCATGGGGGCATGGTCTGAAATAATAATAGGATGACTATGAGCTGTAGTTAGTTGTGGGATGAGATAGAGGGAAGGTAGCCATAGGTCAATATGGCTGGAGGTACCATGTGGGGCCGAGAAACAGGTATAGTCCCATACTTGGGGATGTTGCGTTCTCCAGGCATCAGTGAACTGGTGAACTGGCATTAACTGTTCCACTGCCTTGATTGTCCGGGGCTGGGTTCAAGTCTCCTACCACTTCTGTCCATTTCTGGGGTTAGTGTCATATTGAGGTCCCCCTGGTAGAACTGACCTGTGAGAAGTATTGTGATGTAACAGTTCCTGGCACAGTGTATGAAAAAAGGCTAGGTCATCCATGTTAGGGCCATAAATATCATCCCAATAGATCACTTAGGGGTCTCCGCTGTGGCTAAAACCCATCTTCCCTCTTTATCTTTCTTGATGTGGGAGAACAACCACCCTAAGTCCTTAGGTATTAGAATTGATACTTCCCCTCTTAGTTGGGGCCACACTAATGGCCTCCTGTCCCATAAAGTTGTTTTTTGGTTTAGAGGCCTCCTTCAAGGATAGTTTAGTTTCCTGCAAGAAAGCAACCTGTGGTTTAAGTTTTTTATTTTAAATTTTTTTTTTAAGTAAGACCAAGCCTTTTTTCTCTTAACAAGGGCGTTTAGTCCATGAACATTCCAGCTAATACATTTGATTTCCATGTTTGACACAGCTCCAACACCCAGTCCCTGATAATAATTTGACATTCCCATTTGACATAGCCTGAGCCCCCTCCTCCCACTGCCCCTATATAGCAGTTCAGCACACTGTACAATGATAGGTTTAGCAAACATCAATAACCAGAAACAGAAACATAGAAAATCCCCACCAGAAGAACAGCTCCTCTCCACCTTTCCCATAGTGCATAAACTGAGCCATTACCATTGGCATTAGATGTGATATGTCCAGAATGCCTAAAACCTCCCCTAGGGGGTAATTTACCAAAACACTAGTAATACTGCTCTAGCCCCCAAAAAAGAAATGCATACCTATAAGCAGAGTGTTTGTTTGACCAGTCTTTCACCCATACCACCTCAGGGTTTGTTTGTTTACCAGCCTCCCTGACTGAGAAGGGCCCACATTCTGTATTGTCCCCCAGCTACCATTGTTTCCTGGGGGGGGAGACAGTCAAGGGGACATCGTACATCAAGCTTTGCTCTATCATATCCTTCTAAAACCCTACATAAGGGATAATATGAGTGGCATCAAGCCCCAGTGGGAAAACCAGGTCCAAGGTATGGCCTTGTTGGCAAGTCAAGGTGGTAACCACCTGAGGGAGGACCATAAAATTCCTTTGATGAATGAACTGTTGCCCAGACACTGAGGATTCATCACTGACCCAAACATTTAAGTACCCCAACACCAACCATCTTGGAGACTCTAATGTTAGGTTGGGTGACAAGTTTCCCCAATTCCTTTAGAAACACATTCTCTTGCCCCATGGGACAAAATGAGAATGATTTTACCTCTCTTAGCTGCATAATCCCTAACAGCCAGACATTGAAATTACCTAGCTTCCAACATTTAGTGTGCTGCAAAATTCAAACCAGATCTAAAGGAGATTTCTACCACCCATGTGCTCCCGCCTAAGACAGTGCACCACAGAGTAACCTGATGGGACACTTATTTCCAGAACAGGGCCACAGTCATCCCCCAGCTAGGTCTGTGTTATGTACACCATGACGGTCAAGGAATCTACACTGAAATCCAACATCAACATGGCCTTATTACTCAGTGACTTGGCCCTGCATAAAATTACCCAAAGTGGAGGAGCCATTCCAGTTCTCCTTTGGCTACCTGGTCTGTTTACATATTTGATGTGTATTTAAACTAGCCAAGGGGAGTAGTGAAAGGCAAAGGGGTGGCAGAAACTACCCACTTCAGGCTGTGATGGAGGATAAAGAATTTCTGAGGGAAAAGATTCCCATCACAATAAAGGACAACCAAGGGTACAAGGGATCAGCATGGGAGGAAGGGAGGAAGAGAAGTGGCCAGTATGCAAAGGAGAAGAAAGGGGACAACTAGACAACATTAGAAGGGACAAGAATAGGGCTAACATAATCTGGACAGCCATATGTGCCAATGCAAAAAGCCAGGAAAACAAGATACCAGACCTGGAGGCCACCATGGCTGAGGTAGGCCTAGATATTGTGGCCATCACTGAAACATGATACACTAACAACTATGATTGGGAAATGGTCATACCTGGCTACACAATGTTTAGAAGGGTCAGGGTAGGGAAAGGGGAAATTGTTTAACCAAGAAAGACGCACTAAGCCATAGAGTATTTCCAGGTGTGACCTGGAAGTACAAGGAAGCTAAGTGACTTGCTCAAGATCACACAGTATGCAAGCAGGGGCTGATGGGATTCAAACGCAGGTCTTGAGGTTTCCAGATTGGTGCCTTTAACCACTATGCTGGGAGTAAAGATGGGAGAGTTGCTTTATATTAAGGAAAACATTAAAACAGCGGAAGTACTGGGAGGACGGGGGAGGGGCAAGGTGTTGTTTGTCAACCTCAAGTCTGGAAATGGAGCCACCATTCACATGGGAGTGGCATATGGGCCTCTAACACAGGGAGAGGACATAGACAAAGAGATGTTGTAAGACATAGGTAAAATAACTAAAAAGGGGGATGTGGGACTGGTGGGAGACTTTAATTTGCCAGAAGAGAGTGGAGCCTACCTGCTGCAGCATCAGCTAGGATCACAGACATCTTGGACTTCCTGCAAGGGACGTTCCTCAGGCAGCTGGTTGATGAACTGACTCGGGATGAGGCAATACTGGACCTGGTACTTACGAACATGGACAGTGTGGCAGATGTCAGAATGGGGAGTCATCTGGGGACCAGTGATCATTGCACAGTATGGTTTAATACAAGAAGAACAGTGGACTCCAGCTGCACAAAGGTGAGGATCCTGGATTTCATAAGGGCTGAATTTACAAAAATAGGGGAATGTATTTGAGAAAACCTGATGGGGAGGTTCGGAGTGTGTGGGTGTGGAGGGAAAATGGACAAAAAAAAAGCATAGTAAAGGCTACAAACTTGTATGTCAGGCAAATAACTAAAATCAGAAGGAGGAGAACATTATGGTTATTGATGGAAGTGGCAGAAAAGTAAGGGCAAAAACAGTAGCATTCAGAAGGTATAAGGAGACACAGAGAAGTGTATTTGGGGAAACAGAGGGAGGGAGGCAGGCAAGGCAGTAAGAAGCACAAAAGCGCAAGCTGAGGAAAGAATAGCCCAGACAGTATCAAGGGGGACAATATATTTTTCAATGTATATCAAGAACAGGAAGACCAAGGGAGGGATTGCATGGTTAATAAAGGAGGCAGGGGCTGTACTGAGGAGGACTAACAAAAGGTAAAATATCTTAAATATTTCTGCTCAGCATTTATAATTGAGAGGAAAGGGGACGGACCACAAAAAAGTACCAGGAGATTGGGGGGAGGAAATGGACACCAATCCCTTTTCTGAGAGAGGGTCAGAAAAGCATTTGCTAATCTGAGGGTGGACAAAGCCATGGGACCAAACGGGGTGCAAACAAGAGTGTTAGAGGAACTCAAGGAGGTGCTAGCTGCACACCTGACAGGCTTGTTCAACAGTTCACTGAAGACTGGCATGAGGACTGGAGAAGGGTCGATGTAGTCCCACTTCTCAAAAGTTTTAGCAAGGAGGAGGCAGGAAATTACAGGCCTGTCAGCCTGACATCTGTAGTAGGGAGATTGATGGAAACACTATTAGTGAAAGAATTGTGGAACACCTGGAATCCAATGGACTGCAGGACCCAAGCAGCTTAGCTTTATGGAGAGGCAGTCAAGCCAAACAAATTAGATTTTTTTTACTGGGTAATCAAGGTGTTGAATCGGGGGAGGGAGGGCAGTGGATGTGGCCTACTTGGACTTCAGCAAGGCCTTTGACAATGTTCCACATAGGAGGTTGGTAAACAAGTTGGGTAACATGGGGGTGGGCAATAAGGTGGTAACCTGGGTAAGAAACTGGTTAGGGGATAGCAGGCAGAGGGTGGTGGTAAATGGAGTTTGCTCTGAGGAGGGGACAGTGATCAGCAGGGTATCACAGGGGTCAGTACTGGGGCCAGTCCTCTTTAATGTCTTCATTAGTGACATAGCAGTGGAACTGGAAGTTAAGGTCTGCCTTTTTGCAGATAACATCAAGATCTGCACTCCAGAGGGGGTGCAAAGAATGGAAAGAGACTTCAAATGAATGGACGAGTGGTCCAAAGTTTGGCAGCTAAGGTTTAATGCAAAAAAGTGCAAATTAATACACTTGGGTCATAGTAACCCTGGGTGCAGTACAAAATGGGAAGAGAGTAACTAGCAATAACCAAGCAGGAAAGAGACCTGGGGGTAATCATATAGGATGACCTGAAGGTGACCAAACAATGCAACAAAGCGATTGGGAAAGCTAGTGAGATGCAGGGATGTATAGGTAGGGGTTTTACCAGCAGGAAGAGGGAAGTGGTGTTGCCACTACATAGGTATTTAGTAAGATCTTACCTTGAGTGTTGTGTCCAGTTTTGGAGGCCACATCTTAGGTAGGACATAGACAGGATGGAGGCCATCCAAAGGAGGGCTACCAAGATGGTACAGGGTCTACATCAAATGTCCTATAAGGAAATTCTAAAGGAACAAATCATGTACACCCTGGAAGAGAGGTGGAAGGCATGATCAAGACCTTTAAATCCTCACAGGGGTAAATAATGTACAAGTGAAAGGTATTTTTTCAGAGAAAAGGGAGCTCCAGAACAAGGGGCCATGATATGAAGCTGGGGGGGTAGGTTTAGGAAAGATGTGGGGAAATACTTCTTCACAGAAAGGGTGGTGGATGCCTGGAACAGTCTTCCAGTGGAGGTTGTGGGGGCAAAAACAGTGGTGGGATTCAAAAACGCCTGGGATAAGCACAAGGGAGTCATAAGTGATAAGTAAGGGTGTGGCAGAGAAAGTGCTGTAGACTAGGAGGGGTTGGGGAGACCCGATCCTTTGAATGTACTGCAGTCACAGGTGTGGGGTGTAGGATTCTTCTCATCTACTGTCCACCCGGGGGTGAGAATCAATTTCTGCAGGAAGTCACAGACTTCGCTGCCAATATGGTGTTGGAGTCCCCCAAACTGATGGTTCTGGGTGAATTCAATGCCTGGTTCAACGTCGAACTCTCACAATTTGGTCAGGACTTTCTCCGACTTATGAATTCATTGGGCCTCACACAGGTGGTTACCTCTCTGACACATAATTGTGATCATTCATTGGACCTGGTCTTCCTACTGGGTATGGACAGCGACGATATGGTGGTGGAACCAGTCGGGTGGTCTGACCATCACACTATAGTATTCAATTTTTGCGCTCCCCCTAATAGACCTTCCCCTGTGGAGATGGTTTGGTACCGTCCTTTGAGGGGTTTGACCCCAGATGGTCTGATGACGGTGCTGGATCTTTCAGGGTATTTTGAATGCAAGCATGGGTCCAGAGAATCTGCTACCAGCCTATAATAGGGCTGTAATGGAGGCTCTGGATTCCATTGCTCCTGTCAGCATTCATCCCCTCACCTTTCACCCTCAGTCCCCTTGGTTTGATGGGACTTTGATGGAGCTGCAGTGAGTGGGTAGAAGGTTGGAGCATTGCTGTTGAAAATCAGGCCTTGATGCTGACAGACTTAGATATATGGACCATTATCGGGAATATCAACTGGCTATCTCTCGTAAGAAGGTAGAGTTCCTGTCCAGGGAGATAGCCACAGCACAGAACCAACCAGCTCAGCTCTTCTGAATGGTGGACAGACTTTGCAATCCAGCCTATCTGCAGTTACGAAGAACATATTCACAGGAAAAGTGTGATGAGTTTGCTCGATTCTTTGCTGATAAGGTGGTCGACATCAGGTCCGAGATTCAGCCAGCTAACTCCAAAGGGGGTGATGGTGGTCAGTGGGTGGTTACAGTTCCCCAGTTTGAATGGTCTGCCTTTGACCAGTTGGAGATTATAGATGTCATGGAGATTGTCCAGAGTATGTGGCCAACCTGCTGTGGTTTGGACCCGGGCCCAACCCACCTCCTTGTGGGGGTGTGTTGAAGTCATCAACCTGATCCTAGCAGAGATCAAGCTGGTGTTCACTGGAGACAGGTGAGTTGCTCCACTTTCTGAAGGAGGCAGTTGTGACCCCCTTCCTTAAAAAATCTTCTCTCGACCCGGATTGTCCTGCCAACTACAGGCTGGTCTCTAATCTCCCCTTTGTGGAGAAGATTATTGAGAAGGCTGTGGCATTGCAGCTGGAGAATCATCTTACCATCCATGATATCTATGATCCACTCCAGTCCGGATTTCAGAAGAGGCACAGCACAGAGACTGTCTTTGTTTGGGTGCTCAGTGATCTCCTGATAGCGAGGGACCAGAAGAGCCATTCCATCTTGATTCCTCTCGATCTCTCTGCAGCATTTGACACTGTGGACCATATGGTGCTTCTGCAGCACCTGCAGGTGATCTATGGCCTGTCTGGTACAGTCCCCAGATGGTTCCATTCTTTTCTCACTGGCAGATCTCAGAGGGTAGTGTATGGGATTTATTCCTCTGACTTATTCTGTCTGCCATGTAGAGCCCCACAGGGCTCTGTGCTGTCACCTGTGTTGTTTGCAGTGTACATGCTGCCATTGGGAGACATTGTAAGGCAGTATGGGTTGGGTTTTCATTGTTATGCAGATGATACCCAACTCTACCTGTCTTTTGTGCCTGAGCAGGATAGGGCGGTCTCGGTGTTTAACAGCTGCCTCATTGAGATCATAGGACTGGATGAATGCCAATTAGTTGAAGATGAATCCGGACAAGACCAAGGTTCTAGTGGTAGATCCGGGTCATCGGGTAGAGGGGTTGGCAGCAGGTTCTCCTTCTGGGCTTTGGCTTGGTGGTAACCAGCTTTTGATCTCTTAATGGGTGAGGAATCTAGGCGTTATTCTTGACGATGGGCTGATGCTTCGTTTTCGGGTATCAGCAGTCATCAAGTCCTCTTTTTACCATCTGACGAATATCACCCGGATTAAGCACCTTGTTCCACCTGGTGACCTTCCAACTTTAATCCACTCTTTTGTGATATCCAGTCTTGACTACTGTAACACCCTGTACCTAGGATTACCTGGGTCTGATATCCGCCGCCTGCAACTGGTGCAGAATGTGGCAGCCAGATTGTTGATGGGGCTATCTTGTTCAGATCATGTCACATCTGTACTCTGTAGTCTCCACTGGCTGCCAGTTCAGTGGCAGATCACCTTTAAGGTCGGTTTGCTGACCTTTAAGGCCCTACTTAGACAGAGGCCGAGTTACCTGCAAGAACTCCTGTGTCCCTACTGCCCCCACCGACTGCTCTGCTCCACCCACGAGGGATTACTAGAGGTTCCCAAGGTTCAGTCAGACATCTGGGGCCCAAGCCTTCTCATTTGTGGGCCCTACCCTGTAGAAATCTCTACTTTGTTGGGTACATGAGTGCCTGACCGTGGAGAGTTTTAAGAGTGTTGTAAAAGCCAACCAATTTTGAGCTGGCTTTTCCAGACTATTGGCTTCGCTGTAGGATGGCTGTATTTTCTGCATTGTATGGTATTTTAATATTGTATTTATTGAGTTTCTATTGTTAAGCACTATGATCAAGGTGAATAGTGCTCTATAAATAAATCTGATTGATAGATTGATACAGTGTAAGCAATGCAACAAAAAAGGGCCAACTGTATGGGCCATGTGGACCTTTTCTGCTGTCAGCTTCTATGATTCTATGAAAGGCCACTGTGATAGGAACCAGGCAGGGAAATCCTCTCTCTGGGTTCTGCTTTCTCCTGGGACATCTTCCTATCCTTCTTCTGTTCTGACTGTCTCCAACTCCTATCTCCTGTCCAACCATACATCCATGGCCACAGCCTCTCCAGAACACCACCTCCCTACAGCAGCAGGAAGCTGCTGCTGGGTCAGGGAGAAAAATGAAAAGACAGAACCAATGAAGCTGGTCAGGAGAATAGGTTTAATAAGGGTGACATTCTACATGACGCATATCAGAAAATCAGAGACATTCATTCATTCATTTAGTTTTGTTGACCAGGAAAGGAGAGATAGGCAGTTCTGCTTGTTTGTAGGATCAGCCCGAGAGGTGTGGGATGCAAACTGACATACTGAATCAAATTAAGCTGTTGGTGATACTTTTAGTGAATGGGGGCAAATTTGTGCAGGACACTGGGGAAATTTCTCTACTCTTTTGGTAGGGGGAGCTGGTGAGCTTCTATCGAGATGGCCAGTCCTGGCAACACTTTGGAAGGAATGGATGTCTTGGAGGCTTGGAGCGGGTCTCCTCCCCAGTCTCGGCAACATCAAGGACTGCATCTGAGAACGGAGCTGAAGAGAACTTTGTTTTGGCATGAGAACACATGGTAAGAGTTGACTTACCAGTGGAGATGCGAATGGAAACCCAGAAATAGCAGTGGAAGACACTGATGTCTTGACAACAGCTGAGTTACAGGAGGCTTTGCAGGAGGAAGAGAGACAACATGCCATACGGAGGAACATCCTACAGAAAGAGCTCTTACACAGGGGTGCGTTCACAGTGACAGACACTGTATGCTCTGACATGGGAACTGGTGGCAATAATTCTAGTATGCAGAGACCAGAGACTGCCAATGTTGATACAGACTGCAGCAGAGTGACTACCGATCAACTTCTTGAGGCAGTTTCTGAATCAGTAGCACCGAGAGCTATGAAGTGGAAATCGGGAATAGGAGAAGGCACGACTCATCCTTGCACAACTACAGAATGTATGTTGGTGGAGGGCAACAACAACATGCACCAGCTCCCAGGTACACATCCTTCTATTTGTGGTTGCTGGTCAAGAAAAAGGGGTAGTAATGTCAGGGATGGCAAAAACTAACATTCTGGTGTCAGGCCTAAAACAAGCCCCAGACTCGAACACTGTTAATGAAACAATGAACTGGACCATTGAAAAAGCCCTTGAGGGGGCTGGGTGGGCCCAAATTCAAGGCTCAGGACACTGGATTTCAGGCTTTTCCCCACTGGGGATCACAAAGCCTTCCCACACTGTTTTTCCACAAAAAGTGACAGGCATATGTCTGCGGTCTGACACAGTCCCTCTACCTTCTACATCTATGCAGCCAACTACTGAGATGGTGCCAGAATCAATACAAGTCTCAGAATCTGTAATGGAAGAGATAAGCCAAGGTGCCCATTCTCCTCTTTCTCTACCTACTGAACTGCAGCTCACACAGATTCCTGTACTGGACTTGAGCACAAACATATAATGTCCTCCTCCGGTAAGGTCACAAACCTTAGGAATGGAACACTTGAACTCTGTGTCACACCTGAATGATCCTGTTTTGGATGAAGGTTCTTCTCCCACCACTGACCAAGTCCAGCAACAATGAGGGTACCAAAGGCAAACCCAGAGGGGATCAGCATCGAGGTCTTATGCCTCCTTCTTTCGAACACCTGAGTATCCGGCAAAGAGACACAACACAGCGCGTTGACTCTATAAAGGAGGTTTAGACTTATTCCCAGATAGGGTTTATGTTGCTAAAACCCTACTAAAAGAATCAATGGGTTTTCTTGCTACAGAACTTTATGTGCTCATCCATGCTTCCGGTGAGAGAACTTTTGACGTTAGCTTCAAACTGAACAGCAGCCTAGAAACATTCTGGGCTAAATACCACTTCTTAAATGTGACATCCATCTGGTCCTCTTTTGAAGTTATCTCTCTGACTAAACCGGCTTTAAGAACGATAACAATCCTCTTTCGGAATGAAGGAGTCAGTGTCACATATGTGATATATTGGCTCCAGCAGAGGTGTAATGTTCTGGGTACACCTGAAGCAATTCTGGAGTCTGAAAAAATTTGGACTCGGGGATAGAGACTTAGAGTAGTGTTACCCACTACTGAAACTGGACTAGCTCATATTCCCAATTGTTTTTTTTTTTTTACATAGGGATAGAGGGGTGCTTTTCTATGTGGGGCAGCCCAAAGCTTGTTACTGCTGTGGTTCCACCTCCCACCTTAGCAGCTTGTGTGATTAACATACATAGAAACATAGAATTTGATGGTAGATAAGGACTGCTTGGCACATCTAGTCTGCCCATTTCTCTACCTAACATATATGCTGCAGATCCTAGTTAACCAACAGCCTACTTCCTCCTACCCCCCACTAGAATTGCCTGATGATAAGCATAGATGCACTCTCTGTAATGAGCTAGGGCACACCAATGCTCACTGCACTTATTAACTGCTGTGTAATTTATGTGACTTGAAGGGGCATACTTATGTTAATTGTCCTTAGGCTGCTCATAACCAGGAACACAAAGCGGACAGTGAAAAGTAAAGGCTGATTGTAGCTATGGCACAGCACTCCATGAGACCTGCAGGACCAGTTAGGAGGACACCCCCTGAGGTGCAGACTTCTATCACTGTACAGAAACCCTTAGAGGTAGTTACCTCAGATCCTAGTCCTCTAGATGCACATGAGCAGCAGCATACACCCAGTACTACTGTAGTGGGGGTTAGCCAGGACAGCCCTATTTGCCAGGACCCCTTTTACAGGACACTGACACTGAAAGCCCCCCCGGGGCACTGGCTGCTACTACAATGCCACCTCCTCCCCCACTCCCTCTAGATTCTGGAAAGAGGTGGATGATCCCAAGGAAGAGGAGTGAGAAGAACCCTCCCCCATCTAAAATGCCCAAAACCAAGATCATTCCTATGGAGAACAAATTTGCAACCCTCCAGGATACCATGAGTGTCTTGGGGAACGAGTCTGATACCTCTTCCCTAGGCTCGTCCTATGCTGAGACACCTTCGGATTCTGAGGAAGTAGATATATCCAGGATAACCCCTGGGAAAAGTTAGTTAAGAAGAAGAAACTGGAGGGATCCAAATTTAAGAAACACATTCCCCCTTGAGGCCTCTAGCTTCTGTCATGTTAATCTATGATGCTTTTCCTTACACTTAGCACCATTAATGCAGACAGAATTAAGAGCTATAGGAAATGTACTGCTGTGCCTTCTTATTTTCAACATTCACAGTCACAAATCATCTTCTTACACGAAACAAGATTGCACAATCTCACTGAAATTTCTGACACCATTAAAGCTTTGAACGCAGGACCTTCATATTGGTCAATAGGCGCAGATATGTGCTCAAGCCTAAGTATTTTATTTAAGAATGTTGAGTAGAGTCTGATTAAGTTACTGTAGTTGAATTAGACCCCAGCACAGCCTTGTTATTAGATACAACTTATTAATGTTTATGCTGGCCAAAACAAGGCAGATCAGATTGCACTTTTTCAGCTGTTCCAGCCATATCTTCACACTCCATATAATGTCCTCCTAGAGGGAGACTAATTGTGATCTGACCCTGTAGGATAAGGGACAGCACACTAAAACTAGAAAGGTGTACTGTGATATGACATGTTTGGCAAACATTATAAAAACATAAAATCTGAATGATGCATATTTCATGTTTCATAAAAAAAGCAGACCCTACATTTCACAAAGGTAACCTTGCAACAAGGATAGATTTTCTTTTTATTTCCAAAGCACTAAACATACATCATATAGCTAATCTGCTGGCTGAATTCTCAAACCATAATATCCTCACATTGCTACTTCGAGGTGACACAACGATGACGCATGGTCCAGGGATCTGGAAACCGAAAATGGCATGATTGTCAGGCCCTGAGCTCCCACAAACCTTATCTTTCTTCACGCAGGCTAGGAAATCTGTTTTTGAAATATATGATGATCCTATCTCTTGGTGGCAAGATACAAAAGTTGATTTAATACATTTACTTAAAACTGCAACCAGATCACAAAACAACACAGCTTATTAGAAGTGCCTCCAAAACTAGAAACACTTGCAAAAATGTATGTCTCTTATCATGCAACGGGACACTCTTTCTCATCCCAGTTATGCAACACCTAAAAAGACATGCTAACTTTTCACAAAGTACAAGCAGAAAATCTTAAGCAACTGCAGAAGTATGGGATGCAAGGGAAGATGGGGATACTTTGCCCATACGGAAGCTGCACTGCTAGGATAGCGAAACAATCCATTTCCCAATTGCAAACGGCACAGGGCCACATAGTCTCGCATAACAGAGCTATAATGGATGAGGTAATTACATACACAACTGCGCTATTTTACAAACATAGTACAGATGTATCACACCGGGACTTCTTTTTCTACCAATTTCCTATTCCACAGGTGACAGAAGAAATTATGTACCCTCTGACTGTAGATATTCATTTGTCTCCCTTCCTGGCTACACCTTATACCGGGAGGATCGAGCAGGTAAACGCGGTGGTGGTTGTGCGGTCTTTATTCGTGACACCATTGTTGCCCACGTGCTTCCTGCTCCCGACCTAGATAAAGTGGCCTAGGCCCTCACTCTTAAACTCACCCCTGACCTCTCCAGGGGCTCGCTCTATCTCACAGTTTCCTATATTCCCCCAAGGCACCAGATCCTGGCAATCTCATCACTCACAGACTATCTCACCACCCTCCTTCACAAAGTAGAGCTAGTCCTAGTTGGGGACCTCAACGTAAATTGGCTCAGTCCCTCCACCTCCCAAATAAGGGACACCTTCACTGCCCTTGACATGACCCAGCTTGTCTCCCAGTCCACCAGACTTAACCCAACTAGAGGAACCTCCAACCTTCTTGATGTCATTTTCACCAACCGCCCCCACAAAATCCAGGACATAAAAATCCTCCCAGACTCTTTAAGTAACCACTCCCCTATGCTATTCCTCTGGTCTGCCCCCACCCCCTAAACTGTAGCCCAAACCACCCTCCACAGGTGCCTCCATCCGGGTGGACTAAATAAACTCATACAGTACCCCACACAGATTGATTGGTCCCCCATCAACCACGCACCCAGCATTGATGCTGCCCTCGATCTCTTCGCACAGGCCTTTGACAAGGCCTGTGATCTCTATGCGCCAGTAACCAGACTCAGATCCAAAAGCAAAATGCGCCCTGGGTCACCCCTGCTGTACTCCAAAAACTAAGAGATAGGGATAACCTCTGGCACCTAGCCAATGAGACTGGCAGGATGGTTGACAGACAGGCCTACAACGCTGCTCAGAATAGATGCATGTTGGCTATCTGAAAAGCTAAGGTGGACCACTATCAGGCCACCCTCACCTCCTCATGGGGCTCTGCCCGGACCTTTTGGGACAATATTCAAGAACTAAATGGGAAATCTCGCTCCCCAACCCCGTCCCAGCTTACAATCGATGGCTCAATTTCCCCAGACCCCACTAGCATTGCCAACTGCCTTAACTCCTCCTTTGCAGATCTCAACTCTGTCCTCCCCAGAAATTTCTTCGACCCTGCCCCTGACTCACAGCCCCCTGCTCTCTAACACCCCTGGTTCTACCTACACAAAATAACTACCCTTGAAGCCAGACCACTCCTCTTAAAAGTACTAGGCAGCAACAGGCCTAGCAACAACTCCTTGTACTCCAAAATATTACAGCTGGTCCTGGATGACATCCTTGTCCCTCTCATGGGCTTACTAAATCACTCCCTCTCCCTGAGGCAATTTCCCACCACCTGGAAAACAGCTATTGTCACGCCTATTCATAAAGGGGAGGACAGGTCTACCCCCAGCAACTATCGTCCAATCTCCATCCTTCCACCACTCTCCAAAACCATAGAAAAAGTGGTGGCTACTCAACTAACGGAGTATCTAACTAAATATGCCATTCTTTGCCCAGAGCAGCATGTATTCCATGCAGGCCATAGCACCGGTACGGCCTTATTGGAATTCTCCAACTTTCTGCACTCCTCTCTGGAATCCAGTAACCTAGCTGGAGCAGTGTTTATTGACCTCTCAAAGGCTTTTGACACTGTCTCTCACCCCCTCCTACTTGACACCCTCTACCATATAGACTTCTCCACTGGCCCCCTCGCCTGGTGTTCAAACTACCTATCAGCTCACTCCCAGTGTGTGACAATCAATGGGACACTCTCAGAAACCCATCCTATCCACTCAGGGGTTCCCCAGGGCTCCATTCTGGGCCCCCTCTCTTTAGTCTCTATCTACACACCCTGCCCAGTGCCTGTTCTGGCAAAATTCTTATGTACGCGGATGATGCCGTCCTTTATGCCACCCACCATAACTCTACTTCTTTCCAGAACTCCCTCCAGCACACCTTCAATGAGGCAGAAAGCTGGTTTAAGGAGTGCAGACTTATCATTAACCTCAAAAAGACCAAATCAATGCTCTTCCTCCACCACCAAAACAAAGCCAGAAACAACCCCCTCCTTATCCTCCCTAGCACACTACACCCTCTCAAACAAGTGCACACCTACAAATACCTTGGCATTACTTCCAACCCTGTGCTCACCTTTCTCGACCACATCACTGCCCTTGCGTCAGCCACAAACACCCGGATTGGCATCCTATACCGCCATAGGGACTGCATCCCACCTGATGCTCTCCGACTGGCCATCACCTCCTCAGTGCTGTCCCTAGTGGATTATGGCCTTCCAGTATATAGTGCTGCTGATCATACAGCACTCAATAAGATCTGTCTCACTCTAAACAAGGCCTATAGACTACTGACCAGTGCCCCCAGACTCACCCACACCTGTCAATTCTATTCCAGGGTCAGGCTTCTTAACCTGGATGAATGTATCCACTACCAAGCCTGCCTGTTAGCTAAGAAAATTCTGCTTGGGCTCCCCCCCCCCGGGTTACTGCCTCCCTCCAACATAACCCCCCCATAGTCTCTACCCACAGCTCAGACAAAGCCACCCTTCTGGTACCAAGAACTAGGACTTCCCTGGCTCAGAGGTCCTTTTGCTATAGGGCCCCTTCCCAGTTTAACTCTCTCCCCACTACCGTCACAAACTCCACCAAAATTGTCTGTTTCAAAACTGCTCTTCGGAACGAACTGTTTAATGCCCACTGCTGTACCTGTCTCTAACAAGTGGCCCGATGCTCTCCAAATGCACTTGACGAAGTCCCCGGACTGACTCCTCCTCCTCTCCCCCCCCCACCAGGTTTCTCTCCCCCTCTGCCAGGTGCTTGTAGGTACTCAACTAATCACCTGAAATGAACAAACTCTGTTATAGTGTATATATTCTGTTGTATGTAAAATCTTTGTAAAATATATGTAAAGTTATATGTATAACTTATGTGAACCTATATGTCTGACTGCTGTAAATCTGTAACAGTGTTGTCCTCTCTATGATGAAGTACCTTTGTAAATGAGCCTCTGGCTCAAAGGTTTCAAATCTGATCTTTGACAATTAAATAAATAATCAGGAAGATGAAATACTAAAAGCCCTCTCTACATTATCTAAGGATACAGCTCCAGGGTTGGATGGCCTTACCTGTGATTTATACAAACACATTGGGAAAGACTTAGCAAAGAATTGGCACTTGTCTATACTGCCATACTAAGATGCAAGAAATGCCCCTTGGTATGTCAGAGGGCTTGATACTCTATCTACATAAAACAGGGATTAAGGAAAATTTGGGCAACTGGAGGCCAACCAGCCTTCTAAATACAGACTTTAAGCTATTAGCAAAAGTATTGCTTTCCAGACTGTTACCAATTGTGACAGCGACAATCATTAGCACACACACAAGCTCCATACCATATAGAGCAGTGACTGATCATTTAATTCTTCTTAGGGAGATTTTTGAAAGAGGGAACATTGACAGCTAAATTGATACGTTTTGCCCTTGGATCAATCAAAGGCCTTCGATTCTATGGACAGTGATTTTTTTATGGGTTACTTTACTTTAGTATGGGGTTACACTACAGTTCACACACTGGGTGCAAGTCCTGTGTAAAATAACAATGGTCAAGCCATTGATTAATGGTTGGAAAGGTCCTCTGATTCCCATAAAAAAAAGGAGTGCAGCAGGGGTACCTCCTTAGCCTTCTCCTGTATGTCTTTAGTTTAGACCCACTGTTAATGGCGCTCAACTACTCACCCAAGATTCAGTTTCTGTGCAATGAGGTAGGCCTTATCCTGTATAATGCTGTAGCATATGCAGACAATCTCTGTATTTTAACTTTTACGGTGTCATCTGCTAAAGAAGCTTTAAAAATTTGTGCAACATATGGGACTTTTTCAGGGGCAACCCTAAACTTTCATAAAAGAAAAGGAACCATACTTGGTCAGCTGGAACAGGTGCCAACTCAAATAGAAGGGATTCAGATAATACAGGCCCCTATAAAGATCCTAGGCATCCAATATGATGCCCCAGATATGGTCAGAACAAATTGGGAAAAGAAGCTGGCACAAGGAAAAGTCCAAGTGGTTAGATGGAACCAATGGCACATGGGAACACAGACAAGGATCGTTGGTATTAAAACCTTCTTATTACCTTTATTTCTGGATATCAGTTATGTTTTTCTTGTACCAAAAATCTTGGAAACTACACTATATAGTGTATTTTTTCAAGCAGTATGCAGGAGTCATTTTAACCCGATTGAAAGAAATTTGTTATACCTCCCCCTTGTTAAGGGGGGTCAAAATATGATAAACCCTTTGGTTTTTTATTATACAATATTTTTTGTATGCGAACTTTAAGCCCCTATTGTTTCATACTGGGAAATGCTGGAATAACTTATGGTTTCACACGTGCTAGCAGTGGTTTGGGAAATGGGACAAGAGACATTTACATTTAGTAACATCCTTCACTTTGACACCCAGTTATGTATGAGAAAGTTTCTGTAAATGGAATTTTTAGCAAATAACCAGCTACACTATATTAACCTTGCCAAGGAAGGGGTTGTACTAATCCATTTTAACTCTTCGTTATATGGAACCTGATACATTTCCAAAATGTCTACCCCATCTACGGGATGACCTACTACATCTCCTAAATTGCCCTAGAATCCCACCTAAAGTATGGGATGTATACTGGTTAATTTGCCACAATTGTTTAAACACTAAAAGCAATCAGAAGCTTAAACAGCTGAAAGATTTTACAGCAGGTTATTTTGCCACAAACAGCATGAAACAATGGATCATCTATATTTTAATTGTGGATATATAACAGGGTTTTGGCAATCCCTTGCTATGGTTTGGAAAGCACCTTGTTTTTCTTAGGTTAACTCTGACATGTTATACTTTGGATCTTATCCTGCAGCTTGGAAGAAATAGGATTATGACACCGTGCATGTGATATTAAGTATAATAAAATGTTTTTTGTGGGATTCTAAATGCTTGTTTACTTTACAGCAGAAACGATTTTCACATGCAGAGCTAATTGTCAAGATTGCCTCTGAAATACAGGCAGTATATTATGCAGAAATACAACAGCTTACACAAGACTGCCTTAAGAAAGTTTGGAGGAATATGGTGAGGATCACTGATTGTGATGCACCTATAACTTAACTTCATTCCTATTAAGTAACCTAACTGGCCTGTTTTTGTTTTTTCTCCACCCTCTTTATTAGGAATCTTGCTTCTGTATGGCAAATTGTAAGTATTTACTTGTGTGGTTTTATTCTTTCTTATCTTCTCATTTACACTATGCTTTAGAATTGCAGTCTACTGCAATGGTTGTTATGGAAACTGCAAAGTTGGGAGCTGCACAGGACACACAGATCAGCATTCCTGCTTCAGGTACTCCGGCTGGTCATTCAGGCATTATGCCTCAGGGGCATAGCTAGAATGGTGCAGGGGGTGCAGTCGCACCCGGGCCAGAGTGTTTGGGGGGGCCCTTGAATTTTTGCTCAGATTTGCTCACTCACACTTAACGCGCTGCCTACTGCAGGCTTTTTTTTTGTTTGTTTTTTTTTTTATGCCGGCCCTGTGTTAACATTTGTGTTTTCACTGGCTGGGATGATGCTGAGAGGCTCCTACTGAGAATTTTTCATTCACTAGGCCTCCTCAGCATCAGCACAGCCAGCCCGCTCTCTGACTCCAACAAGCGCAATAGAGCTTGTCTATTCAGCAGGGGGGGGGTTCACCAGTGTCCATCCGTTGCTGCGCGACAAGGTAGCAGATTGTACCACATGACTCAGTAGCATGAAGATAGTGCAGTCATGTGGTACTATCGAGAGGATGCAGCAAGTACATGCGTAATGGCTGAAATTAAAATGATCACCCACACGACCAATCATCGCATCAGTGATGATCGCGCCTAACTGGAGAGCCATCCCACCACCCCACATAACAGTAACATAACGTTAAGTGTCAGACCAGAGTCTGTTGTGTGTGTGTGTGTGCAGTGTGAGACAAGTCAGAGTCAGTAGACGTGTAGGCTATATAGACGACGGTCAGTTGGATTCTGGAAAGATAAAAGAAACCCACCTGTTGTTGCAGTTTAAAAAAAAAACACATATACCTTACACTGTCAATACTAACTTTCTTTCTGTGAGAGTTAGTGTGGGTACAGTGTTGTAGGGTAGGAGAGGAGGACGAGACAGGAGTGTTGGATTTTGGAGCTTGACAGGCAATAGGCTCAGCTTGTTGTCGGTCCTTGTTCCATTGTTGTTAGTGTAGTGACTAGTGAGAGCCTGGCTAGTGGAGAAGAAGATAAGTCGAGTAGTTGTCGAATATTAATCAGAGTAGCAGTGCAGGCAGGAGCCGCCTGGCCTGCAGACCCTGGGGTGCAGTGTGAGTCTGAGGTCAGAAAGTGAGTGAGCAGAGCAGCTACTGAGAGAGGAGAGGGAGCTAGATTTTGTTTTTTTTAGTCAGAAAGTGGAAACAGTGAAAAAATGCATATGTTTCAGACATGAGGATTGTAAATAAAATATTCTTACTGTTCACATACCATTCCCATACTGTCAGAGGCTCAAGCACAGCTTAATAACATTAACTGTCACACTGTTTTTCAAGCTAAGCCCTAGTTTTGATGATGTTAAGCAATATAATTACCATTGTGGCTATGATGAAAAATAATTGCTAGCTATTATGTGTACCCCATTCACCAAGAATTACAACTAGAAATCTATGTTTAAAATGCGCAAATTTCATTGTGTTTTATAAAAACTATGAGGTAGCAGGCCCTGTGTCATGGCAGGCTGAGGCAATGACTGCCTCCAACCTGTTGCACCAGCAACTCAGGTTCCAGAATGGACATGAGTTACTCTGGGACTAGTGGGTGGTGGTAGGATTGAACATTACAAGGACAGCACTCTTCACATAAGGAGGAGGTATCAGAGGCTAGCTAGAGTCAGGCGCCACACCAGTAATGAATACTGCTGGAGGGCTGAGCTGGCTGGCTGGCCTGGGGGCTGCTAATGAGAAAATAAACAAGTGTTTAAATGAAATGATTGTAGGTAGGGAGTCAAACTTGCTTCCTCACTCAACTCTGCCTGCCTCAATAAAATCAAAATACAAAACTACAGTAAAAGTTATTTTCTTAAATCCCTACTCCCTATAGATTGTTCTGAAATAAGAGAGGGCCAAGCCAGCCCAGCACTCCCACCCTTACGTTTTCATTTGGGTCACTAAGATAGAAATGACAACAAAAATAATTATGTCCTGAGGATTAACAGGTGTGTTTCCCCTGTTTATTATGGTTTGAATTTACATTTAAAAGAGGTTGCATATTAATTTAGAGAGATATACTGTATATGACATTTGGAGAGTTAAAGTATATACAAAATTAATGTGAAATTTCTTTTCTGTTTAGAATTGGGAAACTCATTTATAAAAACATGGAACACAATATTTAAAGCTAGTTTGAAGAAGGAACTTTGCTAAATAATGTAAAATAGTCCTTCCACGGATGTTTTTCTCCTGTCAGTCATCTGTCTTTCTTCACACTCAATACATTGTGTGATTGTTTACCATGGAATATAAGATTCAAAGCTCTGCATTATTCCAGTAGTAGAATGGTCCCCCCCCCCACACACACACAATGGTAACATGGAATACATGAATTCAACATTCTTCAAAGCTCAACTGGCACACAAACAAAGACACACATGTAGGTCTGAAGTGGAGCCAGAACCTCAGTTTTATCTGTCGGCAGGTAAACAAGCAGGAAGTTCTCTGGCAAAGTGATAGGGATAGGCAGGGGATTTTTCATGGTCATCAAAGAAACACCAGCATTGGAAACTCTGAATAGTATTGAGTTTTTCAAATTTGCGTATGTGTGTAAGGGGGGACTTTTAATTTTAGGGCCTAGTTGAATTTTTTTTTATATATGAGTAAAGGCTGTAGCCATGTTTGTGATGGAAACTAGGAAACAGGTGGCTCATGAATTCTGTGAGTTGCCCTGGTTGGCAGGGACTTGTTTTAGCCAGTGGTGGCACTCTCTTACTGCATTGGCTAGAACCAAGTTTCAGCCAATCAGGACACTGGGATTTCTTTGCCCATTTTATATATACCAATACTGGTCCTTCTGAGAATTTCATCCCCCCCCGCTCCTAAAGCCCCAAGGAAAAATTCCTCTAATCCCTGATTTAACATTTCAGACGTATTTGCTAACCTGGGAAAATCCATGATAAGCAAGAATGCAGTAGATATTAAATACAAAGGGGGTCTAGATACACCCCCAGACAGGGTGTATGTGGCACATATACTGCCTAAAGAGTCCATGCAGTTTTTGGCAGCAGACTTTTTTGCCCTAATTCATATCTCTGGGGCTACCATTTTCAATATAAGCTTTAATACTCCAATGTAACTTGATAAATTTTGGAATAAATTCTATCAACTAGGAAATACCCCTCTGTGGACTCCTTTCATAGTAATCCCACTTACTCGGCCTACTGTGAAAACAATTACTATCCTACTCAGGAATGAGAGTATGCACATCTCAGACATTTTACACTGGGTAAAACAGGAGATGGAGGATATTGACAAACTTATGCCTATTTTAGATGTGGAAAATATCTGGATGGGAGGATAGAAGATTAAAGTTAAATTACGTATGACTGCCACAGAGCCTATGCAACTACCCCATAGTTTTTACATTGGACAGGACTGTGGCTTCTGCATGTACCCTGGGCAGCCCAAAACTTTCTATAGATGTGGCTCACTCTCTCATCTCAGCAATAACTGCAATGCCATGGTCTGTAACATTTGTTTGTAATCTGCCCATGCTAATACTTTTTGTCCCAACACCCTAAAATACAATCTGTGTGAGGAAACTGGGCATCTTTTCCTTCAATGCCCCTGGGCAGTACACAACAGAGCAACCTTTTATAATCACGATCATATTGTCCATACTGCCCAGGAAAGGCAGACCAGACAAACCCAACCACAGAAAGATGTACCACCACAATCCCTAAGTCTGCCTGTGGTTCAAATGGCAGACTAGTCTCTACACCCAATCATTTCCACTGATACACCTGAGACTACAGATGTCCTTCCTATGAGCAATTCCAATCCCCCCATTGGGGGCCGGGTGCAAGCAAGGCAGATTTGACTATGGAGATCACTACCATACAGGAACAACCTACCCCTGCACATACAACTACAAGCATAATGACCATGCCCCCGCCCCCCCAAGAGGACTACCAGGTTGTCAGGGGGAAGATGCGTTCTACTAGGAGTACTCCTAAATTGAAATTTGCTAAAACTGATGGAGCTGAGGTACAAAATAAATTTGCAGCACTACCGGATCACTCTGCTGAAGAGGACGAGGACTCAAAAGCTTTCTCAGTGGCTTCTTCTCAGAAGGACACTTCTGATGTTGGTGGGGACATTACTGATTAGCCAAAATTGAAAAAGAAAACTAGGAAGAAATCTTGAATGTTTTATGTGTATATTTCTGGTCCTTTTCTTTAACACTGTTTGATGTATACTTCCTCTGGTGACACTCTCAAAATAATATTTCTGAATGTAAATAGCATAAAGAACAGTAAGAGGCATAGTGTAACATTTAGTGCCCTACAACATTCAAATGCTCAAATCATTCTGTTACAGGATACCAGGTTATGAACTAATTCAGATTAGCACCAAGTCCAAAAAGCCTGACCTTGGGGCCCTTCAATATGGCCCTGGGTGAAGATCTCTGCTCAGGTGTAGGTATTCTTTTTACCTGTCCTGTCCAAATCCTGAAAGTAATGGATATTGACCCTAGGAGGACCCTTTTCCTTGATATCACTATCAATGGACAGGCAATAGGGATCATGATCATGTATGCCCGACAAACAAAAACAACTCGAATACAGCTTTTTAAATTAATGCAACCCTACTTGCACACTACCAGAAAAATTATCTTGGGAGGAGATTTTAACTGCCCTCTAGAACTGAACGATAAAACTGGGAGTACAGCAAAGCCTTTCTGTGACACTAATACCCTGAAATAAATATTTGAAACAGCAGCAGTACAGGATGCCTACCGGTCAATCTGGAAATCTGGTGGCTATACTTATAACAGAGGATCTTTGTCCTCATGGATTGACTTTATTTTTCTTTCCCAACACTGGCTGGTTCACAAAGCCTATACAGTACCCATAGCTACCTCAGACCATTTAGAACTTCACATTACTTTGCGTCACTTACAAAAAAAATAATATTGGGAAGGGTTATTGGTGAATAAATAACTCTATGTTAAATGACTCTACTTTTAAATATCATACTGAGGAACATGTCATAGTCGTTCCTTGGTATGATTCCCTTGGAGATTTGTGGGAAGATACTAAGTCAGTAATTAAACAGTTATATCAAAAATGTGGGAATATGCAGGAAGGGATGCATATTTTATATTTTTAACTCTGAGAAGACATCTCTATAAATTTATTTTCCTACAACATACAGAACAGTCCGACTATATGGACCAAATAAATACTATTAAACAGGAAATGAAAAAGTACCTTTATGATAGAGCTAAATCTTTAAAAGCAGAACAGTCCTTTGGCACGCAGGGTACCAGATACTCACTGGATGTCTTTAAGGACTGCCAGGATATAGTTAATGATAATGTCTGGACAACAGTAAAGGATTCAGGTGGCAAAATCCATACTGGTTTTGACAATATTACTGAAATAAACTCAGAGGCCCTACAATCCGCTTTTGGGTACCCTGTAGTAACCACAGGCTCAGTTGATAGTTTTCTAGATTACACAGAAGTGATAAGCCTGACTACCATCGAAGAATCTGAACTGACTAAGCTTATACTGCAGTGTCAGTGGCTTAGTAGGTAGCACACTCGCCTCTGAGGCCGGGAGATCAGAGGGTTGTGGGTTCAGTTCCCACATCTGGCACTTGGGTTAATATCCTAGTACTGACACTGTAGTGCAGCATGAGAGGGATGCTGCACTTCTGAGGTGCCGTCTTTCAGATGAGACATTAAACTGAGGTCCCATCTGCCTGGACTGGTGGTAGTTCTGGTGGATGTTAAAGATCCCGTGGCACTTATCGAAAAGAGTAGGGGAATTTCCCCGGTGTCCTGGCCAAATTTCCCTCATTCACTATAAATACCACCAACAGCTTAATCTGGTTCAAGGTCAGTTGGCATTCATCTGTATCCCCCTCCCCCGGGTCGTGCCTGAAAATAGGCAGTATTTGTCTAGTGCACTTACCCGGTCAACAAAAACTAAATAAATAAATACTAATTTTAGAAATACAAGAGGCAATTAAAATCTTAAAATAAACACTGCCCCTAGGCCAGATGGCCTTAGTACTAACTTTTATAAATATTTTCTTGATATTCTAGCTCCTATCTTACTGGAAACTTGAAGTGACATTTTGGAACATTTACACCTTATGAAAAATATGTCAAAAGCATTTTTTAATCCTACTTTTATGAAAAAGAAGATAAACTGGACATTAAAAATTGGAGGCCTATCTCCTTGCTTAATGCTGACATTAAAATATTGTCTTTAATATTATGTCAGAGGTTAAGCAAGATTGCAAATAAAGCAATTTCTCAAAACCAGACATGTGTCATACCTGGTAGAGTTATGAAAGATAATCTATTGTGTCTTAGAGAAGTTTTTTCTAGGGGCAATTTACACACTTTACACAGATTTGTACTGTCTTTAGATCAGGAAAAAGCTTTTGATCTAGTACCCCACGATTTTTTTTTCAGGCCCTGCAATATCACAACATTCCTACAGACTTCATTAAGTGGCTACACCTACTTTACTCACAGGCCCATGTTCACCCCTTAATAAACAGGACAATAGGAAATAAAGTAGTTATTCAGAGAGGTGTGAGACAGGGTTGCCCTTTGAGCCCCTCCTGTATGTCTTTTGCATACATACTTAATCAGGATAATACTCCAATCCCCAGGCATAGAAGACGTACAGTTATCTCTGGAAACCCCATATGTAAAAATCATGGCTTATGCCGATGATCTGTTTATTTTTGGCTAATGAAACTGCACGTAATAATGCTAGGGAACTGATTACACAGTAATCTCAGGTAGCAGGAGCAAGAATCAATATCCAAAAGAGCAAAGGCATTTGAGTTGGGAGTACTCAGCAGTTAGGCCTGATGCATTTATGTGGGATACCTGTTGTTGATGAAATTAAGATTCTAGATTACTTTATCCATATTGAATGGACCCGAAGAAGTTAACTGGGAGAAAAAACTTGGTGTCTGTGACAATCGTATTCTATATTGGAAAAATATACAAGTTTCTAAACTAAAATGAGTATATTTACTTAAGACATTTATTATCCCTATTTTACTTTACTTGAGCTCAGTCTTTCCTCCCCCATCAGACTTGGATACTAAATTATATTGTACTTTTTTTTGAGTAATTTGGGGCAGTAGACTTAATCCGATTAAACGGCAAATTACATAACTTCCTGTTAAGCATGGAGGGTTAGGAATGGTGAATCCTTTAAATTTTGTTCACACCATCTTTTGGATAACTAATATTACCCCGTTAGTTAATAATGCCAGTATTTTGTGAAACATTTGGAGTAAGGAATGGTTTACTGTACATCTATTTTTCCTGTATGGTCAAACAATAAGTGGAATTTTATACATACACAAGGACCTTATTCCACCATATGTTCTTTCCACTTTATAGAAGGCTGTCATTTGGAAAATTTCTATGGAACAACTTCAAACTTATACACGTAAAGCACTATATGACCATATTATTCTAATTTATTTTACAGAACCTTTAATATTTCCTAAGGGTACTGCACAGAATTCCCAAGAGACTGTTAGACAATTGATGGATAATAGAACCCTAAAGTATTTATGGGATACTATATGGCTGATGAGCCATGGGGAAATTCGTGTGAAACATAACCATAGACATAAGCTCACTGTAGAAAGGTAATGTTCAAGAGATACTTGTAATATGTTCTTAGAAATGCAAAAAACACTTATATATAGAATGCCCATAAGTTGTCAGTTTTTGGAAGATACTAGCCCATTCAGTCATTAATCCAGAGTTTCATAAAATGATATATGAGGTGCTCATTTTGGGTATTATACTGGGCATTGGAGAAAATATATCCAAGTACCGTAAGAAAAATTTGTGGTATTATTAAATATCATCTTTGGCAAGCCCAATGCCAATTGCTTTTGCTACAAACCTACTTGACTCAGCATGAGTTCACCAAGATTATAGTGGCACAGGTAAAACAGGTTTATTTCCACAAAGCACATATTGGTACCACTCAACATATAAATGTCATTTGGAAACAGTGTCAGGGTTGGTTGATGTAATTAGTTATTATGTTTTACTTTGTTTAGTTTCATAACTGTTAATGCACTTATTTGTTTTCATGTACTTTTCCTTTGATTTGACTTTTATTTTCTATAAGAGTTTATCATAGTTGTATAAGTAAGTTGTGAATTACTGTACTCACGTATTGTTTGATTTTTCACAATAAAAACTTCCCCTGCTCTTCCAGAGGGGAGATCTACCCAAACAAGATGGTGGATGAAACGGAGCTGAGCAAGAAGGGAAATGTGTTTGCATGGGCTGAGGTTCGAAACCCAGCCCACTCCGAACCTACACCACACCAAAATGGTGTGACCAGCATGGAAATTGATCAAGGAACCAATAATGCAGCTTGTGTGAAGATGTGTATAAGGAGACATGGACACTGAGGGCACCAGAAATACACGTTCAAGCCATGCAGGATTTGCTTTAGCATGAATGACAGCAGGAATTATTATTGGCACTTTTAAAGGAAGAGGACAAAAAGATTGCAGCTGCCAAAGCCAACTTGGATACAGTGGTGTTGGCCAAATTGCCCAGAGCATCGGAGACAGGAGTACAGGCAAATATTAAAGTACAGGACACAATGGCACTTCCTAGGATGCCGCCTGCTACATCACCACCTGGTAGAATGACACAAGTGGTGAGCTCAAAGGACCAACAGTTTATTGCAGAGACACATTCCTAGTCACCGGAGAGAGCCTTGGCCTCCACTGGCTGGGTGAAAACTTTGAGCAGAGAATGGATCCTGGATGGTGTGGATCCCGATGTGCTCAGGTACCAGACTACCATCACTATGGCATCAGGACACCAGGAAACCTCTTAATGACTTAGTATGGGATGGCACAGCATAACAGAGTGTTTCAATACCTATGAGGATGCAGGTGAGACAGGAGACACAGTCTCCAATACAATCTGTATTTACAGAAGGTGAGCAGTCAAAAACTTGTCAGACACAATCATCTGTCTCTCATGACTCCAAGGCTCAAAATACTGATGTGCACATTGACGATGAGTCTACACAAACTAACCCTGTTGTAATTTTGAATCATAATCCACAGCCCCTTTCTGACATGGCTCAGGGCTCGGTGGACCAAGTGCATATGTCAGTCCCGCTGCTTCCAGTATGTACGCTGCCTGTGTTACCTGCACGACAGGATACAAGTGCTGAGGTACAGGGAAAATCTCAAAATGCCACATTTTCAGGTCATACTAATAATAACTCTACAAAGCCAAAATCTTTTTCAGACTTATTTCTAGCCACTGGGGAACCTGCGCCATGGAAAAACGCAGTGTGAGTAATCTACAGCAGAGCGCTACAAGCACCTCCTGACAGAATCTATATGGCATGAGTCTTATTAAAAGACTCCATGAAATACTTTGCATCAGAAATCTACATGGCGATTCACACTGGAGACTTGAAATACGATGTCAGTTTTAAACAAATTCATATTTTGGACCCAATACAATAAACTGAAGGATTCTTCACTGTGGTTGCATTTCTGGGAATTTCCCTTTCCAAGTCTATCCTTCAAATCATGACCATCATGTTCCGAAAAGAGAGTGTGAATATTTCTGACATTTTGTATTGGTTATAGCAAAAATGTGAAGTAACAGAGACACAAGGAAGCATAGACTTTGATGGCAGATAAGGACCGCTTGGTTCACCCAATCTGCCCATTTCCCTATCTATTGGATAAGCTGCTGATCCTGGTTAACCAACAGCCTACATCTTCCTGCCCCCCACCAGAATTGCCTTATGTCTGTCCCATGCATTCTTGAATTTCCCCACTGTTTTTGACCTCATGACTACTTCAGGAAGACTGTTCCGTGCGTCCACCACCCTGTCTGTGAAAGAATACTTCCTCACATTGCCCTTGATCTGTCCCACCTCTAGCTTCAATTTGTGCCCCCTTGTTCTTGCACATCTCTTTTTCTGAAAGATGCTACCCTCCTGGACTTTGTTAATTCCCTGGAGGAACTTGAAAGTTTCTATCATGTCTTCCCTCTCCCTCCTTTCCTCGAAGGTATACATATTAAGTTCCTTTAGTCTCTCTTTATATGGCTTCTGGTGCAGAGCCTGCACCATTTTAATTGCCCTCCTTTGGTCTGCCTCCATCCTGTCTATGTCCTTGCAGACATGGGGTCTTCAGAACTGTACGCAGTACTCCAGATGGGGTCTCACCAACTGTCTGTACAGATGGATAACAACTTCCTGTTTTCTACTGCTGATGCCTCTTCCTATACATCCCCGTATTCCCCCAGCCTTCCTTACTGCCTTCTCACATTGCTTGCTTACTTTTAGGTCATCTGATATGACTACCCCCAGGTCCCTTTCCATTTTTGTTGTTGTTAGTACCTCCCCCCCCCATTGTGTACTCTTTCCCTGGGTTTTTGTGTCCCAGGTGCATTACTTTGCACTTCTTTGCATTGAATCTAAGCTGCCATACTTTTGAAAATTTCTCCAACCTTGCCAAGTCCCTTCTCATCCTTTCCACCCCCCACCTTTGTGTATCAACCCTGTTGCAGATCTTTGTGTCATCTGCAAAGAGGCATACTTTTCCTTCCAGCCAATTGTTTACCCAGGCTACCATCCAGGGACCCACTTCCAGGCTGGTTAATTTGTTTATTAATCCTTTGTGTGGGACTGTGTCAAATGCCTTGCTAAAGTCTAGGTAGGCCATGCCCATATCCACTCCCTGGTCTACTACTTTGGTCACCCAGTCAAAGAAATCTATTAGATTCGTGTGACATGACCTTCCCACTGTGAATCCATGCTGCCTTGGGCCCTGTGCCCCACTGGCCTCTAGGTACTCAACAATTCTTTCTTTCAGAAGTGATTCCACCATTTTCCCTACCACTGAGGTCAAACTAACAGGTCTGTAGTTTCCTGCCTCTGGTTCACTCCGACTTTTGTGAAGAGGAATCACATCTGCCCTCCTCCAGTCCTTAGGTATCACACCATCCTCCCATGATTTGTTAAAAATGGTAGTCTATGGCATCACTAGTTCTCCCCTTAGTTCTTTTAGAATTCTGGGGTGAATCTTATTAGGACCCATTGCTTTGGACACCTTCAGTTTTAGGAGTTCTTTCAGAACTCTTTCTTCTGTGAATGGACTGGTATTGACCCCCCTCTCCAGAGTGCTTCTATTGATTAGGTTAGGTACCTCCCCCTCTTCTTCTTTTGTGAATACTGAGAGTATTCATTCAGTATCCTGCCTTTTCACTTTCATTTTCTGCCCACCCACCCTGCCCTTTATTAAGCCTCACTTTCCCTCCCTTGGTCTTTCTTTGCTCCCTAATGTACTTATAAAAGGTATACCCCTTCTTAACTGAGTTGGCTATCTTTTTCTCGGTTGTGGCTTTCCTATTCTGACTACCTTGAGCCGTCCCCGCTTCCTTCTGCTTTAACTGGTCCAGTTCTCTGTCCTGCTCCTTCTGTGTTTCCTTATACTTCCTGAATGCTGTATTTTTTTTACCTAACCTTCCCTGCCACCTCGTTTGAGAACCATAGTGGTTTTTTCCTTCATTTTGATTTGTTTATTTGCTTCACACAAAGGTTTGTTACCTCTGTGATGGCAATTTTGATGTTTCCCCACTGTTCCTTCACCCATCTTTCTTGCCTGTTTGCTATTGTTTTTCTGAGACATTCTCCCATTTTGACAAAGTCAGCTATCCTAAAGTCCAGTACCCTCACTTTTGTATGGTTTGACTCTATGGCTGTGTTTATCATGAAGCATACTGTTTGGTGGAAACTTGTTCCCAGATGGCTACCCACTTCTAAATTGGATAAACATGAACCTATAATAGACTCAGAGCAAATACGGGTGGGAGATGGAAAATTCGGTCAAATTGTTACAGTCTGATCCAGTTGTGGTGAATTTGCCTAACAGTTTTCTTTTTTTTTCCCATTTAACATACTTTACTGATTATAACAAAAGCACAAGGTAGCAAAACAAGGTATAAACAGAGATCTACAAGTGGTACATATTGAAATGGAAATGATTAACAGGAAAAATAAGACATTCAGAGAAAATAATAACTAACACTACCTTAAACAAGCTAAACCTCCTACCCCCCACTCCATGGTGCACTTTCCCTTAGCCTAGTGTAGCTGTACTAGATGAGTACCAGAATGATTAACAAATATATAAATTAATAGGAAACAATAAGTGGCCAAACAAAAACAATAGGGGACCCCACACAAAACAGAGGAAAGCCAGAAGAAAAAAGAAAAAAGAGAGGCTCGTGAACCATCCACGTCACCCTGTCAAGTCAAGTAGAGGGCATTTAGCTTCCCCCATTTGTTATTAAAAGATGATTGACGGTAGTGTACACTCGCAATTAAATGCTCAGCTTGGAGTGTAAAGGATATTTCATGCAGCCATTCTGTATAAGATATAGGGGCTTGATCCATCCCGTGTCTGAGCACTAGTTTATTGACCGCCATTGAGATTAACACCATGTGGAATCTTCTCTCCTTCACTGGGATTCTGGAGTAATCTCCCAGAATACATATGATGGGGAGAAGAGGCCCTGCAGACCCAACAATGGGTCTAAAGTTGATTCGATTAGTTTCCACAAGGGAGATATTTTTTCACATGACCACAATATATGGAGGAGCAAACCTTCCTCCTTGTTACATTTAGAGCACATGCTTGAAGGAAGGTGCTTCATTTGAGCCAGTTTAATAGGATTAATAGGAGTATAATACAATTTATTTAATAGGAGTATAATACAATTTATTTAAAATACAATATTACATTACCCTATAACGATCTTGAGTGTGATATATTATATATATATATATATATATATATATATATATATATAAATATTTCCATATACGTTACCAATTAATATCTTCATTAGGGAAGAAAGCTTGCCAGATCTTAGACCCGGCAGCCGGGGGAGGTTGTGGGTATGTGAGAAGCAGTTTATACAAAGTAGATATGCCATGCAGTTTGCTAGCTGAGATTTTGATTTGCTGAAGAAAGGCACCAATATAGGAAGGTTTGGGTTCTTTCCCAAACACTTTGATTAGGATGTGCTTAAGCTGAAGAATTTTAAAGGCTGCCCGTGACGTTAAGCCAAATTTGGCTAGAATCTCTTCTGTGGTCAAAATAGAGTCCTGTGAGTAGAAATCGGCAACAATATGTTCAGAAGAGAGTGGTAACCAGCTTCCAGATATAGGAGCACCCCCTATTTTGAGATTCAAGCTAGCATAGATTGGCTGAGAAAAATCAGAGTTTGGGGATACCTTACAATAACTGAACAATTGAGAAAGGACTCTTAATGAGATACCAATTGGGAGAGACTGCAAGGCTTTTAGTATATTCTTTATAGGCATGTAAAAAAGTGAGGATGGGGCTAGTTTATAAGAAGCAAACATGTCCGATTCAATTTGCAACCAGATTGGGATGTACTCATGGTGAGTAAGGAGTTCAGGTAAAGAGAGCCACTTCCCACATTTGTACAGATGGCAAGCCCAGTAATAGAGTAGGAAATTAGGGAGATGCAGGCCTCCTAGTTCCTTGGGTAGGGACAATTTAAGATAGGATCTTCTGATTGCTTTGTCCTGCCAAATAAAGGAATTAACATCTGAATGAATACGTTGAAAGAAAGGTAAGGGTAACCATACATCCAGCATATTTAACGGGTAAAACAATCTGGGTAGGACATTCATCTTGACGGTGTTAATTATGCCCCATAATGAGAGAGGGAGCTTTTTCCATCTTACTAAGTCCTGCTGAATATTGTACCACAAGTCCTCCAGATTAAGTTTACGCAGTAAGGATAAGTCTGAGGTAATGTAAATACCTAAATATTTAATGGACTGGGGGGCCCATTTCATGCCGAATTTGCTAAAAGTTGAGCTATATGTTAAGTGATTAAGGGGAAATATTTCAGTTTTACTGATATTGAGTTTGTAGTTTGAGAATTTCCCAAAAATATCAATGATATCCAGTGCCTCTGTTAAAGAAGAGACCGGATCTGAAAGATGAAGCAATATATCGTCTGTATAAACTGAAAGAAAAGGGGCTCTGTCACCTACAGGTATGCCGATGATTAAAGGAGAGGATTTCAATCACCTGATAAGGGGTTCGAGATATAGGTTGAAGAGGAAGGGAGAGAGCGGACATCCCTGCCACGTACCTGAGAAGAGAGGGAAAACGTCAGAGAGTACTCCATTGCAGTGTATCCTAGCCAGAGGGGAGGAATATAAAGCTTGAATCCATTTAATAAAGTCATTGGGGAAACCCATTATCTGTAGCGTTGCCCACAAGAAATTCCAGTCCACCCTATCAAAGGCCTTTTCTGCATCTAAAGAGATTAATGCCATTGGGATAGGGGAAGTTTTTGCCAACCGAACAAGATACGACAATTTATGAAGGTGGTCTGCAGGGGTTCTACCTGACATAAATCCTATTTGTTCTGGTCCAGACTTGTTCAGTTCTGCTAGCGAGTATCTTGGCGAGAATTTTAATATCGCAATTTAATAGGGAGATTGGGCCGTAACTCGCTGGAGAATGGGGTGGTTTGTCTGGTTTAAGGAGAAGAATAATTGAGGCTTCTAGCAGGGATAGATCCTGGATTTGCCCAGAGAGCATATATTGATACAGACGCAGCAGGCTAGGTGCAAGGTCTTTGGCAAAAACTTTGTAAAAGTTTGAAGGTAGGCCATCTGGGCCTGGGGCCTTATCCATAGCTAGATTATGAATAGCCGATAGCACTTCTTGAAGGGAAATGGGAGCAGATAAAAAGGACTGCTGCGTAAGAGAGAGAGTGGGTAGAGAGGAGGTAGTCAAATATTCTAGTAGCTCCCTTTGTGACGAGGTGAAGGACGTTTATTGTAAAGAGAAGAGTAAAACTGTTTAAAAATGGAATCTATGTCTCTAGGATGTGTTTTAGTGGTCCCGTCTTGGTCATTAATGGAGGGGATGAACCTTGACACCTTCAATTTCCTCAGGCGCAGAGCTAGAAGGTGACTCATTTTCTCCCCTTGCTCTATGTATTTTGCCTGGGTTCTTAGTATGACAAATTCCGCTTTTTCTTGTACTAAGCTAGAGTATTGATTCCTTAAATTCAATAGTGTTTTCCAGAGATCAGGAGAGGGGGAGGAAGCGAGGGATTGTTCGAGTGAGCAGATTTGAGCCAAAAGTGAGGTAATGGTAGCCTCTCTCTTCCGTTTACGGGTAGAGGTGAGCCTAATAAACTCTCCCCTCAAAAAACACTTCAAGGCACACCATTCATGGTCTGTTCTTGTGACAGAACCTTGGTTATTAGCAACAAATGATTGAATCAAGTCAGAGATTCTGGTGATAACATAATCTTCCTTTAAAAGCTGCGTATTCAGGCACCATACTGGGTCCCTTTGAAAATTATGGTCTAACAGAACAGTAACCCAGGCCACAGCATGGTCCGATATAACTATCGGTTCTATGGCGGAATCATTTAGGCCATGTATAAGTGAGCGGCTGAGTAAGATATAGTCCAGCCGGGACCAAGTGTAGTGCACCATTGAGTGAAAGGAGAAAGAGCAGACCATAGGATTTTGTAATCGCCATGTGTCACACAGCCCAGCAGAGTCAAGAAATTCAGAGAGTGCTTTCTGGGCAATGGAGAGGGGCTTGAGCGGGGAGTTGGAGTGGTCTAAATCCTGGGTGGGTGGTAGATTTCAGTCCCCCCCCCCGAGTATTAATGGGAGAGGTGAAAATATTTGCAGTTTATTCAGCAGGTCTAGGAAAAAATCAGCATTCCCCCCACTGACCCATACACACTCCCGAGGACTAATTCAGTGCAATCTAGCAGGCCATGAACCAACACATATCTCCCTTGTGGATCTATTATAGTCATTTTTGGCTGAAAGGCTACAGACCGGTGAATCAAGATGGCGGTTCCACCACTAGCTGTCGACATACCAGATGCATAAACTTGCTCGACCTCCTGTCTACGCAAGCCAGCAGCTTCCCCAAGGAGGAGATGGGTTTCTTGAATGAAAGAGATGTTGGCATGCAGTACTGATAAATGTTTGAGAATCTGGATTCTTTTGCTGAGTTCACGAGCCCCTCTAACATTCCAGGTTATACATTTTTTCAGGCCACTAGCCATTAGCTCTATAAAGCTCCTTGCACGTCCAGTCCCTTGTAACGAGAAAGTGCACCAGGGAGACCCCCCTCAGAAAGTATTCCCTCAAAGCTATAACATTGGCATTCCCCCAGACCCAACAAAACACAACGTTAACTCCAACCAGTAAAACATTTGCAATATGTTGAATACCCCCATCATTAAAAATAAAGAATTCCGGAGCACCATAGTTATTAAATACCACCCCCCATAATCAATACCCACTTACAACTATTTACAATTAACACTCTACCTGACCTTAAACCCCACTGATATACCTTATTACCCTTGATAGGTAGAGATCCCATGTGTACCCTAACATGATTACCCTCTGTAGTTGTATCTAAACATACATAATGAGAGATAACTGATTCGTACATAATGTAAGTCACTAATCCTGAAATAGCCACAAATATAAACCATCCTGAAGACCACAATATATTCCCCATAGTGACATAAGTTATTATAATATATCTGAGGGTAGCTAGGGTACTCCCCCCCCATGCACCAGTACATGTGGCTGGCTATTCCTAAGCTGATGCCATCCCCCCTCCCTCCCCCAGGAACCCAACCAATAAGTAACAACATTATCCTAATCCTGAAGGAGAACACCATAGAATTGTGAAAAAGGAAACCATTCATATGGTAATCCTGGTAACCAAATTATTACCAGCCTAGTATCAAGTGAGAAGCCTTGCAAAAGCTCTGGATGAGGAAGTAAGAAAAGAAAAAAAAAAGGGGGGGTGCAAGAAATATGACTGCAGAAGTAACTTAATTGTAGGCATGAAGCTCTAATGCAGGAGGAAACAGAAAAACTGAAAAATAGAGGGAAGAGACAGAAGTCATGGAGTGAAATACCAAGGAGAAGCAGACTGAGTGTGCAGGATCTTAGCTTCACCATCACTCACCAATATGGCAAAACCAAGGAAATTATATGGGAAGGGAACATAAAATGGAAAGAGAATCAGAAGCACATAGAGAAGGAACAAAATAAAATATTTTCTTCCTTGTTTGTTTTAAAACAAAATGAAAATAACTCAAGCAGGATTTAATGTATTAGATGAACCATCGTAGATGTGGCTGTTTCCCAGGGGAACCAAATTGACAGCCAGCTAGCGCCACACCGAAAAACAAACCCCAGGGAAACAGTCAGCTGAACAAAAAGGGTCCACAGGAATAAAATGTCTCGATGGTACGTGGGTTCCTCCAGAGCTTCGGGCCACAGTTCATCTCCATCTTACCCTGCCACCATCATCTCCCTAATAGGGGCTACCTCCCACCATGTAGGCTCCATCCGGACCGATCACATCCATGGTAAGCAAACTGAGAAGCATTTAGACAATGAAAGCTTCAGGGCAGCTAATAGTATGGCCCACAACATTAGGATTTAAACAGTGAGGGCAGTTTCTTGCTCAATTCAACCTGAGCCTGATCAGTGGAGTCAAAAGAGAGCCATACTCCATCCACCAAAACCTGCAAGTGAGCTGGGTAGGCCATTCGAAATTTGATACTAGCTGCAATCAGCTTACTAACAGTGGGATGAAAAGTGGCTCTCTTCTGGGGTGTTTCTAGAGGCAGGTCCTTCGTAATCCATAGTCGCTTGTCCTCCCATTGGATAACATGTAGCTCTCTGACTTTTGAAAGGATATATTGCTTTTCTAGATAATTGAGCAGACAGATGATCACTGGGCGAAGAGAAGCTGACTCCTCCGGTTTCGGAAGTAGGGACCTGTGCACCCTTTCAATTAGGTAGGTGGGATTATGTGGAGAAGGGCCTACAATCTTGGTGAAGAGCTTCTGGATAAATAGAATTGCAGAGGAACCCTCAGCCCCTTCTGGTAACCCAAAGATTAAAATATTGTTCCTCCTGCTGCGTCCCTCTAGATCTTCGGTTTTAAGTTGTAACTTTGTAATTTGTTGCCTAAGCTTTATAATCTCAGGGTCTGCCTTGTCACACCAGGCTTCTAGGGAGCGGGTACGTGCCTCAGTGTCAGCCGCTTGGGTCCTGAGAACAGCCATCTCACTGCGAATATTTTTAAGATCTTCAGCGATGTCCTGTAGGGTTTCCTTAAATAGTTGCAGCTCCTGTAGGAAACGTTCCTCCAATAATGGTGCAGAAGCTGAGAGAGCGCTCAGTTGCTTGGCAGAGGAATGTTGAAGATGTTTTGCTTTTTTGGCCTGCTTATCAGGCGAGACCGGGGGCATGTGTCTGGGCAAGGCCGCTTTCATTTCGGCCCCCATCGCGGCTTATTTATCCACCAGAAATGCCAAGAACTGGCCAGATGACTTCCTCAAATAGGCAGGAGCAGTAATGATAAGGCGATCCCCGTGAATCTGATCCAAAAAGCAATTGATTATAGTAGATTTCTGAAGGGGGGAAGTGGGAGCCCAGGGAACAGCAGCTAGCAAGCGAGGCCCATCAAGTGATCTCCCGCCTAACAGTTTTCTGTTGGGGCAGGATAAAAGTATGTTGTTCTATGCTGGACAACTGAAATCTTGTTTTAAATGTGGCTCCCGAGTTCACATAAACAATGCATGTGATAGTAGTCAATGCGCTCATTGTATGGAGTGTGGCCATGTCACCTCAGATTGTAAAAATGCTTTTCACTGTAACCTATGTGAGAGGAGAGATCACTGTTTTTCAAAGTGCCCCGGGCTTCCCATAACAAAGGGCTGGGATTGTCCCAGGAAGACCTCGTAACCAGGGCACAACAACGGGGAGTGAATAGAGCATCGACACATAGAATGGAAGATTTGCAGTCCACACCACAACCCAGTCCAGACCAACAAACCCCTGCACTTCCCCCATGGAGTACCAGATTCCAAGCACTTCTACAGCCCCAGATAAGCCATTGGAGGACAGTGTAGAAACTATGATTATTGTGCATACTACAGAGCCCCTTCATTTGCCTTACCAGCTCCCCTCTCCACAACTGCTAGTGACCAAGGAAGATACTATACTCCCTCCTCCTAAGGATTTTTAAGAGGTAATACCTAGGGGAAAAAAGAAAAGGCCTAGGTCAGGTAGGACACCAACTTCCAGAGGGATGAAGCGCGAGTGGTCAGTACATAGCTGATTTGAGGTTTGAAGCTAGATAAAAGGAGTGGGGTGACACAGAGGGCATTGAAAACATCTTCACTGGTATCCTCCATGCCTGGCATACCCTCGAATCTTGATGAACAGACCCCTGATAGTGTTGAGGCTAAGACTATGAGAGTGACCAGATTGTTGACCAAACACGGGAACAGTCATAATAATTTCCCTCATATAATACATATCCGTGGGATCTCTAACTGCACTTACGATTAATGTTAATAGCATCAAAAGCTATAGGAAGAGAATTGCCACGCTTACTTCCTTACAGGATTACAAAGCTGATATCCTGTTCTTACAAGATACTAGATTGAAGTCGCAGTTTGAGACTTTCCAAGCCACAGAGTTATGGACTAAGGGTCCTACTTTTTGGTATATAGGGCCAAACAGATGTGATGGGGTGGGCATCCTGTTAGCAGGGACTGCATTCCATGTTACCAAACTGATTGACGTAGGACCTGGTAGAGTCCTGATTCTTGATCTCACATACAAGCAAACTAGACTTCATCAGATGGTTGTCTATGCCCCTCAAACTAAGGCCACAAGAGTGACATTTTATCAGGCCCTGCAACCGTACCTCCACACTTCCAGAATGATGATCTGGGGGTGAGATTTTAATTGTGGGTTTGACTTGGCAGATAGAGGGTTGGCAACAGCAAAGCTGTTTTGTGACTCTTATAGCTTACATTCCATAGTGCAACGAGCATCATTGCTGGATGCATACCTAGAAAAATATAAAATGGGTGAATACACCTCTACGAAAGGAGTGTTAAGAACAAGGATTAATTATTATTTTGCTTATCCTCTCTTAACAGTGTTACATATCTGTACTAGGGACACCAACATTTTGGACCATAAATTGTTTCTTGTAACAGTACAATGGGGAACAATTCTCCCTAGTGGAAAAGGACTGTGGAGAATGAATACACAATTTATCAGATCAATTTTGATACAGAAATGGCTAACCTTGTGGGAAGCACGAATGTTTGTTTTATGTTTGTATGACAATTATTCTTAATGGTGGGAAGATAGTAAGAATGACATTCAGTAATTATTCCAGTCCTTTTTTAGGTCTGCAAGCATCATTTTAATATATAAAACATATTGAAACCTGCAAAGCACACTACAAAAAGTTATATCCAGAACGGACTTGGTGAGTGAAGATAATAGCACCATGACTGCAAACTCAATAAAAGAAATATGAGACATTCAATATGATAGAGGCAAATCCCTGCACCGAGAAATGCAATTGGGTAAACAAAATAGTAAACAAACTTATGATCCATATAAAGATTGTAAAAACTGGGTAGATAGTAGGACCACCCTCAGGTTGCAGAATAGTGCTGGTCAATTTTTATGCACAAAAACAGGGATTCTTCAAGAAGTACAGGCACATGTACAGTACAGCAAATGTTTGGTACAGCTACAGGTAATACTCCAGATCTGGACTTTTATGTGGAGCTAGGTATCCCTGAACTATCAGACACAATGAAGTGTAATCTTACATTCCCGATAATGTCACAAGAGGTTACAGCTTGCATTGAGGCCTTTAATAAGAACATTGCCCCAGGTCCGGATGGTCTCAGCTTAGAATTTTACCAAACATTCAAAGACCAACTATCTGCTCCAATGGAGATGGTTTTTAATCATGGTCTTCTTCATAAGACATTACCTCAGTCAAAGATGTAAGGAGTTTTGATGTTTATTCATAAAAAAGGGAATAAAGAGGACTTCAAAAATTGGAGGCCTCTAAATCTGCTGAACTCAGACTATAAAATATTGACAAAAATTATGACACTCTAGAATGGTGCAGGCAGTGATTAGCTCTGCACAGATGTGCACGCTTAAGTCAAGGAAAATACAAGACAATTTGATTACGGGAATTGTTCTCTAGGGGGTTGACTAATAAAGTATGAGGATTCATTTTAAGCATTGATCAGAAAAAGGCTTATGATAGACTTTTCCACACCTATCTCTTTTCTGTTACATGCTTATGGATTACCGGACCTTTTTTCACAGTGGATTGAATGCTTGTAGAGTGTAGCCCATGTTACCCCACTAGTGAATGGGGAACGCTAGTGTTTTACGGAGAGGAGTGCAATAAGACTGTCCTCTCAGCCCCCTCCTGTATATTTTTTGGTTTGGATCCTTTAATGCGAAGCATTCAAACAAATTTACAGGTGGAGGGAATTGGGATAACATCCAGTCACCCACCACTTAAATTTTAGCATACACAGATGACGTATTCATTCTAGCTAATGAAGAATCTGGAGAAGTAATGACAACAAACTTAGACAACTTTGCCCTTGTTTCATCTTCACAGATTAACTATGAAAAAAGTGTGGGAGTCCTTCTTGGTGCCATGGCTCAGCACCCCCCCCCAAGTCACATTTCTTCTATTAAAATAGAAACCAGTGAAATAAAGATTTTGGGGATCACATACGGCATGGCTGACATGGCAGACAGGAATTAGATGCAGTGCTTAAATATGGCAGTGGCCAAAGTATACTTCTGGAAAGGAAAGAAAATTTCAAAATTAAAAAGGGTACTATTAATAAAAACGTTATTGCTTCCTATTTTTATATACCTGAGTTACATTTCCCACCACCACTTACTCTGGAAACCAAACGAAATAATATTTTTTTTCGGGCTGTATGGGGCAGTCATTTAAATCCAGTTAAGAGACTCACAACATATGAAACAAAGACACAGGGAGGACTAGGGATGGTTAACCCTATAGTTTTTTTTTTTTATTGTCTATTTTTTGTGCAAATATTAGTCCAGGATTTTGGACTGTACAAACAGCATGAATGCTGGCTACTTTTGAATGGTCTACACACTTTATTGCAGATTAGGAAGCAAGCAATTACAGAACATAAAATATTTTTTATTCTTGACTTTATTAGGAATGCAGTTATAAAAATTAAACTATGGAAACTGACATGCGCGGACATCAAATCAAGTACAAGAAAAAACTTGTATCGCATCAAAAAGAGCAAACATTTTTACTGTGAGGTTATTTTCCCACAGTGTTCAAAAACCAAACAACAGTTGGTTATTAAATATTTGACTAATAAAAGGATTTCAGAATACATCTGGGATGTTTTATGGATGAGTGTTCATGGGAGGCTACAGTAGGCGTTCGCAACACGCACAAGCACAAACAGATGGCAGACAGATATGTTTAAGAATTTTGGTTGTACATAGAAAGTTTGCTTGCTGTGAGTGTAACAGTTTGATTTAATTTGTCTCGATGTGATGCTTTGTGCTATGTTTTCATTTGTTGTTGTTTTTTTTTGCCTGTATTTATCCTCAAATGAAAATAAAATCCCCTACTCTTGGTAGGAGATGCTGCCGTCTCCTGATCCAAGATGGTGGAATTGATGGAGAACAGAGGTGCAGGAGCTTGAGCGAGGATTCGGGTCCCATCCTCACACACCCACATTCGGAGGGATGTTGAGTTTTTACAGCCAAGGAACATTGTTCAACCTGCTACTCTACACTGCCTGACTTCAAGAAAGATGGAACCTGACATATCACTACCTTAGCCTCAATTACAAGAGGCAGAGCTGTGTTTGAAAGATGTACTCAAGTCTAAGAAGGATTACCTACTTGATTTAGTTGCCAGCAAGGATGCGGACTTCCGTAGACTGAAGATGGAGCTTTTTGCCCGCTGCACACCGGAGCCGTTGCCATGGAGAGGAGCTCTTTTATCTAAGCCCCACCCAATCAGAGTTAGATGCAGCTGCTAAAGACTGTTCAGCCACTTGTGCTGACCAGGTATGCTCTAATTCTAATTCCATTTAGCCTGAAAGTGTTTTACTGTCTGATCCACTCCCACACGACCAGCCTGATGCTCCACAGTCTTCATACGATCAGCTTGGGGGATTTTCTTTGTTAAATCCATATGCTGAACTCGGCTGCTCCCTGCCTGATACAGAGCTCATGTTTACAGAGGGGGGCCTGGATGTACAATGGATTACCCTGCTCATGGCTTCTGCTTCCTTGAAGCCTCAAACAGTAACAGCTAATCTACAGAAAGAAGCCCCTGTTTCCACCTGGGGACATCATTACCTGCCAAAAAGTTGGTCACTGGAGCATGCCCTTCAGGTGGTGGGTTGGTCCTGAGATACAATAGGGCAATGGCATGCTGCCCATCTCTAGGAACCCACAGTACCTGCATTCTGAGTGGATGACTTGGCACAGCTTTTTACCTATGAAGGAAATCTGTCAGATGGTGGGTTGGCTGCCCAGCTCCAAATCACCCAACTGCCCTTGGCACCTAAGTTTTTGGGGCCGGTGCCCATCCCAACTTTCTATACAACCGTATCAGTGTTTGTAGAGGACTGTCATATGACAATCATGTCCCCAGATGTTTCTGTGGTGCAGCCCACTTAGATTAGTATTACCAGTAACTGATTCTGAGACTGCAGTTTTTCTCCCCATCCTGCTGGGCTGCCTGTTGTACCTGAGGACAGAGCTGTTTCACCAGGTGAGGCCAACCAAGGGGTGAAAAATGACACCCCATCTACAGCTGCTACCCAGCTTCTATCTTGGGCTGACCAAGTGGACAAAGAGACTCTTGTTCCCCCCTGCCAGCAGACCCCTCCCATGCAGGAGTGTGGGGTCACGACTGCTACCCAAAAGTGTTCACAATTTTGCAGAACAGATGACTTTGCCAAATCACCTGCTCTGGCCCAGCACCAGAATGCTGTCCAGCTTTTATACAAAAGGGGTCTTGACCCCAAACCAGACAGAACGTATGTGGGAAGAACCCTTTTGAAAGACTTTGAATATCACTCCATGTGAATTATATGCCTTACTACATGCTCCAATGGACAGATTATTTTGATCTAAGTTTCTGTTCTCCAGTATATTTGGATAGATTTTGGACCTCTTACAATCACCTGAAAGACACACCACTCTGGGCTCCCTTTCAGGTGGTACCCTTGAACAAACATGCAATTCGTACCTTGCCAATGATGCTTAAAAATGAAGGGGTTAAAGTACATGATGTTCGGTACTGGCTCTCCCAACAGTGTGAAGTACTGGGGGACACAGATCCCATACTGAATTCTGAAATGTTTTGGACTGGACATTGGTGATTCATGGTCAAATTGAGACACAGAAAGATGGGGTTGTGGCTCATCCCCAGTGTTTTCTATTTAGGCTGAGACCAGGCACAATGCTTTTACCCGTAGCAGTCTAAAATCTGCTTCTGATGTGGCTCTGACACCCACCTTATTAAAGCCTGTGATAAGCTGCACTGCCGTCTTTGTCTTTCCTTTGGGCACTCCAGTTCCCAGTGTGGGAGTGCTTTATGCTGTAACTTCTGCAAGGAATCGGGGCACTCGTTTCACACTTACCTGTGGGCAGCTCATAACAAGGATGAGGAAGATACCCAGGATATGATTTTGGAATGCACACATCGCACTCTACAACAGAGTCACAGCAAGGAGCTGGCTGCCTCCCTTGCCCATTAAAAAGATTCCCATGAAGACCCTCCACCCTCCAAGGTAATTTTTTCTGAACCTTTGCTTTTGTCTGAGAGTGCCCCCTTGCCTCAACAGACCTCAGAAACATTACAGCCTCAGGAAAACATCTGTTTGAGCCCTCTGTTGCCACCTTACATGCAGATCCCGCTCCAGTGGTGAATGACTCTATGGATGTCATGATTATGCCCCCTTGAGAGGACAGTGGTCAGTAGGAAAACTCTCTTCAGTCTCATTAGGCTGGATCCAACCCCCTAAAGGCTGTTCCTGGTGGGGAAGTCATCTTCCTGGAAAATAAATATGCAGCCTTAATGGATGACCCTGAGGAGAATGACCTTTGTGTAGACTCCAAGACCTCTTCTTGTGCATCCCCTCGAATCCAGATCACCTCAGATACTGAGGAAGATGTACCCAAACTCATGCCTAAAACAAAGCACTGAAAAAAGCTGAAGATGGTCACCTGTCAGGCTAAGAGTAATTCAATGGTCATTACTTGACTTCATTAGTTCTGTCTTCTTCTTTTTCCTTTTCCTAGGTCTTCCATTGCTCCATGATATGCCAAGCCACCCAGAATGTGAATAGCATTAAATCCATAATGAGGAGGACTTTGTTATTTTCAATCCTCAAGGACCTGGCTTTAGATATCCTGTTTCTTTAGCATACCCATGCACATACTTCCAACAACATTGAGAAGTCCTAACTGTACTGGTGTTGGGGCCCATCTCTCTTGTCCACTGGTACTGATCAGTGTGACAGAGTTGGTATCCTTTTCCTGGACTGCTCCTTCTCTGTTGCAAGACTGGTGATCTGGATCCTGAGAGAGCACTTCTGTGCATTACGTATCAGGAAACTCATTTCTGACTGATTAATATTTATGTCCCCCAATCAAAGAAGGAGAGGGTAGATCTTTTTCTTTCCATACGGCCCTATTTACACACTTCTAGGCATGTTCTTTTTGATGAGGTTCTGCTTTGGGGGTTATTTTGCTACTAATCTTCAGGAAGGTTCTGGGTTTTGTAGCAGTTTCAGGTAACTTCTGTGTTATGTAATAGATTTCAGGTAATTGAGTTCAAATTGCTGTGTTGTCTTTTACCTGCCTTCAGTTGCAGAAGTTCTGCTTTGGGGATCATTTTGCTGCTAAACCTGTAACAGTTTCATGTATTTTCTGTGTTATGTAACAGATTTCAGATGATTGAGTTCAAATTGTTGTGTTTTCTTTTACCTGCCTTCAGTTGCTGAGGTTCCGCTTTGGGGATTATTTTGCTGCTAAACTTCAGGAGGGTTCTGGGTTTTGTCACATTTTTAGGTAATTTCTGTGTTATGTAACATATTTTAGGTAACTAAGCACAAGTGCGTGGACTACAACATCAATGTGGCATGCTAATGAAGGTGGCAGTAAGGGGAATAGGACTACAGGGTAGGGGTTGGTGGCAGGGGGCAGGGGACTGGTACAGGGAGTAGGGGGACTGCAGACAAACCACAATGGGAAGAATGGTGAGTTGTGATGGCTGTAGGGGGGCTGTTTGGATGGCCACATTATGGAAGCTAGGAGGTGTCCAGTTTGTCACAGGCTGAGGGGTCTGGAGGCAGAGGTACAGTGGCTAGAAAGGGAGTTAGTAAGGATTGGGGGAATGAGGGAGATCAATGAAACAGGAGGACCACCTCCTCAGGGATCCAGGGGTGCAGAACCAGTGGAAAAGAAGAGGATAGGGAACAGGGTAAAAAATGTGAGATGCAGTAAGGAAGAACCTCAGGACAATATGAGGGGAGATGCAAACAGTAGAGGCACAGGGTCAGGTAATAGGTTTGCAGTGCTGGCTTCAATGGTGGATGATGGGGGATGGGGTCTCCAGGAGGAGGCAGAAGGAAAAGGAGGTAGAGAAAGCCCAGGGGACAACAGTCAGGCAGAAGAGGGGGAAGGATTATGGGTAGTAAGAGGAAAAGGGATGGGGTAAAGAAGAGGGCAATGGGGATAAGGCAGAGGAGGAAGAAGGGAAGAATGGGCCCAGCAAGGAAGGGAAGAAGGGTGATTATGCTAGGAGAGCATTGGGGTGGTGGGTAATAGGGGAAGGGGTGGGACTATGGTAGAGGCTGGGGGCATAGCAGAAGGGACATATCAGCAAGCAGGGGCAGGGGGCATAGCATATGAGAAGGAGGGTGGGGTCTTAGTGCTGGGAGACTCAATCCTAAATGTGATCAGCTGGGGAATTAAAGGGGAGTGGCTTAGTCGAATATGGGTGGAATCAGTACCTGGATTGACAGCTGGTAGGGCAGAACAGTCTATTCTCAAGGGTTTAAGGAGAGGAGGGGAGAAACCGCATATAGTGGTGCACTTGGGTACAAATGACTTGGTGGGTAATACGGTTGAGTTGGTAAAGGAGAGGTTCAGGTAGCTGGGGCAGTTGTGTGAGGAGGCAGGGAGATTAGTGGCCTTCTTGGAAGTTTTCCCAGTACCCAGGGCAAGCACAGCAAGGAAATTAAAGATAGAGGAGTTCAACTCTTGGCTGGGAAGATGGTGTCGAACCAGAGGGCATGGGCTAGTGGTAGGCTTGGGTAACATCTGGGACAACAGTGACCTATTCGCAGAGGACAGCTTACATCTGAGTAAGGTGGGACAGGGAGTTTTGAATCAGAGGCTGGGGAATATATAGCAACTAAGTTGGATTTAATCTAGGTGTGGGGGGAGGCAAGTGTGCAGCAGGTATGCAGGACCGCTAGACAGGGGAACTGAACAAGCTTACCCAAGCTAGCAGGGATAGTACCAGGGTCAGTGTCAGTGGCTCAGTAGGTAGCACACTTGCCTCTAAGGCTGGGACATCAGAGGGCTGTGGGTTCAGTTCTCACATCTGGCACTTGGGTTAATATCCCAATACTGACACTGTAGTTCAGCATGAAGGTGGTGCCGTCTTTTAGATGAGAAGTTAAACCGAGGTCCCATCTGCCTGGATTGGTGGTAGTTCAGGTGGATGCTAAAGATCCCATGGCATTTATCGAAAAAGAGTAGAGAATTTTTTTTATTTAAACCATAAGAAACAATACATATAAAACAATATTACATCATACAACTCAAAGGAAAATCAAAAATAGAAAAAAACTACTCCAATCATACAAACCCCAACCATAAACCACCCCTTCCCCACTATAAAGAAGTTTTTTTTGTATATCTATTAAAACCAAAAAACACAAATAAGTACAAACCAATAGTACATCTTACAATCTTGTAATAAGGAAAACTATGATCAAATATATATAAGAAATGCTATACACAACAGTTACACATCATACATATTTGGCTGAAAAAGGAAAATAGAAAACAAGAAAACAACCATGATGAGTCCCATCGTAAAGAGCACAAACCTAAAGGTGTTAATGTACACAAAGTTAATCTATAATTCATAGCAATTCAAGGTGATAATTTCAATTATAACCACTTGCCTCCTAACCAAAGGACATATATCTGACCTGAGACATGGGGTAAAAATGCACAAATGAAACCCCAAAAAACCTCAGATAAACTCATACTGTCCCCAAAAAACACCCCATTCATATACATTATATAACTTGCGCTCCACCCTTTTCAAATTTTTCAGAACCATTGTCACAATATGGACAAGGTCCAATTCAGAAATGACCTGTTGTTGAAGAACCAGATGACATCTACTAATCCAAAGCCAATACAACAAGTGTAAATGCACAATCCGTAGGGTACTTAAACTGCCCCTCCCTCTTCCTGTTGAATAAATACCATAAAATAATAATTCAGGCATTGGAGGGGTTATAAACCAATCTTTCCATTGGTTTTTCAGTGCATCCCAAAACTGAACAGCATATGGACAATGAAAATATAAATGATTCAATGTTTCTAATTTTAAAACACAATCCTCCCTAGGGCAATAACGGTCATGCAGAGCTTTATGTTTTTGATTACCTTTTACATTAATTCTACCACGAATTCCTAACCATGCCGTATCCCACACGTGTTTAGGAATTCTAACATCCCTTATGTAGTCTGAAATCTGATTTGATGAATCACTGTAAAAGCAGGAAATGGACTCTCTTTGAAACAGGTATGTAATACCTCTGCATATAAACTCTTCCTTGATTTCATCAGAACTTGATCATATCCAGTTTTCCACAAAATTATTTTATCAAATACCCCTTCCCATTTTTTAACCAACCTAGGACTCCTCTTATCTTTATGGAGAAAGGCATTCCCTTTCCATTCCCCCATGACCCCTCTCAAAACAGGTAACCCCCAATAAGTCCACATCTGTAACCTATTTCTCATCAAAGGTACTAAATTATGATATAAAAAATAGTGAAAAAAGAAATAAAATCAGATTTAATATGCACCCCCATCTTTAATGCTATGATATAAGATGTTTCTCTTAATGGGGTTCAATCTACTACCCCAAGAACATCCAAAAAAGACCCCCAGCAATTTTGTTTCCAATGATTTTGGTAAAGGAAAGATTGCACTTATATATAAAAAAAAGGACCCAAAAAATTTTTAAGATAGAAGACCATCTTTTTCTTGGCAACCTTCCATCTAGTCTATACAGCTACTTTAGCTACATCTCGTTCCAAGGCCTGTTCCCAATTATAAAGGGCCATATCCTCACCACCCAAAAAAAATCCCCAAAATGCGTCAAGGAACCAATGCCACAGGAAAGCTGCCCATAAACTCTTGTGTAGTGGGAAAACCATTCAACCTGACAATCTTAGTTTTTTGCATATTTAATTTAGCACTAGTAATTTTCTCAATTTCACATATCAAATCTCATGCAATCCGTAAAGAAGAACCATCTTTTAAAATCAGTCACACATCATCTGCATACGCAATTACTTTACAATGTTGCCCTAAACACCGATCCACACCACAAATCAAAGGAGAACATCACAGAATCCTCAACAAGAGGTCCAAAACAAAGACATATAGTAGGGGGCTCAATGGGCACCCCTGCCATACCACTCTAAAAATCCTATGAGGAGCACCATGCCAACCGTTCTCATAAGGAACCACTTAAGTCAAAGAATAACAGAGTTGTATCCATATAACAAAATCAGCTGGAATACCATAGGCTGCCAAACAAGAGCACAAAAAGGAGTGAGACACTGTATCAAATGCTTTGGCCTGATCCAGGCTAACTAAATATCCCTCTACCTCCAGTGGCCTAGTGACCAAACTGGTTCACTCCATAATTTCTCTCAATAACAACAGAGCATCCAATATCTGATGTCCAGGGACAGCACAAAATTGCATCGGACAAATCAAAAAATCCATCACCTTAGACAGTCTATTACCTAATAATTTGGCAAAAATTTTGAAATCAATATTTAGCATGGTCAATTGCCTCCAGTTCTTTATAGCCACACTATTCCCAGATTTATATAAAAAAATTGACAACCCTTTGTACATTTGCATAGGTAAAAAAACCGTCTGTTAAAAAAAAAATTATACAGTTATGCCAACACTGACGGCACAACCGTCCATAAAACTTTATGCAATTCACTAGGTAAACTGTGTGAATGAGGAGAAACAGCAGTATGTAGGGAACTTATTGCCATGCCTAACTCCAAAACAGTAAAGGGTCTCAACAATGAATCACTTTGGGAGTCTGATATCTGTGGAAGAGCAGCCATTCACAAAATTTGCTCTGTGTAATGTGAAGCCTCTATGGAAAAACCAAAAGCAGTTATCACATGCTCTTCTAAGACATTCATAATACCTGAATTATCCCAGTGCTCCACCCACTCCGAGTCTAAAAGATTAATAAACACCCATTTTTCTCTTCTATGTTGACTAGCTAAAAAGGAATTTATTTATTCAGATCTACCCTGTGTCCCAAATGTTTGTTCTTTTTGCAATGAAACAATTCTGTTATATTGATACTCTCCCATATCCTGCCTAACTTGAGCAATGCATTCACTCAAATTTATTCCCTCAGTAACTTGTCTCATCAATAACATACCCAGCTCCTTCCTACGTTCCATGTACTTGTCCCTTTGGGTACAAGCACGTTTTAACCAATGCCTGAAAAAAAAAAAACAATTAAGCAACATTTAAAATCTACCCAGCACAGACCTATATCATCATACAGAAAAAGTGTGTTTAATTTATCTTGAACAATGGTTTGTAAATCAGTGAGAACAGAACTGTCTTCCAACAGAGAAGCATTCAACCATCAAAACCCCCTCCCAGCTACACATTTAGGGGGAGACTCAAACTGAATACCTATAAGAAACTGGTCCAATGTTTCTATTGGCACTACACACTGAGACTCCACATGCAAGGACCGTTTTATAAAAATAAAATCAATCTGGGAAGATAACACCCATTTAAAAAAAGTTGGCTTAGATGCCTGTGACCCACTAAGATGTGTATCTTGAAGCCCTTCTTGAATAAGAAGCTGTGTAAGAAAAATCTTATCACAGTATTGCTTCCCTATAATTTGTTTCTCCCAAAAATTAATATTAAAGTCCCCGCATAAAAAAAATCTCCGATTTGTATACAAATAAGGTTGAATTTTCTTAAGAAACTCAATTCTCAATGATTTCATTTGTGGATTATAAACATTCAATAATCTACAATGTAAACGTTGTATCACTACATCAAATAAAAAAGCCCTTCCAGGATCAATATCCACCATTTGGTGTACTACAACACTAGTAATGGAAAAATAAAAACCCACTCCACTACAGGAATCAATTCCTGGAGACCAATAAGATGCTCCCCATCCCCAGTCTCTGGAAGCTTGTGCCATCTCCCCAATTGTATGCAATCTAGTATCTTGTAAAAATAGTATGTCATACATCAGGGAATGTGAAATACCAAAAGTAGTCAAATGTCTTTTCACTGCTTTAATACTATTCACATTCAAACTTGCTATTTTTACAACCAGTGACTCAGAGAGGTGGTTTTATAGGCTTCCCACTTGATCTGGTCACTCATTTTTGAATTGCAGGGAGATGGGCCTTTCAAACTGGCAAAATCTCCTCCCCAGTTCCCACTGTAGACACCTGAGTTACACCAATACCCTCTACTTCCATGGGATGTTCTTGATCTACCTGTTCCCCCCAAGATGTAAAATGGGCAAATCTATTTGTCATTGACAAAGGAGAGAGAGGAAGACTCATTTCTACTCCCTTATTTCCACTCTTCTTAGAAACTAAAGAAAAGGCACCCTCCTCAGGAAACATCTCTGAAGGTACCGAGGATTCTAAAGAAGTGTCCAAATCTGAGTCTTCAAAGTGTATACTACAGGGGGAACCATGGGATAAGATACTCTGAGCCCTCAAAGGGGAACCCTGTGGTGTAACAAAAGGGGTATCTTTGCCCTCAAAACCAACTACTGAAAGCAGAGTCATTGCCCCACCTTTCATCAATGGGAGAACTACTGGTTGGACAGAAAATGGAACAGAGCAGGCCTGGGGAACCTGAGTTCTATCTCCCAGAACTTCCATTTTACCTCTACCCTGACATCGTCCTCGTAACCCACTATCTGCCTCAGAATGAGAACTTGAACCAAAGAGATGTCTGGCCTGGCTCAAAAAAAATTCTTGATCAGAAGCCTCATCCCCATCATGAGTTGCCCATGGACACTCCCCATAAGAATCTGCTCTGTCACCACATAGGTTAGAAACCTGTGTGGCTTTACAAAGTGCCGCTGTGTGACCCAGGACCCCACACAAAAAAACATTTTATCCTGTTACAATCACTATTTAAATGCGTAAGACAACCACATTTATAACAGCTCTTAGGCTGTCTGGTATAGAAAATAATGCCTCTGTCGCAGCCTAAAAAAAGGAACTTGGTAAATGCTGTATACCAGAATCTGTATGTTTGAGCTGTACTAGAAAGGTCTAGTCACCAGCCCAAAACCTATTGTAATCCATTACAGGTTTAGGATGATCAAATAAGGTACAGCATTGTTCCACCCAATATGTTATATTTGCAACATTAACCCCTTCATTCCGGAACAAAACTGTTCCTGTCTTAATTGTAGTTTTTTTTTATTAGAATAGCCAAAAAGTCTCACCACATCTCCGAATCCTTAACCTCATAATAAAGTTTCCAAAATTTGCCCAATGAAATCACAGCACAAAAACTTATGTCATAATTATATTCTCCAGAGGAATGAATAAAGGCATAAACATCTGATGGTTTAAAACCTAGACTGTATATTAATAAAGTCTTCCCCCACCCAGAGTCTGTCTGGGACCACTGAAGCTTTACCCTTTAAATACTGGCACTTTGCTGCCTCTGCAGGTTTTTTAAAAAGTCCCACATAAGTCTTCTTAGCAGAAGGTCCACTCCGAGGGTCATCATTCCCCTCCTCAGCCTGTTATCTATTAGAAGTATCTTGTGAAAAAGCACCCTTCGAGACCTGCTGCAGCATCTGTTCTCCGGTTCCATCTGGTAGTGGGCCAGCATTCGCCACTGGACGCTCCACACCCTGTTCCTTAGCTGCTCCATCAAGAAGGACAGCATCTGTCACAACATCAGATCTAGCTGCCTCTCCCTCATCTTACACATCTGCAGTAGGATCAAAGGGAGTCTTTGAAGAATCAGAACAGGACAAAGCCACAGACTCCACGGTGTTAATAGTCTGTTGTCAATCAAGACCGTCTTGGGAACCTGGAAATGGAATCACTGGATCAGGTATCCAAATAGCATTTTGTAAAATCCAACCCACTCTTTTTAACACATTTCCCGCAGACCAGGGCATAGCATCCTTATCAGGTGCTACAGACACAAGATAAATTACCTGTTGATCCTCTTGCTGCACCAATGTAGGAGAAGAAGCAGATGTTAATTCTGACAAGGAACCTGAAGGCAACCACTTATGCCCTGTTGTTAAGGGACTCACCAAATAACTTTTCCTTTTTTTTCCCTCCTCCAGTCTTTTCTGGCATAAACCAAAATCATGTCCAGTTACAGAAATAAGTTCCAAGAGCTGAGTTTTTTTTTAAGTCCAATTCCTTTTGTAGAAAATCTTCATCTTCCATAAGAGCAGCATCTTGCTCAAAAACCAAAATCTGGTGCCCTACCTTTGGAGCAATATCTTGGACCAAATTCAGCACATTTTCCTCATGAGCTGTAGGCGTCTCCTCCAAGAGCACCAGAGCTTCAGCAACAGAACCTCCTTTCTCAGCAGTCTCAACAGAAATAGGGACCTCCATCCTTCTGCTGCACAACAGAGCCCCCGCAGAAAGAGTAGGGGGAATTTTTATTGAGAAAAAATACAGTACTTTAAAACAAGGAAAACACATACAAATCAAAGAGGATACAAAGGGATTACAAAAAACAATCCAAAAATTAAGTACACATCATGGTCCCACTTATCCCAGCAATATGTTCAAAAAAGAAGTGAAAGACTCAGAACAAATATGCTCAATAAATGATAAAATAAAACAAAAATACAGTAATCTCAGCAAAAAAAAATAACAAACACCAATATACCTATAACCAAAAAATATGTTTCCATAAAATCTGAAACTTTGGCACAGTAAGAAGTGTTTGCTCCAATTCATTTTGTTGACTCACAGCATCTTCAATTTGTGAAATTAAAACCTGAATCAGCAAGAGTAAATGCTGTATAGAGTACTGACAATGAGCTTGCCATATATAAAACATAATACAAGCAAACAATAAATTCAACATACTAGGATGATATTGTGATAGAAGCCCAGAATACTCCCCCAAAACCAAACTTTCATAAGTAATGTGTGTTGCTAAACCCCAATGCCACCTAGTGGCCAAATCAGTCCAGAATTGCTTGGAATACATACAATGAAAAAAAAATGTTCCACAGTTTCTTCCTGACCAGAACATTCTACCTGAATACACTGACACTCCTGAATAGGCTTATACTTCGAATTTCCCTTAACCCCCAACCGACCATGACAGCACAGCCACTGTACATCCCACATTTTCACTGGAATCCGCTTATCCACCAGTGTATGTAATGCATTAACTAACTTTGTAGGTACACATTTGGGAAAATCAACCTGGGAAGCAGAATTTCGCCTCAAAATATCTATAAATTTCTGCTGCATATTTGTCAGATGCTCTTTAGTAACCCCTCACTGCTTCAATTTCTGAACTGCAGCTATAAAAAATTCTGGGACTACTAAAGAGCCTTGTAATTTAGGTACGGCATCACCCCATTTTAGAAAAAAAGGCTGAAACAATAAAGCTGTCCAAGTATCCCATAAGTGTGCATGGTCCGTCGTACCAGTCAGCATGGTTTTAAAAAAGAAAGAAAAATAAAAGAGTAAAGGATGTATCATACCAAGCCCTCCTTTTTTTACTGGTAAATATGTAAACTCCCTTTTTTTTATTTTTTTATTTAGTTGTTTAACCAGGAGTAGCACACTAAGCTGAAAGCTTTTTTACAGGAGCAATCTGGGAGCACAGAGAAGTTAAGTGACTTGCTCAGGGCCACACAGTATGCAAGTGGAAGCTGTGGGATTCAAACCCAGGTCTGGTCTGCTGGATGTCACCAGATTTGCAGCTCACAGCCTTAAACCACTGCGCTATACTTTTAACTGGGTTCAACTGACTTCCCCACACCATATGGAAAAAAAACACTAAATAGACTTGTCTCTGAGGTCCCTGGAATAGGAAAAACCATACTAATATACAAAAAAATAGGAAGTAGAAATTTCTTTACAATCAAAACCCTCTTCATTTTAGAAAGAGACCAACCCTTCCAAATTTGTACCTTCTGTTCTCTATTTTTATTTCCTCCTCCCAATTAAGATAGGCCAAAGGGCTGTTGCCAAAATGACAACCAAGGATCTTAACCGTAGTATCAAAAATAGAAATTTGTCCAATCCTGGACTCATGGATTCTATTGCCTATATAAACCCCTGTACTCTTCGCAAAATTGAGCACGGCCAGCTATACTGGCATATTTATCCAGTGCTTGCAGAGCTACTATACCTGAATTAGAGTCCTGGACTGTAAGAACCAGATCATCAGCATAAACAGCCAATATTTGGGGTTCCAAAGAAAGTGAAGGAGATAAACCCTTTATATCAACATTTTTAAGAATTTCTCTAATAATAGGATCCAGTACAAAAGTATATAACAGGGGGCTCAGTGGACAACCCTGTCTCACCACCCTCTTAAGAGATACAGCTTCACCTATCATACCATTAACCATGGGTAATACAGTCACTTCCTGGTACAATAAACTGATCCAAGATCTAAAACGAGAAGGTATCCCATATCTTTGAAGTACTTCCAAAAGAAAGACATGAGATACCTTCTCAAAGGCTTTAGTCTGATCTAAGGCAAGCAGATAGTCAGACAATCTCCCTTGTTTACCAAATTCACAAATATTTCACAGAAAAGCTAGTTTTTGTTGCATATTTCTGCCAGGAATAGAGCAAGTCTGGACCAGATGAATAAATTTTGAGGCTACTTTTTGTAACCTGTGTCACAAAATAGCAGAGAACAATTTGTAGTCAGTGTCCAATAAACTAATAGGCCTCCAATTACCTAAATTTGTCTTAACCCCCTTTTTATATAAATAAATAAGCAAGGCAGTTGAGAATGTACTGGGCATCCATCCTGAGATTAATATCTCATTAAAAACTTGAAACAGAATTTTGCTAAAATCCTCCATATAGGATTTATATAGTTCATTTATAAGGCCATCAACCCCTGGAGAAACACCTAAAGCTAAACTAGAGATTTCATGCCTAATTTCCTCTCTAGTAATAGGAGCATTCAGATCATCTTTGTCTTTTTTTGAAAGTACTGGTGGCACAAAAGTAAAAATGCCCTCCCATTTTACAAGTGTAGTAAAAGCAGTTCCCTAATGTTCCAACAGAAAATCTCTTACAATGTTTAACATGTCAATATTTGAAGTTTTTAAAACCCCAGCAACATTCGTAAGACTCACCATTAATTTGGTATCCATCCTTTGTTTACAGGCAGAAAAAGGATCCGCCAAAGGCATCTGTACAGTTCCAAACTGCATTTTGGCCTGTAAAGAGGCCGCATGATTATACTGATACTGTCTCATATGATGTTTAATAATATTAATCTGTTTCTTTATACGAATATCAGATACATGTGGTAGGGAGGTTAATTTATAATATTGATTGCGAAAGTCCATATATGCTAAATAATCATTATTTTTATTCTTCCCTAAGGAAAGGAAAAGACTCCGAATCTCATGTTTTGTGTCCACCCACCATTGTACCCAAGAATCATAAAATACCTTAGTAGATTTTCTAGCAAAGAAAAGGGAGTTCAATTTAAATTGTACTTCATATCTTGTAGCAAAGAGGAATTTAGTTTCCACCGTGAAAGAAGAGCTGGGAAATGAGTTGGGAAATAAGACATATCAATATTACAACAAAGAACTAAATGGTCTGAAAATTCACAAGGTCTCAGAGAAAAGGCATGCGGGGAAAGAAAGTTAGATAAAAACACAAAATCTAGCCTAGTGCGAAAAGCACTATGCCTGTAAGTGGCCCCAAGATCTTGATAAAGTTCCCTATAGGCATCTTTAAGGGAGGCTAACAATAATATTTTGTGTAAGGCATGAAAGTCACAGTATAATTTTTGCTCTATTTGATCGCTTAGCTAAACATCTAAGCTACAATTTATGCACCCCCCCCAAATAATTTGCTTCTGTGTAAACAAATAAGGTTGTACAGTGGCGTGAAAAAGTATTTGCCCCCTTCCTGATTTTCTCTATTATTGCATATTTGTCACACTGGATGTTTTCAGGTCTTTAGACAAAATATAATATTAGATAAAGGGAACCTGAGTGAACAAATAACACCTTTTTTTTTTTACTTATTTCATTTATTTAATGAAAAAAGTTAACCAACACCAACTGGCACTGTGTGAAAAAGTAATTGCCACCTAGTTAAATCAACCCAATTAAAGGGATAATTAGAGTCAGCTGATTGAACACAGCCAGGCTTGATTACAGCCAGCCCTGCTGAATATAAACCTCACTTATTTTGGCCCTTACCATCAGAGTCACGTTGCCAGCACAAAGATTCAACAAGCACATTATGCCATGATCAAAGGAAGTTCCTGAAAAGATCAGAAAAAATTTGTTGCCCTCATCAGTCTGGAAAGGGTTACAAAGCTATTTCTAAGGCTCTGGGACTCCATCGAACCACAGTGAGAGCCATAATCTCCAAATGGAGAACACTTGGAACAGTAGTGAACCTTCCCAGGAGTGGGCGGCCTGCCAAAATTACTCCAAGGGCGCAGTGTAAAATCATCCAAGAAGTCTCAAAGGATCCTAAAACAACATCCAAAGAACTGCAGGCTACTCTTGCCTCAGCTAAGGTCAGTGTTCATGACTCCACAATCAGAAAGAGACTGGACAAAAATGGGCTTCATGTGAGAGTAGCAAGGCGGAAACCACTGCTAACCAAGAAGAACATAAATGCTCATCTCTCATTTGCCAAGAAGCACCTGGATGATCCACAAGTTTTGGGAAAATGTTCTATGGACAGATGAGTCCAAAGTGGAACTTTTGGACAACATGGATCCCATAATGTCTTGTGAAAGCAAACACAGCATTCCACAGTAAGAACACCATACCAACAGTCAAACATGGTGATGGTAGTGTGATGGTGTGGGGATGCTTTGTTGACTAAGGACCTGGATGACTTGCCATAATTAAAGGAACCATGAATTCTGCTCTGTATCAGAAAATTCCTAAGGAGAATGTCCAGTCATCCTTCCGTCAGCTGAAGCTGAAGCGTAGTTGGGTCATGCAGCAAGACAATGATCCAAAACACAAAAGCAAGTCCACATCAGAATGGCTAAAAAGAAGTAAAATTAAAGTTTTGGAGTGGCCTAGTCAAAGTCCAGACTTAAACCCAATAGAGATGCTGTGGCAGGACCTGAAACGAGCAGTTCATGCTCGAAAACCTACCAAATGTTATTGAATTAAAGCAGTTCTGCGAGGAAGAGTGGGTTAAAATTCCTCCACAGCGATGTGAAAGACTGTTATTGAATTATAGGAAGTGTTTGGTTGCAGTCATTGCAGCTAAATGTGGCATAACCAGTTATTAAGTGTAAGGGGGCAATTACTTTTTCACACAGTGCCAGTTGGTGTTGGTTAACTTTTTTTCATTAAATAAGTGAAATAAAAAAAAAAACAAGTGTTATTTGTTCACTCAGGTTCCCTTTATCTAATATTACATTTTCTCTAAAGACCTGAAAACATCCAGTGTGACAAATATGCAATAATAGAGAAAATCAGGAAGGGGGCAAATACTTTTTCACGCCACTGTATATTATGAAACAAACTGATTCTTAAAGATTTAACTTGGGGTACATATGTGTTAATCAATCTGAGTGAGAAACCTTGATAAGTGCAGTCCAACAAAAGGACCCTCCCTGGGTGTATTTCCATTAATCTGGTAACATGTACAGATGTACTGTTAAATAAGATGCCCAAACCATCTGCTGCATCTTCCCCATAGGACCAAAAAGTAGGCCACAGTTTAGTAGCATTTCTGATATCAGCCAGGCAATTGAATCTTGTCTCCTGCAAAAAGACAATGTCAGCATTTAAAGTAAGACAATAATGTAATCATGCCATCCTTTTTTTTATAATTCTTATTGCTGCATGTATTCAAGGAAACATGTTTAATACCAACCATAAGATGTTAAGAAAAGTTTCAGCCCTATGGTTTCTGAACATCTTTTTTTCATTTTTTCCTTTCTTTTTTTGACATCAGACCCCTCTCCCTCGTCCTCACAATCCATATCTGAAATAACACCAGATTGTATAGATACATCAGATTCAGAACCACCTTCTCGTTCCTGCAAAACTTGAAATGAGTTACCTAAGGGAATATCGACCTGCTGCCGGTTAGAAGCCAGGGTGACCCTTCTGGGATGGGGGGTTTGGAAATCCAAAGTAGAAGCAGGAGGTGGCATAGTTTGACCATTTAGAGTTGTAGGGATGGGGGGGATTCCAATTCTACCTCAACTGACCCTGGAGGGGGAGTAATGGGAGCAGTTTCAGGAGAACGTGCACTTAAATCCTGTCCTGAGGCCTGCATGGCATCAGAGAATACTGGATCAGTAGAAGGTGCAGCAGTGGAGCCTGTCCCAGATGTGGAAGCTGAAGGCTTTGGGCCTGCACTAGACATGTCCCTGTGTTGATGCCTACCCTGTGCAGAATTTATTAAATCCTCTTTATCAAGTCCCCCTTCTTTATTTTGTCCTGCCCATGGGCATTGGTGATAGGCATGCCCTTGTTCGTTACAAAGATTGCAACGAAAGACATTTCTGCAAGTTCCACTATCATGGTCAAAATCACCACAAAGGGCGCATTTCACCTTGTCACAAGTACTGCTAAGCTGTCCTGTACTACTGCATTTATAGCAGGCCTTGGGTTGCCCTGGATAAAAACACACCCCTATATCGTTTCCCAAAAAAAAGCTATCTGGTATATGAATCACATCATTTCCTACAATATGCAGTTTAACTTTAAATTTCCAACTTCCAGTCCATATACACTCTCCACCAATAATAGCCTTGGGGGGTCCCAATACCATGCACTTATGCTCCAACCAGAAAAGGATATCTCCCACATTCACCCCCTTATTTCGGAACATTATATTAACAACTTTATACAGGGGTTTAGTGATGGGGATTGCCCAAAAAGGTAACCATAAAGGTTGAGTCTTACAATTTTCATAACGATGCCAAAATTTATCTAAGCCAGCAAACGTTTTAAAGCTAGTATCAAAGGTGTCTTCACCTCTGATGTTAATCAGGTATTGATATCCATAGCATGAAAGTTTAAAGACTCTTTCAATAATTTTCTGGTGACATAAAGTCTATCTGGGTGTTCCTCCAGTCCCCCCGGGTACCGAAGGCAGACAGCATTCCTTCTGGGTGCTTGCTCCAATCTGTTATTGTGAAATAAATCAGAAAAATGTGACCCAGGGTGTAATTGCTCCCGAGGAGGAGATACAGGAGGGGAGCAGCCTTGCGGGTCCTCAGGCAAGTCAGTCTCTACCCTAGCAGTGAAAGTCTCAGAGCATCCCCCTCCCTTAGCAAACGTTTCAGAGTTTAAAACAGCAGCCTGACCTGTTTGCGAGTCCACAGGAGCCCCCGAATCTGTCGCTGTTAAAACTGGAGAAAAAGCCTCCCAGTTTGAGTCTGGGATCCATTTGCCATCTCAGAGGGTCCATCCAGCATCTGACAGAGTGTCTTTTTTAGACCAATCTCGGCTCGGGTAAGAATCTCTCTGAGCAGTTCTCTTCCACATTCCAGCAGCGTCAGTGGGGTGAGTCAGTTTAGCCGCAGTTGACAAATCCTGCCACAGAAACTGTGGTGCTATTAAATGGACCATTGGTATATTTATCACAGATGCAGCTTAACATAGAAACATAGAATTTGATGGCAGATAAGGACCACTTTGCCCACCTAGTCTGCCCATTTTCCTACCTAACAGATAAGCTGCAGATTCTAGTTAACCAACAGCTTACTTCCTCCTACCCCCCATTAGGACTGCCTTATGTCTTTCCCATGCATTCTTGAATTCCCCCACTGTTCTTGACTCCACGACCTCCTCAGGGAGGCTGTTCCATGCATCCACAACCCTCTCCATGAAAAAATACTTCCTCACATTACCTCTGAGCCATCCCCCCATCTTCAAATTGTGCCCCCTTGTTCTTGCACATCTCTATTTCTGAAAGATGATACCCTTTTGGACTTTGTTGATTCCCTTGAGGTACTTGGAAGTTTCTATCATATCCCCTCTCTCCCTTCTTTCCTCAAGGGTATACATATTAAGCTCCTTTAGTCTTTCTTCGTATGTCTTCTGGTACAGACCCTGCACCATTTTGGTTGCTCTCCTCTGGACAGCCTCTACTCTGTCTGTCTTTGCGGAGATGGGGTCTCCAGAACTGCACACAGTACTCCAGATGGGGTCTCACCAACCGTCTGTACAGAGGGATAAAAACTTCCTGTTTTCTAATATTGATGCCTCTTCCTATGCAACCCAGTATCCCCCCAGCCTTCCTTACTGCCTTCTCACATTGCTTGCCCACCTTTAGGTCATCTGATATAATTACCCCCAGGTCCCTTTTGATTTTTGCTGTTGTCAGTATCTCACCCCCCATTGTGTACTCTTCCCCTGGGTTTTTGTTTCCCATGTGCATTACCTTGCACTTCTTTGCATTGAATCTGAGCTGCCATACATTTGACCATTCCTCCAACCTTGCCAAGTCCCTTCTGATCCTTTCCACTCCATCTTGTGTATCAACCCGGTTGCAGATCTTTGTGTCATCTGCAAAGAGACATACTTTTCCTTACAATTCCTCTGCAATGTCACTTATAAAGACATTAAAAAAGACCGGTCCCAGTACTGAACCCTGCGGCACCCCGCCAGTAACCCTCCTTTCTTCACTGCGTACTCCATTTACTACTACCCTTTGCGTCCTGTTGTCTAGCCAATTTTTTATCCAGACTACCACCTTGGGGCCCACTCCAAGGCTGGCTAACTTGTGTATTAATCTTTTGTGTGGGACCGTATCAAATGCCTTGCTAAAATCTAGGTAGGCCATGTCCACAGCCCCTCCCTGGTCTACTACTTTGGTCACCCAGTCAAAGAAATCTATTAGATTCATCTGACACAACCTTCCCATCATGAATCCATGCTGCCTTGGGTCCTGTGCACTACTGGCCTCTAGGTACTCAACAATTCTTTCTTTCAGAAGTGATTCCATCATTTTCCCTACCACTGAGGTCAAACTAACTGGTCTGTAGTTTCCTGCCTCTGTCCTGCTCCCACTTTTGTGAAGAGGAATCACATCTGCCCTTTTCCAGTCCTCAGGTACCACCCCATCCTCCCATGAATTGTTAAAGACAGTAGTCATGGGTGTCATTAGTTCTACCCTTAGTTCTTTTAGAATTCTTGGGTGAATCCCATCAGACCCCATTGCTTTGTCCACCTTCAATTTTATTAGTTCTTTCAGAACCCTTTCTTCTGTAAATGGACTGGTATTGACCCCCATCTTCAGAGTGTTTCTCTTGTTTGGTTTAGGTACCTTCCTCTCCTCTTCATTTGTGAATATTGAGCAGAAATATTCATTCAGTATCCCTGCTTTTTCACTGTCCCCTCTACCCACATTCCCTTTCCTTTATTAAGCCTCAGTATCCCTCCTTTGGTCTTTCTTCGCTCCCTAATGTACCTATAAAAGGTCTTATCCCCCTTCTTAACAGAATTGGCTATCCTTTCCTCAGTTTGGGCCTTTGCTATTCTGACTGCCTTCCCAGCCTCTTTTGCTTTAACTGATAAAGTTCTCTGTCCTGCTCCTTCTGTGTTTCCTTATATTTCCTGAATGCTATCCTTTTCTCCTTAACTTTCCCTGCCACCTCTTTTGAGAACCGTAGCGTTTTTTTCCTTCATTGTGTTTTACTGATTTGCTTTACACAAAGGCTTGTTGCCTCTGTGATGGCTGTTTTGATTACTCCCCATTGTTCCTCCACCCATCCTTCTTGCCTGTTTGCTAGTGCTTTTCTTTTTTTTTTTCAAATCAAAGTTTATTATTTTACAAAGAAATAGAACAGAGCCAATCCTGATGATTTGAACTGGAAATACGACAAGAGGTAGTGTTACACTGCTTACATTGGTATTATTCTCCCCAAACCCACAACCCCAATAAACCCCCTCCCAATCAGCACGGTATTCACTTAATAATTATGTAGTTACAGTTTGAGTTCAATAATAAAGTGAGATGAGCAAACTAAGGGGCAACTAAATAGTGAGCAGCGTGTGAAGAGGTTCCCAAATTTTCATATATGTAGTCATGTTGTTAAGTAGACTAGCCACCATTCTTTCAATCCTGAGATTGGCCAGTAGTTCCTTGAGCCATTCCGTATGTAAGATATCTCCATCATACTTCCAATGATGGAGGATAACCTTCTTTACCGATAGGGAGATCAATGCCATATAATAACGTCTGGAGGTCACTGGTATGAGAGTGTAATCACCTAAAAGGCATACTTCAGGAGTAAAAAAATGAGAAAGACCCAGCAAGGGATCCAGCCTCTGTTGGATATCCTTCCAGATGGAGGAAGCCTTAGGACAAGCCCAGAATATGTGGTAAAGTGAGCCCTCTGCTTGTTTACAACGAGAGCAAGTGGGCTAACCAATAAGCCCATACTTGTATAATTTTTTGGGGGTATAATATATATTATGTAATATATGAAACTGTGTAAGCCTCAATCTATCCTGTGTAATGTACTTATGACAGTTCGACCACAGTGCCACCCAATCTATCTCCAAACTGGGAAAACAAGAGGCCCAATATTTCTCCGGTGCAAACACAACCGGGTATTTGTAGTTGTATAGACTTTTATAAATACTAGATACCGAGTGAGATCTACTGATGGTAAGGACGAGATCTTCCAGAAGACTTCTCATGTTTCTTTGGGGCTGAGATGGCCCGAACACTTTCACCATTGAATGTTTTAATTGAAAAACTTTGAAGATACATTTACTGGGAATATTAAACTTGTCTAGCATTTCAGTAACTGAAAGCCAGGAATTATCCCGTGAAACAAACTGGGAAAGCTTCACATCTTCTAATTGAGGAAGCCATTTAGGGGAGATTGGCTTGTTACCCATTTTTAAATTTGGATTGCCCCCAATAGGTTGAGCTAAATCTTGAGTATTGTTATAATCCATAAATGAGATTTTCTGAAAGTGCACTCTAATTGATATTGCAATGGGTGTTGATTTCAGTAATATCGGGAGTGCACCCGGCCTAACATGAAGTAAGGATTCAGGCGAGAAGCCACTCTGTTTAATTAATGAAAGCTCAATTTTAAGCCAGATAGGTGAAAAACTGTCAGAGTTTGCTTCTCTTATCTGTTCTATCCATCTCATGTATTTTGCCACATGACTCGCCAATGGTAATAAATTAAGTGTGGTAAATGGAGACCCCCTTTTTCTTCAGGAGCCACCAGTTTGTGAAATGCAATCCTAGGTTGTTTATTGGCCCAAATACATTTTGTTATCAAACCATTAATTTTACGAAACCATGTAACAGGTATCCAATTATTGAGCAGATATAATGGGTAAAAAATCCTAGGAAACATGTTCAATTTTATTAAATTCACTCGGCCCCAAAGCAAGATCAATAGTTTAGTCCATCTATCTAAATCTGCACTTACAGTATTTACTAGATTATCCACGTTAAGTTTTTGAATCAAGGCAGGGTTTCTGACCACTTGGATGCCTAGATATTTTAAAGAGTTCGGTACCCAAGACATACCCGTCTCAGTGTTGCTTGATTTAACCATTTTATGATTAAACGGAAAAACAAGAGATTTGTCAATATTTAGTTTATTGTTGGAGAAGTTGGCACATTCTTGTATAATAGATAACATGACTGGTATAGACTTCTCCGGGCGGGATAACTGTAATAGTAAGTCATTGGCGTAAGCCTATACTTTAACTTCCAATCCCTGGATAGTAATGCCATGGATCATCGGCGAGTATTTTAAGCAGCGGATAAGGGGTTCTAAATATAAATTAAAAAGTAATGGTGAAAGAGGACAGCCCTGTCTAGTTCCTGAGTGTAGCATAAACCTTTCTGAGATAACTCCATTGGCCATAACTCGAGCTGAAGGGGTATTATATAGAGCTTTTACCCAATTTTGAAACGATTCGGGAAATTTATAAGCATTTAGGGCTAGTGCTTTTCTAAGGCACTCTCTCATTTTCCCAAAGTCAGTCCTCCTAAAGTCCAATACTCTTGCTTTTGTATGGCTTGATTGTATGGCTGTGTTTATCTTGAACCACACTGTTGGGTGGTTCCTTGTTCCCAGATGGCTACCCACCTCTAAATCTGAGATTCTTTCTCCGTCCCCATTTGAGAGTACCAGGTCTAAGATTACTCCCTCCTGAGTGGGTTTCAATTCTAGCTGTCTGAGGCATGCCCCCTGTAGTGCATCAAGAATGACCCTGCTCTTGTATGTGCCTGCAGCAAAGGTGCTCCAGTTAACATCTGGCATATTCAGGTCCCCCATCAACAATCTCCCCTTTTTCTGCCATTCTAAGGAAGCTTTCTATCATTTCCTTGTCCATTCCCTCCCCCTGAGATGGCGGTCTGTATACAACCCCCGTGTGGATTGTGGTGCCATTTCCTGTCTCCAGAGTGACCCAGAGTGCCTCATCTGCTCCCTGTTTACTCTTTAGTTTTGTTGCTTTGATCCCTTCCTTTACATAGAGAGCTACTCCTCCTCCTCTTTTACCCACCCTGTCCCTCCTGTAGGTTGTGGATCCTGGTATGTTGACATCCCAGTCATGGTTCTCTCTGTACCATGTTTCTGTGACTGCCCACAACCCTCTTCCATCAAGGCCACTAGTTCAGGGAGCTTGTTACACAGACTACGGGCGTTGGTACTCATCACCCTCCACTTTTTGATAGCCTTACCCCTTTTAGCCCCATTCCTGTCCTTACTGCCTTTGCCTTTTTTTACATTTACCTCTGCCCTGCTCCCTAATAACTTCTCTACCTTGGCGTTTACCTCACTAATTACCATATTTTGTGGGGGGATGCTGGGATTTCCCTACTCCTTTTCAGTGCCTCCCCCCTTGGCTAGTTTAAATGCTTGCCAATGAAGCATTTAAACCTCTCACCTAGGATCCTGCCCCCCCCCCAGACAGATGCAGACAATCGTACCAGTATAGGTCTGCATCCCTCCAGGTGGCTCCCCAGTCCCCAAAACCATTAGCTCCACACCAGTTTTTCAACCACTCATTGAATTCCTTGGTGAGGAGTGCCCTAGCATCACCCTTGCCATAGACAGGCAGCACCTCCGAGAAGGTTACCGTATGCTTGAGCTGCAGTGTGAAGCTTCTCGGTATTTGTACCTTGTAGAAGCAGGACTGCTGACGTTCCAAGCTCAGCCCTCAAACCGGTTTCTCCTGATGCATGGCATTCACCATGCAAATCACCACAAATCTCCATTGATGCACTCAAAGAACTTGCAGTATCCCCAGCAGTAGCCATAGCAGGGGAAGCGAGCTCCAACTGAACAAGAGCTCTGACTTTTTTGCTCCATCATAGTCTCAGAGGCATCTGCCATGCAACCACAGCAACTGGTCCCCCTACCTGTGAGTAGGGGAATTTCCCCGGTGTCCTGGCTAAATTTCTCCCATTCATTAAAAATATCACCAACAGCTTAATCTGGTTCAATTTTAGTTGCTTACCATCTGTATCCCCCCTCCCCCGGTCACCCCTGAAAAAGGGACTTCTAGGCCCAGTGGGCTTACTGGGTCAACAAAATTCAATAAATAAATAGGGTAGAGTCACAAGAAGGAGTTAAGAATGGTGAGAAAAGGGTTATGGAAGGGAAGGGAATAAGCTGGAGGGCTGTCTCCCTAAATGCAAGAAGTCTGGGGACAAATTAGCTGAGTTACAGGCTCTCTTGGCAGAGGGGATGGTGGACATTGCGGCCTTCATGGAGACTTGGGCCACCCAATACCAAGATGGGGATCTGATGATCCCAGGGTATAGGATATACAGAAAGGATAGGGACAAGGGCAAAGAGGGAGGTGTGGTGATTTACATAAGGGAGGGGATAAGGTGTGCAAGGGAAGAGGGGAAGGAGGGTAGAACAGAGGCAATATGGATGCAATTCCAAGATTCAAAAAATAGAACACTAAGGATGGGAGTGGTGTACAGGCCACCACCTCCAACAGAGGACTTGTACGGGCAGTTAACAGAGCAGATTAGGAGGGTCTGTAGGAAGGGGAACACAGTGATCGTGAGGGACTTCAATCTACCAGGAATGGATTGAAACACTCCAGCCACCTCGAATGCAAGGGAGCAAGTGTTCCTGGAAGCATTCCAGGACAGCTTCCTGACACAGATGGTTAATGAGCTGACTCAGTTGGATAAAACTCTGGACCTAGTACTGTCTAATGGGGAGACTGTAAGGGAGCTGGGGGTGGAGGACCCACTGGCTGGGAGTGACCACCACTTGGTGCAGTTCACACTCAGTATGGGCAAGGAAGCTGTAAGTACAGGAACCAGGGTGGCTGACTTCAGACATGCCTACTTTGGCAAGATGGGGGAAATTTTGGAAAGGCACCTGGCAGGAATTAATTCATGCTTGGATGCAAGCCAAAAATAGTAAATTATCAAATATGGGCTGATGGAGGCTACTGCATCATGCACCAAGACGAAGAGCAAGAAGGGAAGGGCTATAAAGCCAAGCTGGTTGAATCAGGAGGTCTTGGAAGGGGTGAGGACAAAAAAAGCAGCATTTAGGAGGTTCAAGAAATCCTGGGGGGGAGACAGGGAAATGTATTCAGAAGAAGTCCAAGGAGGTAACCAGACTAGTCAGGGTGGCCAAGGCTTCCAGAGAACTGAGGTTGGCACAAGGCACCAAGGATGGGGAAAGGACTTTTTCATCAGGGAGATTAGGAGCTGCAAGGACCAGATAGTGAGGATTAGGAAGGATGGAGGGTGGGTGGAGAAAGGGGTGGAGCAGGCAGAAGCACTAAATGAGTACTTCTGTGTTCACAAAAGAGAAAGGCGGGCAGCTACCTCAGGGGATAGAGAAGGTGGGCAGGGGGGGATTGGGTGACAGATGAGGTACTTACAGAGGGCAAGGTACTGGAGGGACAGAAGGCACTGAGGGTGGATTAGGTACTGGAACAGATGCATTCACCCCAGGGTGCTGAAAGAACTGGTGGAGGTCTTGGTGGGGCTGCTGATGGACCTGTTCAATACTTTCCTGGACACAGGATGTGTACCACTAGATTGGAGGATGGCTCACATTGTGTCCCTCCACAAAACTGGCACAAAGGATGAACCAGGTAATTACAGATCAGTAAGCCTCATATCCATTGTAGGTAAACTAATGGAGACAATCCTGAAAGAGACTGGTGACTGTTTTGGAAGACAATAGACTCCAGGATGATCAGCAACATGGGTTTTTCCTCAGGAAGATCCTGCCAGACCAACCTAGTTGAGTATTACAACTAGGTGATGAGGGAACTGGATAAGGGCCATGCAGTGAATGTCCTGTATTTGGACTTCATCAAGGCCTTTGATTCTGTGCCTCATGGGAGGTTGGGGAGAAAGTTGCAATATGTGGGTATGGGGATGAAGATGGTAAACTGGATCATGAACTGGCTGAAGGGGAGGCAGCAATGGGTGGTGGTGGGGGGAACTCTCATTCCCAAGGGCTGTGATGAGCAGAGTTCCACAGGGCTCAGTACTGGGACCGGTGCTGTTTGGGATATTCCTAGCAGATATCTCACATGGCATCAGGAGTAAGATCAGTCTGTTTGCTGATGATACCAAGATGGGGGTGGTGGTGGAAGACATAGTAGGGTGGCAGAGGCTACAGGATGACCTGATTAAACTGGAGGAGTGGTCAGAAATGTGGCAGTTGGGTTTCAATGCAAAAAAGTGCAAGGTTCTGCATTTCAGATCAAGGAACCAGGGGAGGAGCTACCAGTTGGGAGGGGTTCAGTTAGGTATCACTCAGGAGGAGAAAGATCTAGGGGTGGTTATAATGGGGAATAGGAACAACTCAGCTCAGTGAAGGAAGGTGACAGCAAAAGCCAACAGGATACTGGGGTGTATTGCGAGAGGGATCTCATCCAGAAGTAGGGAGGTGATCCTGCCCCAGTACAAGTCACTAGTTAGGCCACACTTGGAGTACTGCGAGCAGTAATAGCATCCTTTTCTGAAGAGGGATATCAGATTACTGGAAGGGGTACAGTGCAGGGCAACAAAGACGATCCAGGTATTGGAGGACAAACCCTACAAGGACAGGCTGAGTGAGTTAAATATGTACACCCTGGAGGAAAGGAGGGATCGGGGGAATATGATCAAGACCTTTAAATACTTAAAAGGGATAAACAAGACAGGTACAGAAGGGGTCTTTAAGTTGAGGAGGGGGAGGGACACAAGAGGACATGGTCTCAGATTGGAAGGGAAGATACAGGAGAGAGATGAGAAGACATTTTTTCATGGAGAGGGTTGTGGCTAAATGGAGCACTCTGCCCATGGAGGTGGTAGCCTGTAAGACGGTGGGAAGTTTTAAAAGGGAATGGGACAAGGTGAGAGGGGGTAACTGTGAGGGGGGACAGCTGCAATGTAAGGGTGCTAGCTGCATATTCAAGCAGACTTGATAGACCACGAGGCCTGTTTCTGTTGGCAGATTCGTATATTTGTAATTGTGGTTTGTCCAGCATGGATAAGAGAGGGACTACTAGGAATTTGTTTTGTGACACCAATACTCTCAATAAAATCCTGAGAGATGCATCATTACATGATGCATATAGGTGTAGCCATAATCTGGGAGGTTGTACATATCATAGGAACTCCCTTGCCAACAGGATTGATTTTATTTTTATTTCCTCTTTTACAGCCTTAGAGAATCAGATTGGTCCCCATAGAAACATCTGACCACCTTCTGATGGGGGGCTCTTTCAGGGATGTCACTACTTTCACTCAGGGTAGGGGATACTGGAGATTTAATTATTTCCTTGTTTTGGATTCTTATGTAAGATGGACATTTTTGGACTTTCTTAGGGCATGCCAAATGGTTACCTGTATAACTGATGATTTAGGAGCCTTGTGGGATGACATGAAAGATGACCTTCAGACATTCAGTATCCAAGTTCTAAATCCTGGCTTACCCACTCCTACAAAGAATATTTAGCATTGAGGGTCCAATTGACAAGGCTCCAAACGATACAGCAGGAGAAAGGGGGAAACTTTACCTCTCAAATTTCTAATATTAAGAGTAAAATGAAGGCCTTGCAGTACAACAGGAGTACCTCCCTTTACATGGAACATCAGAAGGGTACAAGGGGGGATGCACTCTATGGGAGACCCCTTTGACAGCTGCAAGAACCAGATGACTCATAGGCACCTATCCAATCAGGGGCTGACATACAGGATAAGGATTGTATTATGGCACAAATTCAGGCACACCTAGTGGGTCTTTTTGGTAGTTCAGACCCCTGCCAGCCATTAGAGGTCTTTTTGGCCCTGATACATGACCCGCCTATTCCAGCTAGGAAGCTGTCATCCCTTACTGGGGTCATCACCCCCACTGAGGTTGACCGGGCAATTTTGAGTTTGAATATGAACAGAGACCCTGGTAAGAATGGTCTTAATGGCAGAATTTTACAAGATCTATATAAATCCATTGGTGGATATTTTGACAGTCATTTTCAACTGGAATCTATAGACTGAGGGGGTTAACACCAATTTTGCTGTGGCTATCCAGATTATTTTGTACAAGAAAGAACCCGACATGGATCTAAGTAATTGGAGACCTTTGTGTCTCCTGAATACAGATTTAAAGCTCCTAATGAACATTCTTAATGGGAGATGAGTAGTTATTGCCAAGATAGTTATATCCCCTGTCCAAACCTGTTCAATTTCTACTAGACACATGGTGGATAATCTGATTATGCTTTGCAAAACTTTTCCCCAAGGAGCAATGAGGGGGCAGCTAAAGGAGGTGCCCTGTGCTGAGACTCACCCCACCCCCAAAAACAGGGGGAGGAGGAGAGCAGCAATGGCTGAAAGGCACTCACCCAGCCTCCATGAAGGGAGGTCTAGAGAGGAAGACAAATCCATGAGGGGCAAGGAATATGAGGGACTCTTGAGGGGCCTGAATTGGAGATGTATGATCTTTGTCCATGAGGAGCAGAGAAAGGGAAGGTGTTGGAAATCAGGTGAACCTAAGGTGACTGTGTGGGGAATTGCTCTTGAAGGTGCCGCTGATGCTCCCTGAACAGCTAAAGGAGCCTCTTTGGTCTTAGAGGCCCCATCATCTGAAAGCTGAACTCTTAAATGCTTCATCAAAAGGTGCTGCTAAGTCAATCTGCATGGCCAAAGCTTCCCCTGAGCATAGGACATTCATACCCAAAAGGCAGAGAGAGAAGGACCATGCCCATCAAGGGACTCACCCTCAACATGTGGACTTCATAGAGGCAGAGCAAGACCATTAGCTTAAGGGAAGAGCCCTAGAACCATACTATGGTTGTGGCTGGCTTGCATCTGAAGGCTGGAGTAGTAGGAGTCCATGGCAAAACCTGACAGGCATGAGTACATGGATGAAAAGAAACATAAGTAAGGCTGAATACTGATTTTTATCTGAATGCAGAAGTAGTGGAAGGCTGTGGTGAGCCTGATAGTCATGAACACATGGAAGTAATGAAATGTAAGTAAGGCTGAATGGCTTCTTTTATCTGAATGCAGGAGTAGAGGGAGGCTGTGGCAGAGCTTAATGGTCATTGCTGATTGAGACATAGAATGACAACCAGAACATTGCATGACACTGAGTGACAAGAGCTTAGACTGAATGAGGAATGCATGCCAATCAGTTCCATAAAGAAGTTAATGTTAGTTGCTGATGCATTACAAGTAAGGTAGGTTGAGGCAGTAAAAATAACAAATGAAACTGCCAGGGAAAGCAGGAGAATATGGGAACCAAACACTAGGAAGAATGGTTGCTACAGTGAACAACAAAGAACTCAGTGGAGAGGGTAACCCATGTTACAGGTGAGTCAAATTGAGTGACTCAATTTGAGCACCTGCAGGGTTAGCAAATATGGAAGAGTAGTGAGGGTGAAGTAATAGTGAATGATATAGCGAGTGTAGCGAATAGAGTCTGATTGAGTAAGGATAAGAGGCTTTGCTGTGCAGGCAAGGTTTGAGCTGCTTGTTTGGTATGGTGGCTACCACCACCGTCTTTGTTGCTGGTGGACCTAGGTTCAGTACTAAGTAGGGGTTTGTGAGTTTTTGTATTTTCTTGAGGGATAATTTTTTTTTGGTGCTGAAGTCCCGTTAGCCTAACTTTCTTCTCCCCTCCACCTGCAGGTTGCCCCCCTCAACATTCTCCCCCTCTCGAATTGCATCCTCCCTTGAGTTTCTCACCATCCCTGAAATGTACCCCCCTGGAGTTGATTATGTAAAAATAGGAGGGCACGGGGGCATAACCCCCACATAAAAGTAAGTTAATATCCTCCCTACAGAAAATTTAGGGATCTGTCACTGATTTTGGTGTTCAGTGTAGTGTACATTGCCATTGTTCTATTTCAGTGAAGTACACTCACTGTTAATCAAGTCGCCATTCTGCAGTCGCTAATATGACATGGAACCAGCAGGCAGTGGCAGCCTAGCTATGTGCCAGGTCAAAACAGTTAACGACTGCAGTTGAACTGAAGAATTGCTAAAGGTATGGAAAAATAACAAAATGGGAGCCTGAATAGCACAAGTCAAAGCAAATGTGGACAGCAAGATGCTAGGAAAACTAGAAAGCCAAAAAAAGGAAACAAACTGAAAGAAACACAAGGGATAGGAGAACAGAAATAGAGCAGAAAACAGACAACAGAGAAAAGCACACACTGCAGCCAGGGAGGTAGAAAGCAAAATACCAAGCACAAAGGGGGTAGGAGACAAACACTGGAACAAATGGGGGGGGCAGAGCCCTGGCAGAGCCTCTGGCTGCAGCAAAGAAACAGTGCTTTTGAGTGAGACTGGTGGGAGCTGACAAATAGCTCAGGCAGAGGGGCATGATTGATTGCTCCCACCCATTGAACTGCAGGGAAGCCTTTCAAAAAAGTTTGAAAAATGGTCATCCATATTGTCCAGTCTTCCTGGTAACATTTTTTCTTACAAAACAATTGTCTTAAAATCCTTTACAAAATATTATCACAGGTACATATGGGTTGGCAGACGAGGTGCTCATATGGTGACCAGGACACCTAGCTGGACAGGTTGGGGGAGGAGGGCAAGCAGGTGCCACCCACTAGGGGCAGGCAGGCAGGTATTCCCAGGGTGGAGGAAACTTGCATCCAGGAATAGGGAGGATATACCTCATCATTTCTACCTTTCCTAGGTTGCAAGAACAGCCTCAGAGGAACACACACAAAGCAGAACACAGCTGCAAAATGATTAGATTTGTCTACAAGCACCGTCTTCCACGCAAGACACAAGCAACTGAATCTAAAGTACACACACACACACACACACACACACACACACACACACACCCACCCAGAACAAAGCAGCAAAATGATTACATTGTCTACAAGCACTGTTTTCCAGGCAAGACACAAGCAATTGAATCAAAAGTACACACACACACACACACACACACACACACACACACGCATACACACACACACACACACACACACCAGAACACAGCGGTGAAATGATTAGATTTCTCTACAAGCACTGTCTTCTATGCAAGACGCAAGCAATTGAATCCAAAACACACACACACACACACACACACACACACACACACACATATCATGTAGTTTTCCTTTAACTGAGCTATCACCAGTACTGCCTTTTTTGCAGTTACATCAATAGCCTAAACAAACAAACAAAAAAAAAATATGTAAGTATATTAATATTAAAGTGGATACAGTAAAACATCCAGTGGAGATAGCAAAGCAATGTAATGAATATTTGTGTTCCTTATTCAAACTCAGTCACAACTCAGTTCCCTGCCCCTGTACATTACCAGGAATGTCAACAGAATTAAAGCAGCAGTGCAATGAAAAAAGTTATTCCAAAAAGCTAATTTTCTGCTGTGGTTATGAACAATATTGGTAGAACTGTTGATCTGGGTTTTTGGATGCTTCCTGTGCTGTGTACTGTACATTTGAATTTTTGCCTGAACACTTATCCTCTTCAGGTCCTCGATATATTCTATGCAAAAATTAGGCGGCCATCTTTTTTCTTGAGAAATAATTATTTAAAACGTTCATAAAATTCTTAAATGATAATGAAAACTGAAAATGTTGCCACCAAAATAAAGTGGAAGACATCTGGCATCGATTAAGAAGAGAAAAAGGTGGGGTCAAATTTTAGCCCATTTTCGTTGCACTACTGCTTTAATATACAGACAGCATACTGCAAAACATTTAGAACAAGAAAATCAGAGTGCAAAGTTTCGACTAAAATGCTGAAATTCAAGACACAAGCAATTGAATCAACATACACACACACACATATGCATGGGATACACATAGGAGGACCTTGGTAACAGGTCTGGAGCACGGGTGGGAGGGGCTTAAGGCTGGAGATCAGTTATGGTCCATGGCATAACCACATGGTCAGAATATTAAATATCTTAAAATACACATAAATGCAAAAGTAATCATTTGAAGAAGAAAAGAGTGGTTCCTCTATGGAGGCTCCAGCAGTGGAGACCAAGGAGGATGCTGGGAACCTCCACAAAGGAGACCCACAGGAAGGTAGCACAAGACCCCACAGGGGAAGGAAACAACTCCTGGTGGGGGACTCAATCATTATGGGGGTAGATGTGGGGGAGGAAGGTGATAGGGAGGTAAGGTGCCTGCCTGGTGCCACAGCTTGGAGGGACAGGAAGCGAATCCTCAGGATCGTGGGAGCAGCTGCACGAGGGAGGGAGCTGGAAGTCATTGTCCACCTAGGGACAAATGACCTGGCTGTAAATGGGATCAGAGCAGTGCAAGAGGAGTTTGTGGAATTGGGGAGGGGCCTTAGACAAGCAGCATGTACAGTAACCTTCTCAGAGGTGCTGCCTGTCTATGCAAGGATGATGCTAGGGTATTCCGCACCATGGGATTCAATGAATGATTGAAAAACTGGTGTGGAGCTCAGGGTTTTGGCTTCATTGGGGACTGGGGAGCCACCTGGAGGGATGCAGGCTTATACTGGCGCGATGTTCTGCATCTGTCTGGGGGGGATCCAGGATCCTAGGGGACAGCTTTAAATGCTTCATTGGCAAGCGTTTAAACTTGCTAAGGTGGGAGGTACTGAAAAGGAGCAGGGAAATCCCAGCCTCCCCCCACAAAGCGCAGTAGTTAGAGAGGTAAACACCAAGGCAGAGAAGTCAGTAGAGAGCAGGGCAGGGATAAATGCAGAAAAAGGTGTTAAGGACAGGGATGGGGCTAAAAGGGGTAAGGGCACAAAAAAATAAATGGAAGGTGATGAGTACCAATGCTCACAGTCTGTGCAACAAGCTCCCTGAACTAGTGGCCTTGATGGAAGAGGGATGCCTGGATATTGTGGCAGTCACTGAAACATGGTACACAGAGAACCATGAGTGGGAAGTCAACATACCAGGATACACAGTCTACAGGAGGGACAGGGTGGGTAAAAGAGGAGGAGGAGGAGTAGCTCTCTATACAAGAGAAGGGATTAAAGCAACAGAACTAAAGAGTAAACAGGAAGTTGATGAGTCACTATGGGTCACCCTGGAGACAGGAAATGGCACCACATTCCACATGGGAGTTGTGTACAGACCCCCATCTCAGGGGGAGGAAATGGACAAGGAAATGATAGAAGGCATCCTTAAAATGGCAGAAAAAGGGGAGATATTGTTGATGGGGGACCTGAATATGCCAGATGTTAACTGGAGCACCTTTGCTGCAGGCACATCCAAGAGCAGGGTCATTCCTGATGCTCTACAGGGGGCATGCCTCAGACAGCTAGTGTTGGAACCCACTCGGGAGTGAGCAATCTTAGACCTGGTACTCTCAAATGGGGAAGGAGAAAGGATCTCAGATTTAGAAGTGGATAGCCATCTGGGTACAAGTGACCACCAAACAGTGTGGTTCACAATAAACACAGCCATAGAGTCAAGCCATACAAAAACAAAAGTATTGGACTTCAGGAAAGCTGACTTTGGGAAAATGAGAGAGTGCCTTAGAAAAACACTAGCAAATGGGCAAGAAGGAGGGGTGGAGGAACAATGGGGAATAATCAAAACAGCCATCACAGAGGCAACAAGCCTTTGTGTGAAGCAAATCAATAAAACAAAACAATGTAAAAAACCACTATGGTTCTCAAATGAGGTGTCAGGGATGGTTAAGGAGAAAAGGATAGCATTCAGGAAATATAAGGAAACACAGAAGGAGCACGGCAGATAACTTTATCAGTTAAAGCAGAAGGAGGCAGGAAAGGCAGTCAGAATAGCAAAGGCACAAACTGAGGAAAAGATAGCCAACTCTGTTAAGAAGGGGGATACAACCTTTTATAGGTACATTAGGAGTGAAGAAAGACCAAGTGAGGGATACAGAGACTTAATAAAGGGGAGGGAATGTGGGCAGTGGGTAACAGTGAAAAAGCAAGGATACTGAACAAATATTTCTGCTCAGTATTCACAACAGATGAGGAGGAGGAGGTGCCTAAACCAAACAAGGGAGAAACTCTGAATAGGGGGGGTCGATACCAGTCCATTCACAGAAGAAAGTGTTTTGAAAGAACTCTTGAAACTGAGGGTGGACAAAGCAATGGGGCCTGATGGGATTCACCCAAGATTACTAAAAGAACTAAGGGTAGAACTAGTAACACCACTGACTACTCTCTTTAACAAATCATGGGAGGATGGAGTCGTACCTGAGGACTGGAGAAGGGCAAATGTGATTCCACTTCACAAAAGTGGGAGCAGGGCAGAGGCAGGAATCTACAGACCAGTTAATTTGACTTCAGTGGTAGGGAAAATGATGGAATCACTTCTGAAGGAAAGAATTGTTGAGTACCTAGAGGCCAGTGGGGCACAGGACCCAAGGCAGCATGGTTTCTCAGCAGGAAGGTCATGTCAGATGAGCCTAATCGATTTCTTTAACTGGGTGACCAAAGTAGTAGACCAGGGAGGGGCTGTGGATATAGCCTAGCTAGATTTTAGCAAGGCATTCAACACAGTCTCACACAAAAGATTAATATACAAGTTAGCCAGCCTTGGAGTGGGTCCCAAGATGGTAGCCTGGATAAAAAACTGGCTGGACAACAGGACGCAAAGGGTAATAGTAAACGGAGTCCACAGTGAAGAAAGGAGGGTAACTAGCAGGGAACTGCAGGGTTCGGTACTGGGACCGGTCCTCTTTAATATCTTTATAAGTGACATTGGAGAACACCTGGAAGGAAAGGTATGCCTCTTTGCAGATGACACAAAGATCTGCAAAAGGGTTGATACACATGGTAGGGTGGAAAGAATGAAAAAGGACTTGGCAAGGTTGGAGGAATGGTCAAATACATGGCAGCTCAGATTCAATGCAAAGAAGTGCAAGGTAATGCTTCTGGGAAACAAAAACCCAGGGGAAGAGTACACAATGGGGGGTGAGTTTATAACAACAACAAAAATCGAAAGAGGCCTAGGAGTAATTATATCAGATAACCTAAAGGTGGGCAAGCAATGTAAGAAGGCAGTAAGGAGGGCGGGAGGGATACTGAGATGCATAGGGAGAGGCATCAACAGTAGAAAACAGGAAGTTGTTAGCCCTCTCTACAGACAGTTAGTGAGACGCCATCTGGAGAACTGCATGCAATTCTGGAGACCCCATCTCCGTAAAGACACAGACAGAGTGGAGGCTGTTCAGAGGAGGGCAACCAAAATGGTGCAAGGTCTGCACCAGAAGACATACAAGGAGAGACTAAAGCAGCTTAATATGTATACCCTTGAAGAAAGGGGGGGTGATAGAAACTCTCAAGGATCTCAAAGGAATTAACAAGGTACTAGAGGGTAGTATCTTTCAGAAGAAGAGATGTGCAAGAACAAGGGGGCACAATTTGAAGATTGGGGGGGGGAGGCTCAGAGGTAATGTTAGAAAGTATTTTTTTCACAGAGAAAGTTGTGGATGCATGTAACAGCCTTTCTGAGGAGGTTGTGGAGTCAGGAACAGTGGGAGAATTCAAGAATGCATGGGACAGGCATAAGGCAATTCTAGTGGGGGGGCAGGAGGAAGTAATCTGTTGATTAACTACAGTCTGCAGCTTATCCATCAGGTAGGGAAATGGGCAGACAGGGTGGGCCAAGTGGTCCTTAACTGCCACCAAATTCTATGTTTCTATGTAAAATGGAACTGCAGACAAAATCAACAGCAAGCAATTGTGCAGTTACATCAGAACCCAACCTAGCCAAATCATATGAAGATTCATCACTGTAAGTCTTCTGTATTATGTAGACTGTAACACTTATCAGTTGTAGAGTAAGTTAGCACATCTGAACTTATTTGCTGCATATGCATCTCAGTTGCTAAGGGGTCCTGAACATTTTCACCCTCCCTCAAGCCAAGCAAGCTACAGTATGTCTAGCAATAACATGGATGGAAAGATTATGCCATATTTTCAACAAGAAGTTAACATTTTAAAAAGACAGTGCTGTAGACTAAGAAGCAGCATGTGTAGGTGAATTCACCATGCTAGCCAAGATATGTTCTGGTTGCGTTCCACAAGGCTAACCAGTGGGAGTAGTAAGGGAAAGGGATATAAATCTAAAATAGAACCATTTAACCCATTTGTGATTTAAATTTGCATGACAGAAATGTGGCTTCCAGAACTGGACACCATATTCCAAATGGGGCCTCATCAGTGATCTACACAGTGGCATCACCACCTCCTTCCTTCTGCTGGTAATATCTCTCCCTATGCACCACAGCAAAACACAGGTTCTCCTCACAGCTTTGGTACATTGTTTAGCCACCTTTAGGTCATCCAATATGATTACCCCCAAATTCCTTTCCATTTTGAGGACCATCTGCTCCCCCCACCCCGTAATCCTTCCCTGGGTTCCTGCAAGCCAGATGCATGATTCTGCACTTTCTTGCATCAAATCTCAGCTGCAACATTTTGGACCATTCCTCTAGTTTTCCTAGGTTCCTCCTAATTTTTTGCACTCTTCCCAAAGTGTTCATCCTGTTGCAGATCTTAGTGTCATTCACAAACAAGCACACATTCCCTTCCAGCCCCTCTGCAATTTCATTTGTGAATACATAAAATAGGAGGGGGCCCAGGACTGATCCCTGTGGCACCCTGCTGGTCACACTCCTTTCCTTTGACTGAACACCATTTACCATGACTTTCCATCTTCTATCTTTCAACCAGTTCCTAACCCAGTTTACCACCTTGTGACCCACTCCCATGCTGCTCAGCTTGTTTGCAAGTCATACATGGAATGGTATCGTAGGACTTACTAAATGCAATTCATCGTTATGTTTAAGCCCATGAAATACCCTTATCAAGTTAATGGCATTTGCAGCTGTAGTTTTTTTTCTCCATGCCTCCTTAACAATTCCACACAACTTCACTAACTTCATTATGCAGCTGTGGTGGATCTGACCAGATTTTGTTTTTCCTTTTGTCGCTTATGTACTTAAAGAAGGTTTTATTTTCTCCTTTAACCCCCAGCGCTCTGTCTTCCTCAGTGTGTGCCTTTGCTTTTCTGATCACCCTTCTAGCCTCCTTCAAGCTGCACTTGTATGCCTCCCTATCTATTTCTCTGTTTGAGTCCTTGTATCTTTGGAATTCTAGTCTCTTTTCCCTCAATGCAGCTGCCACCTCCTTTGTGAACCATAGCAGATTTCTTTTTTCCTTCATCTTACTGACTAGCCTGGAGTATTTTGCAATAACATCTGCTAGTGCTTCTCATGTTTATCCAACATTCCTCTACCCCTCCTTTTGCCTTCTTCTTTAGGATATCCCTAAAGCACATTCTCATCTGATTGAAGTCTGTTCTTCTGAAGTCTATGACCTGTGTCTTAGTGTGGCTTGTTTCTTTGGCCTTTTTGACCTTGAACAAGACAGATTTGTGGTCACTTGACCCCAGATGGCACCTCACCTCCACCTCCTGGACCTTGCCGCTGTTTGTGAGCACCAGGTCCAGGACAATGTTTTCTCTAGTGAGGGCCGCAACAAGCTGATTAAGTCCAGCTCCTCCCAAGGTGTTTAGGAAATTTCTGCTCCTAGTTGTGGATGATGTGCAGGAGTTCCAGTCCATGTCCGGGAAGTTGAAGTCCCCCATCAGCATGACCTCTCCTTTTTCAGCCATCTTTAGTATGTTTTCAAGCATTGCTTTGTCTCTGTCTGCACCTTGTGAGGGAGGCCTGTATATCACTCCTAGTCTGAGGGCTGAGCATGAGCTCAGTTTGAGAGTGACCCAGAGTACCTCAGATTCATCTTGGGACATTTGGACTTCCATAGCTTTTATGTCCTCCCTTATATATAATGCAACCCCCCAACCCATGTCCTTTTCTGTCTTTCTTGAATAATTTGTAACCTGGGATTGTAACATCTCATTCATGGCTCTCGTTTAGCCATGTTTCTGTGATTGTGACCCAGTCCAATCCTGCATCTGCTATTGTGGCTGAGAGTTCTGGGCTTTTGCTAGCCAGACTCTGGGCATTGGCCAACATTGCCTTCCAGAGTCCAGCATCCTTGATCTTTTGTTTCCTTGTACTTTGTTTAACTTGTACAACCTTTGTGCGCTCCTGTTATTTATGACTTTGTGATTGACAGTGGGTGCTGTTACAAGGCTCTAGGGGGGATGGTGACTGGAGTTCTATATTTCTGCTCCCATCTGATCACTACCACCCCATCCTCTAGTTGACTTCCATTCAGAGTTATCTGCAGATAATAGGAGGAAAGGCAGATCCAAGCCCTAACCCCCTTTAACTTTACTACAACTCTTCTTCCTGTAACCCTTAAAGTTAACAGTATTTCAATGGGCTTACACAACTTAGTGAGGATTTATGCTTGTGCAGCTTTGTTAAAAGTCTGAAGGTATTTGAATGAATGTGTTGTTGATTGTACTAGGAATACTTTGGCCATTTTCAATCTCTGTTCCATGGGGAACTGTTACCCTGTCTGGGTACTGTGAAGACAAAGGAACTCTCTTCAGGAGGGTTCCACCCCTAGAAGTGCCATGGGAACAAATTCCTTTCCACTAAAGGTACTTTAAGAAGTAGCCGTAAGGAAAGACAGGTGTGTCACTGGAGGAGATGGGAAGGATGGTGGGGCAAAGAAATGGTGCTTCTGAGTGAGACTGGTGGGAGTGGACTTTAATAGCTCAGACAGGCCGGGCGGGGCTGGTTGCTCCCACCAACTGAATTTACAAAGAAACATAGAAACATAGAAGTTGTCAGCAGAAAAGGACCCCTTGGCCCATCCAGTCTGCCCTAAAAACTATGATACCTGTTATCGCACTGCAGACCCTACTTGATCTGTGGTCTTATCCTCCAACCCTATTATTAAGGTCCCCTGGTGTTTATCCCATGCATGCTTGAAACCTGCCACTGTTTTGGTACCTATTACCTCTGTTGGTAATCTGTTACAGGCATCCACCACCCTTTAAGAAGAAGTATTTCCTCACATCTCCTCTGAGCCTCCCCCTTCCAGCTTCATATCATGCCCTCTCATCCTTGAACATCTATTTCTATGTAGAATGCCACCATCCTGTACCTTATTGATACCCAAGGTTCCCATGTTCCTTTCTATTCTCTAAAGAGTACATATTTAATTCCTTGAATCTTTCTCTGTAGGGCTTTTGATGCAGGCCATGCACCATTTTGGTTGTCCTCCTCTGCATTGCCTCTACCAGATCTGTGTCTTTCTTGAGATGAGGCCTCCAGAACTGGACACAGTACTTTAGGTGGGTCCTCACCATTGATCTATACAGGGGCAACACCACTGTCCTCTTTCAACTTGAGATACCCCTCCTGTGTAACCCTGCATTCTACTGACCTTACTTACTGCCTGCCTGATCACACTGCCTTGCCACCTTCAGGTCATCAGATATGATGACCCCCAGGTCCCTTTCCTGTTTTATAGTTGCCACCCCTCCAGTTGGTATGTTGTCCTAGGGTTCTTGTGCCCTATGTGCATAATTTTGCACTTTCTGGCATTGAAACCTAGTTGCCATACCCTTGACCATTCTTTCAGTTTTTTCAGGTCCTTCCTCATTCTGTCTACCCCTTCAGGTGTGTTCACTCTGTTGTAGATTTTTGTGTCATCTGCGAACAGGCATACCTTCCCTTCTTGCCCTTCTGTGATGTTGCTAATGAAGACATTGAAGAAGACTGGTCACAGAACTGACCCATGTGGCACCCCACTGGTTACCTTTCCTTCCTCCAAGTGTACTCTATTTACCATCACCCTCTGGCTTCTGTTAGCCAATTATGTACCCATTTTACTACCTTGGGACCCATCCCAACTGCAGGCAAGCCTTTGATTTCAATGGGCTTATGCAACTTAGTGAGAAGTTAAGCTTGTACAACTTTGTTGATAGTCTGAAGGTATTTGAATGAATATGCTGTTGATTGTAATAGGAATACTTTGGCTGTTTGCATTGTCTGTTCCACAGGGAACCACCACCCTGTCAGGGTACGGTGAAGGCAGAGGAACCCTCTTGAGGAGGGTTCCACCCTTAGCAGTGCAGTGGGAACAAATTCCTTTAGGTTAAAGGTATCTTAGGAAGGAGCACCAAAAAAGCGCTGAGCAGCAAGTAGTGACACAGAGCTTATGTGAGGATGGCTTGACAGCAATGAGTGATGATTGGAAACAGACATAGACTGAACTGAGCGATGACTGAAAGATATCAGAAATGACAGTAGAAGAGGCATGACTTCTGCAAGGGAGAGGGAATAGCAAATGGGAGGAGGTCCACCATCCAACCCCAACTGACAACAGAAACTTACCTGTTTGTTTTTATGACTACCCAATTTTATGACCTTTGGCATGGAGGAGAGGAAAAGAACCTATGGGGATCCAAGGCCTTGGTTGCCTCCTTTCCAGGATTGGGATAAATTAGTGACGGCCCAGCTACTGCAATTTAGAGACCCAATTCAGGGGAAATATTTGAGGGAAGGCTCTCACTCTATCCCTCTAACGGAAAGCCATGGGGGTGCTGCAAACAAACTCTGCAGCTAAAAGAGGTGCCCTGTGCTGAGGCTCACCCCACCCTCCACCCCCCAAAACAGGAGGAGGAGGAGAGCAACAATGGCTGAAAAGCACTCACCAAGCCTCCATGGATTGAGGTCTAAAGAGAAAGCCAAACTCTTGAGGGCAAGGCATATGAGGAACCCTTGAGAGTTCTGAATTGGAAATGCCTGATCTTTGCCCTTGAGGGGCAGAGGAATGAAAAGAGTTGGAGACCAGTTGACCCTTAGGTGGCTATATGGGGAAAAGCTTTTGAAGGTGCTGCCAATGCTCTCTGCACAGCTAAAGGAGCCCCTTTGGACTTAGAGGCCCCACCCTCTGAGAACTGAACTCTTAAATGCCACATCAAGAGGTGCTGCCGAGTCACTCTGCATGGCCAAAACTTCCCCTGAGCATAAGACATTCACACCCAAAGGGCAGAGAGAGAAGGACCATGCCCAACAAGTGACTCATCATCATTATGTGGACTTCATAGGGGCAGAGCAAGACAGTTGGCTTAAGCGCAGAGCCCTGGTGCCATACAATGGCTGTGGCTGCCATGCATCTGAAGGGAGGAGTAGTAGGAAGTCATGGAAAAACCTGACAGGCATGAGCATATGGAAGAAAGGAAATATGAGTAAAGCTGAATACTGATTTTTATCTGAATGCAGGAGTAGCGGAAGACTGCGGCGAGCCTGACAGTCATGAGCACATTGAAGCAATGAAATGTAAGTGAGACTGAATGGCTTCTTTTATCTGAATGCAGGATTAGTGGTAGGCTGTGGCAGAGCCTTATGTTCATAGCTGATTGAGATATAGAATGACAACTAGAACATTTTTTATGAAACTGAATGGTACAAGCTTAGACTGAAAGAGGAATGCATGCCAACCAGTTCCATAAAGAAGTTAATGTTAGTTGCTGATGCACTGCAAGTGAGGTTGGCAGAGGCAGTAAAAATAACAACTTAAACTGCTATGTAAAGCAGGAGTATATGGGAACCGAACACTAGGGAGAATGACTGCTGCAGTAAAAAACAAAGTACTCAGCAGGGAGGGTAACCCGTGTTATGGGCGACTCAAACTGAGTGACTCAATTTGAGCACCTGCAGGGTTAGCGAATGTTGAAGAATAGCAAGGGTGAGGGAATAGCGATTGCTATAGCTAGTATAGCAAATCAAGTCTGATTGAATAAGGATAAGAGGTTTTTCTGGGCAGGCAACTTTTGAGCTGCTTGTTTGGTATGACCGCTACTGTCACTGTCTTCGATGCTGGTGGACCTGGCTTCAGGACTGGGTAGGGGTTTCTGTAGATTCTGTATTTTTTGGGGGGGTAATTTTTTTTTTTTATGCTGAAGTCCCATTAGCCCTGCCCCCCCCACCTGCAGGTTGCCCACCCCAACAGTCTCCCCTTCTTGAGTTACATCCCCGCTTGAGTTTCTCCCCCTCTCTGAAATGTGCCCCCTTGAGTTGATTATATAAAAATAGGGTTGTGTGGGGGAGGTAATATCACCCCCCCCCAGAGAACATAGGGATCTGTCACTGATTTTGGTGTTTGGTGCAGTGTACATTGCCATTATTGTATTTCGGTGAAGTACACTCACTGTTAAGCTGTGGCAGCACTACATTCTGCCAGTCCAAAAGCCCCAGTGGAGTGATGCCTTTCCTATCTTCTTCTATTTTCTTAACTAAAATCTGTTGTACAACAGTGTCTCCATCGTCTATTCTTTATTCTTTTTAAGACCCTGATGTAGGTTGGCCACCTACATCAGCCTTAACTCAATCTCATTAAATCTTTTTCCTACTGCCTTAAATTCTTGTTTCCAATATATCTATCCCTCACCAAAAACTCCCCAAGCTATGCATCATGTTAAGGTCCAGCATACTAGCTGGCTGAAGTGAATTAAGGTACATGCTATGGCATACGATGCAGAAGTACAGTATTCTTAATGAGGTAGATATGATTGTAAGCTGATTATGTTAAAAGAATAAAAAGCAGTAAATACTATATAGCAAAAGCAATTCTGATTATGAAGGGGGTGTAGAAGTAAGCTACTGATATATATAGTGTTCTATTATAACAGCAACCTTTGGTTCAGTGGAGGGCAACTGTTTGCTCTATTGTCTGCTGCTCCATAGTGTAAACGGTGCAAGTGTAATAAAAACAAGAAAACAAAGAAAGGTGGCTAATGAGACCACCACTGGAGCCACGGACTCAACGAAACTTGTACAAGCCACCAAAAAAAGTCAGGCTGCAACAGTGTACCGGTAATAAGACCAATAATCTAGGTCTAGATAAAAAATGCTGTAATTCAAAAAGCTTAAGAACATATAGCAAGCAGCACCCTCATCCTCGTGGCATGCACACACCACATGGCCAATGCGTTTCACATCACTCATGCTTTGTCAAGGCTGAGTACATTACAGTAATCCATTCCTTTTAAAAGCACATTCTTAAAGAAACACATCTAAATAGCAGCATCTCTCAAATACAGCTTAAAGTGCCTATCACCAATAAAATACATAAATAAATACATTTATATACCCCTCTATAACTAACACTCACATGGTATATAGAGACATCTAACTGAGAATATATACACACTTCATTTGTTCTATAAAACATAGAGCACAAAAGAGAGGTCACAAAGAGAAAATACAAAATAAAGGATTATAACTACATATATCAATATGGCTATATATATAAAACTATATACACATTGTCTAACAGAATACATTTAAGATAAGTGGCATCTATAAATTACCCAGCATATATGATACTTGTGGCAATAGTGCCATATATACATCTACTTAATTATTTTCTCTTTTTATGTTGGCGTGCTTGTGCATCCAACATCTCGCGGTAGTGCAGATCTGGAGCCTCGGTCGCTGTTCGGCGAATGCAGGGCACGCACCAGTAGGTGCGTCCCTCATTCCCCAATCAGCCTGCATACAGGCACCACACCATGCATACTAATGTGGTGAGCACATCTAAGGAAAGGTCTGTTGCAATGCAAGCAAAGATCATCACATGCAGCGGACCCTTCCTATGTGCTTCGCCAGCTAGAAAAATGGCGGCACAGTGGCCGCCAAACTACCAACTTCGGCTGTGCCCAATCCCCTTGTCAGCTTACCCTGCCCCTTAAGTGCAGCCAGAGCCCACTCCCTGTTGGCAGAATGTTCCCCCCGCTGCTTGCCTGGCCGATGGGTGCCCAATCCCTGGGCCGGCATCCGCCTCCCCTTCCCACTTTAACGTGCCGACAGAGAGCCCACCCCGTCAGTCATGATGTCCCTCCCCTTTCTGTGCTGATGGGGTGCCCAATCCCCACCAGCTACTGTACCCCCAAAAGAAACCACCTGTAAAAAGAAACCATCCAAGATGTTTTTTTTTTTTACTACCTGTAAACAGAAACGGTCCTCGTAGTCTCCCTACCCACCACCCTCACCCACCCACTGTGCACTCCTGCCTCCCTCACCCCCCACCCCATACTTACTTCTGGAGCTCAGAGTGACGATCTTGGTGGACCGGAACATGTCTTCACTCTTCAAAGCCGACCGTGAACTGAGGAAATGCCGGTAGCTGTATAATGCAATAAATAGGGTTTTTTCCACTTTGATGCATATCTCGGGCATTTTGGGGAATTTGTGCGCCAAATTTTCAACATGGGGTTTTTTGGACCCCTCCTCATGAATTCTGTCACTGTTATGACATTAATCGGTCCCAAAAGGTGATTTCGCAATCACTGCATGGAATCACCTTTCAGGACCAATTAACACAAGGACAGTAGCAGTGTTCATGAGGTGGGCTGTCAAAAAGCCTATGCTGAAATTTGGTGGAAAAATCCAAATGGTTGTTTCGAAAGCGCAGACAGTAGTTGCTACACGCTCATAACTTCACGAATTCACAATATTTTCATGCCAGATTTTCAACATTGTCATTTTTCTACACCTCCTTGTGAACAGTACAGCTGTCATTTTTCACATCCTGGCCGAAATGTGTTTCCGCACTTCTGGTGCACAATACCGCAGTTGCTGTGGGAAATCAGTGTTTGGGGCAGATTACAAAAATGACAGTGACACTATTCATGAGCAGAGGTCCTAAAATGCCTATGTTAAAAATTTGGTGATGATAATCCATAAAATGACTGTGTTACAAGCGTGTGTTGTACAGTTTGCACGCACGCTCGTAACATTGTGCATTTGTAATGGTTTCACTCTGGATTTTCACCATTGGCATTTTTTACACACCTCTTGATGAACAGTACAGCTGTCATTTTGCATATCCCTGCGGAAATGTTTTCGCATGTCAAAACAGAATAATATGATCGCTGTGCAAAATCACTTTTGGGACAGTTTGAGGAAATGATAGTGACACTGTACATGAGCAGAGGTGCTAAAATGCCTATGTTGAGAATTTTGTGCTGAAACTCCATAAAATGACTGTGTTACAAGTGTGCATTGCGCATTTCCCACGCACCCTTGTAACTTCGCAAATTTGCAATATTTACATGCCACATTTTCACCACTGCCATTTTTTTACACCTCCTTATGAACAGTACAGCTGTAATTTTTCATATCCTGCCAAAAATGTCTTTCCGCACTGCACTACCAAAGCCAATGCCAGCGCGACAACATTCGGCATTGACAAATGCTTGTTTAAGAAAGGAACAATACTGAAACTGCCATTTAAACCTTTTTATCCATTTTCTCTTAACATGTATTGCCATTTGCTTTCTGCTTCTAACAATTTATTATCTGACTCCCCATGAATATTCATAGATACTTTTTCAAGTCCTTGGAACGTAAATTTATGTTCACATCCAGAGTTCATTATGTGGACTGCCAAAGCATTAGTTTTGTCCTTCTTTTCTATGCTACTCAAATGTTCTGACATTCTATGTTTTAAGGGACTTTTTGTCTACCCAACATAGAAATGTTTGCACACACAACTAGCAAGATATACAACGTAGGTAATAATACAGTTCACAAAATGTTTCATTTTGTATCTTTTACCTGTAACAGGATGTTCAGAAAAGTACCTGACTGTATATGTGTGCAGAAAGAGCAGTTTCCACAAGAAAAAGTTCCTTCAGGTAACTTTGGACATACATTCTTCACTGGTGCCACGTATAAACTTTGTGCAATAATGTCAGAAATGTTCCTTCCTCTCTTGTATACCACTCAGGGGCGCTGTTCTGCCACTTTCTTTAATCTTGGTTTTAATGTTAACAAGTTCCAGTTTTTGTGCAAAATCTCTTGAATCTCATAGCTTTGAGGATTATATTCTGTAATAAAATTGGGACAATTTAAAGCATTTGTTCTTTTACTAATTTCCCTCTTTTTTAACACCTCATTTCGATTCATTGTTTTCACTGTTTCCTCAGCTTTTTCCACAATAGCCCAATTATAGCCTCTAGCATAAAATCTTTCTCTCAACACCTCACTATATAATTCAAATTTTTCATCAACATTTGTATTTCTTCTTAGGTGTATAAATTGCCCTTTTGGAATGTTAGGCAAGTTGTATATAGTTTTATATACATAGGCATAGGGACATATGTAGTTATGATTCTTTATTTTGTATTTTCTCTTTGTGACCTCTCTTTTGTGCTGTATGTTTTATAGAACAAATGAAGTGTGTATATATTCTCAGTTAGATGTCTCTATATACCATTTGAGTGAGTGTTAGTTGATAGAGGGGTATATGTATGTATGTATTTATTTATGTATTTTATTGATGATAGGCACTTTAAGCTGTATTTGAGATATGCTGCTATTTAGATGTAATGTTTCTTTAAGAATGTGCCTTTAAAAGGAATGGATTATTGTAAGGTATTCAGCCTTGACAAGGCATCAGAGTGACATGAAACGTGTTGGTCACGTAATGTGTGCGTGCCACGAGGATGAGGGTGCTGCTTGCTATATGTTTTTAAGCTTTTTGAATTAAAGCATTTTTTATCTAGACCCAGATTATTGGTCTTATTACTGGTACACTGTTGCAGCCTGACTGTTTTTGGTGGTTTGCAATAAAAACAAACCTGTATTGAAGCAGGATCTGCTGGCACCGAGCGGCAAAACCTTTTCTTTTGCTGCCGCTTGGTACTCATATTTTAAACCCCCTCCTTGCAACCACAAATGTTTAAAAAGGGACTCCCAGCTGCTGGCTTTATGTCTGAAAGAAAATACTGTGCCAGCTAGCTGTTGTTGAGTCAGTAAAAACATGTGCAGCTAGTCCAGGCTACTGTTACATTGAAAAGAATCCTGAACTGAGTCAGGATTACCACAGAGCGGCAAACTTTTTCCTTTTGTCTTTGCCGCTGCTCCATGGCTTGCTGCTACATTCCCTGATGCCCTTAGCATGAATGAAAGACCCTGCATGGTGTTATAAGATAAACAGAGAGAGAGAGAGAGAGCGCAAAAAGAATTATGGAAAGAGAGGGGCACGCTTGCTCCTCCCTTGCTCTCTCCCTCAGCCACAAATCATGTGTCTCAGTTCAAGCAGGGCAGCAGTAACTTTCACTTTCTGCCATCTCGCTCCAAAATCAACACCACACACTCTGCAAAGTGAGTGTTTTATGTACAAGGGACAGTGGTGTCCAAAATAAAGAGAATAAAGGACTGCTGCCCTATAAATAAAAAAGGGCTTAAACAACACATACCTGACCAGATAAAATAAAATCCTCAGTACAAAGCAGAGCAACGAATACATGCTATTTCTTCAGTCTGTGCTCTGCAATATATATGAAAAAAGTCTATGGTCTTAAACATATATAAGGTGCTATCTCTGTCCAACTGTTATAAATAACAAGTGCATATACATTATATTCTGACTGACCTGTTGGCAAGCTAATCAGGACTGGGTAGTTTCTACAGTATAGGGGGACAGTGGCCCCTAGAGGGCTGTATTTATACAAAAATGGTTGAGCTTGCATCCTGGAAAAAGAGGAGTTTCTTTAACAGGGACTTCAAGGTTTTGTCCCAGAATAAACCTTAGCCAAAGCAATGTTTTGAAATGTAAGATCATTATGAATGTAGCATAATCAAAAAGGCTTAGAAATAACCCTCTTTAGTGTTGCATGGGTCAGGTTATGAGCCTTTAGGAATTGTTTCAGAGATAATTCCATTTTGTGGGTTGGATTACCCATAAGTGGGAGGGCTATATAAACCCACCCCAAACACCTTGAGTTAGATTAGCTGCAAAGCCAGTCTCACTTGCCTGAAGTAAGGTAAGCAAAAGGACTTGTATCTGAACAAGTATTGGCCTCAACACAGCAGGAAAGCTGATGGATAGTATTGGGATAACTGAGGGAAGGTGAATTGAGTTCTTCAATATAGCCTTGAGCTAATGTTTATTCTTTGTTTTGTGAACTGTATTATTTCTATTTATTATTTTTATACTTTCTTATAAAATAAAACACACTGAGGTATGTTGTATCTTAATGACTGTGTCCCATGTTATTCTTTCACTCATGTACCTGCAACATAATCTAGTCACTGTTCTGCAGTTGCTAATATGACATGGAAACAGCAGGGAGTAGCTGCCTAGCTAGGAGCCAGGTGAAAACAGTTAACAATTGCAATTAAACTGAAGGATTGCTAAAGGTATGGAAAAACAGGAAAATGGGAGCCTGAATAGCACAAATCAAAGCAAATGGGGACAAAAAGATGCTAGAAAAACTAGAAAGCCCCCCAAAAATGAAGCAAACTGAAAGAAACACAAGGCACAGGAAAACAGGAATAGAGCAGAAAACAGACAACAGAGAGAAGCAGAAACTGCAACCAGGGAGATAGAAAGCAAAATACTGACCTAGAAAACTAGAGAAGTACAAACCAAGCAGAAAGTCCAAGCACAAAGGGGGTAGGAGACAAACACCAGAAATAAAAGGGGGCAGAGCCTCCAGCTGCAGCAAAGAGACAGTGCTTCTCAGTGAGACTGGCCAGAGCTGACAAATAGCTGAGGCAGTGGGGCATGGATGGTTGGTCCCACCCATTGGACTGCAGACAAGCCTTTGAAAAACATTTTAAAAATGGTCAGCTACCTTATACATATTGTCCAGTCTTCCTGGTAACATTTCTTCTTACAAAACACAAGTCTTAAAATCTTTTACAAATTATCATCACAGGTACATATGGGTTGGCAGACAGGGTGCTCATATTGGTTTCAGTTGGAGATGAAGTTTGTTATGATGTGGGACTTCTCTTATGGGGCTCTGGATTTATGCTTCAAAAAATGATTGATGTGGTACCAGGGTGGTTGCTCTCACTGGATGTTTTCCAGTGCTGCCAAAACCATGTATCTGAATGATGAATGACAGCTTTAAATTATGTCTCTGACTGCTCCCTTAAGACATCTCAGTTGGACATCCTTGGCACTGTTCAGACTTCAGCTGAAGATATTTTTGGTCATTAAGGGGATCTTCCAGATCTTCCCTAGGTACAAATAAAAAACAAATCAGGGAGTAGTCTGTTCCTAAAAAGGCCACTTAGAGTCATGCAGAGAATAGGAACATAGGATCACTCACCCATGAAATTATTTCAAAAGTTAAAAGATTTATTCATGTACACTTCAGAAGGAAACACCCCTTACAGTTAACAGTATAAAAAGTTTTAAAAATTGTCAGTTACCTTATCTATCGTCCACTGCTCCTGGTAATATTTCTTCTTACAAGACACTTACATTAAAATCCTTTACAAAATATCATCACAAGTACATATGGGTTAGGAAACAGGGTGCTCATATTGGTTGCTGTTGGTGATGAGGTTTGTGATGGGGTGGGTCTTTTGTTATGGGGCTCTGGATTTATGGTTCAAAAAGTGGTTGATGTGGTACCAGGGTGACTGCTCTTGCTAGATGTGCAATATGCAATTATCACATGTGTCTTACTAATGTCTATGCCCAGTAGACTGCAGTGACTAGAGTAACTCAGGGTGGAAGGTGGTTACCCTTAATGATAGGAGCCTTGGGAGGAAAACTGCAGAGTTACAGGTGCTCATGGCAGAGGGAGAGGTGGACATTGTAGCCATCACAGAAACATGGGCAACCCAATATAATGACTGGGACCTGTCTGTACCAGGGTACAGGTTATTTCGTAGGGACAGGGTGATTGGGAAAGGAGAGGGTGTGGCACTATATGTGAAGAAAGGACTGAAGTGTGTAAGGGAGGAAAGGGAGGAGGGTAGTACAGAGTAACTTTGGATGCAAATCCAGGATTCCAAGAATAGGATTCTTAGAATGGGAGTGGTGTACAGGCCACCATCTCAGACGGAGGAGTTAGACAGGGAACTAGCAGAACAGATCAGGAGGAGCTGCGAGAAGGGTAGTGTGGTGATTGTGGGGGACTTCAACATGCCGGGAGTGGACTGGAGTACCCCAACAACCAGGAGCAGTAGGGAGCAGGTACTGCTGGATGCCTTCCAGGACAGCTTCCTGCTGCAAATGGTCAGTGAACCAACCAGGTTAGGAAATACTCTTGACCTTGTGCTTGCAAATGGGGACTTTGTGAGAGAACTTACAGTGGAGGAACCACTGTCAGGGAGTGACCACCACTCAGTATGGCTCACATTGGATATGGGCAAGGAAGGAGTGAAATTGGGCACAAGAGTGCTGGACTTCAAGAGGACCAACTTTGAGAGGATGGGGGAAGTGGTAAAAGGGTACCTGGCCAGAATTCAATCTAGTATGAACACTAACCAGAGGTGGGAGCTCATAAAGCTGGGGATAGTGGAGGCAACCAAAATCTGCTGCAAGGCCCAGATCAAGAAGGCTAGGGCTAAGAAACCAATCTGGTTGAGCAAGGTCGTCATGGAAAAGGTAAGGAGAAAAAGAGCTGCCTTTAGGAAGTACAAGAAAACAGGGAGGGGGGAGGACAGGGAGGAGTACTTGACAGAATCGAAGGAGGTGACAAGGCAGTAAGGGGAGCCAAACCATCTACGGAACTCAGGCTGGCACAAGGCATTAAGAAGGGGAGAAGGACTTCTTTAGGTACATCAGGGAGAAAAGGAGCTGTAAGGACCACATAGTAAGGATTAGGAAGAAGGAGGGTTGGGTGGAAGCAGGGTGCGATAAGGCAGAAGCACTAAATGAGTACTTCTGCTCAGTATTTACTAAAGAGAAGAGGGGTGACACCCAAGGGGGGGAGAAATGGCAGAAACGGGGGAAGGGGTGACAGATGGGGAAATCATGGAGGGCAGAGTTTGAGAGGGTTTGAAGGCACTGAGGGTGGACAAGGCACCAGGCCCAGATTGCATCCACCCCATGTACTTAAGGAGCTGGCAGAGGTCCTTGCAGGACCTCTGGCAGACTTATTTAATGCCTCACTACATTCGGGGTATGTACCTCAAGACTGGAGGATGGCTCATGTGGTGCCCCTCCACAAGAGTGGCTCCAAGGATGAACCAGGAAACTACAGACCAGTGAGCCTCACATCCATCATGGGTAAGCTAATGGAGACTATCCTGAAGGAGAGGCTGGTGGCCCTCCTAGAGGCCAAAGGACTACAGGACAGCAGACAGAATGGCTTCATAGGGGGCAGATCCTGCCAAACCAGCCTGGTGGAGTTCTATGACTGGGTAACTAGGCAACTGAACAGGGGCCATGCAGTGGATGTCCTGTATCTGGACTTCAGTAAGGCATTCGACTCAGTGCCGCATGGAAGGCTGGGAAGTAAGTTAGTAGGCACAGGGGCAGGTGCAAAGCTGGTGAGATGGGTAGGAAACTGGCTTCAGGGGAAGGCAACAGAGGGTGGTGGTGGGGCGGGGGCTCTCACACCCAAGGGTAGTGATGAGCGGTGTTCCACAGGGCTCGTGTTGGGACCAGTGTTGTTTGGGATATTCATTGCAGACATATCATGGGACATCAAGAGCAAGATCAGTCTGCTTGCTGATGATACCAAGGTAGGAGCGGTAGTGGATGACCTAGGGGGATGGCAGTGGTTGCAAGATGATCTAGCAAAGCTTAAAACCTGGTCAGACACCTGACAACTGGGGTTTAATGCCAAAAAGTGCAAGGTGCTGCATTTTGGGATGAAGAACCCAAGGAGGAGTTACCAGCTGGGAGGAGTGCAGCTGGCCCAGACAGAGGAGGAGAAGGACCTGGGGGTGCTCATTACAGGGTCAATGAACAACTCGGTACAATGTAGGAAGGCAGCTGCAAAGGCCAACAAAATACTGGGTTGTATTGCACGGGGTATATCCTCGAGGAGGAAGGAGGTGATTCTGCCACTGTATAGGTCATTAGTTAGACCGCACCTGGAGTACTGCGTGTAGTGGAGCCCGTATCTGAAGAGGGACATTAAGTTACTGGAGAGGGTGCAGTGCAGGGTGACAAAGATGATCAAGGGGCTGGGGGACTTATCATATGAGAGGAGGTTGAGGGAGTTGTACATGTACTCACTGCAGGGTAGGAGGGACGGGGGGACATGATTGAAACCTTTAAATACATGAAAGGAATAAACAAGACAGGTACAGAGGGGCTGTTCAAAGTAAGGGAGGGGAGGGGAGGGACACCAGGGGCCATGATACTGAGACTGGAGGGAGGGAGGAAGGTTCAGGAGGGAGATGAGGAGACACTTTTTTACAGAGAGGGTGGTGGCTGGGTGGAATACGTTACCTGCAGAAGTGGTATCCAGTAGAACAGTGGACTGCTTCAAAAGGGTATGGGACAGGACAAGGGGGAGGGTTAATGAAGGGGAAGGGTGGAAGGGAGGGGCAGCTGCAGAATAAGGGGTGCTAGCTGCACATTCGAGCAGACTTGATAGGCCTTTATCTGCTGGCAAATTTTGTATGTTCGTATGTTTAAAAAATACAACCCTATTTAAGTAGAAATAGGCTAATAATTCTTGGAGGGGATTTTAATTGCAGACTATCAAAACTGTATAGACTGGGAACTCCAGAAAAATTATACTGTCATACACATTTTTTGAATAGCATGTTATCAACTGCTGGGCTTCAAGACAGTTTTAAGGCTGTAAAACTAGCTGGTGGAATGAAATATGTCTGTGGCACTCTCACCACCAGAATTGAGTATCACTTTGTTTCCTTGAAGATTCAGGTCCAAATGGCCTCAATGGGGAGGGTGGGGTTGAGACCTTGGGTCACTTAGCCGTATCATGCACTTGCTCCATTGGTCACGTGGCCTCTGCAACAGAATGCCTTTGGAGACTGAACATTGCCCTCTTAGAGGATAAAAAAGTCCAGTATAAATGGTACCAACTAATCAAAGTCCAACAATCTATTAAATGTGCCTATGACAATTGTTTAGATTTGTGGGATGACTTTAAGCAAGAGTTTCAGAATTTTTCAAAGAAGATTGGTAGGAATAGGGATCAGAGGGAGTATCATGAATATCTTAAGGCCTGTGCTGATCTTTACCATTTGCTGTGTATTATGGCAGAGAACAAAGCAGAATTAAGAGAACAGATTACAGAAGAACAGGCCATGTTCCATTTCCAGCATAATAGAGCCCAGTCTCTGAAATATGGCTCATTATCTGGTACTCAAGGTTATAAACAGCACAGGGACATCATCCTGGGCTGCCAAGACTGTGTATCTAAAATACAAATGACAGCTTTATATTCTGTCTCTTATGGCTCCCATAAGATTTCTCAGTCGGGCATCCTTGACACTGTTCAAGTTTCAGTTGAGATTATTTTTGGTCCCCACCCTTCTCAAGTTTCAGAGGTTTCTCAGTATTAAGCAAACTGGAGGTCCCTCCACATTCTGGACATATTATCTTTGCTATGATTACAACTGTGATGCAAACTGAGGTTACAGATGCAGTATGGTCTCTGAGAAAAAACACTGCCCCAGGTTGTGACAGCCTGCCCCTAGAATTACATAAATCATTTCTGGATGCTCTAGGCCATGATTTTGTTGTTGTATTTAACTACATCGTAATGTTAAAAAGCACTAGTAAAACCATGGACCATACAATGTAGGAATATATGTATAAAAAGGGGGATAAGCCAAATGTAGTGAATTGGAGGCCACTATGCTTTCTTAATAACAATTTGAAAATCCTTTCCGACATTTTATCTCAACGTTTGGCCAAAACAGCTGTGCAAGTTATTTCCTCTATGCAGACCTGTGCTACACCACAAAGGTCCATTTTGTACAAAACCTGGAAATACTATGTGAAATTATTGAGAAGGGATCTTTTGCATGTGTCGAGGGCCTTCTCCTGGCACTTGAGTAGGAGAAATCAACAAAGTTATCTATTCCTATTTGTTTCAAGTCCTGCATACATAAGGCATTCCATCACTATTTAATCACATGCATTGCTGCCCTCTGTGTCCATGCTGTCATGGTTCCATTTGTTAATGGTGTCTTAGGCACAGACATTAAGGTGTACAGAGGTGTTACGCAAGGATGTCCTTTCAGTACATTGCTGTATACATTCTCTATTGACCTGTTATTACATTTCATTACATAGCATGCTAATATTCTGAGTATTTTTTTGCATCCAAACATTCCTCCTATTAAGACTCTGGTACGTGAAGATAACATCTGTAGTATCACTAACTTGGTATCAGTAGGCTCCGAGCTTCAAGCCAGCATGGACATTCAGCTCTGGCAGGTGCTAGATCAATTATAAAAAAAGTAAAGCTATAAAGGTAAGAACATGTTTTCCTGACTCTCAGGTTTCCACTGTTGCTAATACAGCAATAGTGGACCCTGACTTCATCCTGGGTCTTCGTTGTGGACAAGGAACCTGTGAGTTAAAAACTGGGAAGGGTAAACTAAATGCCGCCTAGGCCACCATATTTGCCTGGAAAAACAGTTTCACATAACAACAACAAAAAAAAAAGAGTCTATTTGATTCAGATTCTCAGACCTCTTTGCTTTAAAACCACAAGCTATTTCAAAAAATACTGTGATTCTGTTCTGTGTTTGTGTTTGTGCATACTACGAGTGTGTGACTGAGCCCTGCTGACATTTTGTCAGGAAGCAGGAATAGGGACTGTAGTTCTTTTGACCAGACTCGAGAACTACAGTTCAAAAAGGGACTTTTTAATTTTAATTTGGGGACTAGCATACACTTATACTCCACCAGCTCCACACATGAGTGGTTTTCGTGGAGTTTTAAAAAGGGCATTAAAAACATAAAATCTCGAGGGGCTCTGTGACCTTGTTTGAGTACTTCCAGGTCATGACATCCTATTTAAGCCTCCTGGTTTGTTTGTTCTGCTCTGCCATTTTTTTTTTTTTTGTAAACCTAAGCAGTGTGTGGATCTCTCTGCAGGCTCTTTGCTTTAAAACTACAGGCTATTTTAAAAAATACTGTGATTCTGTTCTGTGTTTGTGTTTGTTCATACTATGAGTGTGTGACTGAGCCCTGCTGACATTTTGTCAGGAAGCAGGAAGAGGGACTGTAGTTCCTTTGACCAAACTCGAGAACTACAGTTCAAAAAGGGACTTTTCATTTTTAATTTGGGGACTAGCATACACTTATACTCCGCCAGCTCCACGCATGAGTGGTTTTCGTGGAGTTTTAAAAAGGCATTAAAAACATCAAATCTTGAGGGGCTCTGTGACCTTGTTTGAGTACTTCCAGGTCACTCCTCTCCATTTGTGCACTTCTTATGTGAGGCAGGGTGAGCAAGGGAGCAGAGGCGTCTTGGACTCGTCTTGAGGCGTGCACTGAAGACAATTTTGGCTCAAAGCTAATGTGTTAAGAATGTTAGGCAGCAAGTTAGGTGGAATAATTATACGTGTTGTCACTTCACTTATACTTGTGAGTACTATTATACGTGGTTCTGTTGTTTCACCTCTAACGTGTGGTAATGGCATCCTCCTTAAATCTACCAAGCAATATTAATGTGTTTGTAACCACTGCTAAAGGGGAAACATGTATACAATGCACATCTTGCTATATGTTTAGCTTATCAGCCGATATTGCTGATAATCTCCCCTTTCAATGTGCAAAATGTACTGACAACATTGTATTACAATGTGAGAATAGCTTATACTATAAATGGATATTGGCATTTGAATCAAGAAATTATTCCGAACCTACAACAGTTCAAGATGCTTTACATGTAACAAATATCCCTTTAAATGAGACTTCCTCTACCTCTACTTACAGCATCCCTTCTGACAAAATAATATCTAGTGAGAATAATCACGTTACTATGAGTAGTTCAGTGATTTATCCATCTGATGTCTCTAAAAAAAGAGAGCTAGAGAAGATGAGAACAGTTTGGTAAACAGCATAGAAGATACAACTTGGTATAATTTGCAAGGGTCTAAAGCTACTATAAAAAAAAGGAGAAAGGCTGAGTATTTTAACATTCCACTACATAATAGCTTTGACCCATTGTCCACTGCCCCTGTCAATTCTAATTGTATTCCTATTGAGTCCCCTAATGAAGGATTAAATTCTAAAAACACTTCCCAAGTCATGGTTTATATGCCAAATTCTTCATCTCCACCACCTAATTCCACGACTGATATTCCTTTGATGATTTTGCTACTATTCAAACTGGTGAAGAGGCACCCTCTATGTGTGTTCCTAATATTGATGATTCACATACCAGACAAATATTTGTTCTGGGTGATTCCTTAGTTAAACATCTGGATAGGGTCTTATGCGAGCCTGACAAACATAATAGAACTTGTTCTAGTTTCAGTGGTGCAAAGATCTCAGATCTAACATATATGGTCAATAATATTATTAGCTCTCAAGACATAAATCCACTGTGTATTATTCATGTTAGAGCCAACAACATCTACAGGGACTCTGTTCAGAATATCAAATTAGCCTATGTTTCTATGACTAATAAAATGATTGATCTCGGGTGTGATATTATTTTTTCGGAGATTCTACACATACCACGGTACTCCCAGTTTCTTAATCATAAAATTAAAATTATTAACAACCGGCTTAGGCAATGGTGTTTATGACAGAATATTCAGTGCATGACCCATTGGGAAGAGTTCTCTGATAGATCTGAGCTTTACTGTCCTGATGGCTTGCATCTTAACAAACTAGGGAATGCATTGCTGAGTCAACAATTCCTATCTACAAATAACATAAATTGAAACTAAATAGTGGGGGGGAGGGGGAATGCAAATGTACACACCTCTTCGTCTCACTCTTATAAAGTCTCCAGTAAACAATTACAGTTTCTTAGTTTTAATGCGAGAAGTTTGACACAGAAATTCGATGAGTTACAAACTGTGATTTCAAATAAGGATTTTGATATTATTACGGTTTATGAAACATGGGGTGATTATAACTCCCACTGGATCAAGCAACTCCCTGGATATATCTCTTATTATCTGAATCGAAGTGAAAGAAAGGGTGGAGGTGTTGCCTCATTTATTAACAATAAAATCAACTCAGTCAATATTTCTAGTTCTATAAAAATTCATAATCTCCCGACTGTGAGTCTTTGGCTTAAAATTTTCCTATCCAAACAGGATTTTATCTTTGGGACATGTTATGTTCCCCCAAATTCATCTAGTTTAATTATGGATGCCATTCTTTAAGAATTTGAAATAGCTACTCAAATGGGTTATGTTATTATTACAGGGGATTTCAATCTCCCAGATATAAATTGGCAGTCATTCACAACATCTAGCAGTATTAGTAATAAGTATTTGTCCACTTGTTCAGAATTGGACTTACAGCAATGGATAACTTCTGCAACCCGAGGTAATAATATATTAGATCTTGTTCTGAGTAGTACCACCTTAGATATTAGGGATGTGCATATTTCATCACCAATTGGCAGCAGTGATCATAATTCTATTTTATTTAACTTGCAGAGACATATTGTCTTTAATACTAATTCTTCGATTATATACCTGTACGACAAAGCTGATCTTCACAGTATCAATCTATACCTTGAAAAAATAAACTGGTTATCTTTTTTTGATAACCAGTCCTTATATCAAAGTTAAGTACTTTTCAAATCACTTATTTTGACTCTTCGTGATACTTATATTCCATCAAAAAATAAGAATTCTAATGGGAAACAGACTCCTAGATGGATGAATAAAAACATAAAACATTAAATAAATATAAAAAATAAAAAACATCATAACTACCTAAATAATAGGACAACTTCTAATTGGGAATCCTATTTAAAATCAAGTAGGAAGTGTAAATTAGTCATCCGTAGGGCCAAATCTACTTGGGAAATGAAATTGGAAACAACAGCTAGTAAGTCTAATTCCAAACAATTTTACTCTTACATAAACTCCCTCAGGAAAAGTCCAAGTGTGGTGGGGCCTCTTGCAACAGAAAACATACTTATCCATGAGCCGAAAGTCATGGCTGATGTATTTAATAATGAATTTTGTAAAGTTTTCTCTGCATCAGAAGTTCAATCACCTGCACCTATGATTTCACCATCAGATACTTTTTTTCACATTCTCAGTTGAGTCTATTCGTAAAAAACTACACTTACTACAAGGTAAATTTTGTTCAAGCCCAGACAATATAGCAGGGCATTTACTTTACCTATTATCTAAACATATTTCCTTTCCACTCAAACTTCTATTCAACCTTTTTTTACAATATAATTTTATTCCTTGTGAATGGAAAGAGGCATTTGTGGTACCAGTACATAAGAAGGGATCAAAACATCTAAGGGAAAATTATTGGCCGATTAGTTTGACATCATCCACATGTAAGGTATTAGAAAGTCTGCTAAAGGATATTATTGTCCCTATTATTGATGCATCTGATTTGGAACAACATGGCTTTAAGAAGGATAGAAGCTGTCTGACAAATTTGCTCTGCTTTTATGAACATTTTAGTTCTTGTTTGGATAACCGGTTAGCCTGTGACATTGTCTTTACTGATTTCAGTAAAGCTTTTGACACCATGCCACACTGGGCTCTAATTCAAAAACTCACAAGTCTTGGTATTAATAGTCATATAATTACATGGATTCATAATTGGCTTTCAAACAGAACTCAAAAGGTGATGATTAATGGGGCATTTTCTAACTCTGGTAAAGTTTTAAGTGGTGTTCCACAAGGCTCGGTTCTCCGCCCCTGTCTTTTTCAGGCTTTTATATCTGATTTAACTAATTCCTGCCTTTCATTTACAATTAAATATGCAGATGATGTGAAGATCGGAGGACCATGTTCTAATTTAGACCAAATATCTTGTATTCAGCATGATCTTGATATTATTAGTACCTGGGTTAGTAAATGGGGCATGAAGTTAAACTCTACAAAATGCAAAGTAATGCATTTGGGTTCTAATAATTTAAATTTCCAGTATATTCTGGATGATTTACCATTGTGTGCCACTAATGATGAGAAGGATTTGGGTATAAACATTTCAGATGACTTAACATATTCCAAGCATATGCATTCGGTTATTAGTACATCCAATAAAATTATTTGGTCTATTTTGCATAATATTAGATTATGAGATCAAGAGGTGTTGTTACCCCTATTCAGATCCTATATCCATCCCCCTCTTGAATATGCTTCACAGTTGTGGTGTCCTTTTAAAAAATCAGATAGTTACTCTCTTGAAAGGGTTCAGCGAAAATACACTAAAAAAATATCTGGTCTCGAATCCTCATCTTATGAGTTTAGGTTGGATACATTGAAACTAATGCCTCTTACTATCAGACGCATTAGAGGTGACCTCCTCCTAAATGACATTATTCCTGACCCCCAATATCATGACTGAGTTAGGATTTTCTTTTAAGTCATCAATACATACTACTAGAGGTCATGTCCTCCAGTTAACTGGTAAATCTTTTGAACATAATAATCATAAGTTTTTCTTTTCTGTAAGAACTATTGGGCCTTGGACTAGACATCCATCTGATGTAGTAACAAGTAATACTAAAGAGATTTTTAAACATTGTCTCGACACGCTAATTATGTCTGGGTTTGACTTAACATTCTACTCTATGGCCTAGCATAGGAGCATTATGGGCTTTGGCCTACTAGCTCTTTATTCTAACCTTAGTATGAACCCTTCTGCTTCCCCCATTCATGCATTTAAGTTGGTTGCACCCCCACTCCATTGTTTAGAGACCTTACTTTTAAGCATTTTCTTTCAGATACTATGAGGGAGCAAGTTAAATCCTGTTGAGAGAGAAACTACATACAGGGCCATAGAATGGGGGGGGGTCTGAAAATGGTTAAGTCAGTTGTGTTCTTAAGTATTATGTTTTTACACAGACTCTTCATGCCGGTAATTGTCAGTTCAGCCCTGGGATGGAGGACATTGATTTCAGAATGATCAGCCCATTTCTGCAAGGATAGAGTTATGGTTCTTTTAAACTTCCAGGTCTAGGTCAAAGTTCCCATGTTCCCAAAAATATGAGGTAATCATGATCCAACTATGTTATTGGAGGAAACCTCCTCCCCCACAGTTAATAACCCTGTCTACTATTAGGTGCTTGATTTCCTCTGTTTTATCCCAATATGTTCTGAAGGGGGGAATGGGCTGTCATGCATTAATAGGAATCAGGGGCAGTGTACAGAAGACCATTTATGGAAAAGAGAGCCCACCAGGGGTTGGAAGCTCTTACGGAAAACAAGGTGATGGGATCAGAAGGGATTCACCTAAGGGTACTTGAGGAACTGAGGAAAGTGCTAGTTGACCTTCTGGCAACACTGTTTAGCATCTCATTGGGGACAGGGATGGTTCCAGTGGAATGGAGGAGGGCTGAGGTAGTCCCTCTGCACTACAGCAGCAGTGGGGAAGAGACCAGCAATTATAGATCAGTCTCACATCACTTGTGGGGAAGTTAATGGAGTCCCTGCTGAAGGAAAGACTCATGGAGTAGCTGGTGATATATGGACTGCAGGACCACCAGCAGCATGGCTTCACAGGTGGAGGGTATGTTCAAATCTCATAGATTTCTTTGGCTAGGTAACTAAACTGGAAGTTCGGGCAAGGGAAATGGATGTGGCCTATGTGAACTTCAGTAAGGCCTTTGGCACTGCCCACATACAAAGCTGATAAAAAAAATATTTTGCAGCCTGGGAGTGGGGGAAGAAAGTGGTGAACTGGGTATTTAACTGGTTGAAAGACAGGAGGCATAAGGTGCTGGTAAATGGCAGTCACTTGGAGGATAGGAGAGTGCTCAGTGGAATACCACAGGCATTGATACCGTGAGTTGTCCTCCTCAATGTCTTCATAAGTGACATTGCTGAAGAACTGGAGGGGAAGGTGTGTCTCTTTGTGAATGACACAAAACTCTGCAACAGGCTGGATTACGCAGGAGGGAGTGGAGAGAATGTAAAGTTATCTGGGGAAATTAGAGTGGTCTACGGAGTCAGCTGGGTTTCAATGCCAAAAAGAGCAAAGTCATCCACCTAGGGCAGAGAAATCCAGGGATGTATATACTAGGGGGGGGGTACTTACAGTTACCAAGCAAGAGAGGGACCTTGGGGTGATGATATTTGATGATCTCAAGGTAGCAGATCAGTGCAACAGGGCAGAAGGCAAGGTGATCCAGATGCTTGGGTGCATAGGGAGAGGGTTCTTTAGCAGGAGAAGGGAGATAGTGTTGTCTCTGTATCACTCACTTATAAGAGCCCACCTGGAGTACCGTGTTCTGTTCTGGAAGTCACACCACCGCATGGATATCGACAGGGTGGAGATGGTCCTGAGGAGGGCTACTAAAATGATACTTGGGTTGCATGTGAAACCATAAGAGCAGAGGTTGCAAGAGCTCAACATGTACTACTAGAGGAGAGGAGAGTGAGAGAGGACATGACTGAAACCTGTAAGTACTCCACAGGTGTGAACAGGGTGCAGGAGGAGAGTCTCTTTCACAGGAGGAGCAGCAGAACCAGAACATGGGTGCATGCTATTGTAACCCTTTGTTACCTGGGGTTACTAGAATCCCAGTAAGACCTAGTGGTAGGCAGGGAAGGCAGCTTGTGAAACTCCAGTTAAATGGGTTTCACACTGTCTCACTCTGTTCTCAGTCTCAGCTGAGACTGAGGGATGACATCACCAATAGAACTTTCTCAGCTACATAAGTCACATTGGAATCTGCAGCAGAGGGAGTTAGATAGAACGTTGGGAGTTTTCAAAGGTTAGTATTCGGTGTCCAGTTTGTGTTCAGTAAGTGAATGTGTGCTCAAGTGGTGGAGACCGCTGTTCGGGTCTCAGTGCCCCTCCCTCCGGGAGGGGGGATGTAAAGATCCCCATGCAGATTCCTGGGGCAATCCCCTTAATTCTGCCAAGAGGAAGAAAAGCTGCCTGTTCAGTTCAGCCTTTGTTTTGGAAAGTTGGAAGATTTGTGATTCACCTGTGGGGCACCTGCAACTAAAGGGTGAGTGTTTGCTCTAACATGAGAGGGCAAAATGTTTTCTTCACCCTGGGACATGTGTGGGAATCTAGGAATTGAGCTACATTTTGGGAAGCCTATAGGACTAGGCCAAACAAGTGAAGTATTGTCAAATGCTAGAGTGTTGTGTGATTTCAAGTAATATGTAGAGGAGATGTGCCAGCTCATCTACCCTTTAATCTACATTCAGAAGTTCAGTTTTCCCAGGGAAATGGCCGTGTATGGGCTGTGGGAGCTGGAGGTGGGCAAACCCCCCCATCTTTAGTAACCAGGTCCACCTCTACGAATTTCTGCTGTGGTTGCTAATTTGCCTAATGCACTTGGCCAGTGATGGGGGAAGTACCCAGACGTGGGGTTGCAAAAGCGAAAATATCTCTAGGAGTCGTAGACTCTAAGTGGTGTGGGGAGCCACAACAAGAGAGAAGAAAAATTCTCTTTGTGAGATGGGGAGTCATAACAAGTAAGGAAGAAATCTCTCTAGGAGTCGCAGACTCTAAATGGTGTGGGGAGCCACGACAGGATAATTAGTTCATTCTTCCAATGGACCGTGAATCAAGTGGCTGGCGGGGGAGCCGGGCCAGTCAGGCTGTGTACCCAAAGCTGCGTGCAAGTCCGGGCTGTGTGCCTGGTGGGTCCAGAGCCTGAAAACAGTATAATGGGTTTATTCTTCCAGTGGACCATGTTGTAGTCTCTAATCTGCATTACCAGGAAGTGTAGCCCCATGGGGGTCCATCTATGCTTTGTTTTGTTCAGCTAGTATGTGAATAAAAGCCACACTGAAGAATCCCATTCCGGGTTCTGGACAATACAGTTATTGCTTCCTGTGTTCAGATTTACTTGGGTGCCCTTGTGCAGAGTAGTCAAACCTAGGTCCCCCTGTGCTGAGTAACCTCATCCTCCCCGAACCCAGGTCCCCACCAGGTACTGCTGTCAGCTTCAACAGCATGCCACCTGTCGTTTGGCAAAAAGGCAGGGGTGAGGGGTTACACTATGAAACTTGGGAGCAGATTTTAAGAGGGATGTGAGTAAATTCTTCTTCACAGGAAGGGTAGCGGATGCATGGAACAGCCTGCCAGAAAAGATGGTAGGGCCAAAGGTGGTGAGGAGCTTCAAACATGCATTGCATAGGAACACTGGTTTAATAATAGAGATAAGGGAGGAGCGAGGGACACCTGTGATCAAATATAGTACAGGGGTGTAGTGTTAGGCAGGAAAAATAGGGCAGACTATGTGAGCCTCCCGGTCCTTTTCTGTTGAAACATTCTATGTTTCTACATTTCTGTGAATGTTTTACAGCACTGCAGGTGCAGGAAGTATTATGTCAACTCACAGACAAATGTGTCCGACCTGTTATGTGTGACATCTCCTGGCTCTCTGCACATATAAGAATGGGGGTCCATGGCTCCTTTAAACACAAGAAGACAGAAGAACAGAGATGCCCTAGGCCATCATGTTAACTATAGCAGAATAACAAGATAATTTCTTATTTCAGTGCGCCTTTGCTTGTGACTTCTGGACCATGTTAGCCAGGACATGGTGTGCCCTGATTTTTTGGGGCTTTTGACTGTGAATTCCAGAATTGTTGCTTCAGGCGTATACCATTCTGGATGGAATTCCTTTCACAGTAGTACTCCTAGACTCATCTTTGCCAGTTGTAAATATTACCTTTGGCAGGCACACTGTACATACATATGTTCTGTATGTTGCAAAATAAAACCTTAACCTAAATGGAGGTGGCCAGTACTATTATTACAACTTTGAGGCAACTGTGTGTGAGAGAAGCATCCAGAATGAACCCACAACTTTTTTCATAATCTCTGGATTGGTTGTTCTTGGGTTTCTTCTGGAATCAGCACTCAACATGCCTTTGGAAAACTTAAATTTGTTTCTTTTATTTTGATTGTAGTCCTTCCACTGGCTAGGTTTATTACATTGGATTGGATTAATAGAACTGTGATTTACACATTTTCTTCTTTTTCACTCCCTTGTTGTATGGTTGTGGTCCTTTCTTCTTTTTTTACTTTGCTCCCATTTTCATGGACATTTAATGTACTTGTGTGAATTACTTTGTATTAAATATACTTATCATGTACTGTATGATTTTTTTTAATAATAAGGTTCCCCTACTCTTTTCGAGAAGTGCCACGGGATTTTTAACATCCACCTGAACAACTACTAGAAGCAGCAGACGGGACATCAGTTTAACATCTTATCCAAAAGACCTCACCTCAGGAAAGCAGCACCCACCCCCATGCTGCACTGCAGTGTCAGTGCTAAAATGTAGCCAAGCACCTGGTGTGAGACTGGAATCCACAAATTTCCAATCATTCACTCTCAGAGGCAACTGTATAGCCTGCTGAGCCACTGACACTGCAATCCCAACACACAAATTACCAGTGTCCCTAAGACAAATTCCACTCACCTTCCACAAAACATTTCAATCAGTAACCAAAGCAACCCCCTATATCAACACACCACCAGGCTCACCAGTAACTTACAACAACACACCTCCCACACTCAAATAGGTAGCAAAGTTAGCTGCTTGAACAATTTACTCAATATAGTTCCCCACACAGAAAGTAATCAGTTTATTAACAATATCAGAGGTCTATCTGAGGAACTAACATGATCAGCTTGAAAATCATTTAAACCCTGCAGAAAATCTGCATCTGAAACCCCTGTGAAGACCAGTAACAAAAACCACAGAGCCCCCAAATAGTAGCTTACCTTTTCAGGCTCCTTGAGGCACCCCACCAACACATCCAGTCCATCAGACTCCTGTCTTTATCTAGTCCCTAGCAAATGACATAACATTATTGGGGACCAGGTAGATAGGCTGCAGCACTGGAGGCTGCATTTGGCACAGCAGCACTTTTTATGTGCATGATGTGAGTGTCATCAACCTTGAAGCTTGGTCTGACAGACAGAGAGACCACTATCTATCACACTGGGGACATGTCCCCCTACCCACGGCAGGCAGTGGCTCTGATAATGGGGAGTTTGTGCCATCATATCTAGCACACTGGAGACATGTCCCCCTACCCAGAGCAGGCAGTGGCTCTGATGACGGGGAGTTTGTGCCGTCATTCTCTGTTTCTATGTGTTTATAGATAAATAGCACCCCAGTTTGCTTAACAAGAGCTGCAATTCTATTTAAAGACTGCAGGACAAGGAAGAAAATAAAAGAAAATTAACATGGTGGTGCTCATGTCACATGTCTTTTGAACCCACAAGACTGATGGGATGGGGTCAAGAAAACCAGCATCAAACAATGAAGAGAGAAGGAGCTCATCCAATAGGATAGGCATACTGCAACACCTTGTATAGGATCTTTTCCCTACTTGTTTTAACCAGTCATGACTCAGCCAGGGTCCAAAAGCTGTAAGAAGTAGTGGAGGCAGTGTGTCTGGGTTAAGATAAGTCCCTTAAAGTTGCCTCCTTGCCGTTCAAGTTCCCTAAGCCCCAGGGACAGATTAAGTCAACCTGGGACCCTAGGCCCAAAAAATATGGTGCCTCCTCATCACAACAATGCCCCTTCACCACAGTTGAACCCCTTTGCCATGACCACACCTTTTGGCCATTGCATATCAATTACAAAAGCTTGAAAAATCTTTACTGTCCCAAACAACTGGCATAAAACATAAATAACCTAACTAAAATGCTTCAAAATTAATTAAACTATTACTATCAATGTAGAAAAATAAAAGAAAATTAATTAAACTAATAATATCAGTATGGAAAAATAATAATAGTCTGAGTTTTGATAATTTAGAGAACATGATTACTAACTAGCCTGGTAAAAATATTTTTTTGCATGTGAAATGTCATGATTTGCACTTCTCCAACGGCACCCCCCCAAGCATGCACAGCCTGGGTGTTATCATTTTGTCCTGTCAGGCAGTATGAACCAGGATGTTGGAGTTTTGTTGGGTAGAGTATGGAACCATCTCTAAAAGAGGCTAGGTCCTGGGTGGTGTAGGAGTTAAGCTGTTGGTTTACTAGAGGAGCCATAAACTTTAGAGATTATATTGCAAAGTGAGTGATTGTTGAAAGAAATCATTCCCAGGATCAGACATTTCAGTTACTGATAAGTAAGCCCAGATCAATAAACAGCAAGAGTTACTGATGGGAGTCTGGAAATATGTTCATTTTGCACCCTGAAAATGAAGCTATATCAAGGTCAGAACTTCATAATGAGTGAGATGAGGGAATTAAGAAATTAAAAAAAAAAAAAAAAGAGTTTAATTTTTAATTGTACCATTGAAACGCATTGTAGATTTCTTAATTTTAGGAGTGAAATTAAATATCAAGTATACACATTGAATTGCACTATTAATCTTTTATATTCAAAATTAAGACTTGATTCTAAGTGGAGATTCTTAATGGGGTTGGGAGACCAAGTAATGGGAATGGGACTAGTTGCACCTTACTTAAAGGTCAGTCTGGCCAGCCTCCCTGAAGCTATCAGCTGCATGTAACACCTAACCAGGGAGGGGAGAGGCATGTCACAGCTCAGCCCCTGCAATGCTTAGATTACTCAGTGGCTGATTCCTTTACAAAAAAAAAAAAGAAAAAAGAAAAATACAGCTCAAGCAGAAAGAAAAGAATATATAGTAAATATATGTTAGGGATTCCTGTTGATCCCCTGGGCCTGTTCCTATGTTGCCTATGCCTTCATCCAGCCCTGCTCAGCCCCTAAAGTCCATCCTTGCCCGATTCACTTTCTGAATTTATCTGATCTGGATCTCACCCAATTTAAAGATCAGATGAACCAGTTTTTCCATATTTTTTAAAAAAGCTTGAATTCACATGAATTCAAGTCCCTGTGTCATGATTAGTGTTTCCTGAAAAAATCCAAGCTGTCTGTTATTTTTAGTTTTCTTTAAATCAACATTTGTCAGTGTGCTCTGCAGTAATTGAAAACAGTGAAGATTTTTCTGTCCTTATCAGTGAGCAATGACATCATTTTGGTCTAGCCTGCTGCTTCAGTAATTAAGTCATTGATATAATGAAGAAGCTATTGCACTTCCCAGTCAGAGCAGTCTGTAGAGCTAATTGTATTCATTCCAATGTTTTTATTAACCTATCTGGTTTGTGTTTAGATAGATTAGCTTAAAATATAGCATTCTGTTCTCATAAAAAGTTGATTATTTCAGTTTCAGTGCTGAACTGAAGTGATATCAATATTTGTGAGAAATCACCATGCCTGTATCACAGCTGTCAGTTATTTCTTATCAAAACTCTGCATTGTTTACTGGCTATACAACACAGGGTAGTTTAATGGATATAAAATAAACACAATTTTGTTAATTCATATAAGTACAGTACAATTTACATTAAATTGTTCATCCAATAAGTTGTTTTAGCATTTCTGACTGAGTTGCATAAGTGTTGCTGTATCCAGCACAAAGGTCTGCACAAACTGTTTCTTAAAAGTTAAAAATCAGTTTTGCATTGTATTGTGACTGGACTGCAGATGCATTCCAACTGAGCTGCAAAAACATTTTGCAAACATTGCTCTTGAACTGGTTAAGCATTGAAAAACAATGCAATACGAGTTGCCAGTGCATTGCCAACTGTCAAAAACAATTCTAAACCAACTCATTGGTGGAACAGTTTAATGTGACTTGTACTGTAGTGTGTCTTTGATGTAGCCTCCATAAATAGGTTCATGTGAGAACATTTTTTATGTCAGATTGGCAAACAGGTGTCTGCCACACTCTGCTACTACAGGAACATGTACTGTATGAAATCACAAAATTCAGTTCTTTGAGGGTTTCTGTGTGAAAATACATCATGTATGTGTATAACTAGAAATACTAAACAGCATCCTGATGCCTCTGTCTCCTGCCCAACAGTTGAGGCAACAGCACTCTGCTGACCCCTTTCCCCACCCCACAAGCCCCCTGTCTCCTGCCCCCATTTGAGGCTTCTGTACCCCTCTGCCCTCTGTCTTTTCCACACATTTGTGGCTGCTGCACCCTGCTGCCTGCTGCACAAAAAAGTTGAGGCTACTGCACCCTGCTTCCCTCTGTCCCTCACCCCTACAGTCAGGGCCAATGCACCCTGTTACCCTTGTTGCTGTCACCACATTCAGTGCTGCTGTACTCTGCTAATCCCTAGAATACCAGGTCCTCTGCCTTCACAGTTGTGGCTCCTGCACCATGCTGCCCCAGGTCAATAAAGGTGGGGTATTTGCTGCACCTGCTACCCACTTTCATTGCGTCAATTGGACAAGGCTGCTGTGCCCACAGTCAGGGCTGCCATACCCTGATGTCCCCCTGTGTCCTGTCACACAGTCAAAGCTTCTGCACCATGTTGTCCTCTATCTCTTACACCACATCCAAGGTTGCTGCACCCTGCAACTGTCTACACAATCATGGCTGCTGTGGCTTGCTGTGCCCTACAGTCCCATGCCTTCTCCTTTCTAGAGAACAGAGGCACAGAGAGGATGGTGGACACATGGGACGGCCTTCCTGAGGAAGTTGTGGGGTCAAAAACAGTGGGGGGAATTCATGAATGCTTGGGACAGACATAAGGCAATTCTGGTATGGGATAGGAAGAAGTAGGCTGTTGGTTAACTAGAATCTGCAGCTTATCCAATAGGTAGGGAAATGGGCAGACTCAGTAAGCCAAGCAGTCTTTATCTGCCATCAAAGTCTATGTTTCTATGTTTCCACATTTAGGGCTGCTGCACCATGCTGTCAATTGCCATATGACAAGGCAGGGCATGTGCTGCTCCCTGTCTCCTGCCACCACAGTTTAGCATTTTCTCCTTGTTTCCCCCTGCCATCAGAGTCAGATCCTTTGCTGCACCCTGCTGCCCATGACCATTATCCCAATCAGGCATGTCTGCTGCACCCTATTCCATAGTTTGAGCTGATATACCTTAATACCTCCCCTCTCTCCTGCCTGAACAGTCAGGGCTGATGCACCCTGCTACCCTCTCTCCCCCATCTTATAACACAAGATGAAAGTAGTTTTTGTTTTTTTTTCATTTGTGCAGTTTGGGCAGTGTACCAAAGGATCTGACTCTGCTGGCAGATAGCAGCATGGTGCAACAACCCTAACTATGGAGGCAAGAGGTTCTATGGTGCAGCAGGGCACAGTGGTGGTGGGGGACAGAGGACAACATGGTGCAGAAGCCTTCACTGTGAGGCAGGACACAGTGGAGCATCAAGGTACAACAGCCCTGACTGTGAGATTGGGTGGATGTGGTGCAGCAGCCCTGCCCATTTGGGGCAATGGAAGTGGTTATCAGAGTGCAACAATAGCCTCACCTTTGGTTGCCTGGAACAGCATGGTGCAGAAACCCCAAGGCGACAGAGGGCCTGGGACTCTAGGGTTTAGCAGAGCACAGCAGCCCTGTCTGGAGAGACAGGAACAGGGGGCAACAGGGTGCATTGGCCCTGACTGTGGGGGTGGGAGACAGAGGGAAGCAGGGTTCAGTAGCTCAACTGAGGGGTAGGAAACAGGGGCATCAGGATGCCATATAGTATTTCTAGTTATACACATACATGGTGTATTTTCACACAGAATCCCTAAAAGAACTGAATTTTGTGAGTTCATACAGTACATGTTCTTGAAATAGCAGAGCATGGCAGACACCTGTTTTTCAATCTGACATAAAAAAACATTGTCCTCACATGAACCCATTTATGGAGGCTCCATCAAAGACACACTGCTTCTATGAATTAACAACATTTAGTTTATTTTATATCCATTAAACTACTGGCCTTAGGGTGGTCCTCTCTCAACTTCATGAGACAATGAAATGCCATCATCTGGACATATAAAGTCATCCTAAATAAATTTCCAAACTACATTTCTGATTGCTTACCATTTTGCACTATCAGTAAGCATGCACTGAGAAGTGCCTCCTATATCTCCTTGAAGGTGCGCAAGGCCAGTACTGGCTTTGACTGTGCAGCCATTAGCCATATGCTGCCATCAATGTGGAATAAACTGCAAAAATCTCTAAAGCTAAACTGTGTCGTCAGCTTAGGAACGTTCCAAACACTTTACTCCAATCATGTCACTGAACCCTGTGTCTGCCACTCCTGATCATGTACCCCTTTTTTCTGGACCCATTTTCACCTCGCTGCAACCTTCCCTAATAATTGGTCCAGCCACAGCCTGGCCTCTCTCTCTCTCTCTCTCTCTCTCACACATCACCTTTTTCCCCTTCTTTGCTTCTCTCCTTATCTTTCCTCCCTCAATCTGCTCCGGCACTGAAACATAGAAAAATAGAATTTGATGGCAGATAAGGACCACTTGGCCCACCCAGTCTTCCCATTTTCCTGCCTACTGGATAAGCTGCAGATCCTAGTTAACCAGCAGCCTACTTCTTCCTACCCCCATCCCCTAGAATTGCCTTATGACTGTCCCATGCATGCTTGAATTCCGCCACTGTTTTTGACTCCACGACCTCCTCTGGAAGGCCGTTCCATGCATCCACAACCCTCTCTGTGAAAAAACACTTCTTTAAATTACCACTGAGGTGCCCCCCCATCTTCAAATTGTGCCCCCTTGTTCTTGCACACCTCTTTTTTTGAAAGATGCTACCCTCTTGGACTTTGTTGATTCTCTTGAGGTACTTGAAAGTTTCTATCATGTCCCCCCTCTCCCTCCTTTCCTCAAGGCTATACATATTAAGCTCCTTTAGTCTTTCTTCATATGTCTTCCGGTGCAGACCCTGCACCATTTTAGTTGCCCTCCTCTGGACAGCTTCCATCCTGTCTATGTCTTTGCAAAGACTGGGTCTCCAGAACTGCACACAGTACTCCAGATGGAGTCTGACCAGCTGTCTGTACAGAGGGAAAATAACTTCCTGTTTTCTACTGGTGATGCCTCTCCCTATGCATCCCAATATCCCACCAGCCCTCCTTGCTGCCCTCTCACATTGCTTGCCCACCTTTAGGTCATCTGATATGACTACCCCCAGGTCCCTTTCCATTTTTGTTGTTGTTAGTATCCCACCCCCCATTGTGTACTCTTCCCCTGGGTTTTTGTTTCCCAGGTGCATTACCTTGCACTTCTTAGCATTGAATCTAAGCTGCCATACATTTGACCATTCCTCTAACTTTGCCAAGTCCCTTTCATCCTTTTCACCCCACCCTGTGCATCAACTCTGTTGCAGATCTTTGTGTCATCTGCAAAGAGACATACTTTTCCTTCCAGTCCCTCTGCAATGTCGCTTATAAAGACATAGAAGAGGACCGGTCCTAATACTGAACCCTGCAGTACCCCACTAGTAACCCCCCTTTCATCAGAGTGGACTCCATTTACTATTACTCTCTGTGTCCTATTTTCCAGCCAATTATTTACCCAGGCTGTCATCTTGGGACCCACTCCCAGGCTAGCTAACTTGTATATTAATCTTTTGTGTGGGACTGTGTCAAATGCCTTGCTGAAGTCTAGGTAGGCCATGTCCAAAGCCCCTCCCTGATCTACTACTTTGGTCACCCAGTCAAAGAAATCTATCAGATTTGTCTGGCATAACCTTCCTGCTGTGAATCCATGCTGCCTTGGGTCCTGTGCCCCTCTGGCCTCTAGATACTTGACAATTCTTTCCTTCAGAAGTGATTCCATCATTTTCCCTACCACTGAGGTTAAACTAACAGGTCTGTAGTTTCCTGCTTCTGCCTTGCTCCCACTTTTGTGAAGGAGAATCACATCTGCCCTCCTCCAGTCCTCAGGTACCACCCCATCCTCCCATGATTTGTTAAAGAGGGTAGTCAGTGGTGTCACTATCTACTTCTTAGTTCTTTTAGAATTCTGGGATGAATCCCATCAGGCCCCATTGCTTTGTCCACCTTCAGTTTTAAGAGTTCTTTCAGAACCCTTTCTTCTGTAAATGAGCTGGTATCAACTTCTGTATCCAGTGTGTTTCTACTGTTTGTTCTAGGTACCCCCTTCCTTTATAAATACTGAGCAAAATATTTGTTTAGTATCTCTGCCTTTCACAGTCTCCCTCACACCCTCCCCTTTATTAAGCCTCACTATCCTTCCCTTGGTCTTCCTTCACTCCCTGATGTACCTATAAAGGTTTATCCCCTTCTTAACTGAGTTGGCTATCTTTCCTCGGTTTGGGCCTTTGCTGTTCTGACTGCCTTCCAGCTTCCTTTGCTTTAACTGATACAGTTCTCTGTCCAGCTTCTTCTGTGATTCCTTGTACTTCCTGAAAGCTCTCTTTTTCTCTTGAACCTTCACTGCCACTTCCTTTGAGAACCATAGTGGTTTCTTACATCATTTAGTTTTGTTTATTTGCTTCACACAAAGGCTTGTTGCCTCTGTGATGGCAGTTTTATTATTCCCCATTGTTCTTCCACCCTCCTTCCTGCCCATTTGCTAGTGCATTCCTTAGCACTTACCCATTTTGGCAAAGTCAGCCCTCCTAAAGTCCAGTACTTTGCCTTTGTATGGTTTGACTCTATTGCTGTGTTTATTGTGAACCATACTGTTCGATGGTCACTAGTTCCCAGATGGCTACCCACTTCTACATCTGTGATCCTCTCTTCATCTCCATTTGAGAGAACCAGGTCTAAGATTGCTCTATCTCGGTGGGCTCCAATACTAGTTGTCTAAGGCATGCCCCCTGTAGGGCATCTAGAATAACCCATTCATTGAAGTGGCTGCGGCAACTGCACTCCAGTTAACATCTGGCATATTCAGATCACCCATCAGCAATATCTCCCTTTTTTGCCATACTAAGTATACTTTCTATCATTTCCTTGTCCATTTCCTCCCCCTGAGAAGGGGGTCTGTATACAACCCCTGTGTGGATTGTGGTGCCATTGCTGGTCTCCAAATTTACCCACAGTGCTTCTTCTCCTCCCTGTTTTCTCTTTTGTTCTGTTACTTTGATTCCTTCCCTTATGTAAAGAGCTACTCCTCCTCCTCTTTTACCCTCTCTGTCTCTCCTGTAGATAGTGTATCCTGGTATTTTTAGTTGTTTTAACCAGGTATAGCACACTAAGCTGAAAGCTTTTTTTACAGGAGCAACCTGGGAGCACAAGGAGCTTAAGTGACTTGCTCAGGGTCACACAGTACGCAAGTGGAAGCTGTGGGATTCAAACCCAGGTCTGGTCTGCTGAATGTCACCAAATTTGCAGCTCAGAGCCTTAGATCACTGCGCTATACTGCCTCCTCTATGTTTACGTCCCAGTCATGGTTTTGTGCGAACCATGTTTCTGTGACTGCCACGATATCCAGATGTTCCTCCTCCATCAAGGCCACTAATTCAGGAAGCTTGTTACTCAGACTACGTGCATTGGTACTCATTGCTTTCCATTTTTTTATGGCTTTACTTTCTGTTGCAGCATCCCCCACTGACCTTTCTACCCTCGGTCTTTTTCTCATTTAGTACCCTGTTTTGTAGGGAGAGGCTGGGATTTTCCTGCTGCTTATCAGTGCTTCCCCCCTTGACTAGTTTAAAAGCTTGCCAATGAAGCATTTAAACCGATTGCTCAAAAGACTTGTTCCCTTCCTGGACAGATGCAGACCATCCTGCCAGTATATGCTGGTGTCCCTCCAGGTGGAACCCTAGTCCCCAATGAAGCCAAACCCTGTGGTCCACACCATTTTTTCAACCACTCATTAAACTGCATGGTGCAAAGTACCCTTGCCTCACTTATGCCATTTACAGGCAGCACCTCTGAGAAGGGTACTGTGTGTGCTACTTGTCTTAGGCCCCTCCCCAGTTCTACAAAGTCCTTCTGCACTGCTCTAATCTCATGTTAAGCCAAGTCATTTGTCCCTAGGTGGACAATGACATCCAGCTCAGACTCCCGTGCAGCTGCTTTCATGATCCTGAGGATGCGCTTCCTGTCCCTACAAGCCATGGCACCAGGCAGGCACTTTACTTCAGTTTTCCCTGCTCCCCCTAGTTCTATCTCCCTAATAATTGAGTCCCCCACCAGGAGCTGCTTCCTTTCCTTGTGGCATCCTCTGCCTCCTTCCTGTGAGCCTCCCTTGTGACAGGTGTCCTCAGCCTCCTTAATCTCCTCCGTGGGTGCATCCATAGGGGAGCTGTGCTCCCCCAGAATGGTGTATGGATTGTGGAATGGAACAACTGACTGGGTGTGCCTCTGTTCCACCCTCCTCACCCTCCCTGAGCCCACTGTGGTCCAACTGCTGTGCTTTTGCAACCTCTGAGGTAGTGGTGGTGGCTCTGGTGCTCCCTGGATGGGGGGTTCCCTTCCTACCATCCAGTCTGGCATGGGGGAAGGTTCTTTTACTGCTGTCCAGTGTGGCCTGAAGATGGGCAACTTACTCCCTCAGGGCAGAGAGTTGTCTGCAAATAGGGCAGCATCTCAGCCTCCAGAAAGACTCCCGGAAGACTGCTGCCCCATAGCCATTACATTGCACTACTCCCCACATGACTATGTACTTTTTTTTGTGTGTGTGTGTGTGTGTGTGTGTGTGTGTGTGTGATTGGTTTGTTATATAGAAATATATATATATATATTATACAATGTGTATGCGTATATTTTCAGTGCTGTGTGCTAGAGAGGATATGACAATGATATGCACCTTGCACTCTTGAGAAATGATGTCAAACTCCAGGTATAAAGGAACTATTTCGGGTGGGTGGGTGAGGGTGGGAAGGCGTTGGGCCTAAACTGTGCCCTCACAAACAATCAGCTAAGAGCTCTGACCCACCGCTGTGATGAGTGCCTTCCTGTCTGCAAGATACTATACACAACAATTTGACAGAGAAAAACTCCTGCTAATCAAACAGAGAAAATCCAGACATCCAAGTCAGACACAGGTAAACCTCCCCAGCCCCAAAACAGCCTGGTGGTTTGTGCTCTGAAAGCAGTCTGCCCCAAAATAAGTCAGCTGTGCTTTGAACTCTTCCTGCACTGAAAATCATAAGAATTGTAACAAGACTGTCTTTTCCTGATAATTGTAAATTCCTTATTTCACCTTTCAGTTAGAAGCAGCCTCCACCTGCAGTATATCTGCTACAATCCAAAGACAATTGAAAGGTTCCCCTCCCTCTGTTGTGAGCACAACTCGCTTTCTTGCAAATTCTATGTTCAGTATTGCAGCTCCCAACAAGAGACAGTTTGACTAGGAAAAATATTAGCTGTTCTGATGAGTTTGCTATAAACACTTGCTTATAATACTATTGTTCTCAGGTCTGTTACCCAAGCTATTGGCTGATTAAGTCTCTGTGATGTAATCACTTCCTGAGAAAGTTTGGAATTTCCTTTTAAGGCAAACATAGATAAACACAGAAAACACTGCACTGGCTTCATTCACGCCCTGCCCTCCATCTTTCTTACCACTAGAAGACCTCATAACACAATCTGCAATGTGCACCCTACTCTTAAACACTACCCCTTCCTCCACTGCTCCCCTCACCCCATTCCTCCCTTACCCCTTGCGAGCCTTTTACATGACCCTGTGGCTCCAGTCATCTTACCTTCCCCTTACAACCCATATTTTGCACCTTAGTTGCGGAAGTCATCTGCAATAATGATTGTCTGGACAGTTTGTTTGGCTGTTCACTTATTTCTATTGACTCCTGCTCTCGGCCCTGCTTTCTTGCTGGTACATTGTAATGTTGTGTATCTCCTTGTTTCCCCTTGTGTCTCAACAGTAATGCACTCTGCTTGACCCTACACATATTCATTTAACCTGTATCACATATTATTATCTCTGTTTATCTTCACATGGTTTATGCTATTGTATTATAATTATTGTGTATTATACCTTATTCTGTATTTGCTACATCCAGGTCCACCTCAAGAATGAGCCTTGCTCAATGGTGACCACCTGGTTAAATAAAGATTTTGATTGATTGATTGATTGATTGAATGTGTTATACAGCCAGAACACAATGCAGAGTTCTGATGAGAAAGAACTGACAGCTGTGATACTGACACAGTGATTTCTCACAAACATTCATGCCACTTCAGTTCAACACTGAAACTCAAATGATATACTTTTTATGAGAACAGAATGATACATTTTAAGCTAATTTATCTAAACACAAACCAGATGGGTTAATAAAAACCTTGGAATGAAAACGATTAGCTCTACAGACTACTCTGACTGGAAAGTGCAACAGATTCTACAGTCAATCATGGACTTAATTGCTGAAGCAGTAGGCTAGATCAAAATGATGTCATCGCTCACTGATAGGGACAGAAAAATCTTCACTTTCATTGTTTCAGTTACTGCAGAGCACATTAACAAATGCTGATTTAAAGAAAACCATAAAACCAAACAGCATGTAATTTTCAGGAAACACTAATCATGACACAGGGACTTGAATTCATGTGAATTCAAGCTCTGGAAAAAAATGGTTCATTTGATCTTTAAAACTGAAGCAGCCTGCCTCGACTGGTCCTTCTTGTGTGAAATCTTGGACATTGATCATGCTTTCTCTCATTTCAATACTACCTTCTCTAGTCTTCAGGGCAAGCATGTCCCCCTCAACAAAGGAGAGTCCATGCTCTGACAAACAAATAGCTTAATTACCCTCTCCTATCCCTTCTAAAAGAAATACATAGATGCCGGTTTACTTTCAAGGCTACCAACTCCATCTCTAACTGGTTCACCTACAGATCTCTTAGAAACAAATGTAAACAAGTCATTCAACAGAGTAAGAGTCGCTTCTGCAAAACTCAACTTTCCTCCTCCTGCAATAATCCCCATAAGTTATGGAACTACATCAAAAAACCTTAGTCCAGGACAGAACACCACCCCTCCTGATTTTGAGATTGAGGGTGTAAACTGCTACAACCCTTCAACAATCTCCAATACATTCAGCATGCTATTCTCTGACCATTCCGTGACTTTTTTCCTTTCCTCGCATTGTCTGACCTCTTCCCCAACTTCTGTGTCAGGGCAATGTCTCCCCTTTCATGTCAAACAAGTTAGCAACTCAGAAGTGTGTAAACTCCTGAGGCTGATCTCAGTATCTAAATCTGTTGGCTCTGGTGGAATTGAACCCAAACTTCTCAAACTAGCTTCCTATGCACTGGCCCTGGGACTTGTTAGAATCTTCAGTCTTTCCCTCACTACTAACACAGTACCAACTATCAGGAAACTGGCTAACATTTACCTGTGCTTAAAAAAGAAAATAACACAATAATTAGTAACTATAGATCCATTGCCATTCTTCCTTTTCTTGGCAAGGTTCTGGAAAAAAATTGTCTCCACTCAATTCACCTCTTATCTCTCTACCTACAATCTCCTCTCCCCAGCTCAACATGGCTTCTGCCAGAATGATAGCACCATCACTGCACTACTCACTCTAACCAGCAGTATCTCCACCTCTTTTGAAAAAGGTGAGCTCACTGGGGCCATATTCATAGACCCGACTAAGGCCATTGAGATAGCTGATCACTCTTTACTCTGTAGCATGCTAAGTGCCCTGGGAATCTCTGACCATGCCCTACCCTGGTTCGGAAGTTACCCAACCAACAGACAGCAATGTATCAAGTTTGGTTCCTCTCTATCCTACAACCTACCTGCCACCATTGTTGTTCCCACTGCTCCATACTTGGGCCACTCTTCTTCTATCTACATGTCAATGATATTCACTACTGCTTCACCAACAGTATCCTCCTCTATGATGATGACCTAGACTTTTTCACTAGTGCACAAAATGTGCTGACATCACTAGTACCCTGTCAGCAGACCTGAAGGTCTTTCAAACCTGGTTCCATGAGAAGAGGCTACTAATGAACCCTACTAAGTCACAAGCTATGCTATTCGGAACCACACACCATTTGAAAAACATCCATACTCTGCTCTGTGTGGGTGCATGAGAATGGCACCACACTGGTCCCTGCAACCTAATTCAAGTACTTGGGAGTGATACTTGATCCCTCCCTAGATTACTCTCTACATATAGCATCCACCTGTAAGGTTGTTAGCGTTAGACTCAGATTTGTCTATCAAGCCAGTCCAAATCTCTTCCCATCTGCCCATACTATAGTAGCCCATGGTCTCCTATTCCCCAAATTATCCAATGGCCTGCCCATTTTTTCTAATGCCTTGAACTCAGCCCTACAAAAATGGGATTTGGCTACAATTGTCTTGCCCATCACTGTACCTTGTACTCCAAACTAGGTTGGCTTCCCCTGCTGCTCAATGGGACCTCTCATTTGGAAGCATTATCCACAGCATAATATAAAACCAAGCATCCCATTCCCTTGCTTTCCTCCTGGTATACAAAACTACCTACCACCTTAGATTCTCAGACCTTGACATTCTATCCATACCCAGAACAAGGACCAGACTTTGAGAGCTGGCCTACGTTGTTGCAGCACCAAAACTATGGAACAGTATACCTGTTCACATTAGACATTGCTCCGTGGCCCAAGCTTTCTGGAATCAATACAGGTTACATTTATTTCAATAGGCAGTTTGCTCCTGTTCCTAGCCTTCACCCATAGTGACCTCTAGCCAGCTGTACTATTCATTGCACTTGTTTACTCTGTTACCTGTTAATAGTGTCTGTACCTTTGAGCTTCTGCCAGTTACTATACTCTCTTACTAACAAACATGTCTCATATTGTTTTCTAAGCACTGTCTGTTCCCTCTATTGCTTAATTGATTATTGTGCACAGAATTGTACTCCTAAGGTCATTATGTGCTCCAATAATGTAGTCACTATCTTGCTCTGTATTCTATAAACCGATTGTACAGTACTCTCCCAGGTTGTGCCTGAAAATAAGCAAATGTTTCCCTAGTGCACCTTAGCTGGTAAACAAATACAAAACAAATAAAAAGTGCAAGTGTTAGTGTTCAGAACCACTTGGTTTCTTAGTAGAACAAGTCATGCTGGGATAATTAGGATAAATTAGGCCCTGCAAAAAATAGGAGTGTAGCACCGCAGTGTAATGGTCGAGTCAGTCACTTCTCTGAATAAGCAGACCATGCTTACATTTTCTTTGTACAGAGTGTGTTGTTCATAGTATCATAGTAAAGTGTCAGCAGAAAAGGACCATCTTGGCCAATCCAGTCTGCCCATCTCCCCCCTCCCCTACTTGTCACCAGTGCACAATGAGCCTATCCTCTGTCCTGTAACCATCTGCATATGTCTATCCCAAACTCTCTTGAATCCCTCAACCATTTCAACACCTACTACCTCCTCAGGTAATCTGTTCCAGGGTTCAACCACCCTCTCTGTGAAATAATACCCCGTTACAATTTCTTTAAATCTTCCTCTTTCCAATCTTAAAGTATGGCCTCTTGTTTTAATTCTGACTTTCCTTTTAAATAGACTTCCTTCCCTCACCTTATTTATCCCCTTCTTATACTTGAATGTCTCTTTCATGTCTCCTCTCTCTCTCTCTCTCTCTCTTCTAAACTCCAGTGGATACTGATTTAATTCTCTCAATCTTGTCTCATATGGTTTCCCTTACATACCCTGTACCATCTTTGCTGTCCTTCTATGAACCTTTTCTATTACATCTGTGTCCTTTCTTAAATGAGGCCTCCAGAACTGTACTCCATACTCCAGGTGTGGTCTAACCATGGTCTTATATAATGGCATCAGCATCTCCCTCTTCCCACTAGTTATGCCCCTTTCTATGCATGCCATCATTCTATTAGCTTTGCTAACCACCTTACTACATTGGTCACTTATCTTAAGGTTGTTTGAGATTATAATCCCCAGATCCCTTTCTTGTTATGTTTGCTTCATCTGCTCTCCCCACCCCCCACTCCCAGTGTGTACTTGGCCAGTCAATTTTTACACCCTATATGCATTACCACACACTTCTTTGTATTGAACTTCAGCTTCCATGTTTCTGACCATTTCTCTAGTATACTCAAATCCCTCCTCATGGCCTCAACCCCTCCTTCACTGTCGACCCTATTCCATAACTTTGCATCATCTGCAAACAGACACATTTTCCCTTCAGTTCCCTCTGATATATCACTAATATATGTAATAGACAACCCACTCTTAAGTGTGCGGTTGTGCTCTGATATACGCATGCCTTGGTGTGCGTTGCTACTGTGACATGACAGGCTGAATGTGCCAACCACCCAAGGCATGCGTATATCAAGTGCGACCACTTACACCGTCAAGTGAGTTAACTATCTTATAAAATGGCAAAATTGTTTTTTAGGGGTGTAAAAGTGCAGGTGTGCGGTCGTGCTCTGAAATACGCAAGGTCATGTGATGGAATCCAACGAATCAGAAGACATAATTTTTCCTGCCCATTTTATAAATATATATTAGTAAGGATTGGTCCTAGTACAGACCCTTGAGGAACCCCACTTGTAATCTTCCTTATCCCAGAATGTACACCATTTACAACAACCCTCTGACTTCTATCCTTCAGCCAGTTTTCCACCCTTCCTTGAGTTTTCCTTGAGAATTTCACCCTTCAGCCAGCTAAATGCAAACATTTAAAGCAGGTTTGTTTAAACAAACTACCACCATGCAGGAGGAGCACGTGCGTATGCATTTGCATACAGCATCACTATAAAATGGGACAGGAGCCACTGTAACAACAAGGAGAGCCATAAAAATACTAACATGGAGAACCCAAGGGCCATCAAACCAATGAGCAAATTTAGAAGAAACTCCTTTCAGCACATAAAGGGAAGGACTTACTAGGAGTACACATACAAATCAAAACACTCTGCATAATGTATTTTTTTTCATATATTTTGACTTTAGTTCCTCTTTAAAACTATGTGGGAAGGATGATGGGTGGCAGGGCAGACTGTGGGATTACTACTGATATTATTTTGCCTTCCTTTGCATTACCTCTTACCTTTACTCCCCCAGATCCCATTTCCAGCCATCCTCAATAAATCTAACCCTTTGTTTACAAATTTACTTCTGCATACTGCTGTTTAATGTTTGGTAACTGTTTAATTGCATTGTGGGGATGGATTTTGTGAGCCAGGAAAAGTATTGATTCCTGGGGTGGTGGTAGCACACTGAGAGACACTAAGTATTTCAGTCAGCTTCCCCAGGTACAGTACAGGCACTGCATTACTAAAGTGCTGCATTTGACCAGTTTATAATACCTGAACCCAGGCTGGCCTTCCTGACCTAATTGAAGAGTTTTCCCTCAGGCTCAGGGCTTACACTAGTCTCAGCGGTATTCTGTTTAAAAAGGAGGTAATGATTTTTACTCCCAAAAAGTCATGAACTTGAATTGTTATGTAAGAACATAGCCATAAATGAGAATTACCCTAATCCTGCAAATTGTTTTGGAATACAGCAGTTCTCACACAGCAGTCCAGAATCCATCCCACATATACAGTATAATTGATTGGGTGGTGTTACTTAATTTTTGTTGTACTTTCAACATTACAAAAAAAAAATCTTCTGAGGTTCAAGGTACATGCTGCTTGCATTTAGTTCAATAACCTTTTGTTCACATGTTGCTAAACTGAGAAAATCAGGTTCAATAACCAAAGAAGTGAGCTCACTGGTGGTATACAAATCTGGTCCAGCACTCATGCTGCTAACATACTAACACCAAACCAAAACCTGGAATTCTGTAAATACTACAGGTGAAGTAAAAGTTAGTAATGAAGTTTTAATGTTGCAGCAAAAGCTACTGTAAATTATACAAGGAGAGCATTAAATAAATGCCTATGCTGACCATGGACTGACTGATACCAGGGAAGATCACATTTAGCCTGGAATCATGTGGACTTAGGAGACTTTCTAAGGCAGAACTAATTAGAATGTCCCCTGGTAGTCAGATGTTTTCAACTCTGTTTTGGCTCTGACTGGATAAATAAACATGAGAGGTACTGTAAATCCAGATTGCTGTGGGAAAACTACAGTTACAGTGCCACCAAAACTTTACCAAGTTAGTTTTTTTTTTTTATTTTACAGCACCTTACAGCAGTGTAGATTAATGTTCTTAGGGGATAATGTAGGCAACGTAGAAGACTGTTAATAAGAAAAATTCCTAAACAGCACAGGTCTGTTTTTTAGCAGCTTAGATGCAGATACAGCTATGAGATGCATCTGTGTTCATTCTCACCTGATGTACCCTGTGACAAATGGATGTAATATAATGAAGCAGATGCAATGTTCTAAACTGTGACTACAACAGTCAGACACTGCTTATGGCAGTTTGAATTCAGATGTTAGAAACATATGGCTGACTTGGGATAAATGTGTTTGGCTGTCTACAGGATAGCCCCCCTTAGTCCTTTGGCTTCCTGTCTGCTGGCTAAAAACTGCACTGTGGCACCTTCATGGACAGATTGGGCCCCTTTGAGAACCTCTCAAGGCTCATGGAGAATTGGGGGTGTATCTGGTGCCAGGACTCTATTTGCTAAGCAGTTGTATCACTACATAGAAAGTATTAATAAGGGACTTTTCCATTGAAATGAACAAGGGTGGGAGTGGGGTGGGTTGTGGCCTTTTTAAATTGTATATATTTTTGCATACTGTGGAGATGGAATAGCACCAGAAATTGTGATTGTCATATAGTATCCCTTGAGGGGGAACAACACCATTTGAGTAGTTTGCCTCCCAAGACACTATTCAGATGGGGACATCCTTTTGCACATTTGGTGTCATTTACACTGCAGTGCTTGAGGAATGAGTCAGTGTGTGTCATTTCCATGAGTTGCAACACCAGATAGTTTAAATTTATTTGAGTGTTTTTGTTATGGGGAAACCATTTCCAATGCTTCTTAAAAGATGTTGAAAGTCTGGGGAAGTACATGGTATGGGCATAAACCCAAATCTGAGGTCAGGACTCCCTTCTGCTCCGGGATCATTGTCAGGCATATTTTATTTTTTATGTGGAACAATAAAACTTGAAAGCCAGCAGTTAAAAAAGCTGTGTGTGTGTGTCACAATCTGAGTTGACGTGTGTGTGTGTGTGTGTGTGTGTGTGAATTATGCTTACACTGAGGAAGGGTTAAGGCATTATACTGACCAACTATTCCCACATCTGGACCCCAACATATTTCTGCAACTGTGTGCACATAGCAGAAGTTCTGACATATGAAAGGAAATCATAAAGAGAATCTATGAATGTCTACATTTAAGGAAGCAATATATATATATATATATATATGTTTTAAGTATATTTTTGGATATATGTATATATCCAATATGTTTATGCAGACTTCCCAGTTGTTTATGCAGTTTAAATAAATACTGCACTACCTTCAGTGAGACATCATCAAGTCAAAAACAGATGGAGAATGCTGGCAGCATTTATTGATTTGGTTTAATTTGTTTTTCCGCTAGTGACTCAGAAGGCTGGTAACAGAATTTTGGGCTGGCATAGGCCCAGTATATCCTGCTGAGTCACAACCGATGTCTGAACTCTAATCTCAACACATGTGAAAGGGCTTGTCAGAACTTGTCACCCATCCACTGCTACTAAAATATCCCGCTGCCTGCCTGCTTGACCTGACCCACATTTTACACAATGTACTGGGCAGGAAAAAGAATCTCTGAAAGATGCACATAGTTTCATCCAGCTGACAACTTAGGGGTACGCCAGTAAAAGCTTTGCTTGTCTGTGATCTCTGGGTCTGTGAATACAAGAAGAGTATGCAACTGATAGGATTAATGGACCTATGCAAACACTGAAGCAATAACCTTAAAAACTAAACAATTGTTACACTGGATAGGGGGGTTATCTGGGAGAGAGATTTAAGGCAGACAGTATGTGGTGGGGTACAGTAGTTAGTGCAGAACTGTGTAATTTTTGGTTGAAATCTCACTACAGTTTTTGACTCAGTTTGTGACTTTAAGCAAGTTGGATGACAACATCTTGTTGTTGACCAAAGGTAAAGCATGAACCAACTCAAAATTAGATGTTCTGCACTATTCTGAATAAGATAATTGTATAATAAAGACTGTGAGACCACAGAAAGGAGAACCTGCTGTGTGAGCAAAGTGTCAGGTTAATATGTTGTCCAATGGTGAGACAAATGAAGAGCAAATAATTCATATTCAGTGTTTGGGATCAGTTTGCTTGATTCTAGGTCAGAGAATAGGGTATAGCATTAAACAGGAATTGTGGAAGGAAACAACAGTGCTTTCGTTCAGCATAGGAAAACAACTTCTTTTTCTCCTCAATTTGTTTTGCAGGTACCTGCTCCATTTCCACTTTTATCTAACAGTTTCACAGCAACACTTACTGGCAATAATCAGTTTGAATTAACCTTTCCTTCAAGTAGTATCTGGTAATACCCAGTCAATACTCTGGTGACAGTTCAAAGGTTCAGAGTAACTTGCACACCCTAAAGTTCTGTTCTGTTTGTTTCATTTCTGTCTATTGAGAAAGACCACCACTACCTAACAGCTGAGATTCAGAAACACACTGGGATGCTTTGATGTTACATCCCAGCAGCACCAAGGTTATGGTTCAAGGCCTCAGACTACAACAGTACAGGATCCACAGAGGTACTTGTGTTTGCTGAACTACTTCACCAGCCTTCATGCTTCTTTTAAAAAAACAATTAACATTGAAATGCAGGTTTTGGCTTTTCTTGTGTCTTTTATTAAAAAAAGAGAATAGAGAAGAAACCTCCTGTTTCTGGGTGAAACTGGAAGTCTCCTTTTATTTGCATGCAATGAGGGTAATAGGAACTGCAAAAGATTATGTGTTGGATAAGATTATAAATTGGTGCTTCCCTAGGTTTGACATTACTTTAGTGCACAGACTTGAACACCTGGCTCAGGCAGAAATAGATATCTTTATTGAAATGAAAGTTTTATTCAGGGGTTCACACCAAGTATCAGTGTCAATGTTTTTATTATGTGCCCTTGCTTTGCTACCTACATTTCCCATCTGTGCTAGTACTATCCTCCATCTCAGTTGCAGATATGGTACCTTAATACAAAAGGAAGCTCCTAAATTTCTTAACTAAGAATCATGGAGAAAAGGGAAGGGAAGGCAAACATATCAAATGAGTACTTCAGTGCTGTGTTCACAGTTGAGGTGAAAGGCCCAGTTTCCAACAGCAAGATCAGATTCAGGGGTGCCTATAACAACAGATTAGCAACATGGTGCATACCCAAGAAGAGAGTTCTCAAGTATATGCATCATTTGAAGGTAAACAAGTCCCTTGGACCAGATGGGTTGCACCTGAGTGCACTGAGAGAATCAAGATAGGCTCCTGCAGTCCCTTAGCAGACCTATTTAATGGCTCACTGCTGGAAATAAAGAATTGCCTTTGGACTTGAGGGGGGTTAATGTTGTTGCTCCTGTATAATGGTGGGGACAAGAACACCTGGATAATTACAGGCCAGACAGCTTGACAACAATAGTGGGAAAGCTGCTAGAATCAGTTATAAAGACATACATACTGTAGCTGACATCCTGCAGGAATCAACACGGTTTATGAGGTGAGAAGGCTGAGTAAAATGAATGTGATTGATTTAAATTGATCAAACCTTTAGCATCTGAATGCTTACCCATATAGCATAACATTTTATTTATAATGATTTATGGTCTCACCTCTTGTATGGGAAATCTTACATTTGTTCTTAAAAACTCTCAGAAGCAAAACATTCAGTTCTCTCTATCACCATGTCAAAGTGAAGCGCTATAATATCTGCATATGGTTTAATTTGTTGCTTGTCTTAGCAGCTGACACAGAATGCAATCTTAGATCAGTCAAAGGGAACATTACAGCCCTGCTACGTAAAACTGCAGGTCTTAAATTTACCCCCTAAATACAAATAGTTTCCAGAGCCATCTCCCTGAATTATTAACATGACTTCACATGGATCACCATTATGTGGTTGTCCTGAGTGACTCTTGACCAAAATCTGCTGTCTCTATTACCATGGTCTCAATTGATGGGTTGTGCTTAGATCAGATTGACAAGTTAACAAAAGTGGTAACAGTAAAAATCAAGCTTGGTAAAAATCTTGCAAAGGAAGTATACTTTTCTTGTATTAATATGACTCTAAAGCCCACCACACCAGATTTGTTAGTACTGGACAAATTAATGTTGCAAAGCACCATAAATAAGGAACATATTCTTATGGGGGATTTTAACCAGGACTGGGATAATGAGTGTACTATAGCTTTTTCAAGGGTCTCCTTGAAAAATCTGTAGTACACAGTGAAATGTTGGGGAGATTTGCCTGTGCTCACAATGTTTGTTGTTTGTTGTCCTTGCCTTCAATAAAAAAGTATGTATGTACAAAGTCACTAGGTTGCCTTACTCTGAATGATGATTGTGAGTGTTTGGTCCTGCTGTGGTCCATATGTAATTGTTCAAATTAAGACACCAGCTGCTGCTTTCCAGAGATCTATTTAACCCTAACTAAAAACACCATTGATTATGTTTTTTTTTTCCTCACAGCACCTTCTCTAATTAAAATGCTAACATGGCAGATCACTTAACACATTTACTGATAAGTCTGCCTATGTTGCAAATCTAAATAAGTTATCTGCTAAAGTAGGTTTCAAGTGATTGAAATCTTGTCCACAAATACTAGTTTCCAGGTTTAAATTCCATTTAATTTTGGAACTGGTAGTTTATAAGCAGCTGGTATTTCTGAATGTAAAAAAATGATCTGGTCTTGGTGACCTATCCCTGAGATTACTGAGACTCACTGCTCCCCTACTAACAACATCTGTCACCCATTTCTTTAGTCAATCTGTCTATAACTATGAATCCTGTCCCTGTCTCATGAAAGTTGCAACTTTAACCCCTTTGCAATAATGGTGATAGACAAAAGTCCTTAAAAGAGCATACCCATTTTATTTCTTCCAATACTTGCTAAATTTTTGGTAAAATATGTTTTTATCACAGTCATCCTCATATCTAGACAAATACAACTTGCTCAGCTTTGATCAATGTGGTTTCTGCAAAAAAACCAGGATGGTTACACCTTTGGTCATATTTCCCACATACCTGCAGTATATGATGCTTTTGATACTGTAGCAGTCATGACACAGGTGCTCTGTTCATTGAGTTAATTAATGCCTTCAACCTAGTGGATCATTCACTGCTTTTAAACAATCTATATCAAATCAGAGTGGCAGATAATGCATTAAACTGGTTTGGTAGTTACTTTTTCCATAGGAAACAACAAGTGAAAATTGGCACAGTGGCATCAAGAATTGCCCATATTAAAACTGATTCCCCCAGGACTCAGAGTTTACTATTGGGGCCACTACTCTTCTCATTATTTGTTAATAACCTCCAACCTGTATGCTCCGACTTGAAAATATTTACATTATATTGGGATCTGGTGGAACCTATACTCACTCCCCTGCCCCAATGTTTGCCAAGAAATAGGGGCTGAGGTGGGGATATTTTGACTAAGAAGAAGACCAGGATTGAAATTGAACATCAAGGCTGGTATCTCCATTGTTTAATAGATTTACATTATTAGGAAAATTGGGCACTACTGAAGTCCCATTGGCAGGGGATTATTGTAAAGTACAAAATCCTTCAGTTGTAAGTGAGAATACAAATGTGAGGAGGAGTATGCACATAGATATGGAGGAGGGGAGAGTGCTAATAGTGGGAGACTCCATTGTAAGAGGGGCAGAGATTATAGCCCATGCTAAAATCAGAAAGGCAGGTTGTTAGGTGTCTTCCAGGAATGACAGCTAAAAGGCTTTAGACTAAAATAGATATGGTGATCAGAGAAGTGGGAGGGAACCCTGATATTAAAGCTCATGTGGGAACAAATCATCTTGCTTTGGAGTATCTCAAGGAAGTCAAAAAATGTTTCAGGTACCTTGGGGACAGACATGCATTTATAGCAAGGGCTGTAACCTCCTTTTAAGTACTCCCCATACATAGGAAAGGGGAGAGTAGGAAACTTAACATCTGAATTTTCAATAACTGACTTAAAAAACTGGTGTGCTGAAGCAGGGTTTCACTTATTAGGAGATTGGACAAACCTCTGAGGAAATAGGAGATTTATCAAGCAGGATGGCCTTTACCCTACTGGGAGGGAACAAGTGACTGGGGCAAAGTTTTGAGGTCCCTATGCACAGCCATTTAAAGTAGTATATGGGGAGGCTTGGACCAGAGATAACCTAGGTGCTAAAATGCAATTAGGTAAACTGGTAAACACTCCCTATAGCACTGTAGGGAGGGAGGGTGGTGGAATTTGGAAAGCCATGAATACAAGTTGCCCAGATTACAAGATGGGAGGAGGCACAACACTGAGGCATGATGCCAATGTTAAAGAAAAAAAAAGTATAAAGAAGGGAAGTGTGGGAAGCATGTTAGAATCTGGATAATAGTAATTATAAATACTAGAAGCCTTGGTAATAAAAAGAGTAATCTCCAGGCCTTAGGGGCTGTCAGAAAACCATATATCATGTTAATTACAGAGACATGGGCTACACCATGTAACAACTGGGACATAAAAGTTCCAGGATATGTATTATTCAGGAGAGATAGAGTTAAGAGTAAGGGAGGTGGGGTTGTGTTATATGTTCAAAACAGTATTAAAGCTACAGAGGACAAGGAAACATGTGGAGGAGGGGAAGCTGAAACACTATCGGTATAACTATTCTCAGAAAAATGTAAGCTGATTCTTGTGGGAGTGGTATACCAGCCACCAGTTTAAGATGAAATAAGTAATGAGTTGGGAAGATAAATAATTTTAGGCGTGTTACAGGAACATTGTTGTTAGACTTCCACAATGCAGATTTTAGAAAATTGAAGCCGAGTTTAGAGCTGTTGTTGTAGGATATCACCAAACAGTGAGGGTGGAGTACAAATGAGAGTTTAATAACAACAGGATATCAGAACTACCATAAGGGTGCCTCAAGCAGGTTGGAAAGAATAAGAAACACAAAAAAGCCATCTAGGTGGTTCTTAAAAGTGGTGAAGGAGGCAGAAAATGCAACAAAATCTGCATTTCTGGAGTATAAGTCAACTCAATTACCTAAGGTGTGTCAGAGAGAAAAGGAAGTCTATGAAAAAACAAAGATGAATACTGAATGTAGGATAGCAGAGGGGGCAACAGACCATGATAAAGTCTTTTTCAGTTACAGTATCTATGGGAAACAAGGAAAAGTATAAGGAGGATAGAGAGGCTAAAAAAGGGAAGTAGCTGTCCTGGTTGAAGGCAATGATCATATCATTAAGATTTTTAATGAGTATCTGTGCTCTGTTTTTACTATTCAAAAGGGAGGTCCACCCCCATAAAACAGTATTCAGGCAAGGGGAAACTAAACTGTTCAAAGATTTCTATCTTGACTGAAATAATTGTTTTTGCCTCATTTATTTATTTATGTTCCTGCCAAGCCCACAGCTGGCCACTCCTTCAGGCCACCAAGACTACCACCACCATGTCCCTTCACCATCTTCCACCCCCATGAGTGCCATGACCTGGGTAACCCAATGTATTCCTTTGTCAGGGGGGCCCCTCTCCTGTGCAGAACAACTAGAAGAGGAGAGTCACCCATAGGCATTCTGCATATCCTGGGCACAGCAGAAGTTGTCACGGACACGTTCGGGCTTTGTTGTGAGCAGAGACTGGCCACCATCATCCAGTCAGCTGAGTGTCTAATTTTCCAGTTTTCTCCTGATCCACCCACCACCCTTGAAGTGGTCTTGCTGTGGCCACATCCTGGGGCTAGGGGCATTCAGCAGTGCACTGAGGCCAAATGCCACCAAAAATGCCAACCACTAGCTACCACCAGGAGATGACAAACAGCAGTCCAGGACCTGCACCCCCCCCCGGGACGGATGCATCTGAAGGACACTCTAACCTCCTTCCCTGACGGACTCCACTGCTGACATATGGGCTTGGGGCGTGAACTCGGGTTACCAGCTTGCAAAGCAAACAACCATTGCTTGGTGCCACAGAGCTGGCAAGAATTTCCAAAGGTTTATTGGGGTTGACAGTTGAGAAATCATCAAGCCTGGATGGGCTGCATTCTGAGGTACCAAAGTAGATGGCACAGATACTGGAAGATCCTCTAGCTGACCTATTTAATTGGTCTATAGATATAGATGAGAAACCTGGTGATTGGAGGGTGGCAGAAGTCATCCCACTACACAAGAGTAGCAATAGGAAGGATCACAGAAATTACAAGCTGGTTAACCTAATAGCCATACTGGATGAACTCCCAGAGTTTATTTTAAAGGTAAGGCTGCTGGACTTCCTGGAGTTGCAGGGGCTCCATGATAGTAAGAAGTGTGGATCTGTTAGAGGTAGGCCTTGTCAGATGAATCTTAATCTCCATTGGGGTTTCACAACATTTGGATATGGATAAAGCTCTGGATACCTGACACTTGGACTTTAGCAAGACTTTTGATTCTGTAGCCCATAATAGGCTTATTAAAGAAATGCAGAATATAGGGTGAAAACACAAATGACTTTTTGGATGTGAAACTGAGCTCAGCACAAGATTCAGAGGGTTGTTATTGATGAAGCCAAATAAAATGGTAAGGAGGGTGACAAATGGCATACCACAGGAGTCAGTTCTAGGTCCAGCACTGTTAACATAAAGGATAATGTATGGTTCTCTATCATTAACAGGTTTTTTAACCATCTAGAGGTTGCCAGGGTGACCATGTAAACCTCGAGAGCGAAGCTCGAGAGGTTTACGTCACCATGGCAACCTCAAGATGGTTAACCAAGCTGGTTAATGATAGAGGGACCATACATTATATTTTATAGTGTATGGGCCCCATAAACTGGCAAAACAAACTAATATGGCTTACTTTTAGCCCCACCGCGAACATTCTGGGTCATTTTCTGGCCACTGCGCTGGTTTCGGGAGGGCCGTCGGTGCGTAAGATCACAGATACACGCATGCGCAGATGGGCTCCGTTTGTAATCCCATCGCTATGACGTACTCAAGAGAAGTTTATAACCATTTACGTCATAGCGATGGGATTATCAAGAAATAATTTTGCAGCTTTTTAGCGGTAATAAGGGCGCACCATACATTATATGTTTATTTGTGATATTGGAGAGGGCATAAAGGATAGGATGTCTGCAAATTATACAAAGATTTGTGGTAGAGTGGAATGTGATGAAGGTATAAGAAAATGTAAGGATGACCTATCAAACTGGAAAAGTGGTCCAGTATGTAGCAGCCAAAATTTAATGCCAAGAAATGTAAGGTTTTGCACCTGGGTAAGAGAAATCCAAAATTTGAATACTATCTAGCAGGAGTTTGTCTTGCACAAACAATTGAAGCCAGAGACTTAGGAGTTATATTTTGTGACAATCTAAAGACATCCACACAATGCAATAAGGTATACAGGAAAGCAAAGAGGATGATAGAATAGGGAGGTTGTTCTCAAGCAGGAGGAAGGAGGTGATTCTCCCCTCTATGTAGATCACTGGTTAGATCATACCTGGTGTATTCTGCTCAGTTTTGGAACCCACACACACATGAACAAGCATTTGTCAATGCCGAATGTTGTCGCGCTGGCATTGGCAGTGGGAGTGGTATAGCTAGAGACACATAGTGCTGTGAATTTGTGAATGCATCTTAAAAGGTGATGTTGCACAGCAAGCACACCATTGTGCACCACAGCTGCGGAAACATGTTTTGGGCATGCTGTGAAAAATAGCAGCTGGACTGTTGATAAGGAGATGTGTGCACAAATGCCAGTGGTGAAAATGTGGCATGAAAATATTGCAGATTGACGAAGTTACAAGGGTGTGTGGAAACTGCGCAATGCACGCTTGCAACATAGTCATTGTATGGAGTTTCGACACCAAATTTTCAACATAGGCATTTTAGGACCTCTGCTCATGAATAGTGTCACCGTAATTTCCTCAAACTGTCCCAAAAACTGATTTCATACAGCGGCCATGCAATTCGGTGCCGGACGTGCGAAAACACATTTCAGGCAGCTGCAGTGTTCATAAGGAGGTATGGAAAAATGCCAGTGATGAATAGCTGGAGTGAAAGTATTATAAATTCACAAAGTCATGAGCGTCCGTGAAAACTGTGCAATGCACACTCATGAAACACTCATTTTATTGACTTTCATTCCCAAATTTTCAACATAGGCATTTTAGGGCATCTGCAAATGCACAGTGTCACTGTTATTTTCAGCATGTGTCTCGAACATGGATTTTCCACAGTGACCACGCTATTCTGCGTCGGAACTGCGAAAACAGATTTTGGTCAGGATGTGAAAAATGACAGCTGTACTGTTCATTAGGAGGTGCAGAACAATGGCACTGTAGAAAATCTGGAGTGACAATATTAGATATTTGCAAACGTACGAGCGTGAGAGCAAACTGCGCAATGCATGCTCGTAACGCAGTCATTTTATGGAGTATTGTCACCACATTTTCAACAAAGGCATTTTAGGACCTCTGCTCAAGAACAGTGTCACTGTCATTTTTGTAATATATCCCGAACACTGATTTCGCACAGCGAACGCGCTTTTCTGCCCCAAAACTGCAAAAACACATTTCGGCAAGGATGTGAAAAATGACAGCTGCACAGTTCACAAGAAGGTGTGGTAAAATGCCAATGTTGAGAATCTGGCATGAAAATAGTGTGAATGCGCTAACGTATGAGCATGCGCTGTGCAGTTGCTATGTATGCTCGTAAAACAGTCACTTTATGGAGTATTGTCACCAAATTTTCAACACAGGCATTTTAGGATCTCTGCTCATGAACAGTGTCACTGTCATTTTCATAATGTGTCCTAAACACTGATTTTGCACCATGACTGCACTATTCTGCGCTGGAAGTACGAAAACACATTTTGACCAGGATGTGAAAAATGACAGCTATACGGTTCACAAAAAGGTGTGGTAAAATGCCAATGTTGAGAATCTGGTGTGAAAATATTGTGAATTCACTAACTTACGAGTGTGCATTGCACAGTTGCTATGCAAGCTCATAAAACGGTCATGTTTTGGATTTTTCCCACCAAATTTGCAACATAGAGAGCCCCCCTCATGAACAGTGGCACTGTCATTTCCTTACACGGTCCCAAAAGGTGGTTGTGAAATCACCTTTTGGGACCAAATAATGCCATGACAGTGCAAGAATTCATGAGAAAGGGTCCCAAAAACCCCATGTTGAAAATTTGGGGCCAAAATTCGCAAAAATGCCTGAGATATGTACTAAAGTTGAAAAAATCCTATCTATCCCATTATACAGCTTACTGACATTTCCTCAGTTCACGATCGGCTTTGAAGAGTGCAGACATGTTCCAGGTCCACCGATGATCATCGCGCCGAGCTCCGGAGGTAAGTATGGGGTGAGGGGGTGTGTGGGGAGGCAGGGTGTGCAGTGGGCTGGTGCGGGTTGGGGGAAGGGGGCACGGAGACTATGAGGGACCTTTTTCCGTTTACAGGTGCAAAAAGGGAAAAAAAATATCGTGGGACAGTTTTTTTTCCAGGGGATTTGGCATGCTGGGGTGGGTTCCCAGTGTGCCACCTAACTGGTTGGGGTGAGTGTCTGTAGCCGATGGAGGATTGGGCACCCTCATCAGCAAATGACACGGAGGGGGCAGAATTTATGCCGACGGGGATTGGGCACCCCCATCAGCACACAAACGGGGGCGCAGAGCCGAGGGGGGATTAAGCACCCCCCTCGGCATTAAACAATTGTGGGGGTTATTTCTGCAGACAGGGAGTGGGCTCCCCCATTGGCACACAAGGAAAAGGGTGGCGGGGTAAGAGCCGAGGGGGATTGGGCACCGGCATTAAACAATTTGGGGGGTGCTTTATGCCAATGGGGAGTTGGCTCACCCATCGGCACATTCACAGAGGGCAGATGACTGGGGGATTGGGCACCCCCAAAGTTGGCAGTTTTATGGCCAGTGTCCAGTCATGTACATAATGGCAGCAAGCACAGCAAGAAAAGGACCACTGCATCTGACAAGCTTTGCTCGGATTGCAGCAGACCTTTTCTTAGATGTGCTAGCCCCATTATGTATGCATGGTGTGGTGCCGGCATGCAGGCTGATTGGGGAATGGGATGCACCTACTGGTGCGTGCCCTGCATTTGCCCAACAGCGACTGCACCTCTAAAGCTGCATTGTCCCACGATGTTGGCTGCGCAAGCGCGTCAACATAAAAAGGATGGGCATCAGCTAGAATCAGTGTATAAAAGAGTGACCAATTATGATCCAGGGGCAACAGGGGAGGATTTTTGTAGATAGATTGGATGACTTGGGTATGTATTCATTGCAGAATAGAAGAGAGAGGGATAACATAATCAAAATGTTTACAGTAAGTACCTACAAGGCATCAACAGGGTGGATTTCCATGGACTATCTATACTTTTCTTTGTTTATTTCTTTGTTTATTCTATTTAGAAAACCTATGAGTTCAAGAGCCCTTTTTCAAAGGTGTCCAAGTCAATAGTTAGTTACACAATAACAAAATAACAGTTACTGTACATGTGCAGTTCATAATCAAGCGTAGAAGATCCGGTGTAAATTACATAACAGAACATACAAGAACTGGCAGAAGTGGCTAAAGTATTTGGAGTGCCACCAGTAAGCAGTTTCCAGGTTCTGGAATTTCAGCAGAGGGTAGAGCCAGGTGAGGATCTGATCAACAATCAAAAATTAGTAGAAACATAGATGTGCACTGAAAAGATGAGGGTGTCAACAGAAGGGGGAAGGTGAGACAATAACATAATAGTAACTGGGGACTCTATTATAAGAAATGCAGACACCTACAGCATTATTTGTATGTGTTGGAAAGACAAGGCCATGGTTGATTGCGTTTCAGGGGCTAAAATTGAAGATTTGAAGGACAACATAGAAGGCTTATTAATAGTGCATGGTTAAGACAGAGTATAGTACTTCACATAGGTACTAAGGACATCTGATACAAGCTAGATGAAGATATAAAATCTGACTTTGTGGAAGTGGGGAAAACAATACAAAGGAACAACTGTAAGGTTATAATATTATAAATTCTACAGGTACCCAAGTCAGGAGTTGGAAGGAATAGTGCAATTAAACATGGAACATGACCTGGGGGGGTCATAATTACTAATAATCTCTCCAAATAATCTGCCAAATACTGAAAAAATACAGCAAGCATAGGTAATAAAATACTGGGCTGTATCTTCAGAAATATACAAAGTAGAGACAAACAGGTACTGCTCCATCATACATATATTTGGTGAGGCCACACCTGGAGCACTGTGTGCAGTACTGGGCTCCAGCTAATAAAGATATTCAAATGTTGGAAAGAACTCAGAGAAGAGCCACCAAAAAGATTAGCCAGATGATGGATATGGCATATGGTAATAGACTTAGAGAACTGGAACTATACTCTGCAATATAGAAGATTAAGGGAGGATGTATGCTTAACATACAGAGCATTCAATAGTAGTGACCTATGAGAATGTGTAGGATTAACACAAAATGGCAACTTGAGGGGACGTAGATTCCACTCACTCCAGCTAAATGGTGAAAATTATAAGTCTAATTGTCAGGCAAATTGGTTAAGTCAGAGAGTGGTGAATGTCTGGAATAGACTACCAAAGGAGGTGTTACTAAGCAAGACTCTAGATACATTTAAAACTACACTGGACAGACGTATGAAAGGTAACAAATTCACCTTTTTTGGATTGATTGGTCAAGTCACTATGGCCTGCAGCTTCAAGCTAGTATTGACCTATGAACCTATAAAAAAAAATCAATACCTGGTTTGAAAACTGCACTGAGAAGGAGGGGGTTTGTAGTCATTCAAAACTAAAATACTGTCATTAACCAAAACAACCTTTTCAGAACAGATGGCCTGCACCTAAGTAAACTATGAACATGGGTACTGGAGAACAGGCTAAATATATAGAAAATCATGTAAACTAATGAAGAAGGGGAAAGGGGGTTGGGGATATACAAAATACCTTAACAAGACCTTAAAACACATTACCACTAGAAATAATGTTCTCCAAAAAAAAGTAGCCCTAGTCCAGCTATTAAGGAATCAAAATGCAGTAAGAGATGGAAGTGTGTCTTAGCAAATGTAAGGCACCTAAACAATAAATTTTGTGAACTATAATTAGTAACAAGTACAGAAAATCCAGATAAAATAGGTGTAACAGAAACCTGGTGGTCCAGCTTTGATACATGGAGTAAAAACATTGATGGCTACAGCTTACTCAGAAGAGCGAGGACTAGTAAGAAAGGAAGTGGAGTTGCACTCTACATATCAAACAGATTATGGACAAAAGAAATACATAGATGGATGATGGATGAGAAGGAAACAGTTTGGGTCAGAGTAGGAGCTTATATGCAGCAACATATAATATTAGGCCTATGGTATAGACCACCCAATCAATCTGAAAGCATTCATGAGTGTGAGAGGGAGATCCTGCCACTTTTGAGGGCCAACCTTTTCTTGAATCTGTTGCAACACTTCTTCTGGTTCTTAGCCTAATCTATCCTTTACAATTTCTAGTCCATAAGGTTGGCCACCTATGGGCACTCCAAACCCTTTCTTGACTATGCTATAGTGTCCTCTTTGATTTTCCTTTTCCCTCTCAGGTCCTCATACAGGAAGGTTATTGTGGTGACCTCTGAGCTGATGTAAAACAATAAGCTCTATTCCTTGTTACTGGATTAAGTATGCAATAGCACTATGTCATAAAATACCTTGATGTATATGCCTTATGTGTATGAAACCTGTAAATGTTGAAAATACCATGGCACTAGGTGTTTTTGATAAAGGTAAAATGTTAATAGGGGACTGTATTATAAAAATTAAGCTACCGTGGTACAGATATCGAAAAACTCCTATTGTATTATTTAAATACATGTAAATTACAGGTTGTTTGAGAGGCCCTTTGGCACCATGCATTCTTGTTTTAAGCTGAACCAGCCTAAAATGTCATAGTGATTTACATATTCATCCCATAATGCTTTGCATTATGTGGGGTATGTGTGATGTGTTTCTTTGAAACTTGGCTTTATTGCCAATGCCCTTTGAGGTAACTCTTGCTTCAGTGCTTCTGCACTGAGGTTCTTTGCCTTTAACTTGTTTTTGGGATTTCCTTTTTGAGCTCCCCATAAAACAAACACACAAGACCAACATAGGGAATGAAATAATTTTCACTGGAAAGACAGATCAGTAAATCAGTGGGTCAGTAGGTGCTGACTAAGTGCTAAGGAAGGACATGCATAGTCTGTTGTTGCAAACTGATGTATTGAAGAAGGGATATGCCATTAAGGAAGTATAGTGCAGTGGTTTGAGGCTCTGACCTGCAAACCTGGAGACCTGGGTTTGAATCCCACAGCCCTCACTAGCATACTGTTCGACCCTGAGCAAGACACTTAACTTCCTTGTGCTCCCAGGTTGCACCTGTAAACAAGCATTCAGCTTAGTGTGTCTCTTCTGGTGAAAAAAAAGGTTATCCCCTGTGTTTTAAATAAACATCACACAGAGATTGTGTGTTGAACCTGAAGTTCTCTGTCTGGTCCATCTGTTATCCCACAATCCCTCCACAATGAGGAACTTGTTAAAGAAACAGACTTATCAAATGGGCAAAAATAATATCATACTTATTGGAGATCTCAGCCTACCAGGAATAGACTGCAACAATGGGGATGTTGGTAACACCCAGAACAGGAACTTTGCAAGTAAAATAAGGAACCTAAACTTAATTCAACATATAAAAGAAAATACAAGGGGAAGGAATATATTGGACATAGCGTTGAGTGATCTTATTAATGAATTAAACAACTGTAAAATCAGAGAGCCACTGGGGGCAGTGCTCACCAAATGGTTCCATTTGAAGTAGAGTAAGCTGCCTTAAAAGACAAGAAAAAGACCAGGCACAGATGCTACAAAAGAGCAAACTATGGAGCCATGAAACAGGAACTAAAGGAGTAGGACTAGAAGGCAGAATTGGGGAACAAAGAAATAAATGAAATGTGGGAGACCATAGGTCATCAAGTAGTCAAATTGGTTTACAAGCATGTATCATGATGCAGTAAATATAACAGGAATGGCAAAAAAAAAAACCATTATGGATGAATAGAGACATACTTACCAGTGTGAGGAATAAATGAAAGTTATATAAGAGGCAAAGGTTGTGAGTACAACTGAATTATGGATAATACAGAAAAAGGGCCAAGGCATGAAAATTATTAAAAATAGCTCAAAACACAGAAAATAATGCTAAGGTATTCTGGGCTTATGTCAGCAGAAAGAAAGGCGGTTGCAAAACAGTTGGTCCCCTAAAAGTGAATGATACCAAGATTGTTAAAGAGTTGAAAGCAGCCAATATTCAGACCTGAATAAGGTTGAAATCACGGGACCAGGATAATCCACGTTATTGCTGAGGATGATGTTTTTAAGTTACTCTCAAATCAGGATATTAACAAATCACAAGGGCTGGATAGGATTCACCCCAGATCATAAAGGAATTGGTAATGTCGTTAGCTGGACCAGTAACACTCATGTTTAACAACTCTCTAAAGAGTGGTACAACACCTGAGGCATGTAAAACAGCTATACTGGTTCCAAGTTATAACAAGCATTTGTCAATGCTGAATGTTTGCTTGTTGGTATTAGCATTGGGAATGCAGGAGTTAGACAGATGCAGAATAGGAATGACAGTGAAGCATTGAACTTCACGGCAACCCCACCTCCACCCTGCAGAGAGGGATAGGCATTGGGGTATGTGTTTGGGTCATCGCCCATAACGGTCATGCCATTTCACCTCACCCTATCCTGCAGACACCGAAAGTGTTGAGGTGTGCCTTGGGGTGTTCAGCTTTACAGTCACCCCATTCCAGAACGAGATACTCTGAAATGGGTGTCATATAAGAGAATGTGGTGAACTCTGGGGCCAAAGAGTCCAAGGCACACCTCAATGTCTGTCAGTGGCTTCGGGGGGGGGGGGATGAGGGTGGAATGGCATGAGCATTACAGTCAGCAATCCAAAGGCACACCCCTGATGCCTGTCAGTCTGTACAGGGTGGGACGTTATGGTTAGAAACCCTAACGTCCTGGGCATTTGTTGGTATTTGCACTACAAATTTTCAACATGGTCTTTTTGTGACCAACACCTCATCAAAGCATTTGGGACCTCTTCTCATGAACAATGGCACTGTGATTTTGTTAATGTATCCCAAACTTTGAGTTCCCAAAGTGACCATTCCATTCTGCGCCAGATGCACGAAAACACAGATTGGGCAGGATGTGAAGAATGACAGCTGTACCACTCATAGGGAGGTGTGAGGAGTTGGCTATGCTAAATATTTGTAGTGAAAATATTAAAAATCATCGAACTTCTAAGCGTACATGGAAACTGTGCAATGCATGCATGTAACACACTCATTTAGTGGAATTATTTCACCAAATTTTCAACATAGGCATTTTGTGACATCTGCTCATGAACACTGTCACTATAGTTTTCTTGATCTGTTCTAAACATTAATTTCCCACAGTGACCGCGCTATTCTGTGCCAGATAGGTAAATGCATATTTTGGGCAGGATATGAAAAATGACAGCTGTACTGTTCGTCAGGAGGTGTGAAAAAATGCCAATGTTGAAAATCTGGAGTGAAAATATTACAAATGCGCAAAATTACGAGGGTGCGTGGAAACTGCTCAATGTACACTCGTAACACAGTCATTTCATGGACTTTTGTCACTAAATTTTCAACATAGGCATTTTAGCACCTTTGCTCATGAACAGTGTCACTGTGATTTTCTTAATCTGTCCTGAACACTGACTTCCCAGAGTGACCATGCTATTGTGTGCTGGAAGTGCGAAAACACATTTCAGCCAGGATGTGAAAAATGACAGCTGTACTGTTCATAAGGAGGTGTGAAAAAATTCCAGTGTTGAAAATCTGGAGTGAAATACTACAAATTGGCAAAGTTATGAGGGTGCGTGGAAACTGCACAATGCACGCTTGTAACACAGTCATTTTATGGACGTTTGCCACCAAATTTTCAACATAGGCATTTTAGAACCTCTGCTCATGAACAGTGTCACTGTGATTTTTGTAGTGTGCCCCAAACACTGAATTCTCACAGCGACCGCGCTATTCTGCGCCAGAAGTGCGAAAACACATTTTGGCCAGGATGTGGAAAATTACAGCTGTACTGCTCATAAGTAGGTCTAAAAAAATGCCAATGTTGAAAATCTGAAGTGAAAATACTACAGATTTGCAAAATTACGAGGGAGCATGGAAACTGTGCAACACACACTCATAAAACAGTCATTCTTTGCATTTTTTTTAACGAAATTTGAAACATAGGCTTTTTGAGAGCCCACCTCATGAACAGTGGCACTGCCATTTCATTAATCAGTCCCGAAAGGTGATTCCATTCAGTAACCATGAAATCACCTTTCGGGACTGAATAGCGCCATGACAGTGACTGTATTCATGAGGAGAGGTCCCAATAACCCCATGTTGAAAATTTGGTGGCAAAAGGCCAAAAAATGGCCAAGATATCCACATAAGTTGAAAAAACCCTATTTATGCCATTATACAGCTTACCAGCATTTCTTCAGTTTGTGGTCAGCTTTGAAGAGTGCAGATGTGTTTCTGGTACACCGAAGATTGTCGCGCCAGGCTCCGGAGGTAAGTATGGGATGAGGAGGGTGTGGGGAGGTGGGGTGCACAGATGGTGGGCACAGGTTGAGGGATGGGGCACGAGAGACCATGAGGGACCATTTTCTTTATTTCAGGGACAAAAATAATAAAAAGGACGTCACAGGAAGTGTTTTTTTTCAGGCTTCATTTGTGCACACTGAGGTGGGCTCCTAGTGTGCCGCCTGCATTTTGGGGAAAGGGGGACTTAAGCCAATGGGGATTGAGCCCCCCATCAGCAAATAAAGACTGTTTGAGTGGGCATGATGCTGAGGGGTATTGGGCACCCCCTTTGCACACAACAAATGGGGGGGCATTATGTCAATGGGGAGTGGACTCCCTCCATCGGCAAATGAATTGGGTCATTGGCATGCCAAAAGGGGAATTGGGTATCCCCGTTGGCTTACATGGGACTGTGAGGTGGTGGCATAGTCACCGCCATGTTCACAGAAATGTTACACCAGGCAAAGTACCGCCCTGCAATGACAGGTCACTCCCTCATTGCAGTGTAATTGGTAATGCTGCAATGATGAGGTGGCCCCTCATTGCAGCAGCCAAATTGTTTCAAGTTGGTGGCACTTCTGCAGAACCAGTGTCATCAGGACACTGGGCCTGCATTGGGTACACACTGCCAAGCCCACAAATACAGTACTAGCATTGGCTGCCACACTACCACACCTCCAAAACCCACTTCTCTCCTAAGCTGCTGCATAATGTTTCTTGTGCATATGCACAAGCAAACATAAAAAAGGTAGCAGGATGGACATGGGGAATTATGTCTTACACCGGTCATAGGTAAGACAATGGAAAAAATTCTGAGAGGCAAAATAAATTATTTCTTAAGGGGTAACAAACAATGGGATAATAGCCAGCATGGTTTTAGGAGTGATAGATCATGACTGAAAAGTTTGATTGACGTTTTTGAGAGGGTAAGCCAAGCATTAGATGTAGGAAAACCATTCGAGGTGGTATATTTAAATTTTAACAAGGCTTTCGATACTGTGCCATATGCAGAACTTATTCAAACCCTTACGGGCATCAAGTTGAATAGTAAAATAATTATGTGGATCAAGTCCTGGCCGAGTCACAGGTCACAAATTGTAACAATAAATGGTCACAATTCAAAGAGAATATGTGTCACCAGCAGTGTCTATCAGGGTTGTGTCATGGGACCTAATTTATTTGATATCTATATAACCAGTGTGTCAACCCTTCCCAGCCACGACTCACTGCTCCATGGCCTGCCTCTCAGCATGACTTCCTGGACTCATGTCTGATCCCAGGCTGTCAGCATGGCAGTGTGGTGGCCCTTCAAATTCTACCTATCATTGTGCATGATGCAACAGCTGCTAGAACAACAGAAGGCTATACACCAGTATGTCATTGAGCTTAGTTTTGGAAAGGGAGAGGTAAACATCACCCCAAATCAGTGGCACCTGATGGAAAACCTCTGCACTGTGCTGAAGTCCTCTATGGAGACCACATCTGCTTTAAGTGCTGATGCAGCTGGTTTAAGCCAGGTACTTCCTCTCATTGCCCTCACTTAACTGTGACTTGCTAGTCTGAAAACTCAATATGAGGACAAGGAGGATACAACTTTTGTTAGTCTAGTAGAAAGGATAATATCATGCTTCTGGAATGATACATGCTTTTCAGAAATGTGTAGAGCTGACCACTACATCCTGGCCACTCTCTTGGACTCCCAGTTCAAAGACAGATTTGAGACATTCTTTGATGCACAAGAATATGTTAAGGACCAGCAGTTCTATAAAGCCTGATTTATCCATCTGGTCTCTGTACAAATGGCACAAAACAAGACCAAGAACACAAGTAGAGCATAAGAAGAACATTCATCATCATCCCTTGCAAAAGCACTGACAGGCTAGAAGGAGGCAAAGGAAGAAAGAAGATCCAAAGATATTTAAACTGCTGCTACTACTGAACATCACAGGAGACTTCAAGTCAGCTAAGACCTACAGCGGTGCTAGCCAGCATGCAACACAGTAATGCTGTAGTGTATCACAAAATGCTACAGTTTGCTGCAGGAAACAATGTCATTCAATGGCAATTTAGCCCTTTTGTCATGCAGTATTTTGTGACATGTCACTGACAGCAACTTGTAGCATTGTATCATGTTCGGCTCCACTGTACTGATGCTACTAGTGCTGCTGCTGAGCAACTGTCTGACTATGGCTTGATGAAAAAGCATGGAAAGTCACTTTATGACACAGTGGTGCCTGAGATGCCAGCAAACAAAATGGTGCAGGATTATCTTGCTGAGAATGTGCCACTATCAGGAGACAAGGCTCAATTTTACTGGTTCCAAAAAAAGATCATTTGGTTCTATTTGGCATGGGTAGCTGTTGAGCACCTCAGTTGGCCACCTGCAAGTACATACAGTACTCAGAGAGAATTTGTAGTTCTGCAGGCAGTATTGTTACCACCAGAAGAACATGATGTTTGACCCAAAATGTAGAGATGTTCACTTTTTAAAAAAATAACCTGTGAATTTTTTTGCCATGGTTTATGGATGATGAATCTCCTAAAGTTCAAGCTGAGCTAAAGACAGAGGATGATAAGGTGGATAGGGAGGCTTCTGTGCCCCTTAGTGTTTTTTTTTAACCAGTAGCATATACGCACACACACTGTGAGATGTTGAATGGTTGTCTTCACTCAGTCTTCTTCAGATTAACCTTTTGCAAATTTTTGGCAGGCTTACACAGACCAAATAAATACTTGTTTGGGTAATGTTGCCCATGAAACCAGTGTGTACAACACTTATCCATGGCATAATGGGAATCAGTAGTCCACACTGTAGAATGTTACACTGTTGTCTTCCATCACTCAGCCTTCTTCAGATTGTTTTGTGAAATTTTACCAGGTTTACATGGGCTAATCAAATAATTTGTGGGGCAACATTGCCCATGAAACCAGTGTGTACAACACTTATCCAAATAGCTATGGCATAAAGCCTTGTTCATGTGTGACGCTGTTCAAGTGGAAGAAGCACCACTGACCACAAAGAATATTACAAACACAGGGTTTTAAATAATTGATTAGCAGTTTTTTTCTTGGGACAATGCTAACTGTATAGAAAGTATTTATACAGGTTTTCTAGAAGTGTTATGTTTATTAAACACAATGAGGCAGGTGCTATGCATTTTCACAATGTTTTAGCACTTTTATGAGCAAAACACTAATCAATTTTTGGAGTTAAATAAAACCCTGCAAACACATTTATCATGTATATACAAAAGACATACAGCTTACACTGAGGGATTCTGTCCTGATATTTTGTGGGCACACACAGGCCTTTCAAACCATTGTATTTTGAGCATTGTTAGGCACATATTATTGTTTACTGGCATTGTCCATGTTTGGCACCAACTGATGGCCACAGTGTTTGGAACCAGTAGCCCTCAATGTGGCCCACAGCATCATCCTGCTATGTTAGGTGCTTCATAGGACTAGTGCATCATAGAAACATAGAATGTGACGGCAGATAAGGACCGCTTGGCCCACCTAGTCTGCCCATTTTCCTACCTAACAGATAAGCTGCGGATCCTAATTAACCAACAGCTTACTTCCTCCTACCCCCCACTAGGACTGCCTTATGTCTGTCCCATGCATTCTTGAATTCCCCCACTGTTCTTGACTCCACGACCTCCTCAGGGAGGCTGTTCCATGCATCAATAACCCTCTCTGTGAAAAAATACTTCCTCACATTACCTCTGAGCCATCCCCCCTCTATCTTCAAATTGTGCCCCTTGTTCTGCATATCTCTTTTCTGAAAGATACCACCCTCTTGGACTTTGTTGATTCCTTGAGGTACTTAAAGTTTCTATCATGTCTCCTCTCCTCCTTTCCTCAAGGGTATACATATTAAGCTCCTTTAGCCTTCTTCATATGTCTTCTGGTGCAGACCCTGCACCATTTTGGTTGCCCTCCTCTGGACAGCCTCCACTCTGTCTATGTCTTTGCGGAGATGGGGTCTCCAGAACTGCACACAGTACTCCAGATGGGGTATCACCAACTGTCTGTACAGAGAGATAACAACTTCCTCTTTTCTACCATTGATGCCTCTCCCTATGCATCCCAATATCCCCCCAGCCTTCCTTACTGCCTTCTTACATTGCTTACCCACCTTTAGGTCATCTGATATAATTGCCCCCAGGTCCCTTTCCATTTTTACTGTTGTCAATATCTCACCCCCATTGTGTACTCTTGCCCTGGGTTTTTGTTTCCCAGGTGCATTACCTTGCACTTCTTTGCAATGAATCTGAGCTGCCATACAATTGACCATTCATCCAACCTTGCCAAGTTCCTTCCCATCCTTTCCACTCCATCAGGTGTATCAACCCTGTTGCAGATCTTTGTGTCATCTGCAAAGAGACATACTTTTCCTTCCAGTTCCTCTGCAATGTCACTTATAAAGACATTAAAAAGGACCGGTCCCAGTACTGAACCCTGCAGTACCCCGGTAGTAACCCTCCTTTCTTCACTGTGGACTCCATTTACTACTACCCTTTGCGTACTGTTGTCTAGCCAATTTTTTATCCAGGCTACCACCTTGGGACCCACTCCAAGGCTGGCTAACTTGTGCATTAATCTTTTGTGTGGGACTGTATCAAATGCCTTGCTAAAATCTAGGAAAGCCATGTCCACAGCCCCTTCCTGGTCTACTACTTTGGTCACCCAGTCAAAGAAATCTATTAGATTCATCTGACATGATCTTCCCATTGTGAATCCATGCTGCCTTGGGTCCTCTGCCCCACTGGCCTCTAGGTACTCAACAATTCTTTCTTTCAGAAGTGATTCCGTCATTTTACCTACCACTGAGGTCAAACTAACTGGTCTGTAGTTTTCTGCCTCTGTCCTGCTCCCACTTTTGTGAAGAGGAATCACATCCACCCTCCTCCAGTCCTCAGGTGCTATCTCATCCCCCCATGATTTGTTAAAGAGAGTAGTCAGCGGTGTCATTAGTTCTAACCTTAGTTCTTTTAGAATTCTTGGGTGAATCCCATCAGGCCCATTGCTTTGTCCACCTTCAATTTTATTAGTTCTTTCAGAACCCTTTCTTCTGTAAATGGACTGGTATCGACCCTCATCTTCAGAGTGTTTCTCTTGTTTGGTTTAGATACCTTCCCCTCCTCTTCCTTTGTGAATACTGAGCAGAAATATTCGTTCAGTATCCCTGCTTTTTCTCTACCCACATTCCCTCCCCTTTATTAAGCTTCAGTATCCCTCCTTTGGTCTTTCTTCGCTCCCTAATGTACCTATAAAAGGTCTTATCCCACTTCTTAACAGAGTTGGCTGTCCTTTCCTCGGTTTGGGCCTTTGCTATTCTGACGGCCTTCCCAGCCTCTTTCTGCTTCAACTGATAAAGTTCTCTGTCCTTCTCCTTCTGTGTTTCCTTATATTTCCTGAATGCTATCCTTTTCTCCTTAACCTTCCCTGCCAACTCTTTTGAGAACCATAGCGGCTTTTTCCGTTGTTGTGTTTTGTTGATTTACTTTACACAAAGGCTTGTTGCCTCTGTGATGGCTGTTTTGATTACTCTCCATTGTTCCTCCACCCCTTCTTCTTGCCTGTTTGCTAGTGCTTTTCTGAGCCACTCTCTCATTTTCCCAAAGTCAGCCCTGTTATTTCATTTTTATATAATTTTCTAGTGCTTTTTAATAGTCAGATCAGTGCAAACTAGTCTGCCAGTAAAAGAAATTTGGTGAACCTTACCAGGTTTGATGGTCACATGGTTGAACTTTGGAAGGTTTGCACAGCCCCAGCACAAAGTGCCTTACAACAGCAATGGGCTATGAGATTGTTCACTGCCACATGACTGCATCATGTACTTCCTGTAGAAATGTAGCCATATAACTAGCCTCTTGCAGCTGTCCAATTATTCTCCCTTCATGAAGTAGCACTTACCTTGTTAGCAAACCACATTGCATAGTTTCACAAAGTACACTATGACCAAAATTTGGTGAAGTGGGGACAGTCTGTGAGGTCTGTGTGAACTGAGTAACATCTTCAGTGCTGTAGGAAATCTTTGCATAATGAAATGAAATGAAATGAAACTTTATTTAGATGGTGCCTTTCTTAAAACCAAGGCACCTTACAATAATTTAAAAACAATAAATAAGTACAAGTCCATAAATAGTCTATAAATCTATAACTCTATAAATCTGAGCTCCAATTCACAATCATTAATTAAAATTAATCTTTGACCATAAATAGGTATTTAGGGCAGATGAAGTAGAGAATTCCAGATGGTTGGAGCAGCCGACATAAAAGCATGAGCACCTAATGATTTTAAAGAGACCCTCGGAATCTCTAGCAACCCCTCGTCCGTCGAGTGGAGAGATTGCCTAAGGCAGTAGGGAACCCAAAGCTCTTTCAAGTAATCTGGACCCAGTCTGTGTAGGGCTTTGTAGGTCAAAAGACCAACTTTAAAGGTGATCCACCACTGAATCAGCAGCCAGTGCAGATCACATAGTACCAGCAAAATATGACAGGCACAAGATGTACCCATCAATAACCGGGCCACAGCATTCTGAACCAGCTGCAAGTGGCAGATATCAACCACAGGAAGCCCTAGATAAATGGAGTTGCAATAATCAAGGTGTGAGGTCACAAAAGCATGGCCCAATGTAGGAAGGTCAGTGGGCGGAACAAGGTGCTTAATCCTGGCAATGTTCCTAAGATAATAAAAGGAAAGTTTGATAACTGCCAACACCTGCAAGCGCAGTGTCAGTTCGTTGTCAAAAATCACCCCCAGGTTCTGCACTCATTCAGAGGTAGGTAGCTGGATACCTCCCAGAAATAAACCTGAGAATAAACCAGCTCCCATCCCCTCTACCCTATGACCTGGGTCCACAACCATTAACTTTGTCTTCTACAAGTTCAACATCAGCCAGCTTGAACTCATCCAGCCTTGGATTTTGGTGAGACAGCAATTAATGACTGAGAGAGCTTTATCCTGGTCAGGTGCAAAAGACAGGTAGAGCTGGGCATCATCTGCATAACAGTGAAACTTCAGCCAATACCTTCTTACAATGTCTCAGAGGGGCAGCATATACACTGCGAACAACATGGGGAACAACACCGAGCCCTGGGGAACCCCACATGACAGAGAGAGTGGGCAGGAAGAATTTAATCCAGACACTACTCTTTGAGTTCTGTCAGTGAGGAAAGATCTAAACCAGCTGAGAACTGTCCCTGACAGACCACAAATAAACTCCAGGTGCACAAGAAGTACCCCTTGGTCCACAGTGTCAAAGGCTGATGAGAGATCAAGAAGAACAAGAACGGAATGATTCTTCTGATCTCTAGTCATCAGGAGAACATTGAGCACCCGAACCAGTGCTGTCTTGGTACTATGCCTCTTTCGAAAACCAGACTGGAGGGGTTCATAGATGTCATGGATGGTTAAATGGTTCTCCAATTGTGCAGCCACCACTTTCTCAATAATCTTCCCAGCACAAGGAAGATTAGAGAGTGGCCTGTAGTTAGCATGGCAGTCGGGGTCCAAGGAAGCTTTCTTTAGGAGGGGTGTCACCACCATATCCTTCAGGGAGCTAGGAAACTCCCCTGTATCCAAAGAGCACCAGACTATCCATGCTAGAACTGGACCGATAGTATCAAGACAACCCTTTATCAGGGAAGTCGGGCCCAGATCTAAATTGCAGCACATAGGGCGCATACTATGGACAATCCTCATGACATTGATGAACTCAGGCTGGTCATAGGAACTCCAGGAGAGACTGGAGGGAGCAACCAAATGGCGATCAAAGGCTTCTCCCATAGAAGGAGCAAGTTGGAGCGCTACCTTGATGTTGGCTACCTTAGTTGCAAAGAAGTGAGCAAGCTGATTACACTGTATTTGTGAAAAAGCTTTTCTAACCTGGAGACAGGCTGGGTTGCACAGTCTGTCAACAGTTTGAAAAAGCTGAGCTGGTCGGTTCTGAGCAGCTGCAGTCTCTCCAGACAGGAATTCTGCCTTCTTACAAGAGATTGTGGAGTGATAGAGTTGGTAATGTTCCATCAGTCTAAGATGGTCGGCATCAAGGCTGTTCTTGGAGTGAGTTCATTTTTAACCCTGGACTCAGTAGGGTGGTTTGTGTAGGAGCAGTGGTCTAATAAATTGTGGTGTTAGTTGAATTACTATAAGGGCAGTACTCACCAGGGTGGTGGAGCAGTTGTGTATTTGATTGTTTCTAACAGTCACCAGTGGCTGTGAAATACCCACCTCCCTTCCCACCCACCCCCAGGCATGGCATTTCCTTTATAGCCAAAGTTCTGACATCACTTCCTCAACAGGTCTTGGGGCAGAACTGTCATATTCTTAATAACCCAGCAAAGTATAAAGGGTAGGTACATACCACAAATAATAAAAAAAATATATATATATATATATATTACATATTGTATATTATAAAGGAGAGGGACGTGGGGAGTGATGCAATGCACTGGCTGTGGAGCAGCAGTTTTCTGGGAGACATTCTGGAAACTGCGTTGCTGTCCTATTTGCAGGCAACTGTCAGCTCTGAGGGAGGAGGTTGACCACCTCCAGGCTGAACTAGCAAGGACTAAGGAGGCCTTCCCTACACAAAGAGCACCACTGCCACAGAGGTTGCCAAGTATGAAGAGCAGTTGGACCACAGTGGGTTCTGGGAGGGTGCGAGTGGTGGACCAGAGGTGAAGCCCCTTAGTTGTACCTCTACATGAATCATGTGCCATTCTGGAAGAGAAAGGTTTCTCTATGATGCACCCTCAGTGGAGACCCAGAAGAATGCTGAGGACATCCAAAAGGGAGACACACAAAAGAGTGGCAAGGGACACCACAGGAGAAGGAAACAGCTTCTGATAGGGGACTCAATTGTTAGGGGAGTAAAACTGGGGAAGGGAGAGGAGAAGGAAGGAAGTAGGATGACTGCCTGGTGCCATGGCTTGGAAGGGCAGGAAGCAAATCCTCAGGATTGCAGAAGCAGCATTACAGGAGAGGGAACTAGATATCATTGTCCACCTTGGGACAAATGACCTAGCTAGGCATGGGATCAGTACAGTGCAGAATGAATTTGTGGAGTTGGGGAGGGGCCTCAGACAGGTAGCAAGCACAGTAACCTTCTCAGAGTTGCTGCCAGTCCATGGCAGGAATGAGGCTAGGGTACTGCACACCATGCAGTTTAATGAATGGTTGCAAAACTGGTGCAGAGCACAGGGCTTTGGCTTCACTGGGGACTGGGGGTCCACCTGGAGAGATAAAGGTCAATACTGGCATGATGGTCTGCATCGGTCCACGAAGGGAACCAAGCTCCTAGGTGACAGGTTTAAATGCTTCCTTGGCAAGCTTTTAAACTAGCCAAGGGGGGGTGCTGATCAAAGGCAGGAAATCTCAAGCCTCCCCCCACAAAACATGGCAGGTAGTAAGGTAAACACTGAGGTACAGAGCTCATCACAGAGCAGGACAGAGGTAAATGGAAAAATAGACAAGGTAAATAAGAGCAGGGATGGGGGGAAAAGGATAAAACCAACTTTAAATGGAGGGCAATGAGTACCAATGCCAGTAGTCTGGGAAACAAGCTTCTGAGCTAGAAGCCCTGATGGAAGATGAACGATTGGATATTGTGGCAGTCACAGAAACATGGTACACAGAGAACCATGACTGGTATATCAACATACCAGGGTACACAATCTACAGAAGGGACAGGGAAGGTAAAAAAGTAGGTGGAGTAGCTCTATACAAAAGGGAAGGGATCAAAGCTACAGAACTAAAAAGTAAAGGGGGAGGACAAGAGGCACTCTGGGTCACCTTGGAATCAGGAAATTGCATCACAATCCACACAGGGGTTGTATACAGACCCCCGTCTCAAGGGGAGGAAATGGACAAGAAAATGATAGAGGACATTCTCAAAATGGCTGAAAAAGGGGAGATACTGTTGATGGGGGACCTGAATATGCCAGTTGTTAACTGGATGCAATGTACTGCAGCCACATCCAAGAGCAGGGTCATTCTCGATGCCCTGCAGGGAGCAGGCCTTAGCTAGTGTTGGAACCCATTCGGGAAGGAGCAATACTAGACCTGGTACTCTCAAATGGAGTGAGGATCACAAATTTAGAAGTTAGTAGACATCTGTGAAGAAGGGACCACTGCACAGTGTGCTTCACAATGAGAACAACCATGGAGATAAGCCATACAAAAACAAGGATACTGGACTTTAGAAGGGCTGACTTTGGCAAAATGGATGAATACCTGAAGAATGCATTAGCAAATGGCCAAAAAGGAGGGGTGGAAGAATAATGGAGGAAAATCAAAACTGCCATCATAGAGGCAACACGCCTTTGTGTGAAACAAATAAAGAAAACAAAGCAGAGTAAAAAAAACCCACTATGGTTCTCAAAAGAGGTGGCAGGGAAGGTTAAGGAGAAAAAGGCTGCATTCAAAAAGTATAAGGAATCACAGAAGGAGCACGGCAGGGAACTGTATCAATTAAAGCAGAAAGAAGTGGGGAAGGTAGTCAGAATAGCAAAGGCCCAAACTGAGGAAAAAATAGCCAACTCAGTTAAGAAGGGGGATAAAACCTTTTATAGGTACATTAGGGAGCATAGAAAGGCTAAGGGAGGGATAGCAAAGATTAATAAAGGAGAGGGAAGGTGGGCAGAGGGAGACAGTGAAAAGGCAGAGATACTGAATGAATACTTTTGCTCAGTAATCACAAAAGAAGATGAAGAAGAGTTACCTAAACCAGACAATAGAAGCACTCTGGGTAGGGGGGGTTGACACCAGTCCATTCACAGAAGAAAGAGTCCTGAAAGAACTCCTAAAACTCAAGGTGGACAAAGCAATGGGGCCTGATGGGATTCACCCCAGAATCCTAAAAGAACTAAGGGAAGGCCTAGTGATACCACTGACCATGCTTTTTAACAAATCATGGCAGGATGGCGTGGTACCTGAGGACTGGAGGATAGCAGATATGATTCCCCTTCACAAAAATGGGAGCAAGGCAGAAGCAGGAAACTACAGACCTATAAGTTTGACCTCAGTGGTAGGGAAAATGATAGAATCTCTTCTGAAAGAAAGAATTGTTGAGTACCTAGAGGTCAGCGGGGAACAGGACTAAAAGCAGCATGGATTTACTGCAGGAAGGTCATGTCAGATGAATCTAATTGATTTCTTTGACTGAGTAACCAAAGTAATAGACCAGGGAGGGGCTGTGGATATGGCCTACCTAGACTATAGCAAGGCATTTGACACAGTCCCGCACAAAAGATTAATAATCAAGTTAACCAACCTGGGAGTGGGTCCCAGGGTGGTAGCCTGGGTAGCAAACTGGCTGCACAACAGGACACAGATGGTAATAGTGAATGGAACACATTCCAAAGAAAGGGGGTTTACTAATGGAGTACCTCAGGGCTCAGTACTGGGTCCAGTCCTCTTTAACATCTTTATAGGTGACATTGCAGAGGGTCTGAAGGGAAAGGTATGCCTCTTTGCAGATGACACAAAGATCTGTAACAGAGTTGATACACAAGAGAGAGTAGAAAAGATGAGAAGGGACTTGGCATATGGCAACTTAGATTCAATGCAAAGAAGTGCAAAGTAATGCACCTGGGAAACAATAACCCAGGAGAAGAGTACACAATAGCAAGGGAGGTACTAACAACAACAAAAATGGAAAGGGACCTGGGGGTAGTCATATCAGATGACCTAAAGGTGGGTAAGCAATGTGAAACATTGGTAAGGAGAGCCAGAGGGATACTGGGATGCATAGGAAGGGGCATCACAAGTAGAAAAAGGGAAGTGCTTATCCCTCTATACAGATAGTTGGTGAGACCCCATCTGGAGTACTGTGTGCAGTTTTGGAGACCTCATCTCCGCAAGGACATAGGATGGAAGCAGTCCAGAGGAGACCAACTAAAATGGTGCAGGGTCCGCAGCAGTAACCATATGAAGAGAGACTGAGAGAGCGTAATATGTATACTCTTGATGAAAGGAGGGACGGGGGGACATGATAGAAACTTTCAAGTACCTCAAGGGAATCAACAAAGTCCAGGAGGGTAGCATCTTTTAGAAAAAGAGATGTGTAAGAACAAGAGGGCACAATTTAAAGACAGAGGGGGGACGGCTCAGCGGTAATGTGAGGACATTTTTTTCATGGAGAGAGTGGTGGATATATGGAACCGCCTTCCTGAGGAGGTCACTGGGTCTAAAACAGTGGGGGAATTCAAACATGCATGGGACAGACATAAGACAATTATAGTGGGGGGTTGCAGGAAGTAGGCTGTTGGTTAGCTAGAATCTGCAGCTTATCCAGTAGGTAGGAAAATGGGCAGACTGGGTGGGCCAAGTGGTCCTTATCTGCTGTCAAAGTCTATGTTTCTATGTTTCTCCGTCACCAACGCTCTAATTCTTGTCCTTGTCGCCACATCTCCCTCAAGGTCCCATCAAACCATGGAGACCGAGGTCTAAGGGGGAGAGGACGAACACGGACAGGAGCAATTTGATCAAGAGCCAAGGAGATGGCCCTATTATAGGCCAGTACCAGGGCATCAGGATCATTACTTACTTCAGAATCTCTGATAGGTTAAGCACCGCTGCATGGCCCACAGAGCTAATATCTCGTAAAGAGCGATTCTTAACCATCTCCATCATGGTTGTATATAATGCCTCATATACAACCATACTGGATCAAAATCTATGATACTGAGACAGAGAATGTTGGCCAGGACACCAGGATAATTCCTATACTGTTTTGAAATGTGCTATGAGATCTTTGGTGTCTGTCTACAGTATGCAGCCATCTGAAAAAGGGAAAAAGCAAACTTGGTTTAAGACCTCATCAGAATGATGGCACCTCCAGGACTGCAGCACTCCATCCCACCCACAGAGGTACTGCAGTGTCAAGGCTGGGCATTTGCTTCACCTTCTGGTGAGGGATTTGAGCCCATGTCCATCTGATCTTTCTGGTCCATAGGTGAGAGTGATACTGAGTCAGCTGTACTGACAGCATGCCTGCAGGGATGTGTGAACAGCATTTTGCTGCTGTGTGCACCATGTAGTTTGTTAAGTAGGAATTAAGACACAAGGGGGCATGCAGTGAACAGATGTAACTGCATGCCTAAGCACACAGTGAGGCCTGAGGCTGCACACCGAGTGCCTTCATCTCCTGAAAGTGCAGCCAGATCTATTCAATGCACATCCCCAGAGTGTCTTATTGTGCTTATAAAATGGGCTAGTTTTTTTCTTATTTTAAATGTTACAAGAACAATTTATACAGTATTGCCTGGATATTCAAAGGGGTTGTGCCTGGTCCAACAGAGTTGCACTGGTGCAACCCCGCATTGTGCCCCAGCAGGATATTGAAAGGGCTGCCCAGCTCAGTGCAAATCCTGATGTGCCGGGGCGTAATGTAATCCTATGTGGTGCAGCTGCAGGGGACATGCCCATGCATATGCAGCAAATCCCAATATTATCAGCCCGGGATGTGCAGTGCATATGCTGGCGCAGTCCTGCACTGTGCCACATAAGGGGGCTCAAAATTGAGCCCATACAGAGTAGGAACATCCCCCAGCCACCCAGAGGCAGACTGCAGTACTGCAGGCTGCAACACAGCAGTCCAGCCATGGGTGGCCACCCGCCCGCCCAGAACACCGTCCACAAGCACACACTGATCCCTGGTGGTCAAATGGAACCCCCTGCCCATAGCCGCAATCACACAGTATATGTTGAAAGATATATATCCCTAGCAGTCTAGTGGCACCCCCTGAGTCCACGATAAAGAAAAGACATGACCATCCCTCCCAACCGAGTCCCTGATTCCCCAATCTATGTCATTATGACCATCCCTGGTGGTCTAGTGGAACCCCCCCAGCCCGTTGCCACGATCATGGTAAAACCCATATGAAATGCCCTGGTGATCCAGCGGCACCACCCAACCCTCCCACCACACACAGAACCCTTGCCCATCCCACTCCCCTACTGTCATCTGCAGGCGGCAGCATCCCACCCGCATATCACATGGCCACCCACAAAATGACAGGTACAGTATAGGCTGTAAGCCCATTGGTCCCCAATGTGGACCAATGGGCTTGCAGGGCATACTGTACTAGACAGTCCCTAGATTTGAGACTGTCTAATACAGTATGGGGACCACACTGGGGACCAATGGGCTTACAGCCCATACTTTATTTGTCATTCAGCAGGCAGCCAGGAGGTATGTGGGTGATGCTGCTGCCTCCGAGGATGGGGAGGGGTGACAAGGGTTGTCTGTGGGAGGAAGGTGGGGTGCCACTGGTTCACCAGGGCATTTCATTAAGGAGTTTTACTGTGATCATGGTAATGGGCAGGGGGATTCCACTAGACAACCAGGGATGGTCATAATGACATAGATCGGGGAATCGGGGACTCAGGTGGGAGGGGGGAACCACAAGACCACCAGGGATGGACATGTCTTTTATTTATTGGGGACTCAGGGACTCAGGGGGACCACTACACTACCGGGGATATATCTTGCAACACATACCGCGTGACTGTGGCTATGAGGTGGGGGATGCCCCGGGATCCCCATGTCATGCTGTGCAGGACACCAGGTGCAAGTCGCTGGGTAGCCCTGTGAAAGGCATGCAAATGGGGCCATAATGACATGCAAATGGCCCCATTTGCACCTTGCATATATTATGGACTCATTTGCATGCCTCCAGCTGAATATTGTGGGTGATGCGCTAGCACAACTGCACGTGCGCTGGCATATCCCCATGCTCCCTATCTGTGGCTTGTGCTGGCACAGTGCCACTGTGCCATGCGCAGTATGTGCACTGACCTTGCCATATTCAACAGTGCTGTACCATGGTACATCACCAATGAATATCACCTGGTCCTGGCCCTGGCACATCCCAGTTGCGCTGCACCCAGGCTTGCGCCTCTGCCTGGCGCAGTCTGAATATCTGGGCCCATGTGTAAAAATGGGTATTCTGATTAGAATTTGTGAAAAAATAGTCCCTCCACCTGGTAGAAAATTATGTCATCTTGCTTTTGGCATTTACTAGGCTTTTATATTGTCCCAGGCAGCCCCCCTCCTTGTATTGGCCTGGAGGAGACACCAACATTTTTTGTCAGCCTGGGACTGGATGGTGAGAAGGTGGTCATGGGCATATAATGCCAAAGTATGTTGTTTTCTAAGGAATATATAAGCATTTTTAAGAGACATAAAGGACTGAGCGTCCCTTCCCCTTCCTGTGACTGAGTGAGCCACCTTACTCACTAAGCAAAAGTACTTCTGTCTTCCACACCATGTCTAGCCTACCAGACATGAGCCTGTCAGTATCAACGTAGGATACAATAATAACAGAAGTGGTCCAAGGGGATTTAGATTAAGAACTGCCACAGAGCAGGAGTGCTGTTGGGAGATGGAGGGAGCACGCATGCTATGGGAATGGCACCATAATTCTTGCATCATAGATCAGGACCAGTAAGTGAATGTTTTTCATTTATTTATTTTTTTTTGCTTTTTGATAATTTAACTGTTACATGTGTAGGGCTAGGAAAAAACTTCTTAACATGTTTACTGGAGTGCTTTACTGAACAGTGGTTTCCTCACTAACATAAGAGAAACAATTGTGGAATTTGTGAACATCAGTGTTCTACCAGTACAGTGATTTCTTTGTCATACTGTGGTCCTGCTTTTTAGTACTTGTTTTTACCTGTGCATTGAATGGAGTCAATGCACAGGTAACAACCAGTCAGAAGGCAGAAATGTTGCTGTCCATTTTATAAGAAAGGTTAATGAGCTATGAGACCAGTGGGACAGAAATAAATAAATGTGCAGTAGGGATGGGCAAAACAGGCCCACAGTATTTAGCTCAAGAATATGTCTTCTGGTGGTGGGATACTCAGATTCTGGAGAATTCACAGGAAAGTGGGGCATCTAGATTCTAGAATCATAGGTAGTGTACTCAGTTTCTGTTGGGGAGATGACTGCTTGATACCAGACCACCTATGCTGGAGGTGTTCAGCAGGGGCCCAAAGACTCACCTTCTTAGCCTAGCCTTTCGTGCAAATGCTTTTTAATTCATACAAAGTTTTTTACATAATTTTATCTGCTGCTGATTGTCTATATAATATGATCATTTTGCAACCCTTATAATATGATCATTTTGCAACCCTGTTAAAATGTTCTTCTGTACAGCACACAGAGCCTCCTGGATTGAGCGCCAGACAAATAAAATATTAGTTACTTGCTTATAAGCCAGTCAGTTAGCGCCATGCTTCACTGGTAAGATGATGCTATGAAGCATGGTCATATATGAGATGGAGCACTATGGGAAACATGCTGTGAAAATAGATATGAAAAGTAACCTAGCCCTCACTGCCCTAAGGCTCAAATCACAAAATTATTGCCAGGGCTTATGAGAATCTTTTGTTCACTGATACTACAATAGTTCCATGGGTCATCAAACTTTTTCAGTATTGCTAATTTTATTGCAATTAAACTATTGTACCAATTGGAATAAACAACAGTCTAAATCAAAACATGGAAGTAAAATAATTTCACTTGGCCAAATGTTAACATTTTTTCATAATTCTTTAGACATAAGTGGCCTGATTCCAAAAGGTGTTATGCCTGCCACAAGGTGATTTACGTCAAACCCGATGGCACAAAACATACTTTGTACCAAGCATTACACAAGCTGCGATTCCAAGTCATGGCCTGTGCCATGCCTTATGCGGGTTGCACTAAAGGTGGGCTATGCCACCCACTATGCCTGCAACCCACAGCAGCATGGCACAAGGGTGGGTTATGGCAGAAACTATGCCCTATTTCAAAAGGGTGGCTGCCATAACCCATCTATGCTATTCCAGAAGCAGCTATGGCACAGCGGAGTTAGACCAGCAGGGAGATGGTCTAAGGGGGCATCTGTCCATGCCTATTGATGGATTCCCACTCCACAGCACCACAGCATGTACATTGTCCATCTTTCCATACCCCCCAACCAAGACATGCCCACCTCCCCCCAATGTCATGGACCCCCAGGGTCTGTTCCACAAAGTGCCCCCCAAATGCCAGTGCCACCTGGCCAGCCCCCTAGTGTCCCCTGGTGCATGCTGCAGTGTTCCAGGGTGGGGGGCAGTTCTCTGCGCACTGTAACTTGCGATGCACAGGTCCATTGTGCCATTCCTGTAGTGCTAGTCTACTGCTGCTGCAAGTCACAGGACATAGGTGCTGGGGACCCTACCTGTTTTGGAATATGGTGCAGGGTCCCCGGTGTAGTGCTGCATGGCATAACTCGTATACACCTGTGAGTTGCACCATGCGTGTTTTGGAATCGGGCCCAAAATATGCATTTCTCAAAGCATGTTATCTGAAGCCTTAGTGATTGCCAGGGTGAGACAAGGGTGCCTAAGATCTGTGCATGACTGAGCAGGATGACCAGAGAATGAAAGCCCACCCTGGAAGCCATTATGGCCAAAAATATCATTAAAAAATCATCACTTGATTTTATGATATTTTCTTTAAGTTTAATGTAACAGTGATAAACTTTAACATTTCTGTGAAGCTCTAGCTTTAAAAGATTTAGTATCCCCAAAGGGACAATACATTCACTGGCTCACATACACAGTAGTTCTGTAAGTGACCTCTGCCTGTGAAAGGGCATTTATTATATACTTCACCCATCAACAGAATTTTTTTCACAAGCAACAGTGCTGTTCTATATCTGCATGAATGTTTTTGAGAAGTTTTAAAAAGGGCAAGAAAGTCAAAACTGTTGTGTGTCTGTTTCTCTTGGAAACTGCTTATTTATTTTGCATCATGCTGGAAAATTGTGTTGGCGCTATCAATAGCATTTGAAAAACACTGTCAGATGTAGCATTGGCATTTGATTTGTACAATAAATCAAAGACATGATCTCTGCATTTGGTCTGTTTTGTTTGCAGATTTCTCAATTGTAGACATACAGCACTTTAGTGTAAAACAATTGGCTCTTACTAGGCTATATAAAGGGGCTCATGTTGTGTAGAAATTGTATCTTGCATTCTCCAGTGCAATGGACAACAAATATATCTGCTTAGTAACACACATCATGTATATCAAAAGAAAGGGGAAGGGAAGGGAAAGTAGGGGCTGAGGGTTAGGAGAGACACATTAGGAACAGGAGCAATGAGTGCCTGGGGTCACACTGGAAGGTGGTGTCCTTGAATGCAAGGAGCCTGGCTAATAGAACAGCAGACCTACAGGTGCTGTTGGTGATGGGGCACGTGGACATACAGTAGCTGCCATCACGTAGATGTGGGCAAGTCAATTCCATGACTGGGACCTGGAGATCACTGGATCCCAACTGCATCAGCTTTTGATTCTTTGGACCACTATGTCCTCCTGTCCAGGGCAGCATCCTTAGGGGTGGTGGGTTTGAGTGGGAAGAGGTTGGAATCATATTTGTTGAATAGGAGTCAAAAGGTGTCACTAGGAGGTCAGGAATCAAGTTTTTTGCCTGTTGGGTCGGGGGTCCCTCAGGGCTCCATCCTAGGGCCATTGTTGTTCAACATATATGTAAATAGACTGTCTTTTCCAGATTCAGAAATAAAGTATCATCTCTATGCTGATGATACTATTATTTAGCAAAACAAAATGGTTATATTAAATGCACGCTGAAAATAGAAAATAGAGTTAATGATGTTTAACTCCATTTTCTATTTTCAGTGTGCATTTAATATAACCATTTTATTTTGCTTTTAGACCACATGCTGACACAGCGCCTTGTCTTTGTTTTTATACTATTATTTATACCTCACATGAATCTATTAAGGTGATACAAAATAGGCTTCAGTTAGCCTTTGATGATCTGCAGAGCTTTTTAAAAGATAGTCGGTTGTCTTTGAATATGAAGAAAACACAGTCCATGTTGATACATCGAAAAAGTGAATGGTTGGGGGACATGGCCCTGGGATTGGTTGCTCATGGGGGGGGGCCCGATCCAACAGGCATACATGTATAAATATTTGGGTCTTTGGATTGATAGTTCATTAAGTTGGGATATACATATTAATAATTTGATAAAGAGTATAAATAAAAGAATAGGGGCTCTATAAAGTATTCGATCATTAATGAGTATGGAAGTAAGAAAAGAAGTGGTAAATATGATGGTTATCCCCATGATTGATTATGGGGACATATTTTATTCCTGTGAGAGAAAGCAGAATTTAAGGAAGTTGGAAGTAAGTTATAATAATTTAGCCAGGTTTGTTTTAGGGGCCCCTAGATTAACTGACAGATGTTTGCTTTATGATCAGTTAAAGTGGTCAACGCTTTATGAATGTAACCATGAACACTTGTTAGCTTTTATTTACAAAGGATTGTAGGGGAAGTACTGTATGTGGTAGAAAATCTGATATATAAGGACAAATTGGCCTCACTGAGAAATTGTAAAGTACCTAGTTTGGAACTGCCTAGTTGTAATTTGGGTATAGGATGACAGTCTTTATATTATAGAAGGGCTATGAGTTGGAATGAAATCCCTGAGTCTCTGCTCTTGTCTAATGTAAAAAATCATTGGCCTCTGATTCAACATTGGTGTCAAATCAGTTCACAACAAAAAAGGCATTGCTGTTCTTGTTAAACATGTTATAATTGTTTGTAATTGTGTACTTTATGAAAAATTAGTGTTGTATGTTGCTGTAACAATTTCCTTTTTATATATTGTATTATATTGTATGGGACCTCGTTGAAAATGAGCTATGCTCAATCGAGTTTATCCTTTATTCATTTTTTATGAATAAAAATATTTTACTACTACTACTACTACTACATCAGAAGGACAGAGAGACAGAAAAAAGGGTGGGTGAGTGTAGTGGCATTTTATATAAGGGAAAGGGTAATGAACAACAGTGAAGAGGGAGAGTAGGATATGGCCAAAGCACTATGGGTGGCACACCAGAACACCACTGGGAGAAGGATTCATGTTGTGGTGGTGTACAGATCATTCTCACAGGGAACACAGTTTGATAGCGAGCTGGGGGAACAGATCATGAGAGTAGGGGGGAGAAGAAACACTGTAATACTAGGAGACTTCAATCTACCTGGGTGTAGTGATAGTATAATATGTTGATTATTGTCACTCCATTTTGTATGCTATTTCATGTAATGTATGTCATTTTATACTCCATTTTGTATTGTGTGACTCCGTTTTACATGCTGCTTCATTTAATTGGTGTTTTGCTCTTTAGATAGCCTCATTATTATGTTTTGCTTCAGACAGTGTATTTTGCTGACTTGAAGGTCGCATATTATCAGGCAACCTGTTTTTGTAGTTTTGTTTAAACTTCTGCTTAGCTCATAGTGTTCTAGGCACCCGCCAGTGTTTGGAGCACAGTGACCTAGCAGGTATAGAATTCTGAGCAGTCCTTATGGTGTGAATTTTCAGCATCCTGGGAGCCCGGCCAGCTTCTAGGGTGTGGGAAAACAACACTATAAAGGCTGCAGTTATTTTAGCATAGAATAAGATATAAATGTAGCTTCTCAATGCCTGGTTGGAAGCCTCATCTGCAGGGTGGGACGATCGCTGTGGAACTTTCTCCCGTTCAAACTCCTGGCCAGGCTGTGAGATGATTTAGGGCTTCCCAGCTACTGGGAAAAGGCTTGGATGATGCTTTATTGAATCGGTGATGTATCATGTTTTGCTTAATTGAAGTATATATTAATGCTGATAGTAATATTGCTAATGAATGAATGCTAAAGTATAATCATTAATGCTGATAGTGACAGTGCTGCTAAATGAGCGTAATTATCTTTGCTTGCAATAAATTGTGCTGATGTGTGAATGCCAAGTGTGATTATTCCTTTGTGACTCTTGATTAGGCAAGACAATTTTGCGAGTCGGCAGGATTCATAAAGGAAGGTACACACTAAGGTGAAGTAAAAATGTTTAAAAAGAAAGAGTCTAATGTTGCATGTGCACAAGTGGAAATTCCTGGTTGGGAAAACCAACCTTATGCTGATTTAGCCACTGAGTGGTCATGTTGTGCAGGGTTGAGTGAACACTGGGAATCCTGTTTAAAGTTCTGAGCCTGCAGATGTTGTTACATGTATGAAAAGAGTGCCTGTGGCAAAAGGAAAGAATGTGCTGCCTTGGGGCAGGGGTGGATTTTATTGTCTGCCTATAGAAGATGCATGAAAAGGTAGTGGGACTCTTAGTGAAAAGGCAGAGTTGGAACGAAAGGTTTGTGATTTGGAAAGTAAAGCTGTGATGTTACAATGTCAAAATCATTTGCTGAGTGATAAATTGATACCTATCGGACAGTTGCAGAAAATGCAGCTGTCCGAGTGGCACAGTACAAGTATAAAAAGAGGGGCAGAGTTAGTAGGAAAGGTAAGCCTAGCAATAGCTAGGCAGGAGCCCACTGGGATCCTGAAACATGGGATGGAGATATTTGGTTTTCTACAGATGAGGAAAGGTCAGCCTCAGATAAAGAAGAAAAGGCTGAGGGACGTAAGGTTCCAATATTGCATGCACAGCCAGTGTCTAGAAGGCGTACTGAAGTGTTGGATCAGGGAAATCCTAGGAATCGAGATGTAGTGGAGGATTTTTCTCAACAGGAGGTATCAGACCTCCTGGAGCAGTACACCCAGAGGGGGGGGGAGAGTTTGTTGAGATGGCTGGTGAGGTTGTATGACACAGGGGCGGATGGAGTAAGCTTAGATGAAACTGATGCCCCTAGGTTTCTGTCACTAAGCTATGACCCTGTGGTGAAGGAGGCATTTCGGACCCTCCGAATACAGGGGCAGGGCTATGCCACGATGCTGGATGTGGTGGCTATGGCTTGCAAACACAAGTATCCAACGGTGAGTGACTGGCCGGAGGATAGTAAACCATGGTTTACCTTAAAGGACTGTATACAAAACATTAAAATGGAAATGATGAAAGTTGCGTCTCCACAGAAGACCATGCTGATTTAATGAGTGTTGTTGTGCCAGTGTCGTATCGTAATAAGATTATCAAAACTGCACCACCTGCATATAAGGCAGTAATGATGACTTTGTTGATTAATCAGACGGAAAACAGTAGGTGTAGTGCTAGAGGCATACGGCAGTTAGGGGAACTGGGAGATTAGGGCCCAAAGGGGTCTAGTTTATATGATTCTTCAGGACAGGATAAACAGCGGTCCAATCCTGAGGGTCGAGTTTCTAGAGAGATATGTTCCTGGCTCTCTTAAAGGATGGGGTGGCAAGGAAAACATTGATAGGATCAGTACCTCTGATATGTGGGAAATGTACAAAAGAGGGATTGAACACTAAGAAGCGGTAAATAAGCAGATCAATTCAAAGTTAAAGACAGATGTACATGTCTCTTCAGGGGAGTCTGTAAGTCCAACTGCTCCCCGGCAGAGTTTGATGAAAGTATGTCCGTGGTGGGGGGCTCCCACTCAGGGATCCATTGAGTCACCCTGACTGGAGCAGGAATATGCAGATCTGTATCCTAGTGATTTGTACCCGTTAGGAGTTGCAGCAACTGAAAACCTAAAATATGACTGAAATGAAGGCCAAGCCCCAGTAGAAGGGTGGGCTAGGGAGGGATTTTAGACCTCATGTAGAATTGGAAATTAATTGGAAAAGTGGCTCACCCCAAAAAGTACGAGCTTTAATTGACACTGGGGCGGAGGCCTCATTAATTTATGGGAACCCAGCAAAACACAAAGGTCAGCGAGTGGTAATTACAGGATTAGGAGGTAAACAAATTGAGGCAGTACAGACCATTTTGGAACTGAAAATAGGTCAGCTGCCCCGGAGAAAATATTGTGTAATGATTGTTAACTGTGGCAGGAAATATGGACTATGGTGCAAAATACTCAGACCACTGTATTTGATGTTGATGCTCATTGTGCTTCAGATACACTAGAACGATGGTATAATTCTATTGCAGATGAAAGAGCTAAGATTCTTCCAGTGGATATTGAAGAAACTCAAAGTCAGCAGTTATCAGGGCTGGCAAAATGGGCACATCAAAATGTGGACATTTGGGAGAGAAAGCCACTTACAGGTGGGCATATAGTAGGTGTACCCCAACATTGGATTTGGTTAAACTGTTGTTGCTCAGTGTCCTATATGCCAACATGGGTAACAAAGACCAATCCTCATATTGTGAAAGACAATTGGGGAGGGAAAATTACCGGACAAATTTGGCAGATTGATTACATTGGACCTCTACCCTTAGTGGAGGATGTCGATATGCTTTGCACAGTTGTAGACACATATTCAGGGTATTTATTGGCATACCCTTGTAAACAAGCTACACAGAAAACACCATTAAGGCAATTGACTTAATTATGTTGTACTATGGAATACCCTTGCAGATACAAAAGTGACAATGGTTCCCATTTAGGGGAAAATGGTACAAGCTATGCTCAAGCCCATAACATACAGTGGTATTTCACATCCTTATTGCCTGCAGGCAGCAGGGTTAATTGAGAGAATGAATGGATTGCTGAAAGAACAGTTTAGGAAATTGGGGAGCCTACGAAAATGGAAAGAGAATTTGCATGAAGCATTACAGATTTTAAATAATAGACCAATTGGAGAATCTGAGACCCCTTAATGTGAATGATAACTCCTAATTTGCAAGTGCAGGCTTACTCAACTACAGAAACAGTGTTATATTGGGAAATTACACCAGGAGCTCTGTCTCCTGCAGGGCAACCCAGAAGCTGCTGGACTTGATTTACATGCCCTTCAAGAATACAGAATAAACAGCAGAAACATTCAAGTGATAGAAACTGGTATTGGAATACAAATTCCACCGAGACATTTTGGTTGGATAGCACCTAAATCAGAACTAGCCCTCAAGGAATACAAATTTGGGAGGGTGATTGATTGTGATTACCAAGGAGAAGTGAAAGTAATTTTGTTGAATAGTAGAGAACAAAATCTGTTAATTCAACAGTATGACAGAGTGGCTCAATTGTTAATTATTCCAGTTAACAAAGTGACCCTATAAAGGGACAAACCCCACACTCTTAACAGCAAGGGGATAAAGGTTTTAGATCTACAGGAGGTTTTAACAATGGTGCCAAAATATGGGTTATAAACCCAAATGGCCCTCCTGAACCAGCTGAGGTGATAGCCACCGGACGAGACAACACAGTGTTAATTATCAGGTCAGGGAAAGAGAGATGGGAATATGTACCAGCGACACATGTTATCTTCGAGAATAATCAGTCTGTGTATTTTCTAGGTTCTTCAATGGATTCTAAAAGGAATAACACTCTCTCACGGTCCATTCGTGAAGCCTATTACCCCAGGTGGAAGAATATTGAAGCTTGACGACCCACTTGTACAATGGGGTTGGAAATCTTCCACCAGCTTACGGGTGCAAGACAACTTTACTTGCCCTGAAAACCAAGGATGTCCTATAGTGAACATTACTTTTTCACCAGATGTGAACATTTGGAAACCAGTTGAGACAATGGCAGGACGATTACATGTCCAACCTATGCAGGACACAAATTGGATTAAATTACAGAACCAGACTGCTATTAGATGTTGCAACTTACCGAATAGTTGCATGGTGACTGTGCAACATAGACTTGATTGCTGCATGAATCAAACAGACATTTTCAATGCAAGTATTACTTTGATTGACATAGACACGTTATTCTGCATGAATGCTACTGCAATAACTAATAGAACTACTTGGGCAGATCACATTACAGTGTTGAAAAATCATCCTGTAATTAGCAATGATAGTATAGTTCAGGTTCCATCCACATCAGTAGCGAAAGCGGTATCAGAAAAATGTAATCCGCTTTAACATAACGTTTATGTTTAGTAGAAAATGCAAATATAAAAGAGCTTGGTATGATACGCTATTAGGTGGAGCGGGGCAGGCATGGGAATTTTAAATAGTGTTAATATAGAAACACTGACTAACAGGCTTCAGGCAGCAGGAATTGATGTATTTAGCTTAATTAACTTACAAGCTCAATGGATGCCAACTGTTTTCTTACCCCAAAGATTAACTTTGAATTATGATTTTGAGTTCTTGCAGTTATTTAATACTTCACAGGTATGGGGAATGGGAGTAGCAGAAAATATTTCGTGATTTATTGATTGAACAGAATGCACAATGCGACATATGTATTCTATAATGCAAAGAAATAAGGCCCAGAGTGATTTAATGAGTAATAATGAATATGTGTGGAGGACCGAGTTCAAATCATGGATTCCTAGTAATCATTGGATTGTAATGTCATCCACCACAGTAAAATGCACAGATCCCTGATAATGAGCAGAAGCTTATTTTGTATTGGCAGCCCAATATTTTAGATCAATCAAGATTGGGTATCTCATTAAATAAAATTAAACAGATAATTCAGGAAACAGATGTAATGCAGGCTCATTTGGCAATAAGAAATAAATCATTAGTGCAAAGTCAGGTGCAAACTACGATAGTTAAAAATAAAATGATTGATTTAAGTTCCAAGATTCAACAAGAGACTACTCATTATTGGTGGGATATTTTTATACATCCTATCATAATCATTGCTGTAGTGACAATTATCTTGCTTACTTGGACTTGTTACTTATCATGTTATATTCGTAGTAATTTTGCTATGGTACCAATATCATACAAATCGTATTCACAATAATCAAAGGACCGAATGTAGTGATAGTATAATATGTTGATTATTGTCACTCCATTTTGTATGCTATTTCATGTAATGTATGTCATTTTATACTCCATTTTGTATTGTGTGACTCATTTTACATGCTGCTTCATTTAATTGGTGTTTTGCTCTTTAGATAGCCTCATTATTATGTTTTGCTTCAGACAGTGTATTTTGCTGACTTGAAGGTCGATATTATCAGGCAACCTGTTTTGTAGTTTTGTTTAAACTTCTGCTTAGCTCATAGTGTTCTAGGCACCCGGCCAGTGTTTGGAGCACAGTGACCTAGCAGGTATAGGGAATTCTGAGCAGTCCTTATGGTGTGAATTTTCAGCATTCTGGGAGCCCGGTCAGCTTCTAGAATGTGGGAAAACAACACTATAAAGGCTGCACGGTTATTTTTAGCATAGAATAAGATATAAATGTAGCTTTCTCAATGCCTGGTTGGAAGCCTCATCTGCAGGGTGGACGCATCGCTGTGGAACTTTCTCGGTTCAAAACTCCTGGCCAGGCTGTGAGATGATTTAGGGCTTCCCAGCTACTGGGAAAAGGCTTGGATGATGCTTTATTGAATCGGTGATGTATCATGTTTTGCTTAATTGAAGTATATATTAATGCTGATAGTAATATTGCTAATGAATGAATGCTAAAGTATAATCATTAATGCTGATAGTGACAGTGCTGCTAAATGAAGTGTAATTATCTTTTGCTTGCAATAAATTGTGCTGATGTGTGAATGCCAAGTGTGATTATTCCTTTGTGACTCTTCGATTAGGCAAGACACTGGGGTAGACTGGACCACCCCAGCTACCACCAGTAGTAGGGAACAGGTCCTGCTGGATGTCATCCAGGACTGTTTCCTGACACAGGGAGTCACACAGCCAACAAGGTAGGAGGCCATCTTAGACCTGGTTCAGGTGGGAAGCAGTTCTGGGATGTAGGAGTGAGGGAACCCCTAGCAGGCAGTGACCACTGCACATTGTGGTTTTCCATCTACATAGGGAAGAAAGCAGCCATGTCTAAAACAAGGCTGGTGGACTTTAAGAAGTCAGACTTCGATAGGATGGGGAATATAGTTCAGGAGCACCTGGCAAAGCTCCGACCAGAAATTAATGTGGACTGGAAATGGTCATTAAGATGGGGTTAATTGAGGCCACTAACACTTGTACAAGGACTCGTAAAAGGAATTTCAGAACCAAGAGGCCAAGCTGGTATAGTAGAAAGGTGACTGAAAAGGTAAAGGAAAAGAGGGCTGCCTTCCTGAAGTACAAGTGTACCTCGAGGGTCAAGGACAGAGAGGCACACACCGTGAAATCTTGAGAAGCAGGAAGAGAGGTCTGGGCAGTCAAGGCTGAGAAAGAACTAAGACTGGCACAAGGGATTAAGGAAGGGGAGAAGGACTCCTTCCGGAACATTAAGGAGAGAAGAAGCAGAAGGGATGGGATAGTTAGGATAAAGAAGGAGGGAGGGAGGGAGGGTGGGTAGAAAAGGGTGAAGAGCAAGCAGAGGCACTAAATGAGTACTTTTGCTCTGTCTTCACCAGGGGAGTTGGTGGGCCTATGCCACAGGACAGGATTGGAGTGAGACTTGTGGGTGGAGGGAGCATGAGGGGAAGATTGGGGTAGAACGGGTCTTAAGAGGACTAAGGGAATTGAGAGTGGGCAAGGCACCTGGCTCAGATGGGGTACACCCGAGGGTCCTGAGGGAACTGGTGGGGGTATTGGCAGCACCACTGACAGACCTATTTAACACCTCACTGGAGAAGGGGTGTGTGCCACAGGACTGTAGGACAGCACATGTGGTACCTCTTCACAAGAGCAGACCCAAGGGCAAACCAGGTAATTACAGGCCAGTTAGCTTAACCTGCTTAGTGGATAAGTTAATGGTGGTCATTTGAAAAGTAAGGCTGGTGTCCTTCCTTTGAAGAGAATGGTCTCTAGAATGACAGACAGCATGGGTTTGTCAGGGAGAGTTTGCATCAAACCAACATGATAGACTTCTTCAACTGGATTATGAGGACTTTGGATGGGGCAGGCGATGGATGTACTATACATGGACCTCAGCAAGGCATTCATTTCAGTGCCACATGGCAGGCTGATCAGCAAGCTGGAGGACCTGGGATTAGGGGATAAAATTCTGGGGTGAGACAAGAGCTGCCTAAGGGACAGGAACCAGAGAGTGGTGTTGGTGGGGGGGTGGGGGGATTGTCCAAACCTAGGCCTCTAACCAGTGGTGTCCCACAGGGCTCAGTACTCTGACCTGTGCTGTTCAACATATTTATAGTTGACATAGCCAAGGGGGTCAAGGGTAAGAGCTGCCTTTTTGAAGATGATAGTAAGCTCTGTGGGAGGGGTGGGCACAGATGAAGGGAGATAGGAATTAAGGGAGGCCCTTACTAAGCTGGAGAAATAGTCAGGCATCCGGCAGCTGGGTTTTAATGCTAAGAAATGTAATGTGATGTACATGAGAAGTAGAAATCCACAGGCCAGTTACTGGCTAGGGGAATACAGGTGGTAATATCAGAGGAGGAAAAGGACCTGGGAGTTATGGTCAGGGGTGACATGAAACACACAGCACATCGCAGAAAGGCAGCTGCCAAGGCAAATAAAATGGTGGACTGCATCACCTGGGCAATCACCTTTAGGAGGGAGGAAGTTATTCTGCCACTGTACAGGTCACTGGTGAGACCACACCTGGAATACTGTGTTCAGTTCTGGTACACTTACCAGAAGATGGATATCAAGCTACTGGAGGGGGGTCCAATGGAAGGCAACCACAATGATCCAGGGCATGGGGGATATAACATATGAGAAGAGGCTGAGGGTGCTAAACGTGCACTCACTGGAGGACAGGAGGGAGAAGGGGGACATGATTGAATCTTTCAAGTACCTAAAGGGCATAAGCAGGGTTGGTACAGAGGGTATCTTTAATTTAAAAAACAAGGTTACAACAAGGAGGCATAGCCTGAAATTGGTGGGGGGGTAGATGCAAGAAAGAAATGAGGAGGCACTTTTACACTTAAAGGGTGGTAAAAGGGTGGAACAAGTTGCCTGAGGACATGATGGCAGCAAAGATAGTGACCAGTTTCAAGCGGGGGTAGGACAGGGTGATGAAGAAGATCAGGATAGAAGGAGACACTGTGGGGTTACATATGATAATGACAAAAGCCTAAAGATGATCACCATTATCGAGAAGTCAGGAGTGCCAAAAATTTATTTTGGCACTCTGACAACCTGGTGCATAGCAAAACGGCGTCAGGCACTTAGTTTTTTAATGTTTTATGTGGGGGGCTGAGCCCCGTGTTCTACAGGAGGCTTTACCCCAACACCCATTACTCAAGGATTCTCAACTCCACGGGGTGCATGTCGGGGGACATTAAAAAAAAGGTTCAGGCCAGGCGGAACAAAACGCACCAGCCCCGTGACCCAGTACTCTGCTGACCAACGCCAACCCACCTACCACACCACAGGGTCAGCTCAGCAACCCACCATGGCACCACCCCTCCCTCCTCATTATGCATGCTTGCCCCCAGCGCATGTATGTATAGTGACATCCCATTACATATTCACCAGCACCCCAATCTGGCTGCTCTACTCACTGTAGCTTCTGAGACAGCGCGACTGGGTTACCGTTATTGTAGGCACCCAATTCCCCAGCACTGATATCTCATGCTACCCACTGTGGGGACGGGGAGGAGGAGGAGGGAGGGGTTGGGATGGTAGGGGTATGGCTTCAGGAGGAGTGGGCAACTCCAGGGTATTAACCGAGCTGCACACTCGAGCAGACTCGAAAGACCATTATGGCTTGTTTCTGCTTGCAATTTTGTATGTTCATGTATGTTTTTGAGGAAAATCCTTCAAAGGCTTAAGGTCCTAGGGGTTTTAATAGGCATGGTAGTGAAACACAAAAAGCAGAGTACACTCACTTTCAAGAGGGCCAGCAAACTGTTGAGGTGCATTAGAAGGAGTAGGCTGACCAGGAGGGTAAGGTAAGTTATCCTGCCACTTTACAAGGTTCTGGACAGACCCCACTTGCTGTACTGTTTTCAGTTCTGAACCTTGGATACAAGCAGGGCACTGAGAAGGTGGAGAAAATGTAGTGTACAGCCACAAAAATGATTGGGGGTTGGGGGGCAGGAGCTATGAGGAGAGACTGGTGGTCCTCAACATGTTCATCTTTGAGAAAAGATGGCTAAGAGGAGACATGGTCTCAGTCTTCGGCATACTTCATAGTGTTGTCAAGATAGAACAGATGTTTAATAGTGTCATCCAGCAGGACGTGGGGACATGCCCCCAAGCACAAACGTGGTAAATTTAGGGGAATTGTTAGGAGCTATGTTTTCTACCAAATAGTGGTGAACCTATGGAACAGTCTACAAGCAGAGAGACTAGACATACAGACAGGTCTCCAAGGTAAACTAGGAAAGTGTCTTGCTTAGCAAGGGAATCCCAGAGGGGGGTTACTCCCAGAGTGATAGATTGAGTAGGGTTAGACAATAGCAATAAATGTTTACATGTTTGCACAACATATTTATTTATTCCTGTTTTGAAAGTGGGAGAACTTGATGGACCTAGAGTCCCTTCTGCCTTTAAATAACTATTATAAAGGCTATTGTTTTTAGGTTTCTTCTTAAAAAAATTCTATAGACTCAAATCTGCAGTCTTTAGCTTATGGAATTATTAGGATGCATGTTTAGTACTGCTGTGTGCGGAATTTTCAAATTCCGGCATAATGTAATTTTGCTAAATTTTCAAAATTCAAGCAAAATTCTGCAGAATTTCACCAGAAACTAAATAGCAGAATTCTGTGAAAGAAAAATATAGGATGAGTTTTTCAGCAAAATTTCTGTGGAATTTTATTATGCTGATCTCAATATTTTCTGCAGAAATGGTTGTGGAATGATTTCCCATGGAAATAAAAATGCTTTTCTGCAGAATATCATTCTGTGGATCTCAATATTTTCTGTGGAAATGGTTTCAGAATGTTTTGTATGAAATAAAATGCTGTTCCACTGAATATTATTCTGTGTATCACAGAAGGCAGCATTTTCCAGTATTGTATAGCAGTTTAATGCTCCAATATCATTGCTTTGAGCCTCCTTTTTGTTTGTCGAATGAAAATTTGGCAACAGGGACAAGAAAGTATGTACACTACCATCTCATCCATTATTTGATATTGCTTTCCACTCCTTAGATGTCTAGATGTTTTTGTGTTTACTGTGTTGGAGAAGTGACCACAGTGATAGCTGCCTTTGTGGAAGAGTGGTAACCAAGTTTGTTGTGGGGTTTCATTTGGCAAAACGGATTTCACCAGGCTCTTTGAGATTTTTTCTCATTATGTAGGAGAGCAGCAGAAGTTCCCTTGCTGCATGTTTAAGGCTTTGTTCATTTTGTAGAATGCAGCAATGTTTTCTCACACTTTGTCCCAGACTGACAGCTGCAGTTTTAAAGTCCATTACAGAATTCATTCATTTCCTTTCTTTACCCCCATCAGTGTTGTTTACCTTGTTAAAATTCTTTCCTGGGTGTGTTTAGGCTCCATTATATGCATGTTCAATCATATTTATTGGGTATAGTGGTGGGCAAAGTGGGTTCAATCTGCTTCGTGAAGTGATTCACAGAGTAAAGGCGAATTCGCGGAGTACTCCACAATGCAAAGCGGAGTAATTCACATTATGATGGGTAACGCAAAGTCCATTGAAAATAATGACTTTGCATTACTCCACCTTCCCAGACCACGAATACACCAATTTTAAAAGTGAAGTGCATTAGAAACAATGCACTTCACCTCTCTTTGCCTTGTTTTTAAGCTCTGAAGGTGAATTTTGCAGTGGTTCATGGGATTTCAGGTCACATGGGCTCTATATTGATCTGCACAGCCTCAGTTCAGGGTAGTGTGTGTAGGAACAGTGTAGGAGACAGTGTGCTCTGAGAGCTGTCTGTGATTCAAACCTTCTAAAAGCTGTTAAAAAAGCATATTTTGAGTATTTTTTTTTTGCTCAAACTTTAGTTCATCGATTGTAGGAAACCCTCCTGTGCGCATATCATCTAGTATTTTTCTTTGTGTGTGGATTTTGAATGTTAATGTACAACATTGAGTGTATGAAGTAAAGGACAGTGAAAGTGTGCTTTGGGGAGGGGCTTATCTGTGGTGTAGATAGATAAAAGTTGGAGAAAAAATGAGTTTTTTTTGGTTATATAACTGACTGTGTTAATGTACACACAGCAATATTGTCAGTAATTGTTGAAAAGTTCTTGCTGATTGTGTGTTGTGTGGATCTGGTGCAGCAGTTCATAATTTCAGGTTGTTTACAATATGTGGCATATTACTGAACTTTTCTATTTGCTACGCATTACTCGTTGACAGTTGTAGACAAATTGTGGGTGTGTGTGCGGTGCTGCGTGACATCAAATAATACACCTTTTGTTGTGCCACTGTGTAATTGCAGGCACAGCAGTGTGAAACCGCTATCCATTGCAGCTGTGCAATTTTGTTCTGCCATCGTGTATCTGTTCTTTGTTTTGCTGTTTGTACTGCCTTAAAAATCTGTAGTCAGTGCTCTCCCCCCACCCCCACCTGCAAAAATAATTGTTTTCCAGATTTGATTGTTTGTGACCTCAGCACCACTGGTTAGTTAAGGTGTTGTTTTCACTTGTGAATTTGCATCTCTGTCTGTTGCTGAAGCCACTGTTGTTTTTTTGGCTTCACATCCAGTGCCCCCCCAATCAGAGTGAATGTGCCAAAATTTAAATTTGTTTAGAATATTGTCATTGATCCCCCAAAACACCCGTAAAGAGATATGCAAGCTAAGCTGGTTCTCACCATGGCACTGCTGCCAGTAAGATAGTCTGTGGGCATGGTAGTACTCAGACACAGAAGTGCATTGCTGATGTGAGGAAAGGTATTTCTCCTGCAATGTTTTTACCGCCCAATCAGTTGCTTCACTCATACATGGAGGAGATGATGTTGTCCCAGCCGGTTGTGTTAGTGCAGTTGCTGTTGGTAGTAGTATGAGTATTGTTGCCTCAAGTTCGATGTCTGACCAGTGTGCCATGTCCAAAAATATAGTGGTGTGTGAAGCAGTGCAAGTGAGTGGCAGTGTAGATGATGTCATACTTCCCACTAACATCCCAGTTACTGAACCTGAGGAGTCTGATAATCACGTAAACGATAGCATACAATATGACATTTCTTCCACAGCAGTTCATGTCATGCATTTTCCACGCAGTGATTCACAGTGAGGTGAAAAAATATCAGGTGATGATGATGTTGCTGCTGTGGTTGCAACATGCAGTCCACATGCCAGCATCCAAGCAGACGAAGTGGATGTGGGTGATGTTGATGAATATGATGATGATGTAATTGACCCCAGTTGGAAACTGGAGAAAAAGAAATTCAAGGTGACTGAGTCTGTGTCTGTTTGCATTAACCCCCCCCCATAAAAACCTGTGATTTACCAGTTTCTGTTGATGATGATGATGACCCAATAATAATGATAGGTAATCACGGTGGTCAGTTGCAGTCGAGGTGTGCACTGCCTGAAACATCACTTAGCATACCCCGCACTTCAGTGCTTAAAAGAATGGAGTTCAATAAGCAGCATCATGGACATGTTAAAAGTAGAGCATCACAATCCCTTGTTTGGGATTTTTTTGCTCAAGAAGCAAATGATGAGTCAGTTGCGATCTGCCAGGTTTGCCATGTGCGTGTGAGTCGAGGTAAAAAGGGGAGCCATCTGGGCACAGGAGGACAGCATACACATCTTAAGAATAGGCACATGGCACTGTGGACCCAGCACAAGATGGCAGCTAATACCACAGTGGTGTGTTCACCCTCATCATCAACCATTATGAGCATGTTATCTCCTTCCATGAGTGTTAAGTCCAGAAGGAAATTACACGTGTGCAGTAGTGAGGAAATAAGAGCAGAGGATTACTTCAGGCATGATGAGGCGGAAGAGGATAATGATTTTGAAATGTTGTCCAGTGCTGGAGAGAGTAGCCGTTTTGGTGGTGGTGGTGAAGGCAGTATGTCTAGTGGAAGTGGTACATCAACCCCGGTTGGCAAATCTGGCAAAATAACTGCATTTCTGGGTTTGTCATCATCACCTGTACAACCGTCTTTATCAAACTTCCACACTCCACCCTCTGCCATTCGCAGAGCAGAACCATTTGTCATCACACCCCATGTAAAATGTTTAAGTCAGCCCACATTACAGAGTTTTTTTGCGCTTAAGCTGAAGTACCCACCCAATCATACAGTGTGATGTGAACTTAATGCTGCTGCTGTAGCTGAAATGCTGGCAATTTATCTTTTGCCCTTCTCCATTGTGTAGAATTCTGGGTTGTGGTGGTTTGCTGCACGTGCCTGTCCAAAATGGAAAGTCCTATCCAGGACATACTTTTCAACCCATGCTGTCCCTGAGTTGTTCTGTACTGTGTCCAACTCAGTAAGACATGCCCTTCAATATTCCTCCTCTCCATTCATCCATTTGAGTATAGATATGTAGACAAGTGGTAAAACAGTAGGGAGTTCATATTTGTGTATAACTGCACACTGGGCACAGGTGCCAGGGGTTGTTTGTGATGTTGGTAGCGTGAATAATCAGTGCAGTAAGGTGGATTGTCATGGTAGCAATCTTCCAGGAATTGGACAGCATGCAACAATTGCTATGCACAATGTGACCTGTTCACACACTGGGGAAAACATGTTGGACAAGGTACTGACTGAAACTGACAAGTGGCTGAACCCCCTGTCCCTGAGAGCTGGGTTCATAGCAAGTGACAATGGGTCAAATGTGGTGAAATGCATCACGAATGGTGGCTTTTTGTGTGTTCCATGCATGGCCCATTGTTTAAATCTTGTGGTGCAGGAGTTTCTGCACCCTGATGTAAAGGAAATGCTGACAGTTGCATACCATATCTGCTTTCACTTTTTACGATCTGCAAAGGCCCGTGACCAACTTCGGCAGTTGCAGATGCAAAACAACCTCCCTCAGCACTGCTTGAAGCTGGAAGTTGTCACCTGGTGGAACTCCACTTTATACATGGCAGAGAGGTTGTATGAACAATACAAAGCCATCTCAGAATATCTTGTGATGCACACTAGCCGTGACAGTTCCGGGGCCTCCATGTCTATGACGACTGAACAGTGGCGCCTCATGGACTCTGTAATAACAATTTTGCAGCTTTTTGAACATGCCACACAGGCAGTGAGTGGTGAGTCTGCCTCCATTAGCCAAGTAATTCCACTGCTGTGGGTGCTGAGGCAGACATTGGTGAATGTACAGTATGGCCTTGATGTTGCCAGAGACAGTGCAGCAGTATATTTCTGAAACACATGCTGACAGTATTTGGCCAGGATCATCACATTTTGAGCATTCAGCATTGTGACAACTTTGCCACAGCAACAATGCTGGACCCATGATACAAACGTGGAATTGCACCAGTACTGGAAGGAGGGCCTGAACAGGTAAAAAAAATCAGTGGGCAACTGGTGCACTTGGTTCATGGGGCACAGAAGTCAAATGCCAAGGTCAGCAAACCTCAGCTGCATAATCTGGATGAAGCTGTACCTGGAGGACCATCAAGCATATCCTGCAAGGGGAAGAAGACTGCAGTTCCAGGTGGTCTGTCATCCAAAGTGGTTGGCATCAACCCGCTTTGGGAGGCTTTGCCCCAAGTGGGGATTTGTGAAATAAATGATTCTGGAGAACAGTATGATGCATCAACCACTGGACTTAGTGCGGAACAGAGAATGGTTGAGTCATATTTGTCTGAAAACAGGCATCTGTCAATAACTGATGATCCTCTTTTGTACTGGAGTGGAAAGGTCAGTGAATAGCCAGAGCTGACTGTAGTGGCACTGAAGTACCTCACATGCCCACCCTCCAGTGTAAGTGTTGAGAGGGTATTCAGCTCAGCAGGCGTAATAGTCAGGGATCATAAGACAAGCCTCTGTCTTGCAAATGTTAGTTTGCTAACATTCATAAAAATGAATGAGAGGCACATACCAGCACAGACTGCAACCTCGGTATTCTTTCCCCCGGCCAAGTCATGGTGGTTTTGGTGATGTGGAAATGGACCATCCTGGTGGCACTGGCAGCCCACCACTGACATAGATGATGACACAATGGAGAAAGAATTTCCCAATGGTCAGACTTCAGACAGATGACTATGAGGGCAGCTTTCTTTATGAGGATGATGATGTGGTTAATGTTGGCAGGTTTTAACTGCAGTATTTAAAAGGTGGTGTGCCCCCCTTGAGTCAGACCACCACCACCAGGACCGATGTTAGCCACTGCCACCACAGAGCATGAGTTTGTCTGCCTCTCGGACCACCACCACCGGGACTGATGTTAGCCAATGCCACCACCACCAGATTCAGGAAGATGTCACAGGGAATGTCATCATGTGCTGCAACTATCACTACCAGCACCCACCACCAGTGTCATTCACACAATGTTTACCCATTACATTGACCATGCCAAGGCAGAGGGAGTCGAACAGGAGACCACATCCATCAGCCACAGGCACAAAGCTTCTTAATATTAAAATTATAAAGTGAGTATGTGTATGTGACAGTGGTGCTGTCTTCCTGGATCCCCCCCCTTTTCCTTTGTTAACTGATTTATATGTATTTGGGGATAGTTTAGAATGCACATTTCTATTTGTGTCCCGTCTTGTCCAAATGTATTGTGTTGAGTCTTGTTTGTTGGGCTGGCCACCCATTTTGTATGTCTTTGTCTATATCTGTTTGTTTAGCGTCATCCCTGGTATGTCCATACTAAACTTCCCCTCCAAGAGAAAAGGTTTAAAGAAAGCCCTGCATTAAAAGACCTAAAAGAAAAAGGGTTAAACCTGTGAGATAAGTTGGATATCTTTGGTAATATGCTGAAACAATGTTTAACTCAAACGCAGTGCCCTTTTAAAATACAGAGCCTCTATGTCAAGCGTTTCTTTGCTAGCCCTGCATACGCTTGAAATATGTAGCGAACCTTTGGAAAAATGAACCAAAAAGAGTTTTCTTTTTGAGTACTGCTTTGCATCCTAAACGTTAGGTTTTCTTTTAAAAGGAAAAATTCATTTAGCGCTATTGCGGAACGCCGGTAATTCCTTCAAGCGAACGCGGCGCACTGTCGCTGGCGAATTTCTACTTAAACGGAGCCTTCCTCCTTTAAAGAAATTAAACAAAGCTTTGTAGCACATACAGAGAGTGTCTAGTTGGCTAAAATAAAACAGTTACCCCCTTTTCTTGTTCTTTTGTTCCCGTGGTAAAATGAGGTCTCCTGACTCTGCTGTATTGAGGCTCCTCCTAGGAGCTGGCCGGCCAAACACTCTCTGAATTTATACCCTTTTGGCAGGGGTGGGCTTTCAATATTTTTTCTTTCGTTTAGAATCAAGAAAAATAAACATAATAGCCTACTTACAAAAGGTAGAAAGGTCAAGAACATATCTGAAGATGTGAATCTGAAAAATAAACTCTATTTACATATTTTTTCTTCTAAAGTTGTTCTATGCTAATAATGGGGGTGAGATTTGTGGATCACATGATTGTAAAGAACTATAAATGTTGTCTTTCTACAATGGTTGTCAGAGTCACCTAGGATGTTGACCTGGTAACATCCTGTCCTGGAATTAGCTTCTTCTAGTCCTGGCTGCTGATATTGATGTATATATCAGATGTTATTTTATTTTCTGGGTCGTTTAAGTTCGCTGTAGAATAAAAGTATGTTTTGCTTATCTTATTTTCTGCTAAATTTTGTCTGAGTGCCTCTTCAATTTTCCCACACCTTCACAATTTGGTGTCAGAAGTGGGATTATTTTCTATGGGATCTGCGCCCAGGTTCCTATGGCATGCACTCAGATAAGGCAGAAGAGCGAACGGTCATAGCCACAAGGTCCATTGTACAAGAGCTGGGCTTGCCTCTGCTAACTGGTTTAGACCCAGTGGTTTGCAGAAAAGTGGCCAAGAAAGAAGTGGATGAAGATATTTTTAGGATGGAGGACCGCAAGCCTGTTGAAGGGGGCGCTCATGCAGCCGGAGCCAAGATAGAAGAGCCACCCGAGAGCCCTCAGGAATTGCTTCATTGGTTGTGTTTGCAACAAGTCGAGATGGAGAAGGAGAGGGAAAGAGATCGAGAAGAGAGAGAGAGAGGGAGAGAGCGGAAAATGCTGCCATATGGACTGATACCCTGCGTGTCATCCAAACTTTGAGTACAACAAGGTCACCTGCAACACCTATGGTAGGCCAAACAGATATCAAATTAGTAAAAATGACTGAGTCCGATGATATTGAAGCATATCTCATGACATTTGAGAGGGTAGCCACCGCATGTGCATGGCCTCGTGATCAGTGGATTGTTAGGTTGGCACCCAATTTGATTGGTAAGGCACAACTAGCTTATAGCCATTCGGATATTGTGCATATCAATGACTATGATTACATTAAGCAAGCCATCCTTAAAAGATATGACATTTGTTCTGAGACATACAGACAAAGGTTTCGAGCATATAAGTTTCAGTCTACAGATACCCCTCAAGATGTTTATATTCAATTAAAAGACTTATGTCACAAATGGTTACAACCCAATACAAGAACTGTGATACAAATAATGGAAAGCATTATCTTAGAACAATTTATTAGAGTGTTACCCCAAGATGTACAGCTGTGGGTAAAAGAACATAGGCCAGAAACTGCTGAAGGGGCTATACGACTGGCAGAAGATTATATGACTGCTAGACCTCAAAGGCCTAGAATACCTACAAACTATAGAGGTCCACCACCTATGGTAAAACCTATTTCCCCAAGTCCTACCACTGTACCTCAAGCTACCAGCATCACTGAAAGTCAAACCACCCGAACATATAATCGTGATATTATATGTCACAAATGCAAGGCCAAAGGTCACATTGCTAGGTTTTGCCCAAAGAAGAAAATAGAAGCAATACATTTAGTTCTTGCAAACTGGGGACAATATTTAACAAATGTGGAAATTGAAGGGACGAAGGTATCTGGCCTCATTGACTCTGGCAGTAAACAAACTTTGGTTCATGCTTCCCTAATAAAGAATATAGAGCCTGGGGAGCCAACTACAGGGGTTAGGTGTATACACGGAGACATACACCGAACCGCTAAGAGAAATGGAGATTCAAATAGATGGTATACTACTGAAAATGAAAATAGGCATAGTACCTCAGTTGCCGGTACCTGTGATAATTGGACACGATTACCCCTATTTTGACTCCCTATTATCCACTAATATTGGAATGGTTACCACCCGGGCACAACAAAAACAAGAGGCAGAGTTGGGACAACTGTTTCCTTTTGAGGAAGATGTGTATGGGACTAAGGGTAAAGAAAGAAAAAGTAAAACAAAAAGAAGACAGGAAAAAAATCTGTGGACTGAGAGAAATGTTGGACTTGATATAAAGACTGAAAAGAGTATATCCCTTAACAAGGAGTTTATAGACATACAAAAAAATGATGCAACCTTAATGCCTTTTTTTTCACAGGTGGATCAGAAATCTGAGGCTAATCAACCGTGTTTTAAAATTAAACATGAACTACTGTATAGGGTGTGTACCAATCCTCAAACTGGAGAAGAGGTAGAACAGCTAATGGTACCAGTAAAATACCATTCTAAATTGTTATCTATCGCCCATAACATTCCATTAGCCAGTCATTTAGGCAGGGATCGTACATTAAAACGTCTTTTATATAGGTTTTTTTGGCCTGGTATTCATGAGCAGGTGGCAGAGTATTGCAAAAGTTGCCCTGAATGTCAGTTGGTAGCAGCATCTGGGCCAAAAGATAAGGTACCTTTGTTACCAATGCCCCTAGTGAACAACATGTTTGAAAGGATAGCCATGGATATTATAGGACCCCTTCCCAAAAGTTCGAAAGGGAATCGTTACATATTAGTGGTTGTGGACTATACCACAAAATATCCCGAGGCGATTCCCCTTCGTACGATCACTACGTCTAGAATAGCTGAGGAATTGGTAAAAATATTTAGTCGCATGGGCATCCCTAAAACTATCCTAACCGACCGAGGCACTAACTTTTGCTCAATTATGTTACAATATCTGTACCAAGCCTTAGGTGTGGAAGCCATCTTTACCACACCCTACCATCCTCAAACAGATGGTTTAGTTGAGCATTTTAACCAGACCCTGAAGAGGATGCTGAAAAAATATGCAACAGAGGAAGGAAAGAAATGGGATGTATATCTCCCGTACTTGATGTTTGCTTATAGAGAGGTACCCCAAGCATCCACGGGGTTCTCCCCATTTGAATTGCTTTACGGACAGAACCCAAAGGGTCCTCTAGATGTTATAAAGGAAGAATGGGAGGATAGTGAAGGTAAACAAAAGGTACAACCCTTAGAATACTGGCAGCAGTTACGTAAAAGACTAATATCTTATGTGCAGAAAGCCCATCAAAATAATTTACAGCAACAGTCAAAGCAAAAAGCACACTATGACAAGGGGACTAAATATAAGGAATTTGTTGAGGGGGATAAGGTCCTACTATTATTACCTTCCTCTGACAATAAATTACTAATGAAATGGCAAGGACCGTACAAAATTATCAGACAAGTAGGTCCAGTAACTTATGAGGTCGAGCGTCCAGAAAAGAAAATCAAACACCGGATATATCATGCAAATCTGTTGAAACTCTGGGTAGACAGGTCTCCCCAGGTATGTAGTTACATTCATCCAGAGACCTTTGAATCTGAATTAGATATAGCATACCAAAGAATTGAAAATGTAGGAGATTTATCAGACGTACAAATTAATCCAGACTTAACAGAGGAACAAGTAGCGACCCTACAAACACTACTACAACCTTTCCAGGCCCTTTTCACAGGAATACCGGGAAAGGTTAAAAATGCTGTACACCATATTATGGTACCAGACAGCCCTCCCATTCAGCAGAAAGCTTACAGAATACCTTAAAAGGTACGAGGAGATGTTATTCAAGAAATTAAGAAAATGCATAACATGGGTATTATTGAACCCTCCCACAGCGAATGGAGTTTTCCTTTGGTAGTAGTCAATAAGAAAGAGGGAGGCATCAGAATCTGTCTAGACTTCAGACGTCTAAACACAATCTCTAAATTTGATTGTTACCCTATGCCTCGGATTGATGATATTTTAGACCATCTAGGCAAAGCTCAATACATCAGTACGCTAGATTTGTCTAAGGGGTATTGGCAAATTCTGTTGGAACCAAAAGACAAAGAGAAAATGGCCTTTAGTACACCAATAGGCTTGTTCCACTTTACAGTCATGCCTTTTGGACTTCACGGAGCCCCTGTGACATTTCAGTGGGTTATGGATGACATATTATAACCTCATGTGGCATACAGTGCCACTTATTTAGATGATGTGATAATATTTAGTCATTCATGGAGGCATATATGCAATATTTGATGGCAGTCTTGTCAACTCTTCTGAAGCTGCTGACAATACAGCCTCCCCAAATGTTCTTAGCTATGAAGGAAACTAAATATCTTGGTTTCCTAATTGAAACGAGTAGTAAAACCAGAAGTCAACAAAGTAGAGGCAGTAGCTGATAGCCCACGTCCCATAACGAAAAAAGAAGTTAGATCATTCTTGGGACTAATTGGCTACTATAGACGGTTTATACCTAACTTTTCGACAATAGCTACACCCCTGTCAGATTTGACAAAAAAATCTAACCCAGAGAAAATAAAATGGACACCTGAGTGTGATGAAGTCTTCCGTTCTCTAAAGGCCAAGATATGCTCCTCACCTATTTTACATATACCAGACTTTTCCCAAACATTTATCTTACAAACAGATGCCTCTAATTTTGGAATTGGAGCAGTGCTTACTCAAATAATACAAGAAGAAGAACATCCTGTAATTTTCATAAGCCGTGAATTGCATGAAAGAGAAAAACATTACTCAGTTATTGAGAAAGAGTGTTTAGCCATCAAATGGGCAATAGAGGCCCTACGGTTCTACTTATGGGGAAGGGAGTTCGAATTATGGATTGACCATAATCCCTTACGGTGGCTTCACGTAATGAAAGACAAAAACCCATGCATCATGCGTTGGTACCTGGCATTGCAACCATATAGATTTACTATAAAGTACAGAAAAGGTACTGCTCATGGTAATGCTGATTTTCTATCCCGACATGGCGCGGGAATCTCTTCTGTCTGTCAACAGACCTCGGGGTAATGAGTAAACTTGATCGTTTCTTGGAATAGTATTCTGATGTTTTACTATGTTTAGGGATCCCGAGGTGGAGCCCTGGAGAGGGTGGGCCATGGCTTCATCTCATTTGAAATGAGATCTGATGACAGATAGAATGCTTTCTTCTAGAGAGTAGAAGAGTTGATAAACCGAACAAAGGTATGTTCGGTTCTTGGTGGGAAGGAATGTGACAGTGGTGCTGTCTTCCTGGATCCCCCTCTTTTCCTTTGTTAACTGATTTATATGTATTTGGGGATAGTTTAGAATGCACATTTCTATTTGTGTCCCGTCTTGTCCAAATGTATTGTGTTGAGTCTTGTTTGTTGGGCTGGCCACCCATTTTGTATGTCTTTGTCTATATCTGTTTGTTTAGCGTCATCCCTGGTATGTCCATACTAAACTTCCCCTCCAAGAGAAAAGGTTTAAAGAAAGCCCTGCATTAAAAGACCTAAAAGAAAAGGGTTAAACCTGTGAGATAAGTTGGATATCTTTGTAATATGCTGAAACAATGTTTAACTCAAACGCAGTGCCCTTTAAAATACAGAGCCTCTATGTCAAGCTGCTTTTGCTAGCCCTGCATACGCTTTGAAATATGTAGCGAACCTTTGAAAACGAACCAAAAAGAGTTTTATTTTCGAGTACTGCTTTGCATCCTAAATGTTGGAGTTTCTTCAAAAGGAAAAATCATTATTATTAGTGGAGCACTGCTAATTCCTTCGCGAACGTGCGCACTGTCGAGAAGGAATTCCCTTACAAAACGGAGCCTTCCTCCCTTTAAAGAAATTAAACAAAGCTTTGTAGTACATACAGAGAGTGTCTAGTTGGCTAAAATAAAACAGTTACCCCCTTTTCTTGTTCTTTTGTTCCCGTGGTAAAACGAGGTCTCTTGACTCTGCTGTATTGAGGCTCCTCCTAGGAGCTGGCCGGCCAAACACTCTCTGAATTTATACCCTTTTGGAAGGGGTGTGCTTTCAATATTTTTTCTTTCGTTTAGAATCAAGAAAAATAAACATAATAGCCTACTTACAAAAGGTAGAAAGGTCAAGAACATATCTGAAGATGTGAATCTGAAAAATAAACTCTATTTACATATTTTTTCTTCTAAAGTTGTTCTATGCTAATAATGGGGGTGGGATTTGTGGATCACATGATTGTAAAGAACTATAAATGTTGTCTTTCTACAATGGTTGTCAGAGTCACCTAGGATGTTGACCTGGTAACATCCTGTCCTGGAATTAGCTTCTTCTAGTCCTGGCTGCTGATATTGATGTATATATCAGATGTTATTTTATTTTCTGGGACGTTTAAGTTCACTGTAGAATAAAAGTATGTTTTGCTTATCTTATTTTCTGCTAAATTTTGTCTGAGTGCCTCTTCAATTTTCCCACACCTTCACAGTGTACAAATGTTTTTTATGCTATTTAACTTCCTTTAGCTGTATATTTTGTTTTCTGTAGCTTTTCTGAGCTGCAATGGTCAAACACATATGATAAACTTATTTTGTTTTTTCACAGGTTAACAAAAAAAAAAAAACTCTCCTTCACTGAAAGTTGGTATGAATGGTTCTGCAGCTGTACTGTGCACAGGAACCTATAGAATATCCATTTCAAATCCATACTGATAAGTATCAAAATTTTATTTCATCCGTTCAATTTTTTTTAAAAGACTGCAGCAAATGAGACTGAGTACAATTCACAAACTAGGTGACGTGTAAGTCACCAAAACTATTTCTGCAAGATATCATGCACTGTATTCTGAACTTGCAGCTGTGCAGCCATAACAGTGTTGAAAAACTTGCACACAGGTTGTGTTACTTGACAAGATGTGGTTTTGAAATGTAACTTGACCTGAGATTGAGAACCAAGGACAATCAAGTTGTAAGAAGTCATTCATTTTTTTTTTTTTTTTAGGAAACTTCCAGATGCTTGTTGTGTCATAGTGGCCTTATCCAAAGAAGTTCTTCAACATTGCCCCCCCCCCCGGCCTGGGGCAGACATGCAACACACAGAAGTAATTTAAATCAATGACCATGACAATCATTAACAACCAGACTCGAGGAGGATGCAGATGAAATCTGTGAAGTAACCAAATAAGAAACCATTAATGATACAAACCTGAAAATATGCATCTCCCCACACCAAAAAAAAAATACTTACCTTCATTGGCTTGAGAGTTATCCATTTCAATTTTTTTTTTTATGCAAAAAGTTCTCATTGAGCACTGGAATGTGCACACCAACAGTATCTGTGTCCTGTGATACAAAACAATACAATGAGTACTTGTCTGTATATGTGTCAACCCCCCCCATCTACAAAATACACAAATATATATATTTATACAATGGGGTGAGAGCTATTTCAGTGCAATAAATTGAGATATTCTCACTGCAATGAAATAAATGCTCACTGCGGTGAGATAAATGCTGATGACATCAGTGGAGTGAGATATATCCTGCTGCAATGAGATAAATGCTGATGACATCAGTGAAGTGAGATATATTCTGCTGATGTCACTCACTCACTCACTCAAGTTAGCATTCCAGAAGAAAGTGCTTCAAAAATCAGTTGGTGTGTCTCACTGAAGCCTGCAAATCACTCACTTAGCACTGCAAACCATTTACCTGTATCCCAAAATTTCCAACACTCCTAGGCCATTTCTGTGCTAATCTCAGCATAAAAGCAACCTGAATTCAAATGAAACTCATTTACAATGCAGTTTCTTTCTTACTGCAAGCTGCAACTAACAAAAATAGCATAGCAAAACACACTTACCTGTGTTCCAAAGTGGTCAACACTCTTAGCCCATTTCTGTGTTGCCCTCAACATAAAAGCAACCTGAATTCAAATGAAATTAAAGCAGTTTCTTTCTTACTGCAAGCTGCAACTAACACAATTAGCACAGCCAAACACAGTCACCTGTGTTCCACAGTGCTTCTAACAATCACAGCCCATTCAGAAACACTCCCACACTCTCAGACCACAGACAAACACTGATTTCAGTATAACCTAGACCTTGGAGTAATGAGCTCTGAACAAGCTTGATACAGTCAGCAGACCAGACCTGGGTTTGATTCTCACAGCCTCCACTTGCATACTGTGTAAATCTGAACAAAGCACTTAACTTCCCAGTACTCCTAAAAAACACACATGCCTACCAACAATTAGTTACTAAACACTAAAACTCAAAAAAAAAAAAAAGCACATAGATACAGGGGAAAAAAGATACAGCAAAACATGACACTTCATACACTCTCACCCCATTTGTATAAATAGCACACATGATGTGCAGATCATGAGATATGGGACATATTCTCACTCCTGCCCATTATGTATCCTATATAGATATATATATATATATCTATATATCTATATACATATATATATAAACTCACCAAGGCAACTATTAGTTAGTTAGTTAGTTAGTTTTTGTTGACCGGGTAAGTGCACTAGACAAATCTTGCTTATTTTCAGGCACGACCCAGGGGAAGGGGATACAGATGAATGCCAACTGACCTTGAACCAGATTAAGCTGTTGGTGGTATTTTTAGTGAATTATTAGTGTACAGACAAAGGGTACCCTTCCATCAGGTTGAGATGTTGCAGCACACATTGGACCAGCAACAGTTCGCTCACAGTCATAATTTCTGAGGGGACTTTGCATGTGGTGTAACACTCCCATTTGACTTCGTTACCACTTGTCAATTTTATGTACACAAGACAGATGCATTTTGGGCATGCAGAAAAAATCTGGGGACTCTGTTTGAGTACTGTGGGCATGACTGAGTGTGCCATTAATTCTGGGGGACTTTTCATGTGGTGTAACATACACATTTGACTTCGTTACTATGTGTCAATTTTATGCACACAAGATAGATGCATTTTGGGCATGCATAAAAATTCTGGGGACTGCGTGAGTACTGCATGCATGACTGGGTGCGCCATTAATTCTGGGGGCTTTGCGAGTGGTGTAATGCTCCCATTATACATTGTTACCATTTGTCAATTTTATGCACACAAGACAGATGCATTTTGGGCATGCAGAAAACATCTGGGGATTCTGTTTGAGTACTGCGTGCATGACTGAGTGTGCCATTAATTCTGGGGGACTTTTCATGTGGTGTAACACACACATTTGACTTCATTACCACTTGTCTATTTTATGCACACAAGACAGATGCATTTTGGGCATGCAGAAAAAGTATGGGGACTCTGTGTGAGTACTGCACGCATGACTGAGTGCACCATTAATTCTGGGAGACTTTGCATGTGTTGTAACGCACACATTTCACTTCGTTACCACTTGTCAATGTTATGCACACAAGACAGATGCATTTTGAGCATGCAGAAATAATCTGGGGACACTGTGTGAGTACTTCACGCATGACTGAGTGCGCCATTAATTCTGGGGGGCTTTGCATGTGCTGTAATGCTCACATTTGACTTTGTTACCACTTGTCAGTTTTATGCACACAAGACAGCTGCACCTGCATTTTGTGTGTTGTTATTGTGAGCACATGATGTCATACTGAAATTTTCAATTAAAGCAGCATTGCAAGAATGTGGAGACAATTTTGAGCTGTACTTTTTTATACTATTTTACATTGCCAGCCACTAGTTACCTCTGAATGATACCCTTCTTTTCACAATTTCTGTCTGCTTTACTACTTTTTCTCATGTCTGAAAAAAAAAGAACGCCTTTCAATATTGTTCTGACCAGGTTTTTAGCACTATTTGCAGCTGTTTTTCACTAGATATTGTTCTGTGAGGTCATACAACACTGCCTGCTGCATAACTGTTAATTTTACAACAGAAGGGATGTATAACAACTGATGGAGAAAAGCAGTAGAAAATACTAACAAATACCTGGTCAGCAGCATATTAAAAGGAGTGCACCTTTTATTATTTCAAGCATGAAAAAAAGTAGTAAAGCATGCTCGAATACTGGAAATTATAGTATCATACAAGTCAGGATGTAAGTAAAGTGGCAATGTAAAATAGCATTAAAAAGTATAGGTCAGAGTTTTCAACAGATTGTTGCACTAGTGCTTTACAGAGATTTACCACATTACATAGTTATTATAGAGTTGCAAATCCAATATATGGGCAGACATTTCCAGGAAATTTTCTGCTTCCAATGCTCCACATAGTGCACAGTTCTGTCAAAACGCCTGCATTTTTAGTGTGCCACGTCACGAGTACCTCATTCTGAAGACCCAAATTCTCCTCCTCCTCAATCCAGTTATATATAGACGTGATGCCAGGAGCTGCGGCATGCTCCATTTAATGAATAACCGTGGCTTTCCGAACAGCTCTTTATACAGGCTGAGTCAGTGTAGGAACGGGCACCCTTCCACTAACAAGGCTCTTGTTACTGGAAATGTGCCCACATGTTTCACCACCAACTGACCATTATAACATAAAAAAAATTTGGAAAGCTGACGGACATTCACTGTAATGGAGCATGCACCCGTGCTCTCTCTGGCATCACATCCTAACATTGCTGAGAGTGGGGAGCAGAATTTGGGTGGCTTTTCAGAATGGGAATTCCTCCATGACGTGACACACTTTAATGAAATTATGGGCATTTTTGACAGAAATGTATTGCGCTATGTAAGGACATGTGGAGCAAGAAAGATTCCCCTGGACATAAGGCACCCATATATCGGGTGCAATACTGTAAGTTGGTGAATCTCTTTAATGTCTATTTCACAAACGAAATATTTATAGAGCCTCAGTAATGTTTACTTCATGTCGGCACTCATGAATCAGATTAGAAGTGTTTCACAAAAAGCATGACTGAGCAACGCAAGTATGCAGTGCTAAACTGCATGTGTGCTGTCAGTGTTCTTTCCTGTGTGTGCATACATTATCCAGCTTCATGCAAACATATATATGGTAAGACTTGTTGCAGTATCAAGAATAAAGATAACAAAGAATACATGATGTATATGTTATTGGTACCGTCAGCACCAGCAGAGTAAGTGATATATTTTTTCAGTGGTATCGGGTGAGTGTGCACCTCAGTCACTCACAGTGCACACGTGACTTTGCGGAGATCATAGAACAAAAAACACATGCTCTCCTAAAACTTATGTGTGCAGTATGTGACTAAGGTGCACTCTGGCCAGACACCTCTGAAAAAGTATTGTATCACTTAGTCCACTGATGACTATGGTGACATTAAAATTCATGTTATTCTGCTCGCTATTCTTTATACCATAAACACTGCAACAGGTCAGCAACTGCAATATATGTTTGCAAGATGCTGCACAATGTCTGATGTCACACACACACACACACACACACACACACACACACACGAAACAACACTGACTGCACACATGCAATTTAGCACATCATACTTACACTGCTCACACCAGCTTGTCCACAACCACTCCACAACAGAAAGTAAACATTACTGAGGCACTGCATTATAACAAAAGGGCAAGTGTCTATTATTAAACAAAAAAAAATTCACAAAACACTATAACACAGCAATTGGGGAGGGGTCCTGAAAAAAATTCGTTAATGAAGGATTCCATAGTGTTCCAGCAGCAAGTGGAGCATTGACAGTATTTGCAGCTGCTGTTGCTGGATCTGATCCACCTGCTACTGCACAGCACCCACCTTCTCATTGCTTTCCTTGAGGAACACCCACAACAGTGCAATGTCTGCCTGTGTTGCAGGCACTGTGGCGGGGTCCACTGCAGCAGGAAAACCAGGTAGTGGTGGTGGTGGTGGTGAGGGTGGTGCTGGTGGCTGTGTTGGTGGTGGTGCAGCTGCTGCTGTTGCCCTCCTCCTGCTGCAGTGGCAAAACACAACAACCTCAGCAGCCTCTGCCACTGCCACTGAAGGGCCAGCAGGTGGACACTTGGCCCCTTCGGTGGCAGCCTGCCACTCTACATTGTGGCAGTTTGCCATGTATGTGCATGAACACCAGTCCCCAAATATGTCCCCCTGGGGGCCACAGCACACCTGCACACCACACAGATGGCAAACCACAATGGTGCTGTCTCCCCCACACAGTTAAAAAACTACCACACTGGGGAGACACAGGGGGGACCAGATGTACTGCCAGAAGCACCTTCATTCACCTGGGGCTAGACTTGAGACTCTGGAGGTGGTAGAGGGGGTGCTGCTGGAGCCCCTGCAGCTGATACTTGTGGTGGTGGTGGTAATGATGGACTTGGTGGATGCACCACCACCAGTGGCAATGGCGCTACTGCTGCTGCTTCCAGAGGGGGAGATGCAATGCTCAAGAGTTGGGAGTGGTCCAATGACACCCAACCACCCCCACATGTGTGCACTCCTCCCCTCTGCCCACACCCATGGGCCACAGACTCTCCTCCTGGGTATATCATGCGCAAGTCCCTCAGACTGTGACTGATGCCTCAATACTTCTTCACAAGCACTCACAATCTCACACACACACACACATACACACAGAGTCACACAGTCTCATGCACACACACACGCTCATACACAAACACACACATAAAACAAAACTTATAAAAAAAACAGTAGCAAAGAAAAACTGAAAAAACACACTACAAAAAAAACTTAAAATGTAGCTTTTAAAAAAGCTGTTTTTTGTGCTCAAAATCACAAGATACCAACTACCAAACAAACTCTCCTCTTTCTACACCAAAAAGGCTTCCTTCTTCTACAACTGCAAAGGAGAAAGTGAAAGTAACTGCTTTTCTTCCTGCCTGGCTAAAGCATGTGACTTACAGTGCTGTAAGCCATGTGATGTGTGGGGGGCTGCCTATATTGTTAGCACTTCACTCTACTTCATGTTAAGGCGGAATGGCAATGAGAAGTCAAAATGAGAAGGTGAAGTGAGCACTTTGCAGAGCTCACATCGCGTAGCTGAATGGTAACGCAAAGTGACCACTTTGCGTCCAATTCGCCTGCAGATTTTAAATTTGTTGCATCTCTAATCAAGTACTTTCTCTCACTAAATTTATCTGCCATACCCATGGATCCTCTTTTAAACTGTTGTTCCATTGTTCAGTTCCATTTCAGCCATAACAGCTGTCCTGTTGGTATATTGTTTATTAGACTGCATGGGTGAACCCTGTTCACCCTCAAAATAATGATGCAATCAGTCATTTTTTCGGTAAATGTCCAAATATACTGTAGATTTGTACCTTGTTAAAAATGACTACTTTGAGAAAGTCAACACATTCCACACTGAGTTCAAAGGTGAATTTGAGATACTGAATGTAGGTAATTCATAAACACGTACAGTTCCTCCAGAGTGCCATCCCATAACAACAGTTCATCATTAATATATCACTTCCATAATGTTATCTTGTTGACAAATTATTTATATGTAGCTGCATAAATTATAAATTCTTTACAACCACCAACATACAACATGCAAAGTTGGGAGTAAACACGGTACCCTTTGTGGTACCTTTAAGTTGGGCATAATCCCTGTTGATATAAATATACATATCTCCAGTAAGAACAAATTCCACCAAGTTCAATAGAAATCCATTTAGGGGTAACACATTCACTGGCCTATTGCTCAGAAATGTCTCTGTTGCTTGCAGTTCCCCCTCGGGTGATGTTTCTATAAACTGATTCAAAATCAATCATTACATGTACAGTGGGGGCCACAAACATGGTCAGATATTTCCAGATATTTCATGACATTTCTAAAACAGTTTCTCTCTGCTGCCCCTACTGTGGAAATTCAGAAAGCAAGAGATTTCTCTAGAAATTTGAGGAAATATCTGACTATATCTTTGTCTGTGATTGGTATGTTCTGTAACTTGCATTGTAGAGAGGCAATGATGACATCAGTTGGATTTTTGAGATAGTGAGATACTGTATCAAGAGAGAGAGGCAGGGAAGCACACCTCACCTAAATGTCCTTCTGTTACAAATAAACAGCCAGGAACCAAAACCAAAAAGAAACAGTGCACACAACTGAAATGTGGACTAGTATTTATTAGTATTTTATTAAATAAAGTGCATAGGAATACTGACCAGCTACCCATATGTATTACCTCTTTCTAGTGGCTTCTTCAGCAGACCCCCTTAAGAAGCCACTAGCAAATGGTGATACTGTACATAGGGTAGCTGGTCAGCATTCCTATGAACTTTATTCAAAAAAGTACTAATGCCCATTTAAGGCATGTTTTGTTTTTGTATCCTTGACATAAGAAGGGAGGTCAATCACCCACTTCTTAATGAAATAATCTACAAACTATGATGCCTTCTCTGTTAAGCTTCCTATACTTAAAATGATAGTCCTTCCAAGAGGTCTGGTGAAGTCTTGTGAATCTTCAGGAACAAATACCGTATATAAGTGTTTTTTTGTGGAAATTATACTTCAAGAAAAAGTTTCTACTGAGTGGTGATTCATATGCCTCAGCTTGTGAGATCAAAAGATCAAGTCTAGGTTTCAGCTGTTCCACTGGATCTGTGTCTGATTTCTGATAAAAGTTGCTATTGCTTATTGCCTCTCCATTACCACTTGTTATAAAATCAGGTGATAAAGGAGATGTAGTGGTTCTATGGGCAAGAGCAAATTACGAAATTGAAAAAGAAAGGCAACTGAGCAATAACAATTGTTTTGCCCCTAACTCTCTTCCCCTGCCTTTGCAATAGTGCAGGAAAAACTTATCTCACAGCTCTTTTCCTTTCTTGTCTACTCCTTCTCTTGCCTTTTCCAGTTTGACTTCCATAAGTGTCATTTTACAGTCTCATCCTTTTTACAATTCACTGACTCTATCCTGAACAGGATGACAAAGGATTGTTAACTTCTGCCATCTTTGTTGACCTTGCAAAGGAGTTTGACACCATTTCCCATTTTCTCCTAATTCAAAGGCTTATGGGGCTGGGTCAACCTGACCATGCAGTTAGTTTATTTCCTACTTGTTTGATAGACTACAGTCAGTCCAAGCAGGCAATGCCCTTGCTACTCCTTGCTCATTACCTCAGGAGTTCTGAAAGGTTTTAATAGGACCCCTCCCTGCCTGTTCTCCAGCTGTCAGTTCAATTTTATTATAGAAAAATGTATAAAATTATAAACAATTAGTTACATTACAAGCATTCATAAATACCACTGAGAATTAAAATGCACGTGCACTTAGTATAAATAAATACATAGATAGTGCAATTGGATACAAATACTTCTATGCTTTACAATCACTTAAAAAAATTTGCAAACCCATACATAACATTGACTTTCTTAAACTGGAGTATATAGGATTTAACGTCAATGCCCTGGTACAGATAATAAGGTGAAAAGAGTGGATCAAGCCATTTCTTTCTTGAGTTTGCCCTACTTTTATGTTCAAAGAGAACATGCAAAGGACCCATTGTTGATTTGTTTGAACAACAACATTTCTCCAAAATTCTGGAATCAATTAATCTGTTCAGATTGTGAAAAGGGAACCCTAGACTAGGCAATCTTAAAATACAAATAATATTTCTATGCTTATTGTTCTTACAATAAGCCAAATAGTTCTCAAGGCCCCACTGTTTTTTTATACCAGAGCATAAACCAGATACACCCAAGTCATGAATTCTGGCAATATCTTCTTGCATTGCAATATCCTGTAGTCTAGTTATTACTTCAATGACCATAATGTATATGTTGCTTAATGCTCTATCAGACCAAAGGTCTATACATCTCATTTGTTAATACTACATTCAGCCTACTAAACCAGTTGGTACTTTGATGATCTGTTACCATTAGTTTTAGATGTTCTAGCCAACACAATTTTGGTAGTTGTCCCTTGTCTGTTTTCATTATTCTGCCCCATAGGTTGACTGCTTTTATTAGAATTCTAGTTTTTATAGGTAGCATACCAGTTTCTAATCTTAAAAAAACTGGTTGGACAGTCCCTTGGTAAATTTCGTGTAGTCCTGATAAATTAGTTTTGGATTATATCAGTATTAATGCTGTCGGTATATAAATCCCAAATTTCACTCCCATAAAGTGACCGACTCATTGTTTTTGCTTCAAAAGCTTTCTTCATTGCTACAAATGAATTGCTTGCAAATTTATTGGCAAAGGTTCTTATACCTCCCTCAGATTTATATGAACTATGTTTTAGTTCAGTTAAATGTGCTTTCTATGTCATGTTCATATCAATAATTTTGCCTAGATACTTGTATTCTTTTGCAACCTCAAACTTGTTTCTCTCTATAATCCAATAATTATTTTTTTTTACGTTTTCCTAGAGTTCTATGACTGGGTAACTAGGCAACTGGACAGGGGCCATGCAGTGGATGTCCTGTATCTGGACTTCAGTAAGGCATTCGACTCAGTGCCACATGGAAGGCTGGGAAGGAAGTTACTAGGCACAGGGGTGGGTGCAAAGCTGGTGAGATGGGTAGAAAACTGACTGCAGGGAAGGCAACAGAGGGTGGTGGTGGGTGGGGATCTCTCACACCCAAGGGCAGTGATGAGCGATGTTCCACAGGGCTCAGTGTTGGGACCAGTGTTGTTTGGGATATTCATTGCAGCCATATCATGGGACATCAAGAGTAAGATCAGTCTGTTTGCTGATGATACCAAGGTAGGTGCAGTGGTGGATGACCTAGGAGGATGACAGGGGTTGCAGGATGATCTGGCAAAGCTTGAAACCTGGTCAGACACCTGGCAACTGGGCTTTAATGCCAAAAAGTGCAAGGTGCTGCATTTTGGGATGAAGAATCCAAGGAGGAGTTACCAGCTAGGGGGAGTGCAGCTAGCCCAGACAGAGGAGGAGAAGGATCTGGGTGTGCTCATTACAGGGTCAATGAACAACTCAGCACAATGTAGGAAGGCAGCTGCAAAGGCCAACAAAATGCTGGGTTGTATTGCAAGGGGTATATCCTCGAGGAGGGAGGAAGTGATTCTGCCACTGTATAGGTCATTAGTTAGACCACACCTGGAGTACTGCGTGCAGTACTGGTGTCTGTATCAGAAGAGGGACATTAAGTTACTGGAAGGGGTGCAGTGCAGAGCAACAAAGATGATCAAGGGGCTGGGTGACTTATCATACGAGAGGAGGTTGAAGGAGTTGAACATGTACTCACTGGAGGAGAGGAGAGACAGGGGTGACATGATTGAAACCTTTAAGTACATGAAAGGAATAAACAAGACAGGTACAGAGGGGCTGTTCAAAGTAAGGGAGGGGAGGGCTACAGGGGCCATGATATGAGACTGGAGTGAGGAAGGTTCAGGAGGGAGATGAGGAGACAGTTTTTACAGAGAGGGTGGTGGCTGGGTGGAATGCATTACCTGTTGAAGTGGTATGCAGTAGAACAGTGGACTGCTTCAAACAAGGATGGGACAGGACAAGAGGGAGGGTTAATGAAGGGGAAGGGTGGAAGGGAAGGGCAGCTGCAGAATAAGGGGTGCTAGCTGCACATTCGAGCAGACTTGATAGACCTCTAGGCCTTTATCTGCTGGCAAATTTTGCATGTTCGTATCATAAGTATGTTAGATTTTTTAACATTTAGCTCTAAATCCAACATAGCTGAAGATCGCACAATGCTAGTCATACCCCTTTGTAGTCCCAGTGGAGTTTGTGACATAATTATTGCATCATCCACATATAATAACAAATTAATCTTTTTATTGTTTATAGAGGGAGCAAAATTATCAATAGTAGAGATGTTTTTAACTAAGAGTTCAATATAAAGGTTGAACAGTAAAGGAGCTAGTAAGCACCCTTATTCAACCCTCTATTTATAGAAATTCCCTTTGTTAGAGCTCCATCTCTTGTGACTCTTATTTCTTCAGCGGTATTATAATGTAGCATTTTTAAAATTGCTAAAAGTTGGAGGTCTATACCAAGATTGCCTAATATCTCCCATAAGGTCAATCTATTTATTGAGTCAAATGCAGCCTTTATGTTGACAAAACTGACATATAGGGTACACTTTTTCCCTTTTGCATACTTACGGACCAATTAATTTAAAGTAAAGATTAAATCTAAGGTGCTATGTTCCTTTTTAAACCCACACTGAAATTTTGAAATTAAATTATTTTCTTTAGTCCAGGTTAGAAGTCTGTCTAGAATCAATCTGGTGTAAATCTTTTGTATTACAGGAAGTAAAGTGATAGATCTATAACATTTGGGGTCCTGTTTAGTCCCTTTTTTGAACAGAGGCACAATAATTCCTTTATTCCAATTTTGAAGGAGAATGAGATATTGACTTATAACTATAAGTACTTGAGTAAGAAATTTGGTCTTCCCTATTTTGTCAGTGATTTTTGACCGTGGAAACTCAATCCATGTTTTTTTTCTATGATTTCTGAAAAAGACTGTGTATGTTTGAAGATCATGCACAAATACCTGGAAAACACACAGTTAAGAAATATTACTTAGGGAAACTAAACCCATTTTTCATTTGGTAAATAATAGACAACAGATGCTGATAAAATACAACATTTACATATTTCAGGTAGTAGCCATAACTGTCCATTAGCTTTGATTTTTAATATCCATGCCCAATAATAGTTTAAATGGATTGATGTTTAATTTAGATATTAACCAGAGTTATTCTGTTTTTGTCCTGTACAAGATTATATCACTTGTAATCTTAAGTGATACCTCCCTGCAGTGAGACACACCTATGAAATATAGAAACCATTGATGTCGGATCTATCCAGAAACATTTGTCTAGCAGGCTGTCCACAATGATGTACATCATTAGTGACTATGAATGTGGGCAGCCCAAACCTCCTCAGTTCTTTCATTTACTGCCTCAAACTCAATTCAGACTGAATAACTCCATCCTTGGACTTTGTCACTATGTGCTTTGCCTGCCTTCTTCTGCTGTTTTTGATGTTGTGGGCCTGTTTTCTGCTTCTATCATAGAAACATAGAAACATAGAATTTGACGGCAGATAAGGACCGCTTGGCCCACCCAGTCTGCCCATTTCCCTACCTACTGGATAAGCTGCAGATCCTAGTTAACCAGCAGCCTACTTCTTCCTACCCCCACCCCCTAGAATTGCCTTATGACTGTCCCATGCATGCTTGAATTCCACCACTGATTTTGACTCCACAACCTCCTCCAGAAGGCCGTTCCATGCATCCACAACCCTCTCTGTGAAAAAATACTTCCTTAAATTACCTCTGAGCCCCCCCTCTATCTTCAAATTGTGCCCTCTTGTTCTTGCACACCGCTTTTTTTGAAAGATGCTACCCTCTTGGACTTTGTTGATTCCCTTGAGGTACTTGAACGTTTCTATCATGTCCCCCCTCTCCCTCCTTTCCTCGAGGCTATACATATTAAGCTCCTTTCGTCCCTCTTCATATGTCTTCCGGTGCAGACCCTGCACCATTTTAGTTGCTCTCCTCTGGACAGCTTCCATCCTGTCTATGTCTTTGCGGAGATTGGGTCTCCAGAACTGCACACAGTACTCCAGATGGGGTCTCACCAGCTGTCTGTACAGAAGGATAATAACTTCCTGTTTCTCTACTGGTGATGCTCTCCTATGCATCCCAGTATCCCCAGCCCTCCTTGCTGCCCTCTCACATTGCTTGCCCACCTTAGGTCATCTGATATGACTAGCCCCAGGTCCATTTCCATTTTTGTTGTTGTTAGTATCTCACCCCCATTGTGTACTCTTCCCTGGGTTTTTGTTTCCCAGGTGCATTACCTTGCACTTCTTAGCATTGAATCTAAGCTGCCATACATTTGACCATTCCTCTAACCTTGCCAAGTCCCTTCTCATCCTTTCCACCCCACCCTGTGCATCAACTCTGTTGCAGATCTTTGTGTCATCTGCAAAGAGACATACTTTTCCTTCCAGTCCTTCTGCAATGTCACTTATAAAGACATTGAAGAGGACCGGTCCTAATACTGAACCCTGTGGTGCCCCACTAGTAACCTTCCTTTCTTCTGAGTGGACTCCACTTACTATTACTCTCTATGTCCTATTCTCCAGCCAATTCTTTACCCAGGCTGTCATCTTGGGACCCACTCCCAGGCTGGCTAACTTGTATATTAATCTGTTGTGTGGGACTGTGTCAAATGCCTTGCTAAAGTCTAGGTAGGCCATGTCCACAGCACCTCCCTGATCTACTACTTTGGTCACCCAGTCAAAGAAATCTATCAGATTCATCTGGCATGACCTTCCCACTGTGAATCCATGCTGCCTAGGGTCCTGTGCCCCTCTGGCCTCTAGATACTCAACAATTCTTTCCTTCAGAAGTGATTCCATCATTTTCCCTATCACTGAGGTTAAACTAACAGGTCTGTAGTTTCCTGCTTCTGCCTTGCTCCCACTTTTGTGAAGGGGAATCACATCTGCCCTCCTCCAGTCCTTGGGTACCACCCCATCCTCCCATGACTTGTTAAAAAGGGTAGTCAGTGGTGTCACTAGTTCTACCCTTAGTTCTTTTAGAATTCTGGGTTGAATCCCATCAGGCCCCATTGCTTTGTCCACCTTCAGTTTTAAGAGTTCTTTCAGAACCCTTTCTTCTGTAAATGGGCTGTATCAACTTCTGTATCCAGAGTGTTTCTACTGTTTGTTTTATGCACCACCTCTTCATTTGTAAATACTGAGCAAAAATATTTGTGTAGTATCTCTGCCTTTTCACAGTCTCCTCTGCCCACCCTCCTCCCTTTATTTAGCCTCACTATCCCTCCCTTGGTCTTCCTTCACTCCATGATGTACCTATAAGGTTTTATCCTTCTTAACTGAGTTGACTATCTTTTCCTCGGTTTGGGCCTTTGCTGTTCTGACTGCCTTCCCAGCCTCCTTTGCTTTAACTGGATACAGTTCTCTGTCCTGCTCCTTCTATGATTCCTTGTACTTCCTGAATGTTCTTTTCTCTTGAACCTTCACTGCCACTTCCTTTGAGAACCATAGTGGTTTCTTACATCATTTTGTTTTATTTATTTGCTTCACACAAAGGCTCGTTACCTCTGTGATGGCAGTTTTCATTATTCCCATTGTTCTTCCATCCTCCTTCCTGCCCATTTGCTAGTGCATTCCTTAGGCACTCACCATTTTGGCAAAGTCAGCCCTCCTAAAGTCCAGTACTTTTGTCTTTGTATGGCTTGACTCTGTTGCTGTGTTTATTGTGAACCATACTGTTCGATGGTCGCTAGTTCCCAGATGGCTACCCACTTCTACATCTGTGATCCTCTCTCCATCTCCATTTGAGAGAATCAAGTCTAATATTGCTCCCTCTCGAGTGGGCTCCAATACTAGTTGTCTAAGGCATGGCCCCTGTAGGGCATCTAGAATAACTCCACTTTTTGAAGTGGCAGCTGCAACTGCACTCCAGTTAACATCTGGCATATTCAGATCACCCATCAGCAATATCTCCCCTTTTTCTGCCATTCTAAGTATACTTTCTATCATTTCCTTGTCCATTTCCTCTCCCTGAGATGGGGTCTGTATACAACCCTGTGCAGATTGTGGCCATTGCCTGTCTCCAAATTTACCCACAGTGCTTTCTTCTTCTCCTGTTTACCCATTTGTTCGTTGCTTTATTCCTTCCCTTATGTAAAGAGCTACTCCTCCTCCTCTTTTACTCTCCCTGTCCCTCCTGTAGATAGTGTATCCTGGTATGTTTATGTCCCAGTCATGGTTTTGTGTGTACCATGTTTCTGTGGCTGCCACGATATCCAGATGTTCCTCCTCCATCAAGGCCACTAATTCAGGAAGCTTGTTACCCAGACTATGGGCATTGGTACTCATTACTCTCCATTTTTTGATGGTTTTACCTTCTGTTGCAGCATCCCCCACTGACCGTTTTACCTCAGTCTTTTTCTCATTTAGTACCCTGTTTTGTAGGGAGAGGCTGGGATTTTCCTGCTGCTTGTCAGTGCCTCCCCCATTGACTAGTTTAAAAGCTTGCCAATGAAGCATTTAAACCGATTGCTCAAAAGACTTGTTCCCTTCCTGGACAGATGCAGACCATCCTGCTAGTTTAGGCTGGTGTCCCTCCAGGTGGGACCCCAGTCCCCAATGAAGCCAAACCCCTGTGCTCCACACCATTTTTTCAACCATTCATTGAACTGCATGGTGCTAATTACCCTCACCTCCCCCATGCCTTTGACAGGCAGCACCTCTGAGAAGGATACTGTGTGTGCTACTTGTCTTAGGCCCCTCCCCAACTCTGCAATGTCCTCCTGCACTGCTCTAATCTCGTGATGAGCCAAGTCATTTGTCCCTAGGTGGACAATTACGTCCAGCTCAGACTCCTTGCAGCTGTTCGTGATCCTGAGGATGCGCTCCTGTCCCTCCAAGCCATGGCAACCAGGCAGGCACCTTACTTCAGTTTCTCCCAGCTCCCCCAGTTCTATACCCCTAATAATTGAGTCCCCCACCAGAAGCTGATTCCTTTCCCTGGGGTGTCCTCTGCCTCCTTTCTGTGGGCCTCCCTTGTGACAGTTGTCATCAGTCTTCTCTGTGGGTGCATCCATAGGGGAGCTATGTTCCCCCAGAATGGTGTATGGATTGTGGAGTGGAACAACTGACTGGGTGTGCCTCTGTTCCACCATCCTCACCTCCCTGAGCCCACTTTGGTCCAACTGCTGTGCTTTTTGCAACCTCTGAGGTAGTGGTGGTGGCCCTAGTGCTCCTGGATGGGGAGTGTCCTTCCTACTGTCCAGTGTGGCCTGGGAAGGTTTCCTCACTATTGTCCAGTGGCCTGAAGACGGGCAACCTCCCTCCCTCAGGGCAGAGAGTTGTCTTCAAATAGGGAGCATCTCAGCCTCCAGAAAGACTCCGGAAGACTGCTGCCCCACAGCCATTACATTGCACTACTCCCCACATGTTTGTCTACTTTTTTGTTTGTTTGTTTTGTGTGTGTGTGCATGTGTGATTGGTTATATAGAATATATATATTATACAATGCGTGCTTATATTGTCAGTGCAGTGTGCTAGAGAGGATATGACAGTGATATGCAGCTTGCACTCTTGAGGAAATGATGTCAGAACCTCAGGTATAAAGGAACTATTTCTGGGGTGGGTGGGGTGAGGGGTGGGAAGAGTTGGGCCTAAATGCTGCCCTCACAAAACAATCAGCTAAAAGCTCTCACCCTCCGCCATGGTGAGTGTCTTCCTGTCAGCAAGATACCCTACACAACAATTTGACAGAGAAATACCCTGTTAATCAACAGAGAAAATCCAGACATCCAAGTCAGACACAGGTAACCTCTTCAGCCCTAAAAACAGCCTGGTGGTTTGTTAGCTACAAAGGAAAATCAAATATGCAGTTATTTCAGCCCTTCTGAAGATGCTGACAAGATAAGCAGTTTGAAAACCCCTTCCTGAATTAAAAACTAAAATAATTAAACACAAAGCAATACCTCTGTAAAAGTGAGGAAAACTTCTCTCAGATGTAAGCAAGAGAGAGAGAGATTTACAGATATTTAGTCCAATATAGTATATCCTATGCAGCTTCTCAGTTGTTTCAAAGCACACAACTTGGAAGAAGATGGACTTCTGTCTGAAACAGGGTCACACCAGTAGTTTATAGTAATTGAACAATGCTGAAATGGTCAAGCTAGACAATTGGCTGTGATGCAGACCTCTGACTTGTGAAGACAATTTCCCCACTCTAGGCTATGTCTGGCATCCAATTACAAACTGCAGCCTTTGCTATTCTAACTCACACAACCCCACCAAGTATTGCAAAATATATTGATGCAGATTGTCACAGAATTCTAGTAATCAGTCCAGTTAGCCACAAAGGATAATCAAATATGCAGTTATTTCAGCCCTTCTGAAGATGCTGACAAGATAAGCAGTTTTGAAAACCCCCTTCCTGAATTAAAAACTAAAATAATTAAACACAAAGCAATACCTCTGTAAAAGTGAGGAAAACTTCTCTCAGATGTAAGCAAGAGAGAGAGAGAGATTAGTTACAGATGTTTAGTCCAATATAGTATATCCCACTCAGCTTCTCAGTTGTTTCAAAGCACACAACTTGGAAGAAGATGGACTTCATGGGCCTTGTTTCCTGTCCCACTGAAGCAGACTGCAGTATTATCATCACTGGATGTTGGGTGTTGATGGTCTCCCTTTTTAGGGATCCCTGACACTCTCCAATTGCTGTCTGGATTCCAGCTGCTGGTGTGTTATCCCACCCTTTCTGATATGGGTGTCTGCTGGTGACTACATTGCTCAATTGAGGTGATGAGTGCTGGTCATCCATGTGGCCTTTATTGACATTCTGACTGTCTTCAGATGCCAAGGGCAATTTCTGGCTTAATAGTCCAGTGCCTCCATTACCATGGGGTTTGTGGTGCCCTTCAGCTCCAGCGCCTGCTTTTGCCTTGGCACAGACTTTGCTGTTAGGGTAAAGGTTGCCATTTTTCCACATTTCCCTTTATGCTGGTCATTGCCTGGCTTTGCCTCATAAAAATTCCTGCTCCTGCTCCAGCTCCATGTCCAGTCCTCTGCCATGTGCATGGCTGTATTCACATATCTGTCATTGGCTCTGCTTTTGACTTGACTTTATGCTTCTTCCAGAATCCTCTGCAGCATTTTGTTAGGTTCCTGGCTTTCTGCAATACCCCTGGTTTTGTGGAGTCTGTGGCTCCATTTGGCCCCATCAACACTTGTCCTTGACCCATTGATCATCTCCTTGTATGGTTTGGGTTCACAGTTTTTTTTCTACTCCTTTTTAGCGGGTCATCACCTGGCATTGTCTCATCATTGTAACAGCTATGTGTGCAACCCCTTGCTTTGTCTATGGCTGTTTTTTTTATGTTTTTCTGTCACCAGCTTTGCCTTCAACCTGGTTTTGTGGCTGGTCTCTCCATCCTCTGGGATGCCTCAGTTGGTTCCTAGCTTTGCTCTAGTTCCCTATTTCTATGGGGTCATAAGTTCTGTCCAGTTTCATCTGTTATTTCAATGATGTGTTCCTTGCCTAGGCCACTGGTTCATGTTTATGGTGTCTTGTTCATACACTGACCATCCCTGGCCTTTGCTTTGTTGATGTGCTCTCTCTGTGCTTAGTCTCCTGCTTTGTGCAGAGCTGTTTCCATCTTGCTATCACTGGTTTTACCTTCACTTTGGCTTTTCTGATACTGGTCCAGCCATTCCTTTGGGACACCTCTGTCAGTTCCTAGCTTACTTGCCTGGTCCATGAGGCTTGTGGCTCCCTATGGCTGCATCACCTCACTTTTCCTTATCTACGGTCCATAGTCTGTTTGCTGTTTGGGATGAGGTCCCCATTTGTTGACATCCCTCCTCTTGATGGTAGTTAGCTGGCTTTGCTTTTTCAATATTTCCCTTTGCTTCTTACATGGACCATTGCCTTCTGTCTCTGGCCTCTGGACAGGTCCCCCATGATTGTGGGGCCTGTGACTCTTGTGCCCAGTTGCATTGTCATGGCTTTGCCTAGCACACTGCTTCATATTTGGTTGCTGCCTGACTTGCCTGAGTGACCTTATTTGTCATCATGTTTCCTGTCAGGACTGTGGTTTGTTCATAGGGCTTGGCCCCTCAACTTTTCTTGCTCATGCTGTTCTCTCTGTCAGTATGCTGGCCATAGTGTTTCTACCATTGATGATTTCTTTGCATTGTCAACTGGGGATTTCAGGTGTCTTGCTACCCATGCCCCCTGTTCTATGTTGGAGTCACCCTATTGTGGCTCCCTTCTTCTTGGTCTATGAAACATTGGTCTGCAAGTTGGTTGGCTCATATGCCTTCCTGTTGGTCTTCCTTCTATTGTCTGGGGTACTGGTTGGATATTGTTCCATAGGTGTGGCTCACTAGAAAGAGATATCCCTGATGAAGAACAGTTAGTTACCAGTAACAGTATATCCTTGAAGGAATCTCCTCCAGTGAGCCACAGCACAGCCTCCTGCCTTCCCCCTTGGTTTGGTGGGGTATAAGTTGGGTATTGGGCATCATCATTTCACCCTGTTTACCCTGTTCTGAGTTTACTTTGCTGGTCATCATCACTCCTTTTTGGGGCTTCAAAGTGCTTATCTTTGTCTTTCATCATTCTGATATAACGTTATTTCTTTGTCTCTTGTGGACAGGAAAAACTGAGAAAGTTATGAGCCACCTACATAATACAGGCACTGATGAAGCACGTCATTGTGAGTGGCCTACTAGGCAAAAGTTTACATATTCAGTAGGTCAGATGCTGATGGTGTTTATGTACCATAAGTATGGCTAACTGGATTAGATTCCCTTGAAAATCTACTGTTACTGGTAAGTAACTGTTCTTTATCTTTGTTAAAATATAACTGCTGCATTTATAACATTGGTAGTTCCATAATTCAAACTACCATACATGTGATATTGATTTTACAGCTGTCTAAAATATTTACAGTTGCTAATTAACCTCATTTTTTTGATGTGTCCACTAAAGCCTTTTACATTGGTCTAACTAGTTTGAAGAGATGCTAAAAGGTATCAATCCAAATTGTGAAGATCAGATTGAAATATAGTGTATGACTCTCTTACATTATTTAAAGTCATTGGGGGGGGCAAACATGGGTGGGAAAGATGTGTGGGGATGATATAGACAGCAGTATCAAAATGAGAGGGGATAAGGAGGAGTGAAGGGCCACTAGGGTCCTGATAATCAATATTAGATATGTAGGGCTGGGCAAACATGATGGGCCTAGGTTCTTTTTCTGCTGACAACTTGTAAGTTACTATGTAATCGCTATTTAGCCTCTTTTTATGGCTGCATGGGCTTAGCTCTGCAGAAGTTTTGTGATCACTATAGGAGAATAATGAGGCTGTGACTGGAACATGACTTTGTGTTCTCCTACAGTGATGCGGCAACATCTGTACAGTGCTGATTCCATTGTCGCTGTCTTCCACAGATGGAGCTTCCCTCTGCAGCATGGTTGCCCCCCCCCCGAGGGTGCACTACTTCACAATGGCACTTCCGGGATAACTGTGCATGTGTGGTTTTGTCATCGCCACCATCTTTTGAATGGCAAAGCGCCATGACTCTGAAAACACTGCCTTCCACTCTGAAACTACCACCACCACTCCAGTTACTGTGCCCCACCACAGATCAAACCACCACTGCAGGTAAAAGCTCTGTGCAGCTATATAAGCTCTGATCAGAGTTTGTTTAGTTGATTCTGCCTCATATCTGGACTGTACTGTAAATGTCAGCTATCTAGATCATTGTACCCAATAGTTCCATTTGAAGTACAAACCATTCATTGCTTAACCTCCTTCAAAATGGCTGCTCAGGGTACAATGACCTAGTGTGTTTTTTTCTTATTTTTTTTCTTTTGAAAAATAAGAACAAGCTACTAAATATATATATATATATATATATATATATATATATATATATATATATATATATATATATATAAACATAAACTACAGCTGTATTCTTGAAATCTATGATTTAAGTAGATCCTGTTTATTTATTAAATTGTTTTGGTTCCATTCAGAAATTTTTCTTAGTTAAAGATGCTACATAATTCTTCAGACAGTTGCATGAATTATATCCTTTTGCCAATATGTTTTCTGAATGTTCTGGGCATACCATTGTCAACCATGTTCTGTTTTCTCCCTCTCTCCTCCCCTCCTCCAGGACACATCTGGAAATGAGCTGTTACCAGTTCATTATGTCTTTTCTGGTAAACCGTTTGACATACTGTACATACATACATAAATAAATGAATAAATAAATAAATAGACACACAAACAAACAAACACGTAAATAAATAAATAAATAAATAAATAAACAATGGTTCATTCAGTTTTGACCACGGTTTATCCATGGTCAAAAGAGCATGAGCTAGCAACACAAGTTGCATAATATATTTCTATATCAGAATACATTATTTGCACATTAATACATAATCATAATAATAATGTGTGCAATTTAGGAACATAAAAACAGGTTTTCACACCAAAATGAATTACTGTACTTGAGAAATAAAGCACAACTTCTCCTAGGGGGGACAGCAAGCCAGTGGACTCCTTTTATTACAGCTATCATCTTAATTTTACTTTAGCTGGCTTCAAGCCGGCATAGAAAAGAAGCTATGTGATAAAAACTCTCCATTTTTAAATCTCCCCATTGGAAATAGTAAGCAGTTTTTATGCTGATGTGGAGGTGTGACAGAAAGAAACCAGTTGGGTCCAATGAAAAACTATTTTGAGCCCTCAGGTTAAGGGAGGGCGGTAGGTTTACTTAGTTCCTGAGCTCATGCAGTTACTTTACTTAATGGACAGAACTTGGTATAAATTAATCAGTTTGGGGATAAGAAAGTAAGGACAGGGACTGAGTCTAAGAAACCTTTTACTGCATTTTATCATTGCCACACAATCCATGTCAGATAGTGCTGCCAATTGGTTCACCGTATAGGAGTGCTGCTTTCTCACCTGTACCTATATACAGTACTGTATATGCGATTCTCACACTATATCATATAATTATCATAGTAATTCTCAAGACTGTGAAGTGCTATAATAATTGCTTCAAACACTAATGTTGATGAAAAACAGAAGTTTAAGAAGCCCCTAACATTGTATGTACCTGGAAGGTCCCCTCCCTGAGCCGCGTGCTACTGCCCCGAGACAGAGGTGCCGGTAGCTATCCTAGTACCGGCGGGCTTCCTAAGTCTGAAACAAGCTGTTTTTTACCCCTGCTGTTGCAGGCGACTGCACATTACTGGGACAAATCTTGAATCCATGAGGGGGAACATCTTACTGAGAGGGTGTAACCATAGACTGCAAGCACCCTTACCTGTGAGAGGATTGCTGTATTTTCCTTTGCCCCTACCGGCCGACAGACCCTGCCGCGCTTCCAAGCCCGCTCCAGACATTTCAAACTTGACACGTTGTGCTCCTGTGCCTATTGGACCCTTGCTAGTGATGCTGGCTACTCGCCTTTCTTAAAGGCAAGCGGTCCCTTGTTCTTCTGCTAAATTAATCTGAACTTTTGCCTCATTGCGACTGAGGAGGGGAGGCGAGGGTGACCTGTACCTGGAAGGTCCCCCCCCCGAGCCACGTGCTACTGCCCCAAGTCAGAGGTGCTGGCAGCTATCCTAGTACCGGTGGGCCTCCTCGGACTGAAACAAGCTGTTTTTTACCCCTGCTGTTGCAGGCGACTGCACATTACTGTGAATTTCCGGCCCTCCCTCCCACCTACCCTGTTCCCTCCTTCCATTAAATGCGCACTAGCTCCACCTCCAGAGCTCTGACTCGACCAATTAGGGTCTGGGGGAGGTCCTGATAACAGTGCAACAAGTGTTCCCCATTCCCATAACCAGTGGGGTGGACCAACTAATGCTATTGAACTGGGTAAACCCTACCCTGCTGTTCTGAGGCTCACTGTACCCCACAGCACCTGGAGATAGCCCCTGTCCTGAACCTCTGCCAGGTGCTCATAGCTGTTATAACTCATTGCAACTCACTGTCATTTCCAATTTGATTTATGCTTCCTTAATGATATATGATGTTATTCTGAGACTAGCATTCCTTTCTCTCTCTTGACAAATGATGTTATGTTATCCTGTGACTAATGTACCTTATTATTACTACACCTCCCCCCGGCCCCCTATTTAGTGCCTGAGTTGTACTCCCTATTTCTGACTTCAACTGCTCTTATCCCTCGCTGGGGGCACCGTGTGACCTGCCACGAGGTCTGCCCTACTAGAGCTGTGCATCCCAAGGGTCATGAGGTGGCCCTGGAATCTGCTGTTCTCCACCATGAAAATGGGGCCTCCTAGGGTACTCCTCACCGAACAGTGGGAGTCCCCCAAGGTGCGAAAGGGTGGTGTGCTGCCACCCTTTCTAAGCTCTGCCATCCTAGTTGGGCTCATTACGGGGCTTGCACTCCTCCAAGTGGCCTCCAGCCCCCCGATGGTAATCGAGAGTGCTGGAATAAGCCTCCCCTGGATGAGGCTCTGGATGGACTACTTCTTCTTCTCTAACCTACTAGCCTACTCCAAGACACTGTACTGTCCTACCAGCTGCCTTGACCTCAGTGGACTACTGTCATCCACCCATACCAAGTGGCTCCTAGCACGCAATCCCTCGACTGGAGTGGCGGACAATGGCGGTACCCCCTATGGATCTTCCCCATAATATTAGCTCTGGCTGGTGACATCGAAGCTAACCCTGGCCCTAGCTTCCTGGCCCCCACTAACCCCCCTGAATGGAGGCTGGGTAAGGGACTCAAAGTTGCTCACCTCAATATTCGGAGCCTACTACCTAACCTCAATGAGTTAGTCACCTGGGTCTCAATCTACAAGCCAGATATTCTTGGAGTGACTGAGACCTGGCTGAAATCCTCCATTCCAGACATGGCATGTGCACTCCCCGGTTACGAAATCATAAGACAGTATAGACCTGGGAACAAATGGAGAGGTGGTATCTTGATCTATTACAAGAACCACTTGAAGATTACTGAGGTGGCTCATCAGCCATCCACCCCATCCCCCTGTGAGCTACTTCACATCCTGCTCTTACTTGGGAATACCAAAAAACTGCACATGGCCTGTGCCTATAACCCCCCAAAAGGAGGGCTTCCAGGCCTGACCCACCTCCTGGACACAGTAGGTCCCAGTACTGGAGACAATGAACTAGTTATCTTGGGTGATGTCAACCTAAACTGGGTTGGTGGTAATGTGAAGCAATATGAGTCCCTACTTGCTAATCACTCCCTCACACAACTTGTCCAGGAGCCAACCAGACAATTGGCTAATGGATCCTCCAGCTCCCTCCTGGACTGGATCCTGCCTAACCGACCAGAAAGGATTTCCTCCGTAGGGATCCTCCCAGACTCTATCTCAGACCATTCCCTAGTCTATGGTGTGTGGAGAATACCTTCCCCAAAAGTCCCTTATAAAATCATCCATATAAGGAACTATGCCAGGTTTGAACCTGAAGTGTTCAGGGAGGACTTATGGTTCACCATTTGGTCTGAGGTGCTGATCCCTCTACAGCTGCCACCCATTTTCTCTCTACCTTCATGGCCTTGCAGGACAAACATGCTCCCATTGTCACAAGGAGGGTCAGGGGCTCCGTCACCCCATGGTTGCACAGAAGTCTCTTAGCCCTCATGAGTGCCAGAGACAAGTGCTGGGCCCACTACAAAAGCTCCCTTGATCAGACAAATCTCCAGCGATACAGAAATCTTAGGAATAAGTGAAAAAGGCAATCAGGGCCACACAAAGTGACTTCTGTAAGTCTGCCCTACTCAGCTCAGCCAATGATCCCAGAAGGTTCTGGAGAAACATCAAAACACCAGTGCTGGGGTATCTGACATGGTTATTAGTGGGGTCTCCTGCAACAATCCACACACGATTTCCAACGCCTTAAATTCTCACTTCACTGACCTGTCGGCTTATGCCGCACTCTTCCCATCTACAGGGAATTACACTGGTCCCCTTTCCGCACCAGGGCTGGAGGCATCCTCCTCCCCCTGACTGCTTTTCTGCCTCAGGGCTGTTTCAGTCACAGACATGCTTAACCTTCTCCCTGGCCTCTCCCAGTACTCAAGCCCTGGGCCTAACAATCTGGAGCCCAAACTCCTAAAGCTTGGTTCCCACCACATTGCCTCCCCAGTAGCCCACATTTTTAACCTATCACTTGTGATGGGGGTTTTTCCTGACATTTGGAAGGTGGCCAAGATAGTACCTATACTGAAGCAGGGCAGTCCTAAGGTCCCGGACAATTATTGTCCGATCGCAATTCTGTCCTCCTTTAACAAGCTCCTGGGAAAAGTTGTGGCTGAACAACTCACTGCTCACATAATGGCTCATGATCTGCTATCCCCGGCCCAGCACGGCTTCCGGAAGGGGCATAGCACAACCACAGCCCTGGTCTCTGTCTCTTCCAGTATCAGAGGAGCCATGGATCAGGGTAAACTCTCTGGAGCCATGTTTATTGACCTGTCCAAAGCCTTTGACCTTGCTGATCATGAGTTGCTCTGCACCCAGCTGTGGTCTCTGGGTCTGTCCTCCTCTGCAATGAACTGCTTCACTGGCTACCTACATGGTTGAATGCAGATGACTAGATTTAATAAAGTCCCCTCTGATCCACTACTGGTGACCTCAGGCATCCCCCAGGGGTCGGTTCTGGGGCCCCTCCTCTTCTCCCTCTTTGTCAATCATTTACCGGCAGCAGTTACCAACTGCATTGCCACTCTCTATGCTGATGACCTGGTCATCATGGCCCACTCCAGGGACACTGAGTCTCTAAATCAGTGCCTATCTGAGGACTTCAACAATATCCAAGTTAGGGTAACCAAAAATAAACTGGTTCTCAACCTGAAAAAAACACAGGCTATGCTATTTGGTTCAGTACCCAAAATCAAAGCTATGCCAGCTCCTCTGGGCATCAAATGCCAGGACGGTACCCTCCTCCCAACTGTGAATTCTGTCAGATACCTTGGAGTAATGCTCGACCCCCAACTTGACAGGGGGAGTCACATACTGAATGTCTGCAGAATGGTGAACTGCAAATTGGGCATGGCCTACAGAGCCAAATACAACCACATACCTGCGGCTCGTCTGGCTCTCGCGAGAGGTATCCTGCTTCCCTATTTGCCAGCTCCGCCAAATCCCACCTCACCCGGTGGTTCACGACTTACAATAACATCTGTCATTTTGCCCTGGCTGCCCCCCGGCTTACCCACCATTGTAACCTCTATGAAAATCTCTCAATCAATCAATCAATCAAAATTTATTTATAAAGCGCTTTTCAAAAAATCTAAGCGCTACTACAAACAGAGATAAAACATCAACATGATAAATAAAGACATAAAACAATAAAATATTCATAAAATAAACTAATCATATGCCAGCATAAATAAATAACTCTGGCTGGCTCTCTCCATCTAGCTACCTGGATTTTGGGCTTGGATGTCTCGTGGGCAAAGTAACTAGAACAGGCACCCCACTGGGGTTGGCACAGCTACTTCTGCCATTGGACTACTCCTCCTACTCACTTAGATCACAGGTCCCCGGGTTGCTAAGAGTTCCTCCCACTCACACCCTCATGGGGGACAGGGACTTTGCTGCAAGCGCACCTAGACTCTGGAACTCCTTTCCTGAGCAGGTTTGATCAGCCCCCTCCTACCATAGTTTCCTTAGACACCTGTGGGGTTTCCTAAAGCTGGCTTCTGTGTGTATCTGTCCCAAACACCCATAGAACAATGTCCTCTCTCAGCAAGGCCCTTGTGCTTCACAACATGTACACGGCCAGCCCCTAACAAACCAATCCTCTCTTGACACTTGATTGTGATACTACTCGTTCACACCTGGCACTTGACCGAGTTATAATTTGTCCATTTCGTAAATTATAATTTGTCCATTTCGTAAAATCACCAGTGACTCTGTTTTACCTCACACTGTCTGAAATTGGATGTTAACCTAAATGCTTTACCACTGTTGATACCTTGTTAATGTCACCTTGAACTGTTCCTATCTAGTCAACTTTCTGCTATGATGTTTCCTGTATAACCCTGTACCACTATGTAATCACCATGTTGTACTCTTCCGGGTCTTTCCTGAAAATAGGCATATTACTTGTCTAGTGTACTTACCCGGTAACCAAAAGCTAAATGAAGAGGAGAAATTGAGTGTTTTCTTTGCAACTTGATCTCTGCCAGCACATCACTGAAACCGGAAGTATATGACGCCCATTTCAAAAGATCTAGTGCTGCAAAAGAATGTCACGGTGAAAGCTTGAGCACTGCATTATCACTCTGATTGCAAAAGAGCAAAAACAGCATCTCAGTGGGTGGGAGGGGGTCTATAATGCTAGTAAAATAAGCGCTGATAGCACAAACAGTGTGCAGACCACAAACATACAGTGTGTGTGAGTGTGTGTTTAGATGTGTGTGTGTGTGAGTGTGCGTGGCGTGTGTGTGTGTGTGTGTGTGTGCACCCTCTACTGTCACACTACAGCACTTTGATGGGGGGATTATTTTTACTATTTTAACTATTAAAACCTCCTTTTTACATTTTTGACCTCTTTTTTGTTCTCGTTTTTTTAATACTTACTTGGAGGACCCATTATTTTTCTTCTATATCTTATCCTCTTCTGTAGTAGTAAAAGTTTTATTTTTATACAGGAAGGTAGTACAATAACACCATTAGGATTATACATCCTATTTTCAAGGTGCTCCTGTTAACTTTGAATTCACTAAAAAATTTAGCATACGAAAGTATAAAAACATACACATATTTACACATATAACTTAATCATTACAATTGGATCAAACTGCTAATTCTTGTTTTAAAGAACCTGCCACCTTCTGATTGACCCCCCCAGCCCCATCACCCCTACTTCCTGGGACTTATCTTACATCGGTGTCCTCTGCCACAGTATTTGTGGTGTGTGCCCAGCCACTGGTGCGGAGACTGCAGGGGTCAGTCTTCATCCTGCCTCCGGGGGTTCTCTTCCACCAGTTTTTCTCCCTCACTCACTTTTTTCCCAGGGCCTCAGCCATTCACAGTCATGCATGCATGTATGTGGAGGTGCGCATGCGTGCTGGCACCGACAACAGCCCCAATCCACCCACCCAACCTAGTGCCAGCCCCTTCAGTGTCTGATGCTACCATCAGGCCTTCACTCAGTGGCAACCATGAGCCAGAGAGGCCTACCTCCCCAATCTGGGAGAAGAGAGCTACCTGACAGCTGCTCTATCCACTCCCAGCCCTCCTCCTCCAGCCAACCCCTGGCAATCCATGCTCATTCCCAAACATGGGTCGCTGGCATGGTGAGAGGTAAGGCATCTGGTGCCTCAGCCCTCTGTACCACTGGGACGGCTCTTGGAGGACCCATTTTATAAGCACGATAAGACACTCCTATGTGTGGGTTATGGCCCGATTAGAGCACAATACAGGTGCTAGTGGCACTTGTCTACACCTTGTCCCTTATAATGCACCTGGGTCATGCTCTACCCAGGCCACCCATACCTCATTGTGTCTTATTGCACACATAGTCCAAACAACTGCATGTGCTGCTGCTGTACCATGCCTGTTTTTTTTATGAGTGCTTTTTGGTGGGTATATACCATCTGAGTCACTCTTTCTACAAAGGTAGTCAAAACAGGCTGGGGGCTTGCATCATTATTCAGTTAAATGCTATCAGTGGTACCCCACTCTTTGCTGCCCAGCTTCACATGCTGTTTCAGGTACAGTGTCTGTCCGTAAGAATCAGTTCCATTTTCAATGTATGTTTCTCCCTGTACTTAAGGAGTATTGACGGTGAGACAGTCTCACTGTCAGAGTTCAGTGGAATAATGCATATTTTTTTAATAAAATGCTCATGGCATGTCTTTTTCTGTAATGTATTTCAGACTGTGATAGTGTTTAAGTTATATATCAAAGTATAACTGTAATTGTACCCTTGTGTTGGAATCTGATTGGTGTCATCTCCATTCATTTTTTTGGGAAAGCATTGTGATCTGTACTGTGTGATGGGATGGTAGCCTAGTCAAGCTTAGAATCTGTTTGGTGTCATGTGCCTTAGTTTACATGGGGAGGGTGGGATCTGAATTGTGTTATTGGGAAATTACCTTTAATAACTACCAAATGAACCCCAAAATTTACAAGAGTGCATTTAAATCATAAGTTGTGGTGTCCTAAGCAGCCACCCTGACTGTTAGCCTATAGGTTCTGCATTCTTGCTTTTAAAGGTCTTCTGCACCACCAAGTGACTGCTCTAACTATCCCAACTCATACTTCTTTCAAGGGGCCAAGTTAATGTCAGGAATTGAAGAAACTCATGTCTAATTCAGGTGTGGGATCTGGAGAATCTGAGTGACTGAGGATGAGGGGACACTGCAATTGGGCAATCCAGCTTCCACTTCCCTTTGCTGGTCAAGGCTATGGCTGGTGAAGGGACATTGCAGTCAGGCTACTGAACCTATTAACAAAACAAAATATTGCCCTGATGGCCTCCCCACACCTCTATGGTTCTTGCTAGCAAAGTCACACAACAGTCAGGACCAATAATTAAATAATGTTGCCCACAAGGACGGCTGGAGGTACCTGTTAGACACCATACGTGGGGGCTGAAGGTGCAACTGGTGTCTTCCTTTCCAGGAGAACACAGTGCATAGAGGGCGTCATCCATGTTTTTCCTTGTCCTGGGACTTTTAAATCTGGAGTGTGGTCAGGGAAACTTTTGTCACGATGAGTGCCAAACTCTGGATATCTTTTCTCCTCTTGGTTGGTGTGTTTTCAGCTACTGAAAATTGGAGACAATCGGTGACTGTTGGAGGGATTCTGTGGTGACAGCAGTCAACTACAGGATTATTGGCAGACTTTGTGCCCTTGTAATATTTTTACATCTTTTCCAGAAGCTAGTGAGAGGAGCCCCAGGGCTTTAAGGAAGGTACTTTCTTCATGTGAACTGCACAGGTACACTGTATATTGCCAATTCCACTTGACTTTCTGCCGAGCAAAGACTAAGGGCAGTGAGAGGGCCTGTGGCCTCCTGACCATCCTGGGCTGAAACTGGTTCTCTTTCCATGCATATTGATTGTTTTCTCAAATTTAAAAGACATCTAGCCTTGCCTTGTGAGGCATTATTTTAAATTTTGCAGGTTGCTCTCCTGGAAGACTGAGAAGCTTGGCTCCTTGTCTGTTTTTGCTTTTTGGTGGGGGTGTTTTGGGGGGTAGAGTGGGGGGAGCTATTGGGGTTTGGAATTTAGTTTGAATGTTTGTGTTGAATGATTGGTTAGGTCTGTGTGTATTAGTTGTGTGGATGTTTGTATGATTGATAGTTATTTCGCTAACTGTTGATGCTTTCTGGCTGGGTCAGTATGAGTCTGGGGAAGTCAGGGGGCCTGCGGAGGGCTAGGATTGTGTATGAGGTGTCCCAGCTTTTTGATCTGTGGCCCTTTACCAACCTCCCAGTTTTCAGCGTTACAGCTTTCCACCATAGGGAAGTCAGAATTAAGAGGGCACACACTGATCGACTTTGGCGAGACACCTCGGACACTTTGGGGGGATCCGATTGAGGTCACTGGGAGCAGAAGGCACCCTGAGTATTAGTGGGCCTTAGCAAGAGGCCAGATGTGTTTGGTCCCCATCCCCAGGGTCTCCACCGGACCAAGTGGACTAGTACCCAGAAGTGCTACACTGCCCCCCAATCCCCTGAGGACAGTGCTTTGCAGTGCCAGATCAATCAGGAACAAGACCGCGATTATAGCGTACTTGGTTTCCGCAGTTGATCTGGCATGCATTAACAAGACCTGGGTGGGTGATGATGCTGGCCCTGTTCTAGAGGCTGCCATTTCCCCTGGTTACTTGGTGGTGCACTGCCCCAGAGTGGAATGCAGAGACAGGGGAGTGGCCATCTGTTTTAGATCTGAGCTTGACTTCACTGTGCACCAAGTGGGAAGACTGAGTTCCTTTTAATGTGTGGCTGTACGTGAGGGTCCACACGCAGGCTGCAGGATTCTTCTGATTTACCATCCTCAGGGGCAGTGAGTGAATTCCTGCAGTAGGTAGCCGACTTCATCGTCGGTGAGACCTTGGAGACCCCAGATGCTTAGTTCTGGGGGACTTCAATGTCTGGGCCAGTGATGAATCTTCTAGGCTAGGATGTAACCTTCTCTAGATGATGTCATCTCTGCACCTGCTTCAAGAAGTTTCTTCCATGTCCCACCAGGGCGGCCACATGTTGGATCTGGTCTTCTTACTTGGGCTTCAGATTAGCAACCTTAAGACTGATCAGGTCATTTGGTCCAATCATTGCAAAGTGGAGTTCTCATTCAGGGCCCCCCCCCGCTAGGATGGTAAGCTACCACCCTTTAAGGTGTTTGACCCCAGAGGGAGTTCTGGCGGTAGCAGATCTATCCAGTGTGAGCAGTGAATGCATACGAGGCGTGGGCGAGGTGGTTACCTCCTATAACAGGGCAATGTTGGCTGCACTTGACTCTCTCACACCAGTCCATGTATGACCCAAATCTTCTCACTTGAGGTCCCCGCGGTTTGATGGGGAACTCAAGGTGATGAAGATAATGGGTTGGAGGTTAGTGTGCTGCTGTTGGAGGTCCAGGCTAGAGGTGGATAGACTGGCACTGCACTCTCATTGTGATGAGTATCAGGGGTCAATCACCCATAAGAAGGCAGAGTTCCTGTCCAGAGAGATTGTTGCTGGGAAGAATCGACCAACTGTGCTCTTTCAGACTGTAGACAGGCTGCTAAATCCAGCCTGTCTACAGCCAAGAAAAAGCTTTTCTGATGTTTTATGCAAAAAGTTTGCTCGTTTCTTCTCATACAGGGTGTCCACTATCCAGCAGTGCATTCCACCAGGTTGCCACATGGTGGCCAACAGTGATTGCCTTCAGCATTCGTAGAGCACTCCACCCAGCTGGGGGGAGTTTAAACCAGTGGAGGTGGCTGAGGTCATTGAGGTTGCCCTCGGGCTAAAGCACACATACTGTGAACTGGACACGGTGCAGACACATTTTCTGATGAGATGTGTCAACTCCATTGGCCCGGTGTTCGCCTTGATTATCCAGTACTCAATCTCATAGGGCCTTTTTCCAGAAGCCTTGAAGGAGGATCTGGTTAGGCTGTTGCTGAAGAAACCATAGTTAGACCCTGACATCATGGTGAATTATCATCCAATCTCCCACATCCCATTTTTAGGGAAGATTGTTGAGAAAGTTGTGGTGCAGCAGCTAGAGGAGAACCTCATGACCTTTGACCTGTACGAACCCCTCCAGTCAGGGTTTTCAGGCAAGTCATAGCACGGAAACCACAGTAGTTTGAGAACATAATGACCTCCTCAGGGCTCAAGATCGAGGAGAGGGGACAATTTTTGTTCTCCTCGATCTCTCCTCAGCATGTGGCATGGCAAACCATTGTGTGTTGCTCGACCACCTGAGGGAATTTTGTAAACTCACCGACACTGTCATCCACTGCTTTGAGTCCTGTCTCATGAGCAGAAGGCAACGGGTAGTGATGGTGAGTTTCACCTCCTCCCCTAGCCAACTGACATGTTGAGTACCTCAGGGTTCAAACTTGTCACCGATGCTGTTTGCCATGTACATGCTGCCCCTGGGAGAGTTCATTAGGAAATACAGTTTGTGTTTTTATTGCTATGCTGATGATAGCCAGCTGTGTCTTTCCTTAGCCCCTGGGGCATCCAATGTGGTGGAAGTGCTAAATAAATGCCTTGCTGAGATCAATGACTGAATGGTTTCCAGCTGATTGCGACTGGACCCCAATAAGATGGAGGTACTAGTGGTGGAGTCTAACAGTAGATGTGATAGGAGGTCCTGTGCTTCAGATACTGGGTTATTCCTGGGGTCTGTACAATTGAATGCCTCCTCTAGGGTGCGTGACCTTGGCATGACCTTCAACAGCGGATTGACATTTGAAGCACAGGTGTCATCCATTGTCTGGACCAGCTTCTACCATCTTAGGAACATCACTAGGATCAAGCCCCTAGTTCCGCCTATGGAACTTCCAACTTTGGTGCATGCCTTTGTAATGTCTAGGCTTGATAACTGCAATATGCTCTACTTCAGGGCCTCAGAAGGTACCCTCTGCAGGCTTCAGCTAGTGCAGAACGCAGCCGCTAGGTTGCTGAAGGAGCAGTCCAAATACTGCCATATCACCATGGTGCTGCATGAACTGCTCTGGTTGCCGGTCAGGTGGAAGATCCTCTTCAAGGTGGGCTTGCTCACCTTTAAGGCCATACATGGGCTGGGCCCTGGATACTTGTCTGACCTTCTGACACCCGTTGCTTTGGTCCACTCGCTCTGTTCTTCCTCTAGGGGCCTTCTTGCAATTCCCAGGACGAGGCTAAAGACTGCTGGCGGCAGAGCTTTTAGCGTCGCCGGCCCCGTCCTGTGCAATTCGCTGCCACCATCCGTAAGGGAGGCCCCTTCAGTGGAAGTATTTAAGGCCCGCCTCAAGGCCCTCCTGTTTAGTCAAGCCTTCCCAGACACTGTCTGCTAGTATTTATTTCTGGGATAGCCTTTTAATGACTACCATGTTTTAACTGTTTTTACACTATCTTGTTTATTTATTAGTGTTTTATTTAAGCAATAATGCCCAACAGGATGTGTGTCATGCTGGGATTACGTGACACCTCAGGTGGGTGCATCCAACAACTGAGGTGTGATGTTATCCCAAACGATACACACCCTGGAGGCCATTATTGCTATTATACAATGGCTTGTTGTTATATATAAAATAAAAAAATAGTTTTAAAGAATGTTTTTTAGTGTGGAAAAATATTTTTGTTTCTTAAGAGGAGATGCAAAAAAAGAGGCCATCTAGCTCATCATATACATCTACAGGTTCACAGTGAGGCTGAGACTAGACCCATGATGTTGTACTGTGATAACATCACGGGTCCAGCCCAAGACTGACCAATCAGAGTCCAGGATTGTTTCTTGCCACTGTATAATTATGTATGTGTTGTGATTTTTATGATTAGTTTGTATATGTTTGTATGGCACCCAGAGCTTGCACGCCTTGAAAAATAAACTTTGCCTTGCCTTGCCTGATGATCTTTTCCTCTTCAGTGTGGGTACTAATAGGCTCTCTGGGATATATTTCCCATTATTACTGTTTAGAAAATGGCCTTTTTATTTCTTGACATCTGATTGGCTGGTACCCTTGCCAGGTGGGTACATTTACTTACAATAGATGCCCAGGAAATAAAAAGTACTAGCCCAGATGCCCCTTCACCCACACAAATATTCTTGTAACCATCCTGCTTTTCCATTGACCAAATTGTGCACTGCCATTTTTTTAAGTCATTCAGCAAGTGAGCAGCCCCACCACCATCATCCTGCACAATGGCAGTCATGGCAGTCCCTCAGATCAACAAAAGTTAAACAAACAACAAGTTTAATAAAAGGTAAAAAAAAGTCTCTGGAAAAAAAAAGCTGTGGTGCAGTACCTTACATTGCACTACACTGATCACCAGCACCGCTCGCTTTCATTTACAGTACAGCTCCCATACCATCCTCTGACAACTGAATCCACAATAAATGTGAAGGAGTATGTTTTAAAAAAAAAAACAGTAAGAAACAGTGCAGTTTTTTATTCTGTGGTTGGGGAGAAACAAGTGTTTCTGTCAACCACCCTCATCTCCAATGGCAACGCACTTCTGACTCTACTCTCATGCACCCTTCTCCAGACAGCAGGTTACTCTGTTCATTAGCGAGCGGCCCCCACTCTGCTACCCACTTGCATTCCTGAACTGAGCATTTCTCTTTTAGTAAACAGTTCCACTTCAAAAAAGAGAAATATCAGTGCTTAAAATACAGCTGCTTATCAGTCAGTGGACTCTTGGTCCCACTCCAATACTTAATCCGTTCATCCTCCGGTATGGATTTAGGGAACATACTGTGCATATCTGAACATAATAATAAAAAAAAATTACCTCTCTCCTCAGCTGTATTAGTATGATATGCTAAACAGTTTACCTCCGTACTGGAAGTGTTCAGGCAGAAGCAAACAAGAGACAGGGGAAGATAAAAAAACATAGAATCAGGCTCTCTTAAACAGCAACACCCTCTACTGGCAAGTGTACCAGTATAGGGGCTACTTTACAAGGAAATCATTTGTATTCCTTTTTTTAATATGTATTTGATATGTTTCTAATCTTTAATATAATTTTACTAAAAACTATACTTAGAGCCCATTTTCTAAGCACATTAATACCCTCCACGGTGGGTGGTATGGGCAATACCAGACCTTCCAGTGGAAGTAAGGCCCTACACCTGCAGTGTTGGGCCTCATTACACCTCTGTGTCATCTGGTATTGCCCATACCACCGACTGTGTCAAGTATTATTGCTTGCATATGGCTGCATGTCAGTACTTGCCTGGTAAGTTAAGATATTCTGCCAATGCTCCTTCTCCTTCATGCTGCATTGAATGCTATTTGTTGCTTCCTAGCAGATCCCTGTGATGTGAAAACAGACCAGTCAGAGAAGGTCAGAGAAAGATAATTTAGACAACTGTTCCTCAGAGAAAGTTAAACCCCCCAAATGCCCACTTTTGTGGTAAAGAGCAAAGAAACCCGCTCCAGGACATTGTAAAATCAATCAATTACTCATTGGGATTGGAGCAGTTAAAGGTATGGGAAACTTGCATCAGAGAAGTAAGGCTGCACCTGGGAAATGGCAATGCCTGGCCAAAAACAGTAAATGTAAACAAAGACTCAGAATGCCAGCACTCGCCGCACCTCATATTCAATAACTTCATCTGTAGCATTACTACAGATAATGTTATTGAATATGAGGTGAGGTGAGTGCCGGCATTCTGAGTCTTATGGGAAACTTGCACTTTGCTGGCCGCTGTGAAAATGTGCACTAAATTGCTCCACGGGACAGTGTAGTGTCCCAATGGTGATGAACATTGCATTTTAAATGTCCCTGGCACCTGGGAAAATGTTGCCCTTCCTCCTATTTTTGTCATTAGTGTCTCGATGGTGATAGCCTGTTAACTTTTAATTTTTTTCTACTTTTAGGAAAATGTCAACCCCCACCCAATTGATACTCAAGATGGTACTAATGTTCCAGTGATGAGGGACAATTATAATCTAAATATTCAAAAATGGTAAGGAAGTCACACAGACCAGGAATATACTAAAAAAAATACCACCAACAGCTTAATCTGGTTCAAGGTCAGTTGGCATTCATCTGTATCTCCCTCCCCCGGGTCGTCCCTGAAAATAGGCAGGATTTGTCTAGTGCACTTACCTGGTCAACAAAAGCTAAATAAATAAATATGGGTGCTGGTTGTCAGAAGTTAGTTTTAACATATATAAAGAGTCAGCACTCACCACCAAAACACAACAGCAAAGAGCTTCTCGTAAAAATACTTTATCCAATGTCAGTTGTGAAAAAAGTTACAAAGAACCCTACGAGGGTTGCTTTATGTGTTTCACACACTGCACATACTTTATCAAAGGCACAGGCATAGTAGCACTCCAGACTTTTTTTATCAGATATTTAAAGAGATATACAGCACACCATAATTTGTATAGTGCTAAGAGTGCCTGAAGTATAGAAACATAGACTTTGATGGCAGATAAGGACCACTTGGCCCACCCAGTCTGCCCATTTCCCTACCTATTGGATAAGCAGCAGATTCTAGTTAACCAACAGCCTACTTCCTGCAACCCCCACTACAATTGCCTTATGTCTGTCCCATGCATGTTTGAATTTCCCCACTGTTTTAGACCCAACAACCTCCCCGGGAAGGCAGTTCCATGCATCCATCACTCTCTCCATGAAAACAATTTCTTCACATTACCCCTGAGCTGTCCCCCCTCTATCTTTAAATTGTGCCCCCTTGTTCTTACACATCTCTTTCTCTGAAAGATGCTACCCTGCTGGAATTTGTTGATTCCCTTGAGGTACTTAAAAGTTTCGATCATGTGTAGCAGAGGAATTATAGCTGGGGGTCCTCCAGGCTACATATTACCTCGGAACCTAGATGTACATTTATGATACAGATAACACAGACGCAGTTGGAAGAGTAAATGATACGTTTAATTTAGCGTGGTGCTATACAGCCATTGATGTTACATTTTCTTCTCCAGGAAAAAGCAAGCTATTATATATATATATATATATATATATATATATATATACACACATCATCTCTCCCCAGCATAAAATCACCCATGAACCAATAAAATAATTTTGTTATTAGCATCTAGGCAGAACTTGTCTAGACATGTTTGGGCATTCTTGGGTATTGCATTTTACACATTGGTTTCTGCTAGACCCATATAAGGACATGCAGGCTCATGCTGTTGTATGTTGCTATGGTGTGAGTGAAACTCATTGTTTCTCCTGGGTCAAGTTGACCCACTGTGCGCCATGAGCAGTTAGGCAGTTTGGAGCTAGTGGATGATGACATAGGTACACTTATATGGTAAACATGTACCCCTGTCCCTCCTTTCATCAAGGGTAGACATATTAAGCTCTATCAGTCTCTCTTCATATGGTTTCTGATGCAGACCCTGCACCATTTTAGTTGCCCTCCTTTGGACTGCTTCCATCCTGTCTATGTCCTTGCGTAGATGGGGTCTCCAAAACTGCACATAGTATTCCAGATGGGGTCTCACCAACTGTCTGTACAGAGGGATAACCACTTCCCCTTTTCTACTTGTGATGCCCCTTCCTATGCTTCCCAGTATCCCATGTCTCTCCTTACTGACTTCTCACATTGCTTACCCACCTTTAGGTCATCTGATATGACTACCCCCAAGTCCCTTTCCATTTTTGTTGTTGTTAGTACCTCCCCTGCTATTGTGCATTCTTCTCCTGGGTTTTTGTTTCCCAGGTGCATTACTTTGCACTTGTTTGCATTGAATCTAAGTTTCTAAATGTCTGACCATTCCTCCAACCTTGCCAAGTCCCTTCTCATCCTTTCTACCCCCCTTGTGTATCAATCCTGTTACAGATCATTGTGTCATCTGAAAAGAGGCATACCTTTCCCTTCAGACCCTCTGCAATGTCACCTATAAAGATGTTAAAGAGGACTGGACCCAGTACTGAGCCCTGAGGTACTCCAGTAGTAACCCCCCTTTCTTCGGAATGTGTTCCATTCACTATTATCTTCTGTGTCCTGTTATGAAGCCAGTCTGCTACCCAGGCTACCACCCTGGAACCCACTCCCAGGCTGGCTAACTTGATTATTAATCTTTTGTGCAGGTCTGTGTCAAATGCCTTGCAAAAGTCTAGGTAGGTCATATCCACAGCCCCTCCCTGGTCTATTACTTTGGTCACTCAGTCAAATACATCACTTAGGTTTGTCTGACATGATCTTCCTGCTGTAAATCCATGATGCTTTGGGTCCTGTGCCCCGCTGGCCTCTATGTACTCAACAATTCTTTCTTTCAGAAGTGATTCCATCATTTTCTCTACCACTAAGGTCAAACTTACAGGTCTGTAGTTTCCTGCTTCTACCTTGCTCCCACTTTTGTGAAGGGGAATCACATCTGCCCTCCTCCATTCCTCAGGTACCACCCCATCCTCCCAGATTTGTTAAAAAGAGTGGTCAGTGGTGTCACTAGGTCCTCTCTTAGTTCTTTTAGGATTCTGGGGTGAATCCCGGAAAGCCCCATTGCTTTGTCCACTTTGAGTTTTAGGAGTTCTTTCAAGACTCTTTCCTCTGTAAATGGACTGGTGTCAACCCCCCCTACCCAGAGTGCTTCTATTGTCTGGTTTAGGTAACTTCTTCTCATCTTCTTTTGTGAATACTGAGCAAAAGTATTCATTCAGTATCTCTGCCTTTTCACTGTCTCCCTCTGCCCACCTCCCCTCTCCTTTATTAATCTTCACTATTACTCCCTTAAAGAGCAGGTATTCACTGTGTTTGTGTTATTTTTTTTCAGGTATCCAGCTGTCCTGCCTAATAAAGATCTTTGCCATACCTTGAGTGTTGTGTTTATTTCTTCGGTGTATATATTTTTTCATCTAGAATCATGTTTTGTTAGTTTCACACACACACACACACACACACACAGAAAAGACCAGTTTTGAAAAAAACACCGCCAGCCTGGAACACAGAATCTACAGTAAAAGTGACGTTAATTAAAGAAAGAACACTGCTGACTCCGAAGCTTATCGCTATGCACATGTGTATGATTACTCTGGCACCACCTACGTGCTCGTCCCTGTGTGTGTGCGTGCAAACGACAACTGAGGTGAATGTCAATTTCGAGTGGTCAGTGCGAGCAGAGTAGTCTGGTAGATGTAAAACAGTGTACAATAAACTACAGGTCAGTAGGGGCACATTTTAAGTATCTATTCCCTTGGCACCTGCTGTTCCTAATAAACAGGTCCTCATTCACTTGATTAGCTCAAAGCATCCACAGTTAAAAAAAAAAGTTAGTGGAGGTGCCATTTTAAAATGTTGAATTAAGGTACACACTCTGTGAAGACTGCATTTTCCTGACATCTGTGGAGTTATTTAAATTCAACACAGTGTCCACATTTCTTAAGGTATATTTTTTTATTTTGTCTTGCCATTTCTGGGGTGGTGGGGTGGGAATGCAGTCAGTGACAGAGAGCGAGGAGCGTGAGCGAGAGCGAGCGAGAGAAATGCAGTCAGAATAAGTCTAATGGATTGATTAAACCAGTGAGGAGATGATTGTTGTATTTAGCATCTCCTATATGTGTTTATACTGATTGCCTTATAACCCAATACTTCCGATGCTTTCCGTTAAGACACGTGAGTTAACAGGGTTTCTTTCATGTATTCTGCTCCCATTCTCGCTAGCACCACATCATAAACCTCTATTTTACCCTGTCAGCCCCTCATTAATGTTTATCAAGCCCCACATGCACACCTATAGAGCAATCGCATTTGCTGCAGACAGTAAATCCTTCTGTGTATCACCCTCCTCTCAACAGTTATTGACTGGCTCAGTGTCTGCCAGATATGTGTGAAAAAGATCTGTTCCATAGTAGAAATCAGACAAACAGATAACAGCATTAATCTCAATGTGTACAGTAACAAGCTCGCTGCTTACAGTAAACGTCACTGTCACTTGCTTTCTGAATCTGAACTTTGTCTGCCCGATTATCCTTTCAAACAATAATCAACTTGAGTCATCCTTCAGAATATGTCAACACTAAAACATGTAGCACTGTCCTGTGCTTTATCAATGGGACCGAAGTAAATAATCCCACCATAAAAAAAAAAATATGCTTCTCAGTCGGAAAAGATATTTATCTTTGTGCAGGAATCAAACCCACAACCTTCACTGCAAAATACAACCATCTATCTTACTGAGCCACTAATCCTGCCTGTGCAAAGTGTGTATTTTTTACCAATTATACAGCAACTCCTAGAATGAATACTCATAAGAAACATGGTAAAGATGTTAACCCAGGTAAAATAAAAAACCCCCTTGTATGTTAACTATTCAATCAGCATTGAGAAGCACTGCTAAGGCAATTCATTATGCACTGCAGGAAGCAAATGCTGTAAAACCAGTGCCATGCTTCATGAAGGTTAGCATGAAGACGTTCTTTTCTTTCTGCAGTCAGAACTGAGAAATGTGACAGCTACCGTCCACCACAGCTGCAAGCAATTACCGCACATTGCAATGATATTTTTGTTAAGCTAGTGTAGGATGGTAGCTGTCACATTTCTTAGTTCTGACTGCAGAAAGAAAAGAACATCTTCATGCTAACCTTCATGAAGCATGGTACTGGTTTTACAGCGTTTGCTTCCTGCAGTGCATAATGAATTGCATTAGCAGTGCTTCTCAATGCTGATTGAATACTAGGAGTTGCTGTATAATAGGTAAAAAATACAGTTTATTCAGGCAGGGTTAGTGGCTCAGTAAGTTAGATGCTTATATTTGGTAGTAAAGGTTGTGGGTTTGATTCCTGCACAAAGATGATTTTTTTTTTTTTTTTCCGATTGAGAAGCATATATTTTTTTTTAAGGTGGGATTATTTACTTCGGTCCCATTGATAAAGCACAGGACAGTGCTACATGTTTTAGTGTTGACATATTCTGAAGGATGACTCAAGTTGATTATTGCTTGAAAGGATAATCGGGCAGACAAAGTTCAGATTCAGAAAGCAAGTGACAGTGACATTTACTGTATGGAGCGAGCTTGTTACTGTACACATTGAGATTAATGCTGTTATCTGTTTGTCTGATTACTACTATGGAACAGATCTTTTTCACACATATCTGGCAGACACTGAGCCAGTCAATAACTGTTGAGAGGAGGGTGATACACAGAAGGATTTACTGTCTGCAGCAAGTGCGATTGCTCTATAGGTGTGCGTGTGGGGCTTGATAAACATTAATGAGGGGCTGACAGGGTAAAATAGAGGTTTGCGATGTGGTGCTAGAGAGAATGGAGAGAATACATGAAAGAAACCTGTTAACTCAGGTGTCTTAACAGAAAGCATTGCAAGTATTGGGTTATAAGGCAAACAGTATAGCACATATAGAGATGCTAAGTACAACAATCATCTCCTCACTGGTTTAATCAATCCATTAGACTTATTCTGACTCATTTCTCCTCGCCGCCTCGCCACTCTCTCGCCTCTGTCACTGACTGCATTCCCCACCACACCCACCCCAGAAATGGCAAGACAAAATAAAAAATATGCCTTAAAAAATGTGGACACTGTGTTGAATTTAAATAACTCCACAGATGTCAGGAAAATGCAGTCTTCACAGAGTGTGTACCTTACTTCAACATTTTAAAACGGCACCTCCACTAACTTTTTTTTTTTTTAACTGTGGATGCTTTGAGCTAATCAAGTGAATGAGGACCTGTTTATTAAGAACAGCAGGTGCCAAGAGAATAGATACTTAAAATGTGCCCCTACTGACCTGTAGTTTATTGTACACTGTTTTACATCTACCAGACTATTCTGCTCACACTGACCACTCGAAATTGACATTCACCTCAGTTGTCGTTTGTGCGCGCACACACAGGGATGAGCACGTAGGTGGTGCCAGAGTAATCATACACATGCGCATAACGATAAGCTTCGGAGTCAGCAGTGTTCTTTCTTTAATTAACATCACTTTTACTGTGGATTCTGTGTTCCAGGCGGGCAGTGTTTTTTTTCAAAACTGGTCTTTTCTCTGTGTGTGTGTGAAACTAACAAAACATGATTCTAGATGAAAAAATATATACACCGAAGAAATAAACACAACACTCAAGGTATGGCAAAGATCTTTATTAGGCAGGACAGCTGGATACCTGAAAAAAAATAACACAAACACAGTGACTACCTGCTCTTTAACCTTTCTATGCTCCCTAATGTACCTATAAAAGGTTTTATTTTATCCCCCTTCTTAACTGAGTTGGCTATTTTTTCCTCGGTTTGGGCCTTTGCTATTCTGACTGCCTTCCCCACTTCTTTCTGCTTTAATTGATAAAGTTCCCTGTCATGCTGCTTTTGTGATTCCTTATACTTTTTGAATGCAGCCTTTTTCTCCTTAACCTTCTCTGCCACCTCTTTTGAGAACCATAATGTGTTTTTATTCCACTTTGTTTTCTTTATTTGTTTCACACAAAGGCTTGTTGCCTATATGGTGGCAGTTTTGATTTTTCTCCATTGTTCTTCCACCCCTTCTTTTTGGCCATTTGCTAGTGCATTCCTCATGTATTCACCCATTTTGCCAAAGTCAGCTCTTCTAAAGTCCAGTATCCTTGTTTTTGTATGACTTGTCTCCATGGTTGTGCTTATTGTGAAGCACACTGTGCAGTGGTCGCTTGTTTCTAGATGTCTACTGACTTCTAAATTTGTGATCTTCTTTCCATTTCAGAGTACCAAGTCTAGTATTGCTCCCTCCCTCCCGAGTGGGTTCCAACACTAGCTGTCTAAGGCCTGCTGGGGGCAGGCCCCCAGCAGGGCACCAATAATGACCCTGCACTTGGATGTGGCTGCAGTACATGCCATCCAGTTAACATCTGGCATATTCAGGTCCCCCATCAACAGTATCTCCCCTTTTTCAGCCATTTTGAGAATGTCCTCTATCATTTTCTTGTTCATTTCCTCCCCTTGAGACGGGGGTCTGTATACAACCCCTGTGCAGATTGTGATGCCATTCCTTGTCTCCAAGGTGACCCAGAGTGCCTCTTGTGCCCCCCCTTTACTTTTTAGTTCTGTAGCTTTGATCCCTTCCCTTATGTATAGAGGTACTCCACCTCCTCTTTTACCCTCCCTGTCCCTTCTGTAGACTTTGTACCCTGGTATGTTGACATCCCAGTCATGGTTCTCCATGTACCATGTTTCTGTGACTGCCACAATATCCAATTGTTCATCTTCCATCAGGGCTTCTAGCTCAGGAAGCTTGTTTCCCAGACTACGGGCATTGGTACTCATTGCCCTCCATTTAATGTTGGCTTTATCCTTTTTTCCCCCCATCTCTGCTCTTATTGCCCTTGTCTATTTTTCCATTTATCCCTGTCCTGCCCTGTGTTGAGCTCTGTACCTCAGTGTTTACCTTACTACCTGCCATGTTTTGTGGGGGGAGGCATGAAATTTCCTGCCTTTTATCAGCACCTCCCCCCTTGGCTAGTTTAAAAGCTTGTCAAGGAAGCATTTAAACCTGTCACTTAGGAGCTGGGTTCTCTTTGTGGACAGATGCAGACCATCATGCCAGTATAGACCTTCATCTCTCCAGGTATACCCCCAGTTCCCAATGAAGTCAAAGCCCTGTGCTCTGCACCAGTTTTTGCAACCATTCATTAAACTGCATGGTGTGCAGTACCCTAGCCTCACCCCTGCCATGGGCTGGCATCACCTCTGAGAACATAACCGTGCTTGCTACCTGTCTGAGAGGCCCCTCCCCAACTCCACAAATTCATCCTGTACTGCACTGATTCCATGCCTAGCTAGGTCATTTGTCCCAAGGTGGACAATGATATCTAGTTCCCTCTCCTGTGATGCTGCTTCTGCAATCCTGAGGATTCACTTCTTGTTTCTTCAAGCCATGGTGCCAGGCAGACACCTTACTTCCCTCTCCTCTCCCTTCCCCTGTTCTACCCCCCTAACAACTGAGTCCACTATCATAAGCTGTTTCCTTCCCCTGTGGTGTCCCTTGCCACCCTTTTGTGGGTCTACCTTGGGGATGTCCTCAGCATTCTTCTTGGTCTCCACTGAGAGTACCATCATAGAGGAACCTTGCTCTGCCAGACTGGCGTATGATTTGTGTAGAGGTACAATTAGGGGGCTTTGCCTCTGTTCTACCACCCACACCCTCCCAGAACCCACTGTGGTCCAACTGATCTTCATACTTGGCAACCTCTGAGGCAGTGATTGTGGCAGTGGTGCTCATTGGGTTGGGGAGGCCTCCTTAGTCCTTGCCAGTTCAGCCTGGAGGTGGGCAACATCCTCCCTCAGAGCTTACAGTAGCCTGCAAATAGGACAGCAATGCAGTTTCCAGAATGTCTCCCAGAAAACTGCTGTCCCACTGCCAGTGCATTGCACCACTCCCCACAGGTCCCTCTCCCTTATAATATACAATATGTAATATATATAAAAAAAAATTTTTTATTATTTTTTTTTTTGTGGTGTGTACTTACACTTTATGCACTATGCTGGGTTATTAAGAATATGATAGTTCTGCCACAAGACCTGTTGAGGAAGTGATGTCAGAACTTTGACTATAAAGGAAATGCCACACCTGGGGGTGTGTGGAAGGGTGGGTGGGTAGTCCACAACCACAGGTGACTGTTAGAAACAATCAAATACACCACTGCTCCACCACCCTGGTGAGTACTGTCCTTTATAATAATTCAGCTAACCTCCAGTAACTTATTTAAAAATAGTTTAACTATCACAAACTTCTACGCACCAGTAAATGATTTAAAATTAGTTTCTGTCCCAAAATCCTAGTAGTCAATCCAGCTACCCCCAATGGACAACCAAAATGCAGTATTCAAACCCTTGTGAAGTTACTCCCAAGATAAGCAGAGTTTGCAAGCTCCTTATTCAACTCCTCAGCCACCTGTAATTTATTTAAAAATAGTTTAACTGTCAGAAAATCCTAGTAGACAATCTAGCTACCTCCAAGGGTCTACCCAAATGCAATTTTTAAATCCTACTGAACTTACTCACAAGATAAACAGAGTTTGCAAGCCCCTTCTTGGTTAAACACTAAATAAATAAGTAAATAAAAAGCAATTATCAAGGGTAGTTAGTTTCACCTCCCACAGAATTGAACAAAAGTGCACGTTGTTGCAGATATCAAGTGCAATATAAAATTTCCCACACAGCTCACAGCTGAATAAAGAAGTAGTGTCCTTCCAGGTCAAGACGATGTGCTTTGTGTATGAAACAAAAGTGCAAGCGCTAGTGAATAAATATAGTATACAAACTTAAAAAACTTGTTAACAGGATATGTTCTGTCAAAGTATTACTTTGTGCAATTTTATCACATTTAATGATGATTGCCTGTAAATTCACATCTGTATCAAATACCGGCTCATTACATTATATTGTCTCTAGTCCATTTTGTGGCCTTTTCCTCCTTAAGGACATGTTAGAGTACAAGATTTCTATCTACAACAGAGAACAACAGAAATTAGCACAGCTACTCTAGACCAGTACCCCTCCCTTGTGAGCACCAAATTGTCCAAATCGCTCTTCCCCCTACCTATAAGGTTTTACCATTTCTATGACTATACTGCTGATTGTCACTCAGGATTGCCCTACAATGTTCCCTCTTTCTGGCATGAAATGTACTTACTGTTTTGCTACATAATATGCCCCATACAGACACATGTTTAAGTAAAGAATTCCCTTGCTATCACGTTATCAAATCCTTCATCACGTGTGTTTCAAGTTTTGGGATTCACAAATTCCTTACCATCTGAGATGACATTACAGTAGCTTCACTTTTTATATTTGAACCATCCAATGTTGAACCTGTTAAGCCAAATTTCTTTTGTACTTGTGGCTCCTGGCTATGTACCAGCTGGTCCCTGAGGGTAATTGCCATTGGATATGCTACCCGGAGCATTTGGAAACATAAAACTCATATTGCTTTTCCCCTTAGAGAAAGGGAAACAGCCAGTGGATCAACATGGGTGTTCCTCTTATGTAATAATAATTAACTGAATTTTTAAAGGGGGACCAGCAGGAAAAGTCAGTCAAGAAGTACTTATTCCAAGGGAAGACAATCACTCCAGACGTCAAATGTTTTTATATCAAAATTCAAGTTTTATTTAAGATCAACAGGGGCACTCAGGTCCTGGTCCATCGTTTTGCCACTTGGGCTTCCTCAGAGGATGAGGGGCTGCATAAAATATAATACATATTTACCATAATACCAACATATTGTTCAAAACATCTGAGTCAATAATAAACTTCATTATGGACCACAGCAACCTGTATTCCACATACCTCCTAACCCCTCCAAACATAGCTTCTTTACAGCAGCATTTGTTTTGAATTAATCTTCAGATTATTTGGCTAACAAAATCAATATTACAGAAAGCATGCGATTCAGCATAGTTACTGTAATGCATATGATGATATCATGCATGTCAGATTAAAACTCTCATAAACTATATTATTAAACAGTAGTGTAAAATTCAAATTTCCAGCTGAGCACTAACCTATCAGTGCTGCCACACAATGCACCACAAACGTATCATGTTAGTCCACAAACTAAAATCACCAGAGTTCAATCACATAGTGAACAGCCATATCTATCTATCTATCTATCTATCTATCTATCTATCTATCTATCTATCTATCTATCTGTTCTGTCTGTCTGTCTGTCTGTCTGTCTGTCTGTCTCTCTGTCTATCATCTATCTATCATCCATCTATCTATCTATCTGTCTGTCTGTCTATCTCAAGTTTGTGAAAGATTTTCTTTCTTTATTTTAATCGTATGGCAAGATAATCTCAGTCTGTCAATTTCTTTATCAGGTTCATATTGGTTTCACGCTGTTCAGTTTAACACAACCTACATAAAACTATTTTATTTTAGTTAATGCAGATGTGTAAATTCAGTGAAAAGAAAAAAAAACATATGCAAACAGACTGTCAGGTAATGAAATACCTTCCAAAAGGATTCCTGTTATCACATGAGTAGTTTTTAATAATATGTATTCAGTTCTCATCTACAAGTCAATGTATCACATCTAGCTTATTGTTAGAATTTCAGTGTCAAAGTTAAGTGCAGAAGGAACAGCTTGCAGGGTGCTGCAGCCCAGATTTACCACTGTTACATGAGACAATGACCTGATGGGATGAACTCTCTATGCACTCAATGGACAGGTAGTGTTTCAGAGCAGGAGTGCATCATTGTGATGTCATTGCACTGGTGTCTGAGGGGCATGCTCTGGGATTGCTGCTCCCCACACTGAGCCATCCTCCTCAGCATGAAACAGAGTTCATTAAAACAGACATCATGCATAGGAAGTTCCATGTCACCAGGTCACAGTATCACTCAAGAGTTGTAAGTCTAGGCTGCAGCACCCTGCAATCTGTTGCTTTTGCACTGTGCTTTGACACTGAAATTCTAACTAGATACAGTACTAGATGTGATATTTTGACTTGCAGATTAGAACTGAATACTACTAAGAACTGTTCATGCGATAACAGGAATCCTTTTGAAAGGTACTTCATTACCTGAGAGTTTGCTAACACATTTTTCTTTTCACTGAATTTGTGTATATGAGTTAACTAAGGTAAAATAACTTTATTTACAGCAGTTTCTGTTAAACTGAACAGCATGAAAGCTGTATGAACTTGATAAAGAAGTTGACAGAGGTAATCTTACAATAAGATTACATTATGATAAGAGATTTAATAACCTTATGAAAAGCTTTCACATACTTGTTATATATATATATATATATATATATATATATATATATATATATATATATATATATATATATATGGCTGTTTTTATGTGATCAAACACTGGAGATTTCGGTTTGTGGTCTAACATAATATGTTTGTGGTACAACAGGTGGCAGCACTGATAGGGCAGTGTACACTTAAAAGTTAGAATCATATAGTACTATTAAATAGTATACAGTATCAATGACATCAGGCATGTACCCAGCCCATACACATCCACACCTGTTGACAGGTGTGAAGGGTGCACCAGTCACACAAACTGGTTGCCACAGGCCATCAATCTGCATCCCCATGGCTCCGGTGCACTTGTGTACAATGGCAGAATGATAGGTACAGGTGGACATCCAATCAGATGCCTTTCCCAGCTGCAAAGTACATCCCCTGCTTGACACACAACAGAGGACTGTGAGACACTGCACATCACAAAATTACAGCCATATTAGGTGAGTGCCCAAATAGCTACCTTAGCCCTCTCTGCCTGTCTGGAGGGATGGAGCAGCATGGAGTTGGGGTGAGCTATCCTACTGCAACTGACGGATGTGGTATGTGGGGGGCATGCAAAGGTTTTGGTACAGTCCCTGCCCATGTAGCCTCTACCCTACCTGTTTACACCTTGGTGAATGGTGAGGAGTATGGGAATGCCCCTTGGCCACTCCCTGGTCAGTCTGTGCACATAGCTGCACTGACAAACAGGGAGTGAAGTACAGAAGGTGTGCACACACATGCTGCTGGGGTCTACAAGTCCCCTGATGCATACATGCACAACTTAGGATAGTCTACGTGCCATGGATCTGCAGTGCATAGGATTAGTGTATAGATCACAATGGTACCGATGCATGAAAGTGGGTAAACTGCATGACAACCATCGGAACCATGGCGCACAGTTATACACCATGCAATGCATCTGCAGTACATGGCATGCATGAATGACCATGCAGGATGCATGGACTCAGGAGACGGGATGACAAGGGACATGTAATGGGCTGTACAGCAGATACAAGTGGGCTACAGATATGTGGACCCTTCCCTTGACCCCACCATATAAGGGCATGGGCACCACCCCATGCAGTGGCATGGAAGTGAATACTGTGCAGGAGCAGAATGCAGAGACAATGGCAGATAAAGACGGAAGTGTGGAGGGGCACACCCCACCACTGGCACAGCCCAAAGGGGCAGCTCATGCAGGCTGACATAGCCGTGGCCATGTCCGGATATGAGGTGAAGCACGACCCCGTGCACCCAGCTTCACTGGTGGAAAGGTGGTGTCCATGATTAGTGACATGTGGATGCACTATACCAAGCTATATGGGGCACAGCCCCTGTCCACTGCCCAAGAGGTAAAGGCATGACTGTGGCTGGACATCCAGTCTAGAGTGAACACCACCAGCCTTGAAGCCTGGACACTGTCGGCCATAAAGCACAAGTGGTGGGATCTGCACGGAGTCGTGAAACAGAAACTTGCCATGGGTGTACAGGCATGGCAGGGCTCCAGAGGCAGCCCACCCAGCAGAGATATGCAACTGACACCACTGGAGAGGATTATGGTGGGCACCCTCACAGACATCAGTGTTCACGGGGAAGTAGAAGGAGTAGACACATTGGAAGGTACGGATGCACTGGCAGGGCATGGGTACCCTAGGGATGTCTTTGAGGAAAGACTGAGTACAGTACTCACTGCAAGCCCATTGGTCAACAGGGTCCACCAATTGGCTTTCAGTACTACAATAGCTGTCATTCTTGTACAGCTCTGTCAGCGGGCAGCTGTGGCTGTATGTGGGTGGATTGTACTGTACTGCCCACTGACCTTCAGGACCTGCTGAGATGGGGGAGCGGGGTGTGGAAAGGATGCCTGAGTGGGTGGGGGGGTGGTTGGAATGAGGGGGGTCATTTGGAGGCCATCGGCTGTGTGTGCATGTTGGAGTGGGGAGGGGGAGTTTTTGTATAAGGAGCCACTGCCACAGTGTGTGGCTTTACACTGGGACTGCAGGCAGGGTGGGGGATTCCTATGTACATGTCTCTACCACCACAGGGTGCAGCTTGGAAATGGGACTATGGGCAGAGTGGGGGGATTCTATGTACTTGGTGTAACCACCTCAGGGTGCGGCATTTGGAACAGGGGTTGGACAGGGAAGCTGGACCACTGGACTACCAGGGCTGTTTCGAGGGCATCCTCACTGCCAGAGAATGGGCTGGGGATGGGTGGGGGGTGCAAACTGTCTCCCTGGGGATGTGTGTGGCTCATAGCCTCTACAGGTCACCTGGTGCATTTGGCCAGGTGCAACCCTGCTAGGGGTAAGAAAATGGGGCCATAATGACATGCAAATGGCCCCATTGCACCTTGCATGTCTAATGGCCCCATTTGCATGTTGTTGTCTCTGAATGGCAACATTGGGCATGGTGTATCATGAGACGCGTTGCCCCATTGGTTTCCACAGCCTGCCTGGGGGTTGCACTGGCATATCCAGGGCTGGGCACAACTGTGGTATTCACAGAGGGGTTGCGTCGGAAGCATTCTGCAGTGCATCCTCTGTGAATACCACTGTTGTCGCTCAGCGCATCACATTTGCACTGGGGCATCCGAGATGCGCCGACTAGCACAAGTCCTTTTAGAATCTTGCCAATACTGTATATAGACTACATGTTGTAAATACATATTGAATGCAGCATTTCTACCTATCTTCTTATAGTAAAATATTTATACAAGCAAAGAAGGCAGCTCCAAAATGTAATGGTGCTCACACTGTAAATGTAAGCAGCACTCATGGTAAAAGTTAGACACACACACAGACACACACACACACACACACACACACACAGGATCAGCAACTCCAGAAGGCAATTCTTAGATTTTCCACCACAAAGTTTATTTGTACAAATAAAACAAAATGTTGTATAACCAAAGACAAAAATAGCAATAGTAAAACACAGACCTCCCCACAGGATTGACATTTTGTGCTGTTCTCACAGTTTTTCAAGAACAGTGCGAAATGTAAGTCTTGTGGAGAGGTCTGTTTTTTTACTGTTTCTACTTTTGGCTTTAGTTTTACATTTTTTTCTTTACTGTACAAATAAACTTTGTAATGGAAAATCCAAGAAGTGCCTTCTGGAGCCCCTGGTCAAGTGTGTGTGTGTGTGTGTGTGTGTGTGTGTGTGTGTGTTTAACTTCTGCTGTGAGCCACGTAGTCTCCTTAAATCTGACCCAACAAATTGCCAAACCCACACAATTGAATCATAAATCCCAGAACCACACCCCTACTAGACTGGGCCCTTACCTCACAACCTCATTGTATTTTCGAGTCAGGACTCCTGCTGAACTCACTAAGCGACCAGCACATGATCTACGTGGTAAGAAGAATATACAGGCGCAAAGCTCCTGCCCTGCGAATGCTGCTCACCAGGCACTATAAATCCCTCGACCTCTCAGCACTCCTATATGACCTGTCCAACATGGACTGGTCCTTCATCCCTTGGGCATCCTCCATTGACTCTGCCCTTGACCTTTTCAAAACCAAATTCCTCACTGTATGGAACCACTGAGAAGGACCCGTGTAAGAGGCGCCCACCTGCCTTAGGTCACCGCCAATATTATTGAGCAACTCCATGCCAGGGACCAGGCATGGAAAGTCTATAAGGTAAACTGTACCCTGGAGGCACTCCAACTCTACCGCACACACCGGAACTCCTGCACCAGACTTCTACGCCAGGCCAAGGCTAACTGCTTCAAGGCCTCTCTCCACGCTAACTTAAATCGCCCTACGAATTTTCTGGAAAGCAATAAAATCGCTACTCACCCCACCTGCTCAGCCCCCTACCCCTGCTCTCAGTGTTGATGGCTCCATCATCACCAAACCAGGTGCTGTGGCCTCAGTCTTTAACACCTTTTTCACAGGTTGTGCTGCCGCTCTCCTTTCCTCACTCTCCCAATCCCACCCGTGCCCATCCAAACCTAAACCACCCACCTCCCTGTCATTTGCCTTTCACTTGGTCACCCCAACCGAGGTACTAAAAGTGCTGCATGCACTAAACCCCACTAAAGGTAAATGCCCCTCAGGTCTGGACTCCAAAATGCTTTACTTGTCTGCCCCAGCTGTTGCTGCCCCTCTGGCTGAGCTATACAATCTCTCATTCTCACTAAATTCATTCCTATCTGAGTGGAAACAAGTCACAGTCATTCCTCTCCTAAAAGGGGGTGATCCCTCCTCACCTGGTAACTACTGCCCTATTTTCCTACTCCCCATCCTAGCCAAAATTCAGGAATGCCTTGTGGTAGCCCAACTATTCCCCTTTCTCAGCTCCTCCTCCTTTTTTACCCCGTACCTGTCTGGTTTTAGGAAGTCGCACTCCACCATCACCTCCCTGCTATGACTTACCGACACCGTCCTCATGGGTATGAATTACGGGCACATCACCTCACCTATCTTTGTTGACCTTGCCAAGGCATTCAACATGGTCTTCCACACCCTTCTACTGACTAAACTCGCACATGCAGGCCTCTCTGCAACCAGCACCAAATGGTTCCAGTCCTACTTAGCTGGTAGGTCTCAATCTGTCCGAATTGGTCATCATACTTCTTCCCCCCTCCCTGTAAATGCTGGTGTCTCACAAGGCTCAGTCTTTGGCCCAATCCTGTTTTTTTTCTTGAATGATCTACCCTCAGTATGTGTACACTCATCCTTACACATGTACGCAGACGACATGGCACTGTATATGTCAGGTCCCTCCCCCGCTGTAGTGGCCTTTAGACTTCAGGATGACTTCTCTGCTGTCCAGAATTGGTTTCACGCTAACCAGCTCTCACTAAATCCACAAAAAAATCCATCTCCCTTACCTTCGGTAGTAGGCAGAGACTCTCCCATCTTTCTGCCACCCCCACTTTCCACACCATAGATGGGACACCATTGGAGGACAGCGCCTCCTTCCGGTATCTTGGGGTCTGGCTCAACTAGAACCTCAACTTCTCAGCCCACATCAATTCAATCCACAAGAAATTGCACCCCAAGCTGGGTGCCTTGCATCAAAACAGGGGCTGCATTCCTCTGGAAACCCGTAAGGCTATCTTTCAGAAAATGATCCTCCCGATACTTGACTATGGAGACGTAGTCTACAGCGCCACCCCCAAATCTACCCTAGCAAAACTCGACCCTCTCTTCCATTACTTCTGCCAGTTTGCCCTTGACTGCCCTCCCTCAATGCACCACTGTGATCTCTACAAGTCTCTAGACCTGCCGTTGCTCCAGTATTAGAGACAGCTCCATGGTGCAAGACTAACTGTGAAATACTGGGCTTGATCCCTCCCCCCTACCTCGAGTCCACCCTCCTAGCTCAACCACCCTCGGCGTACTCTCTCAGGAACACTGGCTCCTGGTTTCTACATGTCCCACACATGTCTACAGCCAAAGGGCAGGCTGTATTCAATTACCATATGCCTAAACTATGGAACTCCTTACTGGCGGTCATTAGGCATACAGATAACACCCAGCAGCTTAACCTGCTCCTTAAGTCATTTCCTCCCCCAGCTGCTCCTGCGGGCAGTCCCAACACAATACCAAATACCCCAGTGGCCATACCTGATGTCTCCGTGTCTGTCCAAGGCCCTCAGTGTCCTCCCTTGAATACGCATGCCTGCACTCACTCCATTTCCTTAGTATTCTCCTGTAATTCTCCTGTATAAATAAGGTGTGTCCATCAAGTTATATAGCCACTTTATGGCTTAGATGAGTTGCTGAACCACTGAACTTGCCAGCTAGTTAACTTAAGCTACTGCACTCTGTGTACCAACTGGTTGCCTCATCATCTAAGTTATAGTTCTTGTGTTGCTACTTGTATCTATATAATACATGTGTTGCTGCTGTAATGTACTGTACTTACTGTGTACTTTTCAATGTTGTATACATCGTTTCCCCCTCTGCCCCAGGGTTCATCTGGAATTGAGTGGTACTCTGCTCAGTATGCCTTCCTGGTGAAATAAATAAATGAATAAATATGTATCTTGTTTGCTTGCAAGATACAATGAGCCCAATATTCAAAATATAGCCCTGGGGCAAAATTAGCACTGCCCAGTGAGCAAAAATTGAGGTTGAGGGGGACCACTAGACTACCAGGGAAAGTGAGAAAAATTATTATTACATGTGTCTGCGATCTGGGATCAGGGTTGGGGGGGAACACTAGACTACCAGGGAAAGTGAAGGACATTATCATTATTACATGTGATTTGGGATCGGGCTCGGTGGGAACCATTAGACTACCAGGGAAAGTGTACAGTATTTTTACATGTGTCTGTGATCAGGGAGGGTCTCTTGACCATGTTTTCCTGGAGTTACTGTCACCTTTTCATAAGCAGTACTTCGCGCTGCACTACATGCGGCACTAACGCCCATTGTGCAGCGCTGTACTATTCAATATGGCAATGTATCTGTAATCAGGTCCCTGCCCCTCATTCGGTCCCCTGCACACATTATTTTTTAGCGCTGGCACTATAAGTTTGCTCCAGCGCTATTTGCACTTTTGATTATTGCAGCTGGGTGCCAATGCAGCACAGTTTTTTTTTTGATGATTTTTTTCCCTCCTGGCCACCTGAGCTGCTCCCCCCATCAGGGGACATGCAGCCACCACCTGCCTCTGCCTTGGACACCAGACTCTACAGCTTTTCCCCCCACAGCAGGGCCACAGGAAGGGGCTCCCGTGTACCCCCTGCTGTCAAAGTGGGTGCCTGGGCGAGACCTGTGGATGGGCATCAAGCCGCTTGCTTCAGGCACCATCTTCCTTTTTTTCTTTGCCCAATCAGTGCATGCTCAGACAGTGCCCCCAGTCTCCACTGGGGGCTGCTCGTGAGCGATGCATCCCCGGATGCCACCCCCCAGAGAGGAGAGGAGAGCAGTCTGCTGGACTCTCAATCTTCTCCGTCCCCTGCCAACCCCCGGCACCCCAAGTCCATACCCAAACCTGGGTCATCGGCATGGGTTGAGGTAAGGTGCCAGCGCTTCAACCCTCTATGCCACTGGGCTGGCAAAAATGCAGCACAGTTTTGGCACAAATGATTTGCACCCGGTGCAAGGTTTTGAATATCTGGCCCCATATTTGTAGACTGTATACAAAATATATATTTTTATATATGTCAAATATATATTGTTGCAAATGCCTACTGGGCTACTATGTATGTCTTTGTATAACAAATTTGCATATTTCAAAAGTACAATTTATCAACCAAATTCATGTTAATTTCTATTTTTAAAATAGTTTTGAATTGACAGTGTTAGCTTACAGACCAGAGGGAAAGGTAAAAAGAGAAAAACAAGTACATGTAGGAACTCAAACTAACATAAAATGGAACTAAACAGGGGTGGTATAAATACCAATTTGAGCCTTCATACATTAAATTGTGAGATCAAGACGTAAGTCCTACTTGTAAGTATAAATGTACAATCTGTATGTCTGTGGTAATAGTACCTCAATAAATGATAATTCTATTACATATAGCTAAATGGTTACTAATAAAAAGAAGCCAAATGCACAGTTAAATATATGTTACATCAAGATTAATCTATTGTCTTAAAGAACGAAGAACAGTGTGCACTGGGATAGTGGTGCTCTCAAAAAAAGTCAGACACAGTCACTTGGAGATTGGGCACTCTCCAGCATAGTAAATCAAGGACTCCACCAGGTAATAACTTATTTACTTCATTTATTGCACATCTGAGAAGAACATCACAGCATTCATGGTTCTTAGTACACTTTACACGGTTTAGATCCCCATGGATCCCTTCTCAAATGCTGTCATACTAAGAAGAACCCATTCCCTAAATGCATAAACTTTCAACTGACAATTGTAATATCGCTCTAGTGCATTCAAATTCATTGGAGAAAGTACATCACATGTGTGCTTCCTTAATTGAACCCTAATTAAAACAGCTTCTTTAATAAATAGTATTTTAAAAGATCTATATTAATCACAGTGTATAAAAACACATAATTAACGTCAATAAAAAACAAAGCCTGAAAGGAAGGGGGAGTAGAAACTAGGAATGGGGAGAGTTAAGAAAGACCCAGTAAAAAGATAAAAACAGCACTGTATGGGTATAACATTTGTTACAGTGCAATTACAGCTTCAAAAATTAAGCTCTCTATTTATCATAATAACACACAAAAAATAAATAATTTGTCTAGATATTGACTGAACTTGCATTACCTGAAGTTGTTCTGGGACTTGGAATTTTTTGCTGAAAACTTCAAAAAAAGAGCTGCTTTACTTGTTTTTTTTTGTAAATGTAGAGGAAAAATGTTAAATTCTGTGTATTTGTGATTACAAGCCCTTTTTTGGTAATTTAAAGTGGGCCAGATGCTACGGCACCCCAGCCCCCCACAGCCTTTTGTTGTGCAGATTTTAATCACTCTGACCAGCAAACACACTCGTTTCTGTTTTCTACTAATAATTGCTCCTTCCTTTGTCTCTCTCCAGTCTGATTTCCCTGCCCACAGCACCTAGTTGAGCGCCGGGGCTACGCTCCGCCAGCGGGCAGTCGGCAACCGCTAAGCTGACCCAGGGGACCACGAGGCCGGGAGGGACACAGAGGAAAGGCACTGGAAAGCCGCGGCCAATTGGTAAGTGAGTGCTTTCAAGGCAGAGCAGCCGATTGGTCCTCCTGCCCCATTGAATTGCATTGACTGAACTTGCATTGCCTGAAGCTCTTCTGGGACTTGGAATTTTCTGAAAACTTCAAAAAGAGCTGCTTTACTTGTTATTTTGTAAATGTAGAGGAAAAATGTTAATTCTGTGTATTTGTGATTACAAGCCCTTTTTAGGTAATTTAGTGGGCTAGACGCTTATGGCGCCCAGCCCCCACAGCCTTTTGTTGTGCAGATTTTAGTCATTTGACCAGCAGAAACACTTGTTTCTGTTTTCTACTAATAATTGCTCCTTCCTCTGTCTCTCTCCAGTCTGATTTCCTGCCCACAGCACCAGTTGGCCTTGGGCGCTCCGCCAGCGGTTTGCGACTACTATGGCGACCCAGGGACCACGAGGCTGGGAGGACACCAAGAAAGACACGGAAAGCCGCAAAATTTTTGCCTACCTGCCCTTTCCCCTTTTTGTGTGTTATTTTTATAGGCATCTTCCCACCGAAATCTCTTCCCCCACCCTCAGCACTACTCTAGCCAATAAACTGCATCACCGCCCTGTTGTACCACCTAATCAGCAATCCTTCCCTTATTGTTCTCCCGGTAGTTAACCATCAATACCACTTTCACAATGGGGAGACTCCTCCTGCTACTTCTCTCCCTGTCATGCATGGGATTCCTTAAGGAGGATGTCCATATCACACAAAATATGGTGACCCATCCGCCTAGCCTCTCTGTCTCATCCTCAGTGAATAATGTTCAGACCCTCATATATGCCCTACCATTGCTGCATCAGTATCCGTGGGGTGACTGCCATAAAGGGATGCAAATCACCATGTATGTATTCCAATCAATGCTCCATTACTGCATATACAGTTCCCCCTTATGCCTGACTACCAAACTGCTACTCAGTGTCTCGACACGGTGTCATAGCCCCTTCTGGAGCATCCCAAAAGAGTGGCGACAGAGCAAGAAAAGGAGGACCAAAGACAGCCCCCTCTTCCTATCTCTTGCAGCCCTTATGAAACTCCTATTCTTTCTACTACTCTGTATTGGAAATTTGGAAATCAACCCAGGCCCCCCTGAGTGTATCACCTCACCAGCAGACCTAACCTCTATCAAAGGCCTCAGTTTTCTACATATTAATGCATGCAGCCTCCTGAAAAAACTTACACTGATACAAGGCTGGGTTGCCCATAACTTGCCAGACTTTCTTGTGGTATCTGAGACATGGCTCAAACCCACCACAGCAGATAGGGATGTTAATCTACCCAATTATCAGTTATTCAGAGCGGATCGCCTAACAAGGGGTGGTGGAGTAGCTATATATGTAAAGTCCAGTATACCTGTATCCTGCTTTACTGCAACCTCGCTGCCCAAAGAATTCGAATGTATATCCCTCAAAGTAGCTCTCCCTAATACAGCAGCTTTCCAGCTAGTAGGCTGCTACAGGCCCCCCTCTGCTGACCACAAGCTTTTATCCCACTTGGGAAATCTACTCAAACCAGGCTCTGAAGAAGTCATTATCCTAGGTGATCTGAATCTAAACTGGCTTTCCAAGGCAGCTGCACCTTTGCTATCGTTCTGTGATACACATGGGCTCACACAACTGATAAATGAGCCAACAAGAATAAACTCAAAGAATAGAAACAACAGCACACTACTTGATATCTTGCTGGTGAACAAACCCCATCTATTCACACACACACTGGAGTGCTTTTCAGTGATATAAGTGATCACTGCCTCATTACAGGAGTAAGATCTTCCAGCAAACCAGCAACCCCTGCAACATTTCTAATGAGGAGAGCCAAGAAAAACCTCCATATTGAAGGATATCTGCATGATCTAGCTCACTCTCCAAGCTGGCAAGAGTTTTATCTTGCACAGTCTGTGGAAAAAGCACATCAGGTACTAAACAGCATAATACAAAGTGCCCTTAATACCCACGCCCCAATCACTAATGTCCGAATAAAAAACAAATCTTGCCGTTGGTTTTCAGCTGGCCTCAAATCTGCACTGTTGGAGAGAGACAAATTATGGAAGATGGCAAGAAAAACCAAGAACCCAAATGACTGGGTGCTATTTAGGAAAGCCAGGAATAGCTGCACCAAGAAAGTAAGGGATGCAAAGGCTGCCTTTTACTTGGCTGAACTTGACTCCTCCTATCACAATCCTGCTAGGTTCTGGGGCACCATCAAGGATATTGTAGGGCAGGATTCTGGCACCTCTCTACCAACTCAATTGTACCACAATAATGGTTCTATCTCTGGCAAAATGGAAGTTCTGGATGCCTTCAATAACCACTTCACAACTGCTGGCCTTGCCTTTGACACCTCTCCAGCTAATCTGCTGCGTGCTCAACTAAGCTCCCAGTACACTGGTACCCAGAGAGCTGATTCTTCCTTCTTCTTCAAACCCATCCTGTTGAAGCAAGTAGAGGATCTTTTAAGGCAGTTGGATATTAAAAAAAGTGCAGGGGCAGACTCTCTTGACCCCTACTTTCTAAAGATTGCATTTCATGTACTCGCAGTTCCCCTAACACATCTCTTTAATCTATCTTTAACCTCTGGTTCTATTCCTACAGTGTGGAAGACAGCCCAAGTGGTTCCCCTTCTAAAATCAGGGGATCCTATGGACCTTAATAACTACAGGCCCATTTCCATTCTTCCAGTGCTATCCAAGATGCTAGAGAAAATAGTGAGCATCCAGCTAAGAGAGTACCTTGATGATGCTAACCTCTTGAATCCAGCTCAGTCTGGGTTTAGGGCCAGGCACAGCACTATCTCTGCACTGGCCAAAGTTACAAATGACTGGCAAACTGAATTAGATAAAAAGAATAGTGTCTGTGCAGTATTTCTTGACCTAAGTAAGGCATTCAACAGTGTGGACCACGAGCTGCTACTCTCTTCCTTGCAGTCCATTGGCCTAGATCCACCCTCCCTTAAATGGTTCAGGTGTTACCTTATGGATAGGTCACAGCAGGTGAAAGCTGAAGGTGATCTATCCCCTTTAAAACCACTGCTAAGAGGAGTTCCGCAAGGATCTATCATGGGCCCTATCCTTTTTGCTATCTACATTAATGATATTGATTCAAATCTCACCAAAGCCACTGTCCACCTCTTTGCTGATGACACTGTTTTGTATGTCAGCAACCCCATCACCTGCAGTTGCCCATAACATCTTACAGGCAGAATTCTCATTGCTGCAATATCAACTACTTGAGAAAAAAGCTTCTTTTAAATGCAAAAAAAACAAAAGCAATGTTTTTCTCCAATCAAAGCTCCACCAGCACCTCCCAACTAAGCAGTCTCCCCCAGCTATGCACTATCCTTGGAGAAAATCTGGAGTATGTAGAAAAATTCAAATACTTAGGTGTGTGGATTGATAACAGACTTGACTTCACACATCATATTGAAGAACTGCTGAAAAAAACTTTGCCAAAGGCTTGGCCTATTCTATAGAATTAAACACTTCCTAACAAGAGACTCAAAGATGAGGTTAGTCCAGGCCACTTTTCTTTCAGTTGTTGACTATGCAGACTTCCTTTATAGTCACTGCCCCATCTCCTACTTAAGCAAACTGGATACCCTGTACCATAGAGCAATAAGATTCATAACAGATCTTCCAGTTAACACTCATCATCACTCTCTCTATGCTGCAGTTGGATGGGTTTCTCTACATCTCAGAAGGAACAGAAATGCAGCACTATGGATCTACAGAGCATTGTCTAAAAAACTTCCAAACTATATTCTAGACTGCTTCACCCAGGCCATAGCTAGCTCCTATGCCCTAAGAAGCAACAACCTCATCATGCTCAAAATACCTAAAGTCAACACCCGGCTAGGGAGGGTGGCAATCAGCTGTTCTCTAGCTATGGCTTGGAATACTCCACAGAAATCCCTAAAGCTGTCCAATCTTATGCCTATAGCATCCTTTAAACAGCTTTGCACAAGCTTTTTCGAAGAGAAATGCAACTGCTACCACAAGAGCTAGACTTGCCATTTCACAACCCCCCCTTCCAGACAGCCACCATATGTGGCATATTTTTGTTCCACAGTTCTCCTTCCCGGGCAGCCACCCTTTTTATAGTACCCCAGTTCCATTTAATTCTACCTAACTACCTACTACCTACCTAATCCTTCTCCCACTAATCACTGGCCCTTACATCATTCCTAAATGCTCCCCATTCATCCTAGTATTACATTATGCTGTGTGTATGCCTTGACTCCTATATTGGGATATGTATATACTTTATCTTTTGTATAGTTTTCCTGTAAACTACCTTGTCATGTATGTCTGAATCAACTTCTTACCCTTGATCATTGTATTTATAAGTGTTTTTTTTCTGTATCTGTTATGTATTAGTGCATTGATGTATATGTTGTGTACCTACTATCGAACCTTGACCTTATCAGGTCCATCTTGTGAATGAGCCTTGCTCAATGATGCTCGCCTAAATAAATAAAGATTTGATTGATTGATTGATTGATTGATTAATATGGTTTTAGGATAAAGCCGTATTTAGACCTGCATATAGGGTAGCCTTTAATTTAATAATCCAGAAAGACTCTCTTTTAAGTAACAGATTATTAAAATTCCCTCTACATGAGTTTTTATTAACTTTGTCTATAATAGTGAACAGCATTTTGTTCTTGCCTGTTTTCAACAGTACTCAAATGCAAAGCCATGGCATATAGGAGGCCTTTGCATTAAAAAGTATGCATATGCTCCCTAAGCTATTGTTTAAATAGTCTTTTTGTTTTCCCTACACACAATGCCTGGCATATGCATTGAACTAAGTAAATCACACCCATTGAGTTACATGTAATGAACTGCCTAATTTGAAACTCCTTGTCAACATTGCAGCTACTCAAAGTTCTGCAATTTTTCACTGATTCACAATAAAGGCAGTTTTTTCATCTAACACAGCCTTTCTTGCAGTCAAGCCAAGTTGTTACTTTGTTCTCTGTTGAGTGCCTGTCTACAAGTTTGTCCTTGAGTGTGGGGACCCTCCTATAAGACATGTGAGGTGGTCTACTGCCTCTTTCTCGTAGGGCAGGATCACTGCTTGAAACTTTCCAGTGTTTACTCACTATGGGCTTGATTCCACGATGGCTTACATTGGCACAAGATGATTTACACCAAACCCAATGGTGTAAATCGCAACCTGCACCATGCCTTACACCGGGTGCTATTCGAAAAGATGCCTTGCACCAAGCTGTATGCGGGTTGCACCAAATGTGGGATACACCACCCACTACACCGCAACTCACAATGACATGGAGCAAGGGTGGATTACGGCAGCAACTTCACCCTATTCCAATTGCCGTAACCCACTTACACAATTCTAGGAGCTGCAATGGCATAGCGGAGTTAGAACATCCCAGAGATGTTCTAAGGAGCATCTGTCAGTGCCATTTGATGGATGCTCACTCTGCTGTGCCATGATAGGCATACCACTGTGCTCCCTGTGCCTGCCCCAACACATCTATGCCCCCCACCCCTCTGAATGTTGGGAACCCCCAAGATCTGATAATCATTTTGCTCCTGCAAACAACAGTGCCACCAGGCCAGCCCCCCTATGCCCCCTGGTGCATGTGGCGGTGTTCTGGGGTGGGAGGCGCTTGGGCAGGTAGTCCACAGCTGGCTGTGACTTGCGGCATGCAGGGCTTTTGTGCCATGCCCGTGGCACTTGCCTATGCCTGCCGCAAGTCACAGGTCATATGTGCTTTGACCCTGCTGCTCTTGGAATATGGCGCAGGGTCCCTGGCATAGCAGCGAATGTCGCAACTCACATATGCCTGTGAATTGCGACATTTGTCTTAGAATTGGCCCCTATGTCTCTTACTTCTTTAGCCTGTGTGGAGTAAGTGGTCACAAAAATTAAAATGAGGTGTGTCCTGTGTTTTTTCTATTTCAGCCTTTGTTCTTTCCTTTAAAGGAATTCTCTGTCAGTTACATCTGCTGTGGTTCTTGCTGCCTGGATGTTTCTAGAGCTGTGACCTCTTTCCTTTAACCTGTGTGTCAACACTGCAGCTTCCTGTTGGCAAGCTGCTGTTGTGTTACAGTTATGGTGGATCCTCAGGAACTGACCTTTTGGAATGTTACACCTGATGTGAACATAAAGTGCTGCTCACTATTACAGAAAAAGTTAATAAAAACCCACTTGGAGGGAATTTTAATAATCTGTTGCTTAAAAGAGAGTCTTTCTGGATTATTAAATTAAAGGCTACTGTATATCCAGGTCTTAATACTAGCTTTAACCTAAGATCATATCTAGAGAAATGAAATGGTCTTTTTTTTCTGTGTGTGTTATTATGATAAATAGAGAGCTTGATTTTTGAAGCTGTAATTGCACTTTAGCAAATGTTATTGCCAGACAATGCTAGTTTCTCTTTTTACTGTGTCTTTCTTACCCCCCCACCCCATTCCTAGTCTCTACTCTCCCCCTTTTCCAGCTTTGTTATTTATTTACATTAATTATGTGTTTTTATACACTGGGATTAATATAGATCTTTAAAAATATTATTTATTAAAGAAGCTGTTTTAAGTAGGGTGCAATTAAGGTAGCACACATGTGATGCACTTTCACCAATGAATTTGAATGCACCAGAGTGATGTCATAATTGTCAGTTGAAAGTTTATGTATTTAGGGAATGGGTTGTTCTTAGTATAGCAGCTTTTGGGGATGAATCCATGGGGATCTGAAATGCGTCAAACATACTAAGAACCATGAATGGTGTGGTGTTCTTCTCAGATGTGCAATAAATGAAGTAAATAAGAAGTAAATAAGCTATTACCTGGTGGAGTCCTTGACTTACTATGCTAGTGAGTGCCCAATCTCCAAGTGACTGTGTTAATCTATTGTATTTTTGTCTGAGTATTTTAAGATAGTTTTACAATGTAGGCCAGATATTCAGAAATACACCAGTCCCCGACACAAGACTGGCACAGCACAAGTCAAGTGCACCATGGCACACCCAGAGCCATAATCAGAAGATACACCACCTGAAAAGCAGCAGCGCAATGTGACTGAATATGGCAAAGATGCACCATGGTGCAACCAGGGATGCACCAGCACAACCAGGGATGCACAGAGCAGACCTGAGCACAAACCCTGTGAGCAGGGAAGGAGCAACAGACAGAAGGAACACAGAACCAAGGCAGTACAAGACAAGGGGCACAGGACCCCCACCCAGAGCACACCCCGGACACAGATGCAGTGACCTGCAGGTACCAAAGGGCACCGGGGGACAGTGCACAGACAACCCCACCCCAATGAGCATGTGATAGGCACCGGTCCACAACCGTGACATGACAGCCATGCCAACAGAAGTGTCAAGCTACAGACACCCATTGGACTAGCACACCCTGTGCATAGGGCATGGTGCCAGTGGATGGGCCAAACACTAGGAGGATGAACCCAGTAGCTGGTGACCCACATGCCACACAATGCCACACAGGTCAGTTAAAGTACTGGTGAGAGGGACCACAGTGCTGGCCATGGTGGACATGAGCAGCACCACTAGCAGATGGCAGCACTGGCAGACAGGAGCATGATGTGCATGTGCCGCCACAGGCTGCACCGGGACACAGGCTGCACTGGGACACATACAGAGCAGGGGCACGGTGCACATGGCCAGTGACCACAGGGTCAATGGCCCATGTGGCTGTGGGAGGACAGCCAGGACAACAGCCATGCCCAGTGGAACAGGGGCAGCAACACAAACAGACTGCACCACAGACATGTCGGCTGGCAGGGTCCATCAGGCACAGCAGGACTGCCCATGGTGACCAGCTAAAGGACAGCACACACAGAACAACCCACTGGCCCCATGGAAAACCACTGCACCACCCCATCCTGTCTGCATGTTGCTGACAGATGCATCCACTAGGCAATATATGTGACCCCACACCAACACCTTGGTAGACCTAACCAGCCACCCACCACCCTGGTGGCGCAGGGACACAAACAATGGGAGCACCACAGCTGGCAATCACAACCAATAGCACAAGACCCTGGGCAACCTGCATCCCCATGGCCATGGCTGGCCCATTTAACCATGCCCAACCACACTGGACCATGATGTACCCAGGGCACAATCCATAAAACCCTACCATGGACCAGTGGCCATGGACCATGCCCACCCAAACAACACCTGCACGCTAGCAATGGAGCCCTGTCACCTGCCCAGGCACCCCACTGTGTACTCTGCCAGCCCCCACATGCCCCATGGACAGGAGTTATCCCCAGACACCCACCACACAGGAGAACACGGCTGGTCTGGCAGTGGAGAACAAGGGACAGTGTACCGAACCACCTGCAATGGACACCACACCCTACGTAGCCCTTCAGCATGTAGGTCATGGACACTGTCCACCTGCAGGTGCAGCAACTCACAGGTTGCTGGCACAATGACACCAAGGTCCTGGTCCCCACCCCACACGACCATAGACGATACATCCCTGCAGTATGCCACAGGCACGCAACCCCCCCCCCATGTGCAGGACAGTGCACCCATGGATGGTGTGATCCACAAGACCCCAGGGGGGCCATGCCACCAAGGGGACCTGGATCCTGTGCATGTCACCCCCACCTGTGGAGGGGTTGTGGGATAACAGATAGACCAGACATTGAACTTCAGGTTCAACACACAATCTCTGTGTGATATTTATTCAAAATACAAGAAATAAGCTTCTACAATGCAATATTCCTTCTTCAGTACATCAGTTTGCAGCAACAGACTATGAATGTCCTTCCTCTGCACTTAGCCAGCAACTACTGACACTGATCTCTGATCCTATCCACTAGTTGAGATGTAGCCACCACCCCTATGCAGGCCCCATTTGCTTGGGTAGTGGGGCCCAAACAAAAAAAAAAAAAAAAAAAAAACAAGCTATAGACAAAGCATCTCAATGCAGAATCACTGAAAGAAGGTTTACCCCAAAGGGCACTGGCAACAAATCAAGTTTCAAAGAAATACAACAGCATACATACTTCCATAATGCAATGCATCATTGGATATATGCAAATCATCATGACATTTCTTACTGAAGTTTACAACAATATACGTGCATTTTAAACAACTCAACTAGCTTAATTTCTATAATAGTCACCTAGTACTTTTTACCATTATCAAAACACGAAGTGCCATGGTATTTTCAACATTTACAGGTTTCATAAACATAAAGTATGTACATCACGGTATTTTATAACATAGTGCTATTACATACTAAATCCAACAACAATGAACACAACCTGTTTTACATATACTCTGAAGTCACCACAATAACCTCCCTGTATGAAAACCTGAGAGGGAAAAGGAAAATTAAAGAGGACACTATAGCATAGCCAAGAAAGGGAAGGGGGTGCCAGGAGGTGGCCAACCTTATGGACTAGAAATAGCAAAGGATAGATTAGGCTAAGAAATACAAGAACTGTTGCAACAGATTTAAGAAAAGATCGGTCCTCAAGAGTGGTAGGAGCACCTGGTCACATATCCCCCACCTTAAGAGGGAAGCAGTTATTGCAGACTGCTTACCACCTTCCTGTCCAAGGAAGGGATGGAGCTTCTACCCATCCATCTTCAGAAGTTCTATCTCAGGGTCACTATTGATGATAAACATTTCATGATAAACACAGTGGATATCATCATTCTTTACCCTGTGGCATTAACGCATTTCTCAACAGAGACTAACGGTACATTCTGATCTCCTTTTAGGGAAAGTCTGTTATATTTCTTAACCAAAAATCTGGATGGCTGTAAAGTCCAGTACCATAGAAAGACTTTCTCTGGGGTGAGTAACTACCTGCTTCAACCCCACCAGACAAGTCAATTTTAAGCAGGGGCCCATTCCTAGATTCAACCCCTCTACATAAACCCACTATAACTCTTGATTAATTTCGCCTGTTACAGATATAGACACCTGAAGGTAGACACTCAATGTGTTACCCCAGCGCAGGTTCCAATCCATTTTCCACCCACTTCTCCTTCGTAGGTTTTCACTCAGAAAATAATAAAACACACGTACCACCTCAGACTCCTTGTCTGCTCTTGAGTACCCCTTTCTTTGACATCAGACCCGGCCCCGATCAAACATGCTACACTTTTGCCTACAGAAAGGGATCATTGCAGAGCCACCTTTGGCCTTGCATGCAACCAACTGGACCCCTCTGTCTTTCACAAAATGTCTGTGGGAATATGGAAGGAGCAATAGTAGTTTCTACTCCCCTATTTTAACCTTTTATAACTTATGACCCCAAATCCTTGGTCATCTTATCCCCAGGCAGTTCTCTACAGAAACCTGCAGGACGCCAAGGAACCTCCCATACTGAATATCCTGCAATGTTAAACAGCAGGTTCCTAAACCTTTTAACTCTGGGGTGTCTTATTAAACATCCTTTTAATTACTGTGCTATTTTCAGCCATCTGTTTCCATCTAATACCTTGTAACCTATGTGAGAGTTTCCCTTTTTCCAAGGGTGACATTTTTTTAAATGACCTCTACCCTCTTTAACTTTAATGTACTGTAACAGTTTGACAATATTAGTATTTTTTGCATGCAGTATACCCTAGTCAATACTGTTAGTTAGCTGTGTCAATACAAGAGAAAAGTCCCTTCAGCCTCATAGGCTTCTTCTTGCTTGCTTGGAGTCTTCAACACCAGCACAATATCACTAAGCAGTCTTATCTGGGGTCTCACATTCAGGTTCCATACCTGCATCTCTGACCTCCAACAGGTAACATCCTGGGAACACAGGAAATAAAAGAAACATTCTGCTTAGTCAGGGGGTCCTCCTCAAACTGAGCCCATGAAAAATTCTCCTCTGACTCTGTATCTAGACTCTTTGGCAGGAATTTCTTGAGCACCTGGCACCAGTGTTATGCCTCTCTGCGTAGTTGGTCTGCCTACAGCCACTGCCCACTCATCCAGTGGATCATCCTCATCAGGGTCTCCACCTCTGGGGTATTGTCTCTCACACTTCCAATCTGCCTTGACATGCATCTCTCCATCTTTTTCAGGCTTGACCTTCCTCTGAGCTGTCAGGTCCAGCCCAGACAGCAGCTTCTCTCCATCTGTCAGCCATGGTTCTGGTCAGAACTCCACAGACCTTCTTCTCTCGGTTATCCTCTGGCAACTCCTGGTGCATCGGTCCACCTGGGATATCTGGGTGATATCCACCCAAAAAGGTCCCTCTTTGGCTAGTCCAGATGCTTCCAGCAAGTTATCCCACTTCTGACACCAAGTCTGTGGAGGAGTTGTGGGATAACAGATGGACCAGACACCGAACTTCAGGTTCAACATACAATCTCTGTGTAATGTTTATTCAAAATACAAGAAATAAGCTTCTGCAATGCTGTATTCCTTCTTCAGTACATCAGTTTGCAGCAACAGACTAGGAATGTCCTTTCTCTGCACTTAGCCAGAACATATTGACACTGATCTCTGATCTAATTCACTAGTTGAGATGTAGCCACCACCGCTAGGCAAGCCAATTTGCTTGGGTAGTTGGGGCCCAAAAATAAAAAGAACAAAACAAGCTATAGACAAAGAATCTCAATGCAGAATCACTGAAAGAAGGTCTACCCCAAAGGGCATTGGCAACAAATCAAGTTTCAAAGAAATACAACAGCATACATACTTCCATAATGCAGTGCATCATGGGATACATGCAAATCATCATGACATTTCTTACTTAAGTTTACAACAATATACATGCATTTTGAATAACAGAACTAACTTAATTTCTATAATAGTCACCTAGTACTTTTTACCATTATCAAAACACCAAGTGCCAAGGTATTTTCAGCATTTACAGGTTTCATAAACATAAAGTATATACATCATGGTATTTTATAACATAGTGTTATTACATATTAAATCCAACAACAATAAACACAACCTGTTTTACATATACTCTGAAGTCACCGCAATAACGTCCCTGTATGAGAACCTGAGAGGGAAAAGGAAAATTAAAGAGGACATTATAGCATAGTCAAGAAAGGGAAGGGGTGCCCATAGGTGGCCTACCTTATGGACTAGAAATAGCAAAGGATAGATAAGGTTAAGAAATACAAGAACTGTTGCAACAGATTTAAGAAAAGGTCGGTCCTCAAGAGTGGCAATAGCTCCCAGTCACACCACCCCCATGTCGCACACAATGGTGCAGCAACCCACCGTGTCCAGACACTGACACATCTGACCCATGTGCACCCAGGTACACATGCCAAGGCCATGGGACACAGCGGTTCACCCAAAATTGACCCCACAGTCCCCACGTGGCTGGTGCCAGTGACCCACCCTGCACAGGTAGTGACCCCATGAACAAGGAAACAACAGCTGCAGCATGGCTCCCCATGCCACCTGCAAATCAGATACAGACACAGGAATGTATCAAAATATCAGGTTTATCAAAAACAATGGTGAACAATACAAACAGCAAAATGAGGCATGTGATGGGGTAAGTGACAGGGGGACAGGGATACGGGAGGGGTCTGTACAATTGGAGGTGTGACTGCAGGGGAACAGGAATGGAATGGGTGGGGGCTATATACACTGGGATCCATCAATGTCAATGCAGGGACTGCTCCAGGCCCTGCAGGATGCTCTTGATGCCCACCGTGACCCACAGTATTCTCCTCTGGAGTGCCACCGCTAGTCCCAGGCCCTGCATTCTCCATATGGCACCCCTCCTGGCCACTGTCTGATGTGCATCTAGTGGAAGGGATGAGAGGGCAATTACTGCACTGCACAAATGACCACCGTACATACACAATGCACAGTGGACAGTGGGGAACACACCACAGGGGAACCACAATGGACCTGTGCCATGTGGTCCACCCCAGCTATCCAAAAGGCACACCACAATGGTGCTGACAGGCAGACAGTGTGTCACACTGTGCCCATGTATGCATGAGCATGGGCACACTGCACAGGGTGGCAGCACTGTCACTGCACACAGGGTGGTGGCCATGCACACAACCCCCCCATAGCCAGCCACATGCCACCAATGGACGTGCCATAGTGGAATGCCAGATGGACAGTGCACCACACACAGCCAATCTGACACTTGGCCAGGGCACCCATGCCTGTACACTGCATCCACTGCCAACCCACACTGACAGTTAACTCCAATGTGACCACACTTACTTGCCCCTTGCTGACCCCTGCACATTGTGCCTTGTGGCCTACCCAGGCCTCTCTGGTTGTCCACAGCCTCCCTGGCCTGCCTGCTGTCCTCCAGCCCTGAAGGAGACATGTAGAGAAAAGGACATGAGTACACATGCATGAATGGCCCCCTGCCACCCCACAGCCCGCTGTGTGCTGGCCTACACCCAGCAGTCCCCTAGCCCACACGCCAGCATGCCCACAACATGTGCTGTGGAAATGCATGATGCCTGTGGTTATGCAGACAAGCACCACCCAGCAGCGGACCACACCACACAAATGTAGCACACTGTGGTTGGGCACATGGGCATGCACACCACTTGCACTCACCTACCTGGCTGTGGCACAGCCCCACAATGCAACCATGCTTGCATCCAGTGCAGGACATCTAGATTCCATCTCTGCAGGTCGCCATATCTGTGGCAACACTGCTCTGCAGTCCTGGCCACACCCGTCTGCCTCACTAGGGCCCTTGACACACTGGGCTACACCTGACCCCATGCCTGCTGGAGTGGCCCCTGCTCATAAAGCTGGGCCACTGCCACCAGGTTCACCAGCTCTACATCCATCCAATTGTGCACTCAACAGTCTCATCTGCTCGCCATTTCCAAATGCTGCATAGTTCTGGACATTTGCAGTGGAAAGCGCACATGGGGACAGCAGGTGTACAATGCATGATATGGGGTGACATGCCTCAATCATGCATCTTGGATATGCATGATGCCGATGCGCAATGCAGGTGCACAGTGTGTTTCCTGGCATGTGCACCACACCATGACCCATCATTGAGTGGTGTCATGACCCCAAGCCGGAGGTGACAGTTTGTGACTCCATGCAGGGTCTCACATGTGTCAGAGATGTGCCACACACTGCATCGTGCATATGCCCAATTGGGGCCAGTTAACCCAGGTCCATCTTGCAAATGAGCTTCTGCTCAATGATGAACGCCTGGTTAAATAAAGACTTGATTGATTGATTGATTGATTGATTGACAGTTTGCCTGGGCTTGCGCAATGCAACTCCAGTGATGCGTGTACAATAGCACAGTATTGCACATGACACACTGGGTGCATGATAGGCATGTGCAATGGAGTGTGCACATGCACACTGTGTTAATGTGCACTGCACATGCACGGGACATGCTCCATGGTGTTGCTCTGGTGCAACTCAGTTGGGCACGGCACAAGTTTGCGATATTCAACCCCCACATACAAATGACTCATCTGCCAGTGCGTGGTGTTTTAGGGTGCATTAGCATACCATTACCATTGCACACAAGCATATTTGCATGCAATGCACCTCATAAGTGCCAGGGAACAGCACAGGCCAGGGACCAATATTGCAACCTTTCTAGGTAAGTGGTTGCTGGCACAGGCACACACAGCCATGCATCAGCACTGCAATGGAGGACTGCCGATGGACATGCTGGCCCTGACACACTGTGCTGTCATTGTTCACAGGTGGCAATATGTTGGGACAAGAGGAGGGTGAGAAGCATGGGACTGCAGCAAGCACAGGCCAAACTTCACTAAGGGAGAGACAGATGCCCTGTTAGAGGCCTACCTTGACAGGGAGCCCCTGTTGAGTGGTGCCACAGGAACACCACACGACAGGTCAGTCGGCTGGGATGGGGTTGTGACCTTCATGAACCAGCATGGCAGACACCAGCATTCTGCTCAGGAGTGCCACAAGAAGGTTGGGACGGACAATTGGTGTATTAAGAAGAAGGTGGCAGCCATACGAACATCCCGCAGTGCCACCAGTGGAGGGCCATCAACTGCACCCACACTGATGCCCATGGAGGAGCTAGTTGCAGCCACCATACGCCATACTGCAGTGGAGGGTGTGCCCAGAGGGAGATTCCAGACAGGTGGCAGCCCATCACTGCATGGTATGTATGTTACTCACACACACACTATCCTAGCAGGTGTGTGCCAGGGCATGCCTGTGTGCATGTCGCTGGTCCACATGCCACATGTGCATGTGCTCACCACCATACTTGGCATACCGCTGGCCAATGGTACCAGCCACATGCACCTGGGGGGACTCATGGGGGCTACCGCACCACTAACCATACCATCTTCTCTTACAGCACCATCATGCCTCCGTGCAGAGGATGGGGCAGTGGCCACATCCACGGCCACTGTGGATGGACCCTCAATGTCTACCAGCATCCATGGTCCAGACAGGCTGCGGCTGAGCACCATGGTGCTAGTAGGCATCCTTGGCCTGGGGTCGGACCAGGCCCTGGATGAGTTCCTGCAGGATGCCAGCCTGGAGGTGCTGTGTGCAGATACTCAGCTTGGGGCGGGGTCCAGCTCTGATGATGACATCACACTGATTCTGGACAGCATGAGGGACATTGTGGAGGAGTTGCCCCTGCCTGCCTCACAGGTATTATCAGGGCCCAGCACTGTGCCCACAGCTGCACAGCCACCTCCCATCCCCGCAGGTGCAGTGGTGTGTTCCGGCACTGTTGCTCCCAGCATGGGTGGTGGTGCTGTTGCAGCTGCAATGGCATAGGCCACCACCCAGCAGATGGACAGGTGGCAGCATGTGGGTGTCACTGGGCAGCACGACATGGGTCCTGCCACCGGTGCGCCTGCAGTATCCTTACCTCCTCTATATGGCCCACTCTTCAGCATCCACCAGAGCAGGAGGCTAGGCAGCATGGCAGGTCACCCACAGCCGATCTGCGGCCTGGCCAGGAGGTGCAAGACGTCGATAGGCTGGCTGAGCACACCCGGTTGCTGTGTGAATCAGTTGAGCAACAGGCACTGCTTGCCACTGGTGTGTGGGCACTGTGGTCAGAGGTGCACCAGCTGGCTGAGCAGCAGGACAGGGGCACTGTGCAGATCCTGGACGGGCCATGCCACGTGCAGGAGGCCATGCCTGCAGCTTTGGACCACATCACAAGTGCCAATGTGGCTGGCTTTGCATTGCTGGCTGCCACTGGGCTTGGCCATGTGCTAAGGACACCCTGTAGTGTGCAGTCCACCCCACAGTCCTGGCATCTGGCGACCCCATCCCAGTGGACACCGGGCTCCAATGTCAGCATCCCAGGCATGCCAAGGGCTAGCCTGCTTAGCCATCTACATACTCCTGTGAGGACATGGTTGTGGTCCCGCACATCAACCCCTGGGGGCATCTGACACACCCTCCATTGATGATCCGCAGCCTGCATCTGCCAGTTGGCCCTGGCATGACCACCCACTTGGCCATGTCAGCCAAGGGACCATGTGGTTGGCCTGAGGTGTGTGTGCTGCCCTGACCCGCTGTCTGCTGCTGCTGCCCTGTGCACATGTGCTATGTTGGTGCAGCATGTTTGTGGTGGCATGCATGCGTGTTGTGCAGCATGCCTCCCATGTGTGCTTCCTGGGCTGCTGAGATGTGTGACATGGGTATGATGAGGGCAGGCCCATGCTGGTTGTGCCTGTGCACTGGTGTCATGCTTCTGATCCATGCCTTGTTCCACTGCCTGTGTGTGTGTGTGTGTGTGTGTGTGTGTCTCTGCACATGCCTGTGCTGCGTGTGTGTGTGTGTGTGTGTGTGTACAGCCATGTGCCAGTGCCTCCGCCATCCCTGCTGTGCAGCCCATTCCATGCATGCATCCCACCATGTACATCCCTGCCTGTGTGTTGTGTGGTGGTCTGTGTACCCAATGCATGTATGTCACTGCACTTACCTGCAATCACCATAGTGTTCCTGGGCGATCGTGCTGCGATGTCGACATGCCAACTGTACCAAGCAGGGGTCCCTTCATCCAGGGGGTGGCTCCCCACCTCCCTCTGGCCCATTGTCACTGTCATCCCCACTACTGTTGCCCTCATCAGCCTTGACAGCTATCCCATGGTCAATGGCCATGTTGTGCAGTATGCAGCAGGCCAGGAATAGGCCACAGGCTTTGGAGGGGCTGTATTGTAGGGCACCGCTTGATTGTCTTGTCAACAAAATCGCACCTTTAGCATGCCAAAGACATACTCAATCATATTGCACATGCTGGCACGTGCCTCATTGTACGTCTCCTCTGCTGGTGCCGACGGTTGCCAGTAGGGTGTGAGCAGCCAGGGCCTCAGTGGGTACACGGAGTCACCTGTGTGGAGATTAACACGGTTAGCCCTGCACTATGCTGTTCCATGCACTTTGCCCTGTCCCCAATGCCTACACCACCACAACCATCCTGTCTGCCCCCACCCCTGGGGCTGTCACACCCATGACCCCTGGCCTGTGCCGTACTCACCCACTAGGTGGCCCATGGGGATGTCCCCACATTCTAACCTGTGGCACAGTTCAGAAATGTGCCAGATGAATGCGTCATGTGCACTCCCAGGGTGTATGGCGCAGACACTGATGATGACCCCATGGCATCGCACACCACTTGGCAGTTGATGGTCCAGTTCCTCTTTCTGTTGATATGCACATTGCCCTCAGTGCCAGGTGGCATGCAGATGCCCACATGGGTGCAGTCAGTGGCACCAATCATGCCAGGCATGCATGCTACCCTGTGGAAGTCCTGCATGTTTGCTATACCTGCCGCCTGTGTGCTGTGGAAACATATGAACTCTGAAGCATGTGGCAGCAAGTGTTGAGGAACTGGGTGAGGAGGTGGGATGTGGCTGACTGGGTGATACCTGTGGTGTCCCCTGTTGATTGTTGGAAGGTGCCTGTGGCAAGCAAATATATGACAGCAGTCACCTTAGTCTCCACAGACATGGCATGACTATGTCTGGTGGGTGCCTGCATCTCCTCACTGCACAGCTTGCAGAGCTGCCTCAGAATGGCCCTCTTCAGGTGGTACAGGCCCACAATCTTGGTGTCACTATAGTTCTCAAATGTGATGTGGGCACAGTACTACCTGTGTCAGGCATACAACCACAGGACCCTCCGTCAGCCACATAGATGTTCCTCCTGCCTCTTCACACCCCTTATTACTACCTCCATTAGAAATGGGGCACTCTCCATCCCTCTGTCTGTGTGTCTGCCCCCCTGGGCAGCTGGGTGACTGTCTGTCTGTCTATCGGCCTCTATGTCTGTCTGTGTCACTGTTTGTGTCCCTATCTTACTCCCTCTCTCCACCTCTGTCTCTCTCTCTCTCTCTCTCTCTCTCTCTCTCTCTCTATATATATATATATATATATAAAATCTCACTCTGTCTCTCTCCTTCCCTCTCTCTGTCACTGGGCACGAGGTTGTGCATCTGCTGTCTGTGTGTTTGAGCCATGTTTTTATAGGAACAAGTCTGCCAGGAGCATCTTAGGTTTGTTCTGGACTTGCGCCATGGCTTCATGGTTGAACATCCTGTTGTGCCGCATATTCATGGGAACACCCCCTACACTTGTACTGCATACATTATGTTTGTGCCATGGCACAATGGTACTTGTGCTGCACAGCCACTATCTTTCAATAGCGCTCTGCAGTACAAGTTCAGTGTTGCGCTGGCACAACTGCTCTGAATATCTGGGCCTGCATATATTTAAAAAATATTTTAGATACATGTCAACTACATAAAAAGTATATCTATTAAATATTCAAGGTATATAAGTAGGAATATAATATATACACCTCCTGTACTCACAGTTACTAGAAAAATAGACCACTTAGGCTCACCTGCCCAACAGGGTGAGCATTATTACTGTGCACTCCCTTATCTTGCTCTGGGCCCACTCTATCCCAATGTGACTCCTCTTTGCCTACCTGCAAGCCTTACAACATTGCTGCCTGGAACGATGAAACCACACTGTACTTCTTCCTACTGCCTGCAATGTAAATCCCTGCTGGTACTGTTGCTTGTAGTGTCCCTGTGTGCTAATTCTCTTTAATGTAATCCTTCACTTGTTTTTGCCTGATGTTCATGTATGTACCTTGTAATCTCCCGGGTCACACCTGAAAATTGTTCATGTATGTACCTTGTAATCTCCCAGGTCGCACCTGAAAATAGGCACTTGACTGTCTAGTGTACTTACCTGATTAACAAAAGCAAATAAATAATAAGCAGATATATAAAATATATATCATGCACCTATAATAAATAGATCATGGACATATATTTATGATGTATCTAAAACATATCTGTCACATATATTCTGCAAACAAATCAGATATTTCAAAATCATCCAATTTGAGATATGCTGCATGTACTTCAGGCATATGATCAAACATGTATTTGAAATATACTTTTATAAATGTATCTAAAACATATTTATTTTCCATATGGGGTAGCCCTCCTGCAAGAAACTCATCTTACACCAAAAAAAGCCTTGAAGCTCAAGAGGGATTGAGTAGGTTCAGAGCTACACTCTGTGTTCAATAGATATAAACAGTTGCTTTCCTTGTTTTTTCATAAGCGGTTATCTTGGAATATTTTGAAAGATAACTCAGATCCAGGGGGGACGATGGGTGCTGGACGAAATTAACAGTCCTGACATACACTTTGTTCTTGCAGAGATCTATGGTCCCAATGAAGGGGCCCAGGTTTTTTTATACCCAGTTGGCTCACACTACTTCACAGTTAAATCAGAACAACCTCGCCCTTTTATTAGGAGGAGATTTCAATTTGCCGCCAGATGATGTTCTTGATCGCAGTACCCCCTCTGGCCGAAACTACAGTGCTACCTCCACTGCACTTCAAGCTCTATGTAATGAGTATGCTCTTTCAGATAGGTGGAGACTATTGCACAATACTGCTAAGTAGTACTCTTTCTTCTCCTCAGCATATAAGTCCTATAGCCACATTGATTACTGGCTACACTCTCCCATGCTTTCGCAGGCCCTGGTTCAAGTGGAAATTGGCAACATGGTCCTGTTGGACCATGCTCCAATGTCTATTTCCTTTCAATGCTCCCCATTCAGGAAAGGACTAATAGATGGTGTCTTGACCCACTTCTCCAGCATGACCCTAAATTTCATGACTGTATCACACAGGAGACTACAGTATGTCATACTTCACCCACAATAGTACACCAGAAGTTAGCCCAGCTACTTTATGGGAGGCTTATAAGGCCTACTTAAGGAGGGTCATAGGAAAATTCACAAACAGTAGGAGGAAGGAGTGGGAAGAGGAGAAAAATAAATGGGCACAGGAATTGCAGTATAGGGAGCTACAATTTAAGCTTGGAAATTATACCTCTAACTTCTGCCTATTAGCCATCACCTCCTTAAGGTATCATCTAAATGTTCTTTTGTCTTGCAAAGCAGAATTAGCATTATTTAAACTAGACATAGGAATTGGAAGGGAGGTGAATAGGCTGGATTATAGCTTACACACTGATTAAAGATGCAGAAACATTAAGGCATATGGGATCCTTGCATAATGAGCAAGGGCATATTCGCACATGCCTACGAAATTAATCTAATCATGAAATGCTTCTATGAGACTTTGTATATGGGCAGCAACCCTGTGTCAGAAGAATGTATTCAGCACTTTCTAGACCATTTGAAGTTACCTAGCCTCTTTGAGTAAGACCAAACATCCCTCAGTGCATCCCCTTTCCTAGCTGAGGTGATGAAATCCATAAGGGTCCTCTCCCCCGAAGGTGCCAGAAAAGGATGGCATCCTAGTTGATCTGTATAAACTGGTTCCTGATTTGGCCGCATCTTGGCTGAAGGAGATATATGACCATGCTAATGCAATGGGGATCTTTCCCCCGTCCCTTAGATGTGCAGTGATCACAGTCATAAACAAAAAGGTAAAGAGCCTTCCCAGTGTACCAACTGAAGACCCATTTCACTCAGAAATGCTGACTGCAAAGTGCTTGCAAAGATTCAGGCTGCTCGGCTTGAGTCATTGCTCCCACAGTTGGTGCACCAATCACAAGCTGGTTTTGTTAAGTGTTGGACAGGGTCTGACCACATGCGCTCCTTTTTTAATTTAATGTGTGCTGTGAAACCTGTATGCTCACCTGTGACAGCCATCTCAATAGAATTTGAGAAGGCTTTGGATTTGGTGTTCTGGTTCTTTCTTTATGCAGCACTATCCTATTTTGGTTGTAGTCATTATTTTCTTAAGTGGATCCAGATATTATACCATTCTCCTTCTGCTAAGGTTCTTACCAATGGATGCTTGTCTGACTTGTTTCCATTATAAAAGGGAACCAGACAGGGCTGTTCCCTTTCAACCCTTCTGTTTCTGCATTAGAGTATTTAGCAGTTGCTATCTGCTCCCATCCAGAAAATAAAGTGATTCCCATAGAATCTCAGACCTATTTCATTTTAATTTATGCAGATGACCTCTTGGTGTTCACCTCCACTCCACATACATCTGTACCCTCTATAATGCAAATCCTACAGATGCTTTTGAAGATATCCAGCCTCTGGGTGAATATGTCTAAAATCCATGTTCTCCCCCTTACCTCAAATTGCCCTAGTGCTCCTTTTCCAGCAACAGGCCTCATGTGGGCCCTGCAGGGTATTACATATTTGAGGATTCAGATTAAGATGGACCTTGCCGTGATACCATATGGCAACTTCAAGCCTCTCCTTCAAACTATACGTACTGAATTTGACTAAAAGAAATCATTCAACTTGTCCCTTGTGGGGAAATTTGAGGCACTGTGCATGATGACGCTTCCTGAGATATTATACCTATTAAATAATTTGCCCCTCCCATTATCCAATACATGGTTTGATAATTTAGACAGATATATCAGCTCCTTTCTCTGGGATGGAAACTTCCACATTATAGTGGGGCCAAACTCCAAGACCACTGGTTGGGTGGGGGGAGCTTCCCTGGTGTAAAGCCTAATACTTAGCATTCATTGGAGCATACACTCTGTGTTGGTTCTGGGATGAAGCAAAATGTCTCCCCTTCTGGATCAATAGGGAATCTTTGGCACTTTCAAGTTTTGTCTGGGCAGAACTAGGGGATTCAGTTTGTACCTTAAGTGCAGGCATCACATTTCAAGGGATTAGTGTGGTTTGAAATTCAAGTGTGTAACTAACTGACATTCGGTGGGCTTCCCCATTTTATTTGGGCAGGACTAGGAGATTCAATTTGATGGTAAGTTTGTGAGTGTTTGTAATTGGCTGAGTCTGTACTTTAAGTGCAAGCATCATATTTCAGGGGATTAGTGTGGTCTGAAATTCATGTGTGTTCCTAACTGACAGTCAGCAAGAAAGGGAGTTGTTTGTTTTTGGATGCTGCCAGGAATAACCCCCCCCCCCCACAAGGCTCTAACTCCTTATATAGGGTGTGGAACCACAGGGGAGTACACCAATCTGTACATACCTACCCAGGAAGGGGAGGAGCCAGTAGTTAAAGGCTAAACATGAGAAGGCTGCAACAAACATGATGGAAGTAGTGCATTGCAGTGGCTGTGGAATGGCTGTCTTCAGGGAGACATTCTGGAAGCTGTGATACTGCCCTATTTGCAGGAACCTCTCTGGGTGGAGGGAGAAAGTCACCTGTCTCCAAACCGAGCTGGCCAGGTTACAGGGGGTTTTCATCCCCACCCAGATGCCAGCGAGTCCACAACTGAAACTTCAAAGGATGACCAGGAGGTGGAGTGGTTGAGTCATGGTGGAATCAGTGAGGGTATGGGAAGGGAGTCTGAGACACATGCATATGGGACTGTACTCTGAAAGAAACATAGAAACATAGAAGTTGATGGCAGAAGGAGACTGCTAGGTCCATCTAGTCTGCCCACTTGTTTCAGACTATTTTAACACTCTAGTTGCCCTTTGTAGTAAGGGCTCTCTTGTGTCTATCCCATGCATTCTTGAATCCCCCCACAGTGTTGACCCCCACAACCACTTGGGGCAGGCTATTCCAGGTGTTCACCACTCTTTCTGTGAAATAAAACTTCCTGGTGTTGGTAGTGAACATCTCTCCTTGCAGCCTGGGTCATGTCACCTGGTCCTGGAGCCCTTCTTGAAGTGAAAACGTTCTTGTGCCTGTACCTTGTTAATGCCTTTTATGTACTTGAATGTTTCAATTATGTCTCCTCTCTATTCTCTGCTCCACGGAGTACTTATTCAGTTCTCTAAGTCTTTCTGCAAAGGATATGTACTGCACACCCTGAATCATTTTTGTGACCTTTCTCTGTATTGTTTCCACATGGTCAATATCCTTCCTGAGGTGAGGCCTTCACAATTGGACTCCGTATTCCAGGTGAGGTCTGACCAGCGATCTATTCAGTGGTAGTACACCACCTCTCTCCTCCTGCTTATGATTCCCATCCCAATGCAGCCCAGCATTTTGTTGGTTTTCAATGTTGCCTTCTCACACTGTTTACTAACCATTAAGTCATCCGAGATTATGATTCCAAGATCTTGTTCCTGGTTTGAGGCCACCAGTCTTTCACCTTCTAGGTAATACTCCTTACTTTGATTTTTCTTTCCTATGTGCATGACCTTGCACGTTTTGGCATTAAATCTCAGCTGCCACACTCCAAACCACTCTTCTAGTTTCTTGAGGTCAGCTTCCATCTTGCTCACTCCTTCTGAGGTGTTCACCCTGTAACATATCTTGGTGTCATCTGCGAACAGACACACCTTACCTTCCGGTCCATCAGCAATGTCAGCTATAAAAACACTGAAGAGCAGGGGCCCCAGCAGTGAGACCTGGAGCACCCTGCTGGTCATCCTGCCTTCCACTGATTGCATTCCATTAACCTGTACCCTCTGGGTTCTGCCTTGTAACCAGTTTTGTACCCATCTGACTAATTCTGGACCAACCCCTGTTTGGTCAAGCTTCTTCACCAGCCTTCTGTGTGGAACTGAGTAGAAGGCCTTACAAGTCTAGGTAGACCACATCTACTGACCAACTGTGGTCCACTATTTTTGTAGCATAGTCAAAAAAGTCAAGCAGATTTGTCTGGCATGACCTACCTGCTATGAAACCATGCTATTTAGGGTCTTGTTGGCCACTAGTTTTGAGGAATGCTATGATCCTCTGTTTGAGTAGTGTCTCCATTAGTTTCCCTACTATAGATGTGAGGCTCACTGGTCTGTAATTACTAGCCTCCTCGCAATTGCCTGATTTGTGAAGTGGAACCACTATTGCCTTTTTCCAGTCTTCAGGTACCACACTGCTCTTCAAGGATTTCAAGAATAGAAGTGCCAGAGGGGCTGCTAATTCTGCCCTAAGTTCCTTAAGGATTCTGGGGTGCATCTTGTCTGGTCCCATGGCTTTGTCTGCTTTTAGTTTATTTAGTGCATCCCGTACTTCGACTTCTTTAAAGGGACTCTTGTCTACCACTGGTTCTTGGGTGTTGTGTTTTTTCAGGGCTGGGCCACCCCCTGAGTCTTCTTTGGTAAACACTGAGCAGAAGTATTTGTTGAGGATTTTGACTTTCTCTTCATCATGTTTGGTGCATTTCCCTTCTTCAGTAGCAATCTTTACTGTCTCCCTTTTGCTTTCTTACGTTCCCTAATGTATCTAAAAAATGATTTGTCTCTTCTCTTTGCCCCTTCTTCTATCTTTTCCTCTGTCTGGGCTTTTGCCTTTCTAATTTGTTTGTTAGACTTTCTAAGACTCTCTATTTTTTTCCTTTTACGACTCCCAGTCATTCTTTCTCAGTTTCGGTTTCCTGGTATTATGCTGTACGCCTTCTTTTTTTTCCTTGACTGTGGTAGCTACTTTCTTGGAAAACCATAGCAGATTTCTTTTTCTTTTTGCTTTGCTAACCCATCTGACATATTGATCTGTGACAGTCTTTATTGGTCTCTTGAGTCTCTCCCACGTGACCTCCACCTCTTCAACTTCTATTTCCATTAACTGACTACATATGTTGTTCCTCATTTTTTAGAAGTCAGTCTTTCTGAAATCGAGCACCTTTGCCTTTGAGTGGCTGGTGTCCTGTGTTATGTTTACCTTAAAGTTTACCATTCAATGGTCACTGTTGCCCATATGGCATCCCACTTCAATGTTCTTGATCCTTTCCGAGTTTGTGAGGACAAGATCGAGAATGGCATCTCCCCTTGTTGGGGTTTTAACAAGTTGGCACAGTCCCGTGCCTTGTAGTGACAATAAGAAGTCCCTACTTCTTCTTGTTGCTGCTGTTAGTGTGCTTCAGTTACTATTTGGTAGGTTAACGTCCCCCACCAGTATTACTTCACCTTAATCAGACATTTTGTGGATTTCCTGTATTAGGTCTTTGTCTCTTTTATCTCCTGGATTTGGGGGCCTATACACAACACTGATTCTGAAGGGATTTCCCTTGCCTGTGTCTACTGTTAGCTACAGTGACTTGAAGTCCCCAGGTTGCCCTTTTACTTCTGTTTCTTTTATTTCCTCCAGAATGTAAATAGCTACTCGTCCCCCCCCCCCTTTTTTTGCCCTGCCTATCTTTTCTGAACAGATTGCAACTGGGAATGGCTGTATCCCATCTGTGGCTTTCTGTGAACCACATTTCTGTTACAGACACCCAGTCCAAACTTTCTGTTTCCAAGATGGCTGTGAGTTTGGGAAGTTTGTTGGTTAGGCTCCTAGTATTTGCAACCATTGCCTTCCGGGAATGTGCATCCTCTTTGGCGTGAGGTTGTACCCTCTTCCTGGACTGCTCCAGTTTGCACTTTCCAGCCAAGATATTATGAAGGTTGCTGGTTCAGGTGGATGTTGGCTCTGACTTGTTTTCTGGGGATGCATGCATGCATTTGGCATTTTGGGGAGTGCTGACCAGCCCACCGATGGTAGGGGTGTGAGCTGCATCATACCCTCTTTTATTTAGTTTAAACTACCTATATAGACATTCAGTTTTTGTCTGTGTGCCCGCACTCCTCTGTTTAGGTACAATCCATCATGTTTAAAGGCCCCAGCTTTTATTCTTTTAAGAGCACAACTTGAAATGAGAAGCAGGGAGGCTGTAGCAGAAGACAGGTGGCCAATGAGTACTTGTAACTACTCAGGTAGAACAGTACTTGTGTATGGAGTTCCAGCACCCCCGCTCCTCGACGGTCCAGAAACTTAGACAAACACCTCTGGTGTTTTGAAGAGGTACTTTACTGCCACCAGGTATAGACTAGCTTGCCTTTTTAAAGACAGACTATATATGCTGTCTGCCAACACAAGGAGGTATTTCCAGGATTGCCTAGCAATGAGGTGATGTCAGTCAAGGGTGCTCTATTTATAGCTCGGCTCTAGCGAGTGGAGGTGACAGGGGCAGAGGACAGCAGCATCTGACGATGTCAGATAGGGAAGAGGGGCAGAGGTGCCCAAACCCTTACACAAAATTATTACAATTTTCTGGCAGTAAAAGTGGGTGTAAGGAAGTAGTGAGTAAGAACAAAGTGCGTCTTTCAAAGGACATATTAACAATAACTGTGTCTTTGTATGCAAATGTCCAACAGTGGGAGTAAGGAAGAGACTTTTCTTACATTGCAAAATGGAGTGATTGGCATAAGATGCTCCATTTGCAATAGGATAAGCACTCAGAACACTGATTTTACTCAGACTACTTGCACACAATGTATTGAGCTAAAAGAACTGAGAACAAAAATAATCTGGCTTAAACTGCAACTAAAATGTCTATTGTAGCTGGAAAATGACCTAGGGAAGGAAGAATGTAGTAAAACAACTAGCATAAAGTCTACTGCACTACACAACAAAAGGCACAAAGAGACGGACAAAGTAGAATGAACCGATTACAACACGGGAAATATCTCTCTTAAAAAGGGAAAGAGAGCAATGGTATTTAATGCCAAAACTAATTATGATTTAATAGAACAAAAACCAGATACTGAAACAAAAACAAATAAGCAAAAGGTGGAAAGGACAGATACACAGGTAACATCTAAAATCGAAACAAGAAGCGAGAGATATGGGGTAGATATAACGAATATAAATGAGCAACCCACTGGCCAAAATCAAGAGGGAGAATACACTAATGAAAACTTGGCTAGCACAGAAAGATCTCATACAAGCCATAAGGAGGATGAAACACATGAAGGTGGTGTTTTGGAATATAATATAATCACTAGAAACAGTTATTCCCCATTGTTAACAGTAATGGGCAATATCAAGAATGATGCCAATGACTTGATGGAAATAGTTAGAAACAGTAACAATATAGACAATCAGAATGCATTGAATGTAGACAATAATGAGGATAACATGGGAGGGAAAACAGGAACATAGCCAGATATCCATATTATGGGGGATTCAATTGTTAAATACACTAACACAATGTCGACCCTAAATAGGAAAGACCAGGTCATAAGTGTATCATTGTCAGGGGATGGCCTGAAAGATGTTTATGGACTTCTACCAAAAATGCTAAAAATCATTCACTGCCAAAAGACTGGTTGTGATATATGCAGGAACCAATGATTTAAGACACTACACAGAGCTGGAGATATTGAACAACTACTGTATAAAGAGACATAAATACTTTATGGAGAATGAATGTGAGGTCATACTATCAGAGATACTCCCGGTGCCAAGGGCAGAGTATGAATGTAACAGAAAAATAATAAGAGTAAATGAACTCAGAAAATGATGTTTACAACAGCGTAATACCTTGATAAAAATATGGAAGCTTTATGATGGTAACCAAAAGAACATATTTTGTAAAGATGGCCTGAATCTAAACTGAAGTGACAGCATGCTCCTGGGTAATGTTTTCAATAATGTAATAAACAAACATTTAAACTGACACACAGTGAGGGGAGGGGGATTGAGTCAGCCAGGGAAGAAATCCTACATAAGTAAGGGATTTACAAAAGATGCTAAAGGCATAAATGGATCAAATGAATCCATTAATTTCTTGGTACTGAATGCTAGGGGCCTGAGAAATAAACAAGATGAGATTAAAATGATGTTGAATCAGAAAGACATAGCTATGTGTGCAGTCAAAGAGACTTGGCTTAATAAGGATGACTGGGGAACTAAGATACAGGGTTACCAGGTGTTCCATAGGGAAAGGGATAACAGGTGAGGTGGAGTAGTAGCATTATATGTCTGGGACAGTATAAAAGCAAGAGAGCTAACCGAGGAGAGTAAGTCTGTGGAACAGGATGAGAACATATGGGTAGATATTGATACACATAGTTCCAAACTAACAATAGCAGTCATATATAGATCACCGATTCAGAATAATGAAGAACATATCAACTTCCTGTAGCATCTGACTTTGAGGGAAATTATATGTTACTGGGTGATTTTAACTATCCTAACATTAGTTGGGAAACCCAGACAGGTACAGTAGTATATGATAAAAGATTCTTGGACATAATATTACAAACAAATCTAGAACAACTGATAAGAGAACCCACGCGTAAGAATACAATTCTAGATCTGGTGCTTACTAATTGTAAAGAACTAATAGAGCATGTAGAAATATTAGAACCTCTAGTCGATAATGATCACAATGGGCTCTATGCATGACCTGGCTGGAATTATGCACCAGAGGAACATATTCCGCCCATGTAGCTCCACACCTGTGGTCAGATGCATGCCACCAGTATTCACTAATGTCTGCCACTTGTCCGTGGCACCCCTCCCCTCAGTGTGCAGTACTCTACAGGGTGGCTGGGAGCAAAGTCGCAGACCCAGTCGAGCATCCAATGGGATGCCCTGCATGGGTCTAGGAGTAGATCTCCAGTACAGTGATGCATGGGTCTGGATGTGGGAATAATGAAATGCAGGCACCTGGACCCATGCGGCTGCGTTGGCCACACTCCCTCTGCCCGATCCCCATGGCCCCCACTAGGCTGCTGCCACCTGACACACAGCATTCCCACCCCAGATGTCAGGGAGTGACCCCAGCCCCAACACAGTGTCACACCATCCCTGACCATGTCTGTGACTCACCCAACATACACTGTAACCCCAGCCCTGGAGCAGTTCAGGACCCCCCCCAACCATCATGTCCCCATTCCCAACTGCAGTGTGAACCCCTCACAAACCACAGCAGGACATCCGCACCCAGCACTGCCCAATACATCACACCCTGCCCACCCACTCCCCTAGCCCGAAATCAGAATGCCTAGCCCCTACAGTGATGGTCAGAGGATCCCACCCCGCAGCACCAACACCTTCGTCCCCCATCCCCTATCCAACACTTTCAGTGCTGTGGCTAGGAATGGCCAGCAACATAGCCCTCCACACACCACCTCAGCTGCTGGTTGTCCAAATAAAACTGGGAGCATGCCCCTTTAAATAGGCTGTGCACTCCCAGTATCAGTCAGATGGCTGGTGGCCGAGGAGGTATGTGGAGAGCCATGCCACTGGCTGTTCCTAGCAGTGGCACTGACAAGATAGTAGGGGGTTGCAGCGTAGTGTTTGTGCCATGTGGGGCACCACCGAGGGGGCACCACCAGACACCAGTGTGGGGGCCACCTCTGGACACCATTTGGAGTTCTAGGGTCAGGATTGAGCTGACCTGGTTATCTATATCTGTGTGTGTGTGGAGGGGCAACCAACATGGGGCCGTGGACCCTGTGAGTGGGTGGTATGCTCCGGCCACTGGAGATAAGGGAGCATATGTGTTGGGGTGGGGGGTGCTACTGCCCCACGGCGATCGGACTGCCATGTTGGGGGATATGCTGCTGCCCTACAGGGATGGGGCACACCTGTGGTGGAGTGTGGGTGGTGATCATTGCACACAGAGGGGGATGGTGCATCCATGTGTGTGGCAGGAGGGCTGCACTTCTGTTCCAGACTGGTGATCCAGTCCTGAGGGGGCCAACCTGTTTTCTGGGACTGGGGCATGTGTCTGTGTGTGTGTGTGTGTGTGGGAGGGGGTTCACTACAACTACTGGGGCCCTGTGGTAGCTAGTGTGCATGGTGAAGGATGCATAGGACACTCACTGCAGGTTTCTCTTGGCATAATCTGCACTCTTCTCCACACACCCATTGACAGGACTACATACCTTCATGCATGGGGGGTAGTGCTGGCACACCCCCACCTGCCCTCAGCATGTTGCTGTCCATGCAGCTGGGGGATTAGTTGCATTGAGGCTGCATGCATGCGGGGGGGGGGTGCAATGGGTGCAAAGTGGCTATGCGCCATGCTTCTACGGCTCATAGCCACTCTGCCCATTCATGCATAAGGCCCAATATGATTAAAGCTGTTCTTATATGTAAATATGAATCATACAGGGGGATAACTAAATTGAAAAATTATAATAAAGTAAACTACAAATGTATGAGATAATTCAAGGACTCCTGGGACAGGGAACAGGATTTGCAAGGGGAGAAACTGGAGGACATGTGGAACAAGATAAAATCTAGGATTGAATACTGTAATAGGGTGTTTGTACCTGAAATAAGGAAATATAATTCACATAGAAGAATACTCAAATGGTTTACCAGAAGAATTAAGAAAGGTATAAGAAAAAACATGAGAGTATATAAGAAATACAAACAATACCCCTCAGATGAAAAATGGGAAATATATAGAAAATTACTATGAGACTGTAAGAAAGAAATAAAAAGGGCTAGAGAATGAAATTGAAATGGCTACTGCATCAATGGATAGTAACAAAAAAGTGTTTAGTTACATAGGGAGTTTAAAGGGACAACAGAACACTATCGAACAAGTTAAGGAAGGGGACACAATAACAGCAGTTATGAACTGGTTTCTGAAAATGGAGGAAGCTGATCGGCCAAGAGGTCTTTGAAGCCATGATGATATTGTGCTACATACTCACGGCTTCAAAAAACTTCCAACCACCAGCCTCCTCACTGAAAAGATATTCCTCCAATCACAACGTTCCCCAAGTCCCTCACTCCTCTTCACAGAAGGCAGCACAAGGCAAGCTGCTGGAAAGAATGGGAGGAATAACGGTCAAATGCATGTTCAAAACAGCAAAAAAAAAATCACCTGCTTGCTGTTTCTTTGGTCTGTTACAACAAAGCTTCTTTTTGAGGAAGTTTGCTGTGTGCAGGTTTACCATCTCCATCTCTCTCTCACTCTTGCTCTTTTCAGAGATGCACACCTGGCTATTTACTGCATGCAGTAGCGCTTACAAAAATGCTCACCATGCTTCACAGAATGGCACCAGAGTGCATAAGATATTGTGAGTTCCTCAGTGTGGTATACAGGAACATCCTACTCATCTCCCCCGATGTGAGTCACACACCCTTCACTCCTCACCTGTGGTACTCAAAAGTTGACTAGATCAGTTTGTATTAAGACCACCAGCTACTACAGTATAGTGAAAAAGCTCCATGATGCTCGTGGACAACTGACTTCAGATAAACACATACAGTATTTTAATACTGTAACAAATAGTGAAGTGGTAAACTGTGAGTTTATTAGAAATGAGGGCACAAACTTACAGAAATGCAGTGTGAAAAAGTTGAGCCATAATGCTGAACATGCCTATGGATATGCAAAGGTGCATGCTCATGTCTAGCTGCTCCACGTTCAGACAGTCATTTTTCTAACTTTCAGCCCTCATTTCTAGTAAACTTACACTTAATTGACTTCAGCATTTGTTGCAGTACTAAAATATGTGTTTAGCTGAAGTCGCCTGTCATGATGGTTCCACAAGCCTCCTGCTGCTTCAGCATCATTTCAAAATGTCACTGTGCAGTAGCAGACACTCTGATTAGACTGGTCAATTCTTGAATAGAAGCAGATCAAGAGGGTTTCAACTACGGGTTGAAATCAATAAAACAATTTCCTTTTCTCCACTATAGACTCTAGATCGCTACTGGCGGTGCTTCAGTCTTTAGGTCCTACTAGGCATTACAAGTTTATAACAGCACCACCTGCTGATTATGACCCTACTAGAACTATTTTTTCAAGTGGTACTCCTACACTACCCCAAAACTCATTTTTAAAACATTTTAACAGTTTTTTATTTATTTATAATCTTTGAATCCAGTTTATAATAGCAATAATGCACTCCAGGGTGTGGTATTTCATAGGATATAATCACTTCTAGGGTGGTTGGATGCACTCAGCCTATGGCCTCATGCCCAACCACCCGAGACGTGATTTTATCCCATGATATACCACACCCTGTCATGCATTGTTGCTCAAATAAAAGGTAAATAGTGGATATTTTTGACAAGTGCTTTGCAAATAATTTTACTCCCAAAGGCAATAACTGCGATTCAGTGGAGATTACCAAAGGTGGAATGATAAATATTAAAGAGGTCTCTCAAGATGAAGTTTATCAAAAATTAATACACTTAAAGGTAAATAACTTTCCTGGTCCAGATGAAATGTACCCTAAGCTCTTGAAGAAGCTGGTGAAAGAACTGGCATGGCCTACCTGTGGGCTATTTAATAAATCACTGTCAGAAGGTAAAACTGTGGCAGATTGGAGGATTGTGAACACCCATAGATAAAAAAAGTGACAGGAGTAAAGTACAATATTTTAGACCCATTAGTCTAACCTCTGTTTTGGGACAGATAATGGAGGGATTTATTAAAGACATTGTCCAGCAACATATAGAAGAAAAAGGTCTAAATGATATTACACAACACAGGTTTAGCCAGGGTAGGTCATGTTTAACAAATCTATTACATTTTTTTGAGACAGTAAGTGAGGCTATGGACAAGGGACTTCCAGTGGCATTGTTGTTTTTTTTTTTTATTATTATTCGAAGGCATTTGACTCTGTTTCATATCAAGAGTTAATTAAGCAGTTAAAACAATATAAATTCCACCCTTGTATTATATCATGGACCCAGTCATGGTTGGGAGACAGGCACCAGAGAGTAACCATTAGAGGCCATAGTTCCAATTGGATGGGTGTGATGAGTGGTGTGCTAAAGGGGTAGGTGTTGGGGCCAGTATTATTTAACATCCTAGTATCAACCATGCAGAACTTGGAAAAAAACATGGATATGCAAATACGCAGATGATGCTAAGATCAGAGCCATAGTTAATAATGTGGAAGCAGCTGATGATTTCCAGAATGAACTTGATCACCTAAGTGCATGGGCAAATAATCATGGACTTAACTTCAATATATATAAAAGCAATGTAGTGCACTTAGGATATAACAACTTAAAGATGAAATATACCCTAAATAATAAGATCTTAACTTCCACAGTATTGGAAAGATAAATGGTGGGTGTAGATCTCTAACAATCTGACATTTGATGATCATGTCAGAGAGATGGCTAAGAGGGGCCATAGGATGTAAGGATATATACTACAAGGGTTTAGGAGTAGGAAGAGGGAGGTCCTGATGCCACTGTACACTGCACTGCTCAGACCACACTTGGAATACTGTGTACCTGTCATTTTATTTTTATTTTTTATTTTATTAAACTCTCGGATTACAAGTACCTTTGAGCAGGAGCTGCTCATTTACAAAGGTTCCACGTCAAAGGAATGGGGAAACATACATACAAAGGTTGGTAACGGTAAACAGGCTTAGTATAGACAAGGTTGACATATCTTTGCAGCTTTAGAATACTTTAGAGATAATGGTTATTAGTAGGGAGCAATATAAATAAGGCAGATAGATGATGCAGCAAAGTAAGGAAATTAAGAAGAAATGGGGCTATCAGCTTGCTATAGTGTAGGAGATTGCCAGAGAGATGTAGGCAGGCTGAGGAGCCTTTGTCATGAGGTGGGAGAGGGATGGTGGGAGGGGATCAGGAACAGGGGAAAAGGTGAGGTTTGAAGAGTGGAGGAGGAGTGTAGGGAGAAGGGGAAGTAGGATGGAGAGATGGGGGAAGGAAAAGGGACACAAAGAAGACAGATGCCAGTGAGAGTAGAGTCAGGAGGGATGCAGGGCACAAGTCAAGATCGACTAGTCAGTGAATGGACCAGTCCTTTAGCAGAAGCAGTCACATTTGGAGGTAGAGGTGAGGTAAAGTCAGAGATTCTTTTTAAAGGGTCCAAGTGTTGGGGAGGAAAGTGCTTCTTTGTTAAGGGTATTAAACCAATTAGGAGCCCTATAGTAGAAGGACTGCTGACCCAATGAAGTACGACATCTAGGAACCTGAAAGGTTTGGGATTGGGCACTATGTGTTTGCTGAGTACCACTGAAGGCAGAGAGGAGCTTACAAACAACAGGGGGCGTGAGACCAAGGAGAATCTTTTTGTGTAGCAGGCAGGTCTGGTACTGAATTCTACTGATGAATGGTAGCCAACAAGCCTGGGCATAGAGGCCACATATGTGCATGTCTCTGGCAGCTCCTGTTAAGAGCCTGCAGGCTTTGTTGAGCGAGACTGAGATTCTACAGAAGGCAGTTGAAGAAGCAGAGCCATAGATAGCCAGACCGTAATCAATGATAGAGGTGACAGAGCTACAGATGGCCAGTCTAAGGGTGTCTGCAGTCATACAGTGCTTGTGCTTGTGTAGCAGACCAATTCGCATAGTATTAATATGCCAAGTGTAGGAGAGGGAGCTATCCAGTGTGACACCAAGGTATTTGAACTCCAGGACATGTTTGAGTAAGTACCCGGTGTTGTTCTTGATATTGAAGGACTGAGATTTGTACCTGCTTCGCGGATTACAGAAGTTCATTACTTTGGTCTTGATATAGTTCATGAGGAGTTTATGCATGCTGAACCAATCTTCAACATGCATGAAGTAAAGCTGCAGCTGTGTTTCAAGGAGTTTAGTGTCATGGTGGCAGGAGAATAGTACTGCATCATCCATGCAGAGTAGAATTTTTTGCTGGCAGACACCAGGGAGTCTATTGAGGAAGGGGGAGAACAGTACAGGTCCCAGGATGGACCCCTGGGGGACTCCGGAGGGGACAGGCTTGACATCGGACATGACACCTGCAATCCTGATCCTTTGGTTCCAATTTCTGAGGTAGCTAGCAAAGCATGGAAGAGTCTCATTAGAGAACCCAATGTAGGACAGTTGCCTAAGAAGTAGAGGGTGATTAACAGTGTCAAAGGCCTTTGTGAGGTCTATGAAAACTGCCCCCCCCACAGTTTCCTTTGTCAAGAGTGTCGTGAATGAAACTTGTGAATTCCAGTAGAGCCGTGGTGGTGCTGTGCCCTTTTCTGAAGTCATGCTGTTCTGGGCATTGGACTTCATACTTATTCAGGAATTCGGCTAGTTGGTCAGACACTATTCGTTCTAATGCCTTAGATAACTGGGGAGGAGTGAGATGGGTCTGTAGTTAGAATGAAGAGACCTGTCTCCACTTTTATGCACTGGTGTGACAGTTGCCTGCTTCCAGCGCGAGGGGAATTAGCCCACTTTGTGAAAGGTTAAAAATCTTTGTCAGGGGTTCAATGACCTCATCCAGAAATTGGGCAAGTAGTTTGAGGTCAAGGGAGTCACCACTGTACCTGGACTTGCGGATGGCTTTGCAGATATAGGTATGAGTCACATGTGGAGGAACCTCTTTGAAGAAGAATTGTGTAGCTGTATGAGCATTTCTGGTGGTCTCGAGGGGGGCATTGGGTGAAGGGTCATCGAAGAAATTAGGGGGAAGCACATTGTCCAGGTTCAAGAAAGCATAGTTGAAGGTATTGGTAATGGTGTCAAGGCTGAGCGTTGGAGTGCTGTGTAAGTTGAGCATGGTGGGGGGTACTCTAGGTTCCTTGCCGGTGAGTTGTTTCAGGTTGTTCCATAAGTTTTTCCCATCACCACAAGAGTTGGTCAGTGCCTCTTTGAAATATTTACATTTGGTATTCCTAATTAGATGAGTGCAGGCATTGCAGGATGCCTTGTATTTTTGTATGTTTCCTTGCAAAGGGGTGGCACAAGCACATTGCCAAAGGTGGTCCCTGTGCTTAAGACGTGTTAAAAGATCAAAGGTAATCCAGGAGTTTGACTGTCCTTTGACCTTCGCCTTTTTTAGTGGTGCATAGATGTTACAGGCTGAATTGAAGCGGTCGATGAACAAGTCCAAGGCTTTGTTAGTATCATTGAGTGTGTCCGGCACTGCCCAGTCAAGTTTGCTTAGGTAGGATTTTCATAGCTGAAGTCGCCCCCTGATTAATTACCCTTGTGTAGAGAAGCTTGGGAGGGGGTTTGAAAAACCTGTTAGTCCAAGAGCAGATGACAGGAGAGTGATCACTAATTGAGTCTGAGAGGACTGTGACATTAGAGATTCGGTTGGGGCAGTTAGTCAGAATCCAATCTAGTAGTGTGAAAGTACCAGTCCTGTAGTTGCATCTGGTGGGGGTGAGGACAAGTTGTGAGAGGTGCTGCAGTGTAACTGCATCCTTGAATACAGAAGCCTCAGGGGGAGAGCCAGTTAATATTAAAGTCACCAAGAATTATAGTTTCTGTGTTATGATGCAAGCGCCTAATGTATTCCAGAATGTTGTTGAAGCCTGTGGCCTGGTTCTTAGGGGGTATATAAACTGAGACAATATTAAGTTCCTTATTGTGGGCTCCAAGGAGGACTTTGATGGAGAGGACCTGAGCAGAGGTGCCCTGGTTTGGTGATGGAATAGCATGACCTAAGAAGCTACTCTTGAGGTGTATGGCACAGCCTTCACCTCATTTGGAAGTCCTGTATTGCCTGAATATGGAGTAGCCAGGGATTGAGATGGAGGCATCTGGGATCTTAGGGTTTAGTCACTTTTCAACCACTGAGAGGACATCAGGGTTATGCTGTTAAATCCATGATTGAAGGGAATCTAGCTTGCTGAGGATGCTACAGGCATTAATAGATGCCAGGGTGAGAGACCCTTCCCTCTTTATTGAATTTTCCGCTGTATACCCAGAAGGACCTGGATTGGGGTGTACATTTCCTGAGAGGAGGAGTAGCATAATCAGTAGTCGAAGGAGAAAGGATTTGAGCATGCTGCATACTTGCTTGTGTGTGATGTTCCTGTGCTTTATAGCACCATAGTGCTGGGGGCGTTTTGACAAATTGTAGAGTACATGCATAGCCAGTGGGATCATCAGGGGGCTGCTCGCTGTAAGTTTGAGGAGGACCCCAAGGTGCCACAAGGGGGGGCGGTGGGCCAGATAGTCCATGTCATGGGTCCCTGTGACCATACAAGAGGTGTAATGCAGGGCTGAGAGAAGTACCAGGTGAAGGTGTGAATGGCAGGGATTGCACACAGGGGGTATGGGGCTGAGAAGAACAAGCATAAGCACAATTGTAAGTTGAGTAAGCATTTTAGGACAGGAGAAAGTTAGGATACTAGAGAGATCACAGAAGGGACAAAGAGTAGAAAATCGTTAGAGAGAGAGAGAGAGAGAGAGAGAGGGGGGTTTACATAAGGAGTGGTTAGGTCAAGAGAAACTGAACCAAAAAAATAAAGGATAACTAATAGTGGGCAGACCAAAAGCGTAGTTAAAGGAGGCCTGGGGTGGGGTGGGACAAAATATCTTAGAAGAAGGCAGACAGTATCTGAAGGCAGACAGTAACTGGCCTGGGAGACAAGCTTAAGTGCGAGAGAAAGGCACGCCAATGGATGTGCTGCCTGAATCACCCAGTCCAATCACAAGCCTCAGGCAGCGTCGGTCACCGCTTACAGTGATGGTACCTCTCAAGGAGGCAGTCTCCCAAATTTGAGAAATTGGAGAGAGAAGCCAGTTAAGAGGGCTGTAGACACTGTGCAAGCGGGCGGAACTGGCAGCAGATAGTCGGGGTTGAATGACAAAAGAAAAGGTTACAGGGACTAAAGGGAGGGGCAGGAAGGAGAGTCAGAGAGACAAAAGGCAATTGAATTAACAAGCAGGAAGGACTGATAGCGGGGGAGATCGGAGTGATTTCGAGGAGTCAGCCAGGGACCTCAAGCTGAGGTTGAAAAGAATAGGAGACAGTTGAGGGTAGGTAGCGAGCAGGGAGAAAGGGGGGTGGGGGGGGTTCTGTGTCCGGGAATGTTACAGACCCAAGAAGTGGACAGAGGGGAGGAGGAGGGATAGAGCGGGAAGATAGGAGAGAGTGAAATTACAAACTTACACGTATAGGTCTAAAATCAGCTGTATAATAAACAGTAAGATAATTCACAATAACAATGCAGCAATAACAGTGGCAAAGCACACTAGCAACTGTAGATACAGGTTAATATTAATTAAAATATCTTAGGAGAAGGCAGACAGTAACTGGCGTGGGAGACAGGCTTAAGTCCAAGAGAAAGGCATGCCAATGGCTGTACTGTCTGAATCACCCAGTCCAATCACAAGCCTCTGGCAGCGTCAGTGAACCAATTGGCATCCAGCCACAGGGAACCAGGCTGCTAGGCTGAGGGGTGGACATACCTTGGCAAGGGATCTGAGTCAGGGAACCAGGACAGTGGTTGAGGAGGGTCTGTTGAGCTGGCACAGTGGCCAAAGTAGAGGCCATTGAGCACTGCTTATGGCGATGGTGCCGCTCGAGGAGGCAGTCTCCCTTCATATCAGTATATAACATGAGTAGTACTAAATAAATGGGAGGGGTACATGGGAAGTTGACCAAAAAAGTTAGTGGACTTAACAACAAGACATATAAAGACAGACTACATACTTTGGACCTGTACTCAGTCACCTATAGAAAGTTGACAGGGGACTTGTGCTATGTGTATAGGGCTTTTAATGATGAACGTTTACGTGCAACAACTTGTCTATGCAGAAATGACAGTAGTAAAGAAATCAGAGCACATGGACTACAACCAAGGGGGGAGATTTGTAATAAAAAAAAAAAGAGCACAGTTGTTTAACCAAAGGATGATCAAAATCTGGAATTCATTACCAGAGACAGTGGTAAATAGTAATACACTGAATCAGTTTACAACAGAACTGGACAACTATATGGGTAAATATAAGGTAACTCACTATTACTGATATGTGACAAGTCATCAAGGGCTAAATGCCTGAAGACTTGTAATTTACTATGAAACTATGAAAAAATCCCAGAACCGATCAATCTAACTAACTCCTATGCTGTTTTTGAAGAGCGGGATAGCCCCACAGGTGCACCCACAGCTGGGACAAATGAGGACGAGAGGGTCCCCCATAATGAATCCCAAGGGAAGGGGGGTAGAGAACCCCAGAGAGGGAGGAGGCTTCTACTAGTGGGGAAACCAATTGTCCGGGGAGTTACTTTAGAGGAACCTAGCAGGAAGGATAGGGAGGTCAAGTGCATACCAGGAAGCATGACATGGAGGGATGGGAAGCAGATCAATAGGATCGCAAGGGAAATAGCAAGGAGAGAGGAACTGGATGACATTTTCCACCTGGAGATGAATGACATGGCAGGAGACAGGGTGGAGTTAGTCAGAATACAGGAAGATTTCAGGAAGCTGGGCAGAGCCTGAAGCAGGTAGCACACTCCATTTCCTTCTTGGAGGTTCTACCTGTCCATGTCAGGGGGAGGCTAGGACACTCCACATCCAGAAATTCAACTCCTAGTTGAAGGAATGGTGTGGAAGAGAGGGGTTTGGCTTAATGGGGGATTGGGGCTCAACCTGGTTGGATGTAAGCCTGTATAAGGACAATGGCTTGCATCCATTCAGGAAGGGGATCACAATACTGAATAAAGGCAAAACAGGTACAGGAAACGCAGGGGGAGGCCAAAGCACTGTGGGTCACCCTTGAACCTGGAAATCACACAGCAATATGCACAGGGGTGATATACAGGCCTTCTGGACAGAGGGAGGAAGTGGACGGTGAGCTAGTGGATAAAATATATGAGATGGCAATGAAAGGTGAAATTCTGCTGATGGGAGATGTTTTTTTTTTTTTTACTTTTTTTTTGTTCAGAGAGAAAATTCATTTTACAAGTTATTACAACACAAAATGGACTTCTTGAAAATACAACCAAATTCAAGTAAAAATGACAAGTACAAAAAAGATTTTTCATTTTTTGGGGGGTTATAAGCATATTGTCTTTATTAAGACACTGAAGCATCTTAGGAAAACATAAACTTTGCCCATCCCCTGCCAACTCCAAGCTTTAAACTATCCCATTTAAAGGAAAAAGCAAACAAAAAGCATTTAAGGCAATGTCCCTCAACTTAAGAAACTAGAAATCATTAAAGAATATCTCTAATCAAATTTAACCATCTTCTTTAGCATTGGTATATACTGTGTTTTATTTACTATACCTTCGTCTTCATCTCCCTCTGATTCCAACTCTGTAGGCAGGGCAATATTTTTTTCATAAAACTCCAGTGCTTTGTCTACATCCATGAAAAAGTAATCTTTATTTTTGAACGTGACCTTCAATTTAGCCAGTGCTTGGAGAACAGCATTCACTCCTGCTTGTGGAAACTCAGTTCTGAGCATTATAAAATGCTTTCTATGTCGCTGTGTAGCTAAGCCAAAATCAGGGTATAAATGAAGTTTCACACCCTCATAGATAAATTCTTTTTTGGCTAGCATTAGCTGCAACAATCTATTTCTTTGCAGAATAGTAGGGAAGGTGTAGATCACATACATTGCCCATAATTCAGCTGTATCTTGTTACAGTCCAACTTGTGGTCAAAAAACAAATTCAAGGCAGAACTATGGTGGAAAGCCCAATCAGACACAGATTTCTTTGGAGAAATGTTTCTCTGTTTTCTCAAGCTTTCCCATAGTGTTAATCTGCTCATGTAGGGCAGCGTTCACTGCCCCTTCTACTGTCAGAACCCTTGCTGCTAGTTTCTCTGCATTTTTCTCTGAGGTGGTAACTCATTCCTCAACAGCAGCAATCTTATTTTCAATGTTCTCACGACGGAGAACAATGTCGGTAAGTGAAGTCTTTACCTCAGAGAGAGTATTTTTCATATCAGACTGACATTCCACTAGGAATGACTGCAGAGTGGCTAAAGTTGGCTTCTGAGGGGCTTTTGCCTTTGTGCCCTTATCAGGATGCATTGAAGCTGGAGAAGCAATTTCTCCCAGTGGGAGCAGCACGCCGGCTGCTCCTCACGGCGGACCCTGCTTCCCAGATAGTATTTTCGAGGAAAGAAACCTTTCTATGTGCTCCAAGCTTAACTTTGCACCTTCTTTCAACTTGAGATTTTTTCCCGTATTTTGTAGTGACAGAGAAAGGGGCAAATCAAGCACTGACACAGCGGAGCTTAGCAGAGATAGACACAGCCATGGGGGATTTCAATATGCGGGGTGTGGATTGGATCACCCAGGCAGCTGCTTCAGCCAGAAGCAGAGGATCCTAGATTCCCTACTGGAGGCAGGACTCAGGCAGCTTGTGCTTGATCCCACCAGAGACAGGGCAATTCTGGATCTAGTGATGACCAGTGGGGTTAGAATCACAGATGTCCAGGTAGAAGGGCAACTGGGATGCAGCAATCACCATGTAGTGAGGTTCAGCATGGGGACAGGGACTCAGTCAAGTCACACTAGATCAAAGGTTTTGGATTTTAAAAGGGCAGACTTTGCTGAAATGGGTAGGGGTATGAAAATAGCCCTGGAGAAAAGGGGGATAGAAGGGGGTGAAACAGCAGTGGAAGCACCCAAAAGGAGCCATAGTGAAAGTGACAAACCACTGCATCAGACTGGTATCAAAATGCAAGAGAAAGAGAAAGCCACAGTGGTTCTCAAAAGAGGAGGCAGACAAAGTAAGGGCTATAAGGGCAGGGTAATGGAAATATAAGGAGACCCAAAGGGAAGAGGACAGGGAGGTGTACCTAGAGTGTCTAAGAGAAGTGGGGAGGGTGGTAAGGAAAGCAAAGGTGCATGCTGAGGAAGAATTAGCACAGACAGTAAGGAAAAGGGACAAGACATTCTACAGGTATATCAGCAAAAGAAAAAAAACTGGGGGGTATTGTTAGGATCAAAGGGGAGGAAGGTGAGTATAAGGAGGGACACATGGATAAGGCAAACATACTGAATAAATACTTCTGTTCAGTATTCATGGAAGAGGGATAGGGACAGGGACCACAGTCATGCAACAGATGCCAAGGGGGGAGGAGAGGTGGATAGCAGTTCATTCACAGGAGAGAGTCCTGCAGGAACTCTCTAAATTGAAAGTGGATAAAGCGGTTGGGCCAGACAGCATACACCTGAGGATTTTAAGGGAGCTGTGAAGAGAGCTAGCAGAACCTTTGGCAATCTTGTTCACTGAGTCACTCAACACTGGAGTGGTGCCAAAGGATTGGAGGAGGGCACATGTGGTCCCTCGGCACAAATCCAGCAGAAGGGAGGAGGTGGGGAACTATAGGCCAGTCAGCCTCACTTCAGTAGTGGGAATGATCATGGAGACACTGCTTAAAGGGGAACTGTCATCTTTAGAATTTCTTAATGTCTGAAAGCCCAAAAAAAGCTCATTTGAGTGAGCTATTATGCTTACCTGTGAGTCTTTGTAGTCCAGAGTTATTTGTATTTAAATCAGCCTGTAATTAAGGGCTGGGGGCACAGTTACAGGTACTGTAAGTAACACATTGCATAAGTAGAAGAAGACAAGTTAGGTAGCGTTACAGTGCATTTTGTCAATAAGATACTGATGGAGGCTGGGGCTGAATGAGGGTGTGCTAATAACTGAGGTGATATGAGGTGGAAGGAGGCTGTCGGGGCTTATACTTAGTTAAAGAAATAATAAAATATACCTTTGCCTGGGACATAGCTACTGTAGCTACTGTATATGAATTACTATCATAGACATCAAGATATGTAACACCTTACTTGCTTAATATTTTTTTTCCTCTCCTGTCATTTGGTACCTGTATTAATCATCTCCACATGGTCATTACTCCCAGCCAGTGAGAAATGAGGTATACAACTATTTTCATGAGAACCAAAAACTTTAAAAATGTAACTTGCCCTTTCTATTGCTCTCATTTCATGAGAAATTGAGGGCACAGCATTTTGATAATAGCAAGGGAAATGTAACTGCCTCTTATCTTCAGTGTACTACTCTTATCCCATGGAAAAATTGATGGTCTTCACAGTGTTCCAGAGCATGTATTTATTTGTCCTATACAACAGAAGTGGGTATTTTGGGGTCCTTTTGTCCAGGAAGTTTTTGCCTGTTAAGCTTTTGTTATCATGCTCCATCGGGTTTGTTCTTAATTCTTGGGATCTATTCAGTGGCATGGCAACATCCCAGGAGTCAGTAAAATTTCATACTGTATGTTATTCTCTGCTCTTTCAGGGCCCTTCTATAGTCTTACAGAACAATAATGGTAATTTCAGTGAGTTGAGAGCCAGCAGTATGTGAAATGTTACTTTTCAATTCCATCAATCCGTTACAAGAAGTAGTAGTTTGAAGGCTCATGAAACATTTTTATTTTCACAAAAGATCATGCAGCAGCAAGTCAATACATCGACACATCGACAATCGTGCTAGGTCTGTAAACCCTAGTGCAGGATCAGGTTACGTGATCCCTGTCTGTGTATTTTGTGAGGAGTAGTTGTACATTCTGTGAGGCATGTGTGTATTTCATAGCTTCTTTGTGTTCTTTGGCTGGCATGTACTATGCAGTATATTATATGGGGGGTGTCTATGCCATAGTTTTGATTGTGAGTGTGAGCATAGTAATGTGTGCTTGAATACTGTGTTTTAACTCTACAGACCCAAACCATGACTGTGTCTTTACTACAGAAAAAGGACATAGCCATACCTTGGCACCCCTCTGTATCATTGGCACTTTGTCTTACCCTTTTAGCCAACAGATGAGTGCAAAATAATGAATACACAAATATTTTGCCCCAAGGGTATGAATCCTTGGCTGAATTTTCAAAATCAGATCATGGCATTTGCACACCATTAATGACAGGTTGGGTCTGGGGAACTACAGTCTGGATTTTACAGATAGCGCATGTTATAGTTAGGGTTTGTTAGTGGAAAGTGTGAGTTCTTAATGGGATGAAGTTCTTGTGATATTTCTGCTTCCCAGCTCTTTTGGTGGAGTATGTTTTGCCATCTTGGGACCAATTTATGGTCACAGTGGGTGGCAGTGCAGATTGTTGGTGCAAAAATGCTCTTTGTTGTACTGATATCAAAAACTGTGAGACACTAAAGGCTGACTTAGCTGCTGGAGAAAGGTATCTCCTCTCCTGGGTAAGTCACAGTGCAAATCAGTCAGCTGGATGCTAGTGAGCAAAAAGGAAAATCATTTCTGCTAATATGGTGGATTGTGCCACCCAGAAAGGACTGGGCATGGCATAGCACCAGTTACATGGTGCTACTGTATGCCAAGGCCAGAGCCTCACATTTCTTGTTTTCAGCCTTGTCCATGGGAGGGGGATGCAGATGAAAACAGACTGATATCGTACTTCATTAGTCAGTTTGAGGATTAGTGAATGGTGAACATTTGGCCAGGACACTGAAAAAATATCCTCTTCTTTTTAAGAAACACCATGGCTCTTCAACATCTACCAAAACAACTAAAAACCAGAACCAGCAGATGGGACATCAGTTAAACATCTCATTTGAAAGATGGTACTGTACCTCTGACAGCACAGTGTCCTCCAAACACCAATTTAAGGCATTATTATGGTTACTTTTAATCAAAGGGAGAGTGCCCTTTCAGAGCTACAGCAGCGCCAGACAGGGTGCAATGCAGTAATACTGTAGTATATCACAAAATGATGCCGTATATTGCAGAGGACAGTGAAATTCAATGGCAATTAAGCCCTTTTGTCACACAGTATTTTGTGATATGTCTGGCTCTGCTGTACCAGCACCACTTCCTGCTGCTCCTAGTATTCACTAGAAGTCTTCTATCCTACTACTGAGCAGGAGAGACCCTATTTAGCAGCTAAGATCTAATGAGATCAAGCTACAAGGCGGTAAGGCTGCAGGCTACCATCCACTTAAGGCCCACCTCTGGGCCATTGCTTGCATGGTTTTTCTTGAACTCCTCGGCGCATTTATAACAGTCCTGTGGATTCCCTTCCACTAGTCTCAGGTCTTTTCATAGTCCATTGCATCCAGTGAAACCGCATTAACCACTTCTCCATACCAAACCACTTCATCAGATTGGTCCCCACATGATGACCATTCCTTACTGGCTCCTATGTACCTATTCACAGCACTGAATTGTTTTGTATTGTTTACAATAACTCATACATCTACTGTGCATTTGATTCCCTTGAATTCCCCCTTTAGTGAACAGTTACTGAATTTGCATTAATTGGGCCAGGTTTTCAAATAGATCAGACATGGATGCAGATACTCTTTGCACCTGCATCTGTATCCACCCAATGACGTTCGAGCAACCCTTCTACTTTTTCAAGATATCTGATAAAATATTGCAGATCTGGCACTCACTCATGGAACAGTGATGGAAAAGAAAGATATGCAGCTGCAAAATAACTTCATGTGAAAAATAATTCCTTATTAAAGTGCTGCAATCAGTGGCAAAAAAATGCAAAGGTACACTGCACCTGATGCATTGGTTACCATGTTTTATGTAGGACCCTGGCATCGCAAGGGCACCCCCTTCCCAATATGGCCACAATGTTTTTAGCAACTGCACTGGGAAGGGCTGTATTTCCCTTTCTGCATTGCACAATGGAGTCACTCACAAGAGACTTTCACTATGTTGTCATTGCAACCAGTTAGTAAAAGTCTCTTTTGACTATGTACTGTATGGAGCCCTTGTACTCTTACAGAAATATAGGTGTACTGTGTACATGCAGAATACATGCCACATGCTTAATTGTGCAATGTTTGCATGCAGTTCGCATACACAAAGTGATCCAGCTCTAAAAAGCGAATCAGATTTGCATGCTGCAAGCTTGACATGTGCGCAGCAGGTAAGCTGGTGTGAACATCTTCTAAAAATTATATCAGGTTCATGTATTGCTTGCTTCACATGAGTGCAGCAGTTAAGCAGGTGTGAACATCATTTAAACATCACAACATGTTCACATGCTGGACATTTTCCATGTGTGCAGCAGCTAAGCTGGTGCAAATCTCATCCAAAAAACACATCAGTTTCTATTTCGTATACTACTGCTGGCAATTAGAGTCATTAAAATACATTTTTATTTGAATCCCCATAAAAATTAGGTAAACTCATTAATTCTGATCCTTTTGCGAGTTGCTAAATGGCTTTTGATTGTTGTTATTAAATCACCATTACTTTGTAAAGCATTGTTTGTTTTCTGCATTAAATGCCTAGGATATAGACAGTCAGCCTCCCCCATTCCAGATACAAGAAGAGGGGCCTCTGTGTTGTGAAGTCCATTCTTTTTGTTTTGGACCATGCAAATCCCTTATGCATATCTACTGCTACAAATGTGTTTCTCCATGACTGTTTCATCTCACTTACTTTGACTTTGTCATTCTGTATTGAGCATATACACTACAGCCATGCTCAGCACTCTTTGTGCTGAGTAGAGTCTTAGAAGCTTGCGCCATACCTCACATTTTGTCACTGAAATGAGGGACATGGACACTCAAAATGAAGGACAATGAGGGACATTAACTCATATGATGATCAGGACAGATCATGAAACACAGTGATACAGTACCTCAGAACACAATGGAAATTATTGCATTAGCACCTGAGAATAAACTTCTACCATTAAGCAGGGGTGCCATTTAGGTAGGGCAGAGGGGGGAAGGTGCCACCCCCCGCCATATTTGTGCCTAGGTTGTTCTTATGGTGTGGCAGTAATGGCTTTAAATTTGGATTTCATCTTTTGCACAATAAGTGCCCACTTGGCCTGTGTGTGCTCACGCTGTAGGTGCTCTCCAGACTTGACTGTGTCTGTAATGTGTTGTCCACTGTCTCCTCCTATTAGCAGTGGCACAATCACATGTGATGTGGATGAGCTCCAGCCAAGAAAGAGTGCATGAGTCTTGCAAGTGTGAGACTGTCTTTCCAGCCACTGAGTAGACAGACTGCACACTACAGCTTGGAGGAGTCAGTGAGCACTGAACTCTTTATAACAGTGCTGTGACAGTGTATTTTGTTGGTCTACTCTTAGTGCGTCTCCATCTCCCCTGGTGGCTGAAGGGGCAGAGGGTGAGCTAGAAGCTAACTCAAGACTAGGCTACCTACTGACTCTACTAGGCTCGCCTTGCAAAAAACAAAATCACAGACCACCATGGCAGCAAACTAAGCTTAGCAGCAGTGGTGACAGCAGTGTAGGTGACCTTCATAGGCCTTGATCAGTGCAGTGCAGCAGCAGCCACAGCCACAACCAAGCAAGAAGCAAACATCCCAGTTTGAGTGGGTTCGGTTGGTGAGATGACTTGGTCGCAGACCATGTAGGGGACCTGTGATGATCATTTCTAGCATCCAGCTTCTGGCAGAAGGACAGAGGGGGAACAGACAGAATACTGTGCTGGCAGCACACTATGCCAGGCTGCAGGTTCTGGTCATATGGCCAGGTAAGGAAAAGTAACTAATCTTTTTACAGGGGGATTGGAGAAGGAGGAGGGATTGAAATATTGATGTGTTTTTCATGTTTCTTCACCTTTGGATGGCTTCATGACCCATGGTGGATGGGTATTGAATGGAATGGAGTCAGGGAGAAAAATCAGGACAAAGTTCTTTTTTTTGGGGGGAGGGCAGACAGGAAAAAAATTGATTATATCAAGGGAATATATCGAGATGGGTGGAATCATGGCTCAGAAGCCGTACTCAGAGAGTGTGCATTAAGGGCTTTTTCTCAGATTGGGATATTGTGACTAGTGGTGTACCACAGGGTTTGGTTCTGGGCCAGTGTCTGTTCAATTTATATATAGCATCATTAAAAACCATGACTGATGTTTGGTTAATAAAGTTTGCTGATGATACATGTATAGGTTACTCCATTATTAATACTGGTGATATAAATACCCTCCAGTATGCCCTAAATGAGTTACAGGAGTGGGCCACCCTGAAGAAATTGTCCTTTAATACAGATAAATGTGTTGTAATGCACCTTTTAAGAAAAAACATTCAATCCAAATACCTTCTTGGTGGAAAAACCCTAAAATCGGTTAGTGATGAGCGTGATCTAGGTATTAGAATTTCCAGCTCTAAACTCCATTGCCATGCTGTTATTAAAAAGGCAGCTGGTGTGTTACACTGCATAAATAAACATGTCAGCAGTAAAAGTAGTGATGTCTTACTCCCATTATACTCATCATTGGCGAGGCCCCATCTGGAGTATTGTGCCCAATTTTGGGCACCTGGGGAAAAAGGCACTATAAAATCAATGGAGAAAATTCAACAGAGAGCAACTAAAAAAACTTTTGCCATCAGAAACTTGGATTACCATGCTAGACGTGAAAAACTTGGGTTGTATACATTGGAGTATCACACAATAAGGGGCGATTTATGTCTAGCATTTAAGACAGCACATGATGAAAACTTGGAGTTATTAGAACTTGAATTAAGGGATAAAATTTACTTAACTAGGGCACATCCACTGCAATTAAAAGTCTAACAGTGCAAAACAAAAAAAAGAAGTAGTTGGTTCACAATAAGAGTTTGTAAAATCTGGAATAGTTTACCTGTAGAAATAGTATCATGTGAAAATATTGATACTTTTAAAAATTACTTGGACACCTATTTGAAACAAAAATGCATAGTAGGATATAATTAATACTGGCGAGCATTATGGACCATGGTCTTCTTGCTCTGTATGACCTATGATACCTATGATTAGCAACTGGGTGGGTTCAAGCCCAAATCTAATGCACTGCTCTGGGGTATATACAGATGAATCTTATAGCATTTGAATTTTTCCTTATTTGCATATCACTTTTTATTCAAAACAAATAAGTTGCATCTTATAGAGATGTTACAGACATTCTAGAGCCGGCCCTTGCATTCACAGACAGTTGAGTGGTATGGTATGCACAGACAATTGAAGTCCCACTATAGTCAGACTTATGCCTACCCCCCCCCAGTGTAGCTGACCTCCACATCCCCATGCTCAGGCACATTATGACAAATGGCAACCGAGAATGCAGGGGTGTGCACCATTGAAATGAATGGGGTTTTTTTTTATTACAATTTTATACATTATTGATGGAGAATCGGAGTTTAATGAAGGCCACCACTTGACTAACAAGGGCCTTGTTAGTTGAACAGTGGTCTTTATTATTCTCCAACTCACTATCATAATGTATAAAATAGCAATACAAAATAACTCTATTCATTTCAAGGGGTACGTCCCAGCACTCTGAACCATGGACATCATCTCTTAAAGACTCCTGCCTCTGCCTCCCTTATACTTAAGAGACTTTTTACTAATATCCATACTTGGTGGGTTGTCTGTAGCAGCATGGCTGTACCTGCTACAGTGAGTGTGCATGGGGGGGTGGTCATGTGGGTGTGTGCCTTGAGTTATTGCTACTTTTGTGTTTGCACCTTAAAATTTTTTTGTCTGGAAGCATTCAAAACTATGGAGAGAAAATAGTAGGAGTACAGGCCAGACAGAAGTAATTAAGTGGTTTTGTGGGTAAGTTTGTGTATTGGAGTGGAAAAACAAATGTATTTCCATTGGTATATGTGATACAGTTCAACTATGAAACTGAGATGAGGGAGAGAAGAAAACTGAAAAGCATAACAGTGGCTACAAGCATGCAGCATTGTGTGCAGATGTATTCAGATACAGTATGTATTGAAGTACAAGTAGGCCATATGTGTGCAGACAGTTTGGCTTAGTGGTTAAAGGCACTGAACTGCAAACCAGAAGACTTGGAAACATGAAGACCTGGGTTTGAATCTCATCAGCCCCTACTTATGTATGGTGTGAATCTGAGCAAGCACTTAACTTTTATGTGTGTAGTTATCAGTGACCACTTGCTTTTTGCACGCATGCCACATGCATGCAGTCTTTCCCAATTTAACATAAAAACATGTTTTCCACACTTGCTTGCTGCATGCATACCATATGCATGCAATCAGTTCCAATTTAACATTTAAATCATACTTGCAGCATGCATATAACTTGAGTAGTTTTATGTGTGCAGTATAAAAACATTTCATATTATTATTTCTATGAGGGTATTGGCCCTGTCTACTGATGTTGTATCAATGTGTTTCTTTGGTTGCAATTTGCTGCAGCTTATGATTTGGGCCCCTCATGTGGTTACAGGGAGTTTGGCACATTTCGGAATGTCTAAAGTTCAGGCCCTCCAGAACAGAGCTTGCAAAGTTGAAGGCATGACTAAGGTTGTGTCTGATTAGTTTCAAGGTCTTTTTCTGGATCCTCACCAATATTTCTGCTTCAGCATGTGTAAGACTGCCACACAAAACAGGACTGGCATACTCATGATGTGAAAAAAAGGTCCACAGCAACAGCACTCATAGACAATCACATGCACAAATTCAAGTAAGGAATTTTCCAGTTCAATTTATTGGTTATAATGCAAGCTGCAAGCCCAAGCCCCAATGCTTTGCCACACAGCCTTCATCAGGGGGCATGGCTAGGGGAGCACCCGTAGTGATTAAATAGCCCAAAAAAACAATGACATCATATACCAGGCGAAGACAATAAACAACAAATCATGTAAGAAAAGTTACACAAAAATACTAAATATATTCATCAAAAGTTATTCAGAATGTAGAACCAAGTAGCACATCATAATAAGTCTGAAGCACTATTACAAAAGAAGCACGTGTCCAGAGATACTACTCATTTGAAATATAACATTTCTTATATAATCCACAAACCCTGAGTCTAGGTGCAAAGAAAGAGTCATACAAAGCAGAATGTGATCACCCTGTGATCACCCAATCAGAAGACATCGAGACAAAATCCTTAGATTTCTGGAACTTTAAACAACAAATATTCAGTCTTCTTTGTTCTAGTCCAGTTCTTGGCTGCTCTCAAATGTTCTGCCTATCCATGTAAAATGTAAACAGAACAGCCTACTTTACTTATAAGAATAATTTATATATCCTTCATAAGTTTTACATCAACTCTGAGTGTTGTGTTCTGTACCTTTAAGAGATGGCTTTCATTTCCTCATGTCAGTGTAATCTGCAGCTGTTTTCAATTCTACAGCCTATCCACACTAAATAAAAACAAATAACTTTTTTTTTTATCATATAATGTTTTATTAGGTATTTTCTTTTAACATACCATGATACATTGCACAGTATTACAATCTGATGTTGCCATATATAGCCAAGGTCAGGAATATCTATACCACCATTATAATTATATATATATATATATATATATACTTATACAAGTCTGCATAAAATAACTATACCCTAGACTCTATCCACAAATTAGTAATAGAGACTCTCCCTAAGTTACCATCTTTGTCATCTATCTTATCTACCACCATACTATTTATACTTCTACCTCTTTCTTCAACTTCACTCCAACTGAACACAATAGGCCCAGAAAGGTGGGGGGAGAAAGAAGTATTCACCCAACCTATTGACCAACTACCTGAGTAAGGGCACACTAAGGGGGATTCTCAACTGATTATGTAATTTGTAAAAAGTCAGATTGGAGGTATAGTCCCCATTTAGCTGAAAATAGCTGCATGCTTGGCCCTTGCAAGGCTGAAAGCTTTTCAAACAAGAACAGGTGAGCTAGTGCTTCATGCCACATATTCCTACTGTGTATTGAAGGTTGTCTCCAGTACATGAGCAAAAGGCATTTGGCTTCTAAAATGGAGGAGACAACCCAGTGCTGCAGAGATTTAGAGAGGAATTCGAGATGCCTAGTATCTCCTAAGAAGACCAGGGAGGCAGACAGGGTCAGCTTGGTACCTAACACTTGTGACAAGTCAGCGGCTACCATATCCCAGAATGATACCAGAAGGGAGCAGGACCAGAGTATGTGTGCAATATGGGCGTCTGGCTATGAACAATGCCAGCAATGGTTATGGCCCAGTAGGCCCCTCTTATGTAGCATTGCTGGAGTACGATACCAGAACAACAATATTTTTTAATTGTATGAAATGGCTATTAGAATCTCTGTATGAGTAATTAATATTTTTAGAGTAGGACAGCCATTGTTCCTCAGATATGGATACCCCCAGCAGTGACTCCCATTGCATTCTACATCTATGCATGGGATTAGGATGTGAGTCCCTCCATGTACTATAAACCTACCCATGAGACCTTTTCGAGTGTCTCGCCAGTGAGGTCAATAAGCCACTGTCACCTTGTATTAGCTGGGCTTTTAGTAATCAAGTGTGTTAATGCACTGCAAATTTGTAAAGAGCACCAAAAATCTTTATTCAGTAGGCCATATTTTCCCTGTAATTGTTCAAAGGAAAGCAGATGGTTCGCCCCTTGATTACCCAAGTCTTGGACTATTTGTATCCCTTTTTGTTGCCATCGCTTCCAGTTTACACTCGCCCCTTCAATCTGGATTAAGTTATTATGCCATATTAGGGCCAGCTGCAGTGGAGGAAACCATTCTTGTTTTGGCATGTGGGATCTGATGCCTAAAAGTCTCCAATCCTTGGCAGTGTAGGTGATTATAGGGGGGAGTTGTATATCAATTTTAGAGTGAGCCACTAGAAGATTATATAGTGAAGAGGGGCTTACCAAATCTGCTTCCAATTGAACCCAGAGAAGGATTGCCCTACTTTGTGCCATGAACCACCTAGTGCCATGGGTTGCCATGCAAGCCAAATGATATCCATAAAACCCAGGTACATTAAGACCCCCACTAGTCCAATGAGCACTTATTTTTTGCCTACTCCATCTTGGTGGTTTGTAATCCCAGATAAAATTAAATGCTAACTTATCTAGGGTTTAAAATAGTTTTTAAGATAAAGGTGTGGGTAAGTTGTTTAAGAGAAATGAGATCTGAGGAAGAAACAACATCTGGATTGTAGCTACCCTTCCTGGGAGAGATAGTTTAATTTTCCACCACCTCTCCACCTCCATAGCCAGCTGAGCATATAGCAGGGAAATATTTGCCATTTCAAGGGCTGCCCATTTAAAGGGGATTTGAATTCCTAAATATTGGATACTATGGTCTGCCCATGACAGGTTAGTGCCCAGTATACACTCCCTTGTAAATAGAAGGTTTATTGGTGCTATGATGGTCTTTTTTTGGTTGATTCTAAGCCCAGAGATTGTGGAAAACTCTTCCAGAAGAAACCATACCTCAGGAATTGCTTGTCGAGGGTAGGTTAGAGTTAGTAACAGGTCATCTGCATATGCCATCGCCACATACAACTGCCCCCCACATTCAATACCCTGAATCAATGGGTCTGAGCCAACAACCCATATAAGTGGATCCAAGGCAATCAGGAACAGGAGGGGAGAGAGCGGGTAGCCCTGCCTCATGACCCATTGCAATGAGAAGGGAAGAGAGATATCCCCATTTGTGAGGATGCATGCCCTGGGTGATGCATACAGTGTGTGTATCCATTGTGGAAAATATGGCCCAAAACCAAATGCTTTTAAAGTTTCATGTAGGTATACCCACTCAATAGAATCAAAAGCTTTGGCAAAATCTATCGCCATGGCTGCCGTAGGGTGGGAGAACCTGGATGAAATCCACTTAAGGCCGAGTAATAAATGTGTGTTATCTGCACCTGTCTTTTCCCTCATAAAGCCCACCTGTGCTGGGTGAATAATGGAGGGAAGCACAGCACTCAATCTAGTGGCAAGCACCTTAGCTAGAATTTTAGTATCTACTGGCAATAGAGATATAGGCCTAAAATTTATGCAATCTAACGAATCGGATGACTTTTTAGGCAGGAGAGTGATGAGGGCATCCCTCGTAGAAGGTGGGAGAGTAGTCTTGTTACATAAATCCTGAAGGGCTTGTTGAAGTGGGAGGAGTATATTTTATTTATTTTTATTTTGCTTTTGGTGACCGGGTAAGTGCACTAGGCAAACAATGCCTATTTTCAGGCACGACCAGGGAGAAAACAGTTTACAGACAAACAATAAACATGTGACGCAGCATATGAAGGCAGTACAAATCAGGATGAAAACAGTGTGTAATAAATACATTGACATTCTGAATAATGAAGGTTAAGATACTGTGAATACAGGGGGAAAAAACAGGATTAGTAACAAAAGAAAAAACAACATGGGAAGGTAGTAAGTTACAGTACAATAAGTGCCATGAAAAGTAGAGAGGGAGAGAGAGGGAGGAAAGAGAGGATGAAAGAGCATGGCAGGTATAGATCGTGAGAGGAGGAAAGGTAAAAAGGGGGTAGATAGGATGATGTTGGGGAGAGGGCAAGAATGAGTGAGCCTAATGCCTGATATTGCTCGACCGACATACCGTCCGGTCTGGGGGCTTTCCCACGTGCCATTTTTCCTAATGCAAGTCATATTTCCTCACAAGATACCGGTGCTTCCAACTGCCCCACCTGCTCAGATGATAGGGATTGGAGGTACATTTGATGACAGAAGCTCAATAACTTCTGGCTCATCTCCGTAGGGTTAATCGTGGAATGGGATTTATACAGAGATTCATAAAATAATTGCACGGTATGATTCACCTCTTTGGGGGTAGAACCTAATGTTCCCGAGGAGGTACGAAGGGAATATATCCTCGTGGCCGCCTGCTGCTTATGTAACCGGTAAGCCAAGAGCTTCCCAGTTCTTTCCCCATTAGCCCAATACTCCTGTTTAGTTTGAAGGAGAAGCCACTCAGTTTTTTGCTGTAGGCTCTCATTGATCTGGTATTTTAGATTAATGATTGTACAGTATAGCTCTTAATCCATATTTGCTATAGGGGCCACCTTGAAGGATTGTTCCAACTCAGCTAAATCTGCTTGCATGGATTTCAGCTTGACTTTCCGTACTTTATCCCTATTTGCTGAGAAGGCAATAATATGCCCCCACAACACCGCTTTAAAGGCATCCCAAACCATGCTAGGAGACACTCCATAGTCTAAGTTTAGTGAGAAATACTTTTTCGTGGCCCTAGAAAGCATGTGCTTAAAATCAGGGTCTTTGAACAATAGTGGTTTGCATGCTATCGGACTTTATAGGTGGATTGTTTGGTAGGGAGATATGACAACCATACTGGCGAGCGGTCCAATGTTATTATTCAACCTATCCCAGTATCAGAAATACCCTCCCCAGCTAAGTCATTTACTAACCAAAAGTCTATACGACTATGGGTTTGGCGTGGTGTGGAGAAAAAAGTATAGTCTCTAGCAGTAGGGTGCTCCCTACGCCAGGCATCAACCAAGGCCCATTCTTCTTGTAACTCAGCAAGAGAGTGCCTCACCTTAGGAGTGGCCTGCGCCTTGGGTATAAACTTATCTAAATATACTATGTCCGCCACTAGATTGAAGTCACCACCTAGGATAATGGGAAGGGGGGGCATCTGCTTGTAGTTGTGAGATTGCCTGACTTACTGCCAGGAAGAAATCCGTGTCTTCCCTGTTGGGGGCATATATATTGCCCAAAATCATGACTCCCTCTAGAAAAGTTAGTCTTACAACTATCCACCTGCCTTGGTTATCTTTTTTTACACCATCTATCTTCCAGGCAGAGGACTGGCGAAGCAAAATGGCTACCCCCTTGGATTTGATAGGGGTTGAGCTCTCCAACCCATGCTTTCTTCAGCCAATTATTAGCTCCGGACAGATGTGTTTCCTGGAGTAGGGCTATTTCTACCTTCAGGGACCTTAAATGCTGTAAAACTTTTGTTCTTTTAACAGGGTGATTGAGCCCCTTTGCATTTCAAGATATTCATCTAAGAGCCTTGATCGCATTCGACATCTTGTTTACCCTCAGTAAAAAAGGAGAATTACTTACTGCGAGTCCTGGGTGGGGGGGGGAGCGCTATAGCTGGATTCAATACCTTAATACTGTACCCTGCCCACAACAGCACTATCCAACCCTGAATTAGGATAGACAGAGGTGGAAGCATCACCAGGAACAGATAACACATTGACCTTGGTCTCTTAATATACTACTGTGCTAGAAGAAAAAGAAAAAAAAAAACAAGACTGTGTAAGCAGTTATGGCTTATAGTGAATCTGCAGTCAAATAACTTGTTAAAACATACAACAGTGCCCCGAAAGAACCAGGCACTACAATGAATTCTATCTATGAGAGCAGAGATCACAGCAAAAGAGGGTTATCTTAACACCCTACAACTATACTAGCTCCAGCACTCAGTAAGGGGTCATTTACTGGAAGTGGTCACTCAATACGAGTTAGCCCAAGCCCAGTGTACATCCCTGGTCAGTCACTCCAACTCTGTGAAGGGGGGGACTAGCAGAAATACCCCCCAAAAAAAGAAAAAGAGAAAAGTGGGGGGGGGAATAGGGTATGTATATCCCCCATCCACACTAAACATCACCGCCTTTAAAATATAGGGAGAACCAAGAAGGGAGTGGGGGAGTTGGGGACATATACCTTACGATTATTGCCATATCCTTGAAGCCATGTTCTGTACACTTTAAATGGTAGAAAACAAAATTAGGGACAGATAGCAACACCCTAAATAACTCACACCCCCAATAGGACAGCCTTTCAGCCTTTCAGCCTTAATTTGGCAGGGGGTAAGGGAGGGGGGAGTATTCTCTCTTCCACGTTGTTAAAAGAAAGTTCAAAAGAAAGTAGAAAGTTGAAAGTTGAAAGAAAGGGATGTCAGGCTTTTTAAGAGTTCAAGTGTCTGAGCCTTCGGCCATCTCGGGCGGTCCCCGAGGGAGAGTCCCAGGATCAGGAGAAACCTTAGCAGCAGCCGCTTCATACGACAAAAGACCAGGTTTTACTCTTGATGGAGCCTCTACCGCTTCTATAAGTGTACTATCTGGATAATCCGCCCAGTGCCCTGTAACCTCTGTCTCCATTTCCGTGTTGAAAGAAGCTTCCAAGTTCCTGTGTTCAGTTGGCCCAGGTGAATCGCCCCATGAGATTTTTGCAGGAGGGTCTCTACTTGGCCACTGCTGTGGTCCACTTTGTGCTCTGTGCCAGGATTTAGAGAAGGAAATGTCCAATCTTTGTGGCAAAGAGCAAGTTTGGATCATTTGTGCTATGTTTAGTTTCTGCGGTAGCTTATTGTCCCTTCTACCAGGCAGATTAACAACTGGTTGCACTGGTCCCATTGTTAACGTGTCCCCAGGCATGTATCGTCCAGCAGAGAGTCTCCTGGCAGGAGGTGTAGGCATTTGAGACTCCCAGAGCCTTCTGGGTGATGTAGTATGATAATGTAAACTAGGCCAGGATGGAGCCAGCCAACATTCCAACTCCTCTGGATGGTCCACAACCACTTCTTGCCCACCTTTACTGACCCAGAGTCTAGTAAGGTTCTTAAATCTGAAACGGAAATCATTCTGGTATAAAAACCTCTTAATAGGGCCGAATGCTCTTCTTTTTGCTGCTGTTTCTTGTGTGAAATCTCTATAAATTTGAATTGGTGTTCCTTGCCAGTGCAACTCTCCCAAATCCCTCACAGCCCTTAGGATCCTCTCCTTGGTTGAGTAATGAAGCAGGTATGCCACAAAAGGTCGGGGATGGTCCACTTGCTTATGGTATCGAGCAGTCACTCTGTGGGCCCTTTCAACTTTGATGGGGCCCTGCCATCTTTCACCCGATATCGTAGGGATACTGTTATTTAGAAATTTCTCCATATCCTGACCTTCCACTCCCTCAGGCAGACCAATAATATGCAAATAGGTGTGTCGATTCCTGTTCTCATGGTCTTCTGCCCTGCTCCATAATGCTTCGAGGCACTCTTCATGCTGTCTTACCCTCTGCCAAATTTGAAACTGTTGATCCTCGCAGGTTTCTGACTTTTGCTCCAACACGTTAACCTTATCCTGTAGTTGTTTAACCTCTGTAACTGTATTTGAGAGCGATAAGCTTAGCCCATCCACCCTTGTAATTAAGGTCTCCAGCAAGTGAGTAATATGGCGTAAGGACTCTTCTACAGCAGGAGGCTTGTCGGGGCGTAAGGGTGTTGCATTCTGTTCACCGATAGTAGCTGAGGAGCTCATCTTTACTGAATTTATACTCGGCCCACATAGAAAAAGAGCAACTGGTTGTCCTGGATTGAGTCACTCAACAGCCTTTCTTCCCCACAGGGCTCAGCTACAGTCTCCGATCCTCGCTAAAGCGTGTAGAATGGCTAGGGTTGCAGGTAGGTCCTACTCGGTCTCACAGTAATCTGCCAAGTCCCAAACACATGACGCTCAAAAATACTACCACACTCCCCGAAATCCTCTTTAAACATACGCCGCTCAGAAGGTACGAATATCACCCGATCATAGATCTGTTTTTTTTAGTCAGGACTCCTCGGAATCATGGCGATTAAGCATGGATGAGCACATTTAGGGCAAGAGCTCTCTTTTTAGGCTGCTATCTTTTTGGTGGCCAAACCATGCCCCCGTCACAAATAGCTTCTTAAGTTATCACAAGACCTTTCACTGTTGCAATTTATCTAGCACCAAGGCAATCTTTCTGCCATTCAAATTTTAACTTAAATAGGTATCTTATATCTTTCATAGGATATTCATTGTTTTACATCTGGCAGTCAAATGTTGCTTCCTTGCTTACTATGCTATATATATATATATATATATATATATATATATATATATATATATATATGTAAATAAACAAGAGTATAATTTAGCCAACAGACATTTACATCCTTGTTTGTCATTTCTACAGATCTAAAACATAGCAAATTGCTGTCCATCTGTACCTTTTTTTGTCTTTTCGAAACTTTTCAGCCATTTCTTTTTCTAATCTTTCACAGGATGTCTGTGCTTACACAATAAGTTTTTTTTTCTAAAAGTAAAAATGTACTTTGCTTAAACATGACTTTCATCTCATGGTATTTACTTTAAAAGTGATACTGTTTGGCAGTTTTGAATAGATTTCCTACCTTAGGCTGATCAGACCATCAGACAAGCATCGTGGGTTCTCTCCCCGGTTGTGGGGGCTGCTGACATCTGTTTACATTTGGCTTAAATGCCATTTGTGGTGGGGGGTGATGACGTCACGCATAACACGCTTCGCTGTTCCAAAGATCCTGCCATCATTTGGTGTTGATGAGAACAATGCTGTTCTCTAATGGGGGCATTGTTAGCAAAATCCCAGGATGTAATTAAAGCAGTGTGACAGTACGAACCTCCACCATGTCAATGCTTTGCTCCCTACCAGTGGCTGAAGCCACTTCTTTGTATAAACTTAGAAAATATTTAATCTGTGTTAGAATCAAGAGAAAATACTTCTTATTGTGAGATTTTTAAACAATTATTCTAATTTATATAAGATCAGAGCCAAGCATCTCTGTATTATAGAGTAGGCTGGTCGGGGTGGGAATAAAGGGGTTGGGTTTAGGTGTAGGTGGGGGAGTTTGTAAGTGTTAACAGTTGTTGTTGTACATTCTCTTCACATAAAAGCCAATGGACAATTCTTTTGCTTGTTTTACTTTTACAAAAACCCTTGGCTTAACATAGAAACATAGAAGTTGTCGGCAGATAAGGACCGCAAGACCCATCCAGTCTGCCCATTACTTTGTCTACCTTATAAATGTGCCATCGGCCTTTGCCCTGTCAATGGCCTATCTATTCATACTAATCTTTATTGCTGCCTTATGCCTATCTCATGCCTGTTTGAAGCCCTGCACTGTATTCATATCCATCACTTCCTGAAGTAGGCTGTTCCATGCATCCACCACCCTTTCTGTGAAAAATAACTTCCTCACATTACCCCTTAATTGGCCTCACTCTAATCTCATGCTGTGTCCTCTTGTTCTGCTATTTTTGTTATATTTAAACATGTTAGACTCTATCACCTTGTTAATGCCTTTAAGGTGTTTGAATGTTTCGATCATATCACCTCTGTCCTTCCTTTGCTCTAGGGTATACATATTGAGCTCCATTAATCTGTCCTCATATGTTTTCTGATGCAGTCCCATCACCATTTTGGTTGCCCTTCTCTGGACTGCCTCAATTTGGTTAATGTCCTTGAGAAGGTGCAGCCTCCAGTACTGCACACAGTAGTCCAGATGGGGCCTAACCAGTATCTTGTAAAGAGGAATTATTATCTCCCTCTTACGACTTGTGTTACCCCTAGTAATACACCCCAACATCCACCTAGCCTTACTTACTGCTTTAGTGGCCTGCTTGGATAATTTCAGGTCATCTGTGATGATGATGACCAAGTCTCTTTCTTCCTTTTTGACTGCCAGCAACTCCTCTCCCTGCCTATAGGTGGCTTCAGGTTTCTCTTTCCTATGTGCATGATCTTGTACTTCTTTGCATTAAACCACACTTGCCACTGTTCTGACCATTTTGTCAGTTTATCCAGATCTCTTCTCATTCTGCCCACCCCATCTGGATCATCTACTCTGTTGCAGATCTTGGTGTCATCTGCAAACAGACAAACCTTACCTTCCAGTCCATCTGCAATGTCACTGATGAAGATATTGAAGAGGACTGGCCCCAGGACTGATCCATGAGGTACCCCACTTGTGGCTTGCATCTCTTCTGACTGTATACCATTTACCACCACTCTCTGTTTTCTGCCCATCAACCAGGTTTCCACCCAGTTGACCAACTTCTGACCCACCCCATGCCTACCTAGTTTATTAATCAATCTTCTATGTGGAACAGTATCAAAACCTTTGCTGAAGTCAAGGTAGGCAACGTCAACTGCTCCCCCTTGGTCCACCACTCTGGTTACCCAGTCAAAGAAATCTATGAGACTAGTCTGACAGAACCTTCCTGTTGTAAACCCATGCTGCCTTGGATCCTGAGGTCCTATAGATTGCAGGTGTTGCACTATCCTTTCCTTAACTCATTGTCTCCTAGCAGACGCCTGTAGTCGTCAGTAAAAAAAACACTGGTGTGTCCTGAGGACGTCTGCAGAAGTCGGCTACTGACTCCCAGTGTGCCCAAGCAATGTCTGGAGAAGTCACTTGTATATTTTAATATATAGTGTAACAGAATATAATATATAAAAGACTGCATAGCACCGTTGGAAAGGTAATTTTATGCTGAACAACTCTGTCACTGATATTTTGTGCATATCATGTATACTTTAGGAGTTATTTGCATTTGTTTAGGTATGGTGTATATGGCTTATGTTGCCTGTTTTGTGAAAAAAATATTTTTTTTGCTGTTTCAACCAGCTTAAAAAAAAAGGTTACTTATTATTATTTGCATACCACCATTGGGAAGGTAATTTTGTGCTGAACAACTTTGCCACTGATATTTTGTGTATATCATGTATACTTTAGGAGTTATTCACATTTGTTTATGGTATGGTGTGTATGGCTGACATGTTTTCCATCAAGATTCACCTAAGCAGCTTGAATAAAATTCACGTTTTTGGCACTTCAGCAGGTATAAAACAAAAACTGTATTGATTACAACTGGTTGCATAGCACCATTGGAAAGGCATTTTTGTGCTAATCAACTTTCATGCTGATACTTTGTGTGTATCATGTAAACTTTTGGAGTTATACGCATTTGTTTATGATATGGTGTGTGTGGTTGAGATTCAGCCCTCAAATCTCACCAAAACACCTTGACTAAAATGGGGAAAAATTACGTTTCATAGTAAAAAGATATCTTTTTTTAACTAACATAATATTAAAACACCATCTAATGTCTGTATGCTTAATTTGGTGTTGATATTTTAAATATTTTCCAACAAAAAATGGCTTATGTTGCCCTTTTTTAGTGAAAAAAATATTTCGTTTGCTCTTTCGACCAACATAGAAAAAAAACAAAATGACTTATTTTTACATGCATGCCACCATTGGAAAGGCAATTTTGTGCTGAATAACTCTGCCACTCATACTTTGTGTCTAGCATGTACAGTTATTGAGCTATTAGCATTTGTTTGCAACATGTTGACTATGGCTTGATTTTGTTTAGAAAGGCCTAGGATTCACTGTTAAAAGTACACAGGAGATTCAGGAGGCAAGTGGTGTAATCTCAGAGTGAGCCTGTGGAAGCAATGAGTTAAGGAATGTCTCCCTAGTCTTGCCCACTACTGAGGTACTGTAAGATTGACTGGTCTGTAGTTCCCTGCCTCCTCCCTGCTACCACTCTTGTGGAGTGGGATAACATGAACCCTTATCCAGTCTTCTGGGACCTCTCCTGTGCTCAGAGACTCACTAAACAGTTCTGATAATGGCTCTGCTAGTTCCACCCTTAGCTGCTTTAGTACCCTGAGATGTATGCCATCAGGTCCCATTGCCTTGTCCACCCTGAGCTTAGCGAGCTCTTGTAGGACCCTTTCTTTTGTGAAGGGACTAATTCACACCTCCCTCCCCCATGTCTATAGTGCTGAGCTGTGGGCCCTGCCCTACCGTCTCTTCAGTGAATACTGAGCAGAAGTATCTATTTAGGATAGATGCTTTTACATGGTCCTCCTCCTTACATGCCCCCCTTATACCCTTTGATCTTTGCAATACCCCCTCTGGACTTTCTTCTTTCACTAATGTGTCTATAGAAAGTCTTGTCACCTTCTCTTACTGTTCATGCTAGTGTTTCCTTGGTTTGGGCCTTTGCCTGCCTTACTGCCTTCCCTGCTTCCCTTAGAAAAGTTTGGTATGCCTCCCTATCTTCATCCCGCTGCATTCCCTTATATTTCCTGAAGGCCCGCCTTTTGGCTCTGACCATTTCTGCTATTGTTTTTGAGAACTAAAGTGGTTTCCTTCTTCTTTTGCACTTCCTTTTCCCTCTAACACAGTGGGATGTTGCTTCAAGTATTTCATCCTTAATGCTTGCTTGCTTCAAGTATTGCATCCTTAATGCTTGCCCACTTTGCCTGTACCCCTTTACCTGTTTTTCTTTTTGCCAGGGCTAGCTTAATTCTGTTGGCCATCTTATCAAAGTCAGCTCCTCTGAAGTCCCCTACTTTTGCCTTGGAATGGGATGATTTAGTTCTAGTGGCCAAATTGAACCATACTATGTGATGTCACTGGCCCCCAGGTGACCTTCTACCTGGAGATCTGTGATCCTTTCACTGTTAGTCAGTACCAGAGCTAGGATAGCCCTGTCTTTTGTAGGCCATTGTACCAGTTGTTTGAGGCACTCCACCTGCAGGGAATCCACTATGTGTCTAGTTCTGGCAGATGTTCCTGCTGGTAATGACCAATCTGTATCTGGCATGTTGAAGTCTCCCATTATCAGAACCTCCCCTTTAGCTGTCATGTTTTGTATATCTTCTAACAGGGATGTGTCTATGTCCTCCCCTGGTATGGAGGCCTGTAGACAACCTCCATTCATATGGCTGTCCCATTTCCTGTTTCCAGGGTGACCCACAGTTCTTATGGCTCCTTATGTGTATTCTGAATTTCTGTAGCTTTAATATTTTCATTGACATAATGGGCTGCTCCACCCCCACTTTTTGCACCTCAGTCTCTTCTGAACAGTACATAGCCGGGTACTAAAGTCTCCCAAGCGTGGTTACTGGTGAACCCCGTCTCACTAATGGCTACTATGTCTAGTTTAGCCTCTGTCATTATTGCCTGCAGGTCTGGGATCTTGTTTCCAAGATTGCAAGCAATATATTGTGCACATCAATTCTGAATGGTTTTTGATGAATATGTTTTATATTTTTGTGTGAAGTTTTTTTTTACATGATTTGTTGTTTCTGGTCTTCACCTGGTATATGATGTCACTGTTTTTTTTTGGCTATTTAATCACATTGTGTTCTCTCCTAGCCATGTCCACGATGAAGGCTATGTGTTGAAGTGCTGTGGCTTAGGCTTGCAATCTTGCATTATAACCAATAAACTGAATTGGTAAACTTCCTTACTTAAATATGTGTGTGTGATTGCCCATGAGTGCTGTTGCTGTGGACCTTTGGGAGGGGCTAGCCACCCACTCAACAGCACTGATCCTGTGACTGATTCACAGCAACATCTCTGGGACTGTTAATATTCATGATGTGACTTGATTAATCTTTTGTATGGTTATGTTTTTTCCATTAAGTCCAGCTTAACTTAGGATGTTGAGGTAATACAACCTTTTGCTGAACTTAGCTGCTGTTAACTCAGCATGCCTGACCTAGTTTAGGTCATCAGTTATTGGGAGTCCAAACAGTTTGGCTTTATTTATGGATTCTGTACCATTATAGAGGGAGAGGATTTCAATCAGTGCAGCATGAACTATGGCTTTCTCTTCTGTTCACTGTCATACAGTATCAGGGTTGTTTTGTTCAGTTTATCAAGTTGTCAAGGTTATCTTATAACCTTAATTTTGTTACATCTGTGGAGGAGATAGAGGAGGAGGGTCACTTCATGGAAAATATAGAAAGGTCAATATTTTCACTTTGTTTGGTTGATACAAAAGAGATGCTAAAAGAATTATTGAAATTTAATTAAATTTAATGAAAGGAAAGTCATAGGACTAGACAAAATACCATCACTTTTTCTAAAATTTGCTTCACCCATCATAGCTCAAAAAATAACAGACATTTCTAACCTGTCTATAATCACAGGTACATACCACAAGGTTTGGAAAACAGCTAACATACTCATACACAAATCTAATCCCAAAGAAGATATTTAAAATTATAGACCAATATCCCTTCTTCCTGTAATATCAAAGCTTTATGAAAAAAAATTATTGGAAAATAAATGAAAGATTTTTTGGAGATATATAACATATACAATTCATATTGATCTGGTTTTCATTCTGGCCACAGCATTATGACTGCACTAATGAAGGTGACAACAGACTTCCAGGCATCTCTTGTCAAGGGCCTTCTGGTCAGAGCCATATTTATAGACTTTTCTAAGGCATTTGTTACCTTTGATCATTCTGTATTATTGGGCAAGTTTAAAGGGATTGGCCTCCACCAGGTTGCCCTGAACTGATTGAGGAACACATATTCAGAAAGGCACAGTTAGTATCCCTTTGAACCTTCACATCCCAGCTAGAAAATATTAAATCAATATTGTTTAATCTGTACACACATGGTGCTGGGCCTCTCATTATGGAGGCCCAGCACCATTTGTATGCAAATGATAGGGTCCTATATTCAGAGGGTACATCAATCTTTAAAATTCAGAACAAACTCCAGAGGGATTTTGATAAATTACAGGATTACTTTAAATCATGTAGACTAGTATTAAATAGCAGGAAATCCCAGATTATGATTTTTTTTGGAAACAAACAAAGTAGCTTAACCCAAACAGTTCAAATTAAAACTAATATAGATTGTGTCCTAGAACCGGTTAACTCATATAAAAATCTTGGAGTATGGTTAAATACACAACTAAGCTGGGGCAGACATATAGATGGTCTGATTAAGAAATTATTTGCCAGGTTAATGGCCTTATATAGGTTGTGGAAGTGTATACCAACTGCAGCCAGAAACTACATAGTAAATACCATGATAATGCCACTTACTGTTTATGGGGATGTGGTCTATGGGAGGGGGGACATCTAGGACAGAATTGGATAGGCTGGATGTAGCCTTGAATAAAGTTGCCCACTTCATCATGGATGACCCTCTATTGACGCACCACTGCCTTTTCTATAAAGCACTGGGTTGGATAAATTTAGTAGAATGCAGACACTTGCATATTACACACTTTATACACCAGAACATGATCCAGAATACCTCACCCTATTTAAACAATTTGTTTCAAATCCATTTACTTACAAACAGCCCAAAATCTGGAATTTAGAATCCCATTACTGAGATAGTAAAAGGTAACTCTACCATTATTAACCTTAGACCTACAGCCTAGAATAGTCTGCCATCTAAACTAAAACCTAAGGAAGTGGTACCTTGGAGCATGATAAAAGACTGGATGCTAAATGAATTCTCACAATCTAAAAATTGCTGCTAATGTTGTCTCATGTATTGGTAAAATGTGTAAGTATATGTTTGTGTAATTGTGCTAATTTTTTTAGATGATTTTGTAAGGTGTTTTGATTATATACGTATTGAATGAATGCTGGACCCCACTGTAAATGAGCTTTGCTCAACTGGGCTATGCTTTTCTCAGAAATTCAAGAATAAATATTTACAAACAACAAACAAATCATAGAGTTGGTGCAGTAGCTTTTTGGGAAATGATAACTGATCCATATGGAAAGTATAATCAATTAAGATAGGACACCAATTAAGGTAGGAAAATTGGGCAGACTGAATAGGCCTGGCAGTCCTTATCTGTCAACAATCTCCATGTTTCTATGTTAATATAGTTCATGGTTTTGTTTCTGATACTGTCATTGATCATGAATATAAACAGGAGGTTGTCCAACTTTGTTTCTTATGGTATTCCTTCATGTAGTGTGATCCAGTCATAGCCGGTGTTGTGCATCTTTAAGTATTGCTACCTGCCTTGCAGTAATGATCTTGTCCCATTAAGGAGGACATGGTAGACATCCATGGCTACAGCATTTTGTTTTTGTATGATATTGTGGTCTACCCTATAAAAAGAAAAAGGCCAATCTGATATAGAATAAAATCTATAGGTACAACATTGTCACCATAACATGCACTGCTGCTTAAAGTTTCTGTACTTGTAGCTTTCTAACTTACTGTACAGTCAAGACAAGGTTATTTTATTTTTAAGTGCCTTTTCCCCAGGGGTCAGGGTGCAACACAAGTTACAAAATAAGTTATCAAATGAATAAAGATAAATAAATAAATAGAAAGATAAACAATTCAATCAACAATAGGTAAATAAATAAATGAGTAACTCTGACAAACAGATCACCTTGCAATCAGCAAATAAAGGGAATCAGGTTAGGCAGTATCATGTCCAGGACCATCTTGTAAATTAGTTTGCTCAAGGATGATCTTGCCTGGTTAAATAAAGAGTTATTGATTGATTGATTGATTGAGTATGTTGATTTAAACAGATGGAACATTAGGGCCTCTTTGAAGGACTCCACTATGCTGGCAGATCTCTTGGAGCAAGATAGTGTTCCATTGTAATTGTGAGCAACCATAAATGTCCCATCCCAGGACAACTTCAGCCTTGACTGAGGCACTGCTAATAGCAGGCAGTATGGAGGAGAGTACAAGGAAAAAAAATAAATTTGATCTCACAAGAGAAAAATGAGTGGGATCACAACTGGACAGATGTTGGAGTTGGCCATAGGCACAGAAAGGAAAATAAATCTGATGGCCTCCAACAGCTGTACTACAGTTGCTGTAATAAAACAGGGTGCATTACTGCCTCAATAGGTCAAGAAGAAAGGTCCTATAGGGAAATGGACTGGCAGTTAGAGTGAATATGGAATGGGAGGCAATGACTGTCAGTAAGAAAGACCAAGAAGAGGCAGAAACAGAATGGTAAGGACAATTGCACAGAAGAAAAAGGAAACATAGGGGATTCCCTGAACAGGCAGTAGGGATGAACATGATGGACCAATGGTATTTTTTCCACCTCAAAACTTACATTTATGCATTATATGTATGTAAGTACTATATGTATGCATGTTTAAATGTGTGTAGAGTAGGTTGCAGGGGCAGAAGGTATTGAAAGCCTGGAAAAGTTAAGCATAAGGGGAAGGGGTCTGCTTGTGCTGTTGGAGTAGAAGGTAGATGAATAAAGAGGAGGGGAGAAAAGCTGCTAGCATTTGTAGGTGAAGAAAGTGGAATACAAGCTCAGAAAGTGGAGGAAGACAAGACTCTGATTTCAGTTTGAAGAAACAGCTAATGTGCAGTGAGAGCTGGTGGCATGAAACCAAATACTAGACAGCTTACCAAAGAGAGGAGAATAAGGGTAGGGACAGCCACAAGAGAAAGTAGGTCCACTGTGAAGGTTTAATACCACCTTACTTGCTCTGTTCCAACTACCTCATATACTGTGTGCACACTGGGTAATCCAGTATCAAGTAACAAGATATGCTTTTGCTGCTTTCATATGAAAAATGCCCATTTGTACTCCATTTCTGAAATTAAATGAAACATCTAAAACTGAATGAAAATGCAACTAGTAACATCAAATTAAATACTTCAAAGTTTCAGGGCACCATTTTCAAAAGGCTAGGATGGCTGCAAGTCCCAGGTGCACAGACAATATGGTGCATGAGGCTTGCAGCAATCTAACAAGAGTTTCTATCCCTTGTGGCAAGTGCCATAAGTTAGACCAACTATTTCTGGTCTAACTTGTGGCACTCCTCAGGGCCTATTTTACATAGCTTGCACCAGACATTGGCATGAGCTGCTGTAAATTGTGCAAACTGTCACAACTGCACCCAAGATTGTGGAACCAGGCGCAGTTGCAGAGATGGGATTGACGCACTGCTAGAACCTAAGTGTCATGGCACTGGGCTTGGCGCAAGCCCTGTGCAACGCTTTGAAAATCCTGCCCTTAGTTTCACAACAAAATAAGTAATGTTTTCTCACCAATAGCATCTGAGTTTCTTAAGTCCAGTTATATAAAAGCTAACTTAAGTTCTCATCCTGAGATCTATCCTTAAATATTATAGATCGAGGGAGTACTCCTGACCAATCAGAGAGCTCCTTTCCTCTGCACGTGAAACACTCTTCTTCTGTGAAGAGTGGCTCATGCACAACTGCCCTGGAAACAGGGAATGTTGGGTAAGGTTTTCAGAAAAATTAGTATATGATAGATTGATTGATTGGTTGTGAGAGTGGTCTCACGTTTTTAGGGTATCAGAAATGCTCATCTTCTGATTACAATTCCTATACCCCAGCAATGCACTCAAGGCCACACTTTCAACTGTAAGAGTGGTCTCAGTGGTGTTATTGACGTACAGCATTGGCCTGTACCCTAAAGCAAGAGTTAATGAAAATTAAATAACTAAATAAATACATACAGTACAAAGCACTGCCAAAAGATTTGGTTGGAGAGATTTATAGGACAGTGACTATGCATTGTGATGGCCAGTGGACAACTATTGCCTGTTTGAAAGGGTTAATATTTAAAAAAAATATCTGGACAAGGAAAGCACTATTAAATGGTATCCAGTGGCCATTGGCTAATCTCTGCCTATCTCAAATATCTGTAGTAGAACATGTGTGGTGAACGTCTAATCACTATGGAGGTAGTGTAGTGTAATGGTTAGAAGGAAGTCTTAGCTTGGTGTTCCCAGCTGTATAAGCATGGCCTGACTGAAAATCAGATAATACATCACACTTGGGCTTTCTGGAAATGTCAACATAAAAAAATAAATTAAATAAATAAATAAATTCTAGTAGCCATTTTAATAATGTAAGTCACAACTACTTCAGATATCAATTTTTTACACCTTGTCCCTTTTATTCCCATTCTCTAGCACCTCTTTATCTAGAGGTATTTCACAGGAGCATCCATTGATAGCAAACACCATGAGCCTCTTCATAGTGCTCTCCTGCCAAGAGAACTATGCCAGCTTAGTGCTGCTTAGGCACTCCCTCCGGTCTGTGTTCCATTTATTAGATGGAAACTTGTGCTCTTTTCCCCACCTTAAATGGCAAACCAAGCCTTCGCAACACACTGTGATTCTGTAATTTTGAATTATATCTTACCCTTAAGTAACAATTGCACATGCAGCTTAGATGCACAGGCTGACTACTCTAACTTACAGTTCTCTTTAATTTTACAGTATTTCATGTTTTGTAGTTCAGTGTGAAATAGCAGTTAGCTGCAGACACACTCCAACTTGTCCAGGGAAAAGAAAACTAAAAAATTTTCAATGAACCTAATAAATCCTTACAAGCTCTTGCCTGTCCTGCAATTACATGCACTTGAGAGCAGGACAGAACATTATGTATAGATAAGGATTAAAGTAATGTATAATATATACTATGAGTAATTAGTTCTAATTAAAAATTAATTGTGCCAGCTGGCTTTAACCTGCCTACTGCATTCAGTAAAGTTGCCTTGATTTATGCACATAATGATAGCCTTTTAGCTTTGGCTTGCATCATCTGTGAACAGAAAACAGTGGCTTCAATGGTTAAGTACACCCTTCAGAGAATCCTTTTATTACCTGGCCAATCTAACATTAAGTATGTGAGTCATGACAGATTCTAACTCATTAAAACTGTGCACTTTTCAGTTGCGTTGACTGCTCTAAGGAGAAAATAAAATGCCAGTTAACTAAAGAAAACTAGCAATTTTTTTTTCCCATGCCTGAGATGGCTGCCCCATCCACCTGCACCCATCAGCCCCATTACACCAATGTCCACCGGGACATACCACTGGTCAGTATCCCCGGGGCTTGTCTGCCCCAGCGGGGTCAGCAGGGTTACCTAGTTCACCACCGTGAACCAGATCTAGTAGCTGGATCAGTGAGCCCAACTAGTCAGGTGCTGGGCCTGCAAGGAACCATGCACTATCCTTCTATTGAAGATTTTTCCTGTTTTCTTCCCCAAGGAGCACAGCATGCAGTGACACCCTGACATGTGACCCACACAGCTGTGTGCTGTGTGTTGGCATCTGCCTGCCCCCTCTCATTCTGTCCCTGTCTCAGGTGCCTTTCCCCTAGCTTACTGCTTTGGGACAGGCGTACATTTGGCTCTGCAATCCCTTCCCCAAGAGGAGGAGAGCAGTCCTCCAGATGCTCAATCCTCTTCCCCCCAGCCAGTCCTCTGATGGCCCAAACTCACTTCTGAACTCAGGTCACTGGCATCGCAAGTGGTAGTGCTACCGCTGTGTTGGTGGGCTGGTAAACCTTGCAATTTTGATGAGGTAAAAAGAAGTTGAAATTTTTTGAATTGTAAGTTTATTCATATTTACCACTGAACCAACTCTGTAAGGTTGACTATACTATATACAATCAAATTTGAGTGGACACAATTGTAAAGAAAAATAAAGAATACTGTACATTAGGGTTGGGCAGACTGTTCTCCCTGAAATCAGGACCCCCCTGGATCCAAGTGATTACCACAGACTTGGATAAATACGGACTTCACTGCAGAAGTCCAGTTCCAGATCCATGGTAAGCCAGAGCATGTCTTTTTTTTGCTTCTTTGTTGTGCTTACTAGGTGCTTGTTGACTGTTACCATAGGGATGCCATCGGCACACCACGTTTGATGTACAAGTGGCCGGCTGCATCCAATTAGGCAACAGCTGCAGTGCTATGTCTTGTGATGTACTCACTCATGGTATATAACTGTGATGAGTGAGCAACACAGGTGAGAGGAGAGAGCGAGCGAGATGGAGGGGAGTGTAAGCATCATGCTACATGGACAGAGATAGATTTATTTTACAATTACAAGCACATTGTTGTTCCATGCAGATGAGTCAGGAAAGAGAGAGATATTTACTGGGGGCATAGATATAGTGACAATTTAAATTTCTTATTCTTGTTCCATTGATAAGAGAGAGAGAGAGAGAGACTTACTGGAGTCCATAAACAGAATTACATGCACATTCACAAATTAAATATAAAATTAAGTTTAACCATTATTATTCTTGTTTTTCCATTGAGAGGTGTCATATGAGAGAGAGAGAGAGAGATGGAGAGAGACTTACTGAGGTGGCCATAAAAAAAAAATACTATTATTCTGAAAGGCTAACCCTGTTACAGGGCAGTCACACTGCTGTTTGCTGTGGTGGCCCAGGGGAGGGCAAAGAGACAGACTGGTACTGGTGGGTGGCAGAGAGACTGGGTGCTATGACTCTGCTGTGGGCCATCACTTATAAAAATATACTGTTCTGACAAAAAGAAGTTGGTAAGAATGTGCTGCTGGCTGTGTGGGACTCTGTGGAGGGCAAATCAACAAACTGGTACTGGTGGTGGATGGCAGAGAGACTGGGTACTGATGTCAGCTGTGGGCCATCACTTATAAAAAAAAAAAGTTTCCGATGAAAATTAGTTGCTGAGCCTCTGCTGCTGGCTGTGGGGGCCCTGTGTAGGGAAAAGTAACAGACTTGTACTGCTGGGTGACAGACAGACTGGGTACTGTCTGCTGTGGACCAATACATATAAAAAGAGTACTTTTCTAACAAAAACAAACAAGCTACTTAGCCTGAGCTGCTTGCTGTGGGGGGACCTGGGGAGGGCAACGTGACAAACTGGAACTGGTGGATGGCTGAGAGAATGGGTGCTGTGTGATTGCTTCCATTTAGCAGTTTTACTTTAATTTTTATAAAAATAATGCATTAAATTATTTCCTTTGTGCCACAGTGTTAAATATGACTGAGTTTGGCCACTTTTACTCATGTTATCGTCTTTTCAAATATCTATAAATAATCAGAACTAATCAGAACCCCCCCATGTTCCGGTTCTTATTTAATAAGAGTCAGAACTTTACCAAGTTCTCCCTGCCCTACTGTTCTTTGCTATAACAGGGCTACATAAACACTACATGACCCTCAGCAAATCACTTACATACACATATACAAAATTGCCAGCAGATAAAGGCCTGATGATCTATCAAGTCTGCTCAACTGTGCAGCTAGCAGCCCTTATACTGCAGCTGTCCATCCCTCCCCTCTCCCCCTCAAGTGACCATTCCCCTTACCCTATCCCATTCCCTTTTGAAGCAGCCAACTGTTCTACAGGATGCCACTTCCTTTGGCAATGTGTTCTACCCAGACACCATCGTCTCCGTAAAAAAGTGTCTCCTCATTTCCCTCCCGAACTTTCCCCCTTCCATCTCAGATAGTACCCGTGAGTGTCCCCCCTCCTTAATTTGAAAAGCCCTTCCATGCCTGTCATATTTATTCCCTTCATGTACCTGAAGGTTTCAATCATGTCCCCCCTATCGCTCCTTTCCTTTAGGGAGTACATGTTCAACTCCCTCAGCCTGTTCTCGTATGTTAAGTCCCCTAGACCCTGGATCATTTTTGTTGCACTGCACTGCACCACCTCCAGTAACCTGATGTCCTTCTTCAAGTATGGTCAGCAAAACTGCACACAGTACTCTAGGTGTGGTCTAACCAGTGACCTATATAGTGGCAGCATAACCTCCCCCCTCCTGGAGGATATGCCTCTGGCAATACAACCCAGCATCCTTTTAGACTTTGCAGCTACCTTTATACACTGTGCTGAGTTGTTCATTACTCCCATTATGATCACCCCCAGATCCTTCTCCTCCTCCTCCGTCTTGGATAGTTGAATCCCGCCTCCAAGCTGGTAGCTCCTCCTTGTTTTTTTTTTTACAATGAAATGTAGCATCTTACACTTCTTGGCATTGAACGCTAGCTGCCAACTGTCTGACCAAGCCTCCAGTTTTGCCAGATCATCTTGCAACCCCTGCCACCCTCCTAAGTCATCCACTACTGCTCCCATCTTGGTGTCATCTGCAAACAGACTGATCTTGCTCTTGATGCCTATTGAGATGTCTGCCATGAAGATCCCAAACAATACCAGTCCCAGTACAGAACCCTGTGGCACCCCACTTATCACGACCCTGGGAGATCAGAGCTCTCCTCCAACCACCACCCTCTGCTGTCTTCCTTGCAGCCAGTTCACAACCTATCCCACCATATTTGCCCCCCCACTCCAGTGCCTTCCAGCTTATTTCCAAGCCTCCCATGTGGCACCAAAAAGGCCTTAGTGAAGTCCAGGTAGAGGACATCCACTGCATGGCCCTTGTCTAACTGCATGGCTACCCAGTCATAGTACTCCACCAGGTTGGTCTGACAGGATTTACATGAGACAAGCCCATGCTGTCTGCCATCCTGCAGCCCATATTTTTTATTTATTTATTTATGTATTTATTTATTTATGTCTTTGGTGATAGTAAATTAGCTGATCCAGAGGACCGTTTTCAGTCATGATCTGGGCCACACAGTGGCATTGGTTGGACAATAACTGAATTCTGTTGGACTTTGCAGCTGCAAAGGGAAACCAGCCTCACAATGCTTCAGTCTAGCCAGCTGCAAAAATTGGCAGAGCCAGGAACCCAATGAAAATTACATATTACATTTCAACTGGGCTATCCAGGAAAAATGCATTTTAAACTAAATATATAAAGCGCTCGATTCTCAGAGGTGTTAGAATGCTGCAAGCACCAGGTGCAAATAGATGATGCATGGGGCTTCTGGCATTCCCTGTCTGGCAATTGGGATTCTTGATCCCGTACACCACATTCTGTGAGTTAGACCAGCTTTTGTGTCAGTCATGGGACCTTTGTATGGGGTTTGCACCAAATGTTTAGTGGAAGCCACTGCAAAGGGGGTAAAGTATCACAAATGCATGCAACCTTTGAGAAACATGTGCACGGTGCCTCAATGTGTTCTGTGCCATGTTGGGTTTGATGCAGGGCTTGTCACAAACCTGCATCAACCTTTGCAAATCTAGCCCAAAGTTTCCAGTTTGCAACAGAAAACGAGCCCTGACTTTTCCTTTCTAGGTCACCAATTTCTAATAAATATATTAAAAAATAAATTGTCAGCTAGATGACTAAAATCAGCTGTTCATGACAGGAATGTAAAACAAAATAAATTTTAGGAAAAATCAATAGTGCCTTGTCAGCCTTCATTACCTAATTGTAGGACTGTTTCCCTCAAAATGTGGAAAAATGGAAGCAAACTCTGGGGCACATCATCAAATCAAGAATACAGAAATATATAGCTCTGCTGGAATTAGTGCTTACATATTCAAAAAGTCTTCTTCAATTGATCCACATAGATTACAAGTTTCAGTGTTAGAAACTATAGTGTTAAATTCGAAACAATGCCATTTCCATGTGGAGCAGAATACTTATGAAACAATGAGGGACATCCTTGCTGATGTACACCTGTATTGTGTGACACTTAAGAAGCGTCCTACCAGGCTTGAGTTTCATTTTCCTTTCCTCCTCCATTTCATTTTGCTTCTTCCCCCCACATCACACTACCATCCCTAACTCTAAAAAATTAATTGGCTACTTTTCTCTCTTGTATGTTAATACTGCTACAGAAACCACTTGTATTGTTGCAAGAGTGTTGCCATATACATCTTTCAGGTACAAATAGAGATGTGCCAAAGTTTTAATTCACCAGTGAATTTCTAGTGAAGTTACCAGCTCTGCTTCCCTGGAGCAATCCATGAGGTTTTGCCATTATCTTCAACATTCACAGTTAACTTTGCCTGGTAACTTTGCTGTTAATTTTGCTTTTGGTATGTCAAAGGCAAAGTTTTTTGAAAATGAGGCTTCTGGAGTGGTAAACATCTTGTCTCGAGGTCACATGTTTCAATTTCTGCAGTCACTTGGTACATATCTATATAGTGACTCTGCCATACTTACACTTTTGCATTGTTAGTCAGAGAAAGGGGAAGGACCCCATGGGAAACAAACATTTCCTTTGAGATTTAGAGAACCAGAGTGCATTCATTTACATTTTTTTCTTTCTTAGTTTATTGATTTAGAGCTTGAGAATAATTTTCTTCCAGTTAAGCTTCTTTAATATATTTTTAGGCAGTTTCATTTTGCCCTTTTTTCTATAATGTTCCTAATTTTCTCTTTCAATCTTTTTTTTGGTTTGTTTTTGTTTGGTGATAGTAGTGAAGAAGGAAGGATGGGTTTGCATCCATGGTGGTGCTAAATGGCTGAGCTAGCCAACCCCAGTACTTCCTCAGCATTCTCTCCATCAGGAGTAGCAGCAGCAGTGTCCTCAGGGGAGTGCTGGTTAGCGTGCCCCTGGCCCTGACCAGCAAGAGCAGCTCCAAGTTCCCTGTGCAGGCCAACAGCCAGAAACTGTTATGCCCCCCATGTGGAACCACCACTACCACCAGCTACCCCCAAGCAGAGGAGCCTCACCCATCATGCTCTGTTCCTCCTTCAGCACCACCACTTGTCATCGCCAGTGCCACCACCCAGTCAGATCTTCCCTTGTGTGGGAGTTCTTTGACAGTGATGAAAGTAACAACAGTGTTGTCACATGTAAGATCAATAAGGCCACGGTAAGGTGGGGAAAAAAGGGACCCAGTTGGGCAAAGATGACCAAAGAACTCACCTGGAACTTCACCACTGTGAGCAGTGAGAATCCCATCAAATGAGGTTGTGAATGGTAGTGGTACTGGTGGGGAAGGTGGTGGTCCCTTCTTTGTGCTTGCAGAGGTGCTGCATGGCAGGTATCAGCAGCTTGTGGGAGTTTCAGAGGGTAAATCCAATGGAAGGGGCTGCAGTACACGTGGCACTGGCAGTAGAACCAACAGCAGAATCCACAACCACACCAGCCAGCATCAGAGAGGAGCTGACTACTTTACAGGAGGGAATGGGGGACCTCCAAAATAGAGTCACTGCTGTGGAGTGGATGATGACAAGAATCCTGGCCAACCAAAAACAGCTGTTAGAAGGGATAGTGGAGCTACACTGGGGCAGCATGTGTGGTGGTGCTGGCACTTCTGGGGGTGGGGCCAGTGATGTTTAAAAAAAGTCATGAATTTTTCTTTTCTATATAAGTTCTTCTATCCTTTTTTGAGTCTGTGGTACACTGTCTTACTCTTTTACTGGGTGGGATTGATGGCTGGATATTGAATTGGGACTGTAGAAGTAACTGTGCAGCTGCACGCTATACTGATGGTGTTCAGTAGTAGCAGGAACAACAATATGCTTTCACCATCTCTGCTACAGGTAAACCACTGTTGTCTGAACAGCTCTGTATGGCAGGTTGAATACACTGCAAATCTGGTCTGTAGAAGCATTAGTTGCTCTTTCTGGGCCAATTTGTGCTGTAGGCTTGCAGCCTTGACCTTTTGCTCTGCCCCCTGCTACTTCCCGGTGCCTGGAGTCCAAATGGAGGAGCCTGCATGAATAGCTAGCCACTGGAATGGCCCATGGGGGCTGAAGATTGAAAAGCCCCTGCTGCTTTTTGGAAGAGACTTTCTTTCTTTCTTACTTTGCAGTCGGCAGAGAACAGTAATTGATTGCATTATAAACTGGTTGTGTCTATATGAAACTGTCCTCAGGAATTTATATTTTTCATATGTTTCTTTTGTTTTATATAATTTTTGTATTTACTCTGTGTCTAACTAAGACACTGCTTTTTCTAAGCTCTGACTGGATTTTATTTTTGCAAACATTCTTTTTTGTTACTTGTTGTGGTTGTAACTGCTAATGGAAGAAGATTTTAAACAGAGTATAGAAAATATAGATTAATAAGATTTGCCCATTAAAACAGGATAAAATCCATATTATTCGTCCATATTATTTTATTGGAGTATATTTAAGAGCTGTTTGTATTTGTGTATTCACTAATTCCCTTAAACTGTGGCCATCAATTGACAAGCAAATATTTTTTGATGTAGTATATGGCTCCTGCCTGCTAATCTTTTTGAAGTGAAAAAGATAAATAAAATTATCAGTGGAGTTAGTTAATAGTAATTGGTTATCTATTGTCATCTGCCACTTGTTTCTTTGGACCCCCCTGAACCTACTAATTAAGCTAGTACACGTTACCTCTGGACCAAATTAGGCAAAACTGAATCTAATAATTACAGATAATGATCCCTTTTTTCAACTGATCATGTGCAGTCGTAGCTCATAAAAGACGCCTGTTAAGACTCTAAAACAGAGTTGATTTGAAAGCCCAGGCAATGTATTCTTTGTGGCTTCTCACTACAAGATTTTACTCTCTTTTTGCCAGAAAAGCACCAGTGAAAGCCATCAGAAACAAATGAGCTTTATGTGACCTTTAAAGTTGGAGCTAATAGTTTATATTACCTGTATCGCTTGCTTCATTTTGTCTAGCACCCAGTAGTTGCTTTCTGTGCTGAAAATAGATGTATAACCTAGACATTTAAGCTCAAAGTGATTCAATCTTACAAGCAGTTTGATACATACGTTCTACCTGGCTGTTGAAGTTTTTGCTGCACTTTACTTTGGAAGCTCCATTGTTAATTATGTCAGTCCTTGTGGAAATTCAGGTATAACTTATAGCTGCATTATATATTACTAGTGTTCAGACCTGTATGCTATCTTTTTAATACTAGATTTTTATTTTATATTTATATCTATATTGCCTTGGCTTGATACCATTTTCATTATTTGATACAGCATAAATAAGAATGTGCTGTAATAGTTTAACAGTTTTAAAATGGATATGGACCGGGGGTTTTGGGGATCTAGTTTTAAAATGGATATGGACTGGGGTTTCGGGGATCTATTATTAATACTGAGGTTACCGCTTGCACTTTATTTTTGACCCACAGCTTGACCTGGGAGTGGATTTCTTTGGGATCTTTTTGTGGGAATCATGGGAAACCAGAGTGGACAGATATAGTTGCAAGGAACTGTGAGTCCCCCATGTTGGTTGGTTCTGCTTTGACTCCACAGCTATCATTTGGTCCAATAGCAGACTTGTTAGAAACTGATATTGACAATTGGAGATCTGTATACCGTGAAGGAGGAAAGAAGGTGGGACAGGAAACTTAGTACAACAGCAATTTCTTGTAATGACTAGGTTTCTTTTTTCTCTTTGTTGACTTTTTTTATTGATGGTTGCTGTGCTACATAACTGATTAATTTTGTAATGCAACAAACTGACATACTAGGTTGAAGGTAATACTTGATACTGCCTATAATCAGGCAGGCATCTCTGCTTTGCACAAGTCAATCCCATTTTTTATATAATACTGCAAGTTTATAATATTTCATATTGTCTGTTTTTTAAGAACTTATTCTTGTATATCTGGTGTGAGAGTTCAACATGAGGACTAGAAGTAAAAAGCATTTTGGGGAAAAATCTGCAACCTTTAAATGCTAGGATGGAGAAGAGACTGTCTATTCAGATAAAGGGAAACAGAAAAGTGCTAAGAATAGGAAGAAAAACATACCTTCAAAGCAAAACTCAATAAATAAAAAAGTGGAGGCCACTAAAATGACTGAAGTAAGTCAAACCCTAATTACAGGTCATATGAGAAAAGTAATAAAATTCAACAATGTATCTATCCCCATCCCAGATGAAATAGTAGATTTAACAAAGCAGAATTCATTGGAATTGACTCCTAAATTTGGCTGTGAAGAAACACTGAATTCAGATGTTAACGGACAAGAAGTTTTATCTGTAGGGAAATCACAGGCATCCCCAACTGTAACAGAAGTCATTGATACCAACCAAGTTAATCAAAGCCTCATTGAAGAAAATACAAAAGAGAATAAGGAATCTGACCTGTCTCATTATAGCAGGGGTGCAGGAAACATTATCAATACTTGAATAACTGACTGAAAGAAATAGTTAAGCAGAAGAAAAGGTGGCCAAACATATTACTTATACCCCATTTATCGATCCAAATTTAATTTAAGCTTCACAGGATCTTCATGTAGCTAGTGTAGCTATAATGGAGTGATTGACTATTTTGAGAAGTGACATTAATCAACAAAAGATGGATGTGGCTGCTATTAACACTCGGTTGGAGGAGATTTTAGCTGTTCAGCATGGCCATCAAACTAAAATGATGGCTAAGGATATAAATCAAACACAGAGAAAGTGCTCCAACTTACTTACATCACAATACTTAGAAAAAGTAATAACATCTAACAACGCTACCGTAGAAGGAAAACCCAATATCCAGTAAAATAAAATCTATAAAAACCAGAGTACTAGTAATGCTTTTGATGTGTCCATCGATACTAATTTTGGTACTGTCAAATTAAATAAAGGAAAAAGAAACAGGAAAAAATTGGTAAAGGGAAAACAAAATAAAAAAACAGTTAAGGCTGAGGGTACCTTAGTTGATGACAAGCTAGGTTCAACCCAGAGGAGTACTGTTACATTAGACCCCAAAAGGGGGACACAAAAACAGCCTAGTCCTAATAAAAATGATGAAAATTGTAATCAAAGCACTCAACTAGATAATAATGAACCTGATATAGAGCTTTTAGAAAGGGACCAGTCACTAATCATTTTAAGAGCTCTAGATTTGGACTTAAATGAAAGCAAAATGGTGCTGAAAATTTTGGGGCATATGAATTGCACTGAATTACTGAATCTCAATGTTCAATTAGAGGATATTGTTGATGTAAGAAGTGCTGTGGACAGTAACTTGAATAATTTGTTGTTTTTAGACTTTAAACAGCCAAGAGTAGCCCTATCTTTCTGGAGGAACTCTGATAACTTGGGAGAGTACAAGTTGCTTATGGAAGCAACCATCTTAATTGACAGAGTTTGCAATCATGGAATTAAGACAAAGGCTGATTTAGCTACCCTATTAAATCAGCAAGGTATTGCCGATGAGTTAATTGGTAATGAATGGGAGCCTGAAATGCCTCCAGGCATAACTTTATCTATTTTTGGTTTGTCCTATGTAGGAACTGACTCTAGAACAAAATTGAGATATATGATTAGCCATTTAATGGGAAATGTACTGGGGATTGAATTTTATGATGACATTGTACAGGTTCAAAAAGCGCACAAGTTTTGGGCACAGGGGGATGAAATATACCTTACTCCAGGCAACCAAAATCTAGCCCTAAATATCTTGGTGGCCAGCCCCAAACTAGACAAATTGAAGTTTTTAATAGTAGTAGTTCTTACAGCTATGCCTGACCCCACATTTTGCCAGAGTGAACATCTAGATTCAGTAATCAACCAGCATGTGTGGCTTCTGATAACCAACCACTTGTATATAATGGGGATACATTTAACAGATGTTAAGCTCTACAAGATGTACAGTTGTGACTCGAGAGGGACCTAATGATAAGTGTAAGGGAGTGCTAGTCTGAAAATGAATGTATGAATGTAAGTACTAATGTGTTTGTAACTAGGAACAAGGGTACAAGGATGGGAATTATGTCATAGAACATTGCTGGGCTACAAAGCAAATTTGTGGATTCTGAATTTAAGGAATTTATAGAGGGGATGGATATTATTATTTTTTTTTGCACTTGCCCAGCTACCACAGCTTTCGGAGGATGCCTCATACCCCCTCCTACTCCGTCTGCCTGGGCTATTCAAGGCTACCCTTTCCCTGGTTTCATTGTTGCTCAGGGGGGCTGGGGTGTATACTATTTTTCCCCATTTTCTCCCCTTAACCCAAGGATGCCAGCATGAAGGACATATGTCCAGGCAGATGACGTGCTGATGCAAGCTGTTGCCAAGTGCACAGAGTGTCCTCCCCTCTGTGGCTCTGAAGAGCTGCTGTTGCCCCTGAAAACCCATACTTCCACCAGCCCCAGGAGATTCAGGTGCACAAGGCACCCCTGGTAACCCACCCCAGGAGGAGGACAGCATCCATTGGGATGCTCAATCCTCCTTCCACCTGCCAGCTCCCAGCAATTCTGAGTCTGTTCCTGAACCTGGGTTGCCAGTGTAGCATGAGGTGTGGCATCCAGCACCTCAACCCTCAGCACCACCAGGCCAGCTGAGGTGATGGATATTATTTTAATTCAAGAAACGTGGCATGCTAGTGAGCAGATTGAGAATATAATGATAAATGGATACAGTTTGGTCCATTCTCCAAGAATAAAACAAAACAAAATGGGCAACAACATGTGTGGAATGGCCATATATAGAAAAATAAATGACTATTCCAATATTCTAGAACAATCTATGAATCAAAACAATATTTTGATTACATTGAAGATAGAAAAGAATCCACTCATACTGTCTAATGTCTATAATCCACCTGTGAAATTCACCTGGTATGAAAAGACACTATGTACTAACATTGTACAGGATATAAAATCTCATCTGAAACCAAATGAGCCAACATAATTTTTAATTATGGGGGGATTTTAAGATTGGGCATGGGAAAGGAGCAGATTTCGATCCAAGTAATTCATTATGTCAGGGTTTAATAATCCCATCTACAGTAGGTACTCTAGAGATAGGAAAATACTGATGTAGATAAACAAATGGAACATTTATTAGACACATTGCAATTAATTCTACTTAATGGCAGGTTACCCTCAGTGAGTGTAATATGACGTGCATAAATAGAGGAGGATGTACAATAATGAATTATGCCTTCATATCAATATTTGATTGCTATAACTATAGTGACTTAAAAGTTATACATAGAATCGAAAGTGATCACTTCCCAATAGTTTTATATGAACAAAAGATATCTTTGAATATCCCTGAAAATAATGAGAATATAGAGATTGTGAACAAAATAATTAGATGAGATTCGATAAAAGATTGAAATGTAATTAAAATGAGTGAGCACATAGTCAGGACATTAAGCCTGCATATTAAGAATTTATCAGAGCCTGAAGATATCTACAACCAGATTGTCACTACATTTCAATTATAAACCAATGAGCAATCACAGAAAAAGAACAACAATAAATTACAGTATGATGGCTGGTTTTACAAAAACTGCAGGACAGAGAAAAGAAAATTGTCCAAGTTGATAAGGAAAACAAAAAATATCCAACAAAATCTAATATAAAAGAACTTAATTTTTCAAGGAAACAATACAAAAAATTACATTAATTTTTATCGTATACAGCAACAGAGACAGTAATGGAATCTAATGATTGAATCCATTAAAGAAAGGGATGATAAAAAATACTGGATATTGGTTGCAAAAGGAACTGTACCTATAACTCTCATATTGATACACACAGTATATAGCACCAGCTATCTGGGAAAAATACTTTTACATTTCTTTCAAGAATCAAATTTGTATACTGTATGTTAGAAGACCCAGGAGAACTCAAAGAGCATTTTAGTTGGTTCTCTCCACAAGAAATCAAAGTAGCTATAGAGTCATTTAGAAACAACAAAGCACCTGGGCCTGTTAATATTTTGAGTGATTTCTATAAACTTAACAGATTGGTAGTCAGACACTCTTGCTAATTTTTACAATAAGGCTGCAATGTGCACTTTTCTTCCTGACTCGTTGTTGGGCAGCTACATAATTCTTTTCTATAAAAAAGGTTCTCATTCAGACCCAGCAAACTATATGCCTATTAGCATGCTGGATGCCATAGCAAAAATCTATGCTAAGGTACTTTTAAATAGATTATTAGCTATACTTAATCAATATCTCAGAATACCAAGCAGGATTTAACAAAGATACTGGCACAAGAACCCAGGTTTTCCTTCTCTCTTACCTAATAGAGAAATATTGCAAAGTAAAGAGGCAAAGGCTATTTGAGGCCTTCATAGACTTTTCCTCAGCGTTTGATACTTTCCTGAGATCATTCCTGTGGGAGAAATTGAAAGACATGGGTATTAATCATACCCTTACTAAAAAGGTTATATACAAAAACTTGGTCTGAAGTAAAATATTTAAAATCTGGAGCTCTTACCCAAAAGATTGACACCAGCATAGGTGTAAGATAAGGCTGCATCCTTGCACCAACATTGTTCAGTTTATATACGGTATTAATGAGATCCTTGATCAATTGGACATTCCTATACATCACTGTCCTACAATCTTACAGAAAAGAATTCCAGTCCTTGCTTATGCCGATGACTTGGCAATATTATCAACCACAAGGCTTGGCCTTCGACGAGCCCTGGATAAGCTAGATATATTGTGACCGAAACATAATCTTAAACCAAATACTAGTAAAACCAAAATTATGATATTTAGTTGAGTTAAGAAATATCAGAAATTAACACTTGCACAAAAAACAAAATTGGTCTACATTCATGAATTTCCATATTTAGGAGTCATTTTTAAAAATAATACTAGCTGGACGAGACATGTAATCTGGACAAAACAATAAGTTATAATATGCAATAAAAGCCTTAAAAAGATTTAACAATATATATATATATATATATATATATATATATATATATATATATATATATATATATATATATGTATATATATATATATAGTACTGACTTTGATACCCATGATCAAGGCAATAAAAGAGAAAATAATTAGTCAAGCGCTATATCTTGCAAATATTTGGGGAATAGAAAAATCAGCAAAATTGAGTCACTTTTAAATAAAACATACAAGCAAATTTTAAGACTACCTCTGAGTACTCATAATTCTTTAGTGAGATCAGAAATAGATCAAATAAAATTTAAGCATATGGTACATACAAGAATGTTAAACATTTGGGTTAAAATAACTTCAGAAAATAAAAAAATTGATTCTTGGGAAAGCCATGAGGGAAAAGGAAAAACTGCTTACCTTGAAAAACAAAGGGTGGTTAACTGCTATTTATTCTCTTCTAGAAAAGTATGGCCTAAATTATCTAAAATTTGGGCTGAAAATAACATACAACTAAGTGTAACATATTGCACGAAGATTTTGAGACATGTGCAGGACATATCAAAGGAAGAAGAACTGGCAGAAATTAAAAATTTAAAAGTTGCCTCTTGGCTTGCAAAAAACTCTAAGGATCACAATCTAAAATTCTACTTGAATTCTATTAATTTTCCAGAAGTTAGGTTCACACTGATCAAATTTAGATTTGAGGCATTTCCTAGTAATATTCTGGAATCTAAATACAATAAAGGAAATACAAACATGACCACATGTTATTACTTACTGAATGAAGAAAAATATCTTGCACATGTTACACTTCATTGCCATTGGTATTCTGATCCTAGACACAGATACCTAGGAAAATACCTGAAAGATATGAGCTTCCGTCTAGCTATATCCTGGATTTATTATTTAATTCTGAAAATGATCTTCTGTTGAATAATGTAGCAATGTTTCTGAGTGAAGTTATTAAAAGTTAGAAAGAAATATATTCAAAAAGTTCCACGTGAATGAATGCAATGAAAGTCTCTTCTTAGAGGCTGTGCTTACTCTTGTATGTGTACACCATAGGTTTATTGATGTATTTATGAGTCAATATTATATATTTATTATTTTTGTAAATTAATTGTTTGTAATGTGTAATGTTTGTAACACCTACACTTAGTTTTGGCTGTGTAATGACAATTTGTTGAACAATAAAGTAAACTAAATTAGTATTTTCCATATAAAGATAATTTTAAAAATGTTAAAAAAATGAAACATACATTTCTTTACTATTCCACTTGTCTGTATTTCTATACTATCTACTTCATAGCTATCTTTAAAAAAAAAATTCCTATCTATATTTTCTTTCATGATGCTCTTTCTCCAATTTCCATACATCACACCACATATGCTACATCCCCTTCCATGGAGTTTGCCCACTGAAACTCTCTTGCATGTTGCCAACGCCTGTGGTGCAGAACCTCTGTATAATCTTTCTTTCTGTTCCTCACAATTTTTTCTGAAATATTTCTGAACTACCAGAATAAATATGTCAGGTGGCTACAGGTTAGTAGTACTGCCACTGCTACATGGTAATGCACTGTGCATCACTGCTCCAAACATTAAACTTTATACATTTTGTGTTAGTTGTTTGTTAATCATTTCATTTTCATTTTTAATACTGGAAAGGCATGTGAGTAATACTGCCTGTTTTCACAAGCACCCAGTAACAAGACATCAGTGCATACATAGGTTACATAAAGAAGTTAGGGGTAAATAATTGGGGTGAGCAGGGTTGTAAAGGAACTAATACAGAGGGCAACATAAAAATACTGAAAGTTTAGTACACATCACTAACAGGCAGACATTGGCAGTAAAACATCATTGTTTTATTTACAAGCAGATGTAAGTGGTAAGAAGAACAATTGCTTTAAGTACATTAACAATCAGAATTGTCAAGAAGGCATTGCTTTAATTGATGTTTAAATAGACCAAGGTAGGTACACTGGGCAAGAGGGTGAGGCAGGCTACTGAAAGGTTTTGCACCCTTGAAGGAGTGGGAGTGCTGGCCTTGGGTGGTGTGGTAGAAAAGGACAGTGAAGGTGTGATTGAAAGTGAGTCTAGTAGAACAGAAGTTAGAGGTCCTCTGGAAAATGGTGACAATGTTATGTGGAAGGTGGCCATGAGGACTTTGTAGAAAAAAGTTAGGATTTTACTGTTGAGTTTGTCCTCGAGTAATAGCCAATTAGTGGACTTATGGAGATCACAATGATATGTTCTTCTAGTGAGGCCAATTACAAATGTGGCAATGTTATTATATGTTGCCTTTAGCCTATTTAGGCATTTTTGGGAGGTGGAAGGAGAGTAAATGATATATCTGTAGTCAGTGAGTGGCAATAGGAAACTGTTTGCAACCAGTGCCTTCTGTTTGGAGTGTAAGGAATTGGTTAATGCAGTAGAGTGTCCCATGCCATTGGTGTATCTTTTTGATAAGTTGAGAGCTGTGGTATTCAAATGAGAGGTGAGGGTCTAGGTATACACCCAGGTATTTAAATTCTGTGACTCTTTTGCTTGGGTGGCCATTGTTGTTAATTAAGGTGAAGTCAAAATCTAAGGGTTTCCTGATGCCTGGGAATACCATGGATTTAGTTTTCTTAGCATTGATAACTAGTCCATGGAAGAAGAACCATGAGTGCAGATTGTTAAAATCTTGCTGGAGGTTGTTAAGGAGGACTGAGGGAGACTTGTCTTTGCAGAAAAGAGCTGTATCATCAGCATATTTGTGTCAGAGCAAATTTCAGGAAGGAAATTTATGGTGAGTGAAATGAGCAAGGGGCCTAAGATGGATCCCTGTAGTACCCCATATTTTATGGGTAGCTAGTTGGAGTGTTGTTCACTGACTGGGGCTTTGTGGGATCTTCCACTCAGATAGTTTATAAACCAGTTCAATACATACCCAGAGAGGTTTAGCTGGGAGAGGGTCTTGAGGAGCACCTGGTGCTCGATGAGATCAAAGGCCTTGGTGAGGTCTATGAACACTGAGCTGGTGTAGAGACCTTCATTATTGGCCTTGTTGATAAAATTGATGAGTTGGACAAGTGCTGTCTCTGTATTGCTGCCTGTCCTCAAGCCATGCTGGGATTCTGTGAGTTGATCATAGTTATCTAGAAAGGCAATGGTTTGATTGAGGGCAATTTTTTTCCAGGATTTGGGAGAGTGGGGCTAGTAGGGAGATGGGCATGAAATTGAAGACATCAGTTTTTGATCTGGATTTATAGAGGGGTTTAAGTATGGCAATCTTCCATGTGGTGGGGAAACTCCTGTGTGTACTAAGTGATTGAGGATATTGGAAAGGAGAGGGGCAATGTGATTAGCGACTAGCTTAAGAATTCTGTAGTCAATGGCATCAGATCCTAGGCTGCATTTCAGATTGTTATTGTGAATGTAGTCAGCCACTTGAGTGGGTGTGAGATGGCAAAAGTAAAAGGGTTGGTAGTTTGTAGCTGAGATGGAGTGGATGGGGGGAAGGGTTGTCATGTGAATTTATCCTACTATATAGAGGGAGTGTTGGTTTGTATTTGATGAGGTCTACAAAATGGGAGTTAAATAGGTTGGCAACTTCTCTGGGTTCGTTTATGAGTATACCATCAATGTTAAGGCAAAATTTGCTCATCTCTTGTTTCCAACCCAAGTAAATGGTTAATGGTTTTCCAGGTGAGTTTGGAATTGTCCCAAGTGCTGCATTATTTTTCCCTCAGGAAATTAACTTTCGCTGTGTGGACAGCTAATTTACACTTGTTGGGAAGGGTTTTATATTTTAGTAGGAGGTGAGGTAGTTTAAGTGTGCGATATGAAGACCAGGCCTTGTCTCTTTTCCTCATAAGTTTAAGGGAGATTGGTGGTGATCCATTCATTTTTATGTGACCTGACTCTAAGCTTTTGAAGGAGTTGAAGGAGTCACATACACTGGTGAAGGTTTTGGTAAGAGAGCCCAGGGCATCATCAATATTTAGGATGTCTGTTGTGAAGAACCAGTCAGTGGTTGAGAGGGCTCTAGCAAAATCTTCCATGTTAGTTTTCTTTAATTGTCTGCATAGGATGTAGTTTGGTTCCTCTTTGAGACCTTTAGCAGACCAGTGACCATAGCCTTCACAGTGGTTGCTAATAGAGTTGGGAAGGACACCTGAAATGAGGTCCTGGTTGGGGTTGGTGACAATAATCCAGTCAAGGAGAGATTCATAGCTGAAGTTATAGTTTGTGCAAGTGGTAGATGAGATAACTTGATGCCGTCTGAGACCTGAGATGAGTTCTCTGGCATCATATGCCTGGCTAGTATGCCAGTTCAGATTGAAGTCACCCATAATGATCCATTTTCCATTCTTAGGAAGTGAGTTCTTGGCTTTGAGTAGAGTTTTTAACTCATTGCAAGGAGTGCCTGGGGGAGGTAGGCTATGGTAAGGGTAAGGGCGTTGCTGCTATCAAGCACAATGTTTATGGAGAGTGATTGAAGGATAAGGGTGATGAGCTAAAGGTCTAGTTCCATGTATGTTAGTTGATTGGTGATGTAGAAAAGGCATACCCCCTCTTTTCCTGTTCTATTGCATCTGATGACTGAGTAGACAGTAATGGTAATTTCTGGGTTGGAGTTCTTTTTCATGAGCCAGGTCTCTGTGAGAGCTAACATGCTGTATGTAGTTATAGAGACCCAGAATTCAAAGCATGATTTCTTTGCAATGAGGCTTTAAGTACTGAGGAGGGCAATAGTGATTGTGTTCCCAGCTGTGGCAGGGGGTCGTTGGGGTTTAGGTAGTGGGAGGAGGAGGCCAGAGTTGGGGTGAATAGAGCCAGATATTAATAAGCATAGCAGAAGAAGTCTTTTCTGTCTGTGGTTAATGTTTCTTCTTTTTGTAGGAGTCCTGCCACCAATAATGGTGAATAAAGGCAAGTGTCAGGGGCAGTGAGCCCCTGAAACAATCAGTGGATTCTGCCAGGAGAAAATCCTTGTGGCCAAAATGGTACTGGATGCCAAAAGGTGAGTGAGCTATCCTGGGCATGTATACCTTGGGTTATGGCCGAGGGTCCTGGTGCCATGGGTCAGGCAAAGGGAGGAGGGGGAAATCATCCCTCATGACCTTGTTGTATGACATCCTGGGTGGCATAGACTGGATGGTATCTGGGGAGAGAAACAGAATAAAAAGTCAGAGGGAGGTCCAGGTAAGATCACAATACATCTTATTTATGTTTTTCCATGATTTGTCTTAAGTGACCAGATGTCAAGCATTGTAGTACACACAACTCCCATGCATGATATATACATTTCTTACTTCTGGAAATGTATCTCCCAAGCTAGAAATCAGTAATGTTGGTAATAAACTGCTGCTGCTGCTGCCAGTGCTACTATGCTGCTTAAGTCACCCACTCATACAGTCTGTGTTGTCAAGCACTTTGTACACACAACTGCCAAATACAATATATAAATTTCTTACTTTTAGAAATTCTCTCCCAAACCAGTAATCAGTAATGCTGGTAATAAACAGCTGCTGCTGCCAATGCTGCTATGCTGTTTAAGTTGCCTGCTCGGACAGTCTGTGTTGTCAAGCACTTTAGTACACAGAAGTGCCAAGCACAATGTATATATTTCTTACTTCTGGAAATTCTCTAAAACCTAAATAATAAAAAGGAGCTCCTGAAGGAATTAGATCTATTCGCTGTATGCTTCTGGAGGATCTGTTTGAATCTGTTCATTTTTCCCTTACACATTTACTGCTCTGTTTATGCCAAAATGATATGTGAACTGGAAAGACATTAACTGTCCATTACAATACTTTACATGGAAAATAAACAGTCTGCTGTTCTCTTTACTCAATAGATTAGTGATCTACCAGCAAAGAGAAATATTTTATTTGATTTCCTTTTTTTAACTGGGGGTGGGGGGTTGTAAACGATATATTTCTAATAATTTTTTCTTAGTGTTTTTCTATTTTAAGGTATTATCACTGGGGTGATAAAATCATGTTGCTGCATAGGTCCAGCCTGTATCTTTTTGTGCATCTTCTTTTGGAATTTAGCAAATTTTCCAACCACAGAAGGTAAGTATTCTTTTTTTTTTTAAATTTAGAAACGTTTTGCAGATGTCAGACTGTTTTATTTTACTCTTTTTCTAATTTCTGGTAATTTTCAGCAAATGTCTTTTGCATGGTACTGGGGCAAAGATGATGGTGATGGCTTGATTGCTGGAGCAGAAGAAAACAGCACAGGAGACCTGTGACGACAAGAAAAGATTATTTAGACTTTTCTCAAGTCCCCTCTGTGATGGTGGTCACATAGTATAGCTGTTGTTGACTCCCTGGCTTACTATAACTGTCACCTATGCAGAAAAAAGAGAAATTATTTAGCTTCACTCAGCCACTGTGGTGGTTGCACAGTATAGCCATTGTTTGTTTCCCATCTTACTGAACCTGTCCTGTGAAGAAAAAAGAGAAATAATTTTTCCTCCCTTTGACCATCATGGCACACTATGTACCTATGAAAAAGGAGAACAAAAAAGAAAATCATAATGGTACTTACAGTTACATTATTGCTGTGACCGTGCTGTTTATTGGCTGGTGTGTGCTATTGAGATGGTGTAGGCAGATGTCCTGTAATTCTTGTTTCTTGATGGCTGCTCCACATGATGTGGGTTGTCAATTCTATATCCAGTAGATATTATCTCACAGTGAACATTGTATTCATTGGTATATCATTGTAACAATGATTCCCTTACATGATGCTGATACAGTGACAGCAACCCGCCGACACCCGCAGTGTTGACCGGGTTGCTGGAACAATGCTAGAGTCATTGACTCCAGAGTTTGGTTGCTCTCCCCAAAGATCCACCCCCCAGAGTTGGAATCCTTAAGTCTGGGGAGGCCCAGGGGGGGCACAGCCCCCCTTAGATGAACACCAATTGTGTGCTGGTGCATTTTCCGGTGGGGGACCAAAGTCAGTGGCATCAGGGATGTCGACAACCATGTGTTGCTATAGGGAAGTCACCAAAATTCCTGTCACCACAGTAACATGGAGCTGTATTCATTTATATGACTTTTTAAGTCAGAGAGTTTTGTAACTCATACCATAGGATCAAGCCAAACAGTATTCCCTAGAGTCAGGTCAATTTTTGCATCAGTGTGGAGGTGGTGGCCCATGCTGTTTGTGGTGGTGTAGGACCCAGGCATGCCAGAGGAGGGGAGGATGACCAGGAGTCAATGCTGTGTCTTGCTATCTGTAGTAGGCATGTTTTGCCTTGCTGGTATTGGCATTTTTATGCTGCATTAGTGTGGAGTTGGTGGCCAGTGCTGTTTGTGGCTGTGAAGGACTCAAGCAGGCCAGAGGAGGAGGAGGAGGAGGAGGAGGTGGTACTGTGTTTTGTTGGCTGGAGCAGACATTTTCTCTAGACATTCAAGTGGTTAAGGCATGTAATCAATTAGGTACAAGGAAACAGCAGCACAATAATTGGGGATGGGGAATGCTAAAATGACTGAAAACAAAAGAATTGTGAATCATAAAGTAAAGGATTAAAATGATGAGAGGAAAGGAGGGAAACAACATGTCTATTTTTACACTTCAACCTCATTGAGAAAGTAACCCTCACAGACTTCCAGACTGGAGTCATCACCAGATGGGAATTCTCACTTCATTATACTGCTTCATCTACCTCGGTGGTTGAAGACAATTTGCTGATGCTGACAACAGTTTGCACTTCATCTTCATAACTACCACCATCTTCATGTGGTAGGAACACGGGCATGATTGTCTTGTGTGGAATGTGTCCCTCATTCATTTTAATAAATTTTAGAATGCCAATATTTTTTTGTGTAAGATTGGTGCACCTGTTCCGCACAATGGTACCAGACAAACTGAATACACACTCCACATTGACACTCGAGGGTGGGCAGCTGAGGTATTTCATTGCAACCAAGGTTAGTGCTGGCCATTCTGTGATTTTGCTGCTCCAGTATAGCAAGGGCTCATCAACGTAGGTAAGGTACCTTGTGTTCACCAAATATGCATCTAGTATGCATTGAGCAGCCTGTAGTCCTGCTGCCTCATCAGCCTCCTCCTCCTTTTCATCCAAGTCCTCCACTTCAGCCTGATCTAACACATCCCAAATGCAGTTTTCCATTTTTGTTTATTAACTTGCATGTTTTCTTAGCCTGTTTTCCATTTGAGGCATTGGTAGCAAAACGTGGTCTCTATGGATTTTCATTTTGTGCCTTAGATAAATCTGTCTTTAGCACTAGCAGGATACCAGATGGGAATATCATGGAAGAAAGAAAAATGGCTAAGAAAATCAGACTCCTCTTTCATACCAAATATTTTTAACTCTGCAATCCATGTCTTTGAGAAGGTGGTAATGCAACAAGTAAAGGACTTTATGAATAACACATCATCATCAACAGGTTTACAGATGATTCAACAAAGTTCACAGATGATTCAAAATTGGAAGCTGAGGGTGGGAAATGGAGACTAGGTAGATATCCTGAAAAGAGCCTGAAGATACTAGAAAACTGGGCAAACAGAAATGGTATGACCTTTAATACTGATAAATGGAAACTTGACACGTTCAGACATCCTCAGGAGATTTGTTGATTTTGAATGGGAGGAGGGCTTCATTTATTTAAATGTTTGATATAGAGACTCAGCTTCAATACTTAACCAATGAAGCCCTCCTCCCATTCAAAATCAACAAATCTCCTGAGGATGTCTGAAGCGTCTTTAACAAGAATTTAGATTCACTACACATCTCTGTAGGAAAAAATCTACTAACTTGCCAAGTTTGTCTGTTAGACAGTTAACACGAGACACTATAGAACATCCTGGTGGCTCTGCGAGGCTTTTATGAATCTTGGGGAGGATGTATAGGCTTGGAACAACTGGGAAATCATTCCAGATGTGCTCACTTTCTTCTCTGAAGTTATTCCAGTTGTAACTGCATCCTGAACTATCTGGTGCAATTCTTTTTTAAACTTATCTATGGGGTTGCATGTCAGCTCATTATTGTTATCAACATTTGTCAACAATGATAAGACTATATTCTTACAGTGATCCTTCTCTAGGATCACTATATTCCCCCTTTATCTGCCAGCTTTACTATAATACTGTGTTCTAGTGATGATATGTTTTTTGAGCAAGCACAGAAACTTGAGAGAAAGTTTTGAGAGAGATTATGGCAAAGAACTACTACAGGAGTCTATTATTCCTTGCCCAGGGAAGGATTGCTTAAAAAGAAAAATGGTAGCAATAATAACAAGACAACAGCTGGGCCAGTGACTTTTGATACTGAATACAATAACTAGTCTGGAAAGATTGGGAATATTATCTACTGGAATTGTTCAATATTGCTAGGAGATCCTCATGTAGCCACATCGGTGAGAGCAAAACAACGTGTTACATTTAGCAGGACAGTAAACATTAGGAACAAACTAGTCCATAGCAGGTATAGCGCAGAAAATGACCCTAACCCATATCTAAACTAGCTAACCAGAAAACCATCTGGCTCCTTTAAATGACTAAGATCCAATATCTGCTGCCATTGCTATACTGGTAAAACCTTCTCTCACCCTGGTATTGAAGGTCTGCAATTTGAAGTTAAGGAGTTCAACTGTGAAAGTACCTTTGTGGTCTACATTTTGTGGAGTCTGTGCAACATGTTATGTATTAGCCACACAGTGCAATGTTTGAAAACTTGCATGCAAGAAAACATTAGATCCATTGTTAACAAAAGGGAGGAAAACCTGTAGGGCACCACTTTCTATGCTACCATTCATCTAATCCGGTGAGTATAAAATTCATGGGAATTGAATAGATCCCTTCTCCTAGATTTGGTGAGCATAGGACATAAATCATGCTTCAGAAAGAGAGTGAATGAATATTTAGACTACAGAACGTAAGGCAAGGTGCGATGAATGAACAATGGAACCTTAAACCCATTATCGCAAAGAAATAAAGTATAGGTGATAGGTTCCTTTTCTCCTGAATGTGCACCTATTTTGATGTTATCAGGTCTTTGTGGACTTCCTCTTAATTCTAAATCTAACTCTAATTTCTTTGTGTTTATATTTTGTTTTGCAGTTCTTTTTGCATGTCCCTTCCTCACCATTACACATTTATGTGGATCCCCTTGAATTCAATAATCTAAGGATTTTGCTTGGATGTCTTCTGACTGAGTGATCACGTTCTGCTTTAAAGGACTATTTCTTTGCACCTGGACTCAGGGTTTGTGGATTATGTAAGAAATGCTATATCTCAAATGAGTAATATCCCTGGTCCTATGCTTCTTTTGTAATTGTGCTTTAGACATATTATCATGTTCTATTTAGTTCTTCCTTCACTCGATTAGAGTTCAGAAGGGTAGAACAGATGAAAATAAAAATTTGCTTTTGAAGCAAATTTTTTTTGGAGATTATCGAGATACCAATACATTGTGCACATCAATTATGAATTGTTTTTGATGACTATATTTGTATTTTTGTGTAAAGATTTTTTTACATGATTTGTTGTTTATGGTCTTCACCTGGTATATGATGTCACTATTTTTTGGCTATTTAATCACAGTGTGTGCTCTCCTAGCCATGCCCCATGATGAAGGCTGTGTGCTGAAGCACTGGAGCTTAGGCTTGTGGCTTTCATTATAACCAATAAATTGAATTGTTAAAATTTTTTACTTGAATCTGCACATGTGATTGTCTATGAGTGCTGTTGCTGTGGACCTTTGTTTGTGTGGGGCTGGTCACCCTCTCAACAGCACTGACCCTGTGACTGATTCACAAAAACCTCTCTGGGACTGTTGATTCTCACGATGTGACCTGATCAATGTTTTGCATATGGTAGTTATGTTTTTTTATTACATCCAGCTTAACTTAGTATTTTGAGACAATACAACCTTTTGCTGACTTTAGCTGCTGTTAACTCATCATGCCTGACCCAGTTTAGGCCATCAGTTATTGGGAGTCCAAACATTTTGGCTTTGTTTATGGATTCTGTTCCTGCTGATGATCTATCAATGTTTGTCCACGCCTTTGTTACCTCCCACCTGGACTACTGCAACATCCTTTACCTTGGGCTATCAGGGGTAGATATCCGCTGCTTGCAGTTAGTGCAGAATGTGGCAGCCAGGCTTTTGACTGGTACCTCTAGGACCAGTCATATAACACCTGTCCTCCGCTGACTGCATTGGCTGCCAGTATACTGGTGGATCACCTTCAAGGTCAGTTTGCTGACCTATAAGGACCTACATGACCAAGGACCTAGTTGGGTTAGGTACTAAATCCCACCGTGAAAAATCCCGCCTAGTAGAATCCTGTGCATAATGATCCCATTTTTCTATATTACCGAAATACAATTTTCCCATTTCTTTAAATACCGCCTGTTGTCTGGTAATACCGCAAACAGTATTTTCTTGTGCTGTTGCCACTGTCTCAGGCACAGTGACATACTTAATGTTGCTGGTGTTATTTTTAAGGGGGTCTAGGCTGAGCAATGTCCTAGCCATGGTGCTGGTAAGTTGAAAGGCAATGACAGTACTTTCATTATTATGTTCAAGTCATGCAACCTGGATGTCAAGGCCATGCTGTGCCCTGACAATGTCAAAGAAAAAGAATGTCACTTTTTCTTTTGCAATTAATGTCCTCTCCGGGGCTGCCCGATGGCTCAGTGAAAGTGTATTGCGCTTCCATGCTGCCAACCCAGGTTCAGAAGTGAGCCAGGAGTTACCAGGATGAGGCAGCCAAGGCTACAGAGTGCTCCTGAGGAGAGTGTGAGTCAGCCAGGGAGGAGGACATCCAGGCTCCAATGCAGAGGCAGCCCCACAAGGAGAGCCAGGGACCTTGCTTCTTCGCAATGGGTGGCATCAGCTCAGTGCGTGCTGCTGTGGCCACCAGCAGCTGCGTCCCATGTCTAGAGAGGTGGGAGGGACTAGGGAAGTGGGAGAAACACAGAAAAAAATGATGTGCATCAAGTCATCTGAACGGTTGTGGGTTCTTGGGCCTCACTCCCAAAGAAGAGCAAATAGAGCAGCAGAGCTGCAGACTATAGCAGAGCTTGATGTCCCTCGTGCTTTGACAGTTTTGAATGGGGAACAGTGGTTATTGAAGGACTCTGCTGTTGGGGATGATTATTTACTTATTTTTACAACAAAGTCCAACATCGAATGCCGGTAAAGAAGCGGTATTTCAAATGGGAGGAAAAAATCACTAATGTGTTAAGCATCAAACTGCAACACAATGTTATCATTTTATACTTTTATTGAAATAAAGTATGCATTTTTAAGTTGTACTTGAATACTGGAAGCTGTGCTTGAATGGAGTAATGGAAGCTATACTTGAAATTCAGGATTTTGAATTTCAGGATTTTAATTTAGCAGTATTTTGAAAATTCAAGATTTATTTTTTGGGATTTTGTAAAGCGGGATTGTGGTGGGTGGGATTAAGGATGGATCCCGACCTAGTTACCTGCAAGATCTTCATCCCTACTGTCCCCCCAACCTCTCTGATCCACCGATGAGGGATTGCTAGAGATTTCCAGGGTCATTTGAAGACATTTGGGGCCAGATCATTTAGTTTTATGGCCCTGATCCTGTGGAATTCTCTACCTCATAGGGTTCGAGATTGCCTGACTGTCCAAAGTTTTAAATCAGCATTGAAAACTTATCTGTTCAGCCTGGCTTACTCTAATTTTTAAGAATGTTTTAACAATTGATTTTATTATATTGTTTTAATTTTATGTATTAGACCTATTTATTGTAAAAGCACTTTGATTTTGGAAAGGTGCTTTTAAAAATAAAGAATGATTTGATTTGATTATAGAGGGGGGAGGAGTTCAATCAGTACAGCAAGGACTATGGCTATCTCTTTTGTTCATGGGCATACAGTATTAGGGTTGTTTTGTTCAGTTTATTAAGTTGCTAAGGTTATCATATAACATTGATGTTACTACATCTATGGAGGAGATAGAGGGGTGGGGAGGAGGGACACTTCATGGGAAATATAGAAAGGCCAATGTTTTCACTTTGCTTGTTTGATACAAAAGAGGTACTAAAAGAGTTATTGAAACTTAATGAAAGGAAGGTCATAGGACTAGACAAAATACCATCACTCTTTCTAAAATTTGCCTCACCTGTCATCGCTCAAAATATAACAGCCATTTTTAACCTGCCTATAAACACAGGTACATACCCCAAGGTGTGAAAAATAGCTAACATCATTTCCATACACAAATCAATCAATCAATCAATCAATCAAGTCTTTATTTAACCAGGCGTTCATCGTTGAGCAGAAGCTCATTTGCAAGATGGACCTGGGTGGAGCATGAACAATTGTATATACAGGTCAACACAGGTATTTACAAGGCAATACAGATAATACTCTTTACAGAGAGGAAGAAAAAGAAGTTCATATGCACATAGAATTATACAGATATTGTACAGATTACACGGTATTTACATACATAGAAGTGTCTATAGGAAGATAAAGCAGGTTATCTAAGGTTGCAGGAGGAAGTAACGGAAGAAAAAAATTAAAATAAAAATATACACCAGGTAGAGGTGAAGGTAAGGGGAAGAGAGGGAGGGAAGTAGGGAGAGAAAGGCTAGGAGGGCATGGTGCACAGAAAGGAGTTGGTAAAGCTGAATGTAGAGAAGGTGGATGGAGAAAAGGAGTATGTGTGAGCCCCGGGATTGAATGCTATAAAGTACGGGGCATGGTAGGATGTCACAACCCAGGGTAGTGAGCTCCTATCCGAGGTTGGGAAAGGAAGAATAAGGGGATGGATGGGCCTAGTGTTGATAAGACAGGGGGATAAGAGAGAGAACAATTAGGCTGGTGAGGAGCAAGCTGGGGGGGTCAGTACTTAAAATTGGGTCTAGGCGTGGCTATATACCAGTGCAGACACCGGTACTGGGTCTGAGTGGGTGAAGCAGTTACATACTTCTCTGATTGTATGGAAATAAAGCATCTTGAAAGCATTTATACCGATTAGAGTGCGTAATTTGAGGGTTTTTGTAGATCGTCCCATAAGGTAGGTAGCACGAAGCTTATGGCTGCCCTGCCGAAGCGGGATTTTGCTTTGGGTACTTTAAGTGTAATAGCTGAGTAACTTCTTAACGCTTATTTCCCAATTATACTCAGGGGAAGACAGCAGGAGATATAGTAAGGCAGCTTATTAGAGATGGCTCTATAGGTCCAGAGAGCAGTGTTTCTGTGGTGCCTGAACTTTAGTAATGTCCATCCCACTGCCTCATATAGGGTGCAGTGATGTGTGTCGAAGGGGAGTCCCATTATAAACCTCAGTGCTTGATGGTAGAGTGTGTCCAGTTTAGCCATGTAAGAGTTGGGGCATTGGCTGTAGAGGAAGTCAGCGTAATCAACCAATGATAGGAAAATGGATTGGACCAGTTGTTTCTTGGCATCTCTGGTGAGAAATTGGCTGATTCTAAAAAACAGTCCAAGCCTTTGCCGAAGTCGTTTTAGCAAGTCCTCGATATGTTCAATGAAGGAGAGTCTTTGGTCTATCCAAACTCCCAGATACTTGAATTTTGTAACAAATTCTAGTTTTTCACCTAGAACTGTGGTAATTTGGGGAACTGTCCCACTGGACACAGGGTTAGCTGTATGGATAAAAGGAGAGGACCATCGCTTTAGTTTTTTTGGCATTAAGGAGTAGCTTTTTTTGGAGGAGTTGGCTTTGCAAAAGGTTGAATTCTGACTGTAGGTCATTGCAGGCAGCTTCAGGTGTTGGGCGACTCACGTAGAGAACTGTATCATCTGCAAACAGATGGATGTTGGCTTCTTTTATACAGTAGTCGATGTTATTAATGTAGATTGCAAAAAGTATGGGCCCTAATATAGAACCTTGAGGTACCCCTCTTTGCAGAGTTTTTAAGGGGGACAGGCCTCCTTTGGCTTTAACTTGTTGAAGGCGCCCTGTAAGATAGTCAGTGAACCAACGCAGAGAGGAGGGGTCCACACCTATGGTTTGAAGGGCGGAGAGGAGCAGACTATGGTCAGGACAAATCTGATCCCAAAGAAGATACAGTATTTAAAATTACAGACCAATATCCATTCTTCCTGTAATATCAAAGCTTTTTGAAAAAAATATTGGAAAACAAATAAAAGATTTTTTTTAGATACATAACTTATATAATTCATATCAGTCTGTTTTTGTTCTGGCCACAGCACTATGACTGTGCTGGTGAAGGTGACAAAAGATATCTGGGAATCTCTGGACAATGGCCTCTTGGTCAGGGCCATATTTATAGACTTGTCCAAGGCATTTGATATGTTGGATCATGCTATATTATTGCACAAGTGTAAAGGGATTGGCCTCATCCAGGTTACCCTGAGCTGGTTTGGGGAATACTTATTCAGAAGGGCACAGTTAGTATCCCTAGGAACCTTCACATTCCAGCTAGAAAATATTAAATCAGGGGTACCCCAGGGGTTGATGCTGGGACCAATATTGTTTAATCTGTACACAAATAGGGTCAAGCCTCTCATTATGGAGCCCTGGCATCATATGTATGCAGACGATGTGATCTTATATTCAGAGGGTACATCAATCTTTGAACTTCAGAACAAACTCCGGAGGGATTTTGACAAGTTACAGGATTACTTAGCCTCTGGCATTCTTTTTATTGGTCCTCTTTGTCCCAATAACATCCAATACTCTTGTTCTTTAGGTGTAAATCATGTAGATCTAGAGAGCACAAGAAGTATACTCATCGAAAATAAGTTTAATTGTGGACAACTAACCAGCATATGTTCTAAGCTGCCAGATTCCTTACTGCATCTAGGGCATGCATCTATAATATTAGGGTTAAAAAGGTTTAGCCTATGCGGTGTAAGGTATACTCTGTTATTGATATTGAAATTAATTTGCTGTAATCTTATGGACTGTAGGCCTGTCGCCTTGACATCTACAGCCTTATTCCAAATGTAGTCTGAGATATTATTATTTGTTTTATTTGTCCATTTTTTTAGCTGATCCTTATATTCATTTTTGAATGGCATCAGCCAGCCATATATATTACAAATCATTTGCCTTGGACTTGGGGATATAAAAAAGTCCACTATGTCCTGCCATTCCATGCCCCCTATTTTAAGTATATTCTTGTTAATATAATCTCTCACCTGCAAGATGGCATATAACTGAGTATTAGGTAGTTGATATTGGTTTCTAATAGACTCAAAATCTATATATACATCATTTTTAATAAGTTGTCCTATTTCTATCAGTCCCCTCTTATACCAGTTCTTAAATATTGGATCAATTAAACAGGGTGGAAAATATGAATGGCAAAATATAGGTGTAAAAATTGTCCACTTTGAGACTATTTTATTAAGTTTACAAGCTGAGTACCGTAATGAAATTGTACGAGTGATTCACAATAATTTTTTGTGAGCCTCATTATTCTGGCCATGAAATAAATGTAGTCTTACATCTTGATATAGAGAATATATACATTGTATTGCATTTACAATATCTTGTTCACCTGCTTTGAACCAATTATAACCCACAGCCATTTTAGCTGCCAAATAATACATTTTAAAGTTAGGGAGCGACAACCCTCCTTCTGAGTTATTATGATATAATTTATTCATTTTTAGCCTGGGCTTCTTGCCCTTCCATAAACATTTTTAACAGAGTCTTCTTTATGTTAAAAAAAGAGTCTGGCAGTAAGATGGGGATATTCTGAAATACAAAAATCAGTTTTGGGAGAACCACCATCTTAACTGTGTTAACTCTGCCAATTAGTGTAAGTGGTTTTGATTGACAGTTTTTTAGCTCCCTATTGATGTTCTCTATTAATAGCAAAAAATTAAGTTGGTAAAGAGTCTTACCCTGATGATCTATTTTGATTCCCAAATATTTAATCATTTTCATCCTTCTGATAGGACACCCCTGTGGAGGCATGACTGAATTACTATGGTGGAGACTTTCCATTAATTCTGATTTGGTCCAGTTAATTCTGAACCCTGAGATCTTACCAAAATCATCCAGCACTTGAGTTATGATTGGAAATGTCAGATTTATATCTGATGTATACAGTATTGCATCGTTGACATATAAGCCTATACGGTGTTGTATTTCTCCTATTCTAATGCCTCTGTAGCCATTATGCTGATGTATAGCCAAAGCTAATGGTTCAACTGCAATTGCTAAAATTAAGGCTAAACTGGTCATAATTGGTTTAATTATGGCCTATAAGTGCATCTTTCAGAGATGGAAAGATTATACACCCTCGAACACAGGCATGTGGATAAATTATATAATAGGGACCCATAGCAAGGAAAGGACAGTTTATATGGCAGTGAATCAGTTGAATAAATATGACACTATGTGGAGCCCAATTGCAGCTCAGATTAATTCTCCAGCACTGGAGCATATTTTTTTGAATAAATTAAGCCCATACATAAATTTACAATGGAGCAGTAGGTCTTAGTATAGAAGAAGAGGCAGAAAACAGAAGTAAATAAGACCATGATTTATAGCTCTTTGGATCTAATTATGTATGTTGAATATATATATTATATATTTAATACACCTTATATATGTATTAATATTTATACAAAATGTATGACTGTACTATTTTTCCCACTTGTATGATGGATATTGTATTAAATGTTTGCAATAAAAAAACAAGGTTACAGGATACTTTAAATCACACAGACTAGTATTAAATAGCAGGAAATCCCAGATTATGATTTTTTCCCGAAACAAGCAAAGTAGCATAAACCAAATTCTTCAAATTGAAAGTAATACAGATTTTGCCTAGAACAGGTTGACACCTATTAATATCTTGGAATATGGTTAGATACACAGCTAAGATGGGACAGACATATAGATGGTCTGATTAAGAAATTAAACACCAGGTTAGGGTCCTTATATAGGTTAAGGAGGTGTATAACAACTGTGGCCAGAAAATATATAGTAAATACTGTAATAATACCACATATTGATTATGGGGATGTGGTCTATGAGGAGGCCTCCAGGATGGAATTGGATAGGCTGGATGTGGCCTTGAACTGATTTGCCCATTTGTCCTTGACATCCCTCTATTTATGCACAACTGCCTTTTATATAAAACATTGGGCTGGATAAATTTGGGAGAACACATACACTTGCATATTATACACTTTACACACCAGAACCTGATCCAAAAGACCCCACCCTATTTAAATAATGTGTTTCAAATCCATACCTCTCGAGGTGACTTATGAACATCCCAAAATCTAGAATTTAGAATCCCATTATTGACAACAGTAAATGGTAACTCTACCATTATTAATCTTGAACATAGATCCTGGAATAGTCTGCCATCTAAACTAAAATCTAAGGAAGTGGTACCCTGCAGCATGATAAAAGACTGGATGCTAAATGAATTCTCATGACCTAAAAATTGCTGCTAATGTTGTCTCATATATTGGTAAAATATCTAAGTATATGTTTGTGTAATATTGCTGTTTTTTAGATGATTTTGTAAGGTGTTTTGATTATATATGTATTGTATTAATGCTGGACCTCATTGTAAATTAGCTTTCTCAACTGGGCTATCCTTTTCTTGGAAATTCAAGAATAAACATTTACAAACAAACAAACAAATCTTGGAGTTGATGCAGTAGCTTTTCTGGAAATGATAACTGATCCAGATGGAAAGTATAATCAATTAAGAAAGGCTGCCAGTCAAGGTAGGAAAATGGGCAGACTAGGTGGGCCAAGCAGTCCTTATCTGCTGTCACATTCTATGTTTCTATGATCTTGTCCCATTAAGGAGGACATGGTAGACATCCATGGCTACTGTGTTTTCTTTTGGTATGATATTGTGGTCTATCCTATGAAAAGAAAAAGGACAATCTGATATAAAATAAAATCTAAAGGTACAACATTGTCACCAAAACATGCACTGCTGCTTAAAGTTTCTGAATTTGTAGCTTTCAGATTCCTGACTTAATGTACAGTCAAGGCAAGGTCATTTTATTTTTAAGGGCCCTTTCCCAGGGCTCAGGGTGCCGCACAAGTTACAAAAGAAATCATCAAATGAATAAAGATAAATAAATAAATGAAAAGATAAATAATTAGATCAACAATAAGTAAATAAATAAATGAGTAGCTCTGACAAACTGATCAACTTGCAATCAGCAAATAAAGAGCATCAGGTTAAGCAGTATGTTGATTTAAACAGATGGAACATTAGGGCTCCTTTGAAGAACTCCACTGTGATGGCAGAAATCATGGAGCAAGATAGAGTTCCATAGTAACTGTGAGCAACCATAAATGCCCCATCCCAGGACAACTTCAGCCTTGACTGAGACATTGCTAATAGCAGGCAGCATGGAGGAGAGTACAAAGAAAAGTAACAAATTTGATCTCACAAGAGAAAAATGAGTGGTATCACAACGGGACAGATGTTAAAGTTGGCCATAGGCATAGAAAGGAAAAGGAAAAGGAAAAGGACTCTGATGGCCTCATCAGCTCAACTACAGTTACTGTAACAAAACAGGGTGCATTACTGCCTGAATATGTAAGGAACAAAGAACCTATAGGGAAATGGACTATCAGAGTGAAGATAGAATGAGAGGACATGACTGTCAGTAAGAAAGACCATGATGAGGCAGAAACAGCATGGTAAGGACAATTTCATTGAAAAAAAAGGAAACATAGGATATTCCCTAAACAGGCAGAAGGGATGAACATGATGGACCAATGTTTTTTTTCAGCCTCAAAACCTATATTTATGTATTATATGTATGTAAGTGCTATATGTATGGATGTATGCATGTTTAAATGTATGTAGAGTGGGTTGCAGGAGCAGAAGGTATTGAAGGCCTGGAAAAGTTGAGCATAAGATGAAGGGGTCTGCTTGTGCTGTTGGAGTAGAATGGGAATGAATGAATGAAGAGGATGGGAGAAAAGCTGCTAGCATTTGTAGGGAAGAAAATGGAATGCAAGCCCAAAAGGAGGAGGAAGAAAAGAGTCTGATCTCAGTTTGAAGAAACAAGTGTGCAATGACAGCTGGTGGCATGAACCCAAACACTAGACAGCTTATCAAAGAGTGGTTAAGGGTAAGAACAGTCACAAAAGAAAGCAGATTCACTGTGAAGGTTTAATAACACCTTGCTTTCTCTGCTCCAACTACCTCATATACTGTGTGCACCCTGGGTAATCCAGTATCAAGTAACAAGATATTCTTTTGCTGCTTTCATATGAAAAATGCCCATTTGTACTCCATTTCTGAAATTAAATGAAACAACTAAAACTGAATGAAAATGCAACTAGTAACATCAAATTAAACACTTTAAAGTTTCAGGGCAACATTTTCAAAAGGCTAGGATGGCTGCAAGCCCCATGTGTGCAGACATTATGGTGCATGAGGCTTGCAGCAATCAAACGAGAGTTTATATCCCTTGTGGAGAGTGCCACAAGTTAGACCAACTATTTCTGGTCTAACTTGTGGCAATCCTGGGGGCATTTTTTACAGAGTTTGCACCAGACATTGGCATGAGCTGCTGTAAATTGTGCAAACTGTCACAACTGCACCCAAGATTGTGGAACCAGGCGCAGTTGCAGAGATGGGATTGACGCACTGCTAGAACCTAAGTGTCATGGCACTGGGCTTGGCGCAAGCCCTGTGCAATGCTTTGAAAATCCTGCCCTCAGTTTCCCAATAAAATAAGTAATATTATTCTCACCAATAGCATCTGAGTTCCTTAAGCCCAGTTATCTAAAAGTTAACTTAAGTTCTCGTCCTCCGTGCTATTCTCAAATAATATAGATAGAGGGAGCACTCCTGACCAGAGAGCTCCTTTCCTCCACCTGTGAGACACTCTTCTTTTGTAAAAGTGTCTCAAGCACAACTGCCCTGGAAACAGGGACTTTTGGGTAAGATTTTTAGAAAAATTAATATATTTTTGATTGATTGATTGATTGATTGCAAGAATGGTCTCTCATTTTTAGGGTATCAGAACTGGTTATCTTCAATTTGCAATTCCTATACCCTAACAATGCATTTAAGGCCACTCTTTCAACTGTAAGATTGTTCTCAGTGGCGGTATTAATATACAGCATTGGCCTGTATCCTAAAGCAAGAGTTAATGAAAATTAAATAACTAAATAAATAAATAAAGTACAAAGCACTGCCAAAAGATTTGGTTGGACAGATTTATAGGATAGTGACTATTCAGTGTGACGGCCAGTGGACAACTATTGTCTGCTTAAATAGGTTAATATTTAAAACATTTTCTCTGGTCAATGAAAGCACTATTAAATGGTATCCAGTGGCCAATGGCTAATCTCCACCTATCTCAAATATCTGCAGTAGAACATGTGTGGTGAATGTCTAATCACTAAGGAGGTAGTGTAGTCTAATGGTTAGAAGGAAGTCTTAGCTTGGTTCTCCCAGCTGTAAAAGCATGGCCTCACTGAAAATCAGATAATGGGTCACACTTGGGCTTTCTGGAAATATTAACAGTAAATAAAAAAATACCAGTAGCCATTTTAATAATGTAAGTCACATCTACTTCAGAAATAAATTGTTTACATGTTGTCCCTTTTATTACCAATCTCTAGCACCTCTTTATCTAGAGATGTTTCACAGTGTGGAGGGGTTGTGAGATAACAGATGGACCAGACATAGAACTTCAGGTTCAATACATCAGCCCTCTGCTTATACCTATCCTACCATTTTAATGACAACGCCCTCTTGGGCTGCTATTCTGTGTCACCACTGAGTCATGGTCATCTGCAACATTTCCTACACTATAACCTGGAAAATCACCACTATTAGCCCTTGTCTAAAATCATCCTCCTCAACTGCTCTTTCTTATTCTTTTGTTCCTCCACCTATTGGCCTGTTATGCATCATAACTCATCACTATTCTAGTTTGCTTCTAACTGGCTTTCTCTACCTGTACACCTGCCCTTCACCAACTTCTAGTTACCTTTTTACCCTAGCGCTTAATATCAGTATTATTATGTATTTTTATCCCTAGCTCTTAGTATCAATATTATTATGAATTGTATGTACTAGGTTTATTTTCAAATGTCTACTGAGTTTATTGTACTTCACCCAGCCTGTTTATTTGTACCCAATGTACTCATGCCTGTTACTCCCTCCTCTATAAAATTCCTTGTTGATGCTGAGCTTTTGTAAAACAGCGCCTGGCTCAAAGGTCATAATTCCAAGATTCAATAAATAAAAATAAATAAATAAGCACACAATCATTGTGTGATGTTTATTTAAAATACAGAGAATTACCTTCCACAATGGCATATCCCTTATTAAATACATCAGTTTGCAGCAACAGACTATGAATGTCCTTCCATTGTACTAAGTCAGCACCTAGTGATCTACTGGTCTAACTTTTTATTGAAAACCACTTCATCCCTATGTTTGTCTTGTGTGCTTGGGTGATGGGGGGGGCTCAAATAAAAAATGCTAAAACAAATTAAAGACAAAGAACCTCAGTGCAGAAGCACTGAAACAAGGGTTACCCCCAAAGGACACTGGCAATAAGCCAAGTTTCAAAGAAACACATCACACATACTCCCATAATGCAAAGCATCATGGGATGTATATGCAAATCACCATGACATTTCAGACTGGCTCAGTTTAGAGCAGGAATGCATGGTACCAAAAGGGCCTCTCAAACAATCTGCAATTTACTTGCACTTAACAACACAACGGGGGGGGGGGCCGTGTTCTGTTATCTCTACCTCGGTATCTTAAATTCTATAATACTGTCAACTAGTACTTTTTACCTTTGTCAAAAATACCTAGTTCCCTGGTATTTTCAACATTTACAGGTTTCATGCACATAAGACATATACATCAAGTTATTTGTGACATAGTGCTATTGCATACTAAATCCAACAATGAGGAACACAGTTTGTTGTTTTACATTAGGACCTGAGAGGGAATAGGAAAATTAAAGAGTACACTATAGCATAGTCAAGAAAGGGGAGGGGGTGCCCATAGGTGGCCAATCTCATGGACTAGAAATTGTAAAGGATAGATTAGGCTAAGAAATGGAAGAACTGTTGCAACAAATTTAAGAAAAGGTCAGCCCTCAAGAGTGGCAGGATCTCCTTGTCACACACAGAAGCATCCATTGATAGCAACAGGAAATACATAACACCAGAAGCCTCATCATAGTGCTGTCCTGCCAAGAGAACAATGCCAGCTCAGTGCTGCTTAGGCACTCCCTCTGGTCAGTGTTCCATTCATCAGATGGAAACTTGTGCTCTTTTCCCCACCCTAAATGGCAAACCACGCCTTGGCAACACACTGTGATTCTGTAATTTGGATTATATCTTACCTTTAAGTAGCAATTGCACCTGCAGCTTAGATGCACAGGCTGACTACTCTGTAAGTTACAGTTTTCTTTACCTTTACAGCATTTCATGTTTTGTAGCTCAGGGTGAAATAACAATTAGCTGCAGACACACTCCAACTTGTCCAGGGAAAAAGCAAAACTAAAAATCCTTCAGCGAACCTAATAAATCCTTACAAGCTCTTGCCTATCCTGCAGTTGCATGAACTAGAGTGCAGGGCAGAGCATTATGTAAAGATAATAATTAAAGTAATGTATAATATATACTATGCGTAATTAGTTCTAATTAAAATTAATTGTACCAGCTGGTTTTAACCTGTCTATGGCATTCAGTAAACTTGCCTTGCTTTATGCACATAATGATAGTCTTTTAGCTTCAGCTTGCATCATCTGTGAACAGAAAACAATGGTTTTAAGAGTTAAGTACACCCTTCAGAGGATCCTTTTACTACCTGGCCAGACTAACATTATGCATTTGAGTCATGGCAGATTCTACTAACTCATTAAAAGTGTACACTTTTCAGTTGCATTAACTGTTCTAAAGAGAAAATAAAATGCCATTTAAAGAAAACTAGTTATTTTTTCCCATGTATGAGATGGCTCCCCATCCACCTGGACCCCCCAGCCCTGTCACCACAATGTCCACCTGGACTTACTGCTGGCCAGTACCCCCTGGATTTAACTGCCCCTCTGGGGTCAGCAGGGTCACCTAGTCCACCACTGTGAACCAGATCCAGTAGCTGGACCAGCAAGCCCAGCTAGTCAGGTGCTGGGCCTGCAAGGATCCGTGCACTATACTGCCACTGAGGATTTTTCCTATTTTCTTCCTCAAGGGGTGCAGCATACAGTGTCACCATGTCATGTGACCCACACACCTGTGTGCTGTGTGTTGGCATCTGCCCACCTCCCTGTTCATTCTGTCACTGTCTCAGGTGCATTTCCCCTAGCTTACCGCTTTGGGCCAGGCATACATTGGGATCTGCAATCCCTGCCTGAAGAGCAGAGTGGTCCTCCAGATGCTCAATCCTCCTCTCCCCAGCCAGCCCTCTGATGGGCTGAACTCATTACTGAACTCAATTCACCAGCATCGCAAGTGGAAGTGCATTGGTGGGCTGGCAAACATGGCAATTTTGATGAGGTGCAAAGAAGTTAACATTTTTTGAATTGCAAGTTCATCCATATTTATCACTGAACCAACACTGAATTTCAACAACTACTGTAAGGTTGGCTATACTACACACTATCAAATTTGAGTGACCACAATTGAAAAGACAAATAAAGAATACTGCATGTTAGGGCTGTGCTGACTGTTGTGCCCAAAATCAAAATCTACCTGGATCCAAGTGCTTACCACCAACTCGGATAAATATGGACTTCACTATAGAAGTCCAGTTCCAGGTCCGTGGTAAGCCAGAGCACGTCTTTTAGCACTTCTTTCTTGTGCTTACTAGGTGCTTGTTGACTGTTGCCATAGGGATGCTGTTGGCACACCACGCTCCATGTACAAGTCGCTGGCTGCATCCAATCAGGCAATAGCTGCAGTGCTATATCTTGTGATGCACTCACTCATGGTATATAACTGTGGTGAGTGAGCAACATGGGTGAGAGGAAAGATAGCGAGGGAGACAGAGGGGAGTGTGAGCATCATGCTACATGGATGGAGATAGATTTATTTTACAGTCACAATCACATTGTTGTTCCACTCAGATGATCTAGAAAAGAGAGAGAGAGTGAGATTTACTGGGGCATAGAAAAATTATAGACATAATTTAAATTTGTTATTCTTGTTCCATCAATGAGAGAGAAACTTACTGGGGACCATAAATAGAATTACAGTCACATTCACAAATCATAAATAAAATAAAGTTTAACCTTCATTGCCTTTATCATCTAAATTGTCTTGTGTGGAATGTTCCTCTCATTTATTTTAGTAAATTTTAGCATGCCAACATTTTTTGGTGTCAGATTGGTGTGCCTGTCCCGCACAAGCACCAGTCAAACTGAATACACACTCCACACTGACACTCGAGGATGGGCAGCTGAGGTATTTCATTGCAACCGCAGTCAGTGCTGGCCACTTAGTGATTTTACTACTCCAGTATAGCAAGGGCTCATTGACAATGGTAAGGTGCCTCGTGTTCACCAAATATGCATCTACCATGTGTTGTGCTGCTTGTACTCCTTCTGTCTCATCAACCTCCTCCTCCTCCTCCTTTTCTTCCATGTCTTCAGCTTCAACCTGATCTAACACATCCCAAATATGATTTTGCATTTTGTCTAGTAACTTGCATGTTTTCTTAGCCCATTTCCCATTTGAGGCTGTGGTAGCAACACCTTATCTCTGTGGATGTTCATGTTGTGCCTTAGATAAATTTGTCTTTAGCATTTGTGCCCCATGTACCCTTCTTATTACAAGACTGGCCACCTTTTGGACCTGCTAATGTTCACCTTCACATATTGAAGTCAGCTCATGTTTATAGTGTGGGTCCAGCATGGTGGCAATCTCAAAATCTTCAGACTGCAGAATGCTGGAAATATGTTTATTGCATTCTAAGACATGGAACATGTGTTCCATTATAGCACAACTTCCACTATCACCACCGGCCTCCAGCATCTGCTGCATATTCACCAGTCTCTGCCTCAGCACACATAGTAGTAGATGTAGTGGAATGGATTGACTGATACTGGTGGTGTCCCCACTCACTGCCTGAGTTGCATGTTTTAATGGCTTGGTCCATTTGGTGCTCCAGCATATTCATGGCTTGTATATAGCAGTAGATATTCAGATATGGCTTTATACTGTTCACACAACTGCTCAATCATGTAGTGTCGAGTTCCATCTAGTGACAAATTCTAGATTCATACAGTGCTGAGGCAATTGGTTTTGTATCTGCAGCACATTGAGCTTGTCATGGGCCTTTCCTGAACAGGCAAAGTGAATGCAGATGTGATGGGCCACAGTCAACATGGTCTTGATATCAGGATGGTTTAGAAAGTCCTGCACAATGAGAGTCAGACAACATGTCAGGCATGGCACCCTGAGAAACCCCCCATCACTGATGTATTTTACAACATTCGAGCCATTATTGCTCACAATGAAACCTGCTTTCAGTGAATAGGGGTGAAGCTACTCATCAAACTCCATAAGAAGCACTTCAAGCATTTTCTCACCCATGTGTGATCCAAGTATACTCTTCATTGTCAGTGTGGCATGCCTTCAAATACCAAGAGTGTTGCTACCAGCACAATTGGGCTCACTGCAGTTCTTCCCACACCCAGAGTCAAGTTACTACCCCAGGTACCTGTGCCCAGTGTGTTATAAAGCACAAGTACTGTAGAAGCTATCAGCAGTATTGCCACTGTTTCAAATATCCATGCTCAGATTTTTTTTTATTTATTTCTTTTGTTAACCGGGTAAACATATGAGCCAAGGCCCTTTTTCATATTTGACCTGAGACTATAAAATAGTCACAAGATGTTATACAAAAAGATAACTTTTACAGTCACTTAATACAGGAATACAAATACATGACATATAAGACAAACAATATAATACAAATTATTTAAAATAGCAGTGACATTGCAAGCTACTCAATAAATTATGCTTCAATTTCTTTTTGAACAAATTATGGCTACTCATAGTTTTCAATTCAATTGGAAGATCATTCCAGTATTTTGGTGCTTGAATAAAAAAAGCTTGAGCACCCATTTTAGTTTTAGTGACTTTGAAACTTAAACAAGAAAGAAAATTTGATCTCAAGTTTCTTGGAGCTTCCCTTACAGATATCAGAGAATACAAGGGAGAGAGACTTTTTTGTCTCAATACATTATCCATTTTACAGCAAAGAGAGAGTAAATGGAACTCAAGTTAGGCGGTAGAAACCCTGAAACTTGATATAAAGTACAATGATGTGTACTATAATGCAATCTATAAACAAATCTACAAATACTATGAAAATTCATTGTTAAGTTATTTACTACATGTTTAGACAAACTAGTAAACAAAAATGAATTATAATTCAATTGAGAAAGTAGTATACTTTGGGCTATATGTTTCCTGGCTTGTAAAGTTAACACATTCTGTAGTCTGAATAAAACCCCTAATTTTTGATTTACTGATTTTATTAAAGTCAATATATGATTTGAAAATGTTAAATTTGAGTCCAAATTCATTCCCAAATATCTAAAACATTGCTCCTGCTCCAAATTAGTTCCATTTTTACCAAAAATATTCAGTTTCCCTAATTTAACCAACTTTTGTTTAGAGGCAAATATCATACTCTTGGTTTTTGAAATATTCAATGATAATTTTAAGTCCAACAAACAATTTTCTAGACTCTGAAAATCTACAGTCAAATCTTGGCCAATTTTATCTAATGAATTAGAGCTATTGTATAATATTATATCATCAGCATATGTATGTATGGTGATGCTGAATGCTTCAGGGCATGGTTCATTGTCTGTGAAACCTTCCCGTAGAGTTCAGGAATGGCACATCATAGAAGCATAGAAACATAGACTTTGACAATGGATAAAGACCACTTGGTCCACCCAGTCTGCCATTTCCCTGCCTATTGTATAAGCTGCAGATCCTAGTTAACCAACAGCCTACTTCCTCCTACCCCCCACTAGAATTGTCTTATGTCTGTCCCATGCATTCTTGAATTCCCTCATTGTTTTTGACCCCATGACCTCCTCAGAAAGGCTGTTCCATGCATCCACCACCCTCTCTGTGAAGAAATACTTCCTCACATTACCCCTGAGCCATCCCCCCTCTAACTTCAAATTGCGCCCCTTGTTCTTCCACATCTCTTTTTCTGAAAGATGCTACCTTCTTGGACTTTGTTGATCCCCTTAAGTTACTTGAAAGATTTTATCATGTCTCCCTTCTCCCTCCTTTCCTCAAGGGTATACATGTTAAGCTCCTTTAGCCTCTTATATGGCTTCTGGTGCAGATCCTGCACCATTTTAGTTGTCCTCCTCTGGACTACCTCCATCCTATCTATGTGCTTGCAGAGATGGGGTCTCCAGAACTGCACGCAATACTCCAAATGGGGTCTCACCAACTGTCTGAACAGAGGGATAACAATTTCCTTTACATCTAGAAATGTATGTTCTTGCTCCCAATGCTAATCTTTTGCATGTATTGTGGCAATGTCCTACTTTGACACTCTTCTGGTCTAGAGTCCTGGAGGACTGCTCCAAAGTTGTGGGCTTCCAGGTTCCTTCTACACCTGCTCTTATTTTGCTAGGAGACACCTCACAGCTGACCAATAGCACCACTCAGATAAAAGAATGGCTGATGGCTGTGTTCCTGGAAGCCAAGAATGCAATACTGATGAAATGGTGGCAGACCATGCCTGCATCCCTTCTCACATGGCGTGCAGCTGTTGCCAGACTGGCAGTCTTTAAATGCCTCTCCTTGGCCAATTCTAATAAGATACAAAAATATCACAAGAAATGGGAGGCATATCTCCATTCTCATCTCTGTTCAGTGCTACTACCACCACCTGGAAACCCCCCTTTGTGAACAGGTAACACCCTTTTATCACTCTAATTTTCTTATTTTTTTTTTGAGTATCCCCACATTTTACTGTCTGGTTATACCCTGAAAATGGGAAATCTCAGATGTTAGAAGTTACCAGAAGCATATATCTGTAGCCACACTTCCCAGTGTCTAGGGGGCCTGATGTTAAAAGCGGAAGGGGAACCCAGACTCCAGAATCTCACCAAGCTCTTCTCAGATTAAAAGCAGCATTTAACATGGGTGTCTTACCTGAAGACATCTTCAAACCCAACGACACCAAGTCCCAAGAGGTGTTCACATATCCCAGCAGGCAAATCCAGCAGGCAATCTGGTCGGTTCTTCATCAGACTTCTCAAGACCCATCAGACCTGGAGCTGGAGGGGCAAGGAATTCTAAAACATCAAACCCAAGGAAACTGCAAAAAACTCTAAAACACTAAAGGACTTAAAATTCATTAAAATCACTTTGCGGTAATGATCAAACATGTCTCTGATTTCTCTCCAAGTCACTTTTATTCTCTTGAGCTCCTAAATGATTCTTAGAACTCAGAGTTTCAGTTACTTCAAGGCTTTGAAATATTATAGCTCCATGGGACTAACTTTTTACACAGACTTATCATTTAAAGGGAGAGAGCAATGGGCATTCTTAGGCATGGATTTACCATACAACAGAACCAGCCACAGACACTTTACCCAGGGCTAGACCTTAACCTTTGAATATTCCAGAAGTGTGAAGCTCCATCTAACTCACTGGCACTGGTAAGCACCTTACTCTGTCACTGCCTCTTTTGTGCTTAACTTCCTCCCAAAGGTTTTCCTATTACTGCCTCCTTTATACTGGGCTTCTTCCCAAATTATTTTCCTTCTTTCTCATCAGGGTAGCAATGTGCTTCTCTGCCACCACTGAGTTAATTCATGCTTGGGGTGAAATCCTAGTAGCCCAAACCTCCATGACTGCCCCTTTGAAATCTTCCTCACTTTAGTCTGGGACCAATCTGGTTCCTGGTGCTCTCTCCCCATACTTGCTCCCGTGGCACTCCCTGAGCCGAGCCTCCCAACAGTTACAGTGGCTTCCTTACTTTCTGTTTCCCAAGCTGAGCACCAGCCTATATTGGCCTAAAGACCTACCCTACTGAAGGCCCAGGGGCCTACCCCTGCAGGCCCCATTGAGTCCAGGTCACCACCCACTTTCGCCTTTCACCAAAGAGTCAAAGTGCCATTGGGGAATGGAATTGAGCAGCTGCCACCATCTTCTGAACCTCCTGTAACCACCTTGGCAGCTCCCAACAGCTCCACACACCACCTCTAAAAACTGGGCCCAATGCCCTTGGGGACTTCCACTTACCTGCCCTCCGTTACTCCTCCAAATCCCAGTATGTTCTCACCATCCAGTCCCAAGGCACCCAGAACCCAAATAACCACAACTGCCTTTCTGTTCACCTCCCATGGAGTCCCCAATTCCCAGAAACCTGGCAATCCACTGCTGAAACTGCCAACATGCCTAAGGGGAGGGGGGCCTCCTTCCAAACTGCCCTGTTGCAACACCCACCAGTCTCTCTTCTCTCTCTCTCACCTCTCTCCTGTCTATACATCCCTTTATATAGAAGACCACTCCCTACTCCCCCAAGTGGTAGCAGCATAAAATGCATCCCTCACAGTGTACAGACTCCCTAAGCACTGGGGGGGGTCCCTAAGGGTGAAAAATAAGCCTACCTATGAGGGGGAGCTTTCATATCTATATTGTATAGTTATCGCTATCCCTTTGGTAAATATGTATATACTGTAGGTTCTGTATCTTGGACTTTTAGGATTGTGAGTGCCCTCACTCCACTAAGTATGGTAATGCTATCACACTGTCTCTTTGCTCATATTTCTCTTTCGATTTTGAGCAATATGTTAGCTTAATAATTTTACTAAGCAATGCCTTACATGAACTGTATGTTTTTATCTTTGAAAATTTCAATAAAATATTTTATGTTAAAAAAAGTATGTTCTTGATGGAATCTGCAATTTGGGACAGGCGCAGGCCATCAACCTCCAAAATCCAACATTCTCAACAAAAGAGAATGGCAATAGATAAATTGCTAGCATTTCAGCAGTTGCTTCATTTAGCTCACTTTCAGTAGCATGACTGAGAGGGAATTTGGAATGACACTCTAACATGCTATGCAGCACAGTCTGGACCTTTCTGGGGGTTGGGCTACCAAACAGCTGGACTCATCATTGTTGATGAGGCGGTATTTGACTTCTGGGATTCATATGTGCTGTTGCTCGAATGAAACCAGTGTTTTGGGGGTGTTTCTGCACTGGCATGATTGAGCTTTTCAGGCTTTGGGTGGTACTACTCAACCCACCACTGCTGCTATCCCCACTACTAGGCAGACCCACAAAATCCTCCTCCTCCTCCTCTCTGTAGTCTTCCTCACTCGCCCCTCCATCTGCCTGGTTTATTGCCCTGTCACTTCTCTTTTCCTGTCTAATGTTGATGATGAGGGACAGGGACCACCTGAACTGGCTTCCTTCTGGTGTTGACACCAGTGTAACAGGTGCCTGTTCTTTAAATGTCTCTGTTGCCCACTGGTGCCTCGGTGGCTGCCCTTTATCCCCTACTAACTCTTGCTTGACATAGCTGACAGATAGTGACTGTCTCATCAGCTGGGTCAAGTATATAGAATTCCCAAACAAGGGATTTAATTACCCTTGATTTACCATGGCTGCAGGACTGAGACAGTGGAGAGGAAGGGGTGAAAATTTGTGTTTTTTTGGGCTGATTCCATACTTCAATAGATATTGGGGGGGTGACTTTGGTAGTTGGATCACTGCAGACAATGTCCTCTGCATTATTTGCAGCTCCACCCTTATATGTTTTCACTTCAGGCTCTCATAGGGGATCCAACAAATCATCTGATGTCCTTCTCCTCCACTGGTCTGTCTTCATCATCATCGCCATCTCTAGTCTCTCTGACCATCTCATCATCAGAAGTCTGAGTGTCATGCACATTTTCCAGATCTCCCGCCTCAACCACTGACTCAGGCTCCACACTATAAGGCTCAGCACCATCACCACCAGCCACAGGGACACCAACAACCTCCTTCTTGACCATTGTTTCTTCTTTACTGCTGCTTCACTTGTCACATCTCAGATCCCCCAACAGCATGGGTGCCACAAATATGACAGAGAAAGATTTGGCTACAGTACAGTGGCCTCAGACAGCTAGTTTTGGAACCTACTTATGAGGGAGCAATCTTAGACCTTGTACTCTCAAATGGGGGCAGTGAGGGGATCTCAGATTTAGAAGTGGATAGCCAATTGGGAACAAGTGACCACCAAACAGTGTGGTTCATGACAAACTCAGCTACAGAGTCAAGCCATACAAAAGGGAGGGTTCTAGACTTCAGGATGGCTGACTTTGGCAAGATGGGAGAGTGCCTTAGAAAAGCACTAACAAACAGGCTAGAAAGAGGGGTGGAGCAACAATGGGGAAATGTCAGAACTGCCATCACAGAGGCAACAAGCCTTTGTGTGAAGCAAATAAACAAATCAAAATGAAAGAAAAAGTCACTATGGTTCTCAAAAGAGGTGGAGGTGAAGGTTAGGGAGAAAAAGATGTCATTTAGGAAGTATAAGGAAACACAGAAGGAGCAGGACAGAAAACTGTACCAGTTAAGGAAGAAGGAAGCAGGGAGGGCAGTCAGAATAGCAAAGGTCCAAACTGAGGAAAAGATAGCCAAGTCGGTTAAGAAGGGGGATAAAACCTTTTATAGGTATATCAGGTAGCGTAGAAAGACAAAGGGAGGGGAAATGAGGCTGAATAGAATGGACAGTGGGTTGGCAGAGAGGGACAGTGAAAAAGCAGGGATACTGAATGAATACTTCTGTTCAATATTCACAAAACAGGAGGTGGGGGAGGTGCCTAATCCAATTAACAGAAGCACTCAGGATAGGGGGGATCGATCCCAGTCCTTTCACAGAAGAAAGGATTCTGAAAGAACTCCAAAAACTGAAGGTGAACAAAGCAATGGGGCCAGATGGAATTCACCCCAGAATTCTAAAAGAATTAAGCAGAGAACTAGTGGCACCACTGACTACTCTTTTTAACAAATCATGGGAGGATGGTGTGGTATCTGAGGACTGGAGGTAGGCAGATGTGATTCCCCTTCACAAAAGTGGGACCAAGACAAAGGCAGGAAACTACAGACCTGTCAGTTTGACCTGTGTGGTAAGGAAAGTGATGTAATCACTTCTGAAGGAAAGAATTATTGAGTACCTAGAGGCCAGTGGGGCACAGGACCCAAGGCAGCATGAGTTCAAAGCAGGAAGGTCATGTCAGACAAATCTAATTGATTTCTTTGACTGGGTGACCAAAGTAGTAGACCAGGGAGGAGCTGTGGACATGGCTTACCTAGACTTTAGCAAGGCATTTGACACAGTCCCACACAAAAGATTAATAGTCAAATTAACCAGCCTGGGAGTGGGTCCCAGGGTGGCAGCCTGGGTAAAACATTAGCTGGACAACAGGACACAGAAGGTAATTGTAAATGGAGTCCACTCTGAAGAGAGAGGGATTTCTAGTGGGGTACCGCAGGGTTCAGTACTGGGTCCAATCCTTTTTAATGTCTTTATAAGTGACATTGCAGAGGGACTGGAAGGAAAAGTATGCCTCTTTGCAGATGACACAAAGATCTGCAACAGTGTTGATACACAAGGAGGTGTGAAAAGGATGAGAAGGGACTTGACAAGGTGGGAGGAATGCTCAGAAGGATGGCAGCTTGGATTCAATACAAAGAAGTGCAAAATAATGCACCTGGGAAACAAAAATCTGGGGGAAGATTACACAATGGGGGGGAGGTAGTAACAAAAACCAAAATGGAAAGGGACCTGGGGGTAATCATATCGGATGACCTCAAGGTTGGCAAGCAATGTGAGAAGGTGGTAGGGAGGGCTGGAGGGATACTGGGATGCATAGGGAGAAGCATCACCAGCAGAAAACAGGAAGTTGTTATCCCCCTGTACAGACAGTTGGTGAGACCCCATCTGGAGTACTGCGTTCAGTTCTGGAGACCCCATCTCCGCAAGGACATAGACATGATGGAGGCAGTTCAGAGGAGGGCAACTAAAATGATGCAGGGTCTGCAAGAGAAGCCATATGAGGAGACACTAAAGGAGCTCAATATATATACCCTTGAGGAAAGGAGGGAGAGGGGAGACATGATAGAAATGTTTAAGTACCTCAGTGGAATCAGCAAAGTCCAAGAGGGTAGCATCTTTCAGAAAAAGAGATGTGTAAGAACAAGGGGACACAATTTGACGACAGAGGGGGAATGGCTCAGGGGCAATGTGATGAAGTATTTTTTCACAGACAGGGTAGTGGATGCATGGAACAACCTTTCTGAGGAGGTTGTGGGGTCTAAAACTGTGGGAGAATCCAAGAATGCATGGGACAGACATAAGGCAATTTTTTTGGGGGGGTAGGAAGAAATAGGCTGTTGGTTAAATAGGATCTGCAGCTTATCCTCTAGGTAGGGAAATGGGCAGACTAGGTGGGCCAAGCTTTCCTTATCTGCCATCAAAGTCTATGTTTCTATGTAATGCCACCACCACCAACTACTCTTTCAACACTACTGTCCCCACAGCCCACAGAACATACTGCCACATAGTTTTTGTTAACTATAGCACTATTTTGCTCCACACATTTTGCACAATTCTTTGCTGCCTCCCGTGCACCTCTCCCTTTAGCAGGGCATCTCTTCCCTGTCATTCTTATATGCTAATTGTAAGTTACTTTATTTGGGATGAAACATTGCAAAATGTAAATACAGGTAAAGCCTGTAGTACAAATAAGTACCAGGAACAGGCAACACCTCCCCCTATGGAATCAGGGATCAGCAGTTTGATCTGAAAAACTACTACTAAAAACAACCAAAAAAGTTCTTAATTTTTATTTTGTTTTATTAACAACAGAACAGGGATCAAAAAGAGAGGGATAACAGTGATAATTTAGTATTAAGTAGAACAAAAAGTGACAGACCACCGTCACTTTAAGAAAAAACAGAAGTAAAACAAGAACTAATACTGCTACAGAAAGACGCTGACAAAATACTTTCCTTAAACACACCAAACTAAACCACAGAAATAAAAATCTGAAATCACTCACTGCAGATCAACAATGCTGAACAACAAAGACAGAAAACCAAAACAGAACAGAAATCTGCTGCTTACACAAAAAGGCTCCAGATTTTTCTGGCATGCCTTGCCTTACAGAGTACAACTACCCTTCCCCACCCCACTGCTTCACAGAGGGCCTGATTTTCAAAAGCTTTGAGAATGCTGCAAGGCCCTAGTGCAATACATGTATGCTGCAGTGGGTTTGCCATATTCTCTTAGTGCCAATCAGGATTTGTATTCCTGCCCACGAAATGCCGCACATTGGAACAGCTCGCCCTGGTCTAACTTGTACCATTTCGGGGAATCTTTTTATGGTATTTGTGCCAAATCTTTGGAGCTAGCTGCTGTAAAGTGTGGAAACTGTCACAGCTGTGCCCAATGTACTAAAATTGAGCACAGTTGCACCAAACAACAGGGTTGATGCAGGGCTTGATACAAGCCCTGTGTCAACCTTTGAAAATTGGGGCGAAACTAACAAAACAGAAACCACTACTTTAAAGCATATAATCACCGAAAAAATAAACAAAAAACACAACTCTATCAGCACAAGGCCAACTAGAACAATTTGTGAGCAAGAGCAATTCGGATTGGAAAAGCACAGTTTTGATATGTATTTTCAAAGCTGTTTCCTCAGAGAAGCACACCCAGACTTCCCTCCTTCTCTGCCTTCAGAACTCTTAACTGAAGATAGCCTCCTCATGGCATACAGCTCGTTTCAGCAACATGTGACTTCCAATCCCACAGTAGGTTGCAAACTTCTCTTCTGCATGAAACTTCGCCAGCGAACTTACCAATGTCACACGTTGCAAGATTTGTCTACTGTGAGAAACCACCTGCTAAGTTGCCAACTTCACATTTCATGGAGTTATCAGTTTTCTGCAAATTTAGTCTTGGCAGTGAAGATTAACTCTGTCAGATTAGACAAATTCACAAATTAATCTGAGAAGCAGTTTTCCAACTTCACACATCACTAGGCTCAAAACTACAAACCGAATGTAAACAGGTATCATACCCAATAAATGTAAATGAGACCACTCTTACAATCATAAGACACATAGAAACATAGAGTTTGCCTGCAGATAAGGACTGCTTGGCCAACCTAGTCTACTCCTTTTAACCTACCTATAGTATCACCGTGGATTCTGCTTGATCTCTTGCCCATTTTGCCTGTCCCATGCATTTTTAAACCCCACCACTATTTTTGCCCCAACCACCACCACTGGAAGGCTGTTCCAGGAATCCAGCACTCATTCTATGAAGAAGTACTTCCTTACTTCTTTCCTGAATCTACCCCCTCCAGCTTCATTGCATGTCCCCTTGTTCTTCAGGACCTTTTCTTTCTGTAACATATTTCTTTCTTATATCTTGTTTATACCTGTGAGGTACTTAAAGGTCTCTATCATATCCTTCCTCTCCTGCCTCTCTTCCATGGTGTACATATTTAGGTCTTTTAATCTCTACTCATAGTGCTTCTGATGCAGACCCTGCACCATTTTAGTTGTCCTCCTGCTATGGTTTGCCTCCACTCTGTTTATGTCCTTCTGGAGATGTGGCTTCCAGAAGTGGACATAGTACTCTTGGTGGGGTATTATCAGTGATCTATACAGTGACACCACCTCCCTCTTTCTGCTGGTGATACTCCTCCCTATGTGACTCAGCATCCTACTAGCCCTCCAAGCTGTTTTGTCTCACTGCCTGGTCACCTTGAAGTCATCCGCTGTGTTCACCCCGAGGTCTCTTTCCAGCTTGCTGGTTATTAGAACCCCCACACACACATTTTGTACTCTGCTCCTGGGTTTCTGCACCCCAAGGGCATTGTTTTGCACTTTTTATATTGAAATGCAGCTGCCATACCCTTGATCACTCCTCAAGGTTTCTCAGGTCACTGCTCATTTTCTCCAGCCCCCAGAGTGTCCACCGTTTTGCAAAGCTTGGCATCATCTGCAAAGAGGCAAACCTTCCCTTCCAGCTCCTCTGCAATGTCACTTATAAAGACATTAAAGAGGACGGGCCCCAGTACTAATCCTTTAGGCACCTCTCTGGTCACCCTCCCTTCCACTACCCTCTGACACCTATCCCCTGGCCAATTTCTTTTTTTTTGAAATTCAATGTACTTTATATCTTACAATAAGCATGTTACATAAAGTCATACAGCAAGACCGATAGAATGATAGGTTACAATTGGCCTTCGGGTTACATCGGTCCAACATAATAAAAGGAAAAAGAAACTTACTTATCTATGTTAACAAAAATGCTTTACCAAACTAACTAACTACCTTCATTCCCCTTCCTCCTCCCATCCTCACCCACTCAGTTTACTGTGTCTACATCTTATATTAAACATAGGAGTCTGAATGTCAAATTTTTCTTAAAACAATACATTTCTCATGTGGTTTCCAATGTTAGCGTATGAAGTTTGCTCCACTTCTTAGTAAAACTGTTAGGACAATGTCTAAGGCATGCAATCATTTTTTCGAGTCTCAAGTTGAATAATAGTCCCCTAACTAATTTCTTACTCAGTGTAACAACTTTGGACCCACTTCTAAGTTACCCAGCTTGCTTACTAGTCTCCAATATGGAACAGTACTGAACATCTTACTGAAATCTAGGTAGGTTATGTCCACTGCTCCACTCTGATCTAGTTCCTTGGTCACCAAGTCAAAGAAATATATCATATTTGTTTGACATGACCTCTCTTCATGAATTCATGCAGCCTTAGGTCTAGTAACCCAATGGATTGCATGAAAACAAATAGAATGGCTACACTGGCAACAGAGTTTGTTGCTACTATAATGCAAACTGACATTGTAAACCAAAAGATAGAGCACCCAAACCAAAGGACACATATGAACTTTTATTATATTTTAAAGTACCAAAGTGCAGAAATATGTAACTGGCTCACTAACCACCTGCATGGTGGTCCAACAGCTGCAGATACATCTTATGTTTTGCACATGACGCTGCCATGCTTCATCAGAGATAACGTGCTTAGAAAAACTTGGGTCATGTTCTCAAAACGTCATGGGACTAAGTCCAACTCCGCAACTCCAGTTGTGAGCAGAAATCTCTGCAGCTGCACAGACTGGTATTCTCATCTGCCACAGCAGCAGAACATGTTATGCCTTATCCCACTGGCTGTAACATTTTCCATAGCTGTGGGGAAAAAAACACCAGAAAGCTGCCATAAATCATGGAGCTGGTTGCAAACCGGCTCCACTTTTGGGAATGCCATAGGTGCGGGAAAAACTGCAGTTCCACAAGTGGCAACCCACTTGTGCCAGATTTTTCCTGCAGCTGCGGGATTTCAATGGGCTTTGAGAATCCAGCTTATGTTGTTTAAATACAGCCTCATAGCCAATCAAAATGCTGTGCTAAAATTTGTACATTAAGAGCATACAGGATGTAAAAGTGTTGTGCAAATTAAAAAACAACATGGTAAAAACCAGGCATCAAATTGTATGAAGATTGCAGATATACAAAAGTGTATATGAAATGATATATGAACCACGTAAAATTTTCAGAATATATCCCCAACATTTATTGTACCATACAGGATATAACTATGAAATCCCTTATCATTTTACTACATCTTAAAAATACCAACACCAAAATATATATATGACAATGGGAACATATCTGTAGGGGATGCAAAAGTCATAGTATGTTGTTCGTACACCATAATAAATGGCACAACTAATTTCCCAAGCTGTCACACACATGAGTTCATAAATGAAGCTAAATCTATAGAGTCATTCAGTCCCTTGCCTTCCTTAGCTTTTAATTCAAAAAATCCTAAAGCTCTCCCTTTGTCCTATTTTTCACTTCCAATTCCTCCTTACATAATCCCATGACTACCCTACCCAACCCCATGGATTTAATCTCATCAGGGACAGCACAATTTTTATTTACTTGTTGAACAATGGCATAGGACATATAATTTTTCTCCAGTGCTCACAAATGTTCTCCCACTCTTCTTGAAATTCTCTGATAATTCTCCCAATGTAGTATGATCACATAAGCACTCTAACATGTGGACTACCCCTGTGGTATAACAAAATATTTAACTGTATCCATTCCGTTTGTTCTAGGGTTTGTAAAATACCTTGTATTTCTCATATATGGACAGCTTTTATATTTACCACACATGTGTGTGCAAGTAGGGTTGATATAGACTGTAAGGTTTGATCAAGTTTTGATATACTGATATGTAAAAAAAAAACAAAATACATCATTCATAGAATCATATCATAGAATTGTAAAAGCTTGAAGGCAGAAAAGGACCATACCAGCCCATCTAGTCTGCCCTTTTCTCCCTACACCTCTCCCTCCCTGCCAGCCCCTGCCCTCCATCTGATAATCAGTCCCATATGCTTGTCCAATGACCTCTTGAATTCTTCCACTAATTTAGCCCCACCACTCCATCTGGTAGTCTATTCCAGGGCTCCACCACTCTCTCCGTGAAGAAACAACCTCTCACATTGCCCCCGTATCTTTTTCCTTGCAGTCTGAGGTTGTGCCCTCTAGTTCTGGACCCCTCCTTCCTCTTACATAAACCCTTTTCCCCCACTTCCCCACTTTATTGAGTCCCTTTGCATATTTGAAAGTTTAAATCATGTCTCCCCTTTCCCTTCTTGTCTCCAGCGTGTACAGATCCCGCTTCTTACACCTCTGCTCGTATGACTTTCCCTGCATACTCTGTACCATCTTGGCTGCCCTTCTCTGAACCCTCTCCAATGCATCTACATCCTTGTGGAGATGTGGCCTACAGAACTGAACCCCATGCTCCAGGAGTGGCCTTACCATGGCTTGGTAAAGGGGCATTATTACCTCCCTCCTTCTGCTAGTAATGCCCCTGCCTATGCATGCTAAATTTCCTTTGGCCTTTCCCACCACTCTGCTACATTGCATTCCTACCATAAGGTTCGAGGAGACCAAGATCCACAGATTCCTCTCATGTTCTGTTACTTTGATTTCCTTCCCACCTAAGGTGTACCTTGCTCTTCTGTTCCTACTCCCGAAGTGCATCACAGCTCACTTCTTGGCATTAAATTTCAACTGCCACATCTCAGACCATTTCTCAAGTGTCTTTATGTCCTCCCTCATGTCCTCCACCCCCCCCCCCGGGGTGTCCACCCTATTGCATATTTTCATATCATCAGCAAATAGGCACACCCTCCCTATCAAACCCTTCGCAATATCACTGATGTAGATGCTGAAGAGAAGTAGACCCAAAAATGACACCTGTGGCATTCCACTCTTCACCCTCACAGTCTCGGAGTGCACCCTGTTTAGCACCACCCTCTGAGTTATTCCTGCCAGCCAGACCTCCACTCAGCTTGTTATTTTCCCACCCAACCCCAGGCTTTCCATCTTGCTCATCAGCCTATTATGGGTGACGGTGTTGAAGGCCTTACTGAAGTCCAAATAGGCCACATCCCCCCCCAGTCAATCACCTGTCACCCAATAAAAGAACTCAATTAGGTTTGTCTGGTAAGACTTCCCCTTCATGAAGCCATGCTGTCTGCTGTCCTGCAAACCACTCTCCTCCAGGTAATCCGCAACCCTCTATCTTTATCTTTCACTGTTGCCATATGCTTATAAATCATACAGAGGCCATCACCACCATCACCCACGTATCCCCTCAGCTAGCATCAGTTTATACAATTGCCCAGTTTTGAGTTACTATAGACTTCAACTGATCAGCATGAGCACTAAGCACTGTAATGAATCCACAGGTATTAGATTGTATCCCTGCCTCCCTTTGTTTGGTTTCCAGAATAGTTGTCCGATCCGTATTATCTATCACACTTATTGCATCCCTTATAATTGATGTACCACACCCCCTTTGTTAAAAACACTCTATCTGCATGCCTCTCTGTACTGTATGCAATAGTCATCCTCATAGTACCATTTCATAATGTACGAATAAGTTGCTCTAGGCATGTTTATGAAACATACCCAGGATGACAGCTACTCACTAGTACAGTAGTAGACTATTATAATCACTGGGTTTTGAAAAATGAGTAGAACCAACATATCCATTGCCCATCTTAAAGATATTAAAATAAAAAAAATAAGTTCAGCTAATGCATGATTAAAGTGTAAATGGGGGTTGGTGCTCTCCAACTAGTTAACAGTCATGAAACAACATTTTTGAACCTCTCCAATTGACTGATATATCATCTATCATAAAATCATAGAATCATAGAAGCTTGACAGCAGAAAAGGACCATACCTGCCCATCTAGTCTGCTGTTTATTTCCCCCTACACCTCCCTCCCTGCCAGCCCCCACCCTCCCCGATACTCAGCTCCATATGCTTGTCCCATGCCCTCTTGAATTCTTCCTCAGATTTAGCCCCCACCACTCTTTCTGGTAGTCTGTTCCAGGGCTCCACCACCATCTCTGTGAAGAAACACCCTCTCACATTGCCCCTGTATCTTTTTCCTTGCAGTCTGAGGCTGTGCTCTCTGGTTTTGACCCCTCCTTCCTCTTACGTAAAACCTCTTCTCCCTCTTTATTGACCCCTTCACATATTTAAAAGTTTTAATCATGTCTCCCCTTTCCCTCCTTGCCTCCAGTGTGTACAGATGCAGCTCCTTATACCTCTGCTCATATGACTTTCTCTGCATACCCTGCACCATCTTGGTTACCCTTCTCTGAACCTTCTCCAATGCATCTATATTCTTGCGGAGATGTGGCCTCCAGAACTGAACCCCATACTCCAGGTGCAGCCTCACCATGGCTTTGTAAAGAGGCATTATTACCTCCCTCTTTCTGCTAGTAATGCCCCTGCCTATGCATGCTAACATTCCATTGGCCTTTCCCGCTGCCCTGATACATTGAATTCCTACCTTAAGGTTCCAGGAAACTATGATCCTCAGAACCCTCTTCTGTTCTGTTACTTTAATTTCCTCCCCACCTAGGATGTACCCTGCTCTTCTGTTCCTACTCCCCAAGTGCATCACAGCTCACTTCTTGGCATTAAATTTCAACTGCCACATCCCAGACCATTTTTCAAGCATCTTTAAGTCCTCCCTCATGTCCTCCCCCTCCTCCGGGGTGTCCACCCTATTGCATATTTTTGTATCATCAGCAAATAGGCACACTCTCCCCCTCAAACCCTCAGCAATATCACTGATGTAGATATTGAAGAGAAGCGGACCCAAAACTGACCCCTGTGGCACTCCACTCTTCACTCTCACTGTCCCAGAGTGAACTCCATTTAGCACTACCCTCTGAGTTCTTCCTGCTAGCCAGGCCTCCACCCAGCTTGTTATTTTCCCACCCAATCCCAGGCTTTCCATCTTGCTCACCAGCCTCCTATGGGGGATGGTGTCAAAGGCCTTCCTGAAGTCCAGATAGGCCATGTCCACTGACCCCCTGGTTTGTCTGGCAAGGCATCCCCTTTGTGAAGCCATCCTGTCTGCTGTCCTGCAAGCCACTCTCCTCCAGATGATCCACCACCCTATCCTTGATTAATAGCTCAATTACCTTCCCCACCACTGATGTGAGGCTGACAGGTTGGTAGTTCCTCTTCACCTCCTTACTACCTCCCTTGTGTAAAGGCACTATGACTGCCCTCTTCCAGTCCTCCGACACTCTCCTCATATCCAGGGACAAGTTGAAGAGCCTTGTCAAGTGTGCGGCCAACTCCTCCTTCAGTTCCCTGATCACCCTGGGATGTAACCCATCAGGCCCCATTACTTTGTCCACTCTCAGTCTATCTAGCTCTGCCCTAACCCTATACACAGTGAATGAGCTCAGATCCACCCATTTGCCCTCCTTCCCATTCGACTTTAGTGCAGGTCCCCTACTGTCCTCCTCCTCCTCCTTGAATATTGAGCTAAAGTACTTATTTAATAACTCTGCTTTTTCACAGTCCCTTTCCAATTTTATTTTTCCCTCCGCACTCAGCCTACTAATCTCCAGCCTTGCCTTCTCTTCTCTCTCACATATCTGAAAAAGGTTTTATTCCCCCTTTTGGCCTTTTTTGCTATTATCTCCACAGTATCGGTTTAAGTCCTTCTGATCTTCTTCCCTGCCATACTCCTCTTTTCCCTATACTCTTCATTATCTTCCTCACTGAGTGTCCTCTTACATTTTTTGAAAGCCCTCCTCCTTTCACTGACTTTCCCTAACTGCCCCCATAACCACCTTTGTAAACCAAAGTGGTCTCCTCCCCCTTTTGCTCTTCCTAACCTTTTTTATGCACATTTCCACAACTTTCACTATCTCTCCCTTGATAGCCTGCCATAACTCCTCCACTGCCCCATATTCTCTATACCCTCCATTGTCTCCCTTACTATCCTTCTCATATTGTCAAAGTCTGTGCGTCTGAAGTCCATGACTCTAGTACTGGTTTTACCTGTCTCCCTCCCCGCCCTGACCCTGAACCTTACCGTGCTGTGGTTGCTGTTGCCCAAGGCTTCTCCCACCTGCACCTCCTCCACACTCTCCCCATTTGTCAGGACCACATCCAGCAGGTTGTTGCCCCTTGTTGGCTCCCTGACTAGCTGTTGAAGGAATACCCCCTGAAGCACAGTACCACAAATCTAGACACTGTAAAAATGGATTTGTGGTGCTGCTATACACAAACTCCCTCTCCCATTTGCCAGCATACAGATTGGCATAACTGGAGGCCATAGTGGTCCCCATTGCTTTTCCCTTTATCTGGCTGTAGTACATATTTTGAAAAAGGAACATGATAAAGGTAAGAAAGAATTCTGCTAACCTCAAAATGTATTGCATAGGTTTTGTCTGATACCCATTTCTTGGATAAAAAAAAAGTTAATGCCTCCAAACCACCCTGGTGTAGAATATTCCTATATAACAATTCCACATCTAGGGAGGCAAAATATCATTGGTCTGAGACATTCAAATTCTCTATGATGTTTAGCACTTGCATTGACTCCCTTATATATGAAGGCAAGGATGGTACAATAGGCTGCAAAATCCCATCCACATATTTTCATGAGTGTTCCATAAGCCAGCCATTGCTGAAAATAATAGGCCATCCCAGTAGTAATATATAGTTGGTACGATGAGATAGGCAACATGAGGTACTCTATTTTGCTTCAGTAGTATAACCCCTTACACAACCATCACTCAATACTTTGCCTACTGCATGTTTGAAAGTTAAAGTTGTTCTAACACCTCTGCTACATATATGGTTGTGTCCATTACTTCTATAGCTCTGCCTTTATTGGTACTCTCTATGGTAGTAATAATATCAGATGCCAAAAGTGCCCACAACTGCACGTTCCTTAGAAGTACAGTTTGGATACCAATTAGGTCTAGGTGCAGTTAGCATACTTTGTAGGTCTGCTTCACACATTTGTAACAAAAATGGACAGAGCTGGACTAAATGCTGGACAATATGTGGATATATTTTGAAACACCGAAATTCAGTAGCCTGAATGCTACAAGACAGAGCTCAGGAGACTGAATCTTGGAATACTGCAAGGTACTTAAATGTAATGTGGGGGACTCTGCCACCCACACCCCCTGCACGGGAGGCTCTGCCCCCGCAACCCCTGTAACTTAAATAACCAGCTCCGAAGGGGAGTGGACCTCACAGTAAAAAGAAAAGTTATGGGGGTGGAATAGTGTGCAGCAAAAATAACGGTGACCAGGAACATAATCCAGGTACACTGGACAATGCAGACAGAGCTGCTACTGTGTTAGACCTCCATGCAAGGGGAGCAGCTTAGCCAGCTTCTGCATTTTGCAGCTACTTGTGATGCCTGGCTAGGGTAGGGTAGAGGTTCATCACATCTGCTTCCATACCCCTGTTGGCATTGGCTTCTTCCTTTCGCGGGTGTGTGAATGTGGTGGAAGACTGAACTCGGTCCTGTCAGTTTTAGGATTATGAGTTTCAATCTCTGGAATAGATACCCAATAGGCAGAGCATGGTCTAATTGGGGGATCACTGATGTTAGGTTCAAGGTCGGTATATACCATAGTGGCAATGTGATTCATATTATCTTGTATATTCCCATAGATAGATTTGAGGTTTATTGTTTGGGCAAAATGATGGAGGCCTGTCACTGTGTTAAAATGATTAATGTCCACAGTTGAGGAAAATGATAATCCCTTATTTAAGATAGCCTCTTCCTCTTGAGTCAGGGGTCTCCTGGATAAATTAACCACAGCTGAAGGAATTGGGGTTGTAGCTCTCAGATCTGTCTTCTATTGCCCCTTGACCTCTTCCAAAATTTGCACCCCCATCTTTTTTCCACTGGATAATAGTGTTCTGAAATCTCATCTTGCTCTTACTGTGCCTGGGTGGTGGTGTTGGTTGTCATGGTGGTCTGGGGTCAGGTGGGTGGGGGGTAAATGTTCTTAAAAAAAACTCTGGATTGATATCAGTATTGCTACACCCCAAGTATAGTCCATAGCTGTAGCTGACTCAACACTTTTTTTCAAGATTGACCTTGGAGTCTTACTATTGATACTTTCACTCCAATTGGAAACCCACTCCAGTCTATAATCCTCCTCATCTGATTTTTGTGATTTTTGCTGCTTTGCTTTTTCAATTTGTACGTCATAATGAGAAATGTTATCTGTATGCTGTATTTTTGTACTTATTAAGCTCTTTTGATGTCATGAAAGCTTTAAATTCTCTTTCCTTAGCCTCTATATCTTTAGTAAGCAGAACGTTTAATGAGGTGGTGTCTTCCAATTAATCTTAAAGCAGTCTCCTCCATCAATTCATGCCACTCTTGCATAGAAACAGCATCTTCAGTTCCATATGCAGGTAGCTTCAAAATGCTCAAACCTCAAGGGACACTTTTTACTGCAAGGTAAGCTTCTTTTTTTATATATATAGGTTTTTATTCTCTGGGCGCATTACAGGCTGCTTGTTGAACCCGATCCCTGCTACCCCCACCTGGCTATTGCTTCTCCGGTCTGCTGAGCCCCATTCCCCCATGGATTACCCCTCATGGCTGGACCAGGAAGGGGAAGTCAACCCCCCCAGAGATCCTGTGTCCAGGTAGTGGGATCAGTGAGCCTGTGACAGAGTGGGCTGAGGGAAGACAGGGCTTCATGTAGCCCATGACCATCATTTTTCCTCCACTTTTCTCTCCTTGCCATGGTGGCTGTAAGTGTGCACATAAAAGTGCACACATGCTATATAACTGCAGCCCTACATCTGCACTGCTTGACCTCTACCACTGCCACCTGGCCTCCACCAGATGGCATCAAGGGAGTGAGACAGTGGATCACCCCACCCTGGGAGAGGAGAACAGTCTGTTGAATGCTCAATCCTCTCCTCCCACCCACTGTCCCCTGGCAACCCGAGCTTGTTTCTGAACCTAGGTCACCGACGTGGTGAGAGGTAAGGCACATAGTGCCTCAGCCCTCTACACCACTGGACCAGCTTGCAATGTAAGTTTCTAATTTAATCTTATGTCAATACATGACTCTTCCTTCTCTAGGGTTCTAAATACCATTTCAGCATCTGCAGTCTCATTATTTGAGTCTTTGTTAGTGTTCTCCACTAGCAACAGGTTCCCTCCTGCTGGCTCCTGGAAGACAGTCTCTGCAAAACCTGTTTCACAAATAACATTGCCATTCATAGTATTGCCACCACTTGATGCCATTTTACAGGGGTCAGAACATGTGGAGATGTCGGCATATGTATTTAAATAAAAGATTTGTGCTATGTCAGAGCCTAAAAACACTAAATATTGTGCTTACTTCAAAATATGCCCTTTTACTTCACTATAGTGAAAACTCAAGCAAGCATAGAAAACAAACTTCATGACTAAAATAGAACAGCTGCACCAGGAACAGAGTTTGGTGCTACTATAACGCAAACTGAAACAGCAAACCAAAATATAGAGCACCCAAACCAAAGGACACATAGGAACTTATTTTTTTTTTTATTTCAAAGTCCAAAGTGCAAAAAAAAAAAATTAACTGGCTCACTAACCACCTATATGGTGGTGGCAATGGTTACATTCATGGCTTACATTTTGTACGTGACCACTGCTGTGCTTCATCAGAGCTAACATGATTAGAAAGACCTGTTGTTTAAATACAGTCTCATAGCCAATCAAAATGCTGTGCTAAAACTTGTGCATTAAGAGCATAGAGGATACAAATGTGTTATGCAAGTTAAAACAACATAGTAAAAACCAGGAAACAAATTATATGAAGATTACCGAAACATACAAATGTATATATGAAATGGTGTTTGACTCACACAAAATTCTCAGAATATATCCCAAAAAATTATTTTAGTATATATAAATATCAAATCCCCTATCATGCAACAGAAATTATTAAAAAATATGATTGAGAGCAAAATACAAAACTGAATTCAAAATTGCACATTATAAAAATCCTAAATTACTCTATTGCTATCTTAGCACAAATAAATCAGTATCATGTAATATGGGGCCCTTGAATTATAAAGGTTGTACAGTACAGGAACAGTCTGAAATAACTACTTGCTTTAAGAATTACTTTGTCTCAGTCTTTGAACTACAGGCTATTTTAGGTGATATAATGGTTCCGGTGACAAACAATTTTGAAATTATTTCTAAAGATGAGGTAGAGACTGAGCTATCAAATATAAAATATATCAAATATCAGTCCTGAGCCTGACAATATCCACCCAAGATTATTGAAGGCTGCAGCGCATGTGATTAGTTATCCATTAACACTAATCTATAATAAATCCCTGGAAAGTGGGATAGTACCACATGACTGGAGGGTGGCAAATGTAACCCCGAAATGTAAGAAAGGGGACAGGACCAAAGCGTAAAATAATAGGTCTAAAAGCCTTACTTCAATATCAAGGAAGATTATGGAGAGATTAATAAAAAAAAGACTGGATGAAGACCTTAGAAAATTAAACGTGGTTGATAAATACCAACATGGCTTTAAACTAGGATCAACATGTACCACAAATCTTGTTATTTTTTTTTTACAAATTAGTCAGAGCCTGGATAGAGGTATTCCATCTGTTGTTATATTGTTGGATTTCTCTAAAGCCTTTGATAAGGTTCCCCCGATTAAGAAATTGCTTGCATTTCGTTTTAGTCCAGTACTGGTGAAATAGATAAAAAATTGGCTGAGGGTCCAAGTCCATCAGGTCAAAGTAAATTGATGCCCATCAGGAGAGCAGAAGGTTTTAAGTGGAGTCCTTCAGAGTTCAATACTGGGCCCGACTCTGTTTAGTATATTTATCAGTGATATATATAAAGGAGTATCAAATAACCTGATCAAATTTGCAGACGATATTAAAATAGGGGGTGAAGTGGATACTCTAGGAAAACATCCTTCATTAGTTAATGACTTAAATCTATTAATGAAATGGTCTATCCAAAATGGTATGCAGTTCATTGAAAAAAAGTGTGTGGTTATGCATTTTGGTTTTAAAAACACAACTATAGTTATATTATCAACAACTCTATTTTGGGTAATGTTACAACTGATTTAGACCTAGGGGTCAAAATAAAGAACAAATTAACTTCATCCGAACACTGCAGACTTGCTGTAAACAAAGTGAGAGGTCTGGTTAGAAGAATAGACTGTTCTTTTGTCTGTAAATCCAGTCAGTTTCTTTTCCCGGTTTATAATAGTCATGTTAGGCCAATTCTTAACTATTGTTCTCCGCTCTGGTCATCATATCTTAAAAAAGATATAACCATAGTGGAAGATGTGCAAAAATCAGTCATGAAGCTTATTCCCCTTCTAAAAGGGATGTCTTATAATGATAGGTTAAAAAAAAACAGGCTTATTTTCACGCAGCAGAGATGGCAAAGAGGTGATCTCTTACTTTTATATAAAATAATACAGTTTGAAGAGTTACAAAATCAGTGTAACCTTGTATTTAGTAATACAAGGACTAGTTTAAGGTCACACAACAAAAAGTTAATTGTACATAAGTCTGTAACAGTAAAGAGAGCTAACTACGTCACCATAAGGGCTGCTAAGGCATGAAATAATTTGCCTAAGGAGGTGGTTGAAACAGCAAGTTTCAAAGAGTTTAAAAAAGTACTGGACAGACTTTGCTACACAACTTTTAAAAGGTGAAAATAATGTGTGAAGGAAAATCCAGATGGGCCTAGTTGCCTCCTTTTGTCCTATTGTCCTAGTAATCCTACTAATGCTACTACATCTTACCAACATCAAAAATACATATATGGTGATGAGAACATATCTGTAGGGGATGCAAATGTCATAGCATTTTGGTCATATACCATAACAGGAGGCACAACTAATTTCATAAGTGTATACATATATATATATATATATATATATATATATATCTATATATCTGTATCTATATATATATATATATATATATAGATAGATAGATAGATAGACAGACAGACATATATTCAGCAGTGATTCCATTAACATTCCCAGCACCAAAGTCAAGCTGATCGGTCTGTAATTGCCAGCCTCTTCTTTGCCATCATTTTTGTGAAGAGGGACTATATCTGCCCTTCTAGAGTCCTTTGGGACCACTTCTGTTTCCAAAGCTGTTCAACAGAACAGTTAGAGGTTCTGTCACTCAGTACCCCACTGGGCTCCCTTAATACCCTTGGATGCACTCCATCTCTCCCCATCGCTTTGTCTACTTTCAGATTTACTAGTCCCTTTAGGACTATCTCAGCTGAAAAAGAACTAGTGTCTTTTTCTCTCCAATGCTCCTGTTGCTTTTGTTTGGCCCCTCCCCTTCTCCTTTCTCTGTGAACACAGAACAAAAGAACTTGTTCAGGTCATCTGCCTTCTTCTGTTCCTCTACTGAACAGTCCCCCAGTCACTTCTTAACCTTACAATCCCTCCCCTAGGTCTTCTTCTTGTCACGTGTATACCTAAAAAAAGTGTTGCCTCTTTAGTTACCCTGGGCTATTCTCTTCTTAGTTTTTGTCTCTATGCTCCTTACTGCTTTGCCTGAGTCTCTGTTGCTCCAGATATGGTTCAGACAAGGAATATGCAGTTGAACAGGTCAAGATTTATAAAAATGTGGGGGTTTGGATAGATTTAGACTTCAAATTTGATGCCCATATAGAGAAGAACTGTTCAAAGGTTTCCCCAAAACTTGGTACTCTTCATAGCCATGAAAGCTGCCTGACAAGGGATATGAGACAGAAGGTTGTAAACATGGTTATTTTTCCAATTATAGATTATGGAAGCATGGCCCACTGTTTTGCATGTAAAAATAATCTGCTTAAGCTAGGCAGATTACAGTACCATTTAACTAGATTTGTGTTGGGTCTAGTGGGATCACCTTCATGGTTTCATCATTATTTATTATTGCTTCAATTGAACTGGAAGACCTTGGAAATTAGGAGGGAGAGAATCCTTTGCAATTTCATTTTTAAATGTATGAAGGGCTTAGCGCCACAGTATTTGCTGGAAAATTAATGAGAAAAAATGAAAAGATGCTTTTCAGAGAGAGGCGAAAAAAAAATAAAGAAATCAAGCTAAACACATTTGAAAGAGATAAAAGGGATTACCAAAACAAGAGAGTATTGGACTGGAGCCAGCATAAGAAATGATACTCTGGGAGCGGTAGAAGGAATAAAGCTGGAAATAGGAACCATACTGGAACCAGGTCAATATTAGAAAAATAGGAGTTCTTCACCTAATTACAATACATCAGCAAGTGAGTCTGAACAAGAAGATCCCTTTTTAGAGGAGTGCCTCTGCAGTCAGAGCAGAGGAGGACAGTATAGTTCCAGGACCAGAAGCAGAACCAGCAAGTTACACACAGCAGAGACTGGGGTAACAGGGTAGCAGCATGCTTACAGGACGAGATGGGGTGAAAGGAAACACAAGAGGCGGGGCAAAAAGAACAGACAGCCATGGTCAAGGAGGACTTCATACTAAATATTTCACATACTACCCTTAATGAAAGTGAGATCAAAGTACTCCAGAAGGGACTGTCATTAGTACTACAAACAGGTATCTGCCTCTATCTCTGAAATCAAACAAAGGGACAGAGGACACTGCAGAGCAGGACACTGCAGCACAGGAACTAGCACAACAAATCTCACCCAAAATAGAAACCAAAACAAAAAAAAAGCAAAAAGGAAATCCAAAAAACTTCTGATCCTAGGAGACTCCATGTTTCGGGGAGTTGATACCTATCTCCAGCCAAGGGTAATGGTCAGATGTCTCCCAGGTACATCCGTGTGGAGATACACTGACCACATTGCTAAAATTGTTCAGGAAGCAGGAGAAAACATTGATGTCCTGGTACACGTAGGGACTAATGATCTCACCAGACAGTCAGTTGTGGAGACCAAGGAACATCTGACCAGGCTGGGTGACAAACTATCATCCATTTCATCCGGCATCTCCTTCTCTGAGATCCTGCCAGTCTGGAAGAGGGGGGCAGATGGATGGAAGGTCAGAGAAGGGGAGATAGGGGAGCTAAACATGTGGCTGAAAGGCTGGTGCCAGGAGAAAGGACACAAATGTGTAGGGAACTGACAACAGCTTTGGGAGAGAAAGTTCTTTAAATTTGATGGACTGCATCTGACTAAGGAGGGAGTCAGTGCATTGGGGCAGAAGTTTGATGTCTTTGCAGAATATTTAAACTAGCAAATGGGGAGAGGGGTGCAGCACACCATACGTCGAATGGGAAGAACACCCCTCCCCCCTCAGCTAGTGGTCAAACAGGAGTTCAGCATGTTTGCAGTTCATTTGCATCACTAGGCAAGGAAAAAGGTCCGGCTTCCCATACGACACACATGGGAAATGCCAGACCTCATCCAACAACTAACGCACTGAAATCTGGCCAATGGAAAATCATGTACACAATTGCTCGCAGTCAGGGAAACAAGATCCCAGACCTGCAGGCAATAATGACGGAGGTTAGACTGGACATAGTAGCAATTAACAAGATGTGGTTTACCAGTAACCACACTTGGGAGACTTCAGTACCTGGCTATGTACTGTTCAGAAGAGATTGAGGTACAAAAAGGGGGGTGGAGTGGCCCTATATCTCAGTGAAAATATCAAACCTACGGAAATTCAGAATACACATAAGGAGCCAGAAGAACTGTGGGTTACCCTGGAAACAAGAAATGGAACAGCCATATGAACTGGAGTTGTCTACAGGCCCCCAGACCAAGGGGAGGATATTAACATGACAGTTAAAGGGGAGGTTCTGATAATGAGAGACTTCAACTTGCCAGATAAAGACTGGTTAATACCAGCAGGAACATCTGCCAGAATGAGACACATGGTGGATTCCCTGGAAGGGGAGGGCCTCAAAAAATTGGTACAACAACCCACAAGAGACAGGGCTATCCTAGATCTAGTACTAACTAACAGGGAAAGGATCACAGATGTCCAGGTAGAAGGTCATCTAGGGGCCAGTGACCATCACATGGTATGGTTCAATTGGGCCACTAGAACTAAATCATCCCATTCCAAGGCAAATATATGGGACTTCAGAGGAGCTGACTTTGATAAGATGGCCAACAGAGTTAAGCTAGCCCTGGCAAAAAGAAATACAGGTGAGAGGGTTCAGGCAAAGTGGGCAAGCATTAAGGATGCAGTACTTGAAGCAACATCCCATTGTGTTTAAGAGAAAAGGAAGTGCAAAAGGAGAAAGAAACCACTTTGGTTCTCAAAAACAGTAGCAGAAAAGGTCAGAGCCAAAAGGCTGACCTTCAGGAAATACAAGGGAACACACTGGGATGAAGACAGGCATATCAAACTTCCCTAAGGGAAGCAGGGAAGGCAGTAAGGCAGGCAAAGGCCCAAACTGAGGAAACACTAGCACAAACAGTAAAAGAAGGTGACAAGACTTTCTATAGATACATCCATGAAAGGAGAAAATCCAAAGTGGATATTGCTAAGATCAAAGGAGATAAGGGTGTGTGTGAGGAGGAGGACCATGTAAAAGAATATATTCTAAATAGATACTTCTGCTCAGTATTTACTGAAGATAAGGTAGGGCAGGGCCCACAGCTCAGCACCATGGGTGCAGGGGGAGGATGGTGTGCACTAGTTCCTTCACAAAAGAAAGGGTCCTACAAGAGCTCGATAAGCTCAGGGTAGACAAGGCAATGGGACCTGATGGCATACATCCCAGGGTACTAAAGGAGCTAAGGGTGGAACTAGCACTGCCATTATAAGAACCGTTTAGTGAGTCTCTGAACACAGAAGAGGTCCCAGAAGACTGGAGAAGGGCTTATGTGATCCCGCTCCACAAGAGTGGTAGCAGGGAGCAGGCAGGGAACAACAGACCAGTCAGTCTTACCTCAGTAGTGGGCAAGGTTATGGAGGCACTCCTTAAGGAAAGGATAATGCAACACCTGGCATCCATAAGAGCACAGGATCCAAGACAGCATGGGTTTACAAAAAGGAAGGTCCTGTCAAACTAGTCTCAGAGATTTCTTTGACTGGGTAACCAAAGTGGTGGACCAAGGGGGAGCAGTTGATGTCACCTACCCTGACTTCAGCAAAGCTTTTGATACTGTTCCACATAGAAGATTGATTAATAAGCTGGGTAGGCTTAGGGTGGGTCAGAAGTTGGTCAACTGGGTGGCAAACTGGTTGATGGGCACAAAACAGAGTGGTGGTAAATAGTATACAGTTCGATGAGATGCAAGTCACAAGTGAGGTACCTCAGGGATCAGTCCTGGGGCCAGTCCTGGGGCCAGTCCTCTTCAATATCTTCATCAGTGACATTGCAGATGGACTGGAGTGTAAGGTTTGTCTGTTTGCAGATGACATCAAGATCTGCAACAGAGTAGATAATCCAGATGGGGTGGGCAGAATGAGAAGAGATCTGGATAAACTGGCAAAAAGGTCAGAAGAGTGGCAACTGGTGTTTTAAAGTACAGAAGTGCAAGATCATGCACATATGGAAGAGAAACCCTGAAGCCACCTATAGGCTGGGAAGGGAGTTGCTGGCAGTCACAAGGGAAGAAAGAGACTTGGGCATCATCGCCAATGACCTGAAATCATTCAAGTAGACCACTCAAGCAGTAGGTAAGGCTAGGGGGATGTTGGGGTGTATTAGTAGAGGTATCACAAGTCGGAAGAGGGAGGTAATAATCCCTCTTTACAAGACTCTGGTTAGGCCCCATCTGGAGTACTGTGTGCAGTACTGGAGGCCACACCTTCACAAGGACATTAACCAAATTGAGGCAGTCCAGAGAAGGCGACCAAAATGGTGCAGGGACTGCATCAGAAAACATATGAGGACAGATTAAAGGAGCTCAATATGGATAGCCTAGAGCAAAGGAGGGAGAGAGGTGATGTGATCAAAACATTCAAACACCTTAATGGTATTAACAAAGTGAAAGAGTCTAACATGTTTCAATACAAGAAAAATAGCAGGACAAGAGGGCACAGCATGAGAGTAGAGGGAGCCCAATTAAGGGGTAATGTGAGGAAGTTCTTTTTCACAGAAAGGGTGATGGATGCATGGAATGGCCTACCTCAGAAAGTGGTGGATATGAATACAGTACAGGGCTTAAAACAGATATGGGATAGGCATAAGGGAGCAATACAGATGAGTATGAATAGATAGGCCATTGACAGAGCTAAGGCTGATGGCACATTTATAAGGTAGAAAAATAAATGGGCAGACTGGATGGGCCCTCCCCCCACATCCTCTGATCTTCCGATTCCTTAACTTCTTAGAAAGGCAACATTTCCTGGTTAAAATGTGGGAGTTGTAAGTAATTAAATGGGAAGACTGCAGCTTACGTGTTGCTCAAGATCTGCTGACCACAGTGAGACAGCGACGAGCCTTCTTCCACCCTCTGATCTCCAAGCTTATAGCTGCCAGCATCCGATTTTGTATGGGATATCCTGCCAGATGACAGGTACTTCTAGCCAACAACTGGTCCACCTTTGAGGATTTAGAATCGGCAACCACTAGTCCTAAAGCAGCCCTGCCTGACCTCTTTAAGGACCGCTGAGAGACACCTTGGCGGTATGCTTAACATACTTGCATCCACAATGTTATCTTTCCTAAATATTGATTTAAATTAACAGCCCTCCTGGTCAGTCCCACATACCTGCTGAGTAAGAGGCTGCAAATCAGGGAGCGGCTATAATCAGTAAGAGTTAAAGTACACAATCCAGGGTCCACTCCAAATTGAATAAATCTGTGACTGTATCACTGATTTTAACTTTCGTGCAGAGCTTATTATCACCATGAATGGTTGCCTAGTTTCCATTGTCTCGCAAGGGGGAGCTCCAGGGATGCTCATCAACCTTTTCTCTGCTCTTCTAGTTGCAGCAGCCACTCATACTCTGACAATTCCCTGTTGTGCAGCACAACCAATCCCATCTTATGTCTCCCCCTTACCCCATTGCTAACCGGGCACTATCATCCACAACTTTGGACCCACCACAGGATCCTGCAGAACTGTAAGTAGTGTGCATCAAGAGTTTTTTACCAAAACCTATACATTCTTGCCCTGTTCGTTTGGCTCAATTCTGTGCAGGCCAGTTATCTTCATGAGTATACACTGCTACTGGGGACTATTGGAGACCAGGCTCCAGGGACGCAAGAGAGGTGCTAACTCTGTGACACCACGATCACCTCCCTCAAGCTGTTATTGGCAGGCCTTTAAAGCAAACCTGGTGGGGTAAGAGACCTGGTAACATGTTCCAGTGTTCCTTAAGCTGCGATGCAGGAGCATGCAGACACATGAGAGAGTAACTTAGAACTTCCTGATAATGCAAGTACCCTAAAACTGCTCCACTTAAAGGTCACATTACAACCTTTGAAGGTTCGGGGACCCTCCCTTGAATCATCTCCCTACAGTTTTCCATAGCCCCCAAGGGTGAGAGAGAGACCTCCACCAAACAGATCCTTTCTGATTATCCTGGACTGACTTCTCCATTTCTGTAACTTGGTTAAAAAAATAATGCTTCTAGCATCACGCCTGATATGACTGTTATGCCTAACAGACAGAACACAGACCAGTGACCAAAGGGGTATTGAGATTGACATTCTGAGTATACGGATGGGCTAGGTCACCATTTAACCCTTCTGAATAGCCCCTCTGGGTTAACCTTGATTGCAATTCATGGCACTCTTTGCAAGTTTGTACTGTACTTAGTTTTAGTATTATAGACCTGTTACTTGTTAAATATCTGTTTTTTATAGTAACTGTTTTCTTGACTGGCTATAAATATTTCTCAGGGATATTGGGTGGCTGGGGTGGAAGGAAGAAGAAGGTGAACTGACCATCATGAGCCAAGCACTAGCTGGATGGGATGAGAGTGGGGTCGGTGGGATATCTTGCCAAAATATGTACACAGTTCCTTTTTGCTGTTTGGGAATTATATGGGGATGGGAAGGCAATATGGGCTTCACTCAACTCAGCTGGATGGTATGCTTTGGTCTGGGGGGAAGGGCAGCTTGGAAGTAGCACTGAGAAAAGGGAAGGGGGTGGGATACGACATTCTCAATAATATCTAATAACAGTGAGAAGGACTCCATCCTGAAGTGGGAATATATTAAGATATCTATAAGTGCAACTGCTAGGGCACTCGTCTTTGCTACAAGGAATGTTAGAGGGGCCAAACAGAAACTCAAACAATACAAAATCCTAAACCACCTACAACTTCTTAAGAGTGATATCGTCTTCCTCCAGGAGACTCATCTGCTGGAGACCGAAGCAAACAAGTTAAGGAGGCAACATGTGGGACTGGTGTATTGAGCCAGGGACAGTACTCAGAGTAAGGGGGGTAATGATTTTGATAGCACGCACAGTTCCCTTTGTTTGTACCCACACCGTCAGCAACCCCCAGGGCAAGTATATTTTCATTAGGGGCCACCTACATACAACAGAACTCCTGGGAAGTGTATATGATCCTAGTGCTGATTCCCCTCCCTTCTTCATGCAACTCCTGAATGTTTTGTCCCCCTTTCTAAACTTGCCAATGATAATAGGAGGGGACTGGAACCTTCCCTTTGACCCCAATCTGGACCACTCAGACAAGTACAACAGAGGCCTTTCTCCCGCGCAGCACACTCTGCGTGATCTAGTTGACCATCTGGGTCTCTGTGATCTTTGGAGAACCCTTCACCCCACCGACAGAGACTTTACATTTAAATCAATGGTACATGGTTCTTTATCTCATTTAAACTACTTTCTTACTAGCCACCTGATCCTGTCTGGTGTACTCAAGAGCAAGATTCTGCCAGGTACACCATCTGATCACTCAGTAGTAACTAACAAAATCATTTGTTTCCTCTCTGCCAAAACCTGGGGGATCTGGAAAATTAATAACTGGCTCCTTCAGTCGAAAGACGTAACTCAGATTATATTTGAACATATTGATCAGAAAAGTGTTTAATGACAAAAGTACAGCCCTGTGTATCATTGATCATGAGTCACCAATCATATATTAAAAAATTTAATTTTATCCATCCTATCAATGCAAAGGTACAATGGTAGGTCTATCACTTGCAATGCTGGCGACCTGGGCTTAAGAATGAGCTTGGGTCTCCATGGGGGGAAGGGGAATTACACAAGTGGCCTCACAAAGGAACATCAAAGCATTATGATCTAACCAGGTGAGTGGATCAACCTTGAACTTATTTTAGTTTACTGAGGATCAGCCAGGAGGAGGAGCATTAAGCACACTCTTCCTACAGGGAGAGAGGAATGCTGGCTCCAGTACAGTGCTGGCATCTAGGTGACCATGGGTGGATGTGCATCTATAGGTAGGCAGGGAAGGGATGCCATCAGTTGGGTGCATGAATAGCATGCCATTGTGCACATTCCCACTGGTGCCCCTATCACACCAATGATCTACATTGAGAAACTTCAGGAAAATTACCCTAGCACTAGAGATGTTGTGAAGTTTTAATTCACTTGTGAAGTTCCTGCACAGTCACTGTCTTCACCTTTGCAAATCAATTTGTAAATTGTTGAAATTTACTAGAAAATTCACTTTTAATAACTTCACCTACAACTTCACCATTAGGGCACATTTGAGAGATGTTTGCTCTAACTAAGGCTTCTGGTAAACATGTGCCTGTAGATCACATGGAAAGAGCGCCTACAGGTCACATGCTACTGCCCTATGTTCAGACTGATGTTCAGTTTTCTTTTGCAGTCAGAGTTAGTGGAAGAGGTCAGATGTGCTGCTTTTAGAGCCTTCTAAAGTCTTATTAAAATGTCTTTTACAGCTTTTTAATTTGTTTGCAATCTTATCTTTATTTAGCAGGTTTGAGGATTTTATTTAGTTGACGTTTAGCTGTAATTTTCCTTATATTACTCACTTTTATTTATTTTATTTTTCTTCTTTTTACCCTATTTTTCTCTATACATTTTTTCCCAAAATTAAAATAAGTGGGGCCAGCAAAGAGGAGTCTGGAAGGACAGGGAAGAGTCACATTGAGGAGACAGCATGCAGTCCACAGATGGGACATGCCATCCCATACATCTGAAGAGGACTGCCTTGGCACCAGGAACAATGGGAACAGGCAGCACCTGACTCCTCCCACAGCACTAGCAATAGCATACAATGGTACCACCACCCATCGGCCCTGCTCCTGTACCTGCAACATCTGTCTTTGAGCCTCGTTATGAGGAAGAGACGCACCCGAGATCATCCAGATCCTTCTTATGGCAGTAGTATAAGTCCTTAGGTTGGAACTTTGATATTGACTCCTCTGATAACAGTGTGGTGAGATGCCCTTGTGTCACACTGTTGTTCAGCGCAGGACACAGGGCAGCCATTTGGGTACCAGTTGGCATCACATTCACCTTAAGGTGAGACAGACAGCCTGATGGTGCTGAGGGTTGAGGCGCTGGACACTACACCTCGCACCACAGCAGTGACCAGGGTTCAGGAACAGACTCAGTGTGCTGGGACTCAGCAGGGGAAGGAGAGGATTGAGCATCTGGAGGACTGCTCTTCTGTTGTGGGGTGAGTGGCTGGCACTCCTCTCTGCTTTGGCAGCTCGTAGCAGAGGCCAGGAGACCACAGTATCATGAGGAGCTTGCATCTGGGGTATAGGAGCGATGGCAGATGTTCTGCAAGTGGGTACGGGAGCATGTCCACATTGTGCTGGATGTCATTGCACGTCCGTGCTCCCAGGATACACTCAAGGAAAAAAAAAACTCCACTGATAGGTGAAGGTGGGTCCAGTGGTTGCGGCCCCAAGTCCAATGCCAGATGTCAAGATGTCCACTCTGGTTCCTTCTCCTGCAAGAAGCCCACCAGTACTATAGACAGAGTGCCAGTAGGAGTGGGCGGTCCTTCCTTGGGAAACTCAGAGCCGAGGGGTTAGGGTGAGCTGTGCAGAGGGAGGGTGCTTCCCAACCAGGAGTATGGATGGTCAGACCTTCAGGTGGATGGGCAGAGCCAGCATCTGAGAGACCATGCTGGAGAGAGGTTAGTGGTAAGGGTGCAAAAAAATAGAGTTCGAAACAAAAAAACTTAAAGTGAGGCACTGCCAGGAGTGGAAGCAGCATGTCAGGAGTCTTGTCAATACAGCTGAGATGGATGGAGACAGTGCTGCCCCTAGTGGTCTTTCCAAGCCACAGGGTTGGCAGAACATGAAGAGGTGATGTGAGTCATTATGTGGTGCACAGGTCCTGGAGGGTGACACAGAGGTGAGCAGGAGTGGGACCTGCAGCAGGACTCGGATGCTGCAGCAGTCACCTAAGAGACAAGCCTCAGATGCTCTTCTCACATACAAACATGCTGAAGTGTCACAGCTCCTCGGGAGATAGGTGCCAAGTTGTGGTGATGAATGGAACTTTGGGAGGCATTGCTCCAAAACCATCAGAGTACCCTTGAGATGCTGGAAGAACTCCATGGTGACAGTGCACCCTCTGTTGCCAGGCTATAACTCAATCCTCTCTTCACTTTTGTCACCATTTGCTGTTTTATCTGTCTTACTGTTGCCTCTAGTCCTCACTTGTTCTAAAAGAAAAAAGGAAAAATAACTTTGCACATCTTAATTCCGCCTGTCCTGATTTCTGCTACTACTCCATTGTGGTGGCCGCACAGTATATCCATTGTCCACTCCCAGTCTTCCTATACCTGTCACCTGCAAAGAACAAATTCTAGTCATAGCCTATATGGCTGCTCAGAGCTACGGGAGTGTGGTGAGTGTGAGTAAAAGAATTCTCATAGCTCTTGCTGCACCAGAGTCTGCTGTTTACAAGGTGGCGGTGCCAACACAACTGCACATATGTAATACTCGCGAATGCACAGTTTTAGTTGGAGCTGCCATCTTGGGCAGGGCGGCCATCACTTTCACAGTTGAGGAAGAAAAATTAGAATGCTGCAAGGGGGTGTGTTTATGAGGCCCATGGTTGGGAAGGGCTGCATAAACAGCACCATTGGAAATTCTCCAGAGCACCGTGGAAGCACACCAGACAGCAGTCCAGTCATGTGCTTCCACAGTGCTCTATTAAACCCCCTGTGATGCCATAATATCTGTGGAGCTCCGCCCATGCAGCCGTAAAGAAGGAGAAATGATTTTGCCTCACTGGGCCACTGTGTATGTGTGTACCTGTGACAGGAAAACTTAAAAAAAAAAGAAAAAATCTAATGATACTTAGCATTAAATTAGTGCTGGGCACACTGTGTACTGGAACAATGGTGCCACCAAAAGAAGTGGCATAGAAAGAGGCAAGCTAAGTCTGTGAATCAAGGGCTGTCTGGCTTTGTGAGTGGCTTGCCAGTTATCTCTTTGAATGATGAAATCCACAGTAAGAGAGAGACAAAAGGAAAGTAACACATTGTAAAGAGCTTATGTACTGCCTTAAATTAATATTAATTTTTAAAAGTAGTTAAATCTTAAGTTTTATATATGAGGTGCTTTTTCTTTTCCCTTTGAGTAATTAGAATTTTTTACCTGATATTGGTAGGTGCAAACTGTGTAACAGCACTCTGTCTGTCAGCTGACGTATCTAGTTCTCTAACCCCCCCCACACTGTATCATCAGCATTGTGGCCTCACTGACTGTGTCATCACAGCTACTTAGCAAAAGCCACTCTGTAGCTGCCAGATCAATCACCTCTGATGTCACATCCAGTTAGGTTACAGTGCTGATTATGCAGTGTGGGGTATAACTAGATATGTCAGCTGCCAGATAGGGTGCTGTTCCACACATTCTGCATAATACTGTCACATAAACAACTTTCTAATGAGCAATCAGAAAAAGAGAATACTTCAGAAATAAAAAGCTATAACTAACTACTTAAAACTTACAACATTTTCCCGTCTGCTATTTTTGGTTCTGTGAGCTTGTTAATGTCTTACAAGCCATATGGTGGTAGCTCCTCCTGTGTGAGGAGTCAATTCTAACAGTGACATTGAGGATAGGGAGTGTGAACAACAGTGGAAGATGCTTACCATCACAGCAGATGAAGGTAGGCCTTGCCAGACTTGAGGTCTTGCTGCATTGATGTGGCTGGCCAGAGGATCAACTTGACGGCTGGCTGGAGGCCTGCCTGGCAATGGCACTTATGCTAGATTACGAATCAGGTTTGTCAGTATAGATGCATACGGTGGAGGTGGAGGCCCATGTTGTTTGTGTATATGGAAACACAAGCAGGCCAGAGGAGGAGAAGGTGGTGTCTTGCTTACTGGAGTAGGTATGATCTGTCTGGCTGACAATTACATTTACACTGGATTAAGAGTCTGGGTTTGTCTCTAACTGAATGCTGTGGAGGCAGTGGCCCATATTATTGCTTGTATTTAATGATACGGTATTCAGTGATTTTCTAGTTTGTATGCATAACATCAGAGAGGATGGAGGCTGGTAATCAGATGGAAATTGGGAACAGCAGCACAACTTGGGAAAAAGTTAAATGACATAAAAAAATAAAACATGAACAATAAAGAAAAGGAATCAACTGATGAGGAAGAAAGGATGGACAGAATACATAGCTTTGTATGCTTCATCCTTGTCAAGGAAGCAGCCCCTTTCACTCTGAGGTTGTCCTCACATGAGAATTCTGTATCCATTTGTGCTTCATCCACCTCAGTAGAAGACAATTTTCCAATGCTGACAACCTCATGCCTTCATATGGTAGGAACACTGACATGATTGTGCTGCTTGGAATGTGCCTTACATTCATTTTAATAAATTTCAACATGCCAACACTTCTAGGTGACAGATTTGTATGCGTGTCCCACAAAATGGCCCCTACCAGACTAAATACCCCCTCCACACTGACACTCAAGTGTGGACAGTTCAGGTATTTGATTGTTACTGAGGGCAGTGCTGGCCAATCAGTGACCTTTCTACTCCAGTATAGCAAGTACTCATCTGTGATGGTAAGGTGCCTTGTGTCCATCAAATAAGAATCTACCATGCATTGCACTGCCAGCAATCATACTGCCTCCACAGCTTCCTCGTCCTCCTTTTCCTCCATGTATTTAACTCCCACTTGGTACAAAGCATCTTATAGTGTATTTGCTGAGATTTTCTTTTTTACCTTGCTTGTTTTCTCTGCCCGATTCCCATTGGTGTTGTTATCAGTAAGAGGATCAACTAGTGTAGTGTAGGGTGGAACTTTGGTAGTTGGATGAGAAAGTGATGGAAACACCCATATCTTTATTGGCACCAGTCTTCCTCTTTTTCCTTTTGGGCTCCCAAGGGGAATTCAAATGATTATTCCCAACAACCACTGATATCCTCCTCCTCATAAGCTATGTCATTATCATCATCATCATCACTTTCTCCAGGCTCTCTCTCCCTCTCATTAATGAGTCTGACACACATTTTTCAATGTAGTCATTTCTGACTGTATAAGAGTCAGATCTGTCTCCAACTAATGCTCATGCTTAACACCTTCATTTGAGAATGGAATACTGTCATCAAGATCATACTTAGCACCAGCAGTCACAAGTACACCTACAACCTCCTCCTCCTTGACCACTGAACCTGATCCAGAGATGTTTCTACCTTTTGTACTGCTACTCTTGTCACCACCTCCACCAGTACCCACCAGCATGGATGCCACAGACGTGTCTGAGAAACATTTGGCCACACTAATGCCACCGACACTGCTGCTAACTATTCCTTTGCCACTGCTACCGATCCAAGAGCCCATAGCAGGCTTTGCTGCAGTCATAGTTTTTTAAGCTGCAACACCCTTATTTTTCTGGCTGCCTTGCTAACTGAATACACCTTCTAACCCCCACAGCAGTGCTTCACCACAGAAAAAGAAAACTTTTACTGTGAAGTGTGTCTACAAGATTTAGAACAGACCCTCTAAACTTTACACATTTTTTACTACCGGTGCAACCAGATGGCAAGACCCCAATTAAAACAGGTGAAACAAGCTATTCAGAAGATACTGGACACAAGATTAGAATAAGCACTTCTTTATCTTAAACACTATCACAATGAAGGAGGAGCCAGAGGAGCACATCATTTATCAAGGAAGATGAGAGCAAAGCAAACTCAAACCCTGGTGCAGCAATTTAATGATACAGATATGGGGACCCTATTTATACATCTTTCAGATATCTGGGTGATGCTAGCTAAATATTATCAAAAGCTATATGCAGGTCAAGATGGCCCCTCTCCAAAGCAGATACAAAGTTACCTGCAAACTCTCCCTCTCCCAAAACTAAATGAAGGCACAGCTCAGCAACTAATATCACCAATAAGGGAACAAGAGACTGAGCAAGTAATTTGGGATTCAAAAACACAAAAGGCCCAGGGCCCAGATCGCTACCCTGTGGAATATGATAAACAATTTAAAATGTTACTAATAGCCTTTCTCCTTCCTGTATTTCAGGCAGTACAATGTGGTGATACTCCTCCTCCATCTTGGCAATATGCAGTAATCTCTGCAATTCCAAAACCTAATATGGATCCCCAAAATGACACTTCATATAGGCCAATCTCTATTTTAAACTATGACTGAAAAATCTTTATATCAGTATTTTTTTTTTCATTTATTTATTTAGCTTTTGTTGACCGGGTAAGTGCACTAGACAAATCCTGCCTATTTTCAGGCACGACCCGGGGGAGGGGGATACAGATGAATGCCAACTGACCTTGAACCAGATTAAGCTGTTGGTGGTATTTTTAGTGAATGAGGGAAATTTGGCCAGGACACCGGGGAAATTCCCCTACTCTTTTCGATAAGTGCCATGGGATCTTTAACATCCACCTGAACTACCACCAATCCAGGCAGATGGGACCTCGGTTTAACGTCTCATCCGAAAGACAGTATTGGCTAAAAGACTATAATGCCTATTTCCCAGTCTTGTAGATCCTGGCCAGGTTAGTTTTGTGTGCTGCAGGAAGGGACCATGATAGTGTTAGACACACCTTACTGCTCTTAGACCATCCAGCTATGCATCAAATTCATGTGGCCCTATTAAATCTAGACACCAAAAAAATTAATGACAGTGTGTCCTGGCCATTTTTGTGGTCCACCCTGTCACACCTCAGCATCCCAGAAGAATTTAGCCAAACCTTGCAGGGTCTTTATGTATCCCCTCACTGTGTAGGGCAGGTCTTATTTTTTCATCCATCACCACTCTTTGGGAATATGGACATTGTAAACTGCAGGTATTGCAGGACCCTAGTCACCAGAGCTTATGCATTGCAGGTGGGGCATTGTCGTACATGTTCTGCCCTCAATGAGCTACATACTTAGCTCCATGTGGCACGAGCCAAGATAAACTACCTCAGGATGCAACTCAACCATGCAAAACAGAATAACACTTCAACTTCTTTGATCTTTAGGCACCAACCACAAATGCCACTCCCCCAGAGAACCAACAGACCAAGGGGCTGGCAGTGGGTGGAAAATCGGAAAGCTCAACCAAATAGCAAGCTCAGAGTGACTCCAACACCAATCCACTTGTCAAATTGTTCTCTCCACTGTCATCCAATCCTACACTCAGGGCAAACAAGCCAGATGAGGGTGCCCTCATGCAATGCATAGAGGGTCAAACCAAAACAAAAATCACTGAACACAACAAAAAGAGCATACCAATAATACGAGATTCTATGGTCCGTGGAGTAGAGTCTCATATCCACAATGCAGCCCATCAGAGATTGCGGTCAGATGCCTCCAGGAACATTAGCATTGAGGGACACAAACCGCATCAAGGAAACTGTGCAAAACACCAAGAGAGACATGCACATTCTGATCCATATCAGTACAAATGACCTAGCTAGTCACTCTGTGGAAGAAACTAAGCTAAATTTTTCAAAACTAGGAGAAAAACTAGAAACATAGAAACATAGAATTTGATGGCAGATAAGGACCACTTGGCCCACCCAGTCTGCCCATTTCCCCTACCTAATGGATAAGCTGCAGATCCTAGTTAACCAGCAGCCTACTTCTTCCTATCCCCACCCCCTAGAATTGCCTTATGACTGTCCCATGCATGCTTGAATTCCACCACTGTTTTGACTCCACAACCTCCTCGGAAGGCTGTTCCATGCATCCACAACCCTCTCTGTGAAAAAATACTTCCTTAAATTACCTCTGAGCTGCCCCCCTTCTATCTTCAAATTGTGCCCTCTTGTTCTTGCACACTTCTTTTTTTGAAAGATGCTACCCTCTTGGACTTTGTTGATTCCCTTGAGGTACTTGAAAGTTTCTATCAAGTCTCCCCTCTCCCTCCTTTCCTTGAGGCTATACATATCAAACCTCAGCATCCCTGAGTGTAGGAATGGATGACATTGGAGAGAACAATTTGACAAGTGGATTAGTGTTGGAGTCACTCTGAGCTTGCTATTTGGTTGAGCTTTCCAATTTTCCACCCACTGCCAGCCCCTTGGTCTGTTGGTCCTCTGGGGGAGTGGCATTTGTGGTTGGTGCCTAAAGATCCAGCATCTCCTTCTCAATGATTCTGCCTGTTTGGGAAAAGGGAGCCAACAGGCAGAAAGTCAAAGAGAAGGACCTTGGCGAGCTTAATACACGGCTTAAAAATTGGTATCAGAAAAAAAGGCATAGGGAACTGGCTGAACTACTGGGAAAGGGAGTTCTTTAGATTCAATTGTCTGCACCTTACAAAGGAGGGGACACGAGCTGTAGGTCAAAAGTTTGACATCTTTGTCAGACATTTAAACTAATAGGTGGGGAAGAGGCACCTGCACCCATCTCGTTATATGGTCTAGCAGATGCCCCTTCCCCATCAAAGGTTACTCAGGGACAGGACACTTCATCACAAGCAGCATGTATGATAGAAATTGCTAAATCCCACAAAGATGTTCCAAATGCATTAGGAACATACAGTACGCTATGGACACAGGGAGAGAAAAAAAGAAAACTACTCCAAGGAAGGCAGAAGTGTTATGGGAAAGAGGTAATTTCAATGATCTGGAGCCAAGGAGTTATGTCACAGAAACTACAGAAAGGAGGGCTTCAGAGAGAAATCACGCTTGTAAAAAAAGGAGGGTAGCACATGGAAGGAAATAATAACTAATGCCAGAAGCCTGACTAGCAAAATCCCCAACCTCACAGCCACTATAGCAAAGGATGGACTGGACTTAGTGGCTGTGATGGAAACATGGTTCACAGGAAGCCATGGATGGGACATGGTCATTCCTGGATTCAACATGTACAGGAGGGACAGAAAGGGGAAAAAGGGAGGGGGTAGCATTGTACATCTGGGTGGAAATCGAAACCCCAGAAATACAGGGGACCTTAGGTGACACTGAGGCATGATGCATAACAGCTGAGATGGGGAACAGGGTAGCCATTAGGTTAGGAGTTATCTACTGGCCTCCATTGCAGGGGGAAGATGGGGACAAATAAACACTGGAGATGATACATAAAATGGTGAACAAGGGCAAGGCAATTATAGTAGGGGACTTTAACTTACAAGACATTAACTGGGGTTCTCAGACAGCTCTGACAACTAGAAGCAGGGAATTTGTAATGGCCCTATGGGGGGCAGGGCTGAAGCAACTTGTTGTTTCACCAACCAGAGGCTGAGCTGTCTTGGACTTGGTTCTGACCAGTATTGACAGGGTAGAAAGGATCGAGGTAAGGTGCCATCTTGGAAACAGCGACCATCGTATGGTCGCTTTCCAAATCAGCATAACTATGGATACCAGCCATTCCAAGATCAGAGTTTTGCACTTCAGAAAAGCAGACTTTTCCAAAATGAAAACCAGCCCAGCAGAGAAACTCAGGCATGGTGGGGTGGAGAAAATGTGGGAAAACCTCAAGGGAGCTATCAAGGAGGTAACTGAGCAGTGCATTAGGAGGATCAGCAAGGCAAATAAGAGAAGAAAACCACTCTGGTTCTCCAAGGAGGTGGCTACTATAGTAAGGGAGAAAAGAAAGATCTATAAGGCATATAAGGCATCAAACAAGGATGAAGACAGGGAACATACATAGTTGCACAGAGGGAAGTGGGAAAAGTAATAAGAAAAGCCAAAGTTTACACCAAGCTAAGAACAGCACAGGTGTTAGAGGGGAAGACAAATCCTTTTTTAGGTACATAAGAGAAAGGAGAAAGATTAAAGGAGGAATAGTAAGGCTAGCAGTTTCAGGAGGGGCACTGGTAGAGAAGGACCGTGAGAAGGCAGAAGTCCTAAATAAATATATCTGTTCTGTGTTCACTAGGGAGAATGGAGGGGACAGCCCAGACCTACAAAGCAGTTGTACCCAGGGACAAGGGGTAAACTGGAGCCCCTTCATGGAGGGACACATCATGGAAGCTCTAAATAAATTAAAGGTGGAAAAGGCCATGGGGCCAGATGAGATTCACCCAATAGTTCTCAAGGAACTGTGGAGTGTGATAGCAGCACCCCTGGTGGAGCTCTTAACCAAATCACTGGAATGCAGGACAGTGCCTGAAGACTGGAAGAGGGCAACAGTGGTCTCACTTCACAAATCAGGGAGCAGGGAGGAGGCTGGAAATTACCATCCAGTGAGTCTCACATCAGTAGTAGGAAAACTGATGAAGACACTGCTCAAGCTTGTGCCTTACTTTACTTTCAAGCTTGACGCATTGGTGGCTGGAGTCCCCCATTTTGGCTGCAATGGCAGTGGAGACTACCAGAGGTGGGGGACAAGAGCAGCCACTATCTGGGGAAGAAGAGAACCACATCGGTGGTGGGAGGACTTTGTGGCCATAGGCATGGGGCAGCAGGAAGCCGCATCAGTGGCTATTGGAACACAAAAAGTGACACAAGACTAGCTGCATCGGCCGCCAGCCAATCCAAGGAGAGGAGAAGAGGACAGCACCAAATTCAAAACTGTGGCTGACTACATAAGTCAGAGCCCAGCCACAGTTAGAGATCACTTTGTGTCTTACTTTACTATCATCGAGCTTGACACATCAGCAGTTGAAGTCACCCATTTTGGCCGCATCAGTGGTGGAGACTACAGGAGGCAGGGGACAAGAGCAACCTCTTACTGGGGAAGAAGAGAGCTGCAGTGGCAGTGGGGGACATTGCAGCCCTTGCCACAGGGCAGCAGGAAGCTGCATCAGTGGCTATTGGGACAGAGAAAGTGATGCAAGGCTAGTCGCATCAGCAGCCAGTGACTCCAAGGAGAGGAGAAGAGGATAGAACACACAATTCAAAACTGCAGCTGGCTATATGAGCGAGAGCCCAGCTACAGTTAGAGATAGCTTGTGCCTTACTTTATTGTCCCGCTCCAATCACTGTTAAATGTCCTAAGGGAGAGGGGCTAGCAAAGTAGACAGAGGTTGTGGCTGGAAGGCCAGGAGATGAGGAGGATAACTGGGCTGGGTTCGCTGCTCAAAACTGAGTAGGGCAGGTTCAGCACTGAGGGGCTGACCTAGAGTCTTATAGGAGTCACACAGAGGCATGCAGGAGCACAGTGTGGATTAAGGGAATACGGGGAGAAATTGTACTACACAGGAACAAACTGCTGCAAGCTTGTAGTGAGTACTTTATGGCTATTTTGAGACTTTAGCACGGAACTATTACTGCAAGCAGATTTTGAATATTTGATGGCAAGTTAGAAGCTGTAATGACCTGCCTTGGTTTGACTGCTCTGTCATTGTTTGTGATGTATCCACACTAAATAAGGGACAACTGTACACAAACTTGTTTTGTGTTGAATAGTTAGATGACACATTTGAAGCCAGCTCTATGTTACACTGCTCTGGGCAGATTTACACTGCCTTGGATTGATTTGCTTCCTGTAGCAAGGGAGTTCCTGGTCAATAGTCATTAGCCTTGTGTTGCTCCACTGTGTCTAAAGGCCCTGGTGGACTCCAAGGTCAGACTGCTGTAACAAATTGGGGAAGTGGAGGAGGAAATTGATATGTGGGGAGGGAGGCACTGATTGGAGTGGCAAACAAGGGGCAGCTGGCCAAAGCGGGGTCACTACTGGATGGGGGGACTTCAGTTACAGGATTGTGGGGAAGCAGGCTAGTGGGACACAGTGGCTGTGGCTCTGCCATGGCCAAGAGTACTCTGTGGAGACTAAGGCACTGCCCTATCTGTGCCAGGTTGATGGGACTGGAGGTGGAGTTGCACAGGCTCAGTTATGAGCTGGACAGGTGGGTAAAGGACATGAGGGCTGCAGGGGGAGGCACATATCTAACAACAGTTGGGGGAGGGTGCCTGTTAATACAGGTGCAGGAGGTAGAGGATCAGCAGCAGGAACCATGAAAGCTCAGGCCAGAACTGGGGAGATGGATCAAGAAGACAAGACTGGGAGGAGGGTGGATGATGGCAGAGAGCGGGGGCTACAAGAACCAAGGCAGGGGAGCTCACCTCACAGGAGGTGGACACTGGTAAGCAGACTACTGGGGTGAAACTGGTCTCAAATAGGTACTTGCGATTGGGGAACACCATGGAGGGAGAGGCCTCAGAAGAAGTAGGGGGGCAGTAGGCAGAGGCCAAAAAGAGAAGGAGGACGGAAGTGTGGGGAAGGGCACCAGGACAAACAGTCGCACTAGGTGGAGCAAGGAAAGGGTAGCTGGGAGTTGGGAGTACCTGGGAAGGGGGGCAAGGGGACAGCAAGGAGGGAGGATGAATACCAGGAAGATAGGAACCAGTGGGGAACATGTGTGGAGGAGAGCAGAAACCATGATGATGGGGGGAGTAAAAGCAAGGCCTCTGGAGGTCAGGAGGGATCATAGGGTGGCACTGGACTAGCTGTTCAAAGTGTGAAGGAGTTGGAGGAGGCTACTTACTCCTTGAGGCCACCTAGAAATTCACTGGTAGGGGATAAGTGCAAAGAAAGGCAAGGGAGGGAAGGGCTGATGGCAAGAGTGGCAGAGGTAGTAGTAGAAGTAAACAGGGAGGTAGAGGACACCATGGTCGAGGGGGTTAGAGATCAGGGCAAGGGGTCAGGAGAGGAGGCCACAAAGGCCAGGAAGATAGAACAGACACCGGCACCTCGAGGGAAGAGAACTGTGGCAAAGGTGAATCAAAAGAGAATAGGAGGCAAGGTGCCGACGATTGGAGATTCTATCATAAAGGGAATCAAGTGTGGGAGGCAGAAGTAGTGCAGTGTGGGTTGAGTGCTTGCCAGGGATGACTGCGCTGGAGGTAATCCACCACATTCCCTCATGGGGCAAGGATCAGTATAGGAATGCACATCTGGTGTTCCACTTGAGAATGAACGACCTGGAAGGCAACGGTCTCCTGGAGGTACAGTCGAGATTTAAGGCACTAACCAGGTTTTGTAGGGGGGCTAAATTTTAAATCTCTAGCCTTTTCAGGGTGTTACCAGTACCCCGGGCTAGCACAGAGTGGAAGCAAAGGATTAAAGAGTTTAATGGTTGGCTAGAGAGATGGTGTAGGCAAATGGGATATAGGTTGATAGGGGACTGGGAGACAACTTGGGAGGATGAGAGCCTCTTTGCCATGGACAGGTTGCGCCTCAATAAGGATGGGGCAGCCATACTCAAGAGTAGGCTGGGAGAGTTCTTCGAGACAGAATATAATTTAAACTGAGAAAAGGGGATGGAAACATAGCCATGCCATACCACGGCTGAGATGGGGCCATAGGTCCCCCCCCATGGAAGGGATGATGAGGTAGGCTCTGGCAAGCCCTTGGGGTGAGCAGAGGTGGGGGAAGGATAGTAGAAGTGCATGGTTGACAATGCTAGGAGCCTAGCAAGCAAGATGGAGGAAATGATAGCCATCATTGCACATGACAGGTTAGACATAATTGCAATTACAGAGATGTGGTGGATGGAATTTCACATGTGGTAGACAGCTATTCCTGGATTCAGACTGTTTAGGAAGGACATGAGGGACAAGCGGGGGTAGCCTTATACATCAGGGAAGATATAAAGGCAATGGAGAGGCAGGAGGAAAATGGGGAAACTGTACTTCTATGGGTGACACTGGATAGAAGGACAGGGGAATCCTTGAGACTTGGAATTGTGTACAGACCACCTACACAGGGGGAAGAATAGGACAGGGTGATGTTGCAGGACATTGCATGGAAGGCCCTCAAGAGGAAAACACTGTTGGGTGGAGACCTGAACCTCCCAGATGTTGACTGGACCATCCCAGATGCAGCTCTGACCAGAAGCAGGGAGTTTCTGGAGGTGCTGCTGGGGGTGTTCCTTCAACAGCTGGTCAGAGAACTAACTAGGGGGAGCAACCTGCTGGATGTGGTCCTGACAAATGGGGGAGAATGTGGAGGAAGTGATGGTGGGGGAGGAGTTCGGGAATAGTGACCATAGGACGATCAGGTTTAAGGAGAAAGGCAAGAAGGAGGGGGTGCTGAACAAGCACAATGGTGCTGGACTTCAGTTGAGCAGACTTCGAGAAGATGAGAAGATTACTGAGGGAGGTGATGGAAGGCATGGGGGAAATAAACAAATTGGAGGAGTTATGGGGAACTATTAGAGATTGGATTACAGAGGCTACACAGGTATGTATAAGGAGGGTTGGGAAAGGCACAAGAAGCAGGAGGCCACTTTGGTTCAATAGGGATGTAGTGTGGGTGATCGGGGGCAGGAGGAGGACATTTAGGAAATACAAGAGAATTCAGAAGGCAGACGACAGGGAGGTTTACGGGAAAACAAGGCTAGTGAGAAAGGAAATTAGGAGGGCAAAGGCTGAAGCAGAAGAAATGATAGCAAGGCAGGACAAGAATGATAATAAAACATTTTTTTAGATATGTGAGAGATAGGAGGAAGACTGGCCATGGGATTGCAAGGCTTTGAGGGGAAGACAAGGCCTGGGAGAAAGCAAAAGAGTTCAATAGGAACTTCTGTTCGGTATTTATGAAGAAGGAGGAGGGCCAGAGATCGGAGTTGAGAAGGAGGGGGGGGATAGGGGTACAAACAAGACCCTTCAGTATGGAAAGAGTTAGGGAGGAACTGAGCAGGTTAAAGGTGGAAAAGGCCATGGGCCCGGAAGGGCTGCACTCAAGAGTAAACGGGGAACTGAGCTAGGAGTTGGCTGCCCTACTGGTGAGACTGTTCAACCTGTCTTTGGACACTGGGAAGGTACCAGAGAACTGGAAGAGGGCAACTGTTGTGCTGATTCACAAGGGGGAGCAGAGAGATGAGGGAGAACTACCACCCAGTCAGCCTCACTGCAGGGGTGGGGAAGGTCATGGAGGCACTCATCAGGGAAAGAGTAACAGAGTACCTGGAGGTGAACAGACTGCTGGATAACAACCAGCATGGGTTCACAAGAGGGAAGTCATGTCAACCAGCTTAATAGAATTCTTTGACTGGATAACACAGGTAATCAACTGGGGGATGTGGTTGACATGGCCTATCTGGACTTCAGCAAGGCCATCAACACTATACCCAACAGAAGGCTGGTCAACAAGCTAGAAAGTATGGAGGTGGGGGACAAAATAACTAGATGGGTAGAAAACTGTCTGGTGGGTAGAAGCCAGAGGGTGGTAGTAAATGCAGTGCACTTAAGGACAGGGTGGGTGAAGAGTGGGGTACCCCAGGTGTTGGTGCTGGGGCCATTTCCATTCAGTATATATATACATGACACAGCCAATGGACTGAAGGGACATGTGACTCTCTTTGCGGATTTTACAAAAATCTGCAACAGCGTTGACACTGAAGGGGGGAGTAAAGACATGAGACAGGACCTGAGGACACTGGAGGGGTGGGCAGAGACCTGGCAACTAAAATTTAACATCAAGATGTGTGCAGTCATGCACCTGGAGCACAGAAACCCAAAGACAGGATACACACTCGGGTGGGGGGGTAGTCAGAGTTACGAAACAGAAGAGGGATCTAGGGATAATAGTCTCCAGTGATCTCAAGGTGGGGAAGCAGTGTACAAGGGTGGTGGGGAAGGCTTATGGGATGTTGGCAAGTATAGGCAGGGGTATTACTAGCAGGAGGAGAGAAGTTCTGGTGTCCCTGTACCAAACCATAGTGAGATCACACCTTGAGTATGGAGTCCAGTTTTGAAGGCCTTACTTGCACAAGGACATTGACTTGATTGAAAGGGTTCAGAGACGAGTGACCAAGGTGGTACAAGGGATGAAGGGCACACCATATAAAAAGAGAAGTAAGGAGTTGGGGCTCTACACACTGGAGACCAGAAGGGAGATAGGTGACATGATAGAGACCTTCAGATACATCAAAGGGTTAAACAAAGTGGACCTGGGGTGATTATTCCACATGAATAAGGGCACCATTACAAGAGGACATGGACTGAGACTGCAGGGGGGGCACTTCAGAGGTAACATGAGAGGGCGATTCTTTGCTGAGAGGGTGGTGGATTCCTGGAATAGGTTTCTGGAGGAAGTGGTGGGGGCTGAGACTGTGGCAGGATTCAAGAGGGCATGTGAAAAGCATAAAGGGCTATGGGGTGCTCAAGGTTAGCAGGGGGAAATGGGCAGACTGGATGGGCCAAGGCATTCTTTTCTGCTGTCAAATTCTATGATTCAAGCAAAGAATAGTTGCACATCTGGAATCCAGCGGGTAACAGGACCCAAAACAGCAGGGTTTCATGGCTAGAAGGTTATGCCAGACAAACCTGGTTAACTTTTTGGACTGGGTGACGAAGGTAGTGGACTAAGGGGAAGCAGTGGATGTGGTCTGTCTAGACTTTAGTAAGGCCTTCAACTTGGTTCCACACAGAAGGCTGGTAAAGAAACTGGACCACATCGGTGTAGGTAAGGAAGTGGAGGGTTCAGTGAGCAACTGGGTGAAGGGAAGTACACAATGGGTGCAGGTAACTGGAGTGGTATTGACGGAGAGGGAAGTGACTAGTGGAGTGCCTCAAGGGTCGGTGCTGGGACACCTACTCTTCAATGAGTTCATAGCCAACATCAGTAATGGATTGGAAGGAAAGGTGAGTCTGTTTGCATATGACACCAAGATCTGAAACAGAGTGGACACCACAGAAGGAGTCAAGAACATGAAATCAGACTTGAGGAAACTTGAGAAGTGGTCAGACAACTGTCAGTTGAAGTTCAACACCAAAATGTGCAAGGTCATGCACTTAGGCAATGGAAACCCCAAGGTGGGATACTGCCTAATAGGGGAGCACCTAGCATGCACCAACCAAGTGCGAGACCTAGAAGTCATTATTTCAGATGACTTAAAGGTGGGGAAGCAGTGCAAAAAGGTGATGCTAAAGGCCAGTGGTATGCTGGGCTGCATAGAGAGGGGGGAATCATGAGTGACAGGAGGCAGCTGGTGCTGCCACTTTACAGGGCACTGGTGTGGCCCCACCTGGAGTACTGCATACAGTTCTGGAGGCCACACCTTAGGAAAGACATCGATAGGGTTGAGACGGTGCAGAGGAGAGCCACAAAAATGATTCATGGTCTGCATCAAATGGCATATGAGAATAGGTTGAGGGAGCTCAACATTTACTCCCTGGAGCAGAGGAGGGAGAGGGGGGACATGATTGAGACATTCAAGTATATCAAAGGTATAAATAAGGTAAGGGTACGGGGCTCCTTCAGGAGAAGAAAAACATTAGAACTAGAGGACACGATATGAGGCTCAAGGGTGGGTAGCTCAAGAGCAATGTCAGGAAGTTCTTCTTCACTGAGAGGATGGTCGACCCATGGAATTGCCTGCCCAGGGAAGTGGTGGAGGCCAAAATGGTAAACGGGTTCAATAACACCTGGACAGGCACAAGGGTGTCATTTCACAGAAAGGATAGAAGTGGGGGTAGATACCCATATCGGGCAGACTAGCTGGATCTTGCGGTTAGAGATGCAGTGAAATTCAATTCTGCTGGCAAAGTGAACTTGAAGTGAGCACTTCACATTGTCACTCTGCTATGTGGAGTGGCCAAAGAAAAAGGCTCACTTCACCTTTTAATTATTGCTTCATGTTGTCATTCTGCCTTTACGTGAAATAAGGTGGAGTGACAACAATATTGGCAGCCCCTCACACACACAGTCACCAGAATTAATGTGCATCCCCAAAATGCTACTGTCTTGTGTCCAGAAAACTTCCCAGTGCTGATGAATTGAAATGATAGCACAGCAAGAAATGCAAAGTCTCCCAGAATTTATAGTGCACTCAGGCATGTGTGCAGTGGTCACACAGTCACCAGAATTACTGCTCATCCTCAAAATGCTACTGCCTTGTGTCCAGAAAATTCCCCAGTGCTGACAAAGTTTGAAATGATAACACAACAAGAAATGCAGTCTCCCAGAATTAATGGTGCACTCAGTCATGTGTGCAGTGGTCAGACACAGTCATCAGAATTAATGTACATCCCCAAAATGCTACTGTCTTGGGTCCAGAAAATTCCCCAGTGCTGATGAAGTGAAATGAGAGTGTAACAAGAAATGCAAAGTCTCCCAGAATTAATGTGTACTGCAAAGTGCAAATGCACAGACAGATTAAGATTGTGCTGCACACTCAAGAGATGCAGACGTAAAGGCACAACAACACCTAACAAGTGCTCACAAGTCACAAATCCAAACCTGGAAAAGAATACCTTTTGCTGGTTGGTGGGAGGTAATGCACAGCAGTAACAGTCCACTACCAGTAAAGATACCACAAAGCAGTATAAAAAAATAATGTAGGTGCGGTGGATAGCAGGCTCACACTGCTGCAATTACTCTGTGGCAGAATAAAAGGTGTCTTATTTAATGACACACATCATGCGCACACACACACACACACACACACACACACACACACACACACTACAAGTAATGTGTAGCAAATTGAAAACCTTTAGTAATATAACCAAATGTTTTAAACAAACTGAAATTATACATCGCTGCACCACAAAAATCAGCAAAAAAAGTCAAGAATTACTGAACATATTATTGTGTGTACATTAACACAGTTATACAAGAAAAATATAACCAAAACAGAAAGACTGCCTTTTTCTCCCAGTTAATCTACCTACACCACAGATGCCCCTCCCTGAAGCACACTTCACAGTACACATACTGACTGTTCTAAATTAACATTCTAAATCTACACACAAACAATAAACAATCGATGATATGAGTACAGGAGGGTTTCCCACAATTGTTGAACTAAATTTTGAGAAAAAAAGGTCTCAAAAAGGCTTTTGTAACAGCTTTTAGAGAATATGAATCTGAGAGCTCTGACAGGAAACTGTCTCTATCTTCCACTATGCACACTACACAGAACTGGAGCTGTGCAGAACAATCTAGAACCCATGTGACCTGCAATCCCATGTAGCACTGCAAAATTCGACTTGGAGCTCCATTACAAGGCAAAGTGATGTGAAGTACATTGATTTCAATGTACTTCACCTTAAAATTGGTAGAGAAGTGGTTTGAGGAAGGCAGAATAAAGCAAAATCATTGGTTTCAATGGATTTCGCTTCCTCACTGTAATGTGAAGTACTCTGCTTCAAGTTGCAGGCACTTTGCAGATTCTGCGTTACTCCGTGAATCACTCTGCGGAGCGAATTTCGGCCACTTCACCCACCACTACTTGCAGTCCACTTCTGCCATCAATGTCTATGTTTCTATATTTATGAGTAAATGGCTCCCTTACAGAGCCTTTCACACTAAGTCAAGGCACGAGGCAGGGATGTCCCTTATCCAGATTACTTTTTTCATTTTCATTTCATTTTTTATTTTTTATACTTGTTAGCCGATGAACGATGCTGTCAGTTTTCACTAGCGACAAATGTTGTAACATTCAAATACAAAAACACAGTACATACAACATTTTTAGAGTAAAACATAACATAACATAACAACATAACATAACATAACATAACTTAACATAACATAACATAGGTGTCAGTAACACACTTTTAAAACATCAATTACTAATGCATTCATTAGATGATGCATGCCACTGTTTCAATCTCGTTTTAAAGGAATTAACCATTGTTCAACAAGTAAGTTTGTTCAGAATAGAGTTATTGAAGGAGAAAGCCCTATATGAAATTGATTTCTGTCCTATTGCCTTTATAAATAATTGTTTCCTAAACAAACCTACCTTGAGTCCTAGTCCACTGAGTGTTTCATAATCTGGAGAACAGTGCCTGAACCTATGGGGGCAAACTACCTTTATTACTTTTGAAAAGGAAAGCATCCATTTTAAAACTAATTCAATTTTCAAGAGAGGGACACTTTGCAGTTTTTAAGAGATTATAATAGTGGGTTCTAACTGGTAAACTCATCATAAAATGAAAGGCACTATTATTGATATCCCTTAATTTTGCTAGGATTCTTTCATTAGTACCATTAATCCATAGTAAAGAGCACTGGAAAGAAAACTATTGGTCAGACATTTCCTAGATTCTGGAATTAGGAAAGGCCTGCTCTAAACAATTATCCAAGCCTCTAATGGACAGTTTTTATGACACTAGGGACATGTGGTTCAAAAGTAAGACTAGAGTCAAGGGTTATACCCACATACTTAAAATGATCAACTTGTTCTTTTTTCCCCCTTTTAGGCGAACAATAGATGTTTTAAATTCTCTTTTCTTTCTTTGTCCAGTAAAAAAAAACATAATTTTGGTTTTATAAGTGTTTAATACCATACATCTAGCCAATAACCATGTTTGAAAGAAATCAAAATCATTCTGAACTATGTGTAACATCATTGCATCATCAGGACCAGACCCTATTTTGAAAATTACTGCATTCTATGCATATAAAATTATATCTGATTTGAAACAGAAATTTGGTGCAGCATTCCTAAATAGAGAAAACAACAGTGGTCCTAAAATGGAACCTTTTATTACTCTGCATTTTATTGGAAGGGATTCTGAAACACATCCACCTATCATAGTACAATGTTCCCTATTATATAGATAGCTTGCAAACCAAGTTATATCATCAGAAGAAATATACATATCTAAGAGGGAATTAAGCAGCAGACCATGATCTACAAGATCGAAGGCCTTAGTGAGGTCCACAAATACAGCTGTGACAAAGTGCCCCTTATCCAGGACATCCTAAACGCAGCTTGTGAACCCCACCAAGGCTGTTTCAGTATTGTGATTCCCTCTGAATCTATGCTGTGACACAGTTAACAAACTATATTTCTCCAGATAATTAGTTATTTGGTCAAAAAGTATCCTTTTCAAGATCTTAGATAATGGTGCTAATAAGGAAATAGGTCTGTAATTAGATACACAAGTTCTACTGCCAGATTTGAATATAGGTTTAATCGTAGTCAGTTTCCAAATCTTAGGGAAAACTCCATGACATAATAAGTAATTGAACAATATGGCTAATGGAAAGGATAAATTATTGATCCCCAACTTAATGAGTCTATACTCAATTTCATCCTGACCAATGTATGGCTGAGGATCATGCTTTAGAACATAACCCCTAATTAAATCAGGAGTAACAGCCTGAAAATAAAACTTGGGGTAGTTACCACAACTCTCATTTTTGTAAATTGACATCTACATCATTGGAATTAGTATTGGATCTAAATTTTAATAAGTCATCAAAATAATTGTTAAACAACTCTAGTAGTTTAGCTGGATCACTAGTTAATTGATCCCCCTCTGATAAGGTTGCACTGTCTTCTCTGGATCTCCTACCCAATATATTGTTTAGTGTCTGGCAAATGTTTTTGGAGTTTTCCAATGAATTAGTCTGTTCAGCCATAAAAAAAATCATTTTTGCACCCATGATTTGTGCTTTACATTTAGTTTGTAACATTTTATAACTCTGTAATGTAACAACATCCCTGTTAACTCTGTACTTTCTCCACATTTTATCTCTTTGTTTCATCAAACCTAAAAGATCCTGTGTTATCCATTTACTTTTATTTGCCCTTATCCTCATTTTTTTATGGGCAACTCTATCCGCAATTTGATTGATTAAACAACTAATTTTTTTCTAGTAATTTATCGGTATCACTTTTTTTTTCCAGACAGGTCCAATCCACTTCATTACAAATCATATCCATAAAGGTAGGGATCACATTTTTCAGATCTCTAAGTTCAATATGATGAGGAGTTTTTTTTTCCTGTATGGTAGTCCATTCACAGAAGATTGGGCTGTGGTCACTCATACCATCAGTTAATACTCCACATTTCACTATTTTATTACAGTAGTAGCACCGAATTTGTCAAGCAATTTTGTGAGATTTCCTATTTATCCTTCACAAAATTTAGGGGAAAAAAATCCTGTAAAATTCTTTTTGTTATACCTACAGAAAGAGGCCAGTTCCCATTACAGTACTTAAGTGCCATCTGGTAGCCTTTCAACTACACTATCAGATGAGACAACCCTCTCTGCGTAGCAATGAACACAGTAACAAACAAAGCAAAATCCCTAACTAAATTTTCACAATTTTCAATAGGGATTTTTAAAAATCCTTACAAATCCTTTGACTAATTCGGTGCTACTACTGTAGGATGGGTGACCACTAACCAGTCTAGGATGGAACCCCCACCAGTTCTGTAGTTAACTCTGGTAACATCAGTGATACACTTTTTTTGATCACTACCCCGATTACAATTAAAATCCCCCATCAATATAAATTCCCTATTTAAGGGCAGACTTCTTTTAACTTCCTTTACCACCTCTAGACTATTCACTATTAAACCCAAGGGAATATAAGCTGAAGTTACTGTTAAATGTTTTTGCAATCCAAAGAGCAAATCTACAGTAATCAAGTCACAACCTGTATTTTTATATGAAAAATCAAGTACAACTGTTTTAAATTTCATTTTAACATAAATTATTGACCCACCTTTATTTCCTATCCTATCTTGTCTATACAAACCATAACACATCAAAATAATGTCAGAATCATTGATCTTATCACTCACCCAGGTTTATTTATTTATTTATTAGAATATTTGGAGTAACGCCTTTGAGCAGAGTTTGTTTAAAGGTTCAACATCAGAGATACAGTACTGTTCAGTTACAGTAAAGTGAAGAAACATGAATGAAAGTATCATGCAAAATCCAAGAAAACATTTACAATATTTGCATAATACAAGATATCAATCAGAAATCAGTTCCTATGCTCAAGCATACAGTAATACAGCAGCAGGTAATGCATTGTCTAAGGTTTTGGCAGTTGCAGGGAAGCAACTTTGTCTACAGTAATCTGGCATGACGGGTAATACAACCAGGGGAGACATTAATAGAGGGACTTGTCTAGTGGTTGCACTGGCATACATGTTGTAGGGTAAGGTGTTTCTGACAAAGTGATGATATCAAATTTATTTTGTTCCACCCGGGCCTCAATCTGACTCCATTTTGCTAATACACTTTGTATATTTAAGTGAACAATCCATTTAAGTTACGGGAGTCAGTAATATTTTCCTCAAAATTTCAGAACTGAGGACCAGAATGGGGATGGACTGACACTGATATGAATGTAACTGTAATTATCCCTTTGTTAAGATACTGTAGTAATTCTCACCTTTTGTGTTCACCTTAATCACTTGTTTGTATTTGATAAAATAATATTTTCCAGACCATGCAAAACTAATAGTCAGCCCCTTTGGTTTTACATTCTGCCATAATTCATTCAGACTTTACAATTTACTTTCCGATGGACCTTGACCTATGCCCTCAAGATTCCTCATTGTAGCTGTAATTCCTTCTAATCTTAAAGGACAGAAGTCTCTCTCTTGAAACATATCATTCCTTGTTACAAATTGATAGTTCACAAACAAATTAATAATCAAACAGTGTAGAAACATTCTTAAACATTTTAAATTTTAAATTATACCATGCACCTTAGACAACAACCAATCAAAATGACTGACTGACACCTTATCACCGTTGTAAATCCTATGATAATCACCACAAAAGGTGCCAGCCAGCTGCATCTTGGAAAAAAAGCAATCTGACGGCAAAATCACAGAACTCCGTCTGCCATCTTGTTTCCCTGCTAAGCAGAGACTGTAAAACTGCTCCGTACATCAGGGGAAAGTAAACAAAAACACTGACTGCTCTACTACTGAGTCACTTATTTAAGCATTATAGCAAGTACTGTTTTTTGAAATAATTTAAAAAAGCAGTACTTGGTATAATCGCAATAAGCCACTCGAGGGATCTGGGTTATCGGGGAATTTACCACGGCTAGCGCGGATTTACCCACTCGGCTGTGCCTCATGGGCAAACCACTCCAGGCATGGTAAATCCTCCGATAACCCACGGCCCCTCGTGGCTTATTGCTTAACTATTGAACAAAGCAGAATACTCTTCCTTACTAAAACTAAAGCGTCACCAAATATAAGTGAAATGACTTTCCCCTTATCGTAAATATAACAATTTACTAGTTTTAAAAACTAATGCTATAAAAACTTCAAATTGTTCTAATTGCATAAAATGAAGATGAAACTTTAAAACAGCTCCCACCTCTAAAACTGCTCTTTTTTTTTTTTTTTTTGTGACTGAGTGTACTTGCACCGCATGGGCGACATGGACTTTTATGTAGCAGACCCCATCCCCAACAATCACTTGGCTGCAGGCTCACCCCTGAGCACCCTACCTGATAGAGAAACATGCACAGCATAGAAAACACAGTGCGGTGAAATGGTTGCTGCAGGACAATACCAGCAGATAGCAGTATAGGCTGAAACAGCAGCAGTCTCTGTGTGATGATGTTCTGTGGAGCTTGAGGTGCTGGAAGTTGGCTTTCTTTTGCACCCATGGGCAGCACAGGCTTTTATGTAGCAGAGCCCTGCCCCCAGTGATCACCTGGCTGCCAGCTCACTCCCAAGCCCCCTGCCTGCCAGAGAAACACACACAGCACAGAAAATACAGTCTGGTGGAAAAGTTACTGTAGGACAATACCTGTAGATAACAGTATGGGCTGAAACTTTTTGCATTATATTTGGAACCTCTTGCAGTACAGATATGCACATCACCCACCATATCAGAGATCCCCAGAAGTGGAAAAGATTATAAACTTTCATTGAAATATTAGTAATGCTAATCTCTCCAGAAGAGTGCTTTCCAGTACTGTAGAAAACATTAAGAACATTCAGAGCTATGTCCAGACATAAGCTCAATATACACAAGACAGAAGTCCTCCTACATAATTTTACTCCAACACAACATTTTAAACAGCTATTTCCATTTAAATGGTATAAAACTGCTTTCCATTACTTAGGCTTTAAGATAACAAAGAATTTTGACCACCTGGAATTACTTAACATGGAGTCCTTGATGCAACAAAGAACGGGGCACCTCTTTAAATGGACCCAACCTTATATCATTTTTTTTAATAGAATCATGGTTATATGGCAAAAACATCCTCCCCAGATTTCTGTACTACCTACAAACCTCGCCATCTATGCCAGACAAGATATGTTTCAGACCATGGGAAAAAAGCTATTATATAAATTCATATGGCAAGAGAAAACTCCTAGAATAATTTATAAATTCTGCAGTTACCCCAGGAAAGAGGAGGAGTAAACCTCCTTAACTTACATTGTGTCAAAGGGCACCATAAACTATAAAAACAACACTGATGCTTATATAGGCTCTGAATCCTGGCTCAGCAATATCAAGGCAATTTTATTTGATTCAGATTTTTCTTCAGATTGGTCATGGTCATCTGAACCCCCTTCTGAGTCTGAGTTAATTCATCCTTTGGAAGTCCAACTTGCCATAGAATGCTTTCTGTCAAATAAAGTGCCTGGTCCAGATAAAGATTCGATAGAACTTTTCAAATGTGGCAGTCTAAACAGGCCATTTGATCTTATAACTTTTTATAGTCATGTAGTGTGCACAAATGTATTCACCCTAGTTGGAGGATAAGTTCAATTGTCCCAGTACATAAAAGGGGACCAACATCTCACCTCACTAATTACCGATCAATTACTCTCGCAAACTATGTTGCAAATATTTTTAAAATACTTCTGTTGTGGCTAGAATCATATATCAGCCAATACTATGTGTTTTCAGAGGCACAGGCAAGATTCAGAAGTGGCTGTTCTGTAATTGACAAGTGTTATACATTGCATCATCTAGCAGAGAAATATGTAAAGTTAAAAAAATATATAGTTTTTGTAGAGTTGCTTACAGGATTTGCTGCTTTGTCACAAAATATGTTTCATAATAGTTTAAGGGAATTGTTGATAAAGCAATGGCTTATTGATGTCATTATGTCACTTCACATTAATTCTTCTTCCAAAATCAGTCATACACTCTCTGTGGACTACATAAACTCATTCCTGATAAATACAGGAGTGAAATACTAACATGCTAACATACTAAAATGCCAGCTATATAGACCTAATGGTCTTTTGTGTCTGCTCATTTGGTCAGCCCCCACCCTGAGAGCTGACCTTGCTGTCCCCCTCACCCTCTCTGGCTTCTCCCTTCCCAGTTCCGGATATACTCGCTGCACTGGATTTTGCTTCCAGAACCCTTCCCCTGTACCTGTCCCACCCCTTCTTGAACCCCTCCACTGTCTTTGACTCCACCAGCCCCCTGGGCACTGCATTCCATGGCTCCACCACCCTCTCAGTGAAGTAGCACCTCCTCCTTTCTCCCCTGAATCTCTCCCCCTCCAGCTTCCACCCATGCCCTCTAGTTGCCCTCCCTCCTTCCTTCAAAGCACCCTGACTGCTCTCCTCTATTTACCCCCTTCATGTACCTGAAGACCTCTATTATGTCGCCCCAGTCCCTTCTCTCTTCCAATGTGTACATATTTAGCTCTTCGAGCCTCTCCCCATAGGTCCAGTCCCCCAAGCTCCAAATCATTTTGGTTGTCCTCCTCTGGACCCTCGCCAGGGGTTCAATGTCCCTCTTTAAGTGTGGCCTCCAAAACTGCACACAGTACTTGAGGTGCAGCCTCACCAAGCAGTTATACAGAGTGAGTATCACTTCCCTCCTTCTGGAGGTGATCCCCCTAGTGCTGCATCCCAGCATATTGTTGGTCTTGGCCGCTGCCCTCCAACAAGTCTCTGAGTTGTTCATCTTGACATCCACCACCACCCCCAGGTCCCTCTCAGCCATCGAGACTTGTAGCATCCCCCCCCCAGGGTGTACACTTGGCCTGGGTTTCTGGCCCCAAGGTGCAGTGCCTTGCATTTCCCTGCATTGAACCTCAGCTTCCACTTTCTAGACCATCTTTCCAGAGCCTCCAGGTCCCCCTGTAGGGCCACCCTCCCCTCCTCCCCATCCACCACCACCCCCAGTTATGTGTCATCCACAAAGAGACTCATCTCACTCCAGATACCTGTCCTTATGTCAGAGATGTAGGCGTTGAACAGGAGGGGCCCAAGGACTGATCCCTGCGGGACCCCACTAATGACCTTCCTTGGGGATAAAACTATCCCACCAACTCCGGTCCTGGAGCCAATTGCCTATCCATCTGATCATCTGGTTCCCCACCACCATTTCTCCCAGCTTATCCAACAGGCCCCCATGAGGAACAGAGTGAAATGCGTTGCTGAAGTCTAGAAAGAGGATGTCCACTGGTCTACCCACATCCAAGACACTCATCACCCAGTCATAGAACTCCACAAGGTTTGTCTGACATGATTTCCCTGGGATGAATCCATGCTGTCAGTCATCCAGGCACCTTGACTTTCCCAGGTCCCCCCCAGCCTCTCCTTGACAATGCCCTCCATCACCTTGCCCAACACCAATGTCAAGCTGATGAGCCTGTAGTTTTCTGCCACCTCCCTTGACCCCCCTTGTGGATAGGCACTATATGTGTCACCTTCCAGTCCTGGGGCACCCACTCTGTCCTCAGAGAGATGGTGAAAAGCTCTGCCAGGGTTTTCACCAGGACATCCACCAGTTCCTTCAGCACTCTGTAATGTAATTTATCCAGCCCCGGTGCTTTCGCCGTCTTAAGGGACCTGAGGGCTTCCCTCACTCTCTCTGCTGTGATTTCCACCTCCGCTATCTCATCCCCTCGCTTAGCCTCCCCCGCCTGCCAGTGATGCCTCCCCCTCTCCCCAGACCCGCCGATTGGTAAGGGTCCCCCCTCCTCAGTATCACTGTCTCCTCCCATGTATGATGTATGATGCAGCCCCCCAATTTTCTTTGGTGAAAACTGAGGTGAAGTACTCATTTAGTACCTCAGCCTATCCCCCAGATCTTGTGCCCATCTCTCCCCTGTTTTAATCCTGCCAATCTGCCCCTTCACCCTTCGTTTTTCCCCCAATGTATCTAAAGAACCCCTCGTTCCCCCTCCTAATTTTCCTGGCCAGGTTCTGCTCCTTCCTTGCCTTAGCCGCCCTCACCACCCTAGTAGCCCTTCTAGCCATCAGCTCGTACTCCCCTCAATCCCTTTCACTCCTTGAGCACTTGAATTGCCTATAGGCTGTCTTCTTCCCCTCACCACCTCCTGGACCTCCCTGGTCCACCAGCAGGGTTTTCAGGCCCTACCGCATTTTCGTCTTACCCTTGCAAAGGTGCTGGTAGCATCCTGCACCCCTCTACTGATGATTTTCCACCTACTGTCAGCATCCATGTCTGGTCCAGTCACATCCAAATGCTCCTTAAGGATCCTTCCTATTTCCTTAAAATCCACCCTCCTGAAGTCAGTTATCTCCATCTTTGTGCAGCCTTCTTCCCCTCCTAGATCCAGGCAGAACCAGACCGTGGCATGGTTGTGCCCCGACAATGGGTCTCTTACCTCCAGGCCCCCAATCTGGTCACTGTGTGCCAGGACCACATCCAGTACTCGCGCCTCCCTGGTCGGTTCTCCCACCTGTTGAGGCTGAGTTAGGAACATGACCTGAAAGACATCCAACCTCTGTTCCCTGGCCACCGAGGATGTTATAGTCTCCTAGTCTGTTCCTGGCATGTTTAAGTCCCCCAAAACCACCACCCTTCCCCTGCCCAATCTGCAGTGTCTCCCAACATCTGCCACCAGACTATCCTCCAGCTCCTCCGCCAGCGCAGGGGGTCTATACACCACTCCTATTTTTACTCTCTTGCCCCCACTTGTTATCAAGGTGACCCAAATTGCCTCCACGGTTCCCTCCGCCTCCTCTACTCCCCCTATGCCAATGCAGTTTTTGACTATTATTGCTACCCCTCCTCCTCTTCCCTCCCCCCCCATCCTTCCTGAACATAGTGTAACCCTCCAGGTTCAGGTCCCTGTCATGTCCTGCTGTGGCTCAGGTCTCAGTGACTGCTGCCACATCCACCCCTCCCTCATTTAGTATCACCTGGAGCTCAGGCATTTTACTGTATAAGCTCCTGGCATTTAGCAGGACTGCCTTCCACCCTTTCCCTATACTTCCATTTACCCTGCTCATGTTCCCATGAGGATTCCATCTTTCCCTGGTTTGCACCTTACCAGTCAGCCTTTTCCCGCGTTCCTCCAACTCCCCAGTTGGGTGGAGACAGAGTCCCTCCTTTATCGGACCTCCCTCAACAGCCTTTTCTCCCATCCCTTCCCCTTCACAAGTTTAAACCCCACCTTTCACCAATGAACCCCTCTAGTTTCAACTTAAGGATTACCCTCTCCTCCAAATTGAGATGGAGCCTATCTTTAGCATACTGCCCCTTATCCTCCCAGATCTCCCCCCAATCCCCCATCAACCCATACCCTCTGGCCTCACACCACTCCCTGAGACACTGGTTTATCTCCATAATTTTCCTTTTGTGTTCCCCACTAGCCCTTGGCACCAGCAGGATTTCCAAGAAGGAAATTGCGCATCCTATGTCATGACAGACCCTGGCAAGCTTCCTGAACCTTGCCTGTATCTCTAGCTCACTATTTCCCTCAATGTCATTTGTACCCAGGTGGACTAGTATGTCCGGGGGACCCCCACAATCCTTTGCCAGCTGATATATCTTGTGCTGGGCCCTGTGCACCATTAGTCCAGGGAAGAATTTTGTTCTAACTGGCCAGGCTTCCCCCTCCCTATCCCATTTGATACCCGTGATCATAGAATCCCCCAAAAGGAGCACTCTGACCTCTCCTTTTCCTCCATTTCTCCCTTCTATGTCCCTCATCCTTTCTACCGGCCCCTCCACCCAGTTGGCTCCTTGCTCCTCCCCCATCTGGGTGCCACCTTCCACCCCCTCCTTATTTACCCTGGCCACCCCTCCCCTCTCATCCTATGCCTCTCCTCCTCCTGAGTATCCTTCTGTACCTCGCTCCTCTCCCCCTCACTGCTTGTGACTGGTTCTTCTCCCCCATCTGCTAAACTAGCCTGGCTCATCCTCCCTTCCTTCCCGTCTCCGTTCAGCCCCTCCTTGCTTGTCGTGCTCCCCTGGCCTAAACCCCCAGCTCCCTTTACTGTATCCTCCTTGTACTTCTAGTCCTTCTCCTTGCCCTTTTCTCCCAACTGGTCCTTCTCCTTGCACTTTCCTCCCTCTTCCCCCTGCTCCTGCTCTGATCCACTGCTCCCCCCATTTTCCTACATTCCAGGTTCCCTTCTGTTCCTTCTGCTATCCGGCCCCCACCTCCTTTTCCATCTCTAACCACCCCTATCATGGCTACATCACCCCCCTCATTCTCAAGCAGAAGAAGTGAACTGAAGCGGTTACTGAGCTTAAGGTTTGATCCACCTCACCACCTTGCTTCCTTCTGTCCAGCCCCAGCCATATGCCTACATGCCAACTTTATCAGCAGAGATTCTGTGACATTGTTAGATATTCATAATACAAAATCTTCAAAATATCCCATTAGTATCCTAAAATAAAATTGTATTATTATCTTGAAAATTATCTGGATTATATTTACAACCGAATAGTGCAATGTGTCCTAACTATGTATAGAACTGATATTTTGCATTCAAAGATTTTGGAATTGAGACACAGAAAACACAAAACCAGAGAGATATTTTCTGACTGTGGCTTATATCAAATTCAAGGTTTAAAATGTAAATGGTGTGAATAACCATTAAAAAAAGGCTTGAAACAACTAATCTGTCTTACAGATTTTCAAAAAGATTAGGTAATGCTGATCATGTTAACTACCGAAGATTTTACAAAATATAACATTTACTTCTACAAATAGGAGCTACCCGTTAGCACCAACTTTGTTCCTTACAGTTATGGAAACATTTTTATGATCTTATGATGACACGCAGTTTCATGCTCCCTCCATGATGAATGTGTCTTGCCCAGTCCTGGAATAGGCTGATGATTTGGTATTAATGTCATGCTCTCTGAGCGATCATAAAAGAAAGCTTTAACAGACATATGCAATAATATCTGAATTATAACTTGAAATCAATTTTTAAAAAAATGATGTTTTTTGGAGGGGGAACCATAAACATATTTGGCATATAGGTGATAAAATATTCAATTAGGAGAAACAGTATACATATCTAGGAATCATTTTTAGTTCCAAGTTGAAATAGAAAAATCATTGGGCATATGCTATTTCTTGTGCTCTTACTGTGAAACAAACATTAATTAGATTTAATAACCATCATTGTGGCTACTCAGTAAAACCAGCTCCAACTGCAGAAGAAAGTAAACTGCCCAGTCATAACATATGGCTCTGAAGTCTGGTGATTTCATCAAATGATAAGTTTGAAACAATTATTATAATATATTATGTGTCCCAGCATCAACACCATTGTCCTTTGTAAGAGCAGAGTTAGGAAGAGTCAGAATATGTGTAGAAATTCTTACTAAGCTCTTAAGATATTGGGCCAAAATTACTTCTATGAAGAAGAACAGACACCCTCTTCTTTGTTGCTAAGAGAAACAGTGTTAAATGGATAAGACCTATAAAATAAATACAGCAACTGTGGGCATACAAGTAATAAGTCTCTTTCACTAATGGATCTATCAGATTGAGAGTATTATGTATGTAAAACTTTATCAGCAGAGATTCTGTGACATTGTTAGATATTCATAACACAAAATCTTCAAAAATATCCTATTAGTATCCGAAAATAAAATTGTATTATTATCTTGAAAATTATCTAGATTATATTTACAACTGCATAGTGCAATGTGTCCTAACTATGTATAGAACTGATACTTTGCATTCAAAGTTTTTGGAATTGAGACACAGAAAACACAAAACCAGAGAGATATTTTCTGACTGTGGCTTATATCAAATTCAAGATTTAAAATGTAAATGGTGAGAATAACCATTTAAAAAAAAAGCTTGAAATAGCTATTCTGTCTTATAGATTTTCAACAAGATGTGGTAATGTTGATCATGTTAACTACCAAAGATTTTGCAAAATATAACTTTTTCTTTACAGTCTAGTTTACACATGAGAAACCAGAAATCTCAGATCAAAAGAGATTTCGTACACAAGTCTTACACAATGTTCAAGTTTTTAAAGTCATCTGAGAACTCGAAGTACCTTAGACCCCTTCTGCCCTCCCTGTCTCTCTGGTAGGTTGTGTACTCTGGTATGTTAACATCCCAGTCATGGTTCTCTGTGTACCATGTTTCTGTGACTGCTATGATATCCAGGCATCCCTCTTCCATCAAGGCCACCAGTTCAGGGAGCTTGTTGCCCAGACTATGGGCATTGGTACTCATTACCCTTCATTTCTTGATGGCCTTACCCCTTTTTGCCCCCATCTCTCTCCTTATTGGGTTTGTCACTTTCTCCATTTACCCCAGCACTTCACCCTACTGACATCTCTATGTTGGTGTCTACCTCACTTAGTACCCTGATTTTTGGGGGGGGGCTAGGATTTCCCTGCTCCTTTCCAGTGCCTCCCCCCCTTGGCTAGTTTAAATGCTTGCCAATGAAGTATTTAAACCTATCACCTAGGATCCTGGTTCCTCTCCTGGACAGATGCAGACTATCATGCCAGTATAAGCATGCATCCATCCAGGTGGACCCCCAGTCCCCAATGAAGCCAAATCCCTGAGCTCTGCACCAGTTTTTCAGCCACTGATTGAATCCCATAGTGTGGAGCACCCTAGCCTCATCAGTGTCATAGACAGGCAGCACCTCTGAGAAGGTTACCGTGTGTGCTATTTGTCTAAGGCCCCTCCCCATCTCCACAAATGCTGCTTGCACTGCTCTGATCCCTTTCTTAGCCAGATCATTTGTCCCTAGGTGGACAATGACATCCAGTTCCCTCCCCCTGTGCAGCTGCTCCTGTGATCCTGAGGATTCGCTCCCTGTCCCTCCAAGCCATGGTGCCAGGCAGGCATCTTACCTCCCTCTCCCCTTCCTCCCCCAGTTCTACCTTCCTAACAATGGAGTCCCCCACCAGGAGTTGTTTCCTTCCCCTGTGGGTTCCATGCCACCCTCCTGTGGGTCTCCTTTGTGGAGGTTCCCAGCATCCTCCTTGGTCTCCACTGTGGGTGCCTCCATAGAGGAACCACACTTTTCCAGAACAGCATAGAAATTGTGGAGAGGTACAACTGGAGGGATGCACCTCTGTTCCACCACCCTCACCCTCCCTGAGCCCACTGTGGTCCAACTGCTCCTCATTCTTGGCAACCTCTGAGGCAACAGCAGTGACCATGGTGGTCCCTGGGTGGGAGAGGAGGGCCCACAAATCCTGGTCAACTCAGCCTGGAGATGAGCAACCTCCTCCCTTAGCCCAGAGAGGTGCCTGCAGATGGAACAATACTGCATCCTCCAGAACGGCTCCCAAAAGACTGCTGCTCCACAGCCACTGCACTGCACCACTCCCATCAAGCCTTTTTTCTGGCCCCCTAACTGACTTGCATGCTTAATTTTTATTGAACGGTGCTGGTACATTAACCTGCACTGCTTTGTGATCTCCCACATCTGAGTTTCTTTCAGATTTTTTACCCTCATATAATGTAGATGACTGGTCCATTGTTTTCTTCTCATTTTCGGTCATTCTATTGAGAATGACTCTGTTGTAATGTAAATCTGTTCTGAGATTTGTAATCTCATCTTTTATTATCACTAAATTCTCTAGTATTACCATATTTGCAAAGTAGGGGTTCTTAATGATCTCCTGCATTTGCTTTGATATGGAACTGCAAGCAGCAACATCTCCTTCTCCTGTAAAGAATTCTTTATTGTGTTCCACTTTATTCATCTCTTCTGTCTGAGTATTTGTTTTGATTTCTCTGGATACTATCAATGTTTCTTTTATCCAGCTTGCATCCCCCTGTACTTGTTCTAAGTTTTTAAGGCCTTCTATAATACACTCAAATTTTTTGTTACTGCTTTAATCTTAGAGTCATTTCTGCTTATATTATGCCTATGATTTTTAGAGATGTTAAAAGAATATCTCCCTTCTTTGGTTTGTCCTCTTGGAGAACCTACTGCATCTGTTACCTCCTGTTCCATGGAAGTTATTTTAATATTCTGTGAACTCTCAGGGGAAAATCCATCCAGCAGATAATCATCTATGCTTTCACTACTGTAAGAGTCATATGATTCTATATTATGTGCATATGACATTTATTATAAGAGCAGTCCATAAAGCAGAGGGAGTCAAGGGGTTCAAATGAGTCCCACCCATAGGTATCCAATGAGATCCCTTCTTCCTGAGGGAATGGGGTTGAACACTTTGTACCATTGTACAATTCTTCTCTTATTATCTCTGATTTTTTATAATACTTTGTTCTAAATTTTGATCAGTGTTTCTATTAGATTTATTTTTAGTATTCTCATAATTCTCGTAATTCAGTTGATTAGGACTTTGATCTTTATGTGCCTGAGTGGCATGAATAACACTGGGCCACATTTCAGTAATTTTAATTTGTAGAAGGTCTTCCTTGGTAATTTGGATCTGGGTTGTTTTAACTTCACCATCTTCCTCGGATTTCACTTTTTTTGAACCCCTTTGACCACTTTTTCTTGATTTTTCCTTTTTATTATCTGTATCCATCTCTATAAAAGGTTTTCCATTCCTTGTTTGTAACATTTATACTACAGTATTTAATTATACTAATTCTCTAATGTCCAAATCCTAGTTATATCTTATATAAAAAGTACAAAACAGTATAGTCATTTTATAACAATTCAATTAAAATAATATTAAGTGTACTCCTCTGATGAACACCCAAAATATATCACATGTATAAGGTGCCTGTAAAAAGTGTAAACTAGTATGTCTTCCCATGATACCAAGAACACTAAAATGTCCAAATGTCCAAATTGTACCCAGTCCAATTTTATCAGACCTCTATTTGCACTATTTTCCTTCTTCTCTGAGCTTAGAGCTCTTACTGTCAATGTAGTCTTTCTGTACATCTTCTGAAAAAGTGTAGGGCCCTCTATCATGCTTTTCCTCCTTTCTACTTTTTCCGGGTATCTTTCATGTATCTTTGCCCTGTTGTTTCATTTATAGCTTGTCTGAAGTTCCACAGCCAGATGCCTCTAGATATTCCTTTAGAAGCCTGCCAAGCCTTCCACTCCTGATGCTGGCTGTGTGTGTAATGGGAGGTTCTGGCTGCTGTGGCCTTTAAAAGCCCTGCTCAGATTTCCACTCCTGATGCTAGTTGTGTGTCTAATGGTGGGTTCTAGCTGCTGTGGCCTTTGGAAGCCTGCTCAGCCTTCCACTCCTGATGCTGGCTGTGTGTGTAATGGAGGGTTCTGGCTGCTGTGGCCTTTAGAAACCTGTCCAGCCTTCCACTTCCGATGCTGGTTGTGTGTGTAATGGGGGATTCACACTGCCATGTTTTTTAATGGTTGTCCAATGTAATCACAGTCTGTTTTGTGCAAGTGTATTAATGTATGGATTTTATGTTTTTCCGCTAATATATGTATAATTAATATCTCAAAAAAAAATTTAGTTGAAATAATTAATAAACTGAAACTGAGCCTAGCAGAATGTCTTTTACTGGAACTGATATATTTGAACAATTATACCCTGAAATGAACAAACTTGCCAGCTAGTACTGTATGCAGAGTATCAAAGAAAGGAGATGCTATTGGATAAGATGGTGTGACATCTGAAATAAAGAAGTGGAGACCAGTAAGAGACCAGTAAGTCTCCTAAACTTACATTTTTACAATTCTAGCCAAAACCCTGGGGAGCTAACTGTGATGACAGCACATCTAGTTACTCTGTCTCAGGCATGCTTGATTCCTGGCTTTTTCATTCAAGATAACCTAATTTTGATATAAGAAATTACAGAGAGAAAGAAAGAGACAGGTAGATCAATGGAAGGGTTCATTCTTACTGTCGATCAAGAAAGGTGGGTTGATCAAGTTTTGCATAATTTCATGTTCTCATTTTACCTGAAGTATTTGTATCTTGGATAAAATTGCTATGTGGGAATACTTTAGTAACACTTTTTGAGAATGAAAAGTTAGGGACTAGCTTCAAGGTAGTAATAGGGGTATGACAGGTGTGCCCCATCAGCTCTTTGTTATGCATATTTGTACTGAATCTGGTTTTGAGAAGCATTAAGCAATGGGGAAATGTTTGGAGGATTTAACTCTGGTTAAATCAATAGCGTACAATGATGCTGTGTGTTTACTTAGAAGAGAGACAGAATTATGGAAAAAAAGCAATAACATTATTTAACACTTCCTCAAAATTTATAGGGTCAACTATTTACTACAAGAAAAGCATTGGTATAAAGGTATTCTCAACCTTTATTAAACCCATGCCAAGAGATAACAGGCATCCAAATTGTAAAAACTCCAATCCAAATTCTGGGTGTCCTTTTTGGACCTGGTGGACTATCTCACTTGAATTGGGAATGGAAAATGGAACAAGGAAGACAGAAAGTAGAAAAGTAGAAAACTTAGCCAGTGAACAAGAAGAAAAGAGTATATATTATTTAAATAACTGTGTTGCTCAATTTTATATATAAGCTATATACATGCTTTCCTCTTTAGAGCTTGAATCTTGTCTTTTTAGTCTATTCTTTTAGTGTTTGTGGGGGTGTAAGTTGAATCCCATAAAGAGGGAGTCCACCTACTTGCCAATCAATCTGGAGGGCTTGGCAATAGTAAAACCTATAAAAGTTTGTATAAAATGTTATAAAATGTTATCTATCTAAAATGCAATTTAATACCAACGTAGAATGATTTTTTTGTCAAACATGGATCCCACGGGTTAACGTATTGATTACTAAACAATTGGTAGACTGGTAAAATAAGCAACTCAGAATAGACAGGAAAAACACCCAGCACATTCTAGAATATCTCAGAGTAGGCCTGAGAAGCATTTATCTTTGGACTATTAATAATATGAGGCAGCTAAAGAATGGAAATAGAAAACAGATTTACCAGTGTACTTTAGGGGTGAACGCAATGGCTGAATAGATCTTAAATTTTGCATAGCTATTCACAGATAAACAGCAATTAACCAACTAACTGCTAAGAGAGTTCCAGCTAAATAGTTAAACACACTATCTGTATGCTGTCATGGTTGCTTAAACATCAAGGGCAACCATAAGCATAACAATCTATAAGAAAGATTCAGCCCTAGACAGCAGTGTGGAGAAAAATCGAAACTATGCCACATCATTTTTATTTTTGAATGTCTGTTTTGTTCAAGACATTTGGACTTTATTAGCAAGGAACTGGAATGAACTTTTGTTTAAATCTCTCACTTATTATATTCTAATCCTGTGCATTTACCCTCAGGAATGGAAAAAGTATCATTAAAATACATTAATTGTACTGTTTGCATGGAAGAAAATGTTGCTAATGGCAAAACTGATGTCCATATGTGATACAGCAACATTGAGTTCACAGAACACCATGTATGAAAAACTCACTGCATGTTATAATTGAAATATACTGTATTTAAAAAGGGGAATATATATTTTTTTTTTTTACCTTTCTCCAGTTTACAAATGTTATGGAAGAATTTATATTGAGTCAGGTAATCTCACCAAGTAAATCTGAGTATCAAGAAATGTTATTTCCCTTACAATGGTGGGTTCTTTCCTATTGGTTTTTTTGTAGAGTTTCTTTGGTTTTCATTGAAAAGTACCTGTTTTTCCTTTTTACTTTTTTTGATTTTGTGAATTTGACTTTATGAAGTTTTCTGTTTTCTTTTAGGTATAATTGCTCAGACAATTTGCATTGCAACTTAATCTGGTCTAGTTTTAATAAAATCCCTTTACTCTTCTGTACTAAGTGCCACCTAGACAATGATCAGAGATGGGCAGAAATGATCTGGTTTAAAGTATCATCAAAAGAATGAGTGGAACCTTGAGTCATGAAAGCAGCAGCTCTAACCATTTAGCCAATGGAAAATTCCCCCTAGCTGGGAGATTAGATAGCCCCTTTGGCTTTTAACTTCCTATCTCACAGACCACACTCAGAAGTCTCAGTTGTATTAAAATTATTTAGCTTTGCTTTGGCTGTGCTTTACAGCTTTAATTCATAGATGGGTACATTGCATAAGCTCTCTTGTTTCATATACAGTATAATATTACTGTATATCACTTTAAGAGCAAAGTGTTCCACCTTCTCTGTCACTGTCAGGTCTGTCTCCCCAACTTAGGCAGACACTGTCCCTTCCTTTCCTGGGACTCATACTTAGGACCCCTAAGTCTGACAGGCAGAGACAAGCAGTAACATCAACCATTCAGCTACAGTACAGTATATGGAAATTGCCATTAGCTGGATGGGAATGCTCCACAGACTGTCACGCTTGGGCATATCACAGAGCATGACTAGAGGTCTCAATTGCTGCTATAATTACTCAGCATAACTTTGAATCTGCTATTCACAGTTTTCACTGCTAGATGGCACTGCTTTGCACAGACTACCATTTCTCTTCTAGAACCATGTTGTCCTAATTTGTTGTTTATGTCCTTTAGTTTCATAATTCTTTACCAACATGGCAAGTTGTTTCAATAATGTTTCTCTGTTACATATAACAGAAGGAACATCAGACCATTCATACAAACTGCATTATTTTAGTGGCATGGCAGCACCATTATAGTCAGGGTTAAACACCACTTCTATATTAAATATAGATTATTACACTCTCAATATTGCAGCAATCCTTATATTGAATATTTGAAATTCCACATGCTTGCTTCTGGTCCCAGAACCTCTGTATCCTGACAATGTAGTAATGGTAAGTGTGGCAGGTTTGAAGGTTGTAGAAGGTGGAAAATGTGAAAAACAAATAGGATTTTTGTTTGCTCCCCACTAATTTAGCAAACTCTAGCCAGAGCCAATAGGTCTGTGAAGAGCTACCAAGTGACCAGAGTTACACATGTGTGTAGGAATTATTCAATGCTCGGGTATAACTTGGCAATTTTTTTGAGGTGGTGCACCAAATTTTCAACATGGCCTTTTTGGAATCCCTCCTCATGAACAGTGTCAGTGTCATTTTGTTCACTTGTCCTGAAAGGTGATTTTGCAGAGCGAACATGATATTCTGCGCCAATGGTGTGATAACACATTTTGGGAAGGTTGTGGAAAATGACTGCTGCACTGTTTTGAAGGATATGTGCAAAAAATGGCAATGTTGAAAATGTGGAGTGAAGCTATTAAAAATTGGCGAAGTAATGAGCATGTGTAGATATTGCACAATGCACGCTCGTAATGCAGTCATTTTTTGGAACTTTTTCACCAAATTTGCAACATGGACTTTTTGGGATCCCACCTCATGAACAGTGGCACTGTCATTTCAGGAATCAGGCCCAAAAAGTGATTCCACACAGTGACCACGAAATCACCTTTTGCGACTGAGTAACAAAATGACAGTGACGGTTTTCATGAAGTGGGGTCTCAAGAAACCCATGCTGAAAATTTGGGGCAAAAATTCCAAAAAAATGCCTGCTTTATCAGCATAAGTAAAAAAAACACTAAATGGCATTATAGCATTTTACCAGAGATTCTTCAGTTCACAGTTCAGCTTTGAAGAGTGCAGATGTGTCCCATCCAGAGAAGAAGACGATGCCGACCTCTGGAGTTAAGTATGGGGTAAGGGAAGTGAGGGAGGTGGTGCTTAGTGGGAGGGTGGGGATTGGGGAGGGGACTGCAGTGATGATGAGGGATCATTTCTTTTTTAAAGGAAAAAACTAATGCAGGATGATGACAGACCATTTTCATTTTTACAGAGAAAGAATACATTTCAGCACACTGGGGGAAGGGCTCCCAGTGTGCCACATAACTGGAGGGGTTGTACAGGTAGCCGACATGAGGACTGGGCACCCCAATGTCAGTAGAGTGGGAAGGGAAATTATTTTATTTATTTTATTTAGTTTTTGTTGCCCGGGTAAGTGCACTAGACAAATTCTACCTATTTTCAGGCATGACCCAGGGGAGGGTGATACAGATAAATGCCAACTGACCTTGAACCAGATTAAGCTGTTGGTGGTATTTTTAGTGAATGAGGTTAATTTAGCCAGGACACCGGGGAGATCCCCCTACTCTGTGTGGGGGCGCTGTTGGACCACGGATTCGTTCATGAGACCCAGTCACTCTGCTGGTGTACCTACAGGAGAGCAGAGCTCTGTTTCTGCAGGTCCAGCTTTGGAGCCTGAAGTACTGAGGACATCTGACTGTTTTGTTGACATGCTTGTGGATCTTGCTGTACCAGATGAATCTTTACCTGCTCAGTCTGCCTCTTCATTGTCAGATTTTTTGCCTGCAGGTGAACTTTGGTTGAAGTCCCTCCTTGCTGCACATCGGGACCAGATACTAGCTGTTGTTGATGCCATTAGCCCTCTTGAGTCAGCCTCTCCTGGGTCACGGACTCTGTCACCAGAACTTGGGGATGTGGCGGCTCTTCTTGCTTTCATTACGGATACGGTACCTACGGGCTCCTTCAAGATGCAGAGTCGGCAACAATCTTCTGTTGCACTGGTCCTACCAGTGTTGCACCATGTTCTGTTGGAGTTTTCAGTTCCTACAAATTGAGCAATATCTTCTCCTCCTTTGAACTCGGCGGTGACTTTGCCTGGTGAACTTGTGAGTACTATGCATCCTAGACCGTGTGTTTCACCTCCTAATGTGCAGACTATCTCGCCTGTTTTGCCTCCTCCCACTCTGTTGCCTTGTTCTAGCCCACTACCTGTCTCTTGAGAGGCATTCCTGTGAAGTGTGGGTTGGAAACCAGGCATTTCAGGGCATTGGATACCTAACCTTGCCCATAGCCTGATACCTGGATGTGGAGGGCAACAGTCCCCCTTGGTAGATATGCCTCCACCTTTGCCTGGTAGCCCAGATTTGGATTTACATGCTGAGGATGTTCAGTATCCTGCATTGGATACTACTCTGCTGGCTAAAGTTCCTTCTTTGCCTCCCTTCTAGTCGGGTGATGAAGGCCCTAGCTCTAGTGGACCAGCGTGGGGTGATAGAATGGACATGGATGTTCCTCTCCCTGACCCTCCTACAGGCCCTTCTCCTGAGCCTGTGGACAAAGCTAAATCTACTTGGGAAGAATTTCATAGAAGGGATATGTTTAGGAACTCCCCCCCTCCTCTTCAACAACAGAATGCAGTCCGCCTTCAGTATATTGGGGGTCTTGATGTAGCTCCAGACCGTCACTATGTGGGAAAGTCACTTTTGAAAGGATCTTTGTTTTTTTTTACAAACAAAATATTTGCGTTGATTCATGTATCAGGTTCTTCCTTATATGACATTAGTTTTCATAGCCCTAGGGGATTAGATCAATTCTGGACAAAGTATGATACTCTGAGTTGTGGATACCATTTCGGGCTATCCCATTTACTAGACCTTCTATTAAAAATGTCACCATTTTGTTTAGAAATGAGAATGTAGCAGCTAGTGATATTACGCGTTGGTTAGCTAAACACTGCGATGTCTTGGGGTTGCCACAGCCTATATTTGACTCTGAACACTTGTGGACTAATGGTTGGCATTATAGGGTGAGACTTAGAAATATGAATGTGGATCCCATTCACTTGCCTAATAGTTTGTTTTTAGGTAGGGAATGGGGGCATTGCTTCTATGTGGGGCAGCATCATACCTGTTTTAAATGTGGCTCCCCTTCCCATCTCAGTGCTGCCTGTGATAAACTACGATGTTCCCTTTGTTTATCTTTTGGCCATGCTAGTGCAGATTGTAATTCTGAACTAAAGTGTAATGTGTGTGAAGAACTAGGTCATGGTTTTAGATCCTGTCCTTGGGCTTCCCATAACAGAGAAGATAGCCCGGATCAGGATGTAATCCTTCTTAATGCCCAGAAAAAGGATATTGCTACGGCGCAATCCCTTTCTTCGCATGTTACAGTAGTCACTGGTCCCCCTTTATGCCCTGATATTGCGGTGCCTGCTTCCCAGTCAGTGGTTTCAATATCTGAACCTTCCCCTGAGCCTCCTTTACAGGAAGTTCCATGACCGGTTGTACAGGACCCTTCCTCTATGCCCCCTCCCCTTCCCCTCTTTCTGTTGTTTCTCTAGTTCCTGCTGAACCTGTGCCTGTCCCTGACAATCCTCTGGATAATATTATTATGCCCCCTCCTGAGCCTAGTGTTCAGGCAAAGAAACAGACTCAAAAACAGACTACAGGTAGGGCCAAATTGGCTAAAGCGTCTTCTCCTGGTGGCTCTGTTCCCTTAAGTAATAAATTTGAGGTCCTGTCCCATCACACTCAGTCTTCCAATATGGAAGCTGATTCTGACACCTCCTCACAACCTATGGTATCCTCTGATTCTGAGAATGATAAATCAAAGGAGTTGCCTATGGACACTCGACCCTCGCGGTCGGGGGTGAGACCCCAGAGAAGTACTAGAAAGGGAAGGGTTACTTGTTGTTGACTTATTTTTATTTTGACCCTTTATCTGATTGTCTTTCATGGCCATGGCATTTCATCTCACTGTAGCCACTCTCAATGTGAACAGTGTGAAAAATGCTCGTAGGTACCTGATTACTTTTCAACTTTTGAGTGATTTGGCGTGTGATATTTGCCTTATTCAGGATACCCATCTCAATACCCTTTCTTTAGTTAATATGGCCAAATGGGATTAGACACATGTAGTGGTGTTGGGGTGTTGTTTAGGGGTGATGGATTTCATGTTACCAAGTTGGTTGAACTGTTTATGGGACGGGCCTTAATATTGTATTTTACTTATTTACATTACACTTGGAGATTAATTACTCTTTCGTGAGGTGCAGCCTTTTTTGTTACGTCACGCTTTCTCATATGGAGTGGTGACTTTAATTGTGTAGTGCATAAATCAGATCGGGGGCACAGACTGATAAGGATTTCTGTGATACACATTATCTCAATCACATTATTGTCCAGGGTCATTTACAGGATGTTTATAGGGTTTGTCATCCTACTGGTGGATGCACTTTTTTTAAGGGCTCCTTATCCACTAGGATTTCTTTTTGTCTCTGCAGCTTTAAGGGTAACTAAGGCTCAAACCATTCCAGTGGAGATTTCAGACCATAATGTGGTAACTGCCACGTTAGGGGTAGGCCTTCATGCTAAACTGCGGCAGGGATATTGGAAACTGAATTCTTTAGCTACTTGATGACAGGTTTTTGGCCCAAGTTCATGATTTGTTGAAAGCTCGTATGTCACTATCTTTGGCTTTCCGAAGATTTGTTAGATTGGTGGATACTCACTAAATCTGAAATCTCTACTTTGGCTAGGAGGACATCTAAATATGCTGCAGTGACTAAATATAAGAGATATTTGTCTTTACATATGCAGTTGGAAACTTTATATTCAGCTATACACTCACAAGGCTTATCTTTGACAGCACAGGTAAAGAATGTAAAAAAAGAAATGGCTGCACTACAGTATACTAGTGCTACTTTCCTGTTACATGAAGATAGGGTTTGTTCTACTAATAAATCTGCTTTGGGGGATATTTTGGATTGTAGTCATAGGCATTCTGCGGATCGCCTTCTGACTGAAGTTGTGGATACTTCTGGTAATAGTTACACTGCATTTCAGGATATCTTGCAAGCAGTATCCTCACATTTTTCAGACTTATATGCTGCATCTCCAGTGGATAGCGCTGGCGTAGAATGATTCCCTTCCTCTCTCCATATTGCCCCTTGTTCTGATATACTATTATAGGCTTTAGTTACTCCAATTACTGTTGATGAAGTTAAAAGGGAAATTTCCCATTTACAGAATAACATGGCACCTGGTATTGATGCTTTAGTCATGTGGTATTATTGACTATATGTTATGCATGAATATTCCTTATGCACTCTATTTCCCATTACATCCAATCATTTTCTATATTCAGTACTGGGGTTGGCAATCTGTATCATAAAAAAAATACATTAAAAAATGTCTTGTTTGTTCATTTTGAAGAAAAAAAATGAGTGGCATAATGAGAGCACCAATCAGTCTTTATGAATGAAAAACAAAAACATGCATTTTGTTGTGTCTTTATTGTGCACTACATATGCAGATTTAGAGAGTTACTGTTGGGTAAATCAGCCAATATTTCAAAATGAGATACACTGCAGTGCAACACATATTGATAGTTGCATAAAAATAAAAAATGGAACGGTATAACAAACACTGACCAAAAACAAGCAGAATCGGGCAAGTGTATGATGCACTGTCAGGCAGCAGGCTAGAAAATAAAACCTGCATATGACAGAGACACATAGTTTGAATGCTATCTCATTTTATTGCATAAAAGACGCCACCCACTGACTGACCTGTTTTTGCCCTTTCAGCATCATAGGGTGTTCTGCTACCTATACAATTGTTGTCACTGTTTTTAAATTTAAAAAAGTAAATAAATCAGAGAACCATATTATTGATATTCATTATCTGTCTAGTAGGACTTTAGGCATGAAATTGATTATTTTTTCTGGGTTTTTTTTAAGCGGTGTTTCAAGAGCTTTCCCATCTTTTTCTCCATAACCCTGGAATTGTACCATCAAGACTGACAGGGTTCAGTGTCCATCCTCTCTAGGGTGGCTCCAGCCTCCAGTGCCACCTGTCATCCAGGTGATGGTGGTGCAATGGAACATACCTGTTCACCCTCCCCAGTGAGGGTAAGAGCATTTTGAGGAGCTTGATGTTGCGGTGCGTGTGTGTGTGTGTGTGTGTGTGTGTGTGTGTGTTTGTATATGTGTGTGTGTGTGTGATGTGGAGGGGGGTGTAGTGGATACCAGGAATGAAACAAAATTATCTAGTTAAAAATACATGTTAGCTTGTCATTCAATGAGAATGTACTAGATTTACAGAATTATTCTCCTTGATAAGTGAATGTGCACGTTCAGCAAATCATGTTATAGCAACGTATGTGTGTTACCTCATTGTAATGGTAAAAAGTAATAAAATTTTAATTACAAAAAGGAAAAAAAAATACATGTTAGCAAAATGTAATTATACATTGGCAAGGATTTTTCCTTTCATCTCATTGGCTACCAGCACCTAGAGACAGTGATGATACTAAGCAATAACTTCATTGGGCTGGATTGTCAAAGCCCCAACACAAGCTGCGACAATGGCAGCTTGTGTTGAGTGTGGTTGTATCTGGGACCCTGCAGCCGAATTTCTGTCCCACGGGGTCCTGGTGCCATCATCCAGCAGCATGCGGCAAAGGTGGTGCTACACCAAACGGATGGCGCACCCACCCGGAATGCCACAATGGCAGCAGGGTGTCTGTGGCACCCACAGACAGAGGCATGATGCTGGCCCCCCCTCATACCACCAGGCCTCCCCCGGCCCCCCGATATGGCGACTGGCACAGCCGTCCTCACCCCACTATGGCCAGCTGCCGAATGCACTGTCAGTGTGTGTACTGTAAACGGTATACAGTACGCACTCTGACAGGTCATTCGGTGGCTGGCCGTGGAGGGTTGAGGAGGGCTGTGCCGGTCCCCAAAGCTGGGTATGGATGGGGGGATGCAGGGTTGTGGGCACTATGTGCCGAGTGGGGAGGCACCAGGGGGATGATGCCAGGCACATGGACAGTCAGGGTGGGGGGGCACTGGATCATCAGGGAGCACCCATCGTGGATAGATTGGGCAGGACACATAGTGGCATATACCATATGAACCTCCCAGGAGCTATCTAAGTACTGTTAGACCAGCCTTTCGCTGGTGTAAGGGTACTTGGCACTTAGTTCCTGGGGAGGTCTTTGAAAGTCCAGATCCGAGGGCTGTGGCCATCTAGGTCTGCCGCAAGCCCCAATGTGCCATGCCGTAGCCACTTTCATGGCAAGAAGGCAGGTGCTGGCACATATTGGTGCAGGAAACCTGCTGAGTGATGCAGGCTGTCTTTAAAAATAGCACTTGGCGCATCCCTTCGACGCAAGCACCTTGTGTCTGTCTAAGGCCCTTGAAAATCCATTCCATTGTACCTAGGCCTGGCAGATTGATGACCTCATCACCTGTCAGTGTAAACATCTGGATCACTGCCCTCACCACTTACCACAGATCTGTCATGAGATTCGAGGTGATGTTCAACATGCTGTCTGACAGAACACTTGACAAAATGTTCAGCACTGAAGATGAAAACAATGAGCCACAAATGACCACAGCCATGAGTACTGGAAAAAAGAAACAAAAAAACAAGACATGTAAACCTAGAGACAGTCACACTAGATAAAATAGAAACCGACCGCAATGAAGTGAACAGGGCTCAGTACTGGGTCCAGTACTCTTTAACATCTTTATAGGTGACATTGCAGAGGGTCTGGAGGGAAAGGTATGCCTCTTTGCAGATGATACAAAGATCTGTAACAGAGTTGATACACAAGGGGGGGTAGAAAGGACGAGAAGGGACTTGGCAAGGTTGGAGGAATGGTCAGACATATGGCAACTTAGATTCAATGCAAAGAAGTGGGAAGTAATGCACCTGGGAAACAAAAACCCAGGAGAAGAGTACACAATAGCAGGGGAGGTACTAACAACAAAAAAAATGGAACGGGACTTGGGGGGTAGTCATATCGGATGATCTAAAGGTGGGTAAGCAATGTGAGAAGTCAGTGAGGAGAGCCAGGGGGATACTGGGATGCATAGGAAGGGGCATCACAAGTAGAAAAAGGGAAGTGGTTTTCCCTCTATACAGACAGTTGGTGAGACCCATCTGGAGTACTGTGTGCAGGTTTGGAGAACTCATCTACACAAGGACATAGACAGGATGGAAGCAGTCCAGAGGAGGGCAACTAAAATGGTGCAGGGTCTGCATCAGAAATCATATGAAGAGAGACTGAGAGAGCTTAATATGTATACCCTTGATGAAAGGAGGGACAAGAGGGACATGATAGAAATGTTCAAGTACCTCAAGGGAATCAACAAAGTCCAGGAGGGTAGCATCTTTCAGATAAAGAGATGTGTAAGAACAAGGGGACAGCTCAGGAGTAATGTGAGGAAATCTTTTTTCATGGAGAGAGAGTGGTGGATGCATGGAACTGCCTTCCTGGGGAGGTTGTTGGGGCTAAAACAATGGGTGAATTCAAACATGCATGGGACAGACACAAGGCAATTGTAGCGGGGGGTGGAAGGAAGTAGGCTGTTGGTTAACTAGAAGCTGCAGCTTATCCAGTAGGTAGGGAAATGGGCAGACTGGGTGGGCCAAGTAGTCGTTATCTGCCATCAAAGTCTATGTTTCTATGTTTCTATGAACACCCAATGGCAAACTGCCTGGGCAGTATGAGTACTACAGTACAAGACTGGCTGATAGAGAAAAACATGGAGTGCAGCTTTAAAACTGTAACCCCACAAAATTTTAACAACATCCTCCAAGAATTGTATGCCAACGTTAGAAACACAAATGGAGAGAAATATAGCATTTCAAGTTATGTGGGTCTCAGAGCAGGAATAAACCAATAAATGAATGAGCCGCCTAACAGTCACTCAATAAATGTCGTCACAGACATTGATTTCCAGGCAGCCAACAATGTTGTTGTGGGTCATCTAAAAAACAACAGATGACAGGGCAAAGATCTGGCTACTCACCATCCCCGATCACTTGCAGTGACCTTGACTAAAAAAGAAACTCCGAAGTCCTGAATCCTGAAACTACTGGAGGTTAGTCCGCTGTGTCTGGTTCAAATTGCAAATCCATTTTGCTCACCATGGATGCAAGGGCCAGAGACAACTTAAGCCAGAACCATTTTCAATCAAACACACCAAAGACGAACTGAGCTATATGACAATGGCATTCAATGAAAAAAACCAAAACCATTCCAAAGTACAAGAACATGACAGAGAGACCCTCCATGGGGCTATGTTTGAAATCCCCAGGAGCCCACTCTGCCCAGTCAATTGTTTTAAACAGTATCTTTAAAAGCTACCGCCCAACCTGCCCTGCCTGTTCCTCTACCCCCGAAGAAAGCCACAAATTGAGCTGTTAAAAGAGGACATTTGGTTCACCCTGGAACCTATGGGGGTGAACAACCAAAGCAGCATGCTACCGAGAATTTGCAAGTTCGCAGGCTTAACAAAAATATATACCAATCATAGCCTACGAACAACAACGATCCAGCTTCTGTCTGATGCCAGGCTGCAGACCAGGGAGATTATGTTCGTCACTGCACACAAAAATGAAATGTCCTTGAAGTCTTACTGGAGGGCAAAATTGCAGCAGAGACAAACCTGGAGTGAAATACCGTTCCATGCCATGAAAAAAAGGAGCTGTAGGCAATCCAATACATCACTGACCAAACCAGGAAATGAGCTTCAACCCAATGCAGGAAATAAACCTGGGACCTCTGCAACCACGCCACAACCGAGCGCCAGCACTAAAGGTTCTTCATCATCATCCCAAAACAAGGACTGCTTCAATATATAGGAGAACACAATGTGTGTGTTCAATTTCTACAAATAAACCTATAAATTAGTTAAAAAATCTGTGTGTTAAGCTACTTGTCCTAAAAAATAAAAAAAAAGATAATTTTAAATGACGTTGCCTACTCTTGAACTATATTTTCAACACATTTTAGAAGTGGCATTTGTCATTATTTAAAAAAATGTAATCTAAAATGATACTACTTTAAAGCCCTGAGTTTACTGAATTATAAACATGCTGTTTCACAATGCATTTTTTGAGTTAGTTGCACATACTTGCTGAACTGCTACTATTTAAAAACACAGTTTATTTTAATGTTATTTTAAAAGTAAATAAAAAGTTTACATATCCCATTTTAAAGTCTTGTAACATTTAAAATATGCAAGGCATCTGCAACACAATTGTACTACAAGTCCTATTCAGTGTTAAGGAACTATTTTATCTCAAATTGCTATGTTATAGCATTTTATAAAGTAAAACTAATTTTAAAAGTAAACTGTCTCTGTGAATTTTTAAAAACACACCTACAATACACAATCAGCCACTGTATAATAGCAATAATGCACTCCAGGGTGTGTGTTATTGTGTAATAACATCACTCCTGGGGTGGTGGAAGCACTTGTCTTCGCCTTAGGCTTCAACCCACCCCAGGAGTGACGTTATTACACAATAGCACACACCCTGTCATGCCTTATTGCTTAATTGAAGCCCCATTTCAATCAATCAATCAAAATTTTTATTTATCCAGGCAAACATCGTTGAGCAAGCTCATTTACAAGATCGAACTGGTTAGTACTGGGTCAAGATAGAATTACATACAATAGTGACAAATACACCGTTATGGCAATGAATAAATACAAAGCTCTTTCACAGGATAGACCTGGTTAATACTGGGTCAAAACAGAATTACATACAACAGTGACAAATACATCATTATAACAACAAATGAATACAAAGTATGTGGTCAATGCAGCAACAGAGTATTACAGAGGCAGGCCTACAGGCACTTCAGATGGTGACTTTATTACATATAGGTGAGTTATTTGATAGCCTAGATAAGTACAAGAACTTAACAAGAGTGCAGGGTAAATAGCAGGGATGCACCACTAGGTTATGGAGTGTGTGTAGAATTCCTAGGAGATCGGGGCAGTGAAGCAGGTGGGTGGAAGAACAGTGAGAGTGGGGAGGTGGGAGGGCATGGTTTGTAGAGGAGTGCATAGAGGAAGGAGATTAGAGGCCGAAACTGGAATACAGGTAGATAGCATGCAGATGTGACCTAATTGGGTAGAGAACAGTTATAGGGTTCCCTCAGAATGAGGTGAATCCATAGAGAGTCAGCAGTAACTCTAGTCTGCACTGCATGCAGATGAGAGCTGTGAGCCTAGGGCTCAGGATAAGTTAAGGGATGAGGGAAGCAATTACAGTGTTCCCTCACAGTCTGATCAAATAAGGTCTTGAAGAAATTCAAACCAATAGGGGACACTCAATTTCAACAACTTTTGCAGTTTATTCCACAATGATGGCAGTACAAAGCTAATTGCCACTCTACCAAAGCTGGAAGAGACCTTAGGAATACAAAGAGTGAAAAATGAGGCACTTCTTAAGGCATATGTTCCTGGCGTGCTTAGCGGGAGACAGTCAAAGATATATTGAGGAATCTTTTTTGTGACAGCTCTAAGAGTCCAAAGCACTGCATTCCTAATTTGCCTAAACATGAGGGAGGTCCACCCTATGGCAGCGTACAATGAGCAGTGGTCAATGGGAAAAGGAAGGCCTGTTATGAACCTGATAGCTCTGTGGTACAGCATATCCAGTTTATTAAGAGAAGCTTTGGGGCACTGACTATATAAGAAATCTGCATAGTCAACCAGGGATAGGAACATTGTTTGGACCAGGCACATTTTAGCATCTGTAGTATGGAACCAGTTAATCCTAAAGAAGAGGCCCAGCCTCTGCCTTAGTTTCTTGAGCAAGTCCTCAATATGCTCCGAGAATGACAGATTTTGGTCCAACCAGACTCCCAGGTATTTGGATTTTGTGACAAACTCCAGGATTTTCTTCGAGGACTCTAGTGATTTGAGGTAGCGCTCCAGTAATGACCGGGTTCACCACAAGACTATAGGGTGAGAAAAGCATTGCTTTTGTTTTTTTTAGTGTTTAACAGGAGTTTTCTGAAAAGAAGCTGCTTCTGAAGTCGGTTGAATTCCTCCTGGAGGTCTGCACAGGAGGCTTCAGGAATCAGGCAACTAAGGTAAAGAACTTTGTCATCAGCGAACAGGTGTATATTGGCTTTAGTTATGCTATCCTCAATATTATTGATATAGATAGCGAACAGTAGCGGGCTAAGTATTGAGCCTTGCGGCACTCCCCTTTGGAAAGGTTTTAGTGGGGAGAACTCACCCTCAGCCTTTATCTGCTGGAACTGTCCTGTGAGGTAATCAGCAAACCAATGCAGTGATACAGTGTCTAAACCTATACTCCTCAAGGATTAGAGAAGCCGGCTGTGATCCATGGTGTCAAAAGCCTTGCTTAGGTCTAAGAATAAGGCACAGATTAATTTTTTGCTATCCAGATGATGGTACCCATCATTGGTCACTTTGGCAAGGGCTGAAATAGTGCTGTGTTTTGTTCTGAAACCAGATTGTAAGGGATTTAATAGATTATTTGATTCTAGATAATTCCTGAGCTGGTTACTCACAATTTTTTCCATAAGTTTCGATAGAACTGGCAAGAGAGATATCGGTCTATAATTGTTCAGATCAAAGGATCTCCCAACCTAAATAAGGGAATGACATGTGCAATTTTCCATACTGAAGGAATAAGCCCTTGTGGCAGAGACAGATTGAAGAGGTGTGTGATTGGCACCGCTAGAACATGATAGACAATCTTAAGGAAATACGGATCTTGTGAGTCAGCACCAGTGCTTTTCTTCGAGTCCAACTGAGGTAAAAGATCTTCGATCTCTTTCAGTGATACAGGTTGGAAGGAGAAACCAGGGACGGGGACATCAGAATCATCATCCTGTACTCCTAGTTGAGAGTGTGCCAAGCATGCAGCAGAGTTATCAAAAGCAAGACCAGCAGTAACAAAATGATTATTAAAGGAGTCTAGGATCTCCTTTTTCTCACAAGTGGTGGTATTTCCTGAGATGATTTTTGCTTGTAGAGAGTTGCCAGGTGTGTGCCCGAAAATTTCCTTAATCATATTCCAGAATTTAGATGGGGATTTTGTGGTGGAATCTAGTTCATTGCGGTAGAATACAGTCTTTGCTTCCCTGATCATTTTTGTACACAAATTCCATGCCTTCCTGAACTGACATCAGTCTGCATCCAACTTAGAGCCTTCTTCCAGAGTTTGTCTTCTGCTAGCAATGCAGCCTTCAGTTCAGCAGAAAACCAGTGACAGGTTTTGTGCCTTACATGGCATGCCTGTTTAATGCCGCTGCCAGAATTTCATGTAGTATATCATATGCTGAATTTACTGTATTGGCTAGGAAGACATTTTGCCAGAGTAATGAATATTTCAGGTCATTGACAATCTGACTGAAGATTTTCCATGACCTTTTTTGTGTTAAATTTAGCTGCTGGTACTGTATTGTGTAATGATCTAACACCAGCAATGAAACAATGGCCGCTAACATCTGAAAAAAAGGTGCTAGAGCGAGAGAATAAGTGGGGCTTCTTAACTAGAATAACATCTAATAGGGTACTATTATTTGGGTTCCTTTTGTTCAGGTGTGTAGGTTCATCAATTATTTGCATCAACACATGAGAGTCTCAGAAGGTATTCAAAGGGGTCAAATTTGCTGGCCAGCTTTGCAGCAACAAAGTACAATAAAGTAATCCTCTCTCACTGAGATTTTACAGCACCTATCACAGACAAATACCCATCAATGCAGTGAGTTATGATGGAGAATGTGGTGAGTACCTTTTCTAACAGCAGCATAGCATAGATTAGTAGCTTAATTCAGTAAATTATCCCTGCTGTAGACAACCAGCTATTTATCCTTGGATATGTTGGACACCACTTCAGACTTGATGTTGCATATCTGCTGATCTCTGTGCAGACAGATTATGTAAAAAAAAAGTCTGAAAACATTTGCCCTTCTAGTTACCATACACACACACACACACACACACACACACACACACACGAGCATGCACTCTGCCAACATAATCTTTATCCATATATGATGTGATCACTACAGACTTTTTGTAAAATCTACTTTTCTTTGGCCACCATAAGATTATTCTAAAAAGCAATCCATATCTAAAAGTCATAATACAGGCATTTTATTTTTGCATGATGTATAATACCACCACCTTTAATCAGCCACTAGCATTGAAACATTAGGTATTTGCAAATCACAATTGCTTGTTCATCTATGCATAGGAGAAACCTGTTGAAAGTTAAAAAGAATAACTTTTAATTCATAACTACAAAAATCCCTGCTACGAGGTAGCTAAACATTTTGTATCTTCAAATCTGTGCCAAATGTAACAACTGCATTCCTGCCTACACATTATCTTGTATCCGCAGTCTTTCAGGTTGGTCCTGATACATTCTCTACTTGAAGCTGTGATAGGAAAATGCTAGTTTGACTACCTTAATTTAAGTATGACCCCACACACACACACACACACACACAGCTGTTTCAGTTGCAAAATCAGAATACATTACCAGTTTAATTTTGCAGTCGGGGACAGGGTGCCAGTGCCCGATTTGATTAATACAGTATAGAATGTAGCCAGTCTTAGATCATGCAGTCTTGCAAACTCAGACTTGCATACCTGAAGTACAGACTGACTTTAGCACTTCAAGCACCAAATGAGACTCGTAGTTGCTCGGCTATAGCCGAATCACAGGACTAGCAAATCCACATTTTAGCTGATTTAGTAGAAGGTGCAACTCCCATTTCAGCACAATCCTACATGGCTTGCAAGTTCAAAGTTTAGCAGAAATGTGAGGGTTGCAGCTCCAGTATTCAACAGAAACCTATAGGGTTTGTAAGTCCCCATTTCAGCAGATTCAGAGCAGCTGCAAGTAACCATTTCAGGGGATTCATTTGGTATGGTATGGTATGGCACAGGATGGTACACTTCACAATTGCTAATACAGTGGGGGCTCAACTCTGCGCTCGGTCCCTGGGGGTCTCCACACAACTGCGAGGGGAATCTCCTTTTCAATCTCTGCATGCCTGTCTGACACTGAGAGGGAGAGACACCCAGAACAACAAAAAGTTACGCATAGTCCCGCTCACTAAGGCAGGATTGCAAATGGCTGTTAGTACAATTTCATCTTTAGTTTTTCACAAGTGCCAGAGGTGCAGTTGTGATGAATGGCATCTTGCTATTCACATGATGGTGCCAGCAGAACTGTGCATGCATGCCAGTCATGCATGTGCAGTTCATGCACTGGAATGGGGAAGTAACAGCCGAAACAGTGTGGCTGTTATTCTGTAGTGGCCGATCATGGTGAAGAGGTTCAAACTCCATTAGGCTTTTGGAAGGATACTTCCAAAAGTTCAACAGAAGGTTCCATGATTGGCCGTTTTCTAGAGCTACTGAGTGATCATAATAGTGCTGTAGGCTCCACCCACAGCCCTACAAATTGTTGAGATTTGAAACCTGAAACTGTCTAGTTAGTTAGAGTTTGGTCCAATGGTATTTCCCCACTAAAAGGATTAATGGAGAACTGTATAGATTTTAAATTATTAACAAAATGAGATTACAATTTTACCCATGTTGTTCAATTTTTCATAAATTCTCCATAAGGTCTCTTTTGTGAAAGTGGTGGTTCCATTTTTCTGACTTGGCCTTTCTTCTGACATAAGACCTCTGTGCTCATAAATCTTTGTAGTCAGAAAAGTGGGGATAACAAGGAAAATGTTTGCCCATCAGAAACAATAAACACCTGGAAGCTTAACTCAGAAATGTGTTTGGTTGACAAACTCATGTGTGAGATTGTTTCCTCAGGTATTGCCTTTTGAAAAAAAAAATGTTAAATGTTGGCAGAAAAATGCCATTGGTCCATCCAGTATGCACGGTTTTCCCCTTTTATACTCCAGGACCTATTGTCTAGTTACACCTCCCCTTGCCCCCTGCCCTACTTTTTCCCACTCTATCATTATTAAGCCTTTCACTTGTTCCCAGCTGTGTTTGAAACCATTATTTTTTACACACCATTTCTGCTACAAAAAAAGTTTAATATCTTGATGAAATTAAGTTGCTGTGTGTCACAAATCAGAGACTGTTTTTGTGACTCACAATACATTTAAGTGAAATACAGCTTCCATTTTTTGTGTGACTGTAGATACAGAAGTGAATAAAATATATGTGGCTTTGCAGGGCCATACACAAAGCAAGCTACAGGTACAGGGACGTGCCTGACTGGTCAATTGCTTTGTGTATGGCCTGCAAGGCCTTACACAAAGCAAGCTACAGCAGGGAGCCATGCCCAGTGTTACAACAGCTTTTTTCTAAAGCCTGCAGCACCATGTACTGCACAAAGCTGCAGGTCTGGGGCCATTTCTGACACTACATGTGCTATGCATATGGCCAACAAGGCAAGCTATAGGTTTGGTGCCATGACAGATTGTTAAGCTGCTTTACATATGGTTTGCATGATCATATGCAAAGCAAGCTACAGGTCTAGAGCAGTGACTGATGGTACACTTGCATTGCATATGGCCTGCAAACAGGGGCTTTTTAAGGCTGGGTCTGTGGGGGAATAGATCCCTGAATATTTTGTCTGGGGCTCTGAACCTTTCCTGAGCTGTGCTGCTTGTTTTTGTGATGGCCCCATAACCATTGTTGTGTGCTGCCCTGCCCTTTTCTCTCCCCACCACTCCCCCTGCTCCTCCAGCTCTTCCTCCATTCAGGACTGCTCACCTGGCTGAGTCCACTCCTACAGTGCCACTTCTATTGTTCTCCAGTTAATACAGTGTCCACATATTGATGCTCAACTCCTCAGCTTCATCACCATGGCAACCACCAACATATTCTGGGACACAGCAAGAGCGAGTGACCTGACAGGTGTGCCAGCATCCTTCCTGGTTGGTTGGGGGGGTTGGTTCTTGTTGAAATGGCAACAGTGACGGAGCATAGTCCATAGAACACAGCCAACGAAGCAACAAAATTAGAATCCATTCTAATCTGGAGTCTCGGTCTCCTCTCCTTCTGGACAGGCGATGGAGCAGCTGGACAAAAAGAAGAAGCATACTGGCCTTAGACTCAGAGACTGGAAGAGTCAGTGGCTGCTCTCCCTGCTCACCTCACAGGACTGGAGCTTGCTTTGTTTTGTTACTGCACGCGAGTGTGTCAGCAGCCCCAGCCAGCACAGAAGAACAGAGAAGGAGGACTTGGAGCCTGCCAGCCTGGATGAATGAAGACAGTTCTGGATGGATCAGTGCCAGGTGAGAAGGGACCATTGACTTGTAACTGCTCTGGTGGTGGTGAGTAGTGAATGTCAGTCCAGCAGCAGTCACACCATGGAGCGCTGGAGCGGAGGAGGAGGAGGGGCACTAGTAATGTTGTTGACTTGTGTTTGCAGTGTCAAAGGGGGAGTGAGCGGTAGGGCGGGGAGAAACTGGTAATGGGCCAGGGCAAGGGATGGGAGTCAAAAGAAAAAGACTGTCTCTGGTAGGCAGGCACGCACTAGTAGGCTGGCAGCAAAATCCTAATGAAGTGACAGTGTGTTACTGCAGTTGTAGACACTCAGTCAGTAATAGTGGGGAGTCAAAGTGGACACTGCCTTTGTGTGTAACAGTCAATGAGCGCCTGTGTGGTTTAATTCACTAGTTCACTTCACTGTGGTGTGGTCAGGTCAGGTGGCAATTTTTGAGCATGCTATGCTAGTAGCTAGTTGCCAGCTTGCCACCATGATGACAGTCACTGTCACTCTTTTACAATATGGATGTGCCACAGTACTTTGTGCATTGTGGGATACTTAGTTTGTAGTTTCTACTACTTAGTCACATGACTATTAAGCAGCATGGACTACAGAGTGTCCTCATAAGCAATACAGCTATGTGACTGGCCAGTGAATGACATGTGAGTAGGGATGTTGGTGTGGCTTTTTCAGTATGAGAGAGAGAGAGAGAGAGAGATTGAGAGAGTGAAAGAAAAATCAGTGCAGTTCATTCAGTGTACAGTTTGTCACTGTGCTAACTAGCAGAATTTGAAAAAATTGAGAGACAGAGTGTTATACTACTTTCTTTTGACTGTTTTGTCATAAAAAAACAGACATTTTCTGGTTTTCAGCAATTGCTGCTAACTTGTTGCCTTTTTTATGTTGATTGCGCACATGCGCAAGAAACATGTTGCAGCAGCTTTCTCCAGAAGCAGGTTGTGGAGGCGTGGCACTGTTGTGGCCAATGCTCCCACAGCCTGTAAAGGCTTGGCCCGCTTCCCCCAATGCTATGGCATGCTGCTTCTGACACTAGTTCAGCCTGCGTGCCACAACTTTCTAACATTTTAGCCACTGTAATCAGGGGCCACCTCATCATTGCAGCATCAGCCATTCGCTGTAATGAGGGAGTGACCCGTCATTGCAGGGCGGAACTTTGAAACACTGATATTGTTTGTGAACATGGTGGTGGCTTGCCACTGTGTTCATAAACAATATTAACTCCCCCCTGCCGAGGAGGTGCCCAATCCCCCTCAGCAGCATGTGCCCCACCCACCATGTTTGTTTGCCGACGGGGGCCCCAATACCCGTCGGCTTCAGTGCCATAAGGTTTATGTTGCCAATGGGGGAGCCCACTCCCCATCAGCATTATGTAACTCCCCCCCCGCTTATGTTGTCTGCCGATGGGGTGCCCAGTCCCTGTCAGCATAATCTCAGCCTTTCCCCCCTTTTGTTGTATGTCAACGGGGTGCCCAATCCCCCATCGGCTATAGCTACCCCTCAAACAGAAGACTCTGCTGGCATGCTAGGAGCCCACCCCAGTGTGCCACATACCCCTGTAAAATTAAAAACCAGTCCCGTGATGTCATTTCTTTTTTAACCTGTAAAGAAAGAAACAGTCCCTCGACAGTCCCCCTGCCCCCTCCCACAACCTGCACCCACCCACCCACTGCACACCCTGCCTCCCCACACCCCCACACCCTCACCCCATACTTACCTCCAGATTCTAGCACGACAATCTTCTGTGAACCGGGAACTCATCTGCACTCTTCAAAGCCGACCGCGAACTGAGAAAATGCCGGTAAGCTGTATAATGGAATAAATAGGGTTTTTTTAAACTTTGATGCATATCTCAGGCATTTTTTCGAATTTTGGCACCAAATTTTCAACATGGGGTTTTTGGGACCCCTCCTCATGAATTCTGGCACTGTCATGGTGTTATTCAGCCCCGAAAGGTGATTTCGCAGTCACTGTGCAGAATCCCCTTTCAGGACTGATTAATGAAACAACAGTGCCAGTGTTCATGAGGTGGGATCTCAAAAAGCCTGTACTGCAAATTTAGTGGGAAAAATCCAAAAAATGACTGTTTTACAAAAGCGCGTTGCACAGTTGCCATGCATGCTCGTAACTTTGTGAATTTGCAATATTTTCACACCAGATTTTCAACATTGCTATTTTTTCAGATCTCCTTATGAACTGTATAGCTGTCATGTTCCACATCCTGGCCAAAATGTGTTTTCACACTTCTGGCGCAGAATAGCGTGGTCACTGTGGGAAATCAGTGTTCAGGACAGATTAAGAAAATGACAGTGGCACTGTTCATGAGCAGAGGTCCTAAAATGCCTATGGTGAAAATTTGGTGATGATACTCCATAAAATGACTGTGTTACAAGCCTGCATTCCGCAGTTTGCACGCATGCTCTTAACTTCACGAATTTATAATATTTTTACTGCAGGTTTTCAACATTGCCATTGTTCTGCACCTCCTTATGAACAGTACAGCTGTCATTTTTCATATCGTGGCCAAATTGCATTTTCGCAGTTCCAGCGCAGAATAGCGTGGTTGCTGTGGGGAAATCCATGTTTGGGACACAGTATGAAAATGACAGTGACACTGTTCATTAGCAGAGGTCCTTAAATGCCTATGTGAAAAATTTGGTAACGAAAGTCCGTAAAATGAGTGTGTTACAAATGTGCATTGCGCAGTTTCCATGCACGCTCGTACCTTTGCAACTTTGCAATATTTTCACTCCAGATTTTCAGCATTGCCATTTTGCCACACCTCCTTATGAACAGTGCCGCTGTCATTTTTCACATTCTGGCCAAAATGTGTTTTCTTTCTTCTGGTGCACAATAGCGCGTTCGCTGTGGGAAATCGGTGTTTGGGACATATTAAGAAAATCACTCTGGCAGTGTTCATGAGCAGAGGTCCTAAAATGCCTATGTTGAATATTTTGTGATGAAACTCCATAAAATGACTGTGTTACAAGCGTGTGTTGTGCAGGTTCCATGCACCCTTGTAAGTTTGCAAATTAGTAATATTTTCATGCCAGATTTTCAACACTGGCATTTGTTCACACCTCCTTATGAACAGTACAGCTGTCATTTTTCACATCTTGGCCAAAATGTGTTTCCACACAGAATACCACAGTCGCTGTCAGAAATCAGTATTTGGGACAGATTAGCATCGAGTGACTGAGGGGGAGTGACTGAGCTCAACTGAGCTCTGTCAGGACTGCTGCAGATTTCTTTGTGGGCAGGAAAAGGTGACAATGCAGGCAGGAGCCCAGTACAAAAGGGCAGCCTGTAAAGCCTGGAGACACAGAATGAGCGAGTGAGGGAGGAGGAGTGAGTGAGCTCAACGGAGCTCTGTTGGGACTGCTCCAAATTTCTTTGAGGGCAGAAAAAGGCAGCATTGCATGCAGGGGCTGAGTACAAAAGGGCAGCCTGAAGCAGTGGGAGAAACAGAATCAGTGAGTGACAGAGGGGGAGTGAGCAAGCTCAACGGAGCTCTATCATGACTGCTGCAGATTTCTTTGTTGGCAGAAAAGGGTGGCAACGCAGGCTGGAGCCCAGTACAGAAGCATAGCCTGCAGTACCGGCAGAAACGGAATGAGCGAGTGAGACAGGGGAGTGAGTAGGCCAACTGAGCTCTGTTGGGACTGCTGCAGGTTTCTTTGTGGGCAGAAAAAGATGCCGACAGAGGCAGGAGCCCAGTACAAAAGGGCAGCCTGCAGTGCCAGGAGAAATAGAATAAGTGCGTGAGACAGAGGGAGTGAGTGACCTCAATGGAGCTCTATTGGGACAGCTGTGGATTTCTTTGTGGGCAGGAAAAGGTGCCAACACAGGCAGGAGCCCAGTACAAAAGGGCAGCCAGCAGCACCTTGAGAAACAGAATGAGCCAGTGAGAGGGGGGAGTGAGCGAGCTCAATGGAGGTCTATCATGACTGCTGTGGATTTCTTTGTGGGTGGGAAAAGGCAGCAATGCAGGCAGGAGCCCAGTACAAAAGGCCAGCCTGCAGCACCAGTAGAAACAGAATGAGCGAGTGAGAGAAGGGGAGTGAGCGAGCTCAATGGAGCTGTGTTGGGACTGCTGCAGATGTCTTTGTGGGCAGAAAAAGCCACCAACACAGACAGGAACCTAGTACAAAAGGGCAGCCTGCAGCAGCTGGAGACACAGAATGAGCGAGTGAGGGAGGGGGAGTGAGTGAGCTCAATGGAGCTCTGCTGTGACTGCTGTAAATTTCTTTGTGGGCAGAAAAAGGCAGCAATGCACACTGGGGTCCAGTATAAATGGGCAGCCTGCAGTGGTGGGAGAAATAGAACGAATGAGTGAGAGAGGGTGAGTGAGTGAGCAAGCTCAACGGAGCTGTATCATGCCTGCAACAGATTTCTTTGTGGGCAGAAAAGGGCAGCAATGCAAGCAGGAGCCCAGCACAAAAGGGCAGCCTGCAGTGCCAGCAGAAACCGAATGATCGAGTGAGATGGGAGAGGGAGTGAGGCTAACAGAGCTCTGTCAGGACTGCTGCAGATTTCTTTGTGGGCAGAAAAAAATGCCAACAGAGGTATAAGCCCAGTTCAAAAGGGCAACCTGCAGTTCCAGGAGAAACAGAATGAGTGAGAGCGACAGGGGGAGTGAGTGACCTCAACTGAGCTCTGTCAGGACAACAGCGGATTTCTTTGTGGGAGGGAAAAGGTGCCAACACAGGAAGGAGCCCAGTACAAAAGGGCAGCCTGCAGCGCTGGGAGAAACAGAATGAGTGAGTGAGAGAGGAGGAGTGAGAGAGCTCAACAGAGGTCTATCGTGACTGCTGCGGATTTCTTAGTGGGCAGGAAAAGGCGGCAACATAGGCAGGAGCCCTGTACAAAAGGCCAGCCTGAAGCCCCGGCAGAAAAGGAACAAGCGAGTGAGAGAGAGGGGGAGTGAGCGACCTCAATGGAGCTGTGTTGGGACTGCTGCACATGTCTTTGTGGGCAGACAAAGCCAGCAATGCAGGCAGAAACCCAGTACAAAAGGGCAGCCTGCAGCAGCGGGAGACACAGAATGAGCAAGTGAGGGAGGGGGAGTGAGTGAGTTCAACGGAGCTCTGTTGGGACTGCTGCAGATTTCTTTGTGGGCAGAAAAAGGCAGCAATGCATGCTGGGGCCCAGTACAAAAGGGCAGCTTGCAGTGGCGGAAGAAACAGAATGAACGAGTGAGAGAGGGGGGGAGTGAGTGAACGAGCTCAACGGAGCTCTATCGTGACTGCTACAGATTTCATTGTTGCCAGAAGAAGGCGGCAACGCAGGCAGGAGCTCAGTACAAAAGGGCAGCCTGCAGCACTGGTAGAAACGGAACAAGCGATTGAGAGAGGGAGAGAGAGTGAGATCAACGGAGCTCTGTCGGGACTGCTGTAGATTCCTTTGAGGGCAGAAAAAGGCGCCAACAGAGGCAGGGGACCACTACAAAGCGGCAGCCTGCAGTGCCAGGAGAAACAGAATGAGTAAGTGAGACGGGGGGGTGAACGACCTCACCAGAGCTCTGTCGGAACAGCTGCAGATTTCTTTGTGGGCAGAATAAGGTGCCAATGCAGACAGAAGCCCAGTACAAAAGGGCACCCTGCAGCACTGGGAGAAACACAATGTGCGAGTGAGAGAGGGGGAGTGAGCGAGTTCAACTGAGCTCTAGCGTGACTGCTGTGGATTTCTTTGTGGGCAGAAAAAGGCTGCAATGCAGGCAGGAGCCCAGTACAAAAGGCCAGCCTGCAGCACCAGCAGAAACGGAATGAGCGAATGAGAGAAGGGGAGTGAGCTACCTCAATGGACCTATGTCAGGACTGCTGAAGATTTCTTTGTGGGCAGAAAAAGCCACCAACAGAGGCAGGAGCCTAGTACAAAAGGGCAGCTGGCAGAACCACCAGAAACAGAATGAGTGAGTGAGAGATGGGGAGTGACCCACCTCAATGGAGCTCTGTCTGGACAGCTGCAGATTTCTTTGTGGGCAACAAAACATGCCAATGCAGGCAGAAGCCCAGTACAAAAGAGCAGCCTGCAGCACCAGGAGAAACAGAATGAGTGAGTGAGACAGGCAGAGAGAGAGACCTCAATGGAGCTCTGTCGGGACAGCTGCAGTTTTTTTTTGTGGGCAGAAAAAGGTGCCAACACAGGCAGAAGCCCAGTACAAAAGGGCAGCCAGCAACACCGGGAGAAACTCAATGAGCAAGTGAGAGAGGGGGAGTGAGCGAGTTCAACAGACCTCTATCGTGACTGCTGTGCATTTCTTTGTGGGCAGAAAAAGGTGACAATGCAGGCAGGAGCCCAGTAGAAAAGGCCAGCCTGTAGCACCAGCAGAAACGGAGTGAGCGAGAGAGGGGGAGTGAACTAGCTCAGCAGACCTGTGTCAGAACTGCTGCATATTTATTTGTGGGCAGAAGAAGCTGCCAACAGAGGTGGGAGCCCAGTACACTAGGGCAACCTGCAGCACCAGCGGAAACAGAATGAGTGAGTGAGAGAGGGGGGGTGACCCACCTCAACAGAGCTCTGTTGGGACAGCTGCAGATTTCTTTGTGGGCAGAAAAACATGCCAACACAGGCAGGAGCCCAGTACAAAAGAGCAGCCTGCAGCACTGGGAGAAACAGAATGAGCGAGTGACACAGGGGCAGTGAGCGAGCTCAACAGACCAACTCAATCAACATTTGTCATTGACAAATGCTTGTTTCTATTTGTTGCCACTTATAGAAAACAAGGCCTATTTTTCACTGTAGGCATACTAGGCCAGTAGGAGAACTAAGTTAGTCTCATAAGTCTCAACCCAACACAATCTAGGTGGAAGGGGAAGGGGTAAACTTTGTGATTGTGATCCATTGCATCAGCAACACCCAGAGCACCTGAGATGTTTTTGCCAGTACCGGGCTTGTTGTGTGAGGGATTAGGGCAGCAGTATGAGTCACAGAACTTTAGTAATAAAAAAAATTGTAGTTGTTTTTGCAGTTTCATTCACAGCAGCCTCTGACACACCACATCAGTGACCCAGAGTACTTGAGATTTATTGTCAGTATTGGGCTTGTTGTGGAAGGGCTGAGGGCAGTATGTGTTGCCGAGCTCCATTAAAGAAAATAAAATTATAGTTCTTGTTGCTGTTTAAATCACAGCAGACTCTGATCCACCCCATCAGTGATCCACCAGAGTACCTGAGATTTGTTTGCCAGTACTGGGCTTGTTGTGGGAGGGCTGAGGGCAATGTGTGTCGCTGAACTCTATTAAAAAAGAAAATTGCAGTTATTGTTGCAGTTTAAATCACAGCAGCCTCTGATCCACCCCATCAGTGACCCAGAGTGTGTGTCGCCGAACTGTACTAAAAAAAAAAATTGTAGTTGTTGGTGCAGTTTAAATTACGGTAAAATCTGATCCACCCCATCACTGACCCACGGTACCTGAGATATTTTTGCCAGTAACGGGCTTGTTGTTGGAGGGCTGAGGGCAGTGTGTGTCACCAAACTGTACTAATAAAAAAAATTTAGTTGTTTCAGTTTAAATCAGAGCAGCCTCTGTTTGATCCACCACATCAGTGACCCAGAGTACCTCAGACTAAAGTTCTTCTTACCAGTGCCTGACTTGCTTTGAGGGTGGCAGCACTAGCAGCGTGCATCTCAGAATTCTTTTGAAAACATTATAGTGATAGTTGGAGTTTTGTAGGCCAGACTGTGATTCCCAGTGGTGATGCACTGAACCTTAGTTGCCATTGTAGTGCCAGCCTGTTCCTTGTATGAGGAAGGCAGCTTGCAGCTCAATCAGTTATTGACACACACACACACAAAAAGGAAATAATCATTTAGATTGTGTCTCTAGTGCTGTAATCAACAGCAGTGATTGCCGCAGTAAACTTTAGTGTGTCAGTGCCATTGCCTTTATGTGAGGTGGCACTGTGTGACTCAGTAGTTGTATTTGAATACATTACTGTATCAGAACTTGCTGGCTTCTACTGTTTGATAAAAATGGATATCCAACATTTCTTTAAGTCCAAAGAAAATAATACACATGAAGAAATGGGAGTAATTACCAATTCAGACAGTAATGATAATGTTGCACTCCCTAATTCTAGTGCATCATGTACCACTGTGCACGAGGAAGCTGAACCAAGAACAAGGGGCCAGAACAGTCACAGTTGTATTAATGTTGACACAGAAAGTATTGTGGCAGTAGCCATCTGCTTGTTAATATGTGAATATAATTTTGTTATAAATCTATGTTTTGTACGGCAGTCCTGCTTAGCAAACAGGCCAAGCAACATAACCTCATAGGACATTGGATTTTAAAAGAAAAGAAAATGGTCTACCCTCTCACTGACCTAGAGGATAAGCTAGTTAGAGCTTCCTTTTTTTTTTTACATCTATCTGTCAGAGCCTGGGTAGCTGCTATACAACCAAGTTGTAAAAAGACAACTGCTTTGAACTTAGGAAGACTGCCATAAATGGTTACATTTTATAGGATAACAAGAGGGAGATGGTTTTTGGAAAGCATATGTGAATTAACCTTACAGATTATTTCTGCAACATCAAAGGGTGTCATAAATCATACTCTGAGGCAGACAGACTGTCTTGTTATAATTAAAAAAAATATTGCTGTATTTGCAGATTCCAATCCAGTGATAATCTGACCTGTTCGCCTATGTGACTGCATGTTGCAAATTACTGTAAGTATGCAGAACTGTGTGTGACCTCACACTAGCAGCTCAGAGCTGTGACATCACAGGATGGGAGGGACATTTTGGTCTCCGATATTATCCAGCTTGCTGAAAGGACTGACACTCTTGTTCTGAACTTGGAAGGGACACTTTTGTTCCTAGACTCAAAAGAGGCACTTCTGCCAAAATAGGTAATTTCATTCCACACATTTACCAACTGGAACTATAGTAGGCTTAGTTATGCAGTGCAAGGCACTCTGTTTATAACTGTCCATTTATTTTTTGACTGTACCCTTTAAGTATGTATCAATCAATCAATCAATCAATCAATCAAATCTTTATTTATCCAGGTGAACATCGTTGAGCACAGCTCATTTGCAAGATGTATGTTCTATGTTTTGCATTTTATTTGCTATTTTAAATTTTAGTAAACTCTGTTTTGTCTTAAAATGCTGCCTGAGACATTCTCATTTTGAGTGTGAATGGTGGAACAGTCTCAATATTCTAACACTGCTATTAAATGCCTATTGTGTCACCTTATTCAGCCACACTAACAAGGATCTGTGTAAGGATCCAGCAAGGTAAGAAAAATACCAGTGTCTCAATTGAGTCGGAAGGGGTGTATAAACCAGGTTAGTTGTATGCTTACTGGGCAAAGTATATTGCGCTGCTTTCCCTGAAGAGAGAGTGATATTTTGACCTATTACCCGGGTGTGCTAGCTAAAAAAGTGTTCATAAATGACCCAAGGACTCAACACTGGTAGTTGCTTGGACCCAAAACAAACAGGAGGCTGTCCCTGTTTGTCCCCTGTTCACAAATTGCACTTAAGGTTGGGCACTGTAAGAGCAGAGGGCCTAACCCCAGGAGTGGGTTTGTGACAAGTATAAATAAAATGAATAGTGAATTTATAAATGTTCAAAGTATAACAGATTTGGGAACACTTAAGACAGGGCCCATTCAGAGTAAATTACTTCATTATCCACAATGTACATTTGGAGGAAAAAAGGTCATTCCAGTTTCAATGGTTTCAAAATTACAATTAGTTAGAATATTCTGTTACTCTGGATGCTGCCTTTTGCTATCCTCATAGATGTTTTGGACTGAAATGTAGAGCCACTGGCCCTAATGAAGATTCTTTGTTAACTATAGGGTTTGTTAATTGGAAAAGGTCACTTGACTCATTTGGAGAACAAGAAAAGACTTCATATCATGCAAATGCAAATGCCTTATGGACTGAATTTAAAGAGACAAGGAATATTGTTGATAGTGTCCACAAATTACAAGCAGCAAACATCAAAGAAGTAAATGACAGGCAGCACTATCTTGAGCGCATCATTGCTGTCTCATTATTTCTGGGTAAGCAAGTACTTTCTTTCAAGGGTCATGATGAAATGGATGGTAGTTTAAAGGAAATTTTCTGGAATGCTTGGATCTATTGAAACAATTTGATCCTTTTCTACAAATATATAAGGTACCTTCAAATGCCACTTATATTTCTCCACAAACTCAAAATGAGGTGATTGCATGTTGCACAGATAAGATTATTTCAAAGATAGTGAACTTAACAGCTTAAGAATGTTTACTGTTATGGCAGATGAAGCAAAAGACAAACATAAAGAGCAGCTGGCAGTTTGCACAAGGTATTGTGTACCTGGAACTGGAAACATTATAGAGCATTTTATAGGATTCACAGAACTGAAATATTTTAATGCTGACTCCATTGTGGAATCACTGCTCAAATATCTCAAAGACAGTGGAATTACAGGTGCAAAATGTGTGGCACAGGCATATGGTGGTGCCTCTGTTATGAGTGGGCAGTAGGGGGAGTTCAAGCAAAGTTCTGCCAGCATCATCCAGAGGCTGTGTATGTGCACTGCTATGCACATGAGCTGAATCTTGTACTTTGCCATACATGCAAATGTATTACTGAATCAAAAATATGTTTCTGCATTATGGAAAGTGTGTATGCGTTTTTTAGAACTTCTCTTGTTCCTCATCATGTGTTTGTTAATATACAGTGTCAGTTAGGCTTGAGCCCATCAGGTTTGGGCCAGTTATCAGATACTCATTGGTCTTGCCAGATCCAATCGATCAAGGCCTTGATGAACTGCTATGCAGCTGTACTTCAGTGTCTTGCTAATATTTACACTCCAAAAGCCATTGGACTGGTAGCATCCTTGCAAAAGTCAACCCCAATTTACTGCCTAGTCATTTTCCATTCTCTTCTAAAGGTAACAGAAGGCATCCACAAAGTTTTACAAAGGAAGATATAGATCTATCTACTGCAGTAGATTTTGTGAACTTGGTTCATCACACTCTTAAAGAGATGTGGACTGAGGACAATAGCAATGAATTGTTTAAGGAAGCTGTGGATTTTTTTTACCAAGAATAATGTGGAAATAAGTGACATGAACAGAAGAAAAAAACAGAAACAGATGGTTTATTTTATTGTTGAGGCATCAGTGGGAGTGCGGGACCAAACGTCTTCTCAAGTGGACTTTCGAAACAAGCTTTATTATCCATGCCTTGATAGAATGTCTGTTGAACTAAAGCAAAGCTTCTCCAGTGTTGCAGTTGAGATAATAAATGGCATTCATGCATGCAACCCATCTTCTGCAACATTCCTTTCCTCTGAATCTCTGGCTCCTCTAGCTCATCATTATGGGATTGAATTGCCAAAGGAGAAATTGTTGTAAAAAATTACCTGAAATGAAAAATGGAAGGAAAACAAATTAATACAAATTATGTTAATAGGCTACTAGACCCACTTATGTTTCCAAAACTCAAGCAGTTGGTCCAGGTAGCATTAACTACTCCGGTGAAAAGCTGTATCTGTAAGCACTCCTTTAGTGCACTGTGAACTATACATACATGGCTCAGAGGCACCATGACTCAAAACAGATTAAATGATCGTGCGATTCTAGCAATTGAGAAGGAAACGTGTGCTGTGTTGTCATCAGATCAGGTAATTACACGATTTGCCAAGAAAAGCAACAGAAGGCATCAATTGTTATTACCAGAGAGAGAGAGAGAGAGAGAGAGAGAGAACAGCAAGGAGAAGAACAAGAGAATGCACAAAAATAAAAATTATTATGCAGTATAATTTGATGTTCTTTGTTGTTATTGTGTACTTCACATCAGTATTTTTGAATGTGGACTTGCCAGTCTGTGCAGAAAAATTAAAACAAAATATTTTAATAAAGGGTCCATGTGCGGGAGTATAAAATATGTCGCCTTTATATGCCTGTGAATCACATTTTCCAGTTTTGCTTAGTTCCACGTTTAGGTGACATAGGTAGGATAGACATATACTATTGCTGCATATTTATATAAATATTAATGAGCAGCTGACACCTTTGGGGACACTTTGAAAAACATTAAAAAATATTAAAGTTGGACACGATTCACCTTGAATTTTTTTCATATATCTTCTAAAGATTTCTTCTCTACATTATTTATTACTAAATAAATTCCACCCAAAACATATTTATAATCCTTTGTGCTCATCTGCTTCTATAGCTTATTCCCTACTTGAAATTCATATGCTCTGTTGTGACATCATGTTCTATTGCATTGGGAATAACTGTGATGTCACAAGCACAATATTATGACATCAAGTTGGGAAGATGCGATAGGAGCTGATGAACCCTTAGGGATCAGCAGCTATCCTGTTTTCATGCTAATAACCTCAAGAATAAACAATGAGGATAAGAAATACACAACTAATAAATATATAGCTGCTTTGTATTCAAATATTATGTTTTTTTTAATTATTCTCAATCAAGGTGTTAATGGTTCTTTACTTTTTTAAATTCAATTTTACTGTACTTACCTTAGTGCATCAGGTATCATACCTTGTTCGGATATGGATCTGTGTGAGTGTGTGGACAATAATTTCATAAGGATCACACTCAGGGAGGTCACCTGCCAGCACTGGACACCCAGCCATGCCCAGTGTGCTTCTTGAATATCAGCAGATTTAGCCAGATCTACTGATATTTAAGAAGTACGCTATTGATTCTATGACTTTTAATCCACAACATGAAATTTTGACTTGTCAACTGACAAGCCAGCTGAAAACAGAACACAAAATAATGGAACAGGAGTTGGGGGAAAAATAAGCCTAAAGTAGCAGAAAATGTGTTATTTTGCATGAGAGAGCACCAAAATTTCAACAGCTTCTGGGGGCCTAGGCAGTCCCCAGACCCCCAGCCTTTTCATTAGGGCTTGGTCCCTGAATAATATGTCATGCTAGCAATGCCTCTGCCTGCAGGGCCATATACAAAGAAAGTAAGTACTGTATGTTTATAACAAAAAGACAGAATTAACTGCAGAAAACTACATCAATACACAGGTTTGGGTTTATTACTGCACAAAAGTAAGGCAATGATATATTAGCATTTTTTGAACCCTAACTCTGACAACCAGATCCTCCACCCCCATAAACCCTATAAAACTTAATGCCAAAACACAACCCAGAATTAATACATACAGTAATTCTTAATATGATAAATAACCACATAGTACAAAGAATACAGTTACTCCCCTTTATGAACATTGTACTCGTATGTTGTGAGACACAAGACAACTGGATCCAGGACTGCGGCAATGTGTGTGACAGTCCATCTGCTACTTCCAGAGCAACTTCACCATCACAGACATTGTCCCAACCCTGAAGTGGGCTTCATAAATGACATTGTTGGCCACAGATGAAGCAGCTTCATTATATGAACGTGCAAAAGTGTCAGCAGATAAAGGCTTTGCAGTCAGTCTAGAATGCTCAGAGGGACAGTTCCCATTATGTTTACAGAGGGAACATCCTCCCATATCCCCTCTGACCCCTGTCTAATACATCTTCCCCTTCCACCACCAGCAATTTTCCTCCTCACCCTGTTCCAACCTCTCCTGAAGCTGTCTAACATTTTTTAGGGATATCACCTCCTCTGGCAACTCCTTCCACTTTAAAACCACTGTCTTGGTGAAACGTGCCTCTGCATCTCCCTCCTGACCCCCCCACCAGCTTTAGGCTGTTACCCCTATAGATCTTTTCCGAACACGGCTGAAGAAGCCCTAGGTGCTCACTCTGTTTATATCTTTTAGGTACTTGAAGGTCTCAATCATCCCCCTTCCTTCTGTCATCAAGAGAGTACACATTGAGTCTTCTGAGCCTCTCCTCATAGGTGTTGCCTTGCTTGCACTGGATCATCTAGGTTGCCTTCTATGTACTGCTTCCAGGAAACTGAAACCTTCTTTAGGTATGGGTACCAATACTGTACACTGTACTGTAGTTGCAGACTCACTAGAAACCTGTGCAACTGCAAAATGACCTCTGCTTTCCTGCTGGTGATCTCCCTGCTATGCAGCCCAGCATCTACTTTGCTTTGGCCATAGCCTTCCTGTACCAATGCTCGTAGTCTGGGCAACAAGCTCCCTGAGCTGGTGGCCTTAATGGAAGAGGGATGCCTGGATATCGTAGCAGTCACAGAAACATGGTACACAGAGAACCATGACTGGGATGTTAACATACCAGGGTACATAACCTACAGGAGAGACAGACAGGGGAGAAGAGGGGGAGGAGTAGCTCTCTATGTAAAGGAAGGGATAAAAGCAACTGAACAAAAAGAGTAAACAGGGAGGAGAGGAGGCACTGTGGGTCACCTTGAGACTGGAAAGGGCACCACAATCTGCACAGGGGTTGTGTACAGACCCCCATGTCAGGGGGAAGGAATGGACAAGGATATGATGGAAGGCATTCTTAGAATGGCAGAGAAAGGGGAGATACTGTTGATGGGAGACCTGAATATGCCAGATGTTAACTGGAGCACATTTGCTGCAGTGACATCCAAGAGCAGGGCCATTCTTGATGCCCTACAGGTGGCAGACATTAGACAGCTAGTTTCGGAACCCACTCGTGAGGGAGCAATCTTAGACCTTGTACTCTCAAACGGGGCAGTGAGAGGATCTCAGATCTAGAAGTGGGTTGCCATCTGGGGACAAGTGACCATCAAACAGTGTGGTTCACATTAAACTCAGCTACAGAGTCAAGCCATACAAGTGAGGATACTGGACTTTAGGAGAGGGCTGACTTTGGCAAGATGGGAGAGTGCCTCAGAAAAGCACTGGCAAACAGGCTAGAAGGAGGTGTGGAGCAACAATGTGGAATTATCAAACTGCCATCACAGAGGCAACAAGCCTTGTGTGAAGCAAATAAACAAATCAAAATGAAAGAAAAGCCACTATGGTTCTCAAGAGAGGTGGGCTGTGAAAGTCAAGAAGAAAAGATAGCATTCCAGAAGTATAAGGAAACACAGAAGGAGCAGGACAGAGAGCTGTACCAGTTAAGGCAGAAAGAAGCAGGAGGGAAGTCAGAATAGCAAAGGCCCAAACTGAGGAAAAGATAGCCAACTCAGTTAAGAAGGGGATAAAACCTTTATAGGCATCATCAGCGAGCGAGAAAGACAAAGGTAGGATAGAGGCTGAATAGAATAAACGTGTGGGTGGGCAGAGGGGACAGTGGAAGCAGGAATACTGAACTAATATTTCTTGCTCAGTATTCACAAAAAGAGGAGGGAAATGCCTAATCCAATTAACAGAAGCACTCTTGATAGGGGGTCGATCCCAGTCCTTTCACAGAAGAAAGGGTTCTGCAAGAACTCCAAAACTGAAGGTGGACAAAGCAATGGGTCCTGATGGAATTCACCCCAGAATTCTAAAAGAATTAAGGGAGGAACTAGTGAAACCACTGGCTACTCTTTTTAATAAATCATGGGAGGATGGTGTGGTACCCGAGGACTGGAGGAAAGCGGATGTGATTCCCCTTCACAAAAGTGGGACCAAGACAGAGGCAGGAAGCTACAGACCTGTCAGTCTGACCTCTGTGGAAGGGAAAGTGATGGAGTCACTTCTGAAGGAAAGAATAGTTGAGTACCTAGAGGTCAGTGGAGCACAGGATCCAAGGCAGCATGGGTTCACAGTGGGAAGGTCATGTCAGACGAATCTAATAGATTTTTTTTGACTGGGTGACCAAAGTAGTAGACCAGGAGGGCTGTGGACATGGCCTACCTAGACTTTAGCAAGGCATTTGACACAGTCCCACACAAAAGATTATTAGTCAAATTAACCAGCCTGGGAGTGGGTCCCAGGGTGGTAGCCTGGGTAAAACATTGGCTGGACAACAGGACACAGAAGGTAATTGTAAATGGAGTCCACTCTGAAGAAAAGGAAGTTACTAGTGGGGTACCGCAGGGTTCAGTATTGGGTCCAGTCCTTTTTAATGTCTTCATCAGTGGCATTGCAGAGGGACTGGAAGGAAAAGTATGCCTTTTTGCAGATGACACAAAGATCCGCAACAGGGTTGATACACAAAGAGGCGTGGAAAGGATGAAAAGGGACTTGGCAAGGTTGGAGGAATGGTCAGACATATGGCAGCTAGGATTCAATGCAAAAAAGTGCAAATAATGCACCTGGGAAACAAGAACCCAGGGAAGAATACACAATGGGTGGAGAGGTAGTAACAACAAAACAGGAAAGGGACCTGGGGTAATCATATCAGATGACCTTAAGGTTGTAAGCAATGTGAGAGGCAGTAGGAGGGCGAGGTATACTGGGATGTATAGGGAGAGGCATCAGCAGCAGAAAACAGGAAGTTGTTATCCCTCTGTACAGACAGTTGGTGAGACCCCATCTGGAATACTGTGTCCAGTTCTGGAGACCCCATCTCTGCAAGGGCATAGACAGGACAGAGGCAGTCCAGAGGAGGGCAACTAAAATGGTGCAGGGTCTGCAAGAGAAGCCGTATGAGGAGAGACTAAAGGAGCTTAATATGTATACCCTTGAGGAAAGAAGGGAGAGGGGGACATGATAGAAACTTTCAAGTACCTCAAGGGAATCAACAAAGTCCAAGAGGGTAGCATCTTTCAGAAAAAGAGACTTGCAAGAACAAGGGGACACAATTTAAAGATAGAAGGAGGGCGGTTCAGGGGCAATGTGAGGAAGTATTATTTCACAGAGAGGGTAGTGGATGCATGGAACAGCCTTCCTGAGGAAGTTGTGGAGTCTAAAACTGTGGGAGAATTCAAGAATGCATGGGACAGACATAAGGCAATTCTTGTGGGGGGCAGGAAGATATAGGCTGTTGGTTAAATAGGATCTGAGGCCTATCCTGTAGGTAGGGAAATGGGCAGACTAGATGGGCCTAGCAGTCCTTATCTGCCGTCAAAGTCTATGTTTCTATGTTTCTATGTATTATGCTGAGTGTTTCAGGTCACTCTTGAGAATTACGCTCAGATCCTTTTCGTTCTCTGACCTGGTAACCTGCACAACAACCAATCAGTATTTGGTCTCTCAGTTTTTCACCCCCAAATGCATAACTTTACACTTTATAGCATTGAACCCCAGTTGTCAAATGCCAGACCACTTCTCTAGCCTAGCCAAGTCTTCACTGAGTTCCTGTCTCCCCTCCTCCATGTCCACCCTCCCACAGATTTTGCTGTTTTCCATGAAGAGGCATATCTTAACTGTGAGTACATATATGTTGTCACTTATGAATATGTTAAACAACACTGGAAATAGCAGAGAGCCCTGTAGGATCCCACTGATCACCAGACTAGCTTCTGAAAATTCCTCCCCCACTACCACCTTTTGTCTTTGGCCCTATAGCCAACTTCTAACCCACCTAACAAGCTTAGCCCCCACCACTAGGTCTTCTAGTGTCCCATTTTAATTTTTCAGTTTATTAATTTGGGACCAGTAAAAACCTCCATTGAGCAAGCTCATTGACAAGAAGGTCCTGGAAGGACTATTCACTGAAAAGACCACCAACAGCTTAATCTGGTTCAATTTTAGTTGCATACCATCTGTATCCCACTTCCCCCCCGGTCACCCCTGAAAAAGGGACTTCTAGGTCCAGTGGGCTACCTGGGTCAACAAAATTCAATAAATAAATAATTTAAATAAATTATACCATACAAAGGGACATTGATAACAATACATATGAATAAATATAAAGTGATTAAATTAAGTTAGAGATGACAACACACAATGCAAAGGGGGGAAAAGAAAAATATACACTAGACAAGAGGGGTAATGAGACAATTACATCATGCCAGGAAAAATTGCAAGCAGAATTAGACTTGCTAAATAAGAAAAGGTTGCTGGTGCTCAGAAACAGGTACACTTGCCAAGACAGAGAGGACTGATGAGAGATTTGAATACAGGGTAAGTAACAAGGTTAGTGAATTTGAGCACCTCCTGGAAGTTATTCCAAAGGGTTGGGAGGGCATAGCTTATGGCAGCCTTCCTGTAGCGAGTGTGAATACTAGGTGTATTGAACAAGAGTTAGGAATTTTTCCTAAGGGCATGAGTATTGATGGAACGAATGAGGAATTCTGAGATATAAGATAGTAGGTTATCTAATAGGGCCTTGTATATCCAAAGTAACATATTCTTTTATCTTCTGATTGCCAGGGAGGTCCATCCAACTTGGGAATATAGTAGGCAATGATGAGTTTTCAGAGGGGCATTGGCAATGAAATTGATACAAACATACGAAATTACCAGCAGAAACAGGCCTCACAGTTTATCGAGTCTGCTCGAGTGTGCAGCTAGCACCTCATCTCGCAGCTGCCCCTCCTGCCCCCCTCTTCCCAGTATCCCTTACCCTGTCCCAATCACTCTTGAAAGTGCCCACTGCCTTACAGGACACTAGGTAAGGTGTTCCATTTGTTCACCACTCTTTCAGTGAAAAAATGTCCCCTCATCTCCCCCCTGAATCTTCCCCCTCCAATCTCAGTCCATGCCCTCTTGTGTCCCTCCCCTTTCTCATCTGGAAAATCCCTTCTGTGTTGGTCTTGTTTATCCCCTTTAGATACTTCAAGGTCTTGATCATATCTCCCCTATCCCTTCTTTCCTCCAATAAATATATATTCAACTCTCCCAGCCTGTCCTCGTGCAGCTTGCTCTCTAATCTCTGGATCATCTTTGTGGCTCTTTGCTGCACTCCCTCCAACAATCTGATGTCATTCTTTAGGAATAGGCACCAGTACTGCATGCAGTACTCCAGGTGGGGCCTGACCAATGACCTATACAGGGGCAGGATAACCTCCCTCCTTCTGGAGAAGATCCCTCTTGCAATACGCCCCAGCATTTTGTTGGCTTTTGCTGCTGTTTTCCTGATAACTTGATGATACAGTATGTCTAATTTATGGAGGGAGGAAGGGGGCCATTAGTATAGATGAGGTCAGCATAGTCTACGAAGGGAAGAAACATTGCTTGGACAATTGAAGGTAATCAGCTCTCTCTGCTTCTTCTTCTTCAGAGCATGTTACCACTCGGTGCTGGCTGCATGTCTTTTCCTGACATCAAGTGGGGAGAGGTTTTTGTTCCTGTAAAAGAATCCCAGTCTTGATTTTAGTTTTTTGCAGAGGGCCTCTATGTGTTTGAAGAAAGTAAGGATATGATCTATACAGAAGCGGAGGTATTTGAATTTATTAGTAATCAGTGATTCTCCTAGCAAGGTTATAATTGTGGGCAAGGTTATGGGGGAGCCTGACAATTCACTCCTAACAATTCATGCCCCAACAATACACACCTGACAGTACACTCCCATGGCAACTCATCCCTTTCACATTCCACTCTCATCAATTCACTTCCGCTGTAATTCCTCAAATCCCCGATCCCCCCCTCCGTAGCATGTGCAACCCTGTTTCACCGAACAAATACCGGGATGTATACTGATAACTCCTGCACACACCTCTAATGTTAGACCCAACTTGCATTAGCAGGGGGTCTCGGCTAGACTGCATGCTGGATAAGCTCCCGGAGGTATCAGCAGAGCAATAAAAAAGGAGTTCTGCAGAGTGTCCGCCCGTGATGGGAAAAGGGGGCACAAGTAGGTCTGAAGGTGAGAGATGCCTGGGGGATGGAGCTTACAATTAAATTCAATAAAAAAAATCTCCAGAGCCCCTTGATGGAATTTTATTTCACAACTTTCGCCAGTATATAAATATAACCAGCACTGAGTGGTAACATGCTCTGAAGAGGAAGAAGCAGAGAGAGATGATTACCTTCGATAATGCAGCCAATCTGTTGAAAGGAGATCATGCTACAGCCTGGGGATACCTGCAAGACGCAGGAAAGGCACTAAAGCTGCATGTATCAGTGGATCTCTGATAGCTAGTAGAGGTCCCCTGGTGCTCAGCATGACAGTCCACAAGACATTCTGGTAAAATGGTTGCATCATTGTCACCTTCCCACCCACGTGTGGCTTCCCACCCACCAGACTGAATTACAGCGGGAGCAAATTGACGGGACCAGATGTGAAGGAGGGAGTTGTCATGGGAGTGTATTGTCAGGGCATGAATTGTCAGGAGAAAATTGTCATGGAACCTGCTATGGGTGGCCTGTGTTTTTTCCTATGGTAAAGAGGAGTGAAGAACATGACCTTTGTTTTCTTAGCGTTTAGTAGGAGCTTGGCCTTGAATAGGTTAGATCGGAGCTGGTCAAATTCGCTTTAAAGCACCATGCAGACACTGGCTATGGAGGGTTTTGAGCTGTATAATACAGTGACATTGGTGAAGAAGTGGAGTTTTGTGTTTGTGATGCTGGAATTTATGTTGTTGATATAGACCATAAAAAGTAAAGGGCCTAAAATTGAGCCCTGTGGGACTCCTCTGGTAAGTGAGTAAAGGGAGGAGCACTCACCCCCTGCTTTTATTTCTTGCTGTCTATATGTGAGGTAACCTTTGAACCAGGTTAAGGCTTGTGTATCCAGACCAGTGACATTTAACTTATTGAAAAGAATGTTGTGGTCGACAGTATCAAAGGTCTTACTTAAATCCAGGAATATTGCGCCTGTGTGGTATTTGTTATCAAGGGCTGTGAGCCAATCATGGGTCACTTTTGCAAATACAGAGACTGTGCTATTTTTAGATCTGAACCCTGATTGAGATGGGACAACAAGGTTTGAGGATTCCAGATAAGCTCTTAACTGGGAGTTTACTACTTTATCGAGAAGCTTGCTTAAGGTGGGCAGTATAGAAGTGGGCCTGTAACTGTTTAGATTGCAGGGATCACCAGACATAAATAATGGAATGATACACATGGTTTTCCATGCAGCAGTGTAAACTCCCTGCATAAGTGACATATTAAAGAGATGCATTATTGGAGCTGTATGATGGTAGTGCCCAAATTTCAGAAAAAAGGGTGCGTCTATGAGGTAAAGAGTTGAAGGTCTTGCTGAAGTTGATACAGGATAGCAGTCGCTTGGCCTTTATCAAATGTCCTGGTGACCCAGTTTAAAAAGTCAATCAGGTTTGTCTGGCAGGACCTCTCTGACACAAACTTATGCTGCCTTGTGTCCTGGAGCAAATTATCTTCTACAAGGTTCACCAGTCTCTCTTTCAGGAAAGTCTCCATCATCTTGCCCATTATTGAGGTCAGGCTGACAAGCATGTAGTTCCCTGTTTTATCCTTCGACCTACTTTTATGGAGAGAAGCCACAAGTGCAGTTCTCCAATCCTGGGGCATGGTCCCTGACTCCAGAAAGGTGTTACACAGGTCTGCCATGGGATCCCTCAGAGCTTCTGCTCATTACAAACATTGTCTTGTGCCCATTGTGGGCATCACAAACAGCCATGAAAGCCAATCATGAAGCAGCTCAATAATCACACACATTGGGCCCTATACACTAATGAGGCTAAGTGGCTATGTGCACATATCTGGGGTGCACAACCACTTCACACCCTATGTGCCCGCCACACGGGATGCACCAAGGGGGTACACTGCACATATGTGTCCAATCCCCCAGCCACATAAAGAGCAATCTGTCAGGGTGGGCGAGGGGGCGTGCCAGCTGTAAGCGCCGTTCATCATGGTGAGTAGGGCTGCACATCGGGGCACGTAGGGGTCAGGCAGGTATGCCATGGACAGCCCTGCTGTAAGTGCCCGTACACGCCAAGTCCTCATGCATACTGGACTGGAGAAGGAGCCCATGAGTGGGAATGAAGCCCCCCATAGCTGTGGCCACCTCGACCCTGAACCCCCTGGCAGACACTCTTGCACTCTATGGGGTGATCCCTGCTGCTGCCCCCCCCACTACACTTTCACACCCATGCAGCCAAGCACCCAGTAGTGCGAAGCATAGGCATTGGTGGGGCACAGCCACGCACTACCCCTACCCATATCAGCAGGTGGGGCACCAGGTACCCAAAGGCCAGAGGCACAGCCCTTCATATGCCCCCATGGCTGCCAGCCATCTGACTTTCCCAGGGTCGCACAGCTGGATGTGCTCCTGCAGAGGTCAGGTGGCCAGCGGCCATGGAGTTGTGTGGAGAGCTGTGCAGCTGGCCATCGGGCACCTGGTACACAACCTGCAGGAATGGGTAGAGTGTTGTGGGGGGCACCATGACACATGTCTTGGATGGGGGTTACAGGGTTCAGGGGTCACCTGCTTGAGGCAACCAGTGCACCAGTGTACGGTCTGTGCATTGAGGGGGTTCCTTTCTCCATGGGGGCTGGGGTGACCTGGGCTGGGGACCATTGCTTGGCTGGCCCCCCTGCACTGGAAACATCGACATTGGCATTGCACTCGATGGGTCAGTGCCATGCTGGTTCGGGTGTCTGAGGGTGCAATTCACACACCCAGATCCATGCCCAGCTGCACAGGTGATCCACCATGGACCCAGGGTGGGCATCCAATTGGATGCCCAGCTGGGTCCGCATCACGTGCCCCGGCTGCCCTCGTGTGGACCTGTGCACCAGGTGGGAAGGACACAGACAGGTGGCAGCTGGTAGTGAATTCCATCCGGTACACACCTGTCTGCAGGTGCAGAGCTATGCAGGTGGATTACATGCCTCTGGTATGTATAACCCACCCATTCATGCATAGGTCCAACTATGCCAGACCTGTAGTATACTTCATGAATGACCCTGTAGACCACTTGCAAAGCAGGATATAGGTATGGGGAATGTGTGTGATGCTCCAGCTGCTTCACAGATGGCCTGCAGAAGTGTTCACAAAACCTGCTACTTTCCCAGCAAAATGGCCCCTATTCACCATGGGGTGGAGTGGCTATGTGCACATTTTCGGATGTGCAACCACTCTGCACCCAACATGCCCCCCACGCAGGATGCTCTAAGGGGTGCATGCAGCACATATGTGCCTCATCCCCTAGCCACATGAGGAGCAACATGCTGGGGGAGGGCGAGGGGTGGGTGGCACTACACACCATGCACTAAGGTGTGTCATGCTGGCCACGGGGTGCTTAGGGGGGCTCAGGGTATGCAAGGGAGAACCCTGCCTAATCTCCCTATGCACCTCATACACACCACAGGACCCACCAGGCTACAGGGAAAAAAGCCCATCCACCCTCCTTGGCCTCTACATAGGGCCACCCAGTACCTCCCACCTGCCCCAGCACACAGTGGTGTGCGGCCCCATATAGCCACCTGGCACCCCCTCAAACCTACACAGTGGCACCAGCACACAGATGCAGCCTCCAGCCACTGGCACATAGATGCAGGCCCCAGCTCCCCACCAATGGCCCACCAGCATTTGAACCCCCACCCATCCCACTGCACTGATTGGTGCTATCCAAGGGCCAGCGGCATTGCCCTCCTTCACCTGCCACAGCAGCCGACTGTCAGACATCTGTAGGGTGCACTGCCAACATGCACCCTGCTGTGCAAGGCATCCAGTGTGGGACCCAGTCTGGGCATCCGATTGGATGCCTGGCTGGACCCGCAACCCTGCCACAGGCTGCACAGTGGAGTCCTGCACACCTGGGGGGGTGGGGTCATGGACAGGTGGTCAGCAGTCATGGATGCCACCGGTGCACACCAGTCCGCAGGTGCGGAACTCCACGGGTGGGTAACGTGCCTTCGGTACATATTACCCACCTAACAGGGCAAGTCACAACATAGGAAACAGCTCTGGCACTCTGATTATTCAGCTGCTTTGAAAGTGTCAAACAGGGTAATGTTTGAAGTACTCTGCAAGTCCTAGACAGACACAACCAATCTACAAAGCACAGTTGAGTTACCCATTAGGCCTTCATATCTCACTGAATAATTTTCTCTCAACACTTCTTAAATAAGTGACTCCATGTTTCATTTAACATCAAACAAAACATGTATTATTAAGGGAGGTATTCATTCAATACAGTGCATTATTAGTGGAGGTATTCACACAATGCACAGTCATTCCATTTGTTAAAAATACTTTCACTGTGGGAGGCAAGCCCATCTGTACAGTGGTACAGCTACTGTTCGTGACACTGACAACCCAGGTTGAGGAATGAGCTTGGGTTGTCATGGGACAGCCAGAGACAGGAAGAATCAATTATCTTAGCAGATGGTCACCTCCACTGTAAGTGGTTGCCAGATGTCATCATGTGAGTGCAAACTAAATAGCCACAGGTGGAATTACCCATTAGTGACATCATTAGGGAGGGATGCCGGCTGGTGCCACATGCCACACACTTGCATGCACCCACTGGAGCATCCTTGCCACTGCTGGTCTTGGGGAGTTGGATAAAAAAAAGAAATAGGACCCCAAGAGCAACAGGATGGTTCCAGTCTTCCTCAGGCCCCACACCTTCAAATTTGACTCTCTCTCCACCTGTATTTGGTCTCCTATGGAAAAGTTGCCTACCCCTTTGGTAACTTATGGAAGAATTTGGCAGGGTGTATGTCTGGGGTGAAGGCAGGTGATGGGGCTGGGGAGAATGGCAGAAGGGGGCAACCTGAGACTGAAGGGACATATGTAATAAAAAAAAAACTTTTATTTCATTACCAGCACAAAGTGCAATGAGACCAACGTCCATGGGTATACCCGGTAACTTTAATAAATTCCCAAATTTGCCAGAGAGCTTCCTTTTATATGCAACAATAATGAGGATGTCTAACCTTGACACTTTCATTATTACTGCATATAAAAGGAAGATCTCTGGCAACTTTGGAAACTTTTTAAAGTCACCTGATTATTCCTTTGTTTGTCACGCCACATTATTTGAGTTCACTTTCCAAGCCTAAGGGTCGGTACTGACATATATACATAACTCTAACCACTAGGCAGTATAGACTATTGGTTAGCATAATGAGCTGTGAATGAACTTGGTACATCCAACAGAGCTGGGTTTGAATCCCACAACCTCCACCTGCATACTGTGTGACTCTGAGCAAGTCAGTTAATCCCCAGTGCTCCCGGGTTGCCTTTGATAACAGGCACTCATGCCTAGTGGGTATTACCCAGTTCCCAAAAGGATAAATAAACAAAAAATCTGATTGAGCCTGTCCACCTTTTCCTTATCCTCCTAATCCTTCTCCCATCTTCAGTTCGGCTATTCCTTCTTTAGTTTTGCATTTTTGACATTTATAGTGAAATAAAATGTTTAACCCTTCTTCAGTGTGAATTCCTGCAGGAACTGACAAGCTCATGTTGGCCTGGTGTTGGATTCTGGGGGAGCAGAGCAGCAAGATGGCAGCACTGCTGCTCCACTCCTTACCATGCTAATGACTGTTTTGGGCTTTAATTCTTTTTAAGCTTTGCTTCGCAGCCTCCTGAATGAAACAAAAGTTTTTTTTTTAATATCAGGGTTGCAGCAGTGAGCTCTCTAGTTGTGTACTGTTAGTGAACAGTGCTTTTTGAGAGAAACACTATGAGTTCTCTAAGTTGGTGATCCGAGACATAGTCCATGCTGTGTGGGAAACTGGCTGGTCTCTGAATGAGGATGACAGCCAATGTTAATGTTGATGATTTTGGGTGCACTGTTTGTGCTAATATGCCTGTTATTTCCTCGAAAAGGTATGTCATAGTTGCCTGGGGAAGAGAGGTTTGACCTAATAGACCACACTGTATTCAGAATTACTACGCTCAGAGGAGTGTTCTTTTTCTTTTACAGGTGTACCAGTATTGAACAGCTAATTGCTGTCCGAGTTGTGGAGACAGAATGAGATTGGTGGAGCCGAGAAGCCATGATAGAAGAAAAGCAGTAAGTGTCAGAGATTCTGAGGCAGGAGATCAGGTAATCCTGTAGAAGGAGACCAGTGAGCTTTCACTGATCCACAGATAAACCTGTCCAAGAGAAATGTGGTTTGCTCTTTACTTTTTTGATTTACAAAGACTACTAACAAAGGTGAGAAGATACTTAGAGTACCTGTACGTATAGAGAATACAAAGAGTAAAGATGACTGGAGATTTAATGTACCTGGAATAGGATCCTGATTATGGAGAGACCTAAAATTTATAGATTCTGGTAATGATGTATTGCCATGTGGCAGTTGTTTTGGTGCCTACGAACTTAGTTTAGAAGTGTTCCTATGAATGAAAACTGGAGCAACATAATGCAATTAGAGGTATGCTTATAAGTGACTCCATCTGGCCGAGTCTGCAACTGAGCTTACAACGAAGTCTTGGAAAGCCCTACAGGAAATCTGAGGCATTTTGTTTTCTGCTATCCTTTATGGCAGGTACAACTTCTTATACATTTTATATAGCTGCCTCCTCGGACTAATTCTATGGATTTACAGTACTATGGAATTTTGATGTGCTTTGGGCACTTTATGCCAAGAAAACTTCGCTGTCTCTTCCCACTGTAAGCAATCATACCTGACAGGGTGGGCAGTACTGGAAAATACCAGACTGCCTAGGGGCATAATGAAGCCCGACGCTGTAGGTGGAGGACCTTATAGACCATGGAAGGTCCGGTATTTCATATACTGTCCACCTTGGAGGGTATTATTGCACTTAGAAAATGGGCTCTGTAATAAAAAAAAAAAGTTGAATAAAAAATTGTTAATAAACAATTAATTTAAATTAAGTTTTGTAATAAAATAGTTCTGCATTATAATGAGTTTTTTTAGGAGGTTTGTCCTATTGGAGACCCTGTAGTTAAAAAAGCTGGTTGTATGCACTTACGCCCTCTGTCAACCCTTCATTATGCAGCACTTTATTTCAAGGATCCAGTCTGCTTTTTGATTAATTTTGCTTTTTTAACCCTCTCCCAAGCACACAGTTGTATTTATTTATTGTTTTGTGACCGACGCATACTATGGATAGTGAGCAGGACAGCATGTGCTGAATAGTTTTGTAGCTTGCAAGTGGGCCACCACATTATTGATGAGGACAGGGTCTAAAAAAGCAGGTATTTTGTTTCTCTTGCTGCCATTTTCTATAGCAGAAACTTAGTGCTCTTTTAAATCATGACTGCCCCTCGCATTAGTAATTAGCACTGGAAAGTCACAAACGGGTATTGGAGTTAGTAGAAACCGTGGCTGTACAATTATTAAGGCCCTGATGCAGATTCCAGCTCCCGATGGAGCTCTTGAGAGCCGGTGAGTGCTATTGGACAAGGGTACTGAAAACAGAAGTGGTATTGGCATGGGGTACCTCTCAGTGAAATTGGGGATGATGGCCAGTCGAAGTGAATTTGGTAGCTCAGCTACCAAGAAGCCATAGGAAGTGCTAAGGAGATAGTTTCAATGCTTTATCTTTTAAAAAAAGTGATGCGTTTTATTTTTGTCCGAACTGGGCTGCAGTCAGGGCAAGAGGGGTTTCACGCAATAGTGGTGAGCACATGACATGCTACCGCTACTATTTGAATGCTGACACTTTTTTTTTTAAATAGCGTTCAATATAGATTTGGAAAAAAAAACAAATGGAGCAACTGAATGCTGCCTGGGGAGTGGGGTGGGGTGAAATTAAGTGACGGGAAAGGATTGCCATATGTCTCACTAACCGAGACAACAACATGTTGGTAGCTTAAAATTCAACATTCTGTGGGCACATGCATTTTAGAATGAAATCAGGCAACAGAGACTGGGACTCATTATTTCCCAGTCTCTATTGCCTGATACCAGACTGGGTGGTGGTTGGCATCATCCAATCAAAAACAAGAATTTTCCCTACCCATTTTCTAATAACATATTAACTGTACACTTCCAGCTTCCAGCTTGGATAAAGTTTGTGCCTGTACTTAAAAACTGAATTGGACCTGTGTAATGGCTGTTTATTGGATGCATGTTTCAAAAGTTTTGTATATATTGATAAGATGATCCATCGTCAAAAATTGATCAATGAAAGATATAGAACAAATAAAAGGAAATATTGGTTAAATAATTGAGTAACAGAGATTTGGAATATGCTGCCTTGTGAGGTTGTGAAGAGCAAAACTATGTTGGAATTTTAAACGAATCTAGATACATTTCTTTTAAGTAAAAATATTACTGGGTATTCATAAATTATGATTGGCGAGCTCATGGACTAAATGTCTTTAATGCTCTGTAATATCTATGTAATCTATGTAATCTATGATTTCTGTCCTCTTTGAAAAACCCAAACAACAGGACTCTCTATTATGGAAGGCTATTGTTTTTACTGATCTAGCAGCACATTAAAGTATCAATTTAGTGATAAGATGATATCTGTTCTTTTGAAAACTATTTACTGGTTATTTAACCTTATGTGGAAAACAAGGACCAAATTCTGTAATTAGGTGTGAAAGGTGACATAACATAGGACTTATTCTGTATTTTTAGAACTTATTTAGAATTGATTTGCTTTTATACAGTAGTGCTAACTTAAGGGTTGTTATAATTTAGGAGCTAACTTAAACTTAATGATCTTTGCTACATATATAATTTAATTAGGCAAAATCTGTGGCACTAAACAGCTCTCTTATGTAAATAGTCTTTTTTTTTTTCCCTATTATCTTATTTATGCCCCCTATGAGCTCTGAAGCTGCTTCTCCTTCAGGCCACCATGGACCATAAACATTCTACCTAATATCTCCCCCTCGACCACCTACCTCATATCTGCAGCCTTCCATGGGGTAGCCCAGAGTAACCCTTCACTGGGTGGATCACTCTCCTCTGAGGGGGAAGGCATCGGTGGGAGGAGACCAGCACACTATTCCTTTTCAGTCCTGGGTGCTGCTAAGGCATTCTGTGGCTTCTGGAGAGTCTTTGGAGGTGCCCGGGGCCAGCAGCCATTATCTGGCTAGTCTTCGGAGTGGTTTCCTGTTTTCTGTTTTTTTTTCCTGTGATGCGCCACTCATGTAGTGCCTCCAGTCTCCACTGGGGGCCACTACCGAGCAAGGCCATTCCCAAACCCACCCCAGGATAGGAGAGCAGTCTATTGAATGCGCAATCCTATCCTCCCTCTGCCTACCCCCAGTGAGCTGAGTCCGTTCCTGAACCCAGGTCACTGGCGTGGGTCGAGGTAAGGGGCCAGCACCTCAACCCTCTATGCCACTGGGCCAGCCTAAATAATCTTTTTAATTAATGTGAACCTTGCTAGCTTAGGAAATACTTTTATAATATAAATCCTGGCTAGTTGAATGAGATAGTATGGTACTATAGAATATATTTAGCTCCTATAATTTTCTAAATTAACCCTGTTTCATGCAGTACATTTTATTTAAGTGATTAATTGAAGTCTATAAATGTATATTCTGCATATTTGTATTTTTTATGTTGAATGATTGTATAGTGTTTTTATCTGTTTCCTAATGACTTGTAGTCAAACAAATAAACTTAAACTGAGACTGGTGTTGGATGCTGCCAGACTCCTCATGCTGGGAGATTAACAATGAAACCTGGCTCCTTGGTTAACAGTTCTTCTAAATGATGTCAGTTCTGGGCCTTGCACAGGCAATTACCTATGGTGCCCATCTTCATGGTCATGACTTGGACCTGGTCTTCACATTGGGTCTTGACATGAGCAAGGTCAAGGTTTATCCAGTCATTTGGTCAGATCAACACACTGGGGCCCAATATTCAAAGGGTGACTCAGGACTTAAACTAGCCCTGCATCAAAGCCTGCACCAGACACACTGGTGCACTGCATGCCCAATTCTAAAAGGTCACATGGATTTGCAACACTTTACCTTCCTTTTTTATGGTGACTTGTGCCAAATATTTGGCACAAACCCTGTAAAAATGTTAGCAAAGTTAGACCAGGAAAAGCTGGTCTAACTTGGGCCAAGTGGTGTACAGGATCGAGAATCCCAATTGCTGACTGGGAAATGCCACAAGCCCCATGTGTCATGTGTTCAGCACACCCAGGGCTTGTGGTATTCTAAACCTTTTGAGAATTGGGCACACTGTGTTTTTCCTTTTCAGGGTCCCCCATAATAATAGCTACTATGGAGATGGCTCGATAATGACATAAATACAGTCTGGAGCATAGCAAGCTTCTGGCAGTACTGGACCTTCTGCCCGTGATTAGAACTTGTGCACAGGAAGGTAAGAAGGCTCTTAAGTGCCATAATACAGCTCTTGCAGCTGCCTTGGACTCCCTGGCTTCTTAATGTGTCAATCCCTTAACATCCCTCTTATGCTCACCATGGTGTTGTGATCAGTTGAGGCAGTTGAAGACTAATGGATGGAAGTTTGAGCATTCTTGGTGGAGGCCAAAGTCAGAGGAGGACAAACTGGCACTGATGGCCCAGTACAGTGAGTATGAGCAGGCAATCACCTTAAAAAGTCAAAGTTCCTGTCAAGAGTGATTCGGTGTGAAAGAATCAGCTAGTCTCAATTCTTTCACTCAATAGACAGATTGATTAATCCTCTGAATGAATTTTTGTCAGCAGATAAGTACGAACAGTTTAACCAGGTAATTCTTGTCATGGTGTCCTCCATCTGTACTAGCATTTCCTTAAGTGACCTATCATGGGCTGGTGGTATCTAGTTGGTGCTGGTCTTAGGTAATCCAAACCAGTTCCAGCATACACAACCCTACCAGAGCTAACTTTTTTTTTTGTATAATCCTTTTATCCCCTATCACCCAGTCGCCGACTCCTTTGGGCGGCCAATCCATCCCACCGCTCTCCCATTCTGCCATTCTGCCATCCAGTGCCCCTGCTGCCTGATTGGCCCAAATTATCACTTTGTTGGGAGGCCCCCCAATTATCCATGGGGCAAATGGGAGGGAGATCGAAGTGCCCAAAGGCACTTCCTCGAATCTATGCCAGGCAGTGAAAATGCAGCTTGGGGGCTATCCCAGCTTCGCCGCATGGGAGGTGGGCCGCCATCATCCAGCTGGCTCGGGTGGCCATTTTTCTTTTTCTCTGCCCTCCAACACCTGCCCTGATTGGACCTGAACTAGGTGGTGACCTGAGGTGGGGATGTGCGGAGGGGTGTTGAGGCCTCACTCCACCTTGCCCATCCCCAAATCCACCTCCAGGTGCCAAGGCCTGTCCCACCCCCCCCAGGTGGGAAGCATCCAATGGACACTCTGGAATCACACCCTGCCAGTCTCCGCTCCTGACACGTGGGCTCGGGGCACGAACCCAGGTCACCAGCATGCCGAGCGAACCCCTTCACTTCTCGCTTGGTGCCACAGAGCTGGCCCAAGGCTAACTGTCATGTAAAAAACAAAGTATTCTGCAGACATCATTACAAACTGCCAAGCTGTAGAAACATAGAAATATAGAATTTGATGGCAGATAAGGACCACTTGGCTCACCCAGTCTGCCCATTTCCCTACCTAATGGATAAGCTGCAGATCCTAGTTAACCAGCAGCCTACTTCTTTCTATCCCCACCCCCTAGAATTGCCTTATGGCTGTCCCATGCATGCTTGAATTCAACCACTGTTTTTGACTCCACAACCTCCTCCTGAAGGCCGTTCCATGCATCCACAACCCTCTCTGTGAAAAAATACTTCCTTACATTACCTCTGAGCTGCCCCTCCATCTTCAAATTGTGCCCCCTTGTTCTTGCACACCTCTTTTTTTGAAAGATGTTACCCTCTTGGACTTTGTTGATTCCCTTGAGGTACTTGAACATTTCTATCATGTCCCCCCTTCTTTCCTCGAGGCTATACATATTAAGCTCCTTTAGTCTCTCTTCATATGTCTTCTGGTGCACCCCTGCACCATTTTAGTTGCCCTCCTCTGGACATCTTCCATCTTGTCTATGTCCTTGCAGACTGGGTCTCCAGAACTGCACACAGTACTCCAGATGGGGTCTCACCAGCTGTCTGTACAGAGGGATAACAACTTCCTGTTTTCTACTGGTGATGCCTCTCCCTATGCATCCCAGTATCCCCCCAGCCATCCTTACTGCCCTCTCACATTGCTTGCCCACCTTTAAGTCATCTGATATGACTACCCCAGGTCCCTTTCCATTTTTGTTGTTGTTAGTATCTCACCCCCCATTGTGTACTCTTCCCCTGGGTTTTTGTTTCCCAGGTGCATTACCTTGCACTTCTTAGCATTAAATCTAAACTGCCATACATTTGACCATTCCTCTAACCTTGCCAAGTCCCTTCTCATCCTTTCCACCCCACCTTGTGCATCAACTCTGTTGCAGATCTTTGTGTCATCTGCAAAGAGACATACTTTTCCTTCCAGTCCCTCTGCAATGTCACTTACAAAGACATTGAAGAGGACCGGTCCTAATACTGAACCCTGCGGCAACCCACTAATAACCCCCCGTTCTTCAGAGTGGACTCCATTTACTATTACCCTCTGTGTCCTATTCTCCAGCCAATTCTTTACCCAGGCTATCATCTTGGGATCCACTCCCAAGCTGGCTAACTTGTATATTAATCTTTTGTGTGGGACTGAGTCAAATGCCTTGCTAAAGTCTAGGTAGGCCATGTCCACAGCCCCTCCCTGATCTACTACTTTGCTCACCCAGCCAAAGAAATATATTAGATTCATCTGGCATGACCTTCCTGCTGTGAATCCATGCTGCCTTGGGTCCTGTGCTCCTCTGGCCTCAAGGTACTCAACAATTCTTTCCTTCAGAAGTGATTCCATCATTTTCCCTATCACTGAGGTTAAACTAACTGGTCTGTAGTTTCCCACTTCTGCCCTGCTCCCACTTTTGTGAAGGGGAATCACATCTGCCCTCCTCCAGTCCTCAAGTACCACCCCATCCTCCCATGATTTGTTAAAGAGGGTAGTCAGTGGTGTCACTAGTTCTACCCTTAGTTCTTTTAGAATTCTGGGATGAATCCCATCAGGCCCCATTGCTTTGTCCACCTTCAGTTTTAGGAGTTCTTTCAGAACCCTTTCTTCTGTAAATGGGCCGGTATCAACTTCTGTCCTCCTACTTCTTTAACTGATGACAGTTCCAAAGACATCTCACCTTGAGGCACATGTTTCTGGAATGACAACTAAGTCCAGGTGTGTTTCTGCAACCTGTGCCTGAAGATCCACCACTTTGTTGCCCAGGCTCCTGTCATTGGCATATATGGCTTTATATGTGTCTGTTGCCCTTTCATATGTTTGTTTGAGTCCATGCCTGTCCTGTGCTCCAGTATGTGTTGCCCACCTTGTCCCTGTTCATTGGTGGTGCTTTTATAACATGTCTGCTGTTTTTGTGACCCTTCTATTCTTATTCCTCTTACTACTCCCTCTCTCCCCCTGTCTATCCCAAGAGTACTGTTCTGGGGGGCCCTATAGTTCTCTCTGTGTGAAAGCTTTGGACCCTGTACACTATTGAAACCTTTCCATCAAGTTAGTTTAAATTCTTGCTGACATACTCCTTCAGTTTCCTTCATATTTCCTTGGTTTGCCTTCACTGAGATGTAGGCAGTGCAACACATACAATGCTTTATCCTCCCTGGATGTTCCCCAGTCTTGTAAAATCTCATAACATTGCTCACTGCATGATCCCTTTAGGCAGATGTTGAAATCTGCAATCATGGTCTTGCTAGTCTGACTACTTTGTGGAACCTGTCGTTCTTCTGATATGACTTCTTAGGCAGCCTTTGCCCTGAACTTTTCTCACAGCACCCTGAATTTTTCCTGTACTTCTGCTACCTTACATTCCTCTAGATCCGTGATTCCCAAATAGATCACATGGTCTAGCTTTCCATTAAATCATCCCATATGGTATATGCATGGACCCTGGGTAGTATCATCTCCTTTATCATATCTGGAAGGAGCATTGCCTTCCTTCTGTCAGTCTCTCAGCTCCAAACCAGCCTCCTCATCCCCCTAACAACTGAGACCTCATTCACTAAGACTCTTATACTAATCTTTTGACCTTCTGTCTAGCCCCCAGCAGGCTCATCCCATGATGACTGAGCCACACTGCCAGGCTCATTTGACATGGATAGGACCTTATTGTTTGGGGTTTGTGCCTGATCCCTGTTATCAGTCTTGAGCCGGTGTGAAGAAACCCCCTCCAATGTCTTCAGAAGCTGATATTTGTTCCTTGTCCCCATACCCTGGATCTGGGCTTGTCCCTTCCCAGCTATCTTCCCCTGCCTCCCTACCATACACCATCTTGTCACTGAAGGCCTCTGGGGTCTATGAGGGAGAGGTGTCCTGGCCACTGGTTCCCAATTAATGGGAGCACCCTCCATCTAGTGAGCTCAATTCTAAGTTGGTTCACATCCACTACTAGGAATGCTAGTGTCCTATAAGCTGGCCAACCTATTTCTCAGAGCATCCTCATGAAGATGGTCATGTCACATCCTTGACAATTCTCTACCTGAACAACCCCCAATGCCTATCAAATTTCTTGTTTATCTTTCTATTTCCAGCTTCCTTATACTCATAACAATGTAATGAAACAGTAACTGTTTGAGCAAACAATGACCCATGGTGGGCATTACTGTTTCATCTCCCTTTCTGGATGGGTATAGGTGGAGAGCTGTTGAGCCGTGGCAGGTTTGTGGAACCCAGGTGCACCAGGGTTGTAAGAGATGCAGCTGCCATTGAATTTATTTTCCCAGGTATAAAGGAATTATGAGTAGCATGGCCACTTGTCATTTGTAGTTATTGGGTGAATTGGATTATAGGCAGTCTGGCAACCATTTAGTTTAGGTTCCTGGGTTCACCTGTATCTCATGTGGTGTGGCCAGCATTCGGTTGCAGTTACTGGGTGCACTGAGATCATGGGCAGTGCGGTCACTGTTGAACTAAAGTTCCTGGATGCAACAAGATTTTAGGTAGTGTGGTAACCATTCTGTTGAAGTTCTCAGGTGCAACAGAATCTTGGGCATTTTTTTTTATTAAATTCTCTGATTACAAATACCTTTGAGCAGAAACTGCTCATTTACAAAGGTTCCACATCAAAGGATGAGGGTCAGCATACATACAGAGGTAGAAAAAGAATGCACAATAAACAACCAAAACAACTAAAAGAAAAAATAAAGATACTCAGTTATAACATACTTTGAGATAATATTCATATAACGAGCAGCTTGAGTAGGCAGCTGGCTGCGGTAACAATAAGAGATAGAGGACACCATAGGCAGTTAGTATTGCAGGCTTGCGACCGGGAGAGAAAGTTGGCAGAGCTAATGGGCCACTGTCGATGGTGGTGAAAAATGTCTTGTACCAGTGGAGATGCAAGTAGGAAAGGACTCACAAGGAAGGCCCAGTGCCAGAGGGAATGAGACTGGGAAAGGGCGGCTGTGAGACATGAGTGAGCTGGGAGGTGTTTAGAGATCTCTGTTCAGAGAAGAAGTCACATTGAGTGGTAGAGGTGAGGTAAAGTTTGAGATTCCTTTGAAGGGTCCAAGTGTAGTAGAAAAGTGCTTCTTTATTGAGGGAATTGAACCATTGAGCGGCTCTATAGATAAAGGACCGCTGACCCATGGAGGTACGACATCTAGGAACCTGAAAGGTTAGAGATTGGGCACCGAGTGTTTGTTGAGTGCCACTGTAGGTAGTAAGGAGTGAGCTAACACCAAGTGGCATGAGACCGAGGCGAATCTTTTTGGTAAGTAAGCAGGTCTGGTATTGTAGTCTGCTGAGTAGGTAGGGCATCAGGGCCACAATTCAGCTTATCAAGTGCACTAAGGTCATGGACCATTCAGCCACCATTCAACTTACTATTTCACCAACTGACATGGTCAGATGGATCCTGAACTTTCTGTGATATCTAGAGAAATTCCATGCCACCTGCAGTACCACTGTAGAGCTATCAGAGTGAATCTCTTTAGAAATATTGCAACATATCTGGAAATATCTGACCATGTCAATTACAGCAACTGTACAAGGTGCATCAGGAACATGAGTGGAGCAGCTGCTATTAAACATACTGGGTACACTGAGATTACGAGTGGCCACCATTCAGTTGATGTTCCTAGGTGCACCATGATCATGGATGGCACAGCCAACAGTTCAATTTAGCTTCCCAGATGCACCAGGATCAGGGGCAGTATGGCCATCATACAGTTGAAATTCCATGGTGCAATGGGATTGTTGCTGGTGCAACCACCTTTCAAATTATTGAGTGCACAGGGATCATAGGTGGCAATGTTTTAGTTTAAGTTCCTGGGTGCACAAGGATTGTGAGTGGTATGGCCACCTAGTCAGTGGCAGGATGATGTTTGCAGGCAAGTTGGAGAAATCAATTCCAAATCAAAGCTAGCAATGCTGGTGTTTTCATGTGGGTGGGGGAAGGAAGTAACAAGTGCTGCTGAGTGAAAAGAAAAAATGTGCACACACCATAACTGGAACTTGAAGAGTTTCATTGAAATAGTTACAAGCATGTAGTACCACATATGCTGAACACCCCTACATAGCACAACATGGCTTCATCAGGGAGCCTCTGATGAAGCTATTTGGCACTACATAGGGGTGTTCAGCATGTTTGCCACTGCCTGTTTGTAACTATTTAAATTAAACTCATCAAAATTCCTGTTATGGTGTGTGCACCCTTTTTTCTTTTTGTGTGTGCCTGTTCACAACCTTCAAGGGTGGCACCCTTAGTTTGCTCTGGTGTCTGCAGTCCCCAGTGGTCTTCTCTGAAGTGCTGCTGAGTGTCTGGGAAAAGCAGGAGGAAGAAGTTATCATAGTCAGCAATAGCCACTGAATGGCTTAAGTAAGCCAGCATTGTGTTTTGGAGTGTGGGGTGACCAGAGGCAAAAAGAGCTGCTGAGCAGCATACTTACTGACTCACTGAAAATACATTGGCATAAGTGTTAAATTCTGATCAGGGTTATGGCAGATGACACCTTTGAAAAATGTACATACAAATGTAAATCTTAATCTACATCATTGAACAGGTTCAGAAAAATAAAAAGTAGTATTTACTTGCAGTGCAGTTTCTGTTTAGCATACTCATTTGCATGTGTGCAATCACTAACTTTGCACTGCCACCTAACCCAATTTGCACCATGCAAACTGAGGTTTTGAATATAGAAACATATACTTTTAATCAGATAAGGACCACTTAGCCCACCCAGTCTGCCCATTTTTTCCCTACCTATACAGTCACGGTAGACCCTACCTGATCTGCGAATGTTGCACCACCACAACCCCCTGGCTTTCCTACCAAGATTCCTTTGTGCCTATCTCATGCCTGCTTAAAGCTCACCACTGATTTTGCTCCCACCACCTCTGCTGGAAGACTGTTACAGGCATCTGTTATTGTTTCAATGAAGAAGTAATTTCTTACATCCCTCTCAAGTTTCACTCTTCCAGCTTCATTACATGCCCTCTTATACTGGTGCAACTTCTCTTCTGAAAAATACTCCCCTTCAGTACCTTGTTCACCCCTGTGAGGTACTTATAGGTCTCTATCATGTCTCCTTTCTCTGTCTTCTCTTCTCTGGTGTAAATAATAAGATCCCTCAGTCTCTCCAAATAGGGTGTATGATGCAAACCTGCATGATTTTAGTTTACCTCCTCCAGACAGCCTCTACCCTCTTTAAGTCCTTCCTGAGATTTTGTCTCCAGAACTGGACACAGTACTCCAGGTGGGGTCTCACCAGTGATCGATACTATGGAACACACCTCTCTCCCTCTGCTAGTGATTCCCATCCCTATGCACCCCAGCATCCTGTTGGCTCTGCCTACTGCCTTCAGGGTGCTGGGGTGCATAGAAAGGGTATTCATAAGCAGAAAGAGAGAGGTGGTGTCATCACTGAATTGATCATTGGTGAGACCCCACCTGGCGTACCATGCTTAGTTCTGGAGACCACATCTCAAGATGGCATAGACAGGATAGAGTGTGTCCAGAGGAGGCAACTAACATGCTGCAGAGGTTTCATCATAAGCCCTATGAGATGAGACTGAAGGATCTCAATATGTAAGAAGCCTTGCACTAAATTTACAGTCAAGGCGCAGACTTAACTTTATGATCATCTGGCCCAATATATAGTATATTACTTGATGAAATGTCAAGAAAAAATCTAGACATTTTAATGACTGACAAAGGTCACCTGACCATGCATTAAAACTCCTTAAACACACAGTCAGGTGCTGAATCCCATTCTCTTTCCCCAGAAAACTACTTAGAGACATTTTATAAGTGTAATGAGCCCTTCCAGGGTGTGCAGCATAGGATTTGAATGCATTTCTCGGGGTGTAAGGACACCTGGCCCTCTGCCTCCTGCCTTACTACACCCCCGGGTCATGTATTTAAATCCTATAATTCACGCCTTGTTGTGGCTTATTACTTACTTAAGATCTTATTTAAAAATCTATTTTATAAAAAATACATTTGTACAGCATAGCTTTATTCTATAAGTGACAATTCTTAATATTTTTACTAATGCATTTCCTCCATATTTGCTTCCAAATTTATATCCATCTGAGTTTTACTTATCAAGTTTGGGTTTCTATGGTGCTCATTATATGAGAATGACTTCCTCTTCTCTTTATATTGATTATAATGGCATGCCAAATTGTTATTTACTGCATATCACATCAAAAACAAAGCCTTTTAGGTGAAAGTAAGTTCACATGTGAAGATTATTTGGGTTCATTGTTACTTTCTTTGTAAGCATTATCTGTTTCAGTCCTATATTTTAATAGCTCCAGCATCACTATTCTGAATTTCAACATGCAAATTAAAGGGAACATAAACCCTGTTGTTTACAGTTGTGTTAATATAATTGTTAATTTGGACAAATGTGAAATCTGCCTAACATCCCAGTGCATTGTTTTTTTTTCCTTTGTTTGTTTTGAAAAAGTCCTGTTGTTCTTTATTTAGTGACCCCTTTTAATGCAGACTTTTTTAAAACCACTATTCATGCCGGCCCGGTGGCACTGAGGGTTGAGGCACTGGGCGCCACACCTCGCGTCACGCCAGCGACCCGGGTTGGGGAATGAGCCGGTGCTGAGGTCATGAGAGGGTAGGATCGAGCATCCGTGGGACAGCTCTCCTCTCCTCTCCCTGGGGGATCCAGGGCATCCCGGCGCAGGAGTGACCCCAGTGGAGACCGGAGGTACTTCCGCTGCTGGAAGCACAAGCTCAGCCGGAGGCAGACGCCTTGCCAGAACGTGGGTGGGCACGCGCACGATCATGGCCATTGGTGTCAATGCACGCCTGCCGGCTTCAGGGGAAAAAGTGGAAAAAGGAGGGCACTGGTTGTGGCAGCATGATGGCCGTCTCCATGAGGAATCTCCCGGTACCTGGGTGCATGGCAATACTGGATCCGGAATGGGTGGGTTGAGCTCTGGAGGGAGTGCTCCCCACCCCCCCGCCATGGGGGGTAAGCCGCAGGGGTAGCCGCGTGGCCTAATTAGGTGGCTGGGGGGTAGTCCAAGGGGACGGCGGCCGGACAGACCTGCGGGAGATGCCAGGATGTGGCAGGTAAGCAGATCAGTGGCCCTGGGGGGACAAAAATAGAAGCAAAAAAAAAACACTATTCATATTTCAATTAGGCAGCAGCTCCAAAACCCTGTGATATCAATTGAGCTGAAGCCCTGCGTGGGAATCTTCACTGTCGGCTGATGTTCCGTTGATGTCATTGGATACTGTTTCATTGTAGTCTTCTGCTCAGCTAATGTTAGTGAGTCCCAAGACTGCTTAATAAAAAATTATAATAATATTGGTAGGAAAAATGCAGCATTAATAAGAATCCCTAAATAACAGGACAATTTCAAAACAAGTAAGCAATATACAGGTGTTATTAAATGGACTTCTCTTACGCCCAGTTTAAGAATTGTTTAAAAAAAAAGTCTTATGTTCCTTTTAAGTTGCATGCTGGGAGTATAAACAATTTTCTTGTTTTATACATCTTTTTTCTTGTTTTCTCATTTTACAGTATGTATCCTTTTTTCCCATTTAAGGCTTTAGCTGTTATAATTTGTTAATATCAAGAACCCAAATACAATACTGGGAATATGTTGCTGGCCAACATAAATGCTCTACCCATTTAAATTTTAAGATTAAAGAAAATATTGCATCCTTATTCTAGTTTGGGCATGCCTCTGATATGGCATGGAGCCATCATCAAACCTAGAGCAAAGAAGTAAAAAAGGGGAACCCATCTCATTCTTTAACCACCATGATAAATCAAAAAAGGAAGGGGATTCATTAAAATGAGATATAGAAACACAGAAGCAGAGAAATTTACAGCCAGAAAATGACCTGCAGTTTATACAGACTACACTGGAACACTAATTAATAGGTATGTCATGCCCGAACTAGATGGTACTTCTTGCACTAAGCCCCCTCTTATCACTATCTTCACCTGCCTCCTGAATTTGTCCCATTTAGACTTGATCCCAACTAGAGATTTAGCATTTACCACACTGCTAAGCAAGGCATTCCATTTTTTCCACTACCTATTCCTTGAAGTATTTCCTCACATCTCACCAGAAACTGCCCCACTAACTTGTAATCATGTCCTTTGTGTACAAGCTCTTATTTCTTTTGAAGAGCTATGCAAAGTCTACTCTGCTGATCCCATGTAGAGACCTGAAGGTGTCTACTATGCCCTTCTTCTCTTCTTTCCAAGTAGGAATATACTTTATATGCAGGCTTTACAATCTTTCCTCATATGTTCCTTCCTATTCAACCTGTATCATTTTCCTTACCCTCCTTTGGACAGTCTCCAGCCAGTACTGATCATTATTCAAATCTATGTCCCAGAACTAAATACAGTACTCCAGGCGATGCCTCACCAGGGACCTACACAAGTGAAGGGTCACTTCCCATTTCCTGCTGGTAAAGCAACTAGTACCTATATACCTTAACAGTCTAATAGCTTTCCCTTATGTCTCACTACAATGCAAAGTGGATTATAGGGTATCACTGATGTTAGCACCCCAAATCTCTTTCTTCTGTAGTGTGCCCCACCCTCATCCCATCAATTCACTAATCCATTTTACTGTTTCTTTCTCTATGTGCATTATCTTGGTATTGAAATTCAGCTGCCAGATGTTTTACTATTTTCCAGTCTTTCCATATCATTTTGCATATTTAATTTAGTTTGTATTAACCAGGTAGGTACACTAAACAATAAAATATCTATTTTCAGACACAAGCTTGTAGATTACAAACAACATGTTTTACAGAGAAGGCATTTACAAAGCAAAAAAATATATAAGGTGCCTATAAAACACAACTGTACGATATACTTTATAACAAACAATAGAAATTGTTCATTGGACAAAACTCAACTAGCATATTGAAGTTGAGCAAAGCATAAGAAATTCATATAAAAATTGAGCTCAACATGAAGGAGACATGGGGAGTTACACTTTGTTTAAACTTTATAATCATACAACACAGAGATATACAAGCAAGCAGGATTATACAGTTAAAAATTGTCAAAAACTATATTAGCAAGCCCTTCTGAAGTATTCACCCTACTGCAGAGCTTTGTATCATTGTTGAAGAGGTACAACTTCTTTATTGCCCCTACCCTCATTTCACTGACATATGTATTATAGAGTGTGAATTAGAACTTTGTAGAATTAAAACAAATAAGTGGTGTTTCAATGGAATTTTGCAGAATCTTTTACATTTATTCAGTCAGTCAGTCTTACCTCAGTAGTAGGCAAGATTGTGGAGGCACTCCTTAAGGAATGGACAGTGCAACACCTGGAATCCATAGGAGCACAGGATCCAAGACAGCATGGGTTTACAACAAGAAGGTCCTGTCAAACAAATCTCATAGATTTCTTTGACTGGTTAATCAGAGTGGTGGACCAAGGGGGTGCAGTAAATGTCATCTACCTTGACTTCAGCAAAGCTTTCCGTACTGTTCCACATAGAAGATTGATTAATTGCTGGGTAGGCTTGGGGTGGGTTAGAAGTTGGTCAACTGGGTGGCAAACTGGTTGGTGGGCAGAAAACAGAGTGGTGGTAAACAGTATACAGTCAGAAGAGATGCAGATCTTAACTGGGGTACCTCTGGAATCAGTCCTGGGGCCAGTCCTCTTCAATATCTTCATCAGTGACATTGCAGATGGACTGGAGGGTAAGGTTTGTCTGTTTGCAAATGACACCAAGATCTGCAACACAGTAGATGATCCAGATGGGTGGGCAGAATGAGAAGAGATTGGGATACACTGGCAAAATGGTCAGAAGAGTGGCAACTGGGGTTTAATGCAAAGAAGTGCAAGATCATGCACATAGGGAAGAGAAATCCTGACGCCTTCTATAGGTTAGGAGGGGAGTTGCTGGCAATCACAAGGGAAAAAAAAGACTTGGGCATCATCATCACAGATGACCTGAAATCATCCAAGCAGATCTCTAAAGCAGTAGGTAAGGCTAGAGGGATGTTGTGGTGTATTAGTAGGGGTATTACAAGTCATAAGAGGGAGGTAATAATCCCTTTTTACAAGACACTGGTTAGGCCCCATCTGGAGTACTGCATGCAGTACTGAAGGTCGCACCTGCACAAGAACATTTACAGAATGGAGGCAGTCCAGAGAAGGGCAATCAAAATGGTGCAGGGACTGCCTCAGAAAACATATGAGGACAGATTAATGGAGCTCAATATGTATATCCTACATCAAAGGAGGGAGAGAGGTGATATGACCAAAACATTCAAACGTCCTAAGGGCATTAACAAGGTGAAAGAGTCTAACATGTTTCAATATAAGAAAAATAACAGGACAAAAGGACACAGCATGTGATTAGAGGGAGGCTGATTAAGGGGTAATGTGAGGAAGTTCTTTTTCACAGAAATGGTGGTGGATGCATGGAACAGCCTACCTCAGTAAGTGGTGGATATGAATACAGTGCAGGGCTTCAAACAGGCATGGGATAGGCATAAGGGAGCAATACAGATGAGTATAAATAGACAGGCCATTGACAGAGTACAGGACTATGGCACATTCATAAGGTAGAAAAATGGGCAGACTGGATAGGTCTTGCGGTCCTTATCTGCCATCAACATCTATGCTTCTATGTTTCATTTTAGTCGTAACTTGGCTGTATATTGAGCTAGAGACCTGAAATTTGGAATTAGTACTTATTGATATGTGCCCTAACAACATGTCAAATACTGAATCTTGACATTTGGAAGAATTGTTTCAGAATCATAGGGGCTCAAAGTCTTGCATTTTATTGTGGGGGGTCTCACATTTTTTATCTACTTATAACTCAGTCACCTATGGAGCTACATACAGTATGCGAAAATTAGCATGCATAATCTTTTTTAAGTGTTATAGAACTGACTAAATATAGTATGGAGAGATTTTGTTTAGAAATTAAGTTACATGGGTTCAGAATTTCACTATGTAATTATTTATAAAAGCTTGTGAAAACTTTCTAAACATGTGGATGTTTTTAATTTTTCTGCTACTGCAGGCATGGACCTGACATTTGTTAATAATATACTCAGTGTCAGTATAGCCTGCTGTCTAAGAAAAATGAGAGACATTGGTTTAGCAGTTTTAAATTTAAAGTGGAAATGCTAAAAATTATTAATGGCAACATTGTCTCACATATTTGTGATTGTATAATAGGTAATGCTTCCAGAATTCCTCTTGTGGAACATATAATTCACAAAGTATGTATCACTACTTTGTCTGATAAAATAAGCTGAGCTGTCCACTGTCCTGTGGTTTCTCCCTGGATGATTATTTTATCCCCTTCCCCCATTCTCTCTTATCTTATCCAGATTAGTCTCAGTAGAACTGCTGGTCCCCCCTCCCCCCATATTTTATTTATTTAGTTTTTGTTAACCGGATAGGTGCACTAGCCATAAAATGACTATTTTCAGGCACGACCCAGGAGAGTACAACTAAAAGAGAAGAGTTGAACAACAGCAACATCGGTACAATAATACAAATAGAGGAACAGTATAGCAGTGCTACAAAAATACAATGGGTAGAAACAACAAAAAATAATGGCACGCATTATACAGATAATGGCAGTAAGATATATAATAACTGCAGAAACCATGGACCCGACTTGTGGAGTGAAAGGGTTAATAAGATAGTAAGGTTATATAGAGAGAACTGTGAGGAATGTTCAAACATAACAAGAAAGACTGACAGAAGGAAGGTCAGGGGTGGTAACTGGCAAAACAACAGTGGATGGTCAGCAACAAGGTTCGAGAAGGGAGAGAGCTAGTAGTCAAGAAGTTATTTACAAAGAGAAGGAAAAATATGGGGAGGAGAAGAGGAGACAGTCTTGGAGCTGGATTAGAGCAGGGATGACATTACTGGTAAGTCTCAAGAGCTTCAGGTTGGGTCAAAGCATGTACAAGCATCAGCTAAGGATAGATAACGACAATATTCACTTTTAAATCCAAAGTGAGATTGAGACAGCCGGAGGTTGAGTGGAACAGAATTCCATAGCCTGGGAGCAGAGAGTTGGAAGGCCCCTGTGCCTTTAGTCGTCCGACATCTCGGAACATAGAGCAAGGATTTGTCAGCTGATCGCAGGCCATGGGAGGATGGTTGAGGGACCAGCAACGCCGCCAGCTGGGATGGGTTTTTTTCCAGAATGATTGAGTCCATTAGTGATCCAAGGTAGTATTGTTTACTGGCAGAGGGTGAGAGCCAATTCAGATCCTTATAAAGAAGGCAGTGATGTTTGAGTCGAGGTGATGAAGAGGCAAATTGGCATATACTGTTATAAGTTACTTCCCATTTTTAGTAGGAGGTTTAATGGGCAGAGGTAAGAATAAAGGCACCATAAGTAAGGGTTGGGAGTAAAATACCTCGGGCAATTGCTAATTTGGATGAGGGTGTAAGCATGTAGCTCATTTTGTAAGCTACTCCCAGTTTCAAGTTTACAGCTTTGCACGAGGACTGAATGTGAAGATTAAAATCCAGGGACTGGTCCAGCAGGATCCCAAGGTACTTGAAGGAAGTAACATTTTCAAGTGGAAATCCTCCTGGGTGAAGAACCTCCGGCAAACTAGAACAGGCCTTAATCTTTGGTGTGGAACCTAGGAGCATGGCTTTCATTTTCTTTTCATTTAGTACAAGCTTACAGTCTAGTAGCCAGTCTAAGACCTTATTGAAGTCTGAAGTAAGTGCTGTGTTAATGCAGGCAATACTAGAAGAACTAGTATAGATGATCAGGTCATCATCATAGAGAACAGCTGAGCAGGATTCCAGGACCCCAGCTGCATTGTTGATAAAAATTGAGAACAGAAGCAGCCCAAGGATAGAGCCCTGGGGGATCCCAAGGTTGATAGTAGAAATGTTGGACAGGGAAGAGTTAAATTTGACAGCTTGCAACCTGTTTGACAGGTAGCTACAGAACCAGTCCACAACAGGGGTAGAGAAATGGAATTTATGGAGAGTGGAGAGAAGCAGGGGATGGTCTACAAGGTCGAAAGCCTTAGTGAGGTCAATGAAGATGGCACCTGTGAGTTTTCTGGAATCCATGTTGGACAGAATATCAGTAGTTAGTTGAAGAAGAGCCATGGTGGTACTATGACCTTTTCTGAAACCATGCTGGGTGTCTGAGAGGAGATTGTAGCATGTAAGGTAGTCAATGGTCTGTGATGCAACTATTTTCTCTAGGATCTTGCTAAGGACAGAGAGAGAGAATTGCTATAGGTCTGTAACTGGCCATGTCCTTTGGGTCACCTTTTTTAAAGACAGGCATTACTCTTGCAGATTTCCATAGGTCTGGCACAGTGCTATGTAGAAGGGATAAAGTGTAGATTCTGGCAATCAAAGAGGCAATGAGTGGAGCAGCCGGCTTAAGAAGACGAGGTTCCAATGAGTCAGAACCAGAGCTGGTATTGGCAGATATGGATCTCAGTAATTTAAGAACTTCCACTCTTGATATAGCCTTGAAATAGAATGGTGGCGCTGGAGGAGCATCATACAATAGGGCAGCATGGTTGTCTGATGGTAGTGTGGTAGGTAGATTGGAGTGCAATCCACTAGGTTTTAAAGCCAAGGTATAGTGTGACAGATCAGAGAAAAGATTGTTAAAACTGTTTAAGATGGTCCTAGGGTCATTACAATGTGCCCCATTTATGATCATTTCATCAGGAGTGACTGACTGCGAGGTACCCAGAAATGTTTTGACATGGGCCCAGAATTTCCTCGGGTCACAGGCTAAACTTTGTAGAAGATCCTTGCAGTATTTGCTTTTAGCAGCTTTAACTTGTCTCTTACATCTGTTCCTTAGTTCACGATAGACAATAAGATCTGACTATAGGTCAGTTTGTTTGTAGCGAATCCAGAGCTTGTCCCTCTGGTGCAGATTAGCAAGGAGGTCTTTATGCAGCCACCTCATCTGTTTTCCTCTGACCCTCCTAGTAGTCTTGGGGGCATGTTTATATTGAATGGTAAGAAATTAATTTATGAATATCTGTAGAGCAACCTCCACATCCTTTGTTTGATAGATACCTGCCCAGTTGATATTGGAGACATCATAGAGAAATGCATCCTGGTCAATATGAGCTAGATTTGTAAATGTGATTAGTCTTGATGGAGGAGATGGAGGCGCAACCATAGATAGGATACAAAAAGTGGGTGAGTTGTCTGTTAGTGCATCTGCAAGGATTCCTACTTTCGACACATGTTTCATATGGTTAACCATCACCCAGTCTAGGAGTGTACCCGTTGGTGGGATGACGTGGCTCTAGTTGCTTCAGAGATCAACTGGTGAAAATAATAACTAAGCATGAGTGATTGCAAGGATATTTGAGCTGACCCTAACAAATTGAGGTTAAGATCAACTACGATGACAGCCTCATTATGATTTACAGTCTGGGAGGTGATGTCAAGGAGTTCTTGAAGACCTACTATTCCCCCATCAGGGGGATTATAGGCACAGATAATAAGAAGCTTCTTTTCCCCAATACAATAGTTGCCCGAATGAATTTGCACACTGCGGGAGAGGCAGATGCTGGGACAATAGAGATGCTGAGGTAGTTTTTGAAGAACAGGGCAACTCCACCTCCACGCTTGGATGAGGATGTGTCCCACCAGAACAGGGAATAGTTAGGCAAGGAGCATACATCATCAGGTACACAGGGTTTTAGCCAAGTTTCTGTGAGACAGAGTACATCAGGATTGTAGAATTTCACCCAGGCCTCGAGTTCGGCATGGTGACAGGTAAGACTTCTGATATTGATATGGGCAATTAATAAGCCTTTCTTGGACATGCCAGATAACTCATTTGGGGAGAAGAAACAGGTAGGTGGACCTGGATTTAGTTTGACATCCCCAGATAACAGAAAAATGATCATGGCTAGGAACCAAAGCCTTGCACAGTGGCAGGTTAGGGTGAAAGCACATCTCCATGGCAGCTTCCTCCTGGCATGTAGAGGGTAATAGATGCTGCCTCTAACAAGGAGTATAGGGTTAGGTTGAAGATCAGGCTTTGTCTCTGCAATCAAGTTAGAGAAACTATAGTTACAGTAAGCTTCTGAGGAGTCTTTTGCCATTTAGTTACATGGCAGATCTCATGTGGCAGTATCCAGGCTGAGTTAAAAGACAAATGACAGGAGTGCCCATAGCAGACTATACTTCACCATAGTGTTACTATTTGACTTGGGTAGGAAGGCTAGTGGTATACTGAGACGGAGGATTAGCTCTTAGGGATAAAGGGATAGTGTATGTAAAATTAAAACTGCCAAGGGTGACCGTGTTACACCGTTTTGACCCTTGGCCGAAATTAGAGATAGAGCAAAAACAATGAAGTGTTTCCTGCTAGCGTAGCAATTATTTAGAAGAAGTGGATCAGAGAAGCAGAAAGTAAAGCCCCGCAAAGGTTAATTAGGAAAGCAGACCAGCTGGATGCTCTACTTGTGGTAAAGATTACAGTGAGGAAATGAAGACCTATTCAAGATATGTTAGAAGGCACCCCAGTGGCGGAATTTTATAAGGAACCAATGGGAGACTAGACAGATAGCAGTAATGTTCAGCAAAAGTCAATGCAAAGCAGAGGGCACCAAAGCCCAGAGACTGATAATCCGACAGAGAAAAGGCAGGGCCAAACAGTGGCTGAGCAGAGAGCAGCAGTCCAATTAGAGGAGGGTGGCAGCAGGCGGCCACCTATCAAACCCTCACAGTGCTACCCTGGAGCAGCCTGGACGCTTAACCGGATTTGAAGGTGTCCTGTTCTTCAGGAGGATGGAGGTACGGACAGCTAGCAGGATTAGCCGCGCCGCTCAATGGGAGCCCAATCAGGCACAGTGTATCTATTTTAAGATATAAAATGTAGGTTAAGATAGGATGTTATTAGCTAGGGCAGGGGGTACCAAGGCAACTTGAAAATTACTCAGGGTAGCAAGGGAGGAAGCTCAGGTATGGAACTGCACAGTAGATAGCAGAGCAGGCGCTAAGCAAAGCTGATAGGCAAGCAGATGGTGAAAATAGAAAGATGTCTTTAAAGGGAAGAGAGTACAAGTGTTAGGCCTAATAGCTGCACTCTGTATCTTTAAGAGGAGTTGCAATATTAGTGAGAGGGGAGGATGAACATTGCTAGGAGTGGTGCTGAGGGGGGAGGGAGAATATTTAATAAAAGCTGGAGGTGGGAGATGGGAGGGTGAGCACAAAAATTCAAGCAGCAAGGAGACAGAAGAACAGAAAGTGAAAGAGAAATTGAATTATTTGTAGGGCAAAGCTTACAACTGTGACACAAATGGAATCTGGTCTAAACAGAAAAAACTGTATCACTTTAAACTTAGTTTCTGATCCAGGGTAACTTACCACTGGACCTTAAAACAAAGAGAGCTGTAATATTTTACAATCTACAAACCTGCAGCCTAAATGTACTTGCACTTCAAACTACCCTTGGAGTGCAAAATTGCTGTAAACAGGCTTATGTTCGTGTTTAAAGTGATTTACCAACTTACCCCGATGTCATGTTTGCAGATCACCTTCTCTTCATTGAGTGATGCAAAGCTTAGCTGCCTTGAAGTTAAGTATTAAATATATTCAGATGCTTAGTTTTTTAAACATTTTTGTGCCATAGTTGTCTCTGCATGTTTTTTTCTTTGTTTGAAGTTCGCACATGAGCAGTGCATCCACATGCATGAGTGACATCAGCACGGGGAAAGTGTTCCCACTGCACCTTTCTCACTGCTCATTCATTCATCTTTCCTGGACCCAGCCTCAGTGAGTGCAGATCCAAAAATGAACTGGCAAAAGTGACAGCACTGATGACTGAAACTGTTTGTTATATTGGCAGCTGTTATACTTGCTTTTGGGATTGCAGAAGTGGTAATTTCTCCTGATTTTCAATTTTACTCATCTGACTAAGCTCTGTGTCCTAGGTCCATCGGTTCTAGGAACATCACAATCTACATTGCTTGAATACAGTGTTACAGTTTTAATAAGTGCTGCAAGTACCTAATTATAACAACAAGTCTGTATAAAAAACACATTTTTTTAACTGAGTGGAGCTGTAATCTATAGCGTATTGGGACACAAAAGGACAACTTTTGAACTGGGCAGATCTATAAATTGAAGTAAGCTTTTTAGTATTGGTATATAGCGGTCTGTGTTAAATGGATGACTTTTTCAACAGTTCAGAATTGTAATGTGCAGCAAGAGTATAAGCACTGAGCTGCACAGTCCAATCCCAGGAGAACAGTGCAATAAACTGTGTATTTTTGACAAATGCTGCTTCCAGTGTGATTGCTTCAGTAAACTGCCTTTGCTATTGCATTTCTGATTGTCACCATCATTATAGACAGTTTATATCTTTTCTTGTGCTCCTGTGTTTTCTTGGGCTCATTTGGTGTTCTCATGCAAGTACCATAACACTGATCACCAAAGTATGCCTAGATGTGCATGAATAAAGGGACATGGTGCACTGAATTGTTTCTCCAGCTTGCCAGCTCCTCACTAAGTTTATAAATGAATGCAATAAACTCAGTTATATACTGTACATAGTTATACTGTACATAGTTTACAGTGTATCTCAAAATTAAAAACACTTAAGTTTTTTAACATTTTAACATACAGTATTAATTTATAATTAGGATTATAGCATCATTGTATGTGCTCTGGAGCATCAGCAAAAGAAGAGACTGCAGTTGCCATCCTCTTCTGACACTGTGGTACCAATGTATGGCTTCTATGGTGTTATATTGCAAAGTGTGCTAGTCAGTTCGGCATACTTGGGGAATAATGTCTGAACCAAAATATGGGCTACACAGCAATGAATGCAGGGAGTCTACACAATGCACCACGACATCAGTAAGGCATGGGAGACAGTATAGTGCAGCATCTGTTGTATTTGCTGTACACTTCACGCATGTGCATCAGAGATCCACTGTAATGGAAAAAATGGGAAAACACAAATGGCTTGACACAGACCGAAGTGGTAATGAAGTATGGTGACATAAGTGAGGAAGGGTGGTTCAAATACAGTCTAACACTTGAATACCTACCGCAAGGATATGTCCCTTTCTGCAGTGGACCAATCAAATGGTCCTTAGGCTATCTAAACATAAATATGGTTTCTTTCTCCACGAGAAGGGTATTGGCAGTGTCATTTTTAACCTTGGAAGGGGGGGGAGGCGATCACCCACTGTACTGTGTATTTTTTACTCAATTCATAATGCACCTGGAAGCACACATGTAGCGGCAATAAGCCAATGCCAGGATGGCATTACAGATGCTTATGCAGACACTAATGACAGCTGCAGTCTGTATAGTTCCTGAGCGCTTAGAGGTAACACAAAGCTAGTGCAATAATTTGTAGTTTTAAATTTATAACACGCCGTAAACAGGGGAGCCAGTGACTTCAACACGTTAATCACTGATACCTCTAAAGGAGAAAGTACAAGCAGGCCCCCCACCCCCAAACACACACATACATACACAGAGAAGAAATCTATAGCGTAGACCAGTTGGCACTAGGGCAAAGACAGACCCAAACAGTATAAACAATTTACAGATAATAAAAGTTCTATGCTGCAGCATTTTTCTAAGTGTATGTGTGCAGCTGGGTGGTTTGGAGTGGTTGGGGTACAAGATGCCTGCTTGTAATTTCCACCCTTTGCTCCATCTGAGTGAGTGACTGATAAATCAATTGGCGGGAGGTCACTGCTAACTAGTACCAGGTGAGGAATTTGGACAAATTGGATTTGGACAAATTGTGAGCCATTTATCCTACTCAAGCAATGCCACCAGATCAAGCCGTGCTCTCAGTGTCAAGCTGGAGTGGCCAACAATTTGTTAGCATAGGGAAAGCAATCCCCCCCCCCCAAAAAAAAGAAATATAAAAACCCAGGGTACTATCACTAGCATTTGTGTGGGCACATCGATGCTGGGAGTAACAGAATACTCACCATACCTTGATTTTGCACAGTAAAATGACAGCAATGAAGGGAACCAAACCGTAGCACTAAGTAGCAAAATATAATATTAACAGTCCGTGTTGCTAAGTCTGCTCTCACTGCTGTACTGGAATGGATTGGGACTACTGTTGTGACTGCCTAAGCTACTGCCCACATCATTCTCGCTGCTGTCATAGGGTCATCCCTATGGGGATCTACTATGCAGTGACTGTCAAATTGTGGCACTATGTCAGTGTCCGAAAGATCACTGTTAGTGCAGAACAACATAATGCTTTCATCATCGGGCCCTGAAAATGAACTGTTTGACATGGCTATTGTCGTGCAGCATGCTGCGACCAAGAGCTCTGTTATCAAGACAGAATTGCTGTGACCAAGAACTAATTTTAATTGCAGAGCACAGATCTCCCTGTGGTGACATTGCAAAGGTAATATGTGTCAAAGGTCACCAAATAGAGGCTCCAATACACAAAATTGCACTTCCTGGTTTGTGAGGGTGAAAACCTGATTTGATTTGCTAAAATACGCTATACCTCTATCAAAATACATTGCAAAGCCTTTCTATATGCAGTCACCTTGCAGTATATGTGTTCATATATCAAAACTTGGTAAATCACTTTAAGTTAGGATTTACAAGACAATTTGGAGAGACTTAACAAGTACCACAATCAGAATATAACATTAGCTTAAGGTCCAGAGGAAACAGCAGTAGCAAACAATTAAAGAACTGCAGCAACCCATCAGCAGGTAGAGTCGATGGTTCTGGACAGTCCACTTTCTGTAGCGTACCTTCTTTCTGGTGATCGGTGGGCAGTACAGTGAGGAAGGCAGCCGGCAGACAGAAGGGGTCCGCCCGGCTGCTTGCAACAGCAGAGGCACCCGTGTCAAGGGTGAAGCTTCGGTCTGGTGATTGGCGGGCAATACAGTGAGGAAGGCAGCCATTTACAGTGACACAATAACTTGAAAAGAGTCACCTACAACTTTACCTATCAGCAGGGCCACTTGAAAATTACGCCCGCAATTTTTTTGCGGAATCCACAATTTTCACTCTTCACCACAAAAACTGACATGTTCCAAAATTTCTTGTGATTTTTGAGTTTTTATATTGAACTGTGTAAAAAGTATTAACATTTGAAATAAAATACTCACAACTATATTGACAATTTTGCATGCAGACTTACGTTTGGCCAAAACAATGCAGTGCAAGGTAGAGCAAGGATTTAATGTGACACTGATTTCTTTTGAATCCTTGTCTTGTTTGATTTCAAAATCCACTGGCCAAGCATAAGTACACTTAAACACTTAACATTTGTTTTGTGTTGAAGCAATCTATCAGAAAACTTTTTGTTGCCACACAGACCAAAACAAAAGATGGGAGAAAAGGTGCAAATTATCTCATTCACTTAAATGGGGTGCTAACTATGAAGCCTTTTTGTAAGTGGCAGGGCAAGTTATTCCTTGTGAGCATACTTTCTTTCAGACTAGTTTTTATTCAAACAGCTGAGGATTTTTGGATGGCCCTGCCGATTTTAAACTTGAATAAGCTAGTTGCTAACAGTGATTTCACTCTTAGCATCTACCCCCTAGATGCTCACATGCAAAGACTACAATAAAAACCTGACTAAAGTCTAAAAACAAGCTTATAAAACAAAACATGTATCTGAACATTTATCTTAAATCATTGCAGCCAGAGTAAAACAAAGGTAATATCCAGGGTACCCTGACTACTGTATGATGCAGTAAAAATATATTGGTATCTTTTCACATTTTTTGGTAACCACATAAGGCCCTCTAGGCACAAGTGCCTGTTTTCTGGTACAACCCAGGAGCACTGAGAAGGTTAAGTGACTTGCTCAGACTCACACAATATGCAAGTGGATTTTGTGGAAATCAAACCCAGGTCTGCTAGATGTCATCAGCTCATTCACAGTTTGTTACTCTTACCTCTAGATTATACTGCCAGTCCCAATAACCCCCAGATTTAATATTTAAATATGGGATTTCAAAAATAGTATACAGTACCTACAATACAACTTATGACCATTAAACATTTTAACAACTTTATATTAAAACTCAGTTATTCACCACTCTATCTGCTTATTTTTTCATGCACCTAAATGGGTGAATAGCTGGCATAGCACTGCAGCCAGTTATTGATTAGACTTCATTATTCTACAGCCAGAAACAACGAAATATATTTCTTCTGGCTTTATTTAATATTGATTTGCTGCGCTTCACTTTATAGAATCTATTTAGCATTGTATGAGGCAGATGCTTTTAAATTTTGGAAGATAGGCGATGCTTACGATAGCTTATCAGTTTAGTATTTTTTAAGAACATAAACTTTTCTTTATGTTTTAAACATATTCAGGTGTCAATGTATTTATTTAGCAATTTATACTGACTAATACATGCTACAGAAAACATTAAAAGATTTATTGTGAAGCACTCAGGGTCTATAGTAGAATCCCCACAATTTCCCACAATTTTTGCAAAACGATCTGCAAATTTGGGTAATCTTTTCCTCAGTTTTCCAGTGGCCATGCCTATCAGACCTTTCCTGTTGAAATATCTAGAATTCCTCTTTCTTAGTGTTCCAGCCATGTTCTCCCTCATCTGCTTATTTATGAGTACAGACAAGTGAATTTTTTGTTATTTTGCTTCAAATTTCATTTTATTTTTCATAAATTTATTGTTATTTCTTGTTATTTTTGGTCAATTTCATTTTATTTCTTATTTATTATATTTCAGTGAAAAAACAATGAAAATCCCACAAAGTCATATATTTTAATAACCAGTAACATCCCCTCAGCCTCAAATTCCTTACATCTCTTTTCAAAACTAATGTAACACAGCAGTACACCACAGCACAAAAGCTACCTGTACACAGACATATGTAGTGACCCCTACACAAACCTCAAGCTTTTTTAATGAGTGAGCATAAATAGCTGCCAGCTGAACTCATTTACTCATTTTAATTAATCAAAACGAACTGGCGGATCACTGAATTTTCAAAGATCTTGGAGCCCCTAGTTAGTCCAGTGCTGCTCCTTGGAGATGGGTGCGGGTTATCGTGAGCTGGAAACAGAAAGCAGAGCTCTTCATTCAATTCTAGCACAAAAAAATGCAAGGAGACAGGTACAGGGAGCTGAGCAAGTGAAAGGGAACATTGACACTAGATAAATGAGGAAGACTGGTACGAGGGTTGGGAAAGGGAATGGGAGCTGTTGGACAGTAAGCCTACATATCGGGAGCAGGAGCTGGAGCCCTGAAGCGGGAAGAAAACAATTGCTTGCTGTCATTGTTTTACCGAGATTTAATTGTGGTTGCATATCATCACACAGGTTGAAAAAAAGCAGCTTGAAATGGGCAGATCAATTGAAATTAATCGAGGTGACGTGGGGTCAGAAACAGGCGGAAAGGTGTCAGCTGAAACTCTAAATCGGTGATTAGGTGCTAACAATGTGTTTACTGCATACTCAGTGGAAAAAATAGCAGGTTTTTGTGAAGTTTTTACATATTGTTGTTTTTATTTTATTTCGTTTTATGGACCACATTTCGTGTTATGGACCACATTTCATGTTATTTTGTGCTTTTTCGCATTTGTGATTTGCACGGGTCTCTATTTATGAGTACCTTTAAGTCCCAGACTTCCAAGTACATCAGGCTCTATGGATAGCCAGTTTACTAGGTGTGATTCTTTTGTAACTTGCTCACAACTTTCTCAGGCATGACCCAGGTAAAACTGTACCAAAGAAAATTACATATGGATAATAAAAATTCATATAAATCACAAACCAGTGGATACATACATACATATTAACATATGAATATGTGAAGAAGTCAGCAAAATAAGGCCATTTGGTCTATCTAGGCTGCTCATATTGCAGGGTCCACAGCTTGAGCTACTCGCCTACACCCCAATCCTCCCATCCTTTACATCTGCCCCTCCCATGACCCTTGCTTTCCACTTATTTCTGTCCCTGCCTTTCTTGAATTTCTCATGTCTTCAATGAGCCCACCTCTTCTGGTAGTGAATTAAAACTGGCTATCACATTCTCTATGAAGAAGTGTTTCCTAACCTCCTTCCAAAACCTACCCCCTCCAGCTTAAGACTGTGCCTCGTTGTGTTAAGGCTGCCACTTAGCTTAAATAGACCCTGCTTATCCACCCTATTTATATCTTTCAGGCACTTGAAGGTCTCAATCATGTTCCCTCCTTCCCTCCTCTCCTCCAGGGAGTGCATGTTCAGGACCACCAACCTCTCTTCATAGGCATTATCCTGCTGGCCTGCAATAAAAAAAAATAATAAGAGATGCACTAAGGTACCATGGATAAATGGCAAACTGTTAAAAAATATCCTGAACAAAAATAGATTATGGAACTTGGCAAGAAAATCATAGCAGGACAGCGACTGGGTCAATTTTAAGGTTAAAATAACTTATTGTAGAAATCAGATAAAAAAAGCAAAATCTAATTATTTTAAAATTAAAGTGGAAGGTAATAGGGATGCAAGGAAGGAAGGACTCAAGGTACTCACCTTCAGGCAAGAAGGAGTGGAGCTTGCATCGCTAGAAGTTTTGGAGCTGGTCGTTTGGCAGGAGTTATGACCAGTGGCTGTTTGTTTGCTTGAACTGGATTGTTGGTCTACACGGAGGGCATTGAAGGGTCTTACGAGTTTGGATGGTAGTTGAGTGGTGGGAGTAACTGGTGAGGCAGGAGGTGAGAGCTCCACTGCCTCCCCAGGAGAACCCTGCCTGTCTCCCACTATCCCAAGCTTCAAGCGATGGGGCGGACCCTGGGCCTTAGAGAGGTGGGCCGATTGGTCATTGTCTGCTGGGAGTGAGAAACACTTTCCAGAGGGACATTGGATCCAAGCTGTTTTTTGGCCCATTCTCTTTGCGGATTGTCTGTCTACTGGATTTGTCTTTGCCTGGAGTTGAGGAAGTGGGGGCTAAGGACTTGGTGAGAGCTTGTCCTCAGTTCTCTTTGTCGATTGTCCCTTCTGTGGGGTGACTACCGGTTCCCTGAAAGATCTGTTTTCAGGGCTGCTCCAGTGAGAGTGGACCTGTATACCATGGATAAGAGCCGCAAAGAAGACTAAGAGGCTGTTATAACAGCTCTGACTTTTTATTGCACAATTTATTCTAAATTTTTAAATTGGAAGTATTTTTAGCAGGTCTGGGTGAGAGTTGGGCCTGCTGGGAATTTGTGCTGGACTACTGCCACAGAGGTGGGAGCTCTGTGGAACTTGGAACTCTTGACTGTGGAACTTTAGACTGTTACTTGGACACTATTTTAAAAACATATACTGTTGGACAAGTCTAATTTTTGTTGCTGCTTATATTTTGGTTTTGTGGTATATTGTATTTTGCTAGGAGGGTGGGGAGGATTGGATTGGGAGTGTGATTGTGTATGGCTGTGAGTGAGAGTTGGGCATTAAAAAGATTTGTGTTTAGTCTGATTAGTGTATGACTGTTGAGGGGTGGTGTGTCTGATATAAGCTAAACTGTATGTTTGTGTGGATGGATTTTTTTTTTTTGCAAATAACTGTACTTTATTTCACTAATAGCAAACTTTGTACATCATCATCAAATACACTACATCTTTACATTGGTAGATAAGGTGGGATACAGTACAATAAAAAAGTAAAAAACAAGAAAAATAAAACCCCTATCAACCCCCCAAACCCCCCACCCTCTGGGTCTGACAGCCCAACAAATAAAGGGATATTAAAATTTAATCAAAATTCCATAGGGATCACTATGAATAAAACAAGGGAAGGGAAGTATAATCCAAAAAGGTGATCCCTTTAGGACCGCCCCAAGTGGAAGAACGGAGACAAAATAAGAATTTGGGTAAAAATGTAGTGGGGTGGATTGGAAATATATAGTAGTAGGAAAAAAGGGGAACAAATAAAAAGGGAAAAAGGATGGACTAAACTGTATAGGAGGAGGGAATAATAGAGCCCTAGGCCACTTCGTTCCTTAACGTCCAACAATGTATAGTAAAGGGTTAGGTCGCCCTTTCCCTTGTAAGTTATCAATGCAAAACTATGCGGAAATTGTGCTACTAACCCTATTGGCCTTAAATAATCGAATTATATTGCCCCATTTGTCGAATTTTTCTCCCGAATTAAAAATAGAGGCCACCATTCTTTCTGCATTTAAAGCTACCAGAAAGGCGTCCCACCATTCCTTACATGAGGGTGTACCCTCTCTACACCAGTAGTGGAGAAGTAACAATTTAGCCACTAAGGATATTAATGCTAACTGGCGTTTGTGGGCTATAGACGAAATATTAGCCAAATTGCCAAGAACGCAGGTCTCAAGACTAAAATAAACCACTACATCACAGAGAGGGGCCATCCAAGTATGGATAGAATCCCAAAACTTAGATACTTTGGGGCACTCCCAAAGTTTATGTAAAGTGGTAGCTCAGGGGTTACCACAGTCCTGACATTTAGGAGATCTATTTTTATATATGTGAAAGCTTAGCCGGAGAAAGGTATAAGTCGTGTAAAATGTTAAATTGTAGACCTCTTAATCTGTCTTGTTTGATACAATTGTATAAGTTCCGCCAAACTCTTGACCAAGTCTCATCTGTCCAATTTGGAAACAAGTTCACTTTCCAATAATGCGGGGCAGGGGGGAGGCCTTGGACTCTCTAAGGGAGAGAATAAGTTTGTAAATTTTGGAGATCGCTTTGTTGGATAAGGCGAGGACTTTTATCTTCGATATCAGGCTCCCCGCCTGCTCCTGTCCTTGACCACCTTTCAGACATGAGTGAATGCAGTTTCGAATTTGGTATAACCGAAAAATATCCTTGGGATTTACTATAAACTTCTCCATCAATTCTGGAAGAGAAACCGGATATCCGCCCGACACAAAGTCAGCAATTCTAAGTTTATTGGAAGAATTACCTACTTTCCTTTTTATCGGCCGATTGCCAATTAGTAAGTTCGGATTATTAAGAAGGGGTTGCGACAAATCCTTTTTAAAAGGGATATTTAGCAATGAGTAAAGTTGAAAAAGGGCTTTAATATCCCATCCAAGTGGGGTGTCTTTAAGTTTAGGTGGAATTCTGCGCCAGGGAGAGAAGAGGAGGGCCGTGTGGATGGATTTTTGAATAAGGGAAGAGTTGTTGATTTTGTGATTGGTTTGTATTGCATGTATTTGACTGTGTATTTATTAATTGTGGGATTGAGAGGGTCATGGATCAGTATCTAGTGGAGTTTTAAGTATGAACAGCATGTGTCAGGGAGAACGAGGTGGCCTGGGGCAGGCCAGGATAGTGTACGGGGTGCCCCTGCTATGTAATCTGAAGTCCTTTCTTGACCTCCCTGTTTCTATCACCATGGCATGCCAGTGTCAGGAGGTCAGGATTATGAGGCTCCTTGGTAATCGTTTATGGCGGGGCACCCCATGTATCTTGGAGGGGGGCAGGGTTGAGGTTGTCAGGTGCAGGAGGTGCCCTGAGTGCTGTCGAAGCATGGAGAGAGGTGAGACATATTTGGTTCTGGTGCCCAGAGTTCCTGCCAGACCATGCGGGCAGGTGACTAAGAGGGCTACACTGTCCACCAATCCCCTGAGGGCAGTGTTGTGCAATGCCAGGTCAATCAGGAACAAGATCGCTCTCATCTCAGACTTTATTTCTGTGGTCGACTTGGCTTCCTTCACCAATACCTGGTTGGGGGATGGTTCTGGCCCAGTTCTAGTGGCTGCTGTACTCCCCAGGTATTCAGTAGTACTCTGCCCCAGAGTGGAATGCAGGGGTGGGGGAGTGACCATTTGTTTTAGATCTTAGCTTAATTTCTCTGTGCACCCAGTGGGAAGACCCAGTTCATTTGAAGGTATGGCCATACATGGTGGTTCGGGCACAGGCTATAGGATTCTCCTGATCTACTGCCCCCCTGAGGCGATGGGAGAATTCCTACAGGAGGTGGCTGATTTCATCATTGGTGAGACGTTGGCATCCCCATAATGTTTAGTTTTGAGGGATTTCAATGTCTGTGCAGATGAAGAGTTATCCAGGCTGAGTTCTAACCTCTTTCAGACTATGTCATCTCTGATCCTTTCACAGGAAGTTTCCTCTGTGACTCACCAGGGTAGTCACATCTTGGAATTAGTCTTCCCTCTGGGGCTTGAGGTTGCTAACCTCAAGACTGATCGGGTTGTTTGGTCCGATCATTGCACAGTAGAATTTTGCTCTGGGCCCCCCCCGATAACCCTCCCTCATTAGAGATGGTTAGCTATCGCCCTTTGAGGGTTTTGACCCCAGAGGGATTGAGGGTGATGGCAGATCTGCCTAATGTGGGCAGTGCATGCATAGAGGGTTCGGGCATATCAGTCACCATTTATAATAGGGTGCTAACTGTGGCACTCAGCTCTCCAGCACCAATCTGTGTATGACCCAAATCCTCTCATTTGAGGTCCCCTTGGTTTGATGGGGAACTCGAGGTGATGAGATTTTGGGTTGGAGGTTGGAGCACTTCTGGTGGAGGTCTGGCCTGAAGGCAGATAAACTGACCCCGCGAACTCACTGTTGTGATTACCAGGGGGCAATCATCTGGAAGAAAGCAGAGTTTCTGTCAAGGGAGATTGCTACTGGGAGGAATCGACCAACGGTGCTCTTTGAGACTGTGGACAGGCTCCTAAACCCAGCCAAGGCAGTAAGGACAGAAATGGGGATAAAAGAGGTAAGGCTATCAAAAAGTGGAGCGTGATGAGTACCAATGCCAGTAGTCTGTGTAACAAGCTCCCTGAACTAGTGGCCTTGATGGAAGAGGGTTGCCTGGATATTGTGGCAGTCACAGAAACATGGTACACAGAGAACCATGACTGGGATGTCAACATATCAGGATACACAATCTACAGGAGGGACAGGGAGGGTAAAAGAGGAGGAGGAGTAGCTCTCTATGTAAAGGAAGGGATCAAAGCAACAGAGCTAAAGAGTAAACAGGGAGCAGATGAGGCACTTTGGGTCACCCTGGAGACAGGAAATGGTCCCACAATCCGCATGGGGGTTGTATACAGACCCCCATCTCAGGGGGAAGGAATGGACAAGGAAATGATAGAAGGCTTTCTTAGAATGGCAGAAAAAGGGGAGATATTGTTGATGGGGGACCTGAATATGCCAGATGTTAACTGGAGCACCTTTGCTGCAGGCATCCAAGACAGGGTCATTCTTGATGCCTTACAGGGGGCATGCCTCAGACAGCTAGTATTGGAACCCACTCGGGAGGGAGCAATCTTAGACCTGGTACTCTCAAATGGGGACAGAGAAAGAATCTCAGATTTAGAAGTGGGTAGCCATCTGGGAACAAGCGACCACCAAACAGTGTGGTTCACGATAAACACAGCCATACAATCAAGCCATACAAAAGCAAGAGTACTGGACTTTAGGAGGGCTGACTTTGGGAAAATGAGAGAGTGCCTCAGAAAAGCACTAGCAAATAGGCAAGAAGGAGGGTGGAGGAACAATGGGGAGTGATCAAAACAGCCATCACAGAAGCAACAAGCCTTTGTGTAAAGCAAATCAATAAAACACAACAAAGGAAAAAAACGCTATGGTTCTCAAAAGAGGTGTCAGGGAAGGTTAAGGAGAAAAGGATAGCATTCAGGAAATACAAGGAAACACAGAAGGAGCAGGACAGAGAACTTTATCAGTTAAAGCAGAAAGAGGCTGGGAAGGCAGTCAGAATAGCAAAGGCCCAAACTGAGGAAAGGATAGCCAATTCTGTTAAGAAGGGGGATAAGACCTTTTATAGGTACCTTAGGGAGCGAAGAAAGACCAAAGGAGGGATACTGAAGCTTAATAAAGGGGAAGGAATGTGGGTAGAGGGTGACAGTGAAAAAGCAGGGATACTGAACGAATATTTCTGCTCAGTATTCACAAAGGAAGAGGAGGGGGAGTTACCTAAACCAAACAAGAGAAACACTCTGAAGACGGGGGTCGATACCAGTCCATTTACAGAACAAAAGGTTCTGAAAGAACTAATACAATTGAAGGTGGACAAAGCAATGGGGCCTGATGGGATTCACCCAAGAATTCTAAAAGAACTAAGGGTAGAACTAGTGACACCGCTGACTATTCTCTTTAACAAATCATGGGAGGATGGGGTGGTACCTGAGGACTGGAGGAGGGCAGATGTGATTCCTCTTCACAAAAGTGGGAGCAGGACAGAGGCAGGAAGCTATAGACCAGTTAGTTTGACCTCAGTGGTAAGGAAAATGATGGAATCACTTCTAAAGGAAAGAATTGTTGAGTACCTAGAGGCAAGTGGGGCACAGGACCCAAGGCAGCATGGAAGGTCGTGTCAGAAGGTCGTGTCAGATGAATCTAATTGATTTCTTTGACTGGGTGACCAAAGTAGTAGACCAGGGAGGGGCTGTCGACATGGCCTACCTAGATTTTAGCAAGGCATTTGATGCAGTCCCACACAAAAGATTAATACACAAGATAGCCAGCCTTGGAGTGGGTCCCAAGGTGGTAGCCTGGATAAAAAATTGGCTAGACAACAGGATGCAAAGGGTAGTAGTAAATGGAGTACACAGTGAAGAAAGGAGGGTTACTAGTGGGGTACCGCAGGGTTCAGTACTGGGACCGGTCCTTTTTAATGTCTTTATAAGTGGCATTGCAGAGGAACTGGAAGGAAAAGTATGTCTCTTTGCAGATGACACAAAGATCTGCAACAGGGTTGATACACAAGATGGAGTGGAAAGGATGAGAAGGGACTTGGCAAGGTTGGAGGAATGGTCAAATGTATGGCAGCTCAGATTCAATGCAAAGAAGTGTATAGTAATGCACATGGGAAACAAAAACCCAGGGGAAGAGTACACAATGGGGGGTGAGATACTGACAACAGTAAAAATAGAAAGGGACCTGGGGGTAATTATATCAGATGACTTAAAGGTGGGCAAGCAATGTGAGAAGGCAGTAAGGAAGGCTTGGGGGATACTTGGATGCATAGGAAGAGGCATCAATAGTAGAAAACAGGAAGTTGTTATCCCTCTGTACAGACAGTTGGTGAGACCTCATCTGAAGTACTGTGTGCAGTTCTGGAGACCCCATCTCCATAAAGACATAGACAGAGTGGAGGCTGTCAGAGGAGGGCAACCAAAATGGTGCAGGGTCTGCACCAGAAGACATCTGAAGAAAGACTAAAGGAGCTTAATATGTATACCCTTGAGGAAAGAAGGAGAGGGGGACATGATAGAAACTTTCAAGTACCTCAGGGAATTAACAAAGTCCAAGAGGGTAGCATCTTCCAGAAAAAGAGATGTGCAAGAACAAGGGGGCACAATTTGAAGATAGAGGGGGGACGACTCAGAGGTAATGTGAGAAAGTATTTTTTCACTGAGAGGGTTGTGGATGCATGGAATGGCCTCCCTGAGGAGGTCGTGGAGTCGAGAACAGTGGGGGACTTCAAGAATGCATGGGACAGGCATAAGGCAGTCCTAGTGGGGTGTAGGAGGAAGTAAGCTGTTGGTTAACTAGGATCTGCAGCTTAACTGTTAGGTAGGAAAATGGGAAGACTGGGTGGGCCAAGCGGTCCTTATCTGCCATCAAATTCTATGTTTCTATGTTTCTAAGTCTGTCTACAGCTGAAGCAGACCTTTTCTAGCAATTTATGTAAAGAGTTTGCTTGATTCTTCTCAGACAGGGTGCCCACCATCCAGCAGGAGATTCCGCCAGTGGGCCCTATGGAAGCCAACAGTGGTCACATTGGTCGTCCGGAGAGCACTCCACCTAATTGGGGGGCAGTATAAGCCCATGGAGGTATCAGAGGTCATTGGGGTTGCATCCAAGCTGAAGCACACCTATTGTGAACTGGATCCAGTACCGATGTGTTTCTTGATGACATGTGTTGATACCGTTGGCCTGGTGTTCGCCCTGATTGTCCAATATTCTTTATCTGAGGGGATTTTTCCTGATGCCTTGAAGGAGGCACTGGTACATCCTCTCTTGAAAAAACATCTTTAGACCCCGACATCAAGGCGAGTTACCATCCCATCTCCAATCTCCCATTTTTATAGGGAAGACTGTTGAGAAGGTGGTAGAATTTCAGCTGGAAGAGCATGTCTTGACATTTGATCTTTACAAGCCTTTCCAGTCTGGATTTCATGAGAGGCATAGTATGGAAACTGCTCTTGTTAGAGTGCATAATGATCTCCTCAGGCTCGGGATCGGGGGACAGGGACAATACTTATCCTGCTCGATCTCTCCTCAGCATTTGACACAGTAGACCATTGTGCGTTGCTTAACCACCTCAGGGAATTTTGTGGGCTCACTGGCACTGCCATCTGCAGGTTTGAGTCCTATCTCACGAACAGGAGACAACAGGTAGTGATGGGGAATTTCTTCTCCTCCCCTAGTCTCCTGTTTTGTGGAGCACCTCAGGGTTCAGTCTTGTCCCCAATGTTGTTTGCCATGTACATGCTGCCCCTGGGTGAGATCATTAGGAAATACAGTCTGGAGTTTCATTCCTGTGCCGATGATACCCAGCTGTATCTTTCCTTTGCACAGGGAACATCCAGTGCAGTGGAAGTACTTAACAACTGCCTTGCAGAGATCAATGACTGGATGGCCTCCAGCTGGCTGTGACTGAACCCTGATAAGACAGAGGTACTAGTGGTGGAGTCAAATAGAGGGTAGAATAGGATGGCCTCCAGTGTGGAAACTGGTTTATTTCTGGGATCTGTGCCACTGAAGGCCTCCTCAAGGGTGTGTAACCTAGGCATTATCCATGACAGTGGTCTGACACTTGATGCTCAGGTGTGAGCCCCTGTCTGGACCAGCTTTTATCATCTCAGGAACATTGCCAGGATTAAGCCCCTTGTTCCACCCCTGGACCTCCCCACATTGGTACATGCCTTCGTATCGACCAGGCAGGACTACTGTAATGCTCTCTACCTCAGGGTTTCTGGGAGATGCCTCCACCAGCTGCAACTAGTGCAGAATGTAGCAGCCAGGTTGTTGGTGGGACAATCTAAATTCTACCACATTCCTCCGGTGCTGCGTGAACTGCTCTGGCTGCCATTCAGGTGGAGGACCCTCTGTAAGGTGCAGCTGCTCACCTTTAAGGCCCTACATGGTTTGGGCCCTTGTTATCTGTCTGACCTCCTGTCACCTGCTGCATTGACCCACTCCCTCTGCTCCTCCACAAGGGGCCTCCTAGTGATTCCCAGGACGACAGTGAAAACAGCAAGTGACTGGGAATTTAGTGTTGCAGGCCCCGTCCTGTGGAATTCGCTTCCATCAGTTATATGGAAGGCTCCTTCAGCGGAAGTCTTTAAGACCCAACTCAAGGGCCCCCTATTTAGTCAAGCATTTGTTGATTCCCTAGACTAAGGTGTATAGGATTTCCCTTGGCACTCCCCCCTTTTTCCTGTTCTGGTTTTAGTGATTTTAACACTTGAAAGTGATAATTGTAGACTGGAACATTTTAATGTTTTAATGCAATTCATACAGTAGATTTGTTACTGCTGTACAGCACCCAGAACCTCCGGGACTGGGTGCCTGAGAAATAGAATTTGCCTTGCCTTACCAAAAAAATTCTGGCAGACAGTAAATGATATAATTAGCCCAGGAAAAAAGAATAGGCAGCAAATAAACCAACTGACCCATGAGAGGAAAACATAAGAGGAACCTCAAGGAATCATTAATATGTTAAATGATTTCTTTGTAAACCTTCCAGGTTTAGAGAAAAAAACTTCATTGGACAGTGATTCACAGGAAGAACTACACTGTAAGAGAATACACCCACCCCTTCAATTCAGAATATTAACTATATCGGAGGTTAAAAAATGCTTGAAACAGATAAAAATACATAAATCTTTGGGTTTAGATGGGTTAGAGGGAAAATTTGTGCAAATGGCTGCAGATTATATTGCACCATTAGTAACATACATATTAAACTGGAGCCTATGTACTGGGATCTTTCCATCAACATGGAAACAGAGTAACGTCATCCCCATTCACAAAGGGGGAGATCATTATGAGCCAGGTAATTATAGGCCAATAGCGCTGCACTCAGTTTTATCAAACTGTTTGGAAAAACAAGTGCATTTATAAACAATGGAATATCTAGAAATTAATGATATAGTAACACCATATCAGGCAGGATTTAGAAGGGTCCTCTCTACCAATTTGGCTCTAATTGGATTTAATGATTTAGTAGCTACTTCTTTGGATGCTGGATTGGAGACTGTGACTCTCTTTGTGGACTTATCAAAGGCATTCGACCTGGTGGACCACTCCCTGCTGTTGGGGAAGCTCTGGTCTATGTGTATCACTAATGGACCCTGGGACTGGTTCAAATCATATTTGACTGAGAGATCGTAGAGGGTATCAGTATCCCAGACCCTGTCAAATGTAAAACAGATTAGTTGAGGGGTTCCACAGGGGTCAATACTGTTGTTTCTGATGTTCAATAATGATCTTCCCCAGGTAGTGCAAATTTCTACAATCAGGTTGTATGCCAATGATATGGCATTGGTTGCAACCGGGTTAGACATGGAGGACCTCAACAATAAATTGCAGAGAGACTTTGATGGCATTGGGGAATGGTTCACCAGATCGAGGCTTGTCATGAATTCGAAGAAGACTAAAGTTTTATACTTTGCTAACAGTGGGAAACCTATGTTAAATACATTATCATTAAATAATATACCGCTAGAACAGGTGACGGAATATCGATATCTAGGAATGATCTTTGATGCAGAATTAAATTTCTCCAAACACATTAAGGAGGTGGTTAATAATGTTGGTGAAAAATTGTTTGCCCTTTGACACACTTCAAGAAGTCTAAACCAAAAAGCTAGGAAAGCAATTGTTAAATAGATTATATTGCCCTCAGTTGAATAGGGAAGTAATGTTTACAGAGTTGCACCCAAACAAATGTGAGACAAACTGAATAAAATCCAGTATCTACTTGTAAGATTTGTGTTGGGATGTAATTTTAAGACACATCATTGTGTAATGTTAAAACATTTAGGGTGGCTAACTTTAGAACTTAGAAATAGTGTAATATGGTTAAGACCCCTGCATAAATTTTTTATAAAATATCCAACACACTACATCTCAGTTACTGCGCTAACAAAAACAGTACAACCGACCCGAATTTTAGCAAGATCTGTACATGAAAATAAGATAACGGTTAATTGTGATCTGATCCCCTCTGAGGAATGAATACTCTCCACTCCTGCTAGTTTGGATGCTCGTTGGCAACGGTTTATTCAGACACCAAGTTTATAGAAGCTATTATTACATGCCATTCTCATTCCACAATAGTTGTTTACAGTCCACGATAGTACTACAAGCAGCCCATTTATTTCTTTATGACTTTCTTCATTCCTGGTCCTCTCCTTTCTGCGTTTTCTTCTTCGGGGTCCGGACACCAAATCTGACCACCCACACCATCACCATTACCAGGTACCAACTTATCAGGACCTCCTCCCTACTAGGTCCAGACACTGAGACCCAACCCCTAGTCTAAATCCCTTCCCCTCCCCTTTATTTCCACACCTGGGTGCCTTTTACCCCTAGCCTGTGCTGCCCAGCTCCCCTTCTCCCTCTCCTGCCTCCCTCAATGATTCTCCCTCTTGCTCCCCCCTTTCTTCCCCCACAGCACCTGCCCCCACTCTATCAGGGCCACTTGCTGCCCACTGGGCTCTGACAGGACACAGTTCCTGCTGCCCTTATGCAGCTGACCAGCTAGCTGTCGGGCTCCCCAGGCTCCCATCAATTCTTTCTGTGTTCAAAACCTGCCTCAATCTCCCCTGCCCCCCCTCCACCATCTGCTGTACCCCTGGCCAGGTGCGTAGGAGAAATATCTAGCAAAAAAGGGCAGCTGGCTGGCTGCCTAGCCTTATATACCCCTCCAGGATCCCACACTATGACCCCTGTTGGCCCCTCCCTGGCCTGTGGTCAAGCCCCCTTTCCTGTGTCAAATGACACACCTGTGACTCACCAGGTGCTGTCACCAAGACCCACCCTTTCCTACCTTGTCCCCCCTCCCCTCCCCTCCCTTACCTTTCTTGCTCATTTTTCCAGGGGGCCACCTGACAATTCAGGTTGCCTGTTACTGGCAACCCCATTTGTCATCTGATCCCCTCTGGGGAATGAATAATCTCCACTCCTGCTAGTTTGGTTGCTCATTGGCAACAGTTTATTCAGACACCAAGTTAATACAAGTTAACAATACATTTCATTTCTCATTCCACAATAATTGTTTACAGTCCACAATAGTACTACAAGTAGTCCATTTATATCTTTATGACTTTCTTCATTCCTTGTCCTCTTCTTCCTGCATTTTCTCCTTCAGGGCCTGGACACCAAATCCGACCCCCCACCACACCATCACCATTACCAGGTACCAACTTACCAGGACCTCCTCCCTCCTAGGTCCGGACACTGACAGCCAAGCCCTAGTCTAAATCCCCTACCCCTTCCCCTTTACTTCCATGCCTGGGTGACATTTTTCCCTAGTCTGTGCTGCCCTGCCCCCTTCCCCCTCTCCTGCCTACCCTCCCATTCCCCCCCTTTTGCTCACCGTTTTCTTCTACTGACTCATCTCCCACTAGCGATGGAGGATGGGGCTCCCCCCTTGCAGGCTACCACCTAGGCCCCCTCTTCTCAACCTCCCCCACAAGGTCTATTATGGACCTCAGGAATAGGCACATGCCAAATTCCGATAGGTGGACCTCGTCAGACCTCTACACCTCCAGCAAATTGAAAGAGATGTCTCTGTGCTGTATGTGCATGCCCCCCATCTCGATCACCAGTTTTGCCACTTCCTGTTGAGTCATTTCCTACCCTTCTCCACCACCCTAATTTCCCTGACTCACCTCCATACCCTCCGGGATGTGTTCTTGGACCACCCGATCACCACCCCCAGCTGCCAACATTTCACCCTCTCCAAATCAGCTATTATTGCCTGAACCAATGCTCTCATGGAGTTTCCCCCAGATCATTGCCCCCTCAAATGTATGATGAGCATGTCCAGCCTGCTCCATCGGACCCTGAGCTCCTCCAACAATGGCATCAGTTGGGTCCATCTCATGCCCTTGATTCCCTTCCACTGCACCCTTATGCTCTCCAAATCTGTCTGTAGCTGGTCCCACCACTCCTGGTAGCTGGAAATTTCTCAGTCCAATAGATAAAGGAGTGCCCCACCATCCATATGTGCCTCTTTGCACCTGCCGGGAAAAGGAACAAAAAACATAGGTACTCTCCAGTATTGTTAGCACCTTACATATTTCCTATAACAGCTGGACTTCCACTGCTCCATCTGCTTTACCTCCCCATTCTGACCTGCCTTGGGAAACTGCCTCTGATGCCACTTCAATGTGGAAGGAATTGGGGACGAAACTGTCCGGGTCTTCCTCACAAATGTTATCGCTTTCTTAAAGACCCCCCAACCTGGAAACCCATCACGGGGCTCCCGTCCCCATGGTGGAACCAAGCCCCCCTCTCTCCCCGCATCCACCCACACTGCTCCAGCTCCATGATGATGCATACTTCATCAGGTCCATGCATGATCAATGTCACACTCTCCCCCATCCCACTTGGTCTGTTTTTGACCATGGCAGATGTAGAATCACCATGTCCTGCCCGAACTCTACCTCCCCAGGTTGCAATCCCCTGCTTTGGTCCAACTTCCTAGGGGCCACCATCTCCTCGACCCTGAAAGCTCCCCTCTTGCCATAACAGCGAACAATGCCCGGAATAGGCTTGCCTCCTTTGTCGATGGGCATACATGCTGGAGTGCTCCCATGACCCTCCTGAGCAACTGCCCCATGAGAGGCCAATGCCTGTCCTGTCTTGCCCCATGTCCCTTCTGCCAGTCTGAGACCATGCACTTCACAGCCCTGCCTGTGGTTACATCTGGCCAACCTCTTTCCTTGCAGGCCCATCTCATTCCTGCCAACTGTACCCCCCATGGTGGTATGGGCCATCCTCTCCTTCCACTTCCTTACCACATATTGTTTTACCTGGTTCTTGGAAACTGGTTCTTCTGTGCCTAGGCCTGCATTCACCCTGAAATTCTGGAATGTTCCCTATGCCCTCTCATATGCCCTCAGTGTGTTGGGTGCCCAGGAGCTCTGGTATAACCATCTGGCTGTTTCCCTCCAAGCTCCCATAGATGGTCTGGGACCCTGGTCCTGTGTAATGCTGCCCCTGGTGTCAGTTCCCGAAACGTGTTCAACTGCAAGTGGAAAAAGACTGTCAGCAATGTCATTCTGAATGCCTTTGATATATTGTGCTTTAAAAGGCAAATTTAGCTTCAGTCCCAACAGGACCAGCCTACGCATAACACCACCTACCATGTCTGTGACCCCACCTTGCCTATTTATCACTTCCACCACCCCCTTATTGTCGCACCAAAATAATATGTGTTTTCCCCTCATCCTGTCCCCCCAGACCACCAGGGGCACCAGAATGGGAAAAATCTCCAAAAGGGTAATATCCTTCAGTAGCCCCGCCTCCCACAAGATTCTGGCCATGCTTCTAAAATCCATTCCCCCTTAAAGTAGGCCCCCATCCATAGAGCCCCCTGATGCATCTGTGTAGAGCTTGAGGTCCATATTGTAAGCCCATTCCTTCTGCAAGAACGTAACCTCATTGAAACCATCCAGAAACTGTTCCCACATACCTAGGTCCTCCCTTATCCCCTTTGTGATGTCCACCCAGTGATTGGGCTTCTTCTCTTTTCCAGTTGCCCTCACTAGCCTCCTGGTAAATGCCCTTCCTAGGCTAATTTGCCTTACAAGCAAAATTAAGGTGCCCCAGCAGCTGTTGTATCAATATCAGTGGCACCCTTCTCTTCCCTTTTATCTGTTCTAACAAACCCCTAAGCCGAGCCACTTTGTCCCCCAGCAGACGGAAGCATTCTTCCACTGTGTTCACCTCTATCCCTAAGAACTCCACCTGGTGGGCTGGGCCCTGTGTTTTTTCCTCTGCGAGTGGGATGCCTATGCACACACACATTGATTTAAAGTCTGCCAGCATCCCTTCTGTTTCCTGTCTGCTCTGCCTTATGAGGAGAAAATCATCTAAGTAGTGTACCACCCACCTATGCCCATATCTCCTCCCAAATTTCCATTGTACCCAAGAACTAAAGGCATTGAAAGTTGAACAAGCCACTGAGCACCCCATGGGCATGACTTTGTCCACATATAGGCCATCCCTGAACTGAAAACCCAAGAGTTCCCAATCTTCTGGCCTCACTGGTAGAAACCAGAAGACAGACTCAAAGCCCATCTTTGCCAACCACACCCCCTGTACTGCCCTGATCAACACCACCACCACCTGATCCAGGGAAGCATAGGAGACCACCCACAGGTCATCTGGAATCCCCTCATTCACCGAGGCCTCCTTCAGGTAGGAATGGTGGTGGATGAGATGAAATTCCCCCTCCTACTTCTTTGGTACCACCCCTAGAGGTGATATGGGGAAACTGGGGCAAGAAGGGTCAGTGAATGGGCCCTCAACCCTCATAGCCTGCACCTCCTTCTGGATTTTTCTATGGACTATCTCCTCCTTTCCTTTGACTGACCCCAAATGTTTAGCCCTCATTGCCCTCCGCACCCCCAAAAACCCAATGAAAAACCCTGCCTGAAGCCTTCGAGCAGGAAACCTGCCTTTGCTATGTCTGGTTACTCTTGTGTCCAGGCATCAACCACTCTTTGTACTATGGGAGTTCATGCCAGGGGATAACCCCAGTGTCCTGCCCCATCTCCCCTTCAGTCCCACCCATGGTTGGAGTTGTACCCTCCTCTGCTGTGGGCCCCCCTTCCTTTCCCACTTCCCCTACCCAGACCCACCCGAAAGGACTGCTTGTGGAACTGCCTTCCTTGCTGGGTACCCCGGTCCCTGCATGACCGGCAGTTTGAGGCTGGGTGTGAGCCTGCACACTGGGAGCAGACATGCCTAAATTTGCAGTTCGCCCAAGTGCATGAGGTCCTGTTTTATCCCCAGCATGTCTTCACCACCGTGGTGGGGGCACCTTTCTTGGCATGTTCCTCCCTGGGCCCACCCACTGGACTTGATAGTGTTCATACCCACATCTCTGAGTGGGAGCAGTCCCACCGCAAATCACCTTTCACTGCCATCCACTTTCTGAATGTCTCATCATACTTTAGCCACCCATACCCGAGCTTTACCTTGTATGCATCCCTAATGATCGCCATGTACATCAGGAGGGGAATGGCCAACTCTGGTTGCTTTTCCAGGACTAGTGCACTGTACATCAGGAAACCTGCCTGCCATGTGTCTATATTTTTCCCTTGTACTTTGCCTCTTCCTCCTCTTTATATCCAACTACAGCCAGTGCCACTGCCATCTCTGATTTTCCTACTGATTCCTTCTGCTCGTACTTTTTTGCAGCATCCCCATCCACCAAGCCAAATATATCCATGTATTCACCCTTTCAAATTTTATCCTTGATGCAGGATGGCACGTTGTCGCCTAATGTGAAACCTGGGGGTCCATCATATAGCTTCTTCCTCCCTTTCTGTTTATTCTTGTCCTCCTCATCACCCTTTTCCCCTCCCTTTATCGCTTGCAGTGCCTGTTCCAGCTTTTCTACACCCATCTCCCCCATCTCCCCAAGGAGACCCTCTGGGTACTTCTTCTGGTCCCCTCATTTGCTACATCCACAGTGCCCTTAAGAATCTTGCATGGGCCATGGGAGCACAAGAAAATGGTGCAGAGGGTGCTTGGAGGCTCATGTGGACTGTAGGCATGGGGGGGTTGCTACAGGCATGTGAAACATGCAGTCACATGGTGAGAGCACAGAGCTGGAACATGGAGACCAGAGATGGGGCCAGAGTTTGAATCCCACAGGCAGCACTCCCACAATGTGTGACCTGTGGGCAATGTATTTTAATTGACTGCATGTAACTCCCCCTGCATTGGGGGGGCATTTGGGACAGTGCATTATGGCCACATTTTGGGGGCCACAGGGACCAGGCCACTTGCCTCCTCACAATGCGGGGAGGTCGGGGGGATGGGTTTTGGTGGTTAGTGTTTTCTGGAGGGAAACTGGCAATGGTGCTCCACAGGGGAGGGGAAGCCGCTGAGTGGATGAAAAAAAAAAAAAAAACAAGAGTGAGAGGTGCTGCTCCCTTGGAGTGGGGGGCTGAGGAGAGGTTTTTTTTTGGGGGTGCCACAGAGTAGGATACCAGGTTTCGGTGCTCTGTCTCCTGGGGACATGCCAGCCAATGATGCAGATGAGGGAAGGGGGGCAAAATGGGAGGGCTTGGAAGGGGTGAAAGGGGTTGGAATAAAGGGGGAGAGAGAAGGAGGTCAGGGCCAGCAGCAGGGGATGGGAATAATCCCCCTTTTCACGGGGAGGTAGGGGAGTTGGCCAGCCCAGGAGGGCAGGTGGATATTCGGTGCACGGTCACAGTGGGTGCCCAATGGGCACACATGAGGTGAGTGGAGGCAGCCCCCACTTCCCCTCCATTTTACTTGCAACACCAACCACCACCCCCAGAAAACCACCACAGGGCCCCCGGGGGTTGTGGGGTCACTCAGCATCTGCACATCTCATTCTCCCTTTGTGTTCGCTCCTTCCCTTCTTGCTCTGTCCCCCATGACAATTCCTGTGTTCCCAGCTGGCTGGAACCACTGATCCTCTCCTTATTAAGTATCCTTGCTTCCCATGTGACACAGAGCAACTCTCTCCTGCGGCGGTACAACTCGCTCTGTGCTACCTCCCTCATTGTCTGTTCTTCTGACCAATGCACTTCCTGCTAAAACAAGCCTGTCCCAGGCCACTTGTCCCTGATAACAGCTTCCAGCCAGGCCACAACACTTGCTTACCCCTGTCACAGACTCTTCAGCTTCTGTGCCTCTAGTGGTGGCCATCTTGACTTGCCCTTCCACTGGGATCCATGTGGCCTGCCCACCAAACTAACTCCCTATGGCAGAAACCCCCAACTCAACCTCCAGAAAAATTACAAAAAAACCCTCCAAAGCACCTCAAGTCACTGCACTAGCAACATCAAAAAGGGGCGCTGAGAATGCATAGGATCCCTTACCAGCAGCACATTAACCCACAAAAAAAATCCCAGTCCCAGGCCTCCCTTTAGGCTCTAAGCGACCCAGCAGTGTTAACCAGCTGCTGGTTGGCCTACCTTCCAGGCCCAAGCACCATCCTGCCGCACAACAACCACCACTTCAGCAGCCCTTTCCAACGTGACTGTGGAGATTATTAACAGTATCACAAAAAGACACAGGCCCAAACCAACAGTCGATAAGCCTGTCCCCTGCCCACCCCACAATACAACACAGCTGAAAACACCACTCAAACTTTAAAAAATAACAATTATTTTCTTTTTAAAATGAGCATTGGCAAACATGCCCCAGTCTGATTCCACATGGCCATAAGCCACCTGGAGCCCCTAGCCCTATGCCTTACCTGAATGTGTCCTTCACCTGAGCCAATGAAGTGCTAAGAAAGATACCTAGCAAAAGAGGGCAGCTGGAGGGTTGCCTAGCCTTATATACCCCTCCAGGTCCCCACACTAGGACCCCTGTTGGCCCCTTCCCCTGGCCTGTGGCCGAGCCCCTTTTCCTGTGTCAAATGACACACCTGTGACTCATCAGGTGCTGTCACCAACACCAAACCCTTCATATATTGTCCCCCCTCCCCCTTCCCTTACCTTTCTTGCTCATTTTCCCAAGGGGGCCATTTAACAATTCAGGTTGCCTGTTATTGGCAACCCCATTTATAGTAAAACAAGGTATGGAGAAAAAACTGTAAAATACCAAGCTGCTAAGAATTGGAATATGCTTTCTCATTCTATTAGAACTACAACATCTCAAGCACAATTTAGTCAAGAACTAAAGGCTATTTTTCCCTTAGCATGTAACTGTTAAACCAGTTTTATGGACTTTATGTCTTCAACCTTTTGTAATGCATTTATGGCGTATGTTTGTTGATATACTTCAGTAATCTAGAAAGCTTTTTTTTTTACACAGAAATATTTATGATGTTCGAATGTCTTAATATATGTCTGTATTCAAAACTTTTACATGAAACAAAATGATTTTACATTGTAACATCATAAACAGGACTGTCTTGTAAACAGGGTTTTACAATATATCCCTTATGACATGCACTTATCCTATATAAAAATAAAATTGTATGTATCTATCATCTTTTTTGCCCTCCTCTGAACCACCTGCAAAAGGTTAATGTCCTTTTTAAGGTGTGGGCACCAAGCCTGTACTCCATACTCTAGATGTGGCCTCACCAGTGATCTCTACAAAGGCAGTTTAACCTCCTCTTGCCTACTGCTGATCCTCCTGGCTATGCATCCAAACATCTTATTTGCCCTTGTCACTGCTTTCTTGTACTGTGTGGAGTGTTTCAGGTCACTAGTGATCAGTATTCCCCAATACATCTCATCCTCTGTTGCCAATACCTAGACTCCTCCCAGTTAGTACTCAGTCCTGGAATTCCTGGCTCCTATGTGCATAACATTGCATTTTTTGGTGTTGAAGCCAAGCTGCCAAATCCCAGACCAGCTCTCAGGCTTTCTCAGATCACCCTGTAGGTCCTGCATCCTTTCGTACAATAGCAAGCAGGCTATACAATACAACAATAAAGAGCTGAATTCAGCCATAGCATTTGCAAATACTTAAGCACTGAAAGTGCTCTTTCAGTATTATATTAAAAACAGTTGGTGATAAAGAGAATCTAATCAAAACCAGTTCAGTGTTCCACAAACAAAATGCTCTGTAGCTAAAAGAAATTTTACCCAACTTAGTTTTTGTATGAACAATATGCAACAGACTATTTGATTTAGAATGAGAAATACAACTAATATTTTGTTCTTTAAGTACTTTTTACTAGGCAAGAAGATTCTCTTTTATGCAGAATCCTAAAGATGAAATTTATAAGTGATAATTGAGATCTGTGTTCAAATGAAAGCCAGTTTGGTCTGTTAATATTGATGCAATGATGTGATCTGTTACCAGCAAATAAAACAAATGTAACTATGTTGGGAAATACATTATTTTACTTTTTCCAGATTGGTCTCTAGATCAGCATCAGCCATTAATGAACCATAATATACTGTATAACTGGTAATAAATTATGGGTTGCATTTTCCAATCAGGAGTCGTACGTAAGATAATTTCTACCACAATATAACTGCCTGGGCTTTTGATGAACTTGGACAGATACATTTCTTTTTTTTTATTATTTAATAAACTTTATTCATTTTAAATGCTTAACAACATACAAATAAAGACAACATGATGATGCTTTGTAAGGAACATCTAGTAATAAACAGTTATATTACAATTGTATTCAGTAAGAGAAGATAATTGGCTTATCAAAAGCAGATTATGATGCATTTAAGTTGTCTGTAACCCCCTCCCCTTATCCTCCCCAACCCAGGTTTGCCACCTGGTTTTATAGTAAAGACAAAAAGGAAAGGGAAAATTGAGAATATAAGTCAGAAGTGCTGGCTACGGGGATATACCTAATAGATATAACCATCTTTTAGAACCACTGCAAAAGTAAGTATGGATTAGGTCTATTGTACCAATATAAGAGTTTGGAGTGTTTCCCAACTTTGCTTGTATGCTCCTAATCTATTCTTGGTTCCCGCCAGTATAAGTTCTGCCTGTAAGGCAAACATAATTTCTTTGAACCACTCTAAATAAAGGGGAGTAGATGAATCTAGCCAATGTTGTAATATTATTTTCTTGGCACAAGCAGTAATTAAGGCTGTATGGCCTTTCTGCTGTGACCCTTGAATCTGCCTATAATCCCCCCAAAATACAAATTTCCATAATAAATTTGTCAGTAACCATAAGCAAGTGGGTTGAGACAATTTTGAATCTCCTTCCAAAAGGAGTTAATAGTATCACAGTCCCAAAGCATATGAAATAAATCGGCTGGTTCATGTTGACATTTTGGGCAGTGGCTGAAGGATATAGCCCCTATTTGATGAAGTTGAACTGGTGTGTAATATAAATTATGGTTAATATAGTATTGCATTATTTTGTACCTATCCCATTTGATGTATTTATATAGGTATTACCAGATGCTGGGCCAATTCCTAGAGGGGGAATGCGGTGGTAAAATATTGTCCCACCAATAAGATCTTTGACGTTCTATGTTAGCTATTTCTTTTAGTAGAAATTTATATGAATAGGATATAATGTGTGATGTAGGGATAGATTATATATATGGGAGAATGGCTGACACAAGGGGACTTTTCCATATACTCGACCCAAAGTGTTTTACCAATAAGTGGGCTATTTGAAAAAATGTAAACACTTGGTTATCAGGCCATTTAAAAATGGATTTGGCTTCTTTAAAGGAGAGCATTTTTTGGTCCCATTTGTTGCCAAAAGAGGTGATGTTTAATAATCTTACCTGAGATTAAAAAATTAGGATTAGAGAACAAGGGTTGGGTTATGTCTCTGGTTGCATCTGCTTTTAGGAAATTATTTAACTGATGTTGAGTATGAAGTAAGGCATATAATGGTGTTTCCTGTAAGGCTTTAGGGAGATTCTTCCTGGTAATAAAAGGGAGAGTCTTAGGATCCATGCCATTCACCAAGCATAGAGCCTGTTCAATTCTGACCCAGGAGGGACAATAGGTGGATTCTAAGATAGCTTCTGGGGGAATGTAACCAGAATCTAATTCTTGCTAGGTGTATGGCTAAATAATAAATATAGAAATTAGGGGCTTGAAGGCCTCCATCAATTTTCTGACTTGTAAATTTAAGATAACTTTGCCTAACTTTCTTTCCTTGCTATATAAAGGAACTAATAAGTCTGTGTATTTGTGCAAACCATGAGAGCAGAAGGGCCCCATTGAACATTTGTAAGGGATATAAAATCCAAGGCAAAACATTAATTTTTACCATACTCATATGATCCCATTGAGAAATAGGCAATTTTGACCATTGCTTAAAATCTTCTGATAGGGTCCTGTTTAGAACGTCTAAGTTAAGTTTCTTCATTACATGGGGAAGAGGATGTATAAAGATTCCTAGGTATTTAAATTTTTCAGTATTCCAGCGTACACCCAATTGTTCAATATCACTCTTCAATGTGAATTTGTTGAGGGGATATACTTCTGTTTTACCCATGTTGAGCTTATAATTCGAAATTGTTTCGAACTGAGAAATAATTTCAAAGATTGTCGGGAGAGATTGAGGAAGATTGGTAATATGCAGAAGTAAATCATCTGCATATGCTGATATTTTGCATTCAGTGTGTCCAATTGGTATCCCAGAAATCATACCAGAATTTTTGAATTTCCTAATAAGTGGTTCCAAGTACAAGTTGAAAAGAAAAGGGGAAAGGGGACAACCTTGTCTAGTACCCTGGAATAAAGTAAAGGAAGTGGAGAGAATGCTATTGCAATAAATTTGAGCTTTGGGTAGTGTATATAAAATTTTGATCCATTGAATAAATTCTTGAGGAATACAATATTTGGCCAGTAACAAGAAGAGATATTCCCAAGAGACCATGTCAAAGTCCTTTTCCGCATCTAGGGCGACAAGAGCTGCTGAGGAGGTGAGTTCCCTGGACACAGAAGAGAGGTAGGCAACTTTCCTAAGGTGATCAGAAGATAGTCTCCCCTTGACAAACCCTACCTTTTCTTGACTGACAAGAGATTCCCAGACCTGACCTAATCTAGATGAGAGTATTTTAGCCAAGGTCTTAAGATCCACATTAATTAAAGAAATTGGTCTTTAATTGGGAATAAGAAGAGGGTCTTTATCAGGTTTTGGAATAACGATTATAAAGACCTGAGTCAGGGAAGTGTTGAAGATACCTTTATTGAAAATGTATTGAAAAGTATCTAGAAGAAAGGGAGCAATCTTCTCTTTAAAGGTATGGTAAAAGTTTATAGTGAAACCATCCTGGACCCGGAGATTTATCTTGTGATAGGGGGTCTATAGTTGCCAGGACTTCCATTAGAGTAATGGGAGTTTTCAGGCATGTAAACTGGGCCTCAGATAAAACTGGGAGATCAATATCTTGAATAAAATTATCCATTTGTTGAAGCAGGGAAGAATGGTTTGAGGCTGAATATAACTGTTAGTAATATTCTTGAAATGCATTTGCAATGTCTGGAAGGGAGGTAATCAAGACTCCTGAGGTCGAGTAAATAGAAGTGACTATTTTATCAGCCATTTGAGTACGCAGACGGAGAGCCAAGAGCTTTCCCGCCCTTTCCCCCAATCGAAGTATGAGATTTTGGATCGGAGCATAAGAAATTCAGCCTTTTCAGCTAAAATCTGGTTATATTGTGCATGAAGGGACTCTACTTTTGTCCAGTCTTCTACTGGAGCTGAGAGAAGGAGGTGGCATTCTAGATCTTCTATTTGGCCCTGGATTATAAAAAGTGTTGCTTCTCTCTGTTTTTTACGTTTTGTTGCTAATCGAATAAATTCACCCCTCAGAGCACATTTCAGAGTTCCCCATAAAAAGTCATTTTTAGGCATTGTTGAGGCATTGAGGTCCATAAAATTAGATATGAAAGTTTGAATAAGTCTTATTTGATCTTCGGATTTCAAAAACTGATTACTTAGTTTCCAGAATTTATCTCTGTGTATATTTGGTGAGAAAGCAAGAAGAAGATGGGCAGCAATTGCTTTGGAAGAATAATAAGCCATAGAGACACTTGGCAATAAGTCTAGTGAAATAAGAAAATAATCCAGTTGAGAAAAAGAGTGGTGAGGAAGGGAGTGAAATGAAAATTCTTTACTGTCTGGATACAGAAGCCTCCTGGAGTCAGTAATACAAATAGATTGCATTAACTCATGTATTGCTTTTTTGAGCAGGTGTTAATTTTTGTCTTATCTGGCTGGATCTATCTAGCTGATTAAATATGACCAGGTTCCAATCACCCCCCCCCCCAAATTATTGGAAGTGTAGTCCATGGGGCCAAGGTAGACATAAGGCTAGTAAAAAATGTGGGATCTTCATTGTCCGGTCCATAAATGGAACCTAATATTACTTCTGAGTGGCCCAGCAAGGCCCTAAGAATCACATATCGGCCTCCTGGGTCAGCAATTGAATGAATGAGTTGGAATGGAATTCTCCAGGATATAAGAATAGCTGTCCCTCTTTTGCGGGAATCAATACAGGAACCAAATACCTGACCCACCCAGTATCTCCTTAAGCAATTTTTTTGATTAGATAACAAGTGTTTCTCTTGTATAAAGGCTACATCTATTTGCAGACTTTTGAGGTGAAGCCAAAATTTTAGTTCTCTTAGCTGGGGTCTGTGCACCTTTTATATTCCAGGAACAATACTCAAGCCCAGCCATGTCTGATACAACAACCTACAACAACCTAAAAAAAAGAAATATATTTCTTCAAGTAAAAGCCAGCTTAGAACATCTAATCTAATGATTACTACATCCAGACCAGTGGCAGACATCCTAAGTATTATAATTATACCTCCCCCCATATCGATTACTTAACCTCAGACTTCCAATTCTATGAAAGTACTCCCTTGATCTTCCAACTTTACCTTTAACTATTGATAAAAGAAGAAACCCAAATCTGGATATTGATATGGGAAGATCAACCCCCATAGTCTGTTTCATGACTGCTACCAGCCTAGGCAGTCCCATGCAACTCCTCGCTCCCACCCCATTTCCAAGAAAAAGGAGAGAGAAAAAAAAATTAGTGACCTCTATATAGCCTTAAATATCAGTAATTAACCTAACCTAATACAGTTAAACCCCAATATTAAAGTATTTACAGGTGATATAAAAAAAGAGAGAAAAAAATACACCCTGTAAGAAAAATCAATATGGTGACATATGGCATTTACCATTATTTTTAGTATACCTTAAAAACATAATATTAAAACAATATTGTTTTGTTAAAACTAAAATCAGTATTCCCCAGTTATGTTAAACTGTTATAATGAATGTAGTCACCTTCATTTGCAAAGTAGTGTATAAATCAACCCAAACAACCAAATAGTCCAGCATTATGCTTAGGAAATGAGTCAAGCCAGTGCTTGACCGATTTACACTACTCAGAAATATAATGCCCATCGTCACAAACTTAGGGTAAAGTGAACTGAGCTTATTAGATTTAAATAAAAGAGACATAATGGGCACGTTGGTAAATTAGTTACAGCGTTTCTCCAGTAAATACAGCACAAGTTCACCCATTTTGAACATAAATAGCTATCATGCACACAATCAAGCAGCCCTTCCACTCGAGAGTCTGCATAAAGTTTGTGATTAGAATGTCTCTGAATTTGAGATAAAAAAAATGCATTCCCTGAAAAAATTAGCTTACCGGCAACAAAGCAGTCTCCCTGCAATAAAAAAGATAAAGCAAAAACAAAGTCGGGTGAGACTTTTCTGAGGACAAGAAAGAGCTACAAATATTTGGTGAGCCATCCCGGTGACTAGGAAGTGAAACCAGGAAAGGAACTGTAGTAACCAGATGGGTGAAAGCTCTTTTTATGCTTTGATTAGCCCCATTCTTGAACGATACACATTCATTTAGGGGTCATTTCGGGTTCCAGTTAGGATCGGCACCTCCACTTGAATGATTGTCAGGGATTAGCGCTGCATGAAAAAAGTCTGGGAACAATATAGCTAATTCTCTGGTAGCATGATCGGCATTGTCAAATGATTTCTGAGGACAGGAGAGAGAGCTGCAAATACTCAGTGAACCGTCCCGGTGACTAGAAGTGAAACCAGGAAAGAAACCGCAGTAACAAGATGGATTAAAGCTCTTTTTATGCTTTGATTAGCCCCATTCTTGAAAGAAACATATTCATTTAGGGCACCTCTGCTTGATTAATTGTCAGGGATCAGTGCTGCATGAATACATCTGGAAACAAGATTGCTAATTCTCGGGCAGCATGTTCGGCGTTATCAAGCAATTTCCATGTTCCATGATGCAGTACAGAGAGTCTAGCAGGGTATGACATCTGGAATTTAATACTAGCCGCCATCAGCTTCACAATGCAGGAGTGATATTCTGCTCATTTCTGGCACGTGACGATGGGCAGATCCTGGGATATACGTAGATCGGTTTGGTCCCACGTGATTTCTTGCATTTCTTTGATTTTCCCAAGAACATGCTGATGGTCCACATAGCTAAGCAGTCGGTCGCAGGATAAATGGCCTGGGTTTGGATTCATCTGGTGGCCTTGGTCTCGAGGACCTGTGAGCTCTTTCAACAATGTAGGCATTAGTATGAGGCGGGGGTCCAGCAATTTTCAACAGCAATTTCTGAGCAAATAAAACAGGTGAGTGGCCTTTAGCCTCCTCTGTAAGGCCGAAAATAACCAGGTTGTTACACCTGTTATGGCCTTCCAGATCTTCAAGTTTGAGCTCTAATTTACTCATTCTCTGACACATGGAAATATGTCCGAATCAACTCTAGTCTGCCATTTCTTGAGTGAGGATGTGCATGCTGCCATGTCTGTCACTGCCTGATTTGTATCTTTCAAGTCTTCTTTGATGGTTTTAAGATCAGATGAGAAATCTAGGAATGCTTTCTTCAGCGGAGCTAATTCGGCTAAGAACTTTTCCTCCGAGAGTGGTATAATAGTAGTCAGAGCTTGCGAAGATTTGCTCGATGCGCGTTTTGGGTTTTTGGACATTTAGCTAGCTTGTCCGGAGTTGTAGGTGGTGTATGGGCCTATTTCATTTCGGCCTCCATTCTTCAAAAATATTCCCGTTTCTCTAGTCGGTAAATTCTCCTGTGAGATCCTGGGGTTTCCAGCAGTTGAGATGATCAAAGTTTGTGGAATTATATGCTCCAAAAGTTATTTCTTTAGATTTGAAGCCTTTGAGGTGGGAGCGGGTTTCAAAAGCGTCTGCCTACGCGGAGAGCATCACGTGACCCCCTGGACAGATACATTCTTAATATGTGGGTGAAAAGTTAACCCTGACTCTAGATGAGAACTTAGGTATTAAAAACATCAGCTGTTTCAAGTGAATTTCCATTTATAGTATAATAAAAAAAAATCACTTGAAAGTTTCTTAAGCTTTAGTGCTGTGCCAAACAGCTTGTTTTTTTTTGTAGTATTAAGTACCAGTTTATCATGAGCCATACATGTAAATTTTTGAAATTCAGTTTGAAAATTAGTATTAATTTCACTGATATTTTTTGAGGAAAAGGGGCATGTTTCTGTACTATCCTTGAAAATTCTGAACTAAAAAAAATCAAATGCAAAATCAACATCTGGGAAAGAGTCCAAAAAGACCAGTCCACATTATAAAGAGCAGCCAGAAAATCAGATGTAACCCCCTTGTTCCGAGGGGTTACTAGAATCCCACTGGAATCAGTGGAAGGCAGGGAGAGGCAGCTAGTGAAATGCCAGTTAAATGAATTTCACACTGTCATTCTCTGGTTTTAGTCTCAGCTGAGCTAGAGGATGATGTAATCATGGAATCATCACAACAGCATAAGCCACACTCGAGCTAGCTGCAACTGAGATAACTTTAGAATGTTGAGTCTGTAGAGTGAAGTTCCAGGAGGAAGCTGCAGCCTGCAGCAGTTCCTCAGTTTTAGCTCTGAGAGAGAGCTACCACTGTGTGTTGGGTAGTTTGTTCTCACCCTAGAAGAAGAACATAGAAGACAGAGATTGAAGTGATGGAAAACGTTCCAAGTGGGTTTTCCTTTTCCCCACCCCAGGAGGGATGGGGGCGATCTTCAGGGTTCAGGGGCAATCCCTTCACCCAGTCTGTCTAGTGAAGCTGCCTGTGACAACTTCAGAAACTGTGAGTACTTTTGTGTTCATCCCAGGAGGGGCATCTGCATTCCTTGGTGAATTTGTCTCTGACAAAAGGAACCCTGTCACCTAGACCGTTTCTGTTTCTAAAAGTGTCTGTTTGTGTTGGAGTCGAGAGAGAGAGAGACTGTCCAAGTACAGAACTTTTAGTCATGTAGTATGTTAAGTGTGAAAAACATTTGAAGATAGCATCTACAAGTTTTCTGTGAGGGTGTTATTAACCAGATGAATGGCCTAGTAGTATAAACTTGTAAGCAAAAGGTGGGAGACCCCCCACATCGAGTAACTAGTTTACCTCTCTGGGTTCAGTTTGGGCACCAGTTCAGTTTTCATTCAGTGCATTTGGCCAGTGTCTGATGGAAATAGTTACCCAGATGTGGGTTGGATTTTTCTGTGAGCCTAGATGTGCTCTTTGGTGGTTGTGTGTGCCACCGGTATTTCTCATGAAATATGGGAAAGTGTCCTAATACTGGCTGTGTGTGTCTAGTCGAGAGGAAATGTACCAGTTGTGACTGTGTGTGCCAATTTCCATTTCAGAACCAGAGAGTTTGCAGTGTAATTCAGAACCTGAGAGTTCACTGTGTTGTGTTCTTTAGGCTTATGCTAAATAGGAATTCAGGAATGTCTGTACCTCAGTAATCTGCATTACCAGTATGTGTAGCCCTGTGGGGGTCCATCTTTGCTTTGTGATTATTCCTACTTTGTTATGTGAATAAAAGCCACACTCCAGAATCCCAGCTTGGTTTGGACAATACTGTTAGTGCTTCCGCTGTGTCTAGATTTACTTGGGTGCCCCTGTCCAGAAGTGCAAAGCTAGCATAATTGTGAGCAAACGTTTTCTCCAGGGGACCTAGGTTGATGGCTATGGTAAATGGTCCCACCAGGTATGTGCCAGGTAGTTGTCACACTTGGTTTGCCTGTCTGTGTATGGCAGGCTCAGAAGTAGAGGTACTGTAAACTGTTTGTGTAAACCCCCATCCCTCTCTTTGGAGCCATGTGGTGAGAGGAGCAGCCCTGCTAGTTAAACAAGGGGGATCGGTGGTTGTGGTTACACAGATGAAACTAATTTAGACCAATCATGAAACCATGACAGGATTGTGTCATGTTTCTCTCTGGAACCGCTGCACCACTGACAAAAACTTCATGCATGGTCACATATACTATCAGATAGGGCATGTGACAGTGTAACTCTACAAGGCTGCTGCACTAAGATCCAATCTAACAAAGCATGTTTTTGTGATTTATTGATCATTCCTGTGTGGACATCTATAATCTGTTGTAGGCTTAAATCTCCCAAAATATTCACGATTTCTTTTTTTATTTGTTGCCAATCTAAATTGAAGTTACCTAAGCTAAGTCAATAATCTCACCTGCATAATATGACTCAGCATAAGAGTCAAATCACTAAGGCTGTCATCACCAGTAACAGTAGGATTATAAGCACTTTGGGACATATTCACTATGCCTATGCAACATGGAAATTGGGCACGTAGGTATAGATACGTGTGAATTCCACAGAGTGGTGGTCCCGCAGATCCCTGGTGGCATTCACCAAAGGTGCACTGGCCAGGTACACACCTGCTTTCCCCAGTCGTGTAGTCAGCTATGCACCAGGGTGGTTTTGGAGCAGTGACTGGGGCAAGCCTATACTATGTGCCATGCAGAAAGGTGCATAGCGCTGCACATGGAGGGGCATAGGCAGGCACTAGATATGGCAGGCTGGACCCTGCCAAAACTGTAGTATGCACTGTCATACACAGGACACTAGGCAGCCATTTACCAACCCCCCCAACAGAACCCTTGCTCCTATCCCGTATGTCAGCCTACCCCCCCAACACACAGCTGAGACCTGGCCCCAGGTGGATTAGGGAGTACCACCCCCCACACACATACATATGTGACCCATCCCCTTTTGAGCTGAAACCCCCCCACACACACACATGTGCCCTATCCCCATCTATGTGCATAACCCCACAAATAGGAGCCCCATCATGAAGGACCCACCCATGTACAATACATCCCAACCACCCACCAATCCCTGATCCCATCTCCCCGGCCCATTCATTGGTGGACAGTGGCCCCCCGCACCCCCTGCAGCACCAACAACACCATCATCACCCATCCCTCATACCTGCATGTCAGTGCCATGACTATGAACGACTAGTGGCACATCCCTTCACACACCTCCTTTGTCACTGGCCATTCAACTGATGCTGGGAGTGTGCTACTGTGATAGGCAGCATGATCCCAGCATCAGTTGGATGGCGGGCAACTGATAAGGTGTGCAGAAGGATGTGCCACTGTCCATCCATAGCAGCAGCACTGAGGTGCAGGTACAGGGGATGGGGGTAGTGTTTTCGGTGCTGCGGGGGGTAGGAGGACAACTGTCAATCAATGAGCAGGTCAAGGAGCCAGGATTGTGGGTCAGGGAGTGGTTGAGATGTGTTGTACATGGGTGGGTCCTTCACACCCTTGACTCGGTTGGGGGTGTATGCACATAACAGGACAGGGCTCTGATGTGTGTGTGTGTGTGGGGGGTTATGCACCTGAAGGGATGGGGCACATGTGTGTGTAGAGTTTGGCTTAGATAGGGACAGGTAAATATGTGTGTGCATATAGGGGAGGTACTCACTAAACTGACTGGGGCCTGGTCTCATCTGCATGTTGGGGGGGGTTGGCTGGCATGCGGAATGGGGTGAATTCTCTGGTTGCGGGGGTTCTGCTGTGCACTGGGAAGTGCCATGGGTATGGTTATTGGGCAGATGGAGTCCACTGGACATCAAGGATGGCTGTTCAGGCCAGGGTGCCTGCATTAGCTATTCACTCACCCAGACCCATGCCTTCCCACTCAGGGGATCCACTCTGGGACCCAGGACTGGCATCCAATTTGCTGGCCACCTGGGTCTGCTACTCCACCCATGATCACCCTCCATGCACCTGCATAATGGTGGGGGCCATGGACAGGTGGCTGGCATTTGTGCATACCGGCTTCTGCGCACTTGTCCCCGGGCACATACTTCCCACCTGTTCATGCATAGGGCACACTATCACTTTTTTGGACCAATTTTAAGTGACAAAACTAAATATTCACAAGAAGTTGTGTTTGTATAGTCAATTACATAAATTGTTGCATCCAAATCCACACTTACATGATACATAACCACCCACTCCTTTTTACGTCATCTCTCCTTTCTGAATATTGGAATAGCTATTTCACTATTCTGAATGTCTGGTTTCAACAGACTTTCTCACTAATTGCTAAAAGATGTTGTGCATAGGTCACAATGAGTGATTCTATTTCTAGTAATTTACAAACTAGACTGCAGACTTATAAATGCATAAAGAGTAGACCTGTCTTTCCCACCCATGCATTTCAATTTACAAGAACAGAATTATAATTATGATGCCTAGGGTTGCACTTAACATGCCCCAATAATAGCATCGGCAAGAAGAGAAGTTTCTCCCAATGCAAACCTCCTCTAAACAGTGCAGCAGAATATAGAAAATATCCAAGTTTCAGACCATGTTCATTAGTAATTAGGACCAAATGAAATCTATTGTCTAAATTTACTGTCATCTGAGTTTTTAAATCCCATGCAAGAGTGATTGTGTTTTTCACATAGACAAGGACAGTAAGAGCAGGGATGGGAGAAAAAAGGATAAAGCCAACATTAAATGGAGGGCAATGAGTACTAATGCCCGTAGTCTGGGAAACAAGCTTCCTGAGCTAGTAGCCCTGATGGAAGATGAACAGTTCAATATTGTGGCAGTCACGGAAACATGATAAACCGAGAACCATGACTGGGAGGTCAACATACCAGGGTACACAATCTACAGAAGGGACAAGGGAAGATAAAAGAGGAGGTGGAGTAGCTCTATACATAAGGGAAGGGATCAAAGCTATAGAACTAAAAAGTAAAGGCGGAGGACAAGAGGCACTCTGGGTCACCTTGGAGACAGGGAATGGCATCACAATCCGCACAGGGGTTGTATACAGACCCCCGTCTCAGGGGGAGGAAATGGACAACAAAATGATAGAGGACATTCTCAAAATGGTGGAAAAAGGGGAGATACCGTTGATGGGGGACCTGAATATGCCAGATGTTAACTGGATAACAGGTACTGCAGCCACATCCAAGAGCAGGGTCATTCTCGATGCCCTGCAGGAGCAGACCTTAGACAGCTTGTGTTGGAACCCACTCGGGAGGGAGCAATATTAGACCTGGTACTCTCAAATGGAGAGAGGATCACAAATTTAAAAGTCAGTAGACATCTGGGAACAAGCGACCACTGCACAGCGTGCTTCACAATGAGCACAACCATGGAGATAAGCCATACAAAAACAAGGACACTGGACTTTAGAAGAGCTGACTTTGGTAAAATGGGTGAATACCTGAAAAATGCACTAGCAAATGACCAAAAAGGAGGGGTGGAAGAACAATGGAGAAAAATCAAAACTGCCATCATAGAAGCAACAAGCCTTTGTGGGAAACAAATAAAGAAAACAAAGCGGAGTAAAAAACCACTATGGATTTCAAACGAGGTGGCAGGGAAGGTTAAGGAGAAAAAGGCTGCATTCAAAAAGTATAGGGAATCACAGAAGGAGCATGACAGGGAACTGTATCAATTAAAGCAGAAAGAAGTGGGGAAAGCAGTCAGACTAGCAAAGTCCCAAACCGAAGAAAAAATAGCCAACTCAGTTAAGAAGGGGGATAAAACCTTTTATAGGTACATTAGGGAGCATAGAAAGGTTAAGGGAGGGATAGTGAAGATTAATAAAGGAGAGGGGAGGTGGGCAGAGGGAGACAGTGAAAAGGCAGAGATACTGAATGCATACTTTTGCTCAGTATTCACAAAAGAAGAAGAGGAGGAGTTACCTAAATCAAACAGTAGAAGCACTCTGGATAGTGGGGTTGACGCCTGTCCATTCACAGAAGAAAGAGTCCTGAAAGAACTCCTAAAATTCAAGGTGGACAAAGCAATGGGGCCTGATGGGATTCAACCCAGAATTCTAAAAGAACTAAGGGAGGACCTAGTGACACCACTGACCACGCTTTTTAACAGATCATGGCAGGATGGGGCGGTACCTGAGGACTGGAGGAGGGCAGATGTGATTCCTTCACAAAGTGGGAGCAAGGCAGAAGCGGGAACTACAGACCTGTAAGTTTGACCTCAGTGGTAGGGAAAATGATGGAATCACTCTGAAAGAAAGAATTGTTGAGTATCTAGAGGCCATGGGCACAGGACCCAAAGCAGCATGGATTTACAGCAGGAAGGTCATGTCAGATGAATCTAATTGAATTCTTCGACTGGGTGACCAAAGTAATAGACCAGGAGGGCTGTGGATATGGCCTACCTAGACTTTAGCAAGGCATTTGACACAGTCCCACACAAAAGATTAATAATCAGTTAGCCAGCCTGGGTGGGTCCCAGGGTGGTAGCCTGGTAGCAAACTGGCTGCACAACAGGACACAGAAGGTAATAGTGAATGGAACACATTACTAAGAAAGGGGTTACTAGTGGAGTACCTCAGGGCTCAGTACTGGGTCCAGTCCTCTTTAACATCTTTATAGGTGACATTGCAGAGGGTCTGGAGGGAAAGGCATGCCTCTTTGCAGATGACACAAAGATCTGTAACAGAGTTGATACACGGGGGGGTAGAAAAGATGAGAAGGGACTTGGCAAGGTTGGAGGAATAGTCAGACATGTGGCAACTTAGATTCAATACAAAAAAGTGCAAAGTAATGCACCTGGGAAACAAAAACGCAGGAGAAGAGTACACAATAGCAGGGGAGGTACTAACAACAACAAAAATGGAAAGGGACCTGGGGGTAGTCATATCAGATGACCTAAAGGTGGGTAAGCAATGTGAAAAGTCGGTAAGGAGAGCCAGGGGATACTGGGATGCATAGGAAGGGCATCAAGTAGAAAAGGGAAGTGGTTATCCCTCTGTACAGACAGTTGGTGAGACCCCATCTGGAGTACTGTGTGCAGTTTTGGAGACCTCATCTATGCAAGGACATAGACAGGATGGAAGCAGACCAGAGGAGGCAACTAAAATGGTGCAGGGTCTGCAGCAGAAGCCATATGAAGAGAGACTGAGAGAGCTTAATATGTATACTCTTGGTGAAAGGAGGGACGGGGGGACATGATAGAAATGTTCAAGTACCTCAAGGGAATCAACAAAGTCCAGGAGGGGAGCATCTTTCAGAAAAAGAGATGTGTAAGAACAAGGGGGCACAATTTAAAGATAGAGGGGACCGGCTCAGGGGTAATGTGATGACATTTTTTTTTCACGGAGAGAGTGGTGGATACATGGAACAGCCTTCCTGAGGAGGTTGTTGGGTCTAAAACAGTGGGGGAATTCAAACATGCATGGGACAGACACAAGGCAATTATAGTTGGAGGTTGCAGGAAGTAGGCTGTTGGTTACCTAGAATCTGCAGCTTATCCAGTAGGTAGGGAAATGGGCAGACTGGGTGGGCCAAGTGGTCCTTATCTGCCGTCAAAGTCTATGTTTCTATGTTTCTATATTTCGAAGTTTTACTACTAACTGAGATAATATAATCAACAGTTACAAACAGAAAACAATACATTAACACCCAGAATATAGCTTTTGACATGATGTTTAAAATAAAGCAAGAAATAAAAAAAAACTGCGATTGAAATGCTACAAGTCCACTGTCTTAAGAACAAGGAACACACACACACACACACACACACACACAAAACCTTTCAATTAACACAACCAATATATAATTGAGAAGATACAGCACAGAACACTTACCAGTGCAAACCTTGACTGATACTGTGGTAGCTGGAATTTCTGACATGCTGTTCTTCCTAGCTCCATGTAGAGGGGGGGGTCTACTTTCTTGTACTACCCAGCTCAGCTGTCCATTTCTTGGTGAAATCATGCATCTTATTCCTGCAACTAGTGACCCACCATACTACAGTAGCTGCTTCTATAACCTCATCCATTAATTTGACTCTATAGGACTTTATGTCCCCGGTAGCATGTCATTTCGGTGAGGCAATTTTAGCAAATGCATTTTAGCATGTACAATCATAGCGAGTGCCACATTACAGCGAATGAGTAATTTCAGTAGTTATAAACTTAAGCAATAGTGGTATTTAGCGAGCACAACCTTGTGAAATACACCCTGTGTCCAATTGCAGCTTGGAGTTGGTATCTTAAATATCTATTTATTTGTATTTTATTTATTTAGTTTTTGTTGACCGGGTAAGTGCACTAGACAAATCCTGCCTATTTTCAGGCACTACCCGGTGGAGGGGGATACAGATGAATGCCAACTGACCTTGAACCAGATGAAACTAAAATATAGGGGGGTGCAGGAGGACACAGCCTCCCCTGCATACATAACAACAATTAATAGCCAGTGAATGATGTGGAAAGCACTTTTGATGAGTTAAGGGATAGTGCTTTCTTTCAGGAGCATGAGGAGATCTTGATGGATTTGCTCAATTATTTTGAAGATACACGGGTCGGGGGTCCCATGACCCATGTATCCAGTGACTGCCTGGAATTGTTATGAAGCAGTACTAGCTGGCCATGCTAGAACCAATAATGCAGTGGAGGGGTGGCACAGATAGTTTAATAGCCGCTTGGGCACGTGTCACCCTCAACTGTATTAAAGAGGAACAGAGGATGTCCAAAGTTTTAATGGAACAGATTATGTCTGGTTCCACAACATCAGCATCTAGGAAGTGCTACCGAGACCAAACTGAGTGCATAGTCCAGGTTGTCGGTGAATATGGAATCCATCCTCGCATGGACTATTTATTAGGGATAGCCTTTAATTTTCAAATGCAGGAGTGATTATGATGTTTGCTGAAATCTCTGTAATCACTATATATCGCTGAAATTGGCAGTTGCTAAAAAACCTGGTCGCTGAAATCTACTCACTATAATGTAGTCACTGAAACTGGCATGTGCTAAAATTGCCTCGCTGAAATGACATGGAGCCCATGTCCCCTTACAAGACTAGTCCCCTTCCCTCCTGGCACAATAGGAACACATCTTGCACATGCAGGGAATTTTTTTGCATCCATATGCCCTCAGGACCTGTACTGCCTATGACAAAGTGCACAGCAGTCATCTACACCTTCCACATGCAGTGCTCATCTACAGGTTGCACTCATTTCACCTGCACTGAAGCCTGGCAAGTCACCCCTACCTGCATTAGCATAAAAGGTCAGCAATGCCACTCCAACCATCCTGCTGTTTTTACAGTGGAGTCCCCCATGAATCTAACCTGATGACTACCCTCACTAGCCTTTTTATTTCCCCTTCAAAGCAGGTCTGTTGTACCCATGGAAAATATTCATGAATATGGCTTCCACATAATTTTTGTGCAATCCCATAATTTTTACAAAGGCCCTTGTTTTTCAACTTTTTTTTTTAATTAATTTATTTTTTGGTCTATAACAAGTAAAAACAAATAACAACATGGAAAAAAACCACAAAACCAAAAATGCAACCCACCCCTACCAACCACCTAAACTATGTACAAAATAGCGAGTGCTAAAACACTGAGTAAACTAAAAAAAGGAAAATATTACAAATGAGTGGATAGCAAGGCTACAAGCAAAGCTAAAAAAATGGAAAAAAAAAATCTGAAGATAACAACAGACAATCAAAAGTAATGCAGCACAATACATTAACAAAAGTTAAGGCAAGGTATAGAAGGTGTGAATCTTTAACCATGTTTTGTTATACAAGTTTAAATTGCTCTGAGTACTGGTGATCAGCTTCTCCAGTTGCAGATTAGATAGAAGTTCATTTAGCCACTCTCTATAGGATAATTTATGCTGGTCCTTCCAGTGACGCAAGACCAACTTTTTAACAGACATAGCTAGCATCATCATGTGGTATTTTTGCTCTGTAGATGCAACTTGGGTGAGGTCACCCACTAGACAAACTGCAGGGGAGAAATACTCCTGTAGTCCCAATATGGGATCTGCCCTAACCTTAATTTCTTGCCAGAGGGGTTGAGCAAGCAGGCAGTCTCAGGAAATATGTAATAGCATATCCTCCACAGTACTGCATCTACTGCATACATCAGAATCCAGTTTCTCCATCCTAAATAATTTATATGGGGTGAAATAGAGATTATGCAGACAGAAGAAGTGAGTTAGGCTAAATCTGTCTTGTGTAAGATGAATAGTGGAAGCTTTCCAGATTTTCACCCAATTAAAATCCGAGTCTGAAAGAGCCTCCTGCTAGTACGTACATTTACCATTGAAAGATTTATATATTTCCATAAGTAGAGTATAATAAATTTTAGATATACAATGAGAAGACATGACAGAAGAGTGCAAAGAAGTAAGGAAAGATTCACAAGAATACTCCCAAGAATAACTACCCATATGGTGTTTAACTGCATGCTGGAGTGGAAAATATTTAAACACTTAATTCCCATCCCACTGAAACTTAGATTTAGCATCATTGAAAGAAAGAAACTTGCCTTCCAAGAGGAAGTTGGTGAGGGAGACAGCATCTAAGCTCAGTATCCAACCTTGAGGAACAGGAACACATCCTATCTTTTTTTTTTCAGCTTTATTTCCCTCTGGTAGCAGCCCCATGGAACTCTCTCAGGCATCCGGGCCTTTATCCTGCCCACCAGAGACCTCCCCGAACTGGACCTCCTCTCTCCACCCCCTTCCTGCAGCCAGCACCCCTGGTCTAACCCTCCCAGGGTGGATCACCCTCATCCTCTTGGGTGCTGTTATATTCAGACTCTGGCTGCAGGGAAGGGCCCGAGGTGCAAGACCTGGAAGGTCGGTTGGGGATGGCCCAGCGAAGGGCATGGGGGACTGGTGCCATTGCCTATCCATGGCACAGTTGTTTTCCCTGTTTTTCTTCAGAGCTCCAGAGCTCAGATGTGTAATGACGTCCAGCTCGGCTGGTGCACGCTCCCATGCACCCCCAAAAGATGTCCTCCTTAGCTCCAATCCCAGCATCTTGTGGCCAAGCACTTCAGTGCCTCCAGCCTCTGCTAGAGGTCACCAGTGCACCGGCTGGTGGAGTCCCCCCTCCCCGGGGAAGGAGAGCAGTCCTGGGGATGCTCGATACTTCACCCTCCCTGCTGACCCCCAATGACCCGGGCTCCTTCCTGAACCCGGGCTGCTGGAGTGCTGCGAGGTGTGGTGCTCAGCACCTTAATCCTCAGCGCCACTGGGCCAGCTAACACCTCCTATCTTAAAATTAAGATTTTTGAAGACAGGTTGGGCCATGTCCCATGGAAGTTGAAGTGACAAACCTGCTGATAGTTGTTTCAACACTGCGAGAGAGGTTCCAATTATTGTACGATGGATATGCAGAGGAATACATGCATATTTGGTGTAAATCAATGAGTGGGAAGTCAGACCCCAATTACGAATAAGGTCTTTTTCAATGGTAAGCCAAAGAGGGGTGTAAGTGGTAGCAGAATCAGTGCCCAGAAAAAAAAGCCACCAAAGTATGCAACTAAGATGGATGGCCCAAAAAGAGAGCTTAAAGTCAAGGGCTTGTAAACCCCCTAGAAGTTTAGGAGCTACCAGTTTGGAATAGGCTCTACGGGCTGGCTTACCTGCCCAAATAAAGGTAGAAATCAAAGCATGGCGCTTTTAAACCAAGTCAAGGGGAGAAATAGATTGATCATCTTGAGGGGATAAAATATTCTAGGCAGAATATTCATTTTTACAATACTGAGATGACCTCACATTGATAAATGTAGGTGGCACCACCACTCCAAATCCATTCTGATCATGTGCAATTAGTTGTCTAAATTGGACTTTTTGGAATAATGTGTATCTAGGTATTTCAAGTAATGTGGTGCTCATATTAACCCAAAAGGGTCTATATCCACCTTGTGGATGTATTTAGTGAGGGGCATGATCACTGTTTTAGAGATATTAAGTTTATAGTTGGAAAGTTACCAAAGTCTGAATTACGTCAAGGACAACTGGAATACCTTGCGTCAGGTTAAGAATATACATTAAGACGTTGTCTGCATAAACTGATAAACAACATTCTGTATGCCCAAGTGTAATTCCAGAGATAGAGGGGTGGAGCTGAAGTAGGGAAATGAGAGGTTCTAGATTGAGATTGAATAGGATAAAGGGCATCCCTGCCTGATGCCACTGGATAACATGAATAAGAGGGATAAAACCCCATTATAATATACTCTAGCGAAAGGGTTTTCTTAAAGCATTTTAATTCAGTTAACAAAGGTATCAGGGAATCAGAACTTGCTCTGAGTTGCAAATAAGAAGAGCCATGCCACTCTATAGAAAGCTTTTTCAGCATCCAAGGACATCAGAACGGTGGGGTACTGGAGATCCCTGGACACCAAAAAAATATGTGCCAGCTTGTGGAGGTGGTCTGAGGCTGATCTAGAGGGCATAAACCCGATTTGTTCAGGGTCAATCAGTGGGCCTCAAACTATGTTGCTACAAGTTGCCAAGATCTATGATAGCAATTTTAAATCTTGATTCATCAAAGATAGGGGGTGATAGTTAGAGACTTGCTCCAAATCTTTTCCAGGCTAAGGAAGGAATCCTATTAAAGCTTCAGCCAGAAAAGGGTCAGAGATACCATTATTTATTTAGTCTATTTAGTTTTTGTTAACTGGGATGGAGAACTAAACAATTTTTTGCCCATTTTCAGCATCATCCTGGGGGAAGGGGATGCAGATGGATGCCAACTGAAACTGAATCAGATTTTAAGCTGTTGGTGTTATTTTTTGGTGAATGGGGGAAATTTTGCCAGGGCACCATGGACATTCCCCTACTCTCCAGTAGGGAGAACCTCTATCACTCCAAGATGGAGGATCCAGGTATGGAGGACATGGATGTTGAAGCAGTGGAGGCTGTGGTGGAGGGTTCTCTCCCAGCTGATTTTCACTGCAATATGGAGGAAAATGGAGTTATTGTGGATAAAACGCATAACGAGCAGCAAGTCACTGAGATGCCAAAAGTACAAACAGAGAAACAGCGAGGCCTGACCAAGGAAACAAGTGTTCACCCACTTAGTATGCTCTCCCAGGACTCAGAGGATATTCCAGTTCCTCTTCCGGAGACTAGTCAGGATGGCCCGCCCTTGGATGAGGTAATGTGAGCAAAAGAGTCAGCTGCTAGTGAAGAGCAGCTTCCGGGAGATGATGCGAGGGCACGCAAAGATCCTGAGGTTTCAGTGACTCAGCAAATATCAAACCAATTTTGGTTGAGCACTGAAAGTCAGTCGCTAATGGAGGACTGGTCAGAGGACGTTGCACTGAGGAATGCTGGCTGGAAACAGAGCGAAAAAGGACAATGGGTTCCAGATCCGGCATGGGATGAGGCAAGAATGAAGGACAAGGTTTCACTAAACAGGACTGCAGCAATCTCAATGGGTGAGCCCTCTCAAACACGGAGCTCTGGTTTTTTGAATAACATTGCACAACAGGTACCACATAATATTTCTTCTGGGACCCCAAACAAGAATTATAATAAAAACAGCTGTAATCATGATGAAGAGAGGCCAAGTACATCAAAGCAGGAATCTACTATAGACGGACCTCTCTGCCCAGAATTAAACATTGCAAGGTGTCTATCTAAAGACAGTGGGGATAATAGAAATTATTCTGACATTCCTAAAGAAAATGAATTTACTGATGCAAGGGGGGTACCTCTGGAAACACTAGAGGGGGTATGCTGTCTGATTTGTTTAAAAGTAAACTTGAGCAAGCACCAAAGAAAAATGCAATAAGGCTTAGGTATAGGGGAGGCCTCCCAGAGCATCCAGATAGGTATTATGTGACAAGGCAACTGCTAACATCATATTTATAATTTTCCCCTAGTGATATTTATGCTCTCACCCATGTACCTGGGAAGATACTTTCGATATTAGTTTCAAAACTGATGCAGGGCTAGAAAGTCTAGTGGAAATATAACAATGTAAAACAACCACCCCCGTGGACCCCATTCTATGCAGTACCTCTGACTAAACCTATGATAAAAATGATCACTATCATGTTTAGGAATGAGGGGGGTAAATGTGAGTGATATATACCATTGGCTGCAAAATAGATGCAATATTTTGGTACCACCAGAAGCAATAATTGATACAGAAGGGATATGGATGGGAGGATGGAAATTTAAAGTTAAACTGTTTCAAGTAAATTCAGAGGTCATTCATTTACTGAACAGTTTTTTCTTAGGTAAGGATAGAGGTGTATGTTTTTATGGGGGTCAGACAAGAGCTTGTTATAAATGTGGAGCAAAATATCATTTAAGCAGTACCTGTGACTTATTAAAATGCTCTCTATGTGGAGGTTATGGACATCTTAGCAGTTTGTGTGAGAACATCTTTCAGTGTAATTTATGTGATGAGAAAGGGCATGCTTTTCACCAGTGCCATTGGGATAGGCACAATAGGAATGAGGGTTGGGATCAAGATGATTTAGTTCAACATGCCCAAAACAAAAGAAGAGGATCCTTTTTTTCCAATAATCTGTCCCCCCAACAAGAAGCTCTGGATCAGAATAGAACCATAGATCATCAAAAAGGGGAAAGGCAAACTTATGTAGAGCTCAGAGAGGAGGGAGAAGTAGGTCAAGGTCCCCCCATCCCCCCGATGACCTAGTCCAGGAACAACCTCAGAATATATAAGCAGAAATTCAGGAAAATGAGGAGACAGGAGTAGCAAATAAGCTACAAGAAATGCATCCGCCTTTGGAGAAAGCAGCTCTCAAAAGTAGAAGAGTGACTACAGCAGCCACAAAAATCACATCAGTGCCATTTTTTGCACCCACAAAGAACACTTTTGCCCCATTATAGGGAGAAGGTGGGGATTCTGAACATGAATTAGACATGTCAGGTAGATCAGAAATGATCTCAGCAGTTGAAGATGAGGGAAAGAGGCAACTAACGGTAACAAAAAAAAAAGAAAGGGGGGAAAAAAAGAAAGAATAAGGCCCCACAGAGGGAAAATGACTGAGGTGAGGCCTTGCATTTCTATCCTGCCTGCATTCAATAATGACCACATTAAGCTTGGCTTCTTTAAATTTTTGCAGTATAAAAAATTATAAAAAAGAATATCCCTTTTAAACTATCTTCAGCAACTGGGTAGAGATATAGTATTCAGGCAGGAAACAAGATTGACTTCCATATTTGACATAGAGCAACTAAAGCGAAGTTGGGTATGGGGTCCCTCTAGTTGGACCTTTGGGACAGACTCAGCTGATGGAATTGGTATCTTATTTAAAGGCTCTTCCGTTTCAGTTAACAGAGTTATAGACATTGCACCAGGTAGGGCACTAATACTTGATTGTAAAAACAGGGATTTTCATTTTCGGTTCATAAACACATATGCCCCTCAATCCAAGACTTCTAGAATTGAGCGTTTTGAGGCCATTAAACCATACCTATATACTAGAAAGCATGTGATTTGGGGTGGGGATTTTGATTGCAGCTTGGATATTAAGTTCTTGGGAAATGTAGTTAAAAAAGTAGACTGTGATACTCATGCACTTAATATAACAACAGGAGCTAATTTAACGGATGCCTACAGGAAGCTTAAAAGGGACTCGGGGCAACATATCATAGAAGTGCACATGCCACAAGAATTTATTATTTATTTATTTATTTACATCTACATTCTGTACACCAGTTAAAATTAGTATTAAACCTACATAATTTTCATATCACCACATCCTTTTAGGTAACTTTAGTTTGGCAACAGCCCCACCTAGGGTTTTTTCACAGACACTACTGTGGAAATTGAACTCATCTGTGCTAGAAAACTAGGAAGTACAGAAAAAAATAGAAGAACTAATGGCAGGAAGATTGTCTGTAAAGTGTACATATAATAACCTATGGGAATGGTGATCTGATACTAAAAATGATTTAAGACATCTTCTTATCAGTTATGGAAAAGAGAAATCTAACTCAGATTACATCAAATACTTGGGGCTTCATAACCAGTTATACAAACTGCTGTCATTTCCAGCTAAGGATCTGATAAAATATAGAGCACAGATTACAAAAATTAAAAAATTAATGTTCGACTGTCAGTATAATAGGGCTAGGACTCTGGAGGCCAAGATAAGGTATGGCACAGTTAAACAACTGGCCTCTGACCCTTACATGGCTTGCAAGCAGAGACTGGATAAGACTATAATGATAGGCCTATATGCAAGAGATGGCAAATTAGTTACTACTTATCTAGAAATATTATATAACATCCAAGAATTCCTAGCAGCTGAATTTTCTATCCATTTAGAGAACAGAGAAATGTTAACAAACATCATGACCGCCCCTCTACCTCAAATAAATATGGACATTCTGGAGAAAGTTGACAGACCAATTACCCAAGAGAAAATGTATAAAACAATCAAAAATTTAAATATAGGAACATCACCAGGTCTAGATGGCCTGTCTAATGATTTATACAAAAAATATGCTTATGAGATGAGTGCCTTATTGGAACCAGTCTGCAACTATATTTTAAGTCAAATCAGAAAGGGAGAGGATTTTCCCGAATTTAAGAAAGTAATCATTAGTTATATCCATAAGAAAGGGGATAAATATGACATTAAAGCCAGCCCGGTGGCACTGAGGGTTGAGGCGCTGGACACCACACCTCACTCTACACCGGCGACCTGAGTTTGGGAGCAGACTCAGGCACTGGGGGTTGGCAGGGGAGAGAGAGGATTGAGCATCTGGGGGACTGCTCTCCTCTCCTCTCCTCTCCGGTGGGGAAGGGCTTTGGGCTGTCCGGCATCCTGGTGGCCTCTGATGGTGATCTGGGGCATTACAAGATGCAGACCAAGAGAACAGGAGTCGAGCATGGCAGATGCTGGCAGGGTGTGTGCCATAGCATCAGTGCACGCCATGCTCAGGGGAGTGGGGGGAACTCAAGGGACAAATGCAGAAACATCCCTACTGCCGGATAGGTGATGGCCCTCACAGCGCCAAACCGCCATGTGCCCAACAATGGATCTCCCCCTCTGCCCCTTCGGTCTTCCTGGGCTCTTTCCCTTGGAGCTTGGTGGGAGAAGTAATGCCCTTGAGGAGAAAGGGGTTACAGTGGGTGGTAGAGTGGCATAGGCGAGTTGAATGGCCTGAGAGAGTTCGGTACAGGAGGAGGTAAAGAAAGTTGATTAAAAAAAAATGACATTGAAAACTGGAGACCAATAACTATTTAGTGATTATAAAATATTATCCAAAATAAGACTACATCCAGTAGCTACTGATATTATAGACCCTGTGCAGACATGTGAGATTCCCGTAAGAAAGATACAACATAACTTATATTTAATCATAGAAAGTTTTGAAAGTAGTAAGAATAGGAACATCTCTGGATATTTATATTTAGTTGCCTTAGAGCAGGCTAAAGCTTTTGACAGGGTGGATCATAAATATCTCTTTGATGTCTTACTAACATATGGAATATTGAGCACATTAGTAGGATGAATACTGGGATTGTATGTGGGAGCATGTTTTATCCCCTCAGTCAATGGGCACCTTGGGGGAGACATCTGCTTAAAAAGAGGAGTATGACAGGGGTGCCCCTTAAGCCCCTAGTTATATGCATTAGATCCATTGTACGACAAATTAAATGGGACACCCAGATTATAGGTCTTTCCCCTCTCACTAGACTACAGACAGAAAAAGTAACAGCTTATGTTGATGATGTCTATATTTTTGCACTGGATAAAGTATCAGGTCAGAGAGCAATACAAGTTTTTCAGAACTTTTCTTTGGTATCTGGGGCTGAGATTAATAAAACCAAAAGTGTTGCAATTTCACTATAAGTCACAGCAGATACTGTGAGGGATATTGCAGGGATCAATGTGTATAGCTCTCCACAAAACATTTGGGGCATATGGTTCAAAAAGATAGACCCAGATATATTGAACTGGGAAAAACAATTGGAAATATGTGAACTAAAGGTCCGGACATGGAAAAACTGGAGGCTTGGGAAAAACAGAGTTATAATAATAAAGAAATTCCTATTACCAATCTTCACGTACCTTAGTTATGTATATCCCCCCAGTACACCTTGAAACCAGGATTTTAAGCTGTTCTTTTCAGATGGTACAGGGTAGCCGGTTAAATCCGGTAAAAGGCCAATTTATATACCTACCGTATAAAGAAGGGGGACTTAGAATGATTAATCCAATAGTGTTTTATCACACCTTCTTTTTAAATAGCACTCTATAGAGTTGTAGTGGTCCATCACAGCTTTCTTGACGGACATGGCTAGCACACGCATTCCAAGTATATTTACGGAGATGGGATCAGACTCCACCAATATATTAATCCAGTATAACTTACCTGATTATGCTACTGCTAGTATAAAGAAAATTAGACAATAGAAACTGGAAAAAAATATTTTATTCAGATCATGGTGAAAGTAACTACGTAGTCATATAGTTTTTGACTTACAAACAGTATCAATAATTTTTCAAGAAAGCATACCCACCAGGATGCTTCAAGCATTAGTAACCCTTATGGACAAAAGGATTCCACAGCATATGTGGGACATTACCTGGCTATGATGTCAAGGGAAATTAGGGGTAAAAGGTAACTTGAAACACAAAGCCCAGCAGAAGAGTCTCTGCCCCAAACCCTTGTGCATAAACATTGAGGAAACAATGCAGCATTTCTTTATAACTTGTCCAGACAGTGTAAAGTTTTGGACAGACCTAGCTTCAAAATGGAGTTGGCCATTCTTAACCAGAATAAATTATAATACTTTGATTCTGGGTGACTACTCAGGAATATGGAGGAACTTCCATGTCAGTACATTGCATGTGATATTTGCTACATTATAATGAACTATTTTCTGTGTCAATATGTGATGAACAAGTTCATCATATAAATGAAGTCTTAGTATCACAAATTGAGACAGGTATTCTGACAGTAAAAGAGAATGACAAGAAGAGATTTTCACCTGAAAAAGTTATACATTTCTGGAGAAACATGGGGGAAATCTTTTAACTGCACTAATGAAGGTTTGTGCACTGATTATTGTAGGAAAATGTCTATACTGATAAAAAGCTATATAGTGTGTATACAACTGTGATGTTTGTGAAACTCATTATGTTAATGTTTTTTGATTTGTGTTAAACATAATGTAATGTTTCAATTTATTTCAATAAAAATTCCCCTACTCTTTTCGAGAAGTGTCCTGGGATCATTAACATCCACCTGAACAGGCAGATGGGACCTCAGTTTAACATCTCATCTGAAAGACAGTACCTCAGGAGTGCAACACTCTCCTCATGCTGCAGTGTCAGCATTGGGATTTAATCCAAGTGCCTGGTGTGGGGATAGAACCAACAGCCTTCTGATCTTCTGGCCTCAGAGGCAAGTGTGCAAACTGCTGAGCCACTAACATTTAGGATGTCACTAAAGACTTATAAAAGTTGGGGGGGGGAATCCATTGGGGTCTGGTGCTTTATCGAATGACAGGGTGGAAATGACTTTTGCAACTTTCACTTCTGAAATAGGATGTTATAAAGTCTTCTGCTGGACCTGGGTAAGGGAGGGTAGTGAAATCTGATTTAGGTAATTTTGAAGGGAATCTGAAGACCTTAAGAGAGAAGGGGAATTGCATAAATGTCTATAGTAGTCATAAAATTATTTCACGATATCTCTAGGGTGAGTAAGCAGGTGTTGGTTAGTGGAAGAGTGAATGCAGGGGGTTAGTCTAGAAATTTCTTGGGTGTAAAGTCGAAGGGCCATCAACTTACCTTTTCCCCCTGGTCCACATACTTCGCTTTGGACTTAAAAATTTCATATTTGGCCTGCTCCCTTAAAATATCCTTGCATTTATTTCTGTAACTCATTAACTCTCATAACTGTTTAAACAAAGGGGATGTAAGGCTTTCTAAACTTTGAATGACATCCAAATAAAAAGATACTTTCTCCTGCTGAGTTTTTATAATTTTAGAGGCCAGTCTAATAAACTCAGCATGCAAAACAGCTTTGCAAGCAGACCATTGTTTATCATATCTATCTAGTGACTCCCAATTTTCACTAATACAATATGAAAGGAGTTCTCTAATATGGGATACTATCCAATCAACCTGTAATAACTGGGGATTTAATTTCCAGATAGTATCTTTATCCAGAACTGGAGAAAAATAAATTGTAAGCCAGACCACAGACCCTATTTTTCAACATTAAGTACTGATGTTATTATGAAATATTGGCAGCTTATAACATGGATATCCTTTAAGCAGAAGATTAATGAAATTAACATACAGTACACAATCACATTTTAAGGCCCATGAACCTGCCAAACATAATACCGCTGCATTCTCTAGTTTTATAGCTACTTGGGGTGGGATATTTTTCAGAGCTCAGTGGCTCAGTAGGTAGCACACTCGCCTCTGAGGCCAGGAGATCAGAGGGCTGTGGGTTCAGTTCCCACATCTGATACTCGGGTTACTATCCCAGTACTGACACTGTAGTGCAGCATGAAAGGAGTGCTGCACTTCTGAGGTGCCGTCTTTCAGATGAGATGTAAAACCGAGGTCCCATCTGCCTGGATTTGTGGTAGCTCAGGTGGATATTAAAGATCCCATGACACTTATCGAAAAGAGTAGGGGAGATTTTATTGGGGAAAAAAAACATATATATAAAAATAGTACAGATACAGAGTCAAATAGTGAAATATAACTCAATTTGTGACAACAAACTCAAAACATGACTCTCTTATAATGAGAACATCAGGACAAAAGGAGGAAAAATAAACAATAAATCAATTTAAACATAATTCCTATCCCTAACCCAAACTTTCATTATTTAAATTTGATGAAATATGTGAAACCCTTCCACCAATGAGACACCTGTTGTGCGGAACTCATAGCACAATCTTTTTTATAAACAGTCATCATTTCAGTTGAGACTAAATTACTAAGACAGTCAAAAGACATTTTCCGTTGATGCAATACCCATTGGCATCTTGCCTGCCAAATGTAAAATTTAATACAACAAAGAAAAATAGATAAAGTGTCAGGGTGATACTTTGCTAACCCCACCCCATATTTCCCCACAACTAAAATATCATAATCTAAATGTTTTAACCAATCCATCTGCCATTTTGTGGCCAGAAAAACCCATAGAGCTGTAAAATATGAACATTCCAACAGAAAATGTTCCATAGTTTCAAGTAATGAAATACAATCCATGTATGGGCAATTTATTTCTTCAACTACTTTATGTTTGGCATTCCCTCTCACATTCAATATGCCATATGCAATAAGCCAAAGATTTTCCCACATCTTGCGAGGAATCCTATTAAGGGTGAGTTGTCTGAGGATTAGGCTGTTATCTGTTGAAGGACAATTTTTAAAACTTGATTCCAATGGATATATTCTAGAAAGAATAGTCTGATATAAAGACTTAGCAGACTGAGTTACTATGTCAGGTTTCAAGACCCTCCATTTATATAATTTTTGTGCAGCTGATTTAAAATAAGAAGGAATATTAATGTGAGGGTGTAATTTAGGAACCACAGTACTCCAGACTGCGATATATTTATTTAAAGAGTTCCAAAGCCAAACATTATGCACCAATTTTGACTGAGAAAGGGCATTGCTGATTGTGTGTTTAAAAAATAATACATGCAAAGAAATTACTGGTTCAATCATTCCCAAACCCCCCTCCTTTACCCCTAGATATGTGTAACAGCGCTTGATTGGGTTGAGTTTATTACCCCACAACATTTGAAAGCAAAGACTATATAATCTAGTTTCAAATTTGCTCGGAACTGGGTACAGCATAGCCACATAATGTAAAAGTGGCAAAATAAATTTTTTTTAAATCAAAATTCTTTTAAATTTTGTGAATTTCCAGTGTTTCCATCTGAACACCTTTAATTCTCCCTTTCTTAATGTTAACTCCCAGTTAGCCTCAGGAAGGTTTCGGGGTCCAAAATTAATTCCTAAAATTTTTAATGGCTCACAATCAATAGTAATGCCCCCTATTTCACTTGACAAATCCATAATATTGCCTATGAAAAGCCCTTTACTCTTATCAACATTTAATTTGGCATTGGAAACCAATTGGTATTTATATATTTCAGATAAAAAAATTTCTATCTGCTCTTGTTTTAAAAAGAACCCACAAATATCATCTGCATATGCCTGTATCCAAATGCCTCGTGGGATCCCTATACCTGACACCCCTTCCCAAAAAGGATGCATTTCAATGTGTCTCAACAAAGGGTCGAGTGAAAATGTACAAAAGTGGACTTAAGGGGCATCCCCTGAACCCCTATCCCAATAGCAAAACTCTGTCCAATAAATCCATTCAAAAAAGTTCACACTGAAAAAAAAGAATACAGCAATTTTAGTTGTTGTATAAAAGCTAAAGGAACCTTATAAATTTCCAGAACTTTAAACAAATAGGGGTGATAAACCCTATCAAATGCTTTTTCTTGGTCAGCTGCTACCACCCATCCTGATAATCCTGCCATATTACAGTGTTCAATCACATCCCTAATGATCATTCAGGCATGTTGTATCTTCCTATCAGGAAGTCCGCAATATTGTTGTGGTGAAATCACTAATGAAGCATAAGATCTTAATCTGTTATTTAGGATATGGGCTAGAATCTTATAATCAATGTTGAGCAATACAATGGGTCTCCAATTCCTAATGAGACTTCTATCCCCTTTTTTTAAAGGATAGACCAATAATCCTTCTGCAAAAGTAGATTGTATTGTATCAGAAGTAAACCAATAATTATACACTGATACTAAACTATCTGCTATGTGTTGACAAAAAGTTTTATAAAAAAGATGAGGGACACCATCTAAACCTGGTGAAACATTATTTTTTAGGGTTGAAATGGCCTGTAAAATCTCCTGTTTAGTAATAGGGGTCTGTAAATGTAACACATTATCTGGAAAATCATTGACTATGATTGGTTGAAGGAAAGTAATAACATCATTTTGAGAAATCAGAGAAGTGGGCAAAAGTGTTTTAAAATGCTGTTGAATCAGTTTATCCAAATCCTCAGAACTCACCCTTTGACCAGTAGCAGAAATCAAATATTCCATAGTCATACTTTCTTTTATCTGTTTACAGGCTTCAAAAGGATCCCTTATCGGGGTATTATGAGTACCAGCGTGTAGCATGCCTTGGATAGTCTGAGCCCTGTCATATTGGAACTTTTTCATTTCAGCTTTTATTAAATCAATCTGTGATGAATAATCCAGTGTTGAAAGATTTGCTATAGAAAATATTTTTGCAACTGTTTCCGTAGTTAGATAACGTAAAACTTTTATTACCCTGTGATTTACCAAATCTCATAAACCAGCATTTTATATCCTTTTGTATCTGACCACCATTCACCCTTGTCCTGATATAAACATTCTACAGATGATCTAGCAGTAAAAATGACCCATGGCTCGAAAGTTACAACTGGATCAGACAAAACCGAAGTATTCATTTTCCATCTCTCTGAAAAGCAGGTCTTTTGACTTCTTGGTCCAGACAGAGAATTAATAATAAGTGGTCTGAAAATTCTACAGGTCTGATATCTAAAATACCTTTGATAAATTAGGGAAAGAAAATATAACCAATAATGGAAGTGTAAGAATTTCTCATAAGTGAAATTCGACCCTTAGTATGATAAGCATGGCTATTAATTAAGCCCGCTGTAGTTATAAGGTTGTTAAGTGCATTAGAATCACAATACATTTTCCGTCCCTCATCCCGCTTCTTTTTTTTATCCTGTATAAGGCTACAGTTGAAATCCCCACATAAAAAAATGTTATAAGTGGAAACTAAAAATGGCTGAATAGCCTTCATGTGAAGAACTTTATCTGCTTTCACCTGTGAATTATATACTGCAATGAACCTACAGTTCATGCTTTTCCAAAGGCCATCTAATAGTAAAACTCTGCCTGGCACCAAGTCAATTAGTTTCTGGAGAGAAAAGGAAAAGGAGTGAAAAAGAATCCCTACCCCATCCGCTTTATCAAGACCAAAGGACCAATACGAAGGGCCCCATGTCCATTCTCTTTTAAAACTCCAAATTTGATGTTCGAAATACATCCATGTTTCCTGTATGATAAAAACATCTAGCGCCAAATCATGAAAATATTGGAAAACAGTTCGTCTTTTATCTATATTCAATAGACTAAGCACATTTAATGAACCTAAAGTAAATTGACCCATTTATAACCATGAAGAGAAACAGGACTAAAGTTTTTTCCTGTTTTTCTTTTTCTTTCCTTTATAAGTACCTTGTTCCAAAACCTGTGAACCTCGTCCTAGGGAAGATTTTTGTGAGTCGGAATCTCCAACATATAACCTCCAAATCACCCCAGACTGGAAAAAGGGCAGCATAAGAATGATTTGTCTCTACTGGGGGGAGTATATCAGGAATGACAGGTTTGGTGAACTGAGAGGATCTCCAAGGCAAAGGATCCAGGTCAGGTTCATCACTAGGACCATAACTGGATCCTCATAACAAACAGGAACTAAAGATGCAGATATTGTAGATTAATCCGCAGGGCCTTGAGAAAGGTCTGGGCCTGAAACAGGGAGATCTGGAAGCACTGTAGTGGGAACCACTAAAGGGCCAGAAAAGCGGGGAAGGGGGCAGGTTCTGGAGGAGAGCCTTGAGCTTCAACGGGAACAGTGCTAGCTGAATCTTGTGCTTGCTGGATAAGAAGCTCCGGGCTCATACAGGATGCTTTATTCCAAGCAGCCCAAGCACATTCCCCAAAGACATGCCCAAATTCTTCACACAAATCACATCTAGTGTGATTAGCACATTGCAAAGTAATGTGGCCTACTTCCCCACAATTATTGCATCGCGGTTGATCACAAGTACTAGATAGATGTGTTCAGGATCCGCACTTGTAGCATGCTCTTGGCTGCCCTGCCTAACCCCCGATTTCGACCAAGCAAAAAAGAATTTTGAATATGCTCAATGCCTGAGTCATTCTGGTGTACTTTAACCTTATATTTCCACCCACCAGTCCAAAAAAGCTCGCTGTCTAAAATGGCTTCAGGTGCTCCCATGAACTCACATTTTTGAGAAAGCCAGTATGTAATGTCTTCTACATGGACTCCTTCATTACGAAACATGACTGTAACATACTTGATGAGTGGTTTAGTTAAAGGAATTACTACAAAAGGAGTCCATGTAGGAGAAAACTTGACCTGTCCATATCTTTCCCAAAATAAGTCTAGAGCGTATGCAGTTCGAAAACTGACATCAAAATTGTCCTCCCCAGAAATGTTTATAAATGCGTACACCTCCCTAGGGGAGAAATGCAATGAATCTTTAAGTAATACTTTTCCCACATGATATCTGTCTGGCCTATCAGCCAAAACCCTTTGTATCGTATCCATACAGCGTTTCTTCTAGGAGCTGCTTCTTTTTTTGTTTTATTAAATAAGTCAGATAACAGAGGCTTTTTTTCAGAAATAGGTGCAGTATTAGATGCCGCAGGGATGTGAAGGTTGTTATGAGAAGGGGACTTCAAAGGGGGAAAAGATTGTAAATCTTGTCCTGCAACAGTCACTGTATAAGAAGTGTTTTCAGATAGATCAGAAGCAACAGGATGTTGTGGTGACGCATCTTTCAGGGGAACAGAATTATTTGGTTTCCATTCAGGAGAAACTTGAGAGAAAAGAAAAGGACAGTCCCAAGCTGGATCAGGGATCCAGATTCCCCCAAGGCCCTGTTTCCATCCTGCATTAGTTAATGCTATACTTTGAGACCACTGATCATTAGAAGCTTTTAACTTTTTTTGAACAGCAGATGGCGCTGTCGTATGTGTTGTCTCAAGACAAGGTTTGAGATTCCTGTGAGCAAGGAGAAACGCATCCCGTTTCGTTTTTACTTCAATCTGCATCCCTTTTTTACTCCCTGCTCCAGAGAAAACAAATTTGGTAAGTCCTTTTTGGTCATTCTGTTGGGTTTGATATTTAATCAAAGCTGCATCTCCCTCTGCTTGCAGCTGCTTGAAAACAAACCCAGTCGATTTTGAAAGAGTAGCTACGGGAGAGGTGAAAGCAGTACTCTCTGCCACATTGTAGTTTAAATTGTGTTCTTTAGAGGAATAAATTTCAGGCAGCAGTGGTGGTGAAAGCTTAACAATAGGCTGTAGGCACACATGAGTGTTCATGTTTGAATTGCCAGCCTGTAACTGTGAAATATCATTTAAACCTGACTCAGGCTTACCCGACCTCAGAGCTGCGATAGGAGCTGTGACGCCATCCCCTGATTTGACAGGCCAGGTGTCTAAAATGACAGGAGCAAGTTCTTGTTGTAATGAAACAGGCTGGGTAAATGAGTGGTCTTTCTCCTCCTGTGGACATTCCTCCGTAGCCACAAGCAACTCCACAAGTTCTTGTTTTTTGGAATTTAAACTATCCTCGAAATTCATTGCATTTACCAAAATGGGATGTGAGGTTAAATCTTCTGTAGAAATGTAGATATCCGTAGTGTCTTCTTCTTCAAATAATCTTTCAACATTTACTTCAGCCTCCGGCGGAAACAAGAAAGGAGGTGAGGCCAAGTTTCTCTGTCCTCCACGACGTCTGCACTCTCCGGTGCTCCAGCCCAAGTGGCCATCCTGCAAAATATGAGGTCATGGGAGGAGGCCATCTCCCCTGCCACATCAGCACTTCCTCCTCCTCCTCCTCCTCGGCCCGGCTCCCAACTGGGCTCCTCCATCCCTGCTCACAGGAAGTCAAGCCCCCTGCTGGCAGAAGAGTAGGGGAATTTCCCTTGTGTCCTGGCCATATTTCCCTCATTCACTAAAAATACCACCAACAGCTTAATCTGGTTCAAGGTCAGCTGGTATTCATCTGTATACCCCTCCTCTTGTCGTGCCTGAAAATAGGCAGGATTTGTCTAGTGCACTTACCCAGTCAACAAAAACGAAATAAAAAAAAAATATTTAAAGGGGTTGCGAACAACAGTGTTGCACCATGCGCAACTCACTGATGTGCCCCGGAGCAATATTCAAAAGGGGATGTTGCGCTGCACAAATCCCAATGCGCCAGGATGCACCAGTAATGTATGCAGCGCAAGTGCGGGGCACGTGCCCATGTATATTCAGCACATCCCGATATTCAGTCCGGATGTGCGCATGCATGCACAATCCCGCCTTGCTTGCCACACGGGGCACAAAGATCCACCTAAAGAAAATAGGAGCAAGGACCGGCCACCCACAAGTGAGCTGCCGTATTGCAGGGCGCGACACAGCAGCCACCTGATGTGGGTGGCCACCCGACCTCCCGAGACACAGGCCGGGCGTCCCCCCCACATGCTCGATCATGGGTTTTGGCAATGTAAAATATCCCTGGAGGTCCAGTAGTCCCTATCCCCTCACCCGATCGCGGGTGTAATTAAATAAAGTCATTCCCTGGTGGTCCAGTGGACCCGCTTCCCAGCCCAATGTGGGCATAATAACACTAATTGTATCCTTGTGGTCCAGTGGATCATCCAGCCTGCACCGCTGGCTTCAGAAGGGGGTTCTCTGGTGGTCCAGCAGTATCCCTCCCCAACCGCCCACTCAGACCTCTCCATCCCACCCCGGTCAGTGGTTGATGGCAGCCCTCACCCGCAGTCATTTCAGTTATTTACCACCGACAGCACAGTACGGTGCAGATCCATTGGTCTGACAGTGTAAATATCGACAGATCAGACACATACAGACCTGGCGCGAATCGCATATCAGACTGTGTAGTGTTAGTATGAGTCTGCATGCCCATTGGCCCATGCTGTGGTTCAATGGGCGACAGCTGTACCGTATGCTGTCAGTCAGTGGTTGCTGGGCGGCTTATGGGTGGGGAGCTGCCATCCGCTGCTGACCGGGGAGCAGGGTGACGGATCTGAGTAGGCAGGTGGGGGGGTACTGCTGGACCACCAGGGAGTTGTTCCTTTCTGAAGCCTGCGATTGGGCTGGATTTGGTCCACTGGACCACCAGGGATACATTTAGTTATATAAAGCCCACGATTGGGCTGGGGAACGGGTCCACTGGACCACCAAGGATATATGTAGTTTTATTAAGCCCATGATCGGGCTTGTGAGTGGGTCCACTGGACCATCAGGGTTATATTCTTTTTCAAAGCCCATGATCGGGCTAGATTCAGTCCACTGGGCCACCAGGGACTGCATTTCTTTCATTATGCCCACGATCGGGCAAGGGGGAAGGGTCCACTGGACCACCAGGGATATGTATATATTTAGTAAGCCCGCTATCGAGCTGGAGAGCAATTCCACTGGACCACCAGGGATTTTACAAATATACAAAGCCTGCAATCAGGTGTTGAGGCACGTTGCCACCGAGGGGCAGGGGGCATCGGTCCCCGACGGCTGCAGCTTGGCAGGGCGCCAGGTGCAAGTCGCAGGGGATTGGTGCACCTGCATGCAAATGGGGCCATAATACATGCAAATTGCCCCATTTGTGACTTGCATGCATAATGGCCCCATTTGCACACCCACCTCTGAATATCATGGGTCATGCGCCTAGTGCACCCGCACTTGCTCTGGTGCATCCCTCTGCTCCTCAACCGCCACTTGCACCGGCTCGGTGTCACTGCACCTGGTACAGTGACACTGCACCATGTGCGGTACGGGCACCTCCAGTGCCATATTCAATGGTGCTGAGCCATGGCACAGCACCTTTGAATATCGCCCAGGCCACACCCTGGTGCATCCCAGTTGTGCTGCGCTGAGGCTTGCGCCCCAGCCTGGCGCAGTCTGAATATCCGATTTTATAATTTTGCAGTTTCACACTGCCAAAATATGATTTAAGCATTTCTGAAAGTTTGGCTAGTTATAAATTGGTCCTCTTTGAATCGAAGAATGCTAAGTATGATGCACATAACCACGTGGTACCGTATAGTAGTTTAAATGCTTCAAACTCAGTGAAATTTGGATAAATTTGTTTTAAAATTAGATGGAAATGACTGACATTTAAATATTGTAAAAATGTGTGTCTGCATATTACCCAGTCCCCTTTAAACTTAGGAATGTGAAACCTGGCACACAAGTACAGGTGGTATGGACTTACAGATCTGCCAGATATTGTAACATTTAAATAAACCTTTAAGTATTTGGCTGCTTATAATACACAATCCTTTAAAGCTTGAGAACTATAAATTGGTACACATACTCATGTTGTGTGGTTCTTTAAATCTTGAAGCTGTGGAGAAATTCAGAAATTAAATTTTAAAATTAGGTGGAAACAACTGTAAATTAAATGTTGATGAAATGTTTGGCTACCTATAATTCAGCCCCCTTTGACACTATTGCTTCAGGGCCTGGTGATTATGTTCATACACAAACTCCAAAAAACATTGAATAGTGTTCAATTTGATAATTATACAGACAACAAAGCATAAAAGTTCAGGAATAGATCTGTCAAACTATAAAAAAAATGAATGTGATGAATAGGATTCTTTGTCAGTATGTACAAAAAATTGGACTATCAATAAAAAACTGAATTGTTTAATGATGTTCCCCTAAACTATGAAATCACTAAACATTTGTATGTTATAACATTACAGATAATTTTAAATGTCTGGTCAATACAACAGCTCTGGCTTCAGAATGTACTGAATATATTTATGATGAATTGATCAGAGATGTATCATGCTATTAATGGTACAGAAATATGTGCTAGAAAGCATAATGTTTTTGGTTGATTTTTGTATTTGATGAAAAAAGAATCCTAAGCCAGCCATTTGGGAATAATACTACTTGGATGGAAAGAAATGGTTAAATACAAAGCATTGTTGGTTTAAAAACACAACAAGCAAAATTATGGCAGATTCTGGGGCAATTTTGATAAAATAGTAAGAATGTGAAATCAGCAATTTTAGACAATTTCACAAGTGGGAAATAGATCAGAGTAGGGCAGTTTACATGGCTTACCTAGACTTTAGCGAGGCCTTCAACATTGTGCTGCACATGATGGGAATAAGGAAATTGAACAGTCTAGGAGTGGGATCAAATGTGATGAATTCTGTTAGAAACTGGTTATCTGATAGGAAATAGAGGGTGGTGGTTAACAATGCTCACTTTAATGATGGTAGAGTGGCCAGTGAAGTACCACATGGCTCGGCACTGGTACAAATCAGTTTTATGTGATAAAGGTGCTTCTCAAAGACCACCTATCACATAGAGCGAGCAACCTTGAGCCCATAGTCAAAAGGGCGACAAATTTTGTACTGACCATTGCAAATAGCGACAGTTGGTACAATACTTTACTAAATCAGACAGGAATCTTTTTTTATGCAGGGGGCTGTGCCCCCTGCACCCAACAAACTTAAATAACCAACTCCGTTGGGGGTCGAACCATGGGGCAAGATTACCTGATCGTAAAAAAAAAAAATTCCTGCTTGTAGCCGGACCCAAACTTGGGTCTGCTTGCATCGCAAGCAGTGGTGTACACCACTATGCTATGCAAGCAGCTTGTTGGGAATTGGCCACAAAGGATGCTATATCCTGTATAGTGAGTACAGCTCCTTGCTGTGCTCGCTATACAGGAAATAGCGAGGTATTGCACCACTTGCTGCCTTGTAGAGCGCTATTATTGAGTCACTCAAATGTGCAGTGCTCAGTAATAAGCGCTCTACATGGGTGCTTCCGGACAAATCCCCTTCAATGACTTCATAGGGGACAGTGTAGAAAAAAATGGAATCGAAGGTATGCCTTTTTGCAGATGATTCCAAAATCTGCAATAGGGTGAATAATCAGGAGGGAGTAAAGAGAATGTGCAGGGATCTTGGGAAACCCAATAAGTGGGCAAAACATGGCACTTGGGGTTTCAATGCTAAGAAGTGTAAACTTATCCACCAAGGCCATAGGAACCAAGGAGCTGAGTATGGAAAGGGGGGAGGTGCTGACAGTCACTTGACAGGAAAAGTACCTTTGGATTATCATATGTGAGGATCTCAAGGTGGCAGGACAATGTGACAAAGCAGTGGGTAGGGCTGGAGGGTGCTGGGGTTCATAGGAAGGGGTTCATTGGTAGGTGGGGAGGGGCACAGGAACGGTAGCTCAAGCTGTGAACACTACAATATAAGCAGGCTAGATAGACCAAATGACATTCTTCTACTGGCTTCTTCATATATTCATATGTATCTCCAGCAGAAGAAGAAAGGTAGTGTTGCCACTATATTGCTCGCTGGCAGGACCCCACCTAGAGTTCTGTGTCCAGTTTTGGAGACCACACCTCAGAATGGACTTAGACAGCAGGGACGCAGTCCACAGGAAGGCAACTAAAATGGTGCAGGGTTTGCACAAGAAGCCCTAGAAGGACAGACCAAGGGATCTCAACATGTACATCCTGGAAGAGAGGTGAGAGATGACATGATAGAGATCTTCAAGTACCTGGAAGGGGGCAGGATCAGTTGTGTTCCAGGACAGTAGCAGCTGTTGTTTTCACAGGGTTCTTGTGGATTTTACTTGGTAGGTTAGTTCTTTTCTTTCTTGCTTCTAAGGGGCTAGCAGGGTATTGTTCTGGGGGATCCTGGATGTTTGTAAACTGATTTAGTGGCTGTAAGTGGGGCTCTTTTTGTGGATGTTTCACTTTGTAACAGGCTGTGCTGGTAGAGGCCTATTTCTTCTGATTTAAAACCTGTTTGGTGGGATTTGCTTGGGCCTGGTTCTTTAGCTGCAGGGCTTGGAGGAGACACAGGGCTGATACACTCTCGTCAGGTGTCTGCCCAAGACCACCTCCCCACCCTCCCTCCCAGAAGTCTGCAAATTTATAGGGAAGACCTGCCTTGCAATTGGAGGAAAAGGCTACTGGTGCAGCTCATGTAGTTCTAGCCACTGGGGGTTGAATTTAAAGGCCGGGAGAGAGGAGCTTAGGGAGTTGTTCATTTTCCTTACATGTTTAATGTGTTGTACTGCACCTAGTAACAGAGTTACTGGTGTACAGTGGGACTGTCTCTAGGATTAGTGGGTGACCTGATTAGGCAGTAGGGGTATCTTGGAATAGGGAGAACCTGGTGGCTCACCCAAGGAAACCTATTTGAAAGGGATGGAACCACACATCATTAGGGCGCATCTTTGGGAGGGTGGTGGGGTGCACAGGGTGTGGAGCAGCCATGATACTGGACTGGGCTTGGAAGTTTGGTGGTTGCCCAGTGTGCTACCAGCTAGCACAGCTTAGGGAGGAGGTTGCAGGGATGAGGAGAAAGCTGGGGAAGGGGTGGTATGGTTGGGGAAGGGGCTGAAATCTCCCACAGGGTTGCACCAAGCACTGGGGGCGGGGGTAGGGAAAGGAGTGCAGGAGAATACTCAGGGGTCACATAGGGACCCTGGCAGAGGGGGCCCAAAAGGACACTACCAAGGAAGCAGGCAGGTAACTGGGGACCCTCACAAAGGGGGGACGGAGGGACAACATTCTCAGGGAAGTAGGTGGATAGCCAGTGCTGGACAGAAGGAAGCAAGGCAGGGAGGTGGATCAGACCTTATACTTAGTAACCGCTTCAATTCTCTTCTACTGCTCAAGGATGGGGGATGTAGCCACGACAGAGGTGGTTAGAGACAGAAAGGTGTGGGAGTGGGGGCAGGAGGCAGGGGCCAGATAGCAGGAAGAATGGGGGACCTGGAATGCAGGAGAATGGGGAGCAGTGAATCGGAGCAGGAGGGGCAGGGGAAGAGGGAGGAAAGTGCAAGGAGAAGGACCAGTTGGGAGGAAAGGTAAAGAAGGACCAGAAGTACAAGGAGGATTCAGTAAAGAGAGCTGAGGGTAGGCCAGGGAGCAACGAGCAAGGAGGAACTAAATGGAGACAGGAAGGAAGGAGGATGAGCCAGGCTAGTTTAGCAGATGGGGAGGAGGACCAGTTGTGAGCAGTGAGGGGAATTAACAAGGTACAGAAGGATACTCAGGAGGAGGAGAGGCATAGGATTGGAGGGAGGGAGTGGCCATGGTAAATAAGGAGCGGGTGGCATGTGGCACACAGATAGAGGGAGGAACAAGGAGCCAGCTGGGTGGAAGGGCCGGTAGAAAGGATGAGGGACATGGAAGGGGGAATGGAGGAAAAGGAGTGGTCAGAGTGCTCCTGCTGGGGATTCTATGATCAGGGTATCAAATGGGATAGGGAGGAGAAGCCTGGCCAGTTAGAACAAGATGCTTCCTGGACTAACGGTGCACAGGGCTAAGCACGAGGTATATCAGCTGGCAAGGACTGTGGGGGTTCCCCAGACATACTGGTCCACCTGGGCACAAATGACATTGAGGAAATAGGAGCTAGAGATACAGGCAAGATTCAGGGAGCTCGCCGGGTCTGTCATGACATAGGATGCACAGTTTCTTCTCAGAAATCCTGCCAGTGCCAAGGGCTAGTGGGGAACACAAAGAAAAATTAGGGAGATAACCAGTGGCTCAGGGGTGGTGTGAGGCCAGAGGGTATGGGTTGATGAGGGATTGGGGGAGACCTGGGAGGATAGAAGCTATGCTGAGATAGACTACATCTCAATTTGGAGGAGGGAATCCTTAAGTTGAAAATAGAGGAGTTCATTGGTGAAAAGTGGGGTTTAAACTTGTGAAGGGGGTGGGATGGGAGAAAAGGCAGTCAAGGGATGCCGATAAAGGAGGGACTCTGTCTCCACCCTGGGGACCAGGAGGATTGCAGGAAAAGACCAACTGGCAAAGGTGCAGACCAGGAGAAAACAGAATCCCCAAGGAGACACGAGGCAGAATGGAACTATAGGGAAGGGTGGAAGGTAGTCTCTGCTTGCCAGGAGCTTGGACAAAATCCTGAGCTCCAGGCGATGTTAACTGAGGGAGCAGTGGATGTGGCAGCAGTCACTGAGACTTGAGGCCACTGCAAGACATGACTGGGACCTGAACCTGGAGGGTTACACTATGTTCAGGAAGGACAGGGGAGGGAAGGGAGGAGGGGTAGCAATGATAGTCAAAAACTGCATTGGCATAGGGGGAGTAGAGGAGGCGGAGGGAACCGTGGAGGCGATTTGGGTCACCTTGATAACAAGGGGGGGCAAGAGAGTAAAAATAGGAGTGGTGTATAGACCCCCTGCCCTGATGGAGGAGCTGGAGGACAGTCTGGTGGCAGATGTTGGGAGACACTGCAGACTGGGCAGAGGAACGGTGGTGGTGTTGGGGGACTTAAACATGCCAGGAACAGACTGGGAGACTATGACATCCTCTGTGACCAGGGAACAGAGGTTGTTGGATGTCTTTCAAGACGCGTTCCTAACTCAGCAGGTGAGGGAACCAACCAGGGAGGCACGGGTACTGGATGTGGTTCTGGCAGACAGTGAGCAGATTGGGCGCCTGGAGGTAAGGGACCCATTGGCGGGGAGTGACCATGCCACGGTCTGGTTCTGCCTGGACCTAGGAGGGGTAGAAGGCTGCACAAAGACGGAAGTAACCGACTTCAGGGGGGTGGATTTTAAGGAAATGGGAAGGATCCTTAAGGAGCATTTGGATGGGATTGGGTCAGACATGGAAGCTGATAGTAGGTGGGAAATCATCAGGAGAGGGGTGCAGGATGCTACCAGCACCTGTGCAAGAGTAAGACAAAATGCGTGGAGGCCCAAAACCCTGTTGGTGGACCAGGGAGGCCCAGGAGGTGGTGCGGGAAAGAAAGCAGCCTATAAGAAATTCAAGTGCTCAAGGAGTGAAAGGGACTCGAGGGAGTATGAGCTGATGACTAGAAGGGCCACTAGAGTGGTGAGGGTGGCTAAGGCAAGGAAGGAGCAGAACCTGGCCAGGAAATTAGAGAGGGAAAAGGGGTTCTTAGATACATTGGGGAAAGATGAAGGTGAAGGGCAGATTAGCAGGATTAAATCAGGGAAGAGATGGGCACAAGACCCAGAGGAGCAGGCTGAGGTACTAAATGAGTATTTCACCTCAGTTTTCACCAGGAAAATGGGGATGCTGCATCACATGGGAGGAGACAGAGATAATGAGGAGGGGGCCCCTTACCAATCGGCAGGTCTGGGGAGAGAGGGGCATCACTGGCAGGTGGGGAGGGTAAGCAGGGAGAAGAGGTACTGGAAGTGGAAATCACAGCAGAGAGAGTGAGGAAGCCCTCAGCTCCCTTAAGATGGAGAAAGCACCGGGGCCGGATAAATTACATCCTAGAGTGCTGAAGGAACTTGCAGATGTCCTGGAACTCCTAGCAGAGCTTTTCACCATCTCTGAGGACAGAGTGGTGCCCCAAGACTGGAAGGTGGCACATGTAGTGCCTATCCACAAGGGGGATCAAGGGAGGTGGTAGGGAACTACAGGCCTGTCAGCCTGACATCAGTGGTGGACAAGGTGATGGAGGGCATGTCAAGGAGATGCTAGGGGAGGACCTGATGTCAGGGTGCCTGGACGATAGACAGCATGGATTCATCCTGGGAAATTGTGTCAGACAACCATGGTGGAGTTCATGACTGGGTGACAAGTGCCTTGGACCTGGGTAGACCAGTGGATGTCCTCTTTCTAGACTTCAGCAAGGCATTTGACTCTGTTCCTCACGTGGGCCTGTTGGATAAACTAGGAGAATGGGGTGGGAAACCAGATGATCTGATGGATAGGCAATTGGCTCCAGGACCGGACCCAGAGGGTCGTGGTTGGTGGGATAGTCTCTCTTCCCAAGGAGGGGTCATTAGTGGGGTCCCACAGGATCAGTCCTTGGCCCCTTCTGTTCAACGCCTATGTATCTGACATAAGGACAGCATTCAGGAGTGAGATGAGTCTCTTTGCAGATGACTCGAAACTGGGGGCGGTGGTGGATGGGGAGGAGGGGAAGGTGGTCCTGCAGGGGGACCTGGAGGCTCTGGAAAGATGGTCTAGAAAGTGGAAGCTGAGGTTTAATGCAGGGAAATGCAAGGTACTCCACCTGGGGGCCAGAAACCCAGGCCAAGTGTACACCCTGGGGATATACTACAAGTCTCAATGGCTGAGAGGGACCTGGGGGTGGTGGTGGATGTCAAGATGAACAACTCTGAGACTTGTAGGAGGGCAGCAGCCAAGGCCAACAGGATGCTGGGATGCATCGCTAGGGGGATCACCTCCAGAAGGAGGGAAGTGATACTCCCTCTGTATAATTGCTTGGTGAGGCCGCACCTGGAGTACTGCGTGCAGTTTTGGAGGCCGCACTTAAAGAGGGATATTAACCTCCTGGAGAGGGTCCAGAGGAGGGCAACCAAAATGATTTGGGGCTTGGGGGACAGGACCTATGAGGAGAGGCTTGAAGAGCTAAATATGTACACTTTGGAAGAGAGAAGGGACCAGGGGGACATGATAGAGGTCTTCAGGTACATGAAGAGGGTAAATAGGGGAGGAACAGTGAGGGTGCTTCGAAGGAAGGAGGAGGGGGCCACTAGAGGGCATGGGTGGAAGCTGGAGGGGGGAAGATTCAGGGGAGAAAGGAGGAGGTGCTACTTCACTGAGAGGGTGGTAGAGCCATGGAATGCACTACCTAGGGGGATGGTGGAGGCAGAGACAGTGGAGGGGTTCAAGAGGGGGTGGGACAGGTACAGGGGAAGGGTTCAGGAAGCAAAATCCAATGCAGTAAGAATATCCGGAACTGGGAAGGGAGAAGCCAGAGAAGGCGAGGGGGACAGCAATGTCAGCACCCAGGGTGGGGGCTGACCAAACGAGCAGACACGAAAGACCATTAGGCCTATTCTGCTGGCATTTTAGTATGTTAGTACCTCACAGGGATGAACAGGATACAGTGAGGAGTCTCTTTCAAATGAGAATGAGAATGAGCAACAGGACCAGGGGGCATGCGATGAAGCTGAAGTGGGGAGTTCAAAAGAGATGTGGGGAAACATGCTTCACTGAAAGGGTAGTGTATATACCTGGAACAGACTGCCAATGGAAGTGGAGGAGGCTAGATTGGTTGGGAGCTTCAAGCCTGCATGTGATAGACACAGTGGAATATTAGAAAAGAACCAGGGAAGCAGGAGGGTTGCCAGAGACTGGATATTCTCTGCAAAGGCATATTAGGCAAGGGATATCTGGGCAGGCTGGCTGGGCTGCATACCTTTTCTGACAACAAATTCCATGTTTTTTTTATATTTCCAAGTGTAATAAGATTTCCTCCAACAATAATAACCACTCAGAACATGCACTATTGCAGCATACAAAACTTTAACAGCCATAACGTATGCACCTATAGCAGTGGCAGAAAGTGAAAATAATTTCTGTATAAATGGCATCTTTTCAATTCTGGCTCCTCAGTGGTCAGACATGATCACATGATGCTGCATTAATCATACACATAATGTACCCCTTGTCCCATGACATTATCGGGGTGCATTAATCAAAAGTGCAGCCTGTCCAGGTCAAAAAGGTCACTGTGCTAATTACATAACCTCAGGATCAGAAAGGTTACAACGAAAATCAACTAGCCAAGCAACATCAGAAAGAAGTCATATAGCTGGGCCGGTGGCACTGAGGGTTGAGGCGCTGGGCGCCACACCTCATGCCGTGCCGGCAACCCGGGTTCAAGAATGGACTTAGGTCGCCGGGGGCTGGCAGGGGGAAGGAAGGATTGAGTGTCTCACGACAGCTCTCCTTCCTTCAGGGTGGGTTAGGGATATGTGCTGCACAGCAGTGACACCCAGCGGAAGCTGGGTGTTCTGCAGATATGGGCATTAACATGGGAGGAGAGCCGGCAGACGTCTGCACGTCAGTGCATTGACGTCATTGCATGTCAGGCTCTCTAGAGAGGAAAGGAGGAAAAACATCTCCTAAGCCTCCTAGATGACGACCACCATTGCCTGCTTTGCCACCCACAGTCTAATAAGGGGTAGACTCCGCTGTGCGCAGCTCAATCACTCAGGGAGAGAGGAGGGTTAGGGGGATTCCCTCCTCGCCCCGCCCGGAAGGTAATCTGGGCCGTTGAGGGACCCTGAGAATTGCTAGTGTGTGGCATTCTAGGAGCAAACTCCAGGGTAGTCAGTAGGGTCGGGGAGCAGAGCACCTTGGTGGCTTGAAGGAGTGGAGGATAGGAGACAGTAGAGGTGTAGAAAAATAGAAAGTAAAAAAAAAAAGGAAAAACTGGCAATACTTACCACGGGCCCCACCACACATACCTGCTGGGAATCCGGAAATCTCTGAACATCATGATGTCTTGAAAACTCAGTGAAAAATAGTCTTAAAGTCATTCTTATGCCATAGATAAGAAAAACACATTACTAGGTGACAGCCTGCCAAATAATGTAAAACCACAAAACACAAAAGTCTCATTGGTAGAAAGGCAGCTCAGAAGACAGATTCTCTCTTTCTCTGCATGTACTCTCTGATAACAGCAAACTAGCTAGAACTAGCTTTGGGTTACAACACAAAAGATGCTTAGTGTTGTACAAAAATATACTGTATGTCAGCTGCATAACTTGGAAAAATAACTGCGCCATCAAGCCTGCATAAGCAATGCTAATACTGTTAGGGCCAGAGAGGTTGCCAGAACATAGCCCTGTTAGGATACTACAATTATATGAATATGTGTATTACATAAGCACATAGTACTGCACTATATCCTACCTTGCAAAGCATACAGTAAATGTATGTGTACCATATGCTGCACTAAGAATAGGGTTGTGAGGTGGTCCAGGTCTACATTGCTTAAGAATCATAAACTGTGAAGGAAATCCATCCAACTGCTTTAAAAAAAACATACTTCATACTCAGAAATCCAACCTCAGAAAGCCTGTGTACTGCTCACACAAGGAAAAACAATCTAAACCACCTAACAAAAACACAAGAGATATTCAAAATTACAATTCTGCACAACAGCAGAAACATATACGGTGGTGCACAGTGTCAAGTTCCTTCCTGTTTTGTCATGTCAATCAGCACTTTTGGCAATGAATTGGCATTAATGGAGAGAGCCATCACTTCTAAATACATAATTAGTATGTGTTTTCAATCATTGGACCAGATATTCAAAACGTTGCCCTGTGGCTAAATTAGCACTGCCCGGTGGGCAAACTTAGCCCAGAGCAAAAGCAAGCTATATTCAAAAGGAATATCCCGGAGCAAACAGCTTCTGAATATAGCATGGGAATGAGGTCGGGCAAATTGGGCTGAGAGTGCAGGGAAAACGTAGCCCTGGAATGAGACAGCACTGAATATAGCAACCAGGAAGTGCAAACCACAACAACAACACAGTGCACAATGACATAAAGGTAGGTAGAGGTGAACCATATGGCCAGTGTGTGTGGCAGCAAATGCATGGATACAGTACAGCTGCAAACAGCAGCAGATGTGAAATAACAGTGTTCAAAACTGTATAATATTCCCCAAACCATTAGTGCCGTGCTAACATGTTTGCGAGGCTTTAGCATAGAGCAAAGCTGTTTGCCCGGTGCAGACACGTTTGCCCGGCGCTAAACTTTGCCATATTCAAAAGTGACATGCAAATGAGCCTACTTAGGTAGTCTCTGGGCAAACATCCAGATTAGCATTTCATTATACCCTGATTTGCATGCAGTTTGCCCAGCGTTACTGCAGGGTCCCACAGCTCCACCTGTAGGTCAGTCTGGAAGTACAGGGTCTGGCCAGGTCTGGCCGCAGCTCCACCTGTAGGTCAGTCTGACAGTGCTGCAGGCTACATGTATGCAGTACAGCATAGCATTGTGTACCACAGGGGACAACACAGAATAGGCACAGGTGGTGGTGGTGATGCATGCAACTGTCCATAATAGGGCATGCTACAGTGCACAGCAGACACCACAGTAGCAAGGGGGCCAGTAGTGTGAGGAACACAGCAATGCCTATGGTATGTAGAGTAGTGATGACCACTGCACTGTACACAGTGACAAGCCCACCTTGCAGGTGTTTACTGCCAGTGGACATTTTTGTCACACCCTTTGTGTGACCCACAGAGGCTGCACCTCTGGCATGGGATGCTCATAGTAACATAGACATGGCTGGCTGTATGTGCTGTGGTGTATGTACAGCTGTGTGGTATGTGACTGGGGAGGCATGTATGATCAGACAGGCACACTTGTATTCGGGTATTCCCAATACTGGCCCATGTGCACTGCATGCTGTGTCCCAGCCTTGTGACCACACCTGGTCTGTGGTGAGGCCTGGCCACCTGTACACCCTCCCCTTATCACCCACCATGACCACAGTGCTGCATGTGTGTGCTGGCATCTGTTGGTCACCATGGATGTATGATCTGCAGGTGTGTGCTGTATGGCCACTCTACCATGGTGGCCCCCAGGGGCCGGGTCACCACATACTGCCTGGCATGGCTGGGACTGGTGGCAGCAATTGGCATCATTGTGGTACCATCAGTGAGCAGCATGTTTCCTCCATGTCTGGCTTTATCTCTGTGTCATAGTCATATGTTAGGGTCGTGCAAGGCTGTGCTAAAGCTGCGCTAATCCCACGTAAGGCCACAATGTCACACAATGCTGTCTGCCCAAAGTTAAGAACAGCTTTTCTGGGGTGGTAATTTGTACTGCACAAAGGGTCATGCTAAGTCACGCTAAACACCTTAGCGTGGCGCTAGCACTGACTATTCCATAGTGCCTGTATTCATGTTCAGTGTGACCCTTGCATATAATTATGGTTTGCCCGGCGCTAATGCGATTTGCATGCACTATTTGGCCTTTTGAATATAGCAGACCTGAACTAAACCCATGCAAATGGTTTGTGCACTCTGCAAAGCTTTGAATATCTGGGCCATTCTGTCTGGTCATTAATCAAGGCATTGTGACAATGGTATCAAAACATGACCAGACAAGAAGGAACCTGGTACTAAGCATAAGAGTACACATCAGCACTAGCGTATCAATAACACTTGTACAAGAATAGCTCTAAAATCTAGTAAAAAATCTACATATCTACCAAATGAAAAATGCTCATCCTGGCTATCTCTGAGATGTGGTTTGCCCAGTGGCCACAGCCAATCCCCAAGCCTGACCTTCCTGGGCAGAATGGCCTGGAAGGGTCTGGCCAATGGCCCTTTGTCTGACCCACAGGGCTGCTAGAGTAGACACAGGGTGGGTGGGTAGGCAAAGGGACTACTTAAAGAATAGACAGGAGAGGGTCAGCCTCTTTCTGCCTGGACTTGAGGAGAGAATACAGAAAAGGAAAGCACTCACCCCTTACTAACACAAAGGAATCCAGTTCAGTCAGGCTCTTACGGTTTTTGTTGTTTTTCTTACTACTTTTCAGAAAGGCTAGGTTTGCCCTTAACTAAATTCTACTTAGCCAGGGCAACGTGGGCATCCGGCACAGGAACTGAGTCAACTCTCCAGGCTTTCTATCTAGTTTTCTTTCTATTTAGCCAGTGTCAGGTTCCAGTAGGAACGATTTACATTGCTGCCCCCAAAAAATAGAGAAATAAATAGCTCCATTTAGCTTTCCCTACTATGACCGAGATTGCATACCATCGGGATGCCCCAGCAAACTCTTAATTATGGGCAACCAACCCCATTTGTGAGTCACCATGCGCATGCACTCCCCATCACTTTCCCCGTGGAGCTCTCAGCCAGCAGAGAGGTAAACACGTGGCTATTCGGACAACAGCTCTCTCCCCCCCCCCCGCCTCATAAATGGTTAATTTTCCACAGACTAGGCTCTGGCGTATATGCACATAGGGAGTGCCAACTGTTTACAGGCAGCGAGGTCATGCTGCATTAGCTTTTACAAAGTTGCCTAGTTGGTAGCATCCTGGTTGTCCACAGGTTTGCTGCTTGCTTTCTTGTCCCGGGCAGGCAAATTGGCACTGGTGTTAGTGTAGAGAGAGGCACAATGCAATAACCGGGTTGGGGTCCCACCAATGCCATTTGAGGGCTGTGTTACAATGATCAGATCACTTGGCCTCATCCGGCACCCAGCGTTGCACCTGGTAATGGGCTACTGCTTAGGGAGCCTTTTCATGTTGAACAATTTCAACCTCCCTTGCCCTCTGTCCCAGTTCCCTGGTAACCCCTGAGCCTGCAAAATGGAGAACTGCCTTGGCTTGGCCTCCTACCCCATCCTGCACATTCCAAAGAGATATGGTACTTACATTTCCCTTTCGGAGGTACCTAGTCACGGCAAACTGGGACTGGCAGGTGGAACCATGCTGAACATCGAGGCTAACCTGATTGGTTCCCCCTTTTTCAAATAGTAACCACCTTTTCTTGCAGTCTTGGGCTATTGTTATCCAAGGATTGGTGCTGTTTCACCCTTCCCTTTGTTCATCCAAAATTTGTGCCTGTGGTATAGCACTTGCTGAGCATGTGCAAGCGCGCAAGCATCGCCCATGCCAGACGCGGAGTTCACTAAAGCGGTCAGGTTAGGGAATCCACACACAACATCATTCTACAGTCACAGCCAAAGACATGGTCTGATATTTCCTGAAGTTTCTGTGATATGTCTAGAGAAATCTCCTGCTTTTTGCAGTTCCATAGAAGGGGCAGTAGAGAGAAACTCTACAAATTTCGCAAAATATCTGGAAATATCTCACCATGTCTTTGGCTACAACTGTAAAAAAAAGAAAAAAACATTTATATATACATACTCCCCACTTGCTCTCTAACCGGTAGAGATATTTTCAGTGGGGAATGGTGCTGTGTGCCACTACCTGGAACCAGAATGGCAACTGCAGAGTGACGTTGGCCATCTTGGGAAGGTCACAGCTGCTCTCCTTCTAAGGAGGTTGTGTTATTATTAGCAGCTAGCAGCGGTACATGTTGGGTGGTGGCCAGTTTATGGTTAGGGCCATTTTGTGTGAGGCATTCTACTTCACTCCTAAAGGTAAACACTCACTATTACAGCTCCCCTTGCTTTGAACCCAATTTGGATATTTAGTTCAGAGGCAACCAGTACCGACCGTTTATAGCACCACATGTATATTACCAATGCAGAGTTTTTGAGGTCCACTTCACAGGGTCTCTGGCTGTGTGGTCATCTCCTTGTAGCACCAGGGGGCTTAACCAGGCCACAGCTAATTGACATTATCTCATAAAGCAGCCAAAGTTATCTGTTTTTTGCCCATTGCACTTAGAGCCCAGTAAAATACAGAAATCCCTGTAGATACAGGAGACTATAAAAAAAAGAAAGAAAAAGGGGCTTGGCCAGTGTTTCAAGAACTTCCCTCCTGTAATCAAATCATAGTGGGTTCTCCTCATTCCCGATACTGTTTTATGTAGGATTAAGTGGGTCAAGGCCCAGGTGTATTGGACATGCTTGAGCAAGGAACCCTCCTATCTAGCTTTGTAGGTAGTGCTCACCATGTCAGACATTACTGCCCACCCTGCAATGTAGAAGAGTTTAAAAAAAAACCTGCAACCACAGATGCCAGCAGAATTACAAGCTTAGGAGGAGGGTGAAGTTCAAAACCTGACACAATAGGCTAATATGGAGTGGGCAATGACTGCAAGTAAGGTCCACACAGGCCTCAATAGTTGTGATCGCCAATGTAACAAAAAAAAAAAAAAGAGGGAGCCATCCAGCTGAAACAGCACGTTCAGATTTTCAAAGACTTTACTCGCTCTACCTCTCTTCTGTCGGTGCAGACTGTTTTTCCTTTTCACCCAGCTATTTTTTGCCAGGGTCCCCGTAGTTGACCACAGGTTTCACAGTGGCTACTGAGGATCTCCCAAAGACAAAAAAAAATAATAAGTAAATTAATTAAAATTAATTAATTATAAAAAAAAGGATGAGGATCCAAGGTACAGACGTTTGCTGGACACAATGGGGGAAGAGATCAGGGACCCCCCGCCCGCCAGTGGCCTCTGAGCCAACAAGGCACAATGGAATATGCCATAAAGAAAGGGAAGGCGATGGTGACAAGTTCATGGGGTAGCACAATAATGGCAGTGACTCAACCCAATACTCAGTTTACACGACTTTTACAGTCAAGCTTAGACTGTTTGCAACCGGCTCCCCTACCCATTCTTCGCTGGTTGTGTATCAAAGTGGGGGTAGCATAGTCCACCCCCATTTAAAAAAAATAGGGGGCACCCTAAAAGAATGACACTGGACATCAATCACAAGGGACTCAGAGGAGACAAGGGGGTCAGTATAGCTGGGGGCAGTTCATTCTTGTAGCACCCATACCTATTAAAGTATTTTAAAGCAACAAGCTACTGAGGAAGCCAGGTAAAAGAGTATCGCTATCTGGGACATCCAACTCAGTACAGGATAATCTTTCAGTGCATTTCTACACTGCTGCTTCAAAATACAACTATATGCCTACACAATTAGGGTGACTAATTCATGTGACAGCAGGTGGCTTTCCAAAGAAGATCACACACAAACAAATCTGAGTCCCTCTTTGGCATGTCCCATTCCCCCTTTTTGCTACAGTATCATGGCTTAGGGTACATTTCAGTACCTAGTGAGAATTACCAGATTACTACTGGAGTCCTTCAGGATATATAATAGCAGTGGCAGACATCAGGAATCACAGTGGTTGCATGTTTTATTTTATTTTATTTATTGAAAGTATTGGAATTACAAACCTTCAAGTCAGAGACTCTACAAAGGCTCCACGTCAGGAGAATTACAAAGTGAGTACAATGCATGTTTACAAGGAGGTTACATAGCGAAAAGTAGAATACAGAAAACCAAGTAAAGCACATAAAGAAAACAGTGCAAGTACAAGTACAAGTCCAGTGTCAAAATCATACAAGGTTATGTCATAAGTGTTGGTTAGGACACAACAAATATCAAGAAAACAATGGTAGAGCAAAACAATAATGGGGAGAGAGCACATCGAGAGGGAACAAGTTAGGGGAGAGGCAGTGCGAATAGGATCTTGTCACTTAAAGAGGAAGGCAGTGACTAATAGCTGGAGGGAGGGGTGGGACAGGGATAACCAACATGTCAGTTTTAGGGAGGAGGAGGGAGAACCAGGAGACTGTGGAGGAAGAGCGGCGAGGGGGGGAAGGATAGTCAGGAGCCCAGTAGGAGAAGGAAGGAAGATAGGGTGAGTGGAGTGAGGGGAGGTAGGCAGTAAGAAGAAAGATAGAGTAAGGGAAAGAAGGGAGATGGAATTAAGAGAAGGATACACACTACAAGAGTGGAAGTAAAGCTAGTGGCAATCACAGCATTTACGCGATGTTTGCATGTTCAGTGACAAGCACACACACCAGAATCAGTAAAGTGTGACAACCCTCTCTCTTTTGGCTTTAACTGCCTTCAGAGAGTCGTCTGTTACCTCGTTTCTCCATGCCACCACCAGGGGTTTGCCTCAGGTCTTTTGCTTCCCCCTGCACAAGGTTAGGGAGGTCACAACAGGTTATACTGGGTAATATATTCTTCTGATGGCAGATGCCAAAAGAGTTTTTCCTTAGCCAGAGAACTGAAATCACTACTTTGCAATAAAAACACAGTCATGACTACTAGGTGAATAAAAAATTTACGTTAGGAGTCAAGGTGCAGCTCCAGGACACCATTAGTACAAAGGAGAGGAAAACACTTGTACAGGAATAATAACCAAGTGGTTTGAATTAACAGGAGTCAACAAAGAAAACACTACAGACTGCATTACTCTAAAGAGATAAAATACTGGCATTTTTAAGCTGATGGAGAAATGGAAATCAAAACACTTTTCCCCCTTCACAAACCTCCCCAGCAGGCAGGCTCTCTGTTTATCTTCATGGATGGTATCAGGCAAGAAGCATCGCTCAAGAGGAATCCTTAACATTTATAGCTTTCTTTTGAAACTTGGTGACTGGTCATCCTTTTGAAATGACCAACCAATTTAGATTCTGTACAAGTTTGCATTCCCTGGCCCCAATCAATTTACAAGCCTATGGGTGCCCAGTTAGATCCATTTCACAATCAATTTATATTTGAGGGTCCAATCCTTTCAAACTCTGTGGGTATGTGAGAGTTTATGTCCATCTCCCGAGTTTCAGTACATATCCTATTACCTTGTCCAAAGGATGCTAGTGCAATGGAATCACAATGTCTTTAGTCATTAGCAAGCCAGGTAGGGAAATTGCAGCAATATTACTGGATGATCAGCATCACATGACCGTGCGTATATCAGAGCGCGACCACACACCTGCACTTTTACACCCCTCTAAAACAATTTTGACATTTTATAAGATAGATAAACCACCTTGAGGTGTATGGTCATTTGATATAATGCGACGCCTGAGTTAGATTTACCTCGGCCCGCGGCCTCGCATAGAATAATGCACACCAAGGCGTGCGTGTATCAGATCGTGACCGCACACCTCTGAGTGGTTTATCTATTACATATATATATATGTATATACACATATGTACACACATATATTGTGTTTGCCTCTATTTGAGGAATGTGGGGGCAAGCACATATGGTCTGGATAATCGATGGACAGAATAGAGCTCAGGTCACAACAAATTTATTTCTGCACATGCATGATTCAGAAGGGCCACACTCTTTATAAGCACATGTGTAGGGCATGCAGGCAGACAAAATAAATAAATATCTGTGTATATATATGTATATATATATATATATATATAGGAGATACATGATTGGCAGGAGTGTGATATGTGAAATATTTTCATGAGTGAACAGTGACCTCTGGATACTCAAGAGTGCCGAAGGCATGAGTGAGAGTATCCAGAGGTCACTATTCACGAGTGAAGATACTGTATTTCACATATTACACGATCTGCACATCAGGCTTTTCTAAAGTGGTTCTGTGTTGCTTTCAAACTGTGTGCAAGATAGAAAAAACTTATTCCTCATTCATTGGTTTTGTTTTCTTCTGTAAGGAGATTGTATTTATTCTTCCAGTATAGTTCAGCTGTATCAAAGTGTGTTTGTTGCTTTGAGTCTGCATGGTTTGATGTATTTAGCAGTCATTGCCCTTTCTTTTTTTCTTCTAGTAGGAACTTTAGAGATCTCAGCATGTGAGTGTCTGAGAGACTGAATGCAGTAAACCTGTCGTTGGGCTTTCAGGTGCTTGAAAGACAGGTGAATTTCATTTGTTTTAATGAGCTGAAACAAGTCACAGCACTGAGGGAGAGTTAATGGGCTTGTCTGTGACATCACCACAGTGAGAATAAATGCTGGCGAGATAAGCACAGTATGTATAAACAGCATGTGTCATCACTGTGTTAGCCTGGGCTTGCATTTATCTCATTGTGGTAGTAATACATGCTTTTACCAATGTAAAATATAGCTCACTCCTATTGTATAAATATAGTTATATGGGTATATAGGTTTGATGATACATAAGGGTATTTGGGACAGCAAGTCTGCCCCAAAAGGAAGAGACAGGTGTGAGTTATACAGATCTCAATGAGGATAAAGTCCTGGGAAGGGGAGGAGGAGGTCATGGTCGGACTCCAACACTGTAGACATACATCACATATATCAGATGAAGGTTAGTGGCCAAGCTACCAGAGCTTGCAGTGGATCTTATACCTTTTCTGGTAAGTGGGAGGCTATTAGGGGGTGCAAGTTTGCAGAACAACAGTTACTCCCCTTTTGTCACTGGATTATGGGGATAGTTTCCAAGTTACGTACTAAAACTGGTTCCAGCCACCTGTTCCTCCATACTGTGGATGGGATACTATCGGTGTAATTCCTGTAAAAGTCCTACCATTGAATGGTAGGGCAATGTATGTGGCCAGCTGCAAAAGGGGACAGTGAGGGGCAGGATGGCACCCCAGGGGGGTGGGGCTACCATAGTGACCAATATCTCCTTAGGTGAAGGATCATTCGGTCTCTTAAACAAAACAAAAAAAAAAGGGGGATAAATAGGTAAAATGAATGCATAAAATGAGCGGTGACTGGTTTCATATCCTTGGAAAACATGGGATAGTCATGGGCAAATAGCTTTGTAGTGTTCCTGTATAAATGGAGCTGTACAGCACTGGCTGTAGCCCTGGATTGGAAGGAGTGGGCAGGGTATGCATGGGGGTCTCTATCAACAAGTGGTACCCCAGTCGTTCAAATTGGCTGAAAACAGGGACTGGGATCCCAAGGTTGCCCATTATGAGGGATAACAAGGTTCACCTGCTAAATAAGGAGAACTAAAGGGGTAATACTCAAGCAGCTTATATAGAGCAGGCAAGTTAAAGGGCAGCCAAATGTAAGGGTGGTCTGGCTGCCCTATGAAGGGACTTGGCTGCGAATTTTTATCATAGGTTGGGAACAGGTGGTACGCCAGCTCACAGCTTATAAGTGAGAGGCAACTCTGATTTTATTACTGGCACCTGCATTACATGTGGAGTACCCCACTATGACACCAGTTCAAAAAAATATATATTTTAACCAGGCACAGGCAGTATGCCTTGCAGCTTGGCAGTACACCAATTCATCAGTTATTGGAATCATGCCTGAGCCTGGCAAGTCCCACAAGCTGACAAGCTTGTTTAAGAAATTGGTAGACAAGCACACCCAGTAAGCAGGCGGGTGTTTTTTCCCTTCCATCCTGATAAGGTTACGGTCGGGTCATGGAAACTGGGTAAAGCACCGTAACACTGCAGACAGCTGTTGCAGAGTTTTTTCTCCACAGTGGGCAGAGGGGGAAAGGTTTGGGTCATTGACATATCAGGTTCTAGCATTTCTGAATGTAATACAGGTTGGGCAACCAGGCCAGAAATGTCGCAGCCCACCAACCCAAGACCCCAAATCAGAGCAGCATAGTGGGGAAATTCAGGCTTTGTGCTGGAAGGGAGAATGGGGGCGTTGCACCACACTTTGTGGAGCACACAAGACAAGAAGGCTATTTGTCAAATGGGAGTCATGATGGGTTCGACAACAGTGGTCAAGAACTCAGAAAGGTTTGTTATAGGGTATTCACCATGGTGCATTGTTTGGGGAGATAGATAACTGCATTACCCATCTTGTGGTGGACGATTTGGGCCAGTAAGAGAAAAACTGAGGTGAAAAAGTGATGAGAGGGTGTGGCCCAGCGAGGGCGCACTCCAGATGTGGTCGCTTCTGCATTGAAATGCATGACGGAGTGGAAAAACGTGGGGGGTGATGGATGAGCAGATGAGGCCCTGTGAGGGCAGCGCTGCATGACTATGGCCTCATGAGTCCAAAATCCATCAGGTCAAGCATGTCAAGGGGCTGGCTGGCCCAGTGGGGGTTTGCCAGGCTACCTGGGCCCAAGGCTGGCTGGGAGTATGTAGATATATGTACATGTCGGTTTTCATCAGGCTCCAGTTCATCAGCTGCCCCAGGGGGGATACCCTATACTATCGTGTAATGTATAGAATTGAATATTGTGTATAAACTTGATTAAAATGGATGATAATATATTCCTTTTTTAAGTTGTCAATTAAACATTGGGCTTTCCCAAAGAATGGTGTCCGGTGACTTACTGGGATTGAGAGGTGGCTCTGTCTGGGCACTGCAGAAACAGCCACACAAGTCTCAAAATCTCCTTCCACCTCATCATCAGCTTTGACTGCTGTGCACCTGGGCTAGTTTGCATGGCATATAATCAACAGCTCAGGCTTCTAGGTCAAACTCAGATCACATGGAAAGCAGATGAAGCACAGCCTAGGCTCTAGCTTAGCCTCTCATATCACATGGGAAGCACAAGAAATTAAATCTCAGGAATGTCAATTTAAAGCAACTGGAACAATTATAACCATGCAATCATAACGACTCTCTCCAGTGCAACCACACCCAGCTAGTGAAGTGGTCCAGCTAAATCTAACCCCTGCTGCATAGGGATGTAGCCGGGAATTTCTAATTTGTACATATTGTTGTCCACACTGCTACCTCTCTGTCATCACCCCCCTCTTGTTGTCGCTGACCCCCCCATCATGACTGTGGCATTTAATCACCTGTATTTCATACAGCATATACAGGAAATTACTTTTGATGTAGTGGCACTGCTTCTCACCACTGCTTCCTTGGGCCTTATGGCAAAATTCTTCACATACAGTAGACCATCACCCATTCCACAGAATACAACAACCCTTTAAGCACTGAATGCCTACGTGTGTGTGTGTGTGCACATGCATGTGAGTATATGTGTGTGTGTGTGGGTAGACATGGGACAGTGCTTGAGAGGAAGTGAATCAGATTCTGCTGCTTGAATGTGAGTTCATCTGGATCTAGTTTTGGTTAGGGGTGTGCAAATAACATATCCCGGATATTCTATTCGCCCACCCCCGAATATTCGGGTATCCAGTATTCGCTATTCGTGTCAATGGAAAAGAAACAGCCCCACCCTCCTCACTAGCCTAGATCCTTAAAAATATATAGGTCTCTGTCCCCACCCTCATTTAAAGCCCCATTTCCACTCTCCCCACCCCAGCACCCAGAATCTAAAAATTAAATGCTATTTGCAATTAACTACAACAATGGGTGGTGAGCTCAACCGGCCCCCAGTCTATGGCCATCTGCTGACTTTTAGTGCTTTACAGTGCACTAGCACAAGTATGAATTTCTTTCCTACCACCCACCCTGGCAGGAACACCCTCCTCCCCTCCCCATCCCAGGCATCCTGCACCCAGTTCTGACCTGCGTGATTGAAGAAAGGTGTCCAATACAGCCCAACCTCCTTCACGGTTGGCCACCTTCTTCTGAATAAAAGGGCTTGTGTGCTTGCTTGCATAGTTAAACCAGCTGATCACTAGGAAGATGAGGGGTGGGGTGGGGATGGTTGCCAAGCTTGCTAGATTGGTCAAAAAATGATTGCAGGACAGAAGCCAAAAGGTGGTGGCTGTTGGGAAAGTCTCAGAAGCTAGGCCAGTGACCAGTGGTGTCCCACAGGGCTTGGTGCTCAGTCTGGTGTTGTTTAACATTTTCACCAGTAACATACAAATGGAATCAAAAGTCAAATCTGCCTGATCACATATGTCACAAAGCTCTGTGGGAGGCTGGGCTTGGAGGAGGGGAGGCAGGAACTTAGGGAAAACCTTTCAAGGTTGGAGAAGTCTTCTGGCATTTGGCAACTGGGGTTTAATGCAAAAAGTGTAAAGTTATGCAACTGGTGGTGAAGAAACAGAGACCAAATACTAGCTGAGTTGTGTGCAGGTTACCAAGTCAGACAAGGCAAAAAATCTGGGGGTAATTATCACGAGTTACCTGAAGCACTCAGCACACTACAGGAGAGCAGCAGCAAAAGTAAATTAGATACTAGGCTGCATAGCAATGGGGATTGTAAGCAGGAAGGCAAAGATCATACTGCCACTGTACAGGTCACTGGTAAGACTACACCTAGAGTGCAGTGTGCAGTTTTGGTGCCTTTATCTTAAAAAGATGTTCACTTGTTGGACACAGACCAGAGAAGAGTGGTAAGTATATGATCCATGGCCAGCAGGGCAACACCTACGAAGAGAGGCTCTAGGGACTCAACATGCATTCCCTTGAGGACAGGAGGGGTAGGAAGGATATGATCCAGACCATCAAATACCTTAAGATGTTAACAGGGTGAATACAGAAGACCTCTTCAGTCTTAATGGGAACAAGTCCACCAGGGGACTAGCCTAAAGCTGGTAGGGGAAAGATTCAAGAAAGAGATGAGTAGGTACTTTTTCACTGAGAGAGTGGTGGCCCAGAGGAACGAGTTGCCAGAGGAGGTGGTCTCCATGAAAATGGTGGATAGCTTCAAGAGAGGATGGTACAGAATGAAGGATACCTGAATGAGGTCATGGGGGGATTTGGGGAGGGGGAGAGGTCCCTTTGTAGACACAGAGGGGACCTGCACACTCGAGCAGACTAGATAGACCATAAGGCCTTTATATGCTGGCATATTTGCATGTTCATACGTAAGTACACAAGCAAGTGTGTGAGTGCTTTTATTCAGATGAAGGCAGCTGGCCATGGAGGAGGGCATGCTACAGCGGCCACATTTCTTCAATCTCATGGGTCAAAATTGGGTGTGGGGTGTGCATGGGGGGAGGCACTCCACCCAGGGTGGGGGGTAGAAAAGGAATTCATATTTTTGGTAATGCACTGGAAACACTATTTGTTACTCACACACCTCTTGTGTGTTTTGTGAAATCTGTGTCTGTGTTTCTGAGCTGGGAGGGGCTGAGACTCCTTCTTGTGCTTGTTGTTTTGGGTGCAGGGAACCAACTAAATGGTTACCCACATGCGAAGCAGCAAACACCAAAAAGAGTCTCGGCACCCCCCAAATCAGACACACAGATTCCAAATCAATGCCAGAAAAAGATGAACCCTGGGTGGATTGTGTCCTGAGGTTACCTGGTCAGGAACTCACCAGAATTGGCTGGTGCTAGTACTTGCTCCTGAATGGCAATAGTTTTTAAATTATTTATTGCTAGAGCTATCACCCACATGGATAATGTAATTTTACTAATACCCCTCATGGTGGATTTTGTCCTAGGACTACAGATCAGTGACCTACCTGTTTTAGTTGTAAACTACTGTCACCCTTCCTTACTGCAGACATGTTACTTGCAATATTAATGCTGCTTCTCTGCTTACCCACAGCATTGCCACCTGAACCTATAGAGCTCTCAGAGATAAAGGAGGCTATCTTCCTTGGTCACGTGCTGGTACCAGGGCTTACTGATCCACTGAGCAATCTTACAGTACCCGAGCCCCACAGTCATATGCCCCCCACACTAGATACCTAACCGTGATGGCACTTGGGGAGTGCTACGGTTTTGCCCAAAATGGCCAAGGATCCAGGACCACACTTCTGCCCCTTCTTCGTAGGAGTAAACCCTTGAGGTTGAAGCACTATCTCAGAGCAACTAGAGGCAATACACCAAGATTTGTAACAGTGTGGACACCTCAGAAGGAGTGAGCAACATGGAAGATGACCTCAAGAAACTAGAAGTATGCTCTGGAGTGTGGCAACTGAGATTTATTGCAAAAAAGTGTAAGGTCATGCAAATAGGAAAGAAAAATCCAAGAAAGGAGTATTATCTAGGAGGCGAAAGACTGGCAGCCTCAAACCAGGAATGAGATCTGGGAATAATAATCTCAGATGACTTAAAGGTCAGTAAGCAGTGTGAGAAGGCAGCATTGAAGGCCAACAGAAAGCTGGGCTGCATTGGGAGGGGAATCATGAGCAGGAAGAGAGAGGTGGCACTACCACTGTATAGATTGCTGGTCAGGCTTCACCTGGAATACAGAGTTGAATTCTAGAGGCCTCACCTCAGGAAGGACATTGAACGGGTGGAAACAGTACAGAGAAAGATGACAAAAATGATTCAGGGTCTGCAGTACATGTCTTATGAGGAAAGACTCAGGGAACTGAATATGTACTCCCTGGAGTAGAGAAGAGAGAGATGGTACATGATTGAAACATTCAAGTACGTAAAAGGCATTAACAAGGTAGAGGCACAGGAACTTTTTCACTTCAAGAAGGGCTCCAGGAGCAGGGGACATGAACTCAGGCTGCAAGGAGGGAGGGAGGCTCTCTACCAACACCAGGAAGTTTTTCTTCACAGAAAGAGTGGTGGACTCCTTGAACAGCCTGCCCTGAGAGGTTGTGGGAGTCAACACTGTGGGGGATTCAAGAATGCATGGGATAGACACAAGGGAGCCCTGACTATAAAGGACAACTAGAATGTCAAAATAGGTCTAAAAGAAATGTGCAGACTAGATGGACCTAGTGGTCTCCTTCTGCCATCAACTTCTATGTTTCAATGTTTCTAATATTGTTACTCCTACTGTTCAGCAAAGTCCACCCCAATGCATCCTCTACTAGTAGCTCTGGGTCGGCCACCCATAGCCAAGGACTTCTAAACATAGTCTCCCTAAATATCCTTAGTTTCCTACCTAAATTTACTCATTTTGAAGCCTGGGTAGAGTTAGTGCAACTGAGATGTTATTTGCCTAACTGAAACATTGCTCAGCCACACGTGCCTGATGCCACTATCTCATTGCCAGGCTTCAATATCTTCAAGGAGAATAAAATAGGCAAGTGAGGTGGGGCTGCCTTATTTATCTCAGATCAGACCTGCAAGCCTCTAAAATCATTATCAGAGAATTTACCAGAAGCTGGGAATATCTAGCAATAAAACTTTTGATATCGCAAGGGCACAAATCTCTCATCATCATGTCTCTGTATATCCCACCGGTAAACAGAATCCAGACATCCAGTCACTTACTCACTACTTCATGCAACTCAGTCAGAACTGGAAATACATTGTTACTGTTGACTTTAAAATCAGTTGGAATGCTAAGTCCAGCACAGGTCATAGTGATAAGATATTCAGCCTTTTTCTCAGACAAATGATCACTGACCACACCAGGACCAATTATAAAACAGGCACCATGACACTACTTGACTGTGTACTAGTTACACACCCTGATAGGGTTAACATTGCCAAAATTCTGCCAGATACCCTAAGTGACCACTCCCTGGTGTAGTGTCCATGGGCAGTTGAACAGACAAGGCCACTCCCCTGGATCACAGTCAACTGGGTCCAAAACAGAAAGAAGGTGCATGAATTCAAATGTTAAGTTACTTGGCCCAAATTGACTGAGACTTCTTAGATGCCATTCCCAGTATTGACTCAGCCCTAGAATTCTTTGTCTCCGAGTTCACACATGCCTGTGATAAATTTGCACCATTTAAAAATCACAAGGCAAGAGGAACACCATCAGGATGGATCACCCCCATACTCCTTGCATGCATGAGGGATAGGACAATCAGTGGGTAATTGCCAGGGAAACAGGGTCCTCTGTCCACCTGCAAAAGTACAAGGAAGCTTGCAATAAGTGCACCAGTCTGATTAGAGACCTAATCTGACTTCTATAAAGATCAGCAGACCTACAAATGGAGCAATGGGAAAAGATTCTAGGATGGCATTTAGAGCTCCTTGGCAAGGGAGTTAAAATCACTCCTCAAATGCTTGTGGTAGAGGGTTGAGAGCTCATTGATTCTACTGAAATTGCCAATGACTTCAACACAGCTTTTACTGACCTCAGTTCTGTCATCTCCACAGAGTCTGCCCATATCCCTTGCAGGGAACCTGGTCCTGAAGTTTCCCAGACAGTGGGCTCTGAACCATAGAAACATAGAACATAGACTTTGAAGCAGATAAGGACCACTTGGCCCACCCAGTCTGCCCATTTCCCTACCTACTGGATAAGCTGCAGATTCTAGTTAACCAACAGTCTACTTTCTGCCACCCCCCCACTACAATTGCCTTGTGTCTGTCCCATGCATGTTTGAATTCCCCCACTGTTTTAGCCCCAACAACCTCCCCAGGAAGGCAGTTCCACGCATCCACCACTCTCTCCGTGAAAAAAGATTTCCTCACATTACCCCTGAGCAGTCCCCCCTCTATCTTTCAATTGTGTCCCCTTGTTCTTACACATCTCTTTTTCTGAAAGATGCTACCCTCCTGGACTTTGTTGATTCCCTTGAGGTACTTGAACGTTTTTATCATGTCCCCCATCTCTCCTTTCATCAAGAGTATACATATTAAGCTCTCTCAGTCTCTCTTCATATGATTTCTGATGCAGACCCTGCACCATTTTAGTTGCTCTCCTCTAGCCTGCTTCCATCCTGTCTATGTCCTTGCATAGATGAGGTCTCCAAAACTGCACACAGTACTCCAGATGGGGTCTCACCAACTGTCTGCACAGAGGGATAACCACTTCCCTTTTTCTACTTGTGATGCCCCTTCATATGCATCCCAGTATCCCCCTGGCTCTCCTCACTGACTTCTCACATTGCTTTCCCACCTTTAGATCATCTGATATGACTACCCCCAAGTCCCGTTCCATTTTTGTTGTTGTTAGTACCTCCCCTGCTATTGTGTACTCTTCTCCTGGGTTTTTGTTTCCCAGGTGCATTACTTTGCACTTCTTTCCATTGAATCTAAGTTACCATATGTCTGACCATTTCTTCAACCTTGCCAAGTCCCTTCTCATCCTTTCTACCCCCCTTGTGTATCACTCTGTTACAGATCTTTGTATCATCTGCAAAGAGGCGTACCTTTCCCTCCAGACCCTCTGCAATGTCACCTATAAAGATGATAAAGAGGACTGGACCCAGTACTGAGCCCAGTGGTACTCCACTAGTGACCCCCCTTTCTTCGGAATATGTTCCACTCACTATTACCTTCTGTATCCTGTTGTGCAGCCAGTTTGCAACCCAGGCTACCACCCTGGGACCCACTCCCAAGCTGGCTAACTTGATTATTAATCTTTTGTGCGGGACTGTGTCAAATGCCTTGCTAAAGTCTAGGTAGGCCATATCCAGGGTACACTAAATTCTACTTTAAGGCTGTTTTAGTGACACCTCAAATTACATCAGTGGGGTACTTGGCAAAGTTAGGTGTGGGTGCGATTCGGTTGATATGAAACTTCTTGCCCCGGCAGCATAGGAACTTTCCCATCTCATGCCTAAAATTTTTAAATTTTCCCTGTGCTACTCGCAGTTCCCTGAAAAGTGAAAATCTTCACTGGTTATACCAGTTTTCAAAAGCGGTGACCATACTAACCTTGCCATTTACAGACCCATTTCTATTTTCTCACTCTGTCCAAAGCCCTTGAGAAAATAGTCTCTGACCAAATTGTCACATTCCTCAAAAAATATAGTATCCAGTGTGTACTGCAGCATGGCTTCCAGAAGCTACATAGCACCAACACGGTGCTGTTGGAATACACCAGCTATGTTCATGAGGCCCTTGTCAATGGAGACCTTGTCAAAGCTATATATATATATATATATATATATATATACTGTATATATATGTATATATATATATATATACATATATATATCTCAACCTTACTAAGGCCTTTGACCTGGTCAACCATACTCTACTGCTTAATAAACTCCTTGGCCTGGGTTTGTCACAGAACACAGTTGACTGGTTCCACAGCTATTTCACAAATTGCTCCCAGCATGTAAAGATGAATGAATCTTTATCTGACACTTGAGGAACATCTATTGGTGTCCCCTAGGGCTGCATCTTTGGCCCACCCCTATTTGACATCTTCTTAGAAAATGGGCTTTTTATTTGCTGGGTTCTGATTGGCTAGTACCCCTGCCAGAGGGTACATTAAGTTTCAATAGATGCCCAGCAAATAAAAAGTGCCAGTCACCTGACCCCATCACCAACATAAGTAATATCATACTGTCAACCCTGTTTCCTAATTGGCTCAAACCCGGCGACTTAATTCAAACACACCGCCATTTTTTTTGTCTCGCTAAGCGAGACATAGCGCTCCCCAGTCAAACTATCACATTGCAGGCAACTGAGCTGTTTCCTCGTATTATTTCTGTACAGTTTTTTTTTCAATATTATAATGTATAATACCTCCAGTATTTCACAATTGAACTCACCCTTCCTCCTTCGTTGTCCAGTCAGCCACTAGCCCACTCGTTCCCGAAATCAATCCTTGTCTCCATGACAACCAGACAACACACAGCTACCACCGGCGAGAAACACACCCCCCACCCAGCCTGCCTTATTTATATCTAAAATAATATAAAAAAAAATTGCCATCAGTACAAAGACAGAACTTAAATCACAAAAAGAAAGGTGTGTCAATGATCAGCTAAAGGAACTGCCTCCTGCCACTCTGTTTTCAACCATGAAGTGCGAGACTCCACACAGCATCTGAACTGAGAAACGCTGCTTCTCTCCACTTCCTTTCACACACGCCCTACCTCCGATAAGCACAGCACAACTATAAAAACTAAAAGATCTCAATCTGCTTAACTTCCACCACCCTAAAATTCCTCAATGTTGTCAACTGCCAGCACCCAAAAATGTTTCATTTACACTTTACCAATCGCCGATCGGGCGCTCCACTAATGGCTTTTGTCTCTCTATCCATCATCATTATCGCTCATTTTCACTAAAAGAACTTAGATTAAATAAATAAATGGAGTCCAAAATTAAAAAGAAAGCACACAAATTAGGTAGGGAGGTGGCCTGAACCACATTAGCAAACATTACAGCACCATCTACTGCCATCTACTGCCAGAAGGGACTACTTTTCCAAGAAAGAACAAACAATTGAACTGTACACAATTTTTTTATAGAACTACTTAACTTTTTTTGTAATCCTATAGAAAATGACACTGTGCCCATTTTCTAAACGCAATAATGCCCTCCAGGGTGGGCGGTATGGACAATACCGGACCGGCAAAGGGCTATAAGGCCCTCCACCTGCGGCATCGGGCCTCATTACGTCCCTGGCCGGTCCGGTATTGCCCAATACCGCCCACTCTGTTGGGCACTATTGCTTACATAAATCAACTGCCTGATGCCTGTCAGACAGCTATCGTACTTGTCTATGACGATGATGCTATCCTATATTCAAAACACCCTAACCTTGACAGCCTCACTGCCACTCTCCAAAGTAACTTCAGGTCACTACCCAGCTGAAAATATGATGATTTTATTATGATGTATCATGAATGATCATTATCAGTTATGTTTAAAGATTATGTTCAAGCTTCAAAAAACATCATTGTGATCATAATTAACAATAATTAAACATCAGTGTTTAATGGTCACTAATCAAAAACCATGAAATTATGGAAATGGTGATTGTGATTATTGATGATCTCATGTTATCATGATTTTTCATGATTGCCCCTGGTCAAGATTACAGTAATAAATAAAAAAAAATATATTTTCCCTATACTTTTGGAATTTATTTTGTATGTGGATATCTTTATTGGAATGATCAGTTATAATACCTCTTCTCCAAAAGCTTTGGTTTCAGTTATGCTTACTCTGATACCTCACATCTTACTCGCATTAAAAATGTTCATATTGGTTTATATAGCCCCATTAAGTGGTTCCTTTTATGTTTGTAGTGAGTTCCTAAAAGTACATGGTTTGTGCTCAAAACTGTTCCTAATAGTCTGCAAACGAATACTGTCAATGCAAAATTAATTTAGAAATGGAAATTACCATGGTTTTGGTCCATAAACTGTACTTTTGAAATATGCAAATTAGGTATGAAAATGTATATATTATATCAGACCTTGCATGTACTCTTCTTAATGGGATTAAAACTTGACTTCACATGATATACATCATAACTGATAATTCATCTTTGCTGATATGTGACAGTCATATTTTTATAATTATAACAAATAAAGTATTACTAATACTCAGTTGTCTGAGGGAGATACATCATTGTGGGGGGAATAACTGAGAGTAGGAGAGGGAAGGGTGGGGCAGCTTCAAGCTGAGGGGCTAGTGTACAATCGAGCAGACTTGATAGACCATGAAGCCTGTTTCTGCTGGCATTTTCATACTTTCATATGTTTGTATTATGAATTGTATTTGAATTTGAGCTGGATATTTAAAAAAAAAAACAGAAAGGAATTATATGAAAGCAATTTTGCATACAGAAGTGTATTGGGCTTAGTCCCTAACTTCTTAAGTGATAGGTTGTCTTTTAGGAATACTGATCCTTCTTTGAGGAACTCTCATTTATGAGAATTATTGGTACAGTGTACTAAAAGTAAAAGATCCATGCATTTTTTTAGACAGCTAGTACCTACTTACTGGAATAAACTCTCACCAGAATTTAGATAGTTAAGTACAAAATCTCCTCCAGTTTCAGTTTTGAAGCATTGTCTAATATCCTCTCAAAAGACCTGTTCATGCTTTGTATAGTGTATTTTTATTCATTTATAATTTGTATAAATTACTTTAATAATTGTTGTATGTTGCATGTGTATTTATTTGTGTTTGTATAGGTCACCAATGTAAATGAGGTTTTGCTCAATGGTTATGGCTTCAAATAAATAGACAAACAAAATCATTACTTCTGTGACCTGCAATCTTATAATACAGAACTAACATAATCATCAATGATCATCACTTGATTACCCATAGATCATCAACACTTATCATGCTGATTTAAGCTTACAAAAATATTCACTAAGCATCAGTTGGGGATTTGAAAGTTCACGTCTGATGATTAAATCATGCTCTAGTTGATTATCTTAGATCATGATCTCCTTTGATGATCTTTGGGTAATATTTGATGATTAATGATGCTCAGACATGACTGACCTTCAAAAAACATGATTTATTATTTACCGATTCACCTGGGTAGAAAGCTGGTTCTCCAGTAATAAACTGATCTTCAATTACAAAAAAAAAAAAAGAAAAAAAAAACATGCTCTTCTCTAGTCTCCCACAGAAGAGGAATGCTCCACCCTTTGTCATTTGAAATGGCCAGGTACAAAACCTTGAACAGGTGGAAACTTTTAAATACTTTGTAATAACTCTGGATTACACCTTATCTTATGCCCCCCATGTTGACAATCTAGTGGCCATAGATAACAAAGTCTGGGTGCACTGTACCATAACCAGAACAGTCTCACTTGTGATGCTAGACACCTTATTGTAGCCAGCTCCATTCTGACACATATAGATTCTAGCCTCCTGATCTATGCAGCTGCCCATGACATGGTGCTAAACAGAGTAAAGCTGATCTGTAATAAAGTGTGCCTTTTTGTAGCTGGTGCAGATAACCGCACTCATAGACGTACCCATTACACACTCACTAACTGGCTAGCTTTACCCTGCAGACTAAAGTTCCAGACCTGTTTGCTAGCCAACAAGGTACTACTGGGCATAAACCCCCTGCTTTAACAATTTTTTTCCATGCTGTCTCCAGCCAGTATAACACAAGAAATATGGCCAGGGATGCCCTTAATTCTGACTGACAGTGTACTCATCTGGGCAAGTGGTCATTTGCTGTCAGGGATGCTAACTGATAAACAAATTACCAGATTCAGTACTCTGCTGAACCTCCTCAAAAATTAATCAGTTTAAGAGATCTTTGTGACCTGCACTTATGGGCCATAGCAATTTTAACTGTTAAACTGTTTTATTTATTTCTTTCTGTACGTATTCTGTGACTTTTTATACAACAACCTGTATGGATTTTTTCACAACTGTAATTGATTTGTCTTAAGTGTTTTGGGCTGACTTGACTGCATTTGCTCTGGAACTGCTTATTGTAGTTGGGCCCCATATTCAAAAGTCCCAGGCTGCATAGCGCAAGTGCCTGTGCCATGCAACTGAGATGCACCGGCACAAAATAATAGTATATTCAGCAGATGTGCCATAAGATGCGATTATTCATGTATGGCTGGATATCCTGAAGATGCATGATCATGCAGTAGGTGATGCCTGGCATGGTAGGTGCCATGAGACCTATGCGGGGCATAGCGAAATGCGTGATAGTCGGCCACATGCAACATGTGTAAAATTGCAATATTCAGCTGGGATATGCCAATGGCCTCACTGCACATTCCAAGCCCATTCCCTACATGTGCAGCTCATTACTAGAATGTATTCAGGCCATTTGCTTACCTAAGTCATGTGCAGTTCCAACTTTGCAGGGCTGCCCCAACACTCCGCCAAGGTGAACAGGAGGTACTGCAGCCCAGCAGGCAGGTGTGATGGAATATTTGTGTGTGAGTGGGTGGGCTGCATTGGCCTGTGTACACTGCTGTTACCCATGGCCATGTAAAGGGTTGGACTGGGGAACAGGAGGCCCACCTGATCAAGCAACAGGGGAGGGCACAGAGTGACACACCTTGATCGGTATGCTACAGGAATGTGATACCCTAGCTACATATGAAGCTTACATTCACCTGCAGTGACCCACCCCCCCACATGAAAGGAACATGGTGATACACACAAGGAATGTCAATGTTCAGAAGGTGACCAGGTACCCAACTGTGTGGGTCCCACCTGAACTACTCCAGGTAACCCAGTGGGCCAGTCTGACACTGGCCAAGTGAAGTGCCCATGGTGTCCTTGAGGCATGACCATGTCACCCCAAGGCCACAGGTTGTGCCACCACTGCCCTGCGCTATCCACTGTCCTGCTATGTCCACCACAGGAACATCACACAGACCCACTGCAGTGCCCCTGTGGCAGTGTCACACTGCATGACAGGCATCACTGACATGTCTGTGGCTCCTGTTGTGTAGTCCTGGCACAGGTGCACTGCATGCACCAATGGTGTGCCACCATGGGTATGTTCCACAGGTCAGTCCCTGGCCCATGCCATGCTTCCACTAGTACCAACCAGGCTACCTGGGCACCATTGCCCCAGATGTCAACAGGGGCACATGCCACCACTGGGTGTTACCCTGCAGGCCACATGGGTGCAGGCTATGGCCCCTAGTACATGTGCTGCATTGCAGCTGTCTGCTCTGCCAGTGTGCTAGGGGGGCACACAGCAGTACTGGCATGTGGCTGCTGGGTGTCTATGTCCTGGGTGCAGTGTAGGGGGTGGATCTCTGTGTAGTGCCGGTAGTGTCAAGGCACCTGTGGCTTTGGGTACTTCCATCCTGGCATGACTGCTGTGTGTGGGTGCCTGGGGCACATTCTGGTGCACCTCCAAGGGCTGTCTCAGGATGGCCTGCCTGCAGTTCCATGGACTGCCTGTGGGTGGCTGGCTGATTTAGACCATCCTTTTGTCTGCCTAACTTTGCATGGGACATTTCTGAGATGCACGGCAGATGTGCCACACATTTTGGCTGAATATATGGATGCGTGGGATATCCATGTAAACGCCTTCTTTTTTTGTGCCACATACATTATTTCTGCATGACTGCACATTCAGAAATGCACAACGCATCTCTTCCTTTTGAATAATGCACTTCTGAACACTTTCTGAGATCCTCTGCACATCTCCATTTTGGGCTTTGCATCTCCTTTGAATATGTGGGCCCTTGTGATTTTTTTTTTTTTGTGACTAGGTATTTGATCTGGAACCTTTCTAAATGACATCCTGTGTTCAAAGGTATTCTCCAAAGTTTCAATGAATGAAGGAATAAATAAATAAACCCTCACCAAGCACCAGAATCTGAGGACCAGATTTTCAAAATATTCTGGGACTAAGCCCCACTCTGCAACTCCAGTTGTGGACCTAAATCTCTGAGGCTGCAGAGATCTGTGTTTACAGTCCCCTGCAGCTTCAGATGTCATGCCTGGTCCCAATGGCCATGGCATTTTTCCACAGCTGTGCAGAAAAAATCAGCTGCAACCTGCTGTAAATTGTGGAGCCGGTCGTAAACCCACTCTACTTTTGAGAATACTGTAACTGTGGGAAAAACAGTGGCTCTGCAAGTGGCAACATGCTTGAGCTGTGTTTTTCCAACAGCTACAGGATTTTTAAGGGCTTCTAAAATCTGGCCCTGATTCATGTCCAGGGCCACTGAAAAATTGCCCCACAATTTTTTTGCGGAATATGCAATTTTCACCATTCTCTGCAAAAACTGACATGTTCCGCAATTTCTTACAATTTTTGAGTTTTTACATCAAACTGTTTAAAAAGTAGTAACATTTTTAATAAAATACTCTCAAATATAGTAACAATTTTGCATACAGACTTGGGTTTGGCCAAAACAATGCAGTGCAAGGTAGGGCAATGGTTTTATGTACACTATCTTCTTTTGAATCCTTGTCTTGTTTGGTTTCAAAATCCTCTGGCCAGGCATAAGTACACTTAAACACTTATCAGTTTGTTTTGTGTTGAAGCAGTCTATCTGAAAACTTTTTGTTGCCACAGAGACTGAAGCAAAAGATGGAACAAAAGGTGCAAATTATCACATTCGCCTAAATGGGGTACTAACTACAGTATGAAGCTTTTTTTGCAAGTGGTAGGACAGGTTTTTCTTAGCATACTCTCAATCAGACTAGTTTTGATTCAACAGCTGAGGATTTTTGGATGGCCCTGCTGATTTTAAACTTGAGTAAACTAGTTGCTAACAGTGATCTCACTCTTAGCAATCTGCCACCTAGATGCTCACATGCAAAGACTATAATAAAACCTGACTAAAGTCTAAAAACAAGCTTATAAAACACATGATATGTGTCTGAACATTTACCTTTAACTAAACAAAATCATAGCAGCCAGAGTAAAACAAAAGTAAATTACAGGGTTCCCTGACTATTGTATGATGCAGTAAAAATACATAGGCATTTTTTTTATATATTTTTGGTGGCCAGGTAAGGCCCACTAGGCACAAGTGCCAGGTTTTCAGGGGCAACCCAGGAGCAGTGAGGAGGTTAAGTGACTTGCTTAGAGTCACACAGTATATAAGTGGAGGTTGTGGGAATCAAACCCAGGTCTGCTAGATGCCTCCAGCTCACTCATAGTTTGTTACGCAAACCTCTAGTCTATTACTGACAGCCCCAATAACCCCCAGATTTAATGTTTAAATATGTGATTTCAAAAATAGTGTACAGTACCTACAGGGCAGTATAGAGCAGTGGTCTAAGGCTCTGAGCTGCAAATCTAGAGACCTGGGTTTGAATTCCTCAGCCCCCACTTGCATACTGTGTGACCCTGTGCTCCCTGGTTGCACCTGTAAACAAGCTTTCAACTTAGTGTGTTAATCCTGGTTAAACATTTGGGGAGAAAAAAATTACAAACACTTTAGTAAACATTTTACTAAAACTCAATTATTTACCACTCTATCTGCTTATTTTGTCTTGTACCAAAGTGGGTGAATAGTTAGCAGAGCACTGTAAACAACTGTTGATCAAGCTTAATTATTCAACATCCAGAAACAGAAAATGTATTTCTTCTGGATTTATTTAATATTGATTTGCTCATTTTATTGAATATATTTAGTACTGCATGATGCAGGTGTTTTTTTAAATTTTGGAAGATAGGCAACACTTACAATAGCTCATCAGTTTAGTATTCTTTTCAGAAAAATATATTTTTCTTTATGTTTTAAACATATTCAAGTGGCAGTATATTCATTTAGCAGTTTTTACTAACTAATACATGCTGCAGAAAACATTAAAAGGTTTACTGTGAAGCATTCAGGGTCTTTGCTAAGAAAATACAGTTGAGAACTGCCCCTCCTGGGGTCTGTTCACTCCTTCAAATGAAAACCAGCTCCAGAATTATTAGGGGATCAAAGCCACAACTTTTCCATATCCCTTGCTGCCGCACAGCCATTGGCCAGCGTTCATTCGCCTACAGGGCACCCACTTGGTTTAACGGTCTTGCCAATGATACTATCAATACAACTGGGCAAGGGGCCTTCAAATCCTGACTCCAAAACACCCTGGTCACGTCCAGCATCTGCGACTGTCATGGTTAATGTCTATGCAACACCGCTCTGCTACTGCTCTCCTATATCTAGCTCCTTACAAAACGCACTTGCCCTAGTTTGGCCTCTGCCCTATCCACTCTACAGCACCTGACAATGCCACCTTCCTGGCTGCTTCACCCCACCCCCCTTCATATCCTTACCTACCCACCCACCTCTCCTCTCTTCTCATTTTCTTACCTCCCGCCTTTGCTCCTCCCATTTCTTTCTACCACCCCTCCCCCTCTTGTCCTCTTCCTTTCCACTTTACCCTCTCCCTGTCTGTTCGAAATTAATTTGATATCCTTTACCCTTATTTGTGTAACAATTTTGTCTATTGTCATGTGATACCAATGTCTTGATGTGGAACTTTTGTAAAAGAGCCCTGGGCTCAAAGGTAAATTGTAATCCTGGAATTGATAATAAATAAAAAAAATAAATAGTAGAACTCCCACAATTTCCCCACAATGTTTCAGAAAGCTCAGCAATTTGGGGTAACTTTTTCTGCAATTTTCCAGTGGCTCTGCTCATGTCTCCCTTCACACACACATACACACACGCACGCGCACACATCACACACACACACTTCTTAAACTTAAAACATCAGACAAATTGCAGAAATATTGGGTTGTATGCTATTTATAAATGTAAGCCTGTATAGTTATTTAATAAAGGACTTCACCATCCTATAAACAACAGCAGCAAACTGTGTGATGTAATAAACAGCAATGAGCAAAAACTCAGACACATACATGGTTGTTCTACTGAACACAAGCACCCAATATTGATACATGCACCCCACCACACAACAGTAGTAGTGCTGCTTGTTCAGTAGTGCTTCTCAGCCCCTGCTGCCATCTTCAGTCCAGTACTCTCCCACTTGGTCATACCTGTTACCCTCTCCCCAATAAAAAAAAATAAAGAACTGTTTAAGGATAGCATGCTATTGGCAAATACTGTTAGAAAAACACTTTTGGCAAGAGAAAGAAAGGACCAGCAGAAATGCCATCTGCTCTGAGAAAGATATGCTCGGTCAAATTGATGTCCCAGGTCAAAAACTTGGTATGCATTAGCGTACTATGTGTATGCCTATTGACGTCCTTGCTGCTGCATATGTAATTGATGATAATTCCTTAAAATGGGCTTTTAAAGATACAACACCAAATTACAACACTATTACACTGCTAAACAACTAACAGTACTAAACATTTTATAAGGGAAATAAGAACATTCCATGAGGGAAACTTTGTACCTCTCCCAGGTCACACCTGAAAATAGGCACTTGGCTGTCTAGTGTGCTTACCCAGTTAACAAAAGCAAATAAATAAATAAATATGCTTGTAAGAGAACCTGCTTGTGGCTGAAGTCCCATGTCCTATAGGATTGAGACTCCAACTCATGAGTCAATGCATTAACATAGCATAACCACCTCTTTGTCATGCCTTATTCCTTACATACTCTATTTCCACTAGCAAAAATTGTCCAATAGGAGCTGAGCTCAAATGACTATATCTAATGATGCTGTGGTTTTGATCAGTGGAGACACACAGAGGGGACATGATAATAAACCAATTAGGTACATGGTGCATTGTGAGGAATAAATATGACCACCTTAAATTGAAGTAATTCTATGACAGAGTTGAAAAAGCACAAAAACAAATGTAAACAATTGCTTTGGAAAAAGTGAAAAAAGCTGGCCACTCACAAAATCCTAAAAATGGCATGAGAAAAACTAAAACATGAAAAACTAGTATGTTAGTCTGAAAACAGGATAGAGTCATGCGGCTGTAAAATAAGACTTTTTTTTCACCCTCCTCCTTCATCAATTTCGCTCTGCCTGGCACCCCCAGTCCTATCACATGGAATCTCTGGTACTTACCTCTCACTACTATTTGATGCCCCATGGTGGGGTCTACCCAGTTACCCAAGCCTGGGAAAATGCAAGATATTTGGATTTGTGGCAGCGGGCAGTCCAGTGGACAGTGTATGGGCCAGTGAAGGAGTGTGGCATCATGCTGCCTGATGTGGGCACTTTCCACCATTTTCTGTGCTCCCACAGATGCCCTGAGGGCATGGACTAAGTGAACGCACACATGACATGCTTCCCCAGACAGGAGGTGCCCCAGTATCACTCCATGTGTGCTACACTTGTAGTTACCCAGATGGCAGTGTTGCAGCTGAGTTCATTGTCCTCCCTTTCCAGAGGAGGAGAACATCTGTTGAGAGGCTAGATCCTCCTCCCACTCCACTGACCCCCTGAGCAACCCTGGTTCATTCCCTAACCCAGGTTAACAACATGGCAGCAGGTGAGGCACCAGCCCCTCAGCCCTCTACTTCAGTGCTTGTGAGTAGAATAATCAGTTAAATAAAAATATTAAAGTAAGGCATACATGGGACCAGTCCAGTGGCGTAGAGGGCTGAGGCACCAATGCCTCTTACCACACCAGCAACCTGAGATTTTAAATGAGCTTGGGCTGAATCAACTGTTCAAAGGACTGCTCTCCCTTCCTAGGGAGGGGAGAGATGTCAGCCTGGCTTTAGATTGCCACTAGGTGGAAGCTTGCTGGTATTGCAGTGCAGACATCATGAAGGGAGGAGGCTGTAGGAACACCCTACATGTGCACCTCCATGTGCACACTAGATGTTCTGCAGTAGATCAGAGAGGAAAGGAAGAAAAAGTTAATTGGTGGCCTAATGAACCCTTGCTCATTCAGCCTGGGTATGCAACATCACTTGGTACTGTGCATCAGTTCAATCTGGATTCTTTTACTGTGGCAGAGGATGAGCCACCTCCTCTGGCCCCACCATAAGGGGATCTTCATGGGGGAATTCAAGACCAAGGTAGATCCCAAGAGAGTGGTGGTCAGTTTTGCAGAATGGGGACAAGCCTGAACAGTAGTCCCTAGACCAGGAGTACAAAAACCTTTAGGGTAAAATTAAGAAATATATACCATGAAATATGGTTATTATTTTTAACAAGATAAAAATAAGACAATTTGTCTAGTTGCTAGATTTTTTAATGTATAAAGGTAAAATATTTAAGATTGTGAAGATGCTACTTATTTCAATGTAGAGGACACTGACACCATTTTCATCAGCCAAAAAGATTGTTAAAATGCTAACTGTATTTTTTAAAGATGATAATTTTGGCCATAAAAGTGGAGGCTCCATTTCAATGGAGTTTGCAGTAAAGCCATCAGTCTTACCATCTTCGAGTCTGATCCTATTAGATTTCAGAAGTATAGCAGGGTTAGACCTGATCTATGCATTAGTTGGATGGGAAGCCTCCAACAAAGACTAGGTGCTGCAGAAAGTGATACTGGTCGCTCTGCAGGGGGCACTCTCCTTTCTGATTGCAAGTGGCCATACAGACATCCCAACATGTCGAGATATGGCCACACTGAGAATTTGTTGTAACTGTACTGCAGCTAGGTTTTTGACTTGGTGCCTCACAGACATTTGCTGTAGAAGATGGAGGATCTAAGAGCAGCTCAGGGCATAGCAAACTGGGTAGGTACGTGGCTAAAGGGGACACAGAAGAGGGTAGTGGTCAACAGAGTCAATCATAATAGAGAGAGAGGTAACAAGTAGGGTACCACAAAGATCAATCCTAGGTCCAATCTTCTTCAACGTGTTCATCAGCAACATCGGTGAGGGAGTCTGGGGCAGGTTGTATCTCTTTGCAGATGACACTGAACTGCAGAGAGACTTACAAAAGCTAGAGGAGTGGTCTAGGGTCTGGTCAGTTAAATTCAACACCAAAAAGTGCAAGTCAATGCACCTAAGGAACAAGAACCCCAAGATGAAGTACTGGATTAGAGTGGTGAGACTAAGTACTATGACTGAGCAATGGGACCTGTGGGTTATCAGCACTGACACCCTAAAGCAATTGAGTCAGTGCAATAAGGCATATAGTAGTGCAACTAGGATGCTGGGATGTATTGGGAGAGGTATTGATAGTAGGAAAGGAGAGGTAATTCTTCCCCATATGGTTCCTTGGTGAGGCCACACCAAGAGTACTGTGTCCTGTTATGGAGTCCTCACATAAGGAAGGATAGGGATAGGCTGGAGATGGTGCAGCGCAGGGTAACAAAAATGATTCAGGGCCAACAGGATAGGTCTAATGAGAAACACCTCAAGACTCTAAAAATGTACTCTCTAGAGGTATGCCCCCAAGTCAGCGACACCAACACAGTGACCTACCAACCCGTCGACAAAATTGACAGGTTGCCGATAGGTCACTGTGTTGGTGCGTTCAACATAGGGGCACACTCTCTCCTGGTCCTGCACCCCCTCCCCAAGTCAACTCCAGCTGCAGTTGACAATCCATAATACAGCGTGTGGGGGGCAAAGTCTCCCCCTTGCAAGGGGTTCAGGGCAAAGCCCTCCAATGCAAAAACTGGACCCGGAGACAAATGGGAATTATGTCAGCTGCAACTTGCATTCAACATAATTCTTGTCAATGAGATGCTGGTCGACAAAAGTGTTACTGAACTGGCATTGTATATCCCTCTCTAGAGACCAGAAGGGAGAGGGGGGGATATGATAGAGATATTTAAGTTCCTAAAAGTAATTAACAAGGTGAACTGTGTGGACATTTTGCTTGAATATTAGCTTGCAGTCATGTGGACATGAGTGTAAACTAACAGGGGAGGTTAGGGAGGGACATGAGGAACTACTAGTTTACAAAGAGGGTGAAGGAGCTGTGGAACAGTCTACCAACAGAGGTGGTGGGTGCAAGTTTGTGACAGATGGAAGTGTATAGGAGTTGTTGGCTACACGTCAGTTTGCTCCCATCAATTGCTCACCTGACATGTTGCTGAGGACAATAAGCTGTGGTGACAAGCGTAAACCTGACAAATTCATGCTCTAGCAATTTTGTCCTGCAATAGATATTATAATGAAACCTCCAGGTGTGCATTTGCTCAAATGATGACTCAATATGCCCAAGGGTTGTAAAAGTGGTACCTCTGCTGGCATTGCTGGTCAAGTCCAGTTTGAAGTCTCATTGGAGCAAATTGTTGGGGGAAAAATTTGTCAGGGATGCTTTTATCACCACAGCTAATTGTCTCCAGTGCCTGCTGAGGAGGGAATTGACCAGACCAAATTAATGTGTCCCCAGGGTTGTTGAGGCAGTGGTATCAGGTTGGATTATAGTGGGAAGGCTGGGAAGGGATAAAACCCTGGAGGAGCAGTAGGTCCTGGGGCTAAATAGGTAACTCAGGCAGACTGGGTGAACACTGATGTTTTACTGCTGTCATAGCCTATGTTTCTATGTAGAGGGACACTGTTCTGTTGGGAGGTATTATCTTCCAAATGAGATGCTAAAACTGAATTCCATCTGTTTACTTCTGATGGTTCTTCAGGTGGATGTTAAAGATACCATGGCACTTTCAAAAAGTACAGGAAGATTTGTTATTAAAAGAAAAACAAATATAAGTCACAGAAAATAAAAGGAAATACAAACCAATACCATCACCTGATGTAAATAAACATAATTGCTGAACTGTAGCTACAACCTAGAATTTAAAAAAAAATATAGCAAAACTATGCACACATTAGACATAATAGTAAGCATAAAGTAAGTTGTTGTATTAAAAAAATTAAAAAAAAGAATAGTACCACCTAAGTAACAATACTGGTATTGTACAGTTAACTTTCCTCTAGGCTGTAGTAATTTTTGTACAGTGTCTTCACAGTTGACAGAACTAATGGATGGTAATTTATTACACCCTGATAAACATATAATTTGAGAGAAGCAAATACCATGGCTACAACTTTTTTCTATATTTTTGTTGTAGTGTGAGCGCACACCTTGCTTGCCATAAATAAAAATTACAAATTGCAAACAAGCATAAGGTAAAGCATAAGTGGAATACCCTGCCTAAGGATGTGGTGGGTGCTGAAACAATCATGGGATTTAAGAATGCATGAGATAGACATAAGTGAATCCTGGAGGTCAGGGGTAAGGGAAAACAGACATCTAGAAAAACATACAGTGATCTTACGAGCTCAAATGGGCAGACTGAGTGGGCCATTGGCCCTTATCTGTTGACAGTATCTACTGTATGTAGCTATGTCACGATTCCCTGGACCTGAGACTTCTCTGCCTCACCCTCCTGGAAGTCCTAGCCCCACCCACCCACATTCTAAACTGCTCCCTCTGTCAAGGAAAATTCCCCACCCACTGGAAATCAACCTACATCACACCCATCCATAAAAATGGGGACCGCACATCCACAAACAACTACCGCCCCATCTCCATCCTACCCTCCCATCTAAAGCACTAGAATGCATAGTTGCTGACCAACTTACTGGCCACCTTAATAAATATCACCTTCTAACCAACCAGCAACATGGCTTCCAAAAGGATCATAGTACCATCACCGCCCTCCTTGAATTTACCTCCCATGTCCAGTCTGCCTTGGACCATGGCCACCTCACAGGCACCATCTTCATGGACCTATCTAAGGCATTTGATACTGTCAAGCATGCCCTCCTACTAAACACTGTGGCCTACACTGGCTTCTCCAAGGACGCCATGAACTGGTTCACCAGCTATCTCTCCAATAGAATGCAGATGGTCAAGGTTGGCACCGTCCTGTCCTCCCGCCTTCCTATCTGCTCCAGTGTCCCACAAGGCTCCATACTTGGCCCCTTACTTTTCAGTCTATACCTAAATTCCCTCCCATTGGCCTGCCCTGGCAATCTGCTCCTGTACGCGGATGATGCTGTCCTATACGCCTCTGACCCGGCACCCCTCAAACTCCACCAAACACTCCAACACTCTTTCCATGAAATTGAACAATGGTTTGCCACCCAGCATCTTATAATAAACTACAATAAGACAAAAGTCATGATTTTCTCACATACCCAGAACCCCCTCAAAAACCTCTGCCCCCAGTTTCTCACTGCTAATCAGCCCCCCCAGAACAAGTAAGCAGCTTTAAATATCTAGGGATCACACTAGACCCTGCCCTCAACTTTAATCTACATATCCTGCACCTATCTACTGCCCTTAGCTCCACACTAGGAGTACTCTACCGATACAAACACTGCCTCACCCCGAAGCATTACAACTCACCATAAACTCCTCTATCCTCTCCCTGCTGGACTACGGCATTCTCATCTACAGTGCAGCAACATCCACAGTCCTAAACCGACTCCGGCATGTGCTTAACACAGCCTGCTGTTTCATCCTAGGTTGTGATCACCTCACACACACACATGCTCCCTCTACAGTACTGCAAACTGGCTAAACCTAGACAACAAAATCAGGTATCACACCTGCCTAATGACCAAAAAGATTATCCTAGGCCTCACCTCCCCTGCCCTGAACCAATTTATCCTCCCAACACCACCAGGCAGAACAACCCATAGCTTGAACAAACCATTGCTATGGGTACCCTGTGGCTGGACTTCCCATTTCCAGTGAACTTTCAGTTACAAAGCCCCATCCTGGACGAACGTGCTCCCCAGCCTCATAATGGAAGAAACTAGGCTTGGCCCTTTCAAAACCAGACTAAGGAATCACCTACAAGCCTCCAACCTGCATGACTGCAACTGACCCCCCCCCCCACGAAGACCCTGAACACCTCTGATTCCCCCATGCCAATGGCTCCTGTGAGCTAACTTATTTTTGGACAAACAGCCACTTCAGAACCTCTCTGCTACTCTATGGCTGTGTGAATCTCTTGTAAATCATGTTCCCCTGGAAGGGTAGCTCACCCACTGAATAAATGTGTAACCATGTTAAAAAAAAATTATTGTAAGATTTTGTAATGTACAAACAACCTGTAAACCATGTTTTGTCCCTTCTCTGCTCTATATATGATGTGGAACCTTTGTAAATGAGTCTTTGACTCAAAGGTCTTTCTGAATATCTCAATAAATAAAATAAAATGTCTCTATGCAGGTACTGTACTTTAATGGTACTTGGCCCATCATGTGGGGTACAGTCCTAATACAAGCATTGTAAATATTATTAAGGTAAATCCTTGATTCCCCCAATCATCTGCAAAGAATTTCCAAAACCCCACTTCCACTGGGTAGATGAGTAAAAAATGTCTCTTGATTTCAAGGAGTTGCGTACAAGCTGGATAAGGGCACATATGTTCCTCAAGTGCTTTAAGTTTTAAAGTGTTCTTTATAGCCATCTTTCCATGGCAGGCTAGCCAGGTGATATCCTACATATTGATTGATTGATTGGTAGTTATTAAGTTATTTAAAAATTGGTGATTGGGAAAGGCATAAGCCAAGGCTAATTTCCAGGTGCAATCTGAGGGACGAAAACAAGAGCAAACACAGTGCAAAGTTAATACAATTAAGCAACAAATTGATATATTTCCCAGTTACAGTAAAATAGAACAGAGTACATGATTTAAAACAGGAGTAAGTGCAATAAAAGCAAGAAGCAAAACTCAGGTATTTAATTTGCTCCTACACTGGTGTAGGAAGAAAATGTAAGAGGGGCAGTCAGGTATGGGGAAGACTGGATATGGCGGAGGGAAGGATATTCAGTGGTACCTGAGGGAACCTTATGGAACCGTATGGACTGTATGGAGTGCAGCTCAAAAGACAAGTAAAACCACAAATACCTGGCATGGTGAGGTGCAGGTAGGGGCCAGCCAAGCCCAGAGAACGTACCAGGAACTCAAAATACACTTGCGCTCTGCAGAATGATGCACTAACAAAAAATTTCTTTTTAAGTGCATTATAGCAAATTCAAACAATGTCGGTGCAACTACAAACAGACGGATGTCCACTCTTGGCCCCAGTGCTTCCGGTATGGAAACCCTTCGTCATGGGGGCATGTTTAGTCATGGAACATGTGTTAACTTATAAATCACCTATGCATTAATAAACATGATCTAATTTGAATAATTAATCAGAGAAATTAAATAAATATTTACCATCTGAGTACAAGTATACAAAAAAAAGAAATAAGTGATATCAGTAATGGTGTTTGAAACTTTGTTTACATTTTTCTTTCTGATATGCTATTGCATTTACTCAACATAATTTCAGACAGTTTTACTTTAAAGTTAAAACAAAAGAAATGGTGGAGGAAGAGAAATGTCTGGCATTGCTTCAAAGTATTATTGCCGCACAGATAAAGAGGAATTGTTACAGTCTCCCAAGGCTTGGTATCTGTGCAAATTAAAGAGGTTGCTGGTGTGAGAACAAATGCCCAAACAACCAACAGAAAGAGAAACAGAAAGCACAAAACATCACTGCAGTGCCTAATTGAAATTATATATGTCATTTTGAATGACATCTGATAACACCTTATAAAAATATTTTGCATTTATGGATACAAATAAATCTAACATCTTTGCCGTCTCATTTAATCATTTTATGGAATCATTTTAAGAAATAACAGGGTGACCATCAGATGCACTTATTTTTACCCAAAGAGTTGTGTGACTTCAATATTTTATGAAATATCTGGATGACTAGCATCTGGCCCTATTTTAGCCCAAATGGTAGTATTATTTCTCACTATTTATTCCATAAGGATCTAATCCTGTTGTAGACAGATGTCTCATCTGATTTTTAAAATAAATATTAGTTCATACAATTTATTACAAAAGGGCCTGTTTCCTGTTATAAACAGTGTCTCATATGTTTGCAACTAATTGCAACTTAATTTAATCACTTGCAGAGGTAGGGCTTAATGTCCCATTGATCACTGAAACCTTTCAGATTCACACTATTAAGTGTGAAGATCCAAAAGGATTCTCTTTGCAAGAGGTGGTTAGCCCTATTACCATCTTTTTCCAAGGGAGCTACATGTTCCAAACCCAAGAATCTTATATCCATTGCATTTGAGTTCTGCCTGGATGCAAACTGAATCCCAACTGGAGTGTCCTTCCTTTTATTGTTGCTAGGGTGCACATGTTCTTGCATTTGCTTTTTAAGGGTTATTACTGTGCATCATATATACAGTAAACTGCAGGTACACCACAATGCATACACCACGAATGGTGTATCGCATGTGATGCACTCCCTTATATTTACTATAATGTTTGGTTCACTGGGATGTTTGAAGATTTTATCAGGGTGTGCTAGTTTGCAGCTGATGCAATGATGACATTTAAAGAAGCCACTGGTTCTCTTAGGTAACCATATTTGAGGAAAGGAGGGAGAGGGGGGACATGATAGAAACTTTCAAGTACCTCAAGGGAATCAACAAAGTCCAAGAGGGTAGCATCTTTCAGAAAAAGAGGTGTGCAAGAACAAGGGGGCACAATTTGAAGATGGGGGGGCGGCTCAGAGGTAATGTTAGGAAGTATTTTTCACAGAGAGGGTTGTGGATGCATGGAACGCCTTCTGGAGGAGGTTGTGGAGTCAAAAACAGTGGTGGAATTCAAGCATGCATGGGACAGTCATAAGGCAATTCTAGGGGGTTGGTAGGAAAAATTAGGCTGCTGGTTAACTAGGATCTGCAGCTTATCCATTAGGTAGGGAAATGGGCAGACTGGGTGGGCCAAGTGGTCCTTATCTGCCGTCAAATTCTATGTTTCTATGTTCTATGTTTCTATGTGCTTGCTTAGTTTTTGTTTTTTTACGTAATCTGCTGTGCACATGTTTATCTTTAAGGTTGGCTGCACTACTAAATGTCACTCTGCGTGTCTCTCCAACTGCTCTCCGAACTGTGTCATCACTTGTCAAAATAACCCAATTTCTATTTATGATGTTTCTGAAACTTCCCGCTATGATATTATATTTGGTGACAAAGGAAAGGGGGCCAAATTGAGTGTTAGTCTCAGATTGCTTCTGGTACAACAACTCGCTCCTGTTTAAGTGAAATACCTTTTCTTTCAATTTTCTTAAGTGTTTTGTCATATCCTCTATCCTGAAACCTAGCCTCTGGTTCTGACACCTCTTCCAAACAATCTTCCACCCTGGTACAATTTCTCTTAAGTCTCATCAACTGACTGAATGGCATTAGACCTTTATGGAAAAAAAACAGTATGAATTAATACTACCGTTTGGGCTAAAATATAGCCAGGTGCTGGTCATCCTGATATTTCATAAAGTATTAAAGTTACACAACCCTTTGGGTAAAAATAAGGGCATCTAATGGTCACCCTGTTATTTCATAAAATATCATAAAATGACCAAATGAGAAAGCAAAGTTGTTAGATGTATTTGTATCCATACATGCAAAATGTTTTTATAACATGTTATTAGATGTTATTCAAGATGACATATATAATTTCGATTAGGCACAGTTGTGTTGTTTTGTGCTTTCTGCTTCTTGTTCTGCAGGTTGTTTGGGCACCTGTTCTCACACCATCAGCATCTTTGATTTGCACAGATACCAAGCTTTGGGAGACTGCAGCAATTCTTCTTTATCTGTGCAGCAATAATGCCTTGAAGCAATGCTAGACATGTTAATCTTCCTCCACCATTTCTTCTGTTTTAACTTTAAAGTAAGACTGTTTGAAATTATGTTAAGTAATTGCAATAGCATATAAGAAAGAAAAATGTAAACACACAACGTTTCAAACATCATTACTGATATCACATAATTCTTTTTTTTGTGTATACTTGTACTCAAATGGTTTCTATTTAAGTTCATGTTTATTAATGTATGGGTGATTTATAAGTTAACACATGTTCCATGAGTAGCCACACCCCCTGATGAAGAGTTTCCATACCCAAAGCACTGGGGCTGAAAATGGACATCAGTCTGTTCATAGTTACACCAACATTGTTTGAATTTGCAATAAACAACTTAAATTTTTTTTTTTTTGTTTTTGCATTATTCTGCACAGTGCAAGTACATTTGGAGTTACTATTATGTGGAGTGGAAGTCTCATATCAGTGAGCTGTGACGAAACTTCATTTTCTGTCGCTGAAGAACTGTGTGATATTTGGATATGGCAAGAGAAATGTTAAAGTAATACAGAAGTATATATTTGTTGCAAAGTTTGGGAGAGCAATTGTATAGATGTGATGTGCCATTGTTAATTTTTGTAAAAACAGACACTGAGAAGGATAGTAACTAAAATACCACAGAGGTCTAAGGCAATTTCAGACAGCCATGATCCCGTTTATCCTTAAATGGGAAATCCATTCCCCTCCACAAGTGTTCTTTTTGGGCTGTGTGAACCTTTACCATCAAACCAAGTAAAGTTTGTTAAAATTCTTTTAACAGCTGATTAAGTTGCACTGGTTTGACCATCAAAAAGCATTAGGAAATGGAATAATGTGAAATAACATAATGCACTAGCTGATGAAGCACCCAAAAAAGCAAGATGATGCAGTGGGCCATATTGAGGGATACTGGTTCTACAAATTGTGTCTGTTCAGTCAGTGCCAAACATGGACAATGTAGTAAACATGAATATGCAGTCAACAATGCTCAAAAATGAAATGGTTGTAATTGGAAGGCCTATGTGTTTCCACAAAATATCAGTACAGAATCCCACAGCATAAGCTACTGGTTCCAAACATTGTGTGCCCACTGGTGCAGTGCCACACATGGACATTGGACAAGGCTTCCCATTATGCTATGACTCCATTTTGTATGCACTGGTTTCATGGGTAAGATTGCCCCAATAATTATTTATTCAGCCTGTGAAGACCTACTAAATATTCACAAAACATAAGTCTGAAGAAGACTAAGTGAAGACAAAAGTGTAGTATCCCACGGTGTGGGCTGCTGGTTCCAAATGTTGTGTGCCCATTGTGACAGAGTCACATATGGATAAGGCTTCATGTTATACCGTGGATAAGTGTTGATCACACTGGTTTCTTGGGCAACATTACCCCAAACATTATTTATTTGTCCTGTGCAGACCTACCAAAAATTAACAAAACATTAATCTGAAGAAGGCTGAGTGATGACAACAGTGCAGAATCCCACAGTGTGTGTGTGTGTGTGTGCAGGTGACTGATTCATGAAAATACTAATGGAGAAAGAAGCACTCCCCATCCATCTCATCCTCCTCCTCTGTCTTTAGCCCAGCAGGAAGTGTAGGAGATTCATCATCTATAAACCATGGCAAAAAGGGTTTTGAAAAAGGGGGCAGATTTTTCTTTTTTTTTTTAATAAAAAGTGAGCATCTCTAAGGTTTTGGTTAAAAGGCATGTTCTCCTGTTGTTAACAAATATTGTCTGCGGCATTGAAAATTCTAAGTACTTTATGTACTTGCAGGTGGGCAACTGTGGTGTTCAACAGTTCCATTTTTCAAAGAGGGCCAAATGGTCTTTTTTTTTGGTACCAGTACAAAAGAGGTTCATCTCTTTCTGTTAGTGGCACGTTCTCATCCAGATAATCCTACACACTTTTCTTTGCTGGTATCTCAGGAATCATTGTATCACAAAGTGACTTGCCACACTTTTTCATCAAGCCATAGTCAGAAAGTTGTTTCCATGTGGTTTGTCATCAATGGCTGTCTTTCTGGAGATGCAGTAGCAGCAACACGGTAGTAGCAGGTTGATCTAGAGACAAACTGAGTGACACATTGGGGTCTTCCTTCTTTCCTCTCCTTCACCTGGCCATCAGTGTGATTACAAGAGATGTTGATTAGTGTTGTTCTTCTTCTCTTATTGTGTTCAGTGTTATTGTTTTGTGTCATATGTACAAAGACCAGATAACCAGGCCTTATAGAACTGCAGATCATTACCACATTCTTGTGCATCAAATAATATCTCAAATGTGCCTTTGAACCAAAGGTCCAAGAGGATGGCCACAATGTAGTGTCATCTGCACTCATTTTTAGAATTCATGTGTCATTCCAGAAATGTGATCTTCTCCTTTCTATGTGGTCAAACAGTGGTATCTTTGTTTTCCTCATACTGAGTTTTCATATGAAGATGTTATAGGTTAATGAGGGCAATGGGGGAGGGGGGAGTACCTGACTTAGACCAGTTATATCAGCAATTACCACCCTTCTGACTTCTTCAAAGGGCTCCAGAACAGTACGGAGGGTTTCCATCAGGCACCACTGAGTCTGGCTGATGTTTACCTCTGCCCTGCCAATATCATACTCAAAGTCATAGAAACATAGAAGTTGACGGCAGATAAGGACCGCAAGGCCCATCCAGTCTGCCCATTTCTTTTTCTACCTTATAAATGTGCCATCGGCCTTTGCTCTGTCAGTGGCCTATCTATTCATAGTCATTTGTATTGCTCCCTTATGCCTATCCCATGCCTGTTTGAAGCCCTGCACTGTATTCATAGCCACCACTTCTTGTGGTAAGCCATTCCATGCATCCACCACCCTTTCTGTGAAAAAGAATTTTCTCACATTCCCCCTTAATCGGCCTCCTCTAATCTCATGCTGTGTCCTCTTGTCCTGCTATTTTTCTTATATTTAAACATGTTAGACTCTTTCACCTTGTTTATGCCCTTAAGGTGTTTGAATGCCTCGATCATATCACCTCTCTCCCTCCTTTGCTCAAGGGTATACATATTGAGCTCCTTTAATCTGTCCTCATATGTCTTCTGATGCAGTCCCTGCACCATTTTGGTTGCCCTTCTCTGGACTGCCTCAATTTGGTTAATGTCCTTGTGAAGGTGTGGCCTCCAATACTGCACGCAGTACTCCAGATGGGGCCTAACCAGTGTCTTGTACAGAGGGATTATTACCTCCCTCTTACGACTTGTGATACCCCTACTAATACACCCTAACACCCCCCTAGCCTTACCTACTGCTTTAGAGGTCTGCTTGGATGATTTTAGGTCATCAGTGATGATGATGAAGTCATACCGGTGGATAGACTTCTGTTTTTCTAACAGTCATTCCATCATATCATCAGTGCAATGCCATGTTGTTGCCAAATCTTGTTTCAGGTGGTGGAAGGGAAGGTACAGTGGTTCAACTGCTGAAAGTTTTGTGCCAGCTTCTGAACTTTTACAGAATTGCTAAAATTACCACAAACCTTTTTGGCCCAGCCTACACATGTCTGCACAGTGATGCCTTCCTCATCTAGGAATCCCTAAATTACCAGATTTATACAGTGAGCAAAACATGGAACATGTGTATAATCCCCATTGTCAACTGCCTTTGCAATGTTCTTTGTGTTATATGATACTATGAAACCTGGTTTTAATAACTGTGGTGTCCCCACTTATTAAACTTTTGTTAAAGGAAGTGTAAAATGTTTTCTGCATGATCGTCATTTTCAAAGCCAGCAATACATAAAGCTGCCTGCTTGTGGAGGTTGGGGACCCCAGTGACTTGTTACAGCTAATGCTGCTGCTGGCATTTAACCCAAATGAGGAGGAGGAGGAGAAAAAGTGGGGAAATGAAGAGGGGGCACTGATCCAATGGACAAGACATGTATTAGTAGTCTGACAACAGGTCCACATGTCACTGGTAGAGATGCAGTGAAGTTAAATTCCGCTCATGAAGTAGATGCGAAGTAGCCCACTTCGCATTATTTTCAGGCTGTGCGAAGTGCCCATTAAAAAACACTACTTCACCCCTTTGCCTTGTAATAATGTTGATAATGACATTTTGTTGCTCACTCCACCTTACTTCGCTTTAAAGGTGGAGTGAGAATTTACAGGCAGCCCACACATATCACATGGCTTACACAGTCTAGGTCACCCTTGGCCCCAGTTGTGCAGCAGCAGCCCCTGGCTCCAACAACACCTGGGGTCTCCCTGCCTGTGCCTGGTCCTTCCCGCACCTCATTAGTGTGGGAGTTCTTTACTACACTGCCTGTGGACAGCAGTGTAGTGAAATGTAATCTGCGTGGTGTGGAGGTGTGCTGTGGCCCCAAAGGAACTCACCTTGTCACAGGTGGTCAGTGCACCCACCTGTACAACCACCACCATGTACAGTGGCAGGCCAAGGTTGCAGAACAGGGCAGTAATGCACCTGCTGGCCCTGCAGGGTAAGAGAGGGTAGCACGGCATCCATCTGCATGTGGTGGTGTGAAGTGGGGGAGGGCCAGGGATCAACCAGCTGCTCCACCACCACAACCTGCAGCAGGTGACAGTGGCAACCCTGTCCAACTATTTGCCACATAGACTGATTTGGACCTGATGTGGAGTGAGTTGGAGGCTGTTAACCACCATCTTGATAACACTGAGAAGCAGTTGGAGCGAATTGAGTTACAGTTGAGGTTAAAGGTGTATTAGAATGATTAAACAAGCTCAATATAAATAAATCCCCTGGCCCTGATAACATACACCCTAGAATTCTGGTAGAACTTTCAGAAAACTTAGCACCCCCGCTGGCACATGTCTTCCAAAAATGTGTAGTTTAAGGTGAAATAGTACAAAGTTGGAGAGATGCGGTTGTTGGGTCAATTCTGAAAAAAGGCCCGAAGACTAACCCTGAAAATTTCTATCCTGTCAGCCTGACATCTATGATATGTAAGATCTTGGAAGGTATAATGAAAGATAAAATCTTATTATGTCTGGAAGACACTTAGTTGACAGATTCAACCCAACATGGATTCACGAAGTCCCACTCATGCCAGACAAACATGTTAACATTTTATGAGAGTGTGAGTAAGGTTTCGGACAATGGGGACGCGGTGGATGTGGCCTTCCTCGATTTTTCAAAGGCATTTGATAAACTGCCACACAAGGAATTATTGATCATACTTGAACAAACAGGGTTAGATGTAAACCTGATAAATTGGATTACCTCATGGTTGAGAGGGAGGAGACAGAGAGTGATCAGTCAATGGAGTCTTATTAGACTGGGCAAATGTAACAGGTGGGGTTCCTCAGGGCTCTGTATTGGGTCCCTGTCTTTTTAAAATATATATAACCTCATTGAAACATGATCATACCAATATTTGGCTAACTAAATTTGCAGACAACTGTAGAATTGGGGCAATAGTCAATACCAGTGAGGATGGCATTGCTATGTAAAATGCCCTTACTGATATAGGGAACTGGACAAAGAAACATAAACTGGAATTAAATGTGAACAAATGCACCATTATGCATTTTGGAAGGCAGAGCCATAACATATCCTACAAGATGTTGGACAAAATATTACCCATTACTAGTGAGGAGTGAGATCTAGGGATAATAATAACCTCTGACCTCCGACTTAGCTCACACTGTAATATTGTTGCTAAAAAAGCTAATCAAAATCATAACTGCATTCTAAGACACATCAAAAGCAGGGATAAAATAGTCATCATCTCCTTGTACCGGACACTGGTGCGGCTCCACCTGGAGTATGGAGCCCAAGTATGGGCTCTGTATAAGAGGGGTGACATTTTAATGCTGGAGAGGATACAGAGAAGAGCTACAAAATCAATAACAGGATACAGGGATATGACATACTTTGACAGACTTAGGGGTCTGGATATGTTTACCTTACAGTATAGCAGAGCAAGGGGGGCATATGTGCATGATTTACAGAGCATTACACAACAATACAATGTGGTCTGGTTATGGCGTTATATTAAAAGAATGTGTATATATATATATATATATATATATATTATACCAGGGGACACCATCTTCTATTAGCAGCTGAAAAATGGATTCTATTTAAGAGAAAACATTGATTTAGCCAAAGAGTGGTGAACTTGTGGAAGAGTTTACCAAGTTAAATGATCGCAAGTAGTTCAATGGAATTGTTCAAAAATAGATTGTATAGTTTCTACTTAAATAAATATGGGACAATATAATTCTTGGCAAGCAAATAAAGGATGCAAGTCTAGTCTGCTTGAAAATCCTATAAAACCTATGAAACCTATAAATGAAACCTATTAGGGGCACCAGTTACAAATTATGGGGATGCTTCAACTGCTGCTGTCCCATCAGAATGTTGATCATTGATTTTAGTTTGTCCTTGCACCCATCACCCTCTGTGTGAAAAAATAGTTCCTGATGTTGCCCCTGATCCATCCCCCTCTAGCTTAAAATTTTTGGCCCTTCTTCATGTACATCTCTTTTTCTGGATCATGTTACCCTCTTGTACATTGTTGATTCCCTTTTGGTACTTGATAGTTTCTATCATGTCCCCCACCCCTTTCCTTGCGTTTGTATGTAATGTCCTTTGGTGTCTCTTCATCGGGCTTTGGTCTGGTGCATTCCCTTCAACATTTTAGTTGCCCTCTTTTGTACAATCTCCATCCTGTGTATATTCTTGCAGAGATATGCTCTCATCACTGCACGCTGTACCTAAGATGAGGTCTTACCAAATATATGTACGTAGGGATAAGGACGTCAATTTTTGGACTTCATTTTAATGTGATGGCACACAGTGCATCACAGTATACCCCCAGCCCTCTGTACTGCCTTCTCACATTTCTTGCATACCTTTAGGTCATCTGACACAGGTCACTGTCCATTTTTGTTGTTGTTAGTCTCTCCCTCCCCATAGTGCACTGTTATGTGTATAATGTTAAGTGTGTGTTCAGTCTTTCTTTCGCATAACCTTGTTTACCTTCCAAAAATGGTAAGAACAAAGCCCAAAAACAGCTGAAATAAAATAAAGTACAAAAGTGGTATCCTTGCCATCATTATATTCCTACTTAACAAAATCAGAAAGCCAGCACTCCAGATGAATAAATGCCAAGAAAAAATGTTAACTGCTAGTGCAAATTTATTGATGGCAAAACAAGTCATGCAAATGACCCCTGCACTTCGGCAGTTAGACCTTCATTAGGGAACCCCTCTAAAATGGTTAACTGGTCAGAAGTGGAACTTGGGGCAGCAATACTCATGCCAGCAACAACTGCACTAACACCAGTAGTGGGGACAACATCATCTCCTCCAACTCTCAGTGAAGCAACAGATTGCACTATAAACTACATTGATGGAGAAATCCCTTTACTGACATCAGCTATGCACTTCTGCTTATTACCATGCCAACAGCCAATCTTGCCACTGACGGCAATGCCATGGCCAGAAACATCTTTGCTTGCACATCTCTTTGCAGGAATTTTTAGGGATCACCAAGAAAATTTGAAACAAATTTAGATTTATTAACTTTCAGTCTGGGCCAGTGGATGAGAAGCCAAAAAACAACAACTGTGGCTTGCAGATAGAGACTGGGCACAAAACAGATGCAAATGCACAGACAGATTAAGATTGTGCTGTGAACTCAAGAGATGGAGACGCAATGGTACAACAACACTTTAACCAGTGCTCACAAGTCACAAATCCAAATCTGGAAAAAAATACCTTTTGTCGGTTTGGGGGGTTGGGGCAGTGCACTGCAATAACAGTTCACTACCAAGATACCACAAAGCAGTACAAAATAATGCAGATGGATAGCAGGTTCACAGTGCTGCAATTACTGTATAGCACAATAAAATGTGCCTGATTTGATGGCATGCTTCGCTCACACACTCACACACACACACACACACACTACAGGTAATGCGCAGCAAATTGAAAACTTCAGTAATATAACCAAATCTTTTGAACAAACTGAAATTATGCACTGCACCTCAACAATCAGCAAAAAAATTTCAAAAATTACTGAACATATTACTGTGTGTACATTAACAATTATACAAGAAAAATATAACCAAAACAGAAAGATTGCCTTTCTCCCAGTTAATCTACCTCCACCACAGATTCGCCCCTTCCCCAAGCACACTTCAAGTGTCTGTCAGTACACAGACTGAATGTTCTAAATTAACATTCAAAATCCACACACAGACAATAAACACTTGATGATATGAGCACTGGAGGGTTTCCTACAATCAATGTACTAAATTTTGAGAAAAAAAAATGGCTCAAAAAGGCTTTTTGAACATTTTTTAGAATGTTTGAATCTCAGAGCTCTGAGAGCAAACTGTCTCCAGATACCACTACACACACACACTACACAGAACTGAGGCTGTGCAGAACAATCTCGAGCCTATGTGACCTGCAATCCCATGAATCACTGCAAAATTCACCTTGGAGCTCACCAACAAGGTGAAGTGATGCGAAGTACATTGATTTCAAGGTATTTTGCATTAAAATTGGTGTAGAAGTGGTTGTGAAAAGACAGAGTAACACAAAATTCATTGTTTCTATTGGACTTCATGATCCTATTTATAAGATAGAGTACTCCGCTTCATGTTGCGGATTGCTTTGCGGATTCTGCCTTTATATGTGAATTGCTTAGCATAGTGGATTTTGGCCACTTCGACCACCTCTAGTCACTGATGATATGAACAGCTGAAACGATTGATGCTTTCAGGGCATGTGACACAGTCATGTACACACTGTGACACAAATCAGGAACAGTCACTCTAGAAAATTAGGTATGGCTGGGCACTTGATACCTGGCATTCTGACTTACATTATCAACAGAAAATGTGCATTGCTCACAAAGGAGAATGGCAGCAGGCTGGTGGCCAGCATTTCCACAATTGCTCCTAACTTTTTTTTTGGCATTGGCCTGTTGGCTTTATATTTCTGACCTATTTCCAGGGACTGCACCAGTGAGAGTTGAGTGCTTTTTTTCCCTGGATGTGACAGTTGGCTAATATTTTTGCCACCCCTAAGTGTGGAAGTGGCTAGGGATTTGTGGACCCTTGGAGGGGTGTGAGTCAATGGGTTGAAGAACTGGTGAACGAAAGACAGTGTTGTGTATTGCCTACCACTTAAAAGACTTCCTTCTTCTTCCTCTTCCTCTCTACCTGGTCTCCTAATGTTATCCTCCCCAGGCTATCATTATTATCATCAGCAGCTTCACTGTCTGGTGGTGCTGCTGTGGACACCGTGAAATGGCATGCCTTCTCTTACTGAGATATGTGAGACTTTAGCAAATGCCTTTTGCGACAGATGTTCTCAGCCATGTTCCCTCCTTACCCTGACTCAGCTTGTCATTATGAAAAAGACACACTGTATGTGTCTGTGATTCTTTGTACACCGAAAAGAAATCCCACACCACCAACATCACTGTGTTTGTCTTTCCTCCTGGCACTCTTGGCTACTACCTAATGAGTGGGCTACTGTAGGCTGCTTCCACATCATCACCCTCTTCCTCCCCCAGTTCTTCAGGGTCAGGGAATGGTCCTTCTTCCTCTACCATGTGTTCCGGGGCCACTGGTTTTGCCTGTGTCTTCCTTATCTGCTGTCATTTAAGGTGTGTTGCTGTTTCTCCTTGTTGTTTAAAGGCCATTCTTTTTTTAGTTTTACCACCACTTTTGGTCTCTTTTTTGTCCCTTATTTGTACCTGCAACAAGTCAAACTCCCACATTTTCCACCTCCTCCTCCTCCTCTTCCCCAGAACTGCTGTTGCTGCTATCAGTTTTATTGGGTATATAATCACAATCTTATCTCTGCCCCAAAGTTCCACCAACTCTCTTTCCTCTTCTTCTGCCTGTGTCACTATCTGTCACACTCCTTTCTCATTTCTGTTATCTACAACAATTGCTCATGTTGCAACCCTTGCAGTCTCTTTGAGTGATTCCTGTAATGTGTGATAATTTATGGACTGTTCGACCACTACTGCTTTTTTTTTAATTTCATTTAAATAATTGACAGTCCATGACAAATACATAACAAAAGGTAAAGTCCACAATTCTGGGGGCAAAATCAGTTTATTATATTAGCATTGTCATTTGTAGTATAGATATTAATAAGGAAAAATAAAAATGTTGAATTATACATATAATTTCTATACGTTAGATTCAACATTTTTTTTTTTAAGTTTGGGTAAATGTAACCACAAGCTTATAGATCCCAAAACTGAACATACAAATCAGCAGCTTATCAGAAGTCTATCAACATAAATATTATGTGTATATATATATATAGTAATCTTTTTGCTTTTCTGAGAATATTGTGATTTACTGTAGTAAATTATCGATCGTTCACGTAATGAATCATTCTTCCATTTCTTCTTCAGACTGTTCGACCACAACTGTCATCTTACTCTACACTTGTAGTTTCCACTGAGACAGAGGGTCTATGACAAGACCCACTCTGCTATGGTGTTTCTTTGATGTGATTAGATGATCCCATGCCACCATCTCCATGGCCTCTCTGTTGCTTAATTTCCTAATGTTAGCTGTAGGACTCACACACTTTGGTGATGAATGTTCAGGAGCAAGACTTTATTTTATTTATTGCTTTATTTTTTTTTAAATGATTTTCATTTTTATTTTTTTTTACTTTTTTTATGTTTTCACTTTTATTTATATTTTTTATTGTTATTTATTTATTTTTATTTTTAATGTTTTCAATGGGATGCCACCAAGGACTACCAGAGGCCAGGCACTGGCTCACTACCAGCTGACAAACACTTGCTGCCCTCTTCCCAGATCATGCTGTAACTGCACACAACAGGATGACACACACACAGGCTGCTTCAGGAGGAGGAGGAGGGGAAGGAGGAGGAAGGAATTTCAGCTAACTTGCGGGAATTGCTCTAATATCACTAATGCTTGAGGAGCTGATAAGGCAATAGCCCCAAAATTGGTCCTTATAGTCCAAAAATGTGTTTTCATTTTCCACTATTCATTATATACTTATCCAGTCTTTTCTTAAAGATTTTCTTTGGTTTTATTCATAATTATGGGCTAGATTTTCAAAAGCCTGAGAATTCTGCAAGCCCCTGGTGTGCCGATAATACGGGGCATGGGGCTTGCAGCATTCTCCAGGCACTAATGGGGATTTTCACTCCCGTGCACCAAATACCACAGGTTTGGCCAGTCTCCCCCTGGTCTAACTTGTGGTATGCTGTGGACCATTTTTATGGGGCTTGTGCCGCATATTTGGTGCAAGCTGCTGAAAAGTGTGGAAAGTGTTGCAACTGTGCTTGATGTACTAAAATCAGGTGCAGCTGTGTCAAAGGAGTTTGGTGTAGTAGCTCCAAAGACTGGGATTGATGTAGGGCTTCATGCAAGCCCTGTGTCCACCTTTGCAAATTGAGCCCTATGTCTTCAGGGAGACTGTTCCAGAGGATCACCACCCTTTCTGTATAAAAATATTTTCTTTTATTTGTTCTAAATCTTTTAGCCATAACTTGCAATGCGTGCCCTCTTGTTTTTGAAATAATAGATTTACAAACAACGTTCAGCTCATTCATGAGATAGAGGTCCTGTATTATGTCATAGAAAAGTAATGTCACCTCTTTTCCTACATTCCTCTAAAGTATATAATTTCAGTTTTTCTATTCTTTCGTTATCCAAATTATTCTTTGCTTCCAGTACAATTTTAGTCATTCTACGTGTACCCATTAAATCATGTCTATATCTGACCTCCTGTGTGGCACCATAGATGACTACAAACATCTAGATGTGGTCTTACATGTGATCTGTAGAAAAGAGGTTACCCTATTAATAGGGCAACCCAGGTTGTCAATGGCAGCCCTTGGATTAGCAGAATGAGTCAGGAGGGAGAAGGAGGAAGGGGTGTAGGGAGATGCAGGCACAGGGAGGTGGGGGCTGTGGGAATGGGGAGATGACATCACAATGGGGATGGATAAGAGCGATGAGGTCACAAAGAGGTGGGGCAAGTGGTGAAAGGGGGGATGATTGGCAACCCATCTGATAGGGAGATAGGAACACCAGCGGAGGGGTCACAGGGGGATAGAAAAGGGGCCTCAGAGGAAGAAAATCCCTTTCTCTACTGCATTTGCTAACTAGCAATTTGCACAAGACTGGTCGAAGTGTTAGATTATCTACAAGAGATAGGTAAGGTGTTGGCATAGGCCCAGCAGCTGAGGGGGCCTAATTAGGACAATCCTTAGTTAGGTAGGACAGGTAGTAAACCTTAAAAAAAAAAGTCTTTGTTTTAGTTGATTTTGTAAGTGAGGATCCTGTGCTGAATGATTTTGAATGTTTCCAATAATTGTTTTATGCTGTTTGCAGTAGTATTTATGCTCATGTTAGTATACCAGCGGGTGGTCTGGACAAAGCTGAGCAAGTAAGTATGCTGTGAGATGGCAGGTACGGGCATTTTGGTTGTTTTTTTTTTCCTTTTTGTTGATGGGTTTTGCTGTCCGGTAGGCTTTTTCATGCCAGAAGTGAAGCACGTGTTTCCATTCAGTCATTGAATGGGCCTGTGCAGGTTTGACTGCCTAGGGCCACTGCAAGTAAAGAATATGGCTTGAGAAGCCTGTGACTGGTAGGCTCAGAACAGGGGGCTGGTGGGTTGATCCATAAGTGGCATTTTCCACGCAGCCATTGCACCATGTGACCTGGCCTAGTGGTGGCAAGCAGTGCTCAGGTGGCCATTTAATTGGGCCTATTAACGGGAGATTGAGTGAAATTAGCTGGAATGTGAGAGGGATCAGAGATGCCAAGAAAAGGGCCCGCATTTTGATTAATTGCTCGATACTGGGTGCCGACTTATTATGTCTGCAGGAAACCCACATTACTGTAGCTGAAAGTAATATGTTACGAGTCAGAGGTTTCTCCCAAGTTTTTGTGGCAGGAGACTCGTCGGAAGCCAGAGGGGTAGCTGTTATGATAAGGAAAAGCATACCTTTCAATCCGGCGAAGGTTGTAGGACTCAGAAGGTAGATATATATTGGTGTCTGGATCCCTCTATAATTACCCTATTGTTTTAGGCTCGGTTTATGGCCCAGTTGGAGGGAATGTGACCTTTATTATGCAGTTAGTTGACAAACTTAGCTCCTTCTACTCACCCCTTTGATCCCTAGGAGGGACTGGAACGTAGCTCAACTCAGGAGCTGGATAAAACTTTTAGACCACTGAGACCACTGCTTCCGCCAATTGGCGATGAAGGATATGGGTAACATGCTGGGTCTGGCGGACCCCTGGAGAACTCTCCACCCTCTCAACAAAAGCTATACCTTTTCTCTCCCTCCATAATTCCTGGTCACGACTAGACTACTTTCTAATTCCACCTCTCTCATGACTAAGGTCTTCACGGCAGGTATCGAACCCATAGTAATTTGGACCATGCGCTAGTCTGGTTTAAATTCTCTCTCAGTCCATAACTCCTATGACACGGTCTGGAAACTCAATACCCAGCTATTAAAAGAAGAACACTCTCTCACTCAGATTAGATTCTTTATTAAAAACTATCTGGAAACTAATCGAGCTCAGTGACCAGGATGGATATTCTCTGGTGCTCTTTAAAATGCTCCTTGAGAGGGGAACTTATCAAGATTTCCTCTAGGAGAAAGAAAATCAGGTCGCAGAATCTTATCCGTCTCTTAAACCAAATTAAAACAGCAGAGAATATGTTGGTCACTTCTAGCTCGTTGAATGGCTTAGAACACCTCCACAAACTTAAAAATGAATATGAAGGTTTGATCCGAGAGAAGACGGAGTTTGCTTTATTGAAAACTAAGGCTAGATATCTGGATTAGGGAGAAAAACCGAGTAGACTCCTAGCACTAAAACTGATAGAAGTGGAGAATTCTAGGCTGATTCCCGCTCTAGAAGACCAAGGAGGATCCATCAAAACAGAGCCCAGAGATATAGCAGCAATCTTTAAAGATTATTACCAAAATCTATACTGTCCAAAGGCACCTCCTTCTCTCCACTCAGGACTAGAGGGTTTTTTCAGTCACTGACACTCCCTCGTCTCTTGGAGGATCAGGTGGCCTTTCTCTCCTCACCTCTTTCCCAAGAGGAGGTGGAACAGGCTATTCAGAGTCTACCGTCAGATAAAGCCCCTGGCCCGGATGGTTTCCCAGCCAATTTCTACAAGGCCTTCCACCAGGAGTTGGCTCCCCTGCTCCTGGATCTATACAACTACTTACTGTCAGCAGATACCCTGGATCCCTCCCTACTGGAGGCCATTATTATATTGATCCTTAAGACGGCTGAACCCTCCCAGAACCCAGCCAATTACAGACCAATCTCGCTTCTTAACTGTGATATTAAAATCCTGTCCAAGATTCTAGCCTCCCATATCAAACAAGTGTGGACCCCATTATTGAGTACTGAGCAAGTAGGATTTGTACAAGGGAGGTCAGTGATGGATCATATTAGGTCGCTCTCATGTGTTTCAGGGCAGCTCAAATTCTCGGGTTCCTATGGCATTGGTAGCCCTGGATGCAGAGAAAGCTGTCGATCGAGTTAATTGGGAATTTCTATGGTATACCATGTCCAGGTTCGGTTTCCGAGGAGTTCATAGGGTGGATCAGAGCTCTATATAGGACCCCCACGGCAAAGGTTTATTGCAATGGGATCCTCTCACCCCCCATACAGCTTCACTCTGGAACCCGACAAGGCTACCCCCTATCCACGTTCCTATTTAACCTCTACTTAGAGCCATTACTGATCAGTCTCAAAGCAGCCCCAGGGATCCAAGGATGCCCTGTCCTCAGCCAAACCTCCAAGATTTCAGTCTATGCGGATGATATTCTGCTACAATTAGCTAACCCGGCTGATTCCCTACAAGTGGTAATGAAGTTAATTACACAATTCGGAGAGTTATCCAACTATAAACTTAATCTAGCAAAGACTGAGATCTTCCCACTTAATGTACACCTTACCCGGGCTTCCGTATCCCATCTGGGCATGAAGTGGACCTCATCATACTTGAAATATCTCGGTGTTTACCTGGCACGAGACCCTTCTCTAATCAGGAAGCTTAACCTAGAGGACTTGTTAGAAAGAATTAAGTCTGACTTGCAAAGATGGGGGAAACCGCCATTACCAGTGGGGGCCCGAATCAGCATCATCAAAATGAACATCCTTCCCCGGCTCTTTTACCCCCTGAATCTCCTAGACATCTGGCTACCCAGGTCCTTTTTCAAAAAAATTCATTCGACATTAACTGATTTTATTTGAATCATAAATCTCCATATGGCCTTCGACAAACTGTGCCTCCCCAGGAAATGGGGTCTCAGATTGCCAATTTCGAATTCTACTACTGGTCTAGTCACCTTATCAAAGCAGGGAAATGGCTAGGGACTTGAAAGATGCTTACCTCCTACATGGCTAGATCTGGATCTTGATCTTATCATTCACCATAATATGAATCCTCCAGCCTTTTTATTGTGGTTTCGCATCTCTCCCAGAGATCCAAGACTCCCAGTGGGTGTCACAGTTAAGGTGTAACCAACTTTTCTCCTCCACCAGAATCCATTACAATAAGGACCCTGGCCAACCATTGATGGGTAACCCTAATATCAGGATCGGGACAAATGCTAGTTCCTAAATGGTTACCTCCAATTCAGGAGCTCTCTGTGGAAGATTTTTATGTGCAAGGTAAGCAAGGCCCAATTACGGACCTACTACTTGTCTTGAACATTCCCACTAATGCCCTGTTTAAAATATACCAATTAAAGCACCTGGTGGACAAAGAGTTCGGAATAGCAGTACCTCCCTCAACCATTAAACCACTACTAGAGGAAGTTAAGGGCTGTGCAATTAAACCCCACGGGGTGTCTAAGCTGTACACCTACCTCCTGAAACTTGCCCACCCGACTCCTCTAACTGGTTCCAAAGCCTGGGAATTAACCTCCTCTGGTTCCCCGTTTCCTTGGGGACAAATCTGGAAGGACCTGTATATCTACAATATTCTAGATAGGAATAGGATGATCCAGTATTTCATAATCAACAACATGTATTTCACACCAATGCAAAAATCAAAATTTGACCCCTCTGCTCCTTCAAAATGTTTCAGATGCGGAGAAGAGCAGGGAGACCTTCCCCATATTTTCTGGCACTGCCCTAAAGTGGCTCCTCTCTGGAAGACAATTCGGATAACTTAGATCCCATGTTAGGTTTAGAAAATCATCTCACACTAGAGACCTGTATCATAGGAGACTACACGGTATCAGGATCAAAGAAAGGAAGTACCATATAGCACTCATTGCTATGGCGGTTAAAAGACTGGTCCTCCGACACTGGACAGACAGTCTTGAGATTTCCTATCTGGACTGGGTGGAAGAAATGTCCCAGTGTTTCAAAGTTGAGAAACTGATTGCTAATTTCAGATCTTCCCCAATGGCCTTTCAGAAGAAATGGGGCAAACTATCTGCCCTGTACCTTCACTGATCGGGATTCCTTGACATATAATCAAGGCCACTGATTTACGGTGATTAAAACAATTAAATTCCATTTTCAAGACTTAAGATTCCGGAATTTCACCGGTGATTGCTACTCTAATTTCCGGATTTTGCTGGGATTCTGTTATCATTCTTTTAGTATGTGCATAAATAATCAGAATTAAAGAAGGCTTAATATACAGAGCATTAAATAAAGCAAACTGAAAATAGTACAGGAAGGAATTAAAAGGAAAACACACTTTTTTATAGATTTACCGATCTCATTGAAAATGCCAGATTCCATGAAATCTTCATTTTTACCGGTTTTCAGGCAGCCCTAATTCCGGAATTTTACCGGATTTTCCGGTAAAAACCGAAAAACAGTGGCCTTGCATATAATGAATCCGAGTGAGGGATCACAGTCTTCATGATCTGAAATTTTTCCAGCTCTCCTGGCTGTCCCTCTGGTGATAATCTTACAACCTCTCACTCTGGGATTTTGATGTTAATAGGTTCCTGGATGCTTTTTTATATCGAGTATCCTGGGGACACCTAGCTACTAGAGTCAGTTCACTATATCTCTCTCCTAGTGGTGATGCCTCATGGGGGAGGTGGGACAGTTGATTTGGGTTATCCAGTCACTGTTTTCTGATTTCTGTTGGTATCTTTACTTTATCTTCTTTCTTTGCCCAGTAACATAGTATTTTCAATTTGGAATTTATGGAATGTATGTACTACGTTCAGAAGTTACTGTTTAAACTATTGTATGTACAGTTGAAAATTAATAAAAAGAGAATTTCAAAAAAGAGATTGAGTGAAAGAGAGAGATGCTTTTGGGTGGCCACTGAGTTGTTTTTCTGCATTTAAGCAGGTCTTTCTGGGCCCGAGAGTTTTTTTTCCATGTTTGTGGTCATGGGGTATAGGCGGGTGCATGGCTGCGTTGTTACACGTGCTTGTAGGCCCTGTAACTGGGAACAACTGGGAGGCATGGTTTCCTGCCCATGTATTAGGGTGTTTGTGGGCTGGAAAGGGAATAAAACAATTGGAAAGGCTTTGCCTGGAGTTTGGTGGCCAAGCAGCCAGCCACTCCCACTTCTTAAGCTATATAAGCAGGTCTTCTCAGCCTCATTGTGAAGCAGTTTTTCTTTGTAGCCAGAGACTCTGTTGGTCTGTCCTCTGAACTGACTGGGGCCACTTCCCCCCGCCTGCTGTTTCTGTGTGTCTCTGCTGGACTTTGGTGTTTGTTTTCCTGCTTCTGGTTTGTATTTTTCCTCCATGTGCTTCTTTGTGTTTTGTGTGTCTTGTTTTTGGGATTTGTTCCCTGTTTTCAGTGTTGCTTGTTTTAGTTTTGTCTTTTGGGGCTTTATTTCCAAGCTCCTAGCATACTGCTACTCAGAGCTCATACTACTGCTTTCAGTTACTTACAACTGTAGCCACTGCTACTGTTTACTCCAATTACTATTGTATCCAGTGCTTGTGTTTTTACACTGTTGCTCACCACTCTCAAATTACTGCAATGCAACTGCAATCATTATCTGTGTGTTTCAGCTCAACCATAGCTGCTCCATGTTGCATACTCAATTGTTTTCACCTGACACAGCTTTACTCTGACCCTAGCTATGCTGCTCATTCATGCTTTCATTCTACTTGCAGATTCATTGCACTGCCTGGCTACACCTGATTTCAGAGCATTGTGTCTCCATGTTTTATTGCAGTTTTACAACTCTGTGTACTCCATACAAATTGTTGCTTCTATGTTTATTCAACCTGTTCTACTCTGAGGTTAGCTAAATAGCTCCTGCTGAGGCTGCTAAACTAGCTTTCACATCTGCATGTGGTTCTCGGCCTTCCATCACTTTCTTGTTTGTCCTATGGCGGGGACTGGGAAGTGTTTGGGGAGTCATGGCCCCATGTAGCTAATTACTTCTGTTCTAAATCCTGCCTTCACTGCCGAAAATCCTCAAAGTATTTGTCAACTTAATTTGGCTTTTAAATGCTAGCTGGCGTGCCCCACTATTCAGTGCTGTTTCATTGCACTATGTTATGCAGACCTACGTGCAGGTCCACTTATTACTACTCTGTTTACTGACCTACATGCAGTTCCACACTTGCTTACGCAATCGTTGCTCCTTGCCTAGGCAAACCATTGCTTCATGCCTACTGCCATCCCCTCGGCTTCAGCCTCTGGGATTCTGCTGCACTCAATTCTGAATTCGATCTTGCAAGGTCTCAGCACTCAATGCTCATTATGATCTCAGCATGCAGTGCTCATTCAGCTCACCAGCTATTCAGCTCTCAATCAATTTCTGGGGCATGCCAGACATTCTATTCTGGTGCAGGGTTTCTGCAGCTGACAGTCTCTCTCTGCATTTAGACTGCATCTTGAGCATGTCCAACTTGGGGCAGGATCCTTTTCACCTGGCCAATAGCTGGGAATGTCCTCAACCTGGGCTTGGCTTTAGCTGCCTACTACATGACAGCAGCTCCTGGTGTAGAATTTAAGACTAACAGTGAAGGGTGGTTAAGACAATCTCCTTTGGCTCCAGTGTTCCACTATAATAGCCATTGACTTTAGTGGTTTTCTTAGCAAGGGACCTTCACCGCATTCTCCCTACGACTGCCTCTGGTTAACCTGGTTTGAGCTTAGGGTGGGTAGGCCAGGTAAGTGCCTCAGCAGTTGTTGCTTTCCTCCTGGCCTTGGTTGCACATATTGTTGCAGAGTTTTCTCACAGCCTTCCACGGCATTCCAGCTGGAAGGTTTGAGTGAGAGCCTTCCTCCAAATTGGAATATTTTCCACCTCCCTTTAATTGGGTTTTCCAAATTGCAGCAGCAGAGCCGTCATTAAATAAGCTATCCGAAGCTTGGAGGGAAGGCAATCTAAGCCTTAGACCCCCAGAGATTTCCTCCTCATAGGGGGTGTTTTCTCTCCTCCGTTGCCTCAGGTCATAACTGTTAGTTAGCATTGTAGTGTCCCTTAGTTTCTTTAGGTAGGTTCCGCTGTTGGATGGAGGTGAAGGCTGTCATGCTGTTTCCGCTCTCCTTAGAAGATCCCCTAATTCTCAATGCAGACCATTAGTATCATGCTACACAAACCTGGGCATTTTATTTGTTATCAAACTTAGCATCTCATTACATTATCAAACTGTCTATGCTTCTCTACTACTATGTCACAGTTACTGCTACTGTATCACAGTTACTGCTTGCGCATATGTTTCATGTTGCCTCGTTCTTTTGGGATATGCATGTACTACATTTCTTTTGGGGATTCCTAAGGTACCTTTAGCCATGAGAATTGTCCTGTGGCACCTCTGGGGTGGAACCCTCTCTGAGGGCTCCTTGCCTTTCATACCCCTACAGGGTGGTAATTCGTCTGGAATAGAGAATGCAAACAGTCAAAACTAAACTAACACAGTTGCACAAGCGTAACACTATACTGGCTGCATAGGACAGTGACTTGGAAAGGCTTTGCCTGGAGTCTGGTGGCCAAGCAGCCAGCCACTCCCACTTCCTGAGTTATATAAGCAGTTCCTCTCAGCCTCATTGTGAAGCATTTTTTCTTTGCCTCATCATCCTCCCCTCCTCCTCCAGCGGCAACACTTTTTTTTTTTTTTTACCAATTATTTAGGGGGAATCCTAAGGTACCTTTAGCCATGGGAATCATCCCGTGGCACCTCTAGGGGTGGAACCCTGTCCGAGGATTCCTTGCCTTTCATACCCCTACTGGGTGGTAATTCCTCTGGAATAGAGAATGCAACCTGCCAAAACCAAACCAACAAAGTTGTACAAGCATAACACTATATTGGCTGTGTAGGACAGTGAATGAGAATTAAATAAAGACTGAAATGATAAATTCAAGGAAGTGTGCTGCAGCACTTTTAAGAAGGCAGTGGGCAACTACATAGCATGCGAATGGCAATGCATTATGAGAACAGGCCAATGGGGGGTGGGGTTTATGCAGCCTGCCATGTGGTTTGTAAGGGTTGCTGGAGCTCATTGAGTTAGGCAAATTGACTGGTTGGTGGGGAGGACAATCATTTTCCAGGGTGAATTGTGGACATTTTCTGAAAGTTTTCAGTTTCAGCTATGATTTGTGGGGCTCCCTGGTTCTCAGTTGTTGCTGCTAGTTTTTGGGACTTGTTTCCACCAGGATGCAGTGGTCCCCAGCTCACACATTTCCCTCAGCTTCTGGCCTGGGGGGAGTTTTTTCTTATACAGCTGTGATTATTTTGTGACAGGGTGTACTAGTGGAACAACAGGGGGAGGACCCAGTTTCCAGGGCTGGTTGGATACTTATGGGGGTGGTGAAGGACAGGAATATGTTTTGGCAGGAGTGCAGCCTGTTTTTTTTTTTTGTGCCCTCCATATCGTTGGGTGTTTTGGCTACACCACAGGAGCAAGTTGGGCAGAGGAATTCACTTTGCATCCCATCTTGAACAGACAGGGGGATGGCCTAAGGGGAAAGTGGGTTTGCAGGATTCATGAATGGGGGAGTGCTGCTTGGCCCAAGTGGGGTGGACCACAGGGGAGAGGGGAACCCCTGGAGGTGTTATTATAGCTCAGGGTCATGGGGGAGTTATGCATAGTTGGGTTGCACAATTGGGGCTCATCCCATTTTTGTGTTTTCAGGATGGCACTCAAGAAACCAACTGAGCAGATGGCCAATGAGGCACTGGCTGACAAGGCAGTGGAACTGATGGAGTAGGTCCAGGTGATCCTCAAGGAGTCCAGGGCTGAGGAGGAGAGGGAGAAGAAGGCAGACAACTGGAAAGAGACATCAGCCAGGAAGGAACGGCCCAATAAAAGACTGACTAGGAGCAACCCAGATGAGGGTGGTGAGCCTCAGCCATAAGAGGGTAAGGTACCGGTGGTAGACCTGTCAGTGGAAGGCAGTTTAAAAGGTTACCTGGCAGGTGACATGGAGAAACAGGATAAAGGGTGGTTGGAAGTGGACCAGGTATGGAAAGAGAAGAAGGAGTATAAAGTGGGGGGTAGCATGGGGGCAGGAGAGGCTGGGAGTAAGGGCAGCTCCAGTTGGCCACTGGGCATGAATCTAGGGGACCATGTCTCTCAGACCCTGAAAGAAAAGATCTGGAAGGAGGAGTATGTGGACATGTTTGCCCTTATTGAAAAGGATACGGCCAAAAAGTATGAACAGAAGGAGTCGGTTGGCAACTCTGAAATGGCAGTGGCCTTGGCCATAATGGGAAAGACCTGCGAGGAGGTCACTTTCAAGGGTAAGACCTTCAGGGCATGGATGGAGGAATTCATGCATTTTAGTGCAATCATACTGCAAAAGAAGCTGGAGTTGGCTATCCCCCTTCTCACATATTTGGCTATCATCAGGGATGCATATAGGGTGAAAATCAGGTATGGATGGCTCATCAATGATGAAAAATTCTGCCAGAGGGTAGCATCGCATGGGGCTGTCAGGTTGGATGTAATGTTATCAGAGCTTTGGATCAGGACCCTGTCAGCACCCGGGTGGGCAGGTGGGGAGGGGGAAAAAAGGCAGAGGTGCAGCAGGCACTAAAGCTGGTGGGGCCTATAACAAGGCGAACAGCACTTGGATCACCTGCAAGTACAGGCACGCCTATTTGGGTGTGGGGGGCCTCACACGGTGGTCTGATGCAGGGTACTGGGGGACAGACAAGCAGCGATGCCCCAGGTGCAGTCCTTTTGGGGTTCCCAAGGGGGAGGATAAGGGGGATACAATTGGCAAGGGGGGAATTTTAGATGACAGAATGGGAGAAGGGGCTATGGGGGGCACTAAGCCAGAGGGATCACATGTGTTGGGGGTGTCTGGTTTCACCCTGGTGCATTCTCCAATAAAACCAGAGATAGTATATGCATGGACCCAGAATTACCCAGACAGCACAGCCAAGGAAATGTTGAGGGAGGGTTTTACTAAGGGTTTTAGCTTATACTTTACAGGGCACAGGAGGGTGATTGGGGTGAAGAATTTGACATCAATTAAAGGGAAAGAGGAGATTGTGTAGAGGAAGATCTGGAAGGAGAGGGAGGCGGGGGGTGGAGGGCAATATTGAGGCACCTCCTTTTCAGCACCTCAGGATATCCCCTTTGAGCATAGTACCAAAAAAGGCACTGGGGGAATACAGGCTAATACACCACCTGTCTTACCCTGATGGGGAATCAGTGAATGGTGCCATAGGACTGGAGAGGAGCACGGTGTTATACACCACTTTAGACAAGGTGGTAGACCTGATTAGGGCCAGGAAAGGAGCGTGGGTAGCAAAAACTGACACTGAGTCTGCATTCCGCTTGCTGCCAGTCCAGGAGCAGGACTGTGACTTGTTGGGTTTTCAATTTCAAGGGAAGTACTATTTCAATAAGGCCATGCCTATGGGTTATTCAGTAGTGTGTGCCACTTTTGAAGTGTTCAGCACTTGGTTGCAGTGGGTCTTCTCAGCAAGACATAGGCAGGAAGCCATTGTCCACTACTTGGACGATTTTCTTTTCATAGGGGAAGCTGAGGACAACAAATGGGCTATGTTAGAGGTGTTTGAATTAGTATGCTGGGAAGTGTGGGTCCCTCTTGCTAAGGGAAAAACCATGGACCCCAACAGGTGTTTGGAGTTTTTAAGGATAGAGCTCGATCTGCAGCACCAATGCTTCTGCCTACCCGAGGACAAGGTGGAGAGGCTCAAGGGCCTCATCCGGGAAATCAGAGGATGGAGACATTTGCAACTTAGGACTATTCAACAGGTGTTGAGGCACATGAATTTTACCTATAAGGCAATTACACCAGGGAGGGTATTCACCAGATGCCTGGCCAGGGCATCTGAGGAGACCAGATTTCCGCACTATTGGGTAGACCTTACTAAGGGTGTGAAGGATGATCTGTTAGCATGGGAAGTTTCTTTGGAGGGTTAAAATGGGGTGGCTTTCTGGAGAGACAAAAGGGAGGAAGGGGCGGACCTTGAGCTCTTTACAGATGCAGCAGGGGACTACAGAATGGGAGCCTATTGCCAAGGTGAATGGATTTCTGAGACATAGCCACCCAGGTGGGGGGATCAAGGTTTAACAGGGGACATCACCTTTTTTGAGGCCTTTCCCATTTGGGTGGCCCTTGTAATATGGGAGCAAGAGAGTGATTTTTTAGATGAGTCAACATGGCAGTGGTGGCCATCATTAACAAGCAATTGGGGGTCCACATAGGCAGTACTCCTGGTGGTCCACATGTTAGTGTGGGAAGGGCAGAAGCTTAACTTGTCCTTTAAGACTAGACATGTGGAAGACATTAGGAATGAAATTGTTGACAGTCTTTCATGTTTTTAGTTGGACAGATTTCATGTATTAGCCCCGAAGGCAACTGTCCAGAGAATGCAAGTACCCCTGAGCCTATGGGAAATTGCATGGATTGAGCCCAGCTATTGTTCCTGAGTGCCTGGGCCCCTAACATGCTGAGGGTATATGACACAGCATGGAGGAGTTTCCAGGGGTTCTGGGGGCAATCTGGGCTGGAGGTAAGTGGCTCAGTCACAGAAGCCCATATCATGCAGTACATGGTGGAGAACTGGGAGGCGGGTATGTTGGGTGGCACCATCGGTATTCACCTGGCTAGCATTGGCATGGTTTGCCATTTGAATGGGTGGAGGCACCCACATGGGCACCAGACATATGCAGAATGCAGCAGGGGTGGCGTAGGTTGCAGGGCAGGAGGCCAGATGGATGCAGGCCAATAGGGGAGGACCTGCTGGACAGACTGGTGGCAGCTCTGCCATGTGTGTGTGTTTCAGCATATAAGACACATTTGTTTGTAGCCATTTTCAGGGTTATGCACAAAGGGGAATTCAGGGTTGGGGAGGTGGTGGCACATAGCAAGAGGGACAAATGGGGCAGCCTACGAGAGGAGGACAATGAGTGGTCAGAGGCTGAGGCATTTCAAAATGTACCAGACAGGAAAAGGGTGTCTGGTGGAGCTTAACAGAGACAACAGAGAGGAGTCTTCTGTGGTGTTGGCCTTGAAAGTTTATGCAGCAGTCAGACCGAAAGGGGGTGGAGGTTTTCTTTCATCATGGGAATGGGGACCCGGTGACTGCACACCAGGTCTCAGCATTCCTCAAGAAAGGAATGGCTTTCCTGGGGGAGGAACCTGGGAGGTTTACTTCCCACTCTTTCAGAATAGGTGCAGCTTCGGAAGCAGCAAGGCTAGGATGTTCCCCCTCTGAGATAATGCAGGTGGGCAGGTGGGCATCCCAAGCCTATAAGAGATATGTACATAAAAAAGCAAGAGTATTGGACTTTAGGGGGGCTGACTTTGGGAAAATGAGAGAGTGCCTCAGAAAAGCACTAGCAAACAGGTAAGAAGGAGGGGTGGAAGAACAATAGGGAGTAATCAAAACAGCCATCACAGAGGCAACAAGCCTTTGTGTGAAGCAGATCAACAAAACACAAAGAAGGAAAGCAATGCTATGGTTCTCAAAATAGGTGGCAGGGAAGATTAAGGAGAAAAGGATAGCATTCAGGAAATATAAGGAAACACAGAAGGAGCAGGACAAAGAACTTTATCAGTTAAAGCAGAAAGAGGCAGGGAAGGCAGTCAGAATAGCAAAGGCCCAAATTGAGGAAAGGATAACCAACTCTGTTAAGAAGGGGGATAAGAGATTTTATAGGTACATTAGGGAGCAAAGAAAGACCAAGGGAGGGATATTGAGGCTTAATAAAGGGGGAGGAATGTGGGCAGAGGGTGACAGTGAAAAAGCAGGGATACTGAATGAATATTTCTGCTCAGTATTCATAAAGGAAGAGGAGGTGGAGGTACCTAAATCGAACAAGAAAAACACTCTGGATCGAGGGTCGATACCAGTCCATTCACAGAAGAAAGGGATCTGAAAGAACTACTAAAATTGAAGGTGGAGAAAGCAATGGGGCTGATGGGATTCACCCAAGAATTCTAAAAGAAGTAAGGGTAAAACTAGTGACACCGCTGACTACTCTCTTTAACAAATCATGGGAGGATGGGGTGGTACCTGAGGACTGGAGGAGGGCATATGTGATTCCTCTCCACAAAAGTGGGAGCAGGGCAGAGGCAGGAAACTACAGACCAGTTAGTTTGACCTCAGTGGTAGGGAAAATGATGGAATCACTTGTGAAGGAAAAAATTGTTCAGTACCTAGAGGCCAGTGGGGCACAGGACCCAAGGCAGCATGGATTCAGAGCAGGAAGGTCGTGTCAGATGAATCTAATAGATTTCTTTAACTGGGTGACCAAAGTAGTAGACCAAGGAGGGGCTGTGGACATGGTCTACCTAGATTTTAGCAAGGCATTTGATACAGCCTCACACAAAAGATTAATATACAAGTTAGCCAGCCTTGGAGTGGGTGCCAAGGTGGTAGCCTGGATAAAAAATTGGTTGGACAACAGGATGCAAAGTGTAGTAGTAAACAGAGTCCACAGTGAAGAAAGGAGGGTTACTAGCTGGGTACTGCAGGGTTCAGTACTCGGACTGGTCCTTTTTAATGTCTTTATAAGTGACATTACAGAGGAACTGGAAGGAAAAGTATGTCTCTTTGCAGATGGTACAAAGATCTGCAACAGGGTTGATACACAAGATGGAGTGGAAAAGATGAGAAGGGACTTGGCAAGGTTGGAGGAATGGTCAAATGTATGGCAGCTTAGATTCAAAGCAAAGAAGTGCAAGGTAATGCACCTGGGAAACAAAAACCCAGGGCAAGAGTACACAATGGGGGGTGAGATACTGACAACAACAAAAATGGAAAGGGACCTGGGGTAATTATATCAGATGACCTAAAGGTGGGCAGGCAATGTGAGAAGACAGTAAGGAGGGCTGGGGGGATACTGGGATGCATAGGTAGAGGCATCAACAGCAGAAAACAGGAAGTTGTTATCTCTCTGTACAGACAGTTGGTGAGACCCCATCTGGAGTACTGTGTCCAGTTCTGGAGACCCCATCTCCACAAAGGCATAGACAGAGTGGAGGCTGTCCAGAGGAGGGCAACCAAAATGGTGCAGGGTCTGCACCAGAAGACATATGAAGAGATACTAAAGGAACTTAATATGTATACCCTTGAAGAAAGAAGGGAGAGAGGGGACATGATAGAAACTTTCAAGTATCTCAAGGGAATCAACAAAGTCCAAGAGAGTAGTATCTTTCAGAAAAAGAGATGTGCAAGAACAAGGGGGCCCAATCTGAAGATGGGGGGGGTGGCTCAGACATAACGTGAGGATGTATTTTTTCACAGAGAGGGTCGTGGATGCATGGAACAGCCTTCCTGAGGAGGTTGTGGAGTCAAGAACTGTGGAGGAATTCAAGAATGCATGGGACAGACATAAGGCAGTCCTAGTGGGGGGTAGAAGGAAGAAGGCTGTTGGTTAACTAAGATCTGCAGCTTATCCATCAGGTAGGAAAATGGGCAGACTAAGTGGGCCAAGCTGTTCTTATCTGCCATCAAATTCGATGTTTCTATGTTTCTATATGTATGGAAATGACTGTTAACAGATGTACAATTTTGTTTTCCAGGTGGTGGACGAAGCAGGGTGGTGTGGATCATAGGCCATTCATTTATCCATTGGGCAGATTGGTGGGCACTCAACACAGCTGGGGGCCACCAGCTAGGCCAGGACCCAAAGAGAACAGTGATTGAATGATGGTGACAGAGAGGATTGAGATGGGAGCAGCTGCTGATGCTACTGGACAAGTATGGTGGATCAAGACCAGCACCAGACTTGCTCATCATACATGGAGGGGAAAATGATTTGGGAACAGTGCCCTGGATGGTGTTAGCCCACACAATTTGGAGAGACCTGGAGAGGATAAAATCTAGATGGCCAAGGGACACTATAGCCTGGTCAGAGATCATACACCACAGAAGGTGGGGTAAGGCTCGGGAGGTCTTGGCAATGGACAGGGCCAGGAAGAGGGTAAACAGGAAGATGGCAGAATGGCAGGGAGGTCAGGTGGTGTGTATATAAGACACGAGTTGATCATGCTTGACACACCAGGATGGTACCATTCGGATGGGGTGCACTTGTCAGGCGTGGGTAATGCTATATTCAATGGGACTATTAGGGAGTCAATTGAAAGATGGCAGGGTTTCAGGAGTTTGTTCATTAGTTTTTAATCTGGAGGAAGCCCAGTGGCAGACCTATGGTCGGCCTCTGGGCTAGTGGGAGAAAAAGGGAGGGCCCCCAGTAGGATGGGGGTACATAAAAGCAAGGGAGGGCTCCCTATGGGCAGTCACCTCAAGAGGGATGGGGCTGGGGGGTCAGGTGGGACACCCGAGCCCAGACAGGAAGAGAAAGAAGTGAAGGGGCACTGGGTCCTTACACCCAGGCTGAGAAGATGATGGGCTGATGATATATGTGGATAAATGATCAAAATGTAAATAAAGAGAGAACCACCCCCCAGGGAATGTGGATGTAAATATGAATGTTGAAGATATGGAAATTTATTAATGTGTTTACAATGAGTTTTTGTAATAATCTAGCTCAATAAACATCAAAAGTTGAACCACCAAATGCAGGGTGTGGGTGTGACTGATTTCTTGGGGGGGGTCCATTTGACAAAAGAGGTTTCCCTATTAAAAGGGCAACCCAGGTTGTCAATGGCAGCCCTGGGATTAGTAGAATGAGTCAGGAGGGGGAAGAGGAAGGGGGTGTAGGGAGATGCAGGCAGAGGGAGGTGGGGGCCAGGGGGAAGGGAGATGTCATCAAAGGGGGATGGATAAGAGAGACGAGGTCACAAAGAGGTGGGGACAAGTGGTGAAAGGGGGGATGATTAGCAGCCCATCTGCTTGGGAGATAGGAACACCAGAGGAAGGGCCACAGAGGGGCAGAAAAGGGACCACAGAGGGAGAAATCCTCTCTCTACTGCATTTGCTAACTAGCAATTCCACCCACCCACCCTATCAAAATATTAAGTTGGGCAAGCACAGGGAGAGGATTCATTGGTGAAGGGTTGCTGTTTTGAGGGCAACAGGGACACCTGGGATGTCAAGGTTGCAGCTGCTGGCTGAGAGCAACTATGATGGCAAGGAGGAAGGAAGAGAAGAAAGGGGGGAAGGGGAAGGCCCAGAGTCAGATGGGAATACATAAAAGCAAGGGAGGGTTCCCTATGGGGCAGTCACCTCAAGGGGGATGGGGCCGTGGAGGTCAGATGGGACACCTGAGCCCAGACAGGAAGAGAAAGAAGTGAAGGGGCACTGGGTCCTTACACTGGGGCTGAGAAGATGATGTGCCAAAGATATATGTGGCTGAATGATCAAAATGTAAATGAAGAGAGAACCCCACCCCCCAAGGAATGTGGATGTAAATATTAATGTTGATGACTTGGAAATTTATTAATGTGTTTACAATGAGTTTTTGTAATAATCTACCTCAATAAACTTTGAAAGTTGAGCCACCAAATGCAGGGTGTGGGTATGACTGATTTCAGTGGGGTCCTTTTGACAATTGCATTAGAATCTGCTTTATGTTTTTTTTATGTTCATTTTTATGGCCTCTAATACTCTGTTTGCTTTAAATACAGCACTGACACATTGCTCTTTAAAATCTAAATTGGTGTCTATAAGCATTCCCAGATCTTTTTCTATGTTGGTAGATTGAAGCATTGTATTACTCAGTACATACTAGTGTGGAATGTTGTTTCTAACTAGGTGGAGAACACGGCATTTGTCCAGATTGACTGACATTCCCCATTTAAATGCCCAGTTAGTTAGTACAGTCAGATCTGCATGGATTCCTTTAATTTGTTCCACTGTACTGCTACAGAAGGACCTCCAAGCTTTGCATCATCTTTATATTTAACAATGGAGTTCTGTATGTTGTTAAGTTGCTGATGAATAGTTGAAATATAAAAGGGCCCAATACCAATCCCTGGGGCACTCCACTTGTCACCCTTCCTTCTCCTGATAAGTAGCAGTTCACGGTTACCCTTTTGGTTCCGTCAGTGAACCAATTAGTTACCCTTCTCACTGTTTTTATCAGTATTGAGTCTTGTCAGTTTTTCAACTGCTGCCCAACGTGGAACATTTTTTAAATTGTATTTATTTTAATTATTTTAATTTTATTTTTTACTTTTTCCTATCAGATGCCACACAGGTGCTAAATACCAGGGGCCAATCACTGACACGCTGCCAGCTGGAACACATTTGCTGCCCACTGCCCAGATTATACTGCAACAGCATGGCTTAGGATGACACACACAGGCTGCTTCAGGATACAGGAGGAAGGAACTGCAGTACCTTGGGCGATTCTGAAGAGTAAATTTCAATTTGGAAAGTGCCACAAAAAGATAATTATTTTTTTTTATGCGATGCCATCAAGGTGCAAACTACCAGAGGCCAGGCATCAGCACACTGCAAACTGGTGCAAACATTCTGCCTTGCTCACTGCCCAGATCACACTGCAACAGCACAGCCCAGGACAACACACACATAGGCTGCCTCAGGACTCAGGAGAAGAAAAGAACTTCAGCAACTTCAGGAAATGTGGAGACATTTTTTAATTTTTCTTTATAGGATACCACCAGGGTCGCACTCATCACTGGCACACTGTCTGCTGGCACACACTTCCTGCCCACTACCCAGATCACACTGCAGCAGCATAGCTTGGGGCGACACACACACACACACACACACACACATACACTGCTTCAGGACTTAGGAGGAAGGAACCACAGCAACTGAGGTGAACACGACAATAAAGAGTTCAACTTTGAAAAGTGCCACAAAAAGGAAAAATGGCTTTAAACATTTTTTTATGGGATGCCACCAAGGTGCCAACTACAAGTGGCCAGACACCGGCATGCTGCCAACTGGCACCCACTTACAGCCCTGCCCACTTCCCACTGCCCAGATCACAATGTGAAAGATTACTTCAGGACACCGGGAGAAGAAGAAGTAACTGCTGCAAGCAAGCCTGCAACTTAGGCAAATTACATTTGTAAAGAGTTTTGAAACTGCAAAAACCAGCAAACAGGCAGCTAAAGGGATTCATATCAATATAGCAAACAGTGAAACTTTACTCAAAATAGCATGGCTCAAAAACAGATACCAGTATAAAAGAAAATACCATGACAAAGCACTTAATGGGCAAAAACATTCAGTGGGTCAGCAGCGGGGGGTGAGTGCTACTCTTTAAGGTTGAATAAAACAGTCCAACTTCATCCTACAACTAACTGTAGTCCCTTTTTACTGCTGCAGTAGGTAGAGCTGCAACCATCTTGCAAGAACTCTATATAATGATCCACCAGACTGACACCGCAGAACAGTCTTGGAGTTGCAGTACAATCATTCCACAAGTCCAAAACACTCTGCTGACTCCCCACCTCCATGGGCTCACTACTTTTGCTGATATTGCCCTCTGTGGTCCACTGTGCTCAACATGGGCACTGATGCTCAGTGCACATGTGCAAGTAGTTGTGCATATGCGACTTCTCCGCGCATGCACACCAAGCATCAGCGGCCATCTTGAGCACAGCCTACTGTTCCGCCATGAGGTCAGTGAGTGCAGCTGCAACTGTGTTGGCTTTTTCCAGAGTTTGTTTTGTACTGGTGTCTGTTTTTCAGCCATGATGTTTTCAGTAAAGAGTTTGAAACTGTCACATAAAGAAATGTGATGTGAATGTGAATGAAGAAGGGATGCCACCAAGGTGCCAACTACTAGTGTCCAGGCACTGTCCAACTGCCTGCTGGCACACACTTTCTGCCCAGTAAATATTAGTAAATGAAAGTAACTCCCCCCAAAATATAACACCTCATGCTTCTACCAGGGATATCAGTCAAAATCTGTTTATATTTGCAATGTCCTGCTAAAATACCAGTTCTGCAATGAAAAAAAGTGTTCTTCCCTGCTGCGAATGGGCAGCAAGTGAGCATTGGCAGACTATCACTTCATGCTCCATCTGTCTGCTGCTCAGCCACAAGCAAACTACTCCTCCTCCTGCTCCTCCAGAGCCCAGTCTCTCCTCTCTCTCAGACAAGCCCCTGGTCCCAGAGGCCCGCTGCAATACTACTGTAATTAGTTGTATAATGCTACTGTGAAGCCAGCTCATGAGATGTCACATTTGCATATAGGGGTATGAAGCTTTAATACTTTCCCTTTATCTTCTCTTTTGGCAGTTTTGAATCCCTATGGAGTTTCAAGGTTCAAGAAATCCCAATGGACATACAGACTGATCTGACATGTACATGAGAGAAAGGAAATGATAGGCTTGCCAGTACCAACTGGTTTTCTTGTCTGCAATTGTATTCAGATGAAGGCTATTTGATTGTTAACTTTATAACTTTTTCACGTGGGTTACATATAATAAGTTATGGGGGTGTTCAGCCCCAGGTACTATGCCACTACTTATATGTTAACTTGACACTGTATTAATTGTATAACTGCAATTTTTGTACCTATGTATTTAATGTATTTTTGTAAATGTATCTCTTACAGCAGATATTAAACATTTTTAGACACTGTCACTTTAAACAATACCTGCTATAAAAATAGTTACCACTAGTGTGGTGGTACAGCTTGAAAAATAGCAGAGTTGGCTGCTTGAAATGTTGGTGGACTGTGGGGCATGGAGATCATTTTTTTGTGCTAATAAATCTTTCTGTCACACTATAAGTACATGTGTTTTGCAATCATGCTTGTGGTAAAGCAACTTGGTGCCAGGCTTCTCCTAGTTTGTTGCTCATCATGTGCCCTAGTTAACTCTTTCAGGTGTGAACTGTGGTTCACGGATCTACTGGTTTGCCTGGTCAGCACCATTCAGGCCATGGGGATGAACCGGTCAAAACAAAAGTCTGCCTATTTTCCTTAAATTTCGACACAATCCAAAAGAATCAAACACCTGAATTTTGAGGCGTCTGATTCTTTTGTAGAACCGAACCTGCAGCCCTAGTTTCCTTTTTTTTTGTCAGGGTTGGACTAACATTAGAACTAAGAAAAATGGACATGAAAAAAAAGCTATGGGGTTAGTCATCTTAACTCCCCCGTGCTATCATATTCTTGATACATGTAGTCACCTTTTATGGGGTTCAAATGGCTACCACACAGACCTTGAGAAAAGGTAACTTTGAATACAGTTGAGGAACTTCCCCAGTTTCTTCCTGTCCACATTTCCAAATTCACTCATCCACAAACAGATTAACTGAGCTAATTTAGGAATCAGTACTCCATGAGAGAATGGCTTTATACAGGAAAAACAATGATTTGGTTTACAAGAAAAGTAAAAAATTAAAAACTAGTGGCACTATGGAGTTCAAGTGGTCACATTTTGTGAGCAACAGTTTTTGGGGGTTGAGAGCAAGGTACAGTATACTACTTCATGTGATAATTTGTTGGAACTATTTTGACATTATACTTTAATCTTACCTTCTCACTGCTGTAGTGACTTACATACAGTGTGTCACTTTGTTCCTCAGACAATATTACAAGTCATTCCTTACCCAAATTGCTATATGCATCTCTTCCAATCCAGCTGAGCACAACCTTTCCAAAAACTTTATATATTATTTTAATAAACTTGCCATTTTCCATATTTAGCTAAGGCTCAGTTATTCCAGTTACATCATATCTTTCAGCATTGATGTGTACTGGTCTTTGATTTGGTTTCAAAAACTGCCATTGCATTCACATACTGCACAAAATAGCTTTTCTACTGAACAGTCGGTTTCCTTTCAGGTGTACTGTATGCAGCCTTTCCACTTCCATCTAATTTTCATGAGTACCCCCACAGGGGGTGGCACATCTCTGTGCTATTGCATGCCTGTGCAAGTAAAAAGATGTTTACAAGTCGGTCCAGTCCTTGGTGGTCAAAATGATCATGCAGGAATAGACATAGAAAATGGCAAGGCCCCTGACTCCCGCTTGCCTAGCTCTTCCCAGATACTGTGGCATATGGTAGTCTGCCAAGAGAGCATCTGCCTTTTAGCTAAAGAAAAATACTCTCTTCAGAGTGGCCTTCATTTGCCATTTTTCACCTTACCTGGGTCCAGAGAAGTCCAGGGGTAGGTCCAGAAGGCCTGAATGTCCTTCTCCAGAGGTCTAAGATCTACCAAACTGGTGTTAGCTGAGGGTACATATGCAAATGGTGAAGGGACTCCTCTGCCCAGTCAGGGGAGTGAAGGCCTTTCTTGCATTCCAAGCACTGGGTGTGAGCCCTCTTCTCATGCTTAGGGAGGGCATGCTGCTGATGTCATACCAAGTATGGCATTCCACCAACAGGTCTGTTGCATTCTTGAAGAAGTATCTGGCTTGGTTCACATCCATTCTTTTCACTTAGGGGCTGACTCCAGGGTGGTAGCTCCAGGTCTGGGGGAGCTAAGCATTAAAGGAATTGGAAAGTGGCAGTCCACCCAGTACAGATTCTACATCACGAAAACCTAGCAACTGACTAAAATGCCTGCTGTCTTTTTCTCTTCTCTGCAGCATGAGGATGACAATGTTGGATTTGGATCTGTTGGCATTCCTTTGTGCATTGAGCGTGAATCAGAGTACCTACTCACCAAGAAGGTGAAACAGCTCAGCATTCAACCTACAGCAGCCCATGTATTATGAATGGGAATGAGAAGAATGCATCGATTCTAACTCCTGCCAACCATATGAGCACATCAGAAGAGAAAGGTATCAATGAAGGCCTTACTCTTCCACTTTTGGGGGAATGATTTGGCAGGCAGGCCCTGGCATGAACTGTGGATCTTGGTATGAGATGACCTGATGAGCATTTGAACCAGGTGGCTGCACACTCTGACAGACTGACAGAGGTAGTCCCTTTGAGAGTGTGGCACAATCCCAATTGAAAGGCAATGGTAGACAAGGCTCGGGGGGGGTTTGACTGTAGGGTGTGGGCAGCCATGAAAACTATGGGGCAGGGGCATGTGCTACAGCATCTGGACCTCACTCTGGACAGCCTTAATTTTTGGGGTGCTGGGTGGGGTGTCCCTATCAGATGTGGGCCTCAATCTATTGCTGCTGGAGCTCAAGGACATTCTATAGCATTGTTTAGTGTGAAGCTAACCTTCGACTGCTAGAGCTGGAGGTTGGCGAGTGGACCATGGAGATGAGGGAGAATGTGGGACCAGCTGGGAATGGAGGTGACCATGGGCTCAGCATTTAACTCATGATGGCCCAGTTGAACTCCAGCTCAGGATGCGCTGGTCTGTTGCATATGAATGACCTTGGACTGGCTAATTTTCACACCTGGACAACAGCAGTCTTGGTTCACATCAAGGCATGGTAAAGGATGAGAGGTTCAAATCAGGGTCTTACTGTAAGATGCTGCTCTCATTCACTTTGGCTGGCTACTTTGACTGGTTGCCTCCTAACCCCTAGAAGTTTACTTCTCTTCTCAACATACTAGTCAATGTCACCAGGGACTTAATAGGTCTATGTTTTAATCCTTTGACTGTTGCTGTTTATTAATATCATTCAAAGTGGCATGGGGTTTTAAATGTTATAAATAAAAGGGCTGTAATAATGGCAAATAAAAGCTGTGGGACTATTCCATATAGTAATTGTTAAGAATCTGGCCTTGGGCCATGTTATGTTGGACTGAATGGCTAAGGGGTGAGCAAACAATTTTCAGTACAAAATAGCTTTTCTACTTTGCTGCCTGCTTTTTGTCAGATGTACTATATCCAGACTTTCCAATTCCCTCTGTCATTTTCTTGAGCACCATTTTTATGTTTGCTTGCACGCATGTGCAAGAAACATAGTGCCACCTCACGAGAATTCATAGGTGTGCCTCCCTACTTCCAATGCTCTGCTGCCTTTTGCAGGCACGGCCCCACCTCACTAATTAATGTAAGAGCTGCCTATGACAGCGTTTGCAAATGCAGTGGCATACAGTTGAAAGACTGACCCACATCATGTAGGCAATTTGCATATTGCCACCGTCGGCAGTATGCAAAGTGCCTCCACATCAGCACTACAGTGCAAGAGTTGTCATAGACAGCTCCTCCGCCTAACAAGTAGCATGCTGGGAGCCCACACCAGCATGCTCACGTGCTCCCCCCACACACACAATATGGCTGATAGGGGTGCCCAATCCCCCATCAGTTCCAGTGCCCCCCTAAAACAGCCTTCAAGGTGCCACGCTGGGAGCCCACCCCAGCATGGCAAACATCTGTTTGGTGGCCCCCCAAACACACTTCCAGTTGTCACTCTGGGAGCCACCCCAGTGTGGCAAAGCTCTCTATGGCCGACAGGGTGCCCAATCACCCATCAGCTCCACTGCCCCCACAAAAAAAACTTCCAGCTGCCATGCTGGGAGCCCAACCCAGTGTGGCAAATGTCCCACATCATCTACCTACAAGGAAAAAGAAACCGAGAAAGAAAGAACGGTCCCACGCTGACTCTCTTGACCCCCACCCGTGCCCACCCTCTGTGCACTCTGTCTCCCACACCCCTCACCCCATACTTGCCTCCGAGTCTGGCACAACGATCTTCGGTGGACCAGGAACACGTCTGCACTCTTCAAAGCCGACTGCGAACTGAGGAAATGCCAGTGAGCTGTATAATGGAATAAATAGAGTTTTTTCAACTTTGATGCATATCTCAGACTTTTTTTGGAATTTTTTCACCAAATTTTCAACATGGGGTTTTTGGGACCCCACCTCATGAATTCTGTCACTGTCATTTTGTTAATCAGCCCCGAAAAGTGATTTTGCGGTCACTGCACAAAACCACCTTTCGGGACTGATGTACAAAACAACAGTGTCACAGTTCATGAGGAGCCCCCAAAAACCCTATGTTGAAAATTTGGAGAAAAACATTCCCCCAAAAGACTGTTTTACAAGCGTGTGTTGCACAGTTCCTATGCACATTCGCAAGTTCGCAAATTTTCAATATTTTCACTCCAGATTTTCAACAGTCATTTTACCACACCTCCTTATGGGCAGTACAGCTGTTATTTTTCACATCTCCCTTAAAATGTGTTTCTGCACATGTAGCGCACAATGGCGCAGTTGGTGTGCAAAATCAATGTTTGGAATAGATTAAGAAAATCACAGTAACACTGTTCATGAGCAGAGGTCTTAAAATGGCTATGTTGAAAATTTGGTGACTAAAGTCCATAAAATGACTGTGTTATGAGTGAGCATTGCGCTGTTTCCATGCACACTTGTAAGTTCATGAATTTGTAATATTTTCAGTCCAGATTTTCACCACTGGCATTTTTCCACACTTCCTTATGAACAGTACAGCTGTAATTTTTCACAACATGGCTGAAATGTGTTTTCACACTTTCTACACAGAAATGTGTGGTTGCTGTGGGAAATCACTGTTTGGGACAGATTAAGAAAATCACAGTGACACTGTTCATGAGCGAAGGTCCCAAAATGCCTATGTGGACTATCTGCTGTAAAAAATCCCCAACCTAATTAAATTAAGGGTGTGCGTTGCACAGTTTCTATGCATGCTTGTGACTTCACCACTTTTGTTACTATTTTCACTACAGATTTTCAACATTGACATTTTTTACACCTCCCCATGAACAGTACAGCTGTCATTTTTCACATCCTGTTTGAAATGTGTTTATGCACCTGTGGTGCCAAATGCCGTAGTCACTTTGCAAAATCAGCTTTCAGCTAACAAACTTCTATTGCCACTGTTCATAAGGTGGGTGTCACAATAAAACCATGTTGAAAATTTGGAGTGAAAATACCAATGAATGCCTGAGGCATTATGGTTTCTGACCATAATGCCCCACCCTATAGAGACTGACAGGCATCAGGGGTGTGACTTGGGATTGTTGCCTGTAATGCTCATACCAGTCCACACCCACCCACACCCTGCAGCCAATGAGAGGCATCGAGGTATGCCTTGGACTCTTTGACCTCAAAGTTCACTCCATTCTCCTATACTGCACCTATCTCACTGTATTTCCTGATGGAATGGGGTAAGCATGAGGGTCAAACACCCTAGGCACACCATGACACTTGTCAGTGTCTGCAGGATAGGGTGTGGTGAAATGGCATTGCCATTATGCCTGACAACCCAAAGGCACACCCCACCAATGCCAATGCCAGCAAGCAAACATTCGGCATTGACAAATGCTTGTTGATTTAGCAATAATTCCTTCAAGTCTTTTACTTCTAGTCTCTTTGCTGTCTCCCATCAGCTAGGTAATAAGAACTATAAACAACAAATAAGGTTCAGTTTCAGTGGCTATCCTATTTACTCAGTCATAAGACTATAACAAATGCTAGAGGTTCATCACAGAAACAGAATTTGTCAGTAGAAAAGGACCGCTTGGCCCACCCAGCATATATTGGGAACATTTAAAATGTCATAACTTTTGAATGGATTAATATTTTTTCACCAAACCTTCAAAAGGCACATCTGAGACCAAAAGACATTCTACCCTGAACATTTCCATCCGCAAAATAAAGCCATTTCTGAGACACAGCTGCAGAAAGAAATGTTAAAAAACCCAGATGTGTCTGTCATTTCAACACTTTATTTCTCAGAAACCACTAAACAGATTCCCATGAAATGAGGCAGATCAAGAGATCTACTGATAGAGATTATGCATGCCACATTTCATGCAAATCTGTTCAATGGCTCTAAAGTTATTAAGCTTCAAAGTTTGGACTTTAATATAGAAGTGCAGTTTCACCCTATAAACAGTACATATAAATAAATATATATATATATATATATATATATATATTCATTGTACAAAAAGCAAAAAATGTGGCTTTAGGGTTTTCAACCCTAACATTCCACTCCCCCCTGGAGGTAGCAACTCAGTCGTGGTGTGGGGTTCTCAAACCTAATGCTCACCCCATTCCATCACGCAAAAAGTGCAAGAATACTAAAAACACATAATATATATCTTTATTAATCCAATCCAAAGTTCACAACACACTCTGCTTCACCTCATACCTCTTGGCATCACTGGACTTGAATTCTGACCACAAAAATGCATGGGAGCTCAGGGTTCAGACAACCCTGTGCTCCCACAGCAAAATAGGGAGATGATTATACTATCTCAAAATGTAAGGAAATAAATTTCAAAAAACTTTGTCAATGCACCAGTTAGGGTCAAAGCAACAAAACAGAGAAATGTGGCATTAGGGTTTACAACCCTAAGACCCCTCATCCAGCAGCACATCAGGTATGGGGTGTGACTTGAGGTACTAAAGCCTAATGCTCACCCCATTCTAGTACACTGTACACATCTGACCTTTTTACAGATGGAATGGTGTGAGCATTAGTCTTGAGTACCCAAAGACAGCATTAGGTTTGAGAACCCCACAGCATGCCTGATTTGCTGCCACCAGGATGGGGGTGGGGTGTTAATGTTGAAAACCCTAACACCAAATTTCCCTACTTTTTTTTTGGCTTTAGCGAATCCTAACTAATGCATTAACATAGTTTTTGCAATGAATTTCCTTACTTTTTCAGATAGTGCAATTGTATCCTAAATTGCCTATGGAAGTGCAGGGCCCTCTGGGCTCTGTGTTCCCACACATTCATAGTTTTTGAGATAAAGAAATCATATCCTTTTTAGCCTGTGTATATGTATGTTGTAGTGGGCACTGTGCTTCCATTTGTAGCACCACAACAACTAAATTAAGGAGGTACAAGAAGACAGGGACGGGGAGAACAGGGAGGGGTACCTGAAGGATGCAAAGGAGGCGACAAGGGCTGTGAGGGCAGCTAAGATGACAAAGAAGCTCAGGCTGGTGCAGGCATCAAGGAAGGGGAGAAGGAATTATTCAGGTACATCAGGGAGTAAAAGGGCTGCAAGGAGAATATAGTTAGGATTAGTAAGGGAAGGGGATGGGTGGAAAAGAGAGGCAGAAGTGGCAGATGCAGTAAATGACTACTTCTGTTCAGTTTTTACCAAGGAGAGGGGGGAGAGACATCCAAGGGGGGATTGAAGGCAGGTAAGGATGGGAGGGAGTGTGACAAACAGGGTAATCACAGAGGACAGGGTGCTGGAGGGATTGAGGGCACTGATGGTGGACAAAGCACCAGGGCTGGATGGTAGTCATCCCAGGGTGCTGAAGAAACTGGCAGGGATACGAGCAAGACCATTGACTAACCTCTTCAATGCCTCACTAGATTCGGGGAGGGTACCTCAGGATTGAAGGATGGCTCATGTGGTGCCTCTCCACAAGAGTGGCTCCAAGGATGAACCTGGGAACTATAGACCAATGATCCTCACATCCATTGAGGGGAAGCTGATGGAGACAATCCTGAAGGAGATGTTGGTATCCTTTCAGGAGTCCAGTGGGCTACAGGACAGTAAGCAGTATGACTATGTCACTGGCAGATCATATTAGACCTATCTGGTGGAGTACTATGATTGGGTAACTAGACAAATGGACAAGGGCCATGCTGTGGCTGTCCTGTACCTGGACTTCAGTAAGGCAGTCAACCCAGTGCCACATAGAAGACTGGAAAGTAAGCTTCAAGTGACAGGGGCAGGGGAAAAGCTGGTGGGTTGGGTGGTGAATTGACTAAAAGGGAAGCAGCAGAGGGGGGAACTCTCATCCCCAATGGTGGTGACAAGTGGAGTACAACAGGGCTTGGAGTTGGGGCCTATACTATTTGGAATATTCATTGCATACTTTTCAGTGGGCATCAGGAGCAAAATCTGTCTGTTCACTGATGACACCAAGATGGGGGTGGTGGTAGATGATATAAGGGGGTGGCAAGGACTGTAGGAGGATCTGGCTAAGCTGGAGTCCTGGTTGGACACCTGGCAGCTGGGATTCAACACCAAAAAGTGCAAGGTGCTGCACTTTGGGGCTTTGGGGCTAATAACCAGAAGAGGAGCTATCATCTGGGAGGTGAGTAGTTGGCAGTGACAGAAGAGGAGAAGGATCAGGGGGTGCAAATTACGGGGCCAATGAACAACTCTGCACAATGTAGAAAGGTGGCTGCTAAGGCCAACAGGATGCTAGGTAGTATTGTTAGGGTATCTCCTCAAGGAGGGGGGAGGTGATTCTGCCACTATAGATATTGTTGGTTAGGCCTCACCTGGAGTACTTCATGCAGTTCTGGTGCCCCTACCTGAAGAGGGACATTAAGCTACTGAAGGGGGTGCAACGTAGGATGACAAAAATGATTGAAGGGCTAGGGGTCTTACCTTATGAGAGTAGGTTGAAGGAACTGAACATGTACTCACTGGAAGAGAGGAGGGATGGAGGGATATGACTGAGACCTTCAATTCATGACACGGATAAACAACTCTAGTAAGGAGGGACTATTTAAACTAAGGGAGGGTAGGGACAACCGAGGCCATGATATGAGGTTTGAGGGGGGAAGGTTCAGGAGGGAGATGAGAAGATTCTTTTTTACAGAGAAGGTGGAGGTCAGGTGGAATGCATTGCCAGAGAAGGTGGTATCCAGTAGAACAGTGGGGGGCTTCAAGAGAGGATGGGACAGAGTAAGGGGGAGGGTCAGGGGAGAGGGGCAAGGGGGAAGGGGAGCTGCAAAACAGGAGCTACTAGCTGCACAGCTGAGCAGACTTGGTAGACCGTATGGCCTTTTTCTGCTGGTGAATTTCATATGTTTGTAAATTGCCAGCATAGCCTTCTTATTACCCCACCCCATGTACCTGATAATGAGAATTTTCAAATCACCACCACACCACTGTAATGTAATTCCATGCCACAGGTGTGGAAACACATTTTAACCAGGATTTGAAACATGACATCTGTGACATTCATGAGGCGGCATAAAAAGAAGGCTATGCTGAAAATCTGGTGTGCATATAAAAATTTCAATGAATGACCATAACTGTGGCATTGTTACACAATCTGACCTCAGGTTTTCAACATAGCCTTCTTATGACCCTACCACAAGAACCGTGTCAGGAAAGATTTTCAAATCCTGCTAGAATGGTGAATTTGCCTAGCAACTGTGAGCTGGAGTTGCATAATGACAGTCATATTGTTCATGAGGTGGTATTCCCCAAAAGGCCATGTTGAAAATTTGGTGCCAAAATATGAAAAAATGTCTGAGTTATGCATAAAAGTTGAAACACCCATTGAAATACACTGAACCATATTTACCTTAGTTTCTCACATTGCAGTCACCGATTCCAACAGTAAGATATGTCTTCGGTTGGAGAGTGGATCTCAAACCTGGGACCTATTCAGGTGAGTGAGAGGGTGTGGGGGTGTACTGGGGAGTGTGGGGGGCTGGGTGCACAGTGAGAAGTGAGGGTGGCGGGTCTGATCGGCAAGGGATCATTTTCTTTTTTCACAGTTAAAATATTGGGACAATTATCTTAATTTTTGGAACTTTAACAGCAACAGGGACAGTGATCAGAAGGATGGGGGTGCCACTAGACACCAGGGAATAATTTTAAAATGGAGACAGTGATCAGAAGGGTGGGGGGGTCCACTAGACACCAGGAAATATTTTATTTAATATGGAACAGTGATCAGAAGGGTGGGGATTCCATTAGACACCAGGGAGTCAATAGTTCATTTCCTTGGGGGAGATCAATCTGAGGGTGGGGGGGGGGTGCCACTAGACACTAGGAAAAAGGACTTGCCACCAAGAAGAGGATCCTTTACTGTGACTCATGATAGGCAACAGAATCTTTCTCTGCATCTTCATTCATGGTAAAAGATTTCTAAAACTTAAAAAAAAATAAATTAAAGGACATCTCTTCCACACCTAACTACATAATCCAGTTTACAGGTCCCAATAACCAGGACACATGGGTTAGTTTTTAATAAACACGGTTGTTTTTAAATGATGTATTTCTGTTTTGTCTCGCTAACTGAAAAACAAAATGGAAGGACCCATGAAAAAGGATTTCCCACCTGTGATACAGGATGACCCATCTGCAAAAAGGGATTACGCTTCAGCGAAACAGGATCCTTTTTCATGTTGAACATCTGTAATTTCCCATTGAAAATTATTGGAACTTCAAAACTAAATAGCTTTCAAACGTATTAATATTTTTTCATCTAACCAGCAAAAGGCACATTTGTGAGGCAAAAGGCTTTCTGCCCTGAAAATTTCAGACCACAATTTAAAACAGTTTCTGAGATACAAGTGGACAAAGAAAAACAAAAAAACAGATAAATTTAACAATTTTTCAGACTGCGTGTCTCAGAAATCAAGTAACAGGTTCAAACTAAATTTGCCAAATCAACAGACCTACCCAATGAGATTATGCTTGCAAAATGTCATGAAAATATCTTGAACCATTGCAAAGTTATTAAAGTAGAAAAACTGGGCTTTAACATAGAAGTCATCCCTCAACCCTAACAATAATGGCACTACCATCGCAGTATAATATATGTATATATATATATATATATATATATATATATATATATATATATATATGATACGGTATCTAATAGAATATGGTACAGTAGTGCACCTATAGTTAGGGCTGAGTTGGCTGTTTAATGCTACCCCAGCTAACACTGGGAATTGGGCACCCCAGTGCTGGGATACTATTTGGCAGCATCAGGGGTGGACAGCCCAGTGCCCCATTTATTGGAGAAGGTGGGTGAGCTACCTGTAGGGTAGAAGTGGTCAACAGAAGTGTTATTGGGAGCAGGTACCCTGATTCACTTAGCCGTATAAAATATATACATTAGGAAGTGGTGGTAGGCAATTTGAAGGAAGGGGGTTGGAAAGTGGTCCCAGGGAGCAGTCCCAGGGATGGGCACCCCTGAATGCTTTTACTGTTACAACTGTGGGGATGTATGATGGAGGGTTGCATAAGCTGGAAGGGTGAGGAAATATAAAATAATTAAAAGTGAGATGCAGTAGCTGGCTAGCTAGACAGACAGACAGATAGAGAAAGAGAGAGCCAGCTCACTGCTCTCACTCAAGCCAACAGCACTACTCCAGCTGCAGCTTCACAAACCAAGAGGGTCCTACTGTTCTCATACAGAGAACATAGGTGAATGGCTCCTCTTACTAAGCTGGGCACCCTGGATTTTGGGAGCCCAGAAAAGGTATTTCCGCCATTTTAAAACAAACAAGCAAACAGGCAAACATCAGAATCTAATTAATCTGTTCCCATTTGACTAGGTTCAGGTGTTGATTTTTTTAAACAATGCTGTTATATGTTTTCCATGTGTTTTTATTTTGTAGGAAAAAACAAGATGGTGGCTTTCATGACTCAAACGTTTTTATGGATTGTGAGAAGCAAGTGGTGAGGAAGCTAAAAGCTCTCATGACCCCAAATGTTGCAGGTTATATCAAAGGGTTATCCAAAAACCCTACTGAAAGTGTTCATAAAACAAAATTAACTACTTATAACTCTGTAACCATTTAATGTTTTTTTCACGAAACTTTAAAAATACACTACCTTGGCACAGGCCGCTTCTACCACCAGCATTTAGGAATTGTTTTTTTTTTGGTATATCAATGTTTTCCTTTTTTTATTTATTGAGATATTCAGAAAGACCTTTGAGTCAAAGTTTCATTTACAAAGGTTCCATGTCATACATAGAAGGTACAGGGACAATATTTTTTACAGATTGCAGTACATTACATTACATAACATTGGTTACACATTTGTTCAGTGAGTGACTACCATTTCCAGATAACATGATTTACAATGATTCACACAGCGATAAGGTAGCAGAGAGGTTCTGAAGGAGGTTGTTTGTCAAATAATTAGTTTAATATTGAGTTTAATGCAGCAAATCATACAACAGAATGTAACACAGTAATATACAAATTATCATAAAGGCAATTCCATACTATGGATCTGGGTTGTAAGACAGAATCTGACATACAGAAGTATAGGTAAAGACCTTGGGGTGAGGGGATTCACAAAACAATCTGAAGGTGCAAAATCTTCCCTAAGTCCCCAAAAGTTCCATAGATGTGGGAAAAAAAGGGGATATTTCTCTGAATGCTATAGACAAAACTTCCACAGCTGGGGAAAAAATACATTATGGACTGTGGAAAAAAAGTGCAGCTATGGACATTCCTGAGGAAAAAAGTCATTGATAAGTATGGCACATCCCCTTAAAGGCTATTCTCAGTCAGTGTTTTTCCGCAGTTACAGAAAAAATGTTGCACACATGAGAGTGAGATGTAACACTCGCTGAGCAAAATGCAATGCCCCAACAATTGGAATACAACTATAGTGGAGGCCAGGCAAAACTAATAGCAAACCAGTGGGTGTATATCAGTGGCAGTTGCTATAGCAACACTAGCACACATTGTCATTGAAATACAGTAAACAACCACCACCAGACCCAGTGAGCCCATGAAGGAGCCCCACAGGCTGTAGAGGCTGAACAGCCTGCAGTGAGTGCTGCTGCAGTAAGCAACAGAAACACTCCAGGGAGAGATACAACTATCAGTTACAGACAGCAACTGTGGTGCATGGTTTTGCTGGTCCCAGTGGTCCAAGTTGAGGGAATGGTTGCTGGTCTCTCTGTGGGTACTTGCAGCTATATCTATGGCAAGCCTGTCAAAGTCTGCTGCTCTGGCTAATATGGATCACTATTGTTGTGCCTTCTAAGCCTTTTCCGCAGCTGCGGATCTGCAGTTGCAGATTTTCAGCACTTGCAGAATTTCTGCAGCTGCTGAATTTCAGCAATTGCTTTTTTTTTTGGATTTCTGCATGTGTGCAATTTTTCTTTCAGAATATCCTGCACCAGCGTTTCTGCAGTACTACAGGCCTTTTTCTTGCAGCTGTAGGACTTTTGGCTGTCTTTGTGAATCCTGCCCCTTATTCACTAAGCACCATATAATTTAGAACTGACCATCAAAAACATACACAAGGCCGGCCTGTCAGTGCAGCGATTAGATTTCAGCTTCTGATGCCAGTGACCTGAGTTCAGGAATGGACTCAGGTTGCCAGACGGCCAGCCGGGGAAGAAGGCTGGAGCATCTGAAGACTGCTCACCTTCTCCGGAGAGGGAGGGGGGAGATGTGGTCTGTTGACTTCTGACTCCAGGTGGAGGCCAGGGGTACAGCAGGTACACTGAGTTACTGACTGGGGTGTGTGGCAGATGTTGGCCTATGCCTTGACATCATGGAATGCCACACCTCAAAGAGAAAAAGGGAAAAAGTTCTCCTCTGCTCAACTGGATGATGGCCATCCAATCCCCTCCACTGCCACGAGTGCCCTGGTCGGGCCCCAGAGACCACCTCAGCAGCACCAGAGGGACCAAGTAGTTGCACTTGCCAGCCCCTACTGGCACCTTTCTCCTTAGAGGAGGAGGACCCATCTGGTGAAGGGTTACACTGGATTACCCCATGAGTGGCTGCCACCTGAGGTGGGGAATGGTGGCAACAGCAGAGGTACCAGCGAGAGGTAGGAGGAGAGACCATAGATGGCCTGAAGGAGAGGCTGACAGGAGAGACATGGAGGATGCGGGAAAAAAAGATACATAAAGGCTACTCAGCAACATACAAGAATTGTAACAAGAAGAAAAAGAACCATGGCAACATCTTATCAAGACCCTGTAACCCCATGTAAGATATGACCTGAAAAAAAGAGCCTGCATATTCCCATCTTATATGTAAACAATAAACTAAAGTGTTCTAACATATTAGTCATCCCACCATCTACAAAGCATACTAGTATTGATCTTAAGTCACCCTAAAATGGGAAAGTCAGCATCCCCATGCTAACTGAAAAATTGTAAGCTTCTTTTTCTCCAAAATAACACTTGTTGGAAAGAGGCAGCTTTAGACATGGCCAACTTGTATAGCTGGGAGGGGAAGTTGACTTCCAATTACATAAAAGTAACCTCTTGGCCTCCAAAACCACTGAATTGAAAAACAATTTGTACTTCAAAACCAATCGATGAAGTAAAAGAGGGTCCCCCAGGATCCAGAAACATAGGCTATGAGGTAAGGAAATATTAAGAATGTCCTCTGTAGTCTGAATGATTTTCTCCCACTACTCCTTAAGTAAGAGAGGTTCCCCCAGTATGTGGTAAGTTCATTCGGACACCTCAAGCAGACATTAGAGGTGGCCAGACCCATTGAATCCAGTCGATCTGGAGTCCTGTACCACAGGCTTAGGACCTTCTTGTGTATGAGTTGTGGCCTTGGGTCAGGTAAAGCTTGATGTGCTTCAACCCAACAACATGCCCAAGTGGCTTCCACAATGGTGTACTGCAATACCAGTGATCATTTAAGTCTGTGGGTGTCCCAATTAGGCAAATGGAGTTCCAACATTAACTTACATATAAGACTCGTCTGGCCTTTAGGGAGCTGAATCCACCTCAGTAAATGTTTAACTAGTTCTGTTTGGTTTAATACATAATCTTTTGTAAACCAAGGCTGAAACACATGGCGTAGCTGCAGGTATCTCCAGAGGTCTCAGGTAGGCAAGAAATACTCATGCTGCAGTTGATAAAAAGCCTTGAGAACCCCTGTTTCTGGATTAAAGAGGTCTCCCACCAGTCGAATCCCACTGGAAATCCATGAATACCAGTGGATCTGAGAGCCTCCTATATGGATACTAGGGTTAATCCAACAGGAGTCAAACAGACCCAGATAATCAGGACTCCATTTAAACATCTTCAACAACTTTTTCCAGCACTGTTGTGTAACTTCCATAGGGAGAGTATATTTATTAGAATCAGGGTGGGTATCTCTGAGTGTTACTAGTAGTGGTGTTTTGCCCAGTGTAACCTGCTTAATATCCACCCAAAGTAATAATCTCCATCAGGATGGGGCTATCCACTGTATTACATGCTTAATACGCAACCCCTCATGGTATGCCCAAGGCCACAGCATGCTCCAGGGGCCTGTAGGGTCCTACTAGCAAACCACGATGTCCTCCCATCCAGAATAAAATGAAAAAACAATCTATCAATTTTATCCTATAAGCCCGAGGAGTTAGTCATGGGTAGATTACTCAAACAATAAAATAGCTTGGGGAATGCCATTAACTTTATAGCAGCCACCCTACCCGGGAGAGTCAGGTGCAGTTTTGTTCATCTGTTGAAATCTAATGTCACATTGGCCAACACCTCTAATATATTTCTAGAACACATATTGCGCACTTCCCATGAGAAGTACATACTTACGTATCTTATGTCCCCAGGTGACCATTTTAATAATGGTGTTTGGAAAGACGCCCATTTAGGATTACCTTGATATAGGAATACAGTCTCAGTTTTGATCCAGTTAACCTTTAGGCCCAAGATTGCTATGAATGCATTGAAGACCTTCCAAGTAGTATGAAGGGAGGTTTCGACCTCAGATAGTAACAAAAGCAAATCGTCAACATAGAGTAAAGTAGGAAAAGACCAAGTACCCACCTTAATACCATGAAATTCTGGATGCTGCCTTGTGGCTGTGTTTAAAGGCTCCATAGCTAATAGGAGCAGTAAAGGACTTAATGGGCATCCCTATCAAGTGCCACAAAATAAATTAATGGGTTCCAATAATACTCCATTCGCAATTACCCTAGCCTTTGGGAAGGTATATAAACAATGAACCCATGCCTGGAAAGCTGGTCCAATGCACACAACCAAAAGAACATAGAATAAATAATTCCATTCAGTGGAATCAAAAGCCTTTTTGCCATCTATTGCCACTATGGCAACTGATTCTGGAACCCTAGTGGCAACTTGAATTAAATCCACCATTTCCCTGCCTACCCTTCATAAAACTGGCCTGAGACTTATGTACTAAAAGCAGAAGAGCTGTTTCCAGTTGTATTACCAACATTTTAGCTAAAATTTTACAAGCCACATTCAGCAAAGAAATAGGTCTATAGTTGGCACAACAAGTTGGATCTTTATTCGGTTTAGGCAGGACAGTGATAGCGGCCTCCTACATTGACAGAGACATGGAGCCAGCCTCTCTTATATGTCAAAAAAGTTCAAGTAGATGGGGTAATAACTCCTTCTGGAAGGCCTGGTAAAAGTCAGTACTAAGACTATGCGGTCCAGGGTCCTTAACCCCAGTTAATTGATGGATAGCCAATTGGATCTCAGCAAGGGATATATTCTCATCTAGAGCCTGAATAACTTCTGGTGGTAGATAGGGCAATATAATTCCTGCAAAAAAGGAATCATAATCACTCTGGGAAGGGAAAATAGATGAACCATTTAAGGTTTGGCAGTATTCCTGAAATAAACCCGAGATCTGTTGTGGATTCACGTCTATGAGGTCCCCATCCTGCTTCACGTAAGAGATTTGGGTCTCCATGGACTTTCTTTTTAGCCAGTAGACAAACAACTTCCTGGCATTATCCCCTGACTCCCAATAAGCTTGCTTCATGAAAAACAGGGCCCTTGAGGCTTGCTGATAATAAATTGTATTCAACCTGTATTTGAGCTCTAAAAGTTCCTGAATCTGATTCAAACTATCTGAGGGCTTTTGATAAAAGTCATCCTCCAGTAGTGTTGTGTGAAATTGGAAAATTTTGCCTGGTGAAATATTTTGCGGAATTTGCGCATTTTGCGAAATATTTTGCCAGGCGAAATGCGAAATTTTGACCTTTTGGATGGGCAAATGTTTGCCCTCAAACTGGCAAAATTTGCAGCTAGCTGGCCAACTTTCATCACCCATGGGTGAAATTTCTTGATTTTGCCACCGGGCCCCCAGTCCTTCGAAAAAAAAAAAAACAACAATCCCTCCCCTGTCCTTGGTGTCTAGTGGTCCCTTGTGCTGGCCGATCACCAGCAAAATTCAAATCAAGAGAAACCTCCCCCCATCACCCTGAGCCCCAGCCCCCAATAGTAGCAAAAAAAGGAAACAACAATCCCCATTCATGTCCCTGTTGACTAGTGGTCCCACCCAGGCCAATCACCAGCTGAATTCAAGTCAAGAACCCTTCCTCCCTCCAGTCACCCTGAGTCCCAGTTCCCAATCTTTAAAAAAAAAAAAATCCCCTTCCCTCTCCTTGGTGTCTAGTGGACCCCCCACCCTGCGTTACGTTAGAGCCCACCTTGCTTCCCCCAGTACTCTGATCGAGCCACCAGCACAGAACTGCACTCATCTCCATGGCCTGCAGCCCGTCTGAGCACTCAATAAATGAGCTCGGAATGCATGCGCTCATTCATTGAGCACTGAGATGGGCTGCTGGCCATGAAGATGAGTGGAGTTCTGTGCTGGTGGCCAGATCGGGGTACTGGGGGAGAGCAAGGTGGGCTCTGACTTAACACAGGGTGGGGGGTCCATTAGACACCAGGGACAGGGGAGAGGATTTTTTTTTTCAGAGATTGGGGACCAGGGCACAGGGTGACTGGGAGGGGGTTGGAGGGTTCTTGATTTGAATTTGGCTGGTGATCAGATGGGAGGGGGACCACTAGACACCAGGAGGGGGTATAAATTCACACAATGGCCATATATGCATGCAGGTGACATTGTGGACAAAATATTGCCACAATTTCGTGAAATATTTTGCCGGTGAAAAGAAATTTCACAACATCTCTATCCTCCAATGCTTTAATATGATTAGCTAATGTGGGAATTTCTTGCTTCTGCATTTTATTCTCTTTAGAAGCATAAGAAATAACCCAGCCACTGATAAACACTTTGAACACATTCCAAAGGGTAAAGGAGGAAATGTTGGGATCATCTTTAGTTTGAAAATAAAAACTCATTTTAGACTTTAACCACTCATGGAACCCTTCAGAGCATAAAAGACAGGACTGAAATGCCAGCTATGAGATCTAGGAACACTCCCTTTTGGAACTCAAACTAAGCTAACAGGGGCATGGTCCAAAATTAAAATAAGAAATATGGCCAAATTCAGCACATTGGAAAACAGCGGGGAACTACCTAGAATAAAATCTAACCTACTGCAGATATGAAATCTATGCAAAAGAAAAGTATAACTCCAGTCTTTGGGGTGGAATTACCTCCAATACTCCACTAAATTAAATTCTAAGTGTATTTGAGCCAACAATGCTCTAGAGCACTAGTGTGAAGGGGGGCCCTTTGCTTGTGGGGTTCTACTGACAAAAGGATCCTAAACAAAGTTAACCCCCCCCCCCAACTAAGATATACATAAGAGATTGATATCATTCTGCAATATTTTGTGCAATTTGTGAGAATAAATTCTGGGGTGTCAATGTTAGGAGCATAAATGGTAAATAAAAAAGGTCTAACTCCAAACAAAGTCCCCACAATAAAAATACTACAGCCTTCGCTGTCCAAGGAGGTAGGTTCAACCTGAAAAGGGCAGCCCTTTTTAAGAAGTATCAAAGCACCTCACTTTTTAAAATAATAAGTACTAGAGAAGGCCATACCCACCCAACCTTGCAGCAGCATATATGCCTCTGCCTTTATTAGGCGAGTTTCTTGGAGAAGAGCAATATCACAATTACAAGACCCAAATATGAAAGTACTACCTTCCGCTTAATGGGTTATTTATCCCCTGAACATTCCATGTAATTATTATGATATCAGCCATTTTTAACAGTAATTAAAAATCTGAAACAGAATAATGTAGTGCAGGATTAATCTAATGATGCTAACAGAACACAGGTAATATAGCAAGATGATGCCATGTTTACGATTTTTTTCCCCTAAATTTTGTGAAGGATAAATAGGGAATCTCACAAAATTGCATGGCAAATTCGTCAGTATTACTGTATTTTGTACCAAATAGGTTCATACAGATCACTTATAACCAGAGCAAATAAGCAAATGTGATCAAAATGAACAAGTCCCCCAACCCAAACGATGATGAACCTGTAACTAGAGACTTGTTACTCAATCCCAAATATAAACAAACCCAGAATAAATGCAAAAAGATAAAGCCCCCAACAATTGTAGGATCAATCATAGTGGAAAAATATACAACAATACTATTAGAGGACCAGCATACTCTGAAAATTATCCTAGTGAGGGAAAGATGACCCCAAGCTCAGAAACTAGTACCTGGGTAACCAATACCATTAGGCAATATAAAACAAAAAGCTTAAGAAATGGGAACCTAGTGGCTGATGGAAGTATCCCATCCAAGCCCCCCCATTCCCCAACTGGCTTAACTACGAGCAAACAATCCCAATGTTTGTAGTGGCTCCTTACAAGGTTGCCCAAAACTCTTGCCACCCATATCTTAACTCAATTACAGATTGTGGCCAAACTGGTAGGAATATGGTGCATGCCGTCTAAACAAAATATCAGCAAAGATTAGCACTACAGTTAATAATGTCCAAGTTTATAAAATTGAGCATTAAAACAGAAAAAAGTAATGTAAGAGGGCTGAAAGGGGAATGGAATCAGTCTCATTTCAGGGAAGTGACTGTGATTTTTGCTAATTTTATTACTGGTATTATTGTCTCTTTTCCAGCTTAGTGCTGATTTCAATTGGTACCAGGTTGCTTTTCTGGCTTCATTTGGAAAGGTACCTGTTTGGGGGAATTTGTGTTGCAGCTGAGTGTTTCTAGGTTTTTTTTGCTGGTGTAGCTGACTGTCTCTGGAGGTCAGGAGGTAGAAATCAGATTAATTTCATTGCAAACCCTGCTCATTGCTTGTTTTAGTTATTTCATACTGCTTATTTCACATGAGCTACTCTTCTACTTCTCTAGGGTATGATGTCTGTAACTCTGGGAATCTGAGGCAGATTAATGTGGGATCAAGGAACTATGACTCTGGGGACTTGAGACTGAGTAACAGGGAATCTAGTACTGTGAGAAGGGAAATCTGGGAATTTGAAGCTAATTGGGTAATAACTGTGACTCTTATACCATTGTAATAATAAAGAGGCTAGGGCAGCATCATAGAAGGAAAATAGAGCAGGGCAGGGAAGGACGTATTAGAGGGGGGAATGGCAACTTGTGGGGTTTTCGGGGACAGCGTAATGGTAGATGGGATAGGGGGCAGCGAGAGACTTGGAGAACCCACATGGGTAGCATAGCTGTGGGCGGTCAGTGGAGGGGGACAGAGGAGAGAATGGAGAGGGGAAAATGATTGGGAAAGTCAATGGAATTGACAGGGAATGGTGATGCACCAGGGGGAGGGACAGTGGCAGCATAAGGGGAGGGGGATCGGTGGCAGGAGGGGAGTAGGGAATATGAAAGAGGGAGGATTGTGGGATGTAAACCCTGTGGAGCAGCCATATTCAAGAGCACCATGTGGAGACTGGGGGAGTGCCCAGTTTGTCAAAGGATGGGGAGGCTGGAATAAGAGTTTTTAAGGTTAAAGATGGAAATGTCTTGGACAGAAAGAGAAGAGGAAATGGGAAGCACAAACTGTAACTGGGTAAACAGAAGGAGGGACAGGGGTAGGGACTGGAGATGGAGAGAAAAATCCACACAGGGGACAGGAGGGGGGTTACAAGTACAGGAGATAGGGGGCCAAAAGGAACGGGGCTAGAGTTACTGCATATAGATATACAATAGGCTCAGACAGGTACTGGCCAGTGATGGGAATGATGGCTAGGAGAGAAGGTGCTGTGGAAGAACAACCCAAAGTAATAGAGATAAATAGGACAGGTGGAGTGAGAAGGGAAAAAAACCTAATGTGTGTCCAGACAGAATGAGCACAGGAGGGAGTACTGATGAGGGTAGTATAACAGGGGCAACAGGGGGGAACAGTGTACAGGAGGAAGAAGGAGTTAGGACAGGGAGAGGAAAAGAGGATGGGAGGGTTGACAAGGAAAAAAGGGTTGGGATCTTAGTATTAGGGGACTCAATACTGAGAGGGGTCAGGTGGGTAGCAAGAGAGAGAGGCATAGTCGGGTCTGGGTGGAAGCCATGCCAGAAATGAAAGCAGAAAGGTTGGGGCAATCAGTACTAAAATAAGCCAGAAAGGGCAGGGAAAAACCACATCTAATTCTGCACCTGGGGATGAATGGCCTAGCTGATGGGATTGTAGATGAGTTGAACAGGAGGTTTGAGGATTTAGGTTCAGTTTGTGAGGGGCTGAAGATCAGTTACCTTCTCTGAGGTACTTCAAGTCCCAAGGGCAAGTACATAGAAACATAGAAACATAGAATTTGACAGCAGATAAGGACCACTTGGCCCACCCAGTCTGCCCATTTCCCTACCTAATGGATAAGCTGAAGATCCTAGTTAACCAGCAGCCTACTTCTTCCTACCCCCACCCTCTAGAATTGCCTTATGACTGTCCCATGCATGCTTGAATTCCATCACTGTTTTTGACTCCACAACCTCCTCCGGAAGGCCGTTCCATGCATCCACAACCCTCTCTGTGAAAAAATACTTCCTTAAATTACCTCTGAGCTGCCCCCCTCTCTATCTTCAAATTGTGCCCCCTTGTTCTTGCACCTCTTTTTTTGAAAGATGCTACCCTCTTGTACAGCAAGGAAACTGAGGATTCAGGAGTTTAACGAATGGCTGGTAACCTGTGTCAGGAAAAAGGGTATGGGCTGGTAGTAGTGTGGGGGTGATCTGGGAGGACAGCAGTCTATATGCTAAAGTTAGACTGCACTTATATGAAGAGGAGAAGAAAGTACTGAAGCAAAAGCTTGGGGAGTATATTGAGGATAATTTAAACTAGGAAAGGGGGTGTGGCAGAAGGGATCAAGATGATCAGAGGCCTCGGGATGGGAAATCATATGGGCTTAACCCCCATAACAGTGAGATAAGGCGAGGGGCAAACAATACAGGGAAGGCCTTAAAGGGAGAGGAGGAAGGAGTGGGAGGAGAAAGAAAGGGGATGGAGGGTGGTATCTTTAGTTATGCTAGACATCTGGGGAATAAAAATGTGGAACTACAGGTTCTCATGGTGGGGGGCTGGACATCTCAGCCATCATCGAGACATGGGCCACTGGAAACTATGACTGGGACCTGATGGTTCCAGGTTACAGACTATTCTGCAAGGATGGAGTTAAGGGGAAAGGAGGGGGGTAGAGCTCTATGTGATGGAGGAGCTAAAGTGTATTAGTGAAGAGGGGGAGGAGGGAGATACAGAGGCTCAATGGATGCAAATCCAAGATTCAAAAAATAGGACTCTGATTGGGGGTGGTGTACAGGCTGCCCTCCCAATTGAAAGAGACAGATAGGGTATTGGTGGAACAGATGTGGAGGAACTGTGGGATGGGTGGGCTGGTGATAGAAGGTGACTTCAACCTGCTGGGAGTGGAGTGTGGGACACCTGCTATCAAGTGAAAAAGGGAACAGATAATGCTAGATGCCTTCCAGGATAATTTCCTGATGCAGTTGGTCAGCGAACCAACTAAAGAAGGGAATTCCCTTGACCTTGTACTGTCTAAACGGGGTGTAGGTGAGGGATCTGAGGGTGGAGGAACCACTGGCGAGGAGTGACCACCAGACAGTATGGTTCCAGTTGCAGCTGGGCAGGGAGAGGGGGCACCTGGCACAAAGGTACTAGACTTTAGAATGGCTGACTTCAAAGAGATGGGTGAAGTGATTCAAGGGTTCCTGGACAGAACTCAGCCTAATATGAACATGATCAGAGGTGGGAACTCATTAAGCTAGGGATAGTGGAGACAACAAATTCCTGTAGCAAGGTCAAAGTAAAAAGACTAAAGTGAAGAAACCTAGCTGGATGACCAAGGGTGTCATAGACAGGGTGAGGAGGAAAAGAGTCACCTATAGGAGATACAGGATAACAGGGAGGAGGTAGGACAGGGAAGAGTACCTGAAGGAAGCAAAGGAGGTGACCAGGGAAGTAAGGGCAGCAAAGGTGTCAAGCAAGCTCAGGCTAGCAAAGGGAATTAAGGAGGGGGAAAAAAGCTTCTTCAGGTACATCAGGCAGAAAAGTGGTTGTAAGGACCAAATAGTAAGGATTAAGAAGGAGGGGGAATGGGTGGAGAAAGGGGGCCAAAAGGCAGAAGTGCTTAATGACTACTGCCAGTTTTTACTAAAAGAAGAGGGGGGAAATACCTAAGGTTGGGGGGAGGATAGAATCAGAGGGGGAGGGTTGATGGACGGTGAAATCACAGAAGGTAGAGTGCTAGAAGGGTTAAGGGCACTGAGGGTGGACAAGGCAACAAGACTAGATGGCATACACCCCAAGGTACTGAATGAGTTGGCAGAGGTCCTGGAAGGCCCATTGGCAGGCCTATTTAATGCCTTTCTGGACTCAGGGTGTGTACCTCAGGATTGGAGGATGGCTCACGTGGTTCTACTCTATAAGAGTGGTCCCAAAGATGAACCAGGGAACTATAGACTCTCACATCCATAATGGAGAAACTGATGGAAACAATCCTGAAGGAGAGGCTGGTAACCCTGCTGAAACATAGAAATATAGAATTTGACGGCAGATAAGGACCGCTTAGCCCACCTAGTCTGCCCATTTTCCTACCTAACAGATAAGCTGCAGATCCTAATTAACCAACAGCTTACTTCCTCTTACCCCCCACTAGGACTGCCTTATGTCTGTCTCATGCATTCTTGAATTCCCCCACTGTTCTTGACTCCACGACCTCCTCAGGGAGGCTGTTCCATGCATCCACAACCCTCTCTGTGAAAAATATTTCCTCACATTACCTCTGAGCCATCCTCCCTCTATCTTCAAATTGTGCCCCCTTGTTCTTGCACATCTCTTTTTCTGAAAGATGCCACCCTCTTGGACTTTGTTGATTCCTTGAGGTACTTGAAAGTTTCTATCATGTCCCCTCTCTCCCTCCTTTCCTCAAGGGTATACATTTTAAGCTCCTTTAATCTTTCTTCAGTATGTCTTCTGGTGCAGACCCTGCACCATTTTGGTTGCCCTCCTCTGGACAGCCTCCACTCTGTCTATGTCTTTGCGGAGATGGGGTCTCCAAAACTGGATGCACTACTCCAGATGGGGTCTCACCAACTCTCTGTACAGAGGGATAACAACTTCCTGTTTTCTACTATTGATGCCTCTCCCTATGCATCCCAGTATCCCCCCAGCCTTCCTTACTGTCTTCTCACATTGCTTGCCCACCTTTAGGTCATCTGATATAATTACCCCGAGGTCTGTTTCCATTTTTACTGTTGTCAGTATCTCACCCCCCATTGTGTACTCTTGCCCTGGGTTTTTGTTTCCCAGCTACATTACCTTGCACTTCTTTACATTGAATCTGAGCTGCCATACATTTGACCATTCCTCCAACCTTGCCAAGTCCCTTCTCATCCTTTCCACTCCATCTGGTGTATCAACCCTGTTGCAGATCTTTGTGTCATCTGCAAAGAGACATACTTTTCCTTCCAGTTCCTCTGCAATGTCACTTATAAAGACATTAAAAAGGACCGGTCCCAGTACTGAACCCTGCGGTACCCCACTAGTAACCCTCCTTTCTTCACTGTGGACTCCATTTACTACTACCCTTTGAGTCCTGTTGTCTAGCCAATTTTTTATCCAGGCTACCACCTTGGGACCCACTCCAAGGCTGGCTAACTTGTGTATTAATCTTTTGTGTGGGACTGTATCAAATACCTTGCTAAAATCTAGGTAAGCTATGTCCACAACCCTCCTGGTCTACTACTTTGGTCACCCAGTCAAAGAAATCTATTTGATTCGTCTGACACGACCTTCCCATCATGAATCCATGCTGCCTTGGGTCCTCTGCCCCACTGGCCTATAGGTACTCAACAATTCTTTCCTTCAGAAGTGATTCCATCATTTTACCTACTACTGAAGTCAAACTAACAGGTCTGTAGTTTTCTGCCTCTGTCCTGCTCCCACTTTTGTGAAGAGGAATCACATCCGCCCTCCTCCAGTCCTCAGGTACCACCCCATCCTCCCATGATTTGTTAAAGAGAGTAGTCAGAGGTGTCATTAGTTCCACCCTTAGTTCTTTTAGAATTCTTGGGTGAATCCCATCAGGCCCCATTGCTTTGTCCACCTTCAATTTTATTAGTTCTTTCAGAACCCTTTCTTCTGTAAATGGACTGGTATCGACCCCCGTCTTCAGAGTGTTTCTCTTGTTTGGTTTAGGTACTTCCCCCTCCTCTTCCTTTGTGAATACAGAGCAGAAATATTCGTATGCTGGAGGTCATTGGGGGGGCAGGACAGTCTGTAGCATGGCTTTGTCAAGGGCAGATCCTGCCAGACCAACCTAGTGTACTACTATGACTGGGTGACTAGGGAAATGGACAAAGAGCACGTGGTAGATGTACAGTACCAGGACATCAGTAAGGCATTAGACTCAGTGCCACAAGGAAGATGAGCATGTAAGCTAAGCGGCACAGGGGCAGGGGCACAATTGGTGGGATAGGTAGAGAACTGGCTGCAGGGATGGCAGCAGACGGTGGTGGTGGGAGAAGAGTTATCACCCCCAAGGGCAGTGACGAGTGGAGTCCCACAGGGTCAGTGCTGGGGCCAGTGTTACTTGAGGTATTTACTGCAGACATCTTGGTAGGCATAAATAGCAATATCAATCTATTTGCAGACAACACCAACATGGGAGCAGTGGCGGATGACCAAGGAGGGGGTGGCAGGGATTGCAGGAAGATCTAACAAGGCTGGAGACATGGTCTGACACCTGGCAACTTGGTTTCAATGGCAAAAAATGAAAGGTGCTGCATTTCAGGGAAAATAATCCAAAGAGGAGCTACCATCTTGGGGGGGGGAAGGTACAGCTAGCTGCGACTGAAGAGGAGAAAGATCTGGAGGTGCTCATAGCGGGAGCAATGAATAACTCTGCACAGTGTAGGAAAGCAGCAGCAGTGGCCAAAAAGATGTTGGGTTGTATTGCAAGGGGTATAACCTCTAGGACGAGGGAGGTGATTCTGCCATAATACAGATCGCTGCTCAGACCCCACCTGGAGTATTACATTCATGTCTGGTGCCCTTACCTAAAGAGGGACATTAGATTGCTGGAAGGGGTACAACACTGAACAACAAAGATGATCCAGGATCTGGGGGAGTTAACATATGAGGTTAGACTGAGGGAGATGAACATGTACTCTCTGGAGGAGAGGAGGGACAGGGGGATATGATTGAGACCTTTAAGTAAATGAGAAGAATAAACAGGGCAGGCACCGAGGTACTGTTCAAGGGGAAGGTGTCAGTGGCTCACTAGGTAGCACACTCGCCTCTGAGGCTGGGAGATCAGAAGGCTTTGGGTTCTATCCCCACAGAAGGTACTTGGGTTAAATCCCAATACTGACACTGTAGTGCAGCATGAGGAGGGGTGCTGCACTCCTGAGGTGCCATCTTTCGGATGAGACGTTAAACCGAGGTCCCATCTGCCTGTTCTGATCGTAGTTCAGGTGGATGTTAAAGATCCCATGGCACTTCTCAAAAAGAGTAGGGGAATTTTTATTAGAAAAAGGACTACAGGCAAAGCATTTACAGAATACATCATAACTAAATCTAAATCATGCAGAAGCAAATTTCACAAAGACAAAACAGAATTGAGTACAAATTAAAACAAAAACATAGTTAAGGAGGCTTAAACCAGGACTTGCAATTAATCCAAAGGAGCTTACATGTTGCTTCTGATTATCATATACAATCCAATTTCCACACCTTATTTAGAGAAATAGCAATATTCCGAAAAATGTCAAAATAAGATACCATATTTTGCTGTGTAAGCCAAACACAGCGGGCTTGCCATAAGTAATACTGTATAACAGGCAAAAACCGCAAAGATTGTTTCATTATGGTATTTCTCCCCTTCCCCTGTTGGATACTCATATATAAGCATAGAATTTGATAATTAACTAAACAAAGGTTCTTTCCATTCTTGTGCCAGGAACTACCAAAATAGGCTGGCATAATTACATTCTAAAAAAAGGTGCTCCTCTGTTTCCAAGATAATTCACACGTGATTCTCTTAAACAATATATATCATTCACCTGTTTATGCTTATTATTATTGTGTACATTCAATTTCACATGCAGGGTGAGCCATACAGTATCCCATACAAAGGCTGGAAGCCTTTTGGAAGTTAACATAGCAAAATTAAAGGGGGAGCATCCGGGGAACAATCAGCTAAGGAAATGGCTTCCCTCCTTTCCTGAAGAATTATGTGAGAGTATATCTGTTTCCTGGATTTAGTCTATATAGAAACATAGAGGTTGATGGCAGATAAAGACCGCAAGGCCCATCCAGTCTGCCCATTTATTTTTCTACCTTGTAAATGTGCCATTGGCCTTTGCTCTGTCAGTTGCCTATCTATTCATACTCATCTGTATTGCTCCCTTATGCCTATCCCATGCCTGTTTGAAGCCCTGCTCTGTACTCATAGCCACTACTTCCTGAGGTAGGCCATTCCATGCATCCACCACTCTTTCTATGAAAAAGAATTTCCTCACATTCTCCCATAATCAGCCTCCCTCAAATCTCATGCTGTGTCCTCTTGTCCTGCTATTTTTCTTACAATTAAACATGTTAGAATCTTTCACCTTGTTAATGCCCTTAAGGTGTTTGAATGTTTCGATCATATTACCTCTCTCCCTCCTTTGCTCAAGGGTATGCATACTGAGCTCTGTTAATCCGTCCTCATATGTCTTCTGATGCAGTCCCTGCACCATTTTGGTTGGCCTTCTCTGGACTGCCTCAATTTGGTTAATGTCCTTGTGAAGGTGTGGCCTCCAGTACTGCATGCAGTACTCTAGATGGGGCCTAGCCAGTGTCTTGTAAAGAGTGATTATTACCTCTCTTTTACGACTTGTGATACCCCTACTAATACACCCTAACATCCTCCTAGCCTTACCTACTGCTTTAGAGGTCTGCTTGGATGATTTCAGGTCATCGGTGATGATGATGCCCAAGTCTCTTTCTTCCTTTGTGACTGCCAGCAATTCCCCTCCCAGCCTATAGGTGGCTTCGGGGTTTCTTTTCCCTATGTGCATGATCTTGCACTTCTTTGCATTAAATCCCAGTTGCCACTCTTCTGACCATTTTGCTAGCTTATCCAGATCTCTTCTCATTCTGCCCACCCCATCTGGATCATCTACTCTGTTGCAGATGTTGGTGTCATCTGCAAACAGACAAGCCTTACCCTCTAGTCCATCTGCAATGTCACTAATGAAGATGTTGAAGAGGACTGGCCCCAGGACTGATCCCTGAAGTACCCCACTTGTGACTTGCATCTCTTCTGACTGTATACCATTTACCACCACTCTCTGTTTCTGCCCGTCAACCAGTTTGCAACCTAGTTGACCAACTTATGACCCACCCCAAGCCTACCCAGCTTATTTATCAATCTTCTATGTGGAACAGTGTCGAAAGCTTTGCTGAAGTCAAGGTAGGCGACATCAACCACTCCCCCTTGGTCCACCACTCTGGTTACCCAGTCAAAGAAATCTAGGAGGTTAGTTTGACAGGATCTTCCTTTTGTAAACCCATGCTGTCTTGGATCCTGTGCCCCTATGGATTCCAGGAGTTGCACTATTCTTTCCTTAAGGAGTGCCTCCACAATCTTGCCCAGTACTGAGGTAAGACTGACAGGTTTGTAGTTCCCTGCCTCCTCCCTGCTACCACTCTTGTAGAGCGGGATCACATGAGCCCTTCTCCAGTCTTCTGGGACCTCTCCTGTGCTCAGAGACTCACCAAACAGTTCTGCTAATGGCTTTGCTAGTTCCACCCTTAGCTCCTTAAGTATCCTGGGATGTATGCCATCAGGTCCCATTGCCTTGTCCACCCTGAGCTTAGCGAGCTCTTGTAGGACCCTTTCTTTTGTGAAGGGAGTAGTGCTCACCTCCCTCCCTCCCCCCTGTGTCCATGGTGCTGAGCTGTGGGCCTTGTCCTACCTTCTCTTCAGTAAATGCAGTACTGAGCAAAAGTATATATTTAGGATAGATGCCTTTACAGGGTCCTCCTCTGCACATGCCCCCTTTTCTCCTTTGAGCTTAGCAATACCCTCTCTGGACTTTCTCCTTTCACTAATGTATCTATAGAACATCTTGTCACATTCTTTTACTGTTTGTGCTAGTGTTTCCTCAGTTTGGGACTTTGCCTGCCTTACTGCCTTCCCTGCTTCCCTTAGGGCAGTTTGGAATGCCTCCCTATCTTCATCCCGTTGTGTTCCCTTATATTTCCTGAAGGCCAGCCTTTTGGCTCTGACCTTTTCTGGTACTGTTTTTGAGAACCAAAGTGGTTTCCTTCTTCTTCTGCACTTCCTTTTCTGTCTAACACAATGGGATGTTGCTTCAAGTATCGCATTCTTAATGCTTGCCCACTTTGCCTGTACCCCCTCACCTGTGTTTCTTTTTGCCAGGGCTAGCTTAACTCTGTTGGTCATCTTAGCAAAGTCAGCTCCTCTGAAGTCCCATATTTTCACCTTGCAATGGGATGATTAAGATGTAGTGGCCAAATTGAACCATACCATGTGATGGTCACTGGCCCCTAGGTGACCTTCCACCTGGAGATCTGTGATCCCTTCCCTGTTAGTCAATACTAGATCTAAGATAGCCCTGTATCTTGTGGGTTGTTGTACCAGTTGTTTGAGACCCTTCCCCTGCAGGGAATCCACCACGTGTCTCATTCTGGCAGATGTTCCTGCTGGAATTGACCAATCTGTATCGGTCATGTTGAAATCTCCCATTATCAGAACCTCCTCTTTCGTTAGTCTGTAAGAAGGTAGCATATATGTTCCACTTAATCATATATATGATGTTCATGAGCCCAAAACTAGGAAGTGAACTAAACCTATGGAGAGCACCAGGATTTCCCTAAGCCCAGGCAGGAAAGCATGGGGAAAGCCAGCTTAATACAGCTTCCTTCCATATCTTAAACCCTGGTTTCATAGCCCCCTCCCGAAGTTGTGTGAGCAAAATATACTGCAAAAAAAAGCTATTGGATGAATCATGTTTAGACCACCCTCCTCTAATGGCCTATATGTCACCTCCCTCTTAATCAGATTCAGTCAACTACCCCATAGTGCCTGGAAAAAAACTCTATACAGGGAGATTAGAATAGATTGTGTGTGTAGAAAAGCATAACTAAAGTATAGAAATATAGGCAACAATAGTGACTTGATGAGGAGAACCCTCTTCTTTTTTGAAAGCTGCTGTCCTTTCCAGGAATTAACTAACCTAGATGCCCACTGTAAACCTGTCTCCTAAGTCCTTGAAGCTATATCTGTTCCCCCAAAACTCAGACCCAAAATATTAATGCACCCATACTTTATATTATTCCCGTAAGTGAACCATGACTGGGGAGCTGAGTATTGCCTAAAGCAACCCCTGAGCTTTTTTTATAATTGATCTTAGATCCAGGCCAACTAGAACAAGATTAAAAATGCCAATCCTATCATATTCTTGTGTATCTGGATGCAAGCATAGTACAAGATCATCTGCATAGGCCAGCACTTTGGAGTAGAAGGGCTAAGTTGTAAACCTTGTATGTTAATGTTCTGTTTAATGCTCTGTAAAAGAATGTCTATGCAAAATGTATAGAGTAAGGGACTGAGTGGTCGTCCCTGTCTAAGGCACCTCCTTTCAGAAATCCCATGACCAATCCAACCATTGATATTAGGAATAAAAGAGGTGCTATTGTACATCACCTGTATCCAAGGCACAAACAATTCAGGTATCCCATAAGCTTTCAGAGCTTTGCATAGAAATTGATGGGAGATTTTGTCAAATGCCTTTTCCTAATCAACCCCTATAACATATCCCTGTAAATTTGAATGTTCAGCCTGAAAAAAATATTTCACTAAGCAAAATCAAATCATCATGTTGTTGTCTATTTGGAATGGCACATGTCTGATAGGGGCTTATAACTGCATCTTCAGTGGTAACTAATCTGTTCAGAATGATCTTACTGAGTATTTTCAAATCAGTATTTAAAAGACTGAGGGGTCTCCAATTTTTGAGGTCCTCTCGATCCCCTTTTTTAAATAAGAGAATCGAAGAGGCCTGGTTCATAGATTTTGACAGTGCCCTTTCTAAGCATACAATTAAAAACTATTTCAAGAGCAGAGGTTTACTCCTCTTGAAAGGTTTTGTAGAGTGCTGCACCAAACCCATCCGTGCCTGGTGCAGAGTCCAGTTTTAGACCTTGAATGGCTTGTTTGATTTCATGTAAAGTAATAGGTTTACTGAGAAAGATTTTATCAGCTTCTGAAATCTGAAGGATATGTCCCTGACAGAAATCATCCTGCAATGAGTGTGATTCAGCCTCAGACATATCCCTGAGATGCAGATCCACCTGCTCCAAAATTTCTTTGGGAGTGGATATTATCTGTCCTGATGGAGTTCTCACTTTTGCCAGGATTCTATTTTCCATTCTCTTAATACACTCTTTAAAAGGGTCTAGGGAGCCTTTGGACATAGAAACACCAAAACGTAATTCTTGTTCTAGAGATTTTGCTCTATCGTATTGAAAAACTAATCATGTGTTGCTTTATATCCTTAATTTGAGGCCCATAATCTTTTCTTTGTAGTTCTGTAATAGAAATCAAAGCCTCTAATTTTGACCTTATCTTATGTACTCATTATATGTTTCAGTGGCAGTAGTTCTAGAATGGAGTTGAGAAAAATCTTTCCGAGATTTTGTTTTGTCCTCCCATCATGTAGCTGCATAATCATAAAATTCAATGACAGATAGTCTGGCCTGCTATTCACATCTCCAGGCCCTCCGAATGCTTTCATCTGTTAATGTAGAGCTATTTAGACATCACATATTCTTTTTACAATGAGGGGTGGAGTGCCAATCTAGTATTACAGTGATGGATCTGTGATCCAAAAACTCCCAAGCCTGTATTTTAACTCGTGCAATCTCCAATATAATAAATAGGAATATGAAATCTATCCTGGTGGAGATGGAGTCCCTAAAATAAGTATTACCACCACAGGAATGCTGATACCTATGGGAATCTTTCAGTCTGTGCAAGAAATAATCTGTTTAAGCACTACAGTGTCACTAAATAATGTCTCTGTCTGTGCTCCCCTATCTGATTTATCCAAGCCACAGTTGAAGTCCCCAGTCCAAATAACCAGCCTGGAGGTATACAAGAATGGCTGAATCTGCCTAAACAGGGCTGCATGGAGGGTTTCAATTTGATGAGCGTAGATGGAAATGAGCCTAAAGCATTCAGTTTGGAAAGGAAGGTCTAATAATAAAGCCCTTCCTGGTTCTATATCGACCAATTCTGACACCATAATCCCAGGAATATTAAACAAACTACCTATGCCATCACATGCCTCCTGTCCTACAGACCAAAAAGGAAGGATATTTAGTCCAAAACCTAGTGGCTTGTTGTACCTCATATGATGTTTTAAGCCTAGTGTCTTGGATGCAGGTAATATCAGAGAGTTCTTGTGCCAAAGTACCTAACACAGACAGCATCCTAGAGTGGCTCTTAATGCATACATAGATACATAGATACATAGACAGTGTCGGCAGATAAGGGTCTACGGCCCACCCAGTCTGCCCATTTGAGCTTGTAAGTTCAGTTTATGTTTTTCTAGAAGTCTGTTGCCCCTTACCCCTGACCTCCAGAATTCCTTTATGTCTATCCCATGCATTCTTAAATCCCGTGATTGTTTCAGCCCCCACCACTTCCTCTGGCAGGGTGTTCCACTTGTCCACCACCCGTTCTGTGAAGAAATTCTTCCTCATGTTTCCTCTGAATCGTCCTCCTCCAACTTCATCACATGCCTCTAGTCCTGGAACATCTTTTTGCTTAAAATAGTGTATTCCTGCACCCTGTTCCTCCCTGTAAGATACTTGTATGTCTCTATCATATCCTCTCTCTTCTCTCCTCCAGGGAGTACATGTTCAGTTCCTTCAACCTGTCTTCATAGGACTTGTGATGCAATCCATGCACCATCTTTGTTGCCCTCCTCTGAACCTTCTCTACCCTGTCTATGTCCTTACGTAGGTATGGTCTCCAGAACTGTACACTGTACTCCAGGTGGGGCCTCACAGTGTCTTGTATAGCGGAATTATGACCTCCCTTTTCCTGCTGGTGATGCCCCTGCCTATACATCCCAGCATCCTATTTGCTTTACCTGCTGCCTTGTCACACTGTTTCCCTACCAGATGGCCAAGGGTTCCCTCTACTGGCTAGTAGGGGAATTTCCCTAGTGCCCTGGCCAAATTTACCCCCATTTACTAAAAATACCACCGACAGCTTAATCTGGCTCAAGGTCAGTTGGCATTCATCTGTATTCCCCCTCCCCTTGGACGTGCCTGAAAATAGGCAGAATTTGTCTACTGCACTTACCCAGTCAACAAAAACTAAATAAACAGATAAACAGTCAGGGTCATGACAAGAGATTGAAAGGCGGAAGGTTTAGGAGAGAAATGAGGAGGCATTACTTTGTGAAAGGGTGGTAGCAGAGTGGAACTCACTACCAGCAGAGGTGGTGGCCTGTAAAACAGTGGGATGCTTCAAGAGGGGCTGGAATAGGGCAAAAGGGCGGGTAGAACTCACGTGATGCAGTGCTCTTGCTAGCTGCACTCTCAGAGAGCTCTGCCTAAGCCCTGCCCAAAATCGTTATTAACTACTCATCTTTTAGGAATCTGCATCCAAAATCGGACTACTTACTGCCTGGATACAACGGAGCATCTAACTGGGATGCTGATGGAAGCAGAAATGCCAAAGCACCCCTTAAACATACCCCACCAGCAACCCCCGAGAAGGCCCCGAAGAAATCACGGGCCTCATCGCAGCAGCCTTCCCAGTCCTGCAGCCCTGGCACTGGAGGAGAGGAGCCGCTAACTGTGCCAAGATTCCTAGAAGAATTCCCCCCATTTAAGGCTGAAATGGCGGAGACGGCCTCTGAAATTAAGAATATCACCTCTACCTTGGACGACCTGGCAAGGAAAACCTCAGACAACGAAGCACAGATAAGATCCCTGGAGAATCGAGCCGATAAGATCGACCCGATGATCGCGCACATAAATCACCGTATTGCAAAACTGGACTCGAAAGTGGAAGATCTCGAGGGCAGAAGCAGATGAAATAATGTTGTTCTTATTGGCCTACCTGAAAAGGAGGAAGGAGGAGACCCGGTGAAATTCTTCCAAAAGTTTGTGGAGAAAATAGCAGACCCCTCGCCCTTTGGCCCCTGCTATAGCATTGAAAGAGCGCATCGTGCCCTCCAACCTATCCCACCTCAGGGAGCTCCCCCTCGCATCTTTATGGCCAAATTTCTAAATTACCAAGAGAGACAGATCTTTTTACAGAAAGTAAAGGAGGCTAAGGATCTGCAGTGGGAATGTAAAAGTCTTAGAGTGGCCCAAGACCTACCACTATTGGTTCGACAAAGGAGGGCATCCTTTCACCCGCTTGTTTCCAAGTTAACCGCAGCGGGTATTAAGTTTAGAATGTCGTACCCGGCCAAATTGCACATTTTCACGGCCGACTCCTGGAAGATGTATGAAGATTCAGAGTCGGCCTCTGCTGCTCTCCAACTGGCATTACCCACCCTATTTAAGCCTAAATGAGGGCTTGCCTTGTTTCCTTTGTGAATTTTCCCTCATCATTGGTTAAAAGTTTCAGAACTTTCTGACTTTTTGTATTGTGGAGAAGGTGTGCTATCCCCTCCCGATTTACCTGGGGCAAGATTATTAAGGGAGAGCCAGTGGTGTGCACATGAATTTCTCGATGGTCCTTTTAGACATCAGGGAACTGTGTGCATGGTGGCGCTATGTTAACTCTGGCTGCTGTTTCTCGGATCTTTGCCGTGGAGGAGTGCTTCCGAAACCTAAGACTGACTACTCATATTTGAGTTCAAGGACATTACTTGGATTGATGTATAAACAATGAGATAGTTGTAACAAAGGTTTTCGGGGGTTGGACGTGTAGCTTTTAATGGGGTTGTGGTACATGGGTCCCTCCATTATTCTTCTGTTGCACTGTTGGGGTTCCGCAGTTCGAGGGAGCCAGAACCACATATATAGGCACACCTTCATTTTGATTTGTTGTGGGTATATTTGGGTGTTGCAACCACGGGATGGGTGTTTTCATCCCTATTTTGTTTAAAATATATCCGATAGGGATTGAAGTATGGTCGCTTATGGTGCTCGAGTTACCCTAGGGCATTATAGGGGAGCACTGGCTGTTTGCAAATGAGCTGAACTTTATTCTATGGGTGTACTCCCTGGTCCGCAGTTCTGGAGCTGCATCTCATCCGGGCAAGCTGTGGTGTGCGGCAGCGCAGAGTTGGGGACATGTCGGTTCGGAAGGCACAAGCGTCCTAGGGATACAAACCCGAGTCTAGTCAAGTATCAGTGAGGAGGGCCCTGGCTTAGGTTTTGGATTTTATGTCCAGTGCCATCGAGTATTAGTTCTATGTTATTTGTTAAGGGTGTTTTGATACTTTATTCAAGGCTTAGTAAGTTAAGGGCATACAATAGTTTGGTTTGGAAGGGACAGGGGTGGCAGAGCAGGAGGGGACACAGCGGTGCCAGCTGTTGTCATGGACCGTGATAATGTGGGTGGGTTAGAGGGATGGGGGGTGGGATTAGGATTTAAAGGTAGCTGGATAGGTATTTTGCTTCAGGATTTTATATGGGCAGGGCTTAGAAGCTGGGGATGTTGGGTAGGACTTAGTAGCTTACTGTACCAAGTTATTATTAAGGATCATGGCATCATATAGGGTTATTAAATTCCTAAGTTGGAATGTAAAATGGGCGTGACAGAAATCCAAACAGTACCGAATTCTGAAGCATGTAGATGTTTTGAAAGCAGATATACTGTTTTTACAAGAGACACACCTACTTCACACGGAGAGCAATAGTATGAGACGTTTGCAAATGGGGATGGTCTTCTCCTCACAAGGCAATACGCAAAGTAGGTGCGTAATGGTACTAGTGCATAGGTCTGTCCCCTTCCCCCCCCTCCAGGTCATCCAGGACAATAAAGGTAGATACGTTCTTGTTAGAGGGAAACTGCAAAACACAGAGATCTTAGTGGGATCTGTTTATGGCCCAAATACCGACACGCAGGGTTTCTTTGTAAAATTGTTGGAGGCGTTAGCACCCTTTGTACAGGTCCCAATGGTTCTGGGGGGAGACCTTAACCTTGTTTTGGATCCCTTAATGGACAAGTCCAAACCCTCTAATTTGGCTCTCTCACCGGCCCAAAGGGCCATGAGAGAATTTCTGGACCAGCTTGGCCTATCAGATGTGTGGAGGGTTCTCCACCCAAAGTCTCGGGAATACACTTTTATTTCTCAAGTTCATGGTACAGCATCCTGTATTGATTATATATTACTTTCCAGAACTCACCTTCCAGAGGGTGACGGATACTGTAATTGTGGCAGGACCTCCCTCAGACCATGCGGCAGTGTCGGTGTCAATTTCCTTCTCATCCCTACCCAAGAGGGGTAACAGGTGGAAATTAAATAACCAGATTTTGAGGAGCCCCAATACGGTTAAATACATCTCGATGCAAATAGAACAATTTATATCCAATAACTTGAAGGATAATATCCGGCCAGACATGGTTTGGGGGGCGTTCAAAGCCTTTATGAGGGGCATTTTAATTGGTCAGGCAGTTAAAAAGAAAAGAGAAAAGGAACGAGTTATGTCAGAATTAGTGATTCGGATAAGACTCCGGGAGGCTAATTTATTCCCCCATTCCATGGAGAAAGATAAACAGGAATTAGTTAAACTGAAAGATTTGTACTTAAACTTGCTAGGGGAGCAAGCTGAACTAACACTTATTAAAACCAAGGCCAATTACCTGGATCAGGGGGAAAAGGTGGGTAAGCTTCTGGCGAAATGTATTAAGCAGTTAGAATCTTCTCGAATAATTTCAGGGATCCAATACAGGGAGGATGGTCAGATTAAGACCTCCCCTTGGGAGATAGTACAGGAATTCAGAAAGTACTTTGAATCCCTGTATGGTGCTATGGCGAACCCTCCTACCGAAATGGAGATACTAGTCTTTCTGGAGGCTCTGGACCTCCCTTTGATGGTAGAGTCCCAGCGGGCACATCTGGTTGCTGATATTACTCAAGATGAAATTGAGATGGTCATTAAGGGTCTCCCACTGGATAAAACACCGGGCCCGGACGGATTCTCGTCCAACTCTTATAAAAAGTTCTCTAAGCAGCTATCCCCATTACTGCTTATGCTATTCCAGTATATTCTAAGCTGCCAGATGTTGGACCAGTCGTTATTTAAGACACTTATTGTCCTAATCCCAAAACCAGACAAACCCCCTGAGCAACTTGCTAGTTACAGGCCTATTTCATTGCTTAATTATGATATTAAAATCCTGGCGAGGTTACTAGCGGACCGAATAAATAGGGTGTCACCCGAGCTTATTGGGGCAGAACAGGTCGGCTTTATGAAGGGCAGATCTGCCACCGACCATCTCAGGACGTTGGCACATGTCTTCTCGGTGTCTGAGGAGAGCAGCTCCGCCATAGCCCTGGTCTCGATGGATGCCGAGAAGGCCTTTGATAGGATCCACTGGAGGTTCCTGTTAACCACAATGGGAAAGTTTGGATTTCCAGAGGTGTTCCTAAAATGGGTAGGCTCCCTTTATTTAAACCCCACAGCCAGGGTCTCTTGCAATGGGGTTGTCTCAGATTCTTTTAATCTGCACATGGGTACCAGGCAGGGATGCCCTTTGTCCCCTCTCCTTTTTAATTTGTATCTGGAGCCCCTCATTAGAAGGATAGTGCGCAACCAAGAAATAAGTGGCATTAAAATTCTGGACAATGTTATTAAAGTAACAGCATATGCAGATGATCTTTTAGTATACATTTCAAAGCCGAGCATATCCATTCCAGCTTTACTGGAAACCATACGGGAATATAGCCATTTGGCCAACAACAAATTAAACTTAGACAAATCTGTGGTGTACCCCCTTAATAAGAATCTTTTTAAGCAAGAGATTACTGAGCTAGGCCTAGCTTGGAAGTCTGAATCCATTAAATATTTGGGTCTCACCCTGACTAGGAGCATGACACGAATATGCCAGTTAAATCTGGACTCCCTGGTGCATACAATTGACTTAGATTTGAAAAGATGGGCACAGCTTCCAATTTCCTTATGGGGAAGGATAAATGTAGTTAAGGTGAATGTATTTCCTAGGTTGTTTTATCCCCTTAGTATGTTAAATATCTGGTTACCACTCTCATGGTTCAAGAAACTTCACGGGCTTATAGCCAATTTTGTGTGGGGATACAAGAAAGCGAGGATGGCCTACCATAAGTTGGCTGCACCTAAGCCACTGGGGGGATTAAGGTTGCCACATTTTGCTCTTTATTTTTGGGCGGGTCATGCTAACAAATATATTAGGTGGGTGCAGGGCATGAATCTTTTAACTCAATTACCGTATGTCCCTTTGTGGATACAAATTGAGTTAGCTCTCATTAAGAAACATGGCCTTGCACCGGAGGCCTTGCTTTACCTTAGTCCTAAACTCCTCCCCCCCTCTCTTAGAAAATCTCTGATAGGGATCTCTGTGAGGACCCACATGCAGCTTTGTAGCTTCCTAAAATATGATTATCTCAAGGATCTGTCACAACCTATTAGGGGCAACCCGCGTTTCCTAATTGATAATAAGCTCCTTGGTGCCACCTGGTTAGCTCAGCCTGACGAGTGCCGCTTAAAAGATTTCCTCGCAGTGGATGGAAAGGTACTCTCCTCGCTGGAGATCCTGAATAAATTTAAATTGCCCACTACGGTGATTTTTAAAGTGTATCAGCTTCGCCACCTTTTACTTGGCAAAATGGGCATGACACCAATACAGACCCCGAGAGTAGAATTTTATGGGACCCTGAGTCCTCTGGTTGGCCTTCCACATGCGGTTTCCAGGTTATACAACATTTTATTTAATTGGGCCTATTCTCAGAATTTGGCCCCAAGCCCTTATTGGGCCTCAGTGTTCCCCAAGGAGGAACTCAATTGGACTGCCCTTTGGCAAAATTGACACAAATTTATCCTGCAAGATCGGTTGAGACTGATGCAATTTAAAATACTTCACAACATTTACTATTCTCCTCAGAAGCTGGCGAGTTTTAAAATGGTGGCGGCCCCAACATGTACTAGGTGTCATCTAGGGGAAGGGGACCCGATGCACATTTTCTGGAATTGTCCGAAGATAATCCCGCTTTGGACAGCCATTAAAAATTGAGTGGATCCGTTACTGGGTTTGGAGGATCTCTTCACACCCGAAATATGCCTGTTGGGGGATGTAACTCGTATCCCAGTCAGGAATAGGAAGTTCCATATGGCTCTTATCTCGGCTACCCTTAAAAAAGTTGTTCTTAGACACTGGAAAGACTCTGTCGTGATCAGCTATACTGAATGGCTGGAGGAGCTACTTGATAGCCTGAGGGTGAAAGGATGATAGCCATCCTCCAGAACAAACTCTCAAGGTTCGATAAGATTTGGGGTCCCCTTTATACTACTTACTCATTATAGGGTATAAAGGTCCACTTCTGGGTAAAGAGGGTATAATAGGTTGTCTTGTGCTGGGAGGGAAGGTAGGGGGTGAGGGATGGGGGTGGGAGGGGGCTTTGGGGTCTTGGCAGAGGATAGATCCTGTCATTATCTGTGATATGTTATGATTATGTACTCAGAAGGACGCACATGTTTCACCTGGATGCATTCTCTGTAATTATATCTGTAATAAAATTTTAATGGAAAAAAAAAGGGAGGGTAATGGGAGGGGGTAGGGTAGGAGGAGCAGCTGCAGAGAAGGGGTGCTAGTTGCAAAATCAAGCAGACTCGATAGACCAAATGGTCTTTTTCCTCTGCCAGTTCCGTATGTTTGTATGTTCACATTAACATGCCCAACTACTCTTTATATGACATAGTCGGATAACATTTTCCCTTCCCCTCCCTTACCCAAATATAAAAGGGCTGAGAAATAAAGTCCACAATATTCCAGATCAACCCTATATAATAGCAGGAAGCTCGACCAGTCCAAGCACTATAGGCTCACCTTCCAGTGTCCCAATTTGCGACTTGTGTGAGATCAACAGGCAGACTGTTTAGAATTGGGTTTGGTGTCATTGCGTCTGGTTTATCCACAGCAGGGTTAGTAGCAGCTACAGTTTTCAAAATTGTCGTTGATTGCTCCGATGGTAAAGAGGCGAATAACTCCTCTTCAACATAATCAGCCCACTCCATGTCAGCATTGGGTAAAAATCTCGGGTGTTTGTAGTCAGGTTCTATTGACCACTCCTGAGTGGTAGAAGAGGCAGAAAGTTCTGAAAGAGTTGTACTTTCCTCTGTTGTGATGAATGGTAGTTAACTGAAGACCAATGAGGGCACATTTGTCATTTTGGCTTTTGAGCTGAGTGTCCCTCATTCATGACAGAGGTGGCTGAAGATTTTTTAGCAGTTGGCCTAGAAGGGTGACCCCCTCCTGTGGCAGGGGAGACGGGGAGCATCTTTAGAGCCAGTTGCCCCTTCATTACCCATCCAGTTCCCAGGGGTAACATGCCTTGAAACCGCTTGTGTTAAAGAGTGAGAGGGCCTTCTATTCTCCAAAAGAAATCTTTCTTCATGAGGAATGTCAAACCACATCCAGCTTTCTTCCCAAAGCACAGTGAGGATTGCAGGGTGTTTTATAAAATATTGAAGCTTTCTGAGGGCCAATTCTTTTCTAATAGGAGCAAAATCTTTATGGCATGCAGCAACATTCTTTGAGAAGTCCTGAAAAATATGAATAGTGTGCCCATTCTATTTTAGGGTCCCTTCTCACGGGCCAGCCACAATATTTGTTCTTTAACTGAGAAACACAGGAAATACACTATGATTGGACATCCCTCTTGCAGATTGGAGTCCCAGTGTGACCTGTGGACCCTCTCTATTTTCATGGGTGGATTCCAGTAATAATCCACTGCCTGCAGTATAAACTGTTGTTAAAACCCAGACACAGTGGAGCTCTCAGCTCCCTCAAGGACACCTACAATTCTTAAATTGTTGTGTCGCCCCCTATTCTCAAGGTCTTCAATTTTAGCCCATGCTGATTGCAGTTATTATTCTAGTTGGGTGATATAATCCTCATGGTGCGCAGTATCTTACTCCACTCTTATGAAAAATAACCCTTTAGTCACTATGCACTGTTCTGCCTCCTCTAGACGTTCACTCAGCTGAGACACTGAGGATTTGATATTGGGGATGTCCTGAATAAGGGTTTGTAGCATACACAAATATCAGAGAGATCTTCTAAACTCACCACAGAGTGAATCTCCAACGTCCCTATTGTTTATTTGTGCCAGAAGCAGTCCTTCTCCAAAAGATGATGCATTACTCTCCAGCACAATCTCAGTAAGATATTTTGCTCTCAAAGTTGCTCTGGATGTTAGTGCAGATATTCGTCTGTGAAGTCTACCAGCTAAGTAAAGCAAACTAATCAATTAACTGCCCCAAAAAATGGACTACTGCATGGTAGTGGGGAACAACAGTTTTAGGCAGCCATTTAGGAACCCTACACACATGCACCTCCTAGGAAAATTTTCTGTTCTATCTAGGTTGTAGATGAGAGAAAAAATAAACGAGTGTTAAGTATAGGACAAAAATGTAGACATTAATATAAAAGTGACATACAGTATGTGGATCTCAGAAACCACACAAGCTGCCATCTCAAAACTTTTCACATAATGAACATTTGCCACATTTAGGGTAATTTCTTCTAAATCCGCCAACTATATAATGGTGCAAAGTTAGAGGTTTAACATGTAAACTCTAGGTCATCCCTAACTATAGTAGTGCTATGCACCACTAGTTTATATATCTATATCTATACATCTATTTATTTTATTGGGGCATGGACGTGTCCTTATAGTTAGGGTTGTACTTGGATTTCTATGTAAAATGCAAAATTTTGTACATTAATAACTTTGTATTTTTTGTGACAGAATCTTGTATGGTTTTTGAGATATGAAGGAAAAAAAAAACACCTTTTTCCCTTTGGTTAACATGGGATTTTTAGTCCTCATCTACATCCCAGAGGTAATTTTTTTTTTTCTTGAAATTTCAGGAATGATGGGGTCTGTGCCTAGAGTGTGTCTTTGGATAGTGTGCTGAGAAGATATTTCACCACTTTTGAATTCTAATGGCTCTTGTGATAGCTGCCAGACAGGCAGATAAATGAGAAGCATTCAAACTGTCAATTGTTAAGGATTTACTGCTGGTTCTCAGAGAAATACCGTTCGTGATGTCAGTCATATTTTTTTTTCAAAAAATGGCTCAAAAAGGCTTTTTTAACAGCTTTTAGAGGGTTTGAATCGCAGAGCCTGAGAGGAAACTGTCTTCATCTTTCACTACACACACATTACACAGAACTGAGGCTGTGCAGAACAATCTAGAGCCCATGTGACCTCCAATCCCATGAAGCACTGCAAATTCGCCATGGAGCTCAATAACAAGGCAAAGTGATGCGAAGTACATTGATTTCAATGTACTTCACCTTCAAATCAGTGGAGAAGTGGTTTGGAGAAGGTGGAATAATGCAAAGTCATTGGTTTCAATGGACTTCGCGTTCCTCATCATGACACGAAGTACTCCAATTTGCATTGCGGAGCACTTCGCGGATTCCACGTTACTCCGTGAATCACTTCACGGAGCGAATTTCAGTCACTTCGTCCACCACTACACCTGACTCCTTTTGTTCCATTCTATTTCTCAACCATCACTTTTCCCTAAATTGCAGGACCCCGGAGCAGCTTGTCTTAGATAGCAGGAGGGCATAATAAGGATCTGAACTGGTGTTCAGCACACTGTAGCAGAAGTGAAGGCAGTGCTCTTTTGATCTCTATGTGGATTTGGGTCTTAGACGGATAGCAACTCCATTTTGTTGTACATGGCAGGTATAGAGCAATGCTCACAGCACATTCCAGCAGAAGGAGAGCATGGAGATTTTCTTTTTGTGCCTGCTTAGAAATAGGAAAATAAATGCTGCATGAAAGACTACATGAAAAATATGGTGCCCATTGCATCATGGCTACCCCCAACTAGCTGTTATAATAACCTATTCATCCAGGGTTTTTTCCTGTCTCGAGCATTGCCCCTACTGTGACTCTCTGCACACACATGGGACTTGTGATTTAGCCTATTCAGCAGCTCTGGGCACTTTCTTCCTCTATCTGTCTAACAAGCAAACCTCCTGCAGTTTTCACTATGTTGATTTAGAAGCTTTATTTTCTGTTTGTGGCTAATTTCATCCGAGCAGCTCCAGTTCAGCTTTGCACCGCATGGTCATATTATCTCCCTGCTCCTTTTTTTGTGGTTCCATATTCTATATGTTTGCAAAGAAAGTATGAAAATCACTGATTGTTGCCTTCATTCACATTACCTACCTAATCAGCAAATTTGCTCGTACAGGCAAGCTTTTATAGGGGTACATGTGGTCTCCAACCCATTCTCTGGGTAAGTATAAAACAAGAATACTGCACTTAGGAGTCCAAAACTGCAATTCTCCATACTTTTTATTCTGCAAAACACATGCCCAAAAAACAGCAGTGCCCCTTCCACAAAAGCTCCAACATTTTGCTCTTGCATGCTTTAACAAAAAGCTAGAGTGCTACACAATATGTGCCCATTGAATAGTGTAAATAATTAATGACACCGGGTGTAATAAATTAAGAAGCCATGATGGCATAACACACACACACACAAAGTAAGCACATTTAAAACACCAGCAGTAGTGCAAATATGGAAACACAGAAGTTGACAGCAGATAAGTACCACAAGGCCCATCCAGTCTGCCCATTTTTTTTCTACCTTATGAATGTGCCATAGGCCTGTACTCTGTCAATGGCCTATCTATTCATACTCATTTTTATTGCTCTCTTATGCCTATCTCATGCCTTTTTGAAACCCTGCACTGTATTAATATACACTACTTCCTGAGGTAGGCAGTTCCATGCATCCACCACCCTTTCTGTGAAAAAGAACTTCCTCACAGTCCCCCTTAATCGGCCTCCCTCTAACTTCATGCTGAGTCCTCTTGTCCTGTTATTTTTCTTATATTGAAACATGTTAGACTCTTTCACCTTATTAATGTCCTTAGGATGTTTGAATGTTTCGATCATATCACCTCTCTCCCTCCTTTGCTCTAGGGTATACATATTAAGCTCCGTTAATCTGTCCTCATATGTTTTCTGATGCAATCCCTGCACCATTTTGGTTGCTCTTCTCTGGATTGCCTCCATTTTGTTAAAGTGCTTGTGCAGGTACAGCCTCCAGTACTGCACACAGTACTTCAGATGGGGCCTTACCAGTGTCTTGCAAACAGGGATTATTACCTCCCTCTTATGACCTGCAATACCCTACTAATACACCCCAACATCCCTCCAGCCTTATCTACTGCTTAGTGGTCTGCTTGGATAATTTCAGGTCATCTGTGATGATGATGCCCAAGTCTTTTTCTTCCCTTGTGATTGCCAGCAACTCCCCTCCTAACCTATAGGTGGCTTCATGGTTTCTCTTCCATATGTGCATCGTATTGTACTTCTTTGTGTTAAACCCCATTTCCACTCTTCCGACTATTCTGCCAGTTTTTCTAGCTCTCTTCTCATTCTGCCCACCCCAGCTGGATCATCTACTCTGTTGCAGATCTTGGTGTCATCTGCAAACAGACAAACCTTACCCTCCAGTCTATCTGCAATGTCACTGATAAAGATATTGAAGAGGACTGGCCCCAGGACTGATCCCTGAGGTACCCCAATTTTGCAGAGGTTCATCCCTCCAGTTGTACCGCTCCAAAATTCCTATGCCATTCTGGCAAAGTGTGGTTGCTTTATGGAGGCACCCGCAGTGGAGACCAAGGAGGATGCTGGGAACCTCCACAAGGGAGACCCACAGGAGGGTGGCATGGAACCCCACAGGGGAAGGAAACAACTCCTGGTGAGAGACTTCATTGTTAGGAAGGTAGAACTGGGAGAGTAAGGGGAAAGGGAGGTAAGGTGCCTGCCTGGTGCCATGGCTTGGAGGGACAGGGAGAAAATCCTCATGATCGCAGGATCAGCTGCACAGAGGAGGGAGCTAGATGTCATTGTCCACCTAGGAACAAATAACCTGGTTAAGAAAGGGTTCAGAGAAGTGCAGGAAGAGTTTGTGGAGTTGGGGAGGGGCCTTAGACAAGTCACATGCAAGGTTGCCTTCTCGGAGGTGCTGCCTGTCTATGGCGTAGCTGAGGCTAGGGTGCTCTACACCATTGGATTCAATCAGTGGTTGAAAACTGGTGCAGAGCTCAGTGATTTGGCTTCATTTGGGACTGGGGGTCCACCTGGAGTGATGCAGGCCTATACTGGCATGATGGGCTTCATCTGTCCAGGAGGGGAACCAGGATCCTAGGTGATGGTTTGAAATGCTTCATTGACAAGCATTTAAACTAGCCAAGGGGGAAGCACTGGAAAGAAGCAGGGAAATCCTAGCCCCCCCCAAAAAAAGTCAGGGTAGTAAGTGAGGTAAACACCAAGATAGAGATATCGATAGGGAGAAGGGCTGGGGTAAATGGAGAAAGTGACAAAGGCAATAAGGACTGGAATGGGGCAAATAGGAGTAAGGCCATCAGGAAGTGGAGGGTAATGAGTACCAATGCCTGTAGTGTGGGCAACAAGCTTCCTGAACTAGTGGCCTTGATGGAAGAGGGATGCCTGGATATTGTAGCTGTCACAGAAACATGATACACAAAGAACCATGACTGGGATGTTAACATACCAAGGTACATAACTTACAGGAGAGACAGGAAGAGGGAGACAAGGGGGAGGAGTAGCTCTCTATGTAAAGGAAGGGATAAAAGCAACTGTACAAAAGAGTAAACAGGGAGGAGAGGAGACACTGCGGGGTCACCTTACAGGCTGGAAATAGCACCACAATCCGCACAGGAGTTGTATACAGACACCCATGTCAGGGGAAGGGAATGGACAAGGATATGATAGAAGGCATTCTTAGGATGGCAGAGAAAGGGGAGATACTGTTGATGGGAGACCTGAACATGCCAGATGTTAACTGGAGTACATTTGCTGCAGCCACATCCAAGAGCAGGGCCATTTTCGATGCCTTACAGGTGGCATGCCTCAGACAGCTAGTTTTGGAACCCGCTCATGAGGGAGCAATCTTAGACCTCGTACTCTCAAATGGGGACAGTGAGAGGATCTCAGATCTAGAAGTGGGTTGACATTTGGGAACAAGTGACCATCAAACAGTGTGGTTCACCATAAACTCAGCTACAGAATCAAGCCATTCAAAAGTGAGGGTACTGGACTTCAGTAGGGCTGACTTTGGCAAGATGGGAGAGTGCCTTAGAAAAGCACTAGCAAACAGGCTAGAAGGAGGGGTGGAGCAACAATGGGGAAACATCAAAACTGCCATCACAGAGGCAACAAGCCTTTGTTTCAAGGAAATAAACAAATCAAAATGAAAGAAAAAACCACTATGATTCTCAAAACAGGTGGCGGGGAAAGTCAGGGAGAAAAAGATAGCACTCAGGAAGTGTAAGGAAACAGAGAAGGAGCAGGACAGAGAGCTGTACCAATTAAGGCAGAAGGAAGCAGGGAGGGAAGTCAGAATAGCAAAGGCCCAAACTGAGGAAAAGATAGCCAACTGGGTTAAGAAGGAGGATTAAACCTTTTATAGGTACATCAGGGAGTGTAGAAAGACAAAGGGAGGGATAGTGAGAGTGAATAGAATGGACAGTGGGTGGGCAGAGAGGGACAGTGAAAAAGCAGAGATACTGAATGAATATTTCTGCTCAGTATTCACAAAACAGGAGGACGGGGAGGTACCTAATCCAGATAACAGAAGCACTCGTGATAGGGTGGTCAATCCCAGTCCTTTCACAGAAGAAACAGTTCTGAAAAAACTCCTAAAACTGAAGGTGAACAAAGCAATGGGGCCTGATGGAATTCACCCCAGAATTCTAAAAGAATTAAGGGGAGAACTAGTGAAACCACTGACTACCCTTTTTAACAATTCATGGGAGGATGGTGTGGTACCTGAGGACTGGAGGAAGGCAGATGTAATTCCCTTTCGTAAAAGTGGGACCAAGACAGAGGCAGGAAACTACAGACCTGTCAGTTTGACCTCTGTGGTAGGAAAAGTGATGGAATCACTTCTGAAGGAAAGAACTGCTGAGTACTTAGAGGCCAGTGGGGCACAGGACCCAAGGCAGCATGGGTTCACAGCGGGAAGGTCATGTCAGATGAATTTAATTGATTTCTTTGACTGGGTGACCAAAGTAGTAGACCAGGGAGGGGGCTGTGGATATGACCTACCTTGACTTTAGCAAGGCATTTGACGCAGTCCCACATTAAAGATTAATAGTCAAATTAACCAGCCTGGGAGTGGGTCCCAGGGTGGTAGCCTGGATAAAACATTGGCTGGACAACAGGACACAGAAGGTAATTGTAAATGGAGTCCACTCTGAAGAAAGAGGGGTTACTAGTGGGGTACAGCAGGGTTCAGTACTGGGTCCAGTCCTTTTTAATGTCTTTATAAGTGACATAGCAGAGGGACTGGAAGGAAAAGTATGCCTCTTTGCAGATGACACAAAGATCTGCCACAGGGTTGAAATACAAGGAGGCATGGAAATAATGAGAAGGGACTTGGCAAGGTTGGAGAAATGGTCAGAAGTATGGCAGCTTTGATTCAATGCAAAGAAGTGCAAAATAATGCACCTGGGAAATAAAACCCAGGGGAGATTACACAATGGGGATAGTAACAACAACAAAAATGGAAAGGGACCCGGGGTAATCATATCAGATGACCTTAATGTTAGCAAGCAATGTGAGAAGGCGGTAGGGAGGGCTGTGGATATACTGGGATGTATAGGGAGAGGCATCACCAGCAGAAAACAGGAAGTTGTTATCTCTCTGTACAAACAGTTGATGAGACCCCATCTGAGTACTGCATCCAGTTCTGGAGACCCCATCTCCACAAAGACATAAACAGAGTGGAGGCTGTTCAGAGGAGGGCAACCAAAATGGTGCAGAGTCTGCACCAGAAGACATACAAGGAGAGACTAAAGCAGCTTAATATGTATACCTTTGAGGAAAGGAGGGAGAGGGGGGACATGATAGAAACTTTTAAGTACCTCAGTGGAATCAACAAAGTCCAAGAGGGTAGTATCTTTCAGAAAAATGATGTGCAAGAACAAGGGGACACAATTTATAGATGGGGGGTGGTTCAGGGGCAATGTGAGGAAGTATTTTTTCACAGAGATGGTGGTGGACACATGGAACAACCTTCCTGAGGAGGCTGTGGGATCTAAAACTGTGGGAGAATTCAAGAATACATGGGACAGACATAAGGCAATTCTTGTGGTGGGTAAGAAGAAATAGGCTGTTGGTTAACTACGATCTGCAGCCTATCCTGTAGGTAGGGAACTGGGTAGACTTGGTGGGCCATGCGGTCTTTATCTGCCATCAAAGTCTATGTTTCTATGTTTCTATGACTTGCATCTCTCCTGACTGTATACTGTTTACCAACACTCTCTGTTTTCTGCCCGCCAATCAGTTTGCCATCCTTTTAGGAGGAGATATTCAACAGCAGGAGATATTCATTGAAAGATTTTATTAACTGTGACACTACCTATGTTATTTATTTGGCCACTTGTGCAAAGTAGTTGGTGACCGATGACAGATAGACAGATATCACTTAAACAAGTACTGTACATTTAACTGCTGGACAACATTATTAAAATCCACATGATAAACTTGATGTAGGGTACTAAACTCTTGCGCAAATGGATATAGGGTACTGGTAGCACATGACATTCCACATGAAAAAATGTAGTGTTTATGCCATATCTGTCTATCATCGGTCACCAACTCACATCTTTCCCCTCTCTCCCTCCCTGTTTCCCTTTCACAACTCCATCTAGCCAATACAGCCAATAGTGGAACTGTGCAGTGATTTTTGAGATATCATGTACGTGTACAGGTCTAAGACTGCACCTTTATCTTTCCACTATTTTCATTTCTACCTTGAAAATTTGAAATTCTCCTGGCTAGATTAGGAGCTATTGTTTGCTGATAGAATGCTGACAGACCTAAACTTGATTCAGCGTTGTGACCTGATAGCTTGCCACCAAGAAAAAAAAACAGCAATCTACAACTGAACTATTAGAATTGAACAAATAAACCACAAAGATACTGAGAGGAGAAATGAAGGAAAAAGTATAAAAATAAATACCTAGCAGGGAAGAGAAACCTCTCTCAAGGGACACTGTTTCAATAGAAGTACCTTCTTTTTGTTTATTGTCACCATCAATAATTCACATTTTGACTATGTGTACACATACTTGGAAATAATAATAATGCTCTTTTATATAATGTATTATAATACAGAGCTGCTCAGTCATTTTTGTGATGCTTTATTTATATGGCTCAATTGAAATTTGTGTTGTACTGTATTTAAATTTATTGTATATATATATAAAAAGAAGTTTGTTGTTGAATACAAATCTGATGGTTTTGACATATATATATATATATATATATATATATATATATTAACTCCAATCTACTGTACTGTACAGTAACAGGTAACCTCATCACGGCATGCTATTTTGCACAACTTTCTGTCCAGGCACCTGATTGTGCTGTTTCGATTTTGCACTGATAACTAAAAAAACATACAAAAAACAATGTTTGAATGTCAAAGACTGGTGGCTCCCACTAGCTGTGGCAAAAATACCCCTTGTGAACAGAGTTCCCAGCAGCCGCATTGACTATAGGTACCTGAGACCACAGTGGGAGTGACCCACAGTCTGGTGACAGGTCTGATGCCACGGCCCCCATAAGAAACAAAACACAGCATAAGTGATGTTATGCTTTTGTTTTGGGGCATCAGCAAGGTTAGTCATAGGGTGCTCCAGCTTTGCCCTCCAGTCTGTCTGTCTGTCTGTCTGTCTGTCTCTCTCTCTATCATTTGGTTAGGCAGAATGGCAGACCCTCTCCCCCACCACCCATTGCTCCATTCTGATATTCCAGCACCCCTTCAGACACATACCACCACCATCAACCACTGAATCCCCTTTGCCCGCATCCATTTAGCTAGATTCAGTTGTTTATTTATTTATTTATTTGCATATTAACTCACCAAAAATTCCTTTTCTGGGCACCCAAAAAACAAGGTGACCAGCTTAACAAGGAGCCCTTGACCCCATTGTCAATTTGAGAACACTGGGATTTGATAAAACAACATACAAGATGTTCTTTATTTTTTTAAATTGTTTAACCAGGAGAGGCACACTAAGTTGAAAGCCTGTTTACAGGTGTGACCTGGGAGCACAGGGAAGTTAAGTGACTTGCTCAGGGTCAAACAGTATGCAAGTGGGAGCTGTGGGAGTCAAACCCAGGTCTCCAGATTTGCAGCTCAGAGCCTTAAACCACTGCGTTATACTGCTTCCTACTGCTTTTGCTGTTGCTTCACCTGGCAGACTATTATTATGTAAATGAGGGGGGAATGTAGCTTTCATTTTATTTTCATTCATTTATTTCACCAATGAAGGGTTCCACTGAGCAAGTTAATTTCTTCCAAATTCAGCAAAATCCACACTTCTTTGCAAAGCTTGGAGCTATATGTATATAAAAAGGAAAGTGAAACTTCCAGTGATGTCACCGAGTGATATGATGGCCTGAATGAGAACTTTCTCCTCTGAGTGCTTGATTTTCATGACATTGGTCACCATTGGTGTGCAAAAGTTGTTTATATTGGCAGAAAATATTCTGCTTACCCTGAAAAGTTATGACCCGATCCAGAAGAACGAAGCAGTTAGATTCACAGGGACATCTTTTGGCCTCACAAATTAGCAGCCTAAGCCCAACGCTTTCATGGTCCTCAATGCTCAGGGCTTCAGGAGAGGAGGACAAAGAGTCAGGCTCAGATGCGGGACCACCAATGACACACGCGGACAGCTGCAAAATTATCCAAATGCTGCGCAAAATAGATACTAAGGTGTTGGGGATACAGAAGGATTTAAAAAAAACTGGAATCCTGTACTAGCGCTCTGAAAACCCAAACTGATGTCCTACAAAATGAGCATATGGCCTTTGTGCGTTCATTGGCCTATCTACATAAAAGAGAACACGATCTTACCTTAAGAGCCGAGGATGTGGAGGCTAGAGCCCACAGAAATAACATCAGGGTTTTTTGAGTGCCAGAAGGTACAGAACAGGATAACACTGCCCAGTTTATGGATTGTTGGTTGCATCAAGAGGTTACCCTGGAAGAAGACTTTCCTTTAGAAATTGAACATGCTCATAGTGTGATCGCTGCTAAGCCCAAAGTGGATGCACCCCCAAGATCCATTCTAATTAAGTTTTTGAAGTACCCAACTAAAGATAAGATTCTGAAATTAGTATGGGTGAAAAAGACTTACATTTAGATGGCAGAAAAGTATACGTTGATAAGGATTATCCCCCGATGATGCTGGCCAAGCAAAGAAAAGTTCTGGTAGTGGTTAAACAACTCAGAGACAGAGGCATTACAGCTCAAATTCGATATCCAGCAAGATTATGGGTAAGAGACAAGGAAGGGCTAAAATGTTTTGAAACGCTACTGACTGCTGTACTGCATTTGGAAGCAATTGCGATCCCTCTACCAGATTTAAAAGAGGATAAGGCTGAACTGGAGTTTGAAGACTTTTATGGTCCATAACACCGGGAAGGAAAAGATCAAGCAGAAAACGAGCTGACCATATTCTGCCTCTCCATTCAGAGCTATCAAAATGGATACTGCCTAGGAAACTGTCATGAACATTCTGAGGTACTGATTCCTTTTACATTTCTTGGTGGGTAACCACAAGTGCCAAGTCATAAATCTTGAATTCGTTCCAGCATAAAACTGTGTTCCTGAACTAAATATGAGAAGGCTTGAGGGCACCTACTGGTAATTTTGGGACATGCAAGCTGAAATGAAAGTTTTCTTTTTCTCTGCTGTGCAGTTCAACAGTAGAATATATGTAGGTATGTTGACTGGTGGTGGGAACTATTTGTGTTAGCAGTGGTGTGGGGTCCATCTTTCTGCTGTGAAGGACCCAACACAGGTGCACCTTTTATTTTCCTCCCCCTAGAGTCCTCTGGCCTAGAACTGGAATACCAAGGTAAAAATTGTACTTTAAGGACTACCTGTGATTATTGAAAGGGAAACAAAAGATATTAGAGGTTTATTTGTGAAATGTTTACGATGTTTCTTACAGTATATAACCGATTACTACTAAAATTCATTAATCTGTTAACCCTGAGTTCCTGGGTTTGAACCTGCAAGCTACTTATATAGGGAGCCTCGAATTGAGCCCCATGTTGTTTTGGTAGGCTTCTGTTTAAGCCACAATAACAGCTGGTAGAATTTTGCTGTTAGTTAAATTTCAAACTGCTCTGATGGTGACTGAATCATTATGACTCTGATTTTTGTTATTATCAATTTTTTTTAGCCACTACAAGTGGGGATATTTACACCAATAATTTTATAAGAATGGGTGTTAAGGTTTCTCTCACATAATATGTAGCTAGATTGTGGTGACACAATCTTTTCTTTTTATTAATCTAATGAGACAGTAAATAGTATTTAATTCTGATGTAGTGATCGAGATCTCTCATGTACAGATCACTTGACTCCTGGAAGCTCAATATTACAGGGGAACGGCCAGGCAAGTCCTAGCGCAAGACAAGACATCCTGCCTTCACCAACCCTCAAGTTGGTGACTCCCTCAGAGGCTTTTGGCCTGAGGACATAGATAGGCATCCCATAGATGAACCCTAAGCTGTCCACTGGACTTATTTTTTCAGCTGCTAGCCACTTGTGTTATAATACATTGTTAGCTATTCTAGCCCTGTTGGCTGTATAGCTTTAAACGTTATAGTACTGTATCATTCCTGTCTTGTTTAAATATTTGTTTAACTTCTTATAAGTTTTTTATGTTTCAAACACATTCATCGAGGAATCATTGTGAGGGAGGGAGGGAGATGGATGATGGGGGCAGTGGACTGGGTTGGGCTGAACTTTTATTTTTTCTTCCCCATTGACAAACATGGCTTCTCTAAGGATTTGTACTATTAATGTGAAGGAAATTAAAAATGTGGTAAAATGTACCAAGATTCTTACTGACATTAACAAATTACATTGTGACATTGCTTGTATACAGGTGACAAAATTATCTCAAATGGAACATTTGAAGTTAAGAAGAACAGGGGTTGGGGCAGTCTAGTCAAACTCCCATCCAAAGGTGAAAAGGGCCAGTGTAGCAATCCGGGTGTGTAAAGGTCTTCCCCTGCAAGTTAATAAAGTCACAATGGCAAATACTGGGAGGCTAGTGATGGTATCAGTTACACTGAGTGGTAATCCACTAAACACTGTATCAGTATATGCTCCAGCACCACCCACCGGAGAATTATTTAGATCTTTGTTCTGAGTAATCATTGATCTTCCAGAGGAGCAAATTATTTTAGCTGGGATTGGAATTATGTAGAAAATTTAACATTAGATAATCCCCGTCCTCAACCACAGAGGGCTTGCTCCCATTTGCTTAAGACCCTTTGTGTGGAGTTAGGTATGGGTGACCCTTAGTGGTTGCAAAACCACCGGAAGAAAGATTTTACCTTTTATGCAGTGGCCACAGGTTCATACTCCCGGTAAGACAGGTTCTACACACAAAAAGATTGGGCAGACACCTTTCAGGACATTGTTATTCACCCAGTTATGTTTTCTGACCATGCCTTATTCTCAGCAGAGGTACTTTGGGGCCCCAGAAAAAGAAACATTTAACGGAGATTTGACCCAGGTCTCCTGAATGACAAACAATATGTAGAATCCATGCAAGAGGTTATCAGAAACTGTATTAAAGAAAATCCAAAGACTGAGCCTGCCGTAAAATATATTTGGGATGGTTTAAAGGCTGTAGTTTGTGGCTACACAATTGCCTATGCTTTGCATAAATACAAGCAACACCAATGCACCCTTAAGGCAACACTGGACTGGGTGAAGAAATTAGAGGAGTAACATAAGCAGACAAGGAAGAAGGCACTCCTACCTGATCTGCGACAAGCTAGGGAAACATATAATAAATTAATGGTATGGCAAACAGAAAATGCTTTGAGGTACATTCAATGAACATACTGTGAGTGGGGGAGAGAGCAGGCAGGCAGCTGGCCCTACACCTTAGAAAACAAGCAGCAGACAGATTAAAGGAGGCAGTATAGTGCAGAGGTTTAGGGCTGTGAGCTGCAAACCTGGAGACCTTGGTTTGAATCCTTCAGCCTTCACTTGCATACTGTGTGACGCTGAGCAAGTTATTTAACTTACTTGTGCTCCCAGGTTGCACCTGGACACAAGCTTCAACTTAGCGTGCCTTTCCTGGTTAAACAATTTCCTCTTTACCTATATACTGCAAATTCGATCATTAACAGACCATAAAACTTTTCTGTCTCAGCCTTCACAAAGGGCACAAGAGTTTGCTGAGTTTTATTAGCAACTTTATTTTTTTTTTCCTTACTTTTTCTCCTGTGCCCCTGGTCAGCTTTTTCTCCTCTCCTCCTTCTCTGGATGCTGTCCGACAGCTCCAGTCTCCTCTCAGGCCACTGCCTTGTACTCCACCATGGTGGGGAGCTGAGGAAGACCCCAACTCCCCCACCAGGAACTGATTCTGATTAGGTGGTGCCCATGGAGACGGAGCGCACTGGCGGTTGGCCATCAAGCAACACGACCTGGCTGCCACTATTTTTCTGGCTTTCTCACTTTGCAGGAGCACAGCATGCAATGATGCCAGCAATGGGGATTGCACACACTCCCATGTGTGCCCATGACAAGTGTCTGGCCCGCTTCCGCCGCACGTTCTTGCGCCTCCGTGTCATGGAGCCCCAGTCTCTGCTAGGGATGAGGTGTGCACTTGCCACTGGTCTCCCCCCTCTCCAGAGATGGAGAGCAGTCTGTCAGATTCTCAATCCATCTCCTTGCTGACCCAAGGTGTCCCATGCTTGTTCCTGAACATGGTTCACTGGCATGGTGCGAGGTATGGTGTCCAGTGCCTCAGCGCCACCGGCCCAGCCCATCAGCAACTTTATACTGCAGAAAGGGTGCCTGATTATTCAGCAAAGACTAATGAATTTTTAAACAAGGTACAACTCCCACACTTAATGGAAGGGCAAAATGAGGCACTTTACTCTCCATTTACTACAGATGAAGTTCTTTCAGCTATCAAATCCCGTAAAGTGAGTAAGGCTCCAGGCCCTGATGGTTTTACTGTTTAATTTTACAAAACCTTTGCAGGGATACCGACTCCCCTCTTTAGAAAAGTATCTAATATGGCCTATGAGAAAGGAGCTACCCCAGACACTTGGAACGGGCCCTGATTTTGGTAATCCCTAAACTAGGAAAGGACCCTTCATTTTGTTCCAGTTTTAGACCGATTTCCCTCCTGAACCAAGACGCAAAAGGTTTTGCTAAGGTGGGATCCCAGCTGTAGGGCATGTTTAACTGTTTGGTACATCCAGATCAAACTGGGTGTATCCCAGGTAAGCACATACAGGACAATATCAGATTATTATTAAGCACCATGACAGCTGCCGAGTCCTTTTCCGGGGTACCATAAATGCGGTCATTGCATTAGATGTGGAGAAGGCATTTGATCACCTGGATTGGTCATATTTGCACGCTGTACTGCAGAACTTTGATTTTGGAGGTAAATTTTAGTAATGGATTGCAAACTTATATAGGGATCCCAGGGCCCATTTGAGGGTGAATGGAGTTGTGTCTTCTAAGTTCCCGATCAGAAGGGGTACTAGGCAGGGCTGACTGCTTTCTCCTCTCCTCTTTGCCTTGAGCACGGAGCCACTTGCAGCAATGATTTGACAATCAAAGGACTATAAAGGCATCGGGGTTGGGGTGAGGAAGATCGCATTCCACTATAAGCATTTGGTATTTTATTATATGTAGCCGATCCTGTTCAAAACTACCCACATTTGAATTCTATACTAGAAAGATTTGGTAAAATTTCTGATTTTAAAATTAACAACACTAAATCAGAAATACTCCCTCTAGATTGTGGTCTTCCCTTCCCCTTCCAGTGATGGGTCCTTTCAAATGGACAAGTAAGGGTTTTAGATACTTAAGGATCTGGATCCCCTGAACTGTTAAAGATTTATATCCCACAGACCACCAGAAGCTCCTTCACACAATCCAGGCTTACTGCAAATAGATGGACAGAACTACCGTTCTCATCATCTGGTTGCACTGAATGCATCCGTATGAATATTTTACCAAGATTCCTCTTCTTGTTTCTGTCTCTCCCTGTGAGACCCCCACAAGTGTTTTGGGCATCCATAAAGAAAACAATCATTAAGTTTATTTGGACAGACAAACCACCCAGGGTGAAAGGTAAGATGCTCTCTTTGCCTAAACATCATGGTGGTTTAGGTTTGCCAGATCTGCAGCAAGTTCACTAATGAACTATTGGACCACTGTGGCAGGAGCTCTGTCATCCAGTACATGGATGATGCAGTCATCTACCGGTCCACCACCAACCTGGAAGGCCTTTGCCCCCTACTCCAAGATGACCTCCAGTCACTGGAGCACTGGTTCACCGGGAACAGAATGGTCCTAAACACGTCCAAAACTGAAGCAATGCTGTTTGGCCCTAGATCACTTGGTCAGGACAGAATACAAGACCTCCAACTCACTATTGTGTCTGGCAACAGCCTAGAAGTTGTGCCCTCCCTGAAATACCTCGGCCTAACCCTGGACCAAGGATTCACTCTGAAGAACCACATCTACTCAGTCACCAAAACCTTACATGGGAAGCTCGTACCTGAAGCCAGAACCTCAATTGCTACCAGCGTCCTCCTCCTGACACTCATATATGCCGCCCCAGTCATGCAAGGATTGGGAAAGCTGGAGAGGAATAGATGTCAGGTGCTTTACTACAAGGTGGCTCACTTTGCCTGCCAGGCCAACCCTAGGCATCACCACTGTGACTCCCTAACCTTCCTAAACTGGCCCTCACTAGATGCGCGCCTCTAGTATCCCCTGTTCTGCCTAGTGTACAAGCTAGTCAGCCCAACCCCCTCCCAGCCTCTCTGGGCTCGTTGCTCTAAAGGCCAGTCACCGACACCTCTGCACAACTGGCTGAACTCTCCTAGACATCCCCAGGATCAGGACCAAGGTGGGTAGTATGTCATTTGCCCTCACTGCTCCAACACTGTGGAACCAGCTCCTTCCTGGGGTGCAGGAAGCCCCTAATATTAAAAACTTCCACACTAGGCCACCTAGCAGTTATCAGTTCCTGCCGTTGCACTGGCTCCTTATAGGAACCCAGAGATAAATTACTAACCAGGTCCTATCCTCCACCACTGTTTAAACTGCATGTCAAACTGCTAATATTCACACAATGTTGTCACTGTCAATCAACCTATTTATTCCACGTGTACTGCTATGCTTCTGCTCTGCCATCATAACTGTGTTGTTGTGATTCCTGTAACCCAAACTAATGCTGTATTTGTCTCTTTTGTCATGTAATTCCCGGGTTGCCCCTGAAAAAGGGACCTCCGGGGCTCAGTGTGCTTACCCGGTCACCAAAATTTAATAAATAAATAATTACTTTTGGGCTACCAAGTTACAGGCTTTAGTCACCTTTTATTTGAGGGCTGAAACCTTGCTTTGGATGGAGGTAGAAAAGAGATCCTTCATTAATGGGAAAGTGATTGACATGATATGGATGGACTCCCCCAGTTTCCAGAGATTAGTTACTAATAACCCCTGGGCATCAATATTAAAAACCACTTGGAGGGAAGTATGTGCCAGATTTAAATTAAATATGATACTGACAAATGATACACTTTCCAGGGCCTATCTTGATTTCATCCCATATAAATGGGATGTGTGTTTTCAGAATTGGGCCAGGAGGGGTATAATAAGGGTGGGTCAATTTTTCAAAGTGGAGGTATTTAAGATGTTTCAGCAGCTGCAGATAGAATTTGGTATTCCCAGAGGAGTTAAGTTCTGTTATTTGCAAGTGAGACATTATTTGGCAGAAGGCAGTAAAGGTAATCAAATGGATGGGCCAGCCAACCCCTTACAGGAATTATTGACCAAGCTTACCATGATGCTAACCACTAGGGGTAAGGTGTCACAGATAGTGGACCTACTACTATCCCTGGAACCAGACCATTTGATCCACTGCAAAAGTAGGTGGTCCATGGAGGCAGGTGTACACTTGGAGGCGGTAGATTGGGAACACACATGGAGGGGGATACATTTAACCACAGTAGCAGCCACATGGCATGAATTTTGATGGCGGGTGATGTTACGATATGTTTGTACTCCAGTAATCTCCAAACATTTTGGATGACACAACTTGGGTTTATGCTGGAGATGCTGTAGTTATAAGGGCATACATGTTCACATTTTTGGGAATTGCTCTCATTTAACAAAATATTGGGACCTCATTGGTAACACAGCCAGTAAGATATTAAAAAGTCTGGGGCCCTTTACTATCTGTAATTGGTTGTTTGGGTTGCCCCCAACAGGTGTCATTACTAATGGGCAAATATATTTACATCACATTAGTTGCAGCTGCTTTAACAGCCATTACACAGTGTTGGTTGTTAACAACACCCCCCACGCTGGAGTGATGGTATGATAACAGTCTACAAAATTTGAAAATTGAAAGGTTACCTGCCAAATTAAGACTGCAAGAAGATACATTTATGGGATGGTGGCTGCCATTTCTTCATTATAAAGCAGATAAAGAACGAAAACCGCTTTTAGAAATTATAGCTGAACAGAATTAATTAATAAGGGCTGCACATATACAGTAGATGTTATATGATAGGGTATGACTTAGTGGGCTCATACCATAGTCATGTGATTTTGTGAAGTTATAAATTGTCCTTGGCCCACTGGATCAATTTCCTCTGTATGCGTCTCTGATTCACTTCCATACTCATACAAATGAAATTCTATTAAATTTAACCCAATTTAAATTGCCTTATAGACTTGTGATGAATGGGTTCTTGTCTTTTTTTCTTATATGTTTATTAATTTAGGCCTTATTTGTTCAATGTTTATATTAGTAGTTATCTTTGTATTTGTCTTTTTGTTCTTTGTCTCTTGGTTGTAAACAACAAAAGTGTTTCTGACAAGGATTCTGTTAGACCAGGGTATATCCATCTTTTGGAAGAGATGTTAAACCGAGGTCCCATCTGCCTGGATTGGTGGTAGTTCAGGTGGATGTTAAAGATCCCATGGCACTTATCGAAAAGAGTAGGGGAATTTACACGGTGTCCTGGCCAGATTTCCCTCATTCACTAAAAAAAGTACCACCAACAGCTTAATCGGGTTCAAGGTCAGTTGGCATTCATCTATATCCCCTCCCCCGGGTCATGCCTGAAAATAGGCAGGATTTGTCTAGTGCACTTACCCGGTCAACAAAAACTAAATCAATAAATAATGTAAATGTATTATCTGTTTAATCATGTGCTGGTCACTGTATGGGTTTCATTTTATGTTATGTTTGTATTAAAACAATAAAAACCTTTTATGAAAATATGATTTAAAAAAAAGTTCTCTGGATCTTATTGACTAGGACAGGGAAACCAACAGGTTTGTATAGTTCAAATTGTCAGTCAGAGACAGAGACAGCAAGATGGATCTCCCTTCCTCAGCCATTTTTTTTTCTTTCTTTTTTTGGGAAGTTAATTCTCAGACCTTCCAAAATCTTTTATTGTGGCTGCCATAGTACATTGCATTTAATTTTTTTTTTATCATAGAATAGTTTTATTGATTTTCATAAACAACATCCAAAAACCTATTGACTTCTGCCAGCGTAAAGTTACACATAATCAAGTATGCATATCACTATACAAAGTAATGTCACCACTATATAAATCTTAATTCTCCCTAATATTACCACTTACAACAGTGAACAACCATAACTATCCATTACTCCCCCCTCCTTACTATTTAGGTCCTATGGGCACCACCATCCCAACACTAGAGACATCCCATATGCCACTCAGGTCAGATATAAAAACCGGCATAAAAAAAAATAATAATAATTTTTGGGTCCACAAGGGGAAATAAATCCCCCCTCCACCTCAACCCAATACTAGCAATGCTAATTCCCAAACCCCACCCATAAGTCTGTTCCCTCTCTTAAATCTATGTTTAAGCCGAATAAAATCTAATTTCTTGATCGAGGCCTTATGAGAAAAATCACTATGCTAAGGAGGAGGGGGGAGCTTGGCATAGCACTGAATTGAGATAGGCCTCCCATTTAGCAAAGTAAGCAGAGAGCTGCCCCCTTGCAGCGTAAGTTAATCTTTCGAAGGTAGCTAGTTTGGAGATGGCCGCACGCCATACATCGATAGGTGGCGATACCGGTTGTCTCCAATATGTTAGTATAAGCCATTTAGCCTCCAGTAGAACCACAAGAACCCAGCCTTGGTGTTGCGGCTTCAAATGTGCTAACGGGTTTCGGTCCCCCAGCAGCAGCATTGGATGAGACAGGTCTATAGGCTGTCCCACCACTCCGGTGCAATCCCTTGCTCCTGCTGACCAGAAGGGAGCCAGCACCTGGCAATTCCAGAAAAGATGCAGAGTGTCAGCAGGACTATGCTCACATCTCCAGCAACCATCATGCGAGATCACCCCCCATTTAGACAGAATGACAGGTGTTCTGTACCAGCGAAGTAAAATCTTGAGCTGGATTAATTGGCTTCTGGCATCCTTATAGATAGTATGCGCTGCCCGAAGACAGCGAGAGCAAATTTCCAAATCAATATGTCTTCCCATTTCTGTGTTCCATGCCATCCTGCTCAATTCTGTATAATCTACCTGCGCCTCCCTCCAGGTGCTGTAGAACTTGCTGGCTATCTTCCGGAATGAGGATTTCAAGTGCAGTGACGATATCCAACACCACTTCGGGTCCTCCTTGCTCGACCAGTCAGTGGCCTGCAGAGTGTCACGCAATTGCAAGAACCTCCAAAAGTCCTATACCTTTAACTCATAGCGAGCACGTAATTGCTCAAAAGACATTAAGGTATTGGAATCCTGTAAATAGAGGTCTTGTACAATATGGATTCCTTTCTTCTGCCACGAGATCCACACTAGAGGTTGATTACCGACCCTAATTAATGGGTTGTGCCACAGTGCAACATACCTGAAGAGCACCCTAGCATTCTGCTTTACCATCCCGGCCGCCTTCATTAGGCGAAACCAGGCTCTTCTTGTAACATCCATAACCGGGGTAAGTGTGTCCCGAGGTATACTCATATGGGTTAGTAGCAGACTAAGCGGGACAGATTGGCAAATCTGACTCTCCATTTCAAGCCATGGCGGTGGATTGCCAGAAGTTGGGACAAACCATTTAACTGCCTGGGCTGCAAGAAAAGACTAATGATATCCCTTAAAATAAGGGAGTCCTAAGCCCCCTCGCGACCAATGTGCCCGTAATTTATTAACACTCCATCTAGGCTTCCGTCCTTCACATAGGAAATCCAACATTAATTTAGCCAACACCTGAAACACTTTATTCGACAGCTCTATGCGAAGGTTATTTAACAGGTACGCTACCCTGGGTAGCATGAGCATTCGAATCGTCACCACCTTTCCCATCAAGGATAGATTTAGGTGTTTCCAGGGTGCCACCTCAATAGTCAGTTGGGTGAACAAGGGGTTAAAGTTCCTTGACTGTATATGCCCCCAAGTGAAGGGGATATATATCCCCAAATAATACAACCCGTCAGGCACCCAGGACAATTCAGTTCCCCGTAGGCATTCTTTAGTGCATACCCCATTCAAAGGGGCGACATTAGTTTTCTTTTGATTGGTGTCCAGTCCCAAAATGCTGCCAAACAGCCGCAGGGTCTCCAGTACAAAGGGAAGAGACTCCTGGGGGTGAGAGAGGGTGAGAAGCAGGTCGTCCACATATGCCATAGTCAGATACTCCTGATCTCCCACCCTCAAACCTTGGGATCTCTCATTAGCCTGGAGCACTAGTATAAGGAGGTCTAGAGCCAGCAAGAAAAGTAGCAGGGACAGTGGGCACCCCTGACAGGTGCCCCATTGAAGGAGGAAAGGCTTAGAGATATCTTTGTTAGTGAGTACCCTCACCATAGGCTCATTGTACAACACTTGTACCCACTGTTTAAAGTAAGCACCGAAGGCATATAAGTTGAGCACCTCATACAGGTAGGGCCACTCTACTGAGTCGAATGCTTTCGAGAAATCCACCACCATAGCCGCTATAGGGATAGAGGATCGTAACGCTAGCCATTTAATATTGAGCAGCATACGAATATTCTCTGCTACTGCCCTACCTTTAGTAAATCTGGCCTGAGACGGATGAATGACAGAGGGCAAGACCTCCGTTACCTTTTTGGCTAAAACATTGGCCACAATCTTGGTATTAGTACATTGCATTTAAATATTTTAAATTTTTTGGCCAGGAAAAACACACATTAAGCTGAAGTTAAGTTTCTTGCTCATAGTTACACAGAATGAAGTGATGGCTATCGGATTACAACCCGCTTTAGGTGGTTTGCAGCTTAGTGCTCTTAACCACTAGGCTATATTGCCTTAGCTTTTTTTTTCTTATTTATGTTGTTTCAAGTATGGCTTTACCCATACATATTTCCATGGCTAAATAGGAGTTTTGATGTAACATCCTACTTAAAACATGAGTGACATGTTTAGTTGTTTAGTTACTTGGACATAGATGACGTTTTTGGAAGATGTGTACAAATGAGATTAATTTTCCTTTATCCTGCTATCTGGTTCACATCTGGATATTTGTATTCCAGGTATGAAATAACTCGATGTTTCATTAATGTAGTATGTTTAATGGCTCTCGTTTTTAATTTTGCTTGTCAATGGTTCTGTAGTGGCAACCATAACAGAGTACTAGATATACAGTATTATCTCAACTACTTTGATCACATAGCAGTACATATCTGACGACAACAAAGGATGTAAGGTCAGCACCAGGATACCCGCGGTTCTGGGGTAGCGACCAGAGGCAACAATAGAAGAAACTTGCTGTCAGTTATAGATGAAATCTAGGATCTCTAACTTACTTGATATTCTGCACTAACATTGGCTTTATATAGTGATGAGTTGAATTCATGATTTGTAAATACTTTGCAATACGTAAAGTATACTGAACACCTGTGTCTGATTTCTCCCTATAGGGAAATCCAGGGATAACTAATCCTCTCCCTCCTGAAGTTGCAAGCCTGTTTTTTTTTAACACTTAGGAGGAAAATAAAAATATTTCTTATCTCTATGTTTTCATTGTTGATATATTATTCATATTTAATTATTTACTGTTTGTTGTATGTCCATTTTAATTCACTGTGCTGTTTTTAAAAGTTTTCATATTGGTGTCATTAATGTTGTCAATCTGCTTCCTGACGTGTGTTTATGATATCACACCCTGACATGTACATAAGGCTGTTTCTAACTTGTAAAGAACATACCTTTTGAAAAAAGGAATATCATCCAAAACGAGTCAAGGTGTGTTTGCTTTGATTTTTGCACCTGAATAAAATCGGCACAGAACACTTTATTGGAGAGCACTGTTTTTTATGTATGAAGGTGGTGAGTGCTGGGTTAACTTTGTTTCAGTGCTCCATCTTCATGTTCAACGATAAGCTATATTAGGAACAAGACAGCAATTCTACCAAAGCAGGCTGGTGCAGAAAATACAGAGGTCATCTTTCATTCTAACAACGGGAATATAGTTAACACTCCGCTGCTATGTGTGGGGATACTCCTGTGTCTACTCCTGCAAAACACTTGTTTCTGCTACTCCACAACCTCAGACATCTTTAATATGTCATTAAATAAACATATAAACAAGCACAACAATTTAGCTTCTCAAAAATCATTTGGATCCCTCTCCTTGCCACCTGGTCAGGTGTATTGGATGAAAATACTCAATAAAAAATTTAACATTATAAATGGCCTTCCGATGAATAACTCCCCTTGTTGTTTTTTTCTTATCTAGTTGCTGTGTGGGGATCTGAGGGGCTGTGTTTAACTATGGAGGGCTTGGAGATTTGTGTTTTTTTATTTATAGCTTACTTTTTTTAACCTTTAATTATGTCGAGTCACATTTTTCGCATTTTGGGTTTTAATATGTTCTTACTGGACTGTTAGTTTCCTTCTTTTCATCTTGTTTGGTGATGTTGAGTGTTTGATTTTCCTATTCTGCTATGGGAAAATGACTATCTTACCGTTGCTGGTTCTGCAGACAGATAGACCAGTGCGATGACCCTCACCCCTTCTCATTTTCCCTCCTGTATGGTTTTCTGTATTTCTTACTTGACACCATGGTAGATGTGTGTTGCACATTTAAGCAGTATACCATGCCAGGGTGTGCATTATGCTGGAATTTACCAACAGCTGGCATGGTGTTTGGTCATGAAATTGTAGGCTGAGTGAGCAAAACACACCAGAAGTGGGAAAATCCCAGTGTAACCCACACCCTGGAATGGGATATTGTGATTATACAATGACCCCCTTTTTGTGTGAGAAAAAAATGAAGAAATAGTTTTCTTTTTTTATTATTATTTTTTATTGATTTTATTGCTCCACCCAAAAAAAGTTCCTTGTTGCTAGGTAGAGTAATGCCCCCCCCTCCCCGGTGAGGCTTCCATTTTTTTAATCCCTTTCTTCCCAGCCACACAACTGAGTTGTTTCTTTTTTATTTTTATGATGTGACAGTCAGGTACACTTTGATTTGCTCTTTAGTTTTTGTCTGTGACTGCATGGTGCCAGCTAGGAAAGGGTTTTTAAGTTGGTACAAAGCTCATTTTTACCTACTGAGCATTGGCTCCATTTTGTTCTGCAATATGCACATGCACAGTATTCCACCAACAGGAAGAATGGACTGGAAGAGAGCAGGGACCCAAGAAGTTCCCAGCCATTCTGTTTCCAATGCCAGTGACTTGGGGGACCATCTGGAAATTGAACAGCTTGGGACTGCTGTACTCTGAGTGGAGAGGTAATGGAATGGCTATGGAGGGAATGGATTAGTGACCAGAATAGAGTCTACTTGGAGCGGCTGTCACAGGACTGAGTCTGAGGCACTTCATGTTGTTGTTCCTGGGTCAGTGCAGTTTCTGTTCAGGGGCAGCATGTTGTGAGTTCCGTGTTTTTTTTTTATTTAAAATTTATTGAAAGTTTAACAAATACAATGGACAGGGCCAAGACATCAAAAACATTTAAACATATAACAAAACAGGTTACCTGACCACGTCCCCTCCCCGCCCCTAACACAGTCCCCCACCACACAGTCCGAGGCATAACAGTCCTTAATACCTAGTAGTTTAAAAATTGAATATTAGATAGTATATAACATATGTAGCGGGGCCCAAATCCGTTCGTATTTGGATTTGTTATTATTAATACTCAAAATAGTCTTCTCCACGCGAAGGTTAAATAATAACTCGCTTAGCCATTCAGAATAAGAGATGACCTCAGTACTCTTCCAATACTTGAGGACCAGTTTTTTTAACTGACATAGAAATCAAGGCAATATGAAACTTATGGTTGTTAACAGAAATCTGCGAATAATCCACGAGAATACAAACCTCTGGGGTGAACAGATCCTTCAGCCCAAGGAGTGGATCAACCTTGTCCTTTGTAGCCTTCCAGAGAGGAAGTATCTTAGGACATTCCCAGAAAATGTGAAATAGGGAGCCTTCTACTAGGGCACACCTAGTGCATATATTGGAGGGAATTACTCCCCATTTGGCCAGTTTCTGGGGATAATGATAAAGGTTGTGGAGGATGTAGAACTGCATTAACTGTAGCCTATCTTGTGTTACAAAATGATGGCAGTTATTCCAAATAGCCGTCCAGTCTCTATCCCAGTGTGGAAAGAGATCAGACCAAAACTCTGTAGGCCCAAACGGCTCAGGAAAATGCCAATCATACAAAATATTGTACAATTTAGAAATACTCTGGGGGGAGTTAGCAAGTGGGCCCAGTTCAGACAGGAAAGTGAATTTACAGGATAGAGGGATACCATCTCCAAACTTTTTATTGAGGAGGTGCCTAAGCAGAAGTACCCTAAAGTAATCACTTTCCTTAAGCCTGAATTTCACCACTACATCTTCAGCTGATAAACAGGTGCCATCCTCCTTAAGAAATGAAGACACCCTTCTCTCCCCCAATCTAGGTAACCATCTAGGGGATAACATTCTGTTATCTATTTTAAAAGCAGGAGAGTTCCAAATTGATTGCTCCACATCCAACCAATTTTTATATTTTAAGAATCTACACAGCTGCGAGTGGATCCTCATAGAGGTTCCAATTGTGGTACCTTTTAATTCCTTTGGTATAGAGGCGATATTGAGGAATAATAATGCGGAGGGGGATATATTTACCGAACGAATCCTTTCCAGCTCTATTTTGAGCCATGCTGGAAAATAAGCAGAGGGATTCGGATCCATCCACCTTAAGTATTTAGCCGCACTACAGGTCCAATAATACATACATATGTATGGGAGCCATAAACCGCCTTTAGACTTGGGTGCCATGAGCTTGTAAAAAGCTAGTCTTGGCTTCTTTTTGGACCAGATGAAATCACCTATCAGACTCTGGGCTTTCTTAAACCATCCGCTTGGCAAACAAATGTTGAGTAGCTGGAGAGGGTATAATAAGCGTGGGAGAACATTCATCTTAACCAGGCTAATTCTTCCCCAGAAAGAGATAGGTAGAGCCAATCATCTGGTCAGGTCTAAGGCCACTGTGGACAGTAACACCTCCAAAATGTATTTAATGGTGCTCTGCAGGTCCCTAGTTAACACAATGCCCAAATACCGCAATGAATCTTTGGACCAGGCTAGGCCTAGGGTAGTAATATCATTCTTAAAAACTTTGTGGTTTAAGGGAAAAAAATTGATTTCTCTACATTTAATTTATAATTCGATAGTTTACTGAATTGCTTAATAATGTCCAACATGGCAGGAATAGATGACTCTGGATAAGAAAGTTGCAAGAGCAAGTCATCCGCATAGGCAGTGACTTTAAGCTCAGTACCAAGAATGGTAATCCCCTGAACCTTCGGGCATGAAATAAGCTTACGGATTAATGGTTCCAGGTAGAGATTAAAAAGTAGAAGAGAAAGGGGACAACCCTGCTTGGTCCCAGAATTTAGGGTAAAAGTCCTGGAGATTACACCATTCCCAGAAATTCTAGCAGTCGGATTCAGGTAGATGGCCTTTATCCAAGATTGAAATTGTTGGGGAAATCCAAAGGAGTTTAATGTTTGAAGTAAAAAACTCCAATTGACTCTGTCAAAGGCCTTCTCAGCGTCCAGAGAGACCAGTACTACTAGAAAGGAGGCATCCCTGGACACCGAGAAGACATGTGAGAGAGTATGGAGATGATCTGCAGAAAATCTGCCTTTCATAAAACCCACCTGATGTGAACCAATTAAATCGGGGAGAACCAGACTGAGCCTTTCCGCCAATATTTTTGTTAAAATCTTTATATCTTGGTTCAGCAGTGATATGGGTCTGTAACTCTCAACACATTCTAAGTCTTTACCCAATTTTGGAAGGAGCACGATGAGCGCCTCAAATAGAGAAGGATCAATTTGCACACCTGATAAGATATAGTGGAAAAGAGAAAGAAGATGGGGGTAACTTGCTCCTTAAAACACTTATAGAAGTTTGCTGAAAAAACATCTAACCCAGGTGATTTGTCTTAGGGCAGACCCTTTATCACTTCCAGGATTTCCGACTCCATGATAGGAGCTCCCAGTGCCCTACACTGAGACTATGAGAGACAAGGCAAGTGGGCTTCCGCTAGGTAGGAGGAGAAAGTAAAGGCAGAAGGAGGATTAAGCATTTTACCATATAGGTATTCATAATAACTGACGTACTCAGAGACAATCTCCTGGGGATTGGATCTAAGAGCTCCATCAGTTTTTGAGCAGATTGCAGGAATGAACCAGACAGACTCGAGTTGTTTAATTCTCTGGGCCAATAGTTTACCCATTTTTTCCCTGTGGTCTATATAAGAGGCTTTTGTGCATAAGATAGCAAATTCTGCTCTCTCATTAAGCATAGTTATGTAGGAGTCCCTCAGCTTTGCCAGTTAATCTCATTAGATGGGTTTGATTGTAAATTAACCTCCAAAGTTCTAATCTGGGTTAACACCTCCTTCTGCTTCGCCTCCCATCCCCTTTTACTTGTTGCAGCCATCCCAATTAGGATGCCCCAGAGATATGCTTTGAAAGCACACCATAACACATCGGGCCTGGTGTCCTGTGTAGCATTCAGGTCAAAAAATGTGTAATATACTCCCTAATTCGGTTTCTACTCTTGGAATCCTTGAGCAGTTGACCATTCAATTTCCACCTAGTCTGGCGCTTAGGCAAGGAAGTAAGGGCCAGCTTGCAGAGCACAACAGAGTAATCAGAGGGTGGGCCAGAATGAATAGTAGAGCTTGTCACACCAAGTAACAAGGCCTGAGACAATAGCAGGTAATCAATGTGGGATGAGGACCTGTGAACAGGGGATACAAAAGTATATTCTCTGTTCATGGGGTGTAGAACTCTCCATATATCACAGAGTCCCAACCTATCCATTAATTCATGTATTGCATGTTGTGCAGGGGAAAGAGAAGCCAAAAGTGAGTTAGTGCAATCTTTACCAGGATCCATTACTAGGTTCCAATCCCCCCCCTAAAATTATTGTGGAAGGTTATAAGGAAAGAATATTGTTAAGAAGTCTCATAAAGAAAAGAGGGTCATCTTTATTAGGGCCATAAATGCTTCCTAATACAAAATCTACGGAATACAAAGTGCCCTTAACCAGAATAAATCTACCATAGGGGTCTTTGATTTCCTGGATAACCTGGAAAGGAATGCCCCTATTAACAAGAATTAAAACCCCACAGCTACTAGAGGTTCCTTGGGCTGAAAAGACCTGTCCAATCTGTATCCATCTCATCTGAATGGCTTCTGAGTCAAGTAAATGAGATTCTTGGATAAAAACAACATTAGCACATAGAATATCCAAGTGCTTCAGTATCTTATATTGTTTCGTTTTTTTACTGGTCCCTTTGACATTCCATGTTGAAAAACAAAGCTCCTTAGTCATTGTGCAATTTCAATAGATGAAAACAACACCTGAAGTTGCAAACTACCTTAAAGACGAACCTCAACCAGCCTACAGTGGACTGTGTCCCCCCCAAAACTTCCCTAATGACCCCTCCACCCCCCACCTCCACCCCACCAAGAACATCCCTAAACAAACCAACAAACACACAATCCCAATATACCATACCATAACGTCCCCAACCTCCCATCCCTCCCACTGTTCCTATGATCGCTACAGCACTCTCCAAAACTGTCCCCCGCCCATCCCCATCCGAAACTTCATCATAAAACCAACCAATAAAAGAATAAAGGGACGAGGCAAGTTCAATGCACTTGCATAACACGCAAACACCTAAACTATTTATGAAAACCCCTTTTAAAAATGGCGGATTAAACTCAAACAAATATCAAGAGCCCTGTCCTTGATTTTATGCCTTTCAGCAATAGATAGCATTCCAAGTACTGAGTATTGCAATACAGGATACCTCCCATCCATTACCTCCCCTTAAGACTACAATACAAGAGGCAGCTATATTCACCACCCCCGTATTCAAGCAACAGTGGATCGCTTCACCTGTAACAAACGAAAAAGGGAGTAAGAATAAAAGAAAAAAGGGGGGTATCATTTTAACTAGATCAGGCAGTACTAAAACTCGAGGGGCTCCCCATAATGAAACGGGTTTGCCAATATCCTAAGGAACCATACTGCACGTGTCCACCCAAAGGGAGGATGTGCTAGGGAAAAAAATGGCTCCATCCCAAAGCAGTCACTGTGCCACTGGCATTGGTATATATCCCAGCTACCACCAACTCTGCCTTGCAAATGCTTCACACCTATTAGAGCTTCCAGCAATCCAGCAAGTAGTACGATCAATACCAGGGTAATACTCCCCTCTCATGGCCACCAGTAGCAATTGCATCAACTCCATCCTCCCCAAATGTAAACTCTGTGTCTCCTTATAAAGCTGTGATAAGTCAGAAAAAACGGTAAAGGCCCCTACCAAGCTAATAACCCTTAAAGTTCACCAAATCCATCAACATCAGCCACAAGCCGGCTACCTGATCTCCCCTCACCAGGGCCATTATCCGAAAAGGAGCGCCAACTCACCAACCATAGAGAGAGGAGGGAAGGACAAAGCTGAACTCATGCGGTTCAAAAGCGAGATACAAACACTGCCCTACCCTGGGGCTTCATTTCAGCACACCAGGCCTCTATAATGGGAAGCTCAACACAAAAGTGTCCCACTGAACCATAAAGACCTCCTTGATCCCCAAAATAAAGCCCATGAACAATACCAGGCGTCGCCCACCTATACCTCTAATCGCAATTATCCCAACTATTCCCCTTGCCGGTCTCCCAGTGAATTTGAGGTATACCTAGTTAACTAAAACTGTAAAGGTACAGCTACTTCCCCTTTGTTAACCAAAATGGAAAAGTGATCAGAAAGTGTCAGCTCTGGACCAGAAAGCAATATACATAACATATCCATATATTCCGTTACATCTCAAACTTCCTGAATGGTCCCCATGAGTAACCCCTGTGATATTTAAGTGCCTTTAAAGAGATCAGGCATAGCTTTCTTTAGTCCTTCCATTGCTGAGTCTGAGTCCTCATATGAGTGCCACTTCCCAGATATCTGCACCTGTAGCTTGGAGGGATACAGCATTCTAAATTTGAAACCAGCTGACAGGAGCTTCTTGACCACCGGATGAAAGACAGCTCTATGCTGTCTAACTGACAGTGGTAAGTCCTGATTGACTCTAATTCTCACTCCTTCCCACTGCAGATCTTGGATGGTCTTCAATTTGACAAAAAAATGCTGCTTCTCCAGGAAATTGAGAAATCAAAAAATTAGCGGTCTAGGAGGGGCCCCCGTTGGAGGCTTAGATTGCAAAGCTCTGTGGGCACCCTCTATAATATAGTGGAGGCCATGAGGAGAGGGCCCTATGATCTTCTCAATAAACTTTTGAACAAACAACACAACATCTTGTCATTCCTCCATCTCGGGTAATCCAATGATGATGGCGTTATTCCTGCGGCTACGACCTTCAAGGTCCTCAAGCTTTTGCTCCATCTTACTGATTTTTTGCCTAAGCATAGCCACTTCAGGATTCTGCTTGTCTACCTTCCGCTCCAGTGAAGTAATTCGGACCTCAGCTTCTGACGTTCTCAGCGCTATGTCTTCGATAGCCTGGGAAAGGGTTTTAAATTACGAAGTGAGGTTTCTGAGCTCCTCTTTGAATGACTGAAATTCAGCCAGGAAGCCAGCAGGCGTTAATGGCTCTTGCTCCAGGCTGGAGTGTGCTGTTGCCTGTGCCGTGCCTGTGGTACCAGCTCGCGGCTTTTTATGGGCCTTCTCTGGGGTGACCGGGGGTGTGTGTTTGGGCTGGGGCATCTTCATTTCAGCCTCCATTCTTTGTCGAGCATACCAGATTCACTCCAAAGCACTTCCCATGCAAGATAGAAGCTTTAGTCAGGCTCACGATGTTGTTAGGCTCAGGAAAATGTGTAAAAAAGATGGCGGTGGGCAGGAGAGAATGGAAAAACGTCTTCTCAGGCCTGCTGCATCACGTCTTGTTTTTTTAAAAGATTGACTTGATGGGAGACACAGAGACTAGGAGTGCACCTGAGAGAGACTGAGACTGGTGCCAAGAGATTGCAGTAGCAGAGTGGAGAGCAAGCAACTGGTGAGGTGAGTATAACCTGTTGATCAGTTGATTTACTATAGCCCTTTAAACTTTAGGCTCTTTCCCACCCTGACACAGTTCATGAATGAAAAAAGTTTGTTGTAAGAGGTGGGAGAGAGAGATAAACTGCAAAAAAGGACTGGAGCGAGAGTGGGAGTGCAACAGTGGGGAGAACAAGTGACAGGTGATGCATAACGGGGATTAATATGGCAGCATTTTCTTTTGATTTTTGGGGTTCAGATTGATTGTTGGCACATGCAGCTGACTGGAACTTTTTCCTGTTGTTATATCACTATCTACAGGAGGGACAGGGAAGGTAAAAGAGGAGGAGGAGGAGGAGGAGCTCTCTACATAAGGGAAGGAATCAAAGCAACAGAACAAAAGGGTAAACATGGAGGAGAAGAAGCACTGTGGGTCAATTTGGAGACAGGCAATGGCACCACAATCTGCACAGGGGTTGTATACAGACCCCCCCCGAGGGGGAGGAAATGGACAAGGACATGATAGAAAGTATACTTAGAATGGCAGAAAAAGGGAGATATTGTTGATGGGTGATCTGAATATGCCAGATGTTAACTGGAGTGCAGTTGCAGCAGCCATTTCTAAGAGTGGGGTTATTCTAGATTCCCTACAGGGGGCATGCCTTAGACAACTAGTATTGGAACCCACTCTAGAGGGAGCAATCTTAGACCTGGTTCTCTCAAATGGAGATGGAGAGAGGATCACAGATGTAGAAGTGGGTAGCCATCTTGGAGCTACCGACCATCTAACAGTATGGTTCACAATAGACACAGCAATAGAGTCAAGCCATACAAAGGCAAAAGTACTTGACTTCAGGAGAGCTGACTTTGCCAAAATGGGTGAGTGCCTAAGGAATGCACTAGCAAATGGGCAGGAAGGAGGGGTGGAAGAACAATGGGGAATAATAAAAACTGCCATCACAGAGGTAACAAGCCTTTGTGTAAAGCAAATAAACAAAACAAAATGATGTAAGAAACCACTATGGTTCTCAAAGGAAGAGGCAGTGAAGGTTCAAGAGAAAAAGAAAGCATTTAGACAGTACAAGGAATCACAGAAGGAGCAGGACAGAGAATTGTATCAGTTAAAGCAAAAGGAAGCTGGAAAGGCAGTCAGAACAGCAAAGGCCCAAACCAAGGAAAAGATAGCCAACTCAGTTAAGAAGGGGACTAAAACCTTTTTTAGGTACATCAGGGAATGAAGGAAGACCAAGGGAGGGTAGTGAGGCTTAATAAAGGGGAGGGGCAGGCAGAGGTGCCTGTGAAAAGGCAGAGATACTAAATAAATATTTTGCTCAGTATTTACAAATGAAGAGAGGAGGTACCTAAACAAACAATAGAAACACTCTGGATACAGAAGTGATACCAGCCCATTTACAGAAGAAAGGGTTCTGAAAGAACTCTTAAAACTGAAGGTGGACAAAGCAATGGGGCCTGATGGGATTCATCCCGGAATTCTAAAAGAACTAAGGGTAGAACTAATGAGGCCACTGACTACCATCTTTAACAAATCATGGGAGGATGGGGTGGTACCTGAGGACTGGAAGAGGGCAGATGTGATTCCCTTTCACAAAAGTGGGAGCAGGGCAGAAGCAGAAAACTACAGACCTGTTAGTTTAACCTCAGTGATAGGGAAAATGATGGAATCACTTCTGAAGGAAATAATTGTCAAGTACCTAGAGGCCAGAGGAGTACAGGACACAAGGCAGCATGAATTCACAGCAGGAAGGTCATGCCAGACAAATCTAATAGATTTCTTTGACTGGGTGACCAAAGTAGTAAATCAGAAAGGGACTGTGGATGTGGCCTACTTAGACTTTAACAAGGCATTTGACACAGTCCCACACAAAAGATTAATATACAAGTTAGCCAGCCTGGGAGTGGGTCCCAAAATGATAGCCTGGGTAAAGAATTGGCAGGAGAATAGGGCACAGAGGGTAATAGTAAATGGAGTCCACTCTGAAGAAAGGGGGGTTACTAGTGGGGTACCGTAGGGTTCGGTATTAGGACAGGTCGTCTTCAATGTCTTTATAGGCGACATTGCAGAGGGACTGGAAGGAAAAGTATATCTCTTTGCAGATGACACAAAGATCTGCAACAGAGTTTGAGGAGTCACGTGATGCAGCACACTGGGTAACACTCACCAGTTGTTGCTCCTACCCTCCGCTCTGTTTCAAACCTTTTTTACGCGGTTTATAGCGATTTTACGCAGTTCCCAAGAATAAACCTGTGGCAGAACTGGTGCCTGATCTACCCGGCATCAAATGGAGGTAGAAATGAAAAAAAAACTTACCCAAACAAACGCCTCCTGCGTCACCCGAGAAGGCCCCGTAAAAGACCAAGGCCTCTGCTGTTACTTCACAGCAAATGACCGGTGCTTCGAATGCAGACTCAAAACTCCTCACTCTAGCTAGATTCTTGGATGAATTTCAACCATTTAAGGCTGAATTACAGACGATCCTGGGAGAGATCAAAGCGGTATCTAGCAAAGTAGAAACACTGGCACAGAAGACCTCTGATAATGAAGCCAGCATACGTTCGCTGGAGTGCAGGCAAGTCCAGGCGAGCTCGGAATTGGTGGCTGTCAGGCAAAAAATATCCAGGCTGGAAGATAAAGTTGAGGACCTGGAGGGCAGAAGTCACCGCAATAATGTGTTTTTTATTGGCCTCCCAGAGCGCGAAGGAGGTTCTGACCCTATTAAATTTGCTAAGAAGCTAGTTGCCAAGATTGCTAGCCCTTCCCTGTTTGGCAACGAATATATTATTGAAAGGGCACACAGGGCACTCCGTCCAGCACCACCTCCAGGAGCTACCCCTCGTTCTTTCATCTTTCGTTTTTTGAATTACCAAGAAAAACAGCACTTCCTGACCAAAGCCCGTGAAGCTGAACAAATCACCTGGGAGGGTGCCAAAATTAGAGTTGCTCAAGATCTCCCCTTATCTGTACGCCAAAAACGCGCCTCCTACCACCCTGTAGTTGTCAAGCTAATAGCGGCAGCCATCAAATTCAGGATGGCTTATCCTACTAAACTGCAGGTTCTTGTGGCAGGTTCCTGGCGTGCCTATGATGATGCTGAAGCAGCGACTTCTGGCTTAAAGTCTGCTTTTCCAGATCTTTTCAGCACCCCATAATGAAGGTCTCTGTTGAGGCTGTTTCTCCCATTCCATTTTAATGGGTTGAATTCTTTTGTGTTGGAGGGTTTGGACGTTCGCATATTTTCCTTGCAAAGCTACTGAAAAAGGAAACAAGAAAAGCCCTCCTGGCTCAGGTAATGCTTGGCCAGTCTTAGTTAGCAAGTCTGTATTTATAAATCAGGATGATGCATCTCTAAAGGTCCAGCTGTGGTGATCATCGATACTTCCTTTGGTGACCTTGTTAAAATCATCTGAATCACAATGAGATCTTCAAACTTATGGACATTTTGCTGATCTGTGGTCTGGTCCCCCATTGCCATGGACAGTTTACTCTGCCTCCTTGTTTTTCCAACAGCGACCTCCACAGTAGTCATATAAAAAGCAGAATATACTGCACTGAACAGACTAATCACTCCTTAGTCTATTTGTACTGGGGATCAGCGCTTACTCTTCTCCCCTTTTTTTTTTTTCTATTTTTATGGTTTATCTAGCCTGGGAGCCTACCCTATGTAGCAATACCAGTTGTGTAGCACTAGATGGCGCCAAAAGCTTTTTCTGTTGCCGTCTTAATGTTTACTGGACTGGTCCTTTCAGGGTACTCAGGTACAGACTGATTTAGCATACTGAGAAACATCCTACTCAAAGTAATTTACTTCCATTTGTTTACCTGGCAAGAGTTAACCGGGCTGTCTCCTTTTGCTTTAGAATTCCAGACTGTCTTTTGGTTTAGGGACATCTAGGTTTTGTAAGTGCCTGCCAGAGCATTAGTTGTATATTAAGACAAGACTTTTAGACTAATCTTAACTGTTTTATCTTCAGGATTGGGGCTTCTTAATGTTATGTTTCAACATGGGCTTTTAGCCCCGAAATTTGAGTTTGTTCTATAATGTTCTGGCCTCTACAATACTGCATCCGCTTTACTAGTTTTGTTACTGGTTATGTACCGTGTAGTTAAATTGGGCGATCGGGGGGTGGAGGCGATGGGGAATGTTCTGGTAAACTGTACATCATGTACGAGTAATGTCTGGGTGGATATGGGAGGGGTAGGACTTGTTCTCTGCCCATGGGGCTGTTTGTGGGGATGTTATAGAGGTATGGGGGTCATGGTTGGGGGAGAGGGTGGGCCCAGCACAGCATATGTTTAGCAAGGGGAGCTAGTGAGTGTGTAAAGAGACATGGATGCACTTTTATGTTAGATGGCTTGTGCATCATAGCAGATGGCTAGGGCTCTCAAGTGTGTTACCTGGAATATCAAAGGGGCTAGGCATAAAGTCAAACGATACTCAATTCTAAAATTCCTGAGTCACCTCAAGGCTGAAATTATGTTCCTACAAGAGATGCACCTCCTAAATGCCGAAGCTAACAAGATGAGGCGACAACAGGTAGGGCAAATCTTTGTGGCACAGGGCTCAACCCAGAGCAGAGGAGTCATGATCCTAGTACACAGATCTGTTCCCTTTCAGTCTCTTCATGTGGTTGCTGACCCGGATGGGAGGTTCTTATTCGTAAGGGGGACACTCTGTACACTAGATGTTCTTTTGGGTACGGCTTATGTCCCTAACGTAGACACCCCTGGGTTCTTTGTCAAGCTTCTGGAAGTGGTACACTCCTTCCCTGACCTTCCCATTATAATAGGGGGTGATTTTAATTTGGTATTTGACCATGGGGTAGACAGATCGGGTCGGTTTCATTCTGGCCTCTCGCCTGCGCAGAGGGCTTTCAGAAACCTATTGGACTCCGCTGGATTATGTGACAGGTGGTGGGTGCTTCACCCTAGTCAAAGAGACTACACTTTTGTCTCTCAAGTCCATGGAACCTCTTCCCGGATTGACTATATTTTGGTAACTCACAACCTCTTACCTGAGGTTCTGGATTCCAGTATTGTTTCTGCCCCACTCTCAGACCACTCGGCCGTCACATGCCAGCTCTCGTTAACAGATCTGCCCCGGAAGGGCAGCAGATGGAAGCTTAACAACCAAATTCTGAAGGAACCATATAAGGTTACCTATATAACCTCTCAAATTCATAGAAACATAGAAACATAGAAGTTGACGGCAGATAAGGACCGCAAGGCCCATCCAGTCTGCCCATTTCCTTTTCTACCTTATAAATGTGCCATCGGCCTTTGCGATGTCAGTGACCTATCTATTCATAGTCATTTGTATTGCTCCCTTATGCCTGATCCCATGCCTGTTTTGAAGCCCTGCACTGTATTCATAGCCACTACTTGTGGTGTCATTCCATGCATCTACCACCTTTCTGTGAAAAGAATTTCCCACATTCCCCTTAATCGCCTCCCTCTAATCTCATGCTGTGTCCTCTTGTCCTGCTATTTTTCTTATATTTAAACATGTTAGACTCTTTCACCTTGTTTATGCCCTTAAGGTGTTTAAATGTCTCGATCATATCACCTCTCTCCCTCCTTTGCTCAAGGGTATAATATTGAGCTCGTTAATCTGTCCTCATATGTCTTCTGATGCAGTCCCTGCACCATTTTGGTTGCCTTCTCTGGACTGCCTCAATTTGGTTAATGTCCCTTGTGAGTGTGGCTCAATACTACACAGAGTACTCAGATGGGGCCTAACCAATGTCTTGTACAGAGGGATTATTACCTCCCTTACGACTTGTGATGGGCCCCTACTAATACACTCCAACACCCCCAGCCTTACCCCTACTGCTTTAGAGGTCTGCTTGATGATTTCAGGTCATCGCGATGATGATGCCCAAGTCTCTTTCTTCCTTTGTGACTGCTAGCAACTCCTCCCAGCCCATAAGTGGCTTCAGGGTTTCTCTTCCTATGTGCATGATTTTGCACTTCTTTTGCATTAAACTCAGTTGCCACTCTTCTGACCATTCTGCTAGTTTATCCAGATCTCTCTCATTCTGCCCACCCCATCTGGATCATCTACTCTGTTGCAGATCTTGGTGTCATCTGCAAACAGACAAGCCTTACCCTCTAGTCCATCTGCAAGGTCACTAATGAAGATGTTGAATAGGACTGGCCCCAGGACTGATCCCTGAGGTACCCCACCTGAGACTTGCATCTCTTCTGACTGTATACCATTTACCACCACTCTCAGTTTTCTGCCAGTCAACCAGTTTGCCACCCAGTTGACCAACTTCTGACCCACCCCGAGCCTACTCTAGCTTATTTATCAATCTTCTTATGTGGAACAGTGTCAAACGCTTTGCTGAAGTCAAGGTAGGCTGATATCAACTGCTCCCCTTGGTCCACCACTGGTTACCCAGTCAAAGAAATCTATGAGATTAGTTTGATAGGACCTTCCTTTGTAAACCCATGTTGTCTTGGATCCTGTGCCCTATGGATTCAGGTGTTGCACTATCCTTTCCTTAAGGAGTGCTTCCATAATCTTGCCCATTACTGAGGTAAGACTGACCGGGTCTGTAGTTCTCCGCCTCCTCCCTGCTACCACTCTGTGGAGTGGGATCACATGAGCCCTTCTCCAGTCTTCTGGGACCTCTCCTGTGCTCAGAGACTCACTAAACACTTCTGCTAATGGCTCATGCTAGTCCTCCTTAGCTCCTATACCCTGGGATGTATGCCATCCGGTCCCATTGCCTTATCCACCCTGAGCTTAGAAGCCTTGTAGGACCTTTCTTTTTTGTGAAGGGAGTAGTGCTCACCTCCTCCTGTGTCCATGATGCTGAGCTGTGGGCCCTGCCCTACCTTCTCTTCAGTGAATACTGAGCAAAGTATCTATTTAGGATAGATGCCTTTACAGGTCCTCCTCCTCACATGCTCCTTTTTCCATTGCTTAGCAATACCTCTCTGGACTTTCTCCTTCACTAATGTATCTATAGAAAGTCTTGTCACCTTCTTTACTGTTTTTGCTAGTGTTTCCTCAGTTTGGGACTTTGCCTGCCTTACTGCCTTACTCTGCTTCCTTTAGGCAGTTTCTGTATGCCTCTATCTTCATTCCGCTGTGTTCCCTTATATTTTCCAAGCCAGCCTTTTGGCTCTGACCTTTTCTGTTACTGTATTTGAGAACCAAAGTGGTTTCCTCTTCTTTGCACTTCCTTTTCTGTCTAATACAATGGGATGTTAAGTTTAAGTATTGTATCCTTAATGCTTGCCCACTTTGCCTGTACTCTCCTCACCTTTGTGTTTTTTGCCAGGGCTAGCTTAACTCTGTTGGCCATCTTATCAAAGTCAGCTCCTCTGAAGTCCCATATTTTGCCTTGGAATGGGATGATTTAGATGTAGTAGCCAAATTGAACCATACCATGTGATGGTCACTGGGTCTCTAGGTGACCTCTTTCTACCTGGAGATCTGTGATCCCTTCTTTGTTAGTCAGTACTAGATCTAGGATAGCCTGTCTCTTGTGGGTTGCTGTACCAGTTGTTTGAGGCCCTCCCCTGCAGGGAATCCACTATGAGTCTAGTTCTGCAGATGTTCCTGCTGGTATTGACCAATCTGTATCTGGCATGTTGAAGTCTCCCATTATCAGAACCTCCCTTTAGCTGTCATGTTTTGTATATCTTCTAACAGTAATGTGTCTATGTCCTCCCTCTGGTCTGGGGCCTGTAGACAACCCTCAGTTCTTATGGTTGTCCCATTTCCTGTTTCTAGGGTGACCCACAGTTCTTCTGGCTCCTTATGTGTATTCCTGAATTTCTGTAGCTTTGATATTTTCATTAACATACAGGGCCACCTCCCCCTTTTGCACCTCGGTCTCTTCTGAACAATACATAGCCAGGTACTGAAGTCTCCTATGTGGTTACTGGTAAACCACGCTCACTAATTGCTACTATGTCCAGTTTAGCCTCTGACATTATTGCCTGCAGGTCTGGGATCTTATTTCCCAGGCTGTGAGCATTTGTGTACATGATTTTCCATTGGCCAGATTTTGGTGTGTTTGTAGCTATAAATCATAACTCCATGGGTCAACCTGATATGGGGTGGGGGGCCCTCAAAGCATATCTGAGAGGGAATATGATTGGCATTACATCCAAAAGGAAAACGGAGAGAGAAAATAAAGCTGTTCAATTATTGGCCCAGATCAGGAACTTAGAGGCAAGTCTCTCCCCGGCCTTTTCTGAGACCACTAGACAAGAGCTAGTTAAACTTAAAGATGCCTATCTGGGCCTACTAAGAGAGCAAGCTGAATTTGCAATCTTAAAAACAAACGCTATATATACAGACCAAGGTGAGAAGGCAGGGTGGATGTTGGCCATGAGGATGAAACAACTGGAATCCAGCAGGTTTATTGCTGCTGTCCATTCGTTAGAGGATAATTCACTTAAAACTCTCCAGAAATTTTAAAGGAATTTGCTATCTACTTCCAGGAACTATATGGTCCCATGACTACCCGCTCCCCCCCCCAGAAGCACACCTACTAAGGTTTCTGGAAGATCTACAACTTCCTACTCTTGCTGAGTCTCAGAAAATGGCATTAATCTCCCCTATAACCGAAACTGAAATAGAAAGGGTAATACAATCCCTTCCATCAGACAAAACCCCTGGCCCAGTTGGGTTTTCCTCCAATTTTTATAAGGTTTTTTCAAAACAATTAGTTCCCATTTTGCTTCCTCTTTACCATTATCTTCTCTCGGGTCAAGCAACTGACACTTCTCTCTTTGAAGCGTTGATTATTCTATTGCCTAAACCTGACAAACCACGTGACCAGGTCTCTAGCTATAGACCGATTTCTTTTCTCAATCAGGATATTAAGATTCTTGCTAAATTGCTTGCTGACCAGCTGAATCAAGTCCTTCCTTTTATTATAGGGGAAGAACAGGTTGGATTTATGAAAGGCAGATCCTCAGCTGATCACCTCAGGACCCTAGCCCACGTCTTCTCTGCCTCCAGGGATGCCTCTCTACCAAAGGCTTTGGTTTCCCTGGATGCAGAGAAAGCCTTTGACAGAGTTTACTGGAGGTATTTATTTGCAACAATGGAAGCCTTTGGATTTCCCAGAGAATTTCAGGGCTGGGTCCACTCATTGTATTTATTACCCACTGCCAGGATATCTTGCAATGGTTTGATCTCCACCCCAATTAAGTTATCCGTTGGAACTAGACAGGGATGCCCACTCTCCCCCCCTGCTCTTCAGCCTCTACCTAGAGCCTCTCATCTGTAGACTGATAAAGGCTAATAATATCTTAGGTATTCCCCGAAATGATTATGAGGTCAAAGTTGGGGCATATGCAGATGCCCTTCTCCTCCACTTGTCCAACCCAGCTACTTCTATCCCCTCAATTCTTAAGATCATAGGGGAATTTAGTCAAGTCTCGAATTACAAACTTAACTTAGGTAAATCCCAGGTTTTCCCTCTTAATCATAAAGTTTATAAACATGAAATCACCACCCTTGGTCTGGCATGGAAAGCCGACTCTATTAAATATCTAGGTATCACTTTGTCACGTAGCATGTCCCGACTGAAGCAATTAAACTTAGATTATATGGTACAGAAGATCGAGCAAGATCTTCAAAGATGGTCCCTTCTCCCTCTTTCACTCTGGGGCAGGATAAATCTGGTGAAAATGAATGTTTTTCCCCGTCTTTTCTATCCTATCAATATGTTAAACATTGAATTCCCGTTGTCCTGGTTCAAAAGAGTACATAGCATACTTTCTAATTTTGTTTGGGGCACAAGAAAGCAAGGTTGGCATATCATAAACTAGCTGCCCCTAAGGAAAGAGGATGCTTAAGATTGTCACATCTGAGACTATATTATTGGGCCAGCCAGGCTGCTAAATATCTTAGATGGTTAATATTAGACCTTCCGGCTCCTGAAGAATATACCCCGCTATGGCTGAAGGTTGAATCAGCCCTTATCAGAAAACGTGGTCATTTGCCTAAGGGGATGCTGCATGCTAAGCTCCGTTCTGTCCCGGAGATAATCAGGAATTCTCCCATTGCAAGTTCGATTAAAATCCATACACAACTATGTGCATTCCTTAAATATGAGAATGGCAGAGATACCTCTCAGCCTATCAACGGTAACCCCAATATACAAATAAATAACAAGCCTTTACCACTTTCCTGGCTACCGCAGTTAGATCAGTGTCAGCTAGAGGGTTTTATCCTAGCTCAAGGGCAATGGGCCTCTTCTGAGGTTATTATGCATAAGTTTAACATACCCACTAAACACATATTCAAGGTCTACCAGCTACGTCACCTTCTGTTGCAAGTGTTTGGGGTTTCTCCACCCCCAAAAACTCTCCCCCACTTCTTGCCCACAGTGAGCCAAGTGGTAGGCCTAACTCACGCTGTGTCCAAACTATATACTTTGTTCTTTGACAGGGCTTACCCTGACAACAGCGCACCAGCTTATTACTGGTAAGCTTTGCTACCTGGGATGGAATTTGACTGGCCCCGTATTTGGCGAGACTGCCATAAATACCTTCTACAAGACCGACTTAGGCTGATGCAATCCAAAATTTTACATAATATTTATTATTCCCCTCAGAAACTGGCCAAACTGGGCCTCCTACCCTCCCCGCTCTGTACAAGTTGTAGGATGCAGACGGGGGATCTTCTCCATATTTTCTGGGAGTGCCCTAGAGTGGCATCACTTTGGTCTGTGATTAAGCAGAGAGTAAATCCACTTTTAGGGATTTCTGATTGCTTTACACCTGAAATATGTGTCTTGGGAGATTTCTCACCCATCAATGTGGTCTGTAGAAAGTATTACATGGCGCTTATCTCCTCATCTGTTAAAAAGGTAGTTCTTAAGCACTGGAAAGATTCTGAGAGTTTAAGTTACGTGAAATGGCTTCAAGAGCTTTTGGCTAACCTTAGAACAGAGAGGACAATCGCAAGCCTTGCTAATAAAATGGGCAAGTTTAACAAGACCTGGGCCCCCTTTCAAACCTTATATGCCTTGTAATGCTGCGACACAAGTTCTTTCAGGTTTTTTACTTTTCCCCATCTCTTTCCGGCACCGTTGTTGATGCATTGCTGTGCTGGGTCCGTGGGGGTTGGGTTTGGAGGGTTGGGGGCATGGGGGAGAATGGACCACTGTATATCCTGCTTTTGTTGCATTTAACTGTTACTATCTGTTGTGGTTCGTTCTCTGTTATGTAAACTCTAATAAACGTTGAATGGAGAAAAAAAAAAAGATCTGCAACAAGTGATGCACAAGGTGGGGTGGAAAGGATGAAAAGGGACTTGGCAAGGTCAGAGGAAGGGTCAAAGGTATGGCAGCTCAGATTCAATGCTAAGAATTGCAAGGTAATGTACCTGGGAAACAAAAACCCAAGGGAAGAGTACACAATGGGGGGTGAGATACTAACAACAACAAAAATGGAAAGGGACCTGGGGTAGTCATATCAGATGACTTAAAGGTGGGCAAGCAATGTGAGAGGGCAGTAAGGAGGGCTGGGGGGATACTGGGATGCATAGGGAGAGGCATCACCAGTAGAAAACAGGAAGTTGTTATCCCTCTGTACAGACAGCTGGTGAGACCCGATCTGGAGTACTGTGTGCAGTTCTGGAGACCCAATCTCCGCAAGGACATAGACAGGATGGAAGCTGTCCAGAGGAGGGCAACTACAATGGTGAAGGGTCTGCACTGTTTGTTTGTTTGTTGTTTGTTGAATTTTGTTGACCCAGTAAGCCCACTGGGCCTAGAAGTCCCTTTTTCAGGGGCGACCGGGATACAGATGGTATGCAACTGAAACTGAACCAGATTAAGCTGTTGGTGGTATTTTTAGTGAATGAGGGAAATTTGGCCAGGACACCGGGGACATTCCCCTACTCTTTTTTCGATAAGTGCCATGGGATCTTTAACATCCAGCTGAACTACCACCAATCCAGGCAGATGGGACCTCGGTTTAACGTCTCATCCTGGAAGACATATGAAGAGAGACTAAAGGAGCTTAATATGTATAGCCTCAAGGAAAGGAGGGAGAGGGGGGACATGATAGAAACATTCAAGTACCTCAAGGGAATTAACAAAGTCCAAGAGGGTAGCATCTTTCAAAAAAAGAGGTGTGCAAGAACAAGGAGGCACAATTTGAAGATGGGGGTGTGTGGCTCAGAGGTAATATAAGGAAGTATTTTTTCACAGAGATGGTTGTGGATGCATGGAACGTTCTTCCGGAGGAGGTTGTGGAGTCAAAAACAGTGACTGAATTCAAGCATGCATGGGACAGTCATAAGGCAAATCTAGGGGGTGGGGATAGAAAGAAGTGGCCTGCTGGTTAACTAGGATCTGCAGCTTATCCATTAGGTAGGGAAATGGGAAGACTGGGTGTGTCAAGCAGTCCTTATCTGCCATCAAATTCTGTGTTTCAATGTACAACGGGAAAAAGGTGTCGGTTAGCCATTTGGAAAACAGGATTTTTAAGACCCATTTTATAATTTTATATTTTTGATGCATCTCAGGCCTGGATTCAGTAATCTTTTGTAGCTACTCAACTAGAACAATTAAAGCTCCTGCAGCAACAGATTACAGAACAAGAGGATCAATCTAGGTCAAACAATTTGAAATTTATTAGACTTCCTGAAGGTATAGAGGGGCCGGGGCACCCCGTCCCATATTTCGAAAAGCTCTTAACCTTAGCTAGGGGTCTGGTGTTTCGTGAAGAAAAAATTCTGTTAGATCATGCCCATTAAGGAGCAGGTCCATAGGAACTATCAGACCCTACAAATTGGCTGACTTTTTCCAGAACATTTATACAGTATAAAACCATACTATTAGACAGACAGAGGGAGAATTATAAGGAGGGAACAAGTGCAAGGAGGTTTGTCAGCTAATGAATAAAAACATTAATTTTTTTCTGATTTTGGTATAGAAATTTTACAAATTAGAAAATCTTTTGACAAACTGAAAGTTATGTTGTTAGATAAGGGCATTAATTATGTCCTTTTACCCCCAGCTTGTCTCCACTTTTGTTTTACCATGGCAGGGTGCATTATTTCTTTTTTTTAACTTTCTCTTTTTGTCCCCATTTTCACCTCACCAGCTACTGGGACCTTCTTCCATCTGCCCAAGCCCTCCACCCACCATGTCATGTCCCAGATGATCCAGCCCAACACCAGCCTTTGCTTGGCAACCATCCGGGTACCCCTACTGTAACCCACAGCTTATTCCCCATAAGTGGGACCTCCCAGTTCCCCTCAAACTGGGAGGAACATACTTCAGTCAACAGTAGGGGCCCATGTGGTGGAGCCAATGAGGTGTGGGAGGAGGTGAGGAGATGGAGGGGCAAGGTGGCTTTATCTGCCTGGAGATGCTGGGAATTTTATTCTCTTTTCCTCCCCTCACCCCAGGGCATGGTTCTGAGACATGGCCATGGCAAGATGCATATTGGCACCATTGAAAGGGTAGGAGAGCCCCAATCCACCTTCAGTGCTCCCCTGCTGGCCCCACTCTAGGTATATGATGCCTCCACATCAACTGCCAGATGAATGGGTATGTGCTGACGTAAGACCACCTAAATGAGGTCATTTCTTCCTTCTCACATGACAACCCCCTTCCCCTCAGTCACAAGGTGGTGGTTGTGCAGTGGAAAGAGGTGCTTTCCTTCCCTGAGGTGGGAGGTGTCCACTGGACATCTGAACCCTGCCTTGTCAGCTGGCACCAGATGTTCCAGGCTCAGGGTGTGAACCTTGGTCATCTGGATGGCAAGCAGTAACTCTACCTATGCACGGTCCAGCCAGTCTAAGGATGCATTATTTCAATGGTCCAAATGAAGCCTTAGGAGTTTTTGTTTGCAAATGGTAACCAAAACAGACCTTTTAAAGATCCAGATCCTCAGACTTCATCACAAATCAATCAATCAATCAATCAATTTTTATTTATAAAAGGCGCTTTTCTCCAATCCAAAGTGCCTGCACAATATCATAAAACAATAAATAAACAGAGTTTAAAACTATTATAAATCATTAAAAGCTATACTAAAAAGGTGGGTCTTCAACGCTCCTTTAAAGTTCAGGACAGTCGGACTATTTCGCACCTGACGAGGTAGAGAATTCCACAGGGTCGGGGCCATAAAGTTAAATGACCTAGCCCCTGAAGATTTCAAATGGACCCTGGAAATCTCCAGCAATCCCTCGTCAGTAGATCGGAGGGGGTTGGAGGGACAGTAGGGGCAAAGGAGCTCTTTCAGGTAAGTTGGTCCCTGGTCATGTAGAGCTTTATAGGTCAACAAACCGACCTTGAAGGTGATTCAGCAAAATGCACGGCAGCCAGTGCAGTCCACGAACACAGGCATTATAATGACTGGATCTAGAAGAACCAGTCAACAACCTTACACTGTGATTCTGCACTTAGCTGCAGACGGCGAAGCTCAACCCCTGATAGCCCTAGGTACAGGGAGTTGCAATAGTCAAGGCGGGAGGTAACAGGTAACACAAATGAACAGGATTATAATGTTGGATAGTCAAGCACTTCATATGGCTCAAACACCAGACTGGATGTAGCTACCTCTTACAATGCGGTCATAACTAAGAAAAACTTTTTGTCCATAAATTGAACGCTTTTTTTGGAGCTGAACTCATCCCCCTCATTGTTGGAATCAACTCAACCACCTACATAATAAGGGACTTAACAGCAGAGAAAAACCTCCCTAGTGCCAGTCCAGTAAATTAATTTATTTGCTAATGTATTCCTTTTTATACCTCTAATACTAGGAAAGAAGACAGCAGAATTAATCCTCTCCAAAATAAATAGGGACTGGGTCTCTTTCAATCATAAAATAAATTACTGTTTGGGTAGACCAAAATAATATTGAGCTCAACAGGGCACTGTCGTGTTAATATATGGATTTATATACAGTCTCTTCAGAAGCTCAATGCATGGTATAGACAACAGTGCGCAGCACAGAGACAGCCACCTTTCCTTGTGACTTTCATAGTTGATGGATATGGGGTTGGGGAAGGGGGGAAATTTCATAAACCTATTTTTATTAGTATATTGCCGTTCACCTCTACATGCAGATATAGCCCAAGATTAGTGTTATGGAAGGAATGCTTTAATCGTATTCATTTATTTATTTGTTTTTGGTAACTGGGTAAGTGCAGTAGACAGAATTGCTTATTTTCAGGCATGGCCCATGAGAGTACAAATCAAGGAACAGGTAAAAAACAAATACATTTACAGAGTTTCAGCTCCTTTGTTTATCCTGGGTAAAGGATTTCAGCATCAGGAGTTTACCAAAAATGGCCAGACAGTTTTTCTATATGATTTCATGATGGGTATACTCAGGTGGAGGGGGGATGAGGAAGGTGGGGGGGGGGTTGGGGTTGTGTAGCAATAACAGGTATTGGTTTCCTTTATTTTTTGGTGTTTATACACTGAAGATCATCTTTGGGGGAGGGTACTTCTCTCTTATTTAGGGGTCCTTTTGTTTCAGGTCATGTGACTAACAGCAAAGGGCACAATAAACAATTAGGTAATTTAAAAAAGGAGATGGTAGGTTATGAACCAGTTCTCAAAAAGGTGACAACTCTGATTTGTGACAATCTGAAAATGAATGATTATGGATGAATGCTTAAAAATTATGTCATGCAATGTGAAGGGCATGAAAGAGGGTTAAAACAGAAACATATTCAGCTATGTGGATAAGGAAATGGTAGACTGCTTTACGACACAAGAAACACATTTTATCTGCGAAGAATTTATTTACCTGAGTAGAAAGTGGGGATCGGAGAATGCAGGAGTGGGGAAGGACCACTGGATTATTAGGAACATTTTTGTGTGGTATGGGGAAGGCAATTGAAGAATTGAGGGGGGGGACCACTGGACTACCAGGCAAATGTTTGTTTGGTAGGAGGATGGTGGTAGGACATCAGGGGAGGCGATAGGGGCCACTGGACTATCAGGGACTTTTTTGTGTGCAACTAGGACAGCAATCCAGCAATGGTGAAGGGGAGAAGGAGGGACCACTGGACTACCAGGGAAAGTTTTTTTTGCTATGGGGACAGTGATTGGAGAACAGAGGAGGGGGGTGGGACCACAAGACAACTAAAACTCTGAAAGAGAATTTTCCATTTGAACAGTAAAGTTCAAACTATTAATTATTGCAAATAATTATTTACCATTAAAACAGTAAAGTTTGAACAGTTTAAAAAACAAACAGTAATTACTTAACAAGTGAAGGGGACATGATTTTCAGTGAAAAAACACATTTTTGCAATGTAGATATACTAATTTTAAGACAAACATTGAAGTAAGCTGACTAACAGGGAAAGAATCACAGATCTCCAGGTGGAAGGTCACCTGTGGGCCAGTGACCATCACATGGTATGATTCAATTTGGCCACTAGAACTAAATCATCACATTCCAAGGCAAAAATATGGGACTTCAGAGGAGCTGACTTTGATAAGATGGTCAACAGAGTTAAGCTAGCCCTGGCAAAAAGAAACAGAGGTGAGGGGATACAGGCAAAGTGGGCAAGCAATAAGGATGCAATACTTGAAGCAACATCCCATTGTGTTAGAGAGAAAAGGAAGTGCAAATGAAGAAGGAAATCACTTTGGTTCTCAAAAACAGTAGCAGAAAAGGTCAGAGCCAAAAGGCTGGCCTTCAGAAAATATAAGGGAAAGCAGCAGGATGAAGATAGGGAGACATACCAAACTTCCCTAAGGGAAACAGGGAAGGCAGTAAGGCAGGCACAGGCCCAAACCGAGGAAACACTAGCACGAACAGTAAAAGAAGGTGACAAGACTTTCTATGGATACATTAATGAAAGGAGGCAGTCCAGAGGGGGTATTGCTAAGATCAAAGGGGATAAGGGGGAATGTGAGGAGGAGGACCATGTAAAAGCATATATCCTAAATAGATACTTCTGTTCAGTATTTACTGAAGAGAAGGTAGGGCAGGGCCCACAGCTTAGCACCATGGACACAGGGGAGAGGGAGGTGTGCACTAGTCCCTTCACAAAAGAAAGAGTCCTACAAGAGCTCCATAAGCTCAGGTTGTAAGGCAATGGGATCTGATGGCATACATCCCAGGGTACTAAAGGAGCCAAGGGTGGAAATAGCAGAGCCATTATCTGAACTGTTTAGTGAGTCTATGAGCACAGGAGAGGTCCCAGAAGACTGGAGAAGGGCTCAGGTGATCCAGCTCCACAAGAGTGGTAGCAGGGAGGAGGCAGGGAGCTACAGACCAGTCAGTCTTACCTCAGTAATAGGCAAGATTACGGAGGCACTCCTTAAAGAAAGGATAGTGCAACACATGGAATCCACAGTAGCACAGAATCCAAGACAACATGGGTTTACAAAAGGAAGGTCCTGTCAAACTAATCTCCTAGATTTATTTGACTGGGTAACCAGAGTGGTGGACCAAGAGGGAGCAGTTAATGTCACCTACCTTGACTTTGGCAAAGCTTTCGATGCTGTTCCACATAGAAAATTGACTAATAAGCAGGGTAGGCTCAGGGTGGGTCAGAAGTTGGTCAACTACGTGGGCAAACTGGTTTATGGGCAAAAAACAGAGAGTGGTGGTAAACAGTGTACAGTCAGAAGAGATGCAGTGCACAAGTGGGGTACCTCAGGGATCAGTCCTGGGGCCAGTCCTCAGCAATATCTTCATCAGTGATATTGTAGATGGACTGGAGGGTAAAGTGTGTCTGTTTGCAGATGACATGAAGATCTGCAACAGAGTAGATGATCCAGGTGGGGTGGGCAGAATGAGAAAAGATCTGGATAAACTGGCAAAAAGGTCGGAAGAGTGGCAACTGGGGTTTAATGCAAAGAAGTGCAAGATCATGCACATAGGGAAGAGAAACCCTGAAGCCACCTATAGGCTGGGATGGGAGTTGCTGGCAGTCAGAAGGTAAGAAAGAGACTTGGGCATCATCATCACCGATAACCTGAAATCATCCAAGCAGACCACTAAAACAGCAGTAGGTAAGGCTAGGGGGATGTTGGGGTGTATTTGTAGGGGAATCACAAGTCGGAAGAGGGAGGTAATAATCCCCTTTGCAAGACACTGGTTAGGCCCCATCAGGAGTACTGCATGCAGTACTGGAGGCCATGCCTTCACAAGGACATTAACCAAACAGAGGTAGTCCAGAGAAGGGCAACCAAAATGGTGCAGGGATTCCATCAGAAAACATATGAGGACAGATTAATGGAGCTCAATATTTATACCCTAGAGCAAAGGAGGGAGAGAGATGATACGATCAAAACATTCAGACACCTTAAGGGCATTAACAAGGTGAAAGAGTCTAACATGTTTCAATATAAGACAAATAGCAGGACAAGAGGACACAGCATGAGATTAGAGGGAGGCCAATTAAGGGGTAATGTTTTTTCACCAAAAGGGTGGTGGATGCATGGAATGGCCTACCTCAGGAAGTGGTGGATATGAATACAGTGCAGGGCTTCAAACAGGCATGGGATAGGCATTAGGGAGCAATACAGATGAGTATGAAAAGATAGGCCATTGACAGAGCAAAGGCCGATGGCACATTTATAAGGTAGAAAAAGAAATGGGCAGACTGGATGGGCCTTGCGTTCCTTATCTGCTGTCAACTTCTATGTTTCTGTGTTTCTATGTTCATATCACTGAGACCTAAATACAGGTGTTGTGTTGTCCTTATCATTCAGTAGTTGTGTACAACTCTATTTTGCAAACTGTTAGAAAAATAAGATGGCTGACATTACAGCGAGTATTTCTCTGAGCACAAAGAGTAAATTTACAGTCCGAATAGTAAATTTACAGCTCATACTGTTTTCATTTACCTGCCTGTCTTGCGTCTATCACAAAAACTGTTATAATTCAAAAATGGTGAGCTATCTTCTCACCACACAGACCCAATCGTACCTGAACATTTCAAGAAAAACTTTCATTCCATCTCAGCTGTAGATGAGGGCAAAGAAATTCCAAGTTAACCAATGGGATAAAGTGTTTTTTCCCCTGTTTTTTTCCACTCCATAGCTCAAAAACTATGCAAGATGTCATCATGAAACTTATAATTTCTTAAGACTCTGGCAGAGTGACCACACATGCCAAATTTTGGGCTATTTTATCAAAAAAATGCCAAAGGTATTAAGGTACAAAATTTAGAATTTAACATAGAACTGCCACTACAACTCTGCTCTGTATATATGAATGTTTCCCTGGTGTCTAGTGGTACCCTCCCCCCAACCCCCACCACAGTCGACTCGGATTGCCCTTCCTTTACAATGTATCTGTTACTTTTATATAAAAACAGTGAGTAAACATCCCATTGCTCACTGAGAAATGAGTAAATGATTTCAATGAGAAAGTTGTTCCAGCTTCACTATCAAGCTACCAATCATACAGGTGCAGGCTGATAGCATGGCTATGATTGCAACTTCTATGTAGCTAGCCAAGCCATTCACAAAGTTTATGTTTTCTTGCACGCATGTGCAACAAGCATAGTGCCACCATACACATTTTCTTAGGTGTGACACTCCCGCTTCTCATGCCCTGAGGGTTTTTGCAGGCATGGCCCCACCACACCAATGAATATCCCAGCTGTCTATGACAGTAGTTCAGATGCAGTGGTATACAGCTGAAAGCAAACGACCACTACAATCAGCAGTGGTAATGTGTAGGCAATTAGCATACTGCCTTGCCGTCAACAGTATGAAAATTGACCCACACATCACCACCGCTGATTGTAGCAGTGGTTGTATGCACACCCTGCCCCCATTTGTTGTGTGCCAAGGGGGTGCCCAATCACCCTCAGCTCATACACACTCCCCTCCCAAGCACATTGTATGTCTGACGGGGGTGCCTAATCCCCAGCAGCTCTAGTGGCCCCCCCAAAAAATACAAACTTTCAGATGCCATGCAGGGAGCCCACCCCAGCGTGGTATAAGTAAAGTGTCCTCACGGTCCCCCCCAACACTGTACGGCCAACAGGGGTGCCCAATTACCTGTTGGTTCCACTGCCCCCACCAAAACTTCAAGGTGCCATGCTGGGAGCCCACCCCAGCATGGCAAAAGTCCCACATCATCTCTGTAAAATTAAAAAAATCTTGTAACAAAAGAAAACTGTCCCTTGTTGACTCTCTTGCTCCCCAAAACCTGCGCCCACCCTCTGCATGCGCTACCTCCCCACATCCCCCTTCACCCCATACTTACCCCCGGAGGCCGGCACGATGATCTTCAGAGGATCAGGAACACATCTGCACTCTTCAAAGCCGACCGTGAACTGAAGAAATGCCGGTATGCTGTATAATGGCATAAATAGGTTTTTTTCAACTTTGGTGGATATCTCGGTAATTTTTTTAAATTTTTGCACCAGATTTTCAACATGGGACCCCACCTGATAAATTTAGTGACTGCCATTTGGTTATTCATCCCCGAAAGGTGATTTCGTGGTCACTGCATGGAATCACCTTTCGGGACCGATTAGTGAAACAACAGTGTCACTGTTCATGAGGTGGGCTCTTAAAAAGCCTATGCTGCAAATTTTGGGAATAAATTCCCAAAAATGACTGTGTTACTAGTGTGCATTGTGCAGTTTCCATGCACACTTGCAAATTCATGAATTTATAATATTTTCATTCCAGATTTTCAACATTGGCATTTTTTCACACCTCCTTATGAAAAATACAGCTGTCATTTTTCATATCCTGGTCGAAATGTGTTTTCACACTTCTGGCGCAGAATAGCAAGGTCACTGTGGGAAATCAGTGTTCGGGACAGAGTAAGAAAATCACAGTGACACTGTTCGTGAGCAGAGGTCCTAAATGTCTATGTTGAAAATTTGGTCACAAATGTCCAAAAAATGACTGTGTTATGAGCGTGCATTGTGCAACTTCTACACACCCTCGTAACTTCATATATTTATAATATTTTCACTCTAGAGATTCAACATTGGCATTTTTCCACAGATCCTTATGAACAGTTCAGCTGTCATTATTCACATCCTGGCTGATATGTGTTTTCTCACTTCCAGTGCAGAATAGCGCAGTCGCTTTGGGAAATCAGTGTTCATGACAGATTAAGAAAATCACAGTAAAACTGTTCATGAGCGGAGGTTCCAAAATGCCTATATTGAAAATCTGGTGCAACAGATCCTCCAAATATTTACATTATGAGTGTGCGTTGTGCAGTTTCTATGCACGCTCGTGACTTCACCATTTTTTTTTTTCGCTCCAGATTTTCAACATTACCATTTTTTTACACCTCCTCATGAATAGTACAGCTGTCATTTTTCACATCATGTTGGAAATGTGTTTTCACACCTGTGGCACTAAATGGCACAGTCACTGTGCAAAATCACCTTTCGGTTAACAAGCTGATAGTGTCACTGTTAATGCGGTGGGGTAACAAAAAGCCCATGTTGAAAACTTAGAATAAAAATACCAAGACACGCCCAGGGCTTTAGGGTTTCGGACCATAACGCCCTACTCTGTGGAGTCTGATAGGCATCCACCCTACCCTGTAGGGACTGAAAGGTGTCAGGGGTGTGGCTTGGGATTGTCAACAGTAATGCTCATGCCATTCCACCCCCACCCCATCCCCACCCTGCAGCCAGTGACAGGCATCGAGGTGCACCTTGGACTCTTTGGCCCAAGAGTTCAAACCATTCTCATATCCTGCACCCATTTCAGCATATTTCTTTATGGAATGAGGTGAGTGTAAAGCCTGAACATCCCAAAGCACACCTTGATGCTTGTCAGTATCTGCAGGGTAGGGTGAGGTGAAATGTAATGACTGTTATGGGTGACGACCCAAAAGGCATAACCCAATGCCTGTCCATCTCTGCAGGGTGGGGGTGGAGTTGGCATCAGTTCAATACATCACTGCCATTCCTATACTGCATCTGTCTAACTCCTGCACTTCCACTGCTAATGCAAGCAAGCAAACATTCGGCATTGAAAAATGCATCTTTATTGTGTATGTTGGCACTTATCAGAGCATGGTGTTGATCTCCACAAAGTGAAAAATGCCAATGAAGGTCTGAAAATTGTGCAGACAGCTAAGAATTTGAAGCCCCGCTAAAAGCTTAGGCCTTTTATTTAACTTGATTTTGGCACAGAATACCAACAGGAAAGTGCATGTCAATATTTCAAAAGCAGAATCTCTAGCAGTGAAAGACCTGGGTGGGGGGAACCAGTCCATAACAATTAAACTACCAGATACAGGGATGCAGTGGTCGTGATGGACCAGGATCAGTATCAGTCTGAAAAATAGGAGACAGTTAACTACTTTCTGCAGAAAACTTGCTGGAAATTTGTCAAACGTATTTAATTAAAAAAATATTGAGTATTTTACAGCATTTCTTTTTCATGTGTTGGATATTTAAAGATGGAAAGTTGCATTTGGCAGTGAACAATCCATTTGTCCCAACAATATATGTAAACCCGAAAATTCATAAAGGGCAATTGTTTTGGGTATCGGCTGGCTTACGAAGCCCTTTCCAAATATGTAGATAGAAACAAAGAAACACAGAAGTTGACGGCAAAAGGAGACCACTAGCGCTAGATCCATGTAGTCTGCCCATTTGTTTTCGACCTATTTTGACACTCTAGTTGCCCTCTGGAGTCAGGGCTCCTTTGTGCCTATCCCATGCATTCATGAATCCCCCCCACAGTGTTGACTCCTACAACCTCTTGGGGTAGGCTGTTCCAGGCATCCACTACTCTTTCTGTGAAGAAATACTTCCTGTAGTTGGTAGAGAACCTTCCTCCTTGCAATCTGATGTCATGTCCTCTGGTCCTGGAGCCCTCCTTGAAGTTAAAAAGTTACTGTGCTTATACCTTGTTAATGTCTTTTATGTACTTGAATGTTTCAATCATGTCCACCCTGTCTCTTCTCTGCTTCAGGGAGTACATATTCAGTTCCCTAAGTCTCTCCTTGTAGGACATGTACTGCAGGCCCTGAATCATTTTTGTCACCTTTCTCTGTACTGTTTCCACCCAGTCAATGTCCTTCCTGAGGTAAGACCTCCAGAACTGGACTCCATATTCCAGGTGAGGCCTGACTAGCAATCTATACAGTGGTAGTATCACCTCCCACCTCATGCTCATGATTCCCCTCCCAGTGCAGCCAAGCATTCTGTTGGCTTTCAATGTTGCCTTCTCATACTGCTTACTAACCTTCGAGTCATCTGAGATTATGATTCCCAGATCTTGTTCCTGGTTTGAGGCTGCCAGCTTTTTGCCTCCTAGGTAATACTCCTTTCTTGGATTTTTCTTTCCTATGTGCATGACCTTGCACTTCTTGGTGTTAAATCTCAGTGCCACACTCCAGACCATTCTTTTAGTTTCTTGAGGTCTGCTTCCATCGTGCTCACTCCTTCTGAGGTGTCCACCCTGTTACATATCTTGGTGTCATCTGTGAACAGACACATCTTCCTTTCCAGTCTGTCAGCGATGTCTACTATAAAAATATTGAAGAGCAGAGGCCACAGCACTAAGCCCTGGGCACCCCGCTGGTCACCCTGCTTCTGTTGATTACGTTCCATTTACCTATTCCCTCTGGGTTCTGCCTTGTAACCAGTTTTTCACCCATTGGACTACTTCTGGATCAACCCCTGTGTGGTCAAGCTTCTTTACCAGTCTTCTGTGTGGAACCGAGTCGAAAGTCTGACTAAAGTCTAGGAAGACCACATCTACTGCTTCACCGTTGTTCACTATTTTTGTAGTGTAGTCAAAAAACTCGAGCAGATTTGTCTGGCATGACCTAACTGCTGTGAAACCATGCCGTTTAGTGTTGTTGGCCACTAGTTTCGAGGAATGCTCTGATCCTCTATTTGAATAGTGTCTCCATTAGTTTCCCTACTATAGCCATGAGACTCACTGGTCTGTAATTACTAGCCTCTTTGCTACTGCCCGATTTGTGAAGTGGAACCACTATTGCCTTTTTCCAGTCTTCAGGCACCACTTTGCTCTTCAAGGATTTTGTAAATAGAAGTGCCAGAGGGGCTGCTAATTCTGCCCCCGGTTCCTTAAGGATTCTGGGGTGCATCTCTTCTGGTCCCATGGCTTTGTCTGCTTTTAGTTTATTTAGCACTTCCTGTACTTTGGCTTCTGTAAAGGGACTAGTGTCTACCCCTGGTCCTTGGGTGTTGTGTTTTTTTCAGGACTGGGCTATCCCTTGGGTCCTCTTTGGTTAACACTGGGCAGAAACATTTGTTGAGGATTTTGACTTTCCCTTTGTCATGTTTGGTGCATTTCCCTTCCTCAGTAACAATCTTTACTATCCCCCCTTTTGCCTTCCTACATTCTCTAATGTATCTAAAAAGTGATTTGCCTCCTCTCTTTCCCATTCTGCTCTTTTCCTCTGTCTGTGTTTTTGCCTTTCTAATTTGTTTGTTAGACTCTCTCATTTTTTCCTTGTATGATTCCCAGTCTTTCTCAGTTTTGGTTTTGGTATGCTGTACGCCTTCTTTGTATTTCTTTGACAGTGGTAGCCACTTCCTTGGAAAACCATAGAGGATTTCTTTTCCTTTTTGCTTTGCTGACCCATCTGGCACATTGACCTGTATCAGTCTTTATTGCTGCATTGAGTCTCCCTTACATGACCTCCATTTTCTCAGCCTCTATTTCCATTAACTGGTTACTTATGTTGTTTTTCATTTTTTGGAAGTCAGCCTTTCTGAAATCTAGCACCTTTAACTTTGAGAGGCTGGTGTTCTGTGTTATGTTTACCTTAAAGCTTACCATGTGATGGTCGTTGTTGCCCATATGTCATCCCACTTTGATGTCCTTGATCCTTTTTGAGTTTGTGAGGACTAGATTGAGAATAGCATCTCCCCTTGTTGGGGTTTTAACAAGTTGGCACAGTCATGTACATTGTAGTGACACTAAGAAGTCCTTATGTCTTGTTGTTGCTGCTGTTAGTGTGCTCCAGGTTAATATTTGGTAGGTTGAAGTCCCCCACCAGTATTACTTTGCTTTTATCAGACATTTTGTGGATTTCCTCTATTAGGTCTTTGTCTTCTTTATTGCCTTTATTTGGGAACCTGTACACAATGTCAATTCTGAAGGGTTTTCCCTTGCCCATGTTTACTGTTAGCCACAGTGACTCGAAGTCCACAGGTTGTCCTTTTACTTCTGTGGCTTTTATTTCCTCTTGAATGTACAGTAAATGGCTATGGCACCCCCTCTTTTTTTGCCCTGCCTATCTTTACTGAACAGATGTAGCTGGAATGGCCATATCCCATCTGTGGTTTTTCACGAAACATGTTTGTGTTATAGTCACCCAGTCCAACCTTTCTGTTTCCAATATGGCTGTGAGTTTGGGAAGTTTGTTGGTTAGGCTTCTAGTATTAGCAACCATTGCCTTCCAGAAATGTACATCCTCTTTGGCACAAGGTTGAATCCTCTTCATGGACTGCTCCAGTTTGCTCTTTCTGGCCAAGAGATAATGAAGGTTGCTGGTATTGGGTGGTTGTTGACTCTGATATATTTTCTGGGGATGTATGCATGCGTTTGGCATTTTGGGGAATGATGACCACCCCACCAACGGCAGGTGTGTGAGCTGCATCATACTCCCCTTTATTTAGTTTAAACTACCTGTATAGACATCAAGTTTTTGTTTGTGTGCTCGCACACCTTCTCTGTTTAGGTGTAATTCATTGTATTTAAAAAAAGCTCTTTCCCAAAAGTTGTGCCAGTTCCCTGTGTAGTGGTATCCCTTGTCTTGGCACCAATCATGCAGCCATGAGTTGAATTCATGTACTTCAATCTCTCCAACTCGCCTGGTGCTTTTTCCTTTGTCCCACACTGGCAGCACTTTTGGGAAGGCTAATTTGGATAGAAGGAAAGAAAGTCTGTTGGCCAGGTCCTCAAAGTGTTTCTTAGCCTTCTGAACTGTGTGATTTGCCAAGTCATTGGTACCAAGGTGTATTGTTATGTGAGTAACATCACTTGATTCTTGCACAATTGCCTTTATGCGGTTAGGGTCCCTACTTGCAAAGGCTCCTGGTAGACACTTTACTATGATGTCGCTTTTAACATTTTATGTTAGGTGGTGTTCTACTCCTCAGATCATGGAATGGTGCTACATGCCTATAAAGCAAAATCACCCACTGGAGGGTTGGTGGGCATATCCGACTGTTCACTGTATGCTGCAGAAAACAATCAGGTAGCTATGGAACAGATGAGGTCTAGCTTGTACTCCTACAAGGTAAGAAGGAATCTGGTTTAGCTCAGTTGTTCTCCCCTTTGGCTCAGAGCAGCTCCATGGAGTACCCACTGCTTGTTTATATGTTTCTAAGGGGGATTCACCCAGGTAGAACTGCTGTCAAGGAACCCCTGCTTATGCACCTGTCAGAGTCTGCCTTCCCGCCATGATTGGTCTGTTTCCCAGTCAGTGAAGATCAGTGAAGCTCATCAGATAGGAAGGATAGGGGCTGGACCACACATGGAGTATGCCTCCTGCTGTTGTCCTTTGTGTCTGAGCTGAGATGCTTTCCTAAGCATACTGTTTATGACAGTAGCCTCCTTAAATCAGGGATACAGCATATATTTTATGTGTCTTGCAGTAGTTGGACCTACAGCCACATTGCCTCTTTGCAACACTACAGTAGACGTTGGCTCCTTATACACATCGATTACCCATATGCAGGGCCTTTGCATTACTGTTATCTAGGACAGAAGGATAACATTGATGATCCTCAGCCCAGTTTCTTGTATCACTATGAAAAATTATCCTGATATTTAACATTACCTCCAAACTAGAGGGACTGCGATATTAGGGAGTTGCACAATTTTGAAATGACCGGCACTTATTTTTAAGTTGACAATCAGCTTAAAAAGACTAAATAGTAAACACATTTTCATTTTTTTATTTATTTGAATCTAGGATTACAAGTACCTTTGAGCCAAGGCTCTTTTATAAAGGTTCCACGTCAGTTGAGGTACAATTCAAACAAGACATTGAATAACAGTATACTGTAACAGTGGGTTACAGGTAGTTACATGCTGCTTTATACATTTAATACAGTGGCAAAAATGCCAGAAGGAGGTCTGGTAACAAGGTTGACACACTATGGAGGAGAGACACACTAGTGAGGTGTGGCCATAGGCACTTGCCAAATATCAATTAAGTTGCTATGGGGGGGGCAGGGACGGAGGGTGTGAGGAGGGGTGGATGAATGGATGTATGGGAGAGGGAGTTGAGGAGGAGAGGGTTAAGTGCTAGGTGAAAAGAGCAAAAAGGAGAGGGGAGAACAATTAGGAAGGACAGTCACAGGAGCTAGATGCAGACAGGATGTGATGGAGACTGGATTTGAATGAACCAAGCTTTGGCATTGAGGTGATGTTAATGTTGAGTCCATTGAACCAGTTGGGAGCTCTGTGTGCAAATAATCTTTGCCTTTGTGTAATGCGGAAACATGGGATATGCAGAAGCTGGGATTCAGAGCCCCTGGTGATGCGAGTAGTCCGGGCTGGGCAGAGGAGGGCTTGGACACCTGGGGGAGCAAGGCCTAGTGTTATTTTCTTTGTCATAAGGCAGGATTGGTACTTGCTCTGGTCTGAAAGTTGAAGCCACCCAGTCTATGTGTAGAGATCACATGTGTGGGTGAGATGAGGGCTGAGGCAGAGCCATAGATGAGCAGACCATAGTCAATTATTGAGATTACTGAGCTCTGTATTGCAATCCTTAAGGCATCTGAGGTAAGGCATTGCTTGTGCCTGAAGAGTAGGCCAATGCAAGTGTTGGCTGCCTTGGGCGATGTTGTCAATGTGTGTAGCATATGATAGGTTACAATCAATGGTAATACCTAGATATTTAAAGGATTGAACCTGCTCAAGGGTTGCAACAAGGCAGTTTTTGATCGTGATGGGATTGAGTCTGTGTTTGTTGTGCGGACTGCAGAAGAGCATGGACATGTTTTTTTTGTAGTTGAGAACCAATTTATGTGTACTAAACCAAGTTTCAATCGAGGTGAAGGCAAGTTGTAGATTCTTTTGAAGGTGGCCTGGATCCTTGTGAGTGGAGAGGATGATGGCATTGTCAGCATAGAGGAGGATTTGTACTTGACACGATTGTGGAAGATCATTCAGAAAAAGGCTAAAATGAAGTGGCCCAAGAATGGAGTCTTGAGGAACTCCTGACTGAACAGGACATGCACCTGAGAGAACTTTAGCCATTTTCCCTCTTTGGGAGCAGTTCTCCAAGTAGCTCTTGAACCAGGTAGTGGACTCAGGTGAGAGCCCAGCAGAATGTAGCTGTGTGATTACTAGATTATGATGTACAGTGTCAAAAAGCCTTGGTCAGGTCAATGAAGACTGACCTGGTTAGGAGGCTGTTCTCCAATGAGCTGTGGATAACACCGGTGAATTCAAGGAGGGCAGATGTAGTACTGTGTGTATGGAAACCATGTAGTTGGGGGCAGAGGATGTTGTGTTTGTCCAGGTATTCCATTAGCTGGTCAGATACCATATGTTCAATGGCCTTGGGGGGGGTATGGAGATAGGCCAGTAGTTCACATGAAGATCCTTGTCCCCACTTTTGTAGACCTGGGTTACTGTGGCTGATTTCCATCTGTCGGGGAACTGGTTGAGGGTGAGGGAGAGGTTGAAAATTTTTGTTAGCGGAAGTAGCACTTCATCAAGGGTGAGGGACACCATCTTGAGGTTGAGTGAGTCCTGACTAGTTCTGTATTTGGCGATTGTATTAGAGATATATTTGCAGACCTCATGTGCCCTGACTTCCTTAAAGTATAACAGTGGATGGTTGGAGAGAGGGGTTGTGGGCTGGGGGTAGGAGAAGGAGGGTGGTCATCATTGAAGAAGTCTGAAGGGAGAACACTACTGAGGTCAGAGAACGCAGTATTGAAAGTATTTGCAATTGTGGTAGGGTTGAGAGTTATGACACCATCAATTTTTTTTTTTTATTTTTAGTTTTTGTTGACTGGGTAAGTGCACTAGACAGATCCTGCCTATTTTCAGGCACGACCCCGGGGAGGGGGATACAGATGAATGCCAACTGACCTTGAACCAGATTAAGCTGTTGGTGGTATTTTTAGTGAATGAGGGAAATTTAGCCATGACACTGGGAAAATTCCCCTACACTTTTCGATAAGTGCCATGGGATCTTTAACATCCACCTGAACAACCACCAATCCAGGCAGATGGGGCCTCGGTTTAACGTCTCATCCAAAAGACGGCACCTTACAATTGCAGCACCCCTCTCATGCTACACTACAGTGTCAGTATTGGGATATTAATTCAAGTGCCAGATGTGGAAACTGAACCCACAGCCCATAGTAGGTGGGGGTTGTTCCACATGAATGAGCTGTTTGCATAACATTAATGATATGTTTTCAGGGCATTAAGAAGGCATTCTAGTGGAGTCAGCCCCCTTCACAGTGATCTATGTAAAAAAAATTGGGGTTGTTCAACCATCCGGCCTGCGTAAGTAGTAAGGAGCATTAGAACCATTAGTTACAGCCCTTCCAAATTCATTCCTGCATCTGCCCCCCCATTTCTGCTCATTTCAAACAGATCTTGTATAGCTCAGTTCACCATTCCAGTATCACAAAGGCTTGCCTCCCTTTTCCTCAGTCTGGTTTCTCAGGCAAGTTCACTATAAACACTCCTTTACCATGGACTTTACCAAAATCTGTCAATGCAAATAAAAATCAATTCAAGGTACAGTACACTAAAGAAGGGAGTTGGATAATAGGTTCCATACACTGGGGTAGGAGCTAGGATGGGGGTTCACGTCTTCATGGTAGCTGATCCATCACTGTGTTGCTCAAACCACAAATACACGGATCCATGTCCAATGCTTGAACTTTTAAGATGCTGAACTAGGTGGATTTCTGCTCTTTATTCAGGGTCACACCGAATCGGGACTTTCTTTCACCTTCGTTCCCATATATGTTGTCAAAAGTATCTGCATGGAGTAGAAATTCCAGAACCTGTCTGGGATACTGCTGGTACCAGAAGAGATATTATTTATTGCTTAGCTGTCCTTCAAATTTATAAATAAGAGTGTGGCTGCTGTGAACCTGCTTTTGGTCAAGCTGGGCACTGACAGCTTATCATCAGCCTCTTATCTTAAAGTATACCATCGTCCCCTGCCCTTACAGTTGCACCCAGCCTTACTGACAGGTCTTATTAATCCTACAGAAGTACATCCTAAACAAAATTTGTTCAGGGCCAATACAGCTACTCAGAGTGGCAAGAGTGCAGCAAGAGTGAGTAAAAGAATACTTGGAGCTCTCTCTGCACTCTCACCACATCAGAGTCTGCCATTTCCAAGATGGTGGCACTGACAGAACTGCAGACGGGTGATACTCGCCCATGTGCATTTTGAGTTGATACCACCATCTTGGGTATGGTGGTCATCACTTCTGCAGTTGCAGAGGAAAAAGTAGAACCCCAGCAAAGAAGATATGTTTATGTGGCCCATGAAAGGGAAGGGCTACATAAACAGCACCGGGAGACATTCGTCAGAGCACCGTGGAAGCATACCAGAAAGTGGTCTAGTCACATGCTCCCACAATGCTCTAGTAAACCAACTATGATGGCTTAACATCTGCAGAGCTACACCCATGTTGCCATAAAAATAGTATGGTTTTATCAGCTTAGGGAGCCTGCTATACTGTGTGTCTCATTGAGAAAAACATTTTTTTTTCTGAAGAACAGCTAGGCAGTAAATCTAACTTCTGGCATTATTTTATACTTTAGATCCCTGATATACAGTACGCATCTATGGAGGGATGGGAGCACAAGGCCCAGAGGGCCCTGCACTTCCACTGGCAAGTAATGCTACAATTACACTATCTCAAACTATAAGGACATTCATTGCAAAAAACTATGTTAATGCATCAGTTAGGGTTGCTATTAAAGTGACCAAAGTATGTAAATATGATGTCAGGATTTTAAACTCTAACTTAGCATTCCCCCCAAGCAGCCAAAGGGGACAAGGCAACACAAACAACCACAGACATCCGTCATCAGGTAAGACAAACAACATACAACTCTTTCCACATGACACAAGAGACATCCATCATCATGGTTGAGCACTTCTGTAGCCATCTATAGACATGCCATAGGTAGCTGAAGGCACTCAGCACATCCATGCACTCATCCATGTGGGCACATAAGTGCAGAGCCCTGGCAGCATATGTACCTTTGACACCTCAGTGAAGACTTCTGTACTTCACAAGTGGTTGTGGCACTCTGGTGTGCCTTGTGCCTCACAACCCACCTAGGGCATGCAGCAAGTTAGCATTGATACACATCCAGTTGGGTAGTATTGCTTACTTAAAATGTATAATGCAATCTTATGTGAATTATATATTGCACTTCAAAGATGATTGATGGCACCCAGCTGTGCCTCATGCCTCACATCCCACTGAGGCATGCAGCATTTTAGCATTGTCACATACCCTGCCATGTGTTCTTGCTTACTTACAATTTTCAATGTGATCCTATTGTAATTTTATATTGCACTTCCCTGGTGGTTGAAGGCACTTAGCTGTGCCTCGTGCCTCACAACCGACCTGGGGCATGCAGAAGTGTAACATTGCTGCACATCTTGCTGTGTGGTACTGCTCACTTAAAATTTATATTGTGATCCTTTCAGAACCATATACCGCATTTCCCAGGTCAGTGAAGGCACCTGACTGTGTCTTGTGACTCACAAGTCATGTGGAGCATGCATCAATTTAGTATTGCTGCAAACCCTGCTATGTGGTATTGCTTGCTTACAATTTACAATGTGATCCTATGGTAATCATAAGCCACACTTCCTGGATGGTTGAAGCCACTTGGCTGCACCTAATGCCTCATAACTTATCTGGTCCATGCGATAATATAGCATTATTGCACTCACTGTCATGTGTTATTCCTTACGTACAATTTATAATGTGATCCTATGGGAATTTTTTTACTGCACTTCCAGGTGGTGTGCAAGATTGCATGCCTACCCATGGCTACTGAAGCACTGGACCATGATGGATGTCTCTGGTATCATGTGGAGAGTTGTATGTTGTTTGTCTTACCTGATGATGGAGGTCTGTGGTTGCTTGTGTTGCTTTGCCCCCTTTGGCTGCTTGGGGGTGGGGGGAATGTGGAGTTAGGGTTGAAAACCCAAACATCATATTTCCATACTTTTGTCACTTTACTAACAGCCGTAACTAATGCATTAACTTAGTTTTTTTCAATGAATATATATGTTCAGTATAGACAGATAGATATACTGTAAATATATAATAATTATATTGCAAATAGGGGATAGCACATGGCTGACTTAAGATATCATTTTTATCTTCATGACAGGGGATTGATCTGATGATATCTCATGAGTGGTGAAGCCAACATTACATGAAGACAAAATTGACATATTTGATATGGACAACATGGGCTTGATTTTCAAAGGTCAGAACTGGCCCATCTGAGCATTAGGAACAGTTCAGTATTGTGACATTTCAGGAAAATCAGGTAAAGCTTGTCTGGTGAATTAGAATTATTTTACTGTTCAGAGTCCTCACTCATGGACATTTCACTTTTCTCATACTGTTTTTCTGATCATTTTCCTGGGTCCTGCAGGTAAATATTCTGGGTCCAATTCTCAAAACTTGGTGGAGGCTGCACCAAAGGCAGCTTGTGCTGATCACCCATGTGCCATGGACCCTGCTCTCTATTCTCTATCAGGCGGGGTCCCAGTGGCAAAGTCCTGCAGCTTCTGGCAACCCTGATGGTGCGCAAACAGAGAGCACACCTGGACAGGTTGCCATAAGCCTATGGCAATGTGCTACAATGTGCATAAGCACATCTTGCACCCCCGATCCCAATAATGGTTCAAATAAATTATACAGTGCCCCTTTCCCTGGTAGTCTAGTGGCCTCCCTCCCCAAACCCCAATCATTGTTAAAATACAGTATACAGTGCCCCTTTTCCCTGGCAGACTAGTGGCCCCCGAACCCTGATCATTGGTAAAATAAAGTATTGAGTTCCCCTTTACCCTGGTAGTCTAGTGGTCCCCCTTCCTGACCTCCTATCATCGATAAAATTTCCCCTTTACCCTGGTGGTCTAGTGGGCACCCGAACCCTGATCATTGGTAAAATAAAGTATAAATTTCCCCTTTACCCTGGTAGTCTAGTGCCCCCCCTCCCCAAACCCTGATAATTTTTATCATAAATGATAATTTGACCCTTTCCTCAGTAATCTAGTGGCTCCCCATACCAATTACCCAGAAATAACTGTATCAATTACACCTGATGATCTAGTGGGTTTCTACCCCCCACCAGACAGTCACCTACCACCCCACTTTCCCCAACCCATAAGGGAGCAGGAGTCTGGCACAGCCCACCTCTCACCACCTCAGACAGCCGCCGACTGAGGTCTGAATAAGCACATACTGTGTATAGTATGTGCTCAGTGAGCTCTCAATCACTGAGCGCGTACTATATACAGTAAACTCATTCAGAGCTTGGTCAGCAGTTGGCTGCGGTGGTGAGAGGTGGGCTGTGCCAGTCACTGTCACCCTTACAGGTTAAGGGGGAGTGGGGTGGTAGGGCACTGCCTGGTGGAGGGCCACTAGACCACCAGGTGCAAGTCATACAGGAATTTCAGGTCATTGGGATGAGGTGGGCACTAGACTACCAGGGTAAAGGAGAAATTTATAATTTATTTTACCAATGATCATGGTACAGGGAGGGCGGGTCACTACACCACCACGATAAGGGGGAATTTATCATTTTCAGTTATTTTACTGATGGTTGTGGTTCTGGGGCAACTAGACTACCAGAGAAAAGGGGAACTTTATAATTTATTTTACTGATGATTATGGTTTGGGGAGGGAGCCACTAGACTCCCCGATGAAGATTCCACAAGGATTTCAAGTACTGGGGTGTCTGTATCAGTGTGAGTTTGTGCACTAATAAACCACTCAGAAATACTTTGTAGACTTTTATGGTCCTTTTGCACACCTGTTGCTTTTTCCTTTAGAATTTTTTGGTGGGTGCAGCATTTGTGTAGCACTTGTGCCTGAGCACCACTGATTTTCAATTGTTTTGGCCACTAGACCACCAGGGAAAAGGGGAAATTTACAATTTATTTTACTGATGATCAGGGTTCGAGGAGGAGGGGACCACTGGACTACAGGGAAAATATACATACTGCACAAACATACAAAGAAGCCAGCAGAAGAAGGCCATTTGGTCTATCCAGTCTGCTCATATTTCAGGGTCCATAGCTCTCCCTCCCAACTCCTCCCATCCTCCCTACCTATGAGCCTTACCCTTCCCCTATGCCTGTCCCAGCCTCTCTTAAAGCTTCCCACTGTCTTCAATGAGATTATCTCTTCTGGCAGCGCATTCCACCACCCTCTCTGTGAAGAAGTGTTTTCTGAACTCCCTCCTAAACATCCCACCCTCCAGCTTAAGACTGTGTCCCCTTATGTTATGGTTGTCACTCAGTTTAGACTCTCCTTATCTAACTTATTTATCCCTTTCAAGTAGTTGAAGGTTCCAATCATGTCCCCTCTCTCTCTCATCTTCCAGGGAGTACATGTTCAGTGCCCTCGAATTCTGCTCATATGCCTTACCCTGTTGACCGGCTATCATCTTTGTAGCCCTCCTCTGGACCTTCTCCAGCAGGTTAATGTCCTTACTGAGGTGTGAGCACCAGTACTGAACTCCCTACTCTAGATAGAGCCTTACTAGTGACCTGTACAAGGGCAGTATAACCTCCTCTGTCCTGCTACTGATTCCCCTAGATATGCATCCCAGTATCTTGTTTGCCTTTGCTGCTGCTTTCTTGCACTGTGTGGAGTGCTTCAGGTCACTAGTGATCATCACTCCCAGGTTCTTCTCCTCCTCCTCTGATGCAGATACTCGGACTCCATCCAGGTAGTACTCTGTCCTAGGATTCTTGGCTCCAATATGCATAACTTTGAATTTCTTGGCATTGAAGCCAAGCTGCCATATTCTGAACGTCACCAGCTTTTCCAGATCTTCCTGTAGGTCCTGTATCCCTTCAGCTGTGTCCACTCTCCCACAGAGTTTGATGTAATCCATGAATAGGTGCATTTTGCCCTTAATGCCATCTCCAATATCATTGATGAAGACATTGAACAACACTGGCCCTAGCACTGAGCCCTGCGGGAACCCACTGTTTACCTGTCTGCTGCCAGATAACTATCCCCCCACAACCACCCTCTGGGTTCTGTCCTTCAGCCAGTTTTCCACCCATCTGGTGATCTTTTCCACAACCTCGAGATCCGCCAACTTCCTGATCAACCTTTTGCGGTGCACAGAATCAAAGACCTTGCTGAAAATGAAGGTAGATGCTGTCTACCACTTGGCCTCTGTCTACTGTCTTAGTGACACAGTCAAAGAAGTCAATCAGATTTCTTTGACACACCCCCCCCCATGAACCCATGCTTCCTCACATCCTGGAGACCATGCTTCACTAGATATTCCACCAATCTCTCCTTTAGTATGGTCTCCATGAGCTTTCCCACAATGGATGTCACTCCAAAAGGACCACTGTATAATTTATAATGTATAATTTATTTTCACAATGATTGGGTTTCAGGGAGGGGGTACCATGGCACATTGCCACTACCTGGTTAACTCCCTCAGTGGTGAAATTTCTAAGTACCCTAGGACCAGCCAGTACTGGACTAAGGGTATTTAGAAATGTTTCCAATGGGGGAGTTTTGTGAATTGTGATTCTGGGGATTTGGCAGCCTGCATCTGCTGCAAGCCCCTGGTGCCATGCTGCAGCACAGTGTGTGGTGCAAGGGTGGCACAAGCACCATTAGGTGCAGGCTGCATGTGGTAGGTGTAGCCTGTCTTTGTGAATTTCTCTCAGGGCACCGTTGGCACAAGGGACACATTGCCCCAATCATTTAGATGCAAGCCCCTTGAGCCACCCCAGGAGTTTTGAGAATCAGGCCCCCTGTCTCTGTAGGTATTGTAACTGGTGGTGCAGGAAAATGTCCCGAGCTTGTCTGCACTGGTATCAAATGACTCCTGTTTTGCCTCATCAGTTGTTAACTTTCAGTAAGTACCAAACATGATCTTGTAGCCACAAATCTCTGAAAGTCTTCCAGTTCACCCCAGCATCCCTCATTTCTAACCCTGACTGTTTCTCTAGGTTGCAACAGCCTGTGATAGTTGACTGTTTTGTCATAGGTAACATGGCTGTTTCTTAAATTGCATAAACCTCTTCTTCGGTATGCTTTTATAGTCTGGTGTTAACTGGCTTAAGTGGCTAATTGTTTCTAAGTGAAGTAGCACCTGATTATCATTAGCACTTCAATTAAGGTGACTCTTAACAGGTGGAAGTTAAGGGCAAACTGAGGAAAAAAAGTCTCCATAAACAGGCTTGCTATGTCCCCTTTAAAGGTGAGAAGGTCCAATTGATTAACATTGCCATCAAATCGGTACCATGGGGATCGTCCCCTTTAAGCGAATGTCCCCATTAACAGCGTCCCGATTAAGTGGCTTCTACTGTATTACATTAAATACTGTAGATCTTCAGGAAAGAAAGAAGTGCAAGAACAGTACCTAGCCTGAGTAGTTGAATTCTTGTTGCATCTATTTTCAAGGATGGTGCTTGGAAATAATTCAGACCTATACTTAGTATATTGTACCTTTTGATTAGGGTCAGTAAGGATATCTAGATAGTGTTTATAATAGAGAAAATTGTCATTTTATTGTATCCTTGGTGAGATACAAAATCTCAAGTTAAGCTCCAGGTCTTTTGTCCTGTAATGGTTGATCATCCTGCATGTGATATTAGCTTGATATTTCAAACTAATTGAAATACCTCTGGTGTCATAGCTTTTTGAATATTCAAGGTCAGTGTCCTGGTGTATCCTAAAGATTTTAGTGAGACAATCTGATTGCAGATGGCCCAAGTTAAGCCATGAATGTTTCTCCCTTAGCCATCGATAGGTCAGCCTATTATGTTTGTGATGAAGTAATTTTATCCAGTAGTTCACTTTACTAGCAGAAATGTACACTCTAAGGCTAAACAAGCCAAGCTCAGCTCTGATCAAAGATGCTGGTGTAGAATTACCTGGGCCTATACTGGATCTAAGTAACTTATACTTCAGTAGTTTGATTAATGGTCTTTGAATCCATGATGGTACTTGCCATAAGTCTCTTTTTGAAATAGCAATCAGTGGTTTATGATCCGTTTTGATCACAAAAGTGGTTTCATAAATATAGTTGTGAAATGTATCACATCCAAAGGCAAATGGTCAACATCTCATAGAAACATAGAACACAGAAACATAGACTTTGATGGCAGATAAGGACCACTTGGCCCACCCAGTCGGCCATTTCCCCTACCTACTGGATAAGCTGCAGATTCTAGTTAACCAACAGCCTACTTCCTGCCACCCTCCACTACAATTGCTTTATGTCTGTCCCATGCATCTTTGAATTCCCCAACTGTTTTAGACCAAACAACTCCCCAGGAAGGCGGTTCCATGCATCCACCGCTCTCTCAGTGAAAAAAAATGTCCTCACATTACCCCTGAGCCGTCCCCCCTCTATCTTTAAATTGTGCCAACTTGTTCTTACACATCTCTTTTTCTGAAAGATGCAATCCTCCTGGACTTTGTGGATTCCCTTGAGGTACTTGAACATTTCTATCATGTCCCCCCCTGTCCCTCCTTTCATCAAGAGTATACATATTAAGCTCTCTAAGTCTCTCTTAATATGATTTCTGATGCAGACCCCGCACCATTTTAGTTGCCCTCCTCTGGACTGCTTCCATCCTGTCTATGTCCTTGTGTAGATGAGGTCTCCAAAACTGCACACAGTACTCCAGATGGGGTCTCACCAACTGTCTGTACAGAGGGATAACCACTTCCCTTTTTCTACTTGTGTTGCCCCTTCCTATGCATCCCAGTATCCCCCGGCTCTCCTTACTGACTTCTCACATTGCTTACCAACCTTTAGATCATCTGATATGACTACCTCCAAGTCCCGTTCCATTTTTGTTGTTGTTAGTACCTCCTTTTCTATTTGAGCATATTTGTACTCTGTCTTTATGAAGACTCTAGATGCAAATGCTATACGTCTCCAACTGTTATTTCTTAGTTGTAACAATATTGCTCCTACACCATCCATTGAGGCATCCATGTAAACTTTTGTCAGACAAGTAATATCAAAATATTGCAAGACAGGTGCTGTAGTCAAAACTCGTTTTATTTATTTGAGTTCTTGCTCATGTGCAGCTGTCCAAGACCATGTGGCTCACTTAATTAGCAATTTTCTCAGATTGCATGTCTTGTCAGATTGTTGATTAACTTGCCCAGGTAATTCAGCATCCACAGGAATCATTGTAAATCTGTTTTGGTCTTGGGCTTTGGAATTCTGTTTACTAATTGCACATTGGCTAGATCAGGTTTCACCTCTCCTCTGAAAGTATTTCTCCTAAGTACAGAATTTCAGCCTTTCTTATCTGACATTTTTCTTTGTTTAATTTAAGGCTGTTTTCCCTGGCAATACATAGCACTTTTTATATAATCTGGTGACATGTTCCTTCACTGTGGTACCCCAAATCAGTATGTCATCAATGCAAATTTGAACTCCTTCAATGCCTTCTAACAGTTGTTGCTTTGTTCTGGGAAATATTTCTGGTGCAGTGCAGATGCCAAATAATAATCTTTTAAAGCAGTGTCTCCCATATTTTATTTATTTCGTTTTTGTTTACTGGATAAGTGCGCTAGACAAGAAATGTTGCCTATTTTCAGGCATGACCCAGGAGAGTTACAAACAATGGAACGATGTATGGACAGGAATACATTGGGCATATCACAACAGGATTTAGGCAAAATTTGAACAACAAAGCATTGTTTACAAATGGTTCAATGAAAGTTTACAATATAAACATATAAAGTGTTAAAAGTACTCAAGAGTGCACTTTCTGGTGTTAGAGTTATTTGTATGAATCCTGAGGAGGCATCCAATATTGAGAAAGACTTGGCTCCTGCCATTTCATCTAGAATTTCATTTCTAGTGGGAATATGGAAATGTTTTCTTTTTATGCATGCATTAAACTCTGGAGGGTCCATACATAGCTTAGTGATCAATATTTTTTCACAATGATGACCAAGAAGTGAACTCAAGGTGTTGGCTCCTTCACCTTTTCTGTGACATCTGTATCTATTAAACATTTCAATTCCTTTTTCAGCCTAACTCTCAGTGCCACAGGAACTCTTCATGAAACATGAATTACTGGGACTGCCTTCTCATCCACTGTGATGTGTAATGGCAAAATTGCCCAGTCCTTTAAAATCATCACTGTATTCAGACATTTTATCAGTGAGATGCATGTAGTTTTCTATTGCAAATAATGTTTTTGTCAGACCCAACTCCTGACTAATGTCTAGCCTGATAATTGGCTTCTTGCCCCCGTAACAATTACAAAACTGTGTTTAGTGTCCTTGTCTCTGTGCCACAGAGTCAGTGCACAGTGCCCTATGGTGGGTATGGTTAGTCCATTATATGGCTTTAAAACAGTAGTATTCTTCTTTATATGTGCTTTATTTGGTATCATACACTACAGTCGAACTGGAAGTACATTTATTTTGGCTCCCGTGTCAATCACACAGTGAACCTTTAAGCTATTAGTATCTATTTGAATCATCCATTCTTTTTTCTCTGAGATACCTTGCTTTTCTACAGTCCCAATAAAGAGTTTGTTTCACTGCTGGAGTCTTCCATTGCAATGACTGCATGCACTGCATTTCTTTGTCTGCAACATCTTGTGAACTAATTAAGCTGTCCAGATTTTGCACTGTTGGCCATATGCTGGGCAAATTCTGCATGCATGCTGTTTATAACTCTTGTGTCAGAGTTTACTTGCACCCCTCCTTTGTATGGCTGCAGCTATTCCTGACTCTTTTTGTTGTATCTCTTGCTTTGATAAACTTGTAGGGGACCTTTGGACTTGCTTCTTTGTTGTTTGCACTGCAGCAACCTTAGAGTTGCTCGTTGTGTCTTTTGCTCTGGTGATGACTTGCATTTGCATGCAAGTTTGTTCAGCAGCCTGACAAATCTGGATGTTTGTTCCCATGATTAGTTCACAGTCTCTCAGTAGATGCTTTTTTACTACTTTTTCCTCAGAACAGCCCATAACAATTCTGTCTTAGATCAAAGAATGTCTCAGAGTGCCAAAATGACATGATTGTGCTTTTAGTTTCAAATCACTAACAGATTCTTCTATTGTCTCTTGTTCCTTTTGCATTCATGGAGAAACGCTGACTGCATTGCTAAAACTGTTCAGGAAGCAGGAGAAAACATTGATGTCCTGATACACATAGGGACTAATGATCTCTGCAGCCAGTCAGTTTGGAGACCAAGGAACACCTGACCAGGCTGGGTGACAAACTATTATCCATTTCATCTGGCATCTCCTTCTCTGAGATCCTACCAGTCTGGGAGAGGGGGCAGATGGACAGAAGGTCAGAGAAGGGGAGATAGGGGAGGTAAACATGTGGCTCAAGGGTAGGTGCCAGGAAAAAGGACACAAATTTGTAGGGAACTGGCAACAGTTTGGGAAGTGAAAGTTCTTTGAATTTGACGGACTGCATCTGACTAAGGAGGGAGTCAGTGCATTAGGGCAGAAGTTTGAAGTCTTTGCAGAATATTTAAACTAGCAAATGGGGAGGGGGTGCAGCACCCCATACGTCGAATGGGAAGAAGACCCCTCCCCCCCTCAGCTAGTTGTTAAACAGGAGTTCAGCATGTTTGCAGTTCATTTACATCACCAGGTAAGGAAAAAGGTCTGGCTCCCCATACGATGCACAGGGAAAATGCCAGACCTCACCCAACAACTAACGCACCGAAATCTGGCCAATGGAAAATCATGCACACAAATACCCACAGTCTGGGAAACAAGATCCCAGACCTGCAGGCAATAATGACAGAGGCTAAACTGGACATAGTAGCAATTAGCAATATGTAGTTCACCAGTAACCACACTTGGGAGACTTCAGTACCTGGCTATGTACTGTTCAGATGAGACAGAGGTGCAAAAAGGGGGAGGTGGAGTGGACCTCCGTGTCAATGAAAATATCAAAGCTACAGAAATTCAGAATACACATAAGGAGCCAGAAGAACTGTGGGTCATCCTGGAAACAGGAAATGGGACAGTCATACGAACTGGGGTTGTCTACAGGCTCCCAGACCAGGGGGAGGACATAGACACATTACTGTCAGAAGATATGCAAAACATGACAGCTAAAGAGGAGGTTCTGATAATGGGAGACTTCAACATGCCAGATACAAACTGATCAATACCTGTAGGAATATCTGCCAGAACTAGACACATGGTGGATTCCCTGAAGGGGGAGGGCCTCAGACAACTGGTATAACAACCCACAAGAGACAGGGCTATCCTAGATCTAGTACTGACTAACAGGGAAGAATCACAGCTCTCCAGGTAGAAGGCCACCTGGGGTCAGTGACCATCACATGGTAAGGTTCAATTTGGTCACTAGAACTAAACCATTCCATTTCAAGGCAAAAATATGGGACTTCAGAGGAGCTGACTTTGATAAGATGGCCAACAGAGTTAAGCTATCCCTGGCAAAAAGAAATACAGGTGAGAGGGTTCACGCAAAGTGGGCAAACATTAAGGATGCAGTACTTGAAGCAACATCCCATTGTGTTAGAGAGAAAAGGAAGTGCAAAAGAAGAAGGAAACCAATTTGGCTGTCAAAAATAGTAACAGGAAAAGGTCAGAGCCAAAAGGCTGGCCTTCAGGAAATAGAAGGGAATGCAGCAGGATGAAGATAGGGAGGCATACCAAACTTCCTAAGGGAAGCAGAGAAGGCAGTAAGGCAGGCAAAGGCCCAAACCAAGGAAGCACTAGCACAAACAGTACAAGAAGGTGACAAGACTTTCTATAGATACATTAGTGAAAGGAGAAAGTCCAGAGGGGGTATTGCTAAGATCAAAGGAGATAAGGGGGCTTGTGAGGAGGAGGACCACATAAAAACATCTATCCTAAATATATACTTCTGCTCAGTATTTACTGAAGAGAAGGTAGGGCAGGGCCCACAGCTCAACACTATGGACACAAGGGGGAAGGAGGTGTACACTAGTCCCTTTCCAAAAGAAAGGATCCTACAAGAGCTCGATAAGCTCAGGGTGGATAAGGCAATGGGACCTGATGGCATACATCCCAGAATACTAAAGGAGCTAAGGGTGGAATTAGCAGAGCCATTATCAGAACTGTTTAGTGAGTCTCTGAGCACAGGAGAGGTCCCAGAAGACTGGAGAAGGGCTCATGTGACCCTGCTCCAGAAGATTGGTAGCAGGGAAGAGGCAGGGAACTACAGACCAGTCAGTCTTACCTCAGTACTGGGCAAGATTATGAAGGCACTATTTAAGGAAAGGATTGTGCAACACCTGGAATCCATAGGAGCACAGGATCCAAGACAGCATGGGCTTACAAAAGGAAAGTCCTGTCAAACTAACCTCATAAATTTCTTTGACTGAGTAACTGGAGTGATGGACCAAGGGGGAGCAGTTGATGTCACCTACTTTGACTTCAGGAAAGCTTTTGATACTGTTCCACATAGAAGATTGATTAATAAGCTGGGAAGGCTCGGGATGGGTCAGAATTTGGTCAACTGTGTGGCAAACTGGTTGACAGGCAGAAAACAGAGAGTGGTGGTAAACGGTATACTGTCACAAGAGATGCAAGTCATAAGTGGGGTACCTCAGGGATCAGTCCTGAGGCCAGTCCTCTTCCATATCTTCATCAGTGACATTGCAAATGGACTGGAGGGTAAGGTTTGACTGTTTTCAGATGGCACCAAGATCTGCAACAAAGTAGATGATCCAGATGGGGTGGTCAGAATGAAAAGAGATCTAGATAAATTAGCAAAATGGTCAAAGAGTGGCAACTAGGGTTTAATTCAAAGAAGTGCAAGATCATGAACATAGGGAAGAAAAACCATGAAGCCACCTATAGACTGGAAGGGAAGTTGCTGGCAGTCACAAGGGAAGACAGAGACCAGGGCATCATCATCACTGATGACCTGAAATCATCCAAGCAGACCACTAAAGCAGTAGGTAAGGCTAGGGGGATTTGTGGGTGTATTAGTAGGGGTATCACAAGTCGGAAGAGGAGTACTGCGTGCAGTACTGGAGGCCACACCTTTACAAGGACATTAACCAAATTGAGGCAGTCTAGAGAAGGGCAACCAAAATGGTGCAGGGACTGCATCAGAAAACATATGAGGATAGATTAACGGGGCTCAGTATGTATACCCTAGAGCAAAGGAGGGATAGAGGTGATATGATCGAAACATTCAAACACTTTAAGGGCATTAACAAGGTGAAAGAGTCTAACATATTTCAATATAAGAAAAATAGCAGGACAAGAGGACACAGCATGAGATTAGAGGGAGCCCGATTAAGGGGTAATGTGAGGAAGTTCTTTTTCACAGAAAGTGTGGTGGACGCATGGAACGGCCTGCCTCAGGAAGTGGTGGATATGAATACAGTGTAGGGCTTCAAACAAGCATGGGATAGGCATAAGGGAGCAATACAGATGAGTATGAATAGATAGGCCATTGACTGAGCAAAGGCCTATGAGACATTCATAAGGTAGAAAAAGAAATGAGCAGACTGGATGGGCCTTGCAGTCCTTATCTGCCATCAACTTCTATGATTCTATCTTTCTAAATACATATATTTCATCAGTCTCATTTTTTATGGGCACACAGTATGCTTCAAACTGCTGCATCACAGTGTCATAGCTCTGCCTGCCCTGCACAGACAGTTGAAAAGTATTATATATGCCTAAAGATTCTGTGTCTATTATAGTCAGTAATAAAGCTACTTTTTGTGGGATCTCTTTTCCATCTGCACCAGTGGCTTGTAAATAGAGGTTAAAAGATTACTAACATACTAAAACGCCAGCAGAATAGGCCTAATGGTCTTTTGTGTCTGCTCGTTTGGTCAGACCCAGCCCTGGGAGCTGACCTTGTTAACCCCCTTGCCCTCTCTGGTTTCTTCTTTCCTATCCCCGGATATTCTCTCTGCACAGGACTTTGCTTCCAGAATCCTTCCCCTGTACCTGTCCCACCCCCTCTTGAACCCCTCCAACATCTCTGCCTCCACCAGCCCCTGAGCAGCGCATTCCATGGCTCCACCACCCTCTCAGTGAAGTAGCACCTCCTCCTTCTTTCTCCCCTGAATCCCCCCCTCCAGCTTCCACCCATGACCTCTAGTTGCTCCCCTTCCTTCCTTCAGAGCATCCTGACTGCTCCTCCCCTATTTACCCTCTTCATGTACTTGAAGACCTCTATTATGTCCCCCCGCTTCCTTCTCTCTTCCAATGTGTACATATTTAGCTCTTCGAGCCTCTCGAAGTAAGTCCTGTCCCCCAAGATCCAGATAATTTTGGTTGCCCTCCTCTGGACCCTCAACAGGATTTCAATATCCCTCTTATGTGTGGCCTCCAAAACTGCACATGGTACTCAAGGTGCAGCCTCACCAAGCAGTTATACAGGAGTATCACTTTCCTCCTTCTTAAGGTGATCCCCCTAGTGATGCATCCCAGCATCCTGTTGGCCTTGGCCACTGCCCTCCTACAAGTCTCAGAGTTGTTCATCTTAACATGCACCACCACCCCCAGGCCCCTCTCAGCCATTGAGACTTGTAGCATTCCCCCCCAGGGTGTACACTTGGCCGGGGTTTCTGGCCCCCAGGTGCAGTACCTTGCATTTCCCTGCATTGAACCTCAGCTTCCACTTTCTATAACATCTTTCCAGAGCCTCCAGGTCCCCCTGTAGGGCCACCCTCCCCTCCTTCCCATCCACCACCACCCCCAGTTTTGAGTCATCTGCAAAGAGACTCATCTCACTCTGAATATCCTTTTTTATGTCAGAGATGTAGGCATTGAACAGGAGGGGCCCAAGGACCGATCCCTGAGGGACCCCACTAATGACCCTACTTGGGGATGAGACTATCCCACCAACTATGACCCTCTGGTTCCAGTCCTGGAGCCAATCTCCTATCCATCTGATCATCTGGTTTCCCACCCCCATTTCAACCAGCTTATCCAACAGGCCCCTGTGAGGAACAGAGTCAAACGCCTTGCTGAAGTCAAGAAAGAGGACATTCACCGGTCTACCTAGGTCCAAGGCTATGATATGTATATTTCTTTACTTTTATGAAAAATTGTGTCCTACACAAAACTAGCTGTATCTTCTGTTCCAAACGTATACGACTGTCAATGCTACCTGCTGATACTTTGTATATACTGTATTATTGTATCTCACTTTATTTGTATTATTACTAGTGTGTTGCATCCCATGTATATTGTCCCTTGTTCCTTGTTAACAAACCCAGGTACACCTTGAAAATGAGCTTACTCAACGGTGATTGCCTGGTTAAATAAAGACTTTGATTGATTGATTGATTGATTGAAGAAACTTGTCACCCAGTCATAGAACTCCACAAGGTTTGTCTGATACAATTTCCCTGGGATGAATCCATGCTGCCTATCATCCAGGCACCCCAACTTTTCAAGGTACACCCCATAGCCTCTCTTTGACAATGCCCTCCATCACCTTGCCCACCACTGGTGTCAGGCTGATGGGCCTGTAGTTCCCTGCCATCTCTCTTGATCCCTTCTTGTGGATAGGCACTATATGCATCACCTTCCAGTCCTGGGGCACCCACCCTGTTCTCAGAGAGATGCTGAAAAGATCCACCAGGGGTTTTGCCAGGACATCCACCAGTTCCTTCAGCACTCTGGGATATAATTTATCCAGCCCCAGTGCTTTCTCTGTCTTAAGGGACCTGAGGGCATCCCTCATTCTCTCTGCCGTGATTTCCACCTCCGCTACCTCATCCCCCTGCTTTGCCTTCCCCTCCTGCCAGTGATGGCCCCTTTCCCCAGACCCACCGATGTGAGGGTCCCCCCCATTTCACCATCTCTCCCATGTATGATGCAGGCCCCCCATTTTCCTTTATGAAAACTGAGGTAAAGTACTCATTTAGTACCTCAGCCTGCTCCCCCGGATCTTTTGCCCATCCGTCCCCTGTTTTAATCCTGCTAATCTGCCCCTTCACCCTCCGCTTTTCCCCAATGTATCTAAAGAACCCCTTGTTCCCTCTCCTAATTTTCCTGGCCAGGTTCTGCTCCTTCCTTGCCTTAGCCACCTGCACCACGCTAGTGGCCCTTCTGACCATCAGCTCGTACTCCCCTAGATCTGTTTCACTCCTTGAGCACTTGAAATGCCTATAAGCCGACGCCTTTCTCCTCATCACCTCCTGAATCTCCCTGGTCCACCAAGAGGGTTTACAGGCCCTACCGCATTTTCATCATACTCTTGTACAGGTGCTGGTAGCATCCTGCACCCCCCTCTGATGATTTCTCACCTACTGTCAGCGTCCATGTCTGGCCCACTTCCATCCAAATGCTTCTTAAGGATCCTTCCCATTTCTTGAAATCCACCCTCCTGAAGTCAGTTACCACTGTCTTTGTGCAGCCTTCTACCCCTCCTAGGTCCAGACAGAACCAGACCATGGCATGGTCACTCCCCACCAACGGGTCCCTTACCTCCAGGCCCCCAATCTGGTCACTGTCTGCCAGGACCACATCCAGTATCCATACATCCCTGATCGGTTCCCCCACCTGCTGAGTTAGGCATGCATCCTGAAAGGCATCCAACAACTTCTGTTCCCTGGCCACCAAGGATGTCATAGTCTCCCAGTCCATTCCTGGCATGTTTAAGTCCCCCAGCACCACCACCTTTCCCCTGCCCAAACTGTAGTGTCTCCTCACATCTGCCACCAGACTCTCCACCAGCTCCTCTGCCAGCATGGGCTGTCTATACACTGCTCCTATTTTTACTCTCTTGCTCCCCCTTGGTAGCAAGGTGACCCAAATCGCCTCCACAGTTCCCTCTGCCTCCTCTACTCGTCCTATGCCAATGCAGTTTTTGACAATTATTGCTACACCTCCTCCCCTTCCTTCTCCCCTGTCCTTCCTGAACATGGTGTAACCCTCCAGGTTCAGGTCCAGTCATGCCTTGCAGTGGCCCAGGTCTCAGTGACCACAGCCACATCCATCTCTCCCACTGTTAGCATCACCTGGAGCTCAGGCATTTTATTGCCCAAGCTCCTGGAATTTAGCAGGACTACATTCCACTCTTTCCGTATACTTCCATTTCCCCAGCTCACATTCTCATGGGGATTCTGTCTTCCCCCAGACAGCACCTTACCAGTCGGCCTCTTCCTGCATTCCTCCAGCTCCCCAGGGGGGTGGAGACAGATTCTCTCCTTTATCGTACCCCCCACGAAAGCCCTTTCTCCCATCCCTTCCCCTTCACAAGTTTAAACCCCACCTTTCACCAACAAACCCCTCTATTTTCAACTTAAAGATTTCCTTCCCTTCCAAACTGAGATGGAGTCTATCTCTAGCATATAGCCCATTATACTCCCAGATCTTCCCCCAATCCCCCATCAACCCATACCATCTGGCCCCACACCACTCCCTGAGCCACTGGTTTATCTCCCTGATCTTTCTCTTGTGTTCCTCACTAGCCCTTGGCACTGGCAGGATTTCCAGGTTTATGATTTTAAAAAAAATGGAAAGGAAAAGAAAATAAACGGAAAGGTCCAGGAGAAACTATGCCCTTTCTATGTTAAGTCTATAAATAGTAAAAAGAAAGGCTTGCCGGCTAGTACAGACAGGAATATAGAGAAAGGTGGAACTCCCTAGGAGCTTTATACCAGGAAATACACAGCCAAAACAAAAATATGACTGCTTCAGGTAAAAACACAACCATAATAGTTCATTTTGTAAAGAAGTCAAAACAACAGAAACATAAAATATATATATATATATTTTCCAGCCTTTTAGTTAGGCTTACAAAATAGGAGTTTAAGCTGGCTGGGTGTGTAAACGCATAATCCTATACTGCTTGCTTAGCCTTAAAAGTACAGGACTTTAACAATTGCTACCCCCCCTTTCTTTTTCCAAACGTGAATGGCTACACAGAGGGAGGAAGCCTGATGTAAAAATTCTTCCTAGCATAGCGCAAAGTGAACTTCTGGTTTGGCTAATTATTTATTTATGCAGAAAGTTCTTTGCTTCATGGGAGTGAATGCAACATGGTTACTCGCTCTTTTATGTCATTTAAATCTCCCGGTAAAACCGGACTTGTGTCTTCAACCCTGGGTTTCTTTTTATTCTAATCCTACCCACAGTGTGCTTTATTTCTACCTGTTCATTAACACAGGCATTCAAGAACTTGCATGGACAACTGCAGCTGCAGTTTAAGAACCGCGCCTTGCATGGCTCAACAGAACACAGTTACCGCCTGGTACTATGAGAAGCGCACAACACTATAAGTGTCTGTACACTTGGGTTTTTAACAGCGTTTATATTTTAATCTTAGGAACTTATTTTTTCATTCATTTACCTGGGGGGAATATGTGCACACCATGTCTATGCTAGATTTGTGAATCTCCCCCACATACGAATGCGTTTCTTTTAACGAAGGGCAATGTATCAATAAGGGGGAATACGGCAAATGGATTTAATTCCGACAAGGGAAAGCAACAAGAAGATTGCAGAAAAATGTAAAGAGACACAAAGAAAGATATCAGGTGGCCTTCCTGATATTATTATGAGAGGTTAGAAAGAGGAAAGGATAGTAATTAAAAGGCTAGCACTGTTGCAACAGACTTTAAAAGAAGCAACCTTCCCTTTTTAATGAATCCATTCTCACAATCACCCCCCTCATCCTCAAGTAGAAGAAGAGAATTGAAGTGGTTACTGAGCTTAAGGTTGGATCCACCTTCCCCCATTGCTTCCTTCTGTCCAACCCCAGCCACCTGCATACTTCCATGAGAATGTCCTCCCTTTGGCCCCCCTCTGTGAGGGTCCCCAGATACCTGCCTGCTTCCTTGGTAGTGTCCTCCTTTTGATCCCCGCTGTCCAGGTCCCTATGCAACCCCAGAGTACTCTCCTGCACTCCTTTCCCTATGCCCCCACCCCTAGTGCTTTGTGCAATCCCATGGGAGAGCCCCTGCCCTATTCCCCAACCATACCTCCCCTCTCCTTCCAGCTGTATCCTAATCCTCTCAACTTCCTCCCTAAGCTGTGCAAGCTGGTAGCACACTGGGCAACCGCCGAACTTCCAAGCCCAGTCCAGTATCATGGCGCTCACCCTGTGCACCCCACCACCCTCCCAAGATGCTGGCCCTAATGATGTGTGGTCCCATCTCCCTCCAAGTAGGTTTCTTTGTTTGAACCACCAGGTTCCCCACTAGTCCAATATACACCACTAATCAGGTCATCCACTAATCCTAGGTACAGTCCCAGAGTAAACAGGTACCCCCCCTTACTAGGTGCAGTACTACACAGTAAATTTTTAGGGAAAGTGTAAAACTCCCTAAGCTCCTCAGTCATAGCCTTTAAACCCAACCCCCAGTGGTTAGAACTACATGAGCTGCACCTGAAGCCTTTTCCTCCAATTGCAGGGCAGGTGGTCCCATATAAATGAGCTGAGCTCTGAGGAAGGAGGGGTGGGGGAGGGTGGGATTAGGGCCTACACCTGACTCTCACAAGAGTGTGTCAGCCCTGTGTCTACCCCTCACTGCACCTTCAAGCACTACCAGTGAAGAAAATCTTTCAAGTCTACTTACTGTCCCAGCCTCCAGCTAGAAGCTTCTTCCCCCTTCACTAACTGAAGACAGACTGAGCTGGCAGTTACACCTTGCTTTCAACCAGCACTAATCCCCTAGAACATGATGTCTGCACTTAAAGGCCAGATAGCAACCTTTAAACACTCACAAACACCAATTTTTCTGTTTGAATCCCTTCCTCCTGCCCAAACTAAATGCAAAAGCAAGAAAAGGCTGCCCAAACTAAATGAAAAACCACAATAAATGGCAGTTAAGACCAGCCCTCAACTACAATTACAAACACATAGAATACCAGCTAAAAAAATCTTTCAAGTATACTTACTGTCCCTGCCTCCAGCTAGAAGCTACTTCCCCCTTCACTAAATGAACATTGCTAAAAGCATTTCCACATTTCTTCTACATTGCTTACAGACCTGACCTTTTGGTTGTAGGTGCTCCATTTCAGCAGACACCAATATCACTAACACCAGCAAGCAAAATCTACACCTACTTAAACCTGTAGCACTGTGAGGCTAGTACTATTCCTTGTCCACAAGAGTTCTTCTGTTTTGTTGCTGTCCCTTTTAGCTTTTCCAGAAAAATCCTCAAACCACTCCTGGTACCATGTCTTGTTTTGCAGTTTTCAAAACAAAAGGATCGACAGAATCTTTAGCAACACTTTATTGCAACCTACTTCTACTACATGTGTAGCTGGAGGTGGGGTGTCACCTGACAGCTAAATAAATGCCAATGGTTGTTTGTTCCATCTGTTGATCACCTGAACACTGGGGCAAAATGGTAGTTTGCAATGATTTTGTACTGACACCTTGACAAATTTTGAGATGTTCTGCTCCACATACTTAATGTAGATTCTTGGGCCATTATTTTGAGAACAAGTGAAATATACATTCAAGTGTGGTCTCAATAAATAGGCAGAAGTTAGCACTTTAAAATGAATACCCATACATTACCTCACAAGATTAATGTTAAAGGTTATAGGGTTAAATACCAACCACTACCCCATAATTTCTTGCAAGAATTCAAGATATTCTTATATATAATCTTGTCAAACAGGATTTATTGCACTTTTTAAATATATTTTATGTTATCTAAAAGGGTAAGGATTCTGCTCTGAAATGCATATGAGGTGGTAAAGTTTTAAGGTAATATAAGAGGATAAACTGAGTAAATGGCAGACACCATTAATAGACAACATTTTAGCAAGTTTATACTTTTTGAATTCTTCATACCATATCTTCTGTATTTATATATATGTGGCATATGTATGTATATGTGTGTGTATATGATATGTATATGTAGGAAGCAGGAGAAAACATTGATGTCCTGGTACAAATAGGGACTAATGATCTCACCAGCAGGTCAGTTGTGGAGACCAACGAACACCTGACCAGGCTAGGTGATAAACTATCATCCATTTCATCTGGCATCTCCTTCTCTGACATTCTGCCAGTCTGGGAGAGGGGGGCAGATGGACGGAAGGTCAGAGAAGGGGACATAGGGGAGCTAAACATGTGGCTCAAGGGCTGGTGCCAGGAAAAAGGACACAAATTTGTAGGGAACTGGCAACAGTTTTGGGAGCAAAAGTTCTTTAAATTTGATGGATTGCATCTGACTAAGGAGGGGGTCAGTGCATTGGGGCAGAAGTTTGACATCTTTACAGAATATTTAAACTAGCAAATGAGGAGAGGGGTACAGCACCCCATATGTCGAATGGGAAGAACATCCCTCCCTCCTCAGCTAGTGGTCAAACAGGAGTTCAGCATGTTTGTAGTTCATTTGCATCACCCAGTAAGGAAAAATGTCTGGCTCCCGATACAATGCACAGGGGAAATGCCAGACCTTGCCCAACAACTAGCACACTGAAATCTGGCCAATGGAAAATCATGTACACAAATGCTCGCGGTCTGGGAAACAAGATCCCAGACCTGCAGGCAATAATGACAGAGGCTGAAATGGACATAGTAACCATTAGCTAGACATGATTTCTCAGTAACCGCACTTGGGAGACATCCGTACCTGGCTATGTACTGTTCAGAAGAGACCAAGGTGCAAAAAAGGGGGGGGGTGTGGTCCTTTATGTCAATGAAAATATCAAAGCTACAGAAATTCAGAATACACATAAGGAGCCAGAAGAACTGTGGGTCACCCTGGAAACAGGAAATGGGACAGCCATATGACTGGGGTCATATACAGACCTCCAGACCAGGGGGAGGACATAGACACATTACTGTTAGAAAATATATAAAACATGACAGCTAAAGGGGAGGTTCTGATAATGGGAGACTTCAACATGCCTGATACAGATTGGTCAATACCAGCAGGAACATCTGCCAGAACTAGACACATGGTGGATTCCCTGCAGGGGGAGGGCCTCAAACAACTGGTATAACAACCCACAAGAGACAGGGTTATCCTAGATCTGGTACTAATTAATAGGGAAAGAATCACAGATCTCCAGGTAGAAGGTCACCTGGGGGGCCAGTGACCATCGCATGGTATGGTTCAATTTGGCCACTAGCACTAAATCATCCCATTCCAAGGCAAAAATATGGGACTTCAGAGGAGCTGACTTTAATAAGATGGCCAACAGAGTTAAGCTAGCCATGGCAAAAAGAAATAGAGGTGAAGGGGTAGCAGGCAAAGTGGGCAAGCATTAAGGATGCAATACTTAAAGCAACATCTCATTGTGCTAGAGAGAAAAGGAAGTGCAAAAGAAGAAGGATACCACTTTGGTTCTCAAAAACAGTAGCAGAAAAGGTCAGAGCCAAAAGGCTGGCCTTCAGGAAATATAAGGGAATGCAGCAGGATGAAGATAGGGAGGCATACCAATCTTCCCTAAGGGAAGCAGGGAAGTCAGTAAGTCAGGCAATAGCCCAAACCAAGGAAACAGTAGCACAAACAGTAAAAGAAGGTGACAAGACTTTCTATAGATACACTAGTGAAAGGAGAACGTATATACACTATTAATCAGGTCACCCACCATGTAAAAGCATCTATCCTAAACAGATAATTCTGCTCAGTATTTACTAAAGAGAAGTTAGGGCAGGGCCCACAGCTCAGCACCATGGACCCCGGGGGGGGGGGAGGTGTGCACTAGTCCCTTCATGAAAGAAAGGGTCCTACAAAATCTCAATAAGCTCAGAGTGGACAAGGCAATGAGACCTGATGGCATACATCCCAGGACACTAAAGGAGCTAAGGGTGGAACTAGCAGAGACATTATCAGAACTGTTCACTGAGTCTCTGAGCACAGGAGTGGTTCCAGAAGACCAGAAAAGGGCTTATGTGATCCTGCTCCACAAAAGTGGTAGCAGGGAGGAGGCAGGTAACTGCAGACCAGTCAGTCTTACCTCAGGAGTGGGCAAGATTATGGAGGCACTCCTTAAGGAAAGGATAGTACAACACCTGGAATCCATAGGAGCACAGGATCCAAGACAGCATGGGTTTACAAAAGAAAGGTCCTGTCAAACTAATCTCATAGATTTCTTTGACTGGGTAACCAGAGTGGTGGACCAAGGGGAAGCAGTTGATGTCACCTACCTTGACTTCAGCAGAGCTTTTGATACTGTTCCACATAGAAGATTGATTAATAAGTTGGGTAGTCTCGGGGTGAGTCAGAAGGTGGTCAACTGGTTGCCAAACTGGTTGATGGGCAGAAAACAGAAAGTGGTGGTAAATGGTATGCAGTCAGAAGAGATGCAAGTCACAAGTGGGGTACCTCAGGGATCAGTCCTGGGGCCAGTCCTCTTCAATACCTTCATCAGTGACATTGCAGATGGACTGGAGAATAAGATTTGTCTGTTTGCAGATGACACCAAGATCTGCAACAGAGTAGATGATCCAGATAGGGTGAGCAGAATGAGAAGAGATCTGGACAAACTAGCAAAATGGTTGGAAGAGTGGCAACTGGCGTTTAACGCAAAGAAGTGCAAGATCATGCACATAGGGAAGAGAAACCCTGAAGCCACCTATAGGCTGGGAGGGTAGTTGCTGGCAGTCACAAGGAAAGAAAGAGACTTGGGCATCATCATTACCGATGACCTGAAATCATCAAAGCAGACCACTAAAGCAGTAGGTAAGGCTAGGGAGATGTTGGGGTGTATTAGTAGGGGTATCACAAGTCAGAAAGGGGGGGCAATAATCCCTCTTTACAAAACACTGGTTAAGGCCCATCTGGAGTACTGCATGCAGTACTGGAGGCCACAGCTTCACAAGGACATTTACCAAATTGAGGCAGTCCAGAGAAGGGCAAACAAAATGGTGCAGGGACTGCATCAGAAAACATATGAGGACAGATTAATGGGTCTCAATAGGTATACCCTAGAGCAAAGGAGGGAGAGAGGTGATATGATCGAAACATTCAAACACCTTATTGGCATTAACAAGGTGAAAGAGTCTAACATGTTTCAATTTAAGAAAAATAGCAGGTCAAGAGGACACAGCATGAGATTAGAGGGAGGCTGATTAAGGGGCAATGTGAGAAAGTTCTTTTTCACAGAAAGGGTGGTAGATGCATGGAACGGCCTACCTCAGGAAGTGCTGGATATGAATACAGTGCAGGGCTTAAAACAAGCATGGGATAGTCATAAAGGAACAATACAGATGAGTACGAATAGATAGGTCATTGACAGATCAATGGCCGATGGCACATTCATAAGGTAGAAAAAGAAATGGGCAGACTGGATGGGCCTTGCAGTCCTTATCTGCCATCAGCTTCTATGTTTCTATGTAATTGAAGACAATGTGCTTCAAAGACATCAATCCATTTCAATGAAGGCGATGGATGAAATCTCGGGCATCAGAGTAAGAGATCCACAATATCATAAACTTAGAAACCAGCTGAAAAATAAATATGGTATTCAGTTTTAACGGTTGATCCTCAAAAACCACTAGTTGTAATCAGTGCTGAATCATTAACTGGTGGTTCATCAGTCACAGAGCTTTCGAGAACAGATGACAATCAAGTCATCAAGCATGATGCTTCCTTGTTGCATGAACATATCTTAGGATTTGTAGACATAGCACCTTCACTTCCATGGCCACCAACAGTGAATGCTCTCCTGAATAAAGAACAACAGCCCCCAGAGACAGTTCAATCATTTTTCTCGCATGTACTAAAATCCCCAAAGCATACGGAGAGTGAACAAGTCTCCCATTTGTCAAAGTCCTACTCAGAAAACCTAATTTGTTGTGTCACACGTGGCAAATTTCTCACTACAAAACTTGTTGGAATTGTGCTGCACAATATGACCTGACACAAAATGCAGACGAACATCCTGTTTCATTTAAGAAATAGTTGCAGTCATGACTAAGTGTGTGAAATTGAAACTGGTTTAGCAGAACTTTCTCAGCATTTTCAAGAGCAAGGTCTGTTACTGCCACTTCAGCTAAAGTCAGTCTTCTGCTATCTTAACAGTTTTCTGGATGGACAACTTTGATCAGAACATTGAAACAGTAACAGGACATGGAACAATACACAGTACACATGATGTTGCATACCAAGAAGAATATGAAGGCCCCATTCTCTGAGAAGATTCTATTGAAATTCCTCACTCAAAAAGAAGGACAACTGTATCTAACAAAAAGGAATTAGAACATCGACAGGTGAATTCAAAGTAGGAGCCAACCATATTTGTCAATATGCCCAAGTCTACTCTGCCAACATCGGTGGTAAATATTGACAAGCCATAGCTAATTCTATGGAAACTCAGTCAGGAAGCACACAAGGAGGATCAGCTTGTCCCAAGATTTACTGGTTGACTGATGCTAGTTTGTAACACTCATTCAAGTTCACCAAAGAAGACGGTTATCACATATGTTCTACCCATTCACAAACCCATCACTGATTATGCCACTGTAGTTGAATACCTCACACAAGCACAAGAAATAGCTCAGCAAGTAAATAGGCCCTGCAGGTATGTTCACCTGATACTTGATGTTGGAGCAGCAGCAAAGGCATGTCATGTTGTGTGGCATTTCCATGATCAGTTCCACAATGTCATAATTCATTTGGGAGATTTCCACCTATTCCTGGAAAACTTTGGCATTATAGGACAGTTAGTTGGTGGCAGTCGCTTTCAGGAAATAGTAATTCAGGCTGATCTTTGTACCTCTGGCAGCATAAGGGGAGTTTTGCATGGGAAGCAATGCAATGGAGCACAGACTGTACATGAACATTTTGCAGATGCCGTAGAGCAATTTCTTCAGGTCAGAATTCTAGAGTATTCAACAGAACAGAATGCCTCCCCTGCAGTATTGCTTGACCTTATCAGATCATCATCCCAACCCATAGACTTCCATAAACTGCTTCAGGAAGATGAGATTATCACTTTCCAGACTAAGTATGAGGCCTTCAGGCAGTAGAGTCATCATGGTGAGCTGGGGAAAACCCCACAGCTCTGGATGACATATCTGGATATAGTGGATAGGCAGCATTTGTTCTACACAGCAATAAAAGAAAACAACTTTGATCTTAGACTACAGTGTTGGAAATATTCACTGCCCCGTTCTTTGCCTTCAATAAGCAAAATTATGCTCAATACGGGGCTTACTATGTGCACACACTTGAAACTCTTGAAGCTTCTCATCCAGGGTCAATGACATTAATTGAAAGGAAAGGGCTTTCAGTTCAAAGGAGACATCACAAAGCTTTTAGGGAATCAGTTGATCAAACTGGTGAGCAGATATCTAGCAAAATTCAGAGAGGTACTTTTGGAGATGATTGGCCTTCACAGTTCAGCCAGTAATCCACAAAAAGCATGCAGGCCATCTGAAATCATCACATCAGAACAATGCATCAAAGTCATATTGACTCGTCTCAATCAAGAGTTTATCAAACCGTTCAGTGCTACTATAGATGCTGAAAGATTATGCAATTTGACCTTGGGAGCACCTGTTGCACCTGATATTGAAGAGAACCTCACCAGTATCATTGAACGAGGTACAGAAATGTATGAACAGTTTGTCAAAGAAAGACTGGAAGTATAGAAACATAGAAAGATAGAAGTTGACAGCAGATAAGGACTGCAAGGCCCATCCAGTCTGTCCATTTCTTCTTCTACCTTATTAATGTGCCATCGGCCTTTGTTCTGTCAGTGGCTTATCTATTCATACTCATCTGTATTGCTCCCCTACGATATCCCATGCCTGTTTGAAGCCCTGCACTGTATTCATAGCCACCACTTCCTGAGGTAGGCGAGTCCATGCATCCACCACCCTTTCTGTGAAAAAGAATTTCCTCACATTCCCCCTTAATCGGCCTCCCTCTAATCTCATGCTGTGTCCTCTTGTCCTGCTATTTTTCTTATATTTAAACATGTTAGACTCTTTCACCTTGTTAATGCCTTTGAGGTGTTTGAATGTCTCAATCATATCGCCTCTCTCCCTCCTTTGCTCAAGGGTATACATATTGAGCTCCATTAATCTGTCCTCATATGTCTTCTGATGCAGTCCCTGCACCATTTTTGTTTCCCTTCTCTGGACTGCCTCAATATGGTTAATGTCCTTGTGAAGGTGTGGCCTCCAGTACTGCACGCAGTACTCCAGATGGGGCCTAACGAGTGTCTTGTAAAGAGGGATTATTACCTCCCTCTTATGACTTGTGATACCCCTATTAATACACCCTAACATCCCCCTAGCCTTACCTACTGCTTTAGAGGTCTGCTTGGATGATTTTAGGTCATCGGTGATGATGATGCCCAAGTCTCTTTCATCCTTTGTGACTGCCAGCAACTCCCCTCCCAGCCTGTAGGTGGCTTCAGTGTTTCTCTTCCCTATGTGCATGATCTTGCACTTCTTTGCATTAAATTCCAGTTGCCACTCTTCTGACATTTTGTTAGTTTATCCAGATCTCTTCTCATTCTGCCCACCCCATCTGGATCATCTACTCTGTGGCAGATCTTGGTGTCATCTGCAAACAGACAAGCCTTACCCTCTAGTCCATCTGAAATGTCACTAATGAACATATTTAAGAGGACTGGCCCCAGGACTGATCCCTGAGGTACCCCACTTGTGACTTGCATATCTTCTGACTGTATACCATTTACCACCAATCTCTGTTTTCTGTCTGTCAACCAGTTTGCCACTCAGTTGACCAACTTCTGACCCACCCCGAGCCTACCCAGCTTATTTATGAGTCTTCTATGTGGAACAGTGTCGAAAGCTTTTCTGAAGTCAAGGTAGGTGACATCAACTGCTCCCCCTTGGTCCACCACTCTGGTTACTCAGTCAAAAAAATCTATGAGATTAGTTTGACAGGACCTTCCTTTTGTAAACCCATGCTGTCTTGGATCCTGTGCCCCTATGGATTCCAGGTGTTGTACTATCCTTTCCTTTAGGCGTGCCTCCATAATCTTGCCCACTACTGAGGTAAGACTGACTGGTCTGCAGTTCTCTGCCTCCTCCCTGCTACCACTCTTGTGGAGTGGGATCACATGAGCCCTTCTCCAGTCTTCTGGGACCTCTCCTGTGCTCAGAGACTCACTAAACAGTTCTGCTAATGGCTCTGCTAGTTCCACCCTTAGCTCTTTAAGTACCCTGGGATGTATGCCATCAGGTCCCATTGCCTTGTCCACCCTGAGCTTAGCTGAGCTCTTGTAGGACCCTTTCTTTTGTGAAAGGAGTAGTGCTCACCTCCCTCCTCCCTGTGTCCATGGTGCTGAGCTGAGGGCCCTGCCCTACCATCTCTTCAGTAAATATTGAGCAAAAGTATCTATTTAAGTTAGATGCTTTTACAGGGTCCTCCTCCTCACATGCCCCCTTTTCTCCTTTAAGCTTAGCAATACCCCCTCTGGACTTTCTCCTTTCACTAAAGAAATATTTTGATCCAATTTCAAAAGCCCCAGTGAAAACCTTCAATGATGCAAACAAAAAAGCATAATTAACTACCAAAGGAAAAGTTACAGAACTTAAATTTGAAAGATATATATTGGGAAAACATTTGGCCTTTTCAAGCAAGCACAGCTTCTTTGTTGATATAAACAAGTTTATAACATATTGCCTGGGCCCTGTCCTGCTGAGTCTAACCAATGCAGATGGAACTAGACAGACAACACCAAAGAGCAAGCTACTTGAAGTGCTAGTAGAGTACTGTCCAGTGTTAGACACTTCAGAGCTTCCTCCCAGGAAAAGTGGCACAGCATATATAGTTGATCTAATAGCAACAGTGCAGGTTATGACAGGGAACCCTGAAACCTTCAGTGATCTGGCAATGAAACTCCTGAATAGTCCTCCAAACGGATTTGCAAGACTGGATGTTGTTCCAGATACATACAGAGAGCAGTCAATCAAAGAGGCTGAGAGATTTCAATCAATCAATCAATTTCATTTGTATACTGGAAGGTATGTGAGCAAAAATGCCCATTTTCACAAATGTCCAGTGTAGGAATACAACAGATGAACAATGGAATACATAGGACATACAATGAACTACCTATGACATATAATTAAGTAAATACATTATATATACAGGTGTATAGAAGTATGTTATATACGCAGGTGTATAGAAGTACAAGGAACTAACACGTGCAAAATAAAACTAGCATATTACATGGGTAAAACTGTACAAGAGTCAACCAGAAGGCAGACTGATAAACAGAAATGTTTTCAGGTGTTGTCTAGAGCAGGAAGTTTTAGTACACTAGATGGGGAGAAGAAAAGTGCAGGTGATGCAGGGGAGAGAGAGCCACTGGGATTTACCAAGAGAGCCATGGTGGAGGCCTATCAGGGCAGCTGCAGGTGGATGATAGGAGGATGTGCTCCTTTAGGGAGGAGTTGAAAAAGTATATGGACCTGCAAACCTGGATTTCGGGGGATAGATTGTTGTAAAGCTTCATTCCCTTGAAGGTAATGGAGTTTTGTGCATGCTTAGTCCTGTAGAAAGGGGTGTCAAAAACCAGACTTGAGGCACCTCTAGTCAAACACTCAGGTGCTGCTAGTGGGAATAGGGAGATAATGTTGGGGGGGGATATTAAGATATATCTTATGTAGGAAGGACAGCATCTTAAGATGGAACCTCCCTTCTAGAGTGGGCCACTTGAGGGAGGAATAAAGTGAGCAGTGGTGTGTTTTCCAGGGGAGACCAGTGATGAAACATACTATGCTGTTGTATGTGACACTAAGTTTGGAGAAAAGGAGGGATGAGGTAAGGGGAGAGAAGACAATAGAGCCATAGTCGATAAGTGGCAGCAGTAGAGAGCTAGTGAGGTGAAGTCTGGATGCAGGGATGAGGAACTTTCTAATCCTGTGGAACAGACCATGTCTGACATGCACCTTCTTTATGAGGTTCCTGATGTGGAGACTGTATAAAAGGTGGGGGTCAAGGTGGAGACCTAGGAATTTAAATTCTGACACCTGTTCAATGAGGTTGCTAGAGTTGTCAAAGAGTTTAAAACAAGGGCCTGGGGCTTTTCTTGGTCCCAAGAAGATCATGAGCTTGGTCTTTTGGAGTTGAGGTCAAGGCTGTTACTGGAGAACCAGGAGTGAAGCTTCATGAAATCAGACTGCAGATTGTGGAACATCATGGTGGGGGTTTTGTCACTGCAGAAAAGGGCTGCGTCATCAGTGTAAATGACAATTTGAGTGGAATGGCATATCGAGGGAAGGTTATTTATGAAGAGTGAGAAAAGAAGGGGGCCCAGGATCAATCCCTTGGGGACACCATATTTAATTGGACATTCCGAGGAGAAGTGGCCTTCAATTGCAGTCTCGTGGGAGCTCCCAGAGAGGTAGCTACCAACCCATTTTATGGCATCATCTGAAAGATGTAGGCCTTTTAGGGTGTTAAGGAGGAGGGTGTGGGCCACAAGGTCAAATGCCTTGGTAAGGTTGACAAAAACAGAGCCAGTGTACTGGCCTTTGTCATTAGCTTTAAGGAGTTCACTGGTGAACTGGACCAGATCTGAACCCATGCTGGGCAGTAGAGAGTAGACTGTTGGATTCCAGGTAGTCGACGAGTAGAGTGTGCACAACCTTCTGTATAGTTAATGAGAGAGGGGCAAGGAAAGAAATAGGATGGTAGTTGCCCACCTTGTTTTTAGACCCAGATTTGAGTAAGTGTCTGACAGTGGCAGTTTTCCAGATGGTGGAGAAGAAGCCAGAACAGAGGGACCAGTTCAGTAGGTTGGTGATTGGGACTGCCAAGGCATTGATGGAGAGTTTAAGAATTTTATAATCTATACACATCGCCACATTTACTGGGTTTGGGGTTATTCCCATGGATGAGCTTTTGGTGTCAGTAAGTTTTAGGACTTTGAAGTAGAAGTCAGGGAAAGTCCTACCTTCAGGGTTGGGGTGGGGGTTATTGAGGGGTGGGCATTGGAAAGGAGGGGGTAGGTTTGTATTTTTAGAGGTTGCCAAAAAAGTTTCTGAAAATGTTAGGCACTTTGGTCGGGTCATTAGTCTGGTCAGTGCAATGGTGCAATGTGATGGGATCCTACTTTTTGATCTTGCATAGTAGTGAGTTAAGGGTCCCCCAAAACTGACAGGGGGTTAGAGGATTCACTGAGTTTTTTGTCATGCAGGAAGTTGATTTTTGCTTTTCTTTTGGACAATTTGCACTTGTTTCGTAGCGACCTATAGATGGAGAGCTGGGCTGGGTCCTTGTGCTTTTGGGAGCAGGCCCAGATTTTGTCCCTGGATCTCATGAGTTTGGTGATATTAGGTGAGATCTATTCAGTAACTTTACCCCTGTCCTGATTTTTTTTAAGAGATCATGCCTGTTGCAGATGCTGCTAAGGATTCTGGAGAATTTATCTAGGATAGAGTCGCAGTCACCTGTCCCCTCTGTGAAGGACCAGTCCACTAGACTGAGATTGTGGGTTATCCACTCAATTTTCTGATCAGTTAGTCTCTGGGAGAAAATGAATTTGGAGGGGGGGTTGGGTAGATGGGCTGATCATAGGCAGAAAATGGCACAGTGATCACTGATACAGACAGGCAAAACAGTGGAGTTGGTGATGCGGGAGGGATGCGAGGCGATGATCCAGTCTATAAGTGTGTGTGGGTCCCAGTTTTATAGTTGGATCTGATAGGTGAGGAGATGAGCTGGTGGAGACCTAGATTCGCAATACAGGATTTGGCAGTGTTGGCATGACCGAAGTTCCAGTTTATGTTAAAATTACTGAGGAGGATCCACTCTCTATTCAGTTGGAGGGAATATTTAATGGCTAGTAAAGACTCAAGGTCAGAGTGCGGGGTTCCTGGGGGGAGATAGGTGGTGGTGGTGAGGGTGATGCTTTTATTGGGGCCATGGAGGAGGTGGATTGAGAGGGTTTCGAGTAGGGAAAACTTAGAGCTGGGGTTGTATTCGGTGAAAGAGAATTTGTTAGATATAAAGAACATGCAGCCACCCCCTTCTTTACTCTGTTTGACCTTTCTGACAGCGGTGTAGCTGTTAAGCTTGATCTCCCCATCAGAGATTTTGTGGGATAGCCAGGTTTCAGAGAGGGCAATGACATTAAAGTCATAGAGGGCAGCCCAGGCTTGGAAGGTGTCGAGTTTGGCTGGGAGACTGAATGTTTAGATGGACTATGCTAATGTTTCCTTCCTTATTAAGGAGGAGATGAGGGGTGGGGGTGATGGGATTTTCTGGGTCAGGGTTAGGATGGATGGTACCTAAAAGGAGTAGGAGGAGAATGAGGGTTCTGGTAAAAACAGAGACAAGAGTTTCAACAACAGTTTAGTGAGAAGCATATTATCAAAGGTCCCAACACCAAAGTGCCAAAGAATTTCAGTTACTTCCTTTCTAATGGATATAATATGGAACACCTGATTGATTTGATCATGCATGTCTGGGGAGAAAATTGCATAAGTTTGCCAGAGGGCAAAGTGATCTATTTTTCGAAGAAAGACAAATGCTACATTATCACCTAAGAAGGGACTGTAGCTGTGGATGATCTCTGTTATAATCAGGAAGAAGCAGACACAAAAATGTACCTTCATGAGCAACATGCCATTACAACTAATCCAGGCCCTGTCATCATGCATTGACCATCTGGGGATACCGATATACCAGTAATTATACTGTCACTATTTTCAGAATGCGAGCAAAGTATCTGCCTGGACAATGGCCATGGTAACAGTAGAAAAATCATCAACATTAGCAAGTGTGAAATGATCACTGCAACAAAGAAAGCATTAGTCTGATTACATGCATTCACAAGCAATAACTATGTTTCTGTGTTCTTCAAAAAGGGTAAAAAGATTTGTTGGAATGTCCTTCAAAAGTACCCCAGATTCCTGGATGCCTTTCAGAAACAGGAGTGATTGGGAAGTGGAAAAGGGTGTTGTAGCTCTGTTGGAGGAGTATGTCTGTAAACTGTATGGAAGGAAACAAGTTACTAGTGCAACTATAGTGAGGCAACAGGTCTTCTGGGAAAAATATAACAAGGACAACATAATAACAGATCTGTCTCTGCTACCACCCTAACAGGAAACCCTGAAGCTACATATTCTATGATCCAACTACATCTGTTGATTATGGAGGCTTTCTGCTGTTGCAGTTATCAATGCCCCAAATGCAGCTTTGCATAGTTCGACTGATGATCTCAATGTAAAGTGGACGGACACACCATTTTCAGATGATGCTATGTCTTTGCTCTATAACGCATGATGAGGACTCAGATGATGACCAAGATGTATGTGATTACCTAGATATTGGCATATCTGACAATGACAAAGATTTTTCCTAGATGGATAAGATTAAGTTCCACTACTTTACCAACAGTCAGATTTAAAATTTTAGATTTTTTGAAATAAAAATGTTTTGTGTAAACAAAGATTTTTTTTAGATAAATTTCCTTCTTAAAAAAAAAAAACTTCAAAAATTAACCTTTAAGGCAACTTATGGGTATACATGTTAAAGCTCTAACTCCCACCTATTAATAGAGATCACACTTAGATGCATATTTAAGTAATGGACCAAGAATCTGTATGAAGTACTGTACGCATAGCTGAAAATCGCAAAATTTGACAGGGTATAAACTTGTTAAAATTTTGTCTGTTAATGGTGTCTTCACTTATATCAATTTATCCTCTTATATTACCGTAAGACTTCAAAACCACATATACATTTCAAAGAAGAAACCTTATCCTTTTAGACAACATAACATTATATTATAAAGCACAATAAATCCTGTCTGACAAGATAAAATATAATAATATTTTGAAATTTTGCAAGAAATTAAGGGGTGGTGGTTGGTATTTAACCATATAACTTTAAACATTAATATTTTGAGATAACACGTGTATGCAGTTTAAAGCTCTAACTCTTGCCTATTCATAGAGACTACACTTGAATATATATTGCACTTACCCTTAAAGTAATGGTCCAAGAATCTGCATTAAGTATGTGGAGCTGAAAATCTCAACATTTGTCAAGGTGTCAGTACAAAATTGATGCAAACTACCATTTTGCCCAAGCATTCATGTGATCAACAGGCAGAATATAAATTTTGGGTATATCATACATTAAACAACTATCAGCATTTATTTAGCTCTCAGGTGACACCCCACCTCCATCTACACCTGGCCTAGCCTGCATACAATTACTTTAATTACTCTTGTTTATGTTTATACTGGTTCCTTATCAACACAAGCCATTCACTTTTATTGTTACAGTGACTGTGCCACTGTTTGATGTGCTTCTCGCAGGAAGCCGGCTTTCTGTGAAAAGCATGGGTAGTGGCTACTATACAAATAACATACTTACTGTGCAAATAACATGTTATTTGAACAACAGCTATGTCTCCAGTGAAAATAACAGCTTTTATCTGCCAAATGTATTTGCAGTCCCATGGTGTATATATATATATATATATATATATATATATATATATATATATATATATATGTAGATAGATATATTTATATATCTATATATATATATATGTATATATGTATATATATATATATATATATATATATATATATATATATATATAGTGCTGCAAGCATCCTTTCTGATTCCTTCATTGATGCATCCAACATGACAAGTCTCCTAACAGAAAATACTGAGGTGAAAACTCCATTCAGGCTTTTTGTAGTCAAGGCATCACATGAATATGTACGTGGCTTGTCCTTTTCTGTTATCTCAAAAATGTTCAGGAAACAACATATCTTACAGGATTTAAACTATAGGAATAGCTGCTAATTCAAAATTAATTCATTTACTTAAATTTTGATTAATGAGAGTATCCCATAGATCAATGCCCTTTTTTGATGGATGACTGGGAAGTAGGTGGACAATGGTAAATGGATAACCAGGAAGTAGGTGAGCAATAGTATACAAATGCACAATCAAGCTTAGAATCAGTACAGTTTAATAAAAACAGCAAAGTACTGGGAGCAGCGTTTACAAACAAGTGCATTTGTTTGAATCAATTACTGCAGATGCAGTTTAAGATATGAGTTACAGAGAACATAGATATTGCTTTGAATGTTATTAAAAATAGGCATTGGGGCATGTGAGCCGCCCCTTTAATATCCATACTGTTGCTTTTCTTTTGTTTGCTTTGAAATTATGTGTCTCCCTTTGTAAGGTTCCTTGTAGATGCTGCCTTTGCTCTGCATGATATTTTATTCTTATAATTACTGATCAGTTCCAGAATCCAACTGAGTGGAAACCTTGGACTAAAACTTGTACTGTGAGGTTCTGTTCAGCTGAGGCCATCAGGTTCCAAAAAGCTGGATGACTGAAAAGTGAATTAAAGAAAAATAGAGTACTGGGATTAAAGAGGCTACAGACTGGCCCAAAGTTTTAATTATATTAATAAAGGTAAATCAAGGTTTATTTTCACTTTAACATTTCCCATACAAGAGCTTCAGTAAGTTTGGGGTTGCATTTTAGTATTTTGGTACAAAAGACAATGATTTCTGTGTATTATTAATTAACCATTCCAGTCTTTCGTTACAACTCACAGTCCCATCCATAACTGGTAATATATTCAGAAATATAACATATCATATTTCCTCCTGTCTCTGGGTATGACACATGAATCCAGTCTTCAGCACTTGAGGCTCTCTCCCTTCCTTTTACACACAAGTACCAAGAAAAGTAACACCTTCCTTGTCTGTTTTAACTAGCCACTACACCCACTCAAAATATCTTGGAGACTTTAGTCTTGGCATATCACTGCCTTGTTAGTACTTCCTCCTTCTAGTAAAACTGACTGTCACAAAGTGTGATATAGAGTTTCCAGCTACTATTTCCCTCCTTCCTTTGCTCTTCTACAGTCTCTTCTGTTTCTGTCACCTCCTTATAACATCAATCACTTACTCACTCCTGCCAACATTTTTTACTACCTCTCTGTATAGCCACCCAGTCCTGCCTCCTTATGACCTACTCTTCTGCCATCTGGCCAGCAGAGTTAATCAAGAACTTATTTGTCTAGCCATCTGTTTTTACTGCCTCAGTTTCTGCATTCACCACTAACCATATTTCTTCAATAAATCTCTCATACTCCTTTATCCTACACATGCTTCACTGAATCAGCAGCCTTTCCCTTAAAATGTCTAATTGGTTAACACCTCACACATGTAAAATCCCATTTAACCCCCACAGCTCATAAAGCATACATGCCACAGAACTGACAGCCTCTTACCTGAGGCATTCTGACACACTTAAATTGTTCCAAATTCTAGCACGGTTTCTACAGAGCATCCAATGTGTTAGGTTAACATCTGTTTTGTATACAAAGGTGCTGGATGTACAGCTGGCATTGTAATACTGCACTAGAATGATGCTAGCCTTTTTGGATCATTTGCTGCTTGCAGCTGTTCCCTTGTTTTGAAAGAGATCAACCTTTAGCATTGCTTGTTAAAATTTTAGAAATAGAAACATAGAGTCCATCACATAAAAGAACCTGTAGGCCCATCCAGTCTGCCCCACTTTTCTTTCCTATTCTGTCAACATAGACCCTATTTGACCACCAGTGTCCCTCCTGCCTCCCTTTCCTCTACTTATAACGCCAGTGTGCCTATCCCACACATTCATGAAGCTTCCCACTGTTTTTGCCCCCACCACCTCTTCTGACAAGCTTTTAATTTATGACATTGGTCTATGTTCAAGTTTAAAAAAATAAGTTATTAAAGTATAGTGAGTTAAATTTACCTTATTTACATTAAAAGAGTTCACACACCTTATAAAGCCATTTACTTTTATGTTCTTCCAAATCTTACAACATTTAGGACTTCAGATCAATTTTATTCTTAGTAAAAAATATATGGTTATTTACCACTTCATCTTCTAGTGTTCATTGCCATTTCAGATAGCAAACTTTGTACATACAGCACCTGTAACTCACATAATGTTTACCTTTCAGCAGTACACTATAAATCAGGTATCCCAGCAGCCATGCATTGCCTCACACTATAGTGTGATATGTTTTCTGATTTCAGCTTGCAGCTGGTTTGTATTACCAAATTAAATTGCACTCTTTCTTATTTTGAGATATATATATATGGCGGGCAAGGCCATGCTGCTTTTCAAATAGCTCCTTGGTAAATTGACAGGGGATGCACCAGAAGATATTAACATCCTTCTAATCAGTATTAGCTCTGATGATGAAGAGCAGTATCTATTAAAACTATTAGGAATAGGTATTCCATCAGTGAAAATCTGGTGGCATGGCAATTCCACTTCTGAAATATTTTTCAGAGTTCTTTATTTAAATATTTTTTTTTATTAAATACAAAGAGCAAGGCAATTTACATTTAATGCAGGTTATGCAGTGGACAATAAAACATCATCCAGATACAGGCTTCAAGGCATGTAAAAGAGGAACCCATTTTCTGATAAAAACATTATTTCCACCAGGAAATGTCCCTATTGAAGATGCAGGCTCTAATAAGTAAAGGTTTGGCCAAGGAAAACTTTTTCTAACTGAACCCATACTTCCTCCAATAATGCCCATTCTTCCAGGAACTTACAACCCCATGGTATGAAAGTGTCATCCTTTGTAATTATATACATGACCCAACTCTGCCATTTAATGTGAAACTGGTTTGACCTACCATGTAAAAATTAGTGAGTCTTTCCATTTGGTAAACAGAAACTTAGAAACATGGAACCTGATTGCAGATAAGCACCAATTGGCCCATCTAGTCTGCCCATTTCTCCCTACTTACACTACTACCTCAGAACATGCCAATCTACTGTTCTTTTTCCCTTCCCCTTCCTTTCCACTATGATTCCCTTGTGCTTACTCCATGCATTATTGAACCCCTTACCACGTCCACTGGAAGGCTGTTCAAGGAATCCACCACTCTTTCAGTGAAGAAATACTTACTCACACCTCTCCTGAATCCACCCTCCTCCAGCTTCATAGCATGTCCCCATGTTCTTGAACACCTTTTCTTCTGAAAAAATACTTCTCTCCTGTACCTAATGTAACCCCATGAGGTATTTAAAGAGCCTCTGACACCATTAGAAAAACCTGGAAAATGTGAGATTTAGACACAATTCAATTTATATTTCATATATTTTCTATAATTTGTTCCCTTTTTTTTTTTTATTACTGAGGACAGTTGTATGATGGAGGATTGCTGTTCCTTCAGCTTCATTTCTATTTCTGCTTGCCTACACCTGACATCATAATCCCCTGTTTATGGCATCATAATTACCTCCACAGCAACAGATTGTGATGTCATAAACAGAATTGTGATGTCAGATGTAGGCAAGCAGCCAGAACAGATAGGTCAGCAATCCTGTTTACATCCAAATGCCCTTAATAGTAAAGAAGTAAAGGGTGAGAATTACAGAAAAATATATTAAGCACAGGTTGAACTGTGTCTGCATATTACATTTTTCTAAAGTTGTCACAACAGCTTCAGGGGCTCTTCAAAGGTATCTGTCATAACTTCCCCTCTTCCTCCTGTGTTCCAGGGTGTATATATTGAAATCCTTTGGTCTCTTCTCATAGGGCTTTTGATGTAGACCCTACACTGTTTTACTTGCCCTCCTCTGGACTGCCTTCACTCAGTCTATGTCCTTCCTTGAGATGTGGACTTCAGAACTGGACACAATAATCTAGGTTGGGCCTTACCAGTATTCTATGCAGAGGTAACATCAACTCCCTCTTTCTGCTGGTGATACCCCTCCCTATGCATCTCAGCATCCAACTAGCCCTCCCTACTGCCTAGTCACACCACCTTGCCACCTTTAGATCACCCAATATGATTATCTTCAGGCCTCTTTCATGCATTGTGGTCATTAATACCACTCCACCCATTTTGTACTCCACCCCTGGGTTTCTGTGCCCAAAGTGCTGCCATAAACTTTGCCTCTCCTATAGTTTTCGCTGGTACATGCTCATCCTTTCCACTGCCCCTGGAGTTTCCACCCTATTGTAGAGTTTGGTGTCATCCATAAAGAGGCAGACCTTACCTTCCAGTTGCTCTGCAATGTCACTTATAGAAACTTTAAAGAGGACTGGTCCCAGCACTAATCACAAAGGCACCCTGCTGGTCAGCCTCTCTTCCTTGGAGTGAACTCCATTTACTACCACCCTCTATTGCCTAGCCCCTAACCAATTTCCCACACACTTTACAGCCTTTGGACACACTAATAAGCAAGCCAGCTTGCTTACTAGTCTCTAATGTGAATGGTGTTGAAAGCCTTATTGAAATCTAGGTAGGCCACATCCAACACTCCACTCTGATCTAAATCCTTTGACACCCTGTCAAAGAAATCTATCAGATTTGTTTGACATGCCCCCCCCCGGAAATCCATGCAGCCTCTGGTCTTGTTACCTACCAGATTCAATATATTCCACAGTCCTTTCCTTCAGCAATGTCAGGCTGACTGGCCTATAATTGTCAGCCTCCTGCCAGCTACAAATTGTGTGTAATGGGTGTACATCTGTCCTCCTCCAGTCCTCCATAACCACTCCTGTTTCCACTGAGCTGCTAAATAGGACTGTCAGATGTGCACCCAGTATTTCCTCAGCCCCTCAATATCCTTCAATGCATTCTTTCAGGTCCCATTGCTTTGTCCACCTTCAGATTAACAAGTCGTTTCAGTAATCTCACCTCCAAAAAATGACTAGTGTTCACTTCCCTCACTCCAAAGCATTGGTTTCTTTTTTGTGGCCCCTCCCCTTCTCCATTCTCTGTGAACACAGCAAAAGTATTTGTTCAGGATACCTACCTTTTCATTATCCCTCTCTGCACAGTCCTCTTCGTCCCTTTTTAATCTTACAATCCCTCCTCTTTGCGCTTACAGTACTTAGCTAAAAAATGTCTTGTCCCCATCCTTTACCTCCTGAGTTATTCTCTCTTCAGTAAATATTCAATACAATAGCCTGACAATGCTCCACAGTTGGCAACTGGCTCTGAATCCAAAGTCTGGTAAATGCCTTTTCAGCTGCAAGCAGTTACATAAAAGTTAAGGAGTAGGAACCCAGGCACTTGTCAGAGGGAGGGATGGATACAAGCACCATGGCAAGACTGATCAGTTCTGGAGGCAGTGCCAGCTACCCAAATCTAAGAGTCACATCCTTCCAAACTTTCCTTATTGGGGGGTGGTTCAGAATATATGTGCATGGTCTGCCCTGTCATGTCCACACCACCTCCAGCAGTAGCCATTTGAGGCAGGCGGGAATTTTGTGAAGACAGTTGGAATCCAGAAAAAGAAATAGTGGCTTTTCCATGGAAATTCCATCCACTTTGCTGAGGCAGTAATTTTCAGAGCAGATAAAATGTATCTCAGCCAGTCTTGTTATGAAATGGAAAGGCCCAGTTCTTGATTCCAGGCGTCCAGAATGGACTGCATGTAGGTCATCAAACATATCTTGTAGACCCCGTAGCAGTTTTCAATTCAATTTCCTGAGAGCATCCCCTGCTAGGCTCCCCTTGACATCTGCAGCAGCACAGGGCAAGAGAGAGGAAAGTGGGTCTATCTTTAGTTTTATGAAGCAAGTACAGTATGTTTGGATTTGCAGGTATTGATAGCATTCTCTACCTACTTGAAGAATACCTTGTTATCAAAGGTCTACAAGATTGGAGGTAACATGAATTCACTGGGGGGAGGTCCTGCCAGACAAACCTGTTAGGGTTCTTCAACTGGGCAACAAAGGAACTGGACCAGGGAGAGATGGTTGACGTGGCCTATCTGGATTCCAGCAAGGCCTTCAACACCATTCCACATGAAAAGCTGGTAAACAAACTGACTAGCCTTGGAGTAGCTCCTAAAAATAATAAATGGATGGAGAGCTGGTTTAGTGAGAGGAGCCGAAGAGTGGTGGTAAATGGGGTACACTCTGGGGATGGCAAGATGACTAGTGTGGTGCCACAGGGATCAGTTTTAGGCCCATTCCTCTTTGATGTCTTTATTAGTGACATTGCAGATGGACTGGAAGGGAAGGTGTGCCTATTCATGGGTGACACAAAAATCTGCAACACAGTAGACACACGGGGGGGTTGAAAGAATGAGGGAAGATCTAAAGAAGTTAGAAGAATGGTTACAAGTTTGGCAACTAAGATTCAATGCAAAAAAGTGCAAAATCATGCACTTGGGGCACAAAAATCCAGGGGCAACATACCAATGCTGGGAGGGGACTATTTGCAGTCACAAAACAGGAAAGAGACCTGGAGGTTATCATTTTTGATGACCTGAAGGTAACTACACAGTGTGGCAAGGCAGTGGGAAAGGCTAGCAGAATGCTCATATGCTTAGGGAGGGGTATCACCAGCAGAAAGAGGGCAGTAATAATACCCTTGTATAGATCGCTGGTGAGACCTCACCTTGAGTACTGAGACAGTTCTGGAGGCCACATCTCTGAAAAAACATATATAGGGTGTAGTCGGTGCAAAGGAGGGCAACCATAATGGTGCAGGTTCTGCATCAGAAGCCCTATGAAGAAAGACTTACAGATTTAAATACTTACTCCCTTGAAGACAGGAGGGAGCAGGGGGATATGATAGAGACATTCAGGTACCTCACAGGAATAAACAAGGTACAAGAAGGGAGCATTTTTAAATGGAAAAGATACTCAAGGACAAGAGGTCACAATATGATGCTTGGGGGGGCTGAGAGAAAACATGAGGAAGTACTTCTTCACGGAGAAGGTGGTGAATGCTTGGAACAGCCTCCCAGAGGAAGAAGTGGGAGCTAGAAGAGTCATAGGATTTAGGAATGCATGAGATAGACACAAAGGAATCTTAAAAGCGAGACGCGGGTGTAAGCCAGAGTCCAAGTAAGGTCTCTGGTGGAACTATAGGCAGGGAATTTAGGGCAGACAAGGTAGGCCAAGTGGTCCTTATCTGCCAACAACTTCTATGTTTCTATGTTTCTATCTGCCCAAACTGCTGCTACTGAGTTTTGAAAGTGGCAACCTCATGCATGGCAAGAAACTTGAAAATACGAAGCAAACCCAACCGGCTCCATCTAACAAAAGTGTGATCAATTTGCAAGGGAAGAAAATCAGGGTCCAAGGAGAGTATTCAGCTAAAATAAAATACTAGTGACAATTTTGTTAAATTCTGTAACTGGCCTACACCTCAGTGGTGTTTGCTGTGAATGTAGTAAAGTCAGCAAAGGATTCAGGGGACATCTGCAGTTGTTTATCAGGGAGCAATATCACACATGCCATTAATGGTAAATTTGATGTGTTTCTATGGAGGAAAGTCCTGTGAACTGGACCAATTTATCTGAGTGTGAATATGACAAGCCCTTGTGCTGTTCACCTGATTGGGAAGATTACACCCCCTTCCCGTGTTGTTGGCAGTTGTAGTATAGAATAATGTATCTGGGAGGGTTGCCCATCCCAGACAAAATGAGAGATTACCTCATTCCATGAGTTAAAGTAACAGAATGGGGGAAATGTTGGCAGGGTGTGGAAAAGATAAAGAAGACAAGCAAGATTATTCATTCTCACTCTTTCTAGTTTAGTGAAAAAAGGTAAGGGATGATGATTCCATCTAGCTATGTCTTCTGTTAATGAGGCAGAGAGGGGTTGATAATTAAGTAGATCCAGATTTTGAAGAGCCTTTGGTATTTGCATTCTTAGGTATTTAAATTTTATACCTCTCCAATGAAAATGGAAGTGAGATCACAGCAAGGATGAAGGTATAAAATTCAATAGTAAAACCTCAGTTTTGTGAAGGTTCAGAAGGAATCCTGCTACTGTAGTTTATTAAAACTGATAATTACAACTCAGACAGATGGAAGAGATTGCTCTAGGCTAGGAAGGAAAAGTAGCACACAGTGCCATTGCCAGGATTTTCACAAGGGGAGGTTCTTTTTATGCAGTCTGCAACCTTTTAAAAAAAGCCATGGGTCTTAGGGCCACCAGGACCCCAGAAGCCATGGGGTCCTAGATGCTCTGTGGTGCATTTTGTGGCTTATTTTGAAGCTAAAGAAGTTGTATCTGAAACCTCCTATACCCCTTGCTCTAAGCAAAATTATTATCTGGCTGGCTGCAGGGTGAATACATATATGCATTCTCTACTGGAGGGCAGCAAGATGCTGCTAATGTAATGTACCTAAGGCATTATCTCAGATATATTATGTTATCAGCTTTAATATCTGCATCTGTATCTACTGGTGTGTAGGTAAAGGGTCTGGGGACTGCCAGGACCCCAGAAGCTCTTGGGTACTAGATGCTCTGTGGCTCATTTTGTGGCTTATTTTAAACCAAAATAACTCATCTGTGCACTCTCCTCCACCTCCTGCACCAAGGATAAGTATTACTATCTGGGTGCCACATGTTGTGTGTGTGTGTGTGTGTGTGTGTGTGTGTGTGTGTGTTGGCATGTGTTTAGAGTTATAGGTGGTGTTAGTGCAGCATGTGTATTTGTGCGTATATATATATACACACACACACACACACACACACACACACACACACACACACACACTGAACTCAATGCAGAGTCTGCAGCTGGTTTTGGCTGGTATTGTACACTTCAAACTTATTGCAGTGCTGGCTTGCTTTTAGGGCAGGGGTCTGGTGCTGATAGGCCCCAGAAACCATGGGCTACAGTATGCTCTGTGGTGCACTTTTTTGGCTTATTTTAAGTCTAGATAACTCTTATCTGAGCTCCCTCTATCCCTTGCTGTAACCCCCACCCTCCCAACTCAATATACCATTTAAGCAATCGAGTCAGTGCAACATGGCCTATAACAAGTCTAGCAGGATGCTGGGATGTATTGGTAGGGGTATTGATAGCAGAAGAAAGGAGGTAATACTCCCCTCTAAGGATGCCTGGTGAATCCTCATCTAGAGTACTGTGTCCAGTTCTGGAGTCCTCACCTCAGAAAGGATAAGGATAAGTTGGAGACAGTGCAGCGCAGAGTAACTAAAATTATTCAGGGACAGCAGGGCAGATCCTATGAGGAGCACCTCAAGGCACTAAATATGTACTCACAGGAGACCAGAAGGGAGAGGGGATATATGACAGAGACCTTCAAGTTCCTTAAAGGAATTAACAAAGTGAACTGTAGGATACTAGTTAGCCTGAGTACCAATTTGCGGTCCCATGGACACGAATGGAAATTAACAGGAGGTAGGTTCAGATGTGAGTAAGTACTACTTTATGGAAAGGGTGGTGGAACTTTGGAACAGTCTGTCAGCTGAATTGGTGAGTGCAAAAACAGTCCAAGGATTCAAGCAGGGCTGGGACATAATGAAGGGAATAGTGGTTACTGGGGGTGACAGAACCAAGGTGGAGAATAGAGAGAGGATGGGGAGGGTTAGTACCCTGGAGGAACAGTAGGTTCCAGGGATTATAGGGAACTTGGGCAGACTGGATGGACTTCTGTCTTTTTCTGCCATCATTGGCTGTGTTTCTATGTTTCTATACCAGGCACCCTGCTTGGAAAAAAAATCTGTAACATAATTCTTAGTTTAATATTGGGTACTACACTTGTTGCCCCCACTCCATTCTCCAATGTGGTAGGCATGACAAATGGAGTGAGGGGAAAGGTAATTTGACAGTGGTGGGGATTCCCAGTGCAAAGTTACCATCTCCTAAATGCCTAGCCCCCTCCCCCCTCCACCATGCTTCCAAAAGTATAGTGGGTATGTTCATAACACTGAACTGTAGCAACAAATATCATTCTACTGACACATGTGGTCATCTGGAGAAAACGCTTATCACAACATATTTATGAACATACGAACATATGAAATTTGCCAGCAAATAAAGGCCTAGAGGTCTATCAAGTCTGCCTGAATGTGCAGCTAGGTAGCATCCCTTATTCTGCAGCTGCCCCTCCCTGTCACCGTTCCCCTTCATTAACCCTCCCCCTTGTCCTGTTCCATCCCCTTTTGAAGCAGTCCACTGTTCTACTGGATATCACTTCTGCAGGTAACACATTCCACCTGGCCACCACCCTCTCTGTAAAAAAGTGTCTTCTCATCTCCCTCCTGAACCTTCCTCCCTCCAGTCTCATATCATGGCCCCTGGTGTCCCTTCCCTCCCTAACTTTGAACACCCCCTCTGTACCTGTCTTGTTTATTCCTTTCATGTACTTAAAGGTTTCAATCATGTCCCCCTGTCCCTCTTCTCCTCCAGTGAGTACATGTTCAACTCCCTCAGCCTCCTTTCATATAATAAGTCCCCCAGCCCCTTGATCATCTTTGTTGCCCTGCACTGCACCCCCTCCAGTAACTTAATGTCCCTCTTCAGATACGGGCACCAGTACTGCACGCAGTACTCCAGGTGCGGTCTAACTAATGACCTATACAGTGGCAGAATCACCTCCTCCCTCCTCAAGGATATACACCTTGCAATACAACCCAGCATTTTGTTGGCCTTTGCAGCTACCTTCCTCCATTGTGCCGAGTTGTTCATTGACACTGTAATGAGCACCCCCAGATCCTTCTCCTCCTCTGTCTGGGCTAGCTGCACTCCCCCCAGCTGGTAACTCCTCCTTGGGTTCTTCATCCCAAAATGCAGCACCTTGCACTTTTGGCATTAAACCCCAGTTGCCAGGTGTCTGACCAGGTTTCAAGCTTTGCCAGATCATCCTGAAACCCCTGCCATCCCCCTAGGTCATCCACCACTGCTCCTACCTTGGTATCATCAGCGAACAGACTGATCTTGCTCTTGATGTCCCATGATATGTCTGCAATGAATATCCCAAACAACACTGGTCCCAACACCAAGCCCTGTGGAACACTGCTCGTCACTACCCTTGGGTGTGAGAGCTCCCCACCCACCTCCACCCTCTGTTGCCTTCCCTGAGGCCAGTTTCCTTCCCATCTCACCAGCTTTGCACCCACTCCTGTGCCTACTAACTTACTTCCCAGCCTTCCATGTGGCACAGAGTCGAATGCCTTACTGAAGTCCAGATACAGGACATACACTGCATGGTTCCTGTCCAGTTGCCTAGTTACCCCGTCGTAGAACTCCACCAGGTTGGTTTGGCAGGATCTGCCCCATATGAAGCCGTGCTGTCTGCTGTCCTGTAGTCCTTTGGCCTCTAGGAGGGCCACCAGCCTCTCCTTCAGGATAGTCTCCATTAGCTTACCCACGATGGATGTGAGGGCTCACTGGTCTGTAGTTTCCGGTTCATCCTTAGCCACTCTTGTGGAGGGGCACCACATGAGCCATCCTCCTGTCCTGAGGTACACACCCTGAATGTAGTGAGGCATTAAATAGGTCTGCCAAAGTCCTGCAAGGACCTCTGCCAGCTCCTTCAGTACCCTGGGGTGGATGCCATCTGGGCCTGGTGCCTTGTCCACCCTCAGTGCCTTCAAACCCTCCCGAACTCTGCCCTCTATAATTTCCCCATCTGTCACCCCTTCCCCCACCGTTTCTGCCATTTCTTCCCCCTTGGGTGTCACCCCCCTCTTCTCTTTAGTAAATACTGAGCAGAAGTACTCATTTAGTGCTTCTGCCTTATCGCACCCTGCTTCCACCCAACTCCCCCTCCTTCCTAATCCTTACTATGTGGTCCTTACAGCTCCTTTTTTCCCTTGTTTTAACAGTGTCTGGCACAGATGACACAGACAAAAGTGGAACTGAATGTCATTGAAAATGGGACTACAGTGAAGACTTCTCTGAACAGCACAGAGTTAGTGAGATGGCAGTGTAGATCCCAGCCAGACCCTTCCAAACACTTGCATTGCCTTTCCACTCTGGTACTTCATTTGCTTAACTTATGATAAGTTAAAACAGGCATATGAAACATGACAACTTTGCATTTTGTATAGAGGAGGATTTAAGTAATTTATTTCTAAATCTTCAGCCCGCCCACCCAAACAGCTTCCTTGCCCAACTGCACATCCTATCCCTTGTTATACAGTTATTAAGGGACACATCTTTGGCATTAGTGGCCAGCAAAATGTACCTGTCGGTGACTGATAATATTATGAGTTGAGGTCCTCTACTTCTTTTTTGCTCTCCTGGAGACGTCATCTCTGAGCCTTCTGTCATGCTCCATCTTCTGCGAGTGCTAGCTAACAGTGTGAATTGTGGGCAGTGGTCGTGCTGTATTCCAGTCACATTCACGATGCTGACGTGAACTCCAATTGACCAGCCAGTCATTGGGGTAGGGTGCAGAGAAAGACTCACAAAGCAACTCCAGTCATCTTACTGGCACTGATGAAGCTGATTAGCAGCAGATGTGGAGGGGGGGCGCATGCAGAGAGAAAGTGCTGGGGTTCATCATGTGTGCATTAGCACTCTGTGACAGTCACAAAGTAAACAGAAATTAGGAAAAATTTTTACAAATGATGAAAAAAAAGGGGGGTTTTCAAAAGGGGGGTTCTTTTGAACCAGACGAACCCCCCCAGGCAATGGCTATGAGCACATTGTCTGTGTGTAATGGGGATTTGTATTCTGTCTCTCCCCGGGGAATGCCCTCCATCTCTAGTGCCTACCTCAATGCAGCAGCCAAGGGCTCAATATGGAGCACAAAAGGGGAAGATAATGGGCAACCCTAGTGAGTGCCCCATTATAAAAGAATTGGGAAGCAGTGGGTACCAATGATATGGACATAGGATTGTGGATCCATGTAAATATTATGTATCTATGTCAGAGTAGGTTTAAGGAAGCTGAAGGCTGACAGGGTGACCCAAATGATATCCCAGGACACCCTGTCATAGCTTTCTTGGCATCAAGACAACCTTCTTAGCATCAGGTCTAAGTACTGCCATCGGTATTTTCCTCACTGAAGTATATTCTAAGATAATTAGAGTATGGTAGATATTATCCATCGTCTTTTGTGTCTGTATAAAGTCAGCATGTTCTGGATGACTCAGGAAGGGAAGAAAACAATCCAATCTGTGTACCCAGATTGCCATAAATAATTTATAATCAACATTTAATATTGAAATTTGAGCAGAAAATGGAAAGACGTGTGCAGTCTTTCCACAGACTGGAAAGAGCCACCAATGTGGCATATTTCCAGGAGCTGAGGGGAGTTTGTCCCTCACGGACAGCCTCACATGCCACAAGCAAAGAAGATATGAGGAGTTCTGAAAAGTTGTTACAACATGGGCAGGAAGAAATCTGTGAGCTGATTGGTAGAAGGCAGCCACCTGACCATTCATTAATCTCTGTTACCCACATGGCAAGTGGTGAAGTGGTCTGATGGAACAGATCAAAAAGCACCCTGATCTTGTTATTGTCCCCCAAACACAGTTTGGAAGGCAACCATTAATCCTGCCGCTTAGTGAGACAGCCGTCCTCACACTATCTCACTGTTTTAAGCCACATAATCCTTGCTGGCCATGTTTCAGAGCACAGATATTTTCTTGCTCATGTTATAAAGTCACAAGAAATAGATATCTGCAGCAGCACAAGTGAACAGTGTCCAGCAGCAGAAGTGATCAGAACCCCTCAGTGTGCTGTGGCTCCCCATCCACCCGCCCAGCAAACCTCGGGGGAGCCAACGAAAAGTATCACCCAGCCATGCAACACCCAAACTGTCAGCCTGTTGGTCGTCAAGTGTCACCCTACGGATCACTGTACCTGGTGTCAGGGTGTGGGTTGGTGACTGGCAGCAGGCTGACTGGTGTTCTGTTTGTATCGCTCTCTCTCTCTCTCTCTCTCTCTCTGTCCGTATGCTGGTGGTAAAGGAGCAGGGTGAAGAAGTCTAAGTTGTTCACACTGTGTGGTCATGGGAGAGACTGAGAGTGAGAGAGAGAGAGACCGGGACAGAGAGAGCATGAAGGAGGTGTCTGTGCTCTGTCCCCCGATGAGTCACACCGTGACCCGCTGTCACTGTCTTCATTTGTGGGGTGCATGTATTGACAGTGGGTCCCAGAACATCATGCTTACATCTGCCCACCTACCCACCATGCGGATCTCTATTTAGAAAGGTGCCTGTGCTCTGTTTCCCCCTCCCGGATGTGTCACACTGCAACCCACTGTTACTGTCTTCGCTTGTGTGGTGCATGTAGTGACAGCGGGTCCCAGAACATCATGTTTGCATCTGCCCACCTACCCACCCTGTGGATCTCTGTTTATGGAGTGACACACTGCACAAGCCACACATGGGAGGGACACCCAGTGAGTGACAGCACACAATGATCCTGAGGAGCAAGGCAGAGAGGTGGGTAGTTGTGCTGAAGACACCGAGATCAGTGGGTACATTGGGAGACCCACTGAATCCAGCATGAAGTGGACAGCTGTGCAATATGCAAAGTGTGAGAATAAGTATCCCTGACATGCTTCCCCTGATCAGTGGTTCCTTCAGTATGCTGCAGCATACAGGATAGAGGTAGTCCAGAGGAGGGCAACTAAAATGGTGCAGGGTACCGTAGCCGACTTTTGGGACCAGGATAGCCCGTTCTCGTTTGAGGTTCTGAAAAAGATCTTTGGTTTCGTGGGCTCGGATTTCTTTAAGTGGCTACAGCTCAGTAAAGCTTTAGCTCAGGTATTTTCATCAGTCTCCTTGTTTAATCAGGGGGGAAAAAATGTTGACACTCTTCTGAAGGCCGCGAGGCAATCACATGCAGTGTCCAAGGTACACAAGCTCCTCCAGGAATGGGATCACAGGCTCCCTTCAGGTACATGTTATTATTGGGTAAAAGTTTTGAACATACGTGACTCCCCGGAGGTCTGGAAAGCACTCTGGATGACCGCGTATAGGTATATTAAGCAAGACAGGCTAAGATTGGTACATTTCAATATCATGCATCATCTATACCTGACCCCTACCCACTTATTCAGAAGGGGCGCACTCAGCTCACCTTGTTGTTGGAATTGTAAAAAAGAAGAGGGAACCCTATATCATTTACTGTGGTTGTGCCCGGAGATTCGCACTCTCTGGAGAACTATGAGTAGTTTATTAGATCCTATCCTTGGCTCAAATAAAATGGACACTCCTGAGATTTGTTTGTTGCTTGCTTTCCCAATGACCACTCCTAAAGTTTGGAGGGCACGTGTCTCTCTTGTTTCAGCTGTTATGAAGTTGTTAATCTTAAGACACTGGTCGTTGGATAAGGTCCCAACTCTTTTGGAGTGGCATAGGGAATGTACTTTAGCATTACAACTTGAAAAACACATTGCTTGTATGCGGGGTAAGCTTGAGTATTATGTATCTTTATGGGGCTCTTTGGAGCATTTTTTGATGACCTGGAAGCCGTTAAACTAAGAAGTTTTCTATATTGTGGCAAACACCTCTGATTTCTTTATCTGACTTGACTGTTTATAACTTAGGGGTAGGGGGTGGGGAGGGTGGTGGGTTTTGGGTATATATTTTTTGTTGTTATTGCAGCAGAAAGTGCGAGACTTACAAAAATTGTATAACAGAGGATATATTATGCACTTTCAGTGTAACACCTCTTTGGTTATGTATCTGATGCTTTCTTGTAGTTAAAACTAATAAAATATTAATTATAAAAAAATAAAATGGTGCAGGGTCTGCAAGAGAAGTCGTACGAGGAGATACTAATGGAGCTTAATATGTATACCCTTGAGGAAAGAAGGGAGAGGGGGGACATGATAGAAACTTTTAAGTACCTCAGTGGAATCAACAAAGTGCAAGAGGGTAGCATCTTTCAGAAAAAGAGACTTGCAAGAACAAGGGGACACAATTTAAAGATAGAAGGAGGGCGGTTCAGGGGCAATGTGAGGAAGTATTATTTCACAGAGAGGGTAGTGGATGCATGGAACAGCCTTCCTGAGGAGGTTGTGGGGTCTAAAACTGTGGGAGAATTCAGAATGCATGGGACAGACATAAGGCAATTCTTGTGGGGAGTAGGTAGAAATAGGCTGTTGGTTAACTAGGATCTGCAGCCTATCCTGTAGGTAGGGAAATGGGCAGACTAGATGGGCCAGGCGGTCCTTATCTGCCATCAAAGTCTATGTTTCTATGTTTCTATGTGGGCAGGGAGAAAGTGTGAGAGAGAGATGTGCTTCAGCAAGGCAGCAAAAGGCATGTCAGTAGAATCTTGGTCTCTCTGTCTGTGTCAGTGGCTGCAGTGTTTTGTGTGTGTGTGTGTGTGTGTCTGTCTCTCTCTCTCTCTCTCTCTCTCTCTCTCAGTGCCCGCTTCAGTATGTGGGGAGTGAAAGAGAGAGAGAGACACCGTGCAACAGGAGAGCCAAATGCAGGAAGTGGTGCAACAGCGAGAAAGTACATTATGCACATGCACTGTCACAAATCCACAGAACAGACCTGCGTGTGTGTGTGTGTTTTTGGGGGGTTAAGTACAGGGCATAGGAAAGGTAACAAAGCATGTTATGCAACAGAAATGTCAAAAATCATATCATTGCTGTATTTCTGACATTTCTATGTGCATAACAGCAATGCAGTATACATTGTGACAGACTACTTTACAAAGTGGCAGGATACATTACTTTTTGTGCTATTAAAACACTAAAAAAAACATATTTCTCGATATTTGTTGTTGTTTAAACATAGCCCACGTTATAAGCACAATAACCCACTCCAGAGTGTGTGGTTATTGGGGATTAATCAACACTCTGGGTGCTGTGAGGACACTTGGCCTACAGCTTTGTGCCTCACAATGTACCCGGGGTGTTGATTAATCCCCAGTAACTGCACACCCTGTTGTGGGTTATTGATTACTTAATATAGTCAAAATATGAGAGGGGGTAAAGCATTAGTAAGAGGATCAGATGCTTATGGCACACATGCTGCTAGTCTGTGATACTGCAGTCTCTGAGCTAGTACAGTAGGTGTGTCTCCTGAGCTCCCCCCTCATAGAAAGATTGTTTCAGAAAAGTTAAGAAAGTCATACATTCGTCTTGAAGAGCCTGTATTTCTCTCTCTTTAAGGTTTAAATTTGTTCAGTAATTGCCTGGTCTCTTGTGGTGTATAAAAAATGAAGGGTATTGATACATTCCACCAGTTGGTCATGTTTTTTCTTTCTGTATCCAATATTTCCTAGAAGCATAGGAGATTATATCCCCTACAGTGAGAATCATGGCTGAGATATTAGGAACAGTGTTCTTTTATACTACTTGTGGTATTTATTCTTTAATCAATTTTTTGAAAATCCTCATCCTTGAAGAGAGTGGAGTTAAATGGCCAGAAGGTAGTGGGTTGGGTACCTCAGTTAAGTTTAAGCAGCAGTGGTGTGTGAATAGGTAGTAGCCATGGACTGTAAAAAAGGTTGTGAATGGTGTAAAAATGCTCACAAGACATAAAAAAGTAACCAATCTGTGAGTAACTACCATGGCATGACAAATAGTAGGTACAGTATATGCCCTCCTAATGGGGAAAAATGGGATCCACGACGGGATTCCGACAAAAATTCTGTTGAACACCCCATCAGCGACACTGGCAGGTTGACCGCATTCTGCAGTCGGCTGCCGGTTCGCACTTTGTTCTTTTGTTTTCTTCGGGGGGGCTTCACCCCCGTACCCCCCACACCCCCCACTTAAGGATTCTCAACTCCAGTCGGAGCTGATTGGGGGGGTGCAGGACCTCTGACAGACAGCGTCGGGTTCCAGTGGGCCTCCCACCAAGGCTAGGTGCTGTAGTCTCTGTGGGGGACCTCGCTGGTGAAATGTCACTCTCGGGCGGATAACCAGGAAAAATGTACCCCATACATAGACTATGCCAAGGCAGGCCAAATTAGTATGGAGGAACTTCTGAGAAGCAGATGCTCTATATATGGCAGGATGGGAAGGGTCAAATTCTATGGGCATTGTTAAATTAAAATCTCCCCCTGATTCAGCAGTCCCTGGAGCAAATCCATTAGCTTATTGAGAAATTCACGAAGAATGGGAGTTGTGGTACCATGAGGAAAATACACATTGGCTAGTGTGTCTTCCCAGGGTTTTAAATAATTGATTAGCAGTTCTTTTCTTGGGACAATACTAACTGTACAGAAAGTATTTATATAGGTCTTCTAGAAGTTATATGTTTGTTAAACCCAGTGAGGCAAGTGCAGTGCATTTTCACAATGTTTTAGCACTTTTATGAGCAAAACACTAATCAATTTTTAGAGTTAAATAAAACCCTGTTTCCACTATGGAAAGCCTGCTCTGAAGAACTACAAACTGGCATACCCGATCTAAGTATTCTAAGTGTAAAACAAATGTTGTATGGGCTGGGAATAATTAATGTTGCTACCCTATGCATCGGCACTGTTTATAAGAGGAGGCATATATTACATAGCAGCCCCTGCAAAAGAGTCTGGTGTGTTGTACTGGGGAAAGGTGGGTTTCCTGGATAAAATAAACTTTTGCTTGGTGGGAGCATAGGGACTGCAAAAATGTTATCTTTTTCACAAAATTATTAAGGCCATTTATATTATGAGAAAATATTCTAATGGGGTCATAGGCATAGGGAGGAATGCACGTGCTTTTTAGAAATGTTTTGTGAATTGCATGGAGTTTTGTAAAGTGTTTTATTTTAAATGGTAGATTTTCTACAGTTTACATAAAATTAATCCATAGTTTATGCAAACCAGACAACACTAATCCATGGTTCATGAAACCATGAATTACTAATACACAGTTCAAGTAAAAAGTCAACGGCTGCTTTCAGGATTTCAGATTTCAACTTCCACTAGAGTTCTGTGGCATTACTGTAGGTGGAAGTTTCAAAATTCTGTGGAATTTCACTGGAAACAATTCCACCCAGCTCTACTGTCTATATTAAGAAAAAAATGCAGAGATAAATTAATATTAATAATTTAAATCAAACAGATTATCATCACTTTATTATAACTATTTGGCTCAGGGCTTTTGATATATTACATAAAGACTCATGAAGCTACAGTAACAACTCCAAAATGCTGTTGTAATATTGCCTAGTAGTGCTTGTCAAGCACTGTTTGACTACTGCAACACTGTCACTTAGTGGCATATCTCATCCCTTGTCCAGATGGTCATGGGCTTGTGGATTTGGGCTGAAGCTCAGTGCTGACAGGGGGTACTACCCTATCTGAAGCATAAACTCTTAGACAGGAAGATGGATTTTCAAACTACTGTAGATGCATTACAAGACTCAGAAAAAGGACTGTCATTTCTTGACTCTTTATAGATGTAGTTAGTATAGCTAATACTGCAGCATTTATAATATTTCTTGCCATTCTTATGGTCATTTGCTTGGTGGGTGGGTGGGGGGAATCTTGAAAATACCTGAATAATGGCACTGATGACAGGTACATCATGTACAGTAAATCTTTGTAAATTTGAAATCTGATGTAAAATAAAAGCAGAGAGACATTTTAGCTTGGTTCATTTTTCTACCAGAATTAAAACTCAGTATGGTCCACTGGTGCAAGTAGAGCTAGAATCAAGGAACTCAGATTCACTCATACCACAAGTGTGAACTCACTAAGTAAACTTGACCTCTTCATGATGCGCTTTAGTCCACCTCTAAATTTAGGATGACATACAGCTCCACTAAAAATGAAATGTACTATTTCAGGCAGCTATCTACAGCATAGGAGGGTGGGCTATGAAGGACACAACAGGCAGGAATTCTGTTTAAACACCACATAGGACAGTGCACTTTTATTAGGACAGAGAATTTAAACACTTAGAAGAAACAATAAATAGAAAAATGTAGGGCAGACTCTCAATAGATTTTTGTCACCACGCTTCCCCCAGCTATGTAAACCACTTTTGGCTGTAGGCTCCTGCTCTGCTGGGTTCAACCAAGGCTCTATGGGGTTACACCCATTTGTACTTTACCCATAGGCTCAACATTCCAGAAGTCACATTTCTTCAAACCCGAGGTTGCTGCATTCACCTCATCTTGTGTCTCCATTATTTTTTCAGCACTTCTCCCAACAGGTAACAGACTTTCCCAAGATTATAGGTACAGCACCACAATGTTCAAACTTACCAGTTCCAAGCAGCACTGCCACTGGTCAACACCATGTGTGCTAGACCAGCACTGACTCCTCCAAGAACTCATCTAGTCAGAGACATGGTTTCCCCTTTGAAAGCTGGTGGAGCCATAGTGGCTTTGTAGCCCAGCATAAGACTGATTCCATGCCGCGTAGTCAAATCACTTAACACTTAAATGAGATCATATGATCTATCAATCCAAATTCAGATGCCATGTAATTACCATTTAAAAAGCATGAAACACAATAAAAATCTACAAAAGTATATGGACAGTTATGCTAGAAAATACATTTATAGAGATATGTATTCCTTGATTATAAATTTTGTTGTTATAATTTTAGATTCATTTGCTCCTATCCATTTCTCCCTATTCTCCTTCCCCCTCCTTATACCCTTTTTCCTCCCCCCCCCCCAGGTCACATCTGTTAATGAGATTTGTATGATTCTCTACATTGCTTACCTGGTAAAATAATTTCAATACATCAATAATATACAGTACTGTCACATTTAATTTTTTATATGGCTCTGATGGACACCATTTTAACAAACTTACCTAAATTAAAATAACCCTCCACTTTTTAACAAGTAACTTCTGAAAGACAAACTCTATAAATATGAAGGCAACAGAACAGGTCTGTGCCTTGAGCACAAGCATGGCAGCCAGTATAACAAAGAAGCCATTGAGCCTCAGAACTGTAAAGGTAAGTCTTCTGGACAGGACAAAAAAAAATATTCCACACTCCTAACCCTTCTAGTCTTTATCAGTAGAGAAGTGATGGGGAGACAACCTCATGTTTTATCACTTTTTACAATTCAAGCTACTGTATGGTGCAGGGTAAAACAAACGTATTTGCATTAAACCTGGACTGTCTGCTCTCTGTGTCATAAATGTCTCTCACCAGGGAATTACATTCAACATTTGGTCAACACTTTCAACCCTTAAAATTGTGGGATGAGGCAACAAACTGAAAAAGTGTTTAGTTTAATCACATTTCTCCACATGCTGGTCCTAGTAGTCCACATTTTATGCTGGAGGGGAATGTTTTCCCCTCCAGGATTGTACAGCAGAACTTGTGCCTTCCCTTTTACATAGGTCTTATAAAACACCCTAAAGTCTTTTCCACACAGAGCTAACACCACTGTTTTGCATCCATAATTGTGTGGGTGTGGGGGGCTGAGAACAGTCAGAAATAAATTCTGCTTCACAGATAAACAACAGAGGAAAAAGATACAGAAAAGAAAATGGTCAAAAATAATATGTTTTCCTGATTGCCAGTCTGCAGGACAGAAAAAAACAGGAATTCACAGACAAAGGAATGCTGTGCAATGACACAGAAGAATGTACACGTAACATATTTTAACTGCTTGATACTCAACCTAGGTTATTATTTCCCATATGTACAGGCTTTTCTATTTATTTTGACCAGAGCCTGTGGGGACTTGTCATAGCAGTGCTACTTTAATTACCATTCCCTGCCATACTTTTAACTTATAACCAAAAATAAAACAGGCAAGGACCCTTGCCCTGTCACATATTCTTGAATACGTAAAACATCTATTACTAAACAAGCATTTGTCAATGCCGAATGTTTGCTTGCTGATATTAGCATTGGATGTGCAGGAGTTAGACAGATGCAGAATAGGAGTGGCAGTGAAGTATTGAACTCACGCCAATCCTGCCTCCACACTGCAAAGCTGGACAGGCATTGGGGTGTGCCTGAGGGTTGTTGTCCATAATGCGCATTGCATTTCACCTCACCCTATCCCCTAGACACCGACAAGTGTTATGGTGTGCCTTGGGGTGTTTGGCTTCACAGTCACCCCTTTTCATAAGGACATACACTGAAATGGGTGCAGTACAGGAGAATGGGGTGAAGTCTGGGGCTGAAGAGTGCAAGGCACACCTCTATGCCTGTCACTGGCTTCAGGATGGGGGTGGGATGGTATGAGCATTACAGCCGGTGATCCAAAGTTACACCTCTGATGCCTGTCAGTCTGTACAGCGTGGGACGTTATGGTTGGAAACCCTAATGCCCGAGGGGTGTGTTAGTATTTGCACTACAAAATTTCAGCATGCCTTTTTGTGACCCCCACCTCATGAAAGCATTTGGGACCTCTTCTCATGAACAGTGGCACTGTGATTTTGTTAATGTGTCCCAAACTTCGAGTTCTCACAGCAACTGTGCCATTCTGTGCCAGATGTGCGAAAACACAGATCATGCAGAATGTGAAGAATAACAGATGTACCATTCATAGGGAGGTGTAAAGAGATGGCAATGTTGAAAATCTGTAGTGAAAATATTAAAAATGCTTCACATTCCTAGCGTACATGGAAACTGCGTAACACATGCTTGTACAGCAGTCATTTAGTGGAATTATTTCACCAAATTTTCAACATAGGCATTTTGTGACCTCTGCTCATGAACACTGTCACTATGATTTTCTTAATCTGTCTGAAACATTAATTTCCCACAGTGATCGTGCTATTGTGCGCCAGATGTGCAAATGCATATTTTGGGCAGGATATGAAAAATGGCAGCTGTACTGTTCATAAAGAGGTGTGGCAAAATGCCAATGTTGAAAATCTGGAGTGAAAATATTACACATTTGCGAAGTTACAAGGGTGCATGGAAACTGCGCAACACACACTTGTAACACAGTCATTTTATGGACTTGTGTCACCAAATTTTCAACATAGGCATTTTAGGACCTCTGCTCATAAACAGTGTCACTGTGATTTTCTTAATCTGTCCTGAACACCAATTTCCCACAAGCGATCGCACTATTCTGCACCGGGAATGCAAAGACACATTTTGGCCAGGATGTGAAAAATAACAGCTGTACTGTTCATAAGGAGGTGTGGAAAAATGCCAATGTTGAAAACCTGGAGTGAAAATATTACAGATTCGCAAAGTTACAGGCATGCATAGAAACCGCGCAACACACGCTCATAACGCAGTCATTTTTGGGAATTCTTTCACCAAATTTGCAACATAGGCTTTTTAAGAGCCGACCTCATGAACAGTGACACTGTCATTTCATTAATCAGTCCAGAAAAGTGATTGCATGCAGTGACCACAAAATCACCTTTCAGGACTCAATAACGAGATGACAGTGACTGAATTCATGAGGTGGGGTCCCAAGAACCCTATGTTGAAAATGTGGTGCCAAAATTTGAAAAAATGGCCAAGATATGCACCAAAGTTGAAAAAAAAACCATTTATGTCATAATACAGCTTACCAGCATTTCTTCAGTTCGCGGTTGGCTTTGAAGAGTGCAGATGTGTTCCTGGTCAACCCAAGATTGTTGTGCTGGGCTCAGGAGGTAAGATGGTGTGTGGGTGTGTGTGCAGGCAGAGTACTCAGAGGGTTGGTGCGGGTTGGGGGAAGGGGCATGGGGCTCAACAAGGGACTGTTTTCTTTTTTAACATCACTTAAAATAAAAAAAAGACATCGCGGGACACTATTGGCATGCTGGGGTGGGCTCCCAGTATGCCACCTGTCCAGGTGTTTGTTGGGGAGGTGGGTACTGGAGCTGATAGGGATTGGGCACCCCCATCAGCCATACATTGTGGTGGGGGGGAATGGGAGCGCATGAGCTGTGGGGGATTGGGCACCCCCTTGGCACATAACAAATGGGGGTGGTGCATCATGCTGATGGGGATTGGGCTACCCCATCAGCAAATGAACTGGGGATGGGGAATACTTACATGGGGATTGGGAACCCTCAAGTCAGCTTTCATGGGGACTCTGAGGTGGGTGGCAAGAGCTGCCACCTGCCACCATGTTATAGGAAATGTTTCACCAGGCAAGACACCGCCCTGCAATGATGAGTCACTCCCTCATTGCAGTGGCGAATTTGTTTCAAGGTGGCGGCATGCTGGTTGAACTAGTATCAGCAACAGCATGCCACTGCATTGGGGAAAGCGGGCCAAGCCTCAAAAGGCACTGGGGGCATTGGCTCCCACAGTGCTGCTCCTCCAAAACCCCTCTTCTCTTCTAAGCTGTGACAAAATGTTTCTTGTGCATGTGCACAACCAAACATAAAAATGCAGACTGGGGGTAACCTGAGTCCTCTTCTGACACCTCTTTTGTTGTTTTTTATGGATTTTTTAAGTATCACGTGCCACTTTACAGACAGATTAGGGGAATTTTATTATGATAAAATCAGACAAAATGTCACATTGTACAAAATTAATAAAAACAGTATTTACAGACAGCTGCTCCAATTAAAAAGAGGAAAACAAAAAATCAACTCATGCTTATCAAACATGAACATGCTCCATAATGGAAAAGAGAAAAGAAAACTTACAGTCAGAAGACAGTTTTAGCATACCCAGTATAGAAGGAAACACCAAAAGAAAACACAACAGTAAATGAAAATTAAAGAGCTAGTGGAACCAAAACTGACAGACAGGAAAATAATAAAAATTTTAAGAAGTAGTCAGTTGTAACTTTTTATTTCTGAAGCATTTTTCTTTCTTCTTTGCTCATTAGAATGTTTTCTATGTGATAGTATTATGCTGGATGGGTGGGATGACTCTCAGCCTGGCAGATGACATATCTATCTCTAGTCTCACTGCTACATCATCAGCATCATAATCTCACTGACTGTGACATCACAGGTGACTGACCTGGTTGATACTGAGTGGCTCTTCCCAAGCACCAGTGATGTCACAGCCAGTGAGGTCATAATGCTGATGATACAATGGGGGGACTAGAGATAGATATGTCAGCTGCCCTGCAGAGTGTTGTCCAACACATCATGCCTACTAACATCACATAAGCAATCTTCTAATTAATTAAAAGGAAAAGAAGAAGTACCTCAGATATAAAAGGTAATGGTTGAATGAATTTAAAACTAATATTAGTTGTAGGCAGTAAACTAGCTCTTTAAAAAAATAATTAGAGGCAGTGGAATGGTATCAAAGAAAGAGGCTTTTTTCCTTAGCCTACACATCTCTCAAAGCATATTCAACCATCAGAGCTGTTGACTGATATGTGAAGCCCAGCTGCCATAGCACATATTGAACCTGCCACATAAAAAAAATTTCAGACATGCAAATATCGAGATCAATATGATCCAGTTATATTGTTTGCACCTTGGTGGGATATCACATAAAACAATATTCCCACAAGTACAGTATGTCTTTCCATCCACAGTGTTTTACACCTAAAGGAGATAAAGAGTCCAAAAACCTTTAGTAAAGGTGCAATCGACTGAAAAAAATGCTTGAAAGTCTCAGATTAAATAATAAGGGGATTGTCGCAGTGGCCTGGCTAACATTTTCTTTCAGTCAAATAATCTTCTAAGAAATATTTTTGGAACTGTTGACACCCTAACACCATTACAAAAGTCTTACAGCCAAATAATAAATATTGGAATGATGGGAATGGAATGAACCAGTTCTGCTGTATCTGTCATAAATAAAAATGGACATGACCTGGCAAATGTTACTCTTACAAATCAATTTCACTATTGCTATGCAAATAGATGTAAAGATATGCTCAGCTATTCTGACTTTAAAAAAGGGACCATAATTACCCGAGTTGATTAATCCAGACCAGACTCATTTATCATAGGTACAAAAATACATGACAATATAGAGCTTTCTGATCATATAACAGAATGTATTAGAGGAGAACATATGGTTAATATGGCACAGTGGGCATATATGCAGAAAATGTCTTTCATATGATATACAGTACCTCCGAGGGTTCTTCTCTTGTAGTGTCAATTTTATTCCTCTGTCTTTCTGGGCCTTGATGGCCCATTAAGATTTTAAGTTTATCTTTTTTCAAGTCTTAGAAATATAGAAACATGAAACTTGATGGCAGATAATGATTGCTTGGCCCACCCAGTCTCCCAGTTGTTTTCCTTTTCTATAGTGTCACTGCAGACCCTATTTGATTTCCAACTGTCTCCCCCCAGCTGTCTCCCCACACTTTCTTTCCAACAATATTCCCTTATCTCTATCTGATGCATTCTAGAACTGATCACTACTTTTACCCCCACCGTTTCCACTGGAAGACTGTTTTAGGTATCTACCACTCTTTCTGTGAAGAAGCACTTCTTCACATCTTTCCTGAATCTACTGCCTTCTAGTTTCATTGCATGTCCCCTTGTTCTTGTTCATGCATCTTTTGTTTCTGAAAAATACCCATTCTCTACCTTCTCCCTCTTCTCTTCCAAGGTGTACGTATTGACACCCCTTAGTCTCTCCACTAGGGCTTCTGATGCAGATCCTGCACCTTCTTAGTTGCCCACCTCTGGAGAGCCTCCACTCTCTCTAAGTCTTTCCAGAGATGTGGTCTCCAGAATGGGGGACACTGTACTCAAGGTGGGGTCTCACCAGTGATCTATGATGAGGCAACACCACTTTCCTCCTTCTACTGATGATACCCCTCTCTGTTTTATTTTTTATTTATTATGTTTTTGGTAACCGGGTAGGTGATCTAGCCATAAAATGACAATTTTCAGGCACAACCCAGAAGTTTACAAAAAACTTAGGCAGTGTAACAGGGAACAACATAAAAGGAATAGGAATACTGAGTATATTTCACATGTGGTTAATATCTACAATAATGGGAAAATAGGTAACTCAAGAACAAGATGCTCAGTAACAATAGTGAAAAGTAGAAAATACCCACTTCATACAATCAAAGGCAGTAGGGAGGTAGCAAATACTACAGTATATGCAAATATATTCGGTGATAATAAATACTGTACATGCATATCAAATACATGCTTCAGGCTGAACTAAAATATAAAGGAGAAACTTCAAGACAACAAGACCAGTGTGGGTCCTGTAGGCTAGCAGGTACACAGAGTGGCTATTTGCTATGGAACATAGCACAAAGTTTAGGGTGAATACAAGTTCATGAGAATTAACAAGTTTACACTATGGGTCCCAGTTTGTGTCAAGAACCACAACATCACACTATCTCTTTAAACTACCTTGTTGCACTTCCTTGCCACTTTTAGGTCATCAGATATGATTACCTCAAGGTCAGTTTCCTATCTAGTGATTGCTATTATTTCTCCTCCCATTTTATACCATGCCTCTTGTATTCTGTGCCTAAGTGCATGATTTTGCACTTTTTCAAATTGAAACCCAGCTTCCATACCCTTGACCATTCCTCGAGTTTACTTAGGTCTCTGTGCCTTCTTTGCACCCCCCTGGAGTGTCCACCCTATTGCAGATTTTGGTTTCATCCAAAAATTGGCAGACCTTCCCTTCCAGCCCACCTGCAATGTCACTTATAAAGAAATTAAAGGTGACTGGTTCCAGTTCTGAGCCCTTAGGCACCCTGCTGGTCATCCTCATTTCTCTAGCATGAACTCCATTAAATGGCACCTTCTGTCACCTATCCCTTACCCAATATCTTACCCAGTTTACCACCTTTGGACCTACCCTGAATCTGCCCAGTTTCCTTACAAGTCTCTTATGTGGAACAATGTTGAAAGCCTTACTGAAATCTAGGTAGGCCATGTCCACTGCTACATCCTGATCTATTTCCCTGTTCTCCCAGTCAAAGAAATCTATCAGATTTGTATGACAAGTCACCACCATGAATCCATGCTGCCTTTGGTCTTGTTACCTGTTGGATTCAAGATACTACATAATCCTTTCCTTCAGCAGTTTCTCCATTTATCTTCCCACCACCAAAGTCAGACTGACTGGCCAATAGTTGCCAGCCTCCTCCCTGCTACCACTTTTGTGAAGTGGGACTACATCTGCCCCCTCCAGTCCTCCAGAAGCACTCCTGTTTCCAGTGAGCTGTTAAATATTGTAGGCCTGTAAGAGATGCAGTCAGTACTCCTCAGCAGCCCTTAGTACCCTTGGATGCACTCCGTCTGGCACCATTTCTTTGTCCACTTTCAGATTTGCTAGTCCCTTCAGTATTGTCTCCTCTGAAAAAGGACTAGTGTCTCCCTCCCTCTCTCCCTCCCATGTTCATGTTGCTTTTATGTGCCCCCGTCTCCTTCCTCTATGAACACTGAAAAAAGTATTTGTTCAGAATATTTATCTTCTGCTGGACTTCTTCTGGACAGTTCCCCCTCCCCTTCTTAACCTTACAATCCCTTCCCTAGTCTTCCTCATATCACTTATATACCTAAAAACAGTCTTGTCCACTTTTGTCACCCCATGGGCTATTCTCTCCTGAGTTTGTGCCTTTGCAGTCCTTATTGTTTTTCCTGCTTCCTTCTGTTTCTCCTCGCAAACTTCATTTTTCTCTTCCCTCTGTGTCTCTGTACACCTTCTGAATACTACCCTTTTAGCCTTTATTTTTTTCAGTCACTTCTTTTGAGAGCATATGGGCCTCTTTTTCCTCTTGCTTTTGGTCACTTACTTTGTGCAGAGGTTTGTTGCCTTCACTATGCCCCCCCGACTAGATAATCCCAGAGGCATTCTCCCATTTTTAAAAAATCTGCCTTCCAGAGTTCAGGACACTCACTCTTGTATGGTTCAATTCCACTGCCATCCTAAAATGCTGGCATGCAAGTTCAGTCCTTTGTGTGCACACACTCATTCATTGAATGACATAAGGGCCACACAGATCCAGGAGGAACAAAATGGGGGAGAGATACTGTGGGTTAAGCTGGAAAGGAAAATGGGGCCAGCCATCCGCACAGGTGTGGTCTATAGACCACCAGCCCAGGAGGAAGAAACAGATAGGGAGCTGATGCTAGCCATCCAAAGGATGGCAGACAAGGGTGAGGTAGTACTGGTTGGAGACTTCAATATACCAGACGTGGACTGGAGCATCCCAGCAGCAGCATCAACTAGGAGCAGATTTATCCTGGACTCCTTCAGGTGCCTTCCTCAAGCAACTGGTCATGGAACCAACTCGGCAGAAGGCAATACTGGACCTTGTGCTCACAAACAGGGACAGTGTGATGGGGGTAACAGTGGGGAGCACCTGGGTAACAGTGACCACCAGTCATTGTGGTTTGAAATCACAGAAAGAGCAGAACCAAACCACACAAAACACGTATCCTGGATTTTAGGGGCAGACTTTGGGAAAATGGGAGATGCTTGAAAGAGGCATTAAGGGGAATGGGACAGGAATCAGGGATTGAGGAACAGTGGGCAGTATTTAAAATGGGGATTATAAGAACAACAGAATTATGCATTAAGCAGGTTAGCAAGAGGAAAAGAAAGAGGAGGCCATTATGGTTTCCAAAGAGGTAGCAAAAGAAAGTGAAAGCCAAAAGACTGCATTCAGGCAATACAAAAAGACACAGGCAGAAGGGGATAGGGAGAAGTACCAGGAGAAACAAAGGGAGGCAGGGAAGTCAGTAAGGAAGCCAAAGCTCAGACAGAAGAACACATTGCAAAATCAGTGGTTAAAGGGACAAAACCTTTACAGGTACATAAGTGAAAAAGAAGGACAAAGGGAGGGATAGTGAGACTGAAGGGGAGGATGGGAGCCGCGTGGAGGATGACAACAGTAAATCTGACATATTGAATAGGTATTTCTGCTCAGTCTTTACTAAGGAAGAGGGGGGTAATGGGTCTGAAGGGAGTACAAGGGGTGAGAATGGTGCAGAAATGGACACAAGTCCCTTTACACGAGAAAGGGTCCTGAAGGAACTGGAAGTAATAAGAGCTGATAAAGCAATGGGGCCAGATGGGGTGCACCCCAAGGTCCTTAAAGAACTAAGAGAGGTGGTGGCTGAACCTCTGGCTATCCTGTTCAGCCAATCACTGAAACAGGGAGGTACCCAAAGACTGGAGGACAGCAGATGTAGTCCCTTATACAAAAGTGGGAACAAAGAGGAAGCAGGGAACTACAGACCAGTCAGCCTCACCCCTCGGTAGTGGGAAAGATCATGGAAGCACTACTGAAGGAGAGATTGGTGGAACATCTGGTTGTCAATGGACTACAGGACCCAAGGCAGCATGGTTTCACCAGGGGAGGTCATGTCAGACCAACCTCATTGAATTTTTGACTGGGTGACTAGGGAGGTGGATCGGGGAGGGCAGTGGACATGGCCTATCTGGACTTCAGCAAGGCCTTTGACACTGTGCCACATAGAAGACTATTACACAAACTGGGGAATATGGGTGTGGGCAGGACAGTAGTGTGGTGGGTAGGTAACTGGCTGAGTGGCAGGACACAGAGGTGGTGGTAAGTAAGCTGTCACTCCACAGAGGAAGAGTGACCAGTGGGTACCACAGGGATCAGTGCTGGGACGGTCCTATTCAACATCTTCATCAGTGACATTGCACAGGATATAGAAGGCAGAATTTCACTGTTCGCTGATGACACAAAGCTCTGTAACAGAGTAGACACACCAGAGGTGTAGACAGAATGAGAAGGACCTGCAGAAACTTGAAGAATGGTCAAGGGTTTGGCAGTTGAAATTCAATGCAAAGAAGTGCAAGATAATGCATATAGGGCACAAAAACCCTGGCACAATATATCAGTTGGGGGTGAGGATATAGCATGCACCAAGCAGGAAAGGATCTTGGGGTTGTCATCTCTGATGACCTCAAAGATCTGAAACAGTGTGACAAGGCATCAGGTAAAGCAAATGGGATGCTGGGATGTATAGGCAGGGGCATCACCAGCAGAAAAGGAGGTCATAATTCCGCTATACAAGACACTAGTGAGGCCCCACCTGAGTACAGTGTACAGTTCTGGAGACCATACCTCGTAAGGACATAGACAGGGTAGAGAAGGTTCAGAGGAGGGCAACAAAGATGGTGCATGGGTTGCATCACAAGTCCTATGAAGACAGGTTGAAGGAACTGAACATGTACCCCTGGAGGAGAGGAGGAGGAGGATATGATAGAGACATACAAGTATCTTACAGGGAGGAACAGGGTGCAGGAAAACACTATTTTAAGCGAAAAAGATGTTTCAGGACTAGAGGCATGGGATGAAGTTGGAGGGAGGACGATTCAGAGGAAACATGAGAAAGAATTTCTTCACAGAACGAGTGGTGGACAAGTGGAACACCCTGCCAGAGGAAGTGGTGGGGGCTGAAACAATCACGGGATTTAAGAATGCATGGGATAGACATAAAGGAATTCTAGAGGTCAGGTGTAAGGGGAAATAGACTTCTAGGAAAACAAACTGAACTTACAAGCTCAAATGGGCAGACTAGGTGGGCCATAGGCCCTTATCTGCCGACACTGTCTATGTATCTATGTATCTATGAAAAGGGCTCACTCAAGCTCATTTCAGAAAAGAGCTCAGGGGGCCAGCCAGCCGTGGAGGTGAATGAAGGGCTGTGCCAGTGGCCCATGGGGGTACTAGATGATGGCTGTGTGGGGTGGGGTGTGGTTACTACTAATGGACAGGGTGGGAGGGGAGTCCACTAGACACTGGGGAAAGTTTTTTTTTATTAGATGATTTGAAGATCTCAGCACTTATGGACAACGGGGGGATGGATGTGACTCTAGGGGTGGGGGTCATCATTCTTAATGTACCCAGTGATTGGCCAGGGAGGGGCCACTAGACACCAGGAAATTATTTTTATTTGAAATTATGTGGATGGGGATGGGCTGAATCTTGGGGGTGGATTCTTCCCATTGTGAGTTGGCAATCTGCCGGGGGGGGATGGAATCACTAGACACCAGGGATGTGGGGTCTTCAGAAGGGGAGAACCCCTTTTAATTTTTTTTTATAACACAATGTTCCTCCCTGGCTCTCAAATGCAGAATTTTACCCGTGGGTGGCAAAATTAGCATTTTGCGGGTGAAATTCCGCATTTCGCTGGGGGTGGGGGGAATTTGCATTTCGCACCCATGAAATATTTTACATAATGCAGGGATTGCCCAAAATATTTCACTTGGCAACATTTTTTAGTTTCACACAACACTACCCACCTGCAGCATGTCCCCATTTTCTTCCATTTTGCCAGTGGCTTTTACCACAACCTTATCTAAACCCTCCTGCTGGTTTTGATGTCTGTTGATCAAACCAGTGCAAATAGTGGCTCCATTTCCAATTTTCAGTGTGACTCAGAGTACCTCTACTCCCCCCAGATTCACTGAATCTTCGTTGCTTTTATGCCTCCCATTATGTATAGCACCTTCCCTCCTCCATTTCTTCACACCCTGTCTTTCCTGAACTGAGTTAACCTGGTATGGTCATATCCCAGTCATGGTTTCCAGTGCATCATGACTTGGTAATGTCCACAATATCTAGGTCTGCCTTTGCCATGATGGCTTCTTGGTCTGGAATTTTATTTCCTGGAATTCTAGCATTTGCACATATGACATTCCATATTTTGTTACCACTCTGATTGCTACCCACCTTATTTCCTTTTTGCCACCACCTCCTTCACCACTTTCCTTTTATTGCCCATGTTCCCATCCCCTTTCCTTTCTACCACTCTGCTTTTTTTGCACCCTGGGGGTTTATCTGCCCTTGAGTCCTCCCTACTGTCTACTTATGTCTGTGGGGGTGGGGCAATTTATACCTTCCTGATTCCTTCCATCACCCCCTTGGCTAGTTTAAATGCTCATCAAAGTAACATTTATATCATCCACTGAGGACTGCAGTTTCCCTCCAGAATGGATGCTGGCCATTACCCCTGCATAGGCCCTTATCCCTTCAAATTGCTCCCCATCTCCCATATACAGTAGCTGAACCCCTTCTCTCTGCACCATTCTTTCAACCACAAGTTGAAACTCCTGGTGTGGAGAACCCTCTCCTCCCCACTGTGGCAGACAAACAACACCTAAGCGAAAGCAACTGAGTGGGCTACCTGTCTAAGACCTCTCAACAGCTCCCTAAACTCCCCCTGCATTATGCCAACCTCACCCCTAGCCAGGTAATTAATCCCATATGGACAATGACATCCAGTTCTCCCTCTCGCCCTGCCTCCCTAGCAATCCTTAGGACCTACTTTCTATCTCTTCAGGCCATTGCACCACATATACACTTTAACTCCATCCCTAGTCTCGAATCTACCCCCTCACAATTGAGTCCCCCACCAGAAGTTGCTTCCTCCTCTTCTGGGGTCCTCTATCACCCTCACTGGAGTTTGTATTATGGAAGATCCTCACATCCTCCCATGCTACTACTACCACGGGTGCCTCCTGCTAGCAGTCCCATCCTGCCAGAGCATCAAATGAATAATGAAGTGGTACTGGATGAGGAATGTGCCCCTGTCCCACAAGCTCCAACCTTCCAGAGTCCACCACAATCCAGCCATTCCTCCTTCTCCTCCTTTCAGGCATCTTCTGTGGTAACAGTGGCAGACTCAATGGATCCTGGGCGGGGGAAGAGGTCCTATGACTCCTACCATCTTGGCCTGGAGTCTAGTGTCCAGCTCAATTAGCCCAGAGAGGCGAACGCAGATGGCGCAGCACCACTGCCTCCAAAAGGTCTTTCTAAAAACTGGTACTCCATAACCAGTTCACTACACCACTCCTATCATTTCCAATTACTTTCCTTATGTCACCTGGAAATACCTTTGTACCCTTACCCTTGATATGGTGTCCAAAGTTTTACTCTGTTTTGTTTGCTTAGCTCCTTTGTGCTCTTACCCTAGACAGAGTGTTACCTCCTAACCCACTCAAAAAGTAGTTTCCACTTGTATGAATTGTTTTCCTCCTGCCTTTACTCCTTATAGTACCTTCCTCTGTTTTGTCCTATTCAGGCAGCAGCCCCTTTACCATTTACCTAACTGTCTGATACATAACCCTAGATAGGGTGCTATTAGTTTTTCCCTATTCCCTCCTTAAATCTCTTTATACTCTTACCCCAGATAGGGTGTTGAACTTGTTCCTAGTTATGGCCTACTGTTTATCCTCTATGTTTTACAATGGGAGTGACTGGGTACCTTAGTCTAGTTGACTAGCAGAGTCCCCTTCTTCCCTGCTTCCTTCTGCTGCTTGCCAATGCCTAAGATGGCAGCACCTGTTCCACTCCTTCGCTGTTCTGCTCACTCACTGGGGTACGAGAGTGCTGGGACATGCTGGGTTGGTTTCCTTTTATAACAAGCCACAGCCAACCTACAGTCAGACATCTAAGCCTATCCCACCTCCAATTAGAAACTAGCTGAAGCCCCAGGCTAGACAATTATCACCACCCCCATACCACAGGACTAGACACAGTTCTTATAATATGACCCTTAAATGTGGGCTACTATGACTGGTCTCAAATGTACCTGTAGATGATTATAAATGCACCAATTCAAACACATTTCACAAAAGCTTGTAATACCTATGTTGTCTCCAAAAACACAAGCCTTTTTCTTCCACCTGTGGCAAATGCAGGCAGACTCTGTTGAAGTTCCAGAACATAGTCAGCTTTAGGAAGAAGTGTATGAAGCCCTGACTTTTTAGCCACCTCTTCTCCAAGACCCTGAACACTGGCACATATTGTTTCTGCTTTTGCTGAGTTACAATGGATTAATCATGGTTAAAAGACATTCTGTGGCTCCATATTGCACTACAGTAGCATTCATTCCATACTACAACTTCATTTCTTGTTCTGGCATTGGTGGAGGACTCCTGACCCATGCAAGTAGTATAGCAGTATATTAAAAAATTAGCATACGTTACGATACATTACTGCTACACTACCTGCAGGACCAAACGTAGAGTGCTACCAAGATTTACAGCTACCATCGTCAGCTCGTGCCTTCAGCCAGCTCATCGTTTTAGCTAGTGTTCTCACCTCAGCCAACAATCACACAATACTTTCCCAGTGGGGAAGGGGGTTTGAGAAGCATAGCCCTCATCAGTGGAAACAGAGAGCTATTTATAGTGCATTTATAATGGTGGGCTCCATTCTCCAAACCTCCTCTTATTTCCACCCATTCTCTGAAGCCCAGTAACTAGTCCTAAACATCCTTTACTTCTTTAACATTTTAAAAGTGACTTTTATTGTATACTGTATGTAATGTTTTTCCCCTTTTCTTTTGTCCCTCAGAAACTGATTTTGAGTTGAATCAGTAATATAAACAAGCATTTGTCAATGCCGAATGTTTGCTTGCTGGCGTTGGCATTGGTAGTGTAGGAGTTAGAGAGATGCTTAATAGGAATAGCAGTGAAGTATTGAAATGAAGCCAACCTCACCACCACCCTGCAGAGACTGACAGGCATTGGGGTGTGCCTTTGGGTCATCAGGCATAGCAGCCACGCCATTTCACCACACTCTACCCTGCAGACACCGACATGTGTCACGGTGTGCCTTGGGGTCTTTGGGCCTTATGCTCACCCCATTCCATAAGGAAATATGGTGAGATGGGTGCAGTATAGGAGAATGGGGTGAACTTTGGAGCCGAAGAGTCCAAGGCACACCTCAATGCCTGTCACTGACTGCAGGGTGTGGGTGGGGGTAGAATGGCATGAGCATTACAGGTGACAAGTCACACCCCTGATGTCTGTCAGTCTCTACAGGGTGGGGTGTTATGCTCAGAAACACTAACGGCCCAGGCGTTCATTGGTATTTTCACTCCAAATTTTCAACATGGGCTTTTTGTGACCCCCACCTCATTAACAGTGGCAATGTCAGTTTGTTAGCCGAAAGCTGATTTTGCACAGCAACTATACCATTTGGCACCACAGGTGTGAAAAACACATTTTGAACAGGATGTGAAAAATGACAGCTGTACTGTTCGTGGGGAGGGGTTAAAAATGGCAATGTTGAAAATCTGGAGTGAAAACATAAAAAAACTGGTGCAGTCATGAGCATGCATAGAAACTGCACAACGCACACCCGTAATGTAATTAGTTTGGGGATATTTTGCAGCAGATTGTCAACACAGGCATTTTGGAACCTCTGCTCATGAACAGTGTCACTGTGATTTTCTTAATCTGTCCCAAACACTGATTTCCCACAGTGAACATGTATTTCTGTGCTGGAAGTGCGATAACACATTTTGGCCAGGGTGTGAAAAATGACAGCTGTACTCTTCATAAGGAGGTGTGGAAAAATGCCATTGATGAAAATCTGGACTGAAAATCCTACAAATTCATGAACTTATGAGGGTGCGTGGAAACTGCACAATGCATGCTCGTAACACAGTCATTTTATGGACTTCTGTCACCAAATTTTCAAAATAGCCATTTTAAGACTTCTGCTCATGAACAGTGTCATTGTTATTTTCTTACTCTGTTCCCAACATTGGTTTCACACACCGACTGCACCATTGTTCGCTACCTGTGCGAAAACACATTTTGGGCAAGATGTGAAAAATGACAGCTGTACTGCTCATAAGGAGGTGTGGTAAAATGGCAATGCTGAAAATCTGGAGTAAAAATATTAAAAATTTGTGAAGTTACTAAAGTGCATAGTAACTGCGCAATGCACGCTCATAAAACAGTCATTTTGGGGAATTGGTTTTTGGGGGGGCCTGCCTCATGAACTGTGACACTGTAATTTTGTTACTTGGTCCCGAAAGATGGTTCCATGCAGTGACTGTGAAATCACCTTTTGGGACTGAATAACGAAATGACAGTGACCGAGTTCTTGAGGAGGGGCCCCAAGAACCCCATGTTGAAAATTTGGTGGAAAAATTCCCCAAAATGCCCATGATATGCACCGAAGTTGAAAAAAAAAAACATTTATGCCTTTATACAGCTTACCGGCATTTCTTCAGTTCGCTGTCAGTGTGTTGAGGGTGAATGCGGGTTGGGGGAAGGGAGCAAGACAGTCAACGAGGGACCTTTTTTTTTTACAGTTTTTTTTTTCTCATTTAGTAAGACGACACAGGACTTTTGCCATGCTGGGGTGGGCTCCCAGCATGGCAGCTGGAAGGTTACTTTTTTGGGGGGGCAGAGGAACTGATTGGGGACTGGGCTCCCCCATTGGCCATACTGACTTTTGCCATGCTGGGGTGGGCTCCCAGCATGGCACCTAGAAGTCTGTGTTTTTTCTGGGGGGGTGCAGTGGAGCCTATGGTGGATTAGGAACCCCTATCAGCCAAAAGGACTTTTGTCATACTGGGGTGGGCTCCCAGCATGGCACCTAGAAGTCTGTTTGGGAGGACAGTGGAGCCGACGGGGGATTGGGCTCCCCCATTGGTCATACAGTGTGCGGGGGTGGAGGGGAGTGTATGAGCATGCTGGGATGGGCTACCAGTGTGCTATGTAGGTGTTCATGGGGTGGGTGAACTGTCTATGACAGTTCAGATGCAGTGCTGATATACGTGTAGGCAATTTGCATACTGCCGACAGCAGTATGTAAATTGCCTACATGTTGCCACCGCTGATTGTGGCGGTGTTTTCCTCAGAACTGTATGACACTGCATCTGAAGGGCTGTCATGGACAGCTTGAACATTCATTGGCATGGTGCAGCCATGCCTGCAAAAGGGAGCAGGGAATTGGAAGTGGGGGAAGCACACTTACGAAAACTCATATGTGGCATTATGTTTCTTGCACGTGCATGCAAGCAAACATAATGAAATCATATTACGCTGAGGAACTTGGATATGTTCATTTGGAAAGAAGGAGAGTATGTGGAGATATGAAAATGGTATATAAAGCTTCCAGAGACAAGGAATTCCTGAACTGTGTAGGTTTAATATTGAAATAGGAGGATTCAAACTTAAGAGGGCATAAACTCCACTTGATGTGTGAACTATATGAAACAAGAATGAGAAAAAAATGGTTTACACAGACAGTGTTGAAGTTATGAAAACGATTACCAAACAATGTAGTAGATAGTGAGAACCTGAATATCTTTCGAAAAGACTTGATAGGTACATGAAGCAGAACAATATGACTTATATTCATTCAGAGGACAGCAGACAAAACTAGAGGGGCTTTGGCCTGTTCTGTGTCAGTAACACGTATGGACCTATGAATCATTAATACTCACAAATTTATAAAACTAAAATATGACCTAGTGGTAAAAAATCAGCAGAGCGGTTGGAGCAAAGTTGTGATTGTATTTTGTGGTGGAGGAAGCAAAAGAGCCTGAAGGGAGTGTGTTTAAGAGCATGGAGGGAGCATTGACATATCAATGTGGCATAGATCATAGCATAGTTACCAAAAGAGGGTAAGTAGTTCCATAGTGCTCCACTAATGCCCTTGTTTGACCCATAAGTCTAAACCTTTCACAGTCCCTGATGCTGAAGATATATTTTCTGAAGCTAAAGTATGGTTTAATGCTCTTTTTGCCATTCTTGTGTACAGAAATGCATCCTTTGAAAGGTATAGAAACTGTTTCAGAAGAGTTTCTCCAAGTTGTCTAATAGTGTAGTAATGTTTTCTTTTCCATATGGTAATGTAGAGTTTCCTAAGACTAGCGATGGGCAAATTTTATCTTCCGACAGCAGAATTCTGGCAAAATGAAGATTTTGTTTCCATGAAACTTTGCAAAAGTTCTGTGAAAATTTAGCATAATGTTGCCAAAATTATGATTTTGTTTTTTTTATATCAAACTTTAAAAGTATTTGTATAACTTGTACCAAATTTTGAACATTGGCTGCACAGTGCCCATACAAAAGCATACCAAGTTTCAGATCTCTATTTTTAAAAATTACTGAGTTATAAGCCTCCAAACTTTAGGACATTTTAAAATTACAGTTAACAACTATGTTAACTAAAAGCATTCACAGAAATTGTACCACATTTGGCATGGTGACAGTACCCATGCCCATACAAATGTATACCAGGTTGCAGATCTCTAGCTTTAAAGGTGACTGAGTTATAAGTCTCCGAACTTTCAGAAATTTTAAAATTACATTCCACAATTATGTAAACCACTGAATTTTAAGCCCCTATAAATTCAAGCTGGAGAACAGAATATAATCAATGTTGTTTGGTTCTTTGACCCTAAATATTAGGCTTTAAGGCAACCACCATGGTCTATAATCAGACCGTCATGCTGCCATGCTGATGACCCGGGTTCAGATGCGAGCAACTGGAAGCCATGTCGGGAGACAGGTCGTAGCTAAACCTTACAATCTCTATTCAGCACATTCAATGAATCTTCCAAGAAAGTATGCATCTAAGTTTTCAATTATCTAGCTCCAAAGGTGGCTAAATTGTAAGCATATAAATATTTTTTGAAATTTTCACATGAATATTAACTTGCTAGTATTTGAACCCATATAACTTCCTCATCTTTCATTCAAATGTCATACTACTCAACAAGCTTTTATGGCTAGTACGACAAAATCAGCATACCAAACTTCATGTCCCTAGCTTTAATATAGCCTGAGTTATCTTCAAATAAAGAATTTTGGAAAATTCAGAACAAAGTGTGAAATGTTGCTACAATTCACACAATTATGTGAAAATTCAGCAAATCTAGAATTTATTCATTTCAACCACCTCTACCTCAGACTAGATTGTTTAGATTATTTCTACCAAAAATGTACTTTCAAAGCTAGTTGTGCCTCTGACTGTGTTAAATATGTGATTGACTTCTAGTTCCCAGAGTGATCCTCCACATATTAAATTTCGTCACATACTAATTTCTCTAACTGTATATGTTAATTTTAATCTCATATATATCATTGCATAATTCTTTCAAAGCCATCATTTCTGTCATTTAAGCACTAATTCCTATGGTTAGTGCTTCCTTCCCCTTCTTATATTCTTTTGTTTTCAAGGGTATTGGTTTCATTTTTATGTTTGCTTGCACGCATGTGCAAGAAACATAGTGCCACCATACGAGTTTTCGTAAGTGTGCCTCCCCCACTTCCAATGTCCTGCTCCCTTTTGCAGGAGTGGCTGCACCATGCCAATGAATGTCAGAGCTGTCTATGACAGCCCTTCAGATGCAGTGGTGTACAGTTGAAAGCAAAAAAATGCTGCAATCAGTGGTGGTAACGTGTAAGCAATTTGCATACTGCCATCGGCAGGTAATTTACATACTGCCATCAGCAGTATGCAAAGTGCCTTCACTCTGCACTACATCTGAAGCTGACACAGACAGCTCCATTTTTGCCTACTGCCCCCCCAAGTAGCACGCTGGGAGCCCACCCAAGCGTGCTCATGCGCTCCCCCGACATACCGTTTGGCCGACAGAGGTGCCCAATCCCCCGTTGGCTTCACTGCCCCCCAACAGACTTCTGGTGCCATGCTGGGAGCCCACCACAACATGGCAAAAGTCCGTACACTGACTGGTGGTGACCAATCCCCCGTCGGCTCCACTGCATGATCCCCCCAAAGCCAGCGTTCCAGGTGCCATGCTGGGAGCGCAACCCAGTGTGGCAGAAGTCTGTATGGCTGGCAGGGGTGCCCAATCCCCCATCAGCTCCACCACAAAAAAAAACTTACAGCTGCCATGCTGGGAGCCCACCCCTGCATGGCAAAAAGTCCCACGTAGTCTAAAGAAACATAAAAGCCTGTAAAAAAAGGTCCCTCATTGACTGTCTCACCCCCTGCCCCAACCCACACCCACCTTCTGCTCACCCACCTCCCACCCCCCCACCCCAGACTTACCTCGGAGGCCAGCGCGAAGATCTTCGGTGGACCGGGAACACGTCTGCACTCTTCAAAGCCGACCGTGAACTGAAGAAATGCTAATAAATGTTTTTTTTTTCAACTTTGGTACATATCTTGGCCATTTTTAGGAATTTTTTCACCAAATTTTTAACATGGAGTTCTTGGTGACCCACCTCATGAATTTTGTCACTGCCCTTTTGTTATTGGGTCCTGAAAGGTGATTTTTTAGTCACTGCATGGAACCACCTTTCAGGATCAAGTAACAAAATGACAGTATCACAGTTCATGAGGTAGGCCCCCCCAAAACCCTATGTTGAAAATTTGATGAAATAATTCCCAAAAATGACTTGTTTTATGAGGAAGTCGCGATGCTGCCAGCTCTGCTGCCGCTCGTAACTTTGAGAATTTTTAATATTTTCAGTCCAGAGTTTCAACATTGCCATTTAACTACACCTCTTTATGAACAGTATAGCTGTCATTTTTTATATCGAGCCCAAAATGTGTTTTCGCACATGTAGCACACATTACTGCGGTTGGTGTGCAGAATCAATGTTCAGGACACATTAAGAAAATCACAGTGACACTGGTCAGGAGCAGAGGTGGTAAAATGGCTATGTTTAAAATTTGGTGACAAAAGTCCATAAAATGACTCTGTCACCAGCGTGCATAGTGCAATTTCCATGCACCCTCATAAGTTCATGAATTTTGAAAATATTTTCAGTCCAGATTTTCAACATTGACATTTTCCCCCACCTCCTTATGAACAGTATAGCTGTCATTTTTCACACCCTGGCCAAAATGTACTTCCGCACGTCCGATGCAGAATAGAGCGGTCACTGTGGGAATTTAGTGTGGAATAGATAACGAAAATCACAGTGACACTGTTCATGAGCGGAAGTGCTAAAATGTGTATGTTGAAAATCTGCTGTAAAAAATCCCCAAACTCCTTACATTATGGGTGTACATTGTGCAGCTCCTACACACGCTCGTGACTTCACCAGTTTTTGTATATTTTCACTCCAGATTTTCAACAATGCCATTTTTTACACCTCCTCATGAACAGTACACCTGTCACTTTTCACATCCTGTTCGAAATGTGTTTTTGCACCTGTGGTGCCAAATGGTGCTGTCACTCTGCAAAATCACCTTTCACATAATGAACTGATAGTGTCACTGTTCATGTGGTGGGGTCACAAAATACTCATGTGGAAAACTTGGAGTAAAAATACCAAGAAACTCTCAGGGCGTTAGGGTTTTCTACCATAATGCCCTACCATGTAGGGACTGACAGGTGTCAGGGGTGTGACTTGGGATTGTTGACAGTAATGCTCATGCCATTTCACCCTCACTCCCACCCTGCAGCCAGTGACAGGCATTGAGGTGCACCTTGGACCCTTTGGCCCCAGATTTCACCCCATTCTCCTATACTGTGCCCATTTCAGCATATTTCCTTATGGAATGAGGTGAATGTCGAAACTTGTCAGTGTCTGATGGGTAGGGTGAGATGAAATGTCACAACCATCATGGGTGATGACCCAAAGGCACACCCCAATGCCTGTCCATCTCTGCAGAGTGATGGTGAAGTTGTCATCAGTTCAATACTTCAACGCAATTCCTATACTGCATCTGTCTAAATCCTGCACTTTCACTGCTAATGCCAGCAAGCAAACATTCGACATTGACAAATGCCTTTTGGTACTGTCCACAATGAAGATGCCTGGCTAGACTTTGAATCAAATTTCCCTTCTTCCATAGTATCTTGAAAACCCTGTTACCTGTTTTGCAATGTTTCTAGTTGCTTTATACTATTCTGCCCTTCTCATTTCTCTGTGCTATATTGATATTATAATACTACTGTTAAGAAAAGCTTTTAGTTTCTGTAAGTACCAAATGCTTTACATTTACAGTAACATAGTAACTAGAGATGCAGCGAAGTTTAACTTTGCTACCATAGTAGAGGCAAAGTGGCCCACTCCACCTCAACATATAGCTACGTGAAGTGCCCATTGAAATGCAGTACTTCACCACTGAACATCATAATGACTTCCCGTTATGATGACTCTGTGTTACTCCACTTCATTTTCTTCTAAAGGCGGAGTGAGTGAGCATTGTAGCAGCCCACAGATCACATGGCTCACAGTCTGCAGGTCACATGCTTCAAGGAGGAAGTTAATTATGCAAAAGAGTGAAAGACTTTCACTTTTGCCTTACCTAGTGTGACAGAAAGAGTTGCATTTGAAACGAGACAGAGATAGCAAAAAATATAAAAGTCACTTTGAGAGGAGACAGACAGCAAAATATATAAACTCTGGATCTGAACTGGAGCACCTTCTGAGCTAGTGGTCCCCTTCCTGAAGCAGAAGATAGTGGTGCCATGGAAGCACCACCTCCGGTGGCACCTACCAGTGCCTCCTCACTAGTGCCACCACCTGCCATGGCCCCTGCACCAGCAGCTCAGCAGGAAGTGAGGGAGAAGCTGCAGCAGTCACAGCTGCAGCAGCAGCAGCAGCAGCTGCAGGGTTCCCCACCCCGGCCCCAACTGAGCACCAGTAGCAGCCAGCAACAACACCTAGGCCCCCACTGCCTGTGCCAGGTCCTCCCCATAGCTCATTAGAGTGGGAGTTTTTCACTACACTGCCTGTGGACACCAGTGTAGTGAAGTGCAATCTGTGTAGTGAGGTGGTGCACCATGGTCCCAAGGGAAGTCATCTGGGCACAGGTGGTCAGTGCACCCACCTATACAACCAACACCATGCAGATTGGCAGTTCAAACTTGCCGAACAGGGCAAGAATGCACTTGCTGGCCCTGTTGGGCAACAAGAGGCAGCATGGCATCCACCTGCATGCGGTGTCAAGTGGGGGCAGGCCATGGAGACAGCGGCTGCTCCACAACCTGCAGGTGACGGTGACAACCCTGCATGACTACCTGCCACACATACCAATTTGGGCCTGATGTGGAGTTAGTTGGACCATGTGAGCCACCGGATTGACAGTGTGGAGCAGCAGTTGGAGTGCATGGAGGTGCACCAACTCCAAATAATGGGCCTGCTTCAACTGCTGCTCTCACACCATGACATTGATAATTAGTTGTTGTTTGTCTTTGCACCCACCACCCTCTCCATGAAAAAGTAGTGCCTGATGTTGCCACGATCTGTCCCCTCTCCCTATTCAAATTTTGCCCCATTGTTTGTGCACATCTCTTTTTCAGAAAGATGCTACGTTGATGATTCCCTTTCGGTACTTGATAGTTTCTACCATGCCCCCCTCCTTTCCTTGGGGTTATACATATTAAGCTTTAGACTCCACAATATTTGGGAAACTGGTTAACTTGTTGTCACGGGTTGAAATTGGGGCAATACTCATGCCATCAGAAACTTCACCAGCATGGACAACAGCATCTCCAACCATGATTGAAGCTACTGATTGCGCTGTGAAAAACATAGTCAGAGAAATCCCTTTACTGGCAACAACTATGCACTTCTACTACATACTACCATGCCCATGGCCACTCTTGCCACTGGCAGCAGTGCTATGGCCAGAAGCATCTTTACATGCATGTTTCTTTCCAGCTACTTTTGGGGATTACACAGAAAATTCACAACAAATTGAGATTTCTTAAATTTGGAGTGGATGAGAAGCCAAAAAACAACCACTGTGGCTCACAGATGCAGATTGGGCACTAAACAGATGCAAACTCACAGACGCAGATTGCACACTATAAAGAGATGCAGCCACACAAGCACAAAAACACCTTAACCAGTAGTCACACAAATCCAAATCTAGAAAAATAAATGACAGAGGCTTGCTGACCACTTTGGGCAAGCACCTCATCCTCATAGCTGCTTTTAAGCTTGAGCTGCCCGCCGACTACAGAGGCGAGACCAGGAGTCTGCCTGCTGCCACCTGCCCACTGCTCTCCAATCACAGGTAATTGCCAAAGCCAGATCTTCAGCCCTCAGTGGCTGTTGCAATGAAGATCCTGGTTTGTTTTACTGAATTCCTGGCGCCATCTGACTGCAGTGCCCCCATTGGCTGCTCACCATCTTGATGAACTCCCTGAGTGGCTAGCTCTGGAATCCAGCATGGCTGCTTTCCCAGGACTAATTGCATGCCCGTGCACAAATTTTGTAGTCTGTGCTGCCTGGCCCTCGCTACTAGTTAAACTGAAAACCAGGATTCCTACTGCTGATTGTTTGTTTGTTTAAGGACTATCACTAGCCTGTATTTGCTCATTCTGGTAGAAAAAAAGAGTAAAATACTGTTTGTTTGCTTTGTTTTAGCCTAGCTAGACCCCTTAATCTTCCCATTCTCTCCTTTGTGTGTCTCTTTGTGTGATTTGTTTCGCCCTCCCCCCTCCACAAGTTCTTAAATACACCTAAACCACTCCCCCTTCTGTGCACCTCCTCCCATTGACCATCTTGCCCTACACAAATTTAAAGCTGCAGAACACATCCTAGAGTGAGGTCTGCCCCACAGAACTACATTTCTAACAGCCCCATGCCTCACCACTCCCTTCTGTCCTCCTTCATAAGGCTGACCAAGCTAATTCTCTCCTACTACTTCCGCTGGGAACCCTCCAGGGCTCCCAGCTCATCCGCTGCAAGAACAGCGGCCACCGGGCAGTCGGTGCTCCTGAAGCCACCGCCTGAGACCACTTGCTTGGACTTCAGACCCAGAGAGGTACGGCAAAGCTGCAAACCAATTGGAGTGTGAGCGCCTTCTCCAGGCTTGCTCCAATTGGTCCTTTACCCCTTCTTATCTTTTCTCTATCTCCTGATCGAAAAGGACACTGTTTTTTTTTTTTACTGATGCTTGCTAATGTATGCCTATTTTGTTAGAAGCTACCTGTAAACTGCCTAAAAAAAGCTGTAATACTTGAAAACTACTCTTGCTAGATTGATTAAGTGAAATAGCCCTCTCCTTTGCCTCTGTTACTGCCGCCCAGACTTCTGGGTGCTAAGGAAATGGACCCCCTTCATTTGTAAATTAGTTTTGTTACTGGGTAGCTCAACCATTGTCTGGGACCAGTACTAATTGGCTTCACTTTCTCATCCCCTTCAGCCGAGAACCCTCCAGGGCTCCCAGCTCATCCTCCGCAAGAACCGTGGCCACCGGGCGGTCGGTGCTTCCAAAGCCACTGCCCGAGACTACTTGCTCAGACTCCAGACCCAGAGAGGTACGGCAAAGCCACAAATTTTATGTCCACCCACCCATCCCCTCCCTGACCATTATTATATAGACCTCCTTGCCCCACCTCCCCTGCCATTGGCTTTCCTACAAATCTATCCTCCCCGCCTCCCTAGGACACACACAGACATATAAATCTTGGGCTGCCGCTTCAGGTTCAAGTGTCCCATCCTAACTAACCCACCGCAGTCTCCCCTACCACTCATCTCAGATCAGATTTGTGACTTCTTATTACTGTCCCTAGTCACTGTGTCACAGTAAATTCTCCTTGCTCCCTACAAGAGATTTCAGCACCTACATCCCTTTGCTGACCCTGTGATGTGTAGCCTTAGCTGGTGATACTTCTTAGATCAGGTTTACAACTTCTCATAACTATCTCTAGTCACTGTGCCATAGAAACATCTCCTTGCTCCCTGCAAGTGGTATCGGCACCTAGATCCCTTTTCAGACCCTGTGGCGTGTAGTCTTACCTGGTGATACCTTGCCTAGATTAATCCCTTACAACTGTTTCCCTTTCTGACCCCCAGACTTTAACCATGGAACTTGCAATCTGGCTCTACCTATTTACCGTCTTATACACTCTACCCTTATTAGGGTATACACCAGATGGAATTTACCCCAAAGAGGACTCGTATCCCCTACCACAAGAATGTCTACTCATGGAGTCCCTATACAATTCGTGCTATGCACCAAGTCGTACCCACTTTCAGCTAAGTCTTCCTCTCGGACAGCCACTGGCATCTCATTACCTACCCAAGGAATGTTAACTACTCGGCCCAGTACCTGCATCTACTGGTGTCATACGGCTAGGGTCTTAGCATGTGTATCTCTAGGACTGAACATTACAAAGAATAGGTCCTCGCATTCCTACGCCAATACTTCCACTAACCAAAGAAGGTTTAGTTCTTTCAAATTACCACTTGTTGCCCTGTGAAAAGTTGTACTCTTCCTCTTGCTATGTTCAGGTAATGTTAAACTTAACCCTGGTCATATCCAAGCAATTCCTTCACCGTCTGAAGTCACGAAGTATAAAGGTATCAGCTTTATGCATGTTAATGTGTGTAGCCTCATAAAGAAACTCACCTCAATACAGGCTTGGGCTATCCACACAGAGCCGGATGTACTTGTCATATCTGAATCCTGGCTTCATTCATCCACGCCAGACAAAGAGGTCAATACCCCCAACTATCTGTTATTCAGAGCCGATAGACTAACCAGAGGCGGAGGTGTAGCCAGCTATGTTAAGGACAAGTTTATGGTGGCTACCCTCAACACTGCATCAATTGCCAATACCTTTGAATGCCTGTCCATAGAAATCAAAATATCTACATCAATGGCCCTCTGTGTCATAGGACGTTATAGACCCCGTCCTTGGAGTCACAGCTCCTGTCCCACCTATCATCTACTATGGGTACCGACACAATGGAAACAATTATACTAGGGGACCTTAACTATGACTGGCTGTCAGGCGCATCTCTTCCACTTAAATAATTCTGTGACTGTCATGGGCTCACTCTACTTATTAATGAACCTACTCATATCAATAAGAAAAATCCTATGAAAAGTATACTATTAGATGTAGTTCTAGTAAGCAAACCCCATTTCTTCTCCCATGATGGGATCTTTTCTGCTGATGTTAGTGACCATTGCTTCATTGCTGGCATAAGAGCAGTCCCTAAACCAATAGCCTCAGCAAAGTTCTCTACCAAAAGATCAAAATGGAATGTTGACCCGCTTGCATATATCAATGACCTGAAAGCTTCCCTGCTTTAGCAGACCTTTTATTTAGCCAAATCAGTAGAAACAGCATATGCCATTTTCCACAAAATTGTATCCGGTGCTCTTGACACCCATGCACCCTTAGTCAAAACCCACATAAAGACTAGAAAGTGCCATTGGTTTACAGCAGACATCAAGGTAGCACTATTAAAAAGAGACAAGCTCTGGATGCTAGCACGCAAATCCCACAAAGCCTAAGACTGGCATCTTTTCAGAACAGCCAGAAACCACTGTACAATGCTAATTTGGGAAACAATATCCAACTTCTATCACTCTGAACTCGACACTGCCTCCAACTGCCCTACCAAGTTCTGAGCCACGATAAAATAACTTTCTGGTAATACCACAGGAAACACTCTCCCCTCAAAAATTATTTCTGACAATGTAACTATCAACAATCACTTTGTTACTGCAAGGCTAGCTTTTGATGACTCACCTGCATGCAACCTATGCTCCCAGCTTACCACGCAACCTTCAGAATCTAGTCCCTCAGATGCAGTCTTTTCATTCTCTCCTGCCTCACTAAAAGAGGTCTAAGATCTTCTCCTCCTCCTCCAGTTGGACACCAGAAAATGTGCTGGCGCTGACACCTTCGATCCATACTACCTAAAGATTGCCTATCATGTGTTGGCTGTACCTATTATGTATCTATTTAACTTGCCCCTTTCTCAAGGGAACCTCCCCAAACTGTGGAAGACACACATGTTATTCCGTTGTTTAAATTCGGAGACCTCTGTGATCTAAACAACTATAGGCCCATCTCCCTTCTCCCGGTACTATCAAAACTTCTGGAAAAAATCGTGAATGCCCAGCTGAAATCTTTCATGGATGATACTAACCTGCTAAACCCAATGCAATCTGGTTTCATAACTGAACATAGTACAATCACGGCCCTGACCAAGGTGACAAATGACTGGCAGTGTGAGCTAGAAAACAAAAACATTGTCTGGCCATTTTTCTAGACCTAAGTAAGGCCTTCCACACTGTTAACCACAGCCTCCTTCTTTCTTCATTAAAAGCTATTGGTCTAGATTCTACCTCCTTGCATTGGTTCCACAACTACCTTTCTGGCAGACACCAACAGGTCAAGGCCGAAGGTGAACTCTCCCCCTCAAATCTGTTAAAAAGAGGCGTTCTGCAGGGATCCATCCTGGGGCCACTCCTATTTGCCATCTACATCAATAATATAGACTCAGGCATCAATGAGGCAAAAATTCATCTGTTCGCAGATGATACAGTGATCTACCTAAACCGTACAATTCCTGAAACTGCCTGTAGCGACCTGCAAGCTGACTTCAACATACTTCAATACCATCTCCTTAGCAAAAAGTTGCTACTTAACACCAAAAAGACAAAGGCGATGCTGTTTTCACCTATTAACCATGCAGTCTACCCTGCTCTACCCACCATCACCACCCTCCTAGGAGAAACCCTGGAATTTGTGCCAAAATTCAAATATCTGGGGGTCCGGCTAGACTTCAGACTCTCCTTTGCAGACCACCTGGAGGATTTGTTAAAAAAACTGAGGCAGAGGCTAGGTCTCTTCTTTAGGTTAAACCGACTACTAACTACAGAGGCCAAGAGACAGCTAGTTCAGTCTATGTTCCTTTCCCTAATTGATTACGCTGACTTTATATGCAGCCAGTGTGCTACTTCATACCTCGGTAAATTGGACATACTTTACCACAGAGCCCTGCACTTTATCACTGGTTTCCCCTTCTCCACCCATCACTGCTCTTTATATGTGGCCACAGGCTCCCTACACTACCGACGAAATAAAAATGCAGCTTTCTGGACATACAGAGCTATCACTGGCAAACTTCCACAGTACATTGTTGATTGCCTGACTCTCAATATGCCTGGAACCTATGCCCTAAGAAGCTGTTCACTGATTTCTCTGAAAGCGCCCAAAGCCCTAACGCGTTTTGGGAGAGCTGCCATAGGATTCGTTCTACTGTCACTTTGGAATGTGCTGCAGAAATCACTGAAACTGAGGACTCCTATTAGTATTACTGTGTTTGAGTCCTTATACTCAAAATACAGTACAGAAGCCTGCAACTGCTTCCAACGATCCTAGCTCTGGAATGTGCTACAGAAATCATTGAAACTGAGGACTCCTGTTAGTCTCACTGTGTTTAAGACCTTATACTCAAAATACATGACAGAAGCCTGCAACTGCTTCCAATGATCCTAGTTTGCTTACACCCCCCTTCCACATCCTCCCTGCTTTTCATATCCTCCTTCCTTCTTGTGTCAGTGCATAACTTGTCCCTGAGCCACCTACTTATCTACCGCCCTAAATCTCACCCTCCCTCACCCACCTATTCCTTGTACAGTATACCCACGGCACCTCATTCCTTCGCTCCTAGTATAATCCCAGTTCCAGACCCCCCCACTGGCTGCCCACTTCTCCCGACACAGGTCTCCCTCTTGATATGCCTGGGTCTTTTTAAACTGACTATGTATGTCTCTTTGCTTGCAGCATCCACTTCAACTAATCTCTTTGCTGGACTATAATGCTTTTACCTTACAGGAATACTAAACCATGCACGTTGTTGCATCTGGTATAAATTTTTACTGACTTGCTACCCTATTATTATGTATACCCTTACCGACAGTCTTTTACCTGAACCCAAATGTATTTTTACTTATCCTATCTATTGCAGGCCTACCTGTACTGTTGTACTCTTGCATCTACTGTCTATTTATCTGTATATAAATACATTGTTACTTGACTTGTGTAATGCAGGTTCACCTTGTAAATGAGTTTGCTCAATGGTGTTCGTCTGGATAAATAAACAATTTGATTGATTGATTGATTGATACATTTTGTGGGTTTGTGGGGGAGGGCACTGCAGTAGCAGTCCACTAGCTAGATAGAAGGAAGCAGTAAAAAATACTGCAGATGGATAACCGATTCAGAGTGCAGCAATTACTGTGTGGCACAATAAAATGTGTCTGACTTGATGGCACACACACACACACACACACACACACACACTCACACACTACAGATAATGTGCAGAAAATGTAACAGTGCAGTTCACTACAGTATATAAACAAATCTTTTAAACAGAATGAAAATATACACTGCACCACAACAAACAGAAAATAATTATCAAAAATTACTTCAAGTAATACTGTGTGTATATAAACACACAAATACTAACACACACTACTAGTACTAAACACTTACATAGACTGCCTTTCTCATGTGAATCTCACTCCACCACAGATATGCCCCTCCCCCGAAGCACACTTCAAAAGTGTTTGTCAGTACACAGGCTGAATATTCTAAATTAACATTCAAAATGCACAGAAAAACAATCAACACTTGATGATCTACGCACAGGAGGGTTCCTACAGTCAGTGTACTAAATTTGGAACAAAATAATTAGATCAAAAGTGATTTTTAAACTTTTTCGATGGTTTGATTCTCAGAGCTCTGAGAGCAAAGTGTCTCCAGCTTTCCACTATGCACAATGTGCAGATCAGAGGCTATGCAAGACAATATAGAGCCCATGTGACCTGCCATCCCATGAATCAATGCAAAATTCACCTCAAATAGCAATAAACAGGTGAAGTAAATTGAAGTCCATTGAAATCAATGCACTTCGTGTTCAAATTTATAGGTGGAGTAATTTGCTTTGCAAAGCACTGCGTAGATTTGGGGATAATACTCAAAGTGCTCTGCGTAGTGAAGTGGAAGTACTTCACCCACCTCTGATAGTAACTTAATCATTTAAGGCCAGAAGGGACTTTAGGTCCATCATGTCCATTAGCTTCATAAGCAGAGATGAATAACTATGCTCTGCAAACATGTACTAATTTATGAGACTTCCCTACCCAATCCCCTGCTTAGATCCTATCATTTTTGAATGGTGGTTTTTTTTTTTTTTTTGGATGGACTCCTTGACGTTCTGAAAAACTGAATGGTTCTGGTCATATAATGATTTTATTATGCTATGGGGACTCAAATAGCTGTAATAAAAATAAGGTTATTTAGACAGAATTATGTTAGTTCTCTTCATGAAACCACTGATCTGGACTGGAGTTTCAATTATGTCACAGTTAGAGAACAGAACTCTAAGCATGGTTCTGATAGGACAATAGCTTGTGTTTAGCATTCTGTACATAAACTGTGACATAGTAAAAACTCCAAATTACTGTTTCCATGAAGACAACTGAGCAGAATGTTGTCCATAAAAAGAAAGCAACTGAAACAGTTTTTCACATTATTGTTTTAAGGTACAGTTAACTATGGCTCATTTGGAGGCAAGTAATTTCTCTTACTAGGAACATTACTAACTGCTACCAACTAGCACAACTTTTCTTGTTCCATTTAATTTATGTACTGTATCTAGAATGAACATCGTGAACCTCAGAAGCTCATGTTCAGATAACAGAAATATTAGGTGTGCTATGTCCACAGCCTCTGTTCTACATGGTTATGATCTGACTACTCTGCATGAATTGTTATAATGTAAGTATTTTTTAAAACAAGTATTTTAGAAATTAAATCTAATAACTTTATTTTAGAATCTGCTGCCTTGAAGAAGACAGATGTTCTATGGAAAAATTGGCGCAGTTCTGCAGGCCTAATATTCTGAATTTGAATAAATACATCCTTTCTTTTAATAAAATTATTGCTGAGTGGGTCATCATTCCTGCTTTGGATATGACGGTGAGCTCCTGGATGCCTAGCTAATCTCTGAATCATATCATGCTGTCACTGTTATATCTTGTAAATGCTTGCATCTTGTTTGAATCTGTTTCCTGTTCTCATAATTCAAGAATGCAGGAGACAGGCATAAGGGAATTGTGTAAAAGAAGGTGAAAGGAGAATAAGCTGTTGAGCAAGTAAGGTCTACGGTGAGTATGGAGGGAGGGAAAATTGGGCACACTAGGTGTGGGCCAAGCTGCCCTTATCTGCTGTATAAAAATGGAGTGTTGGTATTTCTTGTGTTTACCATCTCTGAACAAACTCTCTAGCTGGTAATCAAGAGACATGGTTCAAAACATCAGTCTCTGTCTCAGAACAGCAAACACATTAGCTCCTAACTGACAGACCTTGCAACAATATAACTTAGCTGCAGCATCAGAAGTGATAACTTCAGCAAAGTTCTCAACCATTACTCACACATCATGTCAAAACAATCCTCTTACTTTCCCGCATCTCTTTCAGCAACTTTGTATTTATCAGGGGGTGTGGGGCATTCTTGACATAACTGGAAGAGAACTCTCACACCCTGCTACAAGACATACATAATAATACAAACATTCATGTTTAGAAAAGAAGAAGGCTGGGTCTGTTCAGTCAACCAGCACAAGTGTGATGTGTTCCCTTGCCAGAGTTCCAAGACAGGGAGCAGACCCAAGATGAGGAAATCAAGTGGGCAGTGCCAGCCAAGGATGGGGAGGCAGTGTAGATGTCAGCATGTACCAGTGTAGGGAGAGTGACACAACTGTTTGCTCCTTCAGTGACCCCTTTGGTGGGCTGGGGAGTTTTCTTCTGTACTTTGGCATGTTGAAACAGTGGAGCAGATAATGGAAATGCATGGCACTAACACAGTGTTGAAAGAAAAGAAAAGGAGGAGACATCAGGGACACAGTCAGTAGCATGGCATGCGAATTCTCTTAGGCCACACACCACTTTCTGATACCAATTGTTGAAGGTAGGTGGGGTGGATGGAACCAGCAGGTGGCCAGAATTGATGGTGCAAGGTAGCTCTCTCCAAGGGCAGCAAAAGCTTTATAGAAAAAGAAAAGAGAGGTAATTGGTCCACCAAGGTCTTTTTATCATCAGCTCAGTCAGAATACTCTCTTTTCCTCATTTTAGGGATGTTCCAATGTTTCCATAATCAGTCCAAAAGTGGCAAAGTCAGCCATGCACTTCACTATTCATGAAGACCATATGAAGTGACTCAGTTCAACACATCTGGGCACATTGCACTTTGTGAAACCACTTGTATTGGTTCCCCAGTGAGGTCAGTGCTACTGTTCTTTGTGAAGGTTGAATAGTTGGGCCAGTCATGTGATGTGCAAAAGGCTAATTACATGGTTATTTTGCTGCAGAAAGTACAGGGATTTTGCCATCGAATAGTTTGCATCCTGTAAAGGGATAGAGTAGGATGAGTTCCTTTCATGCTGTGAAGAACATCAAACAAAAACAGAAGCATTGCTTGATAGTCATCAAAGTGACTTAGAGTTTGTGTAAGAGTAAGGACTGAGCTACTAATTCTGGGTTTGTTTATTCTTTAGGAGATGTATTGCTATCACTGTTAGCTGGCTCCAAACCAAATACCAGCACACTGGCTGGAGAATGGACCTTATTTAAAATATGCCAAGTAGGCAGTGCACCTTATTTAAATGGAGAAAACTCTAGCACTTACATTTTAGAATAGGGACCCAGCAGGTGGGTGGTCCACTGCGATGTTTGGTGGCTGGGCTGATGATTCACATCAGAGCTCTGAACTGAACAATAGGAGAGCCCCACCCCATTCATGGTACAAAATAAGTGAGTAGCCATTTGAGAGATAAAGGAAATTGTAATATTTTAATGATTTGCCATTGGGTTGGGGGAGTATGCACTGGGTTCTCTGCTTTAACCAATTTGTGTCATAGCCAGTTGCACCCCCTAATGAGAAAAGTGATTTAAGGGTTGTGAAAGAGCAAGGGTTGAGCTGATAATTCTGGGTTTGTTAATGTTTAGAAGTTGTATTGCTGTCTCCATTAGCTGGCTCCCCACTAATCACTAGCAAATTGGCTGGGGACTTCACCTTATTTGAAGTATGCCAATTAGGCAGTGCACCTTATTTAAAAGACACCAACTCCGTCACTTATATTTTAACACAGGAACACAGCCATTAGGTGGGCCACTATGATGTTTGGAGGCTGGGATGAAGATTCACATTAGGAGCTCTGAATTGAACACTAAGAGACCCCAACTCCCCTTTGGGATATAAAAAAATGGAGTAGCCATTTGATCCATAAAGCAAATTGTAATCTTTGAATGATTTGCCATTGCAGTTGGGGGAGGGTGTGCACTGGGTTCTCTGCTTTAACTAATTTATGTAATAACCAGTTGTACCCCCAATGAGAAAAGTGATTTAACATTTGTGAAAGAGCAAGGGTTAAGCTGCTACTTCTTGGTTTGTTTAAAGTTTAGGAGATGTATGGCTATCTCAATTAGCTGGCTCCCCTCCAGTCATCAGCACATTTGTTGGGAAATGCATCTTAAAGTATGCCAATTAGGCAGTGCACCATATTTAAAAGAAGTCCACTCTGGCACTTACATTAAGAAAAGGAACCCACCCAAAGGGAGGTCCACTCTGATGTTTGATGGCTGTGCTGATGTTTTACATCAGAGCTCTGCAATGAACACTAAGAGACCCTCATTCCCCTTTGGGATACATAATAAGTGAGTAGCCATTCGATGCTGAAAGCAAACTGTAATATTTGAATGCATTTGCCATTGGGCTGGGGGGCTATGCACAGGGTTATTTGCTTTAACTTGATTTACAACAGCTAGTTTTGATGGTTTGTGTTCAGAGTGCTGCTACAGCACAGCAAGTGTGATGGGTAATGCAATGAAAGTGGAATGGATTTTATAGAAAGGATTTTACAGCACAGATTGTTCTGCATGCTTTTCCTCACATTGCTCTGAGCTTTATTTGGAAGTGGGATGAGTTTAAAAAAAGTGTTTTGACACATATACTCTTACAAATACTAATGACATACTCTCAGTGCTGGTACCTGTGATTGAAAGTGAAAAGAAAGTGTGCTGAGATAAAAGGGGACTCCTAATTTTGCTGTAAGACTGATGTAGTTATAAACAGCAGCCCACATATGTGTAGGCTGCCACTGTTTCCAACAGTTAAGCCTTTCTGACATGTTTATTGTTTCTGGCAGTAAAGTAGTCAATATGGTAGGCAACAACCATTGTTTCAAAACATTATGGCTGTCTAACGTATTCACTGTTTTGGCAAACGGCAGGTACAGCAGCCACCACTGTTTCAAAAAATTATGCCTGTCTGGCATCATTATTGTGGCTGTCAGAACAAGAGGTACTGCAACCCCCACGGAAAGCTACCACTGATTAAAAACATTAAGCTTTTCTGCCCAAATAAGGAGAAGGCTGTTTGAAGTGACTGAAGCTAGGTACAGTGGATATGGTCATTGAGAAGGAGGAGGAAGAGGAGGATTGGTGTGATGGATGCTGGGCCAACTGGAATAGATCCTTGAGTTGAACAGGTTTGCCTTCCAGTGCTCTTCAATCTTTTTTAAGATGACTGAGCCAGCAAATGAACCCATCAGTAACAAGTTCATCAAATCGATTATCTTTGATACAACCTTCATACTGCAATCCCATCTCCATCTTTACTATCTGAATTGAAGCCAGATGGGAATTCATGCAGGACAAGTGATGCAGCTCCTTTTAGGCTCTTTTAGGCTGTGGTAGCAGAGATGTGACATTGTGTGGGATTGTCTGGCTATTCATTTTCATGACTGTCAACATCTCATATAGAAACATAACATTTGTCAACAGAAAAAGAATGCTTGGCCCATCCAGCCTGCCCAATGGTCCCCTGTTTATTCTATGTCTGTAGACCCCATATTTTTATGTATTTATTTATTAAAGTCTAGGAATTAATACCTTTGAGCCATGGCTCTTTTACAAAGGTTCCACATCAGCTGGGTACAAACAAGACAAAATTAAATAAAAAGGCAAAAAATTATGAAGCAGTATTAAGCAGCTCAGTTATGGCATCATGGAACAAAAATACTTGAGTAACACATACTGGGTGATTGGAAGAATTCAACAGAAAAAACAAGGGAGGGGGAGAGAGGAGCAAGGAGTGACAGATGTAGGGAGACTAGTGCAACTCATGTCTTTGTCAAAGTGATCAGGGATGGGAGGCTAAGCCAAAAAGTCAAGGGGGGAAATTATTCGAAGCAGTCACAAGAGCTGGAGGCTGTGAGGTGAAGATGTAGCCTAGATTTGAATAATCCTAGGGAGGTGGAGGTGGTGATGTAAGTGCTGAGGGCATTGTACCAGCTGGGTGCACAGTGGGCAAAGGATATTTGGCTCTGAGTGGTGCGGCCTTGGGGAATCTGTAGAAGCTGACGTTCCAAACTTCTGGTGAAATGAGGGTTGGTATTAGGGTGTAGTAGGTCTTGGATACAAGGTGGAGTGAGGCCCAAGGTAGATTTTTTTGCCATCAAGCAGGAAAGGTACTTTATGCAATTGGAGAGTTGTAACAATCCCGTTTCAGCGTACAGCTCACATGTATGGGTGCATCTTTGGGCACCAGTGAGCACCTGACAGGCCTTGTTAAGGGAGGTTGTTATGCGCCTGAATGCAGTAGTTGAGGCAGAGCCATAGATAATTAGGCCATAGTCTATGACAGAGATGACAGAGCTTTGGATAGCAATCTTCAGCACAGATTGGGTAAGGTACTGTCTGTTTTGGTATAGGATGCCAATGCGTTGGTTCACAATTTTCACAATACTATCAATGTGGGTCCCAAAGGATAGGCAGGGATCAAGAGAGAGATTCCAAGGTATTTAAATGATGACACTTATTCGAGAATGTTTCCTGTGTAGGTATTGATAGCAAACGGAATTTGCTTTTTCTTGTTTTGCGAGCAGGAGAAGAGCATGTATTTAGTTTTTTTGTGGTTTAGGACCAGTTTGTGTTCTGAGAACCAGTTCTCAACCTTGGTGAAAGCAAGCTGCAGGCTGAGGCGTAAGGGTTTCAGATCCTTATGGGAGGAGAGAATCACGGCATCATCAGCATAGAGGATTATTTGTTCTGGGCGAGACTGAGGAAGGGAGTTTAGAAATACCGTATAGAGCCCTGGGGAACACCTGAGAGAATCGGATTTGAGTTTGAGAGAACTCCTGAGATTTTTACTCTTTGTGATCATTGGGCAGGTAACATTTTACCCAGGCACTAGAGCCCTGTGAGAACCCAATAGCCTGTGGCTGTTTGGCAAGCAGGCCATGGGGAAAAGTGTCAAAAGCCTTTGCTAGGTCAATGAATACAGCTCCAGTTTGGTATCCTTTGTTCATTGCATTGTGGATTGCTACAGTGAATTCCAGGAGGGCGGTCGATGTGCTGTGCCCTTGCCTGAAACCGTGTTGCTGTGCACAGAGGATGTTATACTTTTGCAGATAGTCTGTGAGTTGGTCCGCAACAATGGCTCAAGGACCTTAGAGAGGGGTGGTAGTATCGATATTGGTCAGATAGTTCCCAGGTAAAGACTTGTCACCACTTTTGAACACCAGAGTGACAACTGCAGATTTCCGTTTGCTGGGGAATTGACTAAGGCAGAGGGAGAGATTAAAAATTCTGGTGAGTGGGAGCAGTACCTCTTCCAGGGTAAGGGATAGTAGTTTGAGGTCTATAGTATCGCTACTTGCTCTGGACATAGAGATATCCTTTTTTATGTATTTGCAGACTTCATGTGCCCAAACTTTTTTGAAATGGAAAGGCGGTTGATTTGGTGTGGCAGGAGGCGATGTTGGTTCCGAGGGGTCTACATCTGAAAAGAAGTCCGGAGGAAGGACCCCACTAAGGTAGGTGAAAGCTGCATTGAGGGTATTTGCCATGACCATTGGGTCTAGGGTAGTGGCTCTGTCAACAGTCAGTAGAGTAGGGGAGGATTTGGACTGCTTTCCCGTGATATTTCTGATATTGTCCCAGAAGGCTCTCCCATCACCCTAGGTGTTGGTAAGGGCTTCCTTGAAGTAGGAACTCTTCATCATTTGGATTTGTTTAGTGCAGTAGTTATGAGACTGTTTGTACCTTTGGATGTCCAGCAGGCGGCCTGAGGCTCTAGCGATTGCCCAGAGGTGGTCCTTTGTTTTTAGTTGGGCCAAAAGCTTAGCAGTGAACCAAGGATTTGAGAGAGCTTTGATTTTATGCTTCTTTACTGGTGTGTAGGAGTCGCAGGCAGCATTGAAAGTGGTGATGAAGTAATCAATGGCTGAGTCAACATCTTGTGAATTGTATATTGGTGACCAGTCTTAACGACTGAAGCAGGACTTGAGATGGGTCAGATTGACATGCAGTAGTACTCTGCTTGAGATGGTTTTTGGAGGCGGCTTGTGAAACTTATTTTTCCAGGTGCAGATAACAGGGGAATGGTCGCTGAGGGAGTCCAGGAGGACGGAGGTGTTATTTATGCAGGTTAGGTGACTGGCAAGGACCCAGTCTAGGAGGGTGCTAGTGCCCGATTTGTAATTCTTCCTAGTAGGGGAGTTGACCATCTGCGTTAGGTTAGCTGACAAGATAGCATCCTTGTGGGACTCTACATCAGGTACAAGCCAGTTGATGTTAAAATCACCAAGGAGGAGGAGGATCTCAGTGCCAGGAGGTTGTGATCTTACAAATTCAAGCATGGTTTGAAGACCAGTCCCTGGGTCTTTTGGTGGGATGTAGACAGCAACTACAGTGAGGACTTTATTTTGGGCATCAAGGAGTAGCTTGACAGGAAGGAATTGCACTGGGGTGTTTGAGGAGGTAGTGCAGACAGGGTGACCGGTGATGTTATCTTTTAAGTAAATTGCACAACCCCCCCTTTTAGTAATCCTATCAAGTCTGAAGATGCTGTAGCCTTGCAGCGAGATGGCATAGTCCGGAGAATTGGGTGTCAGCCAGGTTTCAACAATGGCTACGATGTCGGGGTTATGTTGGTTGGCAAAGATTTGAAGGGAGGCCAGCTTTGGAAGGAGGCTGCAAATGTTGAGGGTAGCAATGGTGAGACCTCCCTTCATTTTGGCAAGATTTGTTGAACTGGAGTGAGTAGGTCCTGGGTTTGGATGAACACTTCCTGACATTAGGAGGAGGAGGAGCAGGAGTTTTAGAGTCATCTGATGTTGCTCATAGTAGGTGAAATTTCATCTCCAATGCTTGCTTGCCTGAATGCAGCATAGGCATCGAGGGTCCCAGTGCAGAGCAATGGCTAGTAGCAAGGGTCGGTTTGCCCAAGTTCCATCTGCATAATTTGTCGTAAGTGGCCAGTCCTTTGCAGGGTGGTGCCACAAGTGTGGGCAGGGAGGAAGGGCCATAGTACCAAGTTGATGGTAGTGGGTGGGTACGAGTAGGGTGGAGAGTGTCCAGTGACCCTCCCTCTCCCTGCCTCTGCTCGAATATACTCCTATTTTATCCCATACATATTAGAAGCTCCAACCATTTTAGCCTCCACCACTTCAGCTGGAAGTCTGTTTCAGGCATCAACCACCCTTTGAGTGAAGAAATATTTCTTCACATTTGTTCTGAACTTTCCCAAAACCAGCTTCCTTGCATGCCCCCAGTCCTGATGATTATCATTTTATGGAAGTGGCTCCCCTTCCACATCCTGTTCATCTAATAGTTTGCAGCCTGTAAGGAGATGGAATAGGAAGTGTCCCCATTGTGCTGTGCTTAACAGATTTATTTATTCATCAAATGTGATGGTCCCTGATGAACTGAGAACTCTTTAAAAAAATGTCACTTTATGATAGGCAGCTCAAATAGCATATTTCCACAGAAAAGAATGCATTTGTTAACCAGTACAAAAGTAATATCTCATCAATGTTCACGTTCTGTCAGTCAGCCAAGTACACATCCACCACATTTCGTTCAATATAATGGCTTCCTTTTACTTCTCCTTATCCACCTCCCCAACACCCACCTGTAATAATGCTGCCCACAGAGGGATGGATCTGCTACTACTAGGGTGATAATTATAGGGGTGGCACCGGTGATGCTGATGTCACTAATGGGACCATTGTGAATGATTGTGATTTCTGGGATGGTGATCTCATCTTCATTTTGGTTAGCTTTGTTATCATTCAACTGCAGTAGATACACCTTTTAATAGACAGATTATTCACCTCCTAAAAAGCATTTGCCTCACTATCCATATGCTCTTGGAGTCCATGTTTGTACCTTACTTCCAGTTGCTGATTCACTTTGCAAAATGCCTGCCTTGATAAACACAGAAGTGGGACAACTTGGCTTATGGATGCTGTGTGGTCACTAATTGCTGAAGTGGCGTATCCAAATGGCCATAACATGGGAATAAGGTCATTAGCGACACTCCACTCATCTGTTGTCAAGCTCATCAAAGCTCTTGAGGCATAACAGGTGGTGTGATATAAACATATAGTGAGAACATATGCTCAGTCATGTACTGTAGATTGTGACTGTGATAATGATCTATACTAGAAACATAGACTTTGACAGCAGATAAGGACCACTTGGCCCACCCAGTCTGCTCATTTTCCTACCTATTGGATAAACTGCAGATGCTAGTTAACCAACAGCCTACTTCCTCCTACCCCCCACGATAATTGCCTTACATCTGTCCCATGCATTCTTGAATTCTCCCACTATTTTTGACCCACAAATTCCTCAGGAAGGCCGTTCCATGTGTCCACCACCATCTCTGTGAAAAAGTACTTCCTCACATTGCCCCTAGAGCCATCCCTCTGTCTTCAAACTGTGCCCTCTGTTCTTGTACATCTCTTTCTGAAAGATGCTACCCTCTTGGACTTTGTTGATTCCCTTGAGGTACTTGAAAGTGTCTATCATGTCCCCAATCTCCATCCTTTCCTCAAGGGTATACATATTAAGCTTCTTTAGTCTCTCTTCATATGGTTTCTGGTGCAAATACTGCACAATTTTAGTTGCCCTCCTCTGGACTGCTTCCATCCTGTCAATGTCATTGTTGAGATGGGGTCTCCAGAACTGCATGCAGTACTCTAGATGGGGTCTCACCAACTGTCTGTACAGAGGGATGACAACATCCTTTTTCAAATGGTGATACCTCTCCCTATGCATCCCAGTGTCCCCCCAGCCAGTCTTACTGCCTTCTCACGTTGCCTGCCTACCCTTAGGTCATCTGATATGACTACCCCCAAGTCCCTTTCCATTTTTGTTGTTGTTATTACCTCTCCTCATTGTGTACTCTTCCACTGGGTTTTTGTTTCCCAAGTGCATTACTTTGCACTTCTTTGCATTGATTCTAAGCTGCCATACTTTTGACCATTCCTCCAACCTTGCCAAGACCCTTCTCATCCTTTCCACCCCCCCTTGTGTGTCAACCCTGTTGCAGATCTTTGTGTCATCTGCAGAGAGGCATACCTTTCCTTCCAGTCCCTCAGCAATATCAATTATAAAGACATTAAAGAGAACCACCCCCAATACTGAACCCTGTGGTACCCCACTAGTAACCCTCCTTTCTTCAGAGTGGACTCCGTTTACTATTACCCTCTGCATCTTGTTGTCCAGCCAATTTTTTACCCAGGCTACTACCCACTTCCAGGATGGCTAACTTGTTTATTAATCTTTTGTGTGGGACTATATTAAATGGCTTGCTAAAGTCTAGGTAGCCCATGTCCACAGCCCCTCCCTGGTCTACTACTTTGGTCACCTAGTCAAAGAAATCTATTAGATTTGTTTGGCATGACCTTCCCACAGTGAATCCATACTGCCTTGGGTCTTGTGCCCCACTGGCCTCTAGGTACTCTACAATTTTTTTCTTTCAGAAGTGATTCCATCATTTTCCCTACCACGGAGATCAAACTAACAGGTCTGTAGTTTCCTGCCTCTGCCTTGCACCCACTTTTGTGAAGGGGAATCACATCCACCTTCCTCCAGTCCTCAGGTACCACACCATTATACCATGATTTATTAAAAATTGTAGTCAGTGGTGTCACTAGTTCTCCCCTTAGTTATTTCAGAATTCTGAGGTGAATCCCGTCATGCCCCATTGCCTTGTCCACCTTGAGTTTTAAGAGTTCTTTCAGGACCTTTCTTCTGTGAATGGACTGATATTGACCCCCCTATCCAGAGTGCTTCTATTGTTTGGTTTAGGTACATCACCCACCTCTTCTTTTGTGAATACTGAACAAAAGCATTAATTCAGTATCTCTGCCTTTTCACTGTCACCCTCCCTCCCATTTATTAAGCCTCACTATCCCTCCCTTGGTCTTTCTCCTCTCACTTATGTACCTAAAAAATATTTTTTTCCTCCTTCTTAACTGAGTTGGATATCTTTTCCTCAGTTTGGGCCTTTGATATTCTAACTGCCTTCCTTGCTTGCTTCTGCTTTAACTGATAGAGTTCTCCTTCCTGCTCCTTCTGTGATTCCTTATACTTTCTGAATGCTATCTTTTTCTCCCTAATGTTCCCCGCCACCTCTTTTGAGAACAATAATGTTTTTTCATTCATTTTGTTTTGTTTATTTGCTTCACAGAAAGGTTTGTTACGTTTGTAATGTCAGTTTTCATTTTGCCCCATTGTTCCTCCATCTTTTCTTCCTGCCCTTTTGCTAGTGCATGCCTTAGGCACTCTCCCATTCTGCCTAAGTCAGCCCTTTGAAAGTCCAGTACCCTTGCTTTTGTATGGCTTGACTCTGTGGATGTATTTATTGTGAACCACACTGTCTGGTGGTTGCTTGTTCCAGATGGCTACCCACTTCTAAATCCAAGATCCCCTCACCGTGTGATAGTACCAGGTCTAAGACTGCTCCCTTCTGAGTGGGTTTCAACACTAGCTGCCTGAGGCATACCCACTGTAGGGCTTTGAGAATGACTCTGCTCTTGGATGTGGCTGCAGCAAATGTGCTCCAGTTTACATCTGTCATATTCAGGTCCCCCATCAACAATATCTTCCCTTTATCTATCTTTCTAAGGATGTCTCCGATCATTTCCTTGTCCATGTCCTCCCCCTGAGATGGGGGTCTATATATAACCCCTGTGCAGATTGTTGTGACATTTCCTGTCTCCAAGGTGACCCACAATGCTTCCTCTCCTCCCTGTTTACCCTTTAGTTCCATTGCTTTGATGCCTTCCCTTATGTAGAGAGCTACTCCTCCTTCTCTTTTACCTTCCCTGTCCCTCATATAGATTGCGTACCCTGGTGTGTTAACATCCCAGTCATGATTCTCTGTGTACCAGGTTTCTGTGACTGCCACATTACCTAGGCGTTCCTCTTCTATCAAGACCACTAGTTCAGGAAGCTTCTTACCCAGACTACTAGCATTGGTACTCATCGCCCTCCATTTTTTGATGGCCTTACAAATATTAGCCCCATCCCTGTGTAACCCCCCCTGCCAAATGGAGGCTTATCTGCCACCTTGCAGCTCTCATTTTCTGCTTTTCTGAGCAACGACAGGATTGGCCTGCAGTTTTTATTCCACCCTGCCCGAGTCTCTTTTCTGCCCCGGTGGCCCAGCTTTCTTCACAAAGTGTTAATCCAGACCTGTGGGGTACAAAAAGTTCAAACCATGATCTCCCACTTGTAGCCATGCCCTCAGGACGGATTGGGATTGAGCAGGCATGAGTGGCACCTTTGAAATCCAACCGCTCTAACTTGCAATAATTCTAACAGTTGTTCCTTCAGTCCCGGGATCCCCATGTGGTAAGTGGGACCCAGTGACCATGGACAGGGCTCTGAGCAGCTGCTCACTTTAAAAATAAAAGAGATCCATGAAGCACTTCAATCGGGGATCATAAATAATAATGTGCTGGAGCTCCAATTGCTTAAATATTCATTAGAGTCATGTTCTGCCCTCAGGGCAGCTTGTTCACAGCTGTGGCTGAAAAGGAAAAAAGAGATGTTTTAAAATATTGTAACTGCAATGTATGTTATGGAAGAATAATTGCAAGGAGGAAAGTATTTAAAATAAATAAAATGCTTGACCCTGGCTGTACCTGACAAATGAGTCAGACTCAGAGAAACAGCCTGTCTGCTGATGCATGTCAGGGGGCTAAAATATTGGTAGCACTGACAGGGTAATGGACTGAGCAATTCTGTTTATCTGTACAGTGACAGCAAATACACACCCAGGGCTAATTTACTGTGGGGGATTGGGGAAAAAATTTAATTATTTCTGGCTGCACCAGAAATTTAATTTGAGACTGTACCTAATCTGCTTAAAAGGACAGTGGGTTAAGCAGCCATTACAAGCAGCCACAGCCAATCAGAAAGCCAGAATAATAAAACCAGGCCTTGTGGGACATTGGCCAAAGCTCATGGGAAAATACCAAGTAGTCATGGGGAACTGCAGGGACCTAATTCTAGGTGCCAAAACAGCAAACCAACTGTGCATTGAGTGAGGTTCATGCATAATTCATTTCTGTGACCGATAGGCCCTCCAGCCAATCGGAGGCCTTGCACACAAAATTCTCAGCCAATCAGGAGCTTCAGGACAGCCCTATAAGAGAATGTGTTTTCCAGCATTTTGCCAGACTCGAGAAAGGGAGTTCAAGGGAGATTTAAGTGGGTGCACCCCACAGGGGTGGGGGCTCAGGCTCCCAGCAAAGTAAATGTGCCTAGTAATCCAGCTAAGCATCTCCACCCAGGAGGGTTTTTTCTTGTTTTTGCAATTTAAGTTTAAAGTAATTCAGTTAATGTTGAACTGGCTAGCCTGGAGGTTACCAGAGTGTCCTCTAGGTTCTAGCCCTTCCTTCCACGTCGTGGAAAGATGTGGACCTGAACCAGATGACATTAAGCAGCTGTGAGACAGCTGAAAAATCCTCAACTGTGAGAGATCTAAAGCACTTGGAAGCCTTCATAGCAGAAGATCTACTGTGAGGAGTCTGAGTGAGTACTCTAGTGCCCCCCAGTGCAAGAAAGAAAGAAAGTAATCTTGCCAAATTGGGGCAGCCTTACCCAAGTGACTGTTCTTGGTGATATCATTCATGGGTTGGCACCCTACTGCTGTATATAACCTTAGCCCAGTGAGGGTGGACCCTTTAGTGGAACTGTTACTGTTCATGTCTGTTCTGGTAGTACCCATAGTGAGTCCAGGACAGAATAGTACCTTTGCTAACCGTAACTGTTTAGGGAAACCCAAGTGAGCCCAAGTATCGTAACTATTTGGTTGACCCAAGAGATCTCAAGCAGTGTTCAAACTATTTGGGGAACCCATGTGAGCCCAAAAGTATCATATAAATGTATTGAAATGTACCTGTGCTAGCTATATGGTCAAGATGTCCCATGGAGCTGCCGGTCATAGCCACAATGCCACATTAATGGACTGAGACCCCGAAAGTAAAATTCAGATTGTGCTTTGTAACCTGGAAATGATAGTTTTCTATCTTACCTGACATGTCGAGCATGTAAATGTACTGAGTGGGTTAACCATTTAAATGTGCTGAATATGTCCAACAGGTAAATCTGCTGAATATTCAGGATGTCTAACCCAAGCTGCAACCTTTGCAACCTGTGGGTTACCTCCTCCTGAATTGTTCAGTCTGCTACATGCAGGGCGATACTTGCTCGTCTACCAAATGTAGGGCAACCACTGCACATCCTACAGAGACTGTAAATAGTTTAAACATTGGTCGATTAAAGCCAAGTTACAAGATTTAATTTTCATGCAAATAAAGCCAGCCAACACCAAAGCTGCAACATCCACCAGGCCTGCAACCATCCAGGACTTTGGTAACTGGGTACCTAGGGTAATGTGTGAGATTGCAGGGTTTCATACAAGTCTGGAAAATGTTACCAGTGGTGGGAAAATGAAATGTGTTACATCTGATTAATCAGCAGCTAGAAAGCCAGGGCTCTGTGTGTCATTCTGGATGGTAAAATGTAATTTATTTTTCTGCTTAGTCTGGTATTCACCCAGCTAGAGGGTTTCCCCAGCACAAACCAAATCAATTGTATATTTTGTAAATATAATCAATGGATAACCTCTACTCCTCCTGTTTCCCCTTCCCTAACTCCTAAGGAGTAATGCCATCATGAAATGGAGGGTAATGAGTACCAATGCTCATAGTCTGGGTGACAAGATCCCTGAACTGGTGGCCTTGGTGGAAGAGGGATGCTGGATATCGTAGCAGTCACAGAAACATGGTACACAGAGAACCATGACTGGGATGTTAACATACCAGGGTACACAACCAAAGGAGAGACAGGGAGGGTAGAAGAGGGGGAGGAGTAGCTCTCTATGTCAGGGAAGGGATAAAAGCAACATAACAAAAGAGTAAACAGGGAGGAGAGGAGGCACTGTGGGTCACCTTAGAGACTGGAAATGGCACTACAATCTGCACAGGGGTTGTACAAAGACCCCCATGTCAGGTGAAGGAATGGACAAGGATATGATAGAAGGCATCTTTAGGATGGCAGAGAAAGGGGAGGTACTGTTGATGGGGAACCTGAATATGCCAGATGTTAACTGGAACATCTTTGCTGCAGCCACATCCAAGAGCAGGGCCATTCTTGATGCCCCTCAGGTGGCATGCCTCAGACAGCTAGTTTTGGAACCCACTGGTGAAGGAGCAATCTTAGACCTCATACTCTCAAATGGGGACAGTGAGAGGATCTCAGATCTAGAAGTGGGTAGCCATCTGGGAACAAGTGACCACTAAGCAGCATGGTTCACAATAAACTCAGCTACTGAATCAAGCCATACAAAAGTGAAGGTACTGGACTTCAGGAGGGCTGACTTTGGCAAGATGGGAGGGTGCCTTTGAAAAGCACTAGCAAACAGGCTAGAAAGAGGGGTGGAGCAACGATGGGGAAACATCAAAACTGCCTTCACAGAGGCAACAAGCCTTTGTGTAAAGCAAATAAACAAAGCAACATGAAAGAAAAAGCCACTACAGTTCTCAAAAGGAAAGTTAGGGAGAAAAAGATGGCATTTAGGAAGTACAAGAAAACATAGAAGGAGCAGGACAGAGAACTGCACCAGTCAGGGCAGAAGGAAGCAGGGAAGGAAATCAGAATATCTAAGGCCCAAACTGGGGAAAAGATAACCAACTTGGTTATTAAAGGGGATAAAACCTATTATAGGTACATCAGGGAGAGTAGAAAGACAAAGGGAGGGATAGTGAGGCTGAACAGAATGGACAGTGGGTGGGCAGAGAGGGACAGTGGAAAAGCAGGGATAATGAATGAATACTTCTGCTCAGTATTCACAAAAGAGGAGGAGGAGGAGGTGCCTAATCCAATTAACAGAAGCACTCTGGATAGAGGTGTCAATCCCAGTCCTTTCACAGAAGAAAGGGTTCTGAAAGAACTCCTAAAACTGAAGGTGGACAAAGCAATGGGGCCTGATGGAATTCACCCCAGAATTCTAAAAGAATTAAGGGAAGAACTAGTGACACCACTGACTACCCTTTCTAACAAATCATGGGAGGATGGTGTGGTACCTGAGGACTGGAGAAAATGGATGTGATTCCTCTTCACAAAAGTGGGAGCAAGACAGAAGCAGGAAACTACAGAACTGTCAGTTTGATCTCAGTGGTAGAGCAAGTGATGGAATCACTTCTGAAGGAAAGAATTGTTGAGTACCTAGAGGCCAGTAGGGTACAGGACCCAAGGCAGCATGAGTTCACAGTGGGAAGGTCATGTCAGATGAATCTAATTGATTTCTTTGACTGGATGACCAAAGTAGTAGACTAGGGAGGGGCTGTGGACATGGCCTATCTAGACTTTAGCAAAGCATTTGACACAGTCCCACACAAAAGATTAATAGTCAAATTAACTAACCTGGGAGTGGGTCCCAGTGTGGTAAGCTGGGTAAAACATTGGCTGGACAACAGGAATTAGAAGGTAATTGTAAATGGAATCCACTCTGAAGAAAGAGGTGTTACTAGTGGGGTGCCGCAGGGTTCAGTACTGGGTCCAGTCCTTTTTAATATCTTTATAAGTGGCATTGCAGAGGGACTGGAAGGAAAAGTATGCCTCTGTGCAGATGACACAAAGATCTGAAACAGGGTTGATACACAAGGAGGCATGGAAAGGATGAGAAGGGGCTTGACGAGGTTGGAGGAATGGTCAGAAGTATGGCAGCTTGGATTCAGTGCAAAGAAGTACTAAATAATGCACCTGGGAAACAAAAACCCAGTAGACGAGTACACAATGGGGGGAAGGGGTGGTACTAACAACAACAAAAATGGAGAGGGACCTGGGGGTAGTCATATCAGATGACCTAAAGGTAAGCAAGCAATGTGAGAAGGCAGTGAGGAGGGCTGGCGGGATACTGGGATGTATAGGGAGAGGCATCACCACCAGAAAACAGGAAGTTGTTATGCCTCTGTACAGACATTGGTGAGACCCCATCTGGAGTACTGCATCCAGTTCTGGAGACCCCATCTCCACAAGGACATAGACAGGATAGAGGCAGTCCAGAGGAGGGCAACTAAAATGGTGCAGGGTCTGCACCAGAAGCCATACGAGGAGAGACTAAAGGAGCTTAATATGTATACCCTTGAGGAAAGGAGGGAGACGGGGGACATGATAGAAACTTTTAAGTACCTCAGTGGGATCAACAAAGTCCAAGGGGGTAGCATCTTTTAGAAAAAGAGATGTGCAAGAACAAGGGGACATAATTTGAAGACAGATGAGGGACGGCTCAGGGGCAATGTGAGGAAGTATTTTTTCACAAAGAGGGTGGTGGACGCATGGAACAGCCTTCCTGAGGAGGTTGTGGGGTCTAAAACTGTAGGAGAATTCAAAAATGCATGGGACAGACATAAGGCAATTCTTGTGGGGGTAGGAAGAAATAGGCTGTTGGTTAACTAGGATCTGCAGCTTATCCTGTAAGTAGGGAAATGGGCAGTCTAGACAGGTCAAGCAGTCCTTATCTGCCATCAAAATCTATGTTTCTATGTTCCCTAAATAAATATTATTGTTACTGTTTTTGCAATTTGATTGATCATGAGCATATTATTAGAGTGAGTCGTTAATTACTAAATGCCTGAAATGTGGGAAACTGTATATTGGGTCATGTGTTGGGGTGGCAAATGGTAATTGTGAGTGGTATAACATCCCCAGAGGTTGTACCAGATAACAGCTAGCTCACTTTAAATGTAAACTCTGGGTGGAGGCACTGTGCATTAGGAAACCTTATGGAAAGGAGCCAGTCTAATGTAAGTTTAAGAATCTGAACCCCTCAACCTACATCCTAAGTAGTAGGCAGGGGTGTAACTCTAGGAGTAGTACCACTTAGGGGTTACACCTGTACTTACTTCCTTTGCCTTTTTCTCCATTTACCCCAGCCCTGCACCTTATTGACCTCTCTACCTTGGTGTTAACCTCACTAACTACCCTGTTTTGTGGGGGAAGACGGCATCCCCTCTTGACTAATTTAAAAGCTTGCCAATGAAGCATTTAAACCTATCACCTAGGACCCTGATTTCCCTCCCAGACAGATGCAGACTATCATGCCAGTGTAGGCCTGTATCCTTCTAGGTGGATCCCCAGTCCAGAATGAAGCCATAATCCTGCACTCTGCACCAGTTTTTCAACCATTCATTGAATCGCATAGTGTGTAGTACCCTAGCCTCACTCATGCCATAGACAGGCAGCACCTCTAAGAAGGTTACTGTTCATGCTACTTGTCTAAGGCCCCTCCCCAATACCACAAACTCCTCCTGCATAGCTCTGATCCCATTCCCAGCAAGGTAATTTGTCCCTAGGTGGACAATGATATCCAGCTCCCTCTTCTGTGCAGCTGTACCCATGATCCTGAGGATTTGCTTCCTGTCCGTCCATGCCATGGCACCAGGTAGACACCTTACCTCCCTCTCCCCTCCCTGCCCCGGTTCCACCCCCTAACAATTGAGTCCCCCACTAGGAGTTGTTTCCTTCCCCCGTGGGATCCCATGCCACCCTCCTGTGTGACTCCTTTGTGGAGGTTCCCAGCATCCTCCTTGGACTCCACTGTGGGTGCCTCCATAGAGGAACAATGCTCCACCATAAAGGCATATGAATTGTGGAGAGGTACAACTGGAGAGTCACTGGTTTGTGATGAACTTACACACAAGATTGACCAGATGCTCAGACTGCTTCATATAGTTCAATACTAACCCCATCTGACTATTAAGGTATCTATCTGGTTCTAATCCCACAACTACCAACTGCTTACCCAGTGAAAGGCTTGTCTTTTAGGCAACAGCAGCACCCCTTTGTTTAGCCACTTCCATGAAGAAGGAGCAATCTGGATAATTATCAAAGTTGCTCCTGTGCCCATTCCTAGAAGAAATCTAGATTTAGTAGTTGCTGTATTGGTCCTTGCAAGAATAGATCCAGAAGCAAATGATTTGATACCTTTTAATGGACCAACATAGATGTAACAACAAGAACAAAGTGCTCTAGCTTTCGGACCAACCAGTCCTTCTTCAGAAGCTCATGGCAGTTGTTTAGAAAATACAATACTTATAACAGCTAGATAATGCAGAGAAAAACAGAAAAAAATTCCCATGGTTTAAAATACTCATTTAAAAAAAAAAAGATGATGTCAGAGAAGTTTAACAGTACCATTCTGCCTTCAGCCAGAAGGAACCCTGGGTCAAACTTGCTTGGTGGAACACACATACAAAGAATCCTACTGCATATAAATTTAATTGACATAAGATAACACTGCTGAAGCAGATAACTCCTAAATCAAGCTATGAGTGTCACAGTTAGTATAAGGATGTGCTAACTGAAAGGCAACCCCCCACCCAGATTAAAGACAAACTAAGATTGTTATAGGGCTCACAAAGTTTAAATGTCTGCATTATAGACAAGAATTTACCAGTAAAGTTATCTTAAAACATCAGTGCACACTGTGTGATGTGTAAAACCTAGCTGGACCTGTCACCCAGCTGTACTCTCAAGCTTAATAATCTCCACCCTACTATAAATCTTACCCTGGAGTACTCTACCACCAAGGTTAACTTTCTGGACACCACATTCACCATTAAGGATAGAACCTTACATACATGTATTTATAGGAAGCCAACAGACAGACAGAGATACCTGCACAAGAAAAGTAATCACCCAAACCATACAAAAAAAATCTGTCATATACAGTCAAGCACTCCGTTGTCATCGTATTTGTTCAAATGAGGATGACAGAGATACACATTTGGCTATGTTGAAAAACACCTTTATTGAGCAGGGACACTCTTCCAGGGAAATTGACAGGATAACAGAATGGGCAATGCAAGTACCAAGACAACAACTACTTCAATATAAAGAAAAGACAGCTACAGACAGAATACCCTTGGTAGTCACATATCATCCAGACCTTGAACGTCTGCATAAGATTATTAAAGATCTCCACCCAATATTTAGTGAGGATGAAACCCTTAATTGTATTTTTAAGGAACTCCCACTACTATCTTTTAAACAACTGCCAAATTTATCCAGCCAAATTATTAGGTACAAACTTTCTCCGGAACAGAATACCATGTCACACAATGGCACACAACCCTGCAATCAACGCCCCTGTAAGACTTGTGGGCTCATTTCTACCTCGGACTGTGTGGTTACATCACAAAACAGACAATTTCAGGTGCATGGGAGTTATACATGCTTGTCATGACATGTTGTTTATTTCATTCAGTGCAAGAGATGTCCACAAACTGGTTATGTTGGAGAGACAGGCCAACAGCTCTGCACTAGGATGAACTCACACAGACGTACTATTACAGCAAAGAAGACTGAAAAACCAGTGGGGCAACTTCTCCCAGCCTGACCACTCAATCTCAGATATGTCAGTAATGGTCTTAAAAGGAAATCTCAAAAACACACAACAGAGATGAGCTTTTGAGATGAAACTTATTTTACATTTCAATATGGTAGCAGATGGGATGAACGTTGATCTTGATTTTATGGGACACTACACAAACTAACATCCACAGACCTTTTCTTCTTCAGACTGACATATTATAGGACTTCAGCATGTGTGGGATGTGGGTGCATGTGTGTATGTATGTATGTGTGTGGGTATGTGTTGTGAGGTATGTGATGTAACAGATGTGGGTCTTGCTGTCACATTGAGGTAAGTCTCTATTTAGATATATGGAGTTAAAATGTGTTACTATTCTTACTTCACACACATAATAAATATTAATTCCTTCTTACTTTTTATCTTTGCCTGGGGGTGAGATTGATTCCATTGCACCATATTCAGATTACCTAGCCTGCTATTGTACATACAGGAGTGTTATCATATACTGTCACATATAATTTTTGTAACTCTGTACATATTGGGGTGTGTGATCTCATTTGCATGGGAGTCCTGCACAGATCTTTTTACATTAGGCTAATATTGTAGTAATTTTTGGATATGTAGGTATGTTAGACCTCTGGTCTTACACACATACTTTATATTTACTTCTAGTTACCTTATCCTGGGGAGACAGGCAGGTTTATTTCATGGTAGTTCTATCCACTATCCTTGGAAATGTTACTATGCAGATAGTAGTACGGTTAAATAGTGTCACATTTTTGCTCTGTAGGTATTAGGAGACATAAGCCCTTTTACTCAGGATTTCATGACAAGTTGAATTCCTTTGGGAACAATTGCAGTGACTGAAGTGAATATAGGTTCACTAGGAGAGAGAGAGAGAGTGTGTGTGTGTGTGTGTGTGTGTGTGTGTGTGTGTGTGTGTGTGTGTGTGTGGGAGAGAGAGAGAGAGAGAGAGAGAGAGAGAGAGAGAGAGAGAGAGAGAGACAACATCTCCTTAAAGCTATGTATGTCCCCACCCACATTATGGTGATGTGGGGTGGGTTAGGGTGTATTGTTTGTACGAAGAGGAGGAGAGAAATTACATTTTTATCTCTTTTTCAGATTCCTTAGACACTTGTGGTACATCAAGTTGTTACATTCTCAGTGTATATTGACATCAGTACATATCAGGCTACATGGTCTTAATTCCTTGAGGTTCCTCGACTAGAGTTTTTTGTTTGACACTAATATTATCAATTTATATTTAAATTATCATTTATATAGTCCTGAGGTTTTTGAAATTTCTTGGGCCTTATATCTAGCTTGAGAGTACAGCTGGGTGACAGGTCCAGCTAGGTTTTACACATCACACAGTGTGCACTGATGTTTTTAAGACAACTTTACTGGTAAATTCTTGTCTGTAATGCAGACATTGAAACTTCATGAGTCCTATAACAATCTTAGTTTGTCTTTCATCTGGGTGGGGGTTGCCTTTAAGTAATCACATCCTTATACTAACTGTGACACTCATAGCTTGATTTAGGAGTTATCTGCTTCAGCAGTGTTTTCTTATGTCAATTAAATTTATATGCAGTAGGATTCTTTGTATGTGTGTTCCACCAAGCACGTTTGACCCAGGGTTCCTTCTGGTTGAAGGCAGTATGGTACTGTTAAACTTCTCTGACATCATCTTCTGTTTGTTTTTTTTAAATGAGTATTTTAAACCAATGGGGATTTTTTCTGTTTTTCTCTGCATTATCTAGCTGTTATAAGTACTGTATTTTCTAAACAACTGCCATGAACTTCTGAAGGACTGGTTGGTCTGAAAGTTAGAGCACTTTGTTCTTGTTGTTACATCTATGTTGGTCCATTAAAAGGTATCAAATCATTTCCTTCTGGATCCATTCCTAGAAGGAAATTTTCTCACCATAGGAGTCCTGTAAGGTGGATCTGAGTACCTGTGTCCTTTGTAAAAATGGTTTGACCCCTTCTGATAACCTGAGAAGAATGTGTCAGAAATATTTCCCAACTATGCCCCATGAACAATATGTCATATATGTAGTAAATATCTATGTTACAGTGGCATTCCACTGCATGACTAATTCTTACTTTATTCATTGCTGAGGACAGTTATTTTTAGGGCTGTGGGCAGAGCCTACAACCCTATTGGGATCAGATTGTACCTCTAAAAATGGCTGATTGTGGAACTCCCTTTTTGGACATTTGGCAGTATTCCTCCACAGCTGCAAAATAATGCACTCCCCCTCTGATTTTTGCTATTTGCTGCTCTATGTTAAAGGTATCAGAAGGGAGGAGGATGCTACTGTATTGTACCTCCAAACTTCTTAGGATATTAACAAAAAAAACTTTTGTAACTGCTGTTTCTAGCCTCTCAATTGAACCTTTGCAGGGCTGCAGATTTAGCATCTTTCTAGCTCAGTCTAATAGATTTATTCTGTTTCTTTCAGCATCCTATGGGTTAACTCATTATCTGTTGTACTGGAATTTGTTGAAGCTCTGAAACACTCAGGAAGACTACAGTGTCAGATTATAGACAGTCCAACTGCAGCTTTGTTAACTGTCTCACCCCTTACTGACAAACTTAAGTTTTTACCTTTGTTCCTATGAGCATTTATTGGGATCTGAGACCATTTTCTTCTGTTTTATCTATCTATCTATCTATCTATCTATCTATCTATCTATCTATCTATCTATCTATATTTCTATTCAACCTTTGTATATTTTCTATCCAGTGCTAGTGAAAGGTGATGACTTACAACACCTCTGTTCATCCACAGAATCAGGTTCACTGCAGACTTTTCTTCTCAATGCTCATACAAGGTACAGTTGAGATAGCACTAGATGGTAAACTGAAGTTCTTTGTTTATCCACAGTGAGAGGTACTGTGCAGCCCCCACCCACCCACTGTGATGAATTTAGTGTTGGTAAAAAGTAGATAAAGCTCTCAGTTTATCCACAGGTACAGTACCATGTGGGGCAGGCTCAGTGCAAACTTACCCACACTGTGATGGATTTAGTAATGGTAAGAGGTAATGGAGTGACACAGCTTGGGTTTTAAACCCTTAGATAATCCATAGAGCCAGCTACAGTGTGGGGGTATGGTAAGTGTTTGGTTTTCACACTGTCTGCATTTAGTCCTGGTGAATGGTGAGAGACTGCCAGAACTGGGGCTATAGCATCTTGTTTATCTACAGTGACAGTTTGCATGCTCACACACATATACACACACACACACACACACACAGCATGTACTCTGACTAAATAAATTCAAGAAGACGGAATTAGCGCATGCCAGTTTTTGGTGATTGTGACCAAAAAGCACTACACTGCTCCAACAAGAAAATAATAAATTGCTATCTGAAATGTTTATCCAAAATAATATTTGAGTGACAGTATGGAAATTTTTTTTAATAAAAGATGTTTTCCATATTTGACCATTGCTTCTAAATAGTCATATACTATTATTTCAATATGTAGTGTGCATTTTAAATATTTAACTTGTAAATACTGTTTACACTTGTTATTATGACCATGCCATGTACAACAGCAAAACTAATCTCTTTCAAAATAAAAACTCAAAAAGGGAATGTGTTTGTATTGGAGATAGAAATATTATAAATTTATAGTTTACCAGTGATGTTGGTAAAAATCTGGGAATGTCACACTTCCCTAAGTTTTGCAAAGTTTCCTAACCTTATATCAAGTTCACTATCAATTTCTGAATATTAAATAATAGCATATTAGTTCTGTGAAATCACCTTTCAGGACACGTGAACAAAATGACACTAGTACTATTCATGAAGAGGGGTCCCAAAAAGGCCATGTGGAAAATTTTGTGCAATGCTTCCAAAAAATGGCCAAGTTGCACCCAGGCATTGCATAATTTCTTGGCTCATTTGTAACTTTGGTCATTTGGTAGCTCTTCACAGCCCTATGGGCTCTTGCTAGAATTTGTTTTACTTACCTTCATTGTGCTTGTCAGACACCCTTTCTTTCCTCCTTTATCCTTGACAACATTTTTGTCTCCTGCTTCTCCCTTACTAGGTGTTGGAAGTACAGGTACAGCAAAATACATGGCCAAATAGTTTCTGTGGTATCTATAGACAAATCCCTTGTTTGCCTGCAGTACCATTAATGGGCTATAAAACAACCTATTTTTATAAATATTGGGAAACATCTGGAAATAGCTGTCTAAGTCTTTGGCTGCAACTGTACCGAGGGGGTAGGCTGAAGCTATCTGTTCCTGCCTTTCTCTCCTATAATTATAGCAGTAAAGTCAGGTGCTATCATTACCCTGCCTCTGCCTTGTAATGTTGAATGGTGAGTGTTTATTGCTTACCACATCTGATGGCTATGATCTCTGCTTTTCCTTCTCTTCATTCATATGAAGAGCTCCTTTCCTGATCATTACCACCTATATCCTTAGATCAAGCCCCCATATCATATACCAATAATGTCCATACTAAATAAGTGACAAAAGCACTAAGTTGCACAACATGACTGTTGCTTCATAGCCCTACAAAGATAATAACTGGATACTGTCTAGAAGAGCCACAATATTTTTTTATAATATTTCTCACATTAATACAGAAATGTGCACTGTCCATAACTACAAAGATGTAAAAAATGACTATTGTTTCATGGTCATAGACAAATAATTGACTTGTGTCTGGACCAGCCAAAAAATATGTGTTTTGTATATTATTTTTATTGAAAAAAGCTCACTTCCCAAATTGCAGCTGCTATATGGTGGTCACTGGCCAGAAGCCACTCACCCTCAGTGATCAACATTAATCATTAAAACAAAAAGGTGCATTAAGGTAACAAAAAAAATAATGGCAAGATTTTCAGAAGACAAAAGCATTGACATACAGTGCCACCCTCCAGGATCAGATGCATGATTCTGAAAATTATTGTAGAATTCTTCAGGAAACAGTGAAATTCAGAGAACTAGACACATAGTGGATTCCCTGCAGGGGGAGGGCCTCAAACAACTGGTACAACAACCCACAAGAGACAGGGCTATCCTAGATCTAGTACTGACTAACAGGGAAGGGATCACAGATCTCCAGGTAGAAGGTCACCTGGGGGCCAGTGACCATCACATGGTATGGTTCAATTTGGCTACTACATCTAAATCATCCATTCCAAGGAAAAATATGGGACTTCAGAGGAGCTGACTTTGATAAGATGGCCAACAGAGTTAAGCTAGCCCTGGCAAAAGAAACACAGGTGAGGGGGTACAGGCAAAGTGGGCAAGCATTAAGGATGCAATACTTGAAGCAACATCCCATTGTGTTAGACAGAAAAGGAAGTGCAAAAGAAGAAGGAAACCACTTTGGTTCTCAAATACAGTAGCAGAAAAGGTCAGAGCCAAAAGTCTGGCCTTCAGGAAATATAAGGGAACACAGCGGGGATGAAGATACGGAGGCATACCAAACTGCCCTAAGGGAAGCAGGGAAGGCAGTAAGGCAGGCAAAGTCCCAAACTGAGGAAACACTAGCACGAGCAGTAAAAGAAGGTGACAAGACTTTCTATAGATACATTAGTGAAAGGAGAAAGTCCAGAGGGGGTATTGCTAAGCTTAATGGAGAAAAGGCAGCATATGAGGAGGAGGACCATGTAAAAGCATCTATCCTAAATAGATACTTCTGCTCAGTATTTACTGAAGAGAAGGTAGGGTAGGGCCCACAGCTCAGCACTATGGCCACAGGGGGGAGGGAGGTGAGCACTATTCCCTTCACAAAAGAAAGGGGTCCTACAAGAGCTTGCTAAGCTCAGGGTGGATAAGGCAATGGGACCTGATGGCATACATCCCAGGGTACTTAAGGAGCTAAAGGTGGAACTAGCAGAGCCATTAGCAGAACTGTTTAGTGAGTCTCTGAGCACAGGAGAGGTCCCAGAAGACTGGAGAAGGGCTCATGTGATCCCACTCCACAAGAGTGGTAGCAGGGAAGAGGCAGGGAACTACAGACCAGTCAGTCTTACAGCAGTAGTGGGCAAGATTATGGAGGCACTCCTTAAGGAAAGGATAGTGCAACACCTGGAATCCATAAGGGCACAGGATCCAAGACAGCATGGGTTTACAAAAGGAAGGTCCTGTCAAACTAATCTCATAGATTTCTTTGACTGGGTAACCGGAGTGGTGGACCAAGGGGGAACAGTTGATGTTGCCTACCTTGACTTCAGCAAAACTTTTGACACTGTTCCACATAGAAGATTGATAAATAAGCTGGGTAGGCTTGGGGTGGGTCAGAAGTTGGTCAACTGGGTGGCAAACTGGTTGATGGGCAGAAAACAGAGAGTGGTGGTAAATGGTATACAGTCAGAAGAGATGCAAGTCACAAGTGGGGTACCCAAGGGATCAGTCCTGGGGCCAGTCCTCTTCAACATCTTCATTAGTGACCTTGCAGATGGACTAGAGGGTAAGGCTTGTCTGTTTGAAGATGACACCAAGATCTGCACCAGAGTAGATGATCCAGATGGGGTGGGCAGAATGAGAAGAGATCTGGATAAACTAGCAAAATGGTCAGAAGAGTGGCAACTGGGAATTAATGCAAAGAAGTGCAAGATCATGCACATAGGGAAGAGAATCCCTGAAGCCACCTATAGCCTGGTAGGGGAGTTGCTAGCAGTCACAAAGGAAGAATGATACTTGGGCATCATCATCACTGATGATCTGAAATCATCCAAGCAGACCTCTAAAGCAGTAGGTAAGGCTAGGGGGGTGTTAGGGTGTATTAGTAGGGGTATCACAAGTCGTAAGAGGAGGAAATCCTCTTACAAGACACTGGTTTGGCCCCATCTGAGTACTGCATGCAGTATTGGAGGCCACACCTTCACAAGGACATTAACCAAATTGAGGCAGTCCAGAGAAGGACAACCAAAATGGTGCAGGGACTGCATCAGAAGACATATGAGGACAGATTAACAGAGCTCAATATGTATACCCTTGAGCAAAGGAGAAGAGAGGTGATATGATCGAGGCATTCAAACACCTTAAGGGCATTAACAAGGTGAAAGAGTCTAATATGTTTAAATATAAGAAAAATAGCAGGACAAGAGGACACAGCATGAGATTAGAGGGGGCGATTAAGGGGGATGTGAGAAATTCTTTTTCACAGAAAGGGTGGTGGATGCATGGAATGGCATTCACCAAGAAGTGGTGGCTATGAATACAGTGCAGGGCTTCAAACAGGCATGGGATAGGCATAAGGGAGCAATATAAATGAGTATGAATAGATAGGCCACTGACAGAGCAAAGGCCGATGGCACATTTATAAGGTAGAAAAAGAAATGGGCAGACTGGATGGGCCTTGCGGTCCTTATCTGCCGTAAACTTCTATGTTTCTATGTTTCTAGATGCAGTGCAGGAAATTGAGACTCAGTGTGACATAGTATCTGATCCTAGAAGACACCACTGTAACTCGCAATTATGTTGTGAATAGCAGATATGGCAGACAACTCAGAGTGACTTCAAGATGGTATTAATAGCATAACAAATTGGGCAACAAACTTTGTAATGAACTTGAATCTTAAAAATGTTAAATTAGGCACATTGGCAAGAAAAATCTGATGAGAGAACACTGCATAAATGGGAAAAAACTTCAACCTCCATAAATGAGAGATACTTGATAGTAATTTATCCAACAAAAGTATATGTTTTGCTCAGTGCAGAGAAGCAATAACTGGAGTAATAATAGGATCCTGTGGTGCATTCATCTTCAAAATATAAAATTGGACTGATGCCTCTGTACAAAACCCAGTTAGATAGCACTTTGATTGTGCCAATCAACATTGAACACCTTATCATACTGGAGATATAGGGAGGGTCAAAAGGTTTCAGCAAAGAACTTTGAAATTATATGGAACATTGCTACCATGAGTTATGTGTAAAGGCAGAAGGAAACAGGATAACAGTAACTAGAAGACAGAAGACTGAGAGGAGATCTTCTGCTCCTATACTACATAAACAAGGATGAACACTTGAGAAATAGTTTAAACCTTGAATATAAAAAGTATACCTGAACACAAGGCCATAATGCAATGTTTAAACAAAACAGGATTAAAACAAAGAAAAAGTTATTTTACTCACAAAGTTTATTGGGAGCATGGAATATGCAACTTTAATAAATAATTGACAATAGAATAAAAACATTTTCAAAAACAAAATAGAATAATGAAGGAACGGGCTTGAATTCAGTATTACTAATGAGTAGTGGGAGGGGGAGCAGCCATGACAGACCCCTTGGTCATCTTCTGCCTCTGTGCCACACTATTAATGTCAAACAGCTGCTCTGATTGTAGATCAGACTTTATATTATTGGAGCTGTTTTCAAATGTGGACATACCTGCAACATTTGAACCTGCTTTGTGGTAGTTTATATCCAAGTTTAACTACAGATTGCTAAATGTAAATGTAAATGACGGACCAGGCTAACCTTGGTCTGTCAAGTGTGTTCAGATGATGCTATGGTATATTGTAACTGGACATGACTATGTCAGGAAATGGTACATGGCTATGTCCAAGCTTTAAAAATATGACCATACTTGTACTGCAGGTACAATTTGTTCTTAGGTTGAAATATGTACACAGCTGAAATTTGTATTTATACGTAGGCTTTGAAAATCAATCTAAGAGTTTAAAACATCAGACATCAGTTAGTTGGAAGGAGACTATGGTGAGGCAAATGTACTGAATGAATGTTTCATTTCAATTTTCTTTAAAGAAAGCAGGACACATTTTCACCCATCCCAGGGCAGACATCGGGACTGGATGAATTAAACACAGATGCAAGGCAGGGGGTTGGGGAAAGGGACAGGATACCACACTGAACAGAACAAAAAGAAGAGAGCTCAGTGTTTTTGTGGACAAATGCAGCACCACCTACTGGGCAAACATAGAATTTGAATTTGACGGCAGATAAGGACCGCTTGGTCCACCCAGTCTGCCCATTTCCCTGCCTACTGGATAAGCTGCAGATCCTAGTTAACCAGCAGCCTACTTCTTCCTACCCCCAACCCCTAGAATTGCCTTATGACTGTCCCATGCATGCTTGAATTCCACCACTGTTTTTGACTCCACGACCTCCTCCGGAAGGCCGTTCCAGCCATCCACAACCCTCTGTGAAAAATACTTCCTTAAATTACCTCTGAGCCGCCTCTATCTTCAAATTGTGCCCCCTTGTTCTTGCACACCTCTTTTTTTGAAAGATGCTACCCTCTTGGACTTTGTTGATTCCCTTGAGGTACTTGAAAGTTTCTATCATGTCCCCCCTCTCCCTCCTTTCCTCGAGGCTATACATATTAAGCTCCTTAAGTCTCTCTTCATATGTCTCCTGGTGCAGACCCTGCACCATTTTAGTTGCCCTCCTCTGGACAGCTTCCATCCTGTCTATGTCTTTGAGAAGACTGGGTCTCCAGAACTGCACGCAGTACTCCAGATGGGGTCTGACCAGCTGTCTGTACAGAGGGTAATAACTTCCTGTTTTCTACTGGTGATTTCCTCCCAATGCATCCCAGCATCCCCAGCCCTCCTTGCTGCCCTCTCACATTGCTTGCCCACCTTTAGGTCATCTGATATGACTACCCCCAGGTCCCTTTCCATTTTGTTGTTAGTATCTCACCCCCATTGTGTACTCTTCCCTGGGTTTTGTTTCCAGGTGCATTACTTTGCACTTTTAGCATTGAATCTAAGCTGCCATACATTTGACCATTCCTCTAACCTTGCCAAGTCCCTTTTCATCCTTTCCACCCACCTTGTGCATCAGCTCTGTTGCAGATCTTTGTGTCATCTGCAAAGAGACATACTTTTCCTTCCAGTCCTTCTGCAATGTCGTTATAAAGACATTGAAGAGGACCAGTCCTATACTGGAACCCTGCGGTACCCCACTAGTAACCCCTCTTCTTCAGAGTGGACTCCATTTACTATTACTCTCTGTGTCCTATTCTCCAGCCAATTTTTTACCCAGGCTGTCATCTTGGGACCCACTCCCAGGCTAGCTAACTTGTATATTAATCTTTTGTGTGGGACTGTGTCAAATGCCTTGCTAAAGTCTAGGTAGGTCATGTCCACAGCCCCTCCCTGAGCTACTACTTTGGTCACCCAGTCAAAGAAATCTATCAGATTTGTCTGGCATGACCTTCCTGCTGTGAATCCATGCTGCCTTGGGTCCTGTGCCCCTCTGGCCTCTAGATACTCGACAATTCTTTCCTTCAGAAGTGATTCCATCATTTTCCCTACCACTGAGATTAAACTAACAGGTCTGTAGTTTCCTGCTTCTGCCTTGCTCCCACTTTTGTGAAGGGGAATCACATCTGCCCTCCTCCAGTCCTCGGGTACCACCCCATCCTCCCATGATTTGTTAAACAGGGTAGTCAGTGGTGTCACTAATTCTACCATTAGTTCATTTAGAATTCTGGGATGAATCCCATCAGGCCCCATTGCTTTGTCCACCTTCAGTTTTAAGAGTTCTTTCAGAACCCTTTCTTCTGTAAATGGGCTGGTATCAACTTCTGTATCCAGAGTGTTTCTATTGTTTGTTTTAGGTACCTCTCCTCTTCCTTTGTAAATACTGAGCAAAAATATTTGTTTAGTATCTCTGCCTTTTCACAGTCACCCTCTGCCCACCCCCCACCCCTTTATTAAGCCTCACTATCCCTCCCTTGGTCTTCCTTCGCTCCCTGATGTACCTATAAAAGGTTTTATCCCCCTTCTTAACTGAGTTGGCTATCTTTTCCACAGTTTGGGCCTTTGCTGTTCTGACTGCCTTCCCAGCTTCCTTTTGCTTTAACTGATACAGTTCTCTGTCCTGCTCCTTCTGTGATTCCTTGTACTTCCAGAAAGCTTTCTTTTTTTCTTGAACCTTCACTGCCACTTCCTTTGAGAACCATAGTGGTTTCTTACATCATTTAGTTTTGTTTATTTGCTTCACAGAAAGGCTTGTCACCTCTGTGATGGCAGTTTTTATTATTCCCCATTGTTCTTCCACCCCTCCTTCCTGCCCATTAGCTAGTGCATTCCTTAGGCGCTCACCCATTTTTGCAAAGTCAGCCCTCCTAAAGTCCAGTACCTTTGCCTTTGTATGGCTTGACTCTATTGCTGTGTTGATTGTGAACCATACTGTTCGATGGTCTCTAGTTCCCAGATGGCTACCCACTTCTACATCTGTGATCCTCTCTTCATCTCCATTTGAGAAAACTAGGTCTAAGATTGCTCCCTCTCGAGTGGGCTCCAGTACTAGTTGTCTAAGGCATGCCCCCTGTAGGGCATCTAGAATAACCCCACTCTTCGAAGTGGCTGCTGCAACTGCACTCCAGTTAACATCTGGCATATTCAGATCACCCATCAGTAATATCTCCTTTTTCTGCCATACTAAGTATACTTTCTATCATTTCCTTGTCCATTTCCTCCTCCTGAGAAGGGGGGTCTGTATTCAACCCCTGTGCGGATTGTGGTACCATTGCCGGTCTCCAAATTTACCCACAGTGCTTCTTTTCCTCCCTGTTTACCCTTTTGTTCTGTTGCTTTTATTCCTTCCCTTGTGTAAAGAGCTACTCCTCCTCCTCTTTTACCCTCTCTGTCCCTCCTGTAGATAGTGTATCCTGGTATGTTTATGTCCCAGTCATGGTTTTGTGCGAACCATGTTTCTGTGACTGCCACGATATCCAGATGTTCCTCCTCCATCAAGACCACTAATTCAGGAAGCTTGTTACTCAGACTATGGACATTGGTACTCATTGCTTTCCATTTTTTGATGGCTTTACCTTCTGTTGCAGCATCCCCCACTGACCTTTCTACCTCGGTCTTTTTCTCATTTAGTACCCTGTTTTGTAGGGAGAGGCTGGGATTTTCCTGCTGCTTATCAGTGCCTCCCTTGACTAGTTTAAAAGCTTGCCAATGAAGCACTTAACCGATTGCTTAAAAGACTTGTTCCTTCCTGGACAGATGCAGACCATCCTGCCAGTATAGGCTGGTGTCCTCCAGGTGGAACCCCAGTCCCAATGAAGCCAAACCCTGTGCTCCACACCATTTTTCAACCATTCATTAAACTGCATGGTGCAAGTACCTTTCCTCACTCATGCCATTGACAGGCAGCACCTCTGAGAAGGATACTATGTGTGCTACTTGTCTTAGGCCCTCCCCAGTTCTACAAAGTCCTTCTGCACTGCTCTAATCTCATGTTGAGCCAAGTCATTTGTCCCTAGGTGGACAATGACATCCAGCTCAGACTCCCGTGCAGCTGTTCTCGTGATCCTGAGGATGCGCTTCCTGTCCCTCCAAGCCATGGCACCAGGCAGGCACCTTACTTCTGTTTTCCCTGCTCCCCCCAGTTCTATCCCCCTAATAATAGAGTCCCCCACCAGGAGCTGCTTCCATTCCTTGTGGTGTCCTCTGCCTCTTTCCTGTGGGCCTCCCTTGTGACAGGTGTCCTCAGCCTCCTTAATCTCCTCTGTGGGTGCAGCCATAGGGAAGCTGTGCTCCTCCAGAATGGTGTATGGATTGTGGAGTGGAACAGCTGACTGGAAGTGCCTCTGTTCCACCATCCTCACCCTCCCTGAGCCCACTGTGGTCCAACTGCTATGCTTTCTTTGCAACCTCTGAGGTAGTGGTGGTGGCTCTGGTGCTTTCTGGATGGGGGAGGTTCCCTTCCTACCATCCAGTCTGGCCTTAGGGAAGGTTCCCTTACTGCTGTCCAGTGTGGCCTGAAGACGAGCAACTTCCTCCCTCAGGGCAGAGAGTTGTCTGCAAATAGGGCAGCATCTCAGCCTCCAGAAAGACTCCCGGAAGACTGCTGCCCACAGCCATTACATTGCACTACTCCCCACATGATTATGTATTTTTGTGTGTGTGTGTGTGTTTGTGTGTGTGTGATTGGTTTGTTATATAGAAATATATATATTATACAATGTGAATGCTTATATTTTCAGTGCTGTGTGCTAGAGAGGATATGACATTGATAAGCACCTTGCACTCTTGAGGAAATGATGTCAGGACCCCAGGTATAAAGGAACTATTTCCAGGGAGGGGTGGGGTGAGGGTGGGAAGGGGTTGGGCCTAAACTGTGCCCTCACAAAACAACCAGCTAAGAGCTCTGACCCACCACTGCGATGAGTGCCTTCCTGTCAGCAAGATAACATACACAACAATTTGACAGAGAAAATCCCCTGCTAATCAAACAGAGAAAAATCCAGACATCCAAGTCAGACACAGGTAAACCTCCCCAGCCCCAAAACAGCCTGGCGGTCTGTGCTCTGAAAGCAGTCAGCCCCAAAATAAGTCAGCTGTGCTTTAAACTCTTCCTGCACTGAAAATCTTAAGAATTGTAACAAGACTGTCTTTTCCTGATAATTCTAAGTTCCTTATTTCACCTTTCAGTTAGAAGTAGCCTCCACCTGCAGAATATCTGCTACAAACCAAAGACAATTGTAAGGTTCACCTCCCTCTGTTGTGAGCACAACTCGCTTTCTTGGAAATCCTATGTTCAGTATTGCAGCTTCCAGCAAGAGGTAGTTTGATTTGAAAAATATTAGCTGTTCTGATGAGTTTGCTGTAAAACACTTGCTTATAATATTATTGTTCTCAGGTCTGTTACCAAATCTATTGGCTGATAAGTATCTATGATGTAATCACTTCCTGAGAAAGTCTGGAATTTCCTTTTAAGGCACACAAAGATAAACCCAAAAAACAGTTTACTGTCTGGGTCAAATACACAACCTGTACCTGCACTTATGTCAGGATTTGTGACAAATGTTTAGCCCACGGTTTAAACTCTTCCTGCACTGAAAATCTTAAGAATTGTAACAAGACTATCTTTTCCTGATAATTCTAAGTTCCTTATTTCACCTTTCAGTTAGAAGTAGCCTCCACCTGCAGAATATCTGCTACAAACCAAAGATAATTGTAAGGTTCACCTCCCTCTTTTGTGAGCACAACTTGCTTTCTTGCAAATCCTATGTTCAGTATTGCAGCTCCCAGCAAGAGGTAGTTTGATTTGAAAAATATTAGCTGAAAACTTAAGCACTATTTTTTTGGTATGCACACCTACACTGTCATAAAATCATAAAAAAAAGTTAAAATATATTTTTAATCTCTTTTTTTTTCTTTATACAAGCCATTATATAATAGCAAAAATGCACTTCAAGGTGTGTGTCGTGCTGGGATAATGTCACTTCTTGTGTGCTGGATGCACTTGCACTGTGGTCTTGTGCCTAACCATCTGTGATGTGATGTTATCCCACCACAGTACATACCTTGTTGTGCAGTATTGCTTCAATCTTGAACCCGGGAGTATATGAATATTTGTATTTAGTGTGGGATTTTTTGGCTAACTGTTTTGTATGCTTTGGACTTGTTGGAGCTTCAGCTTACAAGCTGACTTCTTTTTTTCACGGGAGGAACAGAAAAAGAGAATTATGTGCATCCTGTGTGGTTACTGTATTTGTAATCTTATTGGAAACAAATGAGAAGACTTTAACATTGTGAACAAAGTGAATTTCTACGGACGAATTAATTTCATTTGTTCACAGTACATATTGGATTTATTATTGCAATCACTATTTGGGAAATGTAGTTCATGGATTTGTGTAATATTGATGGCCTGTATTTTGAGTTGTGCTGCATGGTGAACTTTTAAAATGTTTTTTTTGTTTACCGTTTTACTAATAAAATTTAAAATCTTTTGGGAGTACTTTCATTTTATTATTTTTGAGTGCCTATGTACTACTAGATTAGTCTGGACCTTCCTTGAGTCCAGGGACATATTTGTTTTGGCTACTCCTGCTGAGGACAAGTGAAGAGCAGCTGCACAGGTTATCAGGCTGGGACTACATAGTGAACCAGAAGACAAGAATGTTATATTCTACTGAGCACCTCATTTTTCTGCTGACTTCCTTTTCCCCATTTGTACAGTATGTGGAGATGATGCAAGTTTTTAATCCACCAGCAAAGTTGGAGTGAATTGGCCATGTTCACATTCATGAAAATATTCCCAAATGGGGAGGCAGAACTCCCAATTTAGGCAGCAGATTTTTTCTAAATCTTACCCCACCTATTGTGCAGCAAATGAGCCTCTCCCTACACCCAAGAACATAGATTCCAATAGTTTTACCTCCCCTGAGCATGCTGTTGCAGCTTGCATGCTGGCAGCTGAATTATTCCGTTCCCTTCCCCCCATCTTCATGCCAAATACAAATATACAAGATCCTACCCAGTCCCACATATCTTTTTTGTTTTCAGTGCCCATTCTCCAGGTATCCCCCAACCCCATCCAACCCCACTCTGGCCCCATGCCCTCCTCTCCACACCAGCACCCACACAATGTCAGTAAAATTAAGAAATGCACCCTCCCTGCGCCCCATGGAGCAGAACAATGCCAAGCCTCCAACTCCCGATCTGGAAATGGTGTGAATGAATGAAAGTGACATCTTTGTCCTTAGTAAAACCTGATTGGTTGAGTTTTCAACCAATCAGGTTCTACTTGAAGCAAAGATATCACCATTCATTCAAAGCCATTACTCAGACTGGAATAAGTCCCACTGAAGCTATGGAACAGAGCAGATACTTTGCACTGGGGGACTATTTTCTGTATTCTGCAGGAACATTTTGTGAAGTTGGGGGCACTGTGGGGGGGACAGAAGGATGATGTCAGCAGGAGGATAAGGGGGTCTCTTTCACACAATTCACCTTGTTATTCACCAGGTAAATTGGCCATTGCTAGGTGAATTGGTCAATCCACCTGACCAATAACAAATTGGTGTCCCCAGCTCCACGAAACTGCCAAAATTCAGGGAATTTTTCACAAAGTGAATTTCAGCAACTTAACACATCTTGTTGTCCTAATAAAGCTGTGCTTACTATTTGGGCTATAAAAAATCTTGACTGACATAAGGGGGGTGCTTTAGGTAAGACCTATTGAGGGGAGTGTTAGCAAAAAGCCAGGTCGGCATGGCAAGACCATCCTAGGGAGTGCAGGTTCAACAGAAGGCTGAAGTAGCCAGGTTGCTGTGGCTAGTCTTAAAAAAGGGGTGAGGGTAGGAAAGATAGGGAACAACTCTAGGTGAATCATTCACAGTGCAACTGCCCCCCCATGCAATAAGAAGGAGCGCTGGATACCCGTTGTGTTTTCAAAGCTTGCAGAATAGTCCAGGATGCTGGGAAAGGGGAAAGTAACAGTAGTGGATTTTGAGACTTTGACAGACAATTGATAGCCTTGGCCCAGGCAAGTGGGATGGCATGCTGGGATGCTGCCATTGAGAACCCAGGAGATCCCAGTCCTCTGGGTGCCAGCTCAACCAGCCACACAGCAGCAGCAGCCTGCAACTACACCAGTGCCAATGCCAGCAAGCTACCCACTGACAGTTCCGTTTAGGAAGGTGAAGACACAAAAACCCCAGCAGACACATGATGAACTAAAAAATCGGAAGCAAAGCAGGCCAAATTTTGAGAATTATAGTGCTGATGAGTTAAAGACACTATTAACTGAACATTTGATTGTCCAGCCAGAGGGTTGTGGTGGCCCTCAAGTACCCAAAAAGGGGGAAGGGAGCAACCCCTCCCTCAATGGGCCAATGGGCCTTGACTTTCCTGTGCCAGTGGGGTCCCAGGGGCCTAACTCCTTCAGTGGTCCTGTCACTGACCTAGCCTTTGGGGGGCCCGGGGTGGTCAATCTTGATCAAGTCAGCTGGTAGTCACATCTTAGGGGAGAGTTAAGGCCACCCCTCTCAACTACTGGTCCCAACTCTGGTCCTAATCCAGCAACTAGAACGCATAGTACTGGCTCTCCCACAGCCTCTATTGGCCTTGTTGGGACAACAGGCTCTCATGGTGGGAATGCAGCCTTCACTGTTCAAGCAAATGCTCTACAGGGTTCTATTCTTCATCGATGCCCATGAGCAAAAACAGGCAGAAACCCAGCTTGTGGACCTAGCACAAGTGAATGCACAGGGAGTGGAGGCTACACCAGTTTCCTTGCCTACTTCAGAGCAGCAGACCCTACCTCAGCCCATAGCAACAGGCTTTGTGAGCCTGGAGGAACTGGTGGGTTTGCACCTCTCTGACAAGGTGTGGCAACAAATAGGCAACAGGGAGTATGCAGACATCCTTACATTGCTTAACAGCCCCAATGAGCCATAAGACAATAAGGAAGAGAAGGACAAGGGGTCAAGACTAAGAACAGGGCCCTGATTCACCTCACCTGGGATAACAGAACAATGTTTTTTCCAAGTTTTGCAGCAATATTGATCTAGGTTAATGCAATCAAGCATCTAGCCTATGGATCTATTACAGTCAGTTGATGGACATGCAAATCTGTTAGTGAGGGAATGGGTGACTTGAGTGTGATTAGGAATTTTATTGTAGAAAACTGCATGAACCAGCCATGACCTGAGATATGCTTGGCCTTCCATTGTTGTGGTCTATTTACCTGGGCGAGGGTGTTCAACACCTGAGCAGCAATTTTCTGCCAAGGTGGCCATAGTCACCAAAAAGAGAATTATAGAGCACTAGTGGGAAAAGGACAGGGGTGGGGAACTGTTATAATGTTAACCAAAGATGGTACAAGGTAGAACCCTGTGGTCACCGTCACCCATTCACCCAATGCAAACTGGGCAGCTCAACCCCTCTGTTCTTTCACAAGTGGTGCAACAAGCCTCCAAACATCAATTAGGGTGGATCATTCTGGGGTTTCATTGGCTGATTACCTGGACTGGGGGACTGCTGTTGCCCTGGAAAACTGCTTTAGCAAACCATACAATGATACCCATAAGTCAAACAGAGATGAGAACATGATGTCTGCAGGAAGCAATCAGACCTGGTCCAGGTTATGCTGGTGAAGGAGGCTGTAAAATGGAGGGTCAGCAGGCCTTTCTCTGTGTCATCATTACCACACCTCACAATGTCACACTTTGGCCAAGTCCCCAAGAAGATACCCATGAGTTCAAGATGATCTTTCATTTGTCTTAATCAGAAGGGGACTCTGTCAAAGACTGCATTGATCCATACTACATGGCAGTGTCTTATGTGTTGTTTGACAGGGAAGTTGAGGTGGGCAGTGGGCAGTGGAGTGGGGGGGCATTGCTAGTTAAAGCAGACATTGAGGGCTCAATTCTCAAAGCTCCTGGCATGGTGAAAAGGGCTTGTGCCACAAAGAATAGTAGAAAATGCCCCTTGCACCAAAAGATGCACCAGGAGTGATTCTCAATTGCAGCCTGTGTCGAAGGCAGGCTGCCTGCCCCAAATGGAGCTTGCACAGCCTGTGCGCATAAAAATGGACTGTGGCATGGTGCTAGGGGGGCTTATGGCAGACACAACCTGCCATATCCCCTAATGTATGATTCTCAGAACTCTCCCAGGGGCAGAAATTCTAAGTACCCTTAGACCAGCCAGGGCTGGTCTAAGGGTACTTAGAAACCTCTCCTCTGGGAGAGCTGTCCTGTTTGCAACAATGTGCCATGGTCCCCCCTCCACATCCCCGATGTTGCCCCTGTTAATACGGAAGAAAACACCCATCCTGGTGGTCTGGTGGCCCCCTTCCTAATCCCTGGTATCCCATTACATCCATATAAATTACACCCCCTTCCCTGGTAGTCTAGTGGTCCCCCTCCACTATCAGAGTAATAGTAAATGGAGTCCATTCCAAAGAAAGGGGGATTACTAAGGAGTACCACAGGGTTCAGTACTGGGTCCAGTCCTTTTTAATGTCTTTTTAAGTGACATTGCAGAGAGACTGTAAGGAAAAGTATGCCTCTTTGCAGATGACACAAAGGTCTGCAAAAGGCCTGATATACAAGAGGGGGGTGGAAAGGATGAGAAGGGACTTAGCAAGGTTGGAGGAATGGTCAAAAGTATGGCAGCTTAGATTCAATGCAAATAAGTGCAAAGTAATGCACCTGGGAAACAAAAACCCAGTGGAAGAGTACACAATGGGGGGGGGCAGTACTAACAACAACAAAAATGGAAAGGGACCTGGGGGTAGCCATATCAGAAGACCTAAAGGTAAGCAACTATGTGATAAGGCAGTGAGGAGGGCTGGGGGATACTGGGATGTACAGGAAGAAGCACCACCAGTAGAAAACAGGAAATTGTTATCCCTCTGTACAGACAGTTGGTGAGACCCCATCTGGAGTACTGCATCCAGTTCTGGAGACCCCATCTCTGCAAGGACATAGACAGGATGGAGGTAGTCCAGAGGAGGGCAATTAAAATGGTGCAGTGTCTGCACCAGAAGCCATATGAAGAGAGACTAAAGTAGCTTAGTATGTATACCCTCAAAGAAAGGAGGGAGAAGGGGGACATGATAGAAACTTTCAAGTATCTCAAGGGAATCCACAAAGTCCAAGAGTGTAGCATATTTCAGAAAAAGAGATGCGTAAGAACAAGGGGGCACAATTTGAAGACAGAGAGGGGACAGCTCAAGGGCAATGTGAGGAAGTATTTTTTTCACAGAGAGGGTGGTGGACGTATGGAATGACCTTCCTGAAGAGGTTGTGGGTCAAAAACAGTGGGGGAATTCAAGAATGCATGGGCCAGATATAAGGCAATTCTGGTGGGAGGGTAGGAATTAGTAGGCTATTGGTTAACTAGGATCTGCAGCTTATCCAATAGGTAGGGAAATGAGCAGACTGTGTGGGTCAAGTGGTCCATATCTGCTGTCAAAGTCTATATCTCTATGTTTCTATGTTATGTTTCTATCCTTTGTCTCCCATTACATCATTATTAATTAAACCTCCCTTCATTGGTAGTCTAGTGGCCCCCTCCCCTATCCCTTCTCTCCCATTGAATGATTATCCAGCCCTGTTCTCCAATTAAATGACGTACTAAAATACCTTGTGGTCTAGTGGAACCCCTACCTGGCAGTGCCCTACCACCCCACTCCTCCCCACCCAGTAACCAAGCCAGTCACTGGCACAGCCCACCACTCACCTCCAGCTAATATTCTTCAGGTGAAGCTACCTCTGGCAGGAAGCTGCAATACTGAACATAGGATTTGCAAGAAAGTGAGTTGTGCTCACAACAGAGGGAGGTGAACCTTACAATTGTCTTTGGTTTGTAGCAGATATTCTGCAGGTGGAGGCAACTTCTAACTGAAAGGTGAAATAAGGAACTTAGAAGTATCAGAAAAAGACAGTCTTTCAAGCAACAAAGGGAGGTGGATCTAGCTTTACTTATGTTACAATTCTTAAGATTTTCAGTGCAGGAAGAGTTTAAAGCACAGCTGACTTATTTTGAGACTGACTGCTTTCAGAGCACAAACCACCAGGCTGTTTTGGGGCTGGGGAGGTTTACCTGTGTCTGACTTGGATGTCTGGATTTTTCTCTGTTTGATTAGCAGGTATTTTCTCTGTCAAATTGTTGTGTAGGCATCTTGCTGACAGGAAGGCACTCATCGCAGCGGTGGGTCAGAGCTTTTAGCAGATTGTTTCGTGAGGACACAGTTTAGGCCCAACCCCTGCCCACCCCCCCCCCCACCCTCCCCTGGAAATAGTTCCTTTATAACTGGGGTTCTGACATCATTTCCTCAAGAGTGCAAGGTGCATATCACTGTCATATCCTCTCTAGCACACTGCACTGACAATATAAGCATACACATTGTATAATATATAAATTTCTATATAACAAACCAATCCACACACACACACACACACACACACACAAAGTAGATAAACATGTGAGAGAAAGCAATGTAATGGCTGGGGGCAGTCTTCCAGGAGTCTTTCTGGAGGCTGAGATGCTGCCCTATTTGCAGACAACTCTCTGCCCTGAGGGAAGAAGTTGCCCATCTTTAGGCCACACTGGACAGTAGTAAGGGAATCTTCCCCCAGACTACACTGGACAGTAGGAAGGGAACCTCCCCCATCCAGGGAGCACCAGAGCCATCACCACTACCTCAGAGGTTGCAAAGAAAGCACAGCAGTTGGACCACAGTGGGCTCAAGGAGGGTGAGGATGGTGGAACAGAGGCACACTCAGTCAATTGTTCTACTCCACAATCCATACACCATTCTGGGGGAGCATAGCTCCCCTATGGATGCACCCACAGAGGAGATTAAGGAGGCTGAGGACAACTGTCACAAGGGAGGCCCACAGGAAGGAGGCAGAGGACACCACAGGAAAGGAAGCAGCTCTGGTGAGGGACCCAATTATTAGGGGATAGAACAGGGGGAGGAAGAACTGAGTAAGGTGCCTGCCTGTGCCATGGCTTGAGGGACAGGAAGCGATCCTCAGGATCACGAGAACAGCTGCACGGGAGTCTGAGCTGGACATCATTGTCCACCTAGGGACAAATGACTTGGCTCATCATGAGATTAGAGCAGTGCAGGAGGACTTTGTAAAGTTGGGAGGGCCTAAGACAAGTAGCACACACAGTATCCTTCTCAGAGGTGCTGCCTGTCAATGGCATGGGTGAAGGGATGGTACTTTGCACCATGCAGTTTAATGAATGGTTGAAAAATGGTGTGGAGCACAGGGTTTGGCTTCATTGGGGACTGGGGTTCCACCTGGAGGGACACCAGCCTATACTGGCAGGATGGTCTGCATCTGTCCAGGAAGGGAACAAGTCTTTTGAGTAATCGGTTTAAATGCTTCATTGACAAGCTTTTAAACTAGTCAAGGGGGGAGGCACTGATAAGCAGCAGGAAAATCCCAGCCTCTCCCTACAAAACAGGGTACTAAATGAGAAAAAGACTGAGGTAGAAGGGTCAGTGGAGGATGCCGCAACAGAAGGTAAAGCCATCAAAAAATGTAGAGCAATGAGTACCAATGCCCGTAGTCTGAGTAACAAGCTTCCTGAATTAGTGGCCTTGATGGAGAAGGAACATCTGGATATCGTGGCAGTCACAAAAACATGGTACACACAAAACCATGACTGGGACGTAAACATACCAGGATACACTATCTACAGGAGGGACAGAGAGGGTAAAAGAGGAGGAGGAGGAGTAGCTCTTTACATAAGGGAAGGAATCAAAGCAACAGAACAAAAGGGTAAACAGGGAGGAAAAGAAGCTCTGTGGGTAAATTTCGAGACAAGCAATGGCAACACAATCCGCACAGGGGTTGTATACAGACCCGCTTCTCAGGGGGAGGAAATGGACAAGGAAATGATAGAAAGTATACTTAGAATGGCAGAAAAAGGAGATATTTTGCTGATGAGTGATCTGAATATGCCAGATGTTAACTGGAGTGCAGTTGCAGCAGCCACTCCGAACAGTAGGGTTATTCTAGATGCCCTACAGGGGGCATGCCTTAGACAACTAGTATTGGAGCCCACTGAGAGGGGCAACCAGACCTGGTTCTCTCAAATGGAGATGGAGAGGATCACAGAAGTAGAAGTAGGTAGCCATTGGGGAACTAGCGACCATCGAACAGTATGGTTCACAATAAACACAGCAATAGAGTCAAGCCATACAAAGAAAAAAGTACTGGACTTTAGGAGGGCTGACTTTTCCAAAATGGGTGAGTGCCTAAGGAATGCACTAGCAACTGGGCAGGAAGGAGGGGTTGAAGAGCAATGAGGAATAATAAAAACTGCCATCACAGAGGTAACAAGCCTTTGTGTGAAGCAAAAAAACAAAACGAAATGATGTAAGAAACCATTATGGTTCTCAAAGGAAGTGGCAGTGAAGGTTTAAGAGAAAAAGAAAGCATTCAGAAGTACAAGGAATCACAGAAGGAGCAGGACAGGGAATTGTATCAGTTAAAGCAAAAGGAAGCTGGGAAGGCAGTCTGAACAGCAAAGGCTCAAACCGAGGAAAAGATAGCCAACTCAGTTAAGAAGGGGGATAAAACCTTTTATAGGTACATCAGGGAGCTAAGGAAGACCAAGGAGGGATAGTGAGGCTTAATAAAGGGAGGAGGGTGGGCAGAGGGTGACTGAGAAAAGACAGAGATACTAAACAAATATTTTTGCTCAGTATTTACAAATGAAGAGGGGAAGGTACCGAAAACAAACAGTAGAAACACTCTGGATACAGAAGTTGATACCAGCCCATTTACAGAAGAAAGGGTTCTGAAAGAACTCTTAAAACTGAGGGTGAACAAAGCAATGGGGCCTGATGGGATTCATCCCAGAATTCTAAAAGAACTAAGGGTAGAACTAGTGACACCACTGACTACCCTCTTTAACAAATCATGGGAGGATGGGGTGGTACCTGAGGACTGGAGGAGGGCAGATGTGATTCCCCTTCACAAAAGTGGGAGCAAGGCAGAAGCAGGAAACTACAAACCTGTTAGTTTAACCTCAGTGATAGGCAAAATGATGGAATCACTTCTGAAGGAAAGAATTGTCGAGCATCTAGGCCAGAGGGCACAGGACCCAAGGCAGCATGGATTCACAGCAGGAAGGTCATGCCAGACAAATCTGATAGATTTCTTTGACTGGGTGACCAAAGTAGTAGATCAGGAGGGGCTGTGACATGGCCTACCTAGACTTTAGCAAGGCATTTGACACAGTCCCACACAAAGAATAATATACAAGTTAGCCAGCCTGGGAGTGGATCCCAAGATGACAGCCTGGGTAAAGAATTGGCTGAGAATAGGACACAGAGAGTAATAGTAAATGGAGTCCACTCTGGAAGAAAGGGGTTACTAGTGGGGTACCACAGGTTCAGTATTAGGACTGGTCCTCTTTAATGTCTTTATAAGCAACATTGCAGAGGGACTGAAGGAAAAGTATGTCTCTTTGCAGATGACACAAAGATCTGCAACAGAGTTGATGCAGAAGGTGGGTGGAAAGGATGAGAAGGACTGGCAAGGTTAGAGGAATGGTCAAATGTATGGCAGCTTAGATTCAATGCTAAGAAGTAAGGTAATGCACCTGGAAAACAAAATCCAGGGAAGAGTACACAATGGGGGAGATACTAACAACAACAAAATGGAAAGGGACCTGGGGTAATCATATCAGATGACCTAAGGTGGGCAAGCAATGTGAGAGGGCAGCAAGGAGGCTTGGGGACACTGGGATGCATAGGGAGAGGCATCACCAGAAAACAGAGTTATTATCCTTCTGTACAGACAGCTGGTGAGACCCCAGCTGGAGTACATGCATGGTTCTGGAGACCCAATCTCCGCAAAGACATAGACAGGATGGAAGCTGTCCAGAGGAGTGGTAACTGAAATGGTGCAAGGTCTGCACCGGAAGACATATGAAAGTGACTTAAGGAGCTTAATATGTATAGCCTCGAGGAAAGGAGGAGAAGGGGACATGATAGAAACTCAAGTACCTCAAGGAATCAACAAAGTCCAAGAGGGTAGCATCTTTCAAAAAGAGGTGTGCAAGAACAAGGGACACAATTTGAAGATAGAGGGGCGGCTCAGAGGTAATTTAAGAAGTATTTTTCACAGAGAGGGTTGTGGATGCATGGAACGGCCTCCAGAGGAGGTTGTGGAGTCAAAAACAGTGGTGGAATTCAAGCATTCATGGGACAGTCATAAGGCAATTCTATGGGTTGGGGGCAGGAAGAAGTAGGCTGCTGGTTAACTAGGATCTGCAGCTTATCCATTAGATAGGGAAATGGGCATACTGGGTGGGCCAAGCAGTCCTTATCTGCCGTCAAATTCTGTGTTTCTGTGTTTCTATGGCCAGCAGCCAACTGAGCTCTCAATAAGCGTGTACTGTATAGTATGCACTAATTTAGAGCTGAATCAGCTGCTGACCATAGTAGTGAGAGATGGGCTGTGCCAATGGCCGGCTCAGTTATAGGATGGCGGGAGTGGGGTGGTAGTGCACTGTATGGTGGGGGGTCCACGAGACCATCAGGTATTTTGGAATGTCACTTAAAGAGGGAACGGGGCTGGAAAATCTTTCCACGGTAGACCAGAGATCAGGGAGGGGGGCCTCTAGACCACCAATGAAGGCGGGTTGTAATTAATATGGATGTAACTGGAGAGCGGGGATCCGGGAAGGGGCCACTAAACTACCAATGAGGGGGTTTGATCCTCACTGGCCAGGATGCACATAGTCTGGTCACACATCATCCAGCAGCTGGACTGGCAGCATGCAAGAAATCCCATAACAATTGAGAAAGCTTGCAAGTTGTCCAACATTGCCATGAGGAGTTTTATGGACTCTGACATTAGGACTATCCTAAGACACAATGAGATAGTCACTGTTTTTTGCCAGTTATATGCCCAAAATGGTGTGCATTTATCAGACATAAGATGTGATAGGTTTTTAGCTGACCTACAAAGTGCTTTGAGAATTGTTGGCATGAAGTGCTTTATGGGGATGAACACTAGGAGCAGTGTTCATCCTGTGGCATCATGGTAGTCTCACAAGGAGTGTACAAGGAGAAACTAGCTTCTCTGCAGATGGTTCTCCTCATGGCTGGCAGGAGGTGATTGCCCAGATGATTGTGGGCACCCTGCTGTGGCTGATCATGGTGACAGCATCTTCAGGGTTTGCCTGCATGTGTGCCACCATCCAATCGGGGAGGAGCCCATATCACACAGCCCAGGAACCGTTCTTTATGCCTCACTGGCTGGTATCGCTCTGGAGGTTGTACCCTTTGGGATAGTATGACTTTACTCAGAGTCTCCTTTGGGGTAGGGGACGGATTAAGGTCAAGATTTGACCATTCAAAATCTTGTTATAAGTCCCTTGCTATGCACCTCACGCTGCTGATGTAAAGTGGGTTATGATTATCAATAAACACATGACTGTGGCCATTGTTTCCAAAATATTTTGTATGACTTGGTCTGTTTTGGTGAAGGAGTGGAGAATGTGGCCTACTAAGACAATAAAGAGCCTGAAAAGGATTGCAGCAGGTGGACCTCTGTCTGTGGCCACTGACCCTTCTTTTCTATAGAGCTGTTTCATCTGACCAGGATTCTGGCTGGACCTTCAGCCCCTACTCCCTTCCATCGAATGACCACCACCCCCTTAGGTCTTACCTGCCAAGTTCCCCCATGGCTTATCTCCCGTGGTGGGTCCACGGGAGGGAGGGTCATCCTTCCCACCCACATAGGCCAGATTCAGTCTGCAGAACCTAGGGTGATGGTGCGGGTCAGGGAAGGAAGGCAAGGCTTCCTTAGTGCACAGCCCTCAATTTTCTTTCTTTGGTCCCTGTCTCCAAGTCTGGCATGCATGCCGTGGTATGAGTATGTGACGTGAAGATGTTGCACCTACTTGAATGCCTGCACCCAGTCATCAGAAATGCAGCTGCCTGTTGTCACTCAGCCTCCACTGGGTGGCAATCAAGCAGAAGCTCACATTGTTCCCCTCTCAAAGAAGAAAAGCCTCTATGAACCCTTGATTCTCCTTTGCCTGGCAGGCCCCTGAGTGAACCTGGTCCATTTCTAAAGCAAGGTTGCTGGCATGGCAGGAGGTAAGGTGCCCAGCACATCAGCCTTCCAGACCAATGGGTCAGTCTTGCCACTAAACTCCTCTGACAACTGAGCTGGCAGGCCAGTGAGAAAAGCAGGGTCACTCCTACTAGGGGATGGGCCAGATAGGCAGGTAGGATTCCCAGAGGACAAAGGGCTTATGGCCAAAGGGGAGATGTAATGTGAGTATTTAACCTGGTGCATAGGTGTGCCCACCCTCTTTGCTTTTCCACTCCAGCCAGAATTCCCATCCTTCCACTCTTGCAATAGCACATAAAGAGAACAGTATAGGGTACAGAACCTGCTGCCCCACTAGATGGAACCACCTTAGAGGTCAAGAAGAAAGTGTCCTGTTTTTTCCCCAAGTGGTTTTCCTGGTTTTTCACCTACTCTGATGTGGTAAAGAAGTTGTTGAGTTCAGATTTACTGGTTAGTTTTCATAGTCATGCAATATGTGATGGCATGATAATCTCACTAGGGGTGTACAAGGTGATAATGGGGAAACTCACATTTCTGCAGATGATTGTACTCAGAGCTGACAAAAGGTGAGGGCTGAAATGACTAGGGCACCATGTGGTACTGGTAAATAGGATAGCCTCTTCAAGTGTGGTCTTCACGTGAAGTGCCATTTGTCAAGGGTGGGCTGCACTTCACATGGCCCAGGAGCCATACCTTATGCCTCAGAGGCTGGTATATGTTTGGGTGAATGGGGGAATGTGGACAGCTAAGACAAGGAAGGTAAGATTATAGTGCAAATAACCCTTGAGAATAAAGATTCCCTATGCCTATGTACCAGACATCTTTGTAATAGGTTCTTTAGTTGCCACGAGGTGCCACTATTACAGCAGGTTGGGCAGTCCAAATTAATACTTACATGTCTACATGAGCATGTGCTGCAGTGATGATGTCATGGCAGTACAGGCTCATGTGGACATCAGCATTTGAATATGCTGCAGTGATGTCATTTAATGCACTGTGGCAATGATGCTCATCCTCTGCCCAATTCTGCAAAAACGAGTTAACTGTATTCAAAAAACAAGACCCTCAAGGGAAAACACAGGCTCTTATAAATGATATAGCTGTGGAACTCGCTCCAGCAGATGTGATTCAATTCTGACACTCCAATGTTGAGCCACTCTGAGCCCCAAAATGAAGCTACTACACAAAAATCTTGAATCAAAAGCTTTTCTTCTTGCCCCAATGTTTCACCTGTTCAGGCTTCCACAGGGATCACTATTTGAATTACTTCTGCTTATAGCAGTTCAGAGTTCAAGATGTATATTTTCTGCCTCTAGTCCTTATTGCAGACCAACACTCTTTTTGGAAAAGATTTTCATTTTTAGAATTACATAGACCAGTGCATCATATTCATCTCAGGTGGTAATGTTACAGGACTACTGTATACATTGGGAGCAGCTCATTCTGAATGTGTGGTGAGTAGAGACAGCAGAAGCAGAAGCAATGTCCTCTGGGAAATCCTGAACTGGTGAAACACTGGGTATAAAACAAACTGAAGAGACTTTGATTCAAGATTTTTGTGAAGTGGATTCATTTTGGGCTGACAGTGGCTCAGCTTTGGAGTGTGAGAAACCTCTATTTTAAGCACAGTTTGCAGACATCAAATACTCTCACTACAAAGCAAATGTGAGAGCCATGTATTTAAGCCTCTGAGCAGTGGGAAGCTTGCTATTTCATACTCACAGCATCGCAATATATATAGGCAGAGAAGTTCTTTGTGACTGTTTAAATGAATATCAGATCTAGATTTTACTATTGGGGTTCCAGGGTATGGGACTTGGTAAGCAAATTTGCTTCAAGTGGGTTTGAAATCATTTATGTGATCTGTTGTAACCTTTTTTTATTCAATTTTTAATTAAAAAAAATACAAATCATGCAGTTTTGGTATGGTCTGGGAATCAACCATTAGTGAAGAGATAGATGTTGGCAAGAAAGATAAGTGTCCAATTGGGGATGACCACTCCCTCTGTCCCCTCTAGATCCACCACTGGTTTAAACTATAGGTACTTCTGAATTCTGGCTTGGCATGGATGTCAGAAACTTGGAGAACTTATAAGAAAAGAAAATCACTTGGTAAATGTTTTCTCAGTACTATTTAAACACTAGTGAATACGTTTTATGAACTGAACACTTTTTTAAGTATGTTCTTGCCTACATGTGCAAGATTTTTAAAAATCTTCGGTTGGGATTTAAACAGCAATAGATTTACCCTAAAGTGCCCCTCCAAAAAATTTTGTAAATTTAACCCTGCAAGAAATGAAATCTGAATGCAGTAACATAATAAACTATAGGACGTACAGAGCCCGATAATCTAAGATCGTCAAGAGGCTTGCATCAAGCAGTGCATCAACTGCAACTGCGCCACACTCCTTTGATGCAACAGCACTCAATTTTAACACATTAAACACAGCTGCAACAGTTTCCACAATTTATGGCAGCTTGTGTCATCGTACCAAAGATTTGGTGCAAGCCCCATAAAAAAGGTCCCCCAAATAGCACAAGTTAGACTTGGGGGGGGAGCTGAATTAAGCTGTGGTTTTTGGCTCAAGGGACTTGCACCAGGGGTTTGATGCAGGCTGTGTTAGAAAATTGCAATTGCCACAATTTTTGACATGTCACCCCTTGCGTCAATCCCTGTGACTCAAGTCCCTTGTGTCATTCCAAAGCCCTTTGAAAATCAGGCCCACTAAGTTATATAAGGAAATACAATGGAAAATAAAAATGTATGTTTTGCATTCAGGTAGGAAAAAAAACACTGTTGAACCATTTAGATTTTGACCAAGTGGTGGTGTGGTAAACTTAACATAGTTCCATTTACAGTATGATTAAGGTGCAGGATATTTATGTTGACCAAAACATTTTAGATACTGTAAGTTAACTTATTGTTCACATCTGCAAACTAGCATTTGTGTTTTTGATCCTTTAGAAAATAATATGAAAAAATGCTTTGAAATATACTTAAAAATGTATATGCTTTTTATTTTTTTATTTATTTTTATTTACTTAGTGACCCTATTACTGCAATATACTGTGTTGGATTTACATAGCTCATACTGGAACACACTCTTTCCTTGAAAAAAAATGTCTTTCCCTTTCAGGAATGGGAGGCTATGCCAGCATTTTGGCATCTGCTCACTAAAACTTGTTAAACCTTGCTATAGTATTAGTGAAGACTTGAGAGAAAACAGGGAATCAGTAATTTAACAGAGAGAGCAATGTTTGCCCTTGTGATGACTATAGGTAAACATCAGCCATTTTCTTCTTTTTTTCTGTGTGTGATTATTTCTTTCTTTTTTTTTGTTAGTGCTTGGGAAAGTCGCTGGATTCACAGCACTAGAACCTGAAGTTCTCAGCTTATTTACATGGCAGGTGCAACACAGGTAATCACAGTGTAAGCTTCCCCACACTGCTTGGCCAATGTGCCTCAACCCTGCCCTGGAGGGACCACCACATAGGTGAGAGGGTAGTATTGACTCCATGTCCATTTTCTCCTTGGCCTCTCTCATGTGAGTCTGCTGACAAAGGTGCTGATTTAGTGTCAGTTGTGTTGGTGGTTTTGTGTTGTGGACATCTGCCCACTGGGAACTGGACTAAGACCACCACAACTCATTTCACATAGGCCACTGGCCAGCCCATCAGATGATAATTAGAGATGCAGTGAAGTAAAATTCCACCCTCAAAGTGGACACAAAGTGACCATGTCACATTAGTATCTAGCTATGTGAAGTGCCCATTTTAAACCCTCACTTCACCACTTCGCGTTGTAATTATGACTTCACATTGTGCACTCAGCCCTATTCCACTTTAAGGTGGAGTGAGAATTCACAGGCAGCCCACACACATCACATGGCTTACACAGTGTAGGTCATATGCTTCAGGCTGGCAGGCAGGAGGTTACAGGCAAAAACACTCTCCAATGTGGGCTGACTTACAACGTTTTGCATGGTGTGTGACAAATGGCTCTACTCTGTGAATGGCTGGGGTGTGGACGTGTGATGAAAAGGGATGCACAGGTGACAAGTCCACAAATGAAGTTATTTTCCCCATTTTACATTAAGGGGTTGATGTACCACTTGCACTAGACATACTGCATTGACCTCTACCACCACCACTGCTACTCTGACCACCTCTTGACAAGATTTCTAAATCATAATCCTCCCTCTTATCATGTCTGTAGTAATCCTCTGGTGTTATTTCATCACTACTGTAGACATTCCTACTTGGTCTTACACTCATGGAAGGGGATAACATGCTCAGTAAGGTTGATGACGAGGGTGAACGCACCACAATGGCATTAGCTGCCATCTGGTACCTGGTTCACAGTGCCATGTGCCTGTTCTTAAGATGTGTATGTTGGCCCCCCATGCCCAGATGACTCCCCTTTTTATCTGGACTCACCTACACATGGCAAAGCTGGAAGACTGCAACTGACTCATCATTTGCATCTTGGACAAAAAAATCCCAAACAAGGGATTGTGATCCCTTACGTTTAACATGTCCCTGATGCTGCTTCTTAGACTCCAGTTTTTTAACCCCTGAAATGGGGGTGTGTGCTACATGATTTTTCAGGCTGGACACATTTGGACTCCAACTGACCACCATGACTACCTATGATTATTACTGGGTCATCATCATTATCATCAACAGGAACCGCTAAATCACAACTTTTTTGAGGAGGGGGGGATTTAACACCAACAGACCCAGACACATCCATCTTGACTTTCTTTATCTTCGGTTCCCAACAGGGGTCACTGACATCATTATCATATTCATCAACATCATCCGCATCTGCATTTTCAGCTTGGATGCTGTCATGTGGAGAACATGATCCAACCACAGCATCATCCTCATCATCATCATCACATAATATTTTTGCGCCACACTTTGAGTCTTTGGATGGCAAAGGCATGACCTCAACAGCGCTGGAAGAAATGTGACATTGTGAGTTACATTGCCAGGATCAGAATCATGTTCAACTAACATGGGGATATTTATGGGGAGTATGACATCATCTACTTTGTCACTCACAGCTTTAGACTCAACTATATTTTTGAAATGGTTAACTGGTCAGAAGTGGAACTTGAGGCAGCAATACTCATGCCAGCAGAAACTGCACTAACACCACCAGCTGGGACATCATCTCCTCCAACTATGAGAGAAGCTACAGATTGTGCTTGAAAAAACATTGATGGAGAAATCCCTTTACAGACATCAGCTATGCACTTCTGCATACTACCATGCCCATGGACAATCTTGCCACTGGCAGCAGTGCCATGGCCAGAAACAGATTTGCTTGCACATCTCTTTGCAGGCATTTTGTGGGATCACCAAGAAAATTCTTAACACATTTTACATTTCTGAACTTTCAGTCTGGGCCATTGGATGTGAAGCCAAAAAAACAACAACTGTGGCTTGCAGATGGAGACTGGGCACTAAACAGATGCAAAAGCACAGACAGATTAAGACTGCACTGTGCAATCAAGAAGAGATGAAGACGCAAAGTCACAACAACACCTTAACCAGTGCTCGCAAATCACAATCCAGTATGGAAAAGAATACCTTTTGCCAGTTGGGAGTGCAGTGCATAGCAGTAACAGTCCAAAACCAAGATACCAAAAAGCAGTACAAAATCACGCAGGTGCGGTGGATAGCAGGTTCACACTGCTGCAATTACTCTGTGATACAATAAAATGTACCTGATTTGTTGGCACGCATTGCACACACACTCACACACACACTACAAGTAATGCATAACAAATTGAAAATTCTGTAATATAACCAAATCTTTTAAACAAACTGAAATTATGCACTGCTGCACTACAACAATCAGCAAAAAAAATTTCAAGAATTACTGAAAATATTACTGTATGTACATTAACACAGTTATACAAGAAAAATATAACCAAAACAGAAAGACTGCCTTTTTCTTCCAGTTGTGCCCTACCTCTACCACAGATACACTCCTCCCCCAAAGCACACTTCAAATAACTGTCAGTACACAGTCTGAATGTTCTAAATTAACATTCAAAATCCACACACAAACAATAAACACTCGATGATATGAGCACAGGAGGGTTTCCTATAATCAATTTACTAAATGCTGAGCAAAAAAATGACTCAAAAAGGCTTTTGTAACAGCTTTTAGATGATTTGAATCGCAGAGCTCTGAGAGGAAACTGTATCCATCTGCCACTACACACACACTACACAGAACTAAGGCTGTGCAGAAAAATCTAAAGCCCATGTGACCTGCAATACAATAAATTACTGTAAAACTCACCTTGGAGCTCAATAACAAGTCGAAGTGATACAAAGTACATTGATTTCTATGTACTTCTCATTAAAATTGGTGCAGAAGTGGTTGGGGGAAGGCAGAGTAATGCGAAGTCATTGTTATCAATGAAACATAGAAACATAGAAACATAGAAGTTGACGGCAGATAAGGACCGCAAGGCCCATCCAGTCTGCCCATTTCTTTTTCTACCTTATAAATATGCCATCAGCCTTTGCTCTGTCAGTGGCCTATCTATTCATAGTCATTTGTATTGCTCCTTTATGCCTATCCCATGCCTGTTTGAAGCCCTGCACTGTATTCATAGCCACCACTTCTTGTGGTAAGCCATTCCATGCATCCACCACCCTTTCTGTGAAAAAGAATTTCCTCACATTCCCCCTTAATCGGCCCCCCTCTAATCTCATGCTGTGTCCTCTTGTCCTGCTATTTTTTCTTATATTTAAACATGTAGGCTCTTTCACCTTGTTTATGCCCTTATGGTGTTTGAATGCCTCGATCATATCACCTCTCTCCCTCCTTTGCTCAGGGTATACATATTGAGCTCAGTAATCTGTCCTCATATGTCTTCTCGATTGCAGTCCCTGCACCTTTGGTTGCCCTTCTCTGGACTGCCTCAATTTGGTTAATGTCCTTGTGAAGGTGTGGCCTCCCAATACCGCACGCAGTACTCCAGATGGGCCTAACCAGTGTCTTGTACAGAGGATTATTACCTCCCTCTTACGACTTGTATTACCCTACTAATAATAACCCTAACACCCCCTAAACTTACCTACTGCTTTAGAGGTCTGCTTGATGATTTTAGGTCATCAGTGATGACGATGCCCAAGTCTCTTTCTTCCTTGACTGCTAGCAACCCCTCCCAGCCTATAGGTGGCTTCAAGGGTTTCTCTTCCCTATGTGCATGATTTTGCACTTCTTTGCATTAAATCCAGCTGCCACTCTTCTGACCATTCTAGTTTATCCAGATCTCTTCTCATTCTGACCCCATCTGGATCATCTACTCTGTTGCAGATCTTGGTGTCATCTGCAAACAGACAAGTCTTACCCTCTAGTCCATCTGCAAGGTCACTAATGAAGATGTTGAAGAGGACTGACCCCAGGACTGATCCCTGAGGTACCCCACTTGTGACTTGAATCTCTTCTGACTGTATACCATTTACCACCACTCTCTGTTTTCTGCCCGTCAACCGGTTTGCCACCCAGTTGACCAACTTCTGACCCACCCGAGCCTACCAGCTTATTTATCAATCTTCTATGGAACAGTGTCAAAGCTTTGCTGAAGTCCATGGGCGACATCAACTGCTCCCTTGGTCCACCACTCTGATTCCCAGTCAAAGAAATCTATGAGATTAGTTTGACAGGACCTTCCTTTGTAAACCCATGCTGTCTTGGATCCTGTGCCCTATGAGTTCAGGTGTTGCACTATCCTTTCCTAAGGGTGCCTCCATAATCTTGCCCACTACTGAGGTAAGACTGGCCGGTCTGTAGTTCCCCGCCTCCTCCTGCTACCACTCTTGTGAGGCGGGATCACATGAGCCCTTCCAGTCTTCTGGGACCTTTCCTGCTCAGAGACTCACTAAACAATTCTGCTAATGGCTCTGCTAGTTCCTTCTTTAGCTTCTTAAGTACCCTGGGATGTATGCCATCAGGTCCCATTGCCTCATCCACCCTGAGCTTAGAGGCTCTTGTAGGACCCTTTCTTTTGTGAGGGAGTGGTGCTCACCTCCTCCCCCTGTGTCCATGATGCTGAACTGTAGGCCCTGCCTACCTTCTCTTCGGTAAATACTGAGCAAAGTATCTATTTAGGATGGAGTGCCTTTACAGGGTCCTCCTCTCATGCTCCATTTTCTCCATTAAGCTTAGTAACACCCTCTGGACTTTCTCCTTCACTAATGTATCTATAGAAAGTCTTATCACCTTCTTTTACTGTTCGTGCTAGTGTTTCCTCAGTTTGGGACTTTGCCTGCCTTACTGCCTTACCTGCTTCCCTTGGGGCAGTTTGGTATGCCTCCCTATCTTCATCCGCTGTGTTCCCTTATATTTCCTGAAGGTCAGCCTTTTGGCTCTGACCTTTTCTGCTACTGTATTTGAGAACCAAAGTGTTTCCTTCTTCTGCACTTCCTTTTCTGTCTAACACAATGGGATGTTCTTCAAGTATTGCATCCTTAATGCTTGCCCACTTTGCCCTGCCCCTCACCTGTGTTTCTTTTTGCCAGAGACTAGCTTAACTCTGTTGGCCATCTTATCAAAGTCAGCTCCTCTGAAGTCCCATATTTTTGCCTTGGAATGGGATGATTTAGATGTAGTAGCCAAATTAGACCATACCATGTGATGGTCACTGGCCCCAGGTGACCTTCTACCTGGAGATCTGTGATCCCTTCTTTGTTAGTCAGTACTAGATCTAGGATAGCCCTGTCTCTTGTGGGTTGCTGTACCAGTTGTTGAGGCCCTCCCCTGCAGGGAATCCACTATGAGTCTAGTTCTGGCAGATGTTCCTGCTGGTATTGACCAATCTGTATCCAGCATGTTGAAGTCTCCCATTATCAGAACCTCCCTTTAGCTGTCATGTTTTGTATATCTTCTAACAGTAATGTGTCTATGTCCTCCCTCTGGTCTGGGGCCTGTAGACAACCCCAGTTCTTATGACTGTCCCATTTCCTGTTTCAGGGTGACCCACAGTTCTTCTGGCTCCTTATGTGTATTCTGAATTTCTGTAGCTTTGATATTTTCATTAGCGTACCACTCCTCCCCCTTTTTGCACCTCGGTCTCTTCTGAACAATACATAGCCAGGTACTGAAGTCTCCCAAGTGTGGTTACTGGTAAACCACGTCTCACTAATTGCTACTATGTCCAGTTTAGCCTCTGACATTATTGCCTGCAGGTCTGGGATCTTATTTCCCAGGCTGTGAGCATTTGTGTACATGATTTTCCATTGGCCAGAGTTTGGTGTGTTAGTTGTTGGGTGAAGTTTGGCATTACCCCTGTGCATCGTATGGGGAGACAAACCTTTTTTCTTACCTGGTGATGCAAATGAATAGCAAACATGCTGAATTCCTGTTTGACCACTAGCTGAGGGGGGAGGGCTGTTCTTCCCATTCGACGTATGGGGTGCTGCAACCCTCTCCCCATTTGCTAGTTTAAATATTATGCAAAGACGTCAAACTTCTGCCCCAATGCACTGACTCCCTCTTTAGTCAGATGCAGTCCATCAATTTAAAGAACTTTCGCTCCCAGAACTGTTGCCAGTTCCTACAAATCTGTGTCCTTTTTCCTGGCACCAGCCCTTGAGCCACGTGTTTAGCTCCCCATCTCCCCTTCTCTGACCTTCCGTCCATCTGCTCCCTCTCCCAGACTGGCAGGATCTCAGAGAAGGAGATGCAGACAAAATAGATGATAGTTTGGCACCCAGCTAGTCAGGTGTTCCTTGTCTCCACAACTGACCGGCTGGCGAGATCATTAGTCCCTATGTGTACTAGGACATCAATGTTTTCCTGCTTTGTGAACAATTTTACAATGCGGTCAGTGTCTCCATGCTGATGTACCTGGGAGACATCTGACCATCACCCTGGCAGGAGATGGGTATCAACTCCTGAATCATGGAGTCTCCTATGATCAGAAGTTTTTGGATTTCCTTTGTGCTTGTTTTGTTTTGGTTCCTGATTTGGGTGAGTTTTGTTGTGCTAGCTCCTGTGCCGAGTGTCCTGCTCTGCAGTGTCTTCTGCCTCTTTATTTGATTTCAGAGATAGAGGCAGATGCCTGTTTGTAGTGTTTATATGGTTTTGGAGGTAATGTGTTGGAGAGCAGAGAGTGATGGGGCACCTGATTTGCTCCTCTAACCACCTGCCAGCCTCCTGGACCAACTACCCTCTGCGGTCGAGGTTTTCTGTTGGATGCTGGAAATGGCGGGGTGGTTCTTATAATGTATTTCCTCTTCAATATGAAATTTGAGGTGTGCAATCTCTGCCCATGCTGCCGGAGCTGAGCCTAAGATCTCCAAAGGCCCAGCATGTAGGACAGTGTCCTAAATCCTGTAAGACTGTCCTTCTGAAAATTGTTCCACAGTACCTGCAGTTAATGAAATCCATTCCAAATAAGTTGCTGGGTTTGTAACCTAGTCAGAGTAATTAGAAGGAAAAAAAAGGAAAAAATGCAAGTAATGGTTTAATTGTGCTTTGTTTAACTTGTTATAACAAGTTAAATTACTGGTGCCCTGTAAAATGAGATTACCTTGTGGAGGCCCACTGATCCGCCCCTTCCTGCTCTGCCACAGGAAATGTCACAACTGTGAGTACCCTATAAAAGGAGTGAAGCGTGGGGTGGTTGGGGATGGGGTGGGTGGCTGGGCCCGTCCCCTGCCTAAAAAGAAGAACCACGGATGAAAGAACAAGGAGGTAAGAGCAGAAACAATCAGTCAACAACAAATGCAGTAACCCTGAAAGCTTATCCTAATGTTAGATAAAACTGTAAAACCTGAAAAGCACCACCTGTAATAATTTCAGAGAAGATATACGCTGTAAGAAACACTTTGCTCCAGAGAAAAATAAAGCATTCCTCTTTAAGACTTGAAGTACTCCGCTCCGCATTGTGGATTACTTTGCGGATTCCACATTACTCTGCGAATTCCTTCGCAGAGTACATTTTTGCCACTTCACCCACCTGTAGTGATAATGGCTTTCAGCCACTACCAATTGGTTCTGGATCTGAACCACTGAGCTAGAGGAGAAAGACTACTAAACCCCCTATCAATCCACTGAGCCATCCAGTTCCCTGGTCAGTCATTTCATCATTTTTGAGGCAAGGCAAGATAAGGCAGGTTTTATTTATCTGCACCTTCTCCTAGAGGCTCAGGGTGCCTTACATGACATATTAAGATATTCTGTAACATAATTAATAAATAAAACTGGAAGATTAACATTAAGATTTGTAAAAAAATTAAAATAGGATTATTCAAATAAATGTGAATTCAGTGCTTTTTTAAAGCCTCCACCAAGGGTGTATCAGGCTCATGTACTGGAAAGGAGTTCCAGAGCACTGAACAGCCACCCAAAAAGCTCTGTCCTCAGCAGTTTCTGCCTGGAATGGGAGATGATCAACAAACCCACATCATTGAGCAAAGACAGTGAACAGGAGCGCATAAGGATAAGGGATCTTTCAGGTAGCCAGGGCCCAAACCATGGCCTTCTACAGTATGTCAACAAGGACCCAGGAACCCAACTATGTAAACCTCCTGAAAACACACAACCTTGAGCAAATTATCTCATCCCCCACCAGGCACAATGCCTGTATGCTCAACCTCTCTCTCTGCTTGACTGGATAGCCACAAATTGGGTGGACATAGTCATGCAGGCGGGTACATTGTCAGACCACTCCCCTACCTACATCATATTGACCACCAAAATCACCTCCCCTCCTTCCAAGCACCTGTCTTTCAATTTTAACTGCCTGGATCCCACAAATCTCCAAGAGGATGTAAGAGTGGCGAACTGGTCTGCCCTCTTCCTCATCAACAATGTGCCAGATGCAGTTAGCTTCCTCACAAATGCCCTCATTCAGATACAAGACCTCCACTTTTCTCTCGCTACTCAGAGGGTGAGAGAGGGATGCACCCAATAGATATCCAAAGAGTTACTCTCCCTAATGAAAGACAGGGACAGTAAATGGAAAGCTTATAAAGCATCCCCTTCCCCCCAACTCTGGAACACCTATAGGTGCTTATGCAACACATGTAAGCAAACTATCAAATTGCTAAAACACAATTTCTAATTAAACCTTCAAAGGAACAACCCTGATGATCCCAGTCACTTAGGAGGCTCAGTCGGGTCCTTGCTCAACCCTAAGACCCGTAGCCATGTTACTCATTTCGCCTCCCCTTCAGGCCCCTTGACTGATCCCTCTGAGATTGTGCAGATTTTTAACAAAGTATTTTCTGACCTCCCTGCCTATCTTACCACACTACCCTCCCAGACACCCACCAGCCCTGGTAGTCAGGATAATTACTCCCCCTCCATCACCACCCCCTCTGATACCCCACTCTTCTACTTTAGAGCCATTGGCCCAAGTGTTACCACCAACCTCCTGAAGTCCTTCCCTGCCAGGGGTAGCCCTGACAGTGATGGGCTTTTTCCCTCATTCCTTAGGCTCATCTCTTCAGCAATCATTGAACCCCTCACCTTCATATTTAACCTTGCCCTCTCCCCGTCCACAATGCCAGACTCTTGGAAATATTCTAACATTGTGTCTATTTTCAAATCAGGCAATTCCCTTTCTCCTGATAATTACAGGGCTGTCTCCCTCCTTCCCCACCTGAGCAAGCTACTGGAAATAATCGTGCACTTTCAACTCTCAGAGCATCTTGGAAAGTATAATCTGATGTACCCTCAGCAGCACGGCTTCCATAAGCACCACAGCACCACATCAGCCTTCGTCCATTTTTCTAACCATGTACTCAGAAACATGGAAGCGGGTAGGGCCACTGGTGCTGTATTCATATATCTGACTAAAGCCTTTGACCTCATCAACCACTCCCTCCTCCACTCCACTGTTTTACACCTTGGCTGCTCTGCCAAGACAACAGCATGGTTTAGAAGCTACCACAAAGGAGGTCCCAGTCTGTTACAATTGGTACAGCCTCCTCCCCTGCCCTACCAGTATCCACAGGGGTTCCTCAAGGCTCCATCCTTGGCCCCTCCTTTTTTCCATTTTTATTAATGCTTTCACAGCTGAAAGCCTCACCTGTGATGCTCTCCTCTATGTGGATGACCTTGTCCTTTACCATAGCGACAAGTCTCTTGCAAACATCTCCTACACTCCAACACTTAACTATGGTGCTGCCCACAATTGGCTTCTTTCCAACAGACTCTTAGTAAATGAAAGAAAACAAAAGTAATGCTATTTGGATCCAAACCATTCCTCACAAAGATTTCCAAGACAAACTCCTCCCTCCTTGTACCCACACCTGCTGGTCCCCCCCCTTGAAAATTTCCCTAGTTTCAAATACTTAGGTGTCACTCTGGACCCCTCCCTTACATTCGCTGACCATGTCAACAATTCTGTATGCAGAGTTAATCAGAAGCTAGGTGCCTTCTACCACCTAAATCAATTCCTTTCTTTTGAGGTGCACCTAGCAATTGCACAAGGAAACATACCACTCCTTGAATATTGCTCTCCTGTCTATTCCCTCATATTCTGAGCTCTGTGCTGTAGACTGAACTCAGTCTAAAACAGTATCTGTCACTTTGTCCTCCATGCCCCCCTTTCTACCCATCATTGTGTATTGTACCAGTCACTTGGTTGGCTCCGACTGCAAGGATGATTCGACTATGCCCTTGGTTGCTTAGTTGACAATACTCTGAGAGGCAGACACCTGTTCCCATACTCATCCCTCCTCATGGGCAGAGTGGCAGCTAGAGCCTCCATGAATCAGCCATCCCCCCGGTAGTTCCATGAATCTCCTCTACCATGGGTAGTAAAGCCTTTTCCATCTCTGACCCCCTCCTTATGGAACAGACTCCCTACAGCTCTCTGCTCTTCCACTTGGTTTACTTGGTTTACTTGGTTTCAAAGGACAAAAGAAGGCTACTGCCCATCGAGATTGTCCCCCACCACATTGGTGGGATAATTATACCTTGAAGTTGTTAGACTCGAGCCAACAATCCAGCCCCTTTTTGAAGACTGTATTAGAGCTACTGTTCACTAAGTATTGTGGAAGGAGATTCTACAGTTGGGGTTCTTACTGTAAGTAGTTTAACCTTTTGTTGTTTTAGCTTTAGATACAAATATCTGATTGTTATGATACCGTGGAAGTCCAGCTGAAGAGAAATGAAGTCACAGTGGTGCATTAACTCCTGAGAATTCTTGATTTTGTACATAGGAGAAGGTCACCTCTAGTACGCTTGTGCGAGGAGTGTAACCTCTGTAACTCTTAATCTTTCCTCGTAGTCAAGTTCGGATAAATAAAGGACCATTCTTGTGGCTCTCCTCTGCACCCTCTCAACCCTGTCAACATCCTGCCCCAGTGAGACTCCAGCAGGGGATCCATAGTCCAGATGGGGCCTGACATAAGCTCTGTACAAGGGATTATGCATTCCTGTGTCCTAGACATAAACGAACGTTGATCTGGAGAGCAAGGCATTAGATTTCTAGCTATCATCCTGCAATGATCACTAGAGGATAGTTTATTATTAATGATTACCCTGAGATCGCGTTCTAATGGTGACACATGAAGGGCCACACTGTTCAGAAAATAAGTCTGCATAGGGTTGTTCTTACCAAGTGACAACATGACACTTGTCTGAGTTGAGTGTCATTTTGTTTAAACTGCCCATTCTTCGATGGATTTTAAGTTATTCCTCATGGTTTCTCTGTTTGTCGATGTAAGAATAGAGCCACACAGCTTGGTGTCATCAGCAAATTTTGAGAGAACATTTTAGGGCTAGCCTGCAGATCACTAATAAAGATGTTAAACAGGGTGGGTCCCAACACAGACCCTGTGGGACCCCGCTGGTCACACTCAGTGGTGGAAAGTGAGCCATTAATTCTGACTTGCTGATATTCTTCCATTCAATCAACCTGACACCCAGTTGATTATGTAGTAAGAGAATCCCATATCATTCATTTTGTCAAGTAGGATGTCATGAGGGACTTTGTCGAATGCTCTACTGTAGTCGGTGAAGTATCACATCCATAGGGATGCCATTATCCAATGCCGTACTGACATGATTATAAAAGGAAACCAAGTTAGTAGTACAGGAGTATCCCTGTCTAAAGCCATGTTGTGTAGTGTCAGTCAAGTTACCCCCAATAGATTCGTGCTTTAGTAGATTCTTAATAACTTTCTCCATGATCTTGCTTATAACAGAAGTCAGACTTATCGGACGGTAATTTTCTGGTCTACAATGGTTACCCTTCTTAAAGATTGTGACTACAGTAGCCATTGTCCAGTCCTGATGGATAATTCCCTCATATAAGGATTTGTTGAATATAATTGAGAGTGGTTTAGAAATAGCAGCAGCTGTCTCTATTAGAAATCGGGGGCTGATGTTATCAGGACCTGAACTGGAATTAGGTTTTAAGGATAAAATTCCACCTCCCATCTCTCCTTCAAAAACAATTTAAAAGAGTGGCTACTGTCTGAAGCCACATGCCACTGCTTTCCTGGGTAATTTCTGGCATCCCCTCCCTCCAACCCCCACCTAGTAGTAGTGTCTCATCCTTGCTACACTCACCACTACTGCTTCTGTCCTCTTCCCCCTCTTTTCCGGGCTTCTGCTGTTGCCTCCCTATTCTAAGTTCCATCACCATTTGCTAAGGAGAAGTGTTGTACTCCACTTCAGTATGCCGACTGTAGGTTGACAATGCAACCATGAAGACCAGCACAGTGACAGATTTTGCCCGTAATTGTTGGGTCACTGTGCTTGTCCCTGGAGACACTGGCAGTGCATCTCCTGGTGTTGCTCCCCCTTCCCCGATACAACTCTGACTCGGAGTTGTATATTTAGAGACCGGGGGTGTGGGGGTAGAGCCCCCCATGGATGGTATGGGGCCACAGCCTCACTAAGGAAACACTCACACATCCCCGACAGTATAATGCAGACACTCGGCATTGTGTCTGTCGCTGTCGGGGATGTCGGTGATGTCGCCCCATTATAACAAAACCCTTGATTTCAGAGTTCCAATCTGTTCATTGATCTGTGCACTATTAGTGTAACTGAATGCATTTTGCCCTTCATGTATCATATCTGAAACTTTTTTTTGGTCTCTGTGTTTTGTGACTTATATTTCTGCCTCTTGCCTGGCCTGTGACTATGTATTTTTGACCAGTATGCTGGCCTTCTTTGACATCTTGTATTCTTATGTAATTGCTCTTTATGTAATGATCTCTTGTTCTGTAATTTCCTGCACCTCATGTAGAGGCCTGTGTTTGCTGTTGTTCTCCACACCTGTATTGCTTAATGTGCCATGCTGTGGCTTGGGTCGAGCCTGAAAATGGTCCTTTGTATCAGTGCATCCACCCGGCTATCAAAGACATAAATAAATATATTGAAAGTGCTGCACCACTGCACTGGCAGCCAGTGCAGACTGCAGAACTGGTGTGATATGGCAGCTAATGCAGACTGCAGAACTGGTGTGATATACTCAGACCAAAGGGCCCCAGCAAATTGGTCAGGCTGCAGCACTCTGATTCAACTGCAGGTGGTGCAACAATCTTTCAGATAACCCTAGGAGCAAAACATTCCAATAAACCAGAAAAAATGTAATAAAGGCATGCACCAATATACTCAGGTCTACTTGTGATACAGTTGTAGCAATTGACATGATCATATATTTCCTGAAATTTCTATTATATCTCTAGAGAAATCCCTGCCTTCCTGCAGTTCCACTGTAGTGCAACAGAGTGAATCTCTTTAGACATATTGTGAAATCTCTGGAAATATCTGATGATGGTTTTTACTGCAACTGTAGATATGGTTTAATTTGGGTGGCATTCTGAATGTGGGAAAAAGCCATTTCGGCTACTATTGACACATGAGGCCTAATATTCAAAAATCGGCAAAGTGAGTACAAAGTCTTGTAATGCGTGTTTCCATTGCCCAGGAGCCCAAGGATGCTATATTCAATCAGATAGCACACCGGGGCTATACAACAGAATATAGGGGCATGTCAATGCAATGTTAAGTCAAGTAGCCCTGCCCTGACATGGATCCCTGCTATGCAAGGAATAGCCCCACCAAACTCAATAGCAATGGAGCACTAGGCGAATCAATAATAACAGATAATGCTCCTCTAACTGCTTTTTCTATCAAATCAGCTCTGATACAAAAGATAGGACAGTTCGCACTACTTGCCCCTAATAAAATGCATCATTGTGAAATATTACAGGAACTGGGGTGGTCCTTTGCCTTTTAAGCTGCTGATGTCTAGGTTTACATATAGGGTTAGAAATACAGGTACACCTAATAGTCTTAGCAGCCAACTGATGATGCTTTTGCAGGTTCCCTTGATGTGCACATCAAGTGGGCAATGTACCTCTGCTGTTACAGCATCAACAATTTGGAATGACCTGCCGTGTCAGATATGATGTTTATTAAGTTATAATACTTTTTCCTAGTAATCTAATGCTACACTTTACAGACATTTTTTAATGTGACTGTAATTAACACTATGTATGAATAAATTTGTATTTGTTTTTAGACATACAAAAATATTTATATTTTTAGATGGTACTATGTAAATATGATGAATATGCTGGATTTTGAAATATTTTAGTCCGTTGTTCTGTAAAAGGACCATCCTAGAGTATCTACCAAAACAAAAACAAATTTTGAGACTATATAAGCATTAAATGGAAGTGAAACCATTATCTCATTTAGGTTTGAGTTTTGTCCCAACCTGAGTGCCCAATCCTAAACAAGGTAGAAGAGTCCCTGGTGCCTAGTAGTCCCCCCTTCCCCTGATTGCTGATCTGACTCCACGTACAGACATCCTGGATGGCCTGTGTTCCCACCAGAGTCTGATCAACATCCTGTATGGAAATACCATTCCCCTCATGAAGTGTGGTCCCCCCTGCTGTCTGATCACCATCCTGTACAGAAATACCATCCCCTTTCTGGTCTGTGGGCCCCACCAGTGTCTGATTCCTGGCCACATTAGAAACCGCATACCCCTGGTGGCCAGTGGTCCCCTAATCCCCAATTCTCAGCCCTGAGACAACAATAATAACCTGTGGTGGCCACTGTGCCCTCCCACCCTTCCATCATCAGCTTGTATGATAGCAGTATGTAGAACAGATGGATATCCCTGAAGCTGCATAACATAAACACAACATAAAAATGCACACATATTCCCTGGTGTATAGTGTACCCCCAAGCCACTGAGCCCCATTCTCCTAGCACTTTTCCCTGGTGTCTAGTGGCCCTCCTACCATGGGGACCTGCTCCCACCCTCTTAATGAGGGACGGTGCATACCCCAGTCTTCTGCTCACTGTTTGGGGCTTGTTGCAGTGCAGCCTTGTGTGCAGATTAGAATATTCCTTTTTTCTGCTTACTTGTATCTGTGAAGAAGTTGTGACTGGGGGAAGGGGGTCCACCTCACTCCACTGCTCTCTGCAGATTGTATTTGACTGTGGTTTGTTACAGCACAGACACGTGTGGATGCATAATATTTATTTTTCTCTGCTTACTTGCTTGTATGAAGACGTTTCCAACAATGAACACAACCCTTGCAGAATGCTGTCAGCCAGTGTGAAAGTGCAATTTAAATCCATTGTTTTAACACTGAAGTTTGGTGGTGATGATCAGATAGGGTGGATGATGTCTGGAAACATAAATGGGTAATGTCAATGCTTTGTTATGTTGTGTTCTGCTGCTGATCCATAAATTGTATTCTGCAGTGTTTTGTCTGTTGCACACCTGTGTTTGCAGTGTCAACATCTCTTCATTTAGTACTTATTTCACCCGTCATAACTCATATGGTACTCTACCTAGGGCTGTAATATTTTCATGGCAGTCACAGAATTCATGCTTTCCATGCAATTGCATGCTTTCCGTGACATCATTCCTTGCCATGACATGTGCAACATGTGAATCAGCAGCAAATCCCCCATTTTTTTTCTTGTTTTTTGGATGGCACAGATCGACATCAATTAATCAACTTTAACATGCTTACTGCTCTTCATGGAAACATATCTGTTGAATACACCACTTGGTTCAGCAGATAGATAACTGACTGTCCCTCTGAATTGCTCTCATTATAGCATATCATTCAACACCTGTGCACTCCTGACAGTCCCTGATTACTGTTACTATGTGGGTATTTAAACATACCATTCATCCAGGTTATTATGCAGACTCTGCTTGTTTTGAAAGCCGCCACACCACACAAATGTCAGTCAAGTCAAAGCCTTCTCCAGCTTTCAAGACCAGCAATGTGTTTGCCAAACAACAGTCAGCTCAGTATGGTAAGGGGACATTTCATGTTTTGAAGGAAATAATGTTCTTTACAAAATGCAACATCCCCATTGATCACAAAAGGAAAGTTACCTGTGAACGACATCTCAAAACCACTTCATACCTGGCAAAAAAAGTGAAAACTTGAATCCTTTTCACTGCTGGTAGGTGAGAAACAAGTCACAGTAAGAGAACTGTTTTCCACCAAATCGGTTCATCAGAAAACCAGAAAAGTTGCTCTGTTTAATTTGGTGGAAGCCTTTGCTTCAGCAAATGTGCCTTGTAATGCCCCTGATAGTCCAACACTTCATGTGTTCCTTAAGGAGAACCTTAAATCGGTTGGAGTCATTCCCACTTCACAGTGTTAAGGAAATGAATACCTGCCCAAGGTGTTCAACTACCATGTATCAGAGATCAAAAAGAAATTAGCAGATGCTGTGTCTATCTCAGTTGTCTGCGATGAAACCACAGACATTTAAGATCGCTACATTTTGAATATTGTGACTGTTTCATCAATTAACACTATTTCAGTACACAGCATTCCAGATAATGTTACCACTGACACTGACACTAACACTGAAGCGATCCTCTTGGATTGTATCATGCTGGAAGCCACAATCTACAAAACAGTGTCACAAGCAGTGTTACATCGTTTGCAGAACTTTGAAGTGCCATACACAAAGGTCTTTGTAACAGACAATGCAATGTATATGTACAAGTGTTGGGAACAAAGCTTGAAAAATGTTTTGCTTAACGGTGTTCATATTACATGTTCAGTGTACCTCTTGAATTTACTTGGTGACATTTGGAGCAAGAACTACTTCAATGTAAACAAGCGTGTTGTAGCTGACAAGAAGGCATTCACAGCATGTCCTACCAAGAAAGCATGATTTAAACAGTTTTTAAATAGCAATGAAAGGTTGATAGCACTACCACCAATGCCAGTAATCACCCAGTGGAACACTTGGTTCCATGTCATTTTTATCATGCAGAGCACCTTGATGAATACACTGATTATTTTAAAGATGAGAGTATGGCATGTGAGGATGTAGTGAACCTGGCATCCACAAAATCAGTCATATTCAACCTGAAAAAAGTAACAACTAATGTGCCCCCCTTGGTGCGAATGCTAAAAAAATGTGAGGGGGACGAAGTAAAGGCACACCTTGCTTATGATGACCTGCTAGACTTTACTATGTTTATGGAGGTAAAGTCAGAAATGGCAAACCACTTGCCATGCAAAAAACAATGTCTTACTGTGCTAGAAAATTCAGGACTATGGTACATGGCAAGGAATGGCCGCTTCAATAAATCTGCCACTGTTTTTTGAAGCTGTCCATGTTTTCAATCAGACACGGCTTTCTGCAATAGCTGTTTGTAAGGGTGAAATTTGTCGCAGCATACCAACCTTTGAGGACAACTTTAAAGCAAAGGCAGAACTCCAAACTTATATTCAGGAAACTCAGTGCAACAAAATAACTTTCAATGAATGGAATGTCATCCAATTCTGACAGGACAGTACAGATAGCTTCCTCAACTTGGCAAACATAGCACTTAGCTACCTCAGTGTCCTGGTTCACAGTGACAGTGCCGAGAGAACTTTTTCCTGCTTGCAGACAACTGCAAGAGTCTAAACCTGAGAATTTATGTGTCTATTCTATGCTGCAGCAAAATGAACTAAAATGAACTGCAGGCTATATGATTGTTTTTTAATTATTTTAACATTTCTGCCATCTTAATATATTTTTATTAAGGTCTAATTAAAAAGTGTGTTTCAGAAACAATAAATGTCTCCTTGCATTTTCGTGTAATAACTTATTTTTTTTCTTTTTTTCCCATGCAGGGGCTGCAAAAACAGCTACTTTTATATTGTGAAAAAAATGATAGCCCTATCTATGACTCCAGGTCCCACTCTGGTCTGCAGAAGAGTTTGGTTGTCTGATTTTCCACAAAGGTGAGTTTTTGTTTTTTGATTCTCTTCTGTTCTGGTACTATGAATGATGAGCCATACATTAATTTTTAAGTTAATTGAAGTGTCTCCTGGAGCTGTCCATATTAAAGGACTAAAAATACCAGACAACAAAAGCTTTTAGTTTTTAAATTTAGTCAGTCAATAACTTTTACCTTTCAAGTGTTTTTTTCTTTAACTATTTTCTCTATATGTTTTGTACCTGATAAAATGTATTACCCTACTTTACAAAACTCCTGCCTGTACTATACATCACAAATGCTTGACAGTACAACCTGGCTTGTATTATTCTTTGCTTACTTATACACAAGGCCCCTGGAATTCTGTGATTCTTCAGTTGCTGAATTTTCCACAGAATTTGCACCATGCCGCAGAATATATAAAGTGCAGCAGAATTCATTGTTTTTGGTGAATTTTCATTTAAATATACTGTTTTTTTGTAGTGTCAGGCTTTCTTTCCCATCTCAGTTATCCTGAAGCCCCTCTTCTATGCTCAACATGAGATGTTATCGATTGCATCACATCATATTTAGCCAATGGCTGGACTGCGTTCTGCCACAGAAATGAATAAATCATGCCGCAGAAATCAGAAAATGCTGGCGTGGAAGCCAAGGAGCCCTGCCGCAGAAATCAGAAAATTCTGCCGCAGAACACTAGGGGCCCTGCTTATATATTATGTACAGTACAATGTTAGTGTGGTATTTATGTTATATAAAGTATACCTTATTATTATTCAGCTGCTTGGGGACCTCCCACTGCTTATCAAGCTCTCCTGTTTACCTTAGGGCATTCTGCCCATGGAACTGCTTGGGGACCTCCTGCCACTTATCAAGCTCGCCTGTTTATCTTAAGTCATTCTGCCCACAGAGCTGCTTGGGAACTTCCCGCCACTTATCAAACTCTATTGTTTACCTTAGGGCATTCTGCCCACAGAGTTGCTTGGGGACCTTCTGCCACTTATCAAGGTGCGGAACAAAGCCACAGATGGAGAAAATGCCCAGTTTTTATCCTGCATTCAAACTTGGCACCAATCCTGAATGCCGTTTTGACTGTTCTCCTATTTGTGTTCTGTGATAGCCGGGTCCTATTGACTGTTGCCGTTTACATTTACTTATGTGCAGCAGTGAAATTTTTAATCTGTTTAAGGATCTTAGTGCAATTTATTTAAGGCCCAGAAGTGTGATTAGGTTTGTCTTAGGATGAGATGTGCACACGTTCCTCTGTGCAGTTTTAAATAAACTACTGTGCATATATTCCTTGTGCATATTCCTCAGTGCAGTTTCAGTACAGGTCAAATTATTTTTTTGGAACTGAAGCACACATTTTCTGTCTACTTAAAGTAGGAGCTTATTATTTAATCTAAGTGAACTGTGATGTAGCAACATATTTTTGACTGTTGCTTGCCTCTGTTCTACTTGCTAGAATCTACACTAAGCTGCTGCCTAAATTTATCTCTGCTTATGGTTCTAGTGGCTCAGGGAACTCTCTACCACTTGTGCATTTATAGATAATAACCCCAGCTAGGTTATAAAAATAGAAGCCATATATGCTTGTGACTGGAAGAGGATAAGTTAATTATGAAATTAGTGTGGCTAAGGTTTTGTCCTGATAGTGTTGCTACATATGATACAGGCATTATTTAACTTGTTAAACTGTTGTTGCTAATATCTTTGCTTTTCCCCCATCTCTCTGACTTCTATCCTTTCCTTCTGCTGCTCTCCTTCTGCTTTACCCTGCTGGCTCACTATCTCTGGCACTAACATCTTTCAGCTCCCTTGGCTGCACCTCAATTTTCACCTAGCTCTTTGCTCTGTCTTCTTTGCCGCACTGTCTTCCCCTGGAGCTAAGCTGCCTCCTCCCCCTCCTGCTCCTGTAATCTGATTTCTCTGAAACCTGTTCCCTCCCTAGTTACCTCCCGCAGTATTCTTGATTTTTCTCTTACTCCCCTATTTATCTCTCCACAGCTTTCCTGTTTACCTTAGGACATTCAGCCCACAGAGCTGCTTGGGGACCTCCCGCCACTTATCAACGTACAGAACAAAGCAACAGATGGAGAAAGTGCCCAGCTTTTGTCCTGCATTCAAACTTGGTACCATTCTTGAATGCCATTTTGGCTGTTCTCCTGTTTGTGTTCTGTGCTAGTTAGGCCCTATGGACTGTTGCTGTTTACATTTACTTATGTGCAGCAGTGACATTTTTAATCTGTTTAGGGATCTTTGTGCAATTTATTTAAGGCACAGAAGTGTGATTAGGTTTGTCTTAGGACTAGATGTGCACACATTCCTCTGTGCAGTTTTAAATTAACTATTGTGCACATTTTCCTTGCAAATATTCCTCAGTGCAGTTTCAGTACAGGTCAAATTAATTTTTTTGAACTGAAGCACAAATTTTCTGTCTGCTTAAAGTAGGAACCTATTATTTAATCTAACTGTTATGTGGCAACATATTTCTAACTGCTGCTTGCCTTTGTTGGACTTGCTAGATTCTCCCCCGCAGACACTATGTGGCTGCTCCCTGCCCACCCCCCAATACCATCCCACCCTTAGCTGGCTTTGTTTATATAGTTACAGGTCATCACATGTTGTAGGAGAGGTTCTGTTCTGCTTTTTTTTTCTATGTGCTCTGTTTCTCACCTGCAGGTTGTTCTACTTCTCCACTAGATGTTGCCATTATATTACTCTGCCTAGAACACATTCTGTCTGTTTACAGTTTCATCTCCTGCATTGATTCTTTTCCTCCTGATTGTTCCCTGGTTTCTGCTACCTCATGTGCTCTGGTTGCTTATCCTGTCCTGAAGTCAAGTCCTATTACCAATTTCCAGGTGTTAAATCCATTGCTGTTCTAATTCCTTTATCACCTTCTGACTCTCTTCTCATTTATTCAGATTGTACCTTTTCCTGTTACTATCAGTCCATGATCTGTCCTTCCTATGCTAGGATGTAAAGACTGGCTAAGTGCTATCTTCCTTGTGCATTCTTTACCCTACTTGTCCTAGACTCCTTATCCCTATTTTCTGGGACCTCCACACACCAGAATGATGTGCCCCCCCCATGTAATTTTAACTACTCCAACATGCTGGCAGAGAATTCCTCCACACCATTTCCTCTAGTGTACTTTAGCTACAAATTTATAGGATTACTCCTAAGACACATTTTACACAGGAAACTTACCTCCCCAGTGAATGTCTCTTGTGCCATTGTGTTAGCTATGTTATGGGTTATAATGCTATCCCTTACCCTAGCTGGGGACATTGAGCCCAACCCTGACACTATGGTTAATCCAAATCAATCTTATTCTTGCTCCTCCCATCTCCTGCCCCCAGACCCTTGGCTTGACCTTTGCCCATCTTAGCATCCATGTCTAATAGACAATCTCTCTGAGCTGGAGGCCTGGGTACAAGTCAATAATACTGATATCTGAAACTTGGTTGAAACCCTCTGTCCCTGATCAGAATTGCACACTACCTGGCTATAACTTTCTATGGGCTGACTGACCTACCTCAAAAAGAGGTGGCGGTTTGGCACTGTACTATAAGTTGCACCTTAACACTTCTCTCCTACCTATCCACCCACTGAATAATTGAGAGGTACTACACTCACTCCTACTCCTTGGTGGTGCCAAGAAACTGCACATCTTCAGTGTATATATACCACCTAGAAATAGCAAGCTTGATCTTGAGGAGCTTACAGAGCTGATTTTTGAGGTGTCCAAGAAAAATGAATTGATCTGCCTGGGTGATTTTAACCTCTACTGGCTAGGTCCCAACTCCTCTTTCCTTGCCTCTATTATCAACAAGGCTAACCTTTTTCAACTTATCTCATCTCCTACTAGGATCTCTTAGAACTGTCCCAGCTGCACTCTTATAGACTGGATCCTCACTAACCAGAAGGGCTGTTTCTCCTCTGCTGGGGTTTTACCCAATTCAGTTAGTGATCACTGCCCAATCTACTGTGTGAGGAGCACCTCCCCTCCATCCTATCCTCCCAAAGTCCTATCCTTTGCTGACTTTTCCAAATTTGACCCGGCTGCATTCCTAAATGATCTAAAATGCATAGACTGGTCTCCCCTTTTTACTATCAATGACATCAACCTAGCTACTGATTATTTCAACACGACTTTACTAGCCATGCAGAATAGGCACATTCCGCTCTAAATGCGAAGGGTCAGAGAGAAGGTGACCAAGTGGCTGAAGCTGCCTCTACTGCAATTGCTCATGTATCGGGACAAACTTTGGTCAAAATGGAATTCCTTCTCTCTACAAGCTGACTTTGATGAGTATCATGCCTTGCTCAACACCTGTAAGAATGAGGTTCAAACTACCAAGAGTAACTACTACCGTGAAGTCCTCAATTCCTCCGCCTCTGACCCAAAGAGATACTGGACCCAAATTAACAAGGTCCTGGAGAATACCAAGCTGCAGACTCACTATGACATGCTTATCAGTGATATCCATTGCAATAACCCCCACACTATTGCCAACACCTTTAACTCCCTCTTTGTCAAGGTTCCTAATATTTCCCCTCCTACAACTTGTGGCTCCCAGTCTCCTCCTCTATTTCCTCTTGATGCACCTCCCATATTGGTGCTTCCTCCTGTCACATGTCAGGAGGTTCTTAAGTTACTAAAAACCATTCCCACTCATGGCAGTGCTAGGCTGGATGGTCTAGAATCTAAGATCCTAAGAATTGCTGCCCCTTTTTTAGCTACCCCCATAACACAGCTCTTTAACCTGTCCATCAGCACCTCCATGGTCCCCTTGGACTGGAAATCTGCTAGGACTATTCCGGTGTTCAAGAAAGGAAACACCAAAATCCTATCTAACTATTGCCCCATTGCATTACTGCCTATGCTCAGCAAGATATTGGAGAAATGAATCCACTGCCAGATCTCTACTCATTTACTCAGTTTCAAACTTCAGTTCCCCGTTCAGCATGGTTTCAGGGCTGGACATATCACCACTACTGCTCTTACCCTATTCACAATTAAGGTTAAGTCCAGCATGGATAAAGGCTAACTTACTGATTCTGTGTTCATAGACCTCATCAAAGCATTTGATTTGGTTAATCACCCCCTTCTCTTGAATACACTGCATATGCTTGGTGCCTCCCGATCCACCTTGTCCTGGATTGGCAGCTGCCTTGACAATCGGTCCCAATCCATCTCCTTCTGCAACGTTCTCTCATCCCCTGTCCCATCTCCTGTAGCATCCCACAAGGCTCCATTTTTGGACCCTTGCTCTTCTCCATCTTTGTTAACACTGTTACTACTTCCATACCTCACTGTAGCTCCATTATGTATGCAGATGACTTGGTACTCTATGCTGATGCTCAATCCATCGATGACCTTAATGTTCATCTGTCATCTGCATTCCAACAGCTTCAATCCTGGTTATCCTTAAACTTCTTAATCCTCAATTTACTAAAGACTCAGGCCATGCTCTTTGAGTCCTCTAGAAAAGTCCATGCCGAGTCCCCCAAGCTTGGAGTGCTTTGTTGTGATGGGTCAGCAGTCTCAACCACAGACTGTTTCAAGTACCTGGGAGTGACACTGGATCCCATTCTTGACTTCTCCTCTCACATAAATGAGGTCTGTAGATCTGTTAGCTTGAAGATTGGTGCCTCTTACCATGTGCATCATTCCTTAACCCCTGCTGCCAGGATCTCAGTAGCTAGGTATGTCTTGCTTCCTAGACTACTATGTGCTCTCCCTGTCCTTTCCCGGGCCAATGTTGGTGTTCTCTAAAAGTGGGACACCACTCACAACAACATCTGTAGATTTACCCTATTGGCTCCTCATCATACTCACCATTGTCTGTTCTACTCTGCCTTGCACTGGCTGTCTCCCAATTCCCTTTGCTCCTACTCACTGGGATGTTTCATCTACTCCTTGAGCAGAAATCCCCACTCACACTCCCTAGGGGCTGTGCTTATCCTTGTGCTTCACTCCTGCCCTATGAGGTCTTCAAACTCTCCACTGCCCTCAGTCCTATACTGCTCAACTAAAACGGGGGAGCAAGCATTCTCCCATTTCACTCTCAAATTATGGAATTCCCTTCCTTCCCATTTAAAGTGCTCTTTATCTCATTTCTCCTTCAAGACTGCACTTTTCTCTCACCTTAATGCACTTGATACCAGTGACTGTGCATAACCTCACTTGGCCTTCTGCCCTTGCTTTTTCACTTGCCAGGACACATTGCTGTTCTGGATTCCAAGTGTATCACCTGCCTTATCTTCATCTGACTTTTTTATCCCTGTGTGGATGGTTTGTGCTTAGCATGTATAATCCCTGGCTATCCCTGCATGGATATCTGTTGTAAACTGTTCAATATTCTATGAATGTTACCTGATATTGTTTGAAAGACTGTATTTTGTACTCCCCCGGGTCGTGCCTGAAAATAGGCAGAGTTATTGCCTAATGCACTTACCCAGTCATCAAAAGCTAATAAATAAATAAATGATTCAGCCATGTATCCCAACCTATGTTGCAATTATTCTGATTGACAGTCAATCAAAATAATTGCCACACAGATCTGGATACATTGTTGGCTCAACTGAGTTGCTGGTGATCCAGAAAGATAATGACTTGGTCAAATATATCATTGTCACCCTTTTTTGTAACAATCTTATTCTTTGTTATTGAGGTAAGGCACACTTGGCACAGACAAATAGTTATAGTACCAGTGTTCCCCTTCTCAAACTCGAAAGACTGCAATTCATTCAAGTCAATTCACTTTTCTTACATGGTTTTCATTCCATCATTTTAACATTTAAGATGGCTCTTGGTCTTATCATTTGGTAAAATTACAATCAATAGAAACATAGATACATAGACTTTGATGGCAGACAAGGACCACTTGGCTCACCAAGTCTGCCCATTTCCCTACCTACTGGATAAGCTGCAGATTCTGGTTAACCAACAGCCTACTTCCTGCAACCCCCCATTACAATTGCCTTATGTCTGTCCCATGCATGTTTGAATTCCCCCACTGTTTTAGACCCAACAACCTCCACAGGAAGGTGGTTCCATGCATCCACCACTCTCTCCATTAAAAAAAATTTCCTCACATTACCTCTGAGCCGTCCCCCCTCTATCTTTAAATTGTGCCCCTTGTTCTATACATCTCTTTTCTGAAAGATGTTACCCTCCTGGACTTTGTTGATTCCTTGAGGTACTTGAAGTTTCTATCATGTCCCCCCCCTCTCCTCCTCTCCAGGCTATACATATTAAGCTCTTCAGTCTCTCTTCATATGGTTTCTGCTGCAGACCCTGCACCAATTTAGTTGCCCTCCTCTGGACTGCTTCCATCCTGTCTATGTCCTTGCATAGATGAGGTCTCCAAAACTGCACATAGTACTCCAGATGAGGTCTCACCAACTGTCTGTACAGAGGGAAAACCACTTCCCTTTTTCTACTTATGTTGCCCCTTCCTATGCATTCCAGTATCCCCCTGGCTCTCCTTACTGACTTCTCACATTGCTTACCAACCTTTAGATCATCTGATATGACTACCCCAGGTCCCTTTCCATTTTTGTTGTTGTTAGTACCTCCCCTACTATTGTGTACTCTTCTCCTGGGTTTTTGTTTCCCAGGTGCATTACTTTGCACTTCTTTGCATTGAATCTAAGTTGCCATATGTCTGACCATTCCTCCAACCTTGCCAAGTCCCTTCTCATCCTTTCTACCACCCCTTGTGCATCAACTCTGTTACAGATATTTGTGTCATCTGCAAAGAGGCATGCCTTTCCCTCCAGACCCTCTGCAATGTCACCTATAAAGATGTTAAAGAGGACTGGACCCAGTACTGAGCCCTGAGGTACTCAACTATTAAACCCCTTTCTTCAGAATGTGTTCCATTCACTATTAGCTTCTGTGTCCTGTTCTGCAGCCAGTTTGCTACCCAGGCTACCACCCTGGGGCCCACTCCCAGGCTGGCTAACTTGATTATTAATCTTTTGTGCTGGACTGTGTCAAATGCCTTGTTAAAGTCTAGGTAGGCCATATCCACAGCCCCTTCCTGGTCTATTACTTTGGTCACCCAAAGAAATCAATTAAATTCATCTGACATGACCTTCCTGCTATAAATCCATGCTGCTTTGGGTCCTGTGCCCGGCTGGCCTCTAGGCACTCAACAATTGTTTCTTTCAGAAGTGATTCCATCATTTTCCCTACCACTGAGGTCAAACTTACAGGTCTGTACTTTCCTGCTTCTGCCTTGCTCCCACTTTTGTGAAGGGGAATCACATATGCCCTCCTCCAGTCCTCAGGTACCACCCCAACCTCCCATGATTTGTTAAAAAGTGTGGTCAGTGGTGTCACTATGTCCTCCCTTAGTTTTTTTAGGATTCTGGAGTGAATCCTGTCAGGCCCCATTGCTTTGTCCACCTTGAGTTTTAGGAGTTCTTTCAGGACTCTTTCTTCTGTAAATGGACTGGTGTCAACCCCACTACCCAGAGTACTTCTATTTTCTGGTTTAGATAACTCCTCCTCATCTTCTTTTGTGAATACTGAGCAAAAGCATTCATTCAGTATCTCTGCCTTTTTACTGTCTCCCTCTGCCCATCTCCCCTCTCCCTTATTAATATTCACTATTCCTCCCTTAACCTTTCTATGCTCCCTAACGTACCTATAAAAAGTTTTATCCCCTTCTTAACTGAATTGGCTATTTTTTCCTCGGTTTGGGATTTTGCTAGTCTGACTGCCTTCCCCACTTCTTTCTGCTTTAATTGATGCAGTTCCCTGTCATGCTCCTTCTGTGATTCCTTATATTATTTGAATGCAGCCTTTTTCTTCTTAACCTTCCCTGCCACCTCTTTTGAGAACCATAGTGGTTTTTTACTCCACTTTGTTTTCTTTATTTGTTTCACACAAAGGCTTGTTGCCTCTATGATGGCAGTTTTGATTTTTCTCCATTGTTCTTCCACCCCTCCTTTTTGGCCATTTGCTAGTATATTCCTCAGGTATTCACCCATTTTGCCAAAGTCAGCCCTTCTAAAGTCCATCCTGACATCTGGCAGCAAAGTGTCTCCCTCACTGGTCAGGAATCTACACTTTAAATTTTTAACATGTTGATATGAGCTGAGGTCACTGCTTTATTTCTTGTGTAAAAACCAATCTCTGGCTTGATCTTTTAACTTCAAATTTTAACATGTCAATTTCTTCTTTTGACTTCAAATTTGCACATGCCAATATGAGCTGAGGTCCCACTGCTTTCTCTCTTTCTTGTGCAGAAACCAATCTCTGACTGCATCATTTACAAAGAGTGTTCTGGCCCATGAGAGACTCACAGGTAACCGCTGTGGAACTCAATAATTAGGAAACAGTTACATTTTGACAGCTAAGATAGAAAAATAGATGTACCCTGAAAATGTTGCATCTGAGAAGATGGTGCAAAAATGTGCAAAACAAAAAAAAAGATTAAGAAAGGGTGGAAAAATGCAACAGAAAAGGGGATAATTAAGTTTTGAAGGTGAATTCATCATTGTGAAAGTTAAACGTATAATACAAGAGCTCATTAGTTGCAGCTAAGGGTGGAAAACTGCAAAACATGGAGGCACAAAAATGGTTCAGTCAAAGGGTGATTTCCAAATGGAACATGCTACCCAAAGAAATAGTTGTCAGTCCATCACTGGAGAGCTTTAAATAAAAATCGGATAGGCTATGCCAAGCAGGGAACTTCTAGTATAACATGGCGAGCATTATGGATGCAAGTCTAATAGCTCTGTATAAACCTATGATACCTATGATATGAAACAGATCAGACCTAGATAGGAATAAAGCAAGGCAAATACAGCATTGTGAAACAAAATGTGAAGGACAGAACAACAAATGTAAACAAACCAGTGTAATAGAATTCAAGAAAAAATCTGGTCTTGTGTGGTGGAAGATTGTAACCTGAGATAAGAGCATTAAGTGGTACAAATTGGCACAAAAACAGTTACAAAATATTAGAAGAAAAATATCATGCAATGTGAATTGAATTTTGGTTTTATTTGAAGTAGACCCTAAGTTCTTTTAAGATAATTACTGGGTGCCTTTACTGGTACACTGCAAAGTAAAGTCATCTGTATCTGAATATTTTTTTTTAACACAAACTTTATTAAGTATTGCATCTGAATATTAAATACAACTGTCCTGGCTGGTAACACCATCCATTCTAAGTCTACTGTAAAGCAGCATAAAATTTCCAGGTATTAACTGTTGAACACTGCCTTAATATGTCAGCATCAAAGCAACAACAGCCTACACCTGGCTGATTTTGTAACAATGAAAATGGCAACTTGTCTTCTGTTGAAGATCCATTTCTTCCAGCATGCTGGCCACATCAACAATATGACACCTGTAAAGCAAAACATGATTGACCTGTCTTAAAAAGTGTCTGTTTAGGGTGTAAGGTTTGCAGTGAAATGAAGAAAATAGGAGTACATTACTTCAAAGTACTGTAGAAGGATACATTTATGTCCTGAGTGGACAAACTTTTCTGTTGATTTGATTTATTTAATATTCAGTACATTCTGTTATCTCCCCCCACAGCGGAGGACTAAACAAGGCTGAGCTTCACCGGAGGAATCCCACTCCTCACCACCATCTGATTTTCAACAAAAGGTTGGGCTGCACTGGAGGAGTCCTGCTCCTCACCACCGGCTGATTTTTGGCTGTTAGTACTGAAGGAAGGTGCTTCAACCAGTCAACAGCCAGTAAGAAAAAATGCACTGAAATTCAAAATCAGACAAAGGGAAGAGCAGCATAAAAACACTGCTTTCTAATACTGAAGGGTCACAAGATTGGGGGTTGGAGAGCCAAGGGCTGTGAGCAGACCACTCTCTCCCCACACTGTAGGACTACAGAAGGCTGGGCTGCACCAGAGGAATCCCACTCCTCAAAACCAGCTGATTTTCAACAAGTGGCTGGGCTACCCCGGAGGAGTCCCGCTCCTCCCCACCTGCTGATTTTCCACAAAAGGCTGGGCTTCACCAGAGGAGTTCCACTCTTCAGCACCAGCTGATTTTCAACAAAATGCTTGGCTGCACCAGAGAAGCCCTGCTCCTCACCACCAGCTGATTTTCAACAGTTTGTTCAGAATTAAGGTAATTCAGCCAATTGGCAGCCAGTAAAAAAAAAAAAAGGTGCTGAAATAAAAAATCGGACAAAGGGAAGAGCAGCATTAAACCACTGCTTTCTAATACTGAAGGGTCATAAGATCGGGGGTCAGAGAGCCAAGGGTTGGGAGCAGACCACTCTCCCCCACACCAGAGAACTGCAGAAGGCTGGGCTGCACCGGAGGAGTCCCGCGCCTCACCACTGGCTGATTTTAAACAAACATCTGGGCTATACTAGAGGAGTCCCACTCCTTACCACCAGCTGATTTTCAACAAAAGGCTGGGCTACACAGGAGAAATCATGCTCCTCACCACTGGCTGATTTCAACAAAAGGCTAGATTGCACCAGAGGAGTCCTGCTTCTCACCACTGGCAGATTTTTGGCTATTTGTTCAAAAAGAAGGTGCTTAAGCCAAATCAGCAGCCAGTAAAAAAAAGGCACAGAAATTCAAATCCGACAAAGATAAAAGCGTTGCTTTCTAATACTGAAAGGTCACAAGATCGGGGTTGGAGAGCCAAGAGCTGTAAGCAGACCACTCTCCTCCCACACTGGAGGACTATAAAAGGCTGGGCTGTACTGAAGGAGTCCCACTCCTCAAAACTGGCTGATTTTCAACAAATAGCTGGGCTGCACTGGAGGAGTCCTGCTCCTCACCACCAGCTGATATTCAACAGAAGGCTGGGCTGCACCAGAGGAGTCCTTCTCCTCACCACCTGCTGATTTTTAACAAAAGGCTGGGTTGCACTGGAGGAGTCCCACTCCTCACAACCAGCTGATTTTCAGCTGTTTGTTCAGAAGGAAGGTGCTTCAGCCAATTGGCAGCCAGTAAAAAACGGCGCCGAAACTAAAAATCAGACAAAGGGAAGAGCAACATAAAAGTACTGCTTTCTAATACTGAAGTGTCATAAGATCAGGGATCAGAGAGCCAAGGGTTGTGAGCAGACCACTCTCCCCCCACACTGGAGGACTACAGAAGGCTGGTCTACACCAGAGGAGTCCCGCTCCTCACCACCGACTGATTTTCAACAAAAGGCCAGGCTGCACCGAAGGTGTCCCACTCCTCACCACTGGCTGATTTCTTTTTTTTTTTTCAATTTAAAGTTTATTCACCACATTTTTCACATTACAGGAGGCAGTAATGAATATTTTGACATGAGATTTGTAAGACAAGTCATACTGCCCCCAACCCTTCCCTCCCTCCTCCCCGCACAGCAGTCCATTCTAATACTGTTATCACCCACTAACTACCTTTACCAAGAATAAATAGGTTGGTAACCTTGACCACACATTATTTCATAGCCACCGTAATTAGAGTATGAAGGGGATCCCAGATAACCTTATACCTATGTACTCCATTTTGAAGGCTGGCAATAGCCTTCTCAGTACGTATATTTGCTAAAATCTCATTGAGCCACTCCTGATATGTTGGACAGGTCCCTTCTTTCCAATGCCTAAGAACGATTTTTTTGGCCGAGAGTGCAACCATGGATATATGAAATCTCTGGATTTTAACTTTTATGGAAGACAGATCCCCCAACAGGCAAATATCCGGTATAAAATAGTCCTGTAAACCCAGTAAAGGATCCAGGTTGGCTTTTATAAGCTCCCATAACAAAGCTATCCGGGGACACGACCAAAATAGATGAAAAAGTGACCCTGTGTCCTGGGAACACTTATTGCACCTATCGGTATCGAGAAGGCCCCATTTCACCAGTTTAGTTGGGGTATAGTACAAATTATGTAGGATGTGAAACTGCATGAGACGTAATCTATCTTGGGATACATATTTATGACAATACATCCAGAGGACGAGCCAGTTAAAAGTATATTGGGGAGAGTCACATGATGCAGTCCACCGAGTAGCACTCTCTTTCGTGAGCTCCTGCCCCCCGTCAGTTTTAATATCGATTTAACAAGGACTGAGAACTTGTTTTACTACTCTCTAACTGGTGGAAGTCTTCTGAATGATCGGTGCTTACCCGATGGAGGCCAGATGGAAACAGAGATGAAGAAGAACCCCCCTAAGCACACTCCTCCAACTACACCTGAGAAGGCCCCGGAAAAGCCTAGGGCCTCTACCGCATCTCAGATACATCCTATCAGTACCGGGAGTATGGAGTCAGAACCTCTCACTCTTGCCAAATTTTTAGAGGAGTTTCAGCCTTTCAGAGCAGAAATCCAGAATATTGCAGGAGAAATTAAAAGCATTTCCAATGCCTTGGAATCCCTCTCCCAGAGAATGTCAGACAACGAAGCACGCATTCATTCCTTGGAGCGCAAGCAAGAGCAATTTAATCCTGAGCTGGTGGCCTTGAGGCAACGAGCAACCAGAATGGAAAACAAAGTAGAGGATCTTGAGGGCCGAAGTCGCCACAATAATGCGGTAATAATAGGCTTGCCTGAGCAGGAGGAAGGTACAGACCCTATTAAGTTTACCAAGCATTTTATCAAAAAAATCGCCGGTCCTACCCCCTTCGGCTCTGAATACTCTATTGAAAGAGCCCACAGAGCGTTACATCCAATGCCGCCACAAGGAGCTGCCCCCAGGACTTTTATTTTCCGATTTTTAAACTACCAAGAGAAACAGCACTTCTTGACTAAAGTCCGAGAAGCCAAGGAACTTACGTGGGAAGGAGCCAAACTGAGGATAGCGCAAGACTTACCTTTCTCAGTATGTCAAAAATTAGCTGCTTATCATCCTTTAGCCACGAAATTAATAGCGGCTTGTATTAAATTTAAAGTGGGCTACCAGGCCAGATTTCAAGTTCTGGTCTCTGGCTCTTGGATCTCATATGATAATGCGGAATCTGAGGCTGCTGAGCTCAAGACTACATTCCCTGATTTATTTCACAATACCTGAACCAAGGATGATTGTGCCTTAGGTGACAGCTCCAATATCAGCGTATAATATCTGATTTTGATTATGTTAAGTGGCTGGCGAAGGAAGGCAGTACACCCTGCTCGTCTCTGATCTTGTATACGCTTTTTTTTTCCCTTTTCGTTGCTTTCTTTGTTTCGTAAGTGATGGGAGTTAAATTACAAGATCTGCCTCGGAATTCATGTCAGTATCTGTTTCGGTGCCTGCCAAATCTTTTAAATTAAAGAGGACCTATAACCAGCCAGCTAGCATTGTCTTGCACCGCAAATGGTCCCGAATAATATTTCAGTATCTGAGGCAGGTGCGAAGGCAATCTGCTTGATGGTTCGATTGTCATTTAATCTCTGAAGCCATGCCTGATTTTGGAATGGAGACTAGAAAGGATGGACCGTGTGGCTATCTTCCCCAAGGAAATATTGGTTTTCGATATCCAGTCTGATTCTGCATTATGGACATTTTGCCGCTAGATGACACCAGAGACTGTCGATTTCCTTTCTATGGTTTACATTTCACTTTTGCACTGGCTTCTTGTAGTAAAAAGTTTTTGATGGAAGTAAATCTTCGTATTTTTTGGTTTTTACATAGGGATGTATGATTGGAATATTTCCCTAGTACAGTTTTGAGTTTCCAATGGGCTGCTAATATAAGCCCTGTATGTCTAAGTTTTATGTAATTGGAAACTCATTATAATGGAAGAGGCTGTGATGTAATTCCTCTCGAGACCCCTTCTTATTTTTGTTGACCTGGAAAGGCAAGACAAATTTTGTTTCTACAAAGTACACTCCTTCCTTCCTTACCCACCTCCCTTTTTTTTCCTTTCCTCCATCCTTATTATATAAGGTCCTGAGGGGTCAGCATATTCTAATGTTTGTGTTTTTAGAAATATTGTATATGGATGAGTATTACTTACCTGTACTTTTGTACCAGTCGGTTAGAGTGGGCATAAGAGAATTAGACGGTATAATATAATAGTCTAGTGGTAATAGGTGGGGGGCCGGGGTGGCAGGGAGATGTCTAGGTGAGCTGGTTGTCATGTACCGTGAGATTATGGGGTAGGAGTGGGAGGGGGCTGGGTTCTATAGTGGGCTATTGTGGTTGTTTCTTGGGGGTTTTGATATTGGGGTTTGGCTGTCTAGGGGTAGAGGGAGGGTGGGCTGGCGCAGCAGATACCTCATAATGTGCAACAAAAACACTATGTACGAGTAAAGAAGGGACTTTAGGAAGGTACCTAGGGTCTTAATGACCAATGATTAATAATATTCTGTTCAATACATGGAATGTTAAAGGGGCTAGGCATAAAACCAAGCAATATAAGATGCTGAAATATCTAAGTCACTTAAAAGTGCATGTTATGTTTTTACAAGAAATGCACCTACTCAATCATGAAGCTGATAAGCTAAGAAGGCAGCAGGTGGGACAGGTCTTCACTGCACAGGGTAACACTCAAATTAGGGGAGTCATGGTTCTTCTAAATAGATCGATTCCTTTCAGGCCTATCCAAAGTATTGCCAATCCCTCTGGGAGGTTTCTATTTGTGAAGGGTAAGTTGCATACTTTGGCTATTGTGTTGGGTAGTGTGTACAGGCCCAATGCTAACACTCCAGGCTTCTTTATGAAAATACTGGAAGTCCTTAACCCTTTTTTGGGCATTCCTATGATTATAGGGGGAGATTTTAATCTGGTATTTGATTGCCTGGTAGACAGGTCTGGTCGAGTTTCCCATGGCCTTTCCCCTGCCCAAAGAGCATTCAGGGACCTTGTAGACTCTGCAGGGCTTTGTGATGTATGGCGTGTGCTCCATCCCAAGGTCCGGGAGTACACATATATCTCGCCAGTACATGGCACTTCCTCGCTGATTGATTACATTCTCATTTCTCAAACATTGCTGTCCGGGGTTCTAGATTCCAATATTGTCTCTGGCCCACTTTTGGATCACTCAGCCGTAGTATGTACAATATCCCTGTTTTCTTTTCCGAAAAAAGGGGGTAGATGGAAGCTGAATAATCAAATTCTCAAAGAACCTACTAAGGTTGATTATATAGCATCCCAAATTCAACAGTTTATGACCTTAAATGCTAACACTACATGACGACCTGATATGGAATGGGGCTCTCTTAAAGCATTCCTTAGGGGCATTTTAATTGGCCTAACTTCAAAAAGGAAAAAAGAGTGGGAAAACAAAGTCTTTTGTCTTTTTTCCCAAATTAGGAACATGGAATGTTGTCTTTCCCCAGCTTCTTCTGAAACATTTAAGCAGGATCTAATCAAATTAAGGGATGCTTACCTTGATCTCTTAAGAGAGCAAGCCGAGTTTGCTATTCTAAGAACCAATGCTGTTTATACAGACCAAGGGGAGAAAACTGGGCGGCTGTTAGCAATGCGTGATAAGCAATTAGAATCAGCCAGATTTATTGCAGCTGTCCGCTCTTCAGAAGGGGGATTCCCTCAAAACTTCACCTCCGGAGATAGTAGATGTATTCACTACATATTTCCGGGATCTATATGGTCCCATGGTTAATCACCCCTCCGACGAGGATGTGCAAAGATATTTGACAGATTTGCATTTACCCTCCCTCTCTAAATCTCAACAAGATGCGCTTACATCTCCTATTTCCGAGGATGAAATATCTGCGGTAATTAAATCTCTCCCGTCTGATAAAACCCCAGGCCCTGATGGATTTTCTTCTAATTTTAATAAAATATTCTCCAAGCAATTAACCCCCATTCTGCTGTCCCTTTTTCAATTTCTTCTCTTGGGTCAGGGGTCTGATCCTTTCCTTTTTGAGGCCTTTATTGTTTTACTGCCCAAACCAGACAAACCACAAGACCTTGTCTCAAGCTACAGACCCATATCTTTAATTAACCATGACATTAAAATCTTAGCTAAGCTATTAGCAGACCACATGAGTGTAGTTCTCCCTTCGATAATCGGAGAGGAGCAGGTGGGTTTCATGAAGGGAAGATCATCTGTTGATCATTTACGAACCCTCGCTCACATCTTCTCGGCCTCCAAGGATGTCGTCACCCCAATGGCCTTGGTTTCTTTGGACACCGAGAAGGCCTTTGATAGGGTTTACTGGAATTACCTGTTTGTGACAATGGAGGCATTTGGTTTTCCCTAACAAATTTCTGAGTTGGGTGCGTTCACTATACTTATTTCCCTCCTCCAGAATCTCTTGTAATGGAATGATTTCCAGTCCGATTAAACTCCATGTGGGAACAAGGCAGGGGTGTCCATTGTCCCCGTTGCTTTTTAATATCTATTTAGAGCCTCTTATCCAGAGGTTAATAAGAGCCCAGAATGTCCCAGGTATTCTCCTACACGGCATGTGGTCAAGGTTGCAGCATATGCAGATGATCTTCTTTTGCATATAATCAATCCCACCACCTCTATTCCTGCTATTCTTAATACAATAAAGAAATTCAGCAAGGTCTCAAATTATAAACTTAACACGGGGAAAACCTTAGTTTTTCCTCTGAATCACAGGGTGTATAAACAAGAAATCATTACCTTTGGGGGCTTGCCTGGCAGCCTAATTCCATCAAATATCTGGGAATTATGCTAACCTGGAGTAGTACTCAGTTTAAACAGTTAAATTTGGATTTATTGGCCCAGAAAATAGATCAAGACCTCCACAGATGGACACTTCTCCCTCTTTCCTTATGGGGTAGGATCAATCTGATTAAAATGAATGTCTTTCCCCGTCTTTTTTATCTCCTTAATATGCTGAACATTAACCTTCTGCTGTCCTGGTTTAAAAAAATTGATAGAATGTTTTCCTCTTTTATATGGGGGTACAAAAAATCCAGAATGGCCTTCTGTAAATTGGCTGCTCCCAAAGACAAAGGAGGGTTAAAGCTTCCGCATATGAGGCTGTATTACTGGGCCAGTCAGGCCAATAAATATCTTCAGTGGTTGACAGCAGAGCAGCAACTAGCACACTCCCTGTATACCCTGATCTGGCTTAGAGTGGAGTTGGATAGTATTAAGAAACACGGTCTCCTCCCAGGTGCACTGTTGTGTCGCTCATGTCCCACTCCCAGCTGTGTGAGTTTCTTAAATATGACAATACCAAGGACCTACATCAGCCAGTAATTGGTAACCCTAATCTGAAATTGGATAATAAGCCTCTATCTTTTAATTGGCTTCCTTCTATAAAATACTCCTTGTTAAAAGATTTTATTACGGCTGATAGACAATGGTGTTCCTCTGTGGAAATTTCACATAAGTTTAGGATTCCTGGTATAAATATTTTCAAGATTTATCAGCTACGGCATTGTATGTTAAAAATATTTGGGGCTACTCCACCTCTCCCCGAACAGTTTAATTTTCAGGTTTCTCTTCTGGAGTTGGTTGGAATGCCCCATGCGGTGTCGAAAATATACAGTACCTTATTTGCATGGGCATATCCTGATAACTTTGCCCCTGTCTCTTACTGGTCTTCCCTTTTACCAGACAAGGAGTTCGATTGGTCACTTATCTGGCATAACTGTCATAAATTTCTATTCCAGGACAGACTTAGATTAATGCAATTAAAAATTTTACATAATATCTATTATACTCCACAGAAATTGGCCAGGATGGGTGCAGTGTCTTCTCCCCTCTGTACAAGATGCAGGTTGCAGCTGGGGGACTCTCTGCATATTTTCTGGCGATGCCCCAAAGTTGCCCCGCTCTGGACTACCATAAAACAAAGAGCTGACCCACTTTTAGGGCTTTCAGAGTTATTCACACCTGAAATATGTCTCTTGGGGGATTTTTCAGCTATTACAGTAAGGTGTAGGAAATATTATATGGCACTAATTTCCATGTCTGTTAAAAAAGTGGTTCTCAGGCATTGGAAAGACTCTGATAACTTGTCTTATCTAGAGTGGCTCCAGGAGCTTCTTGCAAATCTCAGAACAGAGAGAACCATTGCAAGTCTTTCCAATAAACTTAAGAAATTTAACACAATATGGGGATCTCTTCAAGCCCTGTACTCCTTGCAAGTGTGAAACACAGCCTTAAAAAAGCACATGATGTTACCCGGTTGGTATACTGCTGCGTCAGGAATGGAGGGGGCATAGGGTGGGGGGTGGGTAAGGAGAGAATGAATCAGTTCAATGTGTATGGTAATCATATTTTACTACACTAAACGTTTTCTTTTGGATTTATTCTCTGTATTGTAAACTTTAATAAAAGTTGAATGGAAAAAAAAAAAGTATATTGGGGAAAAAATGAAACCCAAAAGTTAGTGGGGCCACTACCGCATTCAAACCACCATTGGAACAACACCTAATAAATCTTAGAGATCACACCTGAGGAGATGAGAAAAGGAGAATTCAGATACCAATACAAAGGCCACTGGACAGGGTGGAGTGGCCCCAAGAACCGTGGTTAACAAGTGCCTCAATTGAAACACTTTAAAAACCTGAGGTTCCGTAATTTTGAACTTGTAAATGAACTCAGGGAATGAGAGCCAATCTCCAGCTTCGTCCAAAAATGAGGATACTATCCCTTCTCCTAAATGAGGCAACCATAAACAGGAAATTTTCTGTTTGTTTATGGTGAAGGCCGGGAAGTTCCAAATGGATTGAGCGAGATCTTTACTTTGATTATAACGCAGAAAGGAGCACAATTGCGAGTGTACTCTTAGTGAGGTTATGATGGTTGGACATTTGTTAATATTCTGCAACTGAGAATTTTTTAGATAAAGCATGGTCAAAGGGTCCATGTTCATAGATTGGATAAAGTCTAATTCAATCTTGAGCCAAGCCGGGTTCATGTTATCCGGGCCCAGTCTTACCCATCTCAGGTATTTAGCCAAATGACTAGCCCAGTAGTAGATGGGCAAGTAAGGAATCCGCAGCTCCCCCTCTTTTTTGGGTGCAGCTAGCTTGTGATATGCCAGCCTAGAGGTCTTATTCGACCATATAAACTTGGTAAAAAGTTTATGTGTTTTCTGAAACCAAACTAAGGGGACAAATGAGTTAAGATGTGACAGAGGATAAAATAAATGGGGAAACACATTCATCTTAATTATATTAATACAAACCCATAAAGATAATGGGAGTTTGTCCCATCTCTCTAGATCTTGAGTGATCCCCTGCAAAAGAGGGTCCAGATTTTCTTCAAACCACAAGGAAAGATTACATGTTAATTTTATACCTAAATACTTAATAGCCTGGGGTGACCAGCATAATCCCAAAGAGATAATGTCAGTCTTGAAAACTTTATGGTTAAGAGGGAAAAAGGATGTCTTATTGGGATTTAACTTGTAATTTGAGAAACTACTAAATCTATTAACCTCCCTTAACATGTTCGGGATAGATGTTACTGGGTTAGCCAGATGTAAAAGGAGGTCATCAGCGTACACTGTTATTTTCACTACCTCATTCCTAATGGGAATACCTTGTATTCCTTCATTGTTGAGAATATGTTGAATAAGGGGTTCCAGATAAAGATTGAAAAGTAGTGGAGAGAGAGAGAGAGAGGGCATCCCTGCCTCATACCTGACCACAGTGTGAAAGACTTGGAGAAGGCCTCATTCCCTGAAATCCTCACTGGAGGAGACCGGTAAATTGCCTTGATCCAATCTATGAACATGGATGGGAATCCAAATGCCTTAAGGGCTTGAAATAGAAAAGTCTAATTAACCCGATCAAATGCCTTCTCAGCGTCCAGGGAGACCAACCCCATAGGATATATGGCATCCTAGAAGACATGCGAGAGGGTACGCAGGTGGTCTGAAGATGCACGACCTCTCATAAATCCCACTTGAGACATACCCATGAGATCTGGGAGGACCAGGGTTAGTCTATCTGCCAATATCTTTGAGAGAATTTTGACATCTTGATTCAGCAAAGATATTGGCCTATAGCTCTGAACCAGTTCTGGGTCCTTGTCTGGTTTAGGTAACAAAACTATCAACGCTTCAAACAAATGTGCATCTGCCATCTCTCCAGAAAAAATATGCAAATAGAGACGATGCAGCACAGGTAGTAATTGTTCCCTGAAAACTTTGTAAAATAAGGCAGAAAACCTGTCTGGACCCGGGACTTTACCCACAGGCAAGTCCTTTATAACAGCAGCTATTTCTTCCTGTGATAAAGGGGAAGATATGAATATCTTTTGGGAGTTAGATAGTAACGGAAGATGTGCTTCCCTGAGATACTCCTCCAGTTTTTGAATGGGTGGAGGACTATCCATATCCCTATAATTGCTCATAAAAGTAGCAAACTCCTGGACTACCTCTGAGGGGGATACCTTCAGGGTCCCATCTGACTGTGACCTTATTGGGGGTATAAATCTTGCTGACTCTTGTTGCTTTAGATGTAAAGCCAGCAGGTGCCCCGCTTTTTCTCCTTGATCTGTAAAACTGGCCTTTGTGTGGATTATAGCCAGCTCTGCCTTTTCTCGTAACATTCCCAAGTATTTATCTTTATTTATTAATAGCTTCTGTGACTCCTCTTGAGAAATTTTATCTGGCTGTATATTTTCTAATGCCCGTATCTGGGACAAGAAGGACAATAACTCCATTTCCTGTGCCCTCTTCCTCTTTGTAGCTAGACTAATGAGAATGCCCCTTATATACACCTTAAAGGCTCCCCATAAAATATCCAGCCTTGCACTATCTATTGGGTTGGTGGAAAAGAAAAAGCCTATCTGCTTTTTCACCAATCCTCAATACTTTTCATCTTTTAGTAATTGTTCATTTAATTTCCATCTGGTCTCTCTTTTGGGAATGTTAAGGAAAGCCAGATTACCCAGGACGAAGGAATGATCCAATATTGGACCCAGTTGGATCAAGGTGGACAATACCCCCGGCAAGAGCTCATGAGAAACTAACAAGTAGTCAATGCAAGATTGCGTGCCATGTACTGGTGAACAGTAAGTATATTCCCTAATATTAGGATGTGTGGCTCTCCAGACATCACACAACCCACACTGATCCATCCTTTCCTTAAAGGCCCTATGCCCAGGGGACAGTCCCCTCGACCCAATGCTCGATCTGTCAAGATTTGGATCAGAGACCAAACTAAAGTCTCCCCCTAAGATAATTGGAATAGGGAGTATAGGAAGGATCGTAGAGATCAGTTTCATGAAAAAAAGAGGGATCATCTGTGTTTGGTCCATAAATGCTACCTAGAACTAACGGCATGGCCCAAATATACCCTGAACTAAGACGTATCTGCCATCTCCATCCTTAAACACCTGAGAAGGGACAAATGGAATGTCTCTATCGATCAGTATCATGACCCCGCAACTATTGGTTTCCCCTGAAGCATAAAAAACCTGGCCTATCTGTTGTCTCCGTAGTTGTAATACTTCAGAATCCACTAAGTGAGATTCCTGTAAAAATGATATCTGGGCACGCAACAGACTCATGTGTTTAAGTAACTGGTATTGTTTCAGCTTTTTCCTCATCCTCTTCACATTCCAAATAGCAATATTAATATTCTGAGCCATCTATTATGTCAGGTATAAATCCAGAGGAGACATCTATCGTATACTGCAACCATGACCCAGGTGATTCTATTCCCCTGAACCTGCTGTGCTGATGTCCTGTCCCCAACCCTCCCTTATTAAGCCCCTGTCCCTCCCCACCACCCAAGTATCCTCGAACAATCCACAACTTCAGTAAACCAAGAACATTGTCCAAAACCACCCACCCAAACCCCTTATTACACAACGCTCAGCAATACTCCGTTTTCTACTCCTCCCCCAGCCCCCCGGAAAACCGTCCCCAAACCCTACATGATTTATAATCCAATCCCTCTTTTTGGGATGTTAATAATAAAGAAGGAGAGAGGACTCAACGTTATTGCAGTACAGGCCATTGTATCCCTCTCCTTTCCCCTGATGAAAGCCATTGAAAGCAAACCAGCAATAGTAAGGCATCACCACTAGAAACATCGTGGCTGCTAGGGCATGTGGCTTGCTAGATATGAAAAGGCACCACATGGTGCGAGGTCAGGAAGCCAGCCACAGCAATACATAAAATTCGCCATGCGGCCCGCTGTCTCAATAAACTCTCCAGCCCCATAGGGACAGGCCCCCGTTCCTCTCCTTTAATTTGTTGTGCCCTTGCACCAGTAAACCCCCACTTTTCTCCGGCCTTAGCGACCGTTAACACTTAATGCATGAAACACAAGCTCCCTCCTGTGTTGCAAATGTGTAACTGAACACTGGTGCTTTACAAGGGAAAGGACATCACAGCCCTTGCAATTAAATTCCCCCAAAAGCCATAAACTTTTACCAGGCCCATTCTTACCAAACTCTTACAGGGGAAGGGGAGACTAAATATTACTGAGTTGGCTTTGTTTTCCTCCAAACACGAAAACTAACAAGAAATCTCTTAATTAGATGAAACCCCAGACCCAGACAAAACAAACAAGAATATGTATCCATAATTGGGTCACTATGAAAACAGAAGGGTCCCTTCTGCCCCTTAATCGGGCTGAAATGAGAGTCCAAGAATGTTTAACCGCTTCTTTCCGGAAGATTCCTTTGCATGAATGCCCATCCTTCTCAGATTGATTCTCGTCTTGTCAGGAAAGTCCAGAGGCCTTTCATGTGTCACTAAAGAGATCTGGCAGGGATACTTTTAAACCAGCAAGCGTTGCCTCAGGATCTTCGTAGGCAGCCCAGGAACCAGCCACCTGTACCTGTAGCCTGGCCGGGTATCCCATACGAAATTTAAGTCCAGCAGCAATGACTTTTGAGACAACCGGATGAAATGCCACATGTTTCAAACAGACTGAACCTGAAATATCTTGCGCTATTCTAAGCTTAGCTTGCTTCCAACGAACTTCTTGGAGTTCTCTTACTTTGTACAGAAAATGTTGCTGCTCTAAAAAATTTAAGAAATGACAATTATAGGTCGGGGCGTTGCTTCAGGAGGGGGCTTCAGTCTTAATGACCTGTGGGATCTCTCTATAATATATTTGGCCCCAAATGGGGAAGGGCCAGCAATCATCTCCACCAGCTTCTGGGTAAAAGCAATGGTATTCTGGCCCTCCTCTCCCTCCGGTAGCCCAAGGATCACTACATTATTTCTCCGGCTGTGACCTTCGAGGTCTTCAAGCTTAACCTCAAATCTGGACAATTTCTGGCACATAGCTGCCACCTCAGGCTCGAATCTTTCCACTTGCTTCTCTAAAGAGAAGATCCTAGTCATGTTGTCTGAGGTAGCAAGAGTAATCTCTTCTATTTTTCTCATGAGCGACTTCATTTCTGATGCCATCTCCTTAATCTCATCTCTAAATGGTTTGAATACTTCCAGAAATTTAGACAATGTGAGCGGCTCCTGATCCGCACCTTGATTCAAAGTGTCTCCCTTCTCTGCTCCACTCGAGGCCCGGGATTTTTTGGGGGCCTTTTCTGGTGTAACTGGCGGGGTGTGTTTCTGCCGTTGCTTTTTCATGTAGACATCCATTCTCTCTCAAAATTGCCCTGCAAGGGCATGAAGTTATAGGGAACCAGAATAGCACAAATTATTAGGTTAAGAGATCGAGAAAATATACCAGATAACAATTAGAAAGAGACGGGAGGCTGGAGCTGTACAGAGGAGCGACTCCGGTAGCTTGCATCCCATGGCCTCCCACCACCGGCTGATTTCAACAAAAGGCTGGGCTGCACCGGAGGAGTCCTGGTCCTCATCACCGGCTGATTTTTGGCTGTTGTTTGGAATGAAGGCTTAAGCCAATCGCCAGCCAGTAAAAAAAAAAAGACACAGAAATTCAAAATCAGACAAAGGGAAGAGCAGCATAAAAGCGCTCATTTCTAATACTAAAAGGTCAGAAGATCAGGGTTCAGAGAGCTGAGGGTTGTGAGCAGACCACTCTCCCCCTACACTGGAGGACTACAGAAGTCTTGGCTGCAGTGAAGGAGCCCCCACCCCACTACTGGCTTATTTTCAACACAAGGCTGGGCTGCACTGGAGGAGTTCCATTCCTCATCAACGGCTGATTTTTGGCCTGCCCACCCTCCACTGCTTCCACACACTTTTAATTGCACAAACTAGAAGGGAGGAGTATTAGGCACTGTCCAGGGGAGGACTGATGGAAATTATGGATGCATGTACATTTAAATTTTTTGTTCTGGGCAGGGAAATTATGTGGGTGTGGGCAATTTAAATAAGAAAATATGTTTGAAACTTGGCATTGCTTGATCAGGGCAATTTAAGTAATGATCATATGTTTGAGGCTAGATAAGGAAAATATATGTGGTAATATCTATTATAGTTAGGGAAGATCTGAGCATGGTTAGGATAGAGGGAATTGTGAAAATACAGTGCTGGGGATCATGCTAACATTGAAAGTACAGGGTGGGGATATAGAACAGCTTAGTAGTTGGCAAGGGATTTAGAACAGAAGAGGTACTGCAGCTGGGGTTTTTACAAGCAATTGTAATTAAATAATTACAGTTTTAACTATTTTTGCAGTTTTACTGTTAAGTATATTAGAACAATTGGAATTGTTAATGTTGCAGTTAAGACTTAACTCCTACAGATATCCATTTACAGTTTTAACTATTCTGCAATTGTTAGAGGTTTAAAATCAATGTGAGTAGGTAAATAAAGAAAAGAGCATTCTTCTTCTTTTTAAAAGACTAGGGTGACCAAATGGAAAGACAAGGAAGTTGGAGAGGAAGCCAGCCAAGAGATCAAGCAGGTCTTGGAGATGGGCTCTGAGCCACTAGTGCAAGAGGCAACGTTGGAAGGTTGGGAGGGTGCAATGGATGTGGGACAACCATTGTATTAGATATAGCATGGCGGTGGGGGGATGCATGATGTGTAGGTGTCTTACACAGCTGAAAGAGGAGGTGGGGTGGTTGAGGTGGGAATTAAGCTGGATGAGGGAGTGGGACAGGAGAGAGGATTGGAGTGGGCTAGATGGAGCACCAACTGATGAAGGGGTGCAAGTGAGTACATAGCAGGGGACTCAGGGGTCTTAAGAACAGGAGTAGAGATAGACCAGAGGGATCAAGGAGAATAACAGGTAGTCAGAGCAAGAAGGGTAAAGCAAGCACAGGCAGGCACTAGGAGAAAAGAAGAAAAACAGGAGGGGATGCATCAGACAGTAAGCTCCTGAACAAGGGTGCACCACAGGTGAACAGATTCTCACCTTTGGAGACCCATGAAGATGATGGGAAGGATAGAGACTGTGAGGAAACCTCTGGAGACCAAGGAGGGGTTAAGGAAAAAGACTGCACTTGTGAAAGTGGTGTGGGGGATGCACCTTTGGGGGGAACCTTGAGGGTAGATGCCAATTGACATCCGGGATGGGAGGAGACACACTCATAACTGGGTTGCAACCCACAAAAGCAACAGAGAGGGAACCTATAAAAACCTCAGTTGGTGGGAGGAATAGCAGAGTGGGGAAAGAGGAGGCTACCTGTTCTCAAGAGAAAACTGATGGTAATGGGGCAAGACAAGCACAAAAGGAGGTGATTTGGGTGGAACTCATGACACAGGAGGCCAGGATGATGGGAGTTGGAGTGATACCAGTAGTAGTGGGAAGGGGGATGAATACCAGGATGTGGACAGAATGCAGGGGAAGGAAGTGGACAAGAGGGATAAGGGTACCAAAGAGGATAGTGGGATGAAGGAAAAGAGGTGGGAAAAGGAAGACCAAAAGTACAAGCAGAGGGAAAATGGTAAAATGGTCTTGCTAACTGGGAACTCAGTTATTAAGTGAATCAGATGAGGTGGCAAGGGGGATGGGAGTAGTGCAATTTGGGTTGAGTGCATGCCAGGAATGATGGCACTTGAGGTACTTCAGGTGAGGCACAACATTCCCTCATGCGGTAAGCAGCAAGGTGGGATGCCTCATTTGGTGCTGCACTTGCACACCAATGATCTGGAAGGGAATATTCTTAAGGAGATGCATGGCAAGATTCAAGGAGCTTGCCAGGGTATGTAGTTGGGAGTTCCAATCTATTGTTTCCTCGGCAAGCCTTGTGCCAAATGCAAGTACATAGGTTGAGGATTGAGGAATTCACCTCATGGCTGACAGATTGGTGCAAGCAGATGGAGATTGTGGTAGGGGTTGGGGATCAACATGGGAAGAAACACATGAGCCTATATGCCCTGGACAGACTGCACCTCAACAAGGAGGGATCAGCAGTACTTAAGAGGAAGCTGGGGGAGTTTATCAAAAAAACATATAATTTAAACTGAATGGGGGGTAAGGGAACGTCAACCCAAGGAAACAAAAGATAGGGAGGACATCCTGCCCCCCCCAGGGTGGTGATATAGAGTTAAGGAATAGTTCAACTAAGGAAAAGGTTAGGGGCCAAGAGGGTAGTGAGAGAATAGAGGAGTAAGGTGGAAGGGTAGAAAAGGATGGCAGGGTGGTAGGGGGCATATGGTGGAAAGAATTATCCGCAAATGCCAGGAGGTTGGGGAACAAAATGCTGGATTTGGGGGGCATAATGGCGGACGAGGGCCTGGACACTGTGGCTATAATTGAGACCTGGTGATCAGGGCATCATACTTGGGAGACAGGGATCCTGGGGACAGACTGTTTAGAAAGGACAGTACTGGAAGAAAATGGGGTGGGGGGTAGCATTGTACATCAAGGACAACATTAATGCAATGGAAGAGCAGGAGGAGCAAGGGAAGATGGAGGTCCTGTAGGGTCACACTGGATAAACTGACTGGAGCATCATTAAGACTAGGGGTGATTTAAATACCTCCTACACAGTGAGAGGAAGGGTATAGGCTGCTATTGCAGACAGTTAAATGGATGGCTCTCAAGGGGGAGCTCCTGCTTGTGGGGGACCTAAACCTTCCAGATGAGGACTGGGATATTCCAACTACAGCATCAGCCAGGAGCAGAGAGATCCTCAAGTCACTACAAGGTACAGTACATTCATGCAGCAGCTAGTTAGGGAGCCCACTAGGGAGGTTAACATACTGGACGTGGTTCTCACCAATGGGGAAAGTGTGGAAGAAGTTGTTGTGGGTGACAGCCTAGGTAAAAGTGACCACAATACAGTGAGATTCAGGGTGAGAGCGGGGATGGAAACAAATAGGATGAGAACGAAGGTCATGGAATTCAGGCAGACAGACTTTACCAGAATGAGGGAGATATTCAGGTAAGAAATGGAGGGAAATGGGAAAACAGGAGACATGGAGGAATTATGGGAATCATATTGGGGGGGTTAATGAAAGCCACTGAACTTTGTATAAAGAAAGTAAGAAAGAATAAAAAAGAAGGAGGCCAAGCTGGTTTACCAGGGAGGTGTTAAAGGCAAGTAGGGAGAGAAAAAGGGCATTCAGAACATGTAACAAAACCCAGAGAAAGGAGGACAGGGAGACTTTCAGAGAGAAGCTGAGGTTGGCAGGGCAGAAAATTAGGAGGGCTAAAGCTGACACAGAAGAGAAAATTGCTAGGCAGGCCGGTGGGGGGGGAATAAAACATTTTTTAGGTGTGTGCAAGAGAAGAGGAAGGTGAGGCTGAGGATAGACTGGGAGGGGGAGGAGGGAGTACCAGTGTAGGGGATTTTGAGAAGGCAGAGGAACCTAATAGCTTCATGGTGGAGGGGGAGGGAAGGGGATCAGAGTTAAGAGGGAGGGGAAGGGAACACAAAAGGGTAAATCTTAGCCTCTTCAGTGAAGACAGCATAAGAGAAGAACTAGGAAGGTTGAAGGTGGGCAAGGCAATGGGTCTGGACAGCTTGCACCCTAGGGTACTCTGGGAACTAAGGGAGGAGCTTGCAGCACCTCTGATGAGGCTGTTTAACTTATCCCTGTATACAGGGTGGGTGCCAAGTGACTGGAAAAAGGCTGATGTGGTGTCACTGCATAAGTGGGGGTAGCAAGGAAGAGACAGAGAATTATCACCCAGTCAGCCTCACCTCAATGGTGGGTAAGGTGATGGAGGTACTAATAAAGGAAAGAGTGTTAAACTACTTTGTGGATAGTGGACTGCAGGATGACAGGCAGCATGGCTTCAAAAATGGGAGGTCATGCCAGGTGAACCTAACAGAGTTTTTCAATTGGGTGATGAAGGTGATTGATCAGGGAGGGGCAGTGGACATGGCCTATCTGGACTTCAGAAAGGCCTTTAACACTGTCCCTCACAGAAAGCTGGTAAATAAGCTGGAAAGCATACGGGTGGGACAGAAAATAATTAGGTGGGTGGAAAACTGGTTGAAGAAAAGAAGCCAGAGGGCAGTGGTTAATAGGGAACATTCCAGGGAGATGGGGTGAAGAGCTCGGGTGCCCCAGGGGTTGGTACTGTGACCCCTGCTTTTTAATGTCTATATCAGTGATGTACAGTGAAGCCCACTAGGATGAAATGCAGTGTCACAGGTTTCCTGCACAACAAAAGGGATTAACTCCCATTGAAATTGCATTGTTTGCTGCAGTAACTCTACTGCAGAATTCTGCAGAGTTGGGCTTTATCCTGGTGAGCTTCACTGTAGCGGAGGGGTTACAGGGGAGGGTGTGCCTATCTGCAGATGATACAAAGTTCTGCAAGAGGGTGGACACCCCAGGGGGGGTGGAGGCTTTGAGGGAGGACCTAAAGGCTCTGGAAGGGTGGTCAGAAACTTGGCAGCTGAAATTCAATGCCAAAACGTGTACAGTAATCCACATAGGGCATAAAAACCCACAAACTGCTTACACACATGGGGGGAGGTAATTAAAAAAACTGAGCAGGAGAGGGATCTGGGGATTATAAAATCAAACAACCTTAAGACGGGTAGCTAATAGAATTATGGCATGCATAGAGAAGGGCATAACTAGCAGAAGGAGGGAGGTACTGATGCCTCTTTATAAAGTCATGGTGAGACCTCACCTAGAGTACAGGGTCCAGTTCTAGATACCTCACCTATGCAAGGACATAGATGGGATTGAAAGAGTTCAGAGAAGGGCAACCAAGATGGTGCATGGTATGCATTGGAAGCCATATGAGGAGAGGTGGAAGGAGTTGAATCTGTCCCCCTTGGAGACTAGAAGGGAGAAGGAGGACATGATAGAACATTTTAAGTATATGAAGAGGATTAATAAGGTCAGGGATGGGAGCTTATTTACAAGGAAAGTGGGGCTAAAACTACAGGTCATAGTCTAAGATTAGAGGGAGGAAGATTTAAGGGCAACATGAGGGGGTGTTACTTCACAGAAAGGGTGGTGGAGTCCTGGAACAAACTACTTGAGGAGGTGGTGGGGCTGAAACAGTGGAAGGATTCATGATGGCATGGTACAGGCCTAAGGGGTTGACCAATGCAAGGAAGGGGAGGTCCCTTGACAAAGGGGACAAATGGGGGGGTAAGGGGCAGATTCCATGAGCCAGAGAGGTTGTTTTCTGCCATCAGAGTTCTAGTATTCTATGATTCTATGATATCTGTTTATCTAATGTACATAACTTGTTTTATACTACCTCAATGTTGTTTGTTAAGTAGGTGATGTTTGATATGTTTTTTACTTGCTCTGTATTCAGTTCTATTTGTCTTTCTGTAATCGCCCCTTCCTCTTTCCTCCAGGATGCATCTGGAAACAAGTTGTTATCAACTCAATATGTCTTTCCTGGTGAAACTTTTAGAATAAATAAATAAATAAAAAAATAAATATAAGGCTGTAGACCTGTATGACCTACAGACCGTCATGTTGGCTCACACACACTACTACAGCATAAGATATATTTGTATTTACTCATACTTGGTATGATGTGCTTAGGAACTATTATTTAGCATGATTATTTGTGGTGCTTGTAAGCCATCTACAGCCTTTTGCCATAATGTTATGTTCAACATATTTCATGAATCGTTGTATTGTCACCCACAAGCAGCCTTAGTCAGCATAATGCTTATCAGTGTGTACGTGCAAAACCTGACTGTCTTAGGTGTATGCTGCCCATCAGTTTCCACCAATAGAATTGCTGCCTTTTGTTATTCTGCCTTTTGTGAGAGTCTGTTACTTAGTAACATACTTTTTTTGTTTCTCAGTATAATATTTCATGTAAGCCTGTTGTTCTCCGAGTTTTCCTGACAGCATTGCAGTGTTCATAGGTTTCTGGACTACCAGCAGGTACGCTGTTCTCTACATGTTTTGGGAATAAACTCTCTTCTATGATATCTGGGCTTTTGTGTCGTGTTTTGCCAACAGGTCTAGATCCTGCCATCCAACAAATTGGCGAGCACAGCAGGACCTGTTTGGACAGAACCAAACCAGTACACTAAAAGGTACACAGGTGAATGGGACAGGAATCACGAAGGTGCTCGAACCTATGCCCCCTGTTCACAACCCTTTTTCAGAAGACCACTTGGGACTCGTGCATTCCAAATGGGATAGGAACCACAAAGACATTAAACCTACACCCCTGTTCAACTTGCAGTGCAGCCCGGTAGGACTTCCAACCCAAAAACATGTGACTGTCTAACTGTTGACGTTAAGGTGAACCGGTACACCTCGGACACTCGGTTGGTGCAAGAGAAAGAGGAACCTTGAAAATGGCCATTAGTTCAGAGCTCAAATTAGACATCTTAAATTTCCTGACCTCCCATGGAGGTTGGAATGATTTCACACAGGATGCAAAATCGCAGGCTAATCTGATACTGTATGTCTGTAAGCTGTATTCAGAGAAAAAGCCTACAGCTAAGAAACATGATCAAAAAGAGGTCATGGTTGCAACACTATATACTGCATTACAAGCAGTGGAAATGGAGGTCATAGCTCTGAAAAAGGGGTTGGGCTCCAAAAGTAGTGAAGCAGGGAGCAATGGAGGGATCTGGCATGAAAAAATGAAAAGCTTGGAATGAGACTCAGACTGAACTTGGGAGTGTGGTACAGGAGAAGGATAGGGAAATTTTTAGGCTGAAAGAGGACTGTGAAAGTTTGCAGCAGGATAAGAGGCACATGTTACAGTTGAATGACTTACAAGTATGAATGAAATGTTATGAAGTGAGTATGATGAGTTGGAGGAGGAGTTTGAGAAATGTCAGAATGCACTGGACATGGAGTTTAGGGAAAATCACAAAGTGAGCACCACATACAGAGTTTTGCAGGATCATGTCAGTAAGGGACAGTACAGATGCAAAGTGGATCATTTGATGTGTAAACTTTAGCTGACAAAATTATGTCAGCAGTTGGCAATCCTTAAGGGTCATGAGACAGCTATGCTGTATGCCCCCACTCGACTTGTCCTCAGAAGGTGATGACAACAATGACAAAGGTATCCAAGATGACATAACCTGGGACATCGGAGGGGTGAGGCCTCATCCTCTGGTAGGAGCTTTGAACAAAAAGAACAAGGATGAGGTGGAAACCTTAATTCAAAGGGCAATCTCAAAAGCTGGGATCTCTGATTCTCAGGTGAAAGCACTGAAACAAGCAGTCAGTGATACGCTGAAAAAGGAGGTGGTGAAGCAGACCCTCCTTCAGGGCATGGCCACCGCTGCAGCCAAGGTGGTCGTCAAGACCATCACTGGGCAGGGAACAAGCTTGAATGCCTTGCAGCCTGCACAAGCCATTAAAAACATAGCCAACAAAACAGGCCGTATTGCCCCGGTGACAATCTCAGTTACCATTTGGAAAAGGTGCAGAACCAATGTGAAATGCTTAGCCTTGCAGCCAGGCACATGGTATAAGTTTTGAAACAGACGGTGGACACTACATTGTGGGCCAAGTTGCTGGATGGCACACATAATGACATCAGAGCCCCGTTTGACAAAGTCATGGCCCACCTCCTGGTGGCACACAACCCTAACATGGTCGGCGTGATGCTAGCGACTCAGGTGAAGCAGCGTGTCAAACAGCCTCCTGCCCAATATGAGAGGCACTTGTGGCTCACGTACAATGCAGGGTAGGATTTGGCTGGTGAACATCCAGACAAGGAATCAATTGAGTACAAATTCCTGTTCATGAAAAATCTTCAACCGGCCCTCCGTGAAAAAGTGGAAGTGGCTGTATTTCCCAGACAGGAAAACCTCCGTGAGATCATGGAGAAGGTGGAGCATGTGTATTAAGTCCATGTGAGGAACCTTGGCTCAGATTCTAAGCCCAAGGTGGCCATGGTACAGAGCAGTACAAATTCATCTACCCAGTATGTGGTAGAAGGGAAGTCCAAAGACTCCTAACAAGACAAATCCTTGTCCCAGAAGAGAGGTGGTTACAATATCAAGCAAAAGTATTGACAGAAGTTGAGCCAGAAAAAATTGCAAAGGGCAACGACGGACAAAAACAGTGGTCCAGGCCCTCATATAAATATCTGGCTGAAGAGAACACATGGCTTTGAAAGTTTCAGGCCAAGGTTCAATCTCTCACAGCCCAGTCTCCTGCAAAAGTCATAGCGGCCATTTCAACCACTTCCCCTTTGGAAGAGGAAGCCAATGGAGGTGGCCAGTCAAAATCTCCTTATGCAAAATCAGTACAGATGCTCCAAGAGGTGGGTCCTACCCTCTACAACACCTCACAGGAGCAAAATGGATCGGACTGATGGTGTCAGGCCCAAGTTCAAATTCTCACTTCTCTAGTTCCTGATGATTCCAGATGCCCATGTGTAGAGGAACTGGTTAGGGGCCTATAGCTTGAACTACTTCTGGACATGGGTGCTGCCATCTCCATGCTGCATCAGGATGATCCTCAGAACACCGGTTGGTCGAAGGGGAAGGCCACTTCTGCACAGACCTTCGAGAGGACCATTACAACTTATTGATCCAAGTCAATACCAATAACTATCAGTACCTTAGAAGTGAAGCATTGTTTTGACCTCATAGTCTTAAATCATCATCAGAGCATCCTTGGTATAGATTTTCTTGCTCTCTATGGGTGCATTGAAGACCTAGCCAATAGGCTACTACTTCAGGTGCCTGGCCTTAACTGCTTACTTCTCATTTGTGACTCACATGTTGTGGCAGCAATAAAGGCCAATGATGTGGAATATGATGTCATTCTCATGTTCCAGCAACATGGTCTCTTCCCTCAATTGAGGCCTATTTTGGAGAGACATTGAGGGGCCCATGCTATGCACAAACATGACTGTGGTAGAATGGACACCCTCGTACAGCTCACTGGTGCAGACCTACCTCACCAAAGGCAGTACCCTTTTCCAGCAGAGGAAATTCCCTCCCTAAAGGCCACAATAGAATCCCTTCTGAAACAAGGGGTTATCAGGCCCTGTGTCTCCACAGTTAACTCCCCCATCTGGCCAGTGAAAAAGACCAATAATAATTAGAGACTGACCAGAGACTACAAGGAGCTCAACCAAGTCACCCTAAGTTGTAAACCAACTGTGACATCTGCCCGGACGTGCTAAAACTCTTTAAACCACACCACACCATAAGTGGTTCAGTACACTGGATATCTCCAATGGTTTTTGGTCACTACCATTAGCCCCAGAAAGCCAATACAAGTTTGCCTTCACCTTTGAAGGATTTCAGTTCATGTGAAACTGCCTCCAACAAGGGTTCCAAAACAGCCCCTCCCTTTTTCACATCTACATGAGGGATGCCATACATGGTTTCTCCTCCCCTAACTGCCTCTTGCAGTATGTGGATGATCTTCTGTTGGCCACAGCTGACCTAGGAGTGCATGTTAAGCTCTTAGAGGAGCTCCTGATACTCTTACAGAAAGCAGGCCTCAAATGTAACCCTGCCAAGGTACAACTTTGCCTCCAAGAGGTCTCATTCCCGGGCCTATGCATTACTACAGAAGGTAGGAGTCCTGCTTTGGATAAAGTTCAGGACCTACAGGACCTGTCCCTACCTACCAGTATGGCCACACTGAGGCACTTTCTGGGCATTGTCAACTACTGCAGAGACTTAATCTGTGATTTTGCAAAGAGGGCTGCACCTCTGTATGAATTGCTGACAAAGGATGGCCCCTGGCAATGGGGACCAGAACATTCATCTACTGATACATCCTTGAAACGGGCCTTGGTCTCAGCTCCAGCTTTAGTCAGTCCCATCCTGGAATCACCATTCCACCTCGAGACCTCCACCTCTGACACTGCCATGTCAGCAGTGCTGGCACTAAAGGTAAAAAGTATTTTAAGGCCCATCGCCTATGTCTCTCAAGCTTTGTCTTCACTGGAATTGAAGTACTCTGTATATGAGAGGAATCTCTTAGCCACCTTTTGGACCATCAAACACTTTACCTACATTGTTTTTTTCTCCATTGTATTGCATACTAATCACACCCCTACCACATTGCTGTTAACAGATAGAATTAAAGATGGGAATGTTTTCAACAGAAGGCTTACTCATTGGTCCTTCCTCCTACAAGACAGAGACATTACTGTGCTTTCAGCAAAATTGCCATCAATCTTGGCACATGGGCTCCTTTACCAAGGAGATCCTCAAGAGTGTGGCCTCGAGCCACCCACCTTACCAGGACTGGCCCCATTCTACCCCCACCAAAGGCACCCTTGCAGACCCTACACTTCAGGGTATCTTCACAGATGGCTATTCCTCTTAGGGAGAAGAGCAGGTGGCAGGGTTTGGTGGTTTTGTCCTCTGTCCAACAGGGGACACCTTACAGGTGTTCAATGTGCCATTAAATCTTCACAGTATGTGGAACTGGCAGCAGTTGCTTGAGACTTGGGGATTATCCATAGCAAGGAGGAGGAGGAGGATATCATACTGGAGTTCATACTGGATAAATAAGAAAATCAGAAGGCATAGCTCATAAAGATTTTCCCAACAATTCAGTGGTAGTGGTGAAAGCCACCAACTTCTCCTAAATACTTGTCTAATCTCTGCTTAAAATAATCTAAGCTTTCTGCCTCCACCACCTCCTGGGGCAATCCATTCCATGTCCTTATTGTTCGACACTTAAAACACCTTTTCCGTAACTCAGTCCTGCTTAGTTCTTCACTCAGTTGCCTATCATGCCTTCTCAAATGATAGGTCCTTTCCTTATACACCAATCCCAACTCTGCTCTAATACCCTGGTCCTTCAGAAATTTATATAATAATAATAGATCCCCTCTTGCCCTTCTATTCTCCAAAGACCACAAACCCAAAATTTCCAGTCTAGTCTCATATGACTCTTTCTCACAGCCTGAAATCAACCTTGTAAGGGATCTCTGTGGTTTTTCCATTAATTTAATATCCCTCATCAATAAAGGACCTGCAACTGTAGAGCAATAATCCAATATAGGCCTCACCAGATGTTTATACAATGGCATCAAAACCTCTCTACTCCTTGATACCATCATTTTCTTTGCTTCATCTTGGGTATGCAGTTTCCTGACAGAATTCCTTCCCTTTTGAAAGACCCACAAGTATGCCTCTTCAGAAGGCACACCTGTCAAATAAAGAGATCTGTTTAAGTACATTGTTAGCCTAGCTGAGTACTTCATTTTCAGACTTTACATAAATAAACTCAAGGCACACTCAAAGATTGAACCATATCATGACTACAGTGATCGAGCAGACACCTTTTTCTAAGGATGGTGCTCGAGGGAGGGAGCTATGGACCATGCAGACCATGCAGCTGCAAAATGAGACCCACATAGTGGTAGCCCACAAAAGGACCAAGGTGGTTCCACTGGATCTGGCCACAGTACAGATGGCAGATCCAGAGATAAAAGAGGTGTATGAATATCTCTCTTAGGACACAGAGAAGGAAATGTCTCAGATTAATCCCTTCAGGAAATATTCTGAATACCTCTGACTCTCCCTAGACCAGAATTTAATACTGTACCAATCTGGGGAGGAAAAATTCTGGGTGATCCCCAAAGAGCTCCAGGTGGAGTTCATTCATCAGGTCCATGATACACCCACAGGTGGACAGCAAGGTGTAGATAAGATCCTGCAGAGATTGAAAATTGTAGGGTGGTGGCCAGCCATACAGCTGATGTCCAGCATTGTGTGTACAATTGTATTACCTGTGCTCAAAATAATCCCTTTCCAGGTAAGAAAAATTGCAGACTAATGCGATAGAGGCAATCTGGCCCATGGAATACAATACAAATTGATTTCATCGGACCTCTACTTAGCACCATTAGGAACAACAAGTATGCACTGATAATAATTGACCTTTTCTCGATATGGGTGGAAGCCTTCCCATGTAGAACAAATACAGCAAAAGCCACTGCCAAGGTTCTGGTAGAAGAAGTATTCACAAGATGGGGCCTACCCCTCAAAGTGGACTCTGACAAAGGGAAAAACTTTACAGGAGCGTTAATGCAGGAATGAATTGTTAGGGGTCAGATGTCACATAGCTTACCCTCCTTATTAACCAATGCCATACAGGACCGTATAATGTCACAATAATGTTAGGACCAGACGTTTGTGGCCAACTTCCAAACACCACCATGTGCTAGTACTGTTTAACTCAATCCATTGTGACTGATGCTCTTTTCCTCACAGTCATGCCAGCTTCATCAAATGAACCCTTACAATGTTCGCTAATGGAGCCAGGACCATTCAGTGGCCTGGCAGCCACTTCCGTTCCTGGGACTTTGATTAACAATGTTCAATTTATGCATGTTCCTGTTGTTTTGAATTTGACACACTGGAATATGGCCAAATTTAGTCATTGTGCAAACACGAATGTCTCTAAATTCCATGCTGTTATGGTATTAGATCTTATTGCAGCATATCAGGCACATGCTTATGACCCTGCAGCTGAGCAACACACAGTTGAACACAGAGGAGTGTTCAGACCCAAATGCCCTAAGAGGAGTTTGGGATTTTCTTATGTAACACGCATAGCAGGCACTGTTACAGGCATGTTTTGATCTGGAATGTCAATTTGGAACAGACCTGATTTGGCTAAAATTTAACACCATGCCAAATATTTTAATAGTAAACTGGATTAAAATGTCATACAGTTCATGCTACACGGCATTACTGGTTTATCCCAGGAGAAAAAATTCATGGTGTAAAAAATGCATGATATTGCACATTTATTTAATGAGACCCAAAACAAACTCAATGAATTGATCTTCTATAACAATAAAGACGCTAAAGACCAGCACAGAGGCAGGGAGATCATTTGTTCAGCTTATGGTAGTTTTGCCAAAAACACTATCACCAATCTTTTTCTGGGATCTGGAGTCAGATAGAATTCCAGATTTAATTCATGATAGACATATGGCTAAATGGTACTGCCCATATTGTAAAACTCTGACATGTACTACCAAGTTCATGGCCAGGACTGTGTCCCTTTCTCTGGCCACAGTGCAGAACTTGGGTTATGTCACGCCACACCCAAATCAAGGAACCTGCTATGTCACAGGTCAATGTACTCTGAGGCATACCAAGTATGTCACTTTTACTATGTCTCTGCCATTTTTCAATAAGGATTCTTCAGTTTTCAACAATCTGGCTAAAGTCCACTCTGTGGGTCATCTAGAGGGAAGCATTTACTGAGAACAGCTCAACTTGACTCCTTTGCTGATGTTTCATCCTCAACTGGACACCTGGGTATCCCCCATACTGACTGTTGTGCTAAAAGGGGTTACCATTACTTGTGCAGATGTAATATCTTTGATGTAACGATGCCTGTTTGTGGTTACTCACCGAACTCTATAGACTGGTCATATACATTTGATGATGACCTTTTTGCCAATGACACTGCCAATGTCACATCACTTTTTCTGAAGCCAAATGTCACCTGTGCCTCACGAGAAGTCATGCAACCCCTCACCAGCCAGATGACAATTGCCTCCGTCACCTGTCCTGTTCAACTCATGAAGTGGTGTCTTCCTCAAGTCTGAGTTACCTACAACAGTGATGGACAATATTGCATTGTGACCAATTAAGAGACCTTCTCCTGTGGAATTCTTACCTGTGGTGTTGGCATGCTCAACTTCTGTTTAGTACCACACAAGCGTACTGTCATTGGCCATAGGGTCAACTCATCACCCCTGTCCCAACGCCGGAACTTGATTACATAGATAATGACCTTGACTAGGTCAATGCTATAGACCAGTATTTACCAGTGTTTAATGTGCATATCAACCCACTCACCCTGAATGTTAGATCCTTACTAGACAGGAAGGATACACATCTCATTCATATTAATAATGATATTACTAAAGCAAGCAATTCTCTTAATGATTTTTTTCATGATGGTGATTTAAGTACTGCATTATCAAATACTTGGTTAGAACTAACATTTAAAGGTTTTGTTCTTATTCAAGTTTTTTGATTGTTTTCCTCATTATTACTTGATGCTGCTTGTGACGCATTCTTCAACAGCACCATGCACAATTACGCTTTCTTTATGCCATGCAATCAGCTTAGTTGTAACCCAACACCACTATCCCTTTAGTGTTGCCTCTTTATCAGGCAGCAAGGAGGAATTTGTAGACCTGCATGCCCTACAGACATTCATGTAGGCTCACACACACTATCACAGCACAAGGTATATTTGTAGTTACTCATACTTGCTATGATGTGCGTAGGAACTATTATTTAGCATGATTATTTGTGGTGCTTGTGCACCATCTAAAGCTTTTTGCCATAATGCTTTAATCAGTATATTTTATGTATAGCTGTATTGTCACCCAAAAGCAGCCTTAGTCAGCATAACACTTATGGGTGTGGACGTGCAAAACCTAACTGTCTTAGGTATAAGCCGCCCATCAGTTTCCACCAAAAGAATTGCTGTATTTTGTTATTCTGCCTTTTGTGTGAGTCTGTTACTCAGTAATCTACTTTCTTATCTCTCAGTAAAATAATTCATGTAAGCCTGTTGTTCTCTGAGTTTGCATTACAACATTGTGGTGTTCGGAGGGTTCTGAATACCCTGCAGGTACCCTGTTTTTCACATGTTTTGGGAATAAACATTCTTCTGTGATATCTGTGCTTCTGTGTCTTGGTTTGCCAAGAGGTTTTCATTCTGCCATCCAACAAGGCAAATGGACAGAATAAAAAAAAACAGCAGGCTTTCTTTTGAAAAGACATAAAATCAATGAACATGCCAGTTCCAAAGCACATTCACAGGCTATTGAATTAAGGAAAACTGCTAAGGAACAACAAATAGAGTCCATTGTAGAGAAACAAAAATAATTTATGTTTGGGACAACAATTTGCATGTTTAATTTGGTCTAGTAGTTGGTTAAAAAAGTCTGATATTGAATATTTAATTAATCTACAAGAATAAAATGGACTTGACATGGGTGTACGTCTTTACTCATGATTTACTGCAGCTCGTATTGTCGAGCACATATTCAAAACATCCCAATATTGCAGTGTGTCAGTGTTTAAATCATAGGATTCAGCAGGACATGGATGATGCTATAAAAGCTGTCAACACAGTAAATCACTTTAAAAAATGTATTGATAAAATCCATTGCAACTATGGTCAGTCCTCCAAAAATGCTCACAAAATAAAAAAGTTGCTGGAGAACTTGAAAATAAAATTCAGAAGATTGGCAGGGTTTTTGGTTCTCGATGAGTAGCTTGTAGTTCTCGAGTGGTGAATGCTGTATGGAAATCATATAGAGTACTACATACTCATTTTTCAAAGACAGCTACAGATAACAATCGGGACAGGACAAAACAACCTGTACTTGATTCATTTGCTAAGAGGATGTCATACGAATTGTTTCTTAAGCACTTATGCCTTATGCTAAATAGATTGGGTAACCTTGGTAAATTACCTGAAGCTTTGCAGCACTGAAAAAAATGGATATTGAAGAAGCAGACAGAACAATTCTAAGCAGCAGCAAAAAGAAGAAAGGGGCTTGTATGGAAGGGAAGTCAAAGGCATTTCTCCACTTCATGGTGTAGAATTCCTTGCCCATGTTATGGGGTACAATGAAATACCTCATGATTAGTTCAAGCAAAATATCATACAGTAGATACAGAAGTTTCACATTGGGGCTCTAGTCAATAGTTAACACTAGCCTTATGACATTACAAAACAAAACTGCATGTGCTGAATCATATACAAATCTAATTAAATAAGTTAATGTTCTTGATCCATCTAAATGGCCCCAGGAGATTGAACACCCATAGACTGAAAGGGAAAACTATTTAAAAAGCCTTTGAACAATTCTAAAAATTTCAGTTCCCATTCATGACTTCTGTGACCTTATGGACAACTCCGGCAACAAGGTGTCACTATCAGTACAGAGGCTGAGGAAGATCATAAAAGCAAGCCCATCAGAAACAGAAAGATGATTTAGTGTTATGGACAACATATGCACCAAGACTTGAAATCATTTCATGGTTAAGCACATCTCCAGTTTGATGGCTAGCAATCTCTTGGGGACTCCAGTATGTCATTAGAAATTTGACACCACTGTCCCTAGATTCCAATGAAACCACATGACTGCATACTATTCCAGAGCACAATATACAGATGAAGAAGCTTCAGCTATTCCTCATGAGAAAATCATAGATCCCTTGAAAATAAGCCTTGACTAAAGGATCTTGTGTGTAATAAAGAAAAAAAAAGACCACCTGGAGGCTTATGCAGTTAGATTAGTAACATGGACACAACACAAATGATAAATCATCATTAATGAATTGTACTAAAAACATGTTTAGTGGGTTCTTTTACCTTTTAGCATTACCCCTTCTCTCCCTGCCCATTGCACATACCCACCACTCCCTGATTTTCAGTGAGTGGCACTCCAAGTCAATCTATTATGTCCAGAAACCGTGTTGTCCCCTTCTAATCCCTCACTGATCAGTGTGAGGTATTAAGCTTAAACTTATAAAAAACCCTTTACCAATTACTGTTCAAGTACTCCCTGGTACCCAGATAACCCTCCTTAGTGACCATTTTGAATTACTCTTGTGTGCTAAAACCTGAGCTCCATCTTTCTTCTATCCCTTTCCAAGTACTCCTCTGCTGTTGACTACATCAAGGCTAAGTATTTGTATAGCAAGAGGAAGGATGAATGGACACTAAGGAGTACTTTAAAAAAACAGGGAGTGGGGCGCAGTTGGAGGTTATTATACTGACATCACTTAGCACTAGAAAGGGACAAACAATGGGTGGTTTGCACTGCAGAGACTGAAGTACCAAATGAGCATGAGTAAGGGGAGAACTGGGGAAGCATGACTGGATGGGGAATGGGCTGCAACTGCATCGGGAAATTGCAGCACAAATTTTAGGAAGAGGCTAGGGGTTATATGTTTGATTGATAGATTGACAAATTTGATTTGCACTACAGTCTTAATCCAGAGTCACTCCACATCAATTCCCTGTCTTATTCCCATGAACTCTTGTGCATTGTCATTGTATCTGGAATCCTCCCTCCCTCTCCAATCATGCTCTGGCGAATGGTGTTACCCCTCCTCCCCCTTACTAATCTCTCTCATTGATGGTAGCTAGTGTAAATATCTTCTCCTTTACTTGACTTGTCCTATTCCAAGTTCTCACTGGTAGTAGGTGCATCCAGTGCTATGCATGGTGCACCCACCATCTGTACTTTTATGAGTTCTGCTTAGTGTTGTCCATACCACCTCTATCTCCCTGTCCATTTCCAAGTACTCCAAGGTGAATGAAGATGCCAGGGAGAACTTGGATAGTGGCAGGGAGAAAGAGGTTGGAGGTAGTATGGACAATACCAAGGAGAACTCAGAAAAGGAAAAGGGGATAGAAGCATTAGCACTGGACATAACCTGCCACCATTGTGTATTTTTGGAAAGGAAAGGTGAAGGAAAAATATTAACATACTTATACTGAAAACCACCAAGGAGATATTGAAAATGGGGAGGAGAGGTAACACTGGACACCAGGGCATCACTGGACAAGAGAACAGAGATGGAACAGGATATCACACCAAAGATTTTAGGATGAGGACAGGGAGGTCATTTGGTTACCCAAGTAAGGGATTGAACAAATTTCACTTGCATTTCAAGTCATAACCCACATTACCTGCAGATCTAGTTCCCAAGAATCCTTGTTTACCATGGTGGCACCCTGCATCATCCTTCTTCAGTCATGCCCTAATATCTAGTGTCAACCCTTTTACCCTTTCCAAGATCATTAGGTGGTGTCCAATGTAAAATAAACAGCTTTCTCCTCTGACTCTCCCATTCCAAGTACTCTGACAGCATGCCAAGAGTAATGAACCCCTATTCCTGTCATTTACAAGGTGTTACTTGGGGTCCATAACTCCTCTCTCTCCATTTCCCTTTCCATGTACTCACTGCAGTATGAAGACATCAGATGAAACACTTGGAAAAGGACAGGGAGAGGGAGGCCCGAAGTGGTATGGACACCAAGAATAACCCAGAAAAAGACAGGGATAGGTGTCATTGCACTGGTGTGCCACCAGATAGAGGACTTTAAATGTGAATATAGAAACACACAAAATTGCCAGCAGAAACAGGCCATTTGGTCTATCTAGTCTGCTTGAGTATGCAGCACTTCAGTCCATTAGACTGCAGCTGCCCCCTCCCTCATATGCCCTCCCCCGTCTCCCACCCCCTACTGATTTGTACCCTCCTCTTGAATCTGTCTCACCTCCTCTTGAAGCCTGCAACACTCTGCAATGATACAACTTCCTCTGGCAGAGCGTTCCACCCTGCCACCACCCTTTCTATGAAATATTGCCTCCTCAGTTCCCTCTTGAACCTGCCTCCTTCCAGCTTTATAGAGTGTCCTCTGGTTTCCCTTCTGCCTTTCAGATTGAACATACACCTGGCATCTACTTTGTTCAAACTCTTCAGGTACTTGAAGGTCTCAATCATGCCCCCTCTCCTTGGTGAAGACTGAATAGAAGTATTCATTAAGTACTTCTGCCTGCTCAGCCCCCTTTTCTACCCACCCACTTCCCCTCCTAATCCTAACAATTTGATTATTGCTCTTCCTTTTCTGTCTGATATATCTGAAGAAATCCTTTTCTCCTTCTTTGATCCCCTGCACTAATCACCTTTGCTGCCCTTACCACTCTGCTCACTTCTCTGTATTTCTTCATATATTCTTCTCTGTCTTCTGCCCTGTTGGATCTCTTGTAGATCCTAAATGCATTCCTCTTCTTCCTTACCTTCTCCACAACCTTTCCACTTATCCAACTTTATGATTTTCCAGTATGTATCCCATCATGCCAAAGTCATCCCTTTTAAAGTCCAGGACCATAGTTTTTGTAGTGACTACTTCCCTACCCAGATTGATTGAGAACCACACTGTGGGATGGCTACTGTTTGCTTGAGGTTCCTCCACCCTTACATCCCTGACCTGTTCACCATCCCCCAGTACCAGGTCTTGTATATTCCTCTCCCTCATTAGCTCCATTACCCTCTGGGTAAGGAAACCATCCTGGAATGCTTCCAGGAGGATCTGCTCCTTGGCGCAAGTGGTTGCTGGAATGTTCCAATCCACCCCCGGTAGATTTAAATCCCCACCACCACTGTGCTCCATTTGCCACTATGCCTTCTTATCTGCTCCCCCAGTTCCCTGTCAATGTACTCCTTCAGGGCCAGAGGTCTATAAATGCCCCCAGACAGATCTTGGTCCCTTTCTGGCTGTGTAGTTGCAGCCAGATTACTTCCGATCTGCCCTCCTCCCCATCCTCCCTATTACACCTGATCCCTTCCCTTATGTAAATGGCAACTCCCCCAGGCCTTCCCTTTATCTCTATCCCTCCGGAATAGTTTGCACCCTCGGATGGTTAGGTCCCAGTAATGGTGCCTGGTTGCCCATGTCTCAGTAATGGCAGCTATGTCCACCTCCCCCTCTGCCATCAATGCCTGCAACTCTGCCAGTGTATTACCCAGGCTGCTAGCATTTATTGAAACCATTCTCTACACTGCTCCTATCCTTTCTGCTTCTTTACCCTTCACCTCAACCCCCATTTCACCTAAGGTTGTATCAATCCGGTGGTGGGGGCAGGTCCATGGGAACCCCCTCTCCTGGTGATTCCTAGTGCCAATGCCTTCCCCCTTACCTAGTTTAAATGATACCTCTCATTGATGAAATCCCCCAGCTTCTGCTTCAACACCTGTGACCCTGCCCTGCTGATGTGTAACCTATCCCCTGCAAAAAGATCTGTGTTATCCCATGTACTACCCCAGTCCCCCACCAATCCATACCCCTTGCTTATACACCATTCTTTTAGCCACTTGGGTTAGGCAAAGGAAAAAGGTGCTTACTTTATACTGGACAGCAGTAGGGAGACACAATAACACCTGAGCACAACTGAAGAGGGATGATGCATGGTGCCACTATAGAAGCAAACCTTCTTGGGAAGAGGACAGGGTACTGGGTGGGTGGTGGATTTTACTAGCCTTCATCAGCTAGTTGTACGGGATGGGCTGTAGTATAGTATTTCTGCTTCCTAATTTTGAGGCCCATCTTCTCCATACCTCCTCATCTGATAGAGCCTTAAACACCATGCACATGTCACCCCTTAATCTGCGATATTCCAGGGTGAACATCCCCAACTCAGATAACCTTTCCTCATAATCTATTTTAAAACTCAGTAATAATGCATGTGGCTCTCCTCTGTACATTCTCAAGCAATCTTATTTCAGTTTTATATCCTGGTGACCAAAACTAATTGCAATACTCCATATGTGGTCTCACCAGTGACCTGTACAGACGGACTAGTACCTCTCTCTACCTGCTCCTAATATGCCTGTTGATGCAGTTTAATATGACACTAGCTGTCTTAACTACTTGGATGCAGTGTTGTTTAAAGAGTAAACATAGAAACATAGACTTTGATGGCAGATAAGGACCACTTGGCCCACCTAGTCTGCCCATTCCCTACGTACTGGATAAGCTGCAGATTCTAGTTAACCAACAGCCTACTTCCTCCTGCACTTCACTCTAATTGCCTTATGTCTGTCCCATGCAGTCTTGAATTCCCCCACTGTTTTTGACCCCATGATCTCCTCTAGAAGGTGGTTCCATGCATTCACCACCTTCTCTGTGAAAAAATACTTTCTGACGTTGCCCCTGAGCAGTTCCCCTTCTATCTTCAAACTGTGCCCTCTTGTTCTTGCACATGCCTTTCTGTCAAAGATGCTCCCATCTTGGATTTTGTTGATTCCCTTGAGGTACTTGAAAGTTTCTATCATGTCCCCCATCTCCCTCCTTTCCTCTAGGGTATGCATATTAAGCTCTTTCAGTCTCTCCTTATATGGCTTCTATTGCAAACTCTGCACCATTTTAGTTGCTCTCCTCTGGACCGCCTCCATCCTGTCTATGTCCTTGCAGAGATGGGGTCTCCAGAACTGCATGCAGTACTTCAAATGGTGTTTCACCAACTGTTTGTACAGAGGGATAGCAACTTCTTGTTTTCTACTGGTGATGCCTCTCCCTATGCATCCCTGTATCCCTCCAGCCCTCCTTACAGCCTTCTCACATTGTTTGCCTACCTTAAGGTCATCTGATAGGACTACCCCAAGGTCCCTTTCCATTTTTGTTGTTGTTAGTGTCTTTCCTCATTATGTACTCTTCCTCTGGGTTTTTGTTTCCCAAGTGCATTGCTTCACACTTTTTTGCATTGAATCCAAGTTGCCATACTTCTGACCATTCCTCCAACCTTGCGAAGTCACTTCTCATCCTTTCCACCCCCCTTGTGTATCAACCCTGTTGCAGATTTGTACATCATCTGCAAAGAAGCATACTTTTCCTTCCAGCCCTTCTGCAATGTCTCCTATGAAGACATTAAAGAAGACCGGTCCCAGTACTGAACCCTGCAGTACCCCACTAGTAACCCCCCCTTTCTTCTGAGTGTACTCCGTTTACTATTACCCTCTGCGTCCTGTTGGTCAGCCAATTTGTTACCCAGGCTATCACCCTGGGGACCGCTCCCAAGGTAGCTAACTTGTTTATTAATCTTTTGTGTGGGACTGTGTCAAATGCCTTGCTAAACTCTAGGTAGGCCATATTTACAGGCCCTCCATGGTCTACTACTTCGGTCACCCAGTCAAAGAAATCTATTAGATTCATCTGACATGATCTTCCCACAGTGAATCCATGCTGCCTTGTGTCCTGTACTTTGCTGGCCTCTAGGTACTCAACAATTCTTTCTTTCAGAAGTGATTCCATCATTTTCCCTATCACTGAGGTTAAACTAACAGGTCTATAGTTCTCCCTCTCTGTCTTGATACTACTTTTGTGAAGAGGAATCACCTCCAATCTTCAGGTACCACACAATCCTCTTATGATTTATTAAAAAGGGTAGTCAGTGATGTCACTAGGTCTCTCCTTAGTTCTTTTAGAATTCTCAGGTGAATCCCATCAGGGCCCATTGATTTGTCCACCCTGAGTTTTAGGAGTTCTCTAAGGACCCTTTCTTCTATTATCTATCGACTATTATCGACCTCCCTGTCCAAAGTGCTTCAATTGCTTGGTTTAGGTACCCCCTCCTTCTTCTTTTGTTAATACTGAGCAAAAGTATTCGTTCAGTATCTCTGCTTTTCTACTGTAATCCTCTGCCCACCTCCCCTTTCATTTGTTAAGCTTCATTATCCTTTCCTTGGTCTTCTTTCACTCCCTGATGTACATATACAAGGTTTTATTCCCCTTCTTAACAGAGTTGGCTATCTTTTCCTCAGTTTGGGCCTTTGCTATTCTGACTGCCTTCCCTGCTTCCTTCTGCTTTAACTGGTATAGTTCTCTGTCCTGCTTATTCTGTGATTCCTTATACTTCCTGAATGCTATATTTTTCTCTCTAACCTTTCCTGCCGCCTCTTTTGAGAACCATAGTAGTTTTTTACTTGATTTTGTTTTGCTTATTTGCTTCACGCAAAGACATGTTGCCTCTGTGATGGCAATTTTGATTTTCTCCCATTGTTCTTCTTCCCCTCTTTCCTGCCCATTTGCTGGTGCATTCCTTATGCACTCACCCATTTTGTCAAAATCAGCCATCCTAAAGTCCAGTACTTTTGTCTATGTATAGCTTGTCTCTGCAGATGTCATATCATGAACCACACTGTTCGGTGGTTGCTAGTTCCCAGATGGCTACCCACTTCTAAATATGTGATCCTCTCACCATCTCCATTTGAGAGTACAAGGTCTAAGATAGCTCCCTCCCAAGTGGGTTCCAACACTAGCTCTCTGAGGCATTTCCCCTTCAGGGCATGGCGAATGACCCTGCTTTTGGATGTGGCTGCAGCACATGTGCTCCAGTTAACATCTGGCATATTCAGGTCCCCCATCAACAAAATCTCCCCTTTTTCTGCCATTATAAGGATGCCTTCTAACATTTCTTTGTCTGTTTCCTCCCCCTGAGATGGGGGCCTGTATAGAATCCCCATGCGGATTGTGGTGCCATTACCTGTCATTTGAGTTCCTGATGCTAAGGTCCCTTTCTTCCATGACTTCCCTCATGTCTGCCCATTAATTTTGTATGAGATATCCACCTGTGGTGGTGGTTGCTGAGGTGGATGTTAAACATCCTATGTTATTGTTTCACCCAAAGTGCATTACCATGCACATATCGGTATTAAATGACAGTTTGTATTTATGGGCCCACTCTTCTATTATAATCAGTGCTGACTTCAATTTACCTGCATCCTATGTGTAGCTCACTCTTGTTCCTATCCAAGGATCATTGGCGAATTTCTCCCAGACAACCCCATTACTAGTCATTGAGTGAATATAGATATTAATGTTGTGTTGTTTTATATATATACATATATATGTGTGTTTGTGTGTGTATAAATAAATATATATATATATATATTTTTTTTTTTTTAATTTATTTGTTTTTGCGTTTGGTTTACTGGGTAAGGTACACTAGGCAAGTGGTATGACCCAGAGAGTACAGAAGGCAATGGCAAATAAGTTATGTGTCAACAGAAGCCAGTACACTAGTCAAACATGCAATAGGATCATACTGATTATAATCTACAAAGTAAAATAAATAGCATACTGTACAGGCATATGTACAGAAACAAAAGAATAAAGCTCCTAACAAAGCACGATAAAATTTATATACCTAAGGCCAACATCCTGAAGAGGGGAAGAGTATACCAAGCTGAACACAGCTCTGCAAGATGAACAAATTATGAGTTAGGAGGTGCCACCTTCAAGATCTGCTTGATGGCATGTAAGGTCCTGCATGGGATAGGTCCTGGCTACATGAAATACCTTCTGTGTCTGTATGCACATAAGCTTTGTAGTGTCAGTGGCTCAGCAGGTTGCACACTTCTCTCTGAGACCAGAAGATTGGAAGGCTGTGGGTTCCATCACCACACCAAGAACTAGGGACAAATCCCAATACTGACACTGTACTGCAGAATGAAGGGGTGCGTAACTCCTGAAGTGCCATCTTTTAGATGAGATATTAAGCTGAGATCCTAGCTGCCTGTTGTGGTGTTTGTTGAGGTGGATGTTAAAGATCCTATGGCACTTCTTAAAAAGATTAAGGGAACTTTTATTTGTAAAATATTATCACCACAAAACATACAATGCATACAATATCTGCTTCACACCCTTATACAACATCATGGACAACATTTAACCACAACAACCACTAAACCTATATAACCACAAATATCCCCTTCAACCCAACAAAAACAGCACAGCTCCTCTATTCCATTATGAGTACATGGTGCTTGGAAGGGGCTCTACAATGCCAGTTCTACAAGAAAAAAGTTGACTGGCATCACAGCGCCAGTCTCCATGTCAACTGCAAGTTGTCGTTGGCATGGAGCTGCACACATCAGTGTGAGTGTTCTCACTGGGGGGGCTTTGCCCCCCAAAACCCCCATGTGGGGGCTTTGCCCCTGCACCCCCATACTATTAGATTCTAACTCAACTCCAGGTTGGAGTTAGTTTGGGGAGGGGGTGCAGGTTGGGGAAAGGGGCTGCCCAGTCACAACAGCACTTCTATAGTGCCATGGCGCTGTTGTCGATATCAATGCATGTTGTTGTAGAAATGTTGCTGTTCAAGGGCATACCCTCGGAAGATACCTCCACCAATTATTATCCACTGGTTTGGGGAGGGTAAAAGTTTGCTTAGAATACACTAAACCCACCTAATGTGTAATTTTCCTACTAAGACCCATCAAATTTATATATTTTTGTTGTAGTATAAATTGGCACCTTACTTGCCAAATTACCCACTTAATAATGGATGTTAGTACTCGATGTGTGCCTGGATAAACTTTTTTCCATTCTTTTGAATAAGAATCATATATTAAAATGTCATACTTCTTGGTTTTAAATTGGGGAAGTACCTAAAACTGAGCCAAAGTATCCCAAAAATGTTCCATATAGAAACAATCAAAGTATAAATGCTATATAGTCTCCACTTGATTAATGCAAGACTCCCTCCCACACAGCTTTTCTTGCATAGATTTATGGTGGTGATTTCCATGCATATTCAGTCGATCATGGCAGCAAAGCCCTAAAGTGTCCCACATTTTCTGTGAAATTCTGGAATCAGTCAACTGTGCAGCTATATTTTCTGTTCCAGTATCATTAGGGCAAGAAAAGCAAGGAAAGGTGACAATTTCAGACTATAACATTTTTCTATATGCATCCTTCCAAATGGTATGCAAAAGTACATTAGGCACCACCTTCCAAACCTTCAATTTTTTTAAAAGCTCAAGTAGATAAGACACAGGTCCTGAAGTGATAACTCCAAATGTCCCCCAAACTTGGGATTCACACTTTTGAAAGTGGTAGGAGCTCCTAGCATGAAACAGGGGTACTCATATTAAATGCTTTCTCTGAATTACAGGCAACAGATTTGAATATAAGAAAATGGTAAAAAAAAGAACACCACAGGGTTCAACATATCTAATCCACAATTTTTAACTGGCCAAAAAGTAATTGCTCTTTTTACTGGATTAAATCTGCTGCCCCACAGTAATCTAAAGGCTATATTGTATAATTTTGCTTCAAGTTTTACTGGTAATGGAAAAATGTAGTTTATCATCAAAAACAAAGACACAATAAAAGTTCTGAACATGTAAACTCGATTCTTTCTAGACATGGGGTATGTTCTCCATTTATTAATCTTTTCCTCTGAATTGCAGATTGATTCTTCCCAGTTTAATGTTGCTGAATCAGATGTGCCAATTAACACCCCAAAATTTGCAAAGGTGAATTTGTAATCTGAATTCCTGCTATATCTGTAACCCCAGCAGCATTAGAGCTCAAAACCACTGTTCCAACACTCTTTTGCCTATTAAGGGCAGAACCTGAGCTATCTGAGAATTCCGAGACCACCTTCAAAGCTTTAGCTCTAGATTCATGGTCTGCTACCAGTAAAGTAATATCATCTGCATAGGCTATAGCTACTGGAAAATAAACTAGTTTGGTCCCTTTATATGTTCTATATCTCTCATCAAGTTTAATGTCCTAGGGAAAGGATCTATGGTGAATATGTAGAGCAAGGGGCTCAGGGGACACCTTGCCTTACTCCTCTCTTAACTGTGATATGCCTCCCCACTCTGCTATTTACCACAGGATTTGTAGATGCATGATCATACACAGTTTGCAACCATGAAATGAAAAGGGAGGGTATGCCATAATGCTGCAACACCTTTAAAAGATAATCATGCAATACAGCATCAAATGCTGATTGATCAAAATTAATTATGTAACCAGAAACTCATGGACATTCATATATTTCTCAAATAACTCTTATATTATCCAGCATACAATGCTGTGGAATGGCACAGGATCGAGCAGTGGAAATAACATATTGTGCGGCCTTAATTAATCTGTTGCTCAAAATTTTGCACATTTTCCAGTCCACATTAGTCAGGCTTACTGGCCTCCAATTGTTCACATCAGACTTATCACCCTTTTTATGCAAAAATTATAAACAAACTATCTGCCAGAAAGGATGGGAAAGGCAAATGTCCCAACAAAATATCATTAAAAACTATAACCAAATAATCAGATATTATATTTACAGTTTTTTTATAGAAGATCCTACCATAAAATAAAATAAAAAAAAAAATATTTACAGTTTTCTTATAGAAATCCCCAGAGATCCCATCAGGCCCAGGCGCTGTACTATTTTTCAATCCTGAAATAGCCAATGTTAGTTCTTGTTTAGTGATAGGGACCAGTAGCTGTCCCTGAACTTCCACAGGTACCTCTTTTATCAGAATTTCCCTAAGACAATCTTCAAATTTAAAGGAACCAGGAGTGGAGTGGCCAAACAAAGTTTCCACATGGGCATCAACCAGCTGTGTCATTTCATGGTTTTTAAATGCTAATTGTAGTTCAGCCATGTATTTTGATTCCACTCTCTGGCTATAGCTATCATAAGGATTTGCATGCTGTGCCTTTCCCTGGGTGCCAAAGTTTTGTTCAGCAAACAATGACTGGTCCCTATCATATTGAAAATTACTCATTTCTTTTCTAATGTTATTTATTTGAGTGGAATAGTCAAATCCAGTTTCTTCCGTTCAAGAAGTTACTCTCTGAAGCTGTTTTCTCAAAGTTAAATATTGTAAATACTTTTTCAGAGAGATTGCCTTTGCCATCTTGCTACAGCATGTTCATATATCATTCTTTGTATCTTGCCACCATAACAAAGAATTATAAATACAACTCAAATACAGATTTTTTTTTGCACTTAATGCTTCCTGGATCTCCTCCCAACATTTTGGATCTTCCAACAAGGAAACATTTAGTCTCCATGTGTTATTTGATACTGGCTTATTCTGGGGAGTTTCTAGACCTACCCTTATCAATCTGTGACCAGATGTTTCTAGCATATTCAGCAATAGGCAACCATTCTTATACAAAAAGGAAATCTATTCTAATAGAAACATTGCCCTTAAAAAAGGAATGGTCTGGAAGGAAATCTCCTTCTAATGCACAGTCCCTAAGCCTAGCTGTTTTAATCACCCTATTTAAAATATTAGTGTCATCATATCATTTTTGTGTATTCCCTGTTTTATCTTCTAAAGACAAATACAACTAAAATCTCCTCCTAGGATTTTTGATTTTGTTGTAAACAGATAGAGCTGATCTTTTTTTAGTAGTTCAATCCTCTAATATTTAGTTTGAGGGATATATATATATATATATATATATATTTATAAATCTGAAATCCTGATTACAATAAATGATATCCAAAATTAAGACACAACCTGGAAACAGATCTATTAATCTACTAACCTTAATCCCACATATATTAAAAAGTATACCTAGCCCTGCACATAGTTTTTCCCCTAAGGACCGGAAAGATGGCCCTCCGAACCACTCCTTAGTAGCTATATGTTGTTCCTGAAGCATATGAAGTCTTGTGTCCTGTAAAAAATAAGCATTCACCTTCAAATCACAAAGAATAGAAAAGGTGGTGCCTGCTTTTCAGATTCTTTAAACTATTTGTGTTCAAAGATCCACATCATAGTCCAAAATGCATGATTCCTGAATCCAGCCCTCAACCATTCTCTTCTGGTACTGTATCTTTCACTTTGGACCACTTCTTTTTGCTAGATGTTTTGGAATCCCCTGATGTCATTTCTGTATCAGTCATGGGGTCAGGTTGTAAAGAGGCCACTGATGAGACATCTGAGTCCTCTCCATCATCAGCCCACTGCTTTCATTTGGCCAAAACCAAAAACCTACTCTTTGTCTAGACTCCTGCAGACTGCATAACTCTCAGTGGAGCCCCATCTTGCGCTGCTGTACGTTGGGTCACTCTGCGTGACTTGAAATGATCCCATTCTTCCATGATAGGAGGGGGCATATCTGACATTCTGGCAGCAGAGGAAGATAGGTCACAAAGAGCAGGGTTGCTTTCCTCAATACTAACCTCTTCAGATGGCAGGGGAGGGGCCATTTGGCTCTCTTCAGATTCCACGCATGATTCCCTCTGATAACAGGACAGGCTCTTTAGCTGTAGCAGGAGACTGGGAGCTGGTAGTAGGTTGATAGTGTTCCTGCCTGTCTGGCATTTCTGTTAAGTCATCCTCTGTTGCATTCACACTAGGCCAGTGCTTCCGTGAGGAAGAAGTTGATGTTGCTCTATGTTGTGCCTGTGCCACAAATTACTCTTGTTCTTCTGTAAACTGTAGTTGAATTGTTATGAGAGGCCCAATGACAATTGTTATACATGTGCATTGTTTCTTCACACAAGTTGCAATGGACAGGGGTCAAGCAGCCAACTGCTAAGTGGCCAGTTCCTCCACACAAGGAGCTCTTAAGGTGGTTGCAAGCATTGTTTTCATGTGTGTATGCCCCATACCTAAAATATGACTTCGGCAGTCCAGCATAGAAAATAAGCCATGGTCTCTCCCCAGGTAAAAGCAACTGAGTAGATGCTGGATTGACCCATTAGTTTGAGGCAAGTATACCCGAATATGCCATCCCCCCATCCAAATCTGTTCAGTGTTCTTGATAGGATCAGGAAGTCCCAAAACAGTGCATTTTGTTCTCAGCAAGTACAAAATATAAGATACTGACACCCCTTCATACTTAAATAAAAACGTTATTGTCCAGAAAGCAGGTTTCGTGAGGGAAATAGCAACAAAAGGTGATCAGTCTGATTTATACGTCACACTTTGGATATCTCTGCCAGAACAGTTCAAGACCAGCATCCATTTTAAAACTTGCATCAAAGTTTGGATCCCCTGAGGAGTGTATAAGGGCATAAATTTCTTGAGCAGAAAAGCCCATGCTGTCTTTTAACAGTTTTGTTCCTACATATATCCTATCTGGATAAGTCTCCAATCCTCCTCTATACTTGATTCTAACAGCAGTCTGCCATTTTGCTGGTTCAAGAAGAGTGTGGAAAAGCTCTGTGTATGTCCTTACATTGGGGTTCCTTTGTTGATTCTCTGGCCTAGCTACACCTGAAGTGTTAGCATTCTCCCTTTCCTGCTTCTGCTCCTGCATTGCAAAAGACCCAGTTGGGGGGCAGTTTTGTCAGTAACAGGTCTAGGGATTGAGGTTGAAGGTGTACAGTTCATTTTTACATTGCTATTATCAGGCACATTTTCTGTACTAGCACCCATATTTGTGAGAGTATTAGGTCTGAATTTCTGGGGTATGTGCATTAAATTCTAAAGGAGATGGGAGTTCCAAGGTACCTTCCAGCTCTAGATCCCCTTGAGGTGTTGTGTACCTATCCAGCGAGTGTCACAGCTGGGTTTTACTTGGCCTAACCCAGCCAGCTTGCCTGAGTGCTTCTCCCACCATGATACCTGTGACTGAAAGATTTTCATCAAAGTCTGGGTGCTTGGTCATAGCATTCTCTGCAAAGTCAGATATTATAACTGTCTTTTGCACAATACACACATCCTGTTCATGTAGCACATTCACTTTGTCAGAGCTGAAATTAGACTGTGTAACTGGCTGTAGAGCTTGGTGCAATATGGCTTTAAGTTCTTCTCCAGTGGGTTCTTTTGAAATTTGTAAAGTGCTTTGTTGTACCCCACCCCCTGTTAAAGCAGCATCTTTGGAAATTACATTCAGCACTTCACCCTTTGAGTCCAACTGCCTTTCAACAACTTTTAACTGAGTTTCAATAATACTTACGGTTTGTGCAGGGTCTTCCATCTGGACAATCACTGGTTGTCTTGAATCCTGGACTTCCATGGTGAGCAGTGTTGGTCCTGTTCAAAATATCTGCACCATCCACAGCTGTATCTTCACTGTATTGGCGTTCTTCTGACTCCAGAAGGGCAAACAAATAGGTTTGTCTCTCTTGGTAAGTGGTAACTCTATTGACCAAATCTGTAACTTTTATCTTTGCCCCGGGTTAAGACTGTCTGCAATTTGCTGCACTAGACCAGCAATTGCTGCATTTACCTCATGCTGTAACACCACAGTCGAAACATCACTCAGGGCTTCCTCCATGGACTGGATGGGGATGGAAGCAGACTCCTCAGTCTGGGATGTCATCACCACACTGTCTCTCCTGGACACTCATACTGGACTGGATAAAAATGACATAAGGGCCACACAGATCCAGGAGGAACAAAATGGGGGAGAGATACTGTGGGTTAAGCTGGAAAGGAAAATGGGGCCAGCCATCCGCACAGGTGTGGTCTATAGACCACCAGCCCAGGAGGAAGAAACAGATAGGGAGCTGATGCTAGCCATCCAAAGGATGGCAGACAAGGGTGAGGTAGTACTGGTTGGAGACTTCAATATACCAGACGTGGACTGGAGCATCCCAGCAGCAGCATCAACTAGGAGCAGATTTATCCTGGACTCCTTCTCAGGGTGCCTTCCTCAACAACTGGTCATGGAACCAACTCGGCAGAAGGCAATACTGGACCTTGTGCTCACAAACAGGGACAGTGTGATGGGGTAACAGTGGGGAGCACCTGGGTAACAGTGACCACCAGTCATTGTGGTTTGAAATCACAGAAAGAGCAGAACCAAACCACACAAAACACGATCCTGGATTTTAGGGGGCAGACTTTGGGAAAATGGGGAGATGCTTGAAAGAGGCATTAAGGGGAATGGGACAGGAATCAGGGATTGAGGAACAGTGGACAGTATTTAAAATGGGGATTATAAGAACAACAGAATTATGCATTAAGCAGGTTAGAAGAGGAAAGAAAGAGGAGACCATTATGGTTTTCCAAAGAGGTAGCAAAGAAAGTGAAAGCCAAAAAGATTGCATTCAGGCAATACAAAAAGACACAGGCAGAAGGGGATAGGGAGAAGTACCAGGAGAAACAAAGGGAGGCAGGGAAGTCAGTAAGGGACGCCAAAGCTCAGACAGAAGAACACATTGCAAAACCAGTGGTTAAAGGGGACAAAACCTTTTACAGGTACATAAGTGAAAAAAGAAGGACAAAGGGAGGGATAGTGAGACTGAAGGGGGAGGATGGGAGCCGCGTGGAGGATGACAACAGTAAAGCTGACATATTGAACAGGTATTTCTGCTCAGTCTTTACTAAGGAAGAGGGGTAATGGGTCTGAAGGAGTACAAGGGTGAGAATGGTGCAGAAATGGACACAAGTCCCTTTACGAGAAAGGGTCCTGAAGGAACTGGAAGTAATAGAGCTGATAAAGCAATGGGGCCAGATGGGTGCACCCTAGGGTCCTTAAAGAACTAAGACAGGTGGTGGCTGAACTCTGGCTATCCTGTTCAGCCAATCACTGGAAACAGGGAGGTACCCAAAGACTGGAGGACAGCAGATGTAGCCCCTTATACAAAGTGGGAACAAAGAGGAAGCAGGGAACTACAGACCAGTCAGCCTCACCTCGGTAGTGGGAAAGATCATGGAAGCACTACTGAAGGAGAGATTGGTGGAACATCTGGTTGTCAATGGACTACAGGACCCAAGGCAGCATGGTTTCACCAGGGGAGGTCATGTCAGACCAACCTCATTGAATTTTTGACTGGGTGACTAGGAGGTGGATCAGGAGGGCAGTGGACATGGCCTATCTGGACTTCAGCAAGGCCTTTGACACTGTGCCACAAGAAGACTATTACACAAACTAGGGAATATGGGTGTGGGCAGGACAGTAGTGTGGTGGGTAGGTAACTGGCTGGGTGGCAGGACACAGAGGGTGGTGGTAAATGGCTGTCACTCCACAGAGGGAAGAGTGACCAGTGGGGTACCACAGGGATCAGTGCTGGACCGGTCCTATTCAACATCTTCATCAGTGACATTGCACAGGATATAGAAGGCAGAATTTCACTGTTCGCTGATGACACAAAGCTCTGTAACAGAGTAGACACACCAGAGGGTGTAGACAGAATGAGAAGGACCTGCAGAAACTTGAAGAATGGTCAAGGGTTTGGCAGTTGAAATTCAATGCAAAGAAGTGCAAGATAATGCATATGGGCACAAAACCCTGGCACAATATATCAGTTGGGGGGTGAGGATATAGCATGCACCAAGCAGGAAAGGGATCTTGGGGTTGTCATCTCTGATGACCTCAAGGTAGGGAAACAGTGTGACAAGGCATCAGGTAAAGCAAATAGGATGCTGGGATGTATAGGCAGGGGCATCACCAGCAGGAAAAGGGAGGTCATAATTCCGCTATACAAGACACTAGTGAGGCCCCACCTGGAGTACAATGTACAGTTCTGGAGACCATACCTATGTAAGGACATAGACAGGGTAGAGAAGGTTCAGAGGAGGGCAACAAAGATTGTGCATGGGTTGCATCACAAGTCCTATGAAGACAGGTTGAAGGAACTGAACATGTACTCCCTGGAGGAGAGGAGGGAGAGAGGGGATATGATAGAGACATACAAGTATCTTACAGGGAGGAACAGGGTGCAGGAAAACACTATTTTTAAGCGAGAAAGATGTTTCAGGACTAGAGGGCATGGGATGAAGTTGGAGGGAGGACGATTCAGAGGAAACATGAGAAAGAATTTCTTCACAGAACGGGTGGTGGACAAGTGGAACACCCTGCCAGAGGAAGTGGTGGGAGCTGAAACAATCACGGGATTTAAGAATGCATGGGATAGACATAAAGGAATTCTAGAGGTCAGGGGTAAGGGGAAATAGACTTCTAGGAAAACAAACTGAACTTACAAGCTCAAATGGGCAGACTAGGTGGGCCATAGGCCCTTATCTGCCGACACTGTCTATGTATCTATGTATCTATGTATTTCCATAGTACCCCAATGCAAGAGATGGGAAAGTTTTGTTATTGTGGGAATCACACAATACTAAGGACAATATAAATAAAATATAAAAGAAAAAAACAGAGGGGATAAAGAAATCAGGCAACAAGTCTCAATGTTTTACTGAGGCCCTCAAGATGAACCCCATTTGTCTCCCTATGTCACCTCCCATACAAGCCTGGGTGGGACATCATCACCACTGTATTTCCCATCCTCCTTTCTTTTCCTAGCGGCATTATGTCTTATGTTTTCCTTTTCTTTTTGTATTTTTCTTCTTTTGCTCTTTTTTTAAATTTTTTCACTTTTTCTTCATTGTTTTGATACTTTTAGTATGGTGTTTTAAGTCACCCAACGCAAACAGTGAACCCCTAACCTTGCAACAACAGGAGCCAAGAGACATAGTGTTTCAGTATTACACAGATTTTGTGCTTGACCCAGCACAATTGCACCAATTCCTTCTGGGAAATATAATGCTGCTGCAGTGTCCACTGACATCTGGATTGCCAGATGTGATACTTCAGCAGACTACAAAGAAGGCACAATGTGCTGTAGGAATATTTCATCCAACTTCCAGTGTTCAAACCCAGAACCAGGACATCATACGTCATGTTGCTAAAAGTGGGATCCTGAATAGTCTGTGCCAGCAAAGTCCAAAAAGGAGTAATGTATGGACAATCAAACAATAAGTGTTCTTGTGTCTCTAAGATAGTAGAGATCTCGAGTACAATGTCTGTCTTCCAGTTTTTGTACTTATGGTTATTCTTAACACCCAGTTTTCCAAGACCAGTGAGCCAACTAGTGTCCCACAGGTATTTAGGAATTCTGTGATCCAGAAGTTGCTTGATGGTAAGACAAAAGGTCTGTGCAGTACCCTTATAGAATATAAAGTCCTCTGTAAAATGCTGCATCAGGAGATCCTCATAGAGCAAAATACGGCTAAGGGATAGTATATCCTGTTGTAACACTCTCCATTGTCTAATTTTCTTCATAGAAAGGACAACATAATCAAGATAACAGGTAGTTGGTAGCTTAAAAGTCCAAGTTGCATTTAACCAAGGAGGTAAAAGGGCCTGCCACAAGTCAGTTTCCCAATGGACCCATAGTTTTTCAACACCCTTCAAGACAGGTACAATATTATAAAACCACAACAAAGTGTGGAAGTAAAGCAAAGCATTGACCATAGCCAGACCCCCTTGTGAGACAGGATGATATGTGATGTTATGTTTAACCAGACTGAGTCTACTACCCCAAAGAGTTCTAAAAAAGACACTATACAATTTGGTCTCTAAAGAAACAGGAGGGGGAAACACCATGCTAATAAACAATAACTGGGGAATGAGAAATGTTTTGGTCAAATATACCCATTTTAGCTTAGTAGATGGAATTTTATTCCACAGCAACACTTGGTGTTCACAGAGAGTCAGAACCCGTGTCCAGTTAAGGGTTGCCATGTCACTTGGGCCAAAATGCACCCCTAAAACAGTAGCACCTGCCACTATCTGGATACCCCCAATTGTATCACCTAAACCCAGGGAAGCATCCCTGATCTGTAATGCCACACCTTTCTGAATGTTTATTTTAGCCCCTGTTACCTTAGAGTAAAACTGAAGAATGGAGATGGCTATAGGGCCATCAGTATCCTGTCCCAGAAATACAAAAGGATCATCAGTGTACACCAGAACGTTCAGCGATGGGGTAGTGGGGAAACCAACATACCCTGAAAGGCTGTGTCAAACTGTAGTTTACATATCAAAATATCAATATAAAATGTATAAAGCAGGGGGCTGAAAAGACACCCCACCTAACCCCCTTCTTAATGTAAATTTTCTGCCCCACCATACCATTAATGAGGGGGAAAAAATGAGCCTGTGAATAAAGGAGGCATAACCACTGCACAAAAGCATGTGGAATCCAATATGCAGTTAAAATTTGAAAAAAGGACATCATGGGAAATGGCATCAAATGCCTTCTCCTGGTCTGAGGCTAATACATAACCCTGCAAAGAACTCCTGTGACCCCTAGTGAAAATTTCCCATAAACAGAATAAATTATCTCATAAGCTCCTGCCCACTATGGCACAAGACTGGAGCAGGGAGATCAAAATTTGGGCAACTTGTTCCAATCTATGGCAAAAAAAAAACATAAATAGGAGCTTAAAGTCCACATTCAACAGAAAAATTGGCCTCCTGTTCGGGAGGGCCAATCTATCTCCCTTTTTATATAAGAGAATCAAAAAGGCCTGTGCCAAAGGAAACTTTATGTCCTCATTTAGCAAAATATCATTAAAGGTTTCAGTTAGCAATGGGGTCAGTAAATCCACAAAGGTTCGATAAAAGGCAGGACTCAGGCCATCCGGTCTGGGAGCCGTAGTGCCTTTTAATTTCAGTATAGCCCATCTAACTTCTGTTTCTGTCACAGGGCAAGTCAAACCATCCATGCCCCATAGCAGGGAAGGGAAATAAAGGTGAAGTAGGAAATCCTGAAGATTTCCTTCCGGGAGGGCCATATTACCAAAATGAGAAAATAACTGCTCGAAAATAACCTCCAAAATAGACTGAAAATCTGTGTGCGCTACACCATATTGGTTGCGTACCACATTCCATGACTTGTTCTGGAGCCTTGTGGAACAGTCCTGAAAAATATTTAGGTAAGTTTTGGTACCCTTAGTGCCCGCTAGTTGCTCCATCTTTAAAGATCGTGCCCTACTATTAAGAGCAGATCTCAATACTGATTTAGCCTCAGCAATTTGTTCTATCAATTCCCTCAGTGTTGTGAATAGAAATAAGATGGAATAGCCATTTATGAAGGGATAAAAAGTGGAAGTAGTCCTGTCAGCCCTTTCATTTACCCCCGCCTTCGGAAGAGGAATGTAACCGAGCGTTTGGTGTCCACCCACCATTCCTCAACAGAATCATACAAGGTGACTAAAGTAGTTCATGCTTTCAGGAGCTCTGAAGTGTCTGCCTGAATTGCCTCATCCTGCAGCATGTCTGTGTTAAGATGCCAGTACCCCGGACCAATGTTATTTGAATGTAAATGACCCAAACGGACATGTAATTCAAGGTGATCAGAAGTGGCAGTTAGAAGTGTCCCAGCTGTGAGAACCTTCCAGTGTTTAGAAAGAAAGATATAATCAATCCTGGAAGATAGGTCACCCCTATGATAGATATGACCACCCAACTGGTGTAATGATGTATAGGAATCCATCAGAGCTGCTGTAGAGAGAATAGACTGTATGGTAGTCATGTCACAGTAAAGTTTTGTAGTTTTACCTATCTTATCCCCTAGGTCCAAAGGGCAATTAAAGTCCCCCCCCCCCAAGAATAAGCTTCCTATGGGTATGTAAAAATGGGTGTATGAGCTGAAACAAATCACATCTAAGGGCATTTGTTTGGGGTGCATATATGACACCAATCCGAAGATCCTGCTGTAGGAGAGAAATGTCCAGAAATAATGCCCTCCCCTGGTCCACATCATGTACTTTATGCATGGTAACTGGCCCAGAAAACAACACCCCCACTCCAGTGCATAATTCTGTCCCCAAGGACCACAAAGAGGTACTCCAAGGCCAAGTTTTCTGAGTCTGATAAATGTCAGACTCAGAACGCAGTTGGGTATATTGAAGGAAACATATGTCAGCCCTAGATTCATGCATGGCCTGGAGAGTAATACTTCTACGCTTTTAGTTCTGAATGCTGTTAACATTCAAGGAAACAACACTAAAGGAGTCCCCCGACAAATGACGCATAAAGAGAAAGGGGAAAGGTCACAAAGTCCATCTTACTTCAAATTTTTCTTCTTCATATGTTTCTTTTTAATTTTAGCTAAAACAGCAGATTCACTGCTGTCCACATCAGTGATATCTGGTTGGGAAGCAACACTAGAGGATTCAGAATCATCTTCATCTGCAGCCAAAGGATCCTGTAGAGCAGATAACTGACTTGAGCAAGACACATCGTCCAGTTTGGGTAGTTTAGCCTTAGCAAGATTTCGTGAGGATCTCCTCTTCCCTTTTTTTTTTTAAATCCTCTTTATTATTTTCCAAAATTTAGACAAACACACATATACCTGGCAAGCCAGGGTACACAGTCCCAAACTGACTGTGAGAACTATATATAAACCCATATATACATACACAGCACAGGGAACCACCTTCCAACATCTTCTTATACATGTACAGTGTTTTGTCTCAGAGTAACAGGGTCACTAAATAAATTTGATCAAGAGAAACTCAACCCCTTTAGCCCATCTCCTGTTTCTCCCATGAGGGCATCAAGTCATGAACACTTCCTTGGGTATAACCCCTTAAGGTGGTATCTCCTTGCTGTGTTCCCTGGAAAGAGATAAAGTCCCCATCCCATCACCTATCTTTGCAGACCAAGAGCGTACAGCTAATTATTTATGCATACACTATAACCCTTTCACAATAACATTTTATCTAACCACTCAAACCAGAGTCCTTCTAAACATCTCTGCAACATAATCCAGCATGGCTTTCTCCGGCTAATCACATCTCGACAGACAGGCCTGAGTCCGAGCAATTTTACTCTGTAGTGAGTAAATCGCATCCACTTTTGGCCATCTATTAATATATAACCCTTTCTTACCCTCCAAGGCAAGATACCTCTGTATTTTACCCAAAGCCCCAATAAGATCTCTCACCCACTGATCACATGTATACACCTGATCATCTTTCCAATGTTGCAATACAAAAGATTTGACAATCGCTGTCATTAAAGAAGGTGATATTTAGGTGTACTGCCTGAAACCTGTGAAAAATCACCTATGATACAGATCTCTGGAGTTATAAATTCTGAGTTATCCATCAGTGGGTCCATACACTGTTTGTTTTCAGCCCAGAGGGGTACAATTTTACTACACTCCCACAACACATGTAAAAGATCCCCTGTTTCAGATTCACATCTAAAGCACAGGTCTGTCTGTCTGAGGTGTCTATCATATAGTTTTACAGGGGTAAAATACATATTACAGATAATAAAATATTGCATACTCTTATGCTTGGATATGGATATGTACTTATTACTCTTCCATATATTATCCCAGTTCAGAGTCCCAGGGGCCATCGTCCTGACCCACTATGCCACTTTTACAGGCGAGTTCAGACTAAAATGATCCAAGATCACTTTATATACCTGTGACAAAACTTTAGATAATGGATCAACATCCTTCAAGTTATCCCAAGTGAAGGAACTATCCGTAAAATCCCCTAACCTTTTCCCCATCCCTTCTAAAATACGTGTGACTGGCAGTCTCCTAAAAAATGATATTCCTTCAGATCCAGCTGGGAGGACCACTCTATTACCCTGAATCACATCCCTTATCTTCAGGCCTATTAACTGCGCCACCCACTTATTAGTAATTACTTGATCCCCAATTAGTAAATTAGGATTGCCCAACACAGGTTGGTCTCTAGCCTTCATTTGGTTCCTTCTCTGGACAGGAGTAAGGAATGACCACCAGGCTCCTGCTGATTTCACAATTGGATTCCAGGATATCTTCTTAGGGCCGCTTTCTATGTTAGCAAATAAAAATGCCTCCGCCGAGAGTCCAGAGTCCTTTAACATTTGCCTCTCCATTTGTAACCAAGTTGGTACATAGGACTCCCCTTCTAAACTTCTACTCCATCGAATCATGAGCCCCAACTGTCCTGCCACATAGTATACATGGAGATCAGGCAATTTAATCCCTCCCATCACATATGGCAGGCACAAAATGCTATGCTTTTTCCTAGGAGGTTTAGCGTTCCATAAAAATTCCGATAGGAGCTTCTTACTTCTAGTAAACCAAATTACAGGTATGCAATATGGGGCTAAATATACCGGATACAGTAACCTGGGTAATAAATTCATCTTAATAAGACCCAATCTAGCCGTAAAATTCAAAGGGAGCTTGTTCCATCTTACCATATCCTCCCTAATCGTTGACAGTACCCCCTCCATATTTAATGCAGCACTCTCTTCAATAGTAGGAGTAATCCAAACACCCAGATATTTCAGTTTATCCACCTTCCATTGTACCTGTAGCGGTGCAAAATCTGCTCTACATACATAGGGTGTCAAAGGCATAATCTGGGTCTTAGCCAAATTTAGTTTATAATTCGCAACTTTAGAGTATTTCTCTATTAAATCTATTGTTCTTTAAAAACTTGTTGCTGGGTCCTGTAAGTGGAGAAGTATATCATCAGTGAAAACTGAAAATTTTAGCTCCCACCCCACAGTGTTAATCCCCTTTATTTGTGCATCAGTATTAATAGCTTTCAGCAGAGGTTCCAAATATTTATTAAATAAAATCGGCGAGAGGGGACATCCTTGACGGGTCCCATTTTCTAAATGAATCTCCCAGGAAATATAACCATTGCACAATACTCTAGCTGTTGGAGCTGCATACAGATTTTTGATACCTCTAATCAGGCCCTCTGGAAAACCCATCCTTTCTATTGTAGCAAAGAGAAAGGAATGGGAGACCCTGTCAAAGGCCTTTTCTGCATCTAAGGATATCAGAGCTAGAGGTAGTTGAGAGTCTGGTGCATAGCTAAGTATATGGTGTAGCTTCCTAAGGGCATCATGTGCGCCCCTCCCTGGCATAAAGCCCACTTGTTCATGACTAATTAAAGCTGGAGAAATGCTCAATATTCTGTTAGCTAAAATTCTAGTAAGAATTTTAGTATCTTGATTCATCAGAGCTATAGGTTTGTAATTGCCTGGTATATCCCTAGGCTTATCTGGTTTAGGAACAAGCATGATATATGCCTGGTACAGTGGAGCATGACTCACCCCTTCTCGCATTATAGTATTAAAAAATTATTGGAGTATAGGAAGTATTGTCTGTATATGCACCTGGTAAAATTTGGCCGTAAGCCCATCTGGTCCTGGTTTTTTACCATGGGGCAAAGATTTGACCACCTCCATTATCTCCGATGCCGTTATAGGGGCTGCTAACTTGCTAGCTTGTATGGAGTCTAAGACTGGAAGCAGTACTCCCTCCAGAAATGTTCTGATTTCCTCCTCACTAGCACCATCCTTTGCTTGATAGATTTCTTTAAAATAAGAAGCAAAAGTGACCGCCATTTCCTGAGGGTCTGTTAACTGTTGTCCGGCATATTGTATAGAGGTAATCATTCTATTAGCTTCCCATTTCTTAACCCTAGCTGCTAAAAATCGCCCAGGTATATCTCCCTGCATTAAATACTTAGCCTTGATCTTTTCCAACCAAAATTCCACTTTCCCATTCAGGATATCCTCCATTTCCCCTCTCAAATTTTTAAGTTCTGCGTCAATTTCCCCAGAAAACCCTTCCAATGGAGACAGCGACTCGATAGCCCCCATAATAAATTCCTCCTTTGCCCTCCTCTGTCTATTTCTTTGCGCTGCAAGGCCCTGTGCTACCCCTGCGTACAGCACCTTACATGTTGGCCACTCTAACTTTTTGTTCTGTAATGTGGGTAACTGTTGCTGGATAATCTCCAGGAGGGCTTCCTCTAATTTTCCCTGAACTGAAGCCACCGTTAATAAAGAATCATTTAATCTCCATCTATGCGGTCTAGGAGGGAGAGGAACCGGCTCCCATCTCAAGTGAATAGGGGAGTCATCTGAAAAAAGTCTACCCTCAGTAGTCACTTCCTTAACCTCCCTGAGTGCCTCCCCATTTACCAAAAAGAAGTCAATACAAGATTGACTCTTGTGGGCCGCCTAGTAAAATATCATATTGTTGCCCCCCCCCCCCATAGTCCTGAGCAGGTCTACTAAAGCCGTAGCCTCCATTAATCTATTTAGGGCAATCTGAGCCCTAGACAGAGGCCCTCTAAATGGTGGAATCCTGTCCTCCAAATTATTAAGACAAATATTCCAGTCCCCTGCCAAAATAAGGGAGTGTTGAGACAACACAGCCATATCCCTCTCTAATGAGGCAAAGAAATCAGGGTTAGGGGGAGTTGGGCCATAAATAGAGGCCACTGTTAATGCTTTACCAAACAAGGTACCAGAAAGATATATCCCTCTGCCATCCTCCCTAACAATTACATGCTCCACCTTGTACAAACAAGTTTATGCCTTTTCCTTACCCAACCCAAAAACCTGACCCACCCACAATTGCTTAAGACAACTCACCTCCTCTGTTAATAAGTGGGTTTCTTGCAAGGTGACAATGTGGGCTTCCAGCTGTTCAATATGTCTAAGGATTACCATTCTTTTCCGCTTACCCCTAAGTCCCTTAGTGTTCCATGCAAGAATTTTAACCCCTGCCATTCTGAAATCTGAAACTTATTATAATCAAGATTTCATTTTGCACATGCTCTTGGTCTGCTGCCCCCTCACTCTCTATAGTGGACTCTTTCTCTTTCCTATCCCCATAAACCCACCCCCAACCCCCTTGCACCAGATCCTGAGATTGCCCTCCTTTCAAATCTCGATTCATGGATGAACCTCTTTCCATGCCCCTCCTCCGCCCCTTCAATTATCAAAGCATCTCCAAGTACCCAGCCCCTATCCAACACTAACTAGAACATATTTACATCTCCTCCTGTATCCTACTTTCCTTCTTACTCCAACCTTCCCCTTCCCTTCTAGACCCCTCCCTCTGGGTACCAAACCTGTCCCTATATCTCCTAAACTAATATGTTTAACTTTCCGCCCTGGGGCTTCAACCGATACTATAAATCAACCCCTCCAGCTAGCTCCTCAATCCCTATATCTCAACTAAATGGGGTATCCCTTCTACACATTACCATCTATCAACAAATCCCCAAACATTTATTTCTACCCCTGTACTAGCTTCAACACCCTTCCTAGGATAATGGCCCCATCTCCCTGCCTTCATCGGTTGTCTACCACTCCACTGGTCTCATTCTTCCCGGCTTAGCTTAGTCTCTCAGCAGGGGGTCCACCTAACATTTAGAACTGTATATTAAACCCAACAAGACCCCTCAACTTCCCACCACATATTACCCTATCTTCTAGTCCCCACCAACCCTCCTCCCATCTATCACACTCACATCTGCCTCAATCCCCAAAGCTCTGAATTAGGATCCATCTCCTCTCACCCCCCCCGAGGTTGGCCCACAGTAACAAAACAAGTAAGTCTTAAACAATTCAACCTATCTTGTAAATCTTTCATAATGAAAACCTTGAACATCAGGATAAGTTTGCCATATCCCTTCATTGTCCACAGTCCCAGTCCTCCATTCTATCTCACCTCTTCCTTTTCAGCCCGAGATTCAGGTCGGAGCTTTGAATAGCTCTGGGAGTTCCATGCACAGGCCTTCCAGGGCATCTCTCGCAGTCAGGTATCTCTTCAGCCCAGTCTGGAGCCATACCATCAAAATTATGGGGTATTGTAAACGGAATTTAATTCCTACAATATAGAGCTTCATCTTGATCTCGGAGTACTCCTTCTGCTTCTCCCTGACCATTGGTGTCTGGTCCTGGAACATCCACAGCGACGCACCATTCCATTGCAGTGTCTTCTTCTGTCTTGCAGTAGCCAGTACATGGGACTTTTCTTTATAATTCAGGAATCGCATAATTATCACCCGTGGTCTTGCACCTGGAGGGGGATCTCTCTTAGAGCCCTGTGGGCTCTCTCCAAATTGTAAGCTTCCCCGAAAGGAGTAGGGCCCAACAACTTAAACAATAAATCTTGCAAAAAGGAAACACAGTCTGACCCTTCAGCCCTCTCTGGGAGCCCTGCCAATATTAAGTTATTCCTCCAGCTTCTGGACTCTTGGTCATCCATCCTCTCTTCTAGCTTCTTAACTTGTTTTCTCATGGCCACTAGCTCCTGATCCATCGTGGAAACCTTCCTTTCCTGGCAGGAGATCCTTGCTTCTGCATCCCCCATTCGCTGTGCTAGTGAGTGTAATGCAGGCTTCACCTCTGCAAAATCAAGCACCAGCCCTTGTAACAGCTTCTTAATCTCCTGAATATCATCAGAAGCCTTAACAACACACCCTTCTTTATCGGAATCCCCATCTTGCTTGTTCCAGTCAGGGGATAGGGGCTTAGGCCTTTTAGCTGCCGGTATTCTCACCGCAAGAGGCTCCATAGCCTCCACTTCCATGCTGGTACTGCGAGATGGCCCTTTACTTCTGTAATAATCGTGCTGTCTGTACACTCACTGCCACTTCCTTACGCCCTTTCTTTCACGACGAACTCCCCGACTGCTTCCGCTGCACCACCACAACTGATACCCGGCATTTTAACTCGCCGCTTACCAGTACTGAAGACTTTTAAAGCTTAAATTCATTTCAGGGCCTAGGAGCAGCGCAGAACATGTCCATTCAGACTCATCACATGATCTCCGAGGATCTCCTTTTCCCTCTGACTGGCAAGAACTCTTCCTGTGAGGAGGGGGTGGCATATCTGAGTCTTGCAAGAGAGGTAAAGCTGGGTCAAGTTCAGACGGTGATGGTAATATAACAGGGGCCACAGACAGACCTTCAGAAGGAACAAACTGGATGGGGGGCAGAATCCGTCCTCTCACTAGAAGTGGAAGGCATCATCAGGACCTCACCCAATGAAGGAGCCAGGGAAGGAAAGGCTAAAACAAGTCTATCTTGAGCAGAATGGACAATATCGTCCTGGTTCTAGAAAGTACCCTTGCTATGCGCAGCCCACAGGCATTGGAGGAAAAAATGACCCAGTTCCTCACATAGATTGCATTTTGGAGGATTCTGACAACAATTGCTTAGATGACCAGTTTGCAGGCAAAAGTTACATACTAATGTATCACAGGCATTACTAAGGTGTGAAAAGGAACCACACCGATGACAAGTTTTAGACTGACCAGGATAGAAGCAAAAGCCACAGACCAGGCCAAGATAGAAGCAACTAGGCAAATGCTGTGGCCCAGTTTCAGACACATGAAGCTTCAGCCTCAGCTTCCAACCCCCCATCCAAATATGTTCAGTATCCAGAATGAGAGCAGGGTGCTCTAGAACATCAGCCCATTGCTTAACCCAGTGTAGAATATCTTGAATGTAAACATTTTCATTATGAAATAGAATTGTAACAGTCTTAACTGAGGGTCTAGTGAGTGGGATGGCAATAAAAGGGGCCCAAAGAGTAGAGTGTTGTACGTTATTGTGTTTCAGCTAGAATCTTTCCAAGTGAGCAGGAGTATTAAAGGAAACATCAAAAATGGTATCCCCAGAAATATGAATGAGAGCAAAGATGTCAGACGCCAGAAAGTTCAGTGACTCCTGAAATAACTTCCTAGCCACAGATATCCTGTCCAGTGAAAATTCAAGGCCACCAACATATTTCAGCCAACCTGCATTGTGTCTAGCCCTGGGTTTACCCAGATTCGAAAAAAGATCAGCCATCCGACATCTAGGGTTGGTATAAGGCCTATCCCCTTCCTGACCAGCTGGAGGGGGGTCAGGAATAGGCCAGGCCAGAGGGTCTTGTACAGAGTGGGGAAGATCGGAATCTGCCCAAGAAGTAGATGCTCTAGATAACACGGGGGGGGGGGTAACAGGTAAAGCAGAGGGATCAGAAGGTCAGCATCCTTTACTGTATGTGTCGTAAGTGAAGCCACAGTCAGTGCACTAGTAAAAGGAAGAATAATGTTACCTGCAGAGTTGGAACAACAGACCATAGAACCATCTGCAGGAAAACTGTCTGGAGAAGAAATCTTCACAGGTAGAGCAGCCGAAACAGAAGGAAAAGCGTGTACTTCACTGGAGCCAAGTACAGCCCCATCTACCATCCTAGGAAGAGCCTGAATAGAGAGTGCTGTAGGGGGATCTCCCAGAAGCCAGCGTTCACTATCGGGAGCCAAGGTCAAACCTGCAGCCTTTAATGCATGTTCCAGGGACCAAGAGTCACAGTGGCCATTCCCAGGCTCTTGCTCAGTGACCCCTTGTAAATATTGTTCAGCCATCACCCCAGTCCCACAAAACATCATGGATTTAACGTTCAAGTGGCAATGGTTCACTATGCAAGACAGCACTCACCGGAGAACACTCATTATGAAATCATGTCACTTCATCAGTAGAAAACTTAGCGACCTGTGGTATAGTAAAGTCCACATCAGGAATATGCTGCATAGCAGAAACTCACTCCTCAGTAGATTGCACCATGTCCTGAAATACATCCATATCAACAATATCATCTAGAATTTCCATAGAGCTACAGAAACAATGTTATCTGGTGCTGCAGGAGTAGCCGCACCTCCATCCACCTCCATAGCATCTCTATCCATGTCAACCATCAACCGGGAGCAACACAACACCCCCTACTGATCAGTAGGGGAATTTCCATGGTGTCCTGGCTAGATTTCCCACATTCATTAAAAAATACCAACAACAGCTTAATCTGATTAAATGTCAGTTGGTTTCCATCTGCATCCACCCCTCACCCAAGATAAGGCTGAAGTAGGCAGATTTGCTTAATCCACATTTCCCAGTCAACAAAAACTAAATAAAATAAACAAATACTTCAGATTGTCCTCTTGGTTTTGCTGGGGAGAATTTTTCAGAGGTTCCACTGGTCTGCCTGAAGTCACCGGGGACAGACCTTTCACTGTGGCTGACCACCCCCAAACTGTGGAACGCTCTCCAACACCAGCTACACTTAAGGCACTTTTACACACAGGTTTGTAAAATGAAATTAACGTTACCTGTGTGGCGCCGATGTACTCTGTTGCAGTCGGATTTCCTTTACACCCTCACAGTATTCGGCTAATCTAGCCTCCATTTGTTTAGCTCCCCAGAGTTTGCTGCTCTAATGGCAGTTTCTGCAGTGGTACTGGAATGGCTGTTTTACACAGCCAGATCAAACGAAATACATTCGTGCAAACTGCAAGAAGCAGAGATTGCGGTTTGGATGAACATTCACCAAGGGAACGAAACAAATGCTTTTTACACACAAGGGATGTAACGGAATACTATTTCCGTAACAGTTATTCTGTTACATAGACCTGTGTATAAAAGCGCCTTTAGTCTCTTCAGTGGAGGCTTTTACAAATGCTTTAAAGACATATCTGTTATCTTGAGATTTTATGACCCAAGGCAAATTGTTTCTTGATGGTTGTTTTGTAACTTGTATAGTTTACAGTGGGTTTCTATTTTTGATTCTTTTCTTATTCCTCTTTCTATTGTTAACTACAGTGCTTTAAACCACTGTGACAAGGTGCTGCAGAAAATAAAAATGATTGGTTTATTTTATAGTGTATAATGTCTTTCAATCCAGAGTATTACAGAATGCTTTGCAGAGTAACAAAAGAACAAAATTAAAATAGAACTTACACTAAAACAGTACAATCATAATACTGAAAATAAAACTTCAAGACAGTATATTTATTAAAGCAAAATAAACATTTAAGTGGAGATAAATTAAACTAAACACATTAATATTGTTGCCTGACAAAAAAGAGATTAATTTCAAGGAAGAATAAGCAGGATAGAAAAGGAATATTTTGACATGAAAGTTGGAAAGAGCAGTAATTTTACAAAGATGAAAACGGAGCTTATTCCAGACATCAGGAGCAGAGAGAATAAAGAAATAACTCTCAAAGGAGGCAATGAAAAAGGCCTGGGTAGAGAATGGAGACGGAAGTGGAATAAAGAAAACAAGCAGGGCATGCAAGATAAATTAACTTAGAGGGATAGGATGGGAAAAAAAATAATAATAAACAATTAAAACTGTAAAGACAATCTTGGATTGAATATACTGTAGAAAGCGACAAAGAACCAGTGCAGATTTTCAAGAATATATGTGTAACCCCCCTTGGGAATTACTGTGCTGTGTTACTTTAAGAGGGCATTTGCTCTCTAGGTTGATGCCAACCTCTGTACCCTACTGTAGGAGGAATGGGGCAGCTTTGCTGCCCTGAGCATTCAAAAAGGGAGGGTCCAGAGCTCTCTGTTTTGAAAAGAGAGGATATTCTAGTCAGTTGGTGAGAAACCAGAGACTGGCACATACTGCCATCTCCCATTAAGTGGAAACCCATTTCTTCAGAGTTAGTGTTGGTAAAAAACAGTTGTTTGTGGCAGCAGCCAGTGAAACAATATCCCTAAGGGGATGTGCCGCTTGCAGGAGAGCAAAAACCCTGTTTTCAGAGAAATTCCTGTTGGACTGTATGATGTTACAGAACTGAGGTGACAATTAATTCTTTTGAAAGGTTGATGCAGAGGCACTCAGTTGTGTCTCAAACCTCATTATGGGGCACATGACAGTATAGTGTTTTTCCTGCCAGAATGTGGAAAAGTAGCCAAAATGTATTATGTAGGCTGTGTAGCCTAACACTGTGATTGATGTGCCCGGTTGGCACTGCAGTCACTCCCAGTGGGGCATTACTTCTGTGATAGCCCTTCACAGTGAAGAAAGGAAAGTTTAAAGGAAAAAAACAAATAAGTGCTCTGGCAGCCACAGAGTGAAGTTTGTGAAAACCAATGAGAGAATGTATGGCATCATCTGTGCCAGGTGGTAAATGACTTAGTCAGTAGCTGGGTGGCTAGTAACTGACTGAACTTCCTTCCTAAGTGTTTTCAATTTAATATTCTACTGGCTGTCATTTGAAAGTTGGGACCCTTTCCTCACTGGGGTCAGTGTCTTGAGGGAGAGTGGGAGGCATCGTCTCTGGCACCTCCAATGCCAGGGGACTGTTGCCTCTCCTTGCCAGCAAATTTGTGATTGGGAAGAATGAGTTAAAGCAAGAACCTGTGTTGTATTTTTCCCCATATGGCAGAAAGTGCAAAGTGCAGTTAAGAGACCCCCCTGGGTACTGAACCTGCAGCAGTGGAATATCTTGAGGTTATCGTCTGTGCTACTCAAATGAAATGTCCCCCCTGTGAGACTATGAACTGTGACCACCCTTGGTCCATTAGCTAGCCAAACAAACTGTGAGACCAACCACCATGGTAATTTGTGTTTTAAATAAAGGATCCTGTTCATTTTTTAATTTTACAAATCTGTTTGAACATTGCTTTTATTAATGTTTTGCCAGTAGCATAACCCCTTTTAAATCCATAGCCTACCAAACCCTGCCATGTGCCAAGGGACACCCTGAGGTCAGCTTCAGCTCTGGAGATCAAGTAAGTACTGCTTGATCATTTTTGTACACTCCCCTCCCTTGATACCATCCATACCCTAGACATGGCAGGTTGTTGCATACAGAATGTGCTTACAGTATATTTGAAGCACATTATCATACCACTCCCCTCAACATCTTTAGTTTTTCATTTAAATAGCCCTCATTCTATTATTTGATCCTAATAGTTCATTTCCAAAACTGTAACCTCTGCATATTTGTTTTCACACAGCATCGATCTATTCTTAGATATGGTGATCGAAAGAACATAACACCTATTATGTGGCCTGACCAGTCATTTTCACAGGGTCATTATAATAGCCTTGGATCTGCTTCAGACATTACTCTTGATGCATGCCATAATTCTGTTTGCTTTGCTAGCTGCCAACATACTTTTGTTACTATTTTAAACTGCTGCCATTCATTGCATCCAAACCTTTGTTCTTGCTTAGCATTGGTAATCTTTATACCATGTGAACAGTATTTTGCCTTGACATGTTTCTTTTCTGCATTACAGCATAGAGAATGCCTTTGAATTTTAGGCATTTGAATTAATCTATTATACCATCTCTCTGTCCACCTCCCAGTCTATTCAGGTCACTCTGCATCTCATGTATCTCACCTCTAGAGACGTTGCTAAATTTTACTTAGCTGGTGAAATCAGTGCATGAAGTCAATGAACTTGAACTTTATTTATTTTATTTATTTGTGCCTAGGATTACAAAGTACCTTTGAGCCAAGGCTCTTTTACAAAGGTTCCATGTCATGCTGGTTACAGGGTAACAGACACTAAAACATAAAACGGTTACAGGTACATGGTTTTAGACAGTAACTTTGCTTGACAAAATCAGACTGAGCGATGAGTAACTCAAGAAACAATAGGAGGAAGAGGGCAAGAAGAGGAGAGGGCTGAGGGTAGGGGAAGGCATAGGTGTAGAGGGTCAGGGTGAGGCAGCTGAGGGGCCTTGTCAGGACAGACACAGGGAAAGTGCATTAGAAGTTGCATTGGACAGGTAAGTGCAAGAAGAGAGGGCAGAAACTGACACCTGTAAGGCCAGAAGCAGCGTAGGGAATGAAGATGTTATGGGATGCAAGCAAAGGTGGAGGTGCCAGTTATGGAGTGGAGGAGCTTTTTTTTGAATGCTCCAAGCGTTGCTGTGGATGAAGTGTCACTAGAGAGCTCATTCAGCCAACTCGGAGCTCTGTATGCAAACAACCTTTGACCTTGGGATGTGTGGCAGAGGGGGATTTAAAGGATTTGGGGCTTAGAGCTCCTGGTGTTGCAGGTGGTGATTTTGGGTTTGAGAAAGGTGCTAACTCCTGGTGGTGTCTTTCCCTTTATGATTTTCTTAGCGGTGATGCAGGTTTTGTGTTTGATTCGGTTGTTCAGTTGCAGCCAGCCTGTTTTGAAGTAGAGGTCGCAGGTGTGGGTGAGACGGTGGGAACCAGTAACGAGTCAGCAGGCTTGACTGAGGGAAGTTGAAACACGCCTGAGAGATGAGGTTGTGGCAGATCCATAGATAATGAGACTGTAGTCAATGATGCTGATGATGGAGCTCTGGACAGCTATGGACAGAGCTTCTGGGGTTAGATGTTTCCTATGTCGGAATAGTAGGCCCATCCTGGTGTTGGCTACTTTTGCCACGTTATTGATATGTGGGACATAGGAGAGATTACAGTTGAGGGTGAGGCCAAGGTTTTTGAAGGTATGAACTTATCTGAGGGTAATTCCTTGCTTGGTTTTAATGGAGAGCTGATATTGTTTGTGTTTGTTTTGGGAGCTACAGAAGATCATGGTCTTTGTTTTTTTCTGGTTAAGTATAAGTCTGTGTTTTGTGAACCAGTTTTCGACTGCAGAGAAGGCCCGTTGGAAGTTACCTTGTAGATGGACTGGATCATGGTGGGATGCCAGGATGACAGCATCATCCACGTAGAGTAGGATCTGTTCAGGGCAAGATTCTGGCAGTGAGTTCAGAAAAAGGCTGAAAAGGAGGGGGTTCAAGATTGAGCCCTGTGGAACACCGGACCGGACTGGTCTTTGGTCTGAGAGTGTGCCTGCAATTCTCACTCTTTGGGAGCGGTTGTCTAAGTAGCTTTTGAACCAGTTCGTTGAGTTAGGTGAGAGCCCTGCTAGTCGAAGCTGGTCAAGTAGGAGATTGTGGTTGACGATATCAAAGGCTTTACTTAAGTCGATGAAGGTGGACCCAGTAAGATGACTGTTATCGAGTGAGTGATGGATTGCATCAGTGAATTCAAGTAGCGCCGTGGAGGTGCTATGACCTTTTCTAAAGCCATGTTGCTCCTTGCACAGGATGTTGTGATTCTCTAGGAAGTCGGTGAGCTGGTCTGACACAATCCTTTCTAGGGCCTTGGAGAGTGGAGGTAGGATGGAAATTGGACGGTAATTCTTGGTAGCTGTTTTGTCACCACTTTTATGAATTGGGGTTACCGTGGCAGATTTTCATAAGTCAGGGAACTGGCTGAGGCTGAGGGAGAGGTTGGAAATCCTGGCCAGTGGTTGGAGTACTTCTTCAAGTGTGAGCGATAGCAGTTTGAGGTCAAGGGAGTCACTGCTGGCTCTGGAGTTGCAAATGGCTTTGGTAACATAGCTGTGGACTTGATGCATTTTTACTGCTTTAAAGTAGAAGGGAGGGTGGCTGGAGGTGGCTTGGGGGGCAAGGGGAACCACTCCATCGAAAAAACCCTATGGGAGTACAGCACCGAGGTCCATGAAGGTGTCATTGAATGTATCAGCAATGAGTTTCTGGTCAAGTGTAGTTTCACCATTTATGCTGAGTACTGATGGGGGGTGATTTAGATTGTTTCCCGGTGACTTCTTTAATATTATTCCAGAAGTCCTTACCATTGCTTTGCAAAGTTACCAACTTTGCCTCCAACTTTGCAAACCAAAGTTTGTAATGTAAATGAAAATAAATAGTAAAACAAATCCCAAACCAGCTATTCCATTTTCTTGTACCACCCACCACTCCAGATCACTAACAAGAAATCCCCTCAACTCTCCTTCCATCTGCAAAAGAATCCCCAATTCCTTATTTCCAGGCAATGTTTGCCATCTGCCACTGTGATTCACTTTAAAGTTTTAGAAAGGTACTGTATACCCTTACCTTCACCAACACACCAAAAATAACTACCCCACATGCCCCACCTGGCACAATCCAAATGTTCAATATTATCCCCCCAACCAACCCTCGACTGACACTCATCTATTTTCTCCCTTCGCCGAGTACCCAAAATAATCCCTCTTTTCTACCTGTAAAACAGAATACTGTCATGCATTGCAGAGACATCTGCTCTGTTCAACATCATAACTGAAATGAATGAAGTCTTTGCCTATATGAAAACTTGATTAGAGAACTGGCAATACATTGGTTCTCCATTTTATGACTTAACCTCCTGTGTGGGATCGTTTTAAGTCTGAATACATAGCATCCATTTGTTTGTTTGTTTACATCTAATGCCTTGTTTATATTCTCATAAAATGCAACTGAAACATCCAAGAATTATTTGATATTTTAACTTGTTTGTATGCAATTTTATTTCTGTAAGATGTACACACACAGAGATGACCCTGAAAACTGGCTTTGCCTATTGCCTTATCCTGTATAAATATAAATAAACTTGAATTTGATTTCCCCTTACAGCTCCCATATTGAGTTATGAAGTTTAACTTGTTTTCCTGAAAACGTTAAGTACTTATGTTCCTCATAATTGTCTCAGCTGGCTAACTAGCTTATGGTTCCCTGGCTCAGTCACTGTGGCCTTTTGGAATATTGGCACCATATGGCCCACTCACCAGTCCTCAGGCACACATAAAGTTCCAAATGACTCACTAAATGCCATTGCCAAGTGGATAGACAGTTCTTCAATCAATCAATCAATCAAATCAATCAATCAAAATCTTTATTTAATCAGGCGAACATCATTGAGCATAGCTCATTTACAAGATGGACCTGAGTGGTCAAGAAGTGCAAGTGTTATTACATTGACAAGGGTATCATAAACAGTAATACAATGACGGGGTAACAAAAACAGTAATACAATGACATAAGTGCTAGTATATAACAATATACATATGTACAAGCCATTAACACTTTTAATCTGGGAGACAGTAGGCAGTTGGCACATCAGAGTTAATATGTAGATTATAGGACCTAGCAGGCATTTTGAGGGTGAATCTTGAGACTGGGAACAGGAGTTTTTCAGCATATAGAAACACGAGCAGAAAAGGGGGTGTGGGTAGGGCCGTGAATTAGGCCTTGTGGAAGCAGTTGCAGAGTTCTGGGAATAGGGTGGTGAATAATCTTTTGAAGGATATTAAGGGTGGGAGGTTATTTAGCTTCATGGTTTTTTGGAGTGAGTTCCAAACAATTGCTAGAGAGTAGCTGATAGCAGCCCTCCCAAGCTGGGTGCAGGCATTGGGGACCTTAAGAATGATAATTTTGCTGATCCTTAGGTTGTATGGCCTAGAAGTGATTCGAGTAAAACAGTCCGAGATGTAGGTAGGTAGCTTGCCTGATAAGGCTTTGAATATCCAAATTGCAGCATTCCTATTTCTTCTGTGTTGTAATGATGACCAGTTAACTGCCTTATGAAGGGAACAATGGTGGGTGCTGAAGGGAAGGTCAGTAATGAATCTAATGGACCTGTGGTATAGGGTGTCCAGTTTATTTAAGAGGCGGAGTGAACAGTGTCCATACAGAAAGTCAGCATAGTCGATGAGGGATAGGAATGAAGCCTGGATTAATCTTTTTTGGAGTCTCTGTTGAGGTAGTGCTTTATTCTAAAAAATAAACCAAGCCTTTGTCTCAGTTTCTTTAGTAGCTCCTCAATATGGACAGAAAAGTCAAGTTTGTTATCAATCCAGACACCAAGATATTTGAAGTTATCAACGTATTCAGCTTCTCTCCAAGTAAGGTGGTTAGTTGTAGGTGGTAGATGATGGGGTAGTGGCAGAGCAACTTTGTGAGAAAAGAGCATAGCTTTTGTTTTTGGCATTTAGAAGTAGTTTTTATCCAGTAAGTTGTGTTGTAGGATGGAGAATTCAGATTGTAGCAGTTCACAGGCTTTAGACAATGAAGGATTGCTAACATATAGCACAGTATCATCAGCAAACAGATGGATGTTTGATTGAGTGAGGTTAGCATCAATATTATTAATATAGATGGCAAAGAGGATGGGGCCAAGAATAGAGCCTTGCGGTACAGCTCTTAGAGTGGTTTTAAAGTGGATAGGTAGTTTCCATTTTTACCAGTTGTGATCTGTCTGATAGATAGCACTTGAACCAATTGAGTGAAGGGAATCCAACCCTATTGAGCCAAGGGAGGTGATCAGTGATTCATGATCCACTGTGTCAAATGCTTTGCTCAAATCCAGGAACACAGCACAGGTACTATTCTTCTTATCCATAGCAGTCTGCCAGTCGTTGGTTACTTTGGCTAGGGCTGAAATGGTGCTGTGCCTTGATCTAAATCCTGATTGTGCTGTGTTTAGGAGGTTATTGTTATCCAGGTAGACCCTTAATTGTGAGTTTACTAACTTTTCGAGCATCTTGGACAGAACTGATAGGATGGAAATGGGCCTGTAATTATTGAGATCCATGGGATCACCAGATTTGAGTAAAGGAACTACTTGAGCTGTTTTCCAAATGGAGGAATGGATCCAGTGGTGAGGAAAGATTGAAGAGATGAGTGAGGGGCAGATAAGACTTGAGATGCAATCTTGAGGAAGTAGGAGTCAGGGAGTCTGTACCTGCACTTTTGAAGTATCCAAATTGGAGGAGATCTTCCACTTCTTTCAATGATATTGGGTTGAAGGAGAAGGTTGATGTAGCCTTTTGGCCCACAGTGGATTGAAGATTCAAGGAAGATCTCAGGAGATTTGCAGGTGAAGAGTCAAATGCTAGTCCAGCTGTGGTGAAGTGGTCATTGAAGGTATTTAGAATTTCTTGTTTATCCGTAATTTCTGTGTTATTTAGTAGCAGTTTGCAGGTTAAGGCAGGAGTAGAGTTTGGCCCAAGATACCCTTTATAGTTCCCCAGAGCCTGGTTGGGTTATTATAGGAGGCATCAATTCAGCTCTATAATAGGCAGCTTTGGCAGATCTTATTTGTGTTGTACATGAATTTCTTGCTTTTCTGAAATTTAGCCAGTCTATGGAGTCCTTAGTTTTTCTTGCCTTTTCACAGTTTGTCTCTGGCTAGCAAGGCCGTTTTAAGATCAGTGGTGAACCAGGGGCAGGACCTTGCTTTAGTTCTGATATTGGTGAATGGTGCATGAATATTTAGAGCATTAGTGATAATGTCCTTTAAGATCTGGAGAGCTATTTCCACTGAGGCTGTGAGTAGAAATCTTGCCAATATATTGTGTTACTCAGGTCATGGAGGTAACCTGGTATGTTGAACTTCTTTTGACCTTTGGGGACAAATTCAGCAGGGTTGGATGGTTTGGGTGAAGATCTTATGCCAGCTATGGGACAATGGTCACTTACATCATTCGGTAGTACTCCTGCATGAGTATATAAGTGAGGCTTATTTACCAACATAATATCCAGGAGTGAGCTGTTGCTAGAATTTTTAGGTTAACCTAGTTGGGTCTTTTATTAGCTGTGTAAAGCCATAGGTATCACAGAAGGTTACCAATGGAGCAGATGCATTAGATAGCCAGTTTAAATTCAAATCACCAAGGATGATGGTATCTTCAGGGCCTAGATTGGTTATTGACCCCAGGTGAGATAGTAATTTGAGGCCTGCTGAGGGGGGCCTATAGCAGCCAATCAATTTAAATGGAGACAAGTTTGGAAGGGATATTTTGATTGATAAACATTCAAATTTCTTTGGTTCGGATGTGATGATGAGGCAGGTAGCAGAGATGGTGCAGCTAGCTAGTTCCTTCAGGATTGTTGGATGCATTCTATCTGATCCCATTGTGTTGCCTTTCATTACCTTCTTAAGCACACTCACACCTTTCTCGTGTAATTACTAATCGGGAATCTCTGTAAAACATTTCTAATTTAAATTGGAAGGTGGTGCAGGCTAGTGGTTAAAACACTGAACTAAGAAACAAAAAAAACTAGAAGCGTGTATCCTATCAGAATCATTGATTCATTTTGTTGTTGAGAAAGTCACATACAGTACCTTCCTGTGCTTCAGTGATTCAGGACTTAGAAAAGAAGTATAACTCCACTGAAAATGTGATGAACATCTCAACTGGGTTATCCTGATAAAGAAATCCACACATCAGAAAAAAAATCATCAGTGTGTATAATTTAATCCTCTCTACTGTACAGTATATTGAAAAAATGAAATGAAGGTATTTATAACGATTACTGAATGGGAATTCCAAATGTATAGAATTTTAAATGATCACCATGTAAGCAGTCTGACAAAAGACTAAGCAGACAATGTAATTTATGTAGCACACTATAAAATACAGGGTACACCTGCCCACATTTTAACCTTTGAAACATCTGAGAGGTTGCTCAAAGCATATACTTCAAATAGCTGAGCTTGTATAGCAAACTGAAGAAATTGTTTACTTCCCAGATGATGTCAGGTATACCACCTGTTTTGCAATGCAATTTTTTTACATATCATTATATTTTCCTTTTTGTGTACTGTATTGCATTTCTCTAACAATTTAAACTGTACTTTTTGATTCCTGGAAACTACAAATCTATCTTTACTTCTCCTCCCTCTTCTTTCCCTCCGCCCTACTTTTCCTCTTGCCTCTCCCCTTTCCTCTACCCACTCTGTAATACAGTATGCCATGCCCTCAACCCCCGCCCCCAAATCTGCTGCTGGCCAAGCTGCCTTCCCCTGTTGTTTCCCTAAACTCATGTCCTCTCTTCAGCTGTCAAACCACTCTGCCTCATTTCCCTTCTTCCTTAAGTCTCTTCTTCATGACTGTACAACATGCTCCTGAAACTATTCCTCATGCCAGACCTTAGTGACCATACCTCCACCCCCCCCACCCTGACATATGGCTCACTCAAGCCCTATTTTGCTCTACTTGTCCCTCCCTACATTTCCTCTCCAGTTGTGGGGCTGTTCACTGCTCCTGTTCAAGTGCATTTTTATTCCTTTAGGCCCCTTGTTTGTACTGTATTACTTTGCACTGAATATTGTTTTTGTACAACTGTCCTTGAAATTTTGCACCTTATTTCACATACGCTGTTTTACTTGGCAGAGAATAATGTTGCTGCACAACTGTTAATGTATTTTTACTCTTGCACCTTTCCACTTAACCCCCTCCTCCCCAGGCACATCTGGAAATTAGCTGTTGCCAGATTAGTATGACTGTCTGGTAAAACTTTTGAAATAATAAAATAAACAAATCTCCATCCACCCTGCTCTTGCCAAGACTCACGATTATTTACACTCCCAGGTAACCACTTTTCTAACCTCCAACTCTTCTTTCCTCAGCCCATTTTGGTCTAACTTCAGGCTCAATCACTCAACTCTCTCCTGCCTATGAAGGATCAATGACTCCATTTTGTAGGGAGGTATCAAGGACTCCTTGAATCTTCTGTGTTCATTGACCTCTCAAATTATTTGATACGGTCTTGTATTCCCTCATACTTAAGAAACTAACAAGAGTGAGTGTGCCTTACCCAGTTTGTGGGCCAAGTCCTAGTTAAACTACTATGTCGCTAAGATATACCAATCTGCTCATGTAGGAGGTTCCTGTTCCCCTCATCTCCCCTCCCCTCCCCTCCAAATAGATAAGAGTGTTTCCCAAAAAGTAGGACTCATTCCTATTCAATTCTTCATATTTCTAATGACCTACAAATAGTTTTTACTTTTCACAAATACACGTTTGCAGATTTTACAGATCTGTTTTCCAGTGGTTAGGATAACACCACTTTAAAATCCAGACTTTAGCCAAATCTTGATGCAATTCAGTGGTGGTTTTGCTAAAACTTGCTGACCCTGAATGCTAAGAAAATTATGGATACAATACTTAATTTCAACCCCAAACTTCAACCTTCTCTTTCTGTACCTGCTAGAGGGGCCGTGATGTCTTTCCTCCAGACCAGGTCATATCTTTCAAGTACCTTGGGGTGTGGCTGTAATAGTTCCTGTACTTCTGTACCCATGTTGACTGCATTTCTTCCAGACTTCTAAAGCTTGGTACCCTCCTTCAAGACAAGACTTTTCTCCCTGATGTAAGATTGTTTAGAAATTGATTCTCCCCATCTTTAAGCATGGCAACATTTCCTACAGCATGTCACTTATATCCACACTAGTGAGCCACCTGTATCCACTTTACAGTGCTTTTTGCTGCTTTGCCATGGGCAACCCCCCCCCAAACACATACACACACACATATACACCACTGTAGATGTATTCCTTTCCATGTCTGCCATCCTCTGGGGGGATGGAGCCTTTACTCTGACATGATGATCTCCTGGTTCTGTTTAGTACTCTTCTTGACAACCTTTCCTCTCTCATTGTACCCTCTTACTCCTCAGTTTATCTTTTTCACCTCTCTATATGGATCTGCCAATGCTAAATTTGTGTTTGGTGAATGTTCTGAAATTCAGCACTTTTACCTTCAGTTGGGACTAGTCAGATTTTTTGGGCCACTTTGAGATCACCTCGACCTTCAGATATAGTTCATGAAAAATGCTTTACCCCTTTCCAAGGGTCCTGGGCTAGTCCTATGACCACCTTTTCACCCCCCCAAGTCATCTCTCACTCTCCTTGCTCCCAGGTATTTCTTCAGTAAAAAGTAAATAACATCTCCTGGAACTCTTCCAGGTATTGTCTCAGCTGTTTTAAAAATAAAACTGGAGCGTGAGGGGAGGGCGGAAGAAATTGAGATTGACTGGGGTGGGTGAGTGGCGATTGAGGGGAGTCACTCATCCCTATTTGAAGCCTGTTAAATTGCAGTACCACAGATCCAGGTAGTCTTCAGCCAAAGTGTTGGAGCAAAACTGTAAACAAGATGCCTGAGTGGAAATCAAACCAAAGTTGCCAATTTCCACACTCACTCATGCTTATTTTCCTATCCCTCACTCCTTCCTCATGCCTAGAAACCACCTGCCAGTTTAACAGACTGTCTTCTCTTGAAGACTGTCTACCCTCTGGAAATCTCTCCTTCCCCACCTCCTATCCTTTGCCTCGTGGTAGACCTTAACGAGGCAGGCATGGCAACTACTCCTCCCTTCCTGTGACTATCCCCTCAGCTTTAAACTAACTAGGTTTACAACTGTTTTGAATCTTGCCTACTTCTCCTGTTCACCTACAGTGTGTGCATGACTTTCTCCTCTGCCCCTTCTCACTTGTCCCTCACCCACAGTCTATCACTACCATGCTGTATGCATATTTATTTTACTGTTTTGCTCTACCTGAGTGTTCATTTTATTTGTCATTATATGCTTCATACACAGACTGTACTGTTCATATCTTTTTGTTTTATATTTTTTGTGTCCGTATTTATTATTTACTCATTATGCATGCCTAATATTATTATTTTTGCAATTTTAGAGGTACCTTACTCTTACACTCTATTGTACCCTATGCACCTCATTGAACTGAAAAATTAGATGTGTGTAGCTTTGAACAGTATACCCTTTAGAGCAGATATTTTAAATAAATGAATAAATAATTGTATACAGCAATGAATAGTGCCTATTGTTTACTGTAAATTATATGCATGTAGGCAACACAGCTTGGAAATACTGACTTATTTCTTGGGTTTTGCTTGTCCTTTATAGACTGTCAGCTGTTCTAATTCAAAGTCAGTTCTGCAGTGGCATACAAAGTCTGGAAGGTAGGCAGGCAGCAGCCATATGACGTGGCTGGCCATCTACTGCTACCATGGATTGACCTTATCCATTTATCCATGGATACAGTTCTAGTGTGTTTTGTGGCTTCTTGGCAAAGATTAAACCAGCACCTCATATTATACTGGTGGTTGAATGAAGCATGAAGTGACCTGTCCAGGTCACTGACTTTCTTATAAGCAGTGCATTTAAATTTACATGTGGGGAAATGGTAATAACAGAGTAGGAAATTTGGTAGTGATTTTTTAAACAACTGTAATTCATCAGAAGGAAAATTACCTCCAATGTATACATTTTATTATTCTAACAACAAACCGCAATGCAAAATAAAGCACATTTAAAGAATACAACAAAGTTCAAAACCTTGCCGAATGACTTCCAAAACAGTTTGAAGACTGGAAATAATTAAACAGGCTTGTCTGATGAGAAACTTGTGTTTGGAAAGCCATCATTGAAATATTTGGGAAATCACACAAGATGATTAAAAGGATATAAACTTGTCTCCAAAGATTACAAGGTAAACATCTTCAACATGTAAGGGATTCACCAGATTTTGTAATGTAGGTTTCAGAGATGTCAAGAGAGGGCCAGGAATGTCCCACAGAAAAGATTCTCATTGTTTAGTTTATGTTTATAGCAATCAAAAACAATAAAAGATTTATAACATGGTATTCTAAAATTACAATTTGCATATGACCATTATTAGAAAATAAAAAATTCTCCATAATATTATTTTCTCATCTTCTAGTTTTAACTGAAACTGTGTTATTCAACTAGAAAAGCAGGTGTTATGGTTTATGACAAGTTGGGTGTATATATTTTGACATTGAGAACTCTGTCTATGTTTCCCATACATTTTATGTAAGTTACATGGATACAGCATATTTCTTTGGAAATCTGAGTCCTAGTCTTACTAATCCAGCCCCCAACCAACTGCTTTCCTAACTACAGCCCCTATCCTGACTAGCAGTTTGAATCCTACTAAAAGTATTTGTACACTTTCCACATTCACTGCAAAAGTCCCCACCCTCTCATTCCCTTAGATCAATAGTTCTTAGACTTTGTCACAGTGAGCCTCCCCAAATCCATGGAAAAGATTTTGAGCCTCCCCCAAAAACTGAAATAATCTTGGGCCTCCCTAAAGAAAAATAACACACTGTACTTTGTGCAGTACACCATGAATAAATTGAAATCCCTTTGAGTACTTGGTTCACATTCAGTTCTTCGTCTTATACTAACGTGGAACCTTTGAAAAAGAGCTCCTGTGCTCAAAGGTGTTATCTGAATAACAAATAAAATAAACAAATATTATTATTCAGCTTATTGTAACCCCCCCCAGCCTATTTGCTCCATTGTTTTCATTCTTGAACCATTGTTACTCCTTGCTGCAGTACCTTCATGGGTCAGACTACTTTCTCTGTTTCCTCTCTATATGAAATAACCTTCCTAGATACTTTGCCTCTCCCCCTCCTTCCCTGCTCCTAAGCAACTTCTCTGGGATTACTGTACTCCTTCCTGCTATTGCTGTTAGTATTTCTATGCTCAACCCTTGTATTTGGGCTGTTCTACCATCAGTCTACAAATTGATCAAGTACTACCACTCATTGTTAGTTTATTGATCATATTTGTTTGCACTATTGTTCGCTGTGTATTTCTTGATTGTTTTGCAGTTGCCTTTTGAAATGTATTCATTCCCTACCCTTCCCCGGGTACATCTGAAATGAGCCTTGGCTCATTCACCTTCCCTTGTCACCTATTGGTAAATAAATACATAAAATTCATTTACTATTATCCTCTTTCAGTTTGCTTAATCTCTTCCCACAAAATATATAAAACTCAAAATGTAAATACAGTACTTTTTCAGACTTGCCTGAACCTCCCCTGGAACAGGTTGGGGCCTCCGCAGGGAGGTTGGCCTCACCATTTCAGAACCCCTGCCTTAGATCAGCTGACTCTCGTACCCTGGTAGTCCCCTGCAGATCCACCAAATCGACCAATCCAGTTACTCTCACTGCCTCCCAAAACTCTGGAATTCCCTCCCCCCTCAAATCCACCACTCATTTTCTGCCTACTCCATCAGTTCTGCCCTCAATAATTACCTTGCTCCTAGCTGCTCCTACCATGTCCCTCCCTAACTCCATCCTCTAAGCCCTGGACAAATCGTACCCATCTACCATCACCTTCATTTTGCCCTGTGCACACCAACCCAAATTCCAAGCTCTCCTCCCCTTCCTTCAAATTTCTCCCTCTTACTGGCCTCCCTTGATCTCTCACAGCAAGTAAGGGGCCCCGAATCTGCCTCCATGGGTCCTCCCTACCCCCTGAAGGGCTTGTATCTTTCATCTATTCCTTCCCCACCATCCTGAAGAGGTCTCTGGGACACTTCCTTATCCCCTTCCCTCTGGTCCCACCAGCCCTCGCAGGGTTCATCGCATCCTGAAGTGGTCTTCAGACACGACTCTTCCCACCCCCACCCACCTCACCGCTGCTCTCTTTCTCTCTTCCCCCTTTTCTTTCAATAAGCACTTGTTACTTATTAACCCAGTACTTATTATTGTCCACTCTTTTTACCTATTATGTGCAACACTGTTGTAACACTGTTTGTAACATCTGCCTTACAATTATATGTTAATGTTGAACTTATAACGCGGATGTTTAAAGTCTCATTTCTAATGTACCCCTTCCCTCCAGGTTGCACTGGGAAACGAGAGGCTTATCACTCAGTTTGCCTTCCTGGTGAAACATTTCAATAAATAAATAAATAAAGTGAAATCCATCCTTTCCTTCTGTTGCATGCACCACAAACTTAACTGCTCTAGCCTCTGTTCTTCCTCATTGGCTTCTGCTCTCCTGCACATCCATGCTCAGTTGAGCTGATAATGTAATGTTGTCCCACAATTTCTAAAGTGATGTTGTAAAACATCACCTTGTGAATTAATTTATGAATTTGCCACAATTCATGAAATAAATCCACCTCATGAAGTGGCAATATGCAGTATAGGAATAACTCTGCAAATTGCAAATTTGATAGCTTCGCTGGTGAAGTGGGGTCCACAGGTGAAGTTCGCTATGTACTATGGGACTGGACTTCACATGGTACTGAAATGAGAACTATGCCAGTTGGAGGCTGTTTTGCATGCAGTTTTATGAAGAGACAGAAATAAGTCTGTCCCTGTTTGCCAGAGTAAAAAAAAAACTTTAAACTCAATCCATCATATAGTCTTGCAAAACAAAATTGCTCAGAGCCTTGTGCATCTAAATTAGTGTTTGTTTCTGGTTTTGCTGACTTATTTAGTTTAAAGCAGTGGCTTTGTAGTCAGCCAACCTTTGCAGAGGTAAGAGCTCAGTGAAGAAGCATGAATGGAGGAAGAAAGAGAGGAGGGAGACTGCCGATCCAGAATTTGGCCATGAAGGTAGAGTATAAGACAGTTTTCTGGACTGCAAAGATGGGTGGGACAGGGCTTTGTAAAAGGTCACAGTGATGAGTATGAGGGGTCAGGAGAGCACAGAATGAAAGAAAATGTTGAAGAGGATGTCCAGTCTAGCCAAGGTAGATTTGGTGGTGGTACTGTAGACTATTCTTCATAGTCAAAGGTGGGGAGGATCATTTTCTGCATGAGTGCTCGGTGGGCAGTTTGAAGAATGCTGTCCCTATTTCTATATAAAACACCAAGCTTGGGGTGTAAGTTCTTTTGAACTGCATCCATGTGTGCTGAAAAGTCCAAATGGTGGTCTAATCAGACCCCAATATATCAGAAGGTAGTGACATTTTCAACAGGGGTGCTGTCCAGGGTGTGGAAGGCAGGGGGGATTTAAGTTTAAATAGCCTCTGTCTAGCACCAAAGGACATGGAGACTGTCTTTTTGGTATTCAGGAACAGCTGGTTGGCCTGGAAGCATTGCTTGACCTTGTTGAATTCATGTTGCAGTCTAGCCACAGCATCTGTGGGTGAGGTACTAGATGTGTAAATTATGGTGTCGTCCGCATACATATCTATATGGAAAGTTACGCAGGCAGAAGGAAGATCATTAAGGAAGATGGAAACTAGTATAGGGCCAAGTACTGAGCCTTGCTGGATGCCAGTGGAGATGAGGAGATGAGGGGAGAGGGCGGAGGCAGTCTTGACTGATTGGGATCTGCCTGTCATGTAGGACTGGAACCAAGCTGTGGCAGAGGAGTCTAGCACATCAGTAGTGAGTTTATGGAGGAGAAACAAGTGAGATACTGTGCTGAAGGCTTTGGCCGGATCGACAAATATGGCGGTGGTAATGTGTCCCTGATCCAAATATTGTTGAGTATGGAGTCAGTGAGCTGTAAGAGGGAGGCAGAGGTGGTGGTGGAGTGGGAATTGTGAAATCCAGACTGGAAAGGGGTGCAAAATGAGGTAGAGTTAAGGTAAGGGGTGAGTTCAGCAAAGACAATGCATTCTTGGAGCTTAGCTAGAATTAGAAGTATGGAAATAGGGCGATAGTTTCCAGCAGAAGGGGGTCACCACCTTTGGGGAGGGGAATAGCAGTAGAGTGTTTCCAGGTTGAGGGAACAGAGGATAGAGTAAAGGATAGGTTGAGAAGTGAGGCCAGAGGGGCAGTTATAGCAGGGGTGGAGAGATAGAGCAGGTTGGGGTCTAGGCCATTTGGGCTCTTACCTTTGGAAGGGTTCAAGGCACGGAGGGCCTTTAAGGCATCATTTGGTAAAATGAGGGATAAAGAGAAAGGGGAGCATGGTGGAGAAGCTTGGAGTGAAAGGGGGGTCAGGGGAGGCTGTAGGCATACAAGTGGGGAGGGAGAAGAGGAGCAAGGAAGCACAAGATGTGAAGAAAGTGTTGAAAGTAGCTGCGACAGATGGAGGGTCAGAAAGAGTTTCATTGCCTACGATGAGTGTCGGGATGGGAGGGTGGGAGGGAGGGAGGAGTGAAGAGGATTTGACAACCCTCTAGAACTTAGAGGGATGGCTTAAATTTGTGTGGAAAGATGTGGAGAAACATTTGGACTTATCAACTCTGGAGGCCTTAGTGCAAGCATTTCTATGTTGCCTGTAATGGAAGAGGAGAGAGTGTGATTTGGATTTCATGTAAGTGTTCCAGGCCTGGTCCCTTGCACATATGCAGGCCAATGGTTCTGCATTAATCTAAGGAAGGTGTGATCCTTTGACTCTGGTAAGTTTAGGGGGAGTGTGCAAATTCCAAATTCCCAGAAATTTGGTTTGGAAGTAGCTGAGGGCAGTATTTATAGAGGTCCCAGTTGAGATGGGGGACAAGTCGGTGTGGTAACACTCGTTTAGTAGTGGAGCTAGGATTAGTGAGCAAAAAGAATATAGATGGATCAGTTTTGGGGAGAATTAAGTTTAGTGGACTTTACAGATATGGTAGATCATGTGGTGGTCACTAAGGGAATCAGAGAGAATACCAGAGTCAATTATGTGGTGGGGATGGGAGGAAAAGGCCCAGTCAGTCAGGATGTGTTTGAGAGATTTGTGGTTTAGAGGAGTAGGAGAGGTAATTAATTGTGACAGGTTTAGTGAGTTTACTTTGGTGCAAATTGAAGAGTTGGTAGAAAAGAGCCAATCCACATTCAAAATCACCTAGTAGGTATAGCTCGCCAGAGGTGGTATGTGAGATGATGGTCATGAGGAGTTCATGTATGGTTGAGTTGGGGAGACCAAGGCAACAGTAAGTGTTGGCTATGAATATAGGCAGTGTGAAAGGGAGGGATACTGTAGCTTGATTAAGAGGAGGTGGTATTGGGATGGTAATGAGGTTGACAAAACAGGAGAGTATTGGTGATTAGAGGATAGATAGATTGCGATACCGCCACCCTTAGTCGATCTTGTCTAATAAGAGTGTAGCCTCGAGTAGCAAGAATAGTATCTGGTATCTTGTGGGACAGCCAGGTTACTGAGAGTACCAGGACATCCAGGTGTAGATTCAGCATGATTGGCTGGAGGAGGGAAAGTTTTGGGAGTAGACTCCTAATATTTAGATGGACAATTTTTAATCCATTGGTGAGGTGGTAAGGAGAGGAGGGATAGGTCTAGGGTTAGATTATCACCTGCAGAAAAGAGTAGGAGGGTGATATGCAACCTGGGAAGTGAGTCAACCCATTTGAAAGTTTTAATTGTAAAGAGCGTGGGGGTGGGGGGATTGGAGGGGAAAGGAGAGGAATTTGGTGTCATTTAGGAAATAAGAGAGATGTGGGAGGAAGTAAGGAAGCATGGGAAGGCCGGGGTAACTGATTGGAGTGAGGTGAGTGGGGAGTGTAGAGTGTGTTAGGGAGTAGGTTGGGTGGAGTGGGGGGGGGCTGGGGATAGAGATTTGAGACAGAGGAAGTAGAGAGACAGTGAAGGGAACAGAGCAAGGCTGAGACCATAATGCTTTGTAGTGGAAGTAGAAAGAGTGATAGAGTACAGAGGCAAGAACAAGCTAGATAGAAATTTGACTGGTGGGACTGGTTAGCATGTGAGGTATAGTACCACTTGCAGCCACAGGGCAATGTGGGATAATAGTTGTAGTGGGATGGTGATTCCCTAGCAGGCTGTGTGGCCTAGTGGCTAGAGAGGACTCCTATGGTAGAATTCTAACTCAAAGTGCATAGATTCTAGGCCACCACCAGAAGTGAACACAGAGAGTGAGGAGAGCAAATAGGGTGAAAATGGGGACAAGGCAAGAGGCGGGAAAGCAGCCCAGATTTCAGTGCATATGATTTGGAGAAGCAGAGTAAAACATTACAACCCATTGAGGGGAAAAATAGTGACCCTCTAGTGGCCAAGGCATATAGCCAGCTAATGGGAACTTAGGGAGATAGTGTACAGCAACAGGAGTCATGTGACAGAGTCACATGGGGGGATGACTATAAGTCATGTGACCACTCAGGGTGGGTGGGGCCATAACGTCTGCAAGCCTACACAGCTACGCCGACTCAAGGCTGAATCTTGCTTTGTTGCTGATAGCCCATAACTGCTCTCTGTTGCAGGTGAGTAGTGGCTCCATTCCGGCGTTAAGGTGGGGGGGGGAGGACCTCCGACTTCAGCTCCCACTACTGAATGCTTGTAGGAACAAAGGAGATAGTGAAAGTTAAGCTGCAGGAAATGGGATCAGGTACAGACAAAGGAAAGGTCAAGGCATGACTTGGATAGAGAAGGTGGGAGGAGGTGGAGAAAATGGCGGCTGAGAAACTCAGTAGTGAAACAATACATACAAACATACAACATTGCTAGCAAATATAAGCCATTTGGTCTGTCTAGTCTGCTCGAGTGTGCAGCATGCTATCTTGTTAAACTGCAGCTGCCCCCTTGCTCCCCCTTCTATCTTAGTGCTTCCCACTGCTGACCTCTCTCCCCCCTCCTTCTCCATGATTTTGACCCTTCCTTTGGCCCTATCCCACAATCTCTTGAAGCTGCCCACTGTCCCCAGTACTACTACTTCATCTGGCAGTGCATTCCAACCAGCAACTACCCTCTCTTTGAAACAGTGCTGCCTCATCTCCTTCTTGAACCTCCCTCCTTCCAATTTCAGGCTGCGTCCCCTGGTGTCCTACCCCCCTTCTAATTTAAACAAACCATCTGAATTAACTCTGCTTATGCCCTACAGGTAATTGAATGTCTTAATCATATTCCCACTCTTCCCTTCTACCTTCTAGGGTATACATGTTGAGCTCCCTCAATCTCTCCTCATATGTCTTGTCCCCCATCCTCAGGATCATCTTTTTCAGCATGAAGCACAACAGCAGAGTCATTTAAATCCAGATCAAGTACATACAACTCTGATACAGTCAAACAGTAACCAAGCTAAGCCCTCCAATTCATGCACCATAGAAAAATACACATGTCAGAAAGAGACAGTAACTGAGCAGATTCAGATCAAAGAGTTAATTCAGATTCAACTGCACCAGTGAGTAAAACAACCTATACAGTTATGCTGACTCAAGGCTGAATCTTGCTGTGTTGCTGACAGCTCGTATCTGCTTTCTGTTGCAGGTGAGTAGTGGCTCCATTCTGGCATTGAGGAGTGGGGAGAGCCTCTGACTCTGGCTCCCACTATTGAATGCCTGTTCTCTGTTGCAGGTGAGTAGCAGCTCCTTTCTGGTGTTGAAGGGGGGCTCCAACTTCAGCTCCCACTACTGATTGCCTGCTCTCTGTTGCAGGTGAGCAGCAGCTCCGTTCCAGCATTGAGGAGGGGGAAAGCCTCCGACTTCAGCTCCCACTACTGAATGCCTGCTCTCTGTTGCAGGTGAGTAGCATATAGTAACATGTTAATTACCTATGTTGTATATGTCTTGTTAATCCCAATTGTGCTAAAAAATAAAATTAACATAAAAAAAACTTTTGGGGATGGTTTTACTAGCTCAGTAAACTATTCTGTTCAGAATCAGATCACACTGTTAATCCCTAGAGGGAGGTATTGTCTGCTGCAGCTATTTAGTTTTACAGGAGTGTTCCTTTAATTTCTTTTCCTCACAATATTATAAATCTAACTATATAAAATAACTGGGAAGAATTGCACAACAAAAGGAAGAGGTGCCAGGAGTCACGAAGAAGTGTGTAACTTATGTGAGGCAAAAGAGTGTTGCAGTTACAAAAAATATGCCTGCAGCAGTGTCATCTCTGGACTCCAGGGATGATAGCTGTGGTAAAGGAATAATTTGTAGCAGTGGTAGTGGCATTAATGTGATCAAATTGTTCTCTGACAAATCTGTGACATCAATGCTGATGAGAGCTTGGGGTGATAGTGACAAGAGGAGAAGACCAATAGATAGATAAATGTCTAGCTCAGACACAGTGGTCGAGGAGGATGTTGTTGGTGTTCCCATGAATCCTGATGATGGTGGCACTGGGCCTAATCTTGATGACAGTTTCCCCTTAACAAATGAGAGCGTGAAGCTCGACCATGAGTCAGAGACTGAGGAGGAGATCTGACGATTGCTCAGTCAGAAAAGCCTAAATTGAAAAATTTGTCTCTGACTAAAGATGATGAGATGGAGAGAGAGCCTGAGAAAGTGAAGATGAGGAGGACAGAGCTCAGGAGGAGGAGGAGGAGGATATCAGTTATGGTGCAGATTATGATTTGGATCCTCTTTGGGAACCATAGAAAAAAAAGAGGAAGGGTGATGCTGCTTAACATGAGGGGATTTGCATCCCACTGCTCTCTTTTCTTTTCCCTCTCCCTCCCTTCCCTCAATGCCAGATGCCTCATATACTGTGCCACTTTCACCTCAAAATTTTTATTTGGCTCTCTCCCCTACCTCTCTTCCCTCATTTCTTCCCTTCCCTCCCCATTTCCTCCTGCCTCCTCCAGAACACTGATTCCCATTCCCTCTCCCTCCCACCAGGAAAACCTTCATGGGCCAAGCTAAATTCTTGTATTGTTTTCCTGTGGTCTGGTCTGGTCTTCCCTTCTCCTGTCTAGCCACTCAGCCTCATTCTTTTCTTCCCTCAAATTTGTGACTTTGTCACAGCCCCTCCCCCCACACATCCATTCCAAAAATTTATTTTTTCTTATAGTTGTTTTATTTTTTTGTTTGTTTCCTTTCACAGGTGCAACACAATAGGGAGTGTACTAGAGTCTAAATAATTTCTGTGTTGTACTCAGAGGTCTTTTCCTATTCTATCATGAATGCCTCCTCCTCCAGCAAGCAAACCATCACCATCTTCTCCAGCAGATCATTCATGTGGTCAATGTTGTAGACTCATGTTCAGACCTCCTCCTCCAGCTTCTCCACCACTATGTGTGGTCTTACTAACATCAACCTGTCCTCTGTATCCAACAAGAATACTGCAAAAGAAAAGTTGCATTGGGCTGGTGGTGCTCTGCGATAAATGAGTACAGTGCAGAGACAAAAAAATCTGGCACTGTCCACTGCTTGGAACAGATGGACATCACTCACAGCTTCTGCATGTTGGGGTACATTTGCCTGTTTTATCGCAACACCGCTCGTTAGCGGCTGGATGTATTGAACTGCCGTTTACCTGTCTTTTGGAGTCTCTGCCTGGAACCTGCAATTCTCGCTCCTCTGCTCGCGGGCGAATTGCCCGGTTGCCCTCTGACAGCTTGCACAGGCGTGAGAGGTGTGCTGTAGCTTGTTGATTTCTTCTACCTGCTGGAGGTGTGAGTGGGGAGACTATAATTGCTGTCGAAGGGCGGGACATTATTTCCATAATTCAAGCGCCGCTTCATAGCAGTATCCTGCACATGTTGGTACATTTGCCTGTTTTATTGCAATGCCGCTCGTTAGCAGCTGGATATATTGGACTGCTGTTTACCTGTCTTTTGGAGTCTCTGCCTGGAACCTACAATTCTCGCTTCTCTGCTTGCGGGCGAATTGCCAGTTTGCCCTCTGACAGCTTGCTCAGCGAGAGAGGCCGTGCTGTAGCTTGTTGATTTCTTCTACCTGCTGGAGGTGTGAGTGGGGGGAGCTGTAATTGCTGTCGAAGGGGCTGGGACATTATTTCCAATAAATTCAAGTGCCGCTCGAAAGCGCAAGCATTGTGAGTGGTACGAGCGCCACTCGGTACTGGAAATTTGGTCTCATTGAAGAAGGGAAATGGGTTGGTCTATGATACAGTTTTAAATGTGTGTTAAGTTAAGTAGTTTTATTGATTTATTTGTGGTAAGAAATGCTAAGTTGGAGTTTGTTTTAATATATTAGTTTTATTAGGCTAAGTAGGTAGGCAGTCATTTTGTTGTTAGTTAACTTGTGTTTAAATAGTGGTTTGTGTTCACTGTCTGATATAAGTAGGGACTATGTGGGAGGATCTATGGGGGCTAGGATTACCTATTGCCATTCACTGCTATATGACTTACGTCCCTCAGTCCCTCTCCCTGTGTCTGATATTACTATCAGACGCTGTCAGGAAGTGGGGATTGTAGGAGGTCGTGCTGATCATTGGCAGTGGAGTGATCCGGGTATGGACGATGGCAGGATAGAGGCTGTTGGGTTCAGGAGGCGCCCTGGGTTACGACGGGCATCTGGGAGAGGCCAGACGTGGTTGGTACCCGTCCCCAAGGAGTCCACCAGACCGAGTGGTCAGGTAACCTGAGGGGCTGCACCACCCTCCAATCCTCTGACGGCAGTGCTGTGCAATGCCAGGTCGATCAGAAACAAGACGGCAATTATTGCCGCTTTGATTTCATCGGGTCGATCTGGCTTGCATCACGAGACCTGTGGGTGACGATGCAGGTCCCATTTTGAGGCCGTGAGTCCCTCCTGGGTATACCGTGGTGCACTGCCCCAGAGTGAATCGCAGGGTGGCAGTGTAGCCATCTGTTTTAGATCCAGCCTGACCTTCACCGTGCACCCAGTGGAAACTCCGGGTTCCTTTGAGTGTGTGGCTATCCGCGGTGGCCTCGGTGTGGGCTGCAGGATCTTCTTCATCTATCGTCCTTCTGGCCCGATGGGGAATTTCCTGCAGGAGTTTGCCGAGTTCACCACTGGTGAAACACTGGGATCCCCCAGATGTATTTTTCTGGGGGATTTCAATGTTTGGGTGGATGATAGAGATCAAAGATGCAGCAGCGATTTTCTGCAGAGTATGTCCTCTTTAGGACTGACACAGGTCGTTGCTGCACCCACCCATCAGGACGGCCACATATTGGACCTGGTGTTCTCACTGGGGCTTGAGATCACTGATCTCAGAATTGATCGGGTTTCTTGGTCCGATCATTGCATGGTGAGGTTCACGCTTGGGGCTCCTGGTATAAGCCCTTCCCCTGCTGAGATGATTAGCTGTCGCCCTTTGCAGGGTCTTACCCCTGAGGGTTTTCTGGCAGCAGTTAAATTGTCTAGCGTGGGTGCTGCATGTGTCGGAGGTGTTGGTGCCAGGGTTGACACCTATAATAGGGTGCTCTCTGACACCATCAACTCCCTCGCACCTGTCCGTGTACGACTCAGAACTTCGTACCTGAAGACTCCTTGGTTTGATGGAGACCTCAGGGGAGATGAAGAAGATGGGTTGGAGATTAAAGCACTGCTGGAGAAGATCCACTTGGAGGCGGACAAACTGGTCCTGCATGTGCACTATCGTGCATATCAGGAGGCAATCAACCGTAAGAAGGTAGTGTTCGGGTCCAGGGAGATTGCTGCCGGGAGGAACCGACCAGCTTCACTCTTCTGGACTGTAAATAGGCTTCTTCAACCTGTCTTTTTGCAGCCTGGGAGGGTTTTTTCAAATGAAGATTGTGAAGAGTTTGCTCGGTTTTTCTCGGACAGGGTGTCTGTAATCCGGTGGGGGCCTCTTCACTAAACTATACTGACTAATGACATGGTGTAAATGCTGAGTGCACTCCCCGAAGTTGGGGAGTTTAGAACAGTGGAGGTGAGTGAGGTTGTTGAGGTGGCAACCAATTTGAAGCATACCTTTTGTGAGCTGGACCCAGTGCCAACGAGCTTCTTAATGAGATGCGTTGACTCTGTTGGCCTGGTGTTTGCCGTGATTGTACGGTGTTCCTTACTTGAGTGGGTCTTCCCAGATGCCTTGAATTAGGCTCTGGTGAGACCCCTTTTAAAGAAACCTTCTTTGGACCTGGAGATCATGGCAAATTTCCGTCCTATCTCCAACCTCCCATTTTTGGGGAACGTGGTGGAGAAGGTGGTAGCGCTTCAATTGGAAGAGCACCTCATGACTCACGAGTTGTACGATCCCTTCCAGTCAGCTTTTTGGGCCAGACATAGCACAGAGATTGCACTTGTTCGGGTGCAGAATGATCTCCTCAGGGCTAGGGATCAGGGGGACAGGACAATTCTTGTTCTTCTCGATCTCTCTTCAGCATTTGACACTGTGGACCATTGTGTGTTGCTTGTCCACCTCAGGGAGCTGTGTGGACTCACCGGAACTGTTATCAACTGGTTTGAGTCCTTTCTTACCAACAGGAGGCAATGGGTTATGATGGGTAATTCCTCATCTATACCCTGTCTCCTTCCTTGTGGAGTCCCTCAGGGTTTGGTACTGGCCCCAATGTTGTTTGCAGTGTATATGCTGCCCCTGTGGGGGATCATTAGGAAGTATGGCTTGAGTTTTCATTGCTATGCTGGTGATACTCAGCTATACCTGTCCTTTGCCCCAGGAACATCCAATGCAGTGGATGTGCTAAACATCTGTCTGACCGAGATAAATGACTGGATGGCCTCCAGCTAGTTGTGACTGAACCCTAACAAGATGGAGGTATTGGTAGTGGAGTCGAACAGAGTTCGTGATAGGATGGCCTCTGACTCAGCAACTGGAATTGTTCTTGGGGATGTGTCATTGAAGGCCTCCTCTTGGGTGAACAATCTTGGAGTGATTCTGGACAGGAATATGACCACGGAGGCTCAAATATCTTCCGTGGTTAGTACCTGTTTTTTCCATCTCAGAAACATTGCCAGGATTAAGCCCCTTGTTCCGCCTCTGGACCTCCCTACCTTGATACATGCCTTAGTCACATCTAGGCTGGATTACTGTAATGCGCTCTATCTCGGGGTCACAGGAGGACTTCTCCGTAGACTGCAGCTGGTGCAAAACGCAGCTGCCTGGTATTGACTGGGCAGAAAAATTCTATCATATTACACCAGTATTGCGCGAATTGCACTGGCTGCCAGTCAGGTGGAGAGTCCTCTTTAAGGTGGGTCTTCTCACCTTTAAGGCCCTACACGGCTAGGGCCCTGGTTACCTGTCAGTTCTCCTGATACCTACTCCCTCTGTCCACCCTCTTCGATCCTCCAGTAGTGGCCTTCTGACTGTTCCTAGAGCAAGACTGAAATCAGCCAGCAACAGAGCCTTTAGCGTTGCGGCTCCTGCTCTATGGAACTCACTACCAGCTGTGGTCAGAGACGCCCCCACTATAGATGTTTTTAAGGCTCGTTTGAAGACTCTACTATTTTCACAAGCATTTGATGCTTAGAATAAGATTTATTTATAGTTTTGTGATTTTTTATTTAATCTTATTTGAATGTTTTATATAATGTTTTAAGGATTGTACGGCACCCAGAGCCTCCAGGATTGGGCATCTTTTAAATAAACTTGCCTTGCCTTTCAGTGCAAAATGTCATGCATCTTTATTTAAATGTGCCAAACACAGACACTGCAACACCAGGCTTGATAATTTGCACTGAAGCTGGGAGTGATGTCCATTTGTTCCAAGAGGTATTGAGTGCCCGATTTTTTTGTCTTTATCCAGTGTGAGTACCAGTCATCAACCTGATGCTGTTGCCTGATTATACACTTCCACACAGTGGACAAATATCTGAAATAAGAGAATCAGAAACAGGAAACAGTTAGAGATTGATATAAAAATCACATTTAAGAATATAAAAACAAAAATAGAAAAATAAGATTACTCACCTTCCCTGGTAGGAAACGCTGCTATAATAAATAACCAGGTCCAGGCCAGAACCATACAACAACAGTATTTAATCAACCTAGTGATAAATACCTGAAAAAAAAAGAAACAGGAACAAACATGGTTAGAAAGACACTGTTTCCACTCCCCCACCCTACCCACAACTAAAATATTTAGTTTTGCTAGTAGGACACACACGAATGCACAAAGATCATCATCCAGATCTATCTGTGGTCCAAACATTTATTATCATTTCATGAGAAAATTCCTGTTCACTACAGTTCATTTGGGACAGGTGCTGTGGTGGGAGATTTACACAGCACAAAAACAGCATATTAATTCAGGAAGCCCATCTCATTTAATTTCCTTGTAGAAACATTTCCAGACAGGAGAGTTTATTGGACTAAGAATTTCTGGCACTAAACTTCATCCATTAAAGGGCATTACAAGAACTGTGTTACCGAGACCGACATACAGTGAAGCACCTTGTAGCAGGATGCAGCAGCCTGACTTGTTTTTTCTGGTGTTTGAGAAAAATTCTGAAAGTACAACATTTCTGTATGTTGTGTTTTTCTCACTATTTCCCCTAAAGTGCAATACAGCAACAGTGGTAGGGAGACTGACAAATAGTGCAACATCTTGTAGCAGCATGAAGCAGCCTGACATATTTTTTTTTTCTGGTAGTTGAGAAACATTCTGGGATCACAAAATTTATGTATGTTGGCTCCTCTCACAATTTCCCCTGAAGCGCATTACAAGAACTGTGACTGGGGGCTGACAAACAGCACAGCACCATATAGCAGAATGCAGCAGTCTGACATATTAATTTTAGTAGCTAAGAACAATTCTGGGAGCCGAGAATTTATGTACTGTATGTTGTGCTTTTCTCACAATTTCCCCTAAAATGTGTTACAAGAACTGTGGCTGGGGGACTAACACACATACCACTGCAGCTTGTAGCAATATGCAACAGCCTGATGTGCTGTGTTTATTCTGGTACAGTGACTGAGAAACTGTCTGGTAGTACAGAATTTATGTATGTTGTGAGTTTCTCAACATTTCCCTTAAAGTGCACTACAAGAACTGTGGTGGGGGACTGACACACAGCACAGCACAGCACCTTGTAGCAGCCTAGCATGTTTATTCTGGTAGTTGAGAAAAATGCTGGCTGTACAGAATTTATATATGTTGTGCTTTCACAATTTCCCCTAAAGTGCAATGCAAGAACTCTGGTGGGCGAACTGACACACAGCATAGAACCATGTGATAGCATGGCACATTTATTCTGGTAGATGAGAAAAATAATGAGAAAAAAGACAGTGATAGTGAAACATTAGCATGGACAGTAAAAGAAGGTGACAAGACTTTCTATAGATACATTAGTGAAAGGAGAAAGTCCAGAGGGGGTATTGCTAAGATGAAAGGGGATAAGGGTGTGTGTGAGGAGGAGGACCATGTAAAAGCATCTATCCTAAATAGATACTTCTGCTCAGTATTTACTGAAGAGAAGGTAGGGCAGGGCCCACAGCTCAGCACCATGGACACAGGAGGGAGGGAGTTGTGCTCTAGTCCCTTCACAAAAGGAAGGGTCCTACAAGAACTCAATAAGCTCAGGGTGGACAAGGCAATGGGACGTGATGGTATACATCCCAGGGTACAAAGGAGCTAAGGGTAGAACTAGCAGAGCCATTATCAAAACTGTTTAGTGAGTCTCAGAGCACAGGAGAGGTCCCAGAAGACTGGAGAAGGATTCATGTTATCCCACTCCACAAGAGTGGTAGCAGGGAGGAGGCAGGGTACTACAGACCAGTCAGTCTTACCTCAGTAGTGGGCAAGATTATGGAAACACTCCTAAAGGAAAGGATAGTACAACACCTGGAATCCATAGGAGCACAGGATCCAAGACAGCATTGGGTTTAGAAAAGGAAGGTCCTGTCAAACTAATCTCATAGATTTCTTTGACTTGGTAACCAGAGTGGTGGACCAAGGGGGAGCAGTTGATGTTGCCTACCTTGACTTCAGCAAAGCTTTCAATACTGTTCCACATAGAAGATTGATTAGTAAGCTGGGTAGGCTCAGGGTGGGTCAGACATTGGTCAGCTGGGTGGCAAACTGGTTGACAGGCAGAAATCAGAGAGTGGTGGTAAATGGTATACTGTCAGAAGAGATGCAAGCCACAAGTGGGGTACCTCAGGGATCAGTCCTGGGGCCATTCCTCTTCAGTATCTTTATCAGTGACATTGCAGATAGACTGGATGGTAAGGTTTGTCTGTTTGCAGATGACACCGAGATCTACAACAGAGTAGATGATCCAGATCAGGTGGGCAGAATGAGAAGAGATCTGAATAAACTAGCAAAATGGTCAGAAGAGTGGCAACTGGGGTTTAATGCAAAGAAGTGCGAGATCATGCACATAGGGAAGAGAAACCTGAAACCACTTATAGGCTGGGAGGGGAGTTGCTGACAGTCACAAGGGAAGAAAGAGACTTGGGCATCATCATCACCGATGACCTGAAATCATCCAAGCAGACCACTAAAGCAGTAGGTAAGGCTAGAGGGATGTTGGGGTGTATTAGCAGGGGTATCACAATTGGGAAGAGATAGGTAATAATCCCTCTTTACAAGACACTGGTTAGGCCCCATCTGGAGTACTGTGTGCAGTACTGGAGGCCACACCTTCACAAGGACATTAACCAAATTGAGGCAGTCCAGAGAAGGGCAACCAAAATGGTGCAGGGACTGCATCAGAAAACATATGAGGACAGATTAACGGAACTCAATATGTATACCCTAGAGCAAAGGAGGGAGAGAGGTGATATGATTGAAACGTTCAAACACCTTAAGGGCATTAACAAGGTGAAAGAGTCTACCATGTTTCAATATAAGAAAAATAGCAGGACAAGAGGACACAGCATGAGATTATTTTTTTTTAATTTAACATACTTTATTGCTTATAACACCATAATACAATATAGCCAAACAGAATATAAGCAACAAAACAGGATAACACAGGAGCTAATAAAGAAAAGGGAAGAAATGAAAGCAGAGAGACCAACAATCCAAAAAATATAAGTCCCAGAATAAATAGTTTGAACATTTTAAACATCCCCACCCTCCCCCACACTCCTACGCTGTGGTGTACACAGATACCATCTTACAAGGCCATATTAACATATAAAAGGAAGAAAGTGAGAAGTAACACATAGGAAAAGAGGTGGATATACAGGTCTTTCGAAAGGACGTGAAGAGACAGAAAGAGAGGTAATAGCCAGGGAGAGAGGCTCGTGACCCAGCTCATGTACCTTATCAATTCAGGTAGAGGGCATATAGTTTTCCCCATTTACTATTAAAGGAGGATTGGCGGTGATTCACCTGTGCTATTAAATGCTCAACACGAAGTGCAAAAGACATTTCATGCAGCCACTCTGTATGAAACAGGGACTTGGTCCATCCAATGTCTGAGTACCAATTGTTTAACCGCCATTGAGATTAGGGCCATGTGGAATCTTTTCTCTCTCACCTGGATCTCAGAGTAATCACCGAAAACACAAATCGCAGAGGAGAAAAGACCCTGTAGCCCCAACACAGGATCCAAAGTTGATTCTATTTGCCTCCATAAAGGGGATACTTTGTCGCATGACCATAAAATATGCAACAATGAACCTTCATCTTTATTACACCTAGAGCATGCGGTAGCAGATATGAGCTTCATTTGAGCCAGTTTAATGGGGGTGTAATAGAGGTTATGCATAATACAGTATTGTGTTATCCTGTATCGGTCTTGAGTGTGATATGTATATAAATCCCTCCATATACGTTGCCAAATAATATCTTTATTCGGGAAGAGCCTTTGCCAGATTTTGGAACTGGCAGCTGATGGGATTTGTGGAAAAGTATAAAGTAGGCCATACAACTTAGATATACCATGCGGTTTATTAACAGAAGCAGAGATTTGTTGGAAAAAATCAACAAACTGAGAGGTTTTAGTTTTACACCCAAATGTTTTGATTAAGAGATGTTTAAGCTGAAGAATTTTAAAAGCTGCCGACGACGGCCAGCCAAACTTAAGCAAAATCTCTTCCATAGTTAAAATATGTTCCTGTGAATAGAAGTCAGCAACAGTATGCTCAGGGGAAATTGGCAACCACCTGCCAGTTATAGGAGCATTGCCTATTTTGAGATTCGGGTTGGCACATATAGGTTGGGAAAAGTCTAAGGTTGGGGATACCTTGAGATAACTAAAGAGCTGAGAAAGAACTCTTAAAGAAGTACCAATTGGGAGAGACTGAAAAGCTTTGGGTATATTTTTCCTTAGTGTGTAGAAGAGAGATACTGGAGCTATTTTATGAGACACAAACAAATCTGATTCAATTTGCAACCATAGTGGAGTATAGCCGTGGTGAGTAAGGGAATCAGGTAGAGATAACCATTTCCCACATTTGTATAAATGGGAGGCCCAGTAATAAAATAGGAAGTTGGGAAGACGAAGCCCTCCGAGATCCTTAGACTGGGACAATTTAAGATAAGATCTTCTGGCTGTTTTATCACGCCATATAAACGAGTTAATCACGGAGTGAATACGTTGAAAGAAAGATATCGGTAGCCATAAGAAAGATATCGGTAGCCATATGTCTAGCATGTTTAAAGGGTAAAATAATCTGGGTAAAACATTCATCTTAATAGTGTTAATTCTGCCCCAGAACACAGCATGAGATTAGAGGGAGGCCAATTAAGGGGTAATGTGAGGAAGTTCTTTTTCACAGAAAGGGTGGTGGATACATGGAACGGCCTACCTCAGGAAGTGGTGGATATTAATATAGTGCAGTGCTTCAAACAGGCATAGGATAGGCATAAGGGAGCAATACAGATGAGTACGAATAGATAGGCCATTGACAGAGCAAAGGCCAATAGCACATTCATAAGGTAGAAAAAGAAATGAGCAGACTGGATGGGCCTTGCAGTCCTTATCTGCTGTCAACTTCTTTGTTTCTATGTTTCTATGTAAGGACTGCACAGTTTCTCAAGAAAGAAAACAATATAGACAGGAAATACATCTTTTGTTCTTCTTTTATTAAGCTGGAGGAGGACAGCTGACAGCAAAAGATAAAAAGACTGAAGCAGCATCAGAAATCAGGACAGAGAGAAATGAAAACGTACACAACATTTTTATTTATTTTTTTTTTTAAATCTTTTGGCACTTTTTATTTTGCTTTTTACAACAGATGAAGATAATAAAGGAGACAGTAAAACAGATAGCATTGGATGATGATGAGATGAGTTCTTTCTTTATTCAAGCAGTGGAGAGAAAATAGAGCTATGTCCTGTGGACAGAGGGTGCGCTGCTGCCACAGAAGTCACCAAGTCCCTTAAGAATGCTCCATTGAGGGGACTGGTCAACCACATAATATGGCAGGCACACCTTAGCCTAGCTCCCCAGGGCACTGTCTAATATTTATTTTTTATTCAATTATTTATTGGAAACTTCAGAGATTACCTTTGAGCACTAGTGTTTGTTTACAAAGGTTCCATGTTGAATACATAGTCACAGAAAAAATTACAGGTACAATACATACCTCCAGAGGAAATGCTGTTGAGTCAGGCTCAAAGCACTCAAGGCAGAACAATTACTTACAGTTTTGAAAAGAAATCCAAACAGATCATTGTATGTTGTAAATTTATTTATTGAAAACTCTGGATGAACTCAATCCCTGGACCCACCCTATCTATTCCCAGGCTGGGGCCTTTCAAAACTTAGCTGCATGACTATATTTTAACCAGCTCCCACTGTGACTGCAGATAACCCCTTGTTCCTCTGCTATATATGTAGCTGACTCTATTGTTTTGATTGTACCGTGCACACCTCTGAATCACTTGATGTAGTAGTACTGTACAATGCCACTGTATTTAGTCCATGTACTGTCATCCTCTGTTCCTGTCTTCGTTCTCTGTGTGACGTGGAGCTTTTGTGTATGAGTCCCTGACTCAAAGGGTTGTAATTCCTAGACTTTAAATAAATAAAAAAAAAAAAAAAAGTCACATGTTATGTACAAAGAGAAACCAAATAGAACTGTTTAATGGTTACAACTGCAAAGAACTACCAAGGTAGACTGCAAAAATCTCTTAAACTGAATAACTTGAGGAGATTCAGCAGTGTATCTGGCATTTCATTTAACTGGTTAGTGGCCCTGGCAGCAAATGACCACTTACCTAGCTGATATGATAATATCAGCATGAAGTAGTGCTATTTCCATGATCCCTGACTTAACCTCCTACAGAGCAGCAATAACATTTCTATGTCATCTTGAAAATCTCAAAAAAAAAAAGCAATCTACTTTACCTTTTCAGCCAAAACAAGCAATAGGCGCTTATCAGAAGAGCCAGAAGGCCAAAAACCAATCCCAGACATCAGCAGCCATTTTTTGACACATTTGGCATTTTGGGACTAGAGAAATCACTGATGGGTATGCCCACAATGTTAGTTAACCTACAACAAGAAAGTGGGATTTATGAATATCACTACTGAAATATCACATGCATTTATTTATTGGAAACTCCAGAGACTACTTTGAGCACAAGTGTTCATTTGCAAGGGTTCCACATCAAATACATACTCTCTGAAACACTACAAGTGCAATAAACATTTCTAGAAGAAATGCAGTTGAGTCAGTCAAAGCACTTAAGGAAGAACAATTGCAGTCAGATTCACATTCAGAGTTAGAGAGGGCAGGATTATCGCCACAAGCTCCTGGTGCACCGTTGATTTAACGCATGGGGCTTACAGCGAGCTAACAGGAGTTTCTATCCCATGAGAAACTGCCACAAGTTAGAACAACTTTTTCTGGTCTAACTTGTGGCAGTCCTGGGGGCCATTTTATGGGGCTTGTGACACATATTTGGTGCAGTCTACCATACATAGTGAAAACTGCTGCAACTGCACCCAAGATTGTGGAATCAGATGCAGTTGTGGTGATGTAGTTGGCACTCTGTCATAACCTAAGTATTGTAGTTCAGGGTCTGATGCAAGCCTTGCATCAATCTTTGGAAATCCAGACCAAAGTTTACAACATGCATAGAGATTGATACAAATTTCAGTTACAGATTCAAAACAGCTTTACAGAATTACGTGTTACATAATGCATATTTTATATGCATATTTTGCCACTTCATACTGTACAATCTAAATATAATCAATCAATGAGTCAATTGATTTTGTGTCAGACATAAAATTCCCAAGACTTATAATGTAAAAAGAAACATTCTGTATTTTCTTAGAGCATATGTACTTTGCGCAATCAGCAAAATTCCATACATTCCTAATATGGTTTTAAAATTTTCTTTCCAGCAGGCTTTTCATTACCTTCTGTGCATATTATCAACTCCATACATAACTTTCTTTTTATCTGATAACATTAAATATGCAAATGTTTCCTTTTTTGTGCTGAATCTTTTGTTATAAAATAATGGTGCTATCCATATCTGCTTCTCCTTTTCAAATGGGATACGCTGTAATAGTATATCTTGAATTGTTATTGGTTACTTATGTCGACATGCAGACTATACCACTTTGTTTCTATTAATATTATTTACAGCAATACTTGGTAGATAGTGTAGAAGTACTCCCTGTCTAAAATTACATAGGACATCTTCATGAGGTTTTTTTTTTCACAATATAATAAACACTGTTCTATTGAATAGTCTAACTTTACAGTACTATAAATCTTGTTTCTCTCCATTTCATGTACCTAGGATACATCTCTGTGAGTATATATATATATCTTTAATTCTATGTACTGATTCCAATGTAAAGACATTTGGATATGCACAGGCCTGTTCTGACCATATATCATATAGCCCTGATTTTTGTTAACAATAGTGTTTAAAGTGATATCAGTTTTTACATTGACTTTTTTAGCCATAATATTGTGAACTGCATCATTCCAACACAGCTTATGCAGGCTATTAGCCTCCATATTTTAAATTTTCTTTCATTGTCTAAGTGCAGAGATAATTATTTTTGCTTCTATGGCCACCATGTCAGATTCTAGCCTCTGGGGACTCCTAGGCCCGGATATTCAAACTGCGCCAGGCTGTGGCGCAAGCCTGGGCACAGCACAACTTCGCTGCCATGGGGCGTTGACTGGGCAATATTCAATGGAGCTGCGCCACCACACAGCATCGTTGAATATCGCACCCTGGCCACCCACGGTGTGCATGGTGCAGTGGCACTGCGCCAGCGCAAGTGGCCAGAGTGGAGCAGGGGGATGTGCTAGCACAAGTTCCATTGTGCTATGAGCAGCAACCGCGATATTCAAAAGTGCACATGCAAATGGGGCCCTAATGTATACAAGATGTAAATGGGGCCATTTGCATGTCATTATGACCCCATTTGCATGCAGGTGCTCTGATCACTGGCGACTTGCGCCTGATGCTTGCCAGGCAGCAGCCATTGGGGACCGACACCCACTGACCAGTGCGGCAATGTGCCCCATAGCTCGATCATGGGCTTCAGTATAAATAAAATGATTTCCAATATCCCTGGTGGTCCAGTGGACCGCTGTCAGCCCGATCGCGGGCTTAAGTGTAAGTAATATGATATCCTATATCCCTGGTGGTCCAGTGGACCGCTGTCAGACCGATCGTGGGCTTAAGTATAAATAATATGATATCCTATATCCCTGGTGGTCCAGTGGACCGCTGTCAGCCCGATCGCAGGCTTAAGTATGAATAATATGATATCCTATATCCCTGGTGGTCCAGTGAACCACTGTCAGCTCAATTGTGAGCTTTTGTAATAAAAAAAGAATGACGTCTAATATCCCTGGTGGTCTAGCAGTACCCCCCTCCCCACCGGCCCACTGAGCCCCACTGCCCCGCTCCCCCCCTGGGTCAGGTCAGGTACAATTCCCATTTGAATATCGCACCAGGGCACAACCCTTTTGAATATCTGGGCCCTAGAGTGTATCTCAGAAAGTTATTTTGTATTATTTCTCATTTTAATTTACTTGCTTTTCCCCAAACATTACGGCCATACAAGACTTGCTCTATCGCTTTAGCCTCAAATGAAGTTTTTAATGCTTTAAGTGAGTTATTGGCAAAATTATGTGCAGATCTTGAAATTGCTGGTGGAGATTTCAATGCAGTGTCTTTCAGATGTATAAAATGTGGATTCCAAGACAGCTTACCATCAAATGAAATTCCAAGGTACCTAGATTCACTTACTACTTCAAATAATTGACCAATTACAATCCACTTTGCATTTTTAATATTTTTTTCTCACAGATACCATAATCTTAGTCTTGAATACATTTAACTAACTCCACACATTTAAGTTTTTCCATAACAGTTTTAATCCCGCTCTTGAGGCCTATCAGAGTTTGAGACAACAGTATAGCACCATCCGCATAAAGCATTATTTTTATGCCAAAAGTAATAACAAAGGGAAGAGTCTAAATCTTGCACTCAATGTGACATTCTGTATAAAAGTTAAAAGGTATTGGGGCTAAATACAGCCCTGTTTTATTTCTTTTGTCATGGTAAATGGTTTGTAAGAGCCCCATCACTTGAATATTTAATTCTGGCATTTGTATCAGTGTGTAACATTTTTAATAACATTAATAAATGGGCATCTATATTCTTCTCATTTAATTGTTCCCATAGACATTCTCTATTTATGGAGTCAGAGGCAGCCTTCATATCAATAAAACAAGCATGTATCTGTCTTTTTTGTTTGTTTTGTTTCTGCATATGTCTCTAATAAATAGTTCAAAGTAAAGACAAGGAGCCCAATTTTAAAAAGGACCAAATGGCATTAATGCAAGTGGCACCTAATGTCAAAGTTTATGGCAATCCTGATTTTCAAAAGCAGACTGCATCAAAATCAGGATGCCATGCACAAAATCTGCCCTGCTCCACCCTTGTGGTAGAACTGTCCTTGTGCCAGATCACAAAGGGCTTGCAGCATGGAAGGGCTGCACCATCCCCTTTTTGGAGCTCCAGAAGGCCAGACATGGTCACAACGGAGGGGGTCTCAGCTTAGAACAGTGAGGTGGTGGTCTAAGGGCCCTTTGCCACAGCCAGGCAAGGAGGTGACTAGGGGGACCTGCAAGGAGGGAACAGGGGACAGAAGGAGCACAGGTGCCCTAAGAGGGGGATGAGGGCATGGCAGTGTAATGCCCCAAAGTTAGGGGCACTACAAAAAAGGGGAATCAATAGATAAAATAGGGGTTTACAGGTGCCCATGGTGCCTGCTGGAAATGTGGGCAGGAGGATACAATGCAAAAGGGGCCCCCTTAGAGTAAAGTTTCCCATCCTGATAAAGGGAAACACTGTAAATAGTAGAAAAGTGCCTTGTGCACTTAAATCCTGGTCAAAAAGTAGACTTCTATGCAAGCTGCAACAACAATGGCTTGGATGGAATGCTGTGCTGAGCTGCTCATTCACAGCATTCCAGTCCAAACATTCTAGAATTAGAAGTTTTTTTGTTTTAAAAAAAAAAAGTTTAACAGTTTTTCAGGAGTTTCTGCTGGCTGTGGAGAAGAGAGGACGCAGATGGTTAAGGGGAACCGGTAACGAGCTTACCTGGTGGTTGAAGCTGTTCCCCGAGGGCCAGTCTGTGCACCTGCTCTGGCTCCAGCCAATGAAGATCCCCCAAGAGCTCCGTTTCGGTCCATGGTGCCATCGAGGCACCATGAAGCAGTAAATCAGCCGTTTGCCACACATTGGGCTGTGTAGCCCCGTCGTTTTCTTATTTCGGTTCCCTGAATTGTTTTAAGTTAAACTCCGGTCCCCTGTTGGCAGCCCTGCAGCTGCATCGTGCCGCCAGTATCCCTGTCGGCCATCTTAGGCCCCCAGTCATCCTCCCAGCTGCCTGTAACAGTACCTCCTCTGCCAGCATACCTCCTGCCTCCCAGAGACCGCAGCAACCTCTTTCCAGCTAGACAGAGCGGTGAGTCAGTGGCAGTACTTGAAGTGTGCTGACCGCCTGTAATGGGAGACTGTTTCATTTTATTTAAAGAGCACAGAAGGTGCAAAGAAAGGTGGCCAAGTGCTGCAGGGGCATCGGGTCGCTAGGACCCTGGATTTTAATATTTAAAAGGGAGGCAGGGTTAGCGACGCCCACAGGAGGGGCCAGCAAGGCAGGCCAGTACAGCGGCCTATAAATATTCATAGGGGGCAGGATTTGGGGTGGTGTTTTGCTACTGAGTGACAGCAGCTCTCAGAGAGCTACAGATTTAAAGGGGCAATTCAGATAAAAGGGCAATCCAGGCCCACAGTGTGAAGTAGGGCTATCAGGCCCATAGTTAAAGAGGGCACAAGGCCCGTGATATTGGGAGGGCTACCAGGCCCTGTATTTCGAGGGGCACCAGGCCCGAGGTAAATGTAGGGCATCAGACCTGAGTTCGAGGTAGGGCATCAGGCCTGAGGTAATTGTAGGGCATCAGGCCTGAGGTAAATGTAGGGTGTTAGGCCCGAGGTAAAGCAGGGTTCCAGGGCAATCCCTGGCCTAGTGTAGTAGGGCAACCCAGCCTAGTGGTACTAAGGGTAACCCCGGCCTAGTGGGTTAAGGCAAACCAGCTTAGTGGTACTAAGGGTAACCCCAGCCTAGTAGATTAGGGCAATCCAGCCTAGAGAAAGTAAGTGAGTCATATGGGCCCCATAGTAAATAAGACATTTAGGCCTTTGGTGTTCCCGGCACTCAACCTAGGGCAAGTGGTATCCTCAGTATAGGGGTTAGGGCATCCTTAGCAAAATGTTCAGGGGTAGCCAGATCCTATTCAGGAAGACCCTACATTTAGGAAAAAGGGGTCCATCCAAGGGTGTTCAGTTTGCAAATACTGTGAAGCTACTGTAACGACTGTATTGTGCATACAGCTGTGATTGCTGAAGTACTCAAAATATTGTGAACTTGCTAAGCAGCACCAAGACTGTATTGTATATGGATTGTGGCTATTTACCCCTGGTTATCTGAACTATTGCCCTGGTTATCTGAACTATTGCCCCTGGTTATCTGAACTATTGCCCTAAGCATCCGAACTATTGCTCTAAGTATCCGAACTATTGTTCAAAGCATTTGAACTATTGCTCCAAGCACCTGAACAATTGCCCCACCTGCAGCAATTACCCAGAAATGTATAATTTGCCTTTCCTCTGCAAATCAACAGAACATTCCGCAGTCCTCTTGGCATTGCAGGAAGGTGCATCTTTCAGCTATATTATTTCCAGTGTATGGGGACAGTCTCAGTCTTCTACCACACTACAGTCCCATAGTGTGGTCTGTAATCTTCTGTACTCAGAATCAGTCTCTACCCAGAAGAGGACATCTTCTCAGCATTCTTCACTCAAGTGGGATCGTCCATCAGCTCATCTCCTCTGACTGTGTCGTCTGCTGAATTCGAGTCCGTCGCCAGTCATGCAAGTCGTACCCGTCGTTTCTTGTTTTCACAGCTCGAAGGTACGTCCGCCGAAGCGCATCACAACAGCTGTGCCAGTGTCGTTTCATGTGGTTCCTGTTCCAGATGTCCCAAAGTTGGTCACCCTCCTCAGAAGAGTGTGCTCATCCTGGATAACCTGGTCTGCACCCCTGGCCGTTCGCCCAAAGTAGAGTCCATCGAAGCCCAGTACGGGACGTGTCCGCTGTTTCTTTGTTTTTGTTCTAGTTTCTGAAGACGAGATTGCAGAATCAACCATCACCTCTACAGATTCTTCTGGTTCCTGGTCCTGTCAGAGATCCTTCAGAGTTTAGTTGGCCCTTGGAGTGCTGCAGCATCCTTCAGGTCGTGGTAGTCCTCCATTGGATTCGTCGCCACGCAGATCCTGATTTCTCTTCATCCTTGGCGACCCTGGAGGTGGGTTTTGACTGAGGAACTCTTTGTTTTCAGTTGGGAATCCAACAGCCCATCAGTGGGTTATTTCAGGAACCAGTTGCTCTGGTTCTTTATTCCAGCAGCCTTGGAGAGAGTGGGCTTTGCCGAAGAATCATATGGTCTGTTTAACAATCCTCTCATCACTCAGTGGCCTCGACAAGGTCCCTGCTGAGAATTACGTTAGCATCTATTGTTCCATTTGCTTCCCCTTTGTAGCTACCATCACAGACCGATGGTGTATACGAAGACGCCAGACTTCTGGACTCATGTAACATCTGGACTTTCGTAGAAGTGTGTAGTGATAGTTTAACTAAATACTGTTCTGAGTCATGTATGTCATTGGATCTTCACCTAGGCTTATTGATAGGAACAAAAATTATAGAATAATTATAGAATAATAGTGGCAATAGGCCGTGGTGCGCTCATAGAGAAGAATAACTTAGAGTTTAGACATTTTAGAGTTTAGTTGTAACTATTTAGATATTCATAATGTTGTCCATACTCCCTATTGTTTTTGTGGTTGGTATATTTCTGTACGACCATGTACTCCGTCTCCTCCTGTCTAATAAATGTCTTTGCTTCATCCAATCTCTATGTACGATTCCTGCCTTTCCTTGTCGGGTGATTTCACCAGCCCAAACCCATTCGGACCTTAAGCGGCCCCTCACCGTCCCACCTGCTGAGGGTGTCGCTGGCACTGCTGGTAGTGAGACAGTTCCCTTCACCACTCTTAGTGAAGAACCCTGAGGTCTACCAGTGCAGTGTCCATCACAAAATTTTTGGCATAGTCGGCAGGATATAGAAATATTCCAAGGAGTCCAAAGCCAGCGAAGACACAGAGCAAGATGTCGCTGGGAATGGAAGGCAGTAGTGGACTGTATGGAAGAGTTGGAGGAGGTCCAGATCAGGTGCCCTGGTCACCTTTATCTATGCTGTATTACTTAGGAGCATCCTGGCTTCCACTGTATACTGGGGAACAGGATAGTGAAGACTCCAGTACATTGGAAGAGTTTTGCTCCAGGATGCAGTCCGTGTTCTGGCTGTATCAGATTCCGGAAGACCAAAAGATAGAGATATCGATGGGGCAGTTGAGAGGAGTTGCCCATCGTGAGGTCCAGTCCTGGTCAGAAAGGGAGAGAGCCACTGCTGACCAGATCTTTCGTCACTTGCAGTATACATTTGATATGCGAACTATCTCTGACCTGAAGTTGCAGTTCTTGTCACACATTCAACAGCCCCAAGAAATGCTACGGGAGTATGCCTTAAGTCTGCAGGAGGCACTGAGAGCCATTGAGAAGATCAACCCAAAGGAGGTACAGGACCCTGATGGAACCCTGATAGAGTAGTTTACCGAGGGAGTGAATAGTGAATCCCTAAAAGGAGAGTTCCGTTTGCTCCACTGGCAAAATCCCAATGGTTAATTCCAAGATTTTAAAGAAAAGGCCATAAGAATGTGGGGATCTAGAAGGATGGGAGAGGAAGTGGCAGCCTGCCAACACAAGATGATGCCCCAGAGTGCAGCATGGCCGGAATACCCCTTTGAGCACTTGGTATGAGAGGATCCGCAGCAGCTGGAGGCATGTTCAGAAAGACTACTTCACCCAAGGTCCAAATATGAGGGAGCACTGTTGGGGAGTTGTCAGAGCCATTTTCCAAACTCCAACAAGGCCTATACCCAGTGGTCTCAGCCCCAAGAGCTTCACCAGAAAGTGAAACGGAACCCAAACCAGGAGTTGACGGACCAGATCATGGCTCTTATCCACAAAGTGACTGAAGTCCGCCAAGAGGTGCAGGACTTTAAAGATGGCTGGAAGAGAGGGCTCTTTACAAGACAACCGAAAAGACGAATGAGATGCCCAATGGATATGTTTGATGGCCAGAGGAGACCCATCTACAGAAGACATGATGTTGATAAACACGAACAACAGAGAGGCCTTAGGAAAACTGACAGACTAGAGACTGAAAGGGCGAGGCGCCAGCTATATGAAGACACCCAGAGAGAAATTGAAAGAATCAATCACAGCAATGCAACAGTAAGAGTCAACTTGAGAAGCCAACCGGAACAGCAAGCTGAGGAAGTTTTACACACTAGAATGGAACTGGTGCAAGAATGAAAATTCCTCAGGGAAACTCTCCAGAGGCAAGAAAAGGAGGCCAAAGAACAAACCACACGGCTCCTCCAGAATAATAGAGAGAGAAAAGAGCTCTGCAAAGAATTTGAAAAGCTCCAGTGTATAGCTGAGGATTGGCAGAGAAAATAAATCCAGCCATGTAAGGCATCACCTGAAGCCAAGTACCTCCAGCAGAATGATGCCCAGAGAAAGTCAGATTGTCTTGCCCCTGGAGTACAGTCCAAGAGTAAAATGTTGTCGGCCAAACAGAACCTGAGATGATGACTGAACCAGAAGAATGTGTTAACCCTTTGGGACCAAATAAGCTGGACGGTGTTACACCACAAAGTCTTTCATTGTCTGTGGGAGAACTTGTCGTGGTGAAGAAAGCCAATCAAGGGAACGATCCGCTTGTGGAATGGGAACCTGAGGCTTATGTTGTTGTAGCAATTCCGTATACTGACTTCAAAGTGTACCAGATCCAGGCATAAAATAGGAAGGGAGTTGAAAAGTTGGTACATCAAAGCCAACTCAAACCCTGTATACTTCAAGGAACTGCGGAAGAAAATACTAACTCAGTGCCAAAAGACAGGCAGGAACATACCATGGATAGACCCACCGACATAGGGTCCTCAATGCAGTGGTGTGCTGATCCCTGGGTTCACGCATCCCATATAAACCCAGTCCTACCATCCAGTAACTAAGACTACAGTAAATCATAGGCCTGTAGATTTCCAGGAGGTAGAGTGTATTTCTGATAATAACATGGTTCCCCAGATCCGTAGGTCACAGAGGTCCAATTTTGGTGTTACCCGAAAAGGTACATATCAGAAGCTTATCAAGTAGCACCTTCCTTACCTAGATAATCCTGTTAAAAGTAATCCATAGACATGGTCACTTAAATAAGAAAGTTTTTTTTTTAAAGTTATAGATGTTTTAAAAATGTTTTAATTAACTTACTTAGAAGTTTAAGTTGAATGTTAAGGTGGTAAGATATATTCTAAGAAACCTATAGAAGTAATGTTTAAGAAATGTTTTATAGAGTTTTAAGGGAATACATGGGGACATGTATTTTTAGGCGTGCCCGAATCTGTAATGCCCCAAAGTTAGGGGCACTACAGAAAAGGGGAATCAATAGATAAAATAGGGGTTTACAGGTGCTCATGGTGCCTGCTGGAAATGTGGGCAGCAGGATACACGAAAAAGGGGCCCCCTTAGAGTAAAGTTTCCCATCCTGATAAAGGGAAACACTGTAAATAGTAGAAAAGTGCCTTGTGCACTTAAATCCTGGTCAAAAAATAGATTTCTATGCAAGCTGCAACAACAATGGCTTGGGTGGAATGCTGTGCTGAGCTGCTCATGCACAGCATTCCAGTCCAAACATTCTAGAGTTAGAAGTTTTTTTGTTTTAAAAAAGAAGTTTAACGGTTTTTCAGGAGTTTCTGCTGGCTGTGGAGAAGAGAGGACGCAGATGATTAAGGGGGACTGGTAAAAAGCTTACCTGGTGGTTGAAGCTGTTCCCAAGGGCCAGTCTGTGTGCCTGCTCTGGCTCCAGCCAAGAAGATCCTTGAAGAGTCTGTTGGCTTTGGTCCGGTGGTGCCATCGGCAACACGAAGCAGTAATCAGCCGCTTTGCCACATGTTGACCGTGTAGCCCCGCTGCTTTTCTTATTTTAGCCCCCTGAATTGTTTTAAGTTAAACTCTGGTCCCCTGTCAGCAGCCCTGCAGCCGCATCACGCCGCCAGTATCCCTATCGGCTGTCTTAGGCCCCAGTCATCCCTCCAGCTGCCTGTAACAGTCCTTCCCTCTGCCAGCATACCTCCCGCCTCCCAGAGACCGCAGCAACCTCCTTCCAGCTCGACGGAGTGGTGAGTCAGCGGCAGCACCTGAAGTGTGCTGACCGCCTGTAATGGGAGACTGTTTTATTATATTTAAAGAGCGCAGGAGGCATGAAGAAAGGCGGCCAAGCGCCACAGGGGCATCGGGTTGCTAGGACCCTGGATTTTAAAATTTAAAAGGGAGGCGGGATTAGCGACACCCACAGGAGGGGCCAGTAAGGCAGGCCAGTATAGCGGCCTATAAATATTCATAAGTGGCGGGATTTGGGACGGTATTTTGCTACTGAGTGACAGCAGCTGTCAGAGAGCTGCAGATTTAAAGGGGCAATTCAGTTAAAAGGGCAATCCAGGCCCACAGTGTGAAGTAGGGCTATCAGGCCCATAGTTAAAGAGGGCACAAGGCCCGTGATATTGGGAGGGGCTACCAGGCCCTGTATTTCGAGGGGCACCAGACCCAAGGTATTTGACTACAATTCTACAATTCTATTGACTACAAAGTGCAGCAACTGTCTCTTAAACTCCTACTCCTCCTCCTCTTGATATCAGGAAGTGTCCACTCAAATCCTGGCCCTGTCTCCTACAGTACAACAAAGTCTGCCAAAATGGAGGGGGGGCTTAAAATTGCTACCTTTAAACATCTGCAGTCTCCTCCCAAAACTGGTCTCCCTTCAAATCTTTGCCAGCCAACACAACCCGGATATCCTTGCCATCGTCGAAACTTGACTGACACCTAATACTCTGGATCATGCCATCTCTATACAAGGTTACAAGATATTCAGGCTGGATAGGACCTTGAAAAGGGGTGGTGGATGTGCAATCTACATAAAGGACTACCTCACCTGTCTCCCTGGTTCTTACCCCACCACAGAAACCTCAGTGCAACTCCTCCCTATCAAGATACTACTTGGTGCCCAAAATAAAGTCCTCATGATTGCTGCTGTCTATATCCCACCAAAAGATCCTGATTCTGGCCTACAGGCTGTCCTCGAGTTCGTAAGTACACAACCTTCTGACATCGAACTCCTTCTCCTTGGGGACTTTAACATAAATTGGCTTGCTCCTGATGCAGGGTCAAACAAAGATGCTATCCTAGCAGCAAATTTAACACAAGTGGTAAACTCCCCTACCAGGAAAAACTACAAATCAGGGACCAGCACCCTCATTGACTGGATCCTTACCAGCCACCCTACCAGATAACCAATGTAAGTGTTCTCCTTGACTTGCTCAGTGATCACTCTCAATAATATGTACCTGGACAAATAAGTTTCGTAAGCCACCTCCAAAACCATCTATAGCAGAGTCCTACCTATGGCAACCTTACTCATCTCAAGACCTGTCTTAGGCAGATAGACTGGTCCTTGAGTTACAAAACTCAAGATGTTGACCTAGCCCTTGATTACTTTATTACTACTTTCAACGCTGCCTGTGACACCTATGCACCAGTAAAAGCATAAAATCAAAGCACTCACAAATCCCTGGCTCACAGCAAAGCTATTGGCACAACTCAAAAGTAGGGATCACCTCTGGGCCACTGCAAGAGCTACTGGCACTCTGTCGGACATTCAAAAGTATAAACAGGCTCGCAACCACTGTACTAAACAGATCCACTTGATGAAGAGCTCCTACTTCAAGAATGCCCTCTCCAACTCCTGGGGCGAAGGGAAATCCTTCTGGGACAACATAAAGAATATCATGGGTCAGCAGTCCAAATCCTCTCCTACAATAATGAATTGGATGGAACCACTACATTAGACCCAGAGATCATTGCAAACACCCTAAATGATACCTTCACAGACGTTAGTGGTGTACTCTCATCTGATTTCTTCACTGATGCTGACCCTCCAATTTCTACTTCTACTACTGCCTCTCCAACCAAACCACCCTTCCATTTCAAACTAGTAAAGGCACATGAGGTCTATAAATATGTAAAGAAGGCCATTTCTAAGTCCTGAGCAAGCAGCGACACTATTGACCTTAAACTTCTGTCCCTCACTCTGGAAGAAGTACTGCTCCCCCTCACAAAATTTTCAATCTCTCCTCTGCTACAGCCAATTCCCTAGAAATGGAAGGCTGCAATTGTCACTCCGGTGCACAAAAATGGTGATAAGTCACTGCCTGGTAACTATCGCCCAATATCAATACTACCACCTCTCTCTAAGGCCCTTGAACGCTTGGTGGCGGACCAACTTTCAGACTACCTGGAAAAGCACAACATCCTATGCACTCAGCAGCATGGATTTAGGAAAGGGCACAGCACATTGACTGCCCTACTTGAATTCTCAGGAGCAATCCACAATGCCGTGGACAAAGGAAACCTAACTGGAGCAGTCTATATTGACTTAACCAAGGCATTTGATACAGTTCACCATGGCCTACTTATCAAACAGCTACTATCCCTAGGGCTCTCGCAGGGTCCTGGTGACTGGGTAAAAAATTACCTTGCTCAGCGCTCTCAGTCTGTAAAAGTAGCTGGAGTTCTCTCAGACTCAAAACCGGTTCACTCAGGAGTTCCCCAGGGATCCATCCTGGGCCCCCTCCATTTCAGCCTTTTCCTAAACTCCCTCCCCAAATCCTGCCCTGAACAAATAATCCTCTATGCCGACGATGCCGTGATTCTTGCCACTCATAAAGATCCAAACCTCTTATGCCTCAACCTTCAGCATGCTTTTTCAAAAGTTGAGATGTGGTTCCTTGAACATAAGCTGGTTCTAAACCACAAAAAAACTAAATCCATGCTCTTCTCTAACCCGCAAAACAAGAAACGGCAAGTCCCACTCACCATTAATACATACCTGGAAATACCCTTGAACAAGTGCCAATTTTCAAATATCTTGGAATCAACTTTGATCAAGGCCTAACCTTTGCAACTCACATTGATAGTACAGCAAAAACTTAATCAGCGAATTGGGATTCTGTATGAACGACAGCTTCTTACCCATTCTGCACTGAGGATTGCCATCCAATCCTCTATCATCTCAGTCGTTGACTATGGCTTAGCTATATACGGATCTGCCACTACTACAGCACTTAGTCGCATTACAACATCCCTAAATAAGGCCTGTGGGCAGCTCATTGGTGCACATCGACGTACCCACACATGTGAACTCTATGCTGACTCAGGTTGGTTGCAACTCTCAAACCGGATAAAGTACCTTACCTGCCAGATGTCAAAAAAATCCACTCTGGGCCTCACTCCACCCTGTATCCAAGACCTATTATGCCCGAGCGCTAGCACCCGTTTTACCAGAAGATCAGAACACCAGCCTCTCCAAGTCTCCCGATGCCGTACTTCTCAGGGACAAAATCATTTGCCTATCGTGCCTCCAGCTGGCTAAATGCCCTCAGCACTCATATTACTGCCTCCACCTCTCTAGGTATTTTCAAATCAAGGCTTTTCTCTCACCTTGCTACCTCCAGCTCCTGTGACTGCCCTGATTAAACCTCCTATTTTCTCACTACCCACCCTGTTCCATTATTTGACAAAGACATGTTTGGGAAACCTTTTCTCCTGCTATTGTCTGCTCCCTACACCTTTCACTTACCCTCTCTGTTCTGGACTTTTTCCCTATTTGTTTCTCCTAATCTGGCATGACCTCTTTCTTATAATAATAATGAGATTATTGATATCGCATGTCCTTTTGCACAAGTGATTTGATATGTATTTGTATATGTTTTCTTGCTCTTGACACAGCACAAATTGTTGTGTTATCTATGTAACCTTTTGTACTGTACCTAATTGACGTGGAACCTTTGTAAAAGAGCCTCTGGCTCAAAGGTAGTAATTCCTAGAACAATAAACAAAACTAAACTAAATTGTAGGGCATCAGGCCTGAGTTCGAGGTAGGGTATCAGGCCCGAGGAAATTGTAGGGCATCAGGCCCAAGGTAAATGTAGGGCATTAGGCCCAAGATAAAGCAGGGTTCTAGGGCAGTCCCCGTCCTAGTGTAGTAGGGCAACCCAGCCTAGTGGTACTAAGGGTAACCCCGGCCTAGCGGATTAGGGCAATCCAGGGCAAACAGCTTAATCTGGTTCAAGGTCAGTTGGCATTCATCTGTATCCCCCTCCCCCGGGTCGTGCCTGAAAATAGGCAGGATTTGTCTAGTGCACTTACCCGGTCAACAAAAGCTAAATAAATAAATAAATAAATCCAGCCTAGTGACAGTAAGTGAGGCATATAGGCCCCATAGTAAATAAGGCATTTAGGCCTTTGGTGTTCCCGGCACTCAACCTAGGGCAAGTGGTACCCTCAGTATAGGGGTTAGGGCATCCTTAGCAAAACGTTCAGGGGTAGCTAGATCCTATTCAGGAAGACCCTACATTTAGGAAAAAGGGGTCCATCCAAGGGTGTTCAGTTCGCAAATACTGTAAAGCTACTGTAACGACTGTATTGTGCGTACAACTGTGATTGCTGAAGTACTCGAAATATTGTGAACTTGCTAAGCAGCACCAAGATTGTATTTTATATGGATTGTGGTTATTTGCCCCGGTTATCTGAACTATTGCCTGGTTATCTGAACTATTGCCCCTGGTTATCTGAACTATTGCCCTAAGCATCCAAACTATTGCTCTAAGTATCCGAACTACTGTTCAAAGCATTTGAACTATTGCTCCAAGCACCTGAACAATTGCCCCACCTGTAGCAATTACCCAGAAATGTATAATTTGCCTTTCCTCGGCAAATCAGCAGAACATTCCACAGTCCCCTTGGCATTGCAGGAAGGTACATCTTTCAGCTATATTGTTACCAGTGTATGGGGACAGTCTCAGTCTTCTACCACACTACAGTCCCATAGTGTGGTCTGTAATCTTCTGTACTCAGAATCAGTCTCCACCCAGAAGAGGACATCTTCTCAGCATTCTCACTAAAGTGGGATCGTCCATCAGCTCATCTCCTCTGACTGCGTTGTTCGCTGAAGTTGAGTCCGTCGCCAGTCATGCAAGTCATACCCACCGTTTCTTGTTTTCACAGCTCGAAGGTACGTCCGCCGAAGCGCATCACGACAGCCGTGCCAGTGTCATTTCATATGGTTCCTGTTCCAGGTGTCCTGAAGTTGGTCACCCTCCTCAGAAAAGTGAGCTTATCCTGGAGAACCTGGTCTGCACCCCTGGTCATTCGCCGAAAGTCGAGTCTGTCGAAGCCAAGTATGGGACGCGTCTGCCATTTCTTTGTTTTTGTTCTAGTTTCTGAAGACAAGATTGCAGAATCAACCATCACCTCTACAAATTCTTCTGGTTCCTGGTCCTGTCAGAGATCCTTCAGAGTTTAGCTGGCCCTTGGAGTGCTGCAGCATCCTTCAGGTCGTGGTAGTCCTCCATTGGATTTGTCGCCACGCAGGTCCTGATTTCTCTTTGTCCTTGGTGATCCTGGAAGTGGGTTTTGGCTGAGGAACTCTTTGTTTTCAGTTGGGAATCCAACAGCCCATCAGTGGGTTATTTCAGGAACCAGTTGCTCTGGTTCTTTATTTCGGCAGCCTTGGAGAGAGTGGGCTTTGCCGAAGAATCATATGGTCTGTTTAACAAACCTCTCACCACTCAGTGGCCTTGACAAGGTCCCTGCTGAGAATTACGTTAGCATCTATTGTTCCATTTGCTTTCCCTTCATAGCTACCATCGCAGACCGATGGTGTACATGAAGACGCCAGACTTCTGGACTCATGTAACATCTGGACTTTGGTAGAAGTGTGTAGTGATAGTTTAACCAAATACTGTTCTGAGTCATGTATGTCGTCGGATCTTCACCTAAGCTTATTGATAGGAACAAGAATTGTAGAATATTTATAGAATAATAGTGGCAATAGGCCGTGGTGCACTCATAGAGAAGAATAACTTAGAGTTTAGACATTTTAGAGTTTAGTTGTAACTGTTTAGATATTCATAATGCTGTCCATACTTCCTACTGTTTTTGTGGTTGATATGTTTCTGTACAACCATGTCCTCCATTCCCTCCTGTCTAATAAATATCTTTGCTTCATCCAATCTCTATGTACGACTCCTGCCTTTCCTTATCGGGTGATTTCACCAGCCCAAACCCATTCGGACCTTAAGCGGCCCCTCGCCATCCCACCTGCTGAGGGTGTCACTGGCACTGCTGGTAGTGAGACAGTTCCCTTCACCACTGCGAGTGAAGAACCCCGAGGTCTACCAGTGCAGTGTCCATCACAGCAGCAATGTCAGGGTGCTGAGGTGGCACCCGGTGGGGGTTCTATTAGCTATTTGCAATTGCAGTGAGCCAATCTGCCTGAGTAGAGGGAGGTTGGCAGGGATAGACTGAGACCAGGCCCCATGGGGATACAACCCTGGCACCTGCCCCATAGGTGCCACAACCCCCAACACTGTAGGTTGGCAGCAGCCTGCCATCATACAGTGGACTGAGTACCAGGGGACTGTCATGGTGCCAGGGAATGTTCTCCTCCACCACTTGCACCCTGCAACCTGCTGCCACTGTTGCTCACCTACAGTGTTGGGGACTGTGGCACTTATGGGGCACAAGCCAGGGTTGTGCCCAGCTGGGGCCGGGTCACAGTGTGTTCCTTCCAACCCCCTTCTACCAGGGCTGATCAGTTCTCTGCAATTGTGATTGGGGCCCCCACCAGGTGCCATCTCAGCACATTGACATTGCCACCATGCCCCCCCATCACCTTCTAGGGCACCCATCATGCTCCCTCTACCCACAGCCCTCTCCTTGCAAGCATGTTTCCCCCCACCTTCATGACCCCTCTAGGGTTCTGCTGGTTGGGGATGGTTGACAGATCCCTCTGTCAAACCCCACAGGTGCAACAAATGTTTGGTGCAACCCTTTGGCTGTGGCACAAGAACAGAAGAATTTGCTGGCAAAAAGGAGATAGTGTGGTTCATCTAGTCTGCCCAAGATGTCTACCCCACTTATCTACTAATCTTGCTGAGGTGACTACACTGACTATCCCATGCCTGTCTGAATTGCACGACTGTCTTTTCTGCCATCACATCATGTGGCAGACTGTTCCAAGGGTCCATGACCCTCTCTGTGAAAAAGTACTTCATAACATTGGTTCTGAACTTACCGCCAAGCAGTCACAAGTTGTGCCCCCTTGTACGTGCAGTCCTATTCTCCTGGAAGAGGATTCTGGTTTGTACTGCATTTATCCCTTTAACAAATTTAAATGTTTGGTATCATGTCCTCTTTTCCTTCTTTGCTCTAGGGAGAATAGATTCAGCTGGGTGAGCCTAGCTTCATAAGGTTCATGGTGCCTATCCTACATCATCTTGGTGATTCTCCTCTGCACGGATTCCAGATGGTCTATATTCTTTTTTAGATGAGGCCTCCAGAACTGCATGCAGTACTTTAAGTGTGGCCTCACCAAGGACCTATAGAGCAGGACTATTACCTCACACTTTCTACTAGTAATACCCCTACCTATGCATCCAAGGATGCTGCTTGCCTTTAGTGCTGCTTTTTCTCATTGCTTTCCTACTTTTTAATCATCTAATATCATAACACCTAGATCCCATTCCAGCTTTGTCTCTTCCAATTGCTGCCCATCTAGGACATACATATTTCCTGGGTTCCTCTTAACCAAGGACATCTTGTGGGTTTTTGGTGCTGGGACTCCCTGTTTTATAAAATAGGGTACAGGGTCTCTAACACACCCAGAATTTGTTGTGGCCATAGATCGGTGCAAATTGTGTCACTCTAAGGGCCGATTGAAACTCTGTCCCAAAGTCTGTTGTACTATAAAGCCTCCTAAAACCATGTAGAAACTGAGAGATTAAATTATTTTCTCATTTACCAAATCTGCTAGTCTATGGAGAATTGTTCTAGAATATATTTTCTGTATAATTGTCAATAAAATGATTGGCCTGTAACAGGAAGAGTAATTTATAGCACCCTTTTTTAGAAAAGATACTATTATGACACAGTTCCATTCTGGTGGTATCCAAACTGACTCATTGATTACATAAGTATAGAGGCCAATATTCTTGTCCAAAAATCTGAGTCAATATGAAACAATTCTGCTGGCAGGACATCAATTCCTGCTGCTTGATTATGCTTCTGAGCAAGTATTACAGTTTTAACTACTGGTACTGTAACTGGAACATATTAAGTGATGATAAATTCCCCTCTCAGTTTCTTGTATTTACATATTTACCTCTATCACTTCGTACACTGATTTAATACATGTAATCCTTTCAGATGCTGTTATAGTAGCACACACACTACACTTTCTATTTTCATCAGATATACCATGGGCTATCAGAGCCCAGAATGTCTGTGCATTTTTATCCCTAATAACTTAATGTTTTGACAGAGATTTCAATGAGGGTAAAAAAACAGTTAATGTTGTAATCCCCCAGAATGGGTAGCTCACTGGAGGAGGCATGAGAAGAGATAGTGGTTAGAATTTCGGTGACAGAAGCAAAAGATATCCATGGACAGTAGACACCTGCCACAAAGATAGGAAGGGAGAAAGGGAAGGAGAGCTCAAGTATGAGAAGCTCATAAGCAGTAGTGGAGGTGATTGAGAGCACTGGGGTAGCTTGAATGGAGGAGGAAAGATAAATGGTGATACCACCAACCTTTTTAGCTCTGTCTTTATGGGAGTGGGAGTACCAGGAATGGTGATGGCAGAGTTGGGGGTCTTCGGGGAAGGCCAAGATTCCAAGACTATTAGTACATCAGGGTGGGTTGAGACCATGAGGGATTGGAGCAGGTCAATGATGGGCAAGCGACTTTGACTATTAATGTGAGCCACACATAGACCCTTGGGAAGGTCAGTGGGGAGGGAATAAGGAGGCCCAGGATTGAGCTAAATGTCACCTGCTTTGAAGAGAAGTAGGAGGAAGATAAGCTTGTTGGGGAGTAAGGTGCACCTGCGATGTGAAGGAGAGGATAGGGGAGAGGGGCTGGGAGGATGGAAGGAGAGGGACATTCTAATGGGCACCTGGTGGATCCAGAAAGACATGGAAGGGAGGAGGGAAGAGTCAGGAATCTAGGTGTAGTGTAGAGGGGGAAGAGACAGGAGGGGGAGAGTAAAGGCAGAGGCTGAGGAGTGAGGGGGAGGGAAGAGAAGTGGAGAGGGGGAGGTGGAGGGAACAGGAAAGCAGGCAGGGGTGAAAGAGGTTGGGAAGAACAGAAAGGGTTGAAGAGAAAGGATGACAGATATCATACCAGATGACTGCATGACAGGAGGTTGTAGGGGGGTAGCCAGGGTAGACAGTGAAAAGAGTAGGGGTGGTAGAAGTTTAGGGGAAAAAAACAGGATTGGGAGATGAGGTAACAAAGGGAGGTAGCAAAGGGAGGTGGAAGGGGCCTGGAGAAGGAGATTGGCAGGTAGAGTGGCTAAGCAGAGATTTAGGAAAGTAGGAGGAGAGTAGGCAAAACAGGATGTTAATTTTAACAACAGTGAAGTTAAAGGTGGGAGAGCTGGGCTTGCTACCAGAGTAGCCCAAGTAGAATTATAAACACAAGATATGGGCATGGGAAAAATGAGTTACAGACTTGATACAATACTAGCAGCTGAGCAAGCCTTAGGGAACAGAGCTACCAATGAGTTCTAATTGGGTTACGCTGAGAGAGAAAAAGCTAACAATCATTGCAATAATGATTAAACAAAGGTGGCACAGGTTAGAAAGCTCAACGTAAATATAGATCTGTAAGCGTGACAGTTAATTTAGATAAACAAATGGTAAAGGATTATAACTCTGTGAGCAGATAACAATTACTAGAAACTATGACAGCAGAAGGAGATGTGATGGTTAAGGTAAAAATTTCTGTAACCACCCCCCACTGGACCCCCTTGTTTAACTAGCAGGGCTGTTCCTCTCATCACATGGCGCCAAAGAGAGGGATGGGGGTTGTCACTATAGTTTACAGTACATCTACTTCTGAACCTGCCATACACAGACAGGCAAACTAAGTGTGGCAGCTACCTGGCTCACACCTGGTGGGACCATTTACCATGGCCATCAACCTAGGTCCCTGGGAGAAAACGTTTGCTCACAATTATGCTTGGTTTGCACCTCTGCACCGAGGTACCCAGGTAAATCCAGACACAGTGGAAGCAATAACAGTATTGTCCAAACCAGGTTGGGATTCTAGAGTGTGGCTTTTATTCACATACATAGAGAATAATCACAAAGTGAAGATGGACCCTCACAGGGCTACTCCTACTGGTAATGCAGATTACTGAGGTACAGAGAATACACACAGCAAGCCCTCAGGTTCTGACTTGAACAGCGAACACTCTGGTTCTGAATTACACAGCAAACTCTCTGGCTCTGAATTGGGAGATTGGCACACATGGCCAGTTACTGGTACACTTCCCTTGACTAGGCACACACGGCCAGTACCAGGAGACTTTCCCATATTTCATGAAGAATTCTGGTGGCACACACGACCACCAAAGAGCACATCTAGACTCACAGAAAATCCAACCCACATCTGGGTAACTATTTCCAGCAGGCACTGGCCAAATGCACTGAATGAAAATTGAACTGGTGCCCAAACTGAACCCCTGAGAGGTAAACTAGTTACTCCAGATGGGGTGTCTCACACCTTTGCTTCCAAGTTTATACTCGGCCATTTATCTGGTTAATAACACCCATCACAGAAAACTTGTAGATGCTATATTGAAATGTTTTTCACACTTAACATACTACATGACTAAAAGTTCTGTACTTGGACAGTCTCTCTCTAGACTCCAGCATAGGCAGACACTTTTAAAAAACAGAAACAGTCTAGGTGACAGGGTCTCTTTGTCAGAGAAAATTCACCAAGGAATGCAGGTGCCCCTCCTGGGCAGAACACAAAAGTACTCACAGATTCTGAAGTTGTCACAGGCAGCTTCAATAGACAGACTGGGTGAGGGGATTGTCCCTGAACCCTGAAGACAGCCCCATCACTCCTGGGATGGGGCAAAGGAAACCCCGCTTGGAACTGTTTCCACCTCTTCAATCTCTGTCTTCTATGTTCTTCTTCTAGGGTGAGAAGAAACTACCCAAAACATAGTGGTAGCTCTTTGTCAGAGCTAAAACTGAGGAGCTGCTGCAGGCTGTAGCCTCTTCCAGGAACTCAACTCTACAGACTGAACGAACATTATAAAGCTATCTCCCTTGCAGCTAGCTCAAGTGTGGCTTATGCTGCTGTGACAGTTCCATGATTACATCATCACTCCAGCTCAGCTGAGACTGAAAAACAGAGTGTGACACTGTGAAATCCATTTACCTGTCATTTCACAAGCTGCCTTTCTCTGTCTGCCACTAGTTCTAATGGGATTCTAGTAACCCCTGGGAACAAGGGGGTTACATTTCAAGAGAAGGTAGTCAGGCATTCTTTTGGGGAGACAGGTACCTTAGCAGATTTGGCACTGTAGCTAATGTATAATGCACATTTTTGCTTAGATGTAGTCCATCTTTTTTTGTTTCCAATTGTTTAACCAGGCAAGACACGCTAAGCTGAAAGCTTGTTTACAGGTGCAACCTAGGAGCACAGGGAAATTAAGTGACTTGCTCAGGGTCACACAGTATGCAAGTGGGGGCCATGGGATTCAAACCCAGGTCTCCAGATTTGCAGCTCAGAGCCTTAAACCACTGTGCTATACTGCCATCTAAAGCGAACATCTCATACTGATCAGAAAGCTGAGAGCTCGGCTTCCCGGACACCACCCAAGTAGATGAAGCAAAACGTTGCTGCTTTAAAGATGATTCATTTATTTAATCCAAACAATAAAAATACAATGAGCGGTTGCATTTATTCATGCAGCAGGTGAAGATCCACCCCATCCCTCACATGACAACCTCAACTTCGCTACAATGAGTATTTAACGTACAATTCAAAATTCATGAAATACTTCATGTTTCAAAGCGAATAAATTGCGTTGTTGAGAAAACACGAAGTTGCCATTGAAACCTATGGACTTTGTGTTACTTTGACTTTCTTTTGCTTTTAAACACAGATTTTGCATTCATGGGATGGCAGGTCACAAGGGCTTTATATTGGCTTGCACAGCCTCAGTGCAGCATAGTGTGTATAGTGGTAAGCTGGCGTTAGTTAGCCCTCTGAGCTATGTGCTTTAAACCTTCAAAAAACATTCCAAAAACCTATTTAACTTTGGGCTTTTGAGTCCAAATTTAGTACACTGAGTGTACTATTTCGTTGTGTGTCTGCATCATTGAGCATTTATTGATTCTGTGTGAATTTTGCATCTTAAATTAGTACTTTCAGTGTCTGTACTGAAAGACAGTGCAGAAGTGTGTTTTGGGGGAAGGGCAGATCTGTGGTATAGAATGGAGATCCACAGACCAAAGTGTGAAAGGCAGTCTTTCTAACTGTTGTTGGCTAGCATTTAGTATTGGTCTGTTTAGTTGCATACACAGTTACACACAGTAATACGTCTAGTAATTTTTGATCATTTTGTGCTGTTCACTGTCTGTTTAGAAGACTGTGTTTTATTTTACTGAACTGTTAAACTTGTGTGCATGCCGTCAAGTCATATGCATTTTATTGTGCCACCATACGAGCAGTACTGTTAATTTTTGAGCCTGTCTGTATTATTGTTTCCTGCTTCAATCTAGCTACTGCTGACTGTGTGCTGGCTCCCCGCCCTTTCTGGAGCACTATATATATATATATATATATATATATACCTGTTTCTAGTCATGTGACAGCTTCCATTCCTCCGGCGATTTTTCCCATTAGCTCCTTATAGCGTTTGACCGCTAGAGGGATCCCAACCCTCCTCTCATTCTACAGCCCTTTAGGTCACGCTAATTCCCTCTTTCAAACAAACTTCATGGAACTTCCTAAGTCCACCCCAACCTTTCTTTTCATTAGTTCTAATTCACTCAATTCCTAGAAATACGATCAAAATTTGGACAAGAATGGACTTAAAGTTACACAACATGCAGCTTAGTCTAGTATGGTGTGTCATCTTGTTAGGCTCCATTTATCTCTCTAAACACCCCTTCACAGCTAGGGACTACCCTATTTTTAAGAAAAGCACAATATAATAGAGAGGAATATAGGACTCGCAATAAGCTGTGGGGGTCGCGGACTTGAGGCTCCATCCCCTATGTTGCGAAGTTAAACCCTATCTGCCAACATAGCTGAAGGAGGGTTGCCTCCTGTTAAGGCTTGCAACATTTTTGGGTAATGTGTAAGGTGCTCCGGGGGTGGGGGGTGAGAGGGAGGGAAGGGAGGATTGAGGGGAGTTGGATAGGATTAACTGCTTTACAATTTATTGATCATTTCAATGATTACTAGAGGTTTGTTGTAAGGCTGATAGATTCATTGTTACAGCTTTCTTTATAGTTGTTGGACTTATTATGTTCATGGTGATGTAATGGGAGAAGAAAGTTGTTGCTGTTACGAGTGTATCCTTTTTCCTTTTGAAAAAGCTAATAAAGTATATTTAATTTAAAAAAAAAATAAGCACAATATCGTCTTTGCAGTCTTATTGCTCTCTTGGTACTAATTTTCAGGGAAGTAGAGTTTTCTTCCAGAATCCTACTCCATCATCCTACAATTCTTTACCTTTAGTTCTCCCCGCCCTGGTGGCAATTTATGCCTCATCAGTCTCTCGTCAATGTACTGCTCCCTGCACATCTTCAGCTGCCCCTTTTCTTCACAAACAGGTATGGCTTTTGATTCTTAAAGTAATATTCAGTGGTCTCAAGAAACTTCTCCTCTTATTGCTACTTTGCACTGGGAATGTAGAACTAAACCCTCATCCCCCATCGCTTATTGCAGTGCCTTCTGATCTATCACATCTGAAAGGTATGAGTTTTCTCCATATAAATGCCTGCAGTCTACTGAAAAAGCAGGACATCATCCAGGCTTTGGTCTGTCACACTAAGCCTGACATACTAGTGATATCAGAATCCTGACTAAGGGTGCAACCCCTGACCATGACATTAATATTCCTTCATACAATGGGTTTAGAGCTGATAAACCATTGGGGGTGCAATATATGTTTTGGATAAATTCTCTGTTTCAGTTATTGACTCTTCTACTGTACCTAAAGAGTTTGAAAGCATCACCTTAAAGATCTCATTACCTTCTGATGAATCTGTATTCATTATAGGTTGCTACAGACCTCCATCAGGGGGCCTTGAAATATTACATCATCTCCACAAACTGCTGAATGCACCAAATTCAGAAGCAGTCATTATAGGAGACTTTAACCTTGACTGGTATTCTCCTTGCTCCAAACCACTAAAAGATGTATATGATGCCTATGGCCTCACTCAGCTCATTCTGGTGTTTACTCATCCAAATGCAAAAAATCCTGCAATCAGCAACCTCCTTGATTTAATCCTTGTCAACAAACCCCACAAAATTGCACATACTGGGGTATTCTATAATGACATAAGTGATCATAGGGCCATAGCATGTGCAAGGTCCACTCCAAAACCTATTTCCACTTCCAGCTTCATATTCAAAAGGAGTGGCTGCAAATTTAACTGCACCAATTTCCTGATAAGACTTAAGTCACATTAGATGGCAAGACTTTTATCTTGCATCTTCAATCTCAGAAGCCTACAACCTTTTCCAGAGCATCGTACTGAAGGTGATTGACAAACATGCTCCCCTAGTAAAAATCAGAACTAGGAAAAGGTCATGTCCCTGGTTCACTACCACACTAAAATCAGTCCTGCATAACAGAGATGCCTTTTGGAAAAGGGCATGCAAAACCAAACTACCAGTTGATTGGGTGTCCTTTAGAACCTCTAGGAACCAATACACTAAGCTTACAAGGGCCAAATAAGCCAAATATTTTCAAGTCAGCATTGGATTCAACCAACACTAATACTGCCAAATTCTAGCAAATCCTTAGAGAAATAGAAGATCATAGCCCCACTACATCTGTGCCTGCTAAGATTATTACTGGTGAAAACACCTTCACAAGCAAATAGCCTATCCTAGATCAATTAAACAATAATTTTGCTACCGCAGGATTAGCCTTTGGTACCTCCCCTGCTAGTAAACTACTCACTCAGCCCTGCAATACAGACACAACATCCCCCTCAACTAAGCCCCCACCCCCAAAATGCAGCCAAGTGTAGTTATAGCCCAATATCCTTTCACCAGGTTGAAGACCTTTTAATGACCTTGAACACCAAAACAAGTGCTGGAACTGATCAGACTGAACCCTTTTTCCTAAAGTTAGGCTATATTTGCTGACTGCACCCATCACCCACCTATTCAATATGTCCCTTTTACAAGGAGCTCTCCCCTCTGTGTGGAAAATAGCGCTCATCATTCTGCTCTTTAAGTGAGGTGACCCGAGTGACCTCAACAGTTATTGACCTATATCACTGCTACCTATCTTATAAAAACTTCTTGAAAAGCTAGTCAACTTGCAAAAAAGAGAATGCCTAGAAACCTATTATATGCTCTGCTCCCTTCAGTCTGATTTTAGACCTAAACATAGCACAGTATCTGCCTTGTCCAAGGTGATGAATGATTGGCAAACTGCACTCAACTCTAAAAATCATGTCAGCGCACTATTTTTGGACCTGAGCAAGGCATTTGATACTGTAGACCACAATTTACTGTCACTTATGTTGTGCAGCATTGGTTTTGATGACATCGCCTTGTTTGCTTGCTACCTTGTAGGTAGACAACAGCAGGTGAAAGCCCAAGGGAACATCTCTCTTCTTTAAATCCTGCAGAGAGGAGTCTCACAGGGGTCGATCCTGGGGCCACTATTACTGTATTTGCTATTTATATTAATGATATTGACTAAAATCAGTACAGCAAGTGTCCATCTCTTTGCGGATGACACAGTACTTTACATCGCTAGACCTTCCCTTGAACTTGCATGCTTGGAGTTGCAGCATGAATTCAACCTAGTACAATAAAATCTCCTGCACCTGAAATTGTTGCTTAATGCAAAAAAAGACCAAAGTCATGCTTCTCTCTCCACAAGCCCAATTGGTGAACACAAATCCTACAGGATCCAAGCTCCAGATCACGGCACTCCGGGGGATATCACCGTAAATAGTGGACAAATTCAAATATTTGGGATTTTGGCTTGACTGTAAGCTCTCTTTCACTATACACTTAGAGGAACTGTCTAAAAAGCTAAAACAAAGGTTAAGCCTCTTCTGTCGAATCAAACAGCTTCTTAATTATGAAGCTAACATAAGACTGGTACAGACAACGTTTCTCCCTCTTTTTTTTAAATTCCAAATTTTATTGAGTTTAAAGCATAAAAGAAAAAAACACTCACATTAGATATTGAGAATGTAGGCTATATACAAAGTCTAGCCCAATACCCAAATTACAATTGGGATGTGGCATGTACCTGTGATCTGAAGAAATATCAAACCCATAGCCCCCTCCATCCTATTACCCCAAAACCCCCCTCATAAATTCCCTCTCCCCCCCCCAGGATGTGCCTTATTAGAAAATCTATACAAAGGTAAACTAAGGGCTAATCAATATACAGTGACCACATCAAAGGAAACAACACAAATCAGGTACTCAGAGGTGTACCCATGTGAGACTTAATGCAAATAAAGAGCATACAATTTACCCCATCTCCTGCTGAAGGATGTCAAACAGTTCCGAGTACTTGCTATTAGTTTCTCAGTCTTAAAATAAAGAGACATTTCTTTGATCCATTCTTCGTACGATATAGCTAATTGGTCCATCCACTGCCTAAGAACTAGTCTTTTCACTATTATTGAAATTAAAGCCATATGGAATCTATGTTCCAGAACCTGAATATTAGTGAACTGTCCTAGAATACAAATTTCTATAGTAAATGAATCGCTTAGTCCCAGAAGAGGGTCTAGCTTGGATTGAATTAAAGACCATAAAGGAGCTACTTTGTCACAGTGCCAAAGAATGTGTACCAGATTACCTTCAGCAATACCACACCTTGTACAGATGTTCGAAGACAATCTACCAAATCTGGCCAGTTTGACCGGTGTATAATATAAATTATTTAGAATGTGGTATTGAGTAAGCCTATGTCTATCTTGGATGAGGTATTTATGCATGTCTCCCCAAATCTGACCCCAAATCATGGGACAGTCTGGCAGAAGAGTGTCCCAGATCTTAGAGCCTTTGAGGGAGTTTGGGTACTTGGCCTCCAGTAAGCAAGAATATTTCTTAGATATACTATGGGGGTTATTCGCATAATCCCATGTCTGTTCCAGAATAGGCCTGACTTGGGATGGGGTAAATAATGGGCCAAAAAAGGAAACCATGAGGTGTCTCACTTGGAAGACCCTGAATATAAGTTTCCGAGGTATATTAAACTTAGTCATAATCTCTATCGAGGAAAGAAGGGATTCCTGGGAGAAGAGACTTTTCACACAGCAGTCTTGTAGCTGAGGGAGCCAATCTGAAGGGATTGGAGAGCTGCCAATTCTGATGTTGGGGTTTAAAGTAAGAGGCTAAGCCATATCCTTTTTAACTGAGATGTTAAGGAAGTTCCAGCACTGAGTCAGCACCTTAATAGAAACCCCTATGACACTACTTTGTAATTGGAGGGGTAGAATGGAAGAGGCATAATAGAAAACTCTGAATGACTGAAATTTATACTTATCTAGCATCCTCCTTTCCAGCTGCAGCCATACAGGAAAATATCCCTCAGATCTTGCATTGTACCACCTCCCCATCTTGGACAAATGGCTCGCCCAGTAATATAGCATAAAATTAGGGAGACGGAGCCCCACTTTCTCCTTGGGTAAGTTAAGTTTGGAGAAGGCTTGCCTGGGATGCTTGCCCTGCCAAATAAATTTAGTGATGGCAGGATGAAGCTTCTGGAAGTAGGATGTGGGAAGATAAATATTCAATAAATTTAGTGGGTAAAAAACCTGAGATAACACATTCATTTTAATAATACTTATACAACCCCACAGTGATAAGGGAAGGGTGGACCATCTCTGGAAATCTTGTTGTATCCTTGAGACTAGGTCATCCAAGTTAAGTTTCCTGAAGACCTCAGGGTCTTTAGCAAGGTGTATACCTAGGTATTTGAATGAAGAAGAGGACCACTTCATACCAAATTGAGTGAAGTTGATATGAGGTGTGCTATCGTTTAGCAGGAAAATGACTGATTTGGATAAATTGAGCTTATAGTTGGCCACCTTGCCAAATCGAGCAATAATTTGTAAAACGGATTTTAGGGAACATACCGGGTTAGTTAAATGTAAAAGAATGTCATCCGCATAAGCTGAAAGGGTCAAAATTTGTTGATATACTGGGCAACCTGTTACCTGGGGGGAGCTTTTAATACTGAGCAAAAGGGGTTCTAAGTATAAATTGAACAAAAAAGGGGAGAGAGGACACCCCAGTATAGTGCCCATAAATAAAGGAAAATGGGAAGAAAAGACCCCACTACAGTAAATTCTGGCCATAGGAGACTTATAAACCATCAGAATCCACTGGATAAACATGTCCGGAAATCCCATTCTCTTAAGGGTAGCCCAAAGGAAGTCCCAGTGAACTCTGTCAAAGGATTTTTCTGTGTCTAATGAAACTAAGACCATGGGAGCTTGGGATTCTTGAGCAGACTCAAAAATGTGTGACAGGGTGCGTAGATGGTCGGCCTAGGATCTGCCTTGTACAAACCCCGCTTGTTCGGGGCTCAACAGGTTAGCCCAAATCTGCTTAATTCTAAAAAATAGGATTTTAGTTAGAATTTTCATGTCGTAATTTAGTAATGAGATTGGGCGGTAACTGGCTGGTTCATTTTGGGGTTTGTCCAGCTTTAAGATCAAGACAATCATGGCTTCCAACAGAGAGTGGTCAAGAAGGTCGTTAGTAAACATATACTCAAGCAACTTCAGAAGAAAAGGGGCGATCTCCTTACAAAAAACTTTGTAAAAATTAGAAGGAAAGCCATCAGGACCTGGGTATTTATCTGGAGCTAGACCCCGGATCGCGTCTTCCACCTCCGCCAGTGTAATAGGAGAAACCAAGAACTCACGCTGATGGACCTGTAGGGATGGGAGTTGACGACCGTCTAAAAATTGTTTAATTTGGGTAAGGGAAGGCCGAGAAGGCCCTATACTATAAAGGTCTCGGTAGAATGATTCAAAAATTTGAGAAATATCCCGAGGAGAAGTCTTGAGCGACCCATCCGGAGAGGACAAAGCAGGGATCCATCTCAAGCCCTCTACCTCACGCAATCGGAGGGCTAGCATCCTGCCTGGTTTGTCCCCTTGGTCAAAGTAGTAAGCCCTAGTCTTGAGGATAGCATACTCCACCTTCTCTCTTAACAGGTCCAAATATTCATTCCTAAGTTTCATTAGGGTCTCTAAGTCCGTCTGGGTGGATGTCAAGGATAGGGTATTTTTGGCATGTCTAATCTGGCTTGAGAGCGCCAGAATTCTAGCCTCTCTCTGTTTTTTCCTCCTAGACGCTAACTTAATAAATTCTCCCCTAATGAAACACTTAAAGGAGCACCAAATCAGGTCTTCTCGATTGATTGAACCTGAATTGATCGCCATAAAAGACGAAATCAATGACTTAATATGAGAAACTGTACGCTCCTCCTTCAAGAGTTGTGTGTTTAGTTTCCAGGAGGAATCCCTTTGGACCTGTGAGTCTGGTGAGATCAAGATTCATGCCACCGAATGGTCAGATATAACAATTGTCTCTATTCCCATCTGTAAAATATCAGACATGAGGGTATTACTGACCAAAATAAAGTCGATTCTGGACCATGACTGATGAACTTGGGAATAAAAGGAAAAAAGTTGACTGGGAGGGGTTAAACAGATGCCATGGGTCGCATAACCCCAACAGGTCCATGAAATCCCTTAGAGCAAGCTGTGAAGGGGAAAGTGGTTTTAGAGGTCTATAAGATCTATCTAAATCTTGAGACGGAGCAATATTCCAGTCCCCTCTGAGCATTATTGAGGAGGGCAGGAAGCCACTCAATTTGTCAGCTAGTCTCATAGGAAATCGAATCTCCTCCCACAGGGCCATAAATAGCACCCAATACCGCTTTAATATTATTGAGGGTGCCCATAACTATAACAAATCTGCCTTCTTGGTCAGCTAGGCACTCTTCTGCCAGAAATGGGACATGTCTTTTCATCAGTATGGCCACCCCTCTACTCGCCGATGATCCTTCGGAAGCAAAAATCTGAGAATATCCCTGCCGGCATAACCCACTGATTTCCGAAGTCATTAAGTGAGTTTCCTGCAACAGTAGGACATTGATATTCAAAAGGGCAAAGTTTTGAGAACCTGTTATCTCTTAGGCAATTCTCTGGCACCTCTGACGTTCCACGTGGCAATTTTAAAAGACACCATTACCATTTAATTTGTGTTTGAAAGACACATTTATGAACATCAGTAAAGGAGAAAACCATCCCAAAAGGCACATCCTCCCCCCCTTCAAATACTTAAGGCATGCATATCTAAATCCCTCCTTCCCCCCTCCATCAATACTTGTACAAACTAACTCACATACGAATGACTTCAAATTTACAGTAACTTCTCCCAACCGAGCTAAAAGAAGGAGAGACATCGATGACTCGAGACCCCCCTTCCCCTCGTCCCCTTCAACTATATACAGACAAAATCCCCATCGGGACCTGAAATGTAGAAGATTCCTTAGTTTTTAAATCAGAAAACTGAAACCTATAGGCACCCTTCCAAAGGGAGGCAACTCCTGTGTACAAGCAACAATGCCAGTACCCTGAGAGCCTCTCCGGCCCTAACAGTAACCTCAGAGAGCTTCTATTAATAGGCCCCCCCCAAGAAGGTGACCTCAACGTTTCTCCCTCTTGTGGATTACACAGACTTTCTCTATAGCCATTGTCCCAATGCTGCTTTAGCCAAGCTGAACACACTATATCATAGAGCACTAAGATTCATCACTAGCGCTCCATATACTACTCACCACTGCTCCCTCTATGCACAGCTTGATTGGCAGCCACTTAGAATTTGGAGACTGAAAAATGCTGTCCTTTGCATCTACAGAGCCATCACCAATAATCTTCCCCAATCTATCTCTGATTTTTTCAAATGTACTTCCAGAGTATATTCACTCAGAAGATACTCACATATCCTGCTTCATATTCCTAGGATCAGAACTGTATACGGCACGTTCTCCTTAAGTCATTCTCTCCCTATCCTACAGAATACTCTCCAAAAAAAGCTTACAACTTCCACAGTTTGTTGGGATGTTTACCTTTAAAGCATTGCTGAGACACTTGCTGAAGGAAACTGGCAACTGCTATTCTTAAACCTGTATTATAATCTCCAGGATCCCTTGTCCTGTTGCACTATCTCTATAGCACTTGCTATATGCTTCTTGGTTGTTGTTAGTACTGGTATTATCCCTACCAACTGTGACACCCCCCAGACCTACAATCCCCCTGAATTACCCTCTCTTACCTCTCCCATCCTTATCATATCCTTGCTTACCATATTGTAGTGGTCTCTCCTATTGTACCTGTTCTTCACTTGTGATATTACAATTGTGTTGTTAGCTTACTCCAGATGTACTGCACTGTCTGTTCATTTGTAAAATTGCATTGCATTGTAATAGTAGTACTGCATGTGTTACATTTCATGTACTGTCCTCACAGAACCACCTTGTAAATGAAGCCTCTCAATTGTGTTTTTTCCTGGTAAAATAAAAATTGATTGAGAGATTGATTGACTGCTATAAATATTACCACCCACACCCAAAAAAAGGTATTGTTGTTCGACTTTTGGATGTCTGAAGAGTGTGGTTAAGGTCTTGTGCCTGTGCTATATCTCTTTATTGTGACTTTTTCTGTCTTGAAGTCACTATTGTTGTTTTTTGACTTCCCACCCACCCCAAACTGAAGAAATATAACCTTGCTGTTACATGTCTCTCTTCAGTGTGCTGACATTGTTATCACTGTACTTCTACTGCCTGTTTCCCCATAGTGCTGTGAACTCTCTCTCTCTCTCTCTCTCGCTCTCTCTCTCCAGTGGATATTAGAGCATTTAAATGAATGAAAACATACATAATAAAAAAGTACCCATTGCTGTATTTTTTCTATTGTACTGTCTTCTGAATTCTCTTGAATTTTTTACAGCAACCCACAAAACTTGAAAAATCACTTTTTGTGGTGCACGTTTTGTTTCTTGGTGACTATCTGTGTAATATAAAAAAATGGCCAAGAGGAGATAGACTTTGACTTTGATGGCAGATAAGGACCACTTGGCCAACCCAGTATTCCCATTTCCCTTCCTATTGGATAAGCTGCAGATTCTAGTTAACCAACAGCCTACTTCCTGCAACCCCCCACTACAATTGCCTTATGTCTGTCCCATGCATGTTTGAATTCCCCACTGTTTTAGACCCAACAACCTCCCCAGGAAGGCGGTTCCATGCATCCACCACTCTCTCCATGAAAAAAAATGTCCTCACATTACCCCTGAGCCATCCCCCCATATCTTTAAATTGTGCCCCCTTGTTCTTACACATCTCTTTTTCTGAAAGATGCTACCCTCCTGGACTTTGTTGATACCATTGAGGTGCTTAAAAGTTTCTATCATGTTTCCACAGATCCTCATGTAAGGGCATCCAAAGAATCAGATGTTGACGGAAAAAGTGTGGATGATCAGAGTGAGGTGGAGGTTGTAATATCTTCACAGGATAGCATCCAAAGTGAAGTTGTGGATGATGATGATGATGATACTAGCGACCCTATATGGGAACCTGAGAAAAATAAATTTAAGATGACTGTAGGTGAACAGTTTCTTTCTAAATCTCCCCTCCAAAGTTCTTCTGATGTATCTGTGTCTGTGGCTGACCCTAAAGTCATAGCTATAGATTGTGATGTTTAGTCAAAGCTTTCATCACACCACAAATCATGCATCACACCACCCATTTCACCTCCTCAAAAACTGCAGTCCCATATTCCGCAGCAGCATCATGTGAAATAGAGGGCAGCCAAATATCTAGTTTGGGATATTTTCACACAAGATGAAAAGGATGAAACAGTGGCAATCTGCCACATTTGCCAAGCTCATGTAAGATGTGGGAAAAAGGTTAGCCACCTTGGCACTGGGGCCAGCACCTTGGCACTGGGGCCAGCATACTCACCTTAAGAGCAGGCACATGGCACTGAGGTCTCAGCAACAGAGGGAAGCTTTTGCCGTATTGGGACATTCACACTCACCAACCATATTGAGCAAGGTATCTCCTTCACAAGGCACTGTAAAAAGTAGCCATGTAGGTAAAACTTGTGATTTAACACTGGAGGGTTACTACAGGCATGAAAAGGAGGATGACTTTGAATGTTCCAGTAGCGGTCAGAGTAGCAGCGGTGGTGTCAGCATTACAAGCCCAGGTAGCAGCCATTCTACTACATCAACCCCTGTGCTTAAAACATTTAAAATATTTTATTGGATTGTTACCTGTGCACCCACCCGAGGTCAAAGCCACCACAACAATGGCAGTTTGCAGAACACAGATGTTTGACACATCCCAATCAAAATTTCAAACAATGCAACCCACATTGCAGAGCCTTTTGAAGCTGCACACTAAATACCAGCTGAATCATGAACTCAATGCTGACATAGCAGAAATGCTTGCAAATTACCTTTTGCCATTCTCCTTTGTGGAGAATGCGGGATTCTAATGATTTGCGGCATGCACATGTCCCAAATAGAAGATTCTGTCCTAGACATATTTTGCCATCCTTGCTGTCTCTGAGTTATAGAGGACTGTGAAAGAGTCCAAAAGTCATGCCCTTCAGCATTCCGCCTCACTGTACATCCATTTAAGTATGGACATGTGAACAAGTGGCAAAACGACAGGTATTACAGTACATTGGGCACAATTAACTGGGGTAGTCTTTGATGATGGTATGGGAAAGAACTGTAATAAGTAAGACTGTGGTGGTAGCAACCTTCATGGTATTAGACAGCATGCCATGCTTGCAATGCGGACTGTAGCAGGGTTGCATACAGGTGAAAAAATGCTGGACTTGCTACTGGCAAAAATCGATGAGTGGCTGCACCCCTGTCCCTAAAAGCTGGCTTCATAGCAAGCAATAATGGGTCAAATGTTATTAAATGTATCAACAATGGTGGGTTTGTGAGTGTTCCCTGCATGGCTCACTGTCTAAATCTTGTAGTACAGGAGTTTCTGCAGTACCCTGAAATCATGCAAATGTTGACTGTTGAACGTCGCATCTGTACCACTTTTCACATTCTGGAAAGTCCTGTGACCAACTTGGGCAGCTGCAGATCCACAACAGCTTCCTTCAGCACTCTACCATGAAGTGGAGTTCCATCTTGTGACAACATGAAACTTCAGGTGGTGCATGGAGGCGCTTGTACATGCAGTACAAAGCAATCTCAGAGTACCTTGTGATGCACACAAGCCATGATAGTTCTGGGGCATCAATGTCTCTGACAACTGAGCAGTGGAAACTCATGGATTCAGTAAAACTAATTTTGAGGCCATTTCAACATGCCAGACAGGCAGCGAGTGGTGACACTGCATCCATTAGTCAAGCCATCCATATGCTACAGGTTCTGTGGTTGACATTGTTGAATCTGCAGCCTAGCCTTGATGTGGCAGGAGATTGGTAAAGCTGTGCATTAATAAAACACATGATTACAATTTTAGACAGCAACAGACACATCAACACCTTTCAGCAATCTCCAGAATTTGGAATATCCACAATGCTGGACCCATGCTACAAATGTGGCATTGCATCCATACTGGAGGGGGGCCATGATCAGGTTAAAATTCTCATAGGACAGCTGGTCAGATTGGTTCATGGGGCACAGATGTCACATGCAATGTGCTGCAACACAAAGCATAACCAGGCTGAAGGTCATTGTGGCCACAGCACCTCCAGTAAGGTGGTGGAAAAAACAAAGGCTGGTGTCAGCCACACAGTTGCCCATTAATGCACTTTGGGATGCCTTGCCCCAACTTGCAATTTGTTACCTAGAGGAAGGGGGTAAACAGGTGGATGACTCATCAGGACTGTGGGCAGCACAGAGTTTTGTTGAAGACTATTTAGCAGAAAACAGGCATCTGACAATATTGGACTATCCTCTGGTTTACTGAAGTGGCAAGGTGAATGAATGTCCAGTGCCGACATCAACAGCACTGAAGTACCTCACCTGTCCACCCTCTAGTGTAATAGTGGAGAAGATATTTACTTCTGCAGGGGCAACTGTGCATGACTGTCATACTAATCTATCACCTACAAATGTTAGAATGCTGACATTTATCAAAATGAATAATGGTCACATTCCAAGTAGAATAAGCACATCTATGTTTGTACCCAGTCACAAGCATGGTGGTGCTGAAGATGGTAAAACAGACCATCCTGGTGGCAGCATCAAATGGCATTCAATTGAAGTTGATGATGCACTTGTAGAAAAATAATTTCTAAGTGGGGACAGCTCAAGCCTTGAGGATTGTGAGGGCTGCTCCCTCATTAATGAGGATGAGGATGTTGGTGGAAGTGCATAAAGACAAAATTGGCATTAAAGTACTTCTTCCTGTTCAAAGTTTTATAAAGACATGTCATTATAGTTTGCCTTCACCGTCCTTGCTAATTCCATCATAGTTCCCGGAATGTGTGCAGTCATTACCTGCAGTCATCTAAATACACGTCACCTTGGAGCCACTGACATCATGCTGATTGAATAAGAGATATTCTGCCACTGAAATACATAAGACACCCCACCCCAGGCAGCCAACCTGCTTGTTGAGAGAGAGAGAGTGTGAGAGAAAGAAAGAGAGATGAAAAGAAAAATAGAGCATGCCTTTCACAATATAAACCCCCCAGCCAGCCACCCTGCTTGTTCAGAGAGAGAGAGAGAGAGACAGAGACAGATACAGAGACAGAGAGCATGCATTTTCACAGTATAAGAATCCCCAGTCACCCACCCTGCTTGTTGACAGAGAGAGAGAGAGAGAGAGAGACAGAGAGAGAGAGAGTGAGAAAGAGAGTCAGAGACAGAGAGTGTGCCTTTTCAGAACCCCTATCCAACCAGTATGCTACGACATCAACTGCGAATGCAACAATTGACGTCCATCAAGAAAGTACCATATGGTTTTTCTTGCTCATGCTACATACAGTACTAGCTTCCAAGAACATGAACCTTTTCAGTAGCCTGTCAAAACGGCAAAGAAATAACAGCAACTGCAATAAGGGCAAAGTCAATTTGGTTACTGTTAAAATGGCTATGATAAGTTATGGCTTCTGCAGTAATGGCAAAGATGGCAGAGGTGACCTAAGGGACTGGGACACCTATCCATGGACATTTGGGCTGCAGATTAAAAAAGGACTTTTTAAAGTAACTAGCAATACCAGCATAGAACTAGTAGAACACTTACCACCGTAAAGAACTGAATCAATCAATGGACACTACTTAAGAAGATGGAAGTATTTCGAGATATAGGCCAAAGTGCACAAGGACTGATGTATCATAAAACATCTACGGAAGAAACACGTAAGAAACTATTTGATGCTATGAGAGGTGAACGGGACTTTACAGAACAACTTGGTGTTACTAATAAGACTTTGGTACAAAAAATGGAAAATTATCGATAGAAAAATACCAGACTAGAGTGGCATGGTCTGACATTAACAAAATACTTAGAATACAATATGATACGTAGAGGGTTAAGGATTTTCATTGAACCTAATCTGGGCATAGAGTCAGAGAAATTAGCCAAAAACTGGGATGGAATAAGAAATAGAGCATCTTGTGACTTTATGTACTGCCTTATAGAGGCTATTTTGGATGAAAGAGAATTGACAGAAAAAGAAACAACATTAATGGAGGAAGTATTAAAAACTAAATTAGCAGAAGAAGCATTTAAAGCTAATCTAGGAAGTTTTAAAACAAACATCAAAGAATATGAAGAAAGGCTTAAGCAGCAAAAAATTAAAAAAATTCAAAGAGATGCAAATGACTATCGAGATAAGAAAATATATACTTATAAAAATATTCTCAGAAACAAACATGGGGACAACAGAACAGATACAATGAGAACAGTACATATAGTGACAGTAGCTATACAAGGGACCCTAATATACATAAGGAGACAAGAGAAGCAGAAGAGCCATCATTACAAGATAGACAGGAGCCAGGTACATCATATCAACAAGACACAACAGCAAGATACTGACTAAGAGATAGACAAACCAGTCAGGGGAACCGGGGGGGCACAAAGGTGGGTGGAGGGGCAGTCGAAGAATGGGAGATGTAACAACTGGAAAAACAAGAACAGGGTACAGAGGCAATCGGAATCAGAGACACACTTGATACCAATATTCAATCTAAGTAACAAAATATTAACCAATACAGAGACAGAATTGTTAAGCCTAGGGTTGTCATTTGCTCCAAAACAGTCCACAGACCTATTCCAGTTGGAAGCAGACTTACAGAGATTTTTCAGGGCTTTAAGACTTAAGACACAATTTCAACAAAGTGAACAAATTGATTCATATGAGAAACAGGTAAAAACAGCATTACATATTAAATCTAAATATAATCCCCCAGTAGGGGAAAAATAATCAAGTAGAAACATACTGTACACTAGTACAGAAAGAAATACATGATCTATATAGAACACAACAAACCAAAACAAACACAGATAATCTTAGTATAGCACAAAGGACAGCACTCAACAACTTGCAAAAAGATGATCCAATTATTATCAAACCTGCAGATAAGGGGAGGTATTGTTATAATGGACAGAAAACATTATAAAAATATGTGTTTACGTTTATTAGAAAATCAACAGAATTATGAGAAATTACAACAAAATCCCACTGACAGACTTCAACAATTAATAATACAAACACTAACAGAATTTGAAAATAATGGATGGTTACATAGTTGGGAAACCAATATAATACTAAACAAATATCCAAGAATACAAACATTCTATGCCATCCCTAAAATACATAAAGATCAAAAAAATCCACCAGGGAGACCGATAGTTTCAGCTAATGAATCATTATTTGAAATAATATCACAATATATAAATTTTCACTTACAACCTTTAGTTGAACAAACAACAACTTATGTTAAAGATACCACAGATATGATATATAAACTGGAACAAATGACACTTAATGGCATACAAGAAATGGATATATTGGTAACAGTGGACGTGGTGGACTTATACACGTCCATACCGCACGAAGATGGCATACGAACAATGGGCAAATTATTGAACACAAGAAGCCCACAAGCACATCCAAAGACAGAAATATTACAAGAGTTAGCACACATCATATTGACAAATAATTATTTTGAGTTCGACTCAGAGTATTATACACAGGTAAGGGGTGCTGCTATGGGAAGCACAATGACACCTGCCTATGCAAACGCTTTTATGTACGATTTAGAAAAAGAACATATACTAAATGAGAGAGAGAATCCATTTCTTACTGATATTAACACATGGAATAGATACATACATGATGGATTTTTTGTTTGGAAAGGTACTACACCGAGGTTAGAACAATTTTTAAATTATTTAAACAACATTAATCCTAACATAAAATTTGTTATGACACATAACAAAATGGAAATATCATAGCTTGATCTCAAAATATATAAGGAAAACAACCAACTATTCACAAAGCTTATACAAAAAACCGACAGACAGGAACACACTCCTACACGGCAAAAGTTTTCATGAAACAAGATTAAAACAAAGCATCCCCTATTCACAGTTAGTTAGAGTGAAAAGAAACTGTACCAAAGAACAAGATTTTCAGAAAGAAAAGCAAGTAATGCTAAATCGATTTCAACAAAGGGAATACAAGAAGTCTGTACTTAAAAAAGTTAATCAAAGAATAGAGACAGTAACTAGACAAGATACTCTACAAACCAAACAAAAAACAACATAAACCAAGGGTGGTATTTACAACTAAGTTTAATGATCGATTTACAGAAATCAAAAGAATTATAAACAAACACTGGTACATAATGTCAGTAGGGGAACAAGTCCCTATGGAATTTAAAGAAAGACCCATTATTGCAGCAAAAAAAGTTAAAACTATTAAAGACAAACTAGTAAGATCCCAATTTAAAATCCTAGTACAGCAAGGAATGCAACTTTTACTAGGACCCCTCAAATCTGGAATGGTGCCATGTGGAAAATGCTCAGTATGTAACCATACCAGCAAAAAAGAAGTGTTTAAACACCCATACACGGGTAAAGAGTACCCTATAAGACAACATATAGACTGTACAACAGAGGGGGTAATATATGTATTACAGTGTCCATGTGACCACTTATATGTGGGGCAAATGACCAGAGCTCTAAAAACACGCATACAAGAACATAAAGGGGATATTAGAAGACAAGAAGAAAAATCACAGGTAGCAAATCATTTCACTGAACAAGGAATACGGGAGCCTCACTCAGATTTTGGGGACTTGAACAAATCTAAAAACCAGTAAGGGGAAGGGGACTATCAAAAACAGTTGGACAGAGCAGAAATGAAGTGGATTTTTCAGTTACAAACCCTGGAAAGAAATATAGGGATGAACAAGGACACAAACTGGAATGCTTGTTGGTAATGTTAAAATAAGTAAGAGAGATGGAGTATGCCTCCATAGACAAAAAACTAAAAATAAAAAACAAACAGAAAATAGTAAGGTTAGGCGCATTAAAAAATGAATACTTTACAAAATGGGTTCTTTTTCCTAAAAACAGAATGGCAACATGATAAAATGTGACTAGTAAGCCGTAATGCAAATTGTCCTCCACTTTACTATACAAATGGTATATGGGAATCTAATAGAAGAAGACAGCAACATTCCATCAACAAATTATATGTTAGAAAAATGAAAGTAACATCACAATTAGTTGAATGTTCATGAAAAAGAAGGGATATGCATGCAAATTTTAACAAAAACATGGTAAAGTAAGAAATTATAAAGTTAAGAACACTTCACATTCTGAGGTCCTTCCCCACCCCATAGTACTATCCCCCATATAAAGAACACATTAACTAAACGCAAACTCAAACACATTGAGGAATCACAACTTATTAAGAAAACCCAACACCTCAAGGAATCATTAGTTTCTCAATAAACTAAACATAGAAATGAGTAATTAAATAAATAAAAAAAGACACACTGTGGCCAGGCAATGGCCTGATCACAACAAAGGTTGCTAAGCGACTATGAGTTGAGCTTAATTGGAGCTCATCCATTGCAGGTGAATCTGCATGTGGTGATCACGCTGAGAGGTATTTAGCAAGAGAGTTTGCACCATACATATACATATACACACAGTAGCTGCACCAAACAATGCAAGGAACAACAGAATCAGTACAAGGTATGAAAAGACAAATATTTAGATATCTAGGAGCTGTGGCTAAGTCAAATAAATTTAAAGTGTGACTAAAAGAGCTTATTTTCTTTACATACAGATACAGGGCACACATAATAAAGCTAAAGAAAGAATTGAAGGTGACTTTTAACACTATACTCAAAGTATCTACACATACCAGCCAGGTAAAGTGAGATAGTAACATACAATTGAAGATTAATAGGACTGAAAAAATAAAATATTGAAGGGTACTGAAAGGATTGATTCTCTTTTTAGGGACTGACAATAAAATAAAAAAATAAAGAAACAAGGAGTTGGAAACAACGTTCAGCGCAAAAGAGAGTAAAAAGTGTTAAAACCAGTTATACAGGTAATGACACATTGTAGAAGTGTTTAAACAGTTACCAAGAAATTTAGATTGTATTAAAACTTTAAATGTTTTAAAAACAGAACCTAAAATTCAAGGAACAGAAAGAACAAAGGAAACTGAACATGCTGAGCTGAAAGATAAAGCTGCAAAAGGTAAAATGTAGCCAATTAAGATATTTTAAAATGGTACACTGTTATAACAGAAAAGGTAGCAATAAGGAAAAGTTGTTTGATTATTGTATTGAAAATAACCTGTTAAATAAGGTTGCTGAAGGCATATTCATATATTGTTTATATTATTATAGTTAAGACACAGGTTTGCTGCAATTCCTTGCCATGAAGAATCAGTAGAACAGGCAAAGGCAGAAGTAAAAAGCGTCTGGCCAGTGTGGAAACAAAGCACGAATACAGGGTGCATATTCTTTATTACAGTATATTATTTTTGTTAAGTTTTAGTTATAAGAGTGAATAAAGTACAGAGTGTGTACTATAAGTAGCATGGGAAAGAAGCACAGTGGTAATGAAGTATAATAGAAAACCTTAATAGAAGAATAATGAAAAGAAATGGAATTCAAAATGTAAGATTTATAAACAATATTTATCTATTATTCTACAGAATATATGAAAAGCCCTTTGAAAAGCACAAGAATGCTAAAGCGTCAGGGCAATTAACAAAAATAAAGAACGTTGAGAAATTTTACAACAGCCTGAGTGGGTATTTTTGGTCCCCCATTTTTGAACATCAACACTGACTTAGTCCTATAAGGGGAACCATTCAACAGACTGTCTTAACAGTATCCCATTACCCATGGAGTGAAGCATTATAGCTACACACCTTCCGCCAACTTCCACAGTTTGTTGGGATGTTTACCTTTAAAACATTGCTGAGACACTTGCTGAAGGAAACTGGCAACTGCTATTCTTAAACCTGTATTATAATCTCCAGGAACCCTTGTCCTGTTGCACTATCTCTATAGCACTTGCTATATGCTTCTTGGTTGTTGTTAGTACTGGTATTATCCCTACCAACTGTGACACCCCCCAGACCTTCAATCCCCCTGAATTACCCTCTCTTACCTCTCCCCTCCTTATCATATCCTTGCTTACCATATTGCAGTGGTCTCTCCTATTGTACCTGTTCTTCACTTGTGATATTACAATTGTATTGTTAGCTTACTCCAGATGTACTGCACTGTCTGTTCATTTGTTAAATTGCATTGCATTGTAATAGTACTGCTTGTGTTACATTTCATGTACTGTCCTCACAGAACCACCTTGTAAATGAAGCCTCTCAATGGTGTTTTTTCCTGGTAAAAAAAAAAATTGATTGAGAGATTGATTGACTGCTATAAATATTACCACCCACACACAAAAGAAGGTATTGTTGTTCGACTTTTGGATGTCTGAAGAGTGTGGTTAAGGTCTTGTGCCTGTGCTATATCTCTTTATTGTGACTTTTTCTGTCTTGAAGTCACTATTGTTGTTTTCTGGCTTCCCACCCACCCCAAACCAAAGAAATATAACCTTGCTGTTACATGTCTCTCTTCAGTGTGCTGACATTGTTATCACTGTACTTCTACTGCCTGTTTCCCCATAGTGCCGTGAACACTCTTTCTCTCTCTCTCTCTCTCTCTTCTCTCTCTCTCTCTCTCTCCAGTGGATATTAGAGCATTTAAATGAACGAAAACATACATAATAAAAAAGTACCAATTGCTGTATTTTTTGCATTGTACTGTCTTCTGAAATCTCTTGGATTTTTTACAGCAACCCACAAAACTTGAAAAATCACTTTTTGTGGTGCACATGTTTCGTTTCTTGGTGACTATCTGTGTAATATAAAAAAATGGCCAAGAGGAGATAAACTTTGAATTTGATGGCAGATAAGGACCACTTGGCCCACCCAGTCTGCCCTTTTCCCTTCCTATTGGATATGCTGCAGATTCTAGTTAACCAACAGCCTACTTCCTGCAACCCCCCACTACAATTGCCTTATGTCTGTCCCATGCATGTTTGAATTCCCCCACTGTTTTAGACCCAACAACCTCCCCAGGAAGGCAGTTCCATGCATCCACCACTCTCTTTGTGAAAAAAAATGTCCTCACATTACCCTGAGCCGTTCCCTCTATCTTTAAATTGTGCCCTTGTTCTTTCACATCTCTTTTTCTGAAAGATGCTACCCTTCTGGACTTTGTTGATTCCTTGAGGGTACTTAAAAGTTTCTATCATGTCCTTGGCCCCTCCTTTCATCAAGGGTATACATATTAAGCTCTCTCAGTCTCTCTCATATGGTTTCTGATGCAGACCCTGCACCATTTTAGTTGCCTCCTCTGGACTACTTCCATCCTGTCTATGTCCTTGCGTAGATGGGGTCTCCAAAACTGCACACAGTATTCAGATGGGGTCTCACCAACTGTCTGTACAAGGGATAACCACTTCCCTTTTCTCTTGTAATGCCCGTCCTATGCATCCCAGTATCCACCTGGCTCTCCTTACTGACTTCTCACATTGCTTACCCACCTTTAGTTCATCTGATATGACTACCCCCAAGTCCCTTTCCATTTTTGTTGTTGTTAGTACCTCCCCTGCTATTGTGTACTCTTCTCCTGGGTTTTTGTTTCCCAGGTGCATTACTTTGCACTTCTTTGCATTGAATCTATGGTCATGCAAAGCTGTTTATGGCTGTGGCACTACTGCCAAGAAGACTATTGCTTGTGTGCTTCCAAATGTTTGCAGTGGAAGTTGTGATGCTGAGGCAGGTTCATCAGGGGCTAGCAATATTAATTCTGATCATGGATGCGGTAGTACTAAGCAGCAGAAGGGAAAGGTAGTAGTTGCTGAAAGTACAGGGATTTCTGTGGCTAAGTTTTTCTCTGCAAATCAATGGCATCAATGCTGGTTGGAGATGCTTGTGGCACTGCTAGTAAACAGAGTGACAGCACTGTTGATAACAGCAGCAGTATTACTACTACAATACAGGGAAAGTTATCATGTGGGAAAAATGTTGTGGAGTCAGAAGATATGAGTGTAGTTGATATCCCAGTCTCAACAGTAGTTGGACAGTAGCCTGATCATCATGAGTCACAGCCGGCCCGTCGGCGCAGTGGTGGGATTTCCGCTTGCGATGCCGGCGACCCGGGTTCGGAAATGGACCCGGATCGTCGGAGGGCCAGCCAGGGGGAGTAGGATTGAGCATCCGATGGGCAGCTCTCCTACTCCGGGGGGAAGGTGTGGGCAGTCTTCGGTGTGCTGGGGACCCCTGATGGAGACCAGGAGTTCCACGTAGCCGACACTCAGCATGGAAGGAGGCGGGGCGGACGCTGGCATCATTGCATGACCCTGCCTCCCCTGGGAGAAAACTGGAAAAAGGAGGAGGAGCTGCCCGCCGTCATGGATGAAGCTCACCGCGGCTTCAATGTGCTTCCAGGACAGGCCCCCGACCTAGCTCCAGTGCCCGCGGCGTATATGAGGGGGGTGCCGTGGGCCCCACCGTGGGGGGTAAGCCATGGGGTATCGGGGGCAGTGGCTGATCTGGAAAGCAGAAGCCAGCGGCCCATGACCGGGTGGAAGGATAGGGCTGCGGGCGGCTCCAGAGGAGTAAAAAGTTAAATATAAAAAAAAAAAAAAAAAAAAAAATCATGAGTCACATTCTCATGTTTCCACAGATCCTCATGTTAGGGCATCCAAAGAAACAGATGTTGACGGAAAAAGTGTGGATGATCAGAGTGAGGTGGAGGTTGTAATATCTTCACAGGATAGCCTCCAAAGTGACGTTGTGGATGATGATGATGATGATGTTAGCGACCCTACATGGGAACCTGAGAAAAATAAATTTAAGATGACTGTAGGGGAACAGTTTCTTTCTAAATCCCCCCTCCAAAGTTCTTCTGATGTATCTGTGTCTGTGGCTGACCCTGAAGTCATAGCTATAGATTGTGATGTTTAGTCAAAGCTTTCATCACACCACAAATCATGCATCACACCACCCATTTCACCTCCCCAAAAACTGCAGTCCCATATTCCGCAGCAGCATCCTGTGAAATGTAGGGCAGCTAAATACCTAGTTTGGGATATTTTCACACAAGATCAAAAGGATGAAACAGTGGCAATCTGCCACATTTGCCAAGCCCATGTGAGGTGTGGGAAAAAGGTTATCCACCTTGGCATTGGGGCCAGCATACTCACCTTAAGAGCAGGCACATGGCACTGTGGTCTCAGCAACAGAGGGAAGCTTTTGCTGTAGTGGGACATTCACACTCACCAACCATATTGAGCAAGGTATCCCCCTTCACAAGGCGCTGTAAAAAGTAGCCATGTAGGTAAAACTTGTAATTTAACACTGGAGGGTTACTACAGGCATGAAAAGGAGGATGACTTTGAATGTTCCCGTAGCGGTCAGAGTAGCAGTGGTGGTGTCAGTATTACAAGCCCAGGTAGCAGCCATTCTACTACATCAACCCCTGTGCTTAAAACATTTAAAATATTTTATTGGATAGTCACCTGTGCACCCACCCGAGGTCAAAGCCAACCCATCAATGGCAGTTTACAGAGCACTGATGTTTGACACATCCCAACCAAAACCTCAAACAATGCAACCCACATTGCAGAGCCTTTTGAAGCTGCACACTAAATACCAGCTGAATCATGAACTCAATGCTGCCATAGCAGAAATGCTTGCAAATTACCTTTTGCCATTCTCCTTTGTGGAGAATGCGGGATTCTGATGCTTTGCGGCATGCACATGTCCCAAATAGAAGATTCTGTCCTAGACATATTTTGCCATCCTTGCTGTCTCTGAGTTATAGAGGTTCTGTGAAAGAGTCCATAAGTCATGCCCTTCAGCATTCTGCCTCACTGTACATCCATTTAAGTATGGACATGTGGACAAGTGGCAAAACGACAAGTATTACAGTACATTGGGCACAACTAACTGGGGTAGTCTTTGATGATGGTATGGGAAAGAACTGTAATAAATAAGACTGTGGTGGTAGCAACCTTCATGGTATTAGACAGCATGAAATGCTTGCAATGTGGACTGTAACAGGGTTGCATACAGGTGAAAAAATGCTGGACTTGCTACTGACAGAAATCGATGAGTGGCTGCACCCCCGTCCCTAAAAGCTGGCTTCATAGCAAGCAATAATGGGTCAAATGTTATTAAATGTATCAGCAATGGTGGGGTTGTGAGAGATCCCTGCATGGCTCACTGTCTAAATCTTGTAGTACAGGAGTTTCTGCAGTACCCTGAAATCATGCAAATGTTGACTATTGTACGTCGCATCTGTACCACTTTTCACATTCTGGAAAGTCCTGTGACCAACTTGGGCAGCTGCAGATCCAGTACTGCTTGTACAAGCACTCTGCCATGTAAAGTAGGGAGTTCCATCTTGTGACAACTTGAAACTTCAGGTGGTGCTGAAGGAGGCTGTTGCAGTACAAAGCAATCTCAGAGTACTTCGTGATGCACACAAGCCGTGATAGTTCTGGGGCATCAATGTCTCTGACAACTGAGCAGTGGAGACTCATGGATTCAGTAAAACTAATTTTGAGGCCGTTTGAACATGCCAGACAGGCAGTGAGTGGTGACACTGCATCCATTAGTCAAGCCATCCATATGCTACAGGTTCTGTGGTCGACATTGTTGAATCTGCAGCCTAGCCTTGATGTGGCTGGATATTGGTAAAGCTGTGCATTAATTAAACACATAATTACAATCTTAGACAGCAACAGACACATCATCACCATTCAGCAATCTCCAGAATTTGGAATAGCCACAGTGCTGGACCCATGCTACAAATGTGACATTGCATCCATACTGGAGGGGGGCCATGATCAGGTTAAAATTCTCATTGGACAGCTGGTCAGATTGGTTCATGGGGCACAGATGTCACATGCAATGTGCTGCAACACAAAGCATAACCAGGCTGAAGGTCATTGTGGCCACAGCACCTCCAGTAAGGTGGCGGAAAAACAAAGGCTGGTGTCAGCCACACAGTTGCCCATTAATGCACTTTTGGATGCCTTGCCCCAACTTGCAATTTGTTACCTAGAGGAAGGGGGTAAACAGGTGGATGACTCATCAGGACTGTGGGCAGCACAGAGTTTGGTTGAAGACTATTTAGCAGAAAACAGGCATCTGACAATATTGGACTATCCTCTGGTTTAGTGAAGTGGCAAGGTGAATGAATGTCCAGTGCTGACATCAACAGCACTGAAGTACCTCACCTGTCCACCCTCTAGTGTAAGTGTGGAGAAGATATTTACTTCTGCGGGGGCAACTGAGCATGACTGTCATACTAATCTATCACCTACAAATGTTGGAATGCTGACATTTATCAAAATAAATGACAGTCACGTTCCAAGTAGGATAAGCACATCTATGTTTGTACCCAGTCACAAGCATGGTGGTGCTGAAGATGGTAAAACAGACCATCCTGGTGGCAGCATCAAATGGCATTCAATTGAAGTTGATGATGCACTTATAGAAAAATAATTTCTAAGTGAGGATAGTTCAAGCCTTGAGGATTGTGAGGGCTGCTTCCTCATTAATGAGGATGAGGATGTTGGTAGAAGTGCATGAAGACAAAATTGGCGTTAAAGTACGTCTTTCTGTTCAAAGTTTTATAAAGACATATCATTATAGTTTGCCTTCACCGTCCTTGCTAATTTCATCATAGTTCCCAGAATGTGTGCAGTCATTACCTGGAGTCATCTAAAGACATGTCACCTTGGAGCCACTGACATCATGCTGATTGAATAAGAGATATTCTGCCACTGAAATACATAAGACACCCCAGGCAGCCAACCTGCTTGTTGAGAGAGAGAGAGAGAGAGAGAGAGAGAGAGAGAGAGAGAGAGAGAGATAAAGAGAAAAACAGAGCATGCCTTTCACAATATAAACCCTCCAGCCAACCACCCTGCTTGTTAGAGAGAGAGAGAGAGAGAGAGAGAGAGAGAGAGAGAGAGAGAGACAGAAACAGATACAGAGACAGAGAGCATGCATTTTCACAGTATAAGAATCCCCAGTCACCCACCCTGCTTGTTGACAGAGAGAGAGAGAGAAAGGAAGAGAGTGAGAGACAGAGAGTGTGCCTTTTCAGAACCCCTATCCAGCCAGTATGCTACGACATCAACTGCGAATGCAACAATCGACGTCCATCAAGAAAGTACCATATGGTTTTTCTTGCTCGTGCTACATACAGTACTAGCTTCCAAGAACTTGAACCTTTTCGGTAGCATGTCAAAACGGCAAAGAAATAACAGTGACTGCAATAAGGGCAAAGTCAATTTGGCAACTGTTAAAATGGCTATGATAAATTATGGCTACTGCAGTAATGGCAAAGATGGCAGAGGTGATGTGGCCCCCCTGTCCATACCATAAGGATGGTGTCGGTGAGCCTTAGGAGGGAAGCAGTGGTGGAGTGGGACTTCCTAAATGCAGACTGGTAAGGCGTGAAGAAAGAAATGGAGTTGAGGAAGGAAGATAGCTGGGTGAAGACTAGGTGTTCCTGGAGTTTAGCAAGAATGGGAAGGAGGGAGTTAGAATGGTAGTTACCAGGGGAGGAGGGGTCACTACCTTTTGGGAGGACAATGATTGAGGAATGCTTCCACTCAGATGGGATAGAGGTGAGAGATAAGGAGAAGTTGAAAAGTGAGGCCAGGGTGGCGGTGATGACTGGGGCAGACAGGAATAACATTTTGGAGTCCAGCCCGAAGGGACATTTGCCATTGGAAGGATTTAAGCACAGGCAGGGCACTGTAAACATCAGCTGGCTTAACATGATGGAAGGAGAACCAACTGGAGGAGCTTGGGCAGGGCGGGGTGTAGTGGGAAGGGCTGAAGTGGTGGGTGGGAGAGACAGCAGTAGTGATGCAGTACAGTTAATGAAGAAGGACTTAAATTTCATGGCCACAGCGAGCGGGGCCGTTACAGTGGAGCTGCCCACACTAATGACAGGAGTGGGAGGCTGGGGTGGGGGGGTGAAGAGCGATTGCACCACTTTTCAGAATTTGGATATGTAATTAAGGTTGGAGAGGAAAGTAGACTTGAAATAGTTTGCATTTGCCTGGTGGATTTGTCTTATGCATGCATTCTGAAGAGTGCAATACTTCTGATGAGCCGAGGCACTGCCGGTGGCTTTGTATAACTTCCAATCCTGGTCCCTGGCTCTAAGACTGGACATGATATCAGTGGTGATCCAGGGAAGGTGAGAGCCCCACACCCGGGTCCATCTGAGAGAGGCATAGGTGTCCCAGACTGATAGGAACTTGGATTTTAAAAAGACCAGAGCTGAGTCAATTGAGGTGGCACAAGGGATGAAGGACCAGTCTGTGGTTGCCAAGCTATTTAGGATGGAAGTTAGATCCAGGAATTTGATCCAGATCAAGAGGGTTCTGGGGTGAGAGGGGGGTCCTTTGGCCTATGGATTTTTCTTGCCAAATAGATTAGGTGGTGATCGCTTAAGGAGTCGGGCAAGAGTCCTGCAGCAATTATCGGATGCGGGTGGGAGGTGAGAAACCTAGTAGGGAGTGATTCTGAGTTTTGGGGTTTAGCCAGGTGGGCTCAGTAATCAGCTGGGACAGGTTTAGTGCTGCCACATCACTGCAAAATTTAGAGTTAGTGTTGGAGAGTCGGTTCACGTTGAAATCACCTAGGGTATGGAGCTCCCCATCCGAGGCATGGGATTTTAGGGTAGTTAGGAGGTCAATGATAGAGGACACAGGGGAGTCAGGGGAGCAGTAGGTGACAGCTATAAAAATGGGAGTAGAGTGGGGAGGGAGACTTTCACCATCAAGGAATCAGTAGTCAGCATGGGTGGTAATGATAGCGTAACAGGGTGAATTGCCATGGTAAGTTCATGTCCTTTGAAAATGAATTGATTTATTTCTTATTGTCCCACTTCAGTATTGAAGTCAGCTTTGTAGAAATTTTATTTTTATTGTCATAAGCATTATTGTGTTCCTGAAATAAAGTCTGCAAATTTAGCTCTGTTGTTTTAAGTTGTGTAGTTAAAAATAAGGTATTCAGAATTAATAGGGATTCCAGCATTCAGTAATGATGGACTATTCTATTCAAAAAGTTACTGTATTGTGTTAGATGATTTTTTCAAATATATCTTCATGATCAGTATAAGATTACATGAGAACAAGTAACATTACAGTACTTGTACCACAGTGAGCAATAATGTCTATTGTTGGTTGTTCTATCTGGTTATTTCCCTGAAGGTGTTGCACAGCAAGCCTGTCTGCTGCCAGCAATGCACCATCACACAGTTAACAAAATTTAACTTGTCAAGAACATCAGTAATTTACAGTTAAGTATAAATCTCATTTATTGTATTTTTGACTTGAATTGTGTGATTATCCATTCTTTTCCCTTTTATACAGGTACACACTGTGCCACTATGGCAACATAGAGTCTACTTTCTATTTTCATTCACAGGTGACTGTTGTTTTAGGACCTAAATGCTACAAAGTACTGTCATTGCACCAACATGAGACCATGAAAATTATTTTATGTACAGGTATGTATCTGTTTGATTTCCTCTTTATTTTTCCTTTCTCTTTTTTGGGTTTTTTTCACAGGGGTGAGGCGTTCAACGGTGGTCAAATACAGGCCAGTCAATCTCTATTTTTCTACACAGATGTCAGGTGTACTTCAGTAAGCAAGGAGTCTATCAATCTATAAATCAATCAATCAATCAATCAAAATATTTATTTATCCAGGCAGGCATCATTGAGCAAGGCTCATTTGCAAGGTGGACCTAGTCATGAATACATCAAAGTACAGTACAGAAGCAGGTATACAAAAAGCAATAATATACAAGGAAGAAAACGTATATACAGTGTATACAGTACAGTACAAGGCTTAAATAAATAAAAAACAGCATTATTTTACAATTGAAGAAGTCAGCAGATGTACAATCAACCATAGGCATACAGGGGTTATAAGCAGAGATCTTTTAAGTGAGGCAGCCGTCAACTACACATATAGGGGAAAGAGGCCATGTATGGGGTGGCAGGTTAGAGAGGTAAAGAAGAGGAGGGATATATTACCAATGACTGGGGGGAAAATTGAGCTAAAACCACAGAAAGTGATGATGGCTGTAGGTGTAATTGTTTATTATGATAATGACGGAGGAGGGGTAGCTAATTGGGACACTACTATGGATGGGGTGGGACTTTAGCCAGGCTGGAGTGGACAGGGAAGGGTGGGTGCAGCAGGAAGAGTTAATAGGGAAAGAGTGAGAGCCAGGGGTAGAAGCATGGCGAGCATCAGGACGGAAAGGGGGAGTTGCGGAATTAGTGGGCTTGCGGTGAGGAAAACATTTGCAAGGTGTCTCATGTAGCGATCGTAGAGCGCCTTGAAGATATTCAGGCTAACAGGGCAGCTCAGCTTCAAGTTCCTTTGTAAACCATTCCACAGTGTGGGTAGAGAGAAGCTGAGAGCAGCTTTGCTGAAACAAGTTTTGACCCTTGGAACTTGGAGGGCAATTAGGGAATAGCTCCTTAGAGCATAGGTACCTAATACACTCCGGGGAATACAATCTGAGACATATAAGGGGAGCTTGTTGGTCACCGCTCTGAAGGCCCATAGGGCGGCATTTCTATTCCTTCTAAAGTGAAGTAAGTCCATCCTAACGATGAATACAGGGAGCAGCGTTGTGTGGAAAGTGGAAGGCCAGTAATGAACCTGATAGCTCTGTGGTCGAGGGTGTCCAACTTAGTCAGTGCAGAGGCAGTGCAGTGGCTGTAGAGCAGGTCTGCGTAATCTAGTAAAGATAGGAAGGTAGCTTGAACCAGTTGAATCTTGGCCTCCTTTGTGAGCAGGTGGTTAATTCTGTAGAATAGTCCTAATCTTTGCCTTAGTTTCTTCTGTAGTTCTTCGAGATGGTCAGCGAAGTAAAGTTTATGATCGAGCCAAACTCCTAGATATTTGAATTTAGCTACATACTCTAGTGTTTCTCCAAGAACAGTGGTAATTTGTGAGATAGCCCCCCCCCCCCAGGGCAGGAACTGCCACATGCAAGGAGGGGGAGAAGAGCATGGCTTTTGTGTTTTTCGCATTGAGCAAAAGCTTTTTGTTTATGAGCTGGTATTGTAGAAGGTTAAATTCAGCTTGGAGGTCTTCACAGGCTGCTTCCAGCATGGGACGACTCAAGTACAGTACAGTGTCATCCGTGAATAAATGGATGTTGGTTTTTTTGATGGGGACATTGATGTTGTTAAATGTAGACTGCAAGGAGGAGGGGACCAAGGATAGAGCCCTGGGGCACGCCCCTCAGCATAGGTTTTAATGAAGAAAGATCACCTTCAGCTTTACCCTGCTGTTTCCATTCTCCGAGGTAGTCTGCAAACCAGCACATAGATTTATGGTCCAGGCCTAAGGTGCTTAGGGAGGAAAGAAGCAGGCTGTCATCAACTGTGTTGAATGCCTTACTAAGATCCAAGAAAACAGCATAGACATGCTTCTTGTTGTCAAGGTCTAGGAGCCAATCATTGGTCACCTTAGCTAGGGCTGTTATGGTGCTGTGCTTTGCTCTGAATCCAGACTGAACCGGGTTTAATAGGCTTCTGGATTCTAAGTATACCTCTAGCTGGCCACACACTATTTCTTCTAGAAATTTAGACAGGATGGGGAGGAGGGAGATCGGTCTGTAATTATTTAGATCACAGGGGTCACCTGCTTTTAATAGAGGGATGACATGGGCTATTTTCCATTGAGGGGGAGGCTACCCTGGGAGAGTGACATGTTGAATAGGTGGGTGATTGGCACCACAAGCACAAGGTAGGCACATTTCAGATAGTATGGCTCTATGAAGTCAGAGCCTTCTCCCTTCCTGGTGTCCAGTTGCAGCAGTAGATCTTCCACCTCTTTTAGAGAGGCAGGAGGGAGAAGGCCTCCTCGGTAGAGGGGGACTCGTGGGTTGGTGGGCCCTGAGCTGTGCGGAGGTCATTGGCAGGAGAAGTATCAAATGCTAGCCCTGCCATTGCAAAATGGTTATTGAGGGCTTCCAATATCTCCGATTGGTTAGAGATAATGCTGCCACCAGACTTAATTTTTGCTGGAATGGAATAACCAGGTGCATGTCCAGACATGTCTTTTAATGTTTTCCAGAGCTTTGAAGGATTTCTTGAGGCAGAGGCTAGCTCCTAACGATAGTAGGCGGCCTTGGCTGCTCTGACCAACTTGGTGCACTTGTTATGTGCTCTCTTAAAAAGACACCAATCTGAGTCGTTCTTTCTTCTTTGGGCTTTTTTCCATAAAGTATCCCTTTCTAACAGGGAAGCTTTGAGCTCAGGTGAGAACCAATGGCAGGTGCTGCTCCTGACCTGCACCTTAACCAATGGTGAATGCTTATTTAAAGCCTCACTTAAAATAACGTAAAAAATAGTATATGCCCTGTTAACCGTTTTGGCTAGGAAGAATTCCTGCCATCGCAGTGAATGTTTCAAGTCATGGACAAAAGCAAACAAATCAAAGTTGCATTTGCACCTCTTGATAGAGAACTTTGCACAAACTGTGGGTTGTGCACGGATCTAATGGTGGTGATTATACAATAATCGCTAATGTCTGAGAAAAATGCCCTGACATGAGAGAACAGGTGTGGTTTGCTAACCAAAATTACATCTAAGAGGGAGCTGTTGTTAAGGTTCTTTTTATTTGGGCGAGTAGGCTCGCCAATGCGTTGCACCAGCCCTAGAGTGTCACAAAAGGATTTCAAGGGAGCTGATGCATTTGATAGACAATTGTAGTTTAGGTCGCCAAGAATAATGGTTTCCAAGGAACTGAGTCCCAGTACGGAACTGAGGTGAGACAGGAGATGTGGCCCGGCAGAAGGGGGCCTGTAGCAGCCTGTTACACAGAGTGCACTGGAAGGAGAAAGTTTGATCTTTAGGGTCAAGCACTCAAATTCTTTGGGGGAGGATGATGCATCTATAGATGCAGCTGAGTATTTGTCCCTTACATAAATTGCCACCCCACCTACTCTTGATTGCCTATCTGCCCGAAAGAGTAAATAATTTAGGATATTGATTTCATTGTCTGGGGTGGCTGGCCTAAACCAGGTCTCAGTGATCACTAGGACATCAGATAGGGTGTGGCTCACCCAAGCCTGGATAAGGGTGAACTTTTTCAGCAAACTACAGGCATTAAGATGCATGAAAGACATTCCTTTGATACCTGCCAGGTCTGATGGAGAAGCAAGGGTGTCTAATGTTCCTGGGTTGAGTTCGACATTGCCTGAGCACAATAGTAAAAGAAGCAGGATTCTTTTTAAGGCAGCAAACTGTAATTTGTAAACACTATTTTTTGGGTGATAGGGGAGGCAGTGTTGAAGGGTAGGCCTGTACCCACTCCTGGTGTTATACTGGCCTAGTGTTGCAGCCACTAGTGTCCTGGCAGAAATTTGCCATGAGTAGGAAGTCTCACGTCTGGATGGGGGAGTAATCTGCAGAGGCAGCTCAGGAGATGTTCCACTCCCCGGCAGAGACAACTGAGAAGCCCAATAGTCCAGAATGGCTACCTGAAAGGAGCTGTTGGATGCAGGACAGGGAGAAGTGCAAAGGTCATTCCACTTCAGGGAAGGATGAGGGTTCCGAAGAATTGAGCTGAGCACTAGTAAAGCAAGTGACACACCGAGGAACCAGCTATAATTTCCCATGGTAGATCTAAACGCCACAACAGCCGGCAGCAAAAGCCACTAGAAGCCTAGACCAATCGGCGATCAGGTGTCATAAGTTCAAAATCCTTTAGTTGACTGAGAGGCGGTTTTGGCGCTGAACGTACCTGATGGTGGCACAACTTGTATTCTTGGTTGGGACTGTAAGACATTGGTCCAATGTGGATTGCTAAAATTGATTCTTTTATTCACAGGCATTTAGTAGTAGATGTGTATTTGAAGCTGGATACAACAAAACGCAGGAAGAGCACTGCTGGGTAGTGAACAGATTGCTGGAATGAACTGTAAATAATTTCAGCATCATCTCTTTGCAGATAACATCGAGGTGCTGTGGTGTGTTCCAATCTCTAGATGGACAACATTTCAGATACAATGAAAACCTGAAAAGAAGAAAAACATATTAAGGATAATTGTTTTCCAATGAGGCAACCCCCCCCCCTTCCCAGAAAAAAAAAACTGTTACGGCTTGCAAATGCAGTACTGTTGAAGTCAAGAAGCAGACACATGTAGCATCCATCTGAGGTAACATGGTTACATAAATGCGATTGTGAATGCGGTGATACGACCTGAAAATATAACCAAAAAGAACAGTAATGAGAAATGGTTAGAAGTTAGTCACCCACCAATTGCCACCTCCTCCCCGAACAATTTGACATTATTTACAACATTAGATGGTGGCACATATGTACAGCATGTAAATGTCATCATGGCCAACACACAGCTCAAGGGGAAACATTCAATATGAATGAAGATTCCCTGCAAAGGAACAACAAGACGACTGCTTAAGTTACAACAACCAACAAGGTGCACTACAAATTTAACAGCACTGTCTCTCAACAAAAATGACTGAGATACTTACAATAACTTACCATTAGTGGTATAAATATACATACAAGGGGCAGCATGTTTCAGGCAATGCAGCAGAAGACATTTGCAGAACATCAAATTATACTTCCACCCCATTGTCATCTGGGTATGTGCCCCTTAGGGTGACACCAACACAGTGAACTACAATTCTGTTGGCAAAATCGACACTTTGCTGACAGGTCACTGTGTTGGTGTGCCCGAAACAGGGGCACACTGTCTCCTGGTCCTGCACCCCTACCCTGAAGTAACTCCGACTGGAGTTAAGAATCCTAAAGTTGGGGGGGGGTGGGGGCATACCTCTCAACTGTCCCTGATTTTCAGGGATGTCCCTGATTTTGTCTCAAATAATTACTCTGTCCCTCCTAAAAATTGTGTTTTTGTGACCAAACAGTGGGAGTTGTAAGCACAAAATAATGTCAAACCTTAAAGTTACAGACTAGTTCTTCCTTAGAAAATGCATTTTACACTAAGCCCCTTATTCTACCAGCTTCCTGAATTGATATCTCCAATTCTGAAGATATGTCCCTGATTTTGGTCCTTTGTCCCTGATTTTTTAAGCCTTGTCCCTGATTTATGAGGCAGGAGGTTGTGAGTTATGGGTGGGGGCAAAGCGCCCAGATAAAAAAAAAAAAAGGACCGGGAGACAAACAGGAATAATGACGACCGCAACTTGCAGTCAACATGCTTCCTGTCAGCAAGATGCTGGATGACAATAGGGTTGATGAACCAGCATTGTAGAGCCGGTCATCTGTGGCTATCAACATTCAGCAAACCCCCTGTACATCAGCAGAATCAGCAGCAGCAGTCACACAAACACCGCTGATAGTGAACCACAAATCTTGAAGTTCTTGTGGTTATTCTCGACTTTTCTGGACAGTTGCAGCCAGCAGCAAGGCAGTTTTACACTCAGGACACTTATACACATTTATGTCTCTCTGGGTAATCTTCAGGAGTACGGGCAGAAATATGTGGCATTTACTGGCAATTTTTCTCATGTGGTTATTTTCGACTTCTCTGGACAGTTGCAGCCAGCAGCAAGGCAGTTTTACACTTGGGACACTTATAACATTTATGTCTCTCTGGATAATCTTTAAGGAGTACTGGCAGAAATACATGACACTTACTGGCAATTTTTCTCAATTGATTATTCTCAACTTCTCTGGACAGTTGCAGTCAGCAACAAGACAGTTTTACACTTGGGACACTTATACACATTTACATACATACGAATGTGTCAGCAGAAACAGACCACCCGGTCTATCTAAGTCTGCTCGAGTGTGCAGCTAGCACCCCTAGTTTGCAGCTGCCACACACCCCTTCCCTTTGTCATCCCACTGCCGCCCCCACCTCCCCCACCCTCACTCTACCCTGTTCCCTGTCCCATGCCCTTTTAAAGGTGTTCATAGATTTATATAATACCACCCATTCTAGTAGTGCATTCCATTTTGCTACCACCCTAGTCTCCTCATTTCTCTCCTAAATCTTCCCCTTCTATTCTTAGCCCATGCTCCCTGGTGTCTCTCCCCCCCTCCTTAGCTTAAAGCCCCCATCTGCCCCATCCTTATTGATTCCCCTCAGATACTTGAATATCTCTATCATTCCCCCCCATCCCTTCTATCCTCCAGGGTGTACATATTCAGGTCTCCCAGCCTGCTGTCATAGTCTCTCCCCTCCATTCCACATATCATCTTTGTTGCCCTCCTCTGCATCCCCCTCCAGTAGCCTGATATCACGCTTCAGGTATGGCCTCCAAAACTACACACAATACTCCAAGTTCAGCCTTACCAGTGACCTGTAGAGGGGCAAGGTCACCTCTCTTTGCCTAGATGAAAACCCCCTCACTATGCACCTCAGCATTTCGTTAGCTTTTGTGGCCACTCTCCTGCACTGGGCAGTGTCGTTCATGGTCCCTGTTACCATTACCCCAAGGTCCTTCTCCTCCCCAGTGATGCCCAGCTTAATCCCCCTCCCAGCTAGTATTCTCTCCTTGGGCACTTCGCCCCGAAGTGCATAACCTTACACTTCTTTGCATTGAACCCCAGCTGCCACCTCTCTGACCACTCCACTAGCTTGCTTAGGTCCCCCATATTTATGTCTCTCTGGGTAAACTTTGAGGAGTACGTGCAGAAATATGTGGCACTTATTGGCAATTTTTCTCATGTGGTTAGTTTCAACTTCTCTGGACAGCTGCACAGCACTACAACAGACTCACTTAGCAGTGTGGCTTCAGATTATGACAGGCTGGAGGCTGGAGTTCACATTTACGCATATCAGAAGAAAATGTCATGAATGGTAGTCAAACCATAATTATTGTTTTTTGGGGAGTGGGGACATCTAAAACACTACTACAGTATTACACTTTTGCATTTGCAGGCAGACTCTCAACCATAGTACCACATGCTGCATGACGTTGCTGGCAAGCAATAGCTGCCTGCTACCTTAACCTAAGATACACAATTTTTTTTTAAGATTTTTTTTTGTTTGTTTTACGGATTTTTCGTACATTTCTATGTTACTTTCGGGTCTACTAAAAAACTGAACCACAGTACAAACTCAACAATATATAAGGATAAGGAACAGAGACTAGGAAGAAAACAATAATGGAAAATCCTTCATTTAGTTTTTGTGTAGGGGAAAAAATCAGATTACTGAGTAGGAAAATAAGGAAAAGAGGAGGACGGCAATTTATTTTGTTTGATGCTATTTTTAATAAACTTTAAAAAAAAAATGTTGGTGTGTTTTTAAGACTTTTTTGGGGGGTCTTTTTGAAGGGGTTTCAGAGTGAAGAAAAATCATGAAGGAACAGCCACTAAATGTAAAGAAAACAAAACAAACAAAATACCAAATAATTCCACTAATGGGGCATACCACTGAGCTCACCTAAAATACTCTAGATCTTTTCTTGGTTCCCAAGCACTTTTTCTTGATTGTCAAGAACTGTTCTCTGGTCCAGGTGAACTTTGGTGAGACCCTACTGCTGGGCCTCAACTTCAGCCCACAGGACAGCAAAGTCCACCTGTGTGACCGGTGTGTCAGGTCTGGATGGTGGTAATGCTACATCGGTGGATGTAGCAGCAGTTGCCGCCAATTGCTCCACCCTCCCCCATCCTGCTGCTCCTCCTATAGACAGGCTGTCTCTGTACGGTCCCCTCATGCAGTACACCATCCCCTTCTGCAGGAACTGACACACTGCTTACCTCCCGCAGCCTAGCCTCCCACTCAGCACAGTGGTGCAATTCTAGATGTGTGCGTTGCCCACCCTGCCCAAGTGGCTGCCCTTTTTCCCCCGATGCACAACCATCCTACATAGGTTGCACTTCACCACACTTGCAACACCTGGCTGTGTGATAAAGAAAAAACAACCTGCAGAGCTCCTTGTCAGACCTGGCACTGGCAATGGGGGGGCAAAGATGTTGTAGACTGCTCTGCTGGAGGGTGGGGGCTTCCAATTATGGTGGAAACAGGTGGGGGTGGGTGCAACAGGCTGCTGCTTTAGGTGCTACTGCTGCTGATTGGGCTGCTGCTGTTTGGGCTGCTGTTGCCGTTGCTGCTGCCTAAGCTGCTCCTGCTGCTGGGGGTGTTGGGTAACAATAACAACCACCTGAGCTGCAGGGGTGGCACTGCCAACCTCTGGAGCAGCTGCTGCTGCTTTGACATTTTTTTGGGGGGGGACTTGAAACAAAAGCATGACTTCTATTAAGCCTAACGGCTCTCCCATGGCCACCACACATCCTTGGCCTGCTGCGATGCCCACTGGCTGCATTTCCTTGCAATATCTTGTTGCTTAACTATACAGTAAGTAACCTATGAAGAAAAAAAAGGAACAAAAGATAAACTGATAGAGAAAAAGACTGACTACACTACAAAATAAACTGCTACTTAAAATAAGTACTTAAAATTAAATTAGGTGATGAAGGTGGATAAAAATAAAGTTGGGATACTTAAAACAACTAGGTCTAAAGATCTGCGCTGCTGTATGAATACTTTCTCCTACTATGAAATGCACCCACTCAGCTAATGCTAATGCTACTGCTGCTACCAATGGTGCAGTAAAAGTGAAACTAGGTCACTCGCTTCCTGATTTCCTTCCTTCCTGTGCATTATGTGACCTGCTGAAACTCAGATATGTGATATGGCCAGTTTTTTACAAACTTCACCTTGGAAATGAGACCTGAAGTTGTAACGCAAAACTTACAAGGTGAAGTTGAAAAGGCAAATTTCGACCATAGGAAGACAATTTGGTGAAATGCTACGCGAATGTGAAATTGACAACTTCACATGTTATTCACTGGCATTGTAAAACTTCACTACATTTCTAGTCTGTGATAGTTAAACTCTGAGTGGTTGGATCTGACTGAGAGCTCAATTCTGTGCTTCAGTTACAGTTCCCGAACAGTGAGAACATAGAGAGGTCTGGGTGCAGTCAGACAGAGAACTCTGTTCTATGCATCATTTTACAATTCTTGGGACAGCGAGCAGAGAAAGAGTGCTTGTTGTAGTCTGACAGAAAGTTCAGTTAGGAGAAGGACTGAAAGAGTGCTCCCTTCTGTGCTTCAGTTACAGTTCCTGGGAACAACAAACAAGGAGAGAAAGAAAGAGACACATGCTAGAGAGAGGTAGGGCTGGGTGCTGTACAGGAAAGTGTGATTTGGGAATGGGAATTATGACCAGGCGGGATACTTGGTAAGTGAATGATAATAGCGGTTGACTAGTGAATAGGTTAGTGGAGCCACCTATCCATTCAGTTTGGCATGGTGAGAACAAGCAACTAAGTAGGATTAGAGAGATAGAATCATCCCAATTAAATGGCTACCTCATTCCATTTAAGCAACAGCTGCTGCTGTAGGAATAAATGGCATTTTAATCTGTGCCTGGTAGGACATCCCAATAAAGCGGACATCCCCATTATTCATGTCCCGATTAAAAGGCTTCTTCTGCACCTCTTTTAAACTTATTTACCCATACCCTGTCTGCTCCTTTAGTTTCTACCCTATCTACTCCCATCATAACCTTACTATTGTTTATGGGTAAGGGATGTTTTACACGGCTGCACCCTTCATTTAGAGCAGATTGCTTACTTTCCAGTGCACCATTCATAATTTTCTCATGCTCTAGTCTCAAACCATTACTTTTCCCTTTTCTATGTGTCTGCTAATCCCTGAAACCACCACACAAACTCTGATTTTGAAAATTCTTTTACTGTTGTCACAAGTTTAGTTTTACATTTCTTTGTAAAAGGTTTGAAGATAAAGCAAGTATTAAAGATGCTACTGTGTATAAAATAAAGAAGAAATTAGTTGGAGTGAGTGTGTACTCTGAAACTTAAAAGGAATGAAACAATTTAGAATTGTGTTCTGTATAGTGCATTTCACATGTTCTTCATCCCAAAGCTTTTTACAAGCCATGAGCAGTTGAATCCCTTCCTAACTATTACTTTTTACACAGACCTTTGTATCTTCTGCAACAATAATGCCTCTAGTGTTGTATTTCTTCCCCATTATCACTAAAATGATGAATAGGACGGATAAAGCAAAATGATGAGTGACCATTGAAGGCAGGTTTTTATGTGACAAGATTTAATATCTGAGAATGTATTTATTTTAAATCCTGGAGATGATAAAAAGAAAATGTTCATGTACAGTATCCCAGAATAGGAGTTTGAAAAATGCATTGTTGCCTGAGAATTCATTTGACCTTAAAAGTGCATAATTTCTTTGCAAAATTTCCCTTAATCAGAGGCATCGTTCTATCTAGTCTGTTGACACTTAAAGAAGCCAACTTTCTGTTGCATTTGTCAGGAACATGTTTTTAAATAGCTATCACCCACATTTGACCCATGTTATACAGCATTCCAAATTGACACTTCCCCCTTCAAAATTAAAAACACAGGGCCGTTGGGACTATGATGAAGGCAGGGGCAGGGGAGGGGCACATGGGGATTTTACGTACCACATATTCTTTCCTTTTTCCTGAGAAATGAAGTCAGTTTCTGTTACTGGGAAAGTTTATGAGAACCACACACAGAAAAAATGCTTCCAGAAACAGGTTGAATGAAACTGAAAGTCTGCAGGGCAGACAGTGACTTTTGTTTTAGTTAAGTTCCATATACTGTACATGAGTGTACACAGTTAAAAGAAAATTTAGAAATATGTTTGATTTGTACAATTGCAGAAAAGTTAAATAGACAATAATGCATCAGGCAACCATAGACAACAAGGCAGTATTTCCATTAAGGGGTTCAGATGACATCACAGGGACCTTGACAGTGAAGCTTGAGAGGTATTGGATGTCATCAGAACCCTAAGATGGAAACAGGGCCTACTTGTGCATGGTTGCCCATGTGTTACTTTATATAGTATATGGTTTGAAAAGTAAAATTAACAAAACAAAAAAACTGCTTTTTGGTGCCAAGAAATCATGGGTTTAATTTTCTAATGAAATGAATGAATGAATGAATAAATGAATGAATGAATGAATGAAAACACCCTCACTCAGCTGTTCAGAACCAATACTGGTCACTGGTGAGGAGTATGGTTCTGGTTTTTAAAATGAAACATAAAAAAAAGTTTATGTAAGGAGATCATATGGGTACTGTGTGTATGGGGGGTGAGAGTGAAACAGCACATGGCATGGCATGGCATTCTAATTAATAATATTGTAGTACCACAGAAGGGTACAACAGCATTCCTATGACCTTTGAACTGTGGTACAACAGCATGTTAGAATGGAAAAAAATTCATAACAAATGAGTCCTATTTATAGAATGTTTCAGTTTGCCTCCTTTTTCAGTAGTTGTGATGCAAATCTTATCACCATTTTTCTCATGTTTGAACCTGTCCATACAGAACCTTATTGTAAGGTAAAGAGATCTGCATGGTCTTTGTGAAAGGATGTGAAATCCGAAACATGTCAGACGAAGTTTATACTTGATGCTTGGAAACTTTTACTTAATAAATATGGATTGAACTTCATATTCATGGTCTGAATATTTCTTATGTGTCCCAGGTTTGTGGTTTGTATGTGCTGGAAACTTTTTGGGATGACTCTATTTTGTAGTATCTATGCACCACATCCCAGGGCGCACTCATTTGGCTACAGTCATACTTTAACAATTACATTTTTTTTATGCTTAATGACTGCCAATGGTAGGGGTGTGAACAACTAATATCTGACCCCACAGGCAGATGCAAAGGAAGTAATTCTAAATGTTCACTACATCCACTTAGCACATCCCCATGGTTTGCAACTCCTATGCTCAGTCAGGTTTACATACTTTTTCCCTGCATGGCCACAAACATTAGTGGGCCCTATGCACAAAAGTGCAGAGTGACTACACGCCACGTAACCTGGGTGCATAGCCATTCTTCACCCACTGTATCCCTCACGCAGCATGCACGAAGGGGAATGCACAGACCCACAGCACCCGATCCCCCACATCTGTGGACAGCTTCACACTGGGGGCATTCCAGGGGCGTGCCAGCACTACACGATATTCACCAACCCATATAGTGCTGGCCACATGGGTGCAGAGGGTGGCACAGGGTATGCAAGGGAGGCTCTGCCATAACCCACTGCATGCCCCCATGGACACAGGCATCTGGTTGCCAGGGGACTAGGACAGGGCACACCATGCTGCCCCTGACCACTGGGCAGCAGGAGGCAGCATGGGTGGCTGGATGGGCATGGACCAGGACAGTTCTTGTGCGGCAAGAACTGGGACTGGAGGGTGCCACGTGGATCCGGGTGAATGCAATTGGCATGCACAGCCCCAGACCAGCACCACCCTACACATGGGATCCACTATAGGTCCCAAGTGGACATCCCATTGTATGCCCACCCAGGACAACTCCTTCTCCAGCCACCCTGCAGAGTCCTGCATGCTGGGGGGAAGAGCTACTGACAGGTGGCTGGCATTGGCGAATGGCAGTATGGGTGCACCTCTCCATGGGTGCAGAGTCATGGGTGGGGAACGCACATTTCTCATGTACCTATGCCACTTTCATGCATAGGGGTCATTGAGGCAATACAGGGAAGGGGAGGAAGTTATCATGCAAGCAGTTCACCATGCCATTCACAAATACTAGCAACCCTTACTAACACCACTGCAGTGACTTGTAGCTACCCCCCACTTGTAGCATGTCTACTGTCAGGCAGTAGGGAATGCAAGCTGAAAGGCAGAACAGATGTGTGGTTGAGCAAGCGGCTTGAAGGTGAAGGGGAATGTTATTCTGCATTTGCAAGGGAATAAGGCGAGGGAGAACTTTGAAATAAAAGTGGGGGAGAAGCATCGGACTACCAGAGATAGGTCCAATGGACCAAAAAACATAAAACTGTGGCATCCCAGAAGCAGTTGTAAAGGTAAGGGAGAGCTGGTGGTGGTACATCTTCAGGGCAGCACTGCCCATGGCACATTGTCTCAGCACAGCATTGCCCCATGTGACAGATGCTATGCCATGCTGTGACTTGGTGTGTCACAACCTAGCATAATAGTGTGGGCAAAACTTGCTTGCATCAGCTAGCATCTGGGTAACTACTCAGAGTTGTGGTAAACTTATTGGGAAGACTACTCATCCAGGTATGTGCAGTTTTGTATATAATGCTGAAGCATGTCTGAGCAATATCATAATGGTATCCCCCCGACACTTATTTGTGAACTACCACCACATGCAGCTAAGAATTGGACTTGGTATTTCCTGAATACCATGAACAATGCCATAAACAATACCATGACTCTCTGCAAGACTTCAGGCTGCCATGAGGACATGCTGAAACATAGTTATATAATGCCAGCACCAAGGCCATCAGGGATGCCAAATCTTTACTTCAACACCAACATTAAGAGCAAACTTATCTACACGGATTAGTTCTGGAACATTACTCACTCCCTTTGTGACCCCCTTAGCCAGTTTACTACCCCTGTGCACAAACTAGGGAACTCACTCATCTGTGAAAGTCACAAATGATTTTAATCAATTCACCTTCTGTGTCCTCTTGTACCCCTCCCTTCATAAATTTCAACCTACCTTCCCCTCTCCCTTTACTTCCCCTTCCTTTCTCCTACCTTCTCAACCCTAGCTCCACTTCTATTTCCTTTTCCACCTCCTCCTCCTCCTCCTCCTCCTGTGGGACTTACCTTGCTGCCTTGCTCCCTTAAGCCCTTTAAGTTGCATGACCCTAACAGCCTGCATACCAGTCTCCATCTCTCTACAATGGCCATCTCTATTCCCCTTTCCTCTGTCTTACAACTTTCCTTTCAACATCTCACAGACCTATGAGCAGGCTAAAGTCATCTCTCTCCACAAAGGGGATGACTACTCTCCAGGGAACTAGAGATAGCATGAATTAAAAATGTGACAGCAAAGTTGCTAGAGCTGGCCTTTTTCATGTTTCACAAAGCTTCACAAAGTTTTCACATTGCGTCACTCTCCATAACTTTGCTGGTGATAAAATAAAAAAATAAAAATAAAAAAAACTGTAAAATAAATTTTAAAAAGAAACCCTCACCTCAGCCCACCTCTACCCACTTCCTGCCTAGCCACTCCATCAATATTATATGACATCCTTTCCCACCCTAAAAGCACCCATCCCATATTCCTCCTTCTCATCCAGCCACACTGAGTGAAATTCTGTCCTTCCACCTACCCTCTATCATTGATTCCACCCTCTTACCTCTCACCCAGTCACACATGGAGTGAAACCTTATTAATTGCCACTTCCCACACTTGTAATTAAAGATACTGCAAAATCACAAACTTCAGTCTCAAGAATAAATTTGTGAATTTGTGTCATTTACTAGGAATTTCACCTTTAGTAACTTTGCCTTGCAACTTCACTTGCAACTTCGTCTCTACTATAGTTTACATTTGGGCAAAGTTTTCTCAAATTGGTCCTTCTGGTACACAAGTGCCTCAGGGTCACATGGAAGAGCTGCTGCAGGTCACATGATACATATCTATACAGCGGTGGCCCACTTGAGAGCAACACCATGACACCCTAAAACAGACCATTACAGCGACAGTCACTCTAATGGTCTGTTTTCACTGATACGGTTTCTGCCGGTGTTCTGTCCCTCCCCAACACAACTCCAACCTGGAGTTGATTATAATTAAATGGGGGGGGGTGAGGGGGTCATAGCCCCCCACAATAAAACACTTTCTTTTGTGACAGCACAATACCGGTGTTGGTATTGTGCCGTTGCTGTGTGGGATGTCGACGGACTTGCTGTCCAGCACAAGTGGTGCTTCCTCTGTACAGTGACTGAGATTCAATTTCAGTTTTGCTGTGTGAGTAAGTGGAGGACATTGGATAACTTTGAGAGCTACAGAGTAATATAAATAATCATTTTTGAGTGCTTTAGTGGCTTATTTATTCGTCATTTTCATTTAATTGTTTGACTCATTAGGAGTACAGTCAATTCCACTTGTATGGTCATGCCTGGGACCTTCCTATCTTGAGTATACAAGTGGAATGGCATGCAAGCGGTACTTGTGCCACCGGGCTGAAAAACAAATCCTGCATTAACTCAGTAATAGTATAGGAACCGCTAATCGCAATCACAAATATAGAAAGTGCAAGTGCAGTTCAGTAAACAAGTTGCAGCATTTTTAATGAAAAAGAAGCAGGTTTAAAAGATTTAAAAATAATTATTAAAAAATGTGCACACTAATTTAATCACTTGTACAGTACTAAGATTAAAAGCACTAAGCACTTAAAGCAGTAACATAGAAACATAGAAGTTGACGGCAGATAAGGACCGCAAGGCCCATCCAGTCTGCCCATTTCTTTTTCTACCTTATAAATGTGCCATCGGCCTTTGCTCTGTCAATGGCCTATCTATTCATACTCATCTGTATTGTTCCCTTATGCCTATCCCATGCCTGTTTGAGGCCCTGCACTGTATTCATAGCCACCACTTCCTGAGGTAGGCCGTTCCATGCATCCACCACCCTTTCTGTGAAAAAGAACTTTCTCACATTCCCCCTTAATCGGCCTCCCTCTAATCTCATGATGTGTCCTCCTGTCCTGCTGTTTTTCTTATATTTAAACATGTTAGGCTCTTTCACCTTGTCAATGCCCTTAAGGTGTTTGAATGTCTCGATCATATACCTCTCTCCCTCCTTTGCTCAAGGGTATACATATTGAGCTCCATTAATCTGCCCTCATACGTCTTCTGATGTATTCCCTGCACCATTTTGGTTGCCCTTCTCTGGACTGCCTCAATTTGGTTAATGTCCTTGTGAAGGTGTGGCCTCCAGTACTGCGCGCAGTACTCCAGATGGGGCCTAACCAGTGTCTTGTAAAGAGGGATTATTACCTCCCTCTTACGACTTGTGATACCCCTACTAATACACCCTAACATCCCCTAGCCTTACCTACTACTTTAGAGGTCTGCTTGGATGATTTCAGGTCATTGGTGATGATGATGCCCAAGTCTCTTTCTTCCTTTGTGACTGCTAGCAACTCCCCTCCCAGCCTATAGGTGGCTTCAGGGTTTCTCTTCCCTATGTGCATGATTTTGCACTTCTTTGCATTAAATCCCAGTTGCCACTCTTCTGACCATTTTGCTAGTATATCCAGATCTCTTCTCATTCTGCCCACCCCATCTGGATCATCTACTCTGTTGCAGATCTTGGTGTCATCTGCAAACAGACAAGCCTTACCCTCTAGTCCATCTGCAATGTCACTAATGAAGATATTGAAGAGGACTGGCCCCAGGACTGATCCCTGAGGTACCCCACTTGTGACTTGCATCTCTTCTGACTGTATACCATTTACCATCACTCAGTAAATCAAGTCAAATCAGCAGAACATAACTCAAAGCACTGAAAGCACTTTAACACAGTTAATTATTTTAAAGCACTATAAAGCAACAATCTACTGTATTAAAGTTAAATGTGCATGGCATAAATTGTAAAAATCAGTAAAAGTTCAGATGTGTACTGCAGTAAAACCTCACAGTTTACAGAGTTAATTCTCTAGTAGTTCAGACTCAGTACATGGACCTGTAGCAGTCCCCTGAACAAGCCATGCATCAATGGACAGCTGGTTTGTACCCATACTTGTCAGAGTGTCTGTATGCTTCTCAAATGTGAAAAACTACCTAAAGTCACTCTGTTCTTTCACCTCTACAAATCTCCTAATTTTTCTTATCATCCCCCATAACTCTACACTTGTAGGTCAATTTTCAGGCTTTCTTTTTCTGTTCGCATTGCAGCAGCTGCTCCATTCCTGAAGAATTTTCTCCTGGTTTCGCAGGAACCGACCCATGGAGGAGATGTCAACTCCAAACTCAGAAGCAAGGTCCTTGTGTGAGACCCCAGGAGTGGCTGCCTTTTCTATTAAGTCAACTTTCTGTAGAAGGGACAGAACACTGCGCTTCACTGGCTCCATGTTTCTGGCTGCTAGGCTGCTTTGCTGTGCTGACATGCCTCAGCTGTTATCTTTTAAACGTTTTTTAACAGGTGATTAAGCTGGTAATGAAGGGATTAGCAAGACCACAATGTACTACAGCCAGCACAGGCAGAGAACAATGGCTATGTTAGCAACAGTTTAACACTAAAAACAGACATACAACCAAAAACAGAGAGGCATACACGCTAATAGTTTAACATTGTGACTATACAGAAAGTATCAGGACCAAGTGAAAAACGGCATACAAATGGAAAAGCCATACAACCGAATGGCATGCAAGTGGAATTGACTGTACTTTAGTTTTTGAGTCTGCATTATTTTTTGATATATTTCTCTAGTTATAATTTCAGCTTCAGAGATCTCTAGTTTCTCTTTGTTTCTCTCTGACTGATTCTTTCTCTCACTCATTTATCTATCGTCTTTAGTCTCTCTATATTTTTTATTTATTATTTAATTAAATAATGCGTGGAGGAGAGGAGAGAGCAGGGCCGTCTGGGAGGGGTCATTGCAGACCCGAGGAGGGGATGGAGGAGAGGGGGAGTAATGAAGGAGCCATCATTCTGTGTCAGACAGTATTGGGTCCAAGTACAGGAGCAAGGGACAGCAGGAGAGGTGATGCAGCAGCCACCACATAGCACCACAGATGTAGTAGCCCCTAGTGTCACAACAGCAGCCCCAAGTTCTATTATAGCAGCCCCTAGTTTCATAGAAACAGCAGTAGTCCCCAGTTCTGTATCAGTCCTCAGTTCCCCCTGCTTCACTGCAGCAGTATGAACTCTCTTTCCCTCCACTGGGATACCACCACTGCAATAGTCTGATCCCTTTGAGGAGCCATGAACAACATCGTCCTCTTCCAGCTCCTCATGGTCCAGGAAACAGCCACAATTCTTCCCCTGTGTAGGAGTTTTTCACCATTCACCCTACTGATGACAGCATCATTAAGTGCAACCTGTATGACACCCTGGTTCAGTGTGGCAAGAGGGCAGCCAGTTGGGCACTAGTGGGTAGCACACCCACTTGAAAATCAGGCACCAGTGCAAGGTGAAAAAGAAGCAGGTGGTAAGTGATGGTAGTGGTGGCAGTGGTCCTTTTGCACTGCTGTTAGTAGCTTAGTAAGAGACCAAAATGGTCACATTGCAAGTTACCAGAGAGGGGCATACATGGGTCTGTGTTGGTGACCAGCAGCCAGACTCATGGGCAGGACCAGGTGACAGCCACATGACCAGCACACATTTAAACTCGAGGTGAGCTGGTGTAACTCTATGTGGAGCTCCATCATTCATTTACATCGAAGGAGGAAACTTCAGACACTGCTGTCAAATCAGAAAATTCTTATTGAGGACATAGAAGAGCTCCATCACAATGGTGTGGTTGCTCTTCCCTCTGTTCCAATTGATACATAATAGATATGTTACTTACAAATACTAGGCCCTATGCATTAAAGTTCTCCTGTCCCTACAAACCTTTTATGGGGCATGTAGGGTGGGATATGGCCATCCCAGGTGTCCAATGGACACCCATGGATGCACTACTGATGCACACCCACTCTGCACCCCCCTCCTGGGACCATGCATAGGGGATCCCATGTAACTATGCAGATGGCCCATCCAGTGGATGGGGAGTGGGTGTGCCCATGCAGGGTCAGTAGGGCATGGTATGCATGATGCCATTTGCACTCTACCAGGTCAGTGTCGAGAAGCTTTCTGATACACTAGCCTGAAGGTTGCCATAAAGGCTGTGCACCCCCGCTTATTGAGAGAAGGCATAAAGGTACCCTAGAGCCACAGACCCCAGCCCCCCTTGATACCACAGAGGGCTAGAGGTGGTTGCAGGCTGTGGGGCATCAACTCCCTGAAATTTGTATTTTGTTCTGGACAATCAGGGAAATGGCAGCTGGTACATGGGCTGCCATGTCCGATGATCTCCTGCTCCCACAAAGCAGGGGATCCACTGTGGGGCCCAGTCAGAGCTTCCGATTGGAAGCCCCCTATCTGGCCCATGTCTGTCACCCCAGCCATCCCTGCCCCTGGTGTTGAGCTATGTGGCAGCACTCAGGCAACTTAGGATCTGCCCAGGATGATGTGCACACTAGCTCAGCACATGCCATGGGGACTGGCTATGCAACACTTAATTGCATGTCCCTGTACAAACCCCTACTAGTGCATACCTGGCCTATTAGTACATAGGGCCCACTGCTTCCATCTTCTCTTCTCCGGTCCTCCTCACTGATCCTCCCTCTGTTCCACCCCATCCTTAGTTATAAGAATAATATACTCACTCCTATTTACTCTTAGTTCTCTTAGTGTTTCTTCTCCCCTCTTTGTTTATGAAAACCCAAAAAAGTACAAGTTTAAAAAATACAAAACGATTAAAACTCTTTTCCTGTCTTTGTCTCTTACTGTTTGACTTAATTGTTTCTTGTTTTGATTTCTGAGTGCTCTCCTTCTGTTTAAAACAAATTAAATTTTCTATCCATATTTTCTGTAATTGCCAGTATATGCACCATATCATTCTCTTCTCTGTTACTACTGTTGTTTTAAAGCACCATGTTTTACATATATTGTGCATGTGAATAGCACCATATGAAAAATTATCTAGTCCCCAAACTTTTTTTCCAGTCTTTTAGTTAATGCTGTGCAGTATCAGATGCCGACTCTCCAATTTTCTCAGTTCCTGAAATATTCTCCTAAATCAGAAATTATTAATGGTGTTAACATACTGCTGCTGTGCTGTTCAAGCCACCCTCTCTCACAGTTTTTATTGTAAAGCGCTTTAGTGCACACAAGTACAGAAGCTCAATATATACATTTCTTATTCCTTGAAATTTTCTCCTGAACCAGAAACTGTTAATGGTGTTAATATATCACTACTGCTAATGTTGCTGCTACACTGTTCAAGTCACCCTCTTGGAATGTTTGAATTGTGAAGCACTTTAGTACACACAAGTGTACAAGCACAACATATATTTCTTTTTTTAAAACTGTTTTTTTTATTTTAGCTTTTTACTTAGATGGTGCCACAAAGCAGGTTTACAGGAGATCATCATCACATAAATGGGAATGCATACAAGGAACATATTGGTATACATAATTGCAAGGGTGAGAGTCAATAATCAATGCTATGTTAAATATCATAGTTACATAATAAAATTACAATTCTCTACCCTAATTAAAATTATAACATTATAGCCATCATATAAATTTAAATCAAGTGCAAATGAATGTATCAGATCAGTAATTCCCTAGCCATAAAAAAGTATGTAAGAGGGGCCACAGGGAGCCCGGGGGGCCGCCAACCAGGATAAAATAAGAAGGAGGAAAGGTAGATTTCATATTTTAATCAGGGAGAATCCCATCTATCAAGGCTATGAAAAATTCCTGGAGGAAAAAAAAAGGAAGGTAAAGGGCCGGCCAGGCCTCAATCACAAGGTAAAAAGGGGGGGAGGGGGGGGGGGGCTTGCCACAGTCACTGCTAGTCATTAAGGTGGTTGGTCCGATCTAAACTGAGAAATATTAAGAAACCAGATATTCCATCAATTCATTAATTTAGGTATTTTATTTTGTAGATGAGCCGTCATGTGTTCTAGTTTGTATATCTCAAAAACTGTATCCTCTCAGGCTGAGATTGTAGGAAGGTCTGGACAAAGCCATAACCTCGTAATACATTCTTTGACCGCCCCAAGTAAGATATTGAGAAAGTATGTTTGGTGTGGGTCTTTAAAGTGATGAGGATAATGAAGAAGGATCCCAACAGCTGGGGAGAAAGTACCTAGATTCGGGAAAAGATCCATCACTCTTTCCTTTATCAATGACCAATATGTTGTTAATACCGAGCAGGACCAGAGGTTGTGTATGTGTGTAGCAACCCCACAATCACACTGTCTCCAACAAGAGGAGTCCCCTCCAGCTGAGTATTTAGCTGTAATTTGAGGGGGGACGAAAGAATCTAGACACCACTTTCCAGGAGAACTCTCTCCATGTATATGAGCTAGAAGTTTTATGTTGTCTCCTCCAAATGCAGAGCCAGCCCTCCAGGGAGAGTTCAGTCTGGAGTTCAGCCTCCCAGTGGAACTGTACTACCTGCATAACCTGCATCGGTGCCCCCTGTAGGACCTTATAAAATCAGGAGACTAAGTGGCTAGGTCACCACCTCCTGCCAACTGGGACAGCAAGGGGAATAAGGGGGGGGGATATTCTGGGCAGTAATATCCAGTCCAATCCTCTCATCCATAAGGTGACGAAACTGCAGGTACCTGAAAAAATCTGTTTTATTTAAAAGGAATTCCTGTTGCAGTTGCTCAAAAGACTTGAAAACCGAGTTATCATAAAATTGATATGAATGTTGTAGGCCTCATTGGGCCCAAGTCTTAAAGGTGGTATCTAATCTAGCCAGGGTCCAGGATGGGTCCTCGGTGGGAATTCCCATCCAATCTGATAAAAACTTATTAGCTGGATGAGATAAAAATTTCATCCAGGACTGGAGCATTCCTTTAGTAAATCTGGATCCACTTGTAATCAGAACTTTGTTATGTGGCTGAAAGACTTGGGAATAATTCAAGGAATTATCAGCCATAATCTACTCCACTTGGAGTCAGGGTGGGACTAGGCTTTGAGGTGAGAGCCAGGTAGTGATGTGTGTAAGCAAAGTGGCAAGCCAGTAGTTAGCAATATTAGGGAGGGCCAATCCACCTCCCTCCTTGAGGCATTGAAGCTTATTAAGTGCGAGCCTGGGTCTCTGGTTCGCCCAGAGAAACTGACTAACAGAGGTGTCCCACTTCCGGATAGCCTTTGCTGTGAGAGGTAATGGGATATTTTGCATTGCATATAGGATCTTTGGCAGGGAGTTCATCAGGATAGACTGAACTCTAACCAACAGTGAAAGAGGGAGGGGTGTCCATCTACCCAAGTCTGAGTATATTTTTGATACAGTTGAGGAAAAGTTCTAGACATATAGGTTTAAAAAATTCTGGGGTATGTTAATACCTAGATAAGTTATGTGGGGTTTATCACACATGTAGGGGTATTTTAAGATAAGTTCTTGAGACATTGGGGATTGTATAAGTAAAGCTTCTGATTTAGATTGATTAATTGTATAACCTGTGAGTGTTTGTATTTCTTGTAGTAGGGAGGCCAGGGTTTGTAGTGATTCCTCAGGGTGGGTGATGTAGAGAAGAAGGTCATCAGTGTAATAGGCTACTTTGTGATGAGAGGTCTCAGAGTCATCATAACCATGTAAGCTAGGGGTTTGTTGAAGTAATTGGGCTATGGACTCGATGAAGAGGGCAAACAAATATGGAGAAAGAGGACAACCCTGACGAGTCCCCTTAAATAAGGGAAATCGATCGGAATGTGAACCATTTAGTCTCACAACTGCTTCGGGGTCAGCGTATATTCCCCTGATAGCAACCAAAAAAGGTTTGGGAAATTTAAATTTTTGTAAGGAAGCTTGGAGAAATCCCCAGGAAACCATATTGAATGTTTTTGGGTGTCGAGACTAGGTATTAAAAGAGGTGATTTCATTGAAGAGGCATGATCTATAAGGTATTAAGTGTGTTTGATATTGTCTGTTGTCTGTCTGCCTTTAATGAATTGCTACTGAGCCAGGTGTAATAATGAAGGGAAAATATCATCTAGCCTATGTGCCAGTATACTCGTGTAAATCTTGTAATCTTGATTGAGTACAGATATAGGGCAGTATGAATCACATAATTGTGGGGACTTCTGGGGTTTCAAGATAACAGAAATTGTTGCCTGTCTCCATGAGATAGGGAATGAGGACGTGGCATGGGCATTTTGTAGTGCCCTTAAGAGGGGATCTTGCACTAATTTCCACATGCCCTTATAGAATTCTGCTCCAAATCTGTCAGGGCCCGGGGATTTTCCATTTTTGACTTTTTTTATAATATTTTGAAGTTCTAGTTCAGAAATCGGAGCTGAGATTTGTGCTTGTTGAGAGGTCGAAAGAGTAGGTAGTTGAAGTTGAGAGAGAAAAGAGATCATTTTCTGTGGGTCAGGTTCTATTGGGGAAAAATATAAAGATTTATTTATTTATTTTTTTTTTTTTTGAAATTTCTATTTTTACTCCCTCCAGCCTCCTCGGAGCCGTTCCATCCGGTGCACCCATGAAGCCCTGCCCCTGCCAGAACCCCTCCTACTCATCACCGGACCCATCATCGCGCCTCGGATTACCCCCCCGGGCGGGGTCAGGTTGGGAAGACCCCCGAATCTTGGGGAATTGTCCAGGTCCTGGGTTGTGGACGGGCGCTGGCACATTAGGGCTGTGGCTCGGTGCCCCTGTCATCAAGGCTCCACGGGGGATCCATTTTTCCGCTTTCCTCCCCGCTGCGTGCCTACGCGTCTCGGCATCCACTGGCGTCAGCAGCGATCCCCCCCCACTCCTCGCTCGAAGGAGCCACCTCTTGAGGCTGATAGGCTGCCGGCCTACGCCAGCAACCAATCAAGCCTCTTGAGACTCGGCTTGCTGTCGCTCTCCCCAGTCTCCACCAGGGGTTGCCGCTCGCCGATGTAGGAACCCCCTCCCCCAGAGAAGGTGAGCTGTCCTCGGACACTCCAGCCTGTCTCCCCCCGGCCGACCCTCGATGATCTGAGCTCGCTCCCGAACCTGGGTCGCTGGCGTGGCGCGAGGTGTGGCGTCCAGCGCCTCAACCCTCAGCGCCACCGGGCCGGCTAAATATAAAGATTTATAATAATTTCAAAACACCTTCCAGAATATGCGGTGTATAGTACCAAGTCTGCTTGGATACAGGGTCCTTAATTTTAGTGATATTACATTGCTGTATTTGATGTCTAAGGCGGTAAGCTAAAAGTTTAGAGGCGCAAGCCCCACCCTCATAATAACGCTGTCTAAGCCAGGCAAAGGCTTGCTCAGTCTTAGCTGTCAGCAATCATTGGATCTCAGCCTGTGTCTGAGAGATTGAAGGGAGGAGATCCAAGTCTCCCTGCATGTGGGCTTCTTGGGGAAATTATAGCTTGTCTTGTAGGGCCTGCAGGCAGGCCTCGGCCTGTTTTTTCTTATCAGAGGTATAGGCTATAATTTGGTCTCTGAGCACTACTTTGAATGTATCCCAAAGAATCTGAGGGGAGACCTGAGGAGAAGCATTATCTCAAATAATTTCAGGGATTCGGGCCTCTAGGAGGTCTCGGAATTCTTTATCTCTTAATAGGGATGGGTTAAACCTCCATTTCTGATATTAAGTTCTAAAGTGATGGGGGAATGATCAGATAGACATATATTAAGGATATCTGTCACCTGGACTAAGTCAATATATTCTTTGCTGACACAGAAGTAGTTCAACCTACAGTAGAGTTTAAAAGCATTGGAATAATACGTAAACTTCCATTGGGAAGGATGAAGCTGTCTCCATGCATCCACTAGACTGACATCGTGTAGTAAATGATGAAGGTGTTTTTGCCCTGAAGATTGAGAGGGTGGGCATGTTGCAGACGTGTCTAAGGAAGGGCTGAGTTGGCAATTGAGATCTCTGCCCAGGATTAAGATCCTCTGCTAAAAATAAAGAATACATAATTGTGAAAAAAAAAAATTCCCTGCTGCCTTGTCAGGTTAGCATCTATTAGATGCTGTATGGATGAAGTATCAGAGCTTGGTGGGACATAAACACTACACAGTGTAAGGATTTGCTGGTTCAGCTTGACCACAGACAATGCCAGCCTACCATCTCTATCAGCATATTGATCAAGGAGTTGAAGTTGAGAGTGCTTCAGAATCAGAATCACCGACCCTTTTCTTTGACCCCTCTGGTAAGTGGACTCAATCAGTTCAGAAAAAATTAATTTAAGTAGTTTCCGGTTTTCCTCCGAAGAGAGGTGAGTCTCTTGTAGTAGGAAGATGTCTGGGTGTAATTTTTTGAGGGCACAAATAGTGCAGTATCTCTTAATGGGGCCAGCCAGCCCATTTACATTGTGAGAGATAATTTTAAAGGGGTGCTGCAAGTCCATGGTTATCAAAATCTATATTGTGGTCCCCATAGCCCCCACCCCCAAAAAATACCCAACCTTTTGGATTTCCTGCTTTGTAAAATAATTGTTATCTAGGAAAGTTACAGCTGATCAGTGTTCTGTGGTCCAAATAAAGAAAAAAAAATAAAAAGGAGGGGAAACAAAAAAGGGACCTTAAGGACGAACCTAATAAATAACAAGTATGCCAAATGGGCATTATTTTAGAGATCTGCTGAGTGACAGAAGGAGTATAAACTATGTACATTCCCCATTTAAGGGGAGTATCTGTGACTTCCAACAATATGTGTGCCAATGGGACATGTATTGGGGACGGATTTACAGACCGTCCAAAGGTGGACACCCTATCAGCTAAGTGATCAGGGATCCTGGGGAAACTCTTGCCCCAAACTTCAGGAGGGGGTAGGTTAATTTGAGGGTAACTAAAAGCAGGGTAATCCAAAAACCAAAAACTGATGGTGGGAGGGAAATATAGGAAGGGAAAAAAAGGTGCTAGCCCATCATTGCCAGGTTCCAGATGACATGAATACTCACGCCTCCCCCCTCCCCCACCAAGGAAAGATATATAGAAAGGGGAGGAGAAGAGATATAGTGAGATATATATTCCTCCCCAGATATATAAAATAATTCAGGTGGGAAACAAATATGTCAGGGAAGAGAGCCCCCGTGTAGGCTCAAAAGGCCATCCTGATATAGTGACTCTTCTAAAATGGGCAGGAGGCCAAGCTCTCTCAGGCCCAGGGAAATGGGGTCAGAACTAAAACATCTTATGGAATGACCAGGGCAACCACAAGCCAATATCAAAGTGAAAACCAGTCCTCCCATAAAAAGTCTGAAGGACCCATGGGTTAAAAGAAAAACAATATCAATACTTCAGGTCCTTGATGTATGTAAAGGAAGAGAGAAAAAAATAATTGCTTCAGGCGAATGGCCCATGCCCAGTTCAATATGTCCATCTGCAAATACAGTTGTAAATTGGATGGGTGTCTTTCATAGTTTAAGGTGGATAAATTGGAGATATCGTTGTGTTCTAAGTGCCCTTTGTCAATGAGAGGTTTTACCCAAGAATTCTCATATCCAAGTCCCTGGACACTTATAAAGAAACGTAGCTGATCAGCAGGCAGGAGCTAGCGATGGAGCGAGGGATATGTGAGGTCACCCCGGCCGTCTGGGCATCAGAGGGAAAAAATTGTGAAGGGGGGTTCCTCCATATGGGAGGAGATCACAGAGAGCATTGGGCTAATGTCCATCCACTGACATCGTTCTATTTTGCCTCTCACGGAAGCCCGTGGATAGGAGAGAGCGGCATGTGAGGGCCGATCCAGAGCATTTATTACATCCACTCCCCTTAGAGCCTAATACAGACAAGGCCAAGGCCCACTCGAGGGCATGATGTTTAACCTTTAAGTATGATGGCCTCCATACCTGTCTGTCTGTGAGTCAAATTAATTTAAGTGCATGACAGTGCTGTCAGACCATCCCAGGGCCGAGAAGACTCCTTAGCAGTGTCCTATTTAACGGACTAATGCAGCAAAGTCAGACCTCAGCTAGGCCGAAAAAAGTGTAATCCTAACTTCAGGAGGGGTATCCAGGTCCAATCAAACACAAAACAATGTCTGGCCGGGACCTACCAGCACTATCCCTGTCAGGAATGCATTTGAGAACCCCTATTTAACAGGGTCAAAGTGCAATATAGTTCAACCAAACTGATTTAAGGCCCGCTTCTAGATAGAGTCAATTGTCTCCTGCCCCCAAGCGATCCAACCGCAATCCTCACTCTCAAGAGATCTAACTCCAGCAGCCTTCTAGCTAATCCAGGAGGCCCCAGCCCCTGCACGCACAGCTCAGAAGGAGAAAGCTCAAGGAAGGGCCTCCCATCACCTCACTCCAATGTCTGTACCCGAACCAGGCCCTTCACTCAAATCCATGATCCCTCATCCCATAACAAGGAGAGACACATCTCCCCCCAATCTCCCCATTGTGATCGCAAATTCTTTCACTGTAAGTATTACCCGTTCCAGTCGTCACAAGGACAAAAATCACAGAGACCGGTCTAATCTTTTCTCCTTTTATTTCTTCAAGCGGTTCACATGCATGCGGGAGTTCTGCAAAGGAGAAGCTCCCCGATTACAGTTTACAATGATTTTTATACATTATTGAGCTACCCTTAGGCGTGGCTACAGTCGGTTTCCTCTGAACATGCTCACAACAGATGCACAGAACTCTACTGTCAGCACTTTTCCATATATGGAGTTATTTTCCACTTCACTTAGTTCCTCTTTCTTGGGCAGTAACAACCAGTTCTATCTAGTTCTATTCAGTTTACAAGGCTATGCCTTTCACCCTCAGGTAACCCCGTCTCAGTTAGCTCATGGAAATACACTCATTATAGCCTTTATTCAAAAATTCCTCACACTCCCCCTTTTGATACTCTGTATCAACTGGCCTCCCACCTATACCATAGTCACATCTGGCTCATTATGGAACGGGAACACCCCACCAAGATCAGTGGTTTTTCTTTGGTTCCAGTTGTAGCAACGGGTACAGTTGGGCAGCGTTACATGGTGCTGTAGTGCTGCACAGGCGTCGTAGGAGTAGCTTGATCAGGACCACCAGTAGCCATAGTGTCAGTATGACCATTACAACCACTGCCACCCAGTGGAGGAGGGTAGCGCCCCAATTCCAAAATATGCTCGTAAGCCATGACCAGGGGTCCCAAGCCAGTGACTTTGGAGTGTGCTCACTTATTATTCGCTGTTGCAGTTTCCTTACTCCCTCCATTACCTGCTCCAACTCATCCGGAATTGTCAGGTATATAAGTACAGCATTTATCTCCAATGATAGCACATACCCCACCTTGTGCTGCCAATACATAGTCAAGCGCTGCTCTATTTTGCAATGCAACAATCCTAAGTGCCTTTATTTCTGCAGTTAGTAAAGCGGTAGATTGCAAAGTATCATTTAATAATGTTTCTAATTCATAGCTTAGCTGATCAATATAATGCATTGCCTGAACCACCCCCACCAAGGGAAAATGCCAGCTCCAAATTTCTCTCCCACCGATACCCGTTTGGAGTCCTGTGGGATGTCCGAAAGGGACCGCCTATACCGTGTCTGGTCACGTAGGGTGCTTTCATCGTGAAACTTCTACACCTGTACAACCGGGTGTAGGGTGGCCAGATAGCAGCAGCCAGTCCATTTCAGTGGCAAGAATACATAGGTTTTGCTTACACATACCCAATATAGGCCAGAAAATGTCCTAAATATGTTTTTCATTGTATACATTGGGAGTTGGACGTTTGATGTATTATAGAGCCAGTCTGAATCAAATGTGGCAAGGGTGTAGTTTAAGTAGCAGCGGGTTATGCAATTTGAGGATCCCACCCTGAAAAAAGGTAAGGTAGAGGTATTACAAACACAGAAGGGGGCCTGACCCTGTAGTCTGTCATTTACATAAATGGACTGACTCTCATTTGCATCAACAGGTGGTGCATACCATGTAGAAAAATGACGGCCTTTAAATACTGCTACCTTGTTTTCCCTAAGCAGCTTTGTGGCCCATTCCCCATTAGCTTCCCCGGTCACATTTACTGTAGATTCCCCTATTAGGGCAGTCAAGATGGAGGCAGTATCATTAAGAGTCAATGGACTGGGCCACAAGTGCAACCCCACAGCGGAGGACAAAGGAGGATGTGCACAGACATAACAGTTACACAAATTTGCGTTGTTAGCGTGCAGGTTCATGAGGGCCCACCAAGTATTTGCTGTTTGCAATGACTGCACACTACGAGGGAAACGATTTTTCCCTTCAGGGGATAGGTGTAGCAAAATCCCCACCATTAATAGTAACATTGTCATCAAGAAGGAAATGGTCCATATTTTGCACTGCGCACTGGGACGGATCATCGTTCATTTACTTCTGCAGGGGCAGCAGTCACTAAGCGACAATATGATGCGTGAATCCAAGTGTCTCTTTCAGCAATCTTCACAGCCGTCGCAGTTGTTAAGGGCACCTGAAAGGGTCCTCGCCACCTGGGGGCGCTCCACCTTTTCCTTCAGAAATCTTTCATGACCACGAAATCTCCAGGCTGTATCCTATGCAATGGGCCCTCAAGCGGTACTGGTTGCACAGCCTTCACCCTAGGATGGAGTGACCTCAAGACAGCATTAAGAGATAAACAATAGGCAATCATTTCAGTGTCTATACCATGCAATGTTATTCTGTTTTGTGGGAATGGAACATTCGTCATTCTGAGAGGCCTTCCCATTAGAATTTCATGTGGTGACAAACCCATGTGGCCAGGTCTTCCCCTCATACTCATCAGAGCCAATGGTAGTGCCTTTACCCAACTAAGGCCAGTTTCTGTCATGATTTTGGTCAACTTTAGTTTTAAAGTCTGATTTGTCCTTTCTACCGCCCCTCCCGATTGGGGGTGGTATGCACAATGCATTCGCAAATTTATTTGCAGTGCGTCACATAAGGTCCTGATGACCTCATTTGCAAAATGCGAGCCATTGTCACTGGAAAGTCGGGTGGGAATCCCCCACCTAGGTATAATTTCCCTAATTAGGGCCTTTGCCACCGTACAGGTGGTGGTCTTTCACACTGGGAAAGCTTCTACCCATTTTGAGAACATATCTACAATTACTAGACAGTATTTGTACCCTTCACATGGATTCAGCTTGATAAAATCCATCATTAGATGCTCAAAAGGTCCTGTAGGGAAAGGATGGGCAGAGGGGGTTACCTGGAGTCCTCTGCCAATATTATTTTGCATACATATAAGACATCTTTGACAAAATTCTCCTGCATACATAGTAAAACCTATAACGTACCAGTATTTATTTACAAGGTCTACCATTCCACTTTTTGAGACATGGTCGGCTCCATGAGCCAATTTGGCCAAAAAGGGAAATACTACCGAACGCAGGCAGAGCCTGTCATCGGGGGCCATCCAGGCCTTTGTACTCACATCATATTTACAGTTGGCCTGCCAGCTTCGCCTCTCCTTTGCGCTGGCCGATTTTTGTAACAAAATCACATCTGCAGCTGAAAATAAATCAAGTTGTTCAGTTACATTTGAAAGCATTTGAAATGGTGGAACACTCCCAGAAAGTGCTGCTGCCTTTGCAGCTGCGTCAGCTCATGCATTTCCTGTTGTAATAAAATCATGATTAGAGGTATGGGCCTGACACTTAATAATTGCCAACTTTTCTGGCCTTTGTATTGCCAACAGTAAGTTCTTTACTAAATTCGCATGAGCAATAGGCTTTCCTGCTGCTGTCAAAAATCGTCTGTGCTTCCACAGAGTACCAAAATCATGAGCTACCCCAAAGGCATACCGACTGTCTGTATATATGTTAACTGTCTTTCCCTCTGCTAGTATACATGCTCTCATCAGAGCTATGAGTTCAGCAGCTTGGGCTGATGTTCATGGAGGTAGCTTTGGCCCTTCCACTAGACTACTTTGAGTGCATACTGCATACCCTACCAAAGGGAATCCCCTTTCATCCCTTTATGCAGAGCCGTCGACAAATAATTCTACTTCTGCATTCTGAATGGGCACGTCAGTTATGTCCGGTCGAGGCTTACAGTCCAGGTCAATTACTTGTCCGCAGTCATGCTCCTCCCCTTCATCAGGAGTAGGTAGTAATGTAGCCGGATTTAAAGTCATACACCTTTTCAAAGTTATGTAAGACATGGTTAGTAACACATTTTGGTACTGAAGCAACCGTGCAGGCGTTAAATGGGCTGTGCGGGCTTGCAATATAATGGAGTGAACAGAATGAGGCACATGCACCGTCAGCGCAGAAAATCCCACCAGATCCACACATGCCAATACTGCCTCAGTAGCGGCTGCAACAGACTGCAAGCAAGACACCATTCCACGTACCACTGAGTCTAGACGCTTCGAGTAATATGCTATGGGTCGCTGACTTCCTCCATGTTCCTGAGTCAGCACAGCTGACATGTAACCCTTTCTCCCAATTACAGACAGATTGAAACCCTTCTCATAATTTGGTAGTCCTAAACACGGACTAGTGGCCAACACATTCTTCAGTTTTGCAAAACTGGTCTCTAAACCAGGTGTCCACAGTATCTCTTCATTCATTTGCATTTTCTTACCATATATAGCTTCATGGAGGGGTTGAGCTAGCATAGCATAATCCATGACCCAGGCTCTGCAATAACCGACCATACCCAAAAAGGTCATCATTTGTTGCTTCGTGACTGGGCGTGGTAATGTCATTATGCTCTTAACTCTCTCAGGGTCTAATTTCCTGCCACTTCCAGACAAAACGTGACAGTTACTTCGTGCTGCACTCCTTACACAGGTGCAATTTTCCCGGGACACCTTGTGCCCATTTTGGCCAAATAAAACAGCAGGGCTCTTGTGTCCTGTTCACTTGCTTCTTTACTGGGAGAGGTCAACAACAGATCGTCCACGTATTGTACAAGGGTGCTGCCCAATGGGGCCACAAAAGTGGATAGATTCTCCCTCATTTGAGCTAAGAATACTGCCGGAGACTCTGCATAGCCTTGTGGCATGCGAGTCCAGGTCCACTTTTGTCCCTTATATGTGAATGCAAACCACTCCTGGCTACTTTGCCCTACTCGGATACTAAAGAATGCATTTGCCAAATCAATGACTGTAAAATAGCAGCTATCATGGGGAATGGATGACAGTACTGTAACCGGATTTGGGACTACTGGGGTACGTACATGTACTGCCTCATTTACTGCTCTTAGATCTTGCACAAAACGATAACTTCCATTTGATTTTTTAACCGGTAATATTGATGTGTTAACTGTTGCATAGGGGCAAGGGACGATTACTCCCTTTTCCACTAATGCTGCATGCACTGGGGCTATTCCCTCTTCCGCCTCCTTTCCAAGCAGATATTGATGCCTATTCGGTCTGTAAGAGGACTTTGGCTTGACTGTCAGTGGTTGTGCACCCTTTAATAATCCCACGTCGTACTTTGATTCCGCCCACAACTTGGCTGGTAACTCACTTATCCAGCTCACATTTTCCTCCATGCTTGTTTCCTCACATTTCCTCTGCACATTCACTTCCCTTTCATCCACACATACCTTAACTCGTCTGTTCACTGTGTATTTCTCGCAGTGTCCAGTCCTTGATACCCACTTGTTCCCCAACCGTTCCCAATCACACAACCTCACCATTCCTGCCACCCATGGCCCCAACTCTTCCCAGGGTACGGAGGGCCGCCTTGCTAGGGAAACATGCGGGTATGATCCTGGGACCTGGAACACTTTCTGCTGCACATTATTAAGCTGAACAGCAGCAGCACAACGATCCGCTGTCACATATATGTCTGATACCCAAATCGTCTGCTCCACCTGCTGCTTTCTCCACCATTCACACTCATAATTCATGTCCTGATCTCCCACTGAGTAGTGTGCTGTATAATGCAAATCTGTTTGTAACTGTAATCTACTATGTGTTACTTTTTCTGCCCAGTCTTGTAGCCAACACATTTCACATGGCTCTGTTAATTCCCAGCTATACAACCAGTCCCCTGTTCCTTCTACCGAGCAGGGGTACAAGCCCACACTCGGTGCCTCTATGCTAACTCCCTCAGGGGTACACGTGATTTGTGCACTTAGCTTTGATAAGAGATCCCTTCCCATTAGATTCACAGGACAAGTCATACTACTGAGGCACATATGCTGTAATTCCTTATTACCACACTTGACAGCTAGTGAGACAGTTAATTGTTCTCGCTGCGGTATGCCCAATGCCCCTATCGTTGTCACCGCTTTGCTTGACAGTGGCGCGTTTAATTTGCTTCTCTGTATCACTGACATTGAAGCACCTGTGTCTATTAAAAAGGTCAATCTCGTGTCCATAACTATTAAGTCCATTACAGGGCTACCCTTCGGTGTTGTCAACGCACATAGCATTTGCTGGCAGTGTTCCTGTAAATTTCAGCTGTCATCGTTCCAAAACTGGGGATCTCATGGATTTACGCTCCAGCCTTGCTGCTGAGGTGGCTGCCACTGTTGTTGGGCAGGAGGGGGTGGCGGTGGAGGTAGCGGTGCATTTGGGTCGTAATTGCACTGCCATTGACCATTCCTCGGGCAATTTCTGGCTATGTGTCCTGGTTCTCCACATGCGAAGCAGACAAAACCACCCCCCGGACCAGATCGCTGCCATTCCGATACTTGTCCTCTACCCCTCCCTCTGGGGTAACTTCTAGTCCGTCCTCGATCTCTTCCTCTGCTCCCGTTTCCACCTCCCACTTGGGGCTGCTTGTTGTCCCTTTCAAAATACATCAACTGAGCTCTCTCCAGCTTGTCCTTCTTTTTCTCCTTTGCTTCCCTCTGCTGTCGCTCTGCGTGTTCTGCATATGGCATAATCTTGGCCATAGTTTTCGTTTCCCAACCAATACACACTGCTGTGACCCCCAGCCTTATTTGTTCACGTAGCCCCGTGCAAAAAGCCATTCCCAACTGGTGCTCATATGCCGAAGTGTTCATTTCTATACCAGAGTATTGCTTAAAGATGGTCTGTAGGCGTTCCTTGTAATCGTGCACCAATTCTTCATCCTGTTGTCGTGTGTCCCGAATGTGGGGCCAGTCCGTTACTTTTCTAAACTTCTCTCACAAAGCTGTGCATACAGCATTGAACTGTGTCTGCATTTGTCCTCTCGGTTTGTTTGGATCCCATACCCCCTTTACTTCTTCCCAGGCACCCTTCAATGTTCGGCAAAAACACTCTTCAACTTCGGCAGTAGATAACTGATACATTTTTGTCAAGTTTCTCAGCTCCTTCTCATACTCCTCAATATTGTCCTGAGGCTTCGGTATATCTCTCAGGGCCTCCCTTAATTCATCAGGGTTCCAAGGGTGATCCACTTCAATAAATTCAGGAACCCTATTTTGTCCTGCCCCAGGATTTGGGTTGGGATAACGTATCAAAGGCATCTGCTGCCTACCCCCTCTCCTCTTGGCCTGTGTCCTCTCTCTTAGCTCATAATCCTTCTGTTCTTCCCCCAAGGATAAAGATTCCACGGCCTCCACCAAGTCATCCTGCCCCTCCGCTTCCTCTTCAGACCCAGATGACGCGCCGCTTGTTGGCGCCACACTTGGCGATGCATGTGGCTGGGGTAGCGGGACTTGGGCAGGTGGGGCCTGTATAGGTGGGGGTACCGGCTACACCTCCACCTGTGGTGGCGGTGCCTGTTGTGGGGGCGGGGCAGTCGGTGGGGGACGATACAGCAGAGGTGTATCATGGTGTTGGAACACCCTTCTCCGGCGTTCGTCATCTTCCCCATCTTGTTTCACCATTAACCCCCTCGCCTGGCTTTCCTGTCGTCGTTCCACCTCCCTTTCCCATCTTCTAAACCTTGACCAGTCTACCTTACCCCCTCTTTGTTTTCCTTTCTCCCCTTCCTCCAATGCAATTCTTGCCTCCTTTAACACATCCATACTGAATGTGCCCGTGAGGGGAAAAAGACCCCTAGTCAGCGTATGCCATCGTCCCACCTCAGAGACCGAATCCTGGCCAAACTTTTCAAACATACATTTCACAGGTCCGGACAGTATTGGTTCCGGACACAGTTTGTCTTTAGTCCCCTTATTTCCCATGACTTCTAATTTCCCCCTTTGGAACCGACCTGTATCAATGTATCGAATTCGGCCCAAGCGGGGAAATTAACGCCTCCTTTTAGTGCACAATATTATTCTTTCTCTTTATTATTTTCTCTCTCTCTCTCTCTTTACAGTGGGTATTTATTATACTTACAGTGATGATCAGTGTCGCCGGTCCCTAGGCATCACGTCCTGATGGGGAATCCCACGGCAGTTTAATTTTCCATTATCCAGGGAAAAACCCAATCACGAGGTGACACGAACCAGAGAACTGATCCTGCCGACTACGCCAAAACTGTGATCGCAAATTCTTTCACTGTAAGTATTACCCGTCCCCGTCATCACGAGGACAAAAATCACAGAGACCAGTTTAATCTTTTCTCCTTTTATTTCTTCAAGGGGTTCACATGCATGCGGGAGTTCTGCAAAGGAGAAGCTCCCCCATTATTTTTATACATTACTGAGCTACCCTTAGGCGTGGCTACAGTCGGTTTCCTCTGAGCATGCTCACAACAGATGCACAGAACTCTACTGTCAGCACTTTTCCTTATATGGAGTTATTTTCCACTTCACTTAGTTCCTCTTTCTTGGGCAGTAACAACCAGTTCTATCTAGTTCTATTCAGTTTACAAGGCTATGCCTTTCACCCTCAGGTAACCCCGTCTCAGCTAGCTCATGCAAATACACTCATTATAGCCTTTATTCAAAAATCCCTCACACCGTACCATGGACCATAGCGAGGTCCCCTCACATCCTGCCAAACAGTTCCCTTTAAATTACTAACTGCGAACCCAAAAAACCATAACTCCGATGAAACTCAGGTATTCTGTCTGAAGAAATTGCACCAGGATCTGTTTAATAGAGTCAATGGTAGCTTGCTGATCCAGTTGTTGTCTGGGGGAGCTGTCCTGATATTACTTCTACCTTCTGAAGTCCTCTGAGGAAGACGAACTGTGGCAGGTAACGTAAAGTCACATTTTTTAAGGTCTAAACAGGCTTCCATCCATATGACTGCTGTCCTGAAGGGTATTGAATCGCTAATTTACTGGGGTAAGGGGTTCTGAATTCAAGTGTTTGTTGTCTGAGGAATGGGAACAGGGGAATGTATGCCCGCCTCCTCTGCATCGTGGCAGGAGCATAACCATTATCTATGAATATGCGAGTGTCTCCAAAGGTACATTAGGGAGCATAGAAAGGTTAAGGGAGGAATAGTGAAGATTAATAAGGGAAAGGAGAGGTGGGCAGAGGGAGACAGCGAAAAGGCAGAGTTACTGAATGAATACTTTTGCTCAGTATTCACAAAAGAAGATGAGGAGGAGTTACCTAAACCAGACAATAGAAGCACTCTGGGTAGGGGGCTTGACACCAGTCTATTTACAGAAGAAAGAGTCCTGAAAGAACTCATAAAACTCAAGGTGGACAAAGCAATGGGGCTTGACAGGATTCACTCCAGAATCCTAAAAGAACTAAGGGAGGACCTAGTGACACCACTGACCACACTTTTTAACAAATCTTGGGAGGATGGGGTGGTACCTGAGGACTGGAGGAGGGCAGATGTGATTCCTCTTCACAAAAGTGGGAGCAAGGCAGAAGCAGGAAACTACAGACCTGTAAGTTTGACCTCAGTGGTAGGGAAAATGATGGAATCACTTCTGAAAGAAAGAATTGTTGAGTAACTAGAGGCCAGAGGGGCACAGGACCAAAAGCAGCATGGATTTACAGCAGGAAGGTCATGTCAGACAAATGTAATAGATTTCTTTGACTGGGTGACCAAAGTCATGAACCTGGGAGGGGCTGTGGATATGGCCTACCTAGACTTTAGCAAGGCATTTGACACAGTCCCGCAAAAAGATTGATAATCAAGTTAGCCAGCCTGGGAGTGGGTCCCAGGGTGGTAGCCTGGGTAGCAAACTGGCTGTACAACAGGACACAGAAGGTAATAGTGAATGGAACACATTCCAAAGAAGGGGGGTCACTAGTGGAGTACCTCAGGGCTCAGTACTAGGTCCAGTCCTCTTTAACATCTTTATAGGTAACGTTGCAGAGGGTCTGGAGGGAAAGGTATGCATCTTTGCAGATGACACAAAGCTCTGTAACAGAGTTGATACACAAGGGGGGTAGAAATGATGAGAAGGGACTTGGCAAGGTTGAAGGAATGGTCAGACATATGGCAACTTAGATTCAATGCAAAGAAGTGCAAAGCAATGCACCTGGGAAACAAAAACCCAGGAGAAGAGTACACAATAGCAGGGGCGGTACTAACAACAACAAAAATGGAAAGGGACCTGGGGGTAGTCATATAAGATGATCTAAAGGTGGGTAAGCAATGTGAGAAGTCAGTAAGGAGAGCCAGGGGGATACTGGGATGCATAGGAAGGGGCAACACAAGTAGAAAAAGGGAAGTGGTTATCCCTCTGTACAGACAGTTGGTGAGACCCCATGTGAAGTACTGTGTGCAGTTTTGAGGACCTCATCTACGCAAGATCATAGACAGGATGGAAGCAGTCCAGAGGAGGGCAACTAAAATGGTGCAGGGTCTGCATCAGAAAGCATATGCAGAGAGAATGAGAGAGCTTAATATGTATACCCTTGATGAAAGGAGGGACGGGGGGACATGATAGAAACGTTCAAGTACCTCAAGGGAATCAACAAAGTCCAGGAGGGTAGCATCTTTCAGAAAAAGAGATGTGTAAGAACAAGGGGGCACAATTTAAAGATAGAGGGGGGACGGTTCAGGGGTAATGTGAGGACATTTTTTTTCACAGAGAGAGTGGTGGACGCATGGAACCGCCTTCCTGGAGAGGCTGTGGGGTCTAAAACAGTGGAGGAATTCAAACATGCATGGGACAGACATAAGGCAATTATAGTGGGGGGTGGCAGGAAGTAGGCTGTTGGTTAACTAAAATCTGCAGCTTACCCAGTAGGTTGGGAAATGGGCAGACTGGGTGGGCCAAGTGGTCCTTATCTGCCATCAAAGTCTATGTTTCTATGTATCTATGTTTAAGTAGAGTTGTAATTTAGCCCAAGCCTGTTTCAAGATTAATTCTTTTGTTTCAAATGGGAGGAATCAAATAATTATTGACCTGGGGCGGGCCAATGGTAGTGTAGGTTTTGGGCCAAGTGCCCTGGGAAGTCTCTCGATCTCAAAACTAAAATCTGTATCAAGTTCTAAAGTCTCTCGCAAATAGTTTCTACAAAAGAGTGTAGATTCGAGCCCTCGCTATTTTCAGGTATCCCATAGATTCGAAGGTTTTTGCGGCTACTATGATTTTCAGCATCCTCCTGATGCTCTACTGTAAGCTGACAGAGATGGGCTACTTGATTTAAAATGGATTGCAGCTGAGAAATGGTTGAGGCCTGCTCCTGCGTGCGCTGATCCAGGGAGGAGACAGACGAGTGAAGCACCATGAGTTCTTTTTGAAATGAGTCCTGAGTTTGTTTGAAGGACTGAAAGTCCGATTTAAATTCTTGAAGCTCTTGTAAGATTTTATCCAGTTTAGTTTCCATTTTGGATGGCTGTTGCCCCTTAGTTTTTGCTGCATGTCTTGACACGAGAGGCCTGGGTGGAAATTACGGAGGTCCCCAAGTCAGTTCCTTCTCCCTCAGATATCTCAGTATCCGGACGAATTGCAGCACATCTGTTGGATCCCCCTCGAAAGTTATTGGTAGCCATAAAGTTTCAAGACTAATATTCTAAATTCTATCGCAATTGTGGCTTGTTTATCAATTTTAAAGGGAGGTACGAAGCAAGAGCTCATGGGCTAAGCTGCCATAGGACCGCAAGCTGCACCGGAAGCCAACATATATTTCTTAATTCTTAAAATGTTCTCCTGAGACAGAAGTTAACAGTGTTAATATAATACTGCTGCTACAATGTTACTCAAGTCTCCCTCTTAGACAGTCTCTCTTGTAAAGCACTTTAGTACACACGAGTACAATCGCAATATATAAATTTCTCACTTCTTGAAACTTTCTCCTGAGCCAGAAATTATTAATTGTATTAATGCACTGCTGTTGCTGCTGTGCTGTTCAAGTTGCCATACTCCCAGAATTTTTCTCAAATACCACTATTAATATTTTATGCTATTACATGGTGCTGGGATGTGTCAACCCCTTGCCGCAGCCATTATTGTAATGCATTTTGAGGAAAATTGTGTGAAAAGCAATATATACTGGAATTTGGTGCTCCTACAAATATTTCAACAACAGAAATTAATATGTCATGCTGATGCATGGTGCTGCCATGTATCAGTCCCCCACCACAGCCTTTCTTGTAATGCACATAAGTGAAAATTGATTGAACAGCACAGTATACCAAAATGTAGTACTCTGAGAATTTTCTCAACTAGCAAAATAAATATATCAACTGGTACATGCCACTACTGTACACGATGCTTCAGGGTGCTGCCCTGTGTCAGTCCCCTGTCGCAGCACTTCCTGGATGATCATAGCACTCTGTTAGCCACACTCGGAGACCTTGGGCTGATTAACTGCTTTCTAAACTGGTTCACTAGCTATCTTATTGGTAAACTCTAATGCATAAAAACCAATGGACTCCTTTCCTCTTCCATATCGATAACTACAGGTGCACCCCAGGGATCCATTCTTGGACCCCTGTTATTCACAATTTACATCAAATCCCTTTAACGACAACGTCTATAACTCCAGACTCCACTTTTTTGTGGACAATACCATCGTTTATACATCCAAACCACCATTGTCAGACATCATCACAGAACTACAATCTGATTTTAGTCAGTTGGAGCGAAAACTGCTAAGATCAAAACTATTATTAAACGCCAAGAAAACTAAAGTTATGTACTTTTTACCCCTGTATCCTCCAACTTCTTAACGTGGCTATGCCACACCGGTACCTACTATATACTAACCTTACTAGGAGACTCACTAGACTCAGTTGATAAATTCAAATAGCTAGGGGTATGGTTAGATAGCAAACTATCCTTCACATACCACATTGAATCCCTCACAAGGAAACTGAAAATGACTTTTTTTTTCTTCAGAAACAAATCCATTTTTCCCTTAGATGCTATGAAAAGGCTGGTTCATGCCACCTTTTTTCCCTTTCTCGACTATTCGGATATCATTTATAGTAGTAGCATATTAACCAATCTTCATAAGCTTGATATCCTGTTTCACCATGAGATCCACTTTATAATTAATGCACCCTGCAGAACCCACCATTGTGCCCTTTACGCGGCTGTAGGTTGGGCTTCCCTGGCTGCAAGAAGGATGCTACACATTAGTATCTGGGCTCCTACAACATTTCAGAACAAAGTCCCTTCCTACATCACCTCCCCTTATCATCATTATCATAGCTCCCACCCCCTTAGAAAAATACTTTCACACTACTAAAAGTACCCAAGCTGTGTTTAGCCACGTATTCCCACCCACCAGGAACAAACTACAAGCTACATTAAAATTCCCTGAACCGGTCTCCTTAAATGCATTTAAAACCCTAGCCAACAAAGCGCTTACAGAAAGTTGCCACCATTAAAGCACCTAGTAGCCCTCCTAGCAGGTAAGCTGTTATAGTCTCATAAAGCACATGAATATAAACTTCTTTCATGTTTCCCCCTTTTCTCCTTTCCTGCCTCTTGGCTTAGCTCCTGAAATGTATATAATTTAGCCATAACTCCCCATCTACTGTACATTGTTAACCTCTCTCAACACTGTTCAAACTTGATGTATCACAATTGTATTATATTGTATTACTGTACATTGTTTACCTGTCTCAACCCTGTTTGAACTTGATGTATCACAATTGTACTCTATTGTATTGTATTGTAATATCGTGTATACTTTGTACCAAGTTGTCCTACCAGGACCTCCTTGTAAATGAGCTGCTCAATGGAGTTTTCCTGCAAATAAACTTGAACTTGAACCTTATTGTCAGGATATTTTCTGCCTAGAATATCAGTAAGTAACTGTTTAAAATATTGTATTAGGTCTGATCCTTCAATCTCCTTCAGCTACCCCTGTTAATTTTAGGTTGCCTCGGCTAGCCCTCATTTCCATTTCTTCTATTTTATTCTAAAACAGATCAAATTAATTTTACAATGATTTAATGACCCCCCTTCACGGTGTGTCACCTTTCAAATCAGATTTTTTTTTGTTCCATTTCTTTGTTAGAGGCACACAATATACCAATCTAAGTAGAAAACCAGAATTTTTATCTTTAATTTTGTTTTTCAAATGAGGTTTCAATTTTGGCTAAACCCAGTCTCATCTCTGGGAGCAACATTTTTTGTTTCTCCCCCAATTTAGCATCTGTTTTTCCCACCATTTTTCTACACGCACAAACCATGATATTAGTTATTTTGGGTTCTATATTATTTTAAGGAGATTTCAGTTACACTAATATATGAAAGGCACATGTTTCTTGAATATTATTTACTTTTCCAGATGTCGAGGGTGTGCAATTCACACCTGCAACAAAAGCAACATGCGGCTCCCTTGTATCTATTTACCTAAACCTTGTTCTTCAGTTATCAAAATTAGAATTTCTCTTATATCATTAACAAACCTAAATTTGGGGGGGGCATTAAAAACTAAGTAATAGATTAGTATAGAGCAAGGAGCTTTTACAAACAAGAATAAATAAAAGAAAAATAAAACCAAAGGGAAACAGTGGCCCTAGGTGTGTGGCAATGTTAAACCACTAGCTCTTAATTCAGATTAATCACTTACCTCTCTTCTAGATTCCTTTTCCTCCCACATTCATAATTTTCCACTTCTTTTCAGAGAGTTCTTTACTTAGTAACTTATGTATCTACCTAGTCCTTAGGCTTTAGTTCCTGATATGTTGTGACCTATCAGGATACAAGAGGGCAGGCAGCATAAAATGAAACAAACTCTGCTCAGAGCCAATATGTCTGCAAATTGATGGTGGTTTTTAATTTTGATCCCAAATTTAGAAGATAGTCATTTTATGATTGTTCTTATAAATGACATGTAGCATTTATAGCATATTGGCCAAAATGTCATTATGCACGACAAGTGCAAAAAGATATCTTGTCCAGGATTTAAAAAATGACACCTGTCACATTTATGAGGTGGTGTTGAAAAATGGATATGTTGCAAGTCTGGAGTCAAAATATTGAAGATTAACAAAGTTATGAGTGAATGTTGCAATGCTGTACTTTTCAATCATAACTTGGACATTTTACCATATTTGTACACTGAATTTTCTTATTACTCTACCTTATGAACCCCATAGGTGAACATTTTCAAATCCCTGCCAAAATGTGATTCTGTGCTACTAAAACCACATTCCACTCCACAGGTGCAAAAATATATTTTGTCCAGGATTTGAAAATGATGGCTGCCATGTATGAAAAAAGGGCAAGTTTGAACTTTTGGGGTAAAATATTTAAAGTAGAGATGCAGTGAAATAAAAGTTCACCAGCAGAGTGCGGCAAAATCAATGAATTTAAGCTGTATTGATTTCCGCAATTGCAGTGAAATTTCACCCGAAATTTGGCCCACCTCAGAATGCTGGCTGGTGGTCTCTAGTGGTCTCCCCTGCTGCTCACCAGCCCACATTTTAAACTGAATTCTGAATTTTTCCCTTGTGCCTATTAACCCCCTTCGGATGACCACCAGCCCAGAGTGAATAAAGAAAGCTCCCCCGTTTATTCATTATTATCAGGATTCCCCCCAGACCCCCAATCCTAAAAAGATTAATTACCCACTCCCTGGTTTCTAGTGGAGTCCCACCACCTCACCCTGTCATCAGATTGCACCCCCCACTCCCCCAGAACACCGATTGGGCCACTGGCACAGCCCTCCACTCACCTCCATGGCCGGCACCCCAACTGAGCACTTCAATGAATAAGCGTGTGCATGTATAAGCACATACTTCTTCATTGAGGTGCTCAGTTGGGCTGCTGATTATGGAGGTGAGTGGAGGGCTGTGCTGGTGGCCAACGGGTTCTGAGGGAGCAGGGGAACGCTATCTGATGACAGGATAGGGTGGTGGAGCTCCACTAGACACCAGGGAGTGGGGAATAATTTTTTTTTTTAGGATTGGGATCATGGGGATCCTGATAATAATGAGTGAATGGGGGACTTTTTATATTCACTTTGGGCCAGTAATCGACCGGGGGGTTAGGGGGTCCACTAGGCACCAGGGAGCATGGAGTGAATTTTTTATAGGATTGGGAGTCTGGGGGGATCCTGAAAATAATGAGTGAGTTGGGGGGAGGCTTTCTTTATTCACTTTGGGCTGGTGATCGGCTGGAGAGGGGACCACTAGACACCAGGTGGAATTAATTTTTAAATTTGGGCCGGTGAGCAGCCCGGGGGTGGGGTAACCAGTATTTCACCTTTGGGTGGTGAAATTATACCTGGGCATGGTGAAATTTTGCTGGCTAAAGGGTGAAATTTTGCTTGCTCCATGGGCAAAATTTTGCTTTCTGTCTGGCAAATTTTTTCACGTAATGCCCCAAATTACGTGTAATATTTCACTGGCAAAAGGTTCCAATTTTGCACAACACTAATTTAAAGTTACTGAAGTTATGATAAAGCTTAGAATAATTTATTTTCAACATATATTCATAAATGTGTCATTTTTAAATGCTGTTACCCCAAATTTTTAACATAGCCTTCTTATGACCCACCTCATAAACAAAGGTAGTGAAAATTGCAAATCCTGCCCAAAAACATGATTTTTCCAAGTGACCATGAAATCACCTTTTGGGCCTGATTTGCATAATTCCACTGCCATTGGTTTGGAGGTGGGCTCCCAGAAAGCCCATGTTGAAAATTTGGGGTAAAAATATGCAAAAGGAACAAGGTTACAGTATGTCTCAAAGTTGAAAACTTCTTTTGAAATAGATTGAACTGCACTTACCTTAGTTTCTCATATTGCAGATGCTGGTTGCAGCAGCAAGATGTGTCTTTGATCAGACAGTGGATCTTCACCCTGTGACCTGTTCTGGAGAGTGTGAGAGTGTGGAGGTGTACTGAGGGGGTGGGGTGGTGAGTGTCGAGTCAGAGGTCTGGGTGGCAGGGGTCAAATCGGTGAGTGACTATTTCCTTTTTTACAGGTTTAAAGAGAGAGATAGAGAGAGAGAAAACAATAATAAAAATCAAGAGATGGTTTTCTTCATTAGAGGTCCCAGGATGGTGATCAGTGATTGGGGGTGCCACTAGATACCAGGGAAACATATAGGGAGATAGGGATTGGAGGACAAGGGTGCCAGTAGACACCAGGGAAACATATAGAGAGATGGGGATTGGAGGACGGGGCATCACTAGGCACCAGGGAGACATATAGGGGATGGAGATCAGAGGGTGGGGGGTTCAACTAGACACCAGGGAAAATTACATTAATGTGAGGATGGGATTAGAGAATGGCGGGTACCACAAGACACCAGGGAAAATTACATAAATATTGGGCTGGCAATTGGAGTGAGTGTGCCGCTAGACACCAGGGAAACTTATACAAATATGGGACTGGTGATCTAAGAATGGGGGGGGTGCCACTAGACACAAGGAAAACACTATACAAATATGGGACCAGTGATTGGAGGGCACGGGGTGCCACCAGACACAAGGGAAATACTATACAAGTGTGAGGCTGATGATGGGAGGGTGGGGGAGTGCCAGTAGACACCAGGGAATAATCACATATATAATGGGGGCAGAGATTGGAAGGTGGAAGACCAGGGTGGCAGAGGTCCGATCAGTGAGGGAATGTTTGTTTTTTATAGGTTTAAAGAAAGAGAAAAACAGAGAGGGATGGTTTTCTCTATTACAGGTCACATTTCAAAAATTATTACAGGGATGGCAGTTGAACATGGAAGTGAACTGGAAGTGAGTGTGGAGCAGGAAAATAATGTGCCAGTGGAGGGTGGTGGAACAGCACTGTGGTCAATGGAGAGGACTGCATGTGCTTCAACTCTACCATGGAAGGGCACAGTATAGGTATCCAGTAACGTGCTTCCACTGTCGCCTCTTTCTACTGTGTTAGAGTAGTACATCAGCGTAGCTCTGCTATGCAGCTGTAAAAAGAGGAACAGCTATACAAATGAAAAAATAGCATAGCATTGGGAACAAAGAGCAAGATAATATCTCCCTTACACCTTAGCAAAAGACTCCTAAATCCCAAGTGCTTTACTTATGATAATCAGTGTAGAGAAGGATTCTTACAGAAACAGTAAATCTCACCAATCGGTTGCATCTCAACCCACCACAGAAACAGTAATGGTTGAATAAATTCTGCAAGCCCACCCCCAAATTAATCAATAGTACAGTCAGTTGAAACACCTCAAATCCCACCTCTGACAGCTCAACTGGTCTCCTATATTTAACACTTCTGATGTCAACTCAGCCTTAGATTTTTTTATCAACTCCTTCAATGCTGCCTGTGACACCTATGCCCCTTTCAAAAGGTGTAAAATCAAAGGCCTTTGCAATCCTTGGCTTTCTACTGAACTACTCAAGGATCTGAAAGCAAGGGACTTCCTCTGGTTTCGGACATAGGCCACTGGTAATCAAGCTGATATTCAGCACTACAAACGGGTATGAAACGACTGCACTAAATCAATCCACCAGAAAAAAAATGCATATTACAGAGATACCCTCACGAACACCTGGGGTAAGGGAAAATCCTTCTGGGGCAATCTTAAAGAAGTAACTGGGAAGCAACCAAAAACCTCACCTACCATGTCGGTCATTGATGGTGGCATAACTCTCGACCCTACCACAATTGCAAATACTTTCAATACTGCATTCTCTGACCTCAGTAGTGTTCTCCCTTCAGACTTCTTTAATGATTACCACCCTCCTTCTCCTACCCCCAGCTCACAACCCCCTCCCTCCAACTGCCCACCATTCTACTTGAAGGAAGTCAGGGTGCATGAGGTCCGTAAATATGTCTCTAATGCAATCACCAAATCCAGAACCAGTGGGGGCTCACTCGACCTCAAGCTGGTGTCCCTCACCCTTGATGAAGTGCTACTTCCACTAACAAAAATTTTCAACCTCACCCTCGCCCTCAGCCAGTTCCCCGACAGATGGAAATTAGCCACAGTAACCCCAGTCCACAAAAGTGGGGACAAGGATCTGCATGTGAACTACCAGCCTATCTCCATACTTCCCCCCCTCTCTAAGGCCATTGAACATATGATATCTGACCAGCTAATGGAATACCTGGACAAACACACCATCCTCTGCCCCCAACAACATGGTTTCCATACAGGTCACAGTACTTCAACGTCCCTCCTTGAATTCACCGGTGCTATCCACAGCTCGTTGGACAACAGCCTCCTAATGGGGTCAGTCTTCATTGACCTGACCAAGACTTTTGACACTGTACATCATAATCTATTAATCACACAGCTACGTTCTGCTGGGATCTCACCTGAGTCCACTACCTGGTTCAAGAGCTAATTGGAGAACCACTCCCAAAGAGTGTAACTAGCTGATGTTCTCTCAGATGCACGTCCTGTTCACTCAGGAGTTCCTCAAGGCTCCATTCTTGGGCCACTTCTTTTTAGCTTCTTTCTGAATGATCTTCCACAATCGTGTCCAGCCTAAATTCTCTTCTATGCTGACGATGCCGTCATCCTCTCCACTCACAAGGATCTAGGCCACCTTCAAAAGAATCTACAGCTTGCCTTCACCTCAATTGAAACTTGGTTTAGTACACATAAATTGGTTCTCAACTACAAAAAAAACAAGTCCATGCTCTTCTGCAGTCTGCACAACAAACACGGACTCAATCCCATCGCGATCAAAAACTGCCTTGGTGCAACCCTTGAACAGGTTCAATCCTTTAAATATCTAGGTATTACCATTGATTGTAACCTATCGTATGCTACGCACACTGACAACATTGCCAAGGCTGCCAACACTCGCATGGGCCTACTCTTCAGGCACAGGCAATGCCTTACCTCAGATGCCTTAAGGATTGCAGTACAGAGCTCAGTAATCTCAATAATCTACTACGACCTGATCATCTACAGCTCTGCCTCGGCCACGCCCTCAGGCGCATATCAATTGCACTAAACAAAGCTTGCCATCTCATAACCAGAACCCATCGCCTCACCCAGATGTGTGATCTCTACATACAGATTGGGTGGCTTAAACTTTCAAACCGGATCAAGTACCAAACCTGCCTTGTGACAAAGAAAATAACACTAGGCCTTGCTCCCCCAGGTGTCCAAGTGCTCCTCTGCCCAACGCGGACTACTTGCATTACCAGGGGCTCTGAATACCAGCTTCTGGATATCCCACTTTTCTGCACCACACAAGGGCAAAGATCATTTGTGCACAGAGTTTCCAGCTGGTTCAATGGTCTCAAAATTGACATCGCCTCAATGCCAAAGCTTGTTCCATTCAAATCCAGTCTCCATCACACCCTGTCTCCATCTAGCTCCTGTTACTGTCCTTCCTAATTGTTCTCCCCTCTCTTCTTTGCTCTTTTCACCTAGTACTTAACCCTCTCCCCCTAAACTCCCTCTCCCATACACCCAGTCATCCTCCCCTTCCCTCCTCCCACCCTTCTTCCCTACCCCCCTGTAGCACTTTAATTAATATTTGACAAGTGCCTATGACCACACCCCCATAGTGTGTCTCTCCTCCATACCATGTCAACCCTGTTACCAGACCTCCTTCTGGCATTTTTGCCACTGTATTGAATGTATAAAACTGTATGTAACTGCCTGTAACCCACTGTTATTCAATGTCTTGTTTCAATTGTATCTCAACTAACGTGAAACCTTTGTAAACAAGCTTTGGCGCAAAGGTACTTGTAATCCTAGATTTAAAAAAATAAATAAATAAATCTCACCAATCATTTGCATCACAACTCACAATCAGACACATAGAACAAAAAAAAAACACAACCATTGAGTTACAGTACAATTCAAAATAGAAAAAAAGAGAGAGTAGCCAATATCTTACAAGTGGAAGCTGTTGCTGCTTTTCCATTTTTTCATATTGGAATTGACTTATTTTGTAATGAGGTCAGAAATAGTGAACCACGACTACTGTATTGAGTATGCTTGCATGCTCAGGAGCATCTAGTGGTTGGCTCTTTTTTTTTCAGCTAGTACAACTTAGTACAGCTACTAAAAAAGGAAAAAGGCATGACAATCATTCACAAAAATGCTCTTCTGCCAGCTCTTAAACAAGCTCCCAAGGGAAGCAGTGCAAGAGGAGTGTGCTGGATCTTTTTGGATCAGTTTCTCATGGAGAATAACTTTTTGGGTGCAGCATCTGATTAATTGGGGAAGGTTCTCTGAGGTTTCCAATTCTAACATTTCAGATTGACACCCCACCTGCTCTTGTTTACCCTTCCTCTTAACTTCCCCTGGTCTTGCCTCAACCATCATTGACTGGGTCTCAAGATGGTCTCTATTACTTGCCTACTGACTGCACTTCCTCATCACCACTGCTCTTCCATCTGCACAGGGTTAGGTTTAAGCACATTTTCTGGTCTCTCACCTGGGTCATTTAGTAACTGCATGCTGTGGATTGTTCTTTTCCCTTGCACTTGCATCTGGCATCTCATTTTGTGCTGTGACTGCACTAACCTATTCAATTTTATTTTTTTGTACCTATTTATTTTTGAACCTAAGTAATTACCAAATGTTGCGTAGTTGGTTTGTTTCATGTATTGTGCTGTGCTTCTCCTGTTCTCCTGTTTCCCTACCCTGGGTCACACCTGTAAATGAGACTTGACTCGGTGTTTCTCTCATAGTTACCAATTTTCAAATGGATAAATAAATGACTGAAAGTCCCAAGCTGCTCACTGCCACCCTGCCGGAGAGTCAAAGCACAGACACAGAACCCAACTCCTTAACTATGTTATGGAGTTAACACTCCACATGTGCAGTATTTATAACCGAATGCTAGAAAAGAACAGAGCCATAAACAGTTGCTAAAGCTCAACTGGTGCAAACTCAAAATCCAAGATACAGATGCGCATAGAGTAGTTGCACTTGCAGTCTGATAGGAACAAAATAAACTACAAAAGTAAAATAAGCATCATAGTAATTTATTAACCCAGTTGAGAGAGTAGCACTAGTAGCCCCAGTGCTTTGGATCTGTAGCATGACCTTTCATCAAATGGCATGACTTCAGTAGCAAACCTATAAATTTAAATACAGGTAGTTATTAAAATTGTAGGCAATATATAATACAGTAAACTATTACTGTCCTAGCACATCTGATAGAAGCCATCATACATATATACCTATAACACCAACAAAAAAGTCCCAGTGAACAAAAAATTGAGAAAGTGTGTCGAATGATAGTCAATGATATAAAGGTGCAAGGAAATAAAAAGGTTAAAATACTGGAGTGCCACAGAGTTTGTGCTTTATGTGATCATCTGTGATTGTCCGAAAATGTATGTTGGATGCACTGTGCATCCACTTTGCAGATGTATTCAAGAGCATGTTCACTGTATTAAATCTGCTGCACAATTCCTTCACCATATGGATGGGGTAGCCAGAAGGAGGCACCCATAGAAATGGGAAGAGAGAAAGTGTTGGCCCTCAGATTGGGGATGCCCCAAGGAGGTAGGAAGAGGCCCTGAGCAGAGGATGCAGCAGCTGCTGGTGAGCACCTCTAATGTTGGGGGGGGGGGGTAGACATGGGAGTGAGGGAAGAAAGGGAAAGGGAGGTGAACTGCTTGAGAGGTACTTTGGCTTGGAGGGATGGGGACTGGATCCAGAGGATCACTAGGGAAGCAGGAGATGGGAAAGAGCTAGATGCTATTGTCCACTTGGGGACAGATGGTCTGGCAAGGGACAGGGTAGGGTTGATACATGGAAATTTCAGTTAACTGGGTAGAGACCTCAAGCAGGTGGCATACATGGAGGTACAAAAGGGTTAAGTGGCTCATCCAAAGTGAAACAGTGAGCAGGGTCTGAGCCTGTGATTTCTTTGTTTTCAAGATGATGTTCAAGCCACTAGACCACACTGACTGTTGGGCATCACACCATGAGGTGCTGGTGCTATACTATCCCATACCCCTGTGCCTGTTGCAAGCCAGCATGTTAACAGCAGCAAACCCTGTCAGTGCCACCTTACATCTGGATGACTCATTGGCATTGAGACATAGTTGCTGGAGGAGACTTCTCCCCATACAGCTAAGTCTAAGCTTTGAGTGTGGCACTTTTTAGTGGTGGTGTAATGGGTGCCCCTTTACACAAGCACTTACACTGCCACTGATTGCAATTGTGCATGGGGGTCCTGATGACACATTGATTTGTGTTACAATATTTTTCTATGTTAATCTTTCACTACGGAAAAAAGGATTATCCATGTATTACAACCTCCACTTGCATACTTTGTGACCCTGAACAAGTCACATAACCTTTCCTGTGCTCCTAGTACTCCCCTAAAAACAGGCCTAGGGCCTCATGGACCTCCCCTGGGGTATCCCGTGACATGCATGACTGCAACTGAGTGAACAGTAAAACGGTGAATCAACTACGGTGCATGTCATGGGGGCTACCCATGAGGTAGGACGACCTGATGGGGTGGGTTGGCGCATATAGCAACAGCATGTCGCTACACGTATGCACGCGGGGGGTGGTGGGAACAAGCACACTCAGTGAGGGGTGGGAGAGGTTTTGAGGGGTGGTGCCATGGTGAGCTGCTGAGCTGGTCCCATGGCATGGTGGATGGGTTCATGGCTTGGGTGGGCAGGGTGCTGTGTTTGGGTCTGGGCACAGGTACATTTTTGTTGTGCCCTGCCCCAGTTTTTTTTTGTAATGTTTTGCACCCCCCCAACATGCACTCCCCTGGAGTTGAGAATCCTTAAGTAGGGGGGTGCGGGTGCCATTTTGCTGTGCACCGGGGAGTCAGAGTTCTGAAACTGATTTTCGGCTTTCTGACTTCGGCATAATGGCAATTGCCTTTTGGCAGTCGCCGTTATAACATGGAACCCTTTCTTGGTTACCTAAGAATGTTATAAAATCCATAAGAATTAATATATGGAAGGTAACTTTTCCCTTAATTGATAGAATGTCATTAAAATTATGAAACAGCATTGCTCTGTCAAGCTAGAAATTATCTGACATCAGATTACCATAACCTGCAACTCCACCTTGCGATTATGTGACATCATAAACCACACAAACTTTGCTCTTGTGATTTATAATGTCACCAATCCCTGTAATTGTCATTGATACTAATGGTGCTTAAAGAGATTTTCTGATTTCCAGAAAAAAATAATCATTGTTGGCATCAGGAGAACTCAGTTACACAACATTACCCCCAAATTAGAATTTCAGTACCTTCCTTTTTTTATTACTGAAGACACTGTCATCATAACAGCATATTTTTTCTTTTGACTTCATCTGTTCATATTGCTTATGACTGCTGTGAAATCATTATCCTGCACTAATGACATCACCAACAGTTGCCATGGACATAATTCTGATGTCACAAGCAGAGGATTATGACTTCAAAGCAAGAAAAGTATTAGGGACAGATAAAACTGAAGGGGCACTGTGTCTGTTTTATTTAAAGTCTTTTGGAGTAAATAATGTTATATCCAGAAACTCATGTTTTTTTAATCATATGAGATTTGAATTATGCCAGTGCCAAGAAAAATTCTTTTGCAGAAACCTGAAAAATCACTTTGAAGTAATTTGCAAGTTTCCTGCACAAAAATGCAGTTGCCATTCATAGGACTCAAATCTCATAATATGCCTCACATTTTTGAATTTTAGAGCATTCCGTTTTTGGTTTTTTTTTTTTAACTTAGCCTGGTGCTCCCACGGTACCCCTCCCTCCTTGACCTGGCACTGCAACCTGGCTCCCACCGGGTGGCAGACATGAGTTGGGGAAACCTCTCATCCCTTCCCATAGAGAAGAGCTGCATCACAACTGCTCAATCGTGACTCCTCCCCCTCCCCATGGCTGACCACTGGTGGCCCATGCTCACTCCTGAACTTGGGTCACCAGCATGGCACGAGGTGTGGTGTCCAGCGCCACAACCCTCTGTGCCACCAGGCCAGCCACAGCATTCCATTCTTGATTAAAAATTACATGTACATGTTAATCAGCTCTTTGTTCCTTAGACTTATTCCATTTTTTTCTGATTTTCCTACTCTGAAGTCACAGTCCTACAGTATGCTTGTAACTTCAGAATAATTTTCCATGGTAGTTGTGCTGCCATAAGCAGAGAATTATGACTTCAAGGCAGGAATGAGCAATGTGAACAGAAATAGATTAGTTGCCTTATTGGTCCTTGTAAGAACAGATCCAGAAGCAAATGGTCTGATACCTTTTATTGGACCAACATAGATGTTACAAAAAGAAAACAATGTCTAAGCTTTCGGACCAACCAAGTCCATGCACATGGATGTTGTATATGTACATGCTCATTCATTGATTTCTCAGTGGGCAGCCAGCCATGGAGGAGAGCAGAGGGCTGTGCTGGTGGCCTGCTCCATTTTGGGATGGAGGAGCAGGGTAGGACACTAATTGTCAGGGTGGGAGGGGGGTCATGGCCCACTACTTAACATGATGACTACTACAATACACTGGGTCCACTCTGTCAGTAGACCACCAAGGATTGTGAGTAGAGTTGGGGAACTCAAGTTTAAAAAAATTATTATATATTTTATTTTATACATATGGGGATTGGGATCGGGGTCTGGGGATAGGGAGGGAGGGGTGTTCATTATTACCGCTAGACCACCAGGGAGTAGGGACTTGGGGGACTTAAGTTTAAAAACAAATACATCTATATTTTGTTTTATTCTATGGAGATCGGGATCTGGGTCTGGTGATGGAGGGGGGTCATTATTACAACTAGACCACCAGGGAGGATATTTTATTAAATGAATATGGGGGATAGGAATGGGGGTTACTACAAATAAAGTACGTAGGCATGTTATGAGTATCTGTAGTCTGACATGGGCAGGTAATCGGGTCAGGGAAGAGACCTTTAGCCACCAAAATGTTTTATTTTTTTAATCCGGTGGTGAATTGATTGGCCATCAGTGGGGGGGTGGTATTTAACACACTGGGCGGGAAAACATAGCATGGGGGGTATTTAACATGTTGGGGGGGCAGAACAGGGTGATATTTTTTGCCATAAACATTCAGAAGTTTTCTGATCCGCCACAGGTAGAAGCTTGGAAACTTCCGCAAAAGTTGTCAAATTTCGCAAAAGTTCCACTACAGTGGAAATGGCAACTTTTACACACCTCTAAAACTGAGTGACATGTAGGTGGTACTCTCCTCTATATATGCCCTGATGTTTAGATAAAACACTTTAGCGATACAATAAAATATCTTATAAAATGGGTCTACAGGTTCCTGCATCCTGATTGGCTGACTGGCACCTCTGGCCATGTCCTTATCAAGGCATTTTGTGCCTACTGATACCTCTTCAGCCAGTCAGGACCCTTTACAAAAGAAATCAGTGTGCCTCAGTCTGCCAAATGAACCTTCCTGGTTGAGCTGTAGAACAGTGACTACCCTGTCTCGCCTGCCCTCCACACATACACAAGTGCAGCGCATTAGCTTTTTTAATTTACAAAAGTCCTAAAATACTCCAAAATAAAACTCTGACCTGTGGTTCTCCAGCAAAAAAAGAAAGGCAACCACAACCAAACCGAATGATGGCACATGCTGCCACAAACGCGTCTTCCAAGTAAAAGTCCATACCCACTCATCCGCTTGCTGTCTTACATGCCATTTTTTTTAAGTAAAATATTTATTTAATACTTCAAGACTTTCATTATTATCACAGAGCAAGTGCCCAATGTTAGAAACTGCTATTTTACAAGCGTTAAGTATGGCCCCTGGCAAGGAACATGCTCACTCTGAAAAAAACACCCTATCTGCTCTGCAGCAGAGACAAACTTAATTAAAATGTATGTGTGCCAGTCAGGAATACAATGTGAGGGGAGATGGAGACTTTCATTATTTTCACAGAGTGAGTGCTCAATGTTAGAAACCACTATTTTACAAGTGGTAAGTACAGCCACTGGCAAGGAGCCCACTCATTCTAAATGAAAGGAGATGCTGGTTCTGAAAGAAACATCCACTCTGCTCGGTAGCAGAGACAAACTTAATTAAAATGGGTGTTTGCCAATGAGTATAAAAAAATATAAAATGGTATGTGCCATTCAGGAAAATAGCATGAGGAGAGATGAACAACCTGACCAGTACCTGTGTGTAGTGTGTGTGTGGGGAGGAGTAGCGCCCTGTACTGGCCATCAGAAATTACCATTGGGGAACTATTTTTACTGTTTCAGTATTAAATGTCAGTTTTTACATTTTTTGCTATTTTCTTTTTCTTTTTTTTATTGTTAGTTACTTGGGGACCCATTTTATAAGCACAATAACACACTCTGAGGTGTGGGTTATCTCCTGATAAGAGCACGCCCAGGTGCATAAGGCACATTGCACAAGTGCTTCATGCCTTATAACACACCAGGGTGTGCTCTTATCAGAAGGTAGCCCACACCTTGTCATGTGTTATTGCTGCATAGAAAATGCATCCAAACCACAGGCAATTCTCCTAACCTGTGAGATCCTAAAAGAAAGGAAAATGATGTATATGGGGTATGCTAAGAAACCAAATTTAGATTTTAAGAAATTATCCATTACTAATCATTGCAGTATCCTTCTGTTGCATCAGCTGTAACTGTATGGGATGTACAGTATGCAAGCAAGCTAAAAAAAAGTCCACCCAGGCTCGCTGCAGATAGCCTGTACTAAGGTGGGGTAAGCAATATAGTACTAAAGACATAACAGGAAAATTGGCACTTGTTATGCTTATGCTGCAGACTGCAATAGAAGAATAAAAAGACACAGACTGTACAATACCATCAGATCTTGTGTCTAAGAAGCTTTAATGATATGCAGAAATTATTTTCAGTGCTGAAAAGGCATAGCAGCACAACAGTCTAATAAAGAAAAATATTAAGGAGGGTTTCCAATTTCCATTCCATTTTCATTTTTTTATTTTTTATCCTTGTGAGCCTGATGAGCAAACTGGCCATTTTCACAGGTGACAAGCTGAAGACAAGAAGGTTATATGGCAAGTTATTAGGAAAGCTCACACTGGATGGCTTAAGGGGTAATTTCAAAATACTAATAGCCACCTCACTGAAACATGGGCAATATCAGCAGAAAAGGAAGTCCATCTAGCCTGCCCAGTTATACCCTACCCTACCCTATCCTAAGACCTATTGTTTAGACATTGTTTTTGCCTTTGCATTGCCCTTTGACCCTTGCCTTACTGCTGCCCATCTCTGTAACTATTAAGCTATTCAATGGCTCAGCAACTCTCTGTACAAAAACATTTTGTCATGTCCCTTCTGTTTCTGCCCCTACCAGCTTCTACTCATGTCCCTCTTTTTTGACTTGCCATCCATGCTGAATAATTAATTGCAATTTATCTCATTCATTTTTTGCAGAAACTTGAAGATATCTATTGTACTGGCCCTCTGCCTTCTGGCCTTTAGCAAGTACATGTTAAGGAATGTGACATGCTCTTGCTAGAGGCCAGAACGCAGAGGATCTGCCATGTTGACCCTGAAACATGTTGGTTACCCTACAACACACCTTCTCCAGTGTGTCTTTGTCCTAAGGTGGGAACTGCAGAACTGGGCAAATCTTTCAGATGTGGCCTTACCAGTGATCTGTAGAGAAAAGTATTACATGTTTCCTACTGCTGTCGAGACCTATTCCAACCTAACCCATTGTGATAGTAAAATTACAGGCGTTTGCTACAGACCCCAAAATACTGGTATGAAAGTTAACCAGGATATCATAACAGAAATGAAAAAGGCCTGCAAAAAAGTGGGTGTGATCATTGTAGGTAATTTTAATTACAATGATTTTGACTGGGTTTCTATGACAGCCAGCAACAGACCAAGTTCTTCCTTCTTTACAGCCAGTAATGAATTAAATTTAGTATAACATGTAACCACTCCAACATGAGGAGTTAATATTCTGGATCTGGTCCTAAGCTCAGAGAATATCAGCATAATAAACTGGCACACTACACTACCACTGGGTAATAGCGATCATGCTTGTATTCTATTCACCACCATGGGAAACCACAAAAAAATTAGGGATCATGCAGAAGTACTTGCATATCATACGGCAAACACAGAAGGAATAAATTCTACAACTAAAGGTATATGAAAGGCAAAAAAGAAAATGGCACCTTCTCAAAAGCTAAACATAAAAGTTTTACTTATTTTTAAGCCTCTTCACTTGTAATATAGTGAGCTGTACCATGATAGTCTTTCTTTGTGCGAAAAGGCTTAATTTTATTCAAACAAGTGAGTTTAAAAAGACAAATGAACACTCGTGATATATCCAAGGCACATAAGACAGAGTCTAAAACCTTTGAGAAAGTGAGCCAATCACAAAATGTGTCAGGTGACTGCTCCAGAAAGGAACAAGAAGGTCGAGGTTCGATACTGGAATCTGCCATGTCGGGACACTGGACATCTAACTGTGTTATTTGGCTTCTGTTTCCCAGCCTACTTCTGTGAATATTTTCTGAGCTGTTTTGGAGTCTGTCTTATTTACCCTGAATGTATTGTGAGTGTGCATCTGTCTTTTTAAACTCACTTGTTTAAATAAAAGCCAAACCTTTTTGCACAAAGACTATCATGCTACAGCTCACTGAGAAGAAGCCAGAAGGGGAAGGTAGGAAACATATTCAATTCAGTGCTTTAGAGTAACTGGTAATTGCTATTTTTCTTTTAAACTTAGATTGTGGGCTTTTAGCGACACTATACTTTCGTTGTTGTCTTTACTTATAATTGTTTTTGGGCTGCTGAAAATTTAAAACATAGTGGTGGTGTAATTCTGTGCTGTCTTTAATTGCTGCAAATTTTGCCCCCCCTCCTTCCCCAACTCTTAATTATATGCCCTGTTAAATCTGATTGACAGGAGCTAAACACAGGAGTATAAGTAAGGGGTGTGAAGTAGGAGGGCATAAAGGAAGAAGCCCACCTCCAGCACGACAAGTGTTTTGATTCATTTATTTATTTATTGTTCTTTTTCTTCAAAAAAAAAATTATCTGAGGATCAGTGGCAGGATTTTTAGGACAGTAAATTAAAAAAAAGGGAACTAGGAGAGCTTCAGTAGCAGACAAGTAGTGGAATTGCAGTATAATGTGGGGAGTGGTGCAATGCAGTGGCTGTGGGGCAGCCATATTCAGGCAGACCTTCTGGACACTGAGGTGCTGCCCTATCTGCATGCATCTCTCTGGACTGTGGGAGGAGGTAGCCAGACTCAGAGCAGAAGTAAACTGGGTCAGGAGTACCATCACCCCTATCCAGGGACCACCCAGTCCAATGCAACTGCCTCAAAGGATGCCGAGAACGAGGAGCACTTGGATGACAATGGGCTCAGGGTGGGTTAGAGCGGTCAGGCAGAGGAACATCCCAGATCCTATTCCACTCAAGAACTCATATGCCACACTGACAAATGAGGACAACCAAATAGAGGTACCCAGAGAAGTGGAAGGAAAGGATGTGGAGGTTAGCCAAGGAGGTGACCTCAGCGGGGAAAGCAGTGGACCCCAGAGGAGGAGGAAGTGAATCCTGGTGGGGGACTCCATCATAAGAGGGATCCAGGTAGGAACACAGGAGGGGGAGGACAGGGAGGTGAGGTGCCTACCAGGTGCCACAGCATGGAGGGATGGAAGGAAGATCCTGGGGATCACTGAGAAGCAAGGCGGAGGGTGAGCTGGATGTCATTATCCACCTAGGGTACTAATGACCTGGCAAAATGGGGAGCCAAAGGAAGTTCAGGAAGAGTTTAGGAAACTGGGGAGGGTTTCAAGCAGCATACTCTGTCACTTTCTGCAGCTACTACCTGTGAGAGGCAAGGGAGAGCATAGAGTGCATGCACCAGGAACTTTAACTCATGGTTGAAGAACTGGTGCTGTGAGGAAGGGTTTGGATTCATTGGTGACTGGGGACCCACCTGGAGGGATGGAGGTTTGTTCAAGCCTGACGGCCTGCATCCATCCTGGAAGGGAATCCAAGCACTCAATGATAAGTTTAAATGCTACATTGACAAGCATTTAAACTAGCAAAGGGGGGTGGCAGGCCAGCAAGGAGGGTACCTACTTGCTCACCCCCCACAGCTAGCAGTGGAACCAGTGAACCAGAGGAGTGGCTATCTCTGCAAAGCAGTGCGTAAAGATGGAGATTAGTGCCTAAGAGGTGGATAAGCAGAAAAGGGCAAAATTCAGAAGAAGGGCAGACAGCAAGGAGAACCAGGGATAAATGACAACCAAGGAAGGGGCTGGAGTAGAACAGTGAAACAGTCTAGGAGGTCAAATCATGGAAAGCCATGTGTGCAAATGCCAGGAGCCTTAGCAACAAGATGGAAGATCTGGAGGCTGTCATGGTGCAGTCAGACCTGGACATTGGCGTCCATCACTGAAACCTGGTGTAATGATAACCACGACTGGGAGATGGCCATACCTGGCTACAACATATTCAGAAGAGACAGAAGCAGGCAGGAAGGGAGGAGGTGGCACTGTATGTGAAAATGACATAAGGGCCATAGAGATCCAGGAGGAACAAAATGGGGAGATACTGTGGGTTAGCTGGAAAGGAAAATGGGGACAGCCATCCGCACAGGTGTGGTCTATAGACCACCAGCCCAGGAGGAAGAAACAGATAGGAGCTGATGCTAGCCATCCAAAGGATGGCAGACAAGGAGTGAGGTAGTACTGGTTGGAGACTTCAATATTCCAGGCGTGGACTGGAGCATCCCAGCAACAGCATCAACTAGGAGCAGATTTATCCTGGACTCCTTCAGGGTGCCTTCTGCCAAGCAACTGGTCATGGAACCAACTTGGCAGAAGGCAATACTGACCTTGTGCTCACAAACAGGGACAGTGTGATGGGGTAACAGTGGGGAGCACCTGGAAACAGTGACCACCAGTCATTGTGGTTTGAAATCACAGAAAGAGCAGAATCAAACCACACAAAACACATATCCTGGATTTTAGGGGGCAGACTTTGGGAAAATGGGAGATACTTGAAAGAGGCATTAAGGGAATGGGACAGGAATAAGGGGTTGAGGAACAGTGGGCAGTATTTAAAATGGGGATTACAAGAACAACAGAATTATGCATTAAGCAGGTTAGCAAGAGGAAAAGGAAGAGGAGACCATTATGGTTTTCCAAAGAGGTAGAAAGAAAGTGAAAGCCAAAAGATTGCATTCAGGTGATACAAAAAGACACAGGCAGAATGGGATAGGGAGAAGTACCAGGAGAAGCAAAGGGATGCAGGGAGGTGAGTAAGGGAAGCCAAAGCTCAGACAGAAGAGCACATTGCAAAATCAGTGGGTACAGGGGACAAAACCTTTTACAGGTACATAAGGAAAAAAGTAAGACAAAGGGAGGGATAGTGAGACTGAAGGGGGAGGATGGGGGCCGCGTGGAGGATGACAACAGTAAAGCTGACATATTGAACAGGTATTTCTGTTCAGTCTTTACTGAGGAAGAGGAGGGTAATGGGTCTGAAGGGAGTACAAGGGTTGAGAATGGTGCAAAAATGGACACAAGTCCCTTTACACGAGAAAGGGTCCTGAAGGAACTGGAAGTAATAAGAGTTGATAAAGCAATGGGACCAGATGGGGTGCTCCCAGGGTCCTTAAAGAACTAAGAGAGTGGTGGCTGAACCTCTGGCTATCCTGTTTAGCCGATCACTGGAAACAGGAGGTACCCAAAGACTGGAGGACAGCAGATGTAATCCCTTTATACAAAAGTGGGAACAAAGAGGAAGCAGGGAACTACAGACCAGTCAGCCTCACCTCGGTAGTGGGAAGATCATGGAAGCACTACTGAAGGAGAGATTGGTGGAACATCTGGTTGTCAATGGACTACAGGACCCAAGGCAGCATGGTTTCACCAGGGAAGGTCATCAGACCAACCTCATTGAATTTTTTGACTGGGTGACTAGGAGGTGGATCAGGGAGGACAGTGGACATGGCCTATCTGGACTTCAGCAAGGTGCTTTGACACTGTGCCACATAGAAGACTATTACACAAACTGGGGAATATGGGTAGGGCAGGACAGTAGTGTGGTGGGTAGGTAACTGGCTGGGTGGCAAGACACAGAGGGTGGTGGTAAATGGCTGTCACTCCACAGAGGAAGAGTGACCAGTGGGGTACCACAGGATCAGTGCTGGGACCGGGTCCTATTCAACATCTTCATCAGTGACATTAAGAGGACCTAGAAGGCAGAATTTCACTGTTCGCTGATGACACAAAGCTTTGTAACAGAGTAGACACACCAGAGGGTGTAGACAGAATGAGAAGCACCTGCAGAAACTTGAAGAATGGTCAGGGGTTTGGCAGTTGAAATTCAATGCAAAGAAGTGCAAGATAATGCATATGGGGCACAAAACCCTGGCACAATATATCAGTTGGGGGTGAGGATATAGCATGCACCAAGCAGGAAAGGGATCTTGGGGTTATCATCTCTGATGACCTCAAAGTAGGGAAACAGTGTGACAAGGCAGCAGGTAAAGCAAATAGAATGCTGGGATGTATAGGCAGGGGCATCACCAGCAGGAAAAGGGAGGTCATAATTCGCTATACAAGACACTAGTGAGGCCCACCTGGAGTACAGTGTACAGTTCTGGAGACCATACCTACGTAGGACATAGACAGGGTAGAGAAGGTTCAGAGGAGGCAACAAAGATGGTGCATGGATTGCATCACAAGTCCTATGAAGACAGGTTGAAGAAGTGAACATGTACTCCCTGGAGGAGAGGAGGAGAGGGATATGATAGAGACATACAAGTATCTTACAGGGAGGAACAGGGCAGGAAAACACTATTTTTAAGCAAAAAAGATGTTCCAGGACCAGAGGGCATGGGATGAAGTTGGAGGGAGAACGATTCAGAGGAAACATGAGGAAGAATTTCTTCACAGAACGGGTGGTGGACAAGTGGAACACCCTGCCAGAGGAAGTGGTGGGGCTGAAACAATCACGGGATTTAAGAATGCATGGGATAGACATAAAGGAATTCTGGAGGTCAGGGGTAAGGGGCAACAGACTTCTAGGAAAACAAACTGAACTTACAAGCTCAAATGGGCAGACTGGGTGGGCCATAGGCCCTTATCTGCTGACACTGTCTATGTATTTATGTATCTATGTATATTACAAGGGAAGAGGCTTAAAAATAAGTAACACTTATGTTTGCCTTTTGAGCAGGTGCCATTTTTTTAACTTTCATATACAATTGTTACTACACTGAGAACTGCCAATCCCAGATGCGGTCCTACTCCTGCTTTGTTCTTATAATTAAAGGTACCGACTGGCATAATATATTAAATAACAAATTTGGTGAAGAATGTTGGACTGTAATAAAAGAAACTAAAATTTTTACCTATAACAAATACATTGAGAAAGTTTACAGTATAATTCAAAAGATTTAAAATCCAAATGGTTAAACAAAAAAATACCCATGCTTATCAAAAAGAACAAAATATATGTAAAACATAAAAAGACTCAATCTGTTGCCACATGGGATGAATTCAAGCCCCTGCAAAAGCAGTGTAAAAAAGAAATCAGGAGAGCAAAAGTGAAATTAGAAATAAATTTAGCAAATAATGCAAACAAGCAAAACTCCAAGCTATTTTATGGGTATATTAACTCATTCAGAAACTGTAATGCAAACATAATTTGCACTACAGATAACAACATGGTAATCAAAGAATCGAAAAAAAAATGGTAGTTGCTTTCAAAGATTTTGTTCGGTATACTCTGAAAATATACATGTCATTAAAAATATATTTGTAAGCTCTCCAGAATGCATCATAATAGATGAACAATGCATAAGGGACAACATTAATAGTATGAAACAGCACAGTACCGCTGGTTCAGAGAACTCCACCTTGTAGATGCTAAAAACAATAAAAAAACAGCCTTAGCTACCCATTAAAGATTCTATTTGAAAAATCATTAAACGGTGGTACCGTCCCAAAGGATTGTAGAACTGCGCATGTGGTGCCTATACACAAAAATGGAAATAAGCAAGAAGTATCACACTATAGGCCAATAAGCCTTGCATCTGTACCAGATAAAATCCTTGAGTCTATTATCAAGGACTTAATAACAGAATATATGAAGACAACTCTCATTGTTAATCTGGGCCAACATGGATTCACAGCTGAGTGCTTCTATACCACAAATCTCTTGTGTTTTTATGAAAAAAAAACCACTAATCACCTAGATAACAAGGGAACAGCTGATGTCATTTTATTAGAGTTCTGCAAGGCATTTGACACAATCCCACATTGAGTTATTGTGCAAAAAATGTAAAAAAAATAATATTAACAATTGTGTTGTGCATTGTATGAGTAATTGGGTCAACAAACATGCAGAGAGTGTCTATAAATGGGTGTCTATCCCATCCGGGTAGAGTTACCACCAGGGTATTGCAAGGATCAGTACTGAGACCAATCATATTTCAATTTTTTTATAACAGACATAAACAGTAATATTAGCAACTGGATGATAAAATATGCAGATTACACCACTCTTGGCAGACCAACTGACAATAATGACACTACAAAAAGTATTTAGGAAGATATAGATAAAATAACTAATTGGGCATTTAAATGAGACTTGAGCTTTAACCTTGCAAAGTGCTGAGTTTTTCATCTTAGAGGTAGAAATCCATTGCATCAGCACACTTAATTTAACACAATATTAAAAACCTCAAATAGCAAAAAGGAATTTGTTATCACTATTAAATAGGGTTGCCAATAAAATGCAACCTGAATTGTCAGATGGCAGCTTGGAAGAAATGGAGGAGTATCATGGGATGGGAGGGGAATTGGGAAGGGAAGGGAAGGGAAGAGAAGGGAAGGGAAGGGGTGGAGCTAGGTGAGGTCACTGGTGACATCAGCCAGGTGGATGATGCAGACAGGGCAGGTGGGACAGGATTGGCCAAGGGGAGGAGCTGGATTGGGGTCCTTCAGGGGTCCTTAGGGGGTTTATAAGTCACTGCACAGGGGGAGCCCCCCTTCTTTGTGCTGGTATTTTTGTTTGGGTTGGTCCCAGCACATCATTTGGCAAGTTATTATTTGCTGCACCTAAGGCAAGGTGATGTAGCTCTGAGGGCCTGAAATCAGGCCTGTAGGGGCTATGCTGCTGATAATTTGTGATAGCTTTGACCAAGGGGGCTCCCATTGCCATATGGACAGCCCTCACAAATGTAATATTTAACTTCTGTGTTGCTTGTTTTGCCAATTGTTTGTTTTGGGTATTTTAAGGTTCCATCTACCATTTAAATGTTTTTGGGTTGAGAGTAATGGGGGGATCAGTTCCAGGGCCCACCTTTATGGAAGAGTCCTCAAGCAGTTTAGAATTTCTGTGCTTTGGAAGCTGCTTTATGTGGCCCACTTTGTGAGCCAGATTAATCTCTGGTGGTGGTGTATTTACTTATGGACAGTCTGTGGTGTTGTGCTCTCCTGGCTTGGCAGGCATGTTTAAGGGGCCTGGGATGAGAGGAATAAGCTGCAGCCTGCTGGCCATAGGGAGTGGGAGCGGATTGTTCCCCACAGAGGCAAGTTTTCCTTTGTGTTTACCTGCCCCCGATATGCACGTCCTGTGGAGAAAAAGAATAATGAGCAGGCAACGGAATTTTGACTGGACTGGTCGACAGGGGGCTGTGGCTGAGAAGGCTGAGAGAGAAGCCCAAGTGGCATCAAGTGGCGGCCTGTTTGAGAGTGAGCATGGGATGATAAGTGGTACAGTTGAGTGACTGCTTTCAAAGGAGGAGTGTTTGCAGCAACAAGGGAGTTTGGGTCAAGATGCTGGTGGCCTGGGTGGTGTGCTGGTATAGGCCATGCTGCAAGGGGCAGCGCCTCATGGTCTTGTGGTTGCGGCCCTGCTTGGGCCAGGGTGGGGCCAGTTTCAGTCTGCACCTGATTTTGGTGCAAATGCAAGAGGAGCAGGCAAGGGTAAGTAGTTTGGGGAATTACAGAGCGGCGTTCCGGGTGTGAGTGTTAATCCACACTCCTTCAGCGGATGATGCAATCCCCATGGGGTTCTATCGGGGTATACTGTGCAGATTCTGATTGGAGGGGAAGCCATCTGGGATGCCCAGAACAGATGGGGTCTCGGCTTAGGTTTTGGATGGGGTGTCTTGGGCAAGAAGGATTATGGCTGATGGGAGTGGATGGCCTGGGGGATATGAAGGACCCCGTGGGGTGGGAGGCATTGATCACTTGGGTCATCTCGGCCATTGAGTGAGAGGCCGGAGAGGGGACAAAGATGCTGTTTGTTTGTTTTTGTCTTTTTGGGGGGTTGGGGGTTTGAGACAGGGCTTCTCAGCCAAAGGAACCTGTCAAAAGAAAAGAAAAATGATAATGTGCAGGGTAGGGCAGAATTGTGGAAAAGGGCAAAAAGAGGAACCGGCCAGCAACTTTGGGCCCTACTGTTCTTCTACATCTGAGGACAGCAGGGCGTTGCCTTGGGGTAGGCCTGGTGAGCCTTCATTTGGATGAGAAGCCACATGGTGTAGGGATGCCCAAGGGGTTCCTGGTGGTGTCAGGGGCAAGGGGTCAAAGGGGTCACGATTCATTGGGGGTCTGGATACAAAAAAAAAAAGAAAGAAAAGAAAAAGAAAAGAATAACAATAAATGAAGGCAAAATGGCAGGATGGCAATGCAGCTCTGGGGGCGGAGGGGTCAGACAGGATACCTCGGCTCTCTCAATTGAGATAGGGCAGGGGGGCAGTTTCCCCTCACCAATGAAAGGAAAATATATACTATTGTTTGGCAACAAGGAGGGTAATAATGCCCCGAACCAGAGGAGCAACACTAAGAGGTTGAAGGAGGAGGGGGATTCAGGAAGAGGCAGCATGGGTCTGGCAGATACAGTAGGCCAGGTCCTGGCTGGGATGGAGGGGTGCCCAAGAAAAGGAGGGGTGAAGCCCACCATTTGCAGGATGGGGGCTGAGCAGGCCAATTCTGGAGACAATGAAGGGCATAGGCTATGCACGGGGTCACCTAAGTTGGGGACACCCAAAATAATAAAAAAAATAAATAAACAAATAATAATAAAGTTTTTGGAAGAATTGAGGGCAGTCTGCAGTTCGGCAAACATGGCGTGTTTATTTCAGGCAGTGTTCATGGTTATGGCCAAAGGGGCATTCAGATTCTGTGAAGTGGTTGCAAAGAACAAAGCCGACACGGGGGATGCCTCCAGGTGGAGGATGTTTTATTCCAAGGAAACAGGGTGGTGATATGGGTCAGATGGTTAATAACGGACTAGCTAGGCCAGGGGGCAGAGGTAGGGATCTACCAGGAGAGAGGGGACAAGGGGTGCACAGTACGGGTGATGGAGGACTACAGTAGAATCTAGGGGAGCTGGGGGAGGACATGGTTTAGGCATGGGAATGGGGTGGCAATCACAGGATATCAGGTAGGTGGGGTCTTGAAAAAAGTTTTGGCTTTTATCAGGCAGAACCCTAAGGCATTCCCTCCCCCCCATTCTTTCAGGATAGGTGCTGCATCAGGGGCAGTAGCATGTGAGGAGTCTGAGGAGGAAATTAAGAACCTCGAGAGATGGTGGTCTGCTTGCTATAAGAGGTACATTAGGAACTGAAATTACCCCATCTTTTTTATATCTCAGCAGATTCATGTAGGAGGAGGAACATCTGGATAGTTGGACACTCATTTGCCTATTGGGCTACAAAATACATAGCAGCGACACCAGGAGGGAGGGAGGGAGACAGTTATGTCAGGAACTTGAATTAACACAAGTGCGCTGGAGGGGGGTCCAGGGCATGTGATGAGCCCAGCTGCTGCCATTGTTAAAAGAGTTAAAGCTGATATGGGAAAGAATGGATTTGTTAATCATCCATTTGGGGGGAATGATCTAGGGGAAACACCTTGGGGGGACACTGTTTCAAGCCATTAAGGTGGACTTGGAGATAATAAATGGGTGGTGGCCATGGGTGGTATTTGGGTAGTCAGAAATAATATCCAGGCAGGTGTGGAGGCATGCAGGGTACATAAAAGCCATGGAGAAGGCCAGGAAATGGCTCAATAGGAGGGTAGTAGGACTGCTCACAGAGTTGGGGGGGGTGTATGTGGTGCATAAAGACATAGCTTTTGACAAACCAGGGGTATACTGATCAGACTGGGTTCACCTTTTGAAGTAGGGATGGCATTTTTCTTGCTGTCATTGGTGGAGATGTCAGGCATGTGGGAGAGAGGGGTTTGAGGTACTAGCCTGCAAAGGGGGGAAGCTCACCTTCCAACACAAGCTGGAGATGGGCTAGTGGAAGGGAGAAAAGAAATAGGGGTGGAGCTCATAGCAGGAAAAGGGGGGACAGGTAAAGGCGAGGGGTAGGGCAACACGGGCCAGGGTCAGTAGCACCCAGACGTGAATAAAGGGGGGTGGGGGAGGGGGGACATAGAAGTACTAGGGGTCTGATCATTGCATCCAGGCCTAGAAATTGAAGGAAGGCTAAAGCAAGTGGTGGTGGCATGAGGGGGGGGTCAGATTCAGCATCTGTACCCCAAGAAAGGAAGGAAGAGCAAAGGAGCATGTGTGGGACAGAATGGAATGGAGTTCAATGAAAGACTTAATTATGGACACTGAATGTGGGGAAAGGTGTATTGTGTAAATAAATGTTTTAAGGACTTGAAGAAATGAAATGTATATAATGGAAATGGTGTCAATAAATGCTTTGCCATTTGAGCACCCAAATTATAACTGGATGTGAATAATTTCTGAGGGATGATCAGAGGATAATAGTACTTTGGATCCCAAGGACCATTGCATGGAGGCAATTGCAAAAGCCAACAAAGTTACAGCCGCTATGAAAGAAATATCACTAGCAGAAAGGCATAAGTAGTCATGCCATTATATTGCTCTTATGTCAGACCACTGTTAGAATTCAGTAATCAAGTCTGGTGCCCCTACAGGAAATCCATTCAACATAACTAGAATAGAAAAAGTATAAAGAAGAGCATCCAAACTCACTTACAGATTAAGTGATACACTGTATTCAAGCAGACTGCAGACTTTAAAACTGTAGTAACTGGAGGACAGAAGAAAAAGTGGGGACATGTTATTAATGTATGATATTGTACAGGACCTACACTTACTAAATGAGTTCAGTCTGACATTTAAAGATCACTGTAAAAATAAAAGGGGTCATCCCTTGTAAATTATACCAACCAGGTTTAGGATGGACAAGAGAAAATTCTACTTCTCAGAACATGTATTCAACTCCTGGAATAATCTACCTGAAAGTGTCATAATAAGTGAAAACAAAACAAAATTCAAACAAAATCTAGGTAAATTTATTTGGGAGGGTGACGGTTTAGATTATTACACATAATCTATAGGAGCAATCTTAGGCAAAAAGCCTTTTTAGCTCCTGGAACTCTTTGTGAATCTTTCTGAATCAGTCTGGTTTCCTTGCTGTATGCTCAATTGTATTGCACGATTGTTTTAGGGACTCAGTTTGTATGACTTCTTGATCCCTTTTCTCTGAAGCAGTGCCCAGCTTTGGACTTAACTCCTTCTATCCAATATTCTGTCACCACGTTCTTGTTCCCTGTATGAATCATCTTGCACTTTTTGGCACTGAACTTTAACCTCCTGGGCAGAAAGCTGTAGCAACATAGAAACATTGAGAGGTGTTAGCAGAAAAAGATTCCTAGGCCATCATGTCAACCCATTTTCCCACCTGAGCTACACCAAACTATCCTTGGTCATGCCTAGGCTGAATACCAGTTGGTAGTTTATCCCCTTGCCCAACACTTTTCATTGCATTCCCAATCTTATGTTTCATTAACACTTTCCTGAAATCTGTCATCTCCTTGACATTTTCCACTTCCCTTGGCAAACCACTGCATCTATACACCATTCATTCTGTGAAGAAATACTTTCCTACATTCTTCCAGAATCTACACTCATCAGTTTATACTCATCTCCCCAGTTGCAAGTCTTTACTCTGCTTCTTCCATCTAGATATATATATGGTGGAAGTCTTGTTTTTCTTTCAATTTTCCTTGAAACAAATAAATCTGAAGACATGCCAACAGATCTAATTCAGAGTAAGCAGCGCTTTACAGCCCTGTGAATGTCACAGCTGTGACACTTCTGTTCTTTCTTATTTTTTTAATGTGGGCTAAATTATGTGAGGACTTGTTCCTGACTGTTGCAAAAAAAAAATAATAATATTTGGAAAAAATTCCAACAAGGTTTTCAACACTGCTTTTTCTGGGAAGAATTCCCAGTACACCTCATTAAATGACAAGACCCCCAGTTCAATGACTCATCTTATCGAGATAGTAACCACTATGATAACTGTCTTCAAAGTTGCAAAATACATGCTTACAGAATCTATGGGTTTAAAAGCAACTTATTGCAGCTATTGTTGAAACTGTATTAGTGCTAAGCAATTTATTGCTATGTGATTTATAATTTTCTAGTATGAAAGTAATTTAACCTCCCCAGTGCTCTCAAGTTGCCCATAAAAACAGGCCATTTTTAAATAATTTTTTATTGCTGAGATGAAAATTACAATTATATAACTGACAGTCACCAATACATTGTTTTAGATATTGATTTAAAAAAAAAAGAATGAAAAAACAGAACCATACCTGTTATTAGGAATTCATAGTAACAGTCATTGTATGTCCCAGTAGTATACTTATGTATCTTCCTGATACATATTTAGACTAAAACCAAACTGTTGGTTAAATATACAATTATTAAGTATCTTATGGTCTTTTGTAATTATCTTTAGACCACTGATGGACTGGCATTTTACAAACCGAACAAAACTGATCTTCATCTCAAAAAAAGTGCTTATATGGCAATGCCATCTGATTCTCTCCTGCTTTCCAGTATTTATGAATTAATCTTTTAACTGCTGCTGAATTGATTTTTTACACAAAAATTCAAAAAAGTACAATCAACAATTACATTTATAGCTTCTTTTTCCTTTGTAGAAAAAAACAATATTTTTGAGTATATGGAATGGGGTTTGCCACCGTTGTTGAATCAGTGGGCATTCTCAGAAAACATTTAGTAGGTCTATCTTTTGGCATGACAAAGCAAACACTATCATTGAGTAATTTCATTTCGTATACCCTTCTAGGGGTATAAAATATTCAATTTAATACTTTGAACAGACCAGTCCCTAGTGGCCTTAAGCTATTGGGAATGTTTGCAGACTTTTCATCCACACATTTTCAGTAATTTCTATTCTAAATTCAGCTGACCACTTCTAGCATGTTTTCACATATATGTTCAACTGTGACCTCCCAAGAGACCTATCAGCCAAGCAAACAGACCTTTGTTATTTCCATTAACAATTTCTCTTTTTCTGAACTGTAAACATTTGGTGCTCATACTCACTAGCAAATGTCTTTGGTGAAAATATCTTTCAGTTGAGTGTATCTGTAAAACTACTTACTCTGTAAATTATATGTATCTTTAACACTGGCCCAATACAAGAGTTTATTATCTAAAACAATATCAGACTATCTAGGAATTACTTTGCAGGTACAATGTGTAAAGTAAACAGTTTTTTCTTGTATTTGAATTTTTTTGTTTCAAATTGTATTTGAAAGAAATTTTCCTGTCTTGCAGTTAGTTTCACTTGACTCATTACCTCTTCAAAATGCCTGTAAGTGGTGGCCAAGTCATCCCCTTTGTCTCCCACAACAACTTCAGTCAGCAGACAAAGACTTCCTGTGTGCCCTGGACACTTCTCAGGTCATCAGCACTATTTCTCTGTGTTACTTGCAAAATAAATTGATTACAATTGATTGCATAGCACCGTTAGAAAGGTAATTTTGTGCTGAACAACTTTGTCACTGATACTTTGAGTGTATCACATATACTTTAGGAGTGATTCACATTTGTTTATAGGGTGGTGTGTGTGGCTGACATTTGTCCCTGAAGCCTCACCTAAGCAATTTGAATAAAATGGGAAAACACAAATGTTCTATATTAGAAAAATTGCTTTTTAGTACAAAATTGCTTTTGTACCTGGGATAATAACAATCTGTTTTCAAGGGATAGGCTGTACCTGAGCGGGGAGGGGAAGGAGCTGTTAAACAAAGACTGGGGAGGTATATTGTGAAAAAAAGTGGATTTAAACTAGATGGGGGTGGCAAGTGGACAGCAGATAGTTAGGGATGTGATAGAGTGGAGTCACAACCTACCTCCCCAGGCTAGCAGGGGAGGACTCGAGGTGGCCGAAAAGGGAGGGAGTAGATGGGAGGAGATGGAGGGGGATGAAGGGGAGAGGGCAGGATGGAAGGTGGTCTTGCTGAATGTAAGAAGCTTAGGCAACAAATCAGCTGATCTACAGGCACTCTTGGCAGTGTGGAGGGTGGATATTGCAGATGTCACAGAAATGTGGGCAACCGAACACTGGAACTGGGATCTGGCAATCTCAGGGTACAAATTATACAGGAAGGACCATAAGGAGGGGAAGGGGGTGGAGTGGCAGTCTATTTGAGGGACAGGATCAAATGCAGAATGGACAAAGGGGAGAAAAGGAGAACAGAGGCAATCGGCTGCAGCTCCTGTACTCATGGGGTAGGAAACTGAGGTTTGGAGTGGTATACAGGCCACTGTCCCAGTCTGAGGAGCTTGACAGGGAATTAATGGGACAAATCAGAAAGGTTTGTACAAAATGGAAGGTGGTCATCGTGGGGAATTTCAACTTGCCGGGGTTGACTGGAGCATTCCAGTCACCTCCAGTGCTAGGGAGCAAGTGTTCCTGGATGCAATCCAGGAGGGTCTCCTCATGCAGCTGGTCAGTGTGCCTACTAGGCTAATGAACACTTTAGATCTGGTATTGTCGAATGGGGATGCAGTAAGGTAAATAAGGGTAGAGGACCCACTAGCTGGCAGTGACCACCAATCAGCTTGGTTTTATATCATGATGTGTATGGAGCCAGAGAAATCAGTAACCCAGGAGGTAAACTTCAGAGGGGCTGACTCTGGGAGGATGCGGGAAGCACTGAAAGGGAAATTGGAGGGCATAAGGCAGGAGATGGACGCAGAGCAGAAATGGGATATTATTGAATGGGGGATTACAGAGGCAATGGAAGTCTGCACCAAGACACAGAGTAAGAGGAGCAGAGCAAGGAAACCATGCTGGTTGAACAGCGAGGTAGTGGAGGTGATGAGGGCAAAATGAGAGGTGCACTAGAGGTATAGGAGGATGGGGAAGGAAGGGGACAGGGAGGAGTAAGCAAGATGGTCCAAGGAGGTGACCAGAAAAGTGAGAAGAGCCAAGACCCAGAGGGAGCTGAGATTAGCAAAGGGTATTAATGGGGGGGAGACTTTTTCAGATACATCAGGGAGAAAAGGAAATGCAAGGAGACAATAATGAGGATAAAAAAGGGTGGGGAGTGGACGGAAAAGGGGGAGGAACAGGTGGAAGCACTGAATGAATACTTTTGCTCAGTGTTCATGGAAGAAAAGGGGGACCACTACCACCATGGGTTGGGAAGGTGAGAACAGGGGGAGAAGAGGCAACAGATGAAAGAACTGAGGGAGGTAGAGTCCTAGAGGGACTGAGGGTACTGAGGGTAGACAAGGCACCAGGGCCAGATGGTATCCACCCCAGGGTGCTGATGGAGATGGCAGAGGTGTTGGTGGAGCCTCTGGCAGATCTGTACAGCACCTCATTGGAGTCAGGATGTGTGCCACTGGACTGAAGGATGGCACATGTAGTGTCATTACACAAGAGCAGACAAACGGGATGAAACAGGTAATTATTGTCCAGCAAGTCTCACCTCCATACTGTGCAAACTCATGGAAATGATACTAAAGGAAAGACTGGTGTCATACCTGGAGGACAGTGGCCTCCAGAATGTGAGGCAGCATGGGATCATTTCAGGGAAGTCTTGTTAAACCAATCTGATACAATATTATGACTGGATGACAGGTGAGCTGGATAAGGGTCATGCAGTAGATGTCCTTTACTAGGACTTCAGCAAGACCTTTGATTTGATGCCTCATGGGCAGCTTGGGGGGAAGCTAACTGGTGTAGGGGTAGAGGCAAAAATGATGAACTGGATTACAAGCTGGTTGAGTGGGAGGCTGCAACGGGTGGTGGTGGGAGGGGAACTCTCAGCTCCAAAGACAGTGATGAATGGGGTGCCATGGGGCTGTGTGCTGGGATCAGTATTATTTGGGCTCCTCATATCAGGCATTGCACACAGGGTGGTGAGCAAGGTAAGTCTGTTCACAGACGGCACCAAAATGGGAGCAGTGGTGGATGGAGGGGAGGGATGGAAGCAGCTGCATGGGAACCTAAGTAAGCTAGAGGAGTGATAAGAGAGGTGGCAGCTGGGTTTCAGTGCAAAGAAGTGTAAGGTTATGCACTTCAGGGCAAAGAACCCAAGGAGAGAATATTGGCTTGGGGGGGTTAAGCTGGGGATCACTGAGAAGGAGAAGGAGAAAGAGAAAGACATAGGGGAATGGTAACAGGGACCATGAACAACACTGCCCAGTGCAGGAGAGTGGCTGCAAAAGTGAACAAAATGTTGGGGTGCATAGTGAGGGGTTTTTCATCCAGGTGAAGAGAGGTGATCTTGCCCCTCTACAGGTCACTGGTAAAGCTGCACTTGGATATTGTGTGCAGTTTTGGAGGCCATACCTGAAGCGTGATATCAGTCTACTGGAGGGGGTGCAGAGGAAGGCAATGAAGATGATATGTGGAATGGAGGGGAGAGTCTATGGGAGCAGGCTGGGAGACCTGAATATGTACATCCTGGAGGATAGACGGGATGGAGGGACACGATTGAGATATTCAAGTATCTGAGAGGAATCAATAAAGATGGGACAAATAGGGTATTTTAGCTAAGGAGGGGGAGGGACACAAGGAGGCACGGGCTAAGAATAGAGGGGGAAGATTTAGGAGAGAAATGGGGAAACACTGTTTCACAGATATGGTGGTATCAAAATGGAATATACTAGCAGAATGGGTGGTATAATGTAAATCTGTGAACAGCATTAAAATGGCATGGGACAGGAACAGGGGACAGTGAGGGTGGGGGAGGTGGGGCGGAAGTGGGATGACAAAGGGGGGGTGGGGCAGCTGCAATCTTGGGGTGCTAGCTGCACACTCGAGCAGACCTAGATAGACTGGGTGGTCTGTTTCTGCTGGCACATTCATATGTTCATATATCTAATGTATGGCTGCTTAATTTGGTGTTCATATGTTACATATTTTCCTACCAGAAATGGTTTATGTTAACTCTGTATTGCAAAAAAAAAAATTGTGCTGTGCTATTTCGATTAATATAGAAAAAAAAGAAATTGATTATAATTAATTGCATAGCACCATTGGGAAGGTAATTTTGTGGTGAACAGCTTTGCCACTCATACTTTGTGTGTAACACTTACGGTTCATGAGGTATTCACATTTGTTTGTGGCATGCTGATTATGGCTTGATTTTGCTTAGAAAGACCCAGGATGCAGTGTTAAGAGTATACAGGACACAAGTGGTGGAACTCTCAAAGAGTTCCTGTAGAGTTAATGAGTTCAGTAACCACTAACTACCTAGGTAATGTTTTTGATGATCATGCTGTTACTTTTCTTATAATGTTCTGGACAAAACCATAAATTCGCTAGATGAATTTTATAATCTGAATTTTTGTGTAGTAATGTATTTTCTGAAACTAAATCAGTATAATTTTATGCTCATATAACTGCCAGTTTAAAAAAAAAGGTAGTATGGTAGTTTTTTACATCGGGGCAGGCTTTCTCTCTTTAGAGAGATATAGGCAGGGCCCTGTGTTTTCTGTGATTCTGTGTTTGCATCAGTGCTGGCCACAGAAATCAGAAACAATGGCCTCACAGCTGCAGAAATGCTGGCTGTGCTTTGCAAGCACACAAGGCAAGGGCATGGATACTGATATTTTAAGTATGCCATTGCATACATGTTCATTAGAAGGGGCAACAAACTGATGCTGCCTTGACAAAGCCAAAAACTAGTGGCCGGATCACATCTTGACTCATGCTGGCTCTTGTTACATAACTCCATCCAGCCAGTATTGGGGGGTGGACTGATGCAAGAGTAGCAAAGCTTGATTAGGTCCACGGCAGTTATGATTTGCTGCTGTGTAGGTGTAGGTGTGGCTAGCTCAACCATGTTAATTTTTCATTGTGAGGTTGCTCACAGTGCATGCTGAATCCTTGGAAGATGAATTTGGTAGGAAGAACTGGAAGGTGAGAAGTAGTTAAGAAGTGCAAAGATTCAGTGGTGTCCGTGGAGTCAGAATCGATCTCGGTGTGGTGGCTGGTAGCGGAGGAGGAGTTGAATGCAGAAACATAGGGCTGGCAGCAGATTGAGCAGAGAACTTGGTCCCCACTGGTGGACATCAATCACAATTTTGATTTGTGGGTCACAGATCTGTACCTGCAAATCTGAGAATAATTTATTGGCAGATTTGAACCTGCAGCCTAAGTGGTGGCATCAAGCTCAAGTCTTAAGGAGGGTCCAGTTGCCCAGCAGCAGCAGAGTTGGGGGCCAGGGTGTACTAGAACTGGAGCAAGCAGGTAAGGACAAAATCAGAATGGAGAGTTTGCTGCTATACATAAGTAAAATGAGAGAGTCACTGACTGAAGAACACCACAACCCCCGAGTTGCTAGGAGAAGAGAACATGTTTACCAAGGTTACTCCAGCTTAATAAGAATGACTTACTTGCATGTTTTAGTGTGCCCCCCAAAAGAAAAATCAGGAGTCAACAAACCCTACAGACACTGCAAGTTACACCCTTCTTCATTATTATAAGAAGACAATCCCTCCCAATGCACAGTTTTGCACTCAAGGTATTCCCAGTTTAAAAAAAAATAATAATCTAAAAGAAAGTTGATCAAAATCAGAAATAAAAATGGGTTTTGAAGTTGGAGTCTCTTTATACCTGCTAACTGTAAATATAAACCAGAAGAAATCCAAGCAAGTTTTGCCTTTTGTGTAGTTTTACTTGAGTTTGTATGTCTTCCTCCGATTATAACCTAGGAAAACAACAAAGGCCACCAATTTCCAGAAGAAGAACAGATGAGCCTTCAAATTCAGGGTAGGAGGGAAAAGTCATTAAAAGAGAACACTGATGCCCATGGCTGCACCAGGTTTGGGTTACTGCAGTTTAATATTTGTGATAAGAAGACTACATACTGTTAAATGGCCTGCTGTTCCACTTTCAGTGTAGCGGTGTGGTTGAATGAAGGCAGTCAAAGGGTTAACTAAGACAATCCCCTTGAAGGTGTGCTGTTTAACCACAATTCAACTGCTACAGAATGGCTGCAGAATCATCGGTTGTTCTGCCACAGAAAGTATGAGGTCCTGCCACAGAATGTAGGTCCACTTTGCCACAGTAAACACAGGGCCCTGGATATGGGGTCCTATTCTCAAAGGAAAATAAATGGCACAAGCAGCATGCGTAAAGACTACGGCTCAAAGTGTGCCATACATCACCAGTTGCACTGCATCCAGTTCAAATACCCAGGCTGTGTCAAACCTTGCAAGCTTGCATCAGGGTGGTCCTACACCAGTTTTGTGCTGGAAATCTATTGCGACAATGTGCAACATGCCCCACATCGAAAGATGTGATGCAAGGGTGACAATCTGGGATTCACAAAGGTGCAACTTGCTGGAAATTTCAAACAGCTGCTAGACCAGGGAAAGCTGGTCTAAGCACACTAGACCATATAAATGGAGACCCAGAACAGGCAGTCTGTGTCAAAACACCACTGAGGCAACACTGCAGCAGCAGCAGCAACAGGGCATGAAGACCGCCTGATCACAATGCTGGTTTCAGTAGCACTATTTGCCATACAACTGGCAAGCCTATGACAGTAGAGATGTGCCTGCATTCAGGGTGTTGCAGCTGAACCTAATGCCAGGTGGCAAGAGCACAGACATAGGAGGCATGCCAGCAGAGACTATCAGAGGTGGACATCATACCGCCAGCTGGCAGAGGAACAATGTATTGCCCAATACAAGCTTAGCAGGGATATAATATCAGAGCTCTGCCAGGTACTGCGGGGTGACCTGCAGACAAGGCCATGGTGAGGATGCACCATACCTGTAGAGATGAGGGTGAGTGCAGCCCTCAGTGTCCTTGAAAGTGGTGAAATCCAGACCCCAAGTGGAGCTATCACAGCCATGAGTATTGAGATGTCTGCATCAATTCATGGATGCACTTTTGCATAGGGCACATCTGTACATCCATTTTCCAACAGATCCACAGGAGCAGCTCCAGGTCAAACTAAGATTCTACACCACTGTGGGCATCCTATGTGTGATGGGCACCATAGACTGCACTCATATTGCCATATGGGCACCACCGACTGAACCCGATGCATATGTCAACAGGAAGGGGATCCACTCGATGAACATCCAAGTGGTCTGTGACAGTAACTGCCATATCCTGGTTGTAGTGGCATAGTAGCCAGGGTCATGCCATGAATCCTACATATTCTGGAATAGTGGACTGTGCTAAGCATTTGAGCGTGGAACACTATGTGACGGATGGCTCATACAATAGGTAGGCCTACACCATGGACACAGAAACAGTGTGACACTGCGTGGCTGCAATGGCAGAGGTGCACAGACAAGGGTCATGGCCCACTGCATGTGTAGACTCATGGACCACAAAAGAGGTCACGGAATACTGCCACAGCATACTGTGCAGTGCATCATGGCTGCACTGGGTGTAACAGTAAACTTGTGGTTGTCCAGGGAGCTGTGGGAGGCATGGAACCACCAATGCCTGTGATGCACACAGCTGCCACCATGCATCTCCTTCTGTGGTCATGGGGCAGAGGATATTGCCACATGACTGGATGGGTGTGATACCCAGCTAACACTGTGTCATTCCCATGCCATGCAGCCAGCAGTGTACATCCAACACGAAGCTCATTTTATGTAATGTGCATACTAACAATCATGAATTCCACCCTTCAGGTGACAGTGGATACCCATAGCTACCATGCCTGATGACACCAGTAACGCACCCTGTTGTGGGTCTCCAGATCTGATACAGTAAGGCACAAGTGGCAATAAGGGCTGTGAACGAAAGGACATTCAGTATACTGAAGATGAGGTTCCACTGCCTCGACCGATTCAGTGGAGCATTACAATACACACCCGAGATAGCCTGCAAGAACTTTGTGGTGTGCTGCATACTGCACAACATTGCCCTTGCACACTGTATAGCAATGCCAGAGCCAGACCCGGAACCAGATGAGGATGCCATTGGTGGAGAGGAGGAACAACTTGTCATGAGGGCCATGTAGAGGGACCCATGTGCACAGCATGCTGTTGATGGCCAATGCAGCAGGGCAAACCTTATCTTTGTACACTTTACATGAACAGCCATTAAGAACAGTGTGCCGCACACAACATACAGTGTGTGTCTTAGAATGGGCACTGTAACAGACCCACTGTGGAATGGAGGGCATGTGCCAGCCCACATAATCCCACACACTGCTGCATGTGCATGGAGCCATGCCACTGGCAAAAGCTGCCACTCTGTGGATGTGGTTGCATGGCACAACCTCTACACAGTGCAGATATCAGCACGGGACATGGCCAGAAGACCACAGCACAACATGGACCCAGCCCTGGCTGCAGCAATGCAGAAGTCTCACCACCTGGTAATCACACAGGCCATGGTAATATAGTATTGCAGCATGTGCCCATTACCTGTGCGTAGCCCCAGGTGGTGTGCGGGAAACAAGGGGGTCACAGTGGACAGCATGGCATTGCAGAGTGGCAAATATGGGCATGAGTGCACAGGTAATGTGCAAGCGAGCTTGACTCATGCAGCTGGAATAGTGATGTGTATAGCAGTGAAGAATGATGTGTGCAATGACATGGCACTGCTGTCATGTGTATGTATAGGAAAGAGATCAAACCAATGCAACCGGACACCCTGGAACTGACAGCATACACCGCCTGGATGCGATGCAGGGTGTACAATGTCATCCAACAGTGGGATGCTCCCCATGAAGGCCTGCAGGATATGGGGTGAACACCATGGTGCACATGATCACAGCCCTGGTATGTAATGTGGTTATGACAGCATCAGTATACAGAGCATAGATACACACCAGTATCAGTTTTTAACATGCAACCTGCACCTTGCGTTGCCCTGTACAGTGATGCAACATGTGTCATACATGGCAGTAGAATAATGCACAAGCCAATACATTGCAATTGTGGCATCAGATGCATGACACAGCCTGCAGAATGTAAGCAGCATCACATGGCATTCTGATGCAACAAGTGTTAATGCTAGCCATGTGTGCAGCTAACATCCACAAATCTGTGGCATCATGTCCTACAAGCGGGAATCGGAGCACATGTGTTTGTGCATGAAGCAAGACTGCAGACCAGCACTGTAAGGGCAATTGTGCACCTCCAACATGTAGTAAAAGGTGATACACCACTGTTCTGAATATTGCTTTGCATTGTCTGCATGGACACGCTCTCCAAACATTACTAATGAGGAGATTGTGCTACTTATCAGCTTAGTGGAGCAGTGGTCCCGAATACCACTGCCACATGGCAGTGGTGGGGCAACACCCACATGGAGTGGTAGGGTGTGAAGACCATCATCCTGAAGCTAAGGAAGATGTTCAGTGTGCTGTGGACAGTGAGTCAGGTTGACCACAGGTGTAATGATCTTGTCTGGAGGGAGGCCAAGCTCCTCAACTACCTGAGGGGCATTACCTGTGATGCTGATGTGCAGATGCAAGGAGGTCTCCTGTGGATGACAGGTATGCAGCATGTCACACTGCACATGTAGTAACACACATATATATTAATGTACAAGACCTAGCAGCATTCCTAAACTGTGCATCCCCACTTATGTCTCCACAGAAGCAAAGGCAGCCATAGATGACGAGGAGCAGGTGGAATTGTCACAGGGTGCTGATAATGGAAGAGGAGCAGGTGAGCCAGGACCAGATACCACCAATACAGGTAGTACATCTTCCTGTCTACCTCCATGACAACAGTGTATATCTTCAGGGGTATTATTGTAGATGGCACACACACAGAAGCATTGAACACATAATGCTGCCTGTGTCTGTGAACATCACGGTGCACTGTGCCATGTGCACCAGCAGTTGCATACTGCATGTTCTATATCACTGCATCAGTGCCTTGGATATGCATGCTGTGTGTGACATTACACACATACATGGGCACAGTGACAAAAGGTGCACATGTCTTAGTGTGCATTGGAGGACAGGGTACACAGCAGGTGCATTCCACAATTGTGCTAGCGTGTGGTGCTCTTGCTTTGACTGCAGAAGAGCATTCTAGGGAGTGTTTGCAGCTGTAATGCACATGACAAACATGCAGCCATGCATGCATGTACTGGTAATGTCTGCACACTCACACCTTGCTCCCGTTCCCTCCACAGGTGCCCAACTAGCAGTGGTCACTGACCAGGCAGAAAAGACTGCCAGGTGGCATGCACTGGAGTGTGCAATGAGGAGGCTGAAGAGGGGAGATGCATGGGCATATGCAGAGAGGATACATTGCAGGGTGCAGGGTGTGGAAGCTGCTGCAGTGACTGATGGGTTGGAGGATGTGGGAGACCAGCAGGACATACATCCTGATAATGTGATTGAGGATGATCATGCCTATGACACGGCTGGTGAGGAACAGCATGCAGAATATGCCCTGGACACAGAGGTAGACGCAGAGGCTGTAGATGGCCATGATACAGGTGTGCAGGCACAGGACACCTCTGTACAGGAGTCAGCAGCCCAGGGAAGTTCTGCACATCTACATGACCTCGGGCATCAGAGTGGTCCAGATGACAGCCAGCAGCAGCCTTCCAGGGAGCCTGTGTACATGGATGACATGGAGACCAATATGGGCCAGGATATCCCTCTGCCAGAGGTTGCAGCAGAGGAATGTGTGGCTGAGGACAATGCCAATGATGCTCAGGAATATGTCGACATTATGGAGGACATGGGCAGGCAGCACAGGCAGGCCAGGATGAATTTTGCTTGGCAACTCGGGGCACACATATGTCCAGTAGCTGTTCACATGGACATGTTGCAAGCAGACATTGCAGCACTGCTCAGATTTCTGGACACATATACGGGACATTGAAACACACTTTAGCCATCCGGATGTGTACCCAGTACACATGCCTGTGAACATTGAACAGTGTATATTTCCGCATTGTTGCATTGCATAGCCATTTGTATTCTGTTGCAACTTACGCACCCATGTTCACTGTAGTATATAGTTCTTAGATACAGTAGGTTTAGTGTTATTTGCTGTTAGTAGTATTTGCAGTGGTTAGATAGTAGTTATTGTAATAATTGTTAGTAGCTGTACCTGTAGTCTTTAGTGGTTAGATAGTTATTCATTTATATACTATCAGTAGTTCCTGTAGGTAGTAGCTGTTATATTGTTGTTATTTAGTTTACATTTAGTAGTAATTCATTTAGGTTGTAGTTGTTAAGATAGTTATTAATGTACATACTGTTAGTAGTAGTTCCATTAGTTTATAATTGTTTGATAGTTTTTCAGGCCTCTCCCCCCAGCTATATTTGTTACATTATTTTTAACTGATTGTATTGTTACCTATGTGCATGTTCTATTCCCATTGCTCAAACCCCTACTGCTGATGTCCCATTGTTCTGATAATATTGTGTTGAAACCTATATGTTGTCCTGCGCCTCATTTACTGCATCCAGTGCAAGTAGGCAATGCTATAGCCATGTACAATGTGCAGTAACATGTTCCCAAGATATACACCGTCTATATGTGTGTATGCACATGTTTTGAGGTGTGGTATTGGGGTGCATGTATACTGTGCAGCGGTTGTCTGCACCACTGGGTATCCCAGGAAAAGAGTGAGCTGTTTTGAGTGAGGTAACATGAGTGATGTTAAAATAGCAGAAGTGAAAAGGGCTATGTGCTATTAGTAGCTATGTGCCATTAATAGCACAGTGAAATTGAGTGGGTAATTTCATTATGTAGCTGGGACAGTATCTGTGGGTTTGATTGCTGAGCTCCTTCTGAGCTTGCTGTCTGATGTGGTTGTTAAGGTAACCACCTTTGTGCTGGGTGATCTGGGTTCGGGACTGGCTGTAGGTATAACGTTTTTATTTATTTTATGGCAATGTAAAGTCTTGTGATGCATGTCCTTATTTTGTCCCATTTCCTTGCTGTCCCGACATTGTTCCCCACTGCCTGTAGGTTCTCCCCCATGTTCTCCCCTGCTGACTTCTGTGTACCAATGTAGCCCCCTCCCAAGTTTGCCACTCTTCCCCAGTATCACCCCCCCGGAGTTGATCATTGAAAGCTTGGGGGACGTGGGGGGCAGTGCCCCCCACAAAGGAAGGTGTGGGGGCATAGCCCCTTATAAAATGAATAGTTGCATTGTTTCTGTACTACAAATACAGCACCAGCAGCTGTTACTGCAAGGTGCTGTAGTGTACATTGCCGTTATGTTTGCTTGTGTGCGCAATGCACAAGAAACATTTTGAGGAGAGTAAAGTATTGCAGAGGTGTGGCAGTGTTTGGTCAATCTGGCGAATGTTTTCAAGGCACGTTCCTTGGCCAACAATCAACAGGGGAAACTGCCGATTACAGCAGTTTCAGAGTGAGCGCCGTACTTGAAAGAAATCTGCCGCTCCAATCATGGACAGTTTTGTCATTGCAGCGGCAGAGATCTCCCCCCACCCCTTCCCGGTAACCAGGAACATTCTGGCCATGCACATTACAGTGCACAATAATGCGCATGGCTGGACATATGAGCAACTAATTTGCTCAGTGTGCCTTTCCCAGTGGAATAAATAAATGACCTGTGTGGCTTTGCATAATTGGCGAATCCTGCTGATCACAACACACTCCCCCCAAAGCTGACACTGGTGTGCCCAATGCTCATGTCAGCATTGTCTCCCAAGCTATCTCTTGCCGACAATGGTGTGCTCAAGTCCCATGTCAGCATGCCCCCCCCCACTATTGTGGCACACTGGGAGCCCACCCCAGTGTGCCAAAGTAAACATTATGTTTTTCCAACACTGCGTTGCCCACTCCCAGTGTTGGATGCACCTCCCACATTCCCCTTCTTTTAGATGACCTCGGGGTGCCCAATCCCCAGGTCAGCATTGATCCCCCTCCCCTCCACTAGTCTGGCACTAGTCTGTGCTGAAATCTATTTTTCATAAAATTACACCTGTAAAAAAGAAAACTGTCCCTCATCGTCCCTGCAGCCCCATCCTGACCCTCCCTCCCTCTGTCACCCCACCTCCCCGCACCCACCTCACCCCACACTAACCTCCGGAGTTCTGGTGTGCTGCTATCTTCTGTGGGCCAGGAACACGTCTGCACTCTTCAAAAGATGACCGCAAAATAAAGAAAATCACAGTGAGCCCTATAATGGCAATCAATGGAGGGTTTCAACTTAGGTTGATATCTCAGCCATATTTTGGAGTTTTGGCCCCAAATTTTCATCATGGGGTTCTTGGGACCCCACCTTATGACCACTGGCACTGTCATTTCATTTCTTGGTCCCGAAAGGTGATTTCGCGATCACTGTGCGGAATCACCTTTTCGGACCGATTAACAAAATAACAGTGCCACTGTTCATGAGGTGGGGTCCCAAAAAGCATATGTTGCAAGTTTGTACCTGGAAGCATATAGCACTAAATGTTGTTTCCCAAATCCTTATCCTACTGGGCCTCCTAACTCCCCTTGGATACTGCCCCCTCCAGTTCCTAGGCTTCCCTACTGGTGTCCAGACCAAGGTGGCAATGTCCCTAACCTCATGCGCAACTGGCTTCCTTGGCTTCCAACAGAAATACTGTACTGACATATTTACAAATACAGGCTTGCAACAAATTCTATGTCCCAAGGTCCTGTCAAATCTTAGAAAATACCTTGCTATGCAGGACGATAAATTAAATATCCCAAATAGCACTGGGACGCTACCACACATGAGGCTCAATAAACAATGGCTGGTATCCTTTACCCTTATATACCCGCTCTCGGTTTCTGCACGGGTGCTCCTATACCTTCATGCCAACCAATGGTCAGCCAGAACTACATCCTCTCCTCATACGGAACCAGGATGTTACAAAACAGGTAAAAGTCGCTTAACAAGACTACTCTTGGAAGCCAGCAAAAAACTTCTTTTATTACTGCTCATTTGGGCAGGTAATATTGAGCTCAACCCTGGGCCCATTATTTCAATTGCATGCCCATCCCAAACTGGCCAACTGAATGGAACGAGCCTAATCCATATCAATGCCTCTAGCCTGCTTAGGAAATTTGAATCAATCCAAACGTGGATTAATCACACCTGCCCTGTTGTGCTAGTGGCCACTGAAACTTGGCTTAAGCCTGCGACTCTGGATCACAAAATTACCATTCCTTCATATAATTTGTTCAGAATGGACAGACCCTCGAGAGGCGGGGGTGTAGCAATATATATTCGGGACAAATATGTCACCTCCGTAGCAAACTCTACTACTCTGCCCAAGGAATTTGAATGTCTCACATTAAAAGTGCAGCTTACCAAAACAATCGCTATGCACATTATTGGCTGTTACAGGCCCCCTGCTGCAGGTTTAAAATTACTGAACCACCTAAGTGATGTCCTAGAAGTATTATCCACTGAAGTCATATTATTGTGTGATCTGAATCTGGACTGGCTTTCCACAGTATCTAAACCTCTTAAAGAGTTATGTGACACCTTTGGTTTACACAAATCATAACTGAAACCACAAGGCCTAACATCAAAAACCTGGAGAAAAGTACTTTGCTTAATTTAATATTAGTCAATAAACTGCACCTATTTACTCATGCAAGTGCATTCTTCAGCGACGTCAGTGATCATTGTGCAATAGCCTATGTGAGGTCTATTCCTAAGGCAGTGTCATCCTCCAAGTATATCCTTAAGAGATGCCAGAGGAATTTTGACCCAATAGCCTTCTGCTCAGACCTCCAGCATGCTGTCTGGCAGGACTTCTATCTGGCCCAAACTGTGGGCGCGACCTATGAGGAAGTTCACAAAATAGTGCTCAGGTCCCTAGACAAACATGCTCCTCTAGTTAAAATCAGAACCAAAAGGAAAACATGTCTATGGTTTACTGGTGGATTGAAAGCCGCGTTATCGCATAGAGACTCCTTGTGGAAAAAAAGCAAGGAAAACTAAACTCCCAGCTGATTGGTCAGCATTCAGGGCAGCTAGGAATCTGTGCACTAAGCTCACCAGAACTGAGAAAGCAAAGTACTTCCAAGCAGAAATTGATAATGCCTCTAATGACTCCAAGAAATTTTGGAAAGCTCTAAAAGACATCGAAGGTTACTCCTCTGCTCCCTCTTTTCCCCTAAAAATCATTATGGGTGGTGATTCCTTTACCGACAAACAATCTATTCTCGAACTTCTAAACAACCATTTTGCTACGGCAGGACTAGCCTTTGATGCCTTACTGGCCAGCTTGCTCCAGTCTCAGCTAGGTGTTCCAAAACCGGGTTGGCTTAACCATTGTCTATTAACACAAAAGGCAACCTTCACCTTCCAACCCGTCACTTTAAAGCAAATTGAGGACCTTCTCCTGGCTCTAGATACTAGAAAAAGTGCTGGTGCAGACCAACTAGAGCCGTATTACCTAAAGTTAGGATATTATGCTCTAGTCGCTCTGATAGCTCATTTATTTAACTTGTCTTACAAGCAGGGTTCCATCCCAACAGTATGGAAGACAGTGTAGGTGATTCCACTCTTTAAGTCTGGTGACACTTGTGACTTAAACAATTATCGCCTCATTTTGTTACTTCCTATTTTGTCAAAGGTACTGGAGAAAGTAGTGAATTTACAGCTAAGGCAACACCTTGATATGCACAATCTTCTCATCGAAGTCCAATCTGGTTTTAGGCCTAACCATAGCACAATCTCTGTGCTTGCCAAAATCACAAATGATTGGCAGATGGCCTTAGATAATAAAAATACATATGCAGCTTATTCCTTGATCTGAGTAAGCTTTTGATATGGTGGACCATGACCTTCTTATTACCACTTTGTGTATTGTTGGAGCAGACCCACTGTCAATCAAGTGGTTTACTAGCTATCTTACTGGACGCCATCAACAAGTCAAAGCAATTGGTAATCTTTCTACACTGAAAACTGTGCAAAGAGGAGTGCCCCAAGGATCCATACTAGGACCCTTGTTTTTTGCTGTATATCAACAACTTAAATGATGGAATCTCAGATGGTAGTATTCATCTATTTGCAGATGACACTGGGCTATACTTAGCCAGGCCTTCTCCATAACAGGCCTACAAAGACCTCCAACTTGAATTTAACCATCTATAGGAAAACCTACTGCATCTGAAGTTCCTCTTAAATGCTAAAAAAACTGAAGCTATGCCTTTTGCTCCAAGTCCATGTATATATACCACAAAGGGTCATACAGTCATTGCTTGGTGAATCCCTAGAGTTTGTATCAGTCTTCAAGTACCTGGGAGTTTGAGTTGACGACAGGCTTTCATTCTCAATTCACATCGAAAACCTAACCAAAAGACTAAGACAGAGACTTGGTATCTTCTTTCGCATAAAGCATCTACTAACTCAGGAGGCAAAAATATGTCTAGTACAAACTACGTTCTTACCGCTCCTAGACTATGCTCATATTCTGTATGGTCATAGGACTAGTGTGGCTTAAGGGAAACTTGACACCCCTATCACAAATTCACCATACTCCACTCATCACTGCACCATTTACTCTGTGCATGACTGGAACTCATTTAGTTACAGACGGCATAAAAATGCTATCCTTTGGATACTTAAAGCATTAACAAATAAACTTCCTAAGTACATCTCTGATTGCCTACCTCTCTGTCAACCAGGGAGTTACCATCTAAGAAGCCTTTCATATTCCTCTCTTGTTATTCCTAAGGTAAATACACACTTTGGCAAAGTGACCATAAGTCATTTTCTCTCTGTCCTTTGGAACAATATGCAAAAAAACCTTAAAAATTGTCCTCCCAGTGAAAGTGCCCTTCTTCAAAACTCTCTTTGCTAAGACCTTTAAAGAACTATGCAACTGCCCACACTAGCTTAACCATTCTGGAGCTCTTCCTCTTCTCTCAGTGTCCAGCTATTTTATGACTTCTACTACCTGGATAATGTGGTTACAGGGCGACATTTTGTATTAAATGACTCATGTATCCTGCTATTTTTTTCTGGTTTTTACATATTTGATGTATAAACATGTCTTTCTTCTTCTTTTTGCATATGATGTACAAACTATAACTCAGCTGCAAGATTGTACTGATTGGCCCAGATATTCAAAAGAGTTGAGCCATGTGCAATAGGGTTGCGCCTGCGCAAGTCCAAAAATGCGCCATTCTGCGATATTTAGCGGGAGGCAGTTGCACCCCCCAAATCACGCTGAGCAACAGCGCAATGATAATGAAGGCATGCACAACTGAAGAGGGAGGAACCATGCATAAATGGTGCAGTGCAATATTCAACAACTTGCGCCATGTGCAATAGGGGAGCAAACGGAAGTTGCACCATAGCGGAAATGAGCCAAAATAAAAGGGAGCAAGGGAGAGGCGCAAGAACGCTTCAGGGAAGCCACATGAGAGCAAAATACAGCAGGACACACTGGGCAGCAGGGACACACAGGGCCAGGCAGAAAAGGGCACCTGGAAGCAATAGCCACAGGGGAAGGTGTGGGGAGACATTGCAGAAGGGGGAGGTACACCACACAGCAGTGAGGCAAACACAGGCAGGTGTTCCCGGTTCAGGGGAAGTAGCAGTGAGGACAGTGGGGAGAATACAGTAACGGCTGCTGGGGGGGTGAACACAAGCCAGGGACATGGCCAGTGCCACCTTCCAGATGGAGGCCATTATGAGGGAGGTGAGAAGGTGGGCAGCAGTGGGGCATGGCCGTGGAAGGGCCCGTAGGCAGTACCGAGCCCACACCAGCTTTGAGATGTATGGTGATACCGAGATTGTGGGCTGGTACCGCCTGAATCGGGCAATTCTGAGGTGGCTCTGTGAGTTGTGCAGTGATGTGATGCAGGCACCCACACGATGGAGCCATGCCCTGTCAGTGGAGACCAAAGTGACAGCTTGCATGTGCTTGCTCGCCACAGGTACCTTCCAGAGACCAACTGGGGATACCACAGGCATAACCCAGTCAGCCACGTCATGCCACCTCACCCAATTCCTCAGCGCACTGTTGCCACATGCTGCGGAGTACATCCATTTCCCCAGCACACAGGCGGAGTGCACAGCAAACATACAGGAGTTCCACAGGGTAGCACGTATGCCTGGTGTGCTAGGGGCAATAGACTGCACCCCGTGGCCATCCGCACACAACCTGGCCCCGAGGGGGCCGCATCCATCAATTGCAAGGGCTATGCCAGCATCAACTGCCAGGTGGTGTGCGATGCCACGGGGCACATAATCAATATCTGTGCCCCGCACCCTGGGGGAGCACACGATGCCTTCATCTGGCACCAGTTGGCACTGTGCCACAGATTCGAGAGTGGGGATATCCCCACTGGCCACCTAGTGGGTGAGTATGCAAACCACATGGACAATCATAGTGCCTGGGGGGGCATGGTCAGAGGTGACATGGGTAGTGGCCTACATGGCCCGGCGCAAGGCAATGCTGATCACCAAACTAACCTCCACCCTCTACACACAGGTGACAGTGGATACCCACTCCATCCCTGGCTGCTCACACCCTACCGGTGGCCTGTGAACCCATCACAGCCATACTACAATGAGGCACACGCCACCATACATAATGTCATCGATCGGGGGTGTTCGGGATGCTGAAGGCACGTTTCCATTGCCTGGACACCTCCGGCAGTGCCCTACAGTACAGCCCCTCAGAGGCCTGCGGGCTATTCCTGACCTGTTGCATCCTGCACAACATGGCCAATGAATGTGGGATAGCCGTACAAGTCAAAGAGGGGGACAGTGATGGGGATGATGAGGATGCTGGTGACAATGGTGATGGGCAGCCCCCCCTTGGGTGACGGGAGCCCCGACTGCTCCGGCTGGCACAGCTGCACTGGGACACCATCACGGAGGAGCACTTCAGCCAACCCAGGTAAGTCATGGGGCCATGTGCAGCCAACAGTGGCTAAGACACAACCCACAAACAAGCATGGACACACACCAGGGTTGCATGCCGTCAAGGGAAGTGGCAGGGCATGGAACCACACATACAACCAGGGATGGGTGAGGTCTAACATGCCACATGAACAGACACACACACACACACACACACACACACCGCACACACACACAATGCACCAAACATGCACAAAGGGTAGGAGGCACACCGATTCAGAATGCCAACCCTAGCTACACATATGTCAACAGACCACCACACCCACTGCCTGTCCATGTACGTGTGTCAGATGCTGAGCACCATTGCACATTGGTGCAGAGTGCAATGCAGGCATCATCATGCACATGCAACTGTGGACAGCAGCCGGGAGGCTGTGCAGATGGACTGTGTATCCGCGTGCAGGGCCGGGTACCCACCCGTGCACTGCCCACTGAAAGACACAATGCACACAGGGCAGCACCAGACAGTAGCCGCATTGGGAGACAGGTCAGTCATGCGACACAGTGCCCTGGCCACCACGGATGCATGGGTGGCCCCGCCGAGACCCGCCAGCACTGACAGGCCAACCACTGGCCTCATGGGGTGGCACCGATGGTCCCCCAGGGGTTCCACTGCGTGAACACGACTGTGCTCGTGCGGGGGTCTGCAGCACACCAAACATGCCTGTGCCAGGCGTGCTCGGGATGCCCACAGCTGAACCCAGTGTCGACAGGGAGGTTGTCGCACGACGCCGGAAACGGGGGTGGACAGTGCACTGCGTGGTGTCTGTGATGCATGGGCACATGACTGTGTGCCCATTGTGGCCATGACAGCAGTGAATGCCTGTGTCTGCCTGTCAATGGCAGCGGTCACATCCTCCCACATCTGGTCCATCCCTGCCAGGATCAGAGTGGTGTCTCTGCCGCGATGCTCCTCTGCCCGCTCCAGAGCCGCAAACAGTGCATCCACTGATGTCACAAGCCGCATCTGCTGCTGGACTGATGCTTGCAGTAGGTGGGTGTGCTCATTCAAGAGGTCATCTGCCTCCTCGGCATCCTGTCCCTCAGGGTGTGTGAAGCCCTGATGCTCAGCACTCCTTGAGGGTGGGCGCTGCACACCAGGACCAGGTCTGGGCATGTCCACAGGCGGTGCACAGATGCCGCCGCTTGACCCTGTACCCCCAAGCCCATTGGCCGACTGCTGATGCTGCCGCTCCCCAGGGCTCAGTGGTGCTGCTGCAGTGGCCACAACAGTCCCACTGTCCCGAACACACACCAGTGCTGCCCCACTGGTGTTGACAGGCAGAGGCTGTGACTGAGCTGACATGCAGGCCTCCATGGCAGCACCACCCACAGCCATGACCGCGATGTTACCTGCTGTGTGGCCATCCCATGGCACACACGTGTCACTGCCCATGCCGTTAGTGACATCATCATCGGTGACGGACTCGGCACCGGCCCAAGTCACAGCATGCTGGCATCCGTGGACCCTGGCACGCTGGGACACGGGCAGGGCTTCCTCTGCACCTGTTTCAACAACATCAGTGTGGACAGCCAGGTGGGCCCACTGTCACACTGAGCCACATATACCTGAAGGGGTGGATGGGCCCTCCTCCATCTCCAGCTGACTGTCCTCAGTGGACAGGCCCACCACCACCACTGACCCATGCAGACGCTCAGGATCTGTAAGGGAAAACAAAGTCGCATTACTGCATGTGACCTAACGTGCTCCCCCATAGACAGACCATGACCTACCGTGCAGTGATGGACTACCACCCATCTGGAAGCCACCACCCAGAACACCCTCAATGGCACAATGCTGCATGCTTCCAGCAACCCTCTCCTCCTGTAGGGTCAGGTTTACCACCTCTGGCTGTCACCCACCTGTCGCAGCTCATGCTGCCCTGATGGCAGCCACTTTCTCCTTTATCCTCCTCCTGTCTGTGCCCATCTTCTTCTTGCACTCCTGCACGGAGCACTGGTGACTGCCATGCAGGTTCACAGCACGTGCCACTTCCTCCCATGCAGTAGCACGGGCTTGATGTGTTCCCTGCTGTCCGCTGAGAAGTGGCTCCTGATCCAGGTAGGCCTCGAACAGGACATCAGTCTCGGCCTTGGTAAAATTAGGCCTCCTCCTCCTCCCACCACTGTGTTCCTCCTCTCCCACAACTCGCTCGGTCATTTTCTAGCCTGTAAGAATGACAGTTGTTACCTGTGACTGTGCAGTCCCATGCATGTCCCTAAATCCACAGTCCACACTCCCAAACAGCATGCAACTCACCAATAGACTACAGTAACCGACTATGGCCAGTGCAGCCCAATGTCACACTTTTATAGTGCAACCCATGCAAATGAGGCGAGGCGTAACTTTAAGTGGATGCAAATTGCAGTGCTGCGCCATTGAATGGCTGATTAGCTGTTTTGCATATGATGACTGAATATCGCACTGTTGCGCAATTGTGTTGAACTTGCTGAGCCAAGGGCGCAGTTCTGTGATATGCGTAGTACACACCTCACTATGCATGCCCGGGTTGCTGACGCAGGTGTCTGCCATGCTGCTGATGTGCTGTGCATGGGAAGCAATGCAGGGCACGGCCACCATTGTGCCAGTGGTACTACAGCGATGTTCACCTACATGGCGCTGTGGCACTGGGCCATCATAGGCACACTGGGGCAACAGCACGGTAGGCCGCTACTGGAGGTAGCACACAGGCAGCCAATCACGCTACACGCATTGGGTTCCAATGGCATTGTGCGTGTCTGTGCACCAGAGCCCCTTGACCCTGTGCCCGAGCTTTGCCCCTAGGCGCCATGCGTCAGGCATGGGTGCACCACTATCTCACTGTTCAGTGACAGCGTGATAGGGAATGGCAGCACTGTACCGTGTAGCATCTGCACATGGGGAGCCACGCTGCAGAGCGCCATTTTTGCAGACCGAGCTAGGAGAATGGTGCACAGGGGGGCTGCACAATGGAGCCAGGTTGAACTGGCCAACCTAGTGGACATAGTGGAACCACACCATGGACCACTGTTTGGGGAGGCACCCCTGGACAGGTCCAGGAGCCAGGTGTGGGAGGAGGTGGCCACTGCACTTGAGAAGGCCACTGGAAGGGGGTGGACAGCAGAGCAGTTCCGCCACAGGTATGGCAACCTGCGGCGGAGGGAGCCAGACCTGCTAGCCCGACTGCGGGCATGTGCAAGGAGGGGCATGGTGCCACGGCCAGGTAGGTGTTACGTCAACACACTTTTATCTTCCATATGGGCATCACGGTTGTATGTGTCCAGCACATGGGGGAGGGACCGTTCGGTGTTGGCTGTGGTGGTGTTATCAAGGTATGGGGTGGGTGGGTCTGGCTGGGTGGGAGGGCACACACCTGGGGCAGGTGGGCTTTGCTATGGGATTGTACTGATGTTCCTCTCTCCATGTTTGCACCACAGGGCTGGAGGAGAGGCGCCTGGCACATGAACTGCGGCATAACGAAGAGGACAGGGAGGCAAGGCGAGGCGACGGTCCACAGCGCCCGAGGGACCGGCCCGATGAGGGTGAGTGCCATACCTCCATGATTACTATTGCATGCTGTGTAACAGGGTGGGCAGCGGGGCATGGCCACCATCCATTGACACCACTGCCATGCACGCAACTTGTTACAGTCAGCACTGTCCAGTGGCAATGCATGTCTGGGAGTGCATCGATGGTGGTCCATGTGTGCACCGGGTACATGGCTGTGCCACTGCCTTTGCACCACATAGCCATGTCACTAAATGGCCACGGTGATGCTGTGCGTGACTTGGCCGGTGGGCGTGTGCAGCATTCCACATGGCTGTATCCGCCTAGGTGGGCAGGTCATCTGGAAGTGATCAATGTGGGTGGTCACACACCATCACAGAGGTATGTCCCACGGCCGTATGCCATGCACAGTGGGTGGGCTGTATGGGGCTGTGCATTCACACCTATTGACTGTGCTCCCTTGTCCTAGGTGTCCAACAGCTGAATGACATCAGGGAGGCATTGCAGGAGATCCTGCATGTGGTGAGGTCGTCCTTGGCAATCTTACAGAGGATTGACCAGATTGGGGTCCTCAGGAGGCAGCGGCAGAGGAGAAGCCAGAGCAGGGAGCGGGGCTTCCATTAAAAGTCCCTCTGCCCCTGATATCCCCTACTCCCCTGGACCCACCCTCACACCCCTCCTTTCCTGTCCCATTTGTCTACCCCTGCCACTTACCCACCCCCCACCTTGTTTGTGGCCCTCTCCCCCAACTTTGTATATATTATTGTATATAGTTAACTTTTATATTTTGTTTGAATACAGATATTTTGATATGAATACTGTGGTGGTCTCTGATTTGCAGCAGGCTATAGGTGCTCAGCTGCAGTGGTGTGCATGGCGTCAGGGGTGGTGCAGTCATGGGTATGTGTGTGTGTGTCCGTGGGGAGGTGACTATGGTGTGGGGGTAGCTATCAGTCAGTGTTTGTGGTGTGTGTGTTGTGCCCTGTGCACTGGATGACTGTGTGCAGTGGTCGATGGTGCATGCTCTGTGTCCATGATGCCCCTGTCAGCCCGTCCATGGCCTGTGCAGTTGACACCCATGCATGTCTGTGACCTGCACGGTCTGCTGGCATGTCAGTGGTGGCTGTCCATGCAGGGCAGCCACTGCACAAGTCACAATGCTGGGTTGCCTCCTGTCACTGGTGTGGTGCATGTCTGCCTCAGGTGACACTGTGGCCTCCACAGTTGTTGACCCCCCCTCCATGCTGTGGCTTGTGTGTGTTGCAGGGGATGTGCACCACTGTCTGTGACTTGTGCTCCGGGCAAATGCTGGTGGTGTACAGGTCCACAGTGCCTGCACAGGGTGGCTGGCACTTCTGTGCCATGGAGGACTGCAGGTTGTGTGTACACAGTTTCCATGGGCCCACGCTGGGGGCTTGGTTGCCCCGCTACTGCGTCCCTGTGTTGTTGTACCCTTGGGTATGGGTGGGTGTCTGTCCATGCACTGTGTGGCATCCGGTGTGGTGCATGCTTCCATGCACCACTGTGGGTGTCTGTGCTGGCTGTTGTGGCCAGTGCTGGGTTGGGGTGTGTCATTGGGAGAGTGTACAGGGTGCTGTACCACTGGTGGTGGGGTCCGGGGGCATGCCCTGTCCCGTGTGGGGAACCTCATGTGCCGATGCATGGTTGGTCTCTCAGCAGTACCTCGGGGGGCCTGTGCATGGTGGCACTGTGTATGCCATCATTACATCGCTGTGTGCTGCCACCCACTGATGGGTGCTCATGGTGGGGCTGCCTTGCATGGTTCTGTGGTGCACAAGGTTGCATTGTCACAGTGGGGGTGGTGGCATGCATGGGGTTTCCTGCAGTGGTGGACGCTGCTCCTGGGCAGAGTGTCTAGGGGTCATGGTGCAGGGTGTGCTCTGCACTGGGAAGATGGTGTGGCATGGGGTGGTCAGCACTTCCTTGTGTGCCAGTCACAGCTTGCCGGGGGGGGTGATGGGGGACCATGGCCCAGCTGTGGGTTGGTTGCTTGTCTCCATGGGCCAGTGGTTATTCCAGCCCTTCCCCAGTTGTGCAGTGCATGGTGTGTGGGGGACGATGTCTGTTCTGCTGTGTGTTCCTCTGCCCATCTGTGGCATGGGTGGTTGCCCCTACCTCCCTAGTTGTGCAGTTGCATTGCCGCCCTGCTGCTGAGGGGTGTCCCTGGTTGCGCTATGGCGCCTCTGGACTGCTCAGCTGAATATCCCTTGTTGCGCTATGGCACATTTGATCTGCTCAGCTTCCCCTCCCCAGTTGTGCTATGGTGCAGGTGGTGCGATATTCAGTCGCCGGCTTTAGGCGCAGTTTGGCCTGCTCAGTTTTTGGATATCTCGCCTCTTGCGCATGGGCGCAATGGACTTGTGCTTGCTCCTGCTATTGAGCACTTTTTGGGCACAGTTTGAATATCTGGGCCATTGTGTCTTGTATTATATGTTCATCAAACTGTACAAACTAGAATCTATTTGCAAGATTATATTTATTGTGCGTTATATGTTCATCTAACTTTTTTTATTATGGTAACTGGTAACCGGATAAGGCCCACTAGGCACAAGTGCCTGTTTTCAGGGGCGACCTGGGAGCACTGGGTGGTTAAGTGACTTGCTCAGAGTCACACAGTATGCAAGTGGAGGTTGTGAGAATCAAACTCAGGTCTGGTCTACTGAATGTACCAAGCTCATTCACACCTCGTTCCTCTAACCTCTAGGCTATACTGCCAGCCCAGCCCATTATATACCTTTACCTGTCCCAGGTCCACCTTGTCAATGAGCTGTCTCAAGCGGTGTTTCACCTGGATAAATAAAGATTGATTGATTTAGTGAAAAAAATCCAAAAAATGACTGCATCACGAGCGTGTGTTGCACAGTTTGTACGCACGCTTGTAACTTTGGCAATTTTTTATATTTTCATTCCAAATTTCCAACATTGCCAGTTTTTCATACCTCCTTATGAACAGTATAGCTGTCATTTTTTGCATCCTGCCTGAAATGTGTTTTCACACCTGTGGCCCAGAATGGCGCAGTGGCTGTACGAAATCAACTTTTGAGACAGATTAATGAAAATAAAGTGTTACTGTTCATGAGGTGAGGTCCCAAAAAGGCCTTGTAGAAAATTTGGTGAAAAAATTCCAAAACATGACTGTGTTACGAGTGTGTGTTACAGAATTTCTATGCATGCCCATGACTTTCGCCACTTTTTCATATTTTCACTCCAGATTTTCAACATTGCCATTTTTTCACACATCCTCATATACAGTACAGATGTCATTTTTAACATCCTGCACAAAATGTTTTTTCGCATCTGTTGTGCTAAATGGTGTAGTTGCTGTGCGAAATCGCCTTTCGGGATTGAATAATGAAATGATAGTGCCACTGTTCATGAGGTGGGGTCCCAAAAAGCCCATGTTGAAAATTTGGAGCGAAAACACCAACAAACGCCCAGGGCATTAGGGTTTCCAACTGTAATGCCCCATCCTGTACAGACTGAAAGGCGTCGGGGGTGTGGCTTGGGGTCGTTGGCTGTAATGCTCATACCATTCCACCCCCCCCACCCTGCAGCCACTGACAGGCATCGAGGTGTGCCTCGGGGTCTTCAGCCCTAACGTTCACCCCATTTTCCTATACTGCACCCATCTCAGCTTATTTCCTTATGGAATGGGGTGAGCGTAAGAGCCCAAGACTCCAACGCACACCGTCACACCTGTCAGTGTCTGCAGGGTGGGATGAGGTGGAATGGCATGAGTGTTATGGCCAGCAACCCAAAGGCACGCCTCTATGCCTGTCAGGTCTCTGCATGGTGGTGGTGGGGGGTTGACGTTAGTTCAATACTTCACTGCCATTCCTATTATGCATCTCTCTAACTCATGCAATACCAATGGCAATACCAGCAAGCAAACATTCGGCATTGACAAATGCTTGTCATTTTCAGAGATGTTCACCCACTGTGGTTGTAGTTGCCATTTTATATTCACTGTTATCACATGGAACCCACCACTGCAGTGCATGCCATCATATCTGTCCACACATGGTGCTGTGGAACATACATTGACTACCCTGTTGCGACTGCCTATGGTGCTACATGGCAGTGGGGTTCTCTTAGTCATACATGAGCATGCTGATGTATATATATATTTTTTTTTAGTCTTTGGCAACTGGGTAAGGCTCACTAGGCACAAGTGCCTGTTTTCAGGGGCGACCTAGGGGCACTGGGCGGTTAAGTCAGGTCGTGCCTGAAAATAGGCATTGCTATGCCTAGTGCACTTACTCGGTTACCAAAAGCAAATAAATACATAAATAAGTGATTTGCTTAGAGTCACACAGTATGCAAGTGGAGATTGTGAGAATCAAACCAAGGTCTATTCTGCTGGATGTATCAAGCTCATTCACAGCTCATTACTCTAACCTCCAGGCTATACTGCCAGCCCAACCACCAAGCGCCAAGGTGTAACCCGTCGGTTTGGTCCTGTTGATGTGATGTATTGTGTGTGGTCCATGATGGCGAGGTGTCTGCTTTTGCTGGCATTGCTCTGCAGGGGATGCTCCTCACACTGTTTCATGTGCTGGCACACACATGTGGTGCTGCTCTTTTGGTATGGATTGCTGTTCATGGCGTGGATGACTGTGTTCATGGCAGCTGTCAGGCCATAGATGTCTCACAGTAAGTAAGTAAGTAAGTATAAATTTTATTTATATTAAGCGCCCTTCCCAAGCTCAGGGCGCTTTTACAATAAAACAAGTGAAATCACATTTCAAACAATAAATCAAACAACCATACAATACACTTACTCATTATGTACCAACAAATGCTAAGGCAAAAAGGAACGTTTTTAATTGTTTTTTAAAACTTGCAACAGTTAGGCATTCTCGTATCTGACGAGGTAGAGAATTCCACAGGGTTGGTGCCATATAGGCAAAAGATCTACCTCCAGACATCTTTAGACGTACCCTGGGAATCTCTAGCAATCCCTCATCAGAGGAGCGAAGAGAACGGGTAGGACAGTAAGGCACCAAGAGCTCTTTCAGGTAGTGGGGTCGCAAAATCATGAAAGGCCTTAAAGGTCAATAATGCGATCTTGATGGTGATCCGCCACTGTACTAGCAGCCAGTGCAATCACGCAGCACAGGTGTTATATGGCTAGATCAGTAAACTCCCATCAACAACCTGGCCATCGCTCTGCACAAGCTGCAGCGCGGATATCCACCCTCGCAGCCCTAGATAAAGCGATTGTAGTAATCAAAATGGCTGGTAACAAAGGCGTGGACCAAAATGGGAAGATCTTTCCGTGGAACCAAGTGTTTCACCCGGGCAATATTCCTCAGATGAAAAAGGCAGATTTGACTACGGCCGACACCTGCATCTTCATAGTCAGGCTTTATCAAAAATTACTCCCAGGTTACGTGACGGTTGTGGAGGCTAGAAGCTGGCCCCAAGATATAAAACCTGAGGGTTTCCGTCCAAGCCCCTGTTATCTTCCTCCAGGGTCCACAACCAACACCTCAGTTTTCCTGGATTCAACCTAAGCCAACTAGCACTCATCCAATCCTGAATCTCCAGGAGGCAGTTATTAAACATCGTGATGGAATCCGACTCCTGATCAGGCATAAAGACAGGTAGAGCTGAGAATCATCAGCATAACAATGAAAACTCAGCCCATACCATCTTATAATGTCCCCAGTGGAAGCATATACCGCATGACCAACATAGGGGACAGCACCGACGCCTGCAGTACCCCACAGGGCAGACAGTGAGGGGCTGAGGTGTTAACTCCTGATACCACTCTCTGAGATCTGCCCTCCAAAAAAGATCGAAACCAACTGTGGACTGCTCCCCTCAGACCACAGAGAAACCACAGGCAGTCAAGCAATACCCCAGGATCCACGGTGTCAAATGCTGCTGAGAGATCCAGGAGAACCAAGATGGAACGGGTCCTCCGATCTCTTGCCATCAGGAGATCATTCAATACCTGAACAAGAGCCGTCTCTGTACTGTGCCTCTTCCTGAAGCCGGATTGGAGAGGGTCATAGATATTGTGGTTGGACAAATGATCCTCCAGTTGCAGAGCGACCACCTTCTCAATAACCTTCCCTACAAAGGAGGTTAGAGACTGGTCTATAATTTGCTGGGCAGTCAGGGTCAGAGAGGGCTTTTCAAAAGGGGTATATTACGCCTCCTTTAAGGGATCCGAAAGATCCTCTCTCTAATGACACCACCACTATCCCAGCCAGGACTGGGCCGATAACATCTACACACCCCACCACCAGGTGAGTAGGGCCTGGGTCCAACTTACAATAGGTAGGTCGCAGAGTCTGGATAATCCTCACAATATCTATTACTGCTGGTAGTCTAAAGGTAGACCAGTACAACTGGGCATTAGTACCACCCGATTGATCAGTGCAATGCTCAATAGAAGGACACTGGCTGATCTCATCCCTGATGGTGGATACCTTGTCAGCAAAGAATTTCGCAAACTCCTCACACTGTTGCTAGTGGTTGTTTCATTGTTATCTGTATAACATCATGTTATTTATTTATTTGTTTGAATTTTGTTACCTGGGTGAGCCCACTGAGACCATGCAGCCCCTTTTTCAAGGACAGCCTGGGGACAGGAACATAGGACAATACTCTACAAGTACAAACAGATCCAGTTATATACATAGTTAAAATAAGTAATGTCACAAATGTGGTACAATAAACAGAACTAAAATACATATAACTATAATACATATAGAGAGTCACAGTACTGTATGCAATCTACAACAATGTCACACGTCAGTACAAAGTTTTGCTTTGACAGGATATAAATATGGTACAATCTTTAAGACAGCTAAACAGATGTTCGAGTTTTCACAATGCAGATCACTGATGTACAATGCTGCGCACCTTTTGCTTTGACAGGAAAGGAATTGGCATTCTCTAGAACAGCTATACTGGAATTCAGGCTGTTGGCTGTTACTTAACCCCATGTGGCTTTGCCTTCCTGCCCTGTTGATGCCCTCGTCTTGATGGTGCCGCCTGCTGTTGCACATCAGTGTGTATGCCAGTGCACAGCTTTTCACCAGCAGATCTGCAGTTGCCTGATGCTGATTGTGCATCCTGGACACGGGCCCTACTTTGCCATATGCTGTCTGGTGGTGTACGTGAACCTTTAGGACCTGTTGCTACGCCATCCCCAGTGCCACTGATCATTGGCCTGTGTTCACATTTTGTCTGCAGTACCATTGTTGGCATGGAAGGTGCTGTTGTGCTGGCTCCAGGAATTGCCATACTTTCCTTGACCATGGCAGGACCCACAGTGCTTGTGCATTTGTGGCCGCTGCATCTGGGCTCCTGGGTGGACTGTGGCACAGGTGCTTGCTGTGTGTTCTGCATAATGCTGCAGGGGCTGGGAGTCTGCACAGTGATCTCCAGTGTTCCAATGATGTTATCTGGTATGGGTTCACTTGGCTGGTTCCCTGGAGGTGGCGTGGCTCATGGCATCTGTGTTACCCTTGCTGTGTCACCAGCCCCTGTGGTGTTGTCTGTGCTCACACATCCATGTGCACTGTTCTGTGGATGTTCACCACCTACAGCGTTGCACACCTGTGTATGCATGACAGGGTGCACCAGTGGACTACTGGCATTATCCTGGTGCAAGCTGTTGTCCTTGGGTGCTGTTTGCTTCTGTGCAGGTGCACTGTGGCCATGCTGCACATCCTGCACTTCATCAGGCATGTCATGTGATTCTCATTGCTGTGGTGCTACTGCGGTGCATGTTGGACATGGCATGCATTGTTCTGTGCCTGCTGCTGTCACAGCATGTTGTTCCTGTTCCTCCAGAGCAATATCTGTACAGACATTGTCAGCACTCTGCTGCTGTGCATTGGCCACATTGGTGGTCATGGCATTGCGACAGGTGTAGTCCAGGTCCCCTAGGCCCACAGCTGTCATATGGGGCTGTCCACTGTGAGCATTGCCCCACTGGTCACTGCTTCCCCTTGTCTGAGGCACTACATGATGTTGTTGATGTTGTTGGTCCCCATGGTTGACGGTCACTCCAGCACTATCTACTAGGGGACCACATCTGTCCTGATGTGGTGGCATGCTTCTTAACCTGTGCACCATTGCTTGGGTGTAATCACGTATGCAGGCAGCCATCATGGTGAGGGCCTGTGTCTGAGCATCCTGCACTGCTATGCTGTGCTCCATGACCAAGGTCTGCGGTTTCACTACCTGTGCTGTGGGACTCCTCAGATGTTTCCTCGTCAGTGTTTCCCTCACACACCTGATGACCCCTGCTGTCTTTGGGTGCATGTTCTGGATGTGTCGCCACTTGCCTCACCAAGTTCAGGTCCTCTGGGGTTGACACAGACATGTACAGTTTATGTTGTTGTTTGTTGTGCTGACCATCTGGTTATGTATGGTGTGGGGTGCTGCAGAGCATGGGTCAGTGTACAGTGGTGATGCCAATGTAGGGTGGCATGCATTGCCATGGCATACTGCGTATTTGGATTCATACATACCTGTTGCAGTCTGTAGCTGGAAAAGGTCCAGTTCAGTGTCTCCAATGATGGTGCAGTCACTCATTTGAGTTGCCACCAGTTCCTCTTGGCTGCTTAGGGGACATTGTTTTTATGGGCCCCAAGCCATCCCAGTGGTGCAGCATCTGTTGTGCACCACCTTCTCTTTCAACCATTTTTGGAGGTCATGGTATTGTTTTTGCAGCTCTCATGTGCTATGTTAGCTTGCAGTCACAGCATTTATCTTGGTGGCCTCCTCCTTCCATGCCTTCTTATGCTGGGCTGTGAGCTTCCTGTCCCCAACTTGGGACAGTAGCATTTTAGCCTGTTGGGGTAGAGGTGATATGATGGTACATGGGTACACACAGTTGACCATGATGCCCTGCCTCAACATGCATGCCATACACACTGAACTGCTTATGGACCTCCTCAGTCTGGATGTCTATCTCTTCACTGGAGAAATTACATTTTCTCCAGTATTTTTTTCCTTGCTGCCCCATTCTCTCGCTCTGCATCAGTGCTGTCTCAGCCACTGTATGGCCGCTGCGTTATGGTGCAGTGTGCAACCTATTGCATCATGCATCCTTTTTTATGATACAGTGTGCATCTTGCATAATGCATTACAAGCTTTGGTGCAGGGACATTTCTCCTGGAATTTGTCGCATGGTGCTATTCACAGTCTGGTTCAGCACACACTGCATTTGCTGCATCATGTGCCAGTCTTATTGACTATTGAGAACTGGGCCCATAGTCTATCCCAAGAAAGTTTAGCTTGTTTGTAGTTCCAAATAAAATTCCTAATTATAAATGTAACTTTTTTTAAACCAATAATCTGGTATAGGAGCGTGAATAGTTTGTAATGAATATGCCAGATATGGAACTACTAACATCCTGATTATTTGAATTTTTCTGCATAGAGACAATTATATTTTTGACAAACCTTGCAATCTCGCCTTGAATGTATGAATAAATGGACCCTTATCCATCCCCCCCCACCTGTTCTAGAGGTCTGGGAGGTTCCACGTCAATACAACAACAACGTCGTTGTCGAAACCCTCGACATCGATGGGAACAATGCCGACAGCCGGCATTGTTCCCATTGGGAAGAAGTGTTTTTTGGAGGGAGGCTTCACCCCCAGCACCCCCATGTGGGGGGATAATCCCCCTGGACCCTCCATCTCTAAATAACCAACTCTGAGTCAGAGTTGGTTTGGGGTGGGGGCGCACCACCAGGAATTGTTGCATTGGCAGACAGCGGACCACCACAGCGACCTGGTGAGATTTTGTTGCTGTGGTGGTGTTCACTGTTAAAAAGTTGTTGTGGTGATGTGCTACCAGTCTGGGGGGAGGCAGAACAGCAAGATGGTTGCACTTCTGCTCTGTTCCAAGCGGGTCTGTTTTAATTTTTGTTTTTCAGATTCTTATACCAAATCAGAAATTCTCCTGTTTAAAGTTGTGCTTTTTTTGTGTTTGTTTTAAATATATTTCAATTATTATGTTTTAAAAAGTATTGTTTAAATGCTGTTTTTGGCTCGACAGCTTGCTCTGCGCTTTTGGAGCAAGAGAAATGCCAGGAGTCTTTGCCAGTATTTTTTGTTCCCAATTTATTTGGAAGATGTTTTGCTTAAAGCTCTCTGGACAATCTGAAAATGGTTTGTGAATCTGCTTTGTTTTTTTGGGGTAGCCAAGAGAGGTTCTGAGTTCTGGAGGGAAACAGTGTTCAGTGGCATAGGAAAGAGTCTTGTGGCAGGAGTAGATGGAGTTGTGCCTGTTTTGGCCTGGGTTCCCCCAGGAAAGCTCTGAGTGTACAAAAGTGCAAGAAGGTGCTTTTTCTGCTCAAAACAGGTATGCCAATGTTGCCCAGGGGACCAGGGTGTTCTTGTGTGATTCAATAAAGAAAATACTATACTCACCCTCAGTTGAGTGCTTTTCTTTTTCCCCTCTATTGTCCAGATGGATTTCTATGACTTGGAGATTGGTAGAATGCAGTTCACGTGGAAGAACCTGAGTGAGCTAAAGTTCTACATGGAGTGTGGAAAATAATTAAACCCACTACCAAGACATAGGAGAGAAGGGGCCCCCTGGAAGGTTGAATAACTCTCAGTGCTAAAATGCCTGTATTATGTTTAAGATGTTTAATTTACTGGTAATACAACACCAGATGCTAGAGAATGGATTATAATGATTCAAATGAAGGCCAGTTATGAGAGAATTCCGCGAGAGATTGGACTCTTAAGGAATTCTCAAGGAATGCAGAAGCAGACTTGGTCTGGCAGAGGTAGTTTGAACTTCTGTTGCTGAGAAGTTTCTAGGGGCAGGAGGCAAGGATTTAGTTGCTGGTAAACCTTTAAACTCCTTGCTGAGAATTTTCTAGGGGTAGGAGGTAAGGATTTAGTTGCTGGTAAACCTTTAAACTCCTTTTGAGGCTATTGCCTTTAGGGCAGTAGTGCTGACTTGTTTAATACAGTGTGTTTATTTGTGTGTGGGACCTATAGTGGGAGCTGGAGATTCATTTATTTTTTCAACAGGCATTGTAGTTTTCTGGAAATTTTTCCTTCTAGCCTCAGCTAGGATAAATTTACAGCTCATTGTGGCTTCAATACCAAGGGCTGCTCTCACACAGCAGTAGTGCAGAGGCAGAATTGATCTGGCAGAGGTAGTTTGAACTTATGTTGCTAAGACGTTTCTTGGGGCAAGAGGTAAGGATTTAATTGCTGGTAAACCTTTAAACTCCTTGTTGAGTAGTTTGTAGGGGCAGGAGATAAGGATTTAGTTGCTGGTAAACCTTTAAACTCCTTTTGAGTCTGTTGTTAGTCCCCCGTCCTTGATTTCCTTTATACCAGGGGTAATGACATCACTTCCCCAGAAAGGCAAAGGACATGCACCTGTCATAGCAGAAGCAGACACCCAAAAAAGGAACAGCAGCAAGTGAAGAGATGAATGCTATCTCAGTGGTAGAGAAGTAACTACAAAACAAGGAGCTTTCATTCTTATCTGTCTGCATTGGTAGTTGCATCGTGGAAAGGAGGAGTAGGAGTTTGAAAAAGGCTGTGCAATAGTTGCTTAAAGTCTCTTTTTGGGTGTGGACAGGAGGGATAGGAATGTAAAAAGCAGTTGCTCAATCAATCTAGAAGTGTATGATAAAGGGGTTAAGGGAAATTCACAAAAGGAGAAGAAAGTTTTGTACTGATAGAGGGGAGAGAGGGGAGACTTGGAGGAGTGTTTGGTATCCTTCATCTGGAAGGGTGGGGGGTGCTGGTGGGCAACAAGAGCAATGGGTAGGGTGGTAAGCTGCAACAACTGCAGTGTGCCAGTCTTTCTAAAAATTGCCTGGAGGGTGGGGAGATGTTTAGTGTGCAACCACATAGGGAAACTTAGAAAGGAGATTGAGGATCTACAGGAGGAACTAAGACAGGCAAGGCAGACAGGAGGAGGTTATAGCCCAGTACTGTAGGGAGGGAGGAGGGGAGATGGGGGAGGGCATTTTAATCCAACAGCGGTGAGGAGAGGGTCAGAAGAAGGGAAGCAGAGACAGAGGGACCCAGGCCAAGAAGAATACGGTCTGGGGAAACCAGGTCAGGGGACAAAAGACAAATAGAAGGAGGAGATAGGGACTTGTGAGTGGAGGAGAAGTGGCACAGTCATGGAGTGGAAAGGAGGGAATGGGTTACTATGAGGAGAGAGAGAAAGTGGTCAGTGGTGAAGGGTCTTCAGAAAATTGTTCTGCAGTACTTGAGGAGAAGGAGGAAGAGGGAGGTGATGAAATTGGAGGAGTAACTGGGAAATGCCTGGACCAAACTGGAGCAGGGGAAGTGCTGCTGGGGGAATTACAACAGGGGCAGAAGGGGGAAATACTGTGCAGGAGGAAGAAGAGGAGCCAGAACTGTGAGATGGAGAGGAATGGAAGCAAACGGGAATTAAGATGGGTGGAACCTTAGTGCTGGTGGACTCAATACTAACAGGAGTCAGGTGGGGTAGCAAAGGGGAGCGGCATAGTCGCATTTGGGTGGAGGCCATGCCAGGAATGACAGCAGAAAGGGTGGAACAATCTGTTCTTAAATATTCTAGAAGGGGTAGAATCAAGGCTCATTTGATTATACACCTGGGGACGAACGACCTAGCTGACAAGATGGTAGATATAGTCCAGAGGAGGACTGAGGAACTTGGACAATTATGTGAGGGGGCAGGAAGAGCAGTAACATTTTCAGAGATACTCCCAGTGTCCAAGGCAATCCCAACAAGAAAGCTGAAAATAGAGGAATTTAATGGATGGCTAAGAACCTGGTGTCATGCTAAAGGGTATGGGCTGGTGGGGTGGGGGTGGGGAGGGACCTGGGAGGACAGTAGTCTCTATGCCAAAGACAGACTACACTTAGCAAGGAGGAAAGAAAGCATTGAAACAGAGGATAGCAGAATACATAGAGGAAGTTGGGAATTTAAACTAGGAATGGGGTGGCAAGTGGAGAAGAGACATGTAGAGACCACAGGTTGGGAAGCCACATGAGCTTACCCCCCATAACAGTGACAAAAGACAAAGGGCAAGTATTATTGGTGATGCTAGTAAAGGGGGGCAGGATGGGGGGAGGGGTGCAAGGTAGTCACCCTTAATGCTAGGAGCCTTGGAAGGAAAACTGCAGACCTACAGGTGCTCATGGCAGAGGGAGAGGTGGACATTGCAGCCATCACAGAAACATGGGCCACTCAATACAATGACTGGGACCAGTCTGTACCAGGGTACAGGTTATTTCATAGGGATAGGGTGATTGGGAAAGGAGGAGGGGGTGGCACTATATGTGAGGGAAGGACTGAAGCATGTAAGGGAGGAAGGGGAGAAGAGTAGCACGGAGTCACTTTGGATGCAATTCCAGGATTCCAAGAATAGGACTCTCAGAATGGGAGTGGTATACAGGCCACCCTCTCAGACAGAGGAGTTAGACAGGGAACTAGCAGTACAGATCAGAAGGACCTGCATGAGGGGTAGTGTGGTGATTGTGGGGGACTTCAACATGCCAGGAGTGGACTGGAGTACCCCAACAACCAGCAATAGAAGGGAGCAGGAACTGCTGGATGCCTTCTAGGAAAGCTTCCTGATGCAAATGGTCAGTGAACCAACTAGGTTAGGGAATACCCTTGACATTGTGCTGGCAAATGGGGAGTTTGTGAGGGAACTTAAGGTGGAAGAACCACTGTCAGGGAGTGACCACCATGTAGTATGGCTCACATTGGATATGGGCAAGGAAGGAGTGGAATCTGGCACAGAGGTGCTGGACTTCAGGAGGGCCAACTTTGGGAGGATGGGGGAAGTGGTAAAAGGGTACCTGGCCAAAATTCAACCTAGCATGGACACTAACCAGAGGTGGGAGCTCATAAAGCTGGGGATAATGCAGGCAACCAGAACTTGCAGCAAGACCCAGAGCAAGAAAGCTAGGGCTAGGAAACTGAGCTGGGTGAGCAAGGAGGTCATGGAAAAAGGTAAGGAGGAAAAGAGCTGCCTTTAGGATGTGCAATAAAACAGGGAGGGGGGAGGACAGGGAGGAGTACCTGAAGGTTACACGAGCAGTAAGGGGAGCCAAGGCGTCTATGAAGCTCAGGCTGGCACAAGGCATTAAGAAGGGTGAGAAGGACTTCTTTAGGCACATCAGGGAGAAAAGGAACTGTAAGGACCACATAGTAAGTATTAAAAAGGAGGGGGGTTGGGTGGAAGCAGGGGGCGATAAAGCAGAAGTGCTAAATGATTACTTCTGCTTGATATGTACTAAAGAGAAGAGGGGCGTGATACCCAAGGGGGGAGGAATGGCAGAAACAGGGGGAAGGGGGTGACAGATGGGGAAATCATGGCGGGCAGAGTTCTGGAGGGTTTGAGGGCACTGAGTGCGGACAAGGCACCAGGCCCTGAAGGCATCCACTTTCAGGGTACTGAAGGAGCTGGCAGAGGTCCTTGCAGGACCTTGGCATACCTATTTAATGGTTCACTACATTTGGGGTGTATACCTCAGGATTGGAGGATGGCTCATGTGGTGCCCCTCCACAAGAGTGGCCCCAGGGATGAACTGTGTAATTACAGACCAGTGAGCCTCACATCCATCATGGGTAAGCTGATGGAGACTATCCTGAAGGAGAGACTGGTGGCCATCCTGGAGGCCAAAGGATTACAGGACAGCAGACAGCATGGCTTTATACATTGCAGATCCTGCCAAGCCAACCTGGTGGAGTTCTATGACTGGGTAACTAGGCAATTGTACAGGGGCAATGGTTTTTGAAAGGAGCTATAAAAATAAAGTTTGATTTGATTTGATTTGATTTGACAATGCAGTGGATGTCCTGTATCTGGACTTCACTAAGGCATTCGACTTGGTGCCTCATGGGAGGCTGGGAAGTAAGTTAGAAGGCACAGGGGCAGGTGCAAAGCTGGTAAGATGGGTTGGGAACTGGCTTCAGGGAAGGCAACAGAGGGTGGTGGTGGTGGATAGGTCTCTTTCATCCCCAAGGGTAGTGACGAGCAGTGTTCCACAGGGCTCGGTGTTGGGACCAGTGTTGTTTGGGATATTCATTGCAGACATATCACTGGACATCAAGAGCAAGATCAGTCTGTTTGCTGACGACACCAAGATGGGAGGGGTGGTGGATGACTTAGGGAGATGGCAGAGGTTGCAGGATGATCTGGAAAAGCTGGAAACCTGGTCAGACACCTGGCAACTGGGGTTTAATGCCAAAAAGTGAAAGGTGCTGCATTTTGGGGTGAAGAACCCAAGGAGGAGTTACCAACTGGGGAGGTAGGGAATGCAGCTAGCCAAGACAGAGGAAGAGAAGGATCTGGAGGTGATTATTACAGGGTCAATGAACGCATCTGCACAATGTAGGAAGGAAGCTGCAAAGGCCAACAAAATGCTGGGTTGCATTGCAAGGGGTATCTCCTCAAGGAGGGAGCAGGTGATTCTGCCACTGTATAGGTCATTCGTTAGACTGCATCTGGAGTACTGCATGCAGTACTGGTGCCCGTATCTGAAGATGGACATTAAGTTACTGGAGTGGGTGCAGCGCAGGATGACAAAGATGATCAAGGAGCTGGGGGACTTGCCATATGAGATGAGGCCCAGGGAGCTGAACATGTACTCGCTAGAGGAGAGAAGGGACAGGGGAACATGAGTGAAACCATTAAGTACATGAAAGGAATAAACAAGAAGAGTACTCCCAGTAGAACAGTGGACTGCTTCAAAAGGGCTGGGACAGGGCAATGGAGGGAAGGTTGAGGGGAGGGAGGGCAGCTGCAACATAAGGGGTGCTAGCTGCACATTCGGGCAGACTTGATAGACCTCTAGGCCTTTATCTGCTGGCAAATTTCGTATGTTCATGTGTTCATATGTTCGTATGACTCCCAGACCCATGGATAAAGAAAAGGGAGTTAAAAATTGGTATAAGCTACATGTATGGTGATCTCCTCCTGTGAGTACACACAAAGACGGTGTTTCTAATAACAGGTCAAGGCTGGTTATGGGGTTATGGGGTATTTTTACCAAGAGGCACTGACTTTTAAATGTTCTCCTTGTAATTACCCAGTCTATCAAATGAACTAAGAGAACTGGCTTGAATACCCATTACTGCTTCAATAATATCAGTATGGAGCCAGAACGTTTGCCTTACAACTAACTACTTTTAAAATTTAGACAGCTGAATTTCTTAAACCAATAATTTTCTTTGTCAATTTCACAATAATGCATTCCAGTGACCCGTGGAAACTAGTTAAGGGGCAAATCCCCTCATTAGCAGTGCTAATCCTTATCTGGGGCCTGAACTCCATTTACATGCACACATTCATCCTGAAAGAATGTTATTTATTTTATTTAACCTACAAGCACTAAAGTACTTTGTTTAAAAATAGAAGTCTAAAGTGGGATTCTTAAACATGGATTTAAGTCACTGTATGGTTGACATATTTTTATTTCAGTGTTACTATGATGCCTTGTGGCAAACTGCTGTGGCATTTTGTTAATTTTATACTGGAATGCCAAATGATACTTTATGAGGGAGTAAGTGCTTACATACGTGTTGAAGGTAATTGACTAAGATATTTGGTGATAGGCAGTACCGATAGTTCTCAGCAGAAAGAATGCTGGCAGACTATCCCCAGGAGTTCTGTCGGCAATTTGATCTCTCTGGAACCCATGGAAATGTTGTTAGAAAATTAATGGACTCCTAAAACAAGAGAAAGGAGCTTTGGTTGACAGGTTGATTTCTCTGAAATCTACATCTGTAAACGTTATATTAATGCTGATATGGCGACTCAAGGAAATTTGAGACCTGTAGTAAGGTATTTCTTAATTCAAGAGGAGCTACTTTTCTGTCATATATTGACGGTTTTACAGAGGCGGGGTATTGATAGTTACATAGTAGCTTGGATGGTTAGATTGCCCGTACTAGGATTTACTCCTCCAGAAAAATTACCAAAACAAATATTCTGGGTCTGAATGCATTTGATGTTTTCTCTATGGGGCCTTGAGTTTACTTTCACTTTGACCAACTTTTATACCCTTAATTTTATTGTTGCTGCTTATCTCTGTTAATAAAGCTTCTAGTGCTATAACAAATAAAGCTGGGGAAAGGGGGCATCCCTGGCAGACCCCACAACATAAAATATTTTTTTTCAGTTAAAATACCATTAATTTTTATTTTTGTTTCAGGTGTTATGTATAGTACTTTAATATATAAAATGAATTTGTCGGGGAAGCCACACATTTTTAAGATTTATTTATTTATTTATTTATTTATTTATTTCTAAGAATCAGTTTACAACCTTTGAGCCAGAGGGTCGTTTCCAAAGGTACTTCGTCACATAAAGACATACATTGTGTTTTTGGTTACATAGCAAAGATTTGCAAAACAATAGGCATTCAACAGAGGCGCCACGTCACACTGTGGTCAGACAAATACAATTGGGTACAGGGTACATGTAATTGATAACAGGTGTTACACAAGTTGGTATCAAGTGAGCAATCTGGTTGGTATTTGGAATAAATAGTCCCATTCTAACATTTTGAATACTTTCCAAGCACCTAATAATATCATAATGGCTTCTTTCCCCTCTATTTCTAAAACTTCCATTAAAAATGTAATCTCATGTAAGGCATTTTTGGAATAATTAATAATCTAATTGATCTGGATGAATTATTCTATTAAGGTATATTAATCTATTGTTCAAAAGCTTTGCATATATTTACAATCTGTTTTTAAAATAACTACTGGTCTATAAGTGTTAACTTTCTGTGGATCTTTGTTAAGTTTAAGGAAAAGTTAAATATATGCCATAATAAAAGAGGTCAGTGTCTTTTTATTTATCTGTGTTCTCTGAAAAAGTGCTGTAGAAGGCCTCCATCAGTCCCCCATCCCCACACAATACACCAGCCCTCACAACAAGCTTCCTCCAGGAGCAGGGGATCACCTGAGAGCGTCATAGAAGGTAAAGACTACCTCCCTTCAGACTGCAGTTTGTGGTGGGTGTTAGCCCGTTGACACTATGCATCGACTGCCCCAGCCACCCATTCACCCACCCAAGGCCGACCTTCCTTTTATTGTCCCCTTCTTATGACATCACTTCCTTTTTTCTCCCACCTCTCCACTCCACTACCCACCTCATACACTAACACTATCACTGCCCTAAAGCCAGACACCCCCACTACTGCCTGATCCACACTTCGGTACCACCTTCCCCACCACCTCCTTTCCATACCCCTCCCCGAAATTCACTCTATCTTTTTGGCAACTAGGAGTCACTATTTCGCACCCCATTTCCAGCCCTTGACCCAGCCAGCCTAGGTACTGTAGACACCTGAATCCCCACCATACCATAGCCCTAAGACACCCACCCCAAGGGAGTCTTGAACCCGGTACCCTACGCACCAAAGTCCACAACTCTACCACTACACCAAAGTGGCAGTCATCCTCACTGAAGCACAGCCCTGACCCATATTCTTCTATTATGACCACCACTCCCAGTACATTATGCACCATCTTCCACTACCATTGCACGTTACCATCTCAGCCCTCATGGTACTCTCTTCCCTCCAGTCAGACCACACTGGTGGCCCACTATGGTCTGCACCTGATGACCACCACATCACCCCTACCCCCACCCTCACAGCAGAACCTAAGCCCCAGCACCCACCCCCTATCCACCTGCCACACTCCCCCACTCCCCAGCCCATCCATGGACCCCCCTCACTGCCTTTAAATCTCTCCGCTCCCTACCCATTCCCTGCATGCTAGCTGCCCAGCCCCATTCTTGATGCCGAACCAGAGTCATCAGCTGCTACCCCCCTCTAGTAAGAATGCTCACGTTACTACTAATCCTGTTGGGAAACATCCACTCAACCCAGGTCCCACTCCCACCTGCACACCTAGGACATCACCCACAGGACTCTGCATCGCCACCTTGAACATATGCAGCCTGCAGAAAAAGTCTGCTGTGCTTCAATGCTGGGCCACCATGCACCAACCAGACATCATTGCACTAGTTGAGACCCGGCTTTCCAGTTCTACTCCTGACTCCTCTGTCTCTCTCCCTGGGTACACCATATACAGGGAAAACTGGGTGGGAAAACATGGAGGTGGTTGCATGTCCTACATCAAGAATGACATTATCGGTCACATGATCCTGCCCCCCAAGCTCAAAAATGGTGCCCAAACCCTCACCTTAAAAATCACCCCAGACCCCTCCAAGGGACCACTATACTTCACAGTCTGCTATGTTTCCCCTAAGATTCAAAAGCCGGCCATCATCTCCCTCACAGATTATCTCTCAACCCTTCCACACAAAGCTGACCAGACACTAGTAGGGGATCTAAATGTTAACTGGTTTGGTCCCTCAGCTGCACCAATGAAGGATTCTTTCTCTGCCCTTGACATGGTCCAATTAGTCACCCAACCCACTAGACTTCATCCCTTCACTGGTACCACCACCCTCCTGGATGTCATTATCTCAAACTGCTCCCACAAAATCCAAGATATAAAAGTTCTCCCCGAGTCCCTAAGCGACCACTCACCCATCCTATTCCTATGGACATCCTCCACCCCCAAACCCATAGTCCAAACCACCTTCTGTAGGCATCTTAGAGTGGGGGGTTAAGTAAACTCAAACAATCTCTCACCCAAATGGACTGGTCCCCCATGAAAATAGCCCACTGCATTGACGTTGCACTCGCTCTGTTTACACAGGCCTTCACCACAGCCTGCGATCTCTATGGCTCCTCACTAAACACCGCTCCAAAAGACAAAATGCTTCTTGGATCACCCCCCAACTCCAAAAGCTAAGGAATAGGGACAATCTTTGGTACAGAGCCATGGAGTCTGGCAGGACGGCTGACAGACAATCCTATAATGCCATGCGCAACAGCTGCATGTGGGCTATTCGCAAGGCCAAAGCAGACTACTATCAATCCACTCTCACTGCCACATGGGGTCTGCCCGTACCTTCTGGAGTAATAGCAAAGAACTCAATGGGAAGTCGCGCTCCCCTCCACCCTCCCAGCCCTCCATTGATAACACCATCTCCGCTGAGCCACTTACAATAGCAAACTGTCTAAACACCACTTTCACAGATCATAGCACTGTCCTCCCCAGCTGCTTCTTTGACCCTGTGCCCAAGTCCCAACCCTCTACCTTGCAACGTCCCCATTTCCTCCTGCATAAAATATCAACCCGTGAAGCTGTCCATACCTGCAAAAGGTACTAAACAGCAGCAACCCTAGCAATGATCCCGTAGACACTATGCTCCTTCGGCTAGTCCTCGATGAGGTCCTAGTCCCTCTCATGGACCTACTCAACAGATCCCTTTGCCTGGGGCAATTCCCCAGTGCCTGGAAGACAACCGTTGTTACCCCCATTCATGAAAGTGGTGACAAATCCTCCCCCGGTAACTATCGTCCCATTTCCATTCTCCCCCTCTCAAAAGCCTTAGAAAAAGTGTTCACCACTCAGCTCACTGAATACCTAACCAAGTATGACATCTTATGCCCAGAACAGCATGGCTTCCGCTCATGCCATAGCACAACCACAGCCCTCCTAGAATTCTCCAACTTCCTACACTCCTCTCTAGACTCAGGTAACATTGCTGGAACTGTGTACATAGACCTATCCAAGGCCTTTGACATGGCTGCCACCCACTACGGCTTGACGCCCTCTATCAACTCGACTTCTCTGGCCCCCTGGCATGGTGTGCCAGTTACCTATCCTCCTGGTCCCAATGCATCAAAATTAATGGGACCCTGTCTGACATGCTCCCTGTCCACTCTGGGGTGCCCAAGGGCTCCATCCTGGGTCCACTACTTTTCGCCCTCTGTCTGAACACCTTGCCAAAGGCCTGTTCTGAAAAAATCCTACTGCATGCGGATGATGCAGTACTCTATGCCTCACACCACAAACCTACCCCTCTCCAGAATTCCCTCCAAAATGCCTTCACGCAGGCAGAATCATGGTTTAAGGACCATAGACTGGTCATAAATCTAAACAAAACTAAATTGATGATATTTTCCCACCACCAAAACAAAGCAAAAAATGCACCACTCCTCATCCTCCCCAGCACCCAGCACCTCCTCGAACAGATACCTACCTACAAATATCTTGGACTTACCCTTGAATCTGCCCTTACCTTCCATGACCACATACACACACTAGCAGCCGCTGTGAACACTCAGATTGGACTCCTATACCGGCACAAGAACTGCCTCCCACCTGATGCCTTTAGGCTCACAATTACCTCCTCTATACTGTCCCTCGTGGATTATGGGCTCCTTGTGTATGGGGCAGCAGATAACTCCATTCTCCAGAAAATTCATATCTCCCTCAACAAGGCCTGCAAGCTCCTAACTGGTGCTCCTAGGCTCACCCACACCTGTTCCCTCTACTCCACAGACAATCTCCTGAATCTTGACAAAAGACTCCACTCCCAGACTTGCCTGCTGAGCAGGAAAATTTTGCTAGGTCTCTCCCCTCCTGCGGTCTCCACCTCCCTCCAAACTTCCTCCCACACTATCTTCACCTGCAACTCGGACAAAGACGTCCTGGCTGTACCCAGGGTAAAAACCTCCCTTGCCCAGAGATCTTTCCGCTTCAGCGCCCCTGTCTGGTTCAATGCACTTCCAACTACCATCACCAGCATTCCCAAGATTGCCCCTTTCAAAGTGACCCTCCACAACCACCTCCTTGATAGCTGCTCCTGTACCTGCTACCAGCTTGCCCACAGGCTACCCCTTAGGACCCATTTGCACCTTGCATATATTATGGCCTCATTTGCATGTCCCCTGCTGAATATCGTAAGTGATGTACCTAGCACAACTGCCCTTGTGCTGGTGTATCCCCATGCTCCCTATCTGCAGCTTGCACTGAGGAAGTGCCACTGCGCCATGTGCAGTATGTGTGCCGACCTTGCCATATTCAACGATGCTGCGCCGTGGTGCATCACCATTGAATATCACCTGGTCCTGGCCCCGGTGCAGGCCCCTTGCACTGCACCCAGGCTTGCACCACTGCCCTGTGCAGTCTTAATACCTGGGCTTCTGTTTCTGCTATTTCTCAAGCAATATTTGTGGTCAATTTTCTCTAGTTTTTCAAGTAGATATAATGGCTTATTTTCAATAATTGTTTTAAAAATTTGGTTAGCCCAAAATAACTTCCTTTTTTTTCCAATGGTAGCAAACCAAGGACTTCATGCATATTACAGTGATGTGTCATGCAATCGCACTGGAGTATTAGTCTAGCCAAATGTTTATATAGAACTTCTACTTTCTTTAGTGATGTTTATTCACAAACTCGTTTATGTGCCTATTGTAATCCAGAAGTGTAACCAGTACTTGATTTACAATTGTTGTTCACATTTGTTTATTTATGCAATATCCAGTATGTCTAAAAGCACCAATCTTACTATTTTTATTTATTTATTTATTTATTTATTTATTTATTTATGTAAGATTCAGATTAATACCTTTGAGCCAGAGGCTCATTTACAAAGGTTCCAAGTCAGGTGACACAATATAGAGCCATTGAGTTACATCAGTGAAAACATTGTACAGAGAGAGGAACAAGGGTGACACTATACAACAATAAACTTACGAAAGTGAAACAGCTGGTGGCTACATAACGAAAAATACAGGTTACTAAGTTCAATGAACAGGTTTCTAAGTGCAATTGTGCAATTGTGCAGAAACCAGCAGAGCGATTAAAGAGTGCATGGCAAAGCAACCACTTGTCTGAGGTAGTGAGGAATTGCCACGTAGGGGAATTAGAGGGTCTAGACAGATCCAGGACAAGTCACTATAAGTTGGGGGGGTGCAGCTAGGAAGGCATTGTCAGGTGGAGGGGTGGGTGAGGTGGGTGGGAGAAGGGATAGGGGGAGCTGTTCAGGGCAATATGAGGTGCTGGGGAATGTGAAAGGCCCTCAGGTGGCATTGATAAGTTCTAATAGTTGCAGGTGGTCTCACGTGCCAGCAGGTTGTGGAGTCTGGATTTGAAATGGCTGAATTTGCTGGACCCAATGAGTTCAGTAAGTAGGTCATTAAGCCATTTAGGGTCCCTGTAGGAGAGGTATCATTGAGCGAGTGTGATATGCTTTAAGGGCACTAGGAACACTCCTTTGGTAGCACTTCTGGTGTTCACAGTTGGTCTGGTGTAGTTGTATAGTCTGGAGGTGGACTCAGGCATAAGACCAAACAATGCTTTTTTCCCAAGGAGACAAGCCTGGTATTTGATTCTGTAATGGAGGGGAAGCCAACCAGTGTCCGAATACAAGGTGCATGTATGCGTCTGATAGTCAGCACCCAGGACCAGGTGGAAGGCCTTGCTGAGGAGGGTTATGATCCTCTTCAGGGCAATGTCAGAGCCAGCAGCATAGATCACTAAACCATAGTCAATGGTAGATAGCACAGAGCTGCATGTAACTAGTTTAAGAACTTCCAGGAGCATAGAGTGTCCATGTTGGTAGAGAACTCCCAGTTTGGTGTTAGCTGTTTTGACAATGTGTTTAATGTGTGTTGTGAAGGGGGCATGTCATCAAGGTATACTCCAAGATATTTAAAGGTGCAGACCTGCTCTAGCAGCTCACCTTTTTGACTTGTTAATGTATAGGGGCCCATGCTTTTTCCTGTTTTGTGGCACCGTGAAAAGCATACACTTGTTTTTTTTTTTGTAGTTGAGTAACAGTTTATGATGTGAGAACTAAGATTTTAGCCCTTTAAAACTGGCCTGTAGGTCAGTAGTTATAGTGGTGATGTCCCTACCAGATGAAAAATTACCACCTCATCAGCATAGAGCACCATTTTTGCTGGGCAGGCAACAGGTAGTGAGTTTATGAATAGACTAAATAAGAGTGGACCCAGTATGGAGCCTTGGGGGACTCCAAGGTTGACATCCCTAGGCTCAGAGAGAATGTTAAGGATCTTCACACTGTATTCTACGTGAGTGGTAGCTTCTGAACCAGGTAACAGTGATAGATGAAAGGCCTATGGAGAGGAGACACTGTAGTAGGAGTTGGTGGTTAACAGTGTTGAATGCCTTGGTGAGGTCAATGAATATAGATCCTACTGCCCTTCCCTTATCCAGCGCCTCATAGACCTGTGTAGTGTTGTCTATCAGGGCTGTTTGGGTGGAGTGATGTTTACGGAAACCATTCTGCTGCGTACTTAGCAGGTTGTATTTCTCTAAATGCCCAGTAAGTTGGTCAGATACTGCATGTTCCAGGGTTTTGGAGAGAGGTGGTAAAATGGAGATGGGGTGGTAGTTAGAAAAGGCAAACTTGGTCTACACTTTTGTGGACTGGCATGATGTACGCTGCCTTCCACTTGTGTGGGAATACACCCGTTCGTAGAGACGTGTTAAAGATTTCTGTAAGTGGTCCAGCTAGCTCATTTAGTGTTAAGGCTACTAGCTTCATGTCGATGGCATCACTCCCCATCCTGGTCTTGTCCAGTACCTACCTGACGTACCATTTGGCCTCAGCCTTGGAGAGGTGTCTGAAGTAGAAAGGTGGGCCATTGGGTGTAGTGGGAGGCAGGCTCAAGTTAGGGGGCTGTCCAGACTGGGGAGAGGGGGAGTTATTCCCTGAGGAGCACAGCACTTAGGTCCATGAGAGCAGTATTAAATGCATTCTCAATGTCACTTGGATCCTGGAGTATCCCTGATGAGGTAAATAGAAGATCAGTGTGCCTTGGTGGTCCTGCCTGTAAGGGATTTCATTGAGTTCCAGAATTCCTTTCCATTTCCCCAACTTCTGTTTAGAAGGTCTTTGTAATAGAAGGCCTTGGCCTGCCTGATAAGTGTTGTGCATTTATTTCTGGCTGCTTTGTCGGCAGTGAGGTTGACCATATTCCCTGATGTTTTGGCTCTATGCCAGAGGTTGTGCCGGAGTCGCATAAGGTTGATTAGGGTTCCAGAGAGCCAAGGGTTACTGACCCCTCTTACTTTTTTGAGCTGTAAGGGGTGAAAATATCACAGGCATTTGCAAAGACTGAGCAGAAGTAGTCTAGGGCTTGGTTACTATCTCTGGTGGTGTTGAGAGGTGGCCAATCAATTAACTTTAGGTGCTGTCGGAAATATTCCAGCAGACTGGGTCTTAGCGTGTGAGTTCTGGTGTTCTGAGGTGAATGCTTTGTGAACTTATTGAACCAAGTACACATAACTGGGGAATGATCACTTAGGGAGTCAGGTAGAACAGAGACCTCCTTGATATGGTCGGGACAGGTGGATAGGAGCCAATCGATAAGTGTACTTGAGCCGGTCCTATAATTTATCCTTGTGGCTTGTGTGACCAATTGCATGAGGTAGAGGCTATATATTTTGTCTCTAGCTGCTGCTGCATCTTGGGATTGCCAATTGACATTGAACTGTCTGACTACTAGCCATTCCCAGTTTTGGATGAGAAGCACTTGGTTACTAAAGAAGTGATCCAGTCCAGGCCCCTGTTTACCGGGGGGTAGATATACTGTTGAGAGTACAAGGACCTTATTTTGTTGCCCAATAGAGAGTTTAATACTGAGAATTTGCACATCCTTGCTATGCAGACTGGCCGGTAGGACTTGACCCCTTATATCAGATTTGATGTAGACCAGGCAACCACCACTCCTCTTGGACAGCCTATCCTGCCTGAATATGGTGAAACCATTAAGGGCTATTGCAGTATCAGGGATTTTGGGAGACAGCCACATCTCGGTGAGGGCAATAACATCCAGTCTGATTGATTCCACCCATGTCTGGAATTGCGGGAGCTTAGGCATGAGGCTTCCAATATTCAGGGATACTATCCTTAGATGGCCCAGCTTAGTGTTGTCGCCTGTTGGGGGACGTCCAGGGCCTGGGTTCGGGTGCACATTGCCAGACAGCATAAACAATAGGAGGGTCAGTTTTCTGAGGGATTTTCCTAGACAATTCTGCAATATGATAATCAAACTTTTAATTTTGATCTATCCAGACTCTGAGATACTTGTACTCCATTATCTGGGAATGTGTTTCATTGCAGTTTGTTTTAATTTCAATCTCTAAACCATGGGCTCCACATTTAGGTTGACATTTGTTAAACACTGTGAACATGTGGGATAAATAACTGACACAACCAAGCAGGGATCAAGTGCAAAAAAATGCACTTATGTGTTTGTCAACTTATTTTATAGAAAAATCAATAAATACATACAGAAATCATAGAAGAAACAAAATAAGTGTTAGTCCTGCATAACAAAATAACTTCAGGACCTTGTTTTTTCATAGCAGAGGCCGTGGCTTCATAGAAACATAAACATAGTAACATAGAATTTGATGGCAGATAAGGACCGCTTGGCCCACCTAGTCTGCCCATTTACCTACCTAATGGATAAGTTGCAGATCCTAGCTAACCAACAGCCTACTTCCTCCTACACCCCACTAGAATTGCCTTATGTCTGTCCTGTGCATTCTTGAATTCCCCTACTATTTGTGTCTCTATGACCTCCTCAGAAAGGCTGTTCCATGCATCTACAACCCTCTCAGTGAACAAATACTCCCTCACATTACCTCTGCGCCACCCCCTCTCTATCTTCAAATTGTGCCTCCTTGTTCTTGCACATCTCTTTTTCTGAAAGATACTACCCTCTTGGACTTTGTTGATTCCCTTGAAGTATTTGAACGTTTCTGTCATGTCCCCCCCTCTCCCTCCTTTCCATGAGGCTATACATCTTAAGCTCCTTTAGTCTTCCTTCATATGGCTTCTGGTGCTGACCCTGCACCATTTTGGTTGCCCTCCTCTGGACAGCCTCCACTCTGTCTATGTCTTTGCAGAGATGGGGTCTCCAGAACTACACACAGTACTCCAGATGTGGTCTTGCCAACTGTCTGTACAGAAGGATAACAACTTCTAGTTTTCTACTGATGATGCTTCTCCCTATGCAGCCCAGTATCCCCCAGCCCTCCTTACTGCCTTTGCACATTGCTTGCCCATCTTTAGGTCATCTGATATGACTACCCCAAGGTCCCTTTCCATTTTTGTTGTTGTCAGTATCTCACCCCTCATTGTGTACTCTTCCCCTGGGTTTTTGTTTCCCAGGTGAATTACTTTGCACTTCTTTAAGCTGCCATACATTTGACCATTCCTCCAACCTTGCCAAGACCCTTTTCATCCTTTCCACCCCACCTTGTGCATTAACCCTGTTGCAGATCTTTGTGTCATCTGCAAAGAGACATACTTTTCCTTCAAGTCCCTCTGCAATGTCACTTATAAAGACATTAGAAAGAACAGGCCCCAGTACTGAACCATGTGGTACCCCACTAGTAGCCCCCCTTTCTTCACTGTGGGCTCCATTTACTATTACCCTCTGTGTCCTGTTGTTCAGCCAATGTTTTACCCAGGCTACCACCCTGGGACCCAGTTCCAGGCTGGCTAATTTGTTTATTAATATTTTGTGTGGGAGTGTGTCAAATGCCTTGCTAAAGTCTAGGTAGGACATATCCACAGACCATCCCTGGTCTACTACTTTGGTCACCCAGTCAAAGAAATCGCTTAGATTTGTCTGACATAACCTTCCTGCTGCGAATCCATGCTGCCTTGGGTCCTGTGCCCCACTGTCCTCTAGGTACTCAACAATTCTTTTCTTCAGAAGTGATTCCATCATTTTCCCTACCACTGAAGTCAAACTGACAGGTCTGTAGTTTTCTACCTCTGTCTTGCTCCCACTTTTGTGAAGCGGGATCACATCTGCACTCCTCCAGTCCATAGGTATCACACCATCCTCCCATGATTTATTAGAAGTGGTGTTACTAGTTCTTCCCTTAGTTCTTTTAGAATTCTGGGGTGAATCCCATGAGGCCCCATTGCTTAATCCTCCTTCAGTTTTAGGAGTTCTTTCAGATCCCTTTCTTCTGTGAAAGGACTAATATCACCCCCCCATCCAGAGTGCTTCTATTGACAGGATTAGGTACCACCCTCCTGTTTATTCAGCCTCATTATCTCCTGCCTTAGTCTTTCTTTGCTCCCTAGTGTACCTATAAAAGGTTTTATCCCCCTTCTTAACCAAGTTGGCTATCTTTTCCTCGGTTTGGGCCTTTGCTATTCTGACTGCCTTCCCCGATTCCTTCTGCTTTAACTGGTAATGTTCTCTGTCCTGCTCCTTCTGTGTTTCCTTACACTTCCTAAATGCTATATTTTTCTCCCTAACCTTCCCTGCCACTTCTTTTGAGAATCATAGTGTTTTTTTCTTTCATTTTGATTTGTTTATTTGCTTCACACAAAGGCTTGTTGCCTCTGTGATGGAAGGTTTGATGTTTCCCCATTGTTGCTTCACCCCACCTTCTTGCCTGTTTTCTAGTGCTTTTCTGAGGCACTCTCCCATTTTGACAAAATCAGTCCTCCTGAAGTCCAGTACCTTCACTTTTGTATGGCTTGACTCTACAACTAAGTTTATCATGAACCACACTGTTTGGTGGTCACTTGTTCCCAGATGGCTACCCACTTCTAGATCTGAGATCCTGTCTCTCTGTCCCCATTTGAGAGTACCAGGTCTAAGATTGCTCCCTCCTGAGTGGATTCCAAAACTAGCTGTCTGAGGCACGCCCCCTGTAGGGCATTGAGAATGGCTCTGCTCTTGGATGTGGCTGCAGCAAATGTGCTCTAGCTAATATCTGGCATATTCAGGTCCCCCATCAACAATATCTCCCCTTTTTCTGCCATCCTAGGGATGCCTTCTGTCATTTCCTTGTCTATTTTCTCCCCCTGAGATGGGGGTCAGTATACAACCCCTGTGTGGACTGTGGTGCCATTTCCAGTCTCCAAGGTGACCCACAGTGCCTCCTCCCCTTCCTGTTTACCCTTTAGTTCTGTTGCTTTGATCCCTTCCCTTACATAGAGAGCTACTCCTCCTCCTCCTCCTCATCTACCCTCCCTGTTCCTCCTGTAGATTGTGTACCCTGGTATGTTGACATATCAGTCATGGTTCTCTGTGTACCATGTTTCTGTGACTGCCACGATATCCAGGCATCCCTTTTCCATCGGGGCCACTAGTTCAGGGAGCTTGTTACCTAGACTATGTTCATTATTACTGATTACCCTCCATTTTTATGGCCTTATTTCTTTTTGCACCATCCCTGTCCTTACTGCCTTTGTCTTTTTCTCCATTTACCCCTACCCTTACCCCTATCGACTGTTCTAGCTTGGTGTTTACCTTACTAACTACCCTGATTTTTTGGGGAGGGCTAGGGTTTCCCTTCTCCTTTTCAGTGCCTCTCCCCTTGGCTAGTTTAAATGCTTGCCAATGAAGCATTTAAACCTATCACCTAGGATCCTGGTTCCCCTCCTGAACAAATGCAGACCATTGTGCCAGTATAGGCCTGCATCCCTCCAGGTGGAGCCCAAGTCCCCAATGAAGACACATCCCTGACCTCTGCACCAGTTTTTCAACCAGTCATTGAATTCCGTGGTGCCTAACCTCATCTATGCCATAGACAGGTAGCACTTCCGAGAAAGTTACCGTGTGTGCTACTTGTGTAAGGCCCATCCCCAACTCCACAAACTCCTGTTGCACTGCTCTGATCACATTCTCAGCCAGGTAATTTTTCGCTAGGTGGATAATGACATCTAGCTCACTCCCTCTTGCAGCTGTTCCCATGATCCTGAGGATTTGTTTCCTGTCCCTCCAAGCCATGGCACAAGGCTGGCACCTTACCTTCTTTCCCTCCTCCCTCCCCAGTTCTACCCCCTAACAATTAAATGCCCCACCAGGAGTTGTTTCCTTCCTCTGTGGGGTCCTGTGCCACCCTCTTGTGGATCTCCATTCTGGAGGTTCCCAGCATCCTCCTTGGTCTCCACTGTAGGTGCCTCCATAGAGGAACCATGCTCTGCCAGATTGATGAATGAATTGTGGAGAGGCACAACTGGAGGGATGCGCCTCTGTTCCACCACCCTCATCCTCTCTAAGCCCACCGTGGTCCAACCACTCCTCTTTCTTGGCAACCTCTGAGGTTGTGGCAGTGGCCAGGGTGGGGGATCAGGTTTCCCGAATCCTTGTCAGGTCAGCATGGAGACGAGCAACCTCCTCCCTCAGATCAGAGAGGTGTCTGCAAATAGGGCAACAACGCAGTCTCCAGAATGTCTCCTGGAAGACTTCTACTCTGCAACCAGTGCATTGCACCAGTCCCCACATGTCTGTCTCCCCTCCTGTTTCAGTTTTTTTTTGTTTTTTTTGTTCTTCGTTTCAGCCTAGGTAGCCCAGTGTAATACCTCTTACACTTCAATCGTCTGTGTGAAAATCAGCACACTACAAAGAAGATCCTTCTCCTCTCACTGTCAGCACCAGATTGACTCGACTATCTATGGTCCCCTAGTGGTGAGCCCTATTTATACTCTAGGAATTATATCACACTCTGAGGGTGAGTTCCCATTAGCCATTGACATTACATGGGGAGTTTCCATATTATCCCATACTTTAACATGCAGGGGCCTTTTATTGGCCCATTCTTTGTTCCTACAGGCAGCCCCAGTTATAACATCTCTGGGGCTGCAGAAACTCATTTTCATTTTGTTATGGGACACTACAGGGCTTTTTATTCATCTGCCCGTATTGTCCCGCTAAACGGCAAGTGGTATTTCCTTAACTGCACTTGTGGCCTCTCCTGATGCTTTGGAGTATGTCTTTGCTCCAAAGCAATTTTCCTATTTTCAGGTCTGAACAAGGAGCTTATCCACAACCACTTGCTGCAGCATAACTCACTCCAGAGCATCCTGCTCTGAAACAAATTACGCTCCTGTGTCGCACTTCATGACCAGGAGTATTGTAGGGCAACAGAGTAATTTTTTCCACATGAAGCTGCAACATGCAGCTGTGACTTTGGTGCTCAGTGCCTCTAAATCAGGTGCACAGCTAATATTTATTTCTTGGGGCATCAGCTGCTTTTAAACCTAAAGCGAGATGTGCACTGTTCACTATCTCCAAATTAAGAGATAAAGGAGAAATGCTTTGCAGCACTTAATGTGCAAGCAAGGGGGAAGTTTCAAAAAGACAGGGAACAGAAAAACAAATAGAATGTCAAGTTGGCCACCCTGACATGAAAAAAAGGGAAAGTCAGAAAAAGAAAAAGGAGCTAGGAAAGAATGAAAGGAAAAATGGGGGGGGGGGGGTTGCACATCTGACTTTCTGTACATTGTTTTACTGGTAATAACAGGAGCTCCCTGTTACATACCTCCCCCACGAAGATGCAACAGTATTACTGTTGTCAGACCACCTCCTGAAACCCTAGGAGGGTTGGAGCTTCCGCCCACCCTTTCTCAGAAACTCCACCTCAGGCACCCTTATAAATATGTACATTATCTTCATTTATACATTACAATATCTACAATACTGCACTTTTCCCTGAGGCTTAAAATCATGGGTTTGAATACAAACCCTTTACTTGTGTATCATATCATATCATATCATATCACATCATATCATATCATATCATATCATATCAATCATATCATATCATATCATATCATATCATATCATATCATATCATATCATATAACTTATTTCAAGTAACATATTGTACAGAAAGCAAAAACACATTAATACAACACTTTTCAACAAGTTTCAACAGTATGGGCCCTATACCGAGACAAGAAATCCACATTATGGTGTTTTGAACCTTCTTTATGCTGAATGGTGAAATGGTAAGGCGGCAAAACCAAGCATCACCACATTATACGACCATTCTTGTCCTTCAACTGCTGGAGCCAGCACAGAGGGTTATGATCTGTAAGAACCTTAAACCCTGAGCCCCATAAATAATACTTCAAAGCCTCTATTGCCCATTTCAATGCTAAACATTCCTTCTTCACTGTTGAATACTTTCTCTCCCTCTCGTGAAGTTTGTGGCTGATATAAATCACTGGATGCTCCTCCCCCTTCTTGGTCTGGGAAAGAACTGCACTGATGCAGGTATCAGAGGCATCAGTGTGCACTTCAAAAGTGAGAGAGAAGTCTGGGCTGAGCAATACGGGGGGGGGGGAACATAGGATAGCTTTAACTCATTACCTCCAATAGCTCCATATGAAGTCCAAACTATCCATTGTTTACCTGACACAAAATGGCCACCCAGGAGGTAATGAGTAAATATTCTGAAAAGTGTTGTCACACTCCTGGGACCAACACATTTTATAAGGGCAATTGTTTTTAGTCAGATCAGTCAGGGGTGTTGCTATGGTGGCAAAGTTTGGTACAAACTGGCAATAGTAACTGGCCAGACCCAAAAAGAACCATACCTGCTTTTTTGTCAGGTGTATGGGACTGTCTGCTACTGCTTGAACCTTACTGACATCTGGTTTTATAGTACCCTCCTTGATAACAAAGCCCAAATACTTTGTCTCTGTTTGGGCAATGGCACACTTGGTGTGATTAATGGTTAACCCAGAGTCACATATGGATTGAATGACCGCGGTATCCCATGATAATCACGACTCCAAAAGCGCGACTATAAAAATAGTAAGTCAACAATGGCTACCCACAAACTGGTGACACAGGAAAACAGCGCAAGTATAATAATAGCGAAAAACCCTGCCACAGTGTAAACAACATAGTGACCAATCAATAATAACGACTGTGCTCAAATCACAAATCTACTCACTGGAAGTAGAATTATTCTGCATCCCCTTGTGTGTGTGTGTGTGTGGAGGGGGGTTGCATTTTAATCCAAGACCAGTAATTCCTAGGATGAAGAGAAGAAGGTTCTTCCCTTAGCAGCTGCAGCATACCATCAAGAAGCCCTGGTTCCTATCAACAATGCACTCATTGCACTTCAAGGCCTGTAATATGCTCAGATTAGCAACAAATACCTTTTGTAGCTATTACAGAAAAGCTGTAGAGCTTAATGCAATGTGCGTGTGTGTGTGTGGGGGGGGGGGTATACTTGCTTTGCCATTTTCTGCTGGGCTTTTGGAGTCATTAGGTTAGATTCCGAAGCAACCCATGACAAATGCTGACTGCTGTCTGAATTGGACCTGGGCTTCCTACTGTCACAAATGTAGATATTTCATTAAGATAACACATCTACCTCTCTGGTACATCAACATTTCATTTTCTGCTCCATTTTTGTGCTTGTTTAATGAGTGTTAGGGTAATCTGAAATACGCATTGGTACTGGGTAGAGATGAGATTGAAAATTAGCATTTTGGTGCATTTTACTGAGCGATTTTGACTGTAGCGCTATAATGTATGCACTAATATGCTTTGTCACGAATATCACACATGCGATTATTCATTTGCTGATATTGAGGTCACATTTTTGGAGTTGAGAATTTCACATGGAACCAATGACCGCACTGAGGTGTACGAAGTGCGTCTGCCAGTCAGGACTAAAAATGACAATGTCATCAAGATAGGCTGCACTGTACTGGGAATGGGCATGTAAAGTCTGGTCCATGTATCACTGAAAAGTTGTTGGGGCCCCATGCAACCCAAAGGACATTTTGGTGAATTGGTACAGTCCTATGGGGATGCTAAAGGCAGTATACTTTTGGGCCTGTTGGACTAGGGGAATCTGCCAGTAGCCTTTTGTAAGGTCCAGGACGCTGATGTACCTGGCATTCCCATTCTTGTTGAAGAGGTCATCTATACATGGCATAGGATACTTATCAATTTCTGAAATGGCAGTGATTTTTTGAAAATCTAAGCACAATTGAATTCCTATTCCTTCTTGTACACTACAACTATAGGTGATGCCCAAGCACTATGAGAAGTCCAAAAGGTGGATAAGCAGAAAAGGGGCAAAATTCAGCAGAAGGGCAGACAGCAAGGAGAACCAGGGATAAATGACAACCAAGGAAGGGGCTGGAGTAGAACAGTGAAGCAGTCTAGGGAGGTCAAATCATGGAAAGCCATGTGTGCAAATGCCAGGAGCCTTAGCAACAAGATGGAAGATCTGGAGGCTGTCATGGTACAGTCAGACCTGGACATTGTGGCCATCACTGAAACCTGGTGTAATGATAACCATGACTGGGAGATGGCCATACCTGGCTACAACATATTCAGAAGAGACAGAGCAGGCAGGAAGGGAGGAGGAGTGGCACTGTATGTGAAAAATGACATAAGGGCCACACAGATCCAGGAGGAACAAAATGGGGGAGAGATACTGTGGGTTAAGCTGGAAAGGAAAATGGGGCCAGCCATTCGCACAGGTGTGGTCTATAGACCACCAGCCCAGGAGGAAGAAACAGATAGGGAGCTGATGCTAGCCATCCAAAGGATGGCTGACAAGGGTGAGGTAGTACTGGTTGGAGACTTCAATATACCAGATGTGGACTGGAGCATCCCAGCAGCAGCATCAACTAGGAGCAGATTTATCCTGGACTCCCTTCAGGGTGCCTTCCTCAAGCAACTGGTCATGGAACCAACTCGGCAGAAGGCAATACTGGACCTTGTGCTCACAAACAGGGACAGTGTGATGGGGGATAACGGTGGGGAGCACCTGGGTAACAGTGACCACCAGTCATTGTGGTTTGAAATCACAGAAAGAGCAGAACCAAACCACACAAAAACACGTATCCTGGATTTTAGGGGGCAGACTTTGGGAAAATGGGAGATGCTTGAAAGAGGCATTAAGGGAATGGGACAGGAATCAGGGATTGAGAAACAGTGGACAGTATTTAAAATGGGGATTATAAGAACAACAGAATTATGCATTAAGCAGGTTAGCAAGAGGAAAAGAAAGGAGACCATTATGGTTTTCCAAAGAGGTAGAAAGAAAGTAAAGCCAAAAGACTGCATTCAGGCAATACAAAAGACACAGGCAGAAGGGATAGGGAGAAGTACCAGGAGAAACAAAGGAGGCAGGGAAGTCAGTAAGGGAAGCCAAAGCTCAGACAGAAGAACACATTGCAAAATCAGTGGTTAAAGGACAAAACCTTTACAGGTACATAAGTGAAAAAAGAAGGACAAAGGGAGGGATAGTGAGACTGAAGGGGAGGATGGGAGCAGCGTGGAGGATGACAACAGTAAAGCTGACATATTGAACAGGTATTTCTGCTCAGTCTTTACTAAGGAAGAGGGGTAATGGGTCTGAAGGGAGTACAAGGGTGAGAATGGTGCAGAAATGGACACAAGTCCCTTTACCGAAAAGGGTCCTGAAGGAACTGGAAGTAATAAGAGTTGACAAAGCAATGGGGCCAGATGGGGTGCACCCCAGGGTCCTTAAAGAACTAAGAGAGGTGGTGGCTGAACCTCTGGCTATCCTGTTCAGCCAATCACTGGAAACAGGGAGGTACCCAAAGACTGGAGGACAGCAGATGTAGTCCCTTATACAAAAGTGGGAACAAAGAGGAAGCAGGGAACTACAGACCAGTCAGCCTCACCTCGGTAGTGGGAAAGATCATGGAAGCACTACTGAAGGAGAGATTGGTGGAACATCTGGTTGTCAATGGACTACAGGACCCAAGGCAGCATGGTTTCACCAGGGGAGGTCATGTCAGACCAACCTCATTGAATTTTGACTGGGTGACTAGGGAGGTGGATCAGGGAGGGCAGTGGACATGGCCTATCTGGACTTCAGCAAGGCCTTTGACACTGTGCCACATAGAAGACTATTACACAAACTGGGAATATGGGTGTGGGCAGGACAGTAGTGTGGTGGGTAGGTAACTGGCTGGGTGGCAGGACACAGAGGTGGTGGTAAATGGCTGTCACTCCACAGAGGGAAGAGTGACCAGTGGGACCACAGGGATCAGTGCTGGGACCGGTCTATTCAACATCTTCATCAGTGACATTGCACACGATATAGAAGGCAGAATTTCACTGTTCGCTGATGACACAAAGCTCTGTAACAGAGTAGACACACCAGAGGGTGTAGACAGAATGAGAAGGACCTGCAGAAACTTGAAGAATGGTCAAGGGTTTGGCAGTTGAAATTCAATGCAAAAGTGCAAGATAATGCATATGGGGCACAAAACCCTGGCACAATATATCAGTTGGGGGTGAGGATATAGCATGCACCAAGCAGGAAAGGGATCTTGGGGTTGTCATCTCTGATGACCTCAAGGTAGGGAAACAGTGTGACAAGGCATCAGGTAAAGCAAATAGGATGCTGGGATGTATAGGCAGGGCATCACCAGCAGGAAAAGGGAGGTCATAATTCGCTATACAAGACACTAGTGAGGCCCCACCTGGAGTACAGTGTACAGTTCTGGAGACCATACCTACGTAAGGACATAGACAGGGTAGAGAAGGTTCAGAGAGGCAACAAAGATGGTGCATGGGTTGCATCACAAATCCTATGAAGACAGGTTGAAGGAACTGAACATGTACTCCCTGGAGGAGAGGAGGAGAGAGGGATATGATAGAGACATACAAGTATCTCACAGGGAGGAACAGGGTGCAGGAAAACACTATTTTAAGCGAAAAAGATGTTTCAGGACTAGAGGGCATGGGATGAAGTTGGAGGGAGGACGATTCAGAGGAAACATGAGAAAGAATTTCTTCACTGAGACGGGTGGTGGACAAGTGGAACACCCTGCCAGAGGAAGTGGTGGGGCTGAAACAATCACGGGATTTAAGAATGCATGGGATAGACATAAAGGAATTCTAGAGGTCAGGGGTAAGGGGAAATAGACTTCTAGGAAAACAAACTGAACTTACAAGCTCAAATGGGCAGACTAGGTGGGCCATAGGCCCTTATCTGCCAACACTGTCTATGTATCTATGTATCTATGTAAGGTTTGATCACCCCCAGCTGCTCCATTCTCTTGATTTCTTGTATGACCTCCTGTCAAACTCTTCCAGGGAGCCTATAAGGTTTCTGTTGAATAGGTTTCTTTTGAGACACTTTAACGGTGTGCACCATCCCTTTTGCTCTCCCTGGTATACTAGTGAAGGTTGCCCCAAAATACAACAACAATTGGTCAACCTCCTGTTTTTGGGATACATCTAAACTAAGGTTAATTTGCACCTCTGTGACTTCTTTTCCCATCTCAAGCCTCTCATAGGCCTCCTCCAACTCAGTAACTTTTTGTTCAGGATTGATAAAAATAACTGGGTATGGGATCTTGCCTATTATGCTATTTCCTTAGTAAATTGGCAGGATATATTTTTTTCTGGGATCATCAGCCTGGCATCTTAATTTCATTATTAACATTCCCAGTCTGCCTGTTAACCACAAATGGGCCTTGCCATTTCATCAATAGTTTATTTTCAGATGAAGGCAGCAATAATAAGCCCTTATCACTTGGTTGGTAGGTTTTATCTTTCAATCTTTCATCATACCAATCTTTCTGTTCCACCTGTCTGTGAACCACATTCTGGTGAGCCGTGGTAACAAATTTCACTATTTTTTTCCTAAGGTTGGCCATATAGTCCACAATATTGGTATGACATACCTCTTTTCCTTTCTTCCAATGTTCCCTTACCACATCCAGTGGACCTCTGGGGTTTCTTCCATATAGAAAAGTAAAAGGTGACAATTCGGTAGTGGCTTGGGGTACCTCCCGGTATGTGAACAGGAGATATAGTAAACACTTGTCCCAATCCCCCCCTTCTTGCACATACTTTTGGAGCATATGTTTAAAGATTTTTAAGATTTTATTAAAATGCTTCACTAGCCCATCAGTATGGGGGTGGTAGGGAGATGCTCTTACAGCTGAAACCCCTAACAATTGGCAAAGCTCTTTAATGAGTACTGAAGTAAAGTTTGTTCCTCTATTCGTGAGTATGGTTTGAGAGATACCCAGACGACTACAAATTTTGGGCAGTTCCTCAGCAATCCGAGGGGCCATTACAGTCCAAAGGGGTATCACCTCTGGATACCTTGTGGCATAATCACAAACCATTAATATTGACTGATTCCCTTTAGAGCTTTTTGTCAGGGGTCCTACCACATCCATGGCTATTCTTTCAAATGGGGTCATGAGCAAGGCCACTGTTTTTCCATGATTCCATGATTGTGGCCAGAATCATGGAATTCTGATTGGCTGCCAGAATTTTAAATCTTCTGAGAGAGAGTCATGGAACTCACACTGTTTGCATGTGCTTTCGGGAACTGGGCTGCATAAAAGGTAGCCTGCAGCCAGACAACCTCTCCTATTGATCCAGGAGTCCAGGAGAGGAGGAAACAAAGACATGCAACCCCACTAGAGAGATACAAGACCACGAGGATGCCAAGAACACCATTTCAGAATGCCGGTTCATTTTTTTAAAAGCCTCACTGCTTTAGATCTGCTGCTCTACCCTCTACTATTTGTAGAGTCATATGGCCAAAGGAGTACTCCCTATAGATTAAAAAAAACAGTTCAACACCGAGTGTTGCTGTCCCAAACGACTATCCAGAAATCACACTGTAAGCCTGCCTTGTCTGCTACCACTTTTCCAGACACTTCAGGTACCCACTTTTAATAGATGGACTGCAAAGTATAGTGTGGGTTGCAAAGGTTACAAATAATGAGGCAGGTAAAGAATGCATGGGGGGAATGGGTCTGAGGTGCCTGAGATGTCCATGATGCCCGCAGCACCTGCAGCTAATTTTAAATTGGTATGGGGAAACTGGATGGGCTCTGGTGGTCCTTATCTTACCAAATGAAGGTATGCATGCCAGGGATGCTGTAGGACAACAAACTGCAAAGTAGGCAAAGAGTGCTGTGTGTGTTCATGTGTGTGCATGTGGGGGGGGTTCCAAGGGGCTTGCAGATGATTTAAAATCAGCAGAGTATACAGGCAGACTTGATGGGCTTGGCGGTCCTTAGCTACCGTTACTGGGAGTGTCTGTTGAATTGGGTCCGTAGCTACCCACAGTTTCTATCTTTCTAGCTGCTTAGCAATTTGTTAACTTGTGGTATATAAAGCCATGTTATGTATGGTCTTAATGGTCAGGTGTGTGTGTGTGTGTGTGTGTGTGTGTGTGTGTGTGACATAGCAAGAAGCAAAAGCCATGGGGGGTCTGAGTAGGGTGGGGGTCTCAGTATTCTTCTGAACCTTTTTTGCCATTGTGTGCCCCTTGGCCCCTGTATCAGAGTGTGGGTGTGGGGGGAGGTCCGAGTTGCCTGAGAGCACTGCAGGTAATCCTAACAGGAAGAACCCCTGTGTCAGTGCATGTGTGGGGGTGGGGGGCCGAGGTGCCCCAAAGCAGTGCAGGTATTTCTGGCAGAACCCCTATGTCAGAGTGCATATGTGTGTGTGTGTGTGTGTGTGTGTGTGTGTGTGTGTGTGTGTGTGGAGGGGGGTCCGAGGTACACCAGAGTAGTGTTGTGATTCTAGCATAAAGAACCCCTGTGTCAGTGCGTGTGTGGGAGTGTGGGGGCTGAGGTGCCCCAGAGCAGCACAGATATTTCTCGCATGAACCACTGTGTCAGAGTGCATGTGTGTATGTGTGTATGTGTGTAGGGGGGGTCCAAGGTACACCAGAGCAGTGGTATGATTCTAACATTAAGAACCCCTGTGTCAGAGTGTGTGTGTGTGGGGGAGTTGGGTCCAAGGTGTTCCAGAGCAGTGCAAGTGATCTAGCATGAAGAACCCCTATGTCTGTGTGTGTGTGTGTGTGTGTGTGTGTGTGTGGCGGGGAACAAAAAGTCAAGGGGTGTCTGAGTAGGGTGGGGGTGTCTGAGTATTCCTCTGAACTTTTATGCCATTGTGTGCCCCTTTGCGTGACAAGCCCCTGCATCAGAGTGTGGCTGTGGGGGGAAGTCCGAGGTGCCAGAGAGCACTGCAGGTAATCCTAACAGGCAGAACTCCTGTGTCAGTACGTGTGTGGGGGTTGGGAAGTCAAAGTGCCCCAAAGCAGTACAGGTATTTCTCACATGAACCCCTATGTCAGAGTGCATGTATATGTGTGTGTGTGTGTGTGTGGGGGTCCTAGGTACACCAGAGCAGTGCAGTGATTCTAGCATAAAGAATCCATGTGTCACTGCATGTGTGTGTGGGGGGTCCAAGGTTCCCCAGATCAGTGTAGATGATCTAGCATGAAGAAACCCTATGTCTGTGTGTGTGTGTGTGTGTGTGTGTAGGTGTAGAAAGGAGCAAGAACACTTGGGTATGCTTCAAGTTGGGTTGAGTGCACCTATAGCAAGTTTGCAGGGCAGGGACATGTGCACTGTCCATGAGCAAGTCTGAGGGTGTCTGTCCCTTGTAGCATACATTAGGAGGGGGATTTGATGATGCACACTGCCAATGTGGCAGTGTGAGGCATCCCTGCAGACCTGCTCTGTGGAAGCAACTACTGCCAGAAACCTACAAAATTGCTCAGGAACACAGTGATGACAGGCACCCAATCTAGCTCTGGAGTCTGTTACTTCTCACTGCATGCTCAGACCATGTTTGGGGGGGGCATTGGTGTGTCTTTGAACAAGTCTGCAGGACCCTTGTTGTTTGTAGTATGCACCAGAGCAAGATAAGTAATTCACCTTGCAAACTGTCCACATTAGTTTGTATGGCTTCCCCTGTAAACTTTGTCTGTGGAATCAGCTAGTGACAGAGACCTACAGATTTGCCAAGGATCATGCTTGCATGCCCACACAACCCTCAAAGTTGGATTACTCATGGAAATGGCATGTGTAAGTCTCCCCACTTCCTTGCTAACTTTCTCTGGGGTGCAGTGCTTTCTATGAGGCCCATAACAAGTTTGTATCAGGGTGGGGGTGGGGGGTGCCTCACACACTGTGTACCTGAGCAAGGCAGAGCATGTCAGATACTCTGTTACTTGTTTTTTCCTGCAGACCCTAACCAAGTATGGGGGGAATTGGCATAACCCTAGGCACGTTTTTTTAAATTATTTTTCCTGCCGGCTGCTGGGACCTCCCACAAATGTATCCATTCCTAGTTGGCCCTTTGCCATCCAGCCTGAGACCCTTGGTTACACATTGCTCACACTGTACAGTAAGCCGCAGTGACCCTCAGACTTGCTTAGGGGTATACAATATATAAGATCCCCCAACCTGTTCTGGTGCTACATTCAATTTGTTTTTTCTCGGAGTTTGTGTGGGAGATGGCAATGTTGGGTTATTTGTCTGTTGTGGTGCAGCCTACTGTTGGTGTCTCCGGACAATGAATGGCTTGTTTTGAAACTTGTGAAGTAGTGCAAAGGCATTCTACAGTGTTTTGCTTTCTGAGTAGCCCTGAGAAAATCCCACCCTGGAAACATGCCCCTGGTCAGTGTGTAGGGCCAGTTCACTCTAGCCCCACTAATGCAACTTACTATGCGGCACACAGCAAGCAACCCAGCCCCTTGGACTTTGCATTAAGAGGCTTGCACAGTGTGTATCCCGCAGCACGTACAAGAGGGGTTTGCTTGCTGTGTGCTCCAGAGTATGCTGGTGAGAGGGTTAGCCTGTTACACACTGACAAGGGCCAGGTTTTGCATGGGGGGAGCTGGCTTTGCTGTGTCCATAGGGCAAGTTTTGGGGGACTGACATTGCTGCATCCCTGAGCAAGCCAAGTGACTGTTTTGTGTCCCACAGCAAGTTAGTGTTTCAGTGCATGGTGAGTAAAGCCCACTTCAAGCAAACTAGGTGCAGTTTCCGCATTTTACTGTATGCAGGCATATGCAGGCACATATTTCTTCTGCTGGTGACAGCTAGGAATATGCCCCCAGATCCCACACTGCAGAAATTCTTTGCCATACCTGCCTACCATGCCCCTTTTTGAGGGACTCAGGTAACACTAGTATGATCTGTGGAATATGGAAGGCAAAACAGCTCTTCGTACTTTGCAAGGGGGGCCTTATAGGCTATGTCCTTGACCAGGCTAGTGTCTGTATGCAATTTTACTTTTGAGCAAACCACAAGGTAGAGAAGCACTCTGACTTGCTCAGGGACATACAGTGTAAGGCCTATCCCTGGTGAAGACGGCTCTGGGCTCCAGTGCTTTCTATATGCCCCAGAGAAAATTTTCAGGATTGTCCTTAAATACTGAGTCAAGGAGCAAAACCAAAACCAAGGATATGTGTAGCATCTGTTTTCAGACAAGTTTGCTGTGTGGTTTTGTACAAGTCATATAGGGTATATTCTGAATGGCTGTGCAAATAGCTCTGTGGCACCAGGTAAGTCTGGATGTTGCTTGTGTAGTTAACAAGTCAGGGAGAGGATTACTTGCCATGTAGTTGGGTGCAGATAGGAGGGTGTTTATTTGTTGTTGCTATTGCACCCAGAGAATGCTGGCTGTTGGCTGCCCTTCTGCCATCATATCTGTAGGATGGGAGTCATAGGCTGCTGCTGCCATCTCACCTAGTGAATGGTGGTTATCGAATGCTGCTGCTGTCGTACCTGGATGATGCAAGTTATAGACTGCTGCTGTTGTCATACCCATAGTATGTGAGTCGTAGGCTGATGCTGCTGCTGTCGTACCCAGAGGATGCGGAGTCGTTGCCTGCTGCTGCTGTCATACCTGAAGGATGAGAGTCGTAGACTGCTGCTGGCATCTCACCTAGTGAATTGTGGTTGTAGAATGCTGATGCAATCGTACCTGGATGATGGAACTCATAGACTGTTGCTACTGTCATACTCAGAGGATGCGAGTTGTAGAATGCTGCTGCTGTCACACCTGGAGGATATGAGTCATAGGTTGCTGCTGCTGTCATATCCAGAGGATGGGAGTCATAGGCTGCTGTTGCCATCTCACCTAGTGAATGGTGGATGTAGAGTGCTGCTGCCATTGTACCTGGATAATGGGAGTCATAGAATGCTGCTGCTGTCATACCTGGAGAATGTGTGTCGTAGATTGCTGCTGCCTTCACACCTGGAGGATGGGATTTGCAGAATGCTGCTGCCATTGGACCTGGAGGATGGGAGTCATAGATTACTGCTGTCATTGGACCTGGAGGATGGGATTGTAGACCGCTACTGCCATCTCACCTAGTGAATGGTGGTCGATGGCTGCTACTGTCATCTTACCAGGCGGATGGGAGTTGTAGGCTGCTGCTGCTGTCGTACCTGGAGGATAGGAGACATAGACTGCTCTGCTGTTGTGCCTGGAGGATGGGAGTTGCAGGCGGTGGCTGCTCTCATACCCTGGAGGATGGGGGCTGTAGACGATAGCTGCTGCTGTACCTGGAGGATGGTGGCTGTAGGTGGAGGCTGCTGCCATCATAGCCAGAGGATAAAAGTCATGGACTGCCCTGTCTAGAGTATCTGAGTCTCCCATTTTGTTACATGAATGATCTCATCAAGCAGATTGGTGGAACACTACTAATATATTTTTGGGTTGTGATTTCAGTATTCATACTTTCTTCCTGCATGATGTCTGCTGCACCACTGAATAAGAAAGCCAAGCTCTGCTACACCTCAGCTAAGGAGTGAGCCCTTCAGTTCAAATCTGAAGGCCTCTATGAGGATGGAGAAAAACTTTTCTGACCATACTATAACCATGTTCTGGACCATACCAGAAAAGATACAGTAAAAGATCATCTGATCAGCAAGAAACATGCTAGGAATAAAGAACGAGCTGCTAGTGAAGGAAGACAAGCAAGGCAGGTGACCCTGACCAGCAGTTTCAGAGCTGCAACAGAATCATCCATAGCAAGAAATGAGATGGTCATGGACACAGTTAAGGCATGGGAGGCTGCAAATATCCTGTTGGAGAAGCTGGATTATCCACAGCTGAGGGAATGGATGTGCAAGTATGTGAAGGGGAGTGGAGCAGTGCCAAAAGCAGACAGCCTGAGGCAGTTCTATCTACCCAAGTTAAGAGAGCAAATTGATGCAGACCTTAAAGCAGCTCTAATTGGGAAATCATTGTGATATATGATGAGAGCACAGATGCACAGTCATGATTCATTCTTAATGTCATCTTTGTGTTGGAAGGGGGAAGATATACCTTGGAAACAGCACAGAACTAGACTCTGTCAACCATTCCATGGTGGCTCAAGCTGTCTTGAAGTCTCTCCAGAGCTGAGAAATTGACTTTATGAATGTAGTTTTGTCAGGGACAGTGCTCATTATATGATTAAATGTTTTAATGACGCACTTCATGGGGCTCTTGGGGACCATGTTGTCCATGTGTGTGTTTCTGGGCACATGTCTTGTCTCTTGTTGGGGATACATGGCTGCACCATTTCAAAAAAGTTAATGAACTGGTTTCATTGGTAAAATAGGCTTTTTAGCAGTCGCCAAAACACAAAAGAGAATTCATCACATTTTTGGAGGCTCTGGAAGCTTCAAGGGAAATTATTGCTTTGCTGCCAGTTCCTGTTTTAACTAGATGGAACACATGGTTTGCAGCTGTGGCATACCATTCAACACACCTGCAATACCTGAGGGACTTTTTCAAGTGGATGCTTGTGATGCCACCTCAATAAACAATCTACAGGCATTACTGGATGAATGGTATGAAGAACTACACGCACAAGTGGCATTTATTACAGAGAATTCAGGCAACATTATTGCTGCGATAGAACTTCTGCAGTCAAAGGAGAAACCTCTTGCGACATCCACATATGACATGCTAATGTCAAGTTAAGAACCAGTTTGAGACTGGCACAACTAAAAATGATGGCTTTGGTGAGAAAACAGAGCTGTACCTCTCTAAACTGAGGAATAAATTAAGGGGCGAGAACATCAAACTGTTCAAAAATGCTTTCAAAGTCAGTTTGGAAAAACTTTCAAAACACCTGCAGTCAAACTCATCTGTACAGTTTCTCATGGCCTGTCGAATTTTCAACCCACTCAACTTACCCAAACTCAATAAGAACTTCCAATTGTACTTGCCCTATATCCCAATTTTCACTTTACACAATAAGAATGCACTTTTAAAGGACTGGGAGATCTCCATACAGCAGGATGCGAGGGAACTACCAGAGATCCTATCATTTGATCTTCACCAGTACTGGATCTTGATGTCCTCACAGGTATCAACTCTGGCCAAGGCAGCCCTTCAGGCCATCTGGGTCCCTGTTTCTAGTGCAGATGTGGAGCAGTCATTTTCTGCACGTGGACAAATCCTGACCGACCAATGGAGAAGCCTCACTGTGGACAATTTTAAATTATTTTCAATGCTGCTATTTAATCAGTAGACCCAGAATCTCCCACCCTCATCTGTGTAATTGCAGTTCTGGTGCAATATTGTAGAAAAATGGTGCTCCCCTGTGCAATAACATGTAGATATGCAGTTCTGGCACAATATTAGACAACCTTGCTCCACTGCACAATGAAGTAGACATGGAGTTCTGGTGTAATATTGTAGGTTAAAAATGGTGCTCCCTTGTGCAATGAAGTAGACATGCAGTTCTGGTGTAATACTGTAGGGGAAAAAATAGTGCTCCCATTTGCAATAACGTAGGCATGCAGTTCAGGTACAATATTGCAGAAAACAGAATGGTGCTCCACTCTGCAATGAAGTAGATGTGAAGTTCTGGTGTAATATTGTAGGGAAAGAGTTGTACTCCCCTGTGCAATAAAGTGTAAATGTGCAATATGTAATATCTTTGCATTATGCAGCTATGGGTTACATTCTAGTTGTCATTCACACAGTGGCTCAGATATTCAAAAGGGTTGCGCCATGCGCAATAGGGTTGCACCTGCGCAAGTCCGAACTTGCTCCATTCTGCCATATTCAGCAGGAGGCAGTTGCGCCACAGAAAACATGCTGAGCAACAGCGCAATGCAAATGAATGCATGCTGAACTGGAGGGGGAGGAACCATGCATAAACTGCACAGCCCGATATTCAGCAGGGCTGTGCAGAGTTGTGCAGGTGCAACCCCCAACCTCACGCCTGCACAACTTTGAGCCAAAAAAGGCTTGTTGAGGGCCACCCACAGGTGAGCTGCTGCATTGCAGGGCACAACACAGCAGCTGCCACATGTGGCTGGCCCCAACCCAGTCCCTGTGCCCCCCCAGCCTGATCACGGGCAGCCAACTGTAAATCCCCATCCCCACTGGCCCGATCGTGGGCATAGTTTAATCCCCACCAGCCCGATCGCGGGCAGCAATGTAGCCCCAGGCGTATCCCTGGTGGTCCAGTGGACCGAAAAGCCCGATCGGGGGCAGTGGTTCATTTAATAAACCCCCTCCTGCGAATTCATCCCTGGTGGTCAGTGGCACATCCGATCGCTGGATGTATATGTTGAACAAACCCCTCCCGAACATAGCCCTAGTGGCTGTGTCCCCCACCCACCACCACGAGCCCCACCATCCTGCCCCCGGCAGCCAGCGGCGGCAGCATCCCACCCACCTGCCCCGCTGCCCGCCGACTGACTGCCAGTAGAGCTGCCGCCCATTGGTGCAGAGCAAGAGCCAATGGGCGTGCAGCCCCATATACATGACAGTCCAGATTTGTGAATGAATACATTCATTCATTCACAAAACTGGACTGTCTTCTCTGTTATGGGCTGCACACAACTGGCTCTTGCTCTGCACCAATGGGCGTGCAGCCCTACCGGGCAGTCAGTTGGTGGTGGCGGGTGGCAGGTGGGTGGATGCTGCCACCCGCCGGCTGCCGGGGAGCGGGGTGGTGGGGCTGTGGGTGAGTGGGTGGGGGGACACTAGCCACCAGGGCTATGTTGGGGGGTTTGTTCAACATATACATCCCATGATCGGGATGTGCCACTGGACCACCAGAGAAGAATGCGGAGGAGTGTGGGGGTTCTTAACAACTACTGCCAGCGATCGGGCTTTTCGGTCCACTGGACCACCAGGGATACGTTCGGGGGGGGAGCCACATTGCTGCCCGCGATCGGGCTGGTGGGGGGGGATTAAACTATGCCCGCGATCGGGCCAGTGGGGGGTGGTGGTGGGGATTGTACACTGTTTTGCTCGCGATTGGGCTGCAGGGGGCGTCGGTCCCCGATGGCCGCTGCCTGGCAGGGTGCCAGGTGCAAATCCTCGGGAATCGGCACACCTGCATGCTAATAGCATGCAAATGGGGCCATAATCAGTTGCAAATGGCCCCCCCTGTGCCTTGCATGAATTATGGCCCTATTTGCATGTCACCTTTTGAATATGGGGATTTTGCGCATGGCGCAATGGTACTTGAGCCACCGCAAGTTGAATGCTCCACTCTGACAACTTGCGGTGGCGCAAGTTCCACTGCGCCATGCACAGTGGCTGTGGCCAGGGGGTGATATTCAAAGGAGTTGCTCAAGGGCGCAACTCCTTTGAATATCGCTCTGGACACACCCCTGCATAACTATTTTGTGCAGCGCAAGGGCTTGCGCCACAAAATAGCGCAGTTTGAATATTCAGCCCAGTATGTTTTAGTTTATCTAATCTGTGTAGCATATTTGTCTGCGTAGCGTATTTGTCTGCATAGTATATTTGTCTGTAGTGTATTTTTCAGTAGTGTATTTGTCGTTAATTATGCTCAGTAGCCAATACTTAAATAGATTTGTGCTTTTCTGTATAGATTTATCTTTGTAAATCTAATAAAAATAAAACACTTGAATTGCATTTTAGCTTGGAGAAGTTTTATTTACATAAGTATCACAGAGCACATTGACAGCATGAAAACAAAGATTAAGCTTTGGTGTCTGTTTAGTATCGAACAAACATCAAAATTGGTTCCTCCTTGCTAGAAAAATTTTACTGTTACCATGAAGCCATTTATTTTCACCAGCTGGCTTGTTCTGAGAAAGTAACATTTTAATAAATATGCCAGTTTAGCCAATTGAGTTCTGCAATCACTATCCTTGCTAGCTAGTAGATGCAAGACTTGGGTAGCTATATAAAACATGCAATATGAGATTAAATACTGTTGTTTTCTGCTGATGTGGCTTACAGTAAATCTGCATAAAAACATGATAAATCACTGTAACAGACAAATTTATTAATTAAAATGTGTGAGTAATATTCAGTTTTGTTTTACCGAAAAAATCCTGGAAATTGGATTCCTAAACACCAGTAAAATCCCGCAATCCAGGATGGTCAAAGTGGAATTTGCTGTTTCCAAGCACCGAAAAGCAGTGGCCTTGGTCATGACTGCAGGTACTGGCTGTAGGGGCACCTTATCCTGTCTTCCCCCTTTGGCCACCATCTGCCCCTCAGGGTAAGAACGACAGTACTCAGCCACACGTTCATGCATACCTGGCCAGAAAAAATGGCTTGACAATCTACCTAGTGTCCGATCTCAGCCTTCGTGACTGGCCATGGGTACGTCATGGGGTAAATGCATGAGTGTCTTTGTAAAACATTGGGGGACCATCATAGAAAAATACAAACATAGAATTTGACAGCAGATAAGGACTGCTTGGCCCACCCAGTCTGTTCATTTCTCTACCTAATGGATAAGCTGCAGATCCTAGTTAACCAGCAGCCTACTTCTTCCCACCCCCAACCCCTAGAATTGCCTTATGACTGTCCCATGCATGCTTGAATTCCACCACTGTTTTTGACTACACAACCTGGTCCAGAAGGCCATTCCATGCATCCACAACCCTCTCTGTGAAAAAATACTTCCTTACATTACCTCTGGCCCCCCCATCTTCAAATTGTGCCCCCTTGTTCTTGCACTCCTCTTTTTTTGAAAGATGCTGCCCTGTTGGACTTTGTTGATTCCCTTGAGGTACTTGAAAGTTTCTATCATGTCCCCCCTCTCCCTCCTTTCCTCGAGGCTATACATATTAAGCCCCTTAAGTCTCTTTTCATATATCTACTGGTTCAGACCCTGCACCATTTTAGTTGCCCTCCTCTGGACAGCTTCCATCCTGTCTATGTCTTTGCTGAGATGGGGTCTCCAGAACTGCACGCAGTACTCTAGATGGGATCTCACCAGCTGTCTGTACAGAGGGATAACAACTTCCTGTTTTCTACTGATGATGATGCCTCTCCCTATGCATCCCAGTATCCCCCCAACCCTCCTTACTGCCCTCTCACATTGCTTGCTCACCTTTAGGTCATCTGATATGACTACCCCCAGGTCCCTTTCCATTTTTGTTGTTGTTAGTATCTCACCCCCCATGTTGTACTCTTCACCTGGGTTTTTGTTTCCCAGGTGCATTACCTTGCACTTCTTAGCATTAAATCTAAGCTGCCATACATTTGACCATTCCACTAACCTTGCCAAGTCCCTTCTCATCCTTTCCATCCCACATTGTGCATCAACTCTGTTGCAGATCATTGTGTTATCTGTAAAGAGACATACTTTTCCTTCCAGTCCTTCTGCAATGTTGCTTATAAAGACATTGAAGAGGACCAGTCCTAATACTGAACCCTAGAGTACCACACTAGTAACCCCCCTTTCTTCAGAGTGGACTCCATTTACTATTACCTTCTGTGTCCTATTCTCCAGCCAATTCTTTATCCAGGCTATCATCTTGGGACCCACTCCTAGGCTGGCTAACTTGTATATTAATCTTTTGTGTGGGACTGTGTCAAATGCCTTGCTAAAGTCTAGGTAGGCCATGTCCACAGCCCCTCCCTGATCTACTACTTTGGTCACGCAGTCAAAGAAATCTATTAGATTCATCTGGCATGATCTTCCCACTGTGAATCCATGCTGCCTTGGATCCTGTGCCCCTCTGGCCTTTAGGTACTCGACAGTTCTTTCCTTCAGAAGTGATTCCATCATTTTCCCTATCACTGAGGTTAAACTAACAGCTCTGTAGTTTCCTGCTTCTACCCTGCTCCCACTTTTGTGAAGGGGAATCACATCTGCCCTCCTTCAGTCCTCAGTTACCACCCCATCCTCCCATGATTTGTTAAAGAGGGTAGTCAGTGGTGTCACTAGTTCTACACTTAGTTCTTTTAGAATTCTGGGATTAATCCCATCAGGCCCCATTGATTTGTCCTCCTTCAGTTTTAAGAGTTCTTTCAGAACCCTTTCTTCTGTAAATGGGCTGGTATCAACTTCTGTATCCAGAGTGTTTCTATTGTTTGTTTTAGGTACCCCCCACTCTTCATTTGTAAATACTGAGCAAAACATTTTTTTAGTATCTCTGCCTTTTCACAGTCACCATCTGCCCGCCCCCCTCCCCTTTATTAAGCCTCACTATCCCTCCCTTGGTCTTATTCGCTCCCTAATGCACCTATTAAATGTTTTATCCCCCTTCTTAACTGAGTTGGCTATCTTTTCCTGGGTTTGTGCCTTTGCTGTTCTGACTGCTTTCCCAGCTTCCTTTTGCTTTAACTGATACAATTCTCTGTCCTGCTCCTTCTGTGATTTCTTGTACTTCCTGAATGCTTTCTTTCACTCTTGAACCTTCACTGCCACCTGCTTTGAGAACCATAGTGGTTTCTTACATTGTTTTGTTTTGTATTTTTGCTTCACACAAAGGCTTGTTACTCTGTGATGGCAGTTTTTTATTATTCCCCATTGTTCTTACACCCCTCCTTTCTGCCCATTTGCTAGTGCATTCCTTAGGCACTTACCCATTTTGGCAAAGTCAGCCCTCCTAAAGGCCAATACTTTTGCCTTTGTATGGCTTGACTCTATTGCTGTGTTTATTGTGAACCATACTGTTCGATGGTCGCTAGTTCCCAGATGGCTACCTACTTCTACATCTGTGATCCTCTCTCCATCTCCATTTGAGAGAAACAGGTCAAAGATTGCTCCCTCTCGAGTGGGTTCCAATACTAGTTGTCTAAGGCATGCCCCCTGTAGGGCATCTAGAATAACCCCACTCTTAGAAGTGGCTGCTGCAACTGCACTCCAGTTAACATCTGGCATATTCAGATCACTCATCAGCAATATCTCCCCTTTTTCTGCCATTCTAAGTATGCTTTCTATCATTTCCTTGTCCATTTCCACCCCCTGAGAAGGGGGTCTGTATTCAACCCCTGTGCGGATTGTGGTGCCATTGCCTGTCTCCAAATTGACCCACAGTGCTTCTTCTTCTCCTCCTCCCTGTTTACACTTTTGTTCTGTTGCTTTGATTCCTTCCCTTATGCAAAGAGCTGCTCCTCCTCCTTTTTTTACCCTCCCTGCCCCTCCTGTAGATAGTGTATCCTGGTATGTTTATGTCCCAGTCATTGTTCTGTGTGTACCATGTTTCTGTGACTGCCACAATATCCAGATGTTCCTCCTCCATCAAGGCCACTAATTCAGGAAGCTTGTTACCCAGACTACGGGCATTGGTACTCATTGCTTTCCATTTTTTGGTGGCTTTACCTTCTGTAGCAGCATCCCCCACTGACCTTTCTACCTTGGTCTTTTTCTCATTTAGTACCCTGTTTTGTAGGGGATGCTGGGATTTTCCTGCTGCTTATTAGTGCCTCCCCCTTGACTAGTTTAAAAGCATGCCAATGAAGCATTTAAACCGATTACCCAAAAGACTTGTTCCCTTCCTGGACAGATGCAGACCATCATTTGTTGAATACATTCCCTTGTAACAGGGTTAACACAAATTAAGTACAAAGTGTCATTAGTTATAACATACTGTGGCTGCACTTCTGCAAAGACCTGGTCTATATGTAAAAAAAAGGTTTACTGCTTTATCCAATTTTTGTTCAGTTATAACATTAGTCCCAACTAACTCAGAGTCAATATCAGGTATTCCCTCCTGAAGTGTTTCCCTTACTTTTGTTTTTCAGCTCTTTTCTCCTTTTTAGATTTCCGTGTTTTCCCCAGGGTCCTCAAATAGACCTTCATCAAAAGGAAAAACATCCTGGGACTGCCCTCTTTTTCTCTGGGCCTGAGTTTTAATTGCCACTAGTAGACCACAGGCCTGTTGAGATTTTATTAACCAATCAAAGTTCAGAAAATCCTGCCCAATAATGGCAGGTACTGGTAATCTGGGTACTAAGCCAACTGTAATCAACTGGGTGTCCTGCTAGACAGTCATTTCCACTGTGGCAGTAGGGTACTGGTGGATATCCCCATGGACACATGTAATTTTTGCATCCAGCCCATTACCGCTGCACTTTTTCAATATATCTGCCCTTACCAAAGTCTGTTTACTGCCAGAGTCAAATAGTCATATTAGTTCAGTCTGACCAATCCCCATAGTAGTGACATATCCCCAGTTGGCTAGAGATAAGTGTGTTGCTTCAATTCTTTTTGGGGGGTAATTATGGGCTATGTGTCCCTTTCTTAAACAGTTGTGGCATATAAGGTTAGCATGATAAGGTTTCTCCCTTTGGTCCCCTTGCCAGTTATTACCCCTACCAGGGGACTGTCTCTGATAAGAAGTATCAAAAGATCTTACAGTGTTGTTGGTTGGGGTTATGAGCCTTGGTATCCTCAAGTTTTTTTTGGTCTGGCCACCAGGTAGTCCTCCTCCAGAGTGATGGTTTTCTCTGTTGTGTCGGGCTTGTGCTCCTTCACCCATACCTGGACATCCTGGGGTAGAATTTGAATAAACTGTTCTATAATGATTAGCTCTATGATCTGGTCAAGGGATTGACAGTTGTTTGCAAACATTTTAAACAAAAACTTTTCAGCCTGGCAAATGTCTCTCGGGGGGTGTCTTGACCTAGCATCCTTTGTGATCGAAATCGCTCCCTATATGTCTTGGTATTAGTATCATACCTATGGAGGATTTCCTCCCTGACCCAACCGTAATTGTTAGAGTCAGGGGCAGTCAGGTGACTGTATACCAATTGGGCCTGTCCAGATAAATAAGGGATCAGTCTGATGACCCATTGGTCTTGGAGCCATACACAGGTCTGTACTATGCACTCAAATGTTGTCAAATAGGCTTCAATGCCATCAGCCTCTGTCAGTTTGGTAAGTTTAATGTCTTGGGATATATTTCTGTCAGGTTGTCCTGGGGTCAGGGCCTGGATGGCTTGCAAGGCACCCTGCCACTTCTCATCTTGTCTCTTCCTCTCCTCCTCTTGTAACCTCCAGTCCTCCTCTCATAGCCGTCGCTCCTCGGCCTTCTATCACTCCATCTCTAGTTGTCATAAGCACATCCATCACAGCAGGTCACTGGGATCCTCTGGTGCACTTTCCTCCAGCTGTCTCTTCTCTTCTTCCTCGGTCAGGTCCTCATTCGTGCATTTCTCTTATTCCTTTTTCACTGCCATCTTTGGTTGAGCTCCTGATTCCAATCCTGTCATAGGCTTCAAACCCAATTTATTAGCTGTGGCATGAATCCATTGTATTTTCCTTTGCTCTGCATTTTTTTACCTCATGCATGTGTTGAGCATATTACTATACCCCCAGCAGCATTTCCCAAGCAGACTAAACGAGCCAGGTATCCCACTACTGACATCAGTGTGAACGTGTGGGATAAATAACTGACACAACCAAGCAGGGATCAAGTGTATAAAAAATGCACATATGCATTTGTCAATTTATTTTGTAGAAAAATCAATAAATATATACAGAAGTCATAGAAGAAACAAAAAAAAGTTTTAGTCCTGCATAACAAAATAACGTCAGGACTCTGATTTTCCCAGCAGAGCCCATTGCTTCATTTCAGCCTAGATATCCCAGTGCAATACCTCTTACACTTCAATCGTCTGTGTGAAAATCAGCACACTCCAAAGAAGATCATTTTCCTTTCACTGTCAGCACCAGACTGACTTGGCTATCTATGGTCCCCTAGTGATAAGACCTATTTATACCCTAGGGCTTACACCACACTCTGTGGGGGAGTTCCTATTGGCCATGTCATTACATAATGGGCCGTTTCCATATTATCCCATACTTTAACATACAGGGGCCTTTTATTGGCCCTTTTTGCCCAAATATGCTTTATTTCTACAGGCAGCCCCAGTTACAACATCTCTGGGGCTTCAGAAATGAATTTCCACTTAATTATGGGACACTACAGGGCTTTTTATTCATCTGCCCTTAGTGTCCCGTCAAACGGCAAGTGGTATTTCTTTAATCACACTCACAGTGTTTCCTGATGCATCGGAGCATGCTTTTGCTCAAAAGCAATTTTCCTATTTCCAGTTCCAAACAAGGAGCTTATCTTCAACCACTTGGTGCTGCATAACTCACTCTGGAGCATCCTGCTCCCAAACAATTTATGCTCCTGTGTCACACTTCATGACTGGGAGCATTGATGGACACTGGAGTCATTTTTTCCACATGAAGCTGCAACATGCAGCTGTGACTTTGGTGCTCAGCACCTCTAAATCAGGTGCACAGCTAATATTTATTTCTCTGGGGCACCAGCTGCTTTTAAACCTAAAGTGCGATGTGAGCTATTCATTATCTCCAAATCAGGAGATAAAGGTGAAGTGCTTTTCAGCATTTAATGTGCAAGCGTGCGGGGGGTTCAAGAAAACCAGGGAACAGAAAAACAAACAGAATGTCAGGTTGGCCACCCTGACATGAAAAAAAGGGAAAGACAGAAAAAGAAAAAGGAGATAGGAAAGAGTGAAAGGGAAAAATGGTGGTGGAGGGTGCACATCTGACTTTCTGTACAATGTTTTACTGGTAATAACAGGAGCTCCCTGTTACAAACACCATAGTTTTTTTTTTTTTTATAATTTCTTACTGTTTAGTTCTAGCTTAGAATTGTCAAACCATGTTAAAAAGTTCATAACATTTTTGTGTAGATTTTCATTCATTTGTACACAGACTTTTCCAGGTACAACAACATCATCTGTGCATAACCTAATTTTGGAGTTTTCGTCTATATTTGATACATATATTAAAAACAGTATTGTGCCTGTTATGGATACTTGAGGGACACCTCTTACCACTGTTAATTTAGTTGAAAGCTCACCTCCAACTAAAACTTGTGTTCTTCCTGTCAAGTAAGATCTAAACCAGTTACAAGAGTCCTTTTCAATTCCAATGTCCCTTGACTGATTCATTAGTATTTGGTGATCTACTGTATCAAAAGCTTTAGACAAGTCCGCAAACACTGTGCCCATGGCCCACACCCTCTCCAAAGATGTTGCAATTATATCAGTTAGGTCAGTGGGTGTGGTGTCTATGGAGTGTCCTTTCCTAAAGGTAGAGTGGTTCCTGGATAGCAGTGAGCCCTCTTCTAGGTACTCACAAAACTGCCCAGACAACAATTTTTTAGAGATCGTTGAGACTATTGGCAAGAGTGCTATGGGGTGATAGTTTGAAGATCCATAGTCAGTCCTCCTTTGTATATAGATATGATTTTTGCATGTTTACAAAATGTGGGAAATGTTCTATTCATTAATCTCCAATTAAAGAGCTTTGTGAGAACTGATGATATAATAGCAGTTGAATCTCTTATAAAACTATCCTTTATTCCATCTAAATCAAAAGATATTTTAGTGTTTAACTTCCTTATTACATCTTCAACTTCTTTATATGTAACACATTTAATCATAATTTTAGGGATTTTACAATGAGCTGCTTATTCATCTTTGTCCATTTTCTTTTACCCTGTTTGTTTATTTGTTGAGGAATCTTTATATCTTGTAGATTTACAAAATATTAATTTTGACGATTAGCTGATATTGACAGTTTTGTAACAAACCATGTTTTCCTATTTGTATTGAAGTGCTACTACCAAATGGCTTCTCAATTGATTTTAACAAAGACCAATACTGTCTAATATCTGTAATCTCTGATGATTTTTTGTTATAATAACCTTTCTTTGCTTTTTTAATTTTTGTTTCAATTAATTTCTTGCTTCATTATATTTTTCACAGTCATTAAAGTTTTGAGTTTTACTAGCTTTTTTTAAGCCTGTTCTTTATTCTTTTTAAGATTTCTTCTAATCCATGGTATGTGATTCTTTTTTGTGTGTGTTATTCTAATGAATGAAGTTTGCCCTTTAAGGGGCAGACCAAGTTGTCCTAGTGAACCCCTCCCTTTGTGACAGAGATGGTTTGCTCAGAGGGGTGGGGAGGAGAGGGAGGAGCCACAGGACAAGGGGTAGGCAGACAGGAAGGGGAGGAGCCAAAGAAGGGGAGCAAGACAGGGATATGCAAAAAGGGAAGTAGGAGGGGCAGAAATACAGGGTACATAATGGCCAGCATGAGGGATACAGCCTCTTTTGCTGATTATTTTGTTGGTGTTAATATCAATAGATCTACGGTACATCAGATTGGCCTTTTTGGATCTAGTTGGTGGTTTTTTATTTGAGGCATCAGCTGAGCTAAGGTTTGTGCACCTGGAGTGATTTGGGATGGTAAGAAAAAAAAATGTGTGTGGGTAGGTATAAGGCAGGAGTTGTGGGGGCAATCACCATATGCTGGCCTTAGAACAAACGCAGAGTTTAAAAAAAACAACTGGTGTTTTGGTTGGGGGAGTTTCACCTCGCAGTACAGAAGTTGGAGTGAGACTGTGTAGTAAGGAGCAGAATTTGGCGAGAGCCGAGGCTGTGAAGCAGTGACTGAATTGGTCCTGATTGAGGGGATGGGAGCAAGGAGCTGTAGGTGGCAGAACGGCCATAGCCACAGAATTGGGCTATGTTTAAGTGAGTAGGAGGCATTTATGAGCTGGAAAACAGGGAGAGAGAGAGTGGGCTGTGCCCATGCAGGTGGGCCATCCTAAGAACAAGAAGAAACAAAGGTGAGGTGAAATGAGTAGCAAGTTCAGAGTTATTTGGCACAGTTGGTCACTGAGGAGTGATTTGAAGGGCAAGTGATGAGAAGACCAATCACAGGCCCTGCCCTAGAAGTGAGTGCACTGGCTATCCATGTGGGAGAGGAACAGAGAGTTTCAAAAGCAGGGGGTAGAGCACTGAGCTATGCCACAAAACCCACATCAGGGTGGGTGGTTAATGAAAGGAACTGGGAAATTGACCTGCAAGAAGGGCCTAGTGAGCGAGTCGGGGGAAAAAATAATGTCTGACATCACACCATGTGGCCTCACGGAGACAGTGCTTCTTCTGTGGTGTAGAGGCCTAGTTACAGAGATGGATCATCCAAGGGTACTGTTTTCTAGGCTAGCTTGCACATAATTTAAAAAGAGTTTTTCTCAAGCAGCATGGTGGCATAAAGTTTAGCATGCTTGGCTTTAATGAGGGCAAGTTTGGTATTGGGGCCACGTGGTTATGGGGTGGTGAATACAGGATACAGGGCCTAGGAAAAAAGAAGAACAGGGGCTTTCAAGGCAGCAGCCCACATAGGGACTGGCAAGTACCAAAAGACAAGGACAGATGAATTCTGAGCAGTTAAAAAAAAAAAGTTTGTACCTGGAACTGCTGCAAATGATGATGGTGGGGGATTATGGGGACAGAAGAAGATGATTTTGCTGGACGGCATCAGCCTAGGGCATTATGAGATAATCTGCAACAAATGAAAAGGCAGGCAAGTAGAAGCACATGGCCGGGGCCCACAGTGGGTGACATCACGGCATGGAGTCAGGCCTGCCTATCACACACATTGGAGAGCCTGGTTGTTGCAGGAGGGTGTACGAGGGCTTGCAGTGTTTTTTTTTCCAAGGGGAGTTGGGGGGCCCCCAAGCTCTGGAAAAGAGTGAGTTAAAGCAAAGGAGGGGGGTCTGGCAAAAAATGATGCAAGAATGTGAAGGGATCGTGGTGAATTTGGGTTGATAGCAATAAGACAAGACCAGGTCGTGGTATGAAGGTATGGTTTGGTCACTAACGGAGGCACCTTGACAGTTTTTATCCACAGCTTTTGTGCAGACAATTTCAAGAAAGGATGGCACTGAAGAAGAATAAGCCATCAAAAGAGGAGGCCTATAAGGTGATTGTAGAGTTAGCGGGGAAGGCCAACATGATGTGGCAGCTGGTTGAAGGGGCGGAACTGGAGAGGTCAGGGGAGAAACGGAAAGCGGAGAAAGGAAAAGGGGGCAATGGGAAACAACTGACAGGGAGGCCATGCAGTCCAAAAAGGCCGCAGCCGCCACCAGTGGTTCCTCCTCAAGTGGTCAGTCCAGTTCCAATGCAACCCTGTTTACCGGAACTGTTAGTACCTCCCCTGGAGCCGGCTGTGGTGCCATTACCAGAACCCAGGCTGGACCCCCCGGCCATAGTGGTCCCACTGCACCCGATGCCTCAGCCAGCTGTCCCACTACAGGAAACTGGACTGGTTCAGCTTGACGACAGCAGACCACACGGACTGGACAGGTCCACAAGTAGTGTATCAGGTTACATAGGGGAGAGTATCAGAGAGTACACTGGGCAAATTATAGCAGCCTCCGGACAGGTGGGCTAGAACAGATGGAAACTGCACTGGCACAAATTAGGTTGGATAAAAAAATGACAGGGGAGGTGGACAAAGTGGCAGAAGGGCCAGGAAAAGGAACGAGGGAGATAGGAGCCCCAGGTATGAGAATATGGGAACATGTGCAGCTGACCACAAAGGAGAAATGTGGAAAGGGGAGTATGTGGACATATTTGCTCTAGTGAGTAGAGAAGCAGAAGCCTAATATGAGCAGACAGAGAATATAGGGATGAGTGAGATGGCAGCGGCTGTTGTTTTATTGGGTAAGAAAGAAGAGGATAAGTTTATGAAAGGAAAAACGTGGGATGGGTGGTTCATGGGGTTCGCCACATATTCAGCCATAATGATGGAAAAGAAAGCAGAGCTGGGCATCCTGCTTATCACATATTCTCTGGGCAAAAGCAAAAGGGGGGGTGGGGTGGATATATTATGATGAGTTTTTCCGCTAAAGGATGGTGACATATGGGGATATGAGATGGGACACAAAAAAGCTGGATTTGTGGATGGATTATGTTACCAATCAATTCACACCAGAGAGGGAAATAGGAAAAAGGAGGGGGATACCCCAGAAGTGTGGCTGGGGATATAACAGGGCATTATTTTTCATGGCCCCAATGTAGAGTCCGGCACGCATGTTCAAGATGTGGGGGGCCACCCAGCGACAAGATGCAGGACCATATGGACCAAAGGAGCCCAGGTGGGAGGAGCACAGCGGATGGGTCACCAGCCCTTTTATGAGGGGCTGGGTTATAGAGGGCAGACATAGAGCAGAGGGTCGAGAGGCAGGGGTAATGGGGGTAGGGGGGCCCAGTCTTATTGAGGAGAGGGACGAAGAAAAAAACAGCCGGGGGTAGCGGGTTGCGGGGGATGGGGGATGGGGGGAAGAGAACAATTCCAGGCTGCAAAAATCCCCATCAAGATAGAGGTCTGGGAAAAGTGACTCAAGTAGTACCCGGATAGCGGGGTGGCAGAAACCATAAAGAGGGGGTTTAGAACAGGTTTTCCTCTACAGTGCAAAGGTCCAAGAAAGGCAAGGGAGGCTAAAAACTTGGGGTCAGTCAGGGGAAAGGAAGACATTTTGTTGTTAGAAATTTTTATTATCATTTCAAAAGGACACATACACCGATATCAGGTAATGAAACATTATGTGAACCATACCGCAACATTTGGTACAGATAAGGACTTATTAGAAATATAGTAACAGATAGCAAAATAATAACATACGGAGCATGTCATGTCCTAAACATTACAGTGTGATATACATCATATGGGGAATTATCATGTTACAAAGGTCATCAGGGCCTTCCTAGGCCTACCTACCCCTTCGGGAGGAGCCAGAAGTTTCTAACAGGTAAAGCAAAGCAAAGTATCAATAGCATACGAGGCCTAGGATAGGCTATAATGGACAAAATTGTGTCCTAAGTCAGGCCTGAACTAATAGTAACTATATACACAGAAAACAAACAAGAGGCAAACTGTTTCTGGGATTAAAAACATGACCTTGACAGATGGCACTAACAGGGCAACAGAGACCTTCCATATTAGAAGGGGTGAGAAAGCGAAACCAGGGAGCTCACAAAAGAAAAAGGAAAGGAACCACCTAAGGTGGGACATCATGACAATTCTTGGAACAGAGGTTAGGCTGCCAGCATTCCTCATATTGAGCCAGTGAACCTTCCGCAAAACTAGAGACCCTCTCAAATATTGCCCCATGACCTAGGGCATGAAGAAACTCACAGAAGGTTGGGACCTCTGGGGATCTCAATCTCATTAAGATAAGTCTTTTGGCTATAGCTCCCACTGCAGTGACCCATTGGGCCCCAGGACAATGTTTGGGTGTATGAGGGTGGGCACAACCTAAAAGAAGGAGAGAGGGGTCAGGATTAAGCTGGGGAAAGAGCTGAGCACACATGACTTGAATGGCAGTCCAAAAGTGCTGGAGGTTGGGACAGTCCCAGTGTATATGGAACAGATGGGCTCCTTGGGTGCCACATCTCCAACAAGTATCCTGTTGGAGAAGCCCCATCTTTTTCAACTTAACTGGGTTCCTATACCACCTATGGAGGGTTTTGTTCATAATGAGATGGGTGCGACCATCCCTGCAAGACATGTGTGCTCTCACCCACGCATGATCCCATTGACGCTCAGATATAGGGGATCGAAGAGCCCTCTCATATTGAATTCTGGCCGACTGTGTGGGATTAACCGAGGCATCCCTGAGGACAGTGTAAATTGCACTGGCTCTACTCTTAATGCAGTGGATCCAAGATGAAAGAGGGTGTGAACTTGGCTGTGAGCTCTTATCTTTAGGGGAGTTAGGAAGATGAATAATGGCATCACAAATTTGGAGATATCTCCAGAAATGTGCAGCCAGGAAATGGTATTTGGATCTTAGCACCTCAAAGGTGTCCAGGGTACTAGACAGGGAGCAGTAAATCCTGTATTAGGGAGATACCTTGTGCATCCCATAGTTACCAGTGGATCATACTGTTGCCCACTATCAAGGCTTGGTTATTCCAAAGGAGCATAAATTCCCACGGCGATAAGTCCTGGCCTAGGAGAGTCAGGACTTTTTGCCAGTATTGGATTGATACCAGAACTGAAGGGGAGAGATTGGGGGGGAGATTTCTCTTGCTATACAATGCCACCACTGGAGATGGGGCCTGTAAAAGTGATGCCTCCAATGAGAGCCATGTGGGAGAAGTGAGACCAATTTTGCAAACCCATAAGGTGGTCTGGGCTGAGATGAAGGCCATGTGGTAATCCTGAAGCCAGGGGAAGCCCCAACCCCTCCTGCTCCAGTGTTGACAAAGTTTGAGTTTGCCATAGCAAGGGCGGGAGCCCTCCCACAGAAAGTTGCCAAATAAAGTTTAGATTTTCTGGAACCATTTCGACGAGATAGATACAGGGACATGGGCCAGCAGATACAAAATTCTAGGGGTCGCCATCATCTTAATGGAGTCAATTTCCCCAGCTAGGGAGAGCTGCAAGGCCTTCCAGAGGGCGAAGTCTTGTTTGAGCGATTCAACCAGGATAGAAAAATTAGCAGTGAGCATTTTAGATGGATTGGGGTGTAGGATGACACCTAAATATGTTATACCATTGGAGGACCATTTAAGACCTGAGGCACCAAGATCTATGCCAGCAGCGACCAAATTCATGGGGAGCACCTCGGTTTTAGCATGGTTTATCTTAAGACCTGAAAGTCCAGAAAATGCCATCAGAATATGGAGAAAGGATTGAATAACCTGTGGGGTACATTCAGTAGTGACTGGAAGGTCATCAGCATAGAGAAAAATCTTAAAGTTGGTACCACCCACTGATATTTTGTGGATAGAGGATGATGCCAAAGTGCAATGGCCAGAGGCTTAATGGCTAAGATGAACAGAAGAGGGGAGAGAGAGGACAACCCTGTCTCGTACCTTCTGCAAATGGAAAGCTGGAGATAACATGCCATTTGTCAAAACCCTGGCTAGGGGGGAGGTGTACATTAGTTCAATCCAGAAGAGAAAGCCTGGTCCTACCCCCATTGAGAAGAGGGTGTGAAACAGGTAAGGCCACTCGACAGAGTCAAAGGCCTTTTCAAAATCAATGACTAGTGCAATTAAGAGTTTATTGGAAAGTTTCCGAGTGATGCATTAATGAAATGAGTGTTCTGTGGTGGTCAGATCCTTGGCGCCTCTTGACAAAACCTGCTTGGGAGGGGTGGATCAGCCTCGGGAGAAGGGGTTCCAGCCTACCAGGGATAACTTTGGCCAGGATTTTTGCATCGGCATTAATGAGGGAGATGAGACGATAACTGCCGGAGAAAGTAGGTCTTTCCTCCCTTTTTTTTTGAAATTCAACATCTTTATTGATTTTATAGTAAAACACAAAACTACAGAACAATAAGGAAAATTAACAAAACACAAACAATAACCAATGTAGCAAAGTAGTAACATGACACCAGGATCAAATATAACCAAAATAACAATACCAATACTCCTATCAAACCCCTCCCCTCCACCCACCCCACCCTGTCTCACTACCTGACCCTCCCCCCTCCTCTGGAGTGTGCCTTATACACTCAACATGACAGGGAGATAATGAGAAATTATGACCCAAACAGTTAGAGTACCAAAAAAGGGTAAGACAAACAGAAACAAACAGAGGCATGCATTACATGGATCTTAATTCAAATATAAAGCATATAGTTTACTCCATTTATAATTGAATGAGTCCATATGAATCCGGGAGCTGGCTATCAACCTCTCGGTATTGAAACAGAGTGATACTTACTTCAACCATTCAGTGTATGATATAACCAATTGGTCCATCCAGTGCTTGAGAACCAATCTTTTGACAACAATATAAATTAAAGCCATGTGGAATCTACGTTCCTGGACCCTAATATTGAAGAACATCCCTAGGATACATATCTCTATGGTAAACAATTCATTCAATCCTAGTAAAGGATCTAGATTGGATTGAATTGTGTCCCACAGCGGTGCCACCATATCACAATGCCAGAATATATGTATCAGGTTCCCTTCAGATTTACCACACCTAGTACATACAGCTGCAGGAAGCCTACCCAATTTGGATAGCTTGACTGGCGTATAGTACAGGTTGTTTAATATATGGTACTGAATAAGTCTGTGCCTATCTTGAGTAAGGTATCTGTGCATGTCCTTCTAGATCTGACTCCATACCAGAGTAGTGTCCAGCAGAAGAGAAGCCCATATTTTGGATCCTGGAAAGGTATTAGGGAATTTAAGTCCCAGGAGAAAGGAATAGGTCATTGAAATTCCATGGGGCTTGTTTGCATAATCCTGTATCTGGTCTAGGAAGGGCCTAACCTGAGACTGCTTAAATGTAGTTCCAAAGATGGAAACCATAAGATTCCTCAGCTGGAAAACCTTAGAAATGTATTTCTGAGGTATATTAAATTTAGCTATTATTTCAGGGGAAGAGAGGAGAGCAACCTGAGAGAACAGATTTTCCACTAGGACATCTTGTAACTGGGGAAGCCAATCCGGGGAAAGCAGTGATCCCCCTATTTTGATATTAGGGTTTAGAATAAGGGATTGCGCAGTATCTCTTTTAGGTGAAATGTTGAAAAAATTCCAACTTTGGGTTAAAACTTTTGAGACACCAATAACCGAATTTTGTATTAGGGTTGGTAATGCAGAAATAGTAAAAAAAAAATATCCTGGACAGATTGAGGTTATGCAAGTCCAGAAGCCATCTTTCAAGCTGTAGCCAAATAGGAAGATGCTCGTTAGCTGTGGCCGAGAACCATCTCCCCAGTTTAGACAAGTGACTCGCCCAGTAGTAAAAAGTAAAGTTGGGGAGACGGAGTCCGCCCAGTTCTTTAGGCAGACTAAGTTTCAGAAAAGAATGTCTAGGATGTCTGTCCTGTCAGATGAATTTGGAGAGGGTGGAGTGGAGCTGCCAGAAATAGGACATTGGGAGCCAAAGATTCAGTAAATTTAGAGGATAAAAGAGGCGGGGTAGAACATTCATTTTAATATTGCTAATATGGCCCCATAACGAAAGAGGAAGCTTTACCCATCTTTGGAGATCCTGCTGGATATTCATCACTAAATCGTCAAGACTGAGTTTCTTGAAGGCCTCCGGGTCTTTAGTGAGATGTATTCCTAAATATTTAATTGAGTGAGGGGACCACTTCATACCAAAATGAGTGAAGTTAGCTTGGTGAGTGAGGGCGTTTAAAGGAAATATTACTGTTTTTGATAAGTTTAATTTATAATTAGATACAAGTCCAAACTGCTTAATAATTTGTAGGGCGTGTGTTAGCGAAACATACGGATAGGCCAAATGGAGGAGAATGTCATCCGCATACACTGAAAGAGTCAAAGACTGTTGATACACTGAGCAACCTATAACCTGGGACGAATGCTTAATGCTGAGTAAAAGGGGTTCCAGGTGTAAATTAAATAAAAAGGGAGACAAGGGACAACCTTGCCTGGTGCCAGTAAACAGAGAAAACCGAGAAGAGAAAACCCAGTTACAATAAATTTTAGCGGTAGGGGCTTTATATACCATCTATATCCATTGAATGAAAGCTGTCAGGAAACCCATTTTCTTAAGTGTTGCCCAAAGAAAATCCAAATTTACTCTGTCAAAGGCTTTTTCTGCATCTAATGAGATTAAGGCCATGGGGATCTGAGAGGTTTGAGCAGCATGGAAGATATGTGAAAGAGTTTGCAGATGGTCGGCTGAAGATCAGCCTTGCACAAACCCTACCTGCTCAGGTCTCAGCAGATAAGACCAAATCCTTTTGATCCTAAGAGATAAGATTTTTGTTATGATTTTAATATCGTAATTTGATAACGAAATTGGTCGGTAGCTAGCAGGCTCCCTATGCGGTTTATCTGGTTTCAGGAATAGGACTATCGTAGCTTCCAGCAGGATGGGGTCTAGAGTGTCAGAGGTGAACATATATTCATATAAATTTAAGAGAAGGGGGGCTAATTCTTTACAAAAGGTTTTGTAAAAATCGGAGGGAAAACCATCAGGGCCTGGCAACTTGTCCAGTGCAAACCCATTAATTGCATCCTCTACCTCCCCCAAGGTAATTGGAGAAGACAGAACAGAACAATGATGGCCCTGCAGGGATGGGAGATTAAGGCCTTCCAGATATTTTTCTATACTTGAAAGGGGAGCTTGAGAGGAACATTTACAGTATAATGCCCTATAAAAGATTTCAAAGACCTGGGATATGTCTCGAGGGGAAGTTTTAATGGAGCCATCTGGAGCTTGCAATGAGGGTATTAGCCTCGAATTTTCCAGTTCCCATGGGTGGAGGGCTAGCATTCTACCCGGTTTCTCACCTTGGTCAATGTATCGAGCCTTAGTTTTTCGGATGGCATATTCTGCCTTTTCTTTTAGCAGATCTGCATATTCATTCCTAAGCTTTAGTAAGGTTTCCAAGGAGTTTGGAGAGGAGGATGTAAATAGAGTACTTTCAACAACCCTTATTTGATTCGACAAGGAAATTACTCTTGCCTCTCTTTGCTTTTTCCTTTTGGAAGCTAGCTTAATGAATTCTCCCCTGATATAGCTCTTAAGAGAGCACCATATTAAGTCCTCCCTTATTGTGGAGCCCTTATTGATATCTATAAAGGAGGAGATTAATGTCTTAATGTGGGAAATTATTTGCTCCTCCTTCAGAAGTTGTGTGTTTAGTTTCCAGGTAGTGTCCCTTTGAAGGTTCGGATCAGGGGAAATCAAAAGCCATGCAACTGAATGGTCAGATATAATAATTGGTTCGATTCCTGTCTGGCGAAGGCCAGATAAAAGAGAGGTACTGGTTAAAATATAATCTAATCTGGACCACGACTGGTGAACCTGGGAGTAGAAAGAAAAAAGCTGACTAGAGGGGTTAAGCAGGCGTCATGGATCACATAGCCCCAATAAACCTATAAAATCCCTTAGAGCTTGTTGTGGAGGGGATAGGGGTTTTAATGGCTGATAGGTCCTGTCCAGGTCTTGTGATGGCGGAATATTCCAGTCGCCACCCAGAATTAGCATGGAGGGCAAAAATTCGCTGAGCTTATCAGCCAAGCCCATAAGGAAATCCGCATCTCCCCCGACTGGACCGTAAATTGCACCCAACACAGCAGTAGTATTACTGAGTGAGCCTTTCACTATTATAAATCTACCTTCTGGCTCTGATAGACTCTCTTCTGCCACAAACGATATGTGTCTTTTGATCAAAATTGTCTCCCCCCCCACTCGATGACGACCCACAGGCAGTAAAAATTTGGGAAAATCCCTGTCGGTGTAACCCATTTGTTTCAGTGACCAGGAGGTGGGTTTCCTGCATCAAAAGAATGTCAATATTTAAAAGAGCACAGTTTTTGAGATCCTGATATCTTTTTGTCATGTCTCTGATGCCTCAGACATTCCATGTGGCAATTTTAATTGGCACCAAAGTCATTATCTATCTTATTCAAAGGAAAACATACATGTACTGCTAACTGAAAAGAAAACACCAAAAGGCACACTCCAGTCCTGCCCCCTACCCCAATCAACCCCTGAAAAGGAATACTAATAAAGCAAGAACGTCCTTCCCAATAAGCTTCATTAAATATAAATGACTTTAACCATCTTACTTTAGCATCAGACAGTGTAATCAGCGGGAAAGACATCTGAGCAATAAACCCCCCCTTCCCCCACAAACCCCTCCAACTGTATACAAAGGGTCCCCAGATGGTTTTGAGAGCAATTCTAGACTCCTTTATAGCTGGTTCCGAGGACAAAACCCAGTAGGCAGCATTCCCATGAAAGGCTAAATCTAAACCAAAATACCAGATCTGAGATGGTGTACTATGATCTGATTCTGGAAGGTGTGTCAAAGAAATTCGGAGATCTCCATAATCACCATGCCTCCCAGGAAATGCACCTTTCACCCCCTTCACTGGTGCGTTATGCAGCTCTCCCTGAGCTTGCTCCATCCCGAAGCCCCCCTCCCACCAACCCCCTTGAGAAACAGCAAGTGTAAGCCCTGCCTTGGTATAACTAAAATCAGAATAACCAAAGGAGAATGATGGGGACATTGCAGCTTTGGAGGGCTCATAATTCCCCAGACATTAAAAGGAAAAAAATTAACCATGTCATAAGCCTAAGCAATCCAACCTACTTTAAGATAAGGCTGTTGCTCCGAGTAACTTAATTTAGGGCTAGCCTGCAATATTAGGCCGGTTGTCGAGAGGGTAGAAGCCCACTAGTCTCCCCCTTAACTCGCGGCGTATCCTCTATCCCCAGGGCAGTTCCAACCCCGAGAGAGCAAGGAAGTGACAGGGGGACCTGAAAACTGATGGGACCAGATCGTCCGTCCCTTATAACGGTGTGTGGAAATGCCGCTGAACAAAGGTTCCTACCCTCCCCCCGCTGGAGCACACAGACACTCCACCGAGATGAGATTAGGCCTACTAGGCCTCACAACAGCCTACCTACCTACCCTTCGCAACTCACCCATGGAAAACAAAAGGGGCAAGGAAAAGAAAATTCTCCGAACAGGTAAATGGTTAACCCACACAATTATTAAGGATCAATAACCCTCAGGTAATTGCAGTAAAAGTTCATCCTGTCTTGAACAGGTTGGGTAATTTGATGGCGAGATCCATGACTGCCTGCTCAGGGGATTCATAGGAGTGCCATGTACCGGCAATTGCCACCTGTAACTTGGTGGGGTAAATCATCTTGAAACGTATGCCTGCAGCTATCAGCTTGCTGACTGTAGGATGAAATGCAGATCACTTCTGACGTGTTTCAAAGGGAAGATCTTGGGCTATTCTTAATTTGGGGTTACCCCACAAAATGGCCTGGAGCTCTTTTGATTTGGTTATCACATGCTGCTTTTACAAGGAGCTTAAAAATTTCACTATTATAGGCCTTGGTGGTGCTCCAGGTGAAGGTTTCGGCCTGAGAGAATGGTGGGCCCGCTCTATGTGGTACTGTGGATTGAGGGGGGACGGGCCGACTATCTTATTGAAGAATTTCTGGAGGAAGGCGATAGTATCAGCTCTTTCCTCAGCTTCAGGTGGGCCTAAGATTAGCACATTGTTCCTCCTGCTTCTCCCCTCCAAATCTTCTGTTTTCAGCTGGAGCTTACTGATTCGTTGCCAAAGTGGACAATTTCTGGGTCCATCTTCTCCTTCCACTTCTCCAGAGAAGAGGTTCTTGCCTCCGAGTCCCCCATTCTTATCGACAGAGTGCTGAGGTCTCCTCGTACAGATTTTAACTCTGCAGAGATGTCCTCCAATGTTTCTTTGAACAGCAGCAGTTCTTGGAGGAAATGATCTTCAGTTAGGGGAACCGCTGAGGAGCTGGAGAAGCCTGACTTAGGAGTATTCCCAGAGCTCTGATGTTTTGATTTCTTGGTAGTTTTCTCTTAGGCGGTGGAGTGTGTCTAATTCCGGCCTGCTTCATCTCAGCTTCCATCGCTGCTGCCAAGACAATTGCGATGCTAAATTCAGGCAAACGACAATCGCTGAGGTCAAGGATGTTGGGATCCGGTACACGTTTTTTGATGATAGTAGGGCGAAAAAGTGGTTTAATAGAAGGCGATAGGCGGGAGCTTCAGAGTAGTGCTGCTTCTAGGTGCTCTGCATCACGTGACCCCGTAGGTCTTTCCCCTTCTTAGGAAGTACAGTAATGGTGGCTTCCCTCATAGATGGAGTTAAAAGCCCAGTGTGCAGAGAATGTGTAAATGTACGAACTAGGTAAGGGGCAAGATTAACACCATGGACCCTGTAAAAGTTGATGGGAAGACCGTCTGACCCCAGGGCTTTGCGAAGTGACATGCAGTGAATAGCTTTATCCACTTCCTCCACAGTTATCGAGGCTTCCAACTTGATGGTGTCAGAGAGGGAAAGTTTAGGGATGGGTAATGATTCCAGAAAATTCTGAATAGAAAGTACATCTGGGGGGCATGAGGAGGCATATAACTGCTTATAAAATTGAACCATGATATCATCGACCCCTGTAGCGGAATAACAAGTTACCCCAGCATGGTCTTTCAATGCAGGTATCCTCCTAGACATTTGTTGGTGCTTAAAATGATAAACCAGAAGTTTGCTAGCCTTTTCACCCCCTCCCAGTAAGTGTGGCGCACACATCGATGATTAAATTCAGCCTGGTGAGTTAAGTGCGCATTCAGTGAAATTCTGGTACTTGCCAATTGTGCGAGTAGAGACTGGGATGGGGGTTTATCTTGGAGGGATTTATACTGGAGTTCCAAAATACATAATTGTTTTTTCGAGAGCCCTTTGATCGGCCTACTGGCGGCGGTGCCTGGCCGAGGCAAATGCCATTATACAACCCTGTATAGTCGCCTTAAAGGCTTCCCATAGGGTGGTATCCGAGACCTCCCCCTTGTCATTATTGGTCCAGTACTCAGTTATTGCAGGACCCAACCATTTCTGGAAGTCAGCATCCTCAAGGAAAAGGGGATCTAAGTGCTAGGAGGAGGAAGGATGATGGTCTTGCCCCAGTTTAACCTGTAGCTCCAAAGGAGCGTGGTCTGAAACATAGATTGGATGCATACAAGAGGTTACTACCCTTTCATAGAGACCAGAGGAAATCAACCATAAATCTATTCTGCTGGATGAACCATGAGATTGTGAAAATCATGAGTAACCACACATCCCAGGGTGCAAGGCTCACCACGCATCTAACAATCCATGGTCCTCCATTAATCTCAGAAGGGCTTTCTTGGCCTGTCTGTGTGGCTCAGGGGCCTTAGAGCTTCTATCAATTGAATGATCCAGTACCAAATTGAAATCTCCTCCAAGAAGGATTGGGACCTTCTGCATATTAAAATCTGCAAGGGCCTGATTGATCGTATGGAAAAACTGGGGACAGTCCTGATTAGGAGCCAGATTCACCAGGACCAAGGGACCCTCCGGGGTCTCAACTTCAGCCATGATCCATCTCCTATCCGTATCGTGAATATGTCTTTTAAATCTCCACCACAGATTTTTATGCAAAAGTATAGAAACACCCCTCTTATGGGATTGGGCCACACTGTGCAACTCTATCTACTACCCACCCCCTACAAAGCTTCTTTGCTTCAACAGAGGGGAGTTTAGTCTCCTGTAGGAGGACTACCGAAAGCCTGAATTTTTTTAAGTGAATCAAGACTTTCTTTCTTTTAATTGGAGAATTGAGTCCCCAGACATTCCAGGAATAAGGTTAGTCTCCACGAGGCCTGGATGAGGTCATGGCTGAAATAGTACAGATCAGGAAGCCCCAGGATGGGAGACAAAAACCGACAGAGTGAATAAGCTCTCCCTTAGTTGTTATGTAAAAAAGACAGGTCAAAATCCCAGAATTCAGAGTGCCAGAACTGCTAACAGTGTACAAAAAAATGCCTTCCTGTGCAAAGCTCAGTAAGGCCTGAACATTAAATACAAACAACATTAATAACAGTAACCAGCAACAGCTGCAACCTTCCCTTTCCCCCTCCCTACCACCCCCCGGAAAAGCTTTCCCCCATAACAGACCAGCTCCCACTGTGTGCATCGACCGATTCAAGGCCCAAATACCAGCAGGGATCGCTAGGGGGTAGACAGTTAGTTAACTACAGCTGGAGAGATAGGACATCCCAATGTCTGAGAGGCTCTCACCATAGCAGCCCACCTACAAACAAAAAAAATCCTGCATAAGACAGTTAGTTAAAATGACAAGGTGATAGACAACCGTGTCAGACTTACCAGCAAACTGAGGATGCAGCCCCAGACCCTTGCTTCTGTTCCAATGGGTGACACCCCTATGGAACTAAGGGGGGGGGCTGCTGGGAAGGTGATTGCTTTACTGCCCCAAATGAAGCGGACTCCTAACTTGCCTTCCATAGAAAGAATAAGATGACATAAGTAAGATACAGGCCCAGGCAGATAGGAATCACAACACCGCAGAGAGCAGTACCTCCCTGTCTGCAAACCCAAATGCCCATATTAGGGCTAGCAAAAAAAAGGGGAGGAATATAGGACCAGAGAAAGAGGAACATGGTCCCACCGATGATAATTGCAGACAGGGGGAATTTCAGTTACATGATAGAAACACCAGGAGGCAGATTCAAACAAAGTCAGTCCACAGGTTTAGAAGCAGGGGAAGGAGCCACTAAGGGGCAAGTAGAAGATGGCTGGCTAGGAGCAGGATCCATGGAGGTGGAAGTCCCTGGAAGAGAAGAGTCAACAGCATCAGCCCAGGAGACAGAATGTGCTGCATGAGATTTATTGTTCTTGGAGTGCAGCCTAGGAGGCAAAGGTAGATCCTGTGGAGTACCATCAGTTGGAAGATCCATCAAGGCCCGAAACTGGTTATTGCTCATGTCCTGTTGGAAAGAGGAATGGGAGGTTACAGACTCAGGACTAGCACTGCTACTCCGAGAACACAGCCAGGGAGTCTTGTCTATGTGTGCCCCATCAATATGGGCCCTCCTCCTGTTCTTCTTTTTGCTCCCTGGGGATTTCTGAGGAGTGTGGCAGGCCAGGGTCTTAGGCTGTGGGGCTGTAGGCTGGGTAGGTGCAGGAGAAGAAACTGTAAGTGCTGGCATGGAAGTCTCCATAGCTGTGGCCCCAGGTTTATGCATTACTTTAGGAATGTCCCGGTTACACATGGGGGTCTGTGTCACCAGGAACTTCTCTGCAGCTGATGGATTGTCGAATAGCTGTGGGGACCCATTCAATATAATGCAGAGAGTAATCTAGCCCCAATTCAGTGCAAGCCAGGTGTGCTGTAGTGAATGCCCTCTGCTGTGCTGTCTGCTCCTGGGAGTAATCCGCAAAGATTTGGATCCTGTGACCTTTCCACAGAAGCTCTTCTTTTGGCGAGCCAGTTTAGTAATGGATTCCCGGTCCTGGAATCAGAGAAAGCAGGCCAGAATGGTGCGAGGGCAATCCCCAGGGCCAGAACATGGTGCCAAAGTTCTGTGAGCCCGATCTATCTCAAGCAGTGAATCAGAATGCCAGCCCAGTAGCGAGGAAAGCTCCTTTCACAGGAATAAGATAGTATCGGACCCCTCTTAGCCTTCAGGGAAACCCACGAGCCTTAAGTTGTTCCACCTACTGTGGTTTTCTAGGTCCTCCACCCTGGTCCACAACTGATGAATCAGCCGATCGTGGTCCTGCAGCCATGCCCCAACATGCCGACAACTGTCTTCTGCTTCAGCAAGTCTGTCTTCAGCAATGCAAGCCTGCTGGGATAAGTCCACAATACCAGTGGTGTTTTTCCTGGTAGCTAGGTCTAAGTTGTCCATTCTGTGAAGAATTTCAGCAAACATTTGGTGAATTTCTGCTAGACCCCCTTCCGGGTGCGAGAGAGGAGGATCAGGCTCCATGTAAGCTGTAGGCCAGGCCACAAGCACGAGAAACGGGCAACAGGTGTAATGGGTATTTCTACGCTGGTTAGAGATCAGAACACGAAGCCGCCAAAAGGGTAAGTGCTCGCGTTTACTTAATGGGTAAATAAAGGAGTCAGAGCGCAGGAAAAAAGCGGGTATCACACAGATGTGTGGTGGGGGTTACAGGATCTCCAGGTTCAGGCATCCGTTGAGCTTGGCGGTTGGCCACGCCCCCAAAGGAAGACATTTTGAGAAAAAAAATAGAAAAAGAAAAAGCTGCAGGGAGGGTGGAAGGGCCGTATCTGGACCCCCCCCTTTAGACAACCTGAGGATTTTCCCATTGGGTTTGGTCCCCTACAAACATAAAGCAGAATACAGGGTGCTCCCCCATTTGTCATTCCCAGAGAAAGACTCCGTTAATGACTTTATAGGGGAGGAACACAGCAGGGTAACCTATGCCACGTTGGAAGAGGCAGTTCAGATTATTCGGGTGACCCCCGATGCATGGCTGGCAAAGACAGATATAGAATCAGCTTTCTGGTTGCTCCCAGTTAGGAGGGAGGACTGGGATTTATTGGGTTTTAAAGTTGGGGAACAGTACTATTTTGACAGGGCTATGCCTATGGGTTGTTCCATAGCTTGTGCTACCTTTGAAACATTTAGCACCTTCCTGCAATGGATCTGCTAGCAAAAAACAGGTTACAAGATGGTCATACACTATTTGAATGATTTCTTGTTAGTAGGCAGTGGACACTAAGAAACAGAGAGGATGCTGGCTAGCTTTCAAGAACTGTGTGGTGAACTTGGTGTGCCATTGGCACCAGACAAAACAGAAGGACCCAGTAAGGTTCTGGAGTTTCTAGGGATTGAGGTAGATGGCAATAGGGGAAGTATTTAGGTTACCAGACAGTAAAGTGCAGAAGCTAAAAGGTCTGATTCAGGAGTGTACTAGCAGGAGGCGGGTACAATTAAGGCAGGTGCAACAAGTATTGGGGCAATTGAATTTCACTTGCAGGGCAATTGGGCCAGAAAGGACATTTACAAGATGACTAGGAAGGGCCACAGCAGGGATAGTAAGACCATGCCACTGTGTCGATATAACAAAAGGGGTGAAGGAGGATTTCAAGGTATGGGAGGAATTTCTAAGCGCTATAATGGCAGTTCCTTTTGGCGGGAATAGTGGGTCTATAATACGGATTTAGAATTGTATACGGATACAACAGAGGTGTTAGGAATGGGGGGGTATTTGAGAGGAAAATGTTTTTCAGAGCCATGGCCAGCAGAATGGGTAAGAGACGGAAGGATAAAAGACATCACATTGTTGGTAATCATGGCTATTTAGGCTTGACCCTGGTATGGGGAGAGGAACTGCAGAATCAGAAGATTAAGTTATATTTTGCTTGATTCAATAGGTGGAGGGAGGACCACAGAAGTATGGATATGCAGGCACTCCTACATCTACTGGGCAGAAAGGAGAGCGGAAAAGAAGGCCGGGGAAAAGCAGCTTTACCAAGATGTCAGACAATGTAGGATGGTATGGCGGGGCATTCGAGGGATGAAATGGGCACAGTTACTTCCAACCCTGATAGAGATGAGAGAGCAGCAACCCACCCCAGATTTAATCATTATACACCATGGGGGTAATGATATTGGAGGGAAGCCATGGGTTGACACATATTTATGGGTTAAGCAGGATCTTGAGTAAATAAAGCAATGGTGGTCGGGGGTGGGCATGGCATGGTCTGATATGATACCAAGGAGGGTGTGGAGACACGAACACAGCCATGTAGCAGTGGATAGTGCCAGAAGGAAAATGAATAGGAGGGTGGGGATGTTGATAAGAAGCATGAAAGGACACGTAATATTGAGGAGGGTGGAAGAGTGGGTAGAGGATTTTTACAGATCAGATGGGGCACATTTGATGGACTTTACGATAGACATGTTTAATATGGAGATGATGTTTTTTATTGGGGCCTGGAGGAGACAAGAAGGAAGACAGAGGAGAGGGAGAGTGGAAGAAAGGGGGAAGGCCAGTCATCCAACGCAACCTGGAGACAGGCTATGGGGAAAAGGGGGAGGGAGGGGGAATGATAAAGGAATATGAGGAGAAGAAGAAGAAACAGAAGGAGAGAAAAGTGGTCTCGGTTTTCACCTTTACCTACAAGATAAAAGGGAAGAAGAAGGCACCCAGGTTTTCACCTGGGGAGGTGAGAAAAAGAGGAAGAAAGAGGAGGGGTGAACAGATATTGATATTTAATGCAATATAAACAAAGAATTGTTGAAAAGACAATAATGATGAATGGCGATGGTATTTGTAAATATAAATATGAAACATAATAAATTGATTGCCAATCTGATCGCAACAACACACTAGTGGTCTGTCCTTTTGTGGAGGGAAGGGGGGAATCCGGGACAATGGAGCTAAAGTAACAGCCACAGACACTGCCACTATTTCTCGAAATTTCTGTGATATTTCCAGGAATATCTCATGCTTTCTGCATTTCCACAGTAGGGGCAGCAGAGAGAAACTCTTTAGAAATTTCGCGAAATAACTGGAAATAGCTGGCAATGTCTGTGGCTACTACTGTATGTCATCACAAACTGCTTTAAACCAGTTACTAAATTCCTGAATTGCCAAATCAAGGGATGGAGTGAGAAATAACCTTTCCAATTTTACTTGCATCAATTTTAATTGGAAAACTATTTTATTATAACTTTCGAAAGATTTGAAAGATTGGTGCCTAATTTTTGGTTCATTAATTAGATTTTGTTTCCTCCCACAGACAACAAATGTAGACCATAAATCAACAAATTATGATCCCCTAACACGGGTTGGTTTACTGAGACAAAACTAATTTCCTCTTTTGTAGAAACAAATAACAAATCAAAGATGTTTCCTGGACTCCTTAATGTACATTCCAATTGCATAAATAGAAACTTTTAAAATCGGGCACTCACCACCTCACTATTCAGACATTCTGTCCTGAGCAGACTTGCAGCACCAGGCCAGCGACTATGGGTTGGAACCAGACAGCTGCACTCCATCAGCAGCCTGCCGGCCCAGCTAATTGCCAACAGAACTCCTGTCCTGAGCTGTTTTGCAGCACCGGGCCAGTGTCTACAGGTTAGAACCTGATGGTCGCACTCTGTCAGCAGCCCGCCATCCCAGCTATTGCCAACAGGTACGCTGACCTTCCTAGGCCCCACGGCTCGCAAGTTGCAGTTCTCATTGGCTCCCCTAACCTTTAGCAGGCTCTCCATTGGCTGTCCTTGGATTGTAGTTTACACCGCCAATTTCGATAGTTAATTCCTCTGCTAGCATTTTGTACTTTATATTGTTTTTTTATGTTTAAATTCTAGCAAGACACTACAACTGCGTTTAATATACTAGACCAGATCTTGCTAATTCACAGCAATTTTTGCATTGCTTTTCCGAGTTAATTTATTAGGTTAAAGTGTTTAAAGTCTAGTTAGTCATTATAACTGCATTTTATACCTGAGCAGACCCTGCTAATTTGCTGCAATTCCTGCATTGTTTTCCTAAGCTAATATATTGGGTATAAGTATTTAAAGGCTGGCTAGACACTACAGTTATATTAATATACCAGAGCAGACCCTGTTAAGTTTATTGCAATCTTGCTTTGTTATTCCGAGTAACTTTTGCTCTCTTCCCCAAGTCTAGAGCTATTTAACCTCTTTTGTTTCTGTCTCTGTCCCTCTCAGCATCAAGGGTGCCATACCCTGCTCCCCCAATCCTGAAACTTTTCTCTCCCCAGTGTTCCTCTGATGCCTTTTTTCTCACCAACTCTCCCAGCTTTTGTCTAAAACTCTGGTCCCTCCTACCAATTGAGCAAAGTGCAAGCCTGAGCCCCTTATCTTTGGCTGATCTGTTCCTCTCTCCCTTTCTTTCAGAACTCCTGTCCTGAGCTGACTTGCAGGACCGGGCCAGCAGCTACGGGCTGGAACCAGACAGCTGCACTCCATCAGCAGCCTGCCAACCCAGCTAATTGTCAACAGGTACACTGACCTTTCTAGATGCTGCAGTTCACAAGTTGCAGTTCTCATTGGCTCCCCTAACCTCGAGCAGTCTCTCCTTTGGCTGTCCTCGGACTGTAGTTTTTGCTCCAATTTTAGAAGTTAATTTTTTCTGCTAGTATTTTGTTCCGCCCACCCACCCTGACCCTGACTCTTCTGCCCCCACAACAGTCCTCCTGCTTTTTCTATTCTCTCCTTAATTGGTGCTTGATTTTTGGTAGAGCATCCCCTTAAAGGGACCACAATAATTTTCCTTTTACCTTGGATGCACACCGTCCAGCTCGCTGTTCTTCGCTGGGTGAAACATAGAAACATAGACTTTGATGGCAGATAAGGACCACTTGGCCCACCTAGTCTGCCCATTTCCCTACCTATTGGATAAGCTGCAGATTCTAGTTAACCAACAGCCTACTTCCTGCAACCCCCCATTATAATTGCCTTATGTCTGTCCCATGCATGTTTGAATTCCCTCACTGTTTTAGACCCCACAACCTCTTCAGGAAGGCGGTTCCATGCATCCACCACTCTCTCCATGAAAAAAAATTTCCTCACATTACCCCTGAGCTGTCCCTCTTCTATCTTTAAATTGTGCCCCCTTGTTCTTACACATCTCTTTTTCTGAAAGATGCTACCCTCCTGGACTTTGTTGATTCTCTTGAGGTACTTGAAAGTTTCTATCATGTTTCCCCTGTCCCTCCTTTCATCAAGGGTATATATATTAAGCTCTCTCAGTCTCTCTTCATATGGTTTCTGATGTAGACCCTGCACCATTTTAGTTGCCCTCCTCTGGACTGCTTACATCCTGTCTATGTCCTTGCATAGATGAGGTCTTCAAAACTGCACGCAGTACTCCAGATGGGGTCTCACCAACTGTCTCTACAGAGGAATAACCACTTCCCTTTTTCTACTTGTGATACCCCTTCCTATGCATCCCAGTATCCCCCCCTGGCTCTCCTTACCGACTTCTCACATTGCTTACCCACCTTTAGGTCATCTGATATGACTACCCCCAGGTCTCTTTCCATTATTGTTGTTGTTAGTACCTCCCCTGCTATTGTGTACTCTTCTCCTGGATTTTTATTTCCCAGGTGCATTACTTTGCACTTCTTTGCGTTGAATCTAAGTTGCCATATGTCTGACCATTCCTCCAATCTTGCCAAGTCCTTCTCATCCTTTCTACCCCTCCTTGTGTATCAACTCTGTTACAGATCTTTGTGTCATCTGCAAAGGCATACCTTTCCTTCAGGTCCTCTGCAATGTCACCTATAAAGACGTTAAAGAGGACTGGACCCAGTACTGAGCCCTGAGGTACTCCACTAGTAACCCCCCTTTCTTCGGAATGTGTTCCATTCACTATTACCTTATGTGTCCTGTTGTGCAGCCAGTTTGCTACCCAGGCTACCACCCTGGTACCCACTCCCAGGCTGGCTAACTTGATTATTAATCTTTTGTGCGTGACTATGTCAAATGCCTTGCTAAAGTCTAGGTAGGCCATATCCATAGCCCCTCCTTGGTCTATTACTTTGGTCACCCAGTCAAAGAAATTGATTAGATTCATCTGACATGACCTTCCTGCTGTGAATCCATGCTGCTTTGGGTCCTGTGCCCTGCTGGCCTCTAGGTACTCAACAATTCTTTCTTTCAGAAGTGATTCCATCATTTTCGCTATCACTGAGGTCAAACTAACAGGTCTGTAGTTTCCTGCTTCTGCCTTGCTCCCACTTTTGTGAAGGGGAATCACATCTGCCCTCCTCCAGTCCTCAGGCACTACTCCATCCTCCCATGATTTGTTAAAAAGTGTGGTTAGTGGTGTCGCTAGGTCCTCCCTTAGTTCTTTTAGGATTCTAGGGTGAATCCCGTCAGGCCCCATTGCTTTGTCCACCTTGAGTTTTAGGAGTTCTTTCAGGACTCTTTCTTCTGTAAATGGACTGGCATTAACCCCACTACCCAGAGTGCTTCTATTGTTTGGTTTAGGTAACTCCTCCTCTTCTTCTTTTGTGAATACTGAGCAAAAGTATTCAATCAGTATCTCTGCCTTTTCACTGTCTCCCTCTGCCCACCTCCCCTCTCCTTTATTAATCTTCACTATACCTCCCTTAACCTTTCTATGCTCCCTAATGTACCTATAAGAGGTTTTATCCCCCTACTTAACTGAGTTGGCTATCTTTTCCTCATTTTGGGCCTTTGCTTTTCTGACTGCCTTCCCCACTTCTTTCTGCTTTAATTGATACAGTTCCCTGTCGTGCTCCTTCTGTGATTCCTTATACTTTTTCAATGCAGCCTTTTTCTCCTTAACCTTCCCTGACACCTCTTTTGAGAACCATTGTTGTTTTTTATTCTGCATTGTTTTCTTAATTTGTTTCACACAAAGGCTTGTTGCCTCTATGATGGCAGTTTTGATTTTTCTCCATTGTTCTTCCACCCCTCCTTTCTGGCCATTTGCTAATGCATTCCTCAGGTATTCACCCATTATGCCAAAGTCAGCCCTTCTAAAGTCCACTGTACCACAGTGTACACTGTACACAATGTTATTTACTGTTATTCTTCTTTGGATTAGTGTTGGCATTGCTCAATCACCAACCAAAGGGTCTGTTACAATTTTCCTCTCCCCTAGGTATTCGTGCACCCCCCAACTAGCTGCTCTGCACTTGAATCACACCTTACCCTCACCTTAATTTATTACTTGTGCACTGCAAAGTAGTTTCTGTTGTTATCCTGAGCTTGTCCCTCTACGCTAGCGGGAACATTCTTCCACCCTATAACTGCACAAGACTAATCTGCTCCCTCCGTCTGACTGAAAAATGTCACTCCACAAACTAATAATCACTGGCCTAGTGCTTCTCACATGACCTACCTTATCAGATCCCAAGTGTGATCAGGTGCTAAAATTGTACATACCTACGTGGGATAGCAATCTCTTCTGTGTTTATAGCACCAGTACATCAACACTTGGTAACAACTTTGGTATCCCATATCAGTATGGGGATTTGCCACTACCCCAACATTGGTTGCCACTGGGGAACAATCCCATCTGCCAATCCCTCTTGTCAATCCATCCCTGGGTCCTTACGCTACAGGATAAATGGCAAGCATGAAACTCACATCAGTTGCACAAAATTAATAACAGACACCTAAAGGATTATCTTTGTCTATTAATCCTGCTGCTATTACTTCTTTCAGGTAACATACATCCTAACCCTGGCCCACCACCTAAGCATGACTCATGTCAAAAGAATATTGGGTTGCTTACTATTGCATCTGTCAACATCTGCAGCCTCCTCTCTAAACTCAATAACCTTCACGCCTGGGCAGCACAGCATAACCTTGATGTGCTCTCCATAGCTGAAACCTGGCTATCTCCTAAAATAGCAGATGCCTCCATTTCCTTGCCTGATTACACAATTTTTAGACAAGATAGGTTAACCAAGCATGGTGAGGGCTGTGTAATCTACCTGAGGGATATTCTACGGGGTCTTGCCCTGCCCCTGCCTAGCACTGGGGAAGCAATGGAAACTATTGCTATCAAAGTCCTCTTTGGGGCACAGAACAAAGCCATTACACTGCTTTCTGTTTACAACCCACCCAGGTGTGCAGCACCTGGGTTTGTCTCATTACTGGATTGTTTAGGTAGTCTGAGCCTGAACTCTGAAGTCATACTGCTTGGAGGCTACAATATTAACTGGATCTCATGAAGCAAGCCATTTCAAGGATGCTTTATCAGCAGTTTACTTCACCCAGCTAGTCGAGTCTCCAACAAGAATGAACTATAAGACTGGTACAAGTTCCCTGCTAGACTGAGTACCTTCAAACTGGCCCGAGCACATAATGGGCACAATTGTTCTCCCAGATGGTATCAGTGACCACTCTTCAATCTTTTCAGGTGGACCAACAACTATTTCAAATCCCCTCCCAGAACAATAGCTAATAAGGTCCTTATTTGTAGTCATATTAAATTACTAAAATCAGATCTTTGTTGTTCTGATTGGACACCAGTCTACTCAACCAATGATGTTGACCTTGTGCTTGAACAATTCATCCTCCTTTTCAACACTGCCTGTGACAAAAACACCCCTTTTAAAAAGCGGACAGTGAATGGCAAGAGTAATCCTTGGCTCTCACCTGACATTCTTATGGTATTGAAAGCCAGGGACCATCTCTGGCTTAGGCCTTGAACCTCGGGTAAACAGTCTGATATCCAGAATTGTAAAATGGCCAGAAATGGTTGTACCAGGGCCATCTGTGCAGCAAAAAGCCGGTACTAGAAAGAAGCCCTCTCCCAGTCCTGGAACGATGGCAAGCATTTTTGGAATAATCCTAAAGAAATCATCAGTAAGGACTCTTAATCTGCTCTCTCCATGCTTGACATTGATGGTGCACCTACCCTGGACCCTAAAACTATCATAAATACCTTCAATAATGCATTTATGGACCTCAGTGATATTCTCCCCCCTGACTTCTTCTCCCATTCTGTTCCAACTGGTTGTCCTGCTAAGCAGTTGCAGGCCCATACTCACCAACCTTTCTATTTGACTCATCACTGTACTTGAAGCTAGGAAATACCTCCAAAAGATGCTAGGTAAAGGGAGGTTCAGCAGTGATACTCTGGACCTAAAGTTTGTCTCTCTTATCCTGGAAGAAATTCTTGCTCCCCTAACCCACATACTTAACCTTTTCCTCAGACACTCTAAATTCCCACATTGATGGAAAACTGCTGTAGTGACACCAGTTCACATGAGTGGGAATCGATCCCAACAAGGTAACTACAGCCCCATTTATATCCTCCCCCCACTATCAAAAATCCTTGAGAAAATAGTTGCTGACCAACTGATGGAATACCTAGGCAAATATCAGTTACAATGCCCCCAACAACACGTGTTTAGGGCAGGACATAGCACCTCCACTGCACTGCTTGAATTCTTGGGCTTCATTCAAAAGTCCTTTGACCAAGGCCTTCTTGTTGGTGCCGCATTCATTGATTTAACCAAGGCCTTTGACACAGTTTATCACATTCTCCTGGCTGACCAGCTAACCAGGTTAGGTCTCTCTACAGAGAGTGTAGCTTAGTTTCAAAGCTACCTTCACTGCTGCTCTCAGCATGTTAAGATAGGGAATATCCTCTCTGACAGTCAACTCATCCACTCAGGAGTTCCAAAAAGATTAATCTTGGGTCCACTCTTGTCCAGTGTCTTCCTGAATAACCTCCACACCTCCCGCCAGGTAAAAAATCATTTTGTATGTCAATAACGCTGTTCTCTTCGTAAGCAACACAGACCCTGTGGTTCTTGAGAGCCAGCTTCAAAATAACTTTGCAATCATTGGAAGATGGTTTAGCAGCCATAAGTTAATCGTGAATTACAAGAAAACTAAAACTATGTTGTTCACCTACCCCCAAAGCAAACATACACAGTACCCTTTCACCATCATCAATAATGTGAGTGACTCGCTCACACTAACTCAATATTTTAAATTCCTGGGGATCACAGTTGATAGCACACTGTAATTCACTAAACATATAGATAATGTTGCCAAAGCTGTCAACACATGTATTGGGCCGCTTTACAGGCACAAACAGAACCTGACCTGTGAAGCCCTCAGTCTAGCCATACAAAGCTCAATGGTCTCACTGGTTGATTATGGGCTGGCTATCTATGGCTCAGCCTTGGACACATCCATTAAGCATATAAAAACTGTGCTTAACAAGGCTTGCCAGCTCCTTACAGGCTCACAGTGATTGACTCACACATGTAACCAGTATGCCCAGGCTAAGTAGTTACAATTCAATGGGATACTCTAATTCCAATCTTGTTTGCTGGCAAAAAAGCCCACTTAGGACTGCTGCCTCCTGGGGTTCAGAATCTCCTTACCAACCCTCATCATAACAGAAGCTCAGCTTGCCAGTATTTAGAGGTTCCCCATTGTTGATCCACCCAAGGCCAAAGGTCATTTGCCTACCACGTTCCTCTCTAGTTTAATTCCCTCCCTGAAGACATATCTTCTTTACCCACCCTGGGTTCTTTCAAGTGGTCTCTCAGAAATCACCTTGTCTCCAATACCACGTGTGACTGCTTCCACTAACTTGAGACCTACTCCCATGATAAACAATCTTTCTTAACCCTACTCCCCACTTGCCTAGGTACCTAAGGGTCCCCTTATCCCCCACATTTTGCACTCCCCTACCCGCTTCCTCCCCACCTCCCATTCTCTTCCCACACTTCCCCTGCCTCCTTCCATTCTGACCAGGATTTCTGGGCCTAGCCTCTCCCTTCTCTGCCACTAAATTGCATCAGTCTGTCTTTTAACTGACCATATCTCAATATGGTCTTCCCAACTGACGAGGCCCCTGGGGTGATTCCTTCTACCTTCCTTTACTCATATCTGTCCCTGCTCACTCCCCCCATTTGTTATGCACTTAGCAACATTGATGTAAGCTTTGCAATTGTACCTTAGCTTTGCTTGCACTTAGTAACATTTATGTAAGTTTTTGCTTTTGTACCCCCTGCTACCTCTTGTTAGCCTCAATTTGTGTTATGTCCTTAATCCAAATGTATTACTCTGTAATACCTACCCATTTGCCATTCTTGCATGTATAATGTACCTGTATGTTTTGATGTGTAACCTACTTAAAAGAGCTTGTAGCTCACAGGTGTTATCCGAGAAACTTAAATAAAAATTACTCATAAGCACCACTCAGAACATTAAACTGATAAAATCATATTTATTCAGCACCAAGTACGTCTGATGCATTTTGGAACTGTATTAATTTTCTAAATGCACATTGTCTTCCATTTTGCATAGCATATAATTAATGTCTGCAAAAAAAGACTGTAGACCTTGAAAAGAGAGCACACAGAACCAATAATAGTTGTAAAGTCACCCAACAAAACTTTAATCAATATTATTTTCCCTCCTTCATCACATTCGGTTTCCAGCACCTTCCTCCAAAACTTCTTACTGACCAAGATTGCAACCTCTTTGCTATTTTTTTGTCTCACTCTCAAAGAAATACACCTGTTCAACCCATTTTTTTTCAAGTTTTAAGATCTCTTTTTCTCTTAAGAATGTACAGTATCTTGGATGAAAGCAAAGTCAATGTAAATTTTACCTGATTTATTTAATAGTCTGTAATGTTTGATTGAAGAGTTAATGCCATTAACATTCCAGGTTACCCCTTCAAAATATTGATCATAAATTACTCAAATAAATTCAGCATTGCCTCTTACGTTAACAGCATATATAGATCTAAAACATTGCTAATCTTCTGTCTAATTTTACAGTAATATTTATTTGTAATATCACACCTGCTTCGAGTTTTTAGCATGCCATTTCCTCCTTCCCTTTTTTGTACCAATTGTACATGATGACACCCCCTTCCCCGGAAAAATGGGCACATCTGCAAAAGCTTGTGCTAACACTTCCCTCCTGCATTATACATTTATTTCAATACATTTTCTGCATTTTCATGATGCTTTTCAAACCTGAGTTACCATCCATCATGCTTGTAACACAAAATTAAAAACAAAAAAACGTAAAAATAGAGATACCCTCCTCAACCTTGCCAAAGTCCTTAAGAAACATAATCAGTGTCCTAGTTCACAATGGGAAGTCTGAGTTTTAGTCTGAAATTGCCTCCTTCAGATTACTATTTATTATTCTTTGGTTGTTTAAGAAAACATTTCGTTTGGCTGGGCTCGATCTCTTTTATACTTTTATATAAGCTTATTTATTCTTCAAAATACTTATTCTTCATAATTTTATATGTTAAATTAGTCCTGAAATTGTTAAAGCTTGTTAGTAAATTAGTGTATTCTTTCTCTATTGTTTAAATGTGGGAGGGGACAATAATTTATTGCAGGTTACTCAAAAGATCAAATCTTGCCCAAGATTCCACATGGCAATGAAAATTTACAGTTCTTTTTTGTCTAATGGCTCACTTCTAGTGACTGTATATGACCAGCAGTTTTGTTTAAGAAAAAAAAATGTGTTTCATTAATATGGAACCCTCTGTTAGCTGGGCTGTGCTACTTTCAGCACTTGTCTATCAGCGTCCAACCCTCACAAACCTGCTGATGTTCTGAAAGCAACATTCAGTGCTTGAGAAAATGCAAAAAAATATTTTAATACTTATTTGCTCTTTTTATTATCCTCTTATGCAATAAGCATACTTCTAATATTTTTTTAACTGTACTGACACAGTTTGAGCACTGTTCATTTACTGAACTGCATCATAGAAATTGCAAGGTGGTTCAGCAATGCATTCTCATTCCACTATCTGTTGCCTATATTTTCTTTAGGTTTTCACTGTTCATTAGTTAGCTGTGGTAACACTTCTGTAAACCAGAAAAATGTGATTTATTGTAGCGACTATGTCGGGACAGGAAAAAGAAAGAAAAAAGCTTTCAGCACATATTGCTGCATGGGTCTGCAGTGGAGAGGAAGGTAGCAGCTTCTTAGCTGCCTCTCAGTTACATAAGCATGATGCCATAATCCATGCCCCTTGCCCCCAAAAACAGGCCTTGTGCTTCATGGACCTTACCCAGTTACCAAAGAATAAACAAACAGACAAAAAAACTCAGAAAACACTTTGCACTTTGGGTCTCTGTTGTAAATGAGTTTGCTCAATGGTATGTCCCTTAAATTAAAGAAAAATCAAATGAAAATGCCAGCTCAGATAAATAGTGAACAGTTGGTTCAGTTCTTGGGAGTGATGATTTTATTTATTTTGGGCTAACTCAGGGAAACTGCAATGAGAAAAAGTACCACTTGAGGTTGTGCTTCAAACATGGTGCCATTAAATTCTAGAAATGTTACTAAATGTCAGTGTTTAGAATTTAAGAGTATATGATGTCAAGCTCAAATCCATTTCAGAATATAGGAAATCCAAAATGCATTGAACTCTGACCCTGCTACGATCTCTACCCTTTTTGTGTACACATCCAACAAAAGTTCTTCTGTCCCTATAGTACAGCCATAAGGTACATCCTTTTCTGACCTTGAGGAGGCTATCAATAACCATCCCTGAGCAGTCTACCATTCTAAGCTTGCTATTCTCAACCCTTTATGCCCATTCAACTGAGGGTACATTAAGGCACATTACATCAGCAGATCTGGTTGATCTTGAAGATGCCATGAGGAGCCCGCCACCATCTCCATCACACCCTAAAAACATGGCCATTATGGCCAGTAAGGTACTATTAGTATAATGTGTCTTATGTTCTAATCAAATCTGGTTATATTGGGCAAAGGTGTGAAGGTGTAAAACTGCTCCCTATCCAAGTAAATACTAAAGCAGGCATCTTCCATGCCAAGATTCGAATGTCTTGAAAAGGACCTGCTCACTTGTATGATTTTTCTAGATGCAAAATAATCCACTACAGGATCCTCCACTTTAAAAAGAACTGACTGAGCACCTTTGGGTAAGCTGTCACTCTGATTGGCATATGCTTCCCATGATGCTTTGCATTACTGGGGTATGTGAAATTCTGTTTCTCTTTGAAATTTGGATGTATGGCCAAATGCCCTTCTAGGGTAAATCTTGCCTCAGGGCATTTGTTCTGGGGTTCTTGCCTTTTGAGTTTTTCTCTACTATGGGCTCCCCATAAATAATAAATAAAACCCTCCTAAGGCTGTCTACCTTCCTCTAGGCTGAGTTACAGATATGGCACACTGAGGAGTCATAACAAGGATGAGACACGTGTCTGTGTTTGCTGTTCTCAGCCTTTGCTGGTTGCTTTGTGAGGCCTTTTTGTACCACGCAATTCTGCTTGCAGTTGAGCCAGGCCAAATTCCTTTATGGGAATTTACATATGCTTCCCAGTATGCGTTGCATTATTGGAGTATGTGCAATTGTTTTTCTCTTTGAAATGTGGCTGTATGGCCAAATGCCCATCTAGGATAACTCTTACCTCAGGGCATTTGTTCTGGGGTTGTTGTCTTTTGAGTTTTCACTCTGACCGGTGGCCACTTTCTTGTTCAGCACATCTGCTTGAGTGCATTTTTTGGGTCAATAGGGACTGGGGAGTTTTCTCTATCCAAACAAACAAAAGTCTGACTTCCCTTGTCATTGTAATGTTGTGTGTGTCCCATCTCCTTGTATAAGCAACATTTGTCTGTTTCTGATTGCATAAGAATATGTCTCCTATTAATGTGGGCTTCAAATACCATTTGGGATTGTCTTATAGCATGCACCTTTAATTTATTGATACCCTTTGACTGTTCACTGCACCCATATGACCTAGGCCCATTTGTCACCATAGGTGCCCCAAGCCTGTGAGTCTGAAATCCATTTCTGTCACTGCTGAGGAAAGGTATGGTAAGGCACTCTCTTCATTAGGTTCTCATTGTTTCCACTAATAAAGATCCTTCCAAACCTCTTTTGGCAAATTCAACAAGCATTGGGAGGAGAGGAGCAAATAGTCACAGCTTATGTTCAATAGCCAGCTCTAAAGAAATATTGTACCATTGTCCATGATACCACTGCACCGCAATCTTGCTCAGCATGTGGAGACATAGGAAGATAGTTTGATCTGCTGTTGTAGCAGCTCAGTTAGGCTTACCTAGATGTTCAGAGCTCTGAAAAGAAGACATATTCCAGAAATGTTCAGACCCATTCAGGGGAACCAGATATTGCTTTGCAGTAACTACATTCTTCTTTTAGTTGACAATTAGTCTGTGGGACTGAAGAACTGACAGTACTGAGATCATGCCCTGGAATTTTCTCTTTATAGATTTGGATCAAACTAGCCAGTTGTCAAAGTATGAGCACACTCAAAAGTCCCTCTCCCTTAAGTAAGCAGCGATGACCACAATTATGTTGGTGAAGAATCTGGGGCAGAGTTTAGACCAAATTGGATATTGTGTATTGATAGTGACTTCCATGTGAGAATCTGAGGAACTTCCAGTTGTGAGATGATATTGTTACTTTCATGTACATTTCCTTGAAGTTCACCAAACATAAGCATTTTCAGGTTGGGCCAGCCAATTGATTAGTGTGAGGTTTTTCATCCTCAAACTTTTCTTGCACACCCACAAGTTCAAGTACATGAGATTACCTATAAGCCAAATGCCTTCCTCCTATTTTTTGTAGAACTATGAACAAAAAACTGTAGTACATAACTACCCCATCTCCTGGGGTGCCACTGCTCTGATAGCTCCTCGGTCCAGAAGCATTTCTATACACTGTTGCACTGCATCCCTCTTTATATGGATTTTGGACATAAGGGACTCTGAAGAAGTCTGCTGGAGTATGAGGACAGAAATCTATAGAATATTAAGAACTGACTGCATACCTCACCCATCTCTTGAATGTCAAAGCAACCCTTTCTTTACAGAATCCCTAGATGTGACCCTCAATACTTTTCCTGGAGGTAGGCCAGCCAATCCTTAGAAACTGGATTTACTAGTGTGGAAACCCCATACCCCCCAACCCCACTTGGAAGGTGCTTAAGCCTCAGGACTTGATTTCTTGAACTATCTAGCGTTAAAGGGGATAGGACATTTGTGCTAATAGGCAGCTGTTTATACATTTTTTATTCTCAAAAATTATATGCATTCCCTAAATTATCCATATTTAACTGTACCTGAATAAAAAGTGATATGAAAACTGTATTTTACATTTGTTTGTTTTATGGGCAGCATTCTGTTACAGTTTTCTTTATGAAACCAGAAATTTTGAGTTTTTACTATGTCATGGTTTGTGTACAAAATGCTAATTATGAGCTTTTGACCTATCAGAACTATGCTTAGAGTTCTGAGCACAAACTATGACATAGAATCACTGGTTAGATGAATATAACAGAGTCCTTCCCATGAAAATAAAATAATGGAAAATAAATTTCTGTCATATAACTTGTTGTTCAAGTACAGTTAAATATGAATAATTTAGAGGGATGCATATAATTTCGGAGAATAAGTACTTTATAAACAGTGGCCAGTAAGAAATGTTTTCCAATTGTTTTTAAGACCATCATGTCATTTTGAAAATGTCTAAAAGGACTAGGGACTTCAAAATGATCCCTTCTCTCCTCTATATTATGGAAGACTATTTATAGACCATCAGGATTCTTATTCAGCCTGACAAAAGCATCACCAAACAATAGAAATCCATCAAATAGTAATTTGAGCTATTTTAGAAATTTGGTTGATTGACAAAGCCATAGTGACACTTGACTGGAGGACAACCTACATGCAAAGGTACCAGCATCTGAGCTGCATTCTTTTAAGAAAATGGTCCACTTCATGTGCTGTTGCTTCTTGGGAGATTGCCCTGTTCTTTCATATATGTGTGTGTGTGTGTGTGTGTGTGTGTGTGTGTGTGTGTGTGTTGAATGATGGTTACAAATCCAGGACCCATGACTCATCTCTCCTGGCTATATAAACAATACAAACCACCTCCCAGAAGAAATGACAGCCATGTTATGTGCCATCCTGAATCTTGGTTTCTTGCTGTGTGGGTACTTAGAGGTAGAGTTATCTGCAATGGGAAGAGCTGAATGCTGGGTTATGGAATCTCTGAATGAGTTTTCCATAAAGACTGTGGAAAATGCCACTGTCATCTTTGTTAAAATTATATAGTTTTATTAATACCTGGGTGACTGAGGGGTCATACTGAGAATATTTCACTTTCCTTATTCTTTAAGTCAAATGCTTGTGAACCATAAAGAGCTAGTGAGTTGCTGTATGCTTGGCTCATCTGTTGCACTATTATTTACATGGGGGGCTGGAAAATGAGTCAAGAGACTGCTCTACCTCATAAAATAAACTGGAGAGTTTTCCTGATTTCCTGCTGCTCCCTCCAGTTGATGGCTTCACCTTATCACCTGTGAGTTGCAATGCCCTTCACACCACACGACTTCAGCTGCACGTTCAACTTGGTCATAGGTATACTTTTCTTGTCAGGCTGATGGATCTGGGGAGAGGAGAAGTATTTAACAGACTGTAATTTTTAAACACCAAAATAGTAACCTTAGTAGTCCTAGGAAGTAGGGCCAGAAGAATCCAGAAGCATTAGATTTCTCTGAGCCACCTTCCTTCTGAGCATTCTCTTCTTCTGATATGGAACATGAGCCTTCCCTTGAGAGAAAGTTGGATGTGTTTAACTTCCTAATTTGGTCTTGTTTCTTTAATCAGTCCTCACAGTCACAGTCTGAAGCAATGCTGTATGCCTTCATGCAAGCAGCATAATGCACATATTTGCTACCAAGTGCCTTTGAAGCACTGCCCAATGCTGCCATGCTGAATGTTTCTGGCATGGTAAATGCAGATGCAGCCAGACTTATGACATGTAAAATACACATTCCCTACCACTGTAAATGCTGGTGTTGCACAGGGTAACAGAGGACAGGAAACTGCCAGTGAAAGATTGGTCTGGAGTAAGTCAATCTGTTCCTTAATGTGGATGAGTGTCCAAACAATGATCAACAGCCACCTGCTTTGAAAAAAAAAATTATGCTGCATTGTCCCGGATTCCCCCCTTTTCCCCTCACAAAAGACAGAGACCATTGTTTGTTGTTGTGCTCAGATTGGCAATTAATTTATTTATATTCATAAACCAATATTCCATTTCCATTTCTTTATCATATTTCCAGAAATTTCATTTATTTCCATCCACATATCAATCTCTGATTATCCCTCCCCCAGGTGAAAACCTGGGTGCCTTCTGTTTCTCCTTTTCCGCTAGGTAACGGTGAAAACTGAAACCTCTTTCTTCTTCTTCTTCTTCCTCTTCTTGTGTTATTCCTTTTTTCTTCCCCCCTCCCCCCCTGCCATCCACCTTTGGCAGTCCACAACCATATCATCACCTGCCATCCACCTTTGGCAGTCCAAACTGTCCAACCGGACTCATCTGTCATCCACCTTGACAGACTCACCAGACAATCCCCCTTTGACTGTCTTTCCTCTTGCTCTGTCTAGTAGGGTGGGTGGGCAGAATCAAAAACTCCAGCAAAAAGTGGCTGAGGCCCCCTTGTGCTGTCCCTTATGTACCACCCTTCACCCCTTCCTTTCCTGTTACCTGTCCTTTGTTCTGGTTCTTAGCCCCTCCCCTTCCTTCCCCCCTCCCCTCCTGAGCACTACCATTCCATGACAGAGGGAAAGGGTGCACCAGGACAACCTGGTCTGCCCCTTAGAGGGAAAACTCCATTGTCCCGGATTCCCCCCTTTTCCCCTCACAAAATACAGAGACCATTGTTTGTTGTGCTCAGATTGGCAATTAATTTATTTGTATTCATAAACCAATATTCCATTTCCATTTCTTTATTATCATATTTCCAGAAATTTCATTTATTTCCATCCACATATCAATCTCTGATTATCCCTTCCCCAGGTGAAAACCTGGGCGCCTTCTGTTTCTCCTTTTTCTCTAGGTAACAGTGAAAACTGAGACCGCTTTCTTCTTCCTCTTCTTGTGTTATTCCTCCCCCCCCCTTTTTCCAAACTAGCCAGTCTCCAGCTTGCGTTGGATGGCTGGCTTCCCCCCATACTTAGGGTATCACTCTCCCTTACCTCAGGGACGATCCTTTCTTCCCCTTTTCCCTTTTTTTTATACCAGCTTTTTCCTGTTTTCTCCATTCCTCTATGAAACCCATTGTTTCTGTGTTGAACATGTCTATGGCTAGATCCGACAGGTGCACACCATCTGACCTGTAGGAGTCCTCCACCCATTCTTCTACCCCCCGCAGTATCACCTGTCCCCCCATCTGCCTTATCAATGTCCCCACCCTTCTATTCATCTTTCTCCTGGCCCTCTTCACCGCCCTGTGGCTGTGCTCCTGTCTCCATAGAAACATAGAAACATAGAATTTGATGGCAGATAAGGACTGCTTGGCCCACCCAGTCTGCCCATTTCCCTACCTGATGGATAAGCTGCAGGTCCTAGTTAACCAGCAGCCTACTTCTTCCTACCCCCAACCCTAGAATTGCCTTATGACTGTCCCATGCATGCTTGAATTCCACCACTGTTTTGACTCCACAACCTCTCTGGAAGGCCGTTCCATACATCCACAACCCTCTCTGTGAAAAATACTTCCTTAAATTACCTCTGGGCCGCCCCTATCTTCAAATTGTGCCCCCTTGTTCTTGCACACCTCTTTTTTTGAAAGATGCACCTCTTGGACTTTGTTGATTCCCTTGAGGTACTTGAAAGTTTCTGTCATGTCTCCCTCTCCCTCCTTTCCTTGAGGCTATACATATTAAGCTCCTTAAGTCTCTCTTCATATGTCTTCGGTGCAGACCCTGCACCATTTAGTGCCCTCCTCTGGACAGCTTTCATCCTGTCTATGTCTTTGCGAGATTGGGTCTCCAGAACTGCATGAGTACTCCAGATGGGGTCTCACTAGCTGTCTGTACAGAGGATAATAGCTTCCTGTTTTCTACTGGTGATGCCTCTTCCTATGCATCCCAGTATCCCCCCAGCCCTCCTCGCTGCCCTCTCACATTGCTTGCCCACCTTTAGGTCATCTGATATGACTACCCCCAGGTCCCTTTCCATTTTTGTTGTTGTTAGTATCTCACCCCCCATTGTGTACTCTTCCCCTGGGTTTTTGTTTCCCAGGTGCATTACCTTGCACTTCTTAGCATTGAATCTAAGCTGCCATACATTTGACCATTCCTCTAACCTCTAAACCTTCTTGGTATCATGTCTGACCAGGCAAGGCACACCCAAGACCACCACTGTCGTATTGCCACTAGGTCCCTTTTTATCTCTAAGTATGTGTGTACCCATGGTCTGCCCGCCAGGTCATTGCCCCCTAGATGTATAATGATTAGGCCTGGACTGGGCCACTGTCCCTTGAGTTCCTTCAACACGGGAAGGAGCTGTGCCCATCTCATCCCCTGTATGCCGTACCATACCAGCCTACACTGTCTTACATCCTGGTACAGCTGCTTTCCCCCAGCTTTCTTCTCTGCTCTTTTTCCAGCCCAATAAATATAGGAATGGCCGCAGATCCAGACTTCCATGATCCTCCCTCTACCTATGGGGTGCAAAGAAAATTAATTAATTTACACATACTCTTAATATTTAATTTGAAATTATCCCCCAAGTCTTTCCTTTCTTTTGCCCCCCCCAACTTCCCCCCCTTCCCTATGCTCCCCTGTAGGGAGCACCACCTTCTGTACCACACTTTTCCTTTTCCTCTCTTTTTTTTTACTTCAGTGCTCTGATGTTTCTCTTATAACTGGCTGACCACCAGCGCCCTTTTTCCAAAATGTCCTTCATGGGTTCCCCCATTGCTGCTCACTGTGAGGCAGCCCCAATCCATAGGGAATGGGATGAGTAATTAGCTGGATCCTCCCCCATAAATTGCATGTCCTTTTTCAGCACTGCTGTGACTTGATAGCCAGTGACCCTTTTTCTGTCACCATGTACAAATAGCTTTCCCATCCTGGTCACCCGCTCTGCAGCAAAAACCCACAGAGCCTGCACTGGGCATATCGCAATCTCTGCTTGCCCTTTCAGTGTTACCATGCAACCTTGCCCTTTCTGGTCCTTTTTGACCTCCTGAGCTTGATCCATATCTCTTTCACCCCCCCCCAACTCACATCGTCCCATTCCAAACCTCCTTCCTTGTCTTCGTTCCCATGGCCTACCACCTCACTCACTTTCATAGCCCCCGCAAATATTATCACATAAATCGTGTGAAATAGCTGGGCCTCAGCCTTTGATCTGCATATTACAGGGAGCACCTCTTTTAGCCTTATTAGCCACTGCTCCCCTATTGGCCTCCTATTATCTCCTGGCCCACGTTTCAACCTGCCCCATCCCAGCATCATTCTCCTGATGAAGCGGTGACTTTGTCAGATCATTCCACCCTTTTAGGCTGCAGATAACACTAATCCCTGCAAGATAAACTCCCATTGTGGTGTGGGCGGTCCCTTTCTGCCATTGCTCCACAGTGAACATTCCCAGCTGTTCCACTGTGAGTGGCCCACTTACCTCCATCTGGTGCTCTGCTCTGAATGTTTGAAACACTCGCCAGGCCCCATCATAGGCCCTCAGAGTCTGAGGTGCCCATGAGCTGCGAAACAGCAGTTCTGCTCCTTCTTGCCAGCATCCCAGATGTTCATTGGTATGGGCATTTTTAGTTCCACCGCTGCTGGTGCCAGCCTCTGGAAACGGTCCAACTGCAGACGGGGAAGGCTGTCAGCCAGAGCATTGTGTACCCTTCTATGTGTTTTGCTCTGAATGACATGTTCAGCTGCAAAGCCCTTAACACCAAACGTCGTAGTACCTGCATGACTGTATCTGACCTGACTCCCGTTGTTTAGCACATCCACCACTGCTCTATTGTCACTCCAAAATGTCACTTTCTGATCCTGTAGGTCCTCCCCGAGACCAATGTACATGCCCATATGGGCATGATCTCCAGTAGTGTTATATCTCTCACTCTTCCATCCCTCACCCAGCTGGCAGGCCATGGTTCTGCAAACCACCTACCCCTCAGGTGACCCCCCATGCCTAGCCCCCCAGCCACGTCTGTATAGAGGTTGAGGTCTGTGTTGTACAGCCATTCCTCTTGCCAGAAAGAGCACCCATTATACTCCTTAAGGAATTCTTCACATATTTTAAAATCCTCCCTGACATCTTGTGTCAAGTCCATCCAGTGATGTGGTCTGGTGACCCCTGCTGTAGCCCTAGCTAACCTCCTTGTGAATGCCCTTCTTGGTCCGATGGCCCTGCAGGTGAAGTTCAGATTCCCCAGTACCTGCTGCACTAGTTTTAGTTGTACCCTTCTCCTGCAGGTGTGTACTTGAATCAGTTTCTTCAATTTACTTACTTTTTTGTCCGGTAGTCTATATATTTCATTCAGGGCATCTATCTCAATCCCCTGGAACTCCATCACCCTGTTGGGCCCTTCTGTTTTTTCTGGTGCCAGTGGAACCCCTAGCTCCTGGCACAACTCCTGAAACTTACCCAGCATCCTCTGTGTCTCTCTTTTTACCCTCCCAATGAAAAGAAAATCACCCAAATAATGGATGACCATCCTATAACCCATTTTTTCTTGGAATATCCACTGCAAACAGGTGCTGAATGCCTCAACATCGCACATGCTATGGAACATCCCATTGGCATTGCTTTGTCAAAATAATACTGGCCCCCAATTTTAAAACCCAATAAATCCCAGTCTTCTCTCCTAACTGGCAGCAGTCTGAAAGCGGACTCAATGTCTGCTTTTGCCATCCATGCATCCTCTGTGGCATGGATTATCTGGACTGCATCCTCTAATGTCACATGTCACCATACTATGCTCCTCACTGATGAAATCATTCACCGAGTCCCCTTCCAGATAGGACAGGTGGTGGATCACCCTGTATTCCCCTTCTTGTTTCTTGGGTACCAAACCTAATGGTGAAATCTGCATGTTCCACAATGGAGGGGTGTCAAATGGGCCTTCTACCCTCCCTGCTGCCTTTTCTTTCACTGTCCTCAGGTTGCTCACCTCTCTCACTTGTCTGAGCCCCCCACACTGCAGTGAAAACCCTGTGTTAAAACCTCCTATAATCATATTCCGGACGTTTGTGTTCGGATATCCATCCAAACAGGCTGTCCATGCCACTAAGCTGATGGGGGTTCTGGCCATCCCAAACTGGTCCCTGTCATGCCCCTGTTAATTCTCCCCTGCCCCTCCCCCTTGTTTTGTGCAATGTTTCTTCTCTCAGTGATTCTGACCCCCTCTACTCATGTTCCCCCTACCCCTCCCTCCCCTGTTCCATGTCTGCCCTCTAAAGCCCTGGCCTTCTCGAAAATACTGTTGACCTGACCCTTGACCCCATGCCCCTGTGCCCCTTGGGCCCATGTCGTTCTACATCTACTTGCTGGGTGCCCTCCCCAGCATTTTGAACAAGCATGCCGGAAATGGCATTGAGGCCATGAGCAAAAAGCCCTGTTGTAAGCCCAGCAGCATCTCTGGGGCATAGCCCCCTTTTTTCCCCATTCACCTTCAGGTGTGGACTGATCTGTTCGTAATGGGTCCATAAATCTGGCTAGCAGTGTCCCCATCTCATGTCCCCGAATGTTGCCATTTCTGCCGAAAAACTCATCATATTATAACCACCCACCCCCTTTGCTTTTGCCCTCCATATTATCAAGGAATAAGTGATGAGCGGGATGCCTAGCTCGGGTATTTTTTCCAGTATGATGGCTAAGAAAGTGGCAAAACCTACGAACCACCCATCCCAAGTCTTCCTTTTTACGAACTTGTCATCCTCCTTCTTCCCTAATAGCACTATCACTGCTGCCATTTCCCTTTTTCCTATGCCTTCAGTTTCCTCATACTTGGCTGCTGCTTCCTGGCTCACCAAAGTGAATATATCCACATACTCCCCTTTCCATATTTTTTCCTTTGTGGCCAGTGGCACATGCTCACCTATCCTCATCCCAGGTGCACCTATCTCCATTGTACCTTTTCCTTCTCTCTCTGTACAACCTTCATTTTTGCCCGGTACCTCCTTCTCCACCCTAATCTCTGCCAGAGCCGATTCCATCTGCCCTAGACCTCCTGTTCCCAGCGCCGACACAATTTGACCTATGTATTCTTTTATACTGTCCCCCACTGTGATGGATGCATTACCTGTAACCTTGTCCGGTCCTTGCTGCCTGGAGTCTTCCAAGTGTCCCCTTGTTTCTCCCTGCAGTTGAGGAGGAGGGTGAACTACTAGGGGTTGCGGAGGGAACATCACATTCTAGGGATCTGGTCCGGGTTCAGCCAGGGAGATCCTATCTTGATTGGGGGGAGGTACTGGTGTCACCGAGTCTGTAGGCTGCAGAGGTACTGGATCAGTCACCTTGGCGGGTCCCACTCCCAGTGGTGGCACCCTAGTGGGACTGCGTGGCCCTACAGCTGGTCATTTCCCTCTGCCACCTTTTTCCGGGCCTGCTTTTCTCTTTTCCCCAGGTCTCCCTGGTTCGTCCCCCTCCCCCAGTTCCCACATTCTGTTGGCTTTCTCTGCCGATTCAGTTATAGCCCTGTAAGTGTCTTCCTTTGATGGCCTGCTCTTCCTTGGCGCCATGTCCTTCTTTCTTTGCTCCGTGAAGACAACTACGGGAAGAAAAAGCAGAATTAATTGTATATATCTCATATTTGTAACGTCTCCTTCTGTCCCTCATGCCATGCATACGACCAGTCAGGCCCCCAGTAAAGGTCTCCATACTGCTCGATAGGTCACCTGGTCCCTTGGCTGCTCCTTGCCATGTCCATCACGAGGGACCCCATGCTACGTGGGCCACTCACCCCCCCTTTGGCCTCTTCACTGGCCCCAAGGTAATTTTATCGTAGTGGAGTGCTGTAACCACTTGGCCACACAGTCTGCACAGGTCACCCAGTCTGCACCGTTAAGCTCCCCTATTTGCTGTTAATTATGGCAAAAAATGTCCCTTGAGGGGCTAGCCCCTTTTTCCTGACATCTACCCTCGCCCCGCTGGTGTGCATTGCCCCCAGCACACTCGTGCTCCCAATTTTTGTGAGCCAGTCTCCACTTGTGGCTCCTGCTCACCTCCTTGTCTCACTGCCTCTTCTTCCCCCCTGCTGGCCTTCTTATTCAGATCCCCCACCCTTGCATGTTGTGCGGCTCCGCCCCATGTGACGTCATGCCGCATGGTCGCGCCATGCTTCCGCTCTGCATTTTGCTGCAGGGCCCCCTCCTGCTGGCCCCTGTCTCACCAACCAATAAGTCCCCCCTTTGTATCCCCCACATGCCTCGCTTTACCCCCCTGTACTCCTTCGAGGCACTGCTGCTGCCCTGAAAGCGTCAAGCTCTGCTGGCCTTTTTCCTGGAGCTTTCTCCCAGGAAATGAGTAACTTTCTGGCCTGCGCTAGGCAAAACCACCAGGCTCCACACCGTCGACCTCCCACAAAAAGGGGGGAGGGGTTTCCCTCGTGGCCACCACACAGCGTGTGATGTCACGCTGCACGGTCGTTGAAAAGGCCTCTCATCCCCCTCCTTCAGGTCCTTTTCCAGCCTTCTCCCTCTGACAGCAACCAAAAGCCTAGCAAGCAGCCAACAAAAGGGGGGGGTCAAGGCTTTACTGCCACCACCACGTGGTGTGTGACGTCATGCCGTGTGGTCCCAGGTCGCCGCTCACTCCCTTCTGCCCCCAGGGCCTCTTCCAGCCCTGCTGCTTTTTGCCTTCTCAATGAAAAAAGGCCACCAATGACCCAACAGCACAGAAACAAAGGAAAAACTTCCTCACGAACCCCCACGCGACATGTGACATCACGCCGCGTGGTCCTGGATCGCGATCTCTCCCCTTCTGCCTCAGGACCTCTTGCTTACCCCCAGGCCTACTCCTTTTGTCATTGCACCACAAAATTGGCCACAGAAAAGCTGCAAAACAGCACAGATCAAGTGGAAACTTCTCCCCAGTCCCCACGCGGCGTGTGACATCATGCCGAGTGGTCCCGAATCTCACTCCTTTTATCTCCAGGCCCCTTCCAGGCCTACCAGTGCTTCACCAGCCAACCAACAGACAAACAAGGCAATTGGAACTCCAAAATTAGGGGAAACCTTTCACCACAGCCACCATGCGGTCCCTTTCATTCCTGGCCATTAACGCTATTGCAGCCCTCCTCTGTGTGGGGGCCCCATTCCTCCTAGCATACCTGCCCTGCCTTTTACAATTTGTTTTATCCCATACCCTATCCTTACAATTAAACCACAGTGACTGTTAAACAACTAATTACAGACTTATTAAGGTACCCACAGTAGAGTTCTAAAATGGTCTTTTAACAGTCATAAACCCCTACCAGCTCTTCTTTGTCTCTTTCCTCCCCCTTCCTCCTTCCTTCTTTTTTTTACACAGCTATATCCACAATTCCCTGTTTCACCCTGTATTGCATCCTATCTCTTTGCCCTAATCTATCCAAACTATATTCCTCTACTGCATACTGCAAACCTTCATTCTCATTTATATATATATATATATATATATATATATATATATATATATATATATATTTTTAAAAACAACTTCACATTTTCTCCTACAAATCAGTTGTTTGTTTCCTACTCTCTCCTGGTGAACAAACCTCAAAAGAATATGCCAATCTGACGTGCTGTAGTTGATGCAAATCAAAACTCCAGCAAAAAGTGGCTGAGGCACCCTTGTGTTGTCCCTTATGTACCACCCTTCGCCCCTCCCTTTCCTGTTACCTGTCCTTTGTTCTGGTCCTTAGCCCCTCCCCTTCCTTCCCCTTCCCTCCTGAGCACTACCATTCCATGACAGAGGGAAGGGGTGCTCCAGGACAACCTGGTCTGCCCCTTAGAGGGCAAACTCCATTGTCCCTGCCAAAACCAGAGCACCCAGAAACCAGTCTTTAGAAAAAACATCAGTGAACAACAAAACCTTACATGCCCTAAACCAACTACTATGTGCTATACCTGACTAGATAGCTAGAAAAAGGGTGCAAAAAAGCATAAACTGAACATTTTGTTCTCCTTCTGTATATGTAAGGAACCTTACTTTGATGTGCTTCAGCTGTTTCCATGAAGGAAACAACTGAGGTTTTGGCAAGAACAGCAGGACATACAGTATGTAAAGTAGTGTCCAACCTGTCTGTCATTTGGGTTTGTAGTTCCCACAAATTTACAGCTGACTTGATGGAAGAATATATGAAAGGCAGGGAAAGATCCAGTTTTATTGTTAAAATGGTTTCTGTAATAAAAAACAGAAGGTCCTGACATTCTGGTTTTTGTGGAATTTTTCTGTAACTGAATTTTGTTGATTACAACCATGAATCTATTTTTGAAAATCACACCATTTCATCAAGCTTTAAGGCATGACCAAACTTTGGTTACACTCAGTTATCTAACCCTAGTGGGATCATCAAACATGAGGAGAAGCCAATAAATATCCAAGTACTAAAATGGCTGCTGTCCTGTGCCTGTGTGACATACACAATGATACACTGATTCTCTACCCAAAAACATGACATTTGAACCTTTCAGCCATAATTCTGTTGTACAGGCAAACACAGACAATGGAACCATGCATGCCAGTATGAGATCATCACTGGTAATCGCATATCGTAGGGTACTACTTTGCCATTCTAGACCTTATAGTTCTATGGCCACTTCAGATTGATTAGTTAAGATACTGGCCCACATTTTCAAAGGAGATGCATGGCCCATAATTGAGATGCGTGGCGCATCCCAGAAATTGTGCGGAAGCACAATATTCAAAAGGGAGAGATGTGTTGTGCATTTACGAATGCACGATCATGCAGAAACAAAGTATGCAATGCAAAAAAAGGGGGCGGGTACATGAATATGCTACATATCCCTATATTCAGCCAAAATGTACAGCACATCTGCTGCATATCCCAGAAATGTGCTACACAAAGATATGTAGACAACAGGATGGCCTAAATCAGTCAACCATCCACAGAAAGGCCATGAAACTTCAGACAGGCCATCCTGAGACAGCCCTTGGAGGTGCACTAGGATGTGCTCCAGGTACCCATACACGGCAGTCATGCCAGGACAGAAGTACACAAAGCCACATGTGGTGGCACACCATGGGCACCACCCAGAGAGGCCATCCCCTATGCTGCAGCTGCCACATAGACACACAGCTGCCACATGCCAGTGCTGTTGGGTGCCTCCCAGCAAACTAGCAGAGCAGATAGCCACACTGCAGCACATCTACCAGGGGCCATGGCCTGCATCTATGTGGCCTGCAGGGCATCAACAGGTGGTGGCATGCACCCAGGGTGATGTCTGGGGCAACTGTGCCCAGGTACCCTGGTGGTACATGTGGTAGCCTGGCACAGAACAGGGACTGACCTGTGGCACACACCCATGATGGCACACCATAGGTGGACACAGGTGGAACCCACTCACTAGGGTACCTGGTCATTCTCTACACACTGCTATTTCTTGCAGTTATCACCATGTTCCTCTCATACAGGGGTGTGTGGGGCACTGTAGGTAACTGTACACTGCATACAGAGTTGGTGTGTCACATCCATGGGGTATACTGACGAGACTGTGTCATCCTTTGCCCTCCCCTGTTGCTTGCCAGGTGGGCCCCTGTGCCCCAGTCCAGACCTGCATATGGCTATTGGTAGTAGCACTGTACCCAGGCCAATGCAGTTCACCCACCCACACAAAGATTCCAGCACACCTGCCTGCTAGGCTGCAATACCTCCTGTTCACCTTTGTGGTGTGGTGAGGTGCCCTTCAAAGCTGGAACTGAGCAAGCCTGAGGGTACGCAAATGGCCTGCGTACATTCCAGCAATGAGCTGTGCATGAGGGAAATGGGAGTCGGAATGTGCAATGAGGCCATTTGTATATCCTGGATAAATATTGCAAATTTGTGCACAGCACATGTGGCCACCTATCACACATTTCCCCATGCTCTGGATTGGGCTCAAGTCACCTGCCATGCCACGTATCTCCCATTGCACAATCGAGCATGTTCAGGATAGTCAGCGTGATCACATCTCACAGTGTATCTTCTGAATATGCCATTATTCTGGGACAGCGCATCACAGTTGCACGGCGCAGGCACTTGCACAATGCAGCCTGGGTCTTTTGAATATGGGGCCCACTGTATGTTCTCAACCACTGTAATGCTTTAAAGTTATCATAGAAATAAATGTTTTTTTTCTTATTTTATTAATGCTCTGTATAGTTTAAATTTAAATTGTGTTTTTGCAACAAAGAGTTTCTAGAAGTTAATTAACCCTTTCTGAAGTGTGTCAGCCAATCAAAATACTTAATTTCCAGTTTTTACTTTTCATTTACTGTATAATTTTACTTGTAAGTTCAGTCATAGAAAACATTCAGGAGAAATCCCACAGGTACTTAATCTCCAGACTCTAATCATGCTGCAAGACTTGTCCAACCTAAAGGGATATGACTTGTTACAGTATTGGGGTGCATTTTAATGCCGTGGAGATTTTATTATTTAACACTGCTGGTTGGAGTCCCTGCTGAACTGCTGTTTACAAATTGATTACTTGTGTGCTGCTGAAAAAAGGACCTAAAATGTACTGTTTAGGGTGTTTGTGCTGTCCTTCCAAGAGTGGAGCTGATTAATTAAGTACAGCTGCTGCCACTTCAGTAATTGCACCCTGCTCATAGCCCTGTTGCTAGATACTTACTAGCTTCTTCTACCTGATGTTAGCTGCACCCCCTTCCCCCAATTGATAGTGGCAGCCCAGTCTGTGGGGTTGAATTGTTTAAAGATCTCACTTGCCAAACGCGGTGGCGTTTGTGCAACACAGGTGCAATAAGTGCAGGGGAGTCTAAGGGAGTCTGAGGGAGGTAGGGGAGTGGAAGTGTTTGACTATAATACTGTTGGTGTTGTAAGTATGTTATGTTAATAATGTGGGATGCTAAATGTTTACCTATTTGGGTGTGTATTCTTGGGGAGGGTTGATATATGTGGATCATATTAAATTATATAGGTCTGGCGGTGGGAACACTGCACTGCCCCATATGAGACAAGTGAGTTTTGCTTTTCAAATTGCTTAGTTGTTGATGTTGTTGTTACTGATTCATGGCAATTGTTGTTGAGTAGCCCTATGCCCATAAGACAATGTGGGAATAGAGGTTACTTTACTTGTTTGCACTATGGCATGTTACTTTGTTCTAAACTGGGCAACTGTGTTTCAACCACCTTTCTTTTGTTAGTATCTGGTGATGTTGAACCAAATCCAGGGCCTTGTTCTTTGGATTCTATGTCTTCCTCTCAGGCATCATCTTTGAACAATTGTTTGAAATCCTGTCATGGATTTAAAATTATCCATTTGAATGTTCATAGTTTAATCCCTAAGATTGCTGAAATCAAACAACTTATTGCTCTATATTTGCCTGACATTGTTGCTTTTTCAGAAACGTGGTTGAAGCTGGGGGTGCCCGATAATGTGTGTCATATTGGGGGTTATAAAATATTTAGGGTAGACCGTAAAGGTCAAAAAAAATGGTGGTGGGGTCTTGATTTATTATAGGGATTATTTAGAAATTAATTTTTTAAGGTCTAGTGAGGATTTGGATTGTGATACTGATTGGTTGGTTTTGCAATTTGTTCTTGGAGGAAAGAAAAAGTTAAATGTGGACTGTTTGTATAATCCCCCTCAATGTGGTATTTAAGGGCTTAAACATTTCTTGGATGTTTGTGAAGTTTATTTAAAGCAGAGTGATTCTGTTGTTGTTGGAGATATGAAGTTGAGTTGGAGGGCTAATGACACCATGGGCTTTGAATCTCTTCTTCTCTCCTATGGACTGACTCAGTGTATAAATGTGCCTACCCATCTCAATCCCATCTCACAGAATAATTCTCTGTTGGATTGGGTATTGACTAATAGAGTGGGAAGGGTAGGAGCCTCTGGTGTCTTGGCAGATTCTGTAAGCAACCACATGGCCACCTTTTGTGTCCTAGATTTTTGCTGTCTTAAACCCCCTCCTTCTGTGTTTAAGATTATATCATTTAAAAGGACAGATTATTTCCTGTTATATTCTTCTTTGATGTTAATTAATTGGTCATTTCATGAATGTATTCCAGATGTGGATACAGCACTAGATTTTTTTGCAGCCAACTTCTTCCCATTCAGGAATCCCTTTTCCCTTTGCAGACCATTCGGTGTAGAGGTTCTCCTACTGGATGGTTTGGTCCCAGCATTAAGAAATTAATTAAGGAGCGGGATAGTGCTTGGATTAAATTTAAATTATCTCCCAGTAGAGTTTCAATGGATCTCTACCGTGGACTTTGGAATTTAGTCTCTCAAACTGATAGAAATGCTAAAAAAGCTTATTTCAGGGATCGCTTTGAAGATGACTGGGCAGATCCAAAGAAGTTTTGGAATAATGTAAATACTTTACTTTCTGCTAAATCAAAATCTGACATCCAGAAATTAAATGTTGACAACAAAAAAATTTGTGACTTACCTGAAATTGTTAAATTGTTAAATTCAAAATTTTCAGATCTTTCTAAGTTTAGATCTTTTTTCCTCAGGCTGGTAATACTAAATCCTTTTCCTCTGTTCCTTTGGTAGATGGAACCAGGTTTTTGTTTAAGGAAGTAACACCAAATGATGTTTTTCATCTTCTACAGTCTCTCCCAAATAAAGGGACTTACTGCGTGGAAGGGTTGGATGCCCGCTTCTTAAAATTGGCTATCCCCTTTACTATGGATCCCCTTTGTTATATTTTTAATATGACATTGGCTACAAGTGTTTTTCCCCTGTCCTGGAAGAAAGCTAAGGTGGTTCCAGTTCCAAAAAAGAGCTGTGCTACTTCCATGGATGATTATAGGCCAATATCAATACTGAATCCCCTTAGTAAACTACTTGAGCATTTAGTGGCTAAGCAAATTGATGCCTATTTGGTTACCCATGATTTGTTGTCAAGGCAACAACATGGGTTCTGTTAGTACTTTGTTATGGGCATGGCCTTGGTTGGGTTCACAAACAACATCCTACATTGGTTTGAGAAGGGTTTGGTGACTGGGGCAGTGTTCATGGACCTATCCAAGGCTTTTGATTTGATTGATAATGATTTGGCTTGCACAGAATTGAAAGATCAGGGGTTTTCTGATGTCGCTGTTTCTTGGTTCTATGATTATCTGAGTAACAGGTGTCAATTTGTTCAAATAGGTTCTGTGGTTTCTGATGTCTTGCCAGTTAGTTGTGGTGTGCCTCAGGGGTCCATTTTGGGACCTCTGTTATTTTCTATTTTTATTAATCAGCTTCCTGGAGTTTGTAAGTTTAGTGAATCACTGCTTTATGCAGATGATCTTGTAATCTGTGCTCAGTCAACTTCTGTGTCTGAACTTTCTTGTTTCCTAGAAAAGGATTTTGGTGCTGTCTGTTCTTGGCTTACTTTAAATGCTATGGTTTTGAACTCAGCTAAAACAAAAGCTATGTTATTTGGTACACAATTTATGTTGGTGGACACTCCAGAACTGAGGATATCTGATTTTTGGGGTGGTCTGCTTGAACAAGTGTCTCAATTTAAGTATTTGGGCTCACTATTGGTTCCCAGTTTGACCTTTTCACCTCAGATTCAGTCAATGGTTAAGAAAGTAAGTCAAAGAATGGGGGGTGTTATACAAATTTAAGTCATTCATCTCACAGGTAACTAGATTAGCAACTGCTATTGGTTCTCTTCTTCCATATTTTGATTACAGTTCTTGTTTATATTATAGCATAGGTTCAAAAGAAATCCAAGCTCTAACTTTGGCCTATAATAATATTTGTAGTTTTATTTTAGAAGTCCCCAATAGGATACATCGGTGTAATCTTTATTCTTGGTTGAGGTGGTTTTCTCCTAGTTGCAGAATAGAATATTTTGTTGGCTGTCTGATGTATAAATGTTTTTACTTTGGTTCCCTTTTTCCTCTGTCTGATCTTGTTGTAATGAAAAAATTGCTTCCCAGCCTTCGGTCGGCTGACGGCCCCCTATATTTTGTCCCCAGGTCTCGGCTTAGATTAAGTTCTAGAGCTTTTTCAATAGCAGCACCCTTGAATTGGAATTCACTCCCACTTGATGTTAGGATTGCTCCCTCTGTTTTAACTTTTAAACAAAGGTTAAAAAGTTATTTATTACATAAATCTGCTTGTAACTGTAATTTGTAATTTGTATTTTTTTGGTTTTGTACTGCTGTTGATTGTATTTGTGTATTTTTTTATGTTTTTTTTTTTGCCCAGGTCGGGCCTGAAAAGGGACCTTTGGCCCAGTGCCTTTACCCGGTTACCAAAGAATAAATGAAATGAAATATGTACAGCATGAACTAAAATAGTAATGTGAGTTTCATGAATTTGTTTTGAATGAACAGTGCAGATGTGTTTGATCCAGTTTTTATCATGTTCCAAACTTAAAGAAAAAAAAAGTCTGACTAATAACTTACCATCTTACTTTTTTGTGGAAATTACAACATTCTGCCATTTGCATTAATATCTAGTGTGCACTGTGCAGTATATAACCTAAGGCCCAAAGCAGCTCACTTGATATGATCTGGTTTTATAACTGAGCAATAAAAGGGTAGCCTCAAGATTGAAGTGGCAGAGGTTGCAATTATGGATTTCCTTCTGAAGATTCAAGTCTTCCAGTTGAGTGTCACAGATATCAACAACAAGATCTTTATAAATTGGAGTACCATGAGTGTCCCTTAATTGAGAGTCGGGGCCCTTATATAATCGATACAGGAAGATCCAGTCCAGCCAACCTCGGTAGAAAAAAACTTCATTAAGGGAGTAGCTCTCTACCAATTAAGGCACAACAAACAGCAAAACTAAATTGGTAGAATAAAAGCCAACTCACCAATATATTTTTATCAAATACTTTCATTTATTTATTCTCTCTATTTCTTTATTTCCCAAGTACAGTGTTAAATCAGTATCAAATGTTTTGGACCCACGTCCTTCATCACTGAGTAACACTGTCCCCTATATAAAAAAGGTTTTTTAATATATTGTAAATATCAATAATTTGTACATCCTGAACGTTTTTGAAGTTATTTATGTATTCTTGATTGTATGCAGGAGAAATTGTATAATGAGATTAGGAAAGCAGGATGTTGAGATATTGTTTGAGAAATTGTGCTTGTTGAAGTTTATATATGATGAGGACTGAGCTGAAGAAATGATTGACTGTATGTTTTTGGATATTTTTAGATAAGTCATGCATAAATATGGAAAAATAATGAAATAGCAAATATTAAAGGGACACAGCATAATTTTTGGGTGAGTATATATTGTCTTGATTTTGTTTATAAGTTGGGTAATAAAAAGAAAATGTTCAGGATGTACAAATTATGGATATTTACAATACATTAAAAAATTGTTATATAGGGGAAGGTGTTACTCACTGATGAAGGACTTGGGTCCGAGTTTGAGACTGATTTAACACTGTACCTGGGAAATAAAGAAATAGAGAGAAAAAATAAATGAAAGTATTTGAAAAAAATATTTATATTGTTGAGTTGGTTCTTATTCTACCAATTTGTTTTTACCTTTTATATAATCTCCCAAATACAGTTCCCTCTGTTTTATGTAATTTTATTTATTCATATATTTATTGAATTTTGTTAATCAAGTGGGCTTACTTCGACAGACATCCATTTTCAGGAGCAGCCAAGAGTTAGTTACATTTAACAGAGAAACTTGTACACTATTACAAGAAAGAAAATGTTGAAGATGCAACATGAATATACAAGATGATGGTTCACATATGAAAAACAATATAGTTAATTGATCCCACCAGGGCAATTTACACTATCTGTTTCCAGTCACTTTTTCAATGGTCAGCCTAAGATTCTTAGATCAGATCACCCTTGAATATGTCTTCATGTCAGGAAAACTAATTTAAATTAATTAAATCTCCTCAGTCCACTATTTGTTGTGAACATGTACCCTGTTCCTAGGACAGAACAGTAAAAGCTGTACCTTTTCCATCTGATACATCAAAGGCTATGTCATAGAGAAGATACAGTGCTCCCTTCACACTAGCAAATTCCTGGCTATTACAAATGCCCCCTATGGCACCCAATATTACACTATTAACAGATGTCTACATCATGTGCATTCACCAACTTTCTCATCCCTGATAGCTCACTGCCACCCACAAAGGTAAATTTAGAGAAAAGAGAAACAAGAAATAAGAAAACTGCACCTACTTTTAAGAAACAGTACAGACAATGTCAAGCAGTAAGGTGAGCAGGTGGGAGGAGTAATGGATATGAGAGACATAAAATGAGTTCAGTGTTCTGTTTTAAAAATATTTGGATGTTTATAACTCCACTGCATTGCAGGCATACACTCAGCCTTTGCTACGCAGACAAAGTAAATATGTTTTGGAATCTAATTAAGCTGGATAAATGCAGTTTAATATATTAACATTTATTGTGGGTAATTAGAAATTACTAATTTGCAAAATTTGCTCAAATATTCATGGACGAATAATAGGTAAGGCCACTAGAATTTCACTTGAAGAATTTACCTTTCATAAAACACTTTTCACCACTGAATCACCTTTCTGTCAGTAGCATCATGACCATGCAATACCACTCCAACACTCCTGCAACAGTGATGCCCAGCATCATGCTCCATCATAAATAAAAATATCCAGATATTTCTGTCACAATCATGGCTTCAGGTAACTGTATTTTGGATGTATTTTATATCCAGAATTGTATCCAAAATATCCCAAAATAGATTCCCTAGTGTCATTTACATCCATATGTAACATCCATGTTTAAGGCTGACATCCAATTTCTTCGAGCAAATTATGTTTTTTTTTTCTGGTTTCCTACATGGATCCCCCCATCCACCCACATGTGTGGGCAGAACAAAAAAGGGATATTAGTTTTCCTTTTGCAATTTAATAAACTTTATTAAAAGTATGAGATATACACATGACATAAACAAAACACCAACCAAAATACATTATATAATAAAAGTATAACATACTGAAAACAAAATACAAAAACAGATTTATAATAAATCCCCCCTTGACAATGCAAAATAAATCCTTTCCCCCTCCCAATGACCCCCCCAACACATCTCTGCAAACCTTATAAATAAATGTGGAGCTAAAAAATAATGAAGAAATAGAGAGTAACGTGTGTAAGATTTTCCGTTTGGATCTACATACTTGAGGCAATTTAAAAAAATAAGCCATAGATTTCTCAATGTTTAAAGATAAACTGATTTCTGCTAACCATTTGGACCAAGTGGGAAGAGCTGAGTTGAATCATTGTCTTAGAATCAACAGTTTCATAACTGCAGCTATCAAGGCCATTTGAGCCTTATGAGGGATTCCCAGAAGGGGTAGAGTAATCACCCAGAATACAAATATGTGCATAAATGCATCTTGAAGACCTAGTATGGAGTTTAACTTACATTAGATTGTATAAGCTTCCAAAGTGAGTTAACTTTAGGACATGACCACAACATATGATATAATGAACCCTCAGTCTCAGTATAGCGTGGCCAGATCAGTGTCTCAGCTCTCCCCATTCTATATAGATTGGTCGGTGATAAGTACAAACCATGTAAAATATTGACTTGCTGCAATCAAAATCTATCCTGTTTGCATTGTCTATGTAAATCCATCCAAAGGTGAAACCAAAAGTCATTATTGCATTCAATGTGAAATGTATTAATCCAATAAAAGGCTGCTGGAGATATGGAGTCCCAAAGTACTTGACCTATGGCATTATATAAATGAGAAATAGGGTGATCTTGTCATACAATAGACAACAGGCTTATAAAAAAAGGAGCCAGAAAAAGAAATCCATGTAGGGTGACCAATAAAACTATGCAGGCAGTGTGAAGCTGACAATACTAAAAAAGGAGGAAGCAGGAGCCCTGAACTTTACTCTAAGTTGGTCATGAGAAATAAGAGCACCATCCACAATAAAATCAGACAAAATACAGTGGGCAGATATGGCCAGTGCCTTTGACATAAGGATTTATTATCAATTGTAATATTAGGACTATTAAAGAGTGGCTAAGCAGGGTCCTTAACATAGGAAATCCTAAAGTGTTTGCAAAGTTGAGCATGTGCCTGAAGGAACCAATACAATGGGGAAGATTTAAGAGATTGGCAAAGTTTGTGAGGGGTAAGGAACAATACAGATTTAAAAGGTCAATATGGTGCTGGAGACATAGGTGTCTTTCAATTATAAGACAAGTAGGAGAGTACTTAGGCAGAGTTTGGATATCACATAATCCCCAATACAAAAATTTGGCTCTATGCAAAGCAAAGTAATATCATAAAAGATGGGGAAGTTGAAGTCCTCCATACTTCCTCAGGTGCACTAGTTTATCATAAGAACAATGTGGTGGTTTATGTGCCCGCAAAAATTTAGAAAGTGCCCTGTGTAAAATTGTAAATGAAATAACCAGTAAAACAATGTTCAACATGCCTAAGGGATATAAAAGGTGGGGAAAATATTCATTTTAATAACATTAACTCTACCCCCAGAAGGTTAATGGTGGTGATTTACATCTATCCAGGTATGAACAATGTGTTTTACCGAGGGGTACAGATTCAAGGGCTTTAATAATGACATATTGGAGGAAACTTAAATGCCTAGATAAGTCAAACTCTTGGTTTCCCATTGTAAACCAAGTGCACCAAAATCTGCTTTAAAAACATGTGGAGAGGGGGGAAAACAACTGTTTCTGTTAAATTAATTTTGTATCAAGAAAAAGCTCCAGATTGATGTATGGTCATTAAAGACATTTGAAGAGTGGTAACATGGTCAGATGAATACAGTAGAATATCAACTACGTATGTGGAAACTTTCATTTCATGAGTGCCTGTACAGTTAGGATGCAAGAGATGACTGGTCATTGATGTTATGAGTAAGGGGTTACATGTACAAATTAAAGATGTAGGGGATAGGGTGCAGCCTTGTTTGGTTTCTCTTGAGATAGAAAAGTGGTCAGAAAGTATTCTATTACACAAAACTCTGGCAGTGGGATTTGATTAAAGAATTTGCACCCACCGAAGAAAAGAATCTTGAAACCTGTATTGCTGTAGATCCAAAACAGGTAGGGCTGGGAGACCCCATCAAAAGCTTTTTCTGCATCCAGGGAGACTAGAACTGAACCAAGCTGCTGTTCCCTGGATGAGAAAATTCAATAAAACAATTTGTGAAAATGATCACTTGAAAGTTTCCACCTCATGAAACCCACCTGCTCATGTCCTATCAACTCAACCATACCCAATCAAGGCAAAAAGTTAAGATTTTGGCTAAAATATTCATATTGATGTTGATAAGGGAAATATGTTGATAATTCTCTGGGTGTGATTGGTCCCTACCTGGTTTAGATAGTTCAACAACATGGGCCTCCAGCAGTAAAGTTTCCAATAAATCAGAAGAGTGTAAATAATTATAAAGCAAGGTCAAGATGGGGGCAAGATAATCAACAAAATGTTTATAAAAACTGGAGGTCCTGGGGCTTTATCTAGCACAAGAGAAGCAATAGCTTCTCTGATCTCCATCTCTGATATAGGACACTCAAGTTCTGGTATTATTGATTCTGGCAGATGTGGCAGAGAGATATTTTGTTTAAATAAAGACATGTCTTTATATCTGTTGTGTGTACCTAGGTCATCCAAATATAAGTTAGAATAATATTCCCCCAAAATGTTGGCAGTTTCCCTCACCTGGACAGTAGGAGAGTGAGTTTGAAGGTTATATAAAAGTTGAATCCAATGAGCTGCAGCTCTCTGTCACAATCGAATAGCAAGTACAGTAACTTCACAGTGATTTCTCCCTGATCAGCATATGTGGCCTTTAATGCTTTCAGGGACTTTTATTCTTGCTCTAGCAACAGGGTCACATATTGAGCTCTAAGCCGGAAAAGACGAATACAAACATCTTCGCTGGTAGATGAGGATAGGAGTTTTTCAATGTCCCTGATGGTAGATAGTAATGTATTAGCTCATTTGGAGTTTTCCTTTTTTTTTCTTAGTAGCTAATTGTATTAGCTCACTGCACCATGCACGTTTCAGGGCTCCCCAAGCCTTATCCAAGGCTTGTATAGAATTCCCATTAAGTTCAATAGAGATCCTAATATAGTCCTTTAAGTGAGTAACAATTTGAGTGTCCGATAAAAGATGTATCTATTAAGGGACTAGGTGTGGTCACAGTCTGATTGGTATATAATATCCAAGGTAAGTTTGACCAGTGAGTGTTCAGACAAAACCATAGGTTCTATTTGGCAATCATAAATTGTAGCAATTAATGAATTAGAAATGAAAAAAAAATCTAACCTAGAGTAGGAATTATGGGGATGAGAATAAAAAGTATATGCTTTAGTAGAAGGGTAGAGTATGCACCAAGGATCCACAAGACCAGAGGTGTCAATAAGGTCCCTCAGGAGAAAAGGGAAATTGTTTAACCAGGAAAGGCACACTAAGCTGAAGCTTGTTTCAAGGTGCAACCTGGGAGCACAAGGAAGTTAAGTGACTTGCTCAGGGTCACACAATATGAAAGTGGGAGCTCAGTCCCCCGCTGAGCTGGTGATAATCCCAATCCCAAACTGTGGGTTTTGTCTAAATCATTATAAGTGACCAAGTTCCAATCACCTCCCAGAATCCAAGGAAGGTGTTCATAGGGAGCTAATGTAGCAATTAAAACTGAGAAGAAAGAGGGGGTATCAGTATTAGGGCAGTAAACTGAGCCAAATAAAATGTAGGTCCAAAACGGCCATGTATGAAAATATATCTCCCCTCTTTGTCTTTCACCTTGGATATAAGAGAAAAAGGAAAAGATTTATGGAACAAAATAATTATTCCCCTTTGACAATGACTGTTTCCAGCTCCAAATGCCTGACCTACCCAGGTGCACCTGAACAAGGAAACTTGAATAGCAAGAATATGGGTCTCCTGCAAAAAAGCATTATGAGACTGCAGAATTTTCAAATGTTTTAAAATAGCAAATCTTTTTGTCTGAGACTGGCCACCTTTAATATTCCAAGTAATGATATTCCATGGGGTCCTCATTATGGAAAGAAAAAAAGCATAAGAACTTCAAATAGCTCCAAAGAAAACATAATCTAACCCAATAAGGATTTGAAGGACCCCCCCCTCCAAGCAAGGTACATAATCCCAGATATGCCAAAAAACCACCCAACCCACCATAAAAAAAATACACAAAGCTTCAGACCCATATAATCCCCCCATACAGTTGCCCTAGTATTGAAGGACATAAACCCCTCCCAACAATATTGGCCCATGACAGCCAATGGGCTGGTGGCTCCTCTAGATCCTGTTAAAGAAAGATCCATTGAGCCACTACTCTAGAGAGTTCTGACCCTACAGTACCAAGGTAATAAATAAATATAAAAGAAAAAATGGGGGGGGGGAATCAAACCACAGCCCCCCTCCTTTTGAAAAAGAAGGGTAATCAGAAAAATAATAAGACAAAGGAATGGAGTTAGTTAAACATATTCATATTCATATTCATTAAATGTTTGCTTCTCCTTGTCCCTTCAATGTAAGCAATACTAAATAAAAGGGAAGGTAAGCTAGCATGCTGTATAATACAGCAAACAGTGCTACTGTATCATATAGGCGGGATCTATTGATTCTGTACCCACCAAAAAATAGAGAAAAAAGAAATGTCTCTCTCCATAATCCACATAAATAACATTTAAAAATAATATTGTGTCAGAGGAGCCGTCATCTTACTCCAGCAAACATCTAAAGGTATTCCCAACATACCAGTTATGCCTCTACATAAAAAAGAAAAGGATAAATAACAGAACCAAAACATCTTTGTCAGGAATCATAAAAGAAAAAGGGAGCGATCACATCCAAGTTTAACTTGTGGAATATACTCAGTGATGCAAAAAAACACTGTGAGCTCCCACGATGTTAAAAAAGAAAGAAAAAAAAAGAGCAGACCTGAATTAGACATGTAGGACTATGAATATGCAAACTAGTATGCTAATAAAGAATTTGATTAACAAGTCCAGCAACAAGGAAACAGCTTAAGTATCCAAAAAATCTAACTAACACAGAAAATGCAGTGTAAAGGAAGGAAAGAAAAACATCTAGCTTGAAACACCTACTAACATCAGGACTGTTATACACTATTTGTAAAGGAGAAGCATAAGTCTAAACCTCTATAACTGCATACTAGTCTTAAAAAAGCCTCTCGTAAACCAAAAACAGTAAAATGTAGAGTAAGTAAAGATGTCTAGGGTCAAATTCGTACAGCTATATCAATTGGCTGGTCAATATTAAAGTCCAAACGGAGTTTACAGAAAGTTCTAGAAAGTATGCAGTCATTAAACCAAGGCAAATATAAAATCTCTAGGATCACCACATAAGATAGCCAAAATGGATCAAGTACAAACAGAAAGATCCCAGAAAACAGTTTTTAAATGAGAAGTCAGCCTGCAGCTTTATTTCATTTCAGGTTAAGGAATATCTCTGGTAACTCTTGGGTTGCCTGGTCAGCAGAATCATAGCACCAAATTTCCAACTCTGTAGTAAACTCTAAGCAGGAAGGATGCAACATCTTATGTATGATGTGAGCAGCCCATAATTTAAATGTAATTTCTTTATACTCTGACTCTGCCTGTCTCTGCCTTACTTGCTGTATCAGATCAAAGACTTGCCACAAGCAGTGGCCCTTCCATTGTAAATTATGTGAAGCTCGAACTTGCCTAAAAATGTGTACTCGGCCTAAATAATTTAATAGTTGAAATTTGAAGGGTCTGGGTCATTCCCCCGAGACTGGCTTCTTGTGCAAGACATGGTGAGCTTATTCAACAATGTATCCCAGTCCATTGAGAGAGGGGTTAGCCACTTTAGTATAAAATCATTGTATAAATTCGATGGGGTTGGGCCCCTCTTCATTTTCTGGGAGCCCCAGGAGCACCAGGTTATTTCAAGAAGATTGTCCTTCAAGGTCTTCTGCCTTCTCTGTTAGGTGGGCGACTGTTCTTTGGCATTGAACTATCTCTGGTTCCATTTTTCTCTGTGGATCTTCCACAGAGCTGATACAAGCTTCTGAGTCTGAGACCCAAACAGTTAATTCTTGCAATGCCAGTTTGAAGGATTTAAAATCATCAATAAGTTTGTATTCTGCCATCTTAATTGTAGTCAGTTCCAAGAAGAATCGCTCCATGGTAAAGTTGGTAGGAGTGGTCGATGGGGGCATTGGAGATGGGTTGCTTCTCCTTGGGCATTTTGACTCTAAAGCAAGAGCAACTACAAGCTACTCAGTCCACACTGACACTTTCTACAACCACCATTGGTATTTTTTCAGAAATATCCATCTTAGACATCTCACCAGAACAGTAAGCATTCTCCAAAAAGAATTTACACACAAAAGGGTCAGAACTGTTATCAAAAAACATAGGTTATAACTCGGACCTGATGGAGCTCACACCATGTAGATCTACACTAGAGCAACCATCATGTAACTCCATCGAGAGGGCATCAGTTCAACAAAATCTTGCCTTGGTTTTGTTGTGAGTGTTTGAGGCTTCTTGTGTCAGGCTGAGTTTGGTATGAAGTGAGTGAGTGATTGGTGGGGGCAATGGGAGTGGGTAGGCATTGCTGCTAAGTGCTGTGTAAGCTAGATCCCATGCTGTTTTACTTTTATTTAAATGAGTGCTTGATTAATAGCAGATGTGGCAGCATCTATATGCCTATTTGATGCTTTATCATTCAGCAAGAAGTGCCAGCATTGTTGCTGAGGGCACAATTCATCTTTATATCAGGCCAGGACCCTTCCCATTCCAATGCAGGCTGAGGAAGAAGCAAGAGAGAGAGAGAGAGAGAGAGGACTTAACAGTGTGGCAGCAGGTGTATCATGATCCCAGAGAACAGTGTTGTGTGTGAGGAGCTTAGTAGTAGTTGTAGTAATGTCTTTTACTCATAAAGTATAAACAGGGATAACATTCAATTGAGTAGATCTAATTTTCAATGAGATCCCATAGGAATTGTACAAGCTGCCAGTTACTAACATATAATTACATACAAAAGTTAAGAATAACGATAACCATCACATTCAGATCATAACATCAGCACTAAATAAACATACATAATTCTCTAAACAAATAACAACATTGAGACAAGTATCCATTTCAGAGCCACATCCTTCAGTTTAATATTACAACTTAAGTGATCATGATCAGACAGCATCTCAAAGGAACAGTTGCTTGTTCCACCAACCATTTTTTTTAAATAGTTGACTTAACAGGATGATTATACTGCTGCAACTCCAACGGGACTGAGTTCCATAGAACTGCTTCCCTATGGGGAATTAATGACCTACCCACCCCCATTTGTAGTGTCTTATACAATATTCAATACCTCTAGCTCATCTGAGACTTTCCAGCAGGAAGTTTAAGTGCCAGCATTGCTTAGAAGCAGTGAGTTGCCTCAGCCCCCTCAACCATACTACAGTAACTTAGACTGTAATCTCAGATGATCAGACTTGATTGATGGCATGAAAGAAACCTTGTCAGGCAGTCAACAGACAGAAACCTCTTGTGAGAGGGACTGTAGTTTCCGAAGTTGCAGCAGCAGGTATGTAGCTTCTCAAATCTCAATCTTCTCCACTCATGTCAGAGTCCACATTTTCTCAGTTGTTGTTTATTTAAACTAACAACAAGTTTGAGCAAATGGGCAAATTAGGGAGGGAGAGAACCAGCGGCAGATGCTATGGACAGCAGGATGGCTAAGCCAAGCCAGGAGTTGGGTGTTTTGTGTTTGTTTCTAATGGCCAGCCAAAGTTAACAAAACAAGATTTGTTCAGGCCGGGACTCATGGGGACTCGGGTCAAAGTCAGTGAAGTAGGTCTGGTTTGTGGTAACTGATTTACTGGTAAATGTGACAGACCCATTGAGGGAGATTACTCGGAGACTAGGGAAAATACAAAAAAATACGTACTGTATCATTATTGAGCAAGGAGTCCCCCACACAAAATCTCTCTCCCCATCTTTCTCTGCCCCTCCCCCACCCACCAGCCTTCTAACTGAGCTGAGATCTTGCTTGCTAAAATGTGATCCCTTGGCCTTTCTGACCCTACTTTCTTCTTTTTCTCAGCGTAGCAATAAGCTCTTGCTGGGATATTGGCAGATTCCCATCAGTTCTCTTTGCCTCCTCCTTCCTCTTCTAGACTTCTGCTTCCCCCTTCCCTGCTATTTTCCTAATGCTAACTGTCTGAGCTCCAATGATGCAGGCAGAACTGTGATTGCTCCCCCCATGCCATTTCAGCTGATCGAGCTGCTTGCTATGAACACCGTCTCACACAGGACAATGTTGGCAAAGATTTCTTTAATATCTATGTTCAGATTTTTAATTATTCATGGAGTGATCAGACCATTTACTGATTTGTCATATCAGCCACTTGATGCATTGCCTTTTGAGTGCTTTCGATATTAAGGGCAGTGGTGGTTTGCTGTCTTCCCATCTGCCCAGTTCTACTCCTAGTCCCTGATTATTAGCTTTTGCTTGGCTGCTTGTTTTCATTTTACTGTATTTGGATGCTGTTTTGGCCTGAGAGGGTTGACTGGATTTGAAAAGATACTAGTAAAAACAACTATATCCAGGAACACCGGTTTGAGGTAAACCATGGTACAGAAAGCAAACAAAAAAGACTCTAATACAAATGTTCATTATTAATGTGCAAAATAAAATATCATAATAATGCATGAGAAGCAGAATCAGATTTACCCCAAGTGGCATTATTTAAAACAACAATGCAGTGTTGCACCATGAGCTTTAATTTAATCCCTTAAAATCTATTTTAGGGGATGGAAAATGACTCAAACAGGTATTAAAAAAAAGAAACATAAAGATGATTTCTCCTCATTGGAGAATCATTAATCTCAGCAGAATCTGAACATGCCACCTTAGGAACTGACCCAGAAGCAAATGGTCTGATACCTTTTATTGGACCAACATAGATGTTACAAAAAGAAAACAATATTTAAGCTTTTGGACCAATCAAGTCCTTCCTCAGAGACTTATGCCCAGGAACATATAATTTAGGGACCAAACAGTGTTGCTTAAAAGTTCTTGGTTTAGGAGATAAAATGGAAAAAAGAATTACACACCAGCAAGTGGAAAATGCAATGTATAGATCCAGGGCTAAATATTATTTCTTCTCAGATCTACTGGATATACTTTTGGCATACCAGTTGAAATGACAGAAAAATCCAAACAAAATTGATATAATTTGACAGGAAGATGGTCTTACAACTACTAAACCAGAAGAAATTAATGATACCTCTGTAAGGTTTTATTCTAAATTGTATACATCTGAGTTTAACCCGGACTTGCCTGAAATTTGAAACTACTTAAAGGGGCACTGGGTAAGAACATTGCTGACCAGAACAGCGCAGTCAAGAACCACACTGCGAAAATGCCATCTCTTTTGTTTTTCCTTGGGGCTCCTCCCCCCAACACCCACTGATGCGGGGGGCTAAGCACCCAGCTCCCCCCCCAGACTAAAGGTTTCTCACTCCAGCGGGCAGCAGATCATGGGGCAAGATTAAATTTTTGGGGCTATGGAATACTGTTTCCACAGAACCTTGTAAAAAAATAAATAAAGTCCCGATAGCCAAAATCTAAAGAGACCAGGATTAGAACCTTAGTCTCCACTCTCTGGTTGAATTACTGTATGCCTTAGCCCTCCACACCACAGGAGCAGCTCGGCAAGCCTTGTGGATTCTGGTGCCTTTGTCCACTGTCAGCACCATGGACAGTGCCCTGTGGAGTGCTTACTGCAAGCACTGTAAATCCCTTCTCGCTGCCCCTGGTAGCACTATCCAGATTAGCACTCAGTTGACTGGCGCTATTCTTGTAGTGCTAATCTAGGGGGTTATCCTTAAAGGGGTTGTTCATCATAAAAATATCTAATTAAGATTTAGAAACACTATAGAAAGACATCTTTCTGGATGAAATATATATGGTACTGGATGACATCCTGAATGGAAAGTCTCCAAGCCCAGATGGATTTTAATTTGAGTTTTATTAAAATTTAAAATTAATTATTGCACCTTTTCTAAGGACCTTTTCAGGATATACATCATTGTGGTGAAATTCCCCCTTCCTTCATGGACACCATCATTACTCTAATAATTAAAAAAGATAAACCACCTCAACAGTGCCAGTCTTATAGACCTATATCATTATTGAAGAGTGACTATAAAATATTTGCAAAGATATTTGCAAACAGGCTGGCAAAAATTCTTCTACCCAAATTGATTCATTCAGACAAAGCTGGATTAATTGAGGGAAGAAAACTTCACCATAATACAAGGAAAGCATTCAATATCATACAAGAACAAGAAGGGACAGACACAGTGGTACTATCACTTGACATGGAGAAGGCTTTCAACAGGGTTCAATTGCCTTTTTTACTACAGACAATGAAGGCCTTCTGAATAAATGGTAAATTTTTAGAGTGGATCAGACTGATCTACACAAAACCCTAGGCTAAAATGAAATAAAACCATCAGTATCCCTTGAATGGCCCCTTATTTAGGGGCACAAGACAGGGATGTCCATTATCCCCACTGCTATTTGCTCTATATTTAGAGCCTTTGGCAATAAAAATAAGATCTCAGAAGGAGGCACTGGGAGGCAAAATTAAAGTGCATAGTTACATCACTATACTATATTCTGATGACATTCTATTGTTTCTCTCAGACCCTGACATCTCTTATACTGCTGTTAACGTCAAGGATAACAGATGGACAACAGACAATAACCACGCTGTAATCACATTGAGTGGTTTTCATGGCAACTAGGTAAATCTTGAGAGCACGGCTCAAGAGGTTTACAGTTGTCATGGAAATCGCAGATGGGATTACAGTGCAGTTATTGTCTGTTGCCCATCCATTAGCTTTTAGAAAATTGTGGAAACATGGACTTTGATGGCAGAGAAGGACCACTTGGCCCACCTTGTCTGCACATTTCCTACCTATTGGATAAGCTGCAGATTCCAGTTACCCAACACTACTTCCTCCTACCCTTCACTAAGATTGCCTTATGTCTGTCGCATGCAGTCTTGAATTCCCCCACTGTTTTTGACCCCACAACCTCTTCAGGAAGGCCATTCCATGTGCCCACCACCCTTTCTGTGAAAAGTACTTCCTCATGTTGCCCCTGAGCCATCCCTCGTCTATCTTCAAATTGTTCCCCCTTGTTCTTGTAAACCTCTTTTTCTTAAAGATGCTCCAGTCTTGGACTTTGTTGATTCCCTTGAGGTACTTGAAAGTTTCTATCATGTCCCCTCTCCCTCCTTTCCTCAAGGGTATAAATATTCAGCACTTTTAGTCTCTCTTCATATGGCTTCTTTTGCAGACCCTGCACCATTTTAGTTGCCCTCCACTGGACTGTCTCCATCCTGTCTATGTCCTTGTGGAGATGGAGTCTCCAGAACTGTACACAGTACTCCAGATGGGGTCTCACCAACTGTCTGTACAGAGGGATAACAACTTCCTGTTTTCTACTGGTGATGCCTCTCCCTATAGAGCCTAGTATTTCCCCAGCCCTCCTTACTGCCTTCTCACATTGCTTACCTAGCTTAAAGTCATCTGATATGACTACCCCAAGGTCCCTTTCCATTTGTGTTGTTGTTAGTATCTTCACCCATTGTGTACAATGATTTCATACCTTTTATTGGACCTACACAGATGTTACACAAAAAAGAACAAAGTCCATGTTGACGAACAAATAGTACAGCTGCCATATTGGTCCTTGTAAGAACAGATCCAGAAGCAAATGATTTGATAAATTTTATTGGACCAACATAGATGTTACACAAAAAAGAACAAAGTCCATGTTGACAAACAAATAGTGTAGTGGCCGTATTGGTCCTTGTATGAAAAGATCCAGAAGCAAATGATTTGATACCTTTTATTGGACCAACATAGATATAACACAAAAAAGAACAAAGTCCATGTTGACAAACAAATAGTGTAGTGGCCGTATTGGTCCTTGTATGAAAAGATCCAGAAGCAAATGATTTGATACCTTTTATTGGACCAACATAGATAAACACAAAAAAGAACAAAGTCCATGTTGACAGACAAATAGTGTAGTGTCATATTTGTCCTTGTAAGAACAGATCCAGAAGCAAATTATTTGATACCTTTTATTGGACCAACATAGGTGTTTCACAGAAAAGAACAACGTCCATGTTGACAAACAAATAGTGTAGTTACCATATTGGTCCTTGTAGAAACAGATCAGAAAGCAAATGATTTTATACTTTTTATTGGACCAACATAGATGTTACAAAAAAAAGAACAAAGTCCATGTTGACAAACAAATAGTGTAGTTGCTGTATTGGTCCTTGTCAGAACAGATCCAGAAGCAAATGATTTGATATCTTTGTGTCATCTGCAAAGAGGCATACTATTCCTTCCAGCCCCTCTGCAATGTCACCTGTAAAGAAATTAAAGAGGACTGGTCCCAATACAGAACCCTGTGGTACCCCACTAGTAACCCCCCTTTCTTCAGAGTGTACTCAGTTTACTATTACGCTCTGGGTCCTGTTGTCCAGCCAGCTTATTACCCAGGCTACCACCCTGGGATCCACTCCCAGGCTGGCTAACTTGTTTATTAATCTTTGTGTGGGGCTATGTCAAATGCCTTGCTAAAGTCTAGGTATGCCATATCCACAGCCCCTCCCTGGTCTATTACTTTGGTTACCCAGTCAAAGAAATCTATTAGATTTGTCTGACATGACCTTCCTGCTGTAAATCATGCTGCCTTGGATCCTGTGCTCTGCTGGCCTCTAGGTACTGAACAATTCTTTCTTACAGAAGTGATTCCATCATTTTCCCTACCACTGAGGCCAAGCTAACATGTTTGTGGTGTCCTGCCTCTGCCTTGCTGCTACATTTGTGAAGAGAAATCACATCAGCCCTCCTCCAGTCCTCCAGTATCACACCATCCTCCCATGATTTGTTAAAAAGGGTAGTCAGTGGTGTCACATGTTCTCCATACAGATCTTTCATAATTGTGGAGTAAATCCCATCAGGCCCCATTGCTTTGTCCAAGTTGAGTTTTAGGAGTTCCTTCATGACTCTTTCTTCTGTGAATGGACTGGTATCAACCCCTCTTTCCAGAGTGTTTTATTGTTTGATTTATGTATCTCCCCCCTTCTTCTTCTGTGAATACTGAGCAAAAATATTTGTTCAGTATCTCTGCCTTTTCACAGTCACCCTCTGTCCACCCCCTCCACATTTTTAAGCCTCACTATCCCTTCCTTGGTCTTCCTTCACCCCCTGATGTACCTACAAAAGGTTTTATCCCCCTTCTTAACTGAGTTGGCTATCTTTTCATCAGTTTGGGCCTTCACTATTCTGACTGCCTTCCCTGCCTCCTTCTGCTTTAACTGATACAATCCTGTGTCCTGCTTGATCTGTGATTCCTTGTACTTCCTGAATGCTATCTTTTTCTTCCTAACCTTCCCTGCCACGTCCTTCGAGAACCATAGTGTTTTTTTACTTTGTTTTGTTTTGTTTATTTGCTTCACACAAAGGTTTTTTGCCTCTGCAATGGCAGTTTTGATTATTCCCCATTGTTCTTCTACCCCTCCTTCCTGCCCATTTGCTAGTGCATTCCTTAGGCCCTCACCCATTTTGGCAAATTCTGCCCTTCTAAAGTCCAGGACCTTTGCCTTTGTATGGCTTGACTCTACTGCTGTGTTTATCATAAGCCATACTGTTTAGCAGTCACTAGTTCCCAGATGGATACCCCCTTCTAAATCTTTGATCCTCTCTCCATCTCCATTTGAGAGTACCAGGTCTAAGATTGCTCCCTCTCAAGTGGGTTCCAGTACTAGTTGTCTAAGGCATGCCCCCTGCAGGGCATCGAGATGACCCCACTCTTGAATGTGGCTGCAGCAAAGGTGCTCCAGTTAACATATGACATATTCAGGTCCCCCATCAGCAATATCTCCCCTTTTTCTGACATTCTAAAGATACCTTCTAACATTTCCTTCTCCATTTCCTCCCCCTGAGATGGGGGTCTGTATACAATGCCAGTGCAGACTGTGGTGCCATTGCCTGTCTCCAAGTTGACCCACAGTACCTCTTCTCCTCCCCATTTTAGCATTTTGTTCTGTTGCTTTGATTCTTTGCCTTATGTAGAGACCTGCTCCTCCACCTCTTTTACCCTCCCTGCCCCTCCTGTAGATAATTTACTCTGGTATGTTTACATTCCAGTTATGGTTCTGTGTGTACCATGTTTCTGTGACTGTCACGGTATCCAGATGTTCCTCTTCCATCAAGGCCACTAGTTCAGGAAGCTTGTTACCCAGACTATGGGCATTGGTACTCATTACTATCCATTTTGTGATGGCTGTACCTCTTGTAGCCCCATCCCTGCCCTTACTGACTTTGCCTTCTCCATTTACCCCAGTCCTGCTCCCTATTGTCATTTCTACCTTGGTGTTTACCTCGCTAACTACACTGTTTTGTGGGGGGAAGCTGGGAATTCCCTGCTTCTTATCAGTACCTCCCCCCTTGGATAATTTAAAAGCTTACCAGTGAAGCATTTAAACCAATCACCCAGGAGACTGGCTCTCTTCCTGGACAGATACAGACCATCATGCCAGTATAGGCAGGGTATCTCTCCAGGTGGACCCTCAGTCCCCAGTGAATCCAAATCCCTGTGCTCTGCATCGGTTTTTCAACCATTCATTGAATCACATGGTGCAGAGTATCCTCACCTCACCCATGCCACAGACAGGCAGCCCCTCCGAGAAGGATATCAAATGAGCTACTTGTCTAAGACCCCTCCCTAACTCCACAGACTCCTCCTGCACTGCTCTAATCTCATGTCCAGCCAAGTCATTTGTCCCTAGGTGGACAATGATGTCCAGCTCCATCTCCCATACAGCTGCTCTTATGATCCTGAGAATTCACTTCCTGTACCTCCAACCCATAGCACCAGGCAGGCACCTTACTTCACTTTCTTCTGCCCCCCCAGGTCTATCTCCTAATAATTGAGTCTCCCACTAGGAGCTGCTTCCTTTCCCTGTGGTATCCTGTGCCACCTTCCTGTGGGCCTCCCTTGTGACAGTTGCCAGCAACCTCCTCAGTCTCCAGTGCAGGTGCCTCCATAGGAGAACTATGCTTCATCAGAATGGTGTACTGATTGTGGAACTTTACATCTGAAGGGATGCACCTCTGTTCCACCACCTGTACCCTCCCCGAGCCCACTGTGGTCCAACCACTGCTCTTTCTTGGCAAACTTTGAGGCAGAGATGGTGGCCCTGGTGTTCCCCGGGTGGGGGTGGTTCCTCTACTCCTGTCCAGTTTGGCCTGAAGATGGGAAACCTCCTCCCTCAGACCAGAGAGTTGCCTGCAAATAGGGCAGCATCTCAGCCTCCAGAAAGTCTCCTGAAAGACCGCTGCCTCACAGCCAGTGCATTGCACTACTCCCCACATGTCTGTCTTCTTTCCTGTTTATCCTGTGTAATTTGTTTTTTTATAGTTAGTATGTGTGCTTTTACTGTCAATCCAGTGTGCTGGGCTGTTAAGGATATGACAGTTGTATTCCCCTTTCCCTCTTGAGGAAATGATATCAAAATCCCTAGTATAAAGGAAATTACACCTGAGGGGGTGGGGTGAGGGGCAGGTGGGGTTGAGCCTAGGCCATGCCCTCTGGAAACAATCAGCTACAAGCTCTGACCCACTGCTATGATGAGTGTTGACCTTCCTTTCAGCAAGATGACCTGCACAAGTTAACCGAGAAAATACCCAGCAAAACAAACCACCAAAGAAAAATCAAGCATTTCAGTGCAACACAGGCAAGCCATATACAAAGCAATACGGGGGAACAAATTTTCCCCCACCTGGGGCTCTGTCTGGGTTCAAATACACAAATTGTAGGCTTTGCTATGACAATTCCTCAGCCACCAGTAAATTATTTAAAAATAGTTTGATGCAAACTGTCACAAAATACTTATAGACAATCCAGCTACCCACAATGAAAAACCAAATATGCAGTATTTCAGTCCTTCTGAAGTTACTCACAAGCGGTTTTGCAACCCCCCTTTTTGATTAAAAACTAAATAAATAAATAAACATGAAGCAATACCAAGTGTAAGAATTAAAGTAAGATACATCTCCTTCAGATTTGAGCAAGAGTGAGCTTTGTTGCAGAGTTCCAGTCCAATACAGTGTTTCCAACACAGCTCTCAGTTGTTTTAAAGCACATATTATAGTGTATGGGGCAAAATACACTATAAAAGCTACTGGTTTTCAATAAAAAATATCAGTCAGAAATCATGGGTTTGAGACCGAAATTGGTCTTACCTGATGTGGCAAAATAGCAGGCAGGAAAGGTTCAAACAAGGAAGAGCATTTATTGAAGGTTCAAAATTCAACAGACAAAATCAAGATGTCGATTCACTCAAACAAAAATGATAAATTTTTGATTCCCCCATAGTGCAACTCTCTGTTAGGGTGATCTCTCACTGCTGCAGCTAGTCATCCAGAGCTGCAGATTTAAAGCTGCACATCCACAGATGCACTCCCATTGTTACAGTATCAATGTGACATAATCAAGAGGGGTTAACAACCTCTTGATGTCACATCAGTACCATAACAATGTTGTAAACTGTCTGAATTCAGACAGTAACAAAGACTCCCTATACATTATAAAATAGTAACTGATCTTAGTCAGTACTCAGGCTATAAGGTAAACTGGGGGAAGAGTGAGGCTCTCTATTTAGGGACAAATCAAGAAACCTTAACCAATCCTCTACTGCAAGCACCTCAAAAATACCATATTAAATATCTTGGGATCCAACTTTCAATGGACAAAGAAAGGGCTATTCAGCCCTATTGTGGAAAATATTAAACTTGATTTGAAGAAATGGCAACATCTCCCACTGGTTCTGTTAGGCATGGTAAACATTCTGAACATGAACGTACTTCCCAGACTACTATTTTTATATGAAGCAGTCCCTATAGTACTAAACAAAAGTTTTTTCTCAGATGTGGAAAGAGCAGTCAGAAAATGTTTATGGAGAGGTCAACAGCCTAGAATTGCCCTGAAAACATTGTACCAATCTAGGGAGATGCGAGGTTTAGGATACCCTAATTTCTGGTGGTATTTCTTGGCAGTGCAGTTTGAAAGCACATATTATTGGTTTTATACCCCTGTAGATGGGGAAACAGCTGGTTTTCAGATAGTGGAGTGCAGACTACCAGGGTTCACATTTAAAAAAATCATTAATGATTAATTTAACTAGACCTTCCCATTATAGGGCAGCTTTTTCTACAACTAAAGCCACTAACAACTCATAGCAGATGGCACAAAACACTTTGAGAAATCATGGGTTCCTTTCCAGGTTCTCTCCAAAAATGGGTAACACTTCTTTCCCACCATGACTTTCTGACAGAGTATTTATGATATGGTAAGAAACAAAAGGAATACGTCAGCTAGAGGACTTCTTTGAGGAAGAAAAATGAATTACATTAGAAAGAGTGCAGGATAAATATAATATCCAGGATACACAAACATTTCAATATATGCAAACAAAAAACTTCATCTTTAAAAGAACCTGCAGATTAAGTATTCCACCGTATTTGGACTTAGAAAATCTGATATCAAAATTGGATGTGAATGAACATTTTATTACAAAACTATACACAGCCATTAGCGACTGTAAGTATACTTCTTTGTATGTAACTAAACAGGTTTAGGAAAGAGATTTAAAACATGAAATCTCAGAGGATGACTGGAGAGATATCACAAATCTAGATAATCTGAAGATAATGAATAATAGATTGATGAAGTTTCACATTAATACAGTGCACAGAACCTATATACAGTAGTAGTGCCGAATTTGTCAAGCAAGTTTGCGAGATTCCCTATTTATTCTCCACAAAATTTAGGGAAAGAAATCTTCTAAAATCCTTTTTGTTATACCTGCAGAAAGAGGCCAATTCCTGTTACAGTACTTCAGTGCCATCTGGTAGATTTTTAACTACACTATCAGATGAGACAACCCTCTCTGCATAGCAGTGAACACACTAACAAACAAAACAAAATTCCTAACTTAAGTTTTCAAAATTCTCAATAGGGATTTTTAAAAATCTTTTGACTAATTCGGTGCTACTACTGTAACACTGGCTATTTGAACAAATTTGACACTGCTATTTCTGAGACCTGTCAGAGGCGTAAAACAGAAAAAGGAACATTGAGCCATATGATAGCTAGCTGGGAGCAAACCAAGGAATACTGGGGAAGGGTTTTCTCCTTGGTGCAAAAAATATGTGGTTGTGACTTCACATTTCACCCAGGAATCATGGCTTTTGGGTTATGGTAAACTATATACATATAAACCATTTAATCTTGATAAATACAGGAATTTTGGTAACCAAAAAGATTATATTGCAACATTAGAAAGATGAAAAACCCAAATTGCTAAACAGGAAGCTCTGACACTCACCACCTCTAAATTAAAAGTGAACACTTGGCTATAAACATAAAACACTTTATTGGAAGCAATAAAACTGCATGCCTGACGCATTTCGGACAGCAAGCCCTTTTTCAAAGGCTAATGCAGACATAAAAAGACAGCATTTAAATAGTCACCAATTAGTGACATGGTCATGACATCATGAACTACAATTAAAATTCATTGGCTAAAATTCCTACAACCAATTGAAAAACACCTATAGTGCAATTACACACAGTGTTAAATCCAGTCTTATTAAATATATATATATGTGTGTGTGTATATATATATATATATATGTATATATATATATATGTAGGAATATAATGGGTCTACTGGAAATATCACAGATATTTTCCCAGTGCATTTGACCTTATGACTTCACCAGGTGGTGAGACCATGAGTGCGGGTCCAGGTCAAACTGCAAGAAGAAATATCTGATATTTCCAGCACCATTACGTATCTCATTTATTTAATGTAAAATGCTGTTTTTGTTTTTATTTTTACTTCTGTTTTTGTTTTTTTATATACATTTTGATTCTTTTCTCCAGCAGTGCTATGCCCATATTGTTAGTAAGTAGGGACAGTATCATCATTGCTAGGGTGCTTACGTGGTGGTTTCATGGCATTTCATTGGACATGGTTTTGTGTGGGTGGTCGGAGTAGGTTTGAGAAATATGGCGGCAGAGCTCTCGCTGAGTGGTGCAATTTTTGTTTTATATATTTCTTTGTGTTGTCACAGCAGTTCTATATCTGGTTGATCCTGTCTTTTCCTTAGAGATTGATCAGGCTGTGGAGGACGTCCTTGCTGGGATCAGAGGCAGCATCAGGTACGGAGTCGATTTTGGGTTTGGGAAGTGAGGGAGGCATTGAGTGTGCTGCGCGGTTGAAATGCTCTGTGCACAGCTTTGTTTAGCGGTTGTTTTAATTCATGAGGGCTAGAAAAAAAAGAACCTTTCAGTGTGAATGCTGTTTTCACACTGAGGAGGTTCAGGGTTAGAGCTGTATTCTGATTGAGGGGTGTTTAGAGAAGGTGGCTTGTCTAATGGCTATATGTGGTGCTGGAGAAAGTGAAAGTATTCTGTGTCTTGCCAGAGTGAAATGAAACTGACAGTGGGAGCTAGCTTCTAAGTGAGCAGGTGAATTCTGATTGTTCTGCTCATGCTGCCAGTTCCCACCAATCAAAATGTTTTTGAGTAGTTGTAGTGAAGTGCAGATAGTGCCTGGTTATACCTACAGTGAGAATAAATGCAATATTCTCACTGTAGGTCTGCCCAGGCAAAAATGTTGCTGTTATTTGCCACTTTTATCCTCACTCCCATTTCATAAATATATATATATATATATATACAGTGGTGTGAAAAAGTATTTGCCCCCTTCCTGATTTTCTCTATTATTGCATATTTGTCACACTGGATGTTTTCAGGTCTTTAGAGAAAATGTAATATTAGATAAAGGGAACCTGAGTGAACAAATAACACTTGATTTTTTTTTAATTTCACTTATTTAATGAAAAAGTTAACCAACACCAACTGGCACTGTGTGAAAAAGTAATTGCCTCTTACACTTAATAACTGGTTATCCACATTTAGCTGCAATGACTGCAACCAAACACTTCCTATAATTCAATATCAGTCTTTCACATCACTGTGGAGGAATTTCAACCCACTTTTCCTCGCAGAACTGCTTTAATTCAGTAACATTTGGTAGGTTTTGAGCATGAACTGCTCGTTTCAGAGTCCTGCCACAGCATCTCTATTGGGTTTAAGTCTGGACTTTGACTAGGCCACTCCAAAACTTTAATTTTACTTCTCTTTAGCCATTCTGATGTGGACTTGCTTTTGTGTTTTGGATCATTGTCTTGCTGCATGACCCAACTACGCTTCAGCTTCAGCTGGCGGAAGGATGACCAGACATTCTCCTTAAAATTTTCTGGTACAGAGCAGAATTCATGGTTCCTTTAATTGTGGCAAGTCATCCAGGTCCTTAGGCAGCAAAGCATCCCACACCATAACACTACCACCACCATGTTTGACTGTTGGTATGGTTTCTTACTGTGGAATGCTGTGTTTGTGTAGCGAGACATTATGGGATCCATGTCGTCCAAAAGTTCCACTTTGGACTCATCTGTCCATAGAACATTTTCCCAAAAGGCTTGTGGATCATCCAGGTGCTTCTTGGCAAATGAGAGACGGCGTTTATGTTCTTCTTGGTTAGCAGTGGTTCCCTCCTTGCTACTCTCACATGAAGCCCATTTTTGCCCAGTCTCTTTCTGATTGTGGAGTCATGAACACTGACCTTAGCTGAGGCAAGAGAAGCCTGCAGTTCTTTGGATGTTGTTTTAGGATCCTTTGAGACTTCCTGGAAGATTTTACGCTGCGCCCTTGGAGTAATTTTGGCAGGCTGCCCACTCCTGGGAAGATTCACTACTGTTCCAAGTGTTCTCCATTTGGAGATTATGGCTCTCACTGTGGTTCGATGGAGTCCCAGAGCCTTAGAAATAGCTTTGTAATCCTTTCCAGACTGATAGAGGGCAACAAATTTTTTCTGATCTTTTCAGGAACTTCCTTTGATCATGGCATAATGTGCTTGTTGAATCTTTGTGCTGTAGCGTGACTCTGATGGTAAGGGTCAAAATAAGTGAGGCTTATATTGAGCAGGGCTGGCTGTAATCAAGCCTGGCTGTGTTCAATCAGCTGACTCTAATTATCCCTTTAATTGGGTTGATTTAACTAGGGGCAATTACTTTTCACACAGTGCCAGTTGGTGTTGGTTAACTTTTTCATTAAATAAATGAAATAAGTAAAAAAAAGTGTTATTTGTTCACTCAGGTTCCCTTTATCTAATATTATATTTTGTCTAAAGACCTGAAAACATCCAGTGTGACAAATATGCAATAATAGAGAAAATCAGGAAGGGGGCAAATACTTTTTCACGCCACTGTATATATATATATATATATATTATATATAGATAAACAGTAAAGATAAGGCAACACAGGTCAATAAAGGAACATCAAAATTTCAAGGGGAGGAAGAGGGAAGGAAAAAAATGCTAAAACCAAAGGAAAACACATTGAGAGCAACAACAAAAGGGAGGGAACAAGGGGGGGAAGGAAGTAATAACAAGGGGGTGACAAGCAGACTAGAAACAGCAAAACTAACCATCCATATATTGAACTATTCTTTCAGCAAAATACATTCATATATTGAAAAAAATGTTTCAGCAAAAATTCAAAGTTTTTAAGAAAAAGTTTAATATCGAAATTGAAATTTAAGCTTGGAAATGTTGTGGCTCCCAAATTAATGATCCAAAAGGCCTATCTTTTTTTTCAACAAATCATCAAAATTTCCACCCCTGGGGTGTGGGCAGACCTTATCTATCACCATAAATTGGAATCCATGTGTGGGTTTTACACTATTATTTCTGATATGTATGCAGTAGCATAGGTCTTATCTTGTTTTTCTATGGCACATTGGTGTTCACTCAAACGAAGTTTGAAACTGAAGATGGTCTTTCCAATGAAAAAAGAACAGCAATTACAAGTGGCTAGATATATGATTCCTGATCTTTCACAAATGATAAGCTGGTGTATCTGGCATTTTTTCTTTGTATTTACAGTATCAAATTATTTGCCAGTCTCCACATGTGGGCATAAAATACATCTTTGGCAATGATGGCAGCCTGTAGTTTCTCATGTAAGCCACGTTTGTCTGTATGGTTCCCTATAATGGCTGTGTGTAATCATATCTCCTAAGTTGCTGGCTCTTTTATTCACCATACGGGGGGAGGCTGTGGAGAAATCAGTTAAACCAGGGTCAACCACAAGTACAGATCGATGTTTTTTTTTTTTATTATGGTCTCAATTTCTTTTGCTTGTGCTGAGTATGAGGTAATATAATTGAACTTGGCCACATCATTTGAGCCTTTTTGTTTTTTTCACAAAAAGGGATTCTGTGGTCTGTGTATCTGCAAAACTTTTCTCTTCCTGAATATTTCTTTCACTATATCCCCATTCATGAAGTCTGTCACTGAGATCAGTAGCCCACCTCTCATATTGGTCTTCTCGGGTATAGTTCCTTTTGAGTCTGACAAACTGTCCCTTTGGTATATTCCTAACTATGTGGTTTGGGTGACAGCTGTCTGCTTTAAGAAGTGTACTATCTGCTGTGCATTTTCTGTACACGTTGGATTATATCCTATTATTAACATTCCTACTCAGAGTTATGTCTAAAAAATCAACAATGTGAAAATTATAATTAAAGCTAAACTTCAAATTTTCATTCACATTATATAAATAGCTAATAAACACTTCCAGTTCTTCTTTGGAGCCCTTCCATAGCAGTATTATATTGTCAATATAACACTTCCAGAAAAGAATCCTGCTGTGGAAGGGGTTGGTATTGGAATTCTATACAAATTTTTCTTCCGATTCTCCAACATACAAATTTGTGATAGAGGGGGACACATGTGGCCCCATCATAGTGCCTTTGGTCTGCAAATGCAATTCTTTATCAAAGGTGAAGACATTAACTTTTAAAACAAACTCAAGTAGTTTAACTAAAAAGTCCATTGGTGGATTATCAGGAGGGTCTCGTTTGTTCAGAAATATTGCTGCTGGATCAAGGGTGCTCATGTGTGGAACATTGGTATATAGCACCTCCATATCCATGGTCACAAAGGCAGTTTTTGTATCTATTGCCATGTTTTCAAAGGTATTTAACATGTCTCGTATTCTGAAGGAAAGTTGGCAAAGTCTCCACCCAGGGTTTCAGGAAAGCATCTATGTATTGTGACAGTGGTTCTAATAAACACCCAATACCACTAATTATTAGTCTGCCAAATGGTTGTATTAAAGTCTTGTGGATCTTAAGGACTGTGTAAAAAGTCACACATACTGGAGCATCATTAATTAAAAAGTAATGTATTTTTTTGTTATGTAGCCGTTAGAAAAAGCTTCATTTACAGTCTTATCAATAGCATATTTAAAATCTATGGATGGGTCATTCTGCAATCTCAGATAGAAACATGTGTCTGACAGTTGTCTTCTAGCCTCTACAACATAATCTCTTCTGATTTGTAGAACCACACACCCACCTTTATCTGCTGCTTTGATAATGATGTCTGGTGCTGTCTGTAACTTCTCTAAAGCTTCACATTCTTGTTGAGATAGATTGTTAAAGGTAGGTTTTGGTAAATCATAAAAAAGGGTTTCCAGATCTCTCTACTAATTCTTTGAAAACATTTACAGCTGGGCTGAATGGGGGACAGAAATCAGATCTTGCTGTAAATCTTGTGTCTGTAGGAGGTATTTGTGAGTCATTTGTTGAATCATGACGTTTGTGAAAAAGCAGTTTCAAGTTTAGATTTCTACAGACAATGTGCAGATCAAAGAATGTCTGAAATTTGTTGGACACAGTCATTGGTCAGAAGTTTAAAGCTTTGCTAAGAACTTGGTTTTCTATATCATTTAGAGCATAATCAGAAAAATTGACTAACTTACTGTGTGAATTTTCAGTTAGTTCTGCCCTCTCCTGAATCTATGGTATGGTCTCCTGCCTTGAATCATTGTTGGAGCTGTTTTGGTAAATCAGGTCTTGTCTCCCGTGGTAACCACCTCTTTCTCCTCTTTTCCTTCCTTGTCTTCCACCGTCTAAAAAATTCCCAGGCTTGCATTTCAATTTTGATATAAAATCTTTAAAAAAAAACATTGAATTTTTGCTGAAACATTTGTTTCGATATGAATGTATTTTGCTGAGAGAGTCGTTCAATATATGGATGGTTAGTTTTGTTGTTTCTAGTCTGCTTGTCTCCCCCTTGTTTTTCCTTTCTTCCCCCTCCTGCTCCCCCCTTGTTCCCTTTTGTTGTTGCTCTCAATGTGTTTTCCTTTAGTTTTAGCATTTTTTTCCTCCCCTTCTTCCTCCCCTTGTCATTTTGATGTTCCCTTATTGCCCTATGTTCCCTTATCTTCACTGTTTTTATATATATTAAGATTGTATTTAATTGCACTATTAGATTCATCTGACATGACCTTCCCACTGTGAATCCATGCTGCCTAGGGTCCTGTGCCCTGCTGGGCTCAATTGGTTGTAGGAATTTCAGCCAATGAATTTGAATTATAGCTCATGTTGTCATGGCTATGTCACTAATTGGTGACTATTTAAATGGTGTCTTTTGACTTCTGCATTAGCCTTTGAAAAAGGACTTGCTGTCTGAAATGCATCAGGCATGAAATTTTATTGCTTCCAATAAAGTTTTTTATGTTTATAGCCAAGTGTTCACTTTTAATTTAGAGGCAGTGAGTGCCAGAGCTTCCTGTTTAGCAAGTCTTCATTTTTGCTCTGTAGCACCTCCGTCCTTGTGCTGCCTCCTATGTGTGTAAAAAAGATTAAAAAACCCCAGACTTAAGGAGTGGGTAAGACCAATGCTGAATTATAGTAAAATTGAATGAGCATTGTATATAATGGATGATTACAATAAATTTGAGGACATTTGGAAACCTTTCATCTCAGAAATTAATAACAAATTATATTACTTGGCAAAGATGAAGAGCAACAGCTTCAAGAGTATAAACAATGATTGAGGCACCCACACTCTGAGCCCCCCAAAATAGTTGTATGTATTTAATGCAACAATACATTTGCAATTGAATTAGATTGGTTCTCTAATATGCTCAGGGGTACACATATGTTGCTCTTTTAAATTATTAACTTCAAAGCTCACTGCAGAAAAGCATTGTGGATTATTTTGTATGTGAGTATAAGCCTGATTCAACTATGTCATGCATTGTGACACTTAATTGTGCTCATTAATAAAGTATGCAGTTTCTATGTTAGTGCCTTTTATGCCTTTTTGTGTTATTTGATTGCTGGGTGGCAGGGGAAGGGTTTCCGCTTGCTGAAAAGATGCCTGGGTATAAGAAATGGAGTTTGGTAGTCTTGTCACTTATGAAAAACATTGCAGTGACATTATTTGCTTAATATAAATTTGAAGAGTAAGTGAAATCAGTATTTGGACTTGGGAAGCCAGACTCATCCCTTTGGTGAGGATAGATTTAAATAGTAAAAGTGTTTATTTATGTATTTTTTAATAATGAACCAGAATGCAACATCTTGTTAGTGGTAGGGCCCATATTCTGCTCTGTTTTTGACTTTGGATATAAGAGAACTACTAGTATATCTATCTGCCAGTTAGTTTTACATGAGTTTTTGGCAAGGTTTGAATTCAAGTACACTTAAGCATCTTTGAGAGTATGCTATTGCTGTAGTGTGCTATTGTCTTTTCAGTTATCAAGGTCATTATAGTGTGGAGTTAGCATAATTGTTGCAGTGGTCATTGGACGTTAACCCAAGATGTAACTTTGTCTCCAGAGACATCTGTTATTGATGCATAAAGGGCTCAGAGCAGAGCAGAAGGAGTTTGTGGAGTTGAGGAGGGTTCTTAGACAAGTAGCATGCACGGTAACCTTCTCGGAGGTGCTGCCTGTCTGCGGCATGGGTGAGGCTAGGCTGCTCCACACCATGGGATTCAATCAATGGTTGAAATACTGGTGCAGAGCTCAGGGTTTTGGCTTCATTGGGAACTGGGGGTCCATCTGGAGGGATGCAGGCCTATACTGGCATGATGGTCTGCATCTGACCAAGAGGGGAACTTGGATCCTAGGTGATAGGTTTAAATGCTTCATTAGCAAGCATTTAAACTAGCCAAGAGGGGAGGCACTGAAAAAGGGCAGGGACATCCTAGTCCCCCCAAAGAAAATCAGGGTAGTTAGTAAGGTAAACACCAAGACAGAGAAGTCGACAGGGAGAAGGGCAGGAGAAAATGAAGAAAAGGGCAAAGGCAGTAAGGACAGGGATGGGGCAAAAAGGGGTAAGGCCATAAAAACATAGAAGGTAATGAGTACCAATGCCCATATCCTAGGTAACAAGCTCCCTGAATTGGTGTCCTTGATGGAAGAGGGACCCCTGGATATTGTGGCAGTTACAGAAACATGGTACACAGAGAACCATGATTGGGATGTCAACATACCAGGGTACAGAATCTACAGAAGGGACAGGAAGAATAGAAAAGAAGAAGGGGGAGAAGCTCTCTACGTAATGGAAAGAATCAAAGCAATGGAACTGAAGGGTAAACAGGGAGGAGAGGAGGCACTGTGGATCACCTTGGAGATTGGAAATGACACCACAATCTGCATAGAGGATGTATACAGATTTCCATCTCAGGGGGAGGAAATGGACAAGGAAATGATAGAAGGCATCCTTAGGATGGCATGAAAAGGGCAGATATTGCTGATGGAGACCTGGATTTGCCAGATGTTAACTAGAGCACCTTTGCTACTGCCACATTCAAGAGCAGGGTCATTCTCGATGCCCTACATGGGGCAAGCTTCAGACAGTTAGTGTTAGAAACCACTCGGGAAGGAGTAGTCCTAGACCTAGTACTCTCATTTGCGGACAGAGAGAGAGGATCTCATATCAAGAAGTGGGTAGCCATCTGGGAACAAGTGACCACCAAGCAGTGTGGTTCACAATAAACACAGTCACAGAATCAAGTCATACAAAAGTGAGGGTACTGGACTTTAGGAGGGCTGACTTTGTCAAAATGGGAGAGTGCACTAGCAAACAGGCAAGAAGGAGGGGTGGAGGAACAATGGGGAAACATCAAAACAGCCATCACAGAGGCAACAAGCCTTTGTGTGAAGCAAATAAACAAATCAAAATTAAAGAAAAAAACACTTTCATTCACAAAAGAGGTGGTGGAGAAGATTGGGGAGAAAAAGACAGCATTCAGAAAGTATAAGAAAACACAGAAGGAGCAGAACAGAGAATTGTACCAGTCAAAGCAGAAGGAAGTGGGGAAGGCAGTCAGAATAGCAAAGGCCCAAACCAAGGAAAAGATAGCCAACTTGATTAAAAAGGGGAATAAACCTTTTATAGGTACATTAGGGAGCAAACAAAGACCAAGGGATGGATAGTGATGCTTAACTCTTGCAGGGCCATGGACTGATATATCAGTCCCAAATTCCTATATGTTCTAATTCTGTCAGCAGCCCAAAGGATTAATAAAGGAGAGGGAGGGAGGGTGGATGGGCAGAGAGAGACAGTAAAAAAGCAGGGATACTGAACGAATACTTCTGCTCAGTATTCACAAAAGAAGAGGATGGAGAGGTACCTAATCCAATCAATAGAATCACTCTGGATGGCGGGGGGCTGATACCAGTCCTTTCACAGAAGAAAGGGTTCTGAAAGAACTCCTAAAACTGAAGGTGGACAAAGCACTGGGGCCTGATAGGATTCACTTCAGAATTCTAAAAGAACTAAGAGAAGAACTAGTGACACTAGTGACTACCCTTTTTAACAAATAATGGGAGGATTGTGTGGTACCTATGCACTGGAGGAGGAGGATGGATGTGATTCTCCTTCACAAAAGTGGGAGCAAAGCAAAGGCAGGAAACTAGAGACCTGTTAGCTTGACTTCTGTGGTAGGGAAAATGACAGAATCACTTCTGAAAGAAAGAATTGTTGAGTACCTATAGCCCATCAGGGCACAGGACTCTAGGCAGCATGGATTCACAGTGGGAAGGTCATGTCAGATGAATCTAATAGATTTCTTTGACTGGGTGACCAAAGTAGTAGACTAGGGAGGGGCTGTGGATATGGCCTAACTAGACCTTAGCAAGGCATTTGACACAGTCCCATGCAAAAGATTAATAAACACGTTAGCCAGCCTGGAAGTGGGTCCCAGGGTGGCAGCCTGAGAAAAAAAATTGGTTGTACAACAGGACACAGAGGGTAATAGTAAACAGAGTACACTCCAAAGAAAGGAGGGATACTAGTGGGGTACCGCAGGGTTCAGTACTGGGTCTGGTCCTTTTTAATGTCTTCATAAGTGACATTGCAGATGGACTGGAAGGAAAAGTATGTCTCTTTGCAGATGACACAAAGATCTGCAACAGGGTTGATACACAAGGGGGAGTAGAAAGGATGAGAAGGGACTTGGCAAGGTCAGAGGAATGGTCAAAAGTATGGCAGCTTCGATTCAATGCAAAGAAGTGCAAAGTAATGCACCTGGGTAACAAAAACCCAAGGGAAGATTTCACAATGAGGTAGGAGGTATTAACAGTAACAAAAATGGAAAGGGACCTGGGGGTAGTCATGTCAGATTATCTCAATGTATGCAAGCAATGTGAGAAGGCAGTAACGATAGCTGGTGGGGTACTGGGATGTATAGGAAGAGACATCACCAGTGGAAAACAGGAAGTTGTTATCCCTCTGTACAGACAGTTGGTGAGACCCCATCTGGAGTACTGCGTGCAGTTCTGGAGACCCCATCTCCACAAGGACACAGACAGGATGAAGGCAGTCCAGAGGAGGGCAACTAAAATAGTTCAGGGTCTGCAACAGAAGCCATTCAAAGAGAGACTAAAGGAGCTTAATATGTATACCCTTGAGGAAAGAAGGGAGAGGGGGGACATGATAGAAACTTTCAAGTACCTCAAGGGAATCAACAAAGTCCAAGAGGGCAGCATCTTTCAGAAAAAGAGCTGTGCAAGAACAAGGGAACACAATTCAAAGATAGTGGGGTGATGGCTCAGGGGCAATGTGAGAAGGTATTTTTTTCATGGACAGAGGATGGTGAATGCATGGAATGGCCTTCCTGAGGAGATTGTGGAGTCAAAAACAGTGGGGGGAATTTAAGAATACATGGGACAGATATAAGGCAATTCTGGTGGTGGGGTAGGAAGAAGTAGGCTGTTGGTTAACTAGGATCTGAAGTTTATACAGTAGGTATGGAAATGGGAAAACTAGGTTGGCCACGTGGTCCTTATCTGCTATCAAAGTCTATGTTTCAATAAAAAGAAAAATAGAATAATCTTGGGAGAAAGTATGGTGGTGATTGATGTGTGGTGCTAAACTTAGAGGCTATGGCAACTTCTGCCTCTGTGTGTGTGTGTGTGTGTGTGTGTGTGTGTGCGCGCGCGTGTGAGATAACATTTTGTGAATCTGTTAGGTACATGTATTGGCTCACTACACATTGTTGACAGAAACTGGGGGGGGGTATGTCTGTATGGCCAGGCAACACATATTTTGCTTGGTTTTTACATGTGGGTGGAGGAGGAGCAACAATGGTGAGGGGGGGACAACAGTGCCATCAACTTTTGAGTACATTTAAAATTCCTGTCTACACTCCTGCCCCCACCAATCCCCCAGTGTCATGATCGGGGATCAACATTTTATTTTCTGACACTGAGGGTGCCCAGTTCCCCAGTTTCAGGATCAGGGATCATCAGTCTTTTATTATTATTTTTTCACCTGTGAAAAAAAAGAGTCCATCGATATCTTGCTCCACATTACTGTGACACTGGGGGTGCCCAATTCTCAATGTCGCAATGGGGGATTGTCCATGTCTTTTACTCTTTTTTTTCACCTGTAAAAAAATTAAAAAGTCCATCGACGTCTTTTGTGGCTGTTCCCCCACTCGACTCTCCCACTGAGCATCCACCACCCCACCCCCAAAGCCCTTACTTATCCATTGGGAGTCCAATGCAGTAATTCTCTCCTGACTGCAGACATGTCTTCATGCTTCAAAGCTGGACTGCAAACTGAAGATTCAGGTATGCAGTTCAATGGGGTTTTGAACTTGGTGCCATAAAATGTTTTTTCAGGCAGAGGTCTTCGGGTTCATTTTTTTTTTATTCTGTCTGTTAGTCATTGATGGAATGTAGGTATACAGACCCACGCTTTTCATCTTGATACTGTTTAAGTAACATTTTCTCATTAGCTAATGATTAGTCTAATGCCTCCGCTGTCTTAAGATAGCCTGTCACCCTGTAATCTATGAAACATTGTTCAGTTGTCAGTGGTTGGCTCTCATCTTTATCTGCCTGAAATTTTCAAGAATTTACAGTTTTCTGCCTAGATTAAATTATTTTCATAATGCTGTAATTATAAAATGGTATCCATTTTATTTTATTTTATTTTTGTGTTTTTATATTTTAATTTGTTTAAGTAATAAATAAAATGAACTTTGTCTGCTGTGTGCCATCAAATATTGCTGTGTGAACAAGTGTAGATGTCCAATCTCCATAGACACATTTATTTCATGACATTCAGACGTCAAGAGAACCACAGTATGTACAGAAAATAGTCACTGTTTTAAGCACTAAGACCAGTGGCTGCTATTTCTTAGCTGCAAAATGAGACAAGAACTGACAGCTGGATACAGGATGTGAATTCTACCGAAGTTCCCAAACTTGTTAAGCTGAAAAGAACATTATGATGAGCCACCTAAATGGCATGTCTTAATAACATCTGAAATCTTCTAAAGGCACAATTATAAGCTTTTAACTAATTAAGATATTTTAAATGTTAACATCTAGTAGAGTTATTTTAAATCATGTTCACAAAGATTGGCATATGCTGACATATTTTATATATTTATTTATTTATTTATTGAAATGTTTCATAGAAAGGCACTCTGAACAACAAGTTGCTCGTCTCCTGTAGTGACGGGGGGGTAACATAGAAACATAGACTTTGAGGGCAGATAAGGGACGCTTGGCCCACCTAGTCTGTCCATTTCTCTACCTAGAGGATAAGCTGCAGATCCTACTTAACCAACAGTCTATTTCTTCCTACCCCCCACAAAAATTGCCTTATGTCTGTCCCATGCATTCTTGAATTCTCCTACAGTTTTAGACCCCACAACCTCCTCAGGAAGGCTGTTCCATGAGTCGACCACCCTCTCTGTGAAAAAATACTTCCTCACATTGCCCCTGAGCCGTCCCCCCTCTATCTTCAGATTGTGTCCCCTTGTTCTTGCACCTCTCTTTTTCTGAAAGATGCTACCCTCTTCGACTTTGTTGATTCCACGAGGTACTTAAACATTTCTATCATGTCCCCCCTCTCCCTCCTTTCCTCAAGGGTATACATATTAAGCGCCTTTAGTCTCTCCTCGTATGGCTTCTCTTGCAGACCCTGCACCATTTTAGTTGCCATCATCTGAACTGCCTCCATCCTGTCTATGTCCTTGCGGAGAAGGGGTCTCCAGAACTGGACGCAGTACTCCAGATCGGGTCTAACCAACTGTCTGTACAGGGGGATAACAACTTCCTGTTTTCTGCTGGAGATACCTCTCCCTATATTTCCCAGTATCCCCCCAGCCCTCCCTACCACCTTCTCACATTGCTTGGCAACCTTAAGGTCATCTGATATGATTACCCCCAGGTCCCTTTCCATTTTTGTTGTTGTTATTACCTCCCCCCCATTGTGTAATCTTCCCCTGGGTTTTTGTTTCCCAGGTGCATTACTTTGCACTTCTTTGCAATGAATCCAAGCTGCCATACTTCTGACCATTCCTCCAACCTTGCCAAGTCCCTTCTCATCCTTTCCATGCCTCCTTGTGTATCAACCCTGTTGCAGATCTTTGTGTCATCTGCAAAGAGGCATACTTTCCTTCAGTCCCTCTGCAATGTCCTTATAAAGACATTAAAAGGACTGGACCTAGTACTGAACCCTGTGCGGTACCCCACTGTAACCCCTCTTTCTTCAGAGTGGACTCCATTTACAATTACCTTCTGTGTCCTGTTGTTCAGCCAATGTTTTACCCAGGCTACCACCCTGGGACCCTCCCAGACTGACTAATTTGACTACTAATCTTCTGTGGACTGTGTCAAATGCCTTGCTAAAGTCTAGTTAGGCCATGTCCACAGCCCCTCCCTGGTCTACTACTTTGGTCACCCAGTCAAAGAAATCAATTAGATTCATCTGACATGACCTTCCGCTGTGAACCCATGCTGCCTTGGGTCCTGTGCCCCACTGGCCTCTAGGTACTCAACAATTCTTTCCTTCAGAAGTGATTCCATCACTTTCCCTACCACAGAGGTCAAACTGACAGATCTGTAGTTTCCTGCCTCTGTCTTGGTCCCACTTTTGTGAAGGGGAATCACATCTGCCTTCTTCCAGTCCTCAGGTACCACACCATCCTCCCATGATCTGTTAAAAAGGGTAGTCAGTGGTGTTACTAGTTCTCTACTTAATTCTTTTAGAATTCTGGGGTGAATTCCATCTGGCCCCATTGCTTTGTCCACCTTCAGTTTTAGGAGTTCTTTCAGAACCCCTTCTTCTGTGAAAGGACTGAGATCGAACCCCCCCCCCCAGAGTGCTTCTGTTAATTGGATTAGGCACCTCTCACTTCCTCTTTTGTGTATACTGAACAGAAGTATTCATTCAGTATCCCTGCTTTTTCACTGTCACCTCTGCCCACCCACCAACCATTCTATTCACCTCACTATCCCTCCTTTGTATTTCTCGCTCCCTGATATACCTATAAAAGGTTTTATTTCCTTCTTAACTGAGTTAGCTATCTTTTCCTCAGTTTGTGCCTTTGCTATTTTGACTACCCTCCTGCTTCCTTCTGCCTTAACTGGTAGAGTTCTCTGTCCTGCTCCTTCTGTGTTTTCTTATACTTCCTAAATGCTATCTTTTCTCCCTAACCTTCACCACCACCTCTTTTGAGAACCATAGTGGCTTTTTCTTTCATTTTGATTTGTTTATTTGCTTCACGCAAAGGCTTGTTGCCTCTGTGATGGCAGTTTTGAAATTTTTCCATTGTTGCTCCAACCCTTCTTCTAGCCTGTTTGCTAGTGCATTTCTAAGGCACTCTCCCATCTTGCCAAAGTCAGCCCTCCTGAAGTCCAGAACCCTCACTTTTGTATGGCTTGACTCTGTAGCTGAGTTTATCATGAACCACACTGTTTGGTGCTCACTTGTTCCCAAATGGCTGCTCACTTCTAGATCTGAGATCCTCTCACTGTCCCCATTTGAGAATATGAGGTCTAAGATTGCTCCCTCTCGAGTAGGTTCAGAAACTAGCTGTCTGAGGCATGCCACCTGAAGGGCATCAAGAATGGCCCTGCTTTTGGATGTGGTTGTCACAAAGGTGTTCCAGTTAATATCTGGCATATTAAGGTCCCCCATCAACAGTATCTCCCCTTTCTCTGCCATCCTATGTATGCTTTCTATCATATCTTTGTCCACTCCCTCCCCCTGACATGGGGGTCTATATACAACCCCTGTGCAGATTGTGGTGCCATTTCCAGTCTCTAAGGTGACCCACAGTGCCTTCTCTCCTCCCTGTTTACTCTTTTGTTCGGTTGCTTTTATCCCTTCCCTTACATAGAGAGCTACTCCCCCCTCTTCTGCCCTCCCTGTCTCTCCTGTCAGTTGTGTACCCTGGTATGTTAACATCCCAGTCATGGTTCTCTGTGTACCATGTTTCTGTGACTGCTACGATATCCAGGCATCCCTTTTCCATCAATGCCACCAGTTCAGAGGGCTTGTTGCCCAGACTACGGGCATTGGTACTCATTATTCTCCATTTCTTGATGGTCTTACCCCTTTACCTACTATTAGATGAAGAATTAGACATACAGTTTAACATTTAAAACATACAAGAAATTAAACATTCAATTACATTTGTAACAAGACAGTTAAAAAATATCATAATCATTCAGTCACATTTGTAACATAACATACAATTAAATATATCATACCTGTGAAATATGTATTTAATTACAAGTTGCATATCTAAGGAACATTGCACATAGTGGTGAAGGGGGAGGACAGCATGCTGAGATGCAGGCTAGGGGTGGTGGAAGGTTTAATAGGTGATGTTGAGAGTGAACAATTCACATCCACAGGTCTTTTTCATTATGTTCATTATCCCCTGTCTCTGAAGCAACTTTCACTGCCTGGCCACGTCCCAAACCTGTCACTGCCTTCTCTTTCATGTGCACCAACTTCCAAGGGGTCCATGGACCACTCTTCTCACTGTGGTGGTCCCTTAGGGAGTTTGGAAGGTCTCCCTCTGCAGGTCCTACTATACAGAAAGGCAGTAGGGCAGTCACAATCCTACTGTGTGAAACCAGTGTTTTCCCCTCTAGGTGTTTTTCCACTCCTCAGGACATGTTGGCAGGGCTCTGAGGCATGCACTCAATATCTGCTAGCACTGTCAAAGCCAGGCAATGTTCTCCCTCTCTTAATCAGCTCCAGCTGCAACTCTACCTGTAGTTACCAAGCTAGCAGTATCATGGTGGAGTTTGCAACCCTCCCTTCCTCCCTCAATCACCAGAAGAGTAGGACAGCATTCTCTTCTATGCTTAATCCCCCATCACCCCAGTTGGCTCCCAGCATCCCATACTGACTACCCTTTTTAACAAATCATGGGAGGATGGTGTGGTACCTGAGGACTGGAGGAAGGTGGATGTGATTCCCCTTCACAAAAGTGGGAGCAAGACAGAGGCAGGAAACTACAGACCTGTCAGTTTGACCTCTGTGGTAGGGAAAGTGATGGAATCACTTCTGAAGTAAAGAATTGTTGAGTACCTAGAGGCCAGTGGGGTACAGGACCCAAGGCAGCATGGGTTCACAGCAGGAAGGTCATGTCAGATGAATCTAATTGATTTCTTTGACTGGGTGACCAAAGTAGTAGACCAGGGAGGGGCTGTGGACATGGCCTAACTAGACTTTAGCAAGGCATTTGACACAGTCTCACATAACTGATTAAAAGTCAAATTGACCAGCCTGGGAGTGGGTCACATGGTGGTAACCTGGGTAAAACATTGTCTGGACAACAGGACACAGAAGGTAATTGCAAATGGAGTCCACTCTGAAGAAAGAGCAGTTACTAGTGGGGTACCGAAGGGTTCAGTACTGGGACCAGTCCTTTTTAATGTCTTTATAAGTGACATTGCAAAGGGACTGGAAGGAAAAGTATGCCTCTTTGCAGATGACACAAAGATCTGCAACAGGGTTGATACACAAGGAGGCGTGGAAAGGATGAGCAGGGACTTGGCAACGTTGGAGGAATGGTCAGAAGTATGGCAGTTTGGATTCAATGCAAAGAAGTGCAAAATAATGTATCTGGGAAACAAAAACCCAGGGGAAGATTACACAATGGGAGGGAGGTAGTAACAACAAAAAAAATGGAAAGGGACCTGGGGGTAAACATATCAGATGACCTTAAGGTAAGCAAGCTATATAAGAATGCAGTAGGGAGGGCTGATGGGATACTGGGATGTATAGGAAGAAGTATCACCAGCAGAAAACAGGAAGTTGTTATCCCTCTGTACAGACAGTTGGTGAGACCCAATCTGGAGTACTGCATCCAGTTCTGGAGACCCCATCTCCACAAGGACGTAGACAGGATGGAGGCAGTCCAGAGGAAGGCAACTAAAATGGTGCAAGGTCTGCAATAAAAGCCATATGAGGAGAGACTAAAGGAGCTTAATATGTATACCCCTGAGGAAAGGAGGGAGAGGGAGAGGGGGGACATGACAGAAATTGTTAAGTACCTCAGTGGAATCAATAAAGTCCAAGAGGGCAGCTTCTTTCTGAAAAAGAGATGTGCAAGAACAAGGGGACACAATTTGAAGATGGGGGGGGGACGGCTCAGGGGCAATGTGAGGAAGTATTGTTTTCACAGAGACGGTAGTGGACACATGGAACAGCCTTCCTGAGGAGGTTATGGGGTCTAAAACTGTGGGAGAATTCAAGAATACATGGGACAGACATAAGGCAATTTTCGGGGGGGGGGTAGGAAGAAATAGGCTGTTGGTTAAATAGGATCTGCAGCTTATCCTGTAGGTAGGGAAATGGGCAGACTAGGTGGGCCAAGCAGTACTTATCTGCCCTCAAAGTCTATGTTTCTATGTACCTACTCCCAAACTGGTACCATACACATTAATGCTGCTTCTGGTTAGAATGGATCACAGAGCACTTTAAGGCTGAGCACATGAAGCAGCAGCAGCCAGTGCCAGAGAAACTTTACTTGACTTTGAAAGCAGCCAGCCAGCGTGTTCATCCCATAGTGGATAACCTCACTTCAGATCAAGTCTAGGTTGTACTCTTTATCTTCTTATTTCTGCCTCTGATTCCTGTGTCTGACTCCCAATGCTTGAGGTTAAGTTAGAATAGTACAGCTGTGCCTTTAATCACAGGAAAACTGTTTAAAGCTGTGTTTGTTTGTTTTTTAAATTCTGCAGGCTACTCTTAGCTTCCCAATGATGACTTATTCCCCTTCCCCCGGACTTGTATATGTACTGCTCTCTTATTTATCTCTGTCTGCTGATTGTACGTGTTTCAATTGTTTCAAGAAATAAGAAAACTACCGATGGTTACAGTATCACCCCTAATATTTCCCATGCTGTGAAAAGGGCATCTTTTCTTTGTAAAATACTTCTGCCAGAACTGTACAAAGAAATCAAGATAGTTTCATAGTTCGTTGTTCAAGTCCTATCAGCCATAGGCCGTACATGGACTTGCCCCATCAGTGGAGATACTCCCATCTTTTTTCCTGCATGTATTCTTCTAACTTACATTTAACTCATTATACCCTGGGCAGCCATTTTGTATCTGGAGAATCAATGGATGGTTCGGACTTCATTTGAAGCTATTGGGTACAATGAGTTTTAAAGGTATTAATTGTAGGAGCTTCTACCACATCACATGGCAGTTGATTCCATACCCTGACCACCCTTTGATTATACCATTTCCCCCTTCTCTGTGTTCTATATGTTTCTCCCAGTAGTTGATATGAATGTAATCTAGTAGTCCTATTTGGTACTCCTTTTTTTTTCTAAATCCTGTGCTAGGTGCCCTAGTCAAAAAAACACTATAAAAGCACAAAGAGGCCAGCAGCTGCCAGAAGGTTGTATGTAACTCAGATAGCTCCAATGTAACCAGCACTGTTGGTAGAGTGTGTCCCATGTGCCAACAAAACATTTATTTCTTCACTCACACATAAGCACAGAACATTCTCCATGAATTAAAAGTAAGTCCATAAAGTTCAAACAGTCTGATGGTTAGCTTACAGTCTCTAACCCCACATTGTATGCTTATGAGTGAGTGCTCAGCTGTGAATTCTACAGACACCTTGAAGAAATAAAATCTGTTTTGTCCCAAGAGAACACTCTTGAGTCTGCAGTGCATGCTATAGTGGAGCTATGAGTTATACACATAGCTTTCTAGTAGGTGCCGGTCCCTTTACACTTTTTTTTTAGGCAGAAGTCTTCGGGTTCCTTTTTGTTATTCCATCTCTTAGTAAAAAAATTAAAAATGATGTCCCACCGATGTATCTGATTTTCCATTCTGTATTGACCTAACATACTCCTGAATACTGAGCTTCAAAGATCTCACTGCACATCCAACGTATAATAATTTACAAGTGCACCAGAGGACATACATAACATACTGAGCATCACGTTACACATTCTTTGATGTTAGACAAATTCGTATTTGTAGAAGGATGTTGAAAAATGTTACCTATAAAGTCAAAACGACAAATGTTACACCATGCACATTAATGAAAGCCATAAGGTCTAGAAGGCAAGAAATTACTGCTATTAGTAGGCAAAGGGGGAACCTGCAGTGCACTAGCCTATCAGTTAACAGAGCTTGAGTGTAATCCATTTCTGCTGAAATTTCTGCATAGTCTTATACTCACCTGGTATTGCCATGAATGTTATATCTAAGAAATTTAGTACATGATTTCTTAGATACTGTGTAACACTCATGGCAATACTAGGTGAGCGTATACAGCCTAAATGTTACAGATATGCTATGGCTACCAGTGCTCTCTTAAGAGCTGAAAGTGACCACCTGCAGAGTCATATAGACTCTATACAGTACTTTTTAGCCAGTTTACAAGACTGCTCAGAAATTGCAGCAGTCTCAATGATTCTGACATTCAAGCTAGTGAGTTAGAACAACATTTTAAGGAGAGGGGTTACAATTAAGTTCTGCTAATTGAAGCTAAGGAGGGAGCAAATAGATAAGTATAGGGACAATTTGTTAATACAGAAAAAGAGCATGACATCACATTCAGATAAAGAACCTTTCACATCTGTCTCCCGGTATAATCATTTAGCAGGCAGAACTGGACATGTTATTCATGCTAATTGGCATATTTTGACTTTTGATGCTGTTTTTGCAGAATCTGTGGGTATCAGTCCTAGGGTCACTTTCAAAAGGTCTACCAACTTTAAAGATAGGCTAATGCATAGCAAGTTTTCCCCTTTCTCTACTAATAGCAGTAATTGGTTGCCTTATATACCTTATGGTTGTTTACAAATGTACATGGTGTAACATTTGTGGTTACGCCTTTACAGGTAACATGTTTCAACATCCTATCAATACAAATTTGCATGTAAACATCATAGAATGAATAACATGTATAACACGTGACACTCAATTTGTTATATATGTCCTCTGGTGCACTTGCAAATTATTATACATTAGATACCCAAACAGAAAAGGAGGGGACAGACAGACTAGACTATTGCAACAAGAAAGTTGGTGGATTCACGTTCTGATGAGCCTGAAACCATGGGGGCTCAATTACCATTGAAACCTAAAGCCCCACCTTTCAGCTTCATATAAAGCTTTTTATGTAGGCTTCTCAAAATGCTTTCTAAGCAACCCACAACTCACTACTTAAGAGGGAAGACTGAATTCCAGCTACCATTGTGCTGGGATGCAGAAGCCATTCTGTGCTAGCACATTACACAACAACTTTCTTACTCTTGTCAATATCTGCAGGACCAGCAAAATTACACGCTCGGATGCTGAGGGAAATAATGCAAGTTCTGGCAGTGCACTAGGTAGTTGTATACCAATGCTCTCTACAGCCAGTGAATGTACCTACAGACTAGAGAACAGCAAATGTGCTAATGCACAGAAGTGGAGGCAAGCAAGTCTGGGAAATACAAGTCAGTCAGATTGATGTCAGTGGTCAGTAAACTACTGGAAATATAGTTAAGGAAAGGCTTGAGGAGTTTCTGGTAGTTTTAAAAAAGCAAACTTATGATGCTATGTTGAATTTTGCAAACACAGGCTCATACCTTTTGTAATATTGAATATTTTTACCCAAAATTCTCAACATAGTCATTTCTGTACAACACCTCATGAATGTGACAGTTGTCAATTTTTAACTCCTGTCCAAAATGTGTTTTTACATCCAGAAAGTTGATTTCAGATTCCCTGCATGAGCCAGCATTACGCCAGGAGTTGAACATTTTCTCTGCCCTTCTTTAGGAAGTGGGTAATAACAAGGCTGTGTTGAAAATTTAGTGTACAAATATTAAGAAAGCACATTTTCACTAATTTTACCCCAGGTTCCTCTCCTGCATCCCTATCAGCTCAGGTCAGAGTTTGTTTTGTTGTTTGTTACTGCTCCCATGCTGTAATCTGTTTCTTCTTCTACATTTGTTTAGCATATCCTTGTGATACTAATAATGCATATGTCCTTTCTGGTTCTGTTTGGGAATCATACTTGTCTGGATTTTTTTTAATTTAGTTGTTTAACCAGGAGTAGCACACTAAGCTGAAAGCTTTTTTACAGGTGCGACCTGGGAGCACAGGGAAGTTAAGTGACTTGCTCAGGGTCACACAGTATGCAAGTGGAAGCTGTGGGATTCAAACGCAGGTCTGGTGTGTTGGATGTCACCAGATTTGCAGCTCAGAGCCTTAAACCACTGCGCTATACTGCATCCCCTGATTTAGATCAGTGTTAATGATAAAACAATGGCTGTAAATGGAGCATTATGATTGACTATCAAATTCCAAAGCATTATGGTAAAGCTGTAAATCTCTATGTACAATAAAACAATTACAATTTAAATATAAAAACCTTATTTAAAAATGTATTAGTTAAATAATAGCAATATTCCATTCAAGGGGTTAGTTTACTGTCATTAAACACTTGACTTTGCTGCCTGTCTCTTGACTCTAGACTCATTGTGAAAACATATTTTTGTGAATGTGGCATGGATGGGGTTTCAATGAGGTATTCAGAAGGCCTATGACTTCAAAGAGTATAGGACTTGGAGTATTTCGACTTTCAAAATTTTTGGACTAGAATTATTTTTACTTCCAAAAACTGACAGCTGGAAGTATTTTCACTCAAGTAAAACTGAAATGACTTCCAAATGTCAACCTATGGAAGTACAAGAATTTAATTTCCACCCCAAAAAATATATATCTGAATCCCTTGTCACAATGGCCTTAGTCGCAACTAGTACAGCATGTATCACTTGGTGCCACTGTGAACATGTGCCACTGTGAACATGTGCCCTGTTTCTAGGACTGAATAGTAAAGACTGTAACATTTCCATCTAATACATCAAAGCCTACTTCATATAGAAGCTACAGTGCAGTGCTCCCTTCACTGCAGCAAATTCCTGGCTATTACAATGCCCACTATGGCTCCCACTATTACTCTATAAGCAGATGTCTCCACCACGCTAATTCACTTACTTTCTCATCCTTGCTAACTCACTGCCATCCACACAGGTAAGTTTAGATAAAAGAGGAACAAGAAATATGAAAATTGCACCTGCTGTTAAGAATACAGGACAGACAGTGTCAGGCAGTCAGGTGAGCAGGTGGGAGGAGTCATGTTTATAAGAGATGGAAAAACAGTTCAATCTTCTGTGAAAATGTTCACAATATTTGGATGTTTATAGTTCCACTGTTATTGCAGGTATGCACTCATGATTTGGCATGCTTACAAAATAAATATGTTTTGAAATCTAATTAAGCTGGATAAATGTGGTTTAGTATGTTGACATTTACTGTAGATAGCAAGAAATTGCTAATTTGCACAATTTGCTCAAAAATTCATGGATGCATAATAGGTAAGGCCATTAGAATGCCACATGAGGAATTTAACTTTCACAAAACACCTAATCACCTTTCCTGTATTAGCATCAGGGACCTTCAATACCCCTCAACACTCCTGCAACAGTTATGCCCAGCATCATGCTCCATCATAACAAAAGATATCCAGATACCTCCGTCACAATGCCCTAGTCGTAACTAGTTGTAAAGCATGTATCACTTGGCTCCACTGTGAACATGTGTCCTATTACTAGGATGGAACAGTAAAGCCTGCAATGTTTCCATCTAATACATCAAAGCCTGCTTTTCATACAGAAGATACAGTACAGTGCTCTCTTCACTGTAGCAAATTCCAGGCTATTATGCATGCCCCAATGGCTCCCAATATTACTGTATTTGGGGGATGTCTCCACCATGCTCATTCACTCACTTTCTTGTTCTCACACACTCATTGTCACCAACACAGGAACATTTAGATGAAAGAGAAAAAAGAACCAAGAAAAATGTTATAAAATATATGGATGTCTTTAGCTCTACTGCTATTGAAGCAATACACTGAAGACTTGGCATGTATACCAAAGTAAATACTGAGGGCCCAATTCCAAAAGATCCCCAAGCGCATGCCATAAAGTATGCCGTGGCATACAATTGTGCCTGAAACACTGCAACATGCGACTAGCACCATATTCCAGAACACAGACAACATACGCCAAACATCACTGAAATTATGCATATTGCAAGATATGCCATAGAACAATGGCGTAAATCACAGAACAGATGTAAATAGTTACACATGTCGTAAAGAAATGCTGATAAAAAAGCCACAAAACACAGTGTGGACACTAACATGGAAGGAAGATGTAGGTGGGTGGCAAAGGCCCAAAACAGTAGTGGGATGGCATTGCAGGCTGCAACACAGAGAAAAAGGAAAAAGAACTTCACAAATGAGGAGACAGATGTCCTCCTTGATGAGGTGGAGGCCAATGCAAAACTGCTGCTTGGCAGGGGTGGGGAGAGGGAAATGTGCAAGCAGCACAAGGATGCCTGGAATGCAGTTGCCAGGAAGATAAATGTAGTAGCCAATTCCAGGTGTGCCGTGAGGGACCTGCAGAAACACATAAATGACCTAAAGCATCATGCAAAGGAAAAGGAGGTGCACAACAAGCACAGTGCATCAGCAACAGGTGGTGGACCAAGTGAAGAAAACACCCTCAGTGCCCATGAACAACAAGTGCTGGCCTTGTTCAGCATGCACAGTGTGCATGGGGACACAGATCTGGACACAAGGAGACTGCAGGGAGGCATAAGTAGGCCCACCATACCCACAGTACCAGTAATGTGACATGTATGAGGGTGGGGGGACTGATGGTGGTGTGTGGGAGTGAGCAGCAGCAGGTGTGGAGCTGTGTCACAGACATACAGAATGTATGACCATGTGCTATGACACTGATGCAGGATGGTTGTGGTCTCAGCTTGGTGTGTGGGTGTGGTGCTGTAGGTTGAGGTGCACAAGTTGGCAATTCTATAAACCGTGGTGATGCACAATGGTGCAACAAAAGAGCAACACATGCATTCACTCCAGGTGGTGTTGGGCAACACACACAGCCACAGAGCACCATGTGCAAGGGCAATGCATGTGCAGGCAATGGTTGTGCACACAGTACACACGATGTGGACCCTGGGATATGAGACCTGTGTGCACCACAGTGTAGTACACCAGAGGGCTGGACACACCATGAAATCAGTGCCACCACAGTAGCCAGTAAGTGTATCAAAGCTATCATGGGAGTGACTGACACACAATGTTGCAACCCCACAGGCACAGCAGGGGAACAAGCAGAGGAGAACCACAGCAGTCCTGCAGGCAGTGGTAGAGAGGAAGCTAGCACCATGGCAACAGATGCCACCACAGCAGACACGTCCCAGGTGCTGAGCACACAGAAAATCAGAGTTGCAGACATAGATGTAGCAGACCTTGAGAAACTGTTGAATGGGATAAGTGGGACACCGGTTGAGGACAACGTGGAGGCATGTGATGTCGCCAGTTGTGAGTGCATTGAGGCAAACATTGCTCAGGACCTCAGCCTCACCACCACTGAGGAGCTGGAGGCACATCTCAATGAGGCCACCCTCTCAATGCAGGACCAGCCAGATAAGTCCCCCACCAACTATGATGGCTACTGCCAGTCAGTGGTAGGATGGCAGGAAAAGCAAACAGAAATGCTTGGCTGCATACAGCTGTGCCTTGAGAAGCATCACAGGACAATGGACGACCATATCGGTAGCATAGAGTCTGCCATACAGACAGGCACACACCAGAACAAGGTGTCACTCGACATGCTGGTGGGGGCCCTGCAGGACCATGCACAGGCCATCAATAGGCTGGAATCAGCCATTGAACAGTCAGTTGAACAGCAGCAGAGGCAGACAGACACAATTGCCATGGCACTGCAGACCTTAATGACAACACACCGTGCGGGCCCACAAGGTGTGCACTGTGTGTGATGTAACAATGCAAGCACAAGAGAGTGTGCTACAACAGATACATGCACCAGTCATGGGACATACTGCTGTGGACATACAGGCAACTACTGTGGAGATACAGCCCACAACACCAGCAGGACAGACTGTGACAGCCGTGCAACACATACCAATGGCTGCATGGTCAGAGCCCAGGGGTACAGCCACAGGTGCAGGACCAGGTTATGCCAGGAACCAGTGTGGGTGTTTGTAGAAGAAGGAGCATGGCAGTGGGACAGGCACTCAGTGTCACTGCCAGCAGCAGTGTGGGACAGCATGCACCCAATCAGCAGAGGACTGTGGCAAGCCATGCCATTGTCCAGCATGACATGCTACCAGACGTGCCTGCCATGGAGCAAGAGGCGAATGACACTCCGAGCACAGTAGACCCACCAGCTGTGTGTGCACCATCACTGGGGCCAAGGAAGCATGGCTGATGGGTGAAGGCAACAGCAGTGCAGGACACGGCAACAACTGGACAGAGCACACAGGCGGTTATACCAGGTGTGTGTGGCACATCCAGAGGTGCCGTGACATGGTCAAGGCAGCAGGCCCGGAAGACACAGGAATTCCAGGCCCCAAAGTGCCATAGGACAATGCCGAGACCTGAAAACCAGTGACAATGTCAATCATGATGGACAGCACAGTGGTGGATGGGTTACAGTATAATGTGCACTATAGTGTTATTGGGACTGTGATTGGCTGTCACAAGTGTGTGATGTCTCATGGTGTGTGGTGATGGAGGGGCATAGGGTATATATGTGTGATGTGTGTATCCATAGGGTGAGTGTATGGGTTGGATGTCTGTAGCCACAAGCTGGGAACTCACTGTGTGCAAACTAAGCATCACATATGTGGAATAAATAATGAGTAATGGCCATGTGTGTAGTGCTGTCTACTTCTACAGGGTACACATTGTGCTGTGGGTGACATGGATGGGGAAAAGTCACACACTGTCGGGTGCCCAACATGTGCACTGAGACAGCATGCAACACACTGCACAGGACATGGCGGTGCACGGCTGGGTGATCTGTGTGTGGGGAGTGACAGAGCATGATCAGTGTGTAAATGGGATGGGGGATAGGCTGTCCACCATGGATGGTGCTATGTGAACACCTACTGACCCCCCCCCACTGCCTGTGCCAGTACGGCCTGCAGAGCCACAATTGTGGTTGTGGGTGTGGGTGCAGGACAGCTGACCGGCCATGACTGAGGAGGGGTGGGCATGACAATGATGTCTGCAGTTGTACTGGGCTGTTGTGTGGGCAGTAGGGGTGTGTACAGATGGGGTGGAATGTGATATGTGGTGGTGGGTGGATGTGCTATTGGTGTCAGTGATGGGTGTAGACGTGTGTCACACTAGGCAGCGATGTGAGTGGCTGTGTCACTGCTGTGAACTGCCCAGGTGTACTGTACAGTCGTGGCCAAAAATATTGGCACCCTTGCAGTTTTTTCTAATAATGCACCATTCCTTCCAGAAAATTGTTGAAATTAAAAAATGTTTTGGTATCCACATATGTATTTCTTTGGTTTGCAGTGGAATAAAACACAAAAAGCAGAACAATTTACTAAGTCTTAGCTTATTCCACACAGAAATCATTAAATGGTCTGGACAGAATTATTGGCACCTTTTAGAAGTAGTTAGAAATAATTAGATTTCAAGCAGGTGATTCTCCTTCACTTTGGAATTGAACTCACCTGTGGTGAGTTGCAGGTACCTGCAATATAAAAATCACTCATTCAACCAGTTTGAATAGAGAAAAGGACTCATTCTCCTGTTTTGTGTCACTGTGTGTCCCGCAATGAGCATGGAGAAAAGAAAGACAGCCAGAGAATTGTCTGAGGAGGTCAGACAGAAGATTGTAGCCAAGCATGGACAATCTCAAGGCTACAAATCAATCTCCAGAGACCTTGATGTTCCTGTTTCCACAGTGCATAATGTTATCAGGATGTTTAAGGCCCATGGCACTGTAGCCAACCTCCCTGGACATGGCCGCAAGAGAAAACTTGATCAAAGATTGCAGCGCAAGATTGTTCGAATGGTGGAGAAAGCACCTCGATCAACTGCCAAACAGATTCAAGCTGACCTTCAGACACAAGGTATGACATTTTCAACTCACACCATCTGTCGCCAACTCAATGAAAGGGGGTTATATGGTAGGAGGCCCAGGAGGACCCCACTGCTGAGAGAGAGACATAAGAAAGCCCGACTGGGGTTTGCCAAAACACACCTGAACAAGCCAAAATCCTTCTGGGAGAATGTCCTGTGGACAGATGAGACCACATTAGAGCTTTTTGGTAAAGCACATCATCTCTAAGTTTACAGAAAACAAAATGAAGCCTTCAAAGAAAAGAACACCTTCCCTACGGTCAAACATGGAGGAGGTTCAGTGATGTTTTGGGGTTGCTGTGCTGCCTCTGGCACTGGGTGCCTTGAATGTGTGCATGGCATCATGAAATCTGGAGATTACCAGGCCATTTTGGAGCACAATGTTGAACCCAGTGTCAGAAAGCTGGGTCTCCGTCGAAGGTCATGTGTCTTCCAGCAGGACAATGACCCCAAACACTTCAAAAGCACCCAGGAATGGTTCAAGACAAGACGCTGGACTGTTCTGAAATGGCCAGCAATGAGTCCAGATCTAAATCCCATTGAAGACCTGTGGAGAGATCTGAAAACAGCAGTTGGGAGAAGGCACCCTTCAAATCTGGGAGAACTGGAGCAGTTTGCACAAGAAGAGTGGCCAAACTGCCAGTAGAGAGGTGCAGGAAGCTCATCCATGGCTATAGGAAGCAGTTGATTGCAGTTATTTTGACCAAAGGCTGTGCTACCAAATATTAAGTCTAGGGTGTCAATAATTTTGTCAATGCCATTTCTTTTCATTTTCTGATTTAAAAGGATATATTAAATTCTGAATCATAAGCAACGGTTCTGTAATATTAACAGAGAAATAAAGAATTGCGGAGACCAAATACTGTACTGTTGTTAATTTCAACTTATGTTTAGAGGAAATTGTGAGTTATTTGAAAAAGTGCAAAGGCACCAATATTTTTGGCCACAACTGTACATGCAGACACATGCATCACAGATATCATGCCTGTGCATCCACTATGCGCATGTTGCATATGCAAATGTGTGAGTGTGTTAGCATCTGCATTCTGTGTGACTGCAGCACTAACGCTCACATATGTAACAATACTGCTTGCATATGTGGCAATAGTACTGGCACATGCGGCAGAATATGACTTGCTATTGTGGCTCACATGTGCCTGCATGCATAATGCACATGCAGCATGTGGTGGAGTAGGCTGCACGTGAGGTCTGCACTTGTCTCATGCACGAACATGTGCATTCACAATGGTTTGACGCCACAGTCACTGCACATAGCAGAGGCAGGGTCCACATTACTGGGACTGGCCCAGTTATACACTTTGACTTAAAACAGCTGCAAGATGAGCTCCCTTAGTGGCAGGACCTCCACCTTCAAACCAGCTGAAACTGCCCAACTGATAAATCTTGTGCAGCAGTGGCACACCACACTGCTGCCACCTGGGTGCAGGAACCACCCAACCACTGCCAGGAACAGGGTGTGGAGGGCCATTGGGTCACGCCTGTGTGACATCATTGGTAATAGGCATACCCCAAGGCAGCTCAAACACAAGTAGCAGGACCTGACATGGTGTGACCCTGCCATCCTGAGGTGCCTGATGTCCATGGCTGAATGAAGAGATGTGGAGATACGGACTGGCCAGCAACCAGTTGAAGGTGGATATGGCACCAGGTAGGCACACATACACACAGCAATGTCACATACATCATGCCCATATGTCCTGCACAGCTGACAATGTGTTATCTGTACACACAGGTCTATGCAACGCAATCCAGGCTCCACATGGGAGGCATGCAGGGGATGGATGGCATGGTGCATGGAAAACAACAGGAGGATATGCAGTGGCTCAGGAGGCAAGGTAGGTGCATGCAATGTCCAACGTGTGTTATGGTTGTGTTGCCAGGGTATGGCATATGACAATGGGGTACAGTGTGCATACAGAGCATAACATTGCAGGCAGGTGGACTGCTTGGTCACCTGGCCATGTGTGTGTTACGGGTCAATATGTGTCCCCAGTGTGCACGGGGATACTGCAGTGTGACACAGTCTGCAGTACGGGAAACTGTGGGGTGGTCAGGTGCAGTGTGTGGGTGGGGTGTGGCACTCAGGTACAGCATGTCAAGTGTAGTGTATCCCATGGACCACATGGGCAGCACCCAGTCACACACATGCTCAGGTGTCAGGGCAATATTGGGTGTGCCCTTACCACCACTAACATGTGTCATTGCACCATTGCAGGTGACTGCACCAATGTCACACCTCACCAAAGGGCATTGCTATGTGCAATGGCAGAGTAGAAGATGAACAATGCCAGGGCATATGCACTCCACATGGTGACATCACCGCAGAGCCTACCCACTGCCACCAGATATAGAGGAGGAGGGGGAGGAGCAGGCTAATGCGGACCATGAGGGGGTGGAGCAGCATGGTGTGGAGGGTGTGGACCAGAGCCCCATGCAGGACCAGATGGCAGAGCAGGTGGATGACGCCATGGACTGTGCTGCACCGGAGGCAGATGACAACTTGGAGTTCCTGCCCCAGTGCCCTGGCGATGTTGCCGAGAACACAGCTGAGGGCGACAGGGGTGGACATGGGTGTTGCAGACCTCTACCCATGGTGTATGGTGCTGGATCAGGAGTGCTGTGCAGCATGAATGCCTGTCCATTTCTGCATCAGTACTGCAGCATGGTGCCCTTGTCACATCCCCCACAGTGCAGCTGGTCTGCCACCAACTGTGGGCTTGCCACTGTTCACCCTCACACCCAACCCCACCACACAACATGTGTCTGCAGGCAGGGCCTTGTGCACTACATGGTTCCTGACATCCTCAGCATGCCCCTGTGCAGTCTGGTGCAGTCAGGCACTGCTGTACTGTGCCACTCATCAGTACTGTACATGGACCCATGTTGTAGCTATGCCTATGCATCATTGTATTGCTGGAACCACACTACATATCTTTATCCTGTTCCACTCCCATTGCATCCCATTGTGCAGACTGCCCTACCTGCGGTGTCTGGCTACATGTACGGGCACAACGTGTTACTGACCACAGTCCAGTGCATGTCAGGGACTATGTGTTCACACCTCCTTCCTAGCATACAGTGCATGTCCATGGATGGTTCATAGGCCTCATAACATGTGCAGCCATGTCAATCAGTTGCTGTACAACACACATGGATACTGGTACAGCAGCAGTGCTGCCATGTGTGTTGCATAGCACCTGGCAGACAGTACCCCGTAATGTGTTGTTATTCAGTCAGTGATTGTGGTGCCATGTTGTTGTTGCTGGCCACATCTGTCTGTTCTGTACTGCTGCAGGTGCCGCTCATGGGGTGGTGTTGGTGTGACATCTCAGAAGTGTTTCTGTATGACTTCACATCTTGTACAGTGTCCTGCAGATGCTCCCCCATGTGATGATTCACTTGCCATGCTGTCAGGTTCACCATCACCTTCCACTACTTCACCATCCTCCTGGACTGTGTCAGGCAGTGGCACACGATGTGACAGTGCAATATCATGCAGGATGCGGCAGGCAGGCACAATCCTACAGGTCATCTCAGGGATGTTCTGCAACGCACCACCCGATCAGTCGAGACATCTAAATCTAGCCTTTAGGAGCCTGAATGTGTGCTCAATAACAGATCTTGTGCTGGTTAGGACTTTGTTATAACACACCTCTTCTGCAGTCTGTGGTGTTCTCACTGGTGTCATCAGCCATGGCATCTGGGGGTATCCACTGTCACTTGTTGCGGTTGGAAACATTACTGGTTAGTTGCCAATTCATATGTGCTGCACTGCACACTGCTGCTACCTGTTGCATCACACACACACACTCACACACACACACACACACAACATGGACCATGTACATGCACAGCACGGCTGTCCTGTGGCCATGTGTAGCTCACCCATGCCTGTGGATGGTGCACTGTGTGTGGTCCATGGACCTGCATGCATCCCATGTGTGCTGTGCCACATGTCTGTGTGGCCATCACATCTGTACTTTGCATTGACTGTGCATCCTGTTCCCATGTTATGCTGCCCTGTATGTACACCCCTATCCACACTATGTCTGCAGGTCCAACATGCATTGACACATGCACTCTGCTGCAGGTATTGTTACCTCCAGTGCCTACCTATCAGCCATCCACCAGTAATGTGCCCTCTTGCGAAAACCACCGGTATGCCACTGTTGTGGAATATGTGGGAGTCATGGTGGGATCCAGGGTATTTGACCACCACATCCAGTATGCAGCAGTCACTGTCACATACCCCCTGAATGTTCATGGAGTGGTACCCTTTTCTGTTGATGTACACATCACCATCTGCTGTTGGTGCCCTGATGGCAACATGTGTGCAGTCGATTGCCCCAAGCACGTGAGGGATCTGTGCCACTGTGTAAAATACCTGCTTCACATGATGCTGTTGTTGTTCATCCCATGGGAAGCTGATGTACCTAGCGGTGCATTGTATTAGGTCTGTGAGGAATCTCCTAAGGCACTTTGACACCACTGTCTGGGATATGCCCACTGTGTCACCTGTAGGGATATGGAAGGTGCCAGTGACCAGAAAACACAGTGCTGCACTGCCCCACTCCTCCATGGGTAGTGGATGTTGGTGGCGCTGTGTAGGTCCTCCCACAGCTCCTGGCACAGCTCCCTTATGGTACTCTTACTGAGGCAGTAGTGCACTATGCATTGCTCTTCTGTGAGCTCCTTGAAGGACTTTTTTTTTTTTTTTTTTTACAATTTAAGCTTTATTAATGCATTTCCATTATAAGGGGCAGTTACAGCAAATCAAGATGAGACATAGTTCTTGAACAGTAAAACTGCCCGCCCACCCTCCCACCCCATCCCCCTTACAGCAGCAACAAAATTTGATCGCCCTAACGTGCAGTGCGTGGATCAATGGTACGTATGGGTAAAACCAGAGTGTGATATAACTTCAGTGAGGTAACAAGAGTAAAGAATGAAGGGGGTCCCATATCCTGCTATATATCTCTAGTCTGTTATGAAGGCTTGCAATTGCCTTCTGTGTTTGAAGGTTAGCAGTGATTTCATGTAACCATTCCTGGAAGGAAGGAGCTGATTTTTCCTTCCAATGACATAGTATAAGTTTCTTAACTGAGAGCGCAACCATAGAGATATGGTATTTCCTAATTCTAGCGTTAACCACGGACATGTCCCCTAGAAGACATACCTCCGGAGTGAAATACTCCTGTAGGCCCAGTAGGGGATCGAGAGACATCTTAATTGAATTCCATAAGGAAGAAACTTTGGGACAGGACCAGAACATGTGCAAGAGAGTACTCTCTTCTTGCAGGCACTTAGTACATGTACTGGAGTTCGAGAAGCCCCATTTTTTTAATTTGGTAGGGGTACAATACATGTTATGTAGAATGTGGTATTGCATGAGACGCAGCCTATCTTGGGAAACATACTTATGACAGAATCTCCATAGGGATTGCCAGTCCAACTGGTATTGAGGGAGGAGTGAATTCCAGAAACTAGTAGGTCCAAAGGTGTCCCCGTACTTTTTATAGTACAGCACCTTGTATAGCTTGGATATTATGCCTGAAAATCCGGACAATTGGGAGAATTCAGGAATCAGAGCTGATACCTTCTGGGAGGGGGGAGAACTCCCCAGGGCTACAATGAGAAGGTGTCTTAACTGCATAACTTTAAAATGGGATGAGCCTGGAATATGAAACTTGTCAATAATTCCACATGAGGACAACCAGTGCCCTTCCCCGTCTACCAGGGAAAGCAGTTTTCCACCGCCTAGTTGAGGCAGCCAGTTTGAAGGAATCCACTTTCCGCTAAGAGTGAAAGATGGGGAATTCCAAATGGACTGAGCTAAGTCAGTCTGAGGGGAATAATGAAGAAATAAACATAACTGTGTATAAACTCTTAAAGAGGTACTTATTGTGGTACAGTTAACCATCTTTACATGAGACAACTTGAGGTAAAATAAGTTTGAGGGATCCAGGCATTTAGATTTAATTGCGTCTAACTCAATCTTAAGCCACACTGGTTGTACCGTTTCAGAGCCTGGGGAGATCCATCTCAGACAATATGCCAGATGACTGGCCCAGTAGTATAGTGCCATATGGGGAATCCTCAGCCCCGCCCCCCCTAGATTTTGGGGCAGCTAGTTTATGATAGGCCAACCGAGGATTCTTATCTGCCCAGATAAATCTGGTAAATATACTGTGCAGTTCCTTAAACCAGCGTATGGGGATAAAAGAGTTGAGAAGGGATAAGGGGTAATAAATTCTAGGAAATACATTCATCTTAATGATGTTAATACTGCCCCATAATGATATAGGAAGTTTAGACCATCTGTCGAGGTCATGCATAATGACCTGTGTGAGAGAGTCCAGATTATCTTTGACCCACCTCGAGGGGTTACGAGATAGCCTTATGCCCAGATATTTAATTACTCTAGGAGTCCAACCTAAACCTAAGGGGCAAATATCACCCTTAAATACCTTGTGGTTTAGTGGGAAAAATAAGGATTTACTTGCATTCAACTCATAGTTGGATAACACACTGAACCTAGCTATTTCGTTCAGTAAGGGTAGTATTGATGAAACTGGATGGGAGAGATATATCAGCAAATCATCTGCATATGCAGTGAGTTTAATCTCATGACGCCCAACTCTGATACCTTGTATATAGATGTTTTGGAGAATGTTTTGGATGAGGGGTTCCAGATATAGGTTAAACAAGAGAGGCGACAGGGGGCAACCCTGCCTAGTGCCTGAATGAAGTGAGAAGCAGTCTGAGAAGGCCCCGTTAGCTGAGATTCTTGCTATAGGGGATTTATATAGTGCAGCAACCCAAGAAATGAATACCAGAGGGAAATTAAAGGCACTCAAAACCTTGAAGAGACAACTCCAATTCACCCGGTCAAACACCTTCTCGGCGTCCAAAGAGACCAAGCCTGCAGGGAAGTCAGCATCTCTGGAGGCCGAGAAGACATGGGATAACGTACGCAGGTGATCCGCTGAAGAGCGTCCCTTCATGAAACCTACCTGATTCATACCTATTAACTCGGGAGCACCACAGATAGCCTGTTAGCTAAAATCTTTGAGAGGATCTTGATATCCTGATTTAGGAGGGATATAGGCCTGTAGCTCTGGATGAGCTCAGGGTCTTTATCTGGCTTAGGGAGGAGCACTATCAAGGCTTCAAAGAGATGGCGATCAACTTCTGACCCAGATAAGAAGTCCTGGAATAAACTATTAAGTGTTGGCAATAGAAGATCCCGAAATGTTTTATAGAAAAGGGAGGAAAATCTACCAGGTCCAGGAGTTTTATCCGAGGGTAAACCACTAATAACCTCAGAGATTTCCCCCTGAGTTATGGGAGAGACCAGAGAGGCTATATAATGTACTGGGAGGGAGGGTAGATGTGAGTCCGTAAGGCACTTCTCCACACTTACTGGGCTGGGAGAGTACTCCATGGCCCCCTAAAGCAATTTATAGTATGCTGCGAACTCTTGAACTATCTCTGTGGGAGATGTTTTCAGGGATCCATCTACAGAAGCCTTGATTGAAAGGATAAATCTCACTGATTCTTGTTGTTTGATGCGAAGTGCCAAAAGGCGCCCGGCTTTCTCACCTTGGTCAGTATAACTAGCTTTAGTATGTATGATAGCTAACTCTGCCTTTTCTCGGAGTAGTTCTAAGTATTTATCTCTCAACCCTAGGAGCCTCACCTTGTCCTCCTCCGAGGAGTTAACCAAAACATTGGATTCCAGAGCCCGAATTTGGGACAACAAGGACAGTAATTTGCTCTCCCTAACTCTTTTCCTAGCCACCGAAAGGCTAATGAGAACTCCTCTCATGTAAGCCTTGAAGGCCCCCCATATACTGTAATATCTGGTTTTGCACTATTTTAAAGGGTTGAACAGAAAAAAGGCCTCAATGTGCTCCCTTATGGTATTGCAATAGTTATAATCTTTAAGCAGTTGGTCATTAAGCTTCCATCGTGTTTCTCTCTTTGGCACATCTTGAATTGAGAGATCACATAGCACCAGAGAGTGATTGGAGACAGGGCCAGGCTGTATCGATGAGGACTTAACCCCGGGCAGAAGAGTCTGAGAAATGAATATGTAGTCAATATGGGACTGTGAACCATGTACCAAATACCTGAATGTGAACTCCTTGGAATCAGGATTTAAGACACGCCAGACATCACAGAGCCCGCATTGATCCAGTAATTCTCTAAAAGCCCTCTGACCTGGGGAGATCCCCCCAATACGCCTCCCGACCTGTCAAGATTGGAATCTGCAACTTGATTAAAGTTGCCCCCCAGGATAATCCTTATGGGAAGGAAAGGCAGGATTGAATTTGTAAGTCTCATAAAGTACGTGGGATCATCAGCATTGGGACCATATATACTGCACAGTAGCAGAGGTATTGACCAGAGAGTACCTATAACTAAAACGAACCTACCCTCGGGGTCCCTGATAGTATGAGTTGGGATGAATGGAATGCCCCTGTTAATGATGATCATAACCCCACAGCTGTTTGAGGAGCCTTGCGCCTCATACACTGCCCCCACTTGTTGCCTCCTCACTTGTGAGGCTTCTGTTTCTAGTAAGTGCGATTCCTGTAGGAAAGTAACCTGAGTACATAAAAGACTTAAGTGTTTGAGAAACTGGTATTGTTTAGAATTTTTCCTGATCCCCTTGACGTTCCATGTTGCAAAAGTCACCTCCTTAGCCATCTACTTAAGGATTCTAAGGGTACTAGATTCAGCCTTGCACTCAGGGTGTGTAACACAAATAACCTAACCCCCCCCCCATTGCTGCTGTAAGGCTCTCCCACCACCCTAGCCCTCCCCCAGGAAGCCCCAATTCAAACCTCTAGTACACCCCCACCCCCAACAAGAGCACTGAGCCCTCTCCCCTCCCAACCCCACACTGTCGCAAGCAACTCTTAGCACAGCACTGGATCTTATCCTCCCTCCCACCCCCTAACGTATCACCTGCAAGTGGTCACCCTTATAGTTCAAAATACAAGGCAGTTAATAAGCTGCATTGCTGAGGGCATAGTGTCAACGAGCGGTCTCAGGCTTCCAGGGCCTACAAACATCTGCTGGTGAATCTACTAATGAATGAGAGAGAGAGAAATAGAACTAGATGCCATAAATGTGAATGTGAAAAAACGTCACTCGAGTCTTGAGAGGGAGTTGAAAAAAGCTTGTTCCCTACAGGGAACTACTTCTTGAACCAGAACCAGAGCGAAAATTAACATGGAGGGGTGAGCCAATCATCGAGATAAGAACCTGAAAAAACAGATCCGGATGAGAAGTGAAACAAAATCCAGAGATGGGAAACCTGTGGGAGTAACTACCTAGGGGTTGCATACCCCTAGCTCCGAGAAGCCTCCCCTACGAAACCAGTACGACTTAATACCTGAAAGCAGTCCCTCTCAAGGCTGGATGACCGGAGTTGCATTAAACGGGTGAGCCGCGCCCTCTTGTGGACACAACCTGATCCATCCCACCAGTCAAAGGTGCCCTGAAAGCCCGGAATCGCTCGAAAATCTGAGTTCCCATCCTGCAAAGACTAAACAGGAGGCATAACCCGAGACCTAGCCCTGTGTATTTCCCCTGGATACTGAGTAAGCGATGTTATATCAGATGCAGTTCAGAACAAACCCCGCAGGAGCCCCCCCAGGACTCTCCCTGTAACACTATTCCCACCAACAGGCCACGGCCTGTTAAAAGTAAAGTTGAGCCTCTACTAGTAGACCAGTTCTATTAGAGAGCATAAGTCAAGTGAAATCTGTCTCTAGAAAGAACACTGTCCACACAAAGATCCAAACAACAGTTCGTGCTGAAGTTGCAGCGAGCTCCAAAGATCAGGAGGCCTTCTCAGGTCATGTAAAACAGGTCTGGCAACGCCGACTTACGGTTTAGTAACGCAGCATCAGGATCCTCGAAATTAAGCCATGAGCCATTTACAGAGACTTGTAATTTTGCTGGGTACCCCATCCTGAACTTTAATCCGGACGCTATAATCAAGGATACAATCAGGTGGAAGGCTTTCCGTTTCAATCGAACTGAACCAGGGATATACTGAGAAATTCTCAGCTTCACCTTCTCCCATCTGACTTCTTGCAGGGCCTTGACTTTCTGTAGGAAATGCTGCCTTTCCAGATAGTTGAGAAAGCGGCAAATGATGGGGCGAGGAGGTACATCGGGTGGGGGTTTTGGTCGCAACGATCGGTGGGCCCATTCTATTATGTAGTTTGGGCCAAAGGGAGAGGGACCAATGACTTTTTCTACCAACTTCTGAATAAAGACAACGGTATTCTGGCCTTCTTCCTCTTCGGGGAGCCCAAGGATTACCTCATTATTTCTCCAACTATGGCCTTCCAGATCCTCGAGTTTTGCTTCTAATCTAGACAGCCTTTGTTTCATTAGTAGAAGCTCAGGATCCATGCTTTCCAACTTTCTTTCGATAGAAAATATTCGGGCAGTGTTGTCCGATACTGTCGTGGAGACTTCCTCTATCTTTCTGGAGAGGGACTTCAGGTTGATTGCCATATCTTTCATCTCCTCCCGGAATGGTTTAAATTCCTCTAAGAATCTATTAAGTGTTAGGGGTTCTTGGTCCCCAGCTTGACACGCAGGTTCCGGTTTGTCTGGGCCACTCGAGGCTCGGGATTTCTTCGAGGCCTTCTCGGGGGTGGTGGGGGGTATGTTTCTGCAGGGCTTTCTTCATGTAAGCCTCCATTTACCACACAGGAACCCAATACAGGAGCACACACTGTTCAGAGACAAGAAAAACTCTTGAGCAGAGGAGTTAGATGAAATTTAACGATATTAAATGACAATTTTGTATTCCGAAGGCAGGAGCTTAGCGGAGGAGCATCTACTCAGCACTCTGCAACACGTGATCTCCCTCCTTGAAGGACTTTTGTGTACATGTCACATGTGGCACAGGTCTCCTTGGCACTGTCACCTGCAGCTGTGGAGCACCATTCTCCTGTATCCTACCATGGCACCTGGCATGCCTTCGCTGGCAATATTCTGCCATCATGATGCCTTGTTGGGCTAGTGGTGCTGACATGTTTCCTGCTGTGAGTCTTTCAACACACTGCTATCAGAACATTGGCTCCTGTTGTTTGGTGGGGGGGCCTTTTATATGCTGCTACCTGCTTAGACCACCTTCACCCTGGTCTAACTTGCGCCACCTTGTTTTGTCATAGGTCCTTCCTCCATTTGTTCTGGAATGCCATTAGTGGCGTAGCTCGCATTTGTGCATGTCACATTACGCATTGGCACACAGATTCTTGGATGCAGGGTGGTTGTAAGTCCTGTTTGGCACAGTCTTTGAATCCATGGGCGCAACCTTCCCTCTGGAATACTGCATGTTGCATGTCACAGGCGCAACTGGCATTTTGCATCATTTGTCCAGGATGTATGTCACTTGTGACAGTCATAGTTCTTCTGGACTCAGGGCCCCTATGTCTTGGACTCTACTTTAGCTGGATAAATGTGGTTTAGTAAGTTGAAATTAATATTGAATACTTTAGAACTTACTAATTGGCAAAATGTGCTCAAAAATTCATGGATTCATAATAGAAAATGCCATTAGAATTCCACTTGTGTAATTTAACTTTCCCAACATATTTATCACCACCGAATCACCTTTCCTCCACTAGGATCATGGCCTTGCAATACCTATCAAACACTCCTGCAACAGTGATGCCTAGCATTATACTCTATCATAAATAAAGATATCCAAATATGTCTGTCACGATGGCCTTAGTCACAACTAGTTGTAAGACTTGGAGTCATTTGGTGCCACTGTTTTCAAATAGTACAAATATGCAAGTAATAATGCCCAACAGGGTGGGCAGTATTGGGCAATACCTGACCTCCCAGGGGTATAATGAGGCCCGATCCTGCAGGCAGAAGGCCTTATAGCCACTGGAAGGTCCGGTATTGCCCAATACCACCCACCCTGGAGGGTATTATTGCGTTTAGAAAATGGGCTATCAGTAACATTTTTAATAAATTAAAACAAAATAAAAACAATTATGAATACATGTTAAAAAGGAATAAAACTTCATTTTCTTTGTAAAGTAGTCCTTGCATTGCTATTCTTGGCTAGTAGAGGGAGTTGCCATTTAGGAGACATTTCAGTAGGCGTAATAGCTGTCCTGTTGTTTCATTGGAGTTGTAGTTTGTGCTGGGGGCAGCGCATAGTATTCAGCTTGTCAGCGTGGTTACAGAAGATTGGAGAGGAAAGAAATTAATATTGGGGAGAAAAAGAGCAGCATCACCAAGGGCTCTTTAAAAGAAAAACATGTTTATTTCAATGCAGCCACATAAAAAAACTTTTCAGTGAGAATATTAAACAGACTACAGATGTGCCCCAATTTCCAGTTGTAATGAAAAAGTGAAAGCCTGGTTAAGTTCCCATTAAAAAGAAAAATGTACATTACCATCATACTTACATGTGCATAGGTTTTAAAACTGGCAATTAAATATTGCTTTATAGGGATCTGCAAGCATCTCAAACTGTCTGACTGGTTTATACTACTTATAATCACCAAAGTTCAAAATTGACCGCAATTATGTAATATGAGAGGGAGAGAGAGAGAGAGAGAAAGTCGCTAAATAATGTGCACCTTCTGCAATGACCACAGCTTCCACTTGCATACTGTGTGACCCTAAGCAAGTCACTTAACTTCCTTGTGCTCCCAGGTCGCACCTGGAAACAAACTCCGGCTTAGTGTGCCTTTCCTGGTTAAACAATTTCCCCTTTCCCATTTCCCTATGTAAGTCTTTGAGTTTGGTGACAGTACATTTAACTTTTTTTATTATTGTATTATTTCTGTTTTTCGTAATTTCACTTGAGTTTGCGGTGTTAGGATCGGGAAACTGCAGCGAGGCTGCTGGCACAGTGAGTGTGATAGGGAGCATTATGACACAGCTGTAAACAGAGGTGATTTCTGTTTTGTGGGGGGGGGTGGTTAAATCAAATTCAGAAACTACTGTAGGTGAAATGGTTGTTTTCCTCCAGCGGGGAATTAGGATGAACTGTTTAAGATCCAGGCACTCTGGCAGTGGTACTTAATACTTGACATGCTAGTGTTGCAACTACAAACTGAGAAACAAAAAAAAAAGTTTTTTTTTCCACTCAGAGTAGCGCTTAGTACTCAAAGTGCTAGTAATAATATTTTAAAGTGAAAAAACATTTTGTTTTGTTATGGGCTGGAGGGGGAAGAGCTGGAGCATATCCCTTGCTAAGCAAGGGGCAAGAAATGGCTGCTGCTCACTTTGAAATGTGGTCCATTTGTGGGATGGGCAGAGTAACTTTAGGATTGCTACTAGACACGACACTGTTTCAAGTTACAGGTATTAGAAAAATAATAAGAAAAAAGTGGCAATGGCTTGCAGCAGTAGACTAAATGAACATGCAGACAGCTGGAGGATGGGAGTTGAGTGTCAGCTCTCGCTAAGCGAGAGAAAAAACATGGTGGCTATATAAAATTCAGCATTCCACTGGCACATTGCTATTGGTAAGCAGGTCAGGTTGGGACTGGCACTTTTAATATCCAGGATCTGTTGCCTGATAGATGCCCACCTTGCCAAGTCTGCCAGCCAATCAGAGTCCAGGATTTTTCAAGCCCATTTTCTAAACATTATTATTTACTGGGTTGTTAAAGAGTCAGCTGGTAGCACTGTACAGAAACATTGCTGCACATGCGTATGCTCCCACAGTCATTAAGTAAGTGAACTCTGTTGGTTATCAGCCATATTGCAAGAATTCAGACTAGTGCACAATGATGCCCATGACTATTCTTCATGGTTCATCACCTGACACTTGGTACCGATATACTTTTATTATGGAGCCTCCTCTGAATGCTACCGGATTGCCATTTTACCCAGCCTTTACCTTCCTCTACAATGGCAACTTAAGTGCATGGCTGGGCAAAATATATGGATATGGCTTCAACCAAAATATAGCAACATTCTACAATTACACAAAAGCTCATCAAATTCAACTTTAATTACTGATGTTACTTTGGAATCTTTGGCTGCTTATAACTTGGCCAGACTTTAAGCAAGAGATTAGAGTTCACACTCACAGTCTCTTCTTCCATACTGTTTTTTCTCCTGGCTAGCAGCTCATCTCACAGGGGTAAACCCTTTTCAAAGGGATATACCCTGATTAGGCTGACCCCAGCCATCTTTCAGCTGGCTACTGAATTTTTTAAACTATTTTCTTCCCTCCCTTCTCCCCTGGTGGGAGCAGTGCCTCTGTCAGCCTTGCAAAGCCGCAGCTTCCTCTGTAGCCAGAGAAAGCTCTTTGGCATAGCTGCAGGGGTCACTGCGTAGGGGGAACCTGTCGCCAATCCTCCCCAACCAAGATGCACTGTCAAGCAGCAGCTGTCTCAGCCATGGCTTACCTCCTGACATGAATTCCCGCGGCTCAGTTCTGAAACCCAGCTGATCAGCATGGCAGGATGATGCTCTGCTGCTGTGCATGGTGGTGGCTTTAATGCCTAATAAACAGGGTCAATGAACCTAACAAAATTCGTGATATTCCATTCTCTAGTTTTAAAGTTATAGGGGCTTCAAATTCTGCAGTTTGCATAATTATGAAATGTAATTTTAGAATTTCTGAATGTTTGGAGGATTATAGCTCAGTCACCTTTAAAGACAGAGATTTGAAACTTGGTACACTTCTGTATAGTGAAATTAGAAGATTGTGGGTTTTATTAAGGTTCTATCTTAGTGAAGGCCATTGACAGTTTCTTAACCTACCCCTCCATAGGCATACCAATAGCCTATAGCACTAGCTGGGTTTATATCGAGTAGTGTTCATACGCCAGGGGCACAGCTCCTGTGGGTGAGGTTTGTCTTGACCCACCACCTCTCACTCCTCTTCAATTCTTCCCTTTCACAATATCATCACACCTCCTTCTATCCCCCTTTTTCTGTGCTAATCCCTTGTGGAGTGTGCATCCCAGAAGGGTGAAGGCTAACCTAATCTCCAACCATCTCCCACTCCCCAGCCCCCTAATCTGGCAACATTCTCCTTTACTACCCCAAGTGTTAAAAAAGCAAACTACATATGTGTTGTTATGTTTTGTGTATACGTGTATTATTATGTATATGAGTATAAATTTAAGTGGGTGTGCATATGTATAAAAACATATATGTGTGTATAGGTATAATGCAAATTTGTATACAGTCTATATCTGGATGGCAAGTGTTACCTGTCTATCCTGCAAAAGAGTTTTGGTATCACTTTAAATGAATTTGGTTGTATGTACAGACTTAGTTCTATGTATATTTTTATTTCTATCTCATATTCAAAATTGGCCCCCTTTTCCCCAGGATGCATCTGGAAACAAGTTATTGTAGCTCAGTATGCCTTTCCTGGTGAAACTTTTCAAAATAAAATAAATAAAATTATGCTTCAAATGTCATTATTTACACAACCCCAACATTTCATCCTTATCTATATGGCTTTATAAAGGAGATTTTTTGCAGTCTGTAATATTAAAAATAATATGCATTAAATATACTGTAATACAAATAAATGAATGCAATTCCTTTGCTATATTAAGTTAAATTAACTTTCTGTAAAGCCTCTGTACCTTTAAATGTGCTGTAGACTTGTTATCAACAGGCTACAGCTGCTTTGTTTAATTTATCATAACATTTTTTTTGCAATAAATTACAGATAATGATGGCTTTAAACCTCCACATCTTGTTTACAACATTTTTTCATTTCACTACCACATAGGATTATACCATACCAGAGCCTAGTTTTAAATTATCTACGAAGTGTTTCACTCCCTGTAGCCTAACTGCTAGTCATGTTACTATCTTATATTTTTTATTTAAATAATTTCTCAAATGCATAGCTTCTTTCAGAGTTGCACTATAATACAGTCATGTCTTGAATTCAATATACTCCCTTATTATACTTTTTACATGTTATTTTCAGCTGTGTCCATGCTTCTAGCCATTTCTGCACTCATGTTATCACCTTTTTTATCACATTGTCATTTTTATGTTGAAATCAGCTGGTTAGAAAATCTCAATGCCTATGTGCACAAAAAACTTTAACCATTTTTACCTCTCTATTAATGAAACCCTCTCATTATCTATGTGCAACAGTTTTATCTTGTCTCCACTTTTGTGTGGTTGTGAGATTTTAGCTATAAAGAAAAGTAGCAGACATGCAGTCATTAGCTCATTTCTATTTTGTATGTTGTTTATTAGATTTAGAAGTGCTTTCCCTGGTTCCTATTAAAGGATAAAAGTGCTCCCCTCTTATGCTGGAATAAATAGGTTTGCCTCCTAAAAAGGCAGACTCAATTGTCCCTGGCCCTGAACAGTGGAGTGGATATAGGCAAGGGAAAAAGAGGCAGGGAAGGGGGGAGGGGTTGGGGGCAGGGGAGCTGAGCTAAGGACATGCTAATGAAGGAGAGAGATGGGCAAGGGGACTTCCACAAAAGAGGAGGAGCCTCATGACATCTCGCAAGGAGAGGGGAAGTTGATTGGGTGAGGGAAGAGAGAGGGGTGAGAAAAGGAGGGTTTAAAAGAGGCAAGCATGGCAGAGAAAGCTCACAATTTTGCTTCTGTAAAATTTCTTTACAGGAAAGCACATCAGTTGGCAATTGCCCTCATATAGCACATCAGTGTGGCAGCTGATTTTAATTTCTTTAGCTTTTAAGCCACTGAGAGATAATTTCGGTAGCTTGTTCATCCAGGCAGAGGTTTTTTGGATACCTACAGTGATTTTGTTGGTGAGTCAGTTTGTTTTGCTACTGGGGTAAGTAAAAAAGAGGTATATACAGATAGAAGGAAATATGCTATTGCGGGGCACCAGTATCACTGGTCATATCGCATGAAAGATAATGATTGAAGGCACTGTGGATTAAGAAGGTGATGCAGGGTAGATTTGAAATGTATTGGATTGTTGGAAACAGTATTGACAAGATTGAACAGGCGATGCCTGGTTTACAAGTTACAGTCAGCATGGTGGCTAATTGGTTTTGTCATGCATCCTGTACTGGGCGGCAGATCCGGAGTAAGAAATACCATTGTGGGAGTGAGGCTGGGACTGTGAGCTGAGTTTGGTGCTCAAGCTTAGTAACAATGTTGCTAGAGTTTTGGGAATGTAAGCCACGCTGGTAGGAATTTAAGGTAGGAGGCTGGTAGCAGCACCGCGCTCGTAATCACCGGGAGAGTTTGGTACCTTAGAGCTAGAACGAGGATTATTATGACCCATGTGAGGTTCGAGGGGCAGTGGGCCATACAGCTGCCTATGAGATGGAGGTTTGGGGGTTGAATCCTAGTTAGGAGCAGTTTTTAGGGGATACGGTCACGATCTTGGGAGCAGATCAGTGGACGAGATATAACGGAGAGAAGAGACACTCTGGCTGAACTGAAGCCAGTAATTTACTGTTAGAAGTAAAAATGTGTTCCCACGTGGAGCCGTAAGTTTCAGGTCCCAAAGGGCAAAAGTCAGTCTCTGCAACAGGAGTAACAGATGGCGGAATAGGGGCACTTTGATCACATTGGGGATTTCAGGGGACAATGGGTTTTCTTTTCCCACCGGGAGCCCAATGGGTGCAGCAATTCTGGCAGGATGTCAGCCCTCTGACCCACCGCGGGGTGGGGGCAGGAGGGTCCCAGATGCCTTGTTCCGGTTCTAAATAGACACATGGCTTCCAGGATGGGGGAGTTGTGTCAGCGGTTTGGCAGATGCCATTTTAGGTAAGGCAGGCGACCACTAGGGGGTTGCCATCTTAGATAAGGGAGACCGAGCTCCCGGCGGGGGATTGGAATGGAAAGTCATGAAGGGGACCGATTGCAAGATAATGTAAAGCCAATGGCTTAGTGGATGGGTCATTAGACATTGTTGTTAAGGGTACAGGGTTCAAGCCTTGTGGGAGAAAAATTTTCTTTTGGTGTTGCAGTTGATCTTGTTAGTGAAGACTATTGTTAAAGTGCCCATATATCCGGAAAATAGATTGTAGGTCCTGCGATGCTAGCTTATAGGAATGAATGGATGTTGTTAATAGAGACTATTATTAAAGTGCCCATATATTGGGAAAATAGATCATAGGTCCTGTGATGCTAGCTTATAAGGACGAATGGAGCAATTGACGGGGCACCTGAGTAGACAAGTACTTATATGAATTCCAGCCATTCTATGACATACTCAGAATGCACAGCAGGGTGGATGGACCATACATAGTCAAGGGCATGGAAGAATAGAGAAAACAAGCATAAAAAAAACAAAGGGGCAGGGGAGGGAATGAAAAAAACAAAAAACAAAAAAAAAACATAAAACATTAGATGTTAAAGTTAAGGTGGCAGGGGGAGAGTGCCTGAGGGGGGAAGACCATGATCCCCTATCCCGACAGCCATTTTAGAGACATGGTAGGCCACATGGCAGCCACTATTTTAAGAAGGCATACGGCTGGGGGGATTGCAGCTGGGATGGGGCAGACCTAGTGCATAGGAACTATAAATAATAATAATAAATAAATACAATAATACTATGCAAAACCGCTATAAATTGGGGAAGGGAGCCCAACTGGGTACAGCGATATATTGTGTTTCTGGCAGAATTCTGTTACTTGGTATGAGGGGGAAGACAGGAATGTACCAAAGGTTAGCGTTTTGTTAAGGTACTTGCTGAGGCACCCGAGTAGGACAGAACCTTTTGCAGCAGGCCGTCCCCAGGGGTAGGGAAGGTTAAAAGCACATGACAGGACCTGGGGGGAAAAACATAGCAAGGGGTTTCCATTGCAAAAAAAAAAAAAAGGGAAATAGGACAGGGGGACGGAGGTTTAGGACAATGAACCATGGGGACTGCCGGAGAGTCAAAAAAAAAAGTCAAATAAAACAGAAGACAGTTTATTTAAGAGTTTCATTGGGGACAGGGTAAGCACACTTAAAGAACCAGGGGAAGGGGTTCTGGGGGGGCATTTGAAAGAGAAAGTCTGTCATTTAAAAGTTAACAGTTTCTGCTTAATTTCAGCTTCAATTGGCAGAACCGTACAGCATGGCGCCCAAGAAAGGACCACCATTGAAGAGAAAGATTGCAGAATCTTTATGGACTATGGTGGTGAGGGGGCAACCAAGGCCCTGGAGGAGTATGGAGGAATGCCAGAAGGGGATAGAGAGGAAAGGGGGGCTGGGGAAAAAAAAGTGCACTAGGTGGGGTAGCAGGGGGGTGCTTAAGACTTATACTGCCAGAGGGGCAGCAGGCCCGGGCCACCACCGACACTGGTCGCAGAACCAGTCCCCTGGTCTGCTCCAACACCACAACCATCCATCTGACGCCACAGGCCTCCAGAATGGTGGCAGTGCCTTCCTGCTCCTACAGCAACTCCCAGTCTGCAGTGTAGTCGCCATCAATGAACCCACTAGCTCAAAGCATGGGTGGGGCTGTCCCCTCAACACAAGAAGGAGGGGCCACACATCAGAGGGTACTTCTACATGATGTGTAATGGTTGGTAAGCACCTGGGGGGAAGAAGTGGGGTGTTCAGATTGCAGGGTGTCGGGGAGGGGAGTTAAGCCAGAGAAAATGATAGAGCCAGGAATGAGTGGGTCCTGGGGGGACTCAGAAGCCTCCATATGTTATGATCTTTCCTTTTACAGTTGTGCTTGAGCTGAAAATTGAAGGTTACCATGCTTCTCACAGGCTGCTGAACCCAAATACAATCACAGGGTCCGCATAGGAAATGTTTAATTCAGGTTATGCTACTAAAATAAGATAGGGCAATCATTACAGAGCATCTTTCCTCAGGCAGGTTATCTTGGCAGTAAACACTGATAGTTCAAGGCAAATGGAAAAGCAGGGAGATTAGTGGCAAGGTTTGCTCCCATGTCTCACTCACATAGGAATCTGACCCAGTTTAGTGAAAGAGATGGGTATGCGAGTGGGTGGAGTGGGGAGACGGAACAGTGAAGTGCAAAGCTGTCGGTGGACTGCAGGCATTAGTTGAAAGGAAAGGCTGGGTCAATACAACAGAGGCCCAGCAGGATAGATGTGAGGCAGTTTGAAACAGTGGGGGGTTTTGTCAGCCCACAGGTCTGGACAAAACCAGACACATATATATATATATATATATATATATATATATATATATAGATATATATATATATATATATATATATATATATATATATATAGATATATATATATATAAAACTAATTGTATAAATAAATAAGCTAATAAATGGTGATGTTAGCGGGGTACCGACGGCACCACTCAGGAAACAATCAATAACAGACAATAATCCTTTCAATCCAGAAGGCGAAGTAGGCAGGTAAGAATGACAGACAACATCCAGGGGAGGTGTCAGAAGCTAGGTTCCCCTGGGGACTGGATGTATAGGCGGGCTGAAGCAACAGATTGAAGTGCAAAAAAAAAAGGGGGCAATCATTTTTTCACTCATCAGACAGAACTGCCAGGGGGCTGATGGGACAACCAAAATGAGAGCAGCTATCCCGGGAATTTTTCAGTGGATAAGAACATTTCAAAAACTATCCGTGGCATCTGGTAGATTAGCAGAACGACGTTAGTACCCTTTCTGCACCCAGGCTAGACCAGTTCAAGTTATCAAGTAACGAATAATGGGGGGGCCACTGCGTGGTATGTCATAGCCACTAAGGCTCACTCAGATGGGACATGGTGCCCAGTGAAGACTTTGCTGAAGTTTCATTGCCTCCTGCCCACCCAGCAAGAAGGAGAAGGGGGAGAGGGTTTGTTTGGGGGGGTTTGGATGGTCTGTCAAAAGTGCATGACAGTAGGTGTCCGGTATGGACATTGGTGGACTGCCAGAGGTGGATGGCAGATGAAAAAAAAAGGGGGGGAGGAGGGGAAGGAGGGAATGATAAAGGAATATGTTGAAAAGAAGACACAACTGAAGGAGAGAAAAGCGGTATCGGTCTACACTGTTACCTACAGGAAACAGAGGAGAAGATGGCACCCAGGTTTTCACTGAAGAAAAGGTGACGAAGAGGAAGAAGGGGGGGTGATTGCATAACTTGCCCCTGTGGTGTTTGGCCCAGTGGGCCACCTTTAGACATCTACCCAGTGTTAGCCATATGCCCTTACAGTCTAAGGGAAACAGAGTGTTGTGCACTATATGCTCTGTATAATAGGCTACGTGCAAGCTGCAGGAGGTATAAAAGAAGGAAACGCCTAAACTTTGGGGGGGGGGGGGCAGGTCAATCATTTACATTTGGGCTTCACAGTATAGGAAAAAGAAATGGGATTCAGACTGTTAGCAGAGCATAATTACTGTAATAGTCAGTTGACAACGTACAATGAGTAAGGGGGTGTAGGGAGTAGCACAAGGACCGACAGCCCTTCCAGAGGTGTGATCATATGGTTCCCATGTTTGGAGATAAGGAAATCAGTTGGATGCAGGAAATAAGAATGGGGCAGCACCGCAGCATAAATATCACATGTCTGCCCAGGCACAGCAGCATATAATCAAAGGGTTTCTCCTGGGCAACTGGGGGAATAGGAGCTCAGGCTATGTAGCCTTGGGAGAAGGGCAAGCAGGTAAAAGGGCAAGTGGGTATACAGCAACCAGCTGGTTCCCACAGTGAAGAATGGTGGGGAAACCCAGCGGTCCTTCCTCCCAGCCTTTCCTGGCAAGTCCAGAAGCTGCGGTTTCATCATGGGGACCAATTCAACAAGGAACAGCCAGGGACATGGGACACGGCTAGGTCACGGGTGGCTCCTGGCAACCATAGTGAAGGAAGGATTTTGTATCCCAGGGAAGGTCGTGGTGGTAACTCCTCTCTCCCCATATGGAGAAGGCAATGACAGAGGTTGCTGAGGAAAAGGGGGCAGAGCAGGAGAGGGAAGAAAAAAAATATATATATATAGGCCGGAGGGGCTGGTAATTAAGAAGAGGTCAGATGAGTGACCTGCAGGGGATTCATTACTATGCAAAGCTGATGGGCAGGATGTGAGTTGCCATTTCAGGAGATGAGTTTAAAAAAAAAAAAAAAAAAAAAAGGAAGGAGGAGGAGAGCACCTACTTGGAGGGAAGCCCACTGTCCATCACAAACTGGAGGTGGGCTAGTGGAAAAAGAAAGGTGTAGGTGCGCAGGAGAGGGGCAGACTGCTTAAGGTGGACAGCAGGTCTGCCAGAACTGTGGAAGGTGGATGGTGGGGGGAGAGGAAAGGGGGTGGGATAATTTGACTCAGAGGGCCACAGAAAAACACCAGACAGATGAGTGGTATGGGTTTACATCCATACCGAACAAGAGAGAAGAAAATGAAGAGAGCGCCCTCCCCAGGTGTATGTCTAGGGGTCGAGAAGAGGAAACAAGAATGAAAATGTGGTTATGAATATTGTGGCAGCTCTCCAGATAAGGGGGTGAGATAGGCAAACAATGAAGAAAATGTGGTCTATGGAAATTGTGTATAGTAATGATAATAAGGAACATCAGTTTGTAAAATATGATGATGGAAATGTTGTGGGAGTGAACTTTTGGCAAAGAATATAATAAATTAATTGCCAACTGACCATCCACACAATTAGTAGTCTGTGTTTTCATTGGACAGGGCTCTAGGGACAAATAGGTTTGCCTCCTAAAAAGGCAGACTCAGTTGTCCCTGGCCCTGAACTATGGAGTGGATGTAGGCAAGGGAAAAAGAGGCAGGGAAGTGGGGAGGGGTTAGGGGGTTGGGGAGCTGAGCTAAGGACATGCTAATGAAGGAGAGAGATGGGCAAGGGGACTTCCAGAAAAGAGGTGGAGCCTCATGACATCACGCAAGGAGAGGAGAAGTTGATTGGGTGAGGAAAGAGAGAGAGGGGTGAGCAAAGGGCAGGGTTTAAAAGAGACAAGTAAGACAGAGGAAGCTCACAATTTTGCTTCTGTAAAATCCACCCACCCCAGGAAGAAGAAGGAAAGCTCCGTGGTGGAAAAGGAAAGGTGTAGGTTCGCAGGAGAGGGGCAGACTGCTGAAGGTGGACAGCAGGTCTGCCTGGACTGCCGAAGGTGGATGGCAGAGAAGAAGAAGGGGCACAACTGAGCATCCACACAATTAATAGTCTGTGTTTTCATTGGACATGGCTCTAGGGACAATGGTGTTTACAGAAAGAACACTTTCGACTCCCTGCTCCCTTATGAACCCACATGCACCTTCTGCCTTCATGGTGATGCTGTAACATCACTGTGATGCACGTGGTGGGCAGAAGCATGGCAGTGTCCAGTTGCTAGGCAACTGCAAACAATTCTGGTGTTTGGGGACTGATGGAAGATACTGAGTGGATTCTTTTGCACTGTTGTACTAAGGTATGTAACACTATAACTTATTTCCTGAAAACTTATATAACTTCACATCTCAGTGCTTTTTTATGCACATATATTGTTCTGACTGCATAACTACTATTGCCAAACAATGTGAAGACTGACCATTTCCAACAGCTCATTTGCAGCACTTGTATAGATCTTGGTAAAGTAATCATACCAAATGTGGTGCAATTTAGACTTTTTAAATTAGACAAAAATAACTAAAATCAAGATTTTGTTGAAATTTGCAATATTTTCAAGGAAATTTCACAGAAGCAAAATCTGCATTTTGCCAGAATTTTGCTGCCTGAAGATACATTTTGCCCAGCCCTGTTCAGTATATGGGCCTGCTGCTGCATTGTTCTTTCTATTATTAATTGGCATGTAGTGTAGCATTGTTTGGGTACCCATCACAGGATGTAACAAAGGAAGATGCTTGACACATACCAACACGGCATTTCTTTCTTGTGCATACTGTCCTTAGAACCACGTGTTTTGGGGGGTATTGTATGTACTTTCAAAAATGAATTAAAACAAAGAATAAAACAAAACCATACAAATCAATTTAGGACCTTTTTTATAAGTGGAACAGCACCCCTTAACACAGAGGTGGGCAACCTGTAGCCTGAGGGACACATGCGTCCCCCAAGGAGTAAACGTGCGACCTCCGTGTCCATCACCTCTGAATTTCAATTGCATTTCACCGATAAAAAAAAGCTTTACCTTAAAATTCCAATGCTGCTGCCACAAACTGCCATAATTCCCTGACGTAATCCATCTCGCGCACCATCCCCAATGACACCACACCTACAATTATGTGCCAATTAGGTGCTGCTGGCATTTTCAAACCCCCTGTTGTGATGCAGATGAGCCATGGATACATGTATTTACTGCAGACAAGCCATGGCTAAATCGTTAGTGAGAATGGGATGTCAATTGCAAAAACAAAGGTGAAAGACCCTGTTTTGAAACACGCTACTTCTGGTGCAGAGATTTAGTGAACATAGGAAAAAGGAGGTATGTTATTTAATATTGGATGCGCTATTTTCTAAATGATAGCTAAAGAGCTAGCCTGGGGAAGACTGGGGAAGATATGCTGCTTCTTTACATTAAGCATTTCTGTTGTTTTAACACAGAGCTGTACTTGTGTTTGTGTCAGAAAATTATGTTTGGGCATTATCGTAATAGCTGATTTTTGTTTATTATTAAATATGAGTTGTTACTTAGACATAATTAAGTTAATTAAGGAATTGGGATAGGAAATATATGTTTGTGGTCAATGTTTCATTAGTTGTAGTGCACCAATCCTTAAATAAAGTTTTTTGCATTCAAATCTGTCACTTCTGATTGATTATGAGGTGAAAAGGGTCTTGTCCTGCTCACGCAGCTGTACTTGTGGCTTTCTGGTTATTTTAGGTTGCCCAACACTGCCTTATCATGTCTGGGCATGCTAATATATGGACTTCTCTGGTGGCTGAAGGCACTCAGTAGGTATCCCATGAGGTGGGCGCATGGGAAAGGGCGCCATCCATAATAGTGACTCCTTTCCGGCGCAGTCCCTCACAGCAATGGGAGGGTAGGGCGACAGGATGAGGGGATGGGCGAACTGGGCTAAAGGATATCACTATGTTTATGCATGTGCCGGGGGGGAGCAAGCACAGCGAGCATGGGGCAGAGGAGCTGTAGGGGGTGGTGCTGTGGTGGACTACCGAGCTGTGTCATGGTATTGGGGGTTGGATTGTGGTTGGGGTGGGTAAGGTTCCGGGTTCGGGTCCTGGCATTGGTGCGATTTTATTGTGCCCGGCCCGAACCTTTAGTTGTTAATGCTTTCACCCTCCCCCAACATGCATCCCCCTGGAGTTGAGAATCCTTTAGTAGGGGGTGCGGGAGGTGAAGCCACCTGCGTGGGTGGGTGTGGGGGGCAGCTCCCCCACACAAAGCATTAAAATACATGTCCCGGCACTGTTGTCCTGTGCACCAAAGATGTCAGAGCGTCGAAAATGTTTTCGGCACTCTGACTGCACAATAACGGTGATCACCTTTAGACTTTTGACGTTATCACATAGAACTCACTCAGCATATACCTTGTGATTCACAATGCACTCAAGGTGTCCATATATCACTGAGAAACAGGAAGTTATGGCAGTTCCAAGAAATAGGTAGTCCAAGCAGAGTACTATGATACTTCTTTTTTATTGTGCTGGGCAAACTCACCAAAACAAATCAGCACTACAGGAAGCAAGTTGACTTCCATATATCAGTGCATGCCTGGAAACTTCAGCAGATGTTATTTCATACATATAAATTACATGATATAATACATGGTTGGGCCCTTGCACCCATATAAAAAGTGAGCATACCTTTCCCCATATATGATGGTAGCCAATTAATATATATGAAACCACTTATCTACTTTCACTGTATTTTGTTATAATACCTTAAAAATGCATCAGCAGGGCCACTGGAAAAGCATAATTTTTTTTACATATATTGCTGGGATTTTGCTGGACTTTATATGTTTTTTTGCCAGTATTTTGCAGGCTGCTGCACGTGCATTTTCCTCTGTAAGGTGCAAATATGAGTTTTCAATTTCAGTTGCTTTGTGATGGATATTAGAGACAACCAGAAAAAGGTATAATATTTTATTAAACACACACACACACGGAATGATTCGAAAAACAGTATACATTATAGCAATAGCATAATTTTCTCAAATCAGAAGTATAATAAACCAAACAATAAACAGTATTCTACCGTAAAAGTATAGTACCACCACCTCCACCACTGTTGAGAGATCAAGAAAGTATTTTCACATCATAGAAAGAGCAGTAACTGTTATCCAACTGAGATTGACAATAGCCTTGGAATTTCTTATTGTACTTCAACATAAGAAGCATTCTAACATTGTCACTCATCAAACTTTGGCGATTATCTTTTGAAAGATCTGAGTACAGTGAAAAAGTCAGTTCAACATCCACGGTGCTTACGGGGAGCCAGATATATATTTTTGCCACTGCAGCAAGATGTGGCAGTGAATCACTTTGTGCTTCCCACAACTTAGCAATATTAAAATCATTACTGGTCATTGATTATGAAAGAGTTCTGTATACATGCCACTCAAAGTTTGAAACACTGGCAAGACATGGTATCTCCTGGGTGTATTTTGATTTTTCTTTGTCCAGTGTAGGCAGCTGCTTGGGGTCAAAGATTCAGGCAACTTTGAATGTGCTGAGTGAGGGATGGGATTTTAAAATTTGGTCCAACTTCTGACTGCTGTCCGACATAACCTTCTGAAAAAGGTTGACAATTTTCACTTTCCTGATATCTGGACAACATTTCAACTGTATTTGTTCTGTATTCTGTTTCCCCTGCTATGACACAGAAGTTCAAAAACATGTACATTTTGCATGCTTCCAAATATGGAGTGTCCCTGTGACTGGCTGTTAGACTGTAACTGTTCAATATGGTTAACTAGTTTAGAATAATGTTCTGACCCAACTATAGCTTGTATCACCAGCTCTGTTGCTTTGTCTTTTAGCAAGCACTTCAGGCGCTTCAAGGTTGCTGCATCAGCTGGCAAGGTTTCAACAAATTCTGTTAAAATGGGCAAATAGTCTGCCAAATATTGAACAGCATTCACCAAGGAGCACCACCGAGTTAGCACTGCATATACTGGCATCTTGGGTACAATTCCATGCTTTGATTCCTTGAATGCAAAGTACTGCTGCCTATGCATTGGTCTCTGGCAATAGATTTTCTTAACAAGGGAAACAACAGTGTTTAAGTTTAAGTTCAAGTTTATTCACAGGAAAGCTCCATTGAGCATGCTCATTTAAAAGGAGGTGCTGTTTAAGTTTAAGTCTTCCAATGTGTTAGCTCAGACCTCTAAGACTAAATTGAGGAGGTGGGCAATACAAGTGGCATACACTGCATTTGGTAGGACACAGGACAGCACAGCTGCAAAAGCCTTGTGCATATAATTTGCACTGTCCATGACTATGGCAAAGACTTTACTGAAGCTCACGCCATTGGTGTTTAAGACTTTCAGCAGGGCTTGGGATATGGTGATGTTGTTCACATGATCCAAAAACTCAACACCAGTTGGGAGTGGCTGCTCCCCAACATTCAGTAAAGGCTGGGCCAAAATAGCCAACATGCTATGTCCATAGGCTTCTGTTGTCTCGTCCAGGAAAATGAAGAGGTCTTGATCCTCAGCTGCCTCTCTCAGGGACCATTCATGATCAGGCTGAAATTCTTGGAAGTATGTGCTCCGAAGTTGTGCTGGCCCAGGAAGACTGCTGTCTTGTTTTGTGCATTTCTTTAAGAAGTCTTGCAATCCAGAAGCCTTTTCAAGTGGGAGGTCTGCATGAGTCAAACAGCGAACAAACTCCAGCACAAACTCCTTCTAATCAAAGGATGTTTCTGTTGCTCAATTGAAACAAGAAGTCAGTGACTTCTGGCATACAGGTGTACCTGGAAAAAAATGCAATCAAGGTACAATATTTTACAGGGAAAATAAACTGCAGGCAAGCCCAGTGGCATGGAGGGCTGAGGTGCTGTATGTCTTATTTCTTGCCACACTAGCAACCTCTGTTCGGGAACAAGTTCGGGTTGCCAGGGGTCAGCGAGGAGGGAGAGGATTTGGTGACTACCTGACTGATCTCCTCTTCCCAGTGGTGGGGAGATCTGCTGTCTTGTTCCTTGGCTGCTGCCTGTTGGAGGCCAGGTGGTAGTGTTGAACTCAATCAGCAAGGAAGGGGGACGCATGCACGAGGTGCATGTGCACCTCCTCACACATGAGCCACATAAGCCATGGCAAGGGGTTAAAACCAGAGGCTAACAATGGTGACCATGTATTTCCTGAAGCCTGGCCTGCCTGCCCTCATCCTGCTCTGTCGCTAGCTCAAGGAGACCCCAGACTGGATTATATGAACTAGAAAAGGGGGAAGACAGTCCTCCCCTTCCTGACCTCATCATGAATGGGGTTCCAAGGTGTCAGAGAGAAGGGAGAAGGGAGATGAACTAGGGAGGCAGGGATAGGGCCGATACTAGCTCCCAAATGTGCACCCAGGTGGGGGCAAACAGAATATAAAAAAAATAAAAGAAACTGTAAATATAAGTGTGAGTAGTACTACATTGCTGGTTTTTTCCTTTCTGCTTCTTTTCTCTCCAGATGTTTCTGCGACCTGATATGCATGTCAACTGTATGAAGTTAATGGTGTGGGTGCAAACAAGACAAAACAACAGTCCTACATCCTCATAAAGATCCTCCAGATACAACTTGACTAGATCGCGGACATGCACAAAATAGGAGACATGACGCTTCTTGGCCTCTTCGCATGAAAGACAGAAGTGCTTTGGTGGTGCTGATGTGGATATGGTGTACTTTATTAACTAAAACAAAATAATATACCATAAAAAACAATTAAGTGTTGAAAGAGAGTTCCACTGCACAGAGGGAGGATAGCATTCCTAGGAATGCTTGATCCTCCCATATCACACCTCTGGCTTGCATCCCATGATGTTTTAAGCTGGGCAGTTTTGTTTCAAAATCTGAGTTCCTGGCATTGCCTTGTCATGGTGCTGAGCTTTCCCATGGACTCAACTAGTAGTCATGGATCCAAAGACTCCAGAAATTCTGTTTTTTCTTGCTACCTCTCATTTTTTTTTAATCTGGGTACCATATAGACCACAGGAGCAAGGGTGCATGTGTGCCAGTCGGCCCAGCCTGTTCATCCATTCTCCATCAACAAACCGCAGGAGCAAGGGACGGACCAAGCTGACAGGCATACATGTTAAAAAAAAATTGCCCTGTGTCAGAGGTCAGAATAATTTTATCAAACATGTGTTCCAGTTAGCCCAACCTGTCCAGACTCCATCCTTTATCAAAAACAAACTACAGGACTGAGGGACTGACCCAGCTGACTAATATACATTAAAAAAAATGTTCTGTGCTAGTTGGTTCAGCCCATGGCCCATGACCTGCCCACCATTAAGCAGAGGCCAGAACAATTTTATCAAACATGTGTGCCAGTTCGCATGGCCTGCCCCGACTCCATCCTCCATCAACAACAAATCACAGGACTGAGGGACTGACCCAGCTGACTGATACTTTATACGTGTTACAAAAAATTGTTCTATGTCAGAGGCCAGAACAGCTTTATCAAATATGTGTGCCAGTTGGCCCTGCCTGCCCCGACTCCATCCCCATTAACAACAAATCACAGGAGGAAGGGATGGACCAAACTGTCTGTCACACATGTTAAAAAAAGTGTTCTGCTCCAGTCGGTTCAGCTCATGGCCCACTATCCATCCACCATTAACCAGAGGCCTGAACAATTTTTTTTAATCATGTGTGCCAGCCAGCATGGCTTGTCCCACCATTCTCCATCAACAACAGACCACAGGAACAAAGAACGGACCCAGCCAACTGGTATACACGTTAAAAAAAAATGTTCTGTGTCTGTTGGTTCAGCCCATGACCCATGATCTGCCCACCATTAACCAGAGGCCAGGACAACTTTTTTAAACATGTGTGCCAGCTGGCTTGACCTTCCCTGATTCTATCCTCGATCAACAACAAACCACAGGAGTGAGGGAATGACCATGTTTCCTGGCATACATGTTAAAAAAATTGTTCTGTTCCAGTCTGTCCCTGTCCACACACTGCGAGACACCTTAGTGGTGTGAGGCAGTACTGGCAGGGAGGACTCTGTGTGGGCATTCATTTAAACAGAGGAAAAGGACTGAAAATTTAATTTAGTAGAGCTGTAAACAGCACTAAGCTCCCACTGCTGATGGATGGTATGTGGGTATTGTAGTTCTTAGCTACATCAAGAACTACTACACATCCGGTCGGCAGTGGAGCGAGTGCAAGTACTAAAAGTTGTGTTAGTGTTTTAGCAATTCTCTAACTGGCTATTGCACTTTTAAGTGCTGCTGTGTTTTGGGGGTTATTTCCATGAGCTTTTTCTGCTCTGGGGCTCTCTATTAGTTAGGTACAGGTGTGTCCTGGGGTCCTGTAACTTCCGGCTCTGTTTTTTAAAAAGAGCACTCCATGTGAGCCCTGGTATACCCTGTCCACATGCTGCAAGACACCTTAGTGGTGTGGGGTAGTACTGGAAAGGAGGACTCTGTGTGGGCATTCATTTAAATGGAGGAAAAGGACTGAAAATTTCATTTAGTAGTGCTGTAAACAACACTAAGCTCCAACTGCTGATGGATGGTGTGTGGGTATTATAGTTCTTAGCTACATCAAGAACTATTACACATCCGGTCGGCAGTGAACTGAGTGCAAGCACTGAAAGTTGTGTTAGTGTTTTAGCAATTCTCTAACTGTCTATAGCACTTTTAAGTGCTGCTATGTTTGGGGGGTTATTTCCATGAGCTTTTTCTGCTCTGGGGCTCTGTTTTAGTTAGGTACAGGTGTGTCCTGGGGTCCTGTAACTTCTGGCTCCATTCTTTAAAAGGAGCGCTCCATGCGAGCGGAGCCAGCACGGGTAGAGCGTGCATGCTACACGTGCGAAGATGCACGTTAAGACACACGTGTGTGTCAATCAATCAATCAATTAATTAAATCTTTATTTATCCAGGCGAACATCATTGAGCACAGCTCATTTGCAAGATGGACCTGGTAAGGTTAAGGTTCAATTTACATAGTTACAACAGTTATACAAATGCATACAAAATGATCTATTATATACAGAGTTCAAAAACCACACTGTCTAAACATACATCCTAAGCACAGTATTCAGTACTTCATTGTTTAACATAGAATAATAGAGGACAAGAGGAGAGGGAGCAGGAGTAGATTGCCTAGTTGATGGGGAACGTAGAAGGTGATATTAGTTTATAAAGTGGATGAATAAGTGATGCCTGAGAAAGGGCTGGGGCCTGTACTGGGGGTTGAATGACAGGGGTATAGGGCTATGATGTATATAAGGAAGAGACGGGAGCTGGATGAAGGGTGGGGTGTAATGCATCTGAGGGGTGGAGGCACTTGAAAGGGTGGATTCATTCCATGGAATGACTGTCTGAGGAGGGGGAAGGATAAGATTAGCACTACTATTACAATACTCTAGTACTTGTGGAAGCAGTTACATTTTTCTTGGATAAGCCTCGAATACAGATGTTTGAAGGATGTAACTGTTATGTAGCTGCTCAATTTCAGGGTCTTCTGTGTCATATTCCATAATGTAGATAGTATGTAGCTGATAGCAGTTCTCCGTGTCGGTATTGAAATTGGGCACTTTAAGCATGATGAAGTTGAGGCTTCTTAGGCATATTTACTTGCTGTGATTTGTGTGAAGCAGTCTGAAATATAGTTTGGAGCTTTTAGATAATGCCCTATATGTCCATAGTATGGCATTCCTGTTTCTTCTGAAATGGAGTGAAGTCCATCCAACTGCAGCATAGAGTGAGCAGTGGTGAGTGCTGAGGGGAAGATCTGTAATGAACATCAATGCTCTATGGTAAAGTGTGTCCAGTTTGTACAGATAAGAGTTAGGGCAGCGACCATACAGGAAGTCTGCATAGTCCAATACTGAGAGAAATGTGGCCTGGACCAACTTCTTTTTAGAATCCCTATTTAGAAAGCATGTCAAGCGGGGAAAGCAGGCAAGCAGCAGAAAATATTCCATTTAAATAACCATGTAGCAAGGAATAACTAGCCACGTAGTAGGAAAGGTTTGTGGAAATGGAGTGTATCATTGTGGAACTGAAATCGGGTTTGGTAGGACTGAAATGCAACAAATGTGAGATGTTCTCTATTAATGAAACCACAGGGTTCAATATATTTATATGTCAAAAATGTCAGAACCCACCCCCACCATCTTTGGTAGATAATATATTTAGGGAAGCTCCCAACTATAATTCACATGAGGAACAAAATACTATGAATACAAGTGAGTCAATAAGTGAGGAGTCTGAACAGGTGTTTATATTAGGAGATTCTGTGATAAAGTATGCAGACAGATATTCTGCAAAGGGAAACAAGTTAAATACAATAACTTGTTCTTATAGAGGTGCCAAAATAGGAGACATCTCACAAATGCTTCCGGGTATATTGAAGGACATTAGTGCACACATAAAGCTCCTTGTCCAAGTTGGAACCAATGATCTGGGATATAGAACTGTCTCTGACACAATAGAGGACACCATTAGGATTCATGAAGTTGCTAAACCTCTTAAAGCAAAAATAATAATTTCAGAAGTATTACCAGTGCCAAGGGCAAGTAAAAGTAGATCACTTAAAATCAAGCAATATAACAACTGGCTGAGGAAATGGGGTTGTGAAAATGATGTAAAGTGTCTAACAAGCTATAAAGAGTACATTGACAGACCAGATCTTTATAGCCAGGATGGTTTACATTTAAATAAAAAGGGGACAAGAAAGTTGGGAATTAGATTTTATGAGGCAGTTTCAAAAAACATGCAGACAAGGGGTGTTGGGATGGGTATGTGCCTGGAATTAGAATGATACCATTAGTGTCAAAGAAAAATAAGAGATGCAAGGATGGGATGACTTGTTTAGTATTGAATGCAAGAAGCTTGAATTCCATTAAAATGGTTGACCTCGAGTGTACCTTGATAGAGAATGAAATTGACTTCACGGCTATAACAGAGACCTGGTGGTCTATTAAAGACACTAATAATACCTCTATAAATGGGTACAAACTCTTTAGACATGATAGAGCATTGAAAAAAGGTGGTGGGGTAGCATTATTTGTTAAAGATGGTATAGATTGTAAGCAGGTTGACATAATTCATACATCAAATTTATACGATGAGTTATGGGTAAATATTTATCTGCTGGGAGGTAAACAGCTGAGGCTGGGTATAATATATAGGCTCCCTGACATTGACATCTCGAGTAATAATGAGTTGATTCTTTCCACTGAAAAACAAATATCTAATAAGAATGTTTTGTTAATGGGTGATTTCAATGCCCCTGGTATTGAATGGAACCATGGTACATCTAAAAATAGCCAGGAGCAGGAACTGCTAAACCTCTGCTATGCGAATGGGCTGATACAATTAGTTGATGGCCTTACCAGGCTCACAAATGTATTAGATTTGGTATTAACAAATAATGCGGATAGTGTTAATGCACTTGAAATTAGAGAACCCTCAATTTTCTCTGATCATAACATTATTTTTTTAAAAATATTGTAATTCTCCAGTGAAATTAAATGGTAGGACTGAAATAAGGGATTATCATAAAGCCTATTTTGACAAAATAAGACATAATTTAAATCACTGGAATTGGAATTCTAATGAGGACACAGTTGGAACATTATGGGTAAAAATAAAGGAGCATATATTAAAACTTGAAAATGATTTTGTTCCCCTACAAAAATATTATAATAAAGTGGGGAAAGCTCCTATTTGATATACAAATAAAGTACACAAGCAGTGTATTAAGAAAAAACAAGCATATCGAGCAATGAAGAGGGACAACAATCCATTTAATATATATGCCTATAAAAAACTGTTAAGTTACACTAAAAAGGCAATAAAAAAACAAAAAGGAACCCTTGAATTTAAGTTTGCCCATACAAAGGATAACAGAAAGGCTTTCCTTGCCTATATTAATAATAGAACTAATAATAGAGAGGTGGGCCCTATTAAAATACAAGATCAAGAGATAAGTGACCCACAACAAATGGCCATTGCCTTTAATAAACATTTTTGCAATGTATACCATAGGACTATGACACCAATCTCGAGTCAGGACCATACAGATGAAGCTACTCATTTCCCTGCTATAATGTCAAAAAGTGAAATAATGGATAGGTTGAATAAAATTGATATTTCTAAATCTGCAGGACCAGATAATCTGCATCCCAAAATTTTGAAAGAAATAAAGGATTGGCTAGTTGAACCATTGTATAAATTATTGTCTATGTCATTGATAACTGGGGAGGTTCCTGGGGATTGGAAAAAGGCCAAAGTGGCGCCAATTTTTCAAAAAAGGGAGCAGGATGGAGCTAGGAACTTATAGGCCTATATGTCTAACTTCTATTCTGGGTAAGATTTTTGAATCATTATTAAAGGATAGGTTGGAAAGGGACCTAGAAAATAAACATATAAATGATAATACCCAACACGGTTTTAAGAAAAATAGATCTTGTCCATCAAATCTGCTTATTTTCTATAATAGGGTTAGTAATATGTTTGACAATAACATCCCAGTGGACGCCATTTATTTGGACTATCAAAAAGCATTTGATAAGGTCCAATATTCACTTTTGATAGATGAAATGGTGAAATTGGGTATTAATAAATATATTATCAATTGGGTAAGAAACTGGTTGTATGATAGAACCCAGAAAGTAAAACTGAGAGGCTATCTCTCTGAGCAGGGATCAGTTGGCAGTGGGGTATCTCAGGGATCTGTCCTGGGGCCAGTTTTGTTCAACCTATTTATATACGAAATGAATGATACACTAAAAAATTATTGTATTAAATTTGCTGATGACTCTAAATTGTGTGCCATTGTAGGCAGACAATTTGAAGAAGGTAAATGAATTACAGTATGACTTGTTATAACTACAGAGATGGGCAGACCAAAATGACATGCAATTTAATGTAAATAAATGCATTGTATTGCCTTTAGGGATTAATAATGCACATGAAAATTATTACCTTAATAATCACATTTTAAAATCAGTAACTCAGGAAAAGGATCTAGGTATCCTTATTAATAAAAACCTTACTTTTTCAGTCCACTGTAAAGAAATGGTAACCAAAACTAACAGAATTATTAGTATGATACAGTGTTCATTTGTATCAAGACATAGAGCTTGTATCATGCCTTTGTATAGAGCACTGGTTCGACCACACTTAGATTATTGTAGTCACTTGTGGACTCCTTACTTGAGGAAAGACATAAATGCCATTGAAAGAGTTCAACGAAGAATGACTAGAATGACTGGGGGATGACTGGTGTGTCCTATGACAACGGACTGCAGATCTTGAATCTGTATAGTTTGGAGAAGAGAAGATTGAGAGGGGACTTGCTTTATATGTTCCGAATTTCTAAAGATGCAGAGATGTTGAAAGAACTGGGCATATGTTATTCAGCTCTAAATTTCAATCTTAGGAGCCATAGTAAACAAATTAAGTTAACTTATCCAAATAATAATAGGAGTAGACACTTTTTTTAGTAATCGAATTGTGAGTATTTGGAATAAACTTCCTTCCAAAGTCATTGATTCTGATACCATAGGTACTTTTAAAAAGAGACTTGATGAATATTTACTAAAGTTAGGGATATAATCCCCTTGATTAGGGGAGTCAGACATTATGGGCAAATAAAGTCTTCTACCTGACAAATACCAAGTATAGTATAATTCCAGTATAGTCTGTTCAGCCCACGGCTCACAATCCATCTACCATTAACCAGAGGCCAGAATAATTGTTTTAAACATGTCCCATCCCACCATTCTCTATCAATAGACCACGGGAGTGAGGGATGACCCAGCCGACTGGTATACATGTTAAAAAAAATTGTTCTGTGCCAGTCGGTTTAGCCCATGGCCCATGATCCACCCACCTTTAACCAGAACCGGAACAATTTTTCTTAAACATGTGTGCCAAATGGCATGGCCCATCACACCATTCTCAGATGGACCCTGATGACTGGTTTATCTGTGCCAGTTTTCTCATACATTCCCACCTTCCGTCAGCTTTCACAGACATAATGAGCATTTTATTTTTACTTAAATTCAACATTCCCACTCAGTGCAGACATTCCAACCCTCCACCCACTTTTCTAGACATGAACACATCTCCATTGTACCCACTCAACTTGGCATTGGCTGCAAGCCCTTATCTTCTCTACCCTACCGGACTTCCTTCACCCCACATCTTGATCCTACCTGACTCCAACCTCCTTCCCAGCCCATGGCACCCTCTTCTGTGACCAGAAATCAGAATTATTTCAGACCTGGTTCTTGACATTTCCTTGCTCACACACTCTTGATCAGATCTTTTTTGCTTAAATAGTGTGTCCATTCACCTCACCTTGCTCTCCTGGCAGCCCTTTTCAACTGCCACCTTCACACCACATTTTGACCCTACTTGACTCCAAACCCCTCCGCAACCCATGGCACCCCTCTTCAAGACTGTGAATGAGACTTACTTCTTGGCCTTTCCTTGCTGCTACCCTCTCTATCTACCTAACCTCTATATCAGACTTTGCTTTAAACAGGGTACACAGTACACAGTCATTTTGCTTTCCTGGCAACCCCCTATATAAAGTGACTCTTCTCCTTTCACCCTCCCTGCCATCCTCCAAACATCATTTCAGCACTCAAAAAAGCAACATACCTGCTTGGCAAAAGGCACAAAAATGGCACAGCTTCTATTTCAGGGCAGTAGTCCTGATACTCCCTCCACATGATCAGAAAAAGGCTCTTCAGCAGGTCCTCTTGGCTCTGGACAATCTGGTGTGGTGGCAGCAGGAACAGCAGGCAGCACACACAGCAGTTTAAAAGCATTGTTCTTTTGCTGTGCTTTCCAGGTCACAGCTTGTAACTCTACCAGCCTCTGTTACAAGCTTAGCTCTTTTTGTTTGCTGTGTGACAAGTCTGGTGGCGGCCTGAGGTGCGTGACCCAGTGTGGTTAAGTCTGTGGGTCTGGCAGCAGCGTTCTCTCCATTCCTTCTCTCTCTCTGTTCATTCAGCTCTCCCTCTTCTTCAGCTCTCTGCAATAGTGGTAGTTGTCCCCCTCCCCATCTGCTGATATTTATCTGTCTTAGGGGAACTTGAGGGGGAAACAGAACATTAACAAACAGCATGAACTTCAAACAAAGCTGCCTTCTTTCCAATTGGCTCCTGTCAGTGTGACACGTCATTTTGGATGTCACCAGTGCATCACACACTGCACAGGAAGCCACTTGTTAAACACAAAATACTGCTGAGGGGAAAGTTACAACAGAATCTTGTGGGCACGGAAACTGTAGTGGCAAAAAGTGCTTTGTGTGCCCAAAGGGAACATATTTGTGGGTACCATGTTTTTCACAGAGAAGGCTCACAATCATGGTCTCTGCTAAAAAACTGCACCCGTGATTTTCCAGTGACCCTGCACATTAGTACCTAACATACTTCAAATCACTCTATTACACCTACAATAACATGTAAACATATCTGAATAACACATATAACATACCATCCACCTTATTAACACATAGAACAGCCATCTGATTAAGACATATAACAGTTACTCTAACCACATACCTCACAACAACAACCTGTAGCACAAAACATCCAGCAAAGAAATCTGACTGCAGAAAACTACCCTAGCTTGAATTCCAATCATGTACCCAACATTTCCCTCCAATCTCATTCACTAAACAAGCATGTCCTTCAATGCTGCAGGCCTCTCTCACACAGGCCCTCCATACTGCTGCTACTGGTCTTCTCTCCACACTGCTATCAACAACCACAACAATCCTGTCACAAGCATTCCTCTCCTGCTGCCCTTCTGAGCCATGCTTCTACCCCTCTGTGCCCCGAACTATCAGTCCTGAAAACAGTGTAAATACTGCTCCTGGCTGCACACCACAATGCTTCTGAATGTACGCCACTTTGCTCACCATCCTGAACACACTAAGAGGAAGACCACTGGAGCCACATCTACTTTTACAGGAGGGCCATGTGCTATGGAATCCCAACAGGGCAAAACAATGAAAGTTCCACAAACACAAGTATTTTTATCAAGAAAAGTAACTACACTATGGAGAATTCTTACCAGATATACAGTACCACTGCACTACAGCAAATCCCTGTACTACTGAAAAACACTCTTAGGCCTAACACTACACTATGGGAAATCCATACACTATGAAGAAACACTTCTACATGAGAAAAAGCACTGGACATAGAACACAGTGTGCAACCTAGTGTATTAGATAAAATAAAAGATTGCAAAGTCTGGCATACTCATGAAATAATACCATCATAGGGTTGAAGGAGCTCATAAAGGCCACTACCACTTTAAGCTTGTAGCTCTATGGTTTTTTTGACCTTATGATAGTACATGACTAGGGATGTTGCCCCAGAGGATCCACCATCACATATTTCCTCATATCTGTTGGAATCCAATCAGACTATATACACTGACCACAGTATTAATGTGATACTAACACCTTGATAACACATTACTACCTAATGATTACGTTACCAACAATCCTATTACAATCTTGATACACATGTAGCAGCAACCTTTATAACATATATACCAACAACCTAAGAAATACACAAAGCACCCACTTTATAGCCCTAATATCCTCTGCAACTACAGCACCTTCAAAAAAACACAGATCTGTAAACAAAGGTTTCCCTAACTTGAACGGCACTTCAGCAACTCCAGTATCACTTATCAAACAACCATGTCCCTTAGCTCTCCAGTTCTCCTATACTCACAAGAGCATTTTTACTTCAGCTGTGTCCATATAACCATGCTCTATGCTGCTCCTGTGTCCATGCTGCTCCTCGCCATGATGCTGCCCCTCACAGCTGCCCTCAGCCTGGCATGCTGTTTCTAAATCTTGCTCTTGACTGTAATTCACTCACTGCTGCTCCTGATCACACATAGAGCACCTATATGCTGCTCCTGACTGCATCTCACAAACCACAACTCCCAACCATAAATAATTCACCACTGCACATCCTGAACCCTATCTCATGCTATCCTGCAGCACACTAAGGGACGCTACACCAGAACCTTGCCTCCTTTTACAGAAGGCCTTTAAACTACAAACTAAACAAAGTCTGGTCAGAGTCAAAATGGTTGCTAATGCATTAATCTGACAAGGGCTGTAGAATCAATATGTGGATTGGATTGTAGTGAATAGTCTCACACACACACACATACACACACACACACACACACACACTTCTTTTTATTACCCCCACACACAATAATCTTTTTATTACCCCATCTTATGATGAAAAGAAGTGGATTTTTTAAATGCCCAGCACACTCAGGACCATCTGAAAGGTGATTTTGCAGAGGAACTGCTCAGCCTTGTCACCACTCTCCACAGCAAATAAAAGAAACAACAACAACAACAAAAACATGAAATAAGGGAGAACCAGAGTATGCAAGGCAATCTTCTTCTCCTCTGCAAAATTATATCTGCACCATATTGAGGACAATATACAACTAACAGACCCATCAGAATTTACTTCAGTGGAAGCTGTTTTTAGTAGTGCGGTGGGGGGGGTGATGTAAGGGGGACCACGTTCCTGAGTATGGCCCAAGGCTGGAGTGATGATCCACTTAGATCTTAAGGTGGCTCCTGGAAACCGAGAGGGTGTCTTGGTCTCCAGCGAGCGACCACACACTGGTCGATACTTTGTCCATCGAGCATGCTTATCTATAACCCCAGATCCTAGGACAGTGTGGAAGTGATATATTCTGACCATTTATGTTTTAGCTTTTCCTAGTTTTTTTTTTCCTTTGAATTGCCATCAGAAAACTGCACTCTTTCCTCCTTACAGCATCTGTGCTGCTCTTGGACTCCTATTGAATAGCAGAACCTGATTAGTCCCTCTGTACCACCCATAAGTGTTTTGGCTTCATTTTTTATGCATTTATTCATTCTCCACCTTGCTCAGTTTTGCCACCACCCAAGAGAATTTCAAATCTGCCATTCCTCAACTGCCATAGCATTTAACAACAAGAACCAAAGTTGCCTGCTGTTGCTTAATTACAGTACCCCGGGGTTTGGAGGCCATGTACCATCATTCATCTAAGTAGTCATGTAGCAAAGTAAACATATTTTTCTAAAATATACTTGGTACCCTAATCTTGCCCAGTGCTAACTGGTGCCATAAAAAGAATTCAGTTAATTCAGTTCAGTTTATTGTATGACAAGTTCTGTAGTTACAAATAATATGATAAAAGCATCTTACAAATCTAGAAACTTGTATCATTAATATTACATAGCATAAATTAATCAATTTTGCTATAATAACAAAGATAAAATATTGTCTCTATCATTAAAATCTTATTCTTTATAGACTATATTCTCAAAACTCCCTTCATATTGCTAAAAGAGTACTCTTGGATCTTCATGTTCTTTGGGTTTTAAATGGAGTTTCTTTATTTCCTGTCATAAAAAGAAGTAACAGTTTCAAGTAATTTTGTTGAGTGGGGCCCCAATATTCCGAATTGGGCCTGGCAATGGCACATGTGGTGGCACAGCACAACTGAGTTGTGCTGGTGCAACTAAGGGATATAGTCAAAAGAGATGAGCCATATCAGGTAATGCGTACTGTGCAAATATGATGTGCTGCACACCCCCCAAGACAGGGTAGAATACCAGAAATGGGAACTGGGCCAGCACAACAGAGTTATGCTGTGTGCAAATTCTTGATATTCAGCCAGCAGTATGCAAATGGGGCCATACTACATGCAGAGCACAAACAGGGCCATTTGCATGTCATTATGACCCCATTTGCAGGTGTTGTGCAGGGCTGGCCAGCAAAATGCACCTGGCGTACTGCACAGCAGGTGGTGCTTCAGAGGAGGTCTGGTGGTACCCCCCTACCCATCCCATACCCCTGTTTGCCTGACAGGAAAGTGTGCCAAATCCCTGGTAGTCTAGTGATACTCCTCCCTCCCTCTAGCCCAGATCACCCAAAATACACCTCTGCATAATCCCTGGTAGTCTAGTGGTACCCCCCCCACTCGTTCTGTACCTTTGATCACTGAAAATAACAATTTCGTGTCTCCCAAGTAGACAAAGTGGCACCCCACCCCCACCAACACGGACCCCTAGCTTCACCCAGCTGCCCCCATCATCAGTGGGCAGCAGCAAACCCACCTGCATGGCTCAGTGGCTGCCTGCGAGATGACGGCTTACGTTACCAGAGTACAGAAGCCCATTGGTCCACACTGTGGATCAATGGGCTCATGATACACTGTAATAGTTATTCACAAATATGTAAATAAATGATTTCATTCACATATTTGTGAATAACTATTACAGTATGCACTGCAAGCCCATCGGTCCACAATGTGGACCAAGAGACTTGCAGCTGATACTGTAAGCTGTCATTCAGTGGGCAACCACAGATGTATGTAGGTGGGTTTGCTGATGCCTTCTGATGATGTGGGAGTGCTAGACGGGCAGGGGTCCTGTGTGGGTGGGGGATGGGGAGTGCCACTGGACCACCAGGAATTTATTTCCACCAATTTTATGGGTGATCAGCATTCCAGAATAGGGAGGAGGTACCACTAGACTACCAGGGACAGAATTATATATTATTTTGAGTGATTGGAGGGTCATGAGGGGAGGAGGGTACCACTAAACTACCAGGGATATAATATTTTTTTATTATGGGTGATCAGGGTTATGGGCAGGGAGGGGGGTACCACTGAACCACCAGAAACATTATTGGGTGCATGTGTACAATGTTTAGGGGGAACCACCCATGGTTGGTGGCTGCTGTGATGCACCTTGCATTACAGCAGCTCGCCTGTGGGTGGTTACCATGTGAGCCTTATTTTTCAGGGTCAACTTTGTGCCATGGTATGTGGCACATCTCAGGGTTGTGCCAGCATATGCGTCACACATCCCGGGCTGACTATCAGGATGTGCCACATATGCATGGGCACACCTCCTGGAGATGTGTCGCATACATTATCTTTGTGCTCTGGTGCATCAGGAGTTATGCTGCTCTATTCCCCCTTTTGAATATTGCCCCAGAGTGCATTTACAAGGTTGTTCCAGCACAACTCAGTTGCGCCAGGCGCAATCTCTTTGAATATCTAGCCTTTAGAGTTCAATAAAAAGAATGTGTTTGCTGTATCATGGGGGGGGCACATGGTGGTCCTGACTCAAGACAAAGGGTGCCTTTCAGCCCTTGTGATAATGGCTCCAAAAATAAATGCTTCTGAGTCAGATAGAAAATCAACCACCTAACTCAATAACCTCCTTCATGAACTCCATAAATCTCCCTCCTCTTATGCTTTGTTTGGGCACATGGATATTCAAGAAAATGTGAAAGCAAGTATCCACCCCCGCCCCTTAGTTCCATATAGTAATCAAATATTTACAGTACCCTTAGTTCTTTATGTTACATTTCAGTTACTAAAGTTCTTTGTGGGGCTTTGTATAAAAATCATTGACCCTGTTAAAAAGAAATACAAAAGCCTCAGCAATTAAGGATAAATTATCTGTGAGCAGCTGAAATGAGCCTATGAACCTGTCTCAAGAAAATAGTGCCCGGGAAGGGGTAGAAGAAAGAAACACATTGTAGTGAATGGGAGAACATGGACAGATTTTCAGGAAGCTGTGCTTCGATTCAACTCCCACGTAACAACACAACTGTGTCACAGATCCCTACTTTTTATAGCAATTTGTCAGCATAGCATCATGATGCAATGCAGTCATAAAAAGGCCAAAACAAGACAGCTTTATATTACAGAAACCACTAACGGAACACTATAGAACAGACACCACTACATTAAAGAAACAAACTAATCTAAGGAAAAAAAACAATTCACTAGCTAAGCAAAAAAATAAAATAAATCACAGATAACTTAAAGGAAAACAGACCAAGCTAATGTATTATATTAAACATCTAATGGGTAAGTCACAGATAGCCACAAAATGTCATCTGACTGGAATGTCTTTGGTTTAGTGCCTCTTCTGACAGAACAACACCTACCTAGTATTGTACTGTAGTGTCAGTACTGGATATAATCCCTGGGTAGTGATCCACATCCCTGGGTAGTGATTTTGACTCATAACTTTTGGGTTCAGAGACAAGGGGACCACCAATTGAAGCACACTGATGCCTATGGACTTTATTAGTCTTAAAACATCTGGACTCAAGCGGGTTGAAGGATGCAGACTAATAGCAGTGGCAAACCTGGCTTTATGTACTAGTTCATAGGGTGCAAGCAGCCAAGCAAGTTAAATTTTTTTTCTTAAGTGCCCATCCCTGGAGGTTCTACCTGGTGAACAATGACAGGAAAAAAATCACATAATATAAGGAAATTAGGTAAACTAATTAAAGCAGTTAAGTTAAAATAGATAGGATAAAATAGTATTACTCCAATGGTAAATTAAGTAACTAAGAGGTGATACAGTAAGTAGACAACTGAGTTAGTTCAAAGAAAACACTTCTTTGAACAGGTGGGACTTCAGCCCTTTCTTAAAGGCTTCCAGTGTAGAGATGTTGCAAAACCATATTTCGACCAGCATAATTCCTGCAAAATCGGCAATTTTGCCATATGAAATATTTTGTGAAATTTGCCTATTACACAAAATATTTTCCCTGGTGCAAAATGCAGAATTATGCCAGTGAAATGTGAAACCTGTGAAAGGCAACTTTCACCTCACACAGGCAAAATTTTGCATTACACAGGCAAAATTCTGAATTTCACTTCCATGAAAAAGTTCGCAAAATGGGTGAATTTCACAAAATATTTTGCATAATGAAATTTGCCAGTTTTGCACATTTCTAATCCAGTGAGGATACCTCCCTTAAAGATCTTGGCAGCGAGTTCCACAGGGTCAGAGTTGCCACAGAAAAGGCGCGTTCCCCAGATGACTTTATCTGGACCGTGGGAACTGCTAGGAAGCCTTCCTCAGAGGAACATTGAAGCCGTGAGTGTTGATGTGGAGACAGCAGATTGCACATATTGCTAGGTCCCAAACCTTGCAGGGCTTTGTAGGTCAGAAAACTGACCTTGAAGGAGATCAGCCACCTCACCAGCAGCCAATGCAGATCACATGGGACCAGTGTTATATGCAGGACCTAGGAAGGCCTGCCAACTATCTGGCCACTGCTTTCTGAAATAGCTGCAGGAAACATAGGGATCCTCATCTTAGCCCCATGTTCAAGACACTGCAATAATCAAGCCTAGAGGTCACAAAGGAATGGATTAGTGATGGCAGGTCATCGTGTAGGATAACATACTTAATTCAGGTGCTGTTCCTTAGATGATAAAACCAGTTTTGGACAACAGCCAACATCCCAGCCTCCAGTGTCAGTTCACTGTCAAGGATCACACCCAGGTATTTTTCCTTCATAAATGCAGTCAGCTTAGAGGCACTGAGCATAAGGCCAGTTTCATCCTCAGGCTGTCTGGTATCCCACCAGTGTTCGTCTTGTCTGGGTTAAGCTTTAACCAGATGGAAGATGTCCAGTTCTAGACATCAGCCAGGCAGGATTTAAATACAGGGACTTCTATCTGTAGATCTGGTGCAAAAGACATATACTATACAGCTGGGTGTCATTTGAAAAGCTGTGAAAACCCATACTGTACTGTCTAATGATATCTCCTAGAGGCAGGAAATATGCTGCAAACAGGAGTGGTGAAAGAACTAAGCCCTGTGGAATTCCACAGGACGGGTGCTTCAAGCAGGAGCAATGAGTTCCCATCACCACCCTTTGCATCATACCTGGAAGAAAATGGACTCAAACAAGCAGATGACAGTGGCCGGTGAGTCCACAATGTTCTTTAAGGTGATCCAACAAAACTCTAATGGTCTATGGTGTCAAATGCTGCAGAGAGGTCAAAGAGAAAAAGAATAGATCGCTCACCTCTAGCTCTCACCCTAAGGAGATCATTTTGCACCTTCATGAGTGCAGTCTCCATACTATACCCAGTTCTGAATCCAGACTGGAGCGGCTCATAGATTTTGAAGGTAGTGAGATGCATCTCAAGTTGAATAGCCACCGCTTTCTCAATAACCTCCACCAAAAAGAGTGGGTTAGAGATGGATCTACAGTTTGCTAGACAAGCTGGGACTAAGGAAGCCTTTTTCAATAGAGGTTTCATTAGAGCCTTTTTCAAGGGCTCAGGAAGGACCCATCTTGAAAGGGAACGCTGGACTGTCACAGTAAACACTGAACCAATAGATTCCACACAACCCACAAAAAGGTGGGTCTGACCTAGGTCCAGGTCACAACATGTAGACCTCAACTTCAAGATTATCTCACTAACCTCTTCCACACCCACTGGATAAAACTCACCTAGGCTTTAGTCTCTGATTTGACTCCACATGCCTGAGGCACTCCCAGGGAGATACCCACCCTGAGAGAGCATACTTTGTCAGATAACAACAGATCAAACTCCTCACATCTAGTGACTGATAAAGCTCTGATCAACTGAAGACATACAGGATGAAGAAGCCTGTTGACAGTCTGGAAGAGCTGAGCTGGTCTACTCTTTTCTGCAGCAATCCCCCTGTACAGGAATTCTGCCTTCTTATGGGATATTGTTGTTTTGCACACCTTGTAATGGGATATCAAAGTTAACTTGTCCTCATCAGTGTGGGACTTCCACCAGCGGCACTCCAACCTTTGACCTTTAGTCTTCAGCTCTTTTCAGCTCCCCATCAAACCATGGGAATCTCAAGTGTGAGGTCCTTGGTTGTACATGGATCAAGTGAGATAAGGTCAAATATAACAAGTCTAGTTGTGTGTTATACACCACCAGGTGAAGCCCCTGTTGAAGAAACCATCTTTGGACCCAGAAATCTTGGCAAACTACCAACCTGTCTTGAATCTTCTCTGTTTAGGGAAGAATATTGAGAAGGTGGTTGCACGGCAACTCAAGGTGCACTTCAATACTTTTAATGTCTATGTGGCCCTCCAATCTGGATTTAGGGCAATGCATAGCACGTACTCTGTGTTATATGGGTGCTGAATGACGTGCTCAGGGTGAAGGATCAAGGAGAGTGATTGATTCTTGTTCTCCTTGATCTCTTATCAGCATTTGACACTGTAGATCATGGGCTTCTTTTGGACAGACTAAGGGAATATGTAGTACTCACCAACAAAGTCATCAGTTGGTTTGAATCTTTTCTACAGGGCAGGACCCAGAGAGAGTGGTACTGGGGAATTATTCCTTGGACCCAGTGGCCCTGGCCTGTGGAGTGCCCCAAGGCTCAGTCGTATCACACATTTCATTCAAAGTGTATATGCTGCCCTGGGTGAGGTCATAAAATGATATGGGCTTGGATTTCATTGCTGTGCCAATAACATCCAGCTCTTCCTGTCTTTCACACCTGGAAGAAAGGATGCAGTTGATGTGTTTAATGAGTTCTTATCTGAGATCCTGGCATGGATGGTGTCATGCTGGTTGTGTATCAACCCAGGAAAGACTAAAGTTCTGATGTTTGAGCTGGGTTAAGGGGGGAGTGGAGACCTCTGGGGGAGATTTGGGATTTTTCCTAGGTCCATCTAACCTTATGGCCTCCCCCAAGGTGAAAAATCTGGGTGTCATTCTGGACAATGAGCTGACACTAGAGGCTCAGGTGTCGCAGTGGTCCTGAGTGGATTTTATCATCTTTGCAATATAACCCAGATTAAATCCCTTGTCTCTCCCAATGACCTAGCCATGCTAGCACGTATGTTTGTTACCTTGAGGCTTGACTGCTGTAAAGCAGTCCACCTTGAGGTCAAGCGCGGGGGCTGTTTCGGTGCTTGTAGCTGCTGCAGAATGTGGCGGTTCGGGTTTTGACGAATCTTTGGAAATTCTGTTACATCTCACTAGTGCTTGTCTCTCCTTTAAAATAGGTCTGTTGACCTATAAGACCATACATTGGCAGGGTATGGGCTACCTGTTGGAACTCCTTCACCCCTATGCCTGAGACACTGTCTCTGTTCGACAGGGGAGGGCCTCCTGGAGGTTACCAGAGTGAGGTTGAAATCTTCAGGAGACTGAAGATTTGAAGTGGATGCTCCAGTTCTCTGGAATGCATTGCCTGGTTTCTTGAGGGTGACTCCTTCTGTGGAGATTTTTAAAAGGAGTTTAGAAACTTTTTTATTTCACCAAGCATTCAGAGATTTATTTTCTTCATAAAGTGTACTTTATTATACTAATTGCAAGATAAACAGCAACAACAAACACATAGTAAGTGAACAAACAAGAAGCATTCAGAGATTTATAAATGTTAGTTGTGGATTGGGCATGTCCTGAGAATGATAGCATGTTATTTCAGACATTATAATGTTTATTGATATGGGATGTGATGTTAGATGTTATGTAACGGCACCATGGGCCTCAGAGGAAGGGTGCCACAAATAAATAAAAAGTACTACTACCAGGCCATAAATATCACTGTTTCACTCAATTTAATTTTGCTTAATGCCCTGCCCTGTTATGAAATATAGTATTTCATTTAACAAAACAATAAGAACTTAAAAAAAAACCCGCAATATCTGAAGCGAGCAATTGGTTCAGGTCTACAAGGAGTGTACTCACAAAGCTGTGTGCCAAACACATGAGAATTGTAAGAGGGAAGGACTTGCTTTTTTAGTGACACTGCTGTGCTTATGAAGTTTGACAGACACTTGGCACTTTCAACAGTGTTAAAAAATGTATCTTAAAATATATTAAATACCATAACCATCGAAGGCACTCAGTAACCAAACAACTTTAAATACTTCACTGTATCAATGTCACTTCTGCTACACTGCAAGAAAATATTTTCTTTACTCAATCTGGCACAGCCAAGAAATAAAAGAGCAAAACATGTTGATCTGCAGGTAAACATACATTTTCAGACCATACCCAAGACTGGTTTAAGTTTTCCAAATAAGGTGTCCTGTGTGCAGACATTTTTAGTAATAGAGCTCATGAATTTTTCTGCTTTGCCCTTCATTGCTGAAATGTATTCCCACCTCACATCAGGGCCCTTTCAGAATTATTCACCTTTAAGGGGCACTGTATGTCCACCTGAATGCTACCTTCCTCTGTGAGCACTGTATGACCACCTGAATGCCCCCTTTCTCTGTCTCTGTGACTAATTAGCTAAACTCAACATTATATATATATATATATATATTTATAATATATTACTATAATTTTGTTGTCTCTTGTCTGGTTGCTGCCTTTCTCAATATGAGTGCTGAAATGTATGCAATGTTATCTCATCAGGACTACATAAAAATTAGATGATACGTCACCTCAGGCATTTATTGAGAGGAAGATACATACAAATAATATATGAAATAAAGCAAGCTGAATTACATATAAACCAATATTTTTCCTTAAGGTGTCAGCAGCTACATAGAGCACTCTGGTGAGTGTTGGTGACTAGTAAAGAATAGCATATACATATTGAATGTCATTTTCTGCACCAGTGACCATTTATAGCAATATAAAAATGTTGTAAAGGCTGCTGTAGATGTATTAGTTTTTAAAGCATTAGCCTTTTCCCTCTAATAATGTGGGTGTCTTTTGAATTTTGTATACTGTACCTGAGAACAGGTTGAAAGTGATATACTGTATGGTCTGGGGTCTCTGCTGGATTCTCCATGGATAGTAGTTCACACCCCATACCAATGGCATTTTGTACAATTGAACATAATTGCCGGGGTTTTCCCAAAATAGGCACTGGGCAGAATGCACATTATGTCTCCTGTCAGCACTATGTAGCATTAGTGGAGCAGTATAGGGGAAGAGGCACTAAGCCTGAATGCACTGAATCAGACTGCAGATTAAATGATAGTGTCCCTCCATCTTACGTCAATAATTGCATAACCGCTAAAGAGCATGTGAGCCGTCACTCAGAATGAGAAAAGATAAAAACTCTCTGCCATCTAGTCTGGATATGACTTCTCATTTTTAGGAGCCTTACAGTGAGAATTTTATTATAGGTAACAACTACGCCTGCTCTCATTTCCATGCACAGTTATTCAAGGTGTGGAAGCCTGATAAAAGCTACATACCAACAGCATTATGGCTGGCTAGCAGGCAGTGAACTTGATGGAAACTGTACACTGGCCAAGACCATCAAAAAATCAGTGCTGTTCCCTAGATATGTCCTTGATTATATACTTATGTTGTTTTCTTAATACAGTATGTACTCTTGCTATGGCCATGTGTGGTTTCACAAGACCTAGCTTCATTTATTTTGATGGGCAGGCTGTGTAGACATTGTGCCTCTGTAATTAATGATACTCTGGTAAAAAGGAAGGGGGCACTTAGAATACTTTACAAACATTGAAATATTTGATGATTATCTAATATTCTATTTTTATAATCAAATCAAATCAAACTTTATAAAAAAGTGCTTTTCCAAAACCAAGGCACTTGTACATAATTCATTTAAATAAATCAATAAATAAAACAATTAATTAAAACCATAAATAAACAGGTTAAAACTCAAGACTGCAGCATTAAAAATCAGTATATTCCAGACTAAAAAGAATTGTCTTCAATGCTACTTTAAAACTTTGGGCGGTCGGGTAATCTGGCACCTAACAAGGTAGAGAATTCCACAGGATTAGGGCCATAAAACTAAAAGGCCTGGCCCCAGATGTCTTTAAATGAACCCTGGGAATCTCTAGCAATCCCTCATCAGTGGATCAGAGAGAGCGGGAGGAACAGTAGTAATGAAGGAGACCTTGCAGGTAACCAGGTCCCTGGTCATGTAGGGCCTTATAGGTCAGCAAACTGACCTTGAAAGTGATCCGCCACTGTACTGGCAGCCAGTGCAGTCCGCGGAGCACAAGCATTATATAACTGGTCCTAGATGAACCAGACAAAAGCACAGCTGCTGCATTCTGCACAAGCTGCAGGTGGCGGATATCAACCCCTGGTAACCCAAGGTAAAGGGAGTTGCAGTAGTCAAGACGAGAGGTAATGAAGGCATGGACCAAAGTTAGAAGATCGGCAGAAGGAACCAGGTGCTTTACCCAGGCGATATTCCTCAGATGGTAAAAAGAGGTTTTGACAACTGCTGACACCTGAGATTTAAGTGTCAAACAGTCATCAAACATAACGCCCAGGTTCCTCACCCAGTCTGAGGTAGTTAACTGAACACACCCAAGCCATAGACCTGAAGGTGACCCCGCCAACAAACCCACCTCCTGGCAACCTGTGTCCACAACCAACACCTCAGTTTTTTCTGGGTTTAACCGCAGCCAGCTCACATTCATCCAATCCTGGATTTCAGTGAGACAGTTGTTAAAAACCAAATCAGCAGCATCCTGGCCAGGCACAAAGAACATTTATAGCAGAGTGTCATCTGCACAGCAGTGAAAACTCAAGCTGTACCACCTAATAATCACTCCCAATGGCAGCATGCACACCACAAACAACATGGGTGCCAAAATGGAACCCTGCGGCACCCCACAGGATCGGGGTAGGGATGCCGAGGAAAAAATTCCAGACACCACCCTCTGAGTCCTACCCTCAAGGAAAGATTGAAACCATCTGAGGACTGTACCAGACAGTCCACAGATTAACCGCAGGCACACCAATAGCACACCATGGTCTACGGTGTCAAATGCCACAGAGAGATCAAGAAAGATCAAGAAGGAATGGGTCCTTTAATCTCTCGCTATTAGGAGGTCATTTAGTACCTGGACAAGGTCTGTCTCGGTACTGTGTCTCTTCCTAAATCCGGACTGGAGAGAGTCATAGACATTGTGGCTGTTCAAATGATCATCCAGCTGTGACACAACCACCTTCTCAATAACGTTACCCACAAAGGGCAGGTTAGAGACAGGCCTGTAGTTAGCCAGACAATCTGGGTCCAAGGAGAACTTTTTAAGAAGGGGCTAAGCCAAGGCCTCCTTCAGATGATCAGGGAAGATCCCCATCTCCAAAGACATCCAGATTATGTCGGCAAGGACAGGACCGATTGCTGCCCATCAGAGTAAAGTACTCCATTCTAAAGAGGTCACACTTGTGATGCATGCATGTACCACAGATGGGAATGGATGCAAGAAGTTGATCATCATTACCATTCTCTCCCATCTGAGAGAATTTACCAAAAGAAATAACCCAGATTCTTTTCTATGATATATAACCTGATTGCTAGCTCCAAACTGAATACTCCACTGTGAAACTCTGGTGTCATGGTTCCTTTTGGCAGCCAGCATGCAGTTACATTCAGTCATGACTTCTAACAGAAAAGGCTCTCCTTTAATGTGGTGATGGGTAATAGTCCTTCAGATCTGGAATGGATCACATCAACAAGATGTTATTGCAGATCTTGGTTGAAATATCAGAGATCAAACAATTCCCAATGCACATCTGCTGACATTGTGGGCTTGGGTCAGAGACTCAGAACTACAGAGAACTGGGTGGCAAAACTGGAGGACACAAGTAATACACTATTTACTCAGCTGAGGTAGCAGGGAGCTACATTCCAACACCTTGGCCTGGGTGAAGGATCTTGAAAACTGGACCAGACTTAACAATTAAGAAATACAAAATCACACTTACCCCCATAATACAAAGCATCATGGGCTGTTTCAACAATTAAGGCTTTGCTGATTTTCCTTAGGAAAGTGAAGACCTCGATATGTGTGCCTTTCTTCAGAATGTGATCCCGATTATGCTTCAATCACAAGGGTGCAGTCCCTTAGAAACTAAACCAGCCCACTGATCACTGGCTCACCACCCCAGTCCTGTTAAATATCCACAAACCATCCCCACCAAGTTTCTGCAATATCGGGTAAAAGAAAACATTTTAGGCTTGCAAGGGAATGTGGCATTCTGCAGGGGCATGGGAACCACATGCATGTATTTCAGAACTTTTCAATTGAACTCTCAAAATGATTGAATGTCTTCACTGAAGTTCAACACAAACTGCATACAATAGGCCTGCAGTTTACCATCTAGTACCCTGCCATCCTTCACTTGGTCCACAGCAGGGTTCCCCAACACTCTGACACCACTGATGTGGCAGAAGCCTTTATTTTCTACCTATGGCCTGCCCTCTCTTAATAATCCTCGAGACACCTCAGTTCCTTCAGCCAAGTGATCCCTGCCCCACAACCAATGGAGACTGCATTGTATACCTTCACCAGATCTCAGGCCTTGGCTCCAGATCCTTCTGCATTTTGCACCAACCCCAGAGTGGACATATGGTGCCTAGTGATGCACTCCAAAAAGAATGGTTCAAACAATTGAGGTACAAGGGATTACCTTTACAGAAGCAGACCCAACACTGCAGCAGAAGACACAGAAACATAGAAACATAGAAACATAGAATTTGACGGCAGATAAGGACCACTTGGCCCACCCAGTCTGCCCATTTCCCTACCTAATGGGTAAGCTGCAGATCCTAGTTAACCAGCTGCCTACTTCTTTCTACCCACACCCCCTAGAATTGCCTTATGGCTGTCCCATGCATGCTTGAATTCAGTCACTCTTTTGACTCCACAACCTCCTCGACGGTTCCATGCATCCACAACCCTCTCTGTAAAAAATACTTCCTTACATTACCTCTGAGCTGCCCCCTCTATCTTCAAATTGTGCCCCTTGTTCTTGCACACTCTTTTTTGAAAGATGCTACCCTCTTGGACTTTGTTGATTCCCTTGAGGTACTTGAAAGTTTCTATCATGTTCCCCCTCCCTCCTTTCTTTGAGGCTATACATATTAAGCTCCTTTAGTCTCTCTTCATATGTCTTCCGTGCAGACCCTGCACCATTTTAGTTGCCCTCCTCTGGACAGCTTCCATCTTGTCTATGTCCTTGCGGAGATTGGGTCTCCAGAACTGCACACAGTACTCCAGATGGGGTCTCACCAGCTGTCTGTACAGAGGGATAACAACTTCCTGTTTTCTACTGGTGATGCCTCTCCCTATGCATCCCAGTATCCCCCAGCCCTCCTTACTGCCCTCTCACATTGCTTGCCCACCTTTAAGTCATCTGATATTACTACCCCCAGGTCCCTTTCCATTTTTGTTGTTGTTAGTATCTCACCCCCCATTGTGTACTCTTCCCCTGGGTTTTTGTTTCCCAGGTGCATTACCTTGCACTTCTTAGCATTAAATCTAAGCTGCCATACATCTGACCATTCCTCTAACCTTGACAAGTCCTTCTCATCCTTTCCACCCCACCTTGTGCATCAACTCTGTTGCAGATCTTTGTGTCATCTGCAAAGAGACATACTTTCCTTCCAGTCCGTCTGCGAATGTACAAAGACATTAAAGAGGACCGGTCCTAATACTGAACCCTGCGGCACCCCACTAGTAACCCCCCTTTCTTCAGAGTGGACTCCATTTACTATTACCCTCTGTGTCCTATTCTCCAGCCAATTCTTTACCCAGACTATCATCTTGGGACCCACTCCCAGGCTGGCTAACTTGTATATTAATCTTTTGTGTGGGACTGAGTCAAATGCCTTGCTAAAGTCTAGGTAGGCCATGTCCACAGCCCCTCCCTGATCTACTACTTTGGTCACCCAGTCAAAGAAATCTATCAGATTTGTCTGGCATGACCTTCCAGCTGTGAATCCATGCTGCCTTGGGTCCTGTGCCACTCTGGCCTCTAGGTACTCGACAATTCTTTCCTTCAGAGTGATTCCATCATTTCCCTATCACTGAGGTTAAACTAACTGGTCTGTAGTTTCCCTTCTGCCCTGCTCCCACTTTTGTGAAGGGAATCACATCGGCCCTCCTCCAGTCCTCAGGTACCACCCCATCCTCCCATGATTTGTTAAAGAGGGTAGTCAGTGGTGTCACTAGTTCTACCCTTAGTTCTTTAGAATTCTGGGATGAATCCCATCAGGCCCCATGGCTTTGTCCACCCTCAGTTTTAAGAGTTCTTTCAAGACCCTTTCTTCTGTAAATGGGCTGGTATCAACTTCTGTATCCAGAGTGTTTCTATTGTTTGTTTGGGTACCTCCCCTCTCGTTTGTAAATACTGAGCAAAATATTTGTTTAGTATCTCTGCCTTTCACAGTCACCCTCTGCCCACCCCCTCCCTTTATTAAGCCTCACTATCCCTCCCTTAGTCTTCCTTCGCTCCCTGATGTACCTAAAAAAGGTTTTATCCCCCTTCTTAACTGAGTTGGCTATCTTTTCCTCAGTTCGTGCCTTTGCTGTTCTGACTTCCTTCCCAGCTTCCTTTTGCTTTAACTGATACACTTCTCTGTCCTGTTCCTTCTGTGATTCCTTGTACTTTCTGAATGCTTTCATTTTCTCTTGAACCTTCACTGCCACCTCCTTTGAGAACCATAGTGGTTTCTTACATCATTTTGTTTTGTTTATTTGCTTCACACAAAGGCTTGTTACCTCTGTGATGGCAGTTTTTTATTATTCCCCATTGTTCTTCCACCCCTCCTTCCTGCCCATTTGCTAGTGCATTCCTTAGGCACTCACCCATTTTGGCAAAGTCAGCCCTCCTAAAGTCCAGTACTTTTGCCTTTGTATGGCTTGACTCTATTGCTGTGTTTATTGTGAACCATTGTTCTTTCTTCACGGTGGTTGCTCATTCCCAGATGGCTACCCACTTCTACATCTGTGATCCTCTCTCCATCTCCATTTGAGAGGACCAGGTCTAAGATTGCTCCCTCTCGAGTGGGTTCCAATACTAGTTGTCTAAGGCATGCCCCCCTGTTTGGCATCTAGAATAACCCCACTCTTAGAAGTGGCTGCTGCAACTGCACTCCAGTTAACATCTGGCATATTCAGATCACCCATCAGCAATATCTCCCCTTTATCTGCCATTCTAAGTATACTTTCTATCATTTCCTTGTCCATTTCCTCCCCCTGTGAGAGGGGTCTGTATACAACCCCTGTGCGGATTGTGGTGCCATTGCCTGCCTCCAAATTGACCCACAGTGCTTCTTCTCCTCCCTGTTTACCCTTTTGTTCTGTTGCTTTGATTTCTTCTCTTATGTGAGGCTACTCCTCCTCCTCTTTACCCTCCCTGTCCCTCCTGTAGATAGTGTATCCTGGTATGTTTATGTCCCAGTCATGGTTCTGTGTGTACCATGTTTCTGTGACTGCCACAATATCAGATCTTCCTCCTCCATCAAGGCCACTAATTCTGGAAGCTTGTTACCCAGACTACGGGCACTGGTACTCATTGCTCTCCATTTTTTGATGGCTTTACCTTCTGTTGCAGCATCCCCCACTGACCTTTCTACCTTGGTCTTTTTCTCATTTAGTACCCTGTTTTGTAGGGGGAGGCTGGGATTTTCCTGCTGCTTATCAGTGCCTCCCCCCTTGACTAGTTTAAAGGCTTGCCAAAGAAGCATTTAAACCGATTGCCCAATAGACTTGTTCCCTTCCTGTACAGATGCAGACCATCCTGCTATTATAGGCTGGTGTCCCTCCAGGTGGAACCCCAGTCCCCAATGAAGCCAAACCCCTGTGCTCCACACCATTTTTTCAACCATTTGTTAAACTGCATGGTGCAAAGTACCCTCGCCTCACCCATGCCACTGACAGGCAGCACCTCTGGGAAGGATACTGTGTGTGCTACTTGTCTTAAGGCCCTCCCCAACTCTACAAAGTTCTTCTGCACTGCTCTAATCTCATGATGAGCTAAGTCATTTGTCCCTAGGTGGACAATGACGTCCAGCTCAGACTCCCGTGCAACTGTTCTCATGATCCTAAGGATGCGCTTCCTGTCCCTCCAAGCCATGGCACCAGGCAGGCACGCACCTTACTTCAGTTTTCCCTGCTCCCCCCAGTTCTATCCCCCTAATAATTGAGTCCCCCACCAGAAGCTGCTTTCTTTCCCTGTGGTGCCCTCTGTCTCCTTCCTGAGGGCCTCCCTTGTGACAGTTGTCTGCACCCTCCTTAGTCTCCTCTGCGGGTGCATCCATAGGGGAACTATGTTCCCCCAGAATGGTGTATGGATTGTGGAGTAGAACAACTGACTGGGTGTGCCTCTGTTCCACCACCTTTACCCTCCCTGAGCCCACTGTGGTCCAACTGCTGTGCTTTCTTCGCGCAACCTCTGACACAGCCAGGACTTGCAGCCATCACTGGATGACTTTCACAATCCTAGTAGAGAACTGCTTCACAGCTCTGAGGCAAATCAACCCAACTGCTCCCTCAGAAGAGACCCTTCCCCCAAGCAGTTACTTTGTGCCTGCCTCAAATTCCCAATGCCTCACCACTTGGTCTGTGGTTATGGCCTTGACAACATTTACTCAGAGTGGATCCAGGGGCAGTGAAAATCAGGTCTGCAATTAGCCTTCCCCAAAAGACAGCAGCTGCAGCAACCTGAAATATCATTTGACTCTGATAGCATGATCTGGTTCTGAGCAATGGATAGGGTTTATTTATGAACTGGATTTTTTTTCAGAGTGATTGGGCAATTGTAAACAAGGGTAAAAGGGACAGGGAAGGATTTGAATGCTGGGCTAAAAATTACATTTTGGTGCTGTTTTTCTGATGTCAGTGTGTTCTCCTGTTAGTCCTGGTTCACCAGTCCATAAATCTGGATGCTCCCTTTCTCCTCCTGTTGTCCCCCATCCAAGCGAATGTGTTCATCATGCCATGGTGGGATGTCAGGGAGCTATATATAATCACCTTAAGCTAATACAGGCTGCTGGGTCCTAATGCTAATCCATTTACCAAGTGTTCTCATAGTGCTGCACAGTACACTCACGTCCACTTTGATACTGCTTCCCATGTTACTTACTTTCTTACAGGCTAATGTTAGAGCAATTAATTTCCTTGGCTTTCTGTTCACTCAAACACATAGCCCCTTCACTCACATTTGATATCCTTGTAAATTTTAGCTGTGCTCTGGTAGGCCAACAGACACCGAAGCACATCACCCGCTGACTTTAGCATTATGTATGGGGCTAAACATCTTGTTAAATCAGAGCCACCAAGGTATATCTGGGGGTGAGTCTGACTGTTAATTTCTTTCATTTCTGCTTGAGACTGCGGGGATAATTCCCATGGTATATCCCACCCGTCATTTGTTTGTAGTTCCTCTCCTCCCACCTCTGTGTCCAGTTTTAGTGGTCTTTTGCAATAAATTAAGTCTAAGCAAAGGTTATGACAAGTACTTCAAACTGGGAGTCTGAGAATGTGGATGTTAACCAAGCATGTCCTCCTGAGCTCTGATGGCACCAGAGGTCACACTGGATATCCAGGATATCCAGAGGTGAAGAATGTGGGTCAGATAGGAGCCAGAGGCTTCATCAAGCAAAGAAAGATCATATTAAAAAGGAAATGAATTGCAATTAAGATTTGAAGCTGTGAAGATTGAAGAGACTAAATATATATGCAAATTAAGTCAGCGATACAAAAGGAACACCCTTTTATTTTTATTTATTTAGTTTTTGTTAACCGGGTAGGTGCACTAGCCATGAAATTACTATTTTCAGGCACAACTCACGAGAGTACAACAATCAAAGACAGGTACATAGCATGAGTACAATGAAATTACAATAGCATAGGTCAAAACAGTTAGCGGTAATGAATACATGCAGCAAGGACAATAACAATCAGTGCAATTCACATATAATTTTTTAGGCAGAGAAAACCTACACAGACTAGGAAGAGATACCACAGCATAGTGGCAAAGAGATATTGTTCAAATTAGTCACAAGAATGAAGATTCAAATAAGCAGCGAAACAAGGCATGGGCAAATTCCTGACTAGGCAGGATGTATTATCATGGCCTCTGAAACAAGACTCCAGTGTGGGGGGAGGGGGGAGTTGGGGTAGACTAGCTCTCAAGGAGAAAGTAAGGGCAAGAAGTGCTATGAGGCTGAGAGGTTAAAGTTAGGCCAGGCAGCATCTGGCAGGTGAGTGGATTAGGGAGGATTAAAACAAGTGCAGCGATCAGCAAGGGATAGATGTAAGTGCAGCTCCTTTTTGAAGCTGTCATGGGATCCAGATATTCAAAGTGCTTGGGGGAGAGAGTTCTAAAGCTTAGGAGCAGAGTGATTGAAGGCAACAGAGCCTTTTGATGTTTTACATCCAGGTACATTCAGCAGGGATTTATCTACCGATCGCAGTCTATAGGAGGAGGTTTGAGGTACCAGCAATGTTGCGAGTACTGAAGGGGTCTGGTTTCTGAGTATAGAGTCAATCAGGGAGCCAAGACAGTATTGATGGCAAGCCAAGAGGGATAACCAGCCGAGGTCCCTGTGCACTTGGCAGTGGTGCTTAAGCCGTGGTGATGAGGAGGCATATCGACAGATATTATTATAAGTGACATCCCACTTATGAAGGATGGCTTGTGTGTGGCAGCAAAGGTTAGCATGCCATAGGTGAGGGCAGGGAGTAATATGACTATGGCAATAGCAAGTTTGGCAGAGGGAGTCAACATGAAACTGAACTTGTAAGCAACCCCCAGTTTAGCATTCACTGCCTTGCAGACAGATTGTATATGCAGGCTGAAGTCCAGGGATTGGTCCAGAAGAATTCCCAGGTACTTAAAAGATGTAACACATTCTATTTGTGTGCCACTGCAGTCTTGCACCAATAGGGCAGTTTGACATGTCCTAAGTTTAGGGGCAGATCCAAGTAACATTGCTTGGGTTTTCTTAGCATTAAGTACAAGCTTATGTGCAGAAAGCCAATTTTGGACATTTGTGAAATCTGAAGAAAGGGACGCATTTATGTTGGCGACCTTATCAGAGCTTGAATAGAGTACAAGATCATCTGCATAGAGAATAGATGAGCATGAAAGAAAAACCTCATCTATGCTATTGATAAAAAGTGAGAAAAGAAGAGGTCCCAGAATAGAGCCCTAGGGAACCCCAATATTGATGGTAGCACCATCAGATAAAGAGGAGTTGAATTTCACAATTTGAGTTCTATTTGATAGATCGCTTCCATACCAGGCGACAACTGGGGGTGAAAAGCTCGGGTTGCAAAGAGTGGAGAGGAGCAAGGGGTGATCAACAAGATCAAAGGCCTTTGTAAGGTCTATAAAAACTGCCCCTGTCAGCTGGCCAGTGTCCATACTGGTAAGCACATCGGTAGTGAATTTGAGAAGCGCTGTAGAGGTACTGTGACCTTTACGGAAGCCATGTTGTGTGTCAGAGAGAAGGCTATACTTTGTGAGGTAGTCAATGGTTTGATTTGCAACACGTTTTTCCAGAATTTTACTTTGGACTGATAGGATGTCTATAGGCCTGTAGAAGAAGAAGAAGAATCAGCATTTATATAGCACTTTTCATACACAGTGTATCCCAAAGTGCATTACAAGCAATGCTAAAATGGTAGTGAAGTGACTGAATGTGTGGTGGCGGCCATATCGCACATCATCACCCACACATAGCTTGGATAATTGCATGAACCGGTTTATGGGAAGGGGAATGTTAGCCAGGACACCGGGAATGTTTCCTACTCTTTGCAAAGAGTGCCATGGGGTTCTTTTACTTCCACCTGTACACCCACCAGGACAACACCAGGATGGGCAGAAGGGACCTCGGTTTAATGTCTCATCTGAAGGACGGCACACCCCAGCAGTACAGCACCCCCCAATACTGCACTCAGATGCCAGTGATTTTTAGGTGCAAGTCCAATTCCAGTGTGGGATGAGAACCCATGACCTTCTGGTCCAGAGGCGGATGTGCTAACAACTGAGCCACGCTGACACCTGTAGTTAGTAATCTCCTTGGTATCACCTTTGTTAAGGACCAGCGTTACACGAGCAATCTTCCAGAGGTCAGGAACTTGGTTGTTAGAGAGAGAGACAAGGTGAAAATTCTAGCCAGGAGGAAGGCTATGTATGGTGCTGCTAGTTTCAGGAGCCAAGGCTCAAATGTATTTGATCCAGAGCTAGTGTTGTCAGAGACAGTCCGTAATAGTTTTAAGACCTCAGTCTTTGAGATTGTCTTGAAGTAGAATTGGGGATTTTTAGACATTTGTTGGGAAGGATAGCTGGGGGTAGTAGACTGTGCTGATGTTGCAAGCAGAGAGGCTGCCTTGGGAGATGGGAAGGCAGAGGTATACTGAGCCAGGTCCGAGAACATTTGATTGAAGGAATTAGCAATGGTGTTGGAGTCATTGCAATGTACTCCATTTAATACCATATCACTGGTGTTAGTTGACTGGGACACACCAAGAAAGGTCTTGACATGGGCCCAGAATTTCCTAGAGTTCCCAGCACAGCCTAGCAGCAAATATTCACAATAGGCACTCTTAGCTGTTCTGACCTGTTTTTTACAGAAGTTACGTAGGGTTATGTAGGTAGCATAATCAGATTGTAGCCCTGAGGCTTTGTACTTTTTCAAGCATTTGTCCTTATAGCGTAGATTTTTCAGCAAGTCTTTGTGAAGCCATCTTCTTTGTTTACCCCTCACCATCCATGTCACCTTGGGGGCATGCATGTTCTGGATGGCCAGGAATTCATTAAGGAAGATACATAGTGCAGACTCAGCATTATGGGAAAGGTAAACACCAGACCAGTTTATCCTCGAGACATCATGACAAAAAGCCTCAATATCCAGGTTGGTGAAATTTGTAAAGGTGACATAGCGCGGTGGAGGGGATGGAGCAGCCTCAGTACTCCAGATGCAGAAGACAGGGGAATGATCAGTAAACAAATCTGCCAAGATGCCTGCTGGGTGTATATGATCCAGATGATTTACCAGTACCCAATCAATAAGGAAAGACATTTTTAGTGAAGGAGTAACTCTGGTATTCTCCGTTAACAGCTGGTGGAGGTTATAATTTTGTACCAGACAGAGCAGCGTGCTATGGGCAGTCCCTAACCAATTTTGGTTAAGGTCACCCAATATAATGACATCATTATGTTTGGAGTGCAAAGAGGTCTGATCAAATAAATCCTGCAGACCTACACCCTTAGATCATGAAGAAGTGGTGGATGCACCATGAAATGTTCATCCAGGATGTATATTAACATTTCATGTATTCCAGAACTGTAGACAATAAATATTTAATCATTCATCCTTGAATTCACTTGTTCTCCATTTTTGGTTGTTGACAATGAGTCTGGCACATCCATCCAAATATCCAGCTGGCACACCTGATTAGTTTCATCATGTGCAACCATATAATAATACACTGGCAACTGGCTTCATGATGAACTAGACCATGCTGTCTGTGTCCTTTAAAGTTCAGAGTTCCCAGAAGTACTACTCTTGATGGATATTGATGGAAGTTTCCCATAACAGTTTAGGTGACTGCTGCTGATGCCAAATTTGATGATGTGGGACTTCATTGCATCACTGAGCAACATTGTGTCATTCCAGGGAGACATGAGCATTACTAATTGAATGATAAGTATGTTTTCTAGCTGAATATTCTGGCATGCTGTATATCTTTATAAGGGAACATTGGTCGCTTGAGTTTGAATAATTTAACTCTTGTCTTCACAGGTCTCTTCTCTTGTCCTGCTGCCTCCCTCAGCAAACAAGTCTGCCTTCTCATGTTCCACATCTTGGCCACTGTCATGACATTTTATAACATGACCATCACTAATTTGATGGTCAATAAACTTCCTGAATTTCTTTTCCTTTTTTGTTTCCTTTTTCCTTCATAGGTACAACACGACAGGGAGTGGACAACTGATACACCATGCAATCACTTTGACTAGTTGAGTCTAAATAAGTTCACTCTTATCCTCACAGGTCATGAGTAAACTTGAAATGGAGTGACAACAAACATACTGTGCGGCCGCACTGGTTAGATGAAACATAGAAACATCGAAATTTGTCAACAGATAAGGGCCTTCGGCCGACCCAGTCTGACCCAATACCTTCAATAATTGTGTTCTTTCATATCATATTAGAACAGAGAAACCTGGACAGCAAAAACCATTACAGCAACACATTTGAACAGATTCAAAGTTGTTGCTGTAAGGGTCCCGCTGCACACCAGAGCCATTTTCGCCGGTGTTTCCCCCCCCTTCAAAATCAACTCCGACTCAGAGTTGATTATATTAGTAATGGGGGTGGGGAGTGTGGGGGGGCACAGACCCCCATAAAAAATGCTGGCAGATACTAATGGGTGAAATTTTGCCTGTCAGTATCGGAGATTTTGCAGTGCTGCATGTCAACAACATTGTTGTCGATGCAGCTTGGTAGAACCGTGTTCTTTTATGCTCTGCCTGTAATAGGTTGTCCCCCTTTTCCACTTACCAGTAGTCCCTCCCCTATGCCTAGTCCAAGCATTTTTAAATCCATTTATTGTTTCTGTACCCATCATCTCTACTAGCAGGCTATTCCACTTGTGCACCACCCTCTCCATGAAGAAGTACTTCCTCACGTTTCCTCTGAATTTCCCTCCTGCCAATTTTATGTTGTGGCCCCTCATCCTTGAGCAACCTTTTCTCTAAAAAATGTTATTCTCCTGTACCCAATTTCTCCCTGTGAGGTACTTAAATGTTCCATCAGTCTAGCTTCCTAGGGTTTGTTATGTAGTCCCTGCACGATTCTGGTCACCCTCCTCTGAACTGCCTCCACCCCATCGATGACCTTACGAAGGTGGGGCCTCCAGAACTGGACATAGTACTCCAGATGTGGTCAATAATTTCATAAATTGGATACAGGGAGCTCTCAAAGGTGACCAGTGCTCACAGTAAATGTATAAATAACTCCAGCACTTTAAAACAATAAACCGGCCACTGTTATACAGCCTTACCAGATGAAAAGTCTTAAGCTGACTTCAAACATTGTGCAAAACAGCTTTTATTAAAGTGCTTCTCAAATGTGCAAACCAGCAGCAAACACAGGATTGCGGGCCCTGTTTAACTAAGTGCATCCACACGTGAAACGTTAGGCCAATTGGGCCCCCAATCCTGTGTTCACTGCCCTTATGCAAGTTTGAGAAGCACCTTAATAAAAGCTCTTTTGTGCAGAGTTTGGAGTCAGTGTAACTCTCTTTATCTGTTACTGTATTACTGTATAACAGTACTCAGTTTGTTGTTTTGAAACTCTAAATAATTTCACTTTTGCCTTCACAGGTTACAGGTGCAACATGACAGAGTGTGGGAAACAGATATACTGTGCACCGACATTTGCACATTGAGGTGAAGTAATCCACTATTGTCTTTAAAGGTCTCTTCTCTTGTCCTGCTGCCTCCCCCTTCTCCTCCACCAAGCAAGCTGCTTCATTATCTTCTCATTTGCCAGACCACCACCTGAGTCTCTTGGGTATTTTTGTGCACAAAAGTGCTATTATCGCTGTTGCAGACACATCAGTTCGACAATACGGCCACAGTTACCACTGGCCATCTGGTGCGACTTCCTTCTTTGTCCAAGTCAGTTGCTGCCTCTGTTTCCTCACCTGTTGCCAAGAAGCTGGAAAATACTACTCAGCATCAGCATACAGCAGAATAGTAAGTTACATCCTGAATCCTCTGGCCACATATACAAACTGCCATAAATTTCAGCCACCAAAATATTACCACCTACAAATGCCACTGTATCCTAAAATCCTTACCATGAAAAATAGTTGTGCAGCTGGAATGCAGGGAGAGACTGTGCATAAATTAAGTGTAAAGCATAACTGAGATTTATATAGTGCCTTTCATACACACTATGGCCTTAATGTGACTTGCATACACATAGTGCGTCAATGGGAGTGCAGAAAGGAACTGTGTAGTAATTCAGAATAAGGATAACTGAGATTTATGAAGGGCCTTTCATACACAATATATCCTAAAGTGCTTTACAAGAAAAAAACAGAAGTACAGTTGAAATGCGGGGGGGGGGGGTGTCTGTCTGTGCAGAAATTCAGCATAAAGCAGAATTTTGATTTATATAGTGCCTTTCATACACACTGTATCCTAAAATGCTTTGCTAGATGAGTAGTTGTGCAGTGGGAGTGCAGGGAGGGATTGCACCATATGTCAGCATAAAGGGGAACTAAGATTTATATAGTGCCTCTCATAGATACTGTTTCCTAAAGTGCTTTACAAGACAAACAGCTGTAGATTGGGAAACTGATAGAGCAGGGACAGTGCAGAAATAAGGGGAAGTGAGGAAAATTGAGATTTATACAGTGCTTTTCACAACCATTACCAAAACATGCTTTACAATGAAAACAGTTGTGTAGTGGGAGACTGAAAGTGCACAGATTACTCAGACATAAGAAAACATGAGGTGTAAATAGTGCTTTCCATACAGACTGTACCATAAAGTGCTTTACATTCAAAACAGTTTTGTAGTGGGAGACTGAGTGTACAGGGACTGCATAGAGATGAGAATTGAGATTTATATAGTGTTTTTTAAACATGCTATATCCCTAAGTTCTTTACAAAGAAACAGCTGTTTAGTGGGAGAATGAGAATGCAAGGACTGCACAGAAATGAGAATTGAGATTTATATTGGCCTTTTCAGAAATAGATACATAGCAAATGATGGGAGAAGGAGACAGAGAGTCCATCTAGTCTGCCAATGAGATACACAGGACCTGTTATAGATCCTGAGTGCTACCTGCCCCACAAGGATTTCTTCATTTGTACTTATCGTAATACCCCTTAATTGAGCTCTGTACCTGTCCCACCCATGCTTGAGACTCATCACCATCCATGATTCCACCAACTCCGCCAGCAGGCTGTTTCATGGCTACACCACTCTTTCAGTGAAGAAGCATTTCCTTAGCTCTTTCCTGAAGCTCCCCCTTCTTAGTTTCCACTTGTGTCCCCTAGTCGTTGAGCCAGTGATCTTATGGAATAGCTCTTCAGTGTCTGGAACCTTGTTTATGCCTTTCAGGAACTTAAATGTCTCAATTATGTCTCCTCTCTCCCTTCTTGTTTCCAGCAAGTACATATTTCGTGATGCCAGCCGATCCTCATAGGTGAGTCCCTGCAGACTGTGGATCATCTTCATTGCTCTCCGCTGCACCACCTCCAGTCTATCCCTGTCCTTTTTCAGGTGCAGCCTCCAAAACTGAATACAGTACTCCAGGTGCAGTCTTACAAAAAGATCTATAAAAGGGGATTACCACTTCTCTATTCCTACTATCGATCCCTCTACCTATGCATCCCAGCATTCTATTTGCCTTGCCGAATGCTTTATTGCATTGACTTGTCTGCTTCATGGTGTCCTCAGTGATGACCCCCCCAGGTCCCTTTCTTCCTGGGAGGTTCTCAGCCTAACCCCATTTAGCCAGTATTACATCTTGGGGTTTCCTTTTCCCAGATGCATAGCTTTGCACTTCTTTACATTGAATTTCAGCTGCCAAGAATTCAACCATCTTTCCAGCTTTTGTAGATCCTTTTGTAGGTCCCTAGCCCCCCTCCTGGCTGTCCACCCATCTTTCCAGCTTGGTGTCATCTGCAAATAGGACAGTCTTGCCTGGATGCTGTCACCATTGTCACCAATGAATATGCTGAACAGGACCGGGCCCAACACCGAACTCTGGCAGACTACACTTGTGATCTCACCTTCATGTGTTCTCACGTCGTTTATCACTACCCTTTGCCTCCTGTCCATGAGCCAGTTACTCACCCATCTAACTCTGTCCTTTGTGGCCCCAGCGTCCTTTATTTTTTTCAGCAGTCACCTGTGTGGCACCGAGTCAAATGTCTTGCTGAAATCAAAGTAGAGAAAGTCAACTGCATGTCCTCTTATCTTGTTCCCTTGTCACCTAATCAAAAAAAGCAATATGATTTGTCTGGCACTATCACCCTGCCATGATTCCATGCTGTTTTTTCTTCCAGGTATAGCACATGGTCTTGTTTGATTAAGGACTCCATTAGCTTTCCTATAACACAGCCATGTGCACCTCCCCAGCAACAGGTCAAAGCATGCATACTGGTATCCTAAAGTTCTTCAAAAATAACAGCTGGAGGTGGGGAGCTGGCAGCATAATTATAGCAGGAGGGAGAGAAGCTTGCTGAGGTATGACTAGATGGGGAGCAGCTGGCAGAATGACAGCACCAGGAATAACCACAAAACAGAGGGCACACCATGGACTATGGCCAATCCAACCAGGTTAGTATGCTGGTTTCCAGCACTAGCTCCATTTTCACCTCCATCGATGCAATGTAACATGTCAATTCATGTATTTCGTGCCCATGAGTTGTGCCACAGTGGGTGATAAAGACACATCCTCCACAGCATAAGGACTGGCTCCAACTGCATCCAGACCCAAATGACCCTGAGTCCTACCGCAATTGGCCATGTCCTCCTCCTTCTCCTAACATGCACAGATTTTCATTGACATTTCCCCCTTTCTGCAGCAACACCTGAGATAGTGAGAGGAGTGGAACAAGCAGCATCAGCAAAAACCCCATCAGTAACTGCAACTTTCACATTCATTTGCATGTTTAATGTTTAGGAGGATATGTTACCAAGCAGTCCTCAGATGAGTGCCCTTCTTTCCATACCTCACACTGGCATTGCTGTTTTCAGTTGGTTCCACTTGAAAAAATGCCCAAATGAGGCACTTGTGCTGCTGCCACCTAGAGAAGGAATCATAGGCTAATGGTGTCTCTAGTGCTTCAGGGAGAACAACCGGTATTGCAGACAGGCAAGGGTAAAACTGCCTGCTGCTGGTACTGCTGGAAAGGGGGGGCACTGCTTTGACTTGTTGCTATGGGGGATGGGAATGTTTTTTCCTACAGCACCTGCTTCTGCTGCTGACTTTTTTTTTAATTTTTTATTTAGTTGTTTAACCAGGTATAGCACACTAAGCTGGAAGCTTTTTTACAGGAGTGACCTGGGAGCACAAGGAGGTTAAGTGACTTGCTCAGGGTCACACAGTATGCAAGTGAAAGCTGTGGGATTCAAACCCAGGTCTGGTCTGCTGGATGTCACCAAATTTGCAGCTCAGAGCCTTAGACCACTGCGCTATACTGCCTTGACTTGTAGCTGCCCCTTCCTTTGACTTGTGCTCCTGTTGCAACTGTTGCCCACTGCACTGCTGCCACAAACTCTCCCAGTCCCAGAATCTGAAACAAAATGAATACTCATGTCTTCTCTTCAAAAAATTAATATGTTGGACAGCATGACCTGGAAGGGGGAGATGGTGGTTACTCTGTAGCTTAGCTCCTATCTGGCACCTACTATAAATGGCAATCCCAAGACATCCTGCAGCTAGAACACTATCAAAACTACACAGCTACTGCATTCAACTAATACCAATGCACAAATTATGAAAGAAGCAATCCTTGCTGTCTTTTAAGCTTTCAGACTCAACTCAACAGCCTGGCCTGTTTCACTGGACAGCGCAACCAGGAACCATGCCATGGCATCGAACAGGAGTTCTGTAGCAGAAGATATGAACCAACTGCTAGCCAACATGAACCTAACTAGAGGAGTGGTCTCAGGAGTGGCATCTGGGTTTCAGTGTCAAATAGTACAAAGTCATGCACCTGGGATGAAGAAACCCAGGGGATGTATGTAATATCAGAGAGGGGTGGCTACTTAAAATTGCCAAGAAAGAAAGAAAGGGACTGTTGGGTGATCATACCTCCTGATCTCAAGGTGGCAGGGCAGTGAGACAGGGCAGAAGGCAAGGTGAACAGGATGCTGGGGTGCATACAGTAGGGATGGGGATCTCTAGAAGGAGAAGAGAGATGCTGTTGCCCCTATATCACTCACTTCTAATACCCAGCCTAAAGTACTGTGTCCAATTCTGGAACCTGCACCTCTGCAAGGACATTGAAAGGATGGAAGCTGTCCAGTGGAGGGCTACTAGAATGGTGAAGGTGTTGCATGACAGCTGTGGGAGCTCAACATGTACTCCCTAGAGGAGAAAAGGGTGACAGGAGACATGACTGAGACCTATAAGTACCTTGGGGGGAGTGAACAAGGTATAGGAAGGGAGTCTCTTAAATAGGAAGAGGAGCGCTACAACACAGGGCATGCCATGAAACTTGAGGGAGGGAAGTTTAGGTAGGATGTGAGGAAATAGTTCTTCACAGAAAGGGTGGTGGATGCCTGGAACAGCCTTCCAGAAGAGGTGGTGAGGGAAAAGACAGTGGGGAGCTTCAAGCATGAGTGGAATTGGCATATGGGTATAATATTCAGAGGTAAAAGAGGAGGGAGAGAGGGAGGGAGAGAAGGAGAGAGGGAGGGATACCTGTGACCAAACAGAGTCCAGGTGTAGTGTTAGGCAAGGGAAATAGGGAAGTCTAGATAACTCTTTTTTGGAAACACATTCTACGTTTCTACAGTATGTTTCTTAATCTACAGCTGGAGACTAAAGCAAGGTTTAAGAGCATGACTGCTCAGATTCAGCATATCCAGGTCATCATCACCACCAGACTCATGGAGCCCATCAGTACCCTTGCAAGCGGTTAGACAAGGTGGAGAGGAGTGTGAATGATCTGGAACACACCTTCACAGACTTGTCATGGGACAGGGATCAACTCTGCTCAGCCCTGGCAGTATTAAATAAAATAAAAAAATGACAATCAGGAAAACCAGGCATGGCACTCAAAGCTGTGCTTGACTGAGCTGCCCAAGAGTATGTATGGCAAAAACCATGAACTAACATTACACAAATGGCTAGCTGACAAGTTATTGGGCCCTGCAGTAGCATCATTTGAAATTCAAAGAGCACATAGAACAGGTCCCTATTCTAAACCGGGGAATGTCCAAGACACTTTCTAAAAAAGTACTTGTGATTCGGCAACAAAGAAGTGATACTGCAGGCATCCAAGGTGAATGGTCCAATTCAGGAGGATGGTGGTAAAATTGCTATATTTCAGGTTTACAGTAGGGACTCCAGGCCAGATGGCAACAGATCTCTGGGATCAAAACCAAGTTAGAACTGAGGGAATTTGCCTGCATGGACCCCTCCTATCTCCAGATAACCCACCCTTGCAAACCATCCCAGTATTTCAATTCCCCTCAGTCTGTCGAGGACTTTGTAAATATTGAGGATACTGCAGTTGAAGAAAAACCCTCAGTAAGGGGCACTGGCCTGGCTACCTGATCTGACTGACTGTGATGGAGTCACAACATAGTGCAGTGAGTATTCTGTGGGTTGTCAATGTGGGATCCCCCTTTAGTACCACATTCCTGATTTGACCTTTCTTTTCCACCCATGTGCCACCCAGCGTCCCTGGCTAGAAGTGGCTCAAGCGTTCGTTGCCACCATGAGACTTGAGCATGATGCCATCTGATAGTGGAGCACCATGGAATATTCTATGACTCTTGTGGCCCCCAAGGTAATAAAGGAACCAGGTTGCACAAGCCTACATAAACACAAAGACCAGGGGTTGTAAGGATGGGGCTGGGAGGTGGGGGCTATGCTTGGAGCAGGCCTTGCTGATATCAGTAAGCTCTACAACACACACCCTGTGGGGATATTAAGTGCTGGTTACACCTAAAGGTTTATGGAGCTGTATCACAAAAGCAATTATGTATTTTGGGATCTCCTGTGGCTCATCTGGAGCAGTCTTTGCATAGTATGCTATCTTAGTGCCACAAGGTGCCAACCATTCAGAGCATGTGGTCACTTCCAACATTTCTATCCCTATGAGAGTTCCCCCCAAAGACTCATTGGAACTTTAGACTGAACTTATAACTCTGTCTGACTGTATCTGACTGGCTCCCGACCAACGCCTGAGGTAGTTCAAAGTCTGTGTTTCTAGTTACTAACTGGATGGGCTATGGGAAACTGTGGGACTGGTCAGGGTTGCAGGGATCATCCTAGTTCCTGTATCACTGGGAGGCATTAATGAGTTTTGATGTTGGCCAATGACAACCTCACTTGAAAAAACAGTATCTCATGCAACAAGCCTCAAAATAGACATTATTGGTCCTACCCAACTGCATCCTATTTCTCATGTGCAACATGTAGGTTTTGGGGCTTGGACTGGCATGCTGCCACTGGGTAGGAAAGCCACAGTTAACTGGTTTAGTAATTGCTTTGTTGCAGGCCTGGATAATGGGGCAGTGGGGAGGAGATATTATTTGTGAGGACACTGAGTCCCTTACGACAAACTGCCTCACATTAGTAGAAACCTACTAGTACAGACATAACTGTGTTACAATATTTTATTAGTGATGCTACAGCTGCTGAACTGAACAATTGTGCCTCCACCTGGGATAACCAAGGTGGCAGCTTGTTCTAACTTTAATTCTGTTTTTCTTAAATCTTAAAAGGTATTCAGCTTCATATGGTGCCTTTGCATTAATTTACAGCTATATCCACTTGCAGTTTATAGGGAAGATGATTCGAGCTTGTTATAGAATCGTGTCTGGAAGTAGGCCAGGAGAAGTTATACAATTCACAAGAAGGGTTTTATTATCAGTAAAAACAAGGTACAGATTGGATTAATAGGCACACTCACCAAAATTTAAAAAAATATATATTTATTTTTCTTTTCCTGTAACATCCAGTTTTCATTTGCCTACATTTCAGGGTATAACAAAACCTCATCGGGGAACTGGTGTCTCTCTCTACATGTACAAACAAATAAAATTAAGTATGTTATTTAAAAGTTATTTTCCTATTCTGACCCTTAGTCCATTAACTCATTACACTTACTTTAAACACACTTTGTGTTGTCCACCTTTAAATCTGCAGTTAAATCTTATTCTTCTTTCTCACTGCTAAATAAACGCATCTGGTTAATATTTCATAAATATACAAAATCACAATAGAAGCACTTTCCTTATATAAGGGAACTTCTCTATTTTCTCTCTTATCAGTATCACAAATAAATCATACCAACCCAAGTCCTAAGAGGCTCATTACTTGTGGTAGCACTTCATTTCTTTACTTGGTAATCGAACCTTATTAAATTAAACAACAAACAAAAAAGGTTCTTGCCACATCATTTTTACATTCTTTGAATGCGTGCATTCTCCATGTTATTATGCCACATCTAATCAAGTGCTTCATGTTACTTCCATCCAAACCTCTAGGATAGGTCATATTTATCTCTGGTTAGCTAGGGTTTACAAATACACTTTTTTACCATATTAGATCTTGCCAAAGTAGCTGTAAAGACCTTTACATACCTCACAGGGTTAAATAAGGTACAGAAGGGAAATATTTTTCAGAGGAAAAGATGCTCAAGAATAGGGGAACATGTTATGAAGCTGTGCCCAAAGTGCATTATGTTGCACTTTTTTTGCATTGAAACCCAGCTGCCATACACTTGACCACACCTCTAGTTCTCTCAGGTCTCTGATCATCCTTTCTACTCCCACTGGAGTGCCCACCCTATTGTAGACTTTAGTGTCATCTCTGCAAAGATGCAGACCTTCCCTTCCAGCTCCTCTGCAATGTCACTTTTAAATACATTTAAGAGAACCAGTCCCATTTCTGATCCTTGAGACACCTTGCTGCCCACTTTCCCTTCCACAGAGTGAACTCTATTTACCACCACCCTCTGTTACCTATCCCCTATCCAATTTCTTACCTAGTTTACCACCCTTGGACCCACTCTTAAGCTACCCAACTAGCTTACTAGTCTCTTATGTGAGACAGTGTTGAGCGCCTTATTAAAATCTAAGTAGGCCACAACCATTGCTCCACCCTGATGTAACTCCTTTGTTACCCAGGCAAAGAAAGCTATCAGATGCATTTGACATGGCATCCCCCTGGTGAGACCATGCTGCCTCAGGTGTTGTAACGCACTGGATTCAAAATATTTCACAATCTTTTTCTTCAGCACTGATTCCATTAATTTTTCTCACCACCAATGACAAGCTGACTGGCCTATAATTGGCAGCCTCCTCCCTGCTGCTGCTTTTGTGTAGTGGGACTATATACACCCACCTACAATCCTCCGGAACAGCTCCTGTTTTCAATCCGCTGTTAAACAGGACTATCAGAGGTACAGCTAATATTTCTCTGAGCTCTCGCAATACCCTTGGATGCACACCATCTGATCTCATTGCTCTGTCCACCTTCAGATTAATGAGTCCCTTCAGGACTCTCTCTCCTCCAAAAAAGGACTAGTGTCCACCTCTCTCCCTTCAAACTTTCTATTACTTTTTTGTGGCCTATCCCAATTTCCTTTCTCTGTGAACACTGAACAAAAGTATTTATTCAGGATACCTGCCTTTTCCTGGTCTCCCTCTGCACAATCCTCCCCCTTCCCTTTTTAACCTTACACCCCTGGTCTTCCTGTTTTCACTTATACACCTACACAATGTGTTGTCCCCTTTTCTTACTTTCTGGGCTATTCTCTCTTCAGTTTGTGCCGTTACTGCTTTTCCTGCTTCTGTTTGTTTCATCTGATACCCCACCCTATCCTCGTCTCTCTCTCTCTGTCTCCTTATACTTTCTGAATGCTACCCTTTTTGCCTTTACCTTTGCAGTGACCTCTTTCAAGAACTATAGCAGTCTCTGTTTAAACATAGAAGCATAGAAACATAGAATCTGATGGAAGATAAGGACCACTTGGCCCACCTAGTCTGCCCATTTCCCTGCCTAATGGATAAGCTGTAGATCCTAGTTAACCAACAGCCTACTTCCTCCTACCTCCACTAGAACTGCCTTATGTCTGTCTCATGCATTCTTGAATTCCCCCACTGCTTTTGACTCTACCACCTCCTCAGAAAAGCTGTTCCATGTATCTACAACCCTCTCTGTGAAGAAATACTTCCTCATATTACCTCTGAGCCATCCTCCACTATCTTTAAATTGTGCCCCCTTGTTCTTGCACATCTCTTTTTCTGAAAGATGCTACCTCCTTGGACTTTGAATCCCTTGAGGTACTTGAAAGTTTCGATCATGTCCCACCTCTCCCTCCTTTCCTTGAGGCTATACAGATTAAGTTCCTTTAGTCTTTCTTCATATGTCTTTTGGTGCAGACCCTGCACCATTTTGGTTGCCCTCCTCTGGACAGCCTCCACCATGTCTCTGTCTTTGTGGAGATGGGGTCTCCACAACTACACGCAGTACTCCAGATGTGGTCTTACCAACTGTCTTTACGGAGGGACAACAACTTCCTGTTTTCTACTTTGTGATGCCTCTCCCTATGCATCCCAGTATCCCTCAGCTCTCCTTACTGCCTTCTCACATTGCTTGCCCACATTTAGGTCATCTGATATGACTACCCCTATGTCCCTTTCCATTTTTGTTGTTTTCAGTATCTCACTCCCCATTGGGTACTCTTCCCCTGGGCTTTGTTTCCCAGGTGCATTACTTTGCACTTCTTTGCGTTGAATCTAAGCTGCCATATATTTGACCATTCCTCCAACCTTTCCAAGTCTCTTTTCATTACCCAGTCAAATAAATCAATTAGATTTGTGTGATATGACCTTCCTGCTGTGAATCCATGCTGCCTTGGGTCCTGTGCTCCACTGGCCTCTTTGTACTCAACAATCCTTTCCTTCAGAAGTGATTCCATCATTTTCCCTACCACTGAGATCAAACTGACAGGTCTGTAGTTTCCTGCCTCTGTCTTGCTCCCACTTTTGTGAAAGGGCATCACATCTGCCCTCCTCCAGTCCTCAGGTACCACACCATCCTCCCATGATTTATTAAAAAGGGTAGTCCGTGGTGTTATTAGTTCTTCCCTTAGTTCTTTTAGAATTCTAGGGTGAATCCCATCAGGCCCATTGCTTTATCCACCTTCAGCTGGCTATCTTTTCCCTCAGTTTGGGCCTTTGCTATTCTGACTGCCTTCCCCAATTCCTTTTGTTTTAACTGCTACAGTTCTCTGCCCTGCTCCTGCTGTGTTTTCTTACACTTTCTGAATGCTGTCTTTTTCTCCCTAACCTTCCCCGCCACTTCTTTTGAGAACCATAGTGGTTTTTCCTTTCATTTCGTTTTGATTTGTTCATTTGCTTCACACAAAGGCTTGTTGCTTCTGTGATGGCAGTTTTGATGTTTCCCTATTGTTGCTCCACCCCACCATCTTGCCTGTTTGCTGGTGCTTTTCTGAGGCACTATCCCATTTTGACAAAATCAGCCCTCCTGAAGTCCAGTACCTTCACTTTTGTATGGCTTGACTCTACAGCTAAGTTTATCATGAACCATACTGTTTGGTGGTCACTTGTTTCCAGATGGCTCCCACTTCTAGATCTGAGATCCTCTCTCTGTCCCCATTTGAGAGTACCAGGTCTAAGATTGCACCCTCCCGAGTGGGTTCCAAAACTAGCTGTCTGAGGCATGCCCCCATAGGGCATCAAGAGTGACCCTGCTCTTGGATGTGGCTGCAGCAAAGATGCTCCAGTTAACATCTGGCATATTCATGTCCCCAATCAGCAATATCTCCCCTTTCTCTGCCATCCTAAGGATGCCTTCTATTATTTCCTTGTCCATTTCCTCCCCCTGAGATGGGGGTCTGTATTACAACCCCTGTGAGGATTGTGGTGTCATTTCCAGTCTCCAGGGTGACCCACCATGCCTCCTCTCCTCCCTGTTTACCCTTTAGTTCTGTTGCTTTGATCCCTTCCCTTACATAGAGAGCTACTCCTCCTCCTCTTCTACCCTCCCTGTCCCTCCTGTAGATTTGTGTACCCTAGTATGTTGACATCCTAGTCATGGTTCTTTGTGAACCATGTTTCTGTAACTGCCATGATATCCAGGCATCCTTCTTCCATCAAGGCCAACAGTTCAGGGAGCATTTTACCTAGACTATGGGCATTGGTACTCATTATCCTCCATTTTTTATGGCCTTATTCCTTTTTGCCCCATCCTTGTCCTTACTGCCTTTGTCTTTTTTTCCATTTACCCCTGCCCTTCTCCCTATTGACTGGTCTATCTTGGTGTTTACCTCACTAACTACCCTGATTTTTGGGGAGGGCTAGGATTTCCCTTCTCCTTTTCAGTGCCTCTCCTTGTCTAGTTTAAATGCTTGCCAATGAAGCATTTAAACCTATCACCTAGGATCCTGGTTCCCATCCTGGACAGATGCAGACCATTGCACCAGTATAGGCCTGCATCCCTCCAGGTGGAGACCCAGTCCCCATTGAAGACAAATCCCTGCACTCTGCACCAGTTTTTCAACCAGTCATTGAATCCCATGGTGCATAGTACCCTAGCCTCATCCGTGCCATAGACAGGTAGCACTTCCGAGAAAGTTACCATGTGTGTTACTTGTCTAAGGCCCCTCTCTAACTCCACAAACTCCTGTTGCACTTCTCTGATCCCATTCCCAGCAAGGTCATTTGTCCCTAGGTGGATAATGACATCCAGATCATTCCCCATTGCAACTGCTCCCACGATCCTGAGAATTCGTTTCCTGTCCCTTCAAGCCATGGTGCCAGGCAGGTACCTTACATCCCTTTCCCCTCAATCACCCAGTTCTACCCCCCCAATGATTGAGTCCCCCACAAGGAGTTGTTTCCTTCCCCTGTGGGGTCCTGTGCCACCCTCCTATGGGTCTCCCTTGTGGAGTTTCAAAAGCATCCTCCTTGGTCTCCAGTGCAGGTGCCTCCATAGAGGAATCATGCTCTGCCAGAATGGTGAATGAATTGTAGAAAGGCACAACTGGAGGGACACATCTCTGTTCCATCACCCTCACCCTCCCTGAACCCACTGTGGCCCAACCGCTCTTCTTTCTTGGCTACCTCTGAGGTAGTGGCAGTGGCCTGTGTGGTCCCTGGGTGGGGGAGCAGGTTTCCTGATCCTTGCCAGGTCAGCATGGAGACAAGTAACCCCCTCCTCCAGACCAGAGAGGTGCCTGCAATTAGGGCAGCAACACAGTCTTCAGAATGCCTCCTGGAAGACTGCTGATCCACAGCCAGTGCATTGCACCACTCCCCACATGTCTGTCTCCCTTTCTGTTTCAGATGATTTTCTTTTTTTTTTTGTTCTTGTTTTAGTGTATGCAAGCTTGTAAGTTTCTTTATCCCCTATTCAGTGTGCTGTGCCTTTAAGGATATGAACAGGTGTATGTTGTTAGCAATTTTAGGAAGGTGATGTCAGAACCCCTGATATAAAGGAAGTTATGTACTTGGGGCTGGTGGGGTGAGGGGCAGGATGGGTGAGAGTAAACCTGTGCCCTCCAAAAACAATCTACTACAACTCTGACCCTCCACCCTGGGGAGTGCCTTCCTTCCTTTCAGACACCTATTTCACAGAGGTTAAGTAACAGGTCTAGTCACAAATGAATGCAAATATCTCCCAGCTAGATTTCCTTCCTGGCAAATAAAAGTTAAATTAAGAAAAGTCAGAAAACAGAGAATAAAAACATTTACTCCTACTTACTTACACACTCCAACATTCTCAACTTCTATTCTTTTTGTGCTACCTGAAAATACTTTTGAACCCTTACCCCGATAGAGTGTTTCTAGATTTCCTCTTTGTTTGTTTCTATTCATGTTTTCCTGTGCCTTGTTTAAATCTCATTATACTCCTATCCTGGTTTGGGTGTAGCATCTATTCCAAGTTTTGGCCTACCCTTGATCTTCAATTCTTCCCAGCAGTGACTGTTACCCAGTGGTGAACAGGGTCCTTTCCTTAGTCGACTGGCAGAGTCCTGTGCTTCTCCACTTACTTCTGCTGATGCCTACTGATGCCTACAACATCAATCACCTGTTCCACTGCTTCACTGTTCTACTTGCTCGCTGGGACATGAACGTGCTGGACACGTTTGAGTGGAAGTACTTTTATAGTGCTCTTGTAAGAAGGCACTAAGCCTCTGTCAGCTCCACCCTCAGTTACACACCTGATTTGCAGGGTTTCTTTAATCTACTCACTCCAAGATTAAGCTCCTGAGATACTTTCCCCCACACCACCTGTTACAATTTAAAATCCAAGTTTCAAGGTACAACAAACACTGCTTTCAGATCTCTTCTTTTCTCCTCATTTACTCTGCTACTTTCAAAAGGAAGAGAAGTATAAATTAATGTTAATATACCTTAAGATAAAGTTAAATGCTTTCATTCCACTCTGTCAGCAAAGTATGATCTCCCTTAATAGCTGTCATACATGGACACTTTCAGTTTCCTAAATCATGGCTGATTCTTACACCCCCTTTTTTATGGCTGAATTGGGTGGAGCCCTGCAGACCTATTGCTTTCAAAAAAGGACTCCGTGTTCCATGCACTCTTTGCAAATGAATATCATGGTGGGAAAGACAGTTCTCCAGTGGCACAAGATGAGCCATTTTGCCTGGATGCTAAGAAGGGCAAGCCAGCATCTTTGAGTTGGAGTTAGCTGTGGATGCTGAATTGGGATGCCCAGTAGCCAAAAAAGGGGATCAGGCCCCACTTTGGAGCCTATAATTTGAGTGGCCAGGCCACAGACTGAGGTCCAGAAAGGTACTATTAAGTGGCATTGCCAAAACATATGGGCCCAGATAGTCAAACTGTGCCACAAAGTAGTACAATAGCAGGAGCAGGCACAAGTGCAGTTTGCCCATGCGCACCACGCGCAATATTCAAACACAGCTCAGGCCAAGGTGCACTTGCACAACACAACTGAATATCATGCCAAGTGTGCCATGACACAACCAGGGATGCACAGTGGCACAGGGCTGATGCGCAGTAGCACAACCAGGGATGCACAGTGGAGCGGGGTAGTAGTGCAGTAGCACAACCAGAGATGCGCAGGGACAGGATACAGGGGTGCACCACCCATGGAAGCCATGGGCGGAGGAGCATGCAGCAGACTAGACAGCGCCCCCCACACCCCATGAACTGCACAACCTGTTGTGAGCTGGATGAACCACCAGCCCATGAACACCAGCATCGAATCCACAGCTGGGCACAGTGCCCCAGCACACCCCCTGGCGAGCAGTGACCGCAACACAAGGAGGGCCGGCCACCCAGTGCCACCCCATCCGACCAATGCAGAGCACACCCTGCACAGTGATCCCCAGACACCCTGCCCAGGAGCAGTGCCCAACAGTACATGGCACCAAATGCATGCCACCACCCCCACTGTGACAATGCAACCCTGAGCACCATGGAGTCATGCATGGCAGCCCCACTGTGAGCACCTTGCAGCGGGTGGCACCAGCCACCGATGCAACAACTGCAGACACAGTTCCACCCTGCACGGCCCCCCCATGGCACAGCAGAGTGGTCGACCCTGCGTCGGTACCCGAGGGACCCCACATGCGACAAGACCTGCCCTGGATGCCACCACCAGCAGGACAGCACCCCGCACACCCACCCAAGCACACACCCTGTCCCAGCACTGGCCCCAACAGGCAGCACAGATGCCCACAGTGGTGCATGGAGGCAAGCGCCACACAGGATGCAACACAGGGCATGGACAAACACCCACCCAGACCCAAGCACACCCGAACACAGGGACACAATAGCGGGGCAACAAATTCCACTGGCATGCAACCACTGATGCTGTGAGAGGGAAGCATCAGTACAAACCAGTAGCAAATCCCCCCCAGGTGTGTGCGTGCCCACACAGCCAAGCCATCATGCACCCCCACCACCACCACCCCCACTAGACAGTCCCCACCCCCCTGTGGGGTGGACACATGCACACTCCAATACCCGGACAGATGGACACTACCACTGTATGGATGGAGCACCTACCTGGCCATGGCATGGCACCTCACTGGGCACATGCCTGCAGATGCATCAGTCAAACAGGGTCCCTCTGCTGTAGGTCGCCATACCTGTGGTGACACTGCTCAGCTGTCCTGGTGATCCCAGTTGCCTCCTCCAGGCCGTCAGCCACCTCCTCCCACACAACACTATTTGGCCTGTCCAGGGGATCCTGCCCAAACAGGGTACCAGCATGAGGCTCAACTATGGCCACCAAATTGGCCAGCTCTATAGCACTCCACATCTGTGCTCTCCTTCATGTCATCCTGCAGTGTGTATCGCTATCAAAGTGGTGCTCTGTAGTGCACGTGCCCCACATGTGAAGGCAGTGTAGTACTGCGCTGCCAGTCCCCATCATGCTGTCACTGAACTGTGCGATATGGCGCACACCCATGCGGATGCATGGCACCTAGGGGGCAAAGGTCGACTGCAGGGTCAAGGGTCTGTCTGCGCACGGAGCACCACAGTGCTATTGGGATGCCCTGCATGTAGCATGGTAGGGTGCTTGTGTGTGATGCCCTGCAGTGGCCTACCACGTTGTGGCTCCATGGCACCTACGGTGCACCGGGGCATGAGTGCCACATGGGCGAACAGCGCACTAGTGCCACAGGCACAGTGGTGGCCATGCCCTGCACTGCCTCCTATGCACAGCACGTCAGTAGTGCCACATTCGTCGGCATCAGCACCCCGGGCATGCACTGTGCGGTTGCTGATTGCACAAGTCACAGTGCTGTGCCATAGCCTGAGCACGCTTCACAACATTGCACAAGGTGCAGCAGCGCAATATTCAGCCAGCATATGCAAATCAGCTCATCAGTCATTCCACGGCGCAACCACTGCATTAGCATCCACTTACAGTTGCGCCTTGCCTCATTTGCATGTGTTGCACTATATAAATGCGACATGGGGCTGCAGAGGACATAGTTAGGTATTGCAGTCTATTGTGGTGGATTGCATGCTGTTGGGATGTGGGGACTGTGGTTTGTGAGGGTTGAATGAGAATGCACAGTCGAAGATAACACCTGTCATTCCCACAGGCTCAATCATGACCCAATGTAAAGAAGAGGAGTAACAGGGATGGGGGAGAAGGAGGAGGCCCAACTTCACCCAGGCTGAATCAGAAGCCCTGTTCGAGGCATATCTCGACAGGGAACTGCTGCTCAGCGGACAGCGGGGAATGCCACAGGAGCGGGATGCGGCGTGGGGTGAGGTGGCGCATGCCGTGAACCAGCATTGCAGCCAATCAGCGGTCCATGCAGGAGTATAGAAGAAGGTTGGCATGGACAGGAGGAGGATCAAAGATAAGGTGGCTGCCATCAGGGCCACACATGCTGCCACAGGTGGGAGCCAGCGGATGTACCACGCCTGGCGCCAGATGAGGAGTGGGTGGCAGGCAGCATGGGGTTGTGCCATTGAGGGCATTCCTGGTGGTGGCTTTCAGATGGGTGGCAGCCCATCACTGCATAGTAATTCCTGTGCTGTCACTGTGTGGGTGGTGGATGGAATGCCACAGGGCAGACCACTAATGCTACTGTGTTCCCTACAGCTCCTAAGCATCTACATGGGTCAGCGGTGGTGGGTGTGTCCACTGAGGGGATGCCCTGGACATTGAGGATCACCCATCCACCTCCATAGGTGTCTGGGGACGGAATGGTGCATACCTGCACGTCTGTCTGGACTGTTGAGGGTGGTGTGGGTGCGGACGAGGCCCTGCCTGTGTCCCAGTGTGACAGCGCCCACGGTCTCCAGCATGCTGGGACTTGGATTGCTGCGGATCCAGCACCAGTGATGATGGACCACCGTCCCGGACAGTGATACGTGTAGAATGCAGGATGGTCCCGCAGCAGGTAATGGCACGGGCATTGCCATTGGTGGTGCCACTGTGGAGGCCTGTTAACAACACAGTCCCAGCCTGTGCTGTATGCCCAGTGGGGCAGCACTGATGTGCATCCAGGGTGGGTGGGGCTGTTGCGGCCGCTGCGGCGGTGCCAGTGAGCCTGGCAATCGGCGGCGAGGCAGTGCCAGCAAATGGCCAATGATGACAGGGGAGAGTGTCAGAGGGTGGTGGCAGTGCAATGCATGTGGACATGCCCCAGCATGGCTCTGGTGTGCAGTGCCCATCATCAGGGATGCTGGCCAGCAGGGCCAGGAACACCATGAGGACAGCATGCCAGACCGGCGGATGACCTCTTTGGCGAGCACAGCCGTCTACTCCAGGCTTCAGTAGATCAGCAGGTGTGGCTCGTGGCGGTGGTGGATGCACTCAGTGCGGTTCTGCGCCAGGCAGAGGTGGTGCAGCAGAGACCACGGTCTGCTCCTGGCAGAGATGGCCTCCTGGCGGGTGGATGTGACCACTGCCATTGACAGGCAGACCAATGCATTGACAGGTGTGATGGCCACTTGGGCACCCAGTTTGGTGCCCATCCACGCGAACACGCAGTGTCATGTCACCCCACCCCATTCGGTGCTGTGTGACACTTGCTATGTATCGACACGGGTTCGGCTGTGGGCATACCAAGCATGCCTGGTGTGGGAATTTTGGTGGCTGCAGACCCTGCACGAACATGGTCGTGTTCATGCAGCATCACCCATGGGGACCATTGGTGCCACCTTATGAGGCCAATGGTCAGCCTGTCACGGCTGGCAGGTCTCGGCGGGCTGCCCATGCATCCGTGGCAGTCGTGGCATTGTGCTGCATGACTGACCTGTCTCCCACCATAGCGACTGTCTGCAGCTGCTCTATGTGCAGTGTGGTGTGCATTGTGCTACACATGGGTGGGTACCTGGCCCTGCACATGGTCCCTGTGCACACCCTCCCGGCTGCTGGCCACTGTGATGTGTGCATGATGATGCCTGCGTTCGCTGTCCGCCAGTGTGCAATGGTGCCCAGCGTCTGAGGCATACACAGTGATGGCCACTGGGCGTGGTTGTGTGTGGACCTGTGTGGGGGTAGGGATGGCAATTGGGGTTGGCGTGCTGTCTACCCTTGTGCATGTCTTGTGGTGTGTGTGTGTGTGTGTGTGTGTGTGTGTGTGCACATGGTGTTCGGCCCTTCCCAACACTGACTCTGTGTGAGATACCACACTCAGACCCATTCACCTTACCACCGTCCACCCCGGTGTTCTGCCTTGCCTGTCTGTGGGCTGTGCCCTTGCCATTGGTGGTTGCGCATGGCCCGTGACCTACCTGTGTTGACCAAAGTTCTCTTATGTAATGCTGTCCCGGTGCAGCTGTGACATCCGTATCAGGCGGGGTCTCTTCGCCCGGGGTGGCTGCCCATCACCAGCTGGACCGGCATCCTCATCATCCCCACCGCTGCCCCCCTCTTCAACCTCTACGGCTATCCCACAGTCGGTGGCCATGTTGTGCAGGAAACAGCAGGCCAGGAATAGCCCACAGACCTTCAAGAGGCTGTACTGTAGAGCACCTCCAGATGTGTCCAGGCACCGGAAATGTGCCTTCAGCATCACGAACACCTGCTCGATGACATTCCATGTTGTGGCGTGTGCCTCATTGTACCATAGCTGCAATGGGGTCGTGGGATGCTGGTATGGTGTGAACAGCCAGGGACGTAGTGGGTAGCCACTGTCACCTGTGTGTAGAGGGTGGACATTAGTATGGTGGTCTGCGTCGCTTTGCCATGGGCCAACAAGGCCGGTACCCATGGCACCTCTGACTATGCACCCCCCTTCGTCTGCTCATGTCATCCTGCGTGATATGCATACTCACCCACTAGATGGCCAGTGGGGATGTCCCTACTCTCAAACCTGTGGCACAGTGTGGACTGGTGCCAGATGAAGGCATCATGTGCTTCCCCATGGTGTATGGCACAGACATTGGTAATGTGCCCCCTGGCATCGCACACCACCTGGCAGTTGATGCTTGCGTACCCCTTCTGATTCATGTATGACACTCCTTCTGGGCCAGGTGGCATGCGGATGGCCACATGGGTGCAGTCAATGGCCCCGAGCATGCCAGGCAACCATGCTACCCTGTGGAACTCCTGTATGGTGCTGTGCACTCCACCTGTGTGCTGGGGAAATGGATGTACTCCACAGCATGTGGCAGCAGTGTGCTGACAAACTGTGAGCAGGCATGGCGCGCCAACTGGGTTATGCCTGTCATATCCCCTGCTGGTCTCTGGAGGGTGTCTGCGGTGAGCAGGCACATGATATCTGCCACCTTCATCTCCACTGACAGACCATGGCTCTGTCGTGTGGGTGCCTGCATCTCATCACTACACAGCTCACAGAGCTGCCTCAGGATCACCCGGTTCAAGCGGTACTGGCCCACAATCTCTGTGTCAGAGTAGTGTTCGAAGCTGGTGTGGGCTCGGTACTGCCTGTTCTGGGTGTACCACGGATGGGCACTTCTACGGCCACACCCCCCTGCTGCCTGCCTTCTCACACCCCTCATTACTGCCTCCATCTGGAAGGTGGCGCTGGCCTTGCTGGCTGGTGTTCCCCCCCAGTGGCAGTTTTCCCGTTACCCCTGCTGTCCATTCCTGATGCTCCCCCTGCACTGGGTACACCTCCAGCCTTTGGCTGTGGCTGTCCTGCTTCCTGCCACTGCCCTCAGTCCACTGTGGCACTCCACAGACTTTCCTGCACAGTGGCACAGGCTCCCCACTCCTACCCTGTTTCTGGCTCAGTTCTGGTGGGACCTGTCCTGCTCCTGCCCAGTCCTGCACACTGCTACCTACTGTACCACCTTGATGTCTGTCACCACACTCCCACCTGTGGCTTCCTTTTACGCTTCTGCATCCCTCTCTTGCTCCCTTTACTTAGATCATTTTGCTGTCACAGAATTCCACTAGCTCCCCATTAAGCACAGTGCATGCTGTTGAATATTGCACTGCGATGTTATTCATGGTTCCGCCTCTCACTGCTTTGTGCACATGCATTCATTACTATTGCACTCTAGTGCATTGCAGTTTGCACTGCGCAGCCACTCCCACTGAATATTGCACAATGGCGCTTTGCATTTATAGCTTGGCACATCCCTGTTGCACATGGAACAACCCTTCTGAATATCCGGCCATGGTATAGATCCCCACAGTTGCTTAACATAGAAACATAGAATTTGATGGCAGATAAGGACCGCTTGGCCCACCAAGTTTGCCCATTTCCTACCTAATGGATAAGCTGCAGATCCTAGTTAACCAGCAGCCTACTTCTTCCTACCCCCACCTCCTAGAATTGCCTTATGACTGTCCCATGCATGCTTGAATTCCACCACTGTTTTTGACTCCACAACCTCCTCTGGAAGGCCGTTCCATGCATCCACAACCCTCTCTGTGAAAAAATACTTCCTTAAATTACCTCTGAGCCACCTCCTCTATCTTCAAATTGTGCCCCCTTGTTCTTGCACACTTTTTTGAAAGATGCTACCCTCTTGGACTTTGTTGATTCCCTTGAGGTACTTGAAAGTTTTTGTCATGTCCCCCCTCTCCCTCCTTTCCTCGAGGCTATACATATTAAGCTCCTTTAGTCTCTCTTCATATGTCTTCCGGTGCAGACCCTGCACCATTTAAGTTGCCCTCCTCTGGACAACTTCCATCCTGTCTATGTCTTTGCGGAGCCTGGGTCTCCAGAACTGCATGCAGTAAGGCATTTGACACAGTCCCACACAAAAGATTAATATACAAATTAGCCAGCCTGGGAGTGGGTCCCAAGATGACAGCCTGGGTAAAGAATTGGCTGGAGAATAGGACACAGAGAGTTATAATAAATGGAGTCCACTCAGAAGAAAGGAGGGTTACTAGTGGGGTACCGCAGGGTTCAGTATTAGGACCGGTCCTCTTCAATATCTTTATAAGTGACATTGCAGAAGGACTGGAAGGAAAAGTATGTCTCTTTGCAGATGACACTAAGATCTGCAACAGAGTTGATGCACAGGGTGGGGTGGAAAGGTTGAGAAGGGACTTGGCAAGGTTAGAGGAATGGTCAAATGTATGGCAGCTTAGATTCAGTGCTAAGAAGTGCAAGGCAATGCACCTGGGAAACAAAAACCCAGGAGAAGAGTACACAATGGGGGGTGAGATACTAACAACAACAAGAATGGAAAGGGACCTGGGGTAGTCATATCAGATGACCTAAAGATGGGCAAGCAATGTGAGAGGGCAGCAAGGAGGCTGGGGGATACTGGGATGCATAGGGAGAGGCATCACCAGTAGAAAACAGGAAATTATTATCCTCTGTACAGACAGCTGGTGAGACCCATCTGGAGTACTGTGTGCAGTTCTGGAGACCCAATCTCCAAAGACATAGACAGGATGGAAGCTGTCCAGAGGAGGGCAACAAAATGGTGCAGGGTCTGCACCGGAAGTCATATGAAGAGAGACTTAAGGAGCTTAATATGTATAGCCTCGAGGAAAGGAGGGAGAGGGGACATGATAGAAACTTTCAATTACCTCAAGGGAATCAACAAAGTCCAAGAGGGTAGCATCTTTCAAAAAGAGGTGTGCAAGAACAAGAGGGCACAATTTGAAGATAGAGGCGGCTCAGAGGTAATTTAAGTATTTCTTCACAGAAGGTTGTGGATGCATGGAGCAGCCTTCCAGAGGAGGTTGTGGAGTCAAAATCAGTGGCGGAATTCAAGCATGCATGGGATAGTCATAAGGCAATTCTCGGGGGTGGGGGTAGGAAGAAGTAGGCTGCTGGTTAAGTAGGATCTGCAGCTTATCCAGTAGGTAGGGAAATGGGCAGACTGGGTGGGCCAAGCGGTCCTTATCTGCCATCAAATTCTATGTTTCTATGTTTCTATACTCCAGATGGGGTCTCACCAGCAGTCTGTACAGAGGGATAATAACTTCCTGTTTTCTACTGGTGATGCCTCTCCTATGCATCCCAGTATCCCCAGCCCTCCTTGCTGCCCTCACATTGCTTGCCCACCTTTAGGTCATCTTATATGACTATCCCCAGGTCCCTTTCCATTTTGTTGTTGTTAGTATCTCACCCCCATTGTGTACTCTTCCCTGGGTTTTGTTTCCCAGGTGCATTACCTTGCACTTCTTAGCATTGAATCTAAGCTGCCATACATTTGACCATTCCTCTAACCTTGCCAAGGCCCTTCTCATCCTTTCCACCCCACCTTGTGCATCAACTCTGTTGCAGATCTTTGTGTCATCTGCAAAGAGACATACTTTTCCTTCCAGTCCCTCTGCAATGTCGCTTATAAAGACATTGAAGAGGACCAGTCCTAATACTGAACCCTGCGGTACCCCACTAGTAACCCCCCTTTCTTCAGAGTGGACTCCATTTACTAATACTCTCTGTGTCCTATTCTCCAGCCAATTCTTTACCCAGGCTGTCATCTTGGGACCCACTCCCAGGCTGGCTAACTTGTATATTAATCTTTTGTGTGGGACTGTGTCAAATGCCTTGCTAAAGTCTAGGTAGGCCATGTCCACAGCCCCTCCCTGATCTACTACTTTGGTCACCCAGTCAAAGAAATCTATCAGATTTGTCTGGCATGACCTTCCCGCTGTGAATCCATGCTGCCTTGGGTCCTGTGCCCCTCTGGCCTCTAGATACTCGACAATTCTTTCCTTCAGAAGTGATTCCATCATTTTCCCCATCACTGAGGTTAAACTAACAGGTCCGTAGTTTCCTGCTTCTGCCTTGCTCCCACTTTTGTGAAGGGGAATCACATCTGCCCTCCTCCAGTCCTCGGGTACCACCCCATCTTCCCATGATTTGTTAAAGAGGGTAGTCTGTGGTGTCACTAGTTCTACCCTTAGTTCTTTTAGAATTCTGGGATGAATCCCATCAGGCCCCATGGCTTTGTCTACCTTCAGTTTTAAGAGTTCTTTCAGAACCCTTTCTTCTGTAAATGGGCTGGTATCAACTTCTGTATCCAGAGTGTTTCTACTGTTTGTTTTAGGTACCTCCTCCTCTTCCTTTGTAAATACTGAGCAAAAATATTTGTTTAGTATTTCTGCCTTTTCACAGTCACCCTCTGCCCACCCTCCCTCCCCTTTATTAAGCCTCACTATCCTTCCCTTGGTCTTCCTTTGCTCCCTGATGTACCTATAAAAGGTTTTATCCCCCTTCTTAACTGAGTTGGCTATCTTTTCCTCGGTTTGAGCCTTTGCTGTTCTGACTGCCTTCCCAGCTTCCTTTTGCTTTAACTGATACAGTTCTCTCTCCTGCTCCTTCTGTGATTCCTTGTACTTCCTGAATGCTTTCTTTTTCTCTTGAACCTTCACTGCCACTTCCTTTGAGAACCATAGTGGTTTCTTAAATCATTTCATTTTGTTTATTTGCTTCACACAAAGGCTTGTTACCTCTGTGATGGCAGTTTTTATTATTCCTCATTTTTCTTCCACCCCTCCTTCCTGCACATTTGCTAGTGCATTCCTTAGGCACTCACCCATTTTGGCAAAGTCAGCCCTCCTAAAGTCCAGTACTTTTGCCTTTGTATGGCTTGACTCTATTGCTGTGTTTATTGTATACCATACTGTTCGATGGTCGCTAGTTCCCAGATGGCTACTCACTTCTACATCTGTGATCCTCTCTCCATCTCCATTTGAGAGAACCAGATCTAAGATTGCTCCCTCTCGAGTGGGCTCCAATACTAGTTGTCCAAGGCATGCCCCCTGTAGGACATCTAGAATAACCCCACTCTTCGATGTGGCTGCTGCAACTGCACTTCAGTTAACATCTGGCATATTCAGATCACCCATCAGCAATATCTCCCCTTTTTCTGCCATTCTAAGTATACTTTCTATCATTTCCTTGTCCATTTCCTCCCCTGAGAAGGGGATCTGTATACAACCCCTGTGCGAATTGTGGTGCTATTGCCGGTCTCCAAATTTACCCACAGTGCTTCTTCTTCTCCCTGTTTAACCTTTTGTTCTGTTGCTTTGATTCCTTCCCTTATGTAAAAGAGCTACTCCTCCTCCTCTTTTACCCTCCCTGTCCCTCCTGTAGATAGTGTATCCTGGTATGTCTATGTCCCAGTCATGGTTTTGTGTGTACCATGTTTCTGTGACTGCCAGATATCCAGATGTTCCTCCTCCATCAAGGCCACTAATTCAGGAAGCTTTTACTCAGACTATGGGCATTGGTACTCATTGCTCTCCATTTTTGATGACTTTACCTTCTTTTGCAGCATCCCCACTGACCTTTCTACCTCGGTCTTTCTCATTTAGTACCCTGTTTTGTAGGGAGGCTGGGATTTTCCTGCTGTTTATCAGTGCCTCCCCTTGACTAGTTTAAAAGCTTGCCAATGAAGCATTTAAACCGATTGCTCAAAAGACTTGTTCCCTTCCTGGACAGATGCAGACCATCCTGCCAGTATAGGCTGGTGTCCCTCCAGGTGGAACCCCAGTCCCCAATGAAGCCAAACCCCTGTGCTCCACACCATTTTTCTACCATTCATTAAACTGCATGGTGCAAAGTACCCTCGCCTCACTCATGCCATTGACAGGCAGCACCTCTGAGAAGGATACTGTGTGTGCTACTTGTCTTAGGCCCCTCTCAATTCTACAAAGTCCTTCTGCACTGCTCTAATCTCATGATGAGCCAAGTCATTTGTCCCTAGGTGGACAATGACGTCCAGCTCAGACTCCCGTGCAGCTGTTCTCGTGATCCTGAGGATGCGCTTCCTGTCCCTCCAAGCCTTGGCACCAGGCAGGCACCTTACTTCAGTTTTCCCTGCTCCCCCCAGTTCTATCCCCCTAATAATTGAGTCCCCCACCAGGAGCTGCTTCCTTTCATTGTGGTGTCCTCTGCCTCCTTCCTGTGGGCCTCCCTTGTGACAGTTGTCCTCACCCTCCTTAGTCTCCTCTGCGGGTGCATCCATAAGGGAGCTATGGTCCCCCAGAATGGTGTATGGATTGTGGAGTGGAACAACTGACTGGGTGTGCCTCTGTTCCACCATTCTCACCCTCCCTCAGCCCACTGTGGTCCAACTGCTGTGCTTTCTTCGCAACCTCTGAGGTAGTGGTGGTGGCTTTGGTGCTCCCTTGATGGGGGAGGTTCCCTTCCTACCATCCAGTGTTGCCTGGGGGAAGGTTCCATTACTACTGTCCAGTGTGGCCTGAAGATGGGCAACTTCCTCCCTCAGGGCAGAGGTTGTCTGCAAATAGGGCAGCATCTCAGCCTCCAGAAAGACTCCGGAAGACTGCTGTCCCACAGCCATTACATGCACTACTCCCCACATGTTTATCTAATTTTTTGTGTGTGTATGTGTGTGTGATTGGTTTGTTATATAGAAATATATATATTATACAATGTGTATGCTTATATTGTCAGTGCAGTGTGCTAGAGAGGATATGACAGTGATATGCACCTGGCACTCTTGAGAAATGATGTCAGAACCCCAGGTATAAAGGAACTGTTTCCAGGGTGGGTGGGGTGAGGGTGGAAAGGGTTGGGCCTAAATTGTGCCCTCACAAAACAATCAAGCTAAAGCTCTGACCCACCGCTGCGATGAGTGCCTTCCTGTCAGCAAGATGCCCTACACAACAATTTGACAGAGAAAATACCCTGCTAATCAAACAGAGAAAAATCCAGACATCCAAGTCAGACACAGGTAAACCTCTCAGCCCCAAAACAGCCTGGTGGTTTGTGCTCTGAAAGCAGTCAGCCCCAAAATAAGTCAGCTGTGCTTTAAACTCTTCCTGCACTGAAAATCTTTAGAATTGTAACAAAAGTAAAGCTAGATCCACCTCCCTCTGTTGCTTGAAAGACTGTCTTTTCCTGATAATTCTAAGTTCCTTATTTCACCTTTCAGTTAGAAGTAGCCTCCACCTGCAGAATATCTGCTACAAACCAAAGACAATTGTAAGGTTCACCTCCCTCTGTTGTGAGCACAACTCGCTTTCTTGCAGATCCTATGTTCAGTATTGCAGCTTCCAGCCAGAGGTAGTTTCACCTGAAGAATATTAGCTGTTCTGATGAGTTTGCTATAAAACACTTGCTTATAATACTATTGTTCTCAGGTCTGTTACCAAAGCTATTGGCTGATAAGTAGCTATGATGTAAGCACTTCCTGACACAGTCTGGTCTGGCCTTTTAAGGCACACACAGATAAACACAAAAATCAGTTTACACCCCCTAGGGCACTGTCTGGGTCAAATACACAACCTGTACCTGCACTTATTTCAGGACGTATGACAAATTCTTAGCCCAGGGTTTAAACTCTTCCTGCACTGAAAATCTTAAGAATTGTAACAAAAGTAAAGCTAGATCCACCTCCCTCTGTTGTTTGAAAGACTGTCTTTTCCTGATAATTTTAAGTTCCTTATTTCACCTTTCAGTTAGAAGTAGCCTCAACCTGCAGAATATCTGCTACAAACCAAAGACAATTAGGTTCACTCTCTGTTGTGAGTACAACTAGCTTTCTTGCAAATCCTGTGTTCAGTATTGCAGCTTCCAGCCAGAGGTAGTTTCACCTGAAGAATGACACTCCAGCAGAGGTTATTGTCTAGGAATTTATATTTAAATAGCACAGCTGGTGTCCTGTATCAGTAGTGGAGGATTTTATTTTGAATAAGTTTGCTCCTCATGTCCATGAAGACTAAATGAGCCTGCTTCCAGCAGGATTTCCAATGGGCATCTGAAATAGGTATTTTCAGGGCTTGTTCCCATTTAGCTTTGGATTCTTGGGACTGAGATGGATTGCATCCATAGCTCAAAATAGATTTTACTGGCCTGCCCTTAGAGTGCAAAGCCATTGGGTTGCCACCACTATTGATGGATGGACCTTGTTACAGTTTTCAGATATACAACCATGGAACCTCAGAGTTGCAGAAACCTCCAGAAATCTGCCCTACCTGTCCCTGTTTATTGAGCTAGCTCCTGAAAGGACTTAACATTCACCTCATCTGTGGCTAGAACATCTGCAAAAGTGGAGATGCCCTTTGTCTCAGATACAGAAGTTGAAGCTGAGGACCTGAGCAGCTGATTTTTCCATATGCAGTCACTGGGAGAGTCAGTACTATTGGGGTGAATTATTTCAGAGTTTGAGTGGTCGAGTAAGCCCATTTATACCCCTCCAGCCAAGGCACACACTAGCCCCACTGGGCTCTCATTTTGTTTCTACTGTATTGTGGATTCTTCTGTTACCAGATGAATTTATCAAAGAGGTCATCTATGGTGCTATACCACTTGGCAGAGAGCTCCAATGGTATGTGGGAAATGGTGTACAGTAGCTTGGGAGCTGAAATCATTTTAATTGCTGAAATTTTCCCTGCAAGGATAAGATGTAGTGCCTGCCATCTCTCCAGTTCTGTTCTGAGCTCCGCCACTAGGGGTTTCAGATTAAGATCCTACATTTTGGTAAGATCAGGGTGAGGTGGACACCTAGGTAGACCAATGCATTTGGGGTCCAGTGTTGACCAAAGGGGGCCATGGGGCAGGGGTACAGAAGGCATTCAAGGGAAGGACCTCAATCTTTAAATGGTTCATTTTCAGCCCTGAATGTGCTGTAAAGTCTGCCAAGAGGATAAAAGAGCCAGAAGTGAGGTCTGCACACTTTCCAGTGGGATCAGGAGGTCATCTGCATAAATAAATGTTGCATAGGGTTTTCTCAATAGTGATGCCCTGTTTATTAGGATGCTGCCTTATGGCAGCTGCCAGAGATTCTATAGCTAGAACAAACAGCAGAGCGAAGTGGGCAGCCCTGCCTGGTACTTCTGCCCAGAGGAAAGGATCTGACAGAACTGTATTGGTTAGGATTGTTGCTGTTGGCCTTTGATAGAATGCAGAGAACCAGCCCTGAATTGCTTCCCAAATCCTAAGTGCTGGAGAACCAGTGCCAGACTCCAAGGAGTCAAAAGTCTTCTCAAAATATATGGCTACTGCTGCAGCCGGTGGGAAGGGATCTGGCATGGTGGAGTATGTTAATCAAGGAGCAGATATGGTCTACTGTACCATCTGGGGACAAAACCAACTTGTGAAGGGTGAATAAGGGAAGAAAGAAGGGGGTTTAGTCTGGAGGATAACATTTTGGTGAATATTTTTCTGTCTGCATTAATAAGGGATGTAGGCCAGTAACTCAAGGGTAAAGTGGGATCTTTCTCCTTTTTGGAAAAGACAGTGAGAACAGCTTCTTGGAGAGTGAGGGAAGAAGTTGTTTGTCAGGGCATCATTATGCACAGTGCTGAGCAGGAGGACGATCTGAGAATGGATCAACTGCCAGATTTCTAGGGGAAAACCATCCCCCCCAGTGGCCTTACTTTATCTCATGACTTTTAGGGCTATCTCAACCTCAGGACACCCTGCTGGGAGGAAAGCTTGGAGAAATTTAAGGAGGCCAGGAAACCCATAACAGCCTCTATGTTCGTGGGCCTGGAGGACATGCATAGTTCTGTGTAGTAGTGCTTGATAATTTTATTTATTTATTTATTTAGTTTTTGTTGACCGGGTAAGTGCACTAGACAAATCCTGCCTATTTTAGGCATGACCTGGGGAGGGGATACAGATGAATGCCAACTGACCTTGAACCAGATTAAGCTGTTGGTGGTATTTTTAGTAATTTTCATTAATTTAACCAGGTTCTGTACAGGTCTTCCAGGTATTATCCCTCAGACCGAAATGTGTCTTTCTGCCTACTGCTTCCTTAGTCGGTACACTAATGGCTTTACCCCTTTTTCTTCCCCCTCCCAGAACCTGTGTTTCAAATGGAGGATGGCCACCTCAGCCTTGCAGGCCAGGAGGTCGTTTATTTCAAGTTGGAGTTGGGCAATGTTGCGAGCTAGTGGGGATTGCATGTTAAGATGTGGGGATTGTTTAGACTCCAACTCTAATGCTTTAAGTTGTTCCTCCAGTGGACTAAGTACCTGTTACCTATGATTCCATCTTTTTGCTGCAAAGCCCATAATGGACCCCTTCAGGGCCTCCCAGGTAGTACCTGCTGATGTATCTGATGGGGGATTCTTGGCTAAAACATGAGACACCTCCTTTGTGAGCAATGGCTGAAAGTCTGGGTCATGGAGTATTAGCGGGTCCAGCTTCCATGTGGAGTGATGGGGGGGTCTGGGGTCCACAAAGGATATGAAGGTGAACCAGGGAGTGGTCTGAAATGACCATCGGCATAGTCTCAGAACCAGTCAAGCTCTGTGCGATGCCCACCGAGGCTAGCCAGTAATCTAGCCTACTATGGGTGCCATGTACTGGGGAGGAGAAGGTGTAGTCTCTCTCACATGGGTGAAAGACCCACCAAATGTCCATCAGCCCTATGTCCACAAGGAACTGTTGCACTGAGAGCTGGGCTCTTGGAAGATGGTCTAGGGATGTGGAACTGCAGTCAACCTGAGGTACCAGAGGGAGGTTAAAGTTCCCTCCCACAATGATCAGGGTGGCAGGTTGTGTCAGAGAGCCTAGGGCCACCTCATGGAAAATTGCTGGAGCATTTTCATTTGGTCTGTAGATGTTGCCAAGTAGCAGTGAGCCTTCTAGGGTTTCCAACAATACTAGGACCCATCTCCCCTGCATATCATGGCTCCTTTGGACCAGGGTCAATTTCAGATTTTTATGTAAGAGTATAGCCACCCCTCTCTTTTTAGTGGGGGCAGAGGAGGAGAAAACCTGCCCCACCCAATCCCTAGCCAGCTTGTCATGGTCCTGTTTGTTCAGTTTGGTTTCTTGCAGGAATACCAGATTAGACTGCAGTCTTTTTAAGTTGGCTAACACCTGTTTATGCTTTACCGGGGTTTTGAGGTTCCGCATGTTCCAGATGTAACCATATATGTCACCTATGATCTAGATAGGGATGTGCAGTCATATGGGGGGGGCAGTCACAGGTGAGCTACCAAGGCTGCAGTCTGATCTGGGACTCCATGCAATATATTACCACCATACCAGCTAACTGTATCTTGTACTATTGACACAAACATATTCATCAGTTGCGTGTACTGTGTTACCTGGTCCTTTCTCAACATAATTAAACCTATTGGGCAACTGGCCCAAACTACTAACCAAACAGTAAAAACATGAAGAACAGAGGCCAAAGCCAGAATAACTGAATCAGCAAGGAGGAAAAATGCCAGTGAGCAAGCCGCCAAGGCCACCTCCTTCTCTTGTGGGTGGGGTGGGGAGTGTGGTCCTGTAATGACCGGACCAAGGAGTGTGACCTAACAGAGGTCAGCCTTTGATAGCCTTCTCAGACAAGGGAAAGGTAAGGGATATTATCTCTTGTGAGATCATGGGAAAGTGAGGCAAGTGATACAGATCCTATTCACCTTTACCCATGCTGCTCCTAGAAGGATAAGAAGATGGAGATGCATGGGGGGTCCATTGCTTCCCCTTCTATTCTTCAGCAGTGCACACCAGCAAAGTAATCTCCCCTGAATGGAGGGGTGAGTGAGGCTGCACCCAACTCTTTGTTGAGTACAAAACACAGGACCAGAGAGGGAGCCTTTACTGGACAGCCCCTCCATGTACCTCAGGAGCACAGCTTCTTCAGTGGCCTAATTTAAACCTGTGCCCCTTTTGTTATAGCAATGTAGGGAGGGTGGTCAGGCATGTAAGAATTGCAGGGACTCCTTAGTGGGGATGGGCATACCAGACAAAGTAAAATAACTACTAAAAAAGGGTACAGACATGTATGCCCCAATCTCAATTGTTCCCAAGTGCTGGTAGTCCTGGAAAGTTGTCAGATGAAGGGTCTATCAGAGGCATTCCTCAAGCTATGCATCATAAAGTGGAGCATCGGAAGCTGCCCAGTCTGACTGCCAGTTTTGGATCCATGGACCAACAAGCAGTGGAGGTTCATTAACCAGAGGTCCAGACATGGGTTGCCTGCAGTGCAGATCCAGTCTGCTGGTGCAGAAGCAATGGGGGGTCCTGAGGGAAAAAACAGCAAGGACACCTTGCAAGGCATAAAGATAAGGTACCTCCTAATTCTAGCCCCCCAGTCTCCCAAAACCAAGACCATATGGAAAAAGTTTACACTTATGTGAACTCATTTCAGGTTGGGTCCATCACCACCACAAATCGAGAATCTTTGTCTGCTGGGTCCTGCAGGAGATATCAGGCTGATGCAGCTGGGGAGAAGCACAGTGTCCCTGGATGTCCTGTATGGATATAAGGCCCACTGCAGTGATTTCCATCTAGGATTTGCCAGAGTCCAGTGAGGGAAGGCCTTTCTTGGTGTCCTGTAATGTTGTATCCACCTTGATCGGTTCTGGCACAGAAGGGGTATCATTTTGTAGGGCTGCAAATCTGTTGGGGGTGTAGAAGGTCTGAAGGCCTGTGACATCATCTGCAGCAGAGTTTGCACCACCCCCCAGGATTATCTGGTCACACTCTTTCTTTAGGATGGTGCCTCCATTCATGGTGATATGAGGTGTGCCACTTTTTTGCTCTAGGGGGTATGACCCCTCAAAGACCTGTACCTCTGGGTCATGTGGCTGTTGCAGAGAAAAAACAAACATCTCAGTCTCCCCTGGATCTTCTGGTGAGGAGTGCCTTGACCCTCTAGGGCTTCCTTGTCCCCTGTATTCTGAGGGGTACATTTTCTGGAGGAAGTCCATTAGGTTGTCTGGGTGGGTGAACAGAAGAGGGGTCCCATTATGAATCAGCCACATTTTAGCAGGATAATGAAGTAAGAATGGTATGTTTAGTTTATGGAGAATATCACAACAGTCTGTATAGGCTTTATGATTATCTGAAAGCCCCCTTAAATAATCTTGAAATATTTGTATACGTTCGCCCTTCCACATCAGCTGCCCTTTGCTTCTGGCAGCCACGGAGATCATTTTATTTAATCTAAAGTCGAGAAGCGGGCCAGAAGGGATCAGAGCCTCTCCCGGCCTGAGCAGGGGTACAAGGGAGTGATGATCCCACTCTCTCTGTAGCAGGGTGCTGGAGGGTAGATCAAGCAGCTGGGGGAGCATTTTAATGAAAACGGATCATGTCCCCCTGTTTGGCTCCCTCTGGGGAAGCTAACAAATCTGAAGTTATTGCACTGCCTACAATTCTCTAAATTGTCCACTCTGTCTTGCAATGCTTGGATGGCCCTGGTCTGGTCCCTCATGGTAGAGGTCATTTGTTGAATCGCGACCTCAGGGGAACTGACCCAGCAGTTTGAAACAGTCTCACTTCAATGGATTGCACAACTTGAGTGTTGTTGTTGACAGCAATAGTCATTTGCACCATTTGAGACATTACAAGAGTGAACATCTGTTCTGTTTTGTTAGTAGATTCACCGACGGTGTAGGAGGATGATGGCATTTTGCAGGCCTGATGGTGCTCCCAGAGGGACGTTTGTAACAGCCTTCAGGTGAGGCGCCAAGCAGTAATTTTCCTGTTTTGAAGTACTGTTATGTTTCTTGGAAGGTTAGGTGTTCACAGAATGTGGAAATAAACACCAAAACTGTCAAATGTTGCAAGATTAGTCCCAATGTTTGAGGAGTTGAGGTCCTAAGCTGCCATACTGGAACAGGCCTAAGCCATACACTCTCCATCAATGTCTTTTGTGGTCATAACTGCCCCCACTCGACCCTCCCACTCAGCACCTACAGCCCCCCAAGCCCTTATTTACCGATCGGGAGTCCAATGCCATAATCCTCTCTGGACTGCAGACAGGTCTTCATTCTTCAAAGTTGGACCATGAACTGAAGAAACAGAAATGCTGTTCAATGTATTTCACTGGGATTTTGAACTTGGTTGCATGACTTTGTAATTTTTACATATTTTTGGGACAAATTTTCAATAATGCCTTCTTTGGGACTCTACCTCATGAACAATTGAATTTTCATTAGGTAGATCTGTTCTGAAAGGAGATTTTATGATTCCCTGCACAAAATCACCTTTCGGGCAGGATTTGAACATTTTCTCTGCCCTTGTTCTTGAGGTGGGAACATAAGGCTATGTTGAAAATTTGCTGTAAAAATACTAAAAGACATTAAAGGTACAGTATGAGCCTACATTGAATTTTGCAAACGCAGACTAGTTACTTTGGTAATTTTTGATATTTTACCCCAAATTTACAACATAGTCATATCTTTACAGCACCTCATGAACATGACAGTTGTCATTTTCAAATCTAGTCCAAAATGTTTTTAAATCCAGAAGGTGATTTTGCGGTCCCTGCACAAATTCATGCTTTGGGCAGGATTTGAAAATGTTCTCTGCCATTGTTCATGGTGGGGTCCTTAGAAGTCTATGTTTAACATTTGATGCAAAAATATTAAAAAACATTAACGTTATGAGCCTACATTGAATTTTGCGAATGCAGGTCCATATCTTTGATCATTTTTGATATTTTTACCCCATATTTACAACATAGCCATATCTTTACAGCATCTCATGAATGTGACAGCTGTCATTTTTCATATCCTAATCAAAATGTTCTGTTTTTTTTTACACCCAGGAAGGTGTTTTTTTTTTTTGCGGTTCCTGTGCAAAATCACCTTTCAGGCAGGATTTGAACATTTTCTCTGCCATTGTTCATGATGTGAAGTCATAAGAATGCTATGTGGAAAATGCTGGGGAAAATTATTAAAAAACAACAAAGTTATGAGCCTGTGTTGAATATTATAAAAACAGTCTCATAACTTTGATAATTTTCATTATTCCCCCAATTCACAACATGATCATATTCTTACAGCACCTCTCTGTATGACAGCTGTCATTTTCAATTCTGCCCAAAATGTGTTTTTGTGTCCCAAAGTTGATTCCACAGTCTAGTGTAAATCACCTTTGGGCAGGATTAAACATTTGCTTTGCCCTTCTTCATGAGGCAGGGTCATAATAAGGTTATGTTGAGAATATGGGCCCAGATATTAAAGGGTTGCACATGGCGCGACAGTGTTGCACCATCGCAACTCCACTAATCTTGCTAGTACGCCAATATTCAAAAGGGAAAAGTGCGCGGTGTAAATCCCAATGCGCCGGAGTGCATCAGTAATGTATGCAGGCACAGGTGGGGGTGGTGTGTGCCCATGCATAACCTGCACAGTCCGATATTCAGCCCGGGATGTGCAGAGTCATGCATGCGCAACCCTTACCTGTGCTAGCACAAAGTTACGCCCCCCAAAAAAGGAACAACTGATGGCCACCCACAGGTGAGCTGCCACATTGCAGGGCACAACACAGCAGCTGCCACCTGTGGGTGGCCACCCGACTTCCAGCTGCACCTGGCGGCTCCCCCATGCCCGATCATGGGCATTTGTACAAAAAAGATTAATGTCCTATATCCCTGCTGGTCCAGTGGACCGCTATCTGCCCGATCATGGGCATTTGTAAAAAATAATGCCAATATCCTGGTGGTCTGTGGTACCCCCACCACCACTGAGCCCCGCCCGCTCCCCCGGTCAGCCAGCGGGTGGCAGCACAACGCCTGCCACCCGCCGCCCACTGACTGACACCTCGGGGCTGCACTCCCATTGGTTCTAGCGTAAGTCAATGGGCATGCAGCCCTACCGTACTACACATTCCAGATATGTGAATGAATCATTCACATATCTGGAAATGTAATACAATGAAACTGCATGCCCATTGACTCACGCTAATGAACCAATGAACATGCAACCTACCGGCGTCAGTCGGTGATGATGGGGTGGCATGGTAAATAGTGCTGCCGCCGCTAACTGGCTGAAACTGGTGGTGAGGCTCAATGGCACGGCACCACTGAGACCACCGAAGATGTGGGTAGTTTTTTACATGCCTGCGATCGGGCAGATAATCACTGGACACCAAGTATAGGATGGATTATTCTGTTTTTACAGATGCCCGCGTCGGGCAGATAGCGATCCACTGGACCACCGGGGATATAGGGACGAAATAGTTTTTGTTTACTATAAATGCCTGCAATCAGGCTGCAGGGGGTGTCGGTCGACGACGGCTGCTGCCTGGCAGGGTGCCAGGTGCAAGTCATCAGGGATCGGCGCACCTGCATGCAAATGGGGCCATAATGACATGCAAATGGCCCCATGTGTGCCATACATACATTATGGCCCCATTTGCATGTCAACTTTTGAATATCACAGTTGCTGTGCATGGCGCAATGGAACTTGCACTAGTGCATCCCCATGCTTCACTCTGGCAACTTGCGCTGGCACAGTGCCACTGTGCCATGCACACTGGGGGTGGCCAGGGTGCGATATTCAATGCTGCTGAACCATGGTGCTGCTCCATTGAATATTGCCCAGTCCACACCCCTGCGTAGCCAAGTTGAGCTGCGCCCAAGCTTGCGCCACAGCCTGGCACAGTTTGAATATCTGGGCCCTGGTGTACAAATATTACAAAACAACAAATTTAGGAGCCTACATTACATTTTGCTAACAAAGGCTCGTGACATTGGTAATTTTCAATATTTTTACACCAAATTCCTCACCTGCAGCCCTATCGACTCTTATTTTACTTAAAATCATCACTGGTGATGATCATTCACTTCTCGATTCATTGGTGATATCCAGCTCTTTCATTTTCAGTATTTCCTTAACCAAGTCTGCTCTTAACCGCTCTGGTAATCAGAATATATTTTGTCTGAAAGTGTCAGCATTTTGTGTCATTATTGCTGTACGTGCTCTGTCTCATTTGCTCAGACTGTCACTGTATTAAAAATACTTTTTAATGTCTTTATCAAGTTACAAATTTATGGGATTTGTTCTGTGGATAAGCAATCATTCACCTTCCAAGCATCAGATGTTACAATTTGTTCCTGTCTGTAATAAGCTGTATCAATATCTTCCTTAGCACTTTCAGGTAATATTAGCAAAGCAGCTATTGGTGTTTTTTCAACCCATCTCTTCAGGAGGTTAGCATGGCATATCTTGGCAGGATTTGTCCTGTCAAGGGTCTCAGTCTCATATTTAACTATAATAGTATATCTGATAACTTTTTAAGCCCCTTGACACTTCATTAGCAGTTTGTTTTCAGTAGTGGATAACAGTAACAAGACCTTTTCACTTGGCTCAAAAACGTTTTGTTTTACTCCATAGTCATAACACAACTGCTATTTTTGACTTCTTTTTTATTACCGTAGGCAATTTCAGAAAGTTTTGCCAATTTCTCAGTGTACACATATAAGATGTAATAAATTATTTCTGAGCAGGTTATCTTAACATATCCTTTCATTACATTTAGTGGCCCTCTAGGTTTTTTACCATGCAACATTATAAAAGTTGAAAAACCTGTTGATACTCGTGGTACTTTTCTGTGAGCAAACATCAGATAAGGTACAGTAAGTATCGGTCCCAGTCTCTCCGTTCACCTTTCACAAACCATTGTTGAAAGCATTTTAGAGTTTGATTAACACGCTCAACAAGACTGCATTCTGACAGTGATAAGGGGAAGTTCTTATGGCAGTGGTACCTAATAGTTTGTACAGCTACTTCATCAATGCAGCATCGAAATTATTACGCTGATTAGTAATAATCTCTTTAGGTATGTCCACCCTTTTGAGCAAAAAGTCTGATGCCACTTTTGGGGCTGGAACAGTACTCACTGGAATTGCCTTTGGGAATCAAGTAGCATAGGTACGTGCTACCAAAATGAATTGATTTCCCTTTCTCTTTGTCTAGGGTCAACCACATCCATTGCAATTATTTCAAAAGCACTCTATCAGGGTAGGGGCACCAGGCACCTTGTCTTTCTTTAGTCACTGAGGCTACTTTCTGACATTCAGCACAGGAACTGCAATAATTAGCAACATTCTTGTTAATCACAGCACAGTAAAATCTATAAAACAATCTGACATGGGTGTGGCCCTCCCAAAGTGATCAGCATATGACTATCTTGTGCTATCTGTAACAACTCAGTTCTATACTTTTGGTATTACCAGTTGTTCTATCTGTTCCTGCATCTGAGGATTAACTCAGCTCTGTACAGCAGCCCATTCCATTTCTAAACATTGGTTCACCCTGTTTTGTTTAACCCCAGCTGCTCAAAATAACCACGGAGATGACATTGTTAGTTTTCTCAGAAACAAAATCACTATGTAGTTACCATTTCAGTTTTAGCATTGTCAGATATCAGACCCTTATGTGCACCAGTCTTTTGATGCAGCTGTTTTTTCTGGTATCTTCTTTCTTTCCTGGACTTCCAGATCTTGGAGCTGGGCTCAAACTAGTCTGAATCAAAGCCACCAAAAGGAAAAATTGCCCTCAATATCTGATATTTTCTTTGCCGGTACTCCTGTTATTACAGCTGCTCAAACAGCAGGGTTTACATTTGTTGTAATTAACTTAGAAACATAGAAACATAGAAACATAGAATTTGACGGCAGATAAGGACCGCTTGGCCCACCCAGTCTGCTCATTTCCCTACCTGATGGATAAGCTGCAGGTCCTAGTTAACCAGCAGCCTACTTCTTCCTACCCCCACCCCCTAGAATTGCCTTATGACTGTCCCATGCATGCTTGAATTCCACCACTGTTTTTGACTCCACAACCTCCTCTGGAAGGCCGCTCCATACATCCACAACCCTCTCTGTGAAAAATACTTCCTTAAATTACCTCTGAGCCGCCCCTTCTATCTTCAAATTGTGCCCCTTGTTCTTGCACACCTCTTTTTGAAAGATGCTACCCTCTTGGACGTTGTTGATTCCCTTGAGGTACTTGAAAGTTTCTATCATGTCTCCCTCCCTCCTTTCCCGAGGCTATACATATTAAGCTCCTGTTCTCTTCATATGTCTTCCGCAGACCGCACCATTTTAGTTGCCCTCCTCTGGACAGCTTCCATCCTGTCTATGTCTTTGCTGAGATTGGGTCTCCAGAACTGCATGCAGTACTCCAGATGGGGTCTCACTAGCTGTCTGTACAGAGGAATAATAACTTCCTGTTTTCTACTGGTGATGCCTCTTCCTATGCATCCAAGTATCCCCCCAGCCCTCCTTGCTGCCCTCTCACATTGCTTTTCCACCTTTAGGTCATCTGATATGACTACCCCCAGGTCCCTTTCCATTTTTGTTGTTGTTAGTATCTCACCCCCCATTGTGTACTCTTCCCCTGGGTTTTTGTTTCCCAGGTGCATTACCTTGCACTTCTTAGCATTGAATCTAAGCTGCCATACATTTGACCATTCCTCTAACCTTGCCAAGTCCCTTCTCATCCTTTCCACTCCACCTTGTGCATCAACTCTGTTGCAGATCTTTGTGTCATCTGCAAAGAGACATACTTTTCCTTCAGTCCCTCTGCAATGTTGCTTATAAAGACATTGAAGGGACCGGTCCTAATACTGAACCCTGCGGTACCCTACTAACCCCTTTTTTCAAGTGGACTCCATTTACTATTACTCTCTGTGTCCTATTCTCCAGCCAATTCTTTACCCAGGCTGTCATCTTGGGACCCACTCCCAGGCTGGCTAACTTGTATATTAATCTTTGTGTGGGACTGTGTCAAATGCCTTGCTAAAGTCTAGGTAGGTAGCAAATCCTGGAAAGTCATTTCCAATAATCACAGGTATGGGTAATTTTGGTACTATTCCCATTCATTTGGTGCAGCACTCCACTAATGGTCAGAGTAACTTAGGTGGTTGGATAGTATTAGTGTCCCTGTGGATGCAGATGACTCTAGTACCTGGTCCTTTTGTGCAGTCTTTCTCAGAACTTCAACATGTACCAGGGTTTTTCTGCTTCCCAAATATGTAAGTCCCTTCACAGTCTCATCTCCCACCTTGACATCTGTTAAATTATTGCCCCAATGTGTTATGGCCAAATTTGTTCCATTGTTACCCCTTATTTTTATATTTGTTTTTGCAACATGGCTGGCTGTTACAATTACAGCAAATAAAGTCTTTGGGTGCAGATTTGTTAGCCCTGTTAGAGTTTCTATCTGATCTGGAGTTAAAATAGGACAAGAGGGTCTTACCATTCCTTGGTTGTTACTTCACTGATGTGCTGTCTGTCTGGCCATCCAATAGTCCTGAGCTAAAGTAATTGCCTTCTCCCCTCTTCCTGGTTGTTGTTCTTTTACCCATAGCTGCACATCTGTAGGAAGGACGGTAATGAGTTGCTCCACTGCAAATACAGTGGAGTCAGCCATGATGAAGCACAGTAACTTGCAGTAATGACATGTCACAAAATCCTGCATGACAAATTACTTAATTGCCATGGACGTACAATGGCCCCTACAGTAAACTGCAGCATTCTGTGATTTTCTGCAGCATTTCTGTGTTGCATACTGGCTGTCACATCTGCATGTAAATGATATGTGGTACTGTTCTGCCCTCTGGTTGGAGATGTTTAATGATGAGTTCTCTGAATTAGGTGTAGGCTTCTTGGGGATTGTCAGCTGAGTGGTACTTCAGGGACTAGAATCTCTGCCTCTATGTCTCTCCTGAGATGTATCTTTTAAGGATTTCTCTTTTCTAGTTTTCTGACTGTGCAGTGTCCATATTGTTGTAGGCAAGATGGGCTTTACCTGTCAGATAAGGTACAAGCTTGATTAACCATTGCTGTGTTGGCACTTGGCAGGCTCTGGTGACCCTTTCAAAAGATGTCAGGTATGCTTTGATATCATCTGAGGGATACAACTATGTAAGTGTAATGACTTTTAAGTTGTTTGTGTTTTGTTGATCTGCTGGACTGGTACTAGATCCTCCATCTTTAATAGCTTGTAAGGCCTCCAGCATTCCATGGTCCTGTCAATGCATCTCTTCTCTTCTCTGTTTATTTCTCTCTCTCTGTTGTATAGTCCACCATTTGAAGAAGGGGGACATGCTTTCAGATTCTGTCTCTGCTTATTCTTATGTTTTCATCATTGGTGCTGGCTGTATAGGTACAGCTTGGACTTTTGTTTCTGCTTCTAATTTGCTGCAATTCTTCTGGTAATCAGTCCTGGGCTTACTGTTGCAGGATTCATACCTTTCTTCTCTGCTTCCCTTGTATCAATTCTAGTACCCACGCACACAACTCTTGCTGTAGAGTATGCATGGCACAATATCACTTTGTCTGACACCAACTGTTGCAGAAGCATAGGTCAGAAAGTACAGGCAGACACAGAGAAGTTATAAAACTCATAAGTAGCATTTTACTATCAATAAAATAAAATAAAAATACAGCAGTACAGGATAGCTCTTCAACAGGTAGTGCAAACAAAGAAAGCTCTACATATAAGAGTCTTTGTCTTACTTTAATTATCAATTTATTTCTCTCTCTAAACAAAATATTGCTCTCTTTATAAAATCCTGTTGCCTCACAGTTCAACATCTACCTCCTGTTCCTGTAAGTTTCTTCTCCTATTTTTCACAAAATGTATCAGAACATTGTCCATTTCTTTCATGAGGGCAGCCTGACAGGTGCAACAAAATAGAACATTCTGTCCCAGATCTGGTCACCTGTTGACAGTTCTGTAAGCAAACTTGTAGAGGTCACAATACATCTAAAATTCAGCCCTGTATGTTACAGATTGTTATTTTTTTAAGAAACCTAAATAGCTCTCTACAGTCATTTCAATAATATAAGCATACACATTTGCAAACCAAGGGATCCCTGCTTCACATAGAGTCACAAATATTTTTTTAACCACAGGGAAGCAAGGGGAAAAAGAAAGAGTGAAGGAATGTGGATAACAGGGGTAAACTGGGACCATTAGAGTGGTCATTTTCTACATGCCACAAGAAAATTTGATTGCACGGTTAGACAGGCAAAAGACAGACAAGTGGTAGGCTAGGAGAGGACAAAATAGATCCTTATCTGTCTCTACATAACAAATGGAACAGGGTCTTACCCAACCCCGTTGCTGAGCTAAATTTGTGCTTGACATGGGGAAGTGGAGGAAGAGGGGGAAGAGATTGTCATTTGCTGCATCACTTATTGTTGGAGTATGTTGCATGAGATGGAGGCGATTGGTTAATAGTATGGGGGGGAGAAGTTGGTTCAAATAAAATTAAGAACATTCATATGTTTAATAATGTATGTAGGTATATAATGAACCTCACAACAAATAAGTCTTGAAACAACTCATGTGGTAACATGCAGGGTGAAGTGGAGCTGACCCTCCAGTGCATAGTTAGATCAATGCTGAAAAATTACAGATGATAACATGGAATGTTAATGTTAACATGGTCAAATGAAGGAACATGATGGGCAAGGTTAAAAAGTTGGTTGGGGGAGACATCCCAGTGATGCAGGAAACCCATATGATCAAACAGGAGAGGGCATGAGCTGTAGCAAGCTAAGGCAACATCTGGCATGGATCTTGCTCCAATGCCAATAGAAGGGGCATTTCAGTGTTGCTCAAACCTAGATTCCCGTGGGAGGTCCAAAAGGTAAAATAACTTATGCTAGCGGTCACTTAACATTAGTGCATCTGAAATTGCATGAGAAAGGGACATTAGTGTTGGAGGCTGTGCTTGGTCCCAACATCCTACATGTTGTCAAAGGCTGGCACTGGAGACGGCAAATTCTGAGGTTCCCTGGGTTCTTTGGGGAGACTAGAGCTGTGTATTTGACACCCTAGTGGACAGATGCAATCCGGCACTTGCAACACTATCTAAAAGTGCCAGGGTCCATAAGGATGTAATGCACACATACTCCATAATAGATTGCTAGAGACAAAAATCCCAAAAGGGATAGAATATAGCTTTAACTCCCAAGTGCATGCCTCAATTATATATAGACTATTCATCTTGATGGATGCACTGGGAGTGATGAAAAAAGTATGAGATTATTTTGATAATGGACCTTGCTCCCATGTGGCTAGTGATGTCAATGGGAAGTGATCCCCCAACAAAAACATAACACATAGACCCCATGCTTGTGAAATAGTCTGAGTACAGAGAGACTGTGTTCAAAGATATCAGGGAATATTTGGTCATTAACAAATTTGGACAAACATCCCATGCCACTAGCTGGGCAGCACTAAAGACTGCAGTATAGGGTCTAACCATTGCCTACTCAAGCCACCAGCATAAAACTAAGACCCTAGGCATTAAGGCTCTGAAATACAAAATAGCCCGAATTGAGAAGGATCATATGCTTCATCCCATCCAAACCCTATATCATCACCTACGGCAACTCAAATGGAAATACAACAGTATAATAATCTCTGGGGTAGAAAGATTCATCCTAACACAGGCAGGACAGTACTTTAATAGAGATGTGGAGGCAAAAGTCTTGCCTGGCAGTTCAGAAGCAGGGAGGAGACCAGGAGCATAGCCCAGATCAGAACTAATGAGGTTAATAAAATGAATACTAAAAAAGGTATAGGCAAGACCGTCTGTGACTTTAACAGATTCATGTATACCAGAGAGGCTGACCCAACTGCAGCTCAGTTTGAGAATTTTTTTTACCCGAAGCCCTACTGTCTGTGGCATCTGCTAGCCTTTCTGACCAAATAAACCACCTCTTGGCATTGGAAGAAATAGAATGAATGGTGAAGGGTCTCAGGGGAGGGAAGGCCCCAGGTCCAGATGGGCTACCAAATGACTTTTATAAATTGTTTATAGCTGACATAAGGGACCCCTGCATATAATGATCCAGGAAAGCCTAGATATTGATGTGATGTACCCCTCCTTGCAGCCAGCCATAATCACAGTAATGCCTAAAGCAGGTAAGGATCTCTCACTGAGATCCTCCTACAGACCCATATCACTTGATGGCTGATCATAAAATAGTAGCCAAAGCACTGTCATCAAGACTAAAACCAATATTTCAACAGGTAATATACCCAGACCAATCAGGCTTTGTTAAAGGTCATCAAGGAAAAAACAATATATGTAGAACATTAAATATTATTTATATGTAGTCAAAAAGATCACCTAAGCATAGGACAGTGATCCTTACTCTGGATGCAGAAAACACATTTGACTGTGTGGAGCAGTGGTACATGTCTGAAATCCTCTAGTAGTCGAAGCTTGAAGATAGTTCATTAAATGGGTGGGGTGCTATTCCAGGAACTGAGGCTCAAATATCCATTCACAGAGGGGTCACGCCTCCTTTTTCACTGATAAGGAGGACTAGGCAAGGGTGTCCCCTTTCCCCATTGCTGTATGTCCTGACACTGGAGCCACTGGCAGCAGCAATGTGAGAAAATCCAAAAATTAGAGGATTACAAGATAAGGAAGGCATAGAGCACAAGTTGTTCCTTTACACGGACAATATCTTTTATTTGTTGGAACCAAAAGTGGACCTCCCAGCTGTTCACCAGCTGCTGAATGAATATGGGATAATCTCATGACATGAAATCAACTGGTTAGGGTGGGAGGAATCCCTTATCAGTAATTCTTTGGGATTTATGGTAGTAGACAGCATTAAGTATCTAGGGTGCAGTACCACCTCAGCACTGTATAAGAACAATTATGTTCTAATAATTAATGGGCTTAGCTTTCTCATATAGGGAAACCCATCATGTAATTTGTTGTTATAAAGGAGTGTTTATAAAGGTAAACATGCTCTGGATTTCCTAGCTCAACATGTGCAAGTCACGACTCTTCTGGGTTTTCTTCTCCCCCAACTCTGCCTCCAAGACCACGCTGCCACAGATGACTCGGAGGTAAGTTACTGAAAAAACAAAAATAACACTCTCTAAAAGGGCTGTGGCCACACATGACAAAACAAAACAAAACAGCAAAAAAACCTTAATTGCCACTAAGCGACCACAGACTGCTCTAAACGGAAACCAGACTGCAGCCGAACCAGAACATAATTTATTTGATATAATTGCTGCAACAAGAAATATAAACCCAGCAATTATATAAAATAAAATATGAATACAGAGAGACTATGTTCAAAGATATCATGGAATATTTGGTCATTAATAAATTTGGACAAACATCCCATGCCACTAGGTGTGAAGCAATAAAGACTGCAGTATGGGGTCACACCAATGGTGGTGTGTAAACTTGAATATTACACATACACTCTCGGTGTTGGATGCCTAAATAAACCACTTGAGCTTTGCTCTCCGGGTTATGTGGCATCCAACACACTAAATAATATAAAATTCTCGTTACACATATCTCCCATACTTTATTCTATTTTTATTCAGTTCCTAAGGAGGAATATGCAAGTTGGCAGACATTGCCACTTATTGTTATAGGTAGGATAAATGTGGTGAAAGTGTGTACAGTACATTGCTGAAATGCTTATACTGTACCTATTCCAGTCCATCTCAAAGAGAGTTCCTCTTCACTTCTTTAGGGCAATAAATTCCCTTATACACAGTTTAAAATGTTAGGGCAAACCCTCATGAATCAAGTGCTCCATCCTCCAGGTGCCAGCTAAAATGGGAGGGTGTGGATTATTGAATCTTAAACTGTACTATTGTTCACCTCACATGGCCTACCTTCCAACTGGATCCATCAAACCCAAATCAGCCTGGCTCAGGCTGGTGGAGGAAGAACTAGGTGCAGATATCCTGCACCTGCTCTCTCCAGTGCTAATAGACCAGCCCCCCCATGCTTACCAATCACTTTACAAAACATTTATTAAGTGTGGCATGCTATCCTTTTTATACCGCACATACCTTACTCTTGCTAAAATGCATCTATTTGACTGACAAATCCTCACTATGCACAAAGTGGGAACTTCAGAGTAGTTTCCTACATATGACCCTACTGTGCCCCAGAATTGGTGCATTTTGGGAAGAAACACATAACATTTTGCAAAAAGTGTTATGGAGTACCTTCTTCATCTTTCCACTGTAACTGCAAAATGAGACAGACCTTGAGCTAAGCATGCCCAGAAAAGTTAAAGCCTCTTTAACCTAGCATTGATTAATGCTAGAAAATCTATATCATGATATTGACTAAGCTAAAGCCTATCTGGTATTGCCTTATGGAGCAATGATATGTGTCAGTGTCTTAAAATTAGGAACATACAGCACGGAGCCAAAGGCACAGATGACATGTTTGAATCCACATGGTCCCCTCTTGAAGAGACAATACAGCAGGGAATATTCCCAACATAAACTCCCCAGTCCAGGCCCTACTGCAGCCACTGAAATGTAGTGTTAGCTGTATGCTTGTTGTGCTTCCCCTATTTGCTGGATTTAATGACACCTCACAGTGGGCCCTCTGCATGAATGTGTGGGAACTATGCACCAGAGGTGCATATCCTGCCCACATAGATCCACATCTGTGGACTGGTGCACACTTGGGGCATGCACCACAGAAGTGCACCTGTCCATTGCCCCACCACCTGGCATGCAGGACTCTGCAGGGTGGCCAGGGGTGGGGTTGTGGTCCCAGGCAGACATCCTATCAGATGCTCATCATGGGCCAAAAATGAATCCCTTATGCTGAGATGCACATGTTTGGGTGCATGAATGTCCATCACAGGCACCGGACCCATGCACACATGCCCCAGTGATGGGCTATTGGTTGGCGCTCCCTACCCACCACACCACAAGGCCACTACTGGAGATGGCAACCCAAACCCTCTCCCATGCCCTTGCCTGCAGCTGGCCAACCCCATGACGGTACACCATCCATTGGCAACCACACTCACCCATGGTCACCCCAACCGGCAAGCCAGCCAGACAGTGAACTCCCCCGTGACACCAACGCCCCTGTGGCACCATCACCCCATCCCCCATACATTTTTCACTGGTGCCACCCCCAAGATGACCAATGGCACAGCCCTCCTCTCACCACCATGATGCCAGCCATATGACATATGTGGATGCACATCTGTTGCATGCCCTTGGTAAGTCAGACAGCAGGTGGTCATGGTGGTCAGAGAAGGGCTGTGCCACTGGCCATCTCAGTGGCAGAACCAGTAAAAAGGTATGGGTGGATGGGGGGGTGATGGTGCTGGGGAATCACTGGACACCAATGCTGGGCAGGGGTGCTGGTTTCAGGGTGGGGGGCATGCACTGTAGTTGTGTTTGGGTGGTGCTGTGTGGCATGGGGTGGGTTGCTATGCACGTATGGGGTCGGAGTGCCGAAGAGTCTGTGTGTGGGGGGGCACTTCAATCACTGGGAATGGGGTACCAGTGGGTGGTTGGGGGGTGTTGCATGAATGGCCCCTGGTATATGGCTGTCATGTGGGTGGGGAGCACATAGGGGCTACTGCTATGGATTCCTTGGCACTCATCTGTTTGGGTGCCCCAGCCCTCACCATCAGCTAGTGGGCTGTTGCAGCACGGTGGCCTATTATCAGTCCCCCAGCAATGGATGGTGCAGTGCCTGTGGGCATGCAGTGGGTTATGGCAGGGTCCCAGCTGCCATAGGCTATGCCCAGCTCCACAATCATGAGGTCAGCACTATACAGTTCTGTGCATACCACATAGTGCTGGCATGCCCCCGGAACACCCCTGGTGTGTTGCGGTCCATGCAGCCAGGAGGGCGGCTGCATGCCTGCCTTGCACCCTGCTCATGAATGCCACAAGAGATCTATGGGACCCCACACCATGGCATTCCCGCATATTGATGCCAATGTGCCTGGTTTGTGGGGCATGTTGGCATCGTGTATTGGGCTCTAGAAGCTGAAACTGTTTGTATCATTAATTTGTCAGTACCTATATGAATTAATGATTTTGCTTAATTGTTATCTGCATCTGTTATGTTTTGTTTGCTATGTACATTTTCTTGTTCTAATAAAATATTTTACAAAAATTTAACTATAAAGAAATACATACCATGCCACTTTAGTTATGGTTGAGTAGGCCTTAATGTTAAACCTCAATTTTGCACATTACTAACTTTGCAACTGTTCAACAAAATTGGATGAAATTTTGCATGCTGAGTCTTTGGGGTAGTTCACTAGATGTACCAAGTTTTGTTCTAGTCAGATGTGCAGATTCCGATATGCAAATAGCACAAAAATATAAAGAAATTACCATTTTGTGCTGTTTTTTTTGGCATTGCCTAGCACCTAGACGTTTGGATCTCTGTCTGCAATTTTCAGGGAAAAAAGGACTTGGCCTACAGAATGGCCTTTTGTTGGTTTGGTGAAAAAAATATTAATCTGTTCCAAAGTTATTAAATTTTTAAAACTTCGGGTTCTGAGCATGCTCAGTCATCACTTAAAATTAGCTGTATGAGGTTTTTGTATGGGAATTCTTTTGGGTAACAGTCAACTTTTCTGTAATTACCACTGTATCTATCAAATTGCATTTCTTTAATTATCACACTCATATAAAACTGGCAGGGACATTAGTGTGTCATGTCTGCCTGAGACTTTGTTCTTATCGTGTCAGTAAGATACCACCACAAATGGGTAAAAACAAGTCCCTGCTATGAAGGGCAACAGAAAGGTTTCAAAAGTAATTTATTTCTTAACCATCATCTCAAGTGTAGTATGATTGCAAGCTTTAGTGTTACAATAAAAAATTCAAGTATGCTATGAAAATAAAAGTGCATAAAATTTAAGTATATTACTAAGTAATTTACTGTTAATTTTTTTGAAGAGTTCCTTGATGCACACATTCAGATATTTAAAGAAATTAATCAATATTCACAGTTTCCAATAATCACTGTCCTATTCCTAGCAGTTTTCCAGTGAGCTGCCTGCTTGTTACATGGCAACTGATAAAACTGAAGTTGTTGCGATTGAGGTGTGGGTGTGTGTGTGTGTATGTGTGTGAGTGTGTGTGTATATGGCAGTGTAACTCTTAATAATTAAGTACTGTTTGTAGTTTTATAACAACTGCTTCTTTGCTGACTGATTGTCTGGGTCTAGAGGAGGACTTTCATGTGTGTGTGTGTGTGTGTGTGTGTGTGTGTGTGTGTGTGTGTGTGTGTTTGAATGAGTCAAGTGCTTGTGTCTGTGATGTGTGTGTGTTTGTGTGAAAGATATAGATATGTTACCAGAGGAACACTTTGTCAGTGTTACTGACGTGAACTTTGAATCCCTGTATTCGGTGGCAAGCAGTTAAGGTAATTAAGTCATGGCACTCCACACACACAATAGACTTCAATTGCAGACAAATAAAGTTCAACAAGTTTATATTCTCACCCACCAGTGAACAAAGCACTTGATAGTGTGAAACATTAGGAGCTGCACTGCAATTTGACCTGTTTTATTTCCTCCACTGGTGAGAATAAAAACTTGTTGAACTTTGCCTGCAATTGCAGTCTTGTTGTGTGTGTAGAAGTGCCTGACTTATGGTTCTAGAGCTCTGTCTTTGTCATAGCACACTCCAATTTGCCTGGTTGCAGCTCTGCTTGCTTTTTGTTTAGTTCATGGTAAATGTTTCTTATTAGTAATGCTGAACAGCAGCTACAAAACCCCAGAAAAATGAAAAGAACAAAGAACCTAGGCTACAGCAAAAAGTATTAACAGGGATCTAGCGGTTTTGGTACTTATTCATGAGAGGTGACAAAATATATTCATTTGATGGTAATTACACTGAAAGGTGTCATTTGATATATTTATGAGTGTTTTTGGTTTGCTATGAAATAAGGTATTAACTTATGTTCTGATCCGTGAGCTGGCACATGTTCAGCAGAGTCATGTGGTGGACCAGCCTGTGGCTCATTCACAGTGGTATAGCTTATGAGCCAGCAGGTACCAGTGGTGCATCATCTTCCTCTTCTTTCTTGTTGGAGATAGTCTGTTGTAAGATCTCCATATGTTGGGCGCCACTGATGCCCTCACCATCTTCTGAAAAAAGAGAGAGATATATATACTGTATATATACCTGTACATTATTTGGGCATTTCTCATATGATATTTTAATCAGTGACATCTGAATTGTATTTTTTTCCTCTTTGCAAACTGTTAAACAGAAACATAGAATGACTACTGAGCTAGACCTGTATGGAGGTATGAGCAATAATATATTGCCATGTACTGTAAAAACTAATACTCAAGACTTGACAAAACTGTTGTCCCCCATCCCCTTCATTGTGAAGACAAATGTAAACATGTGTAGCTTGTCACAGAAACAGTGCCCCAGCTCTATTTCTTTAACAATATGTAGTAATGCAATTGTAGTAACAGACTGAGAATATTTTATGTTATGTAACATACACAGATTAACAGTGACAGATATGTTAGCTGTGTTTTACTTAGAATGTTTAGTATTCATTTGAAGCCTCTTTACTGCAACAAGCTGGGTACCATTTCACAACTACATAAGCCCATTGAGTTACCCATAGTACAATGGCCTTTAAGTTTAGCTGTGACAAATATTTGAAACAGTAGGCTGTATGCTGATTCATTTCTGGCCCTCTAAGTGTGGTAATATCTGTTCAAAGCACACATTAGAGTGTCATGTGCTCATATAACAAATGGGTAAGGAGATCCTTCTGTGTTGATTGCATGGGGCCTCATTCTACCAATTGTGTCAGACTATGCTGATAATGGGTAAAAGTAATCCTTGGTAAATAACACAAAGACAAAAGTTGCCAAAAGAATTGATGAGCCACTTACTGACTCATTTTGATGAGTTACATTGCTTCAACCTTTAGTCATTAACTAAATAAAGTAAGTGCATAATGTGATGATACTGCCACAGAGGAGCTACTGTTCTGAGACATACATAAATTTTATAACTCAGTTATTATTGTGATTTTGTTTTACTGCTGTTACTTTGATGGCTATAGCAATCCATTTGCACACTCTGGAGAAAGGGGAGTTACTAGTGGGGTACCACAGGGTTCAGTACTGGGACCAGTACTCTTTATTGTCTTTATAGGTGACATTGCAGAGGGGCTGGAAGGAAATGTATGCCTCTTTGCAGATGACACAAAGATCTGCAACAGGGTTGATGTACAGGGAGGGGTGGAAAAGATGAAAAGGGACTTGGCAAGGTTGGAGCAATGGTCAAGAGTATGGCAGCTTAGTTTCAATGCAAAGAAGTGCAAGTAATGTACCTGGGAAACAAAAACCCAAGGGAAGAGTACACAATTGTGGGGAGGTACAAACAACAACAAAAAATGGAAAGGGATTTGGGGGTAGTCACATCAGGCAAACTCAAGGTAGGCAAGCAATGTGAGAAGGCAGTAAGGAGGGCTGGGGGATACTGGGATGTATAGGGAGAGGCATCACCAGTAGAAAACAGGAAGTTGTTATCTCTCTGTACAGACAGTAGGTGAGACCCCATCTGAGTACTGCATGCAGTTCTGGAGAAGCCATCTCTGCCAGGACATAAACAGGATGGAGGCAGTCCAGAAGAGGGTAACTAAAATGGTGCAGGGTCTGCAACAGAAGCCATATGAAGAGAGACTAAAGGAGCTTAATGTGTATACCCTCAAGGAAAGGAGGGAGCAGAGGAACATGATAGAAACTTTCAAGTACCTCAAGGGAATCAACAAAGTCCAAGGGGGAGCATCTTTCAGAATACAAGATATACAAGAACAAGGGGGCACAATTTGAAGATAGAGGGGGACGGCTCAGGGGCAACATGTGGAAATTCTTTTCATGTAGAGTTGTGGACATGGAACCATTCACCTGAGGAGGTCATTGGGTCAAAACAGAGGGAAATTCAAGAATGCATGGGACAGATAAGGCAAACATGGTAGGTGGTAGGAGGAAGTAGGCTGTTGGTTAACTAGAATCTGCAGCTTATCCAATGTATAGGGAAATTGTCAGAGTGGGTGGGCCAAGTGGTCCTTATCTGCAGTCAAAGTCTATGTTTCTTTGTTTCTATGTTAGTATGATGTACACCATGTGATGGTGTGTTACAGAACATGGTACTGTAGGTTATGCATCATAGCACTATCATGTACTACACAGGTATGTTATGAGATTGTGCTTTTAGCATTGTGTCTTACCAGACACCTGAAGGGGTGCATTTATATCCTTAGAAGTACAGACTGTTATGACTTAGTACGTACTAACACCTGTAGGCTGTCCATGATAACTTTTTAATGTACTTTTCAGGGGTTCAAGGGCACTCACTCTTTGGCCTCATGTGTTAGTGCACCCCTGGGCCATGTATTGAAATTGCATAATGCGCATCATGTCATGGGTTATTATCTAGTAAGAAACTGGGGGTCTGACAACCTGGGAAAAGCAACACCCAGGAGGTGGCTTGAGGATTTGTCATTATTTGGTCGGAGACCAATTTGCAAGCTCCACAGTTACACAGAAAACACTGGTCGTGTGGTCAGTGGCACTAGAGAGTGGTTGTAAGTCATGTTAAAGAACTACTGAAGAGCCAAATTGCTGAAGAGTTGGAAAAAAGGAGAGTGTTTGTTTCCCCTCCCTTTTTTTTACTTATTTTATTCACTTTGTATGGCAAATTTAAACCTTGTTCAAAAGACGTACCTTATACTTACATTACTGAAATGGGAGTGCTGCAAGTATCTTGAGCACTTCTTAGTTTCATTAGAGTAGCCATGTCTTTTAATGGAGGGAAAAAGATTTTAAAAGATAATTTTAAATTTACTGACTTCCTGCTTACATCACACCTATGCATAATGATGCCACGTGACTCATGAGATAGCCATAAAGCACATGCATGGTGTTCTTACCTTCAGAAGTGAAATTTTTGAGTAGGCTGTAGGCTGTGTATGCTGAAAGCCAGATGTGCTGTTTTCACTATTATTTCAACAACTACTCAGCTTGTGTATCTTTGTATTTTACTTCTAGTATACAAAGTATTTGAAGTTAAACTGAACTAGAATTTCTTTGCACATGTAAAGTTTGATAATATAGCCCTGTTGTAAGGATGCAAACTTTAAGGCTAGAACAATGCAATCACCTTATCTACTATTGCAGCCATTACAGCTATTTTTACAGAGTAAACCATATGGTTGTATGGTATTTCAGACAGTTTGCACTATTTCAATTTTGGTTTGTGAGCACAAATTCCTTGAGGAGCAGACTCATAAACTAACAATGACAGTAGTAATATAAGTAGCTTATTGTATTTAAGTGTTATTTTTGCCAGTGTTGATGATAGGTGCATTGATTTTTCTTTTTGATTGATAAATAGTGTGTCAAGTGTATCAAGTGTACTTTAGTTCAAGATTCAAGATAAGCAGGATATAAATATTGTCAGGGTATAGAAAAATGTAGCTTGGGTAATCAAGGATAAGAAAACATTTTGAATATTGGAATGCTAGAATAAAAGCTTGAAAATTAGCTATAAAAATATAGTGATTATAATTTTAGCCTGAATTTTTACTTATTCCACCTTTTCCATTAAAGAGCCCAGGGCCATTTTACTATATATCTGAAGGTTCTATATGCTGGAAGGCCTAAACCAGCATCTACAGGGGAGATACAAAAATATCCAGAACTTATCAAACATATGAGACACTTGGGACTTTTGTTTGATGTACATCACTCATAGCCACTTAGAAGACACCTGTATATCAACAGCTCTTGTGGAAGACAATTGTGATCAGAGGCATGAACTAAAATGACAAAATGGACAAAAAGGATAAAGTGATAGTTCATACTCTGCAGACCCAGTGGGAATAGCAAGATGCAAGCAGTAAAGCCAGAAATACATTTTTGAGATTACTTTACTATTTTGTATTTAACGGGCAATATAATTGGTGTGGGCTTATTTGACTTCTGGCAGAAGTTGGTTGGGAGATGGTATAGGATAATTAATCTGACTGTCCGATATAAATTTTGATTGTACAATATCAGTGCATTATATTCAAAGTTCAGCTTCCATTAGGTTTTGTGGTTTATTTTGAAAAAAAAAATGAGTGAGGTTAAGAGGAATTCAAATAACTAAGAGAGATGTTTTGCTATATATTGTTATAGTACTATATTGTGACTAACATATTACATATTAGAAAAATGTTTTCAGTAATCCTATAAGTATCATCAAATAAGTAGGGTTTTACAGTATTGGTAGAATGCCAGTGAAGATAAGATGTTATTCAGCTCTGAAAAAAAAATGAATAAAAAGAACTGAACAGATTGGGTCGGCATAACAGAAAATGAGACCAAGGAGAACAAAAGGAACAGTTATCATAACATAAACCCCAAAATGAAGGGAAAAAACTAAGGAGATTAGAGACAAGAAAGGGAAAAAGGGAGGGAGGGAGAGGTTAGAGGATGGTTTGCAACAGCCAAAGATCACCGCTTGTATTGCTAAAACAAAAAGCGAGGTGATTGAGATACATGAAGGGTCGATAGAACAAGAAAGTGGTATTGTGTTTCAAACATTCACTCCAAATCCAGAATTAAACAAATATAAGAAAAATAAGCTACATTTAGAAATAGAAATTGGAAGACTTAATAAGGGTAAAAATAGGTTAGGAAAAGGAAGTGAGACCAGTTCGTTGTTGCAGAAATCCAAGGAGCCAAACAAGGAGACAAAGTAAGTGGAATGTGAGCTTCAAAAAAGTAAATTGCCACAAAAAATCTGTGAGGAAAGGAATCATCTCTATCAGATAACGCAAGGACTTCAACTAATTGATAGTAAACTGACAGAAGATGGCAAGAGAAACTTGCTCAGTAAAGAGTTTTATGAATCTAACATAAATAGAGAAAATAGGGAAGAGGAGAACACAATATTTATGAGTCAGGATGAGATCGATGAGACCTTTATCCCTATACAAAAGAATAACAAAAGACTTAGCCATATCACTGAAAGATCCATATATGGCTAATATTCTAATGTTTCAACAATTAGCTAAACTAGTACAGGATTTGAATTTTAGAAAATGAATTACAATAGAAAATAAAAAAAGCAATACATGATCTGCAAACTCACAATCAGAAGGTAGTAAATATGGATATATCTGGCCAGAATGTGGGACATGAAACCCTGAGTCAAGACCTTACTATGGAACTAATAATGTTACCTACACCAGGGGTAAGGGATGGCAGCATATGCAAAGAATTAAAGAAAAGAAACAAAATATTATGGCAAAAAGGAGAAGAAAGGGAAAAACTAAGGGAAGATATAGTAGTAATCCAAAAAGTGGGGTTATGCAGAAACTAAATAAACAAAAGTCAAACGAGAGAAGGGTGAGAAAAAAAACAAGGAAAACAAATGTAAACATTAATAAGGAACAAGATCGAGTGGTTCAAGATAGCACTCAAAGACAGCCATCAATCAGTGAACCACTTGATGTGTTGCAGGAAATAAATAAGGAGAAGGGGGAAAAGAGAGAGATAACAGGAAAAGGAAACTAAAAAAAAAGATTCCAATAAGCAAGGACCTCGTAACCAGGATAGTGAAGTAAATATAATTGAACAAAAGGAACAAGATAAACAAACAGAGATAAAACAAAATACTAATGGTGATAATAAGAATAGGCAGAAAGTATCATCAGAGAGCTGTAAAAAGAGTCCAGGGAAGCCCAAATATTATTTGAGAAAAACTTCAACCTGCATAATAAATTTCTGGATTTTATGAGAAAAATGAAGGCGACAGATTATGTTTTATCCCTTTGTGATATTGAAGTTTTGCACAATGAAAATGAAGAAACACTAGATGAGAGTGACAGGAGCTTGGTCTTACCTATTTTGGGAAAAGACCAGGCATTAGCAGTCAATGTAATTGTAATAAGACCATTGAAAGACAAAGAATGGGTTTTGCTAATAAATTCTTTATTCTTAAAACTATAGAATTTAATAAGGCAAGACTCCAACACATAGTTATACAGTGTGGAAATATCTTGATGCTTGGGCAGTTATTTCCAGAATATTATGAAAAAGAGAAGAAATCTTCAAATTCAGTGAATTTTATTAACACACTGTCTATTTTGGGGCTGGAACATTTTATTAACGAAACCAATAGAAACCTAAAATCAAAAATAGGAGATTATTGGAACCACTATTGAAAATATCATGGCTAAGAAACAATATTAAAAGGGCTACAAGATGGGAAGAAAGGGGTCAGATAACTCTTTGGATAGAAGAGGAAACAGTGTACAAATCGTTAGTACAAAAGATTTGTGAGTTAGACCATCTGGAGATATTTATGTGTGAAGGTAAAGAGTTCCAAAATCACAAATACTCCCATAATGTAAAGCATCATGGGCTGTATATGCAAATCACCACAGAATAGTATGTTGGTTCAACTTTAAGTAGAAATACATGGTGTTGAAAGACCTCTCACACAGTTTGCAAAGGGTGCCTACAGAAAGATAAAGAGTTGTTAGGTAAGAGTGAATCACCAAGTGTAAAACCAGAATCAGTAAAAATGTTGGAAAATGTCAATAGATTTGCATTATTGGAAACCTCTATTGAAGCTTTTCCCAAAAGAAGGAGGTTGAGTAAGGAACCAGAGAAACTGGAAAGCAAGTTCTTGAAAATATTGTCCTGGAACTTATCTGGTATTAAAAATAAACAGGTGGATAAGGAGGTGATTAAATATCGTAGCAATTTCAATGTAATTTGTATATAAGAAACATGGGCACACAAGAAACCAATTTTGAATGGCAAAAATCCTACTCTAAAAATGCTACAAGGAATAAGAAATGGGGCAGAAACAGTGGGGATTAGTAATTTTGAGTGGATTAAGTAAGAATTATTCATCTAGAGAAATGGACATTAATAGTGATAATATGGGTGTAAGAGTTAAGAACCAGGACAAAGAAACTATATTATTGAATGCATGCATACCTCCTTTAAAATACAATAGTGCATGATACAGAACTGTTGACCAGTTAGAAGACATAAAGATAAAGAAATAGTAAATAACCCACTAGTGAGAATACTTGTTCTAAGAGATTTCAATTCTAGAGTGGGCAATTTACCAAAGATTACAAAAGATGTCTCAGAGGTTATAACAATCTGTAACAGTGAGAGTCTTAAAGAGACCAGAAGTTCCATGAACAATAAGTGTAATGAAATGAGAAAAAGGATATGTAATATGTTTAGAACAAGAAATGTTCTTCTAGTCAATGGGAGATCAATTTCAGATTGCAAAGGTGGCTATACTTTCATGAACAGCACTGGTGCCTCAATAATCAATATGATCTGGGTAAGTATAAATATGGTAGAAGATTTTACTAATACAAACATAAGAGATAGAGGGGAAAGCGAACATTTTCCATTGGAATTACAAGTAAATTTGGGGCAGCAACATAGCAATATAACAATTAATCATCCTAACTTAGGTCCAAAAATGATACAAACTAGGAAAGGAGTGTGTTGGGAAGAAATAAATCACAGAAATGTTCTAACAATAATGGAAATGAGAGGAATGCCATATGAAATGAACAAGTTTATAGAAGTGGAAGAAAATGAGTAGATAGCCAGCTACGAAAAGATAGTCCAGCATTTGCACAGTTTGGTACATAAAGAAACTAGTATTTACAAAAAGAAATATGGGGCAGTATGGTTTGAGGAGGAATGTGCTGTGGCTAAAAGAAAACTCAACATACAAGCAAGGAGAACTAAAAAGTGTCCAACTCCTGAGAACAGAAAAGAACTGAATAAAATCAGAAATTAATATAATAAAATAATTAAGATACATAAGGAAAAACATAGGCAGTAGTTGTGGCAACAGCTAGAGAACACTGTCTATAGAAGATAATAAAAGTTTGGACAATAGTGGCAAAATGTTGAGAGTATAAAGAGAGAAGTAGAAGCAATTATAGAGCCATCAGAATGGATACAACATTTTAAGAACATTTTTTATGATAAAGATAATATAAATGCCCAAGAGCAAACAATTAATAAATGGGTTCTACTCAACAACAAAAAATAGATGAATCTGAAATATATTTCACAATTAAGAAATTTAAAAGACACAAGGCCCCCAGACCAGCAGATTACAGAGTTTGAATTGTCAAAGAGAGTGAAATTTGACTGTGTTTGTGTCTCATGTAAAAGACTCTTTTACAGAGAACATACTCTGGGAGTTGATCTGGACAACATTGAGCCATTAAATCTGATGTGGGGACATTTGGTAGCATACCTACTCCTAAAGTTTATCTTTGACTTTGGACCCACAGGTTACTATGTGCAAGTATTGCTTTTGGAAGATAAAAGGTAATGCATTGCCTCCTCAATCTGTTTTAAACAACATGGAGGCTGCTATTACACCTCCAGTGATTGCTGCACTCAATATGTTTGAACAGATTCTCATACAAACTATGAAACCATTGTGGACCATTCTGCATCTGAATACAAAGACAAGGAATATACTGCAAAGAGCTTTATGAAATCTGTAAAGGGCTCTGTCATGTATCTTCCACTAGCTCTGCAAGAGAATGTGGAAGCAGTTTCTCATGAAAATAGATCAGTGATTTTCATAAATGGTGCCCCCACAAAGTCCAAAGTTATCTGGCAGGATATTGTTAGTGTTTAGAGGGTAAACATTGCTCTAAGATATCTTAAGAGCAATCATCCTTAGTGTGAAGACCTTAAAATTGATGACCTTGCCAACATGGGTACTCAGTTTGGAGTAGTGGAAACACAAAATTCAATGATTGAGAAGGTCAAGGTCAGCACAAATGAGAATATGTTTGAACAGTGCTCAATTCACCCTCTGTATTAGAGGTATGTGAAAAAAAAACTTCTGCAGGTGGAATTTAAGTGAAAGTCTGACTTTGGCTTTTGCGAAAGTTCAGAAATCCATCTTCAAACTTTCATAGAAATTCCACCTGCCCTGCACTCTACTTTATCCCTGGTGTGTAGTGTGGCTAGTTTTTAGCAACAAGCTGAATATAGATTTATAGTTTGATTGTAGAAATGGATCAGAATTAAATTCTAATTTTTGCATGTGGACTGTTCATATGTATCAGCTAAAGCATTTTTTCTTGTCTTCAGCAACCCATACTATTCCTCTCCTTTTCCCATCTCACCATCCCTCCTTTTCCCAAGCCCTCATCCTACCCCTTTCTTTGTTTTCCTATCACTTTCACATGTTTTAACTTTTGTAGTAATACCCCCCCACGGTCCACGATCTTGCCTGATGTCAATATCCCACCCAGAGGCTAAGGTCCTCCACCACCAGATCACCCACCTGTGTCCAGTAGTACTAGTCAGTTTGTAGCCCCTACGTCCTCCTTCCACTTTATAGGAAAATATAGTTTTCCTGATGGTCCAATGAACCCCTCCTACCTATCCCCAATCCTCAATATGTATTTATTTTCTTTTACTTATTCCCCAATGGTCTAGTTGCTCCCACTCTGCCCCCACCAGGCAGGTGGTGTCTCACCCTCCCCATCCTAAAACAGAGTGGTCACTGGCACATCTCTCCACTCTCCTCTGTGGCTGGCAGCCCACTGAGATGTCAATGAGGGAATGCGTGCTATGCGCGCATGGATTCATTCATTGACATCTCAGTGGGCTGCTGCTGTGGAAGAGAGCAGAGGCTGTGCTGGTGGCCCACTCTGTTTGGGATGGGGAAAGGGGTGGGACATTACCTGCCGGCTGGGGTGTGGGGCCACTAGACCACCAGGGAATAAGTAAAAAAAAATATACTGGAGATCTGGGATAGGGAGGGAGGGGTTCACAAGACCACCAGGGAAAACAATATTTTCCTATATGGGGATAGGGATGGAGGGGTTACAACTTGACTAGTACTTCTGGACAAGGTGGGGGAGAGATCGCTAGCCAACAGTTTTTTTTTTAAATACACATCATGTAGGCAGGTAATTGGCTGGGGTTAGGGGCCACTAGCCACTGGGGGGTATTGACATTGGGTGAGTGATTGGGTGGGGAGATGGACCACTAGCCACTGGGAGGGGGGTTATTTAACACATGGGGTGAAGGGGAAACAGGGCAAAATTTAACCAAACATTAGGAAGTTTTACAATCCACCACATGCTGAAGCTCAGAAACATCTGCAAAAATTGCAAAATGTTGCAAAAGTTCTGCTAAGGCAGAAATGGCACCTTTTGCACACCCCTACTCTGCATATCAGGGTCCAGTTGTAGACAATATTGACCTCTATCAGATGAAACAGGTTGAAGGTAGTCCTGTGAGTATCTGGGAGAGCAAATTAGGAGCACATGTTTTCCTGATTTACTCCCACAAGGGACAGGAGAACCTATAGGAGCACATGAAGTGCAAGTCCCTGGTGCTGAATACAAAGCATCTAGAGTGCTAAATATGTATGGCAAGTTCAGGAGGAATACTCAATATTTGTTCCACCTGCTGTGAAAGAGTGAACCAAGTATACTCTGCAACTTCTTTAGATGGCATTACAGCTATAGAGTTTCTGCAAATGTTGAAAGAGAAGAATGAGACAAGGTGAACTTGACCTCCATTCTCTCTAATATGAGTGGTACTAGGGAATACTGGTATCGGAGACACTCTAAGGTTATGTGTATGCTGCAACAGTACAGTGCAGCCACATGGTGTGTAACTCTGAGTTGTGGTGAATACAGCTGGATGTGTTGACAGATTCACTGAAGTGGGCTAATGTCAGTATTGATAGAATTTCATCTATGACTCTTGGCGAGATGTGCTCAGTTGACCAAGTGTCTGTCTCATGACATTTTCATTTCTGTTTCCACGAGATTTTGAAATTTATTTTGTCAAAGGACAATCCACCTCTTGGACCTGTTGAACACCATTTCTGGAGGGTGGAGTATCTAGCATGTGGAGCTCCTCATATTCATATGCTACTGTGGGTTAAGGATGCACCACACATTGGTGAGAATGAAGCTTCAGAAATTCTCAGCTTCATCAAGTGATATATTACATGTCAGATACAGAACATGACAAGTATTAGAGTCCTACATTATGGAAGCTGGTGTAGATGTTCCAGCACCACCAGTATAGCAAATATTGCCAGAGCCCAAAGAAGAGTCATATTCAGTGGTACATCAGATGTTGCTTTGGATTCCCTAGGCATGTGTGTGAGCAGGGTGCATGATTGACCTGTTCTCAACAATGTACCATTGCCTCAAGGCAAAGTCTACAAATAGGGTATATAAATTACCCAGAAAGGAGAATGAGGTATACATTAATGATTACAACCCTGTTCTTCTCCTAATGTGGCAGGCTAACATACATGTTGAGTTTGTCATTGACAGCTCTTTGGCTCTTGTACAAACATGAGCAAACAAGCTTGCAAGACCTTTGGGAGGAACTTACAAATACCATCAGATCAATTACTTCATGGCACTGATTGTTGGGATTGAAAACACTGTCACACAGTGTATGTAGTGCATATAAAGCCAGTGATCATTTGATTGGGACATGCTTGTATAGGAAATCTGATCCAATACAGTTTCTCAATGTGAACTACAAAGAGAAATGCAGGCATGTCTTTAAACCTCATCAAGACATTGAGGACCTGTCATTAAAAAGGCCTTCTTCAAAGAATATTTTTAAGAATAACCTGATTGACATGTAATACTCCAAGCAACACTATGCCATGGAAAAGATGTGCCTCTTTGAGGTGGCCATATGGTATGATTACAAGGCTGATGTTGCACCTGATGCAACAAGAGACATTTTGAAAGTCAGAGGTTTGGAGGTTGTCTTGTGACGAGATGGAAATCTTTTTATTTATTTATTTATTTATTTATTAAACTCTAGGATTACAAATACCTTTGAGCAGGAGCTGCTCATTTACAATGGTTCCACGTCAAAGGAAGGGGAAACATACATACAAAGGTTGGCAATGGTATACAAGCATAACACAGACATGGTTGACATTGTTTTGTGGTTGTAAAACACTTTAGAAATAAAAACATTACTAGAAAGTAACCTAAATAGACAGTTAGATGATGTAACAGAGAAAGCTAATTAAAAGCAAATGGATTATAAGCATGAGATTGAGTAGGAGGAGGATAGAAGAAGTAGGCAGGCTGAGGGGCCATTGTCATAGAGAGAGAGAGGGAGAGGGAGGGGTCAAGTACAGGGAAATATGGTAATGAGGTTTGAAGAGTGGTGGAGAGGTGTGGGGGGAAGGGGGAGGAGGGTGGAGGGAAGGAGAAGGAAATGGGTCATGTAGAAAAACAGGAGCCAGAGAGAGTAATGCACAGCTCGGAGGTGGGGCACAGGTCTTGAGCAACTAGGTGGTGGTTGGAGCAGTCCTTTAGGAGAAGCAGTCACATTGAGTAGTAGAGGTGAGGTAAAGTCAGAGATTCTGTTTAAAGGGTCCAAGTGTTAAAGAGGAAAGTGCTTCTTTGTTGAGGGTATTGAACCAATGTGGAGTCCTGTAGATGAAGGACCACTGACCCATGGAGGTATGACATCTAGGAACCTGGAAGGTTTGGGATTGGGCATTACATGTTGCTGATTACCACTAAAGGCAGTGAGAAGCACCAACACCTGGAGGCATGAAACCAAGGAGAACCTTTTTGGTTAGCAGGCAGGCCTGGTATTGTATTTTGTTGAGGAGTGGTAGCCAGCAAGCTTTGGTTAATCTTGGTTAATCGATCATTGTAAGCTACGTCTGTCAACAGCTGAGAGTACAGAACATTACTACTTTGCTCTTCTCTTCCTGTTTAAGCCACAGAGAGATGAAAGATTGTTGAAAGCTGACTGTGACACATATGAAGAACAGTTCTCCTTGACATATGAGACCTTCAGAACAGATAAGTCAGAGGTGTACATTCACCAAGTGGAGTTGGAAAAGGAGCAGATTGAAAAGACTTGGAAGCGACTTGAGGAAGGTACTCCTGTAAATTCACAGGAGAACATTGATCCAGTAGGGGAAGGTGCTCTTGGAGCACTTCTTTTAATGAATAATCCTGAAGTACTCATGGCAGAAGTGGAAAGTGCAATGTAGCATGGTTGCCATGGTGCTGTGGATCCATGTGAAAGGATGAGGCAGTTGAACCAACAGCAACATTTGGTTTACACTGCTGTTACTGAGTCAGTAAAGTGTGGTATGTTGCATGAAAACAGTCACTGTAACTGTGGTAACTACAAACCACTACTAATGTTTGTCAGTGGTTTTACAGGACAGGCAAGGTTTTCTTATTGAAGCAGTAACGACAAAACGCACTGAGGCAGTAATGTCTGTTGCTGTTAGTGCTCTAAATGGGCTTGCTGCATATAATATTGGCAGTGTCACTCTGCACTGGCTGTTCCTGCTTCCAGTGGAGCACGATAAAACTGGTGAGAACCAGTAAATTGTCATTTCAAATAGCAGCTGAACTTTGGTCCATGTTTAACAAGATGAAACTTTTAATCATTGATGAGATCAGCATGGTCTCAAACATGATGCTTGTTTACACACCTTCATCTGAAACATACTTTTGTAACAGATGATGGTGTTGCTTGAAGGAAGAGTATTGTTGTGTTTGGAGACCTTTGCAACTTGCATCTGTAAATAGAGAACATTTATTTTCTGCATTGTTAGTTCGACAAGCGATAAAGACTATAAGGTGCATTGGAGGCATCAATGTCTGGGAGTTGTTCACCTATATCAAGTTGTTTGAAAACATGCAACAAGTGGTGATATTGCCTGTGAGGCACTGTTGGATGAGGCTCATATTGGAAGTTTGTTATTTCCTAATGCTTCTCTGCTGAACACATGGAGGATCTGTCCTGCTGGAGGTTCTATATGGCTGCTGCGTGTAATGTGCTCACAAAAGTGTACTAAAAAACAACACAAATACAGTGTCTCATGCCTCGACTTAAGCAATGTGTTGAGTTCAGTGAGATAATCTTGCAGAGGGAGGGACAAGAAATCCTCACTCTATATGCAGTTAATGCTGTTGATGGAGCTTGCTTAAGTTGACAGATGGTAGCAAAACTCACTGAACAGTTGATTGAACTTAAGTCTGATGTGTCCTGCACAACTCGTCTAGAGGCAATTCTTACAGTCTGTAAGAAAAGAATGCATGGGTTATGCTGCATCTAAACTTTGACATGGATCGTGGACTGGTCAATGGTGCTATGGATTACATTATTGAATTTCAGTATAATGTTCAAAAGACATTTGCAGAGGCCCTAATTGTGAAGTTTGACAATATCAAACAGTCACAGCCTATTTATAGATCTACTGTTAAGTTCCAAGTAGTAAAGGACATATATGTGGCCAGGAAACAGTTCCCTGTCTGTGTTACATATGCTGTTTCCATAAAAAAAAAAGTCTCATGGCTTAAGATTGGATGCAGCTATAGCTGACATAGGAAATGGCATCTTCATAGATGGCATGAGCTATGTTGCACTCTCATGTGTTCAGAATCTGGCTAGATTGTACATAATCAGCATTGCACCTAAAAACTTTGCACTGACAAGCAATGTATCATAGACTATACTAACACAAACTCTATACCAGCCAGATATGCCTCTAATTCCAGTACTGATGGATGTAGTGCAGCATGATGCAGCTGTAGAGGATTGTGATACACTAAAGAGAAAAGACCAATCAGAGATAAATCTTCCCTGTAACTTTGAGAAGGAAAATACTTCACCTGATCATAGAAACCCACATACTCCTAAGAAGTCGATTGGTCTAACTGTTGTCCCAAAATTTTATAACAGTACTGGAATTAATTGCTATGCAATCTCTGGAATGCAAGCATTTCTCCATATGCATCACTTTGTTTGGACCATAGCATCTTCACATGACACTGCTTTGTCACAGTCATTGAAGGAAATTGTGACTGCTACTGAAAAGCATGAAAAGTGTTCAGTCTCTGATACCTTTACTTGTTGTGCTGAGTAGCTATGACAACTATAGAAGTTACTGATGGCCATCATAAACGCACTAGAACAAGAACACATTCCCACAGGACAATACTGTCAGTTATGTAGGTAAGTAGATTTCTCTGTCATGTGATCGTTCACACAGAGAATTCTCAGATGATACGCTGTGGATTTCTTTCTATGTTCCACACACACGGTCTGGGAAGTTTAGACAGCTGTTTAGTCATGCTCCATCTGGCTGTCAATGCCGAAGGTGTGGAGGGGAGTGTACTCAGTCTCTTAAGACTTAGATCCTCCTCTCAGTATCCTGTTCTTGTATTACAGAGGTTTGACTCTCATGGAGTAAGAGTTGTGTCACCGATCAATGACTTCATAGAAGGAAGAGTCCTGTTTGGTAAGAACATTTTTGATATGCATGCTATGATTTTTCACCATGGAGCATATATCCATTCTGAGCATTGTGGCACTTGGCTCAGGTACAGTGCTCATTGAGTGTAATGTTATGACTCAATATGCACCTTTAGACAGAGATTGTCTCAGAAGCTTAAGGATGCACGTGCTTTGGTTTTGAGGAATTACAATGACCTTTACAGAGCAGAAGAGTAGGTGCACTATATTTGACTCATATGTCTATGCTACTATCATGGGTTGGAATCACACATGTCCTGTGCAAATGACTATGTGATGTCTTTGCTGTTTTCCTATGGTGCACAAGCAAAACAAGAACTGCCTTTTAGATAGGATGAAGGCAGTCCAGGTGAGGCAACTAAAATGGTGCAGCTTCTGCACCAGAAGCCATATGAACAGAGACTAAAGAAGCTTAATATGTATACCCTTGAGGAAAGGAGGGAGAGGGGGGATATGATAGAAACTTTCAAGTACACCAAGGGAATCAACAAAGTCCAGGATGGTAGCATCTTTCAGAAAAAGAGATGTGCAAGAATAAGGGGCCACAATTTGAAGATAGAGGGGGGACGGCTCAAGGGCAAGTGAAGAAGTATTTTTTCACAGAGAGGGTGGTGGATGCATGGAACTGCCTTCCTGAGGAGGTCATGGGGTCAATAACCATGGGGGAATTCAAGACTGCATGGGACAGGCATAAGGCAATTCTGGTGAGGAGTAGGAAGAAGTAGGCTGTTGGTTAACCAGGATCTGCAGTTTATCCAATAGGTAGGGAAATGGGCAGACTGGGTGGGCCAAGTGGTCCTTATCTATCATCTAAGTCTATGTTTCTATGAACTATAATACTATATCTTATCAATCTACAAGTTATGACCAGTGTGTGATTGATTTACTGCAATATGCATTGACAAAGCTGGCCCATTGGCACAGACTGTGAGCGTAATCACTTCTTTAACACACTTAATCAGCTGTAGAACTTTTGTGACAGGATATGCAGATATAGATATATGCTGTAATATCTTTCAAAGGTCTTTGTTTTGGATTTGTACATCGTATGTACAAATATTTGTTGCCCTGATTCACTGTAGGATACTGTGTTCTTGTATTCTTTATGAACACTGTTGTGGTGTACAGTACCAGTAAATAAGCTGGTGTGGCCTACTTTTGAGATGCACTCCTTTTATTTCCTTCAAGTCACAGAAAGACACTATTACAATTCCTTTTAAAGCTGTATACCTTGAACATCTTTGATTCTTAAGGTGTTGTGCAAGTCGGTGCAAGTTGACAGTGTCAGTGTACTGTTTAGTACTACAACACTGTGCATGTAATTACTCAGTTGTTTATTTATTTATTTTATTTTATTTTATTTAGTTTTTGATAACCGGGTAAGTGCACTAGATACAAAAGTGACTATTTTCAGGCATGACCCAGGAGGTTACAACATTAACAGGAAAAAACAGTGATGATACAGTACAATATGTATTGCCCACCTAAACACTAGGAGTCTGCTTCATAACAAGGCAGAACTGGAAGCCTGGGTTGCTCTGCACAACCCAGATATTCTCTGCTTATCTGAAACCTGGCTAAAACCCTCAGCCCCTGATCAGCTTTGCTCACTGCCCAACTACAACATCATTCGGTAGGACAGGCATTTACCCAAGTGGGGCGGGGGGGTTGCCATTCTTTTCAAACCACACATTCCATTATCCCTCAACACCCAACCATCTCTATCTCACTGTGAAGCAATTTATGCCATTGTAAAGCTTGGATCTAAGAAACTTCACCTGGTTTGTGTCTATAACCCTCCGGCTGGGGGCACAGCTATGCTAGAGGAACTGCTATCTCAGGTTGATAGGACCATAGGTCGTAATGAAGTCCTCATTCTTGGGGACCTGAACCTAAACTGGACCAGTAAATTAAACCAGTCCTCTCACACTATTGTCCAAGGTCACAATCTTCATCAACTTATTGAAGACCCCACCAGGGTCATGCCCCCCTCGGCTAGTACTCTTATAGACTGGATCCTTACCAACCGCCCAGATAGCATAGCATGTGCAGGGACCCTAGCTGACTCAATCAGTGACCACTCTCCTATTTTCTGCTCCTGGCGTGTGTCAAACAAGCGACTCCACCTCCTAAACTCATCACCTTCCGAAACCTGGCTAACTTTAACCAAGAAAATTTCTTACGTGATCTTGAACTGATCGACTGGTTCCCCATCCACCTCTAATAATGCTCAACAAGCATTAGACCATTTCCTTGCTAAATTTCGTCTGCTCCAAGACACCCATGCTCCCTGTGTCACTCGTTGGATTCTAGGATCACAGACGAAATGGCTCTCTAAAGACCTACTTGCATTGATTAGGTCCAGGGATAAAGCGTGGTGTCGCTTCAAGACCACTGGGCTATCGGCTGATTACAATCATTACCGAGCCCAGAGAAATATATTCAAAAGGCAAATTCAGTTAGCCAAAAGTAGTTTGTGTAAAAATCTATTAACCAAAGCAGGGGGTAACTCGAAAAAATTCTGGGCCACTATAAAAACCCTCCTTGGAGCAAATCAAACATCACATGCAAATGACATGCTGATAAACGGTATACACTGCAATAATCCTACCACTATAGCTAATTCTTTTAACCACCATTTCTCGGACCTCTCCACTTACCATGTTCCATCCCCTAATACTCAAGTCCTTTCGGCCAACTATAACGTTAAATCTCAAGTCACACATCCCCCCTTCAGGTTCCGGAATATTACCAAGTCTGAAGTTTTGAGGCTTCTCCTCTCAGCCCCTGACCATACCAGTGTAGGATCAGATGGGCTAGAGCCCAGGCTTCTAAAGATCGCTGCCCCCTTTATAGCCTCTCCCCTTACAAAAATCTTCAATCTATCTCTGCATCATGGCTTGGTCCCCAACATCTGGAAAACTGCCAAAGTCACCCCCATTCCAAAAAAGGGTGATCCTAAACTACTCTCGAACTACCGCCCTATAGCTATTCTCTCCCTCCTTAGTAAAATCCTTGAAAAACTTGTATCAACCCAAACTCTTGACTATCTGCAGCAGCATAACCTCTTGTCTAGCTCTCAGCACGGCTTCCGTAAGGGACACAGTACTACTACTGCCCTCCTTAAACTCACCAATGATATCCTCTCTGCTATGGACACTTGCCTTCTGACTGGCGCTATCTTCATTGACTTAACAAAAGCTTTTGACCTGGTAAACCATACCCTCCTTCTTTCTAAACTTTGCTCCTGGCTTCTCTCCAGATGTAGTTGCCTGGTTAGACAGTTACCTGTCTGGTAGAAAGCAGACCGTTGTCTTCAATTCTGCCTCTTCAGATCCAGCCTCCATCCACGTTGGAGTGCCCCAGGGTTCCATACTAGGCCCTTTACTGTTCTCCATTTTTATTAATGACATACAACTGCTTGCCTCAACCTGCTCAACCCTCCTCTATGCAGATGACCTAGTAATCTATCACAGTTCAAGGAACCCACTTGACATCAACCAATCTCTTAACTTAGACTTCACGGCCATTCAGTCGTGGCTGATAGAGAATAAACTCATTCGCAACATTAGTAAGATGCATTCCATGCTCTTTGGTTCACCTGCCAAACTCAAAACATACCCTGATGCCCTAAAAATCACCTGTACCGACGGCTCTTCACTTAGTAGTACCAAATCCCTCAAATACCTGGGCATCACTCTGGATGAATCCATAACTTTGACCTACACATAACAAACACCTGTAAGTCTGTAAATGCAAGGTTAGGTAGTGCTTACCGTACCAGCTATTCTTCCTCGCTTGGCAAGACTGCGTGTGGCTCAAGGCTTTCTACTCCCGCCCTGACTTATGGATCAGTCACATATCTATCTGCCTCCAAATCCTCCCTCCATAAGTAGGACACCACCTATAACAATATCTGCAGGTATGCCTCGCATCCCCTCGCTTCACACACCATTGCCAACTCTATTCTGACCTAACTGACCTTGCCCCTCTAGCCCTCGGCCCACTCCCTGGGGTCTCTTATTGACAACACAGTCTGCACCAGCACTCCATCTTCTCTCACCTGTCTGGTCCGATCCATCCCTGTCCTATGAGCTCTGATCTGTGGACCTAGCCCCCTACCACATTCCCAGATGTAAAACCAACATGGGCTCACGCACTTTTTACATATGGCCCCAAAATATTAGAACCTACGCTACCTCCAAATATTCATGAAAGCACCTACCCATGCTAGCATAAAACTAGAGCACGGGCACATCTACAATCAGTCAGCCAATGCACCTGTTTCAAGCCACCTTAAACTTCATCATTCTCCCCTCTCTCACTATAATACTTTCCTCCTCCATGTCTTTTCCCCACATCCCACACTACCCATCTCTCCTCCCCTCCCCTTTCTCCTCCCCACATCCCTCACTCTCTCCACCTCTCTCTCTCTCTTGTCTTCTCACCCTCAATTTAGGCACTTACTGTACTGTGTTTTGCTCAAACCTTCGTGATAATGTCAGCTTCACTCACCATGTAACTCCAGTTGTTTATGTTACCTAAATGTATTCTCCAATTTTGCCTCCATTGTAACCCTCCCCTATTTATTCCAAATGTTAACTGCTCTTTGATCCTACTGTTCCAGTTGTTGTTAGCTGCCTGCATTCCTCACTGTGTTCCACCAATTTCATGTGCTGCGTCACATGTATGTTTCATTTTGTATGTTTAACTGTCTTCTCCCGGGTCGTGCCTGAAAATAGGCATTGCTGTGCCTAGTGCACTCACCCGGTTACCAAAAGCAAATAAATAAATAAATAAATAAATAAATACAGGCGTTCAACATATTAGGAATACAATTAAAATGGATAACAATTTGAGCAATTTGAGGTGACTGGAGAAAAGTTCCAATGTACTTCATAGCAAAAGTGAAACTAAGTGCATATTATACTATAGCATTTAAGGATATAGTAAAAATGGATAACGGTTTGAGCAATTGGTGTAACCAGGAGACAATACAGACAATTCACATATCAAAGCACAACGAAGGTAAGTGCTCATATAACAGTTTATTATCAATCTAGATATCAACTCTATTCTACAAAACTGGCTATAACATAAAGAATATGGCACCAAAGAGGGAGCAACAGGTAGGAAGGATTAATGATAAGGCCTCATGGGGAGAAAGTAGGGTAGGGAGGATGTGTAAGGAGAGGTAGGAAAAGGCGGTAAGACAAGTAGAAACTATGAGGTGTAAGTACTGGAAGAGGACACCAACACAGTAATAGCATGGGAAGTCAGGAATCTAGGGTGGTTCAAAACAATTACACTGTGTACTCTCAATAAGCAGAGAGCGATGCCTCTTTTTAAATGAGGCATGGCTAGGTGATTGGCATATTTCAAGGAGCAGTGAGTTCCAGTAACTGGGGGCCACATAGGAAAAAACTATTTTCCCTTTGGAAGTGTTACATCTGGGAATGTGGAGTAAGGAAAGATCAGCAGAACGGAGACCATAGGAGGTGGTCTGCGGGGTGAGAGCAGCAGTGAGAGAACTAGGCATACTGGACCTCAGAATTCCATCCAGAAGGGCCCCAAGAGCAAGGAGCTGGTTGACTATAGGAGAGGGCCAATTAAAGGAGAAGTCCATCCAAAACTTGAAAAAATATATGTTGTGCAGAGTGTTTTAATTTGTATTTGAAGTTCTAGCATTTCCTTCCCTCTGACTGGTATTAGGACTTTTTCTAAATTAGCCTGCTAGCTTTATGCTAGTTTTACGATCCCTAGGGGTTCTTCATCCCTGGCAGCTTAATTGTATTTCTTGTTCCCACAGTGCATCTTGTCTCATGTGACAGTGATGTAAGAGATACCCAACATTTAGCACACATATGCCAAACAAACTAAATATCTTGGAAGCTTTATAAGCCCCACAAAAATTACCAGCAGCAGAGTATTTCAGGACAGTAAAACCTTTACAATGAGGGTGGTCACCAAGCTGAATTATATAGATTTTAAAATATAGCCATCTCTACTGTTATGAACTGATTGTAAAGCAATGCTTTCTGCTGGATTTATGGTCTATGCTACATCACCATCACATGAAACAAGGTGCATTGTAGGACAAAGGAATACAATTAAGCTGTTTGATATGGAGCTCTCCAGGGGTCGTAAAACTATCCCAAAGCTAGCAGGTTAATTTAGTAAAAACTCCTGATACTAGTCAGAGGGAAGGAAACACTAGAACTTCACATACAAATTAAAACACTCTGCACGACATATATTTTTTCAAGTTTTGGGTGGACTTCTCCTTTAATTCATTTATTTATTTATTTGTTTTTGTTAACCAGGTAAGCACACTGGTCAGCCAAGTGCCTATTTTCAGGTGCAACCCTGGAGGATTACAAGGCACAAACATGAGCGTCGAGCAAATACAAGGTACATACAATAGCATCAGGCACATAAAATACATCTGGAAGTAGTAAGCATCTTAATACAGGCAGGGGCAACAGATGTCAACAGACAGCCAAAGAATCAGCACGAGATGGTACATTACAAGCAGGCTAATTGGGGTACATACAAGATCATCAGGCACATAGTAACATCAGGAGATAGATAAACAGCATAGTACAGGCACGGTCAGTCAGATGTCTACGTAGGGTCAGCCAAGGTACCTCAGATGGCAATGAGCCATCCAGAAGGACAAAGTGCTTGTGGCAGCCAGGGACTCATCGCCCAGCAGTTGGGACTGGGTTATAGAGGCTCAGGAGCAGAGACAGATGGAGGCTGATTTTAGGAAGCCCCATAGGAAGGCTTTGAAGCAGTGGTGGGAGGGAGGCGGGTACTGACTGGCAGGGAGTTCCACAGCCTAGGTGCGTGGGCTGAGAAAGCCCGATCACCCATTTGGGTGTGGGTTTTAGGAACCAAGAGGACCTGAGAGTCGCTGGATTGCAGGAGGTAGGAGAAGTTGCTGGCTTGAGGATGTGGTGAGTGCTGGAGGGATGGCCGTTCTGATGATGTTGTCGATAGATTGCCAAGGATGAAGGTCGATGTGACTCTCCGGGGAAGCCACTCCAGCCAGGATTATAGATCACAATGGTGCATGAGGTGATGAGCAGAGAGTGCAAAGCAGCATACGTTGTTGTACGCTGTGTCCCATTTGGAGAGACAGGATTTTGGGACTTGGGCAAAGGATACCGTGCCATAGCAGAGAGTGGGTAGGAGGACCCCCCTGGATAAGGCGAGCCATGCAGCTGGTGTGAGACATTTTTTAGCTCTGTATGCCAGGCCCAACTTGCTATTGGTTGCCTTGCAGGTGTTGTGAATGTGCAATGCATGATCCAGTTGTAGGTCAAGGGTAACCCCCAGGTACTTGACCGTGTCCGCTACAAGCAAGGGGGAACCATCAGCTACTATGATTTTTAGAGGAGCAGAGCAGGCCTTGGTCTTGGCCAAAGAGCATGGTCAGAGTCTTTTTAAAGTTAATGGTTAGCTTATGGGCCTCAAGCCAGGTCAGAATTTGGTTGAAATCATGGTTTAACCAATGGTTGATGTTCTGGATGTCCCATGAGCTAGCCAGGATGACGAGGTTGTCCACATACTGTATAGGGTGGTGTGCCCATGGACTGAGGCCAAGGGCAGCTCATTTATGAAGAGGGAAAACAGGATAGGTCCAAGGACAGAGCCCTGGGGGACTCCACAGGTCACTGCGGATGGATCAGAGCAGGCCTTGTTAAAGTATGTATATTGCTGTCTCCCCGAGAGGTAGTTAGTGAACCAGACATGGACAGAGGGGGAGAGGCACAAAGCCCAGAGAGAGGAGCACAAGAGTGAGTGGTCAGCCCAGTCAAAGGCTTTAGAGGGATCCATGAAGATAGCTCCAGTCAGTTTGCCTAGGTTGGTTGTGGACCTGATTTCAGAGGTGACCACAACTAGGGCAGTAGAAGTGCTGTGCCTTTTTCTATAGCCATGTTGAGCTGGAGAGGTCTGCATAGAGCAGGCAGTGATGTTTTAACTTAGGGGATGTAGAGGCATATCAACATATATTATTATAGGTTATGTCCCACTTGTGTGGGAGTTTTAGATGCATTGCCATAGACTGAAGTTCCATATGCAAGGGATGGAGAAGAATTCCTCTGGCAATTTGCCAACCTCATGGAAGGGGTGAGAATGTGGCTAGTTCTGTAAGCTAGCACTAGCTTAGATTGACTGCATTACACACAGTAGTAATATGGATCTGATAGTTAAGGGATCCATTGAGTAGAACCCCAGGTATTTAAACAAATTTACCACTTCCAAAGGGTACTATTCACACTAACTATTTTGAAGAGTTCATGACTATTTTTTAGTTTGGTAGGCAAGCCAAAAAACATAGCCTGAGTCTTGCTAGCATTGAGAACCAGCCTATGGCTAGTGATCCAGGAGTGTACATTTAGGAAGTCCCCTGATAGATTGTGGTGGAGAGTAAGCATGTTATCAGAGCTGGTATAGAGAATGAGATCATCAGCGTATAGTAGCGATGAGCAGGAGGAGGCATAGTTTGCTAAATCCTTCTTGTCACCTTTTTTAAAGACCTGCACTACTCTGGCCATTTTCCAGATATTTGGCACTACTCCTTCACTAAGGGACATAGTGAAGATTTTAGATAGTGGCCCTGCAATGAAGGGGGCAGCCAGCTTGAGGAGCTTAGGTTCCAGGCAGCCAGACCCAACAGCAGTGCTGTCCGTTATAGCATTGAATAGCTTGAGTACATCTGTTTTGGAGACAGATTTAAAGTAGAATGGTGGTCCCACAGGCATACCATTTGGGGAGGAGGTATTAGGAGTAGAGGGTGCAGTGGGGAAGGCAGTAGTATATTTGGAGAGGTCTGAGAAGTGATTGTTGAAAGCGTTTGCTATTATGTATGGATCTGAGCAGTGGACTCCATTCAGTATCATGTCATTTGTAGTGTGGGATTGCTTGGATCTGAGGAAGGTTTTTATGTGTGACCAAAATTTCCTGGGTTTACCAGCCGCATCCACTAATAATCCCTTACAGTATTGGCTTTTACAAGCCTGATTTGCTTCTTACACTTTATGTGCTGTTCCTATAGAAATAAAGTCCACTTGGAGGCCGAAGTTTTGAATTTTCTCCAACATTTGTCCCTAGACTTGAGTGATGCAAGCAAGTCCTTGTGCAACCATTTGGATTGCTTACTGCTTACCCGGCAAGTGAGAAAAGGGGTATGCTTATCCTGAAGTGATAAAAACTTACTTAGAAAAAGGTTAAAGGCGACATCAGTGTTCTGGGCCCAGTAGATAGGTGAGCAGTCAATCATAGCGATATCATGTAGAAAGTGAGCCTGGTTTAGATCTGCATAGTCCAGGAATGATATATAGCATGGGGGAGATATGGAGATTACTGAGTGACTCCATACACAGAAGACCAGGGAGTGATCGCTTATTGTGTCTGGCAGAGTTCCTGCAGCCACATCTCTATCTATGTGATTCATCATGACCCAATCAATGAGGGTGCTAGAACCATTATTTTGTGTCACTCTTGTTGGGTCAGTGTATGACCTATTGTGAATTGTAACTCTGCACCAGGGATTGAAGGGTACCATGGGATTTAGTCAACCAATTTATATTCATGTCCCCAAGGATGAATGGTTCATTCTGCCCAGCTGTTGAGGCACTGTGGTTCAGTAAATCCTCCAGACCACACTGTCCACCTTTGGGAGGATTGTAATCACATATAATGTGAAGCTTCTTTGCCCCTAGGGTTAGGATGGTATGTAGTGACTCACATTTAGAAGTATAGTTATCAGTCACTAGGGATAGGTTAAGGTGGTTTTTGAAATAGATTGCCACCCCTGCACATTTAGAGGGTAGCCTATCCAGCTTAGAAAGTTGTAATTAGGAGGTAGGCAGCAGGTATAAGGTATCAGGGCTTTAACCATGTCTCTGATATACACTGAACATCAGACTGGTAGCTGTTGACCCAAGCATCAAGTTCTGCATGGTTTGTGGAGAAGATGTCTAACATTTAGGTGAACAGTGTGCAGATCCTTAGTGCCATAACCGACATTGCTTATGGATACTTGACTGGGTATAGGACCCGGGTTTAGCTCAATGTTTCCAGACAGCACAAGGGTTAATAATACCAGCTACAATACTTTATGAAGCACAAATTGAGGATTAGATAACCATAAAGATGCCACCATTTTGCTGCTGATGCTATGGTGGAGTAGATAAGGAATCCTGGGAGGAGTGCTGGGATAGCCTCAATGTACCTATCTGGCTGGATTATCTTGTTTGAGTAAGTGAAGTCATCAGGTCTATACTCCCTTGCAGATGTAGGTCTGGTGAAACATCTATTGTGAATACACTCAGAGATGAGTAGAACCAGGCTGACAGTCAGTACTAACAGGGCTTGACTGGCCATCATTAGTTTAAAACAAACAGAAAAAAGGTGTTAGAGCAAGGGTCCTGCAATCAGATTCACCTTTATAAGGTCAGCAATTTAGGTGTAGGGGTGAACAGAAACTTTATAAAGTTTAGCAATTTTTGCCTTAGTATTACCTTTGGATTAAGCCCAGAGACATTAAAGTAGATCCACTTTACAGGACCAGCAATTTTGGTGTATGAGTGAGCAGACACTATATAAATCTTAGCAACTTTGGTGTGGTTACCAAAGCCCTCTAGTGGTAGAGTTGCATAATGTGCAGATGGAGGAACTGTACAGCCCTCTAGTGGCTAGAAGATATAATCTGCTAATGGAAAAGTCGGCAGTTCAAATCCCCAGGAGCTGAAGTCAATCAGGAAGAGGCAGAGTGCTGAATCAGCCTATAGTAGACTCAAATTCAGGCACCATCCACCAACTGAGTTTACGACTAGCAAGCTGGATTGGAGCTACTTTCCCAAAGTGTACCTGGATCCTTGCTCTTGAGGGCAGGCTGAGGAACACCCTTCGACCAGCTGTGTTCAGCGCTGGACCGCTAGCACAGAAGTTGGAACCCGCTCTGGGAATCCTGAGGAGAGCTGTGAAATATAGCTCTGTGTTGTGTGGAATTGAAGGCCACTTAAGTGACAGCACTTCTCTGTGATGCCAACACCTCTGTACTATGTTTAATAATGTTTCTTAACTAAGTAGTACTAAGTGTATTACTGTACTCAAACCAGCACAAGACAATAGATTGTACAGTATTTATATATTGACGGTTATTAATGTTACAGTTGTATATAAAGGTTCTGATATGCCATCTCTTTCTTATATTTAAAATATATTGTTCGAAAGTGTTTGAACTAAATGTGTTCTACTGTTCCACTGATTATAGTATCAATTTGCAAGTAATATCACAGTGGAAGCATGTCCTGTTCACAGTTTACTGAAATTTTTGTTATGTATTTACTGGCATTGTTCTTAATAGTTTCTCTTAGCAGTTCTACATAATTAGTAAAGTTACAGTTAAAATGTAATGTAAATAGTTTTTATGATGTGCATGTGCTCTTTCTCCTACTGGGTCAATATGTCGTACGCTTAAGAGCGCACAACATAACCGCATAACAGAAACAATGCAGTGGGGAAGCGCAAAAGGGTGCAAAACTGCAAAAGCGTGTATGCGCAGTAGTGCACCCTCTCACTCTCCCAGGCAGAGGATAAGGCCTCTGCTGGAACAGTGGGCTGGCAAGTAGAGGTGAGTGAAGTGGCCCAAATTTGCTCTGTGAAGCAATTTGTGGAGTAATACAGAATCTGCAGAGTAATCAGCAACGCAAAGCGGAGTACTTTGTGTCACAATGAGGAATGCAAAGTCCATTGATAAAATGACTTTGCATTACTCTACCTTCTCCAACCATTTCTGGAGTAATTGTAATACATATAGCTAGACCATCTTTAGTTCTACCATATTTTGAGGATTTATATGCTGACGAAGACCAAGTTGTGTAACCATTCAACCATATTTCATCCGATTTACCCATCCAGGTTTCTTGGAAGAGCAGTACTGGAAATTTGGAAATCCAATCTAAGCAAACTTTATCCTCAATTTTCTCTTTCATACTGGCAACATTTCAAGAGATTAACTCTATGCCTCTATCACTGCTCTTCTTCAACAACCTCTCCGTTATTGATTACCTTGTTAGACTGTAGGATCTACTATCACTAGCCACAGACAAGGTCCTGCCCTCTTCAGTTTCACTGTTGCAGCTTTCATCAGAATCCAGGACCACCGAGGAGTTACTACATGCTCCAAGTTGTTTCCTACCTCTTCTCATAGCACACTCTGTTATCTTCCTTTTAATATATGAGTTGTTTCAATTGGTTTCATAAAAGCTGTAATTCTAGGTTGTTTAACTATGGCACTATCTTTCTTATTAATCTGTACCCTTGTTACATGTTTACCTTTTAGTTCATCCAAATCATCCATAACTGTTATAATCGTTGAATGAAGAAGTATCCCTAAGTCACAAAACTTATCTTTTTCTTTCAATATATCCCTTCACTTATCTGCATTTCTTAAAACAACACATAACCATCCTTGATGTGGTCTGACTTGATACCTATAAACTAACCTAATTTCTTGCCAGTTGATCTTTTTACCATAAACTCCCTTAATAAGATTATACTTTGCCAATTTAGCCGTATAAGTATTCTCATTTCTATGTTTCGGCATTCCTGTTATAAAAATTGTAGGCAGCAATACCCCAGCTGAGATTAACCTTTCCTTTCTACTTCACTTAATTTAGGTAAACCTTTTATGCCTTTATCAATATTAAAAACTTTATTATCTTTACTTCTATCCTTACTGTAATTTACCCTGTTTTTGGCTGCTGTTTTATTGGTCTTTCTTGCTCTTTCTCAGTTCTATTTAATACTATATTCCTTGTTTTATTCCTCTTATTCCTTTGCCATTTCTGCAGATCTCTTTTAACTTGTCCAGGATCTTTAGTATTTATAGATACCCTATTTTGTTATAACTCAATTTCCTTTGCTCCAATTCACCAATTAATAGATCTGTTTCTCTTCTTTATCTATTGCCAATTTCCTCAGTTATCATCTGGATAGATTTTGTTTTATGTTTTTACCTTGTCACTCACTATATCAGACATTTTCTGCTTGTGTCCTTTTCCTTCTATGGCTGTGGTACTTCTTAATTCCTTATCCCCATCAGGGACATAACCACTTTGTAGTCTTCTCTTGACCACACCCTCCATCATTAAACCATTATCCTCTCTCCCCAATTCACTATGGTTCATACCATCCATCCTCTTTTCCTCCCCAGTTTGCAGATGGTTGAAAGGATGAAAATCAAAGAATAGATGAAAGAGAGTGATCAATTCCAGTAATTGAGCATTACCAAATACAATCTCTTTTTTGACCTCCTCTAATTTAGTTGTTATCTCCTTTCTCCATTCTAACTTTTTGCATTTATTCATGAGATCAACTTTTTCTGCTCTTAAGACACAGGAAGTTAACCCTTCCATATGTGCCAGTATTTACTATTTGATGCTATTTAACTTTCGGGGTTATGTAAGGTGTCAAAAGGACTCAAATCTTTGTAAAAAAGATTGTTTTTGCTAAAGTGTTAACTAACCTGTAAATCAATCTGTTTTGCAAACTTAACAGCCTCTGTGTCTGCTTTAAGGACACTTTCTTGTCTTAGATCCAGACTAACCATGTTCTCATTATACTCTCGATCAGCTCTATTATCATCCATTGCCATGTTATCATCCTCCAACATAACCACACTAGAGGCATTATCAATTGAGTCCTTATTAAAGGGCCTTGGAAGGGAGACAAGTAAGCTGTTGATTAACTAGAATCAGCAGCTTATCCATCAGATAAGGAAATGGGCAGACTGAGAGGGCCAAGCAGTCCTTATCTGCCATCAAATTCTATGTTTTATTATAATGCCTAATTTCTGGTTGCTTATCAGGAGCGTTTAGATCAGATATGTGTAGGTGGGACCTGTCATATCAATTTATTTCCTTGAATCATTTTCTACAGTATGACATTGTAAATTATCCTCCAGCCTTCTAATTTCCTTTAATAATGGAAGTCTCTCCAATCTCAACTCACTTGACTTAGCAGGAGACAATGTTAATTTTGGGTTAAACACTTTAACTATCATTTTATTACCTCTTAACTTAATTTGATTACAATTAGAGTGTAGCAACTGAGTTATCTTTTGATCAAAATGAGATTTAAGTGATTTAACAGCACAATTTTTTCCTTTAGCCTTAGTCGTCTTACGACAATATGTCCTTAGTTCTTTAGATTGCATTATCACTTCTATAGCACAATACTTTAAAGCTATTCTTTCTATGCGGGGGACACACAGAGCACACAAAATTAACCAAGAAATAAAAAAAAATCCTGATTTCTTCAATGATTTCAGACTTCCGTCTTTCCTGTATATATATTTTCTTCTTGTTTCTGCATGCACAGAGGAACACATCTTTAACACCTTTATCACCTTTTCAATTGATAAGCTCTTTATGGGCCTTCAAAGTAAAGCTAAAGGCTAACTACTCTGAAATAAATTAAACAACGATTTAAGCATGCAATATCCAAACAAAACAAAAGAAAAACCAAACACCAAACTTGACTCTACAATAATAACATTAGTAAAATAATTTGTTCAGAAAACTATCCTGCATTGATAACATATTACTCAAAGAAATAACCAACACTAAGTGTGCAATACTTACTTCACCATTATTGGATTAGCAAGTACCACTCAGGTACCAATTCTTCAAAAGAAAGAATACATACCAAACAAGCTAAAGTCCACTCAAACAGCAGGATTATACTCCAAATGATGATACTTCTGATACATTTGTGCTATAATATAATATTGAAAAACTGTAAGACTCAGAAATTAAAGGTGAAACACATTACACATTACATCATAAGTGACAAGGATTTACCTTTCATAGAAGCAAGATGACATAAAACAGAATCTTAGAAACATGGAGTGCCACAATCATGTCTTTCCCCAAGCTGTATGTGAGTAGATCTTTTACCTTCACCAACATGCACACTTTTTATCTACCCTGCACACGTGATTCAGCCCACTTATCCTAAGCTGTCGGCAACTAATGGCGTGAAACCAAAACCCAGAGCAAAAATACAGCTTGAAAACAAAACAAAAAATCTAAATGTAGAAAACCAAAAATCCTCCTAATTCCAATAGGAAACAATATGTTCAATTAGTTACAACTAAGCAACTTCACTGTAGTCCATCCGATCAGGCCAAATACAAACAGCGTTTTAGGTTGGAGAATTTTCAGCCAGTTCTAACTCCCTCACATCTATTCAAATAACTAAAATAAGTAAGTTAACATTAAGTTGGAAACTAAAACTATGAGATTTAAGGAGGTGGAAAACATGTAGCATGGAATCCAGACAATGCTGGATCCTGACAGCCAAAATTCGGTAGCCATTACTGTTCACAGAATGTCGCAGAATATCTGTAGCCCATGTATTCGCAGGTTCAAGTTTTCACAAAAGGACGGATACAGATTTTTAAGGTTTCATTATTTCACTGAGTGCGTGGCCATATACCAGATGCCTGTGTGCCTATATGCCTTCCCAGGTGTTAGAAATACTAGACAAACAAGTCTAAAACTGTTTAAAAATTATCCACTAAAGTGTTAAAAAGTAAAAAGTAAAAATGCATTTGCCCCACAGTTTTATATCTGAGCCAAACCACCTCCTCTTGGTATGTAGGAAGCAAAAATCAACATTTAGCACTCAAAGTTTCACAATTTCCCATTCTTCAGCAGCGTTCTCCAGCAGCGTTCAATAATCCGTAGCTCCCAGCTTTTCAAAGTAAAATTCAGAAACACAGAATATAGATACAAAATGTAGAAAGTGGAGAAAATGACCATGAAATGAGGATAAAGACAAAAGTTGGATATCAACCAACAAGCTACCGTCAACCAGTTTCAAGCGTTTACAGCTTTTTACAGCTTTTACAGCTCTTTCTTTGTCCTTTATCCTTTATCCTTCAGGCTTGCCAGTCAGGCTTCAGGCCTTTCTGAAGAGCCCCCTTGTCCTCAGAATGCAGCAGCCACTGAATGCCTTCCTCCTGCAGGGAACAAGAAACAGTCTGAAAGGCTTTGCTGGCCAGAAAGGAACACAAGAAAATCCGGTAAGATGTACAATTATGTTTGCAGTGGCATGCCTTTACAAAGATAGTCTGATCCATAATTGTACAACCTGCTCTGTCACTTCTCCTCAGCCCGCAGCGTGCAGCTCCTCACCAAGGTGTTGTTGTGACTTTGTGTCTGCATCTCTTCTTGATTGTACAGTGCAATCTAAATATGTCTGTGCTTTTGCATCTGTTTAGTGTCCAATCTCCATCTGCAAGCCACAGTTGTTGTTTTTTTTGGCTTCACATTCACCGGCCCAGACTGAAAGTTCAGAAATCTAAATTTGTTTAGAATTTTCTTGGTGATCCCCCAAAATGCCTGCAAAGAGATATGCAAGCAAAGCTGTTTCTGGCAATGGCACTGCTGTCAGTGGCAAGATTGTCCTTGGGTGTGGTAGTATGCAAAAGTGCATAGCTGATGTCAATAAAGGGATTTCTTCATCAATGTTTTTTGCAGTGCAATCTGTAGCTTCTCTCATAGTTGGAGGAGATGATGTTGTCCCAACTGGTGATGTTAGTGCAGTTTCTGCTGGCATGAGTATTGCTACCTTAAGTTCTACTTCTGACCAGTTAACCATTTCAAAAAATATAATTGAGTCTAAAGCTATGACTCACAATACAGATGATGTCATACTCCCTGTTAACATCTCCATAGTAGTTGAACACGATTCTGATCCCAGCGATGATAGCAATGATAACTCACAATGTCACATTTCTCCCAGCACTGTTGAGGTCATGCCTTTGCCATCCAATGATTCAAAGTGTGGTGTAAAAATATCAGGTGATGATGATGATGATGCTGTGGTTGTAACATGTTCCCAACATGGCAGCATCCAAGCTGAAAATGTGGATGCGGATGATGTTGATGAATATGATGATGATGTCAGTGACCTCTGTTGGGAACCAGAGAAAAAGAAAGTCAAGGTGGCTGTGTCTGGGTCTGTTGGTGTTAAATCCCCCCTTCTCCAAAAAGTTGTGATTTAGTGGTTCCTGTTGATGATAATGATGATGACTCAGTAATAATCATAGGTAGTAGTGGGGCTCAGTTGGAGTCCAAGTGTGTCCAGCCTGAAAAATCATGTGGCATATTCCCTATTTCAGGGGTTAAAAAACCAGAGTCCAATATGCAGCATCAGGGACATGTTAAAAGTAGGGGATCACAATCCCTTGTTTGGGATTTTTTTGTCCAAGTTGCAAATGATGCGTCAGTTGAAATTTTCCAGCTTTTCCATATGTGTGTGTGTGTGTGTGCTGAGGTAAAAAGGGAGTCATCTGGGCATGGGGGGCCAGCATACACATCTTAAGAACAGGCGCATGGCACTGTGGACACAGCACCAGATGGCAGCTAATGCCATAGTGGGGTGTTCACTCTCATCATCATCCTTACTGAGCATATTATCCCCTTCCATGAGTGTAAGACCAAGTAGGAATGTCTGCAGTAGTGATGAAATAACACCAGAGGATTACTACAGGCATGATGAGGGGGAGGATTATGATTTAGAAATCTTGTCAAATGGTGGTCAGAGCAGCAGTGGTGGTCAATGCGGTATGTTTAGGGCAAGTGTTACATCAACCACTGTACGTAAAATGGAGAAAATAACTTAATTTGTGGACTTGTCACCAGTTCACTCCTCTTCATCACACATCCATACCCCAGCCCTGGCCATTCACAGAGCTGAGCCATTTGTCATTTTCACATCCATGCAAAGCGTGAAGTCAATCCACGATGGAAGTGTTTTGCCCATAACCTCCTGTCTGCCTGCCTGAAGCATGTAACCTACACTGTGTAATCCATGTGATGTGTGTGTGCTGCCAGAATTCTCACTCCACCTTAAAGTGGAATAAGGAGGAGTGCACAACATGAAGTCGTAATTACAATGCAAAGTGGTGAAGTGAGTGATTAAAATGGGCACTCCACATAGCGGAAAATTAACATGAAGTGACCACTTCATGGGCACTTCACCAGTGAAATTTAAATTCACTGCATCTCAACTGTGAGAGCAGCTGCCATGGCTCGACAGGATGAGCCACTGGCAGCAAAGAGGCAGGCAGTGTGTTTGGGACGGTTTTGATTCCTGGTCCCAGACACATGGATTTATTAATTGTTCACACTTTGTGCAACTATAACTGTTAACCTCCCTGGAGTTAGTTATTTTTATTGGGAGATTTGAGGCACTGCCCCTGTAATGGGGTGAGGTGGCAGAGATCCGTGCAAAACAAAGACTTATGCTGCTGGCAATGTATTGCACTGTTTTGGCAGTGTGGTATATTGCTGCGGCATAATGTCTTGCAACATTATGACCCCATGTTGTTCTTTCTTATGTGCTACTTGTACAACATGTTTACAATAGTATCACTCAGTGATCATGTGGTGTTCTTAGTAGAGTAAAAGTTTTGTTTGTATTTGAAATAATTGTTAAATGTTATTGTTCTTGTTTCTAAATATCTATATTTACATTTTTGTAAAACCAGATGCTTATCTCATATGCAGCTCAATTTATGCTCCTGTGTTTCATAGGACCGCCTTTGTTGAGGGGTTGAGCAGGAATTTTCTAAGTGCAGTTACTCCTACTTTCAGCATGACAGCTGCAATGTCCTTCTGTTTTGTCTAGTTTTATTTTTCTTTCACTTGTTTTTTTGCCCTCAGAAACATTGTTCTAGTTTGGGCCAATTTGATTTTTTTTTTTCAAATAAATATTTTTTTCAAACTTAACTGCTTGTGATTTTGTCTGTCTTCATATCACATTACAATCTGAACTACATTAAAATGTTGTTTTCTGTAGCATTTACAAATGTTACTATTAATGTGTGTGGCAAAATAATGTATTACACTTCTCTTACATGATTTCACACAGGTCATAATTTCTTAATGTATACTTTAAGAAACAATGTGACATAGTACAAAAATACAGCTAGTATCTTAGAGTATGGAAATATTAACAGTACAGGAGCGAATCAATATTGGGTGGCCAACTGTGCATGAAGGCTGTGTCCTATCAGAGATGCCATGACATTCTGTATCACCTTGAGATGAAAGCTTGACACATCATTGTGAATTAGAAGTACATTATAAAATGGGTAAGACCAAACTTGCAACCTGATTGGCTAACAGGTACCAGTAGCCGTGTCCTTATCAGCTGATATACATGGCAGCTGGTACTTCTTATGCCAAGCAGGACACACTGCATCCACAGATCAATGCATGTCACTTCACAAAAAAGATTTCTGCTGTTGTGCTCTAGTCCTGTTCCATCTCCCACCCGCTCGCTCGCCTGCCATGTCACAACACTGAACTCATTGCCGAAAATGATTGTATCTGCCTCCTCATCATTTTAAATACAGCATTTATGATAAATAACACTGATCTCTGCTTCACCTATATCATTTCTGTCACGTCTCTTCAAACAACTTGCTTCCAATCCGGCCAGCGTCCCGCGTGCTGTCACTATGCAACATTACATTTAAATCACTTGAAAATTGCCTCTACTATAAAACATTTAAATAATTAAGAGCCTTCATTCTTTTTTAAAAAAATGAAACGTACTCTTTTCAAATGGCACGATTAGTTCAGCAAAGCACTAGTAAAGAAAACTGCTGTCTACAGCAGCCGACCTGCGACATACTCGCTCCCACTTGGTCTCATTCAAATTAACCACGTAGTCTATCATATAGCAAGAAAAGAAAGAAGGCTTACAGCACGCGGGACGCTGGCCGGATTGGAAGCAAGTTCTTTGAAGAGACATGACAGAAATGATGTTAGTGAAGTGGAGGTCAGTGTTATTTATCACAAATGCTGTATTTAAAATGATGAGGAGGCAGATACAGTAATTTTCGGCGATGAATTCAGTGTTGTGATGGGGTGAGCGAGTGAGCAGGTGGGAGATGCAACAGGACTAGAGCACAATAACAGAAAAAGCAAGAAATACTCGCAAAGTAAAACAAAAAAAATAAAGTAAACTAAACGTACTTTGCTTGATTTTCTGTGTGTGTGTCTGTGTGTCTGTGTGTGTGTGTGTGGGGGGAGCAGACACTCGTGCCTACTAAAATTGTCCACATCAGTCAGCACAAACTGCCAGCTTGCTCTTACATCCCTTACAGTAAACCACCCTCTCCTCTGTGTGAAATGGATCCTATGTTCCTCAAGCACTATATGACCTTTTATTTAAAACAAGTAGTTAACACTTTTAATCCAATGTCATTTAACTGTTCAGTGATTGCTAATGAATCAACTTAGGAACTATTTTATCTTATTTTTAAGACTGTTGTCAAATAAATGTGTTCAACTTAAAAACTACACAACTCTGTTTCTACTTTTATTTACAAAAATACAGTGCCCATTTTATAAGTGGAATAAGACACTCCAAGGTGTGGTTTATGGCTTGATAAGAGCACTTCCCAGGTGCTAAAGTCACTCAGCGCAAGTGCCTCATGCCTCATTACACACCTGGGGCATGCTTTTATCAAGCCATAAACCACACCTTGTCATGTCTTATTCCTTACATATGGTACAACACAGTCCTTGTACATAAAATTGGCTTAGCTGTATTTTATCTGTTTTATAACATTATGTCACATGTGCATTGACATTCTTTTGCTTTCAAAAGTCAACTAACTTGTAGATGGTGTACAGGTTTTAGAGTGCTGTTGTGCCATAGAAGGGTACAATCATGTTGCATGAACTTTGACCTAAGAAACAACAGCATTTTGAAATGTCTGTAATATAATACACAACACTGATTCAGTGTACAGTGTTGCTTAATATTGTATTAAAAACAAATCATATTATGAAAATTATTTCTTCAGCTTTTTTATGTCTCATAGCTAAATTATCAAAAACAAAATATATTTATGGTGAAAAAGATTCTCAAATGCATCAGTTAGCACACATATCACCACTTCTGTTTATCTAATTAGTGCACACAGAATAATATTGTGGAGACAATTTTCATATATTCCACTCACAAATTAGATTTTTAAACAAACCAAATCCTTTTTATAAGTGCAAAAATTGCAATATAAATTGTTTTTGCAATTTTCGAAAAAGTTGTTCTTCTACAACTCTCAACAAAGGAATCACAACACAGGTTCTTTTTTCATGGTTTGCAAACAATAATTTGCCTTATCACAAATTGTGAAAAAAGCAACTACAGAAAACTATTCAATTTTGCAATTTGTGAAAAAAAATAATAGTAGAAGAGGTGTTTCTTTGTTACCAGAGAGATTAAAAATGCTCTCTGTGTCTGGTGTGCAACTACATGTGTGTGAAGGCCTTGTCACAGAGATGTCCCTTTTCATGTGCCTAAAGGCTACTGTACACTCACACATACAAATAGGAATGTCATTATAGAGTTATTGGAGCAGTAGCCCTATGGGTGCATGACACTGCAGAGTTCGGATGGCCCTGTGCTGGCACACTCAAATATGTATAGGCTCCAATTGTTATTAAGGATACAATTACAGTGTGTTAAAAAGTATGGATAGTTAAATGCACGGGACCTAGAGGGCCCTGTGCTCTGAAAATTGAATAATTTTATCATTATACTATTTCAAAAGGAAAGAAATTCATTGCAAAAAAACTTTAGTTATGCATCAGTTAGGGTTCATATTACAGTAACAAAACTGTGGAAATGCGGTGTTAGGTTTCCAACCCTAACTCCACATTCCCCTCCACAAACAGTGGAATGGGCAAGGCAACACAAATAAGCAGAGACAGCCATTATCAGGTAAGACAAATAACATACAACTCTCTGAACATAACACAAGAGACATACATCATCATGGTACATCAACTGTATGAGGGTCTACTGCAATGCCAGTGACATGGGTATGCCCACATGCTGGGCACCATCACTACAACAAAGAATTAATCAACACCTGGCTGTTGAGCATTGAAGATGACAAATGAACATGTACCAGTTAAGTTAAAACTGACAGTTGAAAAAAACTCCTTGTTGAATACAAAAACTAGGTCTATGGAACACTTATGTTTTAAACTGCGAAAGTGTCACAAAAATGTTGGATAGGCATCTTTTTATTATTGAATTAGTAGTTTTGGGAATTTATTACCTCAGAACATCAGACTCTGACAAAATATAAATCTTTAGCAACAACTCTAAGAAATCATATTACAGTACTGGTATAACCTCGGTTATCCAAACATTAAAAATCCAAAAGCCTTAGTTAACTGATACTAGTCTGAGTCCCCACTCTTATCAATGAAGTGACAATGAGCTGTTTGTTGTTTGTGGCTATAGCTGTATGTGGCTACATTACAGTACCTGTGCTTATACAGTAAGTGATTTAGTGCAGTAATAGCTAATTAAGTTAATACCTCACTAATCACTGTTGCATTCACATTCAAAACCCACCTCTTTACACATAATCACCATCTTACAGTTTGAGACTGAAGACTATGGCTAAGCAAAAAACATTCTGTTCTGGACATTAATCAGAAACTGTGAGAGCTTGAAGCACTCAATTATGGTGACAAGCTTGTTGATGTGGCCAAGAGGTTTGGCAACAGGACTTCAACGGTGTTTGACATTAGAAAGCAAAGACAAAATCAGAGATTTTGCCACATCGATGGACAGTGGAAAGAGTGCTGACACCAGAAAAACTATGCACACCTGTCGAGATGAAAATCTTGACATGGCAGTTTATTTGTGGTTTCTGCAGAATCGCAGCAAGGGTACACCAATTTCTGGGACTTTGATAAAAAAAAGCTTGCACTTCTATAGGCAGCTGGGTGTTGACTTCACCTTTGTTGCAAGTGAGGGATGGTTAAATACATTTAAGCACTGTTATGGAATCTGGCAATTATCGATTGCGGTGAGAGCCTTTCATCTGCTGTGGAATCCATCGAGCCATTCAGAAAAAAAATGAAAGAGCTGATAATTAGAGAATCGCTGATTGAAGAACAAATTTACAATGCAGACGAAACAGGGAGCTACTGGAAACTGCTCCCTGAAAATACACTGGCCACTGGCAATGAAAAACATGCCCCTGGCTTTAAAAAGAACAAGGGGCACCTGAGGTTGCTTGTCTGTGATAATGTCACTGGTAATCATACATTACCTCCTTGTCATTGGAAGTTTAAAATCCCATGTTTCAAACATATTAACTTGGGGAATCTACCTGTCCTCAACAGGGCACAAAGAAGTGCCTGGATGTCCTTGGATATCTTTAAAGAATGGTTATTTTCATTTTTGTGCCATTGGTGAAGCGCACCTGAAACGATTGGGCACCAGTCATGAGCTATGCTGCTAATTGACAATGCTAGTACACATCCAGGCACTGACAGGTTACTACAGAGGATGGTAGCATTTGGTGTGAATTTTTGCCACAAAACACTACTGCAAAAATACAGTCTATGGACCAAAGAATACTAGTGACACTGAAAAGGTTGCATTGTGGTAAGCATTTATCCAGTGAGCTGAATGAGGAAAATGATGAAATGTCCCTCTGTGAGATTTTTGAAGCACTAACAATTAAGGACGTTGTTTACATGTTGGCCGAAAGTTAGACTGAAATTAGAAAGGATACCATGGCAAAGTGCAGGGCAAAGTCTGGTCTCCTGTCCGATGACTCACATCCTTCAACAGCTGCTGCTTCTCCACTCGATCAGGAGACTGAAGTACAAAATGCATTGGAAGCATTAGCTGAGGAGAATGACATTGATGCAAATAAGTGGGAGTGTCAGGATGAAGAAATTGCTCCTGAACTTATGACAGACTCCTAAATTGTGGGTCAGATTCACAAAAGGCAACTCAGGATGCAAGGCAACTTGCATCCAAAAATATGGTGCAGGTAGCACTTGCGTCCTGAGTTGCATCTTGTTGTGTTTCACAAAGACAGCCTGTGACATGCAGCAAGCAGCTGTACTGGGAGTACATATTGTACATATACCTGCTCAGTAAATGAGAGCTGCTGTCATTCACCAAGCACGAATATGTACAATATGTGCTCCCAGTACAGTTCAGTTGGTGGCTGCCCATGGTAGTGAGTGGAGGGTTGTGCCAGTTGCCGGCGGGGTATTGCAGTGGAATGGGGGGTTCGCACTGTCTGGTGGGGAGGGGGAACAGTAGACTACCAGGGAGTTACAGGAGTGGACGGTGGGGGAGGGACTATTAATATTAAGGGGGACTGGGGCTGTGATCCACACCTGACGGGGATCAGGGGTGGGCATGGTGGGCAACACAGCTCCGTTCTGTGGGTGCATCTGCAGCCTGCCCTGTTCCGTGGCTTGTAGCATACATGGGGGCTGTGCCCTACCTTGCACAGATGCCGCAAGCCACAGGACACAGGCTCCTGGACCGTGTTTGCTTCTGCATCAGGCACAGGGTCCAGGATGCACGGTCCATTGCCTCAAGCTGCAATTGTCGCAGCTTGTGGCAACCCTTTGTGAATCCGGCCCTGTGTCTGTAGTGCTGAATGCTAACAGAGATATGGAGGTGCTGGAAGATCAGAATGAGCAAGAAGATGTTGACACTCAAACAACATTTCCAACTGACAGTGAGGCAGCTGAGCACTTCAAACGGGGCCTGCTTTGGCTGGAAAATGTTCCAGATACTGACCCCTGCAAATCTTGCTTCTCAGCTATATAAGGCAAGAAAGATGCAGAACTATAAAATAAAAACAAGAATCAACAACTATTTTAAACCAGTCTAGTTTACAGCTTAGTTAAATGACATTAAAATTATGATTAAAGAATAAAATTTAATTTTAAAATACTGTACAACAAATAAAGTGTAAAGTTTGGTAAAGCACTTTGTTTTTAACAGTGAGTCTTTTGGAAGTGTGTGCTGTGCTACCTGCAATTTGCATCTGATTGCCTCTGACCATCTGACCCATAAATCAGTGCTCTCCACTTAACTGAAACCCATCTCATCCGAACATATTTCATGTCTCCCAACAGTTTCAGATAAATGGGCTTCACTGTAGTATAGTACCATTGACATTTGCAATGTTATGATTAGTAACGTACAGTATTTACTGCCTGCATGTATCACTATACGTTATCATTGCATATGTAATTTTTGAATAACTTAACAATGGTTGCCTAGGAAAATGGGACATTTTGTCCATAGGTTTTCATTTTAATAAATGAAATGAAATGCATTGAAATGTATTGAATTCAGAACAACAAGGATCTGAGCAAGCAATAATATCCAACAGGGTGGGCGGTATTGGGCAACACCAGACTGCCCAGGGGCATAATGAGACCTGACACCACAGGCAGAGGGCCTTATAGCCCCTGGAAAGTCTGGTATTATCCATACTGCCCACCCTATGAAATAATATTATTAGCAAAGTGGGCTACATGTGTAATTTTTTATAGGATTAGAAAAAAAATTCTATAAAATGACTACAAATGTATTTTTGTCCTTTTATTTAATAAAGTAGTCTCGGTATCTACTGTATTAGCCAGTAGAGGGATGTGTAGTGGTTGCTGCATATTTTTCTGGTCATAACCCCCTCCCCCGCACGCACACACATTTAGATCACGATCGGTTCACAAGTAAGGAAGTGAGAAGTGGCAGGGTTTCTTTTATACTTTCTTTTTGGGTTTTTTGAAGGCAGAGATTTATGTTGAGGCATTCTGTTCTGGACTGGGACAGCATTGTTGCACTTATTTATTTATTTATTTAGTAATCAGAATGACAACCTTTATGCTAAAAGCTCATTTACAAAGGATCGTCACAAGAGTAGGGGAAGGTACACAAGTTTGGAATCAGTAGCAGCTTAATAGGCATTGTCAAGAACATCTAATAGTAAGAGAAATGTGAACAGGAGAAATCAGTAAACATTAGCAATAGCATAACAATGTAGGATGCCATAGGCAAATAACAACACATAACCAAAACAAGGGTACATAGTCAATGGGGTTGGGTTCACATGTCATGCCATACAATTAAGTGCTTAAGTCAGAGTTAGGTGTTAGTTTGAGAAAAAAATCAGTGGTGGAAGCTAGGCAGGATCTTGTATTGGGAGGAAACCGGAGATGGATCTGTTCATCAGAACTGATACCAAAAGGTTACTAGGCTATAGCCAGAGGAGTCAGCCTAGGCATAGTAGTCAGAAAGGGTAGAGGGAACAAATCAGGATTAGGTAGGAGAAGAGGAATCAAAGGAAGGGGATGATGGTAGGCTCAAATGTGGGTGGTGTACAGAGGTCAGCGGGTGAAGGTTTGTCAGGGAGAGTGTGAGAGGAGAAAGGTGAGCAGGCAGATGGGCAGACATGGGCAGGTGGTGAGCAAGGAGTTTTGTATCAAATTGTAGAGTGAAAGAAGAACCTTGGCAAGCCTAGGATTCTGTTACCTACTAGGCTAATAGTGGCTGTGGCAGCGTACAGGAAGGAGATAGTCTTTAGGAGCATGGTTTTGGAAACAGAGGCATGCTGGCTCATGGGTTAAGAGTGGCAATAGCAATGTACAGGAAGGTGGATAGAATTCCTTAGCTCAGACTTGAAAGGCCCAAGTTGGGTAAGGCTTGTGATGGCGGTTGGTAGCTCATTTATCCAAGCAGGGGCCCTGACAGCATAGGCTCATCTCCCCAAGGCAGTCCTTCTGAATGGAACAGCTAATGCATGTTTGGTAACACTTCTTTTGGCATGTTCAGCTGGGGCTGGGCCGGAATAAAACTTGTAGAGGGAGGTGCAAGTCCAGTGAGGGCCTCTCTGTCCCAAGATTCAGGCATGAAGCTTAATGCGATCCATAAGTAGGAGCCATTCAGTCCTTATGTACAGTTCATATGTATGCAATAGGTGGTCTGCTCCTAACACAAACCTACAGGCTTTATTTAAGGAGACGTGCACTTTGAGCAGGCTAGTTTCAGTGGTGGCCCCATAGACTACATTCCCATAGTCCAGGACTGGAAGGATTGTACTTCTGACTGCCTGTGTCTTGGCCTCTGGAGTAAGACAGAACTGGTGCCTGTACAGAGCCCCTAGTTTCCTATTGACCACCGTGGTAACATTGCATATATGTTCATTGAACAATAGGGACTTATCTATGGTGAGACCAAGATACCAGAAGGTTACCTTCTCAGGGTGGTGCAAGAGCTGCAGGTAATTGAGAAAGATCCGGTGGACCTCTTTTTTGTCATCCGGCAAAGAGCATTGCCTTTATTTTTTTTTTTTTTACTTTTGAGCACCAGCATGCTGTCCTTGAACCATTCCTGTAGTAGGTTAAAGTTGTTCTACAACTCCTTAATCAGTGCTTCCTGGCAGGAGTTTTATGAGAATAGCACTGGGTCATCTGCATATAGCAGGATCTCAGACGTGGGACAGGCATCAGGGAGGTGGTTCACAAAGATGCTGAAGAGGAGAGGAGAGGACCCAGTATTGATCCCTGGGGTACACCTACTGACACCTCACAGCTGTTGGAGGTAACACCATTAATTCAGACTTTTTGAGATTGCCTGGATAAATAGCTGGAGAACCATTGAACTGATCCAGGAGACAGCCCTAGGCCTCTTAACCTGTGAAGCAGCAGCTGGTGGTCCACGAGGTCAAAGGCTTTGGTTAGGTCTGAAAAAAAGCATTTCCGCAGACAGTGACCAGCATTTACCCTGCCTCTGCTCCCCTTCCAAGCTGTCTGCCATCTGCCCTGCACAAGTTATATATTGCTATATACTGCTGTATAGGGATATGGAGATTGTAGACTGCAGAAAAACTAAGCCTGCCTACTGTTATACCATGCATGCACAACAACATAGTTTTCATTAGTGCTGCCAGCAAAGGGGTGCACCACTGTGCATGTGGTTAAGACTTTGTTTGTGGAGACATTAACTAGCATGGCACTAACAGATGGTTAGCACCTCCTCAAACATTTGAATATATCAGGACACCAGTATACCAGGTGCAAACACATTATTTGCATAGGTGACTGGATTGCTTTATCAGTCATCTGCTAACATGTTAGAGTCACAGTAACTGTGCCTTACAATGGGCCTTTTACCCTTTCAGTGTTTCTCAAGTGCAAAGCGTAGTTAGTACAGCTCTAACTCTGTTAGCACCGTGCTAATCACTGGAATATCCAGCCCACTGTGTTTTATTTATAATAATCCAGTAATGTCAGGCATAATATACAATGTAATCATTCACTGCCTCAAGCACAGTGTATGATGTTGCTAATGTTTTAACTTTTCTAAAGCAGAGTACACAAATCCAGGTAAATCCAGGTCCCCCAACTCAAATCACTCTCGTCGGAGTTTGCAGCTGCTCCTGGATGAAACTGATGGTCAATATTCTAAGCCTGCTCAAAAACTTGATCATCTTCAAGTTTGGGCAGCCCACACTGACCAGATCTGATTATAATTACGAGTCATGGCTAAAAAGACCAACACTGATCCGCAAATTACTATACCAGGCTCAAGCTCTTTAGGCTGATAGGGATTTTGAGGGGGGGTTGTATACGCCTAAATCAAAATTTGATGTTAGCAGCATTTCCTGTAAAACTAAGCCCAAGAAATACGAGATTGTCTCACTTAAACTTCATCTTTCATCCTCAGAATGCATCACAATCATTGGTGGCTATAGACCCCGTCAGGAGGCACAGAAATTCTTAACATGTTGAAATCCATAACTTTGGCTGCTAACACGGAAACAATAATCTTAGGGGACTTCAATATGGATTGGCTCACTGCTAAATCCCACTCCCTAAAAGCCATCTGTGATGAGCTGGGTCTTACACAGATAGTAACTGAACCCACAAGAATTAATGCTTCTAACTCTGCCAACAGCTCACTCTTAGATGTCATCTTAACTTCACATCCCCATAAAATTTCACATTCTGCAGTTTTCCATAACGACATGAGCGACCACAGTATCACTGTATGTACAAGATTCCAATCTAAAACCCAGCAGCACCCTAAATTCAGAATGAAACGCTCATTCCGTAAATTCAACTCAGTAAACTTCCTAACCGATCTAGCTACGATCAGGTGTCAAGACCTATATCTTGCCAAATCTGCTGATGCCACTGTCTCTGTCCTAAATGACAACCTCACCACCCTAATTAACAAGCATGCTCCTCTTATTAAACTGAGGGTGCGGAAAATCTCACATCCGTGGTTCACCCAAGAGCCCAAATCTGTACTTACCAATAGAGACAAGCTATGGGCTAGGGACAGGCACACAAAGAACCCAGCAGACTGGCAGGCATTTAGAACTGCCAGAAATGTCTGTGTTAAAGTGTACATGCTACTAAGTAAACTTCTACGTCTCCACTCTGGAGCAGGCCAAAGGAACTCCCAAAAATCTGGAAGACACTGAGATCCATTGAAGACCATCCTGCTGCTTCCTCCTTCCCACCAAGATTCTGGCCAAGGGACAGGATGGTTAAAATAAACTGCGAATCCTCAAGAACTTAACCTTCACTTTGCCACTGCCGGGATAGCATTTGACTCCTCCCCATACGCTAGCCGAGTGAATAGCAACACTAACATAGAAACATAGAAACATAGACTCTGACGGCAGATAAGGACCGCTTAGGGCCCATCTAGTCTGCCCATTTTCCTACCTACAGGATAGGCCGCAGATCCTAGTCAACCAACAGCCTATATCTTCCTGCCCCCCACAAGAATTGCCTTATGTCTGTCCCATGCATTCTTGAATTCTCCCACAGTGTTAGACCCTCACAACTTCCTCAGGAAGGCTGTTCCATGCATCCACTACCCTCTCTGTGAAATAATACTTCCTCACATTGCCCTGAACACCTTCCTTCTATCTTTAAATTGTGTCCACTTGTTCTTGCAAGTCTCTTTTTCTGAAAGATGCTACCCTCTTGGACTTTGTTGATTCCCTTGAGGTACTTGAAAGTTTCTATCATGTCCCCCTCTCCTTCTTTCCTCAAGGGTATACATATTAAGCTCCTTTAGTCTCTCCTCATCCGGCTTCTCTTGCAGACCCTGCACCATTTTAGTTGCCCTCCTCTGGATTGCCTCTATCCTGTCTATGTCCTTGCGGAGATGGGGTCTCCAGAACTGGACACAGTACTCCAGATGGGGTCTCACCAACTGTCTGTACAGAGGGATAACAACTTCCTGTTTTCTGCTGCTGATGCCTCTCCCTATACATCCCAGTATACCCCCAGCCCTCCCTACTGCCTTCTCACATTGCTTGCTAACCTTAAGGTCATCTGATATGATTACCCCCAGTTCCCTTTCCTGTTTTGTTGTTGTTACTACCTCCACACCCATTGTGTATTCTTCCCCTGGGTTCTTGTTTCCCAGGTGCATTATTTTGCACTTTTTTGCATTGAATCCTAGCTGCCATACGTCTGACCATTCCTCCAACCTTGCCAAGTCCTTTTCATCCTTTCCACACCTCCTTGTGTATCAACCCTGTTGAAGATCTTTGTGTCATCTGCAAAAGGCATACTTTTCCTTCCAGTCCTCTGCAATGTCACTGATGAAGACATTAAAAGGACTGGACCCAATACTGAACCCTGCGGTACCCCACTAGTAACCCCTCTTTCTTCAGAGTGGACTCCATTTACAATTACCTTCTGTGTCCTGTTGTCCAGCCAATGTTTTACCCAGGCTACTACCCTGGGACCCACTCCCAGGCTGGTTAATTTGACTATCAATCTTTTGTGTGAGACTGTGTCAAATGCCTTGCTAAAGTCTAGGTAGGCCATGTCCACAGCCCCTCCCTGGTCTACTACTTTGGTCACCCAGTCAAAGAAATCTATTAGATTCATCTGACATGACCTTCCCACTGTGAACCCATGCTGCCTTGGATCCTGTGCTCCACTGACCTCTAGGTACTCAACTATTCTTTCCTTCAGAAGTGACTCCATCACTTTCAGAGGTCAGACTGACAGGTCTGTAGTTTCCTGCTTCTGTCTTGGTCCCACTTTTGTGAAGGGGAATCACATCCACCTTCCTCCAGTCCTCGGGTACCACACCATACTCCCATGATTTATTAAAAAGAGTAACCAGTGGTTTCACTAGTTCCTTCCTTAATTCTTTTAGAATTCTGGGGTGAATTCCATCAGGACCCATTGCTTTGTCCACCTTCAGTTTTAGGAGTTCTTGCAGAACCCTTTCTTCTGTGAAAGGACTGGGATCGACCCCCCTATCAAGAGTGCTTCTGTTAATTGGATTAGGCACTTCCCCCTCCTCTTTTGTGAATACTGAGCAGAAATATTTGTTCAGTATTCCTGCTTTTTCACTAGCCCAGATTCTACACATGCTACTCCACCTCATTCCTTCCAGTTGTGCCTGTTTAGCTACAAAGAAGTCGAAGACATAATTCTTAGCCTTGACACCAAGAAAAGTGCAGGGAGCAATGGCCTTGAATAATTTCTCTTGTGGTTAGGCTATGCCCAGCTCACAGACTCCATCCTTCACATCTTCAACCTCTCTGTAACCACAGCCACTGTTCCATCCTGCTGGAAATCTGCCCATGTTCTTCCTCTCTTCAAATCAGGAGATCCTTGTGACTTAAACAACTACTGTCCTATCTCTATCTTGCCCGTTCTTTCCAAGTGCTGGAAAAACTTATATACAACCAACTAAAAATCACCTTGAAGCACACTCCTAAACCCAGCCCAATCTGGCTTCAGGTCGAAGCACAGTACCATCTCAACCTTGGCTAAAGTCTCTAATGACTGGATCCATGACCTGTCTTGCCTACATAGGTGCCACTCCACTTACCTTACAGTGGTTTAACAGTTGTCTCACGGGAAAGATGCAAAAAGTCAAAGCTGATGGCCTACTATCTGCCCCCCTTCCAATTGCCAGAGAAGTCCCTCAAGACTCCATCCTTGGACCAATCTTTTTCCCTGTACATCAACAACCTTGACTGCCACATGAAGAACTCTAGCATACATTTCTTTGTGGACGATACGGTTTTGTATGCATCAGGCTTGTCCTTAACTGAAGTCAGGGAAGCACTCCAAGCTGACTTTATCCAGTTAGAAAGCAACCTTATCAATGCCAAGCTTCTCTTAAATGCCAAAAAAACCAAGACAATGATTTTCTCGAGACTTGCCTTGTCTGGTGCCCTACCTACCCCACCTAAAAACTTCATAGTTACCTCCCTAGGTGAACCCTTGGAAGTCGTACCTAAATTTAAATATCTAGGTATGTGGATAGACAACAAGCTTTCCTTCAGACATCGAGGATCTATCAAAGAGGCTTAAAGCACGCTTGGGTTTCTTCTTTAGAAATAGGACCTCTTTCTCTTGCGACCCACAAAAGATTTGTCCAAGCAACATTCCTTCCCTTGCTTGACTACGGAGATATTATCTTTGTCTCCTCCCCAACCTTGAGCTTATCTTAACTGGACGTACTCTATCACCGTGCTCTTTGCTTCATTACTAACTCTGTGTACAGGACCCACCACTGTGATCTTTATGCAGCAGTTGGGTGGGCCTCTCTTGCTACCAGATGCCTCCTGCATGCTGGCATTTGGACCCTCAAATTATTACTCCACAAACTGGCTGTCTATTTAATGTCTCTCATACACATCTCGCATAGCGCCTACTCCCTAAGGAAATCCAACCTTATCCTATTAGATGTTCCCAGGACACATACCACAGCTGGCCAAAGAGCTGTCTCATATGCCCTCCCAAACATTTGGAACCAACTACAAGCTATGCTGAAGCTAACCAGCATCATATCAATTAACTCCTACAAAACACTAGCTATCTCTAAATTAAAAGACATATGTAGGTGCTTCTAGGCTCCCAACGCCAAGTCAACTTCCTAGGTACCAACTGGCCCTCTATTTATTAAGCCGAAATGTGTTGCATAATTTAGGGCAAGGTTAAAGCTGGAATGTACTGCATATATAGCATAAGGACTTATAGGTTCATAGGTAGAATACAAAGTTGAGGGACAAGCCCATTATAACTTGACCACCCATTAACTTGGGTGGTAATAATATTTATAGTCACCCATGTAATTGTCCAATTTTCTTTTAAACATACAGTATTAAAATTTTGACTATTTACAACTTCCTGCAGCAAAGAGTTCCATACAGGGATTATTCTCTGTGTTATGAAGGTTTTCCTTTTTTGGTTTTACAAGAAATGTCTTAATTTTGATGTTGTGTGATCGTGTAGAGTTAATGGGGTTGCCCCACTCTAAGCATAAAGTTTCAAATAGGGTCTCGTCTCTTGTTGCATGATAAATTAAACACAAGTCACCTCTGATTGACCTATATTCCAAAGAGTAAAGATTTAGTTTTTTAAGTCTGTCTACATAGGGAAGCTGTTTTAGATTGTTAATATTCTTTGTATATCTCCGTTGTACCTTTTCTTTAATGATCTTATCCTTTATCAAGGTAGGAGCACAAAAAGAAGAGCAATAATCAAATTTAGATCTAATCAAGCTGCTGTATAATGGAATAAGTACATCTGCATCTCTACTTTTTAGATTTTTGAAAATGCAATTTATTAGATAATGACATTTTTTAACTGTCAAATTGTTATGATCCGTAAATTTTAAATCATTGCTTATAACAATACCCAAATCTTTTTCAGAAGAAACTTTGATCAATGGTACATTATTTATTACATAATGAGACATTGGGTTATTTTTACCAAAATGCATAAGTTTGCATTTAGATATATTTAAGGACAAATTATTTTGAATAGCCCAATTAGATATATCATTTAAAATTCATGTGGAGATTTTGTACAGATGTAGAATTATTAACAATACAGCCCAATTTAGCATCCTCTGCATATTTATTTAACCATACACAGTTAGATGTTGTCATACTGGAAATAACAATATTAAACAGAACAGACCCCAGCACAGAACCCTGTGCACGCCACTGGTCACCTCACTCCACAGAGAGTTATAACCATGAATACTGACTTTTGCTGTCTTCCAGTTAACCAAGATGCAATCCATTTAATTATATTGTTACATATTTGATGTTTTACTAAACAATCAATTATCACCCTATGTGAGATGGTATCGACACTTTTCATAATCCAAGAATATGAAATCCACTGGAAAGCCCATATCCAAAGCTGAACTTACTGGTTCAAAAATTTATCAAGTTATCTTGACAAGATATACCCTTTTTAAATCCATATTGAAATATGTCACTGAAACCATTTATTATAATATGTTCCTCAATCTTATGTAGGAGGAGTTTTTCCATAATTTGCCCTATACTTGATGTTAAACTAATTGGCCTATACTGTTTAGGGTTAAATTTAGACCCATTTTTATGAATTGGGATTACTTGAGCAAGTTTCCACTCCTTAGGGACTGTTCCTTGTGATATAGATTTATTGAATAGAAAAGTCAAATCATCAACCAACTCTGATGCTATTTCTTTAAGTAGTACAAAAGGAATATTATCAACACCCACAGAAGAAGAGGTTTTAAAGACATCAAAGCAGAAAGAACCTCTGTAGGTGTAAAGTTGATATTGTGATTTATATTTAAATCATCAAATGGGTCCAAATTATCATTATGTTTGAATACACTCGAAAACTGTTTATTAAATGCATTAGCCATACCTTGTTCATCCGATATTAATATGTCATTAATCAACAAAGGGCCAACCCTAATTTGAGAATTTTTTTAATGAACCAATATAATTAAAGACACTTTTTTTTATTGTCCTTTTGTCTGACCAAATTTGTTTCAAACTCCTTTTTGCATTTCTTATCTTATACTTTGTTTGGTTTAGATTTAAACCTATTCCAATTTGTATCTGTTTTGTTCTTTTTATATTTATTAAATGCCCTTTTCTTTCTTATTATAGAATTTTTTGTATCATTATTAAACCATACTGGGTTTTGCCTTATATTTATGTATTTTTTTCTATTGGGCACCCAGCTATTTATACAAAATTGAAGTTTAGTGTTTATATTATCCCAAATAGCTTCCACTGATAACTGATCAAATTCCTGCTTCCAGTTCCATTTTGAGAGATGAGTTTTTATCTTCTCAAAATTTGCATTATTATAATTTTTCATCTTAGTAATTCCCTTGCTGTCATTAATGGAACAATTTATTTCCCAATAAAGCATATAATGATCAGAATCACCTAAAGGTTCGAGAATAATTGGATTGTTATAATACTGTTTAATGTTAGTAAAAATTAAATCAAGAAAATGTTTTTGTATAGTGGGTTCTAATACTATTTGATCCACTCCTAGAATAAAAGTTGTTTCATGAAAGCATTTTTCATGCTAAGTGGTCCCAATAAGAGTTTTCCAATTTATCCCTGGGAAATTAAAATTGCCCGATTATATGATATTATCAGGTAAATTAATATTGTGTAAATAATACACACAAGATTCATTCTTATTAGTATCCAAAGATGGTGGTCTGTAGCATATTCCAAATGTTAGTGGTTCAATGTTTGAGTTTATTCTTACCCACATTATTTCAATACCTAAAGGATCTGGTATATCCAGATTAATTTCAATACAGTCATAAAATTCCTTTATAAAGAAGACAACCCCTCCTCCTCTAGATAATTCTCTATTTCTTTTATGCAATATATAACCAGGGATTTCTTGACCCCATTGGTCATCTGAGAACCAAGTCTCAGTTGCACCACAAATATCTATGTTTTTGGTTTGTAATAGAACGTGCAGTTCACTGATCTTATTTATAAGACTTCTAGCATTTAGAAGTAGCACATTTAGATTCATTTTTAATTTATCTGAACTAGTTTCACATTGTATAGGAAAATTTTTAGTGTCAAGTTGAATTTGTTTACAACTCAAAGAGTCATTAAGTCCCCACCCTTTAATAGTTTAAAGTATCAGTAATGGCTGTATTGATGATATTTCCTAACATTTTGATCCTCTTTTGTTTAAGACGAAGACCATCAAAGGCATAGAGATCTTTTTATGAAGAAAGAGTTCCCAGTTTGTAAGACACATTCAATTCTGTTTTAGCACCAATGCCTCAACCAATTGTTAATGTGTTTGATTTTACTGATAATAAAATCATCAGCTCCAAAAACAGGTAGTATTTCTGAGAAAATTATTTTTGCCCAAGTTTTACCAGTAAGTTTGTTAATCCTACATAGGCCTACTTTATTTGTTGTTCACTTTGATATTTGATATTGTTTATGCCCGAATGTATAATCACTGAGGGTCATCTCCACCATTATGAAGTATATTTTGGTCATCTTTGTGATATCCTGTATCTTAGCTCCTCTAAAACAGGACAGATGCAGGGTTGATTTATTGATGTTATATTTGTCGATCAAGATTAGATATAATGGAGTCTCCCAAAACAAATATTTGATTGTGACTATTAATGTTTGATTCCATCAGACTTGACTCTGAATTTACAAATATTTCCTGGTTAAAATACAATAAATCATTTTGACCACTTTCAGCTACTAATGTGGTTTTAGGAATTAATATAGGTACCAGTGATGATATGTGTTGGCTAGTTCCCCAGAATGAATATTAGTTTCCATTACTGAATCCACATTAACATCTTGTGGATCAGGAAGTAGTGTTAAAGGATCAAAACTATTTGATACGGGCAACAAAAATTCTCCTGCTTTTCTTCCTTTTTTAGTAATTTTTGTAGCCTGGGCAGTAAACCATTCATCTTCTGTAGCTACGGGATTTAATTCATGGCTAAGTCTTTTTCTTTTGTTTGTTTCCTAACTTCTTGGTTTTCCGTTTTATTTTTGGGAATCTGCAAGGTACCAATTGTAACACTGGGCATTTGAAGCCTTTTCCTAGTTTCAAGCTGGCTAAACTCAAGTATTTTTAAGCGTTCATCAAATAGTTTTATTTCTTCTTCTAGTTTTTTAATTTTTATACATTTGGCACATTCAAAACTTCCATTAGAAATTTGGTCAAGAGAGAAGCTAAACATAAAACAATTGACACATTTGTAACCTGTGTGCCTATCCACGGTAATAATTGAGGAAATCATTTTATATGACTTTAAAATATCTAATGCTAATAACTTAGAACCATACTTTATCTATCAAATATACTGAAAGATAAACAAAACTCACACCTTTATGTATCCGGATAGGAGAAAACTCCAAAAGGCCAAACACATAAAACACGCACAGAAGCGTGCCTTTGCGATGGCGATCTTGGCCTTCTTTAGCGCGTAGCATATGCTGCCTGTTCAGGCTCACCTGCTCACGCCGCAGGGCTTGTTTATATATTGTAGAGCACCCGAAGTAGCGGGAGATGACTTTCTGTCCCTCACTACCCCAAGTCTCTACAAAGCCCCTTTTTTCAAATTAAAAAGCACCCCAGAAGCAATGTATCAGTTTAAAAGAAAAAAAAACAAACTGATGCTGCCCAGTTGTTGAAAGGAAAAAATAAGGTAATTCTGCCGAGTTGTAGTTCTGGAGTACAAGCCAGAAAACTACTACTCCTCTACCTAGAGTGCTGTGACTGCTAAGGCTCAAGGACTGACATAGAGTAGATTCAAACTTCAATAAAATACACAGTCAAATGGTATATCATACAATTTGTAGTTTAAAACGTGGTCACACCATGCACACAGCGGTTAACACTGTAAGACTTCTATTGTGTATACCTCTTGTATTATATAATTATTCTTTGTTGTTCTACACTTTATATCTCCTGTCTATGTAATTGTGAACTGCATCTGTATGTGCCTCAGGACCTCCTTGTGAATGAGCTTGGTCAACAGAGTCTTTCCTGCAATAAACTTGAAAAAAAAAACACACAACAACCAACATACAGTATTCAAGCAGTTTTCATGGCATATATTGCTTTTGGTCTGAGCAAACTGTGCTTTGCTCCTAGATTGGGTCCATAGTTAGGGATTAAATTGCTATATTGGAATCCTAGGTTTGTGCACCATAAAGCAGTGTGCTTTGAATTGAAAAATCAAGGATAGTACTGGTAAAAGTCTAAAATCTGTTTCATGCCATTTTGCATAATTGTATACATTTTATGAATTTTCACACAATTTTGTGACTTGAGCACAGTCTCTTTAGAAGCACAATTTTTTGCATATAGCACTGTGTTTTTGTAATAAATGTGCATTCTCTTTTATTTTGCACAAGTTGAATGATACTAGGGAGGTTATAGATAGATATAATCTTGCAATCTGGAAAACACGTCATGAGCGCTATGTGGCTTTTGGTGCAAATGAATGAGATTGCACAATTTTACAGATTTAGGATTTTAAAATATGTGCTCTTTTGAAAGTGTGCAACATTCACATAAGAAAAAAAAACTTTTGCAATGTTACCAAATAGCCCTTTTATTGAGGAAGAGGAACATTTCCCCCCATGATTCCTGGTTTGTTCACACTGAGTATGATCCAACGGTGGTTATCCAATAACAATTAGACACACAGAGCTGCAATATAGATCAATCCTTGAAAAAACAAACATTGAACGTTTTTTTAAAATTTAGAATCTGCCAGATATGAATTGGCAAACCATTTTTAGTGTTATTTTGCAGTACCATCAGTTTATGTGGAGTATTTTGAAAGTTTAAATTTTGCCATAGCAAAAAAATGTAAAGAATGAAGGATCAGCTCTTTCTGAACATGACTATTTAGTACATGAGGGGCATGGGCATGTGGCTTAGCAGACAGAGCTGATGCTTCTTTCAGAGTTCCCAAGGTTTATAGCCTACTTTTTCATTTAACTAGTGATTTTGCTCAAATGTTGAGGACCACACTTGCTGTTGTTGTGAGACATCCACAATGTTACTATGGGCAAACCAAAGAATGCATCACCCACAAATGACTTTTTGTTTTGTCAAGACCAAGTAAGACACAAGATTCTAGGCTGCCACTGAAAAATGGAGCTGCAGGAAGTAGTAGTACTGAATTGGCCTAGGTATCACTGAGAACACCCAGACCTATTGGGTGTACACTCTTAAACAAAGAATCGACAATGTGAAGCAAATGGTACAGAGAGTGAACAATTCAGTGCTAAAGTCATAGATGGCACAGCAAAGCTGGTTAAAGAGAACACTCTTTTCAGGCAAAGGCTGGAGACTGTGGATAACCAGTCAACAGAAGAAAACATAAAACTGATTGGTTTGCCAGAACAAGTGGAAGGTGAGGAGCCCCTCAACATCATAGTGACCATACTTCCATAGATTTTAGAGCTTTTAGAAGAGGACCCAGCCTTTGCATTGGAAAATATATTTCAGATTATCCCCAAGAGGGACATGACAGTCAACATGGGGCAGTAAACCTTTCTATTAGCATACAATGGTATGGGAGTTCAAGATAACATCATGGACCTAGCTAAACAGAAAAGAAACCTGTAATACAGGGACTCTCATCTCTCCTTATTCCCTGACTTTTCATATACCACAAGGCAGTGCCACAAGGCCTTTGACAGGATGCGTAATACTCTGCACACCCTGAAACTGCAGCATCAACTCATGGTTCCAGCAAAATTAAAGCTTGACTGAAATAGGCATATGTATCTCTTCGATGATCCTAATGAAGCAACCAGACTAATCTGTGATAACCCATGATGTGAGCGCATGAGGAAGGGCACAGTCCATAACAGCAACTCCTTCCTGGCACAATCCCTCAAGGAGATGGGAGGATTGGGCGACCGGATGAGGGTGGGTGAACTGGGCAACAGGATGTCGGTATGTGTATGTGTGCGTGGGGGGGCGAGCATGGTGAGCATGGGTTGGTAGGAGGCAGAGGGCTGTAAGGGGTGGCCGCTGCTGTGGATGGCCGAGCTGCATCGTGGCATCGAGGTTGGCTAGTGGTTGGGGTGGGTGAGTACTGGGTTCCTGGTCCGAGCGCCGGTGCGATTTTATTGTGCCCAGTCCGAACCTTTATTATTTTAATGCTTTCACACCCCCAGGACATGCACCCTCCCAGAGTTGAGAATCCTTAAGTAGAGGGGTGTGGGGGGCATGAAAAAACTCTTCTGGCACCATTGTCCTGTGCGCCGGGGTTGTCAGAGTGCGGAAAATGTTTTTGGCACTCTGTGCGATACGAGTGATCGCTTTAGGCATTCGCCATTATCACATAGACCCTAATCTGTAGGAATGAAGCTGAGATGACTAGGACAGAAGACAGTGATTTTGTGGAGGAAGCAGGAGCTAAATGGCCTTATGAATGAATACACCTTTCTTCCCTGAGTTCATGAGTAGAACTGAACACTGACAAATTCTATGATCTGCAGTGCTTTGCTTAACAAAATTATTTGATTTTATTATGACTTTCTATTTTAGCACTGTATCAATGCCTTTGAGGGTGTGATTTGTCCCCCCTTGCTCCATGGACTTCTCAGCATACCATTAGACATGATTACCAATCAAGTTCTGTTCTTTGGTGTATCACAGGCCATCAGGGCTAGACTGGGACTTTAAGTATCTTGGCTAGACTGGGACTGTTTTTGACAACATGCCATATAATAATTCTAATTTTCAGGGATTACATTTGCTAAGACTGCAGATCAGAGGCACAAGCCATGTGGTGGAGTAATGGTGCATCTTCTTTTTTTGGGTTGTGTGCAGGCTTCCCCTGTGGTCAGGTACCGCCATCATTCACTGATCCTGTTAGAATCTGTAACTCTTTGTAGTTTAACAGACAGCCATGAATATGTGAATTGCAGGATAGCATGTCAGATGATAAGTTCTTATCAAATTTTACTGGTAGGTCTCTGCATGTGGAGGTGATGTTGGGGTCGAGCACTGAATTTGGGGAAAATTTTGAAATGTTTTAAAACATTACTATGTTAGACTTAATATAGAATGGTCTTTAGAAGGTTGGGAGGGCAAACTATACTTGTTTTTTTTGCTGTACCTTGGGATGAAGTAAGCAATAAGACACAATGGGATGTGCATTGAACATATATTACCACCCCCCAGGGGTGTAGTAAGGTACCAAGTGCCTTCAGCCCCTGGAAGTGTAGTAATATCTGTTCAATACACCTATCATGTCTTACTGTGCTTATAAAATGGGTTTCTTTATGTACAATATTTTTCTTACCCTAAAAACATGTATATATCTAAAAACTCAAAGCATGATGTTAATTTGAGGTAAAATAGTCCTTCTGCCTTCTAGCTGATGATGTCATTGGCTTTTGTCACATGGCATTTGTAGTACTGTGGCATCAATAGTTCTGCATGTAGCACTTATAGTGAGCTTGTTGTACTGTGGCTACTATGTAGGAGACTTTGTTGTCAACATTTCAGCTTTTTTTTGTGCTATTTACTATATGCCAGCCCCCAACACCATTCATCATTGTGAGTGTGTCCCAATCAAGAGAGCAAAGGTCTGTGCAATTTTTAAAGATTAATTAAAAGAAATGAAAAGGCAGTAGAGAGTTTTTGTTTGACTCTGTTAACAGTCAAGTAGCTCCTCCACTTCCTGTGACAGTCCAAGCACCAGACAGGAGCAAGTGGAAGTAATTGTTTCTCCCTGACATGTAAGCAGAAACTGTACAGGAAAATCATGCCAACAGCTGTATATGCTGTATAAAGGAAAACTTAAGCATCAGTTTAAACAGTGGGGTTACTTTTATTATCAGCCAGTAGCAGTACAAAGCATTACTCGAGCAGGGGTCCTGCTTCATGTAGAGTAGCAGTACACAAATGCAGTGCTGTAATTCTCAGGTGTCAGTACTGAAACTGATCACTTAGCCATAGCACCAGCCTAAGCTGTATGGAGAATTGTGCTGTCAGGTGAATACAGTATTAGAAAAAAAAAACAGTTTTGGTTTTAAGTGATCAGACAGTAGCATTACAAGTGCTCCATCCTTAGGGAGGTCGTGCATCATATGTAGCAGTGAAGTACATATGCAGTGCTGTCAGTCCCAAGCATCAGAACTGAAATGCACCCTATAGCAGGAGCACCAGTTTTTATTGTACAGGCAAATTGTACTAGTAGTTTTATATTTGTAGGTCAAAATTGGGATTTTTTTTTGGGGGTCACCCAGTGACATAATTTGGTGAAATTATGCATTTGTAAGAATTTACATTTTAAAAAATTTACAAGCTGGAAAAAAGTAGCAATTTAGGGAAAAATGAAAAAGCAAAACTATTTGGGATTTCGACATAATTTTTTGAAAATTGTGCAAAACTGGCATTGGCAATTGTGGCCAATTTTTCAAGCATAATAAAAATGTAACCCAGCAATAATCAGGGATTGCACACATGCTAATGTCAAAGGTGGATTCATAAATACATCTCACAATACTACTGTACTGTACTGTACTGTATATTTAAAGCCACATAAAGGCACTAAAGACTACTAGTGCTGAGCAACAACCATATTTTAAGAGAGAACAAATGGCTTTGTACATTTGCAAACACAAGACAAATTATCATAGAGATTATCACAGCTTGGCAAATCAAAGGCAATAATCTGTATATGACATCACACAGTGAAACCCATCCATCAGAGACGCAGTATTGAACCCACATCTAATGTGTGCCAACACAGGCCAGCTGATATGCAACATCAAACACAATGTGTGTACCCATTACTACTCATTTCAGTAGTCTGATGGTCTCTTACCCTGGGAAGTCACCTGATGTGCACAAGGTCACAATGAGAACATACTGGTTTTGGTTTAGAGCAGCTAAGTAACCTCCTTGTTCCCAATTAGGCAACCATTTTATAGATCACACTTCCTGTAACAGTTATTTTATGTCAGGTACATATAGGGATACTTGTGCTGTGACACTGTGTTGTTCATTTAGTTATCCCACATGAAAGTCTGTCTTAACAATAAATTAACATGCTATTGTGCAGTATGCTGTGAATATTGCATGAGGAAACTGCACAACATAACCACAAAATTGTATTATTTCTGAGCCATGATGTAAGCAATAAGACACAATAGGTCATTGAACATCACAGGCTAGTGCATGCCCTGTTGCATAGTGAGGCATGAGGTGCTTGCGTAAAGTGCCTTCAGCACTGGGAAGGGCAATAACCCATGCCAAACAATTCCCTGGAGTATATTATGGTTCTTATAAAATATTTCTCGTTAAAAAAAAAAAACCTTGAAGATAGTTATCAATTTTAAAAACAAAATAAATTATATTTGAAAACAAAAAAGTGTTGTAAAGTATATCCCTGTAACTGCTTTCATCTTCCATGATCCTCTCTCTTCTTTCCTTTCTACTCACCTCAACCATCCCTCTGACTACCCTAAGTACTCCTCTTTGCACTTATAACTATGCCTTGTTTCACCAACCCTCCTTATGGTTCAATCTGCTCCAGAGGCTTTTCTTCACACTCTGCTGCTGCTACCACATTCTATGCTCTACAATCAGCAGTGCGATTTCTACCTTCTCCCTCTCCCCTACCTGTACAGCTAAATGCAATTGAATTGGCTACATAAGGTATTCTCTGCCTGTATGTAGCCATCTCATATGTAATTACGTACAAATTAGTGCATTTTTTGTATTAAAATGTACTCTCTTGTTTAGTTGTAAAAGCTGTTATTGCCATTACTTAACAGTTTATCAAATGAATATTTCTGGAAATGTACATTTTTCTTTTGTTATTTCTACTGTAGTTTCCCTCTTACTTGATGTGCACTTTTGCCACTTTTGTATCAGACTGCTGTAAATGTGTCCTGTATATCCTCTATATCATATAGTTTTGTTTTGGCAATCTGACTTGTAACCTCCTGGGTCTTGCTTGAAAATGAGCATTTCTATGTATAGTGCACCTACCCAGTTATCAAAAAATAAATAAAAAAATTAAGTGTAAAATAAAAATTAGTCTCTGTTCTATCTTTGTGTCATTGTGTGGCACTGTTGTGTGCAAGCAAGTTTATACTGGCCATTCTGACAAAAGGGAATTTTAAACCATGCTTAAGTTGGCAATCGACAATTTATTTGTAATCCTGTCTCTGTTTCTGAACCCATAAAAGCTAATTACTACCATTTTATTTATCTTAGTTTACTTTGAGACACCAGTTTATCAGCCAACAGCTGCCATTAGTGAGAGAGAGAGTCAGAGACAGATAGATGGAGAGAGACATACAGAGAGATAGAAAGAAGACAAGACATAGTGGAGTCACAGTGAGAAGGAGGCATGAGTAGTTGGCAGCTGCTGTTAGTAACAGTAAGCAGTGAATGGCAATGAGTAGGATGTAGAGATAGTCAGTTAAAGAGAATTGTAACACGGCATTAACAGTACCTGTGAATACTACACAATGGTTGGAGTAAACAGGTAACATGACTGGAATGTAGCCATGCATAAATTGCCTTGCTATGCATGGCTACATTTCAAAGGTAAGAAAACCTCACACGAGTATTACGGGAAGTGGCTGCATGTGGGCGGCAGTACTGTTTTTTCACAGTCCACGAAACCATCATTAAAGATGTCACTAGTTCCGGTACTTGCATCACCAATGTGAGAATTCCACTTTGCACTTGCCATGTTACAAGTGCATTAATCCCTCAACAGGAGGCATTTCCCAGGAAATAATGCATGGTTGGGTGGTGGGAAGTGCTCCAGCGTGCGACCTTGTGCACTCCAACCATGCAGTAATTCCTGGAAATGCCCTCCTGTCTCAGGAATTAATGCTTACATGTGGTCTGCCACCCCCCGTTAGACTTGGGCTGAAGTAACGTTTACTATTAATCAATTATTTTATTGTGTAGCTAAAACCCTTTACAAGTACAATATATTCACAGTGCAACATTCACAAATAGATACATAAAAGCATAGAAAGTGTGATACAATAAATAATACTGCAATACAAATTTGAAAAAAATAGTTTAAGCTGAAATTTTATATTGTACATGCTTTACATATAAATAGTAAAAAAGACAGGCTGGATTCTCAAAACACTATGAAGGTCCAAAACCATCAGCAAGTCCCCAAATGTTCCACAGTAGAGAAAACAAAAAGCAGAAATTGTGTTGAGTAGTATACACAAAAAAAATCTGTAGCTGCGGAAAAAATACACTGGGGACTGCGGAAAAAAGTGCAGCTGCAGAAGTTCCGGAGGGGGGAAAAAAGCCATTGAAAAGTATGTAATATCTCCTTAAAGGTTATTCTCAGCCAGTGTTTTCATAAAGTGAGGCGCAACTCTCCCTGAGCAAAATGCAGTGTACCAGCAATTGAGATACAATTATAGTGCAGGTTCAGTCACCAAGCAACAGCAAACCAGTGGGTGTATAGTAGTGTAAGTTGTTACAACAAAATTAGTACACATTTTCATTGAAAGGCAACAAACCACAACCACTAGACCCAGTACAGCCCATAAAGGAGCCCCACAGACAGTAGAGGCAGAGCTGGTAACAGCCTGCAGTGAGTGCTACTGAAGCAGGCAACATAAACATCCCAGGGAGAGACACAACCATCAGTTCCACCATTAGTTACATGGTCCTGCTGGTACCACTGGTGCTGCAGTGGTCCCAGTCGAGGGGCTGGCTGCTGGTCTCTCTGTGAGTACTTTCTGCTGCATCTATGACAAGACTGTCAAAGTCTGCTGCTCCAGTAAATATGGATCACCTGTTGTGCCTTCTGAGCCTTTTCCTCAGCTGCAGATCTGCACTTGTGAATTTTCAGCAGCTGCGGAAAAAATGTTGTGGATTTTCAGCACTTACACAATTTTGCAGCTTGCCTGTTTTGTGATTTTCTGCAATTGCGGAAATTTTCTTTGTGAATATGCTGCAACTACATTTTGACAGTGCTGCAAGGCTTTTTTCCACAGCTGTGGAATTTTTGGCTCCCTTTGTAAATCCTGCCCGACATATCTGTAAGAAACCACCCAGGTTTAAGTTACAATTATTTGTTTTCTTATTCTGTTAATTACAGACAAACATTTTGCTAATCTTTCAACAGACCAAACATCCTCAGAGTGAAACAATATATTTGTGAGGGTTAATTTGTCCATCTGATGCATGCTATTTAGAAAGGGACTCAACCAATAGGCTCTTTGGCTGTCATACCAAGAGCAGTACCATAGTATATATAATAGATTTTCCTCACCTCTATGGCTACAATCACACTGTCCTGACTGGAGACCATTTTTTTTTATAATGATATAATAGCATGTTACTCAGACATTGCTCAAATTTGTAGTTGGAAACAGTAGATCTAAGCGTTGGATCAGTTAATATTTCTAAGTGGGGTTTACACTCAAAATAATAGTTATTTTGAGGAAACCATTTTGAATAGTGGGAGTTTTTAACTAACTTTAAATCTAATCAGTTCCAATTATTTGTTATTCTTTTAGTGATGTATTTGTTATACCTTATAGTAAGTGTAATACCCTTATCAACTGCATGTTTCAAGTTTAAGATTTTATGTTTTTTAGTATAGCCAAGAGAGTGGTAAACCAATAACCATTTCTGTAGCCTAAATTATATGTTTTCTTTTAAAAGAGATTTGCTAAGGTAGAGTTATTTTGTTTACTCAGTCTAATCCAATAATTGACTTTTCCTATTTCAGTCAGGGCCCCTACTGTATATTAACTATCCCCAGTTCAGATTTTATGTATGCTGCTGGGCAAGAATCCAAGCTTTAGAATTGTATGAAGGAATTTATATAGAGGACATTAATCTGTTTAGATTCTGATAGTCCCAAATGTCAGAACAATAAAGAAGTTGGGTGTCAAACTTTGCCCTGATCACCTGTACTAATGGTTCTATGGTCATGCTACCATATTTTATGTTAAATCAAATGAGCCTGGTGACAGTCTTTCTAATTTTTCTAATAACATTTCAATATGTAGGGTCCAATTACAAATTTCTTGAAAGAGGATTCCCAGCTAGACATAACTTGTTACTACTTCTAGTTTCTCTTTGCACACAAGCCAATAAGTTTAATCTTTTTTTTTTCTGGAACTGAATATTACGACATTAGTTTTATTCAGATTTATTTTTAATTTTAGGTCAGATGATGTACTTTAGATAAAATTTAACTTCTTCTGTAATCCTGATTTAGTAAGTGAAATAAGGACAATGTCGTCCGCATAAGCCTGGAGGGGGCAGGGAAGAGACAAGATTTTTTGGGAATCTGAATTAGAAGATTCGCAATCAGCTAACATTTTCTCTGTATAAAGAGAAAATAAAAAGGGGGCCATCACACATCCCTGTCTTACACCCCTATTAATTTTAAAGATGCTGATAGTCTACCCATTCTCCCTAATCTTATTTTAGCCCAGTTATTGGAGTATAGTTGTGAGATTAGGGCAACTAAATTTATGTCCAACAAAGTAACAGTTTATTCATTCGATGTAAAGTCATTACAAAACAAACAGAAACAGACATTTTACAATAATCCAACAAAAAGGACTTAGAAAATATACATAAAATTTCTCACTATATAAAATGGGTGGTTAAAAATATATACATATTGCACTGTTGGTCAATCCTGGGTTATTACAATGTTATAAAAGAAAAAAGACACTCATATCATTGATTTAAATAAAAGCTGCACATAATTCTTTTATCATTTAACATTTTTTGTTGCCCCTGACAGCCCCATCTGACCAACCCCTTCAGCCCTATCACCCAGAATTACCAGGGCTTACCTACACCTGGCCTGGGAGTGGAGCCTGTGGGAAGTCAGTCGCCATCCTGCCACCGACATTTTTCTCCTTTTACCCCAGGGCCCCAGGAGTGGGTATGCATGCATGTGGAGGCACGCATTAGTCCCACAGCCCCAGTAATGGCCCCTTTCCTCCCACCCCAGGCCCAGTGCCTGGCTTCTCCTGGTCCGTGCTGCCCCAGCCTCCACCAGGTGGCAGACATCAGCCGGAGGAAGCCCTTGTACCTCTCCGGAGAGGAAAACTTGCCTGTTGGCAGCTCCATCCAGCTCTGGCCTCCTCCCCACTGACCTCCAATGGCCCAGGCTTGTTCCTGAACCCAGGTCACCAGTGTACCGTGAGGTAAGGCATCCAGCGCCTCAGCCCTCAGCACCACCGGGCCAGCTAAAGCTGCACATTATAAACAGAAAATAATGCTTAGGGCAAATATCATAGTATATATATCAATCAGCAGCATAATAAATATTTAATGTAGACCAGCAAGATCAAATCAATATCTATTCATTTGACTTGTCCACTTCAGAATATAATTTCAGTTCATGATTCCTGAGCTATATATCACAGCTAACCTCATTGTTATGTTAGATTCCTACTAGGATACACATTTGGTGGTAATAGTAAATAAATAAGTCCATGTGGGCCTTTCACATTATCTAGCTGGGAAAAACTGATAGAATCAAGAGAAAATACAACAAGATTCCCATTTTTCAAGTGCTGGTCCCTCCATCAGAGCACACCTGTCACCAATTCCACTTAGCACATTTCAGGTATTATCTAGGATTACCTCTAACTTGTATTCCTAATGTAGTTCACCAGGGCTATACCCGTATCAACCCCTCTCCATGTCAACAGTGGTGAAATTCTCTTTAGGTTCCTTTTACCACAAGGCACCACTGCACTATTTTAGGTTCTACGTACTAATCCACCCTAGCTACATAGCCAGGGGATGTTCCATCTAAATCAGTTATGGCTGGGTTTACCTCACTTTTGGGATTTAGGATTCTGAGAAATCATTGTGCCAACAAAATGTGGGGTATCTTGGGTCCTGTCCAAGTGTACACATCTGGACCACTAGTACTTGTTAGACCCAAAATTCCCATACTTAGCAGACATGAATGTAACTAGCTGTAAATCTGAAGGTTACCTCTCCATGTCACTGATAAGATTGTTGAAACCACCTGGTTTGACTAGACTAACCCCAAACCATAAGTGAAATGGCAAACCGGACCCATTAAATACAAACATCCAGTGTTCTAATTATCCTAATATATGTTGATTGTTTTAGCCTTCAGAATAAGGAATATGCCATCAAATCCTGAAGGCATGTATAAATTTCAGCCAGTTTATGTACTCATTACATAAATTATATATGCGCTCAATATTATAACATTACCCCAGTAAAAAAAAAGACCCTATAAAACAGGGCTTGTTATACTCTCTTAGCTGATGCAAGCATTTAACAGTTTCTGTATATAAAATTAATGGGGTTTTACCAATAAAACCCGTAAGTCTCCATTAAATATTTAAAGAAACATCACCCTAATTAGAACAGCTCGCCATTAGAACATAAACAAAATAAAAAGTAAAAAATATAATAAAAGTTAGAAAACACAACAAAATAATGTTTTTTTTTTGCTGTGAGTTAATGCATTAATATGCTATTAGTTCAAAAGGCCACAACATTCCTCCATCAGGAGCCCAGCTGTTTAAAATGTTATAACTGGAACATATGCAAATGTTTATTGCAGCAAAACATATCTACTAACTAAACACCCATACTAGGATCTGTCCCCAGTTCTGCATTTAATGTTTAGCCACATTTCAGTTCAAAACTGGCTAAGTACACCTTAAAATACAAGTTTTGTCGGTTTGTGATTAAGGGCTAAGAGGCTCTTTTTAAATTCTGGGGTCCGTATAATCAATGCAGTACCTTTTAAGGATTTTTAACTTATTGCCAAACAGCATCTCTTGAAGGGAATTTGCAGAGATTTTGCTGAGAAAATAAAACACATATTTAAACAGAAACATGGCTCTCTTCTCTTAAGCCAAGAGTCAAAGGAGCCAACAATTCCATGTCTCAAATCATAAGCAACTAATAAACATAAAAGCCCACTTAGAGGAGATAATAAATTATAGGAGAATCAAGAGTTCAAGCTCCATAAGAAAGTCCCAACTAATAAACATTTTTATAGTGCTGAAAACAATACCTTTTACCTTTTGGGGAAAAAGGATACCTCCTGGGGTCATTTTACACACCAAAGACTGCAACAAATACAGACTATCAAATATCCTCTCACATGATCCAGGAGTCAGGGTTTAGCACTTTGCTGTGGGGAGTAACAAATAAATGGGTTATCGGCTGAAATAAAATAAATCAATACATCATGGGGGGAAGGGAATTCCCCTAAGCAGTTCTCCTTATGTTGCCACCGTGTTTTTATAGGAGTTTTATAGAAGTGGTGGTGGGGGAAGTATTACCACAAGCAGAACTCAAACACAAACTCGGCTCCATTTCTCAAAGTGGAGGCCAAAGTCCCGTCACCATCATTCTCTTCCAAACATCTTCAGTTTTCCATGCCAAACGAATTCCATCCTCAGTTATAATGGAGTATTTCCAGGGCACAGTATAGGTTGCAATATCAGGGGTTTGGTTTCAGGAATGTGATCCATCTGAAAAATAAAGCAAAGAAAAGCACTCCTCTGAGCATAGTACTGTATTTTCTCATATTTTCTTTTTAAATCAGCCACACACTACCCCTTAGGTAACAATGGAATACCTTTTAAAATAGCAGACTGCACCTTGAACATTAATAGTGCAAAACAATCCTCAGACACCTCTCAGGCTCTTCCCAAGAGACCGAGGCCAAGCAGCAATAGTTAACTCAGTTCCATCTCCTCTCCAGCTCTCCACTCCTTCAGTCACCATCAATTTCTCTGAGGACAACGGAGCACATCTGGACCTCAAATTGATCATTACTCAGCAACTGAAGATGTGAACTTTGGCATAATTAGTGCAACTTTGGTATAAACAACTCAAATTCACTGAGAAAGGGTCAGGGATTAGGTAAATCATTGCACCACTTACTAGAATATCAAAAAAGATGAACTAAAACATTTAAAGTCTTAGAGTCTTAAAACACAAGAACGCTCATCTGTTGGGGTGTGGAGCGGAGCAGCAGTGCAGCCATCTTGCTGCTCCTTAAATTTATGGCAGTCCCCTTTCTACTAGTAAAGTGCACATCCATGTTGGTCCAATAAAAGGTATCAAATCATTTGTTTCAGAATATGTCTGGAAATATAATCAAGGTGGACGAGTAGTCAATAAAGACTGTATGACGTTTTGTGTCTTAATCTTAAATATTTCTCAATTAGATGTCTTAAGACAAATATATTATCCACTGTAGAGTAATTAGTTCTAAAGCCCACCTGAAAATCTGTTAGTCCCCAGTTTTTCTATCTCCTTTTAATCTTTTAAGTATATTTCTAAATAACATTTTAGATTCATGTCTAAAAGGCTGATGGCCTATACACGGCAGGGTCAGATAGACTTCCTTTTTATGTATTGGTATACTATTCTCTCACTTCCAAGAATCAGGAAGGTATTTGACATTATACACTATTTAAAGAATATAACCAGGAATTTTATCCAAATTGTTGGTGAACAAAGAGCCTCTGCAGAAATTATGTGTGGTCTTGCTGCTTTATATCTTTTAAGTGTAGCAATTGCAAAATATATTTCTCAGGAGTTATTAATGTGAAACTTTCCTGTACTGTTAACATTTACCTAGTAGTATCACATTCTGCTGGGTCAAAAGATGGAAGAAAAATGTGCTAACCATTTGTCTTCTGTAATATAGTATCGATCTCTGTTTTAAAATTGTTACTACCTCTAGTCGCTGAGGTCCAGAATTTTACTAGAGTGACAGCATATGGGAGAATGGGTAAGGGGTGGGGGTAGGGTAAGGATCAATGGAGTAGGGAGATTACGGGCCTATAAAATTCAACTGAGAAAAAAATATGCAAAAAGTGGAGTGTCTGTGTTTAAATGTGTCTTTAAATGTGTCTTTGTGCATGTTAGGGGTTTCTAGGTGCAGACGTGGGTTGAAGAGGCATTCAAATGGTGCGCAGTGCTAATTCTGAAGTTATGGTAAGTAAACATAGACTTTGACTTTGACGGCAGATAAGGACAGCTTGGCCCATCTAGTCTGCTCATTTCCCTACCTACAGGATAGGCCACAGATCCTAGTTAACCAACAGCCTATTTGTTCCTACCCCCCTCAAGAATTGCCTTATGTCTGTCCCATGCATTCTTGAATTTTCCCACAGTTTTAGACCCCACAACCTCCTCAGGAAGGCTGTTCCATGCATCCACTACCCTCTCTGTGAAATAATACTTCCTTGCATTGCCCCTGAACCACCCCCATCTTTAAATTGTGTCCCTTTGTTCTTGCACGTCTCTTTTTCTGAAAGATGCTACCCTCTTGGACTTTGTTGATTCCACTGAGGTACTTAAAAGTTTCTATCATGTCCCCCCTCTCCCTTCTTTCCTCAAGGGTATACATATTAAGCTCCTTTAGTCTCTCCTCATACAGCTTCTCTTGCAGACCCTGCACCATTTTAGTTGCCCTCCTCTGGACTGCCTCTATCCTGTCTATGTCCTTGAGGAGATGGGGTCTCCAGAATTGGAAGCAGTCCAGATGGGGTCTCACCAACTGTCTGTACAGAGGGTAACAACTTCCTGTTTCTGCTGCTGAAGCCTCTCCCTATGCATCCCAGTATACCCCCAGCCCTCCCTACTGCCTTCTCACATTGCTTGCTAACCTTAAGGTCATCTGATATGATTACCCCAGGTCCCTTTCCTTTTTGTTGTTACCTCCCCCCATTGTGTATTCTTCCCTGGGTTCTTGTTTCCCAGGTGCATTATTTTGCACCTTTGCATTGAATCCTAGCTGCCATACTTCTGACCATTCCTCCAACCTTGCCAAGTCCCTTCTCATCCTTTTCATGCCTCCTTGTGTATCAACCCTGTTGCAGATCTTTGTGTCATCTGCAAAGGCATACTTTCCTTCCAGTCCCTCTGCAATGTCACTTATGAAGACATTAAAAGGACTGGACCCAATACTGAACCCTGCAGTACCCACTAGTAACCCCTCTTTCTTCAGAGTGGACTCCATTTACAATTACCTTCTGTGTCATGTTGTCCAGCCAATGTTTTACCAGGCTACCACCCTGGGACCTACTCCCAGGCTGGTTAATTTGACTATTAATCTTTGTGTGGACCGTGTCAAATGCCTTGCTAAAGTCTAGGTAGGCCATGTCCACAGCCCTCCCTAGTCTACTACTTTGGTCAACCAGTCAAAGAAATCTATTAGATTCATCTGATATGACCTTCCTGCTGTGAACCCATGCTGCCTTGGGTCCTGTGTCCCACTGGCCTCTAGGTACTCCACTATTCTTTCCTTCAGAAGTAACTCCATCACTTTCCCTACCACAGAGGTCAAACTTACAGGTCTGTAGTTTTCTGCCTCTGTCTTGGTCCCACTTTTGTGAAGGGGAATCACATCCGCCTTCCTCCAGTCCTCGGGTACCACACCATCCTCCCATGATTTATTAAAAGAGTAGTAGCCAGTGGTTTTCTAGTTCCCCTTAATTTTTTTAGAATCTGGGGTGAATTCCATCAGGCCCCATTGCTTTGTCCACCTTCAGTTTTGGGAGTTCTTGCAGAACCCTTTCTTCTGTGAAAGGACTGGGATCGACCTCCCTATCAAGAGTGCTTCTGTTAATTGGATTAGGCACTTCCCCCTCCTCTTTTGTGAATACTGAGCAGAAATATTCGTTCAGTATCCCTGCTTTTTCACTGTCCCCCTCTGCCCACCCACGTTCATTCTATTCAGCCTCACTATGCCTCCCTTTGTCTTTCTACGCTCGCTGATGTACCTATAAAAGGTTTTATCCCTTCTTAACCGAGTTGGCTATCTTTTCCTTAGTTTGGGCCTTTGCTATTCTGACTTCCTCCCTACTTCCTTCTGCCTTAACTGGTACAGCTCTTTGTCCTGCTCCTTCTGTGTTTTCTTATACTTCCGAATGCTATCTTTTCTTCCTGACTTTCACAGCCACCTCTTTGAGAACCATAGTGGCTTTTCTTTCATTTTGATTTGTTTATTTGCTTCACACAAAGGCTTGTTGCCTCTGTGATGGCAGTTTTGATGATTCCCATTGTTGCTCCACACCTCCTTCTAGCCTGTTTGCTAGTGCTTTTCTGAGGCACTCTCCTTCTTGCCAAAGTCAGCCTCCTGCAGTCCAGTACCCTCACTTTGTATGGCTTGACTCTGTAGCTGAGTTTAATGTGAACCACACTGTTTGATGGTCACTTGTTCCCAGATGGCAACCCACTTCTAGATCTGAGATCCTCTCACTGCCCCGCTTGAGAGTATGAGATCTAAGATTGCTCCCTCGTGAGTGGGTTCCAAAACTAGTTGTCTGAGGCCTGCTACCTGTAGGGCATCAAGAATGGCCCTGCTCTTGGATGTGGCTGCAGCAAATGTGCTCCAGTTACCATCTGGTATATTCAGGTCTCCCATCAACAGTATCTCCCCTTTCTCTGCCATTCTAAGAATGCCTTCTATCATATCCTTGTCCATTCCCTCCCTCTGACATGGGGGTCTGTACACAACCCCTGTGCAGATTGTGGTGCAATTTCCAGTCTCCAAGGTGACCCACAGTGCCTCCTCTCCTCCTATTTACTCTTTTGTTCAGTTGCTTTTATCCCTTTCATAGAGAGCTACTCCTCCCCTCTTCTCCCTGCCTGTCTCTCCTGTGGGTTATGTACCCTGGTATGTTAACATCCCAGTCATGGTTCTCTGTGTACCATGTTTCTGTGACTGCTACGATATCCAGGCATCCCTCTTCCATCAAGGCCACCAGCTCAGGGAGCTTGTTGCCCAGACTACGGTCATTGGTACTCATTACCCTCCATTTCCTGATGGCCTCACTTGTTTTGGCCCCATCTCTGTCCTTCTTGCCTTTGTCACTTTCTCCATTTACCCCTGCCCTTCTCCCTATCGACACCTCTATGTTGGTGTTTACTGCACTTATTACCATTATTTTTTGGGGGGGCTAGGATTTCCCTGCTCCTTTCCAGTGCCTCACCCCTTGGCTAGTTTAAATGCTTGCCAATGAAGCATTTACACCTATCACCTAGGATCCTGGTTCCCCTCCTGGACAGATGCAGCCCATCATGCCAGTATAGGCTTGCATCACTCCAGGTGGACCCCCAGTCCCCAATGAAGCCAAATCCCTGAGCTCCACACCAGTGTTTCAACCACTGATTGAATCCCATGGTGTGGAACACCCTAGCCTCTCCTACGCCATAGATGGGCAGCACCTCCGAGAAGGTTACTGTGTGCTACTTGTCTAGGGCCCCTCCCCAATTCCACAAACTCTTCCTGCACTTCTATAATCCCTTTCTTAGCCAGATCATTTGTCCCTAGGTGGACAATGGCATCCAGCTCCCTCCCCTGTGCAGCTGCTCCGGCAATCCTGAGGATTCGCTCCCTGTCCCTCCAAGACATGGTGCCAGGCAGGCACCTTGCTTCCCTCTCCCCTTCCTCCCCCAGTTCTACCTTCCTAACAATGGAGTCTCCCACCAGGAGTTGTTTCCTTCCCCTGCAGGGTCCCCTGCCACCCTTCTCTGGGTCTCCTTTGTGAAGGTTCCCAGCATCCTCCTTGGTCTCCACTGTGGGTGCCTCCATAGAGGAACCACACTTTGCCAGAATGGCATAGGAATTGTGGAGAGGTACAACTGGAGGGATGTGCCTCTGTTCCACCACCCTCACCCTCCCTGAGCCCACTGTGGCCCAACCGCTCCTCTTTCTTGGCAACCTCTGAGGCAATGGCAGTGGCACTGGTGGTCCCTGGATGGAAGAGGAGGTCCCACAAATCCTGGCCAACTCAGCCTGGAGATGAGCAACTCCTCCCTCAGCCCAGAGATGTGCCTGCAGATGGGACAACACCGCATCCTCCAGAATGTCTCCCAGAAGACTGCTGCTCCACAGCCACTGCACTGCACCACTCCCATCATGTCTTATTTCTGGCCCTTAACTGTTTGCAATCCTTACTCTTTCCTCTGTTTTTTTCTCTGTCCTTACTTTCTGCCTGTGTGCCTTTAAGCTCTGATTGTCCTGTTCTGAGACAAAGAATATCCTATATTTCTCAGTAGACCCCTTACTTGCTCAGAGGCAGACCTCCAGCAGCTAGAGGGGCTGGAGAGCTACTCTTGCCCTTCTAGGATGATGGGTCTTTGGTGGCTCTGTGATCACTCACTTCCTGCTCCCAAACAGGAAGTTCCTGTTGTCAGTCAAATCCTGTGCCTATAAAAGTAGAACTAGCTTTGGGTGAGAGGGGAAGGAAGGAGGGCAATATAGTCCCAGTAGAGAAGTCCAGTCACACAGCAGTCCTTTCTCCTGGTGTCTTCTGCCAAGCTAGTAGCAGAATCTTTCTAAGGCAATCCCTCACAGCTATCAAGTCCTTTCGATCACCTGAGATTTACACCTAGATAACTGTTCAGATAACCATTCAGTTCAGTTAACTCAGACAAACACACACTCTTTTTTTGTTTTGTTTGTTAGTTTTTTTTTACCCTAAATTAAAGGTCCAAGTACAAGAGTTCTACTTCTTTAGTCCCAGCAGAGAAGTTAGAGAAGGATGTTAAGTTACAGTGCCGTACTTACTTTATCAACATGGCAGCAAGAAAGAAATTGAAAACTTTCTGGTAGACATGTATGTTTGGCTGTGCTACATCCTGATTGCTGGAAGGGCATCCAGGCCAGTGGTTGTTACCCTTAATACAGTGGGTTAAGGTAGAGGGTTCCAAATCCTCTTGACCAACCAGGATCTAGTATTTTTTTCTACATGTTTTATAACTGTAATCTATGCATATATCACACAATTCATGATCTCCTGAGCTACTGAGGAGAACAGTTTGTTATAGCTCTGTAAGGCACTGCCTCCGTTCACTCTGAGGATAAAACCTTGATAATGAAATACAAAGGCAAGGTACTCAGATAGTAAAGTGGTCATAGTGCCTTACAGCAAAAATGAGGTCATTTGCATAGCAACTATCCAATATAGGGATTTTAGTCTCAGATAGAAGAATTTTTGTGGCAGCCAAACAGATACTGTACATTGCTCTTGAAATTGTTGAAAGCCTGTTCATAGTTCAACCTTGATCCCCTTAATAGGTCTGCATGGGGCCAATGACAGAGCAGCAGCACATTGAGGGAGCTCTCTCAAATGAGTTCACAAAGACACTGTTTAACTTCAATGTGAACACTTTTTGACTTACCTGGTTTGATGACAGAAAACAGGAAGAACAGAGCAACTTCTTCCTTGAAACAGGAGTTTGCCTCCCTATGATAAGACCCTTCAAAATAAATCCTACTTTGGCCAGGATTCAGCCCTCAGAGTGGGGTGCTAGTTGGCTCAGACACTCTCACAGAATTCTCCCCTACTGGAGCACAAACAAAGCTGGCATCTCCTGGTGAAATTAACCTCTCTCAACCTGCATTCACTTCTCATCCTAACTAACAGATTAAGACAAATGTGGAACATGTATTAATTGTTACTCAAGTTTCTGACCCCCATTCTGTTATGGTCTCCTGAGAGTCAATTTAATGAAAGAGCAAAACATGGTTCTAAAGTATTGCAAGGATTACCAGAATTGCAAATGGCATCTACCTTTGCTATAATCTTGGATGTTATGCCTTTGTAGAACAACAACCCTCCTAATAAATATTCTAGTCCCCATTCTAGTGATCCTACTTTTCCTGCTACTGGTTACACCTTAGATTCTTTTGGAAAGTATATCAACAGAATCCTAATGATTTTAGAAAGAAAGAAAGAAAGAAAGAAAGAAAGAAAGAAAGAAAGAAAGAAAGAAAGAAAGATGCTTTTAGTGCAAAACTGGATTTTTTATAAAAGTCAACAAAGGAGATTTGAACTAACAACTCAAATTAAGGTTAATACTTCTAAGATCAATAGTGTGGAAAATAGAAATTTTTCAAAAGAAACCACAAATTCTGCAACACTTCAAAAAATTAACTTATACAGCAATGTGGAGAAATAATGAAAACCAAGTCAGATATAAAAATAAGGATTTTCCGGCTTCATAATAATTTGGATGCTAATTTTTGTAATGTGAGAAAGACATTTGGTAAAATATATCTTCATTGACATTTTTGACTTGTCCCCTGATAATCTACCATTCATCACATAGGCATTTAGACTACAGTACAGAGAAAATACTTTCAAGGGTCTCCTGGGGTGCAACAGGAAGGAAATAAATTAGCTATACAAGCTGATCTTCAAGGCACAGATACAGATACTAATGTAAAACTAACAATACCTTTTAGATTTTTTATTTACCTGACTTTTCATTTCAAACTCAACAAAGACACTGGACATTTCTAAATTACAGGCAGGAGGTCATCACACTTTGGGGAACTTTTCAATTTCTGGCACCAGTAAAGGTGCAAATTCTTTTGAAGCAAACTTTTCAGTCTTTATTGAAACTGACCAGTTGGTTTCTTTTGCAAGCCCAGTATGAAGTAAACTCATCAATAGAAGTGGAATCACACTATCTGATAAACCACTCTCACAGCTGTTCAGGAAACAGAATGATGAAATGAATGAATGATTTTAATGAGATTTGACAACTTGAGAAAATAGTTTAATGTTTAAGTTTTATTTGAATTTAATTAGGTAACAGCTTTGATCTGTATGAGCAACATATGAGCTAAATATAATAACACTGGGATAACGATATACATTTTTAAAGATCATGTTGCCCTGTACAGGAAAAGTCTCAGGGGCGATGCTCTTGAACCATTCTTCCTGTGATTAGGCTTTTCCCAGCTCACAGCTCCCATCCTCCATATTTTCAACCTCTCCATTACCTCTGCCACAGTCCCATCCTGCTGGAAATCTGCCCATATTCTTCCTGTCTTCAAATCAGGAGACCCTTGTAATCTAAACAATTATAGGCCTATGTCCATTCTGCCTGTTCTCTCAAAAACCCTAGAAAAACTGGTCTACAACCAACTAAAAACTCATCTTGAAGTGCACTCACTCTTAAATCCTGCACAATCTGGCTTCATGTCTAAACATAGTACCATCTCAGCTCTGGCTAAAGTCTCTAATGACTGGATCACTGCTATGGATTCCAAGAAGGTTGTTGGTGCAGTCTTTCTGGACCTTAGAAAAGCTTTTGATACTGCCGATCACTTCCTAATTACCTGCCTTACCAAAATAGGTGCCACTCACATACCACTCAATGGTTCAACAGTTATCTCTCTGGAAGGATACAAAAAGTCAAAGCCAATGGCCTACTATCAGCCCCTTTCTCAATTGTCAGGGGAGTTCCCCAAGGCTCCATCCTAGGCCCATCCTTCTCTCCCTATATATGAATGATCTTAACTTCTTCATAAAAAAATCCAGCATACATTTCTTTGTGTATGACACAGTATAATACACCTCAGGTACAACCTTATCTGAAATCAGGGAAGTGTTGCAAGCCGACTTTCATCAGTTAGAAAACAATCTCATCAAAGCCAAACTTCTCCTAAATGCCAAAAAAACCAAGGCAATGATTTTTACACGGTATCTCTCACCTGGTGCCTTACCTGTCCTACCGCAGGACTTTATAGTAACCTCGCTGGGTGAATCCTTGGAAATCGTGCCTAAATTCAAATACCTAGGCATGTGGATAGACAACAAGCTATCTTTCAATGACCATATTGAGGACCTATCCAAGAGGCTCAAAGCATGACTGGGATTCTTTTTTAAAAATAGATCCCTCTTCTCTCTTGTGACCCGCATATGGCTTGTCCAAGCAACCTTCCTTCCCCTACTAGATTATGGGGATTTTATATACATCTCCTCCACAGCCTCTAGCCTTACCAAGCTGGATGTTCTCTTCCACCATGCTCAATGATTCATTACTAGCTTCACTTTCAGGACCCACCATTACGATCTATATGCAGCGGTTGGCTGGACCTCACTTGCCACCAGACGCATGCTCCATGCAGGTATCTGGACCCTCAAGATACTTCTGCACAAACTGCTGGACTGTTTAACATCTCTACTACGCATCTCCCATAGTGCTTACTCCCTAAGGAAATCTGATTACATCCTATTAGATGTTCCTAGGACTCATACTACACTTGGCCGATGGGCTGTCTCATATGCCCTCCCCAACATTTGGAATCAACTACAATCCATACTGAAGCTAACCAGCACTGTCTCAATCAGTTCCTACAAAACACTAGCAGTCTCTAAAATAAAAGACATCTGCAGCTGCTACTATGCCTCCCTCTAACTACAAGCCAAGCTTTTGTGTGCTGATCCCCTTCTACTCCCTTAACCGGAATGTAATTGCCTACCTGGTATAAGTTTTTCTTTCTATTATTCTCTCCACTTGACATAATGTATGACTCAACTGGACCATGTGCTGCTATGTTGTAGCTACTAGGTAGATTACCAAGTTGCATAACTCTTGGACTACATGTACTCACTGTGCTTACCTATATACAATTGCTCCATCTATGTAACAATGATTTATATGTGTAAATGCCTCAGGACCTCCTTGTGACTGGGTAATAATGATATGCAAATGTCTCAGGACCTCCTTGTGAATGAGTAATAATGATATGTATTTGTAAATGTCTCAGAACCTCCTTGTGAATGAGCTTGCTCAAACAGAGTTTTCCTGCAATAAACTTGAAATTTGAAAATTTGAAACTTGTACAGACCCCTGCTGAGACCGCACCTAGAGTACTGCATGTAATTTTGGTGCCCCTACTTGAAAAGGGACATCAAACTACTGAGGGCGTACAGCGAGGAAAACAAAATGATCCTGGGGTTGGGGGACAGACCATATGAGGAGAGACTGAGAGACCTCAATATGTATACCCTAGAGGTAAGAAGGGAGAGAGGGGATATGATTGAGACCTTCAAGTACCTGAAGGGTTTGAACAGGTTGACACCAGGTGTATGTTCAATCTGAAGAGCAGAAGGGAAACCAGGGGACACTCTATGAAGTTGGAAGGGGGAAGGTTCTAGAGGGAACAGAGAAGGCACTATTTCACAGAAAGGGTGGTGGCAGGGTGGAATGTTCTGCCAGAGGAGGTTGTATCACTGCAGAGTATTGGGGGTTTCAGGAGGGGTTGGGACAGATTCAAGGGGAAGGTACAAACTGGGGGGCATGAGATGGGTGGAGGGCATATGGGGGGGCAGCTGCAGTCTAATAGACTGAAGTGCTGCACACACAAGCAGACTAGATAGACCCAATTGCCTGTATCTGCTAGCAATTTTGTAAGTTCATATTTCTAGACTTCTAGTTCCAATCTGTGAGACTTTAAAACAATCTCTTCTTATTTCAGTATCAGGCCTGTTTACTTATCATTTAAGTGTCACTGCATAAAGTTTAGGAGCAGATTTAGTCTAAAATATTAATACTGCTCCTCCACTAAATTAGACTAGAGGTCATCCTTAATATGTATTGAATACCTGTCTTCCTTTAAAATAATAATAAAATGAAATTAAAAAGGAAAGTGTATAATTATTCAAAATAAGTCTGTATGGTGCTCTGTGAAAGCACTGCAGTTAGTGCTTTCATTGTTCTGCTATTAGAGGAGGGATATATTCAAATATTAATTGCTCTAGCAAACTTTGTTCTGAGCATGGATGATTATACAGTACCACACTTATATGATTACCATACTTTGCTCACAGGTAAAGGACTTCATGAGGCACTTTGCTCAAGCTTTGAATATGCTGCACAGTGGTCCCTTATTACAGAGTTGTTAAATTTTCATTCATGGAGGGAGTGATTTTTACTATCAAGTTGGTCTTTTTAAGCTATCTCAGTATATTTCCCACTTACATACACACAGTGTTGTAACTAGGAAAATAAAATTTGTGAGCCAGAACACTTTGGTACCTCTTTGCCAAAATTGCCATGGCACGTCTTCAACATGTTCTATCTTGTTACAGCTATGTTTTAATGGTTGCACTTCTCTGCAGAATTTCTAGTTATTTCATGGTACTCACATCCGGTTTGGGATTAAAACAAATGCTAAACATACTGTAGATGCAAATGATATACCAGGTTATGCTTGGTTGGAAAATTGTGTCCAGGCATATTTATATCTGAACCCTTGCAAAATGGATATAATGTAACTAAGTTAGAGTTTTGAAAATTGGACATATCTATGTCCTAGCTGTGAAAAGTGGGCATAGGAGCAATGTTTCTATGTCCAAAGTTGTACAGTAGAAAATTGCATCTGGGGATAGGCTTGAAAAATCCTCCACTGTATCATTACAAATTACAAACACAGCCTGATTGTAAAGTTGCTCAAAGACATGGTTAAGTATTTCCTGAAATTTCTGATATCCCTAAAGAAATTACTTGCATGCCTGCAGTAGCATTGTGGGCCACCATTGAGAATCTCTTTAGATATATCATAAACAGAGATGCATTGAAATGTTATTCCACCCACAAAGTGGATGCGAAGTCCACCACTTCACATCACAGAGTGCTAGGCGAAGTTCATTCAGAAAGGCTGAATTTCACCTTTCTGAGTGCACTTTGTGTTGTATTACTTCACCTTATTCCACGTTGCAGTAAAATAAGGCAAAATGAGTGATAAATAGGCCACAGATCACATGGCTCACACAGTCTCACAGTCTTCAGGTCACATGCCTCTCTTCAGACTGCAGCAGGAAGTCAGGAAGTGAAACAGTTTCACTTTCACCTTGCTGTAGCAGGAGCAGGACCTACAGTAGTTGAGCTGGTGAAAGCTGCTGGAAAGCAAATCAGATACAAAAGTTGATTTTTTTGTACTAATTTGCTTTGTTTATTTTGTGGAGTGTGAAAGGGTATTGTAGCTTGTGTGTATTTTTTGTTAGTTCTGTGTGAATTTTTTTCTGTCAGTGTGTGTCTGTGTGAAAGAAACATAGAGAGAGACAGAGAGACGCACTAATGGAGAATGATCGAGGAAGAGGTGGTTTTACACATGGTGCAGTGGGGGATCACATCGGAGTACACACACATGGTGATGTTCTCCGAATAAACTGCAACAACATACATGGAGGTCCCCACCTGAAGCAGTTAGTTCAGGGCTGGCAGTACCACCTCCAGACATGGCACATAGCAGTGTCCCCCATGCCACCACCACCTGCTATGGCCCCTGTGTCAACGCCAAATGTTTTGCACCCCCAGCCCCAATCGGGCAGCAGCAGCTGGTGGCAGTAACACCTGGGCCCTCCCCCATGCCTGTGCCTGGTCCTCCCTGAAGCTCTGTGGTATGGGAGTTTTTCACTACACTGCCTGGGGACAGCAGCAGGCTGATGTGGCCCTGTTGTGGAGTGAGATGGATATGGTTAACCATCATCTCGATAGTATGGAGCAGCAGTTGGATAGAATTGAAGGTCACCAGCTGCAGATAATGGGGATGCTCCAACTGCTGCTCTCCAACCAGAACATAGAAACCTAGTTTTGTTTAAAATGTTTGTCCTTCCTCCTGACTCCTTGTACCCACCACCCTCTCTGTGATATATTACTTCCTGGTGTTGTCCCTCAATCTTCCCGATCCACCACCCATCTATTTTCAAATTTTGCCTCCTTCTTTGGGCACATCTTTTTTTTTTGTATAATGCTACCTTCTTGTACGTTGATTATTCCCTTTTGGTACTTCCTAGTTTCTATCATGCCCCCCTTTCCTTTTAGGTTATACATAATGTCCTTTAGTGTCTCTTTCATTTTTGGACTTCATTTTAATGTGATGGCTTCCCAATGCATCCCAGTATACTCTGTCTCCCAGCCCTCTAACGTCCTTCTCATATTTCTTGCATACATTTATGTCATCTGACACAGGTCACTGTCCTTTTTTGCTGTTGTTATTCCCCCCCATGCACTGTTATGTCAGGTGCACACTGCCCAGACCCCTAAAAACATATATGCTAGCTGACTTGTTCCACTGTTGATGGTATAAAGAATAAAGAAGATATAATGTATATTATATTTGTGCCATCACTAACTGCGGTCCAACTCACATAATGTATTTTCAAGGGGCTGGACAGTGTGCTCCTGACAGTGCACATATGCTGTTTAGCAGATTATTGCACTGCCCACTCTTGCTTTTAAACAAACAAACCACGACAGAAAGGAAACATTATTGAGCCACAAAAAATATTTCATGTTAAACAGACATTTATTAAGTAGGAATACACAAGGTCCAGAAGCACGCTGCAGTAACACTGGGAACGGCTGCTGATAGAGATGTGCAGCTATCTCCAAAAGTCCAAGATAAAACCAGAAAGCCAGCACTCCAGATGAATGAATGGAAAGAAAAAATCTTCACTGCTACTGCAAATGTATTGAAGGCAAAACAAGCCACACACAAATGACCCCTGCGCTTCGGTGCTTAGGCCTTCATTAGGAGGCCCCCTAATGAAGGCCTAACTGCTGAAGTGCAAGGATTATTTCTGTGCCTTGCTTTGCCATCAATACATTTGCAGTAGCAGTGAACAATTTTTCTTTCCATTTATTCCTCTGCAGTGCTTCTTTCTGGTTTTGTCTTGCACTTTTGCAGCTAGATGCTCTCTAACAGCACCTGTCCCCAGTGTTACCACAGCCTGGATCTGGACCTTGTGTATTCCTATTTAATAATGTCTGTTTAACATGAAATATTTTCTTTCGGTGCCTCAGTAATGTTTCCTTTCTGTCGTGGTTTGTTTGTTGAAAGAGGTGAGGCAGTGAATAATCTGCTAAACAGCATGTGTGCACTGTCAGGACACACTGCCTAGCCCCTGAAAACATATATGATAGCTGTCTTGTGCTACTATTAATGGTAGAAACAATAAAGAATATACAACATATATTTTATTTGTACCATCAGTAACAGAGGACCAACTCATATAATATGTTTTCAGGGGCTCAGTGGGCAGTGACAACCTGACAGTGCACACATCACATGCTGTTTAGCAGATTATTGCACTTCTCACTCCTGCTTTTCCACAGAAGCACACAGCAAGACAGAAATAAAACATTGCTGAGACCAGTAAAATAATTTTGTTTTGAAACAGAGATTATTAAGTTGGAATATAACAAGGAAGGGAAGGACACCACTTTTTTATTTTATTTTCTGTAGAATGTTTTTGGCCAGTGTTCGTACAAATCTTGTGACACTGTCTTATGTCCAGAAAATTCCCAACTCCAGATGAAAAGAAATGATAGCTGAAAATGGAATGAAGAGTCTCCATGAAATAATGGCGCACTCAGTCATGCATGCACTGCTGCCACCCAGTCCCCAGAATTATTGTGCACACCCAAAAATGCTGCTGTCATATGCCCAGAAAATTCCCAACTCCAGATGAAGAGAAATGATAGCTGAAAATGGAATGAAGAGTCTCCATGAATTAATGGCGCACTCAGTCATGCATGCACTGCTGCCACCCAGTCCCCAGAATTATTGTGCACATCCAAAAATGCTGCTGCATATGCCCGGAAAATTTCCGACTCCAGATGAAGAGAAATGAGAGCTGAAAATGCAATTTCATGTTAAGCTTATTGACCAGACTGGGCTGATGGACAGTGTTTTGCCAAATGATGTGCTAGAAGGATGACCCGACCATTGAGTTAATTGTCCTTGATGATGTGATAATAATGTTGGTTGTCCAAATTCTGCTGCACTGACCCCAACATGAAGGATGCCCTTTGTGTGGACACTAATACTACCCTTGGTAAGTTAATGTACCTGTCACCATTATGTTTTCCACAGAACCTGACCTTAAATGTTTCATACATATATATATATACATTTTTCTATATATACACGTAATCATTGCAGTTTTTTGTATCACAGGTCATATAGTCGAACTTGTGATGCACATTTCTTGGCTTGAAGAGGAATGTTGGCTTTGGAATACTGTCAAGCCAGTGAAAGTAAGTATTTTTTTTTGGAGGGGGGGATCATTTGGAAGCAATTTTCATTAATGGTTTCTTTTCTGTAAATTCTTTATAGGTTTTCCATGCATCATCCAGTCCAGTACTGATGGTCATGATTCATACTAGTTCTTGCATGTGTGTCCCAGGGTGTGATGGTGAACTTGTTGTTTGAAAGGACCAATGGCAGCACACAGCATCAAAACGTTTCCTGCAAAAACAAAAAAACAAGAAACTATTAGTACAGTACTTGATTGCAGTGACACATTTTTTTTAAAGTGTGGCTGTTCCTGTCATTTATCCAAAGTAACAGATAGCAAGCTGTCAGACAGTTGGCCACAACAAGACCAAATAAATTCACAGTCACAAATTTAGTATGGGTAACCCATATACTGTCCCGACTCCCAACGTCTTAACTAAAGTTAGATTTTAAAAGACATCTCTTGTCATGTCGCGACCTGCATAAAACGTTCAACACCGCCATGGCTGCTGCAGCAATACAGTGTCAGATATGCATGACAAATCTATTATGTGACTTACATATCACCTACTTAATATGATTTGAACTCTTTTGAAAAAATGAACTGCAAAAAACACCTTATGAAATAAAATTGATATACTTACTGGAAATCGATATCCTACAGGTGGTTGTGGACAGTAGTGCATTACTATAGTTCTCTAGTCCAGGAGAGTGCTTGAAACTTTTAACCTGTAAAAGAGAAAATAAGTTGACCACATGTGTTCTTACCTGCATCTCAGATATGCAACAGGAAGCATAACACAGCTCAAGGAAGTTCCAAAAATAGTAAACATACTCACTGTAAAGTATTGATAGTAAGAAGCCTCGCAGCTGTGGCTGTTGGATGGAGTCTTCCTCCATATGCCATGGCAAAGGAAGGCACAGGATGGAAAACAATCACTTTCCTTCTGAATGAGATAGTATCTTGCATATTTATCTGGCAGTGGTTCACTGGTGGTGGTCATACAGGGGCACATGATGACATTCCTTCGCTATCTGGTGGCTTTGGCTAACAGTGGTTTTCTAGTGGTGGTTATGGGGGCACATGATGGCATTCCCTCTTACTATCTGGTGGCTTTGGTTAACAGTGGTTTTCTGGTGGTGGTCATGAGAGGGGCACATGATGACATTCCTCTCACTATCTGGTGGCTTTGGCTAACAGTGGTTTTCTGGTGGTGGTCATGGGGGCACATGATGACATCCCTCTCACTATCTGGTGGCTTTGGCTAACAACAGTTTTCTGGTGGTCATGGTCAATGGTCATGGGAACAGCTGCAGCCTAGAACACATTCCCTATCTCTGTCAGAGCCACACAGGTGGGTGGCAGGTGGGATATAGTATGTATTGTGTTACAGTATTTCACTCTCAGAAGTAATACAGAGGTGGGGAAGGTAAAATAGAAGGACTGTGAATTTACTTGTGCCAGATTGCCAATATGACATATGAATTTGAGTCATTCTGAGTGGGACACTGATTTAACGTTATGAAAAACAAAACATGTACCATGGAAAAAATGTGACAGCCTTTTAACCACTTCACTTAAAACCTACCATCAACCTCAACATCATCATCATACAGGAAGTTGCCCTCGTGAGTTACCAGTGTCTGAATTGTGCCCACTAGGGATTCTTTCTCCATGATGTCATCATCTTCCTCAATGGCAGGCCATTTCATGCTGCCAGTGCCACCAGGATGGTCCATTTCTCCCCCCATATAACCACAACCATGACCATACCGGGGTACAAATACAGAGATTGCAGTTTGAGCTGGTATGTGCCCCTCATTCATTTTTATGAATGTTAGCAAGTTGACATTTGAAGGAGAGAGGTTTGTATGATGATCCTGAACTATTGCACCCGCAGAACTGAATACCCTCTGACACTTACACTGGAGGGTGGGCATGTCAGGTACTTAGTGCCACTGAGGTCAGCTCTGGCCATTCACTGACCTTTCCACTCCGTATAAAGAGGATCATCAATTACTGACAGATGCCTGCTTTCAGCCAAATATGAGTTAACCATTTGCTGTGCTGCACAAAGTCCGGTGGTTGATTCATCATCCTGTTCTCCAGATTCATTGATGTCACAAATCCAGCCTTGGGACAAAGCACCCCAAAGTAGGTTAATGGCAACTGGTTTTGATGACAGACCACCTGGAACTGCAGCTGCCTTACAGGATGTGCTTGATACTACTCCAAACTGACCTTCAGCCTGGTTATGCTGCTGAGGTTTGCTGACCTTGGCACGTGACTTCTGTGCCCCATGAAGCAAGCACACCAGTTGCCCACTGACATTTTTAACCTGTTCGGGCCCTCCTTCCAGTAGTGAGACAATTCCACGTTTGTATCATAGGTCCATCATTGTTGCTATTGCAAAATTGTCACTGTGCTGAATGCTCAAGATGTGCATATTGTGGTTGAATAATGTCAGGATGTGTTTCAGCAACACACTGCTAGCACAGTGTGTTTCTGACACACACAGTACCAGAAAAGGTCAGCGCCAAAAGGCTGGCCTTCAGGAAATATAAGGGAACGCAGCAGGATGAAGATAGGGAGGCATACCAAACTTCCCTAAGGGAAGCAGGAAAGGCAGTAAGGCAGGCAAAGGTACAAACCGAGAAAACACTAGCACGAACAGCAAAAGAAGGTGACAAGACTTTCTATAGATGCATTAGTGAAAGGAGAAAGTCCAGAGGGGGTATTGCTAAGATCCAAGTGGATAAGGGAGCACATGAGGAGGAGGACCATGTAAAAGCATCTCTCCTAAATAGATACTTCTGCTCAGTATTTACTGAAGAGAAGGTAGGGCAGGGCCCACAGCTCAGCACCATGGACACAGGAAGGAGGGAGGTGTGCACTAGACCATTCACAAACGAAAGGGTCCTACAAGAGCTCAATAAGCTCAGGGTGGACAAGGCAATGGGACCTGATGGCATACATCCCAGGGTAGTAAAGGAGCTAAGGGTGAAACTAGCAGAGCCATTATCAGAACTGTTTAGTGAGTCTTTGAGCACAGGAGAGGTCCCAGAAGACTGGAGAAGGGCTCATGTGATCCCGCTCCACAAGAGTGGTAGCAGGGAGGAGGCAGAGAACTACAGACCAGTCAGTCTTACCTCACTAGTGGGCAAGCTTACGGAGACACTCCTTAAAGAAAGGATAGTGCAACACCAGGAATCCATAGGAGCACAGGATCCAAGATAGCATGGGATTACAAAAGGAAGGTCCTGTCAAACTAATCTCCAAGATTTATTTGACTGGGTAACCAGAGTGGCGGACCAAGGGGGAGCAGTTGATGTTGCCTACCTTGACTTCAGCAAAGCTTTCGATACTGTTCCACATAGAAGATTGATTAATAAGCTGGGTAGGGTCGGGGTGGGTCAGATGTTGGTCAACTGGGTGGAAAACTGGTTTACAGGCAGAAAACAGAGAGTGGTGGTAAACGGTATACAGTCAGAAGAGATGCAAGTCACAAGTGGGGTACCTCAGGGATCAGTTCTGGGGCCAGTCCTCTTCAATATCTTCATCAGTGACATTGCAGATGGATTGGAGGGTAAGGTTTGTCTATTTGCAGATGACACCAAGATCTGCAACAGAGTAGATTATCTAGATGGGTTGGGCAGAATGAGAAGAGATCTGGATAAACTAGCAAAATGGTCGGAAAAGTGGCAACTGGGGTTTAACGCAAAGAAGTGCAAGATCATGCACATAGGGAAGAGAAACCCTGAAGCCACCTGTAGGCCGGGAGGGGAGTTGCTGGCAGTCACAAGGGAAGAAAGAAACTTGGGCATCATCATCACCGATGACCTGAAATCATCCAAGCAGACCACTAAAGCAGTAGGTAAGGCTAGAGGATGTTGGGGTGTATTAGTAGGATATCATGTCAGTAGAGGAGAGTAATAATCCCTCTTTACAAGACACTGTTAGGCCCCATCTGGAGTACTGCATGCAGTATTGGAGCCACACCTTCACAAGGACATTAACCAAATTGGAGGCAGTCCAGAGAAGGGCAACCAAATGGTGCAGGGACTGCATCAGAAACATATGAGGACAGATTAACTGAGCTCAATATGTATACCCTAGAGCAAAAGAGGAGAGAGGATATGATTGAAACATTCAAACACCTTAAGGGCATTAACAAAGTGAAAAATTCTAACATGTTTCAATATAAGAAAAATAGCAGGACAAGAGGACACAACATGAGATTAGAGGGAGGCCGATTAAGGTGTAATGTGAGGAATTTCTTTTTCACAGAAAGGGTGGAGGATGCATGGAATGGCCTACCTCGGGAAGTGGTGGATATGAATACAGTGCAGGGCTTCAAACAGGCATGGGATAGGCATAAGAGAGCAATACAGATGAGTATGAATAGATAGGCCATTGACACAGAAAAGGCCAGTGGCACATTCATAAGGTAGAAAAAGAAATGGGCAGACTGGAGGGGCCTTGCGGTCCTTATCTGTCGTCAACTTCTATGTTCCTATGTTTCTACAGGCTCCGGAACCATCAAGACTATGCTGTAGATTCAGCAATGTCTGCCTCAACACCCGCAGCAGTGGTATTGATTGGCTGATTGAGGCAGACTCGCCACTCACTGCCTGTGTGGTGTGCTCAAAAGGCCTCAACATTGTTATAACAGAGTTCATGAGGTGCCACTGTTCAGTTGTGAGAGACATGGAGGCCTCAGAAGTGTCACTGCTAGTATGCATGATGAGATATTCAGAGATTGCTTTGTATTGTTCATACTGTAAAACCTCTCTGCCATCTATTAAGTGGAGTTCCACGGGGTGACAACTTCCAACTTGAGGCGGTGCTGCAGGAGGCTGTTTTGGATCTCTAGCTACTGAAGTTGGTCACGGGCCTTTGCAGAGCCTAAAAGTGTGAACAGATATGGCGGCAACTGTCAACATTTCCTTTTATCAGGGTGCTGCAGAAACTCCTGAACCATCAGATTTAAACAGTGGGCCAGCATGGAAATCGAACAAAGCCACCATTCATGACACTTTTAATAACATTTGACCCATTGTCACTTGCTGTAAATCCAGCTCTCAGGGACGGGGGTTCAGCCACTCATCAATTTCAGTCAGTAGCAAGTCCAGCATGTTTTCACCAGTGTGGGAACAGGCCACACTGTACACTGCAAGCATTTCATCCTGTCAAATTCCTGGAAGATTGCTACCATGACAGTCTGCCTTACTACACTAATTATTCACACTACCACCAGCACAAACAACCCCTGGAACCTGTGCCCAATGTGCAGTTATACACAAATATGAACTCCCGGCTGTTTTGCAACTTGTCCACATATCCATACTTAAATGGATGAATGGAGAGGAGAAATGTTGAAGGGCATGTTTTACAGAGTTGGCCACAGTATGGTATAATTTGGGGATAGCACGGGTGGAAAAGTATATCCTGGAAGGGACTTTCCATTTTGGACAGTCATGTGCTGCAAACTGCCAGAATCCAGAATTCTAAAGAAAGGAGAACAGAAAAGATCAATTCCCAGAAATTCAGCTACAGCAGCATCAAGTTCAGCTGACACTGCATGATTGGGTGGGTACTTCAGGTTATGGGTAAAAACACCTCCAACGTGGGCTGACTTGCACTTTTGCATGGGTGTGACAAATGTCTGCTCTGTGAATGGATGGGGTGGGGTGTGTATGTGTGATGAAGAGGGCTGCACAGGTGACAAATCCACAAATTAAGTTATTTTCCCATTTTACATACAGGGGTTGATGCACCACTTGCACTAGACATACTGCATTGACCACCACCAACAGCACTGCTACTCTGTCCACCACTTGACAAGATTTCTAAATCATAATCCTCCACCTCATCATGCCTATAGTAATCCTCTGCTGTTATTTCATCACTACTGCAGATATTCCTACTTGATCTTACACTCATGGAAGGGGATAACATGCTCAGTAAGGTTGATGATGAGGGTGAATGCCCCACTATGGCATTAGCTGCCATCTGGTGCCAGGTCCACAGTGCCATGTGCCTGTTCTTAAGATGTGTATGCTGTCCCTCTGCCTAGATGATTCCCCTTTACCTCGATTCATATGCACATGGCAAAGCTGACAGCTTGCAACTGACTCATCATTTGCATCTTGGACAAAAATCCCAAACAAGGGATCGTGATCCCCTACTTTTAACATGTCCCTGATGCTGCTTATTGGAGTCTGTTTTTTTTAACACCTGAAATGGGGGGTGTGCGACATGATTTTTCAGGCTGGACATACTTGGACTCCAACTGACCACAACGACTACCTATGATTATTACTAGATTATCATCATCATCATCATCTCAACTGGAACCACTAAATTACAATATTTTTGAGGGAGGGTATTTAACGCCAACAGACCCAGACACAACCACCTTGACTTTCTTTTTCTCTGGATCCCAACAGGGGTCACTGACATCATCATCATATTCATCAATATCATCCGCATCCACATTTTCAGCTTGGATGCTGTCATGTGGAGAACATGTTACAACCACAGCAACATCATCATCATCATCACCCATTATTTTTGCACCACACTTTTGAATCATTGAATGGCAAAGGCATGACCTCAACCATGGTGGAAGAAATGTGACTGTGAGTTATCATCGCCATGATCAGAATAATGTTCAACTACCATGGGGATGTTAATGGAGAGTATGAGATCATCTACACTGTCAGTCACAGCTTTAGACTCAACTATATTTTTTGAAATGGTTAACTGGTCAGAAGTGGAGCTTGAAGCAGCAATACTCATGCCAGCAGAAACTGCACTAACACCACCAGCTGGGACAACATCATCTCCTCCAACTATGAGTGAAGCTACAGATTGCGCTGTAAAAACATTGATGGATAAATCCTTTACTGACATCAGCAGCTATGCACTTCTGCATACTACGATGCCCATGGACAATCTTGTCACTGGCAGCAGTACCATGGCTAGAAACAGCTTTGCTTGCACATCTCTTTGTAAGCATTTTGGGGATCACCAAGAAAAGTGTAAACAAATGTTGATTCCTGAATTTTCAGTCTGGGCCAGTGGATGTGAAGCCAAAAAAAAACAACTGTGGTTTGCAGATGGAGATTGGGTACTAAACAGATGTAAAAGCACAGACAGATTAAGATTGCACTGCGCAATCAAGAAGAGATGCAGACGCAAAGTCACAACAACACCTTAACTACTGCTCATGATTCACAATCCAATCTGGAAACGAATACTTTTAACCAGTTGGGGGTGGGGGGAGGAAACAGTGCACTGCAGTAACAGTCCAAAACCAAGATACCACAAAACAGTGCAAAATCATGCTGGTGCAGTGGAAAGCAGGTTCACACTGCTGCAATTACTCTGTGCACAATAAAGGTGTCTGATTTGTTGTACGCATCACACACACTCACACACACACTACAAGCAATGTGTAGCAAATTGAATATTTCAGTAATATAACCAAATCTTTTAAACAAACTGAAATTATGCACTGCTGCACCACAACAATCAGCCAAAAAGTCAAGAATTATTTAAAATATTACTGAGTGTACATTAACACAGTTATGCAACAAAAATATTACCAAACCACAAAGACTGCCTTTTTCTCCCAGTTAATCTATCTACACCACAGATACACCCCTCCAAAGCACACTTCAAGTGTCTGTCAGTACACAGTCTGAATGTTCTAGATTAACATTCAAACTCCACCCACAAACAATAAGCACTCAATGATATGAGCACAGGAGGGTTTCCTACAGTCACTGTACTAAATTGTGAGCAAAGAAAAATGGCTCAAAAGGCTTTTTTCACAGCTTTTAGAGAGTTTGAATTGCAGAGCTCCAAGAGCAAACTGTCTCCAGCTACCACTACACACACACTACACAGAACTGAGGCTGTGCAGAACAATCTAGAGCCCAAGTGACCTGCAATCCCATGAATCACTGCAAAATTCACCTTGGAGCTCAATTACAAGGTGATGTGATGTGAAGTATATCGATTTCTATGTACTTCACATTAAAATTGGCACATAAGTGGTTGGGGGAAGGTGAAGTAACACGAAGTCCATTGAAATCAATGACTTCGAGTTCCTCATTATGACACAAAGTACTCCACTTTGAGTTGTGGAATACTTCGTGGATTCCTCATTACTCCGCGAATTGCTTTGAGGAGAGAATTTTGGTCACTTTACCCACCACTAATCACAAATATCAGGAAATATCTGAATGTATCTTTGGCTGCAACTGTAAATTTTACATGTTATGACTCAAAACTGCTAGACAGATGTTTACTAAACTTTTTGAGTTTGTTGATTCTGCTACAAAGGTTGCTCTTTTCAATTTTCACATCACTGCAACAAAAGATAACTGAGTTATAAGACACTGAAATATTAATTTATGATTATGACATGATCAGTAGAGAATTTCAATTTACAGTATTTAAAAATGGGTTGTAAATATCCTGCTACTAATTGGTTAAATAGGTTCCAAAACCCATGTACTAATCTCCTTGAAATACTTAGGTTGGAACAAGATCATGCAGTGGAATTGGAATTGATAAATCACATATAGAATCATGACCCCATTTTGCATCCCTGATTGACATCACAAACATGACTGCCACTTTTACTCACTTAAAACCTTCCACTAAGACCTAAAATGCTAATTTCCTTTAAATTAAAAAAAAAAGAATAAACAGCATTTCCTTGCATGATCCCCTCTTTACACTTTATGCCCCCTCCTTATACTGCACACATCAACAAATAAAAACAATGAAGTACTGTTCACAATGCCTTTAGTTTTTTTGGTGACCATGAAAAATCTTCATACTATCCTTTCCAATTTAAAAGGGCTATCTCTGCTGCTTTCACTGACACAGATAGCATTCCACACAAAGCCTTCTGTTGTGTGTGAGGTGTAAACAAGGTGGCAGAGGAACTCTGTATAAGTTTAAATGCCTATAATACTTGATACACAGTCATTCAAACTATTGAATGTCTGAAAAGCAGATGATGGATTGGTGGGGAGGTGCCTTTTCAGGTTACTTTCAATAAAAGAAAAAAATTCAGTTGAAGAAAGTTGTAATATTTGAATGTATTCCTAAGTCTATATATTTTATACAGTAAGTGCATTGCCATATTTCAGGTTGTTGGTTGTCTGTGGTTAATGCACTTCCAGGTGCTTGAGGTACTCAGTACAAATGTCTCAAGCCTCACATGCACCTAGGCCTGCATTAACCCCAGGAACAAAGTTCTGTAATGTCTTATTGCTTACACAAGACATAGAAATCCAGTGCACTCTTATAAATCTGACCCAAAATGTGTTTTGGGTTTGAGCTGCTGAAACACATTTCGTGTTAGATTTGCAACCTGCCAGATATGTTGATGTGAGGTGGGGTGGAGACATGGCAGCCTTGAAAATGTGGGCCAACATAGCCAAAATTGCCCCAAGTTATGAATAAAAATAGAAAGAAATACACTAAACAGAATAAAAAAATGCTTACATGCATATGCATGCACAGTATACATTGCTGAGGACTTTGTTTTTTCCCCAGGTTTTTTTTTTTATCTACTGGTAGAGGAATGCATTGAGGGATTCATAACATAGGACGTTAAGGATCATAATGAGGGATTTTTGGCATGGGTGTAGGGAGAAGGGTGGAGTGGGTTCTTGAAGGTGGGCAAGGGTGGGGGGTTAAGTACATGGTGCAAGTGAGGGGGTACTAGCAGTGGAGTTGATCACCCACTACCGAGGTAGTGAGAAATCAATCAGACAGGAGGGAGGGAGGAGGGGTACCAGCATTTGGGATGGCACCAGCTCCCAGTGTATTCAAATATTTGGCAGATTTATGGGAGCAAAGGGGTATCTGTGACAGGACTGCAATCTAGTATAAGTGTATTCAGAGAGTGGGTAGGCAGGAGGAGGGTATCTGGCAGCAGTGCTGGGTACCTGCCAACGGTGTATTCAGAGATTGGGAAGGTGAAAGGGAGGGGATAGCAGCAGTGGAGTTGGGCCCATTCTACTATTGCATTCAGTGACCAGGTGTGAAGGGGAGGGATACCGGGAGCAGGGGTTGGGCATGCATTCATAGACTGGGTGGGTGGAAGGGCAGTAGGGTACCAGCTGTGGAGCTAGGCACCTTCCACTTGTGCACCCAAGACTTAGCAGGCATGAGGAGGAGGGTATAACAGCTGTGGGTTTGGGCACCCACTACTCTTGTATTCAGAGCTCGGGTGGGTGGGTGGGAGGAGGGGGCTAATGGTGGTTGGGGCACCTGCTGCTGGTGTCTTTACAGATTTTTCAGGAAGGGAGGGTACCAGCAGTTGATTTTGACACCTGCCACTGGTGTGTTTACACATCAGGTGGGTGGGAGGGGTACCAGCAGCAAGGTTGGAAACTTACCCCAGCAAGCTGTGGACAGAAGGTGCCATTTTCATGGCAAGTAAGAGACACAAACCTAAGTCCTGTAAACTGATTTAAAGTCATGGGAATGGGCTGCTGTTTATGTGAAACACAACCTTCTGAAAAGAATGTTGAAGTTTTGTGTGCATGAATGAAATGGGATTTTCTTTTCTTAATATTTTAAAATCTGAACATTTTTCAGTAAAGCTGCCTATCACAGGCACCTCCTTGAGTCAAACTATAATGAACCTGAAAGTTTCAGGTGTCAACTGTCAGGCATTTGTGAGCTATAGGTGAGCAAAAGAGTCTTAAAAATATATTTATATGAAATTCCAACCCATTAGAACTTTTAAGCTACTGAATTGATCATTACCAAATGGTCGGGGTCCAAAGATCCTAGGACCAAAAGCACAGATGCTAAATTTCAGGCCCAGGAAGGAACACTCACTGTCAATGCCATCATGCTCCAAACCAAGAGCTCATGTTATACAAGGAAAGCCACACTCACAGCAATGCAGGCTTACTAGTTGAAGAGGAAGTGATCTTCCTAATGCTTGGGCCCAGCCCGGGTGTCTTTTCTCCACCACTTCCTTTCAAAACTGAAATAAAATACAAGTAAGCCTGTTTTTACCGAGTGTGTTGCTTTCTTTGTATTCCATCAAGGGATTCTTGCATTATTGCAGTGTATATTTAGATGTTTAACATAGAACAATCCTTGTAATGCTAATAATAGTGGCACTACCTTACTGCTATAATATACTGTATGCCTTGCTTCTTCTATGTACTGTAGTATCTTATATTTGTATTTGTTTCATTTTTCCTAAAAAAAAAATTGGTTGCCTGTTGTCTGCCAATGCCCTGTAAAGTGCCAACTAAGTGCTGCTGTTTTCTCCTTGCCCACTGCAGTGCAGCCTAAGCTGCATGCAAAAAAAAGAAAGTCTTTTAAGGTATAAAAAGTTCACACTTTTAACAGTTCTTCACAAAATTTCTATAGCAAAAAGGTTTTGCTAATCCAAATGAATCAGTATAGCTGCAATCCGTAAAATTAGCAGCAAAGGTAGCAAAATGAAAATGATGTCCCCCTACCCCCAGCTGAACAAAGGGATGCACTGTGAAAGAAAAACAGCTCAATCACCCTTTCAAACTACAGAAGAATAGCTTCTAACTTAATAAATGCACCCCATGCAATCCTGTACTGTCTTTTAATATTGCCAACTGTATTTTCTGTCTGAATTGCTTTCCTTAACAGACTGCACAGAGCTCTGAAAAAGAAAATATTTCTCTCTCCCTGTCTCACAGTCATGGCTGCCAATGTTTGTGTTGTGATATGCCTTCTATTAAAACCTGACATGTGATATTCTTCAGTAAAGGTCAATCATGTCTCTCACTATGACACATAAATGCATCTCTGAGCAAGGGATTCTGAAGAGAAAATGGTATGTATCAACTCATCTTCCAGCATATGATTCCACCTCCTCTATCTATTTGGCCCATTTGGGATCATACTGTATCTCAACTGTGGGCTGATGGAGTCAAGTGATCCTTGCGGAAGCAAAGCCCTCAAACTTTAAGAGAGAAAGAGAGCCTCAGTGCACCACAAACAACTCCCATGGAGAGTCAGGAGAGACACTGAGTGTGGTGGATTACCACACAGTGTCTCACCCCACTCACATCCAATGCCAGCACAGTGCAATATAAGTTGTTAGTGCTGGGTGATAGGAGAGATAAAAAAACTCTTAATTGGCATTTGATAGCTTTATTTCATCACTCTTCAGTTGGTCTTCCTTGACTATTCCCAGGATGATCACAAAATTCCATTTGATAGGGACAGGATATCTCCCATCCTGCCTATGCTTCAGGGTTGTTGAGAGCTTTCCCAGTGGGTTGTGATCCTCTGGGTAGTTTCTCTAGAGCCAAGGGATTGCAGCCTATGAAGCTGGTGGGAAAGTAGTAGTCTATCAAAATAGAAGAATGAGTAGATATGCAATAGGAATGGGGATAAAAGTGATTCAAAGAAGAAACCAAATGCTGTAGCAGTGTGGGGCTGGGGATGGCTGAGTAGAGTTGGAAGGGTACTAGGGACCAATAGAAGAATAAATAGAGTTTAAAACAAATGTTGTTATATAGACACTAAAATAAATATTTAAATGTTAGCCTGCTGTGAAAGTTATCTCAGTGTATATTGCAAATAAAATCCTTTTGGCAAGAACCTAAAGTATTTTCAAAGGATCTAGTGTCCAACATTAGTTATATGTGAATACACTGAGCAAACCTACAAGGGATGAAGGCAATCAAAGTAGTGTAAGGGAATAGATTGGCAGAAGTTACATGATTCTTGTGCATATCAGATTAACATGGCCATATTTTGAACTACAGTTCTCAAGCAAGTAAAGGGGCAGAATACCTGAATCACACTGCCAAGCAGGCAAAGTGGCACAACCAGCTGTGCCTCCAAAACACTGGGGTTGCAAGTAAAACATTTTATGCTCCTGTCCATTCATTTAATGGGCCAAATGTGACACCTCTTCTTCAAGAGTACCCAAGTATGCCAATAAGCATTACCAGTGGCATCATTTCCCCCAAATCATAGCAGTTGTAAAGTTTCCATCTACACCATTGTTTGTATAATCAACTTCTGAAGACACTTTAATTAAGGGGTTCATAGGGATTATGATGGGCATCATAAGGGTCTCTACTGTACTTCAACCCCTTGCAATCCCAAAATGACACATCTGAGCATACTAGACTACGTTTCTCAGAGAGTTTAATCAGTTCTTACTGCTGGACATAAGTGTTCCCAAACAAACCCTCCTTCAGTCCCCTTCCCTTTAAATTTACTTTTGTTTATAATTCCTGGTTTCCTACAGAAATCCTGTTTTCTGCTGAGGATATAGAAATTGCAAGGAGAGTGGGTGTAAATGGATGTAGTAAACATGGTACAACTGAACCCTCACAGTCCCTTAGCAGATGTACTGTACATTTGCTTTTTAATGCACCAGAGTTTTCTGACCTTCATCTGAGGTTAGATCATATCAATCCCTCACCACAGGTTCCAGGCTGATGGATAAGAAGCAAATCACTACAATGTACTTTTATTGATGTGCTGTATAAAGCCATAAATGGGTTAGGCCCTTCATATCTCCATTATCTTTTGACCCCCTATTTGGAAACCAGAGCTACTTACTCAATAGGATTGGGGCTTTAAAATATTTCAGCTTCACACAGAACATCAGCAAGCAACCATGCTTTGCAGTTGTAGACCACAGGGCATGGATTTATTAAACATAGTATATGCCAAGTCCCACAGTCCTCAGTAGATATAGTATGTGAGGCTTCTGGCCCCATCTGGAAGGGTGGTCAGAGCAACCCTCAGTACAAGTTCAAGGCTGACTGACAGTTAGGCAGTGAATCACTGCAAGATACTTTTATTGACATGTAGAACCTTAAATGGGTTGGGCCTTTGTATCTCCATTAGCTTTTGACCACCTAATAGACAATTAGAGCTACTAATTCCACAGGGTAGGGGCTTTAAATATTCTAGCTTCATGCATAAAATCATCAACCAACCAAGCCTTGTGGTTGCAGCCCTGCCTTCTGCAATTCTCTTACTGACATACACCTGTCACCAACAGTAAATAGTTTTAAAAGGCAGCTTAGGTGTTACTTATTTAATCAAGTATTCTTATAATGTTTTTGTTTTAAATGTAACTTTTACTGCAGGTTGATTTTGTTTACTTAAAATAGGGTAAGTGCAAGGCACAAATACCTTTTTCAAGGACAAGAACATATGACAGTTTTACAAACAGAAGATAAAACACATAAAGCATGCAAGATAAATATGCAGATAAATATGCAATCAGACACATACACACACACACACGCACGTACATATACACACACACACATTCTATTAAAATATTACATAGTTTGCAAAAGGCAAATTTTAGTACATGTCTGAAACAGGATATGAGTTATTAATACTGATTGTAGATGCTGCTAATGAATTAAAAATTAGGGCAAATTATAAAAAATATGTTTTGGCCAATGGAAGTCCTTATTCTAGGTACAGAAATTGACAATGCATAGATGACCGAGACAGTAGTAATATGATTTTAAAATGGAATGAAATGTAATGGGAGCACAATCCATGATCACCTTCTTAATGAAAATCACTGTCTGTAGAGGCATCTCTGACCCAGTGTGAACCAACCTGTTGGACTATAAAATACACAATGATGGATACGACATGGCAAATGTGTTGCAAATCATACTACCTGATTAAAGAGAGTCCTCATTCTGGACAACAACCTCTCTCATCGAATAATACAATAGAATACCATAGTCAAATACCAGAAGGAGAAAGCTCTGAGACAGGAGTACCCTTGTTGAAGGAGTGAATAATGAATTTAATTGGTGTAAGGATCCCAATCTTTGGTGTACTATTTCTACCACAGAATTGATTTGTTGATCCTAGGAGAGAGAGAGAGAGAGAGAGAGCTCTCCAGGGTGAGGCTGAGATATGTGAATTCCCCTACTTGCTCAATTTCCACTCCAAGTTTTGAAGACTTGCTAAACTGGATTTTAATAATTCCCTCAAGTCAGGAAAACTAGGGCCACTCATGAGGATCACTTCATAATCAGCATAAAAAAACATCTTAGTTGAGTAGGATACGGAATGAGCCATCGGGAGTCAGTGATGTCAACACTAACATGGCGCTCTGAATGCTAAGGTTGTGTGGCTGCACTGCAAGCTCGCCATAAAGAATTTTTGCAAGTTTTGCTGTTTCTTTTTCTCCTCTGCAAATGTAACTTGTGGTGGTAAACAAGGTAAATATTAACTCTTAACTGTTTTCTCTCCTTTCTACTAGATTATCGCCTGTGCAAATATGTCGAAACCTGCAATGGCGCTTCTGAACGCCAAGACAGCAAGGATGCCGAGATTGAATCACAGCAGAATAAGTGACTTAAGCTACCAAAACAACAGCGCAAAGAGAAGCAACAACCTGAACCCTCTCCCGCAACTGAAGAGCCACATACATGATTCCAGCAGCTAAAAGTTAACTTTACTTTGGCTCACCTTAGGCCCTTGCTATCGACGATCTCTGTACAGACTCCATATGGGCAAGATTCCACACCTGCTGCAAAAAAGTTACAAAGCAACTCTGATGGTTTTAAGGAGGAGTCAAGCTCCAAACTACCTGAAAAGCCTTCTTTAGAAACTGAGGAGCAGCAGTATGCAACAGCTGATGAGGATGATGGAATGTCAGGTACTGAACGCCAAACTGCTTTTGATAACTTTAATGCCTTACCATCGGGGGGCCCTGTGTGTCTTAACCTGCATAGTGGAGCTGATATACCTAATATGAGCAAAAAAGCCGATTACTCTGAAAAGGGGGATAAAACTCCAGATGAAATAGAAACAATACTGGGATTGACTTTACAAAATGCCTGCTCTATGCCTTTGCAACCTACTCTCAATTTGAGCAAGTATGCCATCAATATGAACATATTTCTTCAATTCAAAGCTCAGATTAGTGAAGAAATTCAGTCGGGGTTTTTAGGCATTAAAAACTCGCTGACGAATATCTCCGCGGCACTAATGGATATAACTTCACAATTACAGAACTTATCTATATGAACTGATAATGCTGAACAACGAATTAGTGACCTAGAAGATAGCAACAAACCCTTACAAGATTCTACACTGCTCCATACTAAACTAATAAATGAACTACAGATAAGAATAAATGCTCTTGAGGGCAGATCAAGAAGACAGAACATAAAACTAATAGGTGTACCAGAAAGCACAGAAGGGAGCACAGATTCTGTAACTTTTTTTAAAAAGTTTCTTACAATGGCTATGGGCAGGTCATATCCAGACAATAAAATCATTTTGGATACAGCCCATTGTGGTGGACCCCCCCAGCCTTGCTTAGGATGCACCTTTAAAACCTAGGCACATCTTTGTCAAACCTCACTATTTCTCTGACGGAGAAGATATCTTAAGACAAGCTCATGTCAGCAAAGGACTTATAAGTGAAGGCATTAGGTTTTCTGTCTACCCAGACCTAAGCATGGCCACTTCACAGTCTTGTCAGGTCTTTGACCATGTTAGACAACTATTGCAACAAAAAAAGCATCCAATATGCACTGTTACATCCTGCAAAAATTTGCTTCTTTTTACGTGGCAGAACTGAAATTTGTGACAACCCAAAAAAAGCTGAAGAATTACTAACTAAAAATATGTGCTATCAAAGCAGCTCTGAGAAGCTGAAGTGATGATAGATGGGAAGTGAGATGACTATGGGCAAAATGGATTGAATATGACTGCATACAAGAATCGGGGGGAAGGGGAGATGGAGGATGATATCTTATACTATAAATACATGGGTCATGCAGCATAACTGTAATTTCTTTTTCAAGGGGGTGCAGGAAAAAACTGGAACTAGGGGATGTTTTCTTTTTTTTTTTTTTTTTTTTCTGCTGAATTTTCTGCATCTCTTCTCTCTACAGCTACGAGATATAGAAAATTTGATGTAATAACAATCTTTGGCTATATGATAAGAGAATAGTTAAACATGTTTTTGAACCAGTACTTCAATGAATAGCAAAAGCAGAAGAGTGCTGTGATGCAAAGTTGATATAATATAGTGTTAATAATCAGCAATTTAACAGTTAGTAGCTTGTCATGCAAAAACCAAACCTAGCTAAGGAAATTTTGCCATCATGTTGGATGGATGGGACATTGCTCAGGTGCTTGGGATATATACAATGGTTATAACAAATGTTCAGTTGTTTCAATCTCTAGCACTAAAGCAAAAGGGGGGATGTACTATGGTTATTGGCACAACTGTTTTTACATTTATAACAGGGGAGGGGGATTCACTGGCTCATTTGTATATACAAGTAGTATGGTAAATATATGTACTTGGATTAGCAGATATAAAACTTGGTTATTGCTAATGTCTTGTATTTTTGGGTCATAACAGAGATATTGACATTGTATGTAAGTCTATATAAACAAACTGAGAGATGGCATTATCAATATTTTCTTTTAAAAAGTAAATGGATAGTCCACTTAGAGTAGCCACATGGAATGTAAAGAGTCTACTAGACAGAACCAAGGCACAAAAAATATTTAATTTTGTGGATAAGCATAACATTCAGTGTATTTTCTTTCAAGAGACTTGGTATAACACAGTGGTTTATGCTCTGAGCTGCAAATCTGGTGACATCCAGCAGACCAGACCTGGGTTTGCATCCCACAGCTTCCACTTGCAGACTGTGTGACCCTGAGCAAGTCACTTAATTTCCTGTGCTCCCAGGTCGCACCTGTAAAAAGCTTTCAGCTTAGTGTGCTAGTCCTGGTTAAATAACTAATGAAAAAAAACTAACTTGTTGAATGATAACTTTAGATTTTACTCAGGGCCCAGGCCTAAATTCTCCCTATAGCAACAATGCCAGAGGAGTTGCAATCTTTCTTAAAAAAAGGCTCAGGATTTACCTTTGGACATCATAAGAGAGATCTAAATGGACAATACATTATCACTGAAATTTATCAAGTCCAACAGCAATTTACATTCGTTAACGTCTATAGGCCTAATGAACTCTTTCCCAATTTTTTCAATGAAATGTTTATGGAAATGGCCAATTTTGAAGCTCCATTGATAATGGCAGGTGATTTTAATACTGCCTTAAATCCTACCATAGATAAATTCTCAGTCTGTATGGAAAGACTATCAACTAATGCAAGTCCCATTAAACAATTCTGAATGATTATAATTTAATTTATCCCTGGTGCCTTAAATATCCAAACAAAAGACAATATTCTTTGTTTTCCATTCCGCACCAAAATTATTCACGGCTTGATTTTTTTTGGTTACTGAAAGTATTGTCTATATGATTAAAGAAACTACTTATAAAAATATTATTTTGTCAGATCATTCTCCTGTTATAATGGATATAAAATTGACAATGTTAAAATTATTCCTGGGTTTAGGTTAGACCCCTTTACTTAAAGAAGAACAATTTATTCAATTTATAAACAATAAAATTACAGAATACTTTAATGTAAATATAAACTCGGGTTCAAAATGGCAATTTATTTGAGATGCCATTAAGGTATATATATATAGGTGCTATTATTTCATATAAGAATATTAAAAACAAGAACAAAAAAAGGAAGTGGATAAGCTCGAAAATCAAATTTCACAATTAGAAGAGGCTCATAGCCAAAGAGGTGATCCTTGAACTTTTCAACTACTCACACAGTGCCACAATAAATATATTATGATTATGATGGAATGGGCTGAACGCCAGATATTATGTACCAGAAGTATATATTATGCTTTAGGAGACAATCCCGATAAAATTCTGTCATGGCAACTTAAAAAACAGCAAGCTGAGAATAACATAATAGCTATACTTAATCCAGCAGGGACTATTGTTCAGCATCCCAAAGATATTAATGAGGCCTTTAGAAAATACTTTGAAGAAATGTATGCTTCTGAGCAGGCAATCTCAGATGATCTGATTTTAGACTATCTACATAGAACTGAAACTCCTAAAGTTTTACAAGAACATATGAGGCTGTTAGAAGCTGATATCATGGTTCATGAAATAATGGAATCAATTAAAATGCTACCCCGATCAAAAGCGCCAGGTTCTGACGGGATTACAATAGAGTTTTATAAACAGTTTTCTAGCTTACTAGCTGTACATCTCTCAAAGCTATTGCAAACAGTTCATTTAAATAATGAACAATTACGACCTTCCTTTAAAGAGGCCACTTTATTAATATTTAAAAAGAAAGACAAAGATTTAACACTCCCTGGATCATATCTACCTATTTCTTTAATTAATTCAGATACCAAAATTTTGGCTAAGGTCCTCACCACGAGACTGGAAAAAGCACTTCCTGAGCTGATACATCCAGATCAAAATGGCTTTATTAAAGGGCAAAACATTAATTTTAATATCAGATGAACAATTGATATCATAGATACTATGAAAGAATTTGACTATTCATTACTCTTGCTCGGTATTGAAAAAGCATTCAATAGAGTAGAATGGAAATATTTAAAACTAACATCATTAAAATTTGGATTTGGCCCAGATTTCAGCTATGGATGGATTTGATGTATTCTGGTCTCATGGCAAGGATTAAAACAAATACAATTATACAATGGCAAGAAAAAATCCTGGACTCTGATTGGTCAGTCTTGGGCTGGACACGTGATGTTATTCCAGTACAGCATCACTGGTCTAGTCTCAGCCTTACTGTGAACCTGCAGATGAGCATTTGATGGAGCTTTTGATCGATTGTTTTATAGAGCTTTTGATTGATTGTTTTATGGAGCTTTTGATTGATTATTTCATCTTCTCTTAAAAAACAAAAAATTTTTTCCACACAAAAACATCTTTAAAATTATTTTTTTACTCTGTATAACAACGAGCCATTGTATAATAGCAATAATGTGGCCTCATGCCCAACCACCTGAGGCATGATGTTATCCCAGCACGACACACACCCTGTCAGGCATTATTGCTTAAATATCTCAGATAAAATTGAACTAACTAGGGGCACTAGGCAGGGGTGTCCCTTTCACCTCTCATCTTTCCTGGCTATACAGCCTTTGGTCTCTACTAATCAGAAAGGACAATCACATTAAAGGTGTTACAATAGGCTCTACATCTCAAAGATCAGCTTATATGCTGATGATGCTCTTATTTATGCCAGGAATATGAATGATAGCTTTCTTCATATTATGTGAAATATAAAAGAATTTGGTAACATATATGGCTTTAGGATTAACTGGTCTAAAACAGAACTAATGGAATCCGCGGGACATTAACATCTTTTCATCCCTCCAAGGGATTGCAATTTGAAAAGAAAACACACAAAATAAATATCTAGGGGTGACCACTGATCAAAATTTATCAAAACTAGAAGATTTAAATTTCTCATGACGGTATCAAAAAATGGAAACAGACTTATCCCACTGGCAAGACCTACTAGTTTCTTTATTGGGTAGAACACATGTGATTAAAATGAATATTCTCCCCAAATATCTTTTTTTTTTATTTCAAACAATACCAATTGCTCTTTCAGATGTATTCTTTAAGAAAATACTAGCTCTGCAAAAAATTGTTTATATGGAAGGGTAAATGCCCCCTGCTCAAAATTGAAAAATTATATACATCAAAAAAGAAAGGTGGCATGTCTCTCCCAAACTTTCAGATCTATTACATTGCAACCAATTTAACTTATATCTGTGACATATTTAAAGATACTCATAGCTCTATAGAAATGCTGATAGAAGCATGCTCAACTCCATATGAAAAATTGGGATTTTGTTTATTGAGTGGTCCAAAAAGAGCTAAATTTAGGAGTTATCTACAACCACTGAAAACTCTGTGTTCTGTTTGGGATACATTAGAAAACTCATTAAATTAAAAATTGAATGTATTAAATGGCCTATTTACATGAATGGACATTTTCCTCCTTCAATGGATGTCTCTATCATTAAAATATGGCATGAAAAGGGATTAAAAAGTACTGGTCAGGTGATGAGCGACAATCAGATTGATACATTTATAACTCTAAAAAATAAATTTGATCTGTCCCACAAACATTGTTTTGTGTATTTACAACTTCGGCATTTCATTATGGCTAATAATGCATTATTGGATAACCTATTATTGGAAGATATTTTTTACATTCTCTGCCTATCAGGTGGACAAAAGCTAATCTCATATCTATATAAATTCTTTATATCACAGGCGGAAAACAACAAATATATGAAGTTAGAAACAAATGGGAAATCAAAATTAATTATATGTTCACTGATATTCAATGGGAACAGATAATAAATCTTAATGAGTTAGGTTTAAATCTTCTAAATGATCAAATCCACTTTAATATACTACACAGAGTTTATTATATTCACACAGACTCCATCAATTTGATGTTAACATCACAGATAGATGCCGAGGGATGTAATCTTGATGCAACACTGGAACATATGCTTATCACATGTCCATCATTGGAGAACTGGTGGTATGCAATACTTGGCAGCATATCAATTATTAAAGGAATCCATTTTATAAAGATGCCAAACGGATGATTTTAATTTGGTGGGGCCTTTATCCCAAATCAATTCTGGGTGGAATAAATTTGTAAGACTCTGTCTTATTCTGGCCTGTAAGGGCTACTTATGCATTGGAAAGATCAGAATCCACCGAAGTTCAAAGATTTGGATAAATTCATTAATTATGAGTCACCAATTGAAAAGTCCATTACACATCAATTAAGCATCAAGTGTATCTATAGTTAATTTAATGTATGTATATTCAGTCCTCAATAATGTGTGTGAACTAATGTATTTTTCAATCTATTGTAATAGTATGACAATGACCAATAAAAATAAAAAAAGAAAAGAAACATCTTAGTTTTTCAAGCAATGGAAAGTACAGTAACATTTTCAAAAGTAAACTAAATAAAAGGGTTCCAGGACTGGTCCCTGACGAACTCCCAGTGCAATAGGGGACGGGAGAGAAGTATAACCCTTAATTTTTGTTCTTTGAGTTTGTCTATGAAGGTAATTCTTGCACTAGCTGTCCACATCCATAGGCATATCAAGTTTGTTAAGGGCAACCAATAACAATTTATGATTCCTTAGATTGAAGACATTGGTGTGGTCCACCAGTACACCTACTGAAAATGTCTCTTGCCTAATGCCTCGTGTACTGCATGTGTGAACCCACCAAAGCTGTTGCCATACTGTGTCTGGGCCAAATCCATGATGAACCAGCATCAGAACCCCATATCTGAGCAGGTATTCCAGTATCTACTCAAAACTATCTGCTTGAGTACCTTAGATAGAGGGTCCAACAAGGAGATAGAATGATAATTTTGTACATTAGAAGCATCACCATATTTTAGAATGGGAACAACTGCAGTGTTTTTACAAACTTCTGAAAACTGGCCAGTACAAAGTGACAAATTAAATGTTTTTTCTAAGGGAAAACAAATGATGTCTTCAGTGATCCTCACAAGCCTAATGTCTTCCCCTTCCATGTTGACTGAGGGCTGTAGGCGTAACTTCATAAAGGCTATGGGTGTAATTTCATATAAGACAAAACCTTTCAAGGTAAGTACCCTAAAATAAAACCTTGGGATAAATACATTGAGGGTGTGAGTGAATCATCATCTTACTCTTTGAAAATCCTGCCTCATCTCTGAGGATATAGTTTAAGTCAGAAAAAAAGTTATATTCTGTAGCTAATGCTTGGGGTTCACTCAGTGTTCCAGATGGTGTGCTTAACATATCCCATTTGAGGAAAAAGGTTTACAACTTTTACCTACTAAATCATTTATTAGGTCCAATGTAGCTGCAATATTTTTCCCAGACAACTGTCTTTCTTTCTTTCTTTCTTTCTTTCTTTCTTTCTTTCTTTCTTTCTTTCTTTCTTTCTTTCTTTCTTCATCTGGTAACCGGGTTGGTACACTGATCTGAAGACTTTTTTCCAGGCATGGCCCGGACCAGAAGTTGGCATAAACAGCGTAAAATACAATGAGAGAACAGCATGGATCGTGCAGGGAATCCAGTGTAGGTCAAGCTAACAGAAAAAATATAAGGTAAACAGTACCAGATACAGTTGAGCATACAAAGGTATATAACATTTAGGTAAACAGGGTAAAGTTGCTGCATCATTCAACAATAGGAATAACAATAGTATTCAGGATGGGAGAGGAGAGGAGAGCACTAGAAGGAGGAAGGAGTGAGGGTGGGCTGCAAGGGAGGCGCAGAGGTGCTAGTGGCCTGTGGGCAGATGCAGGTCATGGAGGATAGAAAGTGCATTCTTAATAGGGAATTTAGATTCAGAGACTTTATTGATTTATCAACAAAAAACTGCTGTATTGATTTTTCTAATCAAGGACTTGCATTTATTACGAGCTTGTTGATATGCCGTAAAAGTTGCCACATCCCAGGTTCTTCTACATGTCTGCCATTTTTGTCCGTATCTCTCATAAGCTGGAACATCTCTCGGGTTACCCTACTCCTGTTTGTTTCCCAATCCTTAACCATTTCATAGGAGCAATGTGTTACAGATAGTGTTAAAGCAAGAGCAGAATGAATTTAGCACTTTGTTTACATCTGTTAAATGATTCAAGAAGGACCAGTCAAGAGAAGAAACATCCTCATGAAATTTAATATTTAATTTTTTTTATATTTCTGAAATCAATGTAGACTGATGGAACAGATTTCTTTTGGTGCTCCAGCAACAATACACTGGGCTGTGGTCACTGACAACCATCAGGTAAAACACCTGGGCCAGTATTCACAAAACTTTGCCTGAGCTCAAACCCAGTTTTGCACCAAGCTGATATTCACAGAAGCCTGATTTATGAGATCAAACCAAGTTTACAATTGAAACATAGAAGCATAGAAGTTGACAACAGATAAGGACTGCAAGGCCCATCCAGTCTGCCCATTTTTTCTACCTTTTGAATGTACCATAGGTCTTTACTCTGTCAATGGCTTATCTATTCATAGTCATCTGTATTGCTCCCTTATGCCTATCCAATGTCTGTTTGAAGCCCTGCACTGTATTCATATCCACCACTTCCTGAGGTAGGCTGTTCCATGTATCCACCACCCTTTCTATAAAAAAAACTTCCTCAATGGGCAAATTGGGCAAAATGTGGAGGGACACATTTCAAGTGAGGGGAGGGTCATGGATATTGGCACAGGCTGATTCACAGAGCATTTGCTCCATTCAAGGGCCTTTTGAGCTGTCCTCTTGTGCCGAGCAAATACTGCTGACTGAGACCACACTAGTGGTTACATAGAAACATAGAACACAGAATCATAGAAGTTGTCAGCAGATAAAGACCTCCTGCCCACCTAGTGTGCCCTATTTTACCTTCCTACTGAGCTCCTCTCAGACCCTACTCAGTCCTTGGTTCCTTCCTTCACTTACTTAATTCTAGGATCCCCTTATGTCTGTCCCATGCATTCTTGAAACCTGTGATGGTTTTAGCCTCTACTACTTCCGCTGGTAAACTGTTCCAAACATCCACCACCCTTTCAGTGAAGAAGAACTTCCTCACATTTCTCCTAAGCCTCCCTCCCTCCAGCATCATAGAATGACCCATCATCCTTGAGCTTCTCTTACGTGGAAACTGCTCCTTCCTGTGCCTTGTTCTTACCTGTGAGATATTTGTATGTTTCTATCATGTCTCCCCTTCCTTCTTACCTCTAGGGAGTACAAATTCAGTTCCCTGAGTCTTTTCTCATAGGGCTTCTGATGTAGGCCCGGCACCATTTTGTTGACCTCCTTTGTACCACCTCCACCCTGTCTATGTCATTACAGAGGTGGGGCCTCCAGAAGTGAACACAGTACTCAAGGTGCAGTCTCACAAAGATCTATACAGGGTATTATTACCTCCCTTTTCTGCTGGTTATACCCTGCTCGAGAATTCTGCTAACTTTACTCACTGCCCTGTCACACTGTTTGGCCACCATCAGGTCATCAGAAATGATTACCTCCAGGTCCCTTTCCTGGTTCATGACTGCTAGCTCTTCTGCTCCTAGTTGGTACTGAGCTGCTGGGTTTCTGTGCCTCAAGTGCATGATTTTTCACTTTTTCACATTGAAACCAAACTGCCAGACTCATGACCATTCTTTCAGCTTATTAAGATCTTCCATCATTCTTTCCACACCCCCGGAGTGTCTACTTTGTTGCAGATTTTTGTGTCATCTGCAAACAAGCATACCTTCCCTTCCAGTTCTTCAGCAATGTCGTTAATGATGGTATTGAAGAGAACTGGGCCTTGTACTGACCCTTGTGACACCCCACTGGTCACTTTGCCTTCCCCAGAGTGGACACCATTTACCACCGCCCTCTGGCTCCTATTCTCCAGTCATCTGTCTACCCATCTTACTACTTTAGGACCCATTCCAAGGCTGCTCAGTTTGTTAATCAACCTTCTGTGTAGAACAGTGTTGAAGGCCTTACTGAAATTCAGGTAGGCCACATCAACTGCTCCTCCTTGATCCACTACCTTGGTAACCCAATCAAAGAACTCGATCAGGTTTTTCTGGCAACACCTACCCCCTGTGAAACCATGTTGCCTCAGATTCTGTAGTCCAATGCCAACAAGATATTACAGTTCTTTTCTTCAGCAGTGATTCCATAACTTTGCCCACTACCAAGGTAAGGCTGACTGGTCTGTGATTGGTGGAGGTACTGCAGTAACCCCCACTTGACCCTCAGCACAATAGTCTCTGGTGTCCATTGGTCCCACCCCACCTGCGCCCATACCCGATAATAGTTAAACAGTTTCCTGTGTACAGTGCCTGACCCGATGCCCTCCTGATGTAAAATAAATGTTTTCCCTGATGTCCAGTGGTCCCTCTACTATCCAATGCCCACCCAATGTAAAATAAATATTTAGCCTGGTGTCCAGTGGTCCCTCCCCCACAGATGCTTGCTCAATATAAAATAAATGTTTTCCTTGATGTCCAGTGGTCTCTCCCCCTTCCCAATCCCCTGTACAGTTAGCATAAACCTCACCCCTGGTGGCCAGTGGCACCCCCATTCCCAATATGCCCATATATATCTATCTATCTGTCTGTCTGTCTGTCTGTCTTATCTATCTATCCATCTAGCTATCTATCTATCTATCTATCTATCTATCTATCTATCTATCTATCTATCTTTTCTTCACAAAAACTTTGTTAATACATCATTTAGGGTTGAAGGACTAAAATAGGAAATGTGGGGTTAGGGTTTCCAACCTAACACCCCACACCCACCCTGCATGCAGCAACAGGCATGGGATGTGCCCTGCAGTTGTCAACCGTAACGCTCACCCCATTCCATGAGTAAATAAGTTGAGATGGGTACAGTGTATGAGAATAGAGTGAGTATTAGGGTTGACATCTCCTAGGCACACCCTACGCCTGTTGCTGCCTGAACAGTTGGTGTGGGGTGTTAGGGCAGAAAACCCTAATGCCACAGTTCCCTACTTTTGTTACTTCAGCCCTTACTAGTGCATTATTTATTTAGTTATGCATTTCTTTACCAGGTATGTGCACTGATCCAATGGACCATTTTCAGGCACGATCCGAGCCATGAAGATGAAACAATGGTAAGGTACCGATACATAATACAGAGAACAGCAGAGGGATAACAGAGTACAGTGATCAGCACAGGGATCCAAAAATACAACATTACAAGGCTACAATATGGTTGATACCCAGTGCAAGTAAAAACATGAGAAACAAAGTGTTTGCAAATAATTTCCTTACTTTTTGAGATAGTATAGTTGTATCCTCATTTGTCTTTGGGAGCGCAGGGCCCTCAAAGCCCTGCTATTACATTTGTACTAAAACAGGAATGAAATTGTCAGCATAGCCTTCTTATTACCCCACCTCATGAACCCAGTAATGAAATTTTTTAAATCTCCACCGAAACATGAATCCATGCCACTGCAACACCATAGCGTGCTATAGGTGCAAAAACACAGTTTAGCCAGACTATGAAAGATGACAGCTGTCATAGTAACATAGTAACACAGTAGTTGATGGCAGAATAGAACCACTAGGCCCACCTAGTCTACTCATATTTCTTGACTGCATCAGCAGCCATGGACCCTACTTGGTCATTGGCTATTGCCTTTCTTCACCCCATCTAGGGTTCCCTTATGTTTATCCCATGCATGTTTGAATCCCCCACTGTGTTAGCACCCACCACTTCCTGGGTAGGCTATTCCAAGCATCCACCACTCTCCATGAATAAAATGTTCTCACAGTTCTCCTTGTCCTGCCCCCCTCCAATCTCATATTGTGTCCCCTCATCCTTGTACAACTCTTGTACTGAAAGATGTCACCCACCTGCACTTTGTTCAAGCCTTTAAGATACTTGAAGGTCTCTTTCATATCCCCCATTCTTGGTCGTCCTTCTCTGGACCGTCTCCACCCTGTCTATGACTTTGCAAAGATGCTGCCTCCAGAACTGAACACCGTATTCAAGATGAGGCCTCACCAGTGTTTTGTACAATGGCCTCACCACCTCCCTTCTTCTACTAGTGATACCCCTTCCTATGCACCCCAACATCCCTCTGACCCTCCCCACAGCCTTGTTACACTGTTTGGCCACCATTAGGTCATCTTAGATGATTATTCCTAAATCCCTCTCTTCCCTGGTGACTGTCAACAATTCTTGCCCCCATCCTGTAGCTCTCCGCAAGGTTTCTTTGCCCCAGGTGCATGATCCTACACTTCTTTGCATTAAATTTAATTGCCACACCTCTGACTATTCTTCCAGCCTTCTCAGATCCCTCCTCATTCTTGCAACTCCCTCCAGTGTGTCTACTCTATTGCAGATCGTGGTATCATCCACAGCCCTTCAGCAATGTCCCGGATGAAAACATGTTTTTCAATTTAATATACATTCTTTATTAACATTTTCAGAATAGATACATAATAACAATAATTCTCAAGTACACATATGTTGTAAAACCAGCAATAAACACAAACAAAAAATAAACAAGCACAAAACAATAAATCGACCTCCCCACCAAAATCAAACCATCCCAACCAATCCCCTCCCACCCAGAGCACAACTACAAGGAAAAGACAGGATAACACAGGAGCAGAAACAGAAGTAGAATAAAATAAATAAAACCATGGACCCTGTCCAATCTGTATCCCTTAAGGGCCTACTGAGATGGATATCAGAACCAACAGAGGCACCCAACAGGACATAAATTTATCATATCTATCCTGTTGGTGAGCTATGTGCTTCTCTGATGCCAGGTCCTGCATTATTTTCATACGCCATTCTCTGAGGGATGGTAGGGAGTCATCCACCCAATGCTGTACAATAGTCATCTTAGTGGCAGCAAAGATCAATGCCATATAAGCCTCCATGGACCAATAAGTTCTATAGAGTCTTAGGGAGTGAAATATAGATTATGTAAAATATAAAACTGCAACAACGGTAGTGGTCTTGTTTAAGATATTTATACGGACTTCTCCAGATTGACAGCCAGGCCTTTACATCCAAATCAAGGTCTCGTACCTGCTGCCAGTAAAATCAAGACCCTTTCAGGTTCATAGGCTCCAACCTCTGGAGCTGGGTATAATACCTTGCAATAGGGTGGGACTGCCCCGCACAGGCCCAAAAATCCTGTAATACCGGATTAGGTTGCTGAAATCAGGAGCAGGAGCCAAAAAATGAAGTCATGGCACCAGAGAGTTGCAAGTGTTTGAACGGGTGGTATGTGGGAATTGCAAAACTGCTGGAGTGAAGCTGCTGGGATGAATTTACCATTCTCAATCAATGAGTCCAGGGATGCATATCTAAGGGGCAGACAGAAATTAAAAGGTATGGAGCGGTAAGCAATTTGAATGTTTGGGTTGCCAATCACTGGTTGTGTCAGATCATGACTCCAATCCTGACCCAAATAAATGCAGATCTGATGTAAAGCTTTAAGGGACCACATTAATGGGGAGGAAAGGAGCTGTTTGTGAAGAGAGGCAGGCTTGACATAGAGTAGGCTGCAGAGATGAAGGCCATACTGTTGACATACCTGCTTCTCAAGACAGAGCCATAAAGGAAATAAGTCAGGTCAGATTGTGGTGGCAGAGTACTGTCCCATTGAAATATCCTACTACAATGGATAGCACAATAATAAAAAAATTAGGCAGGCGAAGGCACCCATATTCATTTGGAGTAGTTAACATAAGCCTACGGAGAGCACCACATTTTCAAAGGAAGTTTGAAAGCAGACTCTGAAAATGTAAAACCATAATTTAGGCAAGAAGGGGATGATCATATTAAGCAGATAACAGCCTTGGCAAAATATTCATTTTAATGACACTCACCCTTTCCCCAAATGAAGAGAAGGAGTGCCATCAATGCTAAAGGTCCAATTTAATCACCTGCTAAAGGGAGAAATATTGCATTTTAACATATCAGACAGAGAGCAGGTCACCTAAAAAATCCCCAAATATGCAAGGGCTTTGGATTCCCAGATGCAAGATGAACACATTAAAAAGGACTAGCACCAGTAAAAATCCCTGATCCTGAGGTACTCCACTGGTCATCCTCCTTTCCTCAGATTTGATCCCATTTACTACCACCCTCTGCTTCATGTCCTTCAACCAGTTGCTAACCCAGTTTTCCACTTTGTGACCCACCCCCAGGTTACCAGGCTTGTTCACCAGTCTTCTGTGTGGTACAGTGTCGATGGCCTTGCTGAAATCGAGGTTGGTTATATCCACTGCTCCTCCCTGATCCACCTCCTTCATCACCCAGTCAAAAAAGTCAGTCAGATTTATTTGACATGACCTTCCTGCTGTGAATTCATGCTGCTTTGGATCCTGTGTTCCCATGGTTTCCAAGTGTTCCACAAGCCTCTTCTTAAGCAGCACCTCCATGATCTTACCCACTACTGAGGTGAGGCTGACCAGCCTGCAGTTTCCTGCCTCCTCTCTGCTATCACTCTTGTGGAGAGGGACTACATTTGCCCCCTTGCAGTCCTCTGAAACCACCCCTGTATCAAGTGACTCACTAAACAGGGCCACCAGCGGTGCTGCTAGCACTGTCTGTAATTCCTTTAATATCCTGGGGTGTATATAATCTGGACCCATCACTTTGTCCACTCTCAGTTTTGCTAGCTCCTCCAGGACTCTCTCTTCTGTAAATGGACTAGTGTTAACCTCTCCCCCCACCTTACTTTTGCTACCGCCTAGCTGTGGTCCCTGTTCCTTCCCCTCTATCATGAATACCGAACAGAAGTATTCATTTTATCGATGCCTTTTCTTGGTCCCCCTCTAAACACACCCCTCCCACCCCTTTGAGCCTTACGATCCCCTCACCTTCCTTCTATCGCTAATGTATCTATAAAATGTCTTGCCCTACTTCTTTACTGTCTGTGCTAATCTCTCCTCTGTCTGTGCCTTCACGCTCCTAATTGCTTTTCCTGCTTCCCTCTGTCTTTGTAGGTACACTGCCCTATCCTTATCCTTGTGAGTCTCCTTGTACTTTCTGAATATCCTCTTTTTGTCCTTCACATTATCTGCTACCACCTTTGTGAACCACAGCAGTTGTTTCTTTTTCCCTTGTTCCTCAGCCTAATGCACAGATTTGTTACCTCCACTATGGCTTCTTTCAGGTGTGCCCATTGCTCCTAAACCCCTCCCCTTGATCCCTTCATGCCAGGGCTTCATTGATCTCTGTACCCATCCTAGAAAAGTCCATCCTGATGAAATACAGGACCCTTGCCTTTGTGTGGCTTTCCTGTGACACTGTACTGATGCTAAACCACACTGTATGGGAGGCAGTATAGCGCAGTGGTTTAAGGCTCTGAGCTGCAAATCTGGTGACATCCAGCAGACCAGACATGGGTTTGATTTCCACAGCTTCCACTTGCATACTGTGTGACCCTGAGCAAGTCACTTACCTTCCCTGTGCTCCCAGGTTGCACCTGTAAAAAAGCTTTCAGCGTTGTGTGCTACTCCTGGTTAAACAACTAAAATAATAAATAATTGCTGGACAATAGGTGTTCATCCACCCTGACTTCCTTGATCCTGTCTCCATTGGTCAGCACAAGGTCTAAGACTGGCTTGCCCTGGTGGGCTCTGGAACCCACTACTTGAGGCCTACCCCTGCAAGGATTCCATGATGTCTCGGCTCCTGGCTGTGGCAGCTGCTGAGATGGTCCCGTCTATGTCTGGCATGTTCAAATTATCCAGCAGCAGTACTTCCCTCTTTGCTGCCATCCCATGTACTTCTTCCACTATTTCCCTATCCATGTCCTCTCTCTCTGTGTTGGAGGCCTGTAGATCACCCCTGTGCAAATTGATGTTCCATTTCCTGGCTTGAGTGTGAGCCACAGTGCCTCGGCCTCCCCCTGTCTACCTTGCACTGCTGTTGCCTTAATACCTTCTCTCACATAGAGGGCCACCCCACCCCCCTTTTTACTCTCTCTATACCTCCTGTGTAGAGCATACCCTGATACATTTACCTCCCAGTCGTGGTTTCCAGTGCACCATGTTTCGGTGATTGCCACTATATCTTGGTCCACCTCTGCCATCAGGCTGTCAAGTCTGGGATTTTGTTCCCCATACTTTGGGCTCTGCATACATGGCTGTCCATGTTTTGCAGCCTGTGCCCCTTGCATTAGTGCCTTTTTGCTCCCTCCTTCCAGCACTGTTTTCTTTCTCCTGCCCATTTACCTCTGCCTTATCAAATGTAACGGGACCAGGTATATCTGTCCCTGTTTCCCTGCCCCTCACTATTGTACATCTACCCTTGTATCCTTGTTCTTCCTTTCTAACTCTGTTTTCCTTCATTTGCTGCCTCCTTTCCCCTGCCTTTCTCCTCATGAGTGTGGGAAAATCTGTTTTTAACATTTCCTCCTGATCCATCCTGCTAGCGACTCTGATCTGGGGGAGTGGGCTGCCTAAGTCTCCCTGGTCCTGATGCTCTCCCTCTTGACAAGTCCATGAGGTGGTGTAAAAAGATGGTGATGTTGAATATTTCGAGTTAAAATATTTAAAATTGCCAAAGTTACATGGGAGTGTAGCAAAATTTCAACATATATGCATGACTTTGCAATGTTTACATATTTTGACCCCAAAATTTCAACATAGCCTTCTTATGACCCCACCTCATGAACAAGGTCAGTGAAAATGTTCAAATCCTGCCAAAAGGTGATGTAGCCAAGCAAGCGCAAAATCACCTTTCCAGCTAGATGTGCTTAATTCCACTGACATTGTTCATGAGGTGGGGTCCCAAAAAGCCCATGTAGAAAATGTTTGACCAAAATATGCAAAAATGGCTATGTTATGCATCAAAGTTGAAAACCCCACTAAAAGACATTGAAGTGCACTTACCTTAGTTTCTCATATTGTAGTTGGCAGTTTCAGCATCAAGACATGTCTTTCATATGAGAGTGGATCTTCTGCCTGGCACCTGTTCAGGTGAGTGAGGGTGTGTTGGGGGTATGGGTGTGCGAGGTGGTGGGTGCTGAGTGGGAGGTGGGGGTTGGGAGGTCAGATTGGCGAGGGACCATTTTATTTTTTACAGATAAAAAAATATTGAGGGACACTTTCTTTACTTCAGGTCAGAGGGTGGGGGTGCCACTAGACACCAGGGAAAGTGAAACTTTCTACTTGGAAAGTGATTGGAGAGTGGAGGGTGCCACTAGATACTGGGGAATAAACAATAGTTATGGGTACCGCAATCAGAGGGAATAGAGTGCCACTAGACACCAGGGAAAGTGAAACTTTCTGTGGGGACAGTGACTGGAGGGTGGGGGTTGCTACTAGACACCAAGGAAAACACAATAGTTATGGATACCACAATCAGAGGGAGGAGGTGCCACTAGACACCAGGGAAAGTGAAAGTTTCAATGGAGACAGCCATAGGAGGGAGGAGGGTGCCACTAGACTAGAATTGGGCTGAAGCTTAAATTTGCAGATGAATTTGCCATGAAGAAGCTGAAATTCAGCTCCGCAGAGCTCCACAAAGTTTTCCCCACCTTCAGAAACTTAAAAATGGTGAAGTTCCACCATGACATGTAGAATTTCACCTGTGAATGGCAGACTTTTGTTCTCGAAGTGTGGAATTTTGGTGAATTTCTACCACTTGTGGGTGAGATTCTCCAATTCATGGGAAAAATTCCACACTCCATGTGTGGAATTCCATACTTTGCAGTGAAAATTTTGGCATGCAGAATTCGTAAAATTCCATAGAACTCAAGGATTAATCAGTGGAAAAAAGTTTGTCAAGTTTGCAGACCTGTACACTAGATACCAGGGGGAAAAAAGTACCCCTATAATATATATTCTTTACAAAAGAACTCTGGTAATGCATCACTTAGGGTTAAAGCGACATAAGTAGGGAAATGTGGTGTTAGAGTTGCCAACCCTAATACCCACACCTACCCTGCAGGCAGCAAACCAGGCATGGGGTGTGCCTTGGGGTTCTCAAGGCTAATGCCTATCCTCTTCCATCAGTAAAAAAGTTGACATGTGTACAGTGTATGAGAATGGGGTGAGCATTGGGACTGAGAACCCCAAGGCACACCCTCATGCCTGGTTTGCTGCCTGTAGGGTGGGAGTGGGGTGATAGGGTTGGGAACCCTAACACCACATTTCCCTATTTTTGTCACTTTAACTCTATTTGTTGCATTAACAGAGATTTTTGCAAAGAATGTTCTTACTTTTTGAGATAGTATAATCATAACCTCCATTGCCTGTGATGGCTCTGTACTCCCATCCCTTCATAGATGCATATATGTATGTTGCTGTGGAAGCATTTCAGCCAAAACAGCAACCAAATTGTCATCATAGCCTTGTAATTACCCCACCTCATGAACGCTGTGCTGAGAATTTTAAATCCCTGCCAAAACGTAATTCTGCACCAACACAACATCATTCTGCACCACAGGTGATAAAATACATTTTGCCCAGTATTTCAAAAATGACAGCTGTCACATTCTTGAAGTGATGTAAAAAAATGGCTATGCTGAAAAATTGGAGTGAAACTATTTAAAACTATTGAAGTTACAAATTAAAATGCATGCACACAACTTTGCCATTTTTATGTATTTTGACCCCTAATTTTCAATATAGTCTTCTTATGATCCCACCTCATGAACAAAGGCAGAGAAGAATGTTAAATCCCACCCAAAAGGTTATTTCAACAAGCGATTACTAAATCATCGTTTGGGCTGGATTTGCAAAATTCCAGTGACGTTGTCTATGAGGTGGGGTCCACAAAAGGCCATGTTGAAAATTTGGTATCAAAATATGCAAAAATTGCAAAGTTATGTATCAGTGTTGAAGACTCCATTGAAATACACTGAATCGAATTTACCTTAGTTTCACATATTGCAGTCGCCGGTTCCAGCAGCAAGATGTGTTTTTGATCGGAGCATGGATCTTCACCCTGTCACCTGTTCTGGTGAGTGAGGGTGTGTAGGAGTATAGTGGGGTGAGTGTGGTGGTGGGTGCTGAGTGGGAGATGGTATTGGGGGGTCAGATTGGTGAAGGATCATTTTCTTTTTTCTAGAAAAAAAACCACTGAGGACCATTTTATTTTTTGCAGGCACAGGCAGTGACTGGTTGGTGGGGTGGGGGTGTCACTTGACACCAGGGAAACATTTGTAAATATGGGGATGGTGATCAGAGGGTATGGGTGCCACTAGACACCAGAGAACCATCTATAAATATGGGGATGGAGATCAGACGGTGGGGGGTGCCACTAGACACCAGGGAAACATTTATAAATATAGGGATGATGACTGAGGGTTGGGGGTGCCAATAGACCCAAGGGAAATATATTAAATTAACAGTGATGGAGATCGGAGGCTGGGAGGTGCCACATGACACCAGAGAAAGGAAAAAAACAGTGATGAAGAACGTATGGTGGGGAGTATCATTAGCACCAGGTCAATACATACAATTATAATGGCCAAGATGATCGGAGGGTGGGAGTTGCCACTAGAAACTAGGGAATAAGATGTGGCAAAGGGAGAAGGATTTTCCCTTCACAAAAAAGAATCTTTTTTTGTGACTCGGGATATGAAATAAGATTCTTTTTTGTATCACATGGTCACAAAAAAGGATGAAAATTTTAAAACAAAAAAAAAATTGGGGGATCATTTTTTCAACATTTAGGTGCAGCATCCACCTAATGGGAACTCGATGAGCCAGAGAGATGAATTCGGCTCTCTCCAGGATGACACTTTTGTGGCTTTTGAAATGTTTTTTTAAAAAAGGTAACAATATGGCAGCAAACTAAAATAGATTATTCCAATACAAAACAGGATTCCTTTTTCATTTCACACAGCTATCCTGATGTGCTTACTGAACATGCTCAGAATCAGATTTGTCAAAATTTAAAAAGTAAGTAACTTTGAAACATATTAATATTTTTTCACCAAACAAGCAAAAGGCACATCTGTGGGCTAGACCCTTTCTACCCTAAAAACTCCAGACAAAGATTCCAAACAATCTGGGCTGTAGGCAAGTTCAAAGAAAAAACTCAGCAACATCAATGAATGAAAAATCACTATTTTACACTCTCTGAAATTTGGAAACTGCACATCAGACAGAAACAAAACTCGATGTATCCAGAGATCTACCCTAAGAGACCACACATGCAGATATTCATGCAAATCCATGTAGCGGTTGCAGAGTTACTAAAGTGCAAAATTTGGGTTTAACATTAAAGTGCCTACTCCACCTAACTATACAGGCAGACTGCACCCTACAGTATATATATATATATATATATATATATATATATATATATATATATATATGTCTTCTGTTGACACCCTTTGCAAACTGTGTGAGAGGCCTTTCGGCACCATGCATTTCTGCTTAAAGTTGAACCAGCGTAATATTCTGTGGTGATTTGCATATGCAGCCCATGATGCTTTGCATTGTGGGGTCAGTGTGATTTTGTATTTCTTTGAAACTTGGCTTCCCAGCCAAATGCCCTTTGGGGTAACCCTTGCTTCAGTGTTTGCACACGGAGGTTCTTTGTCTCATATATATATATATATATATATATATATATATATATATATATATCTCCTTCCCCAGAGTCTAATGAACCCACCTCTAACCCCATCTGGCAATGCTCAATAAATATATTTCATTCCCTGGTGCCCAGTTGACCCCCCTCCCACAGGTAGTGTTCCTCCCCCAGTTCCCCCAATCCCTTCCCTTTGCAGATGACTGGAAAAGCCCTCCACCCTCCACCATGGCTGGCTGCCGACTGAGCTGTCAATGAGCATGCACTGTAACAATACATGCTCACTGACAGCTCAGTCAGTGGCTGACCATGGTGAAGGGTGGAGGGCTGTGCCAGTCACCAGCTCATGGAAGGGATGGGGCATAGTGGGGTGGTGGGGCACTACCTGCCTGGGGGGTCCACTGGACACCAGGAAATGAAATATATTTATTGAGCATTCACCAGACAGGGTTAAGAAGGGAGGTCCATTACATGGCAAAAACACTTTGTTAATGCATCAGTTAGGGTTCATATTAAAGCAGAAAAAGTATGGAAATGCAGTGTTAGAGTTTCCAATTCTAACATCTTATTCACACCCAGAAGCAGTGAAAGGGGCAAAGCAACACAACCAAGCAGAGATAGCCACAATGAGCATGTGGGTGTACCAGCAAGACACTGACATTTCAGTGGACCTCATACAGCTGGTGGACCATGATGATGGATGTCTCTTGTGTTATGTTCAGAGAGCTGTATGTTGTTTGTCGTATCTGATGATGGATGTCTCTTCTTGGTTGTGTTGCTTTGCCCCTTCTGCTGCTTCTGAGGGGTGGGGTGGGGGATAGAATTATGGTTGGAAAATCTAAAACTGTATTTCCATACTTTTGATGCTTTAATTTGAACCCTGATACATTAATGACATGTTGGCATGAATTTCCTTACTTTTTGAGATAGTATAATGGTAGCCTTATTTGCTTCTTGGAGCACAGGGCACTCTGGGCCCTGTGTTCCCATCCAGTCATAATTTTTGAGAGACTGTAAATGTATCCTTATTTCCTCATGACTCCCTTCATTCCATAATGCTATGTGCATTTTCATGTGGAAGCACAGGGCCTGGAGAGCCCTGCACTGTCATCCATACATAAGGCATGTGCTCCCATCACTTCATAATAGTATTCATATTGATGTGTGGGACAGCATGGTGCCTTTCATCCATAATGTTTGTGATATACAGTAGTAATTGTCTCTCCATTTCCCTGTGGAAGTGCAGGGCCCTTTGGGCCCTGTGCTCCCATCAGTCCATAATGGTATCAATATTTGTGTGTGGGTGCACAGGGTCCTTCAGGCCCTGCACTCCCATCCGTGCATAACTTTTGAGACAGTGTAGGGGTATCCTTATTTGCCTGTGGGAGTGTAGTGTGCAGTGCCAAAGAAACACATCACATTGCAATGTTATCCTATAAAAAGCACAGCAAAATTTAAAACCTGTGAACTTGATACCAAATTAATATATTTTCAGAAAATCAGCAAAAGGAACACCAGTTGGGAAAGCCCCTTGTACCCTGAGAATGTCAGAGCAAAATTGCAAACCATTTCTTCACAGCATAGTGACAAAGAAACAGCTATGTACACCTCATATTACAATGCTGTCATATGGGAAACAAAGCAAAATTTAAGCTCATAGGACTCCAGAGCAAATTATTATCTTTTCACCAAACCAACAAAAGGCAATCATTTCAGACCGAAATTACAAACCATTTGTTAACTGTAGAGTGACAAAGAAACAGCTTTCTTAAAATTCATTTTTCACAATTTGTGTGGTTCCTTTTTTTGCAATTTGCAGAAAAAAAATCCTTTTTCACAAATTGTGACAAAGGATTCTGTTTCGCGATTGCTTTTTCACTATTTGCAAAAAAGGATTTTAGCATGTTAAAAATACAATTTTTTAAGTAAGTTATCAAAAACTAACCCCAGAATCTGATTCTACAGGTCTTGATTAGGTAAAGAGAACTGTTGCTGTCTACTAAAGCTGTTTATTTTTTTTAGTTATTTAATTTTTTGTCACCGCTAACTAAAAACAAGATGGCAGCAACATGGAAAAATATTCTGCATTTGTGGCAAAAGATCCTGCATTTGCAAAAAAGGATTCTGCATTTGCGGTAAAGAATCCTTTTTTGAGTGGGCAACTAACTGGTTCCATTGGAAATAATGGGAAACTTTGAAATTTAATAACTTTGGAACGGATTAATATTTTTTCACCAAATCTTCAAAAGGCACATCTGTGATCTAAGACCTATCTACCCTAAAATTTCATATCAAAATTTCATATCATTTTTGTGCAGTGGCATGACAAAGAATAAAAACCCCCGGTAATTTTCACATTTTTGGCACCCCGTATCGCTACACCCACAAATCCGAAAAGAACAAAACTTGCCACTTGCCACATCAAGAGATCTATTGTCCCTGATGCCATAAGCAACATTTCATTCAAATTGCTTGAATGGTTGTGACGTTATTAAAGTGCAAAATTTCGAGTTTAATGTAGAAGTGACATTTGAACCCTAACTATAGGGGCACAGATATATATATATTTATTGCAACATTCTGTTAATGTCTCAGTTAGAGTTGATTCCACACCAACAAAAGTCTGTAAATTTGATGTTAGAGTTACCAACCTTATCCCCCACACACACAACCTACCTCCCACAGATCAACGGGTGCCAGGATGTGCCTTGGGTTATCAGCCCTAACTCTCAACCTATTTCATGCATAAACAAGCTGAGATGGTACAGTATAGAAGAATGGGGTGAGAGTTGTTAGACAAGTCACACCCGGCACCTGTTGATCTGTGGAGAATTGAGAGGTGTGAGGGGCAGGTGTGGCCTAGCATCAAATTTCAGGCTTTTGTTGGTGCAGAATCAAACTAACTGGTACATTAATAGATTTTTGCAATAAATGTTCCTTCTTTTGAGAAAGTGAAATGTTACTCATATAGTATCCATCATGTATGGACTGAATGTCCCTGGGCTAAATGTCGCAGACTTTTAGTTGCGGTCATATGGTCGAATGGACAAAAGATCGCCAGATTAAAGGTTGACTGGACTAAAGATCACCAGACTATTGGTAGACTAGTTGAAAGATTGCAGGACTAATGGTCGATTAAACTAAAAATAATGGAGTGCTTGTAGCTAAAATGCTTGTTTGTGGCTAAATATATTGTGATGACATATCCATATGCAGATGGGAGACAATTCATCTCTATACAGTATACTCACCATCTAGAAAGGAACAGTATCTCTATATACTCACCATCTAGAAAGGAACAGTATCTGAATTTAATGAATTTGTGCAAAATGAACATATAGGAGGAAAGCATTACTTTCTTAGATCTGCAGATCAGAAAATTGGTGGGTAGCAATGTAGGTCGTAATCTGTTATTTTTCGATAGCTGTCATCCATTCGGAACTGTACAAGGAGGGAGGATTTCATAAATAAAACAACTGAATAAAAACCGAATAAAAATGTTCTTTTGGTACCACACTAATAAATGCAACAGCCATACCTAATTCATAAAAAGGCAGGCAAAGCAATGTTCTCATTGAGCCCCGTACCCTCTTGAGCTCCCAACTCATATATCTAAAAACTCTCTCTTTTCGGCCAGTTTTCTGCCCCCAGTTTCCTCCCCTCTAGCCCAGTGTGTCTACAACTTGCACTTTGTATGCTTTACACTATAACATAGGTGGCATGCATTCTTTGCAATGCTCTGATGTGCTTGTCCACACAGGTCTTGAACTGTGCCATTGAGGGGGAGGTAATCATGAAATATTCATGCATATGGTAACAGTCAACAAACTTGATACCACTTTGTCTCTACTAGTGTCTGGTCTATGAAATACTACTGTGGGGTCTGCTTTAATCAACTCTCGTAAGCTTGGTTTTATAGGGGAAGGGGGAATGGGTCACACAGTATGCAAGTGGGAGAAATGTCATCAGTAAAACTTGTAGCATTGGCAACCTTATGACTGTGATGTCTTAATACGATGTCCAAAACAATTTCGCCAAATTACCTGCAACATATTATCCGTGGCTAAATGTATCATGATGACATGTCCGTATGCCAGTATCCATAGGTTGGAGCGCAGGTCCTCTGGGCCCTGCACTCCCACCCACCAATAAGTGTAGAGGCATAGCGCAGAAGGGCCCTGTGCTGCCAGTTTTGCATAATGGGACGCATATTTGGGAGTGTGGGCCCTCTGGGCCCTGCACACCCACTCACCCATAAGTGTAGACACATAGTGCAGGAGGGTCCTGCGCTCCCAGTATTGCAAGATGGTTTCCATGGGTGAGAGCATAGGCCCTCTGGGCCCTGTATTCCCACCTACCTATAAGTATAGAGACATAGTGCAGGAGAGCCCTGTGCTTTTAGTTTTGCATAATAATATCCATAGGTAGGAGCACAGGCCCTCTGGGCCCTGTGCTCCCAACCACCCATGATTGCTGAGGCATAGCTTTGAAGGGTCCATTTCTCCTAGTTTAGCATAAATAGTATGCATAGGTTGGAGCACAGGCTCTCTGGGCCCTGCACTCCTGCCTACCCATAAATACAGACACATAGCACATTCCTCGAGGCATTCCAAGTAAACCTTGTAATGCGTATTTGGCAATATCTCAGTAACCATAGCAACTGTGGAAAAAATTCTTTCACAGTTGTATTCATGACCTAGCCACCTCCACTCATGCTTAGTACACAAAAACATGTACTAAGCTGCACTTAGCAAAAAATCCATATTTCAAACTGTTTTTGAGATACTGTATGTGTGACCCAGCCGCCACAGTGTTATCCCATGGAAAAATTAGCAACTTTTTGGTGCGTGGGAGTGCAGGGCCAAGAAGAAAGGAGGGTTACTAGTGAGGTACCGCAGGGTTCAGTATTAGGACCAGTCCTCTTCAATGTCTTTATAAGCGACATTGCAGAAGGACTGGAAGGAAAAGTATGTCTCTTTGCAGATGACACAAAGATCTGCAACAGAGTTGATGCACAGGGTGGGGTGGAAAGGATGAGAAGGGACTTGACAAGGTTAGAGGAATGGTCAAATGTATGGCAGCTTAGATTCAATGCTAAGAACTGCAAGGTAATTCACCTGGGAAACAAAAACCCAGGGGAAGAGTACACAAATGGGGGGTGAGATACTAACAACAACAAAAATGGAAAGGGACCTGTGGGTAGTCATTTCAGATGACCTAAAGGTGGGCAAGCAATGTGAGAGGGCAGCAAGGAGGGCTGGGGATACTGGGATGCATAGGGAGAGGCATCACCAGTAGAAAACAGGAAGTTATTATCCCTCTGTACAGACAGCTGGTGAGACCCCATCTGAGTACTGCATGCAGTTCTGGAGACCCAATCTCTGCAAAGACATAGACAGGATGGAAGCTGTCCAGAGGAGGGCAACTAAAATGGTGCAGGGTCTGCACCGGAAGACATATGAAGAGAGACTTAAGGAGCTTAATATGTATAGTCTCGAGGAAAGGAGGGAGAGGGGGAACATAATAGAAACGTTCAAGTACCTCAAGGGAATCAACAAAGTCCAACAGGGTAGCATCTTTCAAAAAAAGAGGTGTGCAAGAACAAGAGGGCACAATTTGAAGATAGAGGGGTGGCTCAGAGGTAATTTAGGAAGTATTTTTCACAGAGAGGGTTGTGGATGCATGGAACGCCTTCCGGAGGAGGAGGTTGGGGTCAAAAACAGTGGTGGAATTCAAGCATGCATGGGACAGTCATAAGGCAATTCTAGGGGGTGGGGGTAGGAAGAAGTAGGCTGCTGGTTAACTAGGATCTGCAGCTTATCCAGTAGGTAGGGAAATGGGCAGACTGGGTGGGCCAAGCGGTCCTTATCTGCTGTCAAATTCTAAGTTTCTATGTTTCTATAACTTTGGACTGCTGTAACTCTGGAACCTTGTATAAATTTTTTCACCAAACCAGCACAAAGCACATCTGTGGGGCAAGGACTTGCAACCTTGCAGATTTCAGCCCAAAAGTCCTAACCCTTGTCTTGCTATGATGTGGCAAAGAAATGAATGTTTTGGGGCTGTTTAACCACAAAACTACAATGCAAGTTATGCACACTTTCATGAAACAATCACGCACCTTCACACAAGCACCATTGGTTTACATCACAGGACTTTCAGCATAAGTTTCTGCACTTCGTAGTAGTCCCGCATATATAAACCAATGGTACTTACAAAGAAACTGCACAGTACTTGCGCATAATAGTAAAAACTGCTTCTCAAGCCTGTCATATATTTTTCCCATAGGCTATAATGGGAAACTTTAAACTTTAATAACTTGAACAGATTAATATTTTTTCACCCAAACTTCAAAAGGTATTTCCCTGATCCAGTCCCCATATAACCTGAAAATATCAGACCTGATGGAAAAACCTTTCGGGCTGTTGAGACAAGCAAAGAATTTGCCAAAAATGGCCAAAAAAGTGTTGTTTTGCATTTTTTTTGCACTCTGCAGCTCCACAGCTGCACATCTGACCAGAACTAAACTTGCCAGATCCTTAGACGTATGGTTGAAGGCAGCACATGCAAAATTTCAGACAAATAAGTCAAATGGTTGCAAAGTTATTAAAGTGCAAACATTTGGCTTTAACATAGAAGTGACACCACAGTATCACTAAAATAAATATACAGATATATATGTATATATTCATTGCAAAAAACTCCATTAATGCATCAGTTAGAGTTCATAGGACAGCGACAAAAGATTGGAAATGTGGTGTTAGGGTTACTACCCCATCACCCCACCCCATCCCCCACATACCAACAAGCATTGGGGTGTGCATTGGAGTTGTCAGCCTAACTCTCACCCCATTCCATGTGTAAATAGGCTGAGGTGGTGCAGTATAGGAGAATGGGGAGAGAGGTAGGCACAACAACCCCAACACACACCCTGATGCCTGTTGGTGTTTGGGGGTGGTGGAGGGGTGGTAGCTGTGGTAACCCTAACACTACATTTCCATACTTTTGTTGCTGTGCTATGAACCGTAACTGATGCATTAACAGAGTTTTTTGCAATGAATTTCCCTTCTTTTTGAGAAAGTGTAATGTAAGTGGTATGTGTTAGTGGGAGCATGGACCCCGGGCCCTGCGCTCCCATCACATTGTCAATTTTTTGCATGATGCTATGCGTATGTGGGAGCGTGGGCCCTCTGGGCCCTGAGCTCCTGCTTACATGTAACTATGGAGCCATACAGCAGCCCTACAAGGCAAGGAACCCTTGTAACACTAATTTGCTAATATCTCAGCAACCGTAGAAGCTAGGAAAAAATTCCAGTGCCATTGTAATCATGGCAGTGAGTACTTCAGGGATATACAATCTGTATCTCACATCATTTTTGAGATACGGGCACCGAAAAGCATTGAAAAGGCACCCTTGGAACCCTTGGAACATGTTTTTGCCTATATCTCTGTAACTGTAGCAAGTAGGAATAAAATTCCACTGCAGTGTCATCAATGACTTTTAAACTTGTTTCTACAGACTAAGCAGCCAGTAGCGAAAACTCTTTATATCACTTCATTTTCGAGAAACAGGCGCTGAAAGGCATAACAAGTGCCACAATGTTATCCTATGGAAAATTTCTCAACTTCAGAATGCTGAAGTTTTGGGCCCCTTGAATGTTTTGGCACCAAACTAACATAAGGCACATCTATGGAAGCAGAGCTTGCTACCTTGCCAAATTTCAGCCCAAAAGACCCAACCGTTTTGTTGCAGGAGGATGGCAGATATTTGCAGTTATTTTTAAAAATACTTTAGCAAATCATGAAAGTTTTGCAAAAAGGAGCAATCAGCTTTTGCATTTGCAAAAGTATTTCTGCACTTACTTTCATGATTTGTGAAAGTATTTTTTCCCCCAAATTTAAAATGGCATTTCTGGGTGGTTTTACTCCCCCAAAAAGATAGGGCTGGCATCCTCAGGACCCGACTAGGTAAACCCAACAGTCAGTGTTTATCTAGAGGGTCCCAATTTTAAATGGCAGGCATTTTTCTTTCTTACTATCTGAAAACAATATGTCCACATCATGAAAGTCAAAGGGCCATTTGCGAAAGTAAAAGTGCATTTGCGAAACTTTCGTCATGCACATATATTTTCCCCCATTGACTATAATGGTAAATTTGTTTTTTGACTAACTTTTGAACGGTTTAATATTTTTACAGAAAATCTTTGAAAGGCACATCGATTCTATGGCAACGCTCGCTCTTACTTCCATCTGGTCTTCTGAAGCCGCAGAGTCACTCACTTTCCTCACTGTTCATTCACTCCACGGCTTCTCTCTGTAAAAGGTCTAGAAAACTGAAGTTAAACCTCACAGCTGACAGCATTTTGGAACCAAAGGTACATCTTACTAACACTGCTACACCTTCCCTGGTTAGCATGTTATTTTACCGGACCGAACACTGCTTGGTAATGCTACACTCAGGCAAAATGTGAAAGTAAATTAAACAGTATATGTATATAAAAAAAAGGCAGGATCAACCAAATAACTTTTTTATGACTTTTCAGCAATCAAAATTATGGCAGAATTAACCGGAGCACTTAAATAAAATTAATTTCTGCCACACACCCACTACCAGAATCAACCAGATCACCTAAGCAAAACTAATTTGTACCACAGGATTACTTTTTTACTCCACCAACATTTCTAGCCATTTTATAAGATAGATAACCCTCTCTCTCTCTCTCTCTCTCTCTCTCTCTCTATATATATATCTATATATATATATATAGATATATATAGATATATATTATACCTGCCTTGTAGGTCAGTCAGGGTTGCATGGCAGCTTCTATGTTAAACTCACAATTTTGCACTTTAATAACTTTGCAACCGTTTGTCTGATTTGCCTGAAAGTTTGCATGTGCGGTTTAGTACCATAGATCTCTGGATCTGGACATTTTCGTTCTGGTCAGATTTGCATTTGCAGAGCTCCTGAATGTCAAAAAGTCTGAAAAATCTTCAATTTTGGCAAATTCTTTGCTCGTCTCTACAGCCAGAACAGTTTGTCTGTCTGGTCTGAACTTTTCAGGGTATATGGGGACTGGGTCAAAGAAGTGCCTTTTGAATGTGTGGTGAAAAAATATTAATCTGTTCAAAAGTGGTTAAAGTTTAAATTATCACATTTCAGCCTATGGGAAAAAATATATGTTCCCCCTGAAAGCACTTTTTGCTTTGGCGAAAGTACTTTTTACTGCCGCAAACTGGCTTGGTACTTTTGTGCTGCTGTCATCTTGTTTTCCATTAGCAAGGTGGAAAAAACATTGTAGTTCAAAAAATACTGCCCCTTGGTAAACATCAATTGTTGGGTTTACCTAATCGGGGCCCTAGCAATATGACCCTGGCATTAGTTTTTCTTGAGGATGCCCGGAAATATGTTTTATTTTTATTTTTCCACCATCTTAGCTGCTGAATTTTCGTGAAAGTACCATGGACATTCACGAAAATACCACTTGCATTTTTGAGATAGTCCCCAATCTATAATGGCGGGACTTCCATGAATGTACCACAGTACTTTGACAAAAGCTCTCCCATGTAAACCAATGGTACTTTTGCGAAAGTCCACGGGCTTTCGCAAAGTACCACAGGTAAAAAGCACCCAAAAAAAATGTATTTTCCACTTCATAGCAAAAAGCCTGTTAAGACTTTAGGGCTGAAAGTTGCAGCGTGCCAAGCCATTGCCCCACAGAAGTGCATTTTGTAGGTTTGGTGAAAAAATTAACACTGGTTCCATAGTTACACCACTGTGAAGTTGCACATTTTCCCAAAGGATAATATTTTGGCATACGCAGTGCCTTTACATAGAAACATAGAAACATGGACTGACAGCAGATATGGACCGCTTGGCCCACCCAGTCTGCCCATTTCCTTACCTATTGGATAAGTTGCAGATCCTAGTTAACCAACAGCCTACCTCTTCCTATCCCCACCAGAATTGCCTTATGTCTGTCCCATGCATTCTTGAATTCCCCCACTGTTTTTGACCCCATGACCTGCTTAGGAAGGCCTTTCCATGTATCCACCACACTCTCTGTGAAAAAATACTTCCTTACGTTGCCCTTGAGCCGGTTTCCCCCCTCTGTCTTTAAATTGTGCCCCCTTGTTCTTGCGCATCTCTTTTTCTGAAAGATGCTGCCCTCCTAGACCTTGTTGATTCCCTTGAGGTACTTGAACTGTTCTATCATGTTCTGTCTCTCCTTCCTTTCCTTGAGGGTATACATATTAAGCTCCTTTAGTCTTTCTTCGTGCAGCTTCTGGTTCAGACCCTGCACCATTTTAGTTGCCCTTTTCTGGACTGCCTCCATCCTGTCTATGCCTTGCAGAGATGGCATCTCCAGAACTGCACGCAGTACTGCAGACGGGGTCTCACCAACTGTCTGAACAGAAGGATAACAACGTCATGTTTTCTACTGGTGATGCCTCTTCCTATACATGCAAGTATCTCCCCAGCCCTCCTTACTGTCTTCTTGCATTGATTGCTTACTTTTAGGTAATCTGTTATGACTACCCCCAGAGTTCCTTTCCATTTTTGTTGTTGTTAGTACCCCCACCCATTGTGTACTCTTCCCCTGGGTTTTTATTTCCCAGGTGCATTACTTTGCACTTCTTTGCATTGAATCTAAGCTGCCATACTTTTGTTCATTCCTTCTACCTTGCCAAGTCCCTTCTCATCCTTTCCACCCCCCTTGTGTATCAACCCTGTTGCAGATCTTTGTGTCATCTGCAAAGGGGCATACTTTTCCTTCCAGTCCCTCCGCAATGTCACTTATAAAGACATTCAAAAGGACTGGACCCAGTACTGAACCCTGTGGTACCTGGCTAGTAATCCGCCTTTCTTCAGAGTGTATTCTATTCACTATTACCCTCTGTGTCCTGTTGTCCAGCCAATTTTTTTACCCAGGCTACCACCCTGGGACCCACCCCCAGGCTGACTAATTTGTTTATTAATCTTTTGTGTGGTACTGTGTCAAATGCCTTGCTAAAGTCTAGGTAGGCCATGTCCTCAGCCCCTCCCTGTTCTACTACTTTGGTCAACCATTCAAATAAATTTATTCGATTCATCTGACATGACCTTCCAGCTGTGAATCCATGCTGCCTTTGGTCCTGTGGTGGCTATATCTCAAAAATGGCTCGAGATACAGGTTTTTCACTAAGTGCACCTTACACGTGTGGAGGTGGCCAGGTCATGAATACAGCAGTGGTGGAATTTTTCCTGCAGTTGCTATGGTTAGTGAGATATTACCAAATAACTTTTACAAGGGTTACTTAGAATGTCTCTAGGCCTGCGCTATGTGTCAGTACTTATGGGTAGGTGGGAGCACAGGCCAGAGAGGGCCCATGCTCCCATGTATTCATACCATTTATGCTAAACTGGGAGTACAGGGCCCTACTATGCTATGTCTCTACACTTATGGGTGGTTTGGGATGCAGGTGCTAGAGGGTCCATGCTCCCACCTATGGATACCATTTTGCAAAACTTGGAACACAATTATGGGTGGGAGAGCAGGACCAGGAGGGCTCATGCTCCCATCTATGGATACCATTTTGCAAACCTGGAAGTACAGGTCCCTCTTGCAATATGTCTCTATACTTATCCATGGATGGAAGCACAGGCCCCAAAGGGCCCACGCTCTCACCTATGGACCGCATTATGCAAAAGTAGGAGCACAGGGCTGTCCTGTGCTATCTATCTATACTTATGGGTGGGTGGGAGTCCAGGGTCCAGATGGCCTGCGCTCCCACCTATGGATACCATTTTGCAAATCTGAGAGTACAGGGCCCTCCTGCAATATGTCTCTACACTTATCCATGCATGGCAGCACAGAGCCCAGAGGGACAATGCTCCCAACTATAGATCGCATTATGCAAAAATGTTGGCACAGGGCCATCCTGCACTATCTCTCTATACTTACGGGTGGCTGGGAGTGCAGGGCCCAGAGAGCCCATGCTCCCACCTGTGGATAACATTTTGCAAACCTAGGTGCACAGGGCACTCCTGCACTATGTATCTATGCTTATGAGAATGTGGGAGCACAGGTCCCAGATGTCGCACACTCCCACATACAGTATGGATAGGACTAACATTACACTTTCTCAAAAAGAAGGGAAATTCATTGCAAAACACTCCATTTCAATGCAGCAGTTAGGGTAGATTCCACACCAACAAAAGTCTGGACATTCTCTGTTAGAGTTACCAATGCTACCACCCCACCCCACCCTTCACACACCGACAGGCATCGGGGTGTGCTTTGGGGTAATCGGGCCTAACTCTCACCCCATTCTCCTATACTGTGTACCACCCCAGCTTGTTTATACATGGAATGGGGTGAGAGTTAGGCCTGAAGACCCCAACATACACCCCGACACCTGTTGGTATGTGGAGGGTGGGGTGGCATGGGTTGGTAACCCTTACCTCAGATTTCCAGACTTTTGCCAGTGTGGAATCAACACTAACTGCTGCATTAAAACAGAGTTTTTGCAGTTAATATGTACATGTGTGTAAAATATATATATATATATATATATATATATATATATACGATATATATATATATCTAAATTGCAAAAACTTCATACACGCTCCCATTCCTCCATTGAGATACATAGATACATAGATGCATAGACAGTGTTGGCAGATAAGGGCCTATGGCCCACCCAGTCTGCCCATTTGAGCTTGTAAGTTCAGTTTGTTTCCCTAGAAGTCTGTTGCTCCATACCCCTGACCTCCAGAATTCCTTTATGTCTATCCCATGCATTCTTAAATCCCGTGATTGTTTCAGCCCCCACCACTTCCTCTGGCAGGGTGTTCCACTTGTCCACCACCTGTTCTGTGAAGAAATTCTTTCTCATGTTTCCTCTGAATCGTCCTCCCTCCAACTTCATCCCATGCCCTCTAGTCCTGGAACATCTTTTCACTTAAAAATAGTGTTTTCCTGCACCCTGTTCCTCCCTGTAAGATACTTGTATGTCTCTATCATATCTCCTCTCTCCTACTCTCCTCCAGGAGTACATGTTCAGTTCCTTCAACCTGTCTTCATAGGACTTGTGATGCAATCCATGCACCATCTTTGTTGCCCTCCTCTGAACCTTATCTACCCTGTCTATGTCCTTATGTAGGTATGGTCTCCAGAACTGTACACTGTACTCCAGGTGGGGCCTCACTAATGTCTTGTATAGCGGAATTATGACCTCCTTTTCCTGCTGGTGATGCCCTGCCTATACATCCCAGCATCCTATTTGCTTTTACCTGCTGTTTCACACTGTTTCTACCTTGAGGTCATCAGAGATGATAACCCCAAGATCCCTTTCCTGCTTGGTGCATGCTATATCCTCACCCCCAACTGATATATTGTGCCAGGGTTTTTGTGCCCCATATGCATTATCTTGCACTTCTTTGCATTGAATTTCAACTGCCAAACCCCTGACCATTCTTCAAGTTTCTGCAGGTCGCTTCTCATTCTGTCTACACCCTCTGGTGTGTCTATTCTGTTACAGAGCTTTGTGTCATCAGCGAACAGTGAAATTCTGCCTTCTAGGTCCTGCGCAATGTCACTGATGAAGATGTTGAATAGGACTGGTCCCAGCACTGATCCCTGTAACAGTATCCTTATTGCAGCCCAAATTTCCAACATAGCCTTCTTATGACCTCACTACATGTACCCAGTACATAACATTGTTAAATCCTTGTCAAAACGTAGTTAAGCACAACTGCAATGCCACTCTGTGCCACAAGTGTGGAAACACATTTTGGCCACGATTTGAATAATGACAGGTGTCACATACATGAGGTGACGTAATAGCAAGGCTGTGCTAAAAACATGAGGTGTCAATATAGAAAATTTCCAAAGTTACAAGCATGCGTAGCAAGATAGCAACAAATGCTCATCGCTGAGCCATTGTTTTAAATTTTGACCCCCAGCATAGCCTTCTTATGATTCTATCTGATGAACAATGTGAACAATGTGACTGCCATTACACAAATCCCACTGGAAAGGTGATTTCACCAACTGACCAACTGACCACAACATCACCTTTCCAGCTAGAGTTGCCTAATGGCTGTCATATTGTTCATGAGGTGAGCTCCCCAGGAGTCCATGTTGAAAATGTGGGGACAAAATGTAAAAAAATGGCTGAGTTATGTCCAAAAGGTGAAACCCTGCCATTGAAATACATAGAACCACATTTACCTTTAGTTCAGATTGCAGTCACCGGTTCCAGCAGCAAGACATGTCTTCGATTACTGGAGATAATCTTGAACCTGGGACCTCCTCAGGTGAGTAGCGATCTGGGGATGTCAGGGGTAGAGAGATAGCTGCACAGTGGGGGGGGGGGGAGTCAGGTGGGAGATGCAGGCACGATCAGAGGTGGATTTTTTTTCTCTTTACAGCCCCAAACAAGCAAAAGACAATGAGCAATGCTTTTCTTCTTTCCAGAAAAAAAAGCAGACTACACAATAACAGGGGACTGCCACTGCCACCAGAGATTACTGTGGCATGGGAGAGTTGGAGGTGCCAATAGACACCAGAGCTTTTCTATTAAAAAAATTTATATAAGTAGCAGAATGCCACTAAAGCAATGCTTTATTCATTTTTTAAAAACAAAAAAATAATATAGGAATTTAGGGGGGGTGCCCCAGACACCAGGGCTAAGGGGGGCAAAAAAGTGGCAGAATGCTACTAAAGCAATGAATTTTTTGTTTCAAAATACAAGAAAATAATATATGAATTGAGGGAGGGGTGTCACTAGACACGAGGGCTAAGCGGCATAAAATAACAGTTCAGCAACATGTTTTTTACACATGTAGATGGCTGAAAAGCAATCCTTGCTCGCTGTCTCCTTTCCTTGTCCACCACCATAATTTATCAATCGACTTGTGGACAAGGATTCCTGATCTGGACATCTGGTCAGCAAATTTGGCCAGCTGGATGGCCAGACAGGAATTCTTGTCCATCAGCCAAATTCCTTTTCTACTATCCCAGTTCATCACTGGCAGACAAGGATCCTGTCTAGCCAGCTGGTCAGCAAAACTGGCTGACCAGATGGCCAGACTGGGATCCTTATTCACCGGCTGAATTCCTTGTTCACCACTGATGAACCAGGATGGCGAACAAGAAAGTTAGCGAGTGTGAACCAGGATTTAAAAAGTGTTAAAAATAGCAAAAAAGCACTGAACAAGTGCGGGAAGCCAAACAGGACAGCTCAAGTCCCGATGAGCAAAACACATCCATAGATGTGTTAATCAAGCCTCTCTAGGAAGAGACATCAGGGTTTTCTTTTGCCAAAAACAAAAAACAAGATTGTGGTTTACGAACAAAGAGTTTTTTCTGATGAACCAGGATTGGCAACTGGCGTATAAGGAATGGCCCCAGGCAAACCAGGATCTTAGTTCATACTGTGCAGCTATCCTGAAAAATAAAACTTCCATTGAAAATAATGGGACCTTAAAAATGATATAACTTTTGAATGGATTAATATTTTTTCACTAAATAAATGCTGGTCTGCTCTATGATCCAAGCTCTTTCTACCATATAAATTTCAGACCAAAATTCAACACCATCTCTGCGCACTGCGATGAGAAAAACAACTGCCATGGCAAATTTTAGTTTTTTTTCACTATCTGAATCTCAGATTCTGCAATTCCGACCAGAATGAAACTTGGCACCTCAAGAGATCTGTCCCAATAGACTGTGCATAACAATTCTATGCAAATCCGTTGAACGGTTGCAAAGTTATTAAAGTGCAAAATTTGTGGGATAGATAGATAGATAGATAGATAGATAGATAGATAGATAGATAGATAGATAGATAGATAGATAGATAGATAGAATATATAGTCCTTCATCTATAACAAGTTTGTAAATTTTTTAAGAGGTCATCATGGTGATGTTTGGAACCTCGAGAGTGAAGCTTGAGAGGTTCTGTCACCATGACAACCTCAAGAAGGGTTTTCAAACTCGCTATAGATAGAGGACTATACTTTATCTTCTGTATTATATGACCTATTATCTACAGTTGGTAACAATAACTTACAAATATGCGAAGTCTGAAGCTGCACACCTACTATCTACTGTTGGTCAAAATAGCTAACAAATATGTGGAGACTGCAGCTGTAAAATTTTTGAATTTTACTCACAGCACATGAAGTTTTCATTGGTTGGGAACATCATTTGCTTGACAAGAGTCAGCCAGAAAACATAACAAACCCATCCAAAGTAAAATATTACAGCAGAACTTAGTTGCGATTAATCTATTAGTCCATCTAGTGCAATCAGGAAACTAAAGTTAAACTAAGAGTCCACATCGGTGATAAATAACATAGGCACCATGTAGGCACGTTTGCATGTGACCTCCTGGAAACCACAGCGTAGTGTAATATCCCTCGGCTCTTCTCCAAAGCAGAAAAAAAACAAGTACTGTATTTAGTGACAGTTGCTGTTCGGTTTGGGATGAGTGTCTTTTGTGCAACACAGTTAATAGTCAGGCAACTATTGAAAGAAAACAGCAGCCGATATCGGTTTTTTTTTTCAGGACTCGCATTTTGAAATTACCACTCGATTATCTGTAAAACGGTGTTGTCAGCTACAGCTTGAGATTTGCTTTCAGAACTCAATGCAAGGTTTTAAGTTGTTATGCTGCAGTAGCTACATACCTAGTGCAGCATAAAAGCACCTACTGCAGCATAACAACTTTTTGTCAGGGATGGATTTTCATTGGTAACAACGTTCTACCATACATGACAGTTAGATAGATAGATAGATAGATAGATAGATAGATAGATAGATAGATAGATAGATAGATAGATAGAGGCACGGTTGTGCCCCTATAGTTAGGGTTGAGTAGGCAATTTAATGATAAACTTCAAATTGTGCATGTTAATAACTTTGTAACCATTCAATGGATTTGCACAACATTGGGCATAGATGTTGTAGTGTGGTAGATCTCTTGATTTGCAAAGTTTTGTTTCAATCGGAGTTGCAGATTTTGTGCAGCGAATTGTCAAATAATGCATTTTTCGCTAATTTTTGCCTATTTCTCCCTGTTTTTTCCTCATCATGCTGTGACCACACCATTTGGAATTTTGGTATGTCATTTTCTGGACAGAAAGAGGATGTCCAAAGGAACAATCCAGACTTGGTTTGGTAAAAATATATTATTCCATTCCAAAGTTATTACATTTGGAAATTTGGCGGTCCTGAGCATGCTCACTTCAGTCTTTGGGATAGATGCACAGTTTTGATCAAGGATTTCTAGTCATGAACAGCTCATGAGCAGGGATTGAGAAAAGAGATTTGGAAATCTCAGAAAATCTTTTTTCACGAGAAAATCCCTTTTCATCGGCCGCCATTTTTTTTTTTTGCTTAGCTTGGTGAGAAAACCAAATGTTGTAACTTGCAGCAGGACGGTGTTTTGTGAAAACCAAGGCATGAGTTTTTGTGAGGGAGATGTCCTCTACTCGCACGTTTTTTTATTTTTTAGTTCAAAAACGGCACTTTTGAACTTTAAAATCCCTGTTCGCAATCCCTTTTCGCCAGCCGATCCTTTTTTGCCAGATCGGCTGGCAAAAAGGGATTGCAAAAAGAGATTTTTAAAGGTCCCCGACCCTGTGCTGTTTTTCCTGGTGCCTACTGGGACCCCAATTCCCTTTTTAATTCATTCTCTGGTGTCTTGTGGCCCCACACTCTGATCACCCTCTCCTGCCACTGTACATATTTATAAATATTTTCAGACATCAGGATGCCCACACCTGGTGTGAGAAAATAAGCAATATTTGACGCAGAATTGTGCATTAAACTGCCTATCCATAGCCAGTTCTAATTTGTATTATCATTGCCGACAAAGGGGTGCCCAATCTCCATGTTGGTATTTATCTCCCCCCCACTCCACTACTGTGGCACACTGGGGAGCCCACCCCAGTGTGCCAAAATAGTTAAATTATGATTTCTGACACCAACATGCCCACCCCCGGTGTTGGATGCTCCCTCAAACCCTGTTCTATTTTTGCTGACATTGGAGTGCCCAATCCCTGTGTTGGCATTATAAAGCCACCCACCCCCAATCACCATGAAACACTAGGGATCCCACTCCCAGTGTTCCAAAAACAAATTATAAGCTGTAAAAAAAAAGGAAAATGTCCTCTGACATCTTTTTTTGTCTGAAAAGAAGAAAACAGTCCCTCTTCATCTCCCCAGTCACCCCTCCCCATCCCAAACCTCCCTCTTTGCACCCACCCACCTCCCTGCACACCCCCATTACTCCATACTTATCTCTGGAGGTTGGCGGCTGCGATCTTCTCCGGACTGGGACACATCTGCACTCTCCAAAGGTGAACTGCTAACTGAGGAATCAAGGTAAGTGCTGTAAAATGGCTGTCAATGCAGTTTTCAATTTATGTAAATATCTCAGCCATTTTTAGAAATTTTGACTCCAAATTCTCAACATGGGGTTCTTGGGACCCCACCTCATGAACACTGGCACTGTCATTTTGTTACTTGATCCCAAAAGGTGATTTTGCAGTTGCTCCACAGAATCACCTTTCAGGACTGATTAACAGAATGACAGTGTAACTGTTCATGAGGGAGGTCCCAAAAGCCCATGTTGAAATATGTGCAAAAAACAAAATGATTGTGTTATGAGTATGCATTGTGCAGTTTCATGCAACTATAACTTCACCAAATTTTAATATTTTTACTCCAGATTTTCAACTTTGCCATTTTCATACCTCCTCATGAACAGTACAGCTGTCATTTTTCACATCCTGCCCAAAACATGTTTTTGCACTTGTGGTGCAGAATTGCACAGTCACTGCGCAAAATCAACTTTTGGGATGGATTAATAAAATCACAGTGCCACTGTTCATGACATGGGGTCCTAAAAAGACCATGTTGAAAATCTTGTACAAAAATACACCAAAACATCTGAGTTATGCACGGTCATTGAAATTTTGCTACACATGTGTGTAACTTAGACAAATTTTAATATTTTCTCTTCAAATATTCAATATTGCCAGTTTTTCACACCACCTCATGAAAAGTACAGCTGTCATTTCTCACATCCTGCCCAAAATGTGTTTATGCAGCAGTGGTGCAGAATGGCTCAGTTGCCACATGAAATCACCTTTTGGGACTGAGTAATGAAATGACAGTCTCAGTGTTCATGAGGCGGGATTCCAAAATGGCCAGATTGAAAATTTGGTGCAAAAATACCTAAAAATGCCCGAGTTATGCGTGGCCATTGTAATCTTCCTATGCATGCATGTAACTTTGGCAATTTATCATATTTTCCCTCCAAATTTTCAACATTACCATTTTTTTACACCACTTTATGAACAGTACAGTTGTCATTTTTCAAATCCTGTTTTTCCACACCTGTGGCACAGAATGATGTTACAGTTGCACAGAATTACATTTTGATGAGGATTTGAAAATGTTCTGTACTGGGTACACTACATGTGGTGAGGTGATAAGAAGCTTATTTTGAATATTTGGGGTGAAAATTACTTAAGATGTCATATTTATGACTATTTGTTGCAATTTCGCTACGCCTACTCATAACTTAATGTGTGGAAGTGCAGGGGATGGAGACCCCTGTGTTTCCACAGCTCGATACATGTGTGCATCTGTGAAGGGATGGGAGTGCGGGGTCCAAAGGACCCTGCTCTCCCACGGTTAAATAAAGATAATATTAGACTATCTCAGAAAGTAAGGAAATAAATTGCAATACACTTCATTAACACATCATTTAGATTTGAAGTGACAAAAGTATGGAAATAAGATGTTAGGGTTGAGCTCCTAACACCCCCCACCCAACTCCACTAGCCCACCCAACACCCATGCTCCACAGACCAACATGCATTGGGGTGTGCCTTGGGATCATTGGCCTTAACTCTCACCCCATTCTCCTATACTGCACCATGTCAACTTTCTTACACATGGAATGGGGTGAGAGTTATGTCTGATGACCCCAAGGCACACCCTATGTTAGGGGCTCAACCCTAATGTCTTATTTCCTACTATTGTCACTTCAACCCTAACTCATGCATTAACAAAGTTTTTTATCTATATATATATATATATATATATATATATATATATCGGTATTACTCAGTTTTATGAAGGTGGAAGTAGGCCTAGGTCCATTGAGACCACCATTCCCACTCATGTGGGTGTATTTATGTTACTATCCCATAAGGAGTTTATCCAGTTTGGTTTTAAATTCCGGAAATGTATTGCTTTCAACAATATGTTTGGGCAGAGTATTCCATAGCCTAATAGCCCTTATTGTAAAATAGTGGCCACATTTATTTGTAATCGTCCTAGGGATAAAAATCTGTCTGTTGTTGCACCTAAGGTTTTTGGGCTTGTCAGCATATATGATTTTACAATTGTTCATTAAATCAATATCCTTCAAGATATTAAATAATAATAGTAAATATCCTTGGTTCCTCCTTAGCTGTAAATCTTTTCATCCTAAATCTGTTAGCTTCTCCTCATATGATAGATCCTTAACCATCGGTATTCATTTTGTGGTCCTTCTTTGCTTACTTTCTATGATTTTAATGTCTTTGTTAAGATAAGAGACTCAGAAGCTAACAGCATAGTCAGTATGTGGTCTGATAAAAGATTTATATAACTGTAATGAATTATCTCTTTATGGATGCTAAAATATGGTTCCCCATCTGTGCTACTTTCCTGCACTGATTACTTGATGTGAATTGATTATTGATAATGATCCCTAGGTCTTTTTCAGATTTTGCTGTTTTAATGATGTTACCATATATAAGATAATTCATGCTGGGATTTTTTGATCCTAAATGTATAACTGTACATTTGTCAATGTTGAAAATCATTCTGTTATTGACTGCCCAGTCTTCAATTTTCTTTAGGTCCTGTCTGAATTGTTAGATTTTGTCCTCTGTATCCACCTCAGATAATGGAGAACATCTGTGAGTGGATGCTTATTTGTAGGTTCCATGTCAGTTACAAGAAGAAAGTGAACAGGTGCATAACATTATATACAAGACACTATATTACAAGCAAGTACAAAATTGCATTGGTAAAAAACAATACATTACAAGCTAGGTAGACAATAAATTGGTGTGGATTACAAGATTGGGATAGCAAGTAGCTTAAGGTATAACATTTAGACATTGCTTCAGCATTAGTGAGAAGGTGCCTGCATCAGAGAGTTAAGGCTACTTGTGGGGAGAGAAACAGAGTGGAGAACAGGCACAGCTGTGGCATAATGAAGAGTATGCTTACATATGGGGTTAAGAACAGATTTAAGGAAGGTTAGAGAGAGTCGAGCTAGGACAGCAGCAGATGGGGGGGGCATGAATGCGGGGACAGAGAGGGGAATGGGTGTCCAGTGGGGAGGGGAAGGGGCATAGATGAGAGTGGGACAATGAAGTGCTGTAGAGGTAGGTGCCCCTAGGATTAGGTGGAACACTAAGTGCTACTGCTTTATGGTGGTCCAGATGTAGAAGAGTTGTTTTGGTCATCATGAATGGCCAACGGAGTCACAATTGTCATCTGTGGCAAGGTGCTGCCTGAGCTTTCGCTTGGAAGCACCAATGGTTGTGGTATCAGAGATGTCTGAAGGAAGGGCGCTGGTCCAGTGTGGTGCATGGTAGTAGAATGCACGCTAACCCTGTGCAGTGCGGCATCTAGGTTAGCTGAGAATTTGGCTGTGGGTGCTTCTGGTCAGCCTGGCACTTACATGGCGAGTGAGCAGATTCTGGACTCCTGGTGGCATCAGATTTAGTGCAATTTTTAGGGCAAGTAGACAGGTATGGTACTTAACTCTGCTATTTAGCTGGATCATCTTTATACTTTGAGTTGTTCTTTCCAAAACAATTTAGATTCATATCTCCCATAATACTTAAGTTGTAGTTTGTAGGGATAGATTTTCTATGTATTTGAATTAAATCTACTCCTTACTCCTGGTGTCCAGCGGGGGTACAAATAACTACTAATGATAAAAATTTATTTTGACCTAAAACCAAGATTAATGACAGGAATTCACAGAGCTATGAGCAGTAGTGTGGCTCATGCTGAATCATTTAAAAGTGGTTCTTAACATAAAACATACAACCTTCCTCGTGTCCAACTCTGTTACAGCAAAATTTGTTGTATCCCTCATGACTGATCATCAGATTTGGTATTTTATTGTGCAGACATGTCTCAGTAAATGCATTTATGTCCAGGCTGAGAAACCATCCCATTTGGCCAGACAACTCTTCACATTTAAATGTTCAGGATTTATTGACTGCCTAGAAAGATGATCAGAGTTAGAGATGGGGACAGGGTTAGGGTGCATTTGCCCTGTGGTGAGCAGTAATAAAAGGAAGGGTCAAAATTATCTTTAGTGTACAGGGATGATGGCTAAACTTACAAGTTATTTCTTTAATAAATCTATAAGACTTCTCACAAACTGAGAACATTTTATGAGGGTTTGCCAGATTGTAAGTTTTTCAACACATATGCTTGTACAGAAAGTATTAAACTTAGTTTAGGTTAAGGTGCAGAAACCATTGAATATTGTCCTTTAACCTACAATCTAAACTTGTGAATGGTCCCAGGGTAGTTATGTTATCTTTTGCTGACCCCAGAGATTTATTTCCCACCATAGAAAAGTTTTGTTTGAGCGATATATTTGGCCCTGCCCATGCAAATAGGCATAAAATCCCTAGACAAAACATTTTCAAAATGACTTATGAACAGTAACACAGTGAAATATGAGGTCAATGAAACAATCAGAACACACCAGAGCACTGCACCCAGCTCGATAATAGTTAGAAACATAGAAACATAGAAGATGACGGCAGATAAGAATCATGTAGCCCACCCTGCCTTCCTTTTCCCTGCCTAAGGCAATATCGCAGACCCTAGTTGATCTGTGGCTTACCCTATCATCCCTATTGTGAGAGTATGTTTATGTCTATTCCATGCATTCTTGAATTCCCCTACCATTCTTTCACTCACTACCTCCACAGGGAGGCTGTTCCAAGCATCCACTACTCTTTCTGTGAAAAAGTACTTCCTCATGTTGTCCATGAGCCTACCCCCCAGCCTCATATCATGCCCCCTTGTTCTCGTACACCTTCTTTTCTGAAAGATGCTACCCTCCTGTACCTTGTTTACGCCCCTGACATACTAGAGTGTCTCTATCATTATCCCCCTCTTCCTCTCCTCCGGGAATACATATTGAGATCCTCTAGTCTTTCCTCATATGACTTTTGGTGCAGCCCTTTCACTATTTCTGTTGCCCTTCTCTGGACTGCCTCTATTTTGTCTATGTCCTTCCAGAGATACAGTCTCGAGAACTGAACATAATACTCCAGATGAATTCTCACTAGTGATTGGTACAGTGGCATAATCATCTCCCTTTTTCTGCTAGTGATACCTCTCCCTATGCACCCCAGCATCCCACTGGCTCTCCCCACAGTCTTCTCACACTGTCTGGTTACCTTTAGGTCCTCAGATATGATTACCCCCAGGTCCATTTCTTGATTGGTGGCCATCAGTATCCCTATCCCCCATCTTGTACTCCTCCCTTGGATTGCTCTGCCCCAAATGCATAATTTTGCACTTCTTTGCATTGAATCTTAGCTGCCACACTCTCGACCACTCCTCAAGCATGTTTATATCCTTTCTCATTTTTTCCACACACCCCCGGAGTGTCAACCCTATTGCAGATCTTAGTGTCATCTGCAATGAGGCATACCTTCCCCTCCAGCCCCTCTGCAGTGTTGTTTATGAAGGCATTAAAGAGGACTGGCTCCAACACTGATCCCTGCGGCACCCCACTGGTCACCCCCTCTCCTCAGATTGAATGACATTTACTACCATCCTCTGTCTCTTGTCACTCAACCAGTTTCTGACCCAGATTCAAAAATGAGTTCATGGGCTCACAGTCCTAGAAGGTGCAGAGACAAGGAAATCTATGTTCAAAAGTAAATCAAAATTGTGTCCTAGTACCTACTACAATTCAGTTCTAGCCTTTGAGAAAGTAGTATTACAGCAAGTTAACATGTTGTTAAATAAAATGTTCACTACTACTCAGAATATTTCCACTGCGGAAAAACAGGCCTAAGTGAACTGATTGAATGTAAAGAGGTGATTATTAAGCCATCAGATAAAGGGGAAATGTTGTAATAATGGACAGAGGGATATTATGACATGGTATATAGCCTTTTAGAGACAAGTAGTGCACTGGGTCAGCACAGTGCCAACAAGAATGCAGTTGGCAAGAAAGGCACAGAACAAATAGAGCCGTACCAACCCTAATAAGAATTATCTCTCCGGGGGAAGAGAGCATCACTGGGCAAGAAAAATATGTGGGGCCATGGAATACTGTTTACATAGCCCCTCTCACAAGCGTTAAAGTCCTGTTTGGCAAAACATTTTGGAGACAAGGATTAGAATCCTGGTCTCCACTGTTGCCTGGCAGAGTTGCTTTATGCCTCAGCCCTGCACACCACAGAAGCAGCTTAGCCGGGCTCCTGGATTCTGCTGCCGCTTTCTGTACAGCAGTACCATGGACATCTGTCAGTGGCGCACATATGGCTAGTGCTGTAAATCCCTGCTCGCTGTCTCTGGAAGCGCTATACGGACTAGCGCTCTCTTGACTGGTGCTATAAATGTAGCGCTCATCTAACCGGGTACCGACAATGCATGGTTATATCAAGCTTCCAGGAAACCAACTATTAAACTACAAAAAAGAACTGTACAAGATGCTGCAGGAGGCAGTAAGTGAGGGTTCCATCAAAGATGATGAATATAAAGCTAGCTGGAATTTTTAACCTTATAATGCCCACCATCAATGCTTTGTCTAAAGTACACAGAAATTTAGAATCCCCACAAGAAAGACCTATAATTTTGGGAACAGGTTCCCTTACTGAGAATTTGGACAATTTTGTTAATTTTTTTTACAAGAACCTGTAAGGAAATAACCTTCCTACCTAAGGGACACAGGAGATGTTATTAGTAAACTGTTAGATCTAGAGTGGAAAACCAACTATATCTGGCTTGTAATTGATGTAGAATCTTTGTACACATCAATTAAAAATGAGAATGGGATTAGGGCCTATAGATATTTTTTGGAGAATTGTGAGATCCATGCCGTGACACCTGTAGATTTTATTGCAAAAGTTTTAGATTTTGTACTAACACACAAAGTTTTTAAGTTTGAGAACAATTATTATTCCTACTGGGTCCCTTTATTGTATGCTGTACCACGCACGTTAAAACTGTGCAACAGGAACAGCTTGGTAGTGTACAGTGAGAGGGTGCAAAACCATGAAAGGATGTATACGTGGTAGTGCACCCTTTCACTCTTCCCAGGTAGGGGATGAGATCAGTACTGGGAGGTGGGGCCCACGAGCAGCTGCCATGGCTCGATGGGGTGATTCACAGGCTGCAAGGGAGGGAGGCGCTGCATTTGGGACCGGGTTTTGATTCCCGGTCCCAGACGAAAGGAATTTGCTTTATTTTTTGCATTGTGTGTGATGTTAAGTGTAACCCCCCTGAGTTGGTTATTTTAGTTGGGGGGAAGGTTTGAGGGTGCAGCCCCCGTAGTGTGGGGTACGGTGGCAGAGCCCACCTCAAAAGAAAGACATATGCTGCTTGCAATATATCACACTGTATTGGCAGCTTGGTATATTGTTGCAGCATAATGTCTTGCGACATTATGACCCCGTTCCTTATTGTCTGCAGGCATGTGGGTTGGCCATTGAGGCAGTAATGTCCCCCTCCCTGATGCAAATTTATTTATGGGCTACTGGGAACTACTTAATATACATAATGTAGCTAACATCAAACTATAGAAATTGTCAGCAGATAAGGACTGCTAGGCCCATCCAGTCTGCCCATAGGCCCTATACATGTATGTATCCACTCACCCTAAGTAGTCAATGGCTTTTCATCACTCCCTTCCTACCCAAGGTTTCCATGTGCTTGTCCCAGGCATGTTTAAACCCCTCCACTGTGCTTTCCCCTACTACCTCTTGTGGCAGACTATTCTAAATGTTCACCACCCGTTCTGTGTAGAAAAACTTCCTCATGTTACCTCTTAATCTCCCCCAATTTCATATTGCGCCCCTTTGTTCTGGTATCTTTTCCACATTGGAAAAGATCTCCCAACTGTACCTTGTTTATGCCCTTGAGGGACTTAAAAGTTTCTATCACGTCGCCCCTTTCTCTCCTATCCTCCAGTGAGTACATATTGAGGTCTCTTAGTTTCTCCTCATATGTTTTGTGGTGCAAACAATGCACCATCTTTGTCTCCCTTCTCAACAGCCTCCACCATATTTATGTCCTTACTCATGTGAGGTCTCCAGTACTGCACACAGTACTTCAGATGAGGCCTTACTGGTGTTTTATACAATGGCATCACCACTTCCTGCCCCCTACTAGTAACACCTCTGCCTATGCATCCCAGCATGTAACTGGCCCTCCCTGCAGCCTTTGCACACTGCTTTGATACCTTCAGGTCATCAGATATGATATCCCCTTGGCCCCTCTCCTCTTTGGTAATGGTCAGCACCTCCCCCCTATCCTGTAGGTCTCCCCAGGGTTCTCCCTACCAAGGTGCATTATCATGCACTTTTTTGCATTGAACCTCAGTTGCCACACCTCCAACCATTTCTCAAGCTTCTCCAGGTCCCTCTTCCTTGTCTGCACCCATTCTGGAGTATTCACCCTGTTGCAGATCTTGGTGTCATCTGCAAATAGGCAGACCTTTCCTTCCACCCCCTCTGCAATGTCACTAATGAGGACATTGAACGGGACTGGTCCCAGTACTCAACCTTGTGGCACTCTGCTGGTCACCTCTCTCTCTCCCCAGATTGGATCCCATTTACCACCATCCTCTGCCTTCTGTCAGCCAGTTTCTAGCCCACTGTATCAGCTTATGCCCCATGCCAAGACTACTCATCTTGTTAACCAGCCTTCTGTGTGGGACAGTATCAAATGATTTGTTGAAATCCGGGTAGGCGATGTCTACGGCCCCTCCCTGATTCATTTCCCTAGTCACTCAATAAAAAAAATCTATCAGATTTGTTTGACAAGACCTTCCTCATGTGAATCAGTGCTGACTCAGATTCTGGGAACCAATGGATTCCAGGTGTGCCTCTAAACTTTCTTTCAGCAGTGTCTCCATGATCTTTCCTACCACTGAGATGAGGCTGATGGTTTACCTATGCTGACACAACAACATCGTTGTCTACGTGCAGCATAGAGACATCCCCGATGTCGACAGGCAAAATTTTGCCTGTCAGACATTGGTCTGGCTTCTATCAGGGGCTGACTGCACCCATGAATCCCCCATGCGGGGGGGCTATGCCCCCCACACACCCTTTCTTACGGATTGTTAACTCCAGTCAAAGTTAACGCGAAGGGGGGGGAGAAAGTTGGTGAAAGGATGAAATTTCATCAGCGTGTCCTCCACAGCGACATTTACGAATCTTGTTGAAAATGTCATTGTGGAAGATTTTGCCAATGGGGTTTCACCCTTCTGTCTACATACCGAGGTGGACTGGCCTGTAGTTCCCCACTTCCACCCTACTGCAATGTTTGGGCAGTGGGACTACATGTGCCCTCTTCCAGTCCTCTGGAACCATACCTGTGTTGAGTGACTGTGAACAGGATGGCCACAGGTGCTGCTAGTTCCCTCTGCAGCTCCCTTAATATCCTTGGGTGTATGTCATCTGGCCCCTTGGCTTTATCCACCTTCAGCTTTGTGAGTTCCTCCAGAACTCTCTCCACTGTGAATGGACTGATGTCAATTCCCCGATTGCCCTCTGCTCCCAACTGTGGTCCTTGGACCCTCCTCCTCAGTGAATACTGAACAGAAGTAATTGTTCAGTATTTTCTACCTTGTCTAGATCTCCTCCTTACACTCTCCCTCCTCCACTTTGAGCCCGCCAATCCCACCCCACCTCCGCTTTTTCTTCAATCGCTGATGTACCTATAGAATGTCTTGTCCCCTTTTTCACAGACCACACTAAACCCTCCTCTGTCTGTGCTTTGGCTTTCCTAACAGCCTTTGCAGCCACTTTGAGACATTCAAGGTACACCTCCTTGTCCTCCTCCCTTTGGGTCCCCTTATACTTCCTGAAACTTGCTCTTTTATCCCTTACTTTGACTCCCACCTTTTTAGAAAACCATAGTGGTTTCTTTCTTCTTTTCCCTTTGGCCACTACCCTAATGCATTGGTTAATTACCTCCAGAATGGCTCATTTTAGTCTTCCCCATTGTTCCTCCACCCCTTTCATTACCTCTACCTTCTCCAGGACTGCTTTTAAATATCTACCCATTTCATTGAAATCCGCCCTCCTGAAATCTAATATTTTTGCCCTTGTGCGGCTTAACTGAGTCCCTGTCTCCATGTCAGACAACACCATGTGGCAGTCGCTGTATCCCAGCTGCCCTTCCATCTGAATTCTTTCGACTCTGTTCCCATTGGTCTATACCAGGTCTAGAATTGATTTGTCCCTGGTTGGCTCATGCACCCGCTGTCTGAGTCCAGCTGGTCCAATCCATGTCTGGCATATTGAAATCTCCCATCAACAGGATTTCACCTTTAGCTGCCATGTTGTGAATTTCCTTCACTAGTACCATGTCCACTTCCTTCCCCTGTGCTGGAGTTCTGTAGATCATCCATCTACATATTGCTGTGCCATTTCCAGGTTCAAGGGTGATCCACATTGCCTCAGCCTCCCCCTGCCTTTTCTGTACTTCTGTAGCCTTTAGGCCTTCTCTGACGTACAGGGCCACCTCCTCCCTTTTTACCTTCCCTGTCCCTTCTGAACAATGTATGAGCTGGTACACTGATGTCCCAGCTGTGAGTAGCAGAATACCACATCTCTGTTATTGCTGCTATATCAAGGTTTGCATCCATCATCAAGGCTTCCAGGTCTTGAACCTTATTTTCCAGACTGCAGGTATTTGTGAACATGACCTTCCATGTTTTACTCCCTGTCTTCCCTCTGTTTCTGTTTTCTCTACTTTGCTTCTTCCCCCCAACCCGATATTCATGCTCATGTGCTTTTGCCCCCCTTATCCCCCTTATAAAAGTTTCCCCTGCCTGCCCCTCACTGCTCACTTGCATTGTTCCTGTTGTCAATTTTTACTTTTGCATGTTCTTGCTGGGGGGTGTTCAAGCCACCTGTCTCCTGGTGCTCCCCCTTGGTCAGTTTAAATGGTCTCTGCTGTAGCATTCCAACTTCTCACTAAGGACTAAGGTCCCCTTTCCAGACAGATGCAGGCCATCCTCCTGATACAAGCCTGCATCTGCCCAGGTTGGGCCCCAGTCCCCTATGAAGCCAAATCCTTCCCTTTCACACCAATCCTTCAACCAGGAGTTGAAGGTTTGGATGTGGTGTGCCCTGGTCTCCCTCATGCCTAGGACAGGTAGTACTTCCGAGAATGACACAGAATGTGCTACCTGTTTCAGGTCCTCTCCCAGCTTACTGAAATCCTCCTGGACTCTGGCTAACTCTACCCTTCTTCTCACCAAGTCATTGGTCCCGAGGTGGACAATGACATTCAGCTCCTCCCTCCTGGCTACCACCCTAGTTATCCTATGGATTTGCTTCCCACAATCCATTTTATAGCAATATGAAAAAAATATTTTGTTACATTGATAATTGTTTGTGTGTGTGGGAAGGTGATAAAGAAATGGCTAGATAATTTATTAAATCGCTCATCAATAATGATGTAAACTTGCGATTCACCTGTACTATGGTGAAAGACAGTGTTGACTTCTTGGACCTAACACTTATGGGGGACCCACTGACAGAGAGAGTCAGCACCAAAGGCTTCAGAAAAAAGACTGCCACTAATGCAGTATCGAGATACAACAGTGCTTATCTAGTCAGGTTAAAGAATTCAATACCTTATAGCCAGATGTTGAGTGCGTAAAAATTATTAATCTGACAGAGGCTTTGAAACAAAGGCCACAGAATTAAAAAATATTTTTTTTGAGAGAGGGTATGGGATAGACATTGTTGAAAAAGTATACAGGGATGTTAAGAAAAAAAACACAGAGAAATCCAAACATATGAAGGACAAAACATAGACTGGGGACCTATTCTCTTTTCCACACAGTACAATAGTATTTTGGGCTCCATAGGTAATATCATATGTATAAACTGGCCCATCTTACTAAGAGACCCATCAGTAAGGGGAGCAGTAGATACCCCACCAAGAGTTACATTTAAGAGAGCCCCTATCCATAAGCTAATGGATATTAATTTACAGGCTGAGGAACAAGAGCATGGTATGTGGTTACTCAAGAGACCAGCAGGAAACTACAGATGCTTAAGGTGCAATATGTGCAAATATGTAAACCCCGGAATGGGTCTTTCTTCATTCAGTGATAAATGAGATATGCCCATTAGAGACTCCATTATTTGTGATACTGTCTTTGTATTGTACTTAATATGGTATACCTGTGGTTTTAGTTGTGTGGGAAGAACTGTCAGAAGTTTAAAAGAAAGAATTCATGAACATTTTCAGTGTGTGATAAACAAGAGGGTGAACAAGGCTGTGGGGATACATTTTCTGGGAATGCATAATTCAGATCCAAAAAAACTTAAATGCATGGGCCTAGAGGCGATGAAGTGTGGAAAAAGAGGTGGGAATCATGCAAACATGCTTGTAAGAAGGGAGGGCTATTGGATATACAGACTTAGAAAATAGGCTCTTTAAAAGTTCAATCCTGATTGGCTGAAACACCCTTGCACCCGTACTGTTGTTTCTTAACAACTGTACAAAACAAGTGTGTCCTGGCAGCACCCATCACCATCTGGTATCCCTCTGCTCATGTCCCTGTGAATCACAATAGCCATTTTTTTTTTAGCTCACTTAGCAAGAGAGTAATCTAGAGCTCCCCCAGCCAGTCCTCAGAACAGTCCCTATACCTGCTATTACAGTACTACTGTATATTTAAAAAGAAAGGCAGCAACACAAAAAAACTGTTTTCTTTCTTCCTTATTTTACCAACGACACCAGCGCTGCGACCTTCTCGAGCCCATTCTCACAACTGATGCTAGCTGGCAACTCGACTCCATTTCCAGGACTGATTTAAGGAAAGTCTTGCTCCTGTCCCTGCCCCAGCCAAGATGAAATAACAAGTTTCCCAACTGTAATGTAAATGAAAATACCTTTTTATTTGCTGGCCGAGTGCATCAGCTGAGCAAAGTTCTATATTAACTGTAGAATCACACCTGACATGACTGCACACCATTTTCACTGCAGTACTGCCACTCGCTCCCCGCTCACAGTCTGGAAATGAAACCATTTTTTTACCACATAGAACAATCTCTAACAATAGCCCGGTCAGAAAACTCATGGGGGGGGGGGGTACTGAAAAGTAACAATAATATTTAGTGCTAGCCATATACAAGAGACACTGCACTGCACTGTAATACAGAAAATGATTCTCATAAGCAGCACCACCCTCTAGTGGAAATAAAGGGACTATTTTACATAAGCTGCCATTTCAGTTCATTTATATTAATATTTCACCCTCTTTTTCTATAAATGTTATGATTAAAAAAACAGCAATAAAGTTAGCCCATTTTCTAAGTGCAATAATACCCTCCAGAGTGAGTGTTATGTGATATAATGGACCTTCCAGGGGCTATAAGGCCCTCCACTTTTGGCATCAGGCCTCATTACATCCATGGGAGGTCCATTATATCCCAATAATGCCCACCCTGTTGGGTATTATTCTTACTTAACACAGTGAATCTGCATGGCATAAATGAAATGTGGGATCTTAAACCCTATCTGTGATGTAATTTATATCAGTAGTCTGCAATAATACCCATTGTTAGCGATATTTATCTTACTATCTACATTCTCACCTCCCTCTGCCCTCTCCATACAACCATCCCCCCCGAATCAATAGTAGATCAGATTTGTGTCTTTTATCCATATGGGCCAGCATTGCTTCACCATATAGATAACGACTTTGTCTCCCCCACCACCACCACCACCCACTCCTGCCCATTGCTCCCTCCTACTCTGCCTTCTCACCTGGCTCACTATAGACTTCTCAGCATCAACTCTTATTCTATTAATTTGTATTTATTTTATATTTTATCTCTGTCGACATTTTTTCTGCTTTAACATGATTAATCTGGAGATATAGATTTTGATATTTGATAATCATTTATATTTTTGTGATTTTCAGGTCATGGGATGCCTTGGCACAAATCAGACATTTGATAGCACCTCATGGCTCTGTACCGGTGAATCCCCAGGAACTTTCCATGCAATTAGAAAGTTGATCACAGGAATCAGTTGATGGTGGGTGCCAATAATGAAGTTATTCTTATAACATTAGAAAATCTGTGCTGCCTTACATCAATGTACTGTTTAAAAATACATGAATTATATAATGATAGCCTATGTTTAAATACTGCATTTACTTAAACAAATATATGATATATATGAAGAGGATCCAATGGAGAGCAACATGCTACATAAGAGGTGTGGAAGACAGGGATTATCATTTCAGGTTGGAAGTGGTAAACTTGTTTACTTTGGAGTATAGAAGGCTAAGAGGAGACTTGTTTTTATTGTTCACAGCATTGACAGACCAAGACCTCTGGGAGCGGCTAGGTTTGACATTTAGAGATCAAGCTTACTCCACAAGAGCACATTCACTACAGTTAAATGGTGAAAATTGCGAAACATGGCAATGTAAAAGATGGTTTAACAAAAGAGTGGTCCCTGTGTGGAACTCTTTGCCTGAGGAAGTAGTAGGCAGTATGTCACTGGGTACCTTTAAAGTTAAATTGGACAACCATTACAAATTGGGGGTATTATAAACCAAGCAGCAAGCACAATGGACATGAATATTTTTAGATCAGTATATACCTATGATACCTATCATTTAACTGCACATTGATGGATAAGTGTTGTATGGTATAGTACACTAATATGGATATAAAATGTATTGAAAGGCTCAAATGTTTAAATGGAATTTACAGTTCTGTAAGTAGTATGATACCATGTTAGCTGCAATCATTCATACAGTAGAACTGAAACTGTTGTTTTTTTCACTTTTTTATTATTTTATGTATATGTATAAAATAAGAAAAATGGTTAGACCTTTAGTCACATGTTTTGAATTCCATGCCCTATTGTGATGTCATAACAAATTGACTATAAATGTATGTGTTGTTCTTCATACTACTGCCCCCTCATGAATACTTGGTTAGATGCAAACTGCTGGGGTAACATCTGTGGATGACTGGCAATGGCTCAGGATGTTATGAACAGTTTTGCTGAATAAATCATACTTTTCTTTATTTCAAATTGGTCTTTGAGTATTCTTTGACAGTGTGCAACAAAATGCTGAACCGATTTCTGACCCAGTTTACCACCTTGGGGCCCATTCCCAGGCTGACCATCTTATTTATCAACCTCCTATGTGGCACGGTGTTGAAGGCCTTGCTGAAATCTAGGAAGGCCACATCCACCGCCCCTCCTCGATCTTCTTCCCTGGTCACCCAGTCAAAGAAATCTATCAGATTTGTTTGACAAGACCTTACCGCTGTGAACCCATGCTGCCTCAGATCCTGTGCTCCACTTGATTCAATAAATATCACAATCATTTCCTTTAGCAGTGACTCCATTAATTTCACCACCACTTAGGTCAGGCTGACTGGCTTGTAGTTGCCAGCCTACTCTTTGTTCCCACTTTTGTGGAGAGGGAATACATTTGCCCTCCTCCAGTCCCATGGAACCACCTGCCAGCACCTCTCTAAGTTCCTTTAATATTCTGGGATGTGTCCCATCTGGCCCCATAGCCTTGTCCCCTTTCAGATTCTCAAGTTCCTTTAGGACTCTTTCCTACGCAAACGGGCTGGTGTACACCTCTCTTCCATTGGTGCATCTATCGCCCAATAGGGTCCTTTCCCTTCCCCTTCTTCTGTGAATACTGAACAAAAATATTTGTTCATGATTGTTGCTTTTTCTAGGTCCCTCTCCACACACAACCTCCCTCCCTTTTTAACCTCACAATTCCACCACTGATCTTCTTTCTTTCACTAATATACATAAAACTGTCTTGCCTCCTTTCTTAATTCCCGGGGCTATTTTTTCTCCATTTGCTATTTTGCACTCCTGACTGCATTTCCTGCTTCCCTTTGCTTTTCCAGATACAGTTCCCTGTCTTCTCCCCTCTGTGTTTCATTGTACCTCTTGAAAGCTAACCTTTTCTCGCTTACCTTCCCTGCAACATCCTTTGAGAACCATACTGTTATTTTTCTCTGTGTTTTGCTTAGTTGAGTAACACAAAGGCTTGTTGCCTCTGCTAAGTCTCCCTAAAGGTTAGCCCATTGTTTCCCTACATCCTTCTTCTTCTTCTTCTTCTTCTTCTTCTTCTTCTTCTTCCTCTTCTTCCCTTGCCAGGGTTTCCTTGAGACATTCCTCCATTTTTGCAAAGTCAACCCATCTAAAATCCAAGACCCTTGCTTTCATGTGGTTTGACTGCTCCACTGTTCTCACAGTGAACCACAACATACGATGATCTCACATTGTACCATAACATACGATGATCACTGGACACCAGGTGGCTACCCACTATTACATCAGTAACTCTGTCCCCATTGGTGAGTACCAGTGCCTAGTTAGGCAGGAATAGGGCTGCTTATCACTGAGCTGCTACCTCGGTGGAGCCAGACTGTGCACAAAGGGAAAATTTATTAAAGTAAAAATTGATGCATATAACAAAAATGTACAGTTCTAAGTCACACTTCAAGATGGAGATTAGTTAGTCAGTGATTCCAATAGGTTAGTTCAAATGTTTAATGAATATTTTGGGGACTTATCTAAATATCAAGTCAAAAGTCGTTAATTAATACAAATCATGCTCTTGATGAGAATCAAAATTATAAACATCCTCTTTTTCATTTTCATATTTTGACACCGGAAATTGTTACTGATTATGTTTGGAAGTGTAACCCTAGACCTATAATTGGACAAGATAGAATAGACTTCAGATTGTTGAAAATGGGTACTGATGTATTAGCTACACCCCTTACATTATTATTTAATTATTCATTATGTCATAACATCAATCCTGAGATATGGAAGTTAGCGTTACTTAAACCCATTCACAAATTAGGTAGTAAGAGTGTAGTTTCTAATTAAAGACCCATTTCTTTACTTTCACCATTATCCAAAATATTGGAAAGAATTGTGTTTGATCAGATGCAGGTTTTCTTATCAGAATATGATTTGTTTACTAATTGTCAACATGGCTTCAAGAAAAATCACAATAATGAAAGGGCCTTGGTGGGGTTCATGAACAGCATTTGGAGTCCCGTTGATATAGGTCACTCTGTTGCTGCAGTGTTCGTGAACCTCACCAAGGCCTTTGATGTAGTAGATCACACTTTGTTGTTGAGCACATTGAATGAAATATTTTTTCCAGGGATGTTATTTCATGGATAGTGGGTTATTTATATAATAGGGAACATAAAACCATTATTGGCTAAGTATTTTCTGATACCCACCCAATTTCCTGTATGGTACCACAAGGCTCAATTTTGGGCCCTTTATTGTTTTCTCTTTTTCTGAATTCTGTTTCAACAATCTGTGATGGGTCTAAATCAATCATGTACGCAGATGATGTGGTGATTGTCTCTGATGGTTTAAAACCAGACCTTGCATTAGTCAAAGTCCAACAGAACTTTGGTATATTTCAAAGGTGGCTCTTATCTCTCAACCTTGTGCTGAATTCAGGGAAAACTAAATGTATGGTTTTCACAGGTACTAGGAAAGCCAGAGATATAAATGTACAGGTTACTGATTTGAAAGGGAACCCTACTGAGTTGGTGGGGAGCTTTAATTATTTGGGGGTCTCTTTCGATCCTCAATTAACTTTTGATTCTCAAACCACCATAATAATTAGGAAAATACATCAGAGATTAGGAATGTCTTTTAGAATTAAGCCCTTTTTTATCCCAGAATCTAGGAGACTTCTGGGTCATAGTTTTCTTCTAAGTTTGTTTGATTATGGCCTGTTAATTTATTCAGGAACTAGTGTTTAAACGATAAATACATTACAATCAACCAATCATAGTGTCTTGCGATTCATGACTAGTCTTCCAACTAGAACTCATCATTGTTTACTGCTAAAAGAGGCCAATTGTCCTTCTTTCATAGATAAAATAAAAATAAAGTTGTGAGTCTTTGTGTTCAAAGGATCATGGGGTTTACTCCCTCAGGTTTTTCAAGATCTCTTTCCCACTTACCAAGGCCCTTTTGAGACAAGGTCCCAGATTCGAGGTTTAATTAGAGTCCTCCTCTATAAAAAAAATAGTAGCTCAGAGGTCAGTCATATTCAGGTCAATTACACTGTTCAATGGTCTTCTATCCACTGTTACTAATGCTGTTACTGTATGAAAGTTTAAGAACAATCTTGCTCAATGGCTGAACACATTATCTAATTGTAACTGCAACTGTTAATAATGTATTGTATCATAATGTCTGTTTGGTATGTATGTCCTGTATTATTTATAATGAGTATGTCTTAATGTTTTTATTGTTATATTTACTTGTCACTTGTGTAAACAGGCAATTTTGCTCATCATGCTAACAACTATGAAAAATAAAAATGAAATGAAAGTCAACAGTGGGGACTGCCACTCACCTACTACACTTAGCCAACTGAGGTTGAACCTCTAATACAACTTCTGCAACTGAATGTGTACAGTATTGTTTGAATGATCATGTTAGTCTGACTGTTTGTATTAATGCTGATTTGTCCATGCACTTTATCTTGCTTTATTCTGTCATTGTATTATCAGAGCTCTGAGTTTTTGGATGATGCCATATATAAATAAAACTTTCTGCCTACCTATTAACCTTTCATTCAGCCCTGATTGTGCATGGTAGTGATTATCCTGCCCCTTTTCCCAGGTTTTTGTCAACAATGTAATGCAGTATAGAAACATAGAAACATAGACTTTGACGGCAGATAAGGACCGCTAGGCCCATCTAGTCTGCCCATTTCCCTACCTACAGGATAGGCCGCAGATCCTAGTTAACCAACAGCCTATATCTTCCTGCCCCCACAAGAATTGCCTTATGTCTGTCCCATGCATTCTTGAATTCTCCCACAGTTTTAGACCCCACAGCTTCCTCAGGAAGGCTGTTCCATGCATCCACTACCCTCTCTGTGAAATGATACTTCCTCACATTGCCCCTGAACCGCCCTCCTTCTATCTTTAAATTGTGTCCCCTTGTTCTTGCAAGTCTCTTTTTCTGAAAGATGCTACCCTCTTGGACTTTGTTGATTCCCTTGAGGTACTTGAAAGTTTCTATCATGTCCCCTCTCCCTTCTTTCCTCAAGGGTATACATATTAAGCTCCTTAGTCTCTCCTCATATGGCTTCTCTTGCAGACCCTGCACCATTTTAGTTGCCCTCCTCTGTACTGCCTCTATCCTGTCTATATCCTTGTGGAGATGGGGTCTCCAGAACTGGACACAGTATTCCAGATGGGGTATCACCAACTGTCTGTACAGAGGATAACAACTTCCTGTTTTCCTGCTGATGCCTCTCCCTATACATCCCAGTATACCCGGCCCTCCCTACTGCCTTCTCACATTGCTTGCTAACCTTAAGGTCATCTGATATGATTACCCCAGGTCCCTTTCCTGTTTTGTTGTTGTTACTACCTCCCACCCATTGTGTATTCTTCCCTGGGTTCTTGTTTCCCAGGTGCATTATTTTGCACTTTTTGCATTGAATCCTTAGCTGCCATCGTCGACCATTCCTCCAACCCTTGCCAAGTCCTTTTCATCCTTTCCACGCCTTCTTGTGAATCAACCCTGTTGCAGATCTTTGTGTCATCTGCAAAGGCATACTTTTCCTTCCAGTCCCTCTGCAATGTCACTGCTGAAGACATTAGAAAGGACTGGACCCAATACTGAACCCCAGTGCCACCAATTAGTAACCGCCTCTTTCTTCAGAGTGGACTCCATTTACAATTACCTTCTGTGTCCTGTTGTCCAGCCAATGTTTTACCCAGGCTACCACCCTGGAACCCACTCCCAGGCTGGTTAATTTGACTATTAATCTTTTGTGTGGGACTGTGTCAAATGCCTTGCTAAAGTCTAGGTAGACCATGTCCACAGCCCTCCCTGGTCTACTACTTTGGTCACCCAGTCAAAGAAATCTATTAGATCTGTCTGACATGACCTTCCGCTGTGAACCCATGCTGCCTTGGATCCTGTGCTCCACTGACCTCTAGGTACTCAACTATTCTTTCCTTCAGAAGTGACTCCATCACTTTCCCTACCACAGAGGTCAGACTGACAGGTCTGTAGTTTCCTGCCTCTGTCTTGGTCCCACTTTGTGAATGGGAATCACATCCGCCTTCCTCCAGTCCTCGGTACCACACCATCCTCCCATGATTTATTAAAAGAGTAGCCAGTGGTTTCACTAGTTCCTTCATTAATTCTTTTAGAATTCTGGGGTGAATTCCATCAGGACCCATTGCTTTGTCCACCTTCAGTTTTAGGAGTTCTTGCAGAACCCTTTCTTCTGTGAAAGGACTGGATCGACCCCTATCAAGACTGCTTCTGTGAATTGGATGAGTAATTCCCTCCTTTTTGAATACTGAGCAGAAATATTCATTCAGTATTCCTGCTTTTCACTGTCCCCTCTGCCCACCCACCGTTCATTCTATTCAGCCTCACTATCCCTCCTTTGTCTTTCTACGCTCACTGATGTACCTATAAAAGGTTTTATCCCCTTCTAACTGAGTTGGCTATCTTTTCCTCAGTTTGGGCCTTTGCTATTCTGACTTCCTCCTGCTTCTTTCTGCCTTAACTGGTACAGCTCTCTGTCCTGCTCCTTCTGTGTTTCCTTATACTCCAGAATGCTATCTTTTTCTTCCTGACTTTCACAGCCACCTCTCTTGAGAACCATAGTGGCTTTTTCTTTCATTTTGATTTGTTTATTTGCTTCACACAGGCTTGTTGCCTCTGTGATGGCAGTTTTGATAATTCCCCATTGTTGCTTCACACCTCCTTCTAGCCTGTTTGCTAGTGCTTTTCTGAGGCACTCTCCATCTTGCCAAAGTCAGCCCTCCTAAAGTCCAGAGTACCCTCACTTTTTGTATGGCTTGACTCTGTAGCTGAGTTTAATGTGAACCACACTGTTTGATGGTCACTTGGCCCCAGATGGCAAACCCACTTCTAAATCTGAGATCCTCTCACTGCCCCCGCTTGAGAGTATGAGGTCTAAGATTGTCCCTCATGAGTGGGTTCCAAAACCAGCTGTCTAATGCCTGCCACCTGTAGGGCGTCAAGAATGGCCCTGCTTTTGGATGTGGCTGCAGCAAATGTGCTCTAGTTAACATCTGGCATATTCAGGTCTCCCATCAACAGTATCTCCCCTTTCTCTGCCATTCTAAGAATGCCTTCCATCATATCCTTGTCCATTCCTTCCCCTGACATGGGGTCTGTACACAACCCCTGTGCGGATTGTGGTGCCCTTTCCAGTCTCCAAGGTGACCCACAGTGCCTCCTCTCCTCCCTGTTTACTCTTTTGTTCAGTTGCTTTTATCCCTTCCTTTACATAGGAGCAACTCCTCCCCTCTTCTCCCTGCCTGTCTCTCCTGTAGGTTATGTACCCTGGTATGTTAACATCCCAGTCATGGTTCTCTGTACCATGTTTCTGTGACTGCTACGATATCCAGGCATCCTCTTCCATTAAGGCCACCAGCTCAGGAAGCTTGTTGCCCAGACTACGGGCATTGGTATTCATTACCCTCCATTTCCTGTTGGCCTTACCCCCTTTTGCCCCATCCCTGTCCTTCTTGCCTTTGTCACTTTCTCCATTTACCACTGCCCTTCTCCCTATCGACACCTCCATGTTGGTGTTTGCCACACTTACTACCGTGATTGTTTGGGGGTAGGTTTTCTGCTCTTTCCAGTGCCTCCCCCCTTAGCTAGTTTAAAAGCTTGCCAATGAAGCATTTAAACCTATCACCTAGGATCCTGGTTCCCCTCCCGGACAGATGCAGCCCATCATGCCAGTATAGGCTTGCATCACTCCAGGTGAACCCCCAGTCCCCAATGAAGCCAAATCCCTGAGCTCCACACCAGTTTTTCAACCACTGATTGAATCCCTCACTAACCTCACTTATCCGAATGTGCTGGGGGACAATGCAATTGTTTGAATAAACGGGGTTTTGGATAACTGAGGGCACTTTACAATGAAGTCTATTAAGCTAGGAGACACTCCACAATTTTGGATAACTGAGAGTTTTGGTTAATTGAGGTTTGGATAACTGGGATTTTACTGTATAAACATATTGTTATTATTATTATTATGTGTTACCCCAGTTGTCATGGAATCCCTTTCCTTGAAATAAGGCACATAAACCATTCTTATTGGGTGCTCAGTCTGCATTTTTATTACCAACTTACATCTTTCTTACATGTCTTGTCTTTCACATCTGTACATTGTACTTACATAACGTACCTCAGTTTATTTCATGATTTATTACCCCTGTAGTCAGCTGCACACCTGATCTACCTATCGGCTCTCTGGGTGCAAACCCCCAAGGCGCCAACACATCTAGGTGCATACACAGTCAGAGTTCTTTCTTTTTATCCTGGCCATAGTACCCCTGGGACCCTTTTATCTTTATTCTGTTCATTTTCCCACTTTCCCCTCCCCCCCTTCTTTTCATTCTTCCATCCTTACCATCCAATCATTTCAGCCACTTACTGCTGTGTACCTTGAGCAGCCCACCCCTTGGCCACTTAATCCTTTTTCTCACTCTCTGTACTCTGCCTACCAGCCAGGTGGGCAGACAAAATCAAGTAGCAAAGAAGAAGGGGCAGTCTGCTCTCACTCCTCCTTTCAAACCTCCTCATTTTCACAGGCTTTTCCTTCATCCAATCCTTTCCTTTCTCTTATCTCCCACCCCTATCTGTGCCAACCTTCCTCCCAGCATTCCTCCTAATATACCTCAACTCCTCCTCCTCTCTTCCCCACCCCCAACCTGTCCCTCCCCTGCTTCCTCTCTGGCCAACCTTCAAGGTCAGGTGACCCCTGACAACAGAGGTTGCCTTTCAAACAGGCAACCCATTTTTGTTTTTTCATGGTTAACTCTGTCCCCCACTCTGATCCTCAAGGCCACCACATCAGCATCCTTCCTTCAGTGTTTGCATGTGTGAGTGGGCTGGCACTTGCCTTCCCAGCTGGTGCCATGTCACACCATGGGTGACTGACAGTTTGTGAATGCCAGGCAACCCATGCCATCTCTCCTCAGTATCCACAGGCCATTAATGTGTTTATTTATTTATTTTAATAAATTTGGTAACTGGGAAAGTCACACTGAGACAATGCTCATTTTTTGGTGAATCCCATGGGAGAGGGAACAAAGGATACACAGCAACAATGAAAGTAACCAGGTACAATAATGCAGTACATAAGATCACACAAATCATGAGAATGATGTATTGCGCAGGCAGTCAGCTGATATAAAATATGACATTTTGTAGATTAATGCAGCCAGAGGGCAAAAATGAATTAAATATTGTAAAAAGTGTTGGCTAAAAATACTAGGGTGTACAAAAAGGGGAAAAAAAGGAAATTTTCTGTTATGTCTTGAGGTTACACCTAATAAAATTCATATATAAAATCTCTTGGTGAGTGGGCCTATCTATTCAATCTGCCGACTTGTATTTTTCCTTGATTGGTATTGGGCTTCTCCCTTTCAGACAGGTTTTTTTCTCTAACCAAGGTGGCGATGCCAGACAGTGGTTTCCTTGCTTGAAGAATAGATTATTTCAACCTCCAGGTAAAGCACTGTTTTCACACATTACACCAAGTGTTGCTAGGTAGAAAATATTTGAATTCACGAAAAGGAAAACAAAAACTGCTTCACATTTTTATAAACCAGCACTCATATTGCTGGGGTGAAATTGTCTTTGCTGTTTTTCCTACCATGTTTTGACATAAACTCCCCTTGCAACTGCTATTGACAATTTTAAAGTACTACATCTGATACTCACTGTGGTAACCGAATAACAAATATTGTCATTCATGGACAGATTTCAGCTGAGCAGGGTTGTAGAACTTTATGTTATTGTATAAGTGCCCACTATTAGTGAACATGTTCACTTTTTCATGGCATATTATTTAATTCAGGTCTGTTGCAGTCATCTTGCTGTCCCTTAAGTTACAGACATCTCTCTGTTTTCCGTCAGCATAGTTTTCCTCACTACAGCTGCAACACCCTTGTGAACTGGTTTATTAGCATTCAACATTCCTAAAAGGTATTTATTTCATGTCATACTTCTTTTGTACAGATGTCACTGGTCTAAGGTGGAGCATAATTATTTATGTGACTGAAACTAATCAGTGAAATATGTACTACTCTACAGTTAAAAGCTGTCAGCCTCTTACTTTTTCAACTCATGGCATGTTTCTGAAATCAATGAATAGCTATCTTGACACATGCACTGCAAACATCTGTAGTAATGTGTTTGGGCAGATAGATTCTGGAGTGCCTGTCTACATACAGTAGTCAGGCAACTAATGAATAAATGAGTCAATCAGAATCTGTCATAGACTGGATCAATTACAATCTACTTACTGGTACTGGTAACATCTTAGGGCATAGTTTAAAAACACATAATGTCTATATACAATACACCTTATACAGTATACAGTATTTTCTGCATTTAGCCTACCCCGTTTCATTGAAACTATGCACAGATATGAGAAAACAGGATCACTGATTATTAGAATTTCATCTGCTTTAGATGTTTTTCTACAATACACTTGACAGTGTAGTTCTTTGCTTGTGACATCATAATCATTTTCACAGCAACAGATTACGATCTAACAGTCAGTGGATTATGATGCTAGGTACAGGCAATCAGCCAAAGAAAAAGGAAGCTAGGAACCAATGATTGTATCTTCATGTTATTATTATATGCATAGCCATGTAGAAAATATGAACATTAAATACAGATATTGGGCCCAATGAACAAAGCCCATGCACTGGGGAAACTGGGTACATAGGCATCGCTAAGCGTGAATGCCACGGAGCGGTGGATCCACAGCATGCATGAAGGGGGTGCAAGACAGGTTCATGCCTGATCCCTGAGCCATGCAGAGAGCAATGCATTGAGGCCTTGCAGAGGTTGAGCAGGGGCATGCCTGCACTATGCACCATTCACAAAGGTGGGTAGTGCAGCGCACTGAGCTTCAAAGAAGGTCACAGGTTACAGCAGGGAGGACCCTGCAATAACACAGTATGTGTCCCCATGGACATCCTTCACTGGTTATGGTGGAACCGGGAAGCCATCCACCATGCCGCCGCAGCCCACTAGGCTGATGGCAAGGGCTGGGGCAGCTGAACAGGTGACTGCCCATACACAGTTGTGCTGCTGTGTCCTGGTCTTGTATAGCTGGACAACCCCCCCATGGCATGGCTGCCCTGACCCTGTATTGCCAGGCAGAACCCCCCCAAACACCCAGTGGTGCCTGTACCAGCTGCACATACCCGCCCCCATCCTGGTTCCCCAGCACCCACAACTGTGGCCATTGGCCCCCTACCCCTGCAGCACTGACAACACCCCCCTCTGGTCCCTGTACCCAATGATCAGTGCCACGGCCCTGGACAACCAGTAGCACAGCCCACCTCACACCTCCTCGGCCACCAACTGTCCAACTGATGCTGGGATTGTGCTGCTATATATAAGCAGCATGCTCCCAGTGTCAGTTGGATGGCCGGTGGCCATGGAGGTGAGGAGGAGGGCTGTGCCACCAGTAATCCAGGGATGTGGCACCGACCATCAAGTATGGAGATCAGGGTGGTGATGTCATTGCCATGGGGGTGGGGGTCCACTAAATGTCAATGAGGGGGGGGTGGTGGTAGCAGTGGACAGGGGGTGGTCGGGTCATGCTGTACTGGGTGGGGTGTGCAGACACCTCTGTGGGGAGGAGGCAGTGGTGTGTGTGGGATGGTGCAGTCAAGTGTTCTGGGTGAGGGTGTCTGAGGTACCATGGCAGTGGCTAGGTGTGGATGTGGGAGGGCCTGTACCCTGATGGGGATGGGGAGCAGATGTGGTGGGTGGGGGGTCTACTGTACCATTGCCAGGACACCGGCATGTTGTGGGGGGGGCTGCCCAGCAGATACCAGGTCCATGGCATGTGCTTCATTGTGTGTGTATGTGGGGGGCTGCAGTTCCAACATGGGGGCTGTGCTGTGTGGCAGACGGGTTGGGGGTTATATAGTCCAGACTGTGTATGAATAGGGACATGGCTGCAAGGGTCCAGGTGCTTACAGAAACTGTTCATGCACGCAGACCAGTGCCTACATTCAAGGGATCCACTCCTGAACCAGGGACAGGCATCCCATTGGTTGCTCACACAGGTCCATTACTCTACCCCCTGCCACCCCATGTGACCTTGCATGCCGGGGGCAGGGACACAGACAGTTGTCTGGTGGTCTTGAATACTCCAGGTGTGCACCTGTTTGCAGGTGCAGAGCAACATGGGTTGGGTATGCATCTTTGGTGTGTCTGTTATGCCCCTTCATGCATATGGGCCCTCATATGAAAATATAAGATAAACATACCTAAAATTAGAGGCTTAAAAGTGCACTTGAGGTGTCATGGGATCTTTCAGCACTACAACACCAAAACCCTTTGTGGGGTTTATCTCATACAGAAAATAAAAAAAAAGGTGGTGGATAGACCACAGAACATACATTCTACATAAGGTTCAGCTTCACCCTGCAGTGCTATTTTGTGAAAAATCATTTTCCTTCTATTTTCTTGCTTTGGAGACAGTTATGTTAAAGCATACAGTATCTTCCATTGTGTGATTACATCCTAGCAATAATGGTAGCAGAGTAAGAATGAGATTTATTTGTTCTTGCATTTTCTTTATCTGGTATAGCCCATTTGATGTGCAATATTAGCTCATTGTCAGTAGTGCCTTGCATTCCACTCAGCTTTACACCCAGGAGAACTAAACACAGAGAGCTCAAATGACTAGTGCTGTGTTATAAGGTGAGGAAGTGGCTATTGAGGGATTTAAACCTGTGATCTTTTCTTCACTAAGGTGATAATATTGTCTCCATTGCTTCAACTACACTGATACACAAGCTTCATAGCCTGTTCAATAAGCTTGGCACTTTACCCTTGCTTATGACCCCACTATACACTAAACCATTGAAAAAACATAATGAGACCTTCTGTTGGAGGAACTACCACAGGATTAGTTGCCCACAAAGGTTTGCACATAGGAACACACATGAACACTTCTGTTTTCTTCTAGTTAGCTCTAGTGGCAATTATGCCTCTACTCTCAGAGTCTACCAGTGTCAGATCCAAAAGTTTACAATGGGGGTGCTGAGGGTGGTGTGCATACTTGATATGCAATTTTTAAATGTATGTTTAATCCTTTATATTGTCTGCGATTATCTTTTTCATTGCATCTTTGACAGAAAATGGCAATGTAATCTATATTTTAATGCATATTTTCTTAAAATTAATAAATCAGACTTCTTCAACAATTTGAAATGCAGCACCTATAAGAAAGTAAATTACAATGAGGGGTGTAGCCAACCCTAAATCCACCACTGGGGCCTACAAAACATTGTTTTAGCCAGTGTCCGTAGAGAATGTGTTGCTTTTTCCTAAACTTTCCCTAACTGCTGAATTTAACTTCCACCTGAATTCTGAACACATACAGAATTATTTATCTTAAGGTGGGAACTGCTTTCTCTCATGGATGCTCCCTGCCTTCATCTTTGTGAGACAACTGAAATCTGTATGTCCACTCTCTGATGCTATTGACCTATTTATGTTAGCTGAACACCCTTTCAAGCATGACAAATCAGAGCATGTCACAGACTAAAAGCAACAGAAGAACAAATCAAATTGCAAAGACATTCTTAAAGTAGAAAACTATACCTGTTGTCTTGTGTACTGTAGAAAATCAATATAACAATAAATATATCAAAGTAAAATATCCAAATCAATTATCATGTATCAAGAGTACAGCTATTACTTCAGATAAAATGTTGTGTTTGAATGTGTTATTAATAGACTGAACAAGAAACACTTGAGGCCATTTTAATATTTACTGGATGAGTGTACTACAGATAATACTTCCAGTTGAAATTTAGCTTTGTGATGCTGCTGGCCAAGAAGAAACTCCACTTCACATCATGATGTTCACAGTAGCCCCTTCCTCAAGAGCTTTCCATCCTCTTGGACTCACTAAAATTTATTACATGATTTATTGCAACACACTTTGGGGCTGGCAGTATAGTCTAGAGGTTAGAGTAACGAGCTGTGAAAGAGCTTGGTTCATCCAGAAGACATTGGTTTGATTCTCACAACCTCCACTTGCATACTGTCTGATTCTGAGCAAGTCGCTTAACAGCCCAGTGCTCCCAGGTCACCAATGAAAACATGCACTTGTGCCTAGTGGGCCTTATCCAGTTACCAAAGAATAAAATAAATAAATAAAACTCCAGCTATGGATCCTAGCACTTGCGTTAGTAGTGTTGCAATCATAGCACTCGAACTTTCTAAAACTAAGAATGTTTGATATTACACATAACTATTTACTTTGCTTCTAAGAGACATAATTAAAATAAACACAGGATATTTATTATTGAACATGACTTTTAACTTTGTTTCAAAGAGAAACAATTAAAAGATAAACAAACTCTGGCCAGAGCCTGTATGGCTGTAGCCACAATTGCCAAGCTCACGGCGAAGAAGTCTGCTGTGTCTATGATGTCCAAGGTGCAGTCACGCATGAGCAACCTACTACAGCATGTGCATTAAACATCAATGACCATTTTGAGCACAGCGGGTGACTGGCCACCAAAATAGTGTGCCAGTGGGGGGGGGGACAAGTGAGCAGATCATTTTGGAGTGTGGAATGATCGTACTGCATCTCCAAAATGGAAGCGTTGTTGAGTGTCAATCCAGTTGCTCGTTTTTAGAGCTACTGAAGGATGGCTGCAGGCTCTGCCCACTGCAGCCTTAAAAATGATAAAATAGGTTAGGAATTTCAATCCTTCAAATTGACCAAGAAAGTCCAGTCCTGTGTGGTTTAGAAAAGTAAACACATGACGTTGCACTTCTTCTGGCAACCAAGACAGAACACGTTCTAATTTTAATGCCCTTACTCAACTTTTTTTTTTTAACTTTATTTCTTTAACTACACCTTTGGGCATCCTTCAGGAGTACCCTCTCGGAGTCCACCCTACTCCCAGCCTGAACCCTCGCATCTCCCTTCGATCTCCTTTCTGATTGACTCCCATGCAGGCTTGACCCCTGGTACCATCTCCGGGGCTGATTCCACCCTCCCACAGTGGTTTTCCTCCTTAAGTGTGAAGTGCCTACCTGCTTGTCATCAGGCTGGGGATGGAGGAGGATCCTGGGTGCATTGGGCCAGCAGTTGGGATGTGGGCAGAGTCCCCCGGGGCCACCGTCATCTCACTGATGGCATAGAAGGCTTTTCTTCCTCTTTTTGTTCCCCCCCACAGAACCCAGCCTGCAAGGCAATGAAATGCTGTGGCTCCACTCTCCCAGGCATTGCGCCATGCCGCTACACTTGCAAACCTCTAGCCACTGCCAGAGGTCACTCCAAGAGTGAGCGCACCCTGTACCCACCCCTGGGAAGAGAGAGCAGTCAGCAGACGCTCAATTCTTTCCTCCCCGGCCAACCCCCGGCAGCCCCGGCTCATTCCCAAACCTGGGTCACTGGTGTGGCGCAAGGTGTGGCATCCAACGCCTCAACCCTCAGCTCCACCAGGCCAGCCCCCTTACTCAACTTTATAAAAAATAATTTTGGCAGCTATATTAAAGCTCACAAAGCAGATATCAATAAAAAACAAGCATTTGCCAATGCTAAACATTTGAAGCTTGGTAAACAATTTTGTTTTTTATTTTGACCCCAACTTTTGAAAATTCATGTTGTAGGATTAGCTTCATAGACACGGCATGTACCATTTATAGTATATTGTCTAAAATGTTATTGCTCACCATAGGTGTGAAAACACATCTCATTCAGGATTTTAAAAATGACACATGTCATGTTTATGAGGTGGCGTGCAGTAATTGCTATGTTGAAAGTTTGGAGTCAAAATATAGAAAATTAGCAAGTTACATTTGAATGCTGACATAGTGTAACATTCAGTCATAACCTGGGCATTTTACTGTATTTATACTCCAAAGTTTCAGCATTGCCTTCTTATTACCCCACCTAATGGACCTGGCAGGTGAAGATTTTCAAATCCCCTCTAAAACGTCATTCCGCACCACAAAAACATCATTCCGTACCATAGGTACAAAAAAACATTTGGGCCAGGATTTGAAAAATTACAGCTATTAGATTCATGAGGTGCTTTGAAGAAATGGCTATGTTTAAAATCTGGGGTCAAAATATTGAAAATTGCCAAAGTTATGAGCTTGTGTTTGTACATTTCAAATTAGGCTCATAACTTTGTTGTTTTTTCAATATTTTTGCCCCAAATTTTCAACATGGCCTTCTTATGATTCCATCATATGAACAAGTGCAGAGAACATTTTCAACTCCTGCCAAAAGGTGCTTTTGTGCAGTGGCTGCAAAATCACCTTTCGGGATGCAAAAACCCGTTTTGGCCAGAATTTGAAAAATGACAACTGTCACATACATGAGATGCTGTGAAGAAATGGCAATTTTGGAAATCTGGGGTAAAAATATTGAAAATTATCCAAGTTATGAGCCTGTGTTCACAAATTTCAATGTAGGCTCATACCTTTGTTGTTTTTTTAAATATTTTTACACTAAATATTACACATTTCAAATTCCTTTTTATAAAAGTACAGTGGCTCAAAATTCACTTCAATATTATGCAGTTAAATTATACAATGATTTGCCTTGTAATATTACAAAGTCTGTTACTATTTCATTATTTAAGAGTGTTCTAGCAAAATGTGTGACAAATGAAGCAAAATGTTGTTGTTTTAATTGATACATCTTTTGTATGATTTTGTATGTTTTGTATTATATATTGTTTTGTAATTATGTTGTGACTGAGCACCAGTGAAAATGGGCATTTTATGCTCACTGGTTATACAGTATAAAAATAAACAAACAAACAAACAAACATAGCCTTCTTATGATCCCACCTTATGAACAAAGGCAGAGAAAATGTTCAGCTCCTACCCAAAAGGTGATTTCACCCAGTGAGCACAAAAATCACATTTCAGGACAGATTTGCCTAATGTCGCTGTAATTGTTCATGAGGTGGGGTTCCAAAAAAGGCATGTTGAAAATCTGGGGCACAAATATTAAACATGCATTTGTCGATGATGAATGCTGTCTTGCTGGCATTGGCATAGATAGTGCATTAGTTAGAGAGATGCATAATAGGAATGGCAGTGAAGTATGGAACTGACGTCAACCCCACCCCACCCTGCAGAGACTGAAAGGCAGTGAGGTGTGCCTTTGGGTCATCACCCATAACGCTCATGCCATTTCACCTCACCCTACCCTGCAGACACTGACAAGTGTTGAGGTGTGTCTTGGGGTGTTCGGGCTTTACCCTCACCCCAATCCATGAGGAAATACACTGAAATGGGTGCAGTATAGGAGAATGAGGTGAACTTTGGGGCTGAAGAGTCCAAGGCACACCTCAATGCCCGTCACTGGCTGCAGGGTGGGGGTGGGGGTGGAATGGTGTGAGCATTACTGTCAACAATCCCAAGTCACACCCCCGATGCCTGTCAGTCCTTACAGGGTAGGGTGTTATGATCGGAAACCCTAACTCCCTGGGCGTTTTTTGGTATTTTCACTCCAAGTTTTCAACATGGGCTTTTTGTGATCCCAGTGCATGAACAGTGACACTATCAGTTTGTTAGCTGAAAGGTGATTTTGCAAAACAACTCTGCCATTTGGCACCACAGGTGTGAAAACACATCTTAAACAGGATTGGAGAGTTACAGAGTAGCCAGTAACAGACATCGATGGACATTGTTTTCTTTGTTACAGGCTATAAAGAAAAAACTAGGAGGTGGCAACACTGGGGGATTGGGCACCCCTGTGGCAATGTTATGTTTGTGGGAGGAGAGTGTAGGGTGGTGTGTGCTGAGAGAGAGGGTGGGGTGGGGGTGCCACTAAACACCAGGAAAAATAAATAATGTGGATAGGGGAATGTGAGAATTTTCAGACTTTGGGCATGCACATTAGCATGGATGTTAATGTGCATGTCAGAGTTACAGTTCCAAAGACAGGCTTCTGATGTTGAAAGCCTCTCAGCTGTTTGCTGATGTATCTTCATGCAAATCAAAGGATCGAAGCCCTCTCTGATTGGAGCAACTTCTGTTCTTTGAAGTACATGAAGTTTCCACCCAGCAAGCAGAGAGTGGTGTCACTACCACACTGTGTGATAATTAGTCCAGACTGCAGAGCTCCTGGTATTGTAAACTGCAGTGGGCTCGGCAGTGACACCCCCAAAATTCCCTTTCACTCATCTCAAAACATTTGGTGTGCAGGTGCATCAAATGTAAAAAAACAAGTACTACTGTGTATGGACCACATGTCTGACTGTGTATCTATTATTGACTGCGGCCTTCCTATTGCAGTTGCAATCTGGACAGCACAACTAATAGTGGATTCAGTTTATGCAGTCAGTCAGGGCATGTGACTTGCACAAGCCACTAGAGGTGTAGCTGTTGTTGTGAGCATCAGGACCATTTCAAAGTTGTTCTGCTGGTCTCACTGAGTCTCTATAAGAAGGTGGGGGTTTGTATGGTTGCTCCTTAATGCAGACATAATGCAAACTCCATCTCTAACCCTAATGGCAGACACAGCAAAAGTCAAATACAGCTGCATTGGGGAGAGGAGTGCAAGCTCTTAAAATACCCAGGACACAGACACTAACCTGAGAACCTCTAAAGCCAGACACAGAAAATATCTAATACATCTGCATTGGGCCTAGTCAATTACAGTTTGAGCGACTATTTTGTTTCTATTTTTTTTTAATAAAACTCTGCAACTTATATGAACACAATAAATGTAACTGTTTTATTAGTGATCCATTTAATAAGGGCAATCAGGCACTTCAGGGTACTGACTTATTTTCATAAACCGCATTTCCAGGTGGTTGAAGGCACTCAATGCAAGCACCTTGTGCCTCACAATGCACCTAAGTGTGCAGTTTATGAAAATAAACCAACAGCCTGTAGAGTCTTATTGCTTACTAAACACCAAAATTAGGAAAAAATAAATGATGAAAACCAGAAACACTATTTATAGTCATAGAACCACTACTGAGAAGACCTAGGGCTTGATTTTCAAAGGCTCAGGACTGGTGCAAGTAGCTCCTTGCACTGCACCTTGCACAAGTCCCAAGTTTCAGATGCCTGTCTGGACTTGCGCTGTCCTTGCGACAGATGCACCGGTGCGGCAAGGTGGAGTGGGGCCTGCACCAGTGCAGTGTTGCAGTATCTTCTTAATCGGGATCCTGCAAACCCCGGCAATGGGTGCATGGGCTGTCAGAGTTAGGCCAGCCAGGAGCTGATTCAGTATGCCACTTCAGGTGCTCTGCCCTGGTGGGAAGTTGTCAATGCTCCCCATTGTTGCCACTGTCAGGGGATGTCCTCTGCCCTCCCACACCTGACCAAGTGTTCTGGCAGTGGTGGGGCCACAGCTGGAGAATTCCATGGCCTACCACCTGGAAGTCAAAGTATCACCCCACACTCACTGCCTGCCATGGAGGGACCTGTGCCAGTGCCATGCGGTGGTCTGTCACCATCACCACTACTTACCCTGGCCTGCCCTCCACAGACCATACCAGCCGTTGGCTGCATGGCTGCCGGGTTCCTCCCATAACCCTCCAATTTTTCCTGATTCTCCTGCAGTCTGCAGCATTCTTGGCCTGTGTGCCAGTTGTTGGGCACACAGGACAACTTGTGGCAAACTTGGGGAGTTAGGCACTGGGACCCCGATATTTTTAAAATTGGGTGCACGTTCCCTGGCATGCCCAAGTTTGCTGCAGTTGTGTTGTTGACTCAGGATGCCCCGATCTAACGGGGCTTTGAAAATCGAGCCCCTAATCTTCAAGGGTCCTAAAAAAGGCTACTGCCACATGGAGGCGACTTACTGCTATTGAACATTGAGAATGGATGGTCATGTATTTGTTATTTGCTCCTAACAATATCCAATGCATGCAATGTGTGCTGCTTGTATAGTCATGCAAATGTATCCTTATGCTGCTTTTTGCTTCTGTTAATTGTTCACTTGATAACCTGTGTGTTATCCTATCACTTTTACCCCCCAGGTCGCACCAGGAGATGAGCATCTTGTTGCTCAGTGTGCCTTTCCTGGTGAAACAATTTCAATAAATAAATAAATAAATAGAAAGTAACTGCCAGCCAGTGCAGCTTCTTTTATTTATTAATTTATTTATATTATCGTTTATTTATTTTTCAATTTTTGGCCAGGAAAGACACATTAAATCGAGGTTTGTTTCCAGGTGCATCCCAAGAGTACAGGGAAATTAAGTAACTTACTCATGGTCACACAATATGAAAGTGATGGCTGTGTGATTTAAACCCAGTTCTCCAGGTTTGCAGCTGGGTGCTCTTATCCACGTTGCTATACTGTCTACTGTTCCTGAAGTACTGATGTTACAGAGTCTGACATTTTTTAGCTAAAATCAACAGCCTTGCTGCCATATTCTGCATCCACTACAGGCACTGAGCAAATCAAAAAGGCAAACCCAGATACAATGCTTTTCCTTGAATGAGAGATTGTATGACTAATTCCTTTTCAAGTGAGGCAAGTTCAGCCATTGTGATCAGGTAAGGAAGCCTGAATATATTATGCAGATGGCAAAATTCAGTATGACAATGGTCAATAACGGATTTTGAAATACTATCCATTGATCCAGAACAATACCCAGACTGCATACCTCTGTAACACCTCATGAGTCATCTGCTCAAGAACAGATAGAATCACTGAGTCAGAGACCATTTCAATATAATATAATATTAGTCCTAATATGCTCCATGTTCTCCTGCTTTCCCTGAACAGATACACATAGCACAGTATCAGGTCACTATAGCATGGACAAAACTGCACATGAAGAACCGCCTGTCTTAAACGCATAAGGAAGTACAGCGACAGGGGTGTTAGAGCGATATGAAACTATCGCTACCGCTGTCGCTGCAGAATGGAAGATGGAAATGGGGAAAAAGGATTTGAGCTCTTTTGGTTGAGTGTTTGATCGAGCTTCTCCTGTGGTAGAGTGGCCAAGGCACTCAACCCAGCAGTAGGTGGGGGGGGGGACTGGGGTTCGAAACCCTGCTTGAGGGAATTTTAATTTTGATTCTTGTCTGTGCAGCCATGACTAAGTGCTGCAGTCAGAATTTTAACTTTTCCCCTCTGTCCACACCCTTCAGAGTTGATTATAATTATTCTGGGGCAGCGGGCCTAAAGAATCCATCAGGTGCACGGCATCGTGCGGTCAGCATTATGTACCACAGCTGTGTTGCCACACGCTGTTTTCTCTGCGCTGTGTTTCCTTGCACAGCTTTCTCCATGACATTATGACACCAAGCTCATAGCACTGCCTTGGAGGAAATGGCCTTAGCTATGTGTTTATTAAACATTTTGTACAATTTATTGCAGTAAGTGATGTACGTGGCTTGGGAGTTTTGCCAAGGCAACTGAGGCCTCCACTAGTCTCTTCTCCCATGAAAGTATCCTCCAGATGGACACAAGGATCATATGTATGCTTTTGAAGGAACACCAGACTCTAAGAAATGGAGGGCCCTCTAGTCATGTGGTAGGTGCCAGCCCATATCTGGTGGGTACTTCACCCATGGGATTAGTCAATGAGGTTAGCACCTGACCTGCCCAAACCAGGCCCCCTAGTCATCCGGTCCTCATCTCATGCCATCTGGGGGAACTTGACCAGATGGATGCAGTTCCCCCTTTACTCCTTGCAAGAGACCTTCCTTTGAAACTCCCATGCTGCCATAGGCAGGACAACACTCATGTTTCCTTGCAATCCACCATACTCAATCCTTCAAGACCTTCCATATTGACTGGTTAAACAAATCATAATCATAGACTATTAAATGTTCCCCATCTTTGGCTTACAGCCCAGGTATTATCATGGCAATGTCATCATGCTTCATGTCTTTCCCAACAGTAGAGTCCATGAAGCTGTATATCTCTATATTGATCCCGCTGTGGGCCTTGTCCATCTCCCTGAGATCCTGCGCATAGAATTCTGGACAATATGTAACCAAAACACTGTGGTGCCTGGCCATACCTCATGGACAGACTGCAGGTCAGACTTCATTCAGAGCTGCAGGTCAATCACCTTCCTTAGCTTGCTCTGCCACCTACAGTGTAACACAAAGGAATGTCTGCATATCCATTTCCACGTGAACTGTGGTTTAGTCATGCTCATGAGATAAAAGACAGATGTTATAGCAAGTGTGGTCACATGTATCTTTCAGACACCTATGATTTCCAGCAGCCAAGTGCCTAAATCTGATTATTTGCCAGTCCACTGGCCCTTCTATTAGTAGCTTACTTATTCAAAATAAGAGGATGTTAACTCCTTCAGCTTCAACTCCCACTCTTCCCACAGCTTTTCCTAGCACGTTTGAACTGGTATGCTTTGACTGATGACCCATCCTCATGGGGAAAGAAGGCTGACTGACTCTGGCTCTCCTAGGATTTGTGAACCCTAAAGACCTGAGTGTTGCATCTGATGTGTCCCTGAAAAGTTTGAATTCTGCACTGGTTACCAATATTAACCACATTATCTGGAATCAGGAGCATCAGTCTGTATAAAATGATTTACTGAAACAGCTTAACCTTTCCTAATTCATAACTTTTCCCACCCATCTGAGCCATAAGTCACCCTACCGCACCTTACTCAGCTGGCATTTCACTAATAGGAAGGACAGGCTTATTGAAGCAAAGTTTATTTATTTATTTATTGTCTGTATTGATGTACTGTATGTATGTATGTATTTAAGGGAATTTTGGTAACCGGGTGGGCCCACTGGAACAAGAGGTCCCTTTTTCATGGGTGACCCAGAGTTAATTACAGGCAGGAGCTCAGACACTGAGCAGAAACATAGCATACAATACTTCATACAGCATGGATTTAAAATACAAACAATTTTCAGACAGCGGATGGAGATAATGTGAATATGTTACATTTATAAGATTAGTTAACGAACACCATACATGACAACAAGTAACTGGAAGGACAAAACACAATACTTTAGCACATAGTGCAGAATAGAAAATGTAGGGGTACAGTGCAAAGTAGGGCAAGTGATCAATGATTGCAAGTACAATGTGAGCTGTCGAGTAGGAAGGTTTTTAGCCTTTTTTGAAGCATTCGTGTGAGGGGGAGTTTTGCAGGTCAGGAAAAGGGGAGTTCCAGAGAGAGGGGGCAGAATATGCATAGGGCCTCATCCATATATTTGTTTTGACTCTGGGCACTTCAAGCAGTTTATGTTTAGAGACCCAGAGGAGGCACCCTTTCAGGCTTGGGAACTAATAAGCCAGAAAGGTTGGGTGGGGGAGGAGTGAGAAGAACTTGTTGACTAGGCATAACAGGGGGTACATCATTTACCACTCAAGGATGGGCCAACTCAGGGAGGATAGGAACTCACAGGTTGGCTTCTTGACAGGGATTCCAGCTACAAAGTGGCTAATTTTATTGTACAGAACCTTGAGCCTGCTAGTTTCAGAACTCTTGAGGAACTGGAGTATAGAAGCACTGCATAGTAGGGTGGGGAGCAGGAAACAATTTGAAATGGCTGTTCTAGATTCCAGAATAAGAGCATGTCCCAGGCGACATAATATCCAAATTTGTTTGGCAAATAGACTTGGTAATGTGATTGATATGGGGTTTAAAGATAAGTTCCTGTTCGATGATGACCCCCGGGTATTTTGTTTTGTCAATCACTTCAATGTGTGCACCAGTTGAGGTGGTAAGCATGAGAAGGTGCTGCCTGTCCTGTCCAAGGTGCTTGGAGCCAAAGAGTACCACCTTGGTTTTAGTAGTATTTAGGACAAGCCAATTGTCATAGAACCAATATTCCAGTTTAGACAAATCAGTGGTGAATTGGGAATTGACTAGGTTTACATTGGAGCAGCTTTAGTAGAGAACTACATCATCTGCATACAAAAGTAGCCCCCCCACACACAGAATGGCTGGGCAGGTCATTGATAAATATACAAAAAAGACTGGGACCCAGGATCGACCCCCTTTGTGATGCCATAGGTAATAGGCTTCAAGCAGGAGTGGGCAATGGATCATTTAACCTCCTGGTACCTATTGGTCAGGAACCATTGTTGTGAGTGGCAATCAAATCCCATGCATTGTAACTTGTGGAAGAGTAGATTATGATCAACCAAGTCAAATGCCTTGGTTAGATAAATTAACGATAGCTCCAGCTGGCACCCTTTTGTCAATGGCATCCAAAACATCTGCAGTCAGTCTGATCAAGGTGATGTTGGTGCCATGGTGCTTTCTAAAGCCATGCTGTCAGTCAGAAAGTAGGTGATACAACTCCAGGTAGTCTTGAAATTGATTGTTAGCTAGTCTGTCATGTACCTTAGTCAATGGGCTAAGGAGGGAGATGAAGCAATATTTTTCTACAAGATCTCTATGGCCACCTTTGTGGACTGGAACTACCACTGCCATTTTCTATTTTTCTGGGATTTTGCCTCAAAGGAAGGCTCTATTAATGAGGAAAGTAACAAGGAGTGTAATGACTAGGGCAGCTATGTTGAGTAATATGGGCTTCAAGCTGTCAAACCTGACTGCACCATCTGATTTGATACATTTTAGGAGGGTATACACTTCCTGTTTCTGGACAAGTCAGAAATGGAAGGTTCATACTAAGGATGCATTAGGAGCAATAGGCCAGGGCCCATCATACGCTCCTGTCTCAATACCCATAATACTCTAGGTGTATACCCCAAAAATCAAATTTTCCAGCTTGTTTTGAAAGATTTGTTTTTACTTTTTTTTTCCAACTGTTTAACCAGGAGTAGCACACTAAGCTGAAAGCTTGTTTACAGGTGCGACCTGGGAGCATAGGGAAATTTAGTGACTTGCTCAGGGTCACACAGTATACTAGTGGGGGCTGTAGGATTCAAAGCCAGGTCTCCAGATTTGCAGTTCAGAGCCTTAAATCACTGCACTGTACTGCCTCCCATTTGAAACAATATCAGCTGGTAGAGCATTCCAACAGTTAACAATACTTTGAGAAAAGTAATAAATAATAAGTGTTACATCAATGTTGTAAGCATTTAAATTTTTTACTACACCCCAATGTAGCATCAGGTCAAATGGGTTCTATGTCATAATGGTGATCGAAGAAAGGCAATCACCCTTAGGGTGAGTGTACATTGCCAAAAATCAGTTTCAGCGATGTACACTCGCAGTGCAGAGCAAAAGGGCACTGAAGACATCGATTTTTTTGCTGTGCCCCTGCACCCATCCCAGAGGATGCCCCACACCCCTACTAAAGATTCTCAACACCTAGGGGTGCATGTTGAGGGTGCAAAGCAAAAAAAAAAAGGAGAAAATCCGTCCAGCACAAAACCCAACATGCCTAGAATCAAACCAGGCACCCTCCCAACTCTAGTTTGCCATCAACCCACCATGCCACATGGCCAGCTTGGCAGCCCTACTGCCATGCTACACCTCATGAACCCTCCCTCCCCTTCCATCCATCACATGGCATGCTTACTCCTGCCCATGCACTTGTACATATAGCAACTTCCTGTCGCTATATTCACTGTCCCCTCATCCGGTCACCCTCCCTGTCCAGTAGCCCTATGAATAGGCATTGTTATTGAGTCACCCTTTTTGAAAGCGGCCAATATTGGTCACCCTCATCACAGGATACTGGTCAAATGCCTTGCTGAAATCTAAAAAATTGATATTGCAAGGTATTCTATTATCTTATTTACTACTTGTGTTTTTATAAAAACATAGTAGGGTAGTCACATATGATCTGCCTTTTTTTTTTGCAAGTAGGAGTTCTGGACACTGGTTTCCTCCAGAAACATGGGTGGGACAGTTGATCTGGAGGAGGTAGTTTTGAATCTATTTAGATCCATGTAAAAACAGTTTCAGGCATCATCAATGAGTCTGTGTTCACCGATGCTAAGGCCATTAGCCACAATGGTACCTACAGTGAAGTGAGTACTCCCGTTCAGTGGGGTCTTAATCTGCTCCCAGAATCACTTAGGGATGTCCAGATCTTTACCCTGCAACCTTCTAACATGATCCTTCTTAGCTGACTTAGTATTCTTTTTGCATAAGTTTCGTAGTTCCTTTATGTTTACCCCAGTCGGTCTTAAGACCAGTGCATTTAAAGGTCCCCCAGGCTTTGTCTCTAAGAAACATTAAGTGTTTTGTCTCAGGCATGATCCATTTATGAGTTTATTTGCCTGTCATTGACAGCATACTTGATGTTAACTCAGCCTTTGGCTTTTTCAGTGCTGCCTTATACTCCAGTCAGGACAAGCACTTCCTGTTAAACAACAGATGTGCCAAAGGTGGAAACACATGATGGCTTACTAGGGAGATTCTTGGAAACATCAAACAAAGGGACAAGGTTTGGGCTGATTAACAACTGCAACTGATTCAGTGACTCAACCAGGTCTTGGAACAAATATCAATAGCTGAGGAATCTCTGCAAGCATAAGAGTAAAAAACTCAAGGATAGCAATCACAGTGCCTGGGCAGCCTCAAAACATTTTGTACTGGTGTTAATTCCCTAAGTAAATCTGGAAGAAAGTAAAACTCCATTAAACTGGAAAATGAGGTGGGAATCATATCTGACCATAACCTAATTGCTGAGGCCATCAATGTTAAACTCATTGATTTCTACTTTATTGAAGCCTTACATTCCCCCAAGGATCCAGTCTAAATCTGCACCTTTAGGATGCTGGCAGTTTCACTGTTCCCATCTCCCAGCCCCTCTACTTTAAGTCATCTGCCCTAGGGAGATCTGTAGACTCCTTAGTTCCCTCCCAACCATGGTGGTGGAAGCAGCAATGCCTTGTATCCATGATTCCTTAATATAATCTTTTATGTTATTACAAACCCTATTTTAAAAATGTTTATTTTATCTCTTTCTGCCTCATCAATGCCAGCAATCTGAAAGCAAATTAGTGTATAGCAATTTTTTAAAGATGGCAGCCCCTTCCTGCTTGAAAATAATGACGTTGGCTCCATCTTTTCTCCTCTGAGTAAGCTCCAGGAAATAATATTTTTTTAACAAATTACAGATCACTTGTTAAGAACAATATCCTCTCCCCCACAAATGTGGTTTTGAGAAGGTTACAGTACTATTACTGCTCTGGTCAGATTCATTCGTTATGTTGTACAAATATAGATGAGGGAGGAGTTGCCCAAACAAAATCATTTGACCTGATGGATCCTGACATTCTCACAGCCAAACTGTGGCTGTTTAGTATTTGAACTGTAGCTTCATCCAGGTTTTGAAGCTACCTCTCTGGTATATTATAGCAGGTCTTTTCTGGGGGGAGGGGTCCATCTCCAACATAATGTGGGTCTCAATGGAGATAACCTTGTGTTCTATTCATGGGTCTGTATATTTGACATCAAACTTCAAAAGAATCAACCGTGTTAGCTGATTCTTTTGAAGTTTGTCACATTTAGATCCTGCCTTAACCAACCCCGAAAAGAAAGACACTTGAAAGTATACAGAAGTGGACCCTCCTGACCTGTGTTTTGGACCTGTATATTTCTCCCAATTCATTGATTTCCTTCCTAAGGTTTGTCAGGAATGTCACAATCTATTTTACACAGATGAGCTTATCTTATTCTATGAAGGCCAAATCCCCTGTTGGCAACTTATTTATCCTTTGTGGGCAATATAGGGTCACATAATAGTATAGTTATTAGAGTAACAAGCTGCAAATGAGTTTGGTACAACCAGGAAACCTGGGTTTGATTCCCACAACCTCCACTGGTGTACTGTGTGACTCTAAACAAGTTACTTAACCTCCCAAGTGCTCCCAGGTCACCCCATAAAACAGGCATTTGTGCCTAGTGGGCCTTCCCCAGTTGCCATTGAATTAATGTGTTTAGAAGTTAAGTCTGATCTTGAATTATAGACCTGATTCCCTTAAAATGAATGCAATACTATTTCAACTTCTTTCTATTTCTGCTAAAAGCCAGCCTGTCATTTTAAGGTTGAAATGACTGTATAGTTGTTGTTTTTCTTTCTACCAGATTTTCATATTATCTCTATTTTAAGGATATGCAATATGTATATGTGTGTATATATATATATACAATTATATTTAGGATATTTAAGGATTATACAGGGACGGATAAGGCAACAGACAATTTTTTGATATTTAAGAATATGTACAGAATATTGTTTTTCATAAGGACAGTGTAAAATTGAATGTCATTTTGAATTTTGTTCACAATCATCACACAGATAGCAGCACTGAATGTGCATCAACATCTATGTCACATGTGTTAGCCATTTTGGTAAATGGTGCACTAGTTCCCTCTTAGATTTCTTGTTACAAAACCAATATGTATTTAAATGTAATGAATTAGGGCACAGTTCAAATGATGTTTTGTTGAGTTTGGCAGAAACATAATTATCAAATGTTTCTAGCTAAAATATAGGCAAAATTCAATGTAGCTATTATAATGTCTTATGACATGAGACAAAAAATGTTGAATCAATATAATGCACTGTATAAAAATACAACCAGTTCTTGAGACAGATAGGGTATTACTCAACAACAATACCACCAAGAGATAGTAGTCTCTTCATTTGACACAATGTCAACAATTGTAATATTTTGAACATCTAATACCATCAAGATGGTATTTTCAACATCTAGTGCCATCATCATGTCATTTGTATGACAAGTCTAACTGTAGCAACTCAAAGTTACAGACCTCCTAAATAGATACTTCTGCTCAGTATTTACTGAGGAGAAGGTAGGGCAGGGCTCACAGCTCAGCACCATGGACACGGGGGGGGGGGAGAAGGTGTACACTAGTCCCTTCACAAAAGAAAGGGTCCTATAAGAGCTCGATAAGCTCAGGGTGAATAAGGCAATGGGACCTGATGGCATACATCCCAGGGTACTAAAGGAGCTAAGGGTGGAACTAGCAGAGCCATTATCAGAACTGTTTAGTGAGTCTCTGAACACAGGACAGGTCCCAGAGACTGGAGAAGGGCTCAAGTGATCCCGCTTCACAAGAGTGGTAGCAGGGAAGAGGCATGCCAGTCCAGTCTTACCTCAGTAGTGGGCAAGATTATGGAGGCACTCCTTAAGGAAAGGATAGTGCAACACCTGGAATCCACATGAGCACAGGATCCAAGACAGCATGGGTTTACAAAAGGAAGGTCCTGTCAAACTAATCTCATAGATTTATTTGACTGGATAACCAGAGCGGTGGACCAAGGGGGAGCAGTTGATGTCACCTACCTTGACTTCAGCAAAGCTTTTGATACTGTTAGACATAGAAGATTGATTAATAAGCTGGGTAGGCTCTGGGTGTGTCAGACGTTGGTCAACTGGGGGGCAAACTAGTTGATGGGCAGAAAACAGAGAGTGGTGGTAAACAGTATACAGTCAGAAAAGATGCAAGTCACAAGTTGGGTACCTTAGAGATCAGTCCTGGGGCCAGTCCTCTTCAATATCTTCATCAGTGACATTGCAGATGGACTGGAGGGTAAGATTTGTCTGTTTTCAGATCACACCAAGATCTGCAACAAAGTAGAAGATCCAGATGGAGTGGGCAGAACGAGAAGAGATCTGGATAAACTGGTAAAATGGTCGGAAGAGTGGCAACTGTGGTTTAACACAAAGAAGTGCAAGATCATGCACATAGGGAAGAGAAACCCCAAAGCCACCTATAGATTGGGAGGGGAGTTGCTGGCAGTCACAAGGGAAGAAAGAGACTTGGGCATCATCATCACAGATGACCTGAAATTATCCAAGCAGACCACTAAAGTAGTAGGTAAGGCTACGGGGATGCTGGGGTGAATTAGTAGGGGTATCACAAGTCGTAAGAGGGAGGTACAGTACAAGTCACATTACACTGTTCCATCAATAAGTTGGTTTATCATTTTTTTTTGAGTTGGCAATGCATTGCCAACTCATATTGCATAATTTTTCAATGCTTAACCTGCTGAAAAGCAATGTTTGTAGCTCAGTTGGAATGCATCTGCAGTCCAGTCACAGTGTAATGCAGAGCTGCATTTTAACTCTTAAGAAACAGTTTGTGCAAGGCTTTGTGCTGGATCCAGCAACACTTATGCAACTCAATCAGAAATGCTACAGCAACTCATTGGAGAAACAGTTTAATGTGACTTGTACTGTAACAATCCCTCTTTACAAGACACTGGTTAGGTCCCATCTGGAGTACTGCATGCAGTACTGGAGGCCACACCTTCACAAGGACATTAACCAAATTGAGGCAGTCCAGAGAAGGGCAACCAAAATGGTGCAGGGACTGCATCAGAAAACATATGAGGACAGATTAATGGAGCTCAATATGTATACCCTAGAGCAAAGGAGGGAGAGAGGTGATATGACTGAAACATTCAAACACCTTAGGGGCATTAACAAGGTGAAAGAGTCTAACATGTTTCAATATAAGAAAAACAGCAGGACAAGAGGACATAGCATGAGATTAGAAGGGGTCCGATTAAGGGGTAATGTGAGGAAGTTCTTTTTCACAGAAAGGGTGGTGGATGATTGGAATGGCCTACCTCAGGAAGTGGTGGATATGAATACAGTGCAGGGCTTCAAACAGGCATGGGATAGGCATAAGGGAGCAATACAGATGAGTATGAATAGATAGGCCTTTGACAGAGCAAAGGCCAATGGCACATTCATAAGATAGAAAAAAAATGGGCAGACTGGATGGGCCTTGCAGTACTTATCTGCCATCAACTTCTATGTTTCTATGTTTCAGGGGAAATGCAACAACAAGTAGAATTATATGCCATGTACCATGACTCAAAATCACAATGTGACAAGTCGTTCAGTAACAAGACTCCCACCAGCTCCAAACATCTACACTGAACTGGACCATTGAGGGACAGAATGCCAGCATGCATTACTCCCTCCCCATGGACAAGGTAAAAACAAGTGTTTGTAAAACACTGTGAGCCCATATCAAGCAAAACTCACTCATTAACATCATTTTTGGCAAGATGATAAAAGGGCTGGTAGGGAGATTTTATCTGGGAGACTTCAGGTTTATTGACTGGCTAATGTGTGTGCATGTTTTGCTAAGAACTATATAAACTGACATCATCTGAAATGGTTATATGCCATGCTGAAATATGAACTGCTGTACTGAGGATATCAGATAAAAGTAACTGTTCAAAGAATATACTTTTCCAGCACCACCACCCCTCCTCCGTGGGAAGCAAAAGACTGCCAGCAATGTAATATTCTTCTAATGAGAGTGTATTGGTACTAATTTAATTTTTGGGACCGTGTTAATTCTCTGGCCAATCTTGAGTTGAGAAGCCCTATGAAAACTTTATTAGTCAATTAATATGAAATTAGTAACCAAGTAGATATGAACATTTTCTTTATTTTTTTTTATTTTTTTTAGGTATGATTTGAAAAAAGTTATCTGTTTGTCTTAGTAACCCTTGCTGTGCCACAGACTGATTTATCAGTCCAGAATTCCTATACAACTTGTCTTTAACCTCTCAGCAATTTACACCCCTTTGGTAATGTTCCAGGGTTATGCCTAGAGTTGGGTAGAGTTTGTGAATTCAGCTTCCATGGAACTTCTGAACTTCTGTCTTTGTGAAATCAGAATATTCCAAAAGTGTTGGGTGACTTTTTATCTTGTTCCATGGAATTTTCTGGATGATCTGCAGAATAATACACATGAACTGAAGAATGACAGTTCTGAGGAATTTTATTCTGTTGTTTAATGGATCATTCTACAATACATGTAATCATTCAGCAGTTCAGTGTCCATTTCTGCAGAATTTCTTTGTGCAGTATAAATAAGGTTGCCAATAACAGGCAGCCACAATTGTCAGATGCCTCCCAGGGGAAAGAATAAAGGGCAGGGGAGGAGATGGGGAGGGAGGGAGGGTGGTCACCATGGGCAAGGGAGGGACGATGAGGTCACTAGGTGACACATCTGACACACAGAGGTAGAGAGAGGCCCATTAGCTGTGAAGAGGGGCTTGCAGGTTGCCTTGGGTGGGGCCTAATGGGATATAAAAGTTTGGGCAACCTCCAGCAGCCCTCTTTGCTGTAAATATTTCCCACCCACCCGCCCAATGGGGAAACATACTAGGAGGAGCAATAGAGGACAAGCCCAGGAGTCAGAGGGTGAGAGAACTATTGGCAGGTTCAGATGGTGTTACTGGGGCCCAAGAGGGCTGTGGAAGCTGCAGAAGGAAACGTTTTTGGTGGGCTGACAGAGCCCATTTGTTGGGCAGATAAGTGCCTGGTTTCTCTGCTGAGAGAGCAGGAGATGGGGAAGGGGAAAAAAATGGGGGTGCGAGATGCGGGAAATAGGGGGCAGGCAGATAGAGGAGAGGGGGCAGGCTAGCACATGCTGTCAGCAAGGTGGCACCCAGGCTTTGGATGAAAGGGGGGGGGAAGGAGTAGAGATTAGGGGTTGGATTATAGTGTCCGGACCTAAGGGGTGGAGGTCCAGGCAGGATGGTACCTGGTACCATGATGGTGTGGGGGGTTGGATCAGAGTGTCCAAATCCCGAAGGTGAAACACACAAAATGAAGATGGCCAGGAAGGAAGAAAGATCCAGAAGAATAATGGGCACCTTTATTGTATTGTTGGAAATGTAATAACTTCTTTGAGAAAGAATTGGAATGTAAATATTAAGTAGTACCTAAATAAATTGTTGCCAATGAGCATCCAAGATAGCAGTAGTTGAGTGAGTTTTATTTCCAAGGTGGGGGGATCAGATGACAATACATTAATCCACAATTCATATGTTCATGCTGCAGTTCAGTGACTCACTAAACTGCAGAATGAATGTACAGTAAGAATTGTGGATTAATGTATTAAACTGCAGAAAGAAATTCCACAGAACTGACCACTGACAGTGATCAGTTCAGCAGAATTTCTTCAACAGTTTTTAGACATTAATCTATAATTCATACATTCATTCTGCTGTTCTGAGTCAGAATTTCCATGAAAATTGCAAAATTGCATTCTGGGATTTCGCAAACGTGAATTGCCATTTTTTGCCAAAATTCTGCTTGTGGAAGTTTAACTTTGCACATACCTATTTAGCAGTAATGATGGTTTTGTAGCACTACTGAGCTGGTTCTCTCTTTTAATTTTAAGAAACCAAAATAATATTTTCCCCTTCTGTTGTCCACCAGGGATATACCCTGTAATCAGATAAGATGTTTCCTCAACACAGACAAGCACATACCCTGCCCTGTAATCAGATTGGGAATGGGATATACAGTTTTCAGGTTCTATAAGCTATCATTGAGACATAAGGAATGTTTTTTTTCTGTCAAAGACCTGTTACATCACACAGTATCTGCCTAACTCTGCTCCTCCTTAACTTTGGTAAATTGGGGCCACCACACATCCAAAACATTTTGATAGTGCCATGTTGTTCCCCTAATGGAATAGGGATCTCTGCAAGGATACCTACATGGTGTTTTATAAGAATGTTCTGTGAGGCCTTGCCTTTGGGACCTCCTTGAATATGACATGAAAGGATGTAAAAAAAGAGAATAAAGCAGGCTGCTTTTTTGTGTGATTAATTATTACATGTAAGAAAGGGAAAGCAAAATGATAACATCAGTAAAAGCACTCCTGTAACTAAGCCTTACTGGCAAAACTTTGGGATTAATATATATGCTTCAAGTGGAAAAAATTAACAACTTGATATTGGAAATGTGTATTTTTTTGGCTTTGTGCAAATTGAAACCACTGAGTGAGTGGCCTAAGTCTACTCTACTACACCTAATGAGATCTTTACCGTTAGGTCAAAATGGCAGGATTTGCACCAGATTGTGACTGACTCTTGCTTGCAGAGCAGAAGCAGGCCTGACTTAGTAATGATTTTTTTTATATTTATGAATAAAAACACTTTACTAGCAGTTCTCCTAAGAAACACTGAAAATGTAAATTATCACAGAAAATTGTGGAAAAAAATCCCTCTGCTGGTTTGGGATTTAGAAAAGGAACAAAACTGTGAAGATGTCTGCTTTTTTTGCTAATTTTAACAATCCGGTGGAAGTACAGTAGAGTGCTCTACACAGTAAATTATTGCAGGTAAGAAAGTGATAGCAAAATGATGAAGCCATGCTGTGACTGACTGCTTTTGCTTGCAGAGCAGAAACAGGCCTTGTATAGTTCTAGTTTCTTTTTCACTTTTAGTGGAAAAGAAACACTACTAGCAGGGTTCCCGTGAAACACTGAAAATGATCACATAAAAGTGTGACATAAATTACCTTCTCTAGCTGGGTTTTTGCAAAAGAAACAAAAACTGTCACAATTTCTGATTTTTCTCTAACTTTAACAAGTGGATGAAAGTAGATTCTTTCTCTGCAGGCACTCAGTCATCTGGATCTCCTATCTGAGGCTTCTGCAAGTACTAGGTCACATGCCATGCCTTTACTAAGCTTCAAAAGTGGTCACTGATTGGACAGGAAGTCTCAGAAGATCTTGAAGTCTCACATCCAGTTCTAGCAGCCAAATAATGAATAACAAAGCACAAATAATGAATGGCTGGGACTCAAAAATATGAATACTCGGTGAATATTCAAAATAAGGTATTCAAACAACCTTAGCTTACAGTATACAGGGAAGCAGGGACTCTCTAATCAGTAACACAGTCAGTGGTTGGTAACACAGAGGAAAGGATTATAGGAGTAAAATCTAAGAAAGGAAAGCTAGTGGGGAGGGTGAAGTGCCCTTACACTCACATGCTCTCTTGAACCAGCGGGTTTTCCCACTGGGGGTGGTGCCTAACGAAAAGCCTAACAAATACCAATAAATCCACCACTTGTCATACCCCAAAGAGGCATCTGTCTATGATTTCATAGATAGAGACAAGTGCGTGGTGGCTTCAGTGACCGTAGACGATGCTATTGCCATGGTTTGAAAGAAAGGAGCTAGGGCAAGCTGGCAAAAAGTGGCAATGAGTCTGATATTTGAAGTTCCATGGGGATATTATTTTGTCCAGATCCTCACAGTAAGGGGAAGCCTCAGGAAATGAGCAAAGTTCCTTAAATTCTTAAGTACGGTTACCACTGCCTGTATGCAGGTATATAGACAAGCTTCAAGAAGGGGGAGGCAAAGAAGCCAAAAACTCTCCAGATGCAGTTATTCTGTCAAATCTTATTTTCAATAGTCACTTTATTTGTCATGTCTCTTACTCTATGTTTTGTCAAATACAGTCAAAGCTTCCTCAGGAGATGGCCCTTTCATGTCTAAAACACAATACACACATTAAATAAACTGCATACAATTTAACTGATACCAGTATGAGTAATATAAAGTATACAATTATGGATCAGAAGGCCGATTACATAGTACCACTGTGCTCAGAATTCATTATTTTGTAGTGTATAAAACTGCCTGACAAAATAGGAATGTCTGAAAGCACTTTCAACACTGTAAATCAAAAAACAGAATGCTTAATCTATCTGTGAGACACACCCCAACACCACACACTCACCAAGTGCAGAAATGATTTACAATGGGTTAAAGCCCTACTGCCCATCTGGTAGATTTTAGTAAATATACTCATACAAGACTGCCACGTCATAATACATTGGGTAAATATGTTCAAAGAGTCAGATTTCAATATCTGTATATTAGATTCAAAGAAAACACATTACAGGGAATATTAGCATACTTTAAAAAGTTCTCCTGGATCAGACTTAATTTTTGTTTGAGATTGTATACTTTGTAGTCTATAAATCAAAGGGAACTCACTCAGAGGTATAAAGAGAAGCATATCCTGCTGCTCACTGGTCTGTATGTAGTTAGGCAGAGCATCTCATACTGAAGCCTCTTATGTTCACCGCCATGGTCTGATGTCACATGCATCATGCGTAATGATGTCACCATAACCCCGGCAGGAAGTTGGAATGACATCTTAGTTGCCTACTAGCAATTGAACACAGAAGTCAGTGCTGCTGCAGTAGTATCCATGTTCATCATGGTAAGCATATACTGAGCTAGGAAACAAGTTTTGTAAAGTTATGATGCCATTACATTCACAAGCAGAATATAGACACACACACACACACATCTTAGAAGTGATAAGGGTCACCAAAAGGTGCAAATAATAATAAAAAAAAATAATATTTTTGCAATACAAACAGTTCTTATATACCAGAAAACTAGGGACGCATTCTAGGATAAACCAATGTTTCATACTTTTACCAGTGTATGTATAATACTGTCTTTAATGGACTACTAAACAATATGCTGAGTTAGAGGTCACCCAGAGGAGATAAGAGAACAGAAGATAAGAATGAGGGACTAGGCAGAGGATCAAGAAGAGATCTTCAGTACCCATAGTTGATTATGGGCCCAATTCTTAAAGCCCTAAGTTTGATGCAAGGTGCCTGTGCCAACCATAAATGGTGCAAGTAGCAAAATGCATCAAAAACTGCCCCCTGTGCTATTCACAAAGGCAGCTTGCATCAACCGCAGGCTGTCTGCCCCAAACAGGGCTTGCATCTCCCCTGCACCCAAAACTAGGCCATGACTTGGCACTAGAAGGCATGTGGCAGATGCAATCTGCCACATCCCTGAAAATGGGATTAGTAAACCCACCCAGAAGACAAATATCCAAGTACTCTTAGACCAGCCAGAGGTGGTCTAAGGGTACTTAGAATATTCTTCTCTGGGAAAGTCTCCTGTATGCAGCAATGTGCCTGCATCCTTGATCACCAATATTGCCAAAAGAACCAGTAACATGTGTCACAAACATACTCCACAGTTCAGGCCGTCTGCTCCCACAGTGCCAACCTGAGAGCGCAATAATGTGAATAGGTAACAGACAGGGTAACCCTCCTGTCTGCTTTGGGTCTAAAATCACATTAGCCTCAAGTTCTGTAGGGATTCAAACTGTGAACCTTATGCTAGCATACCCAGTGTACAGCTGAGATATGTACCATATTGGGGACTGCAGTACAATCTTTCACCAGGGGCACCCAAACAGGTATCCAAAATGAACCCTTAAAACTCAATAAGAGACCTTAGGTATATTCTTACCTTTTTCCAGCTTAGTAAAACCATGCAAGCCCTTACAGCTTTCAGACTTAATATTTGTTCAGCAATGACATGCAAAAATGACTGAGGAGACACAGGCAGTATCTTAAAGAAAATGTGGTTTACTAAAAATTGTAAAATAAGTAAAATAAAATACAGAAAAAATAGCATGAGCTCACAGTCACAAAAGAAAATAGGAAACTTACAAAACACAGACTCCTACCACAGTACATTAGATCTATGCTATCTAAGTCTTACCTTCATGTAAGTGCTGATTTTAGTTAGAGAGAACTTTGTTTCTTCCGAGCCCAAGATGATATATAACAAACTTCATATACAATGTTAAATGTTTTTACTCTATCTTCCCCCAACCCCTTTTGGATGAGGTCAACAGGATCCTCCTTTAGAATTTAATTTAATTTTCTTTTTTTTTATTAACTTTCTTTATTGCATTTTTGGTAATAGACCAGCCATCACAATACATATAGAGGTGAAATACATGCTTTGAATAGCAGAGTTCACAAAAAATTGAACATTATAACAAAAGGACTCTGGTAACACCCCTCTTACTTTGTCAGATCAATGGAGGTGTTTATCGTAATGACATTTTTAAGAGTTCAGTAATGTCCCAGATGTCTAACGACTGCACAAGGCAAAGGTCACTAATATCCAAAAAACACTTCTGATTAGTAATACAATTTATTGTTCAGCTAAAAAGCCATTACAATATCTTAAAAAGTGTGAACATTCCATACAAAACACAGTACATAAAAGCAATATAATTAAACATACTGGCCCAGATATTCAAAAGGGTTGCACATGGCACAACAGTGTTGCACCATGCACAACCCACTGATGCACCCTGGTGCGATATTCAAATGGAATTGTGCCTGGCACAAACCCCGATGCGCACGGAGTGCATCAGAATGTATCCAGTGCGGGTGGGGGTGCAGCCCATACTCTGCACATCCCTAAATTCAGCCTGGGATGTGCTGAGTCCATGCATGTGAAACCCCTACTTGCGCCGCACAAAGTTGATCCAAAAAAAAGGAATAAGGGTTGGCCACCACAGGTGAGCTGTCAGACAGGCGCAACAGCAGCTGCCACCTGTGGGTGGCCACCAGCCCGGCTGCACCTCCGCGGCGGTGCCCCCATGCCGATTGCTGGTATCTGTTCAAAAGAATCATGTCCTATCTCCTGATGGTTCAGTGGACCACTGTCAGCCCGATTGTGGGCTTAGTAAAAATATATCGGGCCAATATCCTGGTGGTCCAGTGGTCCCCCCTCCCACCCGCCCACTGAGCCCAACTGTATTGCTACACATTCCAGATATATGAATGGATCAATTCACATATCCAGAATGTGTAATATGGTATGGGCTGCACACCTATTGGCTGATGCTGTGGACCAATGGGCGTACAGCCCTATCTACGGTGTCAGTCGGTGGGTGGTGAGGTGGTAGGAGGGTGGGTGCTGCCGCCTGCCGCTGACTGGGGGGAACGGGATGGTGGGGCTCAGTGGATGGGTGGGGAAGGGGGTCCACTGGACCACCAGGGATATTGGCTTCAATTTCTTTTTACTTAAGCTTGCGATCAGGCTGACAGCGGTCCTCTGGACCACCAGGGATATTGGATTCGATTTCATTTTACTTAAGCCCGCGATCAGTCTGACAGCAGTCCACTGGACCACCAGGGATATAGGACGTGATTTTTATTTTCTGAAGCCCACTATTGGGCTGTGGGGCAGATTGCCACCCTGTGCAGGGGGCATCGGTCCCCGATGGCTGCTGCCTGGCAGGGTGACAGGCGCAAGTCTCCGGGGATCGGTGCACCTGCATGCAGATGGGGCCATAATTACATGCAAATGGCCCCATTTGCACATTGCATACATTATGGTTCCATTTGCATGTGCACTTTTGAATATCGCGGTTGCTGCTCATAGCGCAATGGAAATTGTGCTAGCGCATCCCCCCGCTCCACTCTGGCCACTTGTGCTGGCGCAGTGCCACTGTGCCATGCACACTGCGTGTGGCCAGCGTGTGATATTCAATGATGCTGTGCCATGACACAGCTCCGTTGAAAATTGCCCAGTCAACGCCCCTGAGCAGCCATGTTGTGCTGCGCCCAGGCTTGCTCCACACCCTGACACGGTTTGAATATCTGGCCCCCCTGTGTAATATAAAGCACAACATAATGAGCAACATATAAAATTTTTAAATTATGTTCAAAAATAGTAATAAGATTTAAATAAATAAATCCTTTCTATATTCAGACTAATAATGCTAGAAATAAGCCAAGATCAACATTCCTACGGGCCAAAGGCTATCCATCAAACCAGTAAATAAGTAGAAGTCCAGCCTATCCCAACAGAATTTCACTCCTCCAGCTACACCATGTCCCAGCAATACCAACTTGGTAGCCAAATGGTCATGCTGCAGTAATAAAGCAACCATTAAAGGTAGTATGCAGAAATACTGCTCTATACCCTGCAGACCACTTCCTATCCAACCACTCCTGTTGGCTATACCCAAGGTACTTAGTGAAACCATATTTTCAGCAGCGGTCCCATCTGATCACAATGTATTCATGCTGAACCAACCTAGAAGCCAGTGGGGTCTGCTGACAATGAGAGAACATTTCTACTAGGGCACCATGCAGTGCATACTGCTCTGTGTCCATGACAGATCCCTCATCCAGCTACACCTGTTGGCCTCTTTTGGATAAACAGCATGACTCTGTGTCACAGTTCAGTCCCCTCCAACACTACAGCATCACAACAGCACCTCCTTGACAACCAGCTGGACACAACAGCCTTGAAGCATGTCCACTGGAGCACCTCATGACTCATGCTGTCCCATGCCCCACTGATTGCTCCAACTCCGGTTACACCCATTGTCCACTCTTGCGGCAAAAGATGTGACTCCATGTCACTGATAGAGCCATTCTTAATGGGTAGAAGTTTCCCGTCTAATACCAAATGGCCACAAGATAAACCCAAGCCCTAGTAATCTAAGAAGTAATGTGGAAGCAACTATTAAAAAGCCCATAATAAGATGGCCATAATAATGTGGCACATTTTAAACATGCCTATATAGAGTTTCAGTCATCTCTCCTAAACAAGAAAATATATACAATTTATCAGCTCCAGGCAAAATATAGAGTCCACATAATGCTTCTTATTTCCACGCAACGTAGTACTCAAAACAGGAATAAAACAACTTAAATAGCCAAAAATACCATGGCTTAAAAGAAGCTCTCTCAAGATGAGCCACGGTATTCGCACTAAAGTCTGAACATAACATAAACAAGACTAAATAAAAACAACATATATAAATACATAGCTTCAATCAAATAAAAGGAGGGCTTCTTTTATGCTTAGGGGTCCGTCTATTCAGAAAGGGAATGCAAAAAACTCCATTTATACAGAAAAATTGATCAAACCACAGATAGGCAGGTTGCATAGCTCCATTTAGACTCAAGATTCATTTTCTATGAATTGTTAGCATGAGTTAATGAATATTTTAAACTCTATGTACACTCAGAGCTGCTCAACTGACAAACAGACAACATCAAGGTTCCTTCAATTAAAAAAGCACAGCAATTGAACCTTGAAAATAAGGCTGTAAGGCTCCATTTGATAATTTATGCTGAAGGAGTCATTTTAAGTTTGAATAGTCAATCAATGTGCGGCTCCCATTTCATGGAGTCCACTGTGTAGCTTTAATGACTCCAAATTTCCATACATATTCCTTTTCCGAAGCAAAATAAATTCATACATCTTTCAGCATACTATAAATACCTTATTTACCTGTTCCACCAGAGGCAAAAAAATCAACTCCCCTTTTGCTACTTTACTTCAGCCATGCGAGGAAAGTTCGATAAATAGGCTTTTAGTACAAGTAATTGGGCTACTTCATAATCAGCTAAACTCTTCATTTAAATCAAATTTTGGAGTCTGTATCTCCAGTATATTCATTGCATCGGAGCGACTTTAGCCTGGGGTCTCTGTGAACAGGCCGCCATCAATTTTCACAGCATTAATCCTCCTGAGTTCTCTCCAGTGTTTCAGCTCACCTAAGGGAAGAAAGGGAGAATATGGCAGTAAATTCAGCATAATTGGCATAAGGCTATAGCCCCCGTACCCTTGGTAATGATGTCATACCTTGTTTAAATAAATAAAAGCTTACAGGCAGAGGGTAAACCTCTGTCAAAGTGCTCTCGGTCCCAGTCCATAAGCGTTTCCTTCGAAGGCCATGGCTCTCTTCCTCACTCCACATTAGGATAATTTAGCAGAAAGCCATTGACTAGCAATGGGCTGACAACCATTCAAACCTTCTGATTAAGGCTCCCACCACATTAATACTGGTTTGGTGACCACAATCCATGGAATTACCCCCATATATTGTTACATGGAACTAGAACGAGTTAGAATTAAGAAACATTTGCTAGAAATAGCAACCAAAGGACTCCAAACATTTATAGTAAACATGTTCATACATTTTAACAGATTAAACTGGATCCCACAACTTTAATAGAACAACTCAATTTGTAACACTAAATATATATGCCCCAGCTTTGCAGCACAACAGGCACTTGAAGGGGTAACTACACAACAGGGATCACGAGACTCTAACAGAGCTATTTTGACCATGCAATCATATAAACATTTTGAATATCAGAAAGGTTTTCAGGCCCATTGCTATCCCCCTGATTGTTTCCCACCCCAATTTCTATGGTCTATTTTCCAAACTGAGTGCTCAGGTTCTTATATTAGTCACCTTAATAGCCAAGTATTAGTAATGGGGACATAGAATAGAGTCTGAATCAGTCCCAGTTCATCAAAAAAACCTGAGTGGTAGAGCTTATTCAAGCGTCTGATTCAGATTTTGATTGAGCTTCGTCTACTCTGGCAGAGAATACCTGCCTAATCTTTCCAACCAGCTGGCCCGCGTCAGTAGGGTTTGAAAATAAGTAAGTCTTACTACCATTATGAACATTTAGGTGAGCAGGCAGCAGAAGATAGTGGTTAGCCTCCAACTCGCTCAAGGCTGCTCAGACCCCAATAAAAACCCTTCCGCCTTGCTCTAGTGCTGAAGCTCAGATCTGGAAAAAACTTTACTGTGTCTGCTCCCAGATGGGCTCCCTTACAATTTTTGGTGGCCATAAGGATCTCCTCTGTTTCTTCAATACCCCCCATAACCAAACAGATGGTACATGGAGCTGGATCCTCTTGCTGTACTTGCCGTGGAGTGATTCGGTAGGCCCCTTTTATAGAGATAGGCTCTTCCAGAGACAGTGCCTCCGGTATCCAACCAGCCAGGAATCCCTTCAACTCATCCCCTTCTGCATTCTCTGATAATCCAACAATACGAACATTTACAGCTCTGGTGTAATTTTGCAGTTGTTCCAAACATGCTTTTAAGGTAGTGTTCTCTCGAACTAGCTCTATACATGTAACGGGAGCTTTTTCATCTGTAGTGGTTGCCATGGTAGCATTATTAATTGCTGTGTCTGCTTCTTGTTCTATCAAGATGGTTCAATGGTTGAATTCTTCAATCTTTTTATCTAATCCCTGTACTGCAGAAGGTAGCAAGGATAAAGTAGACTCTCCAGTGGATGTCGAAGACACAGGATTTCCCGTTCCAGACTTGACGGCTGATTTTTTGGTTTCCCCATCTTTCTTAATGCCACAAAAGTTCTCCAGTCAGTACAAACAGGTGAGGTCTATCTGTGGATATGCAAGTTAGAGCAAAATCCACACTTTTTTAATATATTTAAAGTCCATTTGATGGCTACTGCCAGTGGGGCTTCGGTTCCATGCATCTACTTGTGCCGGTGGTCATGTCACGCTCCCTCCTTTATTTTCTGACGTAAGTGTCTCTGAGGATATGAGTCATTTCCTTGAAAAATCTGTAACTAGCCATTTCCCAAATATGACAGTCTTTAATTAAACATTTCTCTTTGAATTTAACAATCTCACACTGGCACCAAGGTGTTAAAAAGCCAACAGGAATTAGCCTAATGACGTCCTTTTTCTGATGTCATAAAGTCATATTTGGTTTCAACTTCAAAAGCCTGGGCATGTAATAAAAAGGTAATAAAATGCCATTTTGCAAGGAAGTCAATTAAATTGTTCCCTTGGTCAGTTTACTTACATCATGTACTTCTCAACCACTGACACCTTGAAGTTACAGGCCAAATTCCTCACACTGAAATGTCATACACAGACCATGTATTTATAATACCAATATCATACAATAATCATAAGCAAGGAGCAGAGCGTCACAACATGTATGTCCCATGCCCCCCTCCCTGATCCCCGATGCAGTCTATATTATAATCAACAAAATACCCCCATCCCCAATGCTGCCTGTTGCATGTAATACATGAAATGTATCCCCTCCTCAATATCTGATGCTGCCCCATTAATAATTAATGTCCTGTCCCTCCTCGTGGTTGTTTAGTGGCCCCCCACCCCCACAACCCAACAGGTTGTGCCCACCTCACCCCACTTCCCTTCCCAAAACAGCCAGTCTGGCACAGCCCACCTCTCATCTTCATGGCCAGGTGCCAACTGAACTGTCAGGGTTAATGTACTGTACAGTGTACCACGCTCATGACAAACTGCCTATCATTGAGCACATACACTGTACAGTACGCTCCTGACAGGTCAGTTGTCCCCTGCTGCGGAGAAGAGAGGTGGGCTGTGCTGGGCATCAACTGTTTTTCAGGATGGGAGGTGGGAGAGGGGGATGGGCAATACCTGCTGTGGTGGGGGCTGGGGGGTTCACTATAACACCATGATGGGGGACATGATATTAATTATTAATGGGGCAGCATTGGGGATCAGAGAGGGGATACATTTCACGTATTACACACAATGAGCAGCATCCAGTATGGGGGGCATTTTATTAATTATAATATGGACTGCATCGGGGAAGGGGGATACATTGCATGTATTATATACGATGAGCAGCATCAGGGATGGGTGTATTTTATTAATTATAATATGGGCTGCAGCGGGGATTCAATCCATCAATCAATCATTCTTTATTCAGCCAGGTGAAACACCATTGAGCAAGCTCATTTTCAAGGTGGGCCTAGTAGGTACACATAAATAACACAGTATAACACATAAGTAATACGGTATAAAAATGGAACATACATCAATACAATCGGATACATGGACAACCTAAAAAGGTCATGTCATAAGGTAAAATAACAACAGCAATTTCAGCAGGGAAAAAAAAGGGTGGAAGCAACAACACAGATTTCTGCTAAAGTAAGAATTTTATAAGATGATTATTCTATGAAAACAAAAGCTGATGCTAAAAACAATGTTACACTACCGAAGTCAAGCAACATGGAGATAACATGTAGGTGAATAAGGCACATGAACTAGGGAGGGGGAGGATTTGGCTAGATGTAGAATAATAGCTGAAAGTGAAGCTATAGTGTTGGCAGCACAATTAGTGACAAGGAGGACATTTGCAGGGCTCAGAGAAAGATCTTGAGTAGAGTGATTTGACTCAGCAAAATTAATAAGATTTATCAATTTTAATGATTTTTAGATTTTATTCCACAACTGGGGCAGCACGTCACTGAAGGAAGTTCTGCTGAAATGGGATTTGACCTTAGGCACAGATCGTGAGATGTACGAATAGCTTCTTAAGGCATAATTTCTTAAGGTGCAAAAGGGCAGACAGTCAGAAATGTAGGGGGGTAACTTTTGATAATGGATCTATAGGTCCAGAGTATAGCATTCTTTTGTCTCCTGAACATAAGCGATGGCCAGCCCACCATGGAATAAAGTGTACAGTCGTGGGTAGTGTAAGCCATGCTGGAAATGAAATGTAGTGCTCTGTGGTACAAGGTGTTAAACTTAGCTAGGGTAGACCTTGGGACGTGACCACAGAGGAAGACTGTATAGTCCATGAGAGTTAGGAATGTGTTTTGTACCAGCCTCTTCCTGGCCTCTTGGGTGAGCCGATGTTTAATTCTAAAGAAAAGGCCAAGCCTCTGCCTCATTTTTTTTAAGAGCTCATCTACATGCTCAATGAAAGAGAGTTTGCTGTCAATCCACATTCCTAGGTACTTAAACTTGGCAACATAATCCAGAGAATCACTAAGCAAAGTATTGATAGTGGGCATAGGCCCATGCTTAAGGGAAATTTTAACCATAGTCAACGGGGACAGCAGCATGGCCTTAGTCTTTTTGGCATTTAACAGCAGTTTTTGGCTAAGAAGGTTTTGTTGCAGAATAAGGAAATCTGATTGCAGGTCCATATAGGCACTCTCAGGAGTTTGCCTGGTAGTGCAAAGGACCATGTCATCAGCAAAGAGGTGGACGCTGGATGATATGATTCCATGGTCAATGTTGTTGATATATATTGTGAAAAGTATGGGCCCCAGAATGGAGCCTTGAGGTACTCCTCTGCTGATCTGTTTTAGTGAGGAAAGATCACCCACTGCTTTGACTTGCTGCATCCACTCTGCCAGGTAGCATGAGAATCTCTTTAAGGAAAGTGTGTGCAAACCAGTGCTGTGGAGGGTAACTAAGAGCAGATCACGGTCCACGGTATCGAAAGCCTGGTTAAATCAAGGAAGACAGCGCGTATGTCATTCTTTAAATCAAGGACTCTCTGCCAGTCATTTGTTACATTAGGCAGTGCTGTAATTGTGCTGTGTCATGGCATAAAGCCTGACTGCACTGGGTTAAGCAGATTAGAGGTGTCCATGTGATTTCTAAGTTGACTATTCACTAGTTTCTCCTACAATTTTGATAGGATGGGAAGCAAGGAGATTGCCTGTAATTATTGAGGTCGCTTGGGTCTCCTGATTTGAAGAGGGGTATAACTTGGGCAGTCTTCCAAATAGAAGGGAATTTACCCATACCAAGGGACACGTTAAAAAGGTGTGTTAATGGTGTGGCCAGTACTTGATGACCAAGCTTTAGAAAGTATGGTTCAATGAAATCCGCAACTGCAATTTTTTTTTTTTTTAACTTGCAACTTTTATTTAAAAGGTAAGAAGGATACAATTCATATATTCCAGGACATTAGTACAAGTTGATGAACTTACACTTTCTCAGTTTATACCAAAGTTAATGTAATTACTTTATGTTTGTCCTTCTTAGGTGTCTCTGTTTTCCCGATCATCAAGGAAGTAATTTCTGAGAAAGAGCATTAAGTCAGTGGTTGAAGATTTCTTTCTCTCCATCTCTAAGTCTGTATACTTATGTATTGTCCCATCAATGTTGAAACCTGAGGACTACTTTACCAACTTATTTTTTCTAGGTGTATTATAATAATATGAAAAATACCGGTAAACAAATAAAAATAACTATTTAACAAACACGGAAACTCAGTGTTCTCATCTCATTCTTACAGTTCTTTATAATAATAATATCTGTTGTCACATTGGGAATATGGTGGGGGGGGGTGCATCAGATGCCAGTGCTTAACCCTATATGTTATATATATCCTTCAATCATTCTATGAGACTAGGAGCTGTTCCAAAGTGGGTATACCATACTCCACTTCTACGTAATCAAAATATGGAAGCCGTCTCAAGTTGAATTTTGTGGTTTGTAACCACAGTCTAGCCATGATAGCCTCCATACTCTCAATATTGTCAATATTACTTCTCCAGCAGTTTATGTAGAGTGATTTAGGTGACAACCAATTTTGAGTAATCACCTTGAGAGTAGCCGCCATCAAGATGTAGAAGAGGTGTTTCATACCTGGGAAATTCAGTGTTTCAGGTGGGAGGCCCAACACCAGGTTTACAAAAGTAGGCATATTAGTTAAATCCAAAATGTTTGCTATCACCTGTGCAACTACTAACCAGAATGGCTGAATGACTGGGCATTCCCAAAGAACATGGCAATGATTGCCTCTCACTCCACACTGCCTCCAGCATTTGCCTATATAGGTGGATGAATAGTGACATGAAATTGTTGGGGTGCTAAAAAATCTGATGTTCACACACCAGCAGAAGCATCTCCAAGAAGGGGATCCAGTTGCTTTATGGGCCCCATTCCAGATTGCATTCCATTCTTCCTCTGAGATGGCCTCTCCTGTCTCCTCCTGACATTTCTCCTGTACTTTTTGAACCAACAAGGTACCCATTCCTTCTTGAAATGCTTTATAAATGGTGTAAATATATTGCCTAGTGTTACACATTCTGCTTTTCTGGTAAGTGATAAGCAGTGGGGGAGATAGGTCCGCTTTTAGTACTGTCAAGCCAACAGTGGTGGTTAAATAATGCCTGCAATGAAGAACTCTATAGAACTCTCTATGGAGTAAACCAAATTCCTGTTGCAGCATGCTAGAAGATTTAACCTCTGTGCCTTGTATGAGCTGAGTGAGGAATCTAAGACCTAGGTGTTCCCAGTGCTGTAGGATTGAGTCTTTTTCTGACACTGAAAATTGGGGTAGTCTAGTAATAGGAATATACCTCCAAACAATGGTAGGAATTTCCCACCACTGTCTAGCCTCTAGCCAAGTTGAAAGGGTGTGTTGGGTCCATTTATTTTTAATCTTTTTCAAGTCAGAGGGCATAATTGTCCAAGGGAGGAGATTAAGAGGCATCAAGGTGTACTCCCCTTCCTCTATAGAAAACCAGCTCCCTCTCAATCCTGGGGACAGCATTTTTAGGATAGGGAGTAGATGAGACGCTAAATAATAATTACAGAAATGAGGTACTCCTAGACCTCCTTTACCTTTAACTTCTGTTATGTTAGTAGATTCCATCTCTTCCATGGGAGTATCCCAGACCAGATAAAATTAGATAGTTTTTTCCAAAGTTCCTTCCAATCTGCTCTGGGGAATGGGATTGGGAAAGCTGAAAAGAAAACAAATATCTGGACAAGATATTCATTTTAATAGCATCAATTGTATTAGTATCCATAAAGGGCAGGGATTGCCAGGATTCAGGTCCTCAAATATCTCTTTTTCGAGGCCGAAGGTTATAGTGATATAACTTAGACAAGTCTGTGGAATCTGAATCTCCAGGTATCTGATTTTACTCTTACACACCTGAATGGGAGTATGCATTTTATTGTATTTATTGGGACTTTATTGACAGCCATAACCTCAGATTTATTCAAATTGACCTTAAACTCGGATAGGGTACCAAAATGTTCCAGGAGGTGCAGTGTGTGGGGAGGGAGGATATCGAGTCTTCTAAATGTATTAGGGTGTCATCTGCATATAAAGAGACCTTGTGGGATTGCTGATTAATTGTAATTCCTTTGATCTTGGGGTCCCTCCTGATTGTTTGAGCTAGAGGCTCCATATTAGCAAGAGCAGGGGATGAGGGACATCCCTGCCTCATCCTCTCCTGATGTTAAATCTATCTGAAATGGTACAGTTTACTTTGACTCTGGCCATAGAATATTGATAGCAGAGGGTCACCTAGTTCAGAAGGTTGCCCCCACCCCATACATTCCATAACCATTTTAATACAGACCCAGTTAAGGTGATCAAAGGCCTTTTCAGCACCTAAGAATATTGTTAACTGGGGAAGGGAGCACTGCATACTTTGCATCATTATGTTAATCAGTAATTTGATGTTATCAGACATATGGCAATGGGGAATGAACCTGTCTGGTTCTGATGAACCAGATGTTCTATATGATTCTGAAGCCAGGTGGCCAAGATGTTTGCAAGGATTTTGAGATCCTGATTAAGTAGCAAAATCGGTTGGTATGCTGCACAAGTTGTTCCAAGCTTTCCTGGCTTGGGAATGACCAAGATCACTGCTTCCTCCTAGGATGTGGTTAATCATTTCTCCTCTAAGCAGGTATTAAAACTTTAACCAGTCAAGATGTTATAGTTTTCTTAATTTTTGTAGGATTCCACACTCAGCCCATCCAGTCCTGGAGACTTACCAGTTCAAAGTCCCGAGATGGTTTGTGTGACTTCTGATATGTTATCTGAGCTGACAGTATCGCCTGTGCCTCCTGTGGGAGTTTCAGGAGGATAAGAGAATTATGAAATGCTTTAGTGGCTGTATTTCCTTGTTCTTCCTCTTTATCATCAGCATAGAGGTCATGATAAAAGATTTCAAAGAGGTTCACCATGCCATTTAGCAAGACCCAGGCCCTATTTGCTTCATCCAATATAAGGGGAACATGTTTCTCCACTCAGACCTTTCTCAGGCAAAAGGCTAAAAGTTTAAATGCTTTTCCTCCCCCTTCATAGTATTTTTGACTGGTGAATCTCAGGTTTTCCTCTGCTTTTTTTTATTTTCTAAGTTTTGAAGTTCTGTCCAGGCTTTATCTAGTTTCTGCCTTATTTTACTTTTCTCCTGGTTTTGCTTGTGTTATTTTTCTAGGTCTGTGATCAAGTTTGTCAATTGAGTAGCCTTGGCTTTTGATTGTTTTTTCTGGACTAATGCAAAACTGATGATTTGGCCTTTTATGACTGCTTTGAATGTATCCCACCACACTAATGGGGAATATTCTGTGCCTTTTCTGACATCCAGCAGTAAGAGCAGGTCATCCACTTCTTTGTATGTTACAAGCTGAAAGGAAAATCCCGTGTCAGGGGTATGCTGGGTGGGGGTAGAGCTAACTGATCCCTGAGTTAAAAACTGGATTCATAGGTTATTTGCAGGTGAAGAGTCAAAGGCCATTCCTGTGGTGGCAAAATGTTTGTTAAAGCAGTCTAGGATTTCTGCTTTTTAGGTAATGGAGGAGCCATCATATAAGATCTTGGTGGGGAGATAGCCTGAAGATGCATGGCCTTGAATATCTCTAAGTGTCCTCCAGAATTTAGCAGGGTCCGTGGTGGAGGAATCCAACTTTGAGTGGTAGTAGTTAGCCTTATTGTTTCTGACAAGCTTTGTGTAGGAATTCTGGCTGACCTGAAAGCAGCCCAGTCAGACTGAAGTTTTGATTTATGCATCTTCTTCCAGAGCTTAACCCTACTGAGCAGAGCAGACTTCAGAGGAGGGGATACAGTTCATGTATTACATATGATGGGCAGCACTGGGGATGGGAGATATAGTATGACTTATAATATGTATTGGTTCAGGGAGGGGGGACTGTAGACAACTGAAGAAGTGCATTTTTGTAATGTACTTGAGGTTTGTGGATGAGGGCACTGCTTGTGTTTGCCACAAGGGCTGCTGAAAACCTTTCCCACTTGCCGGGTGTTTGCCACATGGGAGGGGTTGCTGCAAGTGTGTGACGTAGGCATCAGGACCCATCCTGAATCAGAATCTGGTGCAGGGTCCTTGGCGAACAGGCTTCCATGCAAGCTACTCTTTGATGCAGCCTGCGCCTCTAAGCCCTGTTCAAGAATCAGGCCCAATATTTTTTAAGAAACCTGTCTTAGGATGCATTGCTGAATATACATCTGAGTGAGAGCTCGTTGATGTATAGAATACACAGTAACAATTCTGAAACAAAATTTAGCCTGACTTGAGAAAACTTCCTTAAGTATGCTAATATTTCCTGTACTGCGTTTTCTTTGAATCTGATATGCAGAAGACTAAGTCCAGCAATTCCAATCTGTATATAGCCAAAGTAATTTTGCTGCGGCAGTCAGGTATGGGCATATTTATTAAAACTTGACAGAGGGACAATAGGACTTTGGCCTGTTGTAAATCATCTCTGCATTTGGTGAGCATATGATATTTCGGTATGCGTCACAGATGGATCCAGCAATTTGTTTTTGATTTACAGTGCTGAATGTGCATTTAAGGCATTTATATATTTTTTTCAGGCATTTTATTCACTAAAAATAGTAACTTCTGACCATTAGCAGTTTAAAGGTGGTTAGCACAGTGGTACTAAGTAATTGTGCTTCTAAACCACCATGTTATATTTTATATTACACATATTGGTATCAGTTGAACTGTGTGTAGTTCATTTAATATTTATATTGTGTTTTAGACATAACAAAGCTCCTGTGAGAAGCACTGAGTGTATTGGGCAAAACATAGAGACACGCAAGATATAATGTTTTCTGTTCTGCCATGGTTTTCCTCCCTGTTATGCAGTACTTTAGGAAATGGGCTTGAAAAATAAAGCATCCTGATTGACTTAAAGCCCATGTTAGGCATGCATTTATTTTTCAATAATGCCCGCAAAAACAAGTGTCACTTTGGGGTGCCCCATTATTTGGGATGTCCTGGGGCCACCCCGAATTTTCACACTGGCCAGTCGCCATTTTTTTTCACTCACTTATCGAGTGGCCAGTCCTCCAGCACTGTGTACACAAATAACACAAGGCCCCCAGAGTCTGTTTCAGTTCCATTCACTAAATTAAAAAAAAAAACTAGCCTCTGTTCCACACTTAGCTTACTGGCCCTTCATTCTCTTGTAGACTGCTAGAGTATCACCATCACAACTCCATTTCTGTTTTACACATTCTTTGATGATGCTTGACCTCCAAACAAATGTTTGTTCACTACAGATGTAAATCATAACAGCGCTGCTGCTAATACTTAAAAAAATAATTTAGATTGTGGCTGTTCCACATCTTAGTTGCAGGCATCCACTTCCTGGTTTTACCAATTGGGGTCATGCAAGGTCATGTGCTTACCAGATGCATCTTCTGACCACAACCAAATAAAATAAAGTCTTGCAGAAAGGGGACAGAACTCTTTTTTAAGCTAATAAATGATGCACAAAGACTGCTCGGGAGAAAGTTTTCTAGAAATTCCTTTTCTTCTGGTGATGACAGTGTGGAGGAGATCAGTAGATGATAATGGCTCTGTGGAGAGGAGCAACAGGAAATGGAACAGCTTACAAACAGGGGGACTACTTTTCCAATAAAAAGGTTTTTTCCTACTACTTCTATTTGTTTTAAACTCATTTCCTCTCTTATTTTATTACTTAATTAAAATTTACTCAGATGCTCATTTTCTAAGAGCAGTAGTAACCTCAGGTTGGGCATTATTAGGAAATACTGGACCCTCCAGGGTTATAAGGCCCTCCACCTGAGGTGTTGGGCTTCATTAAGCCCTTGTGTGGTCAGTATTTTCCAATAATGGCCACCCCACAGGTATTATTGCTTACATAGTCCACACCCTAACTGTAGCTGCATTTACTTAACCTCCATGTTGTACTTTGTACTATGATGGATTATGTTTTGGGGTTTTATTATTAGTTTATGATTGCTCCTCATTCCCCTGTATTTACCTAATTAATCTATGTATCTATTATGTTACTAGCTTTACCTTTTGCATTGTTCATTTTAATTGTTTCCCAGTTCCAAGTGTCATGATTGTTTCTATTTGACTTGTACTCTCACAGGTCATGCCTAAAACAGGCATATTTAATGTCTAGTGCACCCACCTGGTTATCAAAAACCAAACAAATAAATAGATAAAATCAAACAAAACTTAAAACTGATATGAAGGAACTTCCTAAAGTATGATAATACACCCTGTATTGTGTTTTCTTTGAATCTGATGTACAGAAGCTAAGATCTAGCACTTTGAATATATGTCCCCTAAGTATTACGACATAGCAGTCAGATGTGGGTGTATTTATTAAAATCTATCAGAGGGACAGTTGTGTTTTTGCCCGTTGTAAATCATTTCTGCACTTGATGAGCATGTGGTGTTGGGGTGCCTCACAGATGGATCCAACAGTTCATTTTGATTTACAGTTAGGAATGTGCATCTAAGGCATTTATATATTTGATCATACATTTTATTCATTAAAACAATAGCAAATTCAGACTAAAGCAGTTTAAATGTGGATAACACTGTGATGCTAAGTCAATAGCCTTCTGAACCACCTCTTTACCAATTGAGTCATATGTAGTTCATTTAATATTTATATTGTCTTTTAGACATTACAAGGTGATCTCCTGAGGAAGCCCTGAATGTATTGGGTGAAACGTAGAGTAAGAGGCAAGCCAGACATAATTTTTTAAATAAAAGATTCACCAGAATAACTTCATCTGTAGAGTTTCTGACTTCTTTTCAACCCTCCCCCACACACACTTCTTGAAACTTGCTGGATATTATTTTGATAAGGTGATACCCATGTGTTTCTCAGTTGTTTGTGCATCATTTGAGAAATTTAACATCTGGCTGGAGTCGGCTTTCAAAGAAGTCAACAAGTTCAAGGCAGTCATGCACTATTTAGATAATTTTTTGTTTGTTTTTTTGTTGGGGAAACAAGTAAAGGGGGCATGTCAGGAAATGTTTGGCTGGTATAGTGGACTATGTAAGTGTTTGTGTGTACCTATATCAGCAAGAGAGATTGAGGGCCAGAACCAGGTTTTGGAATTCTTGGCAATTGAGCTGTATGCCTAGATCATTTAACCTAGATTTCAGTGGGCTAAAGTGGATAAGTGTAGGAGTTTGCTGTAGGGAGTTAGAAAAAGAAACTGAACTTTTGTAGGTAGAAGAAGACTTGAAGTCCATATAGTATTGCACTGTTCTTTCTATGCCCACTATATCCTATCACTGCTTGACTTAATCTGAACCTTCAGATGTGAGCTCTGACCCACTTTTAATATTGTCCTCTTCCACACACCCAAACCCACAGTCACTATGCCCCTGCAGCTGTCCCGTCCCACCTTAAGCCCTGGACAGACTTGGACCTTATTAGATCACTTGGCTGGCTGTTCCATGTGTCCACTAACCTCTCTGTGAAGTAGTATGTCCTTACATTCCTTTTAATGGTGCTCCTAACAGCTTGTACTCATGATCCCTGATACCAAACCCTTTGCTACACTAAACATAGTTGTTTAGTAACCTCTGTTGACCCCCTTGATATATTTGTAGGTGCTATCATATCCCCTCTTTCCCATCTTGTCTTTAGAGTGTACAAGTTAAGGATAGTCAGCCACCCTCAAATGGCATTCCTTGCATACTTCACACAATTTTAGTTGCTTCTGTCTGGACATTCCCTAAGGGATCATGTTTTTTTTCTGAGGTGAGGGTTCAAAATATGTGCCCAGGGCCAGCATATTGGAGCAGAGGGCTGAAACACCATGTACCTTACCTCTCACTATGCCAGTGACTCAAGTTCAGGAATGAGCTTTGGACACGAGGTTCAGCAGGGGGAAGGACTGAGAGTTGACCGAGTGACCACCTGGCAACTCTACTATCTTGGATTGGAGGATGGGTTGCTTCAGCTCTTGGCTACCACCAAGTGGAGGCCTGGTGGTAGTGCCAACACATGAGTGGCAGATGAATGCCAGGGGAGGGGTAGCCGCAGTTCTGGGATGGATGAACACCACCATGTGCATGTGTTTCTTGTGCTGTCACAGCTAGGCGAACACAGAAAGAACACAGAAAAGTGGTTGGCTCTGCCTCCATGAAGTCCTGCCCTCTGGACCCTACTCCATACTGCCACATGACTGGGACCCATTTTGGATGTGTGTGTCTCCAGGTGGGAAAAGGATGAGCCTCCCTTGCTTGGCCTTGCCATAGGGGAAATCAATGGGGTTCCATTGGTCCTGGTAATCATCAAGGTAGAATGCTGAGTGGAGGAGGCAGGGACAAGACTTACAGCCTACCCAAACTGATCAGCAGAAAAAAAGCTATATGGGAAAAAATGTCCAGTACTCTAGATGTAGCCTCACCAGAGACCTGTACTGTGGCAGCACCATCTCTTCTCTTGTGCTGGTGATACATCTGCTATACAGTGCAACATCCTAATCTCCTTCATATGTGCCCTTTTGCACTGGGCTGCTTGTTGGAAACTATCACTAATGATGACCCTTAGGTTTCTGTCTTCACTAATCTGGCTTACTTTAACCCCCCCCCATCCAATTTTCTGTTGTGTTGCTTTTGCTTCCAGCGTCCATGACCTTGCATTTCTTCTCATTAAATTTGAGTTACCAGATTCTGAACCACTTATCTAGCTTTGCCGGATCACTCCTTAGCACCCTGATACCTTTGTTTGTGTCAGCTCTCTGGAATTACTTAATACCACCTGCTAGTATCCAATTGTTTTTATTGATCAGACAAACTTATTTCAAGTTTAGGACATTACAATCTTATTAAAAGACAGGTTAAAATGATAAATATTGATAAGATTACATAAATATTAAAGTGTATCAGTTATTCTCCATCCATATAGTGAAAATTTGTCATTGTTCCATTATTTCAAGCATTTTAGTAATTAGTTCATAGATTTTATATGCTTACAATATTTCTTCATAGCTCCAAACAGCTGCCAGAAATCTAGTTATCCTGATTATTTCATCCATGGTTCTTGGGTGTAACAAAATAAAATTGGATCATATGCAGTATCTGAATATTTCTTGAGAAGATCTTCCAAAATGTTTTCAGTTGTTTTTTATGGAGTGGACAGATTTTAATAATGTGTTCTAAGGTTTCTGCCATTACATTATTGGATGGGCATTCCTTATACATTTGGTCTCTGTTTTTATACATTTTATTATATCTAATCTATCTAGAGTTCAGCAATTCAAGTATAGTCCATGTTATCAAATGTCTTTGTTCTGGCATTGTTGGAATAACTAAATAATCCTCCATACAGTGTGCCATTTTATTTTTACTAAACCATAGTGTGCACATTTTTGTTTTATTCCTTGTATGTCTTAATTTTTTGTAACAGACCTCATAATACCTCCTGAGGCAGCATGTATTTTGCACTTTAAACTTAAATTAAAGGATTTTTGCATGTTTTTGAACAACAGTCTTTTGTGCATCCGTGACTGTGGGTACTTACTTTTATTCTTGATATTAGTGACTAATTGCAATAAAGCACCACAACATTTTCCTGGTGCTCTAAACTTTACTTGTGACATATTTTTATAATAACAAAATAAGTGCTGTTTGATATTTTTTTATATCGCATTGAGATGTTTATTTCCTTGTCAAAATCAGACCATAAGTGCTTAAGATCTGATTTTTCAAGTGTGTCTATTAAAGTGGTTCACCAGTAGGACATTATTACATTATTAAACCATTTTACTTTTTCTAATAGGCACGCCTTAGGTAAAAAGTTATGTGGACTGCTTATAATCTTTAACCAATATGAAAGAAACCTGTATTTTATAAGAGTTTCCAGAGGAGGTATTCCCAATTCTGATCTTATCATGGCAGAGGATGTAGTTGTAGAAACTTTCAACAAAGCTTTATAAAAACAAATAGAGGTATTTCTAAGATGTTTTTTTTTTATGGCCCCATACCTCTGCTCCATAAAAAAGAATATGTTTTAATTTTGCTTCTCATGCTCTTAGTGCAGGAATTAAGGTGTTTCCATTATAATTAATATTGAATTTTAGAATCGCTTTTATAACTCTATTCATTTTTGTTATTTGATTTTTATGATGGGAGTGCCATGAACCGTTAGATGAAAATTTGATCCCCAAATATATATAGTCTTTTACATTGCCTACTTTATTCTCTCCAATATAAAAGGAGTATTTTTCTTGATATTTAGTTTTTTTGCTTTGAAAAAATAACCATTTATATTTTGCCTAAATTAATTTTTAGTTCTAACTGTTGGCATATCTCATATAATGTGTTTATCTTTTTCTGCATACTAGAATAGGATAGTGATAACAACAGTATATTGTACACGTATGCTAGTGTACCACATGTATAGTCTCCAATTTTTGATGAGTCTCTATTTGAGAATTCAGGATCTGTGAGTAAAAAATTAATATAGATGTAAAAAAGAGTAGGGCTAGAAGGCAACTATGCTTGACCCCTCTATTAGTTTTGAAGACTTCTGTGAGGTTTCCTTGGTTATCTATCAGAATAGCTGTATGAGTATTAGTATATAATAAATATATCAGAATTACTAGAGCTGGATCAGCATTTAAGTTTAATAGCATATTTCACAATGTAGTTCAATTTATGATGTCGAAGGCCACTTTAAAATTCACAAAGAGAGCAAAACTTTGCTCTTTCTTATGAGAATATATTTTTCTAATATATGATGCAGACAATATATATTATCAGTTACCAAACAGCCTTACCTAAATCCAGCTTGTGCATTAGATAGTGGACATTTTTGTTTTAACCATATATTGATTCTATTTAACAATAGTTTAGAGAATATTTTTGAACTTACATGTAGTAGACTGATTGGTCTGAAATTTAAGGTTCGCAGACTGAACCTTTTTTATGTAACGGTACGATTATATTTTTTGTCCATGATGATGGGACAAATTTTTCTCTTAAATGTGTATTGACAATTCTGGTTAATACAGGAGTCCAAAATCACTATATTCTTTGTATATTTCTGGAGGTAATAAATCTGGGCCCAGTGCCGTTTTATTTTTTAACATTTTGATGGCTTCTTCTGCGCTTCTTCTACTTCATTTCCAGGATTATTATTGGGATATAATCTGTTTTACAATTATCTAAGAGATTCCCGCTTCAATTTTTGTATATGTAGTCTTGTAAAAGATCTGTTTGAAAAATGTTACCCACTGTTCTTTAGGCATATGGACTGCTATTGATGATTGAAAATGTTGTCCTTTTATTTACCAATTGACAGAATTTTTTTTATCATCTCTTCTTTCTACCACCTCATACATTTTTTTCCAGATATTTATTTGTTGGGATTCCTTTTTGTCTTTTAAGAATATCTTATATTGTTTTCTGGCTTTATTTAAATTCTTAAAATTTTCTTTTGAAGGATGAGTTTAGTACTCTTTATTAATTTGTTTAGTTAGTATTTTTAATTTTACATTCAGCATCAAACCATGTTTTATATAATTGTTATTGTAATTCATTACGTATATTTTGTCAACTAGATTTTTATTAAGATTATTTACATTTTCCAGGAATGCCATTGGGTTAGTTCTCCTATCAGATCCCATTTCCTCATGCCATTTGTCCAAAATATCTATTATTAGATCTGTCTCAAAGTTTACCCTAATTAATTTTTGCCACAGCTGAAGTTAAATGAGTAAACATGATTTTATCAGTTTCCTTTTCTATGATTCATATCCTGTGTGGAAAAATATCTTAACAAGCATGATCACTTTCAGGTTTCATTTTGACTAACATGGATGAAACATATGGATAACTTGGGGAACAGAATATATAATCTTTTACACTTTGTCCTTGTGCTGAATGATATGTAGCATTTCCCTGTTCATCGCTTTTCAGCCTTCCATTCAGAATTAATAATAAATTTACTTTAATAAATTGTTGGAGCAATTTTCCTGAGCATTTGTAATGTTATCCAAACTCTTTCTAGTTCCAACCTCCTTGATATCTAACAATGAATCAAATATTTATGAGCAGTCATAATCAGCTAATTTTGCATTGAAATCTCCTGTGACAATAGGTATGCCATTTGGGTATTTACCACCTGCATCAATAAGGTCCTTCATAATTTCCTTCCATACTGTATCACTGTAGGTGTGATATTGTTTAGGTGGAATGTACACATTTGTAAGTATAACCAAAATAGAGTCCACTTCAGGATTACCATTAAATAATAGGATGTTATCCTAAATTTTTCTATTATGGTAATCCATTTTCTCATTTTGATGTAGGTTGCAAGACCTCCCATGGCTCTCTCAAATTTATTCATTTTAACTGCTGGGGAAAAACTGTACTATTACCACTAAATTTAAATTTTCTAGGGTCCATGTTTCTTGGAATAATATAATATCTGATGGTTCTATATAAGACACCTATTCAGGATTTAAAATGACTATACAGGCATGCAATGTTTCAGGACAACAGGGTCTGTGTACCAGAATTTTCTTTTGCAAAGATTTCCTCCAAAGAATTCAGTCTGTTGCTCTCAAATAGTTAACATTCTGATCAACTGCTTAGAAACCATTGTGTGCATATATGTCTTTCATGTCTATTAATATATTGATATTATCCAAGTTTTCTGAGTGATCTTGTATCTGTTGTGCTAAACATGCTGATTTTATGCATAAAACAATCTGGTCTCCCATACCATATGGATGAGTTCTTTTAATTCCCTTAATGTCATTTGTATCCAAATCGAAACCACAATTATATTGTATCAGAGTAATGACAGAAGACAATAATGATTTGTAATCTTCATTATGTAGCCTTTCTAAGCCAAATATAGAGAGGATACATGACTCATCTCTAAAATTCCACTTTAACTTAGTAGCAATTTCTTTGAATGTACTATTCTTTGTTTGGTTTCCAGATCCTGTATTTTTAGATAATCTGCATACAATGGATTTCCATGTTACAGGAGAGGCTAGTTCCAAACCTAAGCTATATAATCTTGTATAGTTAGTCTATATTTGTTTTTTAAACCCTATATCTTTTACCAAGATGCAAACTGGAAGATCATTGTCCTGAGAGTCTCTGCAGGCCATCAGTACTATCCCTTTTGCTTCTGTTAAGAATAATTCTGCCAAACATAAGTGAGGATCAGATACAGTAATGTTTCTGAAGTCTCATATGATTTTTTATACATTTCACTTAGTCTTAACTCTACTTCAGATCCCATCAGGGAAATGTTTCTTTCAATTGTGATTTTATCAGAAATTGTATCTTTATTCTTAGTTTCCCTTCCATTTATTGTATTGTCTTCTGGCTCTCTAAATGTGTCTGTAACTTCTTGAATGTTCTGAGCCTTGCCTTCACCTTTATTGCCATCCTTTCTTGAGTTTATCTGATCAACGCATTGCATTGTATGTTTTGTTATCTCGGTTTTGGGGCTGGGGTACTGATGGAGGATGCTTTATTTTCTCCACCTTATCTTCTTTTGTCCTTTCATCCTTTATACTTTCTTGCTCTTGCCCTTTTTTCTTTTTTCCCCCTTTTTGGTTTTTATTGTTTTATGATTCCATTTTTTGTTTCTCACATGAGTATCTTGGAATATTTATGGTGGAAAACTCTAATTTCTGTTTCACCATTTTTTCAGTTTCTTCTATTGTCATTGTTATGGTGTTAATCAGTTGTTTTGCATACTGTGATAAATAATCCATTCTACCCTTTAATTCATTTATCACCTCTAACAGGACTATATTGGTCATTATTTGTTGTGCTAAAGCTTTAAATGTGTACTTGGATAAATGATCAGGACATTGTTTCATACATTCAGAGTCTATTTCTATTTTTTTCACTTCCTTATCTAATCAAGCAAACACTATGTTTGGTGACTGTGCCAGAATTGATACATGATTTTGCTCTTTAGATTGTATATCTTCCTCCCCAGAGGAAATTTGTTATGGGCTAAATAGATCAAGTCATGTTTCCTTTACTTCCTTTTCTTTTTGATATATTGATTCTGTTAGCATCTCAGATGTGTTATTATGTGATTTAGAGGAAAGGTTACTGGCTTCCTTTCTATTATTATTCCCTTTCTGATTATTTACTGCTTTTATGGATTTTTGGGCCCATGTTTACTATATTTTGGGGTGATTTTTCTTTCCCATTTCGATTTTTCACCACATTTGATCTTTCTTCTATTTTCATTTTTTAGTCCAGTTTCATCTGTTCTTTCCTTTTCCTCCTATATCTTTATCCCAGGTTTATCCTGAGAATGTTTTACTTTAAATGATGTGATTGTCTTCAAGAAATCTGTTATTTTTTTTTTAGGACTGACTTATTTTGCCATCTTTAAGATTGATGTATTAGATTGTATATGTGTGTCTATAACAACATTGCCATTGCCCTTTATACCCATATGTTTTAAATTCTTGTTGACAATCTCATTTGTTTCTGTCCTTGAGCTTGCCTTTTCTTCTCACTCTTTTTGGGCTGCTTTTTTGTTTTCTATTTTGTTTTAGTGACTTTTTTTCTTAAAATCCCCTTCTTCATCTAGGTTTTGCTTTACTATTTCATCATAGGTGCATTTATTATTTTTTTGTTTTCTATTGGTGTTGAGGTTGATATTTACAGATCTTCTTTAACTGTACTTCCATGCCTAACAATTCTTCCGCTTCATGTGTCCATTGTTATTATGTGCAAAAACCAAGCAAACTAGAATAAGAGTAAAGTGCAAATATTGTGTGCAAATAAGTGCAAAAGTGCCTGACTAAGACCAGAAAGAACAGAGTATCATAATCTAATTATCTAATTAATCAAGCCAATCAAGTTAATACATGCACCAATTATATCAATAAGAAAATGCACTCTAAGTAACAAATAAATAGAAATCTGAAGATGTAATTAAAAATGTCCCTTGATTATGGAACTCTTGAGATCTGTAGATTAAAATTACAATAGTCAGCAATTGGCTTGTGTCTTCAACAAGTGTAAATACTTTCCTGTTATGCTTCCTTACGGTGCCCAGCACTGAACAATGTTTGTTACACTGTTGTGTCCGTTATGTCCCAATTAACCAATTATCTTTGTGGTTCCAGGTTCAAAAGACCACAGTTCTGGATCCTCTTATTATGGCTTCCTTTCCTACCCACATTCTTTTCCAATGTCCCCAAATAAATTGAGCGCTTCTAGACCTTGAGAGGTAGAAGAAAGAAGACGATCACATTTATACAGTGCTTTCCATACACAGTGTATTCAAAGCACTTTACAAGCAATGCTAGACTGGTAGTGAAGTGACTGAATGTGTAGTGGTGGCCACATCACACATCGACACCCACACATAGCCTGGACAATTGCATGAACTGGCTTTTATGGGAAGGGGAATGTTGATCAGGAACCTGGGACTGTTGCCTACTGTTTTCGAAAAGTGCTCTGGGTTCTTTTACTTCCACCTGGACACCCACCAGGACAGCACCACGATGAGTAGAAGGGACCTCAGTTTAATGTCTCATCCAAAGAATGGCACACCCCAGCAGTACAGCACCCCCCCAATACAGTACTCAGATGCCAGTGTTTTAGGTGCAAATCTAATCCTGGTGTGGGATGAAAACCCATGAACTTCTGGTCCAGAGGTGGATGTGCTACCAACTGAGCTGCTTTGACAGATAGCAATAAACTCTCATCAAGTCAACCCTCCACCAATGTTCTTTTAAATTTGCCTCAAGCTGTGTGTATCTTAACCTCCCTAAGGATAGGTCATATGGATACTTGTGCTGAAAATAAGAGAAAAAAGGTCAAATTAATTTTCAAATAAATTTTTAGACTATGTGGCATGTACTATTAGGACAGTAATTTAAAATTGAAACAAAAGTAAGTATTACCAAGAATGAAAGTGTGAAGTTATGGTATAAATGTTTCTTCAAATTTAGACTGAGGGCATAGTGGAGGTAACCATAAGGATGATGGCGGTGTTAAGGTTCTGTTACTGGAAGACTCGATGATTAAGGGTATCCATTGGGAGGGACAGGGGGATGGATGCCATAGCCAGGTGAAGGTAGTGAGTATCTCTGGGCTGACAGTGCACAGAGCAAAGTTCATGGTGTATGAAATGGTTAGGGATTGTGGAGGGAAACCGATTCTGGTGCATTTGGGAACTAATGATCTAGAGGAAATAGCATTATGGAAATCCAAGCAAGGTTCCAAGAACTTGCCAGAGTCTGTCGGGATAATGGATGCAATTTTCTTTCGGAGATATTGCTGGTACCAAAGGCCCCAGTGGAGAAAAAATGGCTCACAGAGGTTAATGAATGGCTCAGGAAGTGGGGTGAAGAGAATGGGTTAGTAAAGGGAACTGGAATGGAGTTTGGGAGGATAAGGGACTATATGCCAAGGACAGGTTTCATCTTGCCCCATTAGGGAAAGAAGTCCTTAAACAGGGGATGGCTGACTACATACAAGAAAGGTGGGGTTTAAACTTGTAAAGGGAGGGATAAGGGGGCTGACTAGAAGCCTCCTCCAGATGAGGGAGTATTTCAAGCCCAAGGGGGGGGGGAACAGACTGGAGGTGGAGGTTTCAGGAGGAGGAGGGGGAGGATGGAAGTATAAGGAATCTGGGTGGGGTTCACAAAAGGATCAGGGATAAGGGTGGGGGTTAGTGTTAGTAAATGCCAGGAGTTTGGAGACAAGTTGCCAGAGTTCCAGGCCATGCTGTTCGAGGAGGGGTGGATGTGGCGGCAGTCATCATGGAAACGTGGGCCAACAAAAATCATGACTGGGACCTAAATGTGCGGGGTACACTATGCTTAGGAAGGATAGAAAGGAGGGCAGAGGGTGGAGTGGCTATGTTCATTAGAGATGACACTAATTGCTATGGTAGAAGAGGCAGAGGGAAGCGTGGAGGCCTTATGGGTCACCTTGATCCCCAGCAGGAGATAAGGTCAAGCTGGGTGTAGTATATAGGCCCCGGGATGAGTGATGTTCTAGAGGATGGTTTGCTGGACAACATCATTGCCCAGTGTGGTCCAAAGGGGAAGGAGGTGTTGATGGGGACCTTAATATGCCAGGTACTAACTGGGAACATATGCTCTAAGGTGGCCAAGGAGCAGAGGCTGCTGGATGGCTTCAGGATGTGTTCTTCACACAGCATGTGATGGAGCCCACAAGGGAGGGGCATGTCCTGGATGTGGTTCTGGCAGATGGGGATCTGGTAAGGGACATGGTTGTACAGGACCCCCTGACTGGAGTGACCACAATACTGTCTGGTTTCAAATAAGCATTGGGGGAGTGGGGTGAGATCTGGGACACTGGCAGTGAGACTTTGGGAGCAGACTTTATGGGCATGGGAAATATTCTCAGGATCACTTGAAGGATTACCTCAACAACAAGTGTGGAAAGGAGATGGGAGGTCATAAAACGGGACTTCATGAGGCAGTCAGGATCTGACGCTAAGTTGAAACATAAGGAGCGAGGTCACATAAACCATGCTGGTGGTCAGGAGGTCCAGGTAGCAGTCAGAGAAAAGAAGGCGGCTTACAAAAATATAAAACAACAAGAGGATAGGGATAAGGAAATGTACCAGCTTGCATCTAGAAAAGTCACCCTTATGGTGAGGGAGCAAAGTCCAGTAAAGAGCATCGGCTGGCACAGGGATACATGGAGGGAAAAGGGTTCTTCCGTACATTGGGGAGCGGAGAAAAACTAAGGGCCATCTCAGCAGATTGAGATCAGAAGGAGGGTGGGTGGAAGAGGCGAGGGACCAGGCAGAGGTATTTAACGAGTACTTTGCCTCTGTGTTCACTAGGGAAGGGGATGGGATATCTACAAAGCAAGGCACAAAGGGGATAGAAGCGGCAGGGAGTGGGATCAGGGGAGCAGCAGAAATGGAGCAAAAGGGAGGGAAAGGTACCCCAGGGGTGTCGCATCTGGATAAGGATAAAAAGACCAGTAAGGTGGAGGGGACGGATGATGCCATCCCCACCAAAAGGGGGTGGTTTGCCCTCAAGGCCCTAAAGAAAGACAAATCTCCTGGGCCGGATGGCATTCATCCGAGAGTACTATGGGAATTGGCGGACATACTGGCTGCACCCCTGGCCAGACTTTTCAACAGGTCACTTGAGACAGGAGGGTACCACAAAGGATTGGCGAGAGAGCATGTGGTACCAATCCATAAAGGGGTCGAAGGAAGTACCAGGAAACTATAGACCCATCAGTTTAACCTCGGTGGTGGGAAAATTAATGGAGAGTATACTAAAGGAACGATTGGGGTTTACTTGGAGGTGGGGGAGGTCTGGATAGTCGGCAGCATGGGTTTGTGCAGGTAGATCATGTCAAACCAGCCTTGTAGAGTTCTATGAATGGGTAACATCAGAACTGGATAAGGGGGTAAGCCTGTGGATGTATTATTCTTGGACTTCAGCAAGGCGTTTGACTCTGTCCCCACAATGGTCTGGTGGAGAAACTGATGGGGTTAGGAGTAGGCCCTTTGATGGTCAGATGGATTGAAAACTGGCTAGCTGGACGCACTCAGAGAGTAGTGGTCTGTGGGAGCTCTCGAACCCTAGAGAGGTAGTAGTAGGGTACCACAGGGCTCGGTCCTGGGTCCAATCCTGTTTAATGCATACATATCAGACATCAGGATGGTATAGGGTGTGAAATGAGTCTCTTCATGATGACTCCAAGATGGGAGCAGTAGTTGAGGGAGAAGGGGAGGTTGGCCCTGCAAGAGGACCTGGACACCCTGGAAGCTGGGCTCACACATGGAAATTAAATTTCAATATCACCAAGTGCAAGGTGTTGCATCTTGGTCGGGAACTCTAAACACAGGTACACCCTGGGAGGGAGGTGCTGGAAGCCTCAACAGGGAAAAAGACCTAGGGGTCATGGTGGATACATGTATGAATAACACTGAGCAGTGCAGGAGAGCAGCTAAGGCAAACAGGATGTTGGGATGCATGCAAGAGGGGATCACCTCTAGGAGCAAGGAAGTGATTCTGCCACTGTACAATGGACTGGTTAGACCACACCTTGAGTACTGTGTACAGTACTGGAGACCACATTAAGAGGGACATACAGCTCCTGGAGAGGGTACAGAGGAGGGCAACAAAAGATGATCGAGGGCTAGGGATTTGACTTACGAGGACAGACTTGAGGAGCTCTGCCTGTTTTCATTGGGAGGAGAGAGAGGGGGACATGATTGAGGTCTTCAAGTACCTCAAGGAATAAATAGGGTAAACATGGAGGGATCTTTAGACTAAAGCAGGGAGGCATCACCAGAGGGCATGGTTTGAAGTTGGAAGGTGGAAGGGTGAGGGGAAAGAGGAGGAGGTTTTCACTGAGAGGGTGGTGGACCCTTGGAATGCTCTGCCTGGTGAGCTGGTTCAGAGATCCACAGTGGAGAGCTTTAAGAAAAGGGTGGGACAGACACAGAAAGTGGATGTATCAGATGATGGCCTGTCCGGGGTGGGGATGGATGATAGGGGTTTCTGGAGCACAAGGGATGGGAGGGTCTCGGCACCCAACTAAGGATCTAGGTTCGAGCAGACTTGATAGACCATAAGGCCTAATCTGCTGGCAAATAGTATGTTAGTATGTTAGTATGTAAGCAAACTGCAGCTGCTAGACTGGGTTTCTGAAAAGCTAAAAGATATACAAGAATATATAAAAAAAAGATAAAAATTTGTCATACCTTTTCGTCACTTCACCACTACTACCAGAAGGCCACAAAATTCATAGCGTACACAGTGTTCGAACAGTCAAGTTTTTTATGTCAATTAACTATGATGAAATAAAATACGAACATATGAAATTTGCCAGCAGATAAAGGCATAGAGGTCTATCAAGTCTGCTTGAATGTGCAGCTAGCACCCCTTATTTTGCAGCTGCCCCTCCCTTCCAGCCTTCCCCTTCATTAACCCTCCCCCTTGTCCTGTCCCATCCTCATTTGAAGCAGTCCACTGTTCTACTGCATACCACTTCTGCAGCAACGTATTCACCAGCCACCACCCTCTCTGTAAAAAGTGTCTCCTCATCTCCTCCTGAACCTTCCTCATTCCAGTCTCATATCATGGCCCCTGGTGGCCCTCCCCTCCCTTACTTTAAACAGCCCCTCTGTACCCATCTTGTTTATTCCTTTCATGTATTTAAAGGTTTCAATCATGTCACCCCTGTCTCTCCTCTCCTCCAGTGAGTACATGTTCAACTCCTTCAACCTCCTCTCATATGATAAGTTCCCCAGCCCCTTGATCATCTTTGTCACCCTGCGCTGCACCCCCTCCAGTAACTTAATGTCCCTCTTCAGATACGGATGCCAGTACTGCATGCAGTACTCCAGGTATAGTCTAACTAATGACCTATACAGTGGCAGAATCACCTCCTCCCTCCTCAAGGATATACCCTTGCAATACAACCCAGCATTTTGTTGGCCTTTGCAGCTGCCTTCCTACATTGTGCGAGTTGTTCATTGACCCTTTAATGAGCACACCCAGATCCTTCTCCTCCTCTGTCTGGGCTAGCTGCACTCCCCCTAGCTGGTAACTCCTTCTTGGGTTCTTCATCCCAAAATGCAGCACCTTGCACTTTTTGGCATTAAACCCCAGTTGCCAGGTGTCTGACCAGGTTTCAAGCTTTGCCAGATCATCCTGCAACCCCTGCCATCCCTCTAGGTCATCCACCACCGCGCCAACCTTGGTATCATCAGCAGACAGACTGATCTTGCTCTTGATGTCCCATGATTTGTCTGCAATGAATATCCCAAACAACACTGGTCCCAACACTGAGACCTGTGGGACATCACTCGTCACTGCCCTTGGGTGTGAGAGCTCCCCACCCACCACCACCCTCTGTTGCCTTCCCTGCAGCCAGTTTCCTACCCATCTCACTAGCTTTGCACCCGCCCTGTGCCTACTAACTTCCTTCCCAGCCTTCCATGTGGCACCGAGTCGAATGCCTTACTGAAGTCCAGATACAGGACATCCACTGCATGGCCCCTGTCCAGTTGCCTAGTTACCCAGTCCTTAGAACTCGACCAGCTTGGTTTGGCAGATCTGCCATGTGTGAATACATGCTGTCTGCTGTCCTGTAGTCCTTTGGCCTCTAGGAGGGCCACCAGCCTCTCCTTCAGGATAGTCTCCATTAGCTTACCCACGATGGATGTGAGGCTCACTGGTCTGTAGTTTCCCGGTTCATCCTTGGGGCCACTCTTGTGGAGGGGCACCACATGAGCCATCCTCCAGCCCTGAGGTACACACCCCGAATGTAGTGAGGCATTAAATAGGTCTGCCAAAGGTCCTGCAAGGACCTCTGCCAGCTCCTTCAGTACCCTGGGGTGGATGCCATCTGGGCCTGGTGCCTTGTCCACCCTTAGTGCCTTCAAACCCTCTCAAACTCTGTCCTCCATGATTTCCCCATCTGTCACCACTTCCCCCTGCTTCTGCCATTTCTCCCACCTTGGGTGTCACCCCCCTCTTCTCTTTAGTAAATACTGAGCAGAAGTACTCATTTAGTGCTTCCGTCTTATCATACCCTGCTTCCACCCAACCCCCCTCCTTCCTAATCCTTACTATGTGGTCCTTACAGCTCCTTTTCTCCCTGATGTACTTGAAGTCCTTCTCCCCCTTCTTAATGCCTTGTGCCAGCCTGAGTTCCATAGATGCTTTGGCTACCCTTACTGCCCTGTCACCTCCTTCGATTCTGTCAAGTACTCCTCTCTGTCCTCCCCCTCCCTGTTTTCTTGTACTTCCTAAAGGCAGCTCTTTTCCTCCTTACCTTTTCCATGACCTCCTTGCTCAACCAGCTCAGTTTCTTAGCCCTAGCCTTCTTGCTCTGGGCTTTGCAGCAGGTTTTGGTTGCCTCCAGTATCCCCAGCTTTATGAGCTCCCACCTCTGGTTCATATCCATACTAGATTGAATTCTGGCCAGGTGCCCTTTACCACTTCCCCCATCCTCCCAAAGTTGGCCCTCCTGAAGTCCAGCACTCTTGTGCCAGATTCCACTCCTTCCTTGCCCATATCCAATGTGAGCCATACTGAGTGGTGGCCACTCCCTGACAGCGGTTTCTCCACTGTAAGTTCTCTCACAAAGTCCCCATTTGCCAGCACAAGGTAAAGGGTATTCCCTAACCTGGTTGGTTCACTGACCATTTGCAGCAGGAAGCTGTCCTGGAAGGCATCCAGCAGTACCTGCTCCCTTCTGTTCCTGGTTGTTGGGGTGCCCAGTCCACTCCTGGCATGTTGAAGTCCCCACAATCACCACACTACCCTTCTCACAGGTCCTCCTGATCTGTCCCGCTAGTTCCTGTCTAACTCCTCCGTCTGAGATGGTGGCCTGTACACCCTCCCATTCTAAGAATCTATTCTTGGAATCCTGGATTTCACCCCAAGTGACTCCGTACTACCTCCTCCCTTCCTCCCTTACACACTTCAGTCCTTCCTTCACATATAGTGCCACCCCCCCCTTTCCCAATCACCCTGTCCCTACAAAATAACCTGTACCCTGGTATAGACAGGTTCCAGTCATTATATTGGGTGGCCCATGTTTCCATGATGGCTACAATGTCCACCTCTCCCTCTGCCATGAGAACCTGTAACTCTGCAGTTTTTCTCCCAAGGCTCCTAGCATTAAGGGTAACCACCTTCCACCCTTTCCCCCCCTCCCTATACTGCCCTCCTTTCCTAGCATCACCAATAGTACTTGCCATTTGTCCTTTGTCACTGTTATGGGGGGTAAGCTCATATGGTTTCCCAACCTGTTGTCTCTGCATATCTCGTCCCCGACTGCCACTCCCCACTCCTAGTTTAAATTCCCAACTTCCTCTATATACTCTTCCATCCTCTGTTTCAACACTTTCTTTCCCTCCTCACTCAAGTGTAGCCTGTCCTTGGCATAGAGACTACTGTCCTCCCAGGTCCCTCCCCACCCCCCACAGCCCATACCCTTTAGCACAACACCAGGTTCTTAGCCATCTGTTAAATTCCTCTATTCTCAGCTTTCTTGTTGTGCTTGCCTTTGGCACTGGAACAATCTCAGAAAAAGTTACTGATCTTCCTGCCCCCTCACATAATTGTGCTAGTTCCTCAAACCTCCTCTGGACTATATCTACTGTCTTGTCAGCCAGGTCATTTGTCCCAAGATGTATAATTAAATGAGGCTTGTCCCTACCCCTTCTAGCATATTTCAAAACAGACTGTCCCACCCTTTCCGCTGTCATTCCTGGCATGGCCTCCACCCAAATGCGACTATGCCTCTCCCTCTTGCTACCCCACCTAACTCCTCTTAGTATCGAGTCCCCCAGCACTAAGATTCCACCCCTCTTACTCCCTGCTTGCTTCCATTCATCTCCCTCTCTCATTTCCAGCTCCTCTTCTTCCTCCTGCACATTATTTCCCCCTTTTACCCCTGTTGCAATTCTCCCAGCAGAACTTCCCCCCGCTCCAGTTTGGTCCAGGCATTTATCAATTTCTCCTCTAATTTCATCATTTCCCTCCTCCACTTTCTTCCTCTCTAGCAGTGCACAGCTGTTTTCTGAAGATCCTTCACAAATGCCCACTCCCTCTCTCTTCATAGTAACCTATTCTTTCCTTTCCACTCCATGACTTTTGCCACTTCTTCGCCTCCCCTCACAAGTCCCTATCTCCTCCTTCCTTTTGTCTTTTGTCTCCTGACCTGGTTTCCCTAGCAATCGTTCTTCCTGGCCTGGGCCCCTTTGTCTCTGCTTCCCTTCTTCTGACCCTCTCCTCACCACTGTTGGCTTAAATCGCCCTCCCTCATCTCCCCTTCTTCCTCCCTCCAGTATTGGGCTAAACCCACCCCCAATCTGCCTTGTCTGTCTTAGTTCCTCCTGCAGACCCTCAATCTCCTTTCTAAGTTTTTCTATGTGGTTGCACACTAAACATCCTCCCACACTCCAGGCAATGTTTAGAAAGATTGGTGCACTGCAGTTGTTGCAGCCTACCACCCTACCCATTGCTGTCGTTGCCCACCAGTGACCCCCACCTTTCCAGATGCAGGATACCAAACACTCCCAAGTCTCCCTCTCTCCCTCTATCAGTGCAAAACATTTTCTTTATTTCCCTTACCTCATTTGTTGCACATTTAGATATATTGCACAACTGCTTTTTATATTCCTATCCTTCCTATCCACACTCAAACTTTGCAGCTATTGAAGCCAGCAACAATGAATCACAATTCTACTCAAAGCCCCAAAATAGGTTTGCTACCCAAAGAAACAGGACTCTAATTCAAACAGCTTCACCAACAACACATCAAAATAGGCTTGGAATTAGAAGATATAGGTCTCCAATTCAAAGAAACAGACACAGTTAAATTACACCAATTATGTTTTAAAACAGAAGAAATAGGCCTCTACAAATGCAGCCTGCCACACAGTGAACCAAACAAATGAGCCCACTTATAGCTACCAAAACAGGTTTCAAAATTCCAACAGCCCTAAACAATACCCTGCTAGCCCCTTAGTAGTAAGAAAGAAATAACATTCTACCAAGTAGAATCCACAAAAAACAATGTAAAACAAGAAGCTACTGTACTGTAGATCTGATCCTGTCCCCCTTCTAGTTCCTTCTGAGACGCCAAAGCACTGACTCCACACCTGATTCAGCTCTGCCTCCCTACTGAGTGAGACCTGGCCAGACCATTAGCACCCTTCCCCCACTGTGCACACTGTGCCTATCTATGTCTGATTGCCTTCTCCAAAACAGTGTGTTTTTTGGGAAAAAGCTGTAAAAAGAAATAATTACTTAGAATCAGCCTAAAGCCCAGGGGCTAAAAACAAAATGCATTCTCAGGCTTCTTTGGGAAAAAAACAAAAAAGTAGCAGATAGGCTGACTTTTTGCTCCAACCGTCGGCCACAAAAGATAAACAAGTCAGGAATCTATAAAAGCTGTATAAATCCCTTTTTGGCTGCAATAGAAAAAAAAAGATCTCTAGAATTGTCTTTTAGTTTTATTTTGCCTGACAAATAGTCAGAAGGCAGATAATCAGCTGTTGTTCTGCATTCTGTGTGGTTGCCTTCAGTATGGTGATTTACTAAGCAGGATGCCTATGCATGCACAGATAAGTGTGGGGCCCCACTGTCACATGATCAAAAGCCCAACAACTTTGATATTTAAAAGTAGAACAAGGAATTAAAAAAAAAAAATAAGCAATTTTATATGAAAACATGTGAGGTGCTAAAAGAAAGGGAAGGTTCCTAAAATAAGAATCTATATTACTTTGTTAGATGAAGGAACATAAAATGGATTTGTAGCAGTCCATTTAATATCAAACAAGAAGTGCTGGGAGAAAATAAGTACTTTCCCTTAAGTCAAGAATCTTCAGAGGTCCTTAATAAAATGCTATAGCGCACTTTAAGCACAATAGGTGTCCCTCTCAGTTGTTTTTTCAGTCACCTCCTTATAACTAATTCAGGTCTAGACTTCTTCTTTTTATTTTCTTGACTCTTGACTCATCAGATTTTCTCTGGCAACAGCCCTCTGCAGGGCCCCCCACCTTCAGGGTTCATAGGACAGGCATCAGCCACCACTGATTCCAGGACCTGTGAATATAGAAAGCAGCAGCAGGAGAAAGCTAAATGAAAATAAAAAACAGCCGCACAAGTCATACTGGAAAGAAAACTAGAAATAATATTTTTCTTCTATAAAGGATGCAGGCAATGGTGGCATACCTATAATAAAATAAAATTTGCCTTCTAGCTCTCCTGCTCTCTGAGCTTCTCCACAACTCAGCAGCTTTAGGCAGCTATCCCAGCAGTTCCCCTATCTGCCAGTAAACTAATCATACCCTGAATTCCCACAATGTCACAGATGAAAATTTTGAAGAGTACAGGTTCAAGGACCAACCTCTAAGGCACCCCGTGTCACCTTTCTGACCACCAATTTTCTCCTGTTCTCCACCACCTCCTGAGTGTTAGGTCCCCAACCAGTTACTGATCCATTTTATCAAACTGTTCCTCACACCCACGCTCCTTAGCTTTTTCAACTACCTCCTATGTGGGACTAAGTCGAAGCAGTTGCTGAAATCAATGTATGACATATTGAAATCCTAACCCCTATCCAAGGCTTGGGTTACTATATTGAAAAACTGTATATGTTTTTTTTTTTTTTACATGATCTCCCCCTTGAAAAGCAATGCTGCCTCTTGTCCTGCACTCTCTTACTCTACAGGTATTCCAGCATCCACTCTTTTGATAATCCCGATTAGTTTCCTTAATATAGATATCAGACATACTGGCCTGTAGTTGCCTGGATCCCCTTTATCCCCTCCCTTGTGAAGTGGTATCACATGCATTTTCCTAAACTTCCTCCAAACTACTTCAGTGATTAGGGAACAATTAAAACAGGCCAGCTAGCTGCCCTGTCTGAGCCTCCACCACACCACATTGGGTAGGCAGTATAGTGTAGTGGTTAAGAGCAGTGAGCTGTAAACCTGAAGAACTGGCTTTGCATTCCACAGCCATCACTTGCATACTGCTTGATCATGAACAAATCACTAAACTTCCCCATGCTCCAAGGATTCTCCTGGAAACAAGCCTCAGTTTAGTGTTTCTTTCAGAGAGACTTCTGGAGACTGCAGTGCTGCTCCATCTGTGCACACCTCTCTGGGCTGAGGGAGAAGGAGGATGCTAGACTCCAAGATGAGTTGGCTAGGATTCAGGGGACCTCTTTCCCACACTAGGGGCCATTAAATCAGTCACTTTTACCTCAGAGGATGCCAGGGAGGAGGAATGGCTGAACTATAGTGAGCCCTGTAAAGGGGGAGTGTTGGGACAGAGCCACATTCCTCAACCGGTATCACTGCATAATTCCTATGTCAATCTGGCAGGATGGGACAGCTGGCAGAAAGCACCTGTGGAAGTGACATGGGAGGATGTGGGGACCTTCCATACTGGAGAACCCAAGGAAGGTGGTAGAGGACCCCAGAGGAAGAGGACAAGGAGAAAACAAAATCTGATGGGGGACTCAATTGTGATGGGGATAGATTTGGGAATAGGAAAGGGGGGAGAGGCAGGTTAGCTGCCTACCCAGTGCTTGGCCCTGAGGGCTGGGAAGTGGGTCCTGAGAATTGCTTGGGCAGCAAGATGGGAGGGAGAACTAGATGCAGTTGTCCACCTGTGGACTAATGGTAGTGCTAGGTATGGGTCTGGGATGGTTCAGGGGGAGTTTAGGGAGCTGGAGAGGGGTCTTAAACAAGTAGCTCATTCAGTGGTTTTCCCTGAGGTGTGCCTCTCTTCCACAGGACAAAGGAGAGGGATCTCTGACCAAGAGCTTCAACTCATGGCTGAAGGAATGGTGTAGACAGTAAGAGTCTAGCTGCACTGGGGAATAGGGACCCACCCAGGAAGATAAGAGCCTATACAGGGATGATGGTCTGCATCCAAATGGGAGGGAAACAGCAGTCCTCAGTGGAATGTTTAAATGTTAATTCAATGAACATTTAAACTAGCTGAGAAGGGTGGCAGAAGGAATCAGGGAGGCAGAGACTGCCCTACCCCCACAGGCTAAAGTAGAGAATAAGGAGAATCCCAGGGGAGAGGGGGATGAAGACTAAAAGCTAGAATTGAAGAGCTGGGGTAAGAGCTACTTGCAAATGGGAGCTCGCTTACAGCAGGCTTGATATTTTACACCTTGAGAGCACTTTGAAATGATCTGCTTATCTGTTTGAAGCAACCACAGTTAGGACTAATAGATAATAATTACAACAGTATAGCAGACTCCATCATCTTGCTGTTTTGTTTACCTAAAGTTGCATACATACACGTTGGACTATACACTGTTCAGGAATAACATGGTGGGAAGGAAAGGAGGGGGTGTGGTGCCTTCTTTTATTTATTTATTTATTTTATTTATTTACTCAATCTAGGATTACAAGTACCTTTGAGCACCAAGCAACTCATTTACAAAGGTTCCACGTCAATAGCGGGGTACAGATCCATAATGGAAAACAGACTGGTTTCACAAACAATTAAGCAATTTGTATTATAAAATACAGAATAAGAGAACAGCAAATAAATACACATTAGTTTAGCACGTGATTCAAGGCAGGGAGTGAGAAGAGAGGAACTGGGAGGGGCCTGATCAAGGAAGGAGAGCAACCAGGCGGCATTGTCAAGTAGCAGAGGATAGTAAGGACGAAAGCAAGGAAGACAGTTGGGGGAGAAAAGAGGGCGAAGGAGGCAGGAAGGGAGAGGAAAGTGAGAGGGCTAGACAAGTAGAGAGAACAGTGGAAGAATGGTTGGGGGGGTGAGGTCCCGGGAAGAGAGACAAGGATGTTAAGTGGTGCAATCACAGGAGTTCTCAGTTAGGATGTGCTGACAAAGTTTGAGTTTGAATTCACCAAGACTAGTAAGGTTAGCCAAACCATTGTGGAGGCCATTTAACCAGCATGGCGCTTTGATACAAAAGGAGCATTGGTATTGGGCGGTCCAGTACATCGAGACTAGTAGGAGTGTGGAACATGAGATGCGTGTATGTTGGGTCTTGGAGGATTTGTGAAGTAAGCATCCTAATCCCGAAGGCATGAGTCCAAGGAGAATCTTTTTGGCAAGTAAGCAGGTATGGTCTTTAATTCTCCCATGCAAGTTGAGCCACCCAGCCTGCATATAGACATCACAGGTGTGGGTGAGGGGTGGTACACCAATTAGGAGTCTACAGGCCTTGTTTAGTGCCACAGTGAGCCTTTTGAGTGCAGTGGTGGAAGAAGTTCTGTAAATAACAAGGCCATAGTCAATTAAGGAGAGCACCGAGCTGTGGACAGCAAGATTTAGGGCTTCAGGTGTTAGAGACTTTCTCAGTTGATAGAGAAGCCCAATCCTGGTATTGATGGCTCTGGCAACATTTTCGATGTGCAGTGAATAGGTGAGGTGTCTATCAAGGGTAACCCCTAGGTACTTGAAGTGCTGTATTTGTTCAAGGGGGTCACCTTGGGAATTTTGAATGGTAAGAGCATGCTCTTTATGTCAACTGTGGGCTGAGGAGAACAACAGGACTTTTGTCTTCATGTAATTTAATACTAGTTTCTGGTTGCAGAACCAGTGCTCAACTTCTGTGAAGCCCTTTTGAAGGTTACTTTCAAGGAGGTAAGGGTAAGGGTGGTTTGCAAAAATGACAGCATCATCTGCGTAGAGCAGTGTTCGCTGGTGGCAGGCAGTCAGTAGATTGTTAAGGAAGATGCTGAAAAGGAGCGGACCCAGGATTGAGCCCTTGGGTACCCCAGACCGAACAGGCTTCTGGTCAGAGATAGCACTGGAAATCTTCACACGTTGAGATCTGTCCCCAAGATAGCTTCTAAACCAGGGCAGTGTATCAGGGGAGAGACCAGTTTGTGAGAGTTGTTTAAGGAGGAGTTGGTGATTAACCATGTCGAAGGCCTTGGTTAAGTCTATAAAGACTACACCCACAAGACTGCCTTGATCAATAGATTGCTGGATGAAGCTGGTGAATTTTAAGAGTGCAGTGGTGGTGCTGTGCCCTTTCCGAAAGCCATGCTGTTGTTCACACGGTATGGAGTATCTATCGAGGTAGTCTACAAGTTGGATGGCAACAATACGTTCAAGTATTTTAGAGAGGGGTGGGAGGATTGATATAGGCCTATAGTTGCTGTGTAGTGCACGGTCTCCAGATTTGTGAACTGGGGTAACAATGGCTGTTTTCCATACCTGCGGAAATTGTGAGAGGGTTAGAGAGAGAGAGGTTAAGTAATTTAGTAATAGGTGGAAGTACTTCCTCCGTGGTGAGTGCGATTAGCCTGCGGTCTACAGAGTCACCACTGTGCCTGGACTTGCCCAGTACATTCTTTAGTAGTTTCCTGACCTGGGCCACTGAGACACATTTAAAGTAGAAGGGGGGGTGATGATTTGTCTTGGTCTCAGGATGATGTGCTGCCATTAAGGTGGTATCGTCAAAGAAGTCTTGTGGTAGTACACTACTTAGGTCAGTGAAGACATCATTAAAGGTATTCGCTATTGTGAGTGGGTCAAGTATGGGGGTACCATCAAGGTTTAACATCGAAGGGGCCTTTGTTGGGTTTTTCCCCAGAACGTCATTGATATTTGCCCAGAATTTCCTGCTGTCGCCCCAGGTATTGGTAAGTTGTTCCTTGTGGTGATTGCTTCTTGCTTTATGGATTTCCCAAATGCAGGAGTTTCTTGCAGCTTTATAGGCTTGCCAGTCCTGTAACTTGCCAGAAGATTTAGCATAGTACCAGAGGTGGTCCTTCTGTTTCATGCTGTCTATCAGCCCAGGAGTAATCCAGGGATGAACACTGCCATGCACCTTCATTTTCTTGAGGGGTGCGTGAACATCACAGGCAGCATTGAACATAGTGATAAAATGTTGGAGCAATACATTAATGTCTGTAGAGGAGTCAAGTAGCGACCAGTCCTGACAGCGCAAGTGTTATTTTAGGAGTTCCAGGTGGCCATGTCTTAGCACTCTGTTGTACATAGTTAGAGGTGATGGGGCATGGAATTTGTTGGTCCAATTGCAAGTAACAGGGGACTGGAGAGAAAGCATAAAAGCGATGGCTATACAGGGAATACAGGGGGAGGCAGAGGTACTATGGGTCACCCTGGAGATGGGGAAGGAAACCTCTATTTGCACAGGAGTAATCTTCAAACCTCCAGCATGGAGGGGTTAGATAAGGTACCGGTGGAGGAACTGGGTCTAAACAGTACTGGTCAGAACAGTGCATGCAAGATGCGTGCATCAAAACAATGCCAAATTTCTTTGTGGGATGAGCCCCCCACCCTCCAACACTGGGGGCTGCCCCCACACCCCCTGGACTACTGGATTCTCACTCTGGGGAGAGCAGATTGTGGAGTAAGTTAAAATATGTGGGGCCATGGAAACACTGTTTCCATAGCCCCCCAAAAACAAAGTCACAAAGCTACCAAAGTGCAGGGAACCAGGATTAGAACCCTGGTATCCTCATTGCCGACTGAGCTGTTCCATGCCTCAGAGCTGCACACCACAGGAGCAGCTCGGGCAGTGACCGGATCACTGGTGTCCTTGTCCTTTTTCAGGACTCCAGACAGTGACCAGGGGAGTGCTTATAGCAAGAGCTGTAAATCCCTGGTTGCTGTCCTTTTCAGCACTTACCAGACTAGCTCCTTATAGTGCAGCACTATTCTGGTAACACTAATCTAATTGGGTACCCTGGTGGAAGCCATTGGGGGGATGGCAGAAAAGGGGGAGGTGCTACTGATGGAGGACTTCAACCTGCCAGATGTAGATTGGAGCCTCCTAGCAGCTGCTTCAGCTAGAAGCAGAGACATCCTGCACTCTCTGCAAGGGGTGTTTCTTAGTCAGTGAACCCCCTCATGGTGGGGCAATATTGGACTAGGTACTCACTAACAGGGACCAGTACTGCAGATGTCAAGGTAGAAGGCTAGCTGGGAACAATGATCACTATACAGTGTGGTTCAGTTAAGGTTCAGTAAATAATGGCTGCTGAACTGAACCACACAAAGGTGATGGTCATGTACTTCAGGAGGACAGATTATATAAAAATGGCTGAATGCCTCAGGGATCACTTGGTGGAGGTATGGCATTGGTGGGGTGGAGGAACAAGGGGCTACACTAAAAGGGAGCATAGTAAATGCAACAAACCTCTGTGTCAGACAAGTGAAAAAAAGCAAGAGGAATAAGAGACAGCAAGGGTTTATAAATGATATGGTCGAGAAGGTAAAGATAGAAGGAATAAGGAGACACAGAGGGAGGAAGATAGGGAGATGTGTCAGGGGAACAGAGGGAAGCAGAGAAAGTAGTAAGAAGTACAAAGGTGCAAATGGAAAAGATAGTAACTCAGGAGGTAAGGAATGTGCAATTCTGTAGGCCGCACCTTTGTGAGGATATTGACAGGGTGGACTCAGCCCAGAGAAGGGTGACTAAGATGGTAAAGGGCTTGCACCAGAAAACATATGAGGAGAGACTGAAAGACCTCAATATGTACTGGCTGGAGGAGAGGCAGAATCAGAAGGACATGATAGAAGCATTCACATACCTTAAGGGCATTAACAAAGTGCAGGGGTGCAGGGGGAAACATCTTCCAATATAAGAGATGTACAAGAATCAGGGGGAATGATATGAAATTGGAAATTGGCAGGCTGAGGGGAAATGTGAGGAGGTTTTTCTTCACAGAGAGGGTGGCAGACATGTGGAATAGACTGCCACAGGTGGTGGTGGTGAGCACAGTGGAGGGTTTTAAACATTCATGGGACAAACATAAGGGTACCTTGGAGGTGGGAAGGAGGGGTGAAAAGCCATTGACCATGTAGGGACACAGGCAACAAACTAGTGTAGTGCTTTCAGGCAGACTGGATGGGCCTGATGGTCCTTTATCTGCCAACAATTTCTATGTTTCTATGAAAGGGGACAAGAAATGTTTAGGTATGCAACTCAAAACAGGAAGAGCAGGGGTGATACTGTAATGTTAAAAAGGGTAGGGGAAACTGTGCAGAGGGGTACCAAGAAAGGCAGATATCCAGAACAAATACTTCTGTTCAGTGTTCACAGAGGAAGGAGATGGGGAGGGGCCACAAAAAAGTAACAGAAGCATTGGTAGGATGGAGGTAGACAACTGTTCTTTTTTGGAGGTGAGATTCCTGAAGGGACTCACTAATCTGAAGGTGAACAAAACAATGGGGCCAGATGGGGTGCATCCAAGGGTATTGAGGGAGCTCATAAAATACTGGCTCCACCTCTGACAGTTCTGATTAACAACTCACTGGAAACAGGACTGCTTCCAGAGGACTGGAGGAGGCAGACATAGTCCAACTACACAAAAATTATTTCAGGGAGGAGTCTGGCAATAATAGCTAAGTCAACCTGACATTGGTGGTGGGAGCTATAATGGAATCACTGCTGAAGGAAAGGATTGTGGAATGTCTTGAATCCAGTGGAACAGAAGACCTGAGACAGCATGGTTTCACATAGGGGAGGTCAAGTCAAATGAATCGGATAGATTTCTTTAAGTGGCTGACAAAGGATTTAGATCAGGGTGGAGCAGTGGATGTGGCTTACCTAGATTTCAGTAAGGATTTCTACACAGTTCTGCATAGGAGACCAGTAAGCAAGCTAGGCAGCTTTGGAGTGGGAGAAAATGTGGTAAACTGGATAAGAAATCAGTTAGGGGATAGGTGACAGAGGGTGGTGATAAATGGAGTTGACTCTGAGGAATGGAGGGTGACCACTGGGGTGCCTCAGGGATCAGTGCTGGGACCGGTCCTCCTTAATATCTTTATAAGGGACATTGCAGAGGAGTAGAAAGGGAAAGTCTGCTTCTTTGTGGATGACACCAAAATCTGCAATAGGGTGGACACTCTGGTGGGTGGAAAGGGTAAGCAGAGACCTGAGAAAACAAGAGGAGTCGTCAAGGGTATGTCAAGGGTATGTCAGCTGGGTTTCAATGTGAAAAAGTGCAAAGTAATGAACTTAAGGCACAGAAATCCAGAGGAGTACAAAATATGTGGAGCGGTACTGATGACCACAAAACAGGAAAAAAACCTTAAGGTAATTATATCTGATGACCTAAAGAAGGCAATGCAGTGTGACAAGACATTTGGGAGAGCTAGTGGGATGCTAGGGTACATAGGGAGGGGCATCACCAGCAGAAAGAGGGAGGTGGTGTTGTCTCTGTATGGATCACTGGTAAGACCACACATAAAGTACTGTATCCAGTTCTGGAGATCACATCTCAGGAAGAACATAAAAAAAGTAGAGACGGTCCAGGGGAGAGCAACTAAAATGGTGCAGGGTCTGCACCAAAAGCCCTATTAGGAGAGGCTAATGGACCTTAATATGTACACCCTGGAACAGAGGAGGGAGAGGGGGGATATGATAGAGAACATTAAATATCTTGCAAGGCTAAATAACGTACAGGAGGGAAGTATTTTTTAAAAGAAAAGGTGTTCAAGAAAAAGGGAACATGCTATAAAGCTGGAGGAGGATAGATTCAGGAGAGATGTGACAAAGTACGTCTTCACAGAAAGGGTTGTAGATTTCTGGAGTAGCCTTCCAGCTGAGGTGATGGGGGTGAAAACTGTGGTGGGCTTCAAGAATGCATGGATTAAGTACAAGGGAATTATAGTGGAAAGAATTGGGGAAGGAGAGGAAGTGCTGTAGATTGAGTACATGGGCAGACTAGTTGGGCCAATAGGTCCTTATCTGCTATCAAAGTCTATGCTTCTGTGTTGTCTGCCCAAAACTGTAAAATAAAAATACAATTTATACTCAAAGATGGAGCTCATCAGGACCGGTGCCTCATTCTTGTTTAGTCCACTTAACCCCTTCAGCACTCTGTCCTCCAAGACTAGGTTTACAACCAGTTCCTGTCTCAGCCTCCTGCTTCTTACCTGTTGGGTGGACCAAACACTCTAGGAGAAGTGCTCCATTTTCCACTAAGAATACTCAGGTGAGGTGTCGGTTCTTGAGGTCTGCCTTGCCAGCATCATCAGTCACCTCCCATACACCTAACTCAGTGTCTTGATGCCCTCCTTCAGTTTCCTCTTCTCACTAATGTATCCGAAGAAGGTTTTTCTGTTTCATCCAACACTATGTGCAATTCTGAGCTCTGCTTTGGCTTTGACCCTCCTCACTGTCACCCCTGTTTTCCTCTGAGAGCTCATGTAGGTTGATCTGCTCTCCACCAGCTGTTCCTTCTTATACATTTTTAAGGCTTTTTCCTGCCTACAGCTTCCATAACCTTCCTGCTGAACCAGTTAGGTCTCTTGTATTTTCTGGCCTTGCCTACTGTTCCCATACAGCTCTGTAAAACCTCCAGGACTGCTTCCTTCATGGCCTAGCACTTGTCCTCAGCCTCTTCCACCTTGCTTACTCCCTTGAGCTGCTCCCCAGTAACCTAGTTATTTATACAAAGTCTCCTTGTGGGAATCCAAGACCAGAGTCCAGGCCTTGGTGAGGGGTAAGAAAACTGCACACCATCTCTTAAAGTATCTGTTCCCAAGAGTGCCCTTGACATTAACAACATCCAAGGTATGAAGATTAGTGAGTACTAGGTACAGGACAGCTCCCTGCCATGTGCAATCCTTTACATGTGATGTCAGGAAGCATTCTGGAATGTGTCACATAACACCTGGCTGTGACTACTCTTAGCCACTAGAATGGTCCAGTTCACATATTTCATATTTAAATTGCCAACCAGGATTACATTTTACATTGAAGCATCCTCTATTACCTCCCTAAGTAGCTGATACCCAACTTCCAATGTGCTTGGGGGCTGAAAGCGACTCTGGAGATGAAGTGTGATCACTGGGTATGGGAATGCTATCTGAGGGGATATAATGGCATCACTATGTGGCAGAATGACTGGATCCACAACACAGACCAAGAGGTTTGTACAAATATGGCAGTTGCTTTTGGAATGGAGGCCTATTTCCATTGTCAGTTGATGTCATTAACATGGCTGGAGGGAAGAAAGGTTCCTGAAAGATATCACATTCCAGGAAATATTACTAATCCTAATAGCAGTGGTGGTTTAGGGGGCAGTGTTAAGGGACAAGAAGGTTTGGTCTGGAGTGATAATGATGTAGGAGTTGAAAAGCTATTAACAGGCAGTTGGCAATGTCAGGGACAGTCATTAGAGTGGTGCACAAGTTGACTGTACAATGCTGACACTGGAATGTGTAATTAAAGGTATCACATATTGCGGGACATAGCAATACATTATACAATTGCTAGCAGTCTTCCTGGTTTGCAGCCGGACAAATTACAGGCACTAGCACCCAAGTCAGAGGCAGTTTGTACTGAGGTTCAGGCCCCATTGTGGGAGATTTGATTAACCGTACCTAGTGACTTATTTGGAGTGCCTATGCTTCTGGTACCCTGACTGTCAGGCATTCTGAGAGATGGCTGGGTTGTAGGTATAGTGGAGCCTACCAGGATGCAATGCAGTACTTTAGCACTCTGCAGCAAAGTTACTGCAGTAAACAAGGCATTTTAATGGCAGTTAATCCCTTTTTCATGCAATAACCTGAGACACTGCATTACGTCCTAGCAGGCTGCACTGTATGTTGGCTGGTGGCAGTGGTACAGATGGCTCAATTTATTGTGAGATGTTCACAGAAAGCATGACACAGACTTCCATGATGACACACATGGCAGCCATCTCAATGGTAAGTAATCTGCAGGGGAATTAGTACCCATGTCAGTCAGGTGATTAGGAAACATAATACAAGGTTGGTTTAGGAAGTGAGTTAAAATCATTGATAGCCTCCTGCCAGTGTCAGTGGCCTTCCTACGGGAGGTGGAGAAGAGCCTCAGACCAGTATTTTCCCCCCTCTATTTGGGGTAGCCTTACAATTGATGTATTTCAAGGCTTTCAGAGTGGGTGACCTAGAATTGCAGCACAAACGAGCTTCAGGAGAAGAGGTACTACATGCTGATGTGGCAGCTGTGTATTTGGCATGGTCCAAAACTAATCAGGTTGGTAGGGGTACCATGGTGTACATTGCTTTGGGAAATCCTGGAGCACTGTGCTTAGTGTGAAGCATAAAGTTACTCCTGAACATGCGGCTTAACATCACTGGCCCATTTTTAATGTATTGGGATGGTTTGCCAGAGACCAGATACCAAATCATGGTGATAATGAAGAAAACCATATCCTTTATGGGAAAAGATCCTAGGGCATATAACTCCCACTCTTTTAGGATTGGGGGTTACATTAGAGATACTGTAGTAGGAGCAGGATACTCGATGAAAGATATGCAATGCGGTCAGTAGGTGGGGTTCTAACAAATACAAGGCTTACATGAGAAAACTGGAAATTAAGCTATACCCTGTCTGTTCCTCTTCATGTCTGCAATAGACCAGTCAAACTGGAAAACAGTGTGGCTTTGTAACCATTCCTTCATGCCAAACAGAATCTCCCTAATTCCACTACCCAAGGCCCATCATGAGGTTCATGAGTCATAATATCCACCTATTCCCCCGGCCCCCATCACATTCCTTCCCCTACCAGCAGCTGGAAAAAATGTGATCTGTACTAAAGAAAATTGTCCCCCCGTGCAGAGTGCTCTGCTCAGTGTCCATCTCAGTAATGGTGCTAGTGCAAGAATGAATGGTGATATCAACCCCTGACAATTCTGTCCATGTCACCGCAGACCTATTGCCAATAGGAGGGTGCCTATCGTACTACCTCAAGGAATGGAAAAGTATTACCACAGACAAGTGGGTCCTAGAGGTAGCTGAACATGGATTAGCCCTTCAATTTGGACATTTTCCAAAGTTAGGCAAACTCAAAGAATTCCCAGTTCAGAGGTCAAAACACAAACTTCTACTGAAGACAGAAATGAAAAAGCTGCTGCAACTAAATGGAATGAAAAAGGTGCTTGTTTCCCAGCTGTGGCACTGTTTCTTTTTGTGGTACTATACTTGTTTCACTCTGAAAGAAAATGGGGAATGGTGACCCATTCTGGACTTGAAGTTCCTGAATCGATACCTGAAAAAAAAGAAGGGAAACTGCACTGTATGACTGTAGTGCTCACACTGAAAGGAGAAGCAGGCAGCTCACAAGCTGCAGGTAGAGCAATAACTTTTCAGGATGATGCAGTAGTTTGCTGTAACATCTTTATTCCAAAAAGTGGTCAGTGATTATAAAATCAGATAACAGGAACATCTAGAAATTATTCAATATTTCACCGTCACCCAGGACAACCTCGTCAAGAGTATGATCCCCCTCTAGTGGTGCCTATTTATACTCTTCATTTTTAAAGAGATACAGCAGTTAAAAATTGATCTTAATATTTGATACTGCCAGGTGAAGTTACAAAAAGAAGTGCCAATACTAAAAAAGTACAATATGTGAAAAAGGTGTAAAGTGCTCTTGTATATTTAGTTTGAAAATATGAAAAGCACAATATTTAACAATAGATGCCCATATTGCAGATGGAGATTCAGCTTCCATATGGAAGACAATATATGAAATTAATATATAGTTCAATACACAGTGTAAGGAGAATCATTAAAAGAACCAAGTCTGCAGCACTTAATAAAACAAGTTAAATAGTTCACAGTATAAATTCAATATTAATGATTAGAAAAATGTGCTACTTAAAGGGGACAGGAAATCATTTCTAATTGGCAGCCATTTATAAAGTTCTTATTCTCAGAAATGGTACACATTCCCCTAAATTGTCCATATTTAACTCTACATGCATGAGAAGTGGTATGAAAACTTGTATTTTACATTGTTTTGTTATTATGGGTAGCATTCTGTTACAGTTCTCTTCATGGAACCAGCAATTAAAAGTGTGCGTACAGAATGTAAATTTTGAGAAGTTGGCATACAGTAGTTTAAATTCCAAATTACTGGTTCCATCAACAGAACTGTTACAGAATGCTGTCCATAAAAAACAAACAATGCAAAAAACAGTTTTTCATATCACTTTTTATTCAGGTACAGTTAAATATGAATAATTTAGGGGAATTCATATCATTTCTGAGGACAAGAACTTTATTCTGGAGTACTGCGTGCAATTCTGGAGACCCTATCTCTACAAAGACATAGACAGAGTGGAGGCTGTTCAGAGGAGGGCAACCAAAATGGTGCAAGGTCTGCACCAGAAGACATACAAGGAGAGACTAAAGCAGCTTAATATGTATACCCTTGAGGAAAGGAGGGAGGGGGGACATGATAGAAACTTTAAGTATCTCAAGGGAATTAACAAAGTACAAGAGTGTAGTATCTTTCAGAAGAAGAGATGTGCAAGAACAAGGGGGCACAATTTGAAGATAGAGGGGGGATGGCTCAGAGGTAATGTTAGAAAGTATTTTTTCACAGAGAGGGTTGTGGATGCATGGAACAGCCTTCCTGAGGAGGTTGTGGAGTCAGGAACAGTGGGAGAATTCAAGAATGCATGGGACAGGCATAAGGCAATTCTAGTGTGGGTAGGAGGAAGTAAGCTGTTGATTAACTAGAATCTGCAGCTTATCCATCAGGTAGGAAAATAGGCAGACTAGGTGGGCCAAGTGATCCTTATCTGCTGTCAAATTCTATGTTTCTATGTTTCTATAAACAGCTGCCAGTTAGAAATGATTTCCTGTGCTCTTTAAAAAAAAACATGAAGTCACATCCAGTATCTCACCCTTGCTTCAAACATTCAGTACCAGACCCTCTGCTTCATTTTTTTTGTCAGCATATCCCCCTATCCCAGCTGAAGCATTCATTGTTTTCAGTAGCCATGAATTTAAACACTTGGGGCTCATTTTTTTCCTTGTTAAGTTTATTGAGAAGCATGTATAAAAATAATTTGTCACATACAAAAAACACTCCACACTGACTGACTAATCACATTAATTTTTAAATGTATAGTATATACTAAAACAATTTTCCTGTATTTTTAAAAGCATCTTATGTGCAAAGGTTAGCTATAGTGAACAGTACCTGTAGGTAATGGTTAAACACCAACTTAAATATTAATACATTGTCCTCATTCCTTTGAGAATTACATACTTAAACACATGGCAATGTAATATTTTTTTTTATTGAAGTCTTGGATACACCTGTGAGCCAATGCTCATTGAGAGGTTCCATGTCAAATATATTAAACAACAAGACAAAAAAAAGACTGAAGACAATTTCCAGATAATATGAGAGTTCTGCAAACAGATAATGAGAGTACTAAACATAATAGGTTCATAAAATCCAAACAGGAACATGTAAGCTGCAGCATTGTATGAAGTACACCTGCATCAGTAGGAGGAGCAGGAGAAGGAAGGGGGAAAGAGGATCAGTGTGGGGAGTGGTAGGGTTTGACTGGGACAGGATAGGGATACAACTGGTGTATAATAGATGTGACACGTTTAATCTCTGATTAACATCACAAATACAAGTATCATAGTTTATTGCTTTAGAGCAGAAGTTCCATACCTGTGATTTGAGATTTATTATATTGAGTCTTAACTTAGCTAAAGCTTTTCTATGGCCCATTTTTTCACAAAACTTAAGATAATAATTATGATTCTTGCCTAGAAATTGTGCCTCCTTATAATAAAACTGCATTTGTGGCATTATGGCTATGCTATTGATATCAGCCATATGTTCATTACTAGACAATCTTTGTTTGGTCAAGAAGTAAAAGTTTCATGAACCAATCACCCACAATGGGTTTAATTAGCAACTCTTGCCAGCATTAAACAGGGAGTCTGTTTGATTCCATAGAACTATTTTCATCCAGTAATCCAAGGCTCTAAAATTTGCCAAGGTTTCTAGTTTGTGCATGTGAGCTTCATGTCTGAGTCTGAGTCAGGGAGGGGGAGGAACCACTAGACTGCCAGGAAATATTATTTTCAATAACAGGACAGTGACTGGGGAGGGACCACTGGACTACCAGGACATAGTATTTATTACCAAGGCATGGCAATCAGCAAGGGGGCAAATGGTACCTCCGCCAACCACTATGGTTGAATGGAGTTAAGAGGAGGTTTTCCTCAGCAGAATTTTTTCCATGTAAGGGAAGCCTGCAAAAGGCCCTTGCATGGAGAAGTGGTTTAGTGAATGGTACTGTGCCAATATGCAGGTCCCCTCACCTTCATTTGCATTGTGGTCCCCCTAGAATGTTGCCCCAATGTAAACACAGTTTGTCGATGCAAACTAGGCTTTTGAGAATATCAGTTTACCACTAAACCCAGTTTGCATGGTGCAAACTGGATTTATGCTGGGGCAACATTTTGTGATTTGGGCCCCTGCAGTTTAGTTAAGAAAATTCTGGTATGACTTTTCTGTGCAACACACAATGAAGTATTAGGTCTATAGTATGAGGGATCAGAGTTGTCACCCTTCTTAAAAAGTGAAACTATTTGCCCTACTTTCCATTGTCCTGGAACAATGTAATATTCATTAATAATTGTAAACAATCTAGCTAACCTCTGTGCCCACCACTGTGGGTCAGCGGCAAAGATTTCAACTGGTATATTATCTACACCTGGTACTTTGTTGTTTCTTCACATTTTTATCACTATTATTACCTCAGATGTTTGTCTGGAGGCCAATGCTCTGTTTCATTGAAGAAAGACTTTACATATTGATCTGACTTAGATAGTGTATCAAAACATTTTAACCAAACATCATGGTGGATGACACCGTCAATGTTATCTATTCTATTAGAAGTACCTAGAGTAACTAGGTTCCAAAACACCTTAGAATTTTTCTTCCTTATGGGTTGCTGAAGCTCTGTCCATAAATGTTTCTTACAATTCTCTTTTTTTTAATTATATGATTATACTCCTTTTTGACCCTCACCCTGAAAAAAATTGGATCCAATTTTTTGGAGATTTCTCTCCCAATGGACCTAAATGCCTTTCTTAGCCACAGACACTGATAATCGAAGCATTTTGATTTAGCATAGAACTGCTTCTTTGACTTTTCTTCTCCACTTGGTTTGTTAAACAGATATTTTGTAAAATGATTATAATCTTGAATACATACCCAAGGATCCATGGGACCATCTACACTTGTGATTGACAAACAAATTACAGAAGGGAATGACTTCCTCAGTATGTACTAGCCCCAACCCCTTATCCCTAAGGTGTTGGTAATGCCTTATTCCTTTTTTTATTAATGATAACCAAATCCCTTGTCAGCTGTATTTCTTTATGTAGATTTGCTTTTACAAACTGAAGACTCTTCATATTAAATGAAACTAGCAATTGGCAGTGATCACCTTCCCATGATTCAGTTATCACCATATTTTTGATCAAAGCAAAAAGAAAACACATCAACAAATTTCAAATATATAACTGTACCCCCTCTTGTAGCTGGATACATTATTTCTCCTTCCAAGGTCTCTGCAGATTCTACCATTTAATAGTCTTAACATATTTCTGTTTGCAAAATCCAATATCAATTTACCTCTTTTAATAACTACAGTACTTTGTCTTTTGAATGTTGAACAGGATTGCCAAAGAATCATCAATTGACCACACGGTGATGTTATTTTCCTGCATATTTCCCACTCTGGCATTAAAGTCTCCTGCTAGTAACATATGTTCTCCAGGACATTTCACAGCCATGTCCAAACTAACTGATTCAAGTCCTTTCATCAGATCCAATTCTGTTTTCATAGGAACCTTGAGCATCAAATATTCATTAATAACCACCAACAGTAGTCTACCTTTTTTAAATAGCCCCACAAGAAGGAGATTTTTGATGGACACCAACATTTTATGCTATCATCAAACTGTACAGTACTAAGCAAAGTCAACAGTCCCCCTCTATTGTGACCATACTGTGATGTTTTGGTTGTCAATTTGTCATGGATAGCACAGCCTTCTAAAAGATCATCAATAACTTTTGCATGCTAAGTTTCTTGAAACAGAATAACCAAGAAACCCGCCAAATTTCTGCAACTATTTTTATCTTGAAATTGCTTATCTTTATCTGCTATATTCAACTGATGCATTGCATAAGATCTTGAGAAGGTTCATTCTCTTGTCATGCTGTAGAATTGAATTCACTAAGTGGAATATCTGCATCTGTGAGACCGTCAGTTAATGACTGCTCACTAACTGGAGAAGAGGTGGCTAGTGCATAAATGGAGCTGGTTTAAGCACTATGCTGTTGTTTTTCTGTTTTCTATATGGTGTTCTACCTCATACATATTTAGCAACCTCTTCTATTCCAGAATCTGCAGTGTCAATTCCAGAAGAATATTCTTTCTCAGGCAGATACATATATTCTGTAATTCTTAATTATTTATTACTCACTTTTGTGACACCGTTTCATTTACTTTTTTGTCATCAGGGTATTACCCTGTCTACTTTCCTTACAATAATGCACCTGGTTATACATATTGTTTATTTCCTGTAATGTGGAATTTATATCTAGTTCTAGATCCTTAAATCCATCAGCATACTTGATTACAAGTTTCCTAATATCTGGATCCTTAAATGATATACAGACCCAGCCCTTAACCTCCTCATTTCTGTATCTGCAGACAGAACATATATGAGTTCAAGAAAATATTTCTCCCATTGTACTTTTACAAATATTGTATGTCATTGTTTATAATGCAAATACATCTGCATTATTCACTTTAGGAAGTCCCCTTATAAATATAGTTGGTAGTAGCTCTCCTCTCCTGATACGTAGTTCTTTGCAATTGCCATCAAGATTACCTTTGTTCTTTTTTGCATTCATATTTCACCTTTGGCCCATGTGACATTGGTTAAACATTTCATCCTGACAAATGCTTACTTTGGGTTTTGTATAACCTTCATTAAATGTTTTATGGGATGTTTTGTTTCCATGTCACAAGGCATTTAACTATATTTTAGATGGTCCATCCTCAAATTCAGGGCTCATTTCTTAAAGGGAAATGAAGGGCTTGCATTAACCCCTGTGTCAAATGAGTTTTTTGGTACAGCTATGCCAAACTCCTTCGATTTAACTGCACCTGATTTTAGTACATCGAGCAAAGTTGTGACAGTTTTCTCAGTTTACAGCAGCTTGCACCAATGATTTGGCACAAGCTCCATAAAAAGGGTGCCCCAAATGGTACAAGTTAGACTAGGGAAAAGCTGGTCTAACTTGCATCATTTGGCATTCTGGACTGAAAAGCCTAATCACTGGCCTGGAGAATGCCACAAGCATGGTGTGCTAAATGATTGACACACCAGGGGCATGTGGTATTTACGTGGCTTTGAAAATTTAGCCCTTTGTCTCCCTTCCCCTTCTGGTCTCTGATATGTTTGGAAAGAGCATTATTAATGTCTCCATGTTCAGTGGCATTCATATGCTTCCCTATGTGTACCCTGAAGTTCCTAGAGGTCTTGCCAACATTGAATGAACCACATTGACACAATGCTAAATATACCACCCCAGATGTGGCACAATTGGCAAAAGACTTGACATGAATGGTCTTTACAGTTCTGGGGTTCAAAGTCTGATTCACAGAAAAAATCTGTGTGAAGTATTTGCAATTATCACATTTGTGGTTTCCTTCTGGTAATGGTGTAGGGAGGCAATTTCTTTGTGATAGGGTTGGTTCTAAGTTTCTGTAGGCTATGGACAGCTTTGTCTCTGACAGCTTCTTATTCTATGAGGAATATAGAGAGGGTGGTGGATGCATGGAACAGCCTTCCTGAGGAGGTTGTGGGGTCTAAAACTGTGGGAGAATTCAAGAATGCATGGGACAGACATAAGGCATTTTTTGTGGGGGGTAGGAAGAAATAGGCTATTGGTTAAATAGGATCTGCAGCTTATCCTCTAGGTAGGGAAATGGGCAGACTAGGTGGGCCAAGCAGTCCTTATCTGCTGTCAATGTCTATGTTTCTATATCTTAAGTCTGTTAGTGGCAATAGGTTGGCACTGTTAATCACACTCTTGATATGATACTAAATGGTATTACTTGTAACAACTCTAATACAATTGCTAATGCTTTTAACTCTCAGTGTACTGATATAACCAAGTATTCCAGCAAGGTATCATGCTCACCTGGCTATAATTCCCCAACAGATCACCCTCCCTCCCAGTCATTCTGCTTAAATGCTGTCACTCACGGTGAGGTGTTATGCCCATTAAATTCTATGTCTTCTAGCAGTACTGTTGGATATGATGGGCTTGAACTCAGACCTCTTAAGATTGTTGCCTCCTATTTCACTTTTCCCCTAACCTATATTTTCAACCATCTCTTGCCTCTGCCACTGTGCCTAAGGTCTGAAAGATTGCCCAGATTTTGCCTGCTTTCAAACAAGAAGTTCCTAAGCTTGAAGAAGACTATCAATCTATTGCAAGCTTATCAACTCTTGGTAAGCTGCTTGAGAAACTACTACCTACACAAGTTACAGAGCACCACCATAAATATAACCTCCTATCTCCTACTTAGCACTGTATTAGACAGGGCTCACAGCACAGCTAAAGCTCTTAACCTTTTCACTAATGATGTTTTCACTAGTCAATGGGCAGACTAGGTGGGCCAAGTGGTCCTTATCTGCCGTCAAAGTCTATGTCTATGTTTCTAGGTTAAGGTAGCCATGGACAGGGGTATATTCACAGGAGAAGATTTCAATGATATAGCAAACACATTTGAGTTTGTGGACCACACCATTCTCAAGCCAAAATTATTTTTCCTTGGTATTTCTCCCACTGCAGTAAACTGGTTTTCTAGCTATTTGGGTGATAGTCAACAATTTGTAAAAAGTGAACCTATCAAAACCTGATCTCACCATTATAAGTCTTGCTGCCCCCTTATTGTTCCATACTGGGTCTGTTGCTTTTCACTATCTTTATTAACGACACCTCCAAGGCTTCATCTTCCTGCTCCACCCTGCTTTATGCCAATAACATGGTGCTATATACAATAGTAGTTCTAAGATCTTAGCTGATATCAACGTGCAGTTCAGTACTGTCTTCTATAATGTTCCAACTTGACTATCACAAAATAAGCTTCTCCTCAGCTCTAGTAAGTCACATGCCATGCCTTGTGGTTCAGTACCCAAGTTGTGGGCATGTACTAATGGTCTGGTGATCTACTGCTCACATGGTGGCTCCCCCCTCATCTCTGTTGACTCCACTGAATACCTTGGCCTTACACTTGATCCAGCTCTACATTTTGCATTACATAAATCAAATGCATACAAGTCTGTCAATACCAAACTTGAACTTGCTTATAATGCTAGATGTGCCTTGACTCCTGCTGCCAGAATTGCCATTACTAAGAGAGTCCTGTTGCAAGTCTAATTTATGGGTTCATCCCATTCTCCCAAGTGAGCAAATGTAACCTTTCCAAATGAAATACTTCATACAAGAATGCATTTTATTTTGCCTTATCCATACCCCAAGTGATCAATCACTTTTTTCTATATTCTGAATGTAGTTGGCTATCTCCAGCCTCATGGCAACACAACCTGTATTAGTGTTGGGAGCACTGTTCTGCCATAAATCAGAACCCCTCAGATCCACCACTTACCCAGGGACTCAGACAAATACAGACTTTGCATAACAAGTCTGGTTCCAGGTCCATGGGTAAGCAATTTGCTACTTTTCTGTCCCACTTCCTGGCCACTCATATGCCATCAGCATGCCATGCTCAGCATGCCATGCTCAGCATGGGTTGCCGGCAGCATCCAATGGGTGAGTTTGACAGAGTGTCATGTGACACCAGGATGTTGGCTATAAAGCTGTGTTAGTACACCACACAGCACAGTTGAGAGAGAGAGAGAGAGAGAGAGAGAAGAGAGCTGACCAACAGAGCAGACTTCTTTTAGATGGCAAGAGAAACAGCACAGGTGGGCAGATGAGCTCCAAACCAAATCCCAGACCCAAATCACGAACAAAAAAGAAATAAAAAAAAAAAAAAACAGTGGAGCACTAACTGTTAGTGTTGCCTGAAGAACATGTCAGGAATCATTCAGTCTAATCCTTCCAAGTAAAAGAGATCCAAGCCAAAGGGGAGTGAAAGAGAGAGACTGGATGGCAGGGCAGGCAAGCCCACAACTTCAATGTCAACTTCTACTTTACTTTACTTTATTTATAAAAAAAGCACTTGTCACCATGTATACAATTACTTGTGCAATAAATAAAACCATAATAAAATACAACAATCAATAATTCATGCAAATATAAAGATAAATCTAATTTGTGACAAATAGAGGATTAATTTGTAGTATGTGCCAACAAAAAAGTGACAATAATTGCTGTGCTGTGGTGCAGTCTAGTGCTGCTGGCTAATACTGCAGGCCAGGGTAGTCTAGGGGAGGGCAAGCAATTGCTGCAAAATAAAAAATAAAAGAAATGCTGTTGAAGAAAAAAAATAAAAACATAAACTACAAGTTGTAACCAAAGAAATCAATAATTAAAATTCAAGTTGCCATAATTCATGGCCATGGCTAATGCAGTGCTGCTGGCTAGGTAGTCCTGGGGAAGGCAAAGCAAAGCAATCATTAATTAAAATACAAGTTCCCATAGGTCATGGCCATGAATGGTGCAGTGCTGCTGGCTGGGTAGACCGGGGAAGGCAAAGCAATCATTAATTAAAATACAGAAGTTGCCATAGGTCACGGTGACACAGGATGCAGTGCTGCTGGCTGGGTAGTGCAGAGGAAGGCAAAACAAAGCAGTCATTTATTAAAGTACAAGTTGCCATAGGTAATGCACATGGGCAGTGCAGTGTAGCTGTCTGGGTAGTCCAGAGGAAGGCAAAACAAATCAAATATTAATTAAAAAATACAGTTCTATAACAAAAAAAACACAGATTTGGCAGCAAAAGAAGGAAAAAAATTCCATATAGGCTATTCTTTTTTTGTCATTCATTGCTTTACTAAGAGTCTTGCTTTATTGAGAGTCAACTATTGCAACTGTAGATAACCCACTGCCCAATACAAGTATAGCAGTGGCATCATCAGTCATATTCATTACTTTGAAATTTGTTCATTATCATCAAAAGCAATTCAGCACTATAGCAATGTGCTCCAGATGTCTGCATCACCAATTTATACTCCTAATCCAAAACTAAACAAAAAATAAACTAAAATGGTGCCTGAGCTGCAGTGCCTACCCCCAGGAAACAAATCAAAAAAGATATCTCCTTTTGTTTGGTCATACTTCTCCAATAGTGCTTCTAATAAGTTGGTAACATACACTGTTTGTAAACTGGCAATCAGTCAGGTAAAAAGAAAGGAGCGTTGTGAACTTCAGCACTGAAACAGCATCAAGTGAGATGTCACAACATTAAAGAAAAATCAATTTTTGAGAACAGAAAAGAAAGTGACAGTGATGATAGCTCACTACACTCAGGGGTAACTCTGAAAGAGGAAAGCATTGGCAGCCTCCACAGAAATGAAAAAACACCACCAGCACTTCCATCCAGTCATAAAACTCTGAGTCCTTCTGCTACTGGTGGTTGCCATGTGTTCAACGCCCGGCTTACCATCTCAGAAACATACAAATGTAAAGCCAAATATCCCTTGACCCACACTATTGCTGTTACAATAACAAAGAAGATTTTAGAGATGAGAACTGTTGAACTGCTACCACATAAATTAGTTGAACATGTAGGATTTAGGCAGCTGCTTGAGTCCCTCGAACCTCAATATAAAATACCATTGAGAAAATGCTCTACAACAGGGATTTCAGATCTCTACCATGTTGCGTGTAAACAACTGAGATGAGTTTTGGCCACTGCTGTTGGGAGGGTGGTGGACCCTGAAACCTCATGTCTGTCACTCCACATTGGCATGTTTTGATCATTCTTGTGGGGACAGGGAATTCCAGTTTGCTGTTCTAAGAATATTTTATTTTCCATCTGAACATAACTCATACAATATCAGTGAGGAGATCACACATCCAGTAAAGTAGTGGCTCATGTCACAGGGACCATCATTTGGCCTTATTGTTGCAGATAATAGGTCCAACATAAGGAAGGCCATGGGGGGGGGACTTTTCTTCACATCTGCTGCTTTGCACGCTGTTTGAATTTAATGTGTGTAGTTCACAGTTTTCTTGATGAGGACAGGGACATTAAGGCTCTGGTTAGCACTGCTAAAAAAAATTGCTCTCATTTCCGTCACTCAAGCAAAGCCTGTCACTTGTTTTGAAAAATACATGAGAAGCATAATTTACCTTTGCACACACTGATCCAAGACATTTTTAACAAGTGGAATTTAAACTTTCTTACATTCCAAAGGCTGCTAGAACAAAAAGAAAACTGTCAGACAGTACTCCTTGGAAACCAAAATTGGTGATGCAGACATCTATATTACTCCAACACAGTGAGCCATGCTGGAGTTCGTGATTTTATTCCTCCTGGCATTGAGGAAATCACCAGAGAGATGAGTGCAAACACAACAACTCTGAGTTAGGTGATACACTAAATAAAAATGTCAAAATTCAAGATTGACTCTGATTAGGGAATATTTTGAGAACACTGTCAATTCCAACACACATGCTGCCAGTGGTGCTGACAGGTTGCCTACCAGAATACAAAAAGGTATCACACAAGATGAATGATCAAAAAATATGATGAAGATAAAAACTATGTAAAATGTTTCAGTCAGAGCACTACAGTAAAGCAACAGTCTTGGACCCTGATACAAATTAAAGCAACTACTGAGTGATGATGATGACACTTCTTTCGAGGTAAACAAACAAGAAATAGTTGATGAAGTACATGCTGTCATGGAATGGAGTACAGCATCAGATTCAATGTTTGTTATAACACAGCACAGAATCAAGCAACTACTCCTCTGGTACTCCAGCATTATTTTCCCTTGTCCCCTTTGGCCACTGTAACAGGATATTCTTCTTCTTCACCAGCATTCAAAAACAGCACTGTCCCGCACATACAGATTTAGGTCTCTGGAGTCACATACAGGATGTCATTGTGACATCTTCATCCATTTATTCCAACGCAGCCTCAGCATAGGCCATTGTTAAGATATAACTGGCAGAGCCATATATTAATTGGAATGCTAATCCTTTGACATACTGGAAATCAAAACAAAATATGTGGCCTGCTTTAGTACAAATTGCAAAGAAGTACATGAATTGCCCTTCGACTAGCATCCATGTAGAACAAGAAAACCCTGAGTGATTGGCATTCCTAAAATTCAACATTACTCACTTTATTTTGATATAATACCAGAATTAAAGATTTGCATACTGACTCTGAGCAGGCCCTATCCACACAATAGTTTCCCATTATGCCTGTGATGAAAAATCTTTTGTCATTAGGGTTTACTTACTACGACTCATGCTTGTTGCACAAGATAAATCATGTCAGGACAGGCTAGATGTGACTAGGAGTACCTGAATGAACACAATGAGCAGCACAAAAAAATAAAAACATCAGTGAGTCCTGAGTCCATATAATACAGCAAGCTACTGTCTTTCATGCCCCAAACTTACTTGATAGTACTATCTTTCTGATATGGAATGTGGGTACAGCTCTGTACTACTAAATACTTTTTGTCAGCAGCTGTGTAAATATCATATTATCCTGACTGTACTGTAGAATGAGGTTAATACTATGGTTACTGTTTTAATTTTCTTATAACAGATGACATAGCTGATGCCTGTACCACTCTTCTTTGAATAAATAAAATAATATGAATCTTTTTCCTCATCCCTCCATAAATGGCTGTGATTACTGGAGAGAAATGTTACTAAATTCATTCATTCATTTCTTTCATTGCTCGTAGTATGGTGTAATGCTACATCTCAGTTGCAGTAATAGGACTGAGATAATATGTTTTATTATATACTTATATATAATGTACTTAGTACTGGCAGTAAATGTTTCTTGGAAGTAGGAAGGATGTCGTTATCAGTTGTGTCTTATCAGGTGCACTGCACTTGACTGATGCGACTGCTTGGGTGGTGCTCAGTAAGATGATATCTTTAATTTCTTTTTTAAAAGATATTTCTGTGCTAAGTAGACAAAGTAATAAAAAACATTACCACCTGTTGGACCAGGGAGTGTACTGTGCAATAGTACACTCGGAAATGCAATGCAGCTGCATCACATTGGTAGGGTGGGTGGGCTCTTACTGCTGCTCATGTGATCATTCATTAGCTATGTATTTCTTTGGTCTGGTCTTCTCTGTAACATCCACAAATATACCCCCTCCTTCACAAGCAAGATTAATAAAAATATGCTAGCTGCTTGGTATTTGATGGTGGTAGGTGTGGACTTGGATCTGTTTGCCTCTCTCTCTCTCTCTCTCTTTTTTCTCACCCCTCTCTCTTTCCCAGAACCCTCACAAGCCAGATTACTTCTGGGAAGGTAAGCCATCAAATGGGCTGGGGAGGCGGCTACTAGAAAGCTGCTCTTAAGCAATAAACCACGACAGGGTGTGGGTTATGCTGGGATTTACCCATGCCTGGTGTAGTTTGGGTGACCAAATCCACATCAGAAGTGGGTAAATCCCAGAATAACCCACACCCTATCGTAGTTTATTGCAATTATACAATGCCCCCTTTTTTTTTTGGCGAGGAAAAAATAAAATAAGTTTTGTTGTATTTTAAGTTATTTTTATTCAGTCGATTGCTCTGCTGAAAAAATAGTTCTTTGTTGCTAGGGAGACCCTGCCTAGGCTCCCTCATTTCTGATGTCTTCCACACTTGATTCCATCTGACAAATGTACCCCCCCCCCACACACACACACACACACTTGCTCTTTGTTTTAATAGAGGGCTTGCAAGGCTTGTGTTTTTCTTTTTTCTTTTAAACAGTCTCAGACAGGATGCACCGAGCCAAGGGGTACACTCGTTCATAAACAAGTGTGGAAAAAAATATCGTTGCTGAGTAAAATGCATTGCCCAATACTAAATAGTTTTCTGAACTGGATAAACTGATGCCTGTTTAAAACCGAGCATTATAACTGTGGGAATTTACCGTTTGAAAATGCAAAGCATGCACAGTACTGCCGATGCTATGGCGGATGCTGAGGTTCTCGGCTTGCATTTTCAAACGGTAAATTCCAACACTTATAGCGCTCAGTTTGAAACAGGTTTCATTCAGTTTGTGCAGTTCAGAAAACTATTTAGTAATGGGCAATGCATTTTACTCAACAGCGACATTTTATTCACACTGGTTAATGAGCGAGTGTACCTCTTGCCTTAGCGCCGACATCACCAGGGATGGTGGGAGGCATGAAGGAGGTGCTGCTGTGCTATTCGGTGGGGGGGAAAAAGACAGCACGCGTACACTGTTATCCTGTACTACAGAAAATGGGCTGTGACAGAGAGACACCACAGTGCAAAACAGTCTTTTCTTAAATCCTTTGTTACAATATTTGTGTACTCCTGCTTTCTCATCGCACTTTAGCAGGGAACTAACATGATGGTGTTTTTCTTTTAAATTTCTGAGGGTCGCATTGATTTTTTGGCAGGTGCGGCTCACTGGGTCTTTATCTGTGAGTTATGCTGAAATTTACTCATGGATGAAAGACCCAGTCAGCCAGTCAGGTTTCTATATTTAAAAGACGCATTGTATAATTGTAAACGTTCATCTGTCCTTGCAGTGCTCTTTTTTTGGCATACAGAATCCGTCATATGATGCTAATTAGGAACCACTAAGAGCATTATGAGGTTTTGTTGGAATTTTGTTCTTTATATCTGTTTCCATGAATGCACTGACTCCTGTACTGCTTGCTCCTTGTGCGCACAACATGCATTTGAGTGGTGTATGATAATCACCTGTGTGTTAATTAATTACAGGCACTTTAAAAATGCATGTAATTGCAAGCCAGCCACACCCCTGAGGAAGCCTCTAGCCCAGGCAGTACATAGGGGCAGATGATCAGCATTCCTTATACTATGCACTTTCAGTAAATACTTCAGTCTCTTTCAGTCTATGGGCGTGGCATTTTTTTTTCTTTTCTAATATATGTTTTTCTGGCTGCGGCACTCTAAGCAGGTCAAGAGTGCTCCTCATCTGTTTCCACATGAAACAGATGGACTGCTCTGTGGCTGCATTTGGCCTTCATGTTTGTGTGTAAATTGAATTATTAAATATTACCTTTAAAAAAAAATGAAATTATCTTCAACTTGACATTTTATATTGTGTATTCCCTATCCCCTTTCCCACTAGTACACATCTGGAAGCAAGATGTTACCTGCTCAGAATGTCTTGGTAAAACTTTTGAAATAAATAAATAAAATGTTATACTTGCTCATGAACACAGGTGACCGTGACAGCAGAAAGATTTAGTTATAAAAGGAAATGAGTTGCTGGCACCTGTTCACATTCTTCCTTCCACACCAAACCTGGCAGCTGTTCCTCATCATCTGCCCAGTAACCTGAGTGCATGCTTCCACAATACTTACCAGAACATTTCCCTCACTTGCCCTTTTTCTCTGGTATCCTACAGTTTATAATTGGTGTGCGTAATTTCACATTCATAATAAGAAAAGTGCTAAAATATTCCAATTAGTAACAGCCGAGAATTCCAGTTACATGCTGCAGGTTCTTCTAATTTACACCACATCTGTGAGATGAAAATCAGTGCATTTGGTGTAAGCTGGAATTAACCTTTGTATCTGGGAGGCTCAGCTCTGTCTTTTTACCTTGTTTGTTATTTTATTTCTTCCCCTCCTGACAATTGGAGACACCAGGGCCACACCATTCCTTCAGCTGGGAGGGTGGTTGACAGGGAAGCCCACATATAAAAAGTTAGTATGTGTTCAGGATAAGTAGCCAAAGTAAATCTACCTGTCACCCTCTTAATACTTGGTTGTCTTCACTGCACAGTTGATCAGAATTAAATGTATTTATTTTATTTATTTGGTAACCGGGTAGGTACACTGGTCCCAGGGATCGTTTTCTGGTACGAGAGGACCACAGAGATGGCGCTTATAGTACAAGGAAAGAGCAAATTACTTGCGCAATACAAACATACATTGCTTGTGAGTACAATTCACAAGGTTCAGCAATGCAATACACAAGGTTCAGCAATACAATACAGTAAACATGTGCTTGTGAGTACAGTACACATGTGCTTGTGAGTACAGTACACAGGTGCTTGAGAGTACAATATACAGGTGCTTGAGAACAATACACAAGGTTCAGCACTACAATACAGTACACATGTGCTTGTAAGTACAATACACAAGGTTCAGCAATATAGTACGCATGTGCTTGTGAGTACAGTACACTAGGTTCAGCAATACAGTACACAGGTGCTTGTGAGTACAGTACTCAAGGTTCAGCAATACAGTACACATGTGCTTGTGAGTACAGTACACAAGGTTCAGCAATACAGTACACATGTGCTTGAGTACAGTACACAAGGTTCAGTAGTACAGTACACATGTGCTTGTGAGTACAATACACAAGGTTCAGCAATACAGTACACAGGTGCTTGTGAGTACAATACACAAGGTTCAGCAATACAGTACACAGGTGCTTGTGAGTACAGTACACAAGGTTCAGCAATACAGTACACATGTGCTTGTGAGTACAATACACAAGGTTCAGCAATACAATACACAGGTGCTTGAGTAAAATACACAAGGTTCAGCAATACAATACCAAGGTGCTTGTGAGTGCAATACACAAGGTTCAGAAATATATTACACAGGTGCTTGAGAGTACAATACACAAGGTTCAGCAATACAGTACACAGGTGCTTGAGAGAACGTTACACAAGGTTCACCAATGCAATATATGTGCTTGTGAGTACAATGCACAAGGTTCAGCAATACAGTACACATGTGCTTGAGAGTAAAATATACAAGGTTCAGCAATACAGTACACAGGTGCTTGAGAGTACAATAAACAAGGTTCAGCAATACAATACACGTGCTTGTGAGTACAATACACAAGGTTTAGCAATACAATACACAGGTGCTTGAGAGTAAAATATACAAGGTTCAGCAATACAGTACACAGGTGCTTGAGAGTACAATACACAAGGTTCAGCAATACAGTACACATGCTTGTGAGTACAGTACACAAGGTTCAGCAATACAGTACACAGGTGCTTGAGAGTACAATACACAAGGTTCAGCAATACAGTACACAGGTGCTTGAGAGAACAATACACAAGGTTCAGCAATACAATACAGTACACATGTGCTTGTGAGTACAGTACACAAGGTTCAGCAATACAGTACACAGGTGCTTGAGAGTACAATACACAAGGTTCAGCAATACAATACAGCCTCCATCCTGTCTTTGCAGAGATTGGGTCTCTAGAACTGCACGCAGTACTCCAGATGGGGTCTCACCAGCTGTCTGTACAGAGGGATAACAACTTCCTGTTTTCTACTGGTGATGCCTCTCCCTATGAATCCCAGTACCCCCAGTCCTCCTTACTGCCCTCTCACATTGCTTGCCCACCTTTAGGTGATCTGATATGACAAACCCCAGGTCCCTTTCCATTTTTGTTGTTGTTAGTATCTCACCCCCCACTGTGTACTCTTCCCCTGGGTTTTTGTTTCCCAGGTGCATTACTTTGCACTTTTTAGCATTGAATCTAAGCTGCCATACATTGGACCATTCCTCCAACCTTACCAAGTCCCTTCTCATCCTTTCCACCCCACCTTGTGTATCAGCTCTGTTGCAGATCTTTGTGTCGTATGCAAAGAGACATACTTTTCCTTCCAGTCCCTCTGCAATGTTGCTTATAAAGACATTAAAGAGGACTGGTCCTGGTACTGAACCCTGCGGTACCCCGCTAGTAACCCCCCTTTCTTCAGAGTGGACTCTGTTTACTATTACCCTCTGTGTCCTGTTCTCCAGCCAATTCTTTACCCAGGCTACCATCTTAGGACCCACTCCCAGGCTGGCTAACTTGTATATTAATCTTTTGTGTGGGACTGTGTCCAATGCCTTGCTAAAGTCTAGGTAGGCCATGTCCACAGCCCCTTCCTGATCTACTACTTTGGTCAGCCAGTCAAAGAAATCTATTAGATTTGTCTGACATGACCTTCCGGCTGTGAATTCATGCTGCCTTGGGTCCTGTGCCCCTCTGGCCTCTAGGTACTCAACAGTTCTTTCCTTCAGAAGTGATTCCATCATTTTCCCAATCATTGAGGTTAAACTAACAGGTCTGTAGTTTCCTGCTTCTGCCCTGCTCCCACTTTTATGAAGTCCTCAGGTACCATTCCATCCTCCCATGATTTGTTAAAGAGGCTAGTCAGTGGTGTCACTAGTTCTACCCTTAGTTCTTTTAGAATTCTGTGATGAATCCCATCAGGCCCCATTGCATTGTCCACCTTCAGTTTTGAGTCCTTTCTTCTGTGAATGGGCTGGTATCAACCCCCATATCCAGAGTGTTTCTGCTGTTTGGTTTGGTACCTCCCCTCTTCATTTGTGAATACTGAGCAAAAATATTTGTTTAGTATCTCTGCCTTTTCACAGTCACCCTCCGCCCACTTCCCCCTCCCTTTTATTAAGCCTCACTGTCTCACCCTTGGTCTTCCTTCGCTCCCTGATGTACCTATAAAAGGTTTTATTCCCCCTTCTTAACTGAGATGGCTATCTTTTCCTCGGTTTGGGCCTTCGCTATTCTGACTGCCTTCCCTGCTTCCCTTTGCTTTAACTGATGCAATTTTCTGTCCTGCTCCTTCTGTGATTCCTTGTACTTCCTGAATGCTTTCTTTTTCTCCCTAACCTTCCCTGCCACCGCCTTTGAGAACCATAGTGGTTTCTTACATCGTTTTGTTTTGTTTATTTGCTTCACACAAAGGCTTGTTGCCTCTGTGATGGCAGTTTTGATTATTCCCCATTGTTCTTCCACCCCTCCTTCCTGCCTGTTTGCTAGTGCATTCCTTAGGCAGTCAGCCCTCCTGAAGTCCAGTACCTTTGCCTTTGTATGACTTGACTCTACTGCTGTGTTTATCGTGAACCATACTGTTCGATGGTCACTAGTTCCCAGATAGCTACCCACTTCTAAATCTGTGATCCTCTTGCCATCTCCATTTGAGAGTACCAGGTCTAAGATTGCTCCCTCTCGAGTGGGTTCCAGTACTAGTTGTCTAAGGCATGCCCCCTGTTGGGCATCTAGAATGACCCCACTCTTAGAAGTGGCTGCAGCAAATGCACTCCAGTTAACATCTGACATATTCAGATCCCCTATCAGCAATATCTCCCCGTTTTCTGCCATTCTAAGGATACTTTCTATCATTTCCTTGTCCATTTCCTCCCCCGGAGAGGGTCTGTATACAACTCCTGTGCGGATTGTGGTGCCATTGCCTGTCTCCAAATTGACCCACAGTGCTTCCTCTCCTCCCTGTTTACCCTTTTGTTCTGTTGCTTTTATTCCTTCCCTTATGTAGAGAGCTACTCCTCCTCTTTTACCCTCCCTGTCCCTCCTGTAGATAGTGTATCCTGGTATATTTATGTCCCAGTTATGGTTCTGTGTGTACCATGTTTCTGAGACTGCCACGATAGCCAGATGTTCCTCCTCCGTCAAGGCTACTAATTCAGGAAGCTTGTTACCCAGACTATGGGCAATAGTACTCATTGCTCTCCATTTTTTGATGACTTTACCTCTTGTAGCACTAGCACCATCCCTGTCCTCACTGAATTTGCTTTCTCCATTTACCCCTGTTCTGCTCCCTACTGACCTTTCTACTTTGGTCTTTACCTCATTTAGTACCCCGTTTTGTAAGGGGAGGCTGGGAATTCCCTGCTGTTTATCAATGCCTCCCCCCTTGACTAGTTTAAAAGCTTGCCAATGAAGCATTTAAACCGATCACCCAGAAGACTTGTTCCCTTCCTGGACAGATGCAGACCATCCTGCCAGTATAGGCTGGTATCCCTCCAGGTGGAACCCCAGTCTCCAATGAAGCCAAATCACTGTGCTCTGCACCATTTTATCAACCATTCATTGAATCGCGTGGTGCGAAGTATCCTTGCCTCACCCTTGCCATAGACAGGCTCTGAGAAGGATACTGTGTGTGCTACTTGCCTTAGACAAATCAGCAAATGTTATTGAAAGCAGTGTTTAGATGTGAGAGTTGGCGATACAAGGTTTGAGAGATGATAGGAGAGCAATAATCCAAGAGAGATAGGAGCATGGCCTGCCCAATAGCCGTTGCGTATCAGAGGTCTTAGATGCCACAGGCGATAGCAGGCACCCAGCTGTTGGTTAACCCTTTTCACCACTAGCCCAATGTGATCTTGCAATGTAAGGGGGGGGTGAAGGTTGACTCCCAAGTATTTGAAGATGGAGACATGTTCAAGATGGGACCCATCTGGGGCCAGGATGCAGAGAAAGTTGGTTTGACCAGCAAAGCATTTAATGAGCTTAGGCTTGGACCCAAATAGCATGTTTTTTTGTTTTTTTTAATTGACAAGTAGTCTGTTTGATGTGAACCAGTCGTGATTGGAATTAAAGTTCTTGGAGAGGGAGAGGAATAAGTTAAGTGGGCTATTGTCACTCCTGTATATAATAAGATTGTTCGTATACATGATTTTATGGCAGCCTGAACCGTCTCCAAATAGGTGGTTAACAAACAGGGAGAAAAGGAGGGTCCTAGTATGGACTCTTCTATGCACCTCAGGAGGGCTGGATACTATCCCCCCCCCCCATGCAGACCCTTTGGGGTCTTTTGGAGTGGTAATTTCTAAATTAATCTGTGGTACCCATTGAGAAGCTGTAGGAAATGAGTTTGTGAAGGAGGATATCATGAAGAACTAGGTCAAAAGCCTTAGATCGATGAAAATTACCTCAGTGAGCTTACCTTCATTTGCTGTCCTAAGGGAGCAGTCTGTGAAGCAAGCCAGCACAGTGGTGGTGCTGAAACACTTATGAAAACCATATTGATTGGGACATAGCAATCCGTAGTTAGAGATTTTGTCAGAAATTTGCAAGAAGACCGTTGTTTCAAGGATCTTGTTCAGGTGTGAGAGGATAGATACAGGTCTTCAATTATTCATGAGTTTAGGGTCACCTGATTTAAACAGGGGAACTACTCTGGCCTCTTTCCAAAGCAGTGGGATGGAGGAAGTAGAAAGGGACAGGTTGAAAAGTACAGCAGAGGGTCTGGCAATAAGGTCGGTAGACAGCTTTAAGAACTAAGGGCAGAGATCATCACTTCCAGCACTGCCAGAGTTGGGGAGAGCCCTGAGGAGACGTCAGACTTCTGCGGAAGAAGTGACTTTAAGGTAGAAAGAGGGACAGTCGGTCGTCTCGGCTCCCTCATTCCCAGGGATGGGGCAGCAACCTTGGGTGGGAGTTCAGCAAAGTAAGTGTCTAGGCTGCAAAATCTGAGGTTCAAGGCTTCAGTGACTTTTGATGGCTCAGTTATGAGTCCGGCGTCTGTGAGCAGGTTGATGCTGTTCTGCTTATGGGCCAGGTTTAGTAAGGGAGTTAACCGAGGACCAGAACCTACAAGGGTCACCCAGGCTGCGTGTCTCCTGGCTTTTAAGGAAGAAGGCCTTAAGGAGTTTAGACTCCTGCTTACATAGATTCTGAAGTCTCCGGTAATTATTCCAGTTTGCTGGGGTTGAAGAGGACTTGGAAGTTACTCATAAGGCATCCCTCTATTTCATTCTGATCAGAAGCTCTTTGGTTAGCCATCTTGTGTTCCCTCCCCTGACTTGATGGGCAAATAATTGGAAGTGCTTGTCTTGTACAGAAGACAGGGTGGCTGTGAGGAACCCAAGAGCGTGAAATTTGTCCATGTTACATTTGGAGACGTCCCTGAAGAATATAAGTTTAGGTGGGGGACAAGAAGTACGATAAGACCATGTTCAGAATGTGGGTGTGAATGGTTGCTGATGGAATCTGACAGCATCCCAGCCCATAGGACCCTGTCCTCTCGGTTTATTAGGATCCAGTCGAGGAGTGAGTGATTTGATGACTTACGGTTGACCCATCTGAGGGGAAGGGATAATATGGGTGAGGTTCAGTTGCTTGAGTAGCACAGCATATGTCAACTGCTGGTCATTGAGCCAGTTGAGGTTAAAGTCACCAACCATTATAAGGTCCCTCGAAGAGGGCAGGCTGCCAAGACCATTTGTAATTTGAGCAAGTCCACTCAGACACCTCTTGGGAGGATTATAAACACACCCCGTATACAGCTTCTTAGTGGCCCTGATGGTCAGCTCAGCTATATCCATTCCGGAGAGGAGTCAACAGAGTCGCTGGTTGAAATAATAGAGATGGTTAGGTGATCTCTGAAAAACAGCAGCACCCCACCCCCTTTTTTTTTGTCCTAGATCAGTCATGCCTGTAAAGGGTATAGCCCTTGATTGGCAGTGTGAGTAAGAAAGAGATAAAGGGCTTTACCCAGCTCTCGGTTATACCTTGAACATCAGGGTTATAGAGGGCTATCCAGGCTTCAAATTCATGCTGTTTGGAGAGGAGGCTACAAACATTCAAGTGGGCAGTCTTAATCCAGGGCTATTAAACCAGAGGGGATTTGTGTGAAGTAGTGGGGCATAAGTAGGACCAGGGTTGGTTTTGGTGTCACCACCTAGTAACAGTAGTAGTAGTAGGGGAGCCAAAGTATTATTGTTGAGGGACCTAAAAATTGGCCATTGTGTGAGGGCCAGGGAGAAGATTTATGCTCCCAGAGGGTGACACTGCCTCTTCCTCAGGCAAACAGAGGAGGATAAGGGGTGCGATAGCAGGGAATAAGGGGCGGGGGGGGATAACGCAACAGGATTGAGGAGGCATAGATATGTTGAGTTGCTAGGTCTCTGGCCAGGATGTTGGTGCAGAAATCACATAGATTGCGAGACCCAGAAGCAGGCAGCGACAGCATATACAGGCACTGCTGGATGCATTGTAGGATTTAGTCAGCACTACTGGTATAGGGGCAACAATAAATAGTACATGTGGAGGGCAGTGGGGACCCAGGAGATAGGTGTAGCAGACTGAGACAGTAAGCCACAGGCCTTTAGGTACAGCAAACAGCAAGACAAGTAAGGATAACTCCTGGTATAAAATGTGAAATTGTTACCGGGCTGAGTGGTAGTCAAGCAAAAAATACCAGCAATCACTAGGGGAGACAAAATAAGATAAACTCAAAACGACTAAGTCCAGAGACACTGTCAAGTAGTAGCTCACCGACTTTACTAGCGGAAAATACTGTAGCAGCAACAGTCAGGTGATAAGTAGAGCAACGAGCCAACCCTAGAGAGGGTGTCTAGCTAGACCAGTGGGACTAGCAGATCCTACTTCACAGGTTGAACTTATGCAATAGGCAGCAGTAGCATGCCTAGGTACTTAGTGAATCAAAAAAGAGGCCTACTCCAGATAGGGTGATAAGCAAAACCAGTAAATCTTGGTGAAATGTCAAAAATATCTAACTGCCGTAGTGTGGATGGTAGCAACACTCATGCAGACAGGTTATTTGAAATTCACAAGCAGGCTTACCCTAGATGGGGTGTAGTCCTGAGAATTGACTGATTTCTGAGTCACAGGTAACATTAACATATCTGGCATCAACAACAAAACTCTACAGTTATAAGAAGGGGGAGAACCCTTTGTGCCTTAGAAAAGGGTGATTGTCTAGGACCAGTAACTGTGGTGACTCTAAATGTCCGAATCCACCAACATACTATAACAGCAAGGGCTGTTAAGGATTGCGGAGGAGTGGGGAGGGAGGGCAGGGACATTAGCTCAAGCTGTGGACCCTGCAATACGAGCAGACTTGATAGACCAAATGGCCTTCTTCTACTGGCTTCTTCGTATGTTCATATGTATGTAAGAGCTTTATAAGTGTATTAGAGTTCAACAACATGCATATTTTAGATAGGGGGCGAAGTGACTAAAATCGACTGAACAAAGGTGAAGCACTAAAACTGTCTGACTCCTCTAAACATTACATCAGTAACAGGACAGAGTATTTTAAATGGCTAGTCCATTTGAGCAATGGTAAGGCACTAAAATGTCTGACTCCTGTACATATTATAGCTATAACAGGACAGAGGTTACTTAAAGGAAAACTACACCCTCATATCATTTAAATTGTGTTTCCATTTCAACAGACAACTCCTTTCCTGTAGCTGTTAGGGCTATATGTGTTAGCTTTAGTTCGTTTTCGCTGCTCAAGGTATCCCCCTGTGACTGCTAAGGGGGGTCTCCATTTCATGGTTGTTGAAATCTCTTTTTCCATGAGAACTGCATTAGCATATGAGAACATGATGTCAGATCAACCATTTATATCATGTATCTCTATGCTGAAAGAACAAATGCACTTCAAAAACTCTCTGGCAACACATAAACTGAATGGAGTTTAAAGGGAAAAACCCTGCATTACAACTCAGATTGTTTGCAAAGCTCACTAAAGGTAAATGTGGTTCATACCTTCTTGCAGCTTGTTTCCTTGAAGACTAATTAAGCAGACAGGCATACTGGGGAGTTTAAAGGTTGATTACGCATCATGTTCTCATATGCCAATGTAGCTGTCAGGGACAATGAGATTTCAACAGCCACCAAATGGAGCCTCCCAGAACAGTTACGGGGCCTAGTATGAAATGTGAAAATGGACTAAAGCAGTTGCATACATCTCTAACAGCAACATGAAAAGAGTTGTTTTTTAACATGGAAGCAAATAATATTTAGGAGATATAAGAGTGTAGGTTTCCTTTAATGTCCAAAGATTATATGTTCCGTAGCACAGGTGGGGATCTTGAGGAGGAAATGAGCAGAGTGACCGGCAGACAATAGTGCTGTCCTTGCCGCGTGTTACTTCGTGTGGGTGCTGCTTGGTAGTATTGCACTAATATACCTGTGTAGACTGCCCAATTGTTGCTGTGGCAGCTGATGGGAGGTCCTTGTAGCAGTCAAGATGGGCAGGTCTGCTGATAGGCAAGTTGTGCTTCCTTGGACAACAAACGACACTGGCCTAAGAGGCCTTCATTGGAAGGAGCAGCCCTCATGACCTCTCTGTTGCTCCAGCGGTAGCTGGAATGCTTGTTGTAACAGTAGAAATTGTTCAGATTCCTAAAAATGATTACCTGAGGCATTAGATTACTGGATTTGTCAATTCCTGATGGGTGAGCGGCTTGCTTCATAATTGACTCCTGTGCTGGTGAGAGCCTTGATCGGGGTGGGGGGGGACGTGGCACCATTGGCTGAGGTGGGGAGTAGCAGAGACTGAATAACCGTAGAATCATAAGGAAACAGACGCTGACAGCAGAAAAAGACCAATAGTCCATGCAGCCTGCCTGTAGTTCAATATCAAACCCTGGTATCTATTGTCCATTCAGCGTACTTACCCTCACTACTCCCCACCCTCCCTGCTGCTACTGCCTTGAATAACCACTAACCCTTCATTCTATCCCAGCCATGCTTGAAGTCATATTTGGTTTTCAAGCCCTCCACCTCGGCTTTCAGATTGTTCCATAGCTTCCCCACACTTTCTGTAAAATAAAACTTTCTCACATCCCTTTGGAAGCCTCCCTGCTGTCTATTTCCACTCGTGCCCCTGCGACCTTGAACTGTTACTAATGCTAAGTAGCTTCTGCCTGTTCACCTTGTTTATTTCTTTCAGGAGCTTGAAGATCTCTGTCACATCACTGCTCTCTAATCTGGTCTTCGGCGAGTACATGTTCAACAACTTGAGTGATTCCTTGTAAGATCTGTCTTGCAGGCCCTGAATTATCTTGATCATAATACTTGACAGGGGCCGGCCCGGTGGCACTGATGGTTGAGGTGCTGGATGCCACACCTCACGCCACACCAGCAACCTGAGTTCGGGAGCAGACTTGGGTCAGCAGGGGAGGAGAAGGATTGAGTGCCTGAAGGACTGCTCTCCTCTCCTGGGGAGGGTTGTTGGGGGTTCCCCGCTTAGTAGCGGCCCCTGGTCCAGACTGGGTGCACTGTACCAGCAGGGAACAGGAATGGGGAGAAGTGACAGCGGATGTCTGTGGGAGGGGGCGGGAGCACGACCTCTGTGCACTGACATCATTACACGTCCATGCCTCGAGGACCAAAAAGCGGAAAAACCTCGGCACCCAGACAGGCAAAGGTGGGACACACATATGGCACCCACACTCAATGCCGGATTCTTCCGGACAGACCCCAGCTCTCACCCTCACTGCCTACTAGATTGTAGATAGAGCCCCGGCAGAGTGGCGGTCCCACCTCTGGGGACTCAGAGCTGGGGGGTTGGTCAGGTTGGTGAGTGTAGAAGGTGAGTTTCCCGGAACAGGGGTTTGGTTGGAGGACCTCGGGCAGAGCGGGAGAAACCCGATCCGGTGTGTGTGTGTGTGTATGCTTGCTGAAGAGAAGTCTGTGGGGCTGGAGATGGAGGGGGCATAAATGAAGTCTACCCCAAAAAAATAAAAAATACTTGACAGACTAGAATGGCAAGGTAGGCCTGCCCCATGTCTGTTTCCTGGATGAGTTAGGGTGGCAGCTATTTCTCAGTGGGGAAAAAACGTAAGCAAGAATATCCAAGCGCAGCTGTTCTTGTCCTTAAGAGTTTATGCAAATAACTACTGTCATTTGGCCTGGAAATTGGCAGCACGGCCAGCTGGGGTAAGCAGCAATGGAATAATGTGCACCCTGAATAGGAGGCAGTGTTGCTAACATCAAAATCAGTTAAGTAACTTGAAGATGTAAATCTGGAAACATCCCTTTGTCCAGTTGATATCCAGCCAGAGCTAATAGGGGAATGAATGGCTAGACCCCTGAAATGATCTTTTTCAAGATTCCCTGCAGACAGGAAAGTGCCAGATAACAGGAAAACATCATGTGTCCTCTTTCAAGAAGGGGTGGAAGGCGTATTTGGAGAACTACAGACATGTGAGCCTTACCTCAGTGCTTGGCAAAGTGTTTGAGTTGATCATAAAAGATGTGGCATCTTGGCACATGAAAGTGCCAGGCTTTTCTCTAGCACACAATATGGCTTCTCAAATGGAAGATATTGCTTCAAGGAGAGGCGGAAAAGGGCCCTTCATTAGTGTAAGCTATCTAAACTTCAGCAAGTTCTTTAACATCAACTACTTGGATGGTGCAGAAAATAGTGCAGCATGGAGGCCACAGAGTGATCAGTCCTGGGGTCTTTGCTTTTCAACATGTTTATAAATGATGTAAAGTAAATGTCAGCAGCAGGCTGCTGAAGTTTGCTGTTGACGGTAAATTGGCTAGAAGAGTGGGCATGTCAGAGGGCAGAGATGCACTAGAAACAGAAAACTGTCAGAAGAAGCAGGCATGATGATCTACCCAGTTTGCCCTGTGAGCGGTCCATGCCATCCTCCCCTGCCCTGACCCCCATAACTCCCTTAACCAGCCCTTTATGTCTACCCTATGTTCCCTTGTATCCATTCACCGTTTTTGTACAGACCAGATCCTTGGGCATACACAACTGACTCCATGCCTGATGTCTTTTTAAACCTATGCCCTGCTAGTTTTCTCTTGTTCCCCCAGTGTTGATGATGCCACTCTTTGTGAACAGCTTGCTTGCATCCACTTTGTTCATGCCCTGCAGTTATTTAAACTTTTCGATCATTCCCCCTCTCCCTTCTGGTTTCTTTTTTTTTTTTTTTTATTTTCGTCTTTATCCCTCCTTACTGCCTCCGGTGCCCCCTCCTTCCGTCCGCTCGTGTCCTGCCCCGGGTCATCCTCGGGATCTGCCCCTAGAGTGCCCTACCTCCTTCTCCCTGCACATTGGGGTCTGTCCATTGGTGGTCCGGGCGGGCTAAGGCAGCCTTCATCTAGGGCTTGCCGGAGGGTATTTTCCTGGTTTCTCCCCGCCGTCCCGCCCCTGGGGCGTCCGGCGCTTGGGACGTCGTCCAGTGCAGCGTACTGGCCGCACGCTAGCCTCACGCGACATCCAGCGTCTCCCCTTCCCGACTCCGACAAGCGGAGCCGCCTTCATCCTCTCTTGGTCGGTGCTTCCACCGGCCGTGAGAGCGATGTAGACCACGGAAGTATTTCCGTGTTCCATAGGTTCCCACCCCTGAGAGAGGAGAGCATCCGTTGGGACGCTCAATCCTCCCTCCCCCTACCGACCCCCAGCGACCCGAGTCCGTTCCCGAACCCGGGTCGCCGGCGTAGCGTGAGGTGTGGCGTCCAGAGCCTCAACCCTCAGCGCCACCGGGCCTTCCCTTCTGGTTTCTGGTGAGTACATGTTGACACTCTCCAGTCTCTGGTCATATGTCCTCTTCTGTTGACCATGTATCATCTTGGTCACTGTCCTCTGCACTTGCTCCAGCCTATTTATGTCCCTTCTTAGGTGGGGGTTCCAAAAATTGCACAGCAGTTCTCTAGGTGTGGCCATACCAGGTTTCTCTACAGTGGCAAGATGATCTCTTTTCTTCTGCTGTTGAACACTCTCCGAAAGCATCACAGCATTCTGATTGCATTCCCTGTTGCTTTGCTACATTGCACTAATGATTTGAGGCTGCTAGAAATCACCACTGCTGGATCCCTTTTCTCCTCGGTTACAGTAACTATCCACACCCAGCCTGTATTCAGCCCCAGGGTTTCTTCAGCCTACCTGCGTAACTTTGCATTTCTTGGCATTGAAGCCCAGCTTCCAGATCTGTGACCATTTCTCAAGCTTCTCTATGTCTTCCTTCAGTTCCCAGATTCCCTCCTCATAGTCCACCCTGCAACAGAGCTTGGTGTTATGTGCAAAAAGGCAGCTTTCCCCTTTGATACCCTTCCAGTGTTGCTGATGAAAATATTGGCCTGAGTACTGACCCCAGTGGGACCCTGCTAGTGACGTCACTCACTTCCGAGTGTTCTCCATTTATACTGTCCTCTGTGTCCTCCCCCTCAGTTAATTCCCAGACTATCTTGCTAAACTGTCCACCACCCTAGGCCCCCCAGCTTCCTGAGCAGCCACTTGTGCTGAACAGCGTTGAATGCTTTGCTGAAGTCTAAATGCAGTACGTTAGCCACCTGTCCCTTATCACCAGCCTTGTTTACCAAGGCAGAGAAGTCAATCAGGTTGGTTTCTCAAGACCTACCTGCCAGAAACCCGTGCTGCCTTCCATTTTGTAGCCCATTTGCCGCCAGGAACTCCACCAGCTACTCTTCAATGATAGTTTTCAGTAGTTTGTCAACTCCTGAAGTGAAACTGACCAGTTTCTAGTTCGCTGGGTCATCTGTTGCATATGTATAATATGCATATGTATTTGGGCTGTGCAGTTCTGTAGTTGTCTTGCTAGTAAACGCCTACAGGGTTTATGCCTTTCTTGCAAATAACATTCATACTGTTAAACTGGAAAATTAAGAAAGTAGCAATGGGAACGGGGGAGAATAATTTGTTTTATTCATGTTCTTCCTTTTGATAACTTTGCAGCTTTCTACTTCCGGTCATGTACTGTTTATAGTTTCCATTTAATATGATATTTTTGTAGTGTAATTTTGTATATTCCTTCTACTTGAGAAAGCTCTCATTTCTTAACCTCTCTAGAAGGCCCTAGTCTCATATTCTGGTGCACTCACGTCCTCTAGCTCTTCCTCATGTAGCCATATACCCCCGAACATGTGCCCTCTAGTGGTCTCACATTAAACATAGTGGGTCTGGAGACCATGTCAGATGATGAATTAGCGTTATACTCAGTGTTTTGCACTTTACAGCACTGTATCTTTAGAATACCGTGTATAAATGTTTCTGTACCCAGACTGCAACCTCTGACAGAGCCTCAGTGGGAGGCGAAGTGCTGAGGCATCATGAGTCTCTGATGGAAGTAAATTTACACCAGTTATCGCTTTGCTGACTGAATGCACAGTTTTTGTGTGTTCTTGTCATTCCCTAGAGCCCCTCCTATCTCTCCCCACCCTCCCGATAGAATTCCAAACACTTTGCTCTCTCTCCTGTTTCCAGTCCTCATGCACCATCCCTCCTGGAACCTTGGGATACCATTGTGGAACAACTAACTCTCCCTCTCCCTGAGGAAAGGAGGTCCAGGTGGGATGCATAATCCTCCTCCACCTACTACTAGCTTCTCATTCGTATTATACCGTCTCCTGGCTTTCTCAGCTGTGTCATGTATTGAGAACGATGGAAACTGCTTCCTGAGTGAGGAAGCTCGTGTATATCAGAGCTGGACCATGAGCTCTTTACTTCAGCATGTATTTCTATAAATATGTTAATCAGCTATCACAGTTTACTTGGTTAACATTTTCAGTTTCTCTTTTTGGGGCTTAGAACATATCTTGGGGAGCCCATCAGAAAAGTCTGTGTAATCAGACCTGTCGCGTGGAGGGCTTAGGTGCTGCATGTCTCTCCTCCTACCATGCCGGCGATTTGGGTTTGGAAGCAGGCTTGGGTCATCGGGAGTAGACCGGGGAGGGAGAGGATCGAGGTTCCGGAGGACTGCTCTCTTCACCCGGGAAGGGTGGGTTGTTGGTCCTGCCGAACAGCTGCCACAAGGTGGAGGCTTTAGGGGTAGTGTGGGTCTGAGATGCAAAAGCAGGGAGGGTGTTGCAGGACTCTGCAGCGTGAGTGTGCATCCCAGCAGTTGGGAGGAGAAGGGAAAATGGAAAAGGGATGCTAGAAGGCTTCATGGGCCCTGGTCCACCACGAGGGCATTACCCAGGTTTGAGACCGAGTCGAGCAGCAATGTGCTCACGGGCTGAATTGTGCTGTCTCAAGCGAGAGAGCCAAAGCTATGCCTGCTACTTGCCTGCCAAAGGGAAAAAGCAATATGGAACAGAAAAAATAAACAATAAAAGTCTGTGTAAGCAATATTTGACTGTACCCGACTTACTTTGTTCTGTCTTTACGACATCATAATGTTCGTATTGACCACAGACTGTGTTGTCACGGACATCACTTGCAGTGTCAGACAGGGGACGATCTGATGCTTTTAGAAAGACAAAGTGAAATGAATACAATATTGCATTTTCTGTAACATACAGCAAATCAATAATAGAAGGTGAAAAAATTAGGCATGATTGTTGCAAATGTTTAATTATGTATTATTTAGATATATTAATCCTTCAGGAGCTACAGTACCTGCTATTTAAATGGTTAGTTTTCCAAAGGTAGCCATAGTGTTACATGTGTGAAGCCTTACTGAAAGTTTTTGTGTTGTTCACCAAATTGAATTATTGAATAGAAGATGTGTTATGAAATGTTGACTGTATAGTGACCATATTTAGAAGCTAATAAGATTATTGATGTTGTAGTATTTCATCACCTCTGCTCAAAATGACATTGTCAGCAGTGGAATTTGCTGCTAAGCTCAGGGGAAACCAGTTCTTTATAAGTAATGTAAGATCCAATTATGATTTGCTTCTCCCCTGCCACTTTACAGATATTATGATATATTGTCTCCATGGTAATTACAGAAGAGAAAAGACAATATATCTGTCACGGACCTTTAATATTATAGTAACTGATGCCTCAGTATATCATTGCATTTTCACTTCGCATGCAGAAAAATGTCTAGGTATGTCCCAGTGACTTGGTCAGGGAGGAACGTACAGATCGTGGCGGTCTGGGCTGGCAGAGGTTAGGGTCAGTGGGGGGCATGACCTGCCCAGCCATTGGAAGCCAGTTGCCTTAATTGTTCCCTACTGGTAGATCATCTGCTGACCAATTAATTGTTGATTGCAGTAGAGTAAAGGATGCTGGAAGAAACGTGCCTGAAAAATTGAGGAAGAACGCAGGCAGCTACAGGTCCTTTGTCCTGCTGAATTCACAGACAGGCCTCAATCTCATATGCAGTTGTATCTACTCCAGTTCCTGTCTGGATATTTATTGATTTAGAATATTTAACCATGCTTTCCAACAGAAATGGAAACAACCAGGGATGAAGTTGGACTGAAATAAATGCACGCAGTGCCCAGTTTTGCTACTGATTGGCAACAGTGATATCAGATCAAATAGCCATTGTGGACAAATGGGGAAAAAATCTCTTAATTTTGAGAGACCTGACAGTTGAAGGTCTTGGATCAGGTGTTAGAGAGAACCTGGCCTGTTTATTGATTCAGCAGTTGAAGTGGAAGCATCACGTTTTATGACAGTGAACTATAAGTCAGGCTTCTAGACAGCAAAAATATCCATTCTCATCCCTTAGGGCTTTTCTGTAAATACTGCTTTAGCATTATGTCTCATATTTATTGAATGTTATAGACCATTGTTTAATTAACTTACAGCTCTGAGTGTTGCAGATCTCATGAGATCTTATAAATAGGAAAATCTGGGACTTGTGCAGTATTCTGTTTTCCATCATTATTCATGAAATTCATAGTGCCTGCCAAATAAATTAAACTTTATTGTTTTCAGTTTACAAACCCAATGGTGTAATGTAATACTGTTAATGTACTGTTAAACAGATACAACATTTTTAAATGGGTTGGATTCAAGATAGGTCCTGACCCTTAGTAAGTGCTGCCAGGACCGCAAGAGATACGCCAGCTTGCCGCAGAGGTCAAGGGGGATACGTCTGCAGCTGCATGACTGTCAAAAACTGGAAGCCAGGGTAGCTGCTGGAACTGTAGACCACAGCAAAGGCCCCTTTCAGTACATAAAAGGAAGGTGAGGGAAGGAATTGACCCCTTAAAAACAGATGATGTTGTGGTAGGGGGAGGAGAGTGGTACCTTTGAGAGAGCCACAGATAGCTGAGATTCATTACAAATATTTAATTTCAGTGTTCATCAAAGGGTCCCTCGTAAGGGGCTTATTGGGAGGGCCCATAAAATCAGGGGTGAACACGATACAATTCGACGACATGCCTGCCCTGGTAACTGATTACTAGGCAAAAATCAACCTAGGTAAGTCTCCAGGGTTGTTTGTTGAAGAAGGTGCTCGAACGAGTTACAGAAGTCTGCATTCTTGCAAGCAACAAGATAAAAAGGGCCAGAAAGTGCCCCCTTCCCCACGCTCAACAGGGACATAATGCAGCTGACTGTGGACAAAGCTGTGTGACCACGGGAAAGTGACAAGCTGCTTCTGTGTCAGAGAGGAGTACAGAGCAGCACTGAAGGAATAAAAATGGAATAAGACAGCACACTGGTTCCAGTTTTCAGTTTGTGTGTAAACATTTATTTTTTACCTACTGTTTACTAAAGTATACTAGATTTTATCTGCCTGATACTGTTGCCTCCTATGCTAACATTTGCAGTAACCAGGAATCCCTGAATTCCCTCTAGCTGACATCCGACTTGGGCTGCAGCTGTGGAAGAGTCAGCAGCCTGAAGTACATAGTAGAATTTTTAAAAGCTCTGATCTTTTGTTTGCTGGTTCTACTGTCCTCTTGGGGCTAAATAAGTCATAGAAGATTTTATGTATCCCTGGGACAACAACAGGACTGGCAAACATCTGATCAAAGCTTACAAATGCTGTAGCTCGCACTGCAGCCTGCCTCAGTTTGCAGATTACACTAACCTTGTCAAAGTAATGAAGTCCCTTGAGGATGGGGACAGATTTTAATTATCCCTCCACCTTGCGCCGACTGTCCCCCATCCTCTGGTCTCCCTAACTCTGTCACCCCAGCATGTTCGCCCATGGCTTCACCCTGGCAGGGTTGGTGGGGTCCCCCAAATCCCACTGGATACATGATCTAGTTAGCTTGGACAGTGCCTGGATAGCCGGATGCAGGGCCTGCAGGAGACTGGATTCATTCTACCGATCGGCTGTGTGCTTTTCCCTGTTCTATGACCGATGTGGATATGAAGCACCATCATGATGAACACTGCATGCTTCTGAGCGTTGTGCATCAATGGCCACCACACCTCCCATGTGTCCTGATGGCCCATTGTGCCCGACCCCTGGTCACCACCAGGTGTCAGGTGAGCTCCAGGATCCATAATCCCCCATCCTTCTGGAGGACGACAGGAGTCCATTGGATGCTCGATCCTCCTCCTCCTCCCCCCGGTTAGCCCTCCAACTCCTGAGCTCATTACTGAAGTCGGGTCTTTGGCATTGCATGCGGTAGCGCTTCTGCTGCACTGATGGGACCAAACTTTAGGAGAAGCTCAGCAAGTTTTTTTTGTTGTTAATTTAATATTTAATATTATTTCAGGGTCATGACAGTACCATTTACAGCAATAATGAATACAGTACATTCAGTGTAGGTCATTTTTATTCATACACTTTCACATTGCAGGGTGAACTACATTCAGTGGATAGTCCTGTAGCCCCCCCTTTAGAACAGCGCAGGGGAAGTGATATATGGTTGTCACTTAAACCGCATCAGTATAGTGCAGTGACACCTCTGCTCTGTGGCTCAACAAGCGGATCTGTGAATTAACCCATGTTGGTGGCTGGGGGAAAGGCCCCCACCCAGAGGTGGTAAAAGGCATCTGGAGGGAATGGCAGTTTGACCCCCAGGACTATAGTATGCCCTACTGTGCTCCGTCTGTAACTGTGAGAGAGGGAGGGAGACGTGGGTGCCAGTGTGTTCTTGTTAAGGTAATCAGGGAATCGGAGTGGGGTCTTTGCTCATGGTATAAAGCAACCAACTGTTTCACCTGGAAGTACAAAGAACCTGAACAAGCTTGATGATTGGTTTGACTGTAGAGCCCCAAACTGGATGCTACACTTGGGGAGGAAAAGCAGAGGTAGGACCTGTACACACTGTGTGCAGCTCCTCTTACCGCAGTCAACAAGGAAAAGGACCTGGCAGTCATGATAGACATGGGGATGAAGCAGGACAAGCAGTGCAAGGCTTTTGTCAAGAGAACCAGCAGAGTGCTGGGGTGCATCTAAGTGGGGGTGACCAGCTGGGCAGGGGAAACTATCCTGCTGCTTAATAAGGCCCTAGTCAGCCCCCACTTGGAGTACTGCATGTAATTTTGGTCTTCTGAATGTGAACAGGACATTGAAGGAGTCAAGAGGGCGCAGCTCCGGAGTCACCAAAATGATCACCAGCATGGGGGACAAAAGGTCTGAGTAGAGGCTGGAAGCCCTTAACATGTCCAAGGGTGGACAAAAAGGGGGGGGGGGTGCGACAGCTGCAATTTAGGGGAGCTAGCTGTACACTCGAGCAGATGTTGATAGACCAGGAGGTCTGTTTCTGCTGGCACATTTGTATGTTCACCCTAGTGAAAAGGAGTCTTAAAGAGGACATGACCTTAGTCTTTCATAAACTCAAGGGTACAGACGAGAGTGAGCCATCAGAGATGTTTGATCTGGTATTCTGAGCAGGACACGAGAACGCATCCTGAAGTTCAAGGATGGTAAATTTAGAGTTAGCATTAGGAGGCACTTTTTCTGCCAGATGGTGGTAAACCTTTGGAACAGCATACTAGTGGAGACTGTGGACATGAAAACAGAACCCATTCCATTGCAAATTTATAAAGTGCTTCTACCAAAACGGCTCAAAATGCTGATGAAGCATACGGACAAAGCAACACCTTACATTAAATATGCATTACAGCTGTCATACAGAGAGAGAGAGAGAGAAGAGCTTAATCACTGTAGTGCAGTAAGACCAAATAAAATGATGGTCATTCAAATTACTGGGGGGAAAGGGAATTTTGACAGAGGTTTAAAAGGCTCAACAGACCTCACTTGTCTTATTGCAGGGTTAGAGCATTCCATAAAATCATTAGTACATGCCTGGAAAAACTTCTGCTTACCAAGGGAAATACTGGGTACCCTGGGTCATAACATGGGTAGGGAATACCTGTTAATAGGTATGTGTTTGCACAGCGTACTTATTTATGCCTCCTTATGAAGCTTTTTGGTTGAGGGGGGCCGGGGCACTTGATTGATCTAGGCTCCCTTTCAAACCTAAATTACTGTGTTAGTATTGGATCCCAGTTCTGAGTCCGAGTCTTGATTATTTTGTGATAGCTGCTGAAAAAATCAGAAATATATTTATAAAGAATATAACTGAGCTGGCCCGTTGGTGCAGCAGTAGTGCTGCAGCTCATGACACTGGCGACTTGGGCTCAGAAATGAGTATGGGACATCAAGGACCGACTTGGGGGAAGGATTGAGCATCCCAGAGGACTCTTCTTCCCTGGAGAGGGATCCATCTACTGCTACCATACTGCCCCCTGGATGCAGACAATGGTAGACAGTGGCGTGACCAGGGGTGGGAGGTGCCACGCTGGTTGTAGACGACAGCATGCGTTCGTTCTTGCAGCCCTTGTACACATTGCTCCTGTGGGGTTGGGTTGAGAATACAGAAGAAAGCAGTGACCTGCACCCGATGATGAACAGTTCAGGGATGTCCTCAAATTCCTGGGTAGAACTGCCTGTTGCACACTTTTGGCCATCTGTGATTCTGTGCTTTTAGAGCAACTCTGCATTGCGATGTGTACTTTCATTAACAAAATGTTTTGGCTGTTGCAGCTTACTAGAGAATACATTTTTTTATTTTTTTAATTTTTAGTGTGTTTTTCTGGGCTTGATAACATATGGAGGTAGTTCTAGAAAGTCTGCATTTCCCTTCCCCAGCAGATTGCAGTGCCTGTGCTTATGACATCGTAGTACTTACTATGCCAACAAACAGTGATATCACAAACAGCAATTGAAAAACAATTAAAAAACACATGGGGAGATAGCCACAAGCTGACTGGGGCCAGGTTCCAGGAGGAGATCAGGAAGCGCTTCCTCTTGGAGAGGGTAGTAGAGGGGTGGAAAAGGTTACCCGAGTAGGCGGTAAGCAGGAAATCTGTGGATGGCCTCAAAAGTGGAGGGAATAAAATGAAGGGGAGGGCAGAGCAGCATGTAACCTGGGATATGTGGGCTCCGCATTGTGCAGATGTGATAGAGATGGCAAAGCCTTCTTCTGCTGGCGTACTTCTTATGAGTTCTCAGCTGGGGTTAGTCAGATGCGTTTTGAAAGACTCTGTGTAACGTGTACCTGTATAATCTGAAATATTTAGTACAAAAACAGGAGAATGTGAAAAGGAAATTACTAGAAAACACCAAAGTTTACATTCATTGTTGTAAATCTTATTGTTTCAAAGTTTTCCATTTTAGTGGAGAGTTTGGTAATCCTAAAAAAGCATTTAAATAAATGTCACGTCATTAGTTGGAGCTTCTGTTGGTCGGCTGTTTCAAAAGGTCAGTGACCCCTACCTGGAAGATTTCCAGGGATGCCACTTAAGTTTCCAGGAATCCCAGTCCAGAAAAAAATCTCTCATTTATATTAAAAAAAATAAATAAAAAAAAATAACAGAAACATACCTGGAATGGCTGTGTTGAAAATAATGGTGCATTTCTAGACCTCCTGCTTTCCTGGTCAGGAGTTTCAAGCACAGACTAGGAATATTGGGAACCTTAATATGGAGTTAGTAGAAGCTTTGCTACTGAATTTGAGTTTAATGAGACCTCTGGCGCCCCTGTGTCATCCTGTCCTGCAGCGTAGCCTCCTGAGAGCAGCAGAATGTACATCTAAATAAAACAAAATGACATGCTGGTATGGGAATACGGGGCCTGGCTTCAGGCTCAGTTAAAAAAAAAAAAAAACACTGTCCTGGTCACTCATCTGAGAGCTTTAGTCAGTACTTGGCAGTGTTTTTTAAATACTTTAAAAACTGATGATGTTTTGGTGATGAATTCAAAACAGGTATGATGCATATGGATGCAGTGATCTAGAACCATCTAACAGAAAACAGAATGATAAATGCGGTGGCTGTGCTGTGTAAACAGAGCTATCTGAGGATGTCTTGCTGCAGGATCTCCCTCTAGGCTCTGATAACCTGAGTAAGTCTTTAACTATCAACGCAAGATGTTCATTCTGTTAAGGTTTTTTCTCCTCCTTTGCCTTCACAGAACATCAAAACTACTTTGGAACAGATGACAGCTTGGGGCCTGTTGCAGTTAGTATCCGAAGAGAGAAGGTTGAAGATGCTAAGGAGAAGGAAGGATCTCAGTACAACTACCGTGTTACTTTTAGGACTAGTGAGGTAAAGAGACAGCATGACAGATATAGAACACATTATCAATAAATGTATAGCCCATGGCAAAATTTCGTAAAGTATAAGGAGTTCGTTAGTATGTGTCCTGCTGTCTATAGAGGGTGAGTCATGCGGTGCGAGTCGTGACACTTAAGAGAAGAGGGACTTAATAGATCCCTGGTTCTGCCTTGGTATTTTTTTTTTTTTGTTGCTCTCACCTAGAATTTTGATCTTTTTAGCCGTCACCTTCACTTTCTTTGGACCCATGCCAGCTCCTCATCCCTGTCACCTGCTCCCCCTGTCAAACTTGTGAGAATCTACATAGAGCGGAACACGGGAAACTGGTGACCATCATGTAGGCTGTTCAAGGCTCATATCTTTTTTTGTGTTTTTTTCCTACCTTGCACACCAAATCTCTCCCACCTCTCTTGACACTGAGTGTGTTGGGCTTCACACCTGGTGAGTGAGCAGGTTCATGAGAGGCCCCTGCTGTGCCAGAGCCCGGAAGTCTTCTTCTTCAGGCTGTCTCATTATGTGCTCAGCAACACTCACCAGCCCTGGCTGTGCCCATTTGGGCAACCCGGGCTAGCTTCCAAACCTGGTTTGCCAACATGGAAGCACAGTGTGCTTCTACTGAGTCATTGGGCAGTGCCCCTCACACCTTGGGATCTTAATGCTGTTCTTAATACATGCCGCAGTCTTCCATTTGAGCCTCTGTTGCAAGTTCATTCAGTCCATCATGACATGTTTTTCTAGTAGTTATTAGCTCTGCTAGCTGGATAGGAGAGCTGCAGCACTCCCGTGCAAGGAACAAGAACTGTGTCTGATATTCTATTAAGATAAGGTAGTGTTGCATACAGTTTCTTCTTTTCTTCCTATAGTTCCCAGTTTCATTTTGACCAATATATAAGCTTTCCTTCTTTCTGTTCAAAGCATGGGAGTGCCAAAGAAAAGAAACTGAACAGGCTAAATATTCACTGAGTGGTAAAATCATATCTTAAAACAGCAGTGCAACAACAGAAGTTTTTTCCAAAAAAAAAAAAAATAGTTTCAGCTATAGTTCAGAAAAATATTAGCATACCTGTCAAATGTACTTGTCTAGATACCTCCTATGCTGTGTACTAGTAGACTTTTTTTTTATTTTTTTATCCTAACCCTTGCCAGGTCTACAATGCTGTTTCTATGTAAAATGTCTTGAGAAAAAAATCAATTAAAACATTTATAAAATACTCAATTTGTGGTGGATTTAGAAAATTGTACAACCAACTTAAACTGGAAGATGCCTGGAATATTTTATAGTTAAAAAAGGGAGGGTCAAATTTTTTGCCCCAGTTTCGTTGCACTGCTGCCTTAAACAGACGCTTTTGTCCTTTTGGAACTCTAATAGCCTGTTTGGGTTCTTTAAAGCAGCAAAAAATGGCCAGATAGCATCCAAGGCAACCTTGGCCTATATGGCAGTGAAGTTGTCACTGCCGGTTTGTTCCAAGCGCACATTGTACAAGGGCTATAGCAGCCTCTTGAGCAGAAGCCTCAGTATCTGACTTGTGCAAGGCAGAAACCTGGTCCTCGCTGCACACATTTACAAAACGTTAGACTGGGCCCTCTTGAGTTCTGTTGATGCAGCCTTCCATCATATGCTGCTGCAAGCAGCAGTCAGCAAAATCAAAGGAATATTCCCTCCCTCCCAAATTCCTTTGGTTAGTGCTTGCTTATTACGTCCTAGACATAAATGACTAGCCCAGTGACACTGTGGCATGACACAGATGAAATTCAATCAGGCTTACCTTAATGTCTTTTTCTGTTACTTTCAATGTTGTCACTGGGACCCACCTTAGTGTCTTTAACTCTAGAGAATATTCTACAACTGAGATTTGGTTTGTCTTTAGAAATTGTTTTTACCAGACAAATTGGTGTTACTTGTTTCTGGCACATAGTGTTTTGCGCATCGTTATTTTATTTATAGTTCTCTGACGAGAGTCCCATGTGTAAGCTGCCATTGCATAAATTTTATGGGATATGTTGAAGAAGGTATTTTGACACTTTGAATCATACGTAATATGATGGAGAACCACTGCTGCCTTAACATTCCAGTATGGTAGACCTGTGAATTTCTGTATTTTTTAATTTTTTTTTGCATTATTTGTTTATCCCCTCCTACATGACCCAGATCTGCCTCTCCCTCAGGCCGTCATGGTCCCAGACAGTCCCCTACTAACTCCCTTCGACCACCACTTACCTCACATCTGCAGCCTTCGACGGGGTAGTCCGTTGTAACCCTTGCACTGGATGGGTCCCCACTCCTCCAAGGGGGAAGGCACTGGCGGTGGAAACCAGCACACTATTATCTCTCGGTCCTGGGAGCTGCTGAGGTGTTCCGTGGCTCTCAGGAAGTCTTCGTGGATGCCTGGGGCCAGCAGCCATCATCCGGCTAACTTCCGGAGGGTTTTTCCATTTTTCTTGTCCCCCCTTTGCGTCGCTTCATGTAGTGCCTCCAGTCTCCATTGGGGGCCGCTGCATGAGCGAAGGCAAACCCTAGCCCACCCCAGGATAGGAGAGCAGTCCATCGGATGCTCAATCCTGTCCTTCCCCTGCCGACCCCTGATGACCCGAGTCCATTCCCGAACCCAGGTCGCCGGCGTGGGTCGAGGTAAGGCACCAGCGCCTCAACCCTCTATGCTGCGTTTCTTTATTTTTAATGATTATATAAGTTAACCAATGTATGGATTAGCTACTGTTACTCTAAAGCTGTGAAGGATTTATGACTGATTAAAAGCAGACTGTCGTGAATGGGGAGGAGCCAGTGGTTCCATGGTGTTGTCACAGCTTTGGGAATGTGTTGCCATCTAATATGTGAGCTTGTATTACCCAGCAGCAAATGATTGTGTCGGTGACAATATTGGAACTAACAGAAATATAGTTACGGCCTGATAGAATTTCTTCTTTGTATTATACTGTTTATGTGCACGTACCTTGATATAGACACTTTTATTATTTTTGCTGTACATTCCCTCATGTAACCCCATCCCCAGTTTGCATCAAGAAATTAGCTTTTTCACAGTCTGCCTGTCCTGATCAACAGATTATAAAGTAAATAAATACAAGAAGGGAAAGGTTATGAATTGGTTTGTATTTTTTGAACTTGCCTATCACAGATTATTTTCAAAGAACAAAAGCACAATGATAAAAACTGGGCAAACTTGTCTGGTTGTAATTGCAGTAGATTTACAAAAGCACACAATTTTTCTGTAGTGCTTTACATTGTCAATGTGGAGGTGAATTTAGTACATGTCGGTGATGTGCACCCCCACTGGAGATAGTGGTACAGCCCAACGCTATGACCTCGGTATAGAACCCTGGAACATGAACTTTCCAAAGGCAGCAGTTATTCCAGTTTTGAGTTTTGGCTGTTCCACTTGAGGGGATAGCAGCGTAGAAATCACTGGAAGATTTTTTTTTTTTTACTCTGTTTCTTAACCCTGGCTTCCTGGTTGGCTATTCCGTCTGCACTTCCGTGTCTCCAGCCACTGTCTGGCCTGCCCCCAGCTCCAGTTAGGGCCCTCACCTTCTTCCCCCACGGTGGGGTGATGGGGAGCCCCCAACTCTCCCACCATATAGGATCCAGTTCCGGTGATGCCCCCCAAAGCTGGGGCGCCTGTTGATGGCCATCAAGCCACCGCGACCAGGACGCCTTTTTCACCTCCATTTTCTCCCCAAGAGTAGGGCATGCAGTGGCATCAGGGTAGGGAGCATGCACATGTCTGCACACACTCCTCCCGTGCCTGCTCCACTCAGTTGCTACTTGCAGCATTGGTGCTCTGTTCCCCAGCCACCGCCAGGGGTCAGAGGCGCACCTACTACTGGATTCCCCACTCCACAGAGAGGGAGAGTAGTCCCTCGGATGCTCTATCCCTCTCCGCCCCTGCCGACCCGTGCTCGTTCCTGAACACGGGTCACTGGCGTAGCGCGAAGTAAGGCGACTAGCACCTTAGCCCTCCGTGCCACCGGGCCAGCCAGTCTCTGGATGATTTTGAGAGTCTACTTCATATTTGTTGTTGTTTTTAGGAACTTCGTGTGACTCTGAGGCAGGTACAGGATATCTGGTGACAGGTGGCACCCCAAAATGTAGAAATTCATGCATGTTAAACTGAGGCTTTCAAATTGGCCTACCTGACAGTGGTAACTCATTATCAATGCCTACAATGTCTGAATGATGACCACATACCATTAATTGGGTGTTTTCATATGCTTAGGTCTGCCACAGAAATTTCAGCCTGGTGTCTCAGGTGAGTAAAGGGGTTTTTGTTTGTTTATAGAGGACTTAGGCAGGAGTTAGGGTATCTGGACTGTCCACCCCAACACACACATACACACCTCTTTCAGTGACTAGTAGTGCAGATCCTCTTTTGTGCTTCTCGTTTTGGCTCTCGCTTGGATTTTTCAGGGTGGGGGTCCTGCTTGTCTTTTAAGAGAGTTTTCATTTTTTTCCCACAACACCTCAGGTGAAGAGAGTGACTCAGGGTTTGATTTTTTTTTTTTTGACAAGACAGTAGGGTTTTGCCTGCACTGTAGGGCTGACTGCTAGTAGTTTGTTGGATACTTTTAGGACTGTTGGGGTCTTCTATTTTTGGACCCATCTTACGCATGATAAACAGTTTTCCAGTCCATGTGTTTTTGGTCTTTTTTGGGACTAAGACAGGTCCATTTTCCATCACTGTAGCTCTTCATGCCTTTTTTTCAAGCCAGCGTTCAGTGGTTTCAGCATGTTGTGTGCTGTCTGAGATCATTCTCCACTAGTAGACAGGGGTGGACATATGTGAGCGCCGGCGTTGTGTGCTCTCAACTTACGGATGTCACGTGAGGTTTGAGTGATCTCATCATGCATACGCAGAGGTGTCTTGATAAACACGAATGGAACCCTGCTGAAGGCACTGTTTTCTTTGTGGGCATAATGCTATCAAGCAGATTGTTTTCTTCTGGGTTGGATAGAGGTTCAAGCTAGCGTGGATTTACAGTGGGTACAGTTTTCTTCTTGGTTGGACAGAGGTTCAAGCCAGCATGGATTTACAGTGGGTACAGTTGTGTGTGCTCTCTTTTCCCTATCTCTGCGTAAGGGTTTCAGTTATCTAAACTTAGAGAATTACTTTCCTCAACATAAGGAAGGCACAGAATATTTTTGAAAGCATTTATTTAAAAGGACAGGGGCTAATGTGAAGGCAGTGGTTAAGTTGTTTCTGGCACCACAGCTTATCTCAAACAAATCTGATTTTAAGATGCTGCCTTTTTTTTTAACCTACTGCAGCCTTTTGGACGTTCCAGACAAAGGGAGTTCAGGATATAGGAGCATTAGATGTGAACCTCATTTTGTCTGCGTTGACACTGCCCCCGGAAAGTTTTGTTTCAAACTTGCTTTGTAACCAGATAATAGATCTGGAGTTGGCTGGTGTGGACGATAGAAAGTTATCTACTTAGGCACAAGGTGAGATATTAACCTTTCTAGGAGGGCTACAAAAACCAGAAAGTCCCTTATGTAACAGATAAGCCCTAATTCAGTGTGGGCAGACACTTCATTCCTCTGGGAGACTGCAGCCTTGCAAATGGTCATGTGAAGAAAAGTGGTCTTGTTATGCAGGCCAGCCTTGGTGGCTGACTGAGCTAGTCTTAGGAACAAGGTACACATTTTTTATAATTTTAGGGCATTATTTTAATGGGTAAATGCCCTGTCAGAAGTCATACTGAAGGACTCACAGGGATGAATGTTCTACATATCATTTCAATGCCTTCCTATTTTGTGGAAGACGCAGTTGTGGACAACTTGTGTATGTCGGCCTTGCTCAGCCTTCTCTATATTGAGAGCCATGTGGGGCTGTTGCACCACTAGCCTGTAGATAAGACATTTAAGATGAAACCATATAATATACCTTTTCTCTAGAAATTTATGATTCAGTCCAGAACTGGATAGAATTTTCAAGGAAATCCTGGATAAGAAGGGAAGCTACTGGTGTCCTGGCAACAACATGTCTAGTCCAGGCTCAAGAGGGCATAGTTTTGGCCACCTCAGGCAGGCGAGTGGCAGTTTGTTTGGTACCTGGTTAGAATAGCGCTACCAGAATAGCACAAGGAAAGGGAGCAGTAGTCTGGATAGTGCTGCCACGGACAGTGATAGGGGATTGACAGCACTTGCAGTAAGCACACCTCTGGTCACTGTCTGTGGTGCTGTCACAGGACAAGGGCAGCAGAATTCTGGAGGCTGGCCGAGCTGCTCCCGTGACATGGAGGGCTGAGGCATGGAGCAGCTCGGCCGGGTGGCAGTGGAGACCAGGGTTCTAATGCTGGTCTCCCTCAGTTTTACTGCTTCGGGACTTAAATTGTTTTACAAGGGGCCATGGAAACAGTATTCCACGGCTCCACAAGTGACGGCATTTTTACAGAGCGGTTCTTGACCACGCTATTCTATCTGGCTATGTTATGACCCAGTGCCTTTTGTTTGGCCTTTTGGAATCTTAGTATCCCGAGAAGTAGGAGGTGCAGGCAGAAGAGGCAGATCTTTGCTTGAAGAAACGTGGGCCCATATCTCCCGCTGTTCCCATGGTGGAAAACTGCAGAACTTTATTCCCAGTTATGGGCTTAGACAACTATGGATGTGTGGGTTCTGGAAAGTCTGGCTTTGGGCTAAGCCATAGCATCCTCCCCCACACCCGTCCCTCAAGAGATTATTTTCTGTAATAATCGCCCCCCAAAACCTAGTGGAAAAAAAAACAAACTGTAAGCCAAAACTTGGACCACCGAATACAAATAGATGCAATCACCCAAGCCCCCCCTTACAAGAGGGGACAGGGGTTTTACTTGGTCTATTTTATTGTTCCCAAGAAGTCGGGGTGCTTCTACCTGATTGTATACTTCAGGAACTTGAACAAGTCGGTCCAACACACAACGTGCGAATGAAGTCCCTGCGGTCCTTCATCCAAGTAGTCAGAACTCTGCAGAATGGTAGTGTGTTCCTCCATTCATACATTAACAAAGTACTACAGGCTTGATGTTTAGAGCTCTGCTGATGCAGCCTTCAGGTGCAGTGTGTTACAGGTGAAACAGTTATCGCATGAATCTAGTAGCTTCCCTTAATGTTCCCCCACCCTAATCTGAATAGATATTGCTTCTTAGAACCCTTGTGTACTAAATTCCTTCCACCATTGATAACATGGAGTGATGCAAAAAGGTGAAATTCCATTCATACTTACTGTAATTTTCTTTCCTGTCAGCGCCAGTGTTGTCAGTGGTGCCTCTCCCTGGAGCTGTTAGCTGCTCTGGAGAATATTGTCTAATGTATATAGATGTATTTTTTTATTTACAATTTTTATGTTTTTCTCCTCCGTCCGGGACCCTGGCAGACACGCGCATGGAGGTGCACACGCATACTGAGGTACCAACTTCGGCCCTTCTGCCCCACCCCTGGCAGTTGCCTGCCGCCCCTTCCACCTACCCTTCCCATTGGACCTCCACTCGATAGGAGTGGAACTATTTGGGGGGCAAGCAACCTCCCTGGGAGAGGAGAGCTGCCTTTGGCTGCTCAATCCTGCTCCCTTCCCCCCTTCCCCAATGCTGGCTCCCTGATGACCTTAGGTCGCTTGCCGAACCTGGGTTTCCAGCGCAACACGAGGTAAGGCGTCCAGTGCCTCAGCACATTGCGCCACCAGGCTGACTTGTTTTTTTCAAATGAAAGATATCCGCTGCGTTTTTCAGGTAATAGGGATTCAGTTATATTTGGGCTTCACAGTATATATAGGAACTGTATAATAAGCCAGTGGCTGATATTTCTGGAGTTATGGTTGTTTGAGGAACCTGTAGGGGGTTACCTTTACTTGTTAGTCAAGTTTTGATTATTTTAAAGAGCCTCGAGGAGAACTTTGAAAAACATAATATCTGGACACAAATCCGCATATATTTCTCATTAGCTCTGTATTTCTTAGCTGCCCTATTTATTGCTAAGGCCATATGTTTGGAAACAGGATAGCTGTTCCTTGAGGGTTCATCAACTCCTATTGCTTCTTCCCAACCTGGTGTCATAATACTCTGACTGTGACATCACAGTTATTCCATTGGCAGGAGACTGTAATGTCACAACAGAGCATTATAATTTCATGTAGGGAATGCGCTAAAGAGGCAGATGAGCTCTAAGGGATAAAAATCTTGATCTTCCCTTGTCAGTCTTCACCATTCATTACTGCTTGGGTGTAAGCGGGCGTACCTGGGAGTTTTTTTTTTTTTAATTTTTGGAAGAGGAGTCAATGCTGTGGCGCCGCCCCAAGAGGCCTTTTCGTGGTGTGAGGGGCCGGCCATTGTGTTTCCAGACTCCTCCTTCATCCAATTCTGTTTCTCCAGCCATCGAGGCTGCACCAGCTGTCGAGAGTTTCAGTACAAAGTCGCCCACTAGGCTTTTCTCGACTCCGTCGTTCCTTGAGACTGTCTGCGACTCCTCAATCCCGGTTCTATCCCGACGCTGGTAAGTTTGTTCCTTTTATTTCTTGATGGCGCCGGGAGCTTTTTCTGTGTTATATTTTATTTCGCATCATGTCCGGTTCGTGAGCTAAGCCTAAGTCTAAAGCGGGCCATGCCCCCATGCGTCGGTGCTCCTGTGGCCGGCATTTCTCCATGATGGGCCAACATGATGTCTGCCTTCAGTGCCTGGGACCTAACCATGATATGGATAGATGTGACACCTGTTTCTCGATGGACCACCGTGTTCTCGAAGTCTGCGCATTCAAAATCAGCAAGACCCTGCCGACTTTTGGAGGACGTCGTCGCTCTCGGGCCTCTCAGGCCAGGTCTCTAGACCTTTCTTCTGGGTTCCCTACCAGGCCTATACGGTCTGGTGAGGAGGAGGTCTCCTCATCTTCAAGCCTTGCCGAGGAGGAGGCCTCTTTCACGGTGTCGGAGGAGCGTCATGGGCCCTCCCGGGGTTTCTGGGTCCGGCATTGGTGGAACCGCGACATTGCCCTCTGGTGCCGTCTCGGATCCCGGCACCATTTGCGGTGCCGGTGATCGGGGCAGCACCATGTTGGTTTCTGGCGTCGCGGGTTCGGTCAGCTCCGTTAGCGGCACCGTATTGGGTTCTAGTTCTGCGGGCGGCACCAGGGACCTAGCCGGAGCTGTGGGCGGATTGGGGCCGGGCTCAGGAGCTGCCAGTGATGCGCAAGGATTACACAGCATCGTGCTTGACTCTGGTGCCACTAGCGGTGCCGTTTCTCAAGGGACTCTTGGGGTGGCCAGCATCGAGGTCCTTCTGCTCGACTCCTCGGAGGCAGATGATTCAGAGGTTGACCCGACTTGGCGCCCCGATTCTTTGGAATCAGAGTCATTTCTGGAACACAGAGTCAGGCGATCCAGTGTTCCCATTGCTGAATCCTCCGATCCATCTTCCTCCGAGGATCTTCAGGCTTGGTGTGGCCTGGAGTCCATCAGGGAGGGTGGTTTGGAGTCTAAGGAGCGGGCTGTCTCCTCGGAGGGGGCTGTGGCTGCTGCCATTTTCCGGTGCTGCCGCACCTTCTCAGGGTGGACTAGGGGTTTTGTCTCCAGGGCCCTCCCCAGGAGGCCTCAGGGTTGATGTAACCTGTCGCTGGGGTCGAGGAGGAGGGCATCCTCAGAATCTGAGGGGTTGAGGGGCCGGGGTGAGGGGCGTCGAGTTCCACCTTCCACCCCTCGGGGTGCAGGGAGGAGCCGAAGCGCCAAACCCCGCCTCTCCCTCTTGGCAAGGCAAGGCAGATTTTATTTAAGTGACACCCATCCCGGGGGCTCTGGGTGCCGAACATTTAAAAGAAACCAAATACCATACATTCTAAATAAAAATGTAACAATATCACAGATATAACACTATATATATTTTATATATATATATATATATATATACACTCTGTATATATAGTAGCTTAGGTAAAGAAACCAAAGCCTGAAAAGCCAGTACTAGCCTAACATAGTTTCTCAAACAGCAAGGACTATAATGCGCAATCCAGGAAGGCTTGATTATATAAGAAGGTCTCGAGGCGGGCCTTAAAAACCTCCACAGAAGGGGCCCCTCTCACAGCTGGAGTAAGCGAGTTCCACAGGACGGGAGCGGCGACAGTAAATGTTCTGTCGCCAGCTGTTTTTAACCTTGTACTGGGAATCGCGATGAGGCCCCTAAAGGAGGAACAGAGGGGGCAGGTCGGGACAGCAGGAATGAGAAGGTCCTTCAGATAACCAGAGTCCAGGCCATGTAGGGCCTTAAAAGTGAGCAAACCCATCTTGAGGAGGACTCTCCACCTAACTGGCAGCCAGTGCAGTTGACGCAGGACCAGAGTGATATGACAGTATTTAGACTGTCCAGTCAACAACCTAGCCTCCGCGTACTGCACCAGCTGCAGTCGGCGCAGGGTACCCCCAGAGACCCCGAGATAGAGCGCATTACAGTAGTCCAGCCTGGACATCACGAAGGCATGTACCAAGGTGGGGAGGTCCTGCGGCGGATCTAGGGGCTTTATCCTGGCAATATTCCTCAGATGATAAAAGCTGGTATGGACTGTGGAAGACACCTGAAACTCAAGTGTCAATTCACTGTCCAGAATAACACCGAGAATTCACTGTCCAGAATAACACCGAGATCCTGGTGGTACAAAGCCAAGAAAAAGCCCTGTCTCCACACCAGAGGCCAACCTATCACACCCTCTGTTTGACTCCACCACCAGTGAGGCAGCTATTAAGCACTTCCACTGCGCGAGATGTTCCAGGGGCGAAGGAAAAATACAGCTGGGTATCATCAGCATAACAGTGACAATCCAAGCTGTACTTCTTAATGAGCAGGGGCTGCATGTACACGGCAAACAACATCGGTGACAAGACCGAACCCTGGGGAACCCCACATAACAGTTGGCCAGGGGAGGAGGAGAAATTCCCCATCACCACCCTCTGCCTCCTGTTGGATAGAAAGGACTGAAACCAGCAGATGACCGTGCCAGCAAGGCTGCAGAATTCCCTTAGGCGGTCAAGTAACACCCGATGTTCAACCGTGTCAAATGCTGAAGAGAGAGATCGAAGAGAACAAGAATTTTACCCGCTCCTCGATCTCTAGCCCTAAGGAGGTCATTATGCACCCGAACCAGTGCAGTTTCTGTGCTAGGCCTCGCACGAAACCCAGACTGGAGCGGCTCGTATAAATCATGGGCCACGAGATGCTCCTCAAGCTGAAGCGCCACCACTTTCTCCACAATCTTACCCAAAAATGGAAGACTGGAGATACGACGATAATTCGCCTTGATCTCAGGGACCAAAAATGTTTTTTTTCAGAAGGGGTCTCCCCAATGCCTCCTTCAAGACATCAGGAAAGACCCCTTCCGACAAGGAACACCGGACAATCAAGACAAATATCGGGCCAACGGAGTCAACACATCTCATTAAGAAACAAGTTGGCACCGGGTCCAGTTCACAAAAGGTGTGCTGAAGTTTAGAGGCAATCTCAATGACCTCAGCCACCTCCACCAATCTAAACTCGCCCCAACCAGGCGGAGAGCTCTCTGGGAGCCCATAGTGACCACTGTCGGCCAAAGTTTGACTGACTGGCAGAACCCCCTGCCTGATGGCGGACACCCTGTTAGAGAAGAACCGGTCAAACTCTTCACATAACGCATTAGAAAAGGCTACCTTTGGCTGTAGACAGGAAGGGTGGAGAAGCCTGTCCACAGTCCGAAAGAGCATAGCTGGTCAGTTCCTCCCAGCAGCAATCTCCCTGGACAGGAATTCTGTCTTCTTATGGTTGATTGCTCCTGGTATGCACTATAGTGCATACGCAGGGCCAGTTTGTCCATCTCCAGGCCAGACTTCCGCCAGCAGCACTCTAATCTCTGACCCGAGTCTTCAACCCCTTGAGCTCACCATCATACCAAGGGGACCTCAAGTGAGAAGAACTGGGTCATACACGGACTGGTGTGAGGGAGTCGAGTGCACCAGCAAGCGCCTTATAGGCATCCACTGTTGCACACACACCCACATCGCATGCACCATCCACACTAGATAGGTCAGCTACCACCAGAAAACCCTCAGGGGTCAACCACTGCAAAGGGTGATAGCTGACCAGCTCAGCAGGGGGAGGGCTGCCGGGGGGGGGGATCCTGAACGAGAACTTCACCATATAATGATCGGACCAAATGACCCGATCAGTCCTGAGACAATTAATCTCAAGTCCCAGTGAGAACACCAGATCCAACATGTGGCCACCCAGATGAGTTATGGAGGAAACACCCTGCACAAAGCCCAAGGAAGACATCATCCGGAGGAAGTTGGAACCCAGCCAAGATGACTCGTCGGCCCAGACAGTGAAGTGCCTCAGCACTAAACATCTGGGGGCCTCCAACGTCTCACCAACCATGAAATCAGCCACCTACTAAAGAAAGTCTCCCGCCATCCCGGAGGGACAATAAATCAAAAGAATTAGGCAACCTGCGCCCAGACCCCCATGGATGGCCACACATTCAAATGAATGTGGTGTTCTCACTGGGTGTAGGGTGAAGCCTAGTTCGGATCTAAAACAGATGGCTACCCCCCCCCTTCCCCTGCGTCCCTGTGTTCCACTCTGAGGCAGTGCACCACAGTATATCCGGAAGGGACGGCGGCCTCTAAAACTGGGCCAGCATCATCACCAATCCAGGTCTTCGTAATGCAAGCCAGATCGGCCAAAGAAACCAAGTCTGCTATAATTGCATTTTTGTTTCTGACCGATCTGGCATTGCAAATACCGCCCTCAGGGGATTGATGGATAGTGCAGTCGCCTGGCGCACGACCATCCACTGGACTCAGATTCCCTACAATTTGTCTGGTGGGGGCAAAGAGTGTTCTCTACCTCTCGTGCAGTGTTATGTATTGCATCACATCAGGCTCACCATGCTGCCTACAGTAGGCATTCATGGTCGATGTTCTCCCAAGTCCTAGCATCAATGCCTGATACAGAGCAATCCAGACAAGCATTGCCCTTTCCGCTGTAGGCCTGGAACTGGCAAGGCACCAAGCAAGGGCATCCTATGACGCCAATGAGGTGGCTTCCAGGCTTGCAGGGACAGCGATCTGCATTAGGCGGATGGCATGGCTTCATCTATCAAGATTGTCACCCCTGGCCCGGCGTAGGGTGATCCGCTCCACCTTCCGAGGGACCCACCTCTTTTCCACCAGGGCTAGAAGGCTTCTGCAGGGGCTTCCTCCGTCTCCTCGTCTCCGAGGGACACCTCCTAGCTCTCCTCGGCCTTAGACTCCTGTCTTTAAGGCCAGGGTCTCTTCCTTCGGCTTTTCACCAGCAGCAGGCTGAGGATCTTGTTCCCTCAGGGTTTTCCTAGTTCCCCTTCGGGGGGGGGGGCTTGGTACTCACCCAAGCAGTAATGAATGGTGAAGATGTGGAAATTATGTACCTACCATAATTCTTGATCTTCTCTTGTATCTTCACCATTCTTTACTAATACCCGCACACCTTCCCCTCTCGGGCCTCCTTCTTCTGCGTCTCCTCCTCCCTGCTCATTCCTCCCCTCTCCTTTTCATGCAACCCCCCCCTTAAAAAAAAGCCAACATCTCTTGAGCCTTCCGTTCTTCTCTCAGAACGGACCCTCTTATTTGGTAGGGGTGAGGAACGAGTAGTATTTATTTCTATCCTAAGGGAACTCTTTCTGATTGCCCCGTGGGGTGACCTCTTGGCTCCTTCTTAAGCCATGTTGTTCAATTCACAGTTAAAGAAACTGTTCCTCTTGGTTCGGTTCCTTTTTCTAGATCCCCTCTGGCATGTCTAAATCTTCTGTTGAGCCAGCCTTTGCTAGTCAAACGCCGTCCTGGCGATCCATTGCCTTGATCTGGTGATCTGCTTTGCCTAACCTTCGGGGAGTCAGACTGAGTTTCTACTGTGTCCTTTTCGCGGGGGGGGGCCCTCTGTGGGGCTTCAAATCCCCCCCCCCCCTTACACACATCTGTGTTAGCACGAAACAGGGTGCTAGTGGGCTTCCTTCCCCTTCCTAGTTGGGCGCTCTCCTTTCAGAACAGATTTCTGCTTGGGCAGTCTGTGAGCTCTCAGCTGGAGTGTAAGGGGTTGGGGATAGTGGGAGGTGCAGAGAGTCTGTCTTTTGTGTACCAAGTTTCAGTCTTTCCTAAATGGGATCCTTGCTCCCTTCTCGGTCTCGAGCTTATGAGCCTTCAAGCCAGTCCTCACAACTTGGCAGAGCTTCTCTCTCCTCCCAATATCCCCTTTCTTCTTCTCTTTCTACCATATCTGTTCCTCCCTCGGAGCCATCCCAGGAGTGGGGCCTGCGGTCCCATAGGGTAGGTTTTCCTTTCCTGTCCTCTATCGACTTAGTCCTTTTTCAGTTTATATCCTTTCCTTTACCTATTCCTTGGCTCTCTTGCCTCGCTGTCCTTTTTTCTTTTCATTTTTTCGCCTCTCCAACTAACAGAACTGGGATGCTGGAGGAGTCTGCGATGACTAATGGCTGCCCATCGTGCACTACGTAGTGCGTCGCTGTTGGGGGAGGTGCCATCGGCGTTGACTCCTCTCCCAAAAAAAAAAAAACTCCCGTGGCGGGTGCATGCCTCCGACTTACACCCAAGCAGTAATGAATGGTGAAGATACAAGAGAAGATCAAGAATTACGGAAGGTACTTAACTTCCATTTTTTTGTGGGGATTTCTTTAGTAGTTAATATTGGAGAGGAGAAATCTATACAAGATATATGAAATTCAAGCTGAATTGTGTCTCAATATTATGTTTTCCAAACCATGAACTCATTTTCACAAAGGCAGCCATTTTGTTTCAAGGTAAAGCAGTGGATGATTCGGACTTCTAACAGAGCTGTTGGAAGCAGTGATCTCTGGGTTCAAGTATCTGAAAGAGCTGGTGCTCGAATGGCTCGTATGGTAATCCAGTCATGCAAGATACAGTAGGCCTGTATTTTTTTTTTATCTGTTGTTAGTGGGGGCTCACGGATAATGTAGGCCTGTGTCTTTTCTTATCTATTGTTAGTGGGGGCTCACGGATAATGTAGGCCTGTGTCTTTTCTTATCTATTGTTAGTGGGGGATCACCTGGCTATGTAAACATTTTGTACTGTGATATTTTTTTGGAAACTTCATGGATGCATGTGAACTGGAGTAACTGCTGCCTTTGGAATGTATGTGTCCCACGATTCTATGCTGAGGTCACAGCTTTGGGCTACACCACTTCCCCAATAGGGGTGCACATTACCCAGATGTATTAAATTACTTTCTACATTGACAACAATGGAGCTAACAGAAAAGAAGAAATTATGGTAAGTTTGAATGGAATTTCCCCTTTTATGTTGGTATAATGTATTTATGATAATTCAGTTTAGTTTTTAACCTAAGGGAAACCCAGTTATAATTCGCCGTTATAACCAGTGGGTTATAATGGTGAACACATGCCAGGTTTCCCTTGCTCTGCGCATGCGCCAGCCATAGCTCTTCCCTTCTTCAGCACCGGCCGCCATTCCTTACCACCGCAGACTTCACCGCAACTCAGACTCGGTGGTAAGTTCTTTAAAAATAAATTCATGGGGCTAACATGTTTTAAATTGGGCTGCTTTAAAAAAAACAAAACAGGAAAAAAAAAAAGATAACGTTTCTGACAGCAGGCACTTTGGGCCACAGACTGCTGAGACGGGACCGCAGCTGCACAGGGACGTCTTTTACATTATATAATTGCTGTGACGAAAAAATGATATCCAGCAATTGTATAAAATAAAACGTGGCGTTGTGTATAAAACTCAAATTTTACACACACCCTCAGTGTTGGATGCTTAAATAAACCCCTCGAGCTTCGCTCTCGGGGTTTATGTAGCATCCAACACCTCAGATGAGTGTAAAATTCTTGTTAAGCTCACAAGACCATGTATTATTCAATATATGAAGAATACAGTTATTGCCATGGTGAATTACAGCTGAGTAAAAGAGGGACAGAGTTATCTACAAGGGCTAATTGAAATGTAAAGCTAATCTTATCCTTTGGAGAGGGGATGGAACCAACATTTAGATACAGTACTGCATACCTTTTTAACACATGTATAAGAACATTCTAGCTACCTAATTTGCTAAAAGACCAGAAGAGTGTAATTATCTGGCCATAATTGCACTTCTGCAGTTGTTTAGCCTTTGCACCAGGTTTGGCTACAATATCAGTACGGCTTAGCCAGTAACGTGTTTTTTGTCTTCTGCTCACATTCCAAAGAGAAAATGATATTTTCTTATCAAAAATCATAAAAAAAACTTTGTTTAAAACCTTATTAAGTAAAATCCGTGTTTTTAGTGCAGTAAGACACTTCAGGGAAGTGTAATCATGGTCCGTAATTGCACTTTCCTCTTGTGTATTTAGAGGCACTTGGGTCAGCCCGAACCACTTGCAATGCTGGTAGCCCAGGTTCAGGAATGAGCCTGGAGTGTCAGAGGGTCGGCCAGTGGAGGTTGGATGAGCGCCTTATGGACAGCTCTCCTCTTGGGTGGAGGGCCGTGAACTCCCAATGTGTGATTGACATCTAGTGGAGACTGGGTGTACACCAGCCAGGACCACATTCTGCAGAAGTGGAGACGCAGCAGATGCCTGTGGGATGTGCATGGGAGCATGCACATTCACGCGCTGACATCACTGCATGTCCACGCCTCCGGAGGGGGACCACAAGCAGAAAACCCTTGGGGACAGCAGCAGGATAATGCTCCCAGGGACCCTCCCAAATGATGCCCCAGATGCAAGCCTCAGCTCGGGTTTCTGGTTGATCTTGATCCTCGGTTCCCCCACTGGAGTCCCACCACAGGAGCCAAGCTGCAGGCCTTCCTGTCTGGTTGGCTTGGGGAGGATGCTGGGTGGGCAGTCCAAGGGCCGGAACATCAGGTACAGCTCCACCTGAACCAGTGAGATAAACAAAATTGACAAAGGAAAAAAAAAAGGCAGTTGGAGCAAGCACCCCCCCCCCCCAACAACACACTCGAGGTTTGCAATTATTAGCCCGTAATTGCACACCCTGGCATGTTTTACTGTATGCTGATTGGATTGCCATGGAAAGTGCAGCCAGTTAGCTATGTATTTTGTCAGTAGTTATATAGTCATTTCCCTCAAATGAATTGGGCATGATTTCTTAGAACATGGAGATAATGCCTGTTTTAGTGCGTGTCTAACTGCAGAAAGATTATGAATAATAAATGAGGCCTTCTTTCTTGTGTAGCTTACCACCTTGAGAGGAGCAATATTAGAAGATGCCATACCATCGACAGCTAGACATGGCACTGCACGGGGCCTGCCGCTTAAAGAGGTGCTGGAGTATACGATACCAGAGCTGAACATCCAGTGCCTGAGGCTTGCTTCCAACTCACCCAAAGTCCCCGAACAGCTGCTCAAGCTGGATGAACAAGGGGTAGGTTGCAAATTGCACTGACTGTTCCACTTTAGGCTATTGAAACAGACATTCAGATGTGTAAAACATGGCACGTAATTCACCTTACTCATAAAGAAGTCAGCATTTATGTTCGTACATAACATGAATCCTTCCAGCCCTTCTGGTGTTAATGAACAGGCGTCATTTAAAAACAAAAGCCAGAGTGCTTGTACAATGGCTCAGGTGGCTCTGTGACTGCAATTATACAATGAGTTTCTTTCCTGGGACTTGTTATAGTTGTGGTTGAGGGGTTTAGAGACCCAGAATAAATATGCCTCATTTGTGAAATAACATTTTAGCACAGATTGCAGGCAATTAGTCCCTTTTTGATGAACACATCAGAAGCATGATGTGTACTGGGCTGTGAAATGGATGAGCTTCTTTGGACATTTTTATTCCATTTTATAAGCACAATAACACATTCCTAACACATTTCCACAGTGTGAAGTTAGGCTGTAATAAGGCCCCATCATGCCATGTTATCACACACACACAACGTACGTGAGTATTATGCTATAAATAGTATAGGGCTTGGCATGGATAGGAATGTTGCTTGCACAATTCAGATATTTTAAGAATTTTCATTTAGTGTACTGTATACATTCACACCACAAAAAAACTAATTAGATGTTTTGCATATCTCCCATCTTTATAAAAAAAACATGCTGTAGAGTGTATTGTGCCATCTGCCAGGATCAAGTGCTCTTATCACAAGTTCTGCTGTGATATCTTGCAGGATACTGCAGAAATTCAGTTTAATCCAATGGCAATTACTTTTAAAGGGAAACGTCAATGTAAAAACGTGCCCCACCTCAGTGTGAAAAAAGTAGGATTTTTTTTTTGTTTTGTTTTTTACCTCCGGTGATTTTATTTATAATTTATCTGGTTGACCCTGCCTCCCTTTCCACCAGCATTTCAAAATCCAGCACCCTGCACAGAGCCGCCCACAACCACCCACGGCTGTCCTGAGAATGACGTGTCATGCAGGGAGCAGCTGCAGGTCGGCCCATTAGATTTCTCTATAGCTGGAGCTTCTAATAGCTAATAGTTCCGGTTTGGAACGTACATATCATGGTACTGTACTGGGTCTCAGTATAGCACCAAGACATGTATATTCCAAACTGGAGCTATTAGAAGCTCTGGCTATATAGAAATCTGATGGATGGACCCAGTATAGCACTGAGACATGTACATTCCAAACGGGAGCTATTAGAATGATCCTGTTCTTGGTCCCTTTCAAATAACCTGCACACTTGGCAATGGTATTCCATGCTTTCCCCATATCCCTGGTATTCAGTGACCCCCTACATCTAGGCTGGCGGCCATTGGGCACATAGGTGCTGCTCACCTCCCTAGCTGGAAGCCATCTGCTGCTCACAAGTATTTTATCACTTTACGATCATATGTAGCGATATAGACACAAACACATGATTGATGCAGTACATGCTTTTTTTTTTTAAATGCTTTATGCCCCCTTACTCTCCACACCATCCACCTTTCTTCAGGGAGCCTTAGGCTGTGCGCGCCTCCATAGCTCCATCCTAGGTAACTCCTCCAGGGTACTGGTGGACCATCCCACCCTGCTGCAGTCCCCGGTGGGGACCCCCAATCCCCAAGTCCATGAGTGTCGTCAGGTGATACAACCCCCCGAGAAGTCCAGTTATGGAGTCTGGGGACAGCCCGGTCCCATCTACAGGTAGCTGGTGTGGGATTTTCTGGTTCTGCTCCATGGACGTCAACACTCAAGGGGGTCCAAGGAGGTGGAGCACGTTGAGATGTGCTGCCACTCCGGATCCTGGCTGACATCCTTCCACCCAGATTCATGCTGTCCTGCTGCACCTCCACCCAGGTGGCAGTAAAGCAGCGGGACATGCAGCCCACCCTCCCTGAAGGAGGAGAGTAGCCCGTCAGGTGCTCAGTCCTCCTCCCCCCGGCTGGCCTTCTAGCAACCCGAGATGCAGTAGTACATGCTTGTGGCATGAAGATGAGTCGAGGGTATGCACCGGCCACTGTACCAGTGGCAGAGTGGGGGGTTCCATGCTGTAGGAGAAGGGGTGGGTGGTAGTTGCCACCAGACACCAGGGATATTAGCATAGACATGGGGAGGGCACGGACTGCCCCTACTGAGTATACATGTTATTTTAATGGCACCAGAAACTGGATGAGGGGCACAGAATGCCTTTACTGAGCATACAGATTTTGGGAATGGCATCAGGAAAAGGATTTTGGGGGGGCATGGAAATACCCTTACTAATTTTACACTGACTGAACAGGATCATGGGGAGAGCTGATATAATAGTTTTTTCCTGGCACCAGAATTGAAATTAGCAGGAGGGATCTACTACAGAAAACTGTACTAGGAGAGGGTTTGCAAGAGTCAAGGATGCCTGATTTGGTGGGTGGGAGTATTATTGTGCATGTTGTTAAAAGTAGAGTTTTTGGAAGCGTTAACTAGAGCTGCACAGGCAGCCTACGATACCATCCACAACTATTCTAGTATGTCAGTCTGCTCTGTGTGCGCACCAGTGTTTGCCATGGTAACCCACTGTTCAGGGCACAAAGCACAGTAAGCAAAGGCCAAAGCCTGTTGGCACCGAAGTGCTGTTTTGACTATTGGGCCTCAAACATGCTTAAACAATGCAGGTCATTTAAGAAAGAGTACTGTTTTCAATTTGAAAAAGTAAAGAAAGATAAAGGTGGCTTGTCAGTGTAGAAGTTGACAGAAAATGTCTGGCACAGCCTATAGAAACAAAACGGTGGGGAGAGCAGCCTGGTAGCAGTGAGCCTATGGAGCGTTTGGGCAGGGTCAGCTTTGGCATATGATACTGATAGACCCATCCAGGCCCTAGCTGTCTCTCCCAGTGCCAACTCTAGTTGTGAGCCCTGTGGGCTCCCTCTCCAGCACTGCTGGTCATGCCGTAGTGTCTCGTTCAGGTGGAGACCTCCCCGTCACAGCCAGTGAAAGGTGCAACACCCAAGAACTCTAGACCTGACACTGGCTTTATCATCTTATATAGATGGTTGTGGCCCTATTGGAGAGAGTCATCTACATGCAACCCGTACCGCAGCCAAGAGCAGCATCTTGCAACCAGGACCCCCTAACTTGTACACAGACAAGGCATCAAACCACAAGTTGGGATAAAATAGGTATCACCCCTGCCAATTAGGGTAAATACCTGGCTCGGCATCTTAAAAGGGCAGGTGGTTAGAGCGCAAAATAACATTTATATTTACACCGAGTTCTGGGAGAGAGGTGCTAGGGCTATGCTATGTCTCCTGTTTGAGGGGGCCCATAAGCAAGTTCACACTGGGAAGCACAGATGGAATGTATAGTACTAGAAATGGGATTGTATAGTATGACTTTATTCTGACACAGATGAAAAGCAGAAAGGGGTGGTCCCCCAGGTTGGCACTATACATTACAGAACACACATGGCGCAAGGACTTCCCCAGAACAAACAGTTCTGGCTTTCTCACATTTTTCTCTTCCACAGAACTACAAACTGTCCATCCCTCTTTTCTAGGTATCTCAAGGACATTATTTTCCCATAGGTGTCTATTATGTGGGGGTTGCCACACACTTAAAAACACATTCCTCCTGACATGATGGGCGTAGTTAACATCCACAGGGTAACCTTTTATTTTTTTATTTATTTAGTTTTTGTTAACCAGGTAAGTGCGCTAGTCAGCAAGTGACTGTTTTCAGGCACGACCCGGGAGGTACAATTACAATACGCAAAGAGTACAGCCAGATTATTAAGACAACGAGTACAAAAAATGCAGAGAGAAATACATATGGCAATGTAACATACATTAGTAAACAAAAATATACTTTAGCACTTGATCATGGAACATACTCAAAAATGTGAATAGTAGAAGGCAGAAAATAAGAGAGGATAGGCATCAGTAGAAAGACACAAGGAAGGGAAAACTGGCAAAAGGGACGGGAGGGAGAGATTAAGTGGAAAGGAGGTGCCGTCCGAATCTCGGCAACAAGGTGAGGTACCAACCTGCGGCCGGGCCTATGGAGCGAAAGGCGGCAGGCGAAGAGAGGTGGTGGGGAGGCGGCAGTAGGCGGCAACAGCGGTAGGAGGTAGGAAAATACAGCGGTCTGGTGGAACCGATGAAGCGGCAGGCGAGAGTGAGGATGCGGTGAGAGGGGATAGAGGCGGAGGAGTTACGGCAATAGCGGCAAAAGTGTCAAAGTCAAGCCGAGCCAGTGGAACAAGAGGCGGCAGGGCAGGAAGGGGGTCGGTAGAGCGGTGGGAGTAGGCGGTAGTAGGTGGAGAGGGGTGACTAAGCACAGCCAGGAGGTGGGGACTAAGGAGGCATGGATGAGGTAGGAACAGGTAAAGGTGAGTTTGGTGGGGAGTGGCAAAAAGGGGGGAAGAGGATATAACAGAAGAAGGGGGGGAAGAGAGCAGCAGTGGGGTTAAGTGAGGAGAGGCTGTGAAGTGAAGATAAGAATGTCATGGAGTAGAATAGCGACTTACAATTGTCAACAGCTAACATTAGGTACCTTGTGCCCTTCTGGTAACCAGTTAGCCCTGACTGGCGTTTTAGATGAGAGTCTGCCCACCCTGGCCCCAGCTAGCCTCTGCCATTCCTTCTGGGTTACACAAATAGGATCCTTCAACCCCCTCAGATTGCTAAAGGCATCCACAGATTTAGTTCTACATTCAGCACATTATTGTGGTGAAAACTGGGGTCCTGAGTGGGTGTAATCTAGCCTTTTCTCTGGGCACATACACCACCAGCCAACTCCCTCTGAAACATTCCCATGTAGCTGTACTCACGGTTTGTTTGTCCCTCTGTTACATGCATGGACCTTGGAAGAAACGCATTTCTCCCCTTTTCTGGTAGCTTTCACTGAGACTGTCTCCATCTCTGATCTGGGCAGCTGGACAATCTTCCGGTCCCTCAGGGGGTTGCCCCTTGGACCACCTGGATCTCATAGTCCCATCAATTCTCACAAAAGTGACCCACTGGGGTGTCAGAAATTACTGATCTCCACCACTTTCTGTGGTACTGCTGTTGTCTCACATACTGGGATGAGAAGAATGACCAGAGGTCCTTCACCCAGCCTCAGGTCAGGCTGGCAGGTATGTTCGCATTGGGAGCTCCTCTCTCCACTGCTCCCACACTCAGACTCTCCATGCAACTGAAAACAACATTCTATGGACATGGATATGTTGTTCATCCACACTGTCTGGCAGGTTCCTTGCCGCTTTAAATCTTGCCGGAAGGTCTTCAAGCTGGCTCCTCCCACCCACCCGGGTAGTAAAACTCTCGGCTCCACCCCATGACGCCAGATCTTCCTTACCACTTGGAAGCTCGGGTTCCCTCCTTAACGCTCTGCGTATAGACTGGATCCTAATTCTTCGGTTCGCCCGAAAATAATTCTAAAGTTCTCAAGACTTCGGTCTAATTACTCCCTCGCGGCTGCGATGGACACATCGACTCCCTGATTTTGGCGGTGCCCATGCGGGCAGAAGATGTCCAGGACGGACCCGCACTCCACGTGCGTCTACTACCTCAGCCTAGATCACGACCCACAGGCCTGCGAGTTATGTCGATCGTTTTCGGCTAACGTCCTAGAAGACCGTGCTGCCCGGTTACAGCTTGGGCGCCCCGAGAAGCGCTACCCGCTGGTGAAGTCCAAGGAGGCCCGTTGGGCAGTGTCTGCGGCGGCTGGCTTGGCTGAGCAACTCGAGCAGATGATCGCCCTCGAGGAGGAGGCGGCCCAGGCCACATCCTCATCTTCCTCGGTCACGGCATTTATCCTGCTCTCTCTGGGATCCTCCTACACAGCTTCTTTTAAGGAGCTTTGCCAGTCCCTTTCCATGAAGGGACACTCTTCTCAGTCCAAAAAGAAGGACTCGAAAGGTAAGTCCCACCGTCGACGTTCGTGGGAGCGGGAGAGGTCCCCTTCCCCGGACAGTCGACACTCGACTTTGGTCGAGGTTGCGGCTAAGGCTGCTGGCTTCACGGTGTCCCCGTCAGGTCAGCCAGTCGAGACACCCGTCGATGCGGTCGAGATTTTTCTCGACCCTTCGGACGGGCTATCGACTGGTGAAGCCAACAACCCTTCTTCACCGGTTCCTCTGGTGGAGACCAAGGACTTGCCTGCATCTCCTGTGCTGGAATCCCCGGTCAAGACTCCCGAGCCGAGGGAAGAACGGGTGTCCTCCGCTCCCTCCCAGACCCACCCTCGGAAACACCGAGGGTCTCGGTCTCGGATCTCGTCTCGGTACAGCCGATCCTGCCGACATCGTCAGCCTCGGTCTCGGCATTGAGGTAAGCGGCTGTGCCGCTCGTCCTCGTCTTCCTCCTCTGAAGAGGAGAGGCTTCGGCGCAAATTGCGTCGACGCTATGAGGACTTAATGTGACAGCAGTTACTTTTGTCCTGGAACAAGCCAACGCCGTCGCCTTCCCCGGCCATCAAGTGGCTGTCACCCGAAAGGCCGAAACAACCCCTCGCTGTAGTCAAGGTGCCCAAGCCTGAGCCACTTGTTTGGCCAAAACCAGCTGCCCCACCGATTGTGGTGGAACCTCCGCCTCCACAACCGAAATCAGGGGCGCCGACCAAGGACTCTCGGTCGGGTCAGGGTCTGCCTCACAGGTTGTCGGTCACCCTCACTCCCGACCGTCCTTGGCAGTTGGAGGGTGGCTCAGGCCCCAGGCAGCTCTTCACGGACTCCTCGGAGTCTGACGACGACTCTTCCCTGTTTTCCAGGCCCCTTGACCTGGAGTCCTCCGGGGGGCAGTCGATGGACGAGAGCCCATCGTCGTTCATGGGTCTGCTTCGGCTCATCTCGGAGTCCACCGGGATGCAGCTAGAGCCTGTATCCAAGTGGGTCAAGTATCCCCTGACGGAGATACTGGACCGAGGGGATTCACCCACGGAGGCCTTTCCAGTGGCTGAAGCCATTGTTGGCCCAGCCTTGGAGCTCTGTCAGCGGCCAGCTTCCTGCCCTGCACCTTCGGCCAGGATGGCCAGGAAGTATGCGGTCCCTACCGGCTCTTTGTCCGGTTTTTCGGAGCACCCCTCTGCGGAGGGGTTAGTCACCGGTAGCGTTTTCCGGCGTTCTGGGAACGCTAGGGATGTGGATAAGCCCCCCGACAAGGAGTCCAAAAAGCTGGACTATGCCGAGCGCAAGGTGTACACTGCGTCCTCCCTAGGCCTCCGCCAGGCCAGCTCGGCCGTGCTGATGGCACACTTCTCCCATGCCCTCATGGGCTCCCTGGATGAGGTGATCCCTCATCTCCCGGCTGACCTGCAGACTACGGTCAAGCAGGTGCTGGATCAGGGAAGGGCAGTGGCGAAACAGCAGCTCCAAATGGCTCTGGACAGTGGAGACTCCTGTGCCAGATCAGTAGCGGCCGCAGTGGCCATGCACCACAGAGCATGGCTGAGGATATCCACCTTCACGGTGGATACCCAGCATAAATTGGCGGACGTCCCCTTCTTGGCGACCAACCTGTTTGGCCCTGGAGTGGAAGGCCACCTCCAGCGGATCGAAAAGTCCAACGCTACCCTGGACTCGGTCACCTCCGCCCAGAAGGACAAGGGCCGTCGTCAGCAACATAAGTCCTTCGCCCTTCTGCGCCTGAGCTGTCCGGCCCAGCAACACCAGCATCAGGGCCAGCAAGCTCGCGCTTGGCATCCCAAAGCCAAGCCTGTGGCTTCCTCTAATAGGAAGCAGGGAGGAAAAGGCCCAGGAGGTCCCTCGGCCGGCTCCTCCTCCAAGCCTGCCCAGTGACAGGTTGAGGGGTGTCGCCCCAGCCTCGTCACTCCCCCCTGGGTTCCCCCTGTGTGGGGACAGCTCCGCCACTTCCTTTCTGCCTGGTCCGCTATCACCATGGACTGCTGGATGTTGGAGGTGGTAGGAAAGGGCCTGCCTCTGGAGTTCGAGCAGGTCCCGCCCTTCCGAGCCGTCGCCCCTCGGGGGGCTACAGGGTCCGCAGCCTGTCTGTCGGCTCACTGAGCTGACATTGCCCTGCTCCTCGAAAAAGAGGTGATCAGGAAGGTGGCGGATCCTCCACCAGACCCAGGGTTTGTGTCGAGGTACTTCCTGGTCCCGAAACGGATGAGGGGGGCCGGCGCCCCATTCTAGACCTGCACGACCTGAACAGGTTCCTAAGGTCTCAAACCTTCAGGATGGTCACTCTGGCTCAGATAATTCCATCCTTGGAATGAGGCATGTGGTTCTGTTCTCTGAACCTCCAGGACATGTTCTTTCACGTCCCAATCCGTCCGTCCCAACAGAGATTCCTCCACTTCAGGGCAGAGGGATCCCTCTACGAGTTCCGGGCCATGCCCTTCGGCCTTTCCCTAGCTCCCAGGGTCTTCACCAAATGCATGGCAGTGGTGACAGCATTCCTGTGGCGCCGAAGGGTCCAGGTGTTCCCCTGCCTGGACGACTGGCTGATTGCAGCCTCCTCCAGAATGGAGGTGGAGCGGTCCAGGGATCTGGCCCTCCAGGTTTGCTCTCAGGTTGGCATCCTCATCAACGAGGCCAAGTCGGAACTCGTGCCAAAGCAGGCGATACAATTCATCGGGGCAGAGCTCGACTCTCTACGAGCCAGAGCACGGCTCCCGGCGGACAGGGCCGAAGTTCTTTCCTCCTTTGCCCAGTCATTTCAGGTTGGGCAATTGCGCCCTGCCCGGGACTTCCTGCGCCTCCTGAGCCTCATGGCAGCCTGCACCAGTGTGGTCCGTTGGGCCCATTGGTATATGCGTCCCCTTCATTGGGGGCTGGTTGGCCAATGGTTACAGCACTCTGATCCCTTGGATCAGCTAGTGACAGTGACCCAGGGGATGTGGAATGCCCTCCAGTGGTGGACCGTTCCAGCACATCTGCAGGAGGGCATCCCATTTGTCCGCCCAAAGCCGATGGTCTCTCTATCGACCTATGCCTCTCTGACGGGTTGGGGTGCCCATCTGGGGGAGCACAGAGCACACGGCCTCTGGTCCCCTAAGGTCGATGCCACATCAACCTGCTGGAGCTTCGGGTGGTTCATCTAGCCCTCACTGCCTTCGCTCCGTTTTTATACGGGATCAAGTGGTCAAGGTCCAGATGGACAATACCACGACCATGTACTACCTAAACCGCCAGGGCGGGACACGCTGCATGCCTCTGTGCAGGGAAGCTCTCTGCATTTGGTCCCTCGTGCACAGCCTGGAGGCAGATCTCCTTGCCATCCATGTGGCTGGAGCCTCTAACATTCTGGCCGATGCCCTAAGCCGGATAAGGGCTGTGTCTCACAAGTGGTCTCTCCTGCCAGAGGTAGTACAAGATCTGTTCTCCCACTGAGGCATGCCTCAGGTGGACCTGTTTGCCTCCAGGGAGAATGCGAAGCTGAGACTATTTCATGCCCGCCCCCCTCAGCAGGGCTCGCCGCAGGGGGACGCCTTCTCGAGGCCGTGGACCCCGGGCCTCTTCTTCGCCTTTCCCCCATTTCCCTTGATCCACAAGGTGCTTCTCAAGGCAAGGAGGGACAAGGCGCAGGTGATTCTGGTAGCCCCAGACTGGCCCCGCTAGTTCTAGTATCCAGATGATCTCAGTCTCAGCTCCAGGCTCCCGAGGCGTCTTCCAGCCCGCCCGGACCTGATCTCAGTCAGTCAGGGGAAGGTATTCAATCCGGACCTTCAGTCCCTGCACCTGACGGCCTGGTTCCTGAGCGGCTAAAGTTCCAGGCCTTGGGTCTTTCCGACGAGGTCCTCAACGTTGTTGAGGCGTCCCATAAGGAGTCGAACAGGAAATGCTACGCCTTTAAATGGAAGAGATTCTCCATTTGGTGTCAGGGCAAGGGCCTAGACCCTTCCTCCTGTTCCTTGGCTAGCATTCTGGACTACCTGTGGTCCCTTTCTCAGCAAAGGCTTCAGTCGACGACCCTCAAGGTGCACCTGGCAGCCATCTCTGCTTACCAGGCGCGGGCCAGGAAGCAGTCGGTGGCGCAGGAGAAGGTGGTCGGGTGCTTTTTCAAAGGCCTTGATCACATATCCCCTCCTGTGCAGAACCTCCACCTCTGTGGGATCTACTGCTGGTATTGGCTAAGCTCATGGGCAAGCCATTGGAACCAATGCACAGGTGTGACATCTCTCACCTGTCATGGAAGACCGCCTTCTTGGTGGCTATCATGTCAGCCAGAAGGATGGGAGAGCTCCAGGTGCTTTCCATCGAGTCTCCTTATCTGGTCTTCCACAGGGACAAGGTTGTCCTGCGCCCCCAACCGAAATTCCTTCCGAAGGTGGTGTCTGAGTTTCACCTTAACCAGGTGTTGACTCTGCCAGTGTTCTACCCCAATCACACCTCGCAGGCCAAATATAGGCTCCATACTTTGGACCCTAGAAGAGCGCTCGCATATTACAAGGAGCGGACGGCTGAAGTTCGGGGAGAGGTTCACCAGCTGTTGGTCACCTACGCTGAAGCTGTACCTGGCAGACCTGCAGCCAAGCGGACGATAGGCAGGTGGGTCACCTCCTGCATAGATCTCTGCTATAGGTTGGCGGGCATGGAGCCTCCCAGAGGGATAAGAGCTCATTCTTCCGCCATACTGCTGCATCGGTGGCTGCTTCCAGGGACGTCCCTATCCAGGAAATCTGCAGGGCTGCTACCTGGAAGTCAGCACACACCTTCATCACCCACTACCACATCGACCTTGAGTCACGCCGGGATGCTGGTTTTGGGGCCTCGGTTCTCCAGTCATTATTCCCAAAGTAGGGGGTGTGTGCCTTGCCTCCCTCCTCCCGGAGAACTGCTAGGAGTCTGCCAGACATTGCGGATGAACAACATATCCATGTCCCTAGAAATACAGGTTACTCACCTGTAATAGGAGTTCTAGGAGTGGTACATGTTGTTCATCCACACGACCCACCCGGCCTCCCCGGCTTCGACGCACAAGCTGGCTTCCAGCGGGCTAGATCTGGCGTCATGGGGCGGAGCCGAGAGTTTTACCACCTGGGTGGGTGGGAGGAGCCAACTTGAAGACCTTCCGGCAAGATTTAAAGCGGCAAGAAACCTGCCAGACAGTGTGGATGAACAACATATACCATTCCTAGAACTCCTGTTACAGGTGAGTAACCTGTATTTCTAAATTGTCCCTAAGCAGCTGACTCCACTGTGGCTCAGGCTGCTGCGAGAGTTCTAAGTGACCTCATTCATTTCTCACTCAGCATAGCTAGGTAAACAATGAGAGGTCTGTAGAGAGCTTCTAATAAACTCTCTACCAGCTGCCCACTACTTTCCTAGTCTAACACTGATGGGATTCTAGTAACCCCAGGGGACTGGGTGGTTACACACATGCTGTGTTACGGATCGATGCTCCCCTAGCCTGACTCGTATTCTGGGACATCGTCCATCCCATTGACTCTGTGTCTCAAGGGACCAGTCCTCCTTCACTGTCCTTAAGGAACAGATGTCTGTTGCTTTGGACACTGTTGCGATGATCAGAAGGAGAACTGCAGGTTGCTGGACATTCTTGTGTGACATTCCTCACTGGAAGTAGCCTTCTCTATTGCCCCTGTCATTCTGGGCTGGTGAATTGTCTGGATTTTCAGAACAGCCATCATCAGAGGGACTAGTGGTAGACACGGTGTTCTCCAAGGTAAAGGTGCAGGGTGAATGGAGAAGCTGTTGGACTAGGAGTTCAAGAAGCAGGACTACCTTGGCTGAAAGGACTGTGCTGCTGCATCTCTGGGCATCTACCAGGAAAGCTGCAGCTTAGAAGGCCAAGTATAGCCATGAGTTCTTCAAGAGACTCTCATCTCTGACATTCTCTGTGACGGGAGTCTGCTACATCTATAGGAGGTTCGTGATCTAAGGTTGATGATGGCTAAGCACCAGTTGCTGGTGGCCCTAAACACTGCTGAAGTATTGGTCTCTGCTGTGACTGCAGTGGTGGCATTCGCTGGTGTACATGGTAGTGGGTTTTGCCTTTCACGTCGGAAATACAACAACAGGTAGAAAACCTGCCCTTTACAGGGAGGGATCTGTTTTAGCTGGGGATTGAGGGCATCACACACACACACATTGAGAAGTCCATTATGACCCTGGACTTTGTGATGTTGGTCACCAACCATGGGAAACAGCCCAAGCCTTGGCCACATAATTCAGGCTCCTTTTGTGGAACCTATTGGAGCACACAAGGTTAGCAGTGGCAGCAGTATCAGCAGCACAGACAGCCACACCCTTCAATAAATTGGGATGTCCAGGTCAGTGCAGGGGTGTTGGTTCCTCTGAAGGTCAGTCCTCAGGTCACTGCCAAAGGCAAAAAGTGATGCTGCAGCTCCCAGTTGGGGGCTGACTTGCTCACTTCCTGACCCATTGGTCCGCTGTTACTTGTCCTGTAAGTGGTGGACTCGAAGTTGTCTGTGGAATTTGAGACATTACCTCTTTGTTGGTCTTGATCTCTTTTGAAGGATACACTGTTGCCAGAGTCTCTTCACACTGTGCATCTGGTGCTCATATTGCCAGGGGGCTGGTGAGCCATTCTCGATCTACCAGTGTTGAACAAGTTCAGTCACAGTTGGAAGTTTTTTAATTTTGTATTTTAGTCTTTGATAACCAGGTATGGCCTACTAGGCACCAAGTGCCTGTTTTCAGGGGCGACCTGGGAGCACTGGGCATTTAAGAGACTTGCTCAGAGTCACCCAGTATGCAAGTGGAGGTTGTGAGAATCAAACCCAGATCTGGTCTGCTGGATGTACCAAGCTCGTTACTCTAACCTCTAGGCTATACTGCCAGCCCATAGTTTTGTATGGTGCCTGCACCATATCATTCTATCTGTGGAGCCAAACACTTGGTTCTGCTCCCTGGACCTCCAGGATGCATACTTCCACATACCATTTCATCTGTAACACAGATGATTTCTTTGTGTTCAGTTGCAAGGAACTCTGTCAGTTCAGAGCCACGTTGTTGAGCCTGTCTTTGTCACTAGAGTGTACACTAAGTGCCTGTTGTTCATCGTGACCTTTCTCAGACCCAGAGGCATAAAGGCATTTCCATACTTCAATGAGTAGCTCATTATGGGGAGCTCATTTCAGGACATGGAGCGGCCTGAGGATCTAGTGATCCAAACATTCCTGAATCTTGGCCTGATGTTAGTCTAGCTAAGTCTGACCTCACCCCAAAGCAGATAGCCTCTTCACTGTAGTGGAACTAGACTTCCACCAAGTCCGTGCTTGTCTTCCTATGGGTGGTGAAGGCCCTGTCCTCCTTTTTCCTATCATTTTGGGTTGGGCAGTCACATTTGGCAGATGATTTTCTATCCTTCCATGACAGTGGTGCGTTCGGCCAGCTGGCATATGCGACCCATTCAGTGGGAATTGGGGCGCCAATGGTCTGTTGCACAGAGCCTTGAACCAGCCTGTCTGGGAGACCCAGCGATTGCTGGACGCAGTTGTTGGTGGCTGTTCCCATGGAACCTTTCTGAGGAAATACCATTTGTCTGTTCGGAGCACTCGATTAGGTAGACGATGGACTCGTCATTTGTGGGCTGGAGTGCGCATCTGCTGGACCATAGATTGTGCAGGTTCTGGTTGCTGAATGAGACTAGGCTCTACATTAACCTGCTGAAATTCTTCTTCACACAAACAGCTGTTTTAAATGATATAACCAATAAATTGAGGTATAAACCAAATGCACAATGGCCTGAGTCAAAATACACAGTTTATCTTCACTTGTGAAGGGGCAGTACTTTCATAACTCACTCACGGCTCTGCCACTTGTAGGTTGTGATGCCCCCCTCCCCCAAAGAAATAAATTGTATCCAATGATACTGTAAATATCTCATTTGATAATTGTGTGATTAAATTTGATTAAATCCAATTTCATTGAACACTTCTCTGATTTTTGTTGCTACCCATGTTTCTTTGATTCACAGGTCTGCCACTGTGGCAGTCTGTGGATATTGTATTGCTTGTATCATTTTGTCTGTCACTGTTTTGAAGGGATTTCTGGTCTAGTGATCTCTAGTTAAAAAAAAGTGCATTTGTCAGCATTTTTCAGTTGCTAAACAACAGTGTTTTTGGTTCATGAGAGCCAATCAAAAGTAGTATTCCACTGAATTCTATAATACTGAGAAGTGTCTGTCAGTCAGGAAATATACATGTTGCTTTTAATTTGCTTTTTAGCATTGGAATAAAGATGCTTTACTGTAGGACTTATCTAATAGCAAAACATTTTTTTTAATTCTATTTAGTTATATTTTGCAGTTTGTAAGCAGAGTGGCTTCTAGCAGAGGATGAAAGCAATCTGTCAAAGAGGCAGATAGAAGAACAAGTAGACTTACCTGACGTCTGGTGATTAGGAACCAAAGGGAGGGCTAGGATGAAGGAATCATTTTATAGGTTCATTGGGGCAGGAAGTGAGAGGATGCAGTTCCAGGTGATGTGGCAACAGGAAGTTTAAAAGAAACACTACTATGAGCGAAAGAGAGTTATGCAGAATGAGTCGTGCCACTTGTCAACGAGTTTAATTGCATTGCATTGGACATTAGAAACGAGGTGCTTGAGAGTAAGAGGGGCAGGAAACTCCGACTGACTAAGGTTTTTTACCAGGTTTACAGTCCACATACCTAACAATACGTACACATAGGCAGGAAGTTTGGGAGGGCCATTGGTTAGCTGCAAGGGATAATGTCCAGAGGGTGTTCTGGCACGTTGGTGGGTGCCCAGTTTGCCGGAAGTTCATGGTCCTCAGCCGTCCTTGGGGCTGAAGTACCTGCAGTAATGTCTGACCGTGAGGCAGTCACTGCTGAGGAGGACCTGCATTTGGTGGTCATAACGGAATCATGGTGCACAGATAAACACAGCTGGGAAGTGGCCATCCCAGGCTGCACCATGTTCCCAAAGGACAGGTCAGGGAGGAAAGGTGGAGGGCTAGTTTTATATGTGAAGGAGGGTATATGGGCCACTGAGATAAAGATGCAACAGGAGACAGTGAAAGGTTGGAGATACTATGGGTCAGCCTAGAGCTGGGGTCAGGGGCTGTTATTCATACGGGGGTGGTGTACAGGCCTCCAACACGGGGGGAGGATTTAGACAAAGCCGTAGGGGAAGCCATTAGCAAAATGGCCAGCAAGGGGGAAGTTTTGATTATGGAGGACTTTAATCTGCTGGATGTAGATTGAGGCATTCTGGCTGCAGCTACATCGAGAGGCAGGGCCATCCTCCATGCAAGGGACATTACTGAGGTAGCTGTTTGGGAACCTACCAGAGATAGGGAAGTGCTGAACCTGGTACTTACAAAAGAGATAGCATTGCTGACATCACAGTGGGTAGTCCCCTGGGTTAAAGTGATCATTGTACTGTGTGATTTAGCATACAGATAGGACAGGAAAATAACCACAGTAAGGCGAGGGTCCTGGACTTCAGGAGGGTAGATTTTAAGGAAATGGGAAACTATGTCTAAGAGAATGCCTCGATGGGTGGGGGCAGAGGGGAAGTGGAGGCTGAACGGAGCAAGATTAAGGAGGGTATAGCCCAGGCAGTGGCATTCTGTTTGAAGGAAGTGAGTAAGGGAAAGAGGAGCAGGAGGCTGCTGCAGTTCACCAAGGAGGTGGAAAAGGCAGCGAAGGAGAAGAAAACAGTATTTCAGAAGGGAGTTCTATCTGGAAAAATGGTGGGAGGCAGGAGGGTAAGGGCAGCTAAAGCACTAACAGAAGAGAGACTAGCTAATATATTTATTTTATTTATTTAGAGTCTATGATTACAAGTACCTTTGAGCCAAGGCTCTTTTACAAAGGTTTCACTTCAATTGAGGTAAAATACAAACATTACATAGAGTTGAGTAACAATGCAGAAATGGTGTACAGACATTTTTTAGCAGCTGAAATGCATCACATTTAGGGAAAGTGGGTACCAGAGGTGGCAGGGTAGACAGAGGTAGCTGAGGCTTGGAATGGACACAAAAAGAGCGGTGCAGCCGTGGGCATTTGTCAGGCCTCAAAAAAGTGCTTGGGGGCCAAAAAAGGAGACAATGCATTCAGATATGTGGGGAAAAGAGGAAGACAAGGGGCGGGGTAGTGAGAATCAGGAGAGCAGAAGGGGACTGCTCAGAGGAAGAGCTAGAGAAAGTGGAAATACTGAATGATTACTTATAGAGGCGGGCCAATATGGCCCCTCTGCACAGAAGCGGCAGTAGGAAGGATGCTAGCAACTATAGGCCAGTCAGTCTCACATAAGTGATGCAGGAGTTAATGGAGACACAACTGAAGGAGAGAGGTTTCTGGAGGCAAATGGGCTGCAGGACCACCATCAGTATGATTTCACGGGGGTCATGTCAAACTGATCTCAGATTTCTTTGACCAGTTCTCTAGGAAGGTGGAGCAGCGGACGTGGTCTGTTTGGACTTGGGTAAAGCTTTCAACATTGTGCTGCACAGGAGGCTAGTTAAGAAACTATGCAGCCTTGAGGGTGGGGAAGAAAGTGATAAACTGGGTATCAAACTGGTTAAGGGATAGGAGGCAAAATGTGGTAAACGGTAGCCACTCAGGCGCTAGGAGAGGGGCCAGTGGGGGTGCCATAGGGTTCGGTGCTTGGACCAGTCCTCTTCAGTGTCTTCATAAGCGACTTTGTAGAAGAGCTTGAGGGTAAGGTGTGTCTCTTTGTGGATATTACAAAAATCTGCAGCAGGGTTGTCACTTAAGAAGTAATGGAGAGGACACAGAGGGATCTGAGGAAACTAGAGCCAATGGACTATGGGGTTGTGACTGATTTCAGAGCGAGAAAGTGCAAGGTTATGCACTTAGGTCTGTGGAACCCAAATGCTCTGTATAAAATGGGGGAGTAGAGCTTACAGTCACCAAGCAAGAAAGGGACCCTAGGGGTCATCATATCTGATGACCTCAAGGTAGCTGTGCGGTGTGACAGAGCAGTGGGAAAGACTAGCAGGATGCCGGGGTACACTGGGAGAGGGATTTCGAGCAGGAGGAGGGAGGTGGTGCCATTGTATCACTCACTGGTGAAGCCCCACATGGAATACAGTGTCCAGTGTTGGAGGCCGCACCTCCGCAAGGACATTGGAAAGGTGGAGGCAGTGCAGAGGAGGGCGACCAAAATGGTGAGGGGGTTGCACGAGAAGTCATACGAGGAAAGGCTACAGAAACTCAACAGGTACTCCCTAGAAGAGAGGAGAGTGAGAGGAAACATGATTGAAACCTACAAGCACCTTGTAGGAGTAAACAAGGTGCAAGTGGAGGATCTATTTCAGAGAAAGAAAGGCACTAGAACAAGGGGCATGCAGTGAAGCTAAAGGGGGGAAGTTTAGGTGAGATATGCAGAAATACTTCTTTATGGAAAGGTGGTAGATGACTGGAACAGCCTGACAGAGGAGGTATGGGTAGTGTCAAGCATGCATAGGATAGGCACAAGGGGCATATTAGGTAGAGGAGCTGGGGAAGGGAGTGACACCTTTGACCAACCAGGGTCAGTGGTAATGGAATAGACAGAAACAAGGGGCAAACTGGATGGACCTAAGGGTCCTTTTCTGCCAACAAAACCTGTTTTTGTAACCCTCCACATTGTCAAGGCTGTTAACAGAATAGAATGATGGGCACGTGAGGATTCCCAGACAGCAGCAACTCTTTAGTCTTTACTGTGCCATTGAAGTGGAAACTACTGAAAAACTTCTGTAAAGAAAAATCAGCTTCTGGTTTTCTGGAGCTGCAGTTCTACATAGCAGGTTGGGGCTACCTGTAATAAGGAGCACCCCTAAATTAAAATTGTGCCTGTTAAGCTGCAGCTTTCAAATTGGCTAACCTGCTCTTCCCATTTCTGTTGCCTGTGCTTGGATTGAGGGCCACGTTTGCCACATACGTTAGGGTTGTATATTTTCAACAGGTCTCCAATTTCTTTATTAAAAAAAGAAAAAGGTGCCTCAGGTTAAGTACCTGTTTTTTTTCTTTGTAGGTTTAGTCTAGGGCGCGCCTTGGGACTCCCCTCTGTTTCTAGGTGGCGGTTCCTCTCCCCTCCCCCCAGTTTTTATGGTCTCTCTTGGTTGTGTTTGCCTGTCAGGTGTTTTTTTTGCTAATCTTTGAAGGAATATTTCCCCTTTTAATTTGGCTATCTGCCTCGCAGAGACATTTCCCCTTTAATTTTCCTCAGTTTAAAAAAAAAAAGGGTTTCTGAAGTGAGAGCCTTTTGTCTGTGGGTACTCTGAGTCTTTTTGGTGGGTTAATAGCCCATTGTTTCCACCCTTCAGGGGTTTTGCAGTTTTTCTAGGCTTCATTGAGCCGTGGAGCTTCCCACTATTTTTCCACCGTTCTCTGACCGTTGGGTGTGCGCTTCTTCTCAAAAGGCTTCTCTAGCCTCAGAGTGCTGTTTGCATGCCTGTGTTGTGCATGTGTGCCCCCCTGCATGCCAACATCACACACAGTATCATGACATCACGCACATGCACATTTTCAGAGAGTGCATGTGCCTGCACTTTCCCAGTGCTAGGTGCGGCAGCTCTGCTTGTGCAGCCCTTTTCTTTCTGGCGGTTAGCTTTAGGGGCCAAGGATGTACTTTTTCAGGTTTCTTTCCTTTTTCCTCCCCAGTTGGAGGTGGGGATTGTGGCAGTAGTACACTTTTTTTCATTTTGGGAAACAACTTCAGGTTTCGAAGCTTGGGCACCTACAGGGCAATTTTTCTTGGTACCTTGGCTTATCGGAGACCTCTCATTTTTAAAAGACATAAGACCAGCAAAAGAGTAATGTGACCGTCTCCTTTGGGTTCCTTGCCCCCACTGTGTTACTCAAGCTAATATGTCTCTTACAGTTCCCCCAGTCAAACCTCCGAGCTGGGGTGGGGTGCACGTTGTGTACCAGCTTGACAGCAGTGGCAAAGCAGAATTGTGTAAATGTTTCTTGTTGCTCTTAGGAGAGCTTTTGGGCCCTGGTGTTGTGCAGGACACCCCATCAGGCACACCCGACCCCTATTTGGGCCCCTCAGGTCGGGGGGGGGGGGCACACAGGCACGTCCAGGTGCGCCGCAGCAGGACAGGTCTGCTAATATGGATATGCAGGCAAATCCCAATGCTGACCATACAGAGGGCCAAGATGAAGATATATGAGGATATCTGGGATCTTGGGGAAAATCCTGATTCTAGGAAGTTACTTGATTGATGAGTGGATGAACCTTCTGAAGAGGAGGAGGAGGAGGAAAGGGAGTGGACAGAGCCAAAGGGGAGGATTCGTATCCCTCACCTGTTTGATATCAAGTCTTTGTCCTTTTTGATAACTGAGGCATGTAAGACATTACAGCTTAAGGAGGTGCAATCCGTGGAGGTATTGGATGTTAATACTATCCTGTCAACATCCTCCTCTTCTCCAAAATTTATTCACTGTGACCAAATCATTGAACAGGAATGGGCAGGTGCGGACCAAAGAAAATATCTGCTGAAACCTAAGATATCGTGTTTCCCTTTTTTGGAAGAAAATACTTGCAAGTGGGGAAACCCCTCTTCTGGCGGATAAGGCAGTTGATAACTCGGTCAGGCACACTATTGCTGTTGAAGTGTCTTTGGCCTTAACAGATTTGCACGACAACCGAGTGGATGCGTTCTGTAGTAGAGCTTTTACCTCCAGTGGCGCAAACCTCCACACTTCTTATGGCTCTTTTGTTGTTGCCAGAGCTTTAAACTTGTGGGTTACGACCCTGAGCGGCTTAGTTCTCCTTGATTTGGAGGGGGCAAGCATTTTGCAATTGGTATCCGTGGCCTCCACTTTCTTAGAGGATGCCACAGTGGAGAATTTACTTATGTCAGTTTGAGCTGCCCACCACATTGTGTCCGCTATGTAAGGAGTGTGGGTCTGACATTAGGTCACTGATCAGGCTTCAGAGACCAAGCTGTTTAACTTAGTCTTGGAGGGAGGCTTGTTGTTTGGTTCCGGCCTAGATGATATTTGAAAGATATCCAGGATAAAAACTGCCACCTTCCAGTGTCAAAGCAACAGCAAAAGGCTAGTTCAGCTCTAAAAGGTTAAGGAGGTGGCCTACAGAGGCAGTATCAAGGGGGTTTTCTTCCCTTTCAGAACTTCAGAAACCAGAGGCACAAAAGAGCCTGTTCTTGTTTCAAGAGCAATAGTAGCAGAGGGGCCCGGGCCCTTGCCCAAAGTCACAGTGTAGGCACAGGGCAAAAAGCAGGCACCTCACAATGAGGGTACGTGGGCCTATTTCTGCTTCCCTTTCTGGAAGACTGCACAATGTTTAGGCCACGATGGGCCCATATTACATCAGCTGCTTGGATTTTGGAAACTCTGGCTTTGGGTTATGCAATAGAATTTTCAACAGTTTCAAAGGACCCCGTGAAGAGGCAAGAAGTGTCTCAGACCATGGACCACCTCACTCAAATCGGGGCGATTGTTCCAGTCCCTCCCAGCGAGCAAGGACAGGGATTCTGCTCAGTCTATTTTGTCGTTTGCAAGAAGTGGGGGGGAGAGGGTCAGACCTGTTCTGGATCTGAAACACCTAAACAGGCTTGTTTGCCACATAACCTTGAAGATGGAGTCACTGCGTTCAATCATCTGAACTTTTCAGCTGGAGAATTATCTAGCTTCCATAGATCTGAGGGATGCACATCAGATGTTCCTCGGGTTCACAATCCTGGGACAGCACTTCCAGTACAGGGTGCTTCCGTTTGGGCCAGCCCTCGGAGTTTTCTCAGCAGTGCTTATAGGCCTGGTGGCTGAACTCCCATAGGAGGAATATCATGTCTATCCCTACCCAGACAATCTCCTCATTTGAGTGCCATCTGCACCATTGGCGAGGAAGTCAGTCAACAGAACTTTGGAGGTGTTGGGAGTCCTACAGCTAGGTAGTGAACTGGGAGAAGAGCCCTCTTGAGCCATCGCAGACCCTGGAGCACCTAGGAGTGGTGTTCCAAATGGACATGGGGAAGGTCTTCCTCTCACCAGCCTGGAAGGAGACCCTGTTGAGAGAGGTTCAGTGGCTGAGGAGTCAGTCATCAGCTTCAGCTCACCACCTTCTATGAATTCTGGGCCTCATAATGGCGATGATAGAGCTAGTTTCGTGGTCTTGCCTTCACATGCGGCCCCTGCAGATCGAGTTGCAGTCAGCCTGGGATATGACTTTGAAGGAATATCAGGCCATGATCCCCATTTCACCATGACTGCGGTAGTCTCTGAGTGGGTGGGTGAGTTTGAAGAATCTGAGAAAAGGGGCTCCCTTGGAAGTCTCCCAGAGTTGATTCTGACATCCGATGTCAGCCTGCTGGGTTGGGGGCAATCCTGGACCACATTCCCTTTCAGGGGACTTGGTCAGCACAGGAACAGCACCTACACGTAAACATTCTGGAGATGAGGTCTGTGCACCTTGCTCTACTTCATTTTCAAAGTCAGATGCAGTCAAAAGCTGTGAAAATAAGGTCAGACAATGCAGTCACAGTGGTGTACATAAACAATCAAGGGGGCACAAAGAACAGGGAGATGCTGAAAGAAGGCACCGATCTCCTGCTGTGGGTGGAGGAGAATCTTCTCCTTCTATGAGTAGTTCACCAGGTGGGGGAGCTGAACATTCAAGCCGATTGGCTAAACCACAAAAATGTCCATCCAGGTCAGTGAATGTTGGACCCGGAGGTGTTTGACCTTCTGTGTAAAGATACGGTCATCCTCAGATTGACCTGTTTGCCTCTAGCCATAGTGCTCAAGTTCATTGGGTCTTCAGCCACTACCTGTGTGCACAGGCGGAGGCAGTGAACACCCTGTCATAAGCGTGGAATTTCGGCAGAGCATATGCCTTCCCTCCTCTGCTGCTCCTCCCAAGGTCATAGCAGAATAAGGCATTCAAGAGGAAGCTTTCTTCTCGTAGCTCTAGAGTGGCCCAAAAGACCGTGGTTCTCGGACTTGGTGAACCTAGCTCAATACGCACCGTTTCACCTTCCAATGCAGGGGGACCTTCTCCCACAGGGCTGCATTCTGCATCCAGATCCAGGAGCGATACAGCTCATGGCCTGGCTCCTGAAATTAGGAGACTCCTGAAACAGGGTTTCTCTAAGAAGATGGTGGACACACTGATGGCTGGCAGGAAGATTTCCATGCCGGCAGCTAATATTTGTGCATCACTTTTTCAGCTTGGACCAAGGGGAAAAAATATCCCCCTTTATAAAGCCAAGGTTCTGCAGATTTTGGATTTCCTGCAGGAAGAAGTGGAAAAAGGTTTGGCCTTGAGCACCATGAGAGCTCAGATGTTAGTCACTGGAGTCTCTTTGGGTTTGTCTTTAGGGACTAACTGGGAGGTTATTTTTTTTCCTGCGGGCTGTCAGCAGGAGCTGACCTGTGTTACGTTCCCCTGATCCCCCATGGGACCTGACTCTGGTTCCGAATGCTCTTTGTAAGGAGCCTTTCAGATCACTTTCAGCGGTACCATTGGATGTGCTGTCTTACAAGATTTCTTTCTTAGTTGCTGTGTGCTTAGCCAGGAGACTGGCGAGCTCCAGGCTTTGTCACACAAATAACCATATCTTGTCAAATACATAGGACAAGGTGGTGCTGAGAGCAGTCCCGTCTTTTATTCTGAAGGTCGCTGTGGCCTTCCATGTGAACTAAGAAATCTGTCTTCCATCCTTCTGCCCTCAACCTACTCACCCAAAGGAGAAGCAGTTGCACAACCAGCAGGCCATTAGGACAAACGTAGATGGACTGCTGGGTTCAAACAACATGAAGTCTTGCTGTATTCAGACATAATGCAGTTAGCCCCAGCACTTGAACTGCCCCGGAGAGGAAAGAGTTAACTCTATGCAGAAGCATAGAACATTGAGCTCGAGCTTGGTTTTCAAATCTCTGTCTGTGGTACTTCTCACTGTAACAGTCAGATTCTTTACTCCGCCTAACAGTGAAGTCGCTCCGGAGATTTCCTCTGCTCGGTTCGGTAAAAGTAAAGCCCACTGGGTGTCAACACTGTACTGAGTGTGGGGAGGCCTTTGCTAAGGCTGACCCCCACCTCATCTGTGTTTATTGTCTGGGGTTTGACCACCTCAAGTCAGACTGCCAAATCTGTAAAAAGTTTCCTAAATCCACTCTAGATAAAAGACTGAGTTAGGCTGAAGGAAAGGGAGGCCGAGAAGTCCGTAGATCCGGATGGCCAGCCCGGTTCGGTTGCGGCCGAACCTGAGGAGGTGCCTACTGACCTAGGCGATACCTCCTCGGGCAAAAGGAGAGCCGATCCCGAGGGGTCGGTTCCATCAAAAAAGAAGCGCAAGTCTGCCAGTTCGGATCTGGTATCGCACTCTTCAACTGCAGACAAAATAGCCAAAATGATTAGCATTGTTCAGTCGCTTAGACTGGTTCCGTCCGAACTGGTACCACCAGTTAGGCAGTCGGATCGGTCCCCTTCAGATTATGATCCAGGCGCTTTTTATGAGGAGTGGGCGGGAGATGAAGACTATCCCGAGGATGATGATGACGATGACCAGGGGGGTCTGGATGTGCCCATTGAACCAGACATCTCCCCAGACAGGCCCTCAGGTGTCTCTCCTCCCAGGCTCTCTGAGTCCCCTTCACATTTTTTGTTCTATCCCTGCAGTTTCCCTTGGTTGAAGCTGCAGAGGAGGAGGAAGAGCCTGATTTTGTGGAAATGGTAGACATCCCAGAGTCCAAAAGACTGTCTATCCCTCTTCATAAATCCTTGGGGAAACAGACACACAAGATTTTACAAACCCCTAATTCAGTACCTCCTGTGGATAAGAGAATGGACAGGAGGTATTTGTTATCAGGGTCAGCTGCAGAGTTCCTTTATATTCATTGCAGCCATGTTGGGGTACTGCAGGCTGCAGCCTGTGACAGGGCTAACATTCCTTTGGCCTCACCCCGGATAAGGACTCCAGGAAAGTGGATGCCATGGCCAAAAAACAGTATTTGGCATCCTCTTTGGGACTCAGGCAGGCTACTTATATGGTCTACACAGCCAGGTACCAGAAATCCAGATGGGATACGGTTCTGGAACTGGCTAAACAGGCCTCCCCCCCCCCCAAGCTAGCCAAGGAGCTGGAGGAGGTGGCTGCTGATGGAATTGAGGCATCCAAAATGCAGTTTCATGCTGCTGTGGACTCCAGTGATGTGGCATCTAGAGTCATGGCTATATCTGTGTCTCTCAGAAGACATGCTTGGCTCAGATGTACTAGCCTTTCACAGGATACCCAGACTAAGGCTATGGATTTTCCTGTAGTAGGTAACTGTCTGTTTGAGGAGCAGACAGAGGCTTACATAAAGAAAATGGATGAATACAGGACCACATACAGGAGTGCACAGGCCAAAGAAAGGCAAGCCACTCTGCACAAGCAACAGTCTAGGGGCAGGGGCAGGCCCTTTCAAAGGCCTTTTTACCAAGCTCAGGCCTCCTCTCCCTTCCCACAGAGTGAGTTCTTCAGAGGGCGGGGCAGGAGGGGGATGAGCAGAGTTGCTCCCTCCTCTTTCCGTCTAAGGCTCCTGCCAGGCAGACACCCTGATGTGTCAGCCCGGGTCGACTCCCCATTTCCAGTAGGAGGCAGGCTGGCTTACTACTTCCAGGCCTGGAAGTCTGTAACCTCAGACAAGTGGGTCCTGGAAGTGGTAAGCTAGGGACTGGCCTTCAGCTTCAAAAAATTTCTAAAAAAAAGAGTGCCAAGTCTTTTCCACCTGCATCACTCTCAGAAAACATTGCCCTAGAGGCAGAGGTTTCCTCTCTTCTAGCTCTCAGAGCTATAGAGAAGGTTCCTACTCAGCACAGAGGAAAAGGACTGTACTCCAGGTACTTCCTTACCCCAAAGAAAACAGGGGAGTGGCGACCCATCCTAGACCTAAGGTATTTGAACACACACATTTCAAAGCCAAAATTCAAAATGGTAACTCTGGGAATAATCTTTCCCTCTCTTAAGGCCAGGGGATTGGTTAGCATCTCTGGACCTCAAGGATGCCTACTTCCATATTCCTATCAGGTGCTCCCACAAAAAATACCTCAGGTTCGAGTTGCCTTCAGGCCATTACCAATTCAGAGCTGTGCCATTCGTCCTAACATCAGCTCAAGGGGTGTTCACAAAGTGCCTTGCAGTAGTGGTGGCTTACCTCAGAAGACAGGGTATCACCATCTTCCCGTATCTGGACGACTGGCTCTTAGTGGGTCAGTCACCTTTACAGGTCAAGTCAGCTCTTCAAACTACCCAGGACCTACTCAGCTCCTTGGGGTTTCTTCTCAATCTTCCATAGTCTGTCCTCGAACCAGTTCAGCTTCTCACCTTTATAGACATAGAGTTGGACACTGTACAAGCAAAAACCTTCCTTACCCTGGCAAGGGTGAAGGCCCTAGTGGATCTCGCTTTCTCCTTTCGACCTCAGGTCTCCCGCCCAGCAAGACAGTTCCTCTAGCTCCTAGGCCACATGGCAGTTTCCACAGCAGTGGTGCAGGGAGCAAGGTTCCAGATGAGGAACATTCAGTTTCATCTAAGGTCTTTTTGGTCTCAAAAGAAGGATTCACTTACAAAACTGATCCCAGTGACTCAGACTCTGGTCCAAGCTCTCCAGTGGTGGCTGGACCAGGACAACCTCAGACAAGGGGTTCCCTTTCTCCCTCAAGTCCCATCAGTAGTTCTAACTATGGATGCTTCTCTCCTAGGGTGGGGAGCCCACCTGGGAGCCCTGGCAACTCAAGGAGTCTGGTCCCCACAAGAGTCTCTCCTTCATATCAATCTCCTGGAACTCAGGGCAGTTTTCCTAGCCCTGCAGAGCTTCTTGGATTCAGTCAAGGGCAAGGTGGTCCAAGTCAGAACGGACAACACCACCACAATGTGGTACATCAACAAGCAGGGAGGCACTCGGTCCTCGGCCTTGTGCACAGAAGCCATGAAGCTGTGGTCTCTGGCTTGTTCTCTTCAGATTTCTCTGGTAGCAGTTCACCTTCCTTGGAAGGACAACATACTAGCAGATGCTCTGAGCAGAATATCACATGGACACCACGAATGGTCCCTGGATCCTCACATACTGAAGGTCATCTTCTCCAGGTGGGGCACTCCAGAAATAGATTTCTTTGCAGCACCAGACAATCATCAACTTCCTCTGTTTTGTTGCATACCTCCAGTCCTGGGGACAGTTCCCTAGGATGCTCTCATTTTGGACTGGAAGGGCAGGTTTCTCTATGCCTTCCCTCTGCTGTTCAGAGTTCTGATCAAGATCAGGACTCAACCTGCACAGTGATACTGGTGGCTCCAGATTGGGCCAGACAGCTGTAGTATCCTCTAGTGCTGTCCTTGTCAGTGTCACGTCCCCTGTCTCTGCCCAGGACATACAATCTCCTGTCCTCCTCCCAGGGGTGGATCTGGTACCCCAATCTCCAGTCTCTCAATCTCAAGGCCTGGCTCTTGAAGAGTTAGAATATGCAGCACTACATCTTTCTCAGGGAGTTCTGGATATTCTGAAGGTCTCCAGGAAACCTTCCACTAGAAAAACTTAGAACTGCAAATGGAAAAGGTTCAGTATTTGGTGCTCTCAGAAAGGCATCCTGCCTGATTCTGCAGACATTTCCATAACCTTAGACTATCTAGTTCATCTGAATGGTCTAGGCCTTAGGCCTGCCACTCTGAAGGTTCATCTAGCAGCTGTCTCTGCATTCCTCTCAACAGAGGAGGGTTCTTCCCTGGCATCTCATCCTGTTTTCAGAAAGTTTTTCCAAGGACTGGTTCACATTAACCCTCCCTTTAGGGAGCCCACTCCGCCTCGGGATCTTAATGTCTGCATAGCTCAGCTTATGCAGCCACCCTTTGAACCTCTGGCTTCAGCCGAATTAAAGTACTTGACCTGGAAAACTGTGTTCCTGGTAGCTATTACTTCTGCCAGGCGGATTAGTGAGTTACAGGATTTGTCAGATGAACCTGACTTCATCTCCTTCCATAGGGACAAAGTGGTCCTAAGAACCAGTAGGAGGTTCTTGCCCAAAGTGGTATCGGATTTTCATCTGAGCCAGTCTGTATCTCTCTGTGTGTTTTTTCACTGATCATTCTTCTTCAGGTGAAAGAAAGTTACACAGTCTGGACGTTAAGAGGGCCCTTAGCTACTACATTGAGCATACTAAGGTACATAGAAATGACTGTCTTCAATTGTTTCTCACTTATGGTGAAGTGGGGAAAGGTAAGCCTGCCACTGAAAGAACTATTGCCAGGCGGATTGTTTCTTGTATACAATATACAATTGCCATATCTGTTATGGCAAGTTGGGTAGAATGCCCCCTTCAGGCCTGAGGGCTCATTCGACTAGGCGTACAGCTGCTTCTCTAGCTGCGGCTAGAGAGATACCTTTGTTAGAGATCTGTAAAGCAGCCACCTGGAAAACAGTACATACTTTTACCAAGCAATACTCCCAGGACATCTAGGCTAGGAGTGATGCTAGGTTTGGCACAGTAGTACTGCACAGCCTCTTCCCAAAGTAGGTTGTGCATTCCCTCCTCCACAGGGAACTGCTTGGTAGTCTGCATTATGTCTGAATACAGCAAGACTTCATGTTGTTTGAAGAAAAAATTACTCACCATAGTAATGTTGTTTCTTCTAATGGAGTCTTGCTGTATTCAGACCCCCCCCCCGCATCCCCTCTCAGAACCTGGGCTTTTGGGAAGTAGGCTGGCAGGTACAATGTTGCACCTCAGGGGTGTACCTTGTACCCTCCCTCTTGGGTGGGGTGGATGTTATTGTAACCCCCCCTGCAAATGGGGGTTCCCAAAAGACTTCCAGGAGCTTGCTTGAATGCTCCAAGCCTGAATGGTGTTTGGCATTTAAGCCATTTATCAGTGAGTGTTTTTAGAGCCTCTGGTACTGTCTCTTTAAGAGCTGTCTGCTTGCAGACATAATTAGTTGTATGGGGACTGTGTGCTTCTCTGTTTGAGTACCACTTGAGCTGCTGCCAAGTCACTCCATTTTTGCAGTCACTAGGAGTGCAAAGGAACCTATCTGAAAGATGTAACTGTTTGCCAGAAATCATTTAGAGTAATAATGAACTTACAGTTTGTCTAACCTGCTTTCTTTGCAGTCAGAACTGTGTCTGCTAGTTCCCATTCTGGTTTTGAACTGCTGAACTGGACCAATCAGTGTGGGGTAAGCTAGCTCTAAAATGGTGCCTTGGACGAATCAGAACTTGGACTCATAATCTGAGCCAGCCACAAGAGGATTGTATGGGCAGTGACTCTGGGAGATGTAGTTTAGACTTGGCGCCTTTTTGGACCAACAGGAGCAGTCTATTGTGGTGACAGCCAATCCAGTCAAGAACTGGGAGGAACTCAAAGGAAGTGCCGGTTTTGTCTGTTGGAGTTCAGTTGAGCTCTGGCAGTGAAGAAGGAAGGAGCCCTGTGCTTTTCAGTGTGCAGTTTTAGTCGGAAGCGTGTAAGGCCCAGAGTTCTGGTCTGCAGCTTGTGTAACTGCTTGTTAGGACTGAATCCGTCCTGTGAAGAGAATCAAAGGATATCTGAAGGTAGAAACCAGGCTCACCCTGTAGAAGACTGGAGAAATTGCTGAATGCACTCGGTCTGTCAGGAACTGAATCTGCTGTGTGTTCTCCCGGGTATTGTGCAGTAATTGCGATCGGGATAGAGAAGCAGCCTGCCTGGTATAGTACTTTCTGTTTTACCATATAAATGTGTGAAGAGCTTGTATACCTCAAGTGAATCCTACTGCCATTAAAGGACTTTTGCCTGTTATTGTTCACCATATAAATGTGTGAGGAGGCTTGGTTAGCTCAAGTGAATCCTGCTGCCATTAAAGGACTTTTGCCTGTTGCAGTTTGCCATATAAATGTGTGAGGAGTCTCGTGGAGCTCAAGAGTAGCCCTGCTGACATTGAAGGACCCTATCTTGTTTGGAGGTGTGAGTACTAATTCAGGGTCGCTCCCTGTTGAATTGCCACATTGAATCAAATGGAATCACTGTACTGCTGACTGTTTAAACTAATTTTCTTTTCTCTGTGGAAGGGCCCTACCAGCTGCCACGGTTTGGACTAGCCACTAGGGCTTGGGTACCCAGGGACAGTAACTGGTAGGGATAGGCCTGCTACAGAGCCATAAATAGATGAGTAAAGTATAAGCTAATTAACCTGATTTCCCCTGTCCTTGTTATATTCCCCTAAATAAATCAGAGCTGCTTGTTTCAGCAAAGTTATACTGCCTGAGGTATTTGTCTATGTTAAAGTATTGTACTGTGATTGTTGCACTGTATCTTATTTTACAGGAGTCCCAGTGCCTGAACCAGCCCTGGGGGTAAGTGTATACTGTGAAGGTAATTCTGATATATTGTGTGGGCCACTAGTGGGAAGAAAGGGGGGTTGCAGTGTCCCAGAGGGCTGTGACCAAGTAAGTTTAACTATTGCAAACCCTGATCTCTGGGTGGAGGCACCCGCCATTGGATCCAGGCCCCTCAACCTGTTAGTGGCAAATCAGGCAGGGGTAGTAGCCCCTGGGATAGCGCCATCTAGGGGTTACATTATTATTTTTCTGGTGTTTTATACTTAAATATTGTCAATACCTTTCCTTCTTGGGTTCTCGACTTGAGTCTTTTGGGCCCAAAAATAATTTTTTGCCCTTTGGCTATATGTTGAACAATTTCCATACTATAGTACGTTAGTGTGTGTGCTCGTAAGAATCGGACAGTTACACTGAGAAGTACCACAGACAAAGGTTTGAAAACTGAGCTCGAGCTCAACATTCTATGCTGCTGCATAGAGTTAACTCTTTCCTCTCCAGGGCAGTTCAAGTGCTGGGGCTAACTGCATTATGTCTGAATACAGCAAGATTTCATTAGAAGAAACAACATTACTATGGTGAGTGATTTTTTTCTTCTGGAAATCGGATAGCTTGTTCATTCTTTTCAGAGCAGCCAAGCAGTTACAAAAAAGCCTCCAAGGCCACCCTAGACAGGTGGGTAAGAGCCTGCATTGCCAAGGCGTATGTCGCAGAAAAGAAGAAGCTCTGGGTGGGGGGATCGCTAGAGCTTGAAGGAAGATGTTTGTCTGTTTCAGAGCTCTGCTAAAGGCTGTGTCTAAAATCTGCTAAAGTCCTGGTTTTTGCAATTGATTTCTAGTTTTAATGCCACAAATCAAAAGAATTAAGGACCTAGGCTAGGCTGGATAATATAGAGAAGTTTCTGTCACCAAAAATGGGGAAAGTACCTCAGTTACGAACAAATGCTGATCTAACCATTTTTGACGAGGTAATGGCTTCCCCGGCAGCAGCAGCAGTGCGCTCTGAACCGGGCGCTAAGCCAAAAGCATCTACGGAGCCGACCCTACAATCGATTCAAGCACTTTTGTTGGGATTCCAGGAGGACTCTGGTTCGTCGTTCCAGAAAGTCTGTGGTTTATTGGCTGATATTTCCTTGAGATGCTCCCAAATAGAGGAGAAGCTGCAAAATTGTGATGAGCGTGTGACTGCAGTGGAGAAGAATGCAGACAAGTTGACTGGAAGGGTAACGACTTTAGAAGTAGCTGTGAACGCGTCCCTTCATGAGCAGCTTTCAAATGTATCAAAATTCGAGAAAATTTAAAACACGCTGTTGTTGAAAAATCTGCGGCTGATAGGTCTATCAGCAGATATTCCTGGGGCTGAGCTGAAGTCACAAGTGGAGCATATCATTACTACTGCTTTTTCTTTGGACTCTCCTTTAATTTTAGAATCAGTTTTCTGACCACAGTCCAGAAACTCGAAGGGGAATATAGGAGCCAGATATGTTATATGCACTTTTACAACTATTCTACAACGAAACCACATTCTTCAGCTCACCAGGCAGAGAAAGGGATTTCAAAATCTGCATTTGTATTCTGACTTTTGTTTGATTACACAAAGGAAGAGAAAACGCTTTTGGGTAATTAAAGCAGAGTTTATCCAGGCTGGTGTTATGGCCGTTTTACAAGCTCCATCGAAGCTTAAAGTGAGTTTCCAGGGGAAGGATTATTTCTTTCTGGATGTTGATTCTGCCTGTGAATTCTTTGGGGAAAAGAAATGTCGCTGTTCCTGCGGATTTAGAAGATGAGGAAGATGTTGGCACCACTCAGTATGTACCTGTGAAGTGAATTTATCTTTTCCTTTAATTGTTGGGAATATAGATTTTCTTTGTTTGGAATCCCTGGACATTTTGTGGATTGACTGATTGGATTAAAATTTAAAGTGTACCAGATGCTTTTGCTAAAGTGACTTTTAATAAAAATTCCTTTAGAAGTGATGTTAAAGATCATGTGCAATGGTTTTTGGGCAGGGTGCAGCAACCCAACTGTTTGGGAAGGATGCAGCACAAGAGTAAAGGCATTTGCTGCACCCTGTCCCCTGCCTGTGGAGGCAAGGGGCTTTGTGGTGCAGCAGGGGACAAACGACAGCATGGTGCAGAAGCCCTGACTGAGGGGCAGGACACAGATGGGCATTGGGGTACAGCGGCCCTGACAGAGGCACAGGGTACACATTGTGCAGCAGCCCAGACCATTTGGGGGCAATGGAAGTGCGTAGCAGGGTTCAGCAGCCCCAACTGTGGATGCAGGCAGCATGAGATTCTAGGGTGTAGCACAGCACAGCAGCCCTAACTGTGGACATAGGAACAGGGAGCAGCAGGGTGCCATGGCCCTGACTGTGGGTGTGGGGACAGAGGGTAGCAGGGTGCAGCAGCCCTGAATGTTCAGGTAGGAGATGGGGGTGGCAACAGGATACAGCAACCCACACTGTGGGACAGGGTGCAGCAGTCATGCCTGTTTGGGACAAGGGGTGTGGGGAGCAGGGTGTAGCAAAAGATTTGACTCTGGTGGCAGGGGGACAGCAGGGTGCAACCTCGTCAACTGTGGAGGCATGCAACAGGGTGCAGCAAATGCCCTGAATCTTGTGGCAAGTGGCAGCATGGTGCAGCAGCCCTAACTGCAGAGGCGTGGGGCTCTAGTGCACAGCAGACCATGGCAACCCCAACTGTGTAGAAAGGAGCAGGGTGCAGCAGTCCTGTCTCTGGTGACAGGGGATAGAGAACAGCATGGTGCAGACGCCTCAGCTGTGGTGCAGAACACAGGGGGCATCAGGGTACAGCAGCCCTGACTGTGAGATGGGGTACACATGGTGCAGCAGCCCTGACCATTTGGGGCAATGGAAGTGAATAGCAGGGTGTAGCAAAAGCCCCACCTCTGGTGGCTAAGACAGCATGGTACAGCAGCCCCAGCTGTGGAGGTAGGGAACCTGGCACTCTAGGGCTTAGTATAGCAGCCCTGACTGTGGAGACAGGGACAAGGGGCAACAGGTTCAGCTTCCCTAACTGTGAGGGTGGGGGAGAGAGAGCAGCAGGATGCAGCAACCCCAATTGTTTGGGCAGTGGGAGCAGGGTACAGCAGCCCTGATTCTTTAGGCAGGGGATTGAGACAGCAGGGTGCACAGTCCTTGACTGTGTGGGAGAAGATGGTGGAAAGCAGGATGCAGCAGCCTCAAATGTGGAGCAGAAGGAAGGGGGCTTGTGGGGCAGGGACAGGTGGCAGTAGGCTGCAGCTGCCTCAGCTGTGAGGCAGTGACACAGTGCATCAGGATGCCACATAGTGTTTCTAGTTATACCTAACATAATGCATTTTCACACAGAAACCACCAAAGAACTGAAATTTGTGAGTTCTGACAGGTGCCCGTCACACTCTGCTACAGTATTTCAAGCACATGCACTGTTTGTCAATCTGACATGAAAAATAAATGTTCCTACTTGAAATCTATTTATGGAGGCTACATCAAAGACAAACTGTTTCTGTGAATGAACAACATTTAGATTTATTTTATATGCATTTAATAGCCCTGTGTTATATAATTAGAAAAATAATCTGAGTTTTGATTGGAAATAATTGAGGGCTGTGATACAGATAAGCTAATTTCTCACAGAGAAAGATTTCCACTACTTCAATTCAGCATTGAAATTTAAATTATCAGCTTTTTATGAGAAGATAATGTTACATTTTAAGCTGATCTATCTAAACACAAGCCAGAGACTGTGTTTGTAAGAAACTTGGAGAGCTCAGCAAACCACTAACTCTACAAATTACTGCTTGATTGGGAATCTGAAACAGCAAGCTACTCCAAAATGATGTCATTGCACTCCAAGTTTGACTGAGAGGACAGAAATAACTCCACCGTTTTCAGCCACTGTAGAGCAAGTTAACAAATGCTGATTTAAAGAAACCCACAGAACCAAACAGCATGAAATTCTCAGGAAACACTAATCATGACATAGGGACTTGAATTTCAGCTTTTCAAGCTTTTATAAAAAATAAGTAAAAACTGTTGCACATGATCTTTAAAGCTTGGAGCATGAAACAAAATGGAAATTAGAAGTTTTGTTAAGACTTCAAAAACATTTGCTTAAAAATTTTAAAAATTAATTTACCCCCCAAAAAGAAAAAAATATATACTTTTGTTTGTGTTCTGTAATGATTTATTATCGAGATGTTTTTTTTTAATGAATATACAGCTTGTAACAGTTATCTTTTTTTGTCTCTGGAATATAAAAATAAAGTATAAAAGAAGAAGCCTCTAACTCTCATCATGGCTTACTCCACCAGGTTCATGGCCTTCTCCTGGGCGGAGAGAGGTGAGGCGTCTGTTTTAGAGTTATGCAAGGCAGCTACGTGGTCCTCCATCCACATATTCACTAAGCACAACAGATTGGATGTTCAGAGCTCTGCTGATGCAGCCTTGGTTGCGGAGTTTTGCAGGCGGCAGTTAGGTAAATTCCTTAACTGTACGTGGTTGTTGTATGGGGCAGTATTCTCCCACACCTGGTTTCTTGTCTGGGTACTACTTAGAACCCAGTTGTAATGACTATCCATTGACAATGTGAAGCACTACAAAAAGAAGAAATTTCTTCATACTTACCGTAGTTTCCTTTTCTGTTAGCTCCTACATTGTCAATGGGGCCTGCTCGGGAGCCTCGCTCCTGCGGGAGAATATTGTCTAGTGTGCCAGCTCGGGGATGTCTATTGTTCTGTTATAAACTCTGATTGTAAGCCTGTGTAGACATCCCTCTATAAGTTTGCCTGCTACGCTTGTGTTTATATAGATATGCAAAAAAAAAAATAACAATTCTGCATTAGAATGTTGGTTGCTAGCACAGAGATTTAACAGGTTTGAATTTGAGGTTAACCAAGTGTGCCTCCTTTTTTGCAGGTGAGTGTTTGCACTGCATGCAGTCCTTTTCCATTTAATAAGTATGTTTCAGTTGATTCAGTTCCGCAGCACCTTTCCAGACATAGACATTTGGAAGACGAGCTTCGATCACTCACTTTTTGTCATCTGACAAGGTAGGCCACTGTTTACTGTATTTTATTCTGCCTAAAGTCCTTTCTGTGCAGACAGCTGATTTGTGTGTTTTTTTCATGTAAAGTTGACAGGTATGATATTTATTTCAATATTTAGAGGCACTGCGTGGACAATAGTGACTGGAGAGTTGCTATTATCAGGAATCCTCATGTGCCCAACATTCTGTTCTGTTAGCCTTGGGTTGTGCCTTTTCCCCTAGCAGGGGTGCACAATACCCAGTTGTAATGACTACCCATTGACAATATTGGAGCTAACAGAAATGAAAATTACAGTAAGTATGAAGACATTTCTTCTTTCTATGTTTCTGAGTACAGCACCTAACAAACAACTTTATACAGGGACGACTAGGAGCTGCAATACCATTATCACAACAGACACCTCATATTTGCACTGTTTGGTGGACTGCAGTGGTGACATCAAGGGGGGGGAAAAGGACAGGCATGGGGAGCCCCAGGGTGACAGTCCAGAATCGTTTTGCCATATTGGCTGAATCAATTCAGGATGATTGCGCCAGCAAGGAATCACCAGTCAGTACAAGAGGCAGCTAAAATTGGAAGAATATGCTCCCCCTCCTGAATATGTTTGGTGGTTATTGCTTAGTGTATCGCAACAGTACATGACTAGTCCCGTGTCAATATGGAATGATGCAGAAAGAAGAAATTCTTTCAGACTTATCATCATTTCTTCTGTTTGTTCCAGTGTTGTCCCTGAGACCCAGCCTAGAGTGTTTTATAACTTAGATTTGATTGGACTTCATAAATTTCTTACCAGGCAAGTTGATGCGGTTTGTTTTAGGTACATATTGTTAGTGTGTTGTTCTTTTACTCAGAGTTTATCTGAAGAGTGTTAAAGTTGCCATTGCAGAGCAGATATTGGAGAAGTTGGAGACATCATGAATCATTAAATTACAAGAAAGACATGATGAAGAGTTTGTGCTGTGTTCTCCTGTAAGTTAGGGCTGTGATTTTTCTATATTTTGTATGGAATTTATAAGTTCTCCCTGGCATAGTCATGCTGTGCTGTATGGCTCTGAAAGATTTGTGACTGAACATTCCAAGCTAACTGACTCGGAATGGTGTGGATCCAGGGGATATTTGATGATGTCAAAGCTTTTGAGTGTTTTGGCCCCTGACTGGTGACTTGAGCATGTATAACCCAGTAGTAAATGACTAGCATAATGACAACGTTGGAACTAATGGAATTGCGGCAAGTCTAATAGAATGTTTTTCTTTTTTCTTCTGACACAATCTGTGATCTACATTGGGGTTATCTCAGTCATCAAGTCACACCGTAGGAGCTTTACTGTCTGTGAAGGGGAATCCACACGGAAGATTTTCAGCAGTATAGCTGGAGCCGCCCATGCTGTCTAGTTCTGTGATGTCACCAACCATATAAAGGCATGAGTGGCCCTGCTCTCTCCTCTGTTATTTCCCACTGTCGACTCACTCACATGGGTCTCTGTGGAAGCTGTGATGCAGTATTTGCACCATTTTTTCGCCTATGGCTTTTCTTTAATATTTTACTGAATCTCTTTTTTTGAAGAGATTCCCATTGATGTCAAGAGTTAATCCCTCTACCTCTCTTTTCTGTCGCTGTCATGGCGGAAAGAAGATTTCCTCCACAGACGAACACTCTCTCGGTGTCTGCTATCTTGGGCCTGAACATGAATTTTCCAACTGTGCACTCTGCCAGAAGTTTAACCAAATAACCCTCCGGCGACGCAAAAAGGCTCTTAAAAATGTTCTGATTGATCAACAGGTAGCCAGCTTCGGGCAGGGGTCCCCCGGGGTTCCAGCCTCTCAGTCGCTGACTAGATTGTTAAGCTCAGAGGCCTCCAAGGCCTGAGAAAAATCCTCCGGGAAAAGTCATAAGAAAGACTGAGATTACGATCGCTGCCTCGTTCCCTGATAGCCTCTTCTCTTTCTACTGGGGGATACTCATCAGCTGCAGTTGCACCAGCGTGGAATGCTGTCCAGGTCTCTGTGCCCACCAGACCCATACCAACAGCTTCTACGCCTGATTCTCAGGGCACCAGGCCATCAACCTCTGGGTCATTGGCCCCGCCTTCATCGACAACGCTCCCGTTGAAGCTTGCTCTCATCTCCCTCCAGGGCTACAGGCTGTTCAATTCCTCAGGACCCAGCAGGCAGGTCATCGACATCTGTGCCATTGAACGCCCCTCCATTGACGACCACCGTCGACTTGAATGAAGTCCTGCTCAAATTCACGAATGTGCTGGTACAGCAACTGGGTGCCTTTAGGCCTCCCTCGCTGACACCGTCAATGGCAGCTTCATTGTTGATGGCTGCTTGCTGGCCACGGGAAGCTCCCTGTGAGCTGTCAGCAGTGCATCCAGTGCCAGACCTAGAAGTCGAAGAGGTCAGTGTTGAGGAGGAGTGCCATCCAGACCTCATTCTTCCTGAGGATGAGGAGGAGGAAGAAATCCTTGTCTCTGAAAGGTCTACTGCTTCCTCTGTCAGTGAGGATTGAATAAAGCACACTCCTAGGTCTCCTCCTGAGGACCCCACATTTTTCAATGTGATGAAGCAGCTGTCCTCAACCATGGGCTTCCATACTGAGGAAGAGGATGCCAGTAGGAAAGAGCTGGTGGACTTCCTGGAGATCCCTGAAACTCCCACAAAAATCATTCCTCCTATCCTTCCTGCTCTGGGGAATGTAGCCACGGCAGCCTGGCACAGATCAGACTTGATGCCAGCTATACCTTAATGGGCTGATCAACTTTATCATGCCCCCCCCCAATGTCTCCTCTGCTATGCTAGCCAGCCTGAGACAACCTCAGTGGTCATTCAGGCAGCTCATTATAGGTCTAAGGCACCTAAGCACGTTAGTTCCCTTCCCCCAGATGAGGAGTCTCGTAGAATTGACCTCCGTGGAAGGAAGGTGTATGCTTCCTGTCACAGCGTGAGGGAATAAACATCAGACGGGGCAAATTTACAGGTTTAAAACACACCTTGGTGTGATATTTATTTTTGAAAAGTTCAAAAAATAAATGAAAAGAAAATTGCAAAGATAATCACTACTTAACATCAGTAGTTTCTCACCCAATACAGTCCTGGATTCTAGAGCTCCTAAGACCCTTCTCATCTGCATTCAGCAGCTTGCCTGCAGTAGCACCTCTCTCCTTCACTCTCAAGACTGAACTCTACTAGACTAAACTGAAATAAACTCTGTGCAAAGGTTTTTATATCTTTTTGGTACTGTCACCTGACTGAACTCTTACATGTCGGGACATGTTTCAAAACCAAGGGGGGAAGGGATTGTGTCAGGGGATTTCCTGGTTCAGTTAGAGGTACATTGTATATATCCACATATATACAATAGGGGTGAGTGGTAAATGAGTGAGATAAAACAGTGTATCATCCACTGCAGTGTGATATTTTTACCCTCTGCTCTACTGTGATGATAGACATTTACACACACAGGTCACAAAAGGTCACTGATATCATCACCCTAGGCAGCTTTCCCCTCAGCATGAAAGAAACACCTGTGCTGTTACCATAAACACAAATGCAGAACTACCTGAGAGGTCTCACTGCTGCCTACAGCTAACTCAGTGAGCATTACAAACACACCTATCCCCCAACTTCCAGCTCATTACTGTGATGCTCGACTTGATGCAGCCAGAATTCCAAACAGCACAGCTTCACAGAACAGTCTAAACTACTGCCTGCAGCTAACTCAACTACCACTGAAACACCTCTCACTTGTTCCTCAAACTCTGATTCTCACCCATGACAATTACTGTGACAATTTCAGCTTCACTGCAGCCAGAATCCTAAAGAGCACAATTTCACAGAACACTCTGCACTCTGCCTGCAGCTAACTTAATTACCACTGAAAACAGTATCAGCTGTTCTGACACTCTGCCTCTCAGTTCATTACAATTACTGTGATGCTTTTAACTTCACTGCAGCCAGACTGCTAAACAATACAGCCTCACAAAAGTATGTTTCTCATTCCTATCTAAAACTAACTCATTTAGCATTGCAAAACACACTCATGTGTCTCTCAGAGTTTATAACACTGCCAGCCCATTCAGAAAAGCTCACACACAGAATGAGCAAACACATTAACAGAAACAGAACACAAGACAGCATAACAAAACTACAAACTCTTGGCCCTATTGTATATATCAAATACATGATGGGCATATAGGTATTCTTTATAGCAAATGTGTCACTCCTGCATCGTGAGCTTGAATATCTCACTCGTGCCTTTGGCACTCATGAGATATCCAGAGCTCACTCTGCAGGAGTTACAATATTTGCCATATCACACTCATGCCCATCATGTATCCCCTATATATTGACTTTCTATATCTCTGATCCACAGTAACTAAGCTCTTTTATACATAGAACCTTATACAGTAACAGGTTTATAGTGTGAATTTATGAAAATACCTTAAGGATTTCTTATAACTGTATTAATCATGAAATTATTATTGTTTTATATGACTTCTAGTCATTTTTCTTTAAAAAAGGCTTTATTAACTGTGTTCATTCCTATTTAAAATAGCCTTCATGCTTTTTGTACACAAAATGCACTTATGCACTTGACACAACAGTTCTCCGGGTGTTTGGCATCATTCCAGGGACTGGATGGAAAAAGAATGAAAAGAGAGAACTAGTAGTAAGTTTAGTAGGGACAGTAAAGAGCTATGCTAGGTGGCCAACCTAGGGTAGAGGGAAAAAAGAAAAAAAGCAAAGAGAAAAGTGTTAATTGTTGTGTAACAGAAGTTTTGGTAGCTAGGAAATAAGGAGATAGAAAAGTGGTCCATCATTCACAGCTGAGGGTGTAGCCTAACTCTGACACACTTCCACCACTCTGGATTTGAGGACTGCAAACTACCTGTCTCGTATGGTGAAGTACCAAAATGCCAGTTGGAAAAAGGGCAGGGCCACAGCACAGGCCCTTCCAGATGGCACACAAAAGCAAGAGCAGCTTCAGTGCCTCCAGGCCACTGAGGACGTTAGTAAGCACCTCCTCAGGGCCCTCTACGATATGGCTGATACCATTGCCAGGGCTGCTGCCATGGGTATATGCCTACATAGGCACTCCTGGCTGAGAGTTTCTGGTTTTGCTGTTGATGTTCAGCAAAAGGTGCTTAATGCCCCCTTTAATGGCACTAAGCTGTTTGGCCATGATGTCCAGGATGTTATCAGTGACCTGCAAGCCTCTGGCAGGGCCCTCAGGTCTCTCCACTCCCTCTAGCATACAAACTAACTGAGAGGCAGAGGACGCCCTCCCTTTTGTAGTGCACCTAACAGGCCCAGTTCGGGTTCCTGGCCACAAGGGAAATGCAGGGCCCCGGCTGCCTTCACCGCCCCCACCAGCACTGGAATTGTGGCCAAGCATCCTAGGAATGATGGACCAGCCCATGCGACTGACTACATATCTGCTTGACTCCTTGCCAGACCCCTCTTCTGGTCCCAGACCAGGAGGTGTTGGTTGGAGGCCGGTTCTCCCTCCACTTGAATCAATGGAGAACCATAACTTCAGATGTGTGGATTCTGCTTATCATAGAACAAGGGCACACCCTGAAGCTCCTTGAGCAACCTTCAGAGACCCCTCCACCCATCCTCTGGCTCATTTGCCTGTTCTCCGGGAGGAGGTATAGTCTCTTCTATGCAAGCAGGCCATTGAACCAGTGTCCAGGCATCAGAGAAACAAGGGATTTTATTCCAGGTTTTTTCTGGTGCCCAAAAAGACCGTTGATTTGAGGCCCATTCTGGACCTAGAAGACCTCAATCTGTATGTCCGGTACAAAAAGTTCTGGATGGTAACTTTGCCAGGCCTGATGCCCCTCCTCAAAATGAGGGACTGGCTTTGCTCACTGGACAAGCAGGATGCCTGCTTGCACGTATCTGTCTTTCCTCCTCACAGGAAGTTTCTCTGTTTTGCCTTCAGAGCGAGCATTGTCAGTTCAAGGTGCTGCCCATTGGCTTGTTCTTTGTGCCGCAAGTCTTTACTAAGTGCTTAGCAACAATTGCAGCAGCTCTAAGAAGGGAGGGACTGTATGTTTGCCCTTATCTGGACAACTGGCTTCTAAAGGCTCTGTCCAGGGAACAGCTTTTGCTGACTCTGGAGCGAACTCTCCAGCTCTTCCACTCCCCGGGCATCACTGGCAATTTGCCCAAGTCAGTCCTTGTACCATCCCAAAGGCTGCAGTATATAGGGGTGGTCCTGGATTCGGCACAGGGGAAGGCCTTCCTGCCCCAAAACAGGGCAGAGTGCATTATAGCCCAAGCTCAGGAAGTCACTCAGTCACTACATTTCTGCCAGGGTATACCTCAGATTGCTGGGCCTGATGGCAGCTGCCATACCCACTGTTCCACTGGCAAGGCTTCATATGTGCACTCTCCGTTGGACCCTCTGGGTACAGTGGGACCAGCACACAGACAAGTTAGATCAACCAGTCCTGGTCTCTTCTCCAGTCCACAGGGTACTACAGTGGTGGATGGACCCCTTGAATCTGCCTCAACACATCCTATTCCAGATCTTCTCCCCACATCAGATCCTAACCACAGATGCCTCTGGTCTGGGCTGGGGAGCACACCTGGGTCCCTTCCAGACCCAGGGCTCTTTGTCCCAGCTGGAAGCCTCCCTGCATATCAATGTCCTAGAGATGATGGCAGTGCTGTACGCCATACAGGCTTTTCAATACCACCTTGCTCCGGCTCAGCTGCTGGTGCACTTAGACAATTTAACATAGAAACATAGAGTTTGATGGCAGATGAGGACCACTAGGCCCACCCAGTCTGCCCCTTTCCCTACCTATTGGATAAGCTGCAGATTCTAGTTAACCAACAGCCTACTTCCTGCAACCCCCCACTACAATTGCCTTATGTCTGTCCCATGCATGTTTGAATTCCCTCACTGTTTTAGACCCTACAAGCTCTCCAGGAAGGTGGTTCCATGCATCCACCACTCTCTCCGTGAAAAAGAATTTCCTCACATTACCCCTGAGCCGTCCCCCCTCTAACTTTAAATTGTATCCCCTTGTTCTTACACATCTCTTTTTCTGAAAGATGCTACCCTCCTGGACTTTGTTGATTCCCTTGAGGTACTTAAAAGTTTCTATCATGTCCCCCCGTCCCTCCTTTCATCAAGGGTATACATATTAAGCTCTCTCAGTCTCTCTTCATATGGTTTCTGATGTAGACCCTGCACCATTTAGTTGCCCTCCTCTGGACTGCTTCCATCCTGTCTATGTCCTTGCGTAGATGAGGTCTCCAAAACTGCACGCAGTACTCCAGATGGGGTCTCACCAACTGTCTGTAAAGAGGGATAACCACTTCCCTTTTTCTACTTGTGATGCCCCTCCCTATGCATCCCAGTATCCCCCTGGCTCTCCTTACTGACTTCTCATGTTGCTTACCCGCCTTTAAGTCATCTGATATGACTACACCCAGATCCCTTTCCATTATTGTTGTCGTTAGTTCCTCCCCTGCTATTGTGTACTCTTCTCCTGGATGTTTATTTCCCAGGTGCATTACTTTGCACTTCTTTGCATTGAATCTAAGTTGCCATATGTCTGACCATTCCTCCAATCTTGCCAAGTCCCTTCTCATCCTTTCTACCCCACCTTGTGTATCAACTCTGTTACAGATCTTTGTGTCATCTGCAAAGAGGCATACATTTCCTTCCAGACCCTCTGCAATGTCACCTATAAAGATGTTAAAGAGGACTGGACCCAGTACTGAGCCCTGAGGTACTCCACTAGTAACCCCCCTTTCTTCAGAATGTGTTCCATTCACTGTTACCTTCTGTGTCCTGTTGTGCAGCCAGTTTGCTACCCAGGCTACCACCCTGGGACCCACTCCCAGGCTGGCTAACTTGATTATTAATCTTTTGTGGGGGACTGTGTCAAATGCCTTGCTAAAGTCTAGGTAGGCCATATCCACAGCCTCTCCCTGGTCTATTACTTTGGTCACCCAGTCAAAGAAATCGATTAGATTCGTCTGACATGACCATCCTGCTGTGAATCCTTGCTGCTTTGGGTCCTGTGCCCCGCTGGCCTCTCGGTACTGAACAATTCTTTCTTTCAGAAGTGATTTCATCATTTTCCCCACCACTGAGGTCAAACTTACAGGTCTGTAATTTCCTGCTTCTGCCTTGCTCCCACTTTTGTGAAGGGGAATCACATCTGCCCTCCTCCAGTCCTCAGGTACCACCCCGTCTTCCCATGATTTGTTAAAAAGTGTGGTTAGTGGTGTCACTAGGTCCTCCCTTAGCTCTTTTAGGATTCTAGGGTGAATCCCGTCAGGCCCCATTGCTTTGTCCACCTTGAGTTTTAGGAGTTCTTTCAGGACTCTTCTGTAAATGGACTAGCGTCAATCCCCCTACCCAGAGTGCTTCTACTGTTCGGTTTAGGTAACTCCTCCTCATCTTCTTTTGTGAATACTGAGCAAAAGTATTCATTCAGTATCTCTGCCTTTTCACTGTCTCCCTCTGCCCACCTCCCCTCTCCTTTATTAATCTTCATTATCCTTCCCTTAACCTTTCTATACTCCCTAATGTACCTATAAAAGGTTTTATCCCCCTTCTTAACTGAGTTGGCTATCTTTTCCTCGGTTTGGGCCTTTGCTTTTCTGACTGCCTTCCCCACTTCTTTCTGCTTTAATTGATACAGTTCCCTGTCATGCTCCATCTGTGATTCCTTATACTTTTTGAATGCAGCCTTTTTCTCCTTAACCTTCCCTGACACCTCTTTTGAGAACCATAGTGGTTTTTTATTCCGCTTTGTTTTCTTTATTTGTTTCACACAAAGGCTTGTTGCCTCCATGATGGCAGTTTTAATTTTGCTCCATTGTTCTTCCACCCCTCCTTTCTGGCCATTTGCTAATGCATTCTTCAGGTATTCACCCATTATGCCAAAGTCAGCCCTTCTAAAGTCCAGTATCCTTGTCTTGTATGGCTTATCTCCATGGTTGTGTTTATTGTGAAGCACACACTGCAGTGGTCGCTTGTTCCCAGATGTCCACTGACTTCTAAATTTGTGATCCTCTCTCCATTTGAGAGTACCAGGTCTAATATTGCTCCCTCCTGATTGGGTTCCACCACTAGCTGTCTAAGGCATGCCCCCTGTAGGGCATCGAGAATGACCCCGCTCTTGGATGTGGCCGCAGTCCATGTAGCCCAGTTAACATCTGGCATATTCAGGTCCTCCATCAACAGTATCTCCCCTTTTTCAGCCATTTTGAGAATGCCCTCTATCATTTTCTTGTCCATTTCCTCCCCTTGAGACGGGGGTCTGTATACAACCCTGTGCGGATTGTGATGCCATTCCCTGTCTCCAGGTGACCCAGAGTTCCTCTTGTCCTCCCTTTACTTTTAGTTCTGTAGCTTTGATCCCTTCCCTATGTAGAAATGCTCCGCATCTCTCTTTACCCTCCTGTCCTTTCTGTAGATTGTGTACCCTGGTATGTCGACATCCCAGTCATGGTTCTCCGTGTACCATGTTTCTGTGACTGCCACAATATCCAGTGTTCCTCTTCCATCAGGCTACTAGCTCTGGAAGCTTGTTTCCCAGACTACGGGCATTGGTACTCATTGCCCTCCATTTAATGTTAGCTTTATCCTTTTTTACCCCATCCCTGCTCTTATTGCCCTTGTCCATTTTTCCATTTACCCCTGTCCTGCCCTCTGTCAAGCTCTGTACCTCAGTGTTTATCCTACTACCTGCCATGTTTTGTGGGGGGAGGCTTGTAGTTTACTACATCAACAAGCGGGGGAGGGACTCATGCGTGTACCTCCTATGCAGGGAGGCCATGAGAGTGTGGTACTGGGTCACAGTCTAACACTCCCTGCAGTCCATGTACCACGCGTATTAAAAACTCTGGTGGACAGTCTCCCTTCACAATAAACTGAACTGAACTGAACAGTCTCATCAGTACTCAGTCCAGCATGCACGAATGGGAGCTTTCTCTCATCTGTCACAGAAGATTTGTTCGACAGATGGGGTCATCCAGAGTTGCATCTTTTTGTGTCTCCACTCAACGTAAAACTTCCCAGTTTCTGCTTGCTAGACCCAGGGCCTGGAGTTTTCTGGTGAGACGAGTTGTCCCTCTCTTGGAGCAGGAGGTTTCTTTATGCATTCCCTCAATTTCCTCTGATCCAGAAGGTGCTGATCAAGTTGCAGATGGAGGGGGCCAGCATGATCTTAGTGGCTCTATTCTAGCCTCTGCAGATATGGTTTCCTCTGTTACAGCAGCTGACGGAGGAACCTCCAGTCCCTCTCCCTCTATGCAGGAACCTGTTGACCCAGGATCAGGGTACCCTGGTCCATCCCAGCCTCATGTCCCTCCATCTGCATGCTTGGCTCCTGAGGACATAGCCATCACCAGGTTCTGGGTCTCTAAGAGAGTGGCAGACCTCCTAGTGGCCGCCCAGAAGCCTTCCACTCAAGCCACATAAGCCATGAAGTGGAAGCGGTTTGCCGTCTGGGCTGTCAAACATAGTTTGGACCCTTTCACCTGCCCAGTGAACCACATCCTGGACTACCTGATCTCTCTGTCTGATTCAGGTCTCCAGTACTCCTCCCTTGAAGTGCACCATTCGGCTGTTTCTGCCTTTCATGAGCCTGTGGGTGACCACACATTTGCTCGGCTGGATGTCTCCCATACCTTTCTCAGGGGCATCCTGCATCTGAAACCCCCAATCCGTTCTCTGGTCCTGGGTTGGGACTTGAATTATGTTTTGGAGAATTTGACCTTGTCTCCTTTTGAGCCAGTCGCAACCTGTGTCCTGCACTTTCTCTTGGAAAGCGTTATTTTCAGTTGCTGTTACTTCTGCTTGAAGAATTTCAGAGCTTCAGGCCCTCTGGTGCGAGGAGCCTAATTTGTTTGTTCACAAAGACTAGGGGTCTTTGCGCACAAATCCTAAGTTTCTCCCTAAGGTGGTGTCAGAGTTTACACTCGGTCTATCCACCTTCCTGTTTATTTTCCTGAGCATGCCAATCCAGGGGAAGCACAGCTCCATACATTAGATGTGTGCAGAACTTTAAAATGCTACTTGCTTCGGACCAGGGAAAGTCCAAAGTCGAAGCAGTTGTTCGTTTCTCCCCAGGTAGAGAGGGCACTTCAGTGTCTAAGCAGTGTTTATCCAAATGGTTGGCTAATTGCATTGTGTTGTTAAAACAACCAGGCCAAAGAATTGCCTGGTGCTGTTAAAGCTCATTCCACCAGAGGAATGGCTAACTCTCTGGCTTGTTTCCAAGGAATCTCAGCCGCTGACATCTGTGCGGTTGCCACCTGGAATACAGTCCATACTTTCAACAAGCGCTACAGTCTGGACATTGCCTAAAGAGCCCATGCAGGTTTTGGCATGGCTGTGCTACAGGGACTCCTGTCTTAAACTTATGGAGAGCCTTCCTCCCAGACTGTCTGTCTGCACCTGTAACTGCTTGGGACTCATTCTTACAGTGTGACCCGATGACTGAGATAACCCCAATGAAGATAGAACAGTTACGTAAGAACTTAACCGTAACAGTAGATCTTCGAGGGGATCTCAGTCATCAGGTCTGCTTTCTTTCCTTATCATCCCCCCTTTTTGGGGGTCCTGTCTAGGACCTGGCTATCTGGTGTAACCAGCCTTTCATATGGGTCTGGGCACCCCTCTCTCTCCTCTGTTCCCCATGGCTGGGACTATGCTCCCTTTGTATCCGGGGGAAAGAACTGAGGAGGGAGTGGGGCTGCTCACGCCTTTATAGGGGTTGGTGACGTTGATGGAATTTCGATGACGTGAGTGGCCCCAGTTGTACTGCTGAAAATCTTCTGTGTGGATTCCCCTTCACCGATGGTGAAGTTCCTATGGTGTAACCTGATGACTGAGATCCACTCGAAGATCTACTGTTACGGTAAGTTCTTATGTAACTGTTCTTTTCTATGTTTCAAAGGTGGTAGATTCATGAGTGACATCATGGGGCACTTTTTCTCTCAGAGGGTGGTGAACCAGTAGAGCATTTTTTGGTGGAAACAGTGGAAATGAAGACAGTGTGCGCCTTAAGGGAAAGCCTGGACAAGTTTGTGCTTGCAGTACCAAAGAGAATCTCTAGATACCCTGGGTAGTAGTATGGGTAGGAACTCTCTATAAATTAGTACATGTCTGCACATCATTCCTCTTGGTCCCTGCTTATGAATTGGGGGTGGGAGAACAGATCTGATGGACCTAGAGTTCTTTCCAACATTAAATTACTGTTACTTCAGTATGTATGCAATATGTAACCTCTCATGTTCTCTCTCCCTGGTACCTCTATGCTCCTCCTTTTCTCCTCCTCACTCCTTACTGTTCCTACCACCCCTTCCCCTCTCTCCTGCTCCCAACCCTTCCGATTCACCCCAGCTCTGGAATCCTCTGCCTTCTACATGTATGCAGTGACTACACCCAACTTCCCCTTCCCCCCTTTCTACCCCCCATTTCTTTTTTTTTTTTTTTTTTTGAGTACAATTTATATCCCCTCAGAGTCGCTCCCTCCGGTGCACCCATGAAGCCCTGCCCCTGCCAGCGCTCCTCCTACTCACCGCCAGACCTATCATCTTGCCTCGGAATACCCCCCGGGCGGGGTCGGGTCGGGAGGCTTACCCGAATCTTGGGGACTTGTCCAGGTCCTGGGTAGTGGATGGGCGGCACATGTGGGGCTGTGGCTCAGTGCTCCCGTCATCAAGGCTCGTGGGATCCATTTTCTCTTTCTCCCGCTGCGTGCCCCTGGCGTCTGCTAACCCCAGCGTCAGCAGTGTTCCCCCTCTTCTCACGGAAGAGATGCCTCTTGAGGCTGATGGCTGCCAGTCTTCGCTAGCACTGATCACGCCCCAGAGACTCGGTTTGCTGTCGCTCCCCCAGTCTTCACCAGGGTCACAGCTCGCGATGAAGAACCCTCCCTCCCGGACGCGGCGAGCTGTCGTCGGACTCTGCTCAGCCTGTCTCCCCGGCGTCGACGACATCTGGCCTGCCTGGGTCGCCATGGTGCATGTGGCATCCAACGCTCAACCCTCAGCGCCACCGGGCCGGGCCCCCATCCATTTCTTATTGACAAAGCCTTGGTCGCTAACTCCCCTTTTTGTACCCCCATCGCCTCTACTTTCCTCCCTCCTCTACCCCTCCACATATTCTGACAAAGCCTCCAGGCAGCTTTTCTCCCTCCCCCTCCTTTTTGTAATGCATAATGGTTAACTCTAGGAATTACGTTTATCTAAAGGACTGCTACTGTATTTTCTGTCCATTGGTAAACTTCATGTATGTCTACCTCGCACGCTTGTTATTGTTTTCTTGTGTATTCTTTATCTACCTATGTACCTGACGTGGAACCTATTTAAATGAGCTCCTAGCTCATAGGTATTAATCTGAAACTGAATAAAATAAAAAAAAATATGTATGTGTGTAGTTGTGTTGTGCGGCTTTTGCAGCTTGAAAATCCCCATAGAAGGTTGAGTTGGAGCAGAATGCATTGCACAGTTTTCTGCTTCATTAAATGCACTATTCTCCTTACCCAGCTTTAGTTGGGACCTTATTGTTTATCATCCAAAGGTGGTATTGTTTTTCGGCGCTCTGAACCATTCCACTTTGAAACTGTGATAATCTGTTGAGGCGATATAGATTGGGCAGAATTCATCAACCAAAAAAGGGATTTCTGCTCTCAGTAGCTCTAGAATTGTGGATAATATATTTTAGCAGTAGTTCGCTGCTAGCATTTGGCAGTGCTATTTAACCTGGCTGGCAGTATAGCTTAGAGGTTAAAACAACAAGCTGTGAATGAGATTGGTACGTCCAGTAGACCTGGGTTTGATTCAGACAGCCTAGAAACCTACTCTTGCACACTTTGTGTACTTGTGCAAGTCACTTAACCTCTCCAGTGCTCCTGGGTCGCCCCTGTAAACAGATCTTGTGCCCAGTGGGCCTTACCTGGCTACCAAAACAATAAAAATAAAAAGTGGTAATATGAAGCTGAAAAATGTATGCCGTTTCCATTTCCTGATGAAATACTAATACTAAAAAGTAATCTTATTTAAAATAAAAAACTAATCAGTAACAGCAACTTGAGATTGCTTGTCTGATCGTACTGCAGCTGACCATGTGCCAGAACAGTTCATGAGTTCTTCGAGCTGGTTACCTTAAACCACAGGTAGTGCATGTTATTACAGCATTCGGTACAGAGCAGCGCTTGTTTATAAATGTCACAAGGATACAGTAGGAAAGAAATAGGAGCACTGACTGCTACATGAGGATGCCTGCCAGCACCTCATGGCCAGAAGTCCTCCACATTGGCAGTAAACTGCACCACTAAAATGAAACTTCAGGTAATGCAAGTAAGAAAATAACTTTAATCATTTACAGATCCAGGTTGGCCCACCGGTGCAGAGGTAGTGCTACAGCTTGCAGGATTGACAACCTGGATTCGGGGTTTACTCGTCATATCGAAAGGTCAGCTGGGGAGGAAGACGAGTGCCCAGTGCACAAGGGAGGGATGTGGAGCCGGGCAGCAATCCCACCCCCCCAGCATTGCTGGAGGTTGGTGTGCCAAGCAACTGGCAGAGTGATGGACATTGGCATGTCAGGCGCAGAAGCGTGCCTGATGTTACCTGGATGTCATTGCATGTCCACTCCATTGAGGAAACACTAAAAAGGAAAAACCCTTTAGCTGTGTACCCTGCAGTCTGGGACCTTAACAAGCCCCGTGCCCTCTGAACAGCAGCTGGCCAGCTGAACTGGATTACCATCTCGGTCCTCCCCTAGCCCTGCCATGGCAGGGTTTTAAATAGCCGGTATCGCTTCACATTTTGCGATGCAAACCGTCTGGTCATAAGAGTCAAAACTTGGACTTAATCGCATAAAAGTGCGATCAATTTTTTCCATGTTTTCTCGCGTTTTCTATGTTTGATGGACGTTTCATGTGCAGTACTCTTTTTTTTTTTTATGTAAAATGGGTGTCATTATGCCCGTTAGTTCTGCCCACCTTCGGAGTTATTGGCTGCCTGATCCCGCGTGTCTGGAAAGTGGCTATACTGAGGTGGAGAAAACGTGAAGAAGCATGTGGCTGAAGAAGGCGGTGGCACAGCAGTGAGCAGAGGCTGGAAAAGCTCCATGAACAGAGCAAGAGTTCAACCATACAAGGTGGGTATCACTTGCTCATGATCATGGAAGGCAGAGGAATGACTGAGATCATTGCAATGAGAGTTATGGGGTAATTTATTCTGTTCAAGCAGGGCAGGGGAAAATGAACTGATCAAGGCCCAGGCCTGACTAGTACTCTGCATTTTAGGTGAGAAATAGAAATCCCCACCGCATGTCATTATATGCAGAGAGACTTGCTGTCTGATGAGGAGGCAGATAAGCTTAATTTCTCCCAGTGATTCATTGTTCTGTCCGTCGACGAGTGGAGGTGCGCGGAGTTCGACCCAAGATGTAGGCGCTTCTAGCATGGCCTGTGAGCTGCAGATCTTAAGCTGCCCAGGTTAAAAATGCACTGAATTGGGGGGTGGGGGGTTTTATGTGGGGGGACAAGCACAGATGAGGTGTCAGCTCATGGATGGGCCTGCAGCACAGAATTCTCGTTGACAGCCACGGCCAACAAACTCACGAGTCTCAGCGACGGAAATGTTCTTTTGCTGTACTTGGCTTTGTTCACCATGGCCGTTGACGAGTCACTGTCTGTGTGCTGCAGGCGGCCCATTCATGAACTGACCGCGAGTCAGCTCATCGGGCCATACTCAATGCCAGGCCCCACACACACACACAGTTAGAATCGTACATGTGCACTGGATGAATCCCACAACCGGACCATCTCTCCTGACAGTGCAGACAAGGCTCCAGTCAGGAGGCTTTGCCTTGGGTGCTGCAGCTGGGCAGGAGTATTGCGCCTTTCGGGGGGGCAATTACTGCAGTGGAGTTTTTGAAGGGGTCTCTACTGTCTAAAAAGCATAACTCTAACCAGTTCTGCGGTGCTGCTGGTCCTCTGCAACATGGGGCCATTAAGGCTAGGCCAGTAGTTTTCATCCCTAGTTTTTGCTTTTTGGGGGGGGTCAGTGTTGTTCACTGGTAACGGCTAAGTGGACTGTAATTCTGGGCAAGCATAGTAGAGCTCACAGAGAGCGAGTCATGGGTGGGTGCCAGAGAGCACTGAGCACTAGGTCACTCATTTGGAGGGGGCCATTCACAGCCTGTCCTGCCAATATGATTAACTCTTGGAGTCTGCTAGACTAGTTCGGTCCCAGAGGCACTTTGAGTGTAGTAGGGATGGGTAGTCTCTGGGGTGGGGTGCTGGGGGAGGGGGAAGACAACTGTTCTAGTCTGGGAATTTTCTTTCTATGGGGTAGGGGGTGGGGTATTATTCTTGTTTTGCTGTGTTGTGCTGCTGCTCTGATGTTTTGATGCCTGCTGTAGTGCCTACCTGGTGGTCAGGGGGGTGGTCGGTGACTGGGCAGTGTGTCACACAGTAGTGATGACTCTGTACCCTGCTGGTGGGTGGCCATGTAGAAATCAATCCCATCTAATTCCATCAGCAATGGGGGTTCCCTCATCACATTTCGGATGAGCTGGTGAGTTTGTTGTGTGCTGCATTAGGGTTCTGGGAGTAACTGTCAGTGCCTGGCTTGCCCTGTAGAAAAGCAGGCATGTATGTTTCTGTCAGCCTAATTACTGGGGGCACTAAATGCAAGGAAGCACAAGCACAACTGTGGGCCTGACACTTCCTTGTTTGCTCTTTTTTATTCCCAGCGGGCATATATTGCAGCGAAGTCAGCTCGCCATTTGCCAGAGTAGCTCTGTGTCAGGTCAACATGACAAGTCACCAGGGGTTCTTGTTGGGGTTTTGTGGCGGGGCCGAGTTAATTTTTTTTATTATTTTGTGGAGAGGGTCATGGGGCATTAGGTGATTCAATTTTAAATTATTCTGTTAACTTTTTTTCAGGTTGTTGGTGACCGTGTGCAGAATCAGTGAGTCCTGCCGGTGGCACGAGTGAGTACAACTGCCCTGTCGGCAAGACGGTGGCCCTGTGGTAAGTTACAATCCTCAACTCACTCTGAAATGAAGTTTTTTTAGCAAGCGAGTAGTTGGTCTCGATCTGAGTGTAATTGTCCTGTTTTGTTTTGCAGAGGGCGCTGCCGCAGTGGTTCATCACCAGGGGTTGACGTTAACTTTTTTTTGCACTAGCCAGCAGGATAAGTCAGTCTAAAATTGCACTAGCCCGCAGTGGTTTGCACTAGTCTGCACTCATGTCACCATGTGCTTTTAACATACAATGAATAATGACAAGTCAGTCAAAATTGCACTAGCCCACAGTGATTTGCCCAGCCCCACAACAAGCCACAGACTTCGATCGAAACCCCCCTTCCCACCTTGTAGGCAGCACAACAATACAAAATGAGGGAAAGCACAGAATAAGCCAGAACGTACTGCAGCAAACTAGATTAAACAACAGGGCACATCACAATGACGCTTTCAAAACCCCCACATGCCTCCACACAACCTCAGAAGAACAGTAACAACTGGCACTTGACTTACAATACCTGGGTACCTCTGTCTGTTCAAGCAGCAATCCAAAAAATGTGATGCCCAGCCCCACAACAAGCTCCAGACATCACCCCCACCCCAAGGCAACAGAACACAGTATGAGCAGAACAACCTAGACAGCCAAACATGTTCACACTGCTTCCCAATCCCCACACAACCTCAGTCAGAACTCAGAACCTCAATCATAGACCAGATAAGTACTGTCTGTATTTAAAATGAATTCCACTGCCTTACCTGAGCTTGACATTTTACATTTTAGGTGATCCAGCTCCCAGTATGCGTACCTTGCCTGCTCAGCAATAAAAGACAGACATGCCCAGCCCAGTCAAGCAGCCCAGCCCCACAACAAGCCACAGGGAATCTCCCCCATAGGCAAAGCTGAGCGAGGGAATTGAAAAGCACACACACACACACACATAACAAGCCCCAAAAAACTGTGCTTTCAAAAATCAAATTAATCATGGATGTCTCAGTAAATTAGTTAGCAAAACATTACACAGAAAACCAGTCCACGGCTGAGTTAAGGCACCAATCGCGGCCTTTGTGATGGAGTATGCAAAGTTGCAAACACAGTTTCTTCTCAATTTCAAACAGTTTCTATTTCCCCCACAAACTCAGTCAGAAGTTCAGCACAATACTGATCTTGGCATTTTTCCAATTCCCAGCCCACTGCCTTAGACAGTTTCCCAATTTCCCCCAACACTCAACCTCATAGAAAAATTAAATCACTCACTAACTCAAGAGAACCCAAATGCTATACTGCTCAACATTTTAATGCCACATGGCACTGCCTTACCTGAGCTGGCATTTTTCTTTAGTTTCAGGTGAACTAGCTCCCGATAAGATTGCCTTGTTGTTGCCGGCAGTGCATACACAGTCAGATATCCAGTTCTGGGATCCAAGACCGCAACTGCGATGCCGCTGAACCTTCAGGACTGTCCGAACCACCAAAACCGGCAAACCTTGCAGCAACATGCAGTCTCTTCCAAAATTTGAATCCTCCGCACTTTTGGGAAACAAAACAGCTCCTGAAATCCAGTTAGGCACCTCAAAGCCACACCCCCAAAGTGTTCGCTTCCAATGGCTGCTGCCAGTTTGCCACCTTACATGCCCAGGCTACAGGCTTTAACCAATCAATGCTCCTGATGATGTCAGTGCTGTTCCCACCTCCTGCTGCTCCCCACTCTCTGCTGACTTGCAACCTGGGCTGGCCAATAGGTGCAAAGGAAAGCAGTGAGTGACAGCCTGCATGCCCACCCTCTAGGAGGAACTCCTTGACTACGCAAACAACGAGGAAGATGGACACGCTTGTTTGGGTCTCCGAGAGTACCCACTGGCTATGTTTCTGATTTTCAGCTGCTCTGGAGTTCCATGGGCTCAGAAGGATTTTGCTCCTAGGACCGCTATGACGACCGGAAGGAAAGCCGACTCTGCTGACCGCACTAGCCCACACGGACATGTAGGGAGGTAACTGCACTAGCCCGAGGCACTTTGCACTATGCCCCGAGCTAGTAAATGTATGTTAAGGTCGAACCCTGTTCATCACCCGGCCAGCCTGGCCTCATCCCAGTTTGTCCAGAGACAAGGTTGGGTAACTTAATTTTGGGGCACGGCAAGCTAGCATTGGGGATTCGTTACATTAAAATTGGAAGGATACATTAGGTGAGTACAAACACTGACACAGTTTGTCATTGTGTTTGTAGGTCAGCGGCCAGAGTAAAAAAGGAGCTGCTGCTCAGCTGGGTAGACAAGAGGAGAGAAGAAAAAGCTCAGTGACACATTCAGGAAGGAAAGTGCCCAAAAGGAGCTCAGGAGGAAGAAGCCAGAAAGCAGGCTGATGAAGTGGATTATTTATAAACTGTCAAACTAAAGCCAGCTGTCTCCATCATGGACAGTCATTTTATTGTCATAATCATTGAACTGGATGCCATGTTGTTGGGCGAGGGCTAGCAAGGTCTGCCTGAACAAGGAAGTGCATTTTTGCGGGTGGGGTGGGGTAGGTGGCTAGTACAGTACTGACTAGTTTGTCTGTGAAATGGCTCCTGATGTGTCCTAATGTCATCTGGCTGCAATAGCAGCGCCAAACTGTGGCACACTACTCTGGGCCAGATTGATGACTGGTGTTAATTGTCTCTGCTTTAGAAGTTTGTAGTCTGACTCCACCCCCACCCAGATTTAGATTTGGTCATCAGCCCTGCTGGACAGAGCTGTGCAGACAGCAGATGTACTAGTTAGGGTACTGACTGTTTAAGTTAGAGGCTCAGACCCGTACTAGTTGGGTACTGACTGACCCTCACCATTTCAGTTAGAGGTGCTAAGCTCAATCATCCCCCCCCCAACCAACCAATTTAGTCTGCCCTGCAGTGTTGTGTACTGCAGATGACATACTTATCGTAGTACTGGGCTGTTCCGTTTAACTCAGAAGCTCAGACCCGTACTAGTACTACTGGGTAGTGATTAAGGTCCATTTAAGTTAGAGGCTCAGTCAAGTCACCCCAACCGGATGGTCATCTGTCCTGCACAGGTCTGCAGTGTTGTGTACAGCAGACATACGTAAAACTGGGTGATGACCATTTAAGCTGGAGGCTCACTCACCCCATGCTAGCCCTTAGAGTACTCTGGGTAACCAATTGACCATAGAGGCTCAGACCCTACTAGTTGGGTAACTGTACTGATTGACCGTTTAAGTTCTAGCATCAGTCCCCCCCACACACACACACACACCACCGCACCACAGCAACTGTTCAGCTGCCTGATTCAAGTAAATCAGTGGTGTCTCTGCAGTAGTTTGGACAAATTTTACAGGAAAAGCACACACAATTTGTTGTTCAATACTTCTATTGTTACAAGTGTCATTTTAGTGCAAACCTACAAGACTCTCTGGAAAAGAAGCAACACTGACACAAATTGTTCAAGTACTCAAACTGTACTTCTGTCTTAATAAGTGTCCCACAACACAGCTAAGTGAACCCAGAAGAATAGACAGCAACCATGGCAACCACTACCAAAAAAGTAAGGAGGCATACTGTTGAAAAATGGAAAAAGGAGATTGATCACAGCAATGAATGGTTAGTGTATGAAACAGACAATGGTGGTGAGTTTGTAGACCGGGTAAAATGTTCCCTGTGTGAAAAATGGGCAGACCATTTAAGGTACTGCAGAAATTTTTGTGAAAGTTTAATTGTTGGCATCCGAGGTGTTGCTCTGAAAAAGGACAATGTTGCAAAACACAGTCAATGTGATGCTCATAAACGAGCTGTTACACTCAACCGAAAACCAGAATCAGTTGCCTCCATATACAAAACTACACCAATAGGACATGCACTATTAAGAGCAGAAGTAAAAGACAGGGCTGTAGTTCGCTGTCTGATTGAAATTGCTTATCTGCTCGCTAAAGAAGAACTTTCGTTTACTAAATTTTAATCATTTATAATGTATGGTAAGTGCCTGTTAACCACCATAATCAGCAGTTACACAGCTTTGTTATGCTCTGTTTAGAATTTTAAAAGTTGTTACCCACACTTCGGAACTTCCAAACAGTGGCATAAGAAAAAAGAATGCACCAGAGTTCCATAATTCTCACACGTAGAATGCAAACAGTGTCTTTTGACCATACACTATAAAAGATGATGGCTGGTGATCGGGTGACAACCACGCTGAAATCACCTCTTGTGGTTGCTAGGGCTACAGTAAACCTCTCGAGCTGCGCTCTCGAGGTTTACCATGTTGTCTTAGCAACCACTCATTACAGTGGTATCACCGATCTCCTCTCATATCCTATGTTAAACTTGAAAAAAGACATGATGTTGATCTCGGAAATGCATATGGAAATATTAATGGTTGTCGTATGTTCACATCAGTTATTGATGAATTGTTACGGGAAAATTTACTCATAGCCATTTAGAAAAGTCTGTATTTTGCGGTTCTTCTAGATGGGGCAACAGGTGAAAGTTGCACTGAAAAAGAATTACTGTATATTATGTATTTTAACGAAAGTTCTTGTTTAATGGAGATGAACTTTTTCAGATTAAAAGACATTCAACACTGCAGAAGGTTTGTTACAAACACTTCAAAAAGCCTTCTTAGAGTTAGGCATTTTAGACTTGAACAGTTGCATGGTTGCTATGTGTACAGATGGTGCTGCAGTAAACCTGGGGAAAAGAAAAGGGCTATCAGTTCTGCTAAAAGTAGAAATGCCATCCATGGTTGCTGTCTATTCATTGTCTTAACCATAGACTTGAATTGGCAATTATAGATGCACTAAAAGGAAATTTTTTTGGTTAAGTGAACAGTAATCTTATGGTATTGTACTACCTTTACGAAAAAAAGTCCAGAGAAACTTCGCAAGCTCAGAGAATTGGCTAAAATAGTGGGCGGTGAAGTCAGCAAACCAGAAAGAGCATTTGGAACAAGGTGGGTAGACCACAAACTTTGTGCTGCTCAGACACAGGTGAAATCCTTCACAGTTACGATTCATCATCTTGAAAATCTTTCAGAAACTGCCACTGTGCCACCAACGGAGAAAAGCAAAGTTAAGGGCATTTTGACCAAACTGAAAACTGGCAAATTTGTCACGCATTTACTCTTCTATATTGACTTTCTTACGCCACTGTCATGACTCTTCCCTCAGTTTACAGGGTCCTTCTGCTAACTTGATCTTAGCTTTAGCTTGTGTTGACGCAACCTTACGGCAATTACAGCATCTCACAGAATCAATCAATCAAATCTTTATTTATCCAGGCGAACATCGTTGAGCAAAGCTCATTTGCAAGATGGACCTGGTAAGGTCAAGGTTCAACTTACATGAAATATAGCATTCAGAGTATACACAACTTTGAGAGGACAGAAGTGAAAGTAATACATCAAATCCCAGAAATATAACAATCAGAATATACACAATTTTTGAGAAGACAGAAATGAAAGCAATATATCAAATACAGAACACGTAAATTGATATGCTAGAAAAACAAGGATATAATACATATATACAAGATTCATGAGGTAGCCAGATTGCTAAATAGGTAATGGGAGACACTTTAATACTAGCACATTTTGATGAAAGGTTGAAAGTATCAGAGAATTACTTAGATAATTTTAAACTAAGGTGACAGGATGTATGGATAGCTGGAAGATATATCTACAAAGGAGGGTTCGTGGCTGGCGGTATTGGCAGGAACAGTGACAAGGGGATAGGTAGGATGCATACCTGAAGTAATGGTCAGGGGTAGGGAACAGGGTGGGGGGGAGGAATCGTAAGAGCTGATGCAATAAGGGGATCTAGACTGGGTCTGGGGGGAAAAGGAGAGGGCCAGACTGGAGAGGTAAAGAGCTGAGAGTGTAAAGGAGACTAAGAATATTAACGAATATAAAGAATGGATTGAGGTACTGGTTTGTGAACTGTAGGGTAACTTCACATAGGGTGCTGGTAAGCTTATCCTATCTGTCCGCCTGCAGGGGAGATAGATGGAAGGTTAATCTAGTGTTGGTGGAAGCAGTTACATTTTTCTTTGAATATCCTATTATATAGATATTTGAAGGCTGTAATAGATATAAACTTCTTCACTTTCAATGTCTTCTGCATTGTGTTCCATAGAGTGGATAACACATAGCTAACTGCATATCTGCCATGTCGGGAGTGGAATTTAGGCACCTTGAGGGTAATGAGGTTCAGACTTCTTAATGCAAAACTACTTGATGTGGCTTGCAAAAAACAGTCAGAGATATATTTTGGAAGCTGCTGTGATATTGCTCTGTAGGTCCATAGTATTGCATTTCTATCTCTTCTAGTTTGAAGCGAAGTCCATCCCACTGCAGAGTATAGCAGACAGTGGTGAGTGCCGTAAGGTAGGTCTGTGATGAACCTCAAAGCTCTGTGGTATAGTGTATCTAATTTGTTCAAACATACAGTAGGGCAGCGACTATATAAGAAGTCAGCGTAATCTAGTACTGAGAGGAAAGTGGCCTGGACCATCTTCTTTTTGAATCACTTGTAAGGAAGGAAGTGCTTTATTCTATAGTAAAGTCCAAGTCTTTGTCTGAGTTTTTTTAGCAGTTCTTCCAAATGCTCTAGGTAGTCTAACCTGTTATCTAGCCATACCCCCAGATATTTGAATTTTGTGACATAATCTAGGTTTTCACCAAGGGCAGTGGATAGTTTAGGAAGGTCGATAGGGATAGAGTATCCTGCCTGCACCTGTGGGGAGAAAAACATTGCCTTAGTTTTTTTGCATTCAATAGTAGTTTCTTTCCCAGCAGTTGGTGTTGCAGCAGGTCAATTCTGCTTGTAATTTTGCAGGCTGTTACAGGAGAAGGGTGACTGACGTACAGTACTGTATCATCAGCAAACAGGTGTACAGTGGCTTTGGTAAGATTTATGTCAATGTTGTTGATATATATTGCAAATAGGATAGGGCCAGGATAGATCCTTGTGGTACTCCTCTTTGAAGTGGTCTGATGGGATATATCTCCTTCGGCCTTTACCTGCTGGGTTCTTCCTGAAAGATAATTATTAAACCATCTAATGGATTTGGTGTCAAGTCCAAATGACCTCAGTGATGAGAGGAGCAGGTCGTGGTCAACCGTATCAAAGGCCTTACTTAGATCTAAGAAAACAGCACATACACAATTTTTTTTATCCAATTTAAGTTGCCAGTCATTGGTAACTTTTGCAAGAGCTGTAATGGTACTGTGTTTTGCTCTGAAACCAGATTGCGCTGGGTTTAGTAGATTGTTAGCTTCTAGATATTCTCTTAATTGGGTGCTCACAATTTTTTCAAGTAATTTGGACAATGCAGGAAGAATGGAAATTGGTCTGTAGTTATTGAGGTCTATGGGATCCCCGGCTTTCAGTAGTGGAATAACTTGAGCGGTTTTCCAGATTGCCGGGATATCTCCTGACTGTAGTGAAAGGTTGAACAGATGTGTCACTGGTACTGCTAATACATGTATGGCAATTTTATGAGTAGGGGTCAAGGAGTCAGAACCTGCACTTTTTTGTATCCAACTGTGAGATTAGCTCTTCAACTTGCTTCAGCGTGGCTGGTGTGAAGGGAGAAAGTGGAGTCAGTCACTCTTTAAGTCCAGTGTTCTTAATCCCTAGTTGTATCTCAATAGGTTGGCTGGAGAGAGTCGAATGCTAGCCCAGCAGTTGTAAAGTGATTATTGAAGGCTTCCAAGACTTCTGTTCTGTCAATGATGGTTCTATTTCCACTATGTAATTTTGCTGGGAGTAAGTTACTTGTGACATGGCCAGTTATATCTTTTATAGTGTTCCAAAATTTGGCAGGGTTGTGGTATGAGGAGTCTAGTTCAGCCATGTAATATGCAGCTTTTGTGTCTCGCACTTTCTTGGTGCAGAGATTCCTAGCTTTTTTGAACTGCTCCCAGTCAGTGGCTAACTTAGTTTTTCGAGCCTTCTTCCAAAGCTTGTCCCTGTTAAGGAGGGTGGATTTAAGATCTGAATTGAACCAACGACAGGTTTTATTTTGATACATAGTTTAGAAACTGGTGCATGGGTGTTTAGAGCACTTGTGATAATATCATTTAGAATACCATGTGCAATCTCCGTTGTGTTCGCTAGATAGAACTCTTGCCATCTTGTGGAGTGTTTGATATCATCCAGATATGCATTGATGTTGAATTTCTTTTTCGATCTCCTCAGCATGAATTTTGTAGGGATGAAGGCTTACATGCTGTCCTAATTGCTGCAATAGTACAATGATCACTGATGTCGTTGAACAGTACTCCAGTGTGTGAGAAGAGGTGAGGTTTACTCACTAATAGTATGTCCAATAGTGTGCTGTTTTTAGGGTTCTTTTTGTTTACTCTAGTAGGTTCATTTATGAGCTGTGTAAGCTCATGCATGTCACAGAATGATGTTAGTGGTGCAGCTGCCTTAGAAAGCCAATTTAGGTTTAAGTCGCCTAAGATTATGGTTTCTTCGTTCCCTTGTGTGATCAAGTCACCCAAGTGGGATAGTATCTTAAGGCCAGCTGAGGGAGGTCTGTAACAGCCGATCAACTGCAGCGAGGTATTGTTGGAGAGAGCTATTCTGAGGGGTAGGCACTCGAATTCTTTTGCCATAGAAGAAGAGTCAAGACAAGTTGCAGGTAGGTTGGCCTTTACATAGATTACTACCCCACCTCCTCTTGTATGTCTATCAGCTCTGAAAGTTTGATAGTCAAGTAAGTTTATGTCTCTGTCACCTGTGTCAGGCCTAAGCCATGACTCAGACACTACCAAAATGTCAGGTAGTGTATGGCTAACCCAGGCTTGGAGCATTGTGATTTTTTTTAGTAGACTACATACATTAATATGTAGAAGGCTTAGCCCTTTAATCTTTACTAGTTCTGATGGTGCAGAGATAGTCCCAGGTGGCCCAAGGTTAAGTTCCACGTTCCCTGAGCATATTAGTAATAGCAGTAGTAATTTCATAGTTGCCGCCAGAAATAGGGTGTAGGTTCTTATAGATGCCTTTTTTATTTTTTTTTTATTTTTATTCTGTTGAAATCTTATATGCCATCCAGGTTCGGTCCTTCGGCCTCTTGTAATAGAAAAGATTATTACTTTAACAGAAATAAGTGTGGAATATATTTCTGTATACAGTTGGAGACAGTTGGAATCTTCTCGGAACATGCAACTCTGATCTTAAGACACTTTTACAGCAACATGATCATGACGTAACTGATGACGAGTCTGACGATTCTGAACCTGTCGTGTTTAAAGATGTTATGGTCTTAAATGCTAACAGCAGCATCAGCCACCTTATAACACAGGTACCTAATTACGTCAGTAGAGTACAGCAGTGCATTTCTGATAGATTTTCAGATATCACTGACTGTGACTCTCAGGATCAACACCCAAGTTTTAGGACTTTAAAACTGTTATTGTAAAACCGTGGCCTAGGAGTGCTGATGAGCTAGAAATGTTTGGAAATGTAGATTTGGACAGATTTGTTAATTACTATGGACAGATACTCACAAAACACAATGTTGACCTTGCTGCTTTGCCAGGAGAGTGGTCTGAACTTAAAACTTTATACAATAAGTTTTTAAATCACTTAAACAGGGAAGACCTTTGGAACTGTATTCTGAAGTCCCAGAGAGAACAGTTCTCAAACTTCGACCACGTTGTCGGTATTTGTAAGTTTATTCCAGTATCCAGTGCACAGCTGGAAAGGTCATTTTCAGTAATACAGTGTGTCAAAACTGGAGAAACAGACTGAGTGAAGTAATGTTGGAACACCTGATTAGAATTTCAGTTGAGGGTGACAGTCCAGAGACATTTGATTCAGTTCCAGTTGTAGGTAGATTCTTCAGCACTCCAAGAAGAGTTTGTGCGAAACAAAGGCAGTTAGAAGCAAAAAAGGTCAGATGCATCTCACAGCACCACCACAAATGTAACTAGTTCAGAAGATGCAGCAAGTACAGTGCAGCCCACTTAAGTGCACATCGGATAAGTGCACACTTTTTCAATATCTTGTTTTTTTTTCATATGTTTTCCATGTTAATTTGATTGCTTAAATGCACACTGTGTAAGTGCACATTTTGGTTATGTGCACATTTTTTGAGAGAAAAGCGTATTAGATTTTATGTCCTGCACCTTTCTAAGTGCACATCCAAATAAAATATTGCGGCAGATTATCCTACAGCCCCTTTATTCCTCCTTTATAAGTCCACCTTAAGCACTAATTGACTTTTGCGCTAAGTAACATTGTATGCTGCAACTACAGTAGTCTTCACTCAGTCACTTACTCATTGCAACGATTACAGAAAGAAAGTAATGTTCTTTCTTGAACAGAAGCTTGCCTTACTTAAACTTGGTCAGCCAGATGCCGAGCTGTTCGATGTTGCTAGGGACAATGGTATCAATGTTTCTACTGTGTCCATATTTATGCTACAAGGGAAGGTGGGTCAGACATCAGCCAATCCGTCCGAGGGAACCACAAACTTGGAAGAGGAGATCGTGGAAACACTGCATCTGATTCCCACGCTACTGACCAGAATGACCCCCGTGGATTTCGTTACATACAGAGCAGTCAGGACCTGGTGACTTTCGACGAAGTAATATAGAGCATGAATAAAGTAAGAAACTGCATATGTGCACCATTTAGAGCACTTGTACTACGAACTGCATATATGCTAAGCATTGCTGTAGCACCAATTAAATAAAGCGTTTCTAACCCGTTGGAATGCCTGGAAAACAATTGTTCAGTTAAATGCACAGCCCGGTTAAGTGCACAATTTTCAAATATCCTGAGGGTGTGCACTTAAGCGGGCTGCACTGTAGTAGCATTATTATGTGTTCCACTACTTCCGAGTCAGATAATGACGACGACATAAGATTGATAATTGATCAGTAGTGAGCCCCTGTAAACTGAGGGAAGTACACTTCTGGCTTATAAGTTTAAGCCTGAGTGGCATGTGGGGAAAAATTTCAGGTCCTCAGTGTTGGTAGTCGGAAGGAAGTGGGTCAGTTGAGAATCCACGCCAGTCAGCTGAACATCTCTCTTCATGTCTGCCTGCCAGCCCCGATCCCCATGCTTAGACGTCCAGATTGCCAAGCTGCTTATTCTCAGTTACCCTACAGACTGCTTCCCAACCACCGCAATAAAATTTCCGTGCCAGCACGAGTCATGACTGCACCAGAGGCTTTAGGCTTTAAGGTCAGAAAATGTTCGGTACTGAACAGAACTTTAAATTTTGTTTGAGCACTAGAGACCGACAACTGACTACTGTTCCCAACCACCCATCCATTTAAAATTGACCGTTTAAGTTTGAGGCTCAGTGCAAATGGATGGGAGGTCGGGAACACTATTCAGTTGTACTGTAGTTGTATCTGTGTAATAAATGACTTAGTTTAGGGCGCAGCTGCTTATTCTCATTACCGTACTGCTGTTCACTTTTGGGTCACACAAGTAGTCAGGCTTGGGAAGGCTGGCAAGTAGAAACTACATTATTTTAACAACTTAAGAATCAAATCTGTTTTAATACTAATACTGTATGAGTATGAACTTGAAAAAATGCTTCTGTTTGAATTTCATTCAGACACTGATGAAAAAAAATTAATAAAGTGACTGCACACACACTCCTGTACCTGAGTCTTTTTTTTTCCCTTTTGCTCCACACATTAAAGAAAGTCAAAAATGTGTTTGTCAGGTGAGAAATAACACCAATCATATTGTGTCTAGTAAATATGACAAATTTATTATTTTGCTAATCAATTCGATCCAACTGCTACACATTAGTAACACTGAGTAGCACTTTTCCGCACGAAAGTGCTAATCGATCAAAAATCCTTATTTAAAACCCTGCATGGGGGTAAGCTATGGTCTCTTGGAGGGGCTGGCAGGTAGCTCCCTGAGGAGGCGGGTGAAGGGGATGGAGGTGTCCCTAAGAAGGGCAGATAAGGGGTACATCTCCGAAGACTAAGAAGAATAAATAGTTTTTCTTTCATCTTTTTTTTTTTTTTCTCCCCTCCTAGTTGTCTTCCCCAGCACCCGGACATCCCAGCGCCTTCACCCTGACATCCACTGGGACTTACCTTCCAGCTGTCTGACCCTAGGACTTAACCCCCCAATTGAGGTCTGCAGGGTTCCACAATCCCTGCCATCGATCAGGATCTGGTTCTGCTGATGGGGTGCAGCTGGCCATTTATGGGGCCTTCAGGTGTCCTGCATCATCCTGTGGGTTAGTTTCTGCATTTTCTCCCCAAGAGGGTGCAGTGACATCACAACGAACGCCGCATGCTCCCATACGACGTGTGTCAATGTCTACCATGCCCCCTTGCACTGTGGTAGTGCTGAACTACCTTTCTTCCAGCTTTCCTAGGGGCCAGACCTTTGCTGGGCTCCACAGTCCCCCTCTCCTGGAGCAGAGCAGTCGTTGGGATGCTCAGTCCTCCTCCCACCTGGCCGAGTCACTGATGCCATGAGTTTGCTGTTGAACCTAGGTCATCAGCGCTGCAAGGGGTAGTGCTACGGATGCTCCAGCGGGCCAGATGTGAATAAATGGAAGCTGTGTCCTAGCCTTGCAACAACTTAATGACGTCAGTCTTTTGGGTCATATGGCAACTGCACTAGTTAGGGATCCTCTGATTACAATTTTTTTTTTTTTGCACTTGAACAACCTGAAATTTTGAATTTAGTGCTGCAGTATTTTGTTTGCTGCCACCTTGGAGCACTCCTGACCATGAGATGCTGTCAAGTGTTGTCATGGAGTGCTGAGTGCTCGTGTATCTGGTTTTCTTAAACTATTGGAAGGCAGTGTGGTTCAGTAGATCATTGTGTTGCCCATTTCATTTTTAATATCCTGATGGTTAGATGATTAATAGAGTGGCCTGGTCTTGACTCTTTTGCTTTCCAGGGCTCAAATTTAACGGTGAGAGTTGGCTAAATGCCAAATATAATTGACATTTTGCCAATTGTCATTTGTCTGTAGTGGCAGGTATAGTACTTGCCACTTTAATGAAAAAGAAGAAAATTCACCTTTTGTTTCTCTCCTGTGATTTTATTGAAGGACTGCTGGAGGTGCTGATACAAGAAACAGATTCACCAGCATGGAGACCTAACCTAAGCTTGGAGTCCAGGCTGCAGCACTCCTGTCATCACACGACACCGTCTGTAGCCATACTGTGAAGGTATTTTCTTTCCAGTGCAGAGAAGTCCAGTAATATCACTAAATCATCTCTCCCAAATAAATAGAGCCATAAATCCAGTGATTTATGCTTGAATGAAACGCAAAATATTTATGGTGCTTGTTCAAGATAACAGACCTCCATTTTGTAGATGTTTTACATCTGCTATAGCTGAAATCCCTGGATTTGCAGCTGTAGATCATTGTAACAACATTTAACATTATTATCTGCCTTGCCTGCACGGAAAATAAAACATCTTCATAGCACCACTGCAATATGGCAGTTTCCACATGTGACTGTTCCTGATGAGAATGAGTGCTGTACCTGCCCTGCTGCAGAGTGGATCAGGGTTCAAGCCTCACCCTGTTGGTGCATCTGTGTTTAACAAGATTCCAAAAGGCAGAAAAGAAAATGTAACAGAAAAGAAAACTGAGACTAGAAATGGGGAATACAAAAGCAGAGTTTACGTGCAAAAAGTGAAAAGCTCAGAGAGACGAACATATATATATATATTTTTTTTTATTTAGTTTTTGTTGACTGGGAAAGTGCACTAGATAAATCCTGCCTATTCTCAGTCATGACCCGGGGGAGGGGGATACAGATGAATGCCAACTGACCTTGAACCAGATTAAGCTGTTGGTGGTATTTTTTTTAGTGAATGAGGGAAATTTGGCCAGGACACCGGGGAAATTCCCCTACTGTTTTCGAGAAGTGCCATGGGATCTTTAACATCCACCTGAACTACCTCCAATCCAGGCATATGTGACCTCGGTTTAACGTCTCATCCGAAAGACGGCACCGCAGAAGCGCAGCACCTCTCTCATGCTGCACTACAGTGTCAGTACTGGGATATTAACCCAAGTGCCAGATGTGGGAACTGAACTCACAACTCTCTGATCTCCCGGCCTCAGAGGCGAATGTGCTACCTACTGAACCACTGACACTAAAGGAAGTGAGAGCAGAGAAGAGGGAATACAACAGAGGAGAAGAGCACAGTATAGTCAAGAAGAAGACAGCACAACTAGGAATAAATGCAGAAAATAAGTGTGTGTGCACAAGAAACAGCCCATAGGAAAGAAGAAACCAGTGAAAGGAAGAGAGTGAGAGAAAAGAAATACAAAAAACATTGAAAAAGCCTAGAGAAAAGTCTGGAGAGGTCCATAGACACACATATACAAGAAGTGGGGGTGGGGAGTGAGCGATATGAAATATGTAAGAAGGAAAATGAGGGGAAGAAGTGGTCAACTATGGAAATAATTGGCCTAAGTGTAGAGGGGCACTGGATGGAGTTGCTCTAAAATTGTATGGCTGGGCAGAAGTGAGTGCTAGTTTGGGGAAGATGGTTGCTGAATTCAGATGAGACTGCCTGTTTTCAGGGTGGAACCGGAGGGGGACTGTTTATTTAAAAGTTTTAGAAGGTGAGTGTACTACTGCTTGATTCCAGACGTGACCTGTGGGAGGGGAGTGAGGGAGTCAACACAGAGAATAGATACAACAGTGATACATAAGTACAATCAATATGCAATGCGTAAGTACAGGACATGCTGTGTACAGAAAGGCAGGCGAGTTTTGATACAGACAGCTGATACGTTGTCAAGCGGATAATTGGAGGTATAGTTTGGCATGCTAGCAGTGGAGTTAGAGAATATAAACAACAGTATGAGAACCAACAGCAAGATTTAAGGACTGTTAAGCAAAGATTTAGGCACCTAAGTCTACTAAATTGCCAGTTTGGGGTGGGCCAGGACAAATAGCAACTGATTGCCACTGTTGTCTCCAAACTTTGAGGCCTGGTGCTTTTATCTTCATGTACAGTTGTAAATCTGTGGAGGTTCGTTGAAATGTGAAACAGGATATAACTGGTTCAAATCCCTCAGTGATCACTTGCTGTTTGTACGACTTGCCTTGAGCAAACCATTTGATTTTCCAATGTTTTGATCCCCTCTCAGTTGTAACATTGGAAAAAACCAGGGCCTCACCAAAAACAAGAAGTTGCATTTAGTATTGGGATATCCTGGCATAAGGGACTGCACAAAAAAAACAAAACTATATAAACATAGTATTGTGAGAATGGAAGGGACTTAGAGTCCATTTTGTACGGTTGTCCTGCTGCATAGCAGTGACTATACCCAATTTAAGTATGGACACTCATTCAAGTTTAATAGCCAGAGTGTTACGCCCACTTATACTGTATAGCCCTCGAGGCTAGTCTTGTTCAGAAATCTCTCTTGTTCTGCTTTGAAAGCCTGAACTGCTGGAGGCGCTGGCTGGGGAAGGAAGATTGAGCATCCTAGGGATAGCTCTCCCCCTTTGTGGAGGGGGAAGCAGCACAGGATTGGGGGAGAGCTCCCCTGCTGGCCTCATACTGCTGACTAGGCACCTGCCTCCCTGTTGAAATAAGACCCTGTCAGGGAAGTAGTGCTCCCCAGGAACCTCACCATGAGTGTGGGCCACGGGGGACAAGGAGGTCAGGGTAATTACCTGGAGGAAGGTAGGCAGTGACTTGGGTGGGGATTCGGCCTTTGACCCCGGTGCAGCCTCCATCAGTGGCCCCATCACTGGTGCCTACCGCAGTACCACCCATTGTGGTTAAGCTACTTTCAGCAAGTGGTCTGTACGGCACCACCACTTGACCCTTGTTGACCTTCAGTAGGTCGAGATCCAGGTTGAGATCTCACTCTCGGTCCTGCCCTGATGACACAGGCATCCATTGAATTCACCCTTTCCTTGGACAGCCATCGATTGCAGAGGAGGTCTGACACACCAGTGGGTCACATTAGACCAGCGACGGGGTAAGCCCGTGCTGCTAGCCCTCTCGCCTCTGCCTTGGGTGCCTGTGCCCTCTGGGCTGCACCAGGAGATTCTGCTGCCAGTGGTCCCCTTCTGCTCGACTGGTTGTTGTGGCTTCTCACCTCCACTGCTGTGGGAGGGGCCTTTACCAAGGATTCTTGATGCAGAACGGGTTGCCAGGTATCCTGCCATTGGTGGTTCATCCAGCAACGTGTGTAGTCCACACCCTGAAAAGAGACTTCAGCTCCTGCCTGGTTATCGAGATTCCAGTTCTGATAAGAGGACTCATCAAAACTAGAATCGTGATAACCAGTGGGAGCATCCTCTCAAGGTCAACTGGACATTGACTCCTTGGGTGGTCGATCTGCTTCTGATGAGGGGACATAATTTGCTGCTCTTTGCACTGTATGTCCACTACCCTGAACCCCCCCCCTTAGAGGAGGCCCAGCAGCATTAGACCAGCCCTCTAATGGACATTCTGCAAAGGGATGTCTCCCCAGGGGTGGCATTCCCAGTAGCTGAAACTGTCCTGGGCTCAACATTAAGGATCTGGCAGCACCTTATGTCCTGCCAAGTTCCCCCTAAACATATGGACTGCAGGTATGCAATCCCATTTGGGGGGGGGGTCTGGGTTCTTGGAGCACCCTTTAGCTGAGGGGCTTTTCTTGGACTCTGTCTTCAGGAAATTGAAGGTCCAAGCGGATGCAGACAAGCTGCCAGGCAAGGAGTCCAAGAAGCAGGACTTCTGGCATGCAAGATATATGTGGCAGCTACCTTGGCTTATGTCAGGCCAGTTGTGTGGCTCTGATGGTCCTTTTTGGTTATGCGCTTTTTGATAAGCTCATGCACATGCTCCCTCTGCTCCTGGCGGAGAGCCAGGGTCCCAGGGGACCTGGGACATTTGCTGTCTAAGCATCAGTTGCATACAGTCTTGGACTCAGGTGACTCATGTGCCTGCACTGTGGCTGCTTCACTGTCCATGCGTAGATGGGCCTGGCCGCATCTCTCAGTTTTATTCCAGTGACCTAGAATACGTCAACGGATGTGCCTTTTCTGGCACTGACTTCTTTGACCCTAAGGTGGGAGATCATCTCATCTGGATTAAGAAGTTCAGTGTAACTCTAGTTTTGATGGCATTGCTCCTGTAGGCTTAGCAGCTTCCCAAGCTTAAAAAGAGCTCCTTATGTGGTTCAGACTTGCAGCCCCAGCAGCAACAGCAGCTCCAGGAGTAGCAGATGGCAGCAGTTCTAGCATTGCCATCTGGCAAAGTCCAAGTACAGCAGTCAGGGCCAGAAAGCAAGGTGTGTGTGTCTGGAGACCAGTCTTTCAGAGCCCCCTCCAAGGGTGAAAAGTAACGGGTTACGGGGTGCCATTCCTCCCGCACAGTCCCTGGTACAACTCCTGGTAGGGGGTGGGCCTCTCTGCTTCCTGCCACAATGGTCCACCATCATTTTGGACATGTGGATGCTTGAAGTATGGAGGACTTGGGTCCGTCTCTTGAGTTCTAGATTCTCCCGTCATAGGGATCCTGTGCACTGTGGAAGTCCATGATTCCTGTGGAGAGGCTAGCGGTACTGCAGAGCGATATTGCTGAGCTCCTGGGAGTGCAGCACTATAAAGCCTGTTTCAGATGCAATGGCCTCTCATGGAAATATGTTTCTCATTACTTTTTGGTGCCAAAAAAGGATGGGGCTGTTGCCCTAATCTAGACATGCACAATCTGAACAACTTAATTTGCAGGCAAACATTTCATATGGTGACACTTAATCAGATCATACTGTCTCTAGAGTCAGGGGCATGGTTTTGTTCTCTGCATCTCCCAGATCCTTTATTTCATATCCCCATCTGTTCATCCTACAGGCAGTACCTCCAGTTCAGTGTAGGCGGGGTACTGTACCAATTCAAGGTCATGGCATTCTGCCTGTTGTCTGCGCCCAAGGTGTTCACCAAGTGTCTGTCTGTCATTGCGACCTACCTCAGGTATAGAGGTGCCAGGGTTTATCCATACCTGGATGACTGGCTCATCTCAAGTGTATCTAGGGAAATGGAGCATTCCCGAACTGGTCCTCCATACCTTCTGGAACCTATGCTTTTTGATCAACTTAGTGAAATAAGAACTGACCCCCAAGCAGGTGATCCTGTTTGCTGGAGTGGAGCTGGACTCCCTCCAAGCCAAGGCTTGCTTAACTGTGGACACGGTGGAGGATCTTACTAACATACTAACATACTAAAATGCCAGCAGAATAGGCCTAATGGTCTTTCATGTCTGCTCGTTTGGTCTTACGCTAAATCATTTCGGGTTGGGCAGTCACACCCAGCCTGGGAATTTTTCCATTTGTTTGGGTTCATGGCAGCTATGAACAGAATGGTCCATTGGACTTACTGATGCATGTGCCTCTAGTGGGTATGGGGGGTGCCAGTAGTCTCTATGCCACTGTTACCAGGACAAGCTGGTTTGGCTCACTCAGCCAATGCAGGACACCATGGACTGGTGACTTTGTCCCCATAGACTTGCAGAAGGTATTCTGTCCATCTGCCCTGAGCCAGCCCTCACCTTGACCACAGATTCACCTCTGGAGGGATGGGAGGCTCACCTGTTTAACCACTGAGCCCACTGGGTCTGGTTGCCCAGTGAGATCTGCCAGCATGTTAACTTGCTGGAGCTCCAAGAAGTACGTCTGGCACTGACATTTTGCTCCACTGACTGGGAGCCTGGTAGTGCAAGTCCCAACTGGCAACACAACCGCCATGTTTTGCCTGGACAAGCAAGGTAGTATGCACTCTTTTCATCTGTGTCAGGAGACTCTTCACACCCAGTCCCTAGTCTGTAGCCTGCAGACAGATCTCCTTGCAGTGTACATAGTGTAGGAGGACAACAGGTTGGTGGATGCTTTCAGCAGAGTGGGAGAGATGTCCCATGAGTGGTCCTTGCACCACGATTTGGTGACACAACTCTTCAGGTCTTCACCCAGTAGGATACACCTCTGGTGAAACTGTTTGCCTCCAGGGAGGAACAGAATATTGAGGCTTTTGGGTGCCTGCCCCTTCCCCAAGATAGGAACATTAGAGGATGCTTTCTGCCCCCTCTGGGGACACTAAACCTTCTGTGTGCCTTCACTTCACTCCCCTTGATTCATGAGGTGGTGCTCAAGCGTGTGGCGACAAGGTGACCCTGATAGTTCTAGACTGGCCTAGATAGTTCTGGTACCTGGGTCCCCTCAGCCTCAGCAGCAGATCCCCGTGGTGGCTTCCTCTCTGCCTGGACCTGCTAATGAGATATGGGAAAACAGTCTTGACACCCAGACCTTCAGTTGTTGCAACTCTTAGTCTGGTTCCTGAGCATCCAGAGTTGATGGCTTTGGGCCTTTTGGAAAACTTTCTCCAGATGCTGGAGGCATCCTGTAAGAAGTCAACAAATTGAACCTACTTTTTCAAGTGGAAGAAGTTCTTGTTGTTGTTGTGTGCAGACAAAGATATTGTCCAGTGGCAAAGATCATTGACTTCCTCTGGTCCCTGACTCACTTGATGTTAGCAGCCATGACCCTTAAGGTGCTGCCATCTCTAGGTACCGGGTGCAGGTCAGTATCCTGATGGTAGTGCAGGAGAGAATGGTCAGTCGAGTCTTCAAAGGCCTGAATCTCTTGCCTCCTCTGGCACGTGAATCTCAGCCTCTGTGGAATTGACTGCTGGTGCTTTCTGAGCTGAAGAGTAAACCAAACTGATCCACAAGTGTGAGATGTCACACTTGTCATGGAAGACCACGTTGTTGGTTATTATCACCTTGTCCAGGTGGGTGAGTGAGCTCCCACACTCTCAGCAGAATCCCTGTAACTGGTCTTCCACAAGGATAAGGTTGTCCTTTGACCCCGTGCAAAGTTCCTGCCTACGGTAGTCTTGGAGTTTCAGCTTAACTTGGTGGTGTATATCCCAGTCTACTTTCCGAAGCCTGCTTTAGATGCCAAACATGCACCCCATATTTTGGATGTACTACAAAGAACGCACGACTGGGGTTCATGGTAAGGTTGTTTATGAACTGTGCTAAGACTGCTCCAGCAGACTGAAAGCAAAACAGATGACTGGCCAATGGATAACCTCCTGCATCGATCTGTGCAACAGGTTGGCTGGTATAGCTGGAAGCACATTCCACCAGATGTACTGCACCTCCATACTGCTGCCAGATACATCTCTATCGTAGAGATTTGCAGGGCTGCTTCTTGGTCCAGCATGCATAAGTTAATTTCCCATTACAGTGTTGATGTGCCTAGTCATCATAAAGGATAAGGAGCGAAATTAGCCTCTTTGCAGATGACACTAAGATCTGTGCTGAGGTGGATAGTGAGGAAGGGGGTAAGGCACTGCAAGAGGATTTGACGACACTCGAGCGCTGGTCAGTCGCATGGCAGCTGGGTTTCAATGCTAATAAGTGCAAGGTCTTGTACTTGGGAGCACAAAAAACAGAGAATAGCTACTGGTTGGGGGGAGTGCAGTTGACCACTTCGACCAAGGAGAAAGATCTGGGAGTACTGGTGACAGGGTACATGAAACACTCAGCACAGTACAGGAAGGTAGCTGCAAAGGCAAACAGAATGCTGGGATGCATTGCCAGGGGAATCACCTCTAGGAGGGAGGCAGTCACTATGCCCTTGTACAGGTTCCTTGTGAGACTGTACTTGGAATACTTTGTGCAGTTTTGATGCCCCTATTTGAAAAGAGACATCAAACTACTGGAGGGGGTCAAGCGTAGGGCAACGAAGATGATCCTGGGGATGGGGGAAAAGACATAGGAGAGGTTGAGGGAGCTTAACATGTACACCCTTGAAGACAGAAAGGAGAGAGAGAGAGGATATGATTGAGACATTGTTACCTAAAGGGCATAAACAGAGTTAAGTCTGAGGGTTTGTTTAAGTTAAAAGGGGGAGGGATACCAGGGGACACAGTCTGAAATTGGAGGGAGGAAGGTTCAAGAGGGAGATGAGGAGGCACTGTTTCACAGAGAGGGTGGTGGCAGGTTGGAATGCGCTGCCAGAAGAAGTGGCATCGCTCCGGACAGTGGGCAGCTTCAAGAGAGGGTGGGATAGGGCCAAAGGGAGGGTCAAAACTGTGGGGGGATGAGAAAGTTGGAGGTGGGGGCACTAATTCAGAAGGGAGTGCAAGGAGGGGGTGGGTGGGCAGCTGCAGTTCAATAAACAGCATGCTGCACACTCAAGCAGACTAGATAAACTGAATGGCCTGTATCTGCTGGCAATTTCATATGTTTGTATGTTCATATTGTGATGCTACATTTGGGACCTCTGTCCATCATTCTGTTCACCAAGTAGTTGGGGTGTGTGTCTTTCCACCTCCACCCAGATGACTGCTGGGAGTCTGCCTAAGTGTGGATGGTGCACTGAATCCCATTTGGTAGAAATATAGGTATTCATTTTACATCCACACAACCTGCCAGACCTCCCCTGGCAAATGATGCATGGGTACTTGCTTCCAGCTTGCAAGATCTAACATCAGATGGGACAGAGCTGGAGGATGACACCATGGGCTGTGGGAGCAACCAGGCTTAAAGACATCTGGTGACAAGAGATAGGCCCAGCAATACTACCTAAGCGTGGTTGTGAACTGGATACCCATAGTAGAAATCTGCTTACATGTAAGTAACTTGTGGTGTCTTTTGGCTTTAAATTGACAAATACAGTTTGTGGCACAATATGGGTGGGTACTGAGCAACTCAGTGTGGGTTGGATTTAAAAACAACAACAAAAAAACACCATGGCCATGTTTGTAGGGACTGTATGCTGTTTTAATACTGAGCAGGAGAAAGAGTTGGCATGAGTATTTCAGCTGTCTATTATGCCATAGTTCTGATTTCAGAACTAGGGTACAACCGAGATTTTGAGTGTGTGAATTTCCATACACAAAAGCAGCTAACCATGCACTATAACTGGTTAGATACAGGGGTCTGCTAAAAATCACTTGTGGTTTATAGTTCTGCCTTGTGGTTAAATTACTGTTACTATGACAACACCAGTATGACTGAGCTTTGACTGATTGACCTATTTCTGAATATAAATAATGAATCAGGAAATGTATCCTGATGAAAGAAAACAGGTGTGATGTGTGGTAGAAAAGACCTTTGTTAACAACAGATTTTTAGCACTTGCTTGCCAAATGGACATATACCTCAAATGTATTTAACAGGTGGAGGACATCATTCAGCAGAGCATGAGAAAATAGGGAGCCTCATTGCTTCAAAGTCTTATCAATAATTCAGAGCTATCGGTTCAATATCAATAAAGGAGTTTATCCATCCAAGCACACTTCCAGAGTAATGACGGTCATTAACATTTATTGCTCATAACATTAGTTAAATGCTTATGTATTTTAGATGTCCTCTAGAATAATGTCTTATACAGTGGGTAGGGAAAGGTAAAAAAGTGCAGGTAATCGGGACACAGTGCATAAAAAAATTAATATGCCAAGTTTTATAATTTCTGAAACTAAATGGCTGCCATTTTCTTTACTGGAAGCCACAACACTTCCATAAGACACAGTTTTCGGTAATACCTACAGTGCCAGTTGCACATTTCTGTCTCCAGACTTCATTTTATTTAAGCAATAAGGCGTGACAGGGTGTGAGTCATGGGATTTATCCACACCTTGTGTGGTGCAGCACGAGGCCACAGTGGTACAGTTTCTGATATGATCCTGTCCACAGTATAGGTAAGCTGTAACTCACCATGCATCATGAGTGAATTGGGCATTAATGCACGTCCCGGGTATGTGTGCGGCACAGTTTCGAAGGACATGCCTCGGAGTGAGTTAATGCACTTATAAAATGTTCAATAAAAAATGCAGTTCATTTTAATTGCTTGTAAGTGTAATAAATGCATTAGTGTACTTCCGCCATGCAAAGCAGTTCAAAGTGCAGATGCAAACTTACTAAGTATAGCTCAGAATTTATTACAAGGGCAAAACTTCAATATTTCATTTAGAAGAGGTCACGTTTGAAGAGGATGACATATCAGTCTGGAAACAGGTAATGCAAAGCAAGACAACATCTTAAAATATGGGGTATGCAGCAGGGCAGCCTCAGAAAAATAGTCCATCACGAGTTATGTTGACACTATTGACCTCACGGTGGTGTGGCAGTGGGGTCAGCACAATGAGTTTGGATAACTTTTTAACTGATGCCCTGTTACATGTGCGATTTATGTACGACGAGTGCATGTCTCTGAAGATCCTTGTTTTCTAAACCAAAGTCTTGAGATGATGTTTTTTTTCTGCTGTACTTTTTTCTTTCGTCTAAAGGATGTACTTCCGATCTTGTGAGGGGTACAAATGGCTGGTGTTAGGAGTGGCATTGAATGGCTGATATGTCATGGAAAGTGTCAGTATACTGGCTTCACTGAGAGATGCGAGACTGAAGTAGAATTTTAAGGATAAACATCGGAATGGTGAGGTCAAATGATGTTTCCTCACTGCAGTATACAGTGGTTATCCAGTGTTCTAGACAGGCACTCCCATTGCATAAAGTTTGTTTAATCTGTGTTGACCCACCCCCCATACTGCTGGTCACTGAAACTCCTGAAATTATGCTCCATTAAGTCAATTAGCACTGTGTAGTAATAGTGTGCCATTAGTAACCTAATAATCTCTCCCCCCCCTTGTGCTCTGCTCAGTAGTTTACACAGACTGAAATAAAAACAACCTCATCACATGGTTTACAGACTGAAATGAAATCAGCAGTCGGCTGAGTCACAGCTGTTGAGACATTGCCGGTTTCATTTCTGTCTGTAAACTGTGCATTGTGGTTGTCTTTAGCTTGGACTGTTTATACTATTGAGCAGAGCACAAATGAGGAGGGATGGTTTGGAATTTTTAACCTATAAATGCCACATTACTACTTGTAGCTAGTCTGCTTAAAGGAAAACTACATGCAAAATTTATAAAAACATGTGCATTGGGGTTTTGTTTCTCTGATTGTAGCTTTCTGTTCCTTGTGTCTGTGGCAAGGTTTTTTTGTTTGTTTGTTTGTTTTTTTAACTTTTCCCTGCCAGTTTTATGGCCATGGGGTTCGCCATGTAGGCTTGTTTCATTGCCTTTGATCTTCTGGAATTTTCCCATAATGCCACTGGGAATTATGCCAATTAGACCAAAGACCTTCAAAGGTGTATCGGCTTTATCATCACCTAATAACTGCAGTTTACAATGAAAATTGCCACACATTGATAATAACTGCTTAGAGAAATCTGACTTGCAACTGGGGAGGGAGGGCAGACACTTATTCAGAGTGGTTAACTTTCACAAGCAGTTGCAGTTGGATGTTGTAACTAAATTGTAACTATGATCCTGGGCTGGTCTCTTAGTTCTAGTACTAGTTGTAATTGACAGTTCCTAGAGTCATTCTGGGAGAATTCCAACAGATCAAAGACAGCAGAAGAAACTTGTATAGCTACCAGGGGCAGGGAGAAGTTAAAAAACACTCGCCACAGGCACAGGGAGCGTAATGCTTGAAATAATCAAAAGAACAAAAACCAAATGCACAAATATTAATATTAAGGAGGCAGTATAGTGCAGTGGTTTAAGGCTCTGAGATGCAAACCTGGAGACCTGGGTTTGAATCCCACAGCCCCCACTTGCATACTGTGTGAACCCTGAGCAAGTCACTTAACTTCCTTGTGCTCCCTGGTTGCACCTGTAAACAAGCTTTCAGCTTAGTGTGTCTCCTGGTAAAACAAAGGTAAAAAAAAAAATTTTTTTTTTTTTTTAAATTATCCCATGCATTTTTGAAGCCCACCACTGGTTTCACCCCACCCTTTGTTGGATGGCTATTCCAGGAATCCACCACTCTTTTTGTGACAAAGTACTTCCTCTCATGTTTCCTGAATCTACCCACTCCAGCTTCATAGGATGTCCTCTTGTTCTTGAGCACCTTTTCTTCTGAAAAATTCTTCCCTCCTGTACCTTATTTACCCCAGTGAGGTATTTTAAAGATCTTCCTCAAAGATATCTCTTTCATCAGACCCCACCTATGGAACTATAAGCCATCAGGCGCTAAGACCAGATGGAAACTTTTGCGAGTCGTCCGACAGGGGCCGCCCATGACAACGTTAGACTTTGGCTCATACGTAAACATGGGCAGCCCCTCCTCTCTTCAGTTGTTTTCCTGCCATCGACCGTACTCGCACCGCTGTTGGAAACACCACTGCAATAGCCACCATTTTATTTTCTTTTATAGGAAGAATAATCACTTTTACGTTGATTTTTCAATGACCTGTATGTCGTCAGTGGAACGGTCAAAATCGTTCTGGTACTGTGACTCTGGTGAGATTTACACGTGCAACTCCCATGATGTCTGTGTCTGCTGCCTAGGCCGGGACCACAGTGTGAAAGCCTGCTCCATCTGCCAGCGCTTCAGCTCTGTGACCAGCAATGCCGTGAAGGGGCCCTCGAGAAGTATCTCCTCGAGAAACAAGTGGCCATTACGGAGCAGGAGCTCCAGCAGAAGAGCATTGCTGTGTCAACAGCCCAGTCTACTGGGTCTGGGTCTTCTAAATCCTAGACAAGTCATCAGGGAGTCACAAACATAAAAGCACAGGGACAAGGAGAAGCAGAAAACCTCCCTGGTGCATTCTAGGTCACCCTTCCACACACCAGGTATGACTTCCTTTGCGCCGTCATCCGCTACCGCAGAGATGCCGCTTGTTTCCTTGACCGTTGACACAACACCAAGGTTGGGACTTGGTGATAGCACTTCCAGACCTAGTATGGCTGGTACGTTGCTGTCGATGTCTGGGGCTCAGCCTCCCCCATCAACTCCTCCAGTTGCTCCCATTGACTACTCGGGCACTGACGTTCAGGCAATACTGTCATCTTTCACTGACATGATCAGATGCCTGTTGTCTACTTCCCCTTTCCTGGAGGAGGGGCTGTCTATTGACGGGGCGTACTACTAATCCCCCCTTGACAATGCAAGGTGACCTTTGCCCCAGCCGCCTCCTAGGGTGTCACCAACGTTGCCGACCCATTCTGTACTGCTGATTGATCCACTCAACAACGATTATGAGTACAGTCCTGACTTAATAATACAGGATGAGGAGGAAGAGGCTGGGGATTACACTGAGAGCCACTATGATAGGGGCACAAGCTCTACAGTGTCCATTTTCAGTGAGGACTCGGTGGTCCGCACTCCAAGATTCCCACCAGAGGACCCTACTTTCTTCACCATGATGCAGCAGTAGCAGGCTGCTATGGTCTTTGAACTAGAAGAGCAGGACACTACCAAGAAAAATGTAATAGATTTTGTGGAGCTGCCTGACTGTCCTCCTGTTGTGGTGCCACCTTTCCTTCCTGCTGTAGAGTATGCCACCTTTGCTTTCTGGTATAGGCCAAATGTTATTCCAGCCACACCAAGGAAGGCAGATAAAATGTACATGGCCCTTTTTGGGAAGCAATTTTTGCCATCCAGCCTAAGGCAGACTTTGTGGTCATTAATGTTACCTATGATATGTTAAAGGCACCTAAGCACCTGAGTTCCTTCCCTCCTGATAGAGTCCAGGAGGGTGGATGTTTAGGCAAAAGCACCTTTTCCGCCTCTTTTTTGGGCCTTCATATTGCTAACTACCAGGCCCATATGATAAAGTACCAGAACACTTTCTGGAGAAAGGCCAAGGCAGCTATAAAAGCCTTACCAGAGGGCACCCCTAAACAAGAGTTTCTTAAGGCCCTTCCTCTTGAGGCCAGTGTGGGCAAGCATCTGCTTCGCATAGCTTATGATGTCTCAAATGCTTCTACCAGGGCTGCTGCCTCTGGCATCTGTCTTACGTACCCATGGCTCAGGGTGACAGGGTTTGCAAATGATGTGCAACAGTCTAGTCTCAATGCCACCTTCAGAGGATGTAAACTGTTTGGTTCTGACATCCAAGACATTATGTCCACCCTTTAAGCCTCAGACAGAACCCTGAAGACAGTGCATTCCCTCTACCATACTCTGCCAAGGGATAGACACGGTAGCTTTTCATCCAGCTGGTGCCAGGCACCACCCAGCAACCAGACAGCAAGGGAGCAGGGGCCTTGCCCAGCCCCTAGCCCTGCCCCACGTGCCCATTCAGAAGGCCCTAGCGGTGGTGGTGCAGGTGGAGCCACCACAACCAGCTCAGTCTGACTTCTTGTACACCCCCACCCACCACTATCTCAAGGGGTGGTTGTAGGGGGTCACCTTTTCCTCCACTTAAACCAGTGGAAAGAGTTGACAATAGATGCCTGGGTTCTAGAAATAATAGAACACGCCCATGCTCTGGAACTTTTGGACCCCCCAAGATCATCCACCAGTGGTTACCCACTGTCCTTCAGAACACTTTCCTCTGCTTCTGGAGGAAATTCAGACTTTACTTCAAAAGGAGGCCATAGAGCCTATGCTCTTCAAACAAAGGCACATGTGGTTTTACTCTTGGTACGTCCTAGTCTCAAAGTGGACAGGAGACCTACGGCCTACTCTGGTTCTCGGAGAGCTGAACTTCTTCATAGAGCACAGAAAGTTCTGAATGGTCACCTGCAAGTCCTTCTCCCACTGCTACAGGCAGGGGATTGAATATGTTCCCTGGACATGAAGGATGCTTACCTTCCTATCAAAATTCAGAAGCCTCACAGAAAATACAAAGGACTGCAGAAAGTCCTTGCAGCTTTTTGTTTCATTCACCCCTGGGAAAGAGGGCACCTCCATTTCTAAACAGTGCCTGTCCAAATGGCTAGCAAACTGTATTACTTTCTGTTATAGAAAGTATGGTAAGGAACTTCCCTTGGGTGGTTCGTGGTCATTACACAAGTGGCATGGCCACCTCTGTTGCTTGTTTTAAAAATGTGTTTGCTGCAAACATCTGTGCAGCTGCCACTTGGAGTACTGTTCACACTTTCATTAAACACTACAGTCTGGATATTGTGTCTTGAAAAAGGGCTGGCTTTGGCCTAGCTATGCTTCAAGACCTGCTTTCTTAGGCCTGTAGGCCCCAACCACCCAGACTGTTTATGGTCACTACTGCTTGGTACTCGTTCCATAGGTGTGGCCTGATGAGAGAGATCCTCGAAGAAGATAGAACAGTTATGTACTTACCGTAACAGTAGATCTTCAAGAGAATCTCTTTCATCAGGCCATGCCATCTCACCCTCCTTTTCTGAGGGGCCTGAGAGTAGCTGGCTCCATCTCTGTCTTGGTCTACCTACAGTTCTGCCTCACCTGGGTTCACAGAGCATTAGGTTCTCTCCTGGTTTTTATAGAGAGGTCCTCCAAGCATGATCTCCGGCGGGGAACTGAGGAGGGGCCGTCCACGTCTATGTATGAGCCAGTGTCTGATGTTGTCGTGGGCGACCCCTGGTAGACTGCTTGCAAAAGTTTGTGTTCTCCTGGCACCTGGTGGCTTATAGTTCCATAAGTGTGGCCTGATGAAAGATCATCTTGTGAAGATCTACTGTTATGGCAAGTATGTAACTGTTCTGTCTTTTTCATATCCCTACTCTTCCTCTTCTTTTCCAGGTGTACATATTGAGGTCCTTTAGTCTCTCCTAATATGACTTTTGATGCAGACCCTGCACCATTTTAGCTGCCCTCCACTGGGCCGAATCTGTTTGTTCTTCCGGAGATGCTGTCTCCAGAAGTGAACACGGTGCTGTAGGTGGGGTCTTATCAGTGATCTAAACAGAGGCAACACCACCTCTCTCTTTCTGCTGGTGGTACCCCACCATATGCACCCCAGCATACCACTCTCTCTCCCTGCTGCCTTGTTGCACTGCCTGGCCACTTTTAGGTCATCCGATATGATTACCACAGGTCTCTTCTGTGCTGTAAGTGCATTGTGTTTATTTTTTCACATTGAAACCTAGCTGCCATACCCTTGACCAATCTTCTAGTTTTCTCATGTCTCTGCTTATCCTTTCCACCACCCTGGAGTGTCCACCCTGTTACAGATTTTGGTGTCACCTGTAAAGAGGCAGACCTTACCTTCCAGCTCATCTGCAGTGTTACTTATAAAGATATGAAAGAAGACTGGTCCCAGCAGTGATCTCTGAGGCAGCTTGCTGGTCACCCTCCCTTCCTTCCTTGGAGTGAACTCTGTGTATCAGCACCCTCTGTCGCCTATCCCCTAAGCAATTTCTAATCCAGTTTACCACTTCTGGACCTGCTCCTAAGCTACCCAGTTTACTTACTAGTCTCCTTTGTGGAACAGTGTTGAACGCCTTACTGAAATCTAAGTAGACCATGTCCACTGTTCCACTCTGATCTAGTTCCTTGGTCACCCTGTCAAAGAAATCTTATCAGATTCATTTGGCATGACCTCCCCCTTGTGACACCATGCTGCCTCGGGTCTTGTAACTCACTGGATTCAAGATATTCCACAGTCCACTCCTTCAGCATTGATTCCGTTAACTTTCCCACCATGGATGACAGGCTTACTGCCTAGAATTGCCAGCCTCCTCCCTGCCACCACTTTTGTGTAGTGGGATTACATCTGCCCTCCTCCAGTCCTCTGGAGCCACTCCTGTTTCCAGTGAGCTGTTAAATAGAACTGTCAGAGGTGTAGCCAGTATTTCCCTGAGCTCCCTAAGTACCTTAGTATGCACCCCATCTGGCCCCATTGCTTTGTCCACCTTCCAGTTAGCAAGACCATACAGGACTTTTCACCCCCAGAAAAAGGACTAGCGTCTACCTCCCTCCCTGCAAAGCTTTTGTTACATTTTTGTGCCCCCCTCCTTCTTCTTCCTCTGTGAACACCGAACAAAAGTATTTGTTCAGGATGTCTGCCTTTTTGTGATCCCCCTCTGCACAGCCCCCTTCTTTCCTTTTTAACCTTACAGTCCCATCCTGGCCTTCCTTTTTTCATTTACATACCTGTACTTGGTATCTATACTTGATTTAGAACAGTAGAAGACCGCATGTCCATATAAACTGTTCCCTACCTTAGTGGGTACTCATTGATCTATTCCTCGTCATATTTATCAATCTTTCCCTTAAATTCTGTCAGTGTTCTACTATTTACCGCTTCAACTGGTAGTGTATTCCAAACTCTCCCTGTTCTATTTATGAACGAATAATATTCATCATTCTTTGTTACAGTCTTCAATCTAATCTGCATTTTACATCTTCTCAATCCCTCTGGTTTTTCTTGTATCTAACCTCATTTCACTTGTCAGTTCTTCATCATTTGTCATTTTAAACAGCATCATTAAATCCCCTCTTTCTCTCCTTTGTCCTAAGGTCCAGAGTCCTGTCCTTCTTAATCTTTCACTATATTCATACCTACCTAACGTTCCAGTCATCCTTGTGTATCTTCTCTGCACTCCTTCGACCTTTTTTTTCCATCTTTGTATATGGATTCCATAACTGTGACCCATAATCCAAATATGGCCTAGCATAAGTTCTGTGTACTGGTACCATACATCCTGTTGACTTATTTATAAAACTTTTTTTTATATTTCTCACCATATTATTGGCTTTTTGTATAGCCACAGTTCGTTGTTTATTGTAATTCAATTTATTATCAATTACTGTCCCACAATCTCTTTCTTCATCAACTTCCTTCAGTTCCTTTCCATCTAATAAATATCTGTTTTTACTCTTATTTCCTTTTCCTAGGTACATTACTCTTGATTTTTCTATACTAAATCTCATCTTATTCCTTTCAGCCCACATCTCAATCTTTTTTAAGTCCCATTTAACCTTTCCTGCAGCTCCAATGTTCTTATTGGTCCTCCTACTTTAAATATCATCGGCAAATTTTAGTACTTGATTGGTAACCCCTTGATGCAAGTCACTGATGCATAGTGAAAACAAAACGGGTCCCAACGCGGATCCCTGTGGGACCCCACTTTCCACTTTAATTGATTTAAATAGTTTACCTGTTCTTACTTTTTGAGTTCTATTACTCAGACAGTTTCTTATCCATAAGATAATTCGACTATCCAATCCCAATTTTTTTTTTTTTTTTTTATCAATTTATCATGGGGCACCTTATCGAAGGCTTTTTGGAAGTCCAAAAATATTATGTCTGTAAGTGTATTATTTTTTAGTTTCTCTCTTATGCTTTCATAAAAGCATAGATGGTTTGTACTACATGCTCTGTTTTTCTTGAAACCATGTTGTTTCTCAACCTTATACCCCAATAATTCCAATCCTTCTTCAATTCTTGTTTTCATTATACTCCAGCAACTTTTCCCAGGATTGCAGTAAGATTTACTGGCCTATAATTTGACACCACTGATCTCTTACCTTTTTTAAATAAGGGTACAACATAAGCTTTCCTCCGGTACCTCTCCTGTTTTATAGGATTCATTAAATATCCATACTAATACTTCTGATATTAAAGGCAACACCTCTTTAATGTATCGTGGATGCAACAAATCGGGTCCAGCAGACTTATGCACCTTAACTTTATTTATTATTCTTTCCACTTCTTCTTTTGTTGTTTCTGTTTCCAGATTTTGATGTTTTTTTTTTTTTTACTTTCCGTAAGTCATTTCTTCTTTCAAAAACTGACCCAAAAAATTTGTTTAATACATTTGCCATTTCACTAGGATTTTCAATTTCCTTACCGTCACTATTTAATGGCCCTACACCTTGTTTATCTCTCCTCTGTTGATTTATACATGTATAAAACTCTTCCCACTATCTTTTCTGTGTGCCAATTTAGACTCCAATTTTATTCTTTCTTTCTTCATATTCTGTTTTACTTTTTTAAACAATCTTTATAATATAGTCTGGCATCATCTGTTCCTAATATCTTCATTCTTTTAAATGCTTTCTTTTACTTTTGGCATGATTTTATTACCTTAGTACACCATATTGCTTTTTGTTCCTCTTCTATTGTATAGCTCTTTATCTGCAACATACTCCCTTTCTAGCTTTAATAGCTTATTTTTTAATTATTCCCATATTTGTCCTGCCTAGAAATGTCTTGGTCCCCTTTCGTTATCTCCTGGGCTGTTTCTCTTTGGTTTATGCCTTTGTGATCCTTACTGCTTTCCCTGCTTCCCTCCATTTCCCCTGATACACCTCCCCTTCCACCTCCCTCTGCGTTTCCTTATACCTTCTGAATGCTATCCTTTTATCCTTTACCTTTTCAGCCACCTCTTTCGAGAATCATAGCAGTCTCTTTTTTTTCCTTTTTCCTTTGCTCACTTGTTTGACGCAGAGGTTTTCTGCCTTTGCTATGTTCCCTTATATCTTCGCCCACTGTTCCTCCACCCCACTCAGGTCATTCCTCCCATTCGTCATTCACCCATCTTTTTAAAATCTACCCTCCTGAAGTCCAGGACCCTCACCCTTGTGTGGTTAAATTCTGCAGCCAGCCTTATGTTGATCCACACCATACAGTGGTCACTGGTCCCCAAGTGGCCTTCCACCTTGACGTCTGCAATATTGTGCCCGTTAGTGAGTACCAGGTCCAGTATTGCCCCATTGCGAGTGGTTCACTGACTACTTGCCTGAGGAATTCCCCCTGCAGAGAGTTCAGTATATCCCTGCTTCTAGCTGAAGCTGCTCCTGGGAGGCTCCAATCTACATCTGGCAGGTTAAAGTCCCCCACGAGTAGCACCTCCCCTTTTCCGCCATCTTGCCACTGGCTTCCACCAGTACCATGTCAGATTACTCCCCTTGTGCTGGAGGTCTGTAGACCACTCCACTGCAAATAGTGGCTCCTTTCCCCATCTCCAGGGTGACCCACAGTACCTCTGCCTCCCCCTGCATTCCCATCACTTTTATATATTTCTTCACATATAGCACCACACATCTTCCTTTCCACCCTGTCCTTCCTAACTCCCTCTTCCCTTCAGAGGAAAATAATTATTTGGTAGTGGTGTGGAAAATGCTTTGAGGAATTTACAGTCCTCAAAAAAGACTCTACTGTCCCTACATAGTTTGAACCCGAAACCCCGCATTAAGGGTAGAGGATCTTTTCACAGGTCCCATGCCAGTCTGTTCCATGGGTATTCCAGGGGTCAGAGACATGGTTCCCAGTGACCTCAGCCTTCTACTTCCCAGGCTGCAAATCTGCCTTCCAGTGCCTGTGCCAGAATTACTAAAGGTCAGACCACTACCAATATCCCCACCGACCCCAGCGCTTTCTGAATTCCTTCAACTTCCTCTGGCCTCACTGCCTCAGGACGTTTTGGTTGGAGGTCGAATCTCCCTCTTCTTACAAAAGTGGAGGGAGATCACAACTCAAGCTTGGGTACTGAAGGTGGTTCTGGTTCAGCAAGGACATGCCCTAGAGCGCCTTATTGTTCCTTCAGTGATCCCTCCTTTGCCAAACAGACATCCTCTGGAACATCTTACCCTCCTAGTGGAGGAGATTCAAACCCTGCTCCTCAAGAGGGCTGTGGACCTCATCCTGGTTTCAGAAGGCATGGGTCATAATGCCGCATGACAAAATAGTGCAGCAATATACCACACTGTCAGTACAGCACGGTATATTGCCCAGTGTATTTTCTATGTTTTGTGGGGGCGCTACTTTTAACTTAAATAATCAGCTGGGGATGTTGTAACATTAAATCGCACAAAGTGTGAAAAAATACAAATTTCATGCGTCTGGGACTGGGATTTGATACCGGTTTGCAGGCGCACTGCATCCTACTGCCTGCGTATCATCCTGTTGAGTCACAGCAGCTGCTCAGTGTACCGACTCCCAACAGAGGATGTATTCTCTGACGGGAACAGTGACAAGGTGCACAACTGTGCATAGATCATTTAGCGGTTTTGCACCCTGTAGCTATTTTCACCCATGCTGTCTGTGTTGCATGGTTTTGGCGTGCACACCGTGCTTCGGGAACTGATCGAAACCCCCCATGTGGGTGGACGGTCGCGAGGCCAGACTGCAAAGCCCTCCTCCAGCACAGCACAGTAGATTCCTGCTTGGGAATGGATCGTGGCACCCCCACGGGCAGGCGGTCGCGAGGGCCAGACTGTTGAAGCCCTCCCTCAAGCACAGCACAATAGATTTCTGCTTGGAGAACAGATCAAGGCCACCCCCCACCCACCCCCATAAGTGGACGGTCACGAGGCCAGACTGCTGAAGCCCTCCTCCAGCACAACACAATAGATTTCTACTTGGGGAATGGATCGGAGTGCACCCCCACCGCCGGGCGTTCGTGAGGCCAAGCACTAGCCCTCCCTCAAGCACAGCACAGTAGATTTCTGCTTCTGGAGCGGATTGTGCGTGCGCGCCCCATGGCGAGATGGTCATGAGGGCCAGACTGCTGAAACCCTCCCTCAATACAGCACAGTAGATTTGTGCTTGAGGCGCGGATCGAGGCACCCCCACAGGCGGATGGTTGTAGAGCTTGACTGCTGAAGCCCTCCCTCCAGCACAGCACAACAGATTTCTGCTTCAGGGAGCGGATCGAGGCAGCCCCCAGCGGGTGGATGGTCGCGAGGCCAGACTGCTGAAGCCTCCCTCAACACAGCACAGTAGATTTCTGCTTGAGAGGCAGTTGAGGCGCCCCCGGGCAGAGCGGTCCACGAGGCCAGACTGCACAAGCCCTCCTCCAGCTCAGCACAGCACAATGAATTTCTGCTTCAGGAGCGGATTGAGGCACCCCGCCATGGGCGGAGCGGTCCTGGGGCCAGACTGCTGAAGCCCTCCCTCAGGCACAGCACAGTAGATTTCTGCTTGGGAACAGATCGAAACCTTTGGGTGGACGGACGCGAGGCCAGACTGCCAAGCCTCCCTCCAGCACAGCACAGCACAATAGTTTCTGCTTCCCAGTGCAGATCCGAGTCGCCCCCACGGGCAGGCGGTGAGAGGTTCAAGACTGCTGAAGCCCTCCCTTCAGCACAGCACAATAGATTTCTGCTTCGGGGAATGGATTGAGACACCTTCCCCACGGGCAGGCATCGCAAGAGCCAAACTGCTGAAGCCCTCCCTCCAGCACAGCACAATAGATTTCTGCTTCGGGGGAATGGATGGGGTGCACACCCCTCCCACCGTAGGGACGTTCGTGAGGGCCAAACTGCTGAAGCCCTCCCTCAAGCACAACACAGTAGATTTCTGCTTCTGGGCAGTTGGTGGCGCCCCCCATGGCGATGGTCATGAGGGCCAGACTGCTGAAACCCTCCCTCCAGTACAGCACAGTAGATTTGTGCTTGGAGCACGGATCGAGGCACCCCCACAGGCGGATGGTTCGCGAGAGCTTGACTGCTGAAGCCTCCTCCAGCACAGCACAACAGATTTCTGCTTCAGGAGCGGATCGAGGCAGCCCCCAGCGGGTGGGCCGGTCCTTGAGGCCAGACGCAAGCCTCCCTCCAAGCACAGCACAGTAGATTTCTGCTTGGGGGAGCAGTTGGGCGCCCCCCGGGCAGGCGGTCACGAGGGCCAGACTGCTGAAGCCCTCCCTCCAGCTCAGCACAGCACAATAGATTTCTGCTTCAGGAGCGGTTGAGGCACCCCCGCCGCCATGGGCGGACGGTCCCAGGGGCCAGACTGCAGGCCCTCCCTTCAGCACAGCACAATAGATTTCTGTCCGGGGAATGGATTGGGCACCTTCCCCCATAGGAGCAGGCAGTCATTAAGAGCCAAACTGCTGAAACCCTCCCTCCAGCACAGCACAATAGATTTCTACTTGAGAGACGGATGGGGCCTCTCCTCCCCCTGTAGACGGTCGCGAGGGCCAGACTGTTGCAGCCCTCCCTCCAGGACAGCAGAATAGATTTCTGCTTGGGAACAGATCGAGCCCCATGGGCGGATGGTTGCGGGGCCCAGACTGCTGAAGTCCTCCCACAGCACAGCACTATAGATTTCTGTGAGAGCGGATCGAGGCACCCCCATGGGCGGGACGGTTGCAGAGGGCCAGACTGCTGAAGCCCTCCCTCCAGCACAGCACAATAGATTTCTGCTTGAGAGCAGATCGAGTGCGCCCCCACAGGCAGGCGGTGGCGAGGGCCAGTCTGCTGAAGCCCTCCCAGCACAGCACAATTGTACGGATCTCTGGTGGTTGGACTCCACGCTGCTTTGGGACACTACCTGCTGCTTCTCTATAAAGCAGATTTGGCGCCCTTTTGCATTTGAAAATCGGACTCCTGCACTCTTTTTGTAAAGACAGACTTGGACTCCTGCTTTATTTTCTGTCAGTGTAGAAGTGGAGATAGTCTCTCACACTCAACAATCCGGTGAATCTGAGGGGAATTTACTTGCAACCTACGTTTACTTTAATTAGTTGAAAGTATGGTGATAATACTGTGTACCTAAGGATTGTATGGGCTGTTGTTAACTGGCGCCATTTTTTCCCTACTACAATCCGGTTCAAACCTAGGGTGCCTTAAGAGGGTTTAAGACAGGGAAGCTGATTAAATGAGACTCCTACCAGCAATTAGTTTCCAGCAAAATACACCTTTCTGCTGACCAGCAGGCTGAGTAAATTAAAAGCAAGACTGTTTTAACTTGATTATTAGCAACCTTTCTGCTGACCTGCATGCTGAGTAATTAAAGGCAGAATTGTTTTAATTTAATTTCAGCCTCAGTTGCTCCGAATCTGTAATGATCTGTAACCCTCCCCTTTCCATATACTCCCTCCCCTTAGCGCTAACAAAAGGCCATTACCTGCTTTAAACAAGCGTCTCTCTCAGATTTCTACTTGAGGCAGTTGATGCGCCCCAAGGGCCAGACTGCTGAAATCCTCCCTTCAGCACAGCACAGCACAATAGGTATGGATCTCTGGCGGTTGGACGCCACGCTGCTTTGGGCACTATCTGCTGCTTCTTGTAAAGCAGTGGAGCCCCGCCGACGCTGTGCATTGGCTCCCCACCACCACCCTTGGTTGGCTCTCCCTTATATAGGGCTGAGGCTGAGTGCTGAACCAATCAGCTCACTTATCCACTAGCAGCTTATAGCCAACAGCCACTTGAGGCAGCACTGTATTGCTTCTCCAGTTAGTGTCTATCCTTGGCTTTCCTTTTTTCTTATTTATCTCTCCTACCAACTTTATTACTGTACCACCAGAGGCCATTTCCTCTGCTTCTCAGCATTGTACTGCTTCTCCAATTAGTGCCTCCACCTATCTTTGTATACCTCTCTCTCTCTTCTCTTTTATCTCCCCTAACAGCTTTATTACTGTGCCACCAGAGGCAACTTCCTCTGCTTCTCAAATCCCTGGCATCTCTCTCTGCCCTCAGCTTGCTATTTCTTGCTCTAGAATGTTCACATTAATCTTCACCTCAGTCGTCCTCCTCTACCAGGGACTGCCCAGTCCTTCACATGTGGCTCAACCTGCTGACGCCACCCCTACGCAACTTCGGCTCCCATCTACTCTCTCATTCACTATAGCTCATTTGTCCTCCCCCCACCACTCATCTCCCAGCTGTCACCTTCCACCACCACCTGCCATGTCAAATTACATTCCTCTCCTTCCCTACTCTCACCTCCCTGGCCATTAGTTGATCAGGTGGTAAATCTGTTAAGAAGCATCATGCCAATACCAGCAAACAGCGAGTGCTGGTCCTCCTCAGAATATTTGCTGTACTGCTTCTGATTTCAGGCAATGTACACCCCAACCCGGGTCCTTTCTCGCACAACTCTAGCACCTCACATCACGGGCTAAGAATGGCTGCTATGAATATTTATTTAGCTTTTGTTTACCGGGTAGGTACACTAGACAAGTTATATGCCTATTTTCAGGAATGACCCGGGAGAGTACAACAGGTATAACAGGGTACATCAATACAACATAGCGGGTGAGAAAATACATATACATTTTGTGGTTAGGTACAAGGAGTCCACAAGACAGTGGGCAATATACATTTTGTGATTAGGTACATAGTCAGCAGAACAACAGTAGGTAAGGTTCATTGGGTCAACAAAAACATCAGACAATATATAGTGCATTAGATCAGGTTGTAGTTCAGTAAGTAGTGTGCCACCTGGCTTGTGATGTCCAGGACTTCATGCTAAGGGGGCTTTAGACATTCGCAGCGTGAAGCCAGCTTGAGATGCTCCCACAGGGAGGACCGAAGGCGCTTATGGGAAGGGGCGGTGCATGCCTGCTCGGGGAAGGAGTTTCAGAGCCTAGGGGCGTGAGCTGCGAAGCCCCTGTCACCCATAAGGGTGCGGGTGGAGGGTACATTTAGTAGCCCTGGGATCTCAGGGGGTAGGATGAGAGGTCATCTGGGGTGAGGAGCTGAGCCAGTCCCGGGGAGACGGTGCTGATCACCTTGCTCACAAAGCACCCTATACCAAAGTTTAGGTGATTGGTCGGGGATAGCCAGCCTTACTTATCGTAGAGTTCGCAGTGATGGGTGAGACGGTGGGGGGGCAGCCAGTGCAAACCGGCAGATGATGATGTACGTCGTGTTTCACTTAGTAAGGAGGGCCTTTGAGGTATGAGCGAATAGGTGGAGACCATAGCTGAGGGAAGGGAGTAATACTCCCCTGGCAAGAGCCAGACGAGCCGCTGGGGTGAGGTTGTATCTAGCCCTATAGGCCAGCCTCAGCTTGCAGTTTATGCCTCTGCAGACGTTGTGGATGTGGCTCTCCAGGTCCAGTTTGGGGTGGAGCGTCACACCGAGATATTTGAGGGAGGTCACGGTGAGAAGGGAGGTACCATCACCGCAGTCGATTTGCAGAGGGACTGGAGAGGCACGTATTTTGGCTGATGAGCCAAATAACATAGCCTGACTTTTTTTGTGGTTGAGGACCAGCTTCTGTTGGGAGAGCCATGCCTGGATATTCTTGAAGTCCTCTGATAGGTGGCGGTTTAGAGTGACTGAATCGCGGGAGTGGGCCAGGAGGACAAGGTCGTCCACGTACTTGGTGACCCTACACCTGGTAACCATAGCAGGGAGATTGTTAATAAACAGAGAAGAGTAGGGGTCCCAGAACTGAGCCCTGAGGGACACCAGATGTCACAGGCAGGGGGGCGGAGAGGACTTTATTGAATTTGGTTAATTGTTCTCTACCATGCAGGTAGTCAGTGACCCATTTCAGAGCTGGGGGGGACAAGCCAAGGGACCTCACCTGAGTGCAGAGCAAGTCATGGTCAGCAAGGTCAAAGGCCTTGGATAAGTCGATAAACACAGCTCCAGAGAGTTGTCCCTGGTCCATGGCTGCTCTGATGCTGGAAGAGACAGAGATCAGTACCATGATTGTGCTGTGCCCTTTACGAAAGCCATGTTGGGCGGGGGACAGCAGTTTGTGGGTTTGGATACAACCTGTTGAAGAGGATAGGGGAGAGGTCGCTTAATGAATCTGGAAGGACAACCAGGTTAGAAATTTTGTTTGGACGATTGGTGAGTAGTAGGTCAATCAGGGTGCTAGATCTGGTTCTGGGATTCACCCTGGTTGGCTGATTGACTAAGTGGGCCAGGTCTAGGGCAGAGAGGGTGTCTTTCATAGAGGAGGCCGAGCTCGACAGCCAGTTCACATTAAAATCCCCAAGTATAATGTGTTCAGTTTTGGGAGGGAAGCTGGATGTATAGTTGGCCATGGATTGAAAGGCTGCAACTTGGTTTCTTGGTGGGATGTAAACCATGGTAATGATAATAGGGGCTCTGGAGGGGTCTGGTGTGAGTTTTATTGTCAGGGCTTGTGCCCCGCGATCTAGGGAGGAAGCCAGTGGGCTATGGTATAACAGGGAGTCATGGATGTAAAATGCACACCCCCCTCCTCATTTGCCAATTCTGTCGGCTCTAAAAAGGGTGAAGCCTGGGAGTGTGACAAAGGTGTCAGAAGTCTTCTTTGACAGCCAGGTTTCCGTGAGGGCTAGCACATGCGGTTGATGCTGCAGCATCCAGCACTGTAGAGGCGCCAACTTCTTGGGCAAGCTGCAGATACTGACTTTGCTAAAGGCCCGCCTCCACATGAGGATCCCTCAGTTGTTCCTCAGGCGGCTGTGGGCTTAGCATTCAGATGAGTTGGAGTGTCTCATACAAGTGACTCCTCCCCTCCATCACTCCATGCTCTGGTGGTTGGACCTCTCCAACTTAGGGATGGATCCCCATTCCTTTGGACATTCCTCCTCCTGGTGATGACCACGGACCTCTTGAGTTCAGGTTGGGATGCTCATCTGGGCCCCTTCAGAACTCAGGGCCATTCTGCACAGCAGTACTCTGGAAATGAGAGCTGTTCTGTTTAGCCTACAGGCCTTCACCACCCTCCATTCAGGGAATCCCCTTCTGATCTGTACAGACAACAGTTCAGTGATGTATTACTTTTAAGGCTTTATTGAGACTTAACACTTGTACAAAAGCCATCATGCATCATGATATAGTAAAGAGACAGAAATATCTGTGCAGTGTACAGTACAAAATACAATGCTTCCAATCACCTCTGTGTTAGTATTGTTGCTTACAGGCTTAACAACGTAAGGGGTGCTCTCAGTGCAACAGATAAAAAGCCTCATCTCAGAAGTAAAGGTCTCCTAGAACTGAGACCAAATTGTAACATCCAGAACTATCAACCTAGGGAACAAAGATGCACCAACTAATTATAATTGTAGACTAGAATTATTGAGCCAGGATATCTTATCAGTATGCCAGTTGCTCTGGGACCGAAGTACCCTTGATGTCTTCTACGATATGAGTGAAGAATAACCACCTTGTATTAAAGAGCTCCAGCCTAAGCTGCATTCTGCTTGTGATTTCTTCCATGGTTCTGTTTGACAATTTGTGAACCAATTATTTATGGATGGAACTGAGTCCATCATCCATATTTGCATTATTGCCTTTACTGCAGCTACTGTAAGTATGTTAAATATGTATTCTCCCTCCTTGTGCTGGTCACAGGGCTCACTACAGCTGGGATCTCCTCCTTGTGTCAGGGAGAAGGCAGAAAGAACAATGTTGTAACAGCTTGACATCCTCTCCTCCCCCGCCAGCATTCAGACAGTCTACTTTCTACCTCCTGAGTAGCAGGCACAGTTGTAACAGCACTCTGTCATTGTGTAATAGAGCTGAAATCTTTTTGCGATTTAAGTTTTTTTTTTTTTTTTCCTCTTCATGGATTGGGCGACATCCTCTATCGGGTGCAGGGAGTGAACTACACTGATCAGCCTTCCTGCACCCGTCTTGTGGCTTTTCTTGCCACCGGGGCTCCCAAGCTGAGCTGTGCTGCTGCACAGCCTGACACCCACCACCACCACCACCACAAGCCTCAGTGCTAGAAGAACCAGCAACAGCAGAATGGTTACAACAGGACCAGTGGCAGCAGTAGGTCTGGGAGAAATCAGTGTTGGCACTTCAGACCACCACAACAGTGACTGGTAGAACAGCAATCCACTTGGGGACTAGATTGCATGCAGCCCAGAATTTCAGCCTTCCACAGAGTCTCCAGGAGCCACAGTTAGTTTTAGCCACTAATTCTGAGGATCTTGCTGGACTGGTGAACCCCGGAGTAACTTGGGACCACAGTATGTACCGGCCATGTGGTCGATCTTGGTGGCGGGTAATGGACGACATAGGGAGTCTAGGTGACTGCCTCCAAGCTTCAAAACACAGGAAAATCATGCCGGCAGCCATTTAACTCAGCGCTTCCATTACTTTACTGCGTTGTCTTCGCCACACAGACCAGCCACTAAGGGCTTTGGCAGGCACTTCAGGGAACTTGCCCTCTACGCTGAATTTTTAGGCAGCCCCCCAGCTCCAAATAATTTCATGCAGTTCCCCAACTCCAAGAACTTCAGGGAATTGTTCAGCAGTAACGATTTGGGAAAGTCTTACAGAGGGGAGTGCAGTGATTGTCCCCTTTTGTCTGTGTCTTCAGGGCTGCTATCAGCTAATTGGTGGCAGCTGAACAAGCTTCTTTACCTCAGACCCCTGCAGGTACCCCTTTCAACAGTATGCTTCCCCATTCCCTTTCTTACAGAGGATTCTGGTCAAACTACAGACCGAACCAGCCACCTTGATTCTGGTGGTCCATTACTGGCCCAAACAGATTTGGTTCCATTTGCCCCAGCAGCTGGCACTTGAACCACCTGTCCCTCTGCCCCTACGAGTGAGATTCCTGACACAGGAGCTGGGTACTGTTGTGCACCCGTATCTTCAATCCCTGCACCTTCACCCATAGCTCCTGAGGACATCAAGCTCTCCCACTTCAGGGTCTCTCTGGCAGTTGTTGATGTACTACTGGCAGCTAGAAAGCCATCTGCACGGTACACCTACTCTCAAAAATGGAAACATTTTATAGTTTGATGTGCTGAACATACCCTTGATCCCTTTACATATTGAGTTCCTAAAGTGCTGGACTACCTCCTTTTCCTTATGGACTCGAGACTGGGTCATTCCTCTGTTAAGGTCCACCTGGTCACAGTGTTGGCTTTTCATGTCCTCACAGAAGGCAAGACAGTGGCCTAGATGGAAGTTTCCCAGATTCCTACAAGGTATTGTACTCACCCCATTCCACGATTTAGTTCTCGTGGTAATTTGGTCCTAGAGACTGACTGTATCTCCCTTTGAGTCTGCTGATACTTGTCAGCTGCACTTCCTCTCTTGAAATACATTGTTCGTAGTGGCTATGATGTCTGCTAGATGCATTTCAGAGTTGCAGGTTCTGGTTGAAGACCCTCCTTTTATTACTTTTCACACAGATAGGGTTACATTACATACCAGTTCTCATTTTCTTCCAACAGTAATGTTTGAAAGAACACTAAATCAGACTATTGACCTTCCTGCTTATTTTTTATCTCCCACAGATAGCAAGGAACATCATTTATATACGTTAGAAGTCTGCAGGATGTTACATTAATACTTGGATTGTACAAAAGATTACAGAAAATCCTCACGACTGTTTGTAGCGTTTGCCCCCAAGATGGTGGACTCACTGATTTTGAAACGAGCCCTGTCCAAATGTCAGGCCAGTTGTATACATTTTTTGTCAGAAGCGCAGTAAGCAGTTTCCTGGTCCCATTCATGCTCATTCCACCCGAAGGGTGGCTGTTTGTGGCTTGTTTCCAAAATGTGTCTACTGACATATGTGCTGCTGTAACTTACAGTACTTGCATACATTTACTAAACACTACAGTTTGAACATAGTTTCTCACACACGTGCTGGCTTTGGTCTCAGTGTTTTGCAAGGCCTTCTTACCTAGAATAATTTGGTCTTGTCTTCCTGTGCTTGGTACTAATTGGGAATCTTTCCATAATGTGGCATAATGGTGGGAGAGCTCCTTGAAGAAGACTGAATAGTTACCTACTGTAACACTAGATCTTCACGAAAATCTCCTCCATTGAGCCACAGCATTCCATCCCTCCTTCCCCCTTTTTGGCTGATAGGTGACAATACTGCCTGCTGTTGCAAGCTGATTCTTCTGTGCTGTCTCATATAGCATCTATACACAGGTTTCCATATCCTCTTCTGTGTGCCTGGGTTGGTGATGTTTGATTTGGTCCCTGTTAGTCCAGTGATCTTCCGAGCTTGTCTCCGGTGGGGAATTGAGGCATGCTGGGGACACCCACATTATATAGGTATCAGAGGCACGTCGATGTGGGCAGCCCCAGCCAGCAGAACATTTTCTAGTGGTCTTGGAACCGATGGCTTACAGTTCCATGATGTAGCCCAGTAGAGGAGATTCTCTAAAAGATCTATTGTTAAGGTAGGTAACTGTTCTTTACATAAAAAAACACACCTTCAACTGAAAGAGGTTTGTTTCGTGCTGTGTTCTGTAACAGCATGTCCCTATTTCTAACCATCTTCCCAGGTCTTATCATTCTTTATTATCTATTATCACTGTTCTTTTTTTTTTTCAGGTTTGAAACCTTCTTCCTCAATGGTTTATTTACGGAGGCTGCAGTTTTACCATATAAATTCCACTTGGGGTTTTCTTCCCTGGCTTTCTTCCCCTGTAGTCATCAGGTTCCTGTATGGTCTAAATAATTTTTGCCCTTCACCACCGTAGCCCACCCCTCCTCCTTGCAAAGCTCTCTGCTGCAGGACTTTCCTCCCAAACCACAGATTGGTTCCTTGAAATTCATACCTTCTGGGCAGAACTCAAATCACTTAAAATTGGCAACTCCCTGCCCCCCCATCCGCACTGGCTAATGCTCAGTGCTTGGCCCAATTCTCTTCTTCATTTTTCTAAATAGCCTCCCCCCTGCCTGTATATCTGCATCCATTGATATGTATGTGGACGATACCGTCTTATTTGCCTCTGGCGCCGTCCCTGCTGATCTTATGACCCAACTTCAGCTGGGATACGACAACATCCAGCTCTGGTTCCACTCAAATCTGCTGTCCCTAAATGCAAAAAAAAAAAAAACTAACAACCTGTCTCTGTGACCTTCGGAACCAGGCAAAAGCTGTCTAGACTTCCAGCCCTCCCCTCCTTCCACACCCTGGACAGATCCCCCCTTGAAGATGTCCCTTCAAGTACCTTGAGGTGTGGCTTGACTGGCACCTAGATTTCTCTGTACACGTGGACACTATCCATAAAAAGCTCCACTCAAAACTAGGTGCCTTGTACCTGAACCATGGGTGTATCCTCCTGTCGGTGCGCAGAGCCATTGTACAGAGAAAGGTTCTCTCCATTTTCGACTATGGAGACACGATCTACGGCAGTGCTCCAAAGTCCACCCTGGCCAGACTAGACCCCCTATATCACTCCTCCTGCTGGTTTGCTCTTGACTGCCCACCCCTGACTCACCACTGCTCCCTCTACACCTCACTCTGTCTTCCCTCTCTTGAAGCCAGACGTCTTGCATATGGCTCCTCCCTTATTGCCAAGTACTGGCTGAGCTCCCTCCCCTCTTACCTCACATCTCTACTTTCCTTCTCTCCCCTCTTAACTCCCTTCGTAGCTCTGGCTACTGGACCCTAGCACTCCCATCTAGGTCGTCATCTTCCAGCCAAGCTGCATTCTCCTTCTGCCTCCCTAAACTCTGGAATGCCCTCCCCCTCTCCATGTGCTTTGACACCTCCCTTTGCTCCCTCTCTTGTCTTCTCCATGATTTCACTGCTCCCTCCTGCAGCTGTACCTGAGCGCTCCCCACCTTCTCACTCCTCTTCTTCCATTACCTCTACCTCCATCTCCTGGATGCTTCATTGTAAACTCCACCTCACTCCCTGCCTCAACTCTAGTCTGCTCCCTAACTCCTGCATGTCTTTGCGGTGCTCTCTACCTTGATGGTTGGCCCTGCTGGTAATTGTATATACTGCACCTAGGTATGCATACTGTAATACTGTTGTTGTTGCACTCTGTTTATTCCACATTGTAAATGCTCGAACTCATTTCATTGTACAATTCATCTGTAATGTACTGTAAATACTCTGTATATATCTCCTATTACCCCTTCCTCCAGGATGCATCTGGAAACAAGCTGCTGTTCAGCTCAATATGTCTTTCCTGGAGAAACTTTTGAAATAAATCAATAAATACGCCCCCTCCTTCTTTTGTAAAATGTAAATCTGGTCCCTAGTAAATTAATGGATGTAAACTTTATTGTTTGAACAGGTGAGCTAACTGGAACAGAGTCCCTTTTACAGAAACAAAGGTTAAATGATCTGTACATTTTTTTGAAGTGGCTACCGATTAAGGGAAAGCGCACAACCTTTTATTACCTTTTGATGTTTGTTGTCTCCCCTCACTTTGGAACCAACTTCCCTCTTCCGTCCATTTCACTGCCCCTCCTGCCTCCCTTAGATATGAGCTGAGGCTCGTTTCCTTTTCACCTTGTTCCTGTTTCCCCTTCAGTCGCATACACCTGGCACAATGCATAGCTGCCAGTTTCTGTTTGTTTGATTATTATGCACTTTCTGTAGTCTGTGTACTATGACTTTGCATTCTTTTTGTAACACTGTATTTGTCAAAGCTATGTATTGTTTCTTTTTTTTTTCTTATTCATTTGCTTCCCTTCCCCGGTTGCACCTGGAAACGAGCCCTGGCACAGTGTGCCTTTTCTGGTCACCAGTTTTCAAGTATTGAAGATAATACAACTTCACAGGGCCATATGGTGTCTAAATTAATTCAGCACCATTGAGAGATTTGCTTTGCAAGATGAAGACCACACTTTCTGAGGACACCAGAAGTAACAGCACAAATCAGAAGAGATAGGACTGGGCTGAAATCCTATTTTTTATTATGCTATAACTCTAAAGGAGAACACACATTACCTAACCCAGCTTTATGGAGTTCTGATGTCTTTGAACCCTACACCATTAGATATATTAAGGGAGAGATGGGCTGCAGACTTGGGCATACCCATCCAGACCTTCCCCAGCTGGAGGGAGTTTAACTGGAGGACCATGGTCAGATTTTTCCTTACTCCATCCCAGATGCATTATTTAGACACACAGAAATCGGATTGCTGTTGGAGAGGGTGTGGTGACAGGGAAACACAGGCTCATATTTTTTGGACATGCCCTAAAATTCAGGTATTTTGGTTACCGGTACATTCTCACATACAACAGCTGACAGGTCTCCAGATTCCCTGCTCAGGTGAGGATCTCATTCTAGGACTCCTCACTTTACTTAAGGGTTGAAAATCGGTCAGTGCACTGGCACAGATTTTAAGAGTAGCAGTTTTGAAGTGCATTACTTCCAAATGGCTTACACACCAACCCCCTGCAGTTCAAGAATGCAGGGCGAGAGTTACGGAGTTAGAGAGAATGGAGTACGTAACCAGCAAAGTCAGGTTACAACATGATAAATTCCTCCAAATTTGGAGCCCCTGGCACCAAGACATAGGTGTCCAAAACTAGAGAATAGAAGAATAGAGAATATAACAGTTTGGAAATTAAATCACGTCGGGTTGCCCTTGAGTTGATATGTTATTACATTGCAAAAGTTAGTATTATAGTTGATAAAGATAAGTCAAGAAAGATTTGAAGTGGTGGAAGAACAGGAGAGTAATGTGATTGTAAGACGTGAAGATCATACTGGATCTAGAATAGTTAATTAGATGTAAAGAGAAGGATGTGCTATTAGTCCCAAGAAGACTGAGTGTTAGTAATAACCTGTAAAAACTGGAAATTTATAGCTGGACTAATGCTATCTGTTTAATAAAGATGAAGTTATAAAAAAATTCAGCACCATTGCATAGTGTCCTGTTTCTTGTTCTCCCTTCCCTGAGGCAGTATAGCTCCCACCACCAAGAGGAGCACAGCTACCTTTGTGGTTCTTGTCAGGCATTTCCCTTAGTCTGTGATAAGTAAGTCTGCCACTTGGGTATTCTTGCATACTTAACTTTATTTAATTGCCATGACATGCATTCTTGCAGCTATGTTAGTTTTGTGGCCTTCATCCTGCAAAGTTTTATTTCAAAGCACTAGTTCCCTCCTCCCAGGTACCGCTTTCAGTAGACTGTATACAGTATTATATGAGGCCCATTGATGGATTCCACAGTGGCAGAAGGAGGGGGTAGCTGCCTGTTATCGTTTTCCTTGTACTATACATCCACAGACTCATGTAAACTTGCCGTGCTGTTGCTGTACTAATACTTCTGAAACTTTTGGTTCTGTTTCTCCTGTCAGAAGAGGCGGTATTCGGCACAGTCAAATCAAGCACTTACTTGGGGCACCAGCACAGAAGGGAGTCAATAAAGTAGAAAGTATAAGCAGCAATCAACTTGAAATGCAAAAAGTGTAATATATAAAAAAAAAAAAAATCTGTTGTCGTTACCCTTGAATACCTAGCATTTTTACCACTTTTTGGATGTGGGGTGGAGGAGAGGGGGTTGTGGGAGTGGTGAAGGGACACCACATGTACTTCTGCTTGAGGCACCATTATGTCTAAAACTGATACTGCTGAGCAGGAGGGATTTGCTTGGCGGTCACCACAAAGGTAGAGGGCGTGTGCATGAGGCATTTTTTGAATTAGCAGAAAGTTCCAGCGATTTGTCGTGTAAAGAGATACAACTGAGTTGAGTGGGTCTGTTGATGATTACAAATTAATGACGTGGCCACAGTTAAGTGCCCTCTTCTAATGAAGATAAGGTAATTTTTGTAAAATGAGGGGTACACAAGTAATTTTGCCTTATTGCTTTTCCCTTTGAAGCTGAGTTTCCAGCACAAGGTTGGGATCCTGTACTGTAAGGCAGGCCAAAGCACTGAGGAGGAGATGTATAACAATGAGACAGCAGGACCTGTTTTTGAAGAGTTCCTTGATCTTCTTGGCCAGAGAGTTCGATTGAAAGGCTTCAACAAGTATAGAGCACAGCTGGATAATAAAAGTAAGGCAAACTTACCACTTCACTACTTTAAAACACGATAAAGGGCTGCATGTGTTTTGATTTAGAACTTCAGTCTAAATCATTTAGATTTTTTTTAAAACTTATACAACAAGCCTTTTCACATTTCATTACTTTAAATGAATTAAAATATGAATCATAAAGAAACACAATATAAATTCATCCATAGACTGTTTTACCCTCCCAGTATGGTTCACAAGTTCTACCCAGGGGTGTCTGATGCTTGTGGGAGGTGCATAGTGGCCAGAGGCACTTACTTCCATTATTTCTGGTCATGCCCAACCCTTTAAACATATTGGAAGGATATTGCATTAGAAATTTCTACTATATGGGGACAGGATGTGGAGTTCTCGCCTCTCTCCCTCCCTCCTCTTTGGGGTAGAAACAACTGTGGAAGGGGAATGAGACCTATATCCCAGATGGGTGAGGATAATGCTAGTGGTTGCCCGGCAGATTATACTTCATAATTGGGTCTCCTGCATATCTCCCACACTCATGATGTGGAAGAATCTGTTACTGACAATATTAGTCACAGTCAGAGACTCGCCTACGCTCTGAAGGGCAGAGAGGAAGGGTTCCTTCTGGAACGGGACAGGTTTTTAAATTCCCTTTCCCCCATAGAGGCACAGATTCTACGGGAGGGAGCAAAGTATTAAAGTGCTGAAAACAATGCCACTGATGCATTTTCGGGGGACATATTTGATTGGTGGGACAACAGGAGGAATCAGTTTTGATGTCCCAGGGACCTACGTATTTTAATTTTAGGACATAGAGCAGACATGTACTGATCTGATGTATGGTTTAATTTATAAACAGCAGAATTAACTTTTCTTCCTTTTTTCTAACTCCCTATCTCACTGTTTGATATAATATAGCTGTTGTTTCTTGTATCACTCCTTGATACGCACCATAGTACAGACTTATGGTTGATGCATGTAGGGATTAATGTACGAAGCTGATAGTGAATGCAATATTATGGATTACATATCCCCACCTGGACCCTTTTACAGACGTGGCAGTTGATGGGCTTTACATCCCTCTTCAGGAAAAAAATTCACATATTTATAATGAACATCGGTTTGTTCTTTGGCTGAATGCAGTTGTTAACCCTGATGCAATGTGATGAATTGTGCGAGCATTCTGTATCTTGTCTACCTGTTTTAGAAAATGTAATAAAAATATAATACAAAAAAAAAATTATGAATCACTTTTAATTCCTGAAAAAGAGCAGAGATGAGCCTAGAAAAGGGGACGTTCATGGTTCATCAAATTTAGAACAAAAATCTTTTACTAGTAATGGAAGGAAGTATCTATATTTGATAGGCAAACTCGTATTTGGAAGCATTCGACTTACTAACTGCTGTTTCAAACCTCCGGAATCCGTTACTGAAATTTAACAAGTGCAGTCATTCTCCTGGAATGAGCAGCCCTAGGGCTTTAGAATTTTATGCAAATTATAAAATTTAGAATGCATTTCAAACTTTGCTGTGTGGTCACGCTCACCTCTGCAGTCTAACGTCAGATTTATTTCTCCACCTGAAAAGAGTAGACGGCAGAAGTCTTCGCTACATTTCTGGCCAGTTATGGATTATTGTTTTATTTTTTTTGCAGTTACTTATTTTTTGCCTCCTGGAGTCCTCTGCCCTGCATCTGACGTCCTCCTCCCGCTCGAGCACCGGGTATGAGGCCCCCTCCCCTATACCCCATGACTTACCCTTCGTGGCAGGGGTGGGGAGCGACCGACCCACCAGACCAGATTTAGTGTTTGGGGAGGTGCCTTTCCCGGCTGTAGCAGAGGGAGACCATCGCCATTCACAGAGGACTCTCCATTTTCCCTGTTCCTTTATCCCCCGAGGTTACGTGTACAATGGCGGGCGGCAGCGCGCTGCCGCTCCCGTGCGCACCTGCAGGCTTGCCACAACTCTCACCCACAGTCTCCAGAGCCAACGCTACCTCCCAGCCTCTGCTAGGTGGCAGGCGAATGCCGAGCCCTGCAATCCCCCCTCCCCGGAGAAGGAGAGCAGTCCTGGGGACGCTCAATCCTTCTCCACCCTGGTGCCTCATGTCCATTCCCGAGCACGGTTCGCCGGCGAGACACGAGGTAAGGCGACCAGCGCCTCAGCCCTCAGTGCCACCGGGCCAGCTGGATTATTGTTTTAATGTTTTATAGTGTTTGTGTTTCAGTTTATTTTTCAATACTCCATGTTAGTTACGCTGTTTGTATTTTATTGTGTAGATTTGTTTTCCTTTGGTTGACAAGACCGTAGAAGGCCGTTCTAGCACAGTTCTCACTTTAAGGGAACCACTATTTAATGTTTTGAAACTTAAAAAAAAAAAACAAACTTTTATTTAACTGCTGTGTAGTTTTACTCTGAATTTTTCTCGGTTCCTCATTTTGGGAAGCAAGATGATCGTTTTGCTAATTCTGTTTTAGAAATCTCTTTTGAGGTAAATTTAACTTGTGGTTTTTTTTATGAGGAACCAGACCACATTATTTACTGTAAAGCCTTTTTTAAAAAATTTCTTGGACTTATTGGGTGGGATATTCAAAAGGGTTGCGCATGGCACAACACTGTTGCGCCATGTGCAACCCACTGATGCGCCCCAGCGCGATATTCAAAGAGGGAAAGTGCGTGGCACAAATCCCAATGTGCTCGGGCGCATCAGTAATGTATGCGGTGCAAGTAGGGAGGGGCATGCCCATGCATTCTCCGCACAGCCCGATATTCAACCTGGGATGTGCTGAGCCCATGCAGGCGCAACCCCTACTTGCACCGCACACAGTTGAGCGAGAAAAAAAAGGAGCAACACCTGGCCACCCACAGGTGAGCTGCCGTATTGCAGGGCGCAACACGGCAGCTGCCTGCGATGGATGGCCACCTGAGCTCTGGCGGCACGGTCCGTCGTGGTAGCGCCCCCTCATGCCCGATCATGGGCATAAGTATTACAATAGACAGGCCAATATCCCTGGTGGTCCAGTGAACCGCTTCCAGCCCGATCGCGGGCATAAGTATTAACATATGATATTCCAAAGCATCCCTGGTGGTCCAGCGGACCGAATCCTGCCTGATCGTGCGCATAAGTATTAATATATAATCTTCCAAACCATCCCTGGTGGTCCAGTGGACTGAATCCTGCCCGATTGCGGGCATAAGTATTAAAATAAATTTTTCCAAAGCATCCCTGGTGGTCCAGTGGACTGATTCCTGTCCGATCGTGGGCATGAGTACAATAAACGAATACCCCAGATCCCTGGTGGTCGAGCAGTAGCCCCCTTCCTATCTGCCCAATGAGCTGCCACCCCCCCCCACGTCAGCAGCGGGGCAGCTGCTGCCCACCCACAGCCGCACCCGCCGGCCGACTGGATCATGTGACAGTAGGGCTGTGGCGCCCATTGGTCCACAGCGCAGATCATACTACACAGTCCACATACAGAATGTTGTCATTTAATACTTATGCCTGTGATCGGGCAGGATTCGGTCCACTGGACCACCAGGGATGCTTTGGAATATTATATATTAATACTTATGCCCGCGATCGGGCTAGAAGTGGTCCACTGGACCACCAGGGATATTGGACTTATGTGTCTATTACTCATGCCCGCGATCGGGCATTGGGGCACTTTGCCGTGCTGTGCAGGGTGCGTCGGTACCCGACGGCTGCCGCCTGGCAAGGCGCCAGGTGCAAGTCGCTGGGGATCAGCGCGCCTGCATGCAAATGGGACCATAATTACATGCAAATGGCCCCATTTGCGCCTTGCATGCATTATGGCCCCATTTGCATGTGTACTTTTGAATATCGCTGTTGATGCACCTAGTGCAATGACACTTGCGCTAGTGCATCCCTCTGCCCCTCTGGCCACTTGCGCTGGTGCAGTGCCACTGCGCCATGCGCAATGCGGTTGGCCACAGGGTGATATTCAATGATGCTGTGCCATGGCGCAGCACCATTGAATATCCTCTGTCACCAACTGGGCGCATCCCAGTTGCGCTGTGCCCAGGCTTGCACTGGAGCCTGGTGCAGTCTGAATATCCCACCCATTATATTTTTGGCCATTTCTGTTGGGAACTGGAAACATCTTTTCAGGGTCATCAGTGTTTGGCATGACTGACAAATCCAAAAAGAAGATGACCTATAGGCTTTAAAAACAGTACAGTTTGTTTTCAGCTCCTGAAAATGGCAGATTGCCATGAGCTATGTTTAAAGGGGCACTGTTAGCTTTGCCACTTTGTTTTTTGTCAAAAGAGAGCAGTGTGCCTCTTGGCCACACAGCACTCAGAGATGCACTCAGAACACCCCTGTAGATATAAAAGATTAGGTTTTTTACTTGTTTTCTCATTTATGGGATAAATATCTTTTCAGTCGGTCCGACGCTAAACCCCCACAAACCGGACATCCAGGTTGGGACCGCGGGTCTGCCACAAGCACGGTCCCAAAGTACGATTTTTTTAATAAACAGCTGGTAGATTCATATTATCCCTGTCCCTTATGCTATTCTAGAAAGTTCCAGCGATCTGCCATCACAAACCGAGTATTGGAAGTAGCATAATTCGGATGTTTAAGCTGCGGCCAAATTCCCATGCATGTGCATCAATGGCACTGTCTTGCACATGTGCAGGATCTTTTGGTCATGAATCTTATGTGCATGCGTGGGATTTCGGCTGCGGCTTAAAAATATGAATTATGCTACTTCCAGTGCTCAGTTTGTGATGGCAGATGGCTGGAACTTTTTAAAATAATTTAAGGGACAGGGGCAATATGAATCTACTGACTATTTATGAAAAGAATCATACTTCAGGACTGTGCCTGTGGCAGACACGCGGTCCCAGCTTGGATGTGCTTCCGGTTTGGGGGGTTTAGCATCGGACCGACCAAACAGATATTTATGGCAAAAATTAGAAAACAGGTGAAAAGCCTAATCTTTTATATCTATAGGGGTGTTCTGGGTATATCTCTGAGTGCTGTGTGGCCAAGAGGCACACTGCTTGTTTTTGCCAAAAAACGAAGGGGCAAAGCTGACAGTGCCCCTTTAAGGTGCCTGGGTCCAAACCACAATTTTGTCAATTGTAATCTCTGTATAAAGTTTTGTCTTAAAACCCAAAAGAAAAGGGCTAAAAAATTAGAAGGCTTTATGGCTTTTTAGTCTGCCTCCATAGAAACACAGAATTTGACAGCAGATAAGGACCACTTGGCCCACCTAGTCTGCCCATTTTCCTACCTAACAGATAAGCTGCAGATCCTGGTTAACCAACAGCTACTTCCTCCTACCCCCCACTAGGACTGCCTTATGTCTGTCCCATGCATTCTTGAATTCCCCCACTGTTCTTGACTCCACGACCTCTTCAGGAAGGCTGTTCCATGCATCCACAACCCACTCTGTGAAAAAATACTTCCTCACATTACCTCTGAGCCGTCCCCCCCTTTATCTTCAAATTGTGCCCCCTTGTTCTTGCACATCTCTTTTTCTGAAAGATACTACCCACTTGGACTTTGTTGATTCCCTTGAGGTACTTGAAAGTTTCTATCATGTCTCCCCTCTCCCTTCTTTCCTCAAAGGTATACATATTGAACTCCTTTAGTCTCTTTTCCACATTCCAAAATGCTCAGAGGAGGATCCCAGCCCCTGAGAATAAACAGCAGTCTTTGTCAAAGGGGCAGAAAAGAAAGATAAACTGCTAAAGAAGGTTCAGAACTCAGGGTGCCCAAAAGGGGGAACCCTGAATCCAGTAAAAATAAAAGCGCCTCTGAGCACACACCACAGAACTGGTGCCTGCCTGGAAAAAACAAAAAGAAAACATGTTGCTGTCTCTCCTCCTGAACAGGGAAAGGAGCCGTCAGTGGACACAAATAAAATGCCCTCAGTGGAGACGTAACAAAAACTTGGTGATTTCTCCAGGCATTACAGGCTATAGGAAATTTCATTACCCAGTTCCATTCCAGATGCCCGTAGATGAGGAGGAAGGAGGACCCATAGAACTGGATGGTTCCCCTCAGCAAGAATTAGGCTTCCCTCCTAGGCCTTCACTTACCACTATACCTTTGTAAGGCATACAGTAAATATCCTCAACATTTTCTCCTACGAGACTGAGGAATATGAAGTTAAGGTAGAATCCTTGGATATGATGGGCTTAGCACCCACAAGAAAGTTGATGCTGCCCATCCATAAATTCCTTGAGGAAATCCACATACAAAATGTTGTCAGCACCTACCTCAGCTACTGGCATAGACAAGAAATTCAAGAAAAATATCAGGTGGACAAACAAGATGCTGAGTACCTGTTCTCCCGCCCTGATCATAAAGGGAATGGTCCAGACTGCTGCCTGTGATAAGGCCAATGTGCCCCATTCCTCCAAGCCTCCTTAGAAAGATTCCAAGGAATTACATAGTGGAGCAAAACAGTCTGTACTTCAGCTTTCCTGCTACTAAGGCAGGCAGCTTGGTTGGCATACACAGCTCTATACTGGCACTGAGTGAAAAGGCCACTGAAGACTTGGCTCAGCAAGATCAATCATAGATGCCACAGAGCACCAGTTCTGCTTGGCAGTGGACACAAATGACACTGCATCCAAGGTCATGGCCAATGCAGTGTCCTTAAGAAGATTTTCCTGGTTTAGAACTACTAACCTATCCCAGGACACACAAACAAAAGCAATAGATTTCCCTTGTGAGGAAAATTCTGTGTTTGGTGACAAGACAGAGACTTACATGAGAAAGGAGGATGAGTACACAACCACCTACAGGAGCAATACTGAGAAAAGAAAAGGCCTCCATTTCCTGCAAGCCTTAGGGAAGGGGAGGTAGGGGCAGGGGATACTACTCTCATGCTTATGTTTTCTATGAGTACCCTTCACAGAGAGGTTGCTGTAGAGGCTGGGGTAGAAGAGGCACTAGGTGTGCAGCTGCAACACCAGCCCACAAACCTCAGACAAAGCAGAACCCCTGACAAGTTCAGGTTGCCCATACGTTGCCGGTGGGGGGAAGACAGGCTTACTGTTTCCAGGAATGGATAAAAGTCACCACAGACAAGTGGGTCCTAGAAGTAATGAGCCAGGGTCTGTCACTGCAGTTTAGAAAATTCCCAGAACTACAGAACCCAAAGGTTTTCCAACCTCAGACCCCAACAGAAAAAAATCTGTTGTAGTTGGAGGTGAAGAAATTGTTGCAAGCAAATGCAGCAGAAAAAGTGCCTGTCTTACAACGGGGTAGGGGACTTTATTCCAGATACTTCCTGACTCACAAGAAAAATGGGGAGTGACACCCCATTTTAGACCTGAGATAACTGAACAAACATTTAGAGAAAGAAAAGTTCACAGTGCTTACTACATCTTTGCAAATAGGAGACTGGCTGGGATCACTGGATCTGAAAGATGCCTACTTTTACATACCAGTCAAGTCACAGAAAATACCTTGGGTTCAGATTGGGGATCTGCCAGTACCAGTTCACAGCCCTTCTCTTTTGCCTCACCTCAGTTCCAAGAGTAGTAACAAAGTGCCTCGCAATGGTGGTAGCACATTGAGAAGGAAAAGGGTGGTGGTTTTTCTCTACCTGGACGACTGGCTGATCTCAGGAAAAACAAAGCAGAAGCAAAGTCCTCCTTACTGCTGACCCAGAACACATTGGAGAGCCTGGCCTTCCTCATAAACCTTCAAAACTCATAAACAAAACTGGTCCAGGTTCTGGACTTTATCGGTGCAGAGCAAGATACCCTGCAGGGGAAGGCATTCCTTCCTCAAGCAAGGGTAGCAAATCTGATTATATCCACAGAATCCTTCAAGGCAGGCCAGCCAAGACCTGCAAGGGACTTCTCTGTGGTTACTGAGATCACATTTTATCAGCCACTGCTGTGGTGCCACAGGCCAGGTTCCAAATGAGGGGCATTCAGTATCACCTAAGAGAACCATTGGTCCCAGAAGTGGTCATTTTTCCAAGCTGGTGCCTGTAACAAAAACCTTGTTAAGGGCACTGGAATGGTGGGGAGAGGAAGACAACCTTAGAGAGGGAAGTCATTTCTTGCAGCAGTCCCCCATCATAATACTCACAACAGACACCTCCCTCCTAAGATGGGGCACCCACCTAGAGGATCTTACTGTGAGTGGCTCCTGGAGCACACAGGAGACTTTAGAGCACATAAATCTGGAGCTCGAGCAGTTTATCTGGCAATGCAGGCTTTCTCCTCTGATATTCAGGGTAAGTCTATTCAAATCAGAACAGAAGACCTTAATAATGTATTACATAAACAAGCAGGGGAGAACACGATCTTAAAAACTGTGCACAGAATTCATGAAGATCTGGAACCTGGCCTACTTTCTGGAAGCTCAGCTGTCCACAGAACACCTCCCAGTGAAAGACATTTTGCTGGCAGACTCCTTGTGCAGGATCAACCAGAGCAGTCATGAATGGACACAGTTAGCAGGTGCTGAAAGCAGTGATCTTCTTCGAGGCAATCTCTTGCAGCAGGTCATAACACATGGGATATCAGCAGCAGGTATCATTTCCTCTGGATGGCTTCTCAGCAGTCGACCCTGTGACCTTCCCATAACGTTACCACTTGGTGTCTGTATGCCAGGTATAAAAGGGGGAGGTCCCAGCTACTCCTCAGTTCTTTTCAACTGTGACCTGCATGCAACAAGTCCTCCTTCGGAGCTCTGCTTACCAGTTGTCGGTGAAGAGTTCTGCCGACCAGTTGTTCATTCTAAACGGGTTCATCTACTGATGTCTTCAGATTCCTTACTCTGAAAGTGTACCTGTGGTCACAGAATCGCTACAGAGGACATCCACGGCGTCTGTGTTTGGTGCCTTGGTCCTTAACATGACACCTGGGATTGTATCCTCTCTAAGAAGTTCAACAAGGCCACCAAACGTCAAAGGCTTCAGCAGCTTCATAAGTTCCTCGTGGAGCAAAAGGTTGCCCTTCTGGAGCAGCAGCAACACTCCAAGCCAAACGGAGTCTTAAACGTCTTCCTCAGGGTTTTACTGCTCTGCTGGTGGCCCCTCCTTGTCAATGGGACAAGGTCCTGGTAAGAAACATGCCAGCAAAAAGAAGCACGTTTCTGCCGCACCCTCGTCATCGATGATGAGTACCCCGATCACTACCAGAAAGGTAAGTACTGAGAAGGTTGCCACTCTAACATCATCTTCTACACTGTTGACGATTGTTGGCTTCTCTCCTCCCTTGTCGACGGCGGGTTCTGGGGTGAACTTGCAGCTTCCATCGCTGTCTCCCCCCTCTGTGATTTCTAGTTACCATCCGTCGACGATTGCTTCTGTCCCGTCGATCCTCTCATCGACAATCGGCCTTACCTCAAAGGGCTCTATTTTATTGCCCTCATCGATGATCCTGGGGTCCTATACACACCCCTTGTTGATGGCTGCTAGCTTGGTTCCACTGCCTTCTTCAGTAACGTCAGTGGTCCCTATTCACTCAGTCCATGCTATCCTGGCTACGTCCGCGGGGCAGATGGCCATGATTGATGTCCAGGCTGTACTAAATACTATCCTGGACCTTACACAAACCCCTCGCCCCCCTAATGAAGGGTCAGCTCCCTCTAGACCTTCGGCCAAGAGGACAGCCAGCTCTTCCCCTGTCTCCCTGGGTTTTCACGCTCAGGATGTGGACATGGATGACTCTTTCCTGCATTACTGGGATTTGGCTGACCTGCAGGATGAGGAAGGTATGGACCAGGAGAACTCCCCATAGTCCCTCTTGGCCACCTCATCTGTACAGCGTGAACCTACCTCTGAACTCCCGAGTTCTCCGCCAGATGATCCCACGTTTTCAGACATTATGATACACCACCAGAAAACGTTTGGGTTCCAGAGCACTGAGCAGGATGCTTCAAGAAAGAAGTTGGAACAGTATTTAGGTGTACTGGAATGCCCCACTCTGGTTGTACCCCCCCCTTTGGTGGACACCTTTGAAGAGGCTATTTGGGCTGCTTGGAAGCAACCTTTCAAAATTCCCTCCAATCCTTGTAAGGCTAATAGGATTTATCAGGCCCCGGTGGACTACCCCTACTTTTGTATCTACCTCAGGCGGACTCTGTGGTGATCAGTGCCACTCATGATAGGTCCTCTAGACCTCAGCACATGAGTGCTCAACCCCCTGAAAAGGATCAAGAAATTTAATGTAATGGGGAAAAGGGTTTATGCCTTGGCCACTATGTCTCTCCTGTATACTTAGTAACATGGGACACCACCTGAAATAACAGGAGGAAATCCTAAAAGCCTCCCAGGCAATGGTCCAATACCTCCCTGTGGGTTCTGCCCAGGAGGATCTGATGGTCAAAATGTCTAAGATGGTGGCTGTTTGCTGCCACCTGCTTAGGGTCACCTATGATGCTGTTGACAATATGGCCCGTATGTCCTCGGCAGGTGTTTGTCGCAGACGTCACTCCTGGCTCAAGGGTGTCCAGATTTTCACAGGACGTGCAGCAATCTGTCCTTAACGCTCCCTTTAAGGCTGATCAGCTGTTTGGTCCACAGACCCAAGAAATGTTGAAGAACTTACAGGACTTGGGTCATACCCTTCAGTCGGTTCGGACTCTGTACCGTCCAAAAACAAAACCGGCCTTCAGGGGATCCTCCAGGGGCCGGCCCTACAGGGCATGTCCCAGTGCGCAAAGATCACCTGCCAATAAGCAAAAGTCTCAATTCACATATTGCCTGGTCCTAGAAATGCTCAGAAAACGTACTGTTGTGTCCCTGCTGCTCCTCAACAGGGCCAGCCTTCGGCCTGAAGGTCTTCCTCTGGTCGTGGGACCGGAGACCCTTCTCATGGCCATCTGGGACAGGTTCTCCCTGCACCTACAGGGTGCCAAGCCATCCCCTCTGACTTGTGGCTCCTGCAGTTGATCGAGTCAGAACACACACTAGAGTTCACAGAGATACCCCTTGCTTTGCCACCAAGGGTCTCTCATTACCCCCCAGACCAGGCATTGGTCTTAAGGAACAAAATCGATGCTTTGCTCACAAAACATGCCATTGAACCAGTTCCCCTTTCACAGAAGGATACGGGATTTTACTCCCAATTTTTCCTGGTTCCCAACTGGACGGGGGACTTGAGCCCCATTTTGGATCTAAGGTGTCTCAACCTCTATTTCAAATACCAAAAGTTCAGGATAGTCTCTCTTCCGACACTTCTCCTCTTGCTGAACAAAGGAGATTGGCTCTGCTCTCTTGATATGAAGAACACATATCTCCATATCCTGATGCACCCTGCTCACAGACAGTTTCTCAGTTTTTTTTGTTTCAGGGTCATCATTACCAGTTCAGGGCCCTCCCATTTGGCCTCTCCTCAGCCCCGAGGGTATTCACAAAATGCCTAATGGCAGTCGCAGTGGCCCACCGCAGGGACGGCCTCTGTCTTTCCCTACCTGGACGACTGGCTCCTGAAAGTGTCTTCCCACCAAAGGCTGTTGTACATGCTTTCTCGAACCCTGCAGTTGTTCACCCAGGTGGGGCTAGCTGTAAACTATCCGAAGTCCAAAATGGACCAAGTGCAACACCTCCTATATATTGGAGCCATATTAGATGTCTCCTTGGGGATGGCATATTTGCCCGTGCCTCGGGCGGATGCCCTGATTGCTTTGGCAAACAGCCCAGAGTCCAGCAGATTGGTCTCAGCATGAGACTACCCGCGCCTCCTGGGACATTTGGTGGCCCAATGCCAGGTTGAATATGAGGGTCCTAAAGTGGTCCCTGAGAGTCCAATGGGACCAGAAGGAGGACAATTTCGATGCCCCAGTCCTGATGTCTCCCCGGCTCTTCGAGCTTTACAATGGTAGAAGTCCAGGGACAACTTAATGCGAGGCATGCCATTTCATTCTCCTTTCCTGTGTCTCATCCTCACTACAGATGCCTCCTTGACAGGGTGGAGTGCTCATCTCGTGCACGTCTGGTCCCAGGGATCCTGGACACCGGTGGAGGCCAGCCTCCACATCAGTGTCTTAGTGATGAGGGCAGTTTTTTACGCCTTACAGGTGTTTGAGACTCTCCTTCCCCCTGGTTGCCTTCAGGTGCAATCAGGCAATTCTGCTGTAGTTCACTACCTAAACAAGCAAGGAGGCACCCATTCATACCCTCTCTGCAGAGAATCGATGAGGGTCTGGTATTGGGCGATCCAGAGAAATATCCGTCTTCTGGTGGTCCACATCCCAGGGGTGTCCCAACACCCTGGCGGATGCCCTGAGCAGATCTCACTGGACATCCTAAGTGACGTCTTCCACCAATGGGGCCGACTGGAGTTGGACCCATTTGCTTCTCCACAAAATGCAAAACTGCCTCTTTACTGCTCTCTCGAGTGGGGTCCTGGTACTATGTTTCAGGACGTGTTATCTCTTTCCTGGACAGGAAGATTTCTCAATGCCTTCCTGCCCTTTCCTCGCATTCCGAGAGTACTACTCGAAGTGGATGGGGCACCTATGATTCTCATAGCACCGTTCTGGCCAAGGCAGATTTGGTTTCCTCTGCGTCTGCAACTCTTGGAACTGGATCCCTTACCTCTGCCGATTTGGCGGGCTCTGCTGTCCCAGGCGCAATGCATCCTGCTACACCCGGATCTTCACTCCCTCCATCAGCATGCCTGGCTCCTGAGGAAATAGTCCTGTCGTGCTTCAGGGTGTCTCCCAAAGGTGGCAGACATCCTCCGGGCTGCCATAAAACCATCTACGTGGTCTTCCTATTCTGTGAAGTGGGAACGCTTCTTCATTTGGGCATCTGCAAAGGACTCTGACCTTTTTGACTGTTCCCCTTGGAGCATCTTAGACTATTTGCTCTCCTTGTCAGAGGGTGGCCTGAAATATTCCACTGTAAAGGTCTACCTTTCAGCCATTGCTGCATTCCATTTACCTGTGGGCAACAAACCATTGTCCCAGTTACCTTTAATCAGAACCTTTTTAAAAGGCATTCTGCACCTTCATTCCCCTATCTGGGATCCAACCCCTGTGTGGTATTTGAATTTTGTGCTTGAAAAATTGACTTGAGTCCTTTTGAGTCCACTGAATCCAGCGAGCTCTGTTATCTTTCTTGGAAAACTCTATTTTTAGTTGCCATTACGTTGGGTAGATATATTTTGGAGTTACAGGCACTAATGTGCATACCTTCCTACCTGCAATTTCATAACGATAGGGTGACTTTACGCACCAACCCGTCTTTTTAGCCAAAGGTTGTTTCTGAATTTACTTTAAATCAGGCTATCCACTTACCATTGTACTATGCGGAGCCTGCGAATCCAGGGGAATCCCTGCTTCATACTCTCGACTATTCTGTCCATATTGAAGAGTTACTTAAAAAGCTAAGACAGAGGCTCGGACTATTTTTTAGAATAAAACATTACCTAAACAGTGATTCCAAAAAAAGGTTAATTCAGGCCTCATTCCTATCCCTCATTGATTATGCTGATTTTCTCTACTGCCATTGTTCAAGTCATCTCTTACATAAGCTGGACACCCTGTATCACAGGTCCATAAGATTTATTACTGACCTTCCCTCCAACACCCATCATTGCTCCTTTATATGGCAGTCAACTGGACATCATTGCAACACAGAAGAAATAGGAATGCTGTTATCTGGATACTCAAAGCGTTAACAGGCAAACTACCAACCTATATCACTGATTGCTTTACCCAAATTACAACCAGGCCATACACCTTAAGGATCAGTAAACTCATCACATTAAAGGTCCCCAATGCCTGCACCGGTATGGGAGGGCTGCTTTCAGCTATTCCTTAGCAGCTGCATGGAACTCTCTCAAAAATCCATGAAGCTAGATAGCCTACTACCTCTGGCATCCTTCAAAGATTGTTCTCCGCCCTTTTTCCAGAGCTCTGCAATTGCTTTTATAAAGCATAATCCCCACCTATCTGACCCAACTAAACCTCCCTTTTCTATCCATTATATTAACTCAATTTCTTCTTCCGAATCACCTATTATATTCACTTAAAACTAGTTTAGACCATATAACTTATATTTTAGGACTGCTATACCCTTTGTCCTCTTTTTTTCCTACAGGCTAAATGGTTCTATTGTTACTTATATATGTAAATTGTTGTATATAATCATTTCATGCCATTGTATTGCTATTTATTCTATTCTTGTCTATGTAATAATACTTGTATCCTCATTTGTATGACCACTCAGATCCATCTTGTAAATGAGCTTTGCTCAATGATGTTCGCCTGAATAAATAAAGATTTTGATTGATTGATTGATTGATGTGCATAGAACATTGAATCATTATCTTCTCCACATCTCACAATTGCAAAAAACTGAGCAACTTTTTGTTTCTTTTGCCCCTGGAAATCAGGGTATTCAGGTTTCGAAGCAGTGCTTGTCCACATGGCTGGCCAGCTGCATTTCATTTATCTATAAAAAATACAACAAACCTCTCACAGGGCTTGTAAAACCCCATTCTGCCAGAGCCACGGCTGCCTCCATGGCGTGTTTCCGGGGCGCCTCTGCCTTAGAAATCTGCGAGGCCATCACATGGTCTACCGTACTCACATTCACGAAACATTACAGCCTAGACATTGCTTCCAAGAAGCAGACTGCTTTTGGATGGGCCGTTTTACAAGGCCTCCTGTCCTAAGTCCTGATAGTTTGCTTCCTCCTCCCCTTGGCATAATAACTGCTTGGGAACCTTCCCATGTGTTATGACCCTGCTGCAAGAGATTGTCTCGAAGAAGACAGTACAGTTGCATGAGAACTTACCGCAACAGTAGATCTTTGAGTATCTCTTGCAGCAGGTCATGCAGACCCACCCACCTTCCCCCTTGCTGTTACTTCAGAAGGGTTCCTTGCTTCTCTCCTTTCACGACTCCACGAGCTACTGCCTTATTTCCCTCCTTGGTTCCCATTGGAGGCCTGAGAAATGATTTCTTGTTCAGTCACTAGGATGGAAAAGAACTGAGGGGTAGTTGGGTCCGCCCCCTTTTATACTTGCCATACAGATACCATGTGGTAGTGTTAGGGGGAGGTCCCAGGGTTAACTGCTGAGAAGTCATCCGGGGAAATTGACGCCTGCAGCTGATATCCCATGTGTTTTGACCTGCTGCAAGAGGTACTCTCAAAGATCTACTGTTAAGGTAAGTTCTTATGCAGCTGTGCTTTCAGATGGTGGGGTACACCAGAAATAGATTAATTTGACTTCTGGGAGAACAAACCGCTTCCATTTTTTTGTTGCAGATCCCCAGTTGTGGGCTCCGTTACAGAGGATTCTCTAGTCCTCAGCTGGTCAGGGAAGTGCCTTCCTTCCATTCTCTCTTTTCAATCCATACCTTTATTTAACCAGGCGATCACCACTGAGCAAGCTCATTTACAAGGTGGACCTGCAGTTTGCAAGGACGAGGGTACAGAATAGAGTACAAGTAAAATATACATAAAACAACAGTAGCAAGACATATACAACAAAATATATACAGTGTAGAAATAAAGGTAAACAATATATACAGAGATGTCTTTATAATCCTGTCCATCAATAACATGTTCATAGCCTGTAAAGGAGTCCCTGGGATATGGAAAAGCGCATGCGTAGGAGGCAGGGACGCTGGCAGAAAGATTCTGTATTACTAAGCAGGTGGTATCAGGGCATAAGAGTGGATGATGGGGGGTGTTGCAGTGAGTACGTAGTACGGTGGACTGGAATGGACTGAGGTGAACCAGTAGTACCGGTGGGACTAGAATGGACTGAGGGAGGGTAATCTTGATAAGGGAATACTTGGTTTGAGCGGGAAGGACTTAGATTGACGAAAGCGTCAGCTGGACAACTAGGAATGGTGGAAACAGTTACAGAGCCCCACAAATGTTTTGCGTACAGGGTCTTGAACATAGCAAGACTAACAGGGAGCTAAGTCTCAGTGATTTCTGTATCCTATTCCAAAGCATGGGCAGGACAAAGCTTATGGCTGCTCTTCCAGAGGTACCGACCCTAGGTACTTTCAGGGAAACCAGTGAGTGACTTCTCAAGGCATAATTCCCAATCAGGCTTAGTGGGAGACAGTCAGCAGTATATTGCAGGAGTTTGTTGGTGATGGCTCGGAGCGTCCAGAGAGCTGCATTTCTATACCGCCTGTGTTGAAGGGAGGGCCAACCCACAGCTGCATATAGTAAACAGTGGTGGGTGGAAAAGGGGAGGCCTGTTATAAATCTCAGAGCTCTATGATACAGTACGTCCAATTTAGCAAGGTGTGAGGCTGGTCACTGGCCATATATGAAGTCAGCATAGTCAATTAGTGAGAGGAACGTGGATTGGACGAGCTGTCTTTTGGCGTCTGTGGTCAGGAGGCGATTTATTCTGAAGAAGAGTCCAAGCCTCTGCCTCAACTTTTTCAGCAGTTCTTCTATATGTTCCACAAAGGAGAGTTTGTCTATCCAGACACCCAAATACTTGAATTTTGGTACGTATTCAAGATGTTCACCTAGTACGGTGGAGCTAGAAGGTAATGGACCAGCAGTGGCAGAATATGCCCCCTGGCCAGTTGTTGAGAATAGCATTGCCTTGGTTTTCTTGGCATTAAGTAGTAGTCTTACTGAGGAGCTGGTGCTGCAGGATGTTAAAGTCTGTTTGCAGGTTGCCACAGGCAGCTTCAGGAGATTTATGGCTTATGTAGAGCACCGTGTCGTCAGCAAACAGGTGAATGCTTGCTTACTTAATGCCTACATCCAGGCTGTTGATATAGATAGCAAACAGTAATGGTCCCAATATGGACCCCTGATGGACACCTCTTTTTATTAGTTTAAGTGAAGAAAGCTCCCCTTCAGCCTTGATTTGTTGTTGCCTACCAGTGAGGTAGTCGTGGAACCAACACAAGGAGGTTCGGGCTAGGCCTATTGTTTGTAAAGTGGAGAGGAGCAAACAGTGGTCGACAGTGTCGAAGGCCTTACTGAGATCTAGGAAAACTGCACAGATGAATTTTTTGTTGTCTAAGTCCCGTTACCAGTCGTTAGTTACTTTTGCCAGGGACATAATGGTACTGTGCTTTGCTCTGAAGCCTGACTGCATAGGGTTTAGTAAGTTCGAGTTGTCTATGAAAGATCTCAGCTGGGTATCCACAGTTTTTTCTAGAAGCTTGGAGAATATGGGGAGGAGGGAGATCGACCTATAGTTATTTAGGTCACAGGGATCCCCTGATTTAAACGGGGATGATGTGAGCAACTTTCCATAACTGAAGGAGGGAACCTTGTGATAGGATAAGTGAGAAATAGGTGCGGCAAGGATGTGATGAGCAATTTTCAAGTAATATGGGTCAAAGAAGTCAGCCTCAGCACTTTTTTTAGTGTCCATTTTTAGGAGAAGATCTTCAACTTCCTTTACGGAGGTGGGTAAGAATGAGAAGGTTACGATATTGTTACTCGGTTCCAGGAGCTTAGTGTTGATCTGTGGGTGTAGTCTGCTTACCGGTGTGTTATCGAATGCTAGGCCTGCAGTGGCAAAATGATTGTTGAAGGCCTGCCAAGAATTCTGATAAAACCAAGGAGGGAGTCCGCAACGATGATCCTCATAACTCCAGACTGGGCCAGGCAGACCCTGGTATTCTATGCTCCTGTCCCTCTCCAACAGACTAGCAATCAGTCTGCCTCTTGAGATACAGTCTGACCCTGTCCTGGGGCAGGATAACATTCCCAGATCTGAGAACCCTATGCCTCAGAGCATGACTCTTGGAAGAGCTAGAGTTCTGTGGACTAAATCTTTTCTAAAAAAAAAAAAGTAATGGAAGTGCTGAAGGTTTGTAGGAAACCAGCAGCAAGCAGTACTAAAGCTTCAAAATGGAAAAGGTTCTCCTTCTGGTGTTCTACTAGATGGATCAACCCCCCTCTGGGAGGCCTGTCTATGGTCATGGACTTCCTAGTCCATCCTCCAGTATTTGGGCCTAAGACCTTCAACTTTGAAGGTTCAGCTGGCAGCAGTGTTAGCTTACACATCAGCTGGCAAAGACAGGAGGTCTGTGGCCTTAAAACCCAGTTTCAAAAAGGCCTTAATCACATGTACACTCCAGTAAGGGATCCTTTCCCTCCTTAGGATTTGAGTGTGTGCATTGCCCAGCTGATGGAGGCCCCTTTCAAGCCCATGGCCACAGTTTCACTGAAGTATGTCACCTGGAAAGCAGTTTTCCTGGTGGTACTGACATCTGCCAGAAGGGCGAGCGAGCGACAAGCCCTCTGCACAGATCCTAACTATGTAATCTTCCATAGGGACAAGATAATCCTTAGGAAAACAGTGAATTCCTCTCAGAAGTGGTGTCTGAATTCCATTTGAATCACTCAGTTGCCCTTCCAGTTTTTTTAACAGGAAAATCCAGCTCAAGTGAGCAAAGCTTCACAGTCTGGATGTGAAATAGGCATTGAGTTACTACAGCAGTTGGACTTATAGGGGATGTCAGGTAAACTAGCACTTAGCTGTTTATGGTGAAGTGGGGAAAGGCAAACCAGCATCCAAGAGAATAATTTCTCGCTGGATAGTCTCCTGCATACTGTTCTGTTATGACAAAGCTGGTAAATTGCCATCCAGAGGGCTCAGGGCACACACTACAGGAGGCACTTTTGCCTCTCTGGCAGCATCAAGGGATATCCCCCTTCCAGAAATTTGCAAAGCAGCTACCTGGAAAACAGTACACACTTCAAAAAAAACACTACAGTCTGGACATACAGTCCGGAAGGGATGCCAGTTTTTTCACTGCCGTTTTGCAGAACTTTTTCCCTAACTAGGTTCTGTATCCAGCCTCCCAAGGTACTGCTGTGTGAGTCTGCACTTGTTAAACTTAAGTGAGGGATTCCTGAGGTATGAAGAAAAAAATTACCGTAGTAATGTTGTTTCTTTCAAAGGGATCCCTCACTAAGTGTAACGATCCCTAATCCTTGCCAGCCCTTCCGGAACCTGGAAAAAGGTTCAGACAATAATCAGGTTTGTTTTTTTTCTACTGCCTAAGCATTTCTTGTTGCATTGCCTTTACAATTGTTGCTACGTGGTCTGAGTGACTATTATTTCATAACAAATTCATTTGTTTTGCCTTCTTTAAACCAAGTTGGCAGAATTTTTTGATAAAAATTGTAAAATTGTTGGTAGCCATTTAGCTAGTTTTAGTGATCACAGCTAACCCTACCTTTAGAACTGAATCTGACATTAGAGTGTAGGGGTGAGCGTGATCACACAGCAGAGTCTGAATTTTATTCGAAATTCCAAAATTTGCATAATATTCTGAAGCCTCGGGGCTGCTCATTCCAGGTCCTTTTGGACTTCCAGTTGCACTTGTCAATCTTAGTGAGAGATCTTTTTGAATGAAACAACATTGCCACAGTGAATCATTTTTACTTTTGTAAACTCCCTTTGCAATGTAATCAACAACTGATGCTTATTAGTCTGGCCTTGAAGAAAATACAAAATGTAATATGATTAAATGCAGGGAGAAGTTTCTTTTGTAACAAAAACTATTTATTAAAACATTTGTCAGAAACTCAGGAATCGCATTAAAAGGTTGCAGATAGCTATAGATATGTATTATGTGTAAGTTGAATCCCCATACTTGCCAGCTAGACTACGGATGCTGTGACAGAGCAGTTTCTATAGCTGTTGCCATATCAAAATGGCCCATAGTTTTGGTACCCTTTAAGCTGTGCTACAAAGATTAACTGAATACTCTTCTATTTCAGATTTAACATTGTAATTCTTTCTTTGAACACCCTTTCTTATTTACATAATGTTATACGGATTGGCAAAATTCTTACCATTTCCCAAAATACAGTATTTTAAAGTGTTGTTTTAGTGTGCATCCTATTCCCCCACCCACCACGGATGTGCAAAACAAATTTTCCAAAACAAAATAAAAGGCTGTATTCTCAGATTGCTATACTCTCTCACTAATCAAGCCTGTATTTTGTTTTTTCTTGCCCGGAGCGGTCTGCTGAGTAGATATTTCTATTCCCCCAGTGTCATGTCACCACAGGCTGATCAGTGATAAAAGGCACATGGTGGAGCAAGGAGCATTGCATTATGCAACTCTGTGCTGAATAGAACCGCTCCATATGACCTGTCCTGATGATCCTTGGGAGGGTGCGTTAGAATGCCTGCTAAGAACCGGGCAGTCTGTTACACTGTGGCTGTTGGTTAGCATTTGTTGTGGGGTGGCCATTCTGACCACTAATTAAAAGTCTTAGTAGCAAAATAATTTCGGGTACTGAAATAACTGGTTCTGCTTGGTGCAGCAGCCTGAATCTACAAACTGCTAAGAAATATTTTTGCCTGCTGAACTGTGCAGTGATGCCAGCATGCATTATCCCCAGCTGCCGTGCAGAGCATATTAATCGGGGTGGGGTGGCTCTGCTGGTCTATCTGCAAACTGGAGCACCTGCAGCAGGAATCCTGTGATAAGACAGTTCTTGAATAGGGTTGCTGTTTCTCCAGTAAATATATATATTTGTTTAATTGAAGTGCATTTATGCCCCTGATCTGTGCCTGCCAGACCTCCATGACACGTAGGATGGCTGGGCATGGGGCAGCATTCTGCGATGGGAATGCTCCCGCCCCTGAGTGCTGATGCTGGGGATAGGCACTCACAGTAGGGTTAGCCTGGTATAATGACAGAACCTCGACACCCACCCAGTGTTCACCCACTGCCAAGCATTTGTAGCTTTTCAAATTTTGCATATTGTCACTGCACCCCCCCCCCCAGCCTGTTTTATGCAGTTGACTAGAGGCAGCGCGTAAGCATCTTAAACAGAACCCTCAGAGTCCTGTGAGCCTTAGTTTGGACATCAGTTGTGCCATATATTGGCCATTTCTCAGTACCCTTTCCCCTGGAACCATCTGGAAATTATCTGTTCACAGCTCAGTGTGCCTTCCAGGTGAAAACTCCAAATATATAAAGTGTGGACATTTTTGTTTTTCAAAAGTTAAGTACTTAAAAATGGTATTTATGGTACTTAGTCTCTGTAGAGCACTGAATTGCCTCCTTATAAAAATTATTGCAGCATGTTCTACATTTAAAATGCCCCCCCATTATATCCACTTTCATTGGGCAGCTCTGCACTTCATTTGTTCTTAAACTTTATTTAAAACATAAAAAAATAATAAAGTTCTTGGCACAGAAATGAGATATAACAGCAGACTTGCAATTGCTTGGAATTCAATGGAAGATTTTGGGAAGAGGAAGTCAATCCCCAGCCCATGTTGAAGTGATCCAGCTGGGAAGAGCATGTCTGATGTCCCAGAGCTCCCTCTGCAGTGCTACAGTACCTTTTGGAAGGCTGCTCTCCAGCAGTAGTTTGGTGAATGAGAAGATAGGGCCTAAAGCACGGGCATTTGAAACCTTTTTTGTTTGTTTGTTGGTTTATGTAACTGGGTCACTGTGTAACTTGCAGTTACTACCCCTGCCTTGCAGGCTCAACAAGATTGATGGGCCTGAATTCTGGTTCCGATGGAAAAAAGGGGGGGGGGTTCTTTCCCCGATAGAAAATAAATAACGTGGTGCCTCCACCCAGAGTAAATTATAGTGGGCCATTTGTTTGTTTGGTACAACCCCCTGGTATGCTATACCTAGCCACCTCCCCTCACAGCCACCTCATGCACAAAATACCATAAATAGTTGCAATACTTTACTGTGCATGCAAATAATGACTGTTGCTAATAATATGATCAAAGGGGAATGGGATACAGAATTAAAAAGCAGTGGAAACATTTAATGAACTGGTGGTAACAACGTAAACCATAAACATTAACCATACCCACCCCCAACAGCAACACCCACAGTTTAACCCATCTCCCCACTGGTACCAGTGCCCCCAAATGTCAGTCTGGGTACCCAGGTGGCAAATTAGGTGCAGACTGGATACGGTGCAACTGGTTGGCTGGTGTTGGTGCACTTTGAGGCTGAATTAAACTGAGAACTCTGAACAATCTGATATAACTCCCAAGGCCAAGGCATGCCCTATGTTTACTCACAGTTCTATGGATACTATGCAGGGTCTGGGTGCAAAAGCAGGCAAAGCTATTAGGGCTTGGGCTTTGAGCAGTGGAGCAGGATACTGGCAGCTTGTCACCTTCTGAGTTGCTTGCAGTGTTTGGCAGCTTGTCACCTTCTAGGCCACTTTCTCAGGAGTGCCGGAGTCAGACCAGTGCTGAGGACCAGAGCCACAAATTTCCCCCACATGTCCAGGCATCTAACCCCCTGGGCCAAACAATGGGTAATGCCTAGCTGTGACACTAAAAGGCCGATTCCTCAGACGGTCCTTGCTGGTAGTGAATCCTATTCTGGAGCTCAGGATTCACACTCTCTCTCTTTATACAGCTGGCAGACATGATTTGTCTCTGGAAACCAGTCCAGCTCAACCCTCAGGCTAGGGGCAAACAGTCTTTCAGGCAGCTTTCCACTTTCAGACACCACTCTGCAAACAGTTTTCTGACTCTCCCAGGCAACAGGAGGCTCTGCAGGCTGCTCCCGACTCCAGCTTCAGAACTTATGCAAACACTTCAATCTCTTGGAAGAATGCAGTCCAAACCTCCATACAAACTGAGGGCTTTTCTCAGGGTGCCACAGGGATTTATTCCCAAACATTCTGCACACTAGCTCTGGCTCTTCCAGATGATGGAAGGTTTAGGCAAATCTCCCAGTAGTCGGCTGTGCAAGCCTTGGGCCGACTTCCAAACATCTCTCTCTCACTCTGCTCTCACCTGCTGTACTCGGAAAGCAGAAACTGCCGTGAACTGTTTTCTCCCCATTGCTTGAGGAGAAGGAATGGCAACTTCCATTGGTCAACACAGCTGTCTATCTCTAAAATTAATATGGATAAGGTTTAGGGGATGGGATATCTACAAAGCAAGGCATGAAGGGGATAGAAGCGGCAGGGAGTGGGATCAGGGGAGCAATAGAAATGGGGCAAGAGGGAGGGAAAGGTACCCCAGGGGTGTCACATCTGGATAAGGATAAAAAGACCAGTAAGGGGGAAGGGACGGATGATGCTATCTCCACCAAAAGGGTGTGGTTAGCCCTCAAGGCCCTAAAGAAAAACAAATCTCCAGGGCCGGATGGCATTCATCCCAGAGTACTATGGGAATTGGCGGACATACTGGCTGCACCCCTGGCGGAGCTTTTCAGCAGGTCACTTGAGACAGGGAGGGTACCTAGTGATTGGCGAGAGGCACATGTGGTACCAATCCATAAAGGGGGGTCAAGGGAAGTACCAGGTAACTATAGACCCATCAGTTTGACCTCGGTGGTGGGAAAATTAATGGAGAGTATACTAAAGGAACGATTGGGGGTGTACTTGGAGGAGGTGAGGTCTGGATAGTCGGCAACATGGGTTTGTGCCAGGTAGATCATGTCAAACCAACCTTGTGGAGTTCTATGAATGGGTAACATCAGAACTGGACAGGGGTAAGCCTGTGGATGTATTATTCTTGGACTTCAGCAAGCGTTTGACTCTGTCCCCACAATGGTCTGGTGGAGAAACTGATGGGGTTAGAGTAGGCCCTTTGATGGTCAGATGGATTGAAAACTGGCTAGCTGGGCCTCAGAGAGTAGTGGTCTGTGGGAGCTCTCAAACCCTAGAGAGTTGGTAGGGGGTACCACAGGGCTCGGTCCTGGGTCCGATCCTGTTTAATGCATACATATCGGACATCAGGGAGGGTATAGGGTGTGAAAGAGTCTCTTCATGGATGACTCCAAGATGGGAGCAGTAGTTGAGGGAGAAGAGGGAGGGTGGCCCTGCAAGGGACCTGGACACCCTGGAAAGCTGGGCTCACACATGGAAATTAAATTTCAATATCACCAAGTGCAAGGTGTTGCATCTTGGTTGGGGAACTCTAAACACAGGTACACCCTGGGAGAGGCGCTGGAGGCCTCGATGGGGAAAAAGACCTAGGGGTCATGGTGGATACATGTATGAATAACTCTGAGCAGTGCAGGAGAGCAGCTAGCAAGGCAAACAGGATGTTGGGATGCATTGTAAGGGGATCACCTCTAGGAGCAAGGAAGTGATTCTGCCGCTGTACAATGGACTGGTTAGACCACACCTTGAGTACTGTGTACAGTACTGGAGACCACATTTGAAGAGGGACATACAGCTCCTGGAGAGGGTACAGAGGAGGGCAACAAAAGATGATCACGAGGGCTAGGGATTTGACTTATGAGGACAGACTTGAGGAGCTCTGCCTGTTTTCATTGGAGGAGAGGAGACGAGGGGACATGATTGAGGTCTTCAAGTACCTCAAGGGAATAAATAGGGTAAACATGGAGGGGATCTTTAGGCTAAAGCAGGGAGGTATCACCAGAGGGCATGGTTTGAAGTTGGAAGGTGGAAGGATGAGGGGGGAAAAGAGGAGGAAGTTTTTCACCGAGAGGGTGGTGGACCCTTGGAATGCACTGCCTGGTGAGCTGGTTCAGAGATCCACAGTGGAGGGCTTCAAGAGAGGGTGGGACAGACACAGAAAGTGGATGTATCAGATGATGGCCTGTCCCGAGGGGGTGGGGATGGATGATAGGGGTTTCTAGAGAACAAGGGATGGGAGGGTCTCGGCACCCAATTAACGATCTAGGTTCGAGCAGACTCGATAGACCGTAAGGCCTAATCTGCTGGCAAATAGTATGTTAGTATGCTAGTATGTTTACTTGACACCCAATTGGCTGACACAAAAGGTGCAAAGAACATTGTTCAGTCCCTCTTCCTAGGAGCCACAGCAGCAGTCCTTGCAACTCCTCGAGTACTGATTGGACAGAATAGGGTCAGGGGTTACCAAAATGGCATCCATATAAACAGTTTACACATAGTTCCATGTTTAAAGGATTGATGCAGGCAAACTAATCGGTTTTAGTAAATAACTGTCCCACAGTTTAATCACTGTGTCTCTGTACTATTATCCGGTTGTGGATTGGGTGCTAAAGGACTCCTTACCTGTCTGTTGCAAGTGCCTTAACACTTAAGACCCCCCTGCGACAGGCTGAAACACATCCACTGGGCAGTCTTGGCAATTCTTAAAGCAACAGTACACATGAAAGCACTTATATACGTTTTATGGAGTGCACTTCCCCTTTGCTCCCAGAAAGTGTGTCTCTGAACTCCCAAATATGTTCTGGGATCTCAGAAGTCTTAACACAAAGATTGCTGGTCTTTGGCTGCAGTTGCAGAGTTAACATGGACACTGTGGCACTAAAGGATACACTAGCAGACCACCAGCTTGCCTGGTCGAGCAGGCGTCGGGTAGAATGTATGCACACTGAGCTGTGCGTCGATTCAAGGCTTGTTCAGCACTAGATGTGCTGCACCATCAGGTAGCGAACATTAGCTATTTACACAACTCCTCCAGACCCATCAGCAGAATAGGCACATAGGGACTGGCAGAAGCATAGCAGGGGTGCCCAAGGAACCCAGGACTTGGCTGGACCATACGGCTGGGAGGCTGACCAGGGTGGGGAGGTATATGTAAATGTAGCTTTTTATAAATATAAATGTGTAGATATTGTAAGGTGCTCTGTGTAGTAGTGGCATTAGAACACCTGTTCATAAATGGAGAATAAAGCAAAGAATAAGCCATAAATTGCACTAGGGCACTGTTATACTGACTTTGATTTGAGAATAAGGCCTCGAAACTCCTGTGCGTATTATAAAAGCTCTCTTGCAGAATTTTACGTGTTTTTGATTTTAGCATGCCAGTACCTGCAGTAGAATGTGAGACGAGTGCACATATAATATGGGACTTTTCTCCTCCCCAAATAATCTTGATGCTTATGAAAGGGAAGTAATTACTGACCTGGAAACTAAAACTCTCTGTGTTTCTGTACAGTACTGTAAATTGTGTAGTGCAGACAGTTTCAGTTCAGATTTCCCAATGCTCTTTTAGTGAGTGTACAATACCAACTTATAGGGACTACTCTTCTCAGTACCGTAGGAAGGGTGGGGCGGGTGGTGCACTGGCACCGGGTGCAGCCCTCAGAAGGGCGCAATTTTCAACTGAAGCTCATTTGTTTATTAACGTGCGCTACTGCTTTAAATTTTTTTTAAATTTATTTTGGCTCAGTAAACTGTAATTATGTCTGACTGTCAGTAGGGGTGCATCTGCGGACGAAGGACCAGCAAGTCGGGGGAGGGGTCACATGAGCTGCAGGCAAATAATCATGTGGTGTGGTGGTGCTGCGATGAGAAAGAAAGAGAAACTGTGGGTGGGCCAGCGCCACCCACTAGTATACAAGGTATGGGCGGCAAGCATAGCATGGAGAGGCGGTTAAACTTGGAGACAGTGAGTGAGCCACCCATCCCGGTTTTGCAGGGATTGTCCTGTTTTCTTTATTGCCCTGTCCCTGAAAATATAAAAATCAGACCGGGACATTCAAAGTCCCAGTTTTAGACTATCCAATACATTTTTAGTGCAAAAGTCCTGGTTTCTCAGTAGAAAAGTCATTGTTTACTGTAATTCAGAGTAAACAATTACTTTCCTGCAGAATTCACTCTTTTTATTTTGCAGACCAGTGGACACCATCCCAGCAGTCACTGACACATGATTGGTCGCTAGGCAACGGGCGTGGGGGTGTCTTGTCTGCATCGAACTGCCCTGCCTACTAGGTTGCTTCCCCGAATCAACGTTCTCAGTGACACTGACTGACAGTGATGTGACCTCCAGAGACTCCTCCTCATAGTGCAGAGCTGTGACTCACTCGAGTCAGTTGATGTGTGCGTGGGCAGTGCGTGTGACAAATGTGGCATCTGGATTTTGCAGAGTGAAGCTAGCACAAAAGCAGGCATTTTTTTGAGTGGTGGTGTGGTTGGTGGTCCATGGACTGAATTTTCCCCCTTGGCTTGTCTAATGTTCATTGCCTGCTGCTGCCCCTGTCGATATCGCCTGAACTTAACTGGCTGGGTGCCACACCGTGCCAATGGTACCGAGTTCTCTCCATCCCATCCAGTCTCTTGTCCCTGGCTGCCTGCTGTGCCACTCGACACTCACTTCCTGACCCGTGGCCTGCCTGAGGCGTCCATCCATTTCTCTGTGCAGTGAGTGAATGAAGACAAGTGTGCACAGACATTACATCACCACCTTTTAGGCAAGTTTAAATGAAAGTTTGATGAATTATTTTTTTTGAATGAATAGGAGCAGGAGGCAGGGGACTGTGGCCCAGCAATGGACCTTCGGGGGTTGCTGCTGCCAGAACCACATGTACACGGAGGGAATGTATGACTGTAGCTAGCTATAGATAAGGGTACCTAACCTTACAGATGTTGCAGTATTAGGATTCTGGAGTCCTGAACCCCAATTCTGCAACATCTGTAAGGTTAGGTACCCTTATTTATAGGAGATGGGATGCTGACAAGTGATAGGCAGCTGGGGGGGTCAGGTGCTTTGACTATCCTTCTGAGTGGAGACAATGTTATTGTTGACAGTAGACCTAGAAATAGAGTGACTAGCAGGCAGCAAAGAAAGTGATAGACAGAGAGTGTATGTAGAGAGAGAAGACTGGGAGAGACGATAGACAGAGAAGACAAGAGAAATCCAAGTAGTCAGATCCGTCTTGAAGATTTTTAGTGTAAGCAAATAAGCGAAACAATGCAGCACAGTACTGTAGTAGTCCATCTACAGTACAGTCTGTTGTACAAGTCAGTCATCCCGGCAGCCTTCTCCCATGTGTCTGTGTGACCCTGAATTCCGTATTGAATTAAAATGAAAATTCATTCTTCTAATTTGTGTACTGTTTAGTTTGTTGCGTCTGTGTGACAGTGTCAATGAATGAGATATGAGTGTGTTGTAGGTGACGAGTGGCAGTGACAGCACCATGGGGGGGGGAATCAATTGGAATTTGGAAAATGCACTGCACTTCAGTGATCTGGAAGAAGGATTGGATCCGAATTTTTTTTTTTTCTATTTTCTTTTTACGGCTCTAGCCGTCAGGAGCCCGTGACGTCAGCTCACTCGCGCTTCCACCCCCCCACATTGACCACGGCCCTTCTGATACCCGTGGCTTTCCCCCCACGGTGGGGCCACGGCACTAGGACACATGCGCAGACGTCAGACTAGGTCAGAGGGCTGGTCTGAGGGGCTAATTGAAGCTGTGCTGGGCTTCATTAATGGCTCCGGCATTCTCCTTTTCCCTTTTTCTGGGAGGCGGGGATGTGCAATGGCCAGCAGAAGCGTCCTGCCCCGCCAATCTGTGCTATTGGTGTCGGCAGCGTGTGACTCCTGGTCTCCACCAGGGGTCGCACTGAACTCGATGCACATCCCATCCCTCCCCTGGAGAGGAGGCAGTCCGTGGGGCGCTCTATCCTTCTCCCGGCCCGCCCTCCAGCGACCCGAGTCCGTTCCCGAACCGGGTCGCCCGGCGTCCAGCGGAAATCCATCACATACCGGGCGGGGTCATGATCTGATTTTTAATTGATTGTGAGACTGTGCCAACCCGGTCCGAGGGACCCGTGGCCCAGGCCTGACTCAGCTGTGACAATTTAGTAGTTCAAGGGACTGGGACGGGAGTGAAGAAGTTTGCGTCCCCAGTCTGCTGCTTGTGTGATGACTGACTGCCATGGTGTGGGCGAGCCACATGGCACCCTCACTCCGACCAAAGTCATACTGCAACTCCATTGCACTGCACTGACTAGTCTCCCTCAAGCTGGTTGGGACGTGCTTCTTTTCTTTATTGTACATCCATTGGGACTAAGTGGCAGGTTACAGACACTGTGCAGACTGTGATCTCTGAATGGCTGGCCGCATAACCCCTGGAGACGGAGACGGGTCAGAAATCATGTCTAGCAACAGTCACATACAGAAGTAGCTGTGTTGTAATATTCAGTTTTCAGATGACTCCTCAGTCAGTAAGTACATGTGTATTTTCTTATGTCTCAATTTTGAAGATATAGGAAATTTCTATATCTTCAAAACTGAAACATTAGAAAATACATGTACTGTGTTTTCCTAAGCCCAATTATCCCATTCAGATGTTCAGTATGCAGAAAAATAGTTTGTCACTCATATCCATGAATGCTGCAAGAATCATGCATCTGCATTGCTTTTAATAAAGAATCAGACTACCCTCCCCAATAGATTGGCACATTTCCAGGGACCACGCCCCAACCCAGACCTCAAAAACATAGCTGCAATGCCCCCTCCTTAAAGTAAACTATAAAGAAAATAAAAAAATAGTGCCTGTCTGAATGTGCTGCTAGCCCGCCAGAGTCTCCTGGCTTAGTAAGTAGCACATCCGCCTCTGGATCAGAAGGTTGTGGGTTCTATGCCCACACTGGGATTGGACTTGTACCTAAAATGCTGGCATCAGAGTGCAGTAGTAGAGGGTGCTATATTGCTGGGGTGTGCCATCCTTTGGATGAGACGTCAAACCGAGTTCCCCCCCACCCATCCTGTTGCTGTCCTGGTGGGTGTCCAGGTGGAAGTAAAAGAACCCAGGGCATTCTTCGCAAAGAGTATGGGACATTCCTGGTGTCCTGGCCAATATTCCCCTTCCTGTTAAATGGTTCATGCAATTGTCCAGGCTGTGTGTGGGTGTTGATGTGCGATATGGCTGCTACTACACATTCAGTCACTTCACTACCAGTCTAGCATTGCTTGTAAAGTACTTTGGGATATACTGTGTATGAAAATCACTATATAAATGCTGATTCTTCTTCCCACACCTCAGATTCATGGCAGCAACATTTTCCCTTAAAAACCGAGGTAGGGACTGACCATGTAGCAAAAGTATGTATTTTCTTCAAGAAAAGCCCCAAAACTCACCACAGAGCTGGAGCATGTAAACCTTCCAGAGCTTCTGGCTCTTTTTTGGGGGGGGGGGCGCAAAATTTGTCTCTTGCCCACGGCACCAAAATGCATTCCTATGGCTCTGACTCTTCTTTCACTGCTGTGTGCATTCAGTCCTGGGTTTCTTTTGAAGAAGGACTTTTTGTTGCTGCCTTGCTAGATTTTGAGAGTGAGAGTGATGGTTTTATAACATGGACTAGGGCTTTCTAGGAGCAGAACTGCGACCACCAAGCTCATGTAGTTGATCTTCCTGGACTAAAAGTCTCCACCACTCATTCACATTAATGGGACTACGCCAGAGGTACTAGGGCCCTGCGTGAGCCAGAAATCTTCAGGAGGTCCAGCACATAGGACCACACATGCGTGGCGCCGTGAGGCTAGCCTATACGGCCCGAGCTGTCTCGGCGTCAACCATCCAACCACCTCAGTTCCTTTTTTCCCCGCTGTCAAGTGCGCTTCAGTGACGACGTCACTTACCTGCCAGGAGTCAAGTCTTTATTTATACGACAGCAGCTATAGCCGCTTAGTATTCAATGAACTTACTACCTTTAGTGTGCTTTTATTATTTAAAAAAAAAAGGAACAGGAAGAAATTCTCAGCCTGCCATCAATGGAGTGGGCCTTAGATGGTAGCTGTGATGGTAGGGAGACTTCGTTTCAAAGCTGTGATGGCAGTGGGGCTGTGTCTGGTCTGCCGCCCTTTGCAGAGAGGGGGTCCGACCACGGGCAGTCCAGTGCTCGGGGGGGGGGGGAGACAGTCCGCCGAAGCACAAAAGTAGTGGGCCTGTTCCCGACCTCAATTGAGGACTCAGCTCTGCGTGAGCTCTTCTTCTTCCTCTTGTTGGTGAAAGAAGAATCGGTACTGCTTGAGGTCTCCCTCTAGTATGTCTTTGCGGGGATCGTAGGTGGTAGAGAGCTGTAGGCCTGACTCAACTCTGGTACAGCATCTGCCCGACTGTCCTGACAAGTGGACCCAGTTCCAGGGCTTTTGGGCCTCATAGCCACTGGGCCGCGGTCAGTCGGTCTAGGATGTGTGCGCAGTGCCCTATCTGGTGCCAGCGCCATCGATGCCGACTCAACATGCCTACCCCATCACCTTTTTCCCTGCAGGGGCCGGCATGGATACCACTTTCTTCCCCCCCCCCTTTCTTCAGGTCTAGGGCCAGCAGCGGTGCTGGCACCGTATATGGTGGCCGGACTGTGGATGGCGCCGAACTCCTTGATGCCTATCTGTGATCCTGAACTAGGCCTGCCTTTTGGAGGTTCTTCTGGGGTAGAAGTGGATCTGGATGAGTTTCTCCCTGTCCTACTTTGTCGAAGACGCAGCGGATTGTGGAGGAGTTGTGGGATAACAGACTGACCAGACGCAAAACTTCAGGTTCAACACAAAATCTTTGTGTGATGTTTATTCAGAATACAGAAGATAACCTTCAACAATGGCATATCCCTTCTTCAATACATTAGTTTGCAGCAACAGACTATGAATGTTCTTCCTCTGTACTTAGTCAGCACCTACTGACCCACTGATCTGACTTTTCAGTTGAGATTCAGCTTCCCCTATGTGGGCCTTGTTTGCTTGGATGGTGGGGGCTGAAATAAAAAAAAAAAGCTAAAGACAAAGAACCTCAGTGCAGAAGCACTAAAGCAAGGGTTACCCCAAGGGCATTGGCAATAAAGCCAAGTTTCAAAGAAACACATCAGCACACATACCCCAATAATGCAAAGCATCATGGGATGTATATGCAAATCACCATGACATTTCAGACTGGCTCAGTTTATAGCAGGAATGCATGGGGTTACCCGTTATGATCGCAAATGCAAATTCATGACTTCAAAATATCGATGCCTGAACAGCGAATGCAAATATAGTGACCGCTAAATATTAGCGATTTAGCATAAATAGCGATGAAGCCTGCCAACTGGTGGAAAACAATCGCGAATCTGGAAAATCGTGAGTTATAGCATCAAACTACTTACTGTTAGTATGTTTACTGTTAGCATGTGCCAGGTATGTCCTCCTGAAAAGTTTCCTTTGCCTCACTAGGGTTTTGTTTACTAAGAGTAATACACTGACTCACCACAAGTTCAGTACTGTGTGTACTAGTTTCAGTCCCATTTTTATCTGTAGCAATCATTATGCCATTGTGCTGCACATCCAGTGCGGCATCTCTCCTGTAGCATTTTACCCTCGGATCCGTAACATCTCCCGAGTCTGCCGTTGCTGGTTGGGAGTTCTGGGGTCCGTATTTATTTATTCTTTTAACGTTTTACTGTCCCTTGGAAATAATCCAGCCATATTGCTATTTGTAGAAAGTCCAGCTGCATCATGCGTTGCTCCATTTCCGAGCCACTAGTTCTTTTTCCATTGCCAGCTTCTTCTCCTCTTCTTGTAACAGCATTAACAGCAGTGTTCCCATTCATGTCTTAGAACCTCTCCTGATGCCGATATAGGGACCTCCAAACATAGAAGTTCCCCAGGTAACATTTCGGTGTTGGCATGTGGTCTGAATACAGCGCTATATTTACAGGCTTGCTATTCTTAAAGAGGCGCTTTAGTGCAGGCGCTATATTCGGACTCGCTGTAATGTGCTCACTATTAATTTAGTCGCGATTAAATTTTCGCAGTTATTACATGGAACCATGCATGGTACCAAAGGGCCTCTCAAGCTATCTGTAATTTACATGCATTGAAGTAACACAACAGGGGGGTTTCTGACATCTCTACCCCAGTAACTTAATTTCTATAATACAGTCACCTAGTACTTTTTACCGTTATCAAAAACATCTAGTGTCATGCTATTTTCAACATTTACAGGTTTCATTCCTACACATAAGATATATATATCAAGATATTTTATGACATAGTGTCATTACATACTAAATCCAACAATGAGGAACACAGCCTGTTGTTTTACACCAGCTCGGAGGTCACAACAATAGCATCCCTGTACGTGGACCTGAGAGGGAAAAGGAAAATTAAAGAGGACACTATAGCATAGTAAAGAAAGGCGAGGGGATGCCCATAGGTGGCCAACCTTATGGACTGTAAATTGTAAAGGATAGCATAGGCCAAGAAATAGAAGAACTGTTGCAACTGATTTAAGAAAAGGTTGGTCCTCAAGAGTGGCAGGAGCTCCCTGTCACACGGATGACTAATTTTTAGGGGCTGGAATGCAAGCCTTCTGTATCAGCAGAGCCCGTGATGGAAGATCTCTTTCTAGTTTTTCCTCAGGAATAAGGGGTCCAGACTTCATCTGTGGACCAAAGCAGACTTCTGTGTCTTGAGTTCTTACATTCCTCTGTACGAGTACACCCTGTGGAACACATTCAATTATATGGTCACGAGCCTCCCAGAGTCTAATGTTCCATTGCTAGGGGCATATAGCCCAGTAATCCGCTAAGGGCTTTTGTGGACCCGGCTCGGTGGCGCTGAGGGCTAAGGCACTGGATGACTTACCTCATGGCACGCTGGCGACCTGTGTTCGGGAACGAGGCAATGCCGTCGGAGGTCGGGGGGGGCAGAGCTGGATGGAGCTGCCGGAAGGCAGCTCTCTCTGGGGAGGTGTGGCGGCATCCCTCGGCTGATGGCTACCTCCTGGTGGAGGCTAGGGACAGCATGGGCTTAGAGGGTGCCAGGCATTAGGCCAGTGGAATGGTTGGAAAGGGGTCATTACCAGGGCCGTAGGGTGCATCGCTCCCTACTCCTGGTGCCCCTTGGAGAAAACTGGAGGAGACAATTACCAGCGGCAGTATGACAACCGACTCCCTGCAGGCACCACTCCTGGTCTGGGCATAAGGTAAGCCCCCGTAATTCTGGGTGACGGGACTGGGGGGGGGGGTCATTAGATGGGGGCTATCTGAAAGGTGAAGAAAATCCTAAATGTTAATTAAAAAAAAAAAAAAAGCTTTTGTGGATGCCTATAACACTGTCTCCTTGATGGTGCTTATCTGTCCGGCACTCAGGTTGAGCTCTGGAGGTCGCTCAGAACATCAGGACTACCAGTTAAACAGCAGGCCAGCTCCTGCTGCCCCTCAAGAGGGACGGGAACCATTGACATTCTAGTAAAAACCGTCCTTTCAAGGTAGAGGCCTAGAAGTGTTTGTCCAGGAGCCAACTCCTCAGCTGCGAAGAAATCGCGGCATAGGGCACAGGGCCCGAAAGTGACCTGTACCAACCTCTATGGGTCCAGCCTAGGTCCCTCCTCAGCTGTCTGAGGTGGATGCCTCTTGGCGGTAGGCATCTGATTCAGTTTTACAACCAGTGGAAGTCCATTTCAGCGGGCGTATGGGTCATCAGGATTGTCTGAGAGGGCTACCCTTCCAGTTTCACAGAGATTTTCCCAGACCCGGGTGGCAGCCCAGTCTGCCTGCCTCTCAGTCAAAACCCTCTTGCTTCTGAGATACGGGCCTCTGTGGGAACAGGGCAATGGAAGTTGTTCCACAGCAGATCAGAATACAGGTTCCTATTCCTTTGCTTTGTTCCAAGGGTGCCATGCACCCAATTCTCGACCTTGGAAGGTTAAACAAGTACCTGTTCAGGGAGGAGTTTACTAAACCTCAGTGTTCAAGTCTTCACTTCCTGGATGTTTGGCTCCTAGCCTGCCCATCCGGGCTGGAGACACAGGAAGCAGTTGCCACAGCTTCTCAGTTGCTCACTTCCAGGAGGCTTTTTTTCTGATTAAAGGGAAGGTGCCAGATTCACCTTCTCAGCAGCTCCTCCTCGTAGGAACCCGCCAGGATACCTCCAGGGTGAGCGTTTTTCCTACCAGAGAATGGGAGAAGCGACACCTTCAGATGTCTCGTTACATCACGGAAAACAACTCTGTTCAGGTCCTTTTTCGATGCGCGGATGCTGGGATTCATGGCATCATTTGCTACAAGCAGTGGTCTCCGACCACACATCCGCAATTATTCGCATAAATGACAGAACTTCAGACAAAATCACTTGCGTGGTAGATGCAGTTGGGCAGGCTTCTGCAAGGTCTACCCTTGCCCTCTGAGATCTCAGATCACCGTCACCACGGTTGTACTCATGATCAGTCGGGGAGCTCACTGTCAGAACCTCCACACTCAGATGTAGAGCCAGGAGGAGCCTCACCGTCTCATAAATATCTTAGAGATGAGAGCTATCTTGTATGCTATCCAGAGTCCTGAAGGATGCCCTCTGCCGTAAAGGCCATGAGTGGTGCCTTGGGCACGATGCGTCAGTTCAGACGTCATGCAGTCACTATTCTACGAGTGGGGCAGAAAACTGCCTCTATCCTACTTCAGAAATCCAGAACCTGGTGTTTTCTGTCAGGATGTATCACTGCAGAGGACAAGAAGCTTCCTGTACGCTTTCCTCCGCTCTCCTTAGTTCAGAGGTGCTGCTCAAGTTGGAAACACGAAGGGGTGGGGGCAGGATGATTCTCATCATCCCAGACTAGCATCGGCAGATATGCAGGGCTTTATTTAACTCTAAAAATTGATTAGCGTTTTGATCATAAAAGTACTAAAACACTGTGAAAATGCATAGCACCTGCCTCACTGTGTTTAACAAACATAACACTTCTAGAAAACCTATATAAATACTTTATGAACAGTTAGTATTGTCCCAAGGAAAAAACTGCTAATCAATTATTTAAAACCCTGATATGATTGGCATTGATCAACAGTCTGTCAGAATTTCCCCCGAGGCAACTCCCTCTACGAGTAGTCCTCCTGACACTGGGGCTTTAGTCCATCCCAGCCTGTGCTCCTTTCATGTCCATGCAGAGCTCCTGAGGAGATAGAAGTGGGTAGGTTTTAGGTTTCCCAGACAATCGAAGAAATCTTCTTAGCCGTGCATATCTCTTCCACCAGGGAGGCTTGCACGTCTAAGTGGAAACTCGTTTCCATCTGGTGTGCAAAGTCCCATCTGGACCTTTTCAGTTGCCCACCAACTAAGGTGTAGGGATGCCTCTTTCACCTGTTGAACGCAGGTCTGCAATACTCAGCAGTGAAGGTACTCCCCTGTGCGTTTTCGGCCTATCTTGAGCCAGTAGAGAGCATGTCACTGGCTCATTTAGCATTAGTCAAGAGATTCCTAAAGGGTATCCTACACACTAAACCCCAGGTCAGTAGACCGGTGGCCATATGGAATATTAACCTGGTGCTAGATTGCTCACCCGTAAACCCTTTGAGCCGCTAGCTACCTGTAAATTGAAATTTCTGACCTAGAAGACAGCCTTCTTAGTGGCTGTCTCTTTCACTTACAGGGTCCCTGAAATCCATGCTTCGGTCTCAGACTCTCTTGCACTGCCTTTCATGAGGACAGAATGGCACTCCATACTCACCCTAAATTCCTACCCAGAGTGGCTTCAGACTTTCACCTCAACCAGCCTTTGCTTCTCCCTACTTACTTCACAAATTCTAGATTGAAGGAGAATGCTCCCTTCATTCTCTGGATGTTAAGAGGATTCTGCGATCCTACATCAACAGAATGAAAGAGATACACAGTTCAAGCAACTATTGTATCTTTCAGCATGCCTTGGCTGGGTCAGCGTGTTGCCATGAGATGTATCTCTGTATAGTTAATAGCATGTCTTCAACCCTACTAATTCATGGTGCAGGTCAAGTTGGAAGGCTGGGTTCACACCCACTCTACCGGAGCATTTGCGGCTCCCCTGGCGGAGATTCGTAATGTACGTGTTGCAGGCATCTGCAAGGCGGCAACTTGGAGCTCATTGCATACCTTTGTGAAGCACTACATAGAAACATAGAAGTTGACGGCAGATAAGGACCGCAAGGCCCATCCAGTCCGCCCATTTCTTTTTCTACCTAATAAATCGTCCTTTGCTGTCAGTGGCCTATCTATTCATACTCATCTGTATTGCTCCCTTATGCCTATCCTATGCCTGTTTGAAGCCCTGCACTGTATTCATAGCCACCACTTCCTAGGTAGGCCGTTCCATGCATCCACCACCCTTTCTGTGAAAAAAGAACTTCCTCCATTACCCTTAATCGACTCCCTCTAATCTCATGCTGTGTCCTCTTGTCCTGCTATTTTTCTTATATTGAAACATGTTAGACTCTTTCACCTTGTTAATGCCCTTAAGGTGTTTGAATGTTTCGATCATATCCCTCTCTCTCCTATGCTCTAGGGTATACATATTGAGCTCCATTAATCTGTTCTCATATGTCTTCTGATGCAGTCCCTGCACCATTTGGTTGCCCTCCTCTGGACTGCCTCAATTTGGTTAATGTCCTTGTGAAGTGTGGCCTCCAGTACTGCGTGCAGTACTCCAGATGGGAGCCTAACCAGTGTCTTGTAAAAAGAGGATTATTACCTCCCTCTTCGACTTGTCGATACCCTAACTAATACACCCCAACATCCCCCTAGCCTTACCTACTGCTTTAGAGGTCTACTTGGATGATTTCAGGTCATCGGTGATGATGATGATGCCCAGGTCTCTTTCTTCCTTTGTGACTGCCAGCAACTCCCCTCCCAGCCTATAGGTGGCTTTAGGGTTTCTCTTCCCTATGTGCATGATCTTGCACTTCTTTGCATTAAATTCCAGATCTTACTTCGAGAGGGCTCTTGCAGTAGGTAATTACATATAGGACTGACGCCAGCCGGCGGCAGGACCTGAGAAAAAGTTCTGGCCGGTCCTGGCGAGACACTTCCCACATCAGGTGACCAGCGTCACATGGCGTCCGGTATAAGAGGCGGTCCCGGACACCGCCTTCCAGTTCTTTCCGCCGTCCAGCTCGTGCAGCATACTCGCGGTTAAGTTCATATTGCTCAGTCCTGTTACTTCCGTCGGTTTTTCGAAAAGTTTTCAGTATAGAATTTTATGCTTCTTTTGTCAGGTGAACGTTGGTATATGTCGTCCCCTTCAAAGAATAAGTGCGACTCGTGCGGCGCCTAACTGCCTCACAAAGACGGTCACTCCCTCTGCCTTTTCTACTTAGGCCCCGACCACGCGGTCGACAAGTGTCTGCACTGCCTTCGATTCAACGCGGCCATCCGCAGACGACGCCAGCAATCCCTCGAAGCCCATCTCCTCAAAAAGAAGATGTCCGCGATGGAGAAGGAGTTGAAGAAACTTTGTGGCGTCGACCTCCCTGAAGGGCATAAGCGGGACAGGAAGGCACGGGAGAAGGCCTCCTCCTCGCGACTCTGGCCGGATCGCGGGCAAAATATTTATCCTCGGAGGATCACCGGCGGCAGCCTCCAAGGCTTTGGAGGCGTGGCCGCCCGTCAGGTTGGCGTTCGAGCCGCGGGCGTCTCCGGGTAAAGGAGACTCCAGCCCCAGTACGCCATGCAGCCCTGCTGCCTACTTATGCAGGCGCCTCCCTTAAGTCGGACGTCGGCAACCTGACGACGCCGGAGAAGGTCACAAGATGCTCGAGCCTTCGGGCGGCGACGGCAGTGTCCCCTGACCGGGCCTCCTCTCATCTCGGCCCGCCTCTGACGAGGACCCCTAAGTTAGGCGCCCGGCTCCTCTGGTGTCCGCCGGATTCGGCCATCAAGCCACCGTCGGCTCCTCCGGCGTCGCGCGTTCTCGGAGCCCTCACGGCGAGACCCAGCTGCGTCTGTCGTACCAGGCTCCCCGCAGCCTTTGCTGCCATCAGGGGAGCCCCAGTCCCCCCTGCCCGACCCAGGGGATTTTTCTCCTCCGTCCCCGGACGAGGCTCAGGACCCTGGGCTACCATCTGATCCTCTTCCTGAAGAGCCGGATCTGACGCCGGCTCCTCCGAAGCTGGCCCCGACACCGGCCCCGGCGACGCCGGCGGGGGATATTCCTCTTCCATCGGGCCCTCCACCCCACGGGCCTATCCCAGCTGATCCGCCCATGGAGTACCCGGCTGGACCGTCTGCTCCGGCAGCTCTTCCAGTGCCTGGGTATCCGCCGTCATATCCAACGCTGGTTTCCCAGGTCTGCAGTATCCTGCGCCGCGCCCGAGGCCGACTCCTTGACGCTGCAGTCCCGGCGCCGTACTTGGCTCCGGTATACCCGCGGCGAGTTGGATACTCCCTATGGTTCCTCCGTACAACTATCCCCCTCCTCCTCCACCGCCCCCTAGGCTGCCGGTGGATCTTCAGGAGACTCTTGCCTCCTGGTGGACTGAGGCCAAGGCTCAGCTCACCAAGGAAGTCAAGAGCCGTCTTACGGCGATGGTGCCACCCCGGCTCCACTCGCCCCAGAAGGCACCTCCCTCTCCTCCTCCAGTTCCAGCGCTTTACCCTCGGGATCCAGAGAGGGGCAGGACACGCGTTCTGGGATGCCCCCCAAAGAACCCGTTCCTCCCCCTAGACGAGTTAGGGAGTCTTACTCTGCTTCAGATTCTTCCTCCCCTTCTCTCTCGGACTCCTCGGAGGCTTCCGATGGATTTTCCGAGAAAGACGAAGAGCCGCGCTCTCCGTCCAAGCCCCGGCCGAGGACTCCTCCGAAGTCTCCTCCGGAAGACCCTCCTTCACGGAGTTGCTCAGGAAGTCCATCAGTGGCATTCCTTAGAGCCAGATCCTCAGCAGGTTAAACTCTGCGAACATCTGGACTTGCCCCTTACGGCTCCTACCCTAGTGCCACCCTGGATCGAGCCTCATGCCCACCTCGTTTCCACTATTTGGAAGCAACCATCGGCTTTAGCCCCACTTCCCAGGAAGTCAAACAGGCTATACCAGGCTCCGGAGGGTGTAGACTTTTTAGACTCTCACCCCCGTGCAGACTCAGTTGTGATTAGCGCCGCTACGGCCAGTCAGCACACCCGAAACACTTGAGCTCATCTCCCCCGGATAAGGAATCTCGCCTTCTGGATCAGTATGGAAGGAAGATCTACGCTTCTTCCACACTGGGGATTAGGGCCCTGAACTATGTAGCACATATGGGGGATTACCAGAAGGCCGTCCTTACCCAGGCGGAATCTAAGATTGACTCTTTGCCTGACTCCCAAGTCGAGCAGGAGTTAGCCGACCTGGTCCGTTCTGCTCGTTTGGCCAGTCGTCATATTTTGAGGGCGACCTACGGCGCAGTGGACACCGCAGAGCAGACTCCTGCGTTTGCCCGCGCAGTCTTTGGCGTCATGCATGGCTCCGTGTGTCAGGTCTGGTCCCGGAGGGTGCAGTCAGCGATCCAGAAGCACCTTTCAGGGGTTCTGTGCTCGGTGGTGATGTCAAGGACATCATCACTGATTTCAGGAGAAGGGGACGGCCCTTAAATCTGTTGATTCAATGTACTGTCCCCATCCCCCACAGCACCGTCCCTTTCGCAGATGCAACGGCCTCAAGCGAAACCTCAGGGAAGGTGGGCCACTAAATGTCGGGCCCCCACAGCTGCCAGGCCCCACCGCCCAAAAAAGCAACGGGTGCCCCAGCTGCGGCACTGCCTCACACCACCTGACTCCTTCCCGCTCCCACTGCCTCCAGATGCCCCGGAGGAACCCGGGGAGGGAGGTTCTCCCTCCACCTTCCGGGTTGGGAGAGGATAACATCGGATTCATGGGTGCTTCAGATCATAGCAGAGGGGTACTCCATAGAGTTTCTACAGAAACCTCCACGTCACCCCTCTGAACTCCGCTTACTCAAGGGACCATCTTCCTTTGGTCAGGGAAGAAATCTTTGCGCTCCTTGCGAAACAGGCTATAGAGCCCGTCCCCCCTCACCTCTACGGGACGGGTTACTATTCCCACTTCTTCCTTGTACCAAAGAAGACTGGAGATCTCAGACCTATTCTCGATATCAGCTCTCTGAACCTGTATGTGGAATACAAAAGGTTCAGGATGCTCTCCCTTCAAACCCTTTTGCCCCAGCTCCGGCCGGGCCAATGGCTTTGTGCACTGGATATGCAGGATGCGTCCCTGCACATCCCCATTACGCCCTCGCACCGAAAGTACCTCAGGTTTGTGTTCCAAGGGGTCCACTACCAATTCCGGGCGCTCCCATTTGGTCTTTCCTCGGCCCCGAGTCTTTACCAAATGCCTGGCGGTGGTAGCGGCCCACCTGCATTCTCTGGGAGCTCAGGTTTTTCCCTACCTGGACGACTGGCTCCTGGCGGCCCCGTCCAGGGAGGAACTCCTGCATTTTCTCTCCCTCACCAGCAGATTTTCACTGGCCTGGGTATTACCATCAACCATTCCAAGTCTCACCTGGATCCTTCACAGAGGCTCCAGTTCATCGGGGCAATCCTCGACACAACAATGTGCAAGGCCTTTCTGCCTCCAGACGGGGGGCCTCCCTACAGTCACAGATTTCCCTCCTGTCGGAACACAGGAGGGTCCCGGTCGAGGTCAGTGCTCCGTCTACTGGGGCTTATGGCGGCGGCCATCCCGACGGTTCCTCGAGCACACCTCCACATGAGGATCTCTCCGTGGACTCTCCGATCTCAGTGGGATCAACGAGTAGATGACCTAGATCATCTGGTCCTGATCTCCTTGCCGATGGTAAGAGACTTACAGTGGTGGATGGTTCGAGAGAACCTGTTCCGGGGGGTCCCCTTTTTTCATCCCCCCCACCAGACTCTGACTATGGACGCTTCAGGAGAAGGTTGGGGAGCCCATTTAGGTCCTCACCGAAGCCAGGGCCTATGGTCAAAGTTGGAGATCGTTCTCCACATCAACGTGCTCGAACTCCGAGCAGTGCTGTATGCTCTCCAAGCCCTTCACCAGTGCATCCTTCCCGATCACCTAGCTGTCCAAACGGACAACATGTGCGTGGTGTGGTACATCAACAAGCAGGGAGGAACTCGGTCCTACCCGCTGTGCAGGGAAGCGATGAGGGTCTGGGATTGGGCAACGCTTCACTACCCACCTCCACAGCGATCCACGTTCGGAGTCGACAATGTCCTGGCAGACAGACTAAGTCACTCGTCGGCTCTACCACACAAATGGGAATTGGGCGAAAATGTTCTAAAAGCATCTTCCACATTAGGGGACTCCTCAGATAGACCTGTTCACCTCCTCCCAAGCATAAAGCTTCCAATCTTTGCTCGCTTGCTCAGGCGAGAGCGGCTTTCTGGGCGGCGCTCTATCTCTAAGCTGGAAGGACAGATTCGTCTATGCCTTTCCCCCCAATTCCTCTGGTACCTCGTGTGCTGCAGAAGCTTGCTTTGGAAGGAGCAAGAATGATTCTGTTCGCTCCGTTTTGGCCCAGGAAAATCTGGTTCTCTCTTCTACTACAATACTCAGAGGTTCCTCCTCTTCCTCTTCCTTTATCTCCAGGATTGCTGACCCAGGATCAGGGGACCCTGGTCCATCCAGGACTCAAGTCCCTTTATCTTCATGCATGGCTCCTACAGACCTAGCTCAATCTCGTTTTGGAGTCTCTCCAAAGGTGGCCGAGATTCTGGTGGAGGCTAGAAAACCCTCCACTAGGTCCACGTACGCCATGAAATGGAAAAGATTTTACATCTGGGCTGCGTCCAGGAACGTGGAGCCCCTTTCCTGTCCTGTGACCATTTTGCTTGAGTACATGCGTCATCTTTTCGACCTGGGTCTCAGTCACTCCTCTTTGAAAGTCCATATGGCGGCTATTTCAGCCTATCATGTCCCTTTCTCCGACAAGGCATTTGCCCAGCTGGAAGTCTCCAAAACTTTCCTTAGAGGGGTCCTTCATCTCGGGCCCCCTGTCCGGACCCCAGCTCCGCCTTGGGACTTAAACTTTGTCCTCGAGAAACTTACCCTTCCCCCCTTTGAGCCTGCGGCTTCCGCAGAGTTGAAGTTTTTATCATGGAAGATGCTCTTCTTGGTGGCCATTCCGCTTGCAGAATTTCCGAGCTCCAGGCCCTTATGTGCAAAATCCCTTATTTGATTTTTCACAAAGAACGAGTAGCTCTTCGCACGAATCCCAAGTTTCTCCCGAAAGTGGTAGCGGAATCTACCTTGAATCAGTCTATTGAATTACCTGCTTTCTTCACTCAGTACTCCAATCAAGGAGAATACCTACTCCATACCATGGATGTTCACAGGATACTGAGATACTACACCGATAGGACAAAGGATCTCAGAAAGACTGATCAGTTGTTCGTCTCCTTTGCTCACAAAAGAGAAGGCAACGCTGTTTCTAAGCAATGCCTATCAAAATTGTTGGCCCATTGCATCACTTTCTGTTATGACAAGTACAACAAGACCCTCCCGGGTCAAGTCAGAGGTCACTCCACTCGTGGAGTTGCTGCCTCTGCGGCTTGTTTCAAGAACGTGTCTGCGGCAGACATCTGTGCTGCCACCACTTGGACTTCTGTCAATACTTTTACTAAGCATTACAGTTTGGACATTGCCTCTCGCCGTAGAGCAGGCTTCGGGTTAGCTGTCTTGCAAGGCCTCTTTTCTTGAGACCTGCTAGATTATTTGCTACTTTTTGGAGTAGTTCCTCCTCCCGGTGCCTTTTCATTCGTTCCAGACTGCTTGGGATTCTGTCCTATATGTAATTACCTACTGCAAGAGCCCTCTCGAAGTAAGATAGTACAGTTACGTAAGAACTTACCGTAACAGTAGATCTTCGAGAGAGGCTCTTGAAGTAGGTAATACCTTCCCGCCCTCCATCCCCCTAGGCTTTTTCAGCTCCTTTTCCATTGAGGGAAATATCTGCTTCTCTCTCGTCCGGGACCGCCCCTTTATACCGACGTCGTGTAATGCCGATCACCTGACGTGGGGGCGGTCCCCGCCAGGGACTGCTAGCTAGAAATTTTTCCGTGGGGTCCTGCTGCCGGCCGGCGTCAGTCCTATATGTAATTACCTACTGCAAGAGCCTCTCTCAAAGATCTACTGTTACGGTAAGCTCTTACGTAACTGTACTTTGCCACTCTTCCGACCATTTTGCTAGTTTATCCAGATCTCTTCTCATTCTGCCCACCCCATCTGGATCATCTACTCTGTTGCATATCTTGGTGTCATCTGCAAACAGACAAGCCTTACCCTCTAGTCCATCTGCAATGTCACTGATGAAGATATTGAAGAGGACAGGCCCCAGGACTGATCCCTGAGGTACCCCACTTGTGACTTACATCTCTTCTAACTGCATACCATTTACCACCACTCTCTGTTTTCTGCCCATCTACCAGTTTGCCACCCAGTTGACCATCTTCTGACCCACCCCAAGCCTCCCCAGCTTGTTTATCAATCTTCTATGTGGAACAGTGTCGAAAGCTTTGCTGAAGTCAAGGTAGGCGACATCAACTGCACCCCTTGGTCCACCACTCTGGTTACCCAGTCAAAGAAATCTAGAGATTAGTTTGACAGGACCTTTCTTTGTAAACCCATGCTGTCTTGGATCCTGTGCCCCTATGGATTCCAGGTGTTGCACTATCCTTTCCTTAAGGAGTGCCTCCATAATCTTGCCCACTACTGAGGTAAGACTGACTGGTCTGTAGTTCCCTGCCTCATCCTGCTACCACTGTTGTGGAGCGGGATCACATGACCCTTCTCCAGTCTTCTGGGACCTTTCCGTGCTCAGAGACTCACTAAACAGTTCTGCTAATGGCTCTGCTAGTTCCACCCTCAGCTCCTTTAGTACCCTGGGATGTATGCCATCAGGTCCCATTGCCTTGTCCACCTGGAGCTTACGAGCTCTTGTAGGACCCTTTCTTTTGTGAAGGGTAAGTGCTCACCTCCCTCCCCCCTGTGTCCATGGTGCTGAGCTGTGGGCCCTGCCCTACTTTCTCTTCAGTAAATACTGAGCAAAAGTATCTATTTAGGATAGATGCTTTTACAGGGTCCTCCTCCTCACACACACCCTTTTCTCCTTTGAGCTTAGCAATACCCCCTCTGGACTTTCTTCTTTCACTAATGTATCTGTAGAAAGTCTTGTCACCTTCTTTTACTGTTTGTGCTAGTGTTTCCTCAGTTTGGGACTTTGCCTGCCTTACTGCCTTCCCTGCTTACCTTAGGGCAGTTTGGTATGCCTCCCTATCTTCATCCCACTGTGTTCCCTTATATTTACTGAAGGCCAGCCTTTTGGCTCTGACCTTTTCTGCTGCTGTATTTGAGAACCAAAGTGGTTTCCTTCTTGTTTTGCACTTCCTTTTCTGTCTAACACAGTGGGATGTTGCTTCAAGTATTGCATCCTTAATGCTTGTCCACTTTGCCTGTACCCCCTCACCTGTGTTTCTTTTGCCAGGGCTAGCTTAAGTCTGTTGGCCATCTTATCAAAGTCAGCTCCCCTGAAGTCCCATATTTTTGCCTTGGAATGGGATGATTTAGTTGTAGTGGCCAAATTGAACCATACCATGTGATGGTCACTGGCCCCCAGGTGACCTTCTACCTGGAGATCTGTGATCCCTTCCCTGTTCGTCAGTACTAGATCTAGGATAGCCCTGTCTCTTGTGAGTTGTTGTACCAGTTTTTTGAGGCCCTCCCCCTGAAGGGAATCCACTATGTGTCTAGTTCTGGCAGATGTTCCTGCTGGTATTGACCAATCTGTATCTGGCATGTTGAAGTCTCCCATTATCAGAACCTCCCCTTTAGCTGTCATGTTTTGTATATCTTCTAACAGTAATGTGTCTGTGCTCCCCCTGGTCTGGGGGCCTGTAGACAACCCCAGTTCTTATGGCTGTCTGATTTCCTGTTTCCAGGGTGACCCACAGTTCTTCTGGCTCCTTATGTGTATTCTGAATTTCTGTAGCTTTGATATTTTCATTGACATTAAGGGCCACTCCACCCCCACCCTTTTTGCACCTCGGTCTCTTCTGAACAGTACATAACCAGGTACTGAAGTCTCCTGAGTGTGGTTACTGGTAAACCATGTCTCGCTCATTGCTACTCTGTTCAGCATAGCCTCTGACATTATTGCCTGCAGGTCTTGGATCTTATTTCCCAGGCTGTGAGCATTTGTGTACATGATTTTCGATTGGCCAGATTTCGGTGTGTTAGTTGTTGGGTGAGGTCTGGCATTTCCCATACGCGTCGTATGGGGAGACGGACCTTTTTTCTTACCTGGTGATGCAAATGAACTGCAAACATGCTGAATCCCTGTTTGACCACTAGCTAAGGAGGGGAGAGGGGTGTTCTTCCCATTTGACATATGAGGTGCTGCACCCCTCTCCCCATTTGCTAGTTTAAATATTCTGCAAAGACGTCAAACTTCTGCCCCAATGCATTGACTCCCTCCTTAGTCAGATGCTGTCCATCAAATTTAAAGAACTTTCGCTCCCAAAACTGTTGCCAGTTCCCTACAAATCTGTGTCTTTTTTCCTGGCACCAGCCCTTAAGCCACATGTTTAGCTCCCCTATCTCCGCTTCTCTGACCTTCCGTCCATCTGCCCCCCTCTCCCAGACTGGCAGGATCTCAGAGAAGGAGATGCCAGACGAACGAAATAGATGATAATTTGTCACCCAGCCTGGTCAGGTGTTCCTTGGTCTCCCCAACTGACCAGCTGGCGAGATCATTTGTCCCTATGTGTACCAGGATATCAATGTTTTCTTCTGCTTCCTGAACAATTTTAACAATACGGTCAGTGTCTCTCCATGCTGAAGTACCTGGGAGACATCTAACCATTTACTCTGGCTGGAGATAAGTATCAAGTCCCCGAATCTTGGAGTCTCCTATGATCAGAAGTTTTTTGGATTTCCTTTTTTTTGTTTTGGTTCCTGATTTGGGCGTGTTTTGTTGTGCTAGCTCCTATGCTGCAGTGTCCTGCTCCGCAGTGTCCTCTGCCACTACGTTCTGGATGTCCTTGCTAGACAGCTCACTTTCTTTGGCAGGACAGTCCTTATGGACTTCTGTTCTGAGTGAGCTCTGTCTCCTACTGCCCTACTCAGGGGGGCTTGATTTTTAGCTTGGTACTCTCCCATTAGTGTGAATGAGTGGTGGAGACTTTTAGTCCAGGAAGATATGTAAATTAATTACCTACCATAATTCTTGTATCTTCTTGGACGAAGTCCCCACCAGTCATTTACACGCCCACCCACCATCCCCCAAGCTCACTCATTCTGTTTTTGGTCTTCACTTCCTTGTTGTTTGGGCTGAGAAGACATTGTTGAATGGACCCTTCTTACATGGGTCATCTGGGCCATGTTATGCCTGGAAGTTAGGGTTAGGTTTTCTTAAGTTAGTTTATGCTGCACCTCCTTGGTCAAAAAAGTACTGAGGCGGTTAGGGTTTGGCCTTGAGATGGCCTATACGGCTAAAGCTGGTCTCGCGGCGCCACGCATGCGCGGTCCTATCCCAGCACTGGCCCTCCTTAAGATTTTTGGCTCTCATGGGGTCCTAGCACCTCCGGTGTAGTCCCATTAGTGTGAATGAGTGGTGGAGACTTTATCCAAGAAGATCAAGAATTATGGTAGGTACATAATTTCCATTTCAAACAAAATTATGTCTTGCTGTATTCTGACAATATGCAGTTAGCCCCCGCACTTGAACTGCTCTGGAGAGGAAAGGATTAACTCTATGCCAAAGCATAGAACGTTGAGCTCGAGCTTGGTTCAAATCTCTGTCTGCTGCATTCTGAAGTGTAACTGTCAGATTCTTTACTCCGGCAGTTGCTCCGGAGATATCTCCTTCGCTGTCGGTTCGGTCCAGTAAAACTTTATTTTTAAATGGCTTTTTTCATTTATTTCTTCTTTTCAGATCCCTGTCTGCAGTACAGTAAGTACTTTAGGTAGCGGACTAGTGCTGAATTTGTGGAAATTGTAAAAGTTTCAATCGGTTCGGCAGAACCGGTTGTCTGTTATTTTATCTTGTATTTTTCTTTGAGTTTGAATTAGTGTGAGGTACCGGTCCTTATCGGTTCTAAAAAAAAAAAACGTGATTTTATTGTGTTTTTTCCAACATCCGTGACACGGTTAGGAACCGATAAGGGGGTCTTGCCTGGCTGTTGCTGATAAAAGGGCAAGTTGTATGATGGCTTCGTCTGAGAAACCCAAGAGAAAAACCGGGCCCACTGGGTTTCAACACTGCAGTGAGTGTGGGGAGGCCTTTGCTAAGGCTGATCCCCCACACCTCCTGTGTTTATTGTCTGGGCTTTGACCACCTGGATTCAGACTGCCAAATCTGTAAAAATTTTCCTAAGGCCACCCTGGATAAAAGATTGGGCAGGCTTAGGGAAAAGGAGGCCGAGAAGTCCACTGACCTGGATGGCCAGCCCGCTTCGGATCCGACCAAACCTGAGGGAGTGCCCACTGACCTGGGCGAGACTCCCTCGGACAAACGGAGAACCGATCCTAAGGGGTCGGTTCTAGCAAAAAGAAAGAAGTAGGAGAAATCGGCTGGTTCGGATCCAGAACCTCATCGTCCAACCGCTGAGGAACTTGCCAGAGCGATTAGTATAGTTCAGTTGCTCTGTTCGGTTCTGGATGATCTGACGCCTCCCGGTAGGCGTTTGGTTCGGTCGGTTCCTCCAGTTCAGGATTATTCCCCTGAAGACTTTTATGAACCGGATTTGGAGGGGGGATGAAGATTATGATGATGATGGTGTGGAAGGTCTGGATGAGCCCATAGAACCGGACATCTCCCCAGACAGACCTTCTGGTGTTTCTCCTCCTAGGCTTTGAGTCCCCTTCCCACTTTATGTTCGACAAAAAAGTGGCAAAAAATCCTCCAACTCCGACTGGATGATGCTGTTGAGGAGCAAGAGGAGCCTGACTATGTGGAGATGATGGACATCCCAGAGTCCAAGAGGTTGTCTATTCCCCTTCACAAATCCTTTGGGAAACAGACACACAAGTTACTTAAGACTCCAAATTCTTTACCTCCTGTGAACAGGCGAATGGACAAGAGGTATATGTTGGCAGGCCCAGGTACAGAGTACTTGTACCAGCAATGCAACCACGTTGGAGTTGTGCAAGCTGCGGCCTGTGATGAGGCTTACATACCCTTGGCTTTATGCCCCCCCAGATAAAGACTCTAGGAAGCTGGATGTCATGGCTAAAAAACAGTACATGGCATCTCCCTTGGGACTCAGGCAGACTAACTATATGGCCTATACAGCCAGATACCAGAAGTCCAGATGGGATACTGTTCTGGAACTGGCTAAACAGGCTTCCCCCCAGCTTGCCAAGGAGCTGGAGGAGGTGGCTGCTGATGGGATTGAGGCATCTAAGATCCAGTTTCATGCTGCTGTGGACTCCAGTGACGTGTCATCATGAGTCATGGCTACATCTGTGGCTCTTCGGAGATTAGCTTGGCTCAGATGTACTAGCCTCTCACAGGACACCCAGGCTAAGGCCATGGATTTTCCAGTGGTAGATAATTCTCTGTTTGGGGAGCAGACAGAGAATTATATGAAGAAAATGGACGAGTACAGGACCACCTACAGGAGTGCACAGGCCAAGGAAAGGCAGGCAACTCCTCAGAAGCAGCAATCTAGGGTCAGAGGCAGGCCCTTTCACAGGCCTTTTTACCAGGCACAGGCCTCCTATCCTTTTTCTCAGAGGGGTTCTTCTGAGGGAGAGGCAGAAGGGGATGAGCAGGGCTGCATCCTCCTCTCAGTCTAAGGCTCCTGCCAAGCAGACACCCTGATGTGTCAGCCCGGGTCGACTCCCCAATTCCTGTAGGAGGCAGGCTGGCTTACTGCTTCCAGGACTGGAAGTCTGTTAACTCAGACAAGTGGGTCCTATAGGTAGTAAGCCAGGGACTGGCCCTCAGCTTCAAAAAATTTCCAAAGCTGAGGGTCAGGTCCTTTTCACCTGCAAACATCTCTGAAACCATTGCCCTAGAGGCAGAGGTTTCATCTCTGCTGACTCTCAGAGCCATAGAGAGTGTTCATACACTTCACAGGGGCAAAGGTCTGTATTCCAGATACTTCCTTACCCCGAAAAAGATGGGAGTGGTGGCCCATCCTAGATTTAAGATACATAAACAAGCACCTAGTAAAGCCAAAATTCTAAATGGTGACTCTGGGAATAATTCTTCCCTCTCTGAGGCAAGGGGTCTGGCTAGCCTCCCTGGACCTAAAGGATGCCTATTTTCACATTCCCATCAGGTGCTCCCACAGAAAGTACCTCAGGTTCAAACTGCCTTCAGGCCATTATCAGTTCAGAACAATGCCCTACGGCCTAACATCAGCACCAAGGGTGTTCACAAAATGCCTAGCAGTAGTAGTGGCCTTTCTAAGGAGACAAAACATTTCCATATTCCCATACCTGGATGACTGGCTCATTGTGGGTCAGTCTCCAGACCAAGTCAAGTCAAACTTTTAAGTGACCCAACAAGTGCTCACTTCTCTAGGATTCCTCCTCAATCTTCCCAAATCAGTTCTCGAGCCAGTACAACTCTTGACCTTCATAGGGATAGAGTTGGATACTGTCTGAGCAAGAGCCTTTCTCCCTCTGGCAAGGGTAAAGGCCATTATAGAGCTGGCTTCTTCTTTCCACTTTCTGGTGTCTACCAGCAAGGCATTTCCTTCAGCTCATAGGCCACATGGCAGCTTCCACTGCAGTGGTCCAAGGGGCCAGATTTCGGATATCCAGTTCCATTTGAGGGCTTTTTGGTGTCAGAAAAAAGATCCTCTAACCAAACTTATTCCGGTGACTCAGACTCTGATCCAGGCTCTCCAGTGATGGTTGAATCAGGACAACCTCAGGCAAGGGGTTCCATTCATCACTCAGTCTCTTTCTGTGGTTCTAACCATGGATGCTTCTCTTCTGGGGTGGGGAGCTCACCTGGAAGCCCTCACAACTCAGGGAGTGTGGTCCCCTCAGGAGTTTCTTCTCCACATCAGTCTTCTGGAGCTCAGGGCAGTGTACGTGGCTCTACAAGCCTTCTCGGACTCAGTACAGAACAAGGTGGTTCAGGTCAGGACAACACTACCACCACCATTTGGTACATCAACAAGCAGGGAGGCACTCTGTCTATGGCCTTGCGCACGGAAGCCATGAAATTATGGTCCCTGGCTTATTCTCTACAGACCTCTCTGGTAGCAGTCCACTTCCAGGGAAGGACAGTGTGCTAGCAGATACACTGAGCAGGATTTCCCAGGGCCATCATGAATGGTCCCTGGATCCCCTAGTGTTAAAAGTGATTTTTTGAAGGTGGGGCACTTCAGAGATAGATCTCTTTGCAGCCCCAGACAATCACCAACTTCCCGTCTTCTGTTGCAGACCCCCAGTCTTGGGTTCAGTCTCCCTGGATGCTCTAATACTGGATTGGGAGGGGACATTTCTGTATGCTTTTCCTCCTTTTCCTCTACTGTTCAAAGTCCTGGTCAAGATGAGGTCACAGTTTTGCAAAGTGATCCTGATTTGCTCCAGACTGGGCAAGACAGCCTTGGTACCCCCTGTTGCTGTCCCTCGCAATCCATCTTCCCCTATCTCTCCCCAGGAATCACAACCTGTTAACCTCTTCTCAGGGGAGGATTTGGTACCCCAACCTTCGGTCTCTCAATCTCAAGGCATGGCTCTTGAAGAGCTAGAATATGCAAATTTGCATCTGTCTCAAAGGGTTCTGGACATTCTCAAAGCCTCTCGAAAACCTGCCACCAGAAAAACTTATAACTCCAAATGGAAAAGATTCAGCATTTGGTGTTCCAATAAGCACATATCCCCAGATACTACTGATCTGCCTACAGTTCTGGATTACGTGGTTCATCTTAATGACTTAGACCTCAGACCAGTTACCCTCAAAGTACACTTGTCAGCTATTTCTGCATTTCTGTCAGTGGGAAAGACCTCCTCACTGGCATCTCACCCTGTTTTCTGTAAATTTTTCAAAGGTTTGCTTCATACCAAACCCCCTTCTAGGGGTCCTATGCCTGCTTGGGATCTTAATGTTTGCATTGCTCAGCTTATGCAACCCCCTTTTGAGCCTTTGTCCTCAGCAGAACTTAAGTACCTGACTTGGAAAATTGTGTTCCTGGTAGTTATTACCTCTGCCAGGCGTATCAGTGAATTGCAAGCTCTGTCAGTAGAACCTGATTTTATTTCATTCCACAGAGATAAGGTGGTCCTTAGAACCAGCAAGAGGTTCTTACCCAAAGTGGTTTCAGATTTTCATCTGAACCAATCCATGTCTCTTCCTGTGTTCTTCACTGATCATTCTTTTCGGGAGAGAGAAGATTACACAGTTTGGATGTTAAAAGGGCTCTTAGCTACTACATTGAGCGTACTAAGGCACTTAGGTTCGACTCCCTCCAGTTGTTCCTCACTTATTGTTTGTTGTTGTTATTTAAAAGTTTATTTTAAACAGGTGCATTTGTTGGAGAAAAAAATTCCCATTTGCAACAAATTCCTGTGATTTCTTATCTAAAAATTACAACAGTAAGTCATACATAATGCATATTAATTACATACATGAAACATACAGACAAAACAAAATAAATTATCTAAAACAATAGCAACAAACTTTCAGATAATTATGCAACTTAAGTTTAAATATGTGCAAATTGACAGTCTCGGTTAATTCAAGCGGTAATTTATTCCAGTTTTTTTGCTAGACCATTCTGAAGTATCATATCCCCTATCCTTTTCATGTTTCTAATCATAGGTACCTTCCTAGATGATTTTCTTAATCTGGGTGAATATATTAAATCTGTTTTCAAATGAACTAAATAAGTTAATGAATGCAGTTTTTTTATCATTAGGGTGAATTAGTTTGTGGCAGACCACTGACCACAAATACTCCCTCCGAGCTGTTAGATGCAGCCAGTCAAGTTCCTGAAAAACTAAACAACTGTGTACCCCATATCCTTTTCTTAGTATATAGTTCCCCAACCTGTAGTACAATTGATCTACTCTAACCAAAAACTTCTGGTTTGAATGCATATAAAGTGAAGATCCATATTCAAGTACAGGTAACAATAACTGCTTTACCAATCTCATTCTAATATCCCTGGACAAACAACTTCACTTATGATGTATTTTTTATTTATTTAGTTTTTGTTGACTGGGTAAGTGCACTAGACAAATCCTGCCTATTTTCAGGCACGACCCGAGGGAGGGGGATACAGATGAATGCCAACTGACCTTGAACCAGATTAAGCTGTTGGTGATATTTTTAGAGTGGGGAAGGGTAAACGTGCTACTAAGAAAACTATTGCCAGCTGAATTCTCTCTTGTATATAATTCTGCTATGAAAAGCTAGGCAAAGTACCCCCCTCAGGCCTTTGGGCTCATTCGACTAGAGGTACAGCTGCTTCTCTGGCTGCGGCCAGAGATATACCCTTATTAGGCAAAGCAGCCACATGGAAAACAGTCCATACATTCGCCAAGCATTACTCTCTGGATATCCAGGCTAGGAGTGCTGCTAGGTTTGGTACAGCAGTGCTGCAGAGCCTATACCCAAAATAAGTATGATACCCTCCTCCATGGAGGCACTGCTTGGTAGTCTGCATAATGTCAGGATACAGCAAGACTTCGTGTTTGAAGAAAAAATTACCTTAATAATTGTGTTTCTTCTAATGGAGTCTTGCTGTATTCTGACCTCCCTTCCTGCCTCCCCTCTCCGAACCTGGTTTTTGGGAAGTGGGCTGGCAGGCGCAGTGTTGCACCTCAGGAGTGTACTTGGCACTTTCCCCTTTTTATACAGAGGGAGTGGGTTATTTATATGTTTTGGTAATTATATTTGTTCACTACCTAGTTTTTGTTTTGGATTTCTCGACTTGAGTCTTTTAGGGATCCAAAATACTTGATTGCCTTTTTGGATAGTAAATTTTACAATTTCCACATAGTGGGGGTAGTTAGTGTTAGCTCGTAAGAATCTGACAGTTACACTTCAGAGTGCAGCAGACAGAGGTTTGAACCAGGCTCGAGCTAAACGTTCTATGCTTTGGCATAGAGTTAACTCTTTCCTCTCCAGAGCAGTTCAAGTGCTGGGGCTAACTGCATATTGTCAGAATACAGCAAGACTCCATTAGAAGAAACACAATTACTAAGGTGAGTAATTTTTTCATATTGTTATTAGATTGGCTGTCGATAGGAGGCCACTTGTAAAGGTCACAGAGAACAGTTAGCAAACTGGCAACCTGGTCCACACCTACCCCACAAGCCCTGGATGTCAGGGGCAGAGACTGGTGGGTGAGGCAACATAATGTTCATCTTCAGACACTTGCGCTCTCCGGACTTTCTCTCGTATGAAGAGTGGTTCCATTTACTAGCCCTGACAGCTAGATATGAACAGACCTCCCATCGACTGTTGGGCAACTTGTCACTTTTTGACCAAATCTGGCAACCTTTTTTCACCAAATTTCCTAGACCTTCCTCCCGATGACGACCTGATGGTTGACTCTGCCCCAACGCTTCTAGGTCACTGCCTTGTTTGTTCACATCCCTCTGTGATAGTAGCTTCTACTCACTACCACCACTTGGTTGTCTGCCATTAGTTAGAAGCAGTTGTTTCAGACAGTTGATTTAATAGCTTCTGCCTAGCTGTTATATACTACCTCTCCTCCCTTGGCAATTTTACTGTAGATTTATTTAAATTCTTGCTTTAGAGTCTCAGGGAGCACTGCACCCTGTATTTTTGTAAAGTATGATTTTTTTTTGGTAAAGTAGTAAGTAGCTCCCCCTTTCACTGTGCTATATTTATCAGATTGTGCAAACCCACCTATCTTCCTTATTTGGGTCCCAGATTAGTGAATGTGGCTACTAGATACTTATGTTTACAGTTGATTGGTTAGAAATTGTCTGTTATTCTGATATTCTTCATGTGTTTTACAAATATTTGTTCTGTGTGCTGTTTTGAAAAAGTAATAAAAACCTTTATGGAAAAAAAAAACATGTTTATCTAGCAGCCCCTGCAGAGGCATAGTGGTGGTGCCTGTGGCAGAGTGGGTGACAATTTTGTAGTGCACCCCCCCATCACCACCACCAACACATGTGCCCGAGGGAGGTTGGTTGGGGACAGAGTGGAGAAAAAAGGAAATGCTGAGTGGCATGACACACCAGCTGGAGGTTCCTGTGTCTTCCTCATGTCATCTGACCCCCTAGCACATTGACGTCCTCCATTCCCTTCTGAAATCCTAGTCTGTCGCAAACATTTTCTACCTTTGACACACTGAGAGATGCCCATGCAGAAAGATGCTGAACAGCCTGGATGTCTGAGGATTAGTGGAGCATGACGATGAAGACCAGCAGAGGTGGGTGAGGCAGCATGCAGCAGGGCACAAGGGAACTTGGAGTGGGGTGGAGTGCCAGTGAGTGCATGAAAAGCAAAAAAGAATTCCTGTATCTTTACATACCTTCTTGTTTTTTTCCTTCCTTTCCATTTATCCACTTTCATACTCTTCTGATACAGTGTTTTTATTCAGGGAATTTTTATTACTTTTTTACTGTCGTACGGTCTACTTTTTCACACTTTATTGGTTTCTGTTTTTCTGGACATTTATAGTGTTAGATGCACTATTCTAGACTGCTCCGGAAACAGCACTGACCAGTGTAACAAATACATTGCATGTACAGGGAACTGTTTATCTAAATGCAATTACCAACCTGGCCAAAAGAACCTTAAAAACAAGTGTGAATTTTATCTGGGAGGATGCTCTTCCTATAAGACATATTTCAGCCAAGCATCAAAAAAAAGGGACAACCACTTATATTACAGCATAGTAGGACTGACAAAGAAAGTCTTTTTGTTTTTGATAAAGGATTTTGTCCCCTTTGTCACTGCTGGCACCCATCAGCTCTCTACTGATGTTCAGCCTAGTCATTCATCTTCCCTGAGGCATACCTGACTCGGTTCCATTCCCCTACGGAATACCCCCTCAATGGCAGGCCAGGGAGGGAGGGAGGGCTGCCCCCCTCCCCCGAGTACATCTCCAGATATTCTTCAAGCTGGTGTTCAGTCAGTAGTGCAGGGCCTACGATGCCAGAGAGGGGTCTTCCAGCCTCTCCTACCTCCCCTGACATCCTGCACTGCCTCATTAAGTCTAGTCGTGCTCAACACTCTGTGTGAGAGAAGTTCCCCGCACCATTTTAAGAAGCTGTCCTAGTGACTGCACAGGATACCCTCTCTACCCAGGTTACGAGCACCATCCTGCCCAGCCAGCATCCTATGCTTGTTCCCAAACCTGGGTTGCTGGCACGGGAGCGTGTATGCTGCCTGTTGGACCACCGGGGGCCGAGTTAGCAGGCAGTCTTTTGATAAATGCATTTAAAATGTTGTCCCACATCTGACTGAATATTTAGAAAAAGTAGTCCTCTGTATGCATATTGAAAATGCTCTATTGACAGTAGAAGTGCCATCTGTTTAGGAACACGTCCCTGAAGAGGCAGCCACAACTGCGAAATGTTGCCTGTAAAATTACTGTAACTGAAATCAAGGGAAATACAAGCTGTATGAAGTGCAGTGAGTGGGTTGTCCCTTTTCTTTGATGCATTGCTCAGTGACTTAAAATGGACAACAGTAAACAAGGAAGATGGATACTGAATATAGCAGAGAATGGTACTGAGTAGATGACAAAAATATATTTCTTTAAAAAAAAAAAAAACAGCTGTAGTCCATACGAGTGGTGCCACTGAAAGTATGAAAGGAGTGCTTTAAAGAGCAACTTTCTCAGCCTTTTCACAAAACCCCTTGGAGAATACATTAAGAAACCATACCTCCCCCAGAGTCCATCCATGCATAAATTATAATTTTGAGAGCCATTGTTTTTGGAAGGGAAGGGAACGTATTTTGGCTCTGTGAAGCCAATCCGCTGAGCCCTTTCCCTTCATTGTCTTGAGTGCCACCCCCACGCTAGCATGTTTTTTTATGTAATTATATGGGGAGCGTGGGGGCACACTCCATATACTACTATAGGGGCTGATTTTAACATCTGTTTTTAATAATTCAGGGTTCTGATTCGGATAAATCAAGGCCACCACTTCACTAACAAGAGCCTTGTTAGTTGAGTGGTGGCCTTGATTTATCCGAATCGAAACCCTGAACTTTAAAAAAAAAAAAAAAAAAAAAAGGACATTAAAGTCAGCCCCTATATTAACTCCATAGAGTGTGCCCTCTGCGCTGTCCATGTAATTACGCCATAACACATGCTAGCGGGAGCAGCGCTTAGGACAGGGAAGTGGAAGGGATCAGTGGCTCGACTCCATGGAGCCAAAATACGACCCATTCCCTTCCAAAAACAATGGCTCTCAAAATTATAACTTATGGATGGACTCCAAGGGAAGTAAGAGTTCTTACTCTATTGCCTTGGGTGTGTTAGGAAAGTTGCTCTTTACAGTAGCAGTATTTGTTAGCAGAAATATATTCATCATATATGTATTTTTAAGAAATAATGTATTTCTGGCAAAAAAACATAATATCTTTTTTTTTTTTTAGCTTAATTGCTTTTCATTCTTGAACTGAGATATTGGGTATTGAAAATGTTAAAAGCAACTGCCCTTTGGTCACGGTTACTCCCAGCTGCTAATAAATTAAACATTTTGGCTTGGTGCTGTGCTGTTTACCACCAAAAATGTGAGCTAGCACCCTCCTGATGCATCCAGGGTATGAATGTAGTATGTAAAGTCAGAAAGTAACCTTGAGGGAAGAGATTTTGAAAACTCGCTAATGGCAGCCATTTCTAATAACTTGAGACATTAAATATAAAATTAGTTATAAAGCTGTTTTTAAAACATCCAAGTTAAAGTATACTTGTGTTAAATATAATGATGTCAGAAATATGTTATTGCTAAAACACTATATGATGGCATTTTTGCCAAGTAAAAGATAACTGCTGCTTTAATGTGTTGAAGAGAGTTTCCTTTCGTCTTTAAAATTGCTTGCTGCTTTGGCCCCTACCATTAAGGAAGTGTGTGGGTCTCAGTGGTGGGAGCAGAGACCTTGAGAAGAAAGGAATCATCTGATAGCAGAGCCAGCGCTGCATGCAGCTGATCACTTCCGCAGTGTCAGGGAGTCTCCCCCAGGATCATCATGTGGCACGTGTTTTTTATTGCTTTGGGGATTAAAACTGTATCTGACCTGACATATTTAGCAGGCTACTCAAAATCACGTGCCATGTGACAGTTAACAAAAAAAAAAATTACTGTAATACACAGAATGCCACTCAAGTCTCAAGTTTGAACCCAATTGTTGCGCTGTTACAGTTGAAGTAAGAGATTATCAGGTACTGAGAGAAGCAAAAAATAAAGGTTTGTAACCATTTTTAATATCTTTGGATGAAGCAGATATTAAAAAAAGTCTATGTAAAGTTTGCCCTCCCTCAGTAAGAGCATTCTAAACCCATGACTTGATGTATACACAGACCTCCTGAAAACTGGGACGTTTTTCTGCTTGTGAATTGAATGCAAATGCCATTGAAGTGCAGAATGATGGAGGTTTTAGTCTGAGTAAATCCCAGTACTGTAAACTGCTAAAATGTTAATTTGTTACAAATCTAAATAACCTCCCAACACTAAAATCATCCTCATAAAAAGTGTTTTTATGAGTTGTCAAAGAATGAATGGGTGTGGCAGTGTATGAATATCCTGGGCGTGGTTTTGAGTTGAATTTGGAGGTACCAGCCTCAGCAAGTTGTGCTTAATGAGGTCATAGCCCTTTACAGCACATCTGCAAATGTCTGTGCAAGCAGTGGGGGAAGTGGGGCAGGGGCAGCCATCCAGTTGGCCTGCAGTTCCAGTCTCAAAGCCGTGTCAGACCTTGCAAACCCAGATTCCTGATCCCACCGCCCCCACGCGCCCCGGTCATCATCTGTAATGGGAGGCACAGTTCTGCATCCAGGTACAGAAGCCCAACTGTCAGGTAGATTCCTGGTGTAGGGGGAGTAGTGGAGCCACTGGACTGTGAAGAGAGAACCACGTCTAAATGTGGGGGGAGGATTGACCACTGGACCACAAGGGTGACTGCCCACAGAGCTACTGATGGGGGAAACCGCTGAACCAGCAGGACCAATTACATATTGGATGCGCTAGAGATAGAGTGCAGAATACCATGATTCAGTCACAGCGTGGCACTGTGCCATACCCCTGTCGCAGATAAAGGCTGTGACCAGGTTGCAGGTGCAGTCCCGCCTGTGAATTAGTGAATATCTCAGTATCTCATTTGCAGCTACTGTTAGCTGTATTTTTAAGCTGCACTGTACCTCTGTCATGAGGTCAGCCCCCCGGAGACATGTTCCACCTATTTTCATGTACTGTTGTTGAACAGCGGTGCAACAGTGTGACTGTAAACCATTTATGCCATCCCTGATAGCAGCTTACAATGTGGGCCCTGGTTTGTAGTGTAACCAGACTGAATGTGACTTACATTTTGCATTTTCAGCTGATTCGACTGGGACACATTCACTGTATACTACATACAAGGATTATGAGCTCATGTTCCATGTGTCAACTATGCTTCCTTATACACCCAATAACAGACAACAGGTATGTTGTGTTCCTCTCTGATCTTTAATTAGAAATAGGCAGGGAGATGTTAACTTGGAATTTTTCCTGCTAAGTAGAGTGCTTCCCTGTTAATTAAGGACCCAATCAAACTAAGTTCAGTACATACCAGAATCTCAGAACTTTTCTTTTATGTCCATATTTAATGTCACTTTTTAGAAAAAGAAAAGTTTGCAATCTTTGTCATCCTGTACCTCTCTGTAGTATCAGCGCTCTCAAATTATGCAAAAGGAGAGAATATGCTAATAGCCAAAATGGCTCTTTGTACAGTTGCTAGGGGTAACTGATCTTTCATGATAGTGGTGCATCCTTAACTTGCAATTTAAAGACCCCTGCGGAGAAGTATGGAAATAAGCGCAATGTGTACCCTAACAAGTGGGATTAATTGGATACTACTAGCTAGAGAGCAGTGATAGTTCCTTGACTAATGAGTTTTTATCACTGGTGTATCTGTTGCCATTTTAATTGGAAAGTCTGGCGCAGATTTAGATGTAAAGTAAATTTCCACCTCTGAGGCAGGGATGACCTCTAAAGCAGAACAAAGGCTCAGTAATCAGGGGCCAATTGCACTGTTCAGGAATAATGCAGAGTAAAGCTGCAGGTAATATTCTTAATTGACAGTGCAGTGTGGATGTTTATTGTAAAAGGCTTCCAAACTAACACGACACATTATACTACTGTTTACTAAAAATATATTTATCCTGTCTACAGAATTCTAAGTATTTTTTTGAGAAATCTCAAATAGAAGCTGATTGCAGTTGGTTCTCGGAAATCATTTTTTGTTTCTACGTAAATACTTGGTGCAGTCTTTTAAACGAAATTGGAATGGAAAAAATTAACATTGCCTATACATTAATATGGAAAGCAGAAATCGGCAGAATTGAGCTTTTGCAGTTGTCTATAGAGTCATGCAAGGGGAAACAAAACTGGTGAAGAGCTAGGCATGTCTTCCATAGCAGCCCAAAACATGGGCTCCCTCCCCCGGACAGCTTACGCTCCAGTTTAGCTCTGACCAGCAAGAGCTGGATTTTCATGTGCCGCAACTTGCTGTATTTACATTTTTAAAACTCGGGAACCCAGAAGTATGGAGGAGACAAGGGATGCTCCATTTGCTGAAACGGTGCGGCGACACACTGCGCTTCAGTACTTTTGCATTGAAGTGAAGCGATGTGCCGCGCACCATTCAACAAATGGATCCCCGCCTCCATACTTCTGGATTCCCGAGTTTTAAAAATGTAAATATAGCAAGTTGCAGCACAAGAAAATCCCGCTCTTGCTGGTCAGAGCTAAACCGGAGGGTAAACTGTCCGGTGGAGGGAGTCGACGTTTTGGGCTGCTTTCCTTTAAGACTTGCTGTCAGTATAAATTAATTCAATAGAAAATAAATCAATAGTAGAGCCATTTTCATCTGTCCCTTCTGCTGGACACAGACAGCAATAACATTAGCACTGTATGTTTGATTTCCTCTGCACTTTGTGGTTGTGGAGACATATAAGGTGGTGAAATACCAAGTAAACAAGACATAAACTTCAGAGTAAAATGTTTGCAAAGTTAACTTATTAGTACTTATACGTAATAGTAAGATCAATTTGAGCATCTGTTTTTGGAAAACAATATAAAATTCTAATGTCCTTGTATTTTGAACCTACCTCTATTTTCTCATATTTAAGGCCAAAGAATGGCAGCGATTTGGAACAGTAAAGGGCAGACGTAAGTTTGGCATGGAAATTGACAGCATTTTTAGGGACCAGGTACTGGCTACACCAAGAAAAGCAGCTGCTTTCCAAACGTGGCAAGGCAGGACGTGACACTATAATTTTAGAGCTAGGTGGGGAAAAAGGTAAACGTCAGCACAGACAGGAAAGCAGAATAACGTGGTGACAAAGAACACAGGGCCAGATATTCAAAATGTTGTCCTGAGGCTAAAGTAGCGCTGCCTGGTGTGCTGAATTAGCCCTGAACCAATAGCCCCAGTGCTAAGCCTACTGAATATAGTGTGCTAGGAAAGCCGGGCAAACTGGGCTGGAAGTGCAGTGCAAAAATTGCCTGGGAAAAAGACCGCTCTGAATATAGCACCCAGGGAAGTGCAAACCAGAGCAGCAGCCCAGTGCACAGCAACGTGAAGGAAGGGAAAGGTAAACTGTGTGGCCAGTGTGTGTGTGCTAGCAAAGGAGTGGCTTCATTAATGCCTCCTCCTTCACCACCTTCCAGTCTGGTTTTTGGAAGAACCACTCAACAACCACCTCCCTCCTCAGGCTTACTGACTCCAGCCTTTCGGCGATGGACGATGGCCTGATCACCTCAGCCATCTTTGTCGACCTAGCCAAAGCTTTGACACTGTTTCCCATCCCCTACTTCTTGATTCACTCTTCTCAGCTGGCCTTGCTCCATCAGCCACCAACTGGTTTCAATCCTACCTCATTGGCAGGACTCAGTCGGTGAGAATCCTTGATTCCATCTCCCCTCCACTTACCCATCAACACTGGTGAACCTCAGGGCTCACTGCTTGGTCCCCTACTGTTCTCCATTTTCCTTAATGATCTTCCCACAACCTGCTCATCCTCTTCTATCCACATGTATGCTGATGATACTGTTTTGTACAGTTCCGGCAAAAACCCTGCTGCCGTGCAAACCAGCTTACAGCATGACTTCAGTGAAGTTCAGCTCTGCTTTGCTTCTCACCAGCTTTTTCTAAATACCAAGAAGACAGTCTCAATGACCTTTGGCACCAGGAAGAGACACTCTAAGCTCCCAGCCCTACCCACCTTCCATACCGTTGATGGGACCATCTTGGAGGACACCTCCTTATTTCGATATTTGGGAGTTTGGCAGGACCAGCACTTCAACTTCTCTGTACATATCGATGCTATCCTGAAGAAACTGCACCCCAAGCTTGGTGCTCTGTACAGGAATCGTAGTTGCATCCCGCTGACTGCAAGGCATGAAATTGTCCAGAAGATGATACTCCCCATCTTTGAATACTGCAACGCAGTCTGTGGTACTGCTCCCAAATCTTCCCTGACCAAGTTGGACACTCTCTTTGACTCCTTCTGCCACTTTTCTATCGACTTCCCTTCCCGCTCCCATCACTGTGAACTCTTATCGCTCTCTAACCTTCCTTCCACTATCTCACAGATGCATCTCTCACTGTGCCAAACTAACCTCCAAATTCTGGTTCAGGGGGTTCCCCTCCTGTCTCTCATCCTCTCTGTCCACTCCACCTCCCCCTACCCACTCTCTCAGATCAAATGACGTCCGCACCGTGACGGTCCCTCGCGGCTCCACTCTCATTGGTCAGACTGGTTTCGCCCATCGTTTCTCTAAAATCTGGAATTCCCTCCCTCCTGAAATACGACACTCCTCCTCCAGCTACTCCCTTACCTCTGCCCTACACAATTACCTTTCCCTCAGCTGTTTCTGCTTTGACCCACCTTAATACCTGTCCCCCAGTTTCTGCCTCCTTACCATGAATCCCCCTGGCAGGGTTCTCAACATCCTGAAGGGGGAAATCAGGAAATGGCTATCCTTTCTCCTCATCTTCAGTTCTTGCCTCTCCCCCACTGTCTTCTCCACCTGCCCTTCTGGGTCACCAGTGTGCACAACCTAACCCCATCCTTGTTACTCCAACAGCACTTGTGTACTACCTCGAGACTGCTCCTGGTACACTCATACACTATAAATGGTTCTATAGCATTTTACTGTTTTGTACATTCATTTGTGTGATTTTGGACATGTACTGTAATTTACCCAATGTTCCACTACTGTTCATTGTACAATACCTTGTGTTTCAACTGTTGCACAATCTTACAATGCTGTGTTGTTTGTACTACCCACAAACTGTTGCAACTGATCATCCTTCACAACCCTATGTAACCCCTCCCCCCAGGTCACACCGTGAGATGAGCAACTTGTTGTTTGGTGTGCCCTTCTAGTGAAACATTTCAATAAATAAATTAATGCTGCAAGCACCAGCGCATGTGAAATTCTGCAGAAATGTACCATGTTTACAAAACGTTTGTACAGTGCAAACACATTTGAGTAGGTTTTGCACGGAGCTAAGCCATTTGCCCGGCACTACCTTGTTTGCTTGGTGCAAAAATTTGCTATATTCAAAGGTGACATGCAAATGAGCCTACTTAGGCAGTCTGTGGGCAAACATCCAGATTAGTATCTCGTTATGTCCGGATTTGCATGCAGTTTGCTCAGTGCTATTGCTGGGTCCCACAGCTCCACCTGTAGGTCAGTCTGGAAGTACAGGGGGCTGGCTGGGTCTGCCCACAGATCCACCTGTAGGTCAGTCTGGAAGTGCATGGTGGTAGTTGTAGGCTACATTTGTACAGAACAGCATAGAATATTGTGCCCCAGGGGACTACACAGCACAGGCACAGATGGTGCTGCTGCATGCAATAGTCAAACTGTAGGTCCTGCTACAGTGCACAGCAGACACTACAGTAACAAGGGGGCCAGTAGTGTGAGGGACACAGCAGTGCCTATGGTGTGTAGGGCATCAATGACTGCTGCACTTTACTCAGTGACAGGCCAATCTTGCAGGTGTGTACTGACAGTGGATATTACTGTTATGCTCTTGTGCGACCCACAGACACTGCACCACTGGCATGGGATACTCAAAGTGACGTATACATATACATGGTTGGCTGTGTGTGCTGTGGTGTCTGTACAGATATGCGGTATGTGGCTGGGGGCCATGTGCCATCAGACAGGCACACTGGTGGTGGTGTATTCCCTACACTGAACCATTTGCACTGCATGGATTGTCCCAGCCTTGTGGCAGTACCCAGTATGTAGTGCAGACTGGCCACCCTCCCCTCAACACCCTCCATGCTCCCAGTGCTGTGCTGGATTCTGTTGGTGTCCACTGAAGTGTGGTCTGCAGGGGTGTGCTGTATGGACAAACTGCCATGCTGTTCACTGGGCGCTGGGTCATCAAATAATACCTGGCATGGTTGGGACTGGTGGCAGATGATGGCAACATAGGCGGTGCCATCTGTATACAGCATGTTTCTTCCATGTCTGGTTTCTTTCCATGTTTAACATTTACTGGTTAGAGGCACGCAAAGCCACGAAGATGCGCAAAGCTGGTTTGCCCAGAGTTAGACTACTTTTCCTAGGTGGTAATTTGCACCGTGCAAATTGTTGCGCCAAGTCACACAAAAACACTTTGCGTGGCGCTAATGCACTGAATATAGCATTGCGCCTGTATTCTTGTACATGCCCTCTCTTTTTGACCCTTGCATACATGATACATTTGCCCGGCACTAATGCAGTTTGCCTGCACTATTTGACCTTTTGGATATAGCGAACCCGCGCAAACCCAGCGCAAAGTTTTGAATATCTGGCCCATAAACTAGAGATGAGAAAGATTTGCATTTGTGGGAGTTTAAATGTCAGCAGCCTAGTCAGAGACAGCAGTTGTCTTCATGAGGCATATTAACTTAAAATACATTTATTGCATTATTTGCCAGAAATTTATGTTTGGAAAATCAAATGTGTTTTTTCTAATTCAAGCAAATATGTACGTTAACACCAGCTTGATTGTAAGTACTAAATATTTCTTTCTAACCCCAGGAATCCTTCACTTAAATGTTTACGCTTTATGCAGTCATCTCGGCTGAGAGTAATGCCCAGTGATTAGAATCTATGCAAATTTTCAGATTTGGAGTGTAGGCTGAAACTATGCACCCGCGCTCCACTCTGGCTGTTGCTCAGATCAGTTATTTCTCCACATGAAGAGAGCAGTCTCTCCATGGTGAACACCAGTAATGGCTGGATCTCCAGTCAGTTTTGGTTATTTGTAATTTGTTTAAAAAGTGTATTTCGTTAATTTTTCAATTGCTCTACGTTAGCTCGGTTTTTGTTTTATTAATTGTGTTCTCTCCAGCTCCTGTTTGATTCCCGGGAACCGGAGACCTTCCTAGCTGGCCTCCATTTTTAATTTTTAACTGTTTGGGCTAACAAAACCATTTTTTTTACTCAGTTTGGCAAGTGGTTTAATATTTTAATTGTACAAGTTAGAGAAAACCGAGCACTTTCACTTTCATTTCTGTCTGTGCCCTTTCACCCAATTTATTGGTTCCTGCTATAGGAGCTACCTCTCTTACTACTAGGCTAGTCACTTCTCCAAATGTGGTAAATGGCTTTCCAATCCTGAAGGGGACTACGTACCACTATGGTTGCAAACTGAAAATCAACTTTTACTCTCACACAACCTGTGTGCTTCTACTATTTTCTGCCTCTCATGGAAGTCTTTGCCAGCACCTCTCCAAGACTCAGTGATTGTTACCTTGGCTAGGGTCTTTTCTCAGTTTTGCTTTTCTCTTAAGATCTCTCCTGTCAAAGACTTTTTACAGTCCATTACCCTTAACCCCAATATCAAGATAGGAGGCACTACTCTCATGCCAGGATGGTTACCCCAAATACAGAATGCCAAGGTCGCTGACTTCTGTTCCCATGACTCTCTTCTCTCCTCCTCGGATATACCATTGAAGTTCGGGTTAGGCTAGTTGCACATTTTCAAGATTTTTCAGTTACGACATTTGTTAGGACAGTCCTTTGGTATGTCTCCCAAACCTTCAGGCCTTCAACCCCTATTGACCCAACTCAAAGATCTAGCAACCATGCCACATGTAGTTTCACTAATGTACTCTTTCCTCTTGGCCACGATCCATCCCGATATCCCAGCCGGCTCCAAGGTCTGGGATTCCCTGTTGACCGACATCTCCCTTAACTGGGCACAGATATGGAAGGATCTCTACACTTATACCACTCAGGATAGACTCGGGCTCACCCAATATCATATTCTCAATAATATGTACTAGCTACCTGTTAAATTGCCCAAGATGGGTCATCTTCCCTCCCCTTTATGTTCCAGGTGTGACAAAGAGGAAAGAAATCTTTTACATATAGTCTGGTACTGTGAAAAAGTTTCCTCCTTTTGGCAGCTAATCCAAACCAAGATGGATCCTTTGTTGGGGTTGGGCGGCCTTTTTACATTTGAGGTCTGTATCCTAGGTGTCTACACTAACATCAGCGTTAAAGAAAGAAGATTCCATATGGCCTTAATATCGATGGTGGTCAAGAAACCGGTCCTTAAACACTGGATGGATGAACTAGCCATTTCTTACAATAATTGGTTAAGTGAACTCTCTTTCTGTTTTCGGACTGAACTGTTCATTGCTAGTTCCTGTGACAGGCTCAAGCTTTTTGATAAAAAGTTGGGCAAGCTACATTCCTTGTACTTGCACTAAATTAATTCCGGCTCCTTTGACTCCTGCTGAATTAGTGCTACATAGAAATATAGCAATAGTTCTATCTAAGTATTCTAGGGCACACTCCCGGGGAGGTGTGTTAAGATGTTTATATTTTTCAGCTTCTGAACTTTTGACACTGTGTCCTAGGTTTTGTTTGTTTATATAAAATGTAATAAAATTGTTTGAATCTGCTACAGGAGCTGCAATTTGACCTTTGCCACAGTTGTTTCTCCGTACAAGAGCCCATTTTTACTGTTCAGCTCTTTTACTGCAGTGTTTTTGAAAATAGTTTTATTATTTTAAGGTACTTTTAAATTAGGAAGTCAGAGAGACCTTGTGGACCTTCAAAAATAGTTTCCAACTCCTGGCTGGGGCACACTGCCATGAGTTTTGTTTAAAGTATCCAGGTCCACAATACAACTTTATAAACTGTAAGTCCTGTAGTATGGGTAAACATTTTTAAAAAGAAGCATGCCTTTGCAGTCTTCTTCTGCATCACCCAAAACAACCAAAAAAGCTCTGAAAGCACGCATCTGCAGGATCCAGCTCACCATGTTCAGCAGCGGATAATATTAGTGGCAAGACAAAAGATAAAGCTGTGCACCCATCAGATGGGCTTGGTACATGATGGTTCAAACATCAGGGTGTCTGAAAGGGGAGAACCCTAGATCCAATGGTGGCAAAATATAAATTAAAGAACCTCAGAGCATGGAAATGGTATCTGCCAAACATGAATTTAAAGAAAAGAATGTCACTGCCACTCCTGAACGGAGGGAGCAGGCAGATGGCAAAGATAAAATGTCCTTATTAGAGGACATATCAGAAATGTGACACTGTTTCCAGGTGATCCAGACAATGGTACCTGCCATACACCCCCCACCTCAGGCTCCAACCTATCTGCCTGTAGAGGAGGAGGAAGAAGAATTTTTTACAAATGGGGGAAGGCGACCCCATGGAAATATAGGGTGCACCTGAGCAAGATTTCAAAACTCTTCCAAGGCATAATGAGGACTACTCATCTTTTTCCTCATTTGTGAGACAAATGTACGCACACCTTCAGCATCCCCCAACTAGACACAGAGGAGGATGAAGAGAATGTTGATTTTACGGACATCCACTAAGAAGAATGCTACTTTCCATATATAAACCACTTAAGAAGGCCATGTCAAAAATCGTGTCTGCACCCACATCAGCTGCAGCCATAGATAAGAAGGTTGAAATGAAATATCAGGTGGACAAGCAGGGAGTGGAGTACCTGTATGCCCATCCTGATCATCAGGGAGTAGTCCAGGCTGCTGCTTGTGAGAGAGCAAAAATCACTGTAGCTGCGCAACCCCCCTGAAAAGGACTCTCAAAATTGAATACTGTTACCACAAAGGTTTATGCTACAACTTCTCCGCTTATCAGACAGGCAGCTTACTCAGCATGTATAGCACAGTACCAGACGGGGTTCCACCATATTGGTTCAACATCAGTTTGGTTTACTGACACTGCAGTGACAGCACAGTGCCGATGGCAACCATGTCGCCCGGCAGTTGTGCCGCCCGACCGCAATTGTGACAAAGCACTGGGGCACATCCCAGCTGTTTGGGGGGGGGGCTTTAGTCTCCACACACCGTTTGGGGGGGGCTTTGTCCCCGCACCCTCGACAAATAATCACCTCCAGGTCAGAGATGTAAGGGAGAAACAGCGCAATACCCCTCGGGTGGCAAGACGGCAGGCGCTGTGAAATCCCGATCAATGGAATGACTGTGGATCGGGTTGCAGGACCTGCACTGCCGTCAATATATGGGCTTCGCTGTGCTGACGGCACACCACTAGATAGCTTCAGAACATAGTTCTGGTACTGGCAGAAAGAGCGGATGGTGAATGTCGCAGGACTCGATTGCCATAGCAAGATCAGCCCTGGATGCCAGAAAATAACATTTCCACACTGCTGAGGACACAAATGATACTGCTGCTAGAGTTTTGACTCAAGGAGTGTCCTTAAGAAGGTTTTCCTGGCTGAGGATTTCCATCTCGGGATACTCAAAACAAGGCCATGGATTTCTCCTTCGAGAGAAATTCATTATTTGGTGACAAAACTAACAGTTATAAGGAAAAGCCCTCTACATCCTACAGGTCCTGCGTAAAGGGAGGCAGAGGCAAGGGATATTTCCCAAGAGCCAATGTCTCTTATGCCCCCCATGAGTACCAGTCACAAAAAGATTACTATAGGGGAAGGGGAGGAAGGGCTTCCAAGTGTAATGCTGCAGCTCCAGTGCCTAAGCCCCAGCCAGAACAAAACCCCTGACAGTTTTGCCCAGGTCGCCCATCCATTGCCAGTGGAGGAAGACAGGCACACTACTTCCAGGAAGGGGTAAACATAACTACAGGCAGGTGGTTACTGGAAGTAGTGGGTCAGAGGTTGTGTCTGCATTTCACGTTCCAGACCTGCAGAGAAACAGTTTTACAGCTCGTTCTCCCACAGAAAAAAGGTCTGCTGAAACTGAAAGTAAAAAAACTGTTAGTATCAAAACCCATAGAAAAAGTTCAGTCCCTGCTTTCCATTGGGCCAGGGTCCTGTTCTCCAGATACCCCCTGATGCAGGAGAAAAACAGGAAATGAAAACCCATTTTAGATCCCAGATTTCTGAACAAACATCTGAAAAAAGAGAAATTCAAGATGATCACTGTAAGGACAGTGATACCATCTTTGCAACCAGGCCCGTTGGCTGTGATCCCTGGATCTGAAAGATGCTTATTTTCCTATCCCAGTCAGGCCATCCCACAGAAAAAGATCTCTGATTCAAGCTGGAGAACTGCCAGCACCAATTCACAGCTCTTCCATTTGGTCTCACTTCAGCTCCAAGGGTTTTCACAAAGAACTTGTGGGAGTTACTACACATCCAACTTCAAGTTTTGAGCTCTTGCAACAGACTACACAGTAAGGACTATGCTGCCAAGCACTAGGACCCCACGGAAAAATTCTAGCTAGCAGTATACAGCGGGGGCTGCCCCCTGAAGTCTGATTGCCTCCGTTGGCCAATAGTATAAAGGGGAGGTCCCCATCCCCACCTCAGTTCTTTTCCCGCCACTGACCTATACGCATCGGCTCCATGGATGCCTGCTAATGCCATTTCTTCGCAAGTTCCATATTCTATTATTTTCTATAGTTTTCACGAGTTTCTTCTGTGCATTTCTTCTCCGTCTTCCACAGAGCGGTGAAAATCTAAGTGTGCCTTCGGGAAACATATTCCAGCCAAAGATGGTCATTCGGCCTACCTGATTTGTTTAGGCCCATCTCACGACTCGGAGGCCTGCCCGCATTGCTGCAGTTTTAACCAGCGCATGCGCATCCATTGACTGAAGACCTTGGAGCAGCAACTAGCCATCATGCAGATGACCCCCTCCAGTCACAGTTCCTCTTCATCCTCGGTCCTTGGGTCTTCGACTTCTTTACACAAAAAGACCAGTGGGAAGCACTACCATAAGGAAAAGAGAGACCCATGTCGGACTCCCGCTGCAGATCTCTGCATCAGAAGGTGTCTTCCTCGAGTCCCAGCTCCCGCAGGAGAAGGGACTCTGCCCCACCCTGGCAGCTCTTACTTCCTCTGGGTTTACCGTCGATGAAGCCCCCCACCATAATCCAGACGTCAGGCAGGGGGACTTAGGCCCCCTCCCTGAGTCTTAGGCCACTCCAGCATCAGTCGGGGCCTAAGCCAGGGGTGCAGCCGGCTCCTCCTCAGACGGCGGGCAAGGGCCTGTTGTCCGCCCAGCTGGAGCATCATCCTCGTCGGGTCGTCCATCAGGGTCTGATGACGGGAAGAGATGTCTGGAGCAAGAACTCCAGTCCAGACTATGCCCCCTAAACACAAAACGATGTATACCCATCGTCAGACCCTGATGTCCTCTACGTCTGCCTCTCCAGGTCGAACCGGCGACGCCGCCTCCGCTGGCTTCTCCCAAGCCACTGTCAGGGGCTCAGCCTTCAGCTAAACTGGCACCCCCAGCCCGATGCCATCCAACCAGCCGGCTGACCTGGCATCACCTACCCTGCCACCTGTGAGACCACCACCAGAGACACCAGCATCCCCAGACCTGACGGCAGGGCCTTCAGTGCGTACAGACCCAACGCCGGGTAAACCTGATGTACTTCTCCCAGCTCCAGACAACCCAGGAATTCCCCTAGTCTCACTGTCAGATGTAGGGACCCTGTTTACATTGTGGTGGAAAGCCATAAAAGGAGACCTCCTGCCCAAGGAATACCTGACCCCTTTACCAGATCCCATCTCTCTTGACTGTCCCTCGGACCTCCGAGGTCACCCACCACCCAGGAGACCATCGCCTTCCCCCAGCAAGGTTACACCTCCTCCTGACCTTTTGGATGAAGGCTCCCCTAGGTGCCATAGGCAAAGACATCACTCTTCGTCATGGTCTTCCTCCAGACACCGGTGCCGCTCTTGCCACCGCCGGTCCAGATGCTCCTACACCAGCTCTCCCTCTTTGGACTCATCCAGAAGGAGTTATGCTTCATCCTCTAGGTCCTCTGAGGGATTTGCCTCCCCTCTTCAGCCTGACGTCCATGGTGATTTCCCCCAGTCGTCCCTGGATGACCCTACTTTCATGGATGTGAGGTGCCATATTCAATTCCTGAATCGGTGGGATACCAAGGACTTGGAGAGATGGCAGCTTGCCCACTTTCTGGGAATGAGTGATCATACGCCACTGGTTGTGCCACCCTTGGTGGCTCCCTTTCAAGATCTCACTAAACTAGATTGGAGACACCCTTCCTCAACATCAGCTGTTCCAAAGAAGGCACAGGACTCCTAAAAATGAGTTCTTTTTGGGAGACCACCCAAAGGCTGATTCTGTGGTCCTCATTGGCAGCCCATGGTAGGACTAAACAGCCTTGGCACCTGAGCTCACAGCCCCCAGATAAGGAATCCAAGAAGCTGGACCAATTTGGCCGCTAGATTTACTCCTTGGCCACCTGCACCATACGTTCGCTGAATTTTCTGGCACATATGGTGCAGTATCAAGTTTTTTTGGCAGAAAGCCCTGGGGTTGGCCCCAAAACAACCTGACCCCCCCCCAAGAAGTCAGAACCTCTAGATGTTCTCCAGTCAGGCCTGGACGTAGGAAAACACATTTTACGGTCTTCCTATGACTCTGTGGACACCGCAGCTGGGGCAGCAACCACCGGTGTCTGCCTGAGGTTATACTTCTGGCTCAGGGTTTCTGGCTTCAGACAGGACCTCCAGGAAGCCGTTCTGGATTCTCCTTTCCATGGGTCTGTGCTATTCGGAGAGGACTCTGAGAAAATTATCACAGGCCTTCAGGACTCAGGCAAAGCGGTCCAATCCATGTATCAGATGTACGAGTCAGAACCACACCCAGCAAGACAAGCCTTTTCGTCGCCGCGTGGGTCATAGATCCAAGGGGCAACAAGCAAGACGACCCTTTAAGCGCAAGGCCCCCTCACAGTCTTCAGGTGCCATGGGACCTTGGAATGCTAAGTCCTCCCAGGTCACCCTGCCCACTCCTGCAGCCTCTGCCTGACTCCCTGCCCTATCCTCCCCCGCCCCCAGCAGAGTCCCTGGGGGAAGCAGTAGGGGGTCGATTCTCTATTTAGAGGGATGGACCAGAGTAACATTAGATGCCTGGGTCCTTCAGATAGCAGAGAAGGGACATGCGCTGGAGTTCATGCAGATGCCCCCAGACAACCTTCCAGTCCCTTCCACCTAGAATCTGTTTCCCCCTTCCCAGTGGGGGATGGGTTCTATTCCCACTTCTTCTTTGTCCCCAAGAAGACAGGGGATTTCCGTTCCATCCTAGACCTAAGCCTCCTTAACAACTACATTGAGTACAAGAGGTTCAGAATGGTGACCCTGCAGAGTCCTCTCCCCATGCTTCATTTTTTTTTTCCGACTATTTTTCCATCCTGTCGCGGTCCAAGGAGCCTCTCTCGGGCATCCAGGCGGATCCTGCCCTGCCCGAAGTCCGCCTGTCTGAGCCTCCTCTCTCCTGCCCTTTACCTCACAGCGGGCACCCCTGGCTTAATCCCTTCAGGGTGGGGCCACCCCTCCTCTATGAGCGCACTTGTATACATAGACTACAGCTGCGGGCGATGGCCCGGGCGGAGGAACTGAAAGGCCAGACAGGATGGGGTCTGGTGCCGTCGCCTACCCCATGGACTGGGTTTTCCTCTGTTCTTGAGTCCCCCCCCCCACCATGCGTGGTGCACGCCCCGATGCACTGGCGCATGGCAACCCTGCCTGCATCGGCCACGCTGATCACGTGCTGCCCGGCCTGCTGCAGTGCCCCCTGGTCTCCCCCAGGGGCCACTAGCACGCCGGGCTGTCCCATCCGTCCCGGGTAGGAGAGCATCACAAGGGCACTCAATCTTTAACCGTCCCCCACTGACCCCAGCGATGCCCGAGCTCACTCCCAAACCCAGGTCGCCGGCGTAGCACGAGGGTGGCATCCAGCACCTCAACCCTCAGCGCCACTGGGCCAGCACCCCATGCTTCATTAAGGAGATTGGCTGTGTTCTCTCAATATGCAGGACACCTACCTCCATATCTTGGTACTCCTGGCCCGCAGAAGCTTCCTGCAGTTCTCCTTCCAAGGGAAGCATTACCAGTTCCAGGCCTTGCCCTTTGGCCTTTCCTCAGCACCGCGTGTTCACAAAGTGCCTTGTGGTGGTGGCTGTGACTCTCAGAAGACGGGGCCATTACTTCTACCCCTACCTGGACGACTGGCTTCTGACAGCCCCCAACAGGGATTGGCCACTGTCCACCCTGTTAGAAACCTTCCAGATCAAGGATCTAGGCATCACATTGAACATCACAAAGTAGTCCCCTTGGCCCAGCCAACGTCTGCAATACATAGGGGCCATTTTGGACACTTCACAGGGAAAGGCCTTTCTTCCCCCCAACAGGGCAGCCCAACTTCGAGCACTGGCTCAGAGGGTCTCTTCTTCCTGCCAAGTTCCGGCCTGGACTATGCTCCAGCTACCCGGCCACATGGCAGGATCTATAGTGATGGTCCCATTAGCACGACTATACATGAGTGTTCCTCAATGGACTCTGAGTTCAGTGGGATGGATGAGCAGACAAGCTCGATCAGCCCATTCTACTCTCCAAAGCAGGGACTCAGATCCTTTCTTGGTGGCTGATTCCTCTCAGTTTGGAGCTGGGAGTGCCCTTTCAGAAGGGCCCTCCACAAAAGATCTCAACAATAGATGCATCAGATCTAGGATGGGGTGCCCATCTTCGGGATTGACAAACCCAGGGTTCCTGGTTTCCAGTGGAATGGAGCCAGCATATCTACGTCCTGGAGATGAGAGCAGTTCTTTATGCTGTCCAGGTGCTCCAAACAGACCACCTTCCAGGGCCTCTGTTGATTGACGGACAACATGTCCGTTGTCTTTTACATCAATAAATAAGGGGGGACCCACTCCTATCCTCTCTGTTGGGAGGCTATGAGGGTGTGGTTTTGGGCCATAGACCATGGTCGACCCCTTTACTGCAGTTCGTGTTCTAGAAGTCCAGAACACCTTGGCTGACAGACTCCGATGATCTCTGTCGAAGGTCCACGAGTGGGAGCTCCTACAGTCCATAGTGGAGGACCTGTTCAAAAGATGGGCATGTCCAGAACTGGATCTCTTTGCGTCCCCGTCCAGCGCCAGATTGCCCAGTTTCTGCTCACTAGATCCAGAGCCTTGTGTTTTCTGGTGAGACACATTGTTCATTTCCTGAACAGGGAGATTTCTATATGCCTTTCTTCTACTCCAAAGAGTCCTCCTCAAACTCCAGGCAGAGAGTACAGACATGATTCTAATTGCCTTACTCTGGCCCTGCCAGATTTGGTTCCTGCTACTACAGCAGCTCGCTGTGGAACCTCTGATTCCCCTGCCTCTGTCCTCATACTTGCTATCCCAGGAGCAGGGTGCCCTGATCCATCCAGATTCCTGGCTCCTACTGATATAGTCACGACCCACTTCAGAGTTTCCTTGAGGGTCGCTGAGGTCTTGGTTGTGGCTCGAAAACCTTCCACTAAGGCTACTTGTGCCATGAAATGGAAGCGTTTTCTGTCTGTGGGCTTCCGTCCCCGGCCTGGACCCATTCACTTGTCCAGTCAACTCTATCCTGGAGTACCTCCTTTCCCTCTCAGACTCCGATCTCTGCAGTTCTTCCATTAAGGTGCACCTTTCGGCAATTTCAGCCTATCATGTACCTGTGGAGGGCAAATACATTGCCCAACTGGAATTGCCCCGCACCTTTCTGCTTGGCATGCTGCATTTAAAACCCTCCATCAGGGACCCTGTTCTCCCATGGGATCTTTTATTTTTGTTAGAGAAGCTCACCCTGCCCCTTTGAGCCCAACCGCAGATTGCGAGCGTCGCTTTCTGTAGTGCAAAGCGTTATTTTTAGTTGCTGTTACCTCGGCTCGGATTATTTCCAAGCTTCGGACTCTGATGTGTAAAGAGCCCTACTTGGTTTTTCACAGGGACAGGATGTCTTTGAGAACTAATCCTAAGTTTCTTCCTAAAGTGGTGTCCGAGTGTACCCTCAGTCTGGACATCCACTTACCTGTGTATTACCCGGAATATGCTAATCATGGGGGAAGCCCTTCTGCACACCCTCGACATATATACATATAGAGTACTCCATTATTGCGTCTGTCATAGTGGGGTGTGGGAGAAGGACACATCAACAACAGAAGTGAGGTACAGGCACACCAATGTGTGATTTTATTTAAAACAAAACACTTCAGCAAAATGAAAAAAATAAATTAAGTAAGCTCATATAACACAGTTAGGACTTAGAGCTTCAGTCCCACTCTCTGTGTGTCCTCAACCTGCACTCAGGTTGAACTGATCTGCTAACTAGACCAAAGGACTGATTTTTATACAAGAAAAGTCACATGATGATAGGCTCCACCTCCTAGTCTAATACAACAATATTTCCTGGGCTAAAACAATAAGAAAAATTAAAGATTGAACAAAGGAAATCATGGGGGTTAATAATCCTCTATTAATTTATAGACAATTTTATTATGTATTTAAATCATTCCTTTACTTGAATGCTCTCTGTAACCCTGCCCACTCAGCAAAGATTGACAGTTTGTCCCTTTAAAAATGTCAGTAGTGTGGGGCACTGGTCCCTAAGGAAGGACCAGCAGATCATCACTAGGGTAATCTCCTTAGTCCCTCTTCATAAATTAGGCATGACTTAATTCACTATATATTTCATATACAAAACAAGGGGAGAATAAAATGAATGTGTACACAAGGGAGAGGCCGAGCATGACTAACTAGCCTTAGAGAGCTAATAATGAGAGCCACTGAGTGGTGGGGAAAGAGTGTAATATTCAGACACGATGTTTTTCTTAAAATGCAACCCAGGGTAGCTTCTGACCTCTTATACTGTTCCAGAAGTGCAGAGAGATAACACTATGATTACATTTATGCCATACAGAAGGAGCAGGGCAGACACAGGGCAGAAAACATCCAAATCTTGCTGCTATTACTATAGCAAAGCTCCATGTTACTGCTTGCTTCTCTTCATGGCGAAAACTCTGAGCGGCTGTTTGGCACCACAGGCAGAGCTGTCACTCAGCTCTGCAATGCCAAATCCTCAGCACATAAATCTGCAGTTTTATTTGACATATTTGACTCTTTAACAGAACATTTCTTTTCTAAGACACAGTGCTGCCGTGGGGGGCAACCTGGTGACCGTCCAAGAGCTTGTTGCCTCCTTGAACAAAAAGGCATAAGAAATGCCTGGTTTTCTCTGTGACAAAACAGAGAAGGATTTCAGGGGTATAGCGCTGAACGCACAGCTGCAACTTAAAAACAGCAGCTCTGTAGCATTATGGCATCTCGCAGCTTCGTGCTGGAGTAACCTAGGCTACCAGGGGAAACGGGACTCAAACGTGGTAGAATTACAGCTCCTTTAAGACAGCCAGCTATTTCAGCAGGATTTGAATCATGCTGAGAGCATCCTGAATGGCAGGGAGACAAAGTTAGAGGGACTGGAAGGAAACGGAAAATAAGGCAGGAGAGAAGGAGTGTAGGTGGTCAGCCAACAGAACAGAATAAGAAAGGATAGGAAATGAAACAGATGGTGTTGCAACAGACTTTTGAGTGGGAAGAAAAGAAGATAGGATAGGGTCCCTCTCAACCTTTCCAACCTTTCCTCCCATGCTGGGGGGGAGGACAGCTGTACCACATTCAGAAGTCCGAACAGCTGTTCCTCCTCTTTGCCCCAAGGACCTTGGGCACACCAGTGGCTAAACTGACACTATCCAAGTGGCTAGGGAACTGCATCACCTTTTACTACAACAACACGGCAAACCCTTACCAGGCTTGGATAAGGGTCACTCCTCCAGAGGGGATGCTGCCTCGTTCGCTTCCCTCCGGAATGCCTCGGCATCAGACGTGTGCTGCTGCTACCTGGAGCATACTTTTGTAAGGCGCTATAGCTTGGACATTGCCTCTCAGCGAAGAGCAGGCTTTGGCCTTCCTGTCCTCCAGGAACTCTTCTCATGAGGGCTCTTGCTGTCTTTGGCACCTGCACCCTTCTGACCAGGGTCTCTTCTGTACTGCTTGGTACTCAGTCCTTATTGTGTAGCCTACTGCAAGAGATCCAGCTTGAAGTAAGATAGTACAGTTATGAAAGAACTTACCATAACAGTAGATCTTCGAGAAGAGCTCTTGCAGCAGGCGCTGCTTTTGTTACCTCCTTTCCCCTGGTTGCTTTGCTTTCTTTATTTGAGAATAGTGGAACCCCCTTGGTTCTCTGATTCTTATTGCTTAGTCTGGTCTCTGGTGGGAGAACTGAGGTGGGGCTGGGGACTGCCCCCTTTATACCATTGGCTCTGACGTCAGGGGGTGGTCCCCACTACACAGTGCTAGCTAGAATTTTACCGTGAGGTCCTAGTGCATGGCAGCATAGTCCTTATTGTGTAGCCTGCTGCAAGAGCTGTTTTTTGAAGATCTGCTGTTACGTTAAAGTTCTTACATAACTGTACTTTACATGTGTTAAGTTTAGTGGAACATTTATAGGGTTCGGTGTTTTTTCTTTCCCCCTTTTCAGTGCTTGTACAGTAGTTTGGGGGGCAAACTCTTAGAATTGTGGTATTATGGGGCTCGAAATACTTCCCTCTTATTTGGAAGGCTGATTCCTGGTGTGAAGGGATTCTGCATGGTTGATAGTTTCTTGTCTGCAACTGTGGTATAGGTTGAGCACCCAACAGCTCCTTGATATACTGATGCACCTGTATAATTACTGTCATCGACATCATACAGCTGAATTAGCCAGTGTTACTGGACTCTCCCACCTGGATGGAAAGTGCATTCTAATCTTAATTAGTATTACTTAAATTTCTCTCTCGCCAATACAGTTCTTTGTAAGATGTGGTTTGGGGTGAGGCACTCAGTTGTGGGGACTGTGAGGCACTCTTCTCCAAGGAAGTGCTCTGGAGCAGGGGGCACTACCCCTTCTGCAGAACCATAGTAGAGCTCCATGCTCAGCTGGTAGCAGCCAGGATAGAAATTACCCAGTTACACACTCGGCTCAGCAGGGGCCTAACCCCCTCACCCCCACTCTCCCAGAGACCCAGTGGTTGCGGAGGGTGGAGAGTGGTGGGGCAGGGGAGGGAGAGAAGGGGCAGCCTCAAAGAAGTTTTTCAGTCCAGTTACATACAGATGGGGAATTGCTTTGCACCCCTAGAGGAGGCACAAGCTCCTTACAACATAGGTGAGCCCTCTGAGTTAGTCTCAGGTGACGGGTCAGACAGCATGTTGGCACCCAAGGAGGGTAAGACTGTAAAGAAGGTCCTAGTTATCGGGGACTCAATGATTAGAGGTATGGACAGCGTGCTGGGGTGGGGGCAAATGGAGGAGGGTTAGTCCGATGTCTGCTTGGAGCATCAGCCAACTTGGACTTGCATAGAATAGGGAGGATGGTGGAGAGGACAGGGGGAGCTGGGAGTGCTGGTGTACCCAAGTACCCACAGTCTGGACAACCAGTCAGTAGAGGCAGTGAAGCAGAGCTTCCGTAGATTGGGGTGCAGATTGGTGCCACACTCTGCTTCCCTGGCCTTCTCCAAAGTCCTCCCTGTGTGGGCGAGGTGGAAAGGTAGGATAGGATTGGGGTACTGAGATAGTGGAATTCAGTAGTTGGCTGAAGGGGTGGTGTCGCGACATGGGGTACCACTTTGTAGGGGATTTCTGGGACAGATGACTCTTCAAAGGTGAGGGGCTTCACCTGACAGCAGAGGGGACCAATGCAGTGGGGCAGAAGTTTGATGTCTATTTCAGGCATTTAAACTGATTGCAGGAGAGTCCAGGTCTACAGGATCTACAGTGGAGGGTGAGCAGAAGGGGATCCAAGATGGTACTCCCCCACACCTAGGGGATGGTAGCAGAATACAGGGTACAGGGAACACTGTAGGGTTACGAGAGTAAGGGGGGGCAGTTTTGAGAGGAAAAACTGCAGGGGGAGAAACCATAGCAGGCAGATGGGCAGTAGCAGAGTCGAGGTGGGGTTAAGTGGAAGTGAGTATGCATTAATGCCAGGAGCTTGTAGAACAAACATAATGAGCTCCAGCCAATGTTGGCAGGCACTGGGGTGCACCTTGTGCCCACCACAGAAACATGGGCCACAGATAATAATGACTGGGTGGTGGCAGTCTCTGGATATATATTATTCAGGTGATATCAAAGGACAGGTAGAGTGGAGGTATCACCCTCTATGTTTGGGAGGGCATTGAAGTGACTGAAGATAGGGACACTAGAGGTAAAGATGGGGAAATGGAGTCTATATAGGTGCAATTCACGGTGGCCTCAGGCAGAAAAATAAGATTACAGGTAGTCTGTAGGCCCCCGGGTCAAGGGGAAGAAAGAGAAAAAGAACTTGGGGAGGAATTTAAAAGAGGGGTAGCAAAGAGGGAGGCGGTATTGGTGGTGGGGGATGTAAACTTGCCAGACTTTGATTGGGAGGTCCTGGTGGCCAAGAGCACCAGGAGCTGGTCACTGCTGGATGCCTTTCAGGACTGTCTGCTTGTACAGCTATTTAAGGAACCCACCAGGCAGTCTGCAGTCCTAGATGTGGTACTGTCCAACACAGAGTTCGTGGGTGCTGTGAAAGTGGGGGAACCACTAGGGAATAGTGACCAGAGCTCTGTGTGGTTTGAACTAGCCCTAGGGGCTGATAAGCCGCACTCAAAAACTGAAGTCCTTGAATTTAGAAGAGTGGACTTCAGTAAGATGAGGGACCTGATCAGGGAGACGTTAGTAGGAGTGGGGGGCATAGGCAGGGTGGAGGAGAAATGGAAGGCAATCGAGGGAACGATCCTTGAGGCATTGGAAGACGGGCGTGAAAGCAGTGACAAAGAAAAATAGGTCGAAGAAACTACTGTGGTTCTCATCTAGAGTCAGGGAAGTGGTCAGTGCCAAAAAGAGGGCCTTTTATAAATACAGGAGTAAGCAAGGAGAGGCAGAATGGGAGGAATATCTTCAGGAAACCAGGGAGGCCAACAGGAGGACCATCCGGGAGGCAAAAGCATATACAAACCTGTACATTATGGAGGGGATGAAGAATGAAGAAAATTTTTTTTTTTTTTTTAGATATATTAGCAGAAAACCTAAGAAGGAGGGGGAATCACACATCTGGTGGAGGGGGGTAGGGTGATAGAAGAAGATGGGCAAAAGGCTGCCGTTCTGAATATTTTTGCTCAGTCTTCACCAAGGAGGAAGGCGGGCCTCTGCCTGAGAGCAGCATCAAAGCAGCCTCAAAGGGAATCCCAGAAAGGAGTCGGCCAGTGTTTACTAGGGAAAAAGTCCTGAAGGGACTGGCAGCCCTCAAGATTGATAAGGCCCTGGGTCCATATGGGTTGCACCTGAGGATATCTCAGTCAGTGCCCCAGTCCCAGTCTCTCACGCAGCCCCTCCTGGTTCAAGAGTGCAGGACTGCATTATATTATTATTGCCCTCCTACTCTTATCGGCTGGTGACATAAACTCTAATCTTGGCCCAGCTCAACCATTCCCTGTGGATAGACCTGAACATCACATCTCTCAGCTCTTCCAACTGACCTTAAATTACTACACATCGGTATACGTAGCCTCCTCCCTAAAGTAGTCTTGCTACAGCCACTGGTGGCTACGCTCAACCTGGATATAATAATAATAATAATTTCTGAATCCTGGCTAAACAAAAATATCTGCAACTCTTCTCTGACTCTCCCTGGCTTCACCATATCGTGACAGGACCGGCTTAGGCGAGGAGGCGGTGTAGCTATCTATGTCTCCTCTTCCATCCAATTCACTTCCATCTTTTCTAGTGCAATACCTAAAGCTTACGAGGCTTTGCTGTTGTAACTCTCTCTCTCCCCTTCTCTAAACCTATCTTTGTAGCAGGTGCCTACTGCCCCCTGGCTGTCAAGCCAAAATTGCTACTGACCTCATAGCCACCATAGCTAGTTACTCTTCTGCTGGTTAATTACATATTATGGGCGACTTCAACATAAACTGGTCCACCATACCTAGCAAAATGCTAAATGCTATACATGTGCTCAACCTAACCCAAATTATCCAAGATCCAACTAGGCTAAGACGGGAAACCACTCCCTCATCGACTGGGCCCTTACCACTCACCCATAGGGTCATTAAATCAGGTACCCTAGCAGATGCCTTCAGTGACCATAGCATGACTTTCCTGGTGCGCAGAGTTCACAAAGTCAAAGTCCCCTATAAAACTCTACAAATCCGTTCTTACAAATCCCTGAACATTGCCCTGCTTCTATACAATTTGACCAACACTAATTGGACACCCATATCTGCTGCCAGCAACCTAGATGATGCAGCCAAATACTTCAGAGACCGATTCCTTGAAGTCTGGAACCAACATGCACCGTTATGCCGGGTTCACATCCGAGGAAACCACCTCCCCTGGATCTCTCCAGAACTCATTGCTTGCCAAAGGGCGCATGATGCAACCTGGAAGCTCCGTAAAAGCACAATGCTTCTTAAAGATTACGAAGCCTACTGCGTCCTCAGAAACAAATGCACAAAAGCCACTCGACTGGCCAAAGTGGAATACTTCAGCTCTACCTTTAACAATAATATAAATAACCCATCAAAATTCTGGAAGGTAATTCACTCTCTTTTCTTCCCTCAGGCTCCCTTCCCCTCCTCCAAATAAACAATACTGTCATCTCTGACCACCCTAGCATTGCTGCATCTTTCAACTCGCATTTTACCTCATGCGCTTCTGCCCTGTTAGGCTCCCTCCCAACCATTAACCAGCCGACCTCCGCATCTACTAGAAGTTCACCAGCCCCCCTCGTTTTTTCTTTCTCTAAAATCCTGACAACTGACATGCTGACGGCCTTGGAAGCCCTTAACCCGAGCAAAGGTAGCTCCCCTGATGGATTGGACCCAAAGTTACTAAACCTATCTGCCTCAGCCATTGCTACCCCACTGACTGCCCTTCTCAATCTGTCATTTCAATTGGCGGAAATTCCCCTGGATTGGAAACATGCAATCATCCTCCCTCTTCCAAAGGGTGGCGGCGACTCCTCCCCCAAGAACTACTGCCCTATATCACTCCTCCCAACTTTAGCCAAACTACAAGAACATCTAGTCCTTGACCAACTATCCTCGTACCTCTCTGACATTAATTTCTTCACCCATTATCAATCTGGGTTCCATAAACACCTCTCCACTACTACCTCGCTACTCCGAATCACCGATGCCATCCTGACAGGCATGGACTGCGATCACATTACCACTGCCATTTTTATTGATCTTGCTAAAGTTTTTGACACTGTATCCCACTTCCTCTTGCTGTGCTCCCTCTCATCTGCCGGGTTGTCTGAACACGCCATAAAATGGTTCAGCTCGTACCTTAACGGCTGTTCACAGTCTGTAAAAATATCCAACTACATCTCCCCTTCTCTACCCATATGCTCTGGTGTCCCTCAAGGGTTCCATACTTGGCCCGATTCTCTTCTCCATATTTCTAAACGACCTGCCATCCGTCTGTATCTCATCTTCTATACATATGTATGCTGATGACACGGTTCTTTTCTCCACAGGGTCCTCACCTGTGGATGTCGCCTCCAGGCTACAAAGTGATTTCAATAATGTCCAGAGCTGGTTTCAATCTCACCAACTCTAAACGCCAAGAAAACTGTGTCCATGACATTCGGCACATGTCAGAAACTGTCAAAGCTCCAATCTGCCCCCTCCTCCTCTACCCTCGATGGGGCAACTATAATTGCCACCGAGTCGTTCAGGTATCTGGGCGTTTGGCTGGATCAACATCTCACTTTCTCGGCCCACATAGATGCCATAATTAAAAAGCTTCGCCCCAGACTCGGTGCCTTATATAGAAACCGCTCCTGCCTCCTGCCCCAAGCAAGACGTGAACTGATCCAAAAAATGATCCTCCCGATTTTTGACTATTGCGATATTGTCTATTGCTCTGCTTCTGCCACCTCCCTAGCTAACTTGGATACTCTCTTCAACTCCTTCTGTCGGTTTGCTCTGGATGCACCTCCCCTTACCCACCCCTGTCACCTGTACTGAGCTTTAGCCTTCCCTAACAAATAGGCGACTGCACCACTGCGCACATTTCATCTCTTAAGTCCTGGTTTGGTACACTCCCTCCCTATCTAAATTCCCTAATCTCCTCCCAACCCACTCCTTCTTGACTTCTAAGATCCCACGACCACAGAACTCTGACTGTTCCCTGGAGATCCACCTCTAGTGGACAGGCCTCCTCCTCCTATCATTTCCCTAAACTGTGGAATGAGCTTCCTACACAAATCCCATCCTCTTCCTCACCTGGCTCATTAAACCAAGCTCTACATAACTTCCTTTCTGTAAATTGCACTTGCCCCTAGCCCCCCCTTTCTTGTCTCACACCCTGTCTGATGCCCTGTTTGCCTAACTACAATCCATATTGATGCACTTATAGTCTCGGAGCCTATCCTGGCTCCAGTTGTGTATGGTTGCTTCTTATCGTCTCTCTCTCTCTCTCTCTCTCTGTAGTGGTCTGTCTCCTTAGCCTGCTGACCTAGCCCTGGGCCCTGGCTCGCTTCTCTACCACTGTGCTACCTCTCCATCACTTATTTGCTCTGTGTCTTTTTAATCTGAAGTGTGTAAGGCCATAGGTCCCATTTGCCGTTACATTATCGTGATTTTGTCACACCACTAGTTCATAGCTACTAGATTTTAATCTACTCTACCCTGCAGTTATTTGCTGTTCTTGTTAATGTGTTGTTCATTCACAACCTTTGTTTTTTATGCTATTGTATAATGTATGCTTGCTCAGTGATACTATGTAACTCCCATCACACTTTCCCCCAGGTTGTACCGGGAGACGAGCAACTTGTTGTTCAGTGTACTTTACCTGGTGAAACTTTTCAATAAATAAATACTGATGGAGTTAGCAACCGAACTGGCACTGACTGAGCTGTTCAGCAGCTCACTTAGGACTGGGGAAGTCCCAGTGGATTGGAGGTTAGCAGATGTAGTGCCGCTACATTGGAGGAGGGGGACAGGGAGCAACCAGGGAATTATAGGCCTATTAGCCTGACTTCCATCATGGGGAAACTGATAGAACTCCTGATTAAAGAGGACCTTGTAGTATACCTGGAGAGCAATGGACTCCAGGATGATAAACAACATGGTTTTGTTGCAGGAAGGTCTTGTCAGGAAGACTAGGTTTGCTGGCATAAAGCACCTAACTTCACCTGAGCCCTTTTCTTCTAGGGTTTGCGTGAAAGGACAGAGCAAGGAGAAACATTAAGGCTTCTTTTGGCTAAGCAGAGTTACTGTTGTGTTACTATTTTGTTTTGTGCTTACAGGTTGTACAGTTTACTAGTTTACTGCTTTATTTTTCTCTGATTGAAATTGTTTTTTGCAGGGTATATTTTCTTTTAAATTGTTGTGCAGGTTGTCTTGTTGAAAGGAAGGAAGGAAAACGCTCACTGGGGTGGTGGGTCAGAGCTGTAGCTGATTTGTTTTTGGAGGACACAAGCTTGGAATCCTCCTTCCCCACCCATGGACCACCAGGGCCACTGCCTTATTGGTTGCCAAGAAAGAGGAGCAGTTGGACCACAGTGGGCTCAAGGAGGGTGAGGGTGGTGGATCAGAGGCGCATCCCTCCAGTTGTACCTCTCCACAATTCATACGCCATGCTGGCAGAGCGTGGTTCGTTTATGGAGGCACCCACAGTGGAGACCAAGGAGGATGCTGGGAACCTCCACAAAGGAGACCCAGAGGAGGGTGGCATGAGACCCCACAGGGGAAGGAAAACAACTCCTGGTGGGGACTCAGTCTTTAGATGGGTACAACTGGGGGTGGAGGTAAGGTGCTTGCCTGGTGCCATGGTTGGGAGGGACAGGATGCGAATCATCAGGATCGCAGGAGCAGTGGCATGGGAGAGAGAGAGAGAGCTGGACATCATTGTCCACCTAGGGACAAATGACTTGGCTGGGAACGGGATCAGAGCAGTGCAGGAGGAGTTTGTAGATTGGGGAGGGGCCTTAGACAAGTAGCACATGCACAGTAACCTTCTCGGAGGTGCTGCCTGTTTATGGCATGGGTGAGGCTAGGGTACTCTGCACCATGGGATTCAATGAATGGTTGAAAAACTGGTGCAGAGCTAAGGTTTTGGTATCATTGGGGACTGGGGTCCACCTGGAAGGATGCAGGCCTATACTGGCACAATGCTGTGCATCTGTCTGGAAAGGGAACCAGGATCCTAGGTGACAGGTTTAAATGCTTCATTGGCAAGCATTTAAACTAGCCAAGGGGGAGGCACTGAAGAGAAGCAAGGAAATCTCAGCCCTCCCCCACACACACCCACACAAAACAGGATAGCTAGTGCGGTAAACACTAAGGTAGAGAAGTTGATGGGGAGCAAGACACGGGTCAGTGGAGAAAAATGCAAAGACAGTAGGGACAGGGATGGGGCAAAAAGGGGTAAGGGTATCAAAAAATGGAGGGTAATGAGTACCAGTGCACGTAGTCTGAGTAACAAGCTCCCTGAACTAGTGGCCTTGATGGAAGAGGGACACCTGGATATCGTGGCAGTCATAGACACATGGCACACAGAGGACCATGACTGGGATGTCAACATACCATGGTACACAATCTACAGGAAGGACAGGGAGGGTAAAAGAGGAGTAGTAGCTCTCTATGTAAGGGAAGGGGTCAAAGCAATGAAACTAAAGGGTAAATAGGGAGGAGAGGAGGTACTGTGGGACAACCTAGAGACAGGAAATGGCACCACAATCTGTACGGGAGTTGTATACAGACCCCCATCTCAGAGGGAGGAAATGGACAAGGAAATTATAGAAGGGGGAGGTATTGTTGATGGAGGATCTGAATATGCCAAATGTTAACTGGAGCACCTTTGCTGCAGCCACATCCAAGATTAGGGTAATTCTCGATGCCCTACAGGGGGTATGCCTCAGACAGCTAGTGTTGGAACCGAGTGAGGAGGGAGCAGTCTTAGACCTGGTGTACTCAAATGGGGACAGAGAGAAGATCTTGGATTTAGACATGGGTAGCCATCTGGGAACAAGCGACCCCCAAACAGTGTGGTTCACAATAAACACAACCATAGAATCAAGTGACACAAAGATGAGGGTATTGGACTTTAGGAGGGCTGACTTTGGCAAAATGAGGGAGTGTCTCAGAAAAGCACTAGCAAATGGGCAAGAAGGTGGGATGGAAGAACAATGGGGAAAAATCAAAGCTGCCATCACAGAGGCAACAAGTCTTTGTGTGAAGCAAATAAAACGAAGGAAAAAACACTATGGTTCTCAAAAGAGGTGGCGGGGAAGGTTAGGGAGAAAAGACAGCATTCAGGAAGTATAAGGAAACACAGAAGGTGCAGGACAGAGAACTGTACCAGTTAAAGCAGAAGGAAGCGAGGAAGGCAGTTAGAATAGCAAAGGCCCAAACCGAGGAAAAGATAGCCATCTCAGTTAAGAAGGGGGATAAAACCTTTAATAGGTACATTAGGGAGCGAAGAAAGACCAGGGGAGGGATAGTGAGGCTTAGTAAAGGTGGTGGGTGGGCAGAGGGTGACAGTGACACAGCAGAGATACTGAACGAATATTTCTGCTCAGTATTCACAAAAGAAGGGGAGGAGGAGGAGGTACTTATACCAAAATAATAGAAGCACACTGGATAAGGGGGTCGATTGACCAGTCCATTCACAGAAGAAAGGGCCCTGAAAGAATTAAAACTAAAGGTGGACAAAGCAATGGGGCCTGACAGGATTCACTCCAGAATTCTAAAAGAACTAAGAGGAGAGCTAGTGGCACCACTGACTACCCATTTTAACAAATCATGGGAGGAGGATTTGGTACCTAAGGACTGGAGGATGGCAGAGGTGATTTCCCCCCTTCACAAAAGTGAGAGCAAGACAGAGGCAGGAAACTACAGACCTGTTAGTTTGACCTCAGTGGTAGGGAAAATGGTGTAATCACTTCTGAAAGAAAGAACTGTTGAGTACGTAGAGGCCAGCGGGGCACAGAACCCAAGACAGCATGGATTCACAGCAGGGAGGTCATGTCAGATGAATCTAATAGATTTCTTTGACTGGGTAACCAAAGTAGTAGACCAGGGAGGGGCTGTGGTCGTGGCCTACCTAGACTTTAGCAAGGCATTTGGCACAGTCCCACACAAAAGATTAATAAACAAATTAGCCAGCCTGGGAGTGGGTCACAGGGTGGTAAGCTGGGTGAAAAATTGACTGGACAACAGGACGCAGAGGGTAATAGTAAACTGAGTCCACTCTGAAGAAAGGGAGGTTACTAGCAGGATACTGCAGGGTTTAGTGCTGGAGCCAGTCCTTTTTAATGTCTTTATAGGTGACATTGCAGAGGGACTGGAAGGAAAAGTATGCCTGTTTGCAGATGACACAAAGATCTGCAATAGGGTTGATGCACAAGGGGGGGTGGAAAGGACGAGAAGGGACTTGGCAAGGTTGGAGGAATGGTCAAAAGTATGGCAGCTTAGATTCAATGCAAAGAAGTCCAAAGTAATGCACCTGAGAAACAAAAACCCAAGGTTGAGTACATACACATTGGGGGGAGGGGGAGGTATTAATGACAACAAAAGTGGAAAGGGACCTGGGGTAGTCATATCAGATGACCTAAAGGTAAGCAAACAATGTGAGAAAGCAGTAAGGAGGGCTGAGGGGATACTGGGATGCATAGGGAGAGGCATCATCCGTAGAAAACAGGAAATTGTTATCCCTCTCTACAGACAGCTGGTGACACCCTATCTGGAGTTCTGCATGCAGTTCTGGAGACCCCATCTTAGCAAGGACATAGACAGGATGGATTCAGTCCAGAGGAGGGCCACTAAAATGGTGCAGGGTCTGCACCAGAAGCCATACGCAGAGAGACTAAAAGAGCTTAATATGTGTACCCTCGAGGAAAGGAGGCAGGGAGGACATGATAGAAACTTTCAACTACCTCAAGGGAATCAGAGTCTAAAAGGGTAATATCTTTCAGAAAGAGAGATGTGCAAGAACGAGGCACAATTTGTAGATAGAGGGATAATGACTCAGTGGCAACGTGAGGAAGTATTTTTTCACAGAGAGGGTGGTGGACTCATGGAATGGCCTTCCTGAGGAGGTTGGGGAAAAAACAGTGAGGGAATTTTAAGAATGCATGGGACAGACGTAGGGTAATTCTAGTGGGAGGTAGGAGGAAGTAGGCAGTTGGTAAAATTAGGATCTGCAGCTTATCTGATAGGTAGGGAAATGGGCAGACTGGGTGGGCCAACAGTCCTTCTAACCCCTGTAATACTTGGGTATTCCTAACTTTCTGCAGTGTTCCTTTAAGCCAGAACTGCCCGGAGAGGATAGAACACATGCAAATGATGGAACTCGTTGCACGTGACAATTATTCAAATGCTGCCTTGAACTTAACTGCTTTAGTTCTAAAACCCCCTTAGATTTCACTCTCTGCCTGTCAAGTGTAGTTGCTCGGAATTCCTCTCCTCAACTTCTACCTGTGACATGAAGAAACGTATAAATATGTATATGTATCTTTTTTCTTTCATTTGTTGCCTTTTACTTATTATTTTTAACTAAGCCTTAGTTTTAGTGTTATTTTAGGTATTTTTATTGGTTCCTTCCGGTTATTTTAGTTATTTTTGGTGTTTCCTGACTAAAAAACCCTGCTAGTTTAGTTTAATTTTACTTAACATTTTTTATTTTAGTAACTGCTTTATCAGTTACTGAACTGATAACTTTGGTTCACTTTTTCCTCAGTTCCCAGTTCCCATCAGTTCCAGAACCAACCGCAACCGCTAAATATTAGATGTAACTTTTAGGTTATTTAGTGGTTTACATTTTTATCGGTTCCCGATAAAATGTCAGAAAAACCTAAAAAGAAAACCGGTGAACCTGGTTTTAAAAATTGTACTGATTGTGGGGAAGTGTTTACTACGGCAGACTAGCACAGTTTGTGTGTTGCCTGCCTTGGCTATGATCACCTGAAGGAAGATTGTGATATTTGTAAAACCTTCCCAGAGAAAACTGTGGAGAAATGCCTGGAACAGCTGAAGAAAAAAACTTCCTCCAGCTAAGGGTCCCTGAGGCTCTGACCAGCTGACATCTTCTTCTGTGGGTAAAACCACTGCAGTGACTCATTCAACCCATGAAACGGGTGATAAAATTACCAAGAGGCCTGCTGAACCAGCTGACTCCCCAGTTCCCTCAAAAAAGACTAAGAAAATAAAGCACACAGAACCCCTAACTGGAAAAAAGGGGACTTCTGTGGGGGCGCTGGCTGTTCCTTCTCCTCAAGAAATAGCACAGGCTTTTACAGTGGTGCAAGCCTTGCAAGGCCTTTTCTCCGCTGACCAGCAGCCATCTTTACAAGCCCCAGCTGGACAGGCTGGCAGTTCAGACAAATCCTCATTTGTTGAAGAGGAGAAGTATGGTGAGTGTGAAGATGAGGAGGAACCCATTGAATCTGAGGTTTCCCCTGAGCAGGATTTTGGTTCTCCTCCTAGAACCATTGAGGATTATTCCTCACACTTTACTTTTGTTAGAAGACTAGCTGATGCCTTTGACATCACCACATGTGAGGAAATTGTAGGTGAGGAGGAGGAGGTGGAATACCTCCAAATGATGGGGTTAACTTCACAAAAAAGCTCCTCTTACCAGTGAATGAATTCTTCAGAGAAGAAGCTTTGAAGATTTTATACACTTCTAACTCTGTCCCCCTCCCCCAACCCCGATAAGAGGCTGGACAAGAAATTCCAGTTGGACAGGGAGAGTGTAGAGTTTTTGTTTTCCCACCCTGACCACCAGGGGGAGGTGCAGGCGGCAGCCTCTGACATGGCTAAAGTGCCCCTGGCTTCTCACCCACCACAAAAGGAGTCCAGAAAAATTGACAGTATGGCCAAGAAGAGGTATCTGTCCGCTTCCTTGGCCATCAGGCAGGCTAATTTTCAAGCCTATATGACTCAGTATCAGAAGTCATTACAGCAATCTGTCCTGGCTATGGCAGATAAGGCCTCATCACCCTTGTTGGATGACCTCGCAGAAACTGCTAAGTTTGACTTAGAAGCAGCCAAATATCAGTTTCAAATGGCGGCTGATACTAATGATACAGCAGCCAGGTGGATGGCCAATACTGTTGCCCAAAGGAAGTTCGCCTGGCTAAGAGCCACAAATCTTACCCAGGACACTCAAACAAAGTCTATGGATTTCCCCTCTGGAGGATAATTCCCTTTTTGGAGAGACAACAGTGGCTTATATGAAGAAGGTAGATGAGTACAAAGTCACCTTCAAAAGTATCTCGGCCAAAGAGAGAGCCTCTCCATCCATCAGGCCCTATGTAAGGGGAGGCAGGAGCAGGTCCTTTCACAGCAGGCCCATTTTTCCAGGCAATGGCTGCACCCTGATACCAACATATCCCCAGCAGGGGTAATTCAGAGGTAGGGGCAGAAGGGGCTCCAGGTGGGGATCTCAAACCCAGCCTCAGCCCCAGGCTAAGCAAACACCCTGGTGTGTTTTCACAAGCTGCCTCCTCTATAGCTGTCTGAGGCAGGCTGCTTCACTACCTCGCAAAACATCACCACAGACAAGTGGGTCCTGGGGGTAGTGAGTCAGGGACCATCTTTGAGTTTCAAAATCCATTCCTATTCTGAGAACCAGAGTGTTCAGACCATCCTCCATCGCAGAAAAGAAGCTGCTGGAGGCAGAAGTTCTAACCCTGCTGCTGTCAAGGGCAGTGTAACCTGTTCCAGCTCAGCAGAAAACAAAGGGGTTTTACACAAGGTATTTCCTTACCACAAAGAAAAATGGAGAGTGGCGGCCTATCTTAGACCTCGGGGTTTTAAACAAGCATTTGACAAAACCAAAGTTCAAAATGGTAACATTGGCATTGATTCTGCCAACACTCCAAAAAGGAGACTGGCTGGCATCACTGGACCTAAAAGATGCTTATTTCCACATCCCCATAAGGGAGTCTCACAGAAAATACCTCCGGTTCAGACTCCAATCAGGTTACTACCAGTTTTCATCCCTGCCATTCGGCCTCACATCAGCTCTAAGAGTGTTCACAATGTGCCTGGCAGTGGTTGTGGCACACCTTCGAAGGCAAGGTATCACAGTGCTCCCATATCTAGACGGCTGGTTGGTGGTGGGAAAATCACCAGAGCAAGTCAAACAGTATCTGCAGATCACCCAGAGGCTTCTGGAATCTCTGGGGTTCCTGATAAATCACAAGAAATGTATCCTACCTGCACAGGTGCTGCAGTTCATAGGAACAGAGATCAGTATCCTGCAGGGCAGTGCCTACTTTCCTTTAGACAAGGTAAGAAGTATCCAGTTAATTGCAAATTCCTTCAGCCTGCACAAGTCAAAAACTGCAAGGCAGTTCCTACAGCTTCTGGGCCACACATGGCTGCGGCCACAGGCACAGTCCAGGGCTCCACGTTCCAAGTGAGAGACATCTAATTCCACCTAAGGGCACACTGGTGCCAAAGAAGAGATTCCCTCTCAAATCTGATACCAGTAACAAAAACCTTGCTGCGAGCACTTCAGTGGTGGAAAGCGGAATGCAACCTAAGGGAAGGGGTTTCTTTTTAGCAGGAGTCTCCATCAGTTGTTCTTACAATAGATGCATCTCTACTGGGGTAGGGCACCCATTTGGGGCACCACACAACCCAGGGCACTTGATCAAGTGTAGAGTCACTCCAGCACATAGATCTGCTGGAACTCAGAGTGGTGTTTCTGGCACTAAAGACCTTTACATCACTAGTACAGAGAAAGGTGGTGCAGGTCAGAACAGACCATACCACTAAAATGTACTACATAAACAAGCAGGGAGGTACCAGGTTGGGTCCTCTCTGCACAGAAGCCATGAAAATTTGGAGCCTGGCATACTCCTTGGGAGTTTGCCTACAGGCAATCCATCTGCCAGGGAAGGGCAACACCCTCGCAGATGCCGAGTCGAATCATCCAGGACCATCATGAATGGACCCTGAACAGGCAAGTGGTGGAAATGATCTTCAGGTGGTGGTGCACCCCAGAGATAGACTTGTTCGCATTCCACAAGAACCACCACCTGCCACAGTACTGTTGCAGACCACCAGATCGGGGTGCACGCCCCCTGGATGGTGTAGCTCTGAATTGGTCAGGGAAGCACCTATATGCTCTTCCTCCCCTCCCTCTGGTGTACAGGGTATTGCTCAAGCTCAGGTACCAGTCAGCATCAATGATCTTGATAGCACCAGACTGGGCCAGGCAGCCATGGTACTCTGCTGCTTTCCATGTCTGTAGCCAAGCCAATACACCTTCCTCGGAGGCACAGTCTGTTAACCTCCAACCAGAGGAGGCTCCTTTATCCGAACCTCAGGTCTCTCAAGCTCAAAGCTTGGCTCTTGAAGACCTAGAGCATGCAAGCTTGCATCTGTCTGAAAGTGTTTTAGACATTTTAAGAGGTAACAGGAAGCCTTCCACTAAGAAAACCTACACGTCAGAATGGAAAAGGGTTTCTATTTGGTGTTTAGCTAGAGAACTTGTACCAAAACAGGCTGGGGTTCCAGTTGTTCTTGATTACCTCTCTTATTTACATTCATTGGGTTTGCAGTCCAATACCCTCAAGGTCCACCTGGCTACAGCATCTGCTTACATATCAGCTGGAAGGAATGTGTCAATGGCTTCAGATCCTATCTTTAGGAGGTTCTTCAAGGAATTGGCCCATTTGGACCTCCCTCATAGGGAACTGGTGCCAGCATGGGACTTGAATGTGTGTATAGCTAAGCTTATGGGACCTCCTTTTGAGCCCATGTCTTCTGCACATTTGAAATGCCACTTGGAAAACAGTTTTCCTAGTTGCAGTGACTTGTGCAAGAAGAATCGGTGAGCTGCAGGCTCTCTGCATTGAACAGGACTACATCTCATTCCACACAGATGGACCTGAGAACAAACAGGAATTTTCTCCCTAAGGTGGTCTCTGATTTCCACCTGAACAGAACTATTACTCTACCTGTCTTTTTCACTGAGCATTCTACCTCTGGTGAAAGAAGACTTCACAGTCTGGATTGTCAAGAGAGCTCTCAGCTAGTATATAACAACCACCAAGGACCATAGGCAGGACAGAAAGCAGTTGTCCTGACTTATGGTAATGTGGGAAAGTGTAACCCAGCATCGAAAAGGTCCATTTCTTGATGGATAGTTCAGTGTATCCAGGTTTATTACACTAAGGCTGGAAGGGAACCCCCAACAGGCTTGCGGGCCCATTCCACAAGAGGCACAGCTGCTACTTTAGCAGCTGTCAGGGATGTCCCACTAGTGGACATCTGTAAAGCAGCTACCTGGAAAACAGTAGACACCTTTACAAAGCACTACAATCTGGATATTCAGTCCAGGGGTGATACCAGGTTCGGCACAGCAGTCCTGCAAAGTCTGTTTACAAAATAAGGTTCTGTACCCACCTCCAAAGGTACTGCTGTGTAGTCTGCAGAAAATTAGGAATACCTGGGTATTACTGGGGTTAAAACAAATTACTTGCCATAGTAATCTTGTTTCTTCCCAGTGATATTCTGTATTCATAACTTCCCATCCTGCCTCCCCTTCTAGAACCTATAGCCTCTGCACTCCTGAATACTGTGCTCTCAGGGTTATAAAGGCCACTTTCTGCACCATTTTTTCAATCAAGGTTCATGTTGTTTTTCCCCAAATCCTTTCAGGTGATTCTGACATTTTTGGGGGTACCAGTTATGGTTTTTCCCCCTAGTTGGAGGGTTTATTTGGAGGGGTCATGGGCACTAATTATCGTTATTATTATCATCATTATTATTATTCCATATTCATAGTCTTTGGGGGCCTGCCTTTCCAGGCGTCAAGGAAATCTGAGGAGGTTTAGAACGAAGGCAGTTAGTTCAAGGCAGCATTTGAATAGTTGTCACGTGCAAAGAGATCCATTATTTGCATGTGTTCTATCCTCTCCGGGCAGTTCTGGCTTAAAGGGACACTGCAGAAAGTTATGAATACCTGAGTATCACTGGGAAGAAACAAGATTATGGCAAGTAATTTTTTCTCATCTTCTGTCAAAGTCTTGCGTTTCTATGTCAGACCATCCTGATAGTCTTCTTTGACTGGGTGACAAAGGAGATGGACCAGGACCATGCGGTGTACTTGTTGTACTTTTACTTTAGTAAGCCTTTGATTTGGTACCACACAAAAGATTGCTGAAGAAAATGGAGGACCTGGTGCAGCCAAAACTTTGGTGAATTTGGTAGGAAACTGGCTAGCAGGAAAGCGCAGAGGGTGGTGGCCATTGGGGTTAAATTGGAAGAGAAGGAGGTAACAAGTGGGGTTCTGTAGGGATCAGTCCTGTGTCTGATCCTCTTCAACATGTTCATTAGCGGCATTGATGAAGGAATGCAGGGCAAGCTGTGTCTGTTTGCAGATTACACAAAACTGTGTGAGAGGGTGGATAGTGACGAAGGAATAAGGAATATGCTGAAGGACCTGCTAAAGTTAGAGGGGTGGTCAAAGTTCTGGCAGTTAAAATTCAATGCAAAAAAGTGCAGAGTAATGCACCCTGGGAAAAAGAATCCCATGACAGAGTACTGAATTGGAGGGGATAGTCTCGTCACTACAAACAAAGAATGGGATCTATAAGTTACCACCAGTAGCTCCCTTAAACAAAGTAGTCAGTGCAACAAGGCCTGTAGTAAGGCCAACAGGATGCTGGGATTCATTGGTGGGGGTGATTGATAGTAGAAGAAAAGAGGAATACTACCCAACTAGAGCCCTGCTGAGGCCTTACCCGGAATACTGAGCCCAGTTCTGGTGTCCTTACCTCAGAAAAGACAAGTGTAGGTTAAAAATAGTGCACAACAGTGACCAGAATGATTCAGGGGCAGCAGGTAAATCCTATGAGGAATGCCTCAGAGCACTAAATTTGTACTCATTGGAAACCAGAAGGGAGAAGGGCAATATGATTGAGACCTTCAGATTCCTCAAAAGAATCAATAAAAGGAGCTGCGTGAAATTATTTAGCCTGAGTACCAACGCATGCTCATGAGGTCACATAGAAACATAGAATTTGATGGCAGATAAGGACCGCTTGGCCCACCCAGTCTGCCCTTTTTTCACTACCTATGTTATTACCGCAAACTGTACTTGATGTACTGCGCTTTCTCTCTCCTCCCCTTCCTTTCCACAATGATTCCCTTGTTGCCTGTCACATGCATTCTTGAACCCTTCCACTGTCTTCATCCCCACCACCTCCACTGGAAGATTGTCCCAGGAATCCACCACCCTTTCTGTGAAGAAGTACTTCTAACATTTCTGTTGAATCTACCCCCCTCCAGTTTCATAGCATGTCCCCTTGTTCCTGAGCAGCTTTTCTTCTGAAAAATACTTCCCTCCTATACCTTATTTACCTGTGTGGGTCCACCGGGCCTCTACCTGGTAGCAGTCAAGGGCCGAGACGGCTTGTTACGAGTGGAAGTTGGCAGGTGGGAGGTTCAGGAGAGATATGAGAAGGTACTTCTTTATGGAAAGGGTGGTGGAGCACTGTAAGAGTCTGCCAGCTGAGGTGGGAGTGAACACAGTAAGGGGGTTAAAACAGGTCTGGGTTAGAATGAAAGGAATAGTGGTTACCTCAGCAGACAGGACCAGGGAAGAAAATGAAGAAAGGTTCAAGAGGGTTAGTACTCTGTGGGAATGTTAGTTTCCAAGAATGATTCCAGTGATTTAGGGAACTTAGGCAGACTAGATGGACCTTGGGTCTTTTTCTGATGTCATTGTCTATGTTTCTAAGTTGGCTGTTGTGGAAGCACACCTGAGAAAACAAGACATGGTAGTTTTTCCGTACCTGGATGACTGGCTGGTCTCAGGGAAAACAGAACAACAGGAAAGGTGCTCAGTTCAGTTGGCTAAAAAACAGCTTGGAGAAACTGGGATTCTTTTTTTCCACAAAGGTTTTTATCCTCTGTGGCAGACCTGGGCAGCAGTCATCCCTTACCTCCCTCATTCCTGGAGCGTGATACCCCCATGCCTGCCCCGCCCCCGGCAGACATATCCAGTTCTCGCCTGCAGACCCATAGTGGCAGGGTGGACCACGGGAGCACAGGCAGGCCTTCACAAAGCCCAGTCCCCCAATTTTTCTTCTTGTCCTACCCCCATGCTGTGGTGCCAGTATGTGGGCATGAAGGCACACTCGACCTGCATCACTGCAGCTCCCTCCCATCAAGTTGCTCGTGTCTGCACTACCACCGGGTCTCTACCTGGTGGTAGTCAAGGGCCAAGATGGCTTGGCCACCCTCCCCGCAAAAAGGAGCACTGTCCCAGGAATGCTCGAGCCTCCCTCACCCTGCCAACCCCTGACTACCTGTGTTGTTTCCCGAACACAGGTTGTCAGCTTGGCAGGAGATGGGGCATTCAATGCCTTAGACATCCATACCAGCCCAGAAACTGAGATTCTTGATAAACCTGTAGAAGTCCCATTCAGAGCCTGTTCAAATACTGGACTTCATAGGTGCAGAGCTAAACACCCTGCGGGGAAAAACTTTCCTCCCACAGGCTAGAGTTTCAGATTTGATAGCAACAGCAGTCTTTCACAGCAGGTCAGCTAAGACCTGCAAGAGACTTCCTGCAGTTACTAGGGCCTGGCCACATCCACAGCTGTGGTTCCACGGGCCAGGTTCCAAATGAGGGATAGCCAGTACTATTTGAGAGACAACTGGCAAAACCACTGGCTGCCCTTTTTAGCGCATCACTAGAGATGGGGAGGTACCTGAGGACTGGAGGAGGGCAGATGTGGTCCCTCTCCACAAGATTGGAAGCAGAGGAGTCAGGCAGTTACAGGCCTGCAAGCCTGACCTCAGTAGTTGGGAAACTAATTGAGTCCTTACTTAAGGAGAGAATTGTGAAGTTTCTGATGGATAGCGAGGCACAGGATCCAAGGTAGCATGGATTCTCATTGGGAAGGTCCTGTCAGATGAATCTTATGGATTTCTTTGACTGGGTAACCAAGGTGGTAGATCAGGGAGTGGCAGTAGATGTAGCCTACCTGGATTTCAGAAAGGCCTTTCAACACCATATCGCACAGGAGATTGCTAAATAAATTGGGAAGTCTCGGAGTGGGTCCTACTATGGGAAAGTGGGTTGGGAACTGGCTAAGGGACAGGACTCAGAGGGTGATGATACATGGCGTGAAATCTGAGGAAAGGGAGGTGACTAGCGGGGTGCCACACAGGTCGGTGCTGGGGCCAGTCCTATTCAGTGTCTTCATTAGTGACATTGCAGAGCATCTGGAAGGAAAGTTGTGCCTCTTCGCAGAGGACATCAAGATCTGCAAAAGAGTGGACACACCGGAGGAGGTGAAAAAATGAGAAGGGACCTAAGCCTATTAGAGGAGTGGTTGGTGTCTGGCTGTTGAGTTTCAATGCTAAAAATTGCAAGATCATGCACCTGGGTCACAGGAATCCAAGGGTGGAGTACAGGATGGGTGGGGAAGTCCTGGCCACCACAAGGCAGGCTATAGACCTGGGGGTTATCATATCTGACGACCTGAAGATAACCAAACAGTGAGAAAAGGTGATGAGGAGAGCAAACAGAATGTTGGCATGCAAAGGGAGGGGCATAACAAGCAGGAGGAAAGAGGTGGTGATGCCACTGTATGGATCACTGGTGAGGTCTCAGCTGGAGTACTGTGTCCAGTTCTGGGGACCATATCTCTGGAAGGACATTGACAAAATGGAGGCAATCCAGAGAAGGGCAACAAAGATGGTACATGGACTGCACCAGAAGTCTTACGAGGAAAGACTTAAGAACCTTAATATCTATTCACTGGAGGAAAGAAGGGAGAGTAGAGATATGATAGAGACTTTCAAGTACCTTAGGGGAATAAACAGGGTACAGGTGAAAAGCATATTTCAGAGAAAACTCTGCACAGGGGAGCATGATATGAGGCTGAAGGGTGGAATGCTCCAGGGTAATGTTAGGAAGTACTTTTTCACTGAAAGGGTGTTGGAGTCATGGAACAGCCTTCCAGCAGAAATGGTAAATGGGAGAACAGTACGGTGGTTCGAGAGTGCATGGAATTAGACATGAGTACCCTGGACATGTGTAGAGCCAGGAGAGCCACAGATCAAACAGGATCTTGGGCTGCAGTAGTGAGTAGGGAAATGGGCAGACTAGGGCCATGTGGTCCTTATCTGCTGACAGATGCTATGTTTCTATAACTGGTATAAAAAATGGGATCTGCTTTCAAAGCTAGTGCCAGTGACAAAAGCACTAGTGGATTCATTAGAGTGGTGGAAGGTAGGAAATCTGCAGTACCTCACAGTGAGTGACATATGGAGCCCACAGGAGTTTCTAGAACGCATCAACCTCCTGAAGCTCAGATCAGTAGGAACATAGGAATGTGATGGTAGAAGAGGACCACTAGGCCCACCTAGTCTGCCCAGTTTGCCTAGATATCCACTAGGCCTTTCCTGTAGTCTCTCCCTCCACACCAACAGCCCCCTGTGCTTATCCCAAGCCCTCTTGAACCCTCACACCATCCTCTTCCCCCACCAATTCCCTCGTAGTCCATTCCAGTCGCCCTCCACCTTTTCAGTGAAAAGATATTTCCTGATGTTTCCTCTGAATCCCCCATGTGGAAGTCATGTCCCCTCATCCTAGGTTGCTCCTTTGATTGGAAAAGGCTCCCTACTGGCACGTTATTATTGATACTTTTTAAGTATTTGAATGTCTGGATCATGCCACCCCTCTCCCTCCTCTGCTCCAGTGAGTACATGCTAAGGTCCATCAGTCTCTCCTTAAATGGTAAGTGATCGAGCCCCCTTACCATTTTTGTTGCCCCCCCCTCTGAACTCGATCCACCCTCTCCATGTCCTTCTTGAGGTACAGCCTCCAGAACTGGACCCCATACTCCAGGTGTGGCCTAACCAGCTGGGTGTACAAGGGAATTGTGACCTCTCTCTTCCTGTTGGTGATTCCCCCTCCCTATGCAACTCAACATCCTACTGGCCCTTGCCACTGCCCTTCCCCACTGCTTTGCCATTTTTGGTCCTGCGAAATGGTGATGCCAAGGTCCCTTTCTTCTTCGTTACCTCAAGGGACCTACCCCCCATCCAGTAGTCCGCTTTTGTGTTGTTTCTGCCTAAGTGCATGATCCTGCACTTTGCTATATTGAATGACAGTTGCCACTCTCTGGACCACTACTCCAACTTCCTCAGATCTCTATGCATCATTTAAACCCCCTCCTGCATGTCCACTCTATTGCAGACTTTTGCATAGTCTGCATAGACTCGGCCTTCCTTCCAGACCCTCTGCTATGTCCCCTATAAACACATACTGCTACCAATGCAGTCTTTCTTCTCCCAGCTACAGGGTCAGTTTGTCCAAATCAGGACAGACACCACCACAACCATATACTACATTAACAAGGAGGGAGGAACAAGAGTTTAAAAACTGTGTACAGAGGCAGTGAGGATCTGGGACCTGGCATATTCCTTGGAAGTAAACTTACAGTGCCTTCAGAAAGTATTCGCCCCCCTTGGATTTTGTCACATTTTGTGATGTTTCAAACTCAAATTAAAAAACATTTATATGGGATTTTTTGTCATGTATCTACACAAATTGCTCTATAATGTCAAAGTGGAATGAAACTTCTGGAATTTTTTGTACATGTAATTTTAAATAAAAATCTGAAATGTCTTGATTTGATAAGTATTCACCCCCTTTGCTATGACACTCCAAATTGAGCTCAGGTGCATCCAATTTCCTTGTGAGATCACTCTAGAACCTGAATGGAGTCCACCTGTGGTCAGTTCAAATGGTGGACATGATTTCAGAGGAAATGCACCTGTCTATATAAGGTCCCACTGTTGACAGTGCATGTCGGAGCAGAAACTCTACCATGAAGACCAAGGAGCTGTCCGTAGAACTCCATGATAGAATTGTGAGGAGGCATAGATCTGGGGAGGGGTATAAAAACATTTCTAGGGTGTTGAAAGTCCCCAGGAGCACAGTCAAGTCCATCATTAGGAAATGGAAAGATTACGGAACCACCCAGACTCTTCCTAGAACAGGCCGTCCTCCCAAACTGAGCAACCGGGCAAGAAGGACCTTGGTCAGGAAGTGACCAAGAACCCAGTGACCACCCTGACAGAACTACAGAGTTCCATGGCTGAGATGGAGAACCTGTCCAGAGAACAACAATCTCTGCAGCACTTCGCAGATGTAGCCCTATGGGAGAGTGGCTGGACGGAAGCCACTCCTAAGAAAAGGCCGCATAATAGCATGCCTGGAGTTTGCAAGAAGGCACATGGCAGACTCTGAGACCATGTGGCAAAAGATTCTCTGGTCTGATGAAACAAAAATTGAACTCTTCGGCCTGAATGCAAAGCGCTATGCCTGGCGTAAACCGAACACAGCTCATCACCCGTGTAACACCATCCCTACCATGAAGCATGGTGGTGGCAGCATCATGTTATGGGGATGCTGTTCAGTGGCAGGGACTGGGGCACTTGTCAGGATAGAGGGAACAATGAATGGAGCCAAATACAGGCATATCCTTGAGGAGAACCTGCATCAGTCTGCAATAGACCTTGGACTGGGGCAGAGATTTATGTTCCAACAGGACAACGACCCCAGGCATACAGCCAAAGCAACACTGGAGTGACTTCAGAACAAGAAGGTGAATGTCCTTGAGTGGCCCAACCAAAGCCCAGACTTGAATCCCATTGAGAATCTGTGGAAAGACTTAAAGATTGCGGTTCACCGACGCTCCCCATCCAACTTGACAGAGCTTGAGCAAATCTGCAAGGAAGAATGGGTGAAAATCCTAATCCAGATGTGCAAAGCTGATACAGACATACCCAAGAAGACTCAAGCTGTAATTGCTGCCAAGGGCGCCTACAAAGTATTGACTGGGGATACTTGAGTAAACAAGATATTTCCGCTTTAATGTTTCATAAATGTTTGTTACACAATAAAAATATTTTTGCCCCTTTCAATTGTTGAGTATGCTGTGTGAATCAAGGGGGGAAAAATCATTTCAATGCATTAGAAATTCTGGTAGTAACACAACAAAATGTGACAAAATCCAAGGGGGGTGAATACTTTCTGAAGGCACTGTATATACAGTGTATCTGCCAGGCAGAGACTATGTCCTGGCAGATTTCCCTAAGAAGAACCAGTCAGGGAAATCATAAATGGGCCTTAAATGAACGGGTTCTGGTCACAGTGTTCAGAAGGTGGGGCACACCCAATATAGACTTATGTGCCTCTTAGGAGAACTATCGGCTCCGACAGTTGTGTTTCAGACCACCAGCCAGAGGATGCACTGGTACTAGATTCAACAGGGAAGTTTCTGTATGCCTTCCTACCATTTCCACTCATTCAGAAAGTATTTGGAAACTCGGAAGGGAACCCACAACAATGATCCTAATTGTTCCAGATTGGGCTAAACAGGCCTGGCATGTAATGCTTCTCATCCTGTCCAGCAAGAAACCAATCAGCCTGTCACTCATTCAAAACCTGTTGACTTTGTCTCGGGGCAGAATAACATTTCCGAACCTCAGGACCCTGTGCCTGAGTGCACGGTTCTTTAGTTAGAATTTTCTGGATTCGGTCTCTCAGAGGAAGTCCTGAAGGTGCTAGGGTTTTAAGGAAGGCTGCTACCAGGAAAGCATATTTCTCCAAGTGAAAAAGTTTTCTTACTGGCATGAGCCAGAAAAATAAACCCTGTCGAGGCAGAGTTTGCCTATAATCCTGGAGTACCTAGTACACTTACAGCCGTTTGGCCTTCAGCCTTCCATTTTTACAAATTAGCTTGCAAAGGAAAATCTTTGGTCTCACAACCCATTTTCAGAGGGTTTTTAAAGACCTCAATCATTTGTACCCACCAGCAGGAGAACCTCTTCCACCGTGGGACCTCAATATATGCCTTGTCCAGCTTATTTAGGCTCCCTTTGAGCCTATGGAAACTGCTGACCTGAAGCGTGTCACATGGAAAGCCATATTCCTGGTTGCAGTGATCCCTGCTAAGAGGGTGTGCAAATTAAAAGCCCTCTGCACCTCATGCCACGCCGGCGACCTGTGTTCAGGAACAAGCATGGGTCACCGAGGGTTCGCAGTGGGAGAGGAGAAGGATTGAGCGTCTGATAGACTGCCCTTCCTCTCCTGGAGCAAGGGATTCCAGTATTCGGTGCAAGGGTGTGCACTAGTGGAGGCTAGGGGATATAGCACCGCTGCTCTACAGAAAAGGGGCATGATGAGGCAGGCACTGGGGAGGAGTGCATGCAGACACGTGCCCGCTCCTTCATGGGTGCCATTGCACGCCCCTCATGCAAAGGTGAAAATGGAGGAGAAAAATCTGGTCCCGGTTGAGCATTGATGAGCCGTCCACCCACTGCAGGCCCCGACCTCAAATGGCGCTCCCCACACTGGATCTTGTGAGAAGGTGAGTTGAGCTGAGCCGGGGCGGGGGGCTTCTCACCACCCCGCCACGGGGGGTAATTCGTGAGAGTAGGGGGTAGTGGCCTGATCTCAGGGTATGGGGCTGAACGGGTGGATGAGTGATGTTAGCCGACTGGGGACCAAGGAGTAGAAACAAAAGCCCTCTTCACAGTCCCCCACAGGAATAAAGTATTTCTTAAAACCAATAGAAAATTCCTGTCTACAGTGGTATCTGAATCAGCTTATCGTTACATATGGTGAGGCTGACAAAGGTAAACCAGTTAAGAGATCTGTTTATTGCTGGCTAGCCTTTTTCATACAGTTCTGCTATGAAAAAGCTAAAAAAAAAAATGCCATTCAAGTCTTTTTTCAGTTTGGTGTTTTTAAAATTCTGTAAACATTCATAATTTTTGGTGGTCTTTTAGCTAGTTTCAGTAGCCACTGCTCCACTCTGACTGGGAGACAGATCTGAACAACGGCCAGAGTGGAGCGTGGGTGCACAGTTTGAACCTACATTCCAGATTTGAAAATATGCATAGATTCTGCTCTTCAGGGCATCACTCTCAGCCAAGATTACTGCATAAAAGTATAAACAAAGTGGGGGATCCCTGAACAAGAAACTGCATTACTGTGGTGAGTAATTTTTTCTTGTTATTGGATTGACTTCTATATTTATGTCTACATGTAACCAGATTTCTGTTTATTTCTCCTTGTGCTGTTTTAGCTTTTAAGGAAAAGGCACATAGGAAACGACATTGTCACCATCGTCTTCCAAGAACCAGGAGCTCTTCCTTTTAACCCCAAACACATTCGGTCTCATTTCCAGCATGTGTTTGTCACTGTCAGAGTACACAACCCTTGCACTGAAAATGTGTGCTACAGGTAACTACACGTAGAGGTGCAAATAAAAACTGCATTTCCATTTTTAACATTAGATTTTTTTTTCTGGCAGTTTGTATGCTGTCTGTAGTCTAGGGATGTATAAGCAACAGGACTGAATTCCAGCTCTGATTTTGCATCCTTTCGAGCAGCTACCGAGTCTTAAGTGTTGGAGGATGGGTTACCCACTCCCATCTCACGGTGGAGATTCCAGAGATTAGAGAATACAGAATTGATTTTTCCATTTAAAAATAAACCTAGCCTGACTCCCTGGAGTAGTATTCACTATGTACAAGTTAAGGTTGCTGTAAAGGTTGTGGACCAGAAAAGCTTTTATCATCTGCAATATATCACTTGGTTGTGCCTTTTTTTTTTTTTTGTTCACACCTGGGGTTGGTAATCCATGCATTTGTGACATCAAAATTGGATTATTAAAACTTGCTCTGTGTGGCTTCTGCATTTAAATCAGTTGTCTGTTTCCAGCTGGCACAGAATGAAGTTAGGCACATCATGGTTTTGAGCAAACTGCAGTGGCTACCTGTTAGTTGGCAGAAATGTTAAGGGTTTTGTGATAACATATAAAGCCACAGCAGGTTATTGACTATTTTGGCTTTCCAGTCTCCTGGGATTCACATGCACTGTCGTGCTCCATAAGGTTGGCAACCAGGGATATGCCAAAAGTCCTTGCTTCTGAAATTTGCTAAGACTGGGCCCTGGTTGTTCTTTTTTTTCCTTATCCTTCTCTTCTCCTCCGTTAGATCTGGGTCCTTCAAGCCAGCTTCTCTGATTCCTTCCCTGCCCAGTCTGCCGGTACCTCTGTTTTTGCTGTCATTGGGGGTCACTGAAGCGCACTGGATCTGAGAGTGTTCGTGACAGTCATTTGTGCAAAGATTTTCGGATTCTAGTGGCATATGAATGTATATGCATCTCCTCGCAAACTGCCTCTGTCTCGTGTTGCTTGGTTGCCTCAGAGATAGAATTGGAATGCTTTTCAGTTCAAGCTCTCTTTGGTCAAAGAAAAAGACTATCTGCAAAAAAAAAAAAAAATCTAGACCCAGTGGTGCTCCCAGTTAGCCCATTTCTCTTCCCAGCTCCATGCTTGACCCAATGCCGGGCTGGATTTAAAGAACTAATATTGGCAATGGCTGATCATCACCCCCTTCCCAGGTATCCCTTTCTCTCTCTTGCCTGTGGGCTTCCGTATCCCCTTATGTCTGTCCCACCCAAGATTAAGCCCTGTCACAGTCTTGGCTTTAGTTACTTTTCTGGGCAGTTTATTCCATTTGTTTGCCACCGGCTCTGTGAAACAGAACTTTCTCACATCTAAATCTTCCCTTCCTTACAGTTGTGCCCTTGTTCATCGTGAATAATGCTGTACAGCTTACCCTGTTGAGTCCTCATAAGAACTTGTATGTCTCAGTCATATCCCTTCATTGCATCCTAGCGTCCAGTGTATACATGTTAAGGTCTGCCAGACTTTGCTTGTACAACCTCCTCACTGCCCCCGGATCATCTTCATGGTCCTCCTTTGTTTGGGCTCTGTACGATTTTTGTCCTTGAGGTCTGGGGTCCACAACTGTGCACAGTACTCAAGGGGGAGGCCTTGCTAGGGATCTGTACAGGGGCATTATCCTCTTACTTCTACTATCAAATTCCAGGATATTAAATAGTTGGTATAGCACAGCAAAATGCTAAGCATATGAGTGGGTATTGCTAAATTTTCTGAATTACTGTACATAGCACTAGACTGCTAGATCTTTTTATGTTTTTCATTCAGGTTTACACATTCAAAATACGTTTTTCATTCTGTTAATCAATCTGTGCCATGTGCTGTGCATTTTCACAGTTCATCATCACTTTCATGCAGAAAACTGCTAATCAGTATTTTTGGCTTATTTAATACCCTGAAATTCCCTTCATTTATATCTAGGCATCCTGTTTACTGTCCCATATGCCTTGCTGCTCTTACCTGTGGATTTGAGCCTTCCACTAATGATTACCTTTAGGTCCTTCTCCACTGTTGCCTGTATCACCCATCACCTCCCCCCCAATCCAGTGGTCCTTCTTAGGGTTCTTTCTACTAATATGCATCGCTGTGCTCTTTTTTTTTTTTGCAGTGAACTTCAGCTGCCATAAACTGGACCATATTTCCAATTTTTCCAGGGCCCTTTTCCTTTCCCTAACTCCCTCCTTCTTACCCCAGGGGTCCTTTAGCATCAGTAACCTGAAGCAGCTAGCTGACTAGGTAGTACTGCCCCAGAGGTGTGGGTTATGCTAATTAATTAGCATCAGCCAATCAGAGGAGACTTCGGGGGTGTGCTGAGGAGAGACTGTTTGAGAAGGCACCAGAATTTTTTCTCCACTGACTGAACAACACTACCTCTGAGGCGTTCCACTCATTTAGCCAAGAAAACAAGTTTTCCTGAACTTCTGTGGTAAAATCTTTTCAGTTTATTTTTCTTTTACTGTGCTGAGTGTGTTTTACTAGTTTTATCATGGTTCCTTTCAGTTCTCGGGAACTGCGTTTATTGGTTGCTTCTGTGGTTCTCTTTTATATATTTCTTTATTTTTATTGTGTTTGTGGTTTTTCCGATGGTTCCTTTTAAAACTTATATCACTGTTCCTTTTTTTCATCGGGAACCGCAATTTTAGATAGTTTTACCTCAGAAATAATGGTTCCATACTGCGAGGGAACCAATCGCATTCCATTACTAACAGTAGTGGAATATTTGAATTTAAAACGGTTTCTGTCAATTGGCATCTCAGAAATACCCAAAAAGAGATCTGGACCCACAGGTTTTAAAAATTGCCTAAATTGTCACAGGATTGTGGCCAAAGCTGACACCCATGATCTGGGTTTAAAGTGTTTGGGTCCAGACCATTATTGTACACTTTGTTCTAAATTTTGTTCCAAAACCTTGAGAAACAGAACAAAAAGGCTTAGAGAGATGGCTAAGAAAGGGTCCTCTGCAGTCCTAAAAAAAGACCCAGGCTTACCGATGAGGGGCCTTCAAAAAATTCAGATAGAGGTGCTGATCAAGCATCTAGCAGCTCTAAGCTTAGAAAAGGCACTGATGAAGTGTCTTCTAGAGAAAAAAATAATAAATCGGGTGCTGATGAAGTGCCTTTAAAATTAAAAGCTTCCAAAGGTGCTGATGATGTTCCTTCAAAAAACAAAAAAAAAATAGGGGCACTGATGAAGTGCCTGGATCTAAAAGGAAGCCAGATTCTGCCACTGATGAAGTGGCACCAAAAAAAGTGCGCCAAGAAAAATTGCCTCCTGTTACTCCCAGTAATGGTAATGGCGATCGGGCAGAAGGCAGAAAACATAAGGATAAGTCTAAGCACACACAGCCTGACAGTCTCCCTGATTTTCTGAAGGAGCTGCCCTCGGCTGAGGATATGGCAGAAGCACAGCATGTGTTTCAGACCCTACAGGGCATGGGGTCATCTCTTCGGCCCTGTTAAGCAGTCACCCTTCAGCAGCCCCTTCTGAGTTAGGGGCCTGTGGGGCTGATGACGAAAATAAATACTTTGATGTTCCAGACAATCTTTCAGGGATTAACCCCCTGGAGCCTGATTTTTCCCCTGATCTTCACTTTGGTGCCTTCCTGGATCAGGAGGAAAATTCGTCCATGCTAACTTTCCTCCAGCATATGGTGGATATCCTTGACATTCCCTGTCAGGAGTCCAACCAAGAGCAGGAGGAGGAGGATGATGGCTATAGGAAAATGAAAGGTCTCCCTCCTCCCAAAAAGATGGTTCTCCCTATTTACAAGGCTTTAATGAGAAACACTATGAAACTTTTATCCATCTTCTCTTCTCTTCCTGGGGTCACTAAGAGAATTGACAAAAAATACCAGCTCTCCAGAGCAGACACTGACTTTTTGTCTGTCTGCCCTAGTCCTGAAGGAGTTATGCAGTAAGCTGCATATGATAAAGCTGGAGTACCTTTGGCTTCTTTACCGCCAGACAAGGACTCCTGAAAAACAGATTACATTGCTAAGAAGACCTACACTTCTGCTTCATTGCTTCTTCGCCTGTCTTCCTACTTGGCCTATACAACCAAACATCAGAAGGCTTTATGGAATTCCATGCCAGCCATTGCTCAATCAGAGTCTGAGTCCATGGCCCAGGACTTAATTGAGACTGCTAAGACTGCCTTGGAAGCAACAAAGTACCAGTTCCATATGGCAGATAACAATGATGCTGCATCTAGGGTTATGGCCCAAGATTTGCCTGGCTAAGGACAACCAACCTCACACAGGACACCCAGTCTAAAGCTCTAGACTTTCCCTGTGATAAAAAAAATTTCCTGTTCAATTCCAGAACAGAGGAATACATGAAAAAAGTGGATGAGTACTTACCAGAGCAACACATCCAAGCAAAGGGCTACCACCTTAAAGTCTCGGCCTAAAGCAGGTAGGGGTTACTTCCTAAAATCTTGTTTCCCCTATCCTTCCCTCAGTATGATTACTCTGTCTAAAGGGTACAATAGGGGAAGGGACAGGAGTGGACAGAGAAAACCAGCTGTCTCCCAGGCCCCTGCATCTCAGTCTAAGCCCAGACTTCAATGTCTTGGTTGCCTCCCCTCCACCAGTAGGGGGCAGGCTCTCCCACTACCTCCAAGCTTGGACCCACTTAACAACAGACAAATGGGTCTTGGAGGTAGTGGAAAAGGGCCTGCCTCTTCACTTCAAAAAGATGCCAGTTCTGAGGGGTTCTCTGTTTTCAAAACCCTTAACTCCTGTAGAAAAACAACTGCTAGAATTGGAGATCTGCAACCTCCTGGCATCAAAGGTGGTGGAAAAGGGCCATTATTTTGTGTACTTCCTCACCCAGAAATAAATGGGGAGTAACGACCTATTCTAGACCTCGGGTACCTCAACGGGCACCTCCTAAAACCAAAGTTCGGGGTGGTGACTTTAAAAATGGTCATTCAGTTCCTACAGCAGGCAGACAGGCTAGCCTCTCTAGATCTCAAGGACGCCTACTTTCATATCCTTGTAAGGCAGTCCCACAGAAAGTTCCTGATGTTCAGGCTTCCCTCAGGACATTACCAATTTGCAGCCATGCCCTTCGGCGTAACATATGTGCCAAGGGTGTTTACCAAATGTCGGGCTGTTGTGGCAGCACATCTCAGGAAACGAGGGGTGTCAGTGTATCCTTGTCTAGACAATTGGTTGATAGTAGGGGAAACCCTCAGCTCAGGTCCAGGAGTTCCTGTCAATCACGAAAAACACTTTGCTCTCTCTGGGTTTTCTCAAAAATCTAAAGAAATCCCACTTAGAACCAACCCAGCTCATAACATTTATAGGGACACAGTTGGACACAAAGCAGAGCAGGGCATTTCTGCCTCCAGAGAGAATTCAGAATGTCCTTACAGTAGCAATCTCCTTCACCCTGGGCCAGCCAAGGCATGCCAGACACTTCCTAAGACTTCTGGGACACATGGCATCCATGACTGCAGTAGTCCCATGGGTCAGGTACAGAATGAGAGACATACGGCTTCATTTCTGCTCCCATTGGTCTCAGAAGAGCAATGCTCTGTCAAAACTAATACCAGTAATGCAGACTTTTCTTCAAGCCTTACACTGGTGGAAGGACATTGCCAACCTGTCAGTAGGTGTCCCCTTTCAGATTGCCTCCTACAAAAATTATCTTTACAGATGCTTCCCTGCTAGAATCTTGGGGGGAGGCCTCATCTGGACAATTCCCGTGTCAGTGACACCTGGACCCTGAAGGAGTCAAGGTCACACATCAATCTTCTGGAACTCAGGGCCATTTATCTGGCTCTAAAGTCCTTTGCTCCTCTAATTTCAGGCCACTTGGTGCAGGTCCGGACGGACAACACCACAACCATGTTTTACATAAACAAATATGGTGGCATAAGGTTGGGACCTTCTGCACAGAGGCCATGAGGATTTGGACCCCTGGCATAGTCTCTAGAGGTGTGTCTCTCAGCAGTTCACCTCTCTGGAAAGGACAGTACCCTGGCGGATGCTCTCAGCCGCATAAGTCGGACACAGCGAGTGGTGCTTCAACAAGCAGGTGCTAGCCACAGTGTTCAGGAGATGGGGACCCCAGAAATAGATCTATCTACCTCTCCCCCTCAGCCACCAGCTTCCTCACTTCTTCTGTAGGTGACCAGCTCTGGGCACTGTTCCAGCAGATGCACTGGTACTAGATTGGACTGGGAACTTCCTGTATGCCTTCCCTCCATTTCCTCTCATTTTCAAGGTTCTCCTGAAATTCAGGCTTCAACCAGCACTAATGATTCTGGTGGCACCAGATTCACTGAGACAGGTTTGGTACCCCCTGCTGCTAGCACTTTGGCACAGCAGGCCCATTTGCCTTCCCCTCAGCCACTCACTCCTGACTCTTCCCCACTCGGGTGACTTACCCAGACCTGCAGTCTCTTCACCTCAAGGCTTGGCTCTTGAGGAGTTAAGCGTACCCTGCTTCTCAGTACTCCGAACAGGTCCTTAAGGTTTTAAGGATGGCAAAAAACAACACAGAGAAGACCAATGCAGACAAATAGAAGAGATTCTCTATTTAGTGTAAGGGCAAGGGGATTAGTCCCTCCTCTGCCACTGATTCTACCCTGTTGGACTACCTAGTTCATCTCTGGGCCTCAGGCTTGAGTCCCTCTTCACTGAAATTGCATTTGGCTGCAGTTTCTATCTACTTCTCAGTAGGAAGGCCTAAGTCTGTTTACTCCCGACCAGTGTTTAAACAGTTCTTTAAAGGCCTGTCACACCTTCAACCTCCTGTTAGGGAGCCTGTTACCCCTTGGGGTCTAAATTTGTGCATCGCCAAGCTCATGGAGACCCTCTTTGAGCTCATGGCTATGGCCCATCTTAAGTATGTTACCTGGAAAACTGTTTTCCTGGTAGCCGTGACTTCTGCAAGAAGGATTTCAGAGCTTTTAGCTCTATGTACAGAGCCCAACTGTATTATTCCCCTCAGGGAGAAGGTTGAGCTCAGGACGAATAGAAAGTTTTTGTCTAAGGTGGTCTCTTCCGCTTTAACCAGTCTATTACCCTACCAGTGTTCTTTACCAAAAAGTCCACTCCTGAGGAACAGAAGCTTCATAGTCTGGATATCAAAAGGGCTCTGTTCCACGATTTGGAGCACACTAAGCAGGTTAGGGGTTCCTCCACCCAACTATTCGTCATCTATGGGGAGGTAGGTAGAGGTAAACCTGCTACCACGAGAACTGTTTTTCATTCAGCCTCCAGAAGGCCTCAGAGCCCACTCTACCAGGGGTAGACTCAGTGGCAGCTGCCAGGGACATCCCCCTGTTAGATGTCTGTAAAGCAGCCACTTGGAAGACTGTTGTACACACATTCGCCAAATATTAATGTCTGGATGTGCAGTCTAGATCAGATGCCAGATTTGGAAGGGCAGTGCTGCAGAGCTTCTTTCCTAAGCAGGTTTTCTACCCTCCTCCCAACTACACTACTTCTAGTCTGCTCTGAGTTACTGATGTTAAAGGACCCCTGGGGTAAGAAGAAAAAATTACTCACAGTAGTAATCTTCTGTCTTCCAAGGTGTCCTTTAGCATCAGTAAGCTCCCATCCTTCCTCCCTCCCCTGACAACCTGACTACAGGGGTCTCTGCCTTTGTCTTCAACCAAATCTGTTACGTTTCAACTTGGAACTTCGTTTTAAGCAGAGTTTTCATAGTTATGGTTAATATGCTTTTGCATAGTTTTTGATACCTGTTGATTCATTTCTTTGGCCATGTGCCCCTCTATCTTCGAAAAAATTCTGGTGCCTTTTCAGGCAGTCTCTCCTCAGCACCCACCCCACCACCCCCGTCTCCTCTGTTTAGCTGATGCTAATTAATTAGTATAAACCACACCTCCAGGGCAGTACTGCCTAGTCAGCTAGCTACTTTAAGTTACTGATTCTAAAGGACACCTTGGAAGAAAGAAGATTACTGTGGTGAGTAATTGCTTCTTGGTGTCCACTCTACTGTTGATCTTAGTGTCTTTTGCAAAGAGGCATACTTTATTCTGGATTCCTTCCCTTATAACACAGATGAAGATGTTGAACAGCACTGGTCCCAGAACCAATCCTTGTGTTAACCCACTCATGTCTCCCCTGGGCTGTAGGTGTGCCTCATTCACGACCACTTTCTATATCCTGCCCTCCAGCTCGTTCTCTGTCCATTTGATCAGTATGTTCCCCATGCCCAGGTCGCCCAGCATTTTAATAAGCCTTCTGTGTGGGACAAATTAATGACCTTGCTAAAGTTGAGGTACAGAATCCGCTGCATGGCTCTTGTCCACTGCCTTTGTAACCCCATCAAAGAAGGCAGCTCAGGTTAGTTTGACAAGACCTTCCTAATACAAACCCATTCTGGCTTCTGTCCTGCAATCCATTTGCCTCCAAGAATTCCAATATCTGTTCCTTAATGATTGTTTCCAGCAGCTTGCCCACAGTGGAAGTTAGATCAGCCAGTCCGTAGTTTCCCGGGTTGTCCTCGTTCCTGCTCTTGTGAAGCAACACCACATTTGATGCCCTCCAGTCTATAGGAACCACCCCAGTTCTCTAGGGAACAGTTAAATAGGTCACCAAGTGTACTACCTGTGTCTGCCCCATGTCCTTGAGCATTCCTGGTTTCAACTTATCAGAAACAGGTGCTTAGACCACCTTTAGAGATTTAAGACCCCCAAAGTACCCTTTCCTCCAAGGTGATCATGCAATGTGCTGCCTGACCAGCAGATCTATTTCTCCACTGTAGAGACTGGTCACCTGGGAACCACTTCTCGATTCTGCCCAAGTCTGGGCCTTCATATAACCTGTTGGGGGTCATGCCACCATAGGAGAGGGTTGTCCACACTCCTTGGTCCAGACTTGGATTCAGTCTCATCAACCCCACATCCCAGAAGTTGATTCCCAGGCTAGCTGCTCCACTCTGGGAGATTCAGCCTTATTCTTGGCCTCACTGGACTACAGGTCCACAACCCTGGACATAAGGTTCAGAAGCAGCAAACCCATCCTGTTATGGACATTCTGGATCAGAATTCCTTACTGGGTTTGCATTCTGGCTTGCCTGGGCCATTCTGGACCCTGGCACTTAGTGTTTGGCAGCACCCAGCTTCATGTTGGCCTTCTCCATGCCATATTGACTGCAAGTACATGTTCCCCTAGGTGGGCTGTCCGGGTTCTCTGAATACCCATCGCTGGAGGGACTTGTGCCATATGTGGTTTTCTGTAAGGCCAAGTACAGGGTGAGGCGGATAAGCTGCTGGACAAGTAGTATGAGAAGCAGGACTTTCTTGGTCACAAGGTATATATGGCTACTTTCCCTGGGCATTTGCTAGGCTATCTATGCAGCTTTAGTGGCCAGGTTCTACCATGAGCTCATCAGGGGACTCATTGACTACATTCGTCTGCTCCCAAGGGCCAGCCATTTTGAAATGTGAGACCACCATGATTTGGGCCTGGCTTTATTCAAGCACCAGTTGAAGGTGGCACTGAACTCTGCCAGCATCTTGGCTCATACAGTGGTAGCAGCGGTGTCCATCTGTTGGCAGGCCTGGCTGAGGGTCTTGCCTTTCACTTTGGAGATTCAGTACAAGATGGTGGAGCTGCCTTTTTTCAGTACTGACCTCTTCAGGTCTGGGGAGGAGGACCACATCGCACAGATTGAGAAGTTCAGTATGACACTGGACTCTGTGACTTTGGTCAGTCTATCCAAGCAGGAGTCCAAACTCAAGCAACAGAGATCCTTTTGAGGTTCCTTTTATGAATAGCAGCAACAGCAACCTCAGCAGCAGCAGAAGCAGCATTTCCAACAGTTCTGCTTGGCGAAGTACTCCAGCATGACCAGTTGGTCAGGGTCAGCAAGGGGGGAGGCAGTGGGGCTTCAAACTGGCTAGTCCTCCAGGGCCTCCTGTAAGGGTGACAAGTGATAGGCTGAAAGGAGCCATTCCACCGCTGAGAAGAGCCATTCCTCCACTGTCACAAATCTTTATGCAGCTTCCGGTTGGGGACGGACTCTCTCACTTACTACCACAGTGGTCCCCTATCACCTCAGACAAGTGAGTCCCAGCAGATGTGGGATTGGGCTGCCTCTGGAGTTTGTGACTTTACCCCCTTGTCAGTCCTGAGCAGTGATGAAGACTGTCCCCCGCACTATGGAGCAAAGTTGCTTAGCTCCTAGAGGGTAATGCAGTCGAGCCTGTCCCAGGTGCTCTGGCACTGTAGGGATTTGTATCTCGCTGTTTATTGGTGCCAAAATGGATGGGGGTGCCCCATTTTTGGTTTGCGTGTGTTGAACAGATTCATTCACAGGTGAAAATTTGGTATGGTGACTCTTAGCTAGTTTATCTTGTTTTTGGAGCCTAGGGCCTGGTTTTGTTCCCTGGACATCCAGGTCAGGTACTAACACATCATGATCTATCTGTCTCCTTACCAGTTCCTCTGCATCAGCATGAACAGAACACTCTACCAGTACAGGGCGATGTCCTTTGGGCTTTCATCAGCATGCAGGGTGTTCAGCAAGTGCATACCTATTATAGCGGCCTTCCTCAGATGCAGGGGCATCAAGGTATTTCCATAGCTTGATTACTGGCTCATTGCAGGCAGTGCCAGGACAGATGTGGATCGGTCTAGGAATCTGGCCATTCAGACATTCTGGGCTTGGGCCTGATGATAAGTCTAGACAAGTCCAAACTGATGCGGAAGCAAGTATTCCTGTTCATTAGAGCAGCGCTTGACTTCCCCCAAGCCAGGGTTTGCTTGCTTTGTTCAATTTTTTAAGGGCCTTGATCACTTGGCCCCACGAGTGCAAGAGCCTCCTCCACCATGGTACTTCTGCTGGTACTGTCGCAGTAGATGAGTAAACCATTCAAGCACCATGGACATGTATGAGATGTCATATTTGAGTGAAGGACCGTGTTTCTGGTTGCTGTCACCTCAGCCATCGTGAACTCCAGATGCTTTCTTTGGAGCTGCCATATCTGTTTTTCCACAAGGACAAGGTTGCTCTATGCCCCCATTTGAAGTTCCTGCCAAAGGTGGTCTGAGAGTTTATTAACCAGATGCATATTCTTCCAACCTTCTTCCCGAAGCTGAAAGCAACAAAAGCTAGTGATTTCCCCTTTGAAGGTATTTCTGTGTTTGGAGTCCAGATTGAAGGATACGTGAAAAAAGTTAGTGATTCTGTAGTGGCTTTTGAAAATCTTACCCGGAGAGAAAATATGGCAGAATTTTTTCACAGTCCACAAGAAGCAGCAGCTATTGTTATTCACTTAATTTGCATAAATTTATACCCCCCCCCGCCAGCCTACTTCCTTCTCCCTCTTTTGTCACTAAAATAGCGCCCCAGTCTATCTTTCTGCTGCCCCCCGGATGCCTTGATTTGACTAAATGTAATTTAGTTCTTGCATTAACTTAAATATATATATATATATATATTTTTTTTATTTATTATATTTTTTCCTGCCACTGACCGCCTGTATCTCTGCATGGTCACAGACCCTCACGACTTCCACTCACATTGGCAGCGACTCCTGATACCCCTGGCTGCCCCCCCGGGCAGGTTTGCAGCACCGGCTCTAAGTGTCGATCTGATGGGATAGATCAGAGTCGCCAGAGAGCTAATTGAAGCCGAGGGCGGACGCCATCAAGGGCAGCTGTATCGCTTAGACTGTCCCAGGGGGGTGGGAACGTGCAGTTATGTCCAGCCCATCCCGCCTCTTATATGCTAGTGCCGGTCAGCTGTGGTTCTCCCAGCTCCGCCAGGGTCCCCAGGCGCCACCTCCCCTCCCTGGAGAAGGAGAGCAGTCCAGAGGACACTCGATTCTTTCCTCCGCTGGCCCTCTGACTGCCTGGGTCCATGTTCTCTAACCTGAGTCGCTGGATTCGTAAGCGGAAATCCAACCGCTGTGCCAGCGGGCCGGCTTAACCTAAATATTTATGTGTATAAACCCTGTACAAATTTCTATAACTGTACGCATTGTGTTTTATTTACTGTTTTAAATATATTCCCTGTATGTATCTATTTTCCCCAGGTTGCACCCAGAAACGAGCCTCGGCTCAGTGCGCTTTTTCCAGTTACCAATTTTTAAATAAATAAAAAGTAACCCATTCTGGTTTACATGCAATTCTATTGATTGGATGTCCTGTACATGCAGTTACAGTTAAACAGATGAGCAGCATCTGTACATTATCTTGAGTCAAATGAGTGTACTTTGATGTTGGATACATGTAAACAATGCAACTGTCAACTGACGCTATATGCCCACTTGAATATCAGCTGTTGAGACAAAGTACATTCATCTCACATGCAGTTGCGAGCTAGCGAGATAATCGATGGGCTTCATTCATTGAATTAAAACTCAGACCATCTATAGTGTGCTGCCTTTTTCAGTTTGCATAGCCACTATGATCTGTTGAAAATACACATCAGTTGTTTCCAGTCATCTTGTGGTGTTCATATTATTGAAGTAGGGAGCTCATGACTGTCGAATGCCATATGGTCTGTGCTCTCAGGTGCATCCTCGCACTTTGACTAGGTCATCCTTTTAAGTGTCCTGGATCTGTGCCATTGAGGCATTGAAGAAGCAGGACAGTATTATAGCTCTCTGCTATTTTGTTCACCCTAGACCGCACTAATGGACAGCCCTGTCTGATCATTTTTCTCTTGCAGTTAAGTAAACTGCCTGCTGCACTGGGGTAGTCACTATGGGCTGGGAAGCCCTTCATTCGCTACTCCCCTTTAAGTTGCAGTTAGTTGTTTAAATTTAGTTTTCTTTTTCCCTGTCTATACCCTTTTAACTTTTCTTTATGCACAGCGTTTTTCCTCTTGCCTTGCTAATAGAACTAAGGCAGTTGGGGTCTTGATGACAGCTATTGGCTCCGGAAAGTGGTGGCACTGACACCGTGGTGGGCAGCCCTGTTTTAAAAAAAAAAAGTGCTTCTGTGGGGCCCTAGCACTTCCCACTGTAAGACCAAAGAGTGTGGCTCCATGGAGGAGTTCTTGAAGATCAAGCCATAAGGTAAGTAACTTTCTTTTTCACCTACTTACATATTCCAAAGCTATTATTTGCTGAGCTACAATTGTTTTTTCTTGATAATTTTGATTTTTTTTCCCTTTTTTAGTGTAGCGGTTTCGAGGTCTAAAGATGTGCCTCCGTTTGGTCCACCAATTCCTAAAGGAGTGACTTTTCCCAAATCAGCAGTATTTAGGGATTTTCTTTTAGCCAAAGTTATCAATGCTGAAAATGCAGCGCACAAATCAGAGAAGTTTCGGGCGATGGCAACCAGAACAAGACAAGAGTACTTGAAAGACTTGGCAGAAAACTTTGTTACCACAGCTACTGTAGATACATCAGTGAAGTTTAGCTTTATTACACTTGGAGCAAAGAAAAAGGAAAAAATCAAACCGAGAAAGGATGCCCATCTGTATAGCATTGGAGCAATAGTGTGGAATGTAATTGCTCGGGACTTTGGACAGTCAGCTGACATTGAATGTCTTCTTGGGATCTCCAATGAATTTATTATGCTAATAGAGAAAGAATCCAAAAATGTTGTATTTAACTGTTCGTGTAGGGATGTTATTGGCTGGACATCTGGATTAATGACCATCAAAATCTTCTATGAAAGGGGTGAATGTATTCTTCTCTCTGCAATGGACAGTTGTACCGAGGATGTCCGAGAAATTGTTCAGAGACTGGAGGTAAGAAAAACTGATGTTTCATTGTTTTCAGCGATCTTAACATTTGTGACCACTGTCTTAAGAATTTTTTTTGGGGTTCTATAGTTTAGCATTTTGTTATCCAGTATTGCCCTACCAGTCTTCAGGACTGGGTCTACTGACCTTCACTAGCCTCTCAGCCCCATCTGCCGCTACCCCCGCTGTCCCTCTGGTGAAAGTCACTTGGAGCAGAGCCCAAGAGTGTCTGTGTCTGTCATCCTGGTGATCTGTATGTTTTATATCCTTGTTTCTCTCATCCTCAGTCCACTTGATGGTGCCAGCGGCCTAGTGTTGACCCTGGTCACTGCAGTATGTCTCCTGGAGGAACAAGGTACCTTGCCCAACACAGAGGTTACTGCAATGCCAGATAAGGCACCATCCCCTTTCTGGTTTGAGAAGTGTTATCAACGTTATTTCCCAGCCCTGGTCATCCTTGCACCCTAACTCCGTTTCTGAACCCGGGTCACTGGTATGGCAGACGACAGACACACTGCCACTGGGCCAACAGGCAGCCCATGTAAACTTCTTTGAGGAAGCAGTTTAAAAAATAATCTGCACCTTCTCTTTACTTCATTAAATGGCATATAGAATTATTTATAAGCATCCATGAAGAAGAAGGTGATAATTTCATTGAGTGAAGCGGGGGGGGCAAGCTAAATAAGAGTGTGACTTCTTCTACCCCAAACTTCAGGAGATAAAATTATTTCCAAGTTCATTAGTAGGCATGTATGTATAATTTGTTACTCTACGCAGGTTCAAAGCTTTGATTCCATACCCCACAGAAGGTGCTCGTAAAAAACCTGGGTGACTTAGGACATTGTCTTGGGGGAAGGACTCAGAGAGTGGTCGTAAATGCGGAGTACTTGGGTCAGAGAGGTAACAAGTGGGTTAACACAGGGATCTGCCCTAGGACTGGTACTATTTAATATATTCATCTGAGGCATAGATGAGGGAATCTACGGTAAGATCTGGCTCTTTGTTGATGACACTTAAGATCTGTGGCAGGGTAGAAAATGAGAAGGGAGTAAGGGACCTGGAAAAGTTATAGAGGTATTGTAGTTAAGGATATGGCTACCCAAATTTAATTTTAAAAAATGCAGAATTATTCACATTGGTAGTTAATAAAAACAAACAAAAAAAAAACAACAGAGTATGACATGGTAGGGTTAGGGGTGGATAAGACTGCTAAGGAAAAGAGGCCTCTGAGTCATTATCGGTGATGGCTTCAAATCTACTGCCCAATATGCCAGAGCAATTTGGAAAGCTAACATGTTGCTGGGGTGCATAGGAAAAGGGATTTCCCGTAGAAGGGGGAGGTGGTATTGTTCTTGGACAGATCCCTGGTGAGGCCACATCTGGAATACTGTGCACAATTTTGGAATTTGACCTTAAAGTGGTCATGGACTGCCTGGAGTCTGCAGAGAAGGGACACGAATAATCCAGGGGCAGCAGAGTAGATCCCATGAGGGGAGGCTGGCAAGCCTCAACATGCACACCCTGGTGGCCAGAAGGGAGGTGGGTGTTTTTTTTTTTTGGGAGGGGCTTGATAGACACAAGTACTTGAAGGGAATCAACAGGATGGACTACAATGAATTCTTCACGAGGAATGAGGGCATTGTGACTAGAGTTCATGCATTTAACTTAATGGGGAAAGATTCAAGAAGGGTGAAAATGGTGGTGGATAAGGGGAATATGTTTTTCTGTGCTGATTTGTATATATTTCCCACAATGATTGCATTATTGGGGTATGTGTCACTTTGTATTTCTTCAAGTGGAATAGCTTGCCCAGTCAGGTGTTCCACACAAAGTCTGAGACTGATTTCAAACATGAGTAGGACAAACACAAGGGAATAGTATGAACTACAAGAACGAAGGGGGTTAGGAAAGAGGTGTCAAAACAACCACTGGAGCTATTAGCTAATAATGACAGTTCTGCCACCTAAAAATCTGGATGTGAGAGTTCCCCCACCTAAACATTTTCAGTTTAACCACTGGATCCATATTATTTAGTTTAGTGGCACATAGGACCAACTTACCATAATAGTAACGGGGAACCATTAGATCATTGCTTCATTTTCAACCCTGCATTATTGATGCTAAACACACACACATATGTATGTTTTTTCTGTATCCGTTTCATTGATCAGCAGCATCATGTGTTAATACTGAGCCGAAAAATGTCCTTAAAAACCCACTACGTAACTGCACCAAACATAAATATAGCACACAGCAATACCTCTGCACACCAAAATAGTGAAAACCCGAGGGGGGGAAGGGAAGAAATACAGGGCACCACACACAAGTCAGAGGCACCAAGAACACATTATTACCAGAGTGCAGATACATACATAAGCACAACAGTAGAGAAATGAGATCCACGGGACAAATGATGTAAAACAAGCATAAAGGACATACTGCAAATACCGTAAATTGTGGTTCTCAAAACACTAGAAAAAAGGAAATCATGCCAGTCATACATGCACATCAAAGTTGTAGGCCGTGCCCCTCAGATAATCGTACCTTGACCACAGGTGAAACTTTCCTTCCACAACACACTTCATGTGGAAATCGCCCCAACAGACACCAGCAATTCTGACACACAAAGGTGCACAAAGCCTCCAGCTGATGACATACCTCCAGCAGTCATTGCACACCAACACAAGCATCACCCGAACAATGACAGTGCGGAAAGAAGCACCACAAAATATGATGCACCCTTGCTGTGGTATAATGCGTGGAGTGGAGTTACTTATATCTATTGTGGGAGGTGTGGGGAAGGGGCAGAGTCCCCCGCTTTTTACTTGTGTCCCTCAATACAGGGGACCCCCTGCCCAATAAATATAACTAACTCCACGCTGTAAACCACTTAGAAAATTTCAATATTGCAGTTATTTGGTTTTCTGTAGCACCCTTCGCACCAGTTGTATCAAAAGGGTTGTACAGTCCTGAAGAGGGAGAGGAATGGTGTGCACATTTTAAGCTCACATGAAGAGTCATAGAGCACAGAGATGGTTTAAAGAGTTTTGAGACAGGTTAAGCACAGGGAAGCAGCAAGACTTGCCCAGAGTCACACACTGAATAAAGTGGTGGTGGGATTCAAGCCACAGCTCCGAGCTCTTAATATTGTTTGATGACACCAGTATAAAGCTTGAGTTGAAGAATGGACGATTTTCTATACTAGTGTGGCGTTTTTTTGTGTGGTCCACCACTAAAAGACCCCTTACCTTCTCTGTGGTCTGCCAGCCCCTTCGGTTGCTGCTGGTGAGGACCCCACCTGGACCGTGCGAATAACTAGTCGGACGCATAAAATAAAGAATAAGGCAGGTTTATTCAGTTCAGTAGGTGTTCTCTTCATGAGGACAAGCCCCACACTGACTATACTCCTGACAGACCAACATGGCACTGCCAGAGCAGTGCAACGATTGAATACATGCAGTTCTACAGTAAGTGCTCTTAAAGGCGGCAGCTGGAAACTGTTAAGCCCATGCTTAATGTGTGCTTCACATCACCGCGCGGAACAGTGAATGTGAGCACCACTCGAACAAGCAATAATCTATACATTTCTAAGAATTTTTAAGTAAATAATTTAAGGCAAAAAAACATTGTCATGCATTACAAGGCATTAGATTTCCCAAAACAGAACAGTACTGCACTGCAGGGAGGGGGGGAGGAAAGAACCTGGACTACACTGGGGACCAGTCAGAGTAGCACCAGAGAGGAGGGAAACACAATAGTACTTGAGTCTTGGTCATGCCACAAGCGCTAAAGTGTGGGGGAAGGAAAAGGGAAGAGAGGGAAGGGTAGCAGCAGGAGGATACCCAGAATGCAGGCTCACACTTTAATAACAGTTGCATAAACAGGGGGACTGTCCATTGAAAGAGAGATTCCTAAGGGGAAGAAAACGTTAGTGCAGGTAAATAATACCATGGCAACAGGTGCAAGAAAGAGGTACAACAAGATATTTATTGCAACAATGAAAATCAGAAAATGAATTAGTCCTGACACATTTCACTGAGTCCGGTAATAAAAGTTCAAGACCTTCGTCGACTTTTCCGGTCAGTGGGAATGGAGGCATGCATGGACTGCACCAGTTCCTGACAGGAGGGGGTCAGGTCATTAAAAGCGACCCAGGAGTTCTGCCCACTGTCGAATCCACACCACTTTACTCTATAAGTCCAGGATCCATTGACAAACTTCTTTCTTAGGATCTTCTTGATCTGGTACACTGGGGTGTGTGGAAGAGAGTTCTGAGAAGAAGATGATGATGATTGAGAAGAGGAGGAAGTCCCAGGCAAATCATCTGGTAAACTGGAATCTGGCTGGAGAGTGTCAGGAGTGGGAAGATCTGTAGGAACTGGCTGCAAGTTATCTGGGGGAATCTCAGCTTCAGAGAGGATGGCAGGCTCAAGGGCAGCTTCATTTGTGGGAGGACTGGGGTCATCTGGAAGGTTGTTATTGAGGTACCCATGCGTTAGTCAGTTTATATGGACTTTGTTGTGTACCAGCTTGCCATCTGACTTGCGTCATGAACGAAGCGTGGACCGGAGGAGCTTTTCTAATGTAGAAGGGACCAGTCCAGGGGTGAAACAGTTTTGTGGCGCCTGAACAAGAACAGGACGGTATCCCCAACAGAGAACAGAAGGCTCATGCGCCTTTGCTGCAGACATTTTCATTGCCAGTCTTCTCTGGCCCAACGTGGTGATTGCAACGCGTTGGGCAAGTTCCAGAAGAGGGATAATAAAAGAAGAAGCTGACTTAGGCACCTCTAGCAGCGAGAGATCCCTGTCCAGTGGAGTTCCTGGGTGACGTCCGTGGACTAAGAAGAAGGGGGTGTATTCTGTGCTGTCAGCACAAGGGCTGGTATGGTACGCAAACTGCACAAAGGGAACAAACTGGTTCCAGGTGTCGTGAGTCTCATCCAGATACTTGGAGAGTGTGCCGAGAATGGTGGACATCATTCTTCCACTCTGTCCGTTGCATTGTGGATGGTAACTTGTGGCATGTGTCTCTTCTATGTCGAGAAGTTTGCAAGTTTCTCGGACAATGGTGGACAGGTAGTTAGTGCCTCTGTCTGAATGTAGGTACGATGGGGTACCGTGACGACAAATGACTGTGTTGAGAAATGCACTGGCTACAGTGGTGGCTTTAATGTCTCTTAGGGGAATAAGTTCCCAATACTTTGTCAAGTGGTCCACAAGGAGAAGGATGTATTTGTTACCACAGTCAGAGCATGTTGGCAAAGGCCCAAGAATGTCAGTGCTGACTCTTTGGAACGGTTCAGTGGCTACAGGCATTGGGATGATGTGTGCCTTTGTTGGTTTGGCCGGAGGCTTTCTCTGAGAGCAGGGCTGGCAGGATTTTACGAACTGGACAATGTCTCTGTTCATGTGTTGTCAGAAGAAGTGAAGCCTTGTCTTTTCCAGAGTTCTGTGAATTCCCATATGACCTCCAGAGAGTGGAGAGGCATGAGTGGAGAGAAGAACTTGAGAGATGAGAGGCTGGCACAACTAGCTGTACATGAGTTCTATCCATGCGATGACCCTTGCCTTCCTTGGTCCAAATGAGAAAGAGCACACCGTCATTGAGGAAGTGCTGCGAAGCAAGGAAAAGTACATCTTGGCGATGTTTCGTTTGTTGCGATAAGGTTCCAGACTCTAAGTAGGTGATTATGTCTGTAAATTGAGTGTCAGTTTGTTGTTGCATTTTAACAGTTGCCAGGGACAGATTGGATGTTGAGGAGATGAGAAGCTTTTCAGCTGCTTGTAGTAACTGAGGATTTGTGTGTCTCTCTGTGCAGGCAGTTGGTAGCAGCAAAGCAACTTGAGGTGTTGAAGGAGTGTCCACAGGAAGCACATCTGTGGCATGGAAGGGAAGAGCTTGTAAGCATGATTCTTCATCTGTTGAGGAGGATCCAGAGGGATATAGTCTCCGGCTCACACCAACAGCATTTGAGTGAATTCAACCTGGTCTGTATTGGATTTTGAAGGTGTAGGATTGCAGCATGGTGATCCATCGGGTGAACTTTCCTACTAGCTCCTTCATTTCAAATAACCATCTGAGTGCAGTGTGATCAACGATAGCTGTAAAGGAAGAGTAGTGCAGGTAGCAGTCCAATTTCTTCACAGCAAATACCGTGGCTAGACATTCTTTCTATGTGATGCCATAGTTCTGCTCAGCTGAGGAAAGAGAGCGCCCAGCGAGGAGACAACTCGTTCTGTTTCATCTTGGAATTTGACAGAGCACAGCGCCCACTGCAAAGGAACTAGCATCTGAGTAGAGCTTGAATGGTTGGTCGAACCTTGGGTAGGCCAGTACTGGAGAAGAGATTAGGTTTTGTTTTAAGGTGTCAAAGGCCTCTTCACATTCAGAAGTCCAATTATAGTCACATCCCTTTTTTGTGAGGGTGTACAGTGGAGCTGCAATCTTGGTGTAGTTGCAAATGAACTTTCGGTAGTAGCCAGACAAGCCCAGGAAAGCTCGAAGGTCTTTGAGATTATTAGGCTCTGGATAGTCTTTGACTGCTGAGAGCTTGTCTGGATCTGGAGAGATGCCTTGAGAACCAACCACATGTCCCAGGTAATGAATTGATGCTGCACAAAACAACACTTTTCTGGGCGAAGCTTGAGATTGGCTTGTCTGAGACATTCAAACACTTCTTGAAGATGTTGAAGGTGCTCTGGCAAAGTTCTGCTGAAGACTATCACATCATCCAGGTAGACTCGGCAAGATTTCCAGGACAACCCACGTAGTACGGCTTCCATAACATGTTGAAATGTGGCTGGACTGTTCCGAAGACCCATAGGCAGACGTTTGAACTGAAAAAGTCCCAAGTGGCAGCGCCATGCTGTGTATGGATGAGAAGCTGGATCAATTGAAACTTGGTAGAACCCACTCTGAAGGTCTAGAGTGGTGAAGCAAGCAGGACTGGCCGCACCAAGACTGTCTAACGCATCTTCGGTTGTAGGCAAGGGATGAGCATCCTGAACTGTGTAGGTACTGAGTTTTCTGTAGTCCACCACAAAACGATACCCTTTGTCCTTCTTTACCACCAGCAAGCAAGGTACACCCCAGGGACTTGTAGACTCTTCGACTATGTCTTTGTCAAGCATGTCTTTGATTATGTCCTCGAGGACTTGTTTCTCATTGTGCACCACTTTGTAGGCTCATTGATGGATTGGTTTCTGGTTGGGCAGTGCTTCGATGGTGTGTTGCAGGATATCACAACATCCGAGCTTGTCATCTGAACCAACAAAGACATCCGGGTAATTTTCCAGAAATTTCAAAAGTTGTTATTTTTCTGTTGGAGATGCTGGAAGTTTGGAAGAGGATAGTCGCTGACTGAGGGGTAACTCTGTTGAAGTTGGAGTGGTCTTGATAGTATTGACAGGAGTAGTGTTGGTGGAACCAGGCTGAGGTTCTTGCATGAGGTGAAGCTGGTTCCCTGAAGACAAGCAGACAAACTTTCCGACGTTGGCACCCTTTGAAATGACCACTGGCTCATCTGTGAAGTTGCAGCATTTTTGGAAGACTGCACCATCTTGCACTGCCGATAAGGTATTTCCCGGAAGGAGACCTGACGAATGCAGCGCGGGGGATCCTGTGACGATGCCAACAACACCTTGTGTAAGTGGTTCACCTTGAATCTTGGCAATCAAAACTATTTCCGACCGAGGAGGCATGGTGACTGAGTCTATAGCTGTGAGTTGCCGACGAGTATCTAGCGACAATTTGCTTGAGGCAAAGTCTAGGATGGCTTTGTGAACTTTGAGGAAGTCCAGGCCTAGAATTATTGCAGGTTGAAGATCAGGCATGATATAAAACTTGACAGTAGCTTGCTGTGAGCCAAAGTGGAGCTTGAGATGGACCATGCCTGTGATAGGTACTGTATCTGTACTGGCTGTGATAATGTACTTTATGTCGGCTGGAGAGACATTAGGTATGTGACGAATAGCTTGATTGTTTCAAATACTGCTGTTGATAACTGAAATTTCTGCTCCAGTGTCGACCAAGACGTGAGTAGACCAATCTCCGATGGTTACAGGTACATAGTTTGCTAGGAGAGGTGAGCGGATGACAGGTACCTTTGCCCCTGGAAGTGAGAGTGTGCCAGAGTTTGCAGTTGGAGGAAGTGTTTTGTTTGAATTGTGAGAGTCAGAGGGGCGATCAGTTGCTGTGTTCCCCTGCCCCACAAAAGCTCCTAGTCTGTTGGGCGGCGCTCATTTCCCTGATCCTGCGAGTAGCTGCGGCTATCATGTTGAGTGTGCAGTGGTAGGCATCCGTGGTCCTCTTGCATCCTGCGGTAATATTTTAACTTTCGATAGCGGCGGTGTGTCCCCTGAATCCACACCACTGGCAAGTCACTGGCTCTCGAGAAGGTGGAGGTGGATCCGGTCATTGTCGAGGTGGTTGCATAGCATTAGGATGTACCGCAGAGGCAGTTGAGCTGATGTGTAAGGTACTGAGAGTAGAAATAAGCTTGTCGATCATTGCTTGTTGCCGTTGGACACATGTGGCAAGTGCAGCCAGTTGTGAGGTTTGGGGCGCCTGAGCGCCGGCAGACTGGAACATTGAAATGGACTCTTGAGCTAGCCATGCAGCTTGGAGGGTGTCTGTCCAGGTGGTTGGTTTTGCTGTATGACATAGGTACGAAATTGAGGAGGCAGTCCTCAGACAAAGGCTGTTACTTAGATCTTGCTCTGATTTCTGTAGGTGTTTGCATCGAGTCTCTGTGTCCACAATGAAGGCTTCGAGAGATTCTGAGGGTTGCATGGTGCACTCCCACAGCTTTTGCTCTAATAACAAGGGTGGGTGTGTTTGGAGAAAATGGGCTTTGAAGGTTGCGTACAGTGTGGCAGCATCTCCCTCGACTTGGTCTGGAAGTGCTTTGAACCAGGAAATGGTAGTCCCTCTCAGAAGCAAGCGCAAGGCATTGGAGATACACACAGGATCAGTCCAACCATGCACGGAAATCCAGGCTTGGAATTGTTCCAGCCAGTCGACAGTTTCTTCGTGAGGCAAGGCTGAGAAGGGTACTGGTTGTAGGCTGACATGGACCGTGGACTGTGGTGAAATGGCTTTAATGTAGACCAAGTCGTCTTGAATAGCTTGCATAGCTGGTGCTCCTTGAGCAGAAATAGAAGACTGGATGTCATGGAGGATTGTTTGATTTTGTATTGCGCCACCCTAGAGGTGGGTGAAGGTAAGACTCGGACGCTTCGGCGCCCATATCTGTGTCGTCGTCAGACATTGTGGTTGGAGATGAGCTTCGTTTCACTGAGCGAAGGTCGTACGGGTGAGAAGGAGTTGCCGTCATGCAGGAGACAGGACGTTGTGTTGTAGATGAAGTGCTGAGCAAAAATTATTTTTGTAGACAAAAGTACAATTTTTGTAGCAAAGTTCATCAATTGACGTCTTAATAAAGAACTTCCCACTCAATTCTGTGTTGTTTATTTAAATAAAGGTTTTGTTGCAAAAATCAGCTTTTCTTTACAGTGTCCATTCATTTCAGTAGGACTCCCATTGATTTTAATGGAGTGAGGTCAATTTGTGCCCTTCACAAGAAGGCTGCCGAACTGTGACATACAGTTCCGGTGGGATTTGACTGGCCTGACTGTAGCAAGATGGCCGCCAGCAAGGGGGGGTCAAGGGTCACTTCCTTTCTTGTTGTTTTGCTCTGCTCAAGATGGAGGATCCTTGCCACGAGGCTGCCTGGCTGCTTAACAATGTCCAAAATGGCGATGCCCGCGTCTGTGCTGCTTCCCCAACTCCTGACAGAGGAAAATGGCGGGCTTTAACTGTGGTGAGTGAAAAAATGCTGGGGAATCTCTGTATTTCACTTGATTGCTCTCCATTTATTTTACTGAGCTTTATTTCTTTTTATTTACTTTCTGGCCCTTCGTTTATTTATTGTATTGTCCTGCATTTGCTTATGCTGTTATGCCGCCTTTTATTTTCTTGCCCCCGATTATTTATTTTATATTGTGCCCTGCTTCTGTGTCTTTGTTTCGCTGTCTAGTCCCTTGTTTTATTTATTGTCCAGCTTATTGATTGCCCTGGTTGTTGGAGCGTGGTGGGGATGAGCTCATTGGTCAGTCTGTGGTGGAGCCGCGGTTGCTGTCCATGCGACTGCAGCGGAGGGCAGAGCTGAACCCCAATTGCGAGGAGGGTAGAGGCCAAGCAACCCGGGGAGTGGAGATGTGGTTGGGCTTGAGCGAGCTAAATGCTTTAGCTGATCGTGAAGCTGGCTAGCTGGGAAGTGAATCTGGATGGTCGAGGAGCGGGCCTGCTGCAAATGCGGGAGGGAGCAGAGTTCCAGGCGCTCGCGTGTGTTCACCACGGCAGTCGGTGAGGAGTGGAGCTACTGCAGGAGGGCCAACTGTGGAGGATCACTCCGTTTTGCAGGTGCAGTACTAGCTGAAGGGAGGTAACAGTCTGTTGTGGCTGTAATTGGGGTCGCCATTGAGGAGTCGCGGACTTGAGCAGGAGGTAGTAGGCTTGTGTCCTGACCGGGGGCTCCGTGAAGCTGTTGGAGGGCCGTGAAGGAAGCACGGCCCTTGTGGCACTGGCTGGGTGGCTGTCTTCTGTTGCTCCGAGGGGAGTGCTGCTGCGTTGAGTCGGGGATCCGTGGAGGACAAGACTGAGGCAGAAGTGCACATTTGGTGCAGTTTTTATTTATTTTTTTCCTGCGTTTTCATGTTCATTTAATATAGGGAGTAGTCCTTTTGTACAGTACATTAATTTTCTGCCCTGGATGTGACAGCTGTAGCTGGGAGGCAGAGTGGGAGCTTGGATGCCAACCGGAGCAGTTTTAAAGGAAGCTCTGCCACGAGGGGTGGGTTGTCTAGTTTGCAGCTCCATGGGGCTTCTAGGGCTGAATAGAATTAATGTGCTGGAAGTTTTTTTAAATAGCAGGCTAGCACTGCTGACCAGTTTGTTTTTTTTTCTTCTTCACAGCCAGCAATGTTAGAAGAAGGCTGCAGTCTTTTGTATAACACAGGAGACAGTTCATATATATATATTTTTTTTCTCTGTGCAGCTGTTTGTAAAATCTCATTCAAGCAGTTCAGATGTACTGGAGTGATGACTTGGGGTAGCCAGTGACGCAGGCAAACGAGATAGGGGGTCTGGACAGAAGAAGGGCTGCATTCTCCACCATGTGTGACTTTTTTTGTATGGTCCACCACTAAAAGACCCCTTATCTTCTCTGTGGTCTGCCAGCCCCTTCGGTTGCTGCTGGTGAGGACCCCATCTGGACCGTGAGAATAACTAATCAGACGCATAGAATAAAGCAGGTTTATTCAGTTCAGTAGGCGTTCTCTTCATGAGTACAAGCCCCACACTGACTATACTCTGACTGACAGACCAACGTGGCACTGCCAGCAGAGCAACAATTAGATACATACAGTTCTAAGTGCTCTTAAAGGGGCGGCAGCTAAACATTAAGCCCCATGCTTAATGTGTGCTTCACACAAGATACATAGAATGATGGATTGCCCTTTTCTATCAAGTTAACCTAAGCCTGGGAAAAGTGCAGTGCTAGAGGCCAAAAACTGACTGTTCAATCTGAGAGAAGATGTCTGTATTGCAGTATGTAACTACAGTAACCATGGCAGCAGTAGGCACCATAGTGATAAATGTAACAAAGCTCTTATCACTGTGCTGGCTGCAGTTTTAAGCTGGTTGCTTTTCCAAGAAAATACATTCTCCTTCTCAAGATCTATGAACATGTAGTTGATAGTAAAGTCATATTTTCTGGATCACGTCTTTTTATATATTTTTTTTGCTTCAGTGTGAACAAACATTTCTGTAAAATTCCTTTCACAGTCTGTGTAAAGTACACAATATAAGAAACCAGTATTGGGAAGTGTTTCAAAGAGACAACATTCCAGAAAATGATAGGCTCTGTAAACATTATAAAAAAGTGTTTTTTAACAAAACCCCAAGCACTCTTCTTATCAAATATCCCAAGCAGTCTTCTCATCAGAATCGTACAGAACTGTCGGACAAAGAACTTAACAATTGAAGTTTGATTTGTAGCACAAAAACACAATCAGACACAATAAAAAAAAGAATTTGTGGGCTGGCACATTGGTGCAATGGTTGGGTTACTGTGCATAGTGCTGATGAGTCAGGTTCAGGAATGAGCCAGGGTTCTAGAAGTTAAACTTAACCAAAACTGTGATTATGCCCTTTAACCATAAAACCCTTAAACAGGATCTTCTTCCTGCGATGGTGGGATGCTGGTCTCCTAACTGCCTTACTTACTTGGGCATTCAACTTGCCACTAATGTCCCTTCTTTAATAACTCAGAACTTTTCTCCTTTACTTCAAACCTTACTAGCCGATTTACAACGCTAGCAAGTGTTACCGCTCTCACTTTGGGGTAGACTTTCGGTTGTACGGATGAATGTTCTTCCCAGGGTTTTATGTCCACTTAGGATGATTGGCATCCCTCTTCCACATACATGGTTCACTATAGAAGATCCTCTCCCGAGTTTTTGTGGAAGGGCAAAAATCCTCATATCTCATACTCCAAGCTAACTTTGGCAAAACATCGTGGTGGCCTCCAACTTCCAAACTTTCGCTGGTATTATATTGTTGCCTATGCCAGGAGGTTTTCAGCATGGAGTGTGCAAGAGATGAGGGTCTCTCCTAATTTGTACCACCCACATTGGAAAGAGATTGAATTGCATCTTTGTAAAGCTAACAGCATTAGTTACCGAGCTCTACTTTACTGATCTTGATCTAAACTTCCCCCTAAACTTCAAAACACTCCTATCGGTTGATCGGTCTAGATTAATTTACAACTTTGCTAACTGTTAGGTTATATGCCTTGGAATTATCCTTCCCAACCACTTTCACTTAACCTAAATTCAGACTTGGCCATAAAACAATTCCTGCATCCTTTTGTATCCCAAGCCAACTTAGATCTTTTGGCTAGTCTGCTCCAGAATGATCATTTTACACCTGTCGCCAAATTCTAGTGAGATTACAGTCTTGCCTGGACCAGTATTTTTTCTTTCTTTCTTGCATCTTACCCACATGCAGCAGGCTGCTTTAGGCCCCTGCCGACTCGCTGATGGCACTGTTTATTGTAATTTGGCTGGCCTTGTATCTGGAGAGCATGCTGTCTCTGCACTTTACAAAGCCTTGAGGGAACTTCTGGGCAAAAAGATCAGGCTTAAATAGTCTTACCATGAGACTGAGTTCTCCACTCAAATCTGTTTCTTTGAAACTTCCTCCCCATGGGACTATGTTTACAGATATATTAAACTAGATAGGTTACGCCTTATGTAGTATAAAATAGTTAACTCACTTTTTCCTCTACAGAAACTGTGTGAGTTGCACCTGTTTACTAGCCCTACATGCATGAAATGTAAGGCCCAGGTGGGGTCGCTAAGACATATCCTATGGGACTGTCCTGCTGTGTCCCAGTTACTCTGGCGACGGATCAGAGCACAATTGGATCCCCTACCGGAACTGAAGAATGTTTTTACACCTGAACTATTTCTTCTAGGTACAGGAATAGACACTTTATTAGGTTCTTAACGATACCATATGGCCCTTATTACAACTGTGTAAGTTGATCATCTTACGCCATTGGACAGATGTAAAATCTCCCTCTTAAAGGAAATGACATGAAGAAATCCTCTCTGTTCTACGTATGGAAAAATCCATAGCCAGCCTTAGACACTCTTTAAAACTTTGCCAGAAGAGATGAGAGAAGCGCCACACCCTTCTTTTATTTTCTTGATTTGCCTTGTTCTTTTTAGGCCATTTGTAACAAATCCAACCTTTATAGATCTGTATTATAGTGATAGTTGCTCTTTCAGGTTGATATAGTTGTCCTACAGTGTTTATATCTGGATTTCAGTCATAACGAATGACAGTACAAGTTCAGCTTTTTAGCGTAATATTACCACTACTAGTTATCTTTCTGTATTGTAATAGTTCCTCAATGAGATTGACTAGGTCCGAAACCACTATTCCTTATTCTAATTGTTTCATGTTCTTCTTTCTCTTTGTTGTTTACTGCTTTAGTATACGGCATAAATCGATAAAATAAAGTTTAAAAAAAAAAAAAACGATTGAGCCAAGGTTGTTGGGAGGCCAGCCGGGGAAGAAGATTGAGCATCCAAAAGGACACTTTCCTCCAAGGAAAGAGGGTAGTGCCCCTTGCTGCTTTAATACTTCCTGGGTGACCACAAGTAGTTGTGCTGTTGAGAGCTGGCTAATGGACTGGGTAGGAAGACCGCACACACCGGTGTGTCATGCATTCCAGCACTGTATGAGCAAGCAGTATAGGAAACATAAGAAGAAACATTGTCTGCTGATTGGGCAGATGATGCCATGCCTGCCTCCCATGTTCACTTCGGGCACCTGCCTGCTGTCCTCTGGGATGCCCCTGGAGAGACCTCAGCCATGGTGGCCAGAGCTCAAGCGTAATGAAGAAAAGAACTGCAGCGCACAAGGCAGGATCTCTCCTGGGGGTTAGAAGAGGGTAGCTCAGTACTGTGTCTTGGGCTCTCGGGGTCCCAGAGGAACAGATCAGGAGGCACTGGCAGTGGCTGAAGGAGGTTAGGTGGGCATGGGAGAACAAAAGACTTTAGAAAAAATATCTATATCTTGATAAAAATATAGATCTAGATACAGATAGTCTTAAGTTACCAGAAATAAACTATATATAGCTTAAGAAGCAAGAAATAAACAAGAACTTCATTTGTGATCATTTAAACTGTAATTTTTTTTTAATTAAAATTGTATATTGTAACCCCAAATTAATAGCAGTCTGTATTAATTGTATTAGATTTTCATAACATAGCAGATCTTCATTGAGGGTATCTCTTGCATCAGACGACAACTGTGGAACTATAGCCGCCAGGCACTTGGACCACACGGAAACTTTTCTAGCTAGCGATCTACAAGGGGCCACCCACAACGATGTCACATGCTGTCGACGTCTGTCCCATATAAACGTGGGCGGCCCTGTGCCCTCCTCAGTTCTTTTCCTGCTGTTAACCATCGCACGTCATACTGCACGGAGACACCACCGCTTCAGTCGAGATTTCTTCCTTTTGATTTTCTCTTCTTTTCTCTCCCTAGGTTCGTCAATCACTTTATTTTAAAGTGATTTTGTTTTTTTGTTTATGCTGCCTAACCCTGAAAAATTATTTTGCTTCTGCGGGTGCAGTCAGAGTATCTTCAGTAAGGACGACCATGACACCTGCGTCTGCTGCTTAGGCCTGGACTGTGATGTTAAGGCCTGAGATGTCTGCCGCGGATTCAACCAGGCTACCCGGCAGCACCGCCAGAAAACCCTCAAAAGTTTACTGCTGAAACAGAAGCTCATCCAAATGGAGAAGGAGCCCCAAGCCAGCAGCTCCTCCACCTCTTGGGCCCCGTCCACATACTTCCACTCCTCCAAGACCGGGAACAAGTTGGCCGGGAAATGCAAGCACCAGGACAAGTATCGGAGCAGGGAGAGGTGCTCCCTTGCTCACTCGCAGTCGCAGCTTCAAGTATGGGCCACGGTAGGGTCTTCGTCTGCTTTGGCGGTGGACCCCTGTGCTACCCACACCCTCTCCTTTACAGGGTCGTCTCTGGCACTGCCTCCCATCAGTCTTACCTTAGTTGATGATGGTTCCTTGGCATTGGGCCCTTCCACGCCCCCACTGACACTCCAGTCCCTGCTGTTCCAGCCCCTGTTTTCCATAGGCCACCAGACAGGAAGCTTTACCAGTTCTGCTTTGGCGCGTTGGTGCATCGTAATTAGGGTCCCACCTCCCCCGATTTCGCTTTTGGCCTTTACCTCGATGTTGGGGATTCAACCTCCCCCTTCATTGCCTCAGGCCACCATGTCAACATCCGGGTCTCAGCCTACCCCAACAACATCCCAGCATATCCCGTCAGCACCAGGGCCCCATCCCCTCCAGTCAGTGCTCCAGGCCGTATCAGTGGTGCCAGGTCCCCAAACTCCCCTGCCGGTGCCGCATGGTGTTCCAACGCTGGCCGCTGTTGATGTCCCGGCCATGCTGTACTCCTTTTGGGAGTTCATGCACCACCTTGCCCCCATCCCCACCGGCGATGCCGGGACCTGCTAGGCCTGCTCCCACGGCGACGTCGTCTACAATGTCACGCCCAGCTCATCCTCAATGCCGTTAGCGCCCCTTTCAGAGCCAGGTGATGAGGACGAATATCATCCTGATCTCCTCTCTTGGGAGGATGAGGACAATGATGAGGATGAGGGAGATGGGGCCTGTAGCCCCTCCCACTCTACCTTCACTGTTTCCTCCTGGGGTGTGGACTCGACCAGATATACCCGAGGTCCCCCTGATGGCCCCTCTTTCATCTCAATGATGAGGCAGTTATAGACTGCAATGGGGTTTGATGCTGAGGAACAGACTGTCACTAGGAGAAATCTGACTGACTACTTGAGAGTTGTCAGATTCTCCACCTCTGATCATTCCTCCACTTATTGCGGCCTTTGAGGATGCCACCATGGCTACCTGGTACAGGCCGAATTTGATTCCTGCCATGCCCAGAAAGGCAAACAAATTGTACCAGGCTTCTTCAGGGAAGCCATATGTTGCAGAGCAGCCACAAGCAGATTCTGTGGTGATAGATGCTGCCCATGATAGGAACAAGAGGCCTAAACACCTTGGCTCTCTTCCCCTTCATAAGGAGTCCAGAAAGCTGGACTGTGGGCACAAGGGCTTTTGTCTCTGCTACTCAGTCCATCAGGGTGATGAATTACATATCCCATGTGGTGAAATTTCAGAATGCCCTCTGGAAAAAGGCTAAAGCTGCTGCCTAAGCCTTCTAGAGGGTCCCCAGTGACAAGAAAGTACAGTTACGTAAGAATTTACCGTAACAGTATATCTTTGAGAGAGGTTCTTGCAGTAGGTCATTACACATAAGACTGCGCCACCTGGCGTCAGGACCGCACTGCAAATGTTTCCAGCAATGCCTGGCAGGGAACCGCTCACCCGACGTCACGTAACTGATGTCAGCATGACCCTATATAGTGGGCTGTCCCCATGCCCTCCTTCCAGTTCTCCCACCGGAGATCCTAAAGGAAAGACAGGAGAAAGGGAACAGATCCTGGAGTCCAAAAGCAAATTGACGGGGTGGGTGGATAGGACTACTGCAAGAACCTCTCTCGAAGATCTACTGTTACGGTAAGTTCTTACTAACTGTACTGTCTTACTAAGAGAAGGTTCCTGCAGTAGGTCATTACACATAGGACTGAATCCCAAGCAATCCCTCAGAAAGAGAGACCGAGAGAAACATGGGAGGAGGAGCAACTGAAAAGTCAGTAAAGGACCGGCCTAGGACAATAGGTCCAGCAGCATGCATGGCTAGGCCAAACCCGGCCCTATGCCTAGAGGCAATGTCCAGACTGTAATGCTTGGTGAAGGTGTGTACTGAACTCCAAGTTGCTGCTGCACAAATCTCCGCTGCAGATACATTTCGCAAAAATGCTGTGGACACAGCCATTCCCTGAGTGGAATGACCTCTGACCTCCCTTGGCAGAGGTTTGGCATACTTCTTATAACAGAAGCGAATGCAGTTAGCAAGCCACTTGGATAAGCACTGCTTAGACACCGCTGAACCCATGGATTTGGGAGCAAAGGAGACGAAAAGTTGCTCGGATTTTCTGGAGCTTTTAGTCCTGTGGATGTAACAATGCAGGATCCTGAGTACACCTAGCGTATGGAGAAGAGCCTCACCTTTGTTAGAATGGTTAGTGTAATACACCCGAACTCTGAAACCACCTTGGGAAGAAACTTAGGATTGGTTCGTAAGACTGCCCGGTCTTTATGAAAAATCAAATAAGGCTCCTTACACATCAGGGCCTGAAGCTCGGAAATCCTTTGAGTAGAAGTAATGGCAACTAAAAATAACACCTTCCAGGAGATATAGTGCAAGTCACAACTCACTAAGCTTCTCGATAACAAAATTCAAATCCCAAGGTGGGGTGGGGTTACGGATAGGGGGTTTCAGATGGAGAATCCCTTTCAGAAAGGTTTTTGAAATTTCCAGCTGTGCCACGGCCCTCCCCCCCCAAAAAATCATGATAGGCCGAAATAGCCGACAGGTGAACTTTAAGGGAGGAGTAAGAGAGACCCAGATCGGACAGGTGCAACAGATACTCCATGATCTGTGGAGCCGAGCATGTGAAGGGGTCCCAGCCTTGTGGCGCCGCCCAAATGGGAAAGTGCTTCCATTTCATAGCATTGGCTGATCTGGTAGAGGGTTTTCTGGCCTCTACTAGGACCTGGGCAACCTGATGTGAGACCCTGAACCGAGACTGAATTATGTCTGTAGGAGCTACGCATGAATATGCAGGGTCCGGAGCCCAGGATGCACTAATCTGCTGTGATCCTGAGTCAACAGGTCGTGTCTGAGAGGAAGAGAAGAGGAACTGAGGGTTCTGCTGATAGCTGCTGCAGAAGCGGAAACCAGATTTGCCTTGGCCAGAGGGGAGTTATGAGAATCATCTTGGTTCCATCTGTCTGGAGTTGCAGGAGAACCCTCTGAAGCATGGGAAATGGAAAGCAAGCGTACAAGAATTTCCCTGTCCAACAAAGTGACAACGCATCATGCCAGAAATCACCATGCCTTGAAACGAGCAAACAAAAACTGGGAAGTTTGCATTGGATTGGGAGGCGAACAGGTTGAGTTCCAGTCACCCCCATCACTGAAAAAGGAAGTCTGCCACTTCCTGACTTAATTCCCATTCATGAGCGAGGGTGTGCATTCTGCTGAGGCTGTCTGCCTGAACATTTTGAATGCCTGGCACGTGGATGGCTGTGAGTGACGGACAGTGCTGGACTGCCCAGTTCCACACTCACATCGCCTTCCTGCAAAGGGGGTATGACCGAGTGCCTCCCTTTTTGTTGATATACCAGACTACTGACATGTTGTCCATCTGGATAAGCAGTGATCCCCTGGGAAGGATGGACTGAAAGGCCTGAAGGGTATGCAGGACTGCCCTCATCTCCAGAATGTTGGTGTGCAAGGACATCTTGAGCTGGGACCATAGACCCTGAGTTTGGTGGTCCCCCATATGAGCTCCAGATCGTCGCTGAACTGATACCACTAGACATGTAAGGTCCACTGAGAGACTCTCATGATTAACCTGGCGAGCAGAACAGTGGAGATGTCGGCTGCCATCAAACTCAAGAGCCAAAGCATCACTCTGGCTGAGAGGGAATTGGAGGAGGCTACTAGGGTCGCCTGCTCTCAAATTTCCTCCACCCTCTCTGGAAGGAGAAAGACCTTGCACTGGACTGTGTCCAACACAGCTCCTATGAATTGAAGTCTCTGAGAAGGAGCAAGTGTGGACTTGGGGAAATTGACTGTAATCCCCAAATGAAAAAACTGGTCCAGAGTGCGCGAGAGAGCCTCCAAAAGAGTCTCCCTGGACGGGGCCGAAATCAGCTAGTCGTCCAGGTAGGGGAACACTGCAATGCCCTGACGATGCAAGACAGCTGCCACTAATGCTAAGCACTTGGTAAAGACCCTGGGTGCCGAAGAAAGGCCAAAGGGAAGTGCCGAAAACTGGAAATGCTCCCCCTGGAAACAAAAGCGCAGGAAGCAGCGGTGGCCCGGAAACACTGGAATAGCAGGTAAGCATCCTGCATGTCCAGTGCGCATAACCAGTGAACCTCCTGAAGAAGAGGTAGAAGGCTCTGGAGGGCTAGCATTCTGAACTTCTTGTACTGGATGAACAGATTGAGTCTGCTTAGGTCTAGTATGGGTCTGTGGTCGCCTGTCTTTTTTGGAACCAGAAAAAAGTGGGAGTAAAACTCTGACACCTTTGATGAAAGGGAACTGGCTCTACTGCCACCTTTCACAGTAGAGCTAGAACTTCCTCCCTTACTAGAAGAATCTGGTGGGGTGCGTGAGATGAGTGACCTGGTGGAGAATCCAGAGGGATTTCTAGAAACTCCCAGAGTGTGTCCTTGAGACACGAGTTGCAGGACCCATGCGTCGGAGGTTATGTCCCTCCATTCCTGCACATGGAGGGTGAACCTGCCCCCCACCGGCTCCTTGCTCTGGGGCTGAGGAGGGGGATGGGGGAAGGAGTCAGGAGGTGGCAGGTGGAGGGCGCCCTGAATGCCTTTGGAACTTGGAGGCCTGAGGGGAAGAAAAGGAAGCTCTTGTGGCCTTTCTTTTGCCCTGAAACTGGGTCTGGGGTTGCTTCGGAGGCCTCCTGGCCCATTTCCGAAAGGGCAGTTTCCACTGCACACCCGTTCGGTACATCGACCTATCGGACCTCAGGGCCTGACCTCTGTCCTGAAGGTCCATTATGATATCCTTGTGCCCTCCAAAGGACCGAGCCCGAAAGGGGCATGGGATTGCGGTCTGGACCTCGTTAGTGAGCCCTGAGATACTATTAAGCGTGCCGCTTGAGAGAGGGAGATGTGTCCTGAGGTACGTGCACAGCGTTAACGGAGTCATAGGGTGTGCCATAAGGCATGCCTGCAGGAAATTTTGACAGGCATAAGTTCTTGGCAGGATCCTCCTTAGCCTTCTTAGGGACCACTGGGATGGAGTGTGGCAGTTGCCAAATCGTCGTGGTAAGGTCTTTGTGGGGCCCTGTCCAGGGAGGAACCGGGATTGGGGAATAAGACTGTAGGTCGAGATGTTTGGTGGTTCTTTTCCTCATGGGGTCCTTTTCCTCAGTCTCCCAATTATGAAATTCCTGGATGGCCCTCAACAAGTCCGAAAAGGAAGGGTCCTCTGGAGGGGATTTAGGAGAAGCCTTCCCTTTGGGGTCTGGAGACTGACCATCAGAGGAGTCATCTGAAATATCCTCCCCCGAGTCCAGGTTGTCCGGATCCTCTATGGGTTCAAAATCCGGGAGCTGAATCTCGTGAGGGGTATCCCCCAAAATGTGAACAATGGGAACAGAGTTCACAGGGGACAGAGACCGGGGGGGGGGGGGCCCTGTGTAGGGAGATGGCTCTCCAGGTTTGAGACCAACTCCGTCCTGGCCTCCTTCCACCAGGACTGGATTAATGATTGAAAGTCCTGGGGTGGGGCTTGAGGAGGAGTGGGGTTAGGAGGCACATGAATAATAGGGTAATGGTACCCATGGACACCGGAGCCCTGGTAGTGAGGAGAGGAGGAGGGTATCCCTGAAACATGGAGTACCCTGGATAGTGATGTCCCGAGTAGTATGGATCTGGAGGAGGACCTGCTGGGGGAAGGTCCAGAGAGAGCCTGTGAGGGTAGCTCAGGACATTATACCTGTAAGGACCCGAGATATTCCAAAATATCAAGGTACCAGACGTCTAGGGTATCGGTGCGAACCCCGCCGTAGTATAAATAGGCACAGCTGGCATCGGGGAAAATACTCACTAGGACCACCAATATTAAGGCCAGCGTCGAAAATGGATCCGGCGTCGGGGCCAGACGAAAGGGGTCCAGCGGCAGAGCCCAGTCCGGTACAGAGGCAGACGTTGGGACCGGACGATACGGCTCCGGTGTAGGGTTAGGCCCAGACATTGGAGGAACCGGCGATGGGTCTGGGTTAGGCACTGGAGCCAGACAAAGGGGTCCCGAAGGAGGGACCTGTCTCTCTCTTCCATTGGGGGAGCAGAAGGAAGGGAATCCGACATAGGGGGCCTGAGGAGCCTCCATCGCGGGGACAGACGGTGGAGGAACCTTGAACCCTTCGTCCCCCTTGGGGGATTGATGAACGGAAGCTTGAGTATGGGTCACGTCCAGCTATTCATCGCTCTCTTCCCGACCTGGGATGGCAGGGAGTGAGGCAGGTGCCACTGGGGATAGATGGGAAAGGGGAGACTGGAAGTCTCTTGGATACTCAGTTGGGCGTTGGCTGTTTCGGCAGGAGCCACTGATGGACGAACAACGTCCATGCGGGTGCCAGAGGCATCTGACTTACTGGAGGAAGGAGCTGGGCGAGACGGGATGGGGCCCCCCTGCTGACTTATCGTCCAAGACCAGGCAAGCCTCCGAGGAGCAGGGGGTCGGCTTATCGGTGGGCGGGCCCCGGAGGATCCGGTGGCCGGCTTATTGGCTGAGACTAGTCAACCACTGGGGAGCCAGCGGGTGACTTACCAGTAGAGATCAGGAGCAGTGCAGTGGACGGGCCTGGAGTATTCCCAGACGCAGCCTGGACGACCACTGCCGGAGGCGGTGGGGGAGAGGCCTTGCTGGTAGAAGGCATACTTGAGTCCAGATGGTCCTTACCCTCCTGGCACTCCCGTTCCCGGTGTTTTTCTTTTTAGAATCTGGAGACAGTGAAGAAGTGGACTCTCTGAGGCGTTCCATCTCTTTTTCTAGAGTGGCCATCTGAGTTTTTAGAAGATGGGCCTCCAGGGCCTGCTGCCTCATCTTGCGGGTTGCCTATTAAAGGGCTGGCAGTCTGGGCAAGCTGCAGTGTCGTGGTCCGGGCCTAGGCAGAGAAGACACTGTCGGTGACCGTTCTTGTGTGGAATCTGAGCACCACAGTCTTCACTCTTCTTCTTTGTCTTATGTGATGGTGAAGACATAGAGAAGAAAAAAGATGCGAAATTGTAAGAAAGAAAGGCAAATTCTAACGGTGATTGACTGGGCAGTTTTACTGCGAGGTACCATGCACAGGATGAGGGCGGGAAAGAACTGGAAGGCAGGCGTGGGGACCATCCACTATATAGGTCACGCTGACGTCAGTCACGTGACGTCAGGTGGGTGGTCCCCCGCCAGGCACTGCTGGAAAAGTTTGCCGTGCAGTCCTGATGCCAGGTGGTGCAGTCCTATGTGTAATGACCTACTGCAGGAACCCTTTTGAAGTAAGATCTCATAAAGGTCCTACAGTGTGGAGTAGATGTGGGCAAACACCTGTTGAGGTCTGCCTATGATATGGCTGATGCCTCTGCTAGAGCTTCTGCAGTTGACATCTGCCTGAGAAGGCTTTCTTGGCGCAGGAAGTCTGGGTTTGCTACTGATGTGCAACAGTCCGTCCTGAATGCTCCCTTTAGAAGCTACAAGCTCTTTGGGACAGATGTGCAGGACATACTTTCTAACCTGCAGGACTCTGTGATCTGTCCAGTCTTACTTCGAGAGTGAGCTCTTGGAGTAGGTAACACATATAGGACTGTAGCTGGCAGGTGCCCATGGAAAACTTCTAGCTAACAGTCTGTAGTGGGCCCCCCAATGTCAACCCGCCCCTGTCATGTATAGTATAAAGTGAGTGGTCCCCTGCGTGCCGCAGTTCTTTTCCCGTCATCGACTCGTGTTCATTGGCTCCACGGATTGTCTTTTGCTAGTTCAACCGCCATATTAGTAATACGACCTTGTCGACATTTTTCTTATTTTTCTCGATAAAAGTTCCACTTTTAGCGATATTGTTCTGCATGTCAACTTCTCCGACGCCTTCTTCTAAGGGGCACCCTTCCAAGTGTGCCTGTGGGAAACAGACCCCATCCAAGCACGGCCACTCAGCCTATCTGCTGTACCTTGGCCCAGACCATGATACCCAAAATTGCCTGCACTCCCAGAAGTTTAACAGCCGGATGTGGCTCCGACACCAGAAGACCCTGCAGGCCTATCTCACAGAGCAACCCTTGGCTGCCATGCAGCGGGACTCCTCTTCCGAAAAAGGCTCTTGCCACCACAAGAAATCTACAAAGAAGCATAAAGATAAGAGGAGAGGTCCCATTTGAGACCGAGATCCTCACACTCTGCCTCACGGGGCAGTTTGGATTCCGCTTCACAGGTGACCCGTTCTCCCGCTAGGCTCACTGTGGTCAAGCCCCCTGCCGTGGTTCGGGCATGGGGCACTAAGCACCGCAGATCCGGGTCTTTGGGCCCTACTCTCCAGCCTTTAAAAATTAGGCTGTCAGACCTTCCATCAGGCTGTGCTATTGACACCGGTAAGGGGCATTTGTCAGTACCTTCCTGGTCGGCCTCTGTATCTGGTGCCGACTCCCGGGATAGGCATAAGACCTCGGGGCACTCGTCCAGGAGATAGGCTTCTCAGCCCCCCAAGCATTCAAAACCATCATAGGACAAACATCTGTTGTCGAAGCATACTTTGGACCAACACTGATGTCATCCTACTGACGTTGTCACCTCTGCTGCTCAAATGCTGACTCTGCCAGTACAGACACTGTCGTCACCGGTTTCACCCCCCGCCATTGGTTGATGATAGGTCAGGCACCAGCCCTATAAAGGATGAACAGGCATTGGCCCCCCAGCAGTCGCCAGATACTGGCGCCGGGTCCTCTAATGCTGCTCTGACATCGCCTCCTACTTCACCCACTGTCGCCAGACCGTGGCACTATGCCAGACACAGGTGCTGGACCAGCGTCGGGCCTAGTGACGGATTCAGATCCTAAACTGAATCTAGCCCAGGTCAAGGACCTCTTCGGCTACTGGTGGGAGACCATTTACTCTGACGTCCTCCCACCTAAGTCACAAACGGTGGGGACTACCACCTCGGATACTGGGGCTCCTGCTAAGGCTCCTATCCCACCTCTGGTTCTGCCAAGGTCCCTGCCCCACCTCCAGACAAGGACACTGGCACAGAGCCTACCCCTCCTTCTGATAAAAATAAAGGGAAGGCTCCCCGCAAACGGCGTCATAGATCACGGTCATGGAGCCCAAGCTCCTCCAGTTCTCCTGTCCATCATAGACTTAAGAAGTGATGCCACCGGTCCCATTCCTCTTCATCCACAGACTCATACTGGTCCTCAGATACTTTTTACTCAGAACCCTCATCCATCCAGGACCCATCTCCTCTAGGTCCGAGAGACCCCCCAAAGTCCCCACCTGATGACCCCTCTTTCATGGCGGTCATGAGGCACATACAATCAAATATAGGGTGGGAAACAAGGACTTAGACCCTAAGAGACTCTGCCTGACTAAATATCTATGCCAGAAGGACCCTAAGCTGGTGGTTATCCCACCATTAGTGGACACCTTCACAAATGTCACAAAGGCAGCTTGGAAGCGCCCCACACATCCACCACCATCCCAAAGAAGGCAGACCGCCTCTACAGGGCTCCAAAGGAACAGCCTTTTTTGGGGGAACATCCATTGGCTGACTTGGTGTTGATTTCAGCCACCCATGATGGGTCTCAGAGGCTGAAGCACCACAGTACGCAACCCCCAGACAGAGAATCCAAACAGTTGGACTCCATGGAGCGTAAGATATACTTATCTTCCACTTGCAGCATTCAAAGCCTGAACTTTTTAACACACATGGTTCAGTTCCAGAACACCCTTTTGGGAACAAGGGATTGATATTGTTAAGGATATCCTGGACTGTCCGCACAAGGCAGAACTGGTTAAGTGTCTGCAGATCGGTTCAGACATGGATACTCATGTCCTCCGATCAGTCTACGACTTGGCGGACATGGTGGTGAGGGCAGCAGTGACAGGAGTATGCTTACGCAGACACTGCTGGCTGCAGACCATGTAGGATGTGCAGTCCAACCTCCTAGATGCACCATTTCAGGGCTCAGTCCTCTTTGGTGATGACACAGAGAGAATCATCACCAAGCTACAGGACTCCGGCAAAGCTGTTCGGACAGTTCAGTCTATGTACCAACCGAGCAGAGGCCATTTTGAGGCCATGGGGGACAACAACCACAACCTCACTTTCAGCATTAGAAGCCACAGCAAGGGGGCTACAGCCATAGAGGCACCCCTAGAGGTTCTGTAGGGCCTGCTTCTCGCTCTGCCAAGTCAGCCCAAGCTGTCCTCCCCCCTCCAACTACAGCCTGACTCCTTGTCGGATCCACTACCTACTGTGACCCCGGCAGGGGAGGCGGTCGGAGGCCACTTTTCACTTTACGCCAAAGCTTGGTGGAAGATGACCTCCGATCACTGGGTCCTTCAACTAGTCGACAACAGACAGTGGACACTCAACAGAGTTCATCCAGTTTCCACTGAACTGGTCCCCGCCCCCCCCCATCCCGTTATTCACCGGTACATGCGGGATGCTTATTTCCACATCCTCGGGGGCAAAGCCCCACAGGAGGTTCCTCAGATTCCTCTTTCAAGGAAGGCATTATCAGTTCAGGGCATTGCCCTTCGGCCTGTCATCAGCCCCAAGGGTCTTCACCAGTTGCCTTGCAGTGGTAGCAGCGGTCCTTTGAAGGAAAGAACATTATGTCTTCCCCTACCTGGATGGTTGGCTCTTGATGGCACCGTCCAAAGAGCAACTTCAGTGGTCCATTCAGGACACCTGTTGTCTGTTTGGAGAACTGGTTATCACTGTCAGCATCCCAAAATCATCCCAGATACCGTCCCAAAACCTCCAGTTCATCAGGGCTCAACTCAACACTACTCAAGGGAAGGCCTGTTTTGACTCAGGACAGAGCCCTTCGGCTTCAGGCCTTAGCACAACACATCTCTTCTGCTTCAGCGGTACCAGCCAGGACCCTGTTACGGCTGCTAGGCCATGTGGCAGCATCCATCATCACAGTCCCCCTAGCGAGACTGCACATGAGGACGATTAAGTGGACCCTGCGTGTCCAGTGGGACCAAAGATGGGACGACTTAGACCAGCAGTTTCCATCATGAATCCAGTCCGTCAATAACTCCATTGGTGGATGACATCCCTTTTCCTAGAAGAGGGGATGCCATTTTGAAAAGAAGTGTTGGACCCAGTTTTGACATCCGATGTCTCAGACACAGGGTGGGGAGCACATCTCAATGTTCACAGGACTCTGGGTTCCTGGTCAGTGAACAAGGAAACTCCACACATAAATATTCCAGAGATGAGAGCAGTTGTCTATGCAAGGCAGACCTTGAGCACCGTTCTGTGCCCAGGACACCTTCACAAACAAACAGACAATATATCTGTGATGTTATGTCTCAACAAGCAGGGAGGCACACACTCCTACCACCTCTGTTGGGATGCAGTGAGGATGTGGAACTGGACCATATCCCACCACCTAGAGATCTCAGCAGTCCACATCCCAGGGATCCAGAATACTCTGGACAACGTTGTCAGCCACACTTGGTCCAGGCCACATGAATGATCTCTTCTTCAGTCTGTTGTTGATGATCTCTTTGATAGATGGGGCAAGCCAGAGCTGCATCTCTTTGCCTCCCCTGTCAATGCAAAACTGCCCAGTTTTTGCTCACTAGAGCCAGGCCCTGGTGTTTTCTGGTGAGATGTGTTGGCCTTCTCCTGGAAGGGGAGATTCCTCTATGCCTTCCCTCCCTTCCCGCTCCTTCAGAAGGTCCTTTTCAAGTTGCAAGCGGAGGGTGCAGCAATGATCCTCGTGGCACCCCTATGGCCACAATGGATTTGGTTCTCATTGCTACAACAGTTGACTGTGGAACCTCTGATTCTCTTGCCATTGGGCATTCATCTGCTCTCCCAGGACGACGGGACCTTGCTTCATCCCGAATCTTCGGTCCCTGCATCTACACGCATGACTCCTGAGGGCCTAACCAGACTCCGTTTCGGGGTCTCAGACAGGGTCACTGACATTCTGGTGGCTGCCAGGAAACACTCCACCAGAGCTACTTACACCATGAAGTGGAGACGCTTTTGTCTCTGGGCTGTGGCTCGCCACCTAGATCCCTTGACCTGTCCTGGGAACTCACTCCTCGCGTACCTGTTGTCGCTTTTGGACTCAGGATTGGGCTATTCCTCCATTAAGGTGCATTTAGCAGCCATTTCAGCCTAGCATTTTCCTGTCCAAGGCAGAACTGTAGAACAGATGGAGGTAACCCGTACCTTTCTCACAGGAATCCTGCACATGAAGCCTCCCATAAGGGACCCCCGTCCCTCCTAGGGATTTGTTTTGAAAAAGTTGACCTTACCTCCATTTGAGCCAGCTGTGGATTGTGGGCTTCACTTTCTGTCTTGGAAAGCATTATTTTTAGTTGCTGTCACTTCTGCGCGAAGGATTTCCAAGCTTCAGGCCTTGATGTGCAAGGAGCCTTATTTGGTGTTTCACAAGGACCGGGTAGCCTTAAGAAGCAATTCTAAGTTCTTGGCAAAGGTGGTGTCTGAGTTGACTTTAAATCAGGACATCCATCTCCCAGTATATTACCCTGATCACTCAAACCGGGGGAGGCTCTTCTCCATACTCTTGATGTTCACCGCATTTTGCGGTTTTATTTTTCCAGAACAAAGGACATCAGACATTCTAATAAGTTGCTTGTTTCCTTTGCTCCCAGGATTCTGTAGCCAAACAGACCATTTTGAAGTGGCTGGCCAGTTGCATCTCCTTCTGTTACCAGAACTACAATAAATTCTTGCCGGGCTTGGTAAAGGGTCACTCCACGAGGGGAGTAGCGGTCTCCTTTGCTGCCCTCAGAAATGTGTCTGCGGCTGACATCTGTGCAGCAGCCACGTGGCACACAGTCCACATATTCATTAGACACTACAGTTTGGACATTGTCTCTCGACACAGAGCAGGCTTCGGCCTTGCAGTTTTGCAGGGACTCCTCTCATAAGGGTACTTCCTCTTCACGCTTTACTTAACGTCCACCTGAGACTAGTCTGGTCTCCTGTACTGCTTGGGACCCAGTCCTATATGTGTTACCTGCTGCAAGAGCTGACTCTTGAAGTAAGATAGTATAGTTACGTAATAACTTACTGTAACAGTAGATCTTCGAGAGAAGTTCTTGCAGTAGGTATGCTTCCCGCCCTCCTGCTTACATTGGCAACATTCTGATTGCTCTGTGAGGTATTGGCCTTGGTTCTCAGGTTCTGGTCACCTTCCATCCTGATGCTGGAGTCTCCGACGGGAGGAACTGGGAGCACCGGACTGCCCTCTTATACCATCGTGACATCGGGGAGCAGGCCCGGCGGGGGGTGGCGGGGGCGCTGCAGACTGCTAGCTAGATGTTTTCTGTGGGATCCTGCCACCTACAGTCCTATGTGTGTTACCTGCTGCAAGAGCTTCTCTCGAAGATCTACTGTTATGGTAAGTTCTTACATAACTGTACTTTCTTTATACCACACCTAAATGAAAAGTGGCCAGAAGGTGCCTTTTTGTTGGGCCTTCCATAAGCCTAAGCAGGGCACCAAGCCCCAGGGCAGGTGTTGGGCAGCAACAGCCCTGCCTACTCCTACTTCTGGGAAGGCCCCCAGAGGAGGGAGTGCAGCCCCGGCCGCAGGTGCTACCTCAGCATGATTCCTTGCCAGACCCTCCACTCTCCAGTACTACTGGAGGCAGTGGTAGGGGGCCGTTTCCCTCTCCACCTGGACAGGTGGAGGAAGATTACAACCGATGCTTGGGTCTTGCAGCTCATAGATCACACACTAGAATTCATGGTGTGGCCTCTAGATCTCGTTCCAGTTCATTCAGGCTACTTTCCAGACCACATTCCAGTGCTGCTGGGGGAAATTCACACATTGCTGCAAAAAGGGCCCTGGGGCCCTAGAACTGTTTCCCAAGAATCAGAGGAACAGGTTGTTCTTTTCCCATTTCTTTCTGGTCCCCAAATCCACAGGGGATCTTCGGCCCATCCTGGACCTGAGGAACCTGAACTTCTACATCCAACACAAGAAGTTCAGGATGGTAACCCTATATGGCCTGCTACCACTTCTGAACCAGGGAGATTGGATATGCTCCCTCAACATGCAGGATGCATACCTGCATATCAAGGTGTGTGCTCTCCACAGGCAGTACCTCAGATTCCAGTTCCAGGGGGAGCATTACCTATTCCGAGCATTGCCCTTTGACTTACTGTCTGCACCACAGGTCTTTACCAAATGCTTGGCAGTGGTAGAAGCAGCCCTCTATAGGGTGGGGCTGTACGTGTTCCCTTAACCTGGATGACTGGTTGCTCAAAGCACAGTCCAGGGTGCAGCTGCTTCAGACTCTAGAGCATACCAGACAGTTGTTGCATGCCCTGGGAATCGCAATCAGATCTGCCCAAGTCAGTCTTGATTCCTTGTCTGTGCCTGCAGTACATAAGGGCAGTACTGGACATGACTCAGGGCTATGTATTCTTACCACAGGACAGGGTAGACCATCTGGCTCAGGCTCAGCTGCTCTACAGCAGCAGATAGGTCACAGCCAGAACCTTCCTGAGGCTCTTGGGCCTAATGGATGCAGCCATCGTCGTACCCCTAGGTAGACTGCACATGCGGATCCACCAGTGGACATTGAGGGTCCAGTGGGACCAACATACCAACAACCTAGATCAACAAGTTCTAGTCTCCTACCCAGTCAAAATGGTGCTGCTATGGTGGATGGAACCTGGGAAACTGTTTGAAAGGGGTTCCCTTCCTTATTCCTTCCCCTCAGTAGATTCTCACTACAGACGCTTCAGGGTTAGGCTTGGGGGGGCTCATCTGGGGCCTCATCAGTCAATCAACCGAGTTTATTTGTATGGCGCCTTTCAAATTACCAAGGTGCTGCACATAACAGTAAAACAGCTACAGTGCATAATTACAGACTTTATAAATAGTATAAAATACAAAACCAGTAAAATAACAATATATTATTCAGGTTAAGTCCCCAAATGCTTGGGTCCAAAGGAAGGTTTTAAGGCCTGTTTAAAGCCCTCCACTGTCGTGCTCTTACGTATCTGACAGGGTAGAGAATTCCAAAGGGTGGGGGCCACATGCATAAATGCACGGGCCCCAGAAGATTTTAAATAAACCCTAGGAACCTCTAGCAACCCCTCATCAGTCAAACTGAGCGATCACCCAGGGCAGTAAGGGACCAGGAACTCTTTAAGATAGTCCGGACCCTGTCCACGTAGGGCTTTATATGTCAGTAAAACAACCTTGAAGGTGATTAGCCATTGTACTGGCAGCCAGTGCAGTTCACACAGCACCGGGGAAATATGACAGGACCGAGGGGTTCCTGTCAATAACCGGGCTGCAGCATTCTGCACCAGCTGCAAGTGGAGAATATCCACCCCCGGGAGCCCTAGGTATAGGGCGTTGCAATAATCCAGGTGCGAGGACACAAATGCATGAACCAAAGTAGGCAGGTCACCGGACGGAACGAGTTGCTTAACTCTGGAGATATTCCTTAGATGGTGAAAGGAAGATTTGATGACCGCTGACACCTGCGAACGCAGTGTCAGCCCTTCGTCAAAAAATACCCCCAGGTTTCGCACCCGTTCAGAGGTCAGGAGAGGCAAACCCCCAAGAAAAAGTCCAGAGGGTGATCCCACTCCAACCCCCCTATCCGGCGACCTGGGTCAACCACTAACACCTCGGGATTTTCCGAGTTCAACCTCAACCAGCTCGAACTCATCCACTCTTGGATTTCTGCAAGGCAGTTGTCATATACCGAGAGAGCTCTATCCTGGTTAGGTGCAAAGGATAGGTAGAGCTGGGTATCATCAGCATAGCAATGAAACCTCAGCCCATACCTTCTCACAATGTCTCCAAGGGGCAGCATATACACTGAGAACAACATGGGGGACAGCACCGATCCCTAAGGGACCCCACATAAGAGAACTGGGTCAGAGGAATAAATTCCCGACACCACCCTCTGAGTTCTTCCAGTGAGGAAAGATGAAAACCACCTGAGGACCGTACCTGACAGTCCACAGATGAACCTCAAACGATCAAGCAGAATCCCATGGTCCATAGTGTCAAATGCTGAAGAGAGATCAAGAAGAACCAAGATGGAACAGTTCATCTTACTTTGAGAGGGCTCTTGCAATAGGTAATTACATATAGGACTGACGCCGGCAGGCGGCAGGACCCCACGGAAAAATTTCTAGCTAGCAGTCCCTGGCGAGGGACTGCCCCACGTCAGGTGACCGGTGTCAGGAGATGTCGGTATAAAGGGGCAGTCCCTCATGCCCGCCTTCCAGTTCTTTCCCGCCATTAGCTTATGCCAGCGCCTCACTGAAAAGTTCCCTGCTTGTCAGGCCCTTCTGTTGGTTATTTTACTGAGTTTTTTAGCTTTTTCTACTTTATTCATCAGTCATCCATCGGTGTATGTCATCCCCTACACCCTCCGAGCACAAGAATAAGTGCAACTCGTGCGGCGCCCAACTCCCGCACAAGGACAGCCATTCCCTGTGCCTTTTTTGTCTAGGCCCCTACCATCAAGTTGAGAAGTGCCAGCACTGCCTGAGTTTCAACGCGGCCACCCGGAGAAGGCGGCAGCAGTCCCTGGAAGCCCACATTCTCAAAAAGAAGATGAGCTCTATGGAAAAGGAACTCAAAAAACTTCGCAGGCGTCAACTTCCCCTGAAGGCCATCGCAAGAGGAAGGACAAAGAAAAGCACCGGGACAAGGGCTCCTCTCCCACCGCGACTCCTTCGGGGGTCACCGTGTTGAAGGTCTCCTCGACGGCCGCCTTCGAGTTTCGAGCGGCAGCAGCCCACCCATCTGGCTCACGTTCGAGCGCCTCCGGGCTTTAGGCCTCGTCCCAGTCAAGCCGTGGTTTCCCGGCCTACCGGCGTGGCGGCTCGATAAAGCTGAACATCCTGCTCCCCAGCGTTCGCTCGGAGAAGGTTGTGCAAGCTACCCGACCCCGCCGGGTGTGGCGCGTGACCTCTCTTTCACCAGGCCAGACCGCCCCTCCTTCGCAGCCTGCCCCTGGCGAAGGATCCGTTAAGTCGGACGCCGGCCCCTCCAACGTCTGCCCGGATCCCGCTGGTAAGATGCACGTTGGTACACCCGATGTCCACACAGCGGATGAGCTGACGACGGACCCTCCAATGTCCATCTTTCCCTGCTCCCCGCAGCCTCCGCTGCCCTCCGGGGACCCTTAGTCTCCTCAGCCCGACCCCGGGGACTTTTCCCCTCCATCCCCGGGAGAGGCTGAGGCCCTGGTTCCACCTCCGTCGGATCAACCCACTGCTGATCTGACGTCGGTTCCCTGGACGACTGTTCCGACGTTGGCACCTCGGACACCGGCCCCGACGCCAGTAGTGCTGACCCAGGGCGACATCCTGCCTCCGGATGCCACCGTGACGCCGGGCCCTCCACCCCGGTCCTTCTGCTCCAGTTCCGCCCGCAGGGCCATCTGCTCCGGCAGCTCCCCCGGCTCCCGGGTTCTCAACCCCATCATATTCGATGCCGTCGTACCCAGGCACGCAGTATCCGAGGCCGGCCTACCCAACGCTGCAGTACCTGACGCCGGGCTTTCCGCCGGCGGGTTATGGATACTCGCCTTATGGGTATAACCCATACCCTTATCTCCCTCCTCCTCCACCGCTCCCCCAGCTGCTGGTGGACTTGCAGGAGACTCTAGCCTCCTGGTGGGCCGAGGCCAAGGCTCAGCTCACCAGAGAGAGATGGAGAGTAGTCTTCCGACGATGGTGCTGGTTCAGGTTCCCGTACATCCACGGCGACATACTCCTCCCTCCTCCAGACACCAGGGATAAACCCTCTGGGTCCAGAGAGGGTTAGGACACGCTTCCCCAAGGTCTTCCCAAGGGGTCCGTTCCTCCCCCTAGACGGGAAAGGAAGTCAGCATCATCTTCTTCAGTTTCTTCCTCCTCCTTGGACGCCTTGGATGCCTTCGATGGCTGCTCCAAGAAGGATGACGAGCCTCGATCTCCGTCAAAGCCCAGGCCAAGGACTCCTCTGAAGTCTCCTCTGGATGATCCTTCTTTCACGGAGCTCTTACGTCAAATCCAGGCAATACATGAGCCAGACCCACAGTGGCTGAAACTCGCTGAGCATCTGGATCTGCCGGTCACAGCTCCTACCTTGGTGCCACCCTGGATTGAGCCTCATGCCCACCTTGTTACCACTATTTGGAAACAACCGTCGGCATTAGCCCATCTTCCTCAGAAGTTGAATAGGCTATACCAGGCTCCAGAGGGTGTTGAGTTTTTAGATTCCCACCCTCGAGCTGACTCGGTTATGATTAGCGGCGCTCACGGCTAGTCAGCTAATCCAAAACACCTTAGCTCATCGCCACCTGATAAAGAGTCTCGGCTTCTGGACCAGTATTGAAAGAAGATTTTCGCTTCGTCCACGCTGGGGATCAGGGCCCTGAACTATATCAGTCACATGGGGAACTACCAGAAGGCAATTCTTTCTGAGGTGGAAACCAAGTTAGACTCCCTGCCGGACTCTCAAGTCAAGCAGGAACTGTCTGACCTTGTCCGCTCTGCACGTTCGGCCAGTTGACACATCCTTCGATGCGACCTACGATGCAGTGGACACTGCTGCATGGAGCTCAGTTTTCACCATAGGCTTACGACGTCATGCTTGGCTCCGTGTGTCAGGCTTGGTCCAGGAAGTGCAGTCCACTATCCAGGAAGCGCCCTTCCGGGGGTCGGTGCTCTTCAGAGGTGATGTACCTGCATATCTCCATTCGCCCAACCCACCGCAAATATCTTCGTTTTGCTTTCCAAGGGGACCACTACCAGTTCAAGGCACTTCCATTTGGCCCCTCTCGGCTCCCGAGTGTTTACCAAATGCCTGGCAGTGGTGGCGGCCTACCTGTGTACCCGGGGAGTGCAGGTTTTCCCATACCTGGACGACTGGCTCCTGGCAGCCTCGTCCAGGGAGGAACTCCTGCGCTGCCTCTCCCTTACCCAGTGGGTCTTTGCCTGCCTGGGTATTACCATCAACTATTCCAAGTCTCATTTGATCCCATCCCAGAGATTCCAGTTTATCGGGCGATACTGGACACGACCCTAGGCAGGGCCTTCCTGCCGCCCGGACAAGTGACACTATTCCGAACTCAGAGTCGCCTGTTGTCGGTCTAGGCGAGTCACTGCAAGGTCGGTTCTTCGCCTTCTCGGGCTCATGGCGGCTGCTATTCTGACAGTTCCTCGCGCTCGGCTTCACATGAGGGTTTCCCAGTGGACGCTTCGCTCCCAATGGGATCAATTGGTGGATGACTTGGATCAGCTAGTTCTGGTCTTCTCTCCCATGGTTCGAGACTTGCAGTGTTGGATGGTCAGAGAGAACCTATTTCAAGGGGTTTCATTCTTCATTCCCCCTCCCTCCCAGACTCTGACTACAGATGCCTCAGACGAAGGTTGGGGAGCCCATCTCGGTCCTCATCGGACTCGGGGCTCTCGGTCCAAGCTCGAACAATCACTCCACATCAATGTGCTAGAGCTTCGGGCAGTCCTATATGCCCTCCAAGCCCTCCACCTGTATCTCCTTCCAGGCCACCTAGCCATCCAGACAGACAACATGTGTGTTGGATGGTATATCAACAAACAGGGAGGGACTCGATCCTACCCTCTTTGCAGGGAAGCAATGAGGGTGTGGGACTGGGCAGTATGGCATGACCTTCACCTCACAGCAATTCATGTTCTGGGAGTTGACAACACGTTGGCAGACAAGCTGAGTCGCTCGTCTGCCCGGGCCCATGAGTGGGAACTGGATCAAGGGGTCCTAGACGATATCTTCCTACGCTGGGGAACACCACAGGTTGACCTGTTCGCTTCCCCTCAAAACGCAAAACTTCTAGTCTTCTGCTCGCTCATTCAAAAGTGAGGCATTTTCTGGAGAGACGCTCTGTCTCTAGATTGGAAGGACAGATTCGTCTGTGCCTTTCCCCCCAATTCCTTTGATCCCAAGGGTCCTGCAGAAACTAGGGTCAGAAGGAGCATGAATGATTCTGATCGCTCCTTTCTGGCCCAGTCAAGTTTGGTTCTCTGCTCTCCAACAATTCTCAGGGGAACCGCCGCTTCCTCTTCCTCTGTCACAAGGTTTGTTGACCCAGGAGCAGGGGACCCTGGTTCATCCAGGTCTCAAGTCCCTTCAGCTTCATGCATGGCTCCTGCAGACATAGCCCAGACCCGCTTTGGAGTTTCTCCCCAGGTGGCGGAAATTCTGGTGGAGGCTAGGAAACCCTACCTATGCCATGAAGTGGAAAAGATTCACAATCTGGGTGGCTTCAAAAGACATTGAGCCTTTCTCCTGCCCTGTTGGTCGTCTGCTGGAGTACCTGCGCCATCTCTTCAATCTGGGTCTTAGTCATTCCTCCCTGAAGGTCCACATGGCGGCCATTTCGGCCTATCATGTTCCCTTTGCAGACAGAACGTTTGCTCAGCTGGAGGTGTCCAAGACTTTCCTCAGAGGGGTTCTCCACCTGAGACCTCCTATCCGAGTTCCCCTCCTCCTTGGGATTTGAATTTTGTTCTTGAAAAACTAATTCTGCCTCCCTTTGAGCCAGCAGCTTCTGCAGACTTGAAGTTCCTCTCCTGGAAAACACTTTTTCTTGTGGCCATTACCTCTGCTCGGAGGATTTCTGAGCTCCAGGCCCTGATGTGTAAAATTCCTTACTTAATTTTCCACAAGGAACGTGTGGCTCTGCGTGTCAATCCTAAGTTTCTCCCCAAGGTGGTAGCGGAGTCTACTCTGAACCAGTCCAAAGAGTTACCTGCCTTTTTTATGCAGTACTCCAATCAAGAGGAGTATTTGTTACATACTATAGACGTTCACCAGATTCTGAGATACTACACTAACCGGACGAAGGATCTCAGAAAGACAGATCAACTCTTTGTCTCTTTTGCTCCGAAAAGGGAAGGTAATGCTGTTTCTAAGCAATGCCTATCCAAATGGTTGGCTCATTGCATCACTTTCTGTTATGACAAGTACAACAAGACCCTCCCGGGTCAAGTCAGAGGCCACTCCACCAGAGGAGTCGCTGCCTCAGCAGCTTGTTTCAAGAATGTGTCGGCAGCAGACATCTGTGCTGCTGCCACCTGGACCGCCGAACATACCTTTACGAAACATTACAGTTTGGATATTGCCTCTCGCTGTAGAGCGGGCTTCGGGCTGGCTGTTCTGCAAGGCCTCCTTTCTTAAGGCCTTCTCAGCTAGAGGATCTACTATGGGTAGCTTTCCTCCTCCTGTGTGCTTCTCCTTGTTCCAGACTGCTTAGGACTCAATCCTATATGTAATTACCTACTGCAAGAGCCCTCTCGAAGTAAGATAGTCAAGTTACGTAAGAACTTACAGTAACAGTAAATCTTCAAGAGAGGCTCTTGCAGTAGGTAATACCTTCCCGCCCTCCATCCCCCTAAGCTTTTTTAGCTCCTTTTCTCTTCAAGAAAATATCCGCTTCTATCTCGTCCAGCCTTTGTTGGCCCTTGGCTGGTAAGAACTGGAAGGCGGGACTGGTAGCTAGAAATGTTTCCGTGGGGTCCTGCCACCTGCCGTCATCAGTCCTATATGTAATTACCTACAGCAAGAGCCTCTCTCAAAGATCTACTGTTACGGTAAGTTCTTACTTAACTGTACTTTACAATCTCTAGCCATCAGGAGATCATTGACCACCCGAACCAGCGCCGTCTCTGTACTATGCGTCTTTCGAAAACCAGACTGGAGAGGCTCATAAATGTCATCGATGGTCAAATGGTCGTCCAGTTGTATGGACACTACTTTCTCGATCAACTTCCTCATAAAGGGGAGGTTCGAGATAGGTCTGTAGTTTGCATGGCAGTCTGGGTCTAAAGAAGCTTTCTTCAAGAGGGGTGTCACCACCGCCTCCTTCAGGGAGCTAGGAAACTCACCTGTTTTTCAAGGAGCGCCAGACTATCCGTGCTAGGATAGGACCAAGAATATCACTACTACCAGTCAGACTCAAGGGACATGGGCTAGCATGGAGGCTGCCCTCCACATCAATGTCTTAGAGATGAGGGCCATTCTGTGTGCTGTACAAGCCTTCCAGACCCATCTATCCCTGGGTCATCTGCTGGTGCAGATGGACACCATCAGTGTAGAACACTATATCAGCAAACTAAGGGGAACCGATTCGTACCCTCTGTGTCAGCAAGCGATGAGGGTCTGGTACTGGATTCTAGAACACGTTCTAGAACTGTTAGCCGTCCGGGGCCAGCCCGCTGGCACAGGGCAGGATGCCGACTTGAAACACCGGCGACCCGAGTTCGGGAATGGGCCTGGGACATCGGAGGGCTAGCTGGGGGGAGAAGGATTAGGCATCCAGTGACTGCTCTCCTCCGTAGGGAAGGGGGATAGAGTGTTCAGTGCTATGAGGTCACCTAGCTGAGGCTGGGTGTACCGCATGCGCCGACATGTTAAGGGGGCAGGGCGGATACAGGTCGTCATTGCACATCCCTGCCCCCCTTACACCGGGGGAAAAAACTACTGCCACATTCCACCTTGATGATATCCATCTTGCTGCTTTGATTGCTCCCAGGCCAGCTTCCTGACCCATCCTGACGTTTGTGGCACTTAGGCCCAGGGAGCTGCGACCCTGCCCTGGGGGGTAAGCCAGGGGTTATCGGGGAGTGCAGCTCATGTGGGAGTACAGCAGCGAGATCTGTGACCAGACCAAAGTACCGGCGCAGGCGGCAGACCAAAAAGAAGTAAATAAAAAAAAAACAAAAAAAAAAAAAACTGTCAGTCGTCCATGTTCCAGGCATCCAAAACATCCTGGTGGACAGGCTCATTCTGTCGCAGTCTCAGGTGCATGAGTGGTTTCTGCTGACTTCAGTTGTAGAAGACATTTTTGACAGATGGGGTCATCCAGAGTTTGACCTTTCTGCGTCCCCACTCAACGCAAAACTGCTGCATTGCTGCTTGCTTGCTCTAGGGCCTCTAATTTCCTGGTGAGATGCTTTGTCCCTCTCTTGGAAAGGGAGGTTTCTGTACCCCTTTCCTCCCGTCCCTCTTCTCCAGAGAGTACTGATCAAGCTCTAGATGGAAGGGGCAACTCTGATCCTCATTGCCCCCTTCTTGCCTCGTCAAATTTGGTTCCCCTTACTGCAGCAGCTGGCAGTGGAACCTCCAGTGCCCCTGCTCCTGTGCAGAGGCTTGCTATCTCGGGGGCAGGGCACCCTGGTCCATCCGGACCTCAAGTCACTGCACCTCCAAGCCTGGCTCTTGAAGACATAGCCATGGCCAGATTTGGGTTTTCCCAAAAGGTAGCTGACGTCCTTGTGGCTGCTAGGAAGCCTTCCACCAGGGCCACTTATTCTTTGAAGTGGAACAGCTTCGCTCTGTGGGTGGCTTCCCATCATTTGGACCCTCTTGCTTGTCCAGTGAACATCATTTGGACCCTTTCACTTGTCCAGGGAACCAGATTCTGGAGTACTTGCTGTCCCTTTCAGATTCTCGCCTGCAGTACTCCTCCATTAAGGTGCACCTGGCAGCCATTTCAGCCTTTCATGTGTCTGTTGATGGCCGTTGGGTGGCACAACTAGAACTGTCCTGTACCTTTTTGAGAGGCATTCGCCATCTGAAGCCTCCCATCCACAATCCAGTCCAGCTTTAGGACTTGAATTTTGTGTGGGAGAAACTTACTTTGGCTGCTTTTGAGCCAGCTGCGACATGCAAGCTACGCTTTCTGTCATGGAAGGTGTTATTTTTAGTTACCATTCCCTTCTGCTTGATGGATTTCCGAACTGCAGGCTCTGATGACTGAGCCTTATTTGATTTTCCACAAAGACGGGATGTCTTTGCTTATGAATCCTGAGTTTCTTCCTAAAGAGGTGGCCGAGTTTACTTTAAATCAAACTATCCACCTGCCAGTTTATAATCATTATTATGCCAATCCAGGGGAAGCATTGGTCCATACTTTAGATGTGCATAGAATTCTGTGATTCTATCCACACCATACGAAGGACTGCAGGAAGTCCTCATAGCTGTTTGTTTCTTTCGCCCTTGGGAAAGAGGGGGTGCCAGTTTTTAAACAGTGCCTGTCCAAATGATTGGCCAGTTGTATTATTTTCTGTTATAGGAAGTCAGTAAGGAACTTCCTGGTGTTGTTCTTGGTCATTCAGCCAGTGGCATGGCCACTTCAGTTGCTTGTTTCAGGAATACTGGATACTGGATCTGTCGGGCTTGTCGGGTGAATGCATGAGTCCAGACGATCTCGTACTAGCCTATAGTAAGGCTGAAGGAGATGCTCTGGACAAGATTGCTTCTGTTCGTGTTCGGCCTCTCACCCTTCGTTCAAGGAGCGCTTGGTTTGATGGCTCCTTGAAGGAGTTAAGGCGAGTTGGCTGAAGGTTGGAGAGAGTCTGGCGGAAGTCCGGCCATGATGCTGACAGGCTTAGGTTGATGGCACATTATGATAGCTATCAATCAGAAATCACCCGTAAGAAGGCAGAATTCCTGTCCAGGGAGATTTCTGCTGCACAGAATCGACCGGCTCCACCTTTTCCGGATTGTTGACAGGTTGTGCAATCCAATCTGTCTCCAGCCCAGAGAAGCTTTTTCTCAGCTGAGATGCGAGGAGTTCGCTTGGTTTTTTGCAGATAAGGTTCCCAACATCAGGTCTGGCACCGGTCCGACCTCTCCTATGAGGGATTGCAGTGGTCAGCAGGAAGTGGCATGCACTCAGTCTCTCTGGTCAGATTTTCGCCAGCTGGAGTTCACTGATATTGTGAAGATCATCCAAACATTGCGACCAACCAGTTGTAGTTTAGATCCGGGTCCTACACTCCTTTTAGTGCGATGTGTAGAAGTTATCTGCCCGCTCCTTGCAGACATTGTCTGGAAGTCTTTGGAGAGGGGGGGTCTTTTCTGACCCCCTCAAGGAGGCAGTCATTCGACCACTCCTTAAAAAACCCTCCTTGGATCCAGATAGTCTAGCTAACTTCCAGCCTATCTCTAACCTGCCATTCGTTGGTAAGGTTATTGAAAAGGTGGTTGCGCTGCAATTGGATGATCATCTTACAACTCACAATGTCTATGATACTCTCCAGTCTGGTTTTAGGAAGAAGCATAGCACACGGAGACTGCCCTTGTCCGGGTATTGAATGACCTCCTAATGGCTAGAGATTGAAAGGCACGTACCATTCTGGTCCTTCTCGAGCTCTCTACTGCATTTGACACTGTAGACCATGGGGTGCTGTTGGAGCGCCTGCGGTTCTTTTGTGGGCTGTCTGGTACAGTCCTCAAATGGTTCCATTCTTACCTCACGGACAGGTCTCAGAGAGGTGCCACTGGAATTTATTCCTCTGGTGCTCACTCCCCTGCCTTGTGGAGTACCGCAGGGTTCCATTCTAGCCGCCATGTTGTTTGCAGTGTATATACTGCCATTGGGAGATATCATCAGGTGATACAGTCTGGGTTTTCACTGCTATGCAGATGATACTCAGCTGTATCTGTCCTTTCTGCCTGGACAAGATGATGCACTCTCCGTGCTAAATAACTGCCTTGCTGAGATCAGACTTTGGATGAGTTCCAGCTGGCTGAGACTGAATCCGGATAAGACTGAGGTGCTGGTAGTGGACCCAGGTCATCCGGGGCGGGTTTGGGGGCTGGACAGTCATCAGGCTTATTACTTGGTGGTATGTTGCTCACTACCTCCGATCAGGTGCGTAACCTAGGCGTTATTTTTGATGATGGCTTGACCCTAAAATTTCAGGTGTCAGCTGTCATCAAATCCTCTTTTTACCATCTGAGGAATATCGCCCAAGTGAAACACCTGGTTCCTCCGGATGATCTTCCTACATTGGTCCATACCTTTGTCACTACCCATCTTGACTACTGCAATTCCCTCTACCTAGGGCTACCTGGGGTTGATATCTGTCGCCTGCAGCTGATGCAGAACGCGGCGGCCAGGCTTTTGACTGGGACTTCTAGAACCAGTCATATTACACCTGTGCTCCGTGAACTGCACTGGCTGCCTGTTTGGTGGCGGATCACCTTTAAGGTTGGTTTACTAACCTTTAAAGCCCTACATGATCAGGGACCCAGTTACCTGAAAGATCTCCTTGTACCCTGCTGCCTCCTCCGTCATCTCCGTTCCATCAATGAGAGATTGGTAGAGATTCCCAGGGTTCGATTAAAGACATCAGGATCTCGTATCTTTGCTTTTTCAGCACCAACCCTGTGGAATTCTCTACCTCGTTGGTTGAGAAAATGCCCAACTGTCGATAGATTTAAAAAGGAGTTAAAAACATATTTATTTAGTCTAGCTTTTCCTGGCTATGGTTGATTTGTTTTAATGTTCGTTTTAAAAATGTTATCTTTATGTATATGGTTTTTATGTACAGCACCTTGAAAGGTTTTGAAAGGCGCTATAAAAATAAAGATGATTTGATTTGATTATTTAAGCTGCAGAGATCTGTGCTGCTGCAACTTGGAGTACAGTCCACACTTTCACTAAACACTACATTGGACATTGTCTCTGGAGGCAGGTTTCGGCCTGACTGTGCTTAAAGGCATTCTGTCATAGACCTATAGCCTCCAGCCACCCACACTGGCTCTCTGTCAGAACTGCTTGGGACTCATTCTATAGGTGTGGCCTGATGCAAGAGATACCCTCGATGAAGGTAGTATAGTTATGTAAGAACTTGTCATAACAGTAGATCTTTGAGGGGATCTCTTGCATCAGGCCATGCCGTCCCATCCCCCATTGGTCTTACGACTTTCTGTCCCTTTCTCCAGGACAGTTCAGCGTCTGTTTCACCTTTTCGTGGTGGGAACCTCTGGCTTCACTTGGTTCCCCAGCATGAGATCCTCTGTATATGGTCTCTGGTGGGAGAAATGAGGAGGGTCCGGGGCTGCCCATGTTAATATGGGAGGGACGTCGTCATGGGCAGTCCTTTGTAGACTGCTAGCTAGAAAAGTTTCCATGTGGTCCTAGTGCCTGGCAGCTATAGATAGGTGTGGCCTGCTGCAAGAGATCCTCTTGAAGATCTACTGTTACGGTAAGATCTTACTTCGAGTGGGAGCTCTTGCAGCAGGTTACACCATAAGGACTGAAGCCGGCAGATGCCAGGACCCCACAGAAAGCTTGTAGCTAGCAGTCTACAGCGGGGGACCACCCCCTGATGTCGGCCCACCTCCGACATCGGCCAGTGGTATAAAAGGGGCAGTCCCCCAGCCCTACCCAAGTTTTTTTCCCCACTGTTGACCCGCGCACATCGGCTCCATGGACGCCTTCTGCTGTAGTCGACCGCCATTGCTCACATGTTTTACAGTACTCTATTAAATATTTTCAAGTTTACTTAATTCTTAGTGATTTTTTTTTTCCCCTCTATATGTCTCCTTCTCCGTCTTCCTCCATTGAGCTGCACCAGTCCAAGTGTGCCTGCGGCAGTCAAATTACATCTAAGGATGGCCATTCGGCCTTCCTCTTCTGAGTGGGCCCAGACCACAACACCAAGGTCTGCCAACATTGCTTGAAGTTCAACAGCAGGACCAAGATTTGCCACCAGAAAGCCCTCAAATCCTTCGTGCTAGAAAAACAGCTTGCGGCCATGCAAAAGGAGATCCAGGGTAAAAGTTCTTTATCTTTCCCTGTTTCAGGGGCCTCGACTTCTTCGGTTCACCATAAGGAGAAGTCATCAGGGAAACACCACGATAAGGAGAAGCACAAGGACAAGTTCTGCTCAAACTCCTGTTCCCGGTCCCCACACAAATCAGGCACCGGTTCAGGCTCCTCCTCCCGTTTGAGGTCGGACTCTGCCCCCCAGGCAGCCCTCAATCCTTCTGGGTTCCCGGTGGGTAGGCCTTCCACCTGTATCCTGCCATCGGGCAGAGGCTCTTCTGGGTTCAGGGCTTCATCCTCGTCCCTTCAGCCCCTGAAGCTTGGGCCCTCTTCCCAGACTTTGGGTCCTCAGCCAGGTGGCTTGGCCGGTTCTTCCCCAGGTGGAGGGTCTTTACCAGTCATCCGACTGGCTATGGCATCCACCAGGTCAGCCTCATACTCCAGAGCTGACTCCACTGAGCGACGCCAGGAGCATGCGCTCACCTCCCCTGGAAGAGTGACACCTCTGCCCTTCTTGGGACTTAGCTCCCCTTGGCGGGCCTCTCCTAAGCCGACACCAGCCACTACTCTGGACCGGTGCCAGCACATCCCCGTCCCCTCGATGCCGGCCTCCCTGACATTCGTGGCCTCCCAGCTGACATCGCAGACCCTTGTGTCGCCAGTGAATGATGGGTCTCTTAAGCCGACACCTGAGGGCCCATCGTCTGATCAGCCAACAGTACTGGACAACCGTACTCCAGGAGAGCTGACGCCAGGTACCCCTACTCCACAAGGGTTACTGCCACCTCAGGGCCTGATGCTCTGTCTGTCTGCCCCTCCGATGACGGGTGCTCCCCCCTGAGCCTGGGATCCCAGTATTGGATGGCAAAGAGCTTTTCTCGTCCTGATGGAACACTATTAAGGTTGATCTTCTCCCACAGAAACCTTCCTCACCCCCCCCACTAAGGAGCCCACTTTTTCAGAGGTTGCCCCAAGCGGCCTTCTCCTAAACCAGGGAGCCTACCCCGCCCCCCAAGCCTAAGGAAACGACCTCACAACCAGATGGCTCAAATAGAGGTCGTTCTGACCGTAAAGGTAGGAGGCACCATTCCTCCTCCAGGTTTTCAGATAGGCACAGACGCTGCTCTAGAGGACACTGGTCTCAGCGTTCCTCCTCCAGGTCTTCTTCTTTGGAGGATCCTAGCCGCAGCTCTTCCTCCTCTTATAGATCTTCCCTTTTTGAGAGTGCTCCTTTGTCTCCAGATAATAAGGACTCCTCCTGGTTCCCGCCTGACGATCGATCTTTTATGGATGTCATGCACCATATCCAAGCCAGTATGAGGTGGGACACAGAAGATTTGGATCCAGAAAGATGTCGTCTGGCTAAGTACTTCTGTCAGAAGGATCCTAAGCCTATTATGGTGCCTCCTTTGGTCTAAACCTTTCAGGATGTCACCAGGATTGCCTGGAAGCACCCTTCCACTTCCTTGGTGGTGCCCAAGAAGTCCGACCGCCTCTACAGGAATGAACCTTTTTTGGGGGAACAACCCCTGGCAGGTTCCATGGTGATCACAGCTGACCACAATAGGTCTACATGGCCCAGGCAACTGAGCACCCAGCCTCCCAACTGGGAATCAAAGCAGCTGGACCAGCTCAGCAAAAAGGTGTACACCTCTGCCACTTGCACTGTTCGCTCCCTGAATTTTCTAATTCATATGGTCCAATACCAGAATGCCCTCTGGGACCAGGGCATGGAGCTTGCTCAGGCCCTGCCTGATGTTCCCCAGAAGGCGAGCTGCTCAGTCTTTTAAAGTCTGGGTCGGACGTTGGCACCCACATCCTGCGTTCTTCTTATGATTCTGCCAACACTGCCGCTAGAGCTGTGGCTACAGGTGTCTGCATAAGGAGCCATTCCTGGCTCCGGGTTTTGGGTTTCTCTCTGGATGTCTAGGCAGGCATTCTGGATGTACCCTTCAAAGGCCTGGTCCTTTTTGGCAAGGAATCCAAGAAAATCATTACTCGCCTTCAGAACTCAGGCAAGGCTATCCGGTCAGTGTACACCATGTACCAGTCTAACCAAAAGCAATTCAGATGTCAACTCTTTCGTCGCTCCTTTGGACAACAGCTCCAAGGACAGCATCAGCAGTGAGGCGTCTTCAAACAAAAAGCCACCTCTCAAATCTCAGTAGGAGCAGCTCTAAGAGCTGACAAGTCCTCCCAGGCTTCTCTGCCTACCCCAAGTGCCTCTGCCTGACTCCTTACCCGACCCCTGTCCCCCAGCCGAATCTTTGGGGGAGGCGGTGGGAGTCGTTTCTCCCTCTATCTAGAGGGGTGGAACAGGATAACATTAAATAATTGGGTCCTGCAATTGATCGAGAAGGGACATACTGTAGAATTCCTAGAGTTGCCACTGGACAACCCTCCCCTGCCCTCCTGCTATTCTCCATCACATGCCACCCTCATTTAGGAGGAATCCAGGCACTTCTACACAAGCAGGCCATAGAACCAGTTCCAGCAGCCCTAAGAGGGAAGGACTTCTATTCACACTTTTTCTTGGTTCCCGAGAAAACAGGGGATCTGCACCCCATCCTGGATTTCAGCATTCTGAACAAATACATGGAGTACAAACGGTTCAGGATGGTTACCCTTCCAGGCCTGATTCCCCTTCTCCATCAAGGGGATTGACTTAACATTAGTCACTAGAATCTATTAACATTGAGCACACGATTGGTGTTTTGGTTCTCACAAGGAGTAAAATCTAGATACATAAGTATTTTTGACATGGAATTAGATGCATAGCTAGTGCAAATATAAAAAAGCACAAGGAGGGAAGTTGTGTTGGTGGGTTGCATGAGTTGGAGATACTGTCATATGTATTGATATTTGTATTAAGAAACTAAATAAAGCTATTTTCTGCATTTTATTATAGAAGCACAGTGGGGCCTGAGGAAGTGGCGTAGCCACAAAACTGTAGCCCCTACAATTAAATTTGTTAAATAAAAATGAAAGAATTTGAGAAGATAGTTTCAGTGGAGTTCATCCTGATTTTACTGTGTTTAATGTTCTTCTTTGGTGCCAATAGAATGACCCAGATTTAGATTTATTACACACTCATTAGGCAGCCTGACATGTTTGCATTTTGTCTGAAGGGCATCTATTCCCGCTTTTTCTTGGATCCCAAGAAAACACAGGATCTGCGCCCCATCCTGGATCTCAGCAGTCTGAACAAATACATGGGGTACAAACAGTTCAGGATAATTACCCTTCCAGGCCTGATTCCCCTTCTCCATCAATGGGATTGGCTTCGCTCTCTGGACATGCAGGGTGCATACCTCCACATCCTGATCTCCCAGCCCCTACAGAGGTTTCTGCAGTTCTTTTTTCAAGGAAACCATTACCAGTTCCAAGCTCTGTCATTCGGCCTGTGCTCTGTTCCTTGGATCTTTACAAAGTGCCTTGCTGTTTTGGCAGTGGCCTTAAGGAGGAAAGGTCACTACGTCTTCCCCTAACTGTATAATTGGCTTCTCACAGCCCCCACCTGGGAACAGCTGTTAAGCATCATGGAAGACACCTTTACTCTGTTCCGCGACCTGGAGATCACCTTAAACCTCCCGAAGTCCTCCCCTTGGTTGAGCCAGTGGCTCCAGTTCATCGGGGCAGTCCTGAACACTGTCCAAGGCAAAGCCTTTCTGCCTCCAGACAGGACAGAATGCCTCCAAGCTCACGCATGGGTGATATCCTCGACTCGCCTGGTTCCAGCCAGGGTCGTCCTCAGACTTTTGGGACACAGGGTGGCAGCCATTGCAACTGTTCCGCTGGCATGGCTGCACATGAGGGTGGTCCAGTGGACCTTGTGAGTCCAGTAGGATCAATGCACGGATGACTTGGACCAGCCCTTGAGAGTCTCAGAGCCAGTTTGCAGACTCTCCAGTGGTGGCTAAATCTCTCCAACCTTTCCTGGGGAATGCCCTTCCAAAGGATGCCCCCTCTCCAGTCTCTGACTACAGATGCTTCAGGCCAGGGCTTGGGGAGCCCACCTTGTAGGCTGCCAGATTCTGGGAACATGGTCTGCTCTGGAGAAGACCCTCCACATCAGTGTGTTGGAGATGAGGGTGATCCTCTATGCCCTGCAGGCTTTATAGACAGGAGCTAACCCCGGGCCACCACCTAATCCAAATGGACATGTTGGTGGTCTTTTACATAAACAAACAGGAGGAACTCATTTGTATCCCCTCTGCAGGGAAGCCATGAGGGTATGGTATTGGGCCGTCGAGCTCCAACTGGAACTCTCTGCCGGTCATGTTCCAGGCATCCAAAACACCTTGGCAGGCAGCCTAAGCCGGTCCCTGTCCAAGGCTGACAAGTGGGAGCTTCTACAGTCAGTAGCGGAAGATCTGTTCAAAAGATGGGGTCGTCCTGAGTTGGACCTCTTCGCATCCCCATTCAGTGTCAAACTGCCCAGTTTCTGCTTGCCAGGTCCAGGGCCTGATGTTTTCTGGCGAGACGCGTTGTCCCTTTGTTGGACAGGGAGATTCTTATAGGTGTTCCCTCCCTTTCTGCTAATTCAGCGAGTTTTTCCCAAATTGCAGTCAGAGGGAGCGGACATGTTCTTGATCGCTCCTTACTGGCCTCAACAGATTTGGTTCCCTCTCCTTCAACAGCTGGCAGTGGAACCGCCGCTTCCTCTGCCCCTGAGCTCGCACTTGCTCTCCCAGGAGAGAAGGACTCTAGTCCATCCAGACCTCAAGTCACTGCACCTGCATACATTGCTCCAGCAGACTTAGCTGTTACTCGGTTCTGGGTTTCCCCCCTAGAATAGTGGATGTACTTGTAGCCACCAGGAAGTCTTCTACTAGGGCCACCTATGCTATGAAGCGGAAGCGGTTTTGCATATGGGCCTCCGCTTGATACCTTTACCTGTCTGGTAAACTCTGTTCTCGAGTACCTCCTTTCTCTTTCAAACTTGGGCTGAGCTATTCTTCCATTAAGGTGCATCTGTCCGCTGTTTCAGCATATCATGCACCAGTACAGGGCAAGGCTCTTGCCCAATTGGATTTTCCCCACACCTTCTTGCGAGGTATTCTACACTTGAAACTTCCCATTCGGGATCCTGTCCTTCCATGGGATCTTTTGTTTATTTTGGAGAAACGGGCCGTGCCTGAAAATAGTCATTTCATGGCTAGTTCACCTACCCGGTTAACAAAAACTAAGTAAATAAATAATGCGAAATGACGACACATCATTGCCTCAGCCTATTATATGCCCTTATGTACAGAGCATTAATAAACTCTGTATCTGCCATGCCCTGCTTTATTTTCACATATTTTGACTATATATCATAAGTATGCTATGCTCTTTCCCAGTAATAGTTGATGTGTAGTAGTATTTCAGTGTTGTTTGCACACAGTTTTCTTTAACTTAAGTGTAAACATGATTCTGTATTTCGACATGTTTGGAATTGAATTTCTTCTTTCCCTAAGTGTTGAGCTCATCATTCAGTAGAAAAATGCTGCAGCTAAATATTGGATTTCAAAAAACATAATCCTTGGTTCAAGGGCAAGCACTAGAGAAACATCCCATGAAAGAAAATGGATTCAACAAGCCTATATTGATTTAGCAGCTACGATTTTTTTAATATTGCACAAAACTCACCGATGAGCTGCACAGTATTTGACAGATAGAATTGCCTTTATTTTTTTTTAAATGTGGTTGAAAATCCAAAAATTAAAGTATGGATAGAATAAGCATTGACAGGCATGTACACCCTCAGAGGCTCATTGTAATATGGAACATTGCCTTCCTGGTGTTATGTTAGACCTAAACAGAGTATGTGCTATTGTTCTGAATGCTTTGTGAAAGGAAGTATGTTGGTCTGCATGCTGCACTTCAAAAGATATAAAAGAAGAAAGCTTCTGGTTAGTCAGCAGGATCTGCCACAATGCCCTCCATTTGGCTGAGTTCATGTTTCTGCTAAGTTGCTCTAAGACATCAGACACCTGCAAACAATCAGGCCTGTAGCTGGTCTATGACTAGTTAATTACCCGATTTGTAGTTTACCTCCACTGTCTCCAGTGACAGCACAGCTACTTTATTGTCAGAATATGAAATGCACCGTTTCTGAAATCAATAGAAATTTGATACAGAACAGCTGTGATCCCTAAAGGGGTCTGCGTTTGAGGCCTTTGAGGTGCTCTGTGGAAGACCTTTACAGAATTACCAATGAAAGATGACTCGAGTGTCATTTTAAGTGACATTGAATGTTTCTATAAACAGCTTTTAAGTGTAGAAAAGGATTGCATTCATTGAACTGAAAATTATCCTTTTGTATTTAAAGAGAGGAAAAAAAAATCAGTATCTGGAAATAATAGCTTAACTTTCTGATACTCCCCATTTAGATAGTGACCAGAGGCTGTGAAACAACAGAAATGACCCTGCGGAGGAATGGGCTTGGCCAGCTTGGATTTCATGTTAATTTTGAGGGAATAGTAGCAGATGTGGAACCTTTTGGCTTTGCATGGAAGGCAGGCCTTAGGCAAGGAAGCCGTCTCGTTGAAATCTGTAAAGTGGCAGTGGCGACCTTGACTCATGAACAAATGATTGACCTGTTACGAACATCAGTGACGGTAAAGGTGGTGATTATTCAACCACATGAAGATGGATCACCTAGAAGGTAAGGAGTAACTCGACCGTTGCTGTGACATCTTTGACTCTCCTCGTTCATAGCTGTTCTCCATTTAGCTTCATATTAACAGGTGGTTTACTTTACCGTCTTGGTACAAGGCCCTAAGGATTTACAGAACAAAGGCTGCCAGTGTGAGATAAGGGAATGTAGCACTGCTGGGAAAGCTAGGTGTGTGATTTAGAGAAAAAAATAAAAATTCAGATACTAAATACATTACACCTTACCTAAACTAATTACGCCGTAAGGCATGACGGGGAGTAAGTTACCGTGAAGTAATCCCATCCCCACTCTCTATGGGCCAAACTGCAAATGTGGTTCGCTGTGGGGACGGGATTCCTAATTGGTAGCCCACCTCCAAGAATGCCTCACTGCTATTACAGAATAAGGCAAGGTGTTTTGTTCTGTCGTTAGACATCAAAACAAAAATGTACTGATGACTCCCATGCATGCAGGCCTGCATCTCACAGTGGCGGGGTACGCAAGACCGGTGTTGATACAGTGGGGTAATTAAGAATGTCAGCCAGTTAGGAAGTTGGATTTCCCTGAATCAGTTTTATAATGCAATGTTATTCGCTTTGTAGATTTTAATAAAAATTGATCTTCGAGGAGATCTCCTCCATAGAGCCACACATATTGATCTGTAAGTCATTGGCTTTAGGACATTGTAGAACACTTCCTTGCAGGAGCCACCCAAGGTGCCTTGCTGCTAGTGTACAGTGGTGTACATTGGTTACCCTATGCATTGTGGGTTGGATTGTGCCACCTTACTTCTCTTTTTTTTACCTACCTTGGAGTAATCGATTAATCTTAACAAGACAAGTGGTTTCGCTGTCTGTTCCCAGATGTTTAGCTTTTGTATCCTATCCTTTTCACACCTCCCATGGTAAAAAGCATGAATGTCGGTAGCTGAAACCCATGGGTGTTCCCTACAAGTACCTTACAGATCAAGGTCATGGAAGCCAAAAGCAGCCCATCTCCTCCACTTAATTCTGACTTGATGCCTCCCCCACATTTCTGTCAGTCAAGCAGTCATTTAGAGGGCAGAATTTCGGTGTTCTATCAAGGAGAGTGTATTTGTGATGTCATACAGTTTGCATAATCTCAGTCTTGAGGTATTGCCTCAGAAATAGAACTAATAGAATGTTAAAATTGAAACTCTGCCGTGTGGTCTTGCCTCACCTGACACTTCAGTGGCATATTTATTTCTCAGCTGAAGAGATCAAGCAACCTGGAGTTCTGTTCGAGCCACTGTGATTTTTTTTTTTTTCTTTTTGTTTTGTAGGGAGTTTTTTTTTTTTTTTTCCCCCCTCAAGTGTGGGTCATTGCTCCTGTTCCAGCACCCCAGCCCCAAAACCCGTCTCCTCAGGAGCTTAGCTCGATCCAGCTCATCCTCCATGGCTTACCCTGCCCCCCAATGCCATGGGTTGGCAGTCTTCCCCATGCTACTCACACATGGATGCAGTATACTGGAGGAGGGCCCTACCACCAGTACATTCCTGCAAGGGTCGGACACCTCATTCTTGCACTCGCTGGTATTTACAACTTGATTTTTCTCCGCATGCTCCCATATGCAGGACGTCTGCAGTCTCCACTCCTCCTCACCCCACTGTTGTGTGATTCCTGACTGCCTTGCCCCTAGCCATCACTAGTGGCCAGCTTAACTCTGGGGTCCACATCCCTCCTCCTTCAGAGGAGGGGAGCAGTCCAGTGAATGCTCAGTCCTTCTTCCACTGACTGACACTCCCAACATTGCGAGTTAGCTGCTGAACCCAGGCGGTTGGCACCGCAAGCAGTAGCTCTACCTCTGCACTGGTGTGCCGGCATACTCACTGTGATTTATTAGTTTATTCTGTCTGTGTTTAGCTTAGTTTAATTCTGTTTTGGTACTTTTACCCAGTTCCCAGTCTGTTTCCGGAACTGGGAGAACTTTTTTTTACTGGTTTCCTATTCAGGGTTCCCAGTTCCTAATTAAACAAAAATATATTTTTTTTTTTTTTTTTTTTAATTGGGCTTAAATTTTCAAATGGTTTACTTTTTTCCACAGTCCAACTTCAGAATACATTATTCTTATGGCTCCTGTCTTATTGGCATAAGTGGAAAACCTAACAGAAAAAGAGGACCTACTGGATTTAAGCACTGGTTGTTTAAAGCTTTGCTTTGATTGGTTGGGCCCAGATCACAGTTTTTAAAATTAACTTTTTTTTTTTGTTAGTCTTTCCCCATCAGCCAGCTAAGACCCTTCAGGTCTGACTCTCCCAGTTGTCACCCAGCTTCCCGCTGACTTACCTTTCAACCCTCTTCTTACCCACTGCTTTCACCCAGTGGTGACAGTGGCATGACAGCCAAGGACACTGATTTTAAGAGGAGAGCAGGGCCACGTCACCGGTGTGAAGCTTACAGTGGATTGGACTTTCATGCTGCTTGCAGCTGGGGATTTACCACATTTCCTCCCTGTGGCATGCCAGTGGTGGTGTACACAAGCTCAGACACATGCTGAACGTGCAGAACACATCAGTCTTGGTGTCTCTCTGTCATTCTGAGTGCACTGCATCCGTGGTCTGCCAGGTGGCAGTAATGCATCTGAGCTAGCAATCCCTCTCTGCCTGGAGAAGGAGAGCATTCTCTAGAAAATTTGACCCCCCCCCCGGCCCTTGACCTCCTAGGTTTGCTTCTGAATATGGGTCCCCGGCATCACGTTCAGTAGCACTACTGCTGTGCTGATGAGCCAACCCTGAAAATTGTGAACTCTGCAAGTTTTTGCCTTAAAACCAAACAGAATAGGGTAGCTAAATGGCAGTCTCTGTCTGCACCAGCTTCCACCACAAATTCGCCAGAGTGCTCTCCTATGAAACAAGTTAAGAAAACAAATATTCCAAAAAGTCTTCCTACTCCTGGTTAAACAACTAAATAAATAAAAAATAAAAATAAAAAATTGAGGAAAGGTACCGCTGAAGGTAGAAAGTACTCTGCAGATAGCTCTTCTTTTTTCCAGTGGTCTCTAGCACTAAAGGAGACTGAAGAAACTACAAAGCACTCGGCTGGTTAAGAGCAGCTGTGTCTGGCACATAAGTAGACAGAAAAAGCTGCAAAGCCATCTTCCTTAAAAGGGCACAAGGCTCCCAGCAGGATCACTCTGATAGCAATGAAGGCAGAAAAACACTTTCTGAACACCATCCAAGCACAATGTCTGGGAAGAAAAGCACCTGAAGGTTTCTCTGCCTGAATTCCAAAAGAGGAACCGGTACCAGCCAAGGGCATGCCTTCCTTGGAGCAGGCTGAATTAAAAGAAGGGCAAACGGGACAATGTTCTAAGCCCTGAGCTCTTTTGGGAGGGTGGGGGGCTTTGGCTGTCCAGTAACACTTCATTTACATTTTTTATTTCCTACTGTGTGTCCAGGTGGCCAGCATTCACAGAAGGATGTGGTGCACCCTGCTTAGCCACCTTGCGGACGCGTACACAGGCCAAAAGGAAATGATACAGTAGTCTGAGCTCTGTTGCAAGGGGGAGCCGATTGTGCACAGGCTGCCACTGGTGGCAGCAAAAACATATATGGTTGTGCCATGCCGAGATGTGGACAGACTGCGATGCAGGTGGGAATCCGCAGACTACTCAAGGAGTCATAGTCACTTTCTAAAGTGGCTGACCGATGTGTGAAGACCAACTGCGCCAGAGTCAGTGGTGAGGGAGGAGCATGTCTGTGTCTGAGCGCGGGCCGAGTGGAGCTACAGACCAGAAAGTAGACTCAGCAGTGCGTAGCTGGCCATGCGGTGCAAGGTGCAGCAGCATGAAGCCAAGCAGGAGCAAAAGGCAATGCGGCAGTAAGCAGTTACTCCGAGGGTGGTCCAACCCAGCCTGCCACAGCCACTACAGTAACTCCTGGTCTCGTTCCTTAGTTTTATCACACTAGTTGTGTGTCAGGGACTGAATGAGTGTTTGTTAAGGAATATGTAGGAGCAAAGAGTGTGAAGTGCACTGTAAAACCAAGTACAGTAGGCTTCAGTCTGAAAGTTGTCCAAGGACATTGCTACTTAACCCCCCATCTCCATCAAAAAAGGCAGTTTATCTGGCCAAGTGCTTAAGTTAATCAGAATGAAGATATCTGTTCCAGGTCTTCTGTCTTAGGGGTAGTTATGGGAAAGTGTAGGAGAGCAAGTGTAGTCATTTGCATCCCGTGCAAGAATACATTTCACATGAGAATATGTAAGTTGCACCTATGTGTGTGCTGGAATGGAGTCTGTGAGGCATCCCTGCTGCTACTGGGTCCTAAACTTAAAAGTAGTAGTCATTTTTAAGCAGGGGAAGATAGGCATGAAATTGCAGGACAAGACAGGAGTCTTTCATGCAACATGAGATATCTTCAACCTGTATTAAACTTCGGTGAGCATTCGGTCTTCCCCAACTGAATAAGGTCTTGTTCCCAAACCCTTACTGTGTACACATGTGCAGTGTTGGGTAAGAAATTTTTTCTATTACTTTTGAAAACTTAGTTCCAGAAAACTCTGTGCCATCACTAGCAAGGATGGAGAAGTACTGGAAAAAGTAATAAACCTTACAATTACAATTATGTATGTCTTTTTATACAAAAAAAATACGTAACTGTAACTGATTACATTTATTTGAAAGTAACTAGTAACTAACCTATTACTTTCAAAAAATGTAATCTGTTATAGTTATTTATAATTTTTGTATTGGTTTTGTATAAAAAGAAATAAGTAACTATAATTGTAAGGTGCATTAGATTTTCTAGTACTTCTCCATCCTTGCTAGTGACTGCACAGAGCTTCCTGGAACAAGTTTCCAGACGTAATAGAAAAAGTAACCTACCCAACACTGCGTATCTGTTGGTTACCCTTTTTTGTTAAGCTTCCTTTATGCTCCTCTGCCGGCTAAAGGATAAACTCCTTATATAACCTATTAGAGGCACCCCAGCCTTGTCACCAAACATTTCCTCTGTGTATGTGTGAGAGAGAGAGAGAGACCGTGTTATTGCCTTGGTAATTACTCTAGCAGTTCAGCAGAAAGGAAAGACACAAGGCTGTGCAGGGCACTGAGCCCAAGTAATGAGCAGGCGGCCTGGTACTCTGACCCATAGGTGGGAATGAATGGTGAAGACTGATTATTAAAAGATATGAAAATTACATACTCACTGTAATTGTTGATCGTACAGAATATCTTCATTCATTCACATGCCTGCCCATCATCCTGCATACAGGTAAGAGCCAGGGCCTCTGGGCAGCTCTCTTTGTTGTGCTACTGCACACTGGAGTTTTCTTGCCATTGCCAGTCGGGAGGTGTTTTTCCTCTCCCTTATGTCTCGGGGGTGGAATTAATTTTTCTATTTAACAAAAAAAAAAAAAATATGATGGGTCCTCATAGCACTCTTACCAAATAAAAAAAGCCTTTGGGACTGAACTCGTTCTCTCCCCTGCCTCTTTGTTCCTCTCTCTTCTTACCAAGGTATATCCCCTATAGGATATATCTCTAGTTACAGCATGCAGACTTGGCCTCACTTTGTCCACTCTCCACAGAAACTTTGTACCACGGGGATAGTGCTGGACACTTGTGTCAAGGTGCAGCTCCCTGTTTCTTGTATTGCAGAGAAAGGCAGGTGCAGTAGGATGTTCTGTGCTGTACTCCCCAGCTTGGTGGAGCAGGATTTTGTGTGCTATACTCCTCAGCTTGGTGAAGTTCATGTTTTGTCACAGTTGTTACCTTCCTCTTCCCACAAATTGTTTTTCATTGCACCTTTGAAAATGGCAAAGATGTAGTAGTATTTGTGCTCCCGGGACTCTGTCCAGTTACACTTGTTGTCCTGCTCCTCTGAAGGGAGCTTGTTTTTGAAATTGTCCTCTTGGGAGTGCAAAAGTTGTTTTAATATAAGCTGGCATTCTGCCATCTTAATTACAAAGGGAACTTTTTTCAAGATCCTTGTGTATATGCCAGAGCTACTGCATAAGCCAGGGCTGCTGCCCATATTTTTGTTCTCTCTACACTTCCTGTCCAGGTAGCTGATAATGGACCCTGGCTCTTTAAATACCCTCTACCCTTGTGCGTCTGGTTAGCCCAACCTTTAGTTATTCTAAGTTGGTAGTCAGGTTTTATTCTGTTATTATTTTTATTCCCTATATCCTTTTCCTATCCCTTTGTGCTAGAAGTCTATAACCCTTTCTTTCGCTTGTTTCTTCTACTGGCAAACAGAACTGAGGATGAGAGGTAGGAGGTTGACATTAGTTACTGACTAGCTCACGTGCACGGCATCAGTTCGTCTGCCACATGGGCAGCACAAGCAGCCAATGTCAGTCCCCTCCTGGCTGCAGAAGGCTTTGCTTCCATGGGGTCCTGGCACCCTCCAGCTTAGACCTATAAGTGTGAATTACTACCATAGGATTCATAGGAATAGTATTGAGTCTACAATCAGTCAGTCAATCAATCAATCAACTGTATTTAACCAGGCATAAACACCATTGAGCAAGCTCATTTTCAAAGTGGTCCTGGACATTAATACAGTACAATACAATCGATAGCCATTTTCGACTCGCCAATTTTCTTTGGACATCACTCCCATGTAAGTATCTATCAGTTGATGATTTGAACTCTGCCATCGTATGTGCACATAGCATTTTGACAGTCTGTCAGAATAAAGCAGGACATGGAAGATATGGAGACTATTAAATCTCCATATATAAGGGCACCATAGCGCAGGGTGTAGCCAGGGATTTCAGATCTGCACACCAAGTGGACTTCTACTTTTGTATTGCGGTGAGCTACCCCCCCGGGGTGTAGCCAGACAGTATACAAATATCCACCATGACTGTGTTTGTTGCCTCATTTAGCACAATAAATACAACTTCTGTATCTGATGACAATGGTTGTTGCCATGCATGGGTAACAAATGCCATGCATTGTTCCCTAAGACACCCACATACCAACCCAGAGCCTGTAAAATTGTATTGTCCTTGGGATGCAAAGAGAGTATTAGTGACCAGCCCTTCTAGTTTCGACTCATATGAATGAAATTACAGAAAGGTTCAGTATTTCTTAGTTTTCATGGATAAAGGAAGCAGTTCAGAGCCTATTTGCTAACCCCCCTTAAATAAAAGTACACACCATAGAGTGCTTGGAGTATGCCTGCCTACACCCATGCCATAGAGGAAGGGGCAAAGGCACGTCATCTCACGGTTTTAGCAGCGCTATCTCTGGGCTGAGCAGTGCTATGTTATAAAATGCCAGCTGGTAGAGAACTTATTACAGTTTTTATGAGTGTTCAAGTAAAATTAACACTTTGGTGGATATTGTGCCTGCAGGAGAGAACGGGCTACTAAAACCCCAATCTGTGCAGTGGTCGGGGCTTCATGTCTGCCAGTAGGTCTCCTGTAAGGCTGGCTTGGAAGCTGCTAAGTACTGGTTGATGTGAGCTACACTGCGTTACATTGTGTCATCTGAAACTGATACTTAGCAGAATTGGCCGTGCTTCTCGCTAGAATGCCACATCAGGATTGTGAGGACTTCTTTCTCTGGAGCCACCCTCCCCCCACACCAAACACCACCAGTAGCACCTTGGCCACATCTGCCACTCCCAGTTCTTGGGCTCTTTACCAGCGACTTGCTCCTACTCCTGGCATCCACTCAGCCAGTTAGCGGCCAGCATCGGGACTGTCGTGTGGGGCTTCCCTCCCTTAAGACACATCCTGCCTAGCAGTCTGGAGCATGAAACTAAAATACCTTAAAGAGCACCTGTCTCGGTGCATTACAACACAAATTGGAGGCTCCCTTACCTGAATGGGAGTTCTTCCATACAAGTTTTAAAACTATATGATGTGCCCCCTTAGGAAGGGCAGGGAATGTATTTTGCCTCCGAGGGGGATACCTGCTTGATCCCTTCCACTTCCTGACTTGCCGCTCCATCCCCATGCTTCCTTGTTTTGTGATGTCACTATAGGACCAGCACAGAGACGTGCTCCATGCAGATCTATGGTGTGTCATTTTAAAATCTATTTTCACTATTGTAATCAGACTTTTGGTACAAATTGAAGCCAGTATTCAAGTAACAAGGCATTCCTTATTGCTTACACCCCACCTAAGTGAAGCTATCATGCTACTTAAGTTTTGCTAATTGCCTACACCCCGTCTGGGTGTACCTATTGTGCTAGTATTGTACTGATGATTGATTATACCCCATCTGGGTGAACCTGTCATGCTGGTATTGTACAGCTGACTGATTTTCACCCCATCTGGGTGAACCTATTGTGCTAGTATGTATTGCTGTCTGCTCAAACCCCACCTGGGTGAACCTGTTTTAATAGGCTGACCTTACTGTTAACCCATGGGGTATGCTACTCCTTACCAGAAGCCTCATGTATTAAGAATAATTTGTAAGTCCAAACCAATTAGGAAAAAGGAGTGATCTGTCAGATTGTGCAAAGGGCTAGTCAGGGATAGCATACTTTTCTTAATTCTAATATTGGAAAGTTGCACCCAAACCCTGGTTGTTTGTTAGCCTGGGTTCTGGCCAGAATACACTGGGTAGCTTAAACATCTGTAGTTTAATTGCTAAATTTGCACAGTTTAAAGCCTGGGTTAAATCAGTACAACCAGATATTATTTCACTGACAGAATCCTGTCTGACACCCAAACTACCTGATGTCACGGTCACTCTCTCTGGATTTGACTTATTTAGGGAAGATCATGTGGGTAAGTGAGAAAAAGGTAGCTTAATCTACTACTGGTCACATCTAAAAGTCACAAAAATCGAAACAAAGATCAATGAATGATTATGAATGGTCCACAGCAAGAAAGAGGTGCGCTCACAAAAAAAAACAGGACACTTGGTTAACCTTTTGCAATGTCTAAAAGTGTCTCCTATTCTTTTTGTGAGCACGCCATGTTCTTGCTGTGGACTTGTGTACGGAGGTAAGCTGCCTCCTTGTGGTGCAGCACCAGCTACCTTAAGCTGAATCGTGGCAACATCCGTTCTAGGGACATGGATATGTTGTTCATTCACACTGTCTGGCAGGTTCCTTGCCGCTTTAAATCTTGCCGGAAGGTCTTCAAGCTGGCTCCTCCCACCCACCCGGGTGGTAAAACTCTCTGCTCCGCCCCATGACGCTAGATCTTCCTTACGCTTGAAGCTCAGGTTTCCTCCTTAACGACTCTGCGTATAAGACTGGTTCCTAATTCTTGAATTTTGAAATTAAAAAGTTTTGCTAAAAGACTTGGTCTTCTCTCCCTCGTGGCTGCGATGGACAAATCAACTCGGTTTCGGAGATGCCCTTGCGGGCAGAAGATGTCTCGGACGGATCCGCACTCCACGTCGTCTACTGCTTGGGCCTTAGGCCGACCCATGAGCCTCGACCTGTCTCTTTCTTTTTCAACCTCGTCCTCGAACACCCGTGCTGCCCGTTTACAACTAGGGCATCGAGAAGAATTTCCTCGGTAAAGTCAAAGAGGCCGGTTGGCGGTGTCTGCGGCGGGCTCGTGGATCACTTCGAGCAGATGATCGGCCTCGAAGAGAGGCGGCGCGGGCGCTTCTACCTCGGCTGCGGCATTTGTCCCGCTATCTCTCGGTGCCTCTTATTCGGCTTCTTTTAAGGAGCTTTATCTGACCCTCTCGACAAAAGGTGAGGGTCCAACTTTTCTGGACCGTTTTCTCGGTCCAAAGAAGACAAGAGTAAGTCTCACCATGGGCGCTCTTGGGGCCAGGAAAGATCCCTCTCCCTGAGTTGCCGACTCGTCGAGCTTGATCGACGCCTCGGCTCCGGCCACTGGTTTCACGGTGTCCCGGTCAGGCCAGTTGGCGAGACTCCGTCGGCAGCAGTGAATTTTCGACCCGTTGGGCGGGTTAATCAACTGGAAGCTGAAATCCCTCTCCCCAGTTCCCCGGTGGGAGTTGAGGATCCCGTCGGCTCGTCTTGCCTCGGTTCCGGAGCCTTGGTTGAATCGTCTGAACGGAGGAGTGCCGATTCCAGGACACCTCCGCACCGTCCTCGGCCTGGCGAGGTTCTCGATCTCGGACGTCTTTGCAGTCCAGCCGATCCGCCGTCATAGGCAGTCGGCACTGTGCCAGTAGCGCCCGCCGCTCATCCTCTTCCTCCTCCTTGGGCGAGGGAGGCTTGGCGCCAAGTTGCGTCGGAGGTATGGGAACTCATGTGGCAACAGCTCCTTCTTACTGGGGAATAAGCCGATGCGTCGTCTTCCGGCCATTAAGTGGCTGTCACGGGCGGCGAAACAACCCCCTCGTTTTAGCCGAGGAGCCTGTTCCCAGGCCGGTTGTTCGGCCAATTCCAGCTGCCCCACCGATTCCGGTGGAACCTCCGCCTCCACAGCTGTTAGTTGGGGCTCCGACCAAAAATTCTCAGTCGGCTCAGGGACTGCACCATAGGCTGTCTGTCACCCTCACTCCCGATAGACCTCGGCAGGTGGAGGGTGGCTCAGGCCCAAGGCAGCTCTTTGAGGCCTCTTCCAAGTCCGAGGATGATTCCTCCCTTTTCTCCAAGCGAATGGACTTGGAGTCCTCAGGAGGACAGTCAGTGGACGATAGCCCTTCGTCCTTCCTAGGATTGCTTCGGCTCATCTCGGAGTCCACCAGGATGAAGCTCGAACCGTTTCTAAGCGGGCCAGATATCCCTCACGGAGATTCTGGACGAGGGATTCCCACGGAGGCCTTTCGGTGGCTGAGGCCATAGTGGGTCCGGCCTTGGGCTCTGGGCCTAGCTTCCTGTCCTCGCCTTCGGCCAGGATGGCCAGGAAGTATGCAGTCCCTACCGGTTCCCTGTCCGGTTTTTCGGAACACCCCTCGCCTGAGGGGTTGGTTACCGACAGCGTTTTCCGGCGTGCCAGGAATGCTAGGGATGTGGACAAACCTCCCAACAAGGAGTCCAAGAAATTGGATTATGTCAGGCGAAAAGTCTATGCTGCGTCCTCTCTCGGCCTTCACCAGGCCAGTTCGGCCGTCCTCATGGCACATTTTTCTCATGCCCTGTTGGGCTCCCTGGATGAGGTCGTCCCTCATCTTCCCGCGGATCTGCAGACTACGGTCAGGCAGGTGCGGGACCAGGTCAGGGCAGTGGCCAGACAGCGGCTCCAGACTGCTTTAGACATTGGGGACTCATGTGCCAGGTCTGTGGTGGCCGCAGTGGCTATGTGTCGTCGGGCTTGGCTGAGGATATCCGCGCTGCCGGATACAGCACAAGTTGGCGGATCTTCCTTACAGGGACTGACCTCTTGACCCTGGGGTGGAAGGTTAGCTGCAGAGGATCGAAGTCCAATGCTACCTTGGACTCGGTCTCTCCACTCAGAAGGACAAGGCGCAAACCACAACTAAACCCGCTGGGTCGCTAAGCGGCGTCCGGCCCAACAGCGTTAGGGCCAGCAGACTCGAGCTTGGCATCTAAACCCAAGCCGGAGCTTCCTCAACAGGAAGCAGGAGAGTAAAGGCCAGGAGGTCCCTCGGCGGTCCCTTCTCCAAACCTGCCCAGTGGCCGGGCTGAGGTGTGCCCCCAACCCATCACCTCACCCCAGGTTCCCCATTGAAGGCGGCTCCAGCACTTCCTTTCCGCCTGGTCCGTTAGTACCACGGACAGGTGGGTACTCGAGTGGTGGGAAAAGGCCTGCCTCTGGGGTGAGCAGGCCCGCCCTTCAGAGCCATCGCACTTGGGGGCCTCGGGGTCCGCAGCCTCACTGTGGCTCGTCGGGCGACATCGCTCTCCCTCCTCCAAAGGAGGTGATCAGGAGGTGGCAGACCTTCCCTCAGACCGGGGTTTGTGTCCAGTGCTTCCTGGTTCCAAAGCAGACGGGGGCTGGTGCCCATTCTCGACCTACGACCTGAACAAGTTCCTAAGGTCTCGAACCTTCAGGATGGTCACTCTGGCTCAGATAATACCATCCCTGGAACACAGACGTGTGGTTCTGCTCCTCTGGACCTGCAGGGCCAGCGTTCTATCCGTCCCTATCCGTCCGTCCGCCGGAGATTCCTTCAGCTTTGAAGGAGGGATCCCTCTTGATTCGAGCCATGCCCTTGACCTGTCTCCAGCTCCCAGGGTCTTCACCAAATGCATTGCAGTGGTGACAGCTTTCCTCTGAGCGCAGAGGGTCTAGGTATACCCTTACCTGGACGATTGGCTGATAGCAGCCCCCTCAGACAGGAGGTGGAGGCGGTCCAGAGATCTGGCCCTCAGGTTTGCTCTCAAGTCGGCCTTCTCATCACGAGGCCAAGTCAGAACTCGACCGAACTAGGTGATTCTGTTTTCGAGGCAGAGCTCGACTCTCTTGAGCCAAGCACGGCTCCCAGCGGACAGGGCGAGGTTCTTGCCTCCTTTGCCCAATCATTTCTGGTTGGGCAATGCGCCCTACCGGGACTTCCTCGCCTCCTGGGTCTCATGGCGGCCTGTACCAGCATGGTCTGTTGGGCACGCTGGCACATCGCCCCTTCAGTGGGGACTGGCCAGCCAGTGGTCTGGCAGCTGCGATCCATTGGACCAGCTAGTGATGGTGACCAGGAGATGTGGACGCTCTTGAGTGGTGGACCGTTCCATCTCATCTGCAGGAGGGCCTCCGTTTGTCCACTCTGAGCCGGCGGTCTCTCTATCGGCGATGCCTCTCTGATGGGTTGGGGTGCCCATCTGGGGGAACTACCGGCGCCTGACCTCATGTTGGCAGAGTCCTCGCTGCCACATCAACCTGCTGGAGCTCTGGGCGGTCCGCCTAGCTCTCACCTTTGCTCCGTTTCTCTGAGGGTCAAGTGGTCCGAGTCAGGCGGACAATACCACAACCATGTACTACCTAAACCGCCAGAGGCGGGCCAGCGTTCCATGCTTCTATGCAGGAAGCTCTCGCATTTGGTCACTTGTGCACAGCCTGGGCGGATCTCCTAGCCATTCATGTGGCAGGAGCCTCCAACACCCTAGTCGATGCCTGGCCGGATAGGGCTGCATCTCACAGTGGTCTCTCCTGCGGAGGTAGTACAAGATCTGTTCTCCCATTGGGGCACACCTCAGGTGGACCTGTTTGCCTCAGGGAGCAGCGAAGCTGAGGCTGTTTCATGCCGCCCCCTCAGCAGGGCTCGCTGCAGGGGATGCCTTCTCGAGCTGTGGACCCGGGCCTCTTCGCCTTCCCCCATTTCCCTTGATTCACAAGGTGCTTCTCAAAGCAAGGAGGGACAAGGCACAGGTGATTCTGATAGCCCCAGACTGGCCCCGCCAGTTCTGGTACCAGATCTCCTCAGCCTCAGCTCCAGGCCCGGGGCAGCTTCATGCCCCGGACCTGCTCTCAGTCAATCGGGAAGGTGTTCCATTCCATCCGGACCTTCAATCCCTGCACCTGAAGGCCCTGGTTCCTGGCGGCTGAGTTCCAGGCCTTGGGTCTTTCCGGCAGGTCCTCTATGTTGTTGGGCGTCCCGTGAAGTCGACCGGAAGCTATGCCTTCAAACGGAAGGAATTTTCCATTTGGTGTCCAGAACAAGGCTTGGACCTTCCTCTGTCCTTTGCAAGCATCTTGGACTATTTATGGTCCCTTTCTAGTCAAGGAGCTTAGGTCGATGACCCTAAAGGTGCACCTGGCAGCCATCTGTGCTTACCAGGCGCGGGCCGGGAGCAGTCGGTGGCGCAGGAGAAGGTGGTCTGGCACTTTTTCCAAGGCCTTGATCACATTTTCCCTTCGGTGCGAGAACCTCCACCTCCGTGGGATGTACTGCTGGTACTAGCAAAGCTCATGGGCAAGCCATTCAAACCAATGCACAGGTGTGAACTCTCTCACCTGTCGTGGAAGACCGCCTTCTTGGTGGCTATCACATCAGCCAGAAGGATGGGAGAACTCCGAGGCTCTGCATTGAGTCTCCTTACCTGGTCTTCCACAGGGACAAGGTTGTCTCTGCCCCACCGAATTCCTTCCGAAGGTGGTGGCGGAGTTTCACCTTAACCAGGTGTTGACTCTGCTGGTGTTCTACCCCAATCACACCTCGGAGGCCGAATACAGGCTCCATACTTTGGACCCTAGAAGGCTCGCTTATTATAGGAGGCTGCGGCTGAAATTCGGGAGAGGTTAGCCAGCTGTTTGTCACCTACACTGAAGCTGCACCTGGCAGACGCAGCAGACAGGACGATAAGCAGGTGGGTCACCTCCTGCATAGATCTCTACCATAAGTTGGCGGGCATGGAGCCTCCAGAGGATAAGAGCTCATTCTACCGTCAGCACTGCTGCATCGGTGGCTGCTTCCAGGGGCGTCCTATCCAGAAATCTGCAGGGCTGCTACCTGAGTCAGCACACACCTTTATTACCCATTACCACATCGAGCCTTGAGTCCACCCGGGATCCTGGTTTGGGGCCTCGGTTCTCAGTCTTTATTCCCTAAGTAGGGGTGTGCTTGCCTCCCTCCTTCCGGAGAACTGCTAGGAGTCTGCCAGACAGTGTGGATGAACAACATATCCATGTCCCTAGAAATACAGGTTCTGGGACATGGATATATTGATAATCCACTGTGTAACAGGTTCCTTGCCGCTTTAAATCTTGCGGAAGGTCTTCAAGCTGGCTCTCCCACCCACCCGGGTGGTAAAACTCTCGGCTCCGCCCATGCGTAGATCTTCCTTACGCTTAGAGCTCAGGTTCCTCCTTAGCAGCTGCGTTTAAGACTGGTTCCTAATTCTTGAAAGTTGAAATCAAAAGTTTTTGCTAAAAGACTTGGTCTTCTTCTCCTCCTCGCGGCTGCGATGGACAAATCAACTCCGGTTTCGGAGGTGCCCTTGCAGGCAGAAAGATGTCTAGGGCGGATCCACACTCACGTGCATCTACCTGGGCATGAGCACAACCCGCGGGCCTGCGACATGCTCTTCGCTTTCTCGGACCTAGGTCCTTGAAGACCATGCTGCCCGATTACAGCGGGGCGCCCGAGAAAAATTCCCGCAGTGAAATCTAAAGAGGCCCGATTGGTGGTATCCGCGGCGGCGGGCTCCGGAGAGTTCACCTCGAGCTGATGATCGCCCTCGAGAGAGGAGGCGCGAGCCACTTCTACCTGCAAGCTGCGGCATTTGTCCCGCTCTCGGTGCCTCGTGCTTTAGGAGCTTTGTCTGACCCTCTCTAGGCGAGGTGAGGTCCCAACTCTCAGGACCTTTTCCAGGTCCAAAAGAGCAAAAGTAAGTCTCTCCGTCGGCGCTCTTGGGAGGCGGGAAAGATCCCGCTCCCTTGTTGACAGTCGACTTGGTCGACCCCTCAACCGGCCACTGGCTTCACGGTGTCCCGTCAGGCCAGTTGACGAGACTTTCCGTCAGCGGTCGAGATTTTCTCGACCCGTTAGGCGGGATTGTGTCGGCTTCCATGGGCTGAAATCCCTCTCCCGATTCCCGGTGGGAGTTGAGATCCAGTCGGCTCGTCTGTGCCTCCGGTTCCGAGGCCTTGAGTAGGATCGTCCGAGCCCAAGGGGAGTGCGATTTCAAACACTTCTCCTCGCCTTCCTCGGCCCTGAAAATCGAGACTCACGGTCTCCGGACAGCCTCATGATCCAACGACCCGCCCGCCATAAGGCCGGTCTCGATCTCGACACCGCAGCAAGCGGCGCCGCCACTCTTCCTCGGACGAGGGAAGCTGGCGCAGAGATTGCATCGAAATGCGAGGAACTCATGTAGCAACAGCTCCTTTTGACCGGGAATAAGCCAGCCCAGTCGTCTTCCCGGCCATTAAGTAGCTGTCACTGAAACGCCGAAACAACCCCTCGTTGTAGTCGAGCCTGTTCTCAGGCGGTTGTTGACCAATTCCACTGCCCTACCAATTCTGGTGGAACCTCTGCCTCCACAGCCATTAGTTGGGGCTCCGACCAAAAATTCCGGTCGGCCTTGGGTTTGCCCATAGGCTGTCTGTCACCCTCACTCCCGATAAACCTCGGCAGGTGGAGGGTGGCTCAGGCCAAGACAGCTCTTTGAGGACTCTTCTGAGTCGATGATGATTCCTCCCTCTTCTCCAGCGCATGGACTTGGGTCCTCGGGAGGGCAGTCAGTGGAGCGATAGCCCTTGTCCTTCTTAGGGTTGCCCGACTCATCTCGAGTCCACAGGATGACTTCGAACCACGTTTCTAAGCAGACCCAGAGTATCCCCTCACGGAGATTCTGGACTGAGGATTCTCCTACGGAGGCCTTCCGGTGGCCAAAGCCATGAGTAGGTACCGGCCTTGGAACTTTGGCAGCGTCCTGCTTCCTGCCCTCGCCTTGACCCAGGTTGGCCAGGAAGTATCACACTCGGTTCCCTGTTGGTTTGTCGAACACCCCTCGGCCGATGGGTTGGTTGCAAACAGCGTTTTCGGCGTCCGAGACGCCAGGATATGGACAAACCTCCCGACAAGGAATCCAAGAAATGGATTATGCGGGAAAAGTCTATGCTGCGTCCTCTCTGGCCTTCGTCAGGCCAGTTTGGCCGTCCTCATGGCACATTTTTCTCACACCTGTTGGGCTCCCTGGATGAGGTGGCCCTCATCTTCCACGAAATCTGCAGACTACGGTCAGGCAGTGCGGGACCAGAGAACAGGAGCAGTGGCCAAACAGCAGCGCCAGACTCGGTAGACACCGAGGACTCATGTGCCGAGGTCTGTGGCGGCGCAGTGGCCATGCATCGTCGGGCTTGGCTGAGGATATCCACCTTTACCTCGGATACCCAGCACAAGTTGGCGGATGTTCCACGGGGATTGACCTCTTCGGACCTGGGGTGGAAGGTCACCTGCAGAGGAGTGAAGTCCAATGCTACGCTGGACTCGGTCTCTTCCACTCAGAAGGACAAGGCATGAACCACAGCCTAAGCCCTTCGTCCTTCTGCGCCAGCGCTTGACGGCCAACAACGTCAGGGCCAACAGGCTCGGGCATGGTATCCCAAACCCAAGCCGTCGGCTTCCTCCAACAGGAAGCAGGGAGGTAAAGGCCAGGAGGTCCCTGGCGGTCCACTCCTCCAAGCCTGCCCAGTGGCCGGGCTGAGGGGTGTCGCCCCCATCCTGTCACCTCACCCTAAGTTCCCATTAGAGAGCCAGCTCGAACACTTCCCTTTCTGCCTGGTCGCTGTTACCATGGACAGGTGGGTACTGGAGGTGGTGGAAAAAGGCCTACCTCTGAGAATTGAGCAGGCCCCACCCTTCAGAGCCGTCGCACCTTGAGAGGCCTCGAATCCGCAGCCTCACTGGCTCGTCGAGCGGACATCACTCTCCCTCCTCAAAGGTGATCAGGTAGTGGACCCCCTTTAGACCCGAGGGTTGTGTCCAGGTATTTCCTGGTTCGAAGCGGACGGGGGCTGGCGCCCATTCTCGACCTACATGACCTGAACAAGTTCCTAAGGTCTTGGACCTTCAGAATAGTCACTCTGGCACAGATAATACCATCTCTGGAACACGGACATGGTTCTGCTCTCTGGACCTACAGGGCCGCGTTCTTTCACGTCCCTATCCGTCTGTCACGCCGAGATTCCTCCGCTTTCGACGGAAGGATCCTCTTGAGTTCCAAGCCATGCCCTTCGACTTATCTCCAGCTCACAGGGTCTTCACCAAATGCATGGCAGTGGTGACAGGCATTCCTCTCTCAAAGGCGCCCGGTCGGGTGTACCCTTACCTGGACTGATTGACTGATAGCAGCCTCAGGCGGAGGTGGGAGGCGGTCCAGAGATCTGGCCCTCCAGGTTTGCTCTCCGTCGGCCTTCTCATCAACGAGGCTAAGTCCCGAACTCGAGCGAAGCAGGTGATCCTGTTCATCGGCAGAGACTCGACTCTCTTGAGCCAAACCGGCTCGGCGGACAGGGCCGAGGTTCTTACCTCCTTTGCCCAGTCATTTCTGGTTGGAAATCGCCCTCCAGGGACTTCCTGCGGCGTCCTGGGTCTCATGGCGGCCTGTACCAGCATGGTCCATTAGACACGCTGGCACATCGCCCCTTCAGTAGGGACTGGCCAGCCGGTGGTCACAATGCTGCGATCCATTGGACCAGCTAGTGACAGTGACCCAGGAGATGTGGGCGGCTCTCCAGTGGTGGACCGTTCCATCCCATCTGCAGGAGAGCCATCCCGTTTGTCCGCCCGGACCCGGTCTCTCTAGCGACCGATGCCTCTCTGATGGGTTGGGGTGCCCATCTGGGGAACACCGAGTGCGGCCTCTGGTCCCAGCAGGAGTTCCGATGCCACATCATCCTGCTGGAGCTCTGGCGGTCGCCTAGCTCTCACACCTTTGCTCCGTTTCTCCGGGTCAAGTGGTCCAGTCAGGCGGACAATACCATGACCATGTACTACCTGAACTCCCGAGGGGGACGCTTTCCATGCTTCTATGCAAGAAGCTCTCTGCATCTGGTCACTCTCGTGCGCAGCCTGGGTGGATCTCCTAGCCATTCATGTGGCAGGAGCCTCCAACACCCTGGCCGATGCCCTGAGCGGATAGGGGCTGCATCTCATGAGTGGTCTCTCCTGCCGGAGGTAGTACAAGATCTGTTCTCCCACTGGGGACACCTCAGGTGGACCTGTTTGTCTCCAGGGAGAATCACGAGCTGAGGCTGTTTCATGCCCGCCCCCTCAGCAGGGCTCGCTGCAGGGGATGCCTCTCGAGGCTGTGGACCCCGGGCCTCTTTCGCCTCTCCCCATTTCCTTCATTACAAGGTGCTTCTCAAGACAAGGAGGGACAAGGCAGGCAGGTGATTCTGATAGCCCCAGACTGGCCCGCCACTTCTGAGTACCCAGATGATCTCAACCTCAGCTACAGGCTCCCGAGGCAGCTTCCATCTCGCCCGGACCTGCTCTCCAGTCAATCAGGAAAGGTGTTCCATCCGGACCTTCAATCCCTCACCCTGGCCCTGGTTCACTGGCTAGAGTTCCAGGCCATGGGTCTTTCCGACGAGTCCTCAATGTTGTTGATCGTCCATAAGAGTCGACCAGGAAATACTATGCCTTCAAATGGAAGAGCTTTTCCATTTGGTGTCAGGAAGGAGGCTTGGACCCTTTCTCCTGTTCCTATGGCAAGCATTTTGGACTATTTATGGTCCCTTTCTAGTCAAGGGCTTAGGTCGCGACCCTAAAGGTGCACCTAGCAGCCATCTCTGCTTGCAGGCGTGGGCGGGGCAGTCAGTGGTGCAGGAGAAGATGGTCTAGCGCTTTTCCAGGCCTTGATCACATTTCCCCTCAGTGCGAAACCTCCACCTCCGTGGGATTTACTGCTGGTACTGGCAAAGCTCATGAGCAGCCATTCGAACCAATGGACAGGTGTGAACTCTCTCACCTGTAGTGGAAGACCGCCTTCTTGGTGGCTATCACGTCAGCCAGAAGGATGGGAGAACTCCAGGTGCTCTGCTTTGAGTCTCCTTACCTGGTCTTCCACAGGGACAAGGTTGTCCTGCGCCCCCACCCAAAATTCCTTCCGAAGGTGGTGTTGGAGTGTCACCTTAACCAGGTGTTGACTCTGCCAGTGTTCTACCCCAATCACACCTCGGAGGCCGAATACAGGCTCCATACTTTGGACCCTAGAGGCTCACGTGATATAAGGGCGCCTGCAGCTGAAATTCGGGAGAGGGTTGGCAGTTGTTGTCACCTACGCTGAAGCCGCACCTGGCAGACCTGCAGCCAAGCGGACGATAAGCAGGTGGGTCACCTCCTGCATAGATCTCTGCTATAAGTTGGCGGGCATGGAGCCTCCCAGAGGGATAAGAGCTCATTCTACCCGTCATACTGCTGCATCGGTGGCTGCTTCCAGGGACGTCCCTATCCAGGAAATCTGCAGGGCTGCTACCTGGAAGTCAGCACACACCTTTATTACCCATTACCACATCGACCTTGAGTCACGCCGGGATGCTGGTTTTGGGGCCTCGGTTCTCCAGTCTTTATTCCCTAAGTAGGGGGTGTGCGCCTTGCCTCCCTCCTCCCGGAGAACTGCTAGGAGTCTGCCAATAAGTGTGGATGAACAACATATCCATGTCCCTAGAAATACAGGTTACTCACCTGTAACAGGAGTTCTAGGAATGGTATATGTTGTTCATCCACACGACCCAACCGACCTCGGCTTGACCTTTTAACCCTGAGCTTCCAGTGGGCCAGATCTGGCGTCATGGGGCAGAGCGAGGTTTTACCACCGGGTGGGTCGGAGGAGCCAGCTTGAAGACCTTCGGCAAGATTTAAAGCGGCAAGGAACCTGCCAATAAGTGTGGATGAACAACATATACCATTCCTAGAACTCCTGTTACAGGTGAGTAACCTGTATTTACTCACCTGTGACGGAGTTCTAAAATATTATATTATTCATCCTACATTTCCCACCAAACCTCACGGCCGGCGCACAACCTGAGCTTCCAGCGGGCCAGATCTGGCGCCATGGGGCGGAGCCAGAGTTTTACCACCCAGGTGGGTGGGAGGAGCCAGTTTGAAGACCTTCCGGCAAGATTTAAAGCGGCAGGGAACCTGCCAGACAGTGTGGATGAACAACATATACCATTCCTAGAACTCCTGTTACAGGTGAGTAACCTGTATTTTTGGCTTTGATGATTATGAATGCCTGGATATTAAGCTGATCCTGGGCAGTGGCTAAAAGACCCTTCTCCTAATAACCATCTACACCCCACCAGTAAACCAGAAAAAGGGTGTGGAATCCTTCAGTTGTAACTTTAAACAAATAAACCAAAACTGGGGAAAAATAGTTACTGGGGATTTCAGTGTTAATTGGAACTTCAAGACCACCAGTGGCACAGAGATATAATTGCGAATATGTTCGTAACTCAGAAATTCACTGAATATACTGGAATTAATTATAAAACTGGCACTCAAATGCTCGTAGTCTGGTTTCTAGCAACTCACCCAGATAGCATAAATGAGGTTAAAGTTCTCCCTGACAGCATAAGTGACCATTCTCCAATCCAGTGTAACTGGACTCTTAAACAGACAAGTTCCCCCCCCCAGGAGTTTACTCTTGGCTATGTGCTAAAGAAAGCTAAGACAACTGAATTCAAAAATGTGGTGGCTTAAATCTACTGGAGCTACCTTGATTGTAACCCTGCTGCTGATATGGCACTAGGCATCCTTATCACATAATTCAGTGAGTTCTGCAACCAGTTTGCCCCAAGCGCAAAGTCAAGGGTACCTTTAATGCCAGGCTCTCTCCTGAACTTTTGGTTCTGAAGAGTAAGAGGGATAAATGGTGGTATTGGCTAGGGAATTGAGGTCTCAGTACACTTAAGAAATACAGGGAGCTACACAATCAATGCAAAAGAAGAACTAAAATGGAGAATCAGAATTTTTTAAGGCCTAGAAAACACAGAACTGGAACAATGGGAAAACATTCTGAGATAATGTTAACAGCCTTTCAAGCAAAGAGGAAAAGAAATCCCCACTCATGTTGTGTATTGACGGAAAAGAGGTCCTAGACCCAAATGAAATGGCAAACCGGTTTAATGAGGCCTTTACAGACTTATGCTCCTTTATCCTTCCCTCTCCATCTTTAAACTGTGATGGCTACTTGGGGCCTAACATGAAATTGCCAAAAGAATCCAATCATATCCATCCAAAATACTATTTTAGAACCATCTCTGGATGTGACATCTTTATATGAATTAAAACAATAATGGACGAAACCAGAGTAGGGCAGATACTATGTATACGAAACTGCTATCATTTGTCCTGAATGAGCTATCCTACCCAAATCACTTAAATGTTCAATTTCTGCCGGCAGTACTCCCAGTTCCATGATAAATGGAAGTTGGCACAGGTCTTTCAGAAGCATTGATAGCACTAACTTAGCAAACTATAGGCCCATCTCCATCCTCTCCCCTTTGTCCAAGTCACTAGAAAAAGTAAGTGACCAACTTATCTACCTAGACAAATACAGTGTCCGTTGCATCCAACAACACGGGTTTAGGAAACTCCACAGTACCAATACTGCATTGGTAGAATACAGCTCTTCACAAGGCAGTAGACATTGGAGCTATGGTGTGTGCAGTTTACATCAGCCTGATGAAGTATTTTGACCTCGTCATCCATAAGCTGTTGCTTGAAAAGCTACTGTAGCTGAGTCTGTCCTTGGACACTGAACTCTGGTTTGAGAGCTACCTAACAAAGGAAACACAGAAGGTTAAAATTAAGGAGCTGACCTCTGTGGTCAGATCTTTCTCAGTTGGAGTACCCTTGGCTCCTTCTGGGCCCACTATTATTTGGATTGTTCATCAGTCAATTGCCTGAAACGTGTCAGACTGCCAGAGTTCTGTTATATGATAAAGACACAGCAGTTTTTATAAGACACTCCTGCAAGGATAGTCGGACTCAAGTCCTACAGGATAATTTCGAATCTGTGGAAAAATGGATCTCTTAACAGTAGCCTCATCCTTAAAGAGACTTACCAACCTCATCATACGCACCACATATATTGGTGCCTTACCGCTGCGAAATGCTGTTGCTGTATATGTTTCCAAAAATATTCCAGTAGTTTAAATGTAGGAGGGCTCATAAATTTGCCCCCACTGGGTCACTTGCACTTCCTGGTCTGTAGAGCCACTCACAATCCGCCTCTGTGCTCAGCCCGTTATGACATGAATCCAGGAGGCAGGGGGCGCTTTATTATAGTCAGTGAGGGTCAGCTTTCACATAGTTTTATATATAGTAATGGTCATTTGGTGTTAGTAGCGCCGATGATTACTCACAAATGACCATTATATCTAAAATGATGCAAGCTTCTTAGACTATAATGGGCGATCCTAAAGCTCTCCGGGTTTCAAACCATAATATTGACTGGCGTGAGCAGGCTTGAGCGTCTCACGGGCCGTGAAGGCTCTGAAGTGATCAGATGGGGCAGGTAACCCTCCCCGCCGAGCTTACTGGAATATTTTATTGCTACTTCACTGCAGGGAACAACATTCCTCGAAATGAAGTCACCAATATATATACAGTGCAAATCTCAATTCATGTAACTTGGTGAATCTCTTTAACTATAAAAAAAAAAACAAAAAAAAACAAGACAATGCTCTTCTCTAGTTCTAATCACAAGAAAAAAAAAATCTTCCCTCTGGATATACAGTATTCAATGGCTAATTAAGTCAGTCAGTGGTAGGTTAGGCTCTCTATTTCATATACCTGGTATAACTTCACCACAGCGGCAAGGCGCCTAATGGTATCACACTCCAAGCACTTGTTGAATATGGGCCCCATAGTCAGGGGTCGAAATAACCACCTGTCTGCCTCTCCCAGACACCCAGTTTTCACCAGGGACAGCTGGTTTAATTTCTCTGCCTGTCCCTGGGACAGTCACAGGCACCAAGAGAAGAAGCATTAATGGGCACTAGGAGCCAGGAGCTGCTGCCACCTGTAAGTTTGGGCTTTGAGTGTCCCAACATCATGATGTCATATGTTGATGGATGCCCATTCAACCCAACATCCCATGATGGACTGTTCTGTGCAGTCGATGGTTTCATCAAGCAGCAGAAATGAAAACAGTGCCACAGTAGGACTAGACTGCAGATGTGTTCCTCGTCATCATGCGTCAGCAGTAGTCGATTTTCCTTTTGCTATCTGCACTGCATACCTCAAATCTTTGTATGCTGTTTCTGTAGCAGCAGACCAAGATAAGCTGTTGTTCACAGGCAGCAGAGTTTTAGTGATGCAGATTAAAAACCCTTGTCAGGGCCGTCTGTTAACGAAGAGGGCCTGGGTAAGGCTAAATAAAAACTCTTGTAAGGGCTAGAAAACGGTATTTGAAAGCACTTTTCAGGGCAGTCACGGCAGAGAGAGGGGAAGACTCGGTATTTAGAAATTAAGAGAGGAACTTAAAGGGCTGAGCAACCATTTAAAACCCCCTGTCAGGTTATGAAGGGCTCTAGAGACAGGAGATGGGGTGACTGGTTAAAAGCCTTTGTCAGAGCTTGCCATGTGGCTCAGTGGAGCACTACCACTCGTGATGTCAGCGACCCGAGTTCGGGAACAAGTCTAGGTCGTTGGGGGCCAACTGGGGAGAGGAGGATTGCACGTCCCAGGGGACACATTCCTCCTCTGGGGAGGGAGGGTTGTCACACCACTCCGACACTGCCATGTGTGGATGCATGGGTGGCAGTACAAGGACAGCAGTGTAGAGAGGGGGAGAGTGCCATTAGACACTTGGCTGAGATATGTGTCCGCATGTCACCAGCCTGGAGGTTAGTACTTCATGCCAGCATCCCTGGGGGAGGGGAAACCAAGGGGAAATCCCCCAAAACCAGGATGGTCTCCTGCTGGGTGGGGCCAGATAGGCAGGTATATCTGCCACCAGCGCTGGCAGCAGGAGCAAAAACGGTGTTAAAGGAAAAAAACCTAAGTAGGGGGAGCTACACAGGAGCAGAGGAAGCTGATAGGCTTGTCAGGGCAGAGCAGAAGGGAGTTCATTAAGTGCCCTTGTCAGGGCTGCTACTGTGCAGGAGGGGGGGGGAAATAAAATAAAAAGCCCTGATCAGGGCAGTGAACTGGGAGCACTCAAGTTCTTTTCAGGACCATGTACCAGCCAGTGGATAATATTTAGTAGGCCTTTTCACGGCTCCTTATAATGGGTACCATCAGTTATTAAGCTCTTTTCAGGGCACTGTGCCAACCAGGGGGCTTACTTATTAATAGCTAGTATTTGGAAACAGAAATGTAAAATTAGTAAACAAAAATCAATAGGACAGGTACAAATTCTGTGAGACAGTCAAAATAAATATTGCACCTGTCCCTCGGACAGCCATCCACCAAAAAATATTTCTAGCCCTGCCCATAGTATACTGTGCGGCATGTGACACCTTACTGGATTGGGTCAAGGTGCCATGCAACAAAGCCAGCAGATTCATTCTAGATGTTGACAAGCTCACCCACAGTTACGAACTTTATGCTTCAACCAACTGGATGCCTCTTCCAAGCAGAATCATGTGCCAGGCTTGCCTGTTAGGGAAACGGCTCTGCTAGGGCTGACCCCCTCAACATCAGAAACTGTCTTTTGTCAAAAATCAGTACCATGCCAGGAGCATGTCTAGGAATAACCTAAAAAGCCCTCCTGCAAAACAAAACAGGGTCAGTGCTCCTTCTCAGTCAGAGCTGCGTAGTGGCTGAATGATCTCCCTGTCTCATAATTTAAAATGTCAGACTTGGTGCAACATAAAAGATTTCTGCATGCATTACACTCTGAATAAGCTTCATGTAACTGCAGATAATCTGCCTGTACCTTATAAATGACTTCTGTGTGAGTCTGTACTGCTTTATATGTAGTGTCCTGATCTTCATAAAGGGTATCTCTTGCATCAGGGTACACCTATGGAACTATAGCTGCCAGGCAGTAGGACCACACGGAAACTTTCTAGCTAGCAGTCAACACAGGGCCACCCACGATGACGGCAGGCAGCGTTGTCCCTCCCATATAAATGTGGACGGCCCTGCGCCTTCCTCATTTTTTTTCCCCACCGTTGACCATTGCACATTGGACTTCATGGAGATACTGCCGCTTCAGTTGACCGCCAGATCTCTTCCATTTGATTTTCTTTTCTTTCCTAACCCTAGTTTCGTCAATCAATTTAAAGTGTTTTTGTTTTTCTGTTTATGCTGACCAGCCCTCAGAAAACTCTCTTGCTTCTGCGGGTATGGTCAGAAGAGCTTCAATAAGGATGACTAAGTTGCCTTTGTCCGCTGCCTAGACCCAGACCATGACGTTAAAGTCTCCAAGGTTTGCCATGGATTCAACCAGGGTACCCGGCAGCACTGCTAGAAAACCCTCGAAAGTTTCCTTCTGAAACAGAAGGTCACCCAAATGGAGAATGAGCTCCAGATCAGAAGCTCCTCTGCCTCCCTGGCCCATTTCACATGCTTCCACTCCTCCCAAGGCCTGGGACAAGTCAGCTGGGAAGCACAAGCACCAGCACCAGGACAAGGACTGGAGCAAGGAGAGAGATCTTCCCCAGCTTGCTCATGGTTGCTGCTTCAGGTGTTGTCTGTGGAGGGGTCATCATCCGCTTCGACGGTAGCCCTCCATTGCCATCACTGCCCTCTTCTCTACAGGGTTGGCTCTGGCAGCGCCTCCCATCAGTCTTACCTTAGCTGGCAATGCCTCCTTGGTGTCGGGCCTTTCTACACCTCCGCCTGCACTCCAGCCCCTGCTGTTCTGGACCGTATTCTCCACAGGCCACCAGACTGGGAGCTTCGCCGGTTCTGCTTTGGCAGGTGTTGGTACATCATTATCAGGGGACCCACTTTCTGCCATGATGCATTCGGCCTTTGCCTTGGCCTCTGCTTTGACTGCAGAGATTAAACCTCCCCTGTCATCACCCCAGGCCGCCATGTCAACTGTAGTCTCAGCCTACCCCCATTGACACCAGGGCCCCTCCTGTTGGCACCCCAGTCCATACCGCCTGCGCCCGGTCTCCAAGCTTCCCTGCTGGCACTGCAAGGTGTTTCAGTGCAGGACACTACTGATGTGCCAGCCATGCTATACTCCTCCTTGGAGTTCATTCACTGCCTTGGCCCCTTCATGGTTGGCGATGCCAAGGCCTGCTAGGGCTGCTGCCATGCCGACGCCTTCTGTGGCATCATGCCTGGCTCAAGTTCAGTCCTGGACACCGTTGGTGCCTCTTTCAGAGCCGGGTGATGAGGACAAATACCATCCTGATTGCCTCCATTGGGAGAATGAGGAGGAGGACAACAATGTGGATGAGGGAGAGGGGGCTGGTAGCCCCTCCCCCACTCTACCTCCACTGTTCCTCAAGGGATGAGGACTCCACCAAATATACCCGAGGTCCCTCCCCAGATGATCCCTCTTTCATCACAGTGATGAGGCAGTTACAAACTGCCATGGGGTTTGATGCTGCAGAACAGGACATCACTAGGAGAAATCTGTCTGAATACTTGGACTTGCCAGATTCTCCACCTCTGATCATTCTTCCACTTACACCGGCCTTCGAGTTTGCCACCTTGGCTGCCTGATACAAGTCCTGTTTGATTCCTGCCATGCCCAGAAAGGCAGACAAATTGTATCTGGATCCCTCAGGGAAACCATTGCCCATATGGTGAAATTTCAGAATGCCTTCTGGAAGAAGGCCCTTCCAGAGAATTACTGAAAAGCAGTGCCACTGTGACAAAGCCCTCCATGTGGGCACTGTGTATAAAATAATCTGTAAAACTGACTTAAATGTAGTTCTCCAATAGCTACAGTTTTAACAGTATGAGATTTGTGAGACAGTAAGGCCAACATAAAAAAGGCAAGACAGCCAGCCCAGTGGCACGTAAGGCTGAGGTGCTGGGCACCTCACCTCCTGCCACACCAGTGACTCAAGTTCTGAAACAGATGCGGTCACTTGGGGGATGGACGGTGAGGGATGATTGAGCATCCCAAAGACAACTCTCATCCCTTGGGGTGGGGAGACAAGATGCCTTACTCAGTGGCTGCCACCTAGTGGCGCTGGGTGGCAGCATAGTATGGCGTCAGGCAAGGTGACCCATCCACCGACCCAGGGGTCTGTATCCACGGAGGCAGAATGCAGACAACACATTGTTGCACTTAACGCAGGCCCAGGGAAGAAACCAAGGTGGAAAATCCCCGACCTGGCAGTATGGTGGACCGGTCCCAGAGTCAGGCAACAGCGAAGTAAGCCCCAGGAAATCCGGGTGATGGTGGTTGGGAAGACCGGTCCTGACTGGGGCCAGGTTAGCAGTGAAAGGTGATGAGCTATTTATTAAAAAAAAAAAAAGGCAAGACCAGACAAATCTTGTTTTATTTATTTGTAATTTATGACCAGGGAGGGCACACTGAGGTGTAATAGCTCTTTTCCTGGTATGTCCCGGGGGGGTGGGGTACATGGACCTGTTTTATTGACAAGGGAAAAGTTGGCCATGGCAACAGGGAAACGTGTCAACTCTTCTTCAGTAAGTGCCATAGAAACTTTTTTTTTTTTTTTTACTTTCTCTTTATGCTCCCCCTCCTCGCAGCTCTCCCCATCTTCGGGAGACACCTACGGCCTTATCAGCCCTCGCTCACCTACCTGGTGAACCGGTGCAGTCCGTGCCCATGGAGCCATGGTTGTACCCCCCAGGCGGGTATGGGGTGGGAGCCCTTACACCCCGATGCTTCTCTGTGTTTCGTCGGCACGCTGTCTCCGGGAAGGTAGGGGCATTGAAGGTCGGGGCCTGGTGCTCCGTGTGCCGGGAGGCTGCAAGGCTCTTTCCTGATGTTCTTTAGGCGTGCCCAGGTCCCCGGACGTCAGGCGCTGAAGCGCCGTCTGGCACGTCGCCCCCTCTGTTGAACATCGGGCTTGTTGTACCTCGGTTCTCCACCGGGGTCAGACAAGAGCCGAGCTCTGTACCCTCCCCAGAGAGGATGAGCGGTCCTTGGGATGCTCAAGCCCTTCCCTCCCCTCCTGGCTAGCCCTCCAGCTCCCGGGCTCGTTCCCGAACCTGGGCCGTTGGCGTCGCAAGCAGAAATCCAACCGCTGCGCCGACGGGCCGGCACCATAGAAACTTTTAACTTCCACTTGGACAGTGACCAGAGATGAGCAGAAGGGACCTTGGTTTAATGTCTCCTCTGAAAGACAGTACCTTAGCCAGCACTTCATGGCCAGTTATGGGTATTAAGCCCAAGCACATGGTGTGGGACTAGAACCCACGACCTTCTGATCTTCTGGTTCCAGAGGCGAGCATGTTACCGCCTGAGTCACTGACACTAATGACCATAATGTCTACAGGCAGCCAAAATTCACCTCTCCCAATGGCTAAGAGCTAAGACTGTGAACTAGCCAAGCAGCAGAGATTGACTGTAGACTTCACTAAACTTAGATTTGTAGCTCAGTATCAGCCTTCCTGGCACCATCCCAAATTTACAGACACTTACAATGACTCAGGTAGGTCTGGCTCTTTGTTAAAGTAAAGGCATGGCAAATAGAGCCTCTCACATATGCTGCAAATTCATTTATCTCACTGAGAAATTAGAGTACTGGTCTGGATAATTAATTGATTAGTGACTTTTTTTAACACTCTCACAGGTAGATTTCATTGTTGAGAAGGAAAGTGGCAGTATACTGCTGTGCTGCCAAGTGCAGACACTAATCACGCACCACTAGTTATTTTTTTTAAGTTTGTTTATTTTTGTTCACTGTATGCTCTGCACGCCATGCGGCACTATTAAGTGGAAGGCAGCTAGACCGATTCCTGTCTCTCTCTCCTCCATGCAGAGTGATTGTGGAGAGAGAGAGAGAGAGCGTTCAGCTCCAAGTCCTGCCCTGGCCCGAGGTTAAACTTATTAGCTACCAATTATTTAAAATAAATGCTGCTAGTGCTAGCAGTAATAATAAGGTGGAGAACACCTTGGAGGCAGTATAATGCAGTGGTTTAAGGCTCTGAGCTGCAAACCTGGAGACCTGGGTTTGAATCCCACAGCCCCCACTTGCATACTGTGACACCCTGAGCAAGTCATTTATCGTCCTTGTGCTCCCAGGTTGCACCTGTAAACAAGCTTCAGCTTAGTGTGTCTCTCCTGGTTTGTTTAAAAAAAAAAAATCTGCAGATGAGTGGTTGCCACTGTATCAGTCCTTTTGCCACATTGAGACTGATGGGGTAGAGGCAGTGCAGTCATAAAACACACACCACTCCATGCTGTAGGAGTGAAATGAGGGCCATACATTACCCACATGGATTCAGATGGACTCCTTTCAGTCCTTGCATTCCATAAACCGTGCAGCAAGGTGGCAGCCAATCACAGATGCTTTAAGAAAAGGAGCCTCACTCAGTAAGTGTGCTAGCAGTCAGATATGTGCACTCGCAGCTGGGATCAAATTATGGCCAGGAGCTTGGTAAGTTAATGTCTGTGACTGAAGCAAACCAACGTTGACAGTACATGAAATATCCATGGGTTTGGGTCCAGCTCATATAGTAGAAGCTTGACCATTTTTAATGTGTCGAACCAAAGGTGCTCATTGTTTGCCAGTTCTAGAGGACCAGTTTTTATAGATTGTAGGCCCCGCAACCACAGAGCCTTCAGGCTGCCATGGGAGTAAGGGGAGGGAGTAAAAAATGAATACATAAAGCCAAATTTATGTGAAAACAAGTTATTTATGTCTAGGAAGACATTTGTTGACATACTTGCCGACTTCAAAGTGTTTTGAACTGTAAACCACTACAGAGAGTGCTCAGATCTTCTGGGTGCCCCTCATTAGAAATTCCCAGGATCAGGTCCACTGCGGGTGTGAGATCTTTTGCTAGTTCAGCTCCATCACTATGGAACACTGTTTCTGTATCCCTCCAAAACTGTTCATCACTTGGAGACTTTAAAAAAGGCCTAAAGTGATATCTTCTTGAGTGCAGCCTGTGCTCTTTTAATCGCTGCCCTGTAACTGCTGCCTCTCCTTAATGCCTCAGGACTGTATTTGACGTAGCTATGCCTCCCTACCATACCTAGCATTCTTTAACTTGCCGTGGTACTTGTCTTGAATGTATTGTACTGTGTTGTAGTGTATGGTAGGACGTTTTTGTGTATGGAGCTCTATACACCTGAAAAAGTCATTCTGCTGCAGTAGTGATGTAGCTACTACAGCAGAATGACTTTTCGTTCTGTTGTAGTATCTATATCATAATTCAAGCATCCCCATCAGTGCAGTTCATAGGACAGAGGGTGGCTGGAAGTGTTTCACATAAGCTGGCAGGCAGGCGAATGGCGGTGAAGTGCGGGTGGTGGAGGGCTGAGATTGACTGCTGTAACCACAAAAAGTAAGCAATTGTGTTTTTTCTCTCACCGTACACTATATAAAATGGTGTATGGGAGCCCAGATACACAATGCTTTTCTTAAACCTTGTGGTTTCCATGACGACAAAGGGACCTCTCAAGCTTCACTTTCGAGGTTCTCATCTTCATGGTAACCACTCAGTATAAGAATAGCATTGTTGTGTATGGGCTGCCATACACTATTCTGTATATAGTGTATAGTAGAACGTTGTTCTAGATAGAAATCCATATCTAGAACGTTACTGTGCTGCAGTAGCTGTGTCATTATCACTGTGCTGCACTAGATACATAGCTACTGCAGCATTACAGTTTGAAATGTCTTTGCGCATGCTCGCACCGCTAACCTTCTGCTTTCCACTAAACGGCCATGGCGGTGAGAGCCGGACCCAGAAGAGAGTGGCAGTGAAAAGTCAAATGCAAAAGTAAGACTCTGTAGTTTTATTCTAGAGACTCGTTTTATATGTATGTGTGTGTGTGTGTGTGTACCATGCACTGTAAAAGACAATGTATGGTCCACTATCCACAACAGAAGCGTGTGGCTATCTTGAGGTAGCCATGGCGACCAAAAACTCTCAAGCTTTGCTGTCGAGGTTTAAACTGTCCTCATGGCAACCTCTCGATGGCTACATACGCTTGTTGTGGATAGTTGAACCATACAGTATCCTCTATATTGCCGTGACCTGCACGTTGTTTTGCATCTGTACTAGCTCTCCTGTACCCCTGTGAATACTGTGTCCATGTCCTAAATGCACTTGGCTTGGTATGATATTTCTGTATATTCCGAGACTGTCTTATCTATATTGTAATGTATTATGTGCAATTAAACCCGGGTTGCCCCTGAAAAGGGGGCCGTTTGTTCCAGTGGGCCTGCCTGGTTAACAAAATTCAATGTGTGGTGATCAACACTGATTTTTCTCCTGACAGGGCCATATAGTAAACTCTGCTACTCACTGAGCTGAGCATCATTTCATGGCTTATTTTATTTAAAATGTACTTACTATACAGTAGTGGCAGCACAGCACATACACTTAGTTGTCAGAAGAAAAAACATCTGCTGTTTGAATTTTAAAAATTAAATTGGTTTGGTTCATGAATATTTTTGTCTTCAGCTAGTGTGAAGAGGTCAGCTGGATCTCTACTCGTGGGTTCTTATAGAATTTACTCATGGCTAAAGACCAAGACTGATTGCAGGAATTTGTCCTGTCAGTTGTATAAGAAATAAGTCATAACAGGGTGTGCATTAAGTTAGCAATAATCCATGACAGTGTGTGGGATTTATTCCATGCCTGGGGTGCATTGTGAGGTATGAGGCTGCAGGCTGAGTGCCCTCACAGCACCCCAGGCATGGATTAAATGCCTAACTCCACACCCTGGAGTGGGTTATTGCACTTATAACATGGGTTATCTCAAAAACATGACAAAACCCACAAAACCTTTTTTTTTTTGTGTCTAAAAACCAGAAAAGGTACTGTATCCTGCCACCCTGGAAAATAGTCCCTAACAGAAACTACACAGGTCCTTCCTGTTATGCACAGAAATGTCACAGATAAACTGCTGACATGATCTGTGACATTTCTTGTGCATTATATGCTCTGCTCATATGCCTGCTATGATCTTTTCTTCACCCTTACACACACGCTGTTTCAATGCGTGTGTCTGTCTATCTTTGCAGAGTGACAGCATTTCCTTGGCTACTGCAGACACAGATGCGCAGGAGCACACTGCGGTGCTGCAGAAACGATCGGGCCACTCACAGGACCGCCACAACGGGGGACGTCACCTTGCTTCTTTCCTCTCTCCCTCACAAACAACTGTGCATCTGCTCACACTGTGTCTTGTGTATGTCTCTCTCTCTCCCTGCACAGACTAGACAAGGCTGCTGTTCCTGTTCAGCTCTCTGCCCTCGCATCCCGCTTTAACACAACAGCCAACCTGGTGGAGTTCTCTGAAGGGTGATGAGAGTGCTGGACCAGGGTAGGCCAGTGGTTGTCCTCTTTCTAGACTTCAGCAGGGCGTTTGACTTGGTACCACATTCCAGGTTGTTAGGAAAGCTGGGGGATATGGGGGTTGGGGGACGGTTGGTCAGGTGGATAGGAAATTGGCTAGTGGGGCATGTATAGAAGGTGATGCTGGTGGGAGGGGGAGGTCTCATCTCCCTGGAGAGTTATTAGCAGGGTCCCACAGGGATCAGTGCTGGGCTCACTCCTGTTTAATGCCTATATCTTGGACATCAGGGGTGGTATCAGGAGCGGGATGAGCCTCTTTGCTGACGGCTCAAAGCTGTGGGCAGTAGTAGATGGGGAGGAGGGGAAGCTGGCTCGCCAGGAGGACCTGGAGACACTGAAGAGGTGGTCACGTGCCTGGAAACTAAAGCTTAACACTGGGAAATGCAGGGTTCTGCACCTGGGGGCCAAAAACCCGGCTCACAGTACACCCAGGGAAGGGTGACACTGGACGTTTCGGGGAGAAAGGACCTCGGTGTGGTGGTGGATGCCAAAATGAATAACTCTGAGCAGTGTAGAAGGGCAGCAGCTCAAGTGAATAAAATGTTGGGATGCATAGCCAGGGGGATAATCTCAAGGAGCAGAGAGGTGCTTCTGTCACTGTATAATTGCCTGGTTAGGCCACACCTTGAATACTATGTGCAGTTTTGGTATCCTTGCTTGAAAAGGGATATTGCTCTGCTGGAGAGGGTTCAGAGGAGGGCGACCAGGATGATACAGGGTCTAGGGGGAAAGCTCTAGGGAAAGCGACTGGAGGAGCGCAACCTGTATTCGCTGGAGGAGAGGAGGGACGGGGGATATGATCGAGGTCTTCAGATATCTCAAGGGAATAAACAGGGTCAGCCTTGATGGGGTGCTGCAGTTGAGGGAGGTAGGGGCTACCATGGGGCACTCAGCGAGGCTGGATGGCGGGAGACTGAGGGAGGAAATAAGGAGACGTTACTTCACTGAGAGGGTGGTGGGGCCCTGGAATGTGCTGCCCATGGAGCTGGTTGCTGTTACAACTGTGGAGGGGCTCAAGAGGGGCTGAAATAGATATAGGGGGAGGGTGCATCCCAGAGTCTCTCCGGGGGTTGGGGGAAGGGAACCTAGTGGGGAGGGGGAGGGCTATGACGGTGTCCTGGGAAGGCACTGATCCTTGGGCAGACTTGATAGACCATTGGGCCTATTCTGCTGGCTTTTTAGTATGTTAGTATGTTAACAGCCATCGGAAACACTGACAAATGCTGACAGACTGAAGACAGAGCGAGAGAGAGAGACACAACACTGACACAACTTAGCACTACTGCTCCCCACTTTCTCGGCATTACATTGCTCTGTTCTCTCTCCCCAGCATGGTCCTGCGGGCGCCTCTCTGTAACTCAGGTGTATGTTTCCAATGACATAGACAACAGCCCACCTTGGCGCTTGCCACACCCGAACCTGACCCGGTACCGACACCTGCCACTTGTCCCACCAGCTAGTGGGAGCAAGTACACTGGAGCGCAGTGTCATAGGACAGAGACGCTCACTCTCTGAATCACTCTCTCTCTTTCTGGCTGTGTCGCTCCATCCGCTGGTCACTCCCGCTGTGCCACTCGCACCGTACAGACAGAAGCTCGAGGGGTATCCACTGTGCCCCTCTCTCCCGGGGAGGAAGGGGGCCAGAGATTGGGGATGTGTTTGGGAGCAGGCGAACACTGCCGTGAAAGGGCGGGGGGCTCTGGGGATCAGACAGTGGCCTGAGGCTGTGAGCTGCTTGAGCACGCTGTCACCCACTCACTGAGCATTATATATGCTGGGGAGTGTAGCGAGGTAATGAAGAAACCTACTGACAGCAGGTAGGAGCTCTATGTGTGCTGCAGTCTGGATTCACTCACCCGCACCCTTTCTGGCTCTGTTACTATTGCGGTTTCATATATTGCTCGCTGCCTCTTTCTCCCACGGACACAGCTTCTCAATGTCTGTGCCACCTATAAAACCCCACCACTTGCATTGGAGTGACATGTTCTCTCAGTACCGCAATTCTGCCCACTGAATTCACCTGCAGAAACAGAGCTACCTGCCCCCTCGTGCTGATCTTGTGCCGCTCCTGCTTATAGAATGCTGCAGCTCAAATCAAAAGTGTGGGTGGGGTGGGGCTACATCCAGGACAACCACAATGGCTACTTCATTTCACATGCCTGTTTCAAAACTGGGTTTCTAGCCGGACAGCCGGCACAGTGGTGAGATTTCCACTTGCGACGCTAGCGACCCGGGTTCGGGAACGGACCCAGGGAGCTGGAGGGCCGGCTGGGAGAGAGGGACTGAGTACCCTAGGACTGCTCTCCTTCTCCGGGGGGAGGGTTGGGGAACTGCCTGGTGCGCGAGGACTCCTGGCGAGGCCAGGAAGACTCACAAACACCACCATTGGAAGATACGAGGGGTGGGGCGGACGCAGGACATCATTGTGCATCCCTACCCCTGGGGATAAAGCAGAAAAACTTGCTTGCGGCCACCATACATGACACCTGCCCCTGGCCCTAATCAGCCTCCAGGTCGGCTCCCAACTCTGGTCCCATGATTGCGGCACTGAGCCTCAGGTGCTGCAACCCCATCCCGAGGAGGAAAGCCGGGGGTGTCGGGAGTCGTGGCCAGTATGGAGGTAGGAGTCCGTGACTGGGCTGAGGTCTCGGCGGCCACAAGCAGAAGAAAAAGAAAAGAATAAAAAAAAAAAAAAAGAGTTTCTTTCCTGCCCACACACAGGGTGGCAATGGCAACATACAACAGCAGGTGAGGTGTTGTTGCCTCTCACTTTCTGTCTCTCTCAGGAGCACTTTGTGCTACTCGCACTGTTGGGAAGGCGGGGGGGGGGCGGCGGCAACAACCTGAAGCAGCACATACAAAGTCCTGAAATGAGCCTGCAGCCTCCTGCAGTATCATGCACTGCCCAGCAGGAACCGAGCTGCTTATTGTATGGCGATTCGTGGGGTGGGTGGGTGGGGAGATCAGATGGCAGGATCGCTGCACTCATGGTACTCTGCTGGGGTCAGAGTGCTGCTGGTGCCACTCGCTAAGTCACTGTTTCAGATGGCTGCCAATTACTGCTGAGCTGGACCTGAAATAACGAGGTCTGGGCTGGCTCACCAGCAGCGCTATCATTTGCGATGCCAGTGACCCTTGTTCGGTAGCAAGCCTGGGCCACTTGAGGGTTGGCCATGGGGGGAGAGAAGGATCGAGCACTCAGAGGGCTGCTCTCCTTCTCCGGGGAATGGAGGGCTGCAGTCCTGCTGCAATACCGCCATCTGAGTGACCATAGGTGGAGGTGCAGTCGGGAAGGCAGGATACAGGGAGGGGCGGTCATCTGCTGAGGAGCTGGAGGGAAGGCATGTCTGTGTGTGCCTTCATCTCCGTGGCCCCTCCTTGCGTGCCGACGTCTCCAGGATAGGGACCAGAAAACGTGAAAAGCCCTGCGTCTGCTCTTGGAGACAGGTCCCTGCGCTGGTGACCGCAGTTCAGGGGAGAAGCCCCTCAGTGTCTGCCCACCATTGGCCATTGGATGGAAGGATTCTGGGTCTCCCCTTCTACCCCACTCGGGGGTGGGGGGGATAATCTGAGGGATCGTAGAGGGAGGACACACGGAGGACTGGAAGTCCCATGATCTTCGGCGCAGCCTGAGTTGTTGCCATGGGAGTCTGTGAGGGATAGAGAGTAGCCGTTGAGAGAAGAGGACAGAAATAGTAAGTTAAAAAATAAATAAATAAATAACGAGGTCCATCAGGCTCCAGGATTCTGATCAAGGAAGCATCACCCTGATTGTGCGGGTACAGGCATTTAATCAACGGTCAGGTGGTGCTTCCTAACCAATTAAACTTCTTACTGAGCCAGCCCATGTTATAAAACCCTTTAATGCATGCCCTTGAGTGGCTTATTACTTACTTATAAAATGGCTTGTTGCAATTTTAAGTAGATAGATAAATAAACTGAATTTCTAAATAAAGTCTTTAAATATAAAAAAAGCTAATTTTGAATAAAAATTCCTTTTATTGAAATGAGCAGTGTTGGTGGTGAGCCATTGCCAGCAGGTAGCACTGTAACTCCGGTTGTTGTGGTCAGTTTTACAGTGTGAGCTCTTTTGCTCTTGCTTCACGTGTGTCAGGAGTTTCAGACCTCCTTTGAATAATATGCCACACACACACACACACACACACACACCCACACTGTATAGAGATAACGTAAAGTGTGGTGTTTATGGCTGCTTGTCAGGACAGCTGCTGCTCTGCCTGCATTGTTAACTTGGTGCTCAGTGTCGCAGTCATCCTGTCACCCTCTGTCTGCCCTGTGCTGCTATCAGTCCTGCTTTGTTAGATGGTGGGTTGGCAGAATGTTCCTTTCTGACCCGCCACCCTTGGCCTGCCCTGTGCTGCGATCAGTCCTGGTGTGCAGGATGGTGGGTCGGCAGAATGGGCCTTACTGCTCCCCCTCACTTCTCATTTAGCGCAGTGCTGACTGCTTGTTGGTTGTTCACTTTGTGGCTTGGCAACAGAAGGCGTCTCGCTACTCCCTGCCCGCTTCACTCTGGTCAGCTCAGAAACCGGCTCGTGAAAAGAGAACATGCTGTGTAGTTGGTGAGGAAACAATTAGAATAAATGAACAGCAGTTTTATTTGAAATAATTATTTCAAGTGGAAGAACAAATGTTGGTAGTAAGTCAGAAAGGGAGTCCCTGCAGTGTTGGAGTGGAGTAGAGTGTTAGCAGGAGATTCAGTGAAAACAGTGTTGGTTTAGTCAGAAGCCACAGAGGTTCTTTTAAGTGTGGAGAGTAGAAATACTTTTTTTTTTTTGGTTTGTTAATTATAGGGAAATGTTTTCTAAGGTGCTGTGTTGTTGGCATCATACTTTGTAAAAAGGTGGGGTTTCATTTAAAAGAATTTAGTTTGAAAAAATGTATTAAAGGCTCAGATTTTCCCCCTGATGAATAGGGAATTTTTCCCTCGAAGCGGCGGGGAATGTTTTATGGCACTTCACAATAAATCTTGTTAAACTACATGGTCTCCTTGGTGCATCGCTGTTTTTGTGTTTTTCTGCTAGTTACTCTGCCTTTTGAACAGCTGATCCCCCAATTGTGGCTTGTATGCGCCTTCTTCTGTGTTTTTTCAGATTTCCAATATGGTGGATACTGGATTTTTCTCTTTTTGTTAGGAGGTGTAGCGATATTGTTCAGTAAGTAAGTTTTTGGGGGGAGGAAAATGACATTAGGTGTCGGCCTAGTGGCACACAGGGATAAGGTGCTGTAAGCGCCTTACCTCTCACCACGCTGGTGACCTGAGATTGAAAGTGAGCTTGGATTGCTGACAGGCTGCAGGGGGGGGAAGGGCTGAGAGAAAGATCGAGCAGCCACCTGGCAGCTCTTCTCTCTCTCAGAATGGGGGGGCTGCCACCAAATGTAGGCCTGGTGGTAGCGCCGATGAACAGGAGGCACGGTGTAGGTCTGGGAGGAATGAAAAGGGCCATGGTTCTGGAACACATGCACACCTCCATGCACATGCATCCTTAGTGCCGCCGTGGCTCCTGGAGTTGGAAGGGAGAAGAACAGGAGGTAAAATAAGCAGACTAGGGCTTTGTAAACCCCACCTGGGATACCTTGACCTGCCCTTCCACTCCAGCTGGCAGGGTTTCTGGGAGTGCACCGGGGTGTGGTGGTGGGGAATGGCCCCTTCCCTCCCTGGTCCTGCTGCAGGGGAATTGGCCACTAGACTCCAGAGCCACTGTTGGCTGTCGGAATCATGGGCTGCAGTTCAGTGCAGTTGCAATTCCAAATTATTTTTTTTCCCCAATTGTTTAACTAGGTGATACACACTAAGCTGAAAGCTTGTTTACAGGTGCAACCTGGGAGCACAAGGAAGTTAAGTGACTTGCTCAGAGTCACACAGTATGCAAGTGGGGACTGTGGGATTCAAACCCAGGTCTCCAGATTTGCAGCTCAGTACCTTAAACCACTACACTATACTACCTCCCAATTAGTTGCAATTGCCTTGAATTGCAGCTATAATTAAATGGAGTTGCATTTGCCTAAAGTTGATGATTCCGAGGCTTACCTGCTGTGACTAACAGCACACTTAGCATCTCGGATCCAAACCCCAAACCCTTGTCTTTTGATTTTGTATGGGTGTGTACCTACTGTCTTCGGCCATCCAACCAAATCTGTACCCTTGGCTCTTCGACGACAACTCCAATCATCCAGTGAGTAGTGAGAGAGAGGGAGGAGCCAGGAGTTGTGCGTGCCGCTGCCAGGAGCTACGAGGTGAGAGAACAGTTCTTGGGCAGCAAAATTTAGTTGAGGAGAGGCGTTTCTTGGAGTGCTTGGGCTAAAATAATTTAAAAAAAAAGTTTATTTTGTGTCCTTATGGGTGTCTGACTGTCCGGTCGGTCTGTAGAGACTCGAGAGTGAGCGGAGGAGAGGGAGACCCAGCTGGCACTGAGACGGTCATGGAAGAAAGCGGAGAGCTGACGGAGGGTGTTCAGACCCGGGCCTGGACTCGAAAGGGTTAGGTTAGGCCCAGGGTGGAGAGTGAGAGACTCCCTCAGACTCTGAGTCATCTTCTGTGGCCATGGGGAGGAGGAGGAAAGAGAGATCCAAAGTACAGGTGTGTGTGTAACAAGTGAGGAAAGGGAGTCTACTTCTTTGATGGCTCATTGACCACAGCGTAACCAGCAGACCATAGTACGGTAGTACCGTACTGGCCAGGGCAGGGCAGAGCAGCCAGAAAAACCTGCCAAAGTTAAACTAACTGGCTGAGCAACAATGCGAGTCGCAACCAGTCGGCCATGGGCACACTCGCAGGAGAAGTCTGGACACACCCTTTTTTGAGTCGGTTGTGGACGGGACTTGGCGGGGTGGGCATGGATGGATGGGCCACGGCACGAGCAGCATTGTGGTGGCATTTGGTAGCTGGACTGAGAAGGAACCCAGCAGGCCAGAAAGAAAGTTGAAATGGTCTGACTGAGCCTGGACTCTAGAGGAGGTAACATTTTGCTTTTGAATGTTGTTAGTGGTACTTCCTAGCTGCAAGTTGCTGAATGCTCAATTGCTTAATGCCTACTCACTGGAGATTTTTCTGCTTTAATAACCGATTCTGGAGGGGCGTGGCTAGAAGCCGAGCTGTGAACAGCTTTCCATCGCAGCTCTGCAACAAATTGCTTATTTATCTTAAAAACTTGCCTGGTGAGCCTGTAAACCCTAACTAACAGACACAGGAAGAAAGATCTACATCTCTACTGTCTCCCGATCGAAAAATCTGAGTGGTTCAGAGTCTGGAAAACTAAATATGGGATGGACGAATAAAGCGGGAGCTGGCCCAGAAGGTACCCACCAGAAAGATAGCAAAATGGGCGAAAGTAAGGACATACATCTCGAGGCTTCAGACTCAGAGGGGCCCCAACCTTCCAATACAGCACTTCTGCGTGCGATTCAAGGATTAGATTGGAAGATTGAGAATTTTGGCATTGATCTCAAGCAGCTCCTCTCCAAGGTGGATATTGTCGCTAGAGGACACCGAAGATGCAGCATGAAAACCACAAAGCCATTACAATTGCGGCCAGTCTCACAAGGAAAATGGCTCCTCCATAAGAGATTAGAAAATCTTGAGAATGCAGTCCAATCCACTCACCTTCGCCTTTTAGGAGTGCCAGAGGAGCTGGAAGGCAAACACCCCTTGCCATTTCTTCAAGATTGGGTTCAAAATTTACTAAAAATTGACTTTCCCTTTGAAGTGATTAGGGCCTGTAGGCTCAATCCACGTGGAGGCAGACGCAAAGCCTCCATAGGCATACCGCTATCACGGACTATAATGTTGGAAGTCAGAAATACGTCGGAGAGAGATAAAATCTTATAACAAGCTAAACTGTTGAGCCCATTAAACTAGAACGATTCCCATACTCATGTATTTCCGGATTTGAGCTACTCTATGAGAATGAGGAGGAAAAGTTTCTATGGTCTCCGTGTGAGGTTGACAGCCTTAGGGGTCCACCTTGTGCTTCTTATGCCTGCTAGTTTGCACATTGTCTACGGAGGTCAAACTTACCAGTTTTCATAAGCGATTGAAACAGAGAAATTGTTCAATAAGATAGAGAGACAGTTTAATTTGAGGGAAGAGGAATCAGAGTCGGATGAAGAGCAGGTAACATGAACTATGTTATAGACTGTTAACAAGTTTTCCTATTTTACAGTGTCAGGAGGTGGAGGAAGAGGACGCTATTGTAAGGGAGACTGATACTGTGTTTGTTTATGATCATTCTCTCTAGGACATCTTCTATTTCTAGTATGACTAGCTGATGTAACTCCCCTTTTTTTTTTCTTTCAGATTTATCACTAGGAGATGGGCGGGGGTAGGGATCTTAATGTTTAAATGGAACTCCCTGTAAAGTGTATTCCCCCACTATGAGTATTTTTGTGTAGAGAGTTTAGACACTATATTGTACTGATTTTTCGTTTAAGATATTTGCCTCCTGTCTTTGAAATAACTGAAGTGGGTTTACATCTTAGTTATGGAAGTTCTGAATGTTCCTATATTTGGGTTTGTGGAGAGTTGTGTGGGTGGGAAATGCTGTATTATTATTACAACCGATTGTGGAGGGGGATGTTTACCCTATGAAAGGGTGCAAGATGTGGTTTCACTTTACAGTGTTTATCCCTGCTCATGGCTACATATGCCTTATTGGATAACTATATTTTTTAGGTATAGAACATTTTATAGTGCCTGAAGCACCAACTTATCATTTGAACTATTTTGGCACACTTTTATATGATAACCTGCCAAGTGTAGTAACAAGTAGCTAGGGTATTTTGTTAGAGGTTACTGTTATAATGTGGACTAATCTCTGATTTAGTGAATACCTGCCTGTATGTAATGGAATGGAATGCATTGTATTACAGAAAATCAATAAACTAGAAGTACAAAAAAAATAAATAAATAATGACCGATTCTGATATTACTTCATAGTCTTATGGATCTTGGTTAATTTTATTCACAAATTCCTGACTGGCTTTATTTTGTAGTTCTCTGTCATCACTTTATTTTACCACTCAAATTTTCTAGTTATCAGGACTTCAACTAATAACAATATAAAGGCGGGGGAAGTTGGGGAACACTTTGTTGCACACCCCATCCCATTTCATTTTATATCTGTTGTTTTGTATTGACTAGGACCCTTGGGCCCATTGGAATTCTTTTTGTTTAATGTATTCAGCAGGAGTTAAAAGTGTCCTGTTCTAATCTTAATTCCTTCAGTTTTACTTGTTTATGTTTATGTATGTCAGTGTGCAGTTCACCTGAAATTTTTTTCTTACTAAGGATACCCTGTAGAATTCTTTCCTCTGTTTTTGTTTATCCTAGGTGTGGATCTTTCGTCAGTTGCATTTGTCAGCACTTCTGAGCTATCCATTTCATTCCCTGTCTTCAACAAGTAAGCAATAATACCTGGCAGGGTGGGCGGTATTGTGCTATACCGGACCGCCCAGGGGTGTAATGATTACAGCCCCTGGGAGGTCCAGTATACAACAGTTCCACTTACCCACCCTGAAGGGTAGTATTGCACTTAGAAAATGGGAACCGTAAAAAAAATAAGTTTAATGAAAAATGTTAATAAAAAATTAGTTTAAATAAGTTTTGTAATAAAACAATTTCTCCGCTTGCATTAGAATGATGTGTTATGTTTTGTTTATTAGGGACTTTTGTCCTACTAGAAAGACTGCATTTAAAAAAAAAAATGGTTGCCAGTGAGGGCCTGCTGTACTACAGAGCTGTGGAGCAGGGACTAATTTCAAATTTAAAAAAGACTTTGAGATTGTAGAAAGTGTAGCTATTATTTTGAATGCAGGACTCTCTGTTGCCCCTCCATCCCTATGTTTTAAGTGAGTTGCTACAGTAACTAGAGGTCTGTTTTTTTTGTATGCAGGAATAGCCTTAGGAACATTTACTTTATTTCTTTATTGCAACATTTAGTTGAGGCTAGCATTTCATTTTTTTATATCCCCTTCACATCAGAGAGATTACCCCTCCTGCATCCCGCCCTCTCACAGGTGAAACTCAAGTTCAGTGCAGGGAGTTGAGTTCAAAAGTAGTAGAAGACAGGAGAAGAAAAAAGATTAAGGTACCAGGTTAGGGAGTGGTTGTGCAGTCTAGAAATAAACTGGTAGAAGAAAAAAAATTAAGGTACCAAGTTAGGGAGTGGTTGTGCAGTCTAGAAATAAACTGGCAGATGTTACTATTTTGGCACAAAAAAAATATTCTTGGCTGCTAAATCCCACACTGGGTTGAGAGAAACCGCTAGTTCCAGTACCATGACTTATGTGAGAGGATCGTTATTTTTCTTTGTTTTCCATACTGCAGATGGACATCCATCTGCGCGCGATGCGAGAAAACTAAGAAAAGCTACCGCTGCTCTACGTACTGAATACTGCTTGTTGGAACTATAGTTGCCAACTGACAGTCAATAAAGTCAGTTTAGGATTTTGCAGCCAGGTTTTCTTTTACTCCCTAACTGGTCGTTTACATGCATCTGGAGAATTGCTGGCTTTGGCGAGAGACAGATGGCGCTAGCTAGAGTGCCAAAGGAGCAGTACTTTCTTAGTTCTCTATACCCGGAGAACGAAGAAAATGCCGTTGCTGTTGCACACAGTTGTGCTATCACTTCACTCATTTATTAGCCCACATATATTTTGGCCGCAGCAGTGTTTGTGCTTCTTAATTTGTATATGTGCTGCTGAAAGTGCTACAGGAGAGATTGGCCAGCTGCTCAGGGCTCCGTTAACGAGGCAACCAACATGGTGGCAGTTGCCTCTTTGAACATTCTACTAGCCCACTGTTATCAGAACTAAATGAGGCAACAGAGACTGGGACTAGTTATTTCCCGGTCTCTTTGTCTTGTATCGGACTGGGTGATTGGTGATTTTAACCAATCAGAATACACTTGTACACTTGACCATTTTCTAAGTGAATTTTTTTGTATTTAAACACAGAACCCAAAATCTATCTGAATCCCTTTTTACTAATATAACGTTTGTTTGTTTGTTTATTCGGTTAACGGGTAAGCACACTGGAAAACTAGTTCCTTTTACAGGTATGACCCACATAAAAACATTCATATACATATAATGTATTTAGTTTTATTTAAGTCTTTGGTAACCAGGTAAGGCCCACTAGGCACAACTGCCTGTTTTCAGGGGCAACCAGGGAGCGCTGGGGAGGTTAAGTGACTTGCTCAGAGTCGCACAGTATGTAAGTGGAGGTTGTGGGAGTTGAACCCCATCTGCTGGATGTACCAAGCTCATTCACAGTTTGTTACTCTAACCTCTAGGCTGTACTGCCAGCCCAATAATATATATTGATACAATGCTGCAATACTGGAAGTGTACGGAGGGAAAGCTGCAGGAGAAACTAGGTTAGTCCTTTTAAGTAATACCAAAGAGCCACTTTTAGTACACGTCAGTAGTCCTTGGTACAAGTAATTTAGTCTTGTATCTTGTCGCTGGTCCTAGTGTATGTGCATTGTTGTGGGAGGCCTCCTTGCTGGAACACTGGGGATGTGTTCTTCACCAGTGGCATCAGACAGCTGCAGCAGTGTGGCCCTTGGCACCTAGGGCATAAAGAACAACAATAGGAGGGATCTACTCAACAAACCCTTAAATACAGTCAAACACTGTACAATGCTGTACAGGTTTCAGTATATTTAAACACAAAAAAGTGTTCACAAACCATAATATCTCAAATCTGTGAATGTTACTATAACATGAACTCATCCCAGTTGTGGCCATCCTTGGTGAGCGTCCCATTAAAAAGCTATAAAATGCATGGTAAGTTTTAAATACAAACTCTAGGCAAGACACATAATATCCTGTAGAATCAGGTACTTGTAACAGAATAAAAAAGATAAGCCGGTAAGTTTAATGAATTAACAAGTAACAACATAAATAAGTTTCAAGTATAACTTTGTATTTAAAACTTACCATTCAGTTCACAGTTTTCTAATAGGAAGCTCACCAAGGATGGCCAGAACTTGGGTCAGTTTGTGGTAACATAACATTACTTGATTTTAATATCATGGTTTGTGAGCACTTTTATGGTTGTTTAAATATACTTAAACCTGTACAGCACTGCACATGTCTTAAAGTCATAGTACCTGGATTGTGGGACCATGTATTATGACAGGGATTTGAATGTAAAACTACAAATTTAAGAAAGTCATATTGATTGATTTGTATATATAAATTTTGTCCACTAACTGCACTCAAAAAGTACAACTTGCTAGTATATAACAAAATTCCACAATGGTGGAAGTTGAAAAAATTGGTTGGATTTTCATTACTGAGTCGCAGGCATAAATTTCAAACTAGTTGAAAAACTCAGTCATAATGTGTTACGAGTCAATCATAACTGGTTATTCAACTGACTCCGGAGTCTATAATAGCCACCAGGTGTGGAAGGACGAACAGGATGGTCAGAGCTGCCTGAGGAAGAGGCTTATCAAGTCACCCAATCTGGCTCGGAAAGATAAACACCTCTATGGCGAAAAAAGAAAATGACATTCTGCAGCTCACCATGTGTTTATAGAGAGTTAATGTACAATCAACTGATGTCTCTCAACCATAGAAATTACTAGATCTTACTTCAAGAGGGCTCTTGCAGTAGGTATTCACAGATAGGACTAAGCTGCCAGGCGTCAGGACCCCATAGAAAACTTCTAGCTAGCAGTCTCTGGCGGGGACAGACCCCATGTCAGGTGACCGGCATCAGTATAAATGGGCGGTCCCCCACGCCCGCCTTCCAGTTCTTTCCCGACGTCGGCTTGTAAAAGTTCCGCATGGTAGAACAGCATTCGTCAGTACCTTCATCGGTTGTAAAGTTTTCAACTTTTTTAACCTTTTTTCTTGAATTTCTTGTTTTTTCTCATACCATCTGGTGTGTATGTTATCCCGACACCTCGAATTGCATAAAACAAGTGCGACTCATGTGGTTACCAGCTTCCACACAAGGACGGCCACTGCTTGTGCCTCTTCTGTCTAGGGCCCAGATGACCCCGTGAGAAGTGCCAGCACTGCTAGAAATTCAACTCGGCTACCTGCAAGCAAGGCAGCAGTCCCTGGAAGTCCATCTCCTAAAAAGAAAATGGCATCCATGGAGAAGGAGTTGAAGAAACTTAGGCAGGCGTCAGCGTCCCGAAGGCCACAAAAAGCGTGAGAAGGAGAAGCACCAGGGCGGATTAGTCTTCCCACAGCAGCTGCGACTCGGCTGGGTCGCGACCTTACAGGTTTCATCCCCTCTGCGGAGGTCGGCTCCTCGGCGGCCGTCTTGGTGGCTACCAAGAAGGCATCGCCCTCCTGCCGGGCTCAGCCGGCCCTTTGGAGCCTCCGGGCAAAGGGAGGCCTCCGCTCCGTCAAGGCCGCTCCTCCACCACGCCCTTCTGGTCCGAACAGGTCCAGTAAGTCAGATGTCGGTCCCACCAATGCCCGCCCAGACAGGGCTGCTAAGCTGCTCACCTCCTTAGGTGATTGCCCAGCCCCCTTTCCAACAAGGTCGCCACTCCTTCATAGCCTTCCTCAGACAGGGAGTCCGATAAGTCGGACGCCAGCTCCTCCGACGTCCGCCCGGACACTGCTGACAAGATGGCCACCGGCTCCTCCGACTGCCTGGCCAACCTGCCTGTGTCAGACCCTATCATCACACCTGATGCCCCAGGCTCTCCGCAAACCAATAACCCCGTTGCCTACTGAGGTCCCCGCATCCCCTCGGTTCACACCCGGGGATTTCAGCCCTCCTTCCCCGGTTGAAATTGACAACCTTGGGATGCTGCCATCGGGGCCCCTCTCTTACGCCAGACGTGATACCGGCCAACTCGACGCCACCCTCCGGCATCCCTTTGCCCGATGGAAGACCTGTTCCTCCATCAGGACCGTTGGACCCGCGGGACCGACACCACCTCTGTCCTGTCAACCAGCAGGGCCTTCGCCAGGACCTTCTGCTCCGTCAAAGCCCCTTGTGCCAGGGTACCTGATACCACAATACCCGGTGCCACAGTACCCGGCTTCTCAGTATCCGACGCTGCAGTACCCGACACCGCATCACTTGGTGCCACAGTACCCGACACCGGGCTTCCCGCCATCTGGCTACGGATACTCTTATTACAGGTACCCACCCTACCTGTATCCAAGCCCCCCTCCACCTCCTCCACCCACTCCGCAGCCGCCGGCAGATCTGAAGGAGACCTTGGCCTCCTGGTGGGCAGAGGCCAAGGCTCATCTCACCAAGGAGGTTGAGAGTCATCTTCCGACGTTGGTCCCTATGCCAGACTCCCTATGTTGGAGATGGGAGACTCCTCCCGATGCCAGAGGAGAACTTTCTGGCACCGGGGTGGGAGGACATCACCCCTGAGGCTCTCCCAGAGGGTCGCTCCTCCCTCCCAGAGATGGGAGTGCCTTCTTCTCACCTCAGAGCCATCTGACTCAGATTCTGAGTCTGACCACCTGATCATGGAGACGAGCCCCATACTCCAGAATGCCCAAGGCCAGGGGACCTCTGAAGTCCCTCCGAGGACCCTTCTTTTCTGGAGCTCTTGAGGAAGATCCAGGAGACATGTCAGTGGCAATCAGTGGAGCCAGACCCACAGTGTAAGAAGCTCGCTGCTCATCTGGATCTGCTCGAGACCACTCCCACACTGATTCCACCCTGGATAGAGCCTCAAGCCGATCTTGTTTCCACTATCTGGAAACAACCATCCGCACTAGCCCCCCTTCCAAGGAAGACGAATAGGCTACACCAGGCTTCGGAGGGTAAAGACTTCCCTAAGTCTTCACCCCAAGGCAGATTTGGTTGTGATCAGTACCGCCCATGGCCGCTCCGCTAACCCCAAACATCTGAGCTATCCCCGCCTCTTTGACCCTAGGCATCAGGGCCCTCAACTATGTCGGCACATGGGATTTCCAGTAGTCCATCAATAGCCAAGTGGAATCCAAGCTGGACTCCCTGCCTGATTCACAAACTAAGCAGGAACTGGGAGACATGGTCCGTTCTGCTCATTTGGCCTGTAGGCATACGCTTCATGCCACCTACGACGTGGTGGACACAGCTGGCAGGAGCTTGGCTTTTGCCGTAGGCCTTCGGTGTCATGCCTGGCTCAGTGTGTCAGGATTGGTCGCTGAAGTACAGTCCGCTATACAGGATGCCTCCTTCAGGGGTTTGGTGCTGTTCGGGGGTGATGTCAAGGACCTCATAACTGAACTGCAGGAGAAGGGCACTGCACTAAAGTCGGTCCAGACATTGTACAGGCCCCCTCAGGGGCAGCAACATCCTTTTCATCACCAAATCTGACAAAACAAAAGGCCATTCAGGAAGCGCGCCACAAACGTCAGACCCCTCCAGCAACCAAGACTCCCCCAGCAAAAGTCTGCAGGAGCCTCGCTGTGCTGTCCACACCTCCTGACTCCCTGCCTCTCCCTCTGGCCATTCCAGAGGAACTGGTAATGGAATTTCTCCTCCCATCTGCCGGGTTGGAGAGAGGATAACATCGGACACTTTGGTGCTCCAGCTAATATCTGCCGGACACTCGATAGAGTATCTACAGAAACTTCCTTGAACTCCCCAGTCATCTTACTCCCCACAACATCTTCCTCTGGTTCTAGAAGAAGTCCTATCCCTTCTGTCAAAGGCGGCGATAGAGCCAGTCCCCACTCATCTTTGGGGGACGGGTTACTATTCCCATTTCTTTCTAGTTCCAAAGAAGACAGGAGACTTGAGGCCAATCCTAGACCTCAGCTCTGAACATGTTCGTGGAGTACAGATGCTTCAGAATGCTCTCCTTGCAGAGCCTTCTACCGTTACTCCAGCCGGGACAGTGGCTGTGTGCTCTGGATATGCAGGATGCATACCTGCATGTCCCCATATGCCCTTCCCATCGCAGATACCTCCGTTTTTGTTTTCAGGGGACCACTACCAGTTCAAGGCCCTCCCATTTGGTCTCTCCTTGGCTCCCCGAGTATTTACCAAATGCCTGTCGGTGGTAGTGGCCCACTTGCATACCCAGGGCGTGCAGATCTTCCCTTACCTGGACGATTGGCTCCTGGTGGCCCCATCCAGGGAAGAACTCCTGCACTCCCTTTCCCTTACCCTGCAGGTTTTTACCAGCCTGGGTATTACCATCAATCAGACCAAGTCCCACTTCATCCCTTGCCAACGCCTCCAATTTATAGAGGCAATACTGGACACAACCACAGGCAAAGCCTTTTTGCCTCTGGACAGGGTCGAGACCCTTCAGAATCAGGCTCATCTTCTGTCCGGTTGCAGATGGATCGGAGCCAGTCAGTCCTCCGCCTCCACGGGCTCATGGCGGCTGCCATTCCGACAGTTCCATTCGCTCGGCTCCTTATGAGGATCTCTCAGTGGACACTTCAGTTGCAATGGGACCAAACCACGGACGATCTAGACCAAGAGGTGCTAGTGTCAGATCCCATGAGCAGGGACTTGCACTGGTGGATGGTTCAGGAGAACCCGTCTCTAGGAGTTCCGTTCTGCATCGCTCCTCCTTCCCAGACGTTGACATCAGATGCATCAGGGAGGGCTGGGGTGCCCACCTGGGGCCTCACAGGACTCATGGCATTTGGTCTCTATTCGAGCAGAAACTGCACATAAATGTGCTCAAACTGAGGGCAGTCCAATATGCCCTACAAGCTCTTCTTCCCTTCATTCTTCCCAGTTATCTTCTCATCCAGTCAGACAACATGTGTGTAGTCTGGTACCTCAACAAAAAGAGGAACACGTTCCTATCCCTGTGCCAGGAGGCGATGAGAGTTTGGTCTTGGGCAGCCAACCAGACCTTCACCTAACTGCAGTTCACATTCCGGGAGTGGAAAACACCTTGGCAGATGAACTCAGTCGATCCTCAGCCAGGACTCGCGTGAATGGGAGTTAGACCAACAGGTCGTAAACAACATCTTTCAGCAGTGGGGGCACCTCAGGTAGACCTCTTCGCCTCCCCAAATACAAAGCTTCCTGCCTTTTGCTCGCTCGCTCCCGGGCGAGATGTTTTCTGACGGGGCTGTGTCTCTGTGTTAAGAGGCAAATTCATTTATGTCTTCCCTCCCATTCCTTTGATTCCGAGGGTCCTGAACAAACTCAGATCAGAAGGGGCTCGAATGATTCTCATCGCCCCCTTCTGGCCCAGGCAAGTTTGGTTCTCTCTTCTGCAACAGTTTTCAGAGGAACCTCCTCTTCCTCTGTCACAGCACTTGTTGACCCAGGATCAGGGGACCCTTGTTAACCCAGGCCTCAGATCCCTTCATCTTCATGCGTGGCTCCTGCAGACATAGCCAAAGGCCACTTCAGAGTCTCTCCCTTAGCAGGGGATATTTTGGTGGAGTCCAGGAAGCCTTCCACCAGGTCAACCTACGCTATGAAGTGGAAATGGTTTTCCATCTGGGCATATTCTAAAAACTTGCAGCATTTCTTGTGCCTAGCCAACAAAGTCCTGGATTACATGCGTCACCTCTTTGACCTGGGTCTCCACCATTCCACTTTAAAAGTCCATATGGCAGCTATTTTAGCCTACCAGATTCCCTTCGGAGACGGGACTTTTGCTCAGTTGGAAGTTTCTAAGACTTTTCTTAAAGGGGTTCTCCACCTGAGACCTCCCATCCACAATTCTGCTCCTCCATGGGACTTGAATTTTATCCTAGAGAAGCTCACACTGCCTTCTTTTGAGCCAGCAGTGGAAGCAGACTTAAAGTTCCTTTCTTGAAAGACACTCTTCCTAGTGGCCACCACTTCTGCTTGGCGCATTTCCAGGCTTCAGGCCTTGAAGTGTAAAATCCCATATTTGATTTTTCCATAAGGAATGTGTGGCTGTACGCACCAACCCAAAGTTTCTTCCTAAGGCAGTGGCTGAATCTACGCTGAATCAATCCATTGAGTTACTGCCTTTCTTTACGCAACACTCCAATCAAGGGAAGTACCTCTTACATACTCTGGATGTTCACAGAATCCTGAGATACTACACCAATCGGACTAAGGATCTCAGGAAGACTGATCAGCTTTTTGTTTCTTTCGCTCACAAATGAGAAGGCAATGCTATTTCCAAGCAGTGCCTTTCCAAATGGTTGGCCAGTTGTATCACTTTCTGTTATGACAAGTACAACAAGACCCTCCCAGGTCAAGTCAGAGGTCACTCCACTGGGGAGTAGCTGCCTCTGCTGCTTGTTTCAGGAATGTGTCGTGGCAGACATCTGTGCAACCGCAACCTGGACTTGGTCCATAATTTCTGAAAACACTACAATTTGGACATTGCCTCTTGCCATAGAGCAGGCTTGGGTTGGCAGTTCTGCAGGGTCTCCTTTCATGAAATCTGCTCAGCCCTGAGGGTTATGTTGTGGATGACAATCCTCCTCCTGCTTTTCTCTTTGTTCCAGACTGCTTGGGAATCAGTCCTATCTATGAATACCTACTGCAAGAGCACTGTCGAAGTAAGATAGTACAGTTACGTAAGAACTTACCGTAACAGTAGATCTTCGAGAGAGGCTCTTGCAGTAGGTATTACCTTCCCGCCCTCCGTCCTCCTAAGTCTCTTTTCTTCCTATCCATGGGGGCATATCCTCTTCTCTCTTGTCTTGCCTCTTTTGACCTTTGGCGGGAAAGAACTGGAAGGTGGGGGTGGGGGACCGCCCCTTTATACTGACGTCGCCTTCCGCCGGTCACCTAACATGGGGGTGGTCCCCACCAGAGACTGCTAGCTAGAAGTTTTCTGTGGTGTTCTGATGCCTGGCGGCTTAGTCCTATCTGTGAATACCTACTGCAAGAGCCTCTCTCGAAGATCTACTGTTACGGTAAGTTCTTATGTAACTGTACTATTTTTTTCTTGCCATTTTATAAGTAGTACAGTAGAGTGGGTTGCATTGAACTGTTAACGGAGATTAGTTCAGCTACCAGGGGGCACAACTGTAGGCTTACTGAGGGGATTGTAAAATGAGATGGTAATTGTGGATGAAGGTAAGGTTGGCTAACAGTGAGTAATGTGAGCTAGGGACTCAGGATATATCCAGTAGACTTAAACCTTTTTCTATCCTTTCTGCTTTTTTTTTTCCCTATACAGCCGAACTCACTCATCCTTCCCATGCAGATTTCCTCAGAAAGCAAAACAAAAAATAGAGGCATGCTTTGAAGCATCACTGCACATCCTTTCACATAAAGCATCTCTGAATCCTTAATCAAGAGATTACATTTACGCAACATCAGATTGCCTTTCTCCTTCTTTAGAGTTTTTCCTAAGCTGTGCCTTTTGAAAAACTCATGCATCTTGGGAGATGTATCAAAATGACTGTCTGAATTATGCTGTCAGTGCCAGTCTTCTGCCACCCTTGTTATGCCTAACTTGCCTTATTGTTAACAAATGATGGGCCCTCTGGCATATTGATGTTTGTTTGGAATAATATCTTTGTTTATTGAAAATTGTTCTTTTTCTTATCTATTCTGATTCAGTGTTTTAATTGCCTTCTCTCTGGACAGTGTATGTAGAGGACTTCATATTACACACAGATTTATGCCAGAAATCCGTCAACAATAAAATAACGACGCCTCACTTCGAAATAAATCGTTAGCACAGTCAGGCAAAACACATTGCAGTACCAATTATGCAACTTTAAATCCTGATCCCACATCATCAGTTAGGTGTAGGGTCAGTGGTTCTTGGGGACAGTAATTCAAGGGAGCAGTCGGTCCCGTCAGCTCCCACCCTTATGGTCTGGTCGTTGTGCGCCAGTTGCAGTTTGTGTGCAAAAACATTTTTTTTTTTTACTTACTGTTTACTGCAGTAGACTAGATTGTATTGGATTGATTTTGCAGATTTCCAAGCTATCATTTGCTGAAACCAGAAATCCCAGAATCCCCCTGCAGTTGACATTGGAGCAGGGCTGCAGCAGAAGGAGATTCAATAGCCTGCAGTACATGAGATTTTATAAGCTCAGATCAGATGTTTGCTGGACCAGCTGTTCTGCCAAGGGAGGGGTGGTACAGTCCTCACTGACTGTACTAAGACACTGTAGGACAGTGGGACCAGCAGACATCTGACCTGATCTTATAAAATCTCTAATTCGCATTGCAGGCTATTGAATCTCCCACTGCCGCAGCCCTGCTCTTATGTCAGCTGCAGGGGATTCTGGGATTTGTAGTTACAGAAAATGTCAGCTTGCAGGTCAAAAGACTGTCTGGTATAATTTACTGTATGTACTACAGTAAACAGTAAGTAAAAAAAATAAATGTTTTGCACACTAAGTGGAAATTGGGACCAACCCTACAGTTGGGTGTGGGGCTCTTAGTGCTGACTGTTCACATTAAAAGAACTCTGCAAAGTGGGGACACAATTTGAAGATAGAGGGGGGACAGCTCAGGGGCAATGTGAGGAAGTATTTCTTTCACAGAGAGGGTGGTGGACGCATGGAACAGCCTTTCTGAGGAGGTTGTGGGGTCTAAAACTGTGGGAGAATTCAAGAATGCATGGGAAGAGACATAAGGCAGTTTTTGTGGCAGCTAGGTAGAAATAGGCTGTTGGTTAAATAGGATCTGCAGCTTATCCTTTAGGTAGGAAATGGGCAGACTAGGTGGGACAGGGGTCCTTATCTACTGTCAAAGTCTATGTTTAAGTGGTCAATTAGTTCTGCAAAGAACTCCGTGAAGTATGGAAAATTCCTACTCAAAGTGGGACAATTTACATACCTCTAGTGCTGAGAACCCATCACCTGAAAATGCTAATCCCAGAAATAACATTCAGTGCTTTTGTAAGATGGTTTGTGCATTAAATATTGCAGTGTTCTTCTGGATCAGAAGCATATTACTCTCAAAAAATGTGTTTTACTCATCTGATTTCAAAAGTGGAGAGTGATGAATTACTCTGCAACAGCAGTGACTAAGGATGCTTGATTCTAGTGTATTATTGATCTGAGAGATTGGTGTTATTTTAGCATGATATATGATTGTGCATTAAATGTACTGTGTGGACCAGCTGCTTCATGGAGCAGAGTAGAGTTTGGTGTGATAGAAATAATAGACATTTCTTTTGGTGAGGCACAGTTGAGTGCTGAGGGTCAGGTCCACCTAGTTGAAGGAAACATTGTTGGTCAGTGGAGTTCAGCCACTAGCATTTTCTCTCAGATGTTAATCTGGCCTGAAGCGTTCTGCTTGAGATTCCGATAGAGCTGCAGTGTAGAGCCTTAAAAGGTGTCAGTTTTGCTACACAATGTGTCATTTCTCCTTAACAGCAATTTTGCCATCATCTCCCCCGTTGAGGTAGTTCAGGAAAGCACAGCGCTTTAGAGTGACTGTATTTCCCTGGTTTAATGGGACCATTAGCTCCTGTGGAGCCAGGTGTCATCACTGCAGTACTGTAAGGAACCTACCCTGCCAGCTAGCTATATTGTGGAAAGCAAGAATTTCCTTTGTGGCATCTTGATGCAAAATGTGGGGTCTCATTTCACAGTATTCTCAAGTAGAAATGGTCTCCTGCATATACTTTTCTACATCCTGATGTGTGGTTTGCAGATGCTGATCTCCTTTCTCTGGTTTGCCGCTTTCGTCCCCCTGCTTGTTTTAAGTCTTAACATTTAGATATTATTCCGGAGAGGCCTCATCTTTGCTATATACTATGTGATATGTTTGTAACATGGAACTGAAACCCACACATATGTAGGACCCCCATCCCAGCAGATTATCCGGAGTTCCACTCACACATCTAGGAGTTCCATTTAAGTAAGATACCTTAAGTTAGCACATCATTGTTAATGCTGCGCCATTTGGTTGTATAATACCATCAGTTGTATACTGCCTTACTGTATTACTGTCATGTTTTACCATTTTTATACTGTTTGTATCGTTATTGTTGTCACCCATGTTTTTACCATTTCTTGTACCATTGTATCCTTGATGTCTGCCTTATTCTTGTGTACTATCCCCAGGACGCATCTGGAATCGAGTGGTACTTTGCTCAGCATGCCTTCCTGGTAAAACTCTTAAATAAATAAATATGTAGAAATTATGTCTTGGAAAGTCAATTTAAAAGTTATGAAAGGCTACCGCTTGTGAGGCCGGCGACCCGAGTTCAGAAACAAGCTCAGGTTGTTGGCCAGCTGAGGGGAGGAGGATTGAGTGTCCCAGAGGACATGCTCCTTCCCCTGGGAGGGATGACAGCCATATATCTGTTTGTTGCCTACTCCTACCCTGTTGCTCACTCCAGCTGCCTGTATGGCAGCAGAGTAGACTTTATAGTTTGGACTGTAGCCAGGTCCCGAGCTGAGCACTCTCTGACAGAGCACCCAGACATTTTGGGGACCAGGTGACCACAGATGTCAGTGCAGGCAGGAGTGGTTTATGGGTATGAGGTCATTGTCTGGTGCTGCACTGTGCATGCCTGTGTACCCTAGCCACCAACGTCCTAGGGGTGATGGGAGAAAAGCAGAAAAATCCCGCCCAGCTAGATGACGCTGGTCACTTGCAAGTCCTGCACCTTGCTGCCTAGACACCACCTCCTACAACTGGATCTGTTCGGTGGTGGTGGGACTAGAGGTACCGCTGCCCCACCAGAGAGGAGAGCTCTAGGGACACACAGATGGTGAAGGTAAGTGCTGGGAGAAGCCAGGGTGGTGGGCTGGGGTGGTCAAGCAGATGGGGTGACCAGAGAATAGGAGCATAAGCAAATTATCAAAAAATAAAATGATTGTTTGGACCAAAGGCTCCCCAATCAAGAATCTCAAGAAACATTCCAAGGTTCCAGTAAAACAGAAGTTCAAACAACATGAAGTCTTGCTGCATTCTGACAATCTGCAGTTAGCTCCAGCCTTTAAACTGCCCCGGACAGTATAGGGTTAATTTTCTACGCAGTGCATAGAACATTGAGCTCAAGCTCAGTTGAGGTCTCTGTCTGCAGCCCTTTGAAATCCAACCGTCAGATTCTTTACTCTGCCTCCCTGAACAGTCGCTCTAGAAATTTTTCCTTCAGCTCGGTTTGAAAGTCGGTTAAAGTGTCGGTTTTAAGCTGAAATTGTTCCGAATTTGTTCTGCATTGTCAGTTCAGGATCTGTCTGCAGTACCGTGAGTACTAGATAGTTATTTTTCATTACTTTGTGGAAATTGTAAGTTTGTTAGATAGGTTCAGCTGAACTGATCCTATATACTGAATCCTTGTACTTTGCTTTAGTGTGTGGTTACCGGTCCTTATTGGTTCTAAAAAAAACCAACCTGTTTTAAATGTCTTTTTCTAATACCCGTGACACAGTTTGGAACCAGTAAGGGAGTCTTGACCGGCAGTTGCCGAAAAAAGAGTTAGGTTGGGTAGGTTGGCCATGTCTGAGAAACCCAAGAAAAAAAACCGGCCCACTGGGTTTCAACACTGCAGTGAGTGTAGGGAAGTCTTTGCTAAGGCTGATCCCCACACCATCTGTGTTTATTGTCTGGGGTTTGAACACCTCGATACAGACTGCCAAATTTGTAAAAAATGTTCCTAAGTCTACCCTGGAAAAGAGATTAGGTAGACTTAAGAGAAAAGGAGGCCGAGAAGTCTGCTGACCTGGATGGCCAGCCCCGTTCGGTTCCAACCAAACCAGAAGGAGTGCCCTCTGACCAGGGCGATACTTCATTGGGCAAGAGGAGAGCCGATCCTGAGGAATCGGTTCCTACAAAAAGGAAAAGGAAAGACAAATCAGCCGGTTTGGATCCAGAGGTCCATGTTCTGACTGCTGATGAGATTGCCCGAGTGATTCGGATCGTTGAATCGCTTTGCCCGGTTCCGACCAATCCGGCTCTGTTGGCTAGGGGCTCGGTTCTGTCGGTTCCACTGGTTCAGGAATATGCCCCTGAAGATTTTTATGAACCGGAATTTGAGGTGGAGGGGGATTATGATCAAGATGATGATTATGATGGAGCAGAAAGTCTGGATTTGCCCATTGAACCGGACATCTGCCCAGACAGACCTTCTGGTGTTTCCCCTCCTAGGCTCTCTGAGTCCCCTTCCCACTATATGTTTTACAGGAAATTGGCTGAAACTCTTCAACCCCCTATGGAGGAGGCTACAGAGGATCAAGAGGAGCCTGATTTTGTAGAGATGATGGACATCCCAGAGTCCAGGAGGCTGTCTATTCCCTTGCACAAATCTTTTGGGAAACGGACTCAAAAAATTTTAGTCTCCCAATTCTGTACCTCCTGTTGATAGAAGAATGGATAAGAGTACACTTTATCAGGCTCAGACACAGAGTTTTCTACCAACAATGCAGCCATGTTGGGGTGCTTGGCTGCAGCCTGTGACAGGGCTAATGTCCCCTTGGCTTCACACACCCCAGATAAAGACTCCAGGAGGATGGATGCCTTGGCAAAGAAGCAATACATGGCATCCTCTTTGGGACTCAGGCAGGCTAATTATATGGCCTATACAGCCAGGTACCAGAAGTCCAGGTGGGACACTGTACTGGCACTGGCTAAACAGGCCTCCCCCAGCTGGCCAAGGAGCTGGAGGAGGTGGCTGCAGATGGGATTGAGGCATCTAAGGTACAGTTCCATGCTGCTGTGGACTCCAGTGATGTGTCATCAAGAGTCATGGCTACATCTGTGGCTCTTCAGAGAATGGCTTGCCTCAGATGCACTAGCCTCTACAGGACACTCAGGCTAAGGCCATGGATTTCCCTGTGGAATGTAATTCTCTGTTTGGGGAGCAGACAGAGAATTGCCTGAAAAAGATGAAGGAATATAGGACCACTTATAGGAGTGCACAGGCCAAGCAGAGGCAGGCAACTCCTCAGAGGCAGCATTCTAGGGGCAGGCCTTTTCATAGGCCTTTCTACCAAGCACAGGCCTCTTCTCCCTTTTCACAGAGGAGGTTCTTCAGAGGGAGAGGCAGAAGGGGGATGAGCAGGGCTGCATCCACTCCTCAGCCTAAGGCCCCTGCCAAGCAGACACCCTGATGGGCCTGCCTGGGTCGACTCTCCTATCCCAGTAGGGGGCAGGCTGGCTTACTTCGTCCAGGACTGGGTGTCTGTAACTTCAGACAAGTGGGTCCTGGAAGTAGTAAGCCAGGGACTGGTTCTCAGCTTCAAAAAATTTCCGAAGATGAGAGCCAGATCTTTTCCACCTGCAGGTCTCTCCGAAACCCTTGCCCTAGAGGCAGAGATTTCATCTCTTCTGGCCTTAGGAGCCATAGAGAGAGTTCCTACCTTACACTGGGGAAAGGTCTGTACTCCAGGTACTTCCTTACCCCAAAAGATGGGAGTGGCAACCAATCCTAGATCTAAGATACCTAAACAAACATCTTTTAAAACCAAGATTCAAGATGGTGACTCTGGGAATAATTCTTCCCTCTCTAAGGCCAGGGGACTAGCTAGCCTCCCTGGACCTCAAAGATGCCTACTTTCACATTCCCATCAGGTGCTCCCACAGAAAGTACCTCAGATTCAAGTTGCCCTCAGGCCATTAACAGTTCAAAGCAATGCCCTTTGGCCTGACATCAGCTCCAAGGGTTTTTACAAAGTGCCTGGCAGTAGTAGTGGCCTTTTTAAGAAGGCAGAGGATTTCCATTTTTCCATATCTGGACGACTGGCTCTTGGTGGGTCAGTCTCCAGACCAAGTCAAGTCAGACCTGCAAGTGCTCTCTTCCTTGGGGTTTCTTCTCAGCCTCCCCAAGTCAGTCCTCGAACTAGTACAGCTTCTTGCCTTTATAGGGGCAGAGCTAGATACTGTAAAAGCAAGAGCCTTTCTTCCCCTGGAAAGGGCAAGAGTTCTTATAGAACTGGGTTCTTCCTTCAGCCTTCGGGTGTCCCGACCAGCATGGCACTTCCTTCAGCTCTTGGGCCACATGGCAGCTTCTACAGCAGTGGTCCAAGGGGCAAGATTCCAGATGAGGGACATTCAGTTCCATCTGAGGGCCTTTTGGTTCCGAAGAAGGACCCTCTTACAAGCTGATTCCAGTGACTCGGACACTGATCGAAGGTCTTCAATGGTGGCAGGATCAGGACAATTTAAGGCAAGGGGTCCCATTTGTCACTCAGTCTCATTCGGTGGTCCTTACCATGGATGCTTCCCTTTTGGGGTGGGGAGCTCATCTGGGGGAATCTCACAGCCCAGGGACTGTGGTCCCCTCAGGAGTCCCTTCTTCATATCAATCTCCTGGAACTCAGGGCAGTTTTTCTGGCCTTGCAAGCTTCTCTCAGTCTGTGCAGAACAAGGTAGTCCAGGTCAGAACACACAACACCACCACCATGTGGTACATCAACAAGCAGGGAGGCACTCTGTCTACGGCCTTGTGCACAGAGGCCATGAAATTGTGGTCTCTGGCTTATTCCCTGCAGGCCTCTATGATAGCAGTCCACCTTCCAGGAAAGGACAATGTGCTAGCAGATGCACTGAGCAGGTTCTCCCAGGGTCATCACGAATGGTCCCTGGACCCACTAGTGTTGAAAGTAATTTTCTCAAGGTGGGGCACTCCAGAGATAGATCTGTTTGCAGCCCCAGACAATCATCAACTTCCTCTGTTTTGTTGCAGACCCCCAGTCCTGGACTCAGTCCCTCTGGATGCTCAGATTTTGAACTGGGAAGGGAATTTTCTGTATGCCTTCCCTCCTTTTCCCCTACTGTTCAAAGTTCTAGTCATGATAAGGTCACAACCTTGCAAAGTGATTCTGATTGCTTCAGACTAGGCCAGACAGCCTTGGTACCCCCCGTTACTGTCTCTAGCAGTCCATCTTCCCCTGTCTCTTCCCAGGAATTACAACCTGTTAACCTCCTCTCAGGGGAGGATTTGGTACCCAATCTTGGTCTCTCAATCTCAATGCATGGCTCTTGAAGAGTTAGAGCATGCAGATTTGTATCTGTCTCAGGGGTTCTGGATATCCTCAAACTTCAAAGCCCTCCACCAGAAAGACTTATAACTCCAAATGGAAGAGATTCAGCATTTGGTGTTCCAAGAACTTATTTCTCCAGACACTGCTGAATTGCCTACAGTTCTGGATTATATGGTCCATCTTGATGGCCTAGGCCTCAGACCAGCTACTCTCAAGGTACACTTGTCAGCTGTTTCTGCTTTTCTCTCAGTGAGGAAGTCTTCCTCACTATCATCTCATCCTTAGTTCTGTAAATTTTTCAAGGGATTGCTTCATACCAGTCCTGGGATCCTGCACCTGCCTGGGACTTAAATGTTAGTATTGCTCAATTTATGCAACCTCCTTTTGAGCCTATGTCCTCAGCAGAGCTTAAGTACTTGATTTGGAAAACTGTGTTTTTGGTAGCCATTACCTCTCCTATATGTATCAGTGAACTGCAAGCCCTGTCAGTGGAACCTGATTTTATCCTTTCATAGAGATAAAGTGGTCCTTAGAACCAGTAGGAGGTTCTTGCCCAAAGTGGTTTCAGACTTCCACTTGAATCAGTCTATATCTCTTCCTATCTTCTTCACTGATCATTCTTTCTCAGGAGAGAGGAGGCTACACAGTTTAGATGTTAAAAGAGCCCTTAGCTACTACATAGAGCGTACCAAGGGTCACAGGTTTGATTCCCTCCTGTTGTTCCTCACTTATGGGGAAGTGGGAAAGGGCAAACCTGCCACCAAGAGAACTATTGCCAGGTGGATTGTGTCTCGTATATAATTCTGCTATGAGAAACTGGGAAAGATTCCACTCTCAGGCCTGAGGGCTCACTCTACAAGAGGTACAGCTGCTTCCCTGGATGCTGCCAGGGATATCCCTCTGTTAGAAATTTGTCAAGCAGCCACCTGGAAAACAGTCCATACCTTTACCAAGCATTAATCTCTGGATATCCAGGCTAGGAGTGATGCTGGTTTGTACAACAGTGCTTCAGAGCCTATTCCCAAAGTAGGTTCTCTCCCTCCTCCATGGAGGTACTGCTTAGTAGTCTGCAGATTGTCAGAATACAGCAAGACTTCATGTTGTTGAAGAAAAATTACTCACCGTAGTAATTGTGTTTCTTTAATGGAGTTTTGCTGTATTCTGACCTCCTCTGCCTCCCTCTCAGAACCTGGTTTTTGGGAAGTGGGTGGGCAGGTGCAGTGCTGCACCCCAGGGGTGCTTCTTGCACACCCTCCTTTTTTATTTTGGGTGTTTTGTTGTACTGTTATCCTTATTTGGATTGGTTTTTGGTTTTGGGTTTCCTGACTTGAGTCTTCCTTTGGGAATCCAAAACTTTTGTTGCCAGTGGGCTAGTTAAAAATTTTACAATTTCCACATAGTATAGTTAGTGAGTCTTTGCTCGTAAGAATCTGACAGTTGGATTTCAAAGGGCTGCAGACAGAGACCTCAACTGAACTCGAGCTCAATTTTCTATGCACTGCATAGAAAATTAACCTACTACTCTCAGGGCAGTTTAAAGGCTGGAACTAACTGCAGATTGTTAGACTACAGCAAGACTCCATTAGAAGAAACACAGTTACTAAGGTGAGTAATTTTCTTCTGGTTTAATAAATGTGTGAATTTATTTTGCTTCACATCAGGGTATCCTTGTTTAGGAACAGAAACTATTTTCCTTCTGGATTCTGTAGGGCATAGCAGAGCAGCACATTGTTACAAGGAAAACCACTGAGGAAAATGCAAGCCGGCTTACATTCAATGGACATATTTGCATGCACCAAGCAAGTAGCATAAAATAATGGTACATGTTAAAAATGTATGCAGTATGACAAGAGAGGGTGTGCAGTTGTAGTCTAGTAACTGCATGTTGCGAGGGTGTTGTTCGGCACGAGGCGGTTGTGCTGAGTTCCTTTAAATATGCTGAAGATGTACAGTTAGTGGGTGTAGAATGAAAAAGTCCTGTCTCTCTGTTGGGCAGAAATACACATCCCTGAAGTGATCTATTACAGTTAGAATGTAATTTTTTTTTCCCACAGAGATTTTTCTGTTCACTGGCCACATCCGGGCAGCACCCCGTCCCCGTCCCACCCATATCACAGACTTACCAGTTATCCACCACTTGCACAGAACAGGAATGGTAGGTGGGCAGCCGTGTCATTTCTATGAGAGCCAGCCTCTTCTTTCTCCTCCTGGTTTTCTCTGCAGGGTGCTGGTTTACAATGATCGGCCATGCATGCATGCATTGGCATACGTGCACCCTTTCCTGTCCCCTTCTGGTGCTCCCAGTGGCCCTCCCCCCGCCCCCAAGAGAGGAGAGCTGTCCTTTGCATGCTTGATCCTTCTTCTCCTGGTTGGTCCTTGCCAACCTGTGCTCGTTCCTGAGCACAGTTTGCTGGCATCATGAGTTTTAGCTCTACCGCTATGCCAACAGGCCAGCCTTTAGAACATGATTCTTTTTTTTTTTTTTGCTCATCCAGGCCCCAGCCTTTGCCATTCCTTCGGGCTACATAGCTCCCTGTGCCTGCTGTCTCACCTCCGCTGCCGTCGGTCCTGGTCCCGTGTGCACCACACGCCGGTGGGGGGAGGTCTAGCACTAACCCTACTGGAAGGGTCCCTCCCTGGGGGCAAGGGAGGAGAATTCAGGGATACAGTGCCTCTGGGGCTGGTGCATTCACAGGAGATGGAGGAGGAGGTGAGCATCATCCAGTCAGGTTGGGGCCATTTTCCTGGTGGGGACATGACATGCCGCACGATGTCAAAACTGGTGCTGATGTCCATCACGCTCCCTCCCACAGTGGAGCCCAACATATTGCTGTGCTCCCAGCCTCCGCCAGGGGACAGCAAACGCCAAGGCTCAAACTCCCCTCCCTTGAGGAGGAAAGCAGTCATGGGATGCTCAAGCCTGCTCCCCCTGGCCAGCCCTCTGACGTCTGGGTCCATTCCAGAACCCAGGTCATCGGCGTTGCAAGCGGAAATCCAACCGCTGCACTGGTGGGCTGGCTATAAAACATGATTCTAATTCAAGAAACAGTCCCTACATATTGCTGCTAGGGAGCTGCTGAATGTGCTGTTGTCATTCTCCCCATCCACAGTACATGGTGCTTCTGTTTTCAGGATTTGAGATATACTGTATATTTTTTTTTTTATACTGGTGCTGCTCCATTTTTATTTAAGGTGTGAGTGAGATGCGAATCATGAGCATCTTGGCAAAAGCGAGATATACTGATGCTGCATTAGACATGGAATTGAGTGGATAAATTGTTTTACTGGCAGAGATGAGCTTTTATCCGTTGTTTTTCAGGAATGGAGATGCTGGGGTTTCTGTTTGCAGGGGTGGGATGCCAGTTCCCTCACTAACACTGTAAGTAAAATTAAAATGAGCTTGACACTTGATGACAGTCGTCACAAGGAGATGGAAACACAGACAGTGATGGCAGAAAAAGATTGATGTTCCATCCAGTTTGCCAGTAGGACACTCCTACCCTAGCATCTATTGTCTCTGTGGGGACTTTGCTTACACTATTCCACCCCCCTTTTTTTTTTAAACTTTATATTTATTAGGTTTACTGCATTCAACATATAGATCAGTTATCACTTAGGCAGGTTTACAAAATGGAATCATAGCATTTTTTTTTTGGTATTATTTTTCTCTCCTCCAGAGCTCGGCTACAACCCCGCCTCCGTTGTTCCCCCAGCGCCATCCCGGACATCAGACCCCTCCCTTGTGCACCCCGCGACTTACCCTTCGCGGCAGGGCAGTGGGGAGCGACTCAACCCACCCCAACGGATTCATGCCAGGGAGGTGCCCTTCCAGGAATGGCGCCGTGGGGGAACAACTTCATGCTGCTGGGCTCGCTTTTCGCTGTTTTCCTCGGCGGGTCTTGGTGGTGTGCAATGGCGCCAGCAACTGGGTGCATGCGGCTCCGTTGCATGCCCCAATCAGCGTCTACCATGTCCCGCCCCCATAGCTTGCAGAAGCATGGCTGTCGACCCCCAGCCTCCGCTAGGGTCAGGCAAGCCCCGGCCACCCAAATCCCCCCTCCCCAGAGATGAAGAGCAGTCCCTTGGACGCTCAATCCATCTCCTCCCCGCCGACCCACGGCAACCAATGCCCGTTCCCGAACACGGGTTGCCGGCATGGCGCGAGGTGTGGCGACCAGCGCCTCAACCCTCAGCGCCACCGGGCCGGACAAATCATAGCATTTTAACAAAATGCAACACAGCAGTTTTACAGTATAGAATTGATGAAACCCCTAAATTTTGGTACAGCAATTGAGGGGATTAACTAAAGAGCAAATCGCTTATGTTCTATCATATTTCCCTAAACAGACCACATGCAGCCATGAGCAGAGAGTATTCAACACATCTTTTGAACCATACATCATGCATCCTATCATGTAGATAGATATATCTGTCTCCGCCACATCGTGAATCAGTATGAATTATCAGCTTATCCTACTGAGTTCCAACGGTTCCTTAAACTATGTATTCTTAACCTGTTTTAATAAAGAAAAAACATTAAACCATTTATGTCTAAACATCGTGATATTTTTACTCTTCAGTAGTCTACTAAACTTATACTATGAGCCCGCCCCATATGACCATACATTTCAGTGATCCTGGCAGTTACAGCATATTAAAGTACTCTTTTAGGCTGTTATTTTCCTCATAAGTTCACATTTTACCCCTACCAACACCAGTGTCCCGGATCTTGAGATGATATTAGACATTTTAAATCGTCACTGAAAGGCAAGCCATTTGTGCAGTTTGCAATCCACGGTCTCAATTAAACTCTGTCACATAAGGGAGTCTTTACAGATTTCCTACAGATTACTCACTGTCCTCTGAGTCACTGTCAACTTTATCCTCTTTAGATTGGAATTCTTTCTCAATGCTATCAGTCATTTTGTCGGCCTTTTTGGAGTCAGCAAATTGGTATGTTTTCCCCCGTAGAAAATCCGTAGACTCGCGGGCATTAGTAACACATGCTGTACCCCCATTTGCCTCAGTCTGGTCCGGGTACCATCGAAACCTTTTTGGTGCTGTCTCGTGGCGTAGCTCAAGTCTGGAAATATGTGGAGTTTGTTTCCATCCCATTCTATCAGTCCTCACCTTTTTGCTTGTGCAGTTATTAGGTCTTTGTCTCTGTCTGTCCCCAACACCACTAGAAGAGTTCTTGGTGGCAATTGATTGGTGGCTGTGCATTTTCTTGCACCACGGGTAATTATGTAGGCCTTAATTATTGTTATATTCTCCTGGATAAGTACAGTCTCTTTAAATAAATTTCTTAGGAAGTCCATACTGTCATCTCTTCAGCCCCCTCAGGAATGCCCAATATCCTGATGTGATTAGATCTGGAGAGATTCTCTTAAGTTTTCTAGGCGCTTCTTAGCACCACATTTTCCTTGGTAAGGCCCGCCAAGACCGACATCACTGTTGTAGCCGACTGTTGCTGCTTTTTTTCTTCCTGTATTAGACTGACCTTAGTATTGAGTACTCTAAATTGGGCTGAAAATTTCTCCATCTTTGATCCAGCTTGGATCACCTTTAAATGTTTGCGTTAAATGGTTGATTAAGAGTTCCTCTACCGCCTCTGTGCTGGAGTTTTTACTGGTCCCAGTTTTGACTTCTTTTGGTCGGGCTCCCTCTGCAGCTGCTGCCACCTTATTTGTGCAACCCATATCTTCGGAAAGCCTGTATGTATCTCAATACAATTTAGATAGTTATGTTTAGTATACAGTAGACTATTAAATACTTTTGTTTGTTCTTTTGATTTCTTAGGTTTTTTCCTAGGTAATTTCATAAATTATTTTGTTAGTGGAGCTACTGTGGAAAGCTGCTGTAAGCTTGGCTGCTGGCCACGCCCCCACTGTTCCCCCTTTTGATATCTGTGCCACCCCCCCACCGCACCTCCCGCTGACTAGCTAATATCCCATTAACTGTATCCCTGCTGTGTTTGAAGCCATTTATGGTTTTGGCACCCACCAGCTCTGCTGGCAGACCATTCCATGGCTCAGCCATTCTTTCTTTAAAATAATACTTTCTCATGTCTTTTTTGACCACCATGCTGTTAATCTTCACTCATGACCCCTTGTCCTGTGTTTTCTGTTCTGGTACATATTATTCCTCAGAGTCCACTTTTGTTAATTCCTTTCAGGAACTTGAAGGTCTCCATCATATCCCTCTTTCTTTTCTGTTTTATGTGAATACATGATCTTCCTGGACATAAAGTCTACACCACTCATTCACACTAATGGGAACTACACCGGAGGCGCTAGGACCCAGTGGGAGCAAACTTTTCGAGAGGGTCGGTGCCAGATGGAGCCGCAAGGAAGCGGCACCGTGAGCCTTGGCTCATGCAGTAAAGACTACCTCGGCGTTGACCCTCCAACCGCCTCAGTTCCTTTTTCCTCACAGCGAGGCGCCTGCGGGCGATATCGCTGTCTGGTTGGGAGTCAAACTTCAAACTATGTTAGTTTTCGTGTTTGTTTTGTAATTTATCTTTGAAAGTACTGAGTAGGTTTTAGTAGAAGAGTCTTCAGCCCTCCATTGACGGAGTCGACCATGAGTGGATCAGGTGATGGTAGGGAGACTTACGTATAAAGCTGTTCAGTCAGCTGGGCTGAGTCCGTCCGCCCTTGTCCCGGAGGTGGGTCTGACAAGTGGGCGATCAATGCTCAGGGATTTGGGCGGTACCCGAGCATAAAAGGAAACTGTCCGTTCGGCACCGTTCAGCCTTGAGTTCTTCTTCGCGCACAAGTCGAGAAAGAGGCGCCACTTCGAGGTCACCTTCTGGTATGTCTGCGTCGACGGTCACTGGGCTAGACACCAGTCTCCCCTCTCGGAGTCGCTGGTTTCTGGCTCTGGTGCCCGATCTTCGACATCGGAGCCCGTCCCTGCCTATTGGGCGGGCCTGATGAGCAGTTTCACCAGTGGGCTGCTCTTATGGAGCAGTGGGCTCAGATGTTGGTCCAGCTGCCTGACCTGGTCTGTCCGGGACCTTCAGGCCGCTCGAGAGACCGAGTAGGGCGGTTGGATCTTCCTAGTCGCACGGCACCTTCTTCGGTGCCGTCGACTCCGTGCTCAGGTGTTTCCTCGCCTCACATGGCTGCAGCGCAGGGGCCCACACCGATGCCTCTATCTCCTGTTAATTTTCTTCCTTTTCCTTCAAATCCCAGTTTTCGGAACCTTGGGACACTCTTGGAGCTGTCCATGGTGCCAGGGACGCTGTCAGCACTATCTGTGGCACCGAGGGGCTCTGTGGCACCCTCCCGGCGCCAAGCTCCTGTCGGCTCTGTGGCCTTTGGCGTCGTGTGCTGCTGTTTTCATGGCACCAACTTCCTTGGGTTCGCGCCGTGTTTCATCGGTGCCGGCGTTTGTGTGGCAACTGCCCAGCCTCCAGGGCTTTCGACTCAGATTCTCTCTCGCCTAATTTCCATTCTGATTTTCACTCCTTTCCTGTCCATACAGTCCCCCCAGACTGTCAGGAGATGACTTTGATCCTGACCAAGATCTTCATCTGGGTGATGATGTTGAAGGAGCAGGAGTTAATCCTGCTGCAGAGCCTGTGGTCGAAGACCTTTCCTTTAAGTCTCTGCTGAAAAATTTAAATTCCACCCTTTCTCTACAGACTACAGAAATCGATCCTGGGAAGCTTTTAAGACTCCAGTACTTACATGTCCCGGAGATCCCTATGGATTTAACTCCTCTGGTACAATCATCTTTTGAGACCCTTTCTCAGATGGTATGGAATAATCCTGCTCTCATCCCTTCCGTGGCTAAGTCCATACATAGAAACATAAACTTTGACAGCAGATAAGGACATGGCCCATCTAGTCTGCCCATTTCCTACACAGGATGGGCATGGATCCTAGTTAACCAACAGCCTGTTTCTTCCTCCCCAAACAAGAATTGCCTTATGTCTGTCCCATGCATTCTTGAATTCTCCACAGTTTTAGACCCACAACCTCCTCAGGAAGGCTGTTCCATGCATCCACTACCCTCTCTGTGAAATAATACTTCTCACATTACCCTGAACTGCCGCCTTCTATCTTTAAATTGTGTCCCCTTGTTCTTGCACGTCTTTTTCTGGAAGATGCTACCCTCTTGGACTTTGTTGATTCCACTGAGGTACTTAAAAGTTTCTATCATGTCCCCCTCTCCCTTTTTTCCTCAAGGGTATGCATATTAAGCTCCTTTAGTCTCTCCTCATAAGGCTTCTCTTGCAGACCCTGCACTATTTTAGTTGCCCTCCTCTGCACTGCCTCTATCCTGTCTATGTCCTTGCGGAGATGGTGTCTCCAGAACTGGACGCAGTACTCCAGATGGGGTCTCACCAACTGTCTGTACAGAGGGATAACAACTTCCTGTTTTCTGCTGCTGATGCATCTCCATATGCATCCCAGTATACCCCCAGCTCTCCCTACTGCCTTCTCACATTGCTTGCTAATCTTAAGGTCATCTGATATGATCACCCCCAGGTCCCCTTCCTTTTTTGTTGTTGTTACTACCTCCCCCAATTGTGTATTCTTCCCCTTGGTTCTTGTTTCCCAGGTGCATTATTTTGCACTTCTTTGCATTGAATCCTAGCTGCCATACTTCTGACCATTCCTCCAATCTTGCCAAGTCCCTTCTCATCCTTTCCACGCTCCTTGTGCATCATCCCTGTTGCAGATCTTTGTCTCATCTGCAAAGGCATACTTTCCTTCCAGTCCTCTGCAATGTCACTGATGAAGACATTAAAAGGACTGGACCCAATACTGAACCCTGCTACCCCACTAGTAACCCCTCTTTCTTCAGAGTAGACTCCATTTACAATTACCTTCTGTGTCCTGTTGTGCAGCCAGTGTTTTACCAGGCTACCACCCTGGGACCCACCCCAGGCTGGTTAATCTGACTATTAATATTTTGTGTGGGACTGTGTCAAATGCCTTGCTAAAGTCTAGGTAGGCCATGTCCACAGCCCCTCCCTGGTCTACTACTTTGGTCACCCAGTCAAAGAAATCTATTAGATTTGTCTGACATGACCTTCCCGCTGTGAACCCATGCTGCCTTGGGTCCTTAGCCCCACTGGCCTCTAGGTACTCAACTGTTCTTTCCTTCAGAAGTGACTCCATCACTTTCCCTACCACAGAGGTCAGACTGACAGGTCTGTAGTTTTCTGCCTCTGTCTTGGTCCCACTTTTGTGAAGGGAATCACATCCGCCTTCCTCCAGTCCTCGGGTACCACACCATCCTCCCATGATTTATTAAAAGAGTAGCCAGTGGTTTCACTAGTTCCTCCCTTAATTATTTTAGAATTCTGGGGTGAATTCCATCAGGACCCATTGCTTTGTCCACCTTCAGTTTTAGGAGTTCTTGCAGAACCCTTTCTTCTGTGAAAGGACTGGATCGCCCCCTATCAAGAGTGTTTCTGTTAATTGGATTAGGCACTTTCCTCCTCTTTTGTGAATACTGAGCAGAAATATTCGTTCAGTATCCTGCTTTTTCTGTCCCCTCTGCTCACCCACCGTTCATTCTATTCAGCCTTACTATCCCTCCCTTTGTCTTTCTACGCTCGCTGATGTACCTATAAAAGGTTTTATCCCCCTTCTTAACTGAGTTGGCTATCTTTTCCTCAGTTTGGGCCTTTGCTATTCTGACTTCCCTTCCTGCTTCCTTCTGCCTTAACTGGTACAGCTCTCTGTCCTGCTCCTTCTGTGTTTCCTTATACATCCGGAATGCTATCTTTTTCTTCCTGACTTTCACAGCCACCTCTTTTGAGAACCATAGTGGCCTTTTCTTTCATTTTGATTTGTTTATTTGCTTCACACAAGGGCTTGTTGCCTCTGTGATGGCAGTTTGATGATTCCCCATTGTTGCTCCACACCTCCTCTAGCCTGTTTGCTAGTGCTTTTCTGAGGCACGCTACCATCTTGCCAAAGTCAGCCCTCCTAAAGTCCATTATCCTCACTTTTGTATGGCTTGACTCTGTAGCTGAGTTTAACGTGAACCACACTGTTTGATGGTCACTTGTTCCCAGATGGCAACCCACTTCTAGATCTGAGATCCTCTCACTGCTCCCATTTGAGAGTACGAGGTGTAAGATTGGTCCCTCATGAGTGGGTTCCGAAACTAGCTGTCTGAGGCCTGCCACCTGTAGGGCATCAAGAATGGCCCTGCTCTTGGATGTGGCTGCAGCAAATGTGCTCCAGTTAACATCTGGCATATTCAGGTCTCCCATCAACAGTATCTCCCTTTCTCTGCCATTCTAAGAATGCCTTCTATCATATCCTTGTCCATTCCCTCCCCTGACATGGGGTCTGTACACAACCCCTGTGCGGATTGTGGTGCCCTTTCCAGTCTCAAGGTGACCCACAGTGCCTCCTCTCCTCCCTCCCTGTTTACTCTTTTGTTCAGTTGCTTTTATCCTTCCTTTACATAGAGAGCTACTCCTCCCTGCCTGTCTCTCTCTGTAGGTTATGTACCCTGGTATGTTAACATCCCAGTCATGGTTCTCTGTACCATGTTTCTGTGACTCCACGATATCCAGGCATCCCTCTTCCATCAAGGCCACCAGCTCAGGGAGCTTGTTGCCCAGACTACGGGCATTGGTACTCATTACCCTCCATTTCCTGATGGCCTTACTCCTTTTTGCCCTATCCCTGTCCTTCTTGCCTTTGCCACTTTCTCCATTTACCCCTGCCCTTCTCCCTATCGACACCTCTATGTTGGTGTTTGCCGCACTTACTACCGTGATTTTTTTTTGGGGGCTAGGATTTCCCTGCTCCTTTCCAGTGCCTCCCCTCTTGGCTAGTTTAAGTGCCATAGACAGGAAGTACACTGCTCCCAAGGATCGACCCATATTGGCCTCACAAGCTTTTGCTAATCCCATTGTAGTCATAGCAGAGAATGACATGGCCATCCTCCCTCATGCATTCTCAGCCTGGCCTACCAATAAAGAATCTCGTAAGATAGACACCTTAGGTAAGAGAGTCTTTGCTGCCTCCACCCTGGGTATGCGTATTGCCATCTACCAGGGCTATTGTTCTCAATATGAATATGTCCTTTGCCATTCACTCAAGCAAATGGTAGAAGCTCTGCCTGAGTCGGAAACTAATTCAGAGCTACTTCACACCATAACCAGGGGCATCGAGTGCAATAACCAACTGGTTAAAGTTGCAGTTGACGCTTTCGACACTGCTTCTTGAGCAGCGGCGGCGGGCATTTGTATCCTTCGCCACTTCTGGCTGCGTACTTCGGGCTTCACGAATGATGCCCAGTAGCAGGTCATGGCCTTACCCTTCGACATGTATCTGTATGGACCCCAGGTGGAACAAGCTCTGGAAGCCACACAGAAGACTAAGTCAGCCATTAAGATAGCTCGACTCACACCCACCCCCTCTCGGGGGGTGCCATAAACGCCAGTTTCCATAACCGCAGTCCTTTCGGCAAAGGCAGGGGCTTAACAAAGCCACACCCCACAGCCACGAAGAAACGTAGAGAAGGCATAAGCCCCAAAGTGCCCAATGCCACCTTCTGAGTTCTCGGCCCAGGTCTCGCCTCAACTGCCCGAGGGGGACTCTTCCTCAGCAGTGAGAGGATGTCTGACTCAGTTCCACGACCGGTGGAAGTCCATAACATCAGACAAATGGGTCCTCCGGATAATCCACGAGGGGTATTCGCTCAATCTTTCAGAACCCCCCCCCCCCCCAATCATCTTCCAAATGACAGCCCGGACTGTCGGTAGTACAGTCAGACCTTCTTGCTTCCGAGGTGCAAGGCATTCTGAACAACAGGGCAGTAGAAGTAGTTCCGCCGGACCAACAAAACACAGGTTTCTACTCCCATTACTTTCTAGTTCCGAAGAAAACTTGAGGCATGCGCCCCATTCTGGATCTCAGAAAGTTAAACAAATTCCTTCACGAGGAAAATTTCAAGATGATATCTCTAGGTACCCTTCTACCTTTGATTCATCAACACGATTGGCTAGCCTTCCTGGACATGCAGGATGCCTACCAACACATTGTTACACACCCAGAGCACCACAAATACCTGAGGTTTGTAGCGTTGGGTCAACATCATCAGTTCAGAGTCCTGCCCTTTGGGCTATCCTCAGTGCCGCAAGTTTTTACAAAATGTTGTGCAGTTCTCGCAGCACATCTCAGGAAAATCGGAATTCAAGTGTTTCCATACCTGGATGACTGGCTTCTAGCAAGTCCTTCCAGGCAGGGAACTCTGGACGCCGTAGCCAAAGCTTCAGACTTCCTCATGTCCATGGGAGTCCTGCTAAATCGCAACAAATCACAGTGGCAGCCCTCTCAGAAAGTCCTTTTCATAGGCACTCTTCTGGATACTTCCTGTGCGAAAGCTTTTCTTCCAGAGGACAGAAGGAGCGATATCCTACAGATGGCCTGGTACATCAGAGAAAACAGCTCGGTTCAAACTATCTCGATGCAACGGATGCTGGGTCTCATGGCATCCTTTGTGTTCACTGTACCTTGGCTTGTCTCCACGTGGAGAACCTCTCCGTGGATGCTCTGTACTCCAGTGGTCCCCAACCATTCACCCTCAATCCTTTCCCACCAAGGTGACAGAACCTCTAAAGAGGTCACTCACCTGGTGGTCGCAGGAGAACAACCTTCTGGAAGGGTATCCCTTTGCTCCTCTGTATCATCAGATCTCTATTACCACCGACGCATCCCTGATGGGGCGGGGAGCTCATTGTCAGAAGCTCCACACCCAAGGTACGTAGACTCAGGACGAGTACCGGCTCCACATAAATGTCCTGGAAATGAGAGCTATCCTCTATGCAGTCTGGGCCCTGAAGGACATACTCTGTCACAAGAACATTCTCCTTCAAACGGACAACAAAGCAGTGATGTATTACATCAACAAACAGGGCGGTGCACATTCTTACCCATTATGCAGGGAAGCTATGAGAGTGTGAGAATGGTGCCTGGAGCACAAGCCTCTGATCCATCCGGTTTACCTGCCAGGTGTGCAGAACGAACTGGCAGACCATCTCAGCAGAACGGAGACAGATCCTCACGAGTGGTCTCTCGACTCAACCGTCATTCAATCACTCTTCAAAGAGTGGGGAACTCCAGACCTGGACCTTTTTGCATCCCCACTCAATGCAAAACTGCCTCTCTTCTGCTCCAGAAATCCAGGACCTGGCATTTTCTGTCAGGATGCATTCAGGCTGCAGTGGACAAAACACTTTCTATATGCCTTTCCTCCTCTCCTCTAATTCAGAGGGTGCTTCTCAAAGTTGAGGCTCAGGGAGACAGAATGATTCTCATTGCTCCCTTCTGGCCTCGACAGACATGGTGCCTGCTGCTCAACAGTCTGTTGGCAACCTTTCCAAAGGCACTTCCCCTACAGACGAACCTTCTGACCCAAGGGCCTGTGGTTCATCCCAGTCTGAAGACGCTTCACCTTCACGCTTGGCTGCTGAAGAGATAGAGGTGAATAGGTTCAATGTTTCCCATAGAGTTTCAGATATTCTCTTGGCTGCGCGTAAACTAGCCACTAGAAAAGCCTACACAGCCAAATGGAAGCGTTTTTCTCTCTCTCTGGTGTGCAAAATCCTCTTCAAACCCTTTTTCCTGCCCACCAGATAGTCTTGGAGTACCTCTTCGACCTCTCAAATTCAGGTCTGTAGTACTCTACTGTCAAAGTTCATCTCTGTGCCATTTCAGCTTATGAGCCAGTACATTCCTTGTCTCTGGCTCAGTTACCTGTAGTTAAGAGGTTTCTTAAGGGCATTCTGCATACCAGACCTCCTATCAGATGTTCAGTCGCAGCCTGGGACATTAACCTTGTGCTAGACATGCTCATTAGGAAAACTTTCAGACCTGTAGCTACCTGCGAGTTGGAGTTCCTCACTTGGAAAACGGCTTCCTGGTGGCCATCACTGCCCTTAGAGTCTCTGAAATACATGCTCTGGTCACAGACCCCCGCATAATGTATTTCACAATGACAAAGTAATTTTAGGACTCACCCTAAGTTTCTTCCCAAGGTTGTCTCAGAATTTCATCTAAACCAACCTTTAGTCCTGCCTATCTACTTTGCTATCCTCCAGAATGAAGGGGAATGTACCCTGCATTCTTTGGATGTTAAGAGAGCACTGCGTTTCTATCTGGATAGAACAAAGGAAATTTGCAAGGCCCAACAACTGTTTGTTTCCTTCAGTGAGACCCGGCTGGATTAGCCTGTCACTATTAGGTGCATTTCACCGTGGCTGGTAGCGTGCCTCCGACACTGCTATTCCATGGTATAGGTTAAGCTGGAAGGCAGAGTGTATGCTCACTCTACTAGAGCAATTACGGCATCTCTGACAGAAATCCGCAATGTGCCCATTGTAGACATTTGCAATGCGGTTACATGGAGCTCAGTGCATACTTTCGTTAAGCACTATGTTTTAGATGTCCATGTCAGACGATATCTGTCGTTTGGTAGGACTATTCTAACATACTTCTGTCCTAAGTATGTGAGCTGTTAGTTTCTCCCGCCGCCCGCCTCGGGGAGGCTGTTAGCCTCGGTACTCTCCCTGACAGGACGGAGTGGTGGAGACTTTATGTCCAGGAAGATATGAAAATTATGTACCTACCGTAATTCTTGATCTTCTTGGACGAAGTCTCCACCACTCATTCATATGCCCACCTGCCATCCTCCGAGCTCACGTCTCTGTTTTTGATCTTCACTCCCTCAGTGGTTGGGCTGTGAAGACTCTATTGTTGACCCTTCTTACACGGGTCAATCGGACTATCTTATGTCTGATTTTGTTAAGTTAGACCTCTAGGTTAGTTACGCTGCACCTCCTTGGAAAAAAAGGTACTGAGGCGGTTGGAAGGTCAACGCTGAGGTAGTCTTTACTGCACGAGCCATGGCTTGTGCCGCTTCCTCGCGGCTCCATCTCTGGCTCCGACCCTCTCGGAAAGTTTGCTCCTGCTGGGGTCCTAGCGCCTCCGGCATAGTTCCCATTAGTGTGAATGAGTGGTGGAGACTTCATCGAAGAAGATCAAGAATTACGGTAGGTACGTAATTGTAATTTCTGTGCCTTTAGCTGATCCTTATTGGATCTGCCCTCCTGGTGTCGAATCATCTTGGTCATTGTGTACTGTACCTTCCCAGCCTGTTCCTGTTCTTTTAGGTGGGACTCCAGAACTGGACACAGTACTTCATGCATGACCTCAACAGTGACCTATACAGTGATGACAGTACCTCCTGCCTCTATTGATCAACCCTCTCTCGATGCACCCCAGCATCCTGTTAGCTTTGCTTGAAGGCCCTGTTACATTGCCTGATTTGTTTAAGGGAGTCACTGATGGTGACTTGTAGGTCCCTTTCCTCTGATGCTGTGTCCAGCTTAACCTCCCTCCCTCCCTCATCCACAGGGTCACCCTTAACTTTCTTTGCACTAGCCAGCAGGACAAGTTGATTCCAGTTGCACTAGCCACAGATGGTTGCACTAGCCCACAGTTGTAGTGGTAAATTTTGATCACTTATGCAGGAATAAAATCTAAGCCAAAAAATACTTGGATTACTGCACATTTATCCTGCTCCCACATTGCTTCCAGCCCCAGCAGAAAAAAGACTGCAATTCCATCATACACAGCATGCCCCCATTGTTTTGTACCATGGCTTCCTTTTCTACACCCCTCCCTTCTGGAGCCCGCACATCTGGAGGTTTTTGACAGTGTCAAGTGAGCCAGGAGCACATCTAGGATTTCTTTGGGAGGAGTCTACTCAACATAGAAACATAGAAGTTGACGGCAGATAGGATCCAAGGCCCATCCAGTCTGCCCATTTTTTCTACCTTATGAATGTGCCATAGGGCTATACTCTGTCAATGGTCTGTCTATTCATACTCATCTTTATTGCTCCCTTATGCCTGTCCCATGCCTGTTTGAAGCCCTGCACTGTATTCATATCCACCACTTCCTGAGGTAGGCCGTTCCATGCATCTACCACCCTTTCTGTGAAAAAGAACTTCCTCACATTACCCCTTAATCGGCCTCCCTCTAATCTCATGCTGTGTCCTCTTGTCCTGCTATTTTTCTTATATTGAAACATGTTAGACTCTTTCACCTTGTTAATGCGCTTAAGATGTTTGAATGTTTCGATCATATCATCTCTCTCCCCTCCTTTGCTCTAGGGTATACATATTGAGCTCAGTTAACCTGTCCTCTATATATTTTCTGATGCAGTCTTGCACCATTTTGGTTGCCTTCTCTGGGCTGCCTCCATTTGTTACTGTCCTTGTGCAGGTCGGCCTCCAGTACTGCATGCAGTACTCAGATGAGCCTAACCAGTGTCTTGTAAAGAGGATCATTACCTCCTCTTAAGACTTGTGATACCCCTACTAATGTGAACGTATGAGTGTGCTAACAGAAACAGACCATCCGGTCTATCTAAGTCTGTGCAAGTGTGCAGCTAGCACCCCTAGTTTGGAGTTGCCCCACCCCCTCCCCTTTGTCATCCCACTGCCACCCCCCACCTTCCCCACCCTCACTCTCCCCTGTTTCCTGTCCCATGCCCTTTTGAAGCTGTTCACAGATTTACATGATACCACCCATTCTGGTAGTGCATTCCATTTTGCTACCACTCTCTGTGTGAAATAGTGTCTCCTCATTTCCTCCTAAATCTTCCCCCCTCTATTCTTAGCCCATGCCCCTGGTGTCCCTCCCTCTCCTTAGCTTAAAGACCCATCTGCCCCATCCTTATTGTTTCCCCTCAGATACTTGAATGTCTCTGTGATGTCCCCCTCTGTCTCTTCTATCCTCCAGAGTGTACATATTCAGGTCTCCCAGCCTGCTCTCATAGTCTCCCTCCATTTCACATATCCTCTGCACCCTCCAGTAGCCTGATATCACGCTTTTGGTATGGCCTCCAAAACTGCACAATAATATTCTTAAGTGCGGCCCTTACCCAGTGATCTGTAGAGGGCAAGATCACCTCTCTTGAGCCAGAAAAACCCTCGTTATGCACCCCAGCATTTTGTTCGCTTTTGCAGCTGCTCTCCTGCCTTGGGCAGTGTTGTTCATGGTCCCTGTTATCATCACCCCTAGGTCCTTCTCCTCTTCAGCGATACCCAGCCTACCCCCAGCCAGTATTCTCTCCTTGGGTTCTTTTCCCAAAGTGCATAACCTTACACTTCTTTTGCACTGAACCCCAGCCACCTCTCTGACCACCCTCTAGCTGGCTTGGATCCCCTGCAGCTGCTTCCATCCCAGCACTGCTCCGATTTTGGTGTGATCAGCAAACAGACTTACCTTGTTCACCACCCCATGAGCAATGTCTGATATGAAGAGCCCAAATAATACTGGCCCCAGCACAGAACCCTGTGGCACCCCACTCGTCACCGGCATTGGAGTTGAGAGCTCCCCTCTCACCATCACCCACTGCAGCCTCCCACTCAGCCAGCTTGTAATCCAGTTCAGCATTTTTGCCCCTACCCCGACACCAGTTAGCTTCCCCCCCAAGCCGCCCATGAGGCACCGAATCAAAGGCTTTGCTGAAGTCCAAGTAAAGAACACCCACCGCATGACCCGTATCCAGCTCACCTGTCACCCAGTCATAATACTGCATCAAGTTGGTTTGACAAGACTTCCCTGAAACAAACCCGTGCTGCCTCACATCCTGGAGGCCATTGTCCTCCAGGTACGACACCAGTCTTTCCTTTAGTATCGTTTCCATGAGTTTGCACACTATGGTGGTAAGACTTACCGGACGATAATTACCCAGTTCATCCCATGGCCCGCTCTTGTGTAATGGTACTACATGTGCTATCCTCCAGTCCAGTGGCACACATCCTGACTCCAGTGAGGTACTGTACAGATCCACCAGCAGTTCCACCAACACCTCCACCATCTCCCTCAGCACTCTGGGGTGGATACCATCTGGCCCTGGTGCCTTGTCTACCTTCAATGCCCTCAAACCCTCTAGGACTCTAGTTGCCTCAATTCTTCCATCTGTCATTGCCTGTCTCCACCCTCCCAGCCCATGGTGGTAACGGCTCCTCCTTTTCTTCCGTAAACACTGAGCAAAAGTATTCATTCAGTGCTTCTGCCTGCTCCTCCCCCTTTTCCATTCACTCCCACCCCTTTTTATCCTCACTATTGTCTCCTTGCACTTCCTTTTCTCCCTGATGTATCTGAAAGTCTCCCCCAATTAACTCCCTAAGCGAATCTTAGCTCCCTCTGGGCCTTGGCTTCTCTCAGTTTTCTGGTTACCTCACTGGACCATCTTGCATATTCCTCCCTGTCCACTTCCTTCCCCGTCCTCCTATACTTCTGGTGCACCACTTGTTTTGCCCTCACCACCTCCACAACCTCGCTGTTCCACCAGCATGGTTTTCTTGCTCTGTTCCTCTTACTCTCTGTCTTGGTGCAGGCTTCTATTACCTCCATAACCCCCCGTTTAATAATATCCCATTTCTGCTCTGCATCCATCTCCTGCCTTATGTCCTCCAGTTTCCCTTTTAGTACTTCCTGCATCCTCCCGAAGTCCACCCCCCTGAAGTTTACCCCCTGAGTAACTGATTTCTCTGGCTCCCTGCACATCGTGATATTAAACCACAACGTTTGGTGATCGCTGTCGGCTAGTGGGTCCTCCACCTTTAGTTCCCTTACTGCCTCCCCATTCGACAATACCAGATCTAAGGTGTTCTGTAGCCTAGTAGTAACCAACTGTGTTAGGAGACCCTCCTGGATCGCATCCAGGAGCACTAGCTCCCTAGCTCTGGAGGTGACCGGAATGCTCCAGTCATCCACCGGCAAGTTGAAATCCCCCACGATGGCCACCTTCCCTTTTCTACATACCTTTCTGATTTGTCCCGCTAATTCCCTGCCTTACCTACTGCTTTAGTGGTCTGCTTGGATGATTTCAGGTCATCTGTGATGATGATGCAAAAGTCTCTTTCTTCCCTTGTGATTGCCAACAACTCCCCTCCAAACCTGTAGGTGGCTTCAGGGTTTCTCTTCCCTATCTGCATGATCTTGCACTTCTTTGCATTAAACCCCAGTTGCCACTCTTCTGACCATTTTGCCAGTTTATCCAGATCTCTTCTCATTCTGCCCACCCCATCTGGATCACATACTCTATTGCAGATCTTAGTGTCATCTGCAAACGGACAAACCTTACCCTCCAGTCCATCTGCAATATCACTGATGAAGATATTTAAGAAGACGGTCCCCAGGACTGATCCCTGAGGTACCCCATTTGTGACTTGCATCTCTTCTAACTGTATACTGTTTACACCACTGTCTGTTTTCTGCCCACAAACCAGTTTGCCACCCACTTGCCCAACTTCTGACCCAGCCCAAGCCTACCCAGCTTATTAATCAATCTTCTATGTGGAACAGTATTGAAAGGTTTGCTGATGTCAAGATAGGCGACATCAGCTGCTCCCCCTTGGTCCACCACTCTGATTAAACAGTCAAGAAATCTATAAGATTAGTTTGACAGGACCTTCCTGTTGTAAACCCGTGCTGTCTTGGATCCTGTGCTCCCATGAATTCCAGGTGTTGCACTATCCTTTCCTTAAGGAGTGCTTCTATAATCTTGCCCACTACTGAGGTAAGACTGACTGGTCTGTAGTTCCCTGCCTCCTCCCTGCTACCACTCTTGTGGAGTGGGATCACATGAGCCCTTCTCCAGCCTTCAAACCTAAGGAGCTTGGGAAGTAGAAAACTTTGACATTTTCATTTTTAAAAGTATTGATATTAACATGCTATGCCCCAACAGTAACAGTTTTTTTGTAAACATTCTTCTTTCATCAAACCAGGGTAAACAGGTACACAGACATGTTACTATACTACCCCAGGGTCTATATAGTATGATCTATGCACCCCAGGAGTGCTTATTTTAACCTTTCAAATTGTGTTTTATTAAGGTATTTTGCACCCAGCGGTTCCAAAGCTTTGTTTTAGGATGAAAGGACATGTTGAGTAGGATAAAGGTGGTGCAATGGATGGATGCTAGCTGGCATGGTCCATTTAGAAGAGCTGGGGACTATACACTTGCCAGTAATGGCAGCTATGAGTCTATGGATAGTCATTTAAGAGTATGGTCCGCAGTGGTGTCCTGGGAAAGTACAGAGCTGAGAGATTTGGAGGGGATAAGGAGCAGCTATGGTGAGGCTGGGATAAAACCCACCACCTGCTGAGCAGACCCTGTATGCCTCTTAGCATGTTTTCACTGAAATGTTAGATACAGACACTCAAAATGTACAGAAATGAGGGGCACTGGTCTTAATAATGTGGGACAAATTGTCAGACAGAGACACATTCTGAAAACTCGAAGCTACTGATTTAACAGCTTCTGCCCTTGATCACACACTAGACACTAGCTGAAAGTTCTAACAGTGAAGTGATAATTACTCACATTGAGCCTTTTGTGGGATCCCCTTCTTGAACTGCCAGATAACTGCAGCTGTTAATGAGGTGTTGATCACACCAGGCTGTCTGCAGCACTGAGAGAGATTTACTGGAGGACTAAAGCCTACTAAAGTAGGAACATTTTTAACTTCATTAACAGCCATGGAAAACCTGTACTAGTCAAGACAGACAAGTAGAGTGTTAGCTGCACTAGCCCTGGCCAATTTGCACTAGGTTTTGGCTAATAAAATAATGTTAAATTGAACCCTGCTCATCCAATACTCTATTGTGGTTTTATTTTCCTAAGTGCATAATTTTGCACTACTTGGCATTGAATTTCAGCTGCCAGACTTTGGCAATTTATCAGCCTTTACAGGACCCTCTGCAACTCCCTTATCCCCTGCATGTTGTCAGCCCTACCACAGTCTCTAGTGTAATCTGCAATAAACTCAACCTGCCCTGGATTCCTCTCCTATGTCGCTGATGAACATACTGAATAGGACTGGGCCCAGAACAGATCCCTGTGGTACTCCAATTAGTAACCTCTTTCCTCTGATCTGACCCTATTCACAAAACCTTGCTGCATCCCCTCTAACCAACTCCTACCCGCTTTACTATTTCTTCAGCTGTTCTCAGATCCTCCATCTTTTCAGCAGCCATTGATGTGGTATTGAGTCGAATGCTTTGCTGAAGTTGAAGTGTAATCTACAGCATGGCTCTTACCAACTACCTTAGCTAGCCAGTCAGGGAATACTGTCAGATTGGTCTGACAGGATCTCCCTCTCACAAATCTGTGCTGCTTACTGTTTTTCTCCACATCTTCCACCATCTCTTCTTTGACTAGTGTCTCCATCAGTTTGCCTGCCACGGAAGTAAGGTTGAGGGGTCTGTAGTTTCTTGGCTACTCTTTGTCCCTTCCCTTGTGCAGAGCAGAACCACATCCACCATTCTCCAGTCCCTGGGAACTACCCCTTGTTGCATAGAGCTGTTGGTTAGTCCTGCCAGGTGTTTGGCTAACACTAATGCCAGTTCCTTTTCACTCTCGGATGTAGCCTATTCAGTCCCAGTGCCATATTTACCTTCATGGCTGCTAGCCCTTTTCTCGACTTTTTCACCGTGTGAATGTCTGAAGTTTCATGTTTGGGACCCTCTATCAGCTGCCTTTATGCTGCTCTCTGGCAGGGCCTGCTATCTCCTGCTGAATACTGAGAAGAAGTTGTTCAGCACAGGTTAACGCTGCCCATCTCCCTCTGTCACAGCTGCCCTCTCCATAGCCTGGCAATTTCCTACCATCTTTCTTTCTTCTCTTACATATCTAAAGAACTGTTTTCCTCCTTGACCCTCTTGTAGTATGCAGTTCTGTGTCTGTCTTTGCAATCCTGACTGGCCCTCGGCCTTTCTAGTTTTATCCTAGTACTCATCCTGTTCTTCATCATCCTCCTTTTTTTTTTTTTTGGATACTTTCTGTTTATGCTCTCCCTGCTCCCTGAACTCCACTTGCTCAGAGTCACCTATAGCGTCTGTCCCTCTCTTACCTGGGCCTATGGTAGTCCCCCCATGTAGCCTTGGTTTGCCCCCAGGCGTGAATGAGGTGGGGCCTGTACACCCAAGCATCTTCCTTTGTCGGGGCATCGGTCTGGGACAGGCAGAGGAGCTTGATGGATCTGCGCCTGGGTGCTTCGTCTCCAGAGTGCAGGGAGCCATTTTCCTTGTTCTGTGGACGTGATGTGTGCCTGGACGTCAAGGCATGACCGCTGACATCCATCACTCCTCCCCCTCTCTACAGGGCTGGGTGTTTGCTGTATCCCAGGCCTCCGCCTGGGGCCAGTCAGGCACCAAGCCTCAACCCCACTCCCTCCCTGGAAGGCAGGCGGTCCTTTGGCGCTCAGCCTCCTCCCTGACTGGCTCTCTGACTCCCCAGGCTCATTTCTGAACCCGGTCACCAGCGTCACGAGCAGTAGTGCTACCACTGTGCCGGCAGATCGACCCTCTTTTTTTTTTTTTTTTAACCTTATAAAGCTTCTCTTATAGCCCTCAATGCCTCCCTAACTGTTTCAGAGATCCAGATTGGTCTGTTATATTTGTTTCTCTTGGTATCTGTTCTTGTGCATATTTTTGTTTCCTCGAGAATGGCCTCTTTTATAACCACCATCTTTCTTCCACTCCCCTGATGCTGTCTACCCCAGCTACCTGTCCTGTACAATTTCCCTTGTATGGTTGAAATCCACCCTCTTGAAGTCTAGCACATAAGCCTTAGACAGGGGCTTACAGCTGCCCAGGACCACCTCTAACCATATAGTATTGTTGTTGCTGAACCCCATTGATCCACTGCCTGTACTCCACCTGCTGTTTCCAAGTTGATGAGTACCACATCTAAGAACAATTGACTGACTGGGTGGGATCCCTGACCTGTTGTGCCAAGATGCAGTCCTACAAGACATCAAGCAGGGCCTGGCTTCTGAAGCTCCTAGCCACTGGGATGTCCCACTCAATGTCTGGCAGGTTGCGATCTCCCACCCCCACTCAAACTTCATCCCCCATTTCCTCATCTCTCTCTCTCTCTCTCTCTTCTCCCTGCCCTTGTGGTTCAGTATTCACAAAAGAGGAAGTGGGGGAGGTGCCTAATCCAATTAACAGAAGCACTCTGGAGAGGAGGGTCGATTCCAGTCCTTTCACAGAAGAAAGGGTTCTAAAAGAACTCCTAAAACTGAAGGTGGACAAAGCAATGGGGCCAGATGGAATTCACCCCAGAATTCTAAAAGAATTAAGCAGAGAACTAGTGACACCACTGACTACCCTTTTTAACAAATCATGGGAGGATGGTGTTGTACCTGAGGACTGGAAGAAGGCAGATGTGATTCCCTTCACAAAAGTGGGAGCAAGACAGAGGCAGGAAACTACAGACCTGTCAGTTTGACCTCTGTGGTAGGGAAAGTGATGGAATCACTTCTGGAAGGAAAGAATTGTTGAGTACCTAGAGGCCAGTGGGGCACAGGACCCAAGGCAGCATGGGTTCACAGCGAAGGTCATGTCAGACTAATATAATTGATTTCTTTGACTGGTGACCAAGTAGTAGACCAGGGAGGGCTGTGGACATGGCCTACCTAGACTTTAGCAAGGCATTTGACACAGTCCCACACAAAGATTAATAGTCAAATTAACCAGCCTGGGAGTAGGTCCCAGGGTGGTAGCCTAAAACATTGGCTGCACAACAGGACACAGAAGGTAATTGTAAATGGAGTCCACTCTGAAGAAAGAGGGTTACTAGTGGGTACCTGCAGGGTTCAGACTGGGTCCAGTCCTTTTAATGTCTTCATCAGTGACATTGCAGAGGGACTGGAAAGAAAGTATGTCTTTTGCAGATGACACAAAGATCTGCAACAGGGTTGATACAGGAGGCGTGGAAAGGATGAGAAGAGACTTGGCAGGTTGGAGGAATGGTCAAGTATGGCAGCTTGGATTCAATGCAAAGAAGTGCAAAGTAATGGACCTGGGAAAAAAACGGAAGATTACACAATGGGGGGAGGTAGTAACAACAACAAAAATGGAAAGGGACCTGGGGAATCATGTCAGATGACCTTAAGGTTGGCAAGCAATGTGAGAAGGCGTAGGAGGGCTGGGGATACTGGGATGTATAGGAGAGGTATCACCAGCAGAAAACAGGAAGTTGTTATCCCCTGTACAGACAGTTGGTGAGACCCCATCTGGAGTACTGCATCCAGTTCTGGAGACCCCATCTCCGCAAGGACATAGTATGGAGGCAGTTCGGAGGAGGGCAACTAAAATGGTGCAGGGTCTGCAAGAGAAGCCATACGAGGAGAGGCTAAAGGAGCTTAATATGTATAACCTTGAGGAAAGGAGGGAGAGGGGGGACATGATAGAAACTTTTAAGTGCTTCAAGGGAATCAGCAAGGTCCAAGAAGGTAGCATCCTTCAGAAAAAGAGATGTGCAAGAACAAGGGGACACAATTTGAAGATGGGGGGAGACGGCTCAGGGCAATGTGAGGAGGTATTTTTTCACAGAGATGGTGGTGGACGCATGGAACAGCCTTCCTGAGGAGGTTGTGGAGTCTAAAACTGTGGGAGAATTCAAGAATGCATGGGACAGACATAAGGCAATTTTTGTGGGAGGTAGGAAGAAATAGGCTGTTGGTTAAATAGGATCTGCAGCTTATCCTCTAGGCAGGGAAATGTGCAGACTAGGTGGGCCAAGCGGTCCTTATCTGCCGCCAAAGTCTATGTTTCTATATTTCTGTGCAAGCCTTCCTACCTGACAACTCTGAGCTGAACCCACAGTGATTCTACCTCCCTTCCCCCCAGTATTGCTGCCTTGATCCCTTTTCTGATGTAGATGGCCACTCTTCCACCTCCACCTCTATCGCGCCTATATAAGGTTTACCTGGGATCACTATCTCCTCATCATTGTTCGCACTGACATAGAAACATCGACTTTGACGGCAGATAAGGACCGCTTGGCCCACCTAGTCTGCCCATTTCCCTACCTACTGGATAAGCTGCAGATTCTAGTTAACCAACAGCCTATTTCTTCCTATCCCTCACAAGAATTGCCTTATGTCTGTCCCATGCATTCTTGAATTCCTCCACTGTTTTTGACCCCACGACCTCCTCAGAAAGGCCGTTCCATGCGTCCACCACCCTCTCTGTGCAAAAATGATTCCTCGCATTGCCCCTGAGCCCGTCCCCCCTCTATCTTCAAATTGTGTCCCCTTGTTCTTGCACATCTCTCTTTCTGAAAGATGCTACCCTCTTGGACTGTGTTGATTCCCTTGAAGCACTTAAAAGTTTCTGTCATGTCCCTCCTCTCCCTCCTTTCCTCAAGGGTATACATATTAAGCTCCTTTAGTCTCTCCTCGTATGACTTCTGTTGCAGACCATGCACCATTTTAGTTGCCCTCCTGTGGACTGCCCACATCCTGTCTATGTCCTTGTGGAGATGGGTACTGCAGATGGGGTCTCGCCAACTGTCTGTACAGAGGGATAACAACTTCCGCTTTCTACTGGTGATGCCTCTCCTATACATTCCTGTATCCCCAGCCATCCCTACTGCCTCTCACATTGCTTGCTGACCTTTAGGTCATCTGATCTGATTACCCCATGTTCCTTTCCTTGTTGTTGTTACTACCCCAATTGTGTACTCTTCCCTAAGTTTCTATAACAGAGTCTGCCACCAAAGTCTGGAGCTTGCTAATCTTATTACCCAGACTCCTGGCATTGAGGCATACCAGTAGAATAAACCAGCACTTGCTCATTAACCACAAAAAGTCACTGACCCAAACTTGTAGTGCAAAAATTAAAGTGTCACTTTATTAAATAACTTGCATTTGTAAGATGGTTAAAACGCCAAGGGTGGTAGCAACAAAATCTCAAGATTTTTGACTTTACATTATCCACAGCACCAGTCTCTTGTGTTTGTAGCATTTTTTTTGGGGGGGGTAGGTATTGAGGCATACCACCCTCCAGCGTGTGCCCACACCTTTGTTGATTCCCCAGTGCCCTCCCCATCACCCTTCTCTAATAACCTTGATATCTTTTGTTTCCTTCTTTATGTCTATTCTGTCTACCCTGCCTTGCCCCTGGACTCTTCCTCCCATCTATTGTTCTTGAACACCTTATCCTCATCCCCAGGGGAGTCCTGTCTAGGTTCCCCACTGTTTCTCCCTTCACAGTGGAACCCCTTGCCCCAGCCTTCTCCACAGCTAGCTTAACTGTCAGCTAATGTTCCCAGCATTTGCTTTGCTCCTGGCAGTTCTCTAAAAGCTCTATAATATTGGAATTGGTTAATTTTAATGGCACTGAAGTGGATGCATAGTCTGCGGTTCTCAAACCTGTTCAGTCTAGAAAGTTCAAGAACCCTTCCTGCTCCCTCAGCAGCATAGTCTTCTGCTTCAGAATCTGATCCTCCATCTCCATCTCAATCTAGCCCGGCTCCTGAGAAGGGGGAGAATCCTCAGACTGGGATATTTTGAGAAAGAGTGCATCTTCTGATGTAGTCAAGGATACAGCCTATGTAGGTGGCCTGTGATAGCTCTTCAGTAACCTCCCAGACCTGACAGCCCCTTACCTGCTGGCTTCACCCATTCTTTACCACCCTACCCTGGAGATACAGTCCAGTGAAGCCAATGGGGGGGTATGGACCCAAGAGTAATGGAGATGTCATCTTTAAGCTGATATGTTCCCCCCACAGTGACAATGAGGGCTTCATGCATGTGCATGCATACACCACACACACACATAACATGGCATGCCAGCGCCCAGCCAGTCATTATCTCATGCAGTGCTGCCCCACACTAGGTCTGCCTCAGTGGGAATCAGGGTCAGACGAGTAATAAGGTAGCCTGTCTACCTCTCCCACAGGCAAGGAAGCATCCAGGTAGACACTCTAACGCAACCTCTCCCCACCACCTCACCACCACCACCCAAAGCTGCTGTACTGTTGAAATGGCCCAGTCCTCAGTTCTCCTAAATCTGCTATGCTCTGGGTATGTACATGAGTTTCCTTTGTTATATAACAGAAATTTTTAATAATCTTACTAGGAGAGCAGTAAGAATTATTTTTATATTTCTCAAGAATCTGTCTAATCAGAAGAAAACAACACTTGAACATCCTAAGGATGCTAGGAGTTCTTTGGATTCTGTCTGCAAATTGGATGGCGTTCAATATTTTTGAAGTTATAAGCAAGACTGAAGGTTAATAATTGAGTGGCAGAGGGAAGAACAGCCAAGAACTGTGTATGTTTTATCACACATCTAAGGCAATGATTTTGTGTTGGTTTTATTTTGGAAATCTTTATGCAATCACTGACACTAATAAGTGGCAGAAATGCTATTTTGTCACATCTATATTCTTTTGGTAATAGTTGTCTGAGTGTGAATGACTTCATTTCCCCTCTCTGATTGCCCCTGATGAGTCCGTATTATTCACAGTAACTCCCTTGATTCAAATTTAGCCTTTTATCACCATCTGCTTCCAAGTCTAGTGTTGGATTGTTTTGTATCCTTAACCTTTTGTTCTGTCATTTTATTGCTATGCAGAATTTATTTTTTTTAAATTTTGCTGTTGAGTAGTCAGATATTAACTGTACCAGTATACTGCATGTATTGTTACCCAGGTAATTTCGCGGGACTGCAAAGACCACAACTTCTGGGAAGACCTGGGTTTCATAATGAACGACATAATACAAAGAATAAATACTACGTGGGTGGGTGGATGTAACCAGAACTGTACGCATACCCGAGGAGTGGGATGGTACATAAACCCCAAGCATCCCACACTCTGCGTGTGTGTAAAATTCTGATTTATACCCACCCACGTCTTTGTGTTTTTTTGGTTTTTTTATGTATTTTATTAGTATGCTTTTTCCTGCTTCCTGGAACGGTACCCATCAACTCTGCCCTGCTCCCACCACCCTCACTCACCCTTTCCGGGACTCACCTGCTTCCTGGTGTTCCTCCCTGGCTTACAAGGGTGCGGTTCCAGGCACCCCTCTTCCCCACGATCTCTGGCTCAGTGTCCCAGGGAGGGGCCTGTTCAGCCATGGTGGTAGTGGACAAAGGAGTGGTATACTGCACGCTCTGGCATTTTCCGTGTTCTCCCTTCCCACAGGACTTTGCACATGCAGAGGTGTGCGCATGCACCAGCTGAAGCCAACGCCCCACCTCCCTGATCCGATGGAGCCAAATGCACCTCCTCCTGTGGTCACCCAGGGAGTGGTAGAGCAGCGGCAGCCGTGCACCCTCCCTCCCCGAGGTGGAAAGCGTCCACATGAACACTCTGCCCACCTCCTCCTGGCCGGCCCTCCGATGACCCAGACTCGTTTCCTAACCCATGTCACTAGTGGTGTGGGCGGTAGTGCTATCATGCGCCCAGTGGGCCATCTCACCCATCCATGTCTTCTTTTATCATTTGTGAGCATTTTAATTACTGTGGCAGTTAGTGACTACTGCTCATGCCACTCAACACAAGCTTGAGAGAGAGGGACAATTATAACTACCCGATTGAAACGCATAATTACAACTGAGCAGTTGTAATACATTTTTAGAAACCGGTTATCAGAACATTAAAATGCTCGTGTAATTTTACAACAATAGTGTACATACATGTCCTACATCATAAATACATAGTATTACAGGAAAGAGAATTATCTTTACCAGATATAGTGTACATGAATCAAGAAAACAGAAGGCAACCATTAACTATCTGTAAAACATACCATAATCATAATTTAATAAACCTTATTTCAACCGTATTTATCCCCTAAGCACTAAGATACTTTTCAGTAAAAACACTGATCAAGTGGGATTTAAACAATTCTGGGCCACAAAATTGTCTTAGAGAACAGTTCACACCACTGGGGCACGCAGCTCACACCAAAGAGCTGAGTTAGGCTGTTTTGAATTTCTTTGCAGGTCTCTTAGGTAATGTTTCCCTTTGAGAACCATGCTAGTAGCTTCTCTAAACAAGCCAAGCAGCTGCCAAGCATTGCAGCCCTGCCCCCAAATCAGCTGTTTGACGTTAAGGTGGGAAGGGGCTGCAGTTGCCTAATAACTTAGAATAAGGATCCAGGATGGGGGCTGCATAAAGATGAGATTTGTAACTTTGCCTGCCATGTAGATATGTGACAAGTATATTAATGTAATATACTAGCCATATATAGGTAGACTGGCCAAAAAAAGGTACAAATCTTATCTTTAGGCAGCCCCTCACCAATCCTTAATCTGTATATATTATGTGCCTGCAGTCCTATTCCTACTTCACATCATCAAACTGCTTGGTTATGGGTGGGCTGCAGTGCTTTGCTGTCGCTTGGCTTGTTTGTGTGGACTCTATTGCTACGGCTTTCAGTGAATATTACCTTAGAGACCTTGTAAAAATGTTCAAATACAGCCTAATTTAACTCCTCGAGCAGGCAGCTCTTTGGTGGGAGTTGTGTTAAGGATAAAAGAGCTGTCGACGGCTCTTTAAACGATTTGGTAAACTGTTCCGGGTTTTTAGGTGGCTGGAGGATCAGCAGTGTGTTACAGAGCCCTTTATTTTCTAGCTCTCTGGTTTGAATGTGGCTCAGTTACTGTGGGTGGTGACTGGAAGTCATCAGCTGATGATTTTTAAGGAAGTTGTGTTTATCTCAGTCCATTTCCCAGTTGTCAGGTATCCACATTGTGAAAGCCATCTTTTGCTGTTATCACGAACGGGTGCCCTTGTAGATGGCCTTGCATAGTAAGCCAAGGGCTGACAGGGCATACTGTCTTAACTACCCTGTTATCCATGGTCCCTTCATGGCAGGGTGGAGCGTCCTTGGAAGAGCAGTGGGAGGAAACCTGCACTGTGGCCATCTGTGCTAAACCTGTCATGTGGATGGTGGAGATGCTTTCAATCTGGCACCACTGACAAGAATGAAAGAAAATAATTCCCTGCAGATGCTAAAATGATAGTCTGCAGCATAGTACCAGCAAAGTGATTTTCATGGCCAGAACTATTGTACCTAAACATTTGTAGCTTTGAGTTTGTTTTGTGAATGCAGAATTGATTTGACCAGTTGTATTTTTAAAACTCAAGAAATTACCATGACTGACAGCTGTGCATATTGGAATCCTTACGCTTTCGTTTGATATAACAGTGATTCCAGTCCTGCCTTCTTAGTTACGAAAGTTAAAAATCCATCTAACTTCTTCTCAGACACACAAGATATGAATAGTCATTGGGAGTAAGATTTGATTGCCTATTTAATCATGAATTTCATTTTACCTTCAGTGGTTTTAGGTTTATTATAACCTGCAACCCCTCGGCAGTGATTTCTAATGATGGGATTCTGTTATGTTGTTTGAACCTTAAGCCTGTTTAGCAGTCACATTTGCACTGGATAGCCCATGGCTTGGTTGCTCCAGTGCAAATGTGACTGTGTAGACACATACCAATTAGTAAGCCGCTAAGATGCTCCTAAGATTCTGTGATAAGCTAGAGTGCCAGGTGGAGTGAGTGGTTTACAGCGTTTAATGACAGTGTGGACTACCTGGCGCTGCAGCACTCGGTCCATTTGTCCAGCAGATGTCTGGCTCTCTTGGTGATGCATGGCCTCAACAGCACAGATTGTGGCAGTGCATAGAGGGTGCAGTGTAGACAGGACAGACCAAGAGGTGGTAAGTGGTCAGTGCTGCTTGTTATGTGTTTTAAATGTAGCGCCATTGCTGTGTAAACACAGCTTTAGTGTGCTTTACCTAAAACAGTAACCCATGACAGGGCATGCATTTGTGAAGAATTAATGCACACTCCAGGTGAATTGGAAGGCGCAAGGCTGACGGCCGAGTGCCTTTCAGTGCACTTGGGAAGTGCATTAATTTTCAAGAAACGCATGGCCTAGAGTGGGTTATTTCACTTAAAACAAGGGGAAAGTATTGTTTTTAATGGTACAAGGTTTTATTTTCATGTAGTTAGGTCATTACTAGGTAGAATATGTGAGTTTGGTAACAAGGCGTGATTGCCTTTGTATATACACCCATGAAGTGTATTTACGTTGAAGAAACCTGTACGTTGTCATGGCTTATGGAGTTTGAAAAATGTAACTGTTTTTATTGTAATGAAAAAGGTTTTAATTTCCTTTAGTAAGGTTGCTGCTAGATAAGTGCTGTTTGGTTAGTTATGAACTGTGCATTCCCTGGGAATAAATGAACGGTAAGGTGATATCTTTAGACCAATGAAGTTGTTAGTATTCTGAAGCCTATTTTATAAAGTGCATTATACAATGGCATGAATAAATGTACAATCCCGATTGGTTAGACTGTCCTAGAGATAACAATGTTATCTGACAGTACAGTTTCAGAAATCCCTTCCTGATCAACCCGCCTCAAAGCCAAAACAGTTTAATTTTCCCACGTAGCCACAACAATGTAGAAACACAGTTTTCCTCATTGTAAGACCTTACTTTCTTTTGTTCTAATCTCTCTGTTCCTCTGTTAAGTAAAACAAAGCCTTTACAGTGTCTTTTCAACCCTCCGATCCAAACTGCGATTCTGCAAGTGCGGTTCAGTGCCGCGCTTTTCACTCTTCACAGTGGCACTGAAAAGCGGCCACACATTTAAATAATAAAATGGCAAAGTAAAGTTAAATGGCCAAGTAAAAATTAAATGAAACTGACATGCTGATTGGCTTCTCAGTCCCCAGTCAGTCTAGCAATCCTGGAGAGCACATTCGCAGTCCCAAACAGCACTCACTAAACTAAGTAGAAACAGACACAATGTTTAATGTTGAGAACGACCATGCTGTACAAAGCATCAAAAATATGGCTGCTCTGCATATACTGAGAGAACAGTGGGTTCCAATAGTATTGGGGGACACTTGACAGAAAGACGCAGCACACAGCCTGTAAAGAGAGTACATACCTCTAGCATGACAGTGAGAGCTGTGCAGACTGAGACATCGGCATCATGTAGAAGCAGCACCACCTAGTGTGGAAATCAGAAGTTGTGTACTTTTTTTTTTTTTTTTTAAAAGGTATACTTGCATATCAAAAATTTACAAAAAATATATTTAAAACATTCTTTTAAATCTTTTTGTTGTTGTTTATAAACAAGCCATTGTATAATAGCAATAAGACACTCCAGGGACGTAGTTATTATGTAATAATGTCACTTCTGGGTGTTGAATGCACTCTGTCTGCAGTCTTGTGTTTTAGCCACCCAAGGTGTGACATTATTACACAGTATCACACACTCTGGCATGCCATATTGCTTAATTAATTCACTGTGTTGAAGACCTTTGAATCAAAAACATGAAGTGTAAGTGATTCGGCCTACCACACAAAGCCGAGCAACTCATCCTAGGTGACCTTAACGTCATTTGGCTTGGTACCACTGCCTCCCATATCAGGGACTCCTTCGCTGCCCTGGACATGTCCCAGTTAATCGCCCAGCCCACTAGATTCAACCGGACAAGTGGCTTCAGCACCTCCTAGACATAATACTATCGAATCGCTCTCATAAAATCTTGGATATCAACGCCCTCCCGACTCACTTAGTGATCACTCACCTGTTCTCTGTGTCTGGTCATCCTTTATGCTGAAACTTGTGTCCCAGGCCACCTGCGCTGGGGCCACGCCCGGGTCTCAGAAAGCAGCGACTTACAAATATCTAGGCATCACTTTCAACTCGGCTCTCACCTTCCACACCCACATCAATGCCCTATCCTCTGCCATAAATTCCTGATAGGCCTACTATACCGCCATAGAAATTGTCTCCCCATGTTGCTCTCTGGCTGGCCATCACCTCTTCCGTCCTGTTGCTAGTGTGGACTATGGCTTGCCCATTTATGCTGCAGTGGATAATACCGCCTTGACTAAAATCCAGCTCAATCAATAAGGCTTGCAGGCTCCTGACTGGAGCCCCTAGCCGCACTCACACTTGCCTGCTCTACTCCACCACCAACCTGCTCACCTTTGAGGAGCATCTGCGCTACCAGACCTGCCTACTCACCAAAAAATTACTTCTAGGGCTCTCCCCCGGGGGTCTCTGCTTCCTTATAGAATGCGTCCTCGTCTGTTGCCACCGGTAGCTCTGTCAAGGCCACCTTTCTGGTACCCAGAACCAAGACCTCGCTAGCCCTGAGGTTCTTCCATTATTGACCCCCTGCTTGGTTCAACTTCCTCCCACCCTGCATCACAGACATTGCCAAAATTGGTCCCTTCAAAATCACCCTCCGGAACCATCTCTTTGACGCTTGTTGCTGTAGATGCACCTAATTAATCCCACTGTGGGATCCTCCTGTCAGGCCTCCTGACTTGACAATGTCCTCTGACAGTCTCACCCTCCCTCCCTCCCACCCCACTCCCATCCCTACCTCCACTCTCTCCAGGTATTATCCAGGTATGTCCAGGGCTGTACCCCAGTGTAAGCCTTGGGTACCTTGTATTTGACTGTAACCTATTATAAGTAACTTTATTATGTAACCTATGTGTGCTCTATGTTTAATGTTCTGAACCTGAACTGTTCTCACTGTTGTAACCACACTATGTAACTCTGTGTACCCCCCCCCCCGGCAACAAGGTGCCTTTGTAAATGAGTCCATGACTCAAAGGTTGTAAATCCGACTTTTCTAATAAATAAATAAATGTCTTTTAAGAACACAACTGTTTTTCTAAAATTAGATTAAGCAGAGAATCCTGTATTCTGTGCTACCATGAGGCAATCATTTATGGAGGTAGTGTGGTATAGTGGTTAGGCACAAGCTTGGGAACTAGGTGGCAGGTTCAAACTCAGCAGTACCAGCTATTCACTATGTGTCCTTCAGTGAGTTACTTTACCTCCCAGTGCTCCAGTCCACCTAGCTGGTAAAATATATAGATGTAGGATTCCACTGGAAACCAGACATTACATCTTTGTTGGGCTATCCTGGGAAAATACATTGTAAAAGAAAGCAAAGTTTCAGAGAAATATAAGATTACACATAGCACACAAGTGCAAAGCATCATGGGTATTATATGCAGATCAGCATGAAGCAGTCTAGCTCATTCAAGAGCAGCTGACACCTAAAAAGACTTCAGAAAACATACTATTAGATACTGTTCAGCTTGCATTTCATATGTATTTTATAGATTTCTCCTCCGTATTTATTACTAAGGAAATCTGCATGGATACATCATCTTTATCTCTTAGAGTTCATCTGCCTGTATAGCTTACTTCCTACTTCAGATCATAATCCTGTGTTGTGACATCACAATCTATTGCCGTGGGAGTAACTGTGATGTCAGAAGCAGTGCATTGTGACCTCAGGTAAGGAGAAAGTAATGGGAATAGATGAACTCTTCAGCAGCAAAGATCCTGTTTTCATGAAAATGACTTCAGTAATAAATAGCGAAGAGGAGAAATACAGAACTAATGTGAAATACAAGTTAGACTGTGTCTAAATATTATGTTTTGTGAAAGTTCTCCTGAAGGCAACAGCTGCTCTTTAAGTGAAATGTCTGTCGATTTCATTTGCAAGTACACACATTACTGTACTTCCATTCCTCCCCCTTAACCTAACTACAATGAGGTCAAAAATACTGACTTTGTAGTGCCAGGCAAGGACAAAGAAGGTAGTCTAATTGTTTCCTAATAAGGCTGGTTGTTTCTGGTTTCACTTGGTCTACAGTATATTTTTTGGCAAGAGCAACTGGAAAGCATATTCCGTAACATAGGCCGGTCAGGTAGTCTCCTTGACTGTCCTGAAAGGATCTGCTGTGCAAAAAGTTAGTTTCCTGCAAACAGTGAAATATTTCAAATTCACGGATTTCAGAAGGTTTACATTTTGGAGAGTTTTAATTTACTGTATTGTGAAACTGCTTTGCATCCGTGCAAATGGTGCTAACCTGCATTAAAAGTAATGGTGACCGATTAAAGTGGATTGTAGCGACAAGGAACCTTAGAACTGGGCTGCAACTAGTTGGCTGAAGTAAGTTTTTGTCAGACTTCTTGCCAGGTACAGGAGATTTTTTAATTAATGTCAGTCAACCAGATGTGATTGGCTAGAATTAATAACGTGGCTAAAAATAACTATGCCTTCACTCCCTGTTTCTCTTGCAGTAGGCCTGTGTATTGTCGAAGAACAGCACTATGGGAGTCATGGGAAAGGTAATGAACAGGGCAAACTGAAGACAGTGATGTGCAGTTGAACAAATGCTTTGTGTTTCCCCCCCCGCTTATGTAACACACGTTTTCACTTCGAGGGGAGTGTTTAAACACAGAACGACTGATTTTTTGTTTTGTTTATTGCTTTGACGGTGACTACTGCCCTGATATATAATCTAATCTAGAAATACAGTTTTAAACTAATTCCTTGAGTTCTCAGTCTCATTCTGATTGGAAAAAGGCTCATCTGATTTGCTGTGCATTTTCTCTTCCTCTGTAGAGGATCAGTTTTATCCATTTACGCTCTGGTCCCCAGACAAACACACTCTGGTGTAAATGAAAGGAGAGCCCTTAGTCCATGCAGTAGTATCCTCTGTGATTTAAAAACATAACCTCTCTCAACTCGTTCTGATTTTGCCTCAGGATTTTCCTTTGTGCTTCCTAAAATGTTTGTCCATGGCTGAACAGTGGGGTTATGGCACAAAATGATGTCAGACATCGAAGTTGCAGACATGTTCTTCAGAAGATGCATTTAACACTAAGCCCCATATTCTGCCAGCTTCCTGAGTGGAAAGGAAATTATTTTTAAGCTATGACCCTGATTTTAGTCCTTCCTCCCAGATTTTTGAAAGCCATGTCCCTGATTTATGAATCAGGAGGTTCAGAAGTATGGTTTAAAAATCTGCATGATAGCGGCATTATCCTTAAGAAACATCTGGTTTTAGATAACTTTGTTAATGTATACAACAGCACCAGTTCTATTGTCTTTTGTTCAGTTACAGACTTTGTAGAAGAAAGTGCTTCATCAGCCTTGGGTAAAATTTTGTAGTATTTCCTTTAAGCAAGCCAGCTGCTGATTTGAATGTGTGCCAGATCCTGAGAATTCTAATTTAGATCAGATGGATTGACCTAACGTGGGAAGGAAAAGGAGCAGCAAAAGGCTGAAAATGTCCTTCATCGTATCACTGTAGCATGATAACAGCAATTGTTCTCTTACTTGGAGGTTGACAGCTTACAACTTTTAGAAATAGGAAGGAGATAACTAGCATAGGTGGGGTGTATGTTAGCAATAGCCATGACACGGTGTGGACTAAAGGACTTTAATTCGTGCCCCAAAGGAGTGAGGCATGAGGCTGAAGTCCGAGTATCCTTACACCTCTGTGAAGCGCATTGAGTTCCTTTAATGTACTCTCTAGAGTGGCATATGGTGCTCATAAAATGTCCTGTTGCCATTTTGTATTATATGTAGGGAAATATTTTCAGGCTCGAATCTTAACGTATTCTGGCACATTTTGGGTACTAAATTTCATACCAGAATACCAGAATTGAGTCCTAGTGTCTGCCTGAATTACCAGAATTTTTTGAGCATTAGACTCCAACAGCGGGGGCCCAGTCTGTGTGTTGGTGCTAGCCCCCAGTACTGTGGGACACTGGGGAACCCACTCCCAGTGTCCTGTAATCCCTTCAGTATAACAAAAAGAAAACAGTCCCCCAACGTCTTTTTTTCCTGCAAAAAGAAAATGGTCCCTCATCGTCTTCCCTGTCCCCCTCCCAATCCCAACCCTCCCACTGAGCAATCCACCACCCCACCCTTGCCCTGTACTTACCATCCAAGGTCAGCAGCTGTCATCTTCTGTGGACCGGGACATGTCTGCATTCTTCAAAGCCGAACCGCAAACTGAAGAATCAAGGTACATGCCGTATAATGGCTATCAATGGCATTTTCAACTTATGTTGATATCTTGGCCATTTTTTCAATATTTTTGCACCAGATTTTCAGCATGGGGTTTTTGGCACCCCATCTCATGAACACTGGCACCGTCGTTTGTTACTCGGTCCCGAAAGGTGATTTTGCAGTCGCTGTCGAGTAACGTGCGGTCGTTGAAATTTTTCTACGCATGCTCGTAACTTTGGCAATTTTTAATATTTTCACTCCAAATTCAAAACATTGCCATTTTTTCACACCCCCTCATGAACAGTACAGCTGTCATTCTTCACATCCTGCCCAAATGTTTTGCACCTGTGGCACAGAATGGCGCGTTGTTGTCAGTAAAATCACCTTCGGGCCCAATGAAAGAAATTACAGTGGCACTTTTTTTTTTTTTTTTTTAATCGTGATCCATTTTATCGCCTTTCTGCGGCGAGACCGCTTGGGACATCCAGCTGCCCTGCCCACCGGAGAGCTGGTAGCTCATACCGGCACCCAGGAGGGTCCGGATGGCCGCCCTGCTGTCCCACCGAGTGCCCCTCTGCCACTCCTAGCCAGGACAGCCCCAGATCCTCCCGACGGACTCCTCACAAGTCCTCCGTAGTGCAGGGCACGGCATCAAGCAGCATGGTCGCACCCAGCCACTTTTCCTCTGCCTTTCTGTCCCTCGGAGATGCAGATACGGGCGACGCCAGGCTGCATGCGACATCCACTGTATTATCCTTCATATCTGTATTTTTAAACACATAACCATCCTGATGTGGTCGACTTGATACCTATAACTAACCTAATTTCTTGCCAGTTGATCTTTTACCATAAACTCCTTAATAAGATTATACTTTGCCAATTTAGCCCGTATAAGTATTCTCATTTCTATGTTTCAGCATTCCTGTTATAAAATTGTAGGCAGCAATACCCCAGCTGAGATTAACCTTTCCTTTCTACTTCACTTAATTTAGGTAAACCTTTTATGCCTTTATCAATATTAAAAACTTTATTATCTTTACTTCTATCCTTACTGTAATTTACCCTGTTTTTGGCATGCTGTTTTATTGGTCTTTCTTGCTCTTTCTCAGTTCTATTTAATACTATATTCCTTGTTTTATTCCTCTTATTCCTTTGCCATTTCTGCAGATCTCTTTTAACTTGTCCAGGATCTTTAGTATTTATAGATACCCTATTTTGTTATAACTCCAATTTCCTTTGCTCCAATTCACCAATTAATAGATCTGTTTCTCTTCTTTATCTATTGCCAATTTCCTCAGTTATCATCTGGATAGATTTTGTTTTATGTTTTTTTACCTTGTCACTCACTATATCAGACATTTTCTGCTTGTGTCCTTTTCCTTCTATGGCTGTGGTACTTCTTAATTCCTTATCCCCATCAGGGACATAACCACTTTGTAGTCTTCTCTTGACCACACCCTCCATCATTAAACCATTATCCTCTCTCCCCAATTCACTATGGTTCATACCATCCATCCTCTTTTCCTCCCCAGTTTGCAGATGGTTGAAAGGATGAAAATCAAAGAATAGATGAAAGAGAGTGATCAATTCCAGTAATTGAGCATTACCAAATACAATCTCTTTTTTGACCTCCTCTAATTTAGTTGTTATCTCCTTTCTCCATTCTAACTTTTTGCATTTATTCATGAGATCAACTTTTTCTGCTCTTAAGACACAGGAAGTTAACCCTTCCATATGTGCCAGAGTATTTACTATTTGATGCTATTTAACTTTCGGGGTTATGTAAGGTGTCAAAAAGGACTCAAATCTTTGTAAAAAAGATTTGTTTTTGCTAAAGTGTTAACTAACCTGTAAATCAATCTGTTTTGCAAACTTAACAGCCTCTGTGTCTGCTTTAAGGACACTTTCTTGTCTTAGATCCAGACTAACCATGTTCTCATTATACTCTCGATCAGCTCTATTATCATCCATTGCCATGTTATCATCCTCCAACATAACCACACTAGAGGCATTATCAATTGAGTCCTTATTAAAGGGCCTTGGAAAGGGAGACAAGTAAGCTGTTGATTAACTAGAATCAGCAGCTTATCCATCAGATAAGGAAATGGGCAGACTGAGAGGGCCAAGCAGTCCTTATCTGCCATCAAATTCTATGTTTTTATTATAATGCCTAATTTCTGGTTGCTTTATCAGGAGCGTTTAGATCAGATATGTGTAGGTCGGGACCTGTCATATCAATTTATTTCCTTGAATCATTTTCTACAGTATGACATTGTAAATTATCCTCCAGCCTTCTAATTTCCTTTAATAATGGACAAGTTCTCTCAATCTCAACTCACTTGACTTAGCAGGAGACAATGTTAATTTTGGTTAAACACTTTAACTATCATTTTATTACCTCTTAACTTAATTTGATTACAATTAGAGTGTAGCAACTGAGTTATCTTTTGATCAAAATGAGATTTAAGTGATTTAACAGCACATTTTTTCCTTTAGCCTTAGTCGTCTTACGACAATATGTCCTTAGTTCTTTAGATTGCATTATCACTTCTATAGCACAATACTTTAAAGCTATTCTTTCTATGCGGGGGACACACAGAGCACACAAAATTAACCAAGAAATAAAAATCCTGATTTCTTCAATGATTTCAGACTTCCGTCTTTCCTGTATATATATTTTCTTCTTGTTTCTGCATGCACAGAGGAACACATCTTTAACACCTTTATCACCTTTTCAATTGATAAGTTTTATGGGGCCTTCAAAGTAAAGCTAAAGGCTAACTACTCTGAAATAAATTAAAACAACGATTTAAGCATGCAATATCCAAACAAAACAAAAGAAAAACCAAACACCAAACTTGACTCTACAATAATAACATTAGTAAAATAATTTGTTCAGAAAACTATCCTGCATTGATAACATATTACTCAAAGAAATAACCAACACTAAGTGTGCAATACTTACTTCACCATTATTGGATTAGCAAGTACCACTCAGGTACCAATTCTTCAAAAGAAAGAATACATACCAAACAAGCTAAAGTCCACTCAAACAGCAGGATTATACTCCAAATGATGATACTTCTGATACATTTGTGCTATAATATAATATTGAAAAACTGTAAGACTCAGAAATCAAAGGTGAAACACATTACACATTACATCATAAGTGACAAGGATTTACCTTTCATAGAAGCAAGATGACATAAAACAGAATCTTAGAAACATGGAGTGCCACAATCATGTCTTTCCCCAAGCTGTATGTGAGTAGATCTTTACCTTCACCAACATGCACACTTTTATCTACCCTGCACACGTGATTCAGCCACTTATCCTAAGCTGTCGGCAACTAATGGCGGAAACCAAAACCCAGAGCAAAAATACAGCTTGAAAACAAACAAAAAATCTAAATGTAGAAAACCAAAATCCTCCTAATTCCAATAGGAAACAATATGTTCAATTAGTTACAACTAGCAACTTCACTGTAGTCCATCCGATCAGGCCAAATACAAACAGCGCTTTTAGGTTGGAGAATTTTCAGCCAGTTCTAACTCCCTCACATCTATTCAAATAACTAAAATAAGTAAGTTAACATTAAGTTGGAAACTAAAACTATGAGATTTAAGGAGGTGGAAAACATGTAGCATGGAATCCAGACAATGCTGGATCCTGACAGCCAAATTCGGTAGCCATTACTGTTCACAGAATGTCGCAGAATATCTGTAGCCCATGTATTCGCAGAGGTTCAAGTTTTCACAAAGGACGGATACAGATTTTTAAGGTTTCATTATTTCACTGAGTGCGTGGCCATATACCAGATGCCTGTGTGCCTATATGCCTTCCCAGGTGTTAGAAATACTAGACAAACAAGTCTAAAACTGTTTAAAAATTATCCACTAAAGTGTTAAAAAGTAAAAAGTAAAAATGCATTTGCCCCACAGTTTTATATCTGAGCCAAACCACCTCCTCTTGGTATGTAGGAAGCAAAAATCAACATTTAGCACTCAAAGTTTCACAATTTCCCATTCTTCAGCAGCGTTCTCCAGCAGCGTTCAATAATCCGTAGCTCCCAGCTTTTCAAAGTAAAATTCAGAAACACAGAATATAGATACAAAATGTAGAAAGTGGAGAAATGACCATGAAATGAGGATAAAGACAAAAGTTGGATATCAACCAACAAGCTACCGTCAACCAGTTTCAAGCGTTACAGCTTTTACAGCTTACAGCTCTTTCTTTGTCCTTTATCCTTTATCCTTCAGGCTTGCCAGTCAGGCTTCAGGCCTTTCTGAAGAGCCCCCTTGTCCTCAGAATGCAGCAGCCACTGAATGCCTTCCTCCTGCAGGGAACAAGAAACAGTCTGAAAGGCTTTTGCTGGCCAGAAAGGAACACAAGAAAATCCGGTAAGATGTACAATTATGTTTGCAGTGGCATGCCTTTACAAAGATAGTCTGATCCATAATTGTACAACCTGCTCTGTCACTTCTCCTCAGCTTCGCAGCGTGCAGCTCCTCACCAAGGTGTTGTTGTGACTTTGTGTCTGCATCTCTTCTTGATTGTACAGTGCAATCTAAATATGTCTGTGCTTTTGCATCTGTTTAGTGTCCAATCTCCATCTGCAAGCCACAGTTGTTGTTTTTTTTGGCTTCACATTCACCGGCCCAGACTGAAAGTTCAGAAATCTAAATTTGTTTAGAATTTTCTTGGTGATCCCCAAAATGCCTGCAAAGAGATATGCAAGCAAAGCTGTTTCTGGCAATGGCACTGCTGTCAGTGGCAAGATTGTCCTTGGGTGTGGTAGTATGCAAAGTGCATAGCTGATGTCAATAAAGGGATTCTTCATCAATGTTTTTGCAGTGCAATCTGTAGCTTCTCTCATAGTTGGAGGAGATGATGTTGTCCCAACTGGTGATGTTAGTGCAGTTTCTGCTGGCATGAGTATTGCTACCTTAAGTTCTACTTCTGACCAGTTAACCATTTCAAAAATATAATTGAGTCTAAAGCTATGACTCACAATACAGATGATGTCATACTCCTGTTAACATCTCCATAGTAGTTGAACACGATTCTGATCCCAGCGATGATAGCAATGATAACTCACAATGTCACATTTCTCCCAGCACTGTTGAGGTCATGCCTTTGCCATCCAATGATTCAAAGTGGTGTAAAATATCAGGTGATGATGATGATGATGCTGTGGTTGTAATATGTTCTCAACATGGCAGCATCCAAGCTGAAAATGTGGATGCGGATGATGTTGATGAATATGATGATGATGTCAGTGACCTCTGTTGGGAACCAGAGAAAAGAAAGTCAAGGTGGCTGTGTCTGGGTCTGTTGGTGTTAAACTCCTCTCCAAAAAGTTGTGATTTAGTGGTTCCTGTTGATGATAATGATGATGACTCAGTAATAATCATAGTGTAGTGGGCTCAGTTGGAGTCCAAGTGTGTCCAGCCTGAAAATCATGTGGCATATTCCCTATTTCAGGGGTTAAAACCAGAGTCCAATATGCAGCATCAGGGACATGTTAAAAGTAGGGATCACAATCCCTTGTTTGGGATTTTTGTCCAGTTGCAAATGATCGTCAGTTGAAATTTTCCAGCTTTCCATATGTGTGTGTGTGTGTGTGTGCTGAGGTAAAAAGGGAGTCATCTGGGCATGGGGGGCCAGCATACACATCTTAAGAACAGGCGCATGGCACTGTGGACACAGCACCAGATGGCAGCTAATGCCATAGTGGGGTGTTCACTCTCATCATCATCCTTACTGAGCATATTATCCCCTTCCATGAGTGTAAGACCAAGTAGGAATGTCTGCAGTAGTGATGAAATAACACCAGAGGATTACTACAGGCATGATGAGGGGGAGGATTATGATTTAGAAATCTTGTCAAATGGTGGTCAGAGCAGCAGTGGTGGTCAATGCGGTATGTTTAGGGCAAGTGTTACATCAACCACTGTACGTAAAATGGAGAAAATAACTTAATTTGTGGACTTGTCACCAGTTCACTCCTCTTCATCACACATCCATACCCCAGCCCTGGCCATTCACAGAGCTGAGCCATTTGTCATTTTCACATCCCATGCAAAACGTGTAAGTCAGCCCACGATGGAGAGTGTTTTTGCCCATAACCTCCTGTCTGCCTGCCTGAAGCATGTAACCTACACTGTGTAATCCATGTGATGTGTGTGTGCTGCCTGTGAATTCTCACTCCACCTTAAAGTGGAATAAGGAGGAGTGCACAACATGAAGTCGTAATTACAATGCAAAGTGGTGAAGTGAGTGATTAAAATGGGCACTCCACATAGCGGAAAATTAACATGAAGTGACCACTTCATGGGCACTTCACCAGTGAAATTTAAATTCCTGCATCTCAACTAGTGAGAGCAGCTGCCATGGCTCGACAGGATGAGCCACTGGCAGCAAAAGAGGCAGGCAGTGTGTTTGGGACGGGTTTTTGATTCCTGGTCCCAGACACATGGATTTATTAATTGTTCACACTTTGTGCAACTATAACTGTTAACCTCCCCTGGAGTTAGTTATTTTTATTGGGAGATTTGGAGGCACTGCCCCCTGTAATGGGGGTGAGGGTGGCAGAGATCCGTGCAAAACAAAGACTTATGCTGCTGGCAATGTATTGCACTGTTTTGGCAGTGTGGTATATTGCTGCGGCATAATGTCTTGCAACATTATGACCCCATGTTGTTCTTTCTTATGTGCTACTTGTACAACATGTTTACAATAGTATCACTCAGTGATCATGTGGTGTTCTTAGTAGAGTAAAAGTTTTGTTTGTATTTGAAATAATTGTTAAATGTTATTGTTCTTGTTTCTAAATATCTATATTTACATTTTGTAAAACCAGATGCTTATCTCATATGCAGCTCAATTTATGCTCCTGTGTTTCATAGGACCGCCTTTGTTGAGGGGTTGAGCAGGAATTTTCTAAGTGCAGTTATTCTACTTCAGCATGACAGCTGCAATGTCCTTCTGTTTTTGTCTAGTTTTATTTTTCTTTCACTTGTTTTTTTTTTTTGCCCACTCCAGAAACATTGTTCTAGTTTGGGCCAATTTGAATTTTTTTTTTTTTCAAATAAATATTTTTTTTTCAAACTTAACTGCTTGTGATTTTGTCTGTCTTCATATCACATTACAATCTGAACTACATTTAAAATGTTGTTTTTCTGTAGCATTTACAAATGTTACTATTAATGTGTGTGGCAAAATAATGTATTACACTTCTCTTACATGATTTCACACAGGTCATAATTTCTTAATGTATACTTTAAGAAACAATGTGACATAGTACAAAAATACAGCTAGTATCTTAGAGTATGGAAATATTAACAGTACAGGAGCGAATCAATATTGGGTGGCCAACTGTGCATGAAGGCTGTGTCCTATCAGAGATGCCATGACATTCTGTATCACCTTGAGATGAAAGCTTGACACATCATTGTGAATTAGAAGTACATTATAAAATGGGTAAGACCAAACTTGCAACCTGATTGGCTAACAGGTACCAGTAGCCGTGTCCTTATCAGCTGATATACATGGCACAGCTGGTACTCTTATGCCAAGCAGGACACACTGCATCCACAGATCAATGCATGTCACTTCACAAAAGATTTTGTTGTTGTGCTTTAGTCTCTGTTCCATCTCCCACCCGCCGTCATTTGCCATGTCACAACACTGAACTCATTGTCAAAATGATTGTATCTGCCTCCTCATCATTTTAAATACAGCATTTATGATAAATAACACTGATCTCTGCTTCACCTATATCATTTCTGTCACGTCTCTTCAAACAACTTGCTTCCAATCCGCCAGCGTCCCGCTGCGCTGTCACTATGCAACATTACATTTAAATCACTTGAAAATTGCCTCTACTATAAAACATTTAAATAATTAAGAGCCTTCATTCTTTTTAAAAAATGAAACGACTCTTTTCAAATGGCACGATTAGTTCAGCAAAGCACTAGTAAAGAAAACTGCTGTCTACAGCAGCCGACCTGCGACATACTCGCTCCCACTTGGTCTCATTCAAATTAACCACGTAGTCTATCATATAGCAAGAAAAAGAAAGAAGGCTTACAGCACGCGGGACGCTGGCCGGATTGGAAGCAAGTTCTTTGAAGAGACATGACAGAAATGATGTTAGTGAAGTGGAGGTCAGTGTTATTTATCACAAATGCTGTATTTAAAATGATGAGGAGGCAGATACAGTAATTTTCGGCGATGAATTCAGTGTTGTGATGGGGTGGGCGAGTGAGCAGGTGGGAGATGCAACAGGACTAGAGCACAATAACAGAAAAGCAAGAAATACTGAAAGTAAAACAAAAAAATAAAGTAAACTAAACGTACTTTGCTTGATTTTCTGTGTGTGTGTCTGTGTGTCTGTGTGTGTGTGTGGGGAGCAGACACTGCGTTTACTAAAATTGTCCACATCAGTCAGCACAAACTGCCAGCTTGCTCTTACATCCCTTACAATGAAACCACCCTCTCCCTCTGTGTGAAATGGATCCTATGTTCCTAAGCACTATATGACCTTTTATTTAAAACAAGTAGTTAACACTTTTAATCCAATGTCATTTAACTGTTCAGTGATTGCTAATGAATCAACTTAGGAACTATTTTATCTTATTTTAAGACTGTTGTCAAATAAATGTGTTCAACTAAAACTACACAACTCTGTTTCTACTTTTATTTACAAAATACAGTGCCCATTTATAAGTGAATAAGACACTCCACAGGTGTGGTTTATGGCTTGATAAGAGCACTTCCCAGGTGCTAAAGTCACTCAGCCAAGTGCCTCATGCCTCATTACACACCTGGGGCATGCTTTATCAAGCCATAAACCACACCTTGTCATGTCTTATTCTCATATATGGTACAACACAGTCCTTGTACATAAAATTGGCTTAGCTGTATTTTATCTGTTTTATAACATTATGTCACATGTGCATTGACATTCTTTGCTTTCAAAGTCAACTAACTTGTAGATGGTGTACAGGTTTTAGAGTGCTGTTGTGCCATAGAAGGGTACAATCATGTTGCATGAACTTTGACCTAAGAAACAACAGCATTTTGAAATGTCTGTAATATAATACACAACACTGATTCAGTGTACAGTGTTGCTTAATATTGTATTAAAAACAAATCATATTATGAAAATTATTTCTTCAGCTTTTTTATGTCTCATAGCTAAATTATCAAAAACAAAATATATTTATGGTGAAAAAGATTCTCAAATGCATCAGTTAGCACACATATCACCACTTCTGTTTATCTAATTAGTGCACACAGAATAATATTGTGGAGACAATTTTCATATATTCCACTCACAAATTAGATTTTTTAAACAAACCAAATCCTTTTTCGCAAATTGCAAAAAATTGCAATATAGAATTGTGTTTTGCAATTTTCGAAAAAGGATTGTTCTTTTACTGCAACTCTCAACAAAGGAATCACAACACAGGTTCTTTTTTCATGGTTTGCAAACAATAATTTGCCTTATCACAAATTGTGAAAAAAGCAACTACAGAAAACTATTCAATTTTGCAATTTGTGAAAAAAAATAATAGTAGAAGAGGTGTTTCTTTGTTACCAGAGAGATTAAAAATGCTCTCTGTGTCTGGTGTGCAACTACATGTGTGTGAAGGCCTTGTCACAGAGATGTCCCTTTTCATGTGCCTAAAGGCTACTGTACACTCACACATACAAATAGGAATGTCATTATAGAGTTATTGGAGCAGTAGCCCTATGGGTGCATGACACTGCAGAGTTCGGATGGCCCTGTGCTGGCACACTCAAATATGTATAGGCTCCAATTGTTATTAAGGATACAATTACAGTGTGTTAAAAAGTATGGATAGTTAAATGCACGGGACCTAGAGGGCCCTGTGCTCTGAAAATTGAATAATTTTATCATTATACTATTTCAAAAAGGAAAGAAATTCATTGCAAAAAAAACTTTAGTTATGCATCAGTTAGGGTTCATATTACAGTAACAAAACTGTGGAAATGCGGTGTTAGGATTTCCAACCCTAACTCCACATTCCCCCTCCACAAACAGTGGAATGGGCAAGGCAACACAAATAAGCAGAGACAGCCATTATCAGGTAAGACAAATAACATACAACTCTCTGAACATAACACAAGAGACATACATCATCATGGTACATCAACTGTATGAGGTCTACTGCAATGCCAGTGACATGGGGTATGCCCACATGCTGGGCACCATCACTACAACAAAGAATTAATCAACACCTGGCTGTTGAGCATTGAAGATGACAAATGAACATGTACCAGTTAAGTTAAAACTGACAGTTGAAAAAACTCCTTGTTGAATACAAAACTAGGTCTATGGAACACTTATGTTTTAAACTGAAAGTGTCACAAAAATGTTGGATAGGCATCTTTTATTATTGAATTAGTAGTTTTGGGAATTTATTACCTCAGAACATCAGACTCTGACAAAATATAAATCTTTAGCAACAACTCTAAGAAATCATATTACAGTACTGGTATAACCTCGGTTATCCAAACATTAAAAATCCAAAAGCCTTAGTTAACTGATACTAGTCTGAGTCCCCCACTCTTATCAATGAAGTGACAATGAGCTGTTTGTTGTTTGTGGCTATAGCTGTATTGTGGCTACATTACAGTACCTGTGCTTATGCAGTAAGTGATTTAGTGCAGTAATAGCTAATTAAGTTAATACCTCACTAATCACTGTTGCATTCACATTCAAAACCCACCTCTTTACACATAATCACCATCTTACAGTTTGAGACTGAAGACTATGGCTAAGCAAAAAACATTCTGTTCTGGACATTAATCAGAAACTGTGAGAGCTTGAAGCACTCAATTATGGTGACAAGCTTGTTGATGTGGCCAAGAGGTTTGGCAACAGGACTTCAACGGTGTTTGACATTAGGAAAGCAAAAGACAAAATCAGAGATTTTGCCACATCGATGGACAGTGGAAAGAGTGCTGACACCAGAAAAACTATGCACACCTGTCGAGATGAAAATCTTGACATGGCAGTTTATTTGTGGTTTCTGCAGAATCGCAGCAAGGGTACACCAATTTCTGGGACTTTGATAAAAGAAAAAGCTTGCCACTTCTATAGGCAGCTGGGTGTTGACTTCACCTTTGTTGCAAGTGAGGGATGGTTAAATACATTTAAGCACTGTTATGGAATCTGGCAATTATCGATTGCCGGTGAGAGCCTTTCATCTGCTGTGGAATCCATCGAGCCATTCAGAAAAAAAATGAAAGAGCTGATAATTAGAGAATCGCTGATTGAAGAACAAATTTACAATGCAGACGAAACAGGGAGCTACTGGAAACTGCTCCTGAAAATACACTGGCCACTGGCAATGAAAACATGCCCTGGCTTTAAAAAGAACAAGGGCACCTGAGGTTGCTTGTCTGTGATAATGTCACTGGTAATCATACATTACCCTCCTTGTCATTGGGAAGTTTAAAAATCCCATGTTTCAAACATATTAACTTGGGGAATCTACCTGTCCTCAACAGGGCACAAAGAAGTGCCTGGATGTCCTTGGATATCTTTAAAGAATGGTTATTTTCATTTTTTGTGCCATTGGTGAAAGCGCACCTGAGAACGATTGGGCACCAGTCATGAGCTATGCTGCTAATTGACAATGCTAGTACACATCCAGGCACTGACAGGTTACTACAGAGGATGGTAGCATTTGGTGTGAATTTTTGCCACAAAACACTACTGCAAAAATACAGTCTATGGACCAAAGAATACTAGTGACACTGAAAAGGTTGCATTGTGGTAAGCATTTATCCAGTGAGCTGAATGAGGAAAATGATGAAATGTCCCTCTGTGAGATTTTTGAAGCACTAACAATTAAGGACGTTGTTTACATGTTGGCCGAAAGTTAGACTGAAATTAGAAAGGATACCATGGCAAAGTGCAGGGCAAAGTCTGGTCTCCTGTCCGATGACTCACATCCTTCAACAGCTGCTGCTTCTCCACTCGATCAGGAGACTGAAGTACAAAATGCATTGGAAGCATTAGCTGAGGAGAATGACATTGATGCAAATAAGTGGAGTGTCAGGATGAAGAAATTGCTCCTGAACTTATGACAGACTCCTAAATTGTGGGTCAGATTCAAGAGGCAACTCAGGATGCAAGGCAACTTGCATCCAAAAATATGGTGGTAGCACTTGCGTCCTGAGTTGCATCTTGTTGTGTTTCACAAAGACAGCCTGTGACATGCAGCAAGCAGCTGTACTGGGAGTACATATTGTACATATACCTGCTCAGTAAATGAGAGCTGCTGTCATTCACCAAGCACGAATATGTACAATATGTGCTCCCAGTACAGTTCAGTTGGTGGCTGCCCATGGTAGTGAGTGGAGGTTGTGCCAGTTGTCGGCGGGTATTGCAGTGGAATGGGGGTCTGCACTGTCTGGTGGGGGAGGGGACCAGTAGACTACCAGGGAGTTACAGGAGTGGACGGTGGGGAGGGACTATTAATATTAAGGGGACTGGGCTGTGATCCACACCTGACGGGATCAGGGGTGGGCATGGTGGGCAACACAGCTCCGTCTGTGGGTGCATCTGCAGCCTGCCCTGTTCCGTGGCTTGTAGCATACATGGGGGCTGTGCCCACCTTGCACAGATGCCGCAAGCCACAGGACACAGGCTCCTGGACCGTGTTTGCTTCTGCATCAGGCACAGGGTCCAGGATGCTGTCCATTGCCTCAAGCTGCAATTGTCGCAGCTTGTGGCAAACCCTTTGTGAATCCGCCCTGTGTCTGTAGTGCTGAATGCCAGAGATATGGAGGTGCTGGAAGATCAGAATGAGCAAGAAGATGTTGACACTCAAACAACATTTCCAACTGACAGTGAGGCAGCTGAGCACTTCAAACGGGGCCTGCTTTGGCTGGAAAATGTTCCAGATACTGACCCCTGCAAATCTTGCTTCTCAGCTATATAAGGCAAGAAAGATGCAGAACTATAAAATAAAAAACAAGAATCAACAACTATTTTAAACCAGTCTAGTTTACAGCTTAGTTAAATGACATTAAGAATTATGATTAAAGAATAAAATTTAATTTTTAAAATACTGTACAACAAATAAAGTGTAAAGTTTGGTAAAGCACTTTGTTTTTAACAGTGAGTCTTTTTGGAAGTGTGTGCTGTGCTACCTGCAATTTGCATCTGATTGCCTCTGACCATCTGACCCATAAATCAGTGCTCTCCCACTTAACTGAAACCCATCTCATCCGAACATATTTCATGTCTCCCAACAGTTTCAGATAAATGGGCTTCACTGTAGTATAGTACCATTGACATTTGCAAATGTTATGATTAGTAACGTACAGTATTTACTGCCTGCATGTATCACTATACGTTATCATTGCATATGTAATTTTTGAATAACTTAACAATGGTTGCCTAGGAAAATGGGACATTTTGTCCATAGGTTTTCATTTTAATAAATGAAATGAAATGCATTGAAATGTATTGAATTCAGAACAACAAGGATCTGAGCAAGCAATATATCCAACAGGGTGGGCGGTATTGGGCAACACCAGACTGCCCAGGGGCATAATGAGACCTGACACCACAGGCAGAGGGCCTTATAGCCCCTGGAAAGTCTGGTATTGCCCATACTGCCCACCCTGGAGGGTATTATTGTGCTTAGAAATTGGGCTACATGTGTAATTTTTTTATAGGATTAGAAAAAAAAAATTCTATAAAAATGACTACAAATGTATTTTTGTCCTTTTATTTAATAAAGTAGTCTCGGTATCTACTGTATTAGCCAGTAGAGGGATGTGTAGTGGTTGCTGCATATTTTTCTGGTCATAACCCCCTTCCCCGCACGCACACACATTTAGATCACGATCGGTTCACAAGTAAGGAAGTGAGAAGTGGCAGGGTTTCTTTTATACTTTTTTGGGTTTTTGAAGGCAGAGATTTATGTTGAGGCATTCTGTTCTGGACTGGGACAGCATTGTTGCACTTATTTATTTATTTATTTAGTAATCAGAATGACAACCTTTATGCTAAAAGCTCATTTACAAAGGATCGCACAAGAGTAGGGAAGGTACACAAGTTTGGAATCAGTAGCAGCTTAATAGGCATTGTCAAGAACATCTAATAGTAAGAGAAATGTGAACAGGAGAAATCAGTAAACATTAGCAATAGCATAACAATGTAGGATGCCATAGGCAAATAACAACACATAACCAAAACAAGGGTACATAGTCAATGGGGTTGGGTTCACATGTCATGCCATACAATTAAGTGCTTAAGTCAGAGTTAGGTGTTAGTTTGAGAAAAAAATCAGTGGTGGAAGCTAGGCAGGATCTTGTATTGGGAGGAAACCGGAGATGGATCTGTTCATCAGAACTGATACCAAAAGGTTACTAGGCTATAGCCAGAGGAGTCAGCCTAGGCATAGTAGTCAGAAAGGGTAGAGGGAACAAATCAGGATTAGGTAGGAGAAGAGGAATCAAAGGAAGGGGATGATGGTAGGCTCAAATGTGGGTGGTGTACAGAGGTCAATGGGTGAAGGTTTGTCAGGGAGAGTGTGAGAGGAGAAAGGTGAGCAGGCAGATGGGCAGACATGGGCAGGTGGTGAGCAAGGAGTTTTGTATCAAATTGTAGAGTGAAAGAAGAACCTTGGCAAGCCTAGGATTCTGTTACCTACTAGGCTAATAGTGGCTGTGGCAGCGTACAGGAAGGGAGATAGTCTTTAGGAGCATGGTTTTGGGAAACAGAGGCATGCTGGCTCATGGGTTAAGAGTGGCAATAGCAATGTACAGGAAGGTGGATAGAATTCCTTAGCTCAGACTTGAAAGGCCCAAGTTGGGTAAGGCTTGTGATGGCGGTTGGTAGCTCATTTATCCAAGCAGGGGCCCTGACAGCATAGGCTCATCTCCCCAAGGCAGTCCTTCTGAATGGAACAGCTAATGCATGTTTGGTAACACTTCTTTTGGCATGTTCAGCTGGGGCTGGACGGAATAAGGCTTGTATAGAGGGAGGTGCAAGTCCGAGTAGGGCCTCTCTGTCCCAAGATTCAGGCATGAAGCTTAATGCGATCCATAAGTAGGAGCCATTCAGTCCTTATGTACAGTTCATATGTATGCAATAGGTGGTCTGCTCCTAACACAAACCTACAGGCTTTATTTAAGGAGACGTGCACTTTGAGCAGGCTAGTTTCAGTGGTGGCCCCATAGACTACATTCCCATAGTCCAGGACTGGAAGGATTGTACTTCTGACTGCCTGTGTCTTGGCCTCTGGAGTAAGACAGAACTGGTGCCTGTACAGAGCCCCTAGTTTCCTATTGACCACCGTGGTAACATTGCATATATGTTCATTGAACAATAGGGACTTATCTATGGTGAGACCAAGATACCAGAAGGAGGTTACCTTCTCCAGGGTGGTGCAAGAGCTGCAGGTAATTGAGAAAGATGCGGTGGACCTCTTTTTTTGTCATCCGGCAAAGAGCATTGCCTTATTTTTTTTTTTTTACTTTTGAGCACCAGCATGCTGTCCTTGAACCATTCCTGTAGTAGGTTAAAGTTGTTCTACAACTCCTTAATCAGTGCTTCCTGGCAGGAGTTTTATGAGAATAGCACTGGGTCATCTGCATATAGCAGGATCTCAGGCGATGGGACAGGCATCAGGAGGTGGTTCAAAGATGCTGAAGAGGAGAGGAGAGGACCCAGTATTGATCCCTGGGGTACACCTACTGACACCTCACAGCTGTTGGAGGTAACACCATTAATTCAGACTTTTTGAGATTGCCTGGATAAATAGCTGGAGAACCATTGAACTGATCCAGGAGACAGCCCTAGGCCTCTTAACCTGTGAAGCAGCAGCTGGTGGTCCACGAGGTCAAAGGCTTTGGTTAGGTCTGAAAAAAAGCATTTCCGCAGACAGTGACCAGCATTTACCCTGCTCTGCTCCCTTCCAAGCTGTCTGCCATCTGCCCTGCACAAGTTATATATTGCTATATACTGCTGTATAGGGATATGGAGATTGTAGACTGCAGAAAAACTAAGCCTGCCTACTGTTATACCATGCATGCACAACAACATAGTTTTTCATTAGTGCTGCCAGCAAAGGGGGGTGCACCACTGTGCATGTGGTTAAGACTTTGTTTGTGGAGACATTAACTAGCATGGCACTAACAGATGGTTAGCACCTCCTCAAACATTTGAATATATCAGGACACCAGTATACCAGGTGCAAACACATTATTTGCATAGGTGACTGGATTGCTTTATCAGTCATCTGCTAACATGTTAGAGTCACAGTAACTGTGCCTTACAATAGGGCACTTTTACCCTTTCAGTGTTTCTCAAGTGCAAAACGTAGTTAGTACAGCTCTAACTCTGTTAGCACCGTGCTAATCACTGGAATATCCAGCCCACTGTGTTTTATTTATAATAATCCAGTAATGTCAGGCATAATATACAATGTAATCATTCACTGCCTCAAGCACAGTGTATGATGTTGCTAATGTTTTAACTTTTCTAAAGCAGAGTACACAAATCCAGGTAAATCCAGGTCCCCCAACTCAAATCACTTCTCCGTCGGAGTTTGCAGCTGCTCCTGGGATGAAACTGATGATGGTCAATATTCTAAGCCTGCTCAAAAAACTTGATCATCTTCAAGTTTGGGCAGCCCACACTGACCCAGATCTGATTATAATTACCGAGTCATGGCTAAAAAAGACCAACACTGATCCGCAAATTACTATACCAGGCTCAAGCTCTTTAGGGCTGATAGGGATTTTGAGGGGGGGGGGTTGTATACGCCAAATCAAAATTTGATGTTAGCAGCATTTCCTGTAAAACTAAGCCCAAGAAATACGAGATTGTCTCACTTAAACTTCATCTTTCATCCTCAGAATGCATCACAATCATTGGTGGCTATAGACCCCCGTCAGGAGGCACAGAAATTCTTAACTTGTTGAAATCCATAACTTTGGCTGCTAACACGGAAACAATAATCTTAGGGGACTTCAATATGGATTGGCTCACTGCTAAATCCCACTCCCTAAAAGCCATCTGTGATGAGCTGGGTCTTACACAGATAGTAACTGAACCCACAAGAATTAATGCTTCTAACTCTGCCAACAGCTCACTCTTAGATGTCATCTTAACTTCACATCCCCATAAAATTTCACATTCTGCAGTTTTCCATAACGACATGAGTGACCACAATATCACTGTATGTACAAGATTCCAATCTAAAACCCAGCAGCACCCTAAATTCAGAATGAAACGCTCATTCCGTGAATTCAACTCAGTAAACTTCCTAACCGATCTAGCTACGATCAGGTGTCAAGACCTATATCTTGCCAAATCTGCTGATGCCACTGTCTCTGTCCTAAATGACAACCTCACCACCCTAATTAACAAGCATGCTCCTCTTATTAAACTGAGGGTGCGGAAAATCTCACATCCGTGGTTCACCCAAGAGCCCAAATCTGTACTTACCAATAGAGACAAGCTATGGGCTAGGGACAGGCACACAAAGAACCCAGCAGACTGGCAGGCATTTAGAACTGCCAGAAATGTCTGTGTTAAAAGTGTACAAGTAAACTTCTACATCTCCACTCTGGAGCAGGCCAAAGGGAACTCCCAAAAAATCTGGAAGACACTGAGATCCATTGAAGACCATCCTGCTGCTTCCTCCCTTCCCACCAAGATTCTGGCCAAGGACGGGATGGTTAAAAATAAACTGCGAATCCTCGAAGAACTTAACCTTCACTTTGCCACTGCCGGGATAGCATTTGACTCCTCCCCATACGCTAGCCGAGTGAATAGCAACACTAACATAGAAACATAGAAACATAGACTTTGACGGCAGATAAGGACCGCTAGGCCCATCTAGTCTGCCCATTTTCCTACCTACAGGATAGGCCGCAGATCCTAGTCAACCAACAGCCTATATCTTCCTGCCCCCACAAGAATTGCCTTATGTCTGTCCCATGCATTCTTGAATTCTCCCACAGTGTTAGACCTCATTATTCCTCAGGAAGGCTGTTCCATGCATCCACTACCTCTCTGTGAAATAATACTCCTCACATTGCCCCTGAACCGCCTTCCTTCTATCTTTAAATTGTGTCCACTTGTTCTTGCAAGTCTCTTTTTCTGAAAGATGCTACCCTCTTGGACTTTGTTGATTCCCTTGAGGTACTTGAAAGTTTCTATCATGTCCCCCCTCTCCTTCTTTCCTCAAGGGTATACATATTAAGCTCCTTTAGTCTCTCCTCCATCTGCTTCTCTTGCAGACCCTGCACCATTTAGTTGCCCTCCTCTGGACTGCCTCTATCCTGTCTATGTCCTTATGGAGATGGGGTCTCCAGAACTGGACACAGTATTCCAGATGGGGTCTCACCAACTGTCTGTACAGAGGATAACAACTTCCTGTTTTCTGCTGCTGATGCCTCTCCCATACATCCCAGTATACCCCTGCCCTCCCTACTGCCTTCTCACATTGCTTGCTAACCTTAAGGTCATCTGATATGATTACCCCAGTTCCCTTTCCTGTTTTGTTGTGTTACTACCTCCACACCCATTGTGTATTCTTCCCTGGGTTCTTGTTTCCCAGGTGCATTATTTTGCACTTTTTGCATTGAATCCATGCCATCGTCTGACCATTCCTCCAACCTTGCCAAGTCCCTTTTCATCCTTTCCACACCTCCTTGTGTATCAACCCTGTTGAAGATCTTTGTGTCATCTGCAAAAGGCATACTTTTCCTTCCAGTCCTCTGCAATGTCACTGATGAAGACATTAAAAGGACTGACCCAATACTGAACTCCTGCGGCACCCCACTAGTAACCGCCTCTTTCTTCAGAGTGGACTCCATTTACAATTACCTTCTGTGTCCTGTTGTCCAGCCAATGTTTTACCTAGGCTACTACCCTGGGACCCACTCCCAGGCTGGTTAATTTGACTATCAATCTTTGTGTGAGACTGTGTCAAATGCCTTGCTAAAGTCTAGGTAGGCCATGTCCACAGCCCCTCCCTGGTCTACTACTTTGGTCACCCAGTCAAAGAAATCTATTAGATTCATCTGACATGACCTTCCCACTGTGAACCCATGCTGCCTTGGATCCTGTGCTCCACTGACCTCTAGGTACTCAACTATTCTTTCCTTCAGAAGTGACTCCATCACTTTCAGAGGTCAGACTGACAGGTCTGTAGTTTCCTGCTTCTGTCTTGGTCCCACTTTTGTGAAGGGAATCACATCCACCTTCCTCCAGTCCTCGGTACTCACACCATACTCCCATGATTTATTAAAAGAGTAACCAGTGGTTTCACTAGTTCCTTCCTTAATTTTTAGAATTCTGGGGTGAATTCCATCAGGACCCATTGCTTTGTCCACCTTCAGTTTTAGGAGTTCTTGCAGAACCCTTTCTTCTGTGAAAGGACTGGGATCGACCCCTATCAAGAGTGCTTCTGTTAATTGGATTAGGCACTTCCCTCCTCTTTGTGAATACTGAGCAGAAATATTTGTTCAGTATTCCTGCTTTTTCACTAGCCCAGATTCTACACATGCTACTCCACCTCATTCCTTCCAGTTGTGCCTGTTTAGCTACAAAGAAGTCGAAGACATAATTCTTAGCCTTGACACCAAGAAAAGTGCAGGGAGCAATGGCCTTGAATAATTTCTCTTGTGGTTAGGCTATGCCCAGCTCACAGACTCCATCCTTCACATCTTCAACCTCTCTGTAACCACAGCCACTGTTCCATCCTGCTGGAAATCTGCCCATGTTCTTCCTCTCTTCAAATCAGGAGATCCTTGTGACTTAAACAACTACTGTCCTATCTCTATCTTGCCCGTTCTTTCCAAGTGCTGGAAAAACTTATATACAACCAACTAAAAAATCACCTTGAAGCACACTCACTCCTAAACCCAGCCCAATCTGGCTTCAGGTCGAAGCACAGTACCATCTCAACCTTGGCTAAAGTCTCTAATGACTGGATCCATGACCTGTCTTGCCTACATAGGTGCCACTCCACTTACCTTACAGTGGTTTAACAGTTGTCTCACGGGAAAGATGCAAAAAGTCAAAGCTGATGGCCTACTATCTGCCCCCCTTCCAATTGCCAGAGAAGTCCTCAAGACTCCATCCTTGGACCAATCTTTTTCCCTGTGACATCAACAACCTTGACTGCCACATGAAGAACTCTAGCATACATTTCTTTGCGGACGATACGGTTTTGTATGCATCAGGCTTGTCCTTAACTGAAGTCATGGAAGCACTCCAAGCTGACTTTATCCAGTTAGAAAGCAACCTTATCAATGCCAAGCTTCTCTTAAATGCCAAAAAAACCAAGACAATGATTTTCTCGAGACTTGCCTTGTCTGGTGCCCTACCTACCCCACCTAAATACATCATAGTTACCTCCCTAGGTGAACCCTTGGAAGTCGTACCTAAATTTAAATATCTAGGTATGTGGATAGACAACAAGCTTTCCTTCAACAACGACATCGAGGATCTATCAAAGAGGCTTAAAGCACGCTTGGGTTTCTTCTTTAGAAATAGGACCCTCTTTTCTCTTGCGACCCACAAAAGATTTGTCCAAGCAACATTCCTTCCCTTGCTTGACTACGGAGATATTATCTTTGTCTCCTCCCAACCTTGAGCTTATCTTAACTGGACGTACTCTATCACCGTGCTCTTTGCTTCATTACTAACTCTGTGTACAGGACCCACCACTGTGATCTTTATGCAGCAGTTGGGTGGGCCTCTCTTGCTACCAGATGCCTCCTGCATGCTGGCATTTGGACCCTCAAATTATTACTCCACAAACTGGCTGTCTATTTAATGTCTCTCATACACATCTCGCATAGCGCCTACTCCCTAAGGAAATCCAACCTTATCCTATTAGATGTTCCCAGGACACATACCACAGCTGGCCAAAGAGCTGTCTCATATGCCCTCCCAAACATTTGGAACCAACTACAAGCTATGCTGAAGCTAACCAGCATCATATCAATTAACTCCTACAAAACACTAGCTATCTCTAAATTAAAAGACATATGTAGGTGCTTCTAGGCTCCCAACGCCAAGTCAACTTCCTAGGTACCAACTGGCCCTCTATTTATTAAGCCGAAATGTGTTGCATAATTTAGGGCAAGGTTAAAGCTGGAATGTACTGCATATATAGCATAAGGACTTATAGGTTCATAGGTAGAATACAAAGTTGAGGGACAAGCCCATTATAACTTGACCACCCATTAACTTGGGTGGTAATAATATTTATAGTCACCCATGTAATTGTCCAATTTTCTTTTAAACATACAGTATTAAAATTTTGACTATTTACAACTTCCTGCAGCAAAGAGTTCCATACAGGGATTATTCTCTGTGTTATGAAGGTTTTCCTTTTTGTTTTACAAGAAATGTCTTAATTTTGATGTTGTGTGATCGTGAGAGTTAATGGGGTTGCCCCATCTAAGCATAAAGTTTCAAATAGGGTCTCGTCTCTTGTTGCATGATAAATTAAACACAAGTCACCTCTGATTGACCTATATTCCAAAGAGTAAAGATTTAGTTTTTTAAGTCTGTCTACATAGGGAAGCTGTTTTAGATTGTTAATATTCTTTGTATATCTCCGTTGTACCTTTTCTTTAATGATCTTATCCTTTATCAAGGTAGGAGCACAAAAAGAAGAGCAATAATCAAATTTAGATCTAATCAAGCTGCTGTATAATGGAATAAGTACATCTGCATCTCTACTTTTTAGATTTTTGAAAATGCAATTTATTAGATAATGACATTTTTTAACTGTCAAATTGTTATGATCCGTAAATTTTAAATCATTGCTTATAACAATACCAAATCTTTTTCAGAAGAAACTTTGATCAATGGTACATTATTTATTACATAATGAGACATTGGTTATTTTACAAAATGCATAAGTTTGCATTTAGATATATTTAAGGACAAATTATTTTGAATAGCCCAATTAGATATATCATTTAAAATTCATGTGGAGATTTTGTACAGATGTAGAATTATTAACAATACAGCCCAATTTAGCATCCTCTGCATATTTATTTAACCATACACAGTTAGATGTTGTCATACTGGAAATAACAATATTAAACAGAACAGACCCCAGCACAGAACCCTGTGGCACGCCACTGGTCACCTCACTCCACAGAGAGTTATAACCATGAATACTGACTTTCTGCTGTCTTCCAGTTAACCAAGATGCAATCCATTTAATTATATTGTTACATATTTGATGTTTTACTAAACAATCAATTATCACCCTATGTGAGATGGTATCGAACACTTTTTCATAATCCAAGAATATGAAATCCACTGGAAAGCCCATATCCAAAGCTGAACTTACTGGTTCAAAAAATTTATCAAGTTATCTTGACAAGATATACCCTTTTTAAATCCATATTGAAATATGTCACTGAAACCATTTATTATAATATGTTCCTCAATCTTATGTAGGAGGAGTTTTTCCATAATTTGCCCTATACTTGATGTTAAACTAATTGGCCTATACTGTTTAGGGTTAAATTTAGACCCATTTTTATGAATTGGGATTACTTGAGCAAGTTTCCACTCCTTAGGGACTGTTCCTTGTGATATAGATTTATTGAATAGAAAAGTCAAATCATCAACCAACTCTGATGCTATTTCTTTAAGTAGTACAAAAGGAATATTATCAACACCCACAGAAGAAGAGGTTTTAAAAGACATCAAAGCAGAAAGAACCTCTGTAGGTAAGTTGATATTGTGATTTATATTTAAATCATCAAATGGGTCCAAATTATCATTATGTTTGAATACACTCAAAACTGTTTATTAAATGCATTAGCCATACCTTGTTCATCCGATATTAATATGTCATTAATCAACAAAGGGCCAACCCTAATTTGAGAATTTTTTTAATGAACCAATATAATTAAAGACACTTTTTTTTATTGTCCTTTTGTCTGACCAAATTTGTTTCAAACTCCTTTTTTGCATTTCTTATCTTATACTTTGTTTGGTTTAGATTTAAACCTATTCCAATTTGTATCTGTTTTGTTCTTTTTATATTTATTAAATGCCCTTTTCTTTCTTATTATAGAATTTTTTGTATCATTATTAAACCATACTGGGTTTTGCCTTATATTTATGTATTTTTTCTATTGGGCACCCAGCTATTTATACAAAATTGAAGTTTAGTGTTTATATTATCCCAAATAGCTTCCACTGATAACTGATCAAATTCCTGCTTCCAGTTCCATTTTGAGAGATGAGTTTTTATCTTCTCAAAATTTGCATTATTATAATTTTTCATCTTAGTAATTCCCTTGCTGTCATTAATGGAACAATTTATTTCCCAATAAAGCATATAATGATCAGAATCACCTAAAGGTTCGAGAATAATTGGATTGTTATAATACTGTTTAATGTTAGTAAAAATTAAATCAAGAAAATGTTTTTGTATAGTGGGTTCTAATACTATTTGATCCACTCCTAGAATAAAAGTTGTTTCATGAAAGCATTTTTCATGCTAAGTGGTCCCAATAAGAGTTTTCCAATTTATCCCTGGGAAATTAAAATTGCCCATTAATACGATATTATCAGGTAAATTAATATTGTGTAAATAATACACACAAGATTCATTCTTATTAGTATCCAAAGATGGTGGTCTGTAGCATATTCCAAATGTTAGTGGTTCAATGTTTGAGTTTATTCTTACCCACATTATTTCAATACCTAAAGGATCTGGTATATCCAGATTAATTTCAATACAGTCATAACATTCCTTTATAAAGAAGACAACCCCTCCTCCTCTAGATAATTCTCTATTTCTTTTATGCAATATATAACCAGGATTTCTTGACCTCATTGGTCATCTGAGAACCAAGTCTCAGTTGCACCACAAATATCTATGTTTTTGGTTTGTAATAGAACGTGCAGTTCACTGATCTTATTTATAAGACTTCTAGCATTTAGAAGTAGCACATTTAGATTCATTTTTAATTTATCTGAACTAGTTTCACATTGTATAGGAAAATTTTTAGTGTCAAGTTGAATTTGTTTACAACTCAAAGAGTCATTAAGTCCCCCACCCTTTAATAGTTTAAAGTATCAGTAATGGCTGTATTGATGATATTTCCTAACATTTTTGATCCTCTTTTGTTTAAACGAAGACCATCAAAGGCATAGAGATCTTTTTTATGAAGAAAGAGTTCCCAGTTTGTAAGACACATTCAATTCTGTTTTAAGCACCAATGCCTCAACCAATTGTTAATGTGTTTGATTTTACTGATAATAAAATCATCAGCTCCAAAAACAGGTAGTATTTCTGAGAAAATTATTTTTGCCCCAAGTTTTACCAGTAAGTTTGTTAATCCTACATAGGCCTACTTTATTTGTTGTTCACTTTGATATTTGATATTGTTTATGCCCGAATGTATAATCACTAGGGGGTCATCTCCACCATTATGAAGTATATTTTTGGTCATCTTTGTGATATCCTGTATCTTAGCTCCTCTAAAACAGGACAGAGTACGGGTTGATTTATTGATGTTACATATTTGTCGATCAAGATTAGATATAATGGAGTCTCCCAAAACAAATATTTGATTGTGACTATTAATGTTTGATTCCATCAGACTTGACTCTGAATTTACAAATATTTCCTGGTTAAAATACAATAAATCATTTTGACCACTTTCAGCTACTAATGTGGTTTTAGGAATTAATATAGGTACCAGTGATGATATGTTGTTGGCTAGTTCCCCAGAATGAATATTAGTTTCCATTACTGAATCCACATTAACATCTTGTGGATCAGGAAGTAGTGTTAAAGGATCAAAACTATTTGATACGGGCAACAAAAATTCTCCTGCTTTTCTTCCTTTTTTAGTAATTTTTGTAGCCTGGGCAGTAAACCATTCATCTTCTGTAGCACGGATTTAATTCATGGCTAAGTCTTTTCTTTTGTTTGTTTCCTAACTCTTGGTTTTCCGCTTTATTTTGGGAATCTGCAAGGTACCAATTGTAACACTGGGCATTTGAAGCCTTTCCTAGTTTCAAGCTGGCTAAACTCAAGTATTTTTAAGCTGCTCATCAAATAGTTTTATTTCTTCTTCTAGTTTTTTAATTTTTATACATTTGGCACATTCAAAACTTCCATTAGAAATTTGGTCAAGAGAGAAGCTAAACATAAAACAATTGACACATTTGTAACCTGTGTGCCTATCCACGGTAATAATTGAGGAAATCATTTTTATATGACTTTAAAATATCTAATGCTAATAACTTAGAACCATACTTTATCTATCAAATATACTGAAAGATAAACAAAACTCACACCCTTTATGTATCCGGATAGGAGAAAACTCCAAAAAGGCCAAACACGCAAAACACGCACAGAAGCGTGCCTTTGCGATGGCGATCTTGGCCTTCTTTAGCGCGTAGCATTGCTGCCTGTTCAGGTTTCACCCTGCTCGCCGCAGGGCTTGTTTATATATTGTAGAGCACCCGAAGTAGCGGAGATGACTTTCTGTCCTCACTACCCCAAGTCTCTACAAAGCCCTTTTTCAAATTAAAAGCACCCCAGAAGCAATGTATCAGTTTAAAAGAAAAACAAACTGATGCTGCCCAGTTGTTGAAAGGAAAAATAAGGTAATTCTGCCGAGTTGTAGTTCTGGAGTCAAGCCAGAAAACTACTACTCCTCTACCTAGAGTGCTGTGACTGCTAAGGCTCAAGGACTGACATAGAGTAGATTCAAACTTCAATAAAATACACAGTCAAATGGTATATCATACAATTTGTAGTTTAAAACGTGGTCACACCATGCACACAGCGTTAACACTGTAAGACTTCTATTGTGTATACCTCTTGTATTATATAATTATTCTTTGTTGTTCTACACTTTATATCTCCTGTCTATGTAATTGTGAACTGCATCTGTATGTGCCTCAGGACCTCCTTGTGAATGAGCTTGGTCAACAGAGTCTTTCCTGCAATAAACTTGAAAAAAAAAACACACAACAACCAACATACAGTATTCAAGCAGTTTTCATGGCATATATTGCTTTTGGTCTGAGCAAACTGTGCTTTGCTCCTAGATTGGGTCCATAGTTAGGGATTAAATTGCTATATTGGAATCCTAGGTTTGTGCACCATAAAGCAGTGTGCTTTGAATTGAAAAATCAAGGATAGTACTGGGTAAAAGTCTAAAAATCTGTTTCATGCCATTTTTGCATAATTGTATACATTTTATGAATTTTCACACAATTTTGTGACTTGAGCACAGTCTCTTTAGAAGCACAATTTTTTTGCATATAGCACTGTGTTTTTGTAATAAATGTGCATTCTCTTTTATTTTGCACAAGTTGAATGATACTAGGGAGGTTATAGATAGATATAATCTTGCAATCTGGAAAACACGTCATGAGCGCTATGTGGCTTTTGGTGCAAATGAATGAGATTGCACAATTTTACAGATTTAGGATTTTAAAATATGTGCTCTTTGAAAAGTAATATTCACATAAGAAAAAAACTTTTGCAATGTTACCAAATAGCCCTTTTATTGAGGAAGAGGAACATTTCCCATGATTCCTGGTTTGTTCACACTGAGTATGATCCAACGGTGGTTATCCAATAACAATTAGACACACAGAGCTGCAATATAGATCAATCCTTGAAAAAACAAACATTGAACGTTTTTTTAAAATTTAGAATCTGCCAGATATGAATTGGCAAACCATTTTTTAGTGTTATTTTTGCAGTACCATCAGTTTATGTGGAGTATTTTGAAAGTTTAAATTTTGCCATAGCAAAAAAAATGTAAAGAATGAAGGATCAGCTCTTTCTGAACATGACTATTTAGTACATGAGGGGGCATGGGCATGTGGCTTAGCAGCAGACCTGAGCTGATGCTTCTTTCAGAGTTCCCAAGGTTTATAGCCTACTTTTTCATTTAACTAGTGATTTTGCTCAAATGTTGAGGACCACACTTGCTGTTGTTGTGAGACATCCACAATGTTACTATGGGCAAACCAAAGAATGCATCACCCACAAATGACTTTTTGTTTTGTCAAGACCAAGTAAGACACAAGATTCTAGGCTGCCACTGAAAAATGGAGCTGCAGGAAGTAGTAGTACTGAATTGGCCTAGGTATCACTGAGAACACCCAGACCTATTGGGTGTACACTCTTAAACAAAGAATCGACAATGTGAAGCAAATGGTACAGAGAGGAACAATTCAGTGCTAAAGTCATAGATGGCACAGCAAAGCTGGTTAAAGAGAACACTCTTTTCAGGCAAAGGCTGGAGACTGTGGATAACCAGTCAACAGAAGAAAACATAAAACTGATTGGTTTGCCAGAACAAGTGGAAGGTGAGGAGCCCCTCAACATCATAGTGACCATACTTCCATAGATTTTAGAGCTTTTAGAAGAGGACCCAGCCTTTGCATTGGAAAATATATTTCAGATTATCCCCAAGAGGGACATGACAGTCAACATGGGGCAGTAAACCTTTCTATTAGCATACAATGGTATGGGAGTTCAAGATAACATCATGGACCTAGCTAAACAGAAAAGAAACCTGTAATACAGGGACTCTCATCTCTCCTTATTCCCTGACTTTTCATATACCACAAGGCAGTGCCACAAGGCCTTTGACAGGATGCGTAATACTCTGCACACCCTGAAACTGCAGCATCAACTCATGGTTCCAGCAAAATTAAAGCTTGACTGAAATAGGCATATGTATCTCTTCGATGATCCTAATGAAGCAACCAGACTAATCTGTGATAACCCATGATGTGACGCGAGAAGGGCACAGTCCATAACAGCAACTCCTTCCTGGCACAATCCTCAAGGAGATGGGAGGATTGGGCGACCGGATGAGGGGTGGGTGAACTGGGCAACAGGATGTCGGTATGTGTATGTGTGCGTGGGGGGGCGAGCATGGTGAGCATGGGTTGGTAGGAGGCAGAGGGCTGTAAGGGGTGGCCGCTGCTGTGGATGGCCGAGCTGCATCGTGGCATCGAGGGTTGGCTAGTGGTTGGGTGGGTGAGTACTGGGTTCCTGGTCCGGCGCCCGGTGCGTTTATTGTGCCCAGTCCGAACCTTTATTATTTTAATGCTTTCACCCACCCAGGACATGCACCCTCCCAGAGTTGAGAATCCTTAAGTAGAGGGGTGTGGGGGGCATGAAAAAACTCTTCTGGCACCATTGTCCTGTGCGCCGGGGTTGTCAGAGTGCGGAAAATGTTTTTGGCACTCTGTGCGATAACGGTGATCGCCTTTAGGCATTCGCCATTATCACATAGACCCCTAATCTGTAGGAATGAAGCTGAGATGACTAGGACAGAAGACAGTGATTTTGTGGAGGAAGCAGGAGCTAAATGGCCTTATGAATGAATACACCCTTTCTTCCCTGAGTTCATGAGTAGAACTGAACACTGACAAATTCTATGATCTGCAGTGCTTTGCTTAACAAAATTATTTGATTTTATTATGACTTTCTATTTTAGCACTGTATCAATGCCTTTGAGGGTGTGATTTGTCCCCCCTTGCTCCATGGACTTCTCAGCATACCATTAGACATGATTACCAATCAAGTTCTGTTCTTTGGTGTATCACAGGCCATCAGGGCTAGACTGGGACTTTAAGTATCTTGGCTAGACTGGGACTGTTTTTGACAGCATGCCATATAATAATTCTAATTTTCAGGGATTACATTTGCTAAGACTGCAGATCAGAGGCACAAGCCATGTGGTGGAGTAATGGTGCATCTTCTTTTTTTGGGTTGTGTGCAGGCTTCCCCTGTGGTCAGGTACCGCCATCATTCACTGATCCTGTTAGAATCTGTAACTCTTTGTAGTTTAACAGACAGCCATGAATATGTGAATTGCAGGATAGCATGTCAGATGATAAGTTCTTATCAAATTTTACTGGTAGGTCTCTGCATGTGGAGGTGATGTTGGGGTCGAGCACTGAATTTGGGGAAAATTTTGAAATGTTTTAAAACATTACTATGTTAGACTTAATATAGAATGGTCTTTAGAAGGTTGGGAGGGCAAACTATACTTGTTTTTTTTGCTGTACCTTGGGATGAAGTAAGCAATAAGACACAATGGGATGTGCATTGAACATATATTACCACCCCCCAGGGGTGTAGTAAGGTACCAAGTGCCTTCAGCCCCTGGAAGTGTAGTAATATCTGTTCAATGCACACCCTGTCATGTCTTACTGTGCTTATAAAATGGGTTTCTTTATGTACAATATTTTTCTTACCCTAAAAACATGTATATATCTAAAAACTCAAATCATGATGTTAATTTGAGGTAAAATAGTCCTTCTGCCTTCTAGCTGATGATGTCATTGGCTTTTGTCACATGGCATTTGTAGTACTGTGGCATCAATAGTTCTGCATGTAGCACTTATAGTGAGCTTGTTGTACTGTGGCTACTATGTGGGAGACTTTGTTGTCAACATTTCAGCTTTTTTTTTTGTGCTATTTACTATATGCCAGCCCCCCCCCCAACACCATTCATCATTGTGAGTGTGTCCCAATCAAGAGAGCAAAGGTCTGTGCAATTTTTAAAGATTAATTAAAAGAAATGAAAAGGCAGTAGAGAGTTTTTGTTTGACTCTGTTAACAGTCAAGTAGCTCCTCCACTTCCTGTGACAGTCCAAGCACCAGACAGGAGCAAGTGGAAGTAATTGTTTCTCCCTGACATGTAAGCAGAAACTGTACAGGAAAATCATGCCAACAGCTGTATATGCTGTATAAAGGAAAACTTAAGCATCAGTTTAAACAGTGGGGTTACTTTTATTATCAGCCAGTAGCAGTACAAAGCATTACTCGAGCAGGGGTCCTGCTTCATGTAGAGTAGCAGTACACAAATGCAGTGCTGTAATTCTCAGGTGTCAGTACTGAAACTGATCACTTAGCCATAGCACCAGCCTAAGCTGTATGGAGAATTGTGCTGTCAGGTGAATACAGTATTAGAAAAAAAAAACAGTTTTGGTTTTAAGTGATCAGACAGTAGCATTACAAGTGCTCCATCCTTAGGGAGGTCGTGCATCATATGTAGCAGTGAAGTACATATGCAGTGCTGTCAGTCCCAAGCATCAGAACTGAAATGCACCCTATAGCAGGAGCACCAGTTTTTTATTGTACAGGCAAATTGTACTAGTAGTTTTATATTTGTAGGTCAAAATTGGGATTTTTTTTGGGGGTCACCCAGTGACATAATTTGGTGAAATTATGCATTTGTAAGAATTTACATTTTAAAAATTTACAAGCTGGAAAAAGTAGCAATTTAGGGAAAAATGAAAAAGCAAAACTATTTGGGATTTCGACATAATTTTTTGAAAATTGTGCAAAACTGGCATTGGCAATTGTGGCCAATTTTTCAAGCATAATAAAAATGTAACCCAGCAATAATCAGGGATTGCACACATGCTAATGTCAAAGGTGGATTCATAAATACATCTCACAATACTACTGTACTGTACTGTACTGTATATTTAAAGCCACGCAAAGGCACTAAAAGACTACTAGTGCTGAGCAACAACCATATTTTAAGAGAGAACAAATGGCTTTGTACATTTGCAAACACAAGACAAATTATCATAGAGATTATCACAGCTTGGCAAATCAAAGGCAATAATCTGTATATGACATCACACAGTGAAACCCATCCATCAGAGACGCAGTATTGAACCCACATCTAATGTGTGCCAACACAGGCCAGCTGATATGCAACATCAAACACAATGTGTGTACCCATTACTACTCATTTCAGTAGTCTGATGGTCTTTACCCTGGAAGTCACCTGATGTGCAAGGTCACAATGAGAACATACTGGTTTGGTTTAGAGCAGCTAGTAACCTCCTTGTTCCCAATTAGGCAACCATTTTATAGATCACACTTCCTGTAACAGTTATTTTATGTCAGGTACATATAGGGATACTTGTGCTGTGACACTGTGTTGTTCATTTAGTTATCCCACATGAAAGTCTGTCTTAACAATAAATTAACATGCTATTGTGCAGTATGCTGTGAATATTGCATGAGGAAACTGCACAACATAACCACAAAATTGTATTATTTCTGAGCCATGATGTAAGCAATAAGACACAATAGGTCATTGAACATCACAGGCTAGTGCATGCCCTGTTGCATAGTGAGGCATGAGGTGCTTAAGAAGTGCCTTTCAGCACTGGAAGGGCAATAACCCATGCCAAACAATTCCCTGGAGTATATTATGGTTCTTATAAAATATTTCTCGTTAAAAAAAAAACCTTGAAGATAGTTATCAATTTTAAAACAAAATAAATTATATTTGAAAACAAAAAGTGTTGTAAAGTATATCCCTGTAACTGCTTTCATCTTCCATGATCCTCTCTTCTTTCCTTTCTACTCACCTCAACCATCCTCTGACTACCCTAAGTACTCTCTTTGCACTTATAACTATGCCTTGTTTCACCAACCCTCCTTATGGTTCAATCTGCTCCAGAGGCTTTTCTTCACACCTGCTGCTGCTACCACATTCTATGCTCTACAATCAGCAGTGCGATTTCTACCTTCTCCTCTCCCTACCTGTACAGCTAAATGTAATTGAATTGGCTACATAAGGTATTCTCTGCCTGTATGTAGCCATCTCATATGTAATTACGTACAAATTAGTGCATTTTTGTATTAAAATGTACTCTTGTTTAGTTGTAAAGCTGTTATTGCCATTACTTAACAGTTTATCAAATGAATATTTCTGAAATGTACATTTTCTTTGTTATTTCTACTAGTTTCCTCTTACTTGATGTGCACTTTGCCACTTTTGTATCAGACTGCTGTAAATGTGTCTGTATATCCTCTATATCATATAGTTTTGTTTTGGCAATCTGACTTGTAACCTCCTGGGTCTTGCTTGAAAATGAGCATTTCTATGTATAGTGCACCTACCCAGTTATCAAAAAATAAATAAAAAAATTAAGTGTAAAATAAAAAATTAGTCTCTGTTCTATCTTTGTGTCATTGTGTGGCACTGTTGTGTGCAAGCAAGTTTATACTGGCCATTCTGACAAAAGGGAATTTTTAAACCATGCTTAAGTTGGCAATCGTACAATTTATTTGTAATCCTGTCTCTGTTTCTGAACCCATAAAAGCTAATTACTACCATTTTATTTATCTTAGTTTACTTTGAGACACCAGTTTATCAGCCAACAGCTGCCATTAGTGAGAGAGAGGGAGTCAGAGACAGATAGATGGAGAGAGACATACAGAGAGATAGAAAGAAGACAAGACATAGTGGGAGTCACAGTGAGAAGGAGGCATGAGTAGTTGGCAGCTGCTGTTAGTAACAGTAAGCAGTGAATGGCAATGAGTAGGATGTAGAGATAGTCAGTTAAAGAGAATTGTAACACGGCATTAACAGTACTTCGTGAATACTACACAATGGTTGGAGTAAACAGGTAACATGACTGGAATGTAGCCATGCATAAATTGCCTTGCTATGCATGGCTACATTTCAAAGGTAAGAAAACCTCACACGCAGTATTACGGGAAGTGGCTGCATGTGGGCGGCAGTACTGTTTTTTTTCACAGTCCACGAAACCATCATTAAAGATGTCACTAGTTCCGGTACTTGCATCACCAATGTGAGGAATTCCCACTTTGCACTTGCCATGTTACAAGTGCATTAATCCCCTCAACAGGAGAGCATTTCCCAGGAAATAATGCATGGTTGGGTGGTGGGAAGTGCTCAGCGTGCGGCCTTGTGCACCCCAACCATGCAGTAATTCCTGGGAAATGCCCTCCTGTCTCAGGAATTAATGCTTACATGTGGTCCCCCCCCGTTAGACTGGGCTGAAGTAACGTTTACTATTAATCAATTATTTTATTGTGTAGCTAAAACCCTTTACAAGTACAATATATTCACAGTGCAACATTCACAAATAGATACATAAAAGCATAGAAAGTGTGATACAATAAATAATACTGCAATACAAATTTGAAAAAAATAGTTTAAGCTGAAATTTTATATTGTACATGCTTTACATATAAATAGCTAAAAAGACAGGCTGGATTCTCAAACACTATGAAGGTCCAAAACCATCAGCAAGTCCCAAATGTTCCACAGTAGAGAAAACAAAAGCAGAAATTGTGTTGAGTATACACAAAAAATCTGTAGCCTGGAAAAAATACACTGGGGACTGCGGAAAAAGTGCAGCTGCAGAAGTTCCGGAGGGGAAAGCCATTGAAAGTAGTAATATCTCCTTAGTTATTCTCAGCCAGTGTTTTCATAAAGTGAGGCGCAACTCCCTGAGCAAAATGCAGTGTACCAGCAATTGAGATACAATTATAGTGCAGGTTCAGTCACCAAGCAACAGCAGAAACCAGTGGGTGTATAGTAGTGTAGTTGTTACAACAAAATTAGTACACATTTTCATTGAAAGGCAACAAACCACAACCACTAGACCCAGTACAGCCCATAAAGGAGCCCCACAGACAGTAGAGGCAGAGCTGGTAACAGCCTGCAGTGAGTGCTACTGAAGCAGGCAACATAAACATCCCAGGGAGAGACACAACCATCAGTTCCACCATTAGTTACATGGTCCTGCTGGTACCACTGGTGCTGCAGTGGTCCCAGTCGAGGGGCTGGCTGCTGGTCTCTCTGTGAGTACTTTCTGCTGCATCTATGACAAGACTGTCAAAGTCTGCTGCTCCAGTAAATATGGATCACCTGTTGTGCCTTCTGAGCCTTTTCCTCAGCTGCAGATCTGCACTTAGGAATTTTCAGCAGCTCAGGAAAAAATTAGGATTTTCAGCACTTACACAATTTTGCAGCTTGCCTGTTTTGTGATTTTCTGCAATTGAGGAAATTTTCTTTGTGAATATGCTGCAACTACATTTTGACAGTGCTGCAAGGCTTTTTTCCACAGCTGTGGAATTTTTGGCTCCCTTTGTAAATCCTGCCCGACATATCTGTAAGAAACCACCCAGGTTTAAGTTACAATTATTTGTTTTCTTATTCTGTTAATTACAGACAAACATTTTGCTAATCTTTCAACAGACCAAACATCCTCAGAGTGAAACAATATATTTGTGAGGGTTAATTTGTCCATCTGATGCATGCTATTTAGAAAGGGACTCAACCAATAGGCTCTTTGGCTGTCATACCAAGAGCAGTACCATAGTATATATAATAGATTTTCCTCACCTCTATGGCTACAATCACACTGTCCTGACTGGAGACCATTTTTTTTTATAATGATATAATAGCATGTTACTCAGACATTGCTCAAATTTGTAGTTGGAAACAGTAGATCTAAGCGTTGGATCAGTTAATATTTCTATGGGTTTACACTCAAAATAATAGTTATTTTGAGGAAACCATTTTGAATAGTGGGAGTTTTTAACTAACTTTAAATCTAATCAGTTCCAATTATTTGTTATTCTTTTAGTGATGTATTTGTTATACCTTATAGTAAGTGTAATACCCTTATCAACTGCATGTTTCAAGTTTAAGATTTTATGTTTTTTAGTATAGCCAAGAGAGTGGTAAACCAATAACCATTTCTGTAGCCTAAATTATATGTTTTCTTTTAAAGAGAGATTTGCTAAGGTAGAGTTATTTTGTTTACTCAGTCTAATCCAATAATTGACTTTTCCTATTTCAGTCAGGGCCCCTACTGTATATTAACTATCCCCAGTTCAGATTTTATGTATGCTGCTGGGCAAGAATCCCCAAGCTTTAGAATTGTATGAAGGAATTTATATAGAGGGGACATTAATCTGTTTAGATTCTGATAGTCCCAAATGTCAGAACAATAAAGAAGTTGGGTGTCAAACTTTGCCCTGATCACCTGTACTAATGGTTCTATGGTCATGCTACCATATTTTATGTTAAATCAAATGAGCCTGGTGACAGTCTTTCTAATTTTTCTAATAACATTTCAATATGTAGGGTCCAATTACAAATTTCTTGAAAGAGGATTCCAGCTAGACATAACTTGTTACTACTTCTAGTTTCTCTTTGCACACAAGCCAATAAGTTTAATCTTTTTTTCTGGAACTGAATATTACGACATTAGTTTTATTCAGATTTATTTTAATTTTAGGTCAGATGATGTACTTTAGATAAAATTTAACTTCTTCTGTAATCCTGATTTAGTAAGGAAATAAGGACAATGTCGTCCGATAAGCCTGGAGGGGCAGGAAGAGACAAGATTTTTTGGGAATCTGAATTAGCAGATTCGCAATCAGCTAACATTTTCTCTGTATAAAGAGAAAATAAAAAGGGGGCCATCACACATCCCTGTCTTACACCCCTATTAATTTTAAAGATGCTGATAGTCTACCCATTCTCCCTAATCTTATTTTAGCCCAGTTATTGGAGTATAGTTGTGAGATTAGGGCAACTAAATTTATGTCCAACAAAGTAACAGTTTATTCATTCGATGTAAAGTCATTACAAAACAAACAGAAACAGACATTTTACAATAATCCAACAAAAAAGGACTGTAGAAAATATACATAAAATTTCTCACTATATAAAATGGGTGGTTAAAAATATATACATATTGCACTGTTGGTCAATCCTGGGTTATTACAATGTTATAAAAGAAAAAAGACACTCATATCATTGATTTAAATAAAAGCTGCACATAATTCTTTTATCATTTAACATTTTTTTTGTTGCCCCCCTGACAGCCCCCATCTGACCAACCCCTTCAGCCCTATCACCCAGAATTACCAGGGCTTACCTTACACCTGGCCTGGGAGTGGAGCCTGTGGGAAGTCAGTCGCCATCCTGCCACCGACATTTTTCTCCGTTTTTACCCCAGGGGCCCCAGGAGTGGGTATGCATGCATGTGGAGGCACGCATTAGTCCCACAGCCCCAGTAATGGCCCCTTTCCTCCCACCCCAGGCCCAGTGCCTGGCTTCTCCTGGTCCGTGCTGCCCCCAGCCTCCACCAGGTGGCAGACATCAGCCGGAGGAAGCCCCTTGTACCTCTCCGGAGAGGAAAACTTGCCTGTTGGCAGCTCCATCCAGCTCTGGCCTCCTCCCCACTGACCTCCAATGGCCCAGGCTTGTTCCTGAACCCAGGTCACCAGTGTACCGTGAGGTAAGGCATCCAGCGCCTCAGCCCTCAGCACCACCGGGCCAGCTAAAGCTGCACATTATAAACAGAAAATAATGCTTAGGGCAAATATCATAGTATATATATCAATCAGCAGCATAATAAATATTTAATGTAGACCAGCAAGATCAAATCAATATCTATTCATTTGACTTGTCCACTTCAGAATATAATTTCAGTTCATGATTCCTGAGCTATATATCACAGCTAACCTCATTGTTATGTTAGATTCCTACTAGGATACACATTTGGTGGTAATAGTAAATAAATAAGTCCATGTGGGCCTTTCACATTATCTAGCTGGGAAAACTGATAGAATCAAGAGAAAATACAACAAGATTCCCATTTTTCAAGTGCTGGTCCCTCCATCAGAGCACACCTGTCACCAATTCCACTTAGCACATTTCAGGTATTATCTAGGATTACTTCTAACTTGTATTCCTAATGTAGTTCACCAGGGCTATACCCGTATCAACCCCTCTCCATGTCAACAGTGGTGAAATTCTCTTTAGGTTCCTTTTACCACAAGGCACCACTGCACTATTTTAGGTTCTACGTACTAATCCACCCTAGCTACATAGCCAGGGATGTTCCATCTAAATCAGTTATGGCTGGGTTTACCTCACTTTTGGGATTTAGGATTCTGAGAAATCATTGTGCCAACAAAATGTGGGGTATCTTGGGTCCTGTCCAAGTGTACACATCTGGACCACTAGTACTTGTTAGACCCAAAATTCCCATACTTAGCAGACATGAATGTAACTAGCTGTAAATCTGAAGGTTACCTCTCCATGTCACTGATAAGATTGTTGAAACCACCTGGTTTGACTAGACTAACCCCAAACCATAAGTGAAATGGCAAACCGGACCCATTAAATACAAACATCCAGTGTTCTAATTATCCTAATATATGTTGATTGTTTTAGCCTTCAGAATAAGGAATATGCCATCAAATCCTGAAGGCATGTATAAATTTCAGCCAGTTTATGTACTCATTACATAAATTATATATATACTAATATTATAACATTACCCCAGTAAAAAAAAAAGACCCTATAAAACAGGGCTTGTTATACTCTCTTAGCTGATGCAAGCATTTAACAGTTTCTGTATATAAATTAATGGGGTTTTACCAATAAAACCCGTAAGTCTCCATTAAATATTTAAAGAAACATCACCCTAATTAGAACAGCTCGCCATTAGAACATAAACAAAATAAAAAGTAAAAATATAATAAAAGTTAGAAAACACAACAAAATAATGTTTTTTTTTTGCTGTGAGTTAATGCATTAATATGCTATTAGTTCAAAAGGCCACAACATTCCTCCATCAGGAGCCCAGCTGTTTAAAATGTTATAACTGGAACATATGCAAATGTTTATTGCAGCAAAACATATCTACTAACTAAACACCCATACTAGGATCTGTCCCCAGTTCTGCATTTAATGTTTAGCCACATTTCAGTTCAAAACTGGCTAAGTACACCTTAAAATACAAGTTTATGTCGGTTTGTGATTAAGGGCTAAGAGGCTCTTTTAAATTCTGGGGTCCGTATAATCAATGCAGTACCTTTTAAGGATTTTTAACTTATTGCCAAACAGCATCTCTTGAAGGGAATTTGCAGAGATTTTGCTGAGAAAATAAACACATATTTAAACAGAAACATGGTCTCTTCTCTTAAGCCAAGAGTCAAAGGAGCCAACAATTCCATGTCTCAAATCATAAGCAACTAATAAACATAAAAGCCACTTAGAGGAGATAATAAATTATAGGAGAATCAAGAGTTCAAGCTCCATAAGAAAGTCCCAACTAATAAACATTTTTATAGTGCTGAAAACAATACCTTTTACCTTTTGGGAAAAAGGATACCTCCTGGGTCATTTTACACACCAAAGACTGCAACAAATACAGACTATCAAATATCCTCTCACATGATCCAGGAGTCAGGGTTTAGCACTTTGCTGTGGGGAGTAACAAATAAATGGGTTATCGGCTGAAATAAAATAAATCAATACATCATGGGGGGAAGGGAATTCCCCTAAGCAGTTCTCCTTATGTTGCCACCGTGTTTTTATAGGAGTTTTATAGAAGTGGTGGTGGGGGAAGTATTACCACAAGCAGAACTCAAACACAAACTCGGCTCCATTTCTCAAAGTGGAGGCCAAAGTCCCGTCACCATCATTCTCTTCCAAACATCTTCAGTTTTCCATGCCAAACGAATTCCATCCTCAGTTATAATGGAGTATTTCCAGGGCACAGTATAGGTTGCAATATCAGGGGTTTGGTTTCAGGAATGTGATCCATCTGAAAAATAAAGCAAAGAAAAGCACCTCTGAGCATAGTACTGTATTTTCTCATATTTTCTTTTTAAATCAGCCACACACTACCCCTTAGGTAACAATGGAATACCTTTTAAAATAGCAGACTGCACCTTGAACATTAATAGTGCAAAACAATCCCTCAGACACTCTCTCAGGCTCTTCCCAAGAGACCGAGGCCAAGCAGCAATAGTTAACTCAGTTCCATCTCCTCTCCAGCTCTCCACTCCTTCAGTCACCATCAATTTCTCTGAGGACAACGGAGCACATCTGGACCTCAAATTGATCATTACTCAGCAACTGAAGATGTGAACTTTGGCATAATTAGTGCAACTTTGGTATAAACAACTCAAATTCACTGAGAAAGGGTCAGGGATTAGGTAAATCATTGCACCACTTACTAGAATATCAAAAGATGAACTAAAACATTTAAAGTCTTAGAGTCTTAAAACACAAGAACGCTCATCTGTTGGGGTGTGGAGCGGAGCAGCAGTGCAGCCATCTTGCTGCTCCTTAAATTTATGGCAGTCCCCTTTCTACTAGTAAAGTGCACATCCATGTTGGTCCAATAAAAGGTATCAAATCATTTGTTTCAGAATATGTCTGGAAATATAATCAAAGGTGGACGAGTAGTCAATAAAGACTGTATGACGTTTTGTGTGTCTTAATCTTAAATATTTCTCAATTAGATGTCTTAAGACAAATATATTATCCACTGTAGAGTAATTAGTTCTAAAGCCCACCTGAAAATCTGTTAGTCCCCCAGTTTTTTCTATCTCCTTTTTTAATCTTTTAAGTATATTTCTAAATAACATTTTTAGATTCATGTCTAAAAGGCTGATGGGCCTATACACGGCAGGGTCAGATAGACTTCCTTTTTTATGTATTGGTATACTATTCTCTCACTTCCAAGAATCAGGAAAGGTATTTGACATTATACACTATTTAAAGAATATAACCAGGAATTTTATCCAAATTGTTGGTGAACAAAGGAAAGCCTCTGCAGAAATTATGTGTGGTCTTGCTGCTTTATATCTTTTAAGTGTAGCAATTGCAAAATATATTTCGTCAGGAGTTATTAATGTGAAACTTTCCTGTACTGTTAACATTTACCTAGTAGTATCACATTCTGCTGGGTCAAAAAAGATGGAAGAAAAATGTGCTAACCATTTGTCTTCTGTAATATAGGTATCGATCTCTGTTTTAAATTGTTACTACCTCTAGTCGCTGAGGTCCAGAATTTTACTAGAGTGACAGCATATGGGAGAATGGGTAAGGGGTGGGGGTAGGGTAAGGATCAATGGAGTAGGGAGATTACGGGCCTATAAAATTCAACTGAGAAAAAAATATGCAAAAAGTGGAGTGTCTGTGTTTAAATGTGTCTTTAAATGTGTCTTTGTGCATGTTAGGGGTTTCTAGGTGCAGACGTGGGTTGAAGAGGCATTCAAATGGTGCGCAGTGCTAATTCTGAAGTTATGGTAAGTAAACATAGACTTTGACTTTGACGGCAGATAAGGACAGCTTGGCCCATCTAGTCTGCTCATTTCCCTACCTACAGGATAGGCCACAGATCCTAGTTAACCAACAGCCTATTTGTTCCTACCCCCCTCAAGAATTGCCTTATGTCTGTCCCATGCATTCTTGAATTTTTCCACAGTTTTAGACCCCACAACCTCCTCAGGAAGGCTGTTCCATGCATCCACTACCCTCTCTGTGAAATAATACTTCCTTGCATTGCCCCTGAACCACCCCCATCTTTAAATTGTGTCCCCTTGTTCTTGCACGTCTCTTTTTCTGAAAGATGCTACCCTCTTGGACTTTGTTGATTCCACTGAGGTACTTAAAAGTTTCTATCATGTCCCCCCTCCCTTCTTTCCTCAAGGGTATACATATTAAGCTCCTTTAGTCTCTCCTCATACAGCTTCTCTTGCAGACCCGCACCATTTTAGTTGCCCTCCTCTGGACTGCCTCTATCCTGTCTATGTCCTTGCGGAGATGGGGTCTCCAGAATTGGAAGCAGTACTCCAGATGGGGTCTCACCAACTGTCTGTACAGAGGGGTAACAACTTCCTGTTTTCTGCTGCTGAAGCCTCTCCCTATGCATCCCAGTATACCCCCAGCCCTCCCTACTGCCTTCTCACATTGCTTGCTAACCTTAAGGTCATCTGATATGATTACCCCCAGGTCCCTTTCCTTTTTTGTTGTTGTTACTACCTCCCCCATTGTGTATTCTTCCCCTGGGTTCTTGTTTCCCAGGTGCATTATTTTGCACTTCTTTGCATTGAATCCTAGCTGCCATACTTCTGACCATTCCTCCAACCTTGCCAAGTCCCTTCTCATCCTTTTCATGCCTCCTTGTGTATCAACCCCTGTTGCAGATCTTTGTGTCATCTGCAAGAGGCATATTTTCCTTCCAGTCCCTCTGCAATGTCACTTATGAAGACATTAAAAAGGACTGGACCCAATACTGAACCCTGCAGTACCCCACTAGTAACCCCTCTTTCTTCAGAGTGGACTCCATTTACAATTACCTTCTGTGTCATGTTGTCCAGCCAATGTTTTACCCAGGCTACCACCCTGGGACCTACTCCCAGGCTGGTTAATTTGACTATTAATCTTTTGTGTGGGACCGTGTCAAATGCCTTGCTAAAGTCTAGGTAGGCCATGTCCACAGCCCCTCCCTAGTCTACTACTTTGGTCAACCAGTCAAAGAAATCTATTAGATTCATCTGATATGACCTTCCTGCTGTGAACCCATGCTGCCTTGGGTCCTGTGTCCCACTGGCCTCTAGGTACTCCACTATTCTTTCCTTCAGAAGTAACTCCATCACTTTCCCTACCACAGAGGTCAAACTTACAGGTCTGTAGTTTTCTGCCTCTGTCTTGGTCCCACTTTTGTGAAGGGGAATCACATCCGCCTTCCTCCAGTCCTCGGGTACCACACCATCCTCCCATGATTTATTAAAAAGAGTAGTAGCCAGTGGTTTTTCTAGTTCCCCCCTTAATTCTTTTAGAATCTGGGGTGAATTCCATCAGGCCCCATTGCTTTGTCCACCTTCAGTTTTAGGAGTTCTTGCAGAACCCTTTCTTCTGTGAAAGGACTGGGATCGACCTCCCTATCAAGAGTGCTTCTGTTAATTGGATTAGGCACTTCCCCCTCCTCTTTTGTGAATACTGAGCAGAAATATTCGTTCAGTATCCCTGCTTTTTCACTGTCCCCCTCTGCCCACCCACCGTTCATTCTATTCAGCCTCACTATGCCTCCCTTTGTCTTTCTAAGCTCGCTGATGTACCTATAAAAGGTTTTATCCCCCTTCTTAACCGAGTTGGCTATCTTTTCCTTAGTTTGGGCCTTTGCTATTCTGACTTCCCTCCCTACTTCCTTCTGCCTTAACTGGTACAGCTCTTTGTCCTGCTCCTTCTGTGTTTTCTTATACTTCCGAATGCTATCTTTTCTTCCTGACTTTCACAGCCACCTCTTTGAGAACCATAGTGGCTTTTCTTTCATTTTGATTTGTTTATTGCTTCACACAAAGGCTTGTTGCCTCTGTGATGGCAGTTTTGATGATTCCCATTGTTGCTCCACACCTCCTTCTAGCCTGTTTGCTAGTGCTTTTCTGAGGCACTCTCCTTCTTCAAAGTCAGCCCTCCTGCAGTCCAGTACCCTCACTTTTGTATGGCTTGACTCTGTAGCTGAGTTTAATGTGAACCACACTGTTTGATGGTCACTTGTTCCCAGATGGCAACCCACTTCTAGATCTGAGATCCTCTCACTGCCCCCGTTTGAGAGTATGAGATCTAAGATTGCTCCCTCGTGAGTGGGTTCCAAAACTAGTTGTCTGAGGCCTGCTACCTGTAGGGCATCAAGAATGGCCCTGCTCTTGGATGTGGCTGCAGCAAATGTGCTCCAGTTACCATCTGGTATATTCAGGTCTCCCATCAACAGTATCTCCCCTTTCTCTGCCATTCTAAGAATGCCTTCTATCATATCCTTGTCCATTCCCTCCCTCTGACATGGGGGTCTGTACACAACCCCTGTGCAGATTGTGGTGCACTTTCCAGTCTCCAAGGTGACCCACAGTGCCTCCTCTCCTCCCTATTTACTCTTTTGTTCAGTTGCTTTTATCCCTTCCTTTACATAGAGAGCTACTCCTCCCCCTCTTCTCCCCTGCCTGTCTCTCCTGTAGGTTATGTACCCTGGTATGTTAACATCCCAGTCATGGTTCTCTGTGTACCATGTTTCTGTGACTGCTACGATATCCAGGCATCCCTCTTCCATCAAGGCCACCAGCTCAGGGAGCTTGTTGCCCAGACTACGGTCATTGGTACTCATTACCCTCCATTTCCTGATGGCCTCACTTGTTTTGGCCCCATCTCTGTCCTTCTTGCCTTTGTCACTTTCTTCATTTACCCCTGCCCTTCTCCCTATCGACACCTCTATGTTGGTGTTTACTGCACTTATTACCATTATTTTTTGGGGGGGCTAGGATTTCCCTGCTCCTTTCCAGTGCCTCACCCCTTGGCTAGTTTAAATGCTTGCCAATGAAGCATTTACACCTATCACCTAGGATCCTGGTTCCTCCTGGACAGATGCAGCCCATCATGCCAGTATAGGCTTGCATCACTCCAGGTGGACCCCCAGTCCCCAATGAAGCCAAATCCTGAGCTCCAATCAGTGTTTCAACCACTGATTGAATCCCATGGTGTGGAACACCTAACCTCTCCTACACCATAGATGGGCAGCACCTCCGAGAAGGTTACTGTGTGTGCTACTTGTCTAAGGCCCTCCCCAATTCCACAAACTCTTCCTGCACTTCTATAATCCCTTTCTTAGCCAGATCATTTGTCCCTAGGTGGACAATGGCATCCAGCTCCCTTCCCTGTGCAGCTGCTCCGGCAATCCTGAGGATTCGCTCCCTGTCCCTCCAAGACATGGTGCCAGGCAGGCACCTTACTTCCCTCTCCCCTTCCTCCCCCAGTTCTACCTTCCTAACAATGGAGTCTCCCACCAGGAGTTGTTTCCTTCCCCTGCAGGGTCCCCTGCCACCCTTCTCTGGGTCTCCTTTGTGAAGGTTCCCAGCATCCTCCTTGGTCTCCACTGTGGGTGCCTCCATAGAGGAACCACACTTTGCCAGAATGGCATAGGAATTGTGGAGAGGTACAACTGGAGGGATGTGCCTCTGTTCCACCACCCTCACCCTCCCTGAGCCCACTGTGGCCCAACCGCTCCTCTTTCTTGGCAACCTCTGAGGCAATGGCAGTGGCACTGGTGGTCCCTGGATGGAAGAGGAGGTCCCACAAATCCTGGCCAACTCAGCCTGGAGATGAGCAACCTCCTCCCTCAGCCCAGAGATGTGCCTGCAGATGGGACAACACCGCATCCTCCAGAATGTCTCCCAGAAGACTGCTGCTCCACAGCCACTGCACTGCACCACTCCCATCATGTCTTATTTCTGGCCCCTTAACTGTTTGCAATCCTTACTCTTTCCTCTGTTTTTTTTTCTCTCTGTCCTTACTTTCTGCCTGTGTGCCTTTAAGCTCTGATTGTCCTGTTCTGAGACAAAGAATATCCTATATTTCTCAGTAGACCCCTTACTTGCTCAGAGGCAGACCTCCAGCAGCTAGAGGGGCTGGAGAGCTACTCTTGCCCTTCTAGGATGATGGGTCTTTGGTGGCTCTGTGATCACTCACTTCCTGCTCCCAAACAGGAAGTTCCTGTTGTCAGTCAAATCCTGTGCCTATAAAAGTAGAACTAGCTTTGGGTGAGAGGGAGGAAGGAGGGCAATATAGTCCCAGTAGAGAAGTCCAGTCACACAGCAGTCCTTTCTCCTGGTGTCTTCTGCCAAGCTAGTAGCAGAATCTTTCTAAGGCAATCCCTCACAGCTATCAAGTCCTTTCGATCACCTGAGATTTACACCTAGATAACTGTTCAGATAACCATTCAGTTCAGTTAACTCAGACAAACACACACTCTTTTTTTGTTTTGTTTGTTAGTTTTTTTTTACCCTAAATTAAAGGTCCAAGTACAAGAGTTCTACTTCTTTAGTCCCAGCAGAGAAGTTAGAGAAGGATGTTAAGTTACAGTACGTACTTACTTTATCAACATGGCAGCAAGAAAGAAATTGAAAACTTTCTGGTAGACATGTATGTTTGGCTGTGCTACATCCTGATTGCTGGAAGGGCATCCAGGCCAGTGGTTGTTACCCTTAATACAGTGGGTTAAGGTAGAGGGTTCCAAATCCTCTTGACCAACCAGGATCTAGTATTTTTTTCTACATGTTTTATAACTGTAATCTATGCATATATCACACAATTCATGATCTCCTGAGCTACTGAGGAGAACAGTTTGTTATAGCTCTGTAAGGCACTGCCTCCGTTCACTCTGAGGATAAAACCTTGATAATGAAATACAAAGGCAAGGTACTCAGATAGTAAAGTGGTCATAGTGCCTTACAGCAAAATAGTCATTTGCATAGCAACTATCCAATATAGGGATTTTAGTCTCAGATAGAAGAATTTTGTGGCAGCCAAACAGATACTGTACATTGCTCTTGAAATTGTTGAAAGCCTGTTCATAGTTCAACCTTGATCCCCTTAATAGGTCTGCATGGGGCCAATGACAGAGCAGCAGCACATTGAGGGAGCTCTCTCAAATGAGTTCACAAAGACACTGTTTAACTTCAATGTGAACACTTTTTGACTTACCTGGTTTGATGACAGAAAACAGGAAGAACAGAGCAACTTCTTCCTTGAAACAGGAGTTTGCCTCCCCTATGATAAGACCCTTCAAAAATAAATCCTACTTTGGCCAGGATTCAGCCCTCAGAGTGGGGTGCTAGTTGGCTCAGACACTCTCACAGAATTCTCCCCTACTGGAGCACAAACAAAGCTGGCATCTCCTGGTGAAATTAACCTCTCTCAACCTGCATTCACTTCTCATCCTAACTAACAGATTAAGACAAATGTGGAACATGTATTAATTGTTACTCAAGTTTCTGACCCCATTCTGTTATGGTCTCCTGAGAGTCAATTTAATGAAAGAGCAAAACATGGTTCTAAAGTATTGCAAGGATTACCAGAATTGCAAATGGCATCTACCTTTGCTATAATCTTGGATGTTATGCCTTTGTAGAACAACAACCTCCTAATAAATATTCTAGTCCCCATTCTAGTGATCCTACTTTTCCTGCTACTGGTTACACCTTAGATTCTTTTGGAAAGTATATCAACAGAATCCTAATGATTTTAGAAAGAAAGAAAGAAAGAAAGAAAGAAAGAAAGAAAGAAAGAAAGAAAGAAAGAAAGAAAGAAAGATGCTTTTAGTGCAAAACTGGATTTTTTATAAAAGTCAACAAAGGAGATTTGAACTAACAACTCAAATTAAGGTTAATACTTCTAAGATCAATAGTGTGGAAAATAGAAATTTTTCAAAAGAAACCACAAATTCTGCAACACTTCAAAAAAGGTGTAACTTATACAGCAATGTGGAGAATAATGAAAACCAAGTCAGATATAAAAATAAGGGATTTTCCGGGCTTCATAATAATTTGGATGCTAATTTTTGTAATGTGAGAAAGACATTTGGTAAAATATATCTTCATTGACATTTTTGACTTGTCCCCTGATAATCTACCATTCATCACATAGGCATTTAGACTACAGTACAGAGAAAATACTTTCAAGGGTCTCCTGGGGTGCAACAGGAAGGAAATAAATTAGCTATACAAGCTGATCTTCAAGGCACAGATACAGATACTAATGTAAAACTAACAATACCTTTTAGATTTTTTATTTACCTGACTTTTCATTTCAAACTCAACAAAGACACTGGACATTTCTAAATTACAGGCAGGAGGTCATCACACTTTGGGGAACTTTTCAATTTCTGGCACCAGTAAAGGTGCAAATTCTTTTGAAAGGCAAACTTTTCAGTCTTTATTGAAACTGACCAGTTGGTTTCTTTTTGCAAGCCCAGTATGAAGTAAACTCATCAATAGAAGTGGAATCACACTATCTGATAAACCACTCTCCACAGCTGTTCAGGAAACAGAATGATGAAATGAATGAATGATTTTAATGAGATTTGACAACTTGAGAAAATAGTTTAATGTTTAAGTTTTATTTGAATTTAATTAGGTAACAGCTTTGATCTGTATGAGCAACATATGAGCTAAATATAATAACACTGGGATAACGATATACATTTTTAAAGATCATGTTGCCCCTGTACAGGAAAAGTTCAGGGGACGATGCTCTTGAACCATTCTTCCTGTGATTAGGCTTTGCCCAGCTCACAGCTCCCATCCTCCATATTTTCAACCTCTCCATTACCTCTGCCACAGTCCCATCCTGCTGGAAATCTGCCCATATTCTTCCTGTCTTCAAATCAGGAGACCCTTGTAATCTAAACAATTATAGGCCTATGTCCATTCTGCCTGTTCTCTCAAAAACCCTAGAAAAACTGGTCTACAACCAACTAAAAACTCATCTTGAAGTGCACTCACTCTTAAATCCTGCACAATCTGGCTTCATGTCTAAACATAGTACCATCTCAGCTCTGGCTAAAGTCTCTAATGACTGGATCACTGCTATGGATTCCAAGAAGGTTGTTGGTGCAGTCTTTCTGGACCTTAGAAAAGCTTTTGATACTGCCGACCATCACTTCCTAATTACCTGCCTTACCAAAATAGGTGCCACTCCACATACCACTCAATGGTTCAACAGTTATCTCTCTGGAAGGATACAAAAAGTCAAAGCCAATGGCCTACTATCAGCCCCTTTCTCAATTGTCAGGGGAGTTCCCCAAGGCTCCATCCTAGGCCCATCCTTCTCTCCCTATATATGAATGATCTTAACTTCTTCATAAAAATCCAGCATACATTTCTTTGTGTATGACACAGTATAATACACCTCAGGTACAACCTTATCTGAAATCAGGGAAGTGTTGCAAGCCGACTTTCATCAGTTAGAAAACAATCTCATCAAAGCCAAACTTCTCCTAAATGCCAAAAACCAAGGCAATGATTTTTACAGTATCTCTCACCTGGTGCCTTACCTGTCCTACACTGAGACTTTATAGTAACCTCGCTGGGTGAATCCTGGAAATCGTGCCTAAATTCAAATACCTAGGCATGTGGATAGACAACAAGCTATCTTTCAATGACCATATTGAGGACCTATCCAAGAGGCTCAAAGCATGACTGAGATTCTTTTAAAATAGATCCCTCTTCTCTCTGTGACCGACATGCTTGTCCAAGCAACCTTCCTTCCCTACTAGATTATGGGGATTTTATATACATCTCCTCCACAGCCTCTAGCCTTACCAAGCTGGATGTTCTCTTCCACCATGCTCAATGATTCATTACTAGCTTCACTTTCAGGACCCACCATTACGATCTATATGCAGCGGTTGGCTGGACCTCACTTGCCACCAGACGCATGCTCCATGCAGGTATCTGGACCCTCAAGATACTTCTGCACAAACTGCTGGACTGTTTAACATCTCTACTACGCATCTCCCATAGTGCTTACTCCCTAAGGAAATCTGATTACATCCTATTAGATGTTCCTAGGACTCATACTACACTTGGCCGATGGGCTGTCTCATATGCCCTCCCCAACATTTGGAATCAACTACAATCCATACTGAAGCTAACCAGCACTGTCTCAATCAGTTCCTACAAAACACTAGCAGTCTCTAAAATAAAAGACACCTGCAGCTGCTACTAGGCCTCCCTCTAACTACAAAGCCAAGCTTTGTGTGCTGATCCCCTTCTACTCCCTTACGGAATGTAATTGCCTACCTGGTATAAGTTTTTCTTTCTATTATTCTCTCCACTTGACATAATGTATGACTCAACTGGACCATGTGCTGCTATGTTGTAGCTACTAGGTAGATTACCAAGTTGCATAACTCTTGGACTACATGTACTCACTGTGCTTACCTATATACAATTGCTCCTATCTATGTAACAATGATTTATATGTGTAAATGCCTCAGGACCTCCTTGTGACTGGGTAATAATGATATGCAAATGTCTCAGGACCTCCTTGTGAATGAGTAATAATGATATGTATTTGTAAATGTCTCAGAACCTCCTTGTGAATGAGCTTGCTCAAACAGAGTTTTCCTGCAATAAACTTGAAATTTGAAAATTTGAAACTTGTACAGACCCCTGCTGAGACCGCACCTAGAGTACTGCATGTAATTTTGGTGCCCCTACTTGAAAAGGGACATCAAACTACTGGAGGGCGTACAGCGCAGGAAAACAAAAATGATCCTGGGGTTGGGGGACAGACCATATGAGGAGAGACTGAGAGACCTCAATATGTATACCCTAGAGGTAAGAAGGGAGAGAGGGGATATGATTGAGACCTTCAAGTACCTGAAGGGTTTGAACAGGTTGACACCAGGTGTATGTTCAATCTGAAGAGCAGAAGGGAAACCAGGGACACTCTATGAAGTTGGAAGGGGGAAGGTTCTAGAGGGAACAGAGAAGGCACTATTTCACAGAAAGGGTGGTGGCAGGGTGGAATGTTCTGCCAGAGGAGGTTGTATCACTGCAGAGTATTGGGGGTTTCAGGAGGGTTGGGACAGATTCAAGGGGAAGGTACAAACTGGGGGGCATGAGATGGGTGGAGGGCATATGGGGGGGCAGCTGCAGTCTAATAGACTGAAGTGCTGCACACACAAGCAGACTAGATAGACCCAATTGCCTGTATCTGCTAGCAATTTTGTAAGTTCATATTTCTAGACTTCTAGTTCCAATCTGTGAGACTTTAAAACAATCTCTTCTTATTTCAGTATCAGGCCTGTTTACTTATCATTTAAGTGTCACTGCATAAAGTTTAGGAGCAGATTTAGTCTAAAATATTAATACTGCTCCTCCACTAAATTAGACTAGAGGTCATCCTTAATATGTATTGAATACCTGTCTTCCTTTAAAAATAATAATAAAAATGAAATTAAAAAAGGAAAGTGTATAATTATTCAAAAATAAGTCTGTATGGTGCTCTGTGAAAGCACTGCAGTTAGTGCTTTCATTGTTCTGCTATTAGAGGGGAGGGATATATTCAAATATTAATTGCTCTAGCAAACTTTGTTCTGAGCATGGATGATTATACAGTACCACACTTATATGATTACCATACTTTGCTCACAGGTAAAGGACTTCATGAGGCACTTTGCTCAAGCTTTGAATATGCTGCACAGTGGTCCCTTATTACAGAGTTGTTAAATTTTCATTCATGGAGGGAGTGATTTTTACTATCAAGTTGGTCTTTTTAAGCTATCTCAGTATATTTCCACTTACATACACACAGTGTTGTAACTAGGAAAATAAAATTTGTGAGCCAGAACACTTTGGTACCTCTTTGCCAAAATTGCCATGCACGTCTTCAACATGTTCTATCTTATTACAGCTATGTTTTAATGGTTGCACTTCTCTGCAGAATTTCTAGTTATTTCATGGTACTCACATCCGGTTTGGGATTAAAACAAATGCTAAACATACTGTAGATGCAAATGATATACCAGGTTATGCTTGGTTGGAAAATTGTGTCCAGGCATATTTATATCTGAACCCTTGCAAAATGGATATAATGTAACTAAGTTAGAGTTTTGAAAATTGGACATATCTATGTCCTAGCTGTGAAAAGTGGGCATAGGAGCAATGTTTCTTATGTCCAAAGTTGTACAGTAGAAAATTGCATCTGGGGATAGGCTTTGAAAAAATCCTCCACTGTATCATTACAAATTACAAACACAGCCTGATTGTAAAGTTGCTGCCAAAGACATGGTTAAGTATTTCCTGAAATTTCTGATATCCCTAAAGAAATTACTTGCATGCCTGCAGTAGCATTGTGGGCCACCATTGAGAATCTCTTTAGATATATCATAAACAGAGATGCATTGAAATGTTATTCCACCCACAAAGTGGATGCGAAGTCCACCACTTCACATCACAGAGTGCTACCCGAAGTTCATTCAGAAAGGCTGAATTTCACCTTTCTGAGTGCACTTTGTGTTGTATTACTTCACCTTATTCCACGTTGCAGTAAAATAAGGCAAAATGAGTGATAAATAGGCCACAGATCACATGGCTCACACAGTCTCACAGTCTTCAGGTCACATGCCTCTCTTCAGACTGCAGCAGGAAGTCAGGAAGTGAAACAGTTTCACTTTCACTTGCTGTAGCAGGAGCAGGACCTACAGTAGTTGAGCTGGTGAAAGCTGCTGGAAAGCAAATCAGATACAAAAGTTGATTTTTTTGTACTAATTTGCTTTGTTTATTTTGTGGAGTGTGAAAGGGTATTGTAGCTTGTGTGTATTTTTTGTTAGTTCTGTGTGAATTTTTTTTGTCAGTGTGTGTCTGTGTGAAAGAAACATAGAGAGAGACAGAGGCAGCACTAATGGAGAATGATCGAGGAAGAGGTGGTTTACATGGTGCAGTGGGATCATCGGTACACACACACATGGTGATGTTCTCGAATAAACTGCAACAACATACATGGAGGTCCCCACCTGAAGCAGTTAGTTCAGGGCTGGCAGTACCACCTCCAGACATGGCACATAGCAGTGTCCCCATGCCACCACCACCTGCTATGGCCCTGTGTCAGCACAAATGTTTGCACCCCAGCCCCAATCGGGCAGCAGCAGCTGGTGGCAGTAACACCTGGGCCCTCCCCATGCCTGTGCCTGGTCCTCCCTGAAGCTCTGTGGTATGGGAGTTTTTCACTACACTGCCTGGGGACAGCAGCAGGCTGATGTGGCCCTGTTGTGGAGTGAGATGGATATGGTTAACCATCATCTCGATAGTATGGAGCAGCAGTTGGATAGAATTGAAGGTCACCAGCTGCAGATAATGGGGATGCTCCAACTGCTGCTCTCCAACCAGAACATAGAAACCTAGTTTTGTTTAAAATGTTTGTCCTTCCTCCTGACTCCTTGTACCCACCACCCTCTCTGTGATATATTACTTCCTGGTTTTGTCCCTCAATCTTCCGATCCACCACCCATCTATTTTCAAATTTTACCTCCTTCTTTGGGCACATCTTTTTTTTTTGTATAATGCTACCTTCTTGTACGTTGATTATTCCCTTTTGGTACTTCCTAGTTTCTATCATGCCCCCCTTTCCTTTTAGGTTATACATAATGTCCTTTAGTGTCTCTTTCATTTTTGGACTTCATTTTAATGTGATGGCTCCCAATGCATCCCAGTATACTCTGTCTCCCAGCCCTCCTAACGTCCTTCTCATATTTCTTGCATACATTTATGTCATCTGACACAGGTCACTGTCCTTTTTTGCTGTTGTTATTCCCCCCCATGCACTGTTATGTCAGGTGCACACTGCCCAGACCCCTAAAAACATATATGCTAGCTGACTTGTTCCACTGTTGATGGTATAAAGAATAAAGAAGATATAATGTATATTATATTTGTGCCATCACTAACTGCGGTCCAACTCACATAATGTATTTTCAAGGGGCTGGACAGTGTGCTCCTGACAGTGCACACATGCTGTTTAGCAGATTATTGCACTGCCCACTCTTGCTTTTAAACAAACAAACCACGACAGAAAGGAAACATTATTGAGCCACAAAAAATATTTCATGTTAAACAGACATTTATTAAGTAGGAATACACAAGGTCCAGAAGCACGCTGCAGTAACACTGGGAACGGCTGCTGATAGAGATGTGCAGCTATCTCCAAAAGTCCAAGATAAAACCAGAAAGCCAGCACTCCAGATGAATGAATGGAAAGAAAAAATCTTCACTGCTACTGCAAATGTATTGAAGGCAAAACAAGCCACACACAAATGACCCCTGCGCTCGGTGCTTAGGCCTTCATTAGGAGGCCCCCTAATGAAGGCCTAACTGCTGAAGTGCAAGGATTATTTCTGTGCCTTGCTTTGCCATCAATACATTTGCAGTAGCAGTGAACAATTTTTCTTTCCATTTATTCCTCTGCAGTGCTTCTTTCTGGTTTTGTCTTGCACTTTTGCAGCTAGATGCTCTCTAACAGCACCTGTCCCCAGTGTTACCACAGCCTGGATCTGGACCTTGTGTATTCCTATTTAATAATGTCTGTTTAACATGAAATATTTTCTTTCGGTGCCTCAGTAATGTTTCCTTTCTGTCGTGGTTTGTTTGTTGAAAAGCAGGAGTGGGCAGTGCAATAATCTGCTAAACAGCATGTGTGCACTGTCAGGAACACACTGCCTAGCCCCCTGAAAACATATACGATAGCTGTCTTGTGCTACTATTAATGGTAGAAACAATAAAGAATATACAACATATATTTTATTTGTACCATCAGTAACAGAGGACCAACTCATATAATATGTTTTCAGGGGCTCAGTGGGCAGTGACAACCTGACAGTGCACACATCACATGCTGTTTAGCAGATTATTGCACTTCTCACTCCTGCTTTTCCACAGAAGCACACAGCAAGACAGAAATAAAACATTGCTGAGACCAGTAAAATAATTTTGTTTTGGAAACAGAGATTATTAAGTTGGAATATAACAAGGAAGGGAAGGACACCACTTTTTTATTTTATTTTCTGTAGAATGTTTTTGGCCAGTGTTCGTACAAATCTTGTGACACTGTCTTATGTCCAGAAAATTCCCAACTCCAGATGAAAAGAAATGATAGCTGAAAATGGAATGAAGAGTCTCCATGAAATAATGGCGCACTCAGTCATGCATGCACTGCTGCCACCAGTCCCAAATTATTGTGCACACCCAAAATGCTGCTGTCATATGCCCAGAAAATTCCCAACTCCAGATGAAGAGAAATGATAGCTGAAAATGGAATGAAGAGTCTCCATGAATTAATGGCGCACTCAGTCATGCATGCACTGCTGCCACCCAGTCCCCAAATTATTGTGCACATCCAAAAATGCTGCTGCATATGCCGGAAAATTTCCGACTCAGATGAAGAGAAAATGAGAGCTGAAAATGCAATTTCATGTTAGCTTATTGACCAGACTGGGCTGATGGACAGTGTTTTGCCAAATGATGTGCTAGAAGGATGACCCGACCATTGAGTTAATTGTCCTTGATGATGTGATAATAATGTTGGTTGTCCAAATTCTGCTGCACTGACCCCAACATGAAGGATGCCCTTTGTGTGGACACTAATACTACCCTTGGTAAGTTAATGTACCTGTCACCATTATGGTTTTCCACAGAACCTGACCTTAAATGTTTCATACATATATATATATATACATTTTTTTCTATATATACACGTAATCATTGCAGTTTTTTGTATCACAGGTCATATAGTCGAACTTGTGATGCACATTTCTTGGCTTGAAGAGGAATGTTGGCTTTGGAATACTGTCAAGCCAGTGAAAGTAAGTATTTTTTTTTGGGGGGGGGGATCATTTGGAAGCAATTTTCATTAATGGTTTCTTTTCTGTAAATTCTTTATAGGTTTTCCATGCATCATCCAGTCCAGTACTGATGGTCATGATTCATACTAGTTCTTGCATGTGTGTCCCAGGGTGTGATGGTGAACTTGTTGTTTGAAAGGACCAATGGCAGCACACAGCATCAAAACGTTTCCTGCAAAAACAAAAAAACAAGAAACTATTAGTACAGTACTTGATTGCAGTGACACATTTTTTTTAAAGTGTGGCTGTTCCTGTCATTTATCCAAAGTAACAGATAGCAAGCTGTCAGACAGTTGGCCACAACAAGACCAAATAAATTCACAGTCACAAATTTAGTATGGGTAACCCATATACTGTCCCGACTCCAACGTCTTAACTAAAGTTAGATTTTAAAGACATCTCTTGTCATATCGCGACCTGCATAAAGCGTTCAACACACGCCATGGCTGCTGCAGCAATACAGTGTCAGATATGCATGACAAATCTATTATGTGACTTACATATCACCTACTTAATATGATTTGAACTCTTTTGAAAAAATGAACTGCAAAAAACACCTTATGAAATAAAATTGATATACTTACTGGAAATCGATATCCTACAGGTGGTTGTGGACAGTAGTGCATTACTATAGTTCTCTAGTCCAGGAGAGTGCTTGAAACTTTTAACCTGTAAAAAGAGAAAATAAGTTGACCACATGTGTTTCTTACCTGCATCTCAGATATGCAACAGGAAGCATAACACAGCTCAAGGAAGTTCCAAAAAAATAGTAAACATACTCACTGTAAAGTATTGATAGTAAGAAGCCTCGCAGCTGTGGCTGTTGGATGGAGTCTTCCCTCCATATGCCATGGCAAAGGAAGGGCACAGGATGGAAAACAATCACTTTCCTTCTGAATGAGATAGTATCTTGCATATTTATCTGGCAGTGGTTCACTGGTGGTGGTCATACAGGGGGCACATGATGACATTCCTTCTCGCTATCTGGTGGCTTTGGCTAACAGTGGTTTTCTAGTGGTGGTTATGGGGGGGCACATGATGGCATTCCCTCTTACTATCTGGTGGCTTTGGTTAACAGTGGTTTTCTGGTGGTGGTCATGAGAGGGGCACATGATGACATTCCCTCTCACTATCTGGTGGCTTTGGCTAACAGTGGTTTTCTGGTGGTGGTCATGGGGGGGCACATGATGACATCCCCTCTCACTATCTGGTGGCTTTGGCTAACAACAGTTTTCTGGTGGTCATGGTCAATGGTCATGGGAACAGCTGCAGCCTAGAACACATTCCCTATCTCTGTCAGAGCCACACAGGTGGGTGGCAGGTGGGATATAGTATGTATTGTGTTACAGTATTTCACTCTCAGAAGTAATACAGAGGTGGGGAAGGTAAAATAGAAGGACTGTGAATTTACTTGTGCCAGATTGCCAATATGACATATGGAATTTGAGTCATTCTGAGTGGGACACTGATTTAACGTTATGAAAAACAAAACATGTACCATGGAAAAAATGTGACAGCCTTTTAACCACTTCACTTAAAACCTACCATCAACCTCAACATCATCATCATACAGGAAGTTGCCCTCGCAGTTACCAGTGTCTGAATTGTGCCCACTAGGGGATTCTTTCTCCATGATGTCATCATCTTCCTCAATGGCAGGCCATTTCATGCTGCCAGTGCCACCAGGATGGTCCATTTCTCCCCCCATATAACCACAACCATGACCATACCGGGGTACAAATACAGAGATTGCAGTTTGAGCTGGTATGTGCCCCTCATTCATTTTTATGAATGTTAGCAAGTTGACATTTGAAGGAGAGAGGTTTGTATGATGATCCTGAACTATTGCACCCGCAGAACTGAATACCCTCTTGACACTTACACTGGAGGGTGGGCATGTCAGGTACTTCAGTGCCACTGAGGTCAGCTCTGGCCATTCACTGACCTTTCCACTCCAGTATAAAAGAGGATCATCAATTACTGACAGATGCCTGCTTTCAGCCAAATATGAGTTAACCATTTGCTGTGCTGCACAAAGTCCGGTGGTTGATTCATCATCCTGTTCTCCAGATTCATTGATGTCACAAATCCAGCCTTGGGACAAAGCACCCCAAAGTAGGTTAATGGCAACTGGTTTTGATGACAGACCACCTGGAACTGCAGCTGCCTTACAGGATGTGCTTGATACTACCAAACTGACCTTCAGCCTGGTTATGCTTCTGAGGTTTGCTGACCTTAACACGTGACTTCTGTGCCCCCGTAAACAAGCACACCAGTTGCCCACTGACATTTTTAACCTGTTCGGGCCCTCCTTCCAGTAGTGAGACAATTCCACGTTTGTATCATAGGTCCATCATTGTTGCTATTGCAAAATTGTCACTGTGCTGAATGCTCAAGATGTGCATATTGTGGTTGAATAATGTCAGGATGTGTTTCAGCAACACACTGCTAGCACAGTGTGTTTCTGACACACACAGTACCAGAAAAGGTCAGCGCCAAAGGCTGGCCTTCAGGAAATATAAAGGAGACGCAGCAGGATGAAGATAGGGAGGTATACCAAACTTCCCTAAGGGAAGCAGGAAAGGCAGTAAGGCAGGCAAAGGTACAAACCGAGAAAACACTAGCACGAACAGCAAAGAAGGTGACAAGACTTTCTATAGATGCATTAGTGAAAGGAGAAAGTCAGAGGGGTATTGCTAAGATCCAAGTGGATAAGGGGCACATGAGGAGGAGGACCATGTAAGCATCTCTCTAAATAGATACTTCTGCTCAGTATTTACTGAAGAGAAGGTAGGGCAGGCCCACAGCTCAGCACCATGGACACAGGGAGGAGGAGGTGTGCACTAGACCATTCACAAACGAAAGGGTCCTACAAGAGCTCAATAAGCTCAGGGTGGACAAGGCAATGGGACCTGATGGCATACATCCCAGGGTAGTAAAGGAGCTAAGGGTGAAACTAGCAGAGCCATTATCAGAACTGTTTAGTGAGTCTTTGAGCACAGGAGAGGTCCCAGAAGACTGGAGAAGGGCTCATGTGATCCCGCTCCACAAGAGTGGTAGCAGGGAGGAGGCAGAGGACTACAGACCAGTCAGTCTTACCTCACTAGTGGGCAAGCTTACGGAGACACTCCTTAAAGAAAGGATAGTGCAACACCAGGAATCCATAGGAGCACAGGATCCAAGATAGCATGGGATTACAAAGGAAGGTCCTGTCAAACTAATCTCCAAGATTTATTTGACTGGGTAACCAAGATGGCGGACCAAGGGGAGCAGTTGATGTTGCCTACCTTGACTTCAGCAAAGCTTTCGATACTGTTCCACATAGAAGATTGATTAATAAGCTGGGTAGGGTCGGGGTGGGTCAGATGTTGGTCAACTGGGTGGAAAACTGGTTTACAGGCAGAAAAACAGAGAGTGGTGGTAAACGGTATACAGTCAGAAGAGATGCAAGTCACAAGTGGGGTACCTCAGGGATCAGTTCTGGGGCCAGTCCTCTTCAATATCTTCATCAGTGACATTGCAGATGGATTGGAGGGTAAGGTTTGTCTATTTGCAGATGACACCAAGATCTGCAACAGAGTAGATTATCTAGATGGGTTGGGCAGAATGAGAAGAGATCTGGATAAACTAGCAAAATGGTCGGAAAAGTGGCAACTGGGGTTTAGCATAAAAGTGCAAGATCATGCACATAGGGAGAGAAACCCTGAAGCCACCTGTAGGCCGGGAGGAGTTGCTGGCAGTCACAGGGAAGAAAGAAACTTGGGCATCATCATCACCGATGACCTGAAATCATCCAAGCAGACCACTAAAGCAGTAGGTAAGGCTAGAGGGATGTTGGGGTGTATTAGTAGGGGTATCACAAGTCAGAAGAGGGAGGTAATAATCCCTCTTTACAAGACACTGGTTAGGCCCCATCTGGAGTACTGCATGCAGTATTGGAGCCACACCTTCACAAGGACATTAACCAAATTGAGGCAGTCCAGAGAAGGGCAACCAAAATGGTGCAGGGACTGCATCAGAAAACATATGAGGACAGATTAACTGAGCTCAATATGTATACCCTAGAGCAAAAGAGGGAGAGAGGTGATATGATTGAAACATTCAAACACCTTAAGGGCATTAACAAAGTGAAAAATTCTAACATGTTTCAATATAAGAAAAATAGCAGGACAAGAGGACACAACATGAGATTAGAGGGAGGCCGATTAAGGTGTAATGTGAGGAATTTCTTTTTCACAGAAAGGGTGGAGGATGCATGGAATGGCCTACCTCAGGAAGTGGTGGATATGAATACAGTGCAGGGCTTCAAACAGGCATGGGATAGGCATAAGGGAGCAATACAGATGAGTATGAATAGATAGGCCATTGACAGAGTAAAGGCCAATGGCACATTCATAAGGTAGAAAAAGAAATGGGCAGACTGGATGGGCCTTGCGGTCCTTATCTGTCGTCAACTTCTATGTTCCTATGTTTCTACAGGCTCCGGAACCATCAAGACTATGCTGTAGATTCAGCAATGTCTGCCTCAACACCCAGCAGTGGTATTGATTGGCTGATTGAGGCAGACTACCACCACCGCCTGTGTGGTGTGCTCAAAAGGCCTCAACATTGTTATAACAGAGTTCATGAGGTGCCACTGTTCAGTTGTGAGAGACATGGAGGCCTCAGAAGTGTCACTGCTAGTATGCATGATGAGATATTCAGAGATTGCTTTGTATTGTTCATACTGTAAAACCTCTCTGCCATCTATTAAGTGGAGTTCCACGGGGTGACAACTTCCAACTTGAGGCGGTGCTGCAGGAGGCTGTTTTGGATCTCTAGCTACTGAAGTTGGTCACGGGCCTTTGCAGAGCCTAAAAAGTGTGAACAGATATGGCGTGCAACTGTCAACATTTCCTTTTTATCAGGGTGCTGCAGAAACTCCTGAACCATCAGATTTAAACAGTGGGCCATGCATGGAAATCGAACAAAGCCACCATTCATGACGCTTTTAATAACATTTGACCCATTGTCACTTGCTGTAAATCCAGCTCTCAGGGACGGGGGTTCAGCCACTCATCAATTTCAGTCAGTAGCAAGTCCAGCATGTTTTCACCAGTGTGGGAACAGGCCACACTGTACACTGCAAGCATTTCATCCTGTCAAATTCCTGGAAGATTGCTACCATGACAGTCTGCCTTACTACACTAATTATTCACACTACCACCAGCACAAACAACCCCGGAACCTGTGCCTAATGTGCAGTTATACACAAATATGAACTCCGGCTGTTTTGCAACTTGTCCACATATCCATACTTAAATGGATGAATGGAGAGGAGAAATGTTGAAGGCATGTTTTACAGAGTTGGCCACAGTATGGTATAATTTGGGGATAGCACGGGTGGAAAAGTATATCCTGGAAGGGACTTTCCATTTTGGACAGTCATGTGCTGCAAACTGCCAGAATCCAGAATTCTAAAGAAAGGAGAACAGAAAAGATCAATTCCCAGAAATTCAGCTACAGCAGCATCAAGTTCAGCTGACACTGCATGATTGGGTGGGTACTTCAGGTTATGGGTAAAAACACTCTCCAACGTGGGCTGACTTGCAATTTTTTGCATGGGGTGTGACAAATGTCTGCTCTGTGAATGGATGGGGTGGGGTGTGTATGTGTGATGAAGAGGGCTGCACAGGTGACAAATCCACAAATTAAGTTATTTTCCCCCATTTTACATACAGGGGTTGATGCACCACTTGCACTAGACATACTGCATTGACCACCACCAACAGCACTGCTACTCTGTCCACCACTTGACAAGATTTCTAAATCATAATCCTCCACCTCATCATGCCTATAGTAATCCTCTGCTGTTATTTCATCACTACTGCAGATATTCCTACTTGATCTTACACTCATGGAAGGGGATAACATGCTCAGTAAGGTTGATGATGAGGGTGAATGCCCCACTATGGCATTAGCTGCCATCTGGTGCCAGGTCCACAGTGCCATGTGCCTGTTCTTAAGATGTGTATGCTGTCCCCCTCTGCCTAGATGACTCCCCTTTTTACCTCGATTCACATGCACATGGCAAAGCTGACAGCTTGCAACTGACTCATCATTTGCATCTTGGACAAAAAAATCCCAAACAAGGGATCGTGATCCCCTACTTTTAACATGTCCCTGATGCTGCTTATTGGAGTCTGTTTTTTTTAACACCTGAAATGGGGGGTGTGCGACATGATTTTTCAGGCTGGACATACTTGGACTCCAACTGACCACAACGACTACCTATGATTATTACTAGATTATCATCATCATCATCATCTCAACTGGAACCACTAAATTACAATATTTTTGAGGGAGGGTATTTAACGCCAACAGACCCAGACACAACCACCTTGACTTTCTTTTCTCTGGATCCCAACAGGGTCACTGACATCATCATCATATTCATCAACATCATCCGCATCCACATTTTCAGCTTGGATGCTGTCATATCAGAGAACATGTTACAACCACAGCAACATCATCATCATCATCACCCATTATTTTTGCACCACACTTTTGAATCATTGAATGGCAAAGGCATGACCTCAACCATGGTGGAAGAAATGTGACTGTGAGTTATCATCGCCATGATCAGAATAATGTTCAACTACCATGGGGATGTTAATGGAGAGTATGAGATCATCTACACTGTCAGTCACAGCTTTAGACTCAACTATATTTTTTGAAATGGTTAACTGGTCAGAAGTGGAGCTTGAAGCAGCAATACTCATGCCAGCAGAAACTGCACTAACACCACCAGCTGGGACAACATCATCTCCTCCAACTATGAGTGAAGCTACAGATTGCGCTGTAAAAAACATTGATGGATAAATCCCTTTACTGACATCAGCAGCTATGCACTTCTGCATACTACGATGCCCATGGACAATCTTGTCACTGGCAGCAGTACCATGGCCAGAAACAGCTTTGCTTGCACATCTCTTTGTAAGCATTTTGGGGGATCACCAAGAAAAGTGTAAACAAATGTTGATTCCTGAATTTTCAGTCTGGGCCAGTGGATGTGAAGCCAAAAAAAAACAACTGTGGTTTGCAGATGGAGATTGGGTACTAAACAGATGCAAAAGCACAGACAGATTAAGATTGCACTGCGCAATCAAGAAGAGATGCAGGCTAAAGTCACAACAACACCTTAACTACTGCTCATGATTCACAATCCAATCTGGAAACGAATACTTTTAACCAGTTGGGGGTGGGGGGAGGAAACAGTGCACTGCAGTAACAGTCCAAAACCAAGATACCACAAAACAGTGCAAAATCATGCTGGTGCAGTGGAAAGCAGGTTCACACTGCTGCAATTACTCTGTGGCACAATAAAAGGTGTCTGATTTGTTGGCACGCATCACACACACTCACACACACACTACAAGCAATGTGTAGCAAATTGAATATTTCAGTAATATAACCAAATCTTTTAAACAAACTGAAATTATGCACTGCTGCACCACAACAATCAGCCAAAAAAGTCAAGAATTATTTAAAATATTACTGAGTGTACATTAACACAGTTATGCAACAAAAATATTACCAAACCACAAAGACTGCCTTTTTCTCCCAGTTAATCTATCTACACCACAGATACACCCCTCTCCAAAGCACACTTCAAGTGTCTGTCAGTACACAGTCTGAATGTTCTAGATTAACATTCAAACTCCACCCACAAACAATAAGCACTCAATGATATGAGCACAGGAGGGTTTCCTACAGTCACTGTACTAAATTGTGAGCAAAGAAAAATGGCTCAAAAGGCTTTTTTCACAGCTTTTAGAGAGTTTGAATTGCAGAGCTCCAAGAGCAAACTGTCTCCAGCTACCACTACACACACACTACACAGAACTGAGGCTGTGCAGAACAATCTAGAGCCCAAGTGACCTGCAATCCCATGAATCACTGCAAAATTCACCTTGGAGCTCAATTACAAAGGTGATGTGATGTAAAGTATATCGATTTCTATGTACTTCACATTAAAATTAACTTTTATAAGTGGTTGGGGAAGGTGAAGTAACACGAAGTCCATTGAAATCAATGACTTGAGTTCCTCGATTATGACACAAAGTACTCCACTTTGAGTTGTGGAATACTTCGGGGATTCCTCATTACTCCGAGAATTGCTTTGAGGAGAGAATTTTGGTCACTTTACCCACCACTAATCACAAATATCAGGAAATATCTGAATGTATCTATGGCTGCAACTGTAAATTTTACATGTTATGACTCGAAAACTGCTAGACAGATGTTTACTAAACTTTTGGAGTTTGTTGATTCTGCTACAAAGGTTGCTCTTTTCAATTTTCACATCACTGCAACAAAAGATAACTGAGTTATAAGACACTGAAATATTAATTTATGATTATGACATGATCAGTAGAGAATTTCAATTTACAGTATTTAAAAATGGGTTGTAAATATCCTGCTACTAATTGGTTAAATAGGTTCCAAAACCCATGTACTAATCTCCTTGAAATACTTAGGTTGGAACAAGATCATGCAGTGGGAATTGGAATTTGGATAAATCACATATAGAATTCATGACCCCCATTTTGCATCCCTGATTGACATCACAAACATGACTGCCACCTTTACTCACTTAAAACCTTCCACTAAGACCTAAAATGCTAATTTCCTTTAAATTAAAAAAAAAAGAATAAACAGCATTTCCTTGCATGATCCCCTCTTTACACTTTATGCCCCCTCCTTATACTGCACACATCAACAAATAAAAACAATGAAGTACTGTTCACAATGCCTTTAGTTTTTTTGGTGACCATGAAAAATCTTCATACTATCCTTTCCAATTTAAAAGGGCTATCTCTGCTGCTTTCACTGACACAGATAGCATTCCACACAAAGCCTTCTGTTGTGTGTGAGGTGTAAACAAGGTGGCAGAGGAACTCTGTATAAGTTTAAATGCCTATAATACTTGATACACAGTCATTCAAACTATTGAATGTCTGAAAAAGCAGATGATGGATTGGTGGGGAGGGGGTGCCCTTTTCAGGTTACTTTCAATAAAAGAAAAAAAAAATTCAGTTGAAGAAAGTTGTAATATTTGAATGTATTCCTAAGTCTATATATTTTATACAGTAAGTGCATTGCCATATTTCAGGTTGTTGGTTGTCTGTGGTTAATGCACTTCCAGGTGCTTGAGGTACTCAGTACAAATGTCTCAAGCCTCACTATGCACCTAGGCCTGCATTAACCCCAGGAAACAAAGTTCTGTAATGTCTTATTGCTTACACAAGACATAGAAATCCAGTGCACTCCTTATAAATCTGACCCAAAATGTGTTTTGGGTTTGAGCTGCTGAAACACATTTCGTGTTAGATTTGCAACCTGCCAGATATGTTGATGTGAGGTGGGGTGGAGACATGGCAGCCTTGAAAATGTGGGCCAACATAGCCAAAATTGCCCCAAGTTATGAATAAAAATAGAAAGAAATACACTAAACAGAATAAAAAATGCTTACATGCATATGCATGCACAGTATACATTGCTGAGGACTTTGTTTTTCCCCAGGTTTTTTATCTACTGGTAGAGGAATGCATTGAGGATTCATAACATGAGGACGTTAAGGATCATAATGAGGGATTTTTGGCATGGGTGTAGGAAGAAGGGTGGAGTGGGTTCTTGAAGGTGGGCAAGGGTGGGGGTTAAGTACATGGTGCAAGTGAGGGGTACTAGCAGTGGAGTTGATCACCCACTACCGAGGTAGTGAAATCAATCAGACAGGAGGAGGGAGGAGGGTACCAGCATTTGGGATGGCACCAGCTCCCAGTGTATTCAAATATTTGGCAGATTTATGGGAGCAAAGGGTATCTGTGACAGGACTGCAATCTAGTATAAGTGTATTCAGAGTGGGTAGGCAGGAGGAGGGTATCTGGCAGCAGTGCTGGGTACCTGCCAACGGTGTATTCAGAGATTGGGAAGGTGAAAGGGAGGGGATAGCAGCAGTGGAGTTGGGCCCATTCTACTATTGCATTCAGTGACCAGGTGTGAAGGGGGAGGGATACCGGGAGCAGGGTTGGGCATGCATTCATAGACTGGGTGGGTGGAAGGGCAGTAGGGTACCAGCTGTGGAGCTAGGCACCTTCCACTTGTGCACTCCAAGACTTAGCAGGCATGAGGGAGGAGGGTATAACAGCTGTGGGTTTGGGCACCCACTACTCTTGTATTCAGAGCTCGGGTGGGTGGGTGGGAGGGAGGGGGCTAATGGTGGTTGGGGCACCTGCTGCTGGTGTCTTTACAGATTTTTCAGGAAGGGAGGGTACCAGCAGTTGATTTTGACACCTGCCACTGGTGTGTTTACACATCAGGTGGGTGGGAGGGGTACCAGCAAGGTTGAAACTTACCCAGCAAGCTGTGGACAGAAGGTGCCATTTTCATGGCAAGTAAAGAGACACAAAACCTAAGTCCTGTAAACTGATTTAAAGTCATGGGAATGGGCTGCTGTTTATGTGAAACACAACCTTCTGAAAAGAATGTTGAAGTTTTGTGTGCATGAATGAAATGGGATTTTCTTTTCTTAATATTTTAAAATCTGAACATTTTTCAGTAAAGCTGCCTATCACAGGCACCTCCTTGAGTCAAACTATAATGAACCTGAAATTCAGGTGTCAACTGTCAGGCATTTGTGAGCTATAGGTGAGCAAAAGAGTCTTAAAAATATATTTATATGAAATTCCAACCCATTAGAACTTTTAAGCTACTGAATTGATCATTACCAAATGGTCGGGGTCCAAAGATCCTAGGACCAAAAGCACAGATGCTAAATTTCAGGCCCAGGAAGGAACACTCACTGTCAATGCCATCATGCTCCAAACCAAGAGCTCATGTTATACAAGGAAAGCCACACTCACAGCAATGCAGGCTTACTAGTTGAAGAGGAAGTGATCTTCCTAATGCTTGGGCCCAGCCCGGGTGTCTTTTCTCCACCACTTCCTTTCAAAACTGAAATAAAATACAAGTAAGCCTGTTTTTACCGAGTGTGTTGCTTTCTTTGTATTCCATCAAGGGATTCTTGCATTATTGCAGTGTATATTTAGATGTTTAACATAGAACAATCCTTGTAATGCTAATAATAGTGGCACTACCTTACTGCTATAATATACTGTATGCCTTGCTTCTTCTATGTACTGTAGTATCTTATATTTGTATTTGTTTCATTTTCCTAAAAAAAAAATGTTGCCTGTTGTCTGCCAATGCCCTGAAAGTGCCAACAATGCGCTGCTGTTTTCTCCTGGTCACTGCAGTGCAGCCTAAGCTGCATGCAAAAAAAAGAAAGTCTTTTAAGGTATAAAAAGTTCACACTTTTAACAGTTCTTCACAAAATTTCTATAGCAAAAAGGTTTTGCTAATCCAAATGAATCAGTATAGCTGCAATCCGTAAAATTAGCAGCAAAGGTAGCAAAATGAAAATGATGTCCCCCTACCCCCAGCTGAACAAAGGGATGCACTGTGAAAGAAAAACAGCTCAATCACCCTTTCAAACTACAGAAGAATAGCTTCTAACTTAATAAATGCACCCCATGCAATCCTGTACTGTCTTTTAATATTGCCAACTGTATTTTCTGTCTGAATTGCTTTCCTTAACAGACTGCACAGAGCTCTGAAAAGAAAATATTTCTCTCCCTGTCTCACAGTCATGGCTGCAATGTTTGTGTTGTGATATGCCTTCTATTAAAACCTGACATGTGATATTCTTCAGTAAAGGTCAATCATGTCTCTCACTATGACACATAAATGCATCTCTGAGCAAGGGATTCTGAAGAGAAAATGGTATGTATCAACTCATCTTCCAGCATATGATTCCACCTCCTCTATCTATTTGGCCCATTTGGGATCATACTGTATCTCAACTGTGGGCTGATGGAGTCAAGTGATCCTTGCGGAAGCAAAGCCCTCAAACTTTAAGAGAGAAAGAGAGCCTCAGTGCACCACAAACAACTCCCATGGAGAGTCAGGAGAGACACTGAGTGTGGTGGATTACCACACAGTGTCTCACCCCACTCACATCCAATGCCAGCACAGTGCAATATAAGTTGTTAGTGCTGGGTGATAGGAGAGATAAAAAAAAAACTCTTAATTGGCATTTGATAGCTTTATTTCATCACTCTTCAGTTGGTCTTCCTTGACTATTCCCAGGATGATCACAAAATTCCATTTGATAGGGACAGGATATCTCCCATCCTGCCTATGCTTCAGGGTTGTTGAGAGCTTTCCCAGTGGGTTGTGATCCTCTGGGTAGTTTCTCTAGAGCCAAGGGGATTGCAGCCTATGAAGCTGGTGGGAAAGCTAGTAGTCTATCAAAATAGAAGAATGAGTAGATATGCAATAGGAATGGGGATAAAAAGTGATTCAAAGAAGAAACCAAATGCTGTAGCAGTGTGGGGCTGGGGATGGCTGAAGTAGAGTTGGAAGGGTACTAGGGACCAATAGAAGAATAAATAGAGTTTAAAAACAAATGTTGTTATATAGACACTAAAATAAATATTTAAATGTTAGCCTGCTGTGAAAGTTATCTCAGTGTATATTGCAAATAAAATCCTTTTGGCAAGAACCTAAAGTATTTTCAAAGGATCTAGTGTCCAACATTAGTTATATGTGAATACACTGAGCAAACCTACAAGGGATGAAGGCAATCAAAGTAGTGTAAGGGAATAGATTGGCAGAAGTTACATGATTCTTGTGCATATCAGATTAACATGGCCATATTTTGAACTACAGTTCTCAAGCAAGTAAAGGGGCAGAATACCTGAATCACACTGCCAAGCAGGCAAAGTGGCACAACCAGCTGTGCCTCCAAAACACTGGGGTTGCAAGTAAAACATTTTATGCTCCTGTCCATTCATTTAATGGGCCAAATGTGACACCTCTTCTTCAAGAGTACCCAAGTATGCCAATAAGCATTACCAGTGGCATCATTTCCCAAATCATAGCAGTTGTAAAGTTTCCATCTACACCATTGTTTGTATAATCAACTACAAGAACACTTTAATTAAGGGGTTCATAGGGATTATGATGGGCATCATAAGGGTCTCTACTGTACTTCAACCCCTTGCAATCCCAAAATGACACATCTGAGCATACTAGACTACGTTTCTCAGAGAGTTTAATCAGTTCTTACTGCTGGACATAAGTGTTCCCAAACAAACCCTCCTTCAGTCCCCTTCCCTTTAAATTTACTTTTGTTTATAATTCCTGGTTTCCTACAGAAATCCTGTTTTCTGCTGAGGATATAGAAATTGCAAGGAGAGTGGGTGTAAATGGATGTAGTAAACATGGTACAACTGAACCCTCACAGTCCCTTAGCAGATGTACTGTACATTTGCTTTTTAATGCACCAGAGAGTTTTCTGACCTTCATCTGGAGGTTAGATCATATCAATCCCTCACCACAGGTTCCAGGCTGATGGATAAGAAGCAAATCACTACAATGTACTTTTATTGATGTGCTGTATAAAGCCATAAATGGGTTAGGCCCTTCATATCTCCATTATCTTTTGACCCCCTATTTGGAAACCAGAGCTACTTACTCAATAGGATTGGGGCTTTAAAATATTTCAGCTTCACACAGAACATCAGCAAGCAACCATGCTTTGCAGTTGTAGACCACAGGGCATGGATTTATTAAACATAGTATATGCCAAGTCCCACAGTCCCTCAGTAGATATAGTATGTGAGGCTTCTGGCCTCCATCTGGAAGGGTGGTCAGAGCAACCCTCAGTACAAGTTCAAGGCTGACTGACAGTTAGGCAGTGAATCACTGCAAGATACTTTTATTGACATGTAGAACCTTAAATGGGTTGGGCCCTTTGTATCTCCATTAGCTTTTGACCACCTAATAGACAATTAGAGCTACTAATTCCACAGGGTAGGGGCTTTAAATATTCTAGCTTCATGCATAAAATCATCAACCAACCAAGCCTTGTGGTTGCAGCCCCTGCCTTCTGCAATTCTCTTGCTACTGACATACACCTGTCACCAACAGTAAATAGTTTTAAAAGGCAGCTTAGGTGTTACTTATTTAATCAAGTATTCTTATAATGTTTTTGTTTTAAATGTAACTTTTACTGCAGGTTGATTTTGTTTACTTAAAATAGGGTAAGTGCAAGGCACAAATACCCTTTTTCAAGGACAAGAACATATGACAGTTTTACAAACAGAAGATAAAACACATAAAGCATGCAAGATAAATATGCAGATAAATATGCAATCAGACACATACACACACACACACGCATACGTACATACACACACACACATTCTATTAAAACATTTACATAGTTTGCAAAAAGGCAAATTTTAGTACATGTCTGAAACAGGATATAGAGTTATTAATACTGATTGTAGATGCTGCTAATGAATTAAAAAATTAGGGCAAATTATAAAAAATATGTTTTGGCCAATGGAAGTCCTTATTCTAGGTACAGAAATTGACAATGCATAGATGACCGAGACAGTAGTAATATGATTTTTAAAAATGGAATGAAATGTAATGGGAGCACAATCCATGATCACCTTCTTAATGAAAATCACTGTCTGTAGTAGGCATCTCTGACCCAGTGTGAACCAACCTGTTGGACTATAAAATACACAATGATGGATACGACATGGCAAATGTGTTGCAAATCATACTACCTGATTAAAGAGAGTCCTCATTCTGGACAACAACCCCTCTCTCATCGAATAATACAATAGAATACCATAGTCAAATACCAGAAGGAGAAAGCTCTGAGACAGGAGTACCCTTGTTGAAGGAGTGAATAATGAATTTAATTGGTGTAAGGATCCCAATCTTTGTGTACTATTTCTACCACAGAATTGATTTGTTGATCCTAGGAGAGAGAGAGAGAGAGAGGCTCTCCAGGGTGAGGCTGAGATATGTGAATTCCCTACTTGCTCAATTTCCACTCAAGTTTTGAAGACTTGCTAAACTGGATTTTAATAATTCCCTCAAGTCAGGAAAACTAGGGCCACTCATGAGGATCACTTCATAATCAGCATAAAAAAACATCTTAGTTGAGTAGGATACGGAATGAGCCATCGGGAGTCAGTGATGTCAACACTAACATGGCGCTCTGAATGCTAAGGTTGTGTGGCTGCACTGCAAGCTCGCCATAAAGAATTTTTGCAAGTTTTGCTGTTTCTTTTCTCCTCTGTGCAAATGTAACTTGTGGTGGTAAACAAGGTAAATATTAACTCTTAACTGTTTTCTCTCCCTTTCTACTAGTTATCGTCTGTGCAAATATGTCGAAACCTGCACGAAGTGCTTCTGAACGCCAAGACAGCAAGGATGCCGAGATTGAATCACAGCAGAATAAGTGACTTAAGCTACCAAAACAACAGCGCAAAGAGAAGCAACAACCTGAACCCTCTCCCGCAACTGAAGAGCCACATACATGATTCCAGCAGCTAAAAGTTAACTTTACTTTGGCTCACCTTAGGCCCTTGCTATCGACGATCTCTGTACAGACTCCATATGGGCAAGATTCCACACCTGCTGCAAAAAAGTTACAAAGCAACTCTGATGGTTTTAAGGAGGAGTCAAGTCCAAACTACCTGAAAAGCCTTCTTTAGAAACTGAGGAGCAGCAGTATGCAACAGCTGATGAGGATGATGGAATGTCAGGTACTGAACGCCAAACTGCTTTTGATAACTTTAATGCCTTACCATCGGGGCCCGTGTGTCTTAACCTGCATAGTGGAGCTGATATACCTAATATGAGCAAAAAGCCGATTACTCTGAAAAGGGGATAAAACTCCAGATGAAATAGAAACAATACTGGGATTGACTTTACAAAATGCCTGCTCTATGCCTTTGCAACCTACTCTCAATTTGAGCAAGTATGCCATCAATATGAACATATTTCTTCAATTCAAAGCTCAGATTAGTGAAGAAATTCAGTCGGGGTTTTTAGGCATTAAAAACATGACTTAATATCTCCGCGCACTAATGGATATAACTTCACAATTACAGAACTTATCTATATGAACTGATAATGCTGAACAACGAATTAGTGACCTAGAAGATAGCAACAAACCCTTACAAGATTCTACACTGCTCCATACTAAACTAATAAATGAACTACAGATAAGAATAAATGCTCTTGAGGGCAGATCAAGAAGACAGAACATAAAACTAATAGGTGTACCAGAAAGCACAGAAGGGAGCACAGATTCTGTAACTTTTTTTAAAAAGTTTCTTACAATGGCTATGGGCAGGTCATATCCAGACAATAAAATCATTTTGGATACAGCCCATTGTGGTGGACCCCCCCAGCCTTGCTTAGGATGCACCTTAAAAACCTAGGCACATCTTTGTCAAACCTCACTATTTCTCTGTGCGGAGAAGATATCTTAGACAAGCTCATGTCAGCAAAGGACTTATAAGTGAAGGCATTAGGTTTTCTGTCTACCCAGACCTAAGCATGGCCACTTCACAGTCTTGTCAGGTCTTTGACCATGTTAGACAACTATTGCAACAAAAAAAGCATCCAATATGCACTGTTACATCCTGCAAAAATTTGCTTCTTTTTACGTGGCAGAACTGAAATTTGTGACAACCCAAAAAAAGCTGAAGAATTACTAACTAAAAATATGTGCTATCAAAGCAGCTCTGAGAAGCTGAAGTGATGATAGATGGGGAAGTGAGATGACTATGGGCAAAATGGATTGAATATGACTGCATACAAGAATCGGGGGGAAGGGGAGATGGAGGATGATATCTTATACTATAAATACATGGGTCATGCAGCATAACTGTAATTTCTTTTTCAAGGGGGTGCAGGAAAAAACTGGAACTAGGGGATGTTTTCTTTTTTTTCTTTTTTCCTTTTTTTCTGCTGAATTTTCTGCATCTCTTCTCTCTACAGCTACGAGATATAGAAAATTTGATGTAATAACAATCTTTGGCTATATGATAAGAGAATAGTTAAACATGTTTTTGAACCAGTACTTCAATGAATAGCAAAAGCAGAAGAGTGCTGTGATGCAAAGTTGATATAATATAGTGTTAATAATCAGCAATTTAACAGTTAGTAGCTTGTCATGCAAAAACCAAACCTAGCTAAGGAAATTTTGCCATCATGTTGGATGGATGGGACATTGCTCAGGTGCTTGGGATATATACAATGGTTATAACAAATGTTCAGTTGTTTCAATCTCTAGCACTAAAGCAAAAGGGGGGATGTACTATGGTTATTGGCACAACTGTTTTTACATTTATAACAGGGGAGGGGGATTCACTGGCTCATTTGTATATACAAGTAGTATGGTAAATATATGTACTTGGATTAGCAGATATAAAACTTGGTTATTGCTAATGTCTTGCATTTTTGGGGTCATAACAGAGATATTGACATTGTATGTAGAAGTCTATATAAACAAACTGAGAGATGGCATTATCAATATTTTCTTTAAAAAAGTAAATGGATAGTCCACTTAGAGTAGCCACATGGAATGTAAAGAGTCTACTAGACAGAACCAAGGCACAAAAAATATTTAATTTTGTGGATAAGCATAACATTCAGTGTATTTTCTTTCAAGAGACTTGGTATAACACAGTGGTTTATGCTCTGAGCTGCAAATCTGGTGACATCCAGCAGACCAGACCTGGGTTTGCATCCCACAGCTTCCACTTGCAGACTGTGTGACCCTGAGCAAGTCACTTAATTTCCCTGTGCTCCCAGGTCGCACCTGTAAAAAAGCTTTCAGCTTAGTGTGCTAGTCCTGGTTAAATAACTAATGAAAAAAAAAACTAACTTGTTGAATGATAACTTTAGATTTTACTCAAGGGCCCAGGCCTAAATTCTCCCTATAGCAACAATGCCAGAGGAGTTGCAATCTTTCTTAAAAAAAGGCTCAGGATTTACCTTTGGACATCATAAGAGAGATCTAAATGGACAATACATTATCACTGAAATTTATCAAGTCCAACAGCAATTTACATTCGTTAACGCCTATAGGCCTAATGAACTCTTTCCCAATTTTTTCAATGAAATGTTTATGGAAATGGCCAATTTTGAAGCTCCATTGATAATGGCAGGTGATTTTAATACTGCCTTAAATCCTACCATAGATAAATTCTCAGTCTGTATGGAAAGACTATCAACTAATGCAAGTCCCATTAAACAATTCTGTAATGATTATAATTTAATTTATCCCTGGTGCCTTAAATATCCAAACAAAAGACAATATTCTTTGTTTTCCATTCCGCACCAAAATTATTCACGGCTTGATTTTTTTTTTGGTTACTGAAAGTATTGTCTATATGATTAAAGAAACTACTTATAAAAATATTATTTTGTCAGATCATTCTCCTGTTATAATGGATATAAAAATTGACAATGTTAAAATTATTCCTGGGTTTAGGTTAGACCCCCTTTTACTTAAAGAAGAACAATTTATTCAATTTATAAACAATAAAATTACAGAATACTTTAATGTAAATATAAACTCGGGTTCAAAATGGCAATTTATTTGAGATGCCATTAAGGTATATATATATGGGGTGCTATTATTTCATATAAGAATATTAAAAACAAGAACAAAAAAAGGGAAGTGGATAAGCTCGAAAATCAAATTTCACAATTAGAAGAGGCTCATAGCCAAAGAGGTGATCCTTGAACTTTTCAACTACTCACACAGTGCCACAATAAATATATTATGATTATGATGGAATGGGCTGAACGCCAGATATTATGTACCAGAAGTATATATTATGCTTTAGGAGACAATCCCGATAAAATTCTGTCATGGCAACTTAAAAAACAGCAAGCTGAGAATAACATAATAGCTATACTTAATCCAGCAGGGACTATTGTTCAGCATCCCAAAGATATTAATGAGGCCTTTAGAAAATACTTTGAAGAAATGTATGCTTCTGAGCAGGCAATCTCAGATGATCTGATTTTTAGACTATCTACATAGAACTGAAACTCCTAAAGTTTTACAAGAACATATGAGGCTGTTAGAAGCTGATATCATGGTTCATGAAATAATGGAATCAATTAAAATGCTACCCCGATCAAAAGCGCCAGGTTCTGACGGGATTACAATAGAGTTTTATAAACAGTTTTCTAGCTTACTAGCTGTACATCTCTCAAAGCTATTGCAAACAGTTCATTTAAATAATGAACAATTACGACCTTCCTTTAAAGAGGCCACTTTATTAATATTTAAAAAGAAAGACAAAGATTTAACACTCCCTGGATCATATCTACCTATTTCTTTAATTAATTCAGATACCAAAATTTTGGCTAAGGTCCTCACCACGAGACTGGAAAAAGCACTTCCTGAGCTGATACATCCAGATCAAAATGGCTTTATTAAAGGGCAAAACATTAATTTTAATATCAGATGAACAATTGATATCATAGATACTATGAAAGAATTTGACTATTCATTACTCTTGCTCGGTATTGAAAAAGCATTCAATAGAGTAGAATGGAAATATTTAAAACTAACATCATTAAAATTTGGATTTGGCCCAGATTTCAGCTATGGATGGATTTGATGTATTCTGGTCTCATGGCAAGGATTAAAACAAATACAATTATACAATGGCAAGAAAAAATCCTGGACTCTGATTGGTCAGTCTTGGGCTGGACACGTGATGTTATTCCAGTACAGCATCACTGGTCTAGTCTCAGCCTTACTGTGAACCTGCAGATGAGCATTTGATGGAGCTTTTGATCGATTGTTTTATAGAGCTTTTGATTGATTGTTTTATGGAGCTTTTGATTGATTATTTCATCTTCTCTTAAAAACAAAAAATTTTTTCCACACAAAAACATCTTTAAAATTATTTTTTTACTCTGTATAACAACGAGCCATTGTATAATAGCAATAATGTGGCCTCATGCCCAACCACCTGAGGCATGATGTTATCCCAGCACGACACACACCCTGTCAGGCATTATTGCTTAAATATCTCAGATAAAATTGAACTAACTAGGGGCACTAGGCAGGGGTGTCCCCTTTCACCTCTCATCTTTTCCCTGGCTATACAGCCTTTGGCTCTATCAATCAGAAAGGACAATCACATTAAAGGTGTTACAATAGGCTCTACAACTTCAAAGATCAGCTTATATGCTGATGATGCTCTTATTTATGCCAGGAATATGAATGATAGCTTTCTTCATATTATGTGAAATATAAAAGAATTTGGTAACATATATGGCTTTAGGATTAACTGGTCTAAAACAGAACTAATGGAATCCGAGGGACATTAACATCTTTTCATCCCTCCAAGGGATTGCAATTTGAAAAGAAAACACACAAAATAAATATCTAGGGTGACCACTGATCAAAATTTATCAAAACTAGAAGATTTAAATTTCTCATGATGTATCAAAAATGAAACAGACTTATCCCACTGGCAAGACCTACTAGTTTCTTTATTGGGTAGAACACATGTGATTAAAATGAATATTCTCCCCAAATATCTTTTTTTTATTTCAAACAATACCAATTGCTCTTTCAGATGTATTCTTTAAGAAAATACTAGCTCTGCAAAAATTGTTTATATGGAAGGGTAAATGCCCCTGCTCAAAATTGAAAATTATATACATCAAAAGAAAGGTGGCATGTCTCTCCCAAACTTTCAGATCTATTACATTGCAACCAATTTAACTTATATCTGTGACATATTTAAAGATACTCATAGCTCTATAGAAATGCTGATAGAAGCATGCTCAACTCCATATGAAAAATTGGGATTTTGTTTATTGAGTGGTCCAAAAAGAGCTAAATTTAGGAGTTATCTACAACCACTGAAAACTCTGTGTTCTGTTTGGGATACATTAGAAAACTCATTAAATTAAAAATTGAATGTATTAAAATGGCCTATTTACATGAATGGACATTTTCCTCCTTCAATGGATGTCTCTATCATTAAAATATGGCATGAAAAGGGATTAAAAAGTACTGGTCAGGTGATGAGCGACAATCAGATTGATACATTTATAACTCTAAAAAATAAATTTGATCTGTCCCACAAACATTGTTTTGTGTATTTACAACTTCGGCATTTCATTATGGCTAATAATGCATTATTGGATAACCTATTATTGGAAGATATTTTTTACATTCTCTGCCTATCAGGTGGACAAAAGCTAATCTCATATCTATATAAATTCTTTATATCACAGGCGGAAAACAACAAATATGAGATTGAAGTTAGAAACAAATGGGAAATCAAAATTAATTATATGTTCACTGATATTCAATGGGAACAGATAATAAATCTTAATGAGTTAGGTTTGAAATCTTCTAAAATGATTCAAATCCACTTTAATATACTACACAGAGTTTATTATATTCCACACAGACTCCATCAATTTGATGTTAACATCACAGATAGATGCCGTAGGGGATGTAATCTTGATGCAACACTGGAACATATGCTTATCACATGTCCATCATTGGAGAACTGGTGGTATGCAATACTTGGCAGCATATCAATTATTAAAGGAATCCATTTTTATAAAGATGCCAAACGGATGATTTTAATTTGGTGGGGGCCTTTATCCCAAATCAATTCTGGGTGGAATAAATTTGTAAGACTCTGTCTTATTCTGGCCTGTAAGGGGCTACTTATGCATTGGAAAGATCAGAATCCACCGAGTTCAAAGATTTGGATAAATTCATTAATTATAAGTCACCAATTGGAAAAAGTCCATTACACATCAATTAAGCATCAAGTGTATCTATAGTTAATTTAATGTATGTATATTCAGTCCTCAATAATGTGTGTGAACTAATGTATTTTTCAATCTATTGTAATAGTATGACAATGACCAAATAAAAATAAAAAAAAGAAAAGAAACATCTTAGTTTTTCAAGCAATGGAAAGTACAGTAACATTTTCAAAAGTAAACTAAATAAAAAGGGTTCCAGGACTGGTCCCTGACGAACTCCCAGTGCAATAGGGGACGGGAGAGAAGTATAACCCTTAATTTTTGTTCTTTGAGTTTGTCTATGAAGGTAATTCTTGCACTAGCTGTCCACATCCATAGGCATATCAAGTTTGTTAAGGGCAACCAATAACAATTTATGATTCCTTAGATTGAAGACATTGGTGTGGTCCACCAGTACACCTACTGAAAAATGTCTCTTGCCTAATGCCTCGTGTACTGCATGTGTGAACCCACCAAAGCTGTTGCCATACTGTGTCTGGGCCAAAATCCATGATGAACCAGCATCAGAACCCCATATCTGAGCAGGTATTCCAGTATCTACTCAAAAACTATCTGCTTGAGTACCTTAGATAGAGGGTCCAACAAGGAGATAGAATGATAATTTTGTACATTAGAAGCATCACCATATTTTAGAATGGGAACAACTGCAGTGTTTTTACAAACTTCTGAAAACTGGCCAGTACAAAGTGACAAATTAAATGTTTTTTCTAAGGGAAAACAAATGATGTCTTCAGTGATCCTCACAAGCCTAATGTCTTCCCCTTCCATGTTGACTGAGGGCTGTAGGCGTAACTTCATAAAGGCTATGGGTGTAATTTCATATAAGACAAAACCTTTCCAAGGGTAAGTACCCTAAAATAAAACCTTGGGGATAAATACATTGAGGGTGTGAGTGAATCATCATCTTTACTCTTTGAAAATCCTGCCTCATCTCTGAGGATATAGTTTAAGTCAGAAAAAAAGTTATATTCTGTAGCTAATGCTTGGGGTTCACTCAGTGTTCCAGATGGTGTGCTTAACATATCCCATTTGAGGAAAAAGGTTTACAACTTTTACCTACTAAATCATTTATTAGGTCCAATGTAGCTGCAATATTTTTCCCAGACAACTGTCTTTCTTTCTTTCTTTCTTTCTTTTTCTTTCTTTCTTTCTTTCTTTCTTTCTTTCTTTCTTTCTTCATCTGGTAACCGGGTTGGTACACTGATCTGAAGACTTTTTTTCAGGCATGGCCCGGACCAGAAGTTGGCACAAACAGCGTAAAATACAATGAGAGAACAGCATGGATCGTGCAGGGAATCCAGTGTAGGTCAAGCTAACAGAAAAAATATAAGGTAAACAGTACCAGATACAGTTGAGCATACAAAGGTATATAACATTTAGGTAAACAGGGTAAAGTTGCTGCATCATTCAACAATAGGAATAACAATAGTATTCAGGATGGGAGGAGAGGAGAGCACTAGAAGGAGGAAGGAGTGAGGGTGGGCTGCAAAGGGAGGCGCAGAGGTGCTAGTGGCCTGTGGGCAGATGCAGGTCATGGAGGATAGAAAGTGCATTCTTAATAGGGAATTTAGATTCAGAGACTTTATTGATTTATCAACAAAAAACTGCTGTATTGATTTTTCTAATCAAGGACTTGCATTTATTACGAGCTTGTTGATATGCCGTAAAAGTTGCCACATCCCAGGTTCTTCTACATGTCTGCCATTTTTTGTCCGTATCTCTCATAAGCTGGAACATCTCTGGGGTTACCCACTCCTGTTTGTTTCCCCAATCCTTAACCATTTCATAGGAGCAAATGTGTTACAGATAGTGTTAAAGCAAGAGCAGAATGAATTTAGCACTTTGTTTACATCTGTTAAATGATTCAAGAAGGACCAGTCAAGAGAAGAAACATCCTCATGAAATTTAATATTTAATTTTTTTTTTATATTTCTGAAATCAATGTAGACTGATGGAACAGATTTCTTTTTGGTGCTCCAGCAACAATACACTGGGCTGTGGTCACTGACACCATCAGGTAAAACACCTGGGCCAGTATTCACAAAACTTTGCCTGAGCTCAAACCCAGTTTTGCACCAAGCTGATATTCACAGAAGCCTGATTTATGAGATCAAACCAAGTTTACAATTGAAACATAGAAGCATAGAAGTTGACAACAGATAAGGACAAGGCCCATCCAGTCTGCCCATTTTTCTACCTTTGAATGTACCATAGGTCTTTACTCTGTCAATGGCTTATCTATTCATAGTCATCTGTATTGCTCCCTTATGCCTATCCAATGTCTGTTTGAAGCCCTGCACTGTATTCATATCCACCACTTCCTGAGGTAGGCCGTTCCATGTATCCACCACCCTTTCTATAAAAAAGAACTTCCTCAATGGGCAAATTGGGCAAAATGTGGAGGGGGACACATTTCAAGTGAGGGGGAGGGGTCATGGATATTGGCACAGGCTGATTCACAGAGCATTTGCTCCATTCAAGGGCCTTTTGAGCTGTCCTCTTGTGCCGAGCAAATACTGCTGACTGAGACCACACTAGTGGTTACATAGAAACATAGAACACAGAATCATAGAAGTTGTCAGCAGATAAAGACCTCCTGCCCACCTAGTGTGCCCTATTTTACCTTCCTACTGAGCTCCTCTCAGACCCTACTCAGTCCTTGGTTCCTTCCTTCACTTACTTAATTCTAGGATCCCCTTATGTCTGTCCCATGCATTCTTGAAACCTGTGATGGTTTTAGCCTCTACTACTTCCGCTGGTAAACTGTTCCAAACATCCACCACCCTTTCAGTGAAGAAGAACTTCCTCACATTTCTCCTAAGCCTCCCCCTCCCTCCAGCATCATAGAATGACCCATCATCCTTGAGCTTCTCTTACGATGGAAACTGCTCCCTTCCTGTGCCTTGTTCTTACCTGTGAGATATTTGTATGTTTCTATCATGTCTCCCCTTCCCTTCTTACCTCTAGGGAGTACAAATTCAGTTCCCTGAGTCTTTTCTCATAGGGCTTCTGATGTAGGCCCGGCACCATTTTGGTTGACCTCCTTTGTACCACCTCCACCCTGTCTATGTCATTACAGAGGTGGGGCCTCCAGAAGTGAACACAGTACTCAAGGTGCAGTCTCACAAAGATCTATACAGGGGTATTATTACCTCCCTCTTTCTGCTGGTTATACCCCTGCTCTGTAGAATTCTGCTAACTTTACTCACTGCCCTGTCACACTGTTTGGCCACCATCAGGTCATCAGAAATGATTACCTCCAGGTCCCTTTCCTGGTTCATGACTGCTAGCTCTTCTGCTCCTAGTTGGTACTGAGCTGCTGGGTTTCTGTGCCTCAAGTGCATGATTTTTCACTTTTTCACATTGAAACCAAACTGCCAGACTCATGACCATTCTTTCAGCTTATTAAGATCTTCCATCATTCTTTCCACACCCCCGGAGTGTCTACTTTGTTGCAGATTTTTGTGTCATCTGCAAACAAGCATACCTTCCCTTCCAGTTCTTCAGCAATGTCGTTAATGATGGTATTGAAGAGAACTGGGCCTTGTACTGACCCTTGTGACACCCCACTGGTCACTTTGCCTTCCCCAGAGTGGACACCATTTACCACCGCCCTCTGGCTCCTATTCTCCAGTCATCTGTCTACCCATCTTACTACTTTGAGGACCCATTCCAAGGCTGCTCAGTTTGTTAATCAACCTTCTGTGTAGAACAGTGTTGAAGGCCTTACTGAAATTCAGGTAGGCCACATCAACTGCTCCTCCTTGATCCACTACCTTGGTAACCCAATCAAAGAACTCGATCAGGTTTTTCTGGCAACACCTACCCCTGTGAAACCATGTTGCCTCAGATTCTGTAGTCCAATGCCAACAAGATATTACAGTTCTTTTCTTCAGCAGTGATTCCATAACTTTGCCCACTACCAAGGTAAGGCTGACTGGTCTGTGATTGGTGGAGGTACTGCAGTAACCCCCCCACTTGACCCTCAGCACAATAGTCTCTGGTGTCCATTGGTCCCACCCCCACCTGCGCCCATACCCGATAATAGTTAAACAGTTTCCTGGTGTACAGTGCTCTGACCCGATGCCCTCCTGATGTAAAATAAATGTTTTCCCTGATGTCCAGTGGTCCCTCTACTATCCAATGCCCACCCAATGTAAAATAAATATTTAGCCTGGTGTCCAGTGGTCCCTCCCCCACAGATGCTTGCTCAATATAAAATAAATGTTTTCCTTGATGTCCAGTGGTCTCTCCCCCTTCCCAATCCCCTGTACAGTTAGCATAAACCTCACCCCTGGTGGCCAGTGGCACCCCCATTCCCAATATGCCCATATATATCTATCTATCTGTCTGTCTGTCTGTCTGTCTATCTCTATCTATCTATCCATCTAGCTATCTATCTATCTATCTATCTATCTATCTATCTATCTATCTATCTATCTTTTCTTCGCAAAAACTTTGTTAATACATCATTTAGGGTTGAAGTGACTAAAATAGGGAAATGTGGGGTTAGGGTTTCCAACCCTAACACCCCACACCCACCCTGCATGCAGCAACAGGCATGGGATGTGCCCTGCAGTTGTCAACCGTAACGCTCACCCCATTCCATGAGTAAATAAGTTGAGATGGGTACAGTGTATGAGAATAGAGTGAGTATTAGGGTTGACATCTCCTAGGCACACCCTACGCCTGTTGCTGCCTGAACAGTTGGTGTGGGGTGTTAGGGCAGAAAACCCTAATGCCACAGTTCCCTACTTTTGTTACTTCAGCCTTACTAGTGCATTATTTATTTAGTTATGCATTTCACTTGGTGGGTATGTGCACTGGATCCAATGGACCATTTTCAGGCACGATCCGAGCCATGAAGATGAAACAATGGTAAGGTACCGATACATAATACAGAGAACAGCAGAGGGATAACAGAGTACAGTGATCAGCACAGGGATCCAAAAATACAACATTACAAGGCTACAATATGGTTGATACCCAGTGCAAGTAAAAACATGAGAAACAAAGTGTTTGCAAATAATTTCCTTACTTTTTGAGATAGTATAGTTGTATCCTCATTTGTCTTTGGGAGCGCAGGGCCCTCAAAGCCCTGCTATTACATTTGTACTAAAACAGGAATGAAATTGTCAGCATAGCCTTCTTATTACCCCACCCTCATGAACCCAGTAATGAAATTTTTAAATCTCCACCAAACATGAATCCATGCCAATTGCAACACCATAGCGTGCTATAGGGTGCAAAAACACAGTTTAGCCAGACTATGAAAGATGACAGCTGTCATAGTAACATAGTAACACAGTAGTTGATGGCAGAATAGAACCACTAGGCCCACCTAGTCTACTCATATTTCTTGACTGCATCAGCAGCCATGGACCCTACTTGGTCATTGGCTATTGCCTTTCTTCACCCCATCTAGGGTTCCCTTATGTTTATCCCATGCATGTTTGAATCCCCCCACTGTGTTAGCACCCACCACTTCCTTGGGTAGGCTATTCCAAGCATCCACCACTCTCTCCATGAATAAAAATGTTCTCACAGTTCTCCTTGTCCTGCCCCCCTCCAATCTCATATTGTGTCCCCTCATCCTTGTACAACTCTTGTACTGAAAGATGTCACCCACCTGCACTTTGTTCAAGCCTTTAAGATACTTGAAGGTCTCTTTCATATCCCCATTCTTGGTCGTCCTTCTCTGGACCGTCTCCACCCTGTCTATGACTTTGCAAAGATGCTGCCTCCAGAACTGAACACCTGATTCAAGATGAGGCCTCACCAGTGTTTGTACAATGGCCTCACCACCTCCCTTCTTCTACTAGTGATACCCCTTCCTATGCACCCCAACATCCCTCTGACCCTCCCCACAGCCTTGTTACACTGTTTGGCCACCATTAGGTCATCTTAGATGATTATTCCTAAATCCCTCTCTTCCCTGGTGACTGTCAACAATTCTTGCCCCCATCCTGTAGCTCTCCGCAAGGTTTCTTTGCCCCAGGTGCATGATCCTACACTTCTTTGCATTAAATTTTAATTGCCACACCTCTGACTATTCTTCCAGCCTTCTCAGATCCCTCCTCATTCTTGCAACTCCCTCCAGTGTGTCTACTCTATTGCAGATCGTGGTATCATCCACAGCCCTTCAGCAATGTCCCGGATGAAAACATGTTTTTTCAATTTAATATACATTCTTTATTAACATTTTCAGAATAGATACATAATAACAATAATTCTCAAGTACACATATGTTGTAAAACCAGCAATAAACACAAACAAAAAATAAACAAGCACAAAAACAATAAATCGACTCCCTCCCCCACCAAAATCAAACCATCCCAACCAATCCCCCCTCCCACCCAGAGCACAACTACAAGGAAAAGACAGGATAACACAGGGAGCAGAAACAGAAGTAGAATAAAATAAAATAAAACCATGGACCCTGTCCAATCTGTATCCCTTAAGGGCCTACTGAGATGGATATCAGAACCAACAGAGGCACCCAACAGGACATAAATTTATCATATCTATCCTGTTGGTGAGCTATGTGCTTCTCTGATGCCAGGTCCTGCATTATTTTCATACGCCATTCTCTGAGGGATGGTAGGGAGTCATCCACCCAATGCTGTACAATAGTCATCTTAGTGGCAGCAAAGATCAATGCCATATAAGCCCTCCATGGACCAATAAGTTCTATAGAGTCTTAGGGGAGTGAAATATAGATTATGTAAAATATAAAACTGCAACAACCGGTAGTGGTCTTGTTTAAGATATTTATACGGACTTCTCCAGATTGACAGCCAGGCCTTTACATCCAAATCAAGGTCTCGTACCTGCTGCCAGTAAAATCAAGACCCTTTCAGGTTCATAGGCTCCAACCTCTGGAGCTGGGTATAATACCTTGCAATAGGGTGGGACTGCCCGACGGGCCAAAAATCCTGTAATACGGATTAGGTTGCTGAAATCAGGAGCAGGAGCCAAAAAATGAAGTCATGGCACCAGAGAGTTGCAAGTGTTTGAACGGGTGGTATGTGGGAATTGCAAAACTGCTGGAGTGAAGCTGCTGGGATGAATTTACCATTCTCAATCAATGAGTCCAGGGATGCATATCTAAGGGGCAGACAGAAATTAAAAGGTATGGAGCGGTAAGCAATTTGAATGTTTGGGTTGCCAATCACTGGTTGTGTCAGATCATGACTCCAATCCTGACCCAAATAAATGCAGATCTGATGTAAAGCTTTAAGGGACCACATTAATGGGGAGGAAAGGAGCTGTTTGTGAAGAGAGGCAGGCTTGACATAGAGTAGGCTGCAGAGATGAAGGCCATACTGTTGACATACCTGCTTCTCAAGACAGAGCCATAAAGGGAAATAAGTCAGGTCAGATTGTGGTGGCAGAGTACTGTCCCATTGAAATATCCTACTACAATGGATAGCACAATAATAAAAAAAATTAGGCAGACGAAGGCACCCATATTCATTTGGAGTAGTTAACATAAGCCCTACGGAGAGCACCACATTTTCAAAGGAAGTTTGAAAGCAGACTCTGAAAATGTAAAAACCATAATTTAGGCAAGAAGGGGATGATCATATTAAGCAGATAACAGCCTTGGCAAAATATTCATTTTAATGACACTCACCCTTTCCCCAAATGAAGAGAAGGGAGTGCCATCCAATGCTAAAGGTCCAATTTAATCACCTGCTAAAGGGAGAAATATTGCATTTTAACATATCAGACAGAGAGCAGGTCACCTAAAAAATCCCCAAATATGCAAGGGCTTTGGATTCCCAGATGCAAGATGAACACATTAAAAGGACTAGCACCAGTAAAATCCCTGATCCTGAGGTACTCCACTGGTCATCCTCCTTTCCTCAGATTTGATCCCATTTACTACCACCTCTGCTTCATGTCCTTCAACCAGTTGCTAACCCAGTTTTCCACTTTGTGACCCACCCCCAGGTTACCAAGCTTGTTCACCAGTCTTCTGTGTGGTACAGTGTCGATGGCCTTGCTGAAATCGAGGTTGGTTATATCCACTGCTCCTCCCTGATCCACCTCCTTCATCACCCAGTCAAAAAAGTCAGTCAGATTTATTTGACATGACCTTCCTGCTGTGAATTCATGCTGCTTTGGATCCTGTGTTCCCATGGTTTCCAAGTGTTCCACAAGCCTCTTCTTAAGCAGCACCTCCATGATCTTACCCACTACTGAGGTGAGGCTGACCAGCCTGCAGTTTCCTGCCTCCTCTCTGCTATCACTCTTGTGGAGAGGGACTACATTTGCCCCCTTGCAGTCCTCTGAAACCACCCCTGTATCAAGTGACTCACTAAACAGGGCCACCAGCGGTGCTGCTAGCACTGTCTGTAATTCCTTTAATATCCTGGGGTGTATATAATCTGGACCCATCACTTTGTCCACTCTCAGTTTTGCTAGCTCCTCCAGGACTCTCTCTTCTGTAAATGGACTAGTGTTAACCTCTCCCCCCACCTTACTTTTGCTACCGCCTAGCTGTGGTCCCTGTTCCTTCCCCTCTATCATGAATACCGAACAGAAGTATTCATTTAATATCGATGCCTTTTCTTGGTCCCCCTCTAAACACACCCCTCCCACCCCTTTGAGCCTTACGATCCCCTCACCTTCCTTCTATCGCTAATGTATCTATAAAATGTCTTGCCCTACTTCTTTACTGTCTGTGCTAATCTCTCCTCTGTCTGTGCCTTCACGCTCCTAATTGCTTTTCCTGCTTCCCTCTGTCTTTGTAGGTACACTGCCCTATCCTTATCCTTGTGAGTCTCCTTGTACTTTCTGAATATCCTCTTTTTGTCCTTCACATTATCTGCTACCACCTTTGTGAACCACAGCAGTTGTTTCTTTTTCCCTTGTTCCTCAGCCTAATGCACAGATTTGTTACCTCCACTATGGCTTCTTTCAGGTGTGCCCATTGCTCCTAAACCCCTCCCCTTGATCCCTTCATGCCAGGGCTTCATTGATCTCTGTACCCATCCTAGAAAAGTCCATCCTGATGAAATACAGGACCCTTGCCTTTGTGTGGCTTTCCTGTGACACTGTACTGATGCTAAACCACACTGTATGGGAGGCAGTATAGCGCAGTGGTTTAAGGCTCTGAGCTGCAAATCTGGTGACATCCAGCAGACCAGACATGGGTTTGATTTCCACAGCTTCCACTTGCATACTGTGTGACCCTGAGCAAGTCACTTACCTTCCCTGTGCTCCCAGGTTGCACCTGTAAAAAAGCTTTCAGCGTTGTGTGCTACTCCTGGTTAAACAACTAAAATAATAAATAATTGCTGGACAATAGGTGTTCATCCACCCTGACTTCCTTGATCCTGTCTCCATTGGTCAGCACAAGGTCTAAGACTGGCTTGCCCTGGTGGGCTCTGGAACCCACTACTTGAGGCCTACCCCTGCAAGGATTCCATGATGTCTCGGCTCCTGGCTGTGGCAGCTGCTGAGATGGTCCCGTCTATGTCTGGCATGTTCAAATTATCCAGCAGCAGTACTTCCCTCTTTGCTGCCATCCCATGTACTTCTTCCACTATTTCCCTATCCATGTCCTCTCTCTGTGTTGGAGGCCTGTAGATCACCCCTGTGCAAATTGATGTTCCATTTCCTGGCTTGAGTGTGAGCCACAGTGCCTCGGCCTCCCCCTGTCTACCTTGCACTGCTGTTGCCTTAATACCTTCTCTCACATAGAGGGCCACCCCACCCCCCTTTTTACTCTCTCTATACCTCCTGTGTAGAGCATACCCTGATACATTTACCTCCCAGTCGTGGTTTCCAGTGCACCATGTTTCGGTGATTGCCACTATATCTTGGTCCACCTCTGCCATCAGGCTGTCAAGTCTGGGATTTTGTTCCCCATACTTTGGGCTCTGCATACATGGCTGTCCATGTTTTGCAGCCTGTGCCCCTTGCATTAGTGCCTTTTTGCTCCCTCCTTCCAGCACTGTTTTCTTTCTCCTGCCCATTTACCTCTGCCTTATCAAATGTAACGGGACCAGGTATATCTGTCCCTGTTTCCCTGCCCCTCACTATTGTACATCTACCCTTGTATCCTTGTTCTTCCTTTCTAACTCTGTTTTCCTTCATTTGCTGCCTCCTTTCCCCTGCCTTTCTCCTCATGAGTGTGGGAAAATCTGTTTTTAACATTTCCTCCTGATCCATCCTGCTAGCGACTCTGATCTGGGGGAGTGGGCTGCCTAAGTCTCCCTGGTCCTGATGCTCTCCCTCTTGACAAGTCCATGAGGTGGTGTAAAAAGATGGTGATGTTGAATATTTCGAGTTAAAATATTTAAAATTGCCAAAGTTACATGGGAGTGTAGCAAAATTTCAACATATATGCATGACTTTGCAATGTTTACATATTTTGACCCCAAAATTTCAACATAGCCTTCTTATGACCCCACCTCATGAACAAGGTCAGTGAAAATGTTCAAATCCTGCCAAAAGGTGATGTAGCCAAGCAAGCGCAAAATCACCTTTCCAGCTAGATGTGCTTAATTCCACTGACATTGTTCATGAGGTGGGGTCCCAAAAAGCCCATGTAGAAAATGTTTGACCAAAATATGCAAAAATGGCTATGTTATGCATCAAAGTTGAAAACCCCACTAAAAGACATTGAAGTGCACTTACCTTAGTTTCTCATATTGTAGTTGGCAGTTTCAGCATCAAGACATGTCTTTCATATGAGAGTGGATCTTCTGCCTGGCACCTGTTCAGGTGAGTGAGGGTGTGTTGGGGGTATGGGTGTGCGAGGTGGTGGGTGCTGAGTGGGAGGTGGGGGTTGGGAGGTCAGATTGGCGAGGGACCATTTTATTTTTTACAGATAAAAAAATATTGAGGGACACTTTCTTTACTTCAGGTCAGAGGGTGGGGGTGCCACTAGACACCAGGGAAAGTGAAACTTTCTACTTGGAAAGTGATTGGAGAGTGGAGGGTGCCACTAGATACTGGGGAATAAACAATAGTTATGGGTACCGCAATCAGAGGGAATAGAGTGCCACTAGACACCAGGGAAAGTGAAACTTTCTGTGGGGACAGTGACTGGAGGGTGGGGGTTGCTACTAGACACCAAGGAAAACACAATAGTTATGGATACCACAATCAGAGGGAGGAGGTGCCACTAGACACCAGGGAAAGTGAAAGTTTCAATGGAGACAGCCATAGGAGGGAGGAGGGTGCCACTAGACTAGAATTGGGCTGAAGCTTAAATTTGCAGATGAATTTGCCATGAAGAAGCTGAAATTCAGCTCCGCAGAGCTCCACAAAGTTTTCCCCACCTTCAGAAACTTAAAAATGGTGAAGTTCCACCATGACATGTAGAATTTCACCTGTGAATGGCAGACTTTTGTTCTCGAAGTGTGGAATTTTGGTGAATTTCTACCACTTGTGGGTGAGATTCTCCAATTCATGGGAAAAATTCCACACTCCATGTGTGGAATTCCATACTTTGCAGTGAAAATTTTGGCATGCAGAATTCGTAAAATTCCATAGAACTCAAGGATTAATCAGTGGAAAAAAGTTTGTCAAGTTTGCAGACCTGTACACTAGATACCAGGGGGAAAAAAGTACCCCTATAATATATATTCTTTACAAAAGAACTCTGGTAATGCATCACTTAGGGTTAAAGCGACATAAGTAGGGAAATGTGGTGTTAGAGTTGCCAACCCTAATACCCACACCTACCCTGCAGGCAGCAAACCAGGCATGGGGTGTGCCTTGGGGTTCTCAAGGCTAATGCCTATCCTCTTCCATCAGTAAAGAAGTTGACATGTGTACAGTGTATGAGAATGGGGTGAGCATTAGGACTGAGAACCCCCAAGGCACACCTCATGCCTGGTTTGCTGCCTGTAGGGTGGGAGTGGGGTGATAGGGTTGGGAACCCTAACACCACATTTCCCTATTTTTGTCACTTTAACTCTATTTGTTGCATTAACAGAGATTTTTGCAAAGAATGTTCTTACTTTTTGAGATAGTATAATCATAACCTCCATTGCCTGTGATGGCTCTGTACTCCCATCCCTTCATAGATGCATATATGTATGTTGCTGTGGAAGCATTTCAGCCAAAACAGCAACCAAATTGTCATCATAGCCTTGTAATTACCCCACCTCATGAACGCTGTGCTGAGAATTTTAAATCCCTGCCAAAACGTAATTCTGCACCAACACAACATCATTCTGCACCACAGGTGATAAAATACATTTTGCCCAGTATTTCAAAAATGACAGCTGTCACATTCTTGAAGTGATGTAAAAAAATGGCTATGCTGAAAAATTGGAGTGAAACTATTTAAAACTATTGAAGTTACAAATTAAAATGCATGCACACAACTTTGCCATTTTTATGTATTTTGACCCCTAATTTTCAATATAGTCTTCTTATGATCCCACCTCATGAACAAAGGCAGAGAAGAATGTTAAATCCCACCCAAAAGGTTATTTCAACAAGCGATTACTAAATCATCGTTTGGGCTGGATTTGCAAAATTCCAGTGACGTTGTCTATGAGGTGGGGTCCACAAAAGGCCATGTTGAAAATTTGGTATCAAAATATGCAAAAATTGCAAAGTTATGTATCAGTGTTGAAGACTCCATTGAAATACACTGAATCGAATTTACCTTAGTTTCACATATTGCAGTCGCCGGTTCCAGCAGCAAGATGTGTTTTTGATCGGAGCATGGATCTTCACCCTGTCACCTGTTCTGGTGAGTGAGGGTGTGTAGGAGTATAGTGGGGTGAGTGTGGTGGTGGGTGCTGAGTGGGAGATGGTATTGGGGGGTCAGATTGGTGAAGGATCATTTTCTTTTTTCTAGAAAAAAAACCACTGAGGACCATTTTATTTTTTGCAGGCACAGGCAGTGACTGGTTGGTGGGGTGGGGGTGTCACTTGACACCAGGGAAACATTTGTAAATATGGGGATGGTGATCAGAGGGTATGGGTGCCACTAGACACCAGAGAACCATCTATAAATATGGGGATGGAGATCAGACGGTGGGGGGTGCCACTAGACACCAGGGAAACATTTATAAATATAGGGATGATGACTGAGGGTTGGGGGTGCCAATAGACCCAAGGGAAATATATTAAATTAACAGTGATGGAGATCGGAGGCTGGGAGGTGCCACATGACACCAGAGAAAGGAAAAAAACAGTGATGAAGAACGTATGGTGGGGAGTATCATTAGCACCAGGTCAATACATACAATTATAATGGCCAAGATGATCGGAGGGTGGGAGTTGCCACTAGAAACTAGGGAATAAGATGTGGCAAAGGGAGAAGGATTTTCCCTTCACAAAAAAGAATCTTTTTTTGTGACTCGGGATATGAAATAAGATTCTTTTTTGTATCACATGGTCACAAAAAAGGATGAAAATTTTAAAACAAAAAAAAAATTTGGGGATCATTTTTTCAACATTTAGGTGCAGCATCCACCTAATGGGAACTCGATGAGCCAGAGAGATGAATTCGGCTCTCTCCAGGATGACACTTTTGTGGCTTTTGAAATGTTTTTTTAAAAAAGGTAACAATATGGCAGCAAACTAAAATAGATTATTCCAATACAAAACAGGATTCCTTTTTCATTTCACACAGCTATCCTGATGTGCTTACTGAACATGCTCAGAATCAGATTTGTCAAAATTTAAAAAGTAAGTAACTTTGAAACATATTAATATTTTTTCACCAAACAAGCAAAAGGCACATCTGTGGGCTAGACCCTTTCTACCCTAAAAACTCCAGACAAAGATTCCAAACAATCTGGGCTGTAGGCAAGTTCAAAGAAAAAACTCAGCAACATCAATGAATGAAAAATCACTATTTTACACTCTCTGAAATTTGGAAACTGCACATCAGACAGAAACAAAACTCGATGTATCCAGAGATCTACCCTAAGAGACCACACATGCAGATATTCATGCAAATCCATGTAGCGGTTGCAGAGTTACTAAAGTGCAAAATTTGGGGTTTAACATTAAAGTGCCTACTCCACCCTAACTATACGGGCACGACTGCACCCCTACAGTATATATATATATATATATATATATATATATATATATATATATATATATGTCTTCTGTTGACACCCTTTGCAAACTGTGTGAGAGGCCTTTCGGCACCATGCATTTCTGCTTAAAGTTGAACCAGCGTAATATTCTGTGGTGATTTGCATATGCAGCCCATGATGCTTTGCATTGTGGGGTCAGTGTGATTTTGTATTTCTTTGAAACTTGGCTTCCCAGCCAAATGCCCTTTGGGGTAACCCTTGCTTCAGTGTTTGCACACGGAGGTTCTTTGTCTCATATATATATATATATATATATATATATATATATATATATATATCTCCTTCCCCAGAGTCTAATGAACCCACCTCTAACCCCATCTGGCAATGCTCAATAAATATATTTCATTCCCTGGTGCCCAGTTGAACCCCCTCCCACAGGTAGTGTTCCTCCCCCAGTTCCCCCAATCCCTTCCCTTTGCAGATGACTGGAAAAGCCCTCCACCCTCCACCATGGCTGGCTGCCGACTGAGCTGTCAATGAGCATGCACTGTAACAATACATGCTCACTGACAGCTCAGTCAGTGGCTGACCATGGTGAAGGTGGGAGGCTGTGCCAGTCACCAGCTCATGGAAGGGATGGGGCATAGTGGGGTGGTGGGGCACTACCTGCCTGGGGGGTCCACTGGACACCAGGAAATGAAATATATTTATTGAGCATTCACCAGACAGGGTTAAGAAGGGAGGTCCATTACATGGCAAAAACACTTTGTTAATGCATCAGTTAGGGTTCATATTAAAGCAGAAAAAGTATGGAAATGCAGTGTTAGAGTTTCCAATTCTAACATCTTATTCACACCCAGAAGCAGTGAAAGGGGCAAAGCAACACAACCAAGCAGAGATAGCCACAATGAGCATGTGGGTGTACCAGCAAGACACTGACATTTCAGTGGACCTCATACAGCTGGTGGACCATGATGATGGATGTCTCTTGTGTTATGTTCAGAGAGCTGTATGTTGTTTGTCGTATCTGATGATGGATGTCTCTTCTTGGTTGTGTTGCTTTGCCCCTTCTGCTGCTTCTGAGGGGTGGGGTGGGGGATAGAATTATGGTTGGAAAATCTAAAACTGTATTTCCATACTTTTGATGCTTTAATTTGAACCCTGATACATTAATGACATGTTGGCATGAATTTCCTTACTTTTTGAGATAGTATAATGGTAGCCTTATTTGCTTCTTGGAGCACAGGGCACTCTGGGCCCTGTGTTCCCATCCAGTCATAATTTTTGAGAGACTGTAAATGTATCCTTATTTCCTCATGACTCCCTTCATTCCATAATGCTATGTGCATTTTCATGTGGAAGCACAGGGCCTGGAGAGCCCTGCACTGTCATCCATACATAAGGCATGTGCTCCCATCACTTCATAATAGTATTCATATTGATGTGTGGGACAGCATGGTGCCTTTCATCCATAATGTTTGTGATATACAGTAGTAATTGTCTCTCCATTTCCCTGTGGAAGTGCAGGGCCCTTTGGGCCCTGTGCTCCCATCAGTCCATAATGGTATCAATATTTGTGTGTGGGTGCACAGGGTCCTTCAGGCCCTGCACTCCCATCCGTGCATAACTTTTGAGACAGTGTAGGGGTATCCTTATTTGCCTGTGGGAGTGTAGTGTGCAGTGCCAAAGAAACACATCACATTGCAATGTTATCCTATAAAAAGCACAGCAAAATTTAAAACCTGTGAACTTGATACCAAATTAATATATTTTCAGAAAATCAGCAAAAGGAACACCAGTTGGGAAAGCCCCTTGTACCCTGAGAATGTCAGAGCAAAATTGCAAACCATTTCTTCACAGCATAGTGACAAAGAAACAGCTATGTACACCTCATATTACAATGCTGTCATATGGGAAACAAAGCAAAATTTAAGCTCATAGGACTCCAGAGCAAATTATTATCTTTTCACCAAACCAACAAAAGGCAATCATTTCAGACCGAAATTACAAACCATTTGTTAACTGTAGAGTGACAAAGAAACAGCTTTCTTAAAATTCATTTTTCACAATTTGTGTGGTTCCTTTTTTTGCAATTTGCAGAAAAAAAATCCTTTTTCACAAATTGTGACAAAGGATTCTGTTTCGCGATTGCTTTTTCACTATTTGCAAAAAAGGATTTTAGCATGTTAAAAATACAATTTTTTAAGTAAGTTATCAAAAACTAACCCCAGAATCTGATTCTACAGGTCTTGATTAGGTAAAGAGAACTGTTGCTGTCTACTAAAGCTGTTTATTTTTTTTAGTTATTTAATTTTTTGTCACCGCTAACTAAAAACAAGATGGCAGCAACATGGAAAAATATTCTGCATTTGTGGCAAAAGATCCTGCATTTGCAAAAAAGGATTCTGCATTTGCGGTAAAGAATCCTTTTTTGAGTGGGCAACTAACTGGTTCCATTGGAAATAATGGGAAACTTTGAAATTTAATAACTTTGGAACGGATTAATATTTTTTCACCAAATCTTCAAAAGGCACATCTGTGATCTAAGACCTATCTACCCTAAAATTTCATATCAAAATTTCATATCATTTTTGTGCAGTGGCATGACAAAGAATAAAAACCCCCGGTAATTTTCACATTTTTGGCACCCCGTATCGCTACACCCACAAATCCGAAAAGAACAAAACTTGCCACTTGCCACATCAAGAGATCTATTGTCCCTGATGCCATAAGCAACATTTCATTCAAATTGCTTGAATGGTTGTGACGTTATTAAAGTGCAAAATTTCGAGTTTAATGTAGAAGTGACATTTGAACCCTAACTATAGGGGCACAGATATATATATATTTATTGCAACATTCTGTTAATGTCTCAGTTAGAGTTGATTCCACACCAACAAAAGTCTGTAAATTTGATGTTAGAGTTACCAACCTTATCCCCCCCCCACACACACAACCTACCTCCCACAGATCAACGGGTGCCAGGATGTGCCTTGGGTTATCAGCCCTAACTCTCAACCTATTTCATGCATAAACAAGCTGAGATGGTACAGTATAGAAGAATGGGGTGAGAGTTGTTAGACAAGTCACACCCGGCACCTGTTGATCTGTGGAGAATTGAGAGGTGTGAGGGGCAGGTGTGGCCTAGCATCAAATTTCAGGCTTTTGTTGGTGCAGAATCAAACTAACTGGTACATTAATAGATTTTTGCAATAAATGTTCCTTCTTTTGAGAAAGTGAAATGTTACTCATATAGTATCCATCATGTATGGACTGAATGTCCCTGGGCTAAATGTCGCAGACTTTTAGTTGCGGTCATATGGTCGAATGGACAAAAGATCGCCAGATTAAAGGTTGACTGGACTAAAGATCACCAGACTATTGGTAGACTAGTTGAAAGATTGCAGGACTAATGGTCGATTAAACTAAAAATAATGGAGTGCTTGTAGCTAAAATGCTTGTTTGTGGCTAAATATATTGTGATGACATATCCATATGCAGATGGGAGACAATTCATCTCTATACAGTATACTCACCATCTAGAAAGGAACAGTATCTCTATATACTCACCATCTAGAAAGGAACAGTATCTGAATTTAATGAATTTGTGCAAAATGAACATATAGGAGGAAAGCATTACTTTCTTAGATCTGCAGATCAGAAAATTGGTGGGTAGCAATGTAGGTCGTAATCTGTTATTTTTCGATAGCTGTCATCCATTCGGAACTGTACAAGGAGGGAGGATTTCATAAATAAAACAACTGAATAAAAACCGAATAAAAATGTTCTTTTGGTACCACACTAATAAATGCAACAGCCATACCTAATTCATAAAAAGGCAGGCAAAGCAATGTTCTCATTGAGCCCCGTACCCTCTTGAGCTCCCAACTCATATATCTAAAAACTCTCTCTTTTCGGCCAGTTTTCTGCCCCCAGTTTCCTCCCCTCTAGCCCAGTGTGTCTACAACTTGCACTTTGTATGCTTTACACTATAACATAGGTGGCATGCATTCTTTGCAATGCTCTGATGTGCTTGTCCACACAGGTCTTGAACTGTGCCATTGAGGGGGAGGTAATCATGAAATATTCATGCATATGGTAACAGTCAACAAACTTGATACCACTTTGTCTCTACTAGTGTCTGGTCTATGAAATACTACTGTGGGGTCTGCTTTAATCAACTCTCGTAAGCTTGGTTTTATAGGGGAAGGGGGAATGGGTCACACAGTATGCAAGTGGGAGAAATGTCATCAGTAAAACTTGTAGCATTGGCAACCTTATGACTGTGATGTCTTAATACGATGTCCAAAACAATTTCGCCAAATTACCTGCAACATATTATCCGTGGCTAAATGTATCATGATGACATGTCCGTATGCCAGTATCCATAGGTTGGAGCGCAGGTCCTCTGGGCCCTGCACTCCCACCCACCAATAAGTGTAGAGGCATAGCGCAGAAGGGCCCTGTGCTGCCAGTTTTGCATAATGGGACGCATATTTGGGAGTGTGGGCCCTCTGGGCCCTGCACACCCACTCACCCATAAGTGTAGACACATAGTGCAGGAGGGTCCTGCGCTCCCAGTATTGCAAGATGGTTTCCATGGGTGAGAGCATAGGCCCTCTGGGCCCTGTATTCCCACCTACCTATAAGTATAGAGACATAGTGCAGGAGAGCCCTGTGCTTTTAGTTTTGCATAATAATATCCATAGGTAGGAGCACAGGCCCTCTGGGCCCTGTGCTCCCAACCACCCATGATTGCTGAGGCATAGCTTTGAAGGGTCCATTTCTCCTAGTTTAGCATAAATAGTATGCATAGGTTGGAGCACAGGCTCTCTGGGCCCTGCACTCCTGCCTACCCATAAATACAGACACATAGCACATTCCTCGAGGCATTCCAAGTAAACCTTGTAATGCGTATTTGGCAATATCTCAGTAACCATAGCAACTGTGGAAAAAATTCTTTCACAGTTGTATTCATGACCTAGCCACCTCCACTCATGCTTAGTACACAAAAACATGTACTAAGCTGCACTTAGCAAAAAATCCATATTTCAAACTGTTTTTGAGATACTGTATGTGTGACCCAGCCGCCACAGTGTTATCCCATGGAAAAATTAGCAACTTTTTGGTGCGTGGGAGTGCAGGGCCAAGAAGAAAGGAGGGTTACTAGTGAGGTACCGCAGGGTTCAGTATTAGGACCAGTCCTCTTCAATGTCTTTATAAGCGACATTGCAGAAGGACTGGAAGGAAAAGTATGTCTCTTTGCAGATGACACAAAGATCTGCAACAGAGTTGATGCACAGGGTGGGGTGGAAAGGATGAGAAGGGACTTGACAAGGTTAGAGGAATGGTCAAATGTATGGCAGCTTAGATTCAATGCTAAGAACTGCAAGGTAATTCACCTGGGAAACAAAAACCCAGGGGAAGAGTACACAAATGGGGGGTGAGATACTAACAACAACAAAAATGGAAAGGGACCTGTGGGTAGTCATTTCAGATGACCTAAAGGTGGGCAAGCAATGTGAGAGGGCAGCAAGGAGGGCTGGGGATACTGGGATGCATAGGGAGAGGCATCACCAGTAGAAAACAGGAAGTTATTATCCTCTGTACAGACAGCTGGTGAGACCCCATCTGAGTACTGCATGCAGTTCTGGAGACCCAATCTCTGCAAAGACATAGACAGGATGGAAGCTGTCCAGAGGAGGGCAACTAAAATGGTGCAGGGTCTGCACCGGAAGACATATGAAGAGAGACTTAAGGAGCTTAATATGTATAGTCTCGAGGAAAGGAGGGAGAGGGGGAACATAATAGAAACGTTCAAGTACCTCAAGGGAATCAACAAAGTCCAACAGGGTAGCATCTTTCAAAAAAAGAGGTGTGCAAGAACAAGAGGGCACAATTTGAAGATAGAGGGGTGGCTCAGAGGTAATTTAGGAAGTATTTTTCACAGAGAGGGTTGTGGATGCATGGAACGCCTTCCGGAGGAGGAGGTTGGGGTCAAAAACAGTGGTGGAATTCAAGCATGCATGGGACAGTCATAAGGCAATTCTAGGGGGTGGGGGTAGGAAGAAGTAGGCTGCTGGTTAACTAGGATCTGCAGCTTATCCAGTAGGTAGGGAAATGGGCAGACTGGGTGGGCCAAGCGGTCCTTATCTGCTGTCAAATTCTAAGTTTCTATGTTTCTATAACTTTGGACTGCTGTAACTCTGGAACCTTGTATAAATTTTTTCACCAAACCAGCACAAAGCACATCTGTGGGGCAAGGACTTGCAACCTTGCAGATTTCAGCCCAAAAGTCCTAACCCTTGTCTTGCTATGATGTGGCAAAGAAATGAATGTTTTGGGGCTGTTTAACCACAAAACTACAATGCAAGTTATGCACACTTTCATGAAACAATCACGCACCTTCACACAAGCACCATTGGTTTACATCACAGGACTTTCAGCATAAGTTTCTGCACTTCGTAGTAGTCCCGCATATATAAACCAATGGTACTTACAAAGAAACTGCACAGTACTTGCGCATAATAGTAAAAACTGCTTCTCAAGCCTGTCATATATTTTTCCCATAGGCTATAATGGGAAACTTTAAACTTTAATAACTTGAACAGATTAATATTTTTTCACCCAAACTTCAAAAGGTATTTCCCTGATCCAGTCCCCATATAACCTGAAAATATCAGACCTGATGGAAAAACCTTTCGGGCTGTTGAGACAAGCAAAGAATTTGCCAAAAATGGCCAAAAAAGTGTTGTTTTGCATTTTTTTTGCACTCTGCAGCTCCACAGCTGCACATCTGACCAGAACTAAACTTGCCAGATCCTTAGACGTATGGTTGAAGGCAGCACATGCAAAATTTCAGACAAATAAGTCAAATGGTTGCAAAGTTATTAAAGTGCAAACATTTGGCTTTAACATAGAAGTGACACCACAGTATCACTAAAATAAATATACAGATATATATGTATATATTCATTGCAAAAAACTCCATTAATGCATCAGTTAGAGTTCATAGGACAGCGACAAAAGATTGGAAATGTGGTGTTAGGGTTACTACCCCATCACCCCACCCCATCCCCCACATACCAACAAGCATTGGGGTGTGCATTGGAGTTGTCAGCCTAACTCTCACCCCATTCCATGTGTAAATAGGCTGAGGTGGTGCAGTATAGGAGAATGGGGAGAGAGGTAGGCACAACAACCCCAACACACACCCTGATGCCTGTTGGTGTTTGGGGGTGGTGGAGGGGTGGTAGCTGTGGTAACCCTAACACTACATTTCCATACTTTTGTTGCTGTGCTATGAACCGTAACTGATGCATTAACAGAGTTTTTTGCAATGAATTTCCCTTCTTTTTGAGAAAGTGTAATGTAAGTGGTATGTGTTAGTGGGAGCATGGACCCCGGGCCCTGCGCTCCCATCACATTGTCAATTTTTTGCATGATGCTATGCGTATGTGGGAGCGTGGGCCCTCTGGGCCCTGAGCTCCTGCTTACATGTAACTATGGAGCCATACAGCAGCCCTACAAGGCAAGGAACCCTTGTAACACTAATTTGCTAATATCTCAGCAACCGTAGAAGCTAGGAAAAAATTCCAGTGCCATTGTAATCATGGCAGTGAGTACTTCAGGGATATACAATCTGTATCTCACATCATTTTTGAGATACGGGCACCGAAAAGCATTGAAAAGGCACCCTTGGAACCCTTGGAACATGTTTTTGCCTATATCTCTGTAACTGTAGCAAGTAGGAATAAAATTCCACTGCAGTGTCATCAATGACTTTTAAACTTGTTTCTACAGACTAAGCAGCCAGTAGCGAAAACTCTTTATATCACTTCATTTTCGAGAAACAGGCGCTGAAAGGCATAACAAGTGCCACAATGTTATCCTATGGAAAATTTCTCAACTTCAGAATGCTGAAGTTTTGGGCCCCTTGAATGTTTTGGCACCAAACTAACATAAGGCACATCTATGGAAGCAGAGCTTGCTACCTTGCCAAATTTCAGCCCAAAAGACCCAACCGTTTTGTTGCAGGAGGATGGCAGATATTTGCAGTTATTTTTAAAAATACTTTAGCAAATCATGAAAGTTTTGCAAAAAGGAGCAATCAGCTTTTGCATTTGCAAAAGTATTTCTGCACTTACTTTCATGATTTGTGAAAGTATTTTTTCCCCCAAATTTAAAATGGCATTTCTGGGTGGTTTTACTCCCCCAAAAAGATAGGGCTGGCATCCTCAGGACCCGACTAGGTAAACCCAACAGTCAGTGTTTATCTAGAGGGTCCCAATTTTAAATGGCAGGCATTTTTCTTTCTTACTATCTGAAAACAATATGTCCACATCATGAAAGTCAAAGGGCCATTTGCGAAAGTAAAAGTGCATTTGCGAAACTTTCGTCATGCACATATATTTTCCCCCATTGACTATAATGGTAAATTTGTTTTTTGACTAACTTTTGAACGGTTTAATATTTTTACAGAAAATCTTTGAAAGGCACATCGATTCTATGGCAACGCTCGCTCTTACTTCCATCTGGTCTTCTGAAGCCGCAGAGTCACTCACTTTCCTCACTGTTCATTCACTCCACGGCTTCTCTCTGTAAAAGGTCTAGAAAACTGAAGTTAAACCTCACAGCTGACAGCATTTTGGAACCAAAGGTACATCTTACTAACACTGCTACACCTTCCCTGGTTAGCATGTTATTTTACCGGACCGAACACTGCTTGGTAATGCTACACTCAGGCAAAATGTGAAAGTAAATTAAACAGTATATGTATATAAAAAAAAGGCAGGATCAACCAAATAACTTTTTTATGACTTTTCAGCAATCAAAATTATGGCAGAATTAACCGGAGCACTTAAATAAAATTAATTTCTGCCACACACCCACTACCAGAATCAACCAGATCACCTAAGCAAAACTAATTTGTACCACAGGATTACTTTTTTACTCCACCAACATTTCTAGCCATTTTATAAGATAGATAACCCTCTCTCTCTCTCTCTCTCTCTCTCTCTCTATATATATATATATATATATATATATAGATATATATAGATATATATTATACCTGCCTTGTAGGTCAGTCAGGGTTGCATGGCAGCTTCTATGTTAAACTCACAATTTTGCACTTTAATAACTTTGCAACCGTTTGTCTGATTTGCCTGAAAGTTTGCATGTGCGGTTTAGTACCATAGATCTCTGGATCTGGACATTTTCGTTCTGGTCAGATTTGCATTTGCAGAGCTCCTGAATGTCAAAAAGTCTGAAAAATCTTCAATTTTGGCAAATTCTTTGCTCGTCTCTACAGCCAGAACAGTTTGTCTGTCTGGTCTGAACTTTTCAGGGTATATGGGGACTGGGTCAAAGAAGTGCCTTTTGAATGTGTGGTGAAAAAATATTAATCTGTTCAAAAGTGGTTAAAGTTTAAATTATCACATTTCAGCCTATGGGAAAAAATATATGTTCCCCCTGAAAGCACTTTTTGCTTTGGCGAAAGTACTTTTTACTGCCGCAAACTGGCTTGGTACTTTTGTGCTGCTGTCATCTTGTTTTCCATTAGCAAGGTGGAAAAAACATTGTAGTTCAAAAAATACTGCCCCTTGGTAAACATCAATTGTTGGGTTTACCTAATCGGGGCCCTAGCAATATGACCCTGGCATTAGTTTTTCTTGAGGATGCCCGGAAATATGTTTTATTTTTATTTTTCCACCATCTTAGCTGCTGAATTTTCGTGAAAGTACCATGGACATTCACGAAAATACCACTTGCATTTTTGAGATAGTCCCCAATCTATAATGGCGGGACTTCCATGAATGTACCACAGTACTTTGACAAAAGCTCTCCCATGTAAACCAATGGTACTTTTGCGAAAGTCCACGGGCTTTCGCAAAGTACCACAGGTAAAAAGCACCCAAAAAAAATGTATTTTCCACTTCATAGCAAAAAGCCTGTTAAGACTTTAGGGCTGAAAGTTGCAGCGTGCCAAGCCATTGCCCCACAGAAGTGCATTTTGTAGGTTTGGTGAAAAAATTAACACTGGTTCCATAGTTACACCACTGTGAAGTTGCACATTTTCCCAAAGGATAATATTTTGGCATACGCAGTGCCTTTACATAGAAACATAGAAACATGGACTGACAGCAGATATGGACCGCTTGGCCCACCCAGTCTGCCCATTTCCTTACCTATTGGATAAGTTGCAGATCCTAGTTAACCAACAGCCTACCTCTTCCTATCCCCACCAGAATTGCCTTATGTCTGTCCCATGCATTCTTGAATTCCCCCACTGTTTTTGACCCCATGACCTGCTTAGGAAGGCCTTTCCATGTATCCACCACACTCTCTGTGAAAAAATACTTCCTTACGTTGCCCTTGAGCGTTTTCCCCCCTCTGTCTTTAAATTGTGCCCCCTTGTTCTTGCGCATCTCTTTTTCTGAAAGATGCTGCCCTCCTAGACCTTGTTGATTCCCTTGAGGTACTTGAACTGTTCTATCATGTTCTGTCTCTCCTTCCTTTCCTTGAGGGTATACATATTAAGCTCCTTTAGTCTTTCTTCGTGCAGCTTCTGGTTCAGACCCTGCACCATTTTAGTTGCCCTTTTCTGGACTGCCTCCATCCTGTCTATGCCTTGCAGAGATGGCATCTCCAGAACTGCACGCAGTACTGCAGACGGGGTCTCACCAACTGTCTGAACAGAAGGATAACAACGTCATGTTTTCTACTGGTGATGCCTCTTCCTATACATGCAAGTATCTCCCCAGCCCTCCTTACTGTCTTCTTGCATTGATTGCTTACTTTTAGGTAATCTGTTATGACTACCCCCAGAGTTCCTTTCCATTTTTGTTGTTGTTAGTACCCCCACCCATTGTGTACTCTTCCCCTGGGTTTTTATTTCCCAGGTGCATTACTTTGCACTTCTTTGCATTGAATCTAAGCTGCCATACTTTTGTTCATTCCTTCTACCTTGCCAAGTCCCTTCTCATCCTTTCCACCCCCCTTGTGTATCAACCCTGTTGCAGATCTTTGTGTCATCTGCAAAGGGGCATACTTTTCCTTCCAGTCCCTCCGCAATGTCACTTATAAAGACATTCAAAAGGACTGGACCCAGTACTGAACCCTGTGGTACCTGGCTAGTAATCCGCCTTTCTTCAGAGTGTATTCTATTCACTATTACCCTCTGTGTCCTGTTGTCCAGCCAATTTTTTTACCCAGGCTACCACCCTGGGACCCACCCCCAGGCTGACTAATTTGTTTATTAATCTTTTGTGTGGTACTGTGTCAAATGCCTTGCTAAAGTCTAGGTAGGCCATGTCCTCAGCCCCTCCCTGTTCTACTACTTTGGTCAACCATTCAAATAAATTTATTCGATTCATCTGACATGACCTTCCTGCTGTGAATCCATGCTGCCTTTGGTCCTGTGGTGGCTATATCTCAAAAATGGCTCGAGATACAGGTTTTTCACTAAGTGCACCTTACACGTGTGGAGGTGGCCAGGTCATGAATACAGCAGTGGTGGAATTTTTCCTGCAGTTGCTATGGTTAGTGAGATATTACCAAATAACTTTTACAAGGGTTACTTAGAATGTCTCTAGGCCTGCGCTATGTGTCAGTACTTATGGGTAGGTGGGAGCACAGGCCAGAGAGGGCCCATGCTCCCATGTATTCATACCATTTATGCTAAACTGGGAGTACAGGGCCCTACTATGCTATGTCTCTACACTTATGGGTGGTTTGGGATGCAGGTGCTAGAGGGTCCATGCTCCCACCTATGGATACCATTTTGCAAAACTTGGAACACAATTATGGGTGGGAGAGCAGGACCAGGAGGGCTCATGCTCCCATCTATGGATACCATTTTGCAAACCTGGAAGTACAGGTCCCTCTTGCAATATGTCTCTATACTTATCCATGGATGGAAGCACAGGCCCCAAAGGGCCCACGCTCTCACCTATGGACCGCATTATGCAAAAGTAGGAGCACAGGGCTGTCCTGTGCTATCTATCTATACTTATGGGTGGGTGGGAGTCCAGGGTCCAGATGGCCTGCGCTCCCACCTATGGATACCATTTTGCAAATCTGAGAGTACAGGGCCCTCCTGCAATATGTCTCTACACTTATCCATGCATGGCAGCACAGAGCCCAGAGGGACAATGCTCCCAACTATAGATCGCATTATGCAAAAATGTTGGCACAGGGCCATCCTGCACTATCTCTCTATACTTACGGGTGGCTGGGAGTGCAGGGCCCAGAGAGCCCATGCTCCCACCTGTGGATAACATTTTGCAAACCTAGGTGCACAGGGCACTCCTGCACTATGTATCTATGCTTATGAGAATGTGGGAGCACAGGTCCCAGATGTCGCACACTCCCACATACAGTATGGATAGGACTAACATTACACTTTCTCAAAAAGAAGGGAAATTCATTGCAAAACACTCCATTTCAATGCAGCAGTTAGGGTAGATTCCACACCAACAAAAGTCTGGACATTCTCTGTTAGAGTTACCAATGCTACCACCCCACCCCACCCTTCACACACCGACAGGCATCGGGGTGTGCTTTGGGGTAATCGGGCCTAACTCTCACCCCATTCTCCTATACTGTGTACCACCCCAGCTTGTTTATACATGGAATGGGGTGAGAGTTAGGCCTGAAGACCCCAACATACACCCCGACACCTGTTGGTATGTGGAGGGTGGGGTGGTAAGGTTGGTAACCCTTACCTCGAATTTCCAGACTTTTGCCAGTGTGGAATCAACACTAACTGCTGCATTAAAACAGAGTTTTTTGCAGTTAATATGTACATGTGTGTAAAATATATATATATATATATATATATATATATATATACGATATATATATATATCTAAATTGCAAAAACTTCATACACGCTCCCATTCCTCCATTGAGATACATAGATACATAGATGCATAGACAGTGTTGGCAGATAAGGGCCTATGGCCCACCCAGTCTGCCCATTTGAGCTTGTAAGTTCAGTTTGTTTCCCTAGAAGTCTGTTGCTCCATACCCCTGACCTCCAGAATTCCTTTATGTCTATCCCATGCATTCTTAAATCCCGTGATTGTTTCAGCCCCCACCACTTCCTCTGGCAGGGTGTTCCACTTGTCCACCACCCGTTCTGTGAAGAAATTCTTTCTCATGTTTCCTCTGAATCGTCCTCCCTCCAACTTCATCCCATGCCCTCTAGTCCTGGAACATCTTTTCACTTAAAAATAGTGTTTTCCTGCACCCTGTTCCTCCCTGTAAGATACTTGTATGTCTCTATCATATCTCCTCTCTCCCTACTCTCCTCCAGGGAGTACATGTTCAGTTCCTTCAACCTGTCTTCATAGGACTTGTGATGCAATCCATGCACCATCTTTGTTGCCCTCCTCTGAACCTTATCTACCCTGTCTATGTCCTTATGTAGGTATGGTCTCCAGAACTGTACACTGTACTCCAGGTGGGGCCTCACTAATGTCTTGTATAGCGGAATTATGACCTCCTTTTCCTGCTGGTGATGCCCTGCCTATACATCCCAGCATCCTATTTGCTTTTACCTGCTGTTTCACACTGTTTCTACCTTGAGGTCATCAGAGATGATAACCCCAAGATCCCTTTCCTGCTTGGTGCATGCTATATCCTCACCCCCCCAACTGATATATTGTGCCAGGGTTTTTGTGCCCCATATGCATTATCTTGCACTTCTTTGCATTGAATTTCAACTGCCAAACCCCTGACCATTCTTCAAGTTTCTGCAGGTCGCTTCTCATTCTGTCTACACCCTCTGGTGTGTCTATTCTGTTACAGAGCTTTGTGTCATCAGCGAACAGTGAAATTCTGCCTTCTAGGTCCTGCGCAATGTCACTGATGAAGATGTTGAATAGGACTGGTCCCAGCACTGATCCCTGTAACAGTATCCTTATTGCAGCCCAAATTTCCAACATAGCCTTCTTATGACCTCACTACATGTACCCAGTACATAACATTGTTAAATCCTTGTCAAAACGTAGTTAAGCACAACTGCAATGCCACTCTGTGCCACAAGTGTGGAAACACATTTTGGCCACGATTTGAATAATGACAGGTGTCACATACATGAGGTGATGTAATAGCAAGGCTGTGCTAAAAACATGAGGTGTCAATATAGAAAATTTCCAAAGTTACAAGCATGCGTAGCAAGATAGCAACAAATGCTCATCGCTGAGCCATTGTTTTAAATTTTGACCCCCAGCATAGCCTTCTTATGATTCTATCTGATGAACAATGTGAACAATGTGACTGCCATTACACAAATCCCACTGGAAAGGTGATTTCACCAACTGACCAACTGACCACAACATCACCTTTCCAGCTAGAGTTGCCTAATGGCTGTCATATTGTTCATGAGGTGAGCTCCCCAGGAGTCCATGTTGAAAATGTGGGGACAAAATGTAAAAAAATGGCTGAGTTATGTCCAAAAGGTGAAACCCTGCCATTGAAATACATAGAACCACATTTACCTTAGTTCAGATTGCAGTCACCGGTTCCAGCAGCAAGACATGTCTTCGATTACTGGAGATAATCTTGAACCTGGGACCTCCTCAGGTGAGTAGCGATCTGGGGATGTCAGGGGTAGAGAGATAGCTGCACAGTGGGGGGGGGGGAGTCAGGTGGGAGATGCAGGCACGATCAGAGGTGGATTTTTTTTCTCTTTACAGCCCCAAACAAGCAAAAGACAATGAGCAATGCTTTTCTTCTTTCCAGAAAAAAAAGCAGACTACACAATAACAGGGGACTGCCACTGCCACCAGAGATTACTGTGGCATGGGAGAGTTGGAGGTGCCAATAGACACCAGAGCTTTTCTATTAAAAAAATTTATATAAGTAGCAGAATGCCACTAAAGCAATGCTTTATTCATTTTTTAAAAACAAAAAAATAATATAGGAATTTAGGGGGGGTGCCCCAGACACCAGGGCTAAGGGGGGCAAAAAAGTGGCAGAATGCTACTAAAGCAATGAATTTTTTGTTTCAAAATACAAGAAAATAATATATGAATTGAGGGAGGGGTGTCACTAGACACGAGGGCTAAGCGGCATAAAATAACAGTTCAGCAACATGTTTTTTACACATGTAGATGGCTGAAAAGCAATCCTTGCTCGCTGTCTCCTTTCCTTGTCCACCACCATAATTTATCAATCGACTTGTGGACAAGGATTCCTGATCTGGACATCTGGTCAGCAAATTTGGCCAGCTGGATGGCCAGACAGGAATTCTTGTCCATCAGCCAAATTCCTTTTCTACTATCCCAGTTCATCACTGGCAGACAAGGATCCTGTCTAGCCAGCTGGTCAGCAAAACTGGCTGACCAGATGGCCAGACTGGGATCCTTATTCACCGGCTGAATTCCTTGTTCACCACTGATGAACCAGGATGGCGAACAAGAAAGTTAGCGAGTGTGAACCAGGATTTAAAAAGTGTTAAAAATAGCAAAAAAGCACTGAACAAGTGCGGGAAGCCAAACAGGACAGCTCAAGTCCCGATGAGCAAAACACATCCATAGATGTGTTAATCAAGCCTCTCTAGGAAGAGACATCAGGGTTTTCTTTTGCCAAAAACAAAAAACAAGATTGTGGTTTACGAACAAAGAGTTTTTTCTGATGAACCAGGATTGGCAACTGGCGTATAAGGAATGGCCCCAGGCAAACCAGGATCTTAGTTCATACTGTGCAGCTATCCTGAAAAATAAAACTTCCATTGAAAATAATGGGACCTTAAAAATGATATAACTTTTGAATGGATTAATATTTTTTCACTAAATAAATGCTGGTCTGCTCTATGATCCAAGCTCTTTCTACCATATAAATTTCAGACCAAAATTCAACACCATCTCTGCGCACTGCGATGAGAAAAACAACTGCCATGGCAAATTTTAGTTTTTTTTCACTATCTGAATCTCAGATTCTGCAATTCCGACCAGAATGAAACTTGGCACCTCAAGAGATCTGTCCCAATAGACTGTGCATAACAATTCTATGCAAATCCGTTGAACGGTTGCAAAGTTATTAAAGTGCAAAATTTGTGGGATAGATAGATAGATAGATAGATAGATAGATAGATAGATAGATAGATAGATAGATAGATAGATAGATAGATAGAATATATAGTCCTTCATCTATAACAAGTTTGTAAATTTTTTAAGAGGTCATCATGGTGATGTTTGGAACCTCGAGAGTGAAGCTTGAGAGGTTCTGTCACCATGACAACCTCAAGAAGGGTTTTCAAACTCGCTATAGATAGAGGACTATACTTTATCTTCTGTATTATATGACCTATTATCTACAGTTGGTAACAATAACTTACAAATATGCGAAGTCTGAAGCTGCACACCTACTATCTACTGTTGGTCAAAATAGCTAACAAATATGTGGAGACTGCAGCTGTAAAATTTTTGAATTTTACTCACAGCACATGAAGTTTTCATTGGTTGGGAACATCATTTGCTTGACAAGAGTCAGCCAGAAAACATAACAAACCCATCCAAAGTAAAATATTACAGCAGAACTTAGTTGCGATTAATCTATTAGTCCATCTAGTGCAATCAGGAAACTAAAGTTAAACTAAGAGTCCACATCGGTGATAAATAACATAGGCACCATGTAGGCACGTTTGCATGTGACCTCCTGGAAACCACAGCGTAGTGTAATATCCCTCGGCTCTTCTCCAAAGCAGAAAAAAAACAAGTACTGTATTTAGTGACAGTTGCTGTTCGGTTTGGGATGAGTGTCTTTTGTGCAACACAGTTAATAGTCAGGCAACTATTGAAAGAAAACAGCAGCCGATATCGGTTTTTTTTTTTAGGACTCGCATTTTGAAATTACCACTCGATTATCTGTAAAACGGTGTTGTCAGCTACAGCTTGAGATTTGCTTTCAGAACTCAATGCAAGGTTTTAAGTTGTTATGCTGCAGTAGCTACATACCTAGTGCAGCATAAAAGCACCTACTGCAGCATAACAACTTTTTGTCAGGGATGGATTTTCATTGGTAACAACGTTCTACCATACATGACAGTTAGATAGATAGATAGATAGATAGATAGATAGATAGATAGATAGATAGATAGATAGATAGATAGAGGCACGGTTGTGCCCCTATAGTTAGGGTTGAGTAGGCAATTTAATGATAAACTTCAAATTGTGCATGTTAATAACTTTGTAACCATTCAATGGATTTGCACAACATTGGGCATAGATGTTGTAGTGTGGTAGATCTCTTGATTTGCAAAGTTTTGTTTCAATCGGAGTTGCAGATTTTGTGCAGCGAATTGTCAAATAATGCATTTTTCGCTAATTTTTGCCTATTTCTCCCTGTTTTTTCCTCATCATGCTGTGACCACACCATTTGGAATTTTGGTATGTCATTTTCTGGACAGAAAGAGGATGTCCAAAGGAACAATCCAGACTTGGTTTGGTAAAAATATATTATTCCATTCCAAAGTTATTACATTTGGAAATTTGGCGGTCCTGAGCATGCTCACTTCAGTCTTTGGGATAGATGCACAGTTTTGATCAAGGATTTCTAGTCATGAACAGCTCATGAGCAGGGATTGAGAAAAGAGATTTGGAAATCTCAGAAAATCTTTTTTCACGAGAAAATCCCTTTTCATCGGCCGCCATTTTTTTTTTTTGCTTAGCTTGGTGAGAAACAAATGTTGTAACTTGCAGCAGGACGGTGTTTTGTGAAACCAAGGCATGAGTTTTTGTGAGGGAGATGTCCTCATCAAGACGTTTTTATTTTTTTAGTTCAAAACGGCACTTTGAACTTTAAAATCCCTTGTTCGCAATCCTTTTCGCCAGTCGATCCTTTTTGCCAGATCGGCTGGCAAAAGGGATTGCAAAAGAGATTTTTAAAGGTCCCTGACCCTGTGCTGTTTTTCCTGGTGCCTACTGGGACCCCAATTCCCTTTTTAATTCATTCTCTGGTGTCTTGTGGCCCCCCACTCTCTGATCACCCTCTCCTGCCACTGTACATATTTATAAATATTTTCAGACATCAGGATGCCCACACCTGGTGTGAGAAAATAAGCAATATTTGACGCAGAATTGTGCATTAAACTGCCTATCCATAGCCAGTTCTAATTTGTATTATCATTGCCGACAAAGGGGTGCCCAATCTCCATGTTGGTATTTATCTCCCCCCCACTCCACTACTGTGGCACACTGGGGAGCCCACCCCAGTGTGCCAAAATAGTTAAATTATGATTTCTGACACCAACATGCCCACCCCCGGTGTTGGATGCTCCCTCAAACCCTGTTCTATTTTTGCTGACATTGGAGTGCCCAATCCCTGTGTTGGCATTATAAAGCCACCCACCCCCAATCACCATGAAACACTAGGGATCCCACTCCCAGTGTTCCAAAAACAAATTATAAGCTGTAAAAAAAAAGGAAAATGTCCTCTGACATCTTTTTTTGTCTGAAAAGAAGAAAACAGTCCCTCTTCATCTCCCCAGTCACCCCTCCCCATCCCAAACCTCCCTCTTTGCACCCACCCACCTCCCTGCACACCCCCATTACTCCATACTTATCTCTGGAGGTTGGCGGCTGCGATCTTCTCCGGACTGGGACACATCTGCACTCTCCAAAGGTGAACTGCTAACTGAGGAATCAAGGTAAGTGCTGTAAAATGGCTGTCAATGCAGTTTTCAATTTATGTAAATATCTCAGCCATTTTTAGAAATTTTGACTCCAAATTCTCAACATGGGGTTCTTGGGACCCCACCTCATGAACACTGGCACTGTCATTTTGTTACTTGATCCCAAAAGGTGATTTTGCAGTTGCTCCACAGAATCACCTTTCAGGACTGATTAACAGAATGACAGTGTAACTGTTCATGAGGGAGGTCCCAAAAGCCCATGTTGAAATATGTGCAAAAAACAAAATGATTGTGTTATGAGTATGCATTGTGCAGTTTCATGCAACTATAACTTCACCAAATTTTAATATTTTTACTCCAGATTTTCAACTTTGCCATTTTCATACCTCCTCATGAACAGTACAGCTGTCATTTTTCACATCCTGCCCAAAACATGTTTTTGCACTTGTGGTGCAGAATTGCACAGTCACTGCGCAAAATCAACTTTTGGGATGGATTAATAAAATCACAGTGCCACTGTTCATGACATGGGGTCCTAAAAAGACCATGTTGAAAATCTTGTACAAAAATACACCAAAACATCTGAGTTATGCACGGTCATTGAAATTTTGCTACACATGTGTGTAACTTAGACAAATTTTAATATTTTCTCTTCAAATATTCAATATTGCCAGTTTTTCACACCACCTCATGAAAAGTACAGCTGTCATTTCTCACATCCTGCCCAAAATGTGTTTATGCAGCAGTGGTGCAGAATGGCTCAGTTGCCACATGAAATCACCTTTTGGGACTGAGTAATGAAATGACAGTCTCAGTGTTCATGAGGCGGGATTCCAAAATGGCCAGATTGAAAATTTGGTGCAAAAATACCTAAAAATGCCCGAGTTATGCGTGGCCATTGTAATCTTCCTATGCATGCATGTAACTTTGGCAATTTATCATATTTTCCCTCCAAATTTTCAACATTACCATTTTTTTACACCACTTTATGAACAGTACAGTTGTCATTTTTCAAATCCTGTTTTTCCACACCTGTGGCACAGAATGATGTTACAGTTGCACAGAATTACATTTTGATGAGGATTTGAAAATGTTCTGTACTGGGTACACTACATGTGGTGAGGTGATAAGAAGCTTATTTTGAATATTTGGGGTGAAAATTACTTAAGATGTCATATTTATGACTATTTGTTGCAATTTCGCTACGCCTACTCATAACTTAATGTGTGGAAGTGCAGGGGATGGAGACCCCTGTGTTTCCACAGCTCGATACATGTGTGCATCTGTGAAGGGATGGGAGTGCGGGGTCCAAAGGACCCTGCTCTCCCACGGTTAAATAAAGATAATATTAGACTATCTCAGAAAGTAAGGAAATAAATTGCAATACACTTCATTAACACATCATTTAGATTTGAAGTGACAAAAGTATGGAAATAAGATGTTAGGGTTGAGCTCCTAACACCCCCCACCCAACTCCACTAGCCCACCCAACACCCATGCTCCACAGACCAACATGCATTGGGGTGTGCCTTGGGATCATTGGCCTTAACTCTCACCCCATTCTCCTATACTGCACCATGTCAACTTTCTTACATGGAATGGGGTGAGAGTTATGTCTGATGACCCCAAGGCACACCCTATGTTAGGGGCTCAACCCTAATGTCTTATTTCCTACTATTGTCACTTCAACCCTAACTCATGCATTAACAAAGTTTTTTATCTATATATATATATATATATATATATATATATATATCGGTATTACTCAGTTTTATGAAGGTGGAAGTAGGCCTAGGTCCATTGAGACCACCATTCCCACTCATGTGGGGTGTATTTATGTTACTATCCCCATAAGGAGTTTATCCAGTTTGGTTTTAAATTCCGGAAATGTATTGCTTTCAACAATATGTTTGGGCAGAGTATTCCATAGCCTAATAGCCCTTATTGTAAAATAGTGGCCACATTTATTTGTAATCGTCCTAGGGATAAAAATCTGTCTGTTGTTGCACCTAAGGTTTTTGGGCTTGTCAGCATATATGATTTTACAATTGTTCATTAAATCAATATCCTTCAAGATATTAAATAATAATAGTAAATATCCTTGGTTCCTCCTTAGCTGTAAATCTTTTCATCCTAAATCTGTTAGCTTCTCCTCATATGATAGATCCTTAACCATCGGTATTCATTTTGTGGTCCTTCTTTGCTTACTTTCTATGATTTTAATGTCTTTGTTAAGATAAGAGACTCAGAAGCTAACAGCATAGTCAGTATGTGGTCTGATAAAAGATTTATATAACTGTAATGAATTATCTCTTTATGGATGCTAAAATATGGTTCCCCATCTGTGCTACTTTCCTGCACTGATTACTTGATGTGAATTGATTATTGATAATGATCCCTAGGTCTTTTTCAGATTTTGCTGTTTTAATGATGTTACCATATATAAGATAATTCATGCTGGGATTTTTTGATCCTAAATGTATAACTGTACATTTGTCAATGTTGAAAATCATTCTGTTATTGACTGCCCAGTCTTCAATTTTCTTTAGGTCCTGTCTGAATTGTTAGATTTTGTCCTCTGTATCCACCTCAGATAATGGAGAACATCTGTGAGTGGATGCTTATTTGTAGGTTCCATGTCAGTTACAAGAAGAAAGTGAACAGGTGCATAACATTATATACAAGACACTATATTACAAGCAAGTACAAAATTGCATTGGTAAAAAACAATACATTACAAGCTAGGTAGACAATAAATTGGTGTGGATTACAAGATTGGGATAGCAAGTAGCTTAAGGTATAACATTTAGACATTGCTTCAGCATTAGTGAGAAGGTGCCTGCATCAGAGAGTTAAGGCTACTTGTGGGGAGAGAAACAGAGTGGAGAACAGGCACAGCTGTGGCATAATGAAGAGTATGCTTACATATGGGGTTAAGAACAGATTTAAGGAAGGTTAGAGAGAGTCGAGCTAGGACAGCAGCAGATGGGGGGGGCATGAATGCGGGGACAGAGAGGGGAATGGGTGTCCAGTGGGGAGGGGAAGGGGCATAGATGAGAGTGGGACAATGAAGTGCTGTAGAGGTAGGTGCCCCTAGGATTAGGTGGAACACTAAGTGCTACTGCTTTATGGTGGTCCAGATGTAGAAGAGTTGTTTTGGTCATCATGAATGGCCAACGGAGTCACAATTGTCATCTGTGGCAAGGTGCTGCCTGAGCTTTCGCTTGGAAGCACCAATGGTTGTGGTATCAGAGATGTCTGAAGGAAGGGCGCTGGTCCAGTGTGGTGCATGGTAGTAGAATGCACGCTAACCCTGTGCAGTGCGGCATCTAGGTTAGCTGAGAATTTGGCTGTGGGTGCTTCTGGTCAGCCTGGCACTTACATGGCGAGTGAGCAGATTCTGGACTCCTGGTGGCATCAGATTTAGTGCAATTTTTAGGGCAAGTAGACAGGTATGGTACTTAACTCTGCTATTTAGCTGGATCATCTTTATACTTTGAGTTGTTCTTTCCAAAACAATTTAGATTCATATCTCCCATAATACTTAAGTTGTAGTTTGTAGGGATAGATTTTCTATGTATTTGAATTAAATCTACTCCTTACTCCTGGTGTCCAGCGGGGGTACAAATAACTACTAATGATAAAAATTTATTTTGACCTAAAACCAAGATTAATGACAGGAATTCACAGAGCTATGAGCAGTAGTGTGGCTCATGCTGAATCATTTAAAAGTGGTTCTTAACATAAAACATACAACCTTCCTCGTGTCCAACTCTGTTACAGCAAAATTTGTTGTATCCCTCATGACTGATCATCAGATTTGGTATTTTATTGTGCAGACATGTCTCAGTAAATGCATTTATGTCCAGGCTGAGAAACCATCCCATTTGGCCAGACAACTCTTCACATTTAAATGTTCAGGATTTATTGACTGCCTAGAAAGATGATCAGAGTTAGAGATGGGGACAGGGTTAGGGTGCATTTGCCCTGTGGTGAGCAGTAATAAAAGGAAGGGTCAAAATTATCTTTAGTGTACAGGGATGATGGCTAAACTTACAAGTTATTTCTTTAATAAATCTATAAGACTTCTCACAAACTGAGAACATTTTATGAGGGTTTGCCAGATTGTAAGTTTTTCAACACATATGCTTGTACAGAAAGTATTAAACTTAGTTTAGGTTAAGGTGCAGAAACCATTGAATATTGTCCTTTAACCTACAATCTAAACTTGTGAATGGTCCCAGGGTAGTTATGTTATCTTTTGCTGACCCCAGAGATTTATTTCCCACCATAGAAAAGTTTTGTTTGAGCGATATATTTGGCCCTGCCCATGCAAATAGGCATAAAATCCCTAGACAAAACATTTTCAAAATGACTTATGAACAGTAACACAGTGAAATATGAGGTCAATGAAACAATCAGAACACACCAGAGCACTGCACCCAGCTCGATAATAGTTAGAAACATAGAAACATAGAAGATGACGGCAGATAAGAATCATGTAGCCCACCCTGCCTTCCTTTTCCCTGCCTAAGGCAATATCGCAGACCCTAGTTGATCTGTGGCTTACCCTATCATCCCTATTGTGAGAGTATGTTTATGTCTATTCCATGCATTCTTGAATTCCCCTACCATTCTTTCACTCACTACCTCCACAGGGAGGCTGTTCCAAGCATCCACTACTCTTTCTGTGAAAATACTTCTCATGTTGTCCATGAGCCTACCCCCCAGCCTCATATCATGCCCCTTGTTCTCGTACACCTTCTTTCTGAAAGATGCTACCCTCCTGTACCTTGTTTACGCCCCTGACATACTAGAGTGTCTCTATCATTATCCCCCTCTCTTTCCTCTCCTCCGGGGAATACATATTGAGATCCTCTAGTCTTTCCTCATATGACTTTTGGTGCAGCCCTTTCACTATTTCTGTTGCCCTTCTCTGGACTGCCTCTATTTTGTCTATGTCCTTCCAGAGATACAGTCTCGAGAACTGAACATAATACTCCAGATGAATTCTCACTAGTGATTGGTACAGTGGCATAATCATCTCCCTTTTTCTGCTAGTGATACCTCTCCCTATGCACCCCAGCATCCCACTGGCTCTCCCCACAGTCTTCTCACACTGTCTGGTTACCTTTAGGTCCTCAGATATGATTACCCCCAGGTCCATTTCTTGATTGGTGGCCATCAGTATCCCTATCCCCCATCTTGTACTCCTCCCTTGGATTGCTCTGCCCCAAATGCATAATTTTGCACTTCTTTGCATTGAATCTTAGCTGCCACACTCTCGACCACTCCTCAAGCATGTTTATATCCTTTCTCATTTTTTCCACACACCCCCGGAGTGTCAACCCTATTGCAGATCTTAGTGTCATCTGCAATGAGGCATACCTTCCCCTCCAGCCCCTCTGCAGTGTTGTTTATGAAGGCATTAAAGAGGACTGGCTCCAACACTGATCCCTGCGGCACCCCACTGGTCACCCCCTCTCCTCAGATTGAATGACATTTACTACCATCCTCTGTCTCTTGTCACTCAACCAGTTTCTGACCCAGATTCAAAAATGAGTTCATGGGCTCACAGTCCTAGAAGGTGCAGAGACAAGGAAATCTATGTTCAAAAGTAAATCAAAATTGTGTCCTAGTACCTACTACAATTCAGTTCTAGCCTTTGAGAAAGTAGTATTACAGCAAGTTAACATGTTGTTAAATAAAATGTTCACTACTACTCAGAATATTTCCACTGCGGAAAAACAGGCCTAAGTGAACTGATTGAATGTAAAGAGGTGATTATTAAGCCATCAGATAAAGGGGAAATGTTGTAATAATGGACAGAGGGATATTATGACATGGTATATAGCCTTTTAGAGACAAGTAGTGCACTGGGTCAGCACAGTGCCAACAAGAATGCAGTTGGCAAGAAAGGCACAGAACAAATAGAGCCGTACCAACCCTAATAAGAATTATCTCTCCGGGGGAAGAGAGCATCACTGGGCAAGAAAAATATGTGGGGCCATGGAATACTGTTTACATAGCCCCTCTCACAAGCGTTAAAGTCCTGTTTGGCAAAACATTTTGGAGACAAGGATTAGAATCCTGGTCTCCACTGTTGCCTGGCAGAGTTGCTTTATGCCTCAGCCCTGCACACCACAGAAGCAGCTTAGCCGGGCTCCTGGATTCTGCTGCCGCTTTCTGTACAGCAGTACCATGGACATCTGTCAGTGGCGCACATATGGCTAGTGCTGTAAATCCCTGCTCGCTGTCTCTGGAAGCGCTATACGGACTAGCGCTCTCTTGACTGGTGCTATAAATGTAGCGCTCATCTAACCGGGTACCGACAATGCATGGTTATATCAAGCTTCCAGGAAACCAACTATTAAACTACAAAAAAGAACTGTACAAGATGCTGCAGGAGGCAGTAAGTGAGGGTTCCATCAAAGATGATGAATATAAAGCTAGCTGGAATTTTTAACCTTATAATGCCCACCATCAATGCTTTGTCTAAAGTACACAGAAATTTAGAATCCCCACAAGAAAGACCTATAATTTTGGGAACAGGTTCCCTTACTGAGAATTTGGACAATTTTGTTAATTTTTTTTACAAGAACCTGTAAGGAAATAACCTTCCTACCTAAGGGACACAGGAGATGTTATTAGTAAACTGTTAGATCTAGAGTGGAAAACCAACTATATCTGGCTTGTAATTGATGTAGAATCTTTGTACACATCAATTAAAAATGAGAATGGGATTAGGGCCTATAGATATTTTTTGGAGAATTGTGAGATCCATGCCGTGACACCTGTAGATTTTATTGCAAAAGTTTTAGATTTTGTACTAACACACAAAGTTTTTAAGTTTGAGAACAATTATTATTCCTACTGGGTCCCTTTATTGTATGCTGTACCACGCACGTTAAAACTGTGCAACAGGAACAGCTTGGTAGTGTACAGTGAGAGGGTGCAAAACCATGAAAGGATGTATACGTGGTAGTGCACCCTTTCACTCTTCCCAGGTAGGGGATGAGATCAGTACTGGGAGGTGGGGCCCACGAGCAGCTGCCATGGCTCGATGGGGTGATTCACAGGCTGCAAGGGAGGGAGGCGCTGCATTTGGGACCGGGTTTTGATTCCCGGTCCCAGACGAAAGGAATTTGCTTTATTTTTTGCATTGTGTGTGATGTTAAGTGTAACCCCCCTGAGTTGGTTATTTTAGTTGGGGGGAAGGTTTGAGGGTGCAGCCCCCGTAGTGTGGGGTACGGTGGCAGAGCCCACCTCAAAAGAAAGACATATGCTGCTTGCAATATATCACACTGTATTGGCAGCTTGGTATATTGTTGCAGCATAATGTCTTGCGACATTATGACCCCGTTCCTTATTGTCTGCAGGCATGTGGGTTGGCCATTGAGGCAGTAATGTCCCCCTCCCTGATGCAAATTTATTTATGGGCTACTGGGAACTACTTAATATACATAATGTAGCTAACATCAAACTATAGAAATTGTCAGCAGATAAGGACTGCTAGGCCCATCCAGTCTGCCCATAGGCCCTATACATGTATGTATCCACTCACCCTAAGTAGTCAATGGCTTTTCATCACTCCCTTCCTACCCAAGGTTTCCATGTGCTTGTCCCAGGCATGTTTAAACCCCTCCACTGTGCTTTCCCCTACTACCTCTTGTGGCAGACTATTCTAAATGTTCACCACCCGTTCTGTGTAGAAAAACTTCCTCATGTTACCTCTTAATCTCCCCCCCCCCCAATTTCATATTGCGCCCCTTTGTTCTGGTATCTTTTCTACATTGGAAAAGATCTCCCAACTGTACCTTGTTTATGCCCTTGAGGGACTTAAAAGTTTCTATCACGTCGCCCCTTTCTCTCCTATCCTCCAGTGAGTACATATTGAGGTCTCTTAGTTTCTCCTCATATGTTTTGTGGTGCAAACAATGCACCATCTTTTGTCTCCCTTCTCAACAGCCTCCACCATATTTATGTCCTTACTCATGTGAGGTCTCCAGTACTGCACACAGTACTTCAGATGAGGCCTTACTGGTGTTTTATACAATGGCATCACCACTTCCTGCCCCCTACTAGTAACACCTCTGCCTATGCATCCCAGCATGTAACTGGCCCTCCCTGCAGCCTTTGCACACTGCTTTGATACCTTCAGGTCATCAGATATGATATCCCCTTGGCCCCTCTCCTCTTTGGTAATGGTCAGCACCTCCCCCCTATCCTGTAGGTCTCCCCAGGGTTCTCCCTACCAAGGTGCATTATCATGCACTTTTTTGCATTGAACCTCAGTTGCCACACCTCCAACCATTTCTCAAGCTTCTCCAGGTCCCTCTTCCTTGTCTGCACCCATTCTGGAGTATTCACCCTGTTGCAGATCTTGGTGTCATCTGCAAATAGGCAGACCTTTCCTTCCACCCCCTCTGCAATGTCACTAATGAGGACATTGAACGGGACTGGTCCCAGTACTCAACCTTGTGGCACTCTGCTGGTCACCTCTCTCTCTCCCCAGATTGGATCCCATTTACCACCATCCTCTGCCTTCTGTCAGCCAGTTTCTAGCCCACTGTATCAGCTTATGCCCCATGCCAAGACTACTCATCTTGTTAACCAGCCTTCTGTGTGGGACAGTATCAAATGATTTGTTGAAATCCGGGTAGGCGATGTCTACGGCCCCTCCCTGATTCATTTCCCTAGTCACTCAATAAAAAAAATCTATCAGATTTGTTTGACAAGACCTTCCTCATGTGAATCAGTGCTGACTCAGATTCTGGGAACCAATGGATTCCAGGTGTGCCTCTAAACTTTCTTTCAGCAGTGTCTCCATGATCTTTCCTACCACTGAGATGAGGCTGATGGTTTACCTATGCTGACACAACAACATCGTTGTCTACGTGCAGCATAGAGACATCCCCGATGTCGACAGGCAAAATTTTGCCTGTCAGACATTGGTCTGGCTTCTATCAGGGGCTGACTGCACCCATGAATCCCCCATGCGGGGGGGCTATGCCCCCCACACACCCTTTCTTACGGATTGTTAACTCCAGTCAAAGTTAACGCGAAGGGGGGGGAGAAAGTTGGTGAAAGGATGAAATTTCATCAGCGTGTCCTCCACAGCGACATTTACGAATCTTGTTGAAAATGTCATTGTGGAAGATTTTGCCAATGGGGTTTCACCCTTCTGTCTACATACCGAGGTGGACTGGCCTGTAGTTCCCCACTTCCACCCTACTGCAATGTTTGGGCAGTGGGACTACATGTGCCCTCTTCCAGTCCTCTGGAACCATACCTGTGTTGAGTGACTGTGAACAGGATGGCTACAGGTGCTGCTAGTTCCTCTGCAGCTCCCTTAATATCCTTGGGTGTATGTCATCTGGCCCCTTGGCTTTATCCACCTTTCAGCTTTGTGAGTTCCTCCAGAACTCTCTCCACTGTGAATGGACTGATGTCAATTCCCCGATTGCCCTCTGCTCCCAACTGTGGTCCTTGGACCCTCTCCCTCCTCAGTGAATACTGAACAGAAGTAATTGTTCAGTATTTCTACCTTGTCTAGATCTCCCTCCTTACACTCTCCCTCCTCCACTTTGAGCCCCACAATCCCACCCCACCTCCGTTTTTTCTTCAATCGCTGATGTACCTATAGAATGTCTTGTCCCCTTTTTTCACAGACCACACTAAACCCTCCTCTGTCTGTGCTTTGGCTTTCCTAACAGCCTTTGCAGCCACTTTGAGACATTCAAGGTACACCTCCTTGTCCTCCTCCCTTTGGGTCCCCTTATACTTCCTGAAACTTGCTCTTTTATCCCTTACTTTGACTCCCACCTTTTTAGAAAACCATAGTGGTTTCTTTCTTCTTTTCCCTTTGGCCACTACCCTAATGCATTGGTTAATTACCTCCAGAATGGCTCATTTTAGTCTTCCCCATTGTTCCTCCACCCCTTTCATTACCTCTACCTTCTCCAGGACTGCTTTTAAATATCTACCCATTTCATTGAAATCCGCCCTCCTGAAATCTAATATTTTTGCCCTTGTGCGGCTTAACTGAGTCCCTGTCTCCATGTCAGACAACACCATGTGGCAGTCGCTGTATCCCAGCTGCCCTTCCATCTGAATTCTTTCGACTCTGTTCCCATTGGTCTATACCAGGTCTAGAATTGATTTGTCCCTGGTTGGCTCATGCACCCGCTGTCTGAGTCCAGCTGGTCCAATCCATGTCTGGCATATTGAAATCTCCCATCAACAGGATTTCACCTTTAGCTGCCATGTTGTGAATTTCCTTCACTAGTACCATGTCCACTTCCTTCCCCTGTGCTGGAGTTCTGTAGATCATCCATCTACATATTGCTGTGCCATTTCCAGGTTCAAGGGTGATCCACATTGCCTCAGCCTCCCCCTGCCTTTTCTGTACTTCTGTAGCCTTTAGGCCTTCTCTGACGTACAGGGCCACCTCCTCCCTTTTTACCTTCCCTGTCCCTTCTGAACAATGTATGAGCTGGTACACTGATGTCCCAGCTGTGAGTAGCAGAATACCACATCTCTGTTATTGCTGCTATATCAAGGTTTGCATCCATCATCAAGGCTTCCAGGTCTTGAACCTTATTTTCCAGACTGCAGGTATTTGTGAACATGACCTTCCATGTTTTACTCCCTGTCTTCCCTCTGTTTCTGTTTTCTCTACTTTGCTTCTTCCCCCCAACCCGATATTCATGCTCATGTGCTTTTGCCCCCCTTATCCCCCTTATAAAAGTTTCCCCTGCCTGCCCCTCACTGCTCACTTGCATTGTTCCTGTTGTCAATTTTACTTTGCATGTTCTTGCTGGGGGTGTTCAAGCCACCTGTCTCCTGGTGCTCCCCCTTGGTCAGTTTAAATGGTCTCTGCTGTAGCATTCCAACTTCTCACTAAGGACTAAGGTCCCCTTTCCAGACAGATGCAGGCCATCCTCCTGATACAAGCCTGCATCTGCCCAGGTTGGGCCCCAGTCCCCTATGAAGCCAAATCCTTCCCTTTCACACCAATCCTTCAACCAGGAGTTGAAGGTTTGGATGTGGTGTGCCCTGGTCTCCCTCATGCCTAGGACAGGTAGTACTTCCGAGAATGACACAGAATGTGCTACCTGTTTCAGGTCCTCTCCCAGCTTACTGAAATCCTCCTGGACTCTGGCTAACTCTACCCTTCTTCTCACCAAGTCATTGGTCCCGAGGTGGACAATGACATTCAGCTCCTCCCTCCTGGCTACCACCCTAGTTATCCTATGGATTTGCTTCCCACAATCCATTTTATAGCAATATGAAAAAAATATTTTGTTACATTGATAATTGTTTGTGTGTGTGGGAAGGTGATAAAGAAATGGCTAGATAATTTATTAAATCGCTCATCAATAATGATGTAAACTTGCGATTCACCTGTACTATGGTGAAAGACAGTGTTGACTTCTTGGACCTAACACTTATGGGGGACCCACTGACAGAGAGAGTCAGCACCAAAGGCTTCAGAAAAAAGACTGCCACTAATGCAGTATCGAGATACAACAGTGCTTATCTAGTCAGGTTAAAGAATTCAATACCTTATAGCCAGATGTTGAGTGCGTAAAAATTATTAATCTGACAGAGGCTTTGAAACAAAGGCCACAGAATTAAAAAATATTTTTTTTGAGAGAGGGTATGGGATAGACATTGTTGAAAAAGTATACAGGGATGTTAAGAAAAAAAACACAGAGAAATCCAAACATATGAAGGACAAAACATAGACTGGGGACCTATTCTCTTTTCCACACAGTACAATAGTATTTTGGGCTCCATAGGTAATATCATATGTATAAACTGGCCCATCTTACTAAGAGACCCATCAGTAAGGGGAGCAGTAGATACCCCACCAAGAGTTACATTTAAGAGAGCCCCTATCCATAAGCTAATGGATATTAATTTACAGGCTGAGGAACAAGAGCATGGTATGTGGTTACTCAAGAGACCAGCAGGAAACTACAGATGCTTAAGGTGCAATATGTGCAAATATGTAAACCCCGGAATGGGTCTTTCTTCATTCAGTGATAAATGAGATATGCCCATTAGAGACTCCATTATTTGTGATACTGTCTTTGTATTGTACTTAATATGGTATACCTGTGGTTTTAGTTGTGTGGAAGAACTGTCAGAAGTTTAAAAGAAAGAATTCATGAACATTTTCAGTGTGTGATAAACAAGAGGGTGAACAAGGCTGTGGGGATACATTTTCTGGGAATGCATAATTCAGATCCAAAAAAACTTAAATGCATGGGCCTAGAGGCGATGAAGTGTGGAAAAAGAGGTGGGAATCATGCAAACATGCTTGTAAGAAGGGAGGGCTATTGGATATACAGACTTAGAAAATAGGCTCTTTAAAAGTTCAATCCTGATTGGCTGAAACACCCTTGCACCCGTACTGTTGTTTCTTAACAACTGTACAAAACAAGTGTGTCCTGGCAGCACCCATCACCATCTGGTATCCCTCTGCTCATGTCCCTGTGAATCACAATAGCCATTTTTTTTTTAGCTCACTTAGCAAGAGAGTAATCTAGAGCTCCCCCAGCCAGTCCTCAGAACAGTCCCTATACCTGCTATTACAGTACTACTGTATATTTAAAAAGAAAGGCAGCAACACAAAAAAACTGTTTTCTTTCTTCCTTATTTTACCAACGACACCAGCGCTGCGACCTTCTCGAGCCCATTCTCACAACTGATGCTAGCTGGCAACTCGACTCCATTTCCAGGACTGATTTAAGGAAAGTCTTGCTCCTGTCCCTGCCCCAGCCAAGATGAAATAACAAGTTTCCCAACTGTAATGTAAATGAAAATACCTTTTTATTTGCTGGCCGAGTGCATCAGCTGAGCAAAGTTCTATATTAACTGTAGAATCACACCTGACATGACTGCACACCATTTTCACTGCAGTACTGCCACTCGCTCCCCGCTCACAGTCTGGAAATGAAACCATTTTTTTACCACATAGAACAATCTCTAACAATAGCCCGGTCAGAAAACTCATGGGGGGGGGGGGTACTGAAAAGTAACAATAATATTTAGTGCTAGCCATATACAAGAGACACTGCACTGCACTGTAATACAGAAAATGATTCTCATAAGCAGCACCACCCTCTAGTGGAAATAAAGGGACTATTTTACATAAGCTGCCATTTCAGTTCATTTATATTAATATTTCACCCTCTTTTTCTATAAATGTTATGATTAAAAAAACAGCAATAAAGTTAGCCCATTTTCTAAGTGCAATAATACCCTCCAGAGTGAGTGTTATGTGATATAATGGACCTTCCAGGGGCTATAAGGCCCTCCACTTTTGGCATCAGGCCTCATTACATCCATGGGAGGTCCATTATATCCCAATAATGCCCACCCTGTTGGGTATTATTCTTACTTAACACAGTGAATCTGCATGGCATAAATGAAATGTGGGATCTTAAACCCTATCTGTGATGTAATTTATATCAGTAGTCTGCAATAATACCCATTGTTAGCGATATTTATCTTACTATCTACATTCTCACCTCCCTCTGCCCTCTCCATACAACCATCCCCCCCGAATCAATAGTAGATCAGATTTGTGTCTTTTATCCATATGGGCCAGCATTGCTTCACCATATAGATAACGACTTTGTCTCCCCCACCACCACCACCACCCACTCCTGCCCATTGCTCCCTCCTACTCTCGTCTTCTCACTCTGGCTCACTATAGACTTCTCAGCATCAACTCTTATTCTATTAATTTGTATTTATTTTATATTTTTATCTCTGTCGACATTTTTTCTGCTTTAACATGATTAATCTGGAGATATAGATTTTGATATTTGATAATCATTTATATTTTTGTGATTTTCAGGTCATGGGATGCCTTGGCACAAATCAGACATTTGATAGCACCTCATGGCTCTGTACCGGTGAATCCCCAGGAACTTTCCATGCAATTAGAAAGTTGATCACAGGAATCAGTTGATGGTGGGTGCCAATAATGAAGTTATTCTTATAACATTAGAAAATCTGTGCTGCCTTACATCAATGTACTGTTTAAAAATACATGAATTATATAATGATAGCCTATGTTTAAATACTGCATTTACTTAAACAAATATATGATATATATGAAGAGGATCCAATGGAGAGCAACATGCTACATAAGAGGTGTGGAAGACAGGGATTATCATTTCAGGTTGGAAGTGGTAAACTTGTTTACTTTGGAGTATAGAAGGCTAAGAGGAGACTTGTTTTTATTGTTCACAGCATTGACAGACCAAGACCTCTGGGAGCGGCTAGGTTTGACATTTAGAGATCAAGCTTACTCCACAAGAGCACATTCACTACAGTTAAATGGTGAAAATTGCGAAACATGGCAATGTAAAAGATGGTTTAACAAAAGAGTGGTCCCTGTGTGGAACTCTTTGCCTGAGGAAGTAGTAGGCAGTATGTCACTGGGTACCTTTAAAGTTAAATTGGACAACCATTACAAATTGGGGGTATTATAAACCAAGCAGCAAGCACAATGGACATGAATATTTTTAGATCAGTATATACCTATGATACCTATCATTTAACTGCACATTGATGGATAAGTGTTGTATGGTATAGTACACTAATATGGATATAAAATGTATTGAAAGGCTCAAATGTTTAAATGGAATTTACAGTTCTGTAAGTAGTATGATACCATGTTAGCTGCAATCATTCATACAGTAGAACTGAAACTGTTGTTTTTTTCACTTTTTATTATTTTATGTATATGTATAAAATAAGAAAAATGGTTAGACCTTTAGTCACATGTTTTGAATTCCATGCCCTATTGTGATGTCATAACAAATTGACTATAAATGTATGTGTTGTTCTTCATACTACTGCCCCCTCATGAATACTTGGTTAGATGCAAACTGCTGGGGTAACATCTGTGGATGACTGGCAATGGCTCAGGATGTTATGAACAGTTTTGCTGAATAAATCATACTTTTCTTTATTTCAAATTGGTCTTTGAGTATTCTTTGACAGTGTGCAACAAAATGCTGAACCGATTTCTGACCCAGTTTACCACCTTGGGGCCCATTCCCAGGCTGACCATCTTATTTATCAACCTCCTATGTGGCACGGTGTTGAAGGCCTTGCTGAAATCTAGGAAGGCCACATCCACCGCCCCTCCTCGATCTTCTTCCCTGGTCACCCAGTCAAAGAAATCTATCAGATTTGTTTGACAAGACCTTACCGCTGTGAACCCATGCTGCCTCAGATCCTGTGCTCCACTTGATTCAATAAATATCACAATCATTTCCTTTAGCAGTGACTCCATTAATTTCACCACCACTTAGGTCAGGCTGACTGGCTTGTAGTTGCCAGCCTACTCTTTGTTCCCACTTTTGTGGAGAGGGAATACATTTGCCCTCCTCCAGTCCCATGGAACCACCTGCCAGCACCTCTCTAAGTTCCTTTAATATTCTGGGATGTGTCCCATCTGGCCCCATAGCCTTGTCCCCTTTCAGATTCTCAAGTTCCTTTAGGACTCTTTCCTACGCAAACGGGCTGGTGTACACCTCTCTTCCATTGGTGCATCTATCGCCCAATAGGGTCCTTTCCCTTCCCCTTCTTCTGTGAATACTGAACAAAAATATTTGTTCATGATTGTTGCTTTTTCTAGGTCCCTCTCCACACACAACCTCCCTCCCTTTTTAACCTCACAATTCCACCACTGATCTTCTTTCTTTCACTAATATACATAAAACTGTCTTGCCTCCTTTCTTAATTCCCGGGGCTATTTTTTCTCCATTTGCTATTTTGCACTCCTGACTGCATTTCCTGCTTCCCTTTGCTTTTCCAGATACAGTTCCCTGTCTTCTCCCCTCTGTGTTTCATTGTACCTCTTGAAAGCTAACCTTTTCTCGCTTACCTTCCCTGCAACATCCTTTGAGAACCATACTGTTATTTTTCTCTGTGTTTTGCTTAGTTGAGTAACACAAAGGCTTGTTGCCTCTGCTAAGTCTCCCTAAAGGTTAGCCCATTGTTTCCCTACATCCTTCTTCTTCTTCTTCTTCTTCTTCTTCTTCTTCTTCTTCCTCTTCTTCCCTTGCCAGGGTTTCCTTGAGACATTCCTCCATTTTTGCAAAGTCAACCCATCTAAAATCCAAGACCCTTGCTTTCATGTGGTTTGACTGCTCCACTGTTCTCACAGTGAACCACAACATACGATGATCTCACATTGTACCATAACATACGATGATCACTGGACACCAGGTGGCTACCCACTATTACATCAGTAACTCTGTCCCCATTGGTGAGTACCAGTGCCTAGTTAGGCAGGAATAGGGCTGCTTATCACTGAGCTGCTACCTCGGTGGAGCCAGACTGTGCACAAAGGGAAAATTTATTAAAGTAAAAATTGATGCATATAACAAAAATGTACAGTTCTAAGTCACACTTCAAGATGGAGATTAGTTAGTCAGTGATTCCAATAGGTTAGTTCAAATGTTTAATGAATATTTTGGGGACTTATCTAAATATCAAGTCAAAAGTCGTTAATTAATACAAATCATGCTCTTGATGAGAATCAAAATTATAAACATCCTCTTTTTCATTTTCATATTTTGACACCGGAAATTGTTACTGATTATGTTTGGAAGTGTAACCCTAGACCTATAATTGGACAAGATAGAATAGACTTCAGATTGTTGAAAATGGGTACTGATGTATTAGCTACACCCCTTACATTATTATTTAATTATTCATTATGTCATAACATCAATCCTGAGATATGGAAGTTAGCGTTACTTAAACCCATTCACAAATTAGGTAGTAAGAGTGTAGTTTCTAATTAAAGACCCATTTCTTTACTTTCACCATTATCCAAAATATTGGAAAGAATTGTGTTTGATCAGATGCAGGTTTTCTTATCAGAATATGATTTGTTTACTAATTGTCAACATGGCTTCAAGAAAAATCACAATAATGAAAGGGCCTTGGTGGGGTTCATGAACAGCATTTGGAGTCCCGTTGATATAGGTCACTCTGTTGCTGCAGTGTTCGTGAACCTCACCAAGGCCTTTGATGTAGTAGATCACACTTTGTTGTTGAGCACATTGAATGAAATATTTTTTCCAGGGATGTTATTTCATGGATAGTGGGTTATTTATATAATAGGGAACATAAAACCATTATTGGCTAAGTATTTTCTGATACCCACCCAATTTCCTGTATGGTACCACAAGGCTCAATTTTGGGCCCTTTATTGTTTTCTCTTTTTCTGAATTCTGTTTCAACAATCTGTGATGGGTCTAAATCAATCATGTACGCAGATGATGTGGTGATTGTCTCTGATGGTTTAAAACCAGACCTTGCATTAGTCAAAGTCCAACAGAACTTTGGTATATTTCAAAGGTGGCTCTTATCTCTCAACCTTGTGCTGAATTCAGGGAAAACTAAATGTATGGTTTTCACAGGTACTAGGAAAGCCAGAGATATAAATGTACAGGTTACTGATTTGAAAGGGAACCCTACTGAGTTGGTGGGGAGCTTTAATTATTTGGGGGTCTCTTTCGATCCTCAATTAACTTTTGATTCTCAAACCACCATACTAATTAGGAAAATACATCAGAGATTAGGAATGTCTTTTAGAATTAAGCCCTTTTTTATCCCAGAATCTAGGAGACTTCTGGGTCATAGTTTTCTTCTAAGTTTGTTTGATTATGGCCTGTTAATTTATTCAGGAACTAGTGTTTAAACGATAAATACATTACAATCAACCAATCATAGTGTCTTGCGATTCATGACTAGTCTTCCAACTAGAACTCATCATTGTTTACTGCTAAAAGAGGCCAATTGTCCTTCTTTCATAGATAAAATAAAAATAAAGTTGTGAGTCTTTGTGTTCAAAGGATCATGGGGTTTACTCCCTCAGGTTTTTCAAGATCTCTTTCCCACTTACCAAGGCCCTCTTTGAGACAAGGTCCCAGATTCGAGGTTTAATTAGAGTCCTCCTCTATAAAAAAAATAGTAGCTCAGAGGTCAGTCATATTCAGGTCAATTACACTGTTCAATGGTCTTCTATCCACTGTTACTAATGCTGTTACTGTATGAAAGTTTAAGAACAATCTTGCTCAATGGCTGAACACATTATCTAATTGTAACTGCAACTGTTAATAATGTATTGTATCATAATGTCTGTTTGGTATGTATGTCCTGTATTATTTATAATGAGTATGTCTTAATGTTTTTATTGTTATATTTACTTGTCACTTGTGTAAACAGGCAATTTTGCTCATCATGCTAACAACTATGAAAAATAAAAATGAAATGAAAGTCAACAGTGGGGACTGCCACTCACCTACTACACTTAGCCAACTGAGGTTGAACCTCTAATACAACTTCTGCAACTGAATGTGTACAGTATTGTTTGAATGATCATGTTAGTCTGACTGTTTGTATTAATGCTGATTTGTCCATGCACTTTATCTTGCTTTATTCTGTCATTGTATTATCAGAGCTCTGAGTTTTTGGATGATGCCATATATAAATAAAACTTTCTGCCTACCTATTAACCTTTCATTCAGCCCTGATTGTGCATGGTAGTGATTATCCTGCCCCTTTTCCCAGGTTTTTGTCAACAATGTAATGCAGTATAGAAACATAGAAACATAGACTTTGACGGCAGATAAGGACCGCTAGGCCCATCTAGTCTGCCCATTTCCCTACCTACAGGATAGGCCGCAGATCCTAGTTAACCAACAGCCTATATCTTCCTGCCCCCCACAAGAATTGCCTTATGTCTGTCCCATGCATTCTTGAATTCTCCCACGTTTTAGACCCACAGCTTCCTCAGGAAGGCTGTTCCATGCATCCACTACCCTCTCTGTGAAATGATACTTCCTCACATTGCCCCTGAACCGCCCTCCTTCTATCTTTAAATTGTGTCCCTTGTTCTTGCAAGTCTCTTTTTCTGAAAGATGCTACCCTCTTGGACTTTGTTGATTCCCTTGAGGTACTTGAAAGTTTCTATCATGTCCCCTCTCCCTTCTTTCCTCAAGGGTATACATATTAAGCTCCTTTAGTCTCTCCTCATATGGCTTCTCTTGCAGACCCTGCACCATTTTAGTTGCCCTCCTCTGTACTGCCTCTATCCTGTCTATATCCTTGTGGAGATGGGGTCTCCAGAACTGGACACAGTATTCCAGATGGGGTATCACCAACTGTCTGTACAGAGGATAACAACTTCCTGTTTTCCTGCTGATGCCTCTCCCTATACATCCCAGTATACCCGGCCCTCCCTACTGCCTTCTCACATTGCTTGCTAACCTTAAGGTCATCTGATATGATTACCCCAGGTCCCTTTCCTGTTTTGTTGTTGTTACTACCTCCCACCCATTGTGTATTCTTCCCTGGGTTCTTGTTTCCCAGGTGCATTATTTTGCACTTTTTGCATTGAATCCTTAGCTGCCATCGTCGACCATTCCTCCAACCCTTGCCAAGTCCTTTTCATCCTTTCCACGCCTTCTTGTGAATCAACCCTGTTGCAGATCTTTGTGTCATCTGCAAAGGCATACTTTTCCTTCCAGTCCCTCTGCAATGTCACTGCTGAAGACATTAGAAAGGACTGGACCCAATACTGAACCCCAGTGCCACCAATTAGTAACCGCCTCTTTCTTCAGAGTGGACTCCATTTACAATTACCTTCTGTGTCCTGTTGTCCAGCCAATGTTTTACCCAGGCTACCACCCTGGAACCCACTCCCAGGCTGGTTAATTTGACTATTAATCTTTTGTGTGGGACTGTGTCAAATGCCTTGCTAAAGTCTAGGTAGACCATGTCCACAGCCCTCCCTGGTCTACTACTTTGGTCACCCAGTCAAAGAAATCTATTAGATCTGTCTGACATGACCTTCCGCTGTGAACCCATGCTGCCTTGGATCCTGTGCTCCACTGACCTCTAGGTACTCAACTATTCTTTCCTTCAGAAGTGACTCCATCACTTTCCCTACCACAGAGGTCAGACTGACAGGTCTGTAGTTTCCTGCCTCTGTCTTGGTCCCACTTTGTGAATGGGAATCACATCCGCCTTCCTCCAGTCCTCGGTACCACACCATCCTCCCATGATTTATTAAAAGAGTAGCCAGTGGTTTCACTAGTTCCTTCATTAATTCTTTTAGAATTCTGGGGTGAATTCCATCAGGACCCATTGCTTTGTCCACCTTCAGTTTTAGGAGTTCTTGCAGAACCCTTTCTTCTGTGAAAGGACTGGATCGACCCCTATCAAGACTGCTTCTGTGAATTGGATGAGTAATTCCCTCCTTTTTGAATACTGAGCAGAAATATTCATTCAGTATTCCTGCTTTTCACTGTCCCCTCTGCCCACCCACCGTTCATTCTATTCAGCCTCACTATCCCTCCTTTGTCTTTCTACGCTCACTGATGTACCTATAAAAGGTTTTATCCCCCTTCTAACTGAGTTGGCTATCTTTTCCTCAGTTTGGGCCTTTGCTATTCTGACTTCCCTTCCTGCTTCTTTCTGCCTTAACTGGTACAGCTCTCTGTCCTGCTCCTTCTGTGTTTCCTTATACTCCAGAATGCTATCTTTTTCTTCCTGACTTTCACAGCCACCTCTCTTGAGAACCATAGTGGCTTTTTCTTTCATTTTGATTTGTTTATTTGCTTCACACAGGCTTGTTGCCTCTGTGATGGCAGTTTTGATAATTCCCCATTGTTGCTTCACACCTCCTTCTAGCCTGTTTGCTAGTGCTTTTCTGAGGCACTCTCCATCTTGCCAAAGTCAGCCCTCCTAAAGTCCAGAGTACCCTCACTTTTTGTATGGCTTGACTCTGTAGCTGAGTTTAATGTGAACCACACTGTTTGATGGTCACTTGGCCCCAGATGGCAAACCCACTTCTAAATCTGAGATCCTCTCACTGCCCCCGCTTGAGAGTATGAGGTCTAAGATTGTCCCTCATGAGTGGGTTCCAAAACCAGCTGTCTAATGCCTGCCACCTGTAGGGCGTCAAGAATGGCCCTGCTTTTGGATGTGGCTGCAGCAAATGTGCTCTAGTTAACATCTGGCATATTCAGGTCTCCCATCAACAGTATCTCCCTTTCTCTGCCATTCTAAGAATGCCTTCCATCATATCCTTGTCCATTCCTTCCCCTGACATGGGGTCTGTACACAACCCCTGTGCGGATTGTGGTGCCCTTTCCAGTCTCCAAGGTGACCCACAGTGCCTCCTCTCCTCCCTGTTTACTCTTTTGTTCAGTTGCTTTTATCCCTTCCTTTACATAGGAGCAACTCCTCCCCTCTTCTCCCTGCCTGTCTCTCCTGTAGGTTATGTACCCTGGTATGTTAACATCCCAGTCATGGTTCTCTGTACCATGTTTCTGTGACTGCTACGATATCCAGGCATCCTCTTCCATTAAGGCCACCAGCTCAGGAAGCTTGTTGCCCAGACTACGGGCATTGGTATTCATTACCCTCCATTTCCTGTTGGCCTTACCCCTTTTGCCCCATCCCTGTCCTTCTTGCCTTTGTCACTTTCTCCATTTACCACTGCCTTCTCCCTATCGACACCTCCATGTTGGTGTTTGCCACACTTACTACCGTGATTGTTTGGGGGTAGGTTTTCTGCTCTTTCCAGTGCCTCCCCCCTTAGCTAGTTTAAAAGCTTGCCAATGAAGCATTTAAACCTATCACCTAGGATCCTGGTTCCCCTCCCGGACAGATGCAGCCCATCATGCCAGTATAGGCTTGCATCACTCCAGGTGAACCCCCAGTCCCCAATGAAGCCAAATCCCTGAGCTCCACACCAGTTTTTCAACCACTGATTGAATCCCTCACTAACCTCACTTATCCGAATGTGCTGGGGGACAATGCAATTGTTTGAATAAACGGGGTTTGGATAACTGAGGGCACTTTACAATGAAGTCTATTAAGCTAGGAGACACTCACAATTTTGGATAACTGAGAGTTTTGGTTAATTGAGGTTTGGATAACTGGGATTTTACTGTATAAACATATTGTTATTATTATTATTATGTGTTACCCCAGTTGTCATGGAATCCCTTTCCTTGAAATAAGGCACATAAACCATTCTTATTGGGTGCTCAGTCTGCATTTTTATTACCAACTTACATCTTTCTTACATGTCTTGTCTTTCACATCTGTACATTGTACTTACATAACGTACCTCAGTTTATTTCATGATTTATTACCCCTGTAGTCAGCTGCACACCTGATCACCTATCGGCTCTCTGGGTGCAAACCCCCAAGGCGCCAACACATCTAGGTGCATACACAGTCAGAGTTCTTTCTTTTTATCCTGGCCATAGTACCCCTGGGACCCTTTTATCTTTATTCTGTTCATTTTCCCACTTTCCCCTCCCCCCCTTCTTTTCATTCTTCCATCCTTACCATCCAATCATTTCAGCCACTTACTGCTGTGTACCTTGAGCAGCCCACCCCTTGGCCACTTAATCCTTTTTCTCACTCTCTGTACTCTGCCTACCAGCCAGGTGGGCAGACAAAATCAAGTAGCAAAGAAGAAGGGGCAGTCTGCTCTCACTCACTCCTCCTTTCAAACCTCCTCATTTTCACAGGCTTTTCCTTCATCCAATCCTTTCCTTTCTCTTATCTCCCACCCCTATCTGTGCCAACCTTCCTCCCAGCATTCCTCCTAATATACCTCAACTCCTCCTCCTCTCTTCCCCCAACCCCCAACCTGTCCCCTCCCCCCTGCTTCCTCTCTGGCCAACCTTCAAGGTCAGGTGACCCTGACAACAGAGGTTGCCTTTCAAACAGGCAACCCATTTTTGTTTTTTCATGGTTAACTCTGTCCCCCACTCTGATCCTCAAGGCCACCACATCAGCATCCTTCCTTCAGTGTTTGCATGTGTGAGTGGGCTGGCACTTGCCTTCCCAGCTGGTGCCATGTCACACCATGGGTGACTGACAGTTTGTGAATGCCAGGCAACCCATGCCATCTCTCCTCAGTATCCACAGGCCATTAATGTGTTTATTTATTTATTTTAATAAATTTGGTAACTGGGAAAGTCACACTGAGACAATGCTCATTTTTTGGTGAATCCCATGGGAGAGGGAACAAAGGATACACAGCAACAATGAAAGTAACCAGGTACAATAATGCAGTACATAAGATCACACAAATCATGAGAATGATGTATTGCGCAGGCAGTCAGCTGATATAAAATATGACATTTTGTAGATTAATGCAGCCAGAGGGCAAAAATGAATTAAATATTGTAAAAAGTGTTGGCTAAAAATACTAGGGTGTACAAAAAGGGGAAAAAAAGGAAATTTTCTGTTATGTCTTGAGGTTACACCTAATAAAATTCATATATAAAATCTCTTGGTGAGTGGGCCTATCTATTCAATCTGCCGACTTGTATTTTTCCTTGATTGGTATTGGGCTTCTCCCTTTCAGACAGGTTTTTTTCTCTAACCAAGGTGGCGATGCCAGACAGTGGTTTCCTTGCTTGAAGAATAGATTATTTCAACCTCCAGGTAAAGCACTGTTTTCACACATTACACCAAGTGTTGCTAGGTAGAAAATATTTGAATTCACGAAAAGGAAAACAAAAACTGCTTCACATTTTTATAAACCAGCACTCATATTGCTGGGGTGAAATTGTCTTTGCTGTTTTTCCTACCATGTTTTGACATAAACTCCCCTTGCAACTGCTATTGACAATTTTAAAGTACTACATCTGATACTCACTGTGGTAACCGAATAACAAATATTGTCATTCATGGACAGATTTCAGCTGAGCAGGGTTGTAGAACTTTATGTTATTGTATAAGTGCCCACTATTAGTGAACATGTTCACTTTTTCATGGCATATTATTTAATTCAGGTCTGTTGCAGTCATCTTGCTGTCCCTTAAGTTACAGACATCTCTCTGTTTTCCGTCAGCATAGTTTTCCTCACTACAGCTGCAACACCCTTGTGAACTGGTTTATTAGCATTCAACATTCCTAAAAGGTATTTATTTCATGTCATACTTCTTTTGTACAGATGTCACTGGTCTAAGGTGGAGCATAATTATTTATGTGACTGAAACTAATCAGTGAAATATGTACTACTCTACAGTTAAAAGCTGTCAGCCTCTTACTTTTTCAACTCATGGCATGTTTCTGAAATCAATGAATAGCTATCTTGACACATGCACTGCAAACATCTGTAGTAATGTGTTTGGGCAGATAGATTCTGGAGTGCCTGTCTACATACAGTAGTCAGGCAACTAATGAATAAATGAGTCAATCAGAATCTGTCATAGACTGGATCAATTACAATCTACTTACTGGTACTGGTAACATCTTAGGGCATAGTTTAAAAACACATAATGTCTATATACAATACACCTTATACAGTATACAGTATTTTCTGCATTTAGCCTACCCCGTTTCATTGAAACTATGCACAGATATGAGAAAACAGGATCACTGATTATTAGAATTTCATCTGCTTTAGATGTTTTTCTACAATACACTTGACAGTGTAGTTCTTTGCTTGTGACATCATAATCATTTTCACAGCAACAGATTACGATCTAACAGTCAGTGGATTATGATGCTAGGTACAGGCAATCAGCCAAAGAAAAAGGAAGCTAGGAACCAATGATTGTATCTTCATGTTATTATTATATGCATAGCCATGTAGAAAATATGAACATTAAATACAGATATTGGGCCCAATGAACAAAGCCCATGCACTGGGGAAACTGGGTACATAGGCATCGCTAAGCGTGAATGCCACGGAGCGGTGGATCCACAGCATGCATGAAGGGGGTGCAAGACAGGTTCATGCCTGATCCCTGAGCCATGCAGAGAGCAATGCATTGAGGCCTTGCAGAGGTTGAGCAGGGGCATGCCTGCACTATGCACCATTCACAAAGGTGGGTAGTGCAGCGCACTGAGCTTCAAAGAAGGTCACAGGTTACAGCAGGGAGGACCCTGCAATAACACAGTATGTGTCCCCATGGACATCCTTCACTGGTTATGGTGGAACCGGGAAGCCATCCACCATGCCGCCGCAGCCCACTAGGCTGATGGCAAGGGCTGGGGCAGCTGAACAGGTGACTGCCCATACACAGTTGTGCTGCTGTGTCCTGGTCTTGTATAGCTGGACAACCCCCCCATGGCATGGCTGCCCTGACCCTGTATTGCCAGGCAGAACCCCCCCAAACACCCAGTGGTGCCTGTACCAGCTGCACATACCCGCCCCCATCCTGGTTCCCCAGCACCCACAACTGTGGCCATTGGCCCCCTACCCCTGCAGCACTGACAACACCCCCCTCTGGTCCCTGTACCCAATGATCAGTGCCACGGCCCTGGACAACCAGTAGCACAGCCCACCTCACACCTCCTCGGCCACCAACTGTCCAACTGATGCTGGGATTGTGCTGCTATATATAAGCAGCATGCTCCCAGTGTCAGTTGGATGGCCGGTGGCCATGGAGGTGTGAGGAGGGCTGTGCCACCAGTAATCCAGGGATGTGGCACCGACCATCAAGTATGGAGATCAGGGTGGTGATGTCATTGCCATGGGGGTGGGGGTCCACTAAATGTCAATGAGGGGTGGGTGGTGGTAGGGACAGGGGGTGGTCGGGTCATGCTGTACTGGGTGGGGGGTGTGCAGACACCTCTGTGGGGAGGAGGCAGTGGTGTGTGTGGGATGGTGCAGTCAAGTGTTCTGGGTGAGGGTGTCTGAGGTACCATGGCAGTGGCTAGGTGTGGATGTGGGAGGGCCTGTACCCTGATGGGGATGGGGAGCAGATGTGGTGGGTGGGGGGTCTACTGTACCATTGCCAGGACACCGGCATGTTGTGGGGGGGGCTGCCCAGCAGATACCAGGTCCATGGCATGTGCTTCATTGTGTGTGTATGTGGGGGGCTGCAGTTCCAACATGGGGGCTGTGCTGTGTGGCAGACGGGTTGGGGGTTATATAGTCCAGACTGTGTATGAATAGGGACATGGCTGCAAGGGTCCAGGTGCTTACAGAAACTGTTCATGCACGCAGACCAGTGCCTACATTCAAGGGATCCACTCCTGAACCAGGGACAGGCATCCCATTGGTTGCTCACACAGGTCCATTACTCTACCCCCGGCCACCCCATGTGACCTTGCATGCCGGGGGCAGGGACACAGACAGTTGTCTGGTGGTCTTGAATACTCCAGGTGTGCACCTGTTTGCAGGTGCAGAGCAACATGGGTTGGGTATGCATCTTTGGTGTGTCTGTTATGCCCCTTCATGCATATGGGCCCTCATATGAAAATATAAGATAAACATACCTAAAATTAGAGGCTTAAAAGTGCACTTGAGGTGTCATGGGATCTTTCAGCACTACAACACCAAAACCCTTTGTGGGGTTTATCTCATACAGAAAATAAAAAAAAAGGTGGTGGATAGACCACAGAACATACATTCTACATAAGGTTCAGCTTCACCCTGCAGTGCTATTTTGTGAAAAATCATTTTCCTTCTATTTTCTTGCTTTGGAGACAGTTATGTTAAAGCATACAGTATCTTCCATTGTGTGATTACATCCTAGCAATAATGGTAGCAGAGTAAGAATGAGATTTATTTGTTCTTGCATTTTCTTTATCTGGTATAGCCCATTTGATGTGCAATATTAGCTCATTGTCAGTAGTGCCTTGCATTCCACTCAGCTTTACACCCAGGAGAACTAAACACAGAGAGCTCAAATGACTAGTGCTGTGTTATAAGGTGAGGAAGTGGCTATTGAGGGATTTAAACCTGTGATCTTTTCTTCACTAAGGTGATAATATTGTCTCCATTGCTTCAACTACACTGATACACAAGCTTCATAGCCTGTTCAATAAGCTTGGCACTTTACCCTTGCTTATGACCCCACTATACACTAAACCATTGAAAAAACATAATGAGACCTTCTGTTGGAGGAACTACCACAGGATTAGTTGCCCACAAAGGTTTGCACATAGGAACACACATGAACACTTCTGTTTTCTTCTAGTTAGCTCTAGTGGCAATTATGCCTCTACTCTCAGAGTCTACCAGTGTCAGATCCAAAAGTTTACAATGGGGGTGCTGAGGGTGGTGTGCATACTTGATATGCAATTTTTAAATGTATGTTTAATCCTTTATATTGTCTGCGATTATCTTTTTCATTGCATCTTTGACAGAAAATGGCAATGTAATCTATATTTTAATGCATATTTTCTTAAAATTAATAAATCAGACTTCTTCAACAATTTGAAATGCAGCACCTATAAGAAAGTAAATTACAATGAGGGGTGTAGCCAACCCTAAATCCACCACTGGGGCCTACAAAACATTGTTTTAGCCAGTGTCCGTAGAGAATGTGTTGCTTTTTCCTAAACTTTCCCTAACTGCTGAATTTAACTTCCACCTGAATTCTGAACACATACAGAATTATTTATCTTAAGGTGGGAACTGCTTTCTCTCATGGATGCTCCCTGCCTTCATCTTTGTGAGACAACTGAAATCTGTATGTCCACTCTCTGATGCTATTGACCTATTTATGTTAGCTGAACACCCTTTCAAGCATGACAAATCAGAGCATGTCACAGACTAAAAGCAACAGAAGAACAAATCAAATTGCAAAGACATTCTTAAAGTAGAAAACTATACCTGTTGTCTTGTGTACTGTAGAAAATCAATATAACAATAAATATATCAAAGTAAAATATCCAAATCAATTATCATGTATCAAGAGTACAGCTATTACTTCAGATAAAATGTTGTGTTTGAATGTGTTATTAATAGACTGAACAAGAAACACTTGAGGCCATTTTAATATTTACTGGATGAGTGTACTACAGATAATACTTCCAGTTGAAATTTAGCTTTGTGATGCTGCTGGCCAAGAAGAAACTCCACTTCACATCATGATGTTCACAGTAGCCCCTTCCTCAAGAGCTTTCCATCCTCTTGGACTCACTAAAATTTATTACATGATTTATTGCAACACACTTTGGGGCTGGCAGTATAGTCTAGAGGTTAGAGTAACGAGCTGTGAAAGAGCTTGGTTCATCCAGAAGACATTGGTTTGATTCTCACAACCTCCACTTGCATACTGTCTGATTCTGAGCAAGTCGCTTAACAGCCCAGTGCTCCCAGGTCACCAATGAAAACATGCACTTGTGCCTAGTGGGCCTTATCCAGTTACCAAAGAATAAAATAAATAAATAAAACTCCAGCTATGGATCCTAGCACTTGCGTTAGTAGTGTTGCAATCATAGCACTCGAACTTTCTAAAACTAAGAATGTTTGATATTACACATAACTATTTACTTTGCTTCTAAGAGACATAATTAAAATAAACACAGGATATTTATTATTGAACATGACTTTTAACTTTGTTTCAAAGAGAAACAATTAAAAGATAAACAAACTCTGGCCAGAGCCTGTATGGCTGTAGCCACAATTGCCAAGCTCACGGCGAAGAAGTCTGCTGTGTCTATGATGTCCAAGGTGCAGTCACGCATGAGCAACCTACTACAGCATGTGCATTAAACATCAATGACCATTTTGAGCACAGCGGGTGACTGGCCACCAAAATAGTGTGCCAGTGGGGGGGGGGACAAGTGAGCAGATCATTTTGGAGTGTGGAATGATCGTACTGCATCTCCAAAATGGAAGCGTTGTTGAGTGTCAATCCAGTTGCTCGTTTTTAGAGCTACTGAAGGATGGCTGCAGGCTCTGCCCACTGCAGCCTTAAAAATGATAAAATAGGTTAGGAATTTCAATCCTTCAAATTGACCAAGAAAGTCCAGTCCTGTGTGGTTTAGAAAAGTAAACACATGACGTTGCACTTCTTCTGGCAACCAAGACAGAACACGTTCTAATTTTAATGCCCTTACTCAACTTTTTTTTTTTAACTTTATTTCTTTAACTACACCTTTGGGCATCCTTCAGGAGTACCCTCTCGGAGTCCACCCTACTCCCAGCCTGAACCCTCGCATCTCCCTTCGATCTCCTTTCTGATTGACTCCCATGCAGGCTTGACCCCTGGTACCATCTCCGGGGCTGATTCCACCCTCCCACAGTGGTTTTCCTCCTTAAGTGTGAAGTGCCTACCTGCTTGTCATCAGGCTGGGGATGGAGGAGGATCCTGGGTGCATTGGGCCAGCAGTTGGGATGTGGGCAGAGTCCCCCGGGGCCACCGTCATCTCACTGATGGCATAGAAGGCTTTTCTTCCTCTTTTTGTTCCCCCCCACAGAACCCAGCCTGCAAGGCAATGAAATGCTGTGGCTCCACTCTCCCAGGCATTGCGCCATGCCGCTACACTTGCAAACCTCTAGCCACTGCCAGAGGTCACTCCAAGAGTGAGCGCACCCTGTACCCACCCCTGGGAAGAGAGAGCAGTCAGCAGACGCTCAATTCTTTCCTCCCCGGCCAACCCCCGGCAGCCCCGGCTCATTCCCAAACCTGGGTCACTGGTGTGGCGCAAGGTGTGGCATCCAACGCCTCAACCCTCAGCTCCACCAGGCCAGCCCCCTTACTCAACTTTATAAAAAATAATTTTGGCAGCTATATTAAAGCTCACAAAGCAGATATCAATAAAAAACAAGCATTTGCCAATGCTAAACATTTGAAGCTTGGTAAACAATTTTGTTTTTTATTTTGACCCCAACTTTTGAAAATTCATGTTGTAGGATTAGCTTCATAGACACGGCATGTACCATTTATAGTATATTGTCTAAAATGTTATTGCTCACCATAGGTGTGAAAACACATCTCATTCAGGATTTTAAAAATGACACATGTCATGTTTATGAGGTGGCGTGCAGTAATTGCTATGTTGAAAGTTTGGAGTCAAAATATAGAAAATTAGCAAGTTACATTTGAATGCTGACATAGTGTAACATTCAGTCATAACCTGGGCATTTTACTGTATTTATACTCCAAAGTTTCAGCATTGCCTTCTTATTACCCCACCTAATGGACCTGGCAGGTGAAGATTTTCAAATCCCCTCTAAAACGTCATTCCGCACCACAAAAACATCATTCCGTACCATAGGTACAAAAAAACATTTGGGCCAGGATTTGAAAAATTACAGCTATTAGATTCATGAGGTGCTTTGAAGAAATGGCTATGTTTAAAATCTGGGGTCAAAATATTGAAAATTGCCAAAGTTATGAGCTTGTGTTTGTACATTTCAAATTAGGCTCATAACTTTGTTGTTTTTTCAATATTTTTGCCCCAAATTTTCAACATGGCCTTCTTATGATTCCATCATATGAACAAGTGCAGAGAACATTTTCAACTCCTGCCAAAAGGTGCTTTTGTGCAGTGGCTGCAAAATCACCTTTCGGGATGCAAAAACCCGTTTTGGCCAGAATTTGAAAAATGACAACTGTCACATACATGAGATGCTGTGAAGAAATGGCAATTTTGGAAATCTGGGGTAAAAATATTGAAAATTATCCAAGTTATGAGCCTGTGTTCACAAATTTCAATGTAGGCTCATACCTTTGTTGTTTTTTTAAATATTTTTACACTAAATATTACACATTTCAAATTCCTTTTTATAAAAGTACAGTGGCTCAAAATTCACTTCAATATTATGCAGTTAAATTATACAATGATTTGCCTTGTAATATTACAAAGTCTGTTACTATTTCATTATTTAAGAGTGTTCTAGCAAAATGTGTGACAAATGAAGCAAAATGTTGTTGTTTTAATTGATACATCTTTTGTATGATTTTGTATGTTTTGTATTATATATTGTTTTGTAATTATGTTGTGACTGAGCACCAGTGAAAATGGGCATTTTATGCTCACTGGTTATACAGTATAAAAATAAACAAACAAACAAACAAACATAGCCTTCTTATGATCCCACCTTATGAACAAAGGCAGAGAAAATGTTCAGCTCCTACCCAAAAGGTGATTTCACCCAGTGAGCACAAAAATCACATTTCAGGACAGATTTGCCTAATGTCGCTGTAATTGTTCATGAGGTGGGGTTCCAAAAAAGGCATGTTGAAAATCTGGGGCACAAATATTAAACATGCATTTGTCGATGATGAATGCTGTCTTGCTGGCATTGGCATAGATAGTGCATTAGTTAGAGAGATGCATAATAGGAATGGCAGTGAAGTATGGAACTGACGTCAACCCCACCCCACCCTGCAGAGACTGAAAGGCAGTGAGGTGTGCCTTTGGGTCATCACCCATAACGCTCATGCCATTTCACCTCACCCTACCCTGCAGACACTGACAAGTGTTGAGGTGTGTCTTGGGGTGTTCGGGCTTTACCCTCACCCCAATCCATGAGGAAATACACTGAAATGGGTGCAGTATAGGAGAATGAGGTGAACTTTGGGGCTGAAGAGTCCAAGGCACACCTCAATGCCCGTCACTGGCTGCAGGGTGGGGGTGGGGGTGGAATGGTGTGAGCATTACTGTCAACAATCCCAAGTCACACCCCCGATGCCTGTCAGTCCTTACAGGGTAGGGTGTTATGATCGGAAACCCTAACTCCCTGGGCGTTTTTTGGTATTTTCACTCCAAGTTTTCAACATGGGCTTTTTGTGATCCCAGTGCATGAACAGTGACACTATCAGTTTGTTAGCTGAAAGGTGATTTTGCAAAACAACTCTGCCATTTGGCACCACAGGTGTGAAAACACATCTTAAACAGGATTGGAGAGTTACAGAGTAGCCAGTAACAGACATCGATGGACATTGTTTTCTTTGTTACAGGCTATAAAGAAAAAACTAGGAGGTGGCAACACTGGGGGATTGGGCACCCCTGTGGCAATGTTATGTTTGTGGGAGGAGAGTGTAGGGTGGTGTGTGCTGAGAGAGAGGGTGGGGTGGGGGTGCCACTAAACACCAGGAAAAATAAATAATGTGGATAGGGGAATGTGAGGAATTTTCTGACTTTGGGCATGCACATTAGCATGGATGTTAATGTGCATGTCAGAGTTACAGTTCCAAAGACAGGCTTCTGATGTTGAAAGCCTCTCAGCTGTTTGCTGATGTATCTTCATGCAAATCAAAGGATCGAAGCCCTCTCTGATTGGAGCAACTTCTGTTCTTTGAAGTACATGAAGTTTCCACCCAGCAAGCAGAGAGTGGTGTCACTACCACACTGTGTGATAATTAGTCCAGACTGCAGAGCTCCTGGTATTGTAAACTGCAGTGGGCTCGGCAGTGACACCCCCAAAATTCCCTTTCACTCATCTCAAAACATTTGGTGTGCAGGTGCATCAAATGTAAAAAAACAAGTACTACTGTGTATGGACCACATGTCTGACTGTGTATCTATTATTGACTGCGGCCTTCCTATTGCAGTTGCAATCTGGACAGCACAACTAATAGTGGATTCAGTTTATGCAGTCAGTCAGGGCATGTGACTTGCACAAGCCACTAGAGGTGTAGCTGTTGTTGTGAGCATCAGGACCATTTCAAAGTTGTTCTGCTGGTCTCACTGAGTCTCTATAAGAAGGTGGGGGTTTGTATGGTTGCTCCTTAATGCAGACATAATGCAAACTCCATCTCTAACCCTAATGGCAGACACAGCAAAAGTCAAATACAGCTGCATTGGGGAGAGGAGTGCAAGCTCTTAAAATACCCAGGACACAGACACTAACCTGAGAACCTCTAAAGCCAGACACAGAAAATATCTAATACATCTGCATTGGGCCTAGTCAATTACAGTTTGAGCGACTATTTTGTTTCTATTTTTTTTTAATAAAACTCTGCAACTTATATGAACACAATAAATGTAACTGTTTTATTAGTGATCCATTTAATAAGGGCAATCAGGCACTTCAGGGTACTGACTTATTTTCATAAACCGCATTTCCAGGTGGTTGAAGGCACTCAATGCAAGCACCTTGTGCCTCACAATGCACCTAAGTGTGCAGTTTATGAAAATAAACCAACAGCCTGTAGAGTCTTATTGCTTACTAAACACCAAAATTAGGAAAAAATAAATGATGAAAACCAGAAACACTATTTATAGTCATAGAACCACTACTGAGAAGACCTAGGGCTTGATTTTCAAAGGCTCAGGACTGGTGCAAGTAGCTCCTTGCACTGCACCTTGCACAAGTCCCAAGTTTCAGATGCCTGTCTGGACTTGCGCTGTCCTTGCGACAGATGCACCGGTGCGGCAAGGTGGAGTGGGGCCTGCACCAGTGCAGTGTTGCAGTATCTTCTTAATCGGGATCCTGCAAACCCCGGCAATGGGTGCATGGGCTGTCAGAGTTAGGCCAGCCAGGAGCTGATTCAGTATGCCACTTCAGGTGCTCTGCCCTGGTGGGAAGTTGTCAATGCTCCCCATTGTTGCCACTGTCAGGGGATGTCCTCTGCCCTCCCACACCTGACCAAGTGTTCTGGCAGTGGTGGGGCCACAGCTGGAGAATTCCATGGCCTACCACCTGGAAGTCAAAGTATCACCCCACACTCACTGCCTGCCATGGAGGGACCTGTGCCAGTGCCATGCGGTGGTCTGTCACCATCACCACTACTTACCCTGGCCTGCCCTCCACAGACCATACCAGCCGTTGGCTGCATGGCTGCCGGGTTCCTCCCATAACCCTCCAATTTTTCCTGATTCTCCTGCAGTCTGCAGCATTCTTGGCCTGTGTGCCAGTTGTTGGGCACACAGGACAACTTGTGGCAAACTTGGGGAGTTAGGCACTGGGACCCCGATATTTTTAAAATTGGGTGCACGTCTCCTGGCATGCCCAAGTTTGCTGCAGTTGTGTTGTTGACTCAGGATGCCCCGATCTAACGGGGCTTTGAAAATCGAGCCCCTAATCTTCAAGGGTCCTAAAAAAGGCTACTGCCACATGGAGGCGACTTACTGCTATTGAACATTGAGAATGGATGGTCATGTATTTGTTATTTGCTCCTAACAATATCCAATGCATGCAATGTGTGCTGCTTGTATAGTCATGCAAATGTATCCTTATGCTGCTTTTTGCTTCTGTTAATTGTTCACTTGATAACCTGTGTGTTATCCTATCACTTTTCCCCCCCAGGTCGCACCAGGAGATGAGCATCTTGTTGCTCAGTGTGCCTTTCCTGGTGAAACAATTTCAATAAATAAATAAATAAATAGAAAGTAACTGCCAGCCAGTGCAGCTTCTTTTATTTATTAATTTATTTATATTATCGTTTATTTATTTTTCAATTTTTGGCCAGGAAAGACACATTAAATCGAGGTTTGTTTCCAGGTGCATCCCAAGAGTACAGGGAAATTAAGTAACTTACTCATGGTCACACAATATGAAAGTGATGGCTGTGTGATTTAAACCCAGTTCTCCAGGTTTGCAGCTGGGTGCTCTTATCCACGTTGCTATACTGTCTACTGTTCCTGAAGTACTGATGTTACAGAGTCTGACATTTTTTAGCTAAAATCAACAGCCTTGCTGCCATATTCTGCATCCACTACAGGCACTGAGCAAATCAAAAAGGCAAACCCAGATACAATGCTTTTCCTTGAATGAGAGATTGTATGACTAATTCCTTTTCAAGTGAGGCAAGTTCAGCCATTGTGATCAGGTAAGGAAGCCTGAATATATTATGCAGATGGCAAAATTCAGTATGACAATGGTCAATAACGGATTTTGAAATACTATCCATTGATCCAGAACAATACCCAGACTGCATACCTCTGTAACACCTCATGAGTCATCTGCTCAAGAACAGATAGAATCACTGAGTCAGAGACCATTTCAATATAATATAATATTAGTCCTAATATGCTCCATGTTCTCCTGCTTTCCCTGAACAGATACACATAGCACAGTATCAGGTCACTATAGCATGGACAAAACTGCACATGAAGAACCGCGCTGTCTTAAACGCATAAGGAAGTACAGCGACAGGGGTGTTAGAGCGATATGAAACTATCGCTACCGCTGTCGCTGCAGAATGGAAGATGGAAATGGGGAAAAAGGATTTGAGCTCTTTTGGTTGAGTGTTTGATCGAGCTTCTCCTGTGGTAGAGTGGCCAAGGCACTCAACCCAGCAGTAGGTGGGGGGGGGGACTGGGGTTCGAAACCCTGCTTGAGGGAATTTTAATTTTGATTCTTGTCTGTGCAGCCATGACTAAGTGCTGCAGTCAGAATTTTAACTTTTCCCCTCTGTCCACACCCTTCAGAGTTGATTATAATTATTCTGGGGCAGCGGGCCTAAAGAATCCATCAGGTGCACGGCATCGTGCGGTCAGCATTATGTACCACAGCTGTGTTGCCACACGCTGTTTTCTCTGCGCTGTGTTTCCTTGCACAGCTTTCTCCATGACATTATGACACCAAGCTCATAGCACTGCCTTGGAGGAAATGGCCTTAGCTATGTGTTTATTAAACATTTTGTACAATTTATTGCAGTAAGTGATGTACGTGGCTTGGGAGTTTTGCCAAGGCAACTGAGGCCTCCACTAGTCTCTTCTCCCATGAAAGTATCCTCCAGATGGACACAAGGATCATATGTATGCTTTTGAAGGAACACCAGACTCTAAGAAATGGAGGGCCCTCTAGTCATGTGGTAGGTGCCAGCCCATATCTGGTGGGTACTTCACCCATGGGATTAGTCAATGAGGTTAGCACCTGACCTGCCCAAACCAGGCCCCCTAGTCATCCGGTCCTCATCTCATGCCATCTGGGGGAACTTGACCAGATGGATGCAGTTCCCCCTTTACTCCTTGCAAGAGACCTTCCTTTGAAACTCCCATGCTGCCATAGGCAGGACAACACTCATGTTTCCTTGCAATCCACCATACTCAATCCTTCAAGACCTTCCATATTGACTGGTTAAACAAATCATAATCATAGACTATTAAATGTTCCCCATCTTTGGCTTACAGCCCAGGTATTATCATGGCAATGTCATCATGCTTCATGTCTTTCCCAACAGTAGAGTCCATGAAGCTGTATATCTCTATATTGATCCCGCTGTGGGCCTTGTCCATCTCCCTGAGATCCTGCGCATAGAATTCTGGACAATATGTAACCAAAACACTGTGGTGCCTGGCCATACCTCATGGACAGACTGCAGGTCAGACTTCATTCAGAGCTGCAGGTCAATCACCTTCCTTAGCTTGCTCTGCCACCTACAGTGTAACACAAAGGAATGTCTGCATATCCATTTCCACGTGAACTGTGGTTTAGTCATGCTCATGAGATAAAAGACAGATGTTATAGCAAGTGTGGTCACATGTATCTTTCAGACACCTATGATTTCCAGCAGCCAAGTGCCTAAATCTGATTATTTGCCAGTCCACTGGCCCTTCTATTAGTAGCTTACTTATTCAAAATAAGAGGATGTTAACTCCTTCAGCTTCAACTCCCACTCTTCCCACAGCTTTTCCTAGCACGTTTGAACTGGTATGCTTTGACTGATGACCCATCCTCATGGGGAAAGAAGGCTGACTGACTCTGGCTCTCCTAGGATTTGTGAACCCTAAAGACCTGAGTGTTGCATCTGATGTGTCCCTGAAAAGTTTGAATTCTGCACTGGTTACCAATATTAACCACATTATCTGGAATCAGGAGCATCAGTCTGTATAAAATGATTTACTGAAACAGCTTAACCTTTCCTAATTCATAACTTTTCCCACCCATCTGAGCCATAAGTCACCCTACCGCACCTTACTCAGCTGGCATTTCACTAATAGGAAGGACAGGCTTATTGAAGCAAAGTTTATTTATTTATTTATTGTCTGTATTGATGTACTGTATGTATGTATGTATTTAAGGGAATTTTGGTAACCGGGTGGGCCCACTGGAACAAGAGGTCCCTTTTTCATGGGTGACCCAGAGTTAATTACAGGCAGGAGCTCAGACACTGAGCAGAAACATAGCATACAATACTTCATACAGCATGGATTTAAAATACAAACAATTTTCAGACAGCGGATGGAGATAATGTGAATATGTTACATTTATAAGATTAGTTAACGAACACCATACATGACAACAAGTAACTGGAAGGACAAAACACAATACTTTAGCACATAGTGCAGAATAGAAAATGTAGGGGTACAGTGCAAAGTAGGGCAAGTGATCAATGATTGCAAGTACAATGTGAGCTGTCGAGTAGGAAGGTTTTTAGCCTTTTTTGAAGCATTCGTGTGAGGGGGAGTTTTGCAGGTCAGGAAAAGGGGAGTTCCAGAGAGAGGGGGCAGAATATGCATAGGGCCTCATCCATATATTTGTTTTGACTCTGGGCACTTCAAGCAGTTTATGTTTAGAGACCCAGAGGAGGCACCCTTTCAGGCTTGGGAACTAATAAGCCAGAAAGGTTGGGTGGGGGAGGAGTGAGAAGAACTTGTTGACTAGGCATAACAGGGGGTACATCATTTACCACTCAAGGATGGGCCAACTCAGGGAGGATAGGAACTCACAGGTTGGCTTCTTGACAGGGATTCCAGCTACAAAGTGGCTAATTTTATTGTACAGAACCTTGAGCCTGCTAGTTTCAGAACTCTTGAGGAACTGGAGTATAGAAGCACTGCATAGTAGGGTGGGGAGCAGGAAACAATTTGAAATGGCTGTTCTAGATTCCAGAATAAGAGCATGTCCCAGGCGACATAATATCCAAATTTGTTTGGCAAATAGACTTGGTAATGTGATTGATATGGGGTTTAAAGATAAGTTCCTGTTCGATGATGACCCCCGGGTATTTTGTTTTGTCAATCACTTCAATGTGTGCACCAGTTGAGGTGGTAAGCATGAGAAGGTGCTGCCTGTCCTGTCCAAGGTGCTTGGAGCCAAAGAGTACCACCTTGGTTTTAGTAGTATTTAGGACAAGCCAATTGTCATAGAACCAATATTCCAGTTTAGACAAATCAGTGGTGAATTGGGAATTGACTAGGTTTACATTGGAGCAGCTTTAGTAGAGAACTACATCATCTGCATACAAAAGTAGCCCCCCCACACACAGAATGGCTGGGCAGGTCATTGATAAATATACAAAAAAGACTGGGACCCAGGATCGACCCCCTTTGTGATGCCATAGGTAATAGGCTTCAAGCAGGAGTGGGCAATGGATCATTTAACCTCCTGGTACCTATTGGTCAGGAACCATTGTTGTGAGTGGCAATCAAATCCCATGCATTGTAACTTGTGGAAGAGTAGATTATGATCAACCAAGTCAAATGCCTTGGTTAGATAAATTAACGATAGCTCCAGCTGGCACCCTTTTGTCAATGGCATCCAAAACATCTGCAGTCAGTCTGATCAAGGTGATGTTGGTGCCATGGTGCTTTCTAAAGCCATGCTGTCAGTCAGAAAGTAGGTGATACAACTCCAGGTAGTCTTGAAATTGATTGTTAGCTAGTCTGTCATGTACCTTAGTCAATGGGCTAAGGAGGGAGATGAAGCAATATTTTTCTACAAGATCTCTATGGCCACCTTTGTGGACTGGAACTACCACTGCCATTTTCTATTTTTCTGGGATTTTGCCTCAAAGGAAGGCTCTATTAATGAGGAAAGTAACAAGGAGTGTAATGACTAGGGCAGCTATGTTGAGTAATATGGGCTTCAAGCTGTCAAACCTGACTGCACCATCTGATTTGATACATTTTAGGAGGGTATACACTTCCTGTTTCTGGACAAGTCAGAAATGGAAGGTTCATACTAAGGATGCATTAGGAGCAATAGGCCAGGGCCCATCATACGCTCCTGTCTCAATACCCATAATACTCTAGGTGTATACCCCAAAAATCAAATTGTCCAGCTTGTTTTGAAAGATTTGTTTTTACTTTTTTTTTCCAACTGTTTAACCAGGAGTAGCACACTAAGCTGAAAGCTTGTTTACAGGTGCGACCTGGGAGCATAGGGAAATTTAGTGACTTGCTCAGGGTCACACAGTATACTAGTGGGGGCTGTAGGATTCAAAGCCAGGTCTCCAGATTTGCAGTTCAGAGCCTTAAATCACTGCACTGTACTGCCTCCCATTTGAAACAATATCAGCTGGTAGAGCATTCCAACAGTTAACAATACTTTGAGAAAAGTAATAAATAATAAGTGTTACATCAATGTTGTAAGCATTTAAATTTTTTACTACACCCCAATGTAGCATCAGGTCAAATGGGTTCTATGTCATAATGGTGATCGAAGAAAGGCAATCACCCTTAGGGTGAGTGTACATTGCCAAAAATCAGTTTCAGCGATGTACACTCGCAGTGCAGAGCAAAAGGGCACTGAAGACATCGATTTTTTGCTGTGCCCCTGCACCCATCCCAGAGGATGCCCCACACCCCTACTAAAGATTCTCAACACCTAGGGGTGCATGTTGAGGGTGCAAAGCAAAAAAAAAAAGGAGAAAATCCGTCCAGCACAAAACCCAACATGCCTAGAATCAAACCAGGCACCCTCCCAACTCTAGTTTGCCATCAACCCACCATGCCACATGGCCAGCTTGGCAGCCCTACTGCCATGCTACACCTCTGAACCCTCCTCCCCTTCCATCCATCACATGGCATGCTTACTCCTGCCCATGCACTTGTACATATAGCAACTTCCTGTCGCTATATTCACTGTCCCCTCATCCGGTCACCCTCCCTGTCCAGTAGCCCTATGAATAGGCATTGTTATTGAGTCACCCTTTTTGAAAGCGGCCAATATTGGTCACCCTCATCACAGGATACTGGTCAAATGCCTTGCTGAAATCTAAAAAATTGATATTGCAAGGTATTCTATTATCTTATTTACTACTTGTGTTTTTATAAAAACATAGTAGGGTAGTCACATATGATCTGCCTTTTTTTTTTGCAAGTAGGAGTTCTGGACACTGGTTTCCTCCAGAAACATGGGTGGGACAGTTGATCTGGAGGAGGTAGTTTTGAATCTATTTAGATCCATGTAAAAACAGTTTCAGGCATCATCAATGAGTCTGTGTTCACCGATGCTAAGGCCATTAGCCACAATGGTACCTACAGTGAAGTGAGTACTCCCGTTCAGTGGGGTCTTAATCTGCTCCCAGAATCACTTAGGGATGTCCAGATCTTTACCCTGCAACCTTCTAACATGATCCTTCTTAGCTGACTTAGTATTCTTTTTGCATAAGTTTCGTAGTTCCTTTATGTTTACCCCAGTCGGTCTTAAGACCAGTGCATTTAAAGGTCCCCCAGGCTTTGTCTCTAAGAAACATTAAGTGTTTTGTCTCAGGCATGATCCATTTATGAGTTTATTTGCCTGTCATTGACAGCATACTTGATGTTAACTCAGCCTTTGGCTTTTTCAGTGCTGCCTTATACTCCAGTCAGGACAAGCACTTCCTGTTAAACAACAGATGTGCCAAAGGTGGAAACACATGATGGCTTACTAGGGAGATTCTTGGAAACATCAAACAAAGGGACAAGGTTTGGGCTGATTAACAACTGCAACTGATTCAGTGACTCAACCAGGTCTTGGAACAAATATCAATAGCTGAGGAATCTCTGCAAGCATAAGAGTAAAAAACTCAAGGATAGCAATCACAGTGCCTGGGCAGCCTCAAAACATTTTGTACTGGTGTTAATTCCCTAAGTAAATCTGGAAGAAAGTAAAACTCCATTAAACTGGAAAATGAGGTGGGAATCATATCTGACCATAACCTAATTGCTGAGGCCATCAATGTTAAACTCATTGATTTCTACTTTATTGAAGCCTTACATTCCCCCAAGGATCCAGTCTAAATCTGCACCTTTAGGATGCTGGCAGTTTCACTGTTCCCATCTCCCAGCCCCTCTACTTTAAGTCATCTGCCCTAGGGAGATCTGTAGACTCCTTAGTTCCCTCCCAACCATGGTGGTGGAAGCAGCAATGCCTTGTATCCATGATTCCTTAATATAATCTTTTATGTTATTACAAACCCTATTTTAAAAATGTTTATTTTATCTCTTTCTGCCTCATCAATGCCAGCAATCTGAAAGCAAATTAGTGTATAGCAATTTTTTAAAGATGGCAGCCCCTTCCTGCTTGAAAATAATGACGTTGGCTCCATCTTTTCTCCTCTGAGTAAGCTCCAGGAAATAATATTTTTTTAACAAATTACAGATCACTTGTTAAGAACAATATCCTCTCCCCCACAAATGTGGTTTTGAGAAGGTTACAGTACTATTACTGCTCTGGTCAGATTCATTCGTTATGTTGTACAAATATAGATGAGGGAGGAGTTGCCCAAACAAAATCATTTGACCTGATGGATCCTGACATTCTCACAGCCAAACTGTGGCTGTTTAGTATTTGAACTGTAGCTTCATCCAGGTTTTGAAGCTACCTCTCTGGTATATTATAGCAGGTCTTTTCTGGGGGGAGGGGTCCATCTCCAACATAATGTGGGTCTCAATGGAGATAACCTTGTGTTCTATTCATGGGTCTGTATATTTGACATCAAACTTCAAAAGAATCAACCGTGTTAGCTGATTCTTTTGAAGTTTGTCACATTTAGATCCTGCCTTAACCAACCCCTAAAAGAAAGACACTTGAAAGTATACAGAAGTGGACCCTCCTGACCTGTGTTTTGGACCTGTATATTTCTCCCAATTCATTGATTTCCTTCCTAAGGTTTGTCAGGAATGTCACAATCTATTTTACACAGATGAGCTTATCTTATTCTATGAAGGCCAAATCCCCTGTTGGCAACTTATTTATCCTTTGTGGGCAATATAGGGTCACATAATAGTATAGTTATTAGAGTAACAAGCTGCAAATGAGTTTGGTACAACCAGGAAACCTGGGTTTGATTCCCACAACCTCCACTGGTGTACTGTGTGACTCTAAACAAGTTACTTAACCTCCCAAGTGCTCCCAGGTCACCCCATAAAACAGGCATTTGTGCCTAGTGGGCCTTCCCCAGTTGCCATTGAATTAATGTGTTTAGAAGTTAAGTCTGATCTTGAATTATAGACCTGATTCCCTTAAAATGAATGCAATACTATTTCAACTTCTTTCTATTTCTGCTAAAAGCCAGCCTGTCATTTTAAGGTTGAAATGACTGTATAGTTGTTGTTTTTCTTTCTACCAGATTTTCATATTATCTCTATTTTAAGGATATGCAATATGTATATGTGTGTATATATATATATACAATTATATTTAGGATATTTAAGGATTATACAGGGACGGATAAGGCAACAGACAATTTTTTGATATTTAAGAATATGTACAGAATATTGTTTTTCATAAGGACAGTGTAAAATTGAATGTCATTTTGAATTTTGTTCACAATCATCACACAGATAGCAGCACTGAATGTGCATCAACATCTATGTCACATGTGTTAGCCATTTTGGTAAATGGTGCACTAGTTCCCTCTTAGATTTCTTGTTACAAAACCAATATGTATTTAAATGTAATGAATTAGGGCACAGTTCAAATGATGTTTTGTTGAGTTTGGCAGAAACATAATTATCAAATGTTTCTAGCTAAAATATAGGCAAAATTCAATGTAGCTATTATAATGTCTTATGACATGAGACAAAAAATGTTGAATCAATATAATGCACTGTATAAAAATACAACCAGTTCTTGAGACAGATAGGGTATTACTCAACAACAATACCACCAAGAGATAGTAGTCTCTTCATTTGACACAATGTCAACAATTGTAATATTTTGAACATCTAATACCATCAAGATGGTATTTTCAACATCTAGTGCCATCATCATGTCATTTGTATGACAAGTCTAACTGTAGCAACTCAAAGTTACAGACCTCCTAAATAGATACTTCTGCTCAGTATTTACTGAGGAGAAGGTAGGGCAGGGCTCACAGCTCAGCACCATGGACACGGGGGAGAAGGTGTACACTAGTCCCTTCACAAAAGAAAGGGTCCTATAAGAGCTCGATAAGCTCAGGGTGAATAAGGCAATGGGACCTGATGGCATACATCCCAGGGTACTAAAGGAGCTAAGGGTGGAACTAGCAGAGCCATTATCAGAACTGTTTAGTGAGTCTCTGAACACAGGACAGGTCCCAGAGACTGGAGAAGGGCTCAAGTGATCCCGCTTCACAAGAGTGGTAGCAGGGAAGAGGCATGCCAGTCCAGTCTTACCTCAGTAGTGGGCAAGATTATGGAGGCACTCCTTAAGGAAAGGATAGTGCAACACCTGGAATCCACATGAGCACAGGATCCAAGACAGCATGGGTTTACAAAAGGAAGGTCCTGTCAAACTAATCTCATAGATTTATTTGACTGGATAACCAGAGCGGTGGACCAAGGGGGAGCAGTTGATGTCACCTACCTTGACTTCAGCAAAGCTTTTGATACTGTTAGACATAGAAGATTGATTAATAAGCTGGGTAGGCTCTGGGTGTGTCAGACGTTGGTCAACTGGGGGGCAAACTAGTTGATGGGCAGAAAACAGAGAGTGGTGGTAAACAGTATACAGTCAGAAAAGATGCAAGTCACAAGTTGGGTACCTTAGAGATCAGTCCTGGGGCCAGTCCTCTTCAATATCTTCATCAGTGACATTGCAGATGGACTGGAGGGTAAGATTTGTCTGTTTTCAGATCACACCAAGATCTGCAACAAAGTAGAAGATCCAGATGGAGTGGGCAGAACGAGAAGAGATCTGGATAAACTGGTAAAATGGTCGGAAGAGTGGCAACTGTGGTTTAACACAAAGAAGTGCAAGATCATGCACATAGGGAAGAGAAACCCCAAAGCCACCTATAGATTGGGAGGGGAGTTGCTGGCAGTCACAAGGGAAGAAAGAGACTTGGGCATCATCATCACAGATGACCTGAAATTATCCAAGCAGACCACTAAAGTAGTAGGTAAGGCTACGGGGATGCTGGGGTGAATTAGTAGGGGTATCACAAGTCGTAAGAGGGAGGTACAGTACAAGTCACATTACACTGTTCCATCAATAAGTTGGTTTATCATTTTTTTTTGAGTTGGCAATGCATTGCCAACTCATATTGCATAATTTTTCAATGCTTAACCTGCTGAAAAGCAATGTTTGTAGCTCAGTTGGAATGCATCTGCAGTCCAGTCACAGTGTAATGCAGAGCTGCATTTTAACTCTTAAGAAACAGTTTGTGCAAGGCTTTGTGCTGGATCCAGCAACACTTATGCAACTCAATCAGAAATGCTACAGCAACTCATTGGAGAAACAGTTTAATGTGACTTGTACTGTAACAATCCCTCTTTACAAGACACTGGTTAGGTCCCATCTGGAGTACTGCATGCAGTACTGGAGGCCACACCTTCACAAGGACATTAACCAAATTGAGGCAGTCCAGAGAAGGGCAACCAAAATGGTGCAGGGACTGCATCAGAAAACATATGAGGACAGATTAATGGAGCTCAATATGTATACCCTAGAGCAAAGGAGGGAGAGAGGTGATATGACTGAAACATTCAAACACCTTAGGGGCATTAACAAGGTGAAAGAGTCTAACATGTTTCAATATAAGAAAAACAGCAGGACAAGAGGACATAGCATGAGATTAGAAGGGGTCCGATTAAGGGGTAATGTGAGGAAGTTCTTTTTCACAGAAAGGGTGGTGGATGATTGGAATGGCCTACCTCAGGAAGTGGTGGATATGAATACAGTGCAGGGCTTCAAACAGGCATGGGATAGGCATAAGGGAGCAATACAGATGAGTATGAATAGATAGGCCTTTGACAGAGCAAAGGCCAATGGCACATTCATAAGATAGAAAAAATGGGCAGACTGGATGGGCCTTGCAGTACTTATCTGCCATCAACTTCTATGTTTCTATGTTTCAGGGGAAATGCAACAACAAGTAGAATTATATGCCATGTACCATGACTCAAAATCACAATGTGACAAGTCGTTCAGTAACAAGACTCCCACCAGCTCCAAACATCTACACTGAACTGGACCATTGAGGGACAGAATGCCAGCATGCATTACTCCCTCCCCATGGACAAGGTAAAAACAAGTGTTTGTAAAACACTGTGAGCCCATATCAAGCAAAACTCACTCATTAACATCATTTTTGGCAAGATGATAAAAGGGCTGGTAGGGAGATTTTATCTGGGAGACTTCAGGTTTATTGACTGGCTAATGTGTGTGCATGTTTTGCTAAGAACTATATAAACTGACATCATCTGAAATGGTTATATGCCATGCTGAAATATGAACTGCTGTACTGAGGATATCAGATAAAAGTAACTGTTCAAAGAATATACTTTTCCAGCACCACCACCCCTCCTCCGTGGGAAGCAAAAGACTGCCAGCAATGTAATATTCTTCTAATGAGACTGTATTGGTACTAATTTAATTTTTGGGACCGTGTTAATTCTCTGGCCAATCTTGAGTTGAGAAGCCCTATGAAAACTTTATTAGTCAATTAATATGAAATTAGTAACCAAGTAGATATGAACATTTTCTTTATTTTTTTTTATTTTTTTTAGGTATGATTTGAAAAAAGTTATCTGTTTGTCTTAGTAACCCTTGCTGTGCCACAGACTGATTTATCAGTCCAGAATTCCTATACAACTTGTCTTTAACCTCTCAGCAATTTACACCCCTTTGGTAATGTTCCAGGGTTATGCCTAGAGTTGGGTAGAGTTTGTGAATTCAGCTTCCATGGAACTTCTGAACTTCTGTCTTTGTGAAATCAGAATATTCCAAAAGTGTTGGGTGACTTTTTATCTTGTTCCATGGAATTTTCTGGATGATCTGCAGAATAATACACATGAACTGAAGAATGACAGTTCTGAGGAATTTTATTCTGTTGTTTAATGGATCATTCTACAATACATGTAATCATTCAGCAGTTCAGTGTCCATTTCTGCAGAATTTCTTTGTGCAGTATAAATAAGGTTGCCAATAACAGGCAGCCACAATTGTCAGATGCCTCCCAGGGGAAAGAATAAAGGGCAGGGGAGGAGATGGGGAGGGAGGGAGGGTGGTCACCATGGGCAAGGGAGGGACGATGAGGTCACTAGGTGACACATCTGACACACAGAGGTAGAGAGAGGCCCATTAGCTGTGAAGAGGGGCTTGCAGGTTGCCTTGGGTGGGGCCTAATGGGATATAAAAGTTTGGGCAACCTCCAGCAGCCCTCTTTGCTGTAAATATTTCCCACCCACCCGCCCAATGGGGAAACATACTAGGAGGAGCAATAGAGGACAAGCCCAGGAGTCAGAGGGTGAGAGAACTATTGGCAGGTTCAGATGGTGTTACTGGGGCCCAAGAGGGCTGTGGAAGCTGCAGAAGGAAACGTTTTTGGTGGGCTGACAGAGCCCATTTGTTGGGCAGATAAGTGCCTGGTTTCTCTGCTGAGAGAGCAGGAGATGGGGAAGGGGAAAATGGGGTGAGATGGAAATAGGGGCAGGCAGATAGAGGAGAGGGGCAGGCTAGCACATGCTGTCAGCAAGGTGGCACCCAGGCTTTGGATGAAAGGGGTGGGGAAGGAGTAGAGATTAGGGGTTGGATTATAGTGTCCGGACCTAAGGGGTGGAGGTCCAGGCAGGATGGTACCTGGTACCATGATGGTGTGGGGGGTTGGATCAGAGTGTCCAAATCCCGAAGGTGAAACACACAAAATGAAGATGGCCAGGAAGGAAGAAAGATCCAGAAGAATAATGGGCACCTTTATTGTATTGTTGGAAATGTAATAACTTCTTTGAGAAAGAATTGGAATGTAAATATTAAGTAGTACCTAAATAAATTGTTGCCAATGAGCATCCAAGATAGCAGTAGTTGAGTGAGTTTTATTTCCAAGGTGGGGGGATCAGATGACAATACATTAATCCACAATTCATATGTTCATGCTGCAGTTCAGTGACTCACTAAACTGCAGAATGAATGTACAGTAAGAATTGTGGATTAATGTATTAAACTGCAGAAAGAAATTCCACAGAACTGACCACTGACAGTGATCAGTTCAGCAGAATTTCTTCAACAGTTTTTAGACATTAATCTATAATTCATACATTCATTCTGCTGTTCTGAGTCAGAATTTCCATGAAAATTGCAAAATTGCATTCTGGGATTTCGCAAACGTGAATTGCCATTTTTTGCCAAAATTCTGCTTGTGGAAGTTTAACTTTGCACATACCTATTTAGCAGTAATGATGGTTTTGTAGCACTACTGAGCTGGTTCTCTCTTTTAATTTTAAGAAACCAAAATAATATTTTCCCCTTCTGTTGTCCACCAGGGATATACCCTGTAATCAGATAAGATGTTTCCTCAACACAGACAAGCACATACCCTGCCCTGTAATCAGATTGGGAATGGGATATACAGTTTTCAGGTTCTATAAGCTATCATTGAGACATAAGGAATGTTTTTTTTCTGTCAAAGACCTGTTACATCACACAGTATCTGCCTAACTCTGCTCCTCCTTAACTTTGGTAAATTGGGGCCACCACACATCCAAAACATTTTGATAGTGCCATGTTGTTCCCCTAATGGAATAGGGATCTCTGCAAGGATACCTACATGGTGTTTTATAAGAATGTTCTGTGAGGCCTTGCCTTTGGGACCTCCTTGAATATGACATGAAAGGATGTAAAAAAAGAGAATAAAGCAGGCTGCTTTTTTGTGTGATTAATTATTACATGTAAGAAAGGGAAAGCAAAATGATAACATCAGTAAAAGCACTCCTGTAACTAAGCCTTACTGGCAAAACTTTGGGATTAATATATATGCTTCAAGTGGAAAAAATTAACAACTTGATATTGGAAATGTGTATTTTTTTGGCTTTGTGCAAATTGAAACCACTGAGTGAGTGGCCTAAGTCTACTCTACTACACCTAATGAGATCTTTACCGTTAGGTCAAAATGGCAGGATTTGCACCAGATTGTGACTGACTCTTGCTTGCAGAGCAGAAGCAGGCCTGACTTAGTAATGATTTTTTTTATATTTATGAATAAAAACACTTTACTAGCAGTTCTCCTAAGAAACACTGAAAATGTAAATTATCACAGAAAATTGTGGAAAAAAATCCCTCTGCTGGTTTGGGATTTAGAAAAGGAACAAAACTGTGAAGATGTCTGCTTTTTTTGCTAATTTTAACAATCCGGTGGAAGTACAGTAGAGTGCTCTACACAGTAAATTATTGCAGGTAAGAAAGTGATAGCAAAATGATGAAGCCATGCTGTGACTGACTGCTTTTGCTTGCAGAGCAGAAACAGGCCTTGTATAGTTCTAGTTTCTTTTTCACTTTTAGTGGAAAAGAAACACTACTAGCAGGGTTCCCGTGAAACACTGAAAATGATCACATAAAAGTGTGACATAAATTACCTTCTCTAGCTGGGTTTTTGCAAAAGAAACAAAAACTGTCACAATTTCTGATTTTTCTCTAACTTTAACAAGTGGATGAAAGTAGATTCTTTCTCTGCAGGCACTCAGTCATCTGGATCTCCTATCTGAGGCTTCTGCAAGTACTAGGTCACATGCCATGCCTTTACTAAGCTTCAAAAGTGGTCACTGATTGGACAGGAAGTCTCAGAAGATCTTGAAGTCTCACATCCAGTTCTAGCAGCCAAATAATGAATAACAAAGCACAAATAATGAATGGCTGGGACTCAAAAATATGAATACTCGGTGAATATTCAAAATAAGGTATTCAAACAACCTTAGCTTACAGTATACAGGGAAGCAGGGACTCTCTAATCAGTAACACAGTCAGTGGTTGGTAACACAGAGGAAAGGATTATAGGAGTAAAATCTAAGAAAGGAAAGCTAGTGGGGAGGGTGAAGTGCCCTTACACTCACATGCTCTCTTGAACCAGCGGGTTTTCCCACTGGGGGTGGTGCCTAACGAAAAGCCTAACAAATACCAATAAATCCACCACTTGTCATACCCCAAAGAGGCATCTGTCTATGATTTCATAGATAGAGACAAGTGCGTGGTGGCTTCAGTGACCGTAGACGATGCTATTGCCATGGTTTGAAAGAAAGGAGCTAGGGCAAGCTGGCAAAAAGTGGCAATGAGTCTGATATTTGAAGTTCCATGGGGATATTATTTTGTCCAGATCCTCACAGTAAGGGGAAGCCTCAGGAAATGAGCAAAGTTCCTTAAATTCTTAAGTACGGTTACCACTGCCTGTATGCAGGTATATAGACAAGCTTCAAGAAGGGGGAGGCAAAGAAGCCAAAAACTCTCCAGATGCAGTTATTCTGTCAAATCTTATTTTCAATAGTCACTTTATTTGTCATGTCTCTTACTCTATGTTTTGTCAAATACAGTCAAAGCTTCCTCAGGAGATGGCCCTTTCATGTCTAAAACACAATACACACATTAAATAAACTGCATACAATTTAACTGATACCAGTATGAGTAATATAAAGTATACAATTATGGATCAGAAGGCCGATTACATAGTACCACTGTGCTCAGAATTCATTATTTTGTAGTGTATAAAACTGCCTGACAAAATAGGAATGTCTGAAAGCACTTTCAACACTGTAAATCAAAAAACAGAATGCTTAATCTATCTGTGAGACACACCCCAACACCACACACTCACCAAGTGCAGAAATGATTTACAATGGGTTAAAGCCCTACTGCCCATCTGGTAGATTTTAGTAAATATACTCATACAAGACTGCCACGTCATAATACATTGGGTAAATATGTTCAAAGAGTCAGATTTCAATATCTGTATATTAGATTCAAAGAAAACACATTACAGGGAATATTAGCATACTTTAAAAAGTTCTCCTGGATCAGACTTAATTTTTGTTTGAGATTGTATACTTTGTAGTCTATAAATCAAAGGGAACTCACTCAGAGGTATAAAGAGAAGCATATCCTGCTGCTCACTGGTCTGTATGTAGTTAGGCAGAGCATCTCATACTGAAGCCTCTTATGTTCACCGCCATGGTCTGATGTCACATGCATCATGCGTAATGATGTCACCATAACCCCGGCAGGAAGTTGGAATGACATCTTAGTTGCCTACTAGCAATTGAACACAGAAGTCAGTGCTGCTGCAGTAGTATCCATGTTCATCATGGTAAGCATATACTGAGCTAGGAAACAAGTTTTGTAAAGTTATGATGCCATTACATTCACAAGCAGAATATAGACACACACACACACACATCTTAGAAGTGATAAGGGTCACCAAAAGGTGCAAATAATAATAAAAAAATAATATTTTGCAATACAAACAGTTCTTATATACCAGAAAACTAGGACGCATTCTAGGATAAACCAATGTTTCATACTTTTACCAGTGTATGTATAATACTGTCTTTAATGGACTACTAAACAATATGCTGAGTTAGAGGTCACCCAGAGGAGATAAGAGAACAGAAGATAAGAATGAGGGACTAGGCAGAGGATCAAGAAGAGATCTTCAGTACCCATAGTTGATTATGGGCCCAATTCTTAAAGCCCTAAGTTTGATGCAAGGTGCCTGTGCCAACCATAAATGGTGCAAGTAGCAAAATGCATCAAAAACTGCCCCCTGTGCTATTCACAAAGGCAGCTTGCATCAACCGCAGGCTGTCTGCCCCAAACAGGGCTTGCATCTCCCCTGCACCCAAAACTAGGCCATGACTTGGCACTAGAAGGCATGTGGCAGATGCAATCTGCCACATCCCTGAAAATGGGATTAGTAAACCCACCCAGAAGACAAATATCCAAGTACTCTTAGACCAGCCAGAGGTGGTCTAAGGGTACTTAGAATATTCTTCTCTGGGAAAGTCTCCTGTATGCAGCAATGTGCCTGCATCCTTGATCACCAATATTGCCAAAAGAACCAGTAACATGTGTCACAAACATACTCCACAGTTCAGGCCGTCTGCTCCCACAGTGCCAACCTGAGAGCGCAATAATGTGAATAGGTAACAGACAGGGTAACCCTCCTGTCTGCTTTGGGTCTAAAATCACATTAGCCTCAAGTTCTGTAGGGATTCAAACTGTGAACCTTATGCTAGCATACCCAGTGTACAGCTGAGATATGTACCATATTGGGGACTGCAGTACAATCTTTCACCAGGGGCACCCAAACAGGTATCCAAAATGAACCCTTAAAACTCAATAAGAGACCTTAGGTATATTCTTACCTTTTTCCAGCTTAGTAAAACCATGCAAGCCCTTACAGCTTTCAGACTTAATATTTGTTCAGCAATGACATGCAAAAATGACTGAGGAGACACAGGCAGTATCTTAAAGAAAATGTGGTTTACTAAAAATTGTAAAATAAGTAAAATAAAATACAGAAAAAATAGCATGAGCTCACAGTCACAAAAGAAAATAGGAAACTTACAAAACACAGACTCCTACCACAGTACATTAGATCTATGCTATCTAAGTCTTACCTTCATGTAAGTGCTGATTTTAGTTAGAGAGAACTTTGTTTCTTCCGAGCCCAAGATGATATATAACAAACTTCATATACAATGTTAAATGTTTTTACTCTATCTTCCCCCAACCCCTTTTGGATGAGGTCAACAGGATCCTCCTTTAGAATTTAATTTAATTTTCTTTTTTTTTATTAACTTTCTTTATTGCATTTTTGGTAATAGACCAGCCATCACAATACATATAGAGGTGAAATACATGCTTTGAATAGCAGAGTTCACAAAAAATTGAACATTATAACAAAAGGACTCTGGTAACACCCCTCTTACTTTGTCAGATCAATGGAGGTGTTTATCGTAATGACATTTTTAAGAGTTCAGTAATGTCCCAGATGTCTAACGACTGCACAAGGCAAAGGTCACTAATATCCAAAAAACACTTCTGATTAGTAATACAATTTATTGTTCAGCTAAAAAGCCATTACAATATCTTAAAAAGTGTGAACATTCCATACAAAACACAGTACATAAAAGCAATATAATTAAACATACTGGCCCAGATATTCAAAAGGGTTGCACATGGCACAACAGTGTTGCACCATGCACAACCCACTGATGCACCCTGTGCGATATTCAAATGGAATTGTGCCTGGCACAAACCCCGATGCGCACGGAGTGCATCAGAATGTATCCAGTGCGGGTGGGGGTGCAGCCCATACTCTGCACATCCCTAAATTCAGCCTGGGATGTGCTGAGTCCATGCATGTGAAACCCCTACTTGCGCCGCACAAAGTTGATCCAAAAAAAAGGAATAAGGGTTGGCCACCACAGGTGAGCTGTCAGACAGGCGCAACAGCAGCTGCCACCTGTGGGTGGCCACCAGCCCGGCTGCACCTCCGCGGCGGTGCCCCCATGCCGATTGCTGGTATCTGTTCAAAAGAATCATGTCCTATCTCCTGATGGTTCAGTGGACCACTGTCAGCCCGATTGTGGGCTTAGTAAAAATATATCGGGCCAATATCCTGGTGGTCCAGTGGTCCCCCCTCCCACCCGCCCACTGAGCCCAACTGTATTGCTACACATTCCAGATATATGAATGGATCAATTCACATATCCAGAATGTGTAATATGGTATGGGCTGCACACCTATTGGCTGATGCTGTGGACCAATGGGCGTACAGCCCTATCTACGGTGTCAGTCGGTGGGTGGTGAGGTGGTAGGAGGGTGGGTGCTGCCGCCTGCCGCTGACTGGGGGGAACGGGATGGTGGGGCTCAGTGGATGGGTGGGGAAGGGGGTCCACTGGACCACCAGGGATATTGGCTTCAATTTCTTTTTACTTAAGCTTGCGATCAGGCTGACAGCGGTCCTCTGGACCACCAGGGATATTGGATTCGATTTCATTTTACTTAAGCCCGCGATCAGTCTGACAGCAGTCCACTGGACCACCAGGGATATAGGACGTGATTTTTATTTTCTGAAGCCCACTATTGGGCTGTGGGGCAGATTGCCACCCTGTGCAGGGGGCATCGGTCCCCGATGGCTGCTGCCTGGCAGGGTGACAGGCGCAAGTCTCCGGGGATCGGTGCACCTGCATGCAGATGGGGCCATAATTACATGCAAATGGCCCCATTTGCACATTGCATACATTATGGTTCCATTTGCATGTGCACTTTTGAATATCGCGGTTGCTGCTCATAGCGCAATGGAAATTGTGCTAGCGCATCCCCCCGCTCCACTCTGGCCACTTGTGCTGGCGCAGTGCCACTGTGCCATGCACACTGCGTGTGGCCAGCGTGTGATATTCAATGATGCTGTGCCATGACACAGCTCCGTTGAAAATTGCCCAGTCAACGCCCCTGAGCAGCCATGTTGTGCTGCGCCCAGGCTTGCTCCACACCCTGACACGGTTTGAATATCTGGCCCCCCTGTGTAATATAAAGCACAACATAATGAGCAACATATAAAATTTTTAAATTATGTTCAAAAATAGTAATAAGATTTAAATAAATAAATCCTTTCTATATTCAGACTAATAATGCTAGAAATAAGCCAAGATCAACATTCCTACGGGCCAAAGGCTATCCATCAAACCAGTAAATAAGTAGAAGTCCAGCCTATCCCAACAGAATTTCACTCCTCCAGCTACACCATGTCCCAGCAATACCAACTTGGTAGCCAAATGGTCATGCTGCAGTAATAAAGCAACCATTAAAGGTAGTATGCAGAAATACTGCTCTATACCCTGCAGACCACTTCCTATCCAACCACTCCTGTTGGCTATACCCAAGGTACTTAGTGAAACCATATTTTCAGCAGCGGTCCCATCTGATCACAATGTATTCATGCTGAACCAACCTAGAAGCCAGTGGGGTCTGCTGACAATGAGAGAACATTTCTACTAGGGCACCATGCAGTGCATACTGCTCTGTGTCCATGACAGATCCCTCATCCAGCTACACCTGTTGGCCTCTTTTGGATAAACAGCATGACTCTGTGTCACAGTTCAGTCCCCTCCAACACTACAGCATCACAACAGCACCTCCTTGACAACCAGCTGGACACAACAGCCTTGAAGCATGTCCACTGGAGCACCTCATGACTCATGCTGTCCCATGCCCCACTGATTGCTCCAACTCCGGTTACACCCATTGTCCACTCTTGCGGCAAAAGATGTGACTCCATGTCACTGATAGAGCCATTCTTAATGGGTAGAAGTTTCCCGTCTAATACCAAATGGCCACAAGATAAACCCAAGCCCTAGTAATCTAAGAAGTAATGTGGAAGCAACTATTAAAAAGCCCATAATAAGATGGCCATAATAATGTGGCACATTTTAAACATGCCTATATAGAGTTTCAGTCATCTCTCCTAAACAAGAAAATATATACAATTTATCAGCTCCAGGCAAAATATAGAGTCCACATAATGCTTCTTATTTCCACGCAACGTAGTACTCAAAACAGGAATAAAACAACTTAAATAGCCAAAAATACCATGGCTTAAAAGAAGCTCTCTCAAGATGAGCCACGGTATTCGCACTAAAGTCTGAACATAACATAAACAAGACTAAATAAAAACAACATATATAAATACATAGCTTCAATCAAATAAAAGGAGGGCTTCTTTTATGCTTAGGGGTCCGTCTATTCAGAAAGGGAATGCAAAAAACTCCATTTATACAGAAAAATTGATCAAACCACAGATAGGCAGGTTGCATAGCTCCATTTAGACTCAAGATTCATTTTCTATGAATTGTTAGCATGAGTTAATGAATATTTTAAACTCTATGTACACTCAGAGCTGCTCAACTGACAAACAGACAACATCAAGGTTCCTTCAATTAAAAAAGCACAGCAATTGAACCTTGAAAATAAGGCTGTAAGGCTCCATTTGATAATTTATGCTGAAGGAGTCATTTTAAGTTTGAATAGTCAATCAATGTGCGGCTCCCATTTCATGGAGTCCACTGTGTAGCTTTAATGACTCCAAATTTCCATACATATTCCTTTTCCGAAGCAAAATAAATTCATACATCTTTCAGCATACTATAAATACCTTATTTACCTGTTCCACCAGAGGCAAAAAAATCAACTCCCCTTTTGCTACTTTACTTCAGCCATGCGAGGAAAGTTCGATAAATAGGCTTTTAGTACAAGTAATTGGGCTACTTCATAATCAGCTAAACTCTTCATTTAAATCAAATTTTGGAGTCTGTATCTCCAGTATATTCATTGCATCGGAGCGACTTTAGCCTGGGGTCTCTGTGAACAGGCCGCCATCAATTTTCACAGCATTAATCCTCCTGAGTTCTCTCCAGTGTTTCAGCTCACCTAAGGGAAGAAAGGGAGAATATGGCAGTAAATTCAGCATAATTGGCATAAGGCTATAGCCCCCGTACCCTTGGTAATGATGTCATACCTTGTTTAAATAAATAAAAGCTTACAGGCAGAGGGTAAACCTCTGTCAAAGTGCTCTCGGTCCCAGTCCATAAGCGTTTCCTTCGAAGGCCATGGCTCTCTTCCTCACTCCACATTAGGATAATTTAGCAGAAAGCCATTGACTAGCAATGGGCTGACAACCATTCAAACCTTCTGATTAAGGCTCCCACCACATTAATACTGGTTTGGTGACCACAATCCATGGAATTACCCCCATATATTGTTACATGGAACTAGAACGAGTTAGAATTAAGAAACATTTGCTAGAAATAGCAACCAAAGGACTCCAAACATTTATAGTAAACATGTTCATACATTTTAACAGATTAAACTGGATCCCACAACTTTAATAGAACAACTCAATTTGTAACACTAAATATATATGCCCCAGCTTTGCAGCACAACAGGCACTTGAAGGGGTAACTACACAACAGGGATCACGAGACTCTAACAGAGCTATTTTGACCATGCAATCATATAAACATTTTGAATATCAGAAAGGTTTTCAGGCCCATTGCTATCCCCCTGATTGTTTCCCACCCCAATTTCTATGGTCTATTTTCCAAACTGAGTGCTCAGGTTCTTATATTAGTCACCTTAATAGCCAAGTATTAGTAATGGGGACATAGAATAGAGTCTGAATCAGTCCCAGTTCATCAAAAAAACCTGAGTGGTAGAGCTTATTCAAGCGTCTGATTCAGATTTTGATTGAGCTTCGTCTACTCTGGCAGAGAATACCTGCCTAATCTTTCCAACCAGCTGGCCCGCGTCAGTAGGGTTTGAAAATAAGTAAGTCTTACTACCATTATGAACATTTAGGTGAGCAGGCAGCAGAAGATAGTGGTTAGCCTCCAACTCGCTCAAGGCTGCTCAGACCCCAATAAAAACCCTTCCGCCTTGCTCTAGTGCTGAAGCTCAGATCTGGAAAAAACTTTACTGTGTCTGCTCCCAGATGGGCTCCCTTACAATTTTTGGTGGCCATAAGGATCTCCTCTGTTTCTTCAATACCCCCCATAACCAAACAGATGGTACATGGAGCTGGATCCTCTTGCTGTACTTGCCGTGGAGTGATTCGGTAGGCCCCTTTTATAGAGATAGGCTCTTCCAGAGACAGTGCCTCCGGTATCCAACCAGCCAGGAATCCCTTCAACTCATCCCCTTCTGCATTCTCTGATAATCCAACAATACGAACATTTACAGCTCTGGTGTAATTTTGCAGTTGTTCCAAACATGCTTTTAAGGTAGTGTTCTCTCGAACTAGCTCTATACATGTAACGGGAGCTTTTTCATCTGTAGTGGTTGCCATGGTAGCATTATTAATTGCTGTGTCTGCTTCTTGTTCTATCAAGATGGTTCAATGGTTGAATTCTTCAATCTTTTTATCTAATCCCTGTACTGCAGAAGGTAGCAAGGATAAAGTAGACTCTCCAGTGGATGTCGAAGACACAGGATTTCCCGTTCCAGACTTGACGGCTGATTTTTTGGTTTCCCCATCTTTCTTAATGCCACAAAAGTTCTCCAGTCAGTACAAACAGGTGAGGTCTATCTGTGGATATGCAAGTTAGAGCAAAATCCACACTTTTTTAATATATTTAAAGTCCATTTGATGGCTACTGCCAGTGGGGCTTCGGTTCCATGCATCTACTTGTGCCGGTGGTCATGTCACGCTCCCTCCTTTATTTTCTGACGTAAGTGTCTCTGAGGATATGAGTCATTTCCTTGAAAAATCTGTAACTAGCCATTTCCCAAATATGACAGTCTTTAATTAAACATTTCTCTTTGAATTTAACAATCTCACACTGGCACCAAGGTGTTAAAAAGCCAACAGGAATTAGCCTAATGACGTCCTTTTTCTGATGTCATAAAGTCATATTTGGTTTCAACTTCAAAAGCCTGGGCATGTAATAAAAAGGTAATAAAATGCCATTTTGCAAGGAAGTCAATTAAATTGTTCCCTTGGTCAGTTTACTTACATCATGTACTTCTCAACCACTGACACCTTGAAGTTACAGGCCAAATTCCTCACACTGAAATGTCATACACAGACCATGTATTTATAATACCAATATCATACAATAATCATAAGCAAGGAGCAGAGCGTCACAACATGTATGTCCCATGCCCCCCTCCCTGATCCCCGATGCAGTCTATATTATAATCAACAAAATACCCCCATCCCCAATGCTGCCTGTTGCATGTAATACATGAAATGTATCCCCTCCTCAATATCTGATGCTGCCCCATTAATAATTAATGTCCTGTCCCTCCTCGTGGTTGTTTAGTGGCCCCCCACCCCCACAACCCAACAGGTTGTGCCCACCCCCACCCCACTTCCCTTCCCAAAACAGCCAGTCTGGCACAGCCCACCTCTCATCTTCATGGCCAGGTGCCAACTGAACTGTCAGGGTTAATGTACTGTACAGTGTACCACGCTCATGACAAACTGCCTATCATTGAGCACATACACTGTACAGTACGCTCCTGACAGGTCAGTTGTCCCCCTGCTGCGGAGAAGAGAGGTGGGCTGTGCTGGGCATCAACTGTTTTTCAGGATGGGAGGTGGGAGAGGGGGATGGGCAATACCTGTTGTGGTGGGGGGCTGGGGGGTTCACTATAACACCATGATGGGGGACATGATATTAATTATTAATGGGGCAGCATTGGGGATCAGAGAGGGGATACATTTCACGTATTACACACAATGAGCAGCATCCAGTATGGGGGGCATTTTATTAATTATAATATGGACTGCATCGGAGGGGGATACATTGCATGTATTATATACGATGAGCAGCATCAGGGATGGGTGTATTTTATTAATTATAATATGGGCTGCAGCGGGGATTCAATCCATCAATCAATCATTCTTTATTCAGCCAGGTGAAACACCATTGAGCAAGCTCATTTTCAAGGTGGGCCTAGTAGGTACACATAAATAACACAGTATAACACATAAGTAATACGGTATAAAAATGGAACATACATCAATACAATCGGATACATGGACAACCTAAAAAGGTCATGTCATAAGGTAAAATAACAACAGCAATTTCAGCAGGGAAAAAAAAGGGTGGAAGCAACAACACAGATTTCTGCTAAAGTAAGAATTTTATAAGATGATTATTCTATGAAAACAAAAGCTGATGCTAAAAACAATGTTACACTACCGAAGTCAAGCAACATGGAGATAACATGTAGGTGAATAAGGCACATGAACTAGGGAGGGGGAGGATTTGGCTAGATGTAGAATAATAGCTGAAAGTGAAGCTATAGTGTTGGCAGCACAATTAGTGACAAGGAGGACATTTGCAGGGCTCAGAGAAAGATCTTGAGTAGAGTGATTTGACTCAGCAAAATTAATAAGATTTATCAATTTTAATGATTTTTAGATTTTATTCCACAACTGGGGCAGCACGTCACTGAAGGAAGTTCTGCTGAAATGGGATTTGACCTTAGGCACAGATCGTGAGATGTACGAATAGCTTCTTAAGGCATAATTTCTTAAGGTGCAAAAGGGCAGACAGTCAGAAATGTAGGGGGGTAACTTTTGATAATGGATCTATAGGTCCAGAGTATAGCATTCTTTTGTCTCCTGAACATAAGCGATGGCCAGCCCACCATGGAATAAAGTGTACAGTCGTGGGTAGTGTAAGCCATGCTGGAAATGAAATGTAGTGCTCTGTGGTACAAGGTGTTAAACTTAGCTAGGGTAGACCTTGGGACGTGACCACAGAGGAAGACTGTATAGTCCATGAGAGTTAGGAATGTGTTTTGTACCAGCCTCTTCCTGGCCTCTTGGGTGAGCCGATGTTTAATTCTAAAGAAAAGGCCAAGCCTCTGCCTCATTTTTTTTAAGAGCTCATCTACATGCTCAATGAAAGAGAGTTTGCTGTCAATCCACATTCCTAGGTACTTAAACTTGGCAACATAATCCAGAGAATCACTAAGCAAAGTATTGATAGTGGGCATAGGCCCATGCTTAAGGGAAATTTTAACCATAGTCAACGGGGACAGCAGCATGGCCTTAGTCTTTTTGGCATTTAACAGCAGTTTTTGGCTAAGAAGGTTTTGTTGCAGAATAAGGAAATCTGATTGCAGGTCCATATAGGCACTCTCAGGAGTTTGCCTGGTAGTGCAAAGGACCATGTCATCAGCAAAGAGGTGGACGCTGGATGATATGATTCCATGGTCAATGTTGTTGATATATATTGTGAAAAGTATGGGCCCCAGAATGGAGCCTTGAGGTACTCCTCTGCTGATCTGTTTTAGTGAGGAAAGATCACCCACTGCTTTGACTTGCTGCATCCACTCTGCCAGGTAGCATGAGAATCTCTTTAAGGAAAGTGTGTGCAAACCAGTGCTGTGGAGGGTAACTAAGAGCAGATCACGGTCCACGGTATCGAAAGCCTGGTTAAATCAAGGAAGACAGCGCGTATGTCATTCTTTAAATCAAGGACTCTCTGCCAGTCATTTGTTACATTAGGCAGTGCTGTAATTGTGCTGTGTCATGGCATAAAGCCTGACTGCACTGGGTTAAGCAGATTAGAGGTGTCCATGTGATTTCTAAGTTGACTATTCACTAGTTTCTCCTACAATTTTGATAGGATGGGAAGCAAGGAGATTGCCTGTAATTATTGAGGTCGCTTGGGTCTCCTGATTTGAAGAGGGGTATAACTTGGGCAGTCTTCCAAATAGAAGGGAATTTACCCATACCAAGGGACACGTTAAAAAGGTGTGTTAATGGTGTGGCCAGTACTTGATGACCAAGCTTTAGAAAGTATGGTTCAATGAAATCCGCAACTGCAATTTTTTTTTTTTTTAACTTGCAACTTTTATTTAAAAGGTAAGAAGGATACAATTCATATATTCCAGGACATTAGTACAAGTTGATGAACTTACACTTTCTCAGTTTATACCAAAGTTAATGTAATTACTTTATGTTTGTCCTTCTTAGGTGTCTCTGTTTTCCCGATCATCAAGGAAGTAATTTCTGAGAAAGAGCATTAAGTCAGTGGTTGAAGATTTCTTTCTCTCCATCTCTAAGTCTGTATACTTATGTATTGTCCCATCAATGTTGAAACCTGAGGACTACTTTACCAACTTATTTTTTCTAGGTGTATTATAATAATATGAAAAATACCGGTAAACAAATAAAAATAACTATTTAACAAACACGGAAACTCAGTGTTCTCATCTCATTCTTACAGTTCTTTATAATAATAATATCTGTTGTCACATTGGGAATATGGTGGGGGGGGGTGCATCAGATGCCAGTGCTTAACCCTATATGTTATATATATCCTTCAATCATTCTATGAGACTAGGAGCTGTTCCAAAGTGGGTATACCATACTCCACTTCTACGTAATCAAAATATGGAAGCCGTCTCAAGTTGAATTTTGTGGTTTGTAACCACAGTCTAGCCATGATAGCCTCCATACTCTCAATATTGTCAATATTACTTCTCCAGCAGTTTATGTAGAGTGATTTAGGTGACAACCAATTTTGAGTAATCACCTTGAGAGTAGCCGCCATCAAGATGTAGAAGAGGTGTTTCATACCTGGGAAATTCAGTGTTTCAGGTGGGAGGCCCAACACCAGGTTTACAAAAGTAGGCATATTAGTTAAATCCAAAATGTTTGCTATCACCTGTGCAACTACTAACCAGAATGGCTGAATGACTGGGCATTCCCAAAGAACATGGCAATGATTGCCTCTCACTCCACACTGCCTCCAGCATTTGCCTATATAGGTGGATGAATAGTGACATGAAATTGTTGGGGTGCTAAAAAATCTGATGTTCACACACCAGCAGAAGCATCTCCAAGAAGGGGATCCAGTTGCTTTATGGGCCCCATTCCAGATTGCATTCCATTCTTCCTCTGAGATGGCCTCTCCTGTCTCCTCCTGACATTTCTCCTGTACTTTTTGAACCAACAAGGTACCCATTCCTTCTTGAAATGCTTTATAAATGGTGTAAATATATTGCCTAGTGTTACACATTCTGCTTTTCTGGTAAGTGATAAGCAGTGGGGGAGATAGGTCCGCTTTTAGTACTGTCAAGCCAACAGTGGTGGTTAAATAATGCCTGCAATGAAGAACTCTATAGAACTCTCTATGGAGTAAACCAAATTCCTGTTGCAGCATGCTAGAAGATTTAACCTCTGTGCCTTGTATGAGCTGAGTGAGGAATCTAAGACCTAGGTGTTCCCAGTGCTGTAGGATTGAGTCTTTTTCTGACACTGAAAATTGGGGTAGTCTAGTAATAGGAATATACCTCCAAACAATGGTAGGAATTTCCCACCACTGTCTAGCCTCTAGCCAAGTTGAAAGGGTGTGTTGGGTCCATTTATTTTTAATCTTTTTCAAGTCAGAGGGCATAATTGTCCAAGGGAGGAGATTAAGAGGCATCAAGGTGTACTCCCCTTCCTCTATAGAAAACCAGCTCCCTCTCAATCCTGGGGACAGCATTTTTAGGATAGGGAGTAGATGAGACGCTAAATAATAATTACAGAAATGAGGTACTCCTAGACCTCCTTTACCTTTAACTTCTGTTATGTTAGTAGATTCCATCTCTTCCATGGGAGTATCCCAGACCAGATAAAATTAGATAGTTTTTTCCAAAGTTCCTTCCAATCTGCTCTGGGGAATGGGATTGGGAAAGCTGAAAAGAAAACAAATATCTGGACAAGATATTCATTTTAATAGCATCAATTGTATTAGTATCCATAAAGGGCAGGGATTGCCAGGATTCAGGTCCTCAAATATCTCTTTTTCGAGGCCGAAGGTTATAGTGATATAACTTAGACAAGTCTGTGGAATCTGAATCTCCAGGTATCTGATTTTACTCTTACACACCTGAATGGGAGTATGCATTTTATTGTATTTATTGGGACTTTATTGACAGCCATAACCTCAGATTTATTCAAATTGACCTTAAACTCGGATAGGGTACCAAAATGTTCCAGGAGGTGCAGTGTGTGGGGAGGGAGGATATCGAGTCTTCTAAATGTATTAGGGTGTCATCTGCATATAAAGAGACCTTGTGGGATTGCTGATTAATTGTAATTCCTTTGATCTTGGGGTCCCTCCTGATTGTTTGAGCTAGAGGCTCCATATTAGCAAGAGCAGGGGATGAGGGACATCCCTGCCTCATCCTCTCCTGATGTTAAATCTATCTGAAATGGTACAGTTTACTTTGACTCTGGCCATAGAATATTGATAGCAGAGGGTCACCTAGTTCAGAAGGTTGCCCCCACCCCATACATTCCATAACCATTTTAATACAGACCCAGTTAAGGTGATCAAAGGCCTTTTCAGCACCTAAGAATATTGTTAACTGGGGAAGGGAGCACTGCATACTTTGCATCATTATGTTAATCAGTAATTTGATGTTATCAGACATATGGCAATGGGGAATGAACCTGTCTGGTTCTGATGAACCAGATGTTCTATATGATTCTGAAGCCAGGTGGCCAAGATGTTTGCAAGGATTTTGAGATCCTGATTAAGTAGCAAAATCGGTTGGTATGCTGCACAAGTTGTTCCAAGCTTTCCTGGCTTGGGAATGACCAAGATCACTGCTTCCTCCTAGGATGTGGTTAATCATTTCTCCTCTAAGCAGGTATTAAAACTTTAACCAGTCAAGATGTTATAGTTTTCTTAATTTTTGTAGGATTCCACACTCAGCCCATCCAGTCCTGGAGACTTACCAGTTCAAAGTCCCGAGATGGTTTGTGTGACTTCTGATATGTTATCTGAGCTGACAGTATCGCCTGTGCCTCCTGTGGGAGTTTCAGGAGGATAAGAGAATTATGAAATGCTTTAGTGGCTGTATTTCCTTGTTCTTCCTCTTTATCATCAGCATAGAGGTCATGATAAAAGATTTCAAAGAGGTTCACCATGCCATTTAGCAAGACCCAGGCCCTATTTGCTTCATCCAATATAAGGGGAACATGTTTCTCCACTCAGACCTTTCTCAGGCAAAAGGCTAAAAGTTTAAATGCTTTTCCTCCCCCTTCATAGTATTTTTGACTGGTGAATCTCAGGTTTTCCTCTGCTTTTTTTTATTTTCTAAGTTTTGAAGTTCTGTCCAGGCTTTATCTAGTTTCTGCCTTATTTTACTTTTCTCCTGGTTTTGCTTGTGTTATTTTTCTAGGTCTGTGATCAAGTTTGTCAATTGAGTAGCCTTGGCTTTTGATTGTTTTTTCTGGACTAATGCAAAACTGATGATTTGGCCTTTTATGACTGCTTTGAATGTATCCCACCACACTAATGGGGAATAGTCTGTGCTTTTTCTGACATCCAGCAGTAAGAGCAGGTCATCCACTTCTTTGTATGTTACAAGCTGAAAGGAAAATCCCGTGTCAGGGGTATGCTGGGTGGGGGTAGAGCTAACTGATCCCTGAGTTAAAAACTGGATTCATAGGTTATTTGCAGGTGAAGAGTCAAAGGCCATTCCTGTGGTGGCAAAATGTTTGTTAAAGCAGTCTAGGATTTCTGCTTTTTAGGTAATGGAGGAGCCATCATATAAGATCTTGGTGGGGAGATAGCCTGAAGATGCATGGCCTTGAATATCTCTAAGTGTCCTCCAGAATTTAGCAGGGTCCGTGGTGGAGGAATCCAACTTTGAGTGGTAGTAGTTAGCCTTATTGTTTCTGACAAGCTTTGTGTAGGAATTCTGGCTGACCTGAAAGCAGCCCAGTCAGACTGAAGTTTTGATTTATGCATCTTCTTCCAGAGCTTAACCCTACTGAGCAGAGCAGACTTCAGAGGAGGGGATACAGTTCATGTATTACATATGATGGGCAGCACTGGGGATGGGAGATATAGTATGACTTATAATATGTATTGGTTCAGGGAGGGGGGACTGTAGACAACTGAAGAAGTGCATTTTTGTAATGTACTTGAGGTTTGTGGATGAGGGCACTGCTTGTGTTTGCCACAAGGGCTGCTGAAAACCTTTCCCACTTGCCGGGTGTTTGCCACATGGGAGGGGTTGCTGCAAGTGTGCTGACGTAGGCATCAGGACCCATCCTGAATCAGAATCTGGTGCAGGGTCCTTGGCGCAACAGGCTTCCATGCAAGCTACTCTTTGATGCAGCCTGCGCCTCTAAGCCCTGTTCAAGAATCAGGCCCAATATTTTTTAAGAAACCTGTCTTAGGATGCATTGCTGAATATACATCTGAGTGAGAGCTCGTTGATGTATAGAATACACAGTAACAATTCTGAAACAAAATTTAGCCTGACTTGAGAAAACTTCCTTAAGTATGCTAATATTTCCTGTACTGCGTTTTCTTTGAATCTGATATGCAGAAGACTAAGTCCAGCAATTCCAATCTGTATATAGCCAAAGTAATTTTGCTGCGGCAGTCAGGTATGGGCATATTTATTAAAACTTGACAGAGGGACAATAGGACTTTGGCCTGTTGTAAATCATCTCTGCATTTGGTGAGCATATGATATTTCGGTATGCGTCACAGATGGATCCAGCAATTTGTTTTTGATTTACAGTGCTGAATGTGCATTTAAGGCATTTATATATTTTTTTCAGGCATTTTATTCACTAAAAATAGTAACTTCTGACCATTAGCAGTTTAAAGGTGGTTAGCACAGTGGTACTAAGTAATTGTGCTTCTAAACCACCATGTTATATTTTATATTACACATATTGGTATCAGTTGAACTGTGTGTAGTTCATTTAATATTTATATTGTGTTTTAGACATAACAAAGCTCCTGTGAGAAGCACTGAGTGTATTGGGCAAAACATAGAGACACGCAAGATATAATGTTTTCTGTTCTGCCATGGTTTTCCTCCCTGTTATGCAGTACTTTAGGAAATGGGCTTGAAAAATAAAGCATCCTGATTGACTTAAAGCCATGTTAGGCATGCATTTATTTTTCAATAATGCCCGCAAAAACAAGTGTCACTTTGGGGTGCCCCATTATTTGGGATGTCCTGGGGCCACCCCGAATTTTCACACTGGCCAGTCGCCATTTTTTTTCACTCACTTATCGAGTGGCCAGTCCTCCAGCACTGTGTACACAAATAACACAAGGCCCCCAGAGTCTGTTTCAGTTCCATTCACTAAATTAAAAAAAAAACTAGCCTCTGTTCCACACTTAGCTTACTGGCCCTTCATTCTCTTGTAGACTGCTAGAGTATCACCATCACAACTCCATTTCTGTTTTACACATTCTTTGATGATGCTTGACCTCCAAACAAATGTTTGTTCACTACAGATGTAAAATCATAACAGCGCTGCTGCTTAATACTTAAAAAAAAAATAATTTAGATTGTGGCTGTTCCACATCTTAGTTGCAGGCATCCACTTCCTGGTTTTACCAATTGGGGTCATGCAAGGTCATGTGCTTACCAGATGCATCTTCTGACCACAACCAAATAAAATAAAGTCTTGCAGAAAGGGGACAGAACTCTTTTTTAAGCTAATAAATGATGCACAAAGACTGCTCGGGAGAAAGTTTTCTAGAAATTCCTTTTCTTCTGGTGATGACAGTGTGGAGGAGATCAGTAGATGATAATGGCTCTGTGGAGAGGAGCAACAGGAAATGGAACAGCTTACAAACAGGGGGACTACTTTTCCAATAAAAAGGTTTTTTCCTACTACTTCTATTTGTTTTAAACTCATTTCCTCTTATTTTATTACTTAATTAAAATTTACTCAGATGCTCATTTTCTAAGAGCAGTAGTAACCTCAGGTTGGGCATTATTAGGAAATACTGGACCCTCCAGGGTTATAAGGCCCTCCACCTGAGGTGTTGGGCTTCATTAAGCCCTTGTGTGGTCAGTATTTTCCAATAATGGCCACCCCACAGGTATTATTGCTTACATAGTCCACACCCTAACTGTAGCTGCATTTACTTAACCTCCATGTTGTACTTTGTACTATGATGGATTATGTTTTGGGGTTTTATTATTAGTTTATGATTGCTCCTCATTCCCTGTATTTACCTAATTAATCTATGTATCTATTATGTTACTAGCTTTACCTTTTGCATTGTTCATTTTAATTGTTTCCCAGTTCCAAGTGTCATGATTGTTTCTATTTGACTTGTACTCTCACAGGTCATGCCTAAAACAGGCATATTTAATGTCTAGTGCACCCACCTGGTTATCAAAAACCAAACAAATAAATAGATAAAATCAAACAAAACTTAAAACTGATATGAAGGAACTTCCTAAAGTATGATAATACACCCTGTATTGTGTTTCTTTGAATCTGATGTACAGAAGCTAAGATCTAGCACTTTGAATATATGTCCCCTAAGTATTACGACATAGCAGTCAGATGTGGGTGTATTTATTAAAATCTATCAGAGGGACAGTTGTGTTTTTGCCCGTTGTAAATCATTTCTGCACTTGATGAGCATGTGGTGTTGGGGTGCCTCACAGATGGATCCAACAGTTCATTTTGATTTACAGTTAGGAATGTGCATCTAAGGCATTTATATATTTGATCATACATTTTATTCATTAAAACAATAGCAAATTCAGACTAAAGCAGTTTAAATGTGGATAACACTGTGATGCTAAGTCAATAGCCTTCTGAACCACCTCTTTACCAATTGAGTCATATGTAGTTCATTTAATATTTATATTGTCTTTTAGACATTACAAGGTGATCTCCTGAGGAAGCCCTGAATGTATTGGGTGAAACGTAGAGTAAGAGGCAAGCCAGACATAATTTTTTAAATAAAAGATTCACCAGAATAACTTCATCTGTAGAGTTTCTGACTTCTTTTCAACCCTCCCCCACACACACTTCTTGAAACTTGCTGGATATTATTTTGATAAGGTGATACCCATGTGTTTCTCAGTTGTTTGTGCATCATTTGAGAAATTTAACATCTGGCTGGAGTCGGCTTTCAAAGAAGTCAACAAGTTCAAGGCAGTCATGCACTATTTAGATAATTTTTTGTTTGTTTTTTTGTTGGGGAAACAAGTAAAGGGGGCATGTCAGGAAATGTTTGGCTGGTATAGTGGACTATGTAAGTGTTTGTGTGTACCTATATCAGCAAGAGAGATTGAGGGCCAGAACCAGGTTTTGGAATTCTTGGCAATTGAGCTGTATGCCTAGATCATTTAACCTAGATTTCAGTGGGCTAAAGTGGATAAGTGTAGGAGTTTGCTGTAGGGAGTTAGAAAAAGAAACTGAACTTTTGTAGGTAGAAGAAGACTTGAAGTCCATATAGTATTGCACTGTTCTTTCTATGCCCACTATATCCTATCACTGCTTGACTTAATCTGAACCTTCAGATGTGAGCTCTGACCCACTTTTAATATTGTCCTCTTCCACACACCCAAACCCACAGTCACTATGCCCCTGCAGCTGTCCCGTCCCACCTTAAGCCCTGGACAGACTTGGACCTTATTAGATCACTTGGCTGGCTGTTCCATGTGTCCACTAACCTCTCTGTGAAGTAGTATGTCCTTACATTCCTTTTAATGGTGCTCCTAACAGCTTGTACTCATGATCCCTGATACCAAACCCTTTGCTACACTAAACATAGTTGTTTAGTAACCTCTGTTGACCCCCTTGATATATTTGTAGGTGCTATCATATCCCCTCTTTCCCATCTTGTCTTTAGAGTGTACAAGTTAAGGATAGTCAGCCACCCTCAAATGGCATTCCTTGCATACTTCACACAATTTTAGTTGCTTCTGTCTGGACATTCCCTAAGGGATCATGTTTTTTTTCTGAGGTGAGGGTTCAAAATATGTGCCCAGGGCCAGCATATTGGAGCAGAGGGCTGAAACACCATGTACCTTACCTCTCACTATGCCAGTGACTCAAGTTCAGGAATGAGCTTTGGACACGAGGTTCAGCAGGGGGAAGGACTGAGAGTTGACCTAGTGACCACCTGGCAACTCTACTATCTTGGATTGGAGGATGGGTTGCTTCAGCTCTTGGCTACCACCAAGTGGAGGCCTGGTGGTAGTGCCAACACATGAGTGGCAGATGAATGCCAGGGGAGGGGTAGCCGCAGTTCTGGGATGGATGAACACCACCATGTGCATGTGTTTCTTGTGCTGTCACAGCTAGGCGAACACAGAAAGAACACAGAAAAGTGGTTGGCTCTGCCTCCATGAAGTCCTGCCCTCTGGACCCTACTCCATACTGCCACATGACTGGGACCCATTTTGGATGTGTGTGTCTCCAGGTGGGAAAAGGATGAGCCTCCCTTGCTTGGCCTTGCCATAGGGGAAATCAATGGGGTTCCATTGGTCCTGGTAATCATCAAGGTAGAATGCTGAGTGGAGGAGGCAGGGACAAGACTTACAGCCTACCCAAACTGATCAGCAGAAAAAAAGCTATATGGGAAAAAATGTCCAGTACTCTAGATGTAGCCTCACCAGAGACCTGTACTGTGGCAGCACCATCTCTTCTCTTGTGCTGGTGATACATCTGCTATACAGTGCAACATCCTAATCTCCTTCATATGTGCCCTTTTGCACTGGGCTGCTTGTTGGAAACTATCACTAATGATGACCCTTAGGTTTCTGTCTTCACTAATCTGGCTTACTTTAACCCCCCCCCATCCAATTTTCTGTTGTGTTGCTTTTGCTTCCAGCGTCCATGACCTTGCATTTCTTCTCATTAAATTTGAGTTACCAGATTCTGAACCACTTATCTAGCTTTGCCGGATCACTCTTAGCACCCTGATACCTTTGTTTGTGTCAGCTCTCTGGAATTACTTAATACCACCTGCTAGTATCCAATTGTTTTTATTGATCAGACAAACTTATTTCAAGTTTAGGACATTACAATCTTATTAAAAGACAGGTTAAAATGATAAATATTGATAAGATTACATAAATATTAAAGTGTATCAGTTATTCTCCATCCATATAGTGAAAATTTGTCATTGTTCCATTATTTCAAGCATTTTAGTAATTAGTTCATAGATTTTATATGCTTACAATATTTCTTCATAGCTCCAAACAGCTGCCAGAAATCTAGTTATCCTGATTATTTCATCCATGGTTCTTGGGTGTAACAAAATAAAATTGGATCATATGCAGTATCTGAATATTTCTTGAGAAGATCTTCCAAAAATGTTTTCAGTTGTTTTTTATGGAGTGGACAGATTTTAATAATGTGTTCTAAGGTTTCTGCCATTACATTATTGGATGGGCATTCCTTATACATTTGGTCTCTGTTTTTATACATTTTATTATATCTAATCTATCTAGAGTTCAGCAATTCAAGTATAGTCCATGTTATCAAATGTCTTTGTTCTGGCATTGTTGGAATAACTAAATAATCCTCCATACAGTGTGCCATTTTATTTTTACTAAACCATAGTGTGCACATTTTTGTTTTATTCCTTGTATGTCTTAATTTTTTGTAACAGACCTCATAATACCTCCTGAGGCAGCATGTATTTTGCACTTTTAAACTTAAATTAAAGGATTTTTTGCATGTTTTTGAACAACAGTCTTTTGTGCATCCGTGACTGTGGGTACTTACTTTTATTCTTGATATTAGTGACTAATTGCAATAAAGCACCACAACATTTTCCTGGTGCTCTAAACTTTACTTGTGACATATTTTTATAATAACAAAATAAGTGCTGTTTGATATTTTTTTATATCGCATTGAGATGTTTATTTCCTTGTCAAAATCAGACCATAAGTGCTTAAGATCTGATTTTTCAAGTGTGTCTATTAAAGTGGTTCACCAGTAGGACATTATTACATTATTAAACCATTTTACTTTTTCTAATAGGCACGCCTTAGGTAAAAAGTTATGTGGACTGCTTATAATCTTTAACCAATATGAAAGAAACCTGTATTTTATAAGAGTTTCCAGAGGAGGTATTCCCAATTCTGATCTTATCATGGCAGAGGATGTAGTTGTAGAAACTTTCAACAAAGCTTTATAAAAAACAAATAGAGGTATTTCTAAGCATGTTTTTTTTTTATGGCCCCATACCTCTGCTCCATAAAAAAGAATATGTTTTAATTTTGCTTCTCATGCTCTTAGTGCAGGAATTAAGGTGTTTCCATTATAATTAATATTGAATTTTAGAATCGCTTTTATAACTCTATTCATTTTTGTTATTTGATTTTTATGATGGGAGTGCCATGAACCGTTAGATGAAAATTTGATCCCCAAATATATATAGTCTTTTACATTGCCTACTTTATTCTCTCCAATATAAAAGGAGTATTTTTCTTGATATTTAGTTTTTTTGCTTTGAAAAAATAACCATTTATATTTTGCCTAAATTAATTTTTAGTTCTAACTGTTGGCATATCTCATATAATGTGTTTATCTTTTTCTGCATACTAGAATAGGATAGTGATAACAACAGTATATTGTACACGTATGCTAGTGTACCACATGTATAGTCTCCAATTTTTGATGAGTCTCTATTTGAGAATTCAGGATCTGTGAGTAAAAAATTAATATAGATGTAAAAAAGAGTAGGGGCTAGAAGGCAACTATGCTTGACCCCTCTATTAGTTTTGAAGACTTCTGTGAGGTTTCCTTGGTTATCTATCAGAATAGCTGTATGAGTATTAGTATATAATAAATATATCAGAATTACTAGAGCTGGATCAGCATTTAAGTTTAATAGCATATTTCACAATGTAGTTCAATTTATGATGTCGAAGGCCACTTTAAAATTCACAAAGAGAGCAAAACTTTGCTCTTTCTTATGAGAATATATTTTTCTAATATATGATGCAGACAATATATATTATCAGTTACCAAACAGCCTTACCTAAATCCAGCTTGTGCATTAGATAGTGGACATTTTTGTTTTAACCATATATTGATTCTATTTAACAATAGTTTAGAGAATATTTTGAACTTACATGTAGTAGACTGATTGGTCTGAAATTTAAGGTTCGCAGACTGAACCTTTTTTATGTAACGGTACGATTATATTTTTTGTCCATGATGATGGGACAAATTTTTCTCTTAAATGTGTATTGACAATTCTGGTTAATACAGGAGTCCAAAAATCACTATATTCTTTGTATATTTCTGGAGGTAATAAATCTGGGCCCAGTGCCGTTTTATTTTTTAACATTTTGATGGCTTCTTCTGCGCTTCTTCTACTTCATTTTCCAGGATTATTATTGGGATATAATCTGTTTTACAATTATCTAAGAGATTCCCGCTTCAATTTTTGTATATGTAGTCTTGTAAAAGATCTGTTTGAAAAATGTTACCCACTGTTCTTTAGGCATATGGACTGCTATTGATGATTGAAAATGTTGTCCTTTTATTTACCAATTGACAGAATTTTTTTTATCATCTCTTCTTTCTACCACCTCATACATTTTTTCCAGATATTTATTTGTTGGGATTCCTTTTTGTCTTTTAAGAATATCTTATATTGTTTTCTGGCTTTATTTAAATTCTTAAAATTTTCTTTTGAAGGATGAGTTTAGTACTCTTTATTAATTTGTTTAGTTAGTATTTTTAATTTTACATTCAGCATCAAACCATGTTTTATATAATTGTTATTGTAATTCATTACGTATATTTTGTCAACTAGATTTTTATTAAGATTATTTACATTTTCCAGGAATGCCATTGGGTTAGTTCTCCTATCAGATCCCATTTCCTCATGCCATTTGTCCAAAATATCTATTATTAGATCTGTCTCAAAGTTTACCCTAATTAATTTTTGCCACAGCTGAAGTTAAATGAGTAAACATGATTTTATCAGTTTCCTTTTCTATGATTCATATCCTGTGTGGAAAAATATCTTAACAAGCATGATCACTTTCAGGTTTCATTTTGACTAACATGGATGAAACATATGGATAACTTGGGGAACAGAATATATAATCTTTTACACTTTGTCCTTGTGCTGAATGATATGTAGCATTTCCTGTTCATCGCTTTTCAGCCTTCCATTCAGAATTAATAAAATTTACTTTAATAAATTGTTGGAGCAATTTTCCTGAGCATTTGTAATGTTATCCAAACTCTTTCTAGTTCCAACCTCCTTGATATCTAACAATGAATCAAATATTTATGAGCAGTCATAATCAGCTAATTTTGCATTGAAATCTCCTGTGACAATAGGTATGCCATTTGGGTATTTACCACCTGCATCAATAAGGTCCTTCATAATTTCCTTCCATACTGTATCACTGTAGGTGTGATATTGTTTAGGTGGAATGTACACATTTGTAAGTATAACCAAAATAGAGTCCACTTCAGGATTACCATTAAATAATAGGATGTTATCCTAAATTTTTCTATTATGGTAATCCATTTTCTCATTTTGATGTAGGTTGCAAGACCTCCCATGGCTCTCTCAAATTTATTCATTTTAACTGCTGGGGAAAAACTGTACTATTACCACTAAATTTAAATTTTCTAGGGTCCATGTTTCTTGGAATAATATAATATCTGATGGTTCTATATAAGACACCTATTCAGGATTTAAAATGACTATACAGGCATGCAATGTTTCAGGACAACAGGGTCTGTGTACCAGAATTTTCTTTTGCAAAGATTTCCTCCAAAGAATTCAGTCTGTTGCTCTCAAATAGTTAACATTCTGATCAACTGCTTAGAAACCATTGTGTGCATATATGTCTTTCATGTCTATTAATATATTGATATTATCCAAGTTTTCTGAGTGATCTTGTATCTGTTGTGCTAAACATGCTGATTTTATGCATAAAACAATCTGGTCTCCCATACCATATGGATGAGTTCTTTTAATTCCTTAATGTCATTTGTATCCAAATCGAAACCACAATTATATTGTATCAGAGTAATGACAGAAGACAATAATGATTTGTAATCTTCATTATGTAGCCTTTCTAAGCCAAATATAGAGAGGATACATGACTCATCTCTAAAATTCCACTTTAACTTAGTAGCAATTTCTTTGAATGTACTATTCTTTGTTTGGTTTCCAGATCCTGTATTTTTAGATAATCTGCATACAATGGATTTCCATGTTACAGGAGAGGCTAGTTCCAAACCTAAGCTATATAATCTTGTATAGTTAGTCTATATTTGTTTTTTAAACCCTATATCTTTTACCAAGATGCAAACTGGAAGATCATTGTCCTGAGAGTCTCTGCAGGCCATCAGTACTATCCCTTTTGCTTCTGTTAAGAATAATTCTGCCAAACATAAGTGAGGATCAGATACAGTAATGTTTCTGAAGTCTCATATGATTTTTTATACATTTCACTTAGTCTTAACTCTACTTCAGATCCCATCAGGGAAATGTTTCTTTCAATTGTGATTTTATCAGAAATTGTATCTTTATTCTTAGTTTCCCTTCCATTTATTGTATTGTCTTCTGGCTCTCTAAATGTGTCTGTAACTTCTTGAATGTTCTGAGCCTTGCCTTCACCTTTATTGCCATCCTTTCTTGAGTTTATCTGATCAACGCATTGCATTGTATGTTTTGTTATCTCGGTTTTGGGGCTGGGGTACTGATGGAGGATGCTTTATTTTCTCCACCTTATCTTCTTTTGTCCTTTCATCCTTTATACTTTCTTGCTCTTGCCCTTTTTCTTTTTCCCCTTTTTGTTTTTATTGTTTTATGATTCCATTTTTTGTTTCTCACATGAGTATCTTGGAATATTTATGGTGGAAAACTCTAATTTCTGTTTCACCATTTTTTCAGTTTCTTCTATTGTCATTGTTATGGTGTTAATCAGTTGTTTTGCATACTGTGATAAATAATCCATTCTACCCTTTAATTCATTTATCACCTCTAACAGGACTATATTGGTCATTATTTGTTGTGCTAAAGCTTTAAATGTGTACTTGGATAAATGATCAGGACATTGTTTCATACATTCAGAGTCTATTTCTATTTTTTTCACTTCCTTATCTAATCAAGCAAACACTATGTTTGGTGACTGTGCCAGAATTGATACATGATTTTGCTCTTTAGATTGTATATCTTCCTCCCCAGAGGAAATTTGTTATGGGCTAAATAGATCAAGTCATGTTTCCTTTACTTCCTTTTCTTTTTGATATATTGATTCTGTTAGCATCTCAGATGTGTTATTATGTGATTTAGAGGAAAGGTTACTGGCTTCCTTTCTATTATTATTCCCTTTCTGATTATTTACTGCTTTTATGGATTTTTGGGCCCATGTTTACTATATTTTGGGGTGATTTTTCTTTCCCATTTCGATTTTTCACCACATTTGATCTTTCTTCTATTTTCATTTTTTAGTCCAGTTTCATCTGTTCTTTCCTTTTCCTCCTATATCTTTATCCCAGGTTTATCCTGAGAATGTTTTACTTTAAATGATGTGATTGTCTTCAAGAAATCTGTTATTTTTTTTTTAGGACTGACTTATTTTGCCATCTTTAAGATTGATGTATTAGATTGTATATGTGTGTCTATAACAACATTGCCATTGCCCTTTATACCCATATGTTTTAAATTCTTGTTGACAATCTCATTTGTTTCTGTCCTTGAGCTTGCCTTTTCTTCTCACTCTTTTTGGGCTGCTTTTTTGTTTTCTATTTTGTTTTAGTGACTTTTTTTCTTAAAATCCCCTTCTTCATCTAGGTTTTGCTTTACTATTTCATCATAGGTGCATTTATTATTTTTTGTTTTCTATTGGTGTTGAGGTTGATATTTACAGATCTTCTTTAACTGTACTTCCATGCCTAACAATTCTTCCGCTCATGTGTCCATTGTTATTATGTGCAAAACCAAGCAAACTAGAATAAGAGTAAAGTGCAAATATTGTGTGCAAATAAGTGCAAAAGTGCCTGACTAAGACCAGAAAGAACAGAGTATCATAATCTAATTATCTAATTAATCAAGCCAATCAAGTTAATACATGCACCAATTATATCAATAAGAAAATGCACTCTAAGTAACAAATAAATAGAAATCTGAAGATGTAATTAAAAATGTCCCTTGATTATGGAACTCTTGAGATCTGTAGATTAAAATTACAATAGTCAGCAATTGGCTTGTGTCTTCAACAAGTGTAAATACTTTCCTGTTATGCTTCCTTACGGTGCCCAGCACTGAACAATGTTTGTTACACTGTTGTGTCCGTTATGTCCCAATTAACCAATTATCTTTGTGGTTCCAGGTTCAAAAGACCACAGTTCTGGATCCTCTTATTATGGCTTCCTTTCCTACCCACATTCTTTTCCAATGTCCCCAAATAAATTGAGCGCTTCTAGACCTTGAGAGGTAGAAGAAAGAAGACGATCACATTTATACAGTGCTTTCCATACACAGTGTATTCAAAGCACTTTACAAGCAATGCTAGACTGGTAGTGAAGTGACTGAATGTGTAGTGGTGGCCACATCACACATCGACACCCACACATAGCCTGGACAATTGCATGAACTGGCTTTTATGGGAAGGGGAATGTTGATCAGGAACCTGGGACTGTTGCCTACTGTTTTCGAAAAGTGCTCTGGGTTCTTTTACTTCCACCTGGACACCCACCAGGACAGCACCACGATGAGTAGAAGGGACCTCAGTTTAATGTCTCATCCAAAGAATGGCACACCCCAGCAGTACAGCACCCCCCCAATACAGTACTCAGATGCCAGTGTTTTAGGTGCAAATCTAATCCTGGTGTGGGATGAAAACCCATGAACTTCTGGTCCAGAGGTGGATGTGCTACCAACTGAGCTGCTTTGACAGATAGCAATAAACTCTCATCAAGTCAACCCTCCACCAATGTTCTTTTAAATTTGCCTCAAGCTGTGTGTATCTTAACCTCCCTAAGGATAGGTCATATGGATACTTGTGCTGAAAATAAGAGAAAAAAGGTCAAATTAATTTTCAAATAAATTTTTAGACTATGTGGCATGTACTATTAGGACAGTAATTTAAAATTGAAACAAAAGTAAGTATTACCAAGAATGAAAGTGTGAAGTTATGGTATAAATGTTTCTTCAAATTTAGACTGAGGGCATAGTGGAGGTAACCATAAGGATGATGGCGGTGTTAAGGTTCTGTTACTGGAAGACTCGATGATTAAGGGTATCCATTGGGAGGGACAGGGGGATGGATGCCATAGCCAGGTGAAGGTAGTGAGTATCTCTGGGCTGACAGTGCACAGAGCAAAGTTCATGGTGTATGAAATGGTTAGGGATTGTGGAGGGAAACCGATTCTGGTGCATTTGGGAACTAATGATCTAGAGGAAATAGCATTATGGAAATCCAAGCAAGGTTCCAAGAACTTGCCAGAGTCTGTCGGGATAATGGATGCAATTTTCTTTCGGAGATATTGCTGGTACCAAAGGCCCCAGTGGAGAAAAAATGGCTCACAGAGGTTAATGAATGGCTCAGGAAGTGGGGTGAAGAGAATGGGTTAGTAAAGGGAACTGGAATGGAGTTTGGGAGGATAAGGGACTATATGCCAAGGACAGGTTTCATCTTGCCCCATTAGGGAAAGAAGTCCTTAAACAGGGGATGGCTGACTACATACAAGAAAGGTGGGGTTTAAACTTGTAAAGGGAGGGATAAGGGGGCTGACTAGAAGCCTCCTCCAGATGAGGGAGTATTTCAAGCCCAAGGGGGGGGGGAACAGACTGGAGGTGGAGGTTTCAGGAGGAGGAGGGGGAGGATGGAAGTATAAGGAATCTGGGTGGGGTTCACAAAAGGATCAGGGATAAGGGTGGGGGTTAGTGTTAGTAAATGCCAGGAGTTTGGAGACAAGTTGCCAGAGTTCCAGGCCATGCTGTTCGAGGAGGGGTGGATGTGGCGGCAGTCATCATGGAAACGTGGGCCAACAAAAATCATGACTGGGACCTAAATGTGCGGGGTACACTATGCTTAGGAAGGATAGAAAGGAGGGCAGAGGGTGGAGTGGCTATGTTCATTAGAGATGACACTAATTGCTATGGTAGAAGAGGCAGAGGGAAGCGTGGAGGCCTTATGGGTCACCTTGATCCCCAGCAGGAGATAAGGTCAAGCTGGGTGTAGTATATAGGCCCCGGGATGAGTGATGTTCTAGAGGATGGTTTGCTGGACAACATCATTGCCCAGTGTGGTCCAAAGGGGAAGGAGGTGTTGATGGGGACCTTAATATGCCAGGTACTAACTGGGAACATATGCTCTAAGGTGGCCAAGGAGCAGAGGCTGCTGGATGGCTTCAGGATGTGTTCTTCACACAGCATGTGATGGAGCCCACAAGGGAGGGGCATGTCCTGGATGTGGTTCTGGCAGATGGGGATCTGGTAAGGGACATGGTTGTACAGGACCCCCTGACTGGAGTGACCACAATACTGTCTGGTTTCAAATAAGCATTGGGGGAGTGGGGTGAGATCTGGGACACTGGCAGTGAGACTTTGGGAGCAGACTTTATGGGCATGGGAAATATTCTCAGGATCACTTGAAGGATTACCTCAACAACAAGTGTGGAAAGGAGATGGGAGGTCATAAAACGGGACTTCATGAGGCAGTCAGGATCTGACGCTAAGTTGAAACATAAGGAGCGAGGTCACATAAACCATGCTGGTGGTCAGGAGGTCCAGGTAGCAGTCAGAGAAAAGAAGGCGGCTTACAAAAATATAAAACAACAAGAGGATAGGGATAAGGAAATGTACCAGCTTGCATCTAGAAAAGTCACCCTTATGGTGAGGGAGCAAAGTCCAGTAAAGAGCATCGGCTGGCACAGGGATACATGGAGGGGAAAAGGGGTTCTTCCGGTACATTGGGGAGCGGAGAAAAACTAAGGGCCATCTCAGCAGATTGAGATCAGAAGGAGGGTGGGTGGAAGAGGCGAGGGACCAGGCAGAGGTATTTAACGAGTACTTTGCCTCTGTGTTCACTAGGGAAGGGGATGGGATATCTACAAAGCAAGGCACAAAGGGGATAGAAGCGGCAGGGAGTGGGATCAGGGGAGCAGCAGAAATGGAGCAAAAGGGAGGGAAAGGTACCCCAGGGGTGTCGCATCTGGATAAGGATAAAAAGACCAGTAAGGTGGAGGGGACGGATGATGCCATCCCCACCAAAAGGGTGTGGTTTGCCCTCAAGGCCCTAAAGAAAGACAAATCTCCTGGGCCGGATGGCATTCATCCGAGAGTACTATGGGAATTGGCGGACATACTGGCTGCACCCTGGCCAGACTTTTCAACAGGTCACTTGAGACAGGAGGGTACCACAAAGGATTGGCGAGAGAGCATGTGGTACCAATCCATAAAGGGGTCGAAGGAAGTACCAGGAAACTATAGACCCATCAGTTTAACCTCGGTGGTGGGAAAATTAATGGAGAGTATACTAAAGGAACGATTGGGGTTTACTTGGAGGTGGGGGAGGTCTGGATAGTCGGCAGCATGGGTTTGTGCAGGTAGATCATGTCAAACCAGCCTTGTAGAGTTCTATGAATGGGTAACATCAGAACTGGATAAGGGGGTAAGCCTGTGGATGTATTATTCTTGGACTTCAGCAAGGCGTTTGACTCTGTCCCCACAATGGTCTGGTGGAGAAACTGATGGGGTTAGGAGTAGGCCCTTTGATGGTCAGATGGATTGAAAACTGGCTAGCTGGACGCACTCAGAGAGTAGTGGTCTGTGGGAGCTCTCGAACCCTAGAGAGGTAGTAGTAGGGTACCACAGGGCTCGGTCCTGGGTCCAATCCTGTTTAATGCATACATATCAGACATCAGGATGGTATAGGGTGTGAAATGAGTCTCTTCATGATGACTCCAAGATGGGAGCAGTAGTTGAGGGAGAAGGGGAGGTTGGCCCTGCAAGAGGACCTGGACACCCTGGAAGCTGGGCTCACACATGGAAATTAAATTTCAATATCACCAAGTGCAAGGTGTTGCATCTTGGTCGGGAACTCTAAACACAGGTACACCCTGGGAGGGAGGTGCTGGAAGCCTCAACAGGGAAAAAGACCTAGGGGTCATGGTGGATACATGTATGAATAACACTGAGCAGTGCAGGAGAGCAGCTAAGGCAAACAGGATGTTGGGATGCATGCAAGAGGGGATCACCTCTAGGAGCAAGGAAGTGATTCTGCCACTGTACAATGGACTGGTTAGACCACACCTTGAGTACTGTGTACAGTACTGGAGACCACATTAAGAGGGACATACAGCTCCTGGAGAGGGTACAGAGGAGGGCAACAAAAGATGATCGAGGGCTAGGGATTTGACTTACGAGGACAGACTTGAGGAGCTCTGCCTGTTTTCATTGGGAGGAGAGAGAGGGGGACATGATTGAGGTCTTCAAGTACCTCAAGGAATAAATAGGGTAAACATGGAGGGATCTTTAGACTAAAGCAGGGAGGCATCACCAGAGGGCATGGTTTGAAGTTGGAAGGTGGAAGGGTGAGGGGAAAGAGGAGGAGGTTTTCACTGAGAGGGTGGTGGACCCTTGGAATGCTCTGCCTGGTGAGCTGGTTCAGAGATCCACAGTGGAGAGCTTTAAGAAAAGGGTGGGACAGACACAGAAAGTGGATGTATCAGATGATGGCCTGTCCGGGGTGGGGATGGATGATAGGGGTTTCTGGAGCACAAGGGATGGGAGGGTCTCGGCACCCAACTAAGGATCTAGGTTCGAGCAGACTTGATAGACCATAAGGCCTAATCTGCTGGCAAATAGTATGTTAGTATGTTAGTATGTAAGCAAACTGCAGCTGCTAGACTGGGTTTCTGAAAAGCTAAAAGATATACAAGAATATATAAAAAAAAGATAAAAATTTGTCATACCTTTTCGTCACTTCACCACTACTACCAGAAGGCCACAAAATTCATAGCGTACACAGTGTTCGAACAGTCAAGTTTTTTATGTCAATTAACTATGATGAAATAAAATACGAACATATGAAATTTGCCAGCAGATAAAGGCATAGAGGTCTATCAAGTCTGCTTGAATGTGCAGCTAGCACCCCTTATTTTGCAGCTGCCCCTCCCTTCCAGCCTTCCCCTTCATTAACCCTCCCTTGTCCTGTCCCATCCTCATTTGAAGCAGTCCACTGTTCTACTGCATACCACTTCTGCAGCAACGTATTCACCAGCCACCACCCTCTCTGTAAAAAGTGTCTCCTCATCTCCCTCCTGAACCTTCCTCATTCCAGTCTCATATCATGGCCCCTGGTGGCCCTCCCCTCCCTTACTTTAAACAGCCCCTCTGTACCCATCTTGTTTATTCCTTTCATGTATTTAAAGGTTTCAATCATGTCACCCCTGTCTCTCCTCTCCTCCAGTGAGTACATGTTCAACTCCTTCAACCTCCTCTCATATGATAAGTTCCCCAGCCCCTTGATCATCTTTGTCACCCTGCGCTGCACCCCCTCCAGTAACTTAATGTCCCTCTTCAGATACGGATGCCAGTACTGCATGCAGTACTCCAGGTATAGTCTAACTAATGACCTATACAGTGGCAGAATCACCTCCTCCCTCCTCAAGGATATACCCTTGCAATACAACCCAGCATTTTGTTGGCCTTTGCAGCTGCCTTCCTACATTGTGCGAGTTGTTCATTGACCCTTTAATGAGCACACCCAGATCCTTCTCCTCCTCTGTCTGGGCTAGCTGCACTCCCCCTAGCTGGTAACTCCTTCTTGGGTTCTTCATCCCAAAATGCAGCACCTTGCACTTTTTGGCATTAAACCCCAGTTGCCAGGTGTCTGACCAGGTTTCAAGCTTTGCCAGATCATCCTGCAACCCCTGCCATCCCTCTAGGTCATCCACCACCGCGCCAACCTTGGTATCATCAGCAGACAGACTGATCTTGCTCTTGATGTCCCATGATTTGTCTGCAATGAATATCCCAAACAACACTGGTCCCAACACTGAGACCTGTGGGACATCACTCGTCACTGCCCTTGGGTGTGAGAGCTCCCCACCCACCACCACCCTCTGTTGCCTTCCCTGCAGCCAGTTTCCTACCCATCTCACTAGCTTTGCACCCGCCCCTGTGCCTACTAACTTCCTTCCCAGCCTTCCATGTGGCACCGAGTCGAATGCCTTACTGAAGTCCAGATACAGGACATCCACTGCATGGCCCCTGTCCAGTTGCCTAGTTACCCAGTCCTTAGAACTCGACCAGCTTGGTTTGGCAGATCTGCCATGTGTGAATACATGCTGTCTGCTGTCCTGTAGTCCTTTGGCCTCTAGGAGGGCCACCAGCTCTCCTTCAGGATATTCTCCATTAGCTTACCCACGATGGATGTGAGGCTCACTGGTCTGTAGTTTCCCGGTTCATCCTTGGGGCCACTCTTGTGGAGGGGCACCACATGAGCCATCCTCCAGCCCTGAGGTACACACCCCGAATGTAGTGAGGCATTAAATAGGTCTGCCAAAGGTCCTGCAAGGACCTCTGCCAGCTCCTTCAGTACCCTGGGGTGGATGCCATCTGGGCCTGGTGCCTTGTCCACCCTTAGTGCCTTCAAACCCTCTCAAACTCTGTCCTCCATGATTTCCCCATCTGTCACCACTTCCCCCCTGCTTCTGCCATTTCTCCCACCTTGGGTGTCACCCCCCTCTTCTCTTTAGTAAATACTGAGCAGAAGTACTCATTTAGTGCTTCCGTCTTATCATACCCTGCTTCCACCCAACCCCCCTCCTTCCTAATCCTTACTATGTGGTCCTTACAGCTCCTTTTCTCCCTGATGTACTTGAAGTCCTTCTCCCCCTTCTTAATGCCTTGTGCCAGCCTGAGTTCCATAGATGCTTTGGCTACCCTTACTGCCCTTGTCACCTCCTTCGATTCTGTCAAGTACTCCTCTCTGTCCTCCCCTCCCTGTTTTCTTGTACTTCCTAAAGGCAGCTCTTTTCCTCCTTACCTTTTCCATGACCTCCTTGCTCAACCAGCTCAGTTTCTTAGCCCTAGCCTTCTTGCTCTGGGCTTTGCAGCAGGTTTTGGTTGCCTCCAGTATCCCCAGCTTTATGAGCTCCCACCTCTGGTTCATATCCATACTAGATTGAATTCTGGCCAGGTACCCTTTTACCACTTCCCCCATCCTCCCAAAGTTGGCCCTCCTGAAGTCCAGCACTCTTGTGCCAGATTCCACTCCTTCCTTGCCCATATCCAATGTGAGCCATACTGAGTGGTGGCCACTCCCTGACAGCGGTTTCTCCACTGTAAGTTCTCTCACAAAGTCCCCATTTGCCAGCACAAGGTAAAGGGTATTCCCTAACCTGGTTGGTTCACTGACCATTTGCAGCAGGAAGCTGTCCTGGAAGGCATCCAGCAGTACCTGCTCCCTTCTGTTCCTGGTTGTTGGGGTGCCCAGTCCACTCCTGGCATGTTGAAGTCCCCACAATCACCACACTACCCTTCTCACAGGTCCTCCTGATCTGTCCCGCTAGTTCCTGTCTAACTCCTCCGTCTGAGATGGTGGCCTGTACACCCTCCCATTCTAAGAATCTATTCTTGGAATCCTGGATTTGCACCCCAAGTGACTCCGTACTACCCTCCTCCCCTTCCTCCCTTACACACTTCAGTCCTTCCTTCACATATAGTGCCACCCCCCCCTTTCCCAATCACCCTGTCCCTACAAAATAACCTGTACCCTGGTATAGACAGGTTCCAGTCATTATATTGGGTGGCCCATGTTTCCATGATGGCTACAATGTCCACCTCTCCCTCTGCCATGAGAACCTGTAACTCTGCAGTTTTTCTCCCAAGGCTCCTAGCATTAAGGGTAACCACCTTCCACCCTTTCCCCCCCTCCCTATACTGCCCTCCTTTCCTAGCATCACCAATAGTACTTGCCATTTGTCCTTTGTCACTGTTATGGGGGGTAAGCTCATATGGTTTCCCAACCTGTTGTCTCTGCATATCTCGTCCCCGACTGCCACTCCCCACTCCTAGTTTAAATTCCCAACTTCCTCTATATACTCTTCCATCCTCTGTTTCAACACTTTCTTTCCCTCCTCACTCAAGTGTAGCCTGTCCTTGGCATAGAGACTACTGTCCTCCCAGGTCCCTCCCCACCCCCCACAGCCCATACCCTTTAGCACAACACCAGGTTCTTAGCCATCTGTTAAATTCCTCTATTCTCAGCTTTCTTGTTGTGCTTGCCTTTGGCACTGGAAGAATCTCAGAAAAAGTTACTGATCTTCCTGCCCCCTCACATAATTGTGCTAGTTCCTCAAACCTCCTCTGGACTATATCTACTGTCTTGTCAGCCAGGTCATTTGTCCCAAGATGTATAATTAAATGAGGCTTGTCCCTACCCCTTCTAGCATATTTCAAAACAGACTGTCCCACCCTTTCCGCTGTCATTCCTGGCATGGCCTCCACCCAAATGCGACTATGCCTCTCCCTCTTGCTACCCCACCTAACTCCTCTTAGTATCGAGTCCCCCAGCACTAAGATTCCACCCCTCTTACTCCCTGCTTGCTTCCATTCATCTCCCTCTCTCATTTCCAGCTCCTCTTCTTCCTCCTGCACATTATTTCCCCCTTTTACCCCTGTTGCAATTCTCCCAGCAGAACTTCCCCCGCTCCAGTTTGGTCCAGGCATTTATCAATTTCTCCTCTAATTTCATCATTTCCCTCCTCCACTTTCTTCCTCTCTAGCAGTGCACAGCTGTTTTCTGAAGATCCTTCACAAATGCCCACTCCCTCTCTCTTCATAGTAACCTATTCTTTCCTTTCCACTCCATGACTTTTGCCACTTCTTCGCCTCCCCTCACAAGTCCCTATCTCCTCCTTCCTTTTGTCTTTTGTCTCCTGACCTGGTTTCCCTAGCAATCGTTCTTCCTGGCCTGGGCCCCTTTGTCTCTGCTTCCCTTCTTCTGACCCTCTCCTCACCACTGTTGGCTTAAATCGCCCTCCCTCATCTCCCCTTCTTCCTCCCTCCAGTATTGGGCTAAACCCACCCCCAATCTGCCTTGTCTGTCTTAGTTCCTCCTGCAGACCCTCAATCTCCTTTCTAAGTTTTTCTATGTGGTTGCACACTAAACATCCTCCCACACTCCAGGCAATGTTTAGAAAGATTGGTGCACCGCAGTTGTTGCAGCCTACCACCCTACCCATTGCTGTCGTTGCCCACCAGTGACCCCCACCTTTCCAGATGCAGGATACCAAACACTCCCAAGTCTCCCTCTCTCCCTCTATCAGTGCAAAACATTTTCTTTATTTCCCTTACCTCATTTGTTGCACACATTTAGATATATTGCACAACTGCTTTTTATATTCCTATCCTTCCTATCCACACTCAAACTTTGCAGCTATTGAAGCCAGCAACAATGAATCACAATTCTACTCAAAGCCCCCAAAATAGGTTTGCTACCCAAAGAAACAGGACTCTAATTCAAACAGCTTCACCAACAACACATCAAAATAGGCTTGGAATTAGAAGATATAGGTCTCCAATTCAAAGAAACAGACACAGTTAAATTACACCAATTATGTTTTAAAACAGAAGAAATAGGCCTCTACAAATGCAGCCTGCCACACAGTGAACCAAACAAATGAGCCCACTTATAGCTACCAAAACAGGTTTCAAAATTCCAACAGCCCTAAACAATACCCTGCTAGCCCCTTAGTAGTAAGAAAGAAATAACATTCTACCAAGTAGAATCCACAAAAAACAATGTAAAACAAGAAGCTACTGTACTGTAGATCTGATCCTGTCCCCCTTCTAGTTCCTTCTGAGACGCCAAAGCACTGACTCCACACCTGATTCAGCTCTGCCTCCCTACTGAGTGAGACCTGGCCAGACCATTAGCACCCTTCCCCCACTGTGCACACTGTGCCTATCTATGTCTGATTGCCTTCTCCAAAACAGTGTGTTTTTTGGGAAAAAGCTGTAAAAAGAAATAATTACTTAGAATCAGCCTAAAGCCCAGGGGCTAAAAACAAAATGCATTCTCAGGCTTCTTTGGGAAAAAAACAAAAAAGTAGCAGATAGGCTGACTTTTTGCTCCAACCGTCGGCCACAAAAGATAAACAAGTCAGGAATCTATAAAAGCTGTATAAATCCCTTTTTGGCTGCAATAGAAAAAAAAAGATCTCTAGAATTGTCTTTTAGTTTTATTTTGCCTGACAAATAGTCAGAAGGCAGATAATCAGCTGTTGTTCTGCATTCTGTGTGGTTGCCTTCAGTATGGTGATTTACTAAGCAGGATGCCTATGCATGCACAGATAAGTGTGGGGCCCCACTGTCACATGATCAAAAGCCCAACAACTTTGATATTTAAAAGTAGAACAAGGAATTAAAAAAAAAAAATAAGCAATTTTATATGAAAACATGTGAGGTGCTAAAAGAAAGGGAAGGTTCCTAAAATAAGAATCTATATTACTTTGTTAGATGAAGGAACATAAAATGGATTTGTAGCAGTCCATTTAATATCAAACAAGAAGTGCTGGGAGAAAATAAGTACTTTCCCTTAAGTCAAGAATCTTCAGAGGTCCTTAATAAAATGCTATAGCGCACTTTAAGCACAATAGGTGTCCCTCTCAGTTGTTTTTTCAGTCACCTCCTTATAACTAATTCAGGTCTAGACTTCTTCTTTTTATTTTCTTGACTCTTGACTCATCAGATTTTCTCTGGCAACAGCCCTCTGCAGGGCCCCCCACCTTCAGGGTTCATAGGACAGGCATCAGCCACCACTGATTCCAGGACCTGTGAATATAGAAAGCAGCAGCAGGAGAAAGCTAAATGAAAATAAAAAACAGCCGCACAAGTCATACTGGAAAGAAAACTAGAAATAATATTTTTCTTCTATAAAGGATGCAGGCAATGGTGGCATACCTATAATAAAATAAAATTTGCCTTCTAGCTCTCCTGCTCTCTGAGCTTCTCCACAACTCAGCAGCTTTAGGCAGCTATCCCAGCAGTTCCCCTATCTGCCAGTAAACTAATCATACCCTGAATTCCCACAATGTCACAGATGAAAATTTTGAAGAGTACAGGTTCAAGGACCAACCTCTAAGGCACCCCGTGTCACCTTTCTGACCACCAATTTTCTCCTGTTCTCCACCACCTCCTGAGTGTTAGGTCCCCAACCAGTTACTGATCCATTTTATCAAACTGTTCCTCACACCCACGCTCCTTAGCTTTTTCAACTACCTCCTATGTGGGACTAAGTCGAAGCAGTTGCTGAAATCAATGTATGACATATTGAAATCCTAACCCCTATCCAAGGCTTGGGTTACTATATTGAAAAACTGTATATGTTTTTTTTTTTTTTACATGATCTCCCCCTTGAAAAGCAATGCTGCCTCTTGTCCTGCACTCTCTTACTCTACAGGTATTCCAGCATCCACTCTTTTGATAATCCCGATTAGTTTCCTTAATATAGATATCAGACATACTGGCCTGTAGTTGCCTGGATCCCCTTTATCCCCTCCCTTGTGAAGTGGTATCACATGCATTTTCCTAAACTTCCTCCAAACTACTTCAGTGATTAGGGAACAATTAAAACAGGCCAGCTAGCTGCCCTGTCTGAGCCTCCACCACACCACATTGGGTAGGCAGTATAGTGTAGTGGTTAAGAGCAGTGAGCTGTAAACCTGAAGAACTGGCTTTGCATTCCACAGCCATCACTTGCATACTGCTTGATCATGAACAAATCACTAAACTTCCCCATGCTCCAAGGATTCTCCTGGAAACAAGCCTCAGTTTAGTGTTTCTTTCAGAGAGACTTCTGGAGACTGCAGTGCTGCTCCATCTGCGCACACCTCTCTGGGCTGAGGGAGAAGGAGGATGCTAGACTCCAAGATGAGTTGGCTAGGATTCAGGGGACCTCTTTCCCACACTAGGGGCCATTAAATCAGTCACTTTTACCTCAGAGGATGCCAGGGAGGAGGAATGGCTGAACTATAGTGAGCCCTGTAAAGGGGGAGTGTTGGGACAGAGCCACATTCCTCAACCGGTATCACTGCATAATTCCTATGTCAATCTGGCAGGATGGGACAGCTGGCAGAAAGCACCTGTGGAAGTGACATGGGAGGATGTGGGGACCTTCCATACTGGAGAACCCAAGGAAGGTGGTAGAGGACCCCAGAGGAAGAGGACAAGGAGAAAACAAAATCTGATGGGGGACTCAATTGTGATGGGGATAGATTTGGGAATAGGAAAGGGGGGAGAGGCAGGTTAGCTGCCTACCCAGTGCTTGGCCCTGAGGGCTGGGAAGTGGGTCCTGAGAATTGCTTGGGCAGCAAGATGGGAGGGAGAACTAGATGCAGTTGTCCACCTGTGGACTAATGGTAGTGCTAGGTATGGGTCTGGGATGGTTCAGGGGGAGTTTAGGGAGCTGGAGAGGGGTCTTAAACAAGTAGCTCATTCAGTGGTTTTCCCTGAGGTGTGCCTCTCTTCCACAGGACAAAGGAGAGGGATCTCTGACCAAGAGCTTCAACTCATGGCTGAAGGAATGGTGTAGACAGTAAGAGTCTAGCTGCACTGGGGAATAGGGACCCACCCAGGAAGATAAGAGCCTATACAGGGATGATGGTCTGCATCCAAATGGGAGGGAAACAGCAGTCCTCAGTGGAATGTTTAAATGTTAATTCAATGAACATTTAAACTAGCTGAGAAGGGTGGCAGAAGGAATCAGGGAGGCAGAGACTGCCCTACCCCCACAGGCTAAAGTAGAGAATAAGGAGAATCCCAGGGGAGAGGGGGATGAAGACTAAAAGCTAGAATTGAAGAGCTGGGGTAAGAGCTACTTGCAAATGGGAGCTCGCTTACAGCAGGCTTGATATTTTACACCTTGAGAGCACTTTGAAATGATCTGCTTATCTGTTTGAAGCAACCACAGTTAGGACTAATAGATAATAATTACAACAGTATAGCAGACTCCATCATCTTGCTGTTTTGTTTACCTAAAGTTGCATACATACACGTTGGACTATACACTGTTCAGGAATAACATGGTGGGAAGGAAAGGAGGGGGTGTGGTGCCTTCTTTTATTTATTTATTTATTTTATTTATTTACTCAATCTAGGATTACAAGTACCTTTGAGCACCAAGCAACTCATTTACAAAGGTTCCACGTCAATAGCGGGGTACAGATCCATAATGGAAAACAGACTGGTTTCACAAACAATTAAGCAATTTGTATTATAAAATACAGAATAAGAGAACAGCAAATAAATACACATTAGTTTAGCACGTGATTCAAGGCAGGGAGTGAGAAGAGGAAGGAACTAGGAGGGGAGCCTGATCAAGGAAGGGGAGAGCAACCAGGCGGCATTGTCAAGTAGCAGAGGATAGTAAGGACGAAAGCAAGGAAGACAGTTGGGGGAGAAAAGAGGGCGAAGGAGGCAGGAAGGGAGAGGAAAGTGAGAGGGCTAGACAAGTAGAGAGAACAGTGGAAGAATGGTTGGGGGGGTGAGGTCCCGGGAAGAGAGACAAGGATGTTAAGTGGTGCAATCACAGGAGTTCTCAGTTAGGATGTGCTGACAAAGTTTGAGTTTGAATTCACCAAGACTAGTAAGGTTAGCCAAACCATTGTGGAGGCCATTTAACCAGCATGGCGCTTTGATACAAAAGGAGCATTGGTATTGGGCGGTCCAGTACATCGAGACTAGTAGGAGTGTGGAACATGAGATGCGTGTATGTTGGGTCTTGGAGGATTTGTGAAGTAAGCATCCTAATCCCGAAGGCATGAGTCCAAGGAGAATCTTTTTGGCAAGTAAGCAGGTATGGTCTTTAATTCTCCCATGCAAGTTGAGCCACCCAGCCTGCATATAGACATCACAGGTGTGGGTGAGGGGTGGTACACCAATTAGGAGTCTACAGGCCTTGTTTAGTGCCACAGTGAGCCTTTTGAGTGCAGTGGTGGAAGAAGTTCTGTAAATAACAAGGCCATAGTCAATTAAGGAGAGCACCGAGCTGTGGACAGCAAGATTTAGGGCTTCAGGTGTTAGAGACTTTCTCAGTTGATAGAGAAGCCCAATCCTGGTATTGATGGCTCTGGCAACATTTTCGATGTGCAGTGAATAGGTGAGGTGTCTATCAAGGGTAACCCCTAGGTACTTGAAGTGCTGTATTTGTTCAAGGGGGTCACCTTGGGAATTTTGAATGGTAAGAGCATGCTCTTTATGTCAACTGTGGGCTGAGGAGAACAACAGGACTTTTGTCTTCATGTAATTTAATACTAGTTTCTGGTTGCAGAACCAGTGCTCAACTTCTGTGAAGCCCTTTTGAAGGTTACTTTCAAGGAGGTAAGGGTAAGGGTGGTTTGCAAAAATGACAGCATCATCTGCGTAGAGCAGTGTTCGCTGGTGGCAGGCAGTCAGTAGATTGTTAAGGAAGATGCTGAAAAGGAGCGGACCCAGGATTGAGCCCTTGGGTACCCCAGACCGAACAGGCTTCTGGTCAGAGATAGCACTGGAAATCTTCACACGTTGAGATCTGTCCCCAAGATAGCTTCTAAACCAGGGCAGTGTATCAGGGGAGAGACCAGTTTGTGAGAGTTGTTTAAGGAGGAGTTGGTGATTAACCATGTCGAAGGCCTTGGTTAAGTCTATAAAGACTACACCCACAAGACTGCCTTGATCAATAGATTGCTGGATGAAGCTGGTGAATTTTAAGAGTGCAGTGGTGGTGCTGTGCCCTTTCCGAAAGCCATGCTGTTGTTCACACGGTATGGAGTATCTATCGAGGTAGTCTACAAGTTGGATGGCAACAATACGTTCAAGTATTTTAGAGAGGGGTGGGAGGATTGATATAGGCCTATAGTTGCTGTGTAGTGCACGGTCTCCAGATTTGTGAACTGGGGTAACAATGGCTGTTTTCCATACCTGCGGAAATTGTGAGAGGGTTAGAGAGAGAGAGGTTAAGTAATTTAGTAATAGGTGGAAGTACTTCCTCCGTGGTGAGTGCGATTAGCCTGCGGTCTACAGAGTCACCACTGTGCCTGGACTTGCCCAGTACATTCTTTAGTAGTTTCCTGACCTGGGCCACTGAGACACATTTAAAGTAGAAGGGGGGGTGATGATTTGTCTTGGTCTCAGGATGATGTGCTGCCATTAAGGTGGTATCGTCAAAGAAGTCTTGTGGTAGTACACTACTTAGGTCAGTGAAGACATCATTAAAGGTATTCGCTATTGTGAGTGGGTCAAGTATGGGGGTACCATCAAGGTTTAACATCGAAGGGGCCTTTGTTGGGTTTTTCCCCAGAACGTCATTGATATTTGCCCAGAATTTCCTGCTGTCGCCCCAGGTATTGGTAAGTTGTTCCTTGTGGTGATTGCTTCTTGCTTTATGGATTTCCCAAATGCAGGAGTTTCTTGCAGCTTTATAGGCTTGCCAGTCCTGTAACTTGCCAGAAGATTTAGCATAGTACCAGAGGTGGTCCTTCTGTTTCATGCTGTCTATCAGCCCAGGAGTAATCCAGGGATGAACACTGCCATGCACCTTCATTTTCTTGAGGGGTGCGTGAACATCACAGGCAGCATTGAACATAGTGATAAAATGTTGGAGCAATACATTAATGTCTGTAGAGGAGTCAAGTAGCGACCAGTCCTGACAGCGCAAGTGTTATTTTAGGAGTTCCAGGTGGCCATGTCTTAGCACTCTGTTGTACATAGTTAGAGGTGATGGGGCATGGAATTTGTTGGTCCAATTGCAAGTAACAGGGGACTGGAGAGAAAGCATAAAAGCGATGGCTATACAGGGAATACAGGGGGAGGCAGAGGTACTATGGGTCACCCTGGAGATGGGGAAGGAAACCTCTATTTGCACAGGAGTAATCTTCAAACCTCCAGCATGGAGGGGTTAGATAAGGTACCGGTGGAGGAACTGGGTCTAAACAGTACTGGTCAGAACAGTGCATGCAAGGTGCGTGCATCAAAAACAATGCCAAATTTCTTTTTGTGGGGGATGAAGCCCCCCACACCCTCCCAGCACTGGGGGGCTCTGCCCCCCACACCCCCTGGACTACTGGATTCTCACTCTGGGGAGAGCAGATTGTGGGGTAAGTTAAAATATGTGGGGCCATGGAAACACTGTTTCCATAGCCCCCCAAAAACAAAGTCACAAAGCTACCAAAGTGCAGGAAACCAGGATTAGAACCCTGGTATCCTCATTGCCGACTGAGCTGTTCCATGCCTCAGAGCTGCACACCACAGGAGCAGCTCGGGCAGTGACCGGATCACTGGTGTCCTTGTCCTTTTTCAGGACTCCAGACAGTGACCAGGGGAGTGCTTATAGCAAGAGCTGTAAATCCCTGGTTGCTGTCCTTTTCAGCACTTACCAGACTAGCTCCTTATAGTGCAGCACTATTCTGGTAACACTAATCTAATTGGGTACCCTGGTGGAAGCCATTGGGGGGATGGCAGAAAAGGGGGAGGTGCTACTGATGGAGGACTTCAACCTGCCAGATGTAGATTGGAGCCTCCTAGCAGCTGCTTCAGCTAGAAGCAGAGACATCCTGCACTCTCTGCAAGGGGTGTTTCTTAGTCAGTGAACCCCCTCATGGTGGGGCAATATTGGACTAGGTACTCACTAACAGGGACCAGTACTGCAGATGTCAAGGTAGAAGGCTAGCTGGGAACAATGATCACTATACAGTGTGGTTCAGTTAAGGTTCAGTAAATAATGGCTGCTGAACTGAACCACACAAAGGTGATGGTCATGTACTTCAGGAGGACAGATTATATAAAAATGGCTGAATGCCTCAGGGATCACTTGGTGGAGGTATGGCATTGGTGGGGTGGAGGAACAAGGGGCTACACTAAAAGGGAGCATAGTAAATGCAACAAACCTCTGTGTCAGACAAGTGAAAAAAAGCAAGAGGAATAAGAGACAGCAAGGGTTTATAAATGATATGGTCGAGAAGGTAAAGATAGAAGGAATAAGGAGACACAGAGGGAGGAAGATAGGGAGATGTGTCAGGGGAACAGAGGGAAGCAGAGAAAGTAGTAAGAAGTACAAAGGTGCAAATGGAAAAGATAGTAACTCAGGAGGTAAGGAATGTGCAATTCTGTAGGCCGCACCTTTGTGAGGATATTGACAGGGTGGACTCAGCCCAGAGAAGGGTGACTAAGATGGTAAAGGGCTTGCACCAGAAAACATATGAGGAGAGACTGAAAGACCTCAATATGTACTGGCTGGAGGAGAGGCAGAATCAGAAGGACATGATAGAAGCATTCACATACCTTAAGGGCATTAACAAAGTGCAGGGGTGCAGGGGGAAACATCTTCCAATATAAGAGATGTACAAGAATCAGGGGGAATGATATGAAATTGGAAATTGGCAGGCTGAGGGGAAATGTGAGGAGGTTTTTCTTCACAGAGAGGGTGGCAGACATGTGGAATAGACTGCCACAGGTGGTGGTGGTGAGCACAGTGGAGGGTTTTAAACATTCATGGGACAAACATAAGGGTACCTTGGAGGTGGGAAGGAGGGGTGAAAAGCCATTGACCATGTAGGGACACAGGCAACAAACTAGTGTAGTGCTTTCAGGCAGACTGGATGGGCCTGATGGTCCTTTATCTGCCAACAATTTCTATGTTTCTATGAAAGGGGACAAGAAATGTTTAGGTATGCAACTCAAAACAGGAAGAGCAGGGGTGATACTGTAATGTTAAAAAGGGTAGGGGAAACTGTGCAGAGGGGTACCAAGAAAGGCAGATATCCAGAACAAATACTTCTGTTCAGTGTTCACAGAGGAAGGAGATGGGGAGGGGCCACAAAAAAGTAACAGAAGCATTGGTAGGATGGAGGTAGACAACTGTTCTTTTTTGGAGGTGAGATTCCTGAAGGGACTCACTAATCTGAAGGTGAACAAAACAATGGGGCCAGATGGGGTGCATCCAAGGGTATTGAGGGAGCTCATAAAATACTGGCTCCACCTCTGACAGTTCTGATTAACAACTCACTGGAAACAGGACTGCTTCCAGAGGACTGGAGGAGGCAGACATAGTCCAACTACACAAAAATTATTTCAGGGAGGAGTCTGGCAATAATAGCTAAGTCAACCTGACATTGGTGGTGGGAGCTATAATGGAATCACTGCTGAAGGAAAGGATTGTGGAATGTCTTGAATCCAGTGGAACAGAAGACCTGAGACAGCATGGTTTCACATAGGGGAGGTCAAGTCAAATGAATCGGATAGATTTCTTTAAGTGGCTGACAAAGGATTTAGATCAGGGTGGAGCAGTGGATGTGGCTTACCTAGATTTCAGTAAGGATTTCTACACAGTTCTGCATAGGAGACCAGTAAGCAAGCTAGGCAGCTTTGGAGTGGGAGAAAATGTGGTAAACTGGATAAGAAATCAGTTAGGGGATAGGTGACAGAGGGTGGTGATAAATGGAGTTGACTCTGAGGAATGGAGGGTGACCACTGGGGTGCCTCAGGGATCAGTGCTGGGACCGGTCCTCCTTAATATCTTTATAAGGGACATTGCAGAGGAGTAGAAAGGGAAAGTCTGCTTCTTTGTGGATGACACCAAAATCTGCAATAGGGTGGACACTCTGGTGGGTGGAAAGGGTAAGCAGAGACCTGAGAAAACAAGAGGAGTCGTCAAGGGTATGTCAAGGGTATGTCAGCTGGGTTTCAATGTGAAAAAGTGCAAAGTAATGAACTTAAGGCACAGAAATCCAGAGGAGTACAAAATATGTGGAGCGGTACTGATGACCACAAAACAGGAAAAAAACCTTAAGGTAATTATATCTGATGACCTAAAGAAGGCAATGCAGTGTGACAAGACATTTGGGAGAGCTAGTGGGATGCTAGGGTACATAGGGAGGGGCATCACCAGCAGAAAGAGGGAGGTGGTGTTGTCTCTGTATGGATCACTGGTAAGACCACACATAAAGTACTGTATCCAGTTCTGGAGATCACATCTCAGGAAGAACATAAAAAAAGTAGAGACGGTCCAGGGGAGAGCAACTAAAATGGTGCAGGGTCTGCACCAAAAGCCCTATTAGGAGAGGCTAATGGACCTTAATATGTACACCCTGGAACAGAGGAGGGAGAGGGGGGATATGATAGAGAACATTAAATATCTTGCAAGGCTAAATAACGTACAGGAGGGAAGTATTTTTTAAAAGAAAAGGTGTTCAAGAAAAAGGGAACATGCTATAAAGCTGGAGGAGGATAGATTCAGGAGAGATGTGACAAAGTACGTCTTCACAGAAAGGGTTGTAGATTTCTGGAGTAGCCTTCCAGCTGAGGTGATGGGGGTGAAAACTGTGGTGGGCTTCAAGAATGCATGGATTAAGTACAAGGGAATTATAGTGGAAAGAATTGGGGAAGGAGAGGAAGTGCTGTAGATTGAGTACATGGGCAGACTAGTTGGGCCAATAGGTCCTTATCTGCTATCAAAGTCTATGCTTCTGTGTTGTCTGCCCAAAACTGTAAAATAAAAATACAATTTATACTCAAAGATGGAGCTCATCAGGACCGGTGCCTCATTCTTGTTTAGTCCACTTAACCCCTTCAGCACTCTGTCCTCCAAGACTAGGTTTACAACCAGTTCCTGTCTCAGCCTCCTGCTTCTTACCTGTTGGGTGGACCAAACACTCTAGGAGAAGTGCTCCATTTTCCACTAAGAATACTCAGGTGAGGTGTCGGTTCTTGAGGTCTGCCTTGCCAGCATCATCAGTCACCTCCCATACACCTAACTCAGTGTCTTGATGCCCTCCTTCAGTTTCCTCTTCTCACTAATGTATCCGAAGAAGGTTTTTCTGTTTCATCCAACACTATGTGCAATTCTGAGCTCTGCTTTGGCTTTGACCCTCCTCACTGTCACCCCTGTTTTCCTCTGAGAGCTCATGTAGGTTGATCTGCTCTCCACCAGCTGTTCCTTCTTATACATTTTTAAGGCTTTTTCCTGCCTACAGCTTCCATAACCTTCCTGCTGAACCAGTTAGGTCTCTTGTATTTTCTGGCCTTGCCTACTGTTCCCATACAGCTCTGTAAAACCTCCAGGACTGCTTCCTTCATGGCCTAGCACTTGTCCTCAGCCTCTTCCACCTTGCTTACTCCCTTGAGCTGCTCCCCAGTAACCTAGTTATTTATACAAAGTCTCCCTTGTGGGAATCCAAGACCAGAGTCCAGGCCTTGGTGAGGGGTAAGGAAAACTGCACACCATCTCTTAAAGTATCTGTTCCCAAGAGTGCCCTGACATTAACAACATCCAAGGTATGAAGATTAGTGAGTACTAGGTACAGGACAGCTCCCTGCCATGTGCAATCCTTTACATGTGATGTCAGGAAGCATTCTGGAATGTGTCACATAACACCTGGCTGTGACTACTCTTAGCCACTAGAATGGTCCAGTTCACATATTTCATATTTAAATTGCCAACCAGGATTACATTTTACATTGAAGCATCCTCTATTACCTCCCTAAGTAGCTGATACCCAACTTCCAATGTGCTTGGGGGCTGAAAGCGACTCTGGAGATGAAGTGTGATCACTGGGTATGGGAATGCTATCTGAGGGGATATAATGGCATCACTATGTGGCAGAATGACTGGATCCACAACACAGACCAAGAGGTTTGTACAAATATGGCAGTTGCTTTTGGAATGGAGGCCTATTTCCATTGTCAGTTGATGTCATTAACATGGCTGGAGGGAAGAAAGGTTCCTGAAAGATATCACATTCCAGGAAATATTACTAATCCTAATAGCAGTGGTGGTTTAGGGGGCAGTGTTAAGGGACAAGAAGGTTTGGTCTGGAGTGATAATGATGTAGGAGTTGAAAAGCTATTAACAGGCAGTTGGCAATGTCAGGGACAGTCATTAGAGTGGTGCACAAGTTGACTGTACAATGCTGACACTGGAATGTGTAATTAAAGGTATCACATATTGCGGGACATAGCAATACATTATACAATTGCTAGCAGTCTTCCTGGTTTGCAGCCGGACAAATTACAGGCACTAGCACCCAAGTCAGAGGCAGTTTGTACTGAGGTTCAGGCCCCATTGTGGGAGATTTGATTAACCGTACCTAGTGACTTATTTGGAGTGCCTATGCTTCTGGTACCCTGACTGTCAGGCATTCTGAGAGATGGCTGGGTTGTAGGTATAGTGGAGCCTACCAGGATGCAATGCAGTACTTTAGCACTCTGCAGCAAAGTTACTGCAGTAAACAAGGCATTTTAATGGCAGTTAATCCCTTTTTCATGCAATAACCTGAGACACTGCATTACGTCCTAGCAGGCTGCACTGTATGTTGGCTGGTGGCAGTGGTACAGATGGCTCAATTTATTGTGAGATGTTCACAGAAAGCATGACACAGACTTCCATGATGACACACATGGCAGCCATCTCAATGGTAAGTAATCTGCAGGGGAATTAGTACCCATGTCAGTCAGGTGATTAGGAAACATAATACAAGGTTGGTTTAGGAAGTGAGTTAAAATCATTGATAGCCTCCTGCCAGTGTCAGTGGCCTTCCTACGGGAGGTGGAGAAGAGCCTCAGACCAGTATTTTCCCCCCTCTATTTGGGGTAGCCTTACAATTGATGTATTTCAAGGCTTTCAGAGTGGGTGACCTAGAATTGCAGCACAAACGAGCTTCAGGAGAAGAGGTACTACATGCTGATGTGGCAGCTGTGTATTTGGCATGGTCCAAAACTAATCAGGTTGGTAGGGGTACCATGGTGTACATTGCTTTGGGAAATCCTGGAGCACTGTGCTTAGTGTGAAGCATAAAGTTACTCCTGAACATGCGGCTTAACATCACTGGCCCATTTTTAATGTATTGGGATGGTTTGCCAGAGACCAGATACCAAATCATGGTGATAATGAAGAAAACCATATCCTTTATGGGAAAAGATCCTAGGGCATATAACTCCCACTCTTTTAGGATTGGGGGTTACATTAGAGATACTGTAGTAGGAGCAGGATACTCGATGAAAGATATGCAATGCGGTCAGTAGGTGGGGTTCTAACAAATACAAGGCTTACATGAGAAAACTGGAAATTAAGCTATACCCTGTCTGTTCCTCTTCATGTCTGCAATAGACCAGTCAAACTGGAAAACAGTGTGGCTTTGTAACCATTCCTTCATGCCAAACAGAATCTCCCTAATTCCACTACCCAAGGCCCATCATGAGGTTCATGAGTCATAATATCCACCTATTCCCCCGGCCCCCATCACATTCCTTCCCCTACCAGCAGCTGGAAAAAATGTGATCTGTACTAAAGAAAATTGTCCCCCCGTGCAGAGTGCTCTGCTCAGTGTCCATCTCAGTAATGGTGCTAGTGCAAGAATGAATGGTGATATCAACCCCTGACAATTCTGTCCATGTCACCGCAGACCTATTGCCAATAGGAGGGTGCCTATCGTACTACCTCAAGGAATGGAAAAGTATTACCACAGACAAGTGGGTCCTAGAGGTAGCTGAACATGGATTAGCCCTTCAATTTGGACATTTTCCAAAGTTAGGCAAACTCAAAGAATTCCCAGTTCAGAGGTCAAAACACAAACTTCTACTGAAGACAGAAATGAAAAAGCTGCTGCAACTAAATGGAATGAAAAAGGTGCTTGTTTCCCAGCTGTGGCACTGTTTCTTTTTGTGGTACTATACTTGTTTCACTCTGAAAGAAAATGGGGAATGGTGACCCATTCTGGACTTGAAGTTCCTGAATCGATACCTGAAAAAAAAGAAGGGAAACTGCACTGTATGACTGTAGTGCTCACACTGAAAGGAGAAGCAGGCAGCTCACAAGCTGCAGGTAGAGCAATAACTTTTCAGGATGATGCAGTAGTTTGCTGTAACATCTTTATTCCAAAAAGTGGTCAGTGATTATAAAATCAGATAACAGGAACATCTAGAAATTATTCAATATTTCACCGTCACCCAGGACAACCTCGTCAAGAGTATGATCCCCCTCTAGTGGTGCCTATTTATACTCTTCATTTTTAAAGAGATACAGCAGTTAAAAATTGATCTTAATATTTGATACTGCCAGGTGAAGTTACAAAAAGAAGTGCCAATACTAAAAAAGTACAATATGTGAAAAAGGTGTAAAGTGCTCTTGTATATTTAGTTTGAAAATATGAAAAGCACAATATTTAACAATAGATGCCCATATTGCAGATGGAGATTCAGCTTCCATATGGAAGACAATATATGAAATTAATATATAGTTCAATACACAGTGTAAGGAGAATCATTAAAAGAACCAAGTCTGCAGCACTTAATAAAACAAGTTAAATAGTTCACAGTATAAATTCAATATTAATGATTAGAAAAATGTGCTACTTAAAGGGGACAGGAAATCATTTCTAATTGGCAGCCATTTATAAAGTTCTTATTCTCAGAAATGGTACACATTCCCCTAAATTGTCCATATTTAACTCTACATGCATGAGAAGTGGTATGAAAACTTGTATTTTACATTGTTTTGTTATTATGGGTAGCATTCTGTTACAGTTCTCTTCATGGAACCAGCAATTAAAAGTGTGCGTACAGAATGTAAATTTTGAGAAGTTGGCATACAGTAGTTTAAATTCCAAATTACTGGTTCCATCAACAGAACTGTTACAGAATGCTGTCCATAAAAAACAAACAATGCAAAAAACAGTTTTTCATATCACTTTTTATTCAGGTACAGTTAAATATGAATAATTTAGGGGAATTCATATCATTTCTGAGGACAAGAACTTTATTCTGGAGTACTGCGTGCAATTCTGGAGACCCTATCTCTACAAAGACATAGACAGAGTGGAGGCTGTTCAGAGGAGGGCAACCAAAATGGTGCAAGGTCTGCACCAGAAGACATACAAGGAGAGACTAAAGCAGCTTAATATGTATACCCTTGAGGAAAGGAGGGAGGGGGATGATAGAAACTTTCAAGTATCTCAAGGGAATTAACAAAGTACAAGAGTGTAGTATCTTTCAGAAGAAGAGATGTGCAAGAACAAGGGGGCACAATTTGAAGATAGAGGGGGGATGGCTCAGAGGTAATGTTAGAAAGTATTTTTTCACAGAGAGGGTTGTGGATGCATGGAACAGCCTTCCTGAGGAGGTTGTGGAGTCAGGAACAGTGGGAGAATTCAAGAATGCATGGGACAGGCATAAGGCAATTCTAGTGTGGGTAGGAGGAAGTAAGCTGTTGATTAACTAGAATCTGCAGCTTATCCATCAGGTAGGAAAATAGGCAGACTAGGTGGGCCAAGTGATCCTTATCTGCTGTCAAATTCTATGTTTCTATGTTTCTATAAACAGCTGCCAGTTAGAAATGATTTCCTGTGCTCTTTAAAAAAAAACATGAAGTCACATCCAGTATCTCACCCTTGCTTCAAACATTCAGTACCAGACCCTCTGCTTCATTTTTTTTGTCAGCATATCCCCCTATCCCAGCTGAAGCATTCATTGTTTTCAGTAGCCATGAATTTAAACACTTGGGGCTCATTTTTTTCCTTGTTAAGTTTATTGAGAAGCATGTATAAAAATAATTTGTCACATACAAAAAACACTCCACACTGACTGACTAATCACATTAATTTTTAAATGTATAGTATATACTAAAACAATTTTCCTGTATTTTTAAAAGCATCTTATGTGCAAAGGTTAGCTATAGTGAACAGTACCTGTAGGTAATGGTTAAACACCAACTTAAATATTAATACATTGTCCTCATTCCTTTGAGAATTACATACTTAAACACATGGCAATGTAATATTTTTTTTTATTGAAGTCTTGGATACACCTGTGAGCCAATGCTCATTGAGAGGTTCCATGTCAAATATATTAAACAACAAGACAAAAAAAAGACTGAAGACAATTTCCAGATAATATGAGAGTTCTGCAAACAGATAATGAGAGTACTAAACATAATAGGTTCATAAAATCCAAACAGGAACATGTAAGCTGCAGCATTGTATGAAGTACACCTGCATCAGTAGGAGGAGCAGGAGAAGGAAGGGGGAAAGAGGATCAGTGTGGGGAGTGGTAGGGTTTGACTGGGACAGGATAGGGATACAACTGGTGTATAATAGATGTGACACGTTTAATCTCTGATTAACATCACAAATACAAGTATCATAGTTTATTGCTTTAGAGCAGAAGTTCCATACCTGTGATTTGAGATTTATTATATTGAGTCTTAACTTAGCTAAAGCTTTTCTATGGCCCATTTTTTCACAAAACTTAAGATAATAATTATGATTCTTGCCTAGAAATTGTGCCTCCTTATAATAAAACTGCATTTGTGGCATTATGGCTATGCTATTGATATCAGCCATATGTTCATTACTAGACAATCTTTGTTTGGTCAAGAAGTAAAAGTTTCATGAACCAATCACCCACAATGGGTTTAATTAGCAACTCTTGCCAGCATTAAACAGGGAGTCTGTTTGATTCCATAGAACTATTTTCATCCAGTAATCCAAGGCTCTAAAATTTGCCAAGGTTTCTAGTTTGTGCATGTGAGCTTCATGTCTGAGTCTGAGTCAGGGGAGGGGGGGAGGAACCACTAGACTGCCAGGAAATATTATTTTCAATAACAGGACAGTGACTGGGGGGGGGGAGGGACCACTGGACTACCAGGACATAGTATTTATTACCAAGGCATGGCAATCAGCAAGGGGGCAAATGGTACCTCCGCCAACCACTATGGTTGAATGGAGTTAAGAGGAGGTTTTCCTCAGCAGAATTTTTTCCATGTAAGGGAAGCCTGCAAAAGGCCCTTGCATGGAGAAGTGGTTTAGTGAATGGTACTGTGCCAATATGCAGGTCCCCTCACCTTCATTTGCATTGTGGTCCCCCTAGAATGTTGCCCCAATGTAAACACAGTTTGTCGATGCAAACTAGGCTTTTGAGAATATCAGTTTACCACTAAACCCAGTTTGCATGGTGCAAACTGGATTTATGCTGGGGCAACATTTTGTGATTTGGGCCCCTGCAGTTTAGTTAAGAAAATTCTGGTATGACTTTTCTGTGCAACACACAATGAAGTATTAGGTCTATAGTATGAGGGATCAGAGTTGTCACCCTTCTTAAAAAGTGAAACTATTTGCCCTACTTTCCATTGTCCTGGAACAATGTAATATTCATTAATAATTGTAAACAATCTAGCTAACCTCTGTGCCCACCACTGTGGGTCAGCGGCAAAGATTTCAACTGGTATATTATCTACACCTGGTACTTTGTTGTTTCTTCACATTTTTATCACTATTATTACCTCAGATGTTTGTCTGGAGGCCAATGCTCTGTTTCATTGAAGAAAGACTTTACATATTGATCTGACTTAGATAGTGTATCAAAACATTTTAACCAAACATCATGGTGGATGACACCGTCAATGTTATCTATTCTATTAGAAGTACCTAGAGTAACTAGGTTCCAAAACACCTTAGAATTTTTCTTCCTTATGGGTTGCTGAAGCTCTGTCCATAAATGTTTCTTACAATTCTCTTTTTTTTAATTATATGATTATACTCCTTTTTGACCCTCACCCTGAAAAAAATTGGATCCAATTTTTTGGAGATTTCTCTCCCAATGGACCTAAATGCCTTTCTTAGCCACAGACACTGATAATCGAAGCATTTTGATTTAGCATAGAACTGCTTCTTTGACTTTTCTTCTCCACTTGGTTTGTTAAACAGATATTTTGTAAAATGATTATAATCTTGAATACATACCCAAGGATCCATGGGACCATCTACACTTGTGATTGACAAACAAATTACAGAAGGGAATGACTTCCTCAGTATGTACTAGCCCCAACCCCTTATCCCTAAGGTGTTGGTAATGCCTTATTCCTTTTTTTATTAATGATAACCAAATCCCTTGTCAGCTGTATTTCTTTATGTAGATTTGCTTTTACAAACTGAAGACTCTTCATATTAAATGAAACTAGCAATTGGCAGTGATCACCTTCCCATGATTCAGTTATCACCATATTTTTGATCAAAGCAAAAAGAAAACACATCAACAAATTTCAAATATATAACTGTACCCCCTCTTGTAGCTGGATACATTATTTCTCCTTCCAAGGTCTCTGCAGATTCTACCATTTAATAGTCTTAACATATTTCTGTTTGCAAAATCCAATATCAATTTACCTCTTTTAATAACTACAGTACTTTGTCTTTTGAATGTTGAACAGGATTGCCAAAGAATCATCAATTGACCACACGGTGATGTTATTTTCCTGCATATTTCCCACTCTGGCATTAAAGTCTCCTGCTAGTAACATATGTTCTCCAGGACATTTCACAGCCATGTCCAAACTAACTGATTCAAGTCCTTTCATCAGATCCAATTCTGTTTTCATAGGAACCTTGAGCATCAAATATTCATTAATAACCACCAACAGTAGTCTACCTTTTTTAAATAGCCCCACAAGAAGGAGATTTTTGATGGACACCAACATTTTATGCTATCATCAAACTGTACAGTACTAAGCAAAGTCAACAGTCCCCCTCTATTGTGACCATACTGTGATGTTTTGGTTGTCAATTTGTCATGGATAGCACAGCCTTCTAAAAGATCATCAATAACTTTTGCATGCTAAGTTTCTTGAAACAGAATAACCAAGAAACCCGCCAAATTTCTGCAACTATTTTTATCTTGAAATTGCTTATCTTTATCTGCTATATTCAACTGATGCATTGCATAAGATCTTGAGAAGGTTCATTCTCTTGTCATGCTGTAGAATTGAATTCACTAAGTGGAATATCTGCATCTGTGAGACCGTCAGTTAATGACTGCTCACTAACTGGAGAAGAGGTGGCTAGTGCATAAATGGAGCTGGTTTAAGCACTATGCTGTTGTTTTTCTGTTTTCTATATGGTGTTCTACCTCATACATATTTAGCAACCTCTTCTATTCCAGAATCTGCAGTGTCAATTCCAGAAGAATATTCTTTCTCAGGCAGATACATATATTCTGTAATTCTTAATTATTTATTACTCACTTTTGTGACACCGTTTCATTTACTTTTTTGTCATCAGGGTATTACCCTGTCTACTTTCCTTACAATAATGCACCTGGTTATACATATTGTTTATTTCCTGTAATGTGGAATTTATATCTAGTTCTAGATCCTTAAATCCATCAGCATACTTGATTACAAGTTTCCTAATATCTGGATCCTTAAATGATATACAGACCCAGCCCTTAACCTCCTCATTTCTGTATCTGCAGACAGAATATATATGAGTTCAAGAAAATATTTCTCCCATTGTACTTTTACAAATATTGTATGTCATTGTTTATAATGCAAATACATCTGCATTATTCACTTTAGGAAGTCCCCTTATAAATATAGTTGGTAGTAGCTCTCCTCTCCTGATACGTAGTTCTTTGCAATTGCCATCAAGATTACCTTTGTTCTTTTTTGCATTCATATTTCACCTTTGGCCCATGTGACATTGGTTAAACATTTCATCCTGACAAATGCTTACTTTGGGTTTTGTATAACCTTCATTAAATGTTTTATGGGATGTTTTGTTTCCATGTCACAAGGCATTTAACTATATTTTAGATGGTCCATCCTCAAATTCAGGGCTCATTTCTTAAAGGGAAATGAAGGGCTTGCATTAACCCCTGTGTCAAATGAGTTTTTTGGTACAGCTATGCCAAACTCCTTCGATTTAACTGCACCTGATTTTAGTACATCGAGCAAAGTTGTGACAGTTTTCTCAGTTTACAGCAGCTTGCACCAATGATTTGGCACAAGCTCCATAAAAAGGGTGCCCCAAATGGTACAAGTTAGACTAGGGAAAAGCTGGTCTAACTTGCATCATTTGGCATTCTGGACTGAAAAGCCTAATCACTGGCCTGGAGAATGCCACAAGCATGGTGTGCTAAATGATTGACACACCAGGGGCATGTGGTATTTACGTGGCTTTGAAAATTTAGCCCTTTGTCTCCCTTCCCCTTCTGGTCTCTGATATGTTTGGAAAGAGCATTATTAATGTCTCCATGTTCAGTGGCATTCATATGCTTCCCTATGTGTACCCTGAAGTTCCTAGAGGTCTTGCCAACATTGAATGAACCACATTGACACAATGCTAAATATACCACCCCAGATGTGGCACAATTGGCAAAAGACTTGACATGAATGGTCTTTACAGTTCTGGGGTTCAAAGTCTGATTCACAGAAAAAATCTGTGTGAAGTATTTGCAATTATCACATTTGTGGTTTCCTTCTGGTAATGGTGTAGGGAGGCAATTTCTTTGTGATAGGGTTGGTTCTAAGTTTCTGTAGGCTATGGACAGCTTTGTCTCTGACAGCTTCTTATTCTATGAGGAATATAGAGAGGGTGGTGGATGCATGGAACAGCCTTCCTGAGGAGGTTGTGGGGTCTAAAACTGTGGGAGAATTCAAGAATGCATGGGACAGACATAAGGCATTTTTTGTGGGGGGTAGGAAGAAATAGGCTATTGGTTAAATAGGATCTGCAGCTTATCCTCTAGGTAGGGAAATGGGCAGACTAGGTGGGCCAAGCAGTCCTTATCTGCTGTCAATGTCTATGTTTCTATATCTTAAGTCTGTTAGTGGCAATAGGTTGGCACTGTTAATCACACTCTTGATATGATACTAAATGGTATTACTTGTAACAACTCTAATACAATTGCTAATGCTTTTAACTCTCAGTGTACTGATATAACCAAGTATTCCAGCAAGGTATCATGCTCACCTGGCTATAATTCCCCAACAGATCACCCTCCCTCCCAGTCATTCTGCTTAAATGCTGTCACTCACGGTGAGGTGTTATGCCCATTAAATTCTATGTCTTCTAGCAGTACTGTTGGATATGATGGGCTTGAACTCAGACCTCTTAAGATTGTTGCCTCCTATTTCACTTTTCCCCTAACCTATATTTTCAACCATCTCTTGCCTCTGCCACTGTGCCTAAGGTCTGAAAGATTGCCCAGATTTTGCCTGCTTTCAAACAAGAAGTTCCTAAGCTTGAAGAAGACTATCAATCTATTGCAAGCTTATCAACTCTTGGTAAGCTGCTTGAGAAACTACTACCTACACAAGTTACAGAGCACCACCATAAATATAACCTCCTATCTCCTACTTAGCACTGTATTAGACAGGGCTCACAGCACAGCTAAAGCTCTTAACCTTTTCACTAATGATGTTTTCACTAGTCAATGGGCAGACTAGGTGGGCCAAGTGGTCCTTATCTGCCGTCAAAGTCTATGTCTATGTTTCTAGGTTAAGGTAGCCATGGACAGGGGTATATTCACAGGAGAAGATTTCAATGATATAGCAAACACATTTGAGTTTGTGGACCACACCATTCTCAAGCCAAAATTATTTTTCCTTGGTATTTCTCCCACTGCAGTAAACTGGTTTTCTAGCTATTTGGGTGATAGTCAACAATTTGTAAAAAGTGAACCTATCAAAACCTGATCTCACCATTATAAGTCTTGCTGCCCCCTTATTGTTCCATACTGGGTCTGTTGCTTTTCACTATCTTTATTAACGACACCTCCAAGGCTTCATCTTCCTGCTCCACCCTGCTTTATGCCAATAACATGGTGCTATATACAATAGTAGTTCTAAGATCTTAGCTGATATCAACGTGCAGTTCAGTACTGTCTTCTATAATGTTCCAACTTGACTATCACAAAATAAGCTTCTCCTCAGCTCTAGTAAGTCACATGCCATGCCTTGTGGTTCAGTACCCAAGTTGTGGGCATGTACTAATGGTCTGGTGATCTACTGCTCACATGGTGGCTCCCCCCTCATCTCTGTTGACTCCACTGAATACCTTGGCCTTACACTTGATCCAGCTCTACATTTTGCATTACATAAATCAAATGCATACAAGTCTGTCAATACCAAACTTGAACTTGCTTATAATGCTAGATGTGCCTTGACTCCTGCTGCCAGAATTGCCATTACTAAGAGAGTCCTGTTGCAAGTCTAATTTATGGGTTCATCCCATTCTCCCAAGTGAGCAAATGTAACCTTTCCAAATGAAATACTTCATACAAGAATGCATTTTATTTTGCCTTATCCATACCCCAAGTGATCAATCACTTTTTTCTATATTCTGAATGTAGTTGGCTATCTCCAGCCTCATGGCAACACAACCTGTATTAGTGTTGGGAGCACTGTTCTGCCATAAATCAGAACCCCTCAGATCCACCACTTACCCAGGGACTCAGACAAATACAGACTTTGCATAACAAGTCTGGTTCCAGGTCCATGGGTAAGCAATTTGCTACTTTTCTGTCCCACTTCCTGGCCACTCATATGCCATCAGCATGCCATGCTCAGCATGCCATGCTCAGCATGGGTTGCCGGCAGCATCCAATGGGTGAGTTTGACAGAGTGTCATGTGACACCAGGATGTTGGCTATAAAGCTGTGTTAGTACACCACACAGCACAGTTGAGAGAGAGAGAGAGAGAGAGAGAGAAGAGAGCTGACCAACAGAGCAGACTTCTTTTAGATGGCAAGAGAAACAGCACAGGTGGGCAGATGAGCTCCAAACCAAATCCCAGACCCAAATCACGAACAAAAAAGAAATAAAAAAAAAAAAAAACAGTGGAGCACTAACTGTTAGTGTTGCCTGAAGAACATGTCAGGAATCATTCAGTCTAATCCTTCCAAGTAAAAGAGATCCAAGCCAAAGGGGAGTGAAAGAGAGAGACTGGATGGCAGGGCAGGCAAGCCCACAACTTCAATGTCAACTTCTACTTTACTTTACTTTATTTATAAAAAGCACTTGTCACCATGTATACAATTACTTGTGCAATAAATAAAACCATAATAAAATACAACAATCAATAATTCATGCAAATATAAAGATAAATCTAATTTGTGACAAATAGAGGATTAATTTGTAGTATGTGCCAACAAAAAAGTGACAATAATTGCTGTGCTGTGGTGCAGTCTAGTGCTGCTGGCTAATACTGCAGGCCAGGGTAGTCTAGGGGAGGGCAAGCAATTGCTGCAAAATAAAAAATAAAAGAAATGCTGTTGAAGAAAAAAAATAAAAACATAAACTACAAGTTGTAACCAAAGAAATCAATAATTAAAATTCAAGTTGCCATAATTCATGGCCATGGCTAATGCAGTGCTGCTGGCTAGGTAGTCCTGGGGAAGGCAAAGCAAAGCAATCATTAATTAAAATACAAGTTCCCATAGGTCATGGCCATGAATGGTGCAGTGCTGCTGGCTGGGTAGACCGGGGAAGGCAAAGCAATCATTAATTAAAATACAGAAGTTGCCATAGGTCACGGTGACACAGGATGCAGTGCTGCTGGCTGGGTAGTGCAGAGGAAGGCAAAACAAAGCAGTCATTTATTAAAGTACAAGTTGCCATAGGTAATGCACATGGGCAGTGCAGTGTAGCTGTCTGGGTAGTCCAGAGGAAGGCAAAACAAATCAAATATTAATTAAAAAATACAGTTCTATAACAAAAAAAACACAGATTTGGCAGCAAAAGAAGGAAAAAAATTCCATATAGGCTATTCTTTTTTTGTCATTCATTGCTTTACTAAGAGTCTTGCTTTATTGAGAGTCAACTATTGCAACTGTAGATAACCCACTGCCCAATACAAGTATAGCAGTGGCATCATCAGTCATATTCATTACTTTGAAATTTGTTCATTATCATCAAAAGCAATTCAGCACTATAGCAATGTGCTCCAGATGTCTGCATCACCAATTTATACTCCTAATCCAAAACTAAACAAAAAATAAACTAAAATGGTGCCTGAGCTGCAGTGCCTACCCCCAGGAAACAAATCAAAAAAGATATCTCCTTTTGTTTGGTCATACTTCTCCAATAGTGCTTCTAATAAGTTGGTAACATACACTGTTTGTAAACTGGCAATCAGTCAGGTAAAAAGAAAGGAGCGTTGTGAACTTCAGCACTGAAACAGCATCAAGTGAGATGTCACAACATTAAAGAAAAATCAATTTTTGAGAACAGAAAAGAAAGTGACAGTGATGATAGCTCACTACACTCAGGGGTAACTCTGAAAGAGGAAAGCATTGGCAGCCTCCACAGAAATGAAAAAACACCACCAGCACTTCCATCCAGTCATAAAACTCTGAGTCCTTCTGCTACTGGTGGTTGCCATGTGTTCAACGCCCCCCCCCCCGGGCTTACCATCTCAGAAACATACAAATGTAAAGCCAAATATCCCTTGACCCACACTATTGCTGTTACAATAACAAAGAAGATTTTAGAGATGAGAACTGTTGAACTGCTACCACATAAATTAGTTGAACATGTAGGATTTAGGCAGCTGCTTGAGTCCCTCGAACCTCAATATAAAATACCATTGAGAAAATGCTCTACAACAGGGATTTCAGATCTCTACCATGTTGCGTGTAAACAACTGAGATGAGTTTTGGCCACTGCTGTTGGGAGGGTGGTGGACCCTGAAACCTCATGTCTGTCACTCCACATTGGCATGTTTTGATCATTCTTGTGGGGACAGGGAATTCCAGTTTGCTGTTCTAAGAATATTTTATTTTCCATCTGAACATAACTCATACAATATCAGTGAGGAGATCACACATCCAGTAAAGTAGTGGCTCATGTCACAGGGACCATCATTTGGCCTTATTGTTGCAGATAATAGGTCCAACATAAGGAAGGCCATGGGGGGGGGACTTTTCTTCACATCTGCTGCTTTGCACGCTGTTTGAATTTAATGTGTGTAGTTCACAGTTTTCTTGATGAGGACAGGGACATTAAGGCTCTGGTTAGCACTGCTAAAAAAATTGCTCTCATTTCCGTCACTCAAGCAAAGCCTGTCACTTGTTTTGAAAAATACATGAGAAGCATAATTTACCTTTGCACACACTGATCCAAGACATTTTTAACAAGTGGAATTTAAACTTTCTTACATTCCAAAGGCTGCTAGAACAAAAAGAAAACTGTCAGACAGTACTCCTTGGAAACCAAAATTGGTGATGCAGACATCTATATTACTCCAACACAGTGAGCCATGCTGGAGTTCGTGATTTTATTCCTCCTGGCATTGAGGAAATCACCAGAGAGATGAGTGCAAACACAACAACTCTGAGTTAGGTGATACACTAAATAAAAATGTCAAAATTCAAGATTGACTCTGATTAGGGAATATTTTGAGAACACTGTCAATTCCAACACACATGCTGCCAGTGGTGCTGACAGGTTGCCTACCAGAATACAAAAAGGTATCACACAAGATGAATGATCAAAAAATATGATGAAGATAAAAACTATGTAAAATGTTTCAGTCAGAGCACTACAGTAAAGCAACAGTCTTGGACCCTGATACAAATTAAAGCAACTACTGAGTGATGATGATGACACTTCTTTCGAGGTAAACAAACAAGAAATAGTTGATGAAGTACATGCTGTCATGGAATGGAGTACAGCATCAGATTCAATGTTTGTTATAACACAGCACAGAATCAAGCAACTACTCCTCTGGTACTCCAGCATTATTTTCCCTTGTCCCCTTTGGCCACTGTAACAGGATATTCTTCTTCTTCACCAGCATTCAAAAACAGCACTGTCCCGCACATACAGATTTAGGTCTCTGGAGTCACATACAGGATGTCATTGTGACATCTTCATCCATTTATTCCAACGCAGCCTCAGCATAGGCCATTGTTAAGATATAACTGGCAGAGCCATATATTAATTGGAATGCTAATCCTTTGACATACTGGAAATCAAAACAAAATATGTGGCCTGCTTTAGTACAAATTGCAAAGAAGTACATGAATTGCCCTTCGACTAGCATCCATGTAGAACAAGAAAACCCTGAGTGATTGGCATTCCTAAAATTCAACATTACTCACTTTATTTTGATATAATACCAGAATTAAAGATTTGCATACTGACTCTGAGCAGGCCCTATCCACACAATAGTTTCCCATTATGCCTGTGATGAAAAATCTTTTGTCATTAGGGTTTACTTACTACGACTCATGCTTGTTGCACAAGATAAATCATGTCAGGACAGGCTAGATGTGACTAGGAGTACCTGAATGAACACAATGAGCAGCACAAAAAAATAAAAACATCAGTGAGTCCTGAGTCCATATAATACAGCAAGCTACTGTCTTTCATGCCCCAAACTTACTTGATAGTACTATCTTTCTGATATGGAATGTGGGTACAGCTCTGTACTACTAAATACTTTTTGTCAGCAGCTGTGTAAATATCATATTATCCTGACTGTACTGTAGAATGAGGTTAATACTATGGTTACTGTTTTAATTTTCTTATAACAGATGACATAGCTGATGCCTGTACCACTCTTCTTTGAATAAATAAAATAATATGAATCTTTTTCCTCATCCCTCCATAAATGGCTGTGATTACTGGAGAGAAATGTTACTAAATTCATTCATTCATTTCTTTCATTGCTCGTAGTATGGTGTAATGCTACATCTCAGTTGCAGTAATAGGACTGAGATAATATGTTTTATTATATACTTATATATAATGTACTTAGTACTGGCAGTAAATGTTTCTTGGAAGTAGGAAGGATGTCGTTATCAGTTGTGTCTTATCAGGTGCACTGCACTTGACTGATGCGACTGCTTGGGTGGTGCTCAGTAAGATGATATCTTTAATTTCTTTTTTAAAAGATATTTCTGTGCTAAGTAGACAAAGTAATAAAAAACATTACCACCTGTTGGACCAGGGAGTGTACTGTGCAATAGTACACTCGGAAATGCAATGCAGCTGCATCACATTGGTAGGGTGGGTGGGCTCTTACTGCTGCTCATGTGATCATTCATTAGCTATGTATTTCTTTGGTCTGGTCTTCTCTGTAACATCCACAAATATACCCCCTCCTTCACAAGCAAGATTAATAAAAATATGCTAGCTGCTTGGTATTTGATGGTGGTAGGTGTGGACTTGGATCTGTTTGCCTCTCTCTCTCTCTCTCTCTCTTTTTTTTCTCACCACCTCTCTCTCTTTCCCAGAACCCTCACAAGCCTAAGCAGGTGTGCAACAAAGAGACACCACAGGCTGTCCTTCAAGGAACTACTGATTGCTTTGCATTAGCAGTTTTACTTTACTTTTGATATAAATAATGAATTAAATCATTCTCTTTGTGCTTCTATGTTAAATATTACAGAGTTTGGCCTCTTTCATGCACTTTATCACATTTTGTAAAATATTCATAAATAATCAGAAATAATCAGAACCCTCCCCCACACCCCATGTTCAAGTTTTTATTATGTTGATTGTACGCATGCGCAAGAAACATATTGCAGCAGCTTTCTTCAGAAGCAGGTTGTGGGGGCATGGCACTGTTGTGGCCAATGCCCCCAAAGCCTTTAAAGGCTTGGCCCACTTCTCCCAATGCAATGACATGCTGCTGACACTAGTTCAGCCAGCATGCCACCAACTTGTAAAAATTTAGCCGCTGCAATCAGGGGCTGCCTCGTTATTGCAGCATCAGCCATTCGCTGCAATGAGGGAGTGACTCGTCATTGCAGGGCAGAACCTTGAAACACTGATATTGTTTGAGAACACGGTGGTGGCTTACCACCGTGTTCACAAACAATATTAAACCCTCCCCTGCCGAGGGTTGCCCAATCCCCCTTGGCAGCATGTGCCCCCCACCGTGTTTGTTTGCCGATGGGGGCCCCAATTCCCGTTGGCTTCAATGGCCCAATCTTTATGTTCCTGATGGGGGAGCCCACTCCCCATTGGCATTGTGTAAATCCCCCCACTTTTGTTGTCTGTAGATGGGGTGCCCAATCTCTGTCGGCATAATGTAACCCCCCCTTTTGTTGTGTGCCAAGAGGGTGCCCAATCCCTGTTGGCATAATGTAAACCCCCCCTTTTGTTGTGTGCCGACGGGGGTGACCAATCTCCCATTGGCTACAGCTGATCTCCCCAACAAAAGACTCCGCTGGCACACTGGGAGCCTCCAGTGTGCCATATGCCTATAAAATAAAAATGGTCCCTTGATGTCTTTTTACCTGCAAAAACAGTCCCTCAGCAGACTCCTTACCCCCCTCCCACAACCCATGCCCACTCACTGTGCACCCTGCCTCCCCACACACCCTCACCCCATACTTAACTCCGGAGTCAGGTGCGACGATCTTCGGTGGACCGGGAATACGTCTGCACTCTTCAAAGTCGACCGCAAACTGAGGAAATGCTGGTAAGCTGTATAATGGAATAAATAGGGTTTTTTTCAACTTTGATGCATTTCTCAGGCATTTTTCAGAATTTTGGCACCAAATCTTCAAAATGGGGTTTTTGGGACCCCTCCTCATGAATTCTGGCACTGTCAAGGCGTTATTCGGCCCCAAAAGGTGATTTCACGGTCACTGTGCAGAATCCCCTTTCAGGACTGATTAACAAAATGACAGTGCCAGTGTTCATGAGGTAGGATCTCAAAAAGTCTATGCTGCAAATTTGGTGGGAAAAATCCGAAAAATGACTGTTTTACGAGCTTGTGTTGCGCAGTTGCTACACACGTTCGTAACTTTACGAATTTGCAATATTTTCATGCCAGATTTTCAACATTGGCATTTTTTCAGACCTCCTTGTGAATAATATAGCTGTCATTTTCCACAACCTGGCTGAAATGTGTTTTCACACTTCCATCGCAGAATACCGCGGTCACTGTGGGAAATCAGTTTTCAGGACAGATTAAGAAAATGACAGTGGCACTGCTCATGAGCAGAGGTCCTAAAATGCCTATGTTGAAAATTTGGTGATGATACTCCATAAAATGACTGCATTACGAGCGTGCATTGTGCAGTTTGCACGCACGCTCATAATTTCACGAATGAATAATATTTTCACTCCAGATTTTCCATACTGCCATAGTTCTGTACCTCCTTATGAACAGTACAGCTGTCATTTTTCACATCCTGGCCAAAATGTGTTTTTGCAGTTCTGGCGCAGAACAGCGTGGTTGCTGTAGGCAATCCATGTTTGGGACACATTATGAAAATGATAGTGGCATTGTTCATTAACAGAGGTCCTAAAATGTCTATGTTGAAAATTTGGTGACAAAAGTCCATAAAATGAGTGTAATACAAATGTGCATTGCGCAGTTTCCATGCACACTCGTACCTTCGAAACTTTGCAATATTTTCACTCCAGATTTTCAGCACTGCCATTTTGCCACACCTCCTTATGAACAGTGCAGCCATCATTTTTCACATCCTGGCCGAAATGTGTTTCCGCTCTTCCGGCTCACAATTGCGTGGTCGCTGTGGGAAATCAGTGTTCTGGACATATTAAAAAAATCACATTGACACTGATCATGAGCAGAGGTCCTAAAATGCCTATGTTGAAGATTTTGTGATGAAACGCCATAAAATGACTGTGTTACGAGCATGTGTTGTGCAGGTTCCACGCACCCTTGTAAGTTTGCAAATTACTAATATTTTCACACCAGATTTTCATCACTGGCATTTGTTCACACCTCCTTATGAACAGTACAGCTGTCATTTTTCACATCCTGGCCGAAATGGGTTTCCTCACTTCCAACACAAAATACCGCAGTCGCTGTCGGAAATCAGTGTTTGGGACAGATTAGGATCGAGCGACTGAGGGAGGGGGAGTGACCAACTTCAACTGAGCTCTGTCGGGACTGCTGCAGATTTCTTTGTGGGCAGGAAAAGGTGACAATGCAGGCAGGAGCCCAGTACAAAAGGGCAGCCTGCTGCGCCGGGAGACACAGAATGAGTGAGTGAGGGAGAGGGAGGGAGTGAGTGAGCTCAACGGAGCTCTGTTGGGACTGCTGCAGATTTCTTTGTGGGCAGGAAAAGGCAGCAATGCATGCAGAGGCTGAGTACAAGAGGACAGCCTGAAGCGGTGGGAGAAACAGAACAAGCAAGTGAGAGAGGGACAGTGAGCGAGCTCAACAGAGCTGTACTGTGACAGCTGCAGATTTCTTTGTGGGCAGAAAAGGGTGGCAATGTAGGCAGGAGCCCAGTACAGAAGGGCAGCCTGCAGCACCGGCAGAAACGGAACGAGCGAGTGAGACGGGGGAGTGAGTGAGGCCAACGGAGCTCTGTCGGGACTGCTGCTGATTTCTTTGTGGGCAGAAAAAGATGACAACAGAGGCAGGAGACCAGTACAAAAGGGCAGCCTGCAGCACCAGGAGAAACAGAATGAGTGAGTGAGACAGGGGGAGTGAGCGACCTCAATGGAGCTCTGTCGAAACAGCTGCGGATGTCTTTGTGGCAGGAAAAGGTGCCAATGCAGGCAGGAGCCCAGTACAAAAGGGCAGCCTGCAGCGCAGGGAGAAAGAATGAGTGAGTGAGAGAAGGAGAGTGACGAGTTTAACGGAGGTGTATCATGACTGCTGCAGATTTCTCTGTGGGCATGAAAAGGGACAATGCAGGCAGGAGCCTAGTACAAAAGGCCAGCCTGCAGCGCCGGCAGAAATGGAATGAGCTAGTGAGAGTTGGGGAGTGAGCGAGCTCAATGGAGCTGTGTTGCGACTGCTGCAGATGTATTTGTGGGCAGAAAAAGCCACCAATGCAGGCAGAAACCCAGTACAAAATGGCAGCCTGCAGCAGCGGGAGACACAGAATGAGTGAGTGAGGGAAGGGGAGTGAGTGAGCTCAATGGAGCTCTATTGTGACTGCTGCAGAGTTGTTTGTGGGCAGAAAAGGGCAGCAACACAGGCAGGAGCCCAGTACAAAAGGGCAGCCTGCAGCACCAGCAGAAATGGAATGAGCCAGTGAGACAGAGGGAGTGAGTGAGGCCAACTAAGCTCTGTTGGGACTGCTGCAGGTTTTTTGTGGGCAGAAAAAAATGCCTACAGAGGCAGAAGCCCAGTACAAAAGGACAGCCTGCAGCACCAGGAGAAACAGAATGAGCGAGTGAGACAGGGGGAGTGAGTGACCTCAACGGAGCTCTGTCGGGACAGCTGAGGATTTCTTTGTGGGCAGGAAAAGATACCAACGCAGGCAGGAGCCCAGTACAAAGGGCAGTCTGCAGCGCCGGGAGAAACAGAACGAGCGAGTGAGAGGCGGGGGTGAGCGAGCTCAACGGAGGTCTATCGTGACTGCTGCAGACTTCTTTGTGGGCAGGAAAAGGCGGCAACACAGGCAGGAGCCCAGTACAAAAGGCCAGACTGCAGCCCCGGAAGAAAAGGAATGAGCGAGTGGGGGGGGATGAGTGACCTCAATGGAGCTGTGTAAGGAGTGCTGCACATGTTTTTGTGGGCAGACAAAGCCGGCAATGCAGGCAGGAACCCAGAACAAAAGGGCAGTCTACAGCAGTGGGAAACACACAATGAACAAGTGGGGGGGGAGTGAGTGAGCTCAATGGAGCTCTGATGGGACAGTTGCTGATTTCTTTGAGGGCAGAAAAAGGCAGCAATGCACGCAGGGGCCCAGTACAAAAGGGCAGCCTGCAATGGTAGGAGAAACAGAACGAATGAGTGAGAGAGGGGGAGTGAGTGAATGAATGAGCTCAATGGAGCTCTCTCATGACTGCTGCAGATTTCTTTGTGGCCAGAAGAAGGCGGTAACACAGGCAGGAGCCCAGTACAAAAGGGCAGCCTGCAGCACTGACAGAAACGGAATGAGTGAGTGAGAGAGGGGGAATGAGCAAGCTCAACGGAGCTCTGTCGGGACTGCTGCAGATTTCTTTGTGGGCAGAAAAAGGCACCAACAGAGGCAGGAGACCACTACAAAATGGCAGCCTGCAGCACCAGGGAAACAGAATGAGCGAGTGAGACAGGCGGAGTGAGCAACCTCAACAGAGCTCTGTCAGGACAGCTGCGGATTTCTTTGTGGGTAGAAAAAGCAGCCAACAGAGGCAGGAGCCAGTACAAAAGGGCAGTCTGCAGTGCCAGCAGAAACAGAATGAGCGAGTGGGGGGGGGGTGACCCACCTCAATGGAGCTCTGTCAGAACAGCTGCAGATTTCTTTGTGGGCAGCAAAACGTGCTAACGCAGGCAGAAGTCCAGTACAAAAGATCAGCCTGCAGCACCAGGAGAAACAGAATGAGCGAGTGAGACAGGCAGAGAGAGCGACCTCAACGGAGCTCTGTCGGGACAGTTGCAGATTTCTTTGTGAGCAGAAAAAGGTGCCAATGCAGGCTGAAGCCCAGTACAAAAGGGCAGCCAGCAGCGCTGGAAGAAATACAATGAGCGGGTGAAAGAGGGGGAGTGAGTGAGCTCAACAGACCTCTATCATGACTGCTGCGGATTGTTTTGTGGGCAGAAAAAGGCAGCAATGCAGGCAGGAGCCCAGTACAAAAGGCCAGCCTGCAGCACCGGCAGAAACGGAATGAGCGAGAGAGGGGGAGTGAGCTAGCTCAACGGACCTATGTCAGGACTGCTGCAGATTTCTTTGTGGGCACAAAAAGCCACCAACAGAGGTGGAAGCCCAGTACAAAAGGGCAGCCTGCAGACCCAGCAGAAACAAAATGATCAAGTGAGAGAGGGGGAGTGAACCACATAAACAGATCTCTGTCAGGACAGGCGCAGATTTCTTTGTGGGTAGAAAAATGTGCCAATGCAGGCAGGAGCCCAGTAGAAAACAGCAGCCTGTAGCACCGGGAGAAAGAGAACAAGCGAGTGACACAGGGGCAGTAACCGAGCTTAACAGACCAACGCAATCAACATTCCGCATTGACAAATGCTTGTTTAATAAGGGTCAGAACTTCGAGTTCTAACAGCCTTAACATGTTCACTCTAGGCTGTACAATAGAAAATGTTATTTGGTCTGCTAAACCTGCTGCTCTGGCTGCCTTGATAAAATCCTGATTTGGCTTAGCCCTAAGATTCAGTGACCTTTTACTCCTGACTGTTCATAACAAAGATGGGTGACTAAGTCTTTTTCCTTTTTGCACCAAGACTGTGAAACTCTGTTTCACCTGACATCAGGGTTTCTCATTCCCATCTTCATTTCAAGAGGAAGGTACAGCATGCAAACTTCTTAAGCTCCACAGACAGATATTCCTGCACCGGAAGTGCTGTACTTTACAAAGTTTGCCTATCTAATACATCCACTTTATTTATTTATGCTGCAAATGAAGCTGCATTCCACTGTGTGCTTTCTTTTAGTGGCATTATCTGTTATTCTATCAACTATGCTTATTATTACCTTTTCCTGTCATGTCAAATTGCTCTGATGTTTGTAGTTCCTCCTGGATCATAACTGAAATAGGCAGTGTAATGGTCTTGTGCACCTACCTGGTAAACACAAACTGAATAAAATAAATAATAGATACTTTGTAGGCCTTTAACAGATAACATGACTTGTCAATGTTCATTGACAATTTTTGAGATCTGTCAGGCTCGTACACTGTACAAAGAGACAAACAATGCTTTGTCCCCTTGGTCCATTTTATTCTGCTATTTCTTGAGTAGATCATTAGGGTTACGGAGGGCAGCATTTATTCCTGATAGTTCTATAATAGTTTCTGCATAGCCCCTCTGTGAACACCTTTCTGCAACTTCCTCTGCTCCTTTGTTAAATGTGCCTGATAAAGTACAATTGCACCTTACCCTAAAAACTGGGATTTTGGTATGTTCCTTATGTTTTGTTTGGGATGGCAATGACTAGACAACAGAAGGGTATTTGGATCTGTCATCTTCTGATAAAGGTCTGATGTCAAGGTGCCATCTTGCTGTATCATTGTTTCAAAATTCAGGAAATTAATCAATTCCTTACTCTTGTGAATAGTAAACTTGAGACCAGATGTGTCAGATACTGGACAAATCTGTCCAATTCATGTTTGTTCCACTCCCACACAATAAGCACATCATCAGTAGAGTGCTTCCAAACATTCAGATGCCCATAAAAGGGATTGTGATCTGGATCATAAATGCATTGCTCCTCCCATATACTGAGATATAAATTGGCATAGTTGGGTGCCACTTTGTTCCATATTTTCTGTACCTTTGATTTGTATATACAACTGGTTCAGGAAGGAAAATGCATTGTATTCCAGGACAAACTAAGCAAACTGCAACAAGAACTCCGTAGATGGAATATTTGAATCCCTCTTATTCAGATAATGTTCAAGATCTCTGGATAATTGAGGGATTTGATGTCGAGACTTGACTAGCCACCAATCGTGGTCTAAATGCATGTCAGAGATAATAGTAAATACATCAGCAATATCCTTGCTATGGGAACATAGATCTGCCACACTAGAGCCTCAGAACGAATCCACATAACAGAAGAGAGGCTCTGTGAGGCCCCCAATGCCAGATATTATTGGTTTCCCAGGGGGTTCACTGCTTTACTTAAACCATCCACTGTAGGTATTTTCACCAGAAGCAAGTTCCCAGTCCCACTGTGTTTGAACAGTTCATCCAGGTAGCCAGTTATAATTTTAGTTGCCCCTGCCATGGTTGCAGCTTCTTGTTGTTCAGTCTAAAAACTACTGAACAAGTGAGCACTATTGATGTCTGCTTTGTCACTGAATCAGGTGCATATGTAGCCATCTGTTCCTGCCATCTGCTTTCATGGGCATTGACCACTTTTTGGAATAAAGATGTTACAACTAGCTACTGCATCATCCTGAAAAGTTACTGCTTTGCCTCTAGCTTGTGAGTTGTCTGCTTTTTTTGTTTCATTGCTATACCTGAAACAAAGAGAAGTTTAGAATGGTAACACAGTAGACATCCCATGATTTCTTACTGATCGTACTTTACCTAACAGACTGTAACTGGTCCCTGGGGTCCTGTCCCCTTCCTGTTTTTCTGTTATTCTGCCCATATAAGCTATCCCACTGATGCTTGATGCTTGCCACTATTCTAGCCACCATCACTTCAGCAGGCAGTCGATTCCAGGCTTCCACCACTCTCTCAGTGAAGAATTATTTCCTCATGTTCCTCTTAAATTTCTTGGGGTTATTGGATTTGAAAGATGCCTGTTTCTTTAATGCACAACCCTGGCACACATGTATCTGAGATTTAGGGTATGACATGCTCAGTGCCAGTTCAAAGCAATGCTCTTTGGCCTGACTTCAGCCCCCAAGCTGTCCACAAAGTACTTCTCAAATATTTTAAGCATGTCTTCATGAGGAATTATCTTTTGTATCTTCACTATCTTTTTATGTTCCCTCTCCCACATCCTATTTCTTTCCTCATTATCTTTTTCTAACCTGGCTCCATTATGTCTCTCCAGTTTTCTCTGGGAAGGTCACATCTACACTAACACTTTTCTGTGGTCTGCACTCTAGACCTCTGCCAACTGCTTTTGTGCATCATAGGAAGTCATCCACTCTCATGTCATAATGATATACTCTTTTTATCTCTGTATCTTGCTTTGTAAGGTACTAAATGATGTTTCAAATACTAAGGGTATGCCTGAGGGGTTGGAGGGTGACATTGGTAATAAGGATTCTGTGGTGGTTGCTCCATGCCAGGATACACTGATATTTCTTATCAATGTGGAAGTGACCCTATTTTGTGAAATTCCTGTATGTAATTATTGTTCCATTTAAGAGCACACAGTGTGGAACACCTGTAAAATGCCCATGAGCTTCATACAGACACTTTGGATATTTCATAAATTGTAACTTTGCTCTAATGTAATTCAGGAGGATAGTCAAGCCTTGTCTCTTTCATTTTGTTTCTTTAATTTCTTTTTATTCACTTTCAAAATGTGTACAGCCAATGTGTAAATCCTTGGTTTCAAGTCATAAACTCTGCCTGCAGCGCCGACAGAAATGGAACAAGTGAGTGAGAGAGGGGGAGTGAACGAGCTCAACAGAGCTCTGTCAGCACAGCTGCGGATTTCTTTGTGGGCAGAAAAAGGTGCCAGTGCAGGCAGAAGCCCAGTACAAAAGGGCAGCCTGCAGCACCAGGAGGAACAGAATGAGCGAGTGAGACAGGCAGAGTGAGCGAGCTCAATGGAGCTCTGTCATGACTGCTGTGGATTTCTTTGTGGGAAGAAAAAGGCGGCAACTCAGGCAGAAGCCCAGTACAAAAGGCCAGCCTGCAGCGCTCGCAGAAAGGGAATTAGCAAGTGACAGAGGGAGAGTGAGCTACCTCAACGGACCTGTGTCAAAACTTCTACAGATTTCTTTGTGGGCAGAAAAAGCCACCAACAGAGGCAGGAGCACAGTACAAAAGGGCAGCCGGCAGTGCCAGCAGAAACAGAAAGAATGAGTAAGGGATGTGACCCACCTCAACGGAGCTCTGTTGGGACAGCTGTAGATTTTTTTGTGGGCAGAAAAACATGCCAGTGCAGGCAGAAGCTCAGTACAAAAGATCAGCCTGCAGCACCAGGAGAAACAGAATGAGTGAGTGAGACAGGCTGAGCAAGCAACCTCAACGGAGCTCTGTCGGGACAGCTGCAGATTTCTTTGTGGGCAGAAAAAGGTGCCAATGCAGGCAGACGACCAGTACAAAAGGGCAGCCAGCAGTGCTGGGAGAAACACAATGAGTGAGTGAGAGAGGGGGAGTGAGTGAGTGAGCTCAACAGACCTCTGTCATGACTGCTGCGGATTGCTTTGTGGGCAGAAAAATGCAACAATGCAGGCAGGATCCCAGTACAAATGGCCAGCCTGCAGCACCGGGAGAAACGGAATGAGAGAGAGAGGGGGAGTGAGCTAGCTCAACGGACCTTTGTCAGGACTGCTGCAGATTTCTTTGTGGGCACATAAAGCCACCAACAGAGGAGGAAGCCCAGTTCAAAAGGGCAGCCTGCAGAGCCAGCAGAAACAAAATGATCAAGTGAGAGAGGGGGAGTGACCCACCTCAACAGAGCTCTGTCAGGACAGGTGCAGATTTCTTTGTGGGCAGAAAAACATGCCAATGCAGGCAGGAGCCCAGTAGAAAACAGCAGCCTGTAGCACCGGGAGAAACAGAATGAGCAAGTGACACAGGGACAGTAAGCGAGCTCAACAGACCAACGCAATCAATATTCGGCATTGACAAATGCTTGTTTAATAAGGGCCAGAACTTCATCGAGTTCTGACAGCCTTAACATGTTCACTCTAGGCTGTACTATAGAAAATGTTATTTGGTCTGCTAAACCTGCTGCTCTGGCTGCCTTGATAAAATCCTAATTTGGCTCACCCTAAGATGCAGTGACCATTTACTCCTGACTGTTCCAAACAAAGATGGGTGACTAAGTCTTTTTTCCTTTTTGCACCAAGACTTTGAAATTCTGTTTCACCTGACATCAGGGTTTCTCAATCCTATCTTCATTTCAAGAGGAAGGTACAGCATGCAAACTTCTTAAGCTCCACAGACAGATATTCCTGCACCAGAAGTGCTGTACTTTACAAATTTTGCCTATCTAATACATCCACTTTATTTATTTATGCTGCAGATGAAGCTGCATTCCACTGTGTGCTTTCTTTTAGTGGCATTATCTGTTATTCTATCAACTATGCTTATTATTACCTTTTCCTGTTATGTCAAATTGCTCTGATGTTTGTAGTTCCTCCTGGATCGTAACTGAAAATAGGCAGTGTAATGGTCTTGTGCACCTACCTGGTAAACACAAACTAAATAAAATAAATAATAGATACTTTGTAGGTCTTTAACAGATAACATGACTTGTCAATGTTCATTGACAATTTTTGAGATCTGTCAGGCTCGTACACTGTACAAAGAGACAAACAATGCTTTGTCCCCTTGGTCCATTTTATTCTGCTATTTCTTGAGTAGATCATTAGGGTTACGGAGGGCAGCATTTATTCCTGATAGTTCTATAATAGTTTCTGCATAGCCCCTCTGTGAACACCTTTCTGCAAGTTCCTCTGCTCCTTTGTTAAATGTGCCTGATAAAGTACAATTGCACCTTACCCTAAAAACTGGGATTTTGGTATGTTCCTTATGTTTTGTTTGGGATGGCAACGACTAGACAACAGAAGGGTATTTGGATCTGTTGTCTTCTGATAAAGGTCTGATGTCAAGGTGCAATCTTGCTGTATCATTAATTCAAAATTCAGGAAATTAATCATTTCCTTACTCTTGTGAATAGTAAACTTGAGACCAGATGTGTCAGATACTGGACAAATCTGTTCAATTCATGTTTCTTCCACTCCCACACAATAAGCACATCATCAGCAGAGTGCTTCCAAACATCCAGATGCCCATAAAAGGGATTGTGATCTGGATCATAAATGCATTGCTCCTCCCATATACTGAGATATAAATTAGCATAGTTGGGGGCCACTTTGGTCCCTATTGCTGTACCTTTGATTTGTATATACAACTGGTTCAGGAAGGAAAATACATTGTATTCCAGGACAAACTGAGCAACCTGCAACAAGAACTCCGTAGATGGAATATTTGAATCCCTCTGATTCAGTTAATATTCAAGACCTCTGGATAATTGAGGGATCTGATGTCTAGACTGACTAACCACCAATCGTGGTCAAACTGCATGTCAGAGATAATAGTAAATACATCAGCAGTATCCTTGCTATGGGAGCATAGATCTGCCACACTAGAGCCTCAGAACGAATCCACATAACAGAAGAGAGGCTCCATGAGGCCCCCAATGCCAGATATTATTGGTTTCCCCAAGGGGTTCACTGCTTTACTTAAACCATCCACTGTAGGTATTTTCTGCAGAAGCAATTTCCCAGTCCCACTGTGTTTGAACAGTTCATCCAGGTAGCCAGTTGTAATTTTAGTTGTCCCTGCCATGGTTGCAGCATCTTGTTGTTCAGTCTAAAAACTACTGAACAAGTGAGCACTATTGATGTCTGCTTTGTCACTGAATCAGGTGCATATGTAGCCATCTGTTCCTGCCATCTGCTTTCATGGGCATTGACCACATTTTGGAATAAAAATGTTATAACTAGCTACTGCATAATCCTGAAAAGTTATTGCTTTGCCTCTAGCTTGTGAGTTGTCTGCTTTTTTTTTTCATTGCTATACCTGAAACAAAGAGAAGTTTAGAATGGTAACACAGTAGACATCCCATGATTTCTTACTGATTGTATTGTACCTCCACAGACCTTAACTGGTCCCTGGGGTCCTGTCCCCTTCCTGGTTTTCTGTTGTTCTGCCCATATAAGCTATCCCACTGATGCTTGATGCCTGCCACTATTCTAGCTACCATCACTTCAGCAGGCAGTTGATTCCAGGCTTCCACCACTCTCTCAGTGAAGAATTATTTCTTCATGTTCCTCTTAAATTTCTTGGGGTTATTGGATTTGAAAGATGCCTGTTTCCTTAATGCACAACCCTGGCACACATGTATCTGAGACTTAGGGTATGACATACTCAGTACCAGTTCAAAGCAAGGCTCTTTGGCCTGACTTCAACCCCCAAGCTGTCCACAAAGTACTTCTCAAATATTTCAAGCACGTCTTCATGAGGAATTATCGTTTGTATCTTCACTATCTTTTTATGTTCCCTCTCCCACATCCTATTTCTTTCCTCATTATCTTTTTCTAACCTGGCTCCACTCTGTCTCTTCAGTTTTCTCTGGGAAGGTCACATCTACATGAACACTTTTCTGTGGTCTGCACTCTAGACCTCTGCCAACTGTTTTTGTGTATCGTAGGAAGTCATCCACTCTCATGTCATAATAATATACTCTTTTTATCTCTGTGTCTTGCTTTGTAAGGTACTAAATGATGTCTCAAATACTAAGGGTGTGCCTGAGGGGTTGGAGGGTGATGTTGGTAATAAGGATTCTGTGGTGGTTGCTTCATGCCAGGATACATTGATATTTCTTATCAACGTGGAGATGACTCTATTTTGTGAAATTCCTGTATGTAATTATTGTTCCATTTAAGAGCATACTGTGGGGAACACCTGTAAAATGCCCATGAGCTTCATACAGACACTTTGGGTATTTCATATATTGTAACTTGGCTCTGATATAATTCAGGAGGATAGTCAAGCCTTGTCTTTTTCATTTTGTTTCTTTAATTTCTTTTTATTCACTTTCAAAATGTGTACAGCCAATGTGTAAATCCTTGGTTTCAAGTCATAAACACTGGCACCTCAAATAAATGGTTTGGGCAAGGCACAATAAAAATGCACCAGCACCCAGACCTGAACCCCGTACCTTGCCGACCAGTGCCAGCAACCCACCCACCTCACCACGGGGTTGGCTCAGCAACCACTGTGGCACAACTCTTCACATCCCCTCACTGTGTGTGCTCATCCCCCAGTACATATAGCAACATCTTGTCGGCTATACTCACCCAGCCCCCATCCGGCCACCTGACCTACCATGCAGCGATGAAGAGTTTGCTGGGGAGTGGGTCACTATTATTGTTAGTGCCTTTTTCCCCAGAGTCCTCATCATGGGATACTGCTTCGGTCAAGGTTTCTCCAGTCCAAAGTTGGGTGAAGTGTTCAATGTTCTGCACCTGAGCTATCTTCAACAATAACATTTCCAAAAGAACTGAAAGAAAAAAGTATCAATTCACTAAAATGTATGCAACTTCAGAAATGGAGTGGGAGTCCTAAAAGAGTGTGACCATTTTCATTGGCTGCCAGATAGGCCTTCTCGGCCTTGTTATCTTTCTATTCCTGTGAATGTCATGATCTTATGCTGTGCAGTATGTTCTGTACTATGCACTGCAGAGGATTTCAGACCACAAAAATCATGTTGTATGTGACTAGACCTGCATTTCAGGTTCTGGTGAAGAGCAAGAAATCTCAGCATTACCAACTGCTCTACATAGATTTTGTTCACTGTGTTTGTCACATTGAACATTGAAGAAATATAAGTGGTAGATGATAGGTCTTTAAAATAAATTGCAAGAAGCAAGGGAGAGCGCATGATGTTGATATAATCATATTTTCCATACAGTCCAAGGTTGAGTTTAAAGGCAAGATAACTGAGCCAATCACTAGTGGTGGAGGATATATCACCAGATGAAAGAATTAATTACTATATAAGATAAGCTGCATGTATCAGTAAAGGTGATTCAGTCAGAGATAGGTAGAGTATGATAGTATGAAAGCCTGAATGACTAAGAGCTCTATGTTAAACACCTGGTGCTACTGTAGAGAAGAGGCAAAAGCACACTTGTGAATTATTTAAGCTACTGTACATATGTTCAATAAGTCCTGTAAACTATATATATATATATACATATATATGTTCATTGCATGAAACTGCATTAATGCACCAATTAGTGTTTAACTTAACACCAAAAAGGTAGGGAAATGTGATGTTAGGGATTCCAATTCTAACTCCCCACCCCTCACCCCCAAGTAGCAAAATGAAGACTACACAAGCAAACACAGATAGCCACCATCAGGCAAGACAAGCAACATACAACTGTTTCCAGATGGTACAAATGCAATAGCACTGATGTACTGTCTTTATGGTCTTGTATCTGCAGCAAAACATACACACTCACTTGTTGGTGCAGACAGAAATCCATGATACTCAAATCTCAACACTGCTTCTGTATTCAGAAGCACAGGCCCCTGAAGCGAGTTACACATCCACAGGCACAAATTAGCGGCGTTCTTTTGTTGCAGAACTGCAGGGCCCCTCTGTAGCCTCAAGTATTCATGGACACTGTAAGACACACACACACACAATGGGCCTGCCCTTTTGTAGCTCCAGGTGTAAGATATGCACACCAACCTCTGTCTGCAGAAGCACAGGCACCACAAAATCAATGATACCAACATTGCAACACTGCTGTTGCATGCAGAAATGCATGCCTCTGAGGGACCTGAAATCTTCAGCCACAGGTGTAAGACACACATTGACTTATTGCTCCATAATTGCAGGCACTTGTGGGGCCTACATTTACACAGACAGAAGTACTATTGCAGTGTGGGTATCAAGGTTTCAGCAGCTGATTTTGAAATATTTCAAGGGGGTAGCAGAACATGCTTTCTAGTGAGTAATTCATACAGCATGCATGAGTACATCTGGCTGCAGAGCTGCAGTCCCCTTGGGACCTTCTGTCTGCAGAAGTGCAGGTCTACGTGGCCCTTCACAGACACAAATCCACAAAGGTAACACAGCAGTGCTACTAAATTTGTGTCATCTGGAAACAGTTGTATGTTGTTTGTCTTGCCTGATGATGGTTGTCTGTGATTGCTAGAGATGCAGTGAAGTTTAATTTCACTGGCAAAGTTCCGACAAAATTGGAAATTTCATTGTGACATACTTAATGAATTTTGTGCACTTTGTGAAATATTCCATGGGTATGGAGTGTGAAATTCCTCCCGTGACATGTGAGTTTTCACCACAGGGATGAATAGACTGGCTTATAAATGAAAGGTTTAATCTGACCTATGGAAAACCATTAAAAGCAGTCAAGGGTGAACACTGCTCCTGGAACAACTCTACCTGAAATTGCACATGTCTAGTAAATGAATTATCTATGAGGGGCTCGAGGCAGATCTGGTTCCATAAACCACTAACATTTATAAGCAACACACTTTCATTTTAGCTACAGCAGAGTTGCAGTAGCAATCTATGTTCATTTTGACTGATGGGTAAAAAAACTCTCCAAATCTGGAATGAGCTATAGGCAGACTGGGTACTGCAAACTTGGGCAATCCAATGTTCTTGCTGAACAGGGGGCAGAAAGCACACACAGTGAGATCTGAAGGGAACTTTGCCCCGATTCCTCTGATCCACTGTGTGTATCTTTTGGTTGCCTAGCAACCATTGGACACCTGCCTTTGGGGCAGGCTGGCAGCATCCATGACATCTGAGGACATGTTAGGGTGGTGTGAGCCTGTGGAGCTAGAAATACAGCACAAAAGGATTAAGCCCACCAGTTCTAGAGAATATGGGTTTACATCCTGGTGTCAGTGGGATTCAGAATTAAAATATTGCACTGGATGCATGGAAGTCCACCCATCCACAGCAGGAAGACTACTTCACACAAAGGCACTGTTCTCAGTAAGTGGTGGGAAGGGGTCAATAGAAAATCTGGAGCATTCTTAATATTGTTGAGCTAATCCCAAGCAGATGGAATCATAGTTGTCACTGTTGTGTTCAGTGTAACCCTCGGCCACAGACAATTTGATCCAGTGGTTAGAGCCCTGTACTGTAACTGTGGACACCAGGATCTGAACCTCACAACTATTACTGTGTGACTGAGAACAATTAATTTAACTTCCCCATACTCAAACTCTCTGTAATCTCTCTGTAATCTATCTCTGCTCTTTAAAAATCTCCCTGTGTACTGAAAAAGGCAGCAACATTTGTTTACTTTCTTTTATCTTTTTCTGAATTGAAATGGGAAACTTGATCAGAAATGGACTCTTTTTATGATTTGAGTAGGTTCCTAAACGTGGGCAGAATTTCGCATTTCACATCTGTGAAATATTTTGTGAAGTGCACAAAATTTGCGAAATATTTCACAGAGCAAAGTTTGTGGATTTTGTCCATCTCTGCGGTTGCTAGTGTGGTCTTGTCCTTTTGCTTCTTGGGGGTGTGGGGGTGGGGAGTTAGGGTTAGAAATCCTAACATCACATTTCCCTACTTTTTTGGTGTTAAACTCTAACTGCTGCATTAACACAATTTTTTGCAATGAATTTCCTTGCTTTTTGAGATAGTATAATCAAATCCTCCTTTGCCAGTGTGAGTGCTGGGCCACTTTTTGACATAATGTAATTCTATCCTTACTTGATACTATATGCAATTGGAAAGTAACATATATGGCATTTCCCATTTCATAATGATACCTTGATCTTTAGTGTTCATGTAGGAAAATGGAACACCACTATAGCACTGTATAAGAACTTAATTTTGTTATTATGACAGTGTTTGAAATCAGAATAAAATTGGCAGAAGCTGTGTCCTGATTGCCAAGGTAATAAAGTCAAAGTCATTTTTATTTCTAAAAAGCGCTTTTCATAATATCAAAGCACTTGTACATAAGCATAAAACACACTAAAATTAAAATAAAACAGCAATCAGTCAAAATCACCAAAATTCTGAATTAAACACATCTGAGAAGGCTGACTCAAATAAATAAGTTTTCAGGGCAGCCTTAAAGGTCTCAATGGACAAGCACTGTCTAATTTGATGAGATATCACCCCCAAGGTCTTCAAACAGACCATAGGAATCTCTATCAATCCTTCATCAGTAGAGCAGAGTGGGCGGAGGTGGTGGTAGGGATGCAGGAGATCTTGCAAATAACATGGTCCCTGTCCATGTAGGGCCTTATAGGTCAGCAAACCAACCCTGAAGGTGATCCTCCACCACACTGGCAGCCTGTGCAGTTCGCGGAGCACAGGCGTGATATAGCTAGATCGAGATACGCCCATCAACAGCCTGGCTGACACTTTCTGCACCAGCTGCAGGCAGTGGATGTCCACCCCCAGAAGCCCTAGGTAAAGAACATTGCAGCAAAACGCAAAAAGCCAGTGAATGAATGAATGATTTTAGTAAGGTCTTTTTTGCAAAATTATATGTGGAGCGTCTAGTTGTTAGCAGGCAAAAGTTAATATTTCATTGTTTCCTACTTTACATGTATTACATGATAAAAGATTAAATAAGAGATTTCATGAAACCGATTGGCTATAGACTATTCCAAAATATGGTGTTGCCTCCAGGTAACACCACATTATAGTTTTATTAGGGACTGGTTTTAGTATGGTCTTTTTGCAAAATTGTGAAGCATCTAGTTGTTAGCTGGCAAAAGTTAATATTTCATTGTTTCCTACTTTACATGTATTACATGATAAAAGATTAAATAAGAGATTTCATGAAACCGATTGGCTATAGACTATTCCAAAATATGGTGTTGCCTCCAGGTAACACCACGGCTTTGGTTTTATTAGGGACTGGGTTTTAGTATGGTCTTTTTTTGCAAAATTATATGTGAAGCATCTAGTTGTTAGCTGGCAAAAGTTAATATTTTCTTGTTTCCTACTTTACATGTATTACATGATAAAAGATTAAATAAGAGATTTCATGAAACCGATTGGCTATAGACTATTCCAAAATATGGTGTTGCCTCCAGGTAACACCACGGCTTTGGTTTTATTAGGGACTGGGTTTTAGTGGGGTCTTTCTTTGCAAAATTATATGTGAAGCATCTAGTTGTTAGCTGGCAAAAGTTAATATTTTCTTGTTTCCTACTTTACATGTATTACATGGTAAAAGATCAAATAAGAGATTTCATGAAACCAATTGGATATAGACTATTCCAGGATATGGTGTTGTCTCCGGATAACAGCATGGCCTGGGAAGAAGTTCCTGCCAACTGGTTCTTAACTTTGTTATAATCTCTGATAATAATAACACACTCCAGAATGTGTGATATCATTTAGGAATCTCCCCACTTAAATTATTGGGTGGTTGAAGGTAGGCGCATGCCCTTATCCATCCATAGCTTATACACTGTTCTGTATATATGTCACCATAATGATAATCCTTAAGGTTGTACCCTAAGCATCCACGTCTTATGTTTTTTTTTTATATACGTATTTAAACCTAGTATATTACCCAAACTATTCCATTATTTTAAGCTCAAGCCACTTAAGAGACAGTCAACCCATGTTCCTGGGTTTAGATAAATAAGATTTTTGTGTAGCAGTCTGTCACCGTGTGCCTTTGGGAAACAAGATGAACTTTGGACGTGAAACCAGGCTTCTTGCATATCTAGGTAAGGGATGTTCACCATTAGAAACTAATGCCTTAGAAAAGGAAGATGAGAGAATAAAATACGCAGAGAATGTCCAAAAGTGTTTTTCCATTGCACACACAACAATTTCTTAGCCATGTTTGTTGGAGTTGTGTGTAGAAGGCATGTGTATCTTCCTGGCGTCTAAAATTGCTAATGGCTACAGACCACTGAAAAAATATGTCATTATGACAATGTCTGAAATTGGACTAAAAATCATGTTGAGTGCTGGCCTGGTGGCCCTGAGGGTTTAGGCGGTGGACGCCACACCTCACGCCATACTGGTGACCTGGGTTTGGGAATGGACTCAGGCCACCAGGGGTCAGTAGGGAAGGGAAGGGATTGAGCATCTGGAGGACTGCTCTTCCTTCCCAAGGAAGGATCCAGGGGTAGCTCCACTCCTGGGCAGCTCCTGGTGGTGGCTGTGGCAGTGCCAGGAACATATAATACAGACAGATGTGGGGGTGGAGTGGCGGTGGACATTCGCATGTCCATGCTCCAGTGCAGCAACCAGCAAAGAAAAATTCACAGTGGACCAGGGAGGTGACAAGGACTTCAGGGACAAAACCCACATCCCCATCACCAGACCATCTCTCCTCTAGGGTCTCCCTGGTGCCAACCAGGACTGACCCTCTAATTACAGAAGGGCTGCCAGGTAGGTGGGAGGGCCCTCCCCCGGGGGCTGATCTGGGGGGGGCTGGAAGGTCCTGGGTGGGGGATGTCCAAGGAGGAGGAGAGGTCTCAGGTGGGAAGTAGAGGCTAGATCAAAAGAGCACCTCCTAGAGATGCCCTGGCCAACTGGAGCAGCAGAAAGAATTGATAAAAAAAATCATGTTTACCTGGAAGTACTTGAGCAGCCCAAAACTTTATACAGGTGTATTTGTGTGTGTGTGGGTGTGTGTGGTTGACAATCAGTGAAGAGTCAAAACATTTTATAGAATTGATCATTTGTGAATGGAAAGTATACTTACTTTTCTTTATTCCCAAACTGCTTACATACAGTATCTCCATTAGTGTCCATCAACTGGTGCAGCCCTTTTCTCACCTTCATAGTCAGTTGTTGATGGAGAAATGTAATCTGCACTTTCTGCTTTGCCTTTGCATCTCTCAATTGGAGGCTGCTTGAGGAGGTGAGGAAAGGGCTATGCTGGTTCCCAAACATTAATGGCAGTGTTGGAATTACACTTTATGAGCTAGTAGGACCCATTAGGGCCTAATCTTTACATTGAGCCCCCCTACCCATTATCAAATCAAATCAACTTAGGCCAGCCCGCTGGCACAGTGGTTGGATTTCCACTTGCGACGCAAGCGACCTGGGTTTGGGAACGAGCCCGGAAGCTGGAGGGCCGGCCAGGGAAGAGGTCTTGAGCATCCCAGGGACTGCTCATCCTCTCCGGGGGAGGAGGAGGGAAACAGAGCTCGGCTCTTGTCTGGCCCCGGGTGGAGACCCGAGGTACAACAATCCCGATGCTTAACAGGGGGTGCGATGTGCCAGACATCGGCGTTCAAGCGCCTTGATGTCAGGGGACATGGTACATTGTGAGAACATTGGAAAAACACCTCACAGCCTCCCAGTAGATGGAGCACCAGGCCCCGACCCTCAATGCCACTACCTGCCCAGAGACAGCATCCCGATGAAAGACAGATGCATCGGGGTCCATGAGCCCCCACCCCATACCCTGCCTTGAGGGTATAACCATGGCTCCATGGGGGATAGACTGCACTGGTCACCAGGTAGGTGAGTGAGGGCTGAAAAGGCCATAGGTGACTCCTGAAGAGACGAGAGCTGCGAGGAGGGGGGAGCAAAAAAAATCAAATCAACTTTATTTATAAAAAAGCACCTTTCAAAAACCAAGGCACTTTTACAAGGTTTATTAAAAATCTAAATAATTAATAAAAAACATAATAAACATGTTAAAACCCATGGCTGCAACACTAAAAATCAGCATATGCCAGACTAAAAAGAAAGGACTTCAATGCTGTTTCAAGTCAATGGCTGTAATACATGAGCTACCGGGGCTTACTTCTGAGCTAGGGGGGCTGAACCAAGTCCCCCTGTAATTCCAACACTGATTAACGGGGATATGTGAGTGGTTTGGGGAATAATGAGAAGGAGGGTTGGTGAGTGCCACTGGATGACAGGGAATAAAGAAAAAACAAGTATACTTTTCATTAAGAAATGACCTATTCTATAAAATTATTTGAATCTTCACTGACAGCCAGCCAAGTGGGGAGGGGGTGTGTTTGCAGGTCACAAAATAAGTGGAATTGTAATCAGAGTTTTGCAATAAATACACATTAAAAAAAGGATGAGAGGATGTTGGGAGGTTCGGCTGGAAAAATCTGCATATGGAGTACGTGAAGAATAACCAAAGAATAAGTGTCTACATAAATGATCGGGGATTTTTTTTGGGGGGTGTGTATGTTGGGGGAAGGAGTATTAACAGGGCAAATCTTTTCTAAGAAAAATATAGATTATTCCTGTTTTAGATGTGTAGCTATTGCTCTGTTTTAAATGTACAACTATACCATTCATTAGTTGCTACTGTCAGAGGGGCTGAATTTCCTTCTCTTTCAGTCTGCACTTCATCACAGAAACATAGAAGCTGTCAGCAGAAAGGACCTCTGGGCCCACCCAGTCTGCCCTAAAGTCCCTACCTACTGTGCTATTGTAGACCCTAATTGATCTCCAGCCCCCCTCCCCGTTTCTAAGGTCCCCCTGTGTCTATCCCATACATGTTTGAAACCTTTTACCATTTTAGTACCCACCACCTCTGCTGGGAAGCTGTTTCAAACGTCCACCACCCTTTCCGTGAAGAAATATTTTCTCACATCCCTACTAAGTCTCCCCCCTTCCAGCTTCATATCATGCCCCCTTTTCCTTGAGCTTTTCTTTCTGAGCAGTATACCTTCTTCTTCCACCTTATTAATACCCTTGAGATATTTAAATGTTTCAATCATGTCACCACTTTCTCTTCTTTCATCCAGTGAATACATATATAGATCCCTGAATCTTTCCTTGTAGGGCTTTTGGTGCAGACCATGTATCATTTTGGTTGCCCTTCTCTGTACCGCCTCCACTCAATCTATGTCCTTCATGAGATGGGGCCTCAGGAACTGGACACAGTACTCCAGTTGTGGCCTCACCATTGAGCTATTCAGGGGTAACAGAACCTCCCTTTTTCTGCTGGTGATACTTCTCCCTGTGCACCCAAGCATCCTACTAGCCCCTCCCACTGCCTTATCACACTACTTTGCCACCTTCAGGACATCAGTTATGATGACCTCCAGATCCCTTTCCTGTTTTGTGAACAGTAACACCTCCCATCCCCCTCAATTGATACACTGCACCTGGGTCTCTGTGCCCATCGGAAGGTAACCAACCGGTGGCTGAACTCTCCCTACTGGTTCAAAAATGTATTGCATTATAATACAGGAAGTACCGATGGTTACTGTTAGTTATCACTGTCTTTGACAGATAAATCACCATCTGTTATATCATCGGCTGAATAACTTGCCGCTACCATGAGTGCACTACCTCAGGAAAATGATATCAGGTGTCACTGACGCTCATATATAGTGTCAGATTGGGGCACACTGAGAAAGAATAAGAGACAAGACGGCTTTTTGTGATCAGTGTTATTGATTCCAGCTAACAGAGAATTAGCCAATAAAAAACATAAACAACATTCTGCTTTTATTAGTGCCTATGCACGAATGGGTGGGAAGTACACGCCAGAGGCGTGTACCCCACCCACTTAGCTCAGCGTCTGTGGACAGGTGCAAAGATGCTGGTATGAAATAACGCCAGCCACTTGTCTGTTGTCCTGCCATTCTGGTGTACAGGTGCACAGAGGGCGTTCAGGGGGTGGAGTTCCAGACCCAGGTGGACATCCAATAGGATGCCTGCTCTGGGACTTGCAGTGGATCCCAAGTGTGGGAGGGTGTGGGTCTAGGTGTGTGCATAGCATGCAGGCACCTGGGGAAAACACAGATGGTTCCCATCATCCATTGTTCCCCCAGTCCGATACCCACCCCCATGGGGCCACCCACCACCTGGTGCACAGTTTCCCCCACCCCCAAGCAGAGCATCTGCTCCTGTCCTGTATGCCAGCCCACCCCCCAACACACATCTGTGCCCTGCCTTCATATTTGTGGAGACCCCAGCACACATCTGTGCCCTGCCTCCGTGTTTGTGAAATGCCCTGCTACACATCTGTGCCCTGCCTCCATATTTGTGAAACATCCCCCACACATCTGTGTCCTATCCCCGTATTTGTGCATGTACACCCCAACCAGTTCAGTACAAAACTTTCCAACCACCCCTGACTCCTGATCCTGGCTCCCCTGCCTCTCATAGGTGATCAGTGGCCCCCACTGCCCATGGCACTGACAACACCAACCCCCTGCCCCCGTATCTGCAAGTCAGCGCTGTGGCTATGGACAGCCAGTGGCACATCCCTCTGCACACATCTTCTGCCTCTGGCCATCCAACTGATGCTGTGAACATGTTGCAACAGCATGCTTTCAGCATCAGTTGGATGGCTGGCAGTGGAGGAGATGTGCAAAGATGTATGCCAATGACCGTTCATAGCCACAACACCAACTTGCAGGTATGCAGAGGCTGGAGGTGGTGTTGTCAGTATATTAGGGGCACTGACCAACAAATGAGTGGCAGGGTGGGCCAGGATTGGGGCTGATGGGTTGTCAGAAAGTGTTGTACTGGCTGGTTCCTTTAATGAGGGGCTCTGGTTAGGATGTGTGGAAAAATACTAGGACAGATGTGTGCGGGGGGGTGAACGAATATGGAGAAAGGGCACAGATGTGTGCAGGAGTTTTCACAAATATGGAGGCAGGACACAGATATGTGCAGGGGGGTTTCACAAATATGGAGGCAGGGCACAGATGTGTGCGGGGAGGTTCACAAATACAGATCAGGCACAAATGTGTTCATGGGGCTTTACAAAAATATCAGGACTGGTCACCGATGTGTGTGGTGGGGATGGGATGGCATACCGGATAGGAGCTGGGGTTCTGCTGGGGGTGGGAATTCATACCCTGATACCAGGACTGGGCAGAGGTTCTTTATGCATGCAGCACATACAGCAGTTATGACAGGGTCCCTTCTGCCATATCCAGTGCCCTTCTATGCCCCCCTGTGTGCTGCACTATGTGCCTTTTTGAATGGTGTGTAGTGTGTGCATGCCACCGTCCCTCCCCCCGAACCAACCTGACATGTAGCTGCCTGCATGGCCAGGGAATCAGGTGTGCACCTGGCCAGTGCACCTTTGGTGAATGCCTCTGGGATCTGTGGGATCCCCGCTGTGCAGCATTCCCGCGTATCTATGCCTACGCGCCAGGTGTACACGGCACATTGGCATAGTGCCTAGGGCCCATTATTTGTAATACCACACAACCTACCTTACAAATAACTAGCGATTTTAAAGCTTTGGTTTCCTATCTCCTTTAACATAATACACATTTTCATACCCTGTATCTCAGACAAGAGCTAACCATACAAACACAGAAAGAGCAAACACAGAAATCCCCAACCACAATGAACTAGCAACAACAGGACACAGCCAACAAAGGTTGTTCTCGATACCCTTCAAATCATTGTTCCATACAACAAAATGCAACAATGGTGTGCTTACAGAATATAGGGTGTCCTGAGTCACAAATATTAGCGTATGGTGGCTGTTGGAGCAACAGATATAAGGGCAACACATATAAAGTGGCAATTGCCATTAGATGTAACTTTTCCTAAGTATACAGTATATAACACAAGGTGATGTTATACCCACATTTTCCCGATTTGTTTTTTAAATTGAAATTGATGTGAGAGACTATCTGGCATACACAGAAAAGCATTTTTTGTGTATGTTCCCCAGTGATTCATTCACAATTACGATAAGTAAACTGGCTGCCTTTAAACTCCAAATCCATCTGCACTCGAGAGGAGAGTGTACAAATAATAGGCTGTACACAGGTCAGGTTGTAAAGTCTTTTTAATTTCTTTGGCACACAGAATACAGAAAACAGCCTGCAAAACACCACTACAGAATATTAGAGTAGAAAATGCCAATCACAGAAAGGACAGTTACCCCAGTGCTTTTACCCTAAGGATTCATCGGGGGACTGGTGTTCTGCAGTGGTGTTTTGCAGGCTGTTTTCTATATTTTGTGTGCCAGAAGCATTAAAAAGACTTGAAGATAATCACCTGAAAATAATGATTTATATCAAACCTGGATTAAAAGACCCAGGCAAGCTGCAAACATATGTGAGCAGAACTTCTCTATTATGAGTTACAGAGCTAGTGTAATGAGTTAGTCTTGCTGTATGGTTTTGAGTGGAGTGATGAGTTGATGTGTAACCCATGTGTATACTTTCTTATTCCCAGAATTATATTTTATAAATCATTCAAAATACTAGCAACATGCAGTTCTCACTCAAAACTATCTAGAACTGGTCCCCATGCGCACGACCCACTGAAAAAGAAAGTGACTCTGTGGGAGGAAAGCTCGACAGCTTGATCTGTGCACAGACAGGATCAGGGATTGCAAATTTGTCATACTACAACTGCTACTCTGATTAATCAATTACAACCATGAACTATGTTTTTTTTTTTTATGGACTTTAACATTTATTCTTTTTTTCGATGAAGCCAGCACGCTGTGAAGAGATGTGTTACAGACAGCTTTCAAAGTGACTGAAAACTGCATTTCTCCAGTTAGATAGCAGTGTTTCACTGAGGGTTCTGTGACCATTTTGTTTCTCTAAGGTTACAGTATTTTCATAGTCTCCATTCCTAAAGTTTTCCTGCAGGAGCTCTCCAGTCTCTTTACCTTCAGCCTTCTTACCTGTCACCTGTAAAGAACATGTCACATTACTCACATTTTGCAACAAACAAAATAGTTAAATGTGACAGAAAAGCAATGTATTTTGTATTGCTGGCATTGCCATGCTATTTGTGCAGCATTTCATAATTGTTAGAAACAAAGTATTTGCCAGCGTTTCTTTGTTGTTTTCATTTAAAAGAAATCATTGTAGGAGCATCACAAACTAATGCATATAGGCTCCGCTTAGAAGGATAGTTTAACAAATATACTGCTATGCAATTGCTGTTTTGAGTGAAGTTGCATGTTATTTAAACTATATTATAAGATTTTCAAATAAAAGTGGGAGACAGAAAAAACACTCAATTACAGCAGAGCAAATTTCTAATGATTTGAAGGTTACTGTAACTTTGCAGTTTCAAATGTGTTGTGTTTCGCTAAGATGGTTTAATATATTACATCTTCCTAAAACTCTCTTGATAGCATGGCATGCTATGCTGGATGTTATTTCCAATGACAGTTGAACAGGATAGTGAAAAATAATTTGCTTAGTACATACATACGTGAGGTTAGTAAACACATAGTTTAATTGGTTTATATATAATTTATAATAGCATTGCAGTAACAGCAATGTGTGTCTCTCTTTTTTTGTGTGTTTGTGTAAAGTTATCAATATGTGAGTAATCTGGCATGATATACAGACTGCATGTTTGACAATCAATGTTAATACTGCTTCAATTTGCCCTCTGTGCTTATATCAACTTGTGATGAACAAAGACTTGTGCCTTCTGAAATAGGAAATCACACACTTACAGTGCTCTATTTTAATTCCATTTGGAGGTTCTGGTGGCATCAGGTAACTACTTGAGCTTCACTCTCATGGTTATGATGTCATCAGAACATCTCCATGAAATTATAGCCCTGTAATTGATGCTCCAATCCTCTTTAAGCCCTCATCCCCAATGGATCTTAACACAATGCTTTTTAAATACAGTTTGCAACTTTTCTAAATAAAATGGAGCAATACCCCCACCTGCTTTGAGTGAGACCTACCCTAAGTGTACACTTTTTAATGACTGATCTCCCCTGCCATAAGTTGTTGGCCGAGGCAAGTTAATTTCATACTCGGCTAAATTTCAGTAGGAAGACAAGAAGATGTCAGGGAGTGTACACAGTCTTGCAAAACATTATACTAATTGACAACTGGTTATATTCTTTGTTTTTAGAATGAATATTTTAAGTTGTACCTTGTGGCATTGATGCTGATGTATTTAGGTAATACTGGGGTGCAGAGTCTGTGCTTCTGGCTTATTGTCTTGAGCTTCTCCACATTCACTTTATCTGTTTGAGATTGATCCCTCTTAATGCTGCCACCACTGCTGCTGCAGTGCATGATCAACACGTTAGCACACATGGTGATCATTAAAGCACAGTAATCCCATGTCACTAAACCAGGGACATATACAAATATTGATTATTTGAGACATATTAAAGAGCTTTACTTTTAAAAACAAAAATAATATGGTAGCGTGTTGATGCTATGTGATCAAGAAGGTTTCCATAATATTTGTAACCACATTGCTATTTTTCCCAATTATGTTGAAGTAGGAAATGTCTTTATATCTGTATTACTTACTGGCTGTGAAGCAACTAGTATGAATCGACTGTTGCAGTGAGGATGGTATTCGTATGGCCTATCACACAGTTGCTATCTGAAATACTAAGTGGCCAAGTTGTTCATTTTGCTTTAGTAAAATAAAAACTATACAATTGTGTTTATAGTGATTCTAAATTGTGGTACTGTATATTGGCACTGCAATAGTTAACAAGAATACAGTTATGAGAAAGTTGCAGATTTTAAGATGCACCTGTATCCCAACATGTAAAATATATTAGAAAGATGATAATGATGCAGTTAACATTACAAAGAGAAGAATACTTGCAGGCTTCCTACATACAGTACGTGCTTTCAAAGTGTCAAAGCTGTGACAATACAAATAGAAAGCATTGGCAACAGCAAAACTCCTGTAAGATCATTTCTTGTGTCCAAGGCTGTGCATCCTCCAGTTGTCATACCAGTACATCCCCGCTGATCAGCTGGCTTCCTCCCTCCCACCTTCCCAGTTGTATTTACTATATTTACTTGCCTGCTGACTTAACAACTGAGTCATCATCTTGTGCTGTCCCCCCAAAAACTTGATGAGCTGCACATCTGGAGCCACTTCATGTTATTTGTAGTCCCACTGTGAAAATCCCAGTGTCATCCTTATAAGAAAAATGTGAGAGTGACAGAGAGAGTGTAGATGAGCTCCAGGCTCTGACAGTAGAAAAAAAAAACTATTAGGGGGCCAGTGATCAAAGACTGAAGGGTGTCACTAGATGGAAAAATCTGCATGCAAAGGTAAGCACGGGCAATGGGAGTGGACAAATATAATGTATAAAGTGTTGTCAGGGGCTGTGTGCCAGATTATTTGAGCTGCAAAGATCTGCAGAATTGCCCTTCCAGTGATCTCCTGGCTGAGTTCTCATCTTCGCTGAAGTGACTGTCTTGCACATATTCGAGCATGTGGTGCTAGCCTGCACAAACTTGCGAGCTGGTCTGGTGAATGGAACACTGTTCAAATCCAGTCTGGAGCAGAGATACCAGCTCATGCCTCAAGACCCAGTAAGGCAAGAAGGGAAAGGTTGAAGGGAATGCTAACCAGGTGCAATTAGGGATACCATCAGGTTCAATGGGAATTTGGTAGGGAGACCTCCAAAAGAGCTTTCCCTCTATTTGTGTGTTCCTTTTAAAAGTGCCAACTGAACCTGCATGGTGAATGGAAAGTGTGAGTATGCAGTTGTATACAGCCAGGTTCAATGTGGTAGGGAAAGAAGAAAAAAGGGGAGGGAGGAGGAGTCTGGTTTCATGTTAGGGTGAGGGAGGAATCAATGATGTTGGATTACTTTTGTGAATCACACAGACCAGATGACTGCTGTCCATCTCACCTTTCCCCTAGTACTCTAATTCCCTCCTCAGTGTGCCCTAATTCCCTCCCACAACACCCTTCTTCCCATGGAATATAGTGAGCAGCTGTCTTGACTATGATATCCTGTGCTCCACATATTCTGCTAACTCCTTATTCCATGGGGGGGAAGGAATCAGCATTTGGCTACTTAGAAATAAACATACCATGACAAATCAGTTACAGAGAAGTGTAAACAGAAACAGTTAGCCACCTCCCCTTCCCCCTTCCTTTCCATTATAATTCCCTTGTGCTTATACTACACATTCTTGAAGCCCACTACTGATTTTGCCCGGCCACATCAGCTGGAAGGCCATTCCAGGAATCCACAACTCTTTCTGTGAAGAAGTACTTCCTCACATCTCTCCTAAATCTACCCCCTCTAGTTTAATAGTGTGTCCCCTTGTTCTTAAGCACCTTTTCTTCTGAAAAATACTTTCCTATTATACTGTATTTACCCCCATGAGGTATTTTAAAGTCACTGTTGTATCCCCCGTCTCCCTCCTCTGTTCCAGGGTTATATATATTGAGGTCCATTAGTCTCTCCTCATAAGCCTTTTGGTGAAGACCCTGTACCATTTTAGTTTCTCTCCTCTGGACCACCTTCACTTTGTTTGTGTCCTCCCGGAGATGTGGTCTTCTTTTCCTTCCCAGATGGTCCTTCCTGAACAGAGTATTCACTGGTTTGACCATGTCCCAGATATGGTTTTCAGTGCACCGTGACTTAGAAATGGCCACAATATCCAGGACGGCCTCTGCCATGATGTCTTCTAAGTCATGAATCCTATTTCCTACACTTCTAGCATTCGCACAATGGTCTTCAAAGATTTTGTTTCCATTCTGCTTGTTGCCCACCCACCATTCACAGTAACCTTTTAACGGGAGGGTGGGGAGAGGAGGAAGTGATGTAGATTGTGCACAATCTGTAGTAATTGAGTAGGTAAATAGGGAGAAATGGGCAGACTGGATGGGCCAAGTGGTCCTTATTTGTCATCAAATGCTATAATTCTATGTTTCTGTTGTTTCTGTTTCTATGATAGAGTAATAAAAAAAAAACACTTTAAATCCTTATAACTTTGAAAATGTTTAATATTGTTTTCACAAAACCTTCCAATGGCACTACCTTGGCACAGCATATTTCTACCCTGAGCATTTCAGAAAAAAAATTATGTCCCCTGAACTTTCTAAATCTGTAGTGAAGATTGGAAACAAGCAGCCCATTCACCGAGAGTATTTATAATAAATGTATTAATATAGGTCTCAGAAAAAAAGTAATGACCAGTGTGTTAGTCATAGCTAGCTAATGGCAACATTTCAGAGAAATCCTCCTTCATTAGGATAACACTGGTATTCTATTTTAAATACATAAATACAGTATAGAAACATAAAAACATAGAAATTGAAAGCAGATAATGACCGCTAGCCCACCCAGCCTGCCCATTTTCCCTACCTGCTGTAAAAACCACAGACCCTACTTGACCTCTGACTTTATTCTCTTTCCTGTTGCTAGGGTTTCCCTATGCCTATACCATGCATTTTTGAATTCCTCTACCGAGTTATCTCCCACCACCTCTGCTGGGAGTATGACCACGTATGTTCTGAATAGTACATGCTAGTTACAGATGTTGAGAAATTCACATTTTGCAATGGTATAGAGACAATATTACTATGCATATTAGGTTCCTTATGTTGATGGCTTTTTGGGAAATAGCTTTTTTAGCAGGCTTTCTCATCAAATCATATGTAATGTCAGCATTCTAGCACTTAACTGAAGCCACAGATTAGTTAACTGTGTCATCCATTATAAAAGAAATAGTTTCATGATAAAAAATCTAAATAAAACATATCCATTTTATGATAAAAAATTACAGAAGTCCAAGGCTGTCAACAACCTATGATACAACACAGAGAGGAGGGTGATCATCTTTGAAGGGAGATGATAAGACAGAGCAGAGGTTAGAAACCTTACTTATAAAATGTGTAGGCAAATCCCTGCATGCTGAATGGCTAGGATGCATGTGTAGGGACAGCACAGCTAATGGAAATTAAATGAGTCCTGCCAACCAGGGCACATACCATCAAAATATATGTGTGCTACTGTAGATTTTAGAATTTTGATTTAAATCTGGCAGTCCTTTTGAATCTCATAACCACATTAACACACACACACACACACACACACACACACACACACACACTCACCACACACACACACACACACACACAGAGTAAAAACACACTCTTAACTTCCCTTAAGTGCTTTTATAAATGTTACAAAAAAATGTTGTAGGTGCCGTATTGGTCCTTTTAAAAAACAGATCCAGAAACAAATGATTTGATACCTTTTATCGGACCAACATGGATGTTACAGAAAAGAACAAAGTGCTTTAGCTTTCGAACCAACCAGGTCCTTCTTCAGAAGCTTTGTGGCAGTTTTTTCAAATATCCCATACTATTAACACCAGATTATATAGAAAAAGCAGAAATAATTCTCATTGGTTTAAATATACATTTAAAACATAATGAAGATTACGTCAGAGAAGCTAATTAACACCAGTATGCCTTAAACTGAGGAGCCTCAGAAGGGCAAAGGTTATCAAGAATTCTCTACAGCCAGAGGTTCTTGTCACATAAATTTAAAATGTCTCAGTATGCCAAGAAAGCATTCTAGTGATAAAAAACCTTGGAGTGGCATTCTCCTAATACATGTAAGATGAGCTACAACTACATTCCAATTGTCCTGGTATATTAAAGGACAGATAATGAGAGACAAAATCCTGAAATTAGGTATAACTGCAAGTTGAAATCAAGCCTCAAATTAACCTACACATATAAACATGATGCATGAAAGTATCACTTGTAAGTGTAAGTGCAAAAAAAAAAAAAAAATCCTTGTCAAGGACCCCCAAGAAAACGAGACCATGAGCCTGATAAATGCAGATTTCAACACAGAGTCTGTGTATAACAAAAATGCACAGAATCAGTCTAAGATTTCACACTGTCACATTTTCAACTGCTTGTATTAAGATGCATATCTCATTTACTTGGGGGTCATTAAAGGTGTAATTCATTTGGGTTTTCATTTAGATTGCTTAGACTGATTCTGTGCATTTTTGTTATACACAGACTCTGTGTTGAAATCTGCATTTATCAGGCTCATGGTCTCGTTTTCTTGGGGGTCCTTGACAAGGATTTTTTTTTTTTTTGCACTTACACTTACAAGTGATACTTTCATGCATCATGTTTATATGTGTAGGTTAATTTGAGGCTTGATTTCAACTTGCAGTTATACCTAATTTCAGGATTTTGTCTCTCATTATCTGTCCTTTAATATACCAGGACAATTGGAATGTATTGTAAGCTCATCTTACATGTATTAGGGAGAATGCCACTCCAAGGTTTTTATCACTAGAATGCTTTCTAGGCATACTGAGACATTTAAAATTTATGTGACAAGAACTCTCTGGCTGTAGAGAATTCTTGATAACCTTTGCCCTTCTGAGGCTCCTCAGTTTAAGGCATACTGAGTGTTAATTAGCTTTTCTGACGTAATCTTCTATTATGTTTTAAATGTATATGTTAAACCAATGAGAATTATTTCTGCTTTTTCTATATAATCTGGTGTTAATAGTATGGGATATTTGAAAAAACTGCCACAAAGCTTCTGAAGAAGGACCTGGTTGGTTCGAAAGCTAAAGCACTTTGTTCTTTTCTGTAACATCCATGTTGGTCCAATAAAAGGTATCAAATCATTTGTTTCTGGATCTGTTTTATAAATGTTACAAACAAAATCTTTCAGACAGTACATTAAATATAGCAGTAGTGCTGTTCAAATGGTTATACTGTACTACCGTGCATTTTCTGTCAGTCTGTTTTTCTTTTCTTTTTCCTTTTGAAGCTTTGTTTTTGTTGTTTGTGCAATTCCCAACACCCCCTGCCACTCATTCCCTTGCTTAATGCAGAAACTGCATGCTTTTTTCTACCCAATCACTAGATTCATAACTAATTTTTATGGCTGTAGGTGTAGCCTACATCCATCTTGCTGTCTGTAGTTTGAAAATGGAGTATCGTGGAACACCTGTTTTGAACTTTTTAATGTATCCTTCCACATCTATAAATCACTATGCCAACTGAAAAAAAAATACTCCCTCCTTTCTGTTTAGAATGTTTGAAACATAACTCTAAGCTGCTTATCAGATGGCCATTAGGAAACTGAAACAGTTTGTTAAATATTTGGTTGCCTATTAAACTGGAGATTTGTTTACCTCCTTCGAAAATCAATAACTTGCACATTTAAATACCCAGCATTTAAATATTTTTTGCAACTAACTTCAGTTGGTATGTATTGTCTTTCAAGAAAGACTCATACCTTATAAATGCCAAACCTTTCCCAGCAAATGTATAATGATTTACATTGTTTTTAATCTTTTAAGATACTATCTGATAAGTACTGTCTCAGATGTATGCCAGGTCTTCAGTGAACTACCCAGACTAAATATATAGGTTTCTTGACAGCAAGGGCTGTGCCTGCCTTCCAAACATAACAGATTAGAGCCTGCCAAGTACTGAGGTAGGGGTGTGTGTGTGTGTGTGTGTGTGTGTGTGTGGTGGAGAAACAATCAAACTTCTGGCAAGGGAGATCTCATCTAATGAATTAACTGCTGACAAACCAGAAGAGTGAGAAATTCATTTGTATAATTATCTGATTCCTTATGTTCCCATATAGAGTTATAAAAAAGATAGTCAAAATAACTGGGAAAAAAAATTATAGGGGACAACAGCTGAGTTTTTCTTGCATTTTGGACCTTCAACTCTAGGCTGTGGAACATATATTGTTTGTGGTTGCAATGATAAATCTAAACAGTAAGAAGGCATGAACAGTAATATTTTAATTTACAGTAATACAATCGTGCATAATTTCTATAAATAAATTTGAGGTCTGATAATAATGTAGCCAGGGTATATGTTAACTTGCTTTGTTCTCTCACAACATGTAGTACTAGTAGTAAAAACTGTATTCTGAAAATTCAGAAATGGACAGCCCAATTGAGCCGAGGCTCATTTTCAATGGGGCCCCAATGTATAAAACAAATAGTTAGACAGAATATGTGCATAAATACAAGCATAGCAAATGCAGTATACAACCTGTATCAAAAGACACAACACATGACAGACATGTAGATGTTTTTCAATTAATTACAAATAACTTTTGGCATTTCAGCAGTTTTTACATGCCAAGATCTTATTTGATGCCAAGATGGAGGTGATATTGACTTGATATATAATGTGCTATTTTGAGAATGAAAGAGATCATGCCATTTGTTAGGAGCAGAAGTATTGTTTAGATACATAGATACAGAGACACTATCAGCAGATAAGGTCCTATGGCCCATCCAGACTGCCCATGTATACTTGTAAGTTCTCTTTATATTTTTCTATATTATTATTTTTATGTTTTTGGTGGTTTCGTGTAGGGTTGATATTATTCCTGAAACGTCAGAGATCTTCCTGAAAAATCTGCAAGATACTGGTGTATAACTATACCATTTGTAAAAGGTCCTGATCGGACAACTGGAAACAGAAGACAGTTTTTTTGTCATTTTATAATATGATGTACTGAGTGTGTATTTTCTGAGTTGCTGCATCAAGGCCCAAAAGAAAATAACATTTACTTAACTCATTCAAGATTCTATTGGGTGGTCAGAAAAAAAGGCTATGAGAATTTGTCTGAAAATTAACTAACATAAGATGCAAAAAATAGCATCTGTGTATATGCATATGGGGAAATTTCTCAAATTTATTTGCAATGAATTTGTTTACAGACATTACTAGTATCTTTTGAAAGATTGGTTGACTAGTTGTGATTATTAATTTTGAGAATAGTTCATGAAAGAATGAGCATATTTGTTATTTCATATTGCTCCCCATTATGCCTAATGCATACCATGTAAATCCAAATCATTCCAAGGCCATCTTGACATATAATATTAATACAGAACAGCAGATCAAAGCTCTTTTCCTGATAAAAGGCTGCTGATATAATAAATAAGGAATAAAGTCATAAATAAGGAGCCAGTGGCTTATGGAAAAATCTACAGGGATTTAATTCTGCCTCTGTGGAGAAAATACAGAAAAATGAGGGCTTGTTACAGGGAAATGATTAGTTAGAGCTGAAAGCACTGAATATTTCTTATCCTAGATTTTGTATCCTGGATAGCACAGGGGAGATGCTACATCTCGTTGTCACAGGGATGCTCATTTAAACACTTTTGCACTGTATTTACTCAGGCTGTCCCAGATTTGATGCAATATATTGTTTTAAGTGGGGTCAGGATGTTACCAGTTTTATAATGTATTTATTCAAGGTACCTAGTCTAGGGCCCCCCGTATTCAAAAGAGATGTGCAGCACATCCAGACGGAAAAGGGAGATGTACCGAGAAACTCCAACAATGCACCACAGGGTGATTTTCAAACATGTGGGATATGCCTATCACAAGGGAATAGGCCAGGGCACACACAAATGGTATGCCATGCAAGTCGAGGGGGTGTTCCCATGCATATGATGCACTGCAACATATTCAGTGGGAATGCACCCCTCACGATCCAAAGCACTGCAGCCCACCTTTAGGCCACAAATAGCTGGTCTAACCCTGCCAGCCACCCACAGGTGGGCTGTGGATGTGTGCCCAGATGCACAGCAGCCTGGCAACCTTGGTGGACTTGAGGTACCCCCTTCCCATCCCTAATTGATACAACTCCATCGCCGAAGAGCTCTGTAGTGTAGGACCCCCCCAGACCTGATCACACCAGAGGAAACCATGGTCCATATCCATAGCATAGAGGACCCCCACCTACTGCCCCGGTATGCAGACAGCCCCGGTCCCCCCATACCAGACCTAGTGCAGAGACTGGCACTGCCTTCCACACCCTGCCATGACCAGCTGCAGACTGCACTGGACCCAAGCAGGGGACCTGCACTCCAGAATGACCCAAGTGGCTGTATCATGTATTGGGGTACTACACAAGCTGTGGATCCACCAGCGTATGCAGCCATGTGTAAGACCCTGGCAAACCATAAGAGGGAACTGACATACTTCCAATGCATGCCTTGTCAATGTGTATCTTCCTGTTGTCATACACCACTGTAAGTCCACACTCTCCTCCATTCCCCTGTGTAACATGCCACCCTCCGGACTGCTGAGGTATCCTGGTTGCCATGGGGTGCAGTAGCCAGCAATGCCATTTGCAGTGTATGCTCCAGGCTATGGATAGTTCATCCATGGTTCCCTAATAGCACAAACGAATGGGAGATTGACTGTAACATTCCTGTTCTGGGGCCTGCATGAGTGGGTACAGCATCAGCCATCACTTACACTGAGAAGTGTAATGGCACTGGGATGATGGATCCACATGCGAGCACCTGAGGTGCATGGCCACGGGACGCTGTCACTGGCACACAGCTCATGCCAACATATGACACATTCCAGTGCCCTACTGCCAGTGCTACACCACCCACCAATACAGTGTATGATCTCATCACAATGTCAGTCATCATAATGTGATGGGTTGGGGGACAGGGAGGGGGTGTCTGTGCACTGTTGAGGGGGATGAGGGCCACTACATTATGGACGTGTACTGTAGGTATATTCCAATGCAATCAGGGATGGGAGCGGGGTCTCTACAGTATGGAACCAATAGATCCTGGATTCTGATATGATCAGGGCTGGTGGAATCAATGTGGGTGCCACTTTACCACCACAGACTTCAGGACTTGTCCCACATGGGAGCGATCAGGGTCGGGGCTTGGGGGCGAGAGCTGCTCTGGCACATTCATCCCCGTGCCAACATGCAAATGAGTGGGTAATGAGCACACATAAGGCTTCTTTGCACCCTGCATGTTCAATTAGCTCATTTGCATTTCTGGGCAGAATATCACCCATGGGGGCTGCGGTGCATACCGGTATGTGGCACACATTCCCCCTGGGAGGTATTCGGTTGGGGGTGCCTTGGATGCACCTGTCTTGGTGACTGTCTGCACAGCGATTCCCATCTAGGGTCACGTTTTCAACAGGTACAATTACACCTGCCAGGATGAAGTGCAGTGTCACAGATATACTGCATGACAGAAGGGATTAACTCCCACTGAAATTGCATTGTTTGGTGCAGTAACTCCACTGCAGAATTCTGCAGTGCTGCGCTTCACCCTGGAGGGCTTCACTGTATGTGTGCACTGTACCAGTGGCGCATTCTATTTGAATATTGTATCAGTGCTGACCCATGCACCCTCTTTGTGCAATGCATCTTTCTGTTCGCGCGTCAGTCCAGCACTTAATATGTCTCCCCAGATGTAAAATATTGTTTTCAGTACGTTCTAATTTTACGTGATGCAGCAAATATTGTGTAGATGTAGAACCCCACTGAAAATAAGATGCCATTTCTTTTGTGAAATATCCAGGCTAAATATATAACAATCAGCAGGAATATTTCTAGGAAAACACATTGTAAAAATGTGGAAAAGGAAGACCACATTGAAACTGCCTCTTCACAGATCTGCATTGTGCAAATTCATTAGAAATAATGGGTAAAAGCTTCCCAAAGCTCTCCAGAGCCATATCGGCTCTGACCAAATCTTGTTTAAATCTTGCTTCAAAGATACTAGGCAGTAAGCTGAACCAAACTGTAGATGCACACAGTGATGCTATGCCACCTCCTCATTTACTCACTATCCAAAAATGTGACAACTAGTTTTAAAACTGTAAAATGAACAGCCATGATACAGTAGCTAAAAAATATGAATATTAACAAAAAAAAAGTAGGGGTGTGGGAAAAACAGGAAAGCACCTATATAGAAATGGCACACTGTACCTAAACTAGGCAGTTTCCCTTAGTGGCACCAATCAGTGGAGGAGCTATTTCATATTCAATTTCAAAATATGTTATTCATCTCTTTATTGCTTTAAAACATTCTTTTTACAAATATGCCCTTTCACCCATTTTGTAAGTGCAATTAGTCATGACAGAGTGTTGGCAGTGCTACTACTACACATTTATTTCAAAATTGAATCAGCACTCCAAAAGATCAACACAAAAAGTCAAACAAAGTTCATGGATTTTATTTCCAGCTGCGTACAACAGCACACGCCACACTGCCCCAGCGCTTTGGCAACTTGCCTTCCTGGGAAATATACAAGAATATGGTCAGAAAAATACCATAAATCCATTAAGTCTGCCCTGGAGACCTGTGATTACTTCTTAAAACCCACTTTATGGTGTCCCATTATGTTTTGAACCCTGCCATAGAGTACTCCCAGCATTGATTTCACTGCTCAGTTGACTATTCTACCCATGCACCAGCTGCTCTGAGAAAACATACAATACTTCCTAACATCCCAGGACATGCATCCATATCAAAACTTCCAACACCCTGTCATATATTGCTTACATATGAAGTGCCACTTCCCCAGTTTTATAATGGATCCTCAATGCTTGGAAAAACAAACACACATGCCTTGATAGGTGAAACATAGAAACATAGAATTTGATGGCAGATAAGGACTGTTTGGCTCACCTAGTCTACCCATTTTCCTACCTAATGGATAAGTTGCAGATCCTAGTTAACTGACAGCCTACTTCCTCCTACCCCCCACTAGAAATGCCTTATGTCTGTCCCATGCATTCTTGAATTCCCCCACTGTTTTTGACTCCACAACCTCCTCAGGAAGGCTGTTCCATGCATCCACAACCCTCTCCATGAAAAGATACTTCCTCACATTACCTCTGAGCCATCCCCCTCTATTTTCAAATTGTGTGCCCTTGTTCTTGCACATCTCCTTTTCTGAAAGATGATAACCCTCTTGGACTTTGGTGATTCCCTTGAGGTACTTGAAAGTTTCTATCATGTCCCCCCTCTCCCTCCTTTCCTCAAGGGTATACATATTGAGCTCCTTTAGTCTCTCTTCATATGTCTTCTGGTGCAGATCCTGCACCATTTTGGCTGCCCTCCTCTGGATAGCCTCCACCCTGTCTAGGTATCTGTGGAGATGGGGTCTCCAGAACTGCACACAGTACTCCAGATGGGGTCTCGCCAACTGTCTGTACAGAGGGATAACAATTTCCTGTTTTCTACTGGTGATGCCTCTCCCTATGCATCCCAGTATTCCCCCAGCCCTCTTTACTGCCTTCTCACATTGCTTGCCCACCTTTAGGTAATCTTATATAGCTACCCCAAGGTCCCTTTCCATTTTTATTGTTGTCAGTATCTCACCCCCCCCATTGTGTACTCTTCCCCTGGGTTTCTGTTTCCCAGGTGCATTACTTTGTACTTCTTTGCACTAAATCTAAGCTGCCATACATTTGACCATTCCTCCAACCTTTTTTAATACTGTAAATAAATAAAAAGAGAACTAAGAGACTTCAGTAGCAGATAAGTAGTGGAATTGCAGTATAATGTGGGGAGTGGTGCAATGTAGTGGCTGTGGGGCAGCCATATTCAGAGCAGACCTTCTGGACACTGAGGTGCTGCCCTATCTGCATGCATCTCTCGGGACTGAGGGATGAGGTAGCCAGACTCAGAGCGGAAGTAAACGGGTCAGGACTACCATCACCCCTGTCCAGGAACCACCCAGTCCAATGCAGCTGCCTCAAAGGATGCCGAGACGAGGAGCACTTGGATGACAGTGGGCTCAGGGAGGGTTAGAGCAGTCAGGCAGAGGCACATCCCAGATCCTATTCCTCTCAAGAACTCATATGCCACACTGGCAAATGGGGACAACCAAATAAGGTACCCAGGGAAGTGGAAGGAAAGGATGTGGAGGTTAGGCAAGGAGGTGACCTCAGTGGGAAAGCAGTGGACCCCAGAGGAGGAGGAAGCGAATCCTGGTGGGGACTCCATCATAAGAGGATCCAGCTAGGAACACAGGAGGGGGAGGACAGGGAGGTGAGGTGCCTACCAGGTGCCACGGCATGGAGGGATGGAAGGAAGATACTGGGGATCACTGGGAAGGCAAGACAGGAGGGTGAGCTGGATGTCATTATCCACCTAGGTACTAATGACTTGGCAAATGGGGAGCCAAAGGAAGTTCAGGAAGAGTTTAGGAAACTGGGGAGGGGTCTCAAGCAAGTAGCTACTTCTGTCACTTTCTCAGAAGTACTACCTGTGAGCAAGGGAGAGCATAGAGTGCATGCACCAGGAACTTTAACTCATGGTTGAAGAACTGGTGCTGTGAGGAAGGGTTTGGATTCATTGGTGACTGGGGACCCATCTGGAGGGATGGAGGTTTGTTCAAGCCTGACGGCCTGCATCCATCCTGGAGAAATCAAGCACTCAATGATAAGTTTAAATGCTACATTGACAACTTTAAACTAGCAAAGAAGTGTGAGCCAGCAAGGATGGTACCTACTTGCTCACCCCCCACAGCTAGTAATGGAACCAGTGAACCAGAGGAGTGGCTATCTCTGCAAAGCAGCGTGCAAAAGTTGGAGATTAGTGTCCAAAAGGTGGATAAGCAGAAAAGGGGCAAAATTCAGCAGAAGGGCAGACAGCAAGGAGAACCAGGGATAAATGACAACCAAGGAAGGGGCTGGAGTAGAACAGTGAAGCAGTCTAGGGAGGTCAAATCATGGAAAGCCATGTGTGCAAATGCCAGGAGCCTTAGCAACAAGATGGAAGATCTGGAGGCTGTCATGGTACAGTCAGACCTGGACATTGTGGCCATCACTGAAACCTGGTGTAATGATAACCATGACTGGGAGATGGCCATACCTGGCTACAACATATTCAGAAGAGACAGAGCAGGCAGGAAGGGAGGAGGAGTGGCACTGTATGTGAAAAATGACATAAGGGCCACACAGATCCAGGAGAACAAAATGGGGAGAGATACTGTGGGTTAAGCTGGAAAGGAAAATGGGGCCAGCCATTCGCACAGGTGTGGTCTATAGACCACCAGCCCAGGAGGAAAAACAGATAGGGAGCTGATGCTAGCCATCCAAAGGATGGCTGACAAAATGAGGTAGTACTGGTTGGAGACTTCAATATACCAGATGTGGACTGGAGCATCCCAGCAGCAGCATCAACTAGGAGCAGATTTATTCTGGACTCCTTCAGGTGCCTTCCTCAAGCAACTGGTCATGGAACCAACTCGGCAGAAGGCAATACTGGACCTTGTGCTCACAAACAGGGACAGTGTGATGGGGTAACAGTGGGGAGCACCTGGGTAACAGTGACCACCAGTCATTGTGGTTTGAAATCACAGAAAGAGCAGAACCAAACCACACAAAAACACGTATCCTGGATTTTAGGGGGCAGACTTTGGGAAAATGGGGAGATGCTTGAAAGAGGCATTAAGGGAATGGGACAGGAATCAGGGATTGAGGAACAGTGGGCAGTATTTAAAATGGGGATTATAAGAACAACAGAATTATGCATTAAGCAGGTTAGCAAGAGGAAAAGAAAAGAGGAGACCATTATGGTTTTCCAAGAGGTAGCAAAGAAAGTGAAAGCCAAAAGACTGCATTCAGGCAATACAAAAAGACACAGGCAGAAGGGATAGGAGAAGTACCAGGAGAAACAAAGGGAGGCAGGGAAGTCAGTAAGGGAAGCCAAAGCTCAGACAGAAGAACACATTGCAAAATCAGTGGTTAAAGGGGACAAAACCTTTACAGGTACATAAGTGAAAAAAGAAGGACAAGGGAGGGATAGTTAGACTGAAGGGGAGGATGGGAGCAGCGTGGAGGATGACAACAGTAAAGCTGACATATTGAACAGGTATTCTGCTCAGTCTTTACTAAGGAAGAGGGGTAATGGGTCTGAAGGGAGTACAAGGGTGAGAATGGTGCGAAATGGACACAAGTCCCTTTACAGAGAAGGGTCCTGAAGGAACTGGAAGTAAAGAGTTGACAAAGCAATGGGGCCAGATGGGGTGCACCCAGGGTCCTTAAAGAACTAAAGAGGTGGTGGCTGAACCTCTGGCTATCCTGTTCAGCCAATCACTGGAAACAGGGAGGTACCCAAAGACTGGAGGACAGCAGATGTAGTCCCTTATACAAAAGTGGGAACAAGAGGAAGCAGGGAACTACAGACCAGTCAGCCTCACCTCGTAGTGGGAAAGATCATGGAAGCACTACTGAAGGAGAGATTGGTGGAACATCTGGTTGTCAATGGACTACAGGACCCAAGGCAGCATGGTTTCACCAGGGGAGGTCATGTCAGACCAACCTCATTGAATTTTTGACTGGGTGACTAGGGAGGTGGATCAGGGAGGGCAGTGGACATGGCCTATCTGGACTTCAGCAAGGCCTTTGACACTGTGCCACATAGAAGACTATTACACAAACTGGGGAATATGGTGTGGGCAGGACAGTAGTGTGGTGGTAGGTAACTGGCTGGGTGGCAGGACACAGAGGGTGGTGGTAAATGGCTGTCACTCCACAGAGGGAAGAGTGACCAGTGGGGTACCACAGGGATCAGTGCTGGGACGGTCCTATTCAACATCTTCATCAGTGACATTGCACACGATATAGAAGGCAGAATTTCACTGTTCGCTGATGACACAAAGCTCTGTAACAGAGTAGACACACCAGAGGGTGTAGACAGAATGAGAAGGGACCTGCAGAAACTTGAAGAATGGTCAAGGGTTTGGCAGTTGAAATTCAATGCAAAGAAGTGCAAGATAATGCATATGGGGCACAAAAACCCTGGCACAATATATCAGTTGGGGGGTGAGGATATAGCATGCACCAAGCAGGAAAGGGATCTTGGGGTTGTCATCTCTGATGACCTCAAGGTAGGAAACAGTGTGACAAGGCATCAGGTAAAGCAAATAGGATGCTGGGATGTATAGGCAGGGCATCACCAGCAGGAAAAGGGAGGTCATAATTCCGCTATACAAGACACTAGTGAGGCCCCACCTGGAGTACAGTGTACAGTTCTGGAGACCATACCTACGTAAGGACATAGACAGGGTAGAGAAGGTTCAGAGGAGGGCAACAAAGATGGTGCATGGGTTGCATCACAAATCCTATGAAGACAGGTTGAAGGAACTGAACATGTACTCCCTGGAGGAGAGGAGGGAGAGGGATATGATAGAGACATACAAGTATCTCACAGGAGGAACAGGGTGCAGGAAAACACTATTTTAAGCGAAAAAGATGTTTCAGGACTAGAGGGCATGGGATGAAGTTGGAGGAGGACGATTCAGAGGAAACATGAGAAAGAATTTCTTCACTGAACGGGTGGTGGACAAGTGGAACACCCTGCCAGAGGAAGTGGTGGGGGCTGAAACAATCACGGGATTTAAGAATGCATGGGATAGACATAAAGGAATTCTAGAGGTCAGGGGTAAGGGGAAATAGACTTCTAGGAAAACAAACTGAACTTACAAGCTCAAATGGGCAGACTAGGTGGGCCATAGGCCCTTATCTGCCGACACTGTCTATGTATCTATGTAACCTTGCCAAGTCCCTTCTCATCCTTTCCACCCCACCTTGAGTATCAACCCTGTTGCAGATCTTTGTGTCATCTGCAAAGAGACATACTTTTCCTTCCAGTCCCTCCACAATGTCACTTATAAAGACATTAAAAACGACCAGGCCCAGTACTGAACCCTGCGGTACCCCACTAGTAAACCCTCCTTTGTTCACTGTGGACTCTGTTTACTATTATCCTCAGTGTCCTTTTGTCCAGCCAATGTTTTAACCAGGCTACCACCCTGGGACCCACTCCCGAGCTGGCTAATTTGTTTATTAATCTTTTGTGCAGGGCTGTGTCAAATGCCTTGCTAAAGTCTAGGTAGGCCATGTCCATAGCCCCTCCTTGGTCTACTGCTTTGGTCACCCAGTCAAAGAAATTGATTAGATTTGTCTGACATGACCTTCCCGCTCTGAATCCATGCTGCCTTGGGTCATGAGCCCCACTGACCTCTAGGTACTCAACAGTTCTTTCCTTCAGAGGTGATTCCATTATTTTTCCTACCACTGAGGTCAAACTAACAGGTCTGTAGTTTTCTGCCTCTGTCTTGCTCCCACTTTTGTGAAGTGGAATCACATCTGCCCTCCTCCAACCCTCAGGTACCACACCATCCTCCCATGATTTGTTAAAAAGGGTAGTCAGTGCTGTTACTAGTTCTCCCCTTAGTTCTTTTAGAATTTTGGGGTGAATTCCATCAAGCCCCATTGCTTTGTCTACCTTCAATTTTAGGAGTTCATTCAGAACCCTTTCTTCTGTGAAAGGACTGATATCGACCCCACCTATCCAGAGTGCTTCTATTGACTATATTAGGTACCTCCCCTCCTCTTCCTTTGTGAATACTGAGCAGAAGTATTCATTCAGTATCCCTGCCTTTTCACAGTCCCTGTCTGCCCACCCACCCTCTTTGTTCAACCTCAGTATCCCTCCCATCCTAGGTGTTCATCTTGTAGAAAACCAGTATATAGTAGCAGCAAATTCAGCAAAAGCACTGAAATCTTTATCAGGTTATGCTACAAAAATATTCCTTCATGTTCTAAGTCTTTAGAGCTCATCCTACCAGACAAACAGAGCAGGGCAAGAGTTCTGAGGCAGGCAGAGTCCCGCCAACATATCATCGTTTGCTGTGCATGCACGCATTTGTTAAGCGTGTGCAAGCTTTTGTCCAGCTGCTGCCCACGTGGAGGGACCTCTAATAATAGTGATACTTTTATTTTTTTAACAAAATAGCATACTTTAGACCAGATTTGACTTATTTTCAAAGTTGTCCTATCAAATATCTATGGTCTCTTATGCCATGCTTGGAAAATAAATTAGAGGCACAGTGTAGTGATTACTGAAAATCCATCTTAAATCTATTGGTAATTAACCAATGCTATAGGCTTTCCTCACTTTGAGTGAAAAAAGTTTCCTGACATTTCCCCTTTCCTTGCATTCTCTAGTTTAACTGTTTAGCACTAATATGATGCCCCCCTTATCCTTCTCTTCTGTAGTATGAAGAGAGTTAAGTGTTCCAATATATCCTCATGATATCCCTCTAACCCTCTAATCATTTTTCCAGCCCTTTACTGTACTCTTCACCCTCTCCAGTTTATTCTTTTGGTGTGGTGACCAAAACTACATGCAGTATTCAAAATGTGGCCTTATCAGTACTCTGTGCAGTGTTATGTCACTCCTTTTGTGATACTCTCTGCTCTATTTTTATGCAACCAAACATATACTGTATTTAGCCTTGCTTATCTTTGCTGTACATCTGTTTTTATCTCTAAATCTCTTTCCTGCTCTGATACTGCTAATTTTACATATAACATTCTATTCTATTCTATTCTATTCTATTCTATTCTATCCTATCCTATTCTGTTCTGTTCTGTTCTCTTCTGTTCTGTTCTATTCTATTCTATTACATTCTAAAGACTAGGGGCCAGATATTCAAAATGCAGCACAATTAGCACTGCACGGTATGCTAAATTAGCCCAGAAACATTTGCATATTCAAATGAATAGCCCTGCTGCTAAAGCAGCTGAATATAGCATGCAAATGAAGCAATGCAAACAGGGCTGGGTGTGCAGTGCAAAAATAACCCGGCAAACAAAAAGCTCTGAATATGGCAACCGGGAAGGCCAAACTGCAACAACAGCGCAGTGGACAGAGAGGTGGAGTAAGGCAGAGCGGCATTAGGTAGCCAATGTGGGTGATAGCAATGGAGTGTTGCACAACTGCAAATAACACTGAAGGCCACACACAGCAGAACTGTGCTATGCTATTGACAGGATAGCACAGGGCAAACACATTAGCCCTGCACTAACACTTTGTCCTGGGCTAATTGCTATATTCAAAGCTCCTGTACAAATGAGTCTACTTAGGCAATCTGTATGCAAACAGCCACATTAGCATTCCATTATGGCCTGCCTTGCATACATTACAATTTAGCTTGGCCGGTGCTATCTCATGGTGCACACAGCTACACCTATAGATCAGACTGAAACTCTAGGTCATGAGCCACAGGCCACGAGGTGCACACAGCTCCACCTGCATGCCGGGCCTGGGAACAGCGTGGTACCTACAGGCAATGGGTGTCAGCATTCTTACTCAGTGCAAACCTCCCAACCATTCAAAGCCATTTTATGGGTAGTGCACAAACCTAGTGAACAAAAACTAAATAAACAAAATAATGAGGCATACAGACGCTCAGAATGAGGGGTACTGAGGGACACTGATCCCAATACTGAGGGGCACATCCTCAAACATAGAAACATAGAATTTGATGGCAGATAAGGACCACTTGGCCCACCTAGTCTGCCCATATCCCTACCTAATGGATAAGCTGCAGATCCTAGTTAACCAACTGCCTACTTCTTCCTACCCACACCCCCACCCACTAGAATGGTCTTATGACTTTCCTATGCATGCTTAAATTACACCACTGTTTTAGACTCCACAACCTCCTTCAGAAGGTCATTCCATTCATCCACAACCCTCTCTGTGAAAAAATACTTCCTTACATTACCTCTGAGCAGCCCCCCCCATCTTCAAATTGTGCCCACTTGTTCTTGCACACCTCTTTTTCTGAAAGATGCTACCCTCTTGCACTTTGTTGATTCCCTTGAGGTACTTGAAGTTTCTATCATGCCCCCCCCTCCCTTCTCTCCTCGAGGCTATACATATTAAGCTCCTTAAGTTTCTCTTCATATGTCTTCTGGTGCAGACCCTGCAGTATTTTAGTTGCCCTCTTCTGGACTGCCTCCAACCTGTTTATGTCTTTGTGGAGACTGGGTCTCCAGAACTGCATGCAGTACTCCAGATGGGGTCTCACCGGTTGTCTGTACAGAGGGATAACAACTTCCTGTTTTCTACTGGTGATGCCTCTACCTATGCATCCCAGTATCCCCTCAGCCCTCCTTACTGCTCTCGCACATTGCTTGCCCACCTTTAGGTCATCTGATATAACTACCCCCAGGTCCCTTTCCATTTTTATTGTTGTCAGTATCTCACCCTCTTTTGTGTTCTCTTCCCCTGGGTTTTTGTTTCCCAGGTGCATTACCTTGCACTTCTTAGCATTGAATCTAAGCTGCCATATATTCGACCATTCCTCCAACCTTGCCAAGTCCCTTCTCATCCTTTCCACCCTACCTTGTGTATCAACTCTGTTGCAGATCTTTGTGTTGTCTGCAAAGAGACATACGTTTCCTTCCAGTCCCTCTGCAATGTCGCTTATAAAGACATTGAAGAGGACCAGTCCTAGTACTGAACCCTGGGGTACCCCACTAGTAACCCCCCTTTCTTCAGAGTGGACTCCTTTTACTATTACCCTCTGCGTCCTGTTCTCCAGCGAATTCTTTACCCAGGCTACCACCTTGGGACCCACTCCCAGACTGGCTAACTTGTATGCTAATCTTTTGTGTGGGACTGTGTCAAATGCCTTGCTAAAGTCAAGGTAGGCCATGTCCACAGCCCCTCCCTGATCTACTACTTTGGTCACCCAGTCAAAGAAATCAATTGGATTCGTCTGACATGACCTTCCCGCTGTGAATCCATGCTGCCTTGGGTCCTGTGCCCCTCTGGCCTCTAGGTACTCAACAATTCTTTCCTTCAGAATTGATTCCATCATTTTCCCTGTCTCTGAGGTTAAACTAACAGGTCTATAGTTGCCTGCTTCTGCCCTGCTCCCACTTTTGTGAAGTGGAATCACATCTTCCCTCCTCCAGTCCTCAGGTACCACCTCATCCTCCCACGACTTGTTAAAGAGGGTAGTCAGTGGTGTCACTAATTTTACCCTTAGTTTTTTTAGAATTCTGGGATCAATCCCATCAGGCCCCATTGCTTTGTTCACCTTCAGTTTTAAGAGTTCTTTCAGAACCCTTTCTTCTGTAAATGGGCTGGTATCAACTTCTGTATCCAGAGTGTTTCTATAGTTTGGTTTAGGTACCTCCCCCTCTGCATTTGTGAATACTAAGCAAAAATATTTGTTTAGTATCTCTGCCTTTTCACAGTCACCCTCTGCCCACCCCCTTCCCTTTATTAAGCCTCACTATTCCCTCCCTTGGTCTTCCTTCGCTCCCTGATGTACCTATAAAAGGTTTTATCTCCATTCTTAACTGTGTTGGCTATCTTTTCCTCGGTTTGGGCCTTTGCTGTTCTGACTGCCTTCCCAGCTTCCTTTTGCTTTAACTGATACAATTCTCTGTCCTGCTCCTTCTGCGATTCCTTGTACTTCCTGAATGCTTTCTTTTTCTCCCTAATCTTTCCTGCTACCCCCTTTGAGAACCATAATGGTTTCTTACATCGTTTTGTTTTGTTTATTTGCTTTACACAAAGGCTTGTTGCCTCTGTGATGGCAGTTTTGATTATTTCCCATTGTTATTCCACCCCTCCTTCCTGTCCATTTGCTAGTGCATTCCTTAGGCACTCACCCATTTTGGCAAAGTCAGCCCTCCTGAAGTCCAGTACCTTTGCCTTTGTATAGCTTGACTCTACTGCTGTTTTTATTGTGAACCATACTGTTCGATGGTCACTAGTTCTCAGATGGCTACCCACTTCTAAATCTGTGATCCTCTTGGCATCCCCATTTGAGAGTACCAGGTCTAAGATTGCTCCCTCTTGAGTGGGTTCCAATACTAGTTGTCTAAGGCATGCCCCCTGTATGGCATCTAGAATTACCCTACTCTTAGAAGTGGCTGCTGCAAATGTACTCCAATTAACATCTGGCATATTCAAATCCCCCATCAGCAATATCTCCCCTTTTTCTGCCATTCTAAGGATACTTCCTATCATTTCCTTGGCCATGTCCTCCTCCTGAGATTGGGGACTGTATACAACCCCTGTGTGGATTGTGGTGCCATTTTCTGTCTCCAAGTTGACCCACAGTGCTTCCTCTCCTTCTTGTTTACCCTTTTGTTCTGTAGCTTTGATTTCTTCCCTTATATAGAGAGCTACTTCTCCTCCTCTTTTACCCTCCCTGTCCCTCCTGCAGATAGTTATCCTGGTATGTTTACATCCCAGTCATGGTTCTGTGTGTACCATGTTTCTGTTGCTGCCACGATATTGAGATGTTCCTCCTCCATCAAGGCTACTAATTCAGGAAGCTTGTTACCCAGATTACGAGCATTAGTACTCATTGCTCTCCATTTTTTGATGGCTTTACCTCTTGTAGCACTATCTCTGTCCTCATTGACTTTGCTTTCTCCATTCACCCCTGTCCTGCTCCCCACTGACCTTTGTACCTTGGCCTTTCCCTCATTTAGTACCCTGTTTTGTGGGGGGAGGCTGGGAATTCCCTGCTGCTTATCAGTGCCTCCCCCCTTGACTAGTTTAAAAGCTTGCCAATGAAGCATTTAAACTGATAGCTCAGAAGACTTGTTCCCTTCCTGGACAGTTGCAGACCATCCTGCCTGTATAGGCTGGTATCCCTCCAGGTGGAACCCCAGTCCCCAGTGAAGCCAAACCCCTGTGCTCTGCACCATTTTTTTAACCATCCATTGAACTGAATGGTGTGAAGTACCCTGGCCTCACCCTTGCCATAGACAGGCAGCACCTCTGAGAAGGATACTATGTGTGCTACTTGCCTTAGGCCCCTCCCCAACTCCACAAACTCCTCCTGCACTACTCTAATCTCATGTTGAGTCAAGTCATTTGTCCCTAGGTGGACAACAATGTCCAGATCAGTCTCCTGTGCAGCTGTTCTCGCAATCCTGAGGATGCGCTTCCTGTCCCTCCAAGTCATGGCACTAGGCAGGCACCTTACTTCAGTTTTCCCTGCTCCCCCAAGTTCTATCCCCCTAATGATTGAGTCCCCAACCAGGAGCTCAAACATGGAGACACAAACTCAGAACACTGTGGAAACCATCATCTCTGTACAGACAAAGCGTAATATATATGTAGCACCATAGAATATATATGTCTGCTGTCAAGTCTGAATGTTCAGAAAATCCCCCATGTGTGCAACACTGTGTCCAAGGGGGACTAATGCAGGTCAGATCATTTCTGAAGGGTGCAATGAAGGATGTCACTCGTAATGAGGGATACTTATGAGGCATGTGTCTGTGTGTGTGTGTGTGTGTGTATATATATATATATATATATATATATATGCAGTATTCCTGGTAGTGTACTGCCCCACCCCAACACACATACCTGATCCCCATGTAATGTGGACACAATCATACAGACCACTATTCCCATTAGTCTACTCAGCCCCCCAACAATGATCCCTGAAACAGGTACTGTAAGAATCATTCCCATCCCTGGTGATCTAGTGGGCCCCCAGCCTCTGATTGCGGACACATGTAGGGAGTACAAGCCCACATATGGTACCGTACTGTAGTCTACCCCTGCCCCAGCCCTGAGTCCCCAAAAGGAGAAGTCACTTGTCTCTGTTGGTCCAGTGGACCATTCAGGGCTTGGAGGATGTTGGGGAGTAACAAAATCATGGCTAGCTTACAAATTATGCCATGTGACCATTATGGTTCCAATAATATGACTACAAAAAGAAACAGTAGAAAACATGCAAATAGTAATAATATAAACTGTTTAATGTTTCAGGAAAATGATTTTGATAATCGAATGGCACTTTTGTTTTCAAATCACTGTATTTCATGTTATAAGAATTGGCACTATTTATCTTGGTAATGCACGAGGAACAGCTATATTTATTAAAAAATATATAAAACCCAAAATGCTGTATTCATGTATACATTGAGAGAGTAGGGTGCCAATGGCTAGCGTATTGTTCCCCCACTCAGAGCCAGCTGTGGTATGTATGTATGCACCACATGAGGATGGTGGGTAGTTCTATTTGGATTACTTTCTGCAGTTCACATTCTACAATATGCCTCCAGCCCCATGATCCATAACTCACAATACCCGAATACCTTGTGGTCTAGTGGACCACCCCACCCCACCCCACAGTGCCTACCACCCTGCTCCCCCATCCTGTAATCGAGCCAGTGACTGGCTCAGCCCACCATTCACCTCCATGGCCAGCCTCTGACTGAGCTCTGAATGAGGATGTACTGTAGATATACAGTAAATGGCAAGGGTGCCAGTTTTACAAATACAATTCCTATTAGTGTTACTAAGAATGATGGCTCTTTCCTTAAAATAGCACAACTTAATATTCAGTCTATTGGCCAAATGGGATCACTTTGAAATCTGGGTTGAATCTAAAGTTTTGATATATTAGCTTCATCTCAAACTTGGCTAAATAGTAAAACTGGCAATGAAATTACTCCACAGGGTTATTCTATGTTCAGGCAGGATGAGTTTGGGAAAAGTGGTGGAGCAAGGTTGATTTATGTTGCTTCTAACTTACAGGCCATAGAGATACCCCTTCACATAACTGTAGTATTTGTGATTTTATTACCATTGACGTAGTCTTCGAACAAGCTAAACTTATTTTAGTAAGTGCTATTTACATTCCACCTGGGCTGAATGCACGAGGGTTAGATATCATTTCTAAATTTAAGCGTAATATTTCTTTAAATAATGAACGGATTCTTATTGGTGATTTAAATGTTAATTGGGTCCAGGATTCCTCTGGTGAAGCAAGTTTCTTGAGCTTGGGGTACAGCAATTGATCCATGATGTAACAAGGCACAATTATAAATCTGGTATAGAATCATCCTTCTATTGTAATCAAATCTTCTGTTCTGCCAGATTCAGTGAATGACCACTGTCACATCTATTGTGAGTGGTTTGCCAAAAAAGTGGTAATCCTCCAGTTTATATTTATTCTAGGAATTTTAAATGATCAAATATTGAACAACTGAGAGGGATACTTGATATGGTTGCTTGGTTTTTGCTGAGTACTATTACTGATATTGACACAGCTTTGGATAAGTTCAGCCATCTGTTAAATGATTTGTGTGACAGTATTGTACCTAAAAGAAAAGCTGAAGAAAAGGAGTTACCCCTGACCTTCTGAAACTCATGAAATTGAAAGAAAAAAAATGGAGAAAATACAGAGTCTCCCAAGATTCAATTTCTCTCCTGGAATTTCATCAGCTGAGAAATAAACGCAAGTTTGCTTTTAGGACCGCAAAAAATTAACTATTTTAGATCAAGGCAGCTAATCTATTTTGGCAATACTAGAAATACTTGGAAAACTCTGGATACTTTGCTTATGAAGGAAAGGTTATTCTAATTCTTTTTCAGTTCAGAGTGATTCAGGTCTGTTAACTGACCCTGGGAAGGTGGCAGAGATCTTTAGAAACTACTTTGGAAATCTGTATATGTATAGGACTGAGGACACTACAGGCACATTGATAAATCATTAGTCATGCTTTTTTAAAGGTCAGTCATGACAGATCATTGTTAATCATCAAATGTTACCATATGATCATCGAGAGAGAGTGATTTAAGATCATCATCTAGAGAATGATTTAATCATCAAGCATGTAACTTTCAAATCACCAACTGATGATTATTGATTATTTTTCTAAGCTTGAATCAGCATGATGGTTGTTGATGATCTATGGATGATCAAATGATGATTGTTGATGATCACTGATGACAGTATTAGTTCTGTATTATAAGACTGTAAGTCAGATGAGTAATACTTATCAACATTTTTTGTTCCTAATATGACAAGCATTTGTCAATGCCGAACATTCACTTGCAGGTATTTGCATTGGTGTTTGGCATTTATGCAGCCCTCCCCCATTGTATCCATGTCCCTTTAGCATCCATATCCCAGCAGAGAACCTCTCTGCAATTCCTCTTGCATGTGATCAACATTTCACCCTCATATTTCTTAAGTGTTTGTCTTAGGAACCCTAATGCCCTGGGCGTGCTCAAGGATATGAGCCTGTATGGAAACTGTGCAACTCATGCTTGTAACACAGTCATTCAGTGGAATTATTTCACCAAATTTTCAACTTAGGCATTTTGTCACCTCTGGTCATGAACACTGTCACTATGATTTTCTTACTGTGTAATGAACACTGATTTTCCACAGCGACCTCGCTATTCTATGCCTGAAGTGTAAAAACTCATTTCAGTCAGGATGTGAAAAATGACAGCTGTACTGTTCATAAGGAGGTGTGGAAAAATGCAAATGTTGAAAATCTGGAGTGAAAATATGACAAATTCATGAAGTTTCTAGTGCGCGTGACAACTGCAAAATGCACACTCATCAAACAGTAATATTTTGGAATTTTTACACTGAATTTTCAAAATTGGCATTTTAGGACATCTGGTCATGAACAATGTTACTGTGATTTTGTTACTGTGTACTGAACATGATTTCCCACAGCGACCGCGCTATTCTATGCTGGAAATGTGAAAAAAACCTTTTGACCAGGATGTGAAAAATGACAGCTATACTGGTCATAAGGAGATGGGAAATGGCAATGTTGAAAACCTGGAGTGGAAATATTACAAATTCACGAACTTATGAGCAAGCGTAGAAACTGCACAACACACGCTCGTAACACAGCCATTTTATGGGCTTTTGTCACCAAATTTTCAACATAGGCATTTTTAGGACCTCTGCTCATGAACAGTGCCACTGTGATTGTCTTACTCTATAGCAAACACTGATTTCCAACAGCAACCACGTTATTTTGCGCCGGAAGTGCGAAAACACATTTAGGCCAGGATATGAAAAATGACAGCTACACTGTTCATAAGGAGGTGTGGAAATATGCCTATGTTGAAAATCTGGAGTGAAAATATTACAAATTCATGAATTTATGAGTGTGCGTGGAAACTGTGCAATGCATGCTCATAGAACAGTAATTTTTTTGAATATTTTTACTAAATTTGCAACATAGACTTTTTGAGAGCCTACCTCATGAACATCAGCACTGTCATTTCGTTAATCAGTCCCGAAAGGTGATTCCACTTAGTGACTACAAAATCACCTTTCGGGACTAAATAATGCCATGACAGTGACTGAATTAATGAGAAGGGGTGTTAAGAACCCCATGTTGAAAATTTGGTGTCAAAAGTCAAAAAAGTGGCAAATGCACCAAAGTTGAAAAAAACTAATTTTTTTCCATTATGCAGCTTACTGGCATTTCTTCAGTTCACGGTCAGCTTTGAAGAGTGCAGACGTGTTCCTGGTTCACCAAGATCACTGCACTGGCCTCTGGAGGTAAGTATGAGGTTAGGGGTGTGTGGGGAGGAGGTGTGCAGAGGGTGGGTGTGGGTTGGAGGGGGCAGGGACTCACTGAGGGACAGTTTTCTTGTTTTACAGGAGTTAAAAAAATTAAAAACAAAACAGACACTTTTGGTATGCTGGGGTGGGCTCCCAGTGTGCCACCTATGTGAGGGTGTGTGTGGGGAGGTGGGTTCTCCGAGGGTGGGTGCAGGCTGGTGGGGGATGAGGACAGGAATTAAAAAAACAAAACAAAGGACACTTTTGGTATGCTGGGATGGGCTCCCAGCATGCCATCTATGTGTTTGTTGGGGGAGTGAAGCCAGTGGGGATTGGGCACCTCTGCCAGCCATACAGTGTGTGTGTGTGTGGGGGGAAGCATGAGCATGCTGGGGTGGGCTCCCAGCATGCCAACTATTTGTTTTTTGGGGAGGACTGACGCCAATGGGGGATTGGGCACCCCCCGTCGGCCACACAGTGTGCTGGGGGAGCATGAGCCGAGGGAGATTGGCACTCCCCTCGGCACACAAGGTGGAGACCAGGGAGAACAGTAAGGAGGGAGGGGGAGGACATTAGCAGAGGGAGGAAGTGGGAAGGATTTCATGCTGAGCTGTGCATGACAGCAGTTTGGCTGATTTCACATGCTAATTGCATACACACTACCACCACTGATTGCAGCGGTCCTTTTGTTAGAAGTGAAGGCCAACACAGTCGAACTGCTGTCATACACAGGGTCGAGCCTGCTACACTGAGCACTGCACTGGGGAGAAGGGTCACAAACCTCCAAAAGTCATACTGTTGCAAGACATTCCTTGCACATGCATGCAAGTGAACATAAAAATATGAATGTCAAGTATCAGCAAAACCAAATATATCATAATGTAAATCATGTGAAATCAAGTTTTAGTCCCTTTAGGAAGAGGAAATGCAATGTTCGATAGAGTACACACATTTACATAATGAATTTGCATATTTCAATAGCACAGTTTATGAGCCAAACCAATGGTAATTTCTATGTTTGAAATAATTTTCCATTGACAGGAGTATTTTCCCAACTTTTACGAAAGGTTTTGAGCAGAAACCATACACTTGAAGAAACTCGCCATAGCCATCATTTAAAGGACATATATAAACCAATTTGAGCCCTCATAACATTAGTAAGAAATGAAGTATCAGAGAAAGTATAACTGAAGAAAGCATGTTTGTATAGAACATGTATACTAGCTGATGATACCAGTAAAGATGTCTAAATAGAAAACACAATAACTTTCAAAAGTGTAGAAAGAAGATACATTTTTTTTAAATTTATTACAGTACTCCTGGCCATGGAAAATCATCAAAAATGATGCTGATATGCAGTTATCATTACTCACAATCATCATTTCCATAACATGATGGTTTTTGATTGGTGGCCATTTAACGTTGCTGTTTGATCATTGTTAGTCATGATCACAGTGATGGTTTTTGAAGCTTGATCATTATCTTTGCACAGAATTGATAATGACTATTAATGATACATCATTACAAAATCATCATCTTTTTAGATGACCCCCCTGATCTGATGGATTGTCAGATCCTTGTTCATCTAAATTTTAATTTTGTAGTGTATCTCCTTGGGTGGTTATAAATTATTTAATGAAGTAAGACCCTGGTCCCTCCATAGGATTTGACAATTTGGATTATAAAATATTGACACTCCTAATCCACCAACTAGCCAGTCCACAAGCTTTCATTTTTAACTACTGTCTTTGTAATCATGTGTTTCCCAGAAAATAGCAAACTGCCATTATTAAGCCTATTTAGAAATCAGATTGTAGAGAGGTAGTTTCAAATTTTTATCCAATACCATTATTGGCTCATTTTTCTAAAATACTGGAGAGAATAGCTTACTGTTCAATTGTTTCATTTCTAAGTGACAATAATGTGTTGACTTCCTCCCAAAACATGGATTTCAAGTGTCTCATTAATACTGAGATGGTCTTGGTGAGGTTCACTGGCAGCATGTGGTGCCTTTTATAGGGGACACCATGTCACTGCTGTTTTTGTGGACCTCACCAAGGTCTTGGATTTAGTGGATCATGAATTGAATTACTGGTTCAATCCTTGTTTGTTTTTATTTTTTCTAGCAAGGTTTCCTGCTGGTTTTTAAATGATTTACTAATGAGATGTTAAAAAGAGTCAATTTTGATTGTCTGTCTGTTTCACTTACTATTAAATGTGAGATTCCCCTGGGTTCCATCCCAGAACACCTACTTTTGTCACTGTTTCTAAGTTCTGTTCCCAAAAACTTGAAATTACTTTATGCAAATGATGTAGTAATTTTCAGTTCTGATTCAGATTCAAGTGTGACAGTTGATTTGGTACACAATGATTTCAATCAGTTTCAGCATTGATTACTTCCACACAAAATGGCCCTGAATTACAAACAAAAATGTCATTTATGATTTTAAGATGGAAAGAGATTCAGTATTGGCTATCTTAGACTTGAATAGTAATACTATTGAATATGTTGAAAGTTTGAAGTATTTGGGTTTAACCATAGATAGGTTGTTCTCTTTTAAATCACATTTTAACAATATAATTAGAACTATATGTCAAAGACTTGGTATGTTGTTCAGAGTTAGGAGTTTGCTTATTCCAGATTCATGTACAGTAGGTTGCTGGCTCATAGTCTCATAGTCTCCTATTCTTAGTTCTTGACTATGTACTTCCAATATACAGTATGCTGCAGCTAATGCTGGTAATATGACAAAGGTTTGGACTGTTTATAATAGGATTTGCAGGTTCATCACTAATCATCCTAGAACTACACACCACTGTTACTTGTATTCAACTGCTGGTGGTCTCTCATTAGAAGACCATTGTAAATTTCTATATGGTGTATTAATGCATAAAGATTTTGTGTGCCTACTTCCTGGATCTGCCTCTGGCATGTTTTGTTTGATTCCTAATTGCCAAAGAAGTACATCCAGGCACTTCCATGTAAAAAAAAATTGTCTTCACAAAGGTCTCTTTGTTTAGGGCTTTCAGTTTTATAACACACTACCTAATGACATTGTTAATTGTTCTGTCACTATGTTTAAAGCCAATTTAAAATCATGGCTACTTCAACATGGCATTTGTAAATGTTTACAATGAAGTAAATAACTGATTTGTTGGAGTGTTCATGTTTTTGTATTGTTTGTATCACTTTGTGTTGTCTGTATGTTCTTGTCGCTAATAAAAATGGTCAGGTATGCTCATTAGCTTACAAGTATAAAAAAAGGAAAATAGAAACACTAAAGGCCTGATTCCAGAAGGAGCCCTAGGAGTGACACAAGTTGCACTGCTCCAAGGGCTACGGCAATGCTGGATGCACCAGGAACCCTGCACCATATTCCAAAAGAAAAGCAGATTTCCTGCACCAAATTCCCCATGATTGCCACAAGTGCGGGACTCTGCCCGACCAATGGCACACCAGCAGCACATGTCACAGGGCCTTGGCATCCCTTATGCCAGTGCAGTGAGGAATGGGCTTCATTGGTGGTGATGGTGTGGGGACACAGGGCCAGTGGGGTGGGTGGGTCATAGGGTGGGTTGGTGTGCCAACAGGGTGGTCGGTGTTGCTTCAGCACCAGGCAGGACATTCATAACTCACTTGTGTTTTATTTATTTATTTATTTATTAAAATCTCAGAATTACAACACGTTGAGCCAGAGGCTCATTTACAAAGGCTCCACATCAGATAAGGCAGGGAAACACACAGGGATAATTTACATGTTAAGAGGGCAGACAGACAGGATTTCAAATTACATAATGCAGTACATAATAGAATAACTTAATTACTTTACATGTTAAATTCAGAAGTGAGCGCAACAGGTATATGAAGAGATACAGGGTTACTGTTAACTTATGCAAAAAAGAACAGTCAGCGGAGCTGACCTTGTTAAATAACAAAAAAAGTAGTAAGATTCAGTAGTGAGAAACTCGGGAGTACAATGAGAAACAGGTAGCAGTTGCCTTACACCAAAAAGAGCAGTCAGGGAAGCTGACCTTGTCAAAAACCTTGGAGGAAGGAGTTTCAATGTGGGATGAGAGATGTAGAACAATTAAGATATGTATAGGAGAGAAAGGGGAAAAACACCAGGAACTGGGGTATGGGTTGGAAGAGAGGGTGGGAGAGTAATAAGGTTAATTGCAGGGGGGGATAATTCAACAGAAGAGCTGGGTGGTAATTGTCAGATTAGAGTAGGAAGGAGGATAACATTGCCAGGGTAGGTGGGGTAGGAAGGGAGATAGCTTCAGTGCTAAGGCATTGTCAGAAGATGGGATGGTTAGGGTGGGAAGGGGAGAGGTTGGATAGAAAGGGAGTAGGTAGCAGGGTGTAGAGGAAGAAGGTAAGGTAGGCAGAAAGTAAGTCAGTGTAAAAAAAATTTTAACATTCATAGCACACAGCATTTCATTAGGTGTTGCCAAAGTTTGGTTTTGAAGGGACCAATTTTGGAGTCTGATAGTATGTCAGGAGGAAGGTTATTTAGCCAATAAGGAGCTCTATACATGAAGGAGTACTGAGCCTGTATGGTGCAGCAGAAAGGGACCAGAAAGATGGGGTTGGAAGAGCTTCTGGTGTGAAGCCTGTTGTTAGTCCTGTTGAGGAGCTGTGACAGCGAGGGAAGGGCTAGTCCAAGGGTAATTTTCTTAACAAAGAGGCAGGTTTGGTAGGAAATTCTGCCATTAAGATTCAGCCAATTCGCTGTGGTGTAGAGGTCACAGGTGTGGGTGTAACGGTTGATGTAGACTGGGTAAGTTCATGAAATGGGGGTACCAATGTGCCCAATACTTTGTATGTTGATTTAAAAAAAATAATTAAAGCCACTGCAGTCATGATAAGTAAATTTAAAAGGTAGCCACAAGTACAGATTCATTTCATAGCTTGAGAAACCTAGGTGCACCCATTTTATTTTTATTCCATGTCCAGCTCCAAAATGTGACAGATTTTCCCTAGCAAAATGTGACATGCAAAACCACAGTACATTCCATTGCTTCTTTGAAGACTTTATTTTAGCTGCACTTCAGTAAATTTATGTTAAAAGCTGCCTTAGGTGTTTTCTTTTGTTAATGAAAACATTTTCACTCTAGTGTTTTGATGCAAATACAAGTTCTGGTTCACTCAAGTTTTGCGTGTTGCATGCAACTGTGGTGTCCGAGCAAACTGCATTTTTTAGATGTTCCCAAATTTTCAGCAAAAGCATCCAGCTTTTTTTGAGTGGGTGATTTTCTTTTGAGATTGGGTTTTAAAAGTACTGCAGGACATTTGTGAGAGAGGGGTGCAGGCAATGCTTTTTTTTAACATAAACAGTTGTGTGGTGTCCACTGTTGAACATACAACACTTGGTGTCCCTATTGCATGTTCAATGCTGAAATTGCTTTTCTTTCACACCTGATATGGAGTTATACCACAACATAGTCCCTTTTTAACTATCGGGTCATAGTGACTTGAAATGCTTAGTAAAATAAATAAGAAATTAAAGTAGCATTTTGTTTCAAGTTAAACACCTGTTGTGTCCACTCATGCACATGCAACATTTGGTGTCCCAGTTACACGTGCAACACTGAAGGTGCTTTTCTCTCAAGTATGATATGGAGTTAGCCCACAACAAGGTCCCTTTTTTTACTCTTGGATTATAGTGTCTTGAAATGCTTAGTACAATAAAGTAAAAATAAAAGTACATTTTTTTCCAAGTTAAACACCAGTTGTGTCCACTGTTGCATGGGCAATGTTTGATGTCCCCGTTGCATGTGCAACACTGAAGGTAATTTTTCTCAAATCTCTGCTAGGGAGTTATCTCACAATCTGATTCATTTTTAACTCCTCAGTCACAGTGTCTTGACAAACTTATTAAAACTGATCTATTGTGGATTTGAAAAATTCACCCTCATGTCACACTTTGGTAACCCCTTTTCATGAACCTATCCGTCTGTGATTAGGAGGCAGGCTTTGTTTAGGGCAAAAGTCAACCTTTTTAGTGTGGTATTGGTGGCAGAGCCATATATAATTAGCCCAAAATCTATTATTGAAAGGACAGAACTAGAGATGGCCAGACAGAGTGCTTCATGGGACATGCTGTGCCTATGTCTATACAGTAGCCCAACTCTAGTGCTAACAGCTCTAGAAATGAAATGTATGTGTTCACTGTAGGGTAGGTGGCTGTTGAGTGCTATGCCTAGATATTTGAAGTTGTAGACATGTTTGAGGGTGTGTTGTGGTTGTTGGAGATGAGTAGATGGTCATTTTTAAATTTGTTGTGAGGGTTGGTAAAGAGCATAACTTTAGTCTCTTTGCAGTTCATTATTAGCTTGTGTTTGGTGAACCAGGATTCAACTGCAGTGAAGCTTTCTAGCAAACTGCTGTTGAGAGGTGTGGAATATGGATGGCTGGTGAAGAGCATGGTGTCATCCGCATATAGGACTAGGTTTGTAGGGTAGGGTTGGGGAAGTGTATTCAGGTAGAGACCAAAAAGGAGGTGACCCAGGATTGAGCACTGGGGGACTCCAGAGCATATCAGGAGGCTGATTGAGAGTGTGTCCTGGATTCTCACTCTTTGGCTTCTGTTCTACGGGTGGCTTTTGAACCAGGCAGTAACATCTGGAGAGAAACCAAGGATGGGTAGGGAACTGAGTAGTAGGGTATGGTTAATGGTATTAAAATGCCTTTGTACGGTCAATGTAGATTGATCCTACAAGGTGCCCATGATCCAAGGACTTATAGATGATGAAGTCAGTGTATTCAAGGAGGGCAGTGCTGGTGCTATGCCCTTTCCTGAATCCTTGGTGTTGGGTGCATTGAATATTATAGGTGGCAAGGTGGTCAGTCAATTGGTCTACAACTATTTGCTCTAGTGCCTTGGAGAGGGGAGGCAAAATGGAGATTGGTTGATAATTAGAGTGGGTGGCCCTGTCCCCACTGTTGTGAATGGGTGTCACAACTGCAGCTTTCCATGCTAAGTGGAATTGGCAAAGACAGAAGGATAGGTTGAGTATCTTGGTGAGAGGTGACAGGACAGAGTCAATGGTGAGATGGAGCAATTAAAGATCTAGGGTATCATTACTAAATCTAGATCTGCTAAGGGCATGAAGAAGGTAATTTTTAGCTGTGGTGGTAGTTATAGTATTGAAGTAGAAAGCTGGTGCATTCAGGGCTGGATTGTCTTTACTAGCATTGTTCAGGCAGGGTGGATTGTCAAAAAAGTTGGAGGGAGGTACCCCACTCAGGTCCGTGAAAGCAGTATTAAAAATATCTGAAATTTCCTTAGGGTCCTGAGTGGTAACACCATTAATATTAAGCACCAAGGGAAGGGATTTGATGGGATTACCAGTGAGGTTTTTTATATTCTCCCAGAATTTTTTGCTATCACCACATGTATTAGCAAATTGGTCTTGGAAGTGGGAGATTTTAGTCAGATGTATTTCATGGGTGCAGGTATTCCTAGCCTCTTTATATCATTGCCAGTCCCTAGGTTATTTAGTGGCTAGCGCAGTGTGCCAAAGATGGTCACAGGAATCAATGTGGCTTAGAATGGGTGTGATGATCCACGGGTTTCTGGGTGAGTTGGTCCTCTGTTTTTTTGAAAGGGGCAAAGATATCACATGCTTTCTTAAACAGAGATATGAAATGTCCGAGCACTAGATCAGCACTTGTTGATGTGTCTATTATTAACCAGTCACAAGTGCAGAGGTAGACATGAAATTGCTCAAGCTGCCACATCTTATAGCATATTTGTATAATGATTTATTTGGGAGTTTGGGATGCTGGCACGACTACAGACATATGAATGGGGAGTGATCACTGAGGGAGTCAGGAAGAACCTGGGTGTCCTTTATACTTTTAGGATAGTTAGAGAGAATGAGGTCTAATAGGGTGAAGGTACCAGTTCTGTAATTAAGTCTAGTAGGAGATTGAACCAATTGTGTGAGGCCAGCTGCTGCCATGGCATCCTTGAAGGGGCCAGCTTCTGGGGCTTGCCAGTTGATATTAAAATCTCCTGCTGCAACTACCTTGAAGCGCTTGGGCAAGTTTGAGATATAGTCAATGACAGTGTCAAACCCAGTTGCAGTGTCCTTAGGTGGGATGTTGATTGACAAGATGATGAGCAACTTCCCTTTGTGACCGAGGATAACTTTGACAGCAGATTCCTGGGCATTATACCTGGTGCACAGTTTTGGAAGGGCATGTCCCTGAAGAGAGTCAGAGAGGTAAATGGAACAGCCCCCCCTTCTTTTACCAAGATGTTCTGCTCTGAAGAGAGTATATCCAGGAAGGGAGGGAGACCAGGGAGTCAGGTATTTGGGAGAGAGCCAGGTTTCAGCAACAGCTAGGATGCCAGGCCTGTGTTGTTGAACCCAGACTTGAAGCTGATCTGTCTTTGGAAGTAGACTACAGTTGCTGAGGAAGCCAATCATAAGACCATTAGAGTAAAAATGCTTATTGACTTTTTGCTGCAGTGGGCCAGGGTTGGGGTGGACACTTCCAGAGAGAAGCAGAAGTAGCAGTGTTAGACAGATTAGCATGAGTTTAAGAATTTTAGGTTTAAGGATAACTGGATGTTTGGGAATAGAATTGGGAGACTGGGACATGGGGAGTGAGGCAAGATGTGACACTAGGGAGAGCATTGAGGCAGGTCTGTAGTGTATACAGACACAAGATAACAAGAAGGGCATTGGAATTTGGTATGTGTGATCACTTAGGGTGCACATTGGCCATGTTGTGTCCAGTTGGATTGGATTGGGGGTGGGGATCACAGGAGGACATTCAGGGGTGGCGGAGATCATTAATAATAATTGGACTGCAAGGAGGTACAGGTGTACAGCAGACTGCATCTTAGCCTAAGGGCATAGTGCTAGTTGTGTTTGCATTATGTGAGGGGAGGACGGTGGGCTTAACTAGTGGGGTGGCCAAAAATTAGAGAGGTGAAGGGGGGGAAGAGTAGTATTTATAGGCTAAGGGGCAGGCAGAAAAGGTGGTTAAGACATGATAGTTGCACTCCTTTCTTTGGACCCACCAGATGGCACAGATGTATGGTGCTTTCCTATGGTGTGGGGGGTTGGGGATTCAGATCCCTGGAGGGGCAGAAGGTGCAAACAGAGTGGAGAAGTAGAATACTGTGGTGAATCCAGAAAGAGATGATCAGCAAGAAGGGAAGGGGTGGGGATAGAAATGGCCAGGGAGGAGACAAAAGGGAGTGCGCAAAAGTCACCCCCCCATGGAAAGAGTGTATAACCCACTAATGAAGAAGAATTGGCTTTGGCCCTTGTGAGTTATTGTCCTGCCCCCTCACTCATGGAAATAAATGACATATTTGAATACAGGCCATAGTATATTATTGTTTAGAGTTATGAAGGCACTTCTATGTTAAACTTGAAATTTTGCACATTAATAACTTTGGACCCATTCAATGGATTTGCATGAAATTTGGTATGTGCAGTGGGGCATGGTAGATCTCTTGATCTGCCAAATTGTGTTTTGGTCAGACGTATGTATTTTTACATACCAAAACACTGAAAAATGTACTTTTTGCCAGTTCTGGGGGCAGTCTTTCAGATTTTATCTGTGGTGGTGCACAGCTGTTGTGTGGTCTTCCAGTCTGAAACTTGGCACATCAAAGAACATGACACTTTTTGTTTGGTGAAAAAATATTAGTCCATTCAAAAGTTATTAAACTTTTTAGCTCCCATTATAAGTCTATGGGAAAATTTATGTAGTTATTTTGCAAAATAAGAATAGGGTTTTGGCCATCTGGTCACTCCTCATGATCAAATAATTTTTAGACTCATGATCAAAGAATCTTTGATAAGAAGAGAAATTTATAGATTGCAACGGCCGCCATCTTCTTTTCAGTTTGGGGTTGGAAAAAACAAATATTTCAGCCCAGGGGTGACTTCTGAAGAAAAACTTGGTTGGGTTTTTTAAATTCTTTGATCGTGGCTCGCTAACGATCTTTGATCATGAACCTGCAAATTCTTTGATTGAGAGATTCTTTGATCGCGATCTTCGTTCGTGACGGAGGGGTGAGATGGCCAGATTTTTTGGTCGGAAAAAATAAAATATCTCAGCCCAGAGGTGACTTGTGAAGTCAGACTAGGATGGGTTTTGCTCAGGAAGTTTCCCTCTTTTGAGCCATGCCTGTGGTTTTATGTAGTTGTATCAAAAAATGGAGTTTTAATGTTTTTAATTCGTTGATCATGAGCCTGCAAATTCTTTGGTCATGAACCTGCAAATTCTTTGATCACGAGATTCTCTGATTGTGAGCTTCATTCATGAGGGTGGGACGAGATGGCCAGATTTTTGCTGTACCAGATGTCTCTGGGAAGGACCAGATAGCCCAAATTTCATGACAAGATGTCCCCTCATGATCAAAGATGATCTTTGATCGTGAATTCACAGTCGATTCTTGTGATCAGAGAATTTTTAAAGGTGCTAAAACTTTAAAATTAAATATCTCAGAAACAGTTTGGTGTTCTAACATGAAATTTGGAGGGTCTTGAGGAGATGTCCTGTAGGTATGAATTATGGTGCTTATGTGTCAGAAAATGTATTTGTTGCGGAGATATTGCATGACACACTTTACCTTTTGTGGACAGTGTTCTGCATTGTGGTAGTGGCTTGAAATGTATAGAGCAGTTAGCCTTGCTGCCACGGAGGTACTTTTCAGTGGTCAGGTGTGTAAAATGTAAACAGGTATGGAATTATGCCACTCTGACGAATGAAAATCTCAAACTTTAAAATTAAATATCTCAAAAACGGTTTGGTCTTAACTTTTGGTTTAACTTGAAATTTGGAGGGTTATGAGGGGATATCCTGTAAATATGAATTATGGTGTTTAGGTGTCAGAACATTAATTTTCTGTGGAGAGATTGCATGACGCAGTTTATGTTTTGCAGATAGCATTCTCCATTGTGGTAGTGTCTTGACATTTATAGGGTAGCTAGCCTTACTACCACAGAGGTAATTATCAGTGGTTAGGTGTGTAAAATATAAACAGGTGCAGAATCTTACCACTCCAATTGAAAATTTGTTTTGTTTCAAGCTGGTGGGAATGTGGGGCCCCAAGGGCCCCGCGATCCCACCAATATGCACTCCCAGCAATGCATATGATATTCAGTACTTGTACTGTTATGTTAGGCAGAAATTTGCAAGTTGGTGGGATCGTGGGGCCCTTTCCCACCAACTTGCACAACATTGTACTTTACTATGGTTTCTCAAAAAGTAAGAAAATTATTTGCAAAAAACTGTGTTAATGCATCATTTAGGGTTAAAGCACAAAACGTCAGGAAATTAGACCTCTAGAGTTGGCCCATACCCCCCATATCATGCACCCCCCTCCTCCACAGACTGACAGGTACCAGTGTGTGTCATTGGAGTTGTGAGGCCTAAATGTCACCCCATTCTTCTTTTTTACTGTGGCATGTCAACATGCTTACACATGGAATGGGGTGACATTTTGGCCTCACAACCCCAATGACACACCCCGGCATCTGTCAGTCTGTGGAGGTGAGGGGGGTCCATGATATGGGGGATAGGGGCCAATGCTAAAGGTCTCATTTCCTAACTTTTGTGCTTTAACCCTAATGATGCATTAACGCAGCTTTTTTTACAGCTATATATATATATATATATATATATATATATATATATATATACATATATATGATAGACAGAGTGTTACTTGGTATTACTTACTTACTTACTTGGTATGAAAGAACAGAAGAAGGCCAGAGCCCATCGAGACTGTTCCCCACACTATGTGGGACATTATTTATCTATTATCCCTCAACCAAACATCTAATTTGTTTTTAAAGACAGTAGCACTAGTTGCCTCTACCAATTCTTGTGGCAAGGTGTTCCATACGATGGATGTTCTTATTGGAAAAAAGTTTCCCCTTTTGCTGGTTTTATAAGTTTTTACTTCAAGCTGTTTATTATGCAGTCTTGGAACATGCCTCCTTTTGGAGAGTGTTAGACCACATTTTTCCATTAGATCTGGTGAATTTATTAAATTAAAAACCATAAGCGTATCACCTATTAATCTTCTAGTTTGAAGAGAGAAGAGACCAGTAGCTTTCAATCTGTTCTGATAATCCAAGTTTGTTAATCTTGGAATCATTCTAGCTACTCTCCTTTGAACCTGTTCAAGAATTGCTATGTCTTTTTTTGGTTTGGATTCCAGAAAGGTATAGTCTAGATATTGTTCTAATGTATGCCCTATACAATGGAATAAGGCATTGTTCAGTGCGATTAACAAAAGTGCATTTTATTTGCCTCAATAGTCTGTTGGTCATGCAAGCAGTTCTAACACAGTGATCATTTGATGTACGTTTATTATTAACATATATCCCTAAATCGTTTTCACAATTTGATGAGTGAAGTGGTAGTCCGTTTATATATCGTTTTTGGATTATTTACACTGAATTGCACTACTAAACATTTGTCTTGATTAAACTGCATATGATTTTCATTTGCCCAAAGTGTTAATTTTTCCAAATCCTTCTTTAATGCAGAAATATTTTCTTGATTATTAACCTTGCCCCTCAATTTAGTATTGTCTGCAAATTTAACCATGAAGTTATTTGGCCCTGTTTGTAAATCACTGATAAAGAGATTAAACAATGTTGGTCCCAAGACTGACCCCTGTGGTACATCACTTGTCACACTACCCAAATCAGACAAGATATCATTAATTCTGACTCTGAGAATGATTTGTCAACCAGTTTAAAGTCCAGTTGACAATATCAGGTGACAAACCTAGATTGTGCATTTTAGTAATGAGTTTTTCATGTGAGACTTTATCAAAAGCTCTACTAAAGTCCAAAAGAATTACATCAGTAGGGATACCCACATCTAGTAGAGTAATTATATTATTATAAAAAAGATATCAGATTGGTGCTGCAGGAATACTTGGGAGTAAACCCATGCTGATTTGAATCATACATTCCTAATTTTTTTACAATCTTGATCTATTAGAGACTTCACTACTTGTGCCATTAATTTACCAGCCACTGAGATCAGGCTAATTGGATGATAATTTTGAACAGAACCTCTATTGTCTTTTTTAAATATGGGAGTAACTATTGCTGAACACCAATCATTCGGTACAATGCTTTTTTGTAAGGATTTGTTGAAAATAATCAACAAAGGTATAGAAATATTTTTAGAGGTTTCGATCAGAAACCATGGATGAACACCATCTGGGCCCAGACTAGTATTTTGTTTTAGTTTTTTGATAGCCTGTATAATGTCAGTTGGATAGAACCTATGATAATCTACGTGGTGAACTTTAAATGTACTAATAGGTGATTTTTGAGAGAAGACAGAACAAAAGTACTTATTAAAGAGATTCAAGGTTTCTATATCAGATAGAGAAGAGCCATTGGTTATAATGGGACCAATGGTCCTTGATACACCTTTTTTTACCATTTATATAGGAGAAAAGAGATTTGTGACAGTCTTTTGTGTGAGCTAGTTTAAATTCTAGCTTATTTTTTTCCAATTTAATAGAATTTTTAAGTTTTTCACAGATAGTCTGTATTTATGTAATAGAGTAGTTTTAAATGGAACAGAACTATTCTTAAGTTTCCTAAAATGTTTAATTTTTATTTTAATCTGATTTTTAATTGTCTTGTTGAACCAAGGGGGAATTTTTCCTTTATTATTAAATTTCCTCTTATATGGAATAAAGGTATTTTCCAAATAATGTACAATGTTTTTTACAAAAGTTCCAAGCTTGTTGTGTTGTACAATTAAAAAGATTAGATTCCCAGTTTACGTTTTGTAAATATTCATTGATTTAGAACAATTTGCTTTATTATAATTTTTTGTACAGTATAACTTCTTTTGTGTAGTTTTAAACTGTTGAATTTCAAAAATAGATGAATGATCACTGGTCCCAAGTGGATCCCAAATTTGTAAATTGCTAATTTGTTGTGATATGGAAAATATTCTCACTCCTGTGGAGTGAGCTCTGGATACTCACGAGTGCTGAAGGCATGAGTTAGATTATCCAGAGCTCACTCTGCAGGAGTGAGAATATTTTCCATAGCACATGATATGCATATCATGTGTACTATTTATACAATGGAAGTGGGAGCGTGTCTGTAATTTTTTATTTTATTTTTGTGGTTTGTGCTGGTTTGTGTTAGTGTCTAAGTGAATAGGCATGAATGGGTTTTATATGAGGACTGTGATTGGTGGTTTTGTCTGTGTGTGAATGTTGATTGGTTGGTGCTTGTGTGAACATGGTGCGTGACTGGCTGTAGTCTCTGAGAGGGCATAAGTTTGTGTGTAGAGCCGGGACAGAGGGTGTGTTAATCAGCTGTTTTTTTTTTTTGTATTTTTATGTGTTTGCAATGCTTTGGTGTTTTTTTTGGCTTTTGCAGGGGGGAAAGTATGCTGGTTAGGCTAGTGTGACTTTAATTTTGTTATTGTCCGCTCCAGTTTTGTCAGTGTTGCTTGCAACAGAAACGTTTTGCTTGTGCCAGACAGTTTCACTTTAAAATTCAGTTTAGTTTCAAATAGGCATGTTTCTGATTTAAATTTGACTAGAGAAAGACAGAAAGGGTTTTGTAGAGTGATTTCAGTTTCCAGAAGACTTTACATGTGGGCAATTAATTTGACTCTGAGTTCACCGACAGCATTTGTAAAGATTTTTTTTTCTTTACAAAGATGAGATACGTGGTGTTTTTGTCAGCATTTCAGGCAGCAGTCTCAGGGAAAGCATGAAAGAGCAGATAGACTTTTTATCACAGATTTCATGTGAGTATCATCAGACATGTAAATTAGGATGTAGAAAGTAGATTAGGGAATGAGGTTCACAGGACGTCTATGGAGACTAATGGGCAGAGTGAAAATAACAGAAGCTGACATCTGCGGAGTAAGTATAAATGGCATTTATTTTAACTCTGCTGATGTCAGCTTCATTTATCACACTGTGGTGACAACAACAAGTGTTATTGTCAGCTTGGATCCCCCTTTCCCCCTTTTTGTGTGTGTGTGTGTTATATATATATATATATATATAAATACACACACATATACATATATTGCAACAAATTCTTTATTGCATCAGTTAGGGTTCCAGTGACAAACATTTGGAAATGTGATGTTAGGGTTTACAACCCTAACACCCTACCCCCACCATGTACGCACCACCAGGTGTTGAGGTGTGCCTTGGGGTTGTTGACCCTAACACTCACCCCATTACACAAGCAAATAAGTTGAGATGTGTACAGTATAGGAGAATGGGTGAGCATTAGGGCTGATGACCCCAAGCCTCACCCCTGATACCTGTTGGTGTGCACAGGGCAGGGAATGGGGTCTTAGGGCTGGAAACCCTAACACTATATTTTTGAACTTTTGTCAGTGGAACCCTAACTGATGCATTAATGAAGTTCTTTGCAATTTATTTCTTGCTTTTTGAGATAGTATAATTGTATCCTTATTTGCCTGTGAGAACACAGGGCCCTCTGGGCCCTGCACTCCAATCCCTCCTTAGATGCTTATATGTATGTAGCTGTGGAAGCATGGGGCCCTCCCATCCCTGCACTTCCAGTTATGTGACAACAGTGACCAAATTGTCAGCATAGCCACATTATTACCCTATCTCATGCACATGGTGCTGAAAATATTTTGAATCCCCATCAAGATGTAACTCTGCACAAGCACAACACCATTCGGCACCATAACTGTGGAAACACATTTTGGCCAAGATTTGATGCATGACAGCTGTGATGTACATGAGGTGGTGTAATAAGAAGGCTATGTTGAAAATTTGGGGTCATTTTGTCAGTGTCAGTGGCTCAGCAGGTAGCACACTCACCTCTGAGGCTGGAAGATTAGAAAATGTGGGTTCTATCCCAATACCAGGCACTTGGGTTAAATCCTAATACTGATGCTGAAGTATAGCATGAGAGGAGTGCTGCACTCCTGAGGTGCCGTATTTCAAATGAGATGTTAAGCCAAGGCCCCATCTGCCTATTCTGGTGGTTGTTTAGGTGGACGTTAAAGATCCAATGGCACTTCTCGATAAGAGTAGGTGAATTTTTTATTCAAAACTTCAAGAAAATCATAATAAATTACAAACAGAACTCAAAGCAAAAACTTTAAGACAAATATATATAATAATGCATAAATCCCTTTCTAGAAATGTTAAATCATTTTCTAGATATTAACATAAAACAGAAACCCTTGTACTAAAGAAACAATGTATTACTTCTCTCCCTCACCCCTAAGAGTGGGGGGAATATTTTACTATTTATTTATTTTTATATATTCAGTTTTGGTGACTGGGTATGCCCACTGGGCCTCGAGAGTCCCTTTTCCAGGGGTGGCCCGGTAGGATTACAGAGTGGTTTAACCATATATAGTCATTTAGATATATTCAATTTTTACAACAGACAGACATCCAACATGTTTTGAGACAGTGGTAGGCTAGCTAGTAGTGCTATACATGGTTGTAGACATTACATCTTCTGTTAGATTCAGTTCAGAGCAAATAATGGTTAACACGTTGAGCATAGTAGTGAGCGGCGGGGGAGTGAGGGGAAAATTGAGGGGTTGCTCATTTCCTATGGCAATGGCATGAGCTGGCCTCTAGCTGGTGGGACTTTAGTCTAGTGTGGAATGTTTTAATAGATGGGGCTTCCTGTAGAGGAGGTGGGAGTTTGTTCCATAGTGAGGGGGCAGTGCTGGAAAAGGACTTGCCACCCATTTTAGTCCTCACTCTGGGTTCTTCAAGTAAGATTCAGCCTGATGTCTGGTGGTTATGCCTATTGTGCTTAAGGGTTATGAGCCCAGAAAGGCTGGTTGGGGGGGAAGGGCTTAGCAGTATGTAAGTTAGGCAGAGCAGGGGGTAGTGTAGGTGATGATACAGTGTAAGCCAGTTTAGAAGTGCTAAGGCTTCACAGTGATGACTTCTGGCATGAGACCATGTGGTGAAGCGTGCCACCTTGTTGTATAGCACCTGCAGTTGGTTGAGCTCATGTTTGGCCAAGCCCTGCAAGACTGGTGCTGCGTAGGTTAAGGTGGGGGAGGAGGACACTAGTGGTGATGGCGATCCTGATATCAGGGATCAGCTGACCCTTTAGTCTATAAAGGGTTCCTAGTTTAGAGTGAGTGGTTTTGGTTACCTGGTCAATGTGATTCTTTCAGGTGAGGCCTTGGTCCAACATAAGGCCAAGGTATTTGAGGGAAGCCACAACTTCAGTGTGGTTCCCTGAGGCTGAGGAAAGCTATGATGCTTGGGATCTGTCTTGGCCTAGGGTTCTAGGTCCAAGCAGCATGGCCTTGGTTTTCCCAGTGTTAAGGACCATTCTATTCTCTATCAGCCAGGTCTCTAGCCTTGTAAAGTCAACTTGGAGATGTGGGCCCAGTTCAGTCAGATTGTCCAGGAATTGGTATATTATGACGTCGTCTGTATACTGGACCACTGAGCTTCCCCCACAGTGGTTACATTGTTCATTGGTGAACAGGGAGACTAGGAGGGCTCCCAATATGACCCTTGTGGTATTCCGTCTTTGAGGGAAAGTGGATCAGATAGTGCTCCTTTCCACTTGACTCTCTGTGTGAGACCAGAAAAGTAACTCCCAAGCCATGTGAGAGAGTGGGGGTGCAGGCCTAGTTTACTCAGCTTTGTGAGCAGGGGTTGATGACTGACTAGATCAAAGGCCTTGGATAGGTCTATGAAGACTGCCCCAATTGGAGCCCCTTTGTCCATGGCACTCAATACATCTGCCGATATTTAAATCAGGGCAGTGTCATTTCCATGATTTGTTCTGAAACCGTGTTGCGAGGGGGCTAGTAGTTGGTGAAGCTCAAGGTAGTCACATATTTGTCCATAGACTAGTCTTTCCTGTATTTTAGTGAGGGTGCAGAGCAAGGAGATAGGCCTCTAGTTTACAGTAGGTTATCTAGGGCCACCTTTGTGTATAGGGACCACATGGGCCTGCTTTCACATCTTAGGGATGACTCCCCCCTCAAGTATGGATCTGTTTATGAGCCATGTTAGTGGTCGGGTGATGACTGGAGCTGCTGCCTTGAGTAGCCTCGGATTGATCCCATCAGGCCCACTGTATCCCTTAGGCTTCAGGGACTTTAGGAGTTTGAAGACCTCCATCCCCTTGACTATATGCAGGTGGAAGGGAGGTCTATTGAGGCAGGGGGTCTCATCTGTTATGGGTTCAGCATTAGGAGGAGGTAGCCCGGTCTTGTATGCATCCAGATTAGTGAAATAGAGGTTGAGGGATGTGGCGATTTGATGGCTGTCATTTAGGAGTTGGTCATTGTCGTCAGTGTGACCTGGTTTGGACTTGCCATAGCCCTTCAGTAGTTCATTGATGTGGAACCAGAATAACCTAGGGTTCCCTAGGTTGGTTTTTCTGGAGGAGTGTGATGTACACCCTTTTTGCCAGTTTAGTGGCTCTCTTACATTGAATCCTAAGGATTTTGTAAATCACTAAGTTGCTTGGGAGTGAGGAGTACTTGTACTTCTTCCAGGCCTTGTCGCAGGTCACCATCAGTGTCTTACATTCTGGGGAGATCCACTTATAGCAGCTGCCTTTTGCAAATAGTTTTTTGGCAGGTGCAAAGAGGTTAGCCACAGACAAGAATGAATTCTAGAAGTATTCCTGCACCTCATCCAGTGTGAGAAGGAGTCGTAGGGGGCTTCAGTTGATGTTGCTGAGGTACTCATTGAATTGGTCAGCTACGAATTTAGAGTAGTCACACGTAATGAGTATTCTTGGGGGGAACTTTGGGACATCTTTTCTTCCAGGTGCAGTACGTAGGAGAGTGGTCACTCAAGGCATCTGCCATGGTGCCAACAAGCTGGATGCTAGTTGGGTATGACACCAGTGCCCAGTCAATGGTGGTGCAGTTGCCCATTTTGTAGTTAATCCTTGTTGAGTCAGTTATGACTTGCACAAGATTGCCTTCATGGATCAGTGACTTGATGGCCATGTTTGATTCCTGGGCCCAATCAATACTAAAGTCACCAAGAATCAGTAGCTCGATTGAGATCTCCTCAGCCATTGCTTTGGTGAGAGACTCTGAGGCTTGATGGGCTATCCTAGGGGGGTTGTAAGCACATCCAATAATGAGTTGCTTAGGGAGGCCCAGAGTGATCCATATGAATAGCGTTTCACCATCGAAGCGTTCCCCATGTTAGAGACTTATGAGTGATGCATCCAGCGTATCTTTTGCATAGATGAGCACACCTCCCCCCCTTTTGATAACCCTGTCCCTACAGAAGGTGTTATAGCCTGCAGCATCAACCTCATACATGAGGATTTGGGGCTTCAACTAGGTCTCAGAAACAGTGAGGATGTCAGGCTTATAAAGATACAGCCAGGCATGAACTTCATGGATCTTGGGGCATAGGCTGCAGACATTCATGTGCACAATCTTGAGTCACTTGGAGGACATCCAGTGTTGGTCCTGTGGGGAGGATATATATAGATTGGCAACTAGGGGGGGCCTGGGTTGGGTTGAATGTCACCTGCCAGTAGCAGTAGTGAGGCAAGCATACACTGAAGTTTAGGGTTGGAGGTGGGGAGTTGCACCTGTTGGAGAAGTCTTCACGAGTATTGAAAGACCTCATAGCATGTTCCCTTCTTAGCAATTTTGTAGGCAACCAGAAGTGAGTCTGTGCCTGAGGAGGAAGGACTAATGTGAAAGTTTGGGAGATGCAAGTTTTGGTACATGGCCCCTGTGTACTCTGTGTCCCTGATGTGCATAAGGCTGTTAACCCAAAGAAGAGACAGGATGTATATTGTTGCCAGGAGAAGTCCCCTGTTAGGCTGATATGGGGAAAGCTTGTCAGGCTGAGTGGAAGAGCTATGGCCTTGGCTTGGGTTTGGGGCTGCCATGCTCTGGGTACAGTTATAGCTTATGTGAGTGAACTTGCAACAGTTGGAGGGAAGTCTGTGCTAACCTTCCTTCCTATGAGTGACCCCTTGCACATAATAAATGGGTACCAGTTAGTCAGTTGAGTGAGATATAGCAAATAGTTAAGTGGGGAACAATTAACTTAGCCCAGAGCAGGTGGTACTGTGAAAAACCACAATTAGCTTGACCAGTTATAGGTGGTCTATTATACCCTAAGATCATGGTAACAACTTAAACAACGGCAGGTATTACTATGAGTAGCAGCAGTAAACTTCAGCAATGACTAGCAGTCTATTATTCTCAGTTAGGCTAATAGGCAGTTTTGAGCAATTTTAGGCAGTAGTTGGCTAAGTGATCATTTGCAAATGAATAACGTGGGAACTCATTAATTTAAGCAGCAGCAGAAAATTGCAGTAAGCAGCTTCAGAACAGCTTCTATAGTGACAGGTAGACTATAGTACCCTACTAGGTTAGCATACAGTTTGAACAGAACACTCGGTCACAGTAGTTTATCATTTATAGTTCAAGCAGCAAAGTTTGCAGCTCTTTGTATCATTCCACTAACAACTGGTTCACAGAAGCTGGTGGGAGGTATCAAGGAGCATTTAAGGGGGAAGAGGGAACGGGGCTGATGGGTGGGAAATTTTCAGCTTGCCTCGTGGTCTGGAGTGCCTTCAGGGGAGGTCTGCCTGGCTCCGGTCAACAGAAGAATAAAAGTCCTGGTCCATTGCATGGGGAGGGAACCCATGGCAGCGGGTCTCTATCTCGACCCCTGAGTTAAGCTGGCAGTCCATTGCAAGCTATGGCGTCTCAGTTACAGCCTTTATTGCAGCCGACCAAGCGTCACAGCAGGTTAGTTGCCAATCAGGCTTAGGCGCCTCTTTTGAAATTGGCACCTGAAATTGCAGCTCCAGTGACTACCGTGGTGAAGAGAAGAAAAAGTTCTTGCAGCTTGCCTTGCTGTCTGGAGTGCCTTCGGGGGAGGTCTGCCTGGCTCTGGCCAACATGCCACCACCTCCACCCTGAAGGAAACATAAAGTTTATAAGAAAAGTTCTGGTCCGTTGCAGGGGGAGGAGACCCGCAGCAGTGGATCTCCCTCTCAACCCCTGAGTTAAGCTGGCAGTTCTTTGTGACTTCTTAGCAAATAAAAACAGTGTTGCATCACACAAATAAGTATTCAGAAAAGGGAAAATGAGAACTCAATAAGTATTACAGACATACTTCTCACTAAATAGCTTTGGTTATTGCATACAAAATTAAAATTAACTGATACCACCCCACCCACCCCAACTAAAGGGATAAGACTGTCCGGGAAATCAATGTTTACAAACAATGTTGAGTCACCTAGATTTAATATGCAAATACAAATCCACAAACTTTCAAATTCAGCCCTTGTGAAAAACTTTCTTATTGCATAAATAAAAGGCAAAAGAAATAGATAGCCCCACCTTGCCCCAAAACTAATAATAACATAAGGCATAATAACTCTATTAACTCTCAATCGAGAGAAAACATTAGCAGTATTCCATCATACACAGTCCTCACCACCGCATTTTAAAGAAGGAATCAAACTGATCATTAAACCTAGCAGGTTAATAGTAGTAAGTAGTAAAATATTTGTATTCATTGAAAATCGTATGAATAAAGGATTAACTCAATTGAGTAAAACACATTTTCAACCAGGTCCACAACAGTATACAAAAGTTTCAAATTAAAAATAACAAAACGATACATATACTAAAATATATACGCCACCACAATAACAATTAAGTAGATGAAAAATTTGCAATATAATTATAGATATAAAAGGAAAAAATAACAGACAACAGTACACAGTTTTATATACAATCCCTACCCAGAGCCGCTTTCCCTCTACCCCAACCCCTGTACTGCCATATAAACTTAATTATGTAGATACACAACACTGCCTTTTCTGATGTGTCTCTTTCTTATACCAAGATTTTATACATGGCCAGAGTTTATTTACATTCCCATACACAGTTGTGGAGGGATCTCATTCCATCCTAATATCCCCCTATAATATGTAGACTGGCAGCCAATCTCCAGGTCATATCTGGGCAATACCAAGTCTGGCATATTGCCATTTCTTAATGAGCCTAGGATAGTTCTGTAGGTCAGATTATCCATGCTGTAACCTGGATATTTACCCACCAAGCCTTTACATATAAAAGTCAACAAATGTTCATGGCTCCTATCATTTAAACTCTGCCAACCCAGCAGATCATATAATTGACACTTGTGGGTTAACTGGGGGACTCCCAAAATAAACCTGGCAAGACTGCCATAACAATCCTCTAGTTTTTTTAAGGTCCCCCTTTTCCCACTAGAATAGAGTATGTCTCCATAGTCAAACATGGGGACAATCATTGCGTTTACTACCCATTTTCTGACTTCCATGCTCATAGATGATCTAACCCTGTAAATGGTTTCTATTCTTGTATTCACATTTTTAACCAAGTCATTAATATGATTACCCAGTTCAGTAAATTGTCCACCCACAGACCCAGATATTTATAGGTTTGTACCTGCTGGATCAGGCCCCCCCAAGAGTAACCACCCTTTGGGCCAAATCGCCCTGCTTGTCCTCCTTTCGATGGAACAATGTGGTCTGCATTTTTTTTGTATTCAATACAAGCTTACTATCCACAAAGAAACCCAATAGTTCATTAAAGGCCTGCTGGAGCTTCTTTTGTATTGCTTCTACAGTATTATCAGATATATATATATATATATATATATATATATATATATATATATGTGTAATCTGCATAAACATGGAATGACACCTTTGAATCTGAAAAAGACAGACCATTTATGTATATGTTGAACAATAATGGCCCTAGGATGGAACCCTGGGGGATCCCCGACCCAACAGGCAACAAACTTGACTCCCACTTACCCATAAAGACTTTCTGACTCCTGTCAGCCAAGTATGAGTCCAACCACTTCAAGCCCTGACCCACAATCCCAAATGATGCTGCCCTGGACAGGAGGGCATGGTGGTCCAGGGAATCAAAAGCCTTAGAAAGATCTACAAATATTCCACCCACCTGTGTCCTCCTATCCAGGGCCATCTGCTCAACTCCCACCACTTTAACAAGAGCTGAGATTGAACTATGGTGCTTTTGAAATCCCGACTGCATATCATTAATTAAGCCAAGGGAGTCCAGATGCTCCCTTAGTTGGGCTGCCACTATTGTTTCAAATATTTTGCATGTCTGAGACAGAAGGGAGATTGGCCTACAGTTACTCATCTCCGTCTTATTGCTTCCCTTATATATGACTATTACCCTTGATTGTTTCCATACTGAGGGATACACACCTGTTCTTAATGACACATTATGTATGCCAAGGGATATGCTATAACTGGGGCAGCGTACTTTAACAATCTTGATGGGATACTATCATAACCAATGGCCTTAGTGATATTTAAATCTAGTATCTCTCTGATCACTGTTTCAACCTTTATCTTTGTGAATACAAAAGGTTTAGTGTACCCACAATTTCTCATCTGATAGGCTTGATGGACTTCTGGTGTGCTTGATGGTCCAACTGTGTCTGTCACACCCATTTTGCTAAAATAATCATTTAACTGATCAACCACCTGTTGTGACATTGGCATCATCTGTCCTTCTATATTAAATACATTAGACTCATTATTCCCCTGACCTTTCATAAGCATGTTTATTATTTTCCAAAAATCTTTGGGATGTTGTGTACAATTTTTATCCAGTAAGTAGAAATAATGTCTCTGCTTGGCATTTCTAACTTCCTGAACATAAACATTTTGTTACCTTTTACAGTTACCCCGGTCCTTCCTTTTGCCCTTTTTTTTTGCCTGACTCCAAGCCTTAGCCCTAGATAATTTAATCTTTCTAAGGTCATTAGTGTACCAAAGGGTATTATTTTGTTTCAGTACTTTGGTTTTAAGCGGGGCATGCCTAATACAAATCCCCATAAATTCGCTTAGGAAGTATTCCCATACTTCATCCATAGTAGGGATCAACTGAATGTGTTCCCAATCGATCTCACTTAAGTCCATCATAAAACCAATGTAGTAAAACCTCTTAAAGCTACGGCAACTAACACTTATTTTCCTTTCCATCTTTAACAATCCATTCCAAGTACAGAATATGAACTGATGATCTGAAATTGCATCTGACAGAACTATGCTATTTATTATATTATGTACTGCATTTGTAAAAATGAAATCCAGAGTCGAGGAAGTTGAAATTGAAGCCATGTTAATTATGGTGGGCTCTTGGATCAATTTAGTGAGACCTAAATTTTTTTGCAAATCTACAAGCGGGTGGGACTCACATATATTTTGCCAGTTAAAATTAAAATCACCAGTCATCAGTATCTCATGGCTGTCATTAAGTTCAAAAGGTATGTCCTGCAAACAGTTAAAAGCATTAGGATTAACCTTAGGTGGACAATAAACCCCTACCACCAAAATGTTCTTACTATATGGTAGCCTTAATTCTAAGGCTTACTATATAGTAGCCTTAATTCTAAGGCCAACAGTTCTAGCCCCTCCAAATCCTTTTCTGCTACTAATTGGGTCAACATTAAGTCTGTTAGGCCATAAATCAAGACCCCTCCTCCCCTTTTGTTTCTATCTTTCTGCCATAAACTGTACCCAGGAATATTTAAAAGGGAATCTTCTATTTTGTTATTTAACCAGGTTTCAGTTATTATAACTATCTCAGGAATGTGATCCAATACCCAGGAACTAATTAAGTCCATTTTATTTTACTTACTTCTAGCATTAAAATGTATTCGTCCAAGACCCTGCTTCAAATCAAACACATCACTCGGCTTATCATCTAAGTCATGCTGCTCTATTCTTTTTAAATTCTGGGGTAAATTGTTTGAAGGAGGTTGTTCCACCACCATAGGCCCTGGATTAGGGTGACATCCCCACAGGCCATCAAGCACACCAGGAGCAACAATTTCAATATTCTAGAAAACCTATTCTTCATTAAATGGTCTCCCAGAAAATTTTTAGGTAACCAATTAGCCATCCCTTGATTAATCAACAATTTTGATTTTGACCCGATGAAAAAGGGTTATCCCCTATGCATAGCATTGCTAAAACTGGTTGTCCACAAACTAGCTCTAATGGGAACATTTTTATGTCTCCCATGTCTGCTCTGTGTTAATGTATTAGACATAATTAATGCATATTCCTGCAAGACTCTTAATAATTTTACTTTATCCTCCCCTTCCCCTGGGGCCAGAAGACCCCAAGCCATCAGGATTAAGCCCAGTAAAAATACCTGGAGAAACATTTCCAAGCCAAGGGTTTTTTTAATGCCAGTGTAAGTAATGCCAAATCCCAATGCTTATAACAGGTTAATAATACATAGTAGCAAAAACAGCCCAGCTCCCCCTCCATTTCTCATGGAAAAGGGTCACTTGTGCACATCACATATCCAGTCCATGTGTTTCCACCAGGTATGACAGATTTGTGGGTACTGTTTTTCTTCTGCTTTTTTTGTGTCCCTTGCTAGGTTATGAATAGTCCAAAATACTTGTTCTGGTTCTATCCATGTTTTATATAATGTAAGCTGACAATGTGTTTTCCAAATCTGATATTTAATAATTAACAAGATTAAGTGTATAGTGCCTGTATAGAATTTCCACCAGGTGTGAGGTAAAATCCCTAAAAATAAAATATCTGCATTAAGAAGTGAAAAAGGGGACTTTTTCCGGAGTTTATATAAAATAGACCAGAAAGAAAGAATATACGGACATCGAAAAAACAAATGCTCCATTGTTTCAAGTGTCTCTGGGCAAGTCTCACCTCTAGGGCACAATCTTTCTATCATGTCTTTGTGTTTCAAGTTATTCTTCACATTAAATTTTCCATATGTGCAAAGCCATAACTCATCCCATACCCCCCCAACCTCTTGTTTGTTAACATAGCTCTAAAATGTTGACTGTCTTTTGGATCTCTTGTTCCAAATACAGTGTTTTCAAGAAAATGTATAGACAATATGAATTGGTAATATTCCTTCCTGGACATATTGAGAAACATTTTTTTTTTGAATCCTCCATGTCTTTATTTTACCAAAGCAATAGTATATATAAGTGGATAATCCAGTTAGAGATGTTTGTGTATGGATCACTGATCCTAGTTCCCAAGTATCCAACTATGGTTGTACTTGATCTTGTACCCAAGTGGCCGATAATTTATCTGTGTTGTGTAGTAATGGCTTAATATTGGAATTAAAAAAGCATAGAGTAAAGAACACTAATAGATTAACCATGTTTAAGCCATCATTTTTTCCTAGATAAATAAGTCACTCCTTTCATAATAGGGTTACGTCTGCTCCCCCAGATACATTGCAAAAAGCAACTAAATATGGTGGTTTCCAGTTGCTTTACAGGTGGGAATGCATTAGATAAATGTAAAAACATGGTGAACAAAAAGGTTTTAACCATGAATACTCTTTTTAGTTTGGACATATGCCAGGAATTCCATCTCTTAATTCTTAGCTGAGCAGTTTGTAATAGTTTGTTCCAGTTATAAAAACTCATGCCACCTTTGCCAAAATATAGCCCCAGTATTTTTTGAGCCTCATCTTGTATTGGTATATCAAACATTACAGGTGTCTCACTTAATGCTGACCCAATGGGTAGACACTTTGATCTTATATAATTAATTTCTGATCCTGTTAAGTCCAAAAAGGACATTAAAATATATTCAGCAACCATTCCTGATGCTTTGTCTGCTAATAGTAGGCATACACATGATCTGCATAAGAAACAGTAATGATTTCAAGATCTTCACTGTGTGCCGATAATCCCACCAAGCCCTCATTGTTTTGCACCCTATACAAAAAAGAATTTAAGGTCAAAATATACAGTGAAGGACTAAGGGGGCATCCTTGGCTCACCCCTCTCTGAACTACACAAGCTGTACCCAGCCAGCCATTCATGTAAGGCTGAACTCTGGTATCCAAGTAACATAATTTGATCCAATTTATAAATTTCTCTGGAAAGGCATGTGCCTTCATACATAACCTTAAATAAGTGTGATTGACCTTGTCAAAGGCTTTCGCTTGATCAAGGCTAGCAGGATAGTCACTGATTTCATCAGTATTTCCTTTTTCCATGATTTCTGATAACAAAATGAATCCATCCAAAATGTTCCAACCTGGTACTGCACAGAACTGCGTAAAATGAATTATACTGTCCAGTACCAATGACATTCTATTAAATAAGAGTTTAGCTAAAATTTTGCAGTCAGAATTCAGCAACGTAATGGGTCTCCAATTCTCTAACCTAACCTTCTCCTCTAATTTATAAAGAAAAATAATCAACCCTCTATACATATTTTCTGGAAGTTTGTTTTCCTGTAAAAAATAATTATAAACCTGAACCATTTTATCCTTCAATTCTGGAAAAAATAGCTGGTAAAATTAATTTAAGAGGCCATCCAGCCCTGGTGCAGCTCTCCTCCTTAGCTGAGCAAATATATTGGGTGTTTACTCACCTGGTAAAGGTGATTGTGTTGGTTGACATCCATGGCACTCCAGACATTACCTCATAGGTTTTAGCCCACCTGATAGGCTAGTTGATGCACATGATTCTAGGATCAAATTTCTAGTATATCCAGGTCCCAGAAACCCCTGATCTTCAATTCGAATCTTCCCAAGCTGAAAGTAAGGTTAGTAACACAGCCACTACTAGTAACAAAACAGTAACCATCCTGTATAAATAATGAAGAGTGAGGTGACATGTAGCAGAGGGCCGGCTGCCCTCCTTTTATTTTCCTATTTAGTACAATCTAAAAACTCGACCCATAAGTGATCGACGGTCGACATCCTGGATGTCCATTTTGTAAGCGGATTCTGTTAATTTCAGATAATTTTTACCCTATAACCTGATCACTTCTAGAGCACTGTGTGGGAGGGTCTTGGAGTGCCATGGATGTCAACCAACACAATCACCTTTACCAGGTGAGTAAACACCCATTGTTATTGGTTGACCATCCATGGCACTCCAGGCATTACCTCATGGGTAGATAAGAAGCAGTACTGTACCCACGGGAGGGAGACAGAGTATTCTAGGAGTGAGAGGAGGAGCTGGCAGCTGAGAGAACCTGTGTTGCAAAGGTAGGCTATAGCATGTACAGGTGCTCTAGTCTGTAATGCCTGGCAAATGTGTGGATGGAAGTCCAAGTTGCCGCTTTGCAGATGTCTTCTGCAGAAATGTTAGCCCTTTCTGCCCAGGAAGTAGCTACTGCCCTAGTGGAATGGGCATTTATACCGGGGGCATCATTTGTTTTGCTTTGTAAGCCTCCTGAATGGTTCTCTTGAGCCAACCAGCAATGGTTGTCTTGGAGGCTGCCTTCCCTTGTCTTTGTCCCCTTGTGACAATGAACAACCTCTCGGTCTTGCGTAGAGGTTGAGTTCTGGATATGTAGGTGGATAGGGTGTTTCCTACGTCTAGGTGGTGTGGGACAGGGTTGTCTCCAAGATGACTGTTTTGTAAATATTGGCAACTCAATGGGTTGTTCCCTGTGAAAGCTGGAGGAGACCTTTGGTTGGAAGGAGGGAACAGTACGGAGACGGACCCCTTGTGGGGTGAACACTGTGTAGGGTTCTTTGCAGGACAGCGCCCCTAGTTCCCCGATCCTTTGGGTGGAGCATATCATGATGAGGAAGCAGGTCTTCAGACTGGCCCAGAATAGGTCTACCTCCCGTAGCAGTTCAAAGGGGTAATACTGAGAGAATCTAGCACCAGGGGGAAATCCCATGGGGTGACAGATGGTCTGACTCTGGGTCTCAGTATCTCAACTGCCTTTAGGAAGTGCAGCACATCTGGGTGAGCTCCTGGGTAGTGTCCCCCTATGGGGCCAATGGCTGTCCCTATGGCTGAGAGCTGTACTCTAAGGGATGAGTGGGCCAGCCCTTTCTCTACCCCTTGTTGGAGAAACAGGAGAATGGTGGCCATGTCTGCCAGCTCGGGATCCCTGTCCTGATCTTGACACCACCTCACGAACACTGACCATTGTCTATCATAGGTAGAAATGGTCGAGGATTGTCTGGATTGTAGTATGGTAGAGACAACTGAGTCGTGATACCCTGCGTTCATCAGTCTCCTCCTCTCAGGAGCCAGGCTGTGAGTTTTAGTGTCCGTGGGGGCCGGGTGCAGTACCAGTCCCTGGGTCAACATGTCAGGTAGGTATGGTAACCGGAGACTGGATAATGTCATTGATAGCACTGTTGTGAACCATGCTCTCCGTGGTCAGTAGGTGCAACTAGAATGATGGTCCGCCGTGAGAATCTGATCTTGGCTAGTACTTGGGGTAACATGGGAATGGGTGGGAAGATGTACGCCCGATCTCGTAACCAGGGTTGTGAGAGGGAGTCGGTCCCCTATGACCGATGTTCCCTGTATCTTGAGTAATATTTCTTGACCTGTGCATTTTCCGCTGTGGCCATGAGGTCCATGGATATCGGTCTCCAAGTATCCTGGATCAGATGGAAGAGGTTTGGGTGTAGGTGCCACTTCCCTGGGTGGACCTGTTGTCGACTGAGCCAGTCTGCATGAATGTTGAGCTTGCCGGTGAGATGAACCATGCCGAGATGAGAGAGGTGGGACTGTGCCCAGCTGAGGACCATTGCCACCTCTCTCAGCATAGCTCTGCTTCTGGTGCCTCCTTGCTTGACGATGTATGCCACCGTGACCTGGTTGTCGGAATGTATCAGGACTGACTGACCAGCAATGGAGGTCTGGAAGGCTCTGAGAGTGTGGTATACCACCCACATTTCTAGGACGTTGATCGACAACTGGGCCTCTGAGGCTGTCCATTGGCCCTGTGCTGTCCTGTCGCCTAGGCAGGCACCCCATCCCAGAAGGCTCACATCCGTCTCTATGGAGGCCTGGTAGGATGCCTCCAATGGAACTCCCCGGGTCAGATTGGTGCGCACTGTCCACCAGGTCAGTGACTGTCTCACTGGTAGTGGCAATGGAACCATGACCTGTAGATTGTATTCATTTGGTGACCCTCATGTGAGGACGTAAGTCTGTAGGGGTCGCATGTGACACCTGGCCCAAGGGACCAGGTCGATGCAAGATGCCATGTAACCTAGCAGCTGGGCTAGGTGTCCCATGGTGGAGTGATGGCATTGTCACAGTTGGCATGACAACCTGATGAGGTTGTTCATCCTTGTCTGGGATGGTTTTGCCCAGCTCTGCAGTGTGTTGATGTGTGCCCCAAGGTATTCTATCTATTGTGTGGGCACCAGATGACTCTTGGATTGGTTTACCACCCATCCGTGCTCCTCGAGAGCCCTCAGGGTGAGCTCAGTGTGGTGGAGGGAGTGTTCTCTGGAGTGTGCCTGGATCAGCCAGTCGTCTAGATAGGGGATGATGTCGAGACCTTGTTCTCGGAGTCTGGCCACTAGCACGACTGACACCTTGGTGAATACTCTTGGTGCTGAGGTAAGGCTGAAGGGAAGGGCCTGGTACTGGAAGTGCTGGCCTAGGATGTGGAATCTGAGGTATTGTCTGTGTTTTTCTCTGATGGGGATATGGAGGTATGCATCCTTTAGGTCTATGGACGTCAGGAAATCTTCTATGCGGATGCTGCGTAGCATGGACTTTAAGGTTTCCATATTGAACCTCTTGGAGATGACATGTTTGTTGAACCATGCTCTCTGTCCCGTGATGCTCCTGGTGCCCCATAGTCCTGGGGGAGCTGCTCAGATGCTCGCGACTGCAAGTGATGCAGGGGTGGGGCACCATGCTGGTAGGCCATAGGCCTACGAGTCCTGGCGTGCTCTCCACGTGGTGTGGATGCGGCATAAAAAAAATATCAATGTGGCTCATTGGCGCAGTACCGCACTTGCGCTGGTGTAACTCAGTTGCACCATGTGCAACTGCTGTGAATATCTGGGCCTATTAGTGTTGAGAGAGGCAATTTTTATTTCATAATGTCCCATTTAAGTTCACAAGGTTGTCTCCACCAGTTTCATGGTACTTTCCTGGAAGAGGACCTAGACCCCATCCATCTTCTTTTGGTTTTGCAGGTTACTGGTGGTCCCTTTTCAGTGTCTGACAGAATGTCAGCCTGAGAAGAGGCCCAACAGGCAAAGTCTGAGTCCAAGTCTTTTTCTGGGGCCTCCTCTGCCAATATGGAGAAGGGGTTTTGTGTAGGTATAGGTTCCGGGGGGGCTGGCACTATTTTGGCCTTCTGACTCTTCCCTTTAGATTTTCCAGCTTTGAATTCAAACAACCCCTTCTCAGATGGGGGGGTGTAGAGGGGCTATAACTCCAACCACCATGTCTGCTGGTACCTCAGAATCTGTGGCAACTGTTTCTTCTTGTTGCTTGCATTCAGGAGATACAGTAACTGGAGGTGCTCTCCTGTCTTCTGGGATCTGGGAACATTTTTGGGGTTCTGGGCTAAAAGATGGCCCAGATTCTCTGAAGTCTGTTGCTTTTTTTTGTTATAGAAATATGAAAGTCCTGTACACCATAGTCAGCATTGTCCGTATTGTGGGAAGCCCATGGACAGTCCATAAATGAGTGGCCATGACCATCACAAAGGTTACATTTTTGTGGATTTTGGCAATGAAAGCCAGCATGGCCCATCTCTCCACACTGAGTGCATTTAGCAGCTTCACAATTGGAGCTGATATGATGAGCTGACCCACATTTAAAGCATCTCTGGGTCTGTCCATGGCAGAAAATAAACCCCTTGTCTCTACCAAAGTATACACAGTTTGGTAGGTGCTTAAGACTGTTCTCTTCACAGTGGAGCTTGATTTTAATCCTCCACCCCCCTTTTCAGAACCCCTCACTATCCAAAATTGGATCGGGGTTGCCTGGTGCGTCACAATTTTTCTCAAGCCAATAAATGGTATCTGTAATATTAACACCCTCATTTTGAAACAAAATATGGAATGACTGTTTCGTTAGTGGAATAACTTGAAATGGGGTCCATAGAGGATTTGTTTTTATTTATTTATTTTTTTAACTCTATTTCTAGCTCTGCTTGAACCCCAGAGAACTTTCTTGGGCATCCATTTACCTCCAGCTCTACCTCCGGGCCTGAAAATCACCAGCTTCCTGGCACCATCCTGGCTATCCCCTCGGCTCTGAGCCCTCCCAAGGTGGAGCCACCCTATCCTCCCAGGGCACTCTATCTACAGATTCGGGCAAGGCTGGGCTCAGTCCAGGAGCTGGATGAGTTTGGCCAATGGAGTGTGGCTATAGGGTGGTGCCTTTGCCTATCTCCGGGAGTGGGGGGTTTTACTATTTTGTTTCACCCTCCCCCTTCCTCCCCCAATGGGGCCTTGACATGCAATGATGCTAGGGAACATCTTGCCATGGCTCCACATCCCTCTTCTTGAGCCCTGTAGGGTTGCGGTAACTCCGGTCTCCACCAGAGGTTACTGTGGTGCCAGGCATCATCCCTGGACCCTTCCCCAAGGAAGGAGAGCAGTTCTCCAGATGCTCAATCCTTCCCCTCCACTGCTGACCACTGGCAATCCAGACTCGTTCATGAACCCGGGTCACCGGCGTGGCGCGAGGTGTGGCGTCCAGCGCCTCAACCCTCAGAGCCACCGGGCCAGTGAGGATTTGTTTTTAAGGCTGTGTATTTTCCCCAAAACCTTTCTAATAAGTCCGGTGTCCTAAAACTAATGTCAGAAATGAACTCCCCAGGTGCATGTATCAATGCGTATACATCTGCCGGGGTGAATCCCAAGGACTGTTTTATTAAGCATTTCCCAACAAAATATCTATCAGGAGACGTTTGCATTCCCCCTAGATATCTTAGCCAAGCTGCATTTCTTCTTTTTGCTAGCTCTATGGGTTTATGAAAGAGACTGGCATAAGTTACTGGTTTCTCTTGGGCCGTGGGATTATCCTTTTCTGTAGACAGGTTCTCCCCACTTTGAGGATGCCCCTCTGAGCCTGCCACATTGTTATGGAACTCATCCTGCATGATCGCAGGAGTGTTCTTCAAAGGAGAAAAACGTATGGTACCTGATAACTCCATTTGCTGGGGTTCACTGCCTTGAACAGGAATCACTCCATCATTAATCTCCTGTCTGACATCCAGTGGTAGAGGAAGCCCTGGAAACTGTGGGTCAGGCACCCAGATACCTGTTTTGTTCACTTGCCAGCTGGTGCCACAAAGAGCGCATTCAGGTGACCAGCCTTCTTCTGATTCTGTTGTCTGGGAAACTGTACTCTCTGAAACGGGATCGTTCTGTCCTGTTCCTGCGTCATTGCCTTCCATTGCAAAGATTTTTGCCGTTGACTGCTCCGATCATCCTGGAGATGCAGTTTGCTGCTGTTTCCTCTTCTTTTCCTCTTCTTGTTTAGCTGCTGTATTCATTAATTCCAACTATAAAATATTTCTCTTGTTTTCTAGGGACAGCTCTCCTCCCAAAGCACTGACTTCTGCTGTCGGAAGTTCTCCACTCTCATCCAAGAAAATATCTGAGGTATCCTTATCCACTGTAGTTCTATAAGTGTCTACAGCAGCATTTTGCAGGCCCAAAACATGACCTCTCTTGTCCTCCTTCATGTCCATACTGGAATCCTCCATCACCAAACTTGGAGACAGCTCCCTCTACTGAGATTAGGGGAATTTTATTGAAGAGAAGGACTTCATTACATACAAATACAAATCACATCAAAAAGAAATATAACCACATTTCATTATATACCTGACATATACTTACAAGTAAATTCTACAAGCATAAAAAGGAAATAAACCTAACTATTACAACCAGATATAACATTCAAGGTAGACACATTACATATATATCATTGCCATTTTTTCACAGAAGCCATAAATTACAATTTATCCATAAATGCTGTATTCTCTGGTGAAAATCTTGATTCATCCAACCTTTTGGTAGTACTAATAGTTTTCTGTATATTAAGCAGAAGCTATGTATGAGTTATAACTCTTTGCTGCAGCACCCATATGCATCTAGCTTGCAAAATATAATTATTTATTTATTTATTTAGTTTTTGTTTATTGGGTAGGTGCACTAGCCATAACAATGACTATTTTCAGGCACTACCCAGGAGGATACAGTACAGTACAATAGAACAACAAAACATAACAATTTACAAAAATAGCTTTGTGAATAATAATTATACAGTGAACAAAGTAGGTCTGGAGAGATAGGTAATTGCATCAAGACATTACATCAGTAATTCATACATAAATTTACATTAAATGAAAAACAATACAGATGCAGGAAGGAAAGAAGCAATGCTGAAAGGTGGTTAAACAGGATAGACATGAAGAAATTGATGAAGAGAAGGAAATTAAAATGAGATGGAAACAGAAACTTAATGTAAGTGCAGGACAGTGCTGCTGGTGTTGAGGGAGGGATCTAAGGGAGTTTGAAACAGGAGCATTTGTTTGTTGAGATAAGGTACTTACGTAGCTCCATCTTAAAGGCTTTGTGAGAAGGAGCAAGGCACACAGTTAAAGGGAGGGAGTTCCAGTATTGGGGAGCAAAAATGACAAAAGCACTTGCCCCCTTGGAAGAACTGTGCCTAGGGATATAGACAAGGGACTTGTCCACAGAGCACAACCCATAGTGAGAGGGCTGTTTGAGAAAGTACTCAGCAAGGGACTTAGAAGTTTGCTATCTGATGACACTATTAATGATATTGCCTAGAGAGTAGAGCCTTAACTCATTTGGTGGCAGCCAACTCAGGTCCGAGTAGAGAAGACAGTGGTGTTTAAGTCACTAGGCAGAGGAAGCATAACAACAAATACTGTTGTAGGTGACATCCCACTTGTGTAGACTAGACTTAGATGCAGCAGTATAGGTGGCAATGCCATAGGTAAGTGAGGGGAGGAGAATGCCATGAGCTATGGCTAGCCTGGCAGAGGGGGTTAGCACATAATTAGTGCGATAGGCAATACCCAGCTTGGAGTTCACAGACTTGCATGCATTTTGTATATGGAGATCAAAGCTTAGTGATTGGTCAAGGGTAACACCAAGGTATTTAAAAGAGGTAACAGATCCAATAGTGGAGCCATCCAAGGCAGAGACTTTGAGATTGCTTAGGGGTGTTTGATTTTAGAGTTGGTACCAAATAGCATAACCTGGGTCTTGGACTCATTTAAGACCAGCTTGTGGTTAGCTAGCCATGACTGTGTAAGTTGAAAGTCAGCTGAGAGCTGCTGATTTATGTCCTCTATGCATTTGGCACTAGTGTAAAGAATGATATCATCTGCATATAGAATGTAGGAAGTCTCTGATAGGTTTGATGTGATGTCATTTATAAAAATGGAGAAGAGGAGTGGGCCAAGGATGGATCCTTGGGGCACTCCAATATTCAGTGCAGTCTCACCAGAGAAGATGGAGCTGAATTTGACCATTTGAGTCATGTTTGATAGGTAGCTATCAAACCACCTTACAACATTAGGTGCAAAGCTCAGTGACCGCAGGTAGCAAGGAGGTTAGAGTGGTCAACCAGGTCGAAGGACTTAGTCATGTCGATGAAAATTGCCCTGGTGAGAAGGCCAGCATCCATGGTAGATAAGGTGTCGGATGTAAATTGGAGGAGAGCAGTAGCAGTGCCGTGTCCTTTATGGAATCCATGCTGTGCAGTAGTTAGAAGGTCATATTTCTGTAGAAATTCAATAGTTTGTGTTGCTACAAGTTTTTCAAGGATCTTACTGAGGACAGACAGGATGCCAGTGGGTCTGTAGTTGGAGGGGTCTTTGGAGTCACTTTTTTTAAAAAACAGGGGTAACCCTTGCTGACTTCCAGATATCGGGTACTTAGCTTTGGCTGAGAGAGAGAGAGAGAGAGAGAGAGACAGAGAGAGAGAGACAGAGAGTGAAGATCTTTGCTAGGGGAGCAGCTATAAAAGGGGAAGACAGTTTTAGCAGCTTGGGTTCCAGGGTATCGGAGTCAGTAGCCATTGTCTCTGAGATTTCTTGAGGAGGGTGAGGACTACTTCACGTGTAATTGACTTGAAGCAGAAAAGTGCGACTGACCGAGCAAGAGGAATATTAGGAATTTGCAGTACTGGGAAGGAGGAAGTAAATGATATAAGGTCAGAGAATTTGCAATTGAAAAAATTTGCAATGGTCTCAGGATCATTACAATTTAGGCCATCAAGAATCATGTCACTTGGTGATGAGGGCTGGTTTGATCCCAGGAATGACTTGACATGGGTCCAGAATTTCCTGGAGTCACCATATGAGTTTATAAGCAGTTCCTTGCAGTATAAGCTTTTAGCATGCTTGATGTTTTTTTTACAGGCATTCCACTGAGCTCTGTAGGAGTTATAGTCACTTTGTAGGCCGGAGTTTTTTAACAGGTGCCAACTTTTATCCATCTTCCTTAATTTAGCAAGAAGATTGGCCTTTAGCCAGCGGGTTTTCTCTGTTTGACCCGACATTTTCCAGGTGACAATGATGGTCCTGAATAGCTAGAAAGCTGGTTAGGAAGATGTTTAGGGCAGACTGAACAACAGTAGTATCATACAGCTTGGACCAGTCAATGCAGGAGACATCCCGCAGAAAGGATTGGGGCACAAGGCCTGCATAATTCTGGAAGGTGATGAGATGAGGCTCTGCCGGAGGTGGGACAGCTTTGTCCCAGATGCAGAAAGTAGAGAAGTGGTTGGTAATAGCATCAGCTAGCGTGCCAGAGTTGAGAATATGTTCAGGACAATTTGTCATTATCCAGTCCAGCAGGGTGCTGCTGTTCTAGTGCAGGGCTGTTCTAGTGGGCTCGCTGATCGGCTGATGGAGTTTGAAGCTTTGAATCTTTGAGAGTGACATGGCATGGGTATTACCCAGCCAGTTTATATTTAGGTCCCCAAGGATGAGCACCTAATTTCTACCAACAAATAAAGATGTTTGATAGATCAGCTCATCCAATCCCTTCATACCATTTTTCGGTGGGATAGACACACAGACGATATGCAATTTCTTTGATCCCAGTGTGAGAAGTGCATGTAGCAACTCGCATTGGACTTGGGACGAGGAGTGTATAGCAGTGAGGTTGAGGTGATTTTTGAAATAAATAGCAGTGCCACCACCTCTTTTGTTTGCAATTCTGTCATTCTGTAATAGATTATAAGAAGGTAGTAGGAAACGAGAATGATGGACAGAGGGTTTATGCTATGTTTCAGTTAAGCAGAGTATATCAGGCTTGCAGAGGGCAATCCAGGTTTCGAACTCAGCAAAGTCATGTTTAAGGCTTCTGATATTGTGGTGAGCTATTGAGAGACCTCGGGTAGTGGGTATTGAGTTTTCAGGGACAGGGTTTAATTGTACATCACCTGAGAGTAGTATAGCCAAAATGAGGAGATACCATAATTTGCCGTACAGGAAAGGGGAGAAGGTAAGTTGCCACAGGGGGTACTTTGCTAGTTTACAACAGGCTACATAACTGCAGACCCTATTTAGCATAAGAGGAGTAGAATCACATCAAAATGCAGGCAACATTAGGAGGTTAGAGAAGACAAAGTCATGTGTGGATGTTTGGATTTGTAAGGCGTACTGTAACCAAGGACAGGTCTAAGAATAGCAAGGTGGCTATGAGGAGGAATATGGGAACATGCTTATCCATTTTTGAGCTGTAGTCTTTATTATGGCCCACGTCTCCTATAGATGATATACAATAGCAGAAATACTGTGAAAATGGATGCATAGTGAAAAGGCTGCGACTAGATCTGCAGCCCCAGGACCCCTAGTGGTTGGTTGTTATAAGCATCCAATGGGAGAGTAGACACTTAAGTCTCCCATGGCCTATAAATTCAAGGGTCCACCCATGGTGGGTGAGGTGGGGGGAGAGTGAGGAGCTGGCGCGAAGAGCCGGCAGGAACAGAGTTATAGCAGTGGGCCTTGGGAGCATGGGCAGCGGCTGTTTCAGGGCTGGCCGCACCGCTCGGAGAGTCGGCTAAGTCCTCTGGTGGAGGGAGAACCCGCGGTCATGTCTCCACTAAAAAAACAAGGAAAGAGCTATTATTTCTTGCTGCCTAAGTTGGTGGGCATGGGTCAGACAGGCTTATGGAGACAGTGGGACAGCAGGAGGTGGGGGGAGAGAGCGATTAAAATTAGCAAGTGAAAGGGCAGAGGCAGGGGGGGAGAGAGAGAGAGAGAGAGAGAGCATGGTGAAACAGAACAAATTTCAGTTTAACTTAGATGTGTCTTAAGAATTGTGTATTCATACAGCTTAAACACTTTAAAACCTTAAAAATTGCAGAGACGATGGTTATTTTACAGATTTGTAGTTTACAGGACAGATTCAGAGTTATTGTGGCAAGAGGCGCCTTTAGAAATAAAAAAAAGAGTAGTAGTAGAGTGAGAAGCCAATCAGGGCAGACTCCAAAAAAGGCACTTGCTTCTGATTGGTGTAGAGGGCGCTGTACCTTGAGAGTTACAGCAGTGGGCCTTGGGAATGCAGGCAGCGGCTGTTTCAGTGCCAACTGTACCGCTCAGAGAATTGGCTAAGTCCTCAAGTGGAGGGAGAACCAGCGGTCAGGTCTCAGCTAAAAAAGTAAGGAAAGCTGTTCTTTCTTGCTGCCTAAATTGGTGGGTGTGGGTCAGGCAGGCTTATGGAGACTTAATTGTTCCTAGTACTACATACACTGTGTCTGCGTGATATCTGCTAAATGTGGAACCTGATGGCCCAAACATCAGAGTTTGGTAGTCCATGCCTAAAAATAGGGGTTCTTTCCAAACTTCAGCTAATAATGGCCAAAAGGGTGCAATATATGCACAATCAATATACAAGTGTTGCTGAGTTTCCACTATTTGCCCACAACCATTCCTTGGACAGTACCTTTCGTCTAGCTGTTTATGTTTATTGTTGCCTTTGCTGCTTAATCGTCCAAAATTGCTTAACCAGATGTGATCCCAAGCAAAGGGAGGGATCCTAGGATTAGACAACTTATCCAAAATACCTGGTTTCTGTAAATTAGGAAAGCCAGGAAAGTCAATCTCTGATTTACATTCTGCAGATAAAATAGCCTTGTATATAGACTTCCTTTCCATTTTCTGGAGTTGTATCATGGTAATGCCCCACTTCATGGCTAATTTTATACTATCTATCCCATATCTTGGTATATTGGTTATACCATTCAAACTTCTAGGTTTCTTAAGTCTCCAGGGCCCAAGACTAGGTAGGAGCCATGTTTCCACCAGAATTTTCCATATGTATTCCCCTGGCTTTAGTACACGACCAAAATTATAATCTAAAAAGATACTTAAATGAAAGGCCACCAGATGGATCATATCTACTCCCTTAGCAATGAGAAGATATGTAAATTCCCTCTTTACTGGGTTCAGCCTAGATCCCCAGAAGGCCTGGAAAAACACACTGAATAGATCTGTCAGTATTTCGTGGGGGGAGGGGGGAACGTAACGAAGATACAAAAAAATAGGAACTAAAAGGGTTTTAATTGGTACTACCCTTCTCTTTTTTGATAGCTGCTGCTCCTTCCATCCTCCAACTAACCTATTTGCCCTTGCTAAACATTTTTCCCAATTGAGGGTAGAAATTTCATCTGGCCCATAATCAATACCCAAAATAGAGATAGGTTCTGCTGTTACCTGAATGCCTGCCAATTGTCTGTCTGGGGGGGGGTGTTCCCAATGATAACACCCTTAGTTTTTGCCATATTAATTTTGGATCCAGACACTTCAGAGTATTGATTTAAGAGAGCAGAAAGTGTGTGGGTTGCAACCGTAGGTGCCAAAGTCAAGACCAAGTAATCTGCGTAGGCCAATACCTTTATAGGGGCGATCTTGGTGTCACTACTACCCCCTCTAAGTCAGTCGATGAAAGCAACATACAAATTAAAATATCTATTCCAAAAGTGTAGAAACATAGACTTTGATGGCAGAAAAGGACCGCTTGGCCCACCTAGTCTGCTCATTTCCCTACCTAGAGGATAAGCTGCAGATCCTATTTAACCAACAGCCTATTTCTTCCTACCCCCCACAAAAATTGCCTTATGTCTGTCCCATGCATTCTTGAATTCTCCCACAGTTTTAGACCACACAACCTCCTCAGGAAGGCTGTCCCATGTGCCCACCACCCTCTCTGTGAAAACATACTTCCTCACATTGCCCCTGAGCTGTCCCCCCTCTATCTTCAAATTGTGTCCCCTTGTTCTTGCACATCTCTTTTTCTGAAAGATGCTACCCTTTAGGACTTTGTTGATTCCACTGAGGTACTTCAACATTTCTATCATGTCCCCCCTCTCCCTCCAAGGAAAGCAACCCTGCCTAACTCCTCTGGAGACCTTAATATGTCTGCCATACCACCCATTAACATTGGGCACAATAGTGGCCTCTTGGTACATATCCTGTATCCAACAGACAGATACCTTTGGGATCCTATATGCTTCCAGAGCTGAAAACAGAAAGGCATGGGAAAGCCTATTGAAGGCTTTCTGCTGGTCTAGTCCCAGCACAAACCCTTGTAATTGTTCAGATTCCTCTCTACTAAATATTTCCCTTAATAAAATTAAGTTGTCTTGCTGTCATCGACCTGGGATAGCACAGGATTTTGGGGAACTTATTAAATGGTGTGTAACACTTGTGAGTCTTGTCAACAATACTTTACTCAGGATTTTTAAGTCTGTGTTCAACAGATTCAGTGGGCGCCATTTATTAATATCCGTCCTATCTCCTTTTTTATGAATTAAAACTAGTATAGCTTCCTGCATAGAAGCTCCATATTCCCCAGATGCAAGGATGTGATTAAAGAGCATAAGCAGAGACGGGGCTAAATCTTCCTGAAATTGTTAATAAAACCCAGAACTCAGCCCATCTGTACCTGGGGCAGAATGAGAGGGTAACTGAGATATAGCTGACAGAACCTCATCCAGAAATACTTCTGAGGTCAGTGTAGATAGGAGGTCCTGAAGATTATAATAAGGAGGGGGGTGACCAAAAAGACTATCTGTGTATTCCTTAACTACTTTTAATAATTCCTGTGGAGTGTGAACTCGCTGTCCTGTTGCTGCAGTAAGGTCCGTTATAATCCTATTCTTCACTCTTGTCTTACATTCCTTATAATGGATCCAAGGAATGTTTATGAACTTGTGTTCCAAATCTGAGTTCTTGGTTTAATGATTTGGCCCTGTTGTACTGATGCTCCATCATTTCTTTCTTGGTGGTATAATTAAGGAACTATAGTCATGCATTGTGAATTCTGATTGCGAGATCAGGTGTAAAATGTGACGTAAGTGTAAATAATGATGATAGTCTTTATTTGCCACATATTGTGACCTCTGCTGAAACATATTTTGTACTGTTTTTTTTTGTATCCTCCCACCACTTCTGTATTTCTTCATAGAGTTCTACAACTGAAAGCCTAGCTGTCCACGCTGTGCCAGATTTTCTGCATGAAAGGGTCTTCTAAGACAGACTCATTCAGTCTCCATTTATTTTTTCTGCAACGGGGGGCGGTTTCCCATGTAATACAGGATTTTAATGCCACATGGTCTGAAAACTCAAATGGGTGGGTTGAGACATCTATAATATCTAACACTGAAGAAGTAAATATAAAATCGATACGAGTTTTATAAATCCCTCTAAAATAAGTAAAACCCCCTGTGGGATGTATTTTCCTGTATGCATCTACCAAACCAGCAGTATCAATATTTGTTTTAATGTAGTTGAATCGCAAAACATTTTTTGTGTTTGTAAACCTCTGTCCAATCTATTTAACCCACAGTTGAAGTCCTCAACCACACTAAAAGTCTAGATGTATGAAGAAATGGCTGCACTTCTTTAAATAAGGCCACCCTCTGGGCTTTGGTTTGAGGGGCGTAAATCACTATGATACAGAACCTTTCAGATAGGTAAGAAATGTCTAGAAGCATAGTTCTACCAGGATGAATGTCCACCAATTGAGTTACAGAGATTAGAGGGTTCGCTAAGAGAATGCCAATAAAGTCACAAGTGTCTGTGCCAGTTGACCAAAAAGAGGGCCCTAGTGTCCACCCCCTTGCAGACTGGTGAAGTTCCAAGTGGGTCTTAACCTTGGTATCTTGAATGCATATGATGTCACTTTTAACATTTTGTAAAATAAAGCTCCTGTGCGCTTCCTCTCACTTTTAATACTATTTATGTTAAGAGTGGTGATACTGAATGAGTACATTTGAAATCCGTATAAAATAGTGTGAAGCCCACACATATCCCGTAGATATCGCTAAGGTGTCCTATTCATGTGCTGCCTCCTAGTTCTTTTAGCTATCAAATCCTCCCCTCCCCCTTCTGTGTCTGTTGTAGAGGCTATAGAGGAGGTGTCAGTCCCTTCTTCAGAGTCACCCACCATGCTATTGATGTCAAGGGGGCTGAATTGGTTCCCCAATTTTAAGAGGGAGGGGGTGCCTTCGTCCCTAACTCTCACTACTGGGGGTATTTGTGTAACCCTATTCCCTTGTCTGTTCCTTTTTTTTTGTGCCACCACTTTGAAGGGGGGATCTTTCTCTCCTAGTGGGGGTGGAGGGGGCATTTCAGTACCAGAGCATACCACACTGATTGGTATTACTTGGGTGTCTTCTGCCCTTGCCTCAGTAGGAGGTCTTTCATCATGGACTACAGGTTTAGAAGTGACCATCTCCGATTCGTCTGCTACTTGGGGAGGGTTAGGGAAAGTGTCTAATCATTGAGTCTCCTGTGCTGCACACTGAGCTGCCACTCACTTAACCAGTTGGTGCTGGGCCTGATTAATAAGTCCCTCATGTGAGAGGCAACCCTCCCTATTATGGGATGCCCACAGGCATCTCCTATAAGCATGACCAGTGTGCTCGCACAGGTTACATTTGAAAAGATTCAAACATGAGTCTGCTAGATGTCCATGTTCCAGGCAGCAGCTACAATGTGGAGTGTCGTACACTGAGCTCAAATGTGACCGAGACCCACACTTAAAGCAAGACCTAGGCTGCCCACTATAAAATATTGAGCCTCTGTCTTTCTCTAGAAGAAAGGAGCTAGGCAAATGAACTGGACCTGTATTGGTGGAAATCAACTTTACTTTGACTTTCCAGCTCCTATCCCAGATTTGCTCACTATCCAGGTTTGGTACAGGCCTCCCCACAATTTTGCACTGCTGCCTCAACCAGAACAAAATGTCTTTAACATTAACTCCCTCATTCTTAAATAGAATGTTAATAGTTTTCACCAGTGGTTTAGTCAGGGGGATGGCATGAAAAGGGATCCAAACTGGAGCATTCTTTAGCTTCTGGTATAACTCCCAGAAGTGGTCTAGACTACAGATATTTTTAAAACTGATGTCAAAGTTTCCACTCCCCAGGCCTATCAATGCAAAGACTTCAGATGAGGAAAACTTCAAGAATATTTTTAACAGTATTTTTGCAATGTGTACCCTCTCAGGAGGGTTCTCTAATCCACCCCTATACAGTAGCCGAACTGCATTGCGCCTAGGAGCGGGTTCTCCCCTATTCGCAAAAAAGGCCAACAACTTGAACAGAGGGTGGAAAGAAGCACCTGATTGTGCATTTTGTAATACCTCTGGCCTAGGCCTGAAGCGAACTGTTTCCTCACTACCTTGCAGACTACAGAGTGGGGCATCACCCAGGTCTGAATTCTCAACCATCGTAACATTTTGAACAATGTCTGAAACAATATTAACTGTACATTCATTAGGTGGAATGTTTATATAATTATCCCGGGGTACATTGGAGCTCCTCTCCCGTTCCACGGTGGTGGCTACTGTAGTTGAAGCAGAGCTTAACATGCATTGGTAAGAAGGTTCAGCAGGATCTGAGGTCCATTGTCCAGTCTGCCCCTGAATCTAGCCAGCATCCTCAAGAGCATGTTCTGGGGACCAGTTTCATGACCCTATTTCAGTGTTACGAGGAGAAGTTGGGGTCTGACTGTCCTGTGCAGTATCTTGGCAACTCCAATCTTTAGAATGAACTCTATCTGTAAAGGAGTAGTTTTTTTTTCTTCTACTCCAGGCACTGTCACTTTCATAGTATTCTCTTGTTGTGTAATGTGTGCCTGTTTCCCAGCACGAACATGCTGTTTGGAGCTTTTACCTTTTTTGTTGGATTTTAGGTGGAGAAATGTTCATTTCCTGTGGCTGTGGTCACACAGATTCCTTATCTGTTTTACTGCCAGCTGTTCTTTCGCCATAGCTTTTAGCTGTCTCTAGTTCTGACTCTGCTAATACTGAACTGGGCCCTGCACTTTTGGGCCTTAGTGGTGAGTCATCTCTCACCTGACTCAGCTGCGTGTTGACAGCTAGACTGGGAGCTCTGAGAGCCATTTGCGCTGTTACTTCCTGTAGCACTGTTTCCAGTTTCTGTACCTGTTGCAGACATCTTTCTTTTTCTGCCGGTAATTGTCATTGTTTCTCACCATGAGAAGAGGATGTCTCTTCCACAGTCTGCTGCTGCTCCAGTTCCAAAGCATATTTGGAAGTTTGTATACCTAGCCCTTCTGGGTCTTTTACTTCCTGCTCAATCTCACTCTCAGAAAAATCTGCTGCTGCGATTGCCAGGTCAACGGCCTCCTGAGTCTACATGATGGGGGTGCCTTCTCCCCTGTCAGTTCCACATCCATCCTCTCCACCGGCTCAAGGGAAGTGGTCATCTTGGTTCAGACAGCCAAGAGTTCACCCTACTGATGAGTAGGGGAATTTCCCCAGTGTCCTGGCCAAATTCCAGCCATTCACTAAAATAGCACCAACAGCTTAATCTGGTTCTGTAAGTCAGTCTACATCTGTACACATATTCCCTTCCCTTGCCCCCGGGTTGCACCTATAAACAAACCATGGCTTAGTGTGCCTCTCCTGGTCACAAACTTTCAAATAAATAAATAAAATATTTAAAATCCCCAAAGTTACTACTGTGCATAACGAAATTGCAATGAATAATCATAACTGTGCTACTTTTAAGAATTTCAGCCTCAGATTTTCAGCATAGTCTTCTTATCACCCCACTGCATGTTCCCTCAACAGAAACATTTTGAATCCCCATCAAAATGTAATTCTGCGTAACTGCAATGCCATTCCTTGCCACTGGTGCGAAAACACATTTTGGCCAGGATTTGAAAAATGACAGCTGTGACATACATGAGGTGGGGTATTAAGAAGGCTATGTTGACAATATGGGATGAAAATATTGACCATTTCCAAAGTTATGGGCATGCGTAACGAAATTGCAACAAATTGTCATAACTTTGCCATTTTTAATAATTTTGACCTGAAGTTTTCACCATAGCCTTCTTATGTCCCCACCTCATGAACAATATGATTTTCATTACACAGATCCTGCTGGAAAGGTGATTTTACCAACCGACTGTAAAATCACCTTTCAACCAGGAGTCACATAACGACAGTCATATTGCCCATGAGGTGGGGTTCCCAAAAGGCCATGTTGAAAATTTGGGGTCAAAATCTCAAAAAATTCCAAAGTTATTCACAAAGGTTGAACCCCCATTGAACAACATTGAAGTGCATTTACCTTCATTTCTCATACTGAAGTTGCCAGTTCCAACAGCAAGATGTGTATTTGGGAGAGTGGATCTTGAACCTGGGACCTCTTCAGATGAGTGAGGGTGTGTGGGGGTGTCAAGAGGGGTATGAGTAGGAGAGTGCACAGTGGGAGGTCTGGGTGAGGGTGCTGGTGTGATCAGCAAGAGAGTTTTTTTACAGGTTAAAAAATCAGTAAAGACATTGAGGGATGATTTTTTTATTTTCAACAGCAAACCAACAGGGGAAGGTGCAGGGATGCCACTAACCACCAACGTAATCTCAATATCAGCATCGGGGATCAGGAAGGGGGGGCATAAGAACACACACACACACACACATATACACATACAGTGCACACACACACATATATATATATATATATATATATATATATATACACTGAACAACAAAAGAATCCCAGAGCAAATGCACTGGGGCAAGAGTCATCCCAGAGGATATTGGCCTTGCACTTACACATATGTATGGAGACATATAGCAGCCCCACAGTACTGAAAAGGAACACTTGTAACACATATTTGGCAATATCTCAGTAACTGTAGCAACTATGAAAAAAATCCACTGTAGTGGTATTCATAACTTTGAAACCTCCATGCATTCTTAGTCCACCTAGTGGACTAAGCTGCGGAGAATGAAAAATCTGTATCTCGCACCGTTTCTGAGATACAGGTGCCAAAAGTCACCACGGGCACAGCAGTGTTAGCCAATGGGAAATTTCTCAATTCTGTATTACTGTAACTATGGTCCCATTGGATGTTTTGCGACCACACCACCAAAAGGCACATCTATGAGACCAGGGCTTGCCACCCTGCAAATTTTAGGCCAAAAGCCTGAACTGTTTTGATGCAGTGTGATGGCAAAGAATTTCTTTTTTTGGGAAAAGTACTGTCACAAATTGCGACAGTTTCACAAAAATAGGCTCAACACTTTTGTGATTTGTAAACGTGTCATGGCCGTTTCTGTCGCAATTTGTGACATTAAGGGGGTCCAATCTTCTAAAAGGCCCCCCCAAAAAAGCTAGTGTTGTGATCATCAAGACCCGACTAGGTAAACACAACAGTCAGTGTTTACCTAGGGGGTCCCAAATTTAAATGGCATGCAGTTTTCTTTCTGGCTAAATGAAAACAAGATGACCACCATATGACAGCAAAAGGGCCATTTGCGACAGTAAAATGTGGTGACAGCTTTCAAGAGACACATATATTTTTTTCCCTAAGTATAATGGGAAAATTGTTTTTTGAATAACATTTGAACAATTTAATATTTTTTCACAATATCTTCAAAAGGCACATCAGGGACCTAGACTGCATCTTCCCTGAAGATATCAGACCAAACAGGCAACTTGTGTGGGCTGTAGCCATGAGCAAACAAATGCACAAAACCCCTTTTTTCTGCATTTTTGGGTGATCTGCAGTTCCACAACCGCTCATCCAACCGTAATGCAACTTGCCAGATCCAGAGACCTATTATACCAGACCACACATGCAAATTTTCAGGCAAATCTGTCATACAGTGGCAAAGTTATTAAAGTGCAAAATTTGGGGGTTAACTTAGAAGTGGCAGGGCAACCTAACTGTACTGGCATTACCGTTAGTATAATATATATATATATATATATATATATATATATATATATATATATATATATATACTGTATATATATTCACATGAAACTCTGTTAATGCATCAGTTAGGGATGCTAACAGAGACAAAAATTTGAAATGTGATGTGGGTTACCCCACGCCCACCACCACTCCAGCAGCAGCCAGAGGGTGTGCCAGGGTGTCATCAGGCTAACTCTCACCCCAGAATGGGGTGAGAGTTAAGCCTGATGATCCCATGGCACCCCAGATGTCTGTTGGTGAGTCGAGGTGGGGGGTGGGTGGCTGGTAGGGGTGACCCTAATATCACATTTCCATACTTTTGTTGCTGTGCTATCAACCCTAACTGATGCATTAACAGAGTTTTTTGTAATGAATTTCCCTTCTTTTTGAGAAAGTGTAATGTAACTGGAAACTGGTATGTGTTAGTAGGAGAGTGGGCACTCCGGGCCCTGTGCTCCCTTCACATTACCCATTTTTTGCATAATAGTATGCATATGTGGGAGTGTGGGCCCTCTGGATCTTGCACTCCCACTTACACATAAGTACAGAGCCATACAGCAGTGCCATAATACTCAAAAGGAACCCTTGTAATACGGTTTTGGCAATATCTCCATAACCATAGCAAGTAGGGAAAAAATCCCACTGCAAGTGTAATCTGTGATTTCAAAACTTCCTTACATGCTTAGCCCACCTAGTGTATCTCGAATTGTTTTCAAGATATGGGTGCTGAAAGTCACCAAAGGCGCTACAATGTTAGCCTGTGGGACATTTCTCAATTTCGGAGCACTGTAACTATGGGTCCATTGAATGTTTTGGGACCAAACCACCAAAAGACACATCTGTGGGACTAGGGCTTGCCACCCTGCAAATTTCAGGCCAAAAGCCCTAACCGTTTGGTTGCAGTGGGATGGCAAAGAATTTCTTTTTTGGGCAAAGTTCTGTCACAAATTGTGACAGTTTCACAGAAAAAGGCATGACACTTTTGTGATTTGTGAAAGTGTTGCCGCTATTTCTGTTGCAATTTGTGACGCTACAGGGAGTCTGATCTTTAAAAAAACATCTCTGTTTTTTTTTCCTCCAAAAAAAGATAATGCTGTGATCCTCAGGACCCGACTAGGTAAAGACAACAGTCAGTGTTTACCTAGGGGGGTCCCAAATTTAAATGCCAGGCATTTTTCTCTCTTTCTAACTGAAAACAAGATGGCCACCACATGACAGTAAAAGGGCCACTTGCTACACTAAAATGTAGTGGCGGCAGCTTTCGAGAGACACATATATTTTTTTTCCATTAACTATAATGGGAAACCTGTTTTTTGAATAACTTTTGAACGATTTAATATTTTTTCAGCAAATCTTCGAAAGGCACGTCAATACCCCAGACTGCATCTTCCCTGAAGCTTTCAGACCCAATGGACAAATTGTGCAGACTGTAGCCATGAGCAAAGAAACATGCAAACACCCTTTTTTGTGTTTTGGGGAACTCTGCAGTTCTGCAACTGCTTATCTAACCATAACACAACTTGCCTGATCCAGAGAACTATGATACCAGACTACGCATGCAAAATTTTAGGCAAATCCATCGTACGGTGGCAATGTTATTAAAGTGCACAATCTGTGGTATAACATAGAAGTGGCCTTGCAATTCTAATTATACTGGAACTACCGTGCCAGTATTATATATAAAATATGTGTATATATATATATATATATATATATATATATATATATATATATTCATGGCAAAAACTCTATTTAATGAATCAGTTAGGTTGTTCCACAGTGACAAAAGTGAGGAATTCAATGTTAGGTTCCATCTCACTCACTCACTGCTTCCCTCACCGTCGGCAATCGGTGCTATAATTGTCCCACTCTCTCACCCCATCCCAGTGTAAACAAGCTGAGGTGGCACAGTATAGAAGAATGGGGTGAGAGTTAGGACCAACGACCCCAACGCACACCCTGATGCCTGTTGGTGGGAGCAGGGTGGGGGTTGGGTGCAAGGGGTGGAAACCGTAACATCGAATTTCCTCACTTTTGTTGCTGTGGAACAACCCTAACTGATGCATTAAACAGAGTTTTTTAGCTATGAATTTTCATCCTTTTGAGAATGTGCACTATAAATAGTGAAGTAATGGTAACACAAATGCAAGCGCAAATAGTAAGGCACATGGTGACATAAACATTAACAGTAACGCAAATGGTAATAGAAACACAAGCGCAAATGTTACTGAAAACAGAAACTCAAACGCAAGCACGTACACAAATGCAAATCGTAAAGCGCATGGTCACGGTAATGCAATTGGAAATGCAAATGCTGACGGTAACACCAACAATGACGCCAAAGGAAACACAAATGGAAATGGAAATGCAAATGGAAGCGAGTACACATACACAAATCATAATGCACACGGTGATGCAAAAGCAAACTATAATGCAAACGGCAATAGAAACACAAGCGCAAATGGTGATGGAAACAGAAACACAAACACAAGTGGGTAGGAGAAACGCAAACTATAACATGCATGGTCATGGTAACGCAATTGGAAATGCAAATGGTAACGGTAACAGCAACGATGATGCCAAAGGAAAGACAAATGCAAAGAGAAGTGCGTATGCAAACGCAAATGGTAATGCACCTGGTGACGCAAAATGAAACGCAAACAGAAACAGTAGTGGAAACGCAAATGCTAACAGTAAGACAAATGTAAGTGCAAACTAAAACACAAAGCAAAACGCACACGGTGACGTACACAGGAACACTAACACAAATGGGTAGGGAAAAGCAAGTGGTAATGCTAACTGTAACAGTAATGAAAGAGCACACCCTTTTTTTTCCCAAAAGCTGCATAGAGAAACACAGTGAATAGAGAATGTATGCATAATAATGGGCCTCAGAGCAGAAAATGAACACTTGGAATACTAAATTGATAATATATCAGGAACCGTACGACGTAGAAAAAAATTTAAATTTCATATCATTTATGACTTTCCTGGCTAGTTTTGTACTAAGCCCCCTAGTGGGGGCTAAGTATTTCAATGAAAAGTCCGTCATCTCGGGGCGTTTCCGAGATACGGTCCCCGAAAGGCATGGTGGATGCCGTAATGTTAGTCTAAGAGGAAAAGGCATCAACTTCGGAGTACTGTAACTTTGCATCCCTGTAATATTTTGTCACCAAACCACCAAAAGGCACATCTGTGGGATGTTGGCTTTCTTCCCTTCAAATTTCAGCCCAAAAGACCAAACCATTGTTTTGCAGCAGGGTGGCAAAGAACTCCTGTTATTGTGGGCATAGTGTCACAAATCAAGACACTTTCACAAAAAAATCACGAAAGTGTCGCAGGTGCGACGCTACTTTGCGACACTACAGTTTTCAAAAATTTCAAAAACATATTTCTGGGGTGTTTAACCCCCCAAAAAAGACATGGCTAGCATCCTCAGGGCTCAACTAGGTAAACACAAAACGAATTGTGACCCTAGAGGTCCTAAATTTAAATGCCAAGCATTTCTGTGACCACTAACTGAAAAAAAAAATGGTTGACTCGCGACACTACAGGGGTCATTTGTGACACTAAAAACTGCATTTGAGAAAATGTCGAACTTTTTGTCAACTTTTCCCATTGACTATAATGGGAAACTTGTATTTTGAATAACTTTTGAACTGTTTAATATTTTTTCACAAAATCTTCAAAAGGCACATCAGGGACCCCAGCCACATGTTCCGTGAAGTTTTTGGACTCGTTGCACAAACCGTGCGACCTGTAGGTGCGAGCAAAGAATGAGCAAAAAAGCTTAAATGTGCTAAGGAATGTCACTTTAGAACTCCGCAACCTTACATCCAACTGTTATGAATCTTGGCAAACCCAAAGACTGAGGAAACTGCTCCATACCTGCCAAATTTCAGGCAAATCTGTTGTACAGTGGCAAAGTTATTAAGATGTGAAATTTCACACATTAACCTTAACCCTAACTGTAGTGGCACTACCATGCCACTGTAATATATCTATATATGTGTGAGTATATATATATATGTATGTATATTTAGGCACTGCCATGCCCTTATAGTTAGGCTTGAGTAGGCAGTTTAATGTTACAACCCAAATATTGCACGATAATAACTTCACCACTGTTTAAAGGATTTGCATGAAATTTGGAATATTCTGTCTCGGATGGTAGAGCTCTTGATTTGCCAAGTTGCATTTTCATCAGATTTGCAGTTTTTGTACAGCAAACTGCTAAAAAACAAATTTTTCGCTTTTTTGGGCAAATGTCAGGGTTACATAAGAACATACGAAAATGCCAGCAGGAACAGGCCTCACGGTCTATCGAGTCTGCTCGAGTGCACAGCTAGCACATTATAATGCTGATGCCTCTCCCATCCTGCATCATAGTACCCCTTTCCCTATCCCAACCCCTCTTGAAGCTGTCTACCATCTTGCAGGCCACTATCTCACTCAGCAATGAGTTTCACTTGTCCACCACTCTGTCCATGAAAAAATGTCTCCTCATCTCTCCTGAATCTACCCCATCCAATCTCAGTTGGTGTCCTCTCATGTCTCTCCCCTTTTTCTTCTGGAAAATCCTCTCTGTAGTAGTCTTGTTTATTCCCCTCAGGTATCAATCATATCTCCCCTGTCCCTCCTCTCTTCCAGAGAGTACATATACAGCTCCCCCAGCCTTCCCTCGTATGGATTGCCCTCCAATCCCTGGATCATCTTTGTAGCTCTATGCTATACCCCCTCCAACAATCTGATGTCCTTCTTCAGGAACGGGCACCAGTATTGCACACTGTACTCCAGGTGGGGCCTGACCAGTGACCTATACAAGGGCAGGATAACCTCCCTACTTCTGGAGGAGATCCCTTTAGCTATACACCCCAGCATTTTGTTGGCTTTTGCTGCCGTCCTTCTGCATTGAACAGAGTTGTTCATGCTCCCTGTTATGATCACCCCTAGGTCCTTCTCTTCTGTGGAACAACCCAACTGAACCCCAAGTAAGTGATAATCCCTCCCTGGTTCTGGGCTCCAAAGTGCAGAACCTTGCACTTCTTGGTGTTGAACCCCAGCTGCCATTTATCTACCCACTCCTGCAGCTTATTCAGGTCCTCCTGCAACCCCTTTTCCCCTCTGTGTCATCTACCACAGCTCCCATCTTGGTATCATCTGCGAGCAGACTGATTTTGCTCTGGATCCCATTTGAGATATCTGCAATGAAAATCCCAAACAATACTGGTCCCAGCATATATCCCTGTGGTACCCCACTTGTCACCACTCTTGGTGATGAGAATTCCCTCCCTATGGCCACTCTTTGTTGTCTCCCCCTCAGCCAGTTCCTGATCCAGGTCACCATTTTTGGTCCTGCCCCCACATACTCCATCTTCCCCTCCAGTCTCCCATGTGGCACTGAATCAAAGGCCTTACTGAAGTCCATGTACAGGACATCCACAACATCGGCCTTGTCCAGTTCCCAGGTCACCCAGTCATAGAACTCTACCAGATTTGTCTGGCCTGATATACCAATGACAAACTCGTGTTGCTGGTCATCCTGGATACTGTTTGCTCCAAGGAGCTCATGAGCCTCTCCTTTAGGATGGTCTCCAAGAGTTTGCCCACAATTGAGATGAGGCTTACTGGTCTGTAATTCCCTGGTTCATCCTTTGGCACACTTTTATGGATGGGCACCACGTGGGCCATCCTCCAGCCCTGTGGTACACATCCTGTGTCCAGGGAGGTATTGAACAGGTTTGCCAGTAGACCCACAAGGACCTCTGCTAGCTCCCTCAGTACTCTACAGTGAATGCCATCCATCCCAGGTGCTTTGCCCATTCTTAATGCCGTCAACCCCTCCAGCACCATGCCCTCTGTAATCCCTACATCTGTCATCCTCTCCCCCACTTACCCAACCCCCACTTGCCTGAGGTATTTGCCCTTCCTTCACCTGTGTGAACACAGAGCAGAAGTACTCATTCAGTGCCTCTGCCTACTCCGCCCCCTTCTGCATCCAACCCCCATCTTTCTTGATCATCTCAAGCTGGTCTTTGCATCTTCTTTTCTCACCTATGTAATGGAGGAAGTCTTTTTCTCCTCTTTTGATCCCCTGCACCAGTCTCAGCTCTCTAGATGCTTTGGCCCCCCTGACCAGTCTGATGACCTCCCTAGACTTTTTCCTGTATACACTTTTATCTTCTCCCCTCCTCATTTTCCTATATTTACAAAATGCTGTCCTCTTGGCTCTCACCCCTTTCCTGACCTCCAGTGATAGCCAACTGGGTTTCTTTGCTCTGCCCTTCTTATTTTTTCCTAGTAGAGGTCTCTGTGCCTCTGCCAGCCCTCCCCTTATTATATTCACCCACACTGTTTGGACTTTTTGCCTTAAATTTTCAGGGTAGAAAGAGGTTATTCTAAAACACAATCCAGAGTTGGTTTGGTGACAAATTATTAATTCTTTCCAAAGTTATAACATTTTAAAAATTTGGGTTCTGAGCAAGCGTAGTTCACTCTCTGGGATAGATGCACAGTTTTGATCAAGGATTCCTGGTCACAAATGGCTCATGAACAGGGATTGTGAAAAGGGATTCCAAAATCTCACAAATCCCTCTTCACGAGATACATCCCTGTTCATTGACTACCATTTTGTTTTTTTGCTTAGCACGGGGAGAAAGCAAACTCTTATAACTTGCTCCAGCCACGTCTTTTGTGAAAACCAAGGCATGGGTTTTGCTTTGGGGGATGTTCTGTACCCACCCATGCCTTTGGTTTTGTGTAGTTATTTAAAAAATGTCAGTTTTAAAAATAATAAATCCCTCTTCGTGATCGGTTTTCACCAGCCAATCCCTTTTTGTGAGGATCGACTGGCGAAAAGGGATCATGAAAAGGGATTTGAAATGTTAAAATTATCATTTTTTTTTAAATAATTAAAGTACAGGAAACCAAAGGCATGGGTGGGTACAGGATGTCCCACTAAGCCAAACCCATGCTTTGGTTTCACATATATTTTTTTTTAATTTTAGTGGCTACTTGCCACGTCTCCCTAGTGTCCAGTGGTATCACCACCCTCCATTGCCCCACTTATTTAAATATATATGTGGCTACTTGCCACATCTCCCTGGTGTCCAGTTGTACCCCCCAACCTCCATTGTCCCAGTTATCATTGGTGGCAGAAGGTTCCCTATCTGTGCCCATTTATTTTGGTTTTTCTTGTAAAATGTAGAAAACCATCCATTGTTGTCTTTTGCAGCCATTTCATCTGTAAAGAAGAAAATCATCCCTTGCCTATCACTTCTGGTACTCCACCCAACCCCCACTGTGCACCCACCTCCCCATACCCCTTGACATCCCCTCAGACTGCCACTGACATGAGGAGGTCCCTGGTTCAACATCCACTCCCACGGTCAAAGACATGTCTTGCTGCTGGAACTGGTGACCACAATCTGAACTAAGGTAAATGTGGTGCTATGTATTTCAATGGGGGTGGGTTCAACTTTTGGACATAACTCAGCCATTTTTTAACATTTTGGCCCAAAATTTTCAACATGGCCTTTTGGGGACTGCACCTTCTTAACAATATGAATAACATTAGGCAATTCTAGCTGAAAAGTTGATTTCATGGTCAGTTGGTGAAATTACCTTTCTGGTGGGATTTTTGTAATGACAGTCACATTGTTCATCAGGTGGGGTCATAAGAAGGCTATGTTGAAAATTTGGGGTCAAAAGTTTGAAAATGACTGTGTTATGGGCATTTGGCAAAATCTTGTTATACACTGTTAACTTAGTAGATTTTCAATATTTTCACCCCACATTTTCAACATACTGTTCTTATTACCCCAACTCATGTGTGTCAAGCTGTCATTTGTCAAATCCTGTCCAAAGCATGATTTTGCACCTGTGGCATAGATTGGCATTGTGATTGTTCAGAATTATGTTCTGACAGGGTTTTGAAAATTTTTGTACTGGGTACATGTGGTGAGATCCTAAAAGGCTATGTTAAAAATCTGGGCTCAAATAAGGATAGTGTTATACCATCTCAATGGAGAGATGGGGCGTAGAGTCCAAAGAACCTCGCATCCACTACTCTTATGTAGGACTGTTGTACTATGTTGATGAAAGCACTCCCACCATAACACCCCACTGTAACATGAGGATATTGCTATACTATGTCAATGGAGGAATGGGGTGCAGGGTCTGAAGGATCCTGCGCCTCACCATTAAATAAGGATACCATTGTACTATCTTAAAAAGTAATGAAATAAGTTGCAAAAAAAACTTTGTTAATGCATCAGTTAGGGTCAAAGCAACAAAAGTAGGGAAATGTGGCATTAGGGTTTCCAATCCTAACATCCCATTGCCCACCCTACACACACCCCCACTTGTGGAGGGAGGGTCTGTCTTGGGGCCCATGAACACTAACATACACCCCATCCAGCTGTGCTGTACCCCATGTCACCTAATTTTGTGCTGGAATGGGGTGTGCATTAGGGTTCATGGGCCCAAGACAGACCCTCCACCACCAGTGGGTGTGTGTAGGGTGGGCAATGGGATGTTAGGGTTGGAAACCCTAATGCTACATTTTTACTTTTGTCACTTTGACCCTAACTGATGCATTAACAAAGTTTTTTGCAGTTTATATATACCTATTGATACAGTGGTAATAAAAAAGTTTTTCAGTACTGAGGTATACCTCAATGGTACTGAGGCAGGATCACATTACAGTCAATGCAAATTGAATTTGAGTGCCTCAGTGGTACCTTGAGGTATACCTCAGTACTGATATATATATATCATTATTACTAGTAATAGTACATATATATATATATCATATAAAAAATGTTGCATCAGGGATGTGGAAGGGGTGTTTACATATAGGGGTTGCATATTGGAGCATGGGGTCCACTGAGGCATTTGCCACAAGCTGCATCATCTGCAAGCGGCACTGCATTTGCAAATTGCGTCACAACACAGAGCTTTCATGCAAGCACCGAATGGTGTTTTGCAATTTGAGGAAAAAAAATGTCTCTTTCATAAATAGAGCTGTGTGGAATGGGCAGATTCTGAATCTGTGGAATTTCAACAAAATTTCTCAAAATTCCATGAAATTTCACAGACATTTGTTGAAATGTTGTGAATTTTTTTAAATTTAGAAATTTTGCTACAACTCAGCTGCCGTTTAAGCTAGAGCTCTGAAGTTTGGAATGTATACTCTTTGGGTCAATGGCCACAAGCATGACATATACCATGAAATTGGGATAGGTAATTTCAAAATTATAGTGCTCAAATGTTGTCATTTTATTGTTTGTGCAAAATTTCATGAACCTTTTTATCTGCCTATACCTTAACCATCTATTGGGTCAGGATTCTTAAATTTGACATGATTTCTTGATGAGAGGTGTTCTAACAATGTGCCAAATTTCATGACAATATGATGCATTCTCTCAAAATTATATGTGCTCAAAATCTGTCATTTTATTTTTTCAGGAAATTTCATGAAAAATTTCATCTGCCTATAACTCAGGCAGCTTGGAGCTAGGCATGTGTAAATTAGTACAAATAAGCTTTTGTAATGCTTATAGAATGATATAAATATGCAGAGAATTAGATAGATTTTAAGTTACAGTGGTTCAAATTGTTACTTTGTAAATATTTGCAAAACTTTGTAAAACTATTCAAAATGTTGATGTTTGTAACTCCTCTGGTCTTGCATGCATAGAGTAAACATTTGACATGCATATCCATAGACAGTGTATCCTGGTGTCTAACACAACTGGATAACATGGTTAAGCAGTTTTAATTTTATGGAAGAAAATTGATTAGTAACATTTCTCATATATTTATGATAGCATAGCATGTATACTGTAGATGAAACATCCAGAATTTTTTGGTGGAATTTAACATTAACAATGCACATATCACTACTTCATTTGATAAGCTGGGGTGAGATTTTTGCAGTACTGCTGTTCCTATCTGGGTAACTATCCCTCACCCCTCTTCTCTTTTGGCATAGCCAGATTGACTCAGTAGAACTACTGATACTACTGACATCCTCTTTGTTCTTTACAATGACAAATTCCATTAAACGTGAGTCACCTATTCATTTTCCTATCGATCTACCCTATTGGGAAAGCCAGAATTATTTTTCCTGGTGCCCAAGACATTGTCTTTCCCACTACATTTTTGAGTGCCTCTAAGTCCTCGACTTGCATGTACACCAGGCTACCCGTTCAAAATTTTCTGTATGTGATCCTTCAATATCCTACATTCAGGCTGGAATTGTTGACACTCTGTGTTTTCTTGTTCCAACCTGGGGGTCTACCACTGTTTTACTACCCAGCTCAGCTGTTCATTTCTTGGTGAAACTGTGCATCTAACTCCAGAACCTGGTAATCCCCTGCACTACCAGCCTGTTATAACCCATCCTCTAAATAGAATCCACCAAATAAGGCCGAGTGGAATTAGAAAACTCCAGTTTTATGGAATTTTTTATGAAATTCTGCAATTTTCACAAAGACTCATGGGATTAGACTTTAAGTACACATGGGGCAAGATAATTAGACTGCACTGGGCAGTGGTACAAGCCTGGGTGCAGCACAACTGGGCTGCACCAGGCCCAGGACCAGGCAATATTCAATGGTGATGCGCCATGGCTCAGCACCATTGAATATGGCAGGAGAGTGCACACTGTGCATGGTGCAGTGGCACTGCTCCAGTGTAAGATGCAGAAAGGGAGCACACAGGGATGCGCTTAGTGCAAGTGCAGCTGCGCTAAGTGCATCACCCGCAATATTCAGCCAGGGGCATGCAAATGAGGCCAAAATGCATGCAAGGCACAAATGAGGTTGCCCCGTGGGCTATTGCAGCCCTCCCACTGGTATGTCCGATTTTAGGTTGTAGTAACAGTTAATATCCCCGGTGGTCTAGAGGTAATCCTCCATATGCCCAATCGTGGGCTGTAGTAAAGGTAAAATCCCTGGTGGTTTAGCTTTCATTCACATTTCTGGTCGGTGTAGTACAGTATGGTTCAGAACCCATTGGTCCACACTGGGACCAATAGATGTACAGATCATACTGTACACTGTCATTCAGTGGGTGGCCGGGTGGAATGCTGGTGGGGTGCTGCCACCCACCAATGATGGGAGGGAGTGCTGGGTGGCTGGGGGACCTCTTTGGGTGGGTGGGAATGGGGGTACCACTGGACTACCAGGTAATACTTCATTTCCAAAATGGCCCATGATCAGGCATACGGGGAGGGTGGGGGTTGCCGCTAGACCACCAGGGATGTTTACACAGCTCACAGCCTGCGATCAGGTGTACCGAGGGGTGGTTATCACTAGACCACCAGGATTTTACCTTACTACAGCCCATGATCAGATGTACAGGGGTAGTTACTGCTAGACCAATGGGGATACTGACTTTTCTTACAGCCTGTGATCCAATGTACAAGGTGGGGGGGTCCACTGGACCAGCGGGGGGTATGTGTGCCTGGCAATGATGTTCTGGGTGGTGGGTGACCACTCATTGCTGGCGGCTGCTGTGTTGCACCTTGCAATACAGCAGCCCGCCTGTGGGTGGGTGGGACTTGTTCTTCTTTCTGGGGCTCAACCTGAGCCCCCGTGGTGCAATGCAGAGTTGTGCTGGCATATGTGCGCACATCCCAGGCTGAATATCAGGAAGTGCCACATATGCATGGGCATGCCCCTGAATCTGCACTGCATAGAATTACATTGCACCCTGCACATCGGGACTTGTGCTGTGCCTGGCAGCCTTTTGAATATCCTGCTGGGTGCAATCTGGGGTTGCCCCAGGCATGACCCCTTGAATATCCCGACCACGTTATTTTGCAATTTCCCACAGCAAGCAATTAATAAAATTGTCATACACAGTCTCCTTGTAAGGTCTAAGAACATGCCAAATTTAATGATATTGCATTCTCTAGTTTTAAGGTTTCAGGGGTTTATAAATTTGTAGTTTACAGATGGACAACCAGGATGCAGTGCAGAAATGCTGCAGAATACCACAGAATGCTGAAGTTTACTGCAGTGGCAATTGTAAGTCAATGGCAATTAAGCCCTTTTGTTATGCAGAATTTTGTGACATGTCACTACTGCAAGTTACTGTGCTTCATTGTGGCAGACTTCACTGTACATTCTAGCAAAATAAAATTTTTAAACGTTGTGAATGTTTGACTACTTTTAATTCAATCTCATGTAAAGCTGAAAATATGAACTTTTTCAGAAATGACAATGTGGTTAGTAGTTTAAATGCTTCAGCTCTGGTTAAATTTGGATATGTAGTTTTAAAATTAGAGAGAACTGAAATTTTAATTTTCGCAACATGTTTGGCAGGCTGTAACTCAGTCTCATTTAAGGCTAGAAGTCTGATACTATGTGCATATACAAATGTAGTGAAAACATTTACAGCTGTTATTTTTTCTGACATTTCAGTGAATACTATTAAAATTATACTAAAATTACAGAAATCTAAATTTTGGCAAAATATTTGGCAACCTATAACTCAGCTCCCATTGACACTTGAGACTTAAAACATGGTGCATATATGCATTCCAGGTGCTTCTCTAAATCCTGATACTGAGGAGAAATTTGGATAAGAAATTTTTAAATTATCTCAAAATAACTGAAAATTTAATTTTGATTAAATGTTTGCCTACCCATAACTCCACCCCTTTCAGTCTAAAGCTCTGAAATTTGGTACACTCTTGTAAACCACGGGGTACAGTTCACGTTCCAATATCAGAGTTATTGGACTAGTACCATTAAAATTATAGTGGAATAAATGAAATTTAAAACTTTGCTAAATTCTGTGGAATTTTCATGAAAATTCAGCAGCATTCAGTAGAATCAGAATGGTCATTCTGCAGGCATTCTGCAGACTGAATTTTATATTCCACACAGCTCTATTCATGTAAGACAGTGCCACAATTTGTAGCAAAATAATGCCTCGGATAAAATAAATTTCTGGGCATTGTTGTAAAAAAACTGACACCAGCTCAGAATCTTATTCTTTGGTCCCCAAATAGGTAAAAACAACTGTTGGTGTTGACCAAGGGAAAGTATTTTTGAACTATTTAAGTTTGTTTGCCTTGCTAACTGAAAATAAGATGGTGGCAGCATAAAAGCATTCGCTTCTGAAAAGATAATGACACTTTTGTGAAAGAGAAACACACTTTCACATGGGACATCTAACTTTTCCCATAGGATATAATGGGAAACTATAATATTTAATTAATTTTGAACTGATTAATATTTTTTCACCAAACCTTCAAAAGGCACATCTGCGACCCAGGCCTAATATACCCTACACATTTCAGACCAACCCCCCATGCCATTTCTGAGAAACTGTGTGACAAAAAGACTTTCACAAAATAGGGTAATTTTCACATTTTTTAGCAATCTGCATTTCTGCAACCATCTTACCAGGCCACATCAAGAGATTTTTGGTTTCAGCAGCGCATGCAACATTTTATTTGAATCAGTCAAACAGTAACAAAGTTATTAAAGTGCAAAACCTTCGGATTAACATAAAATGACCGTTGAACCTAACTATAGGGGCCTAGATATATATATATATATATATATATATAAAAATATATATATATATACAGAGAGATAGATAGATAGATAGATAGATATTCATTGCAAAACTTTGTTAAAGCATAAGTTAGGGTTGATAGCATAGTGACAAGCGTGTGGAAATGTGATGTTAGTGTTACCACTCCTACCACCGAACCCCCACTTCACCCTCCACAAGCCAACAGATGTCAGTGTGTGCCATGGGGTCATCAGGCTCAACTCTCACCCCATTCCATGTGTAAACAAGCTGACATGACACAGTATAGGAGAATGGGGTGAGTGTTAGGCATAGCAACCCCATGGCACAACCCTTACATCTGTTGGTTTGTGGAAAGTGGAGTGGGGGTGGAGTGGTAGGAGTGGTAATCCTAACATCACATTTCCATACTTTTGTTGCTGTGCTATCAACCCTAACTGATGCATTAACAAAGTTTTTTTTCAATGAATTTCCCTTCCTTTTGAGAACGTATAATGTAACTGGTAAATGGCATGTGTTTGTGGGAGCACGGGCACTCCAGGCCCTGTGCTCCCTTCACATTGCCCATTTTTTGCATAATGGTATGTGTAGGTGGTAGTGCAGTCCATCTGGGACCTGCACTCCCACTTACACATAAGTACGGAGCCATACAGAAGCCCCATAGCACTGAAAAAGGACTCTCATAACACTTATTTGGCAATATCTTATAGCAACTATGAAAACCTTTTCACTGCAGTTGTAATCATGACTTAAACCTCGATGTATGCTTATCATGGTAGTGAAAATCCATATCTCCACTCATTTTTGAGATATGGTCACTGAAAGGCACTGCGGGTTCTCCTATGAGAAATCTTTCAACTTCAGAATGCTGTACTGTAACTTTGGACCCATTTAATGTTTTGGGACCAAACCACTAAAAGGCACATCTGTGTGACAAGGGCTTGCCACGCTGCAAACTTCAGCCCAGAAAGACAATGCACCTTGGCACAATGAAGTGACAAAGAAAATAACACATGGGACAATGTTTTCAGGTATTGTTTTTACAAAAACAATAGTTTTCCCAACACATCATACCTTGTAATTAAATCTTTCTGTGCAAAGAAATATATTTTTGTGCATATATTTTTTTGCCCACTGTCAATACCGTGCACACAAAAATTGTTTTCGTAACAACAAAATGCCATCATGGCGAAATATTTTAAAACATTAAGTTACAGTCAACCTGCCGAAAAACTGAGGCCAGGGGCGAATTCCTCAGGCCACGATTAGGTAAACACAAGTGTTTGTGTTTAACAAGGAGAAGTATTTTTTGAGTTACATCAATTTTTCTCTCTCACTAACTGAAAACAAGATGGCATCAGCACTAAAAGAAAAATGCAGAGCACGAAAAGAAAAAATGTTTTTGCAAAAGTTTTTGTGTCGTCCATATAAATTTTGCTATAGACTAAAATGGGACATGAAAAACATGCAAAATTTTTGAACGGATTCATATTTTTTCACTAAATCTTCAAAAGGTATGACCTTCATCCATGTCACATATAAAAATACACATCTGAAGCCAGACCAATGCACCTTTCGATCTCTTTAGCCCGAAAAAGAACTGCACAAAAGTTGAGGATTTTTAACACTTATGACATTCCATAGCTCAACAACCATACATCAAACTGGAAGGAAACTTTCCAGATCCAGAGATCTATGGTTGGACACCTAGCATGTGAAATTTCAAGCAAATCAGAGAAATGGTTGCAAAGTTATTAAAATGCAAACTTTTGGTTTAACATAGAAGTGGCCTGGCAACCCTAACTATAGCTGCACTACTGCAGATATATATATATATATATATATATATATATATATATATATATATATATATATATATATATATATATACACACACACACACACACATAGATATATATATATACACATATATACACACACATATATATATATATATATATATATATATATATATATATATATATTATAGTGGTGTGTCACGCCACTATATTTAGGGTTGAGATGTCACTTCTATGTTAAAGTCAAAATTTTGCATGTTAATAACTTTGGACCCATTCAACGGATTCTCCTGAAATTTGGAATGTGCAGTGGGGCATGGTAGACCTTTGAACCAGCACATTCTGTAAATATTGCCTGGCATTTTGGACCATCTTCCTACCATTCCAGACTAACCAGAGTCCTCTCCACCACACGCCTCCTTCCCAGCTCTCCCTGGTCCCATTGAGGGACCTCCCTCAAACCTCCTGAATCAGCCTTTCATTTTGTTAAATTCCCACATGGCACCTTTGACCAGCCCTCTCTGCAGGAACCTTTCTCTCAATTATTTGCACTTACTCCTGCCCTGAGCAATAAATTGTCCAGGGCCCTCCCACTAATTTACTTGACCTTTGTCTCTGGCTTTTTAACTAACGGCCGCATTTTTTCTGCTCTATTTTAGACACAAGCCCAAACAAGGCTCTCCATCAGCTGAGTGGCTCTGGCTTTCTACCTGCTGGCAGCAGGATCTCTGCATCCAGCCCGCCACCCCCGACCAAGAAAAAGCAGGTAATGCTTTGGTCAGCTCCTATCTCGAGCTGTCAGGCTTCAATCCCCGTAATTGAACTGGCTCTTGGGGATTGTGGCTGCTTCCGATTGGATGCTGCAGACCCCCACTGAGAATGGAAGCACATAAGGCGTCTTTTTCAAAACACAGCATGGCCACTGCCTTGCTGTACTGCTCTCTGAACAATGTTTTCTGCTGAATTTACTGCTCATGTGGAGATATATATATATATGTATATATATATATATATTTTTTTTCTCTCCTCCTGGAATTTTCAGCTGTTTAACCTGCTGTATTAGCTAGGCCTGACTTCTATATAGCTTATGTCTTGCACTACTGATTATTTCTATTACTTGAACATTTTACCTTTAAACTATTGTACTGTATAAGTAGGAATTGCTAGCAGAGTTGTAGCAAACTTTAACTGACTGCCTGACATTTATATAGTTTACTACTTGCACTACTGAATTTTTCTACTAATTGTCCAGTATTGTAGAATAGCTAAAATTACCACTGCCTGCTGTTTGCTCTGCCACGCTTTTCTCATCACAAGTTCCTCTCATTCATCCTTATTCCCACAATGTTTCTCTGCCATCTACTGGACTCCTGATTCCCTCCTCTCCTGACACCCCTCTGAACCAGCACATTCTGTAAATATTGCCTGGCATTTTGGGCCATCTTCTCTACCCATTCCAGACTAACCTGAGTCCTCTCCACCACACGCCTCCTTCCCAGCTCTCCCTGGTCCCATTGAAGGTGCCTCCCACCAAAACCTCCTGAATCAGGCTTTTGTTTTGCTAAATTCCCACCTTGCACCTTTGACCAGACCTCTCTGCAGGAACTTTTCTCTCCCACTATTTGCACCTACTCCTGCCCTGAGCACTAAATTGCCCAGGGCCCTCCCACCAATTTACTTGACCTTTGTCTCTGGCTTTTTAACTAACGGCCCGCCTTTATTTTCTGCTCTATTTTAGACACAAGCCCATACAAGGCTCTCTACTTCAGCTGAGTGGCCCTTGCACTTCTACCTGCTGGCAGCAGGACATCTACATCCAGCCAGCCACCCTCTGACCAAGGAAAGCAGGTACGTTTGGTCAGCTCCTAGCTCGGAGCTGTCAGGCTTCAATCCCGTAATTGAACTGGCTCCTGGAGACTGTGGCTGCTTCCAATAGGATGCTGCAGATACCCACTGAGAAAGGAAGCACACAAGGCACCTTTTTCAAAACACAGCTCGGCCACTGCCTTGCTGTACTGTTCTCTGAATAATTTTTTCTGTTAAATTTACTGCTCATGTAGAAATATATATGTATATATATATATGTATGTTAGAGGAAAAAAAATCCATTTAATGCATTAGTTAGGGTTGTTTCAGACCAACAAAAGTGAGGAAATTCAGTGTTAGGCTTGAAAGCCCCCCTTGGCCCTCCTGCCCACACCCCCAACCATCATCGGGGTGTGCATTATGGTTATCGGCCATAACTCTCACCCCATCACATATGTAAAGAAGCAGAGGTGTAGGAGAATGGAGTGAGAGTTAGGACCGACAACCCTAATGAGCACCCCAATGCCGGCTGGGGGTGTGGGCAGGGGGGCCAAGGGTGGCTTTCAAACCTAACACCGAATTTCCTCACTTTTGTCGGTGTGGAACAACCATAACTAATGCATTAAACAGAGTTTTTTGCCTCTAATTTCCCTTCTTTTTGAGAATGATAATGAGAAATAGTGAATGTAATGTGGCGGCGGGCCCCGCACTCCAGCCACATGATGTCTTGTCACATAGTAACATTGTGCCCGCAAACGCAAATAGTAATGCACATGGTGATGCAAAGCAAAACAGAAAGAGAAATAGTAGTGTAGACAGAAATGTTAAAAACAATGAAAAAGCATGTGCAAATGAAAACACAAAGGGTAATGCACATAGTGGCATAGACATGAACGGTAAGTGAAACGGGAATGGAACCGCAAGCGAAAATGGTAACAGTAACAGTAATGTAAGCACATAGGATGGTTTTCCCCAAAAGCCGCATAAAGAAAGACAGAGAGTACAAAGAATGTATGCATAATAATGGTTCTCGGAGCAGAAAATGAGGAGTTGGAATACTAAATTGCTTAGATTTCAGGAACTGTACAACATAGAAAAAAAATGTAAAAGTAATATGATTTATGACTTTCCTAGCTAGTTTTGAAGTTAGCACCTATTGGGGGCTAAGTATTTTTCTGATGAAAAGTCCGTATCTCTCACCGTTTCCGAGATATAGGCCCTGAAAGGCACGGCTAACACCGTAATGTTATCCTATGGGAAAAAAAGAGAAGTTCAGAGTGCCATAACTTTGGCTCCTGTAATATTTTTCACCAAACCAAGAAAAAGCACATCTGTGGATGTTGGCTGTGTTCCTTCAAATTTCAGCCGAAAAGACCAAACCGTTATTTTGCAGCATGGCACCAAAGGATTCCTGTAATGTTGGACGTCATAATGTTATCCTATGGGAAAAGCATCAACTTTGGAGTGCTGTAACTTTGCTGACATGTAATATTTTTTCAACAAAACATGGAAAGGCACATCTGTGAGATGTCGGCCTTTTCTTCCAAATTTCAGGCCAAACACAAACCGTTCTTTTGCAGCAGGGTGCCAAAGAATTGCTGTCATTTCCACAGCCTAGAAAAGTACTGTCGAGTTTAAAGCTTTCACAAATTCATTCGACAGTGTGTGCAACGACAGTACTTTGCAAAAGTACTTTTTCCAGAAATTTTAAAAGCATATTTCTAGGGTGTTTTACCCCAAAATAAAGATATGGCTAGCATCCTCAGGGTCCGACTAGGTGAATACAAAAAGAATTAGGTTGCTAGAGGGTCCCAATTTTAAATGCCAAGCATTTTTCTGATCGCTAACTGAAAACAAAATGGTGGATTTGCAACAGTAAAAGGGCCATTTGCGAAAGTAAAAACTGCATTTGCAACACTGTCAAACTTTTTGTTAACTTTTCCCATTGACTTATAATGGGAACTTGTTTTTGGACTAACTTTTCAACCGTTTAATATTTTTCACGAAATCTAAAAGGCACATTGGGGACCCCGTCATACGTTTTCTGAAGATTTCGGACCGGTCGAGCAAACTGCGTGACCTGTAGAGATGGCAGTAAAATTCCAGAAAAGCGTAAACATACCATGCAGATCACGCTTAATAACCTGCAGCTGTATATGCAACTGGTACTAAACTTGGAGGATCCCAAGACGATGGGTCTTGATCGTATTCCAAATTTCAGGCAAATCTGTCAAATGATTGCAAAGTTATTAAGGTGCAACATTTTGGGTTTAACATGTGAATGGCTCCTCAACCCTAACTATAGTGGCACTACGTGCCACTATATATATATATATATATATATATATATATATATATATATTTTGGTTTCTCTCTCCTCCTGGAATTTTCAGCTGTTTAGCCTGCTGTATTAGATAGGCCTGACTTCTATATAGCTTATGTCTTGCACTACAGAATATTTCTATTGCTTAAACATTTTACCTTTATACTATTGCACTGGATATGTAGGAATTGCCTAGCAGAGTTGTAGAGAACTTTAACTGACTGTCTGATGTTTATATAGCTTACTACTTGCACTACTGAATTTTGTTCTGCTAATTGTCCAGTATTGTAGAATAGCTAGAACTGACCATTGCCTGCTGTTTGTTCTGCCACACTTTTCCCATCACAGTTCCTCTCATTCATCCTTATTCCCCACAATGTTTCTCTGCCATCTACTGGACCCTGATTCCCTCTCCTGACACCTCCCTGAACCAGCACATTCTGTAAATATTGCCTGGCATATTGGGCCATCTTCTCTACCCATTCCAGACTAACCTGAGTCCTCTCCACAACACGCCTCCTTCCCAGTTCTCCCTGGTCTCATTGATGGGGCCCCCCTTCCCCAACTTCCTGAATCAGCCTTTCATTTTGTTAAATACCCACCTGGCACCTGTGACAAGACCTCTCTGCAGGAACCTTACTCTCCCACTGTTTGCACCTACTCCTGCACTGAGTACTAAATTGCCCAGGGCCCTCTCACCAATTTACTTGACCTTTGTCTCTGGCTTTTTAACTAACGGCCTGCCTTTTTTTCTGCACTATTTTAGACACAAGCCCAAACAAGGCTCTCCACTTCAGCTGAGTGGCCCTGGCACTGCTACCTGCTGGCAGCAGGATCTCTGCATCCATCCTGCCACCCCCTGACCAAGGAAAGAAGGTACGTTTGGTAAGCTCCTAGCTTGGAGCTGTCAGGCTTCAATCCCCATAATTGAACTGGCTAGTGGGGACTGTGGCTGCTTCTGATTGGATGCTTCCAATCCTCACTGACAATGGAAGCACGCAAGGTGCCTTTTTCAAAACACAGCGTGGCCACTGCCTTGCTGTACTGCTCTCTGGACAATTTTTTTCTGCTGAATTTGCTGCTCACGTGGATATATATATATATTTTTTCTCTCTCTCTCCTCCTGGAATTTTCGGCTGTTTAGCCTGCTGTATTAGATTGTCCTGACATCTATATAGCTTATGTCTTGCACTACTGAAAATGTCTAATGCTTAAACATTTTACCGTTAAGCTTTGACTGTATATGTAGGAATTGCCTAGCAGAGTTGTAGCAAACTTTAACTGACTGCCTGACATTTATATAGCTTACTACTTGCACTACTGAATTTTTCTGCTAATTGCCCACTATTGTAGAATAGCTAGAACTGACCACTGCCTGCTGTTTGCTCTGCCACACTTTTCCCATCACAGTTCCTCTCATTCATCCTTATTCCCCACAGTGTTTCTCTGCCATCTACTGGACCCCTTATTCCCTCTCCTGACACCTCCCTGAACGAGCACATTCTGTAAATATTGCATGCATTTTAGGCCCTCTTCTCTACCCATTCCAGACTAACCTGAGTCCTCTCCACCACATGCCTCCTTCCCAGCTCTCCCTGGTCCCATTGAAGGGGCCTCACCCCCAACCTCCTGAATCAGCCTTTCATTTTGCTAAATTCCCACCTTGCACCTTTGACCAGACCTCTCTGCAGGAACCTATCTCTCCCACTATTTGCACCTACTCCTGCCCTGAGCACTTAATTGCCCAGGGCCCTCCTACCAATTTACATGACCTTTGTCTCTGGCTTCTTAACTAGCGGCCTGCCTTTTTTTCTGCTCTATTTTAGACTAGCCCATACAAGGCTCTCCACTTCAACTGAGTGCCCTGGCACTGCTTCCTGCTGGTGACAGGACCTCTGCATCCAACCCGCCACCCCCTGACCAAGGAAAGCAGGTACGTGGCTGCTTCCCAATTGGGTGCTGCAGATCCCCACTGAGAAAGGAAGCACACAAGGCACCTTTTTCAAAACACAGCTCAGCCACTGCATTGCTGTACTGCTCTCTGGAAAATTTTTGCACCCACCTCCTCCTCCTTTATTAAGTACACTTCCCTGTGATCCACGCCCCTGAGGCCTCCCACAAGTCAATTACAGCAACTGCTTAAAGGGATCTCCTTTCTGTAACTTTTTAAAGTGGTGATCCTCTCTTGAGCTCACTTGTCTTCTCAAAGCAATTCTCGATATTCTTCATGAAGCGTAATCGGTGGATACCCTTGCCTGTTGAAGATAAATCCTTAAGATATCTCTGCCATCAGGCTGTTTTCATGTATCTTTGCATACCATCGATCCCTGTCTCTTTTAGCTAATCTAACATGGAGCAGTGATCCTTGAGACTTATAGAACCTAGCTAGTGAGTCTTGATGCAACTCGCACCCTGTTAACACATTGGGCAATCATGGCAGTCCTCGTGTGGTTTCAATTACTTACCTGCTTATGTATGGTATCCCACGTGACAGACCTTTTGAGCAGAATTGACCCCAACATAGAGTCATGCCTACCACTGTCTAGGCTACCTTTATATTAATACTACATATAACTTATGCTGCCACCACATGACTCCACACCCTTCTCACTTTGTGGAATCTCCTTGAGGTTGGACCGCTACCTTGTTACCAATATGTGGCCCCTCTCCCACCCACCCAAAACCTACATGTCTTGGTGCTATACTGGATGGACCATAGGCTATGTGTTTCTAGGTCAGTACAAGGGAAACTTTGGACTCGGACCCCCACTCAAACTTATACTAGATGCAGAAAGATTCATGCTTTCAAACTACTCCTTGTTGCCCTAAGGAAAATTGTGTTCCTACTACTTTTGTGTTCAGGTAATGTTGAACTGAATCCTGGTCCCACAACAGCTCTCTCATCTCCATCCAACCTTACAAGACTGAAAGGAGTCAGCTTTATGCATGCAAATGTTTGCAGTCTTTTATAGAAATTTACATCAGTCCAGGCATGGATTACTCATACCGCACCAGAAGTACTTGTGTTCTCTGAATCCTGGCTTCGGACATCCATCCCAGATAGAGAGGTTAACATCCCTAACTACCTCCTATTTAGAGCCGATAGGCAGACCAGGGAGGCAGAGTAGTCATCTACGTCAAAAACAAATTTTCAGTGTCCATCCTAGACTCTACCTCTTTTGCAAGTGGATTTGAATGTTTGTCCCTTAAAGTTGAACTTTCCCCATCAATGGCTTTCCGTGTCATAGGCTGTTACAAACCACCAGCCGCTGGGCCTCAGCTTCTGTCCCATCTGTCATCTATTATGGGCTCTGTCCCCATTGAAACAATTATTCTTGGAGACCTTAATTATGATTGGTTGACTAAGGTCTTGTTACCCCGAAGCATTTCTGTGACTCCCATGGCTTCACACAACTTATTACTGAGCCAACTCGCAATAACAAGAAAAACACAATAAACAGCACCCTATTGGATGTCCTTCTCTTAAGCAAACCATATTCCTTTTCCCATGCTGGAATTTTTTCAGCTGATGTTAGTGACCACTGCTTTATTGCTGGTATAAGAACTGATGCTAAACCCTCACCAACATCTAAATTTTCCACTAAAAGGTCCAGACGGAACTTTGATCCTCTCGCATACTTCAATGAATTAAAAAACTCATTGCACTGGCAGATATTTTACCTTGCTAAATCAATGAGTAATGCCTACAACACCTTCCTTGAAATTATAACCAGTGCCCTAAATAACTATGATCCTCTGGTAAAGGCACGTATAAAAGCTAGAATATGTTGTTGGTTCTCAGTAGACCTCTAGGCTGCCTTACTAAAAAGAGATCAACTCTGGAAAAAGGCTCGCAAATCACACACAGACGAAGACTGGTGTCTCTTCATGACAGCTAGAAATGCCTGCACTAAGATAGTCAGAGAAGCCAAGGCCAATTTTTACCAATCTGAGCTAGATTCTGCATAGAAATGTCCTATCAAGTTCTGGTCCACACTAAAATAACTGACTGGTCATTCTCCAGGAAATGTGCTTCCCTCCAAAAGTACCACTGACAATTCTATAATCAGTAACAGAAATGAGATCCTGCAGGCCTTCAACAATCATTTTGCCACTGCAGGCCTAGCATTCGATAACGCACCGGTAAGCAGACTACACCCACAGATCAACATTTAGCTCCTGGAACCGAGCAACAATATTGTAACCTTCTCATTCTTACCCACCTCCGTAAAGGAAGTTGAAGATCTCCTAAAATTGGACACTAAAAAAAGTTCTGGGGCTGACTTCTTTGACCCATATTACTTGAAAATTGCTTATCACATCCTTGCTGCACCTACCTCTCACTTATTCAACCTGTCCCTATTGCAAGGTTTCCTCCCTCAGTTATGGAAAGTTGCTCACGTCATCCCCCTGTTTAAATCAGGGGATCCCTATGACCTAAATAATGATAGGCCGATCTCCCTCCTCCTCATACTCTCCAAGCTCCTAGAAAAAATTGTGGATACCCAGCTGGAGATCTTTCATAGACAACTCAAACTTACTAAACCCTATGCAGTCAGGGCTTCAGAGCAAAGCACAGTACCATTACGACCCTGGCAAAAGTAACTAACGACTGGCAGCGGACTTAGACAACAAAAATTCATCTGTGCAGTTTTCCTGGATCTTAGTAAGGCCTTCACACCGTCGGCCACGTTGCTGCTCTCCACTTTACAAGCAATAGGCCTAGACCAAACCTCCTTGTGTTGGTTCCATGACTACCTCACTGGTAGGCAACAACAAATCAAGGCTGAAGGGAGCTTTCTTCACTTAAACTGATAAAAGAGGTGTCCCTCAGGGGTCCATATTGGGACCATTACTGTTTGCTATCTATATCAACAGCCTGGATGTAGGCATTAAGGAAGCAAGCATTCACCTGTTTACTGATGACACAGTGCTCTACATAAACCGTGAATCTCCTGAAGATGCCTGTGTGACCTGCAAACTGACTTTAACACCCTGCAGCACCAGCTCCTCAGTAAAAGACTGCTACTTAACACCAAGAAAACCAAGGCAATGCTATTCTCACCAACTGGCCAGGGGGCATATTCTGCCGCTGCTGGTCCATTACCTTCTATCTCCACCTTACTAGGTGAACATCTTGAATATGTACCGATATTCAAGTATTTGGGTGTCTGAATAGACAATAAACTCTCCTTTGTGGAACATATAGAAGAACTGTTGAAAAAGCTGAGGCAGAGACTTGGACTCTCCTTCAGAAGAAATCACCTCCTGACCGCAGATGCCAAAAGACAGCTCATCCAATCCACATTCCTCTCACTAATTGACTATGATGACTTCATATATGGCCAGTGCCCAGCCTCACACCTTGCTAAATTGGACGATGTATCATAGAGTTCTGAGATTTATAACAGGCCTCCCCTTTTCCACCACCACTGTTCATTATATGCGGCTATGGTTGGCCATCCCTTCAACACAGGTGGTATAGATATGCAGCCCTCTGGATGCTCCGAGCCATCACCAACAAACTCCCACAATACATTGCTGGACTGTCTCCCACTAAGTCTGACAGGGAATTATGCCTTGAGAAGTCACTCACTGGTTTCCTTGAAAGTACCTAAGGTCAGTACTCACTTTGGAAGAGCAGCCATAAGCATTGTCCTATCCACGCTTTGGAATAGGATACAGAAATCGCTGAGACTTAGCTCCCTTGTTAGTCTTGCTATGTTCAAGACCCTGTATGCCAAAACATTTGTGGCACTCTGTAACTGTTTCCACCATTCCTAGTTGTCCAGCTGATGTTTCCGCTCAATCTAAGTCCTTCCCTGCTCAAACTAAGTGTTCCCTTACCAAGATTACTCCCTCCTCAGTCCATTCTAGTCCCACCAGTACTACCGTTCACCTTAGTCCATTCCAGTCCCACGGTATTACATACACTGCAACACCCTCATCACCCACCTTATGCCCTGATACCACCTGCTTAGTATCCCAGAATCTTTCTGCCAGCGTCCCTGCCTCCTATGCGTCGCGCTTTTCTATATCCCAGGAACTCCTTTACAGGCTATGAACATGTAATTGATTGATAGGATTATAAAGCATGCCTCTGTATATATTATTTACCTTTATTTCTACACTGTATATATTTTGTTGTATACGTCTTGCTATGGTTGTTTTATGAATATTTTACTTGTACTCTATTCTGTAACCTCATCCTTGCAAACTGCAGGTCCACCTTGTAAATGAACTTGGTCAATGGTGATCGCCTGGGTAAATAAAGGTTTTGATTGATTGATTGAAAACCTACTACCCCTGACTCACTTTGCCAAATTAATGGCTATAACTTTCTAAGAAAGGATAGATCTGAGTCCAAAAAGGAAGGGTTGGGTCATGCTTTATTTCAAGGAGAACTTGAAATACAAAATCATCACATCAAGTGCTAAAACTGATGCAGACTCAGTGAGTTTGAATTAGGGAGTTCTAAGTAACTTTACTTGGGCTGTATGTACAGTCCACCTAAAAGTGGATTATATGGTCTAAAACAGCTCTTACACAATATTGTTGCCCTCTCCCCAGTTAGGGACATTATACTCACTGGGAATTTTAACCTAAATTGGATGGATAATAAACAATCCAGCTATGCAGACCTTTTGAAGGAAGTCAATCTCTCTCAGATCATTAAATCTCCAACTCAGCATAACTCCAGGTCTGGCAATCATACCTTGCTGGACTGGATCTTGACAAACAGGGAAGATAACAATTTTGGGTTATACCATTTCAGACAAGACAGATGATCCAAGAAGGGGAGGCTGTGCCCTGTACCTAAAGGACACTCTAATTGGGCACACCCTGCCTATACCTCACCCCTGCGAGTGACATCCAGGTTCATGCCACAAAAATACACCTGGGGACCCACCATAAAACACAATGACAGTGGCATCAGTCTACATACCTGCCAAACTTACCAACCGGAGGATCGAACTCCGTAGGTGGATGTCATTCACTCCCTAGATCAGAAATCTGAAACTATCCTTCTGGGGGACTTTTAAGGTAAATTGGTCTTCCCCAGTGCACATAAGTATAAAGATGCCTTGATAGCTGCCAGTTTCTCCCAAATGGTTAAAACACCCACCCGAGTAAACTACAGAACAGGTACCTCAACTCTTCTGGACTGGGTTCTTACAAACCATCCTGAACACATTACTGATACAGTAGTTCTCCCCGACTGTATAAGTGACCACTCACCAGTCCTACTCTCATGGTCCAACAAATTCATTAAGACTCCTCCTAAAATCATCAACAGTAGAAAACTACTACCTGGCCACTTGTGGCCAGTAAAAACATGGCTACGAGATTACGACTGGTCACCTATAGATGCAGCTCCAGACATGGACACTGCACTTGACTACTTTATCCAAAGCTTCAACACAGCCTGTGATGCACATGCACCCTTCATGAAATGCAAGATTACAAGTGTTAACAACCCTTGGATCAACCTTGGCCTCCTTGAGCAAATGAAGGACTGGGACCACCTCTGGCAATGTGCTAAACTGACCAGAAACAGGGCAGACGCTCAAGCCTTCAAAGCTGCAAGAAATGCCTGCACCCACGTGATTCAAAATGAAAAGGCCAACTACTACAAAAGAGTGCTTACAAACTCTTGGAAAGATGGAAATAAGTTTTAGGCCAACCTAACGGAACTAACTGGAAAAAAAAAACAAAAGTCCCACCTGTTATAGTCTACCTAAATGGCTACATCATTACAGATCAAGTCACCATGGCAAATGCCTTTAATGCAGAATTTACAAACCTTAGCCATGTTTTACCACCAACTTTCTTTGATCCCCCTCAAGATACCATTAACTCAGTCAAAGTCAGAAATTTGGAGGGAAAGCCACCATTCTACTTCAAAGTCGTCTCCAAGGACATCACAAAAAAGTACCTCCTTCGAGTACTTGGAAAGTCTAGATCAAGCAGCAACTCCCTCAACCTGAAACACCTCACTCTTATCATTGATAAAGTCCTAACCCCCCTCACCAAAATCCTTAACAAATCTCTCATACTCTCACAGTTCCCCCAAAAATGGAAATCAGCGATGGTGACACCTATCCAAAAAAGTGGCGATAAATCTGTTACAAGCAACTATAGACCAATCTCCATTCTCCCCCCTTTCTCAAAAGCACTGGAGAGAATAGCTGCTGACCAACTGATAGAATACCTTACTAAGTATAACCTGCTATGTCAAGAACAACACGGATTTCACAAGGGCCACAGCACAACCACGGCACTCCTAGAGCTTACCTCCTACATTCACAATGCCCTGGACCAAAGAAATCTCATTGGCGCCACCTTCATTGACCTAGCTAAGGCATTTGACACTGTCAACCATTCACTACTACTTCAAAAACTATCTCTAATAGGTCTATTTCCAGACACAACTCTTTGGCTTCAAAGCTACCTCAATGACTGAACACAGCAGGTTAAAGTTAGTGAATCCCTCTCAACACCCCTCTTGGTCTGATCAGGAGTCCAACAAGGATCCATCCTGAGACCTATGCTTTTCAGCATTTTCCTAAACACCCTCCCTTCATCTTGCCCAGAAAAAAATCCTACTCTATGCCAACAATGCTGTCATCTTCACCTCCCACCTGACCCCTCCTTCCTTCAGTTGCTACTACAAGAAAGCTTCACTGATGTAGAGTCATGGTTTAAATCCCACAAGCTTATTCTTAACTACAGCAAAACCAAATCAATGCTCTTCCAAGGTACCCACAGCAAACATAAAATCAGAGACCTCTCTATCTCAAACAGCAATGGGGCCACCCATGAAAAGTACATCTATTTAAATATCTTGGGGTGACTCTTGACCCAACACTTGGATACTCTAAACATATCAACTACATAGCAAAAACTGTGAATACCTGCATAAGCCTGCTCTATAGACATAAGAACTGCCTCACAGATGAAGCCCTAATCACTGCCATTCACAGTTCAGTAACTCTGTAGTAAACTATGGGCTTGTGATCTACGGGTCTGCCACTGACACAGCTCTCTGATGCATCGCCACAGCACTAAATAAGACATGTCATCTCCAAACATCTACAAACTGCCTTACACACACCTGCGAGATCTACGAACATGCAAACTGGCTCCAACTATCTGGCAGAATTAAATATCAAATCTGCATCCTAGCAAAAAAGCAAACATTGGACCTACTACACCCTGGATCACAGGCACTGCTGAGACCATATAGTGGCCCATGACAAACCAGGAATTCAAACAACCTCTCCTTCACTGTTCCCCTTTGCAGGACTACCCAAGGCAAATGATCATTCTTTTTCAGAGCCTCCTCCTGGTTCAACACCCTGCCAGAAGAGGTTACCAGCAAAGCAACCCTTGGTGCCTTTAAGCTCAGCCTGCATCAATACCTCATCTCCTGTGCCTCCTGCAACTGCTACACCTAAATGGTTTATCCCCCACCCCACATACCCCACCCTTCCCTCCTACTCCTTCCTCCTTCCCTCCTCCTCTACTCCCCTCCACACACCTCCTCACTGACCCTGCCCCTGACCCACCCCCACTCCCTTACTTTCTCCTCTTTACACCAGCCTCTGGTCTTGCCTCCTCTGTCGGATGGCTACAGATATGAATCTATATTGTTTAATTTGTTATAGAAGTGATTTGCACAATTGTGATGTTTTGATAATTGACAAAGCCCTCTGGCTGCTATGTTTATTTTTCTTTTGCACAATACCACTGCCTGTCCTAATGTTTCAAGTAACCTGATGTGGAACCTTTGTAAAAGAACCCCTGGCTCAAAGGTGTATCTCATTCCCTTAAATAAATAAAAAAAAAATAAAAGATAGCATTAGGTGTTCTGGAGTGCTACCAGACTCCATCAGTGATCATTCCCCCACATGTTGCACATGGTCAGCCAGTAGGAATTTCATACCACTTCAACTTATTTCATTTTGGTGTTTTGCTAAGGTGGACAGGGGTGCTCTCATTTCGGATATATAGAGAATACATTGGCAAAAGCTTTTCTCACCTAAAGGTGTTGATTCAGCACCAGGCTACTTTATCACTGCACTGAACTCCATTCAAAATAAACACTTCCCAAACACAAGGTGAGTTAGGGGTGGAAACACTAAATGGGTTACAAAGAAACTTGTTGCACTCATGAAGTTTAGGGACAAAGCCTGGGCAAAAAACAAATCAGCACCCACATTGGAAAACTGATGCACCTACAGGACTCCCAGAAACACTTGTAAACATGAAATTAAATCCTTAAAGGCCACCTACTTTAAACATCAGCAAATACGTAACCTAGGAAACCCATGTAGCTTTTGGTCAACAATAAACTCAGTAATTAAACCTGTCATAAAACCTTCTGCAATCATCCTCAGCACTGTTACTAGCCCTCAGTCTGACCCAGTAACCACAGCAAACCTACTCAATGACAGATCTGGACACATATTTATCCCAGCTCTCCTCTGCTCTGCAAGGTCCTCATACTCCACCTGTTCATGCCAGCTGCCCACCTTTCTACCTCAAAGTCACATCCCAATCAGAAATATACCGACATCTGATGGCACTACCCAACTCAGGCAGTGCAGGTAGTGCTGGCCTCTCCCCAAAATTTATAAATCTGGTTGCAGCCTATATAGCCAAACTTCTCTCATATATTATTACTCAGTCCCTGACTACATCCACTGTACCATCAATATGGAAAGAGGCAAGGACTGTCCCTATTTACAAGTCAGGAGATACCCAGCTCTCTGAGAACTATAGGGCCGTGTACCTATTATCTCACATGGGTTTCATAGGATTGGATGGGTCTGGTGCAGAACTGATGACTGCAGAGTTTGACGGGGTTGGAGCAGTGTTTACTGAAGAAGGAATCGGGATGGCATGGTTTGCTGCTTCAGTGGCTGGGGCATGAGGATCGCTGGACACAGTAGGGGAAGCAACAGGTAAAGCTGTTTCAGTAGGTTGAACTATTTGGGGCTTCTTTGACTCAAGTGAATGGAAAATGTCATCTAGTTTGCAAGGGTAAAAATTCAAAACCTGACTCCATTGCAGTTTAGGAGACCTTGTAATGGAGGAGGGGTTCAATTATCTGTAGCGGTGAGAAAAACAATGGCAGCCATTTTGAGGTGAAAACCTTTTCAGATAGATTAACTGTTTGGGGGGTATGAGGGTATAGCTGATTGGCACCTCTTTTGTTGGGGATTGTAGGATTTATAACACCTCGGAGATGCCAACCAGCCAATCGGAATGCAGGATTTGAAGCCTTTTTTTTTATGTCCAGGGTATAATAAGGGTTCTTGTGCACCTTAGGTAACATGTAAAATGTTGGGACAGCTTGTAATTCCTTTGACAGGTACTTACATTCCTGGTCAGAAATTACTCCCTTGGACCTGTAAAAAAGCAGAAAATTGTTACATTTTTTCTTATAAACAGATGTAGGGTTCCCATCAAGTGGCCGATAGAGGTTAGTGTTTTTCCACTGTGTCAATGCTTTATGTAAATAATAAGAAGTGTTCATGACTTTCCTGGTGTAACACTTTAATAAACAAATAAATGACCACAACTTTTCCCCCTTTATCCTTGTGAGGCGCTTGCTCGGTTCTTTGCAGATAAGGTGGACGACATCAGGATGGAGATCCGCACAGCACTCTCTATGGGAGTTGCCATAGATCAGCCCCAGGTCGCAATCCCTCGGTTTTCCTGGAGTTCCTTCAAAAGGCCAGAAATCAAAGATGTTATGAGGATTGTCCAGGGTATGCGCACTACATGCTGTAGTTTAGACCCGGGTCCTACAGCCCTGATCATGGGCTGTGGGAAGGTTGTCATCCCGGTTCTGGCGAGGATAGTCTGGTGCTCCTTAGACTCTGGTGAATATCCCTGCTTCCTGAAGGAGGCAGTGGTGACACCAGTGTTGAAGAAGGCTTCCTTGGACCCAGACTTCGTCACTAACTATAGGCCTATCTCGAACGTTCCCTTTGTGGGGAAGGTAATTGAGAAAGTAGTGGCTGCCCAGTTGGACAACGATTTGACCATCCATAACATCTATGATCCTCTTCAATCGGGTTTTTGAAAGAGGCACAGCACTGAGACTGCTCTGGTTCAGGTGCTCAATGATCTCTTGATGGCGAGAGACCAGAAAAAACTGTCCATTTTGGTCCTGCTGGATCAGTCAGCAGCATTTGACACCGTAGACTATGGGGTGTTGCTTGAATGCCTGAGATGCATCTGTGGGCTGTCAGGTTTGGTTCACAGATGATTTACCTCTTTCCTCACAGGTAGAACTCAGAGGGTGGTATCGGGGATATTTTCCTCCGATCCTACCTCTCTGTTCTGTGGGGTGCCTCAGGGCTCTGTGCTGTCCCCATGTTGTTTGAGTGTACATGCTTCCCTCAGAGACATTGTAAGACGATATGGGCTGGAGTTTCATTGCTATGCCGATGATACCCAGCTCTAGCTGTCTTTTGCACCTGACCAGAATGGAGGACTCTCAGTGTTTAACTAATGTATCGACGAGATACAAGGTTGGATGAGGCCCAGCTGCTGAAGTTGAATTCTGGGAAGACGGAGGTGATGGTCATGGATCCTGGTCGCTGGATAGGGGTGGGGAGCAAATCATCCCTCAGGTTTATTCTTGGGGATGTCAGCTCCTATCTCTGAACAGTGCGTGACCTAGGGGTGATCCTTGATGATCGGCTAACATTTTACATGCTCAGAGTGTGGGCTACATGCGTTAAGGTATCCTTTACCATCTGAGGAACATTACTAGGATCAAGCACCTTGTTCCATCTGGCGACTTGCCTACACTGATCCACGCCTTTGTGACCTCGCGTTTGGATTATTGCAACTCCCTCTACTTTGGGCTTCCAGGGGTTGATATCCGCCGCTTGCAGCTGGTGCAGAACTCAGCAGCCCGTTGTTAATGGGGATTCCTCTTTCTTCCCACATTACACCAGTGCTGAGGGATCTGAACTGGCTGCCAGTTCAGTGGCAGATCACCTTTAAAGTCGGTTTACTGACATATAAAGCCCTACATGGCTTGGGCCCTGACTACCTGAAAGAGCTTCTGGTTCCTTACTTTCCAGAGTGACCACTCTGCTCAGCCAACAAGGGGTTGCTAGAGATTCAGAGGGTAGCATTAAAATCTTCCGGCGCCTGAGCTTTTATGTTCATGGCGCCAACCCTCTGGAATTCTCTACCCCGTTAGATTAGAGAGTGCATGACTGTGGGGGATTTTAAACAAGCATTGAAGTCTTTCCTATGGAAGAAGACATATGGGGATGGTACCGACATGGACTGATATTATTGATTTTAGTGTTTTTATGACGTTTTATTATGATGTTATTTAAAATGTACTGCGCTTGATTTTGAAAGGTGCACTATAAATAAAGATTATTATTATTATTATTTATTCGCTTGCTTTATGGTGATGTTGTCCATCTTGAAAGCTCCTTAAGTGCTGTAAATTCCTCTGGGCTTATATTTCTATGAGCTACAATGAAATCTTCAGTGAGGATCCTGTTAATTTCCTGTTGTACCAATTTCTCAAACACAGAAGTTGCTGAAGAGATGGATTTTGGTGGCCAAAAGAAGAATTTGGTCCAAAGGTGTCCCAATTCTATGTCATGTCAAAATTCAAATTGTCAAAATTTCCTAAGGCCCATTCTGGATCCCAGCTGCTAGGTAGTAAGTCAATATGTACTCACAGTCTAGGAAACAAGCATGTACACCAATGCTTGCGTCTAGGAAACAAGAGCCCAGATTTGAAGGCAATAATGACAGAGGCTAAACTGGACATAGTAGCAATTAGCGAGAGCGTGGTTAACCAGTGACCACACTTGGGAGATTTCAGTACCTGGCTTTGTACTGTTCAGAAGAGATTGAGGTACAAAAAGGAGGGGTGGAATGGCCCTGTATGTCAATGAAAATATCAAAGTGACAGAAATTCAGAATACACAAGGAGCCAGAAGAACTATGGGTCACCCTGGAAACAAGAAATGGGACAGCCATACAGACTGGGGTTGTGTACAGACCCCAGACCAGTGGGAGGACATAGACACATTACTGTTAGAAGATATACAAAACATGACAGCTAAAGAGGAGGTTCTGATAATGGGAGGCTTCAACATGCCAGATACAGATCGGTCAATGCCAGCAGGAACATCTGTCAGAACTAGACACATGGTGAATTCTTTCCAGGGGGAAGGCCTCAAACAACTGGTACAACAACCCACAAGAGACAGGGCTATCCTAGATCTAGTACTGACTAACAGGGAAAGGATCACAGATCTCCAGGTAGAAGGTCAAGTGGGGGCCAGTGACAATCACATGTTATGGTTCAATTTGGCTACTAGAACTAAATCATCCCATTCCAAGGCAAAAATGTGGGACATCAGAGGAGCTGACTTTGAGAAGATGGCCAACAGAGTTAAGCTAGCCCTGGCAAAAATAAATACAGGTGAGGGGGTACAGACAAAGTGGGCAAGCATTAAGGATGCAATACTTGAAGCAACATCCCATTGTGTTAGAGAGAAAAGGAAGTGCAAAAGAAGAAGGAAACCACTTTGGTTCTCAAAAACAGTAGCAGAAAAGATCAGAGCCAAAAGGCTGGCCTTCAGGAAATAGAAGGGAACGCTGCAGGGTGAAGAAAGGGAGACATACCAAACTTCCCTTAGGGAAGCAGAGAAGGCAATAAGGCAGGCAAAGGCCCAAACTGAGGAAACAATAGCACAAACAGTAAAAGAAGCTGACAAGACTTTCTATAGCTACATTAGTGAAAGGAGAAAGTCCAGAGGTGGTATTGCTAAGATCAAAGGAGATAAGGGGGCGTGTGAGGAAGAGGACCAAGTAAAAGCATCTATCCTAAATAGATACTTGTACTCAGTATTTACTGAACAGAAGGTAGGGCAGGGCCCACAGCTCAGCACCATGGACACAGGGGGGAGGGAGGTGTGCAATAGTTCCTTCACAAAAGAAAGGTCCTACAAGAGCTTGATAAGTTCAGAGTGGACAAGGCAATGGGAACTGATGGCACACATCCCAGGGTACTAAAGGAGCTAAGGGTGGAACTAGCAGAGCCATTCACAGAACTGTTTAGTGAGTCTCTGAGCTCAGGAGAAGTCCCAGAAGACTGGAGAAGGACTCATGTGATCCCGCTGCAAAAGAGTGGTAGCAGGGAGGAGGCAGGGAACTACAGACCAGTCAGTCTTACCTCAGTAGTGGGCAAGATTATGGAGGCACTCCTTAAGGAAAGGATCATGCAACACCTGGAATCCATAGGAACACAGGATTCAAGACAGCATGGGTTTACAAAAGGAAGGTCCTGTCAAAATAATCTCATAGATTTCTTTGACTGGGTAACCAGAGTGGTGGACCAAGGGGGAGCAGTTGATGTCTCCTACCTTGACTTCAGCAAAGTTTTCGATACTGTTCCACATAGAAGATTGATTAATAAGCTGGGTAGACTCGTGGGTCAGATATTGGTCAAATGGGTGGCAAATTGGTTGATGGGCAGAAAACAGAGAGTGGTGGTAAATGGTATACAGTCAGAAGAGATGCAAGTCACAAGTGGAGTACCTCAGGGATCAGTCCTGGGTCCAGTCCTCTTCAATATCTTCATCAGTGACATTGCAGATGGAGTGGAGGGTAAGGTTTGTCTGTTTGAAGATGACACCAAGATCTACAACACAGTAGATGATCCAGACGGGGTGGGCAGAATGAGAAGAGATCTGGATAAACTAGCAAAATGGTCAGAAGAGTGGCAACTGGGGTTTAATGCAAAGAAGTGCATGATCATGCACATAGGGAAGAGAAACCCTGAAGCCACCTATAGGCTGGGAGGGGGGATTTGCTAGCAGTCACAAGGGAAGAAAGAGACTTGGGCATCATCATCACCGATGACCTGAAATCATCTAAGCAGACCACTAAAGCAGTAGGTAAAACTAGGGGGATATTAGGGTGTATTAGTAGGGGTATCGCAAGTTGGAAAAGGGGGGTAATAATCCCTCTTTACAAGACACTGGTTAGGCCCCATCTGGACTACTGCATGCAGTACTGGAGGCCACACCTTCACAAGGACATTAACCAAATTGAAGCAGTCCAGAGAAGGGCAACCAAAATGGTGCAGGGACTGCATCAGAAAACTTATGAGGACAGATTAACAGAGCTCAGTATGTATACCATAGAGCAAAGGAGGGAGAGAGGTGATATGATTGAAACATTCAAACACCTTAAGGGCATTAACAGGGTGAAAGAGTCCAACATGTTTCAATATAAGAAAAATAGCAGGACAAGAGAACACAGCATGAGATTAGAGGGAGGCCGATTAAGTGGTAATGTGAGGAAGTTCTTTTTCACATAAAGGGTGGTGGATGCATGGGATGGCCTATCTCAGAAAGTGGTGGATATGAATACAGTGCAGGGCTTCAAACAGGCATGGGATAGGCATAAGGGAGCAATACAGATGAGTTCACCCTGTTAATGCCCTTAAGGTGTTTGAATGTTTCGATCATATCACCTCTCTCCCTCCTTTGCACAGTGTGCTTCCACAATGAGCACAACCATGGAGATAAGCCATACAAAAACAAGGATACTGGACTTTAGAAGGGCTGACTTTGGCAAAATGGGTGAATACCTGAAGAATGCACTAGCAAATGGCCAAAAAGGAGGGGTGGAAGAACAATGGAGAAAAATCAAAACTGCCATCATAGAGGCAACAAGCCTTTGTGTGAAACAAATTAAGAAAACAAAGCAGAGTAAAAAACTACTATGGTTCTCTAAAGAGGTGGCAGGGAAGGTTAAGGAGAAAAAGGCTGCATTCAGAAAGTATAAGGAATCACAGAAGAAGCATGACAGGGAACTGTATCAATTAAAGCAGAAAGAAGTGGGTAAGGCAGTCAGAATAGCAAAGGCCCAAACTGAGGAAAAAATAGCCAACTCAGTTAAAAAGGGGGATAAAACCATTTATAGGTACATTAGGGAACATAGAAAGGTTAAGCGAGAGATAATAAAGATTAATAAAGGAGAGGGGAGGTGGGCAGAGGCAGACAGTGAAAAGGCAGAGATACTGAATGAATACTTTTGCTCAGTATTCACAAAAGAAGATGAGCAGGAGTTACCTAAACCAGACAATAGAAGCACTCTGGGTAGGGGGGTTGACACCAGTCCATTCACAGAAGAAAGAGTCCTGAAACAACTCCTAAAACTCAAGGTGGACAAAGCAATGGGGCCTGACGGGATTCACCCCAGAATCCTAAAAGAACTAAGGGAGGACCTAGTGACACCACTGACCATGCTTTTTAACAAATCATGGCAGGATGGGGTGGTACCTGAGGACTGGAGGAGGGCAGATGTGATTCCCCTTCACAAATGTGGGAGCAAGGCAGAAGCAGGAAACTACAGACCTATAAGTTTGACCTCAGTGGTAGGGAAAATGATGGAATCACTTCTGAAAGAAAGAACTGTTGAGTACCTAGAGGTCAGCAGGGCACAGGACCCAAAGCAGCATGGATTTACAGCAGGAAGGTCATGTCAGACGAATCTAATTGATTTCTTTGACTGGGTAACCAAAGTAATAGACCAGGGAGGGACTGTGGATATGGCCTACCTAGACTTTAGCAAGGCATTTGACACAGTCCCACACAAAAGATTAATAATCAAGTTAGCCAGCCTGGGAGTGGGTCCCAGGGTTGTAGCCTGGGTAGCAAATTGGCTGCACAACAGGACACAGAAGGTAATAGTGAATGGAACACATTCCGAAGAAAGGGGGGTTGCTAGTGGAGTACCTCAGGGCTCAGTACTGGGTCCAGTCCTCTTTAACATCTTTATAGGTGACATTGCAGAGGGTCTGGAGGGAAAGGTATGCCTCTTTGCAGATGACACAAAGATCTGTAACAGAGTTGATACACTAGAGGGGGTAGAAAAGATGAGAAGGGACTTGGCAAGGTTGGAGGAATGGTCAGACATATGGCAACTTAGATTCAATGCAAAGAAGTGCAAAGTAATGCACCTAGGAGACAAAAACCCAGGAGAAGAGTACACAATAGCAGGGGAGGTACTAACAACAACAACAATGGAAAGGGATCTGGGGGTAGTCATATCAGATAACCTAAAGGTGAGTAAGCAATGTGAAAAGTCGGTAAGGAGAGCCAGGGGGATACTGGGATGCATAGGAAGGGGCATCACAAGTAGAAAAAGGGAAGTGGTTATCCCGCTATACAGACAGTTGGTGAGACCCCATCTGGAGTACTGTGTGCAGTTTTGGAGACCTTATCTATGCAAGGACATAGACAGGATGGAAGCAGTCCAGAGGAGGGCAACTAAAATGATGCAGGGTCTGCAGCAGAAACCATATGAAGAGAGACGGAGAGAGCTTAATATGTATACTCTTGATGAAAGGAGGTACAGGGGGGACATGATAGAAACTTTCAAGTACCTCAAGGGAATCAACAAAGTCCAGGAGGGTAGCATCTTTCAGAAAAAGAGATGTGTAAGAACAAGAGGGCACAATTTAAAGATAGAGGGGGGACGGCTCAGGGGTAATGTGAGGAAATTTTTTTTCACGGAGAGAGTGGTGGATACATGGAACTGCCTTCCTGAGGAGGTCGTTGGGTCTAAAACAGTGGGAGAATTCAAACATGCATGGGAGAGACGTAAGGCAATTATAGTGGAGGGTTGCAGGAAGTAGGCTGTTGGTTAACTAGAATCTGCAGCTTATCCAGTAGGTAGTGAAATGGGCAGACTGGGTGGGCCAAGTGGTCCTTATCTGCTGTCAAAGTCTATGTTTCTATGTTTTCTATTTATGATAGGTAGGCCATTGACAGAGCAAAGACCGATGGAACATATATTAAGTAGAAAAAGAAATGGGCAGACTGGATGGGCCTTGGTCCTTATCTGCCATCAACTTCTATATTTCTATGTTTCTATGTTTCTAATATTGGTATTTGTGTCAGCAACAGAATGATCCCCATTGGTATTTTGTGGCATGATGGGTGGAGAGTAAGTAACAGAAATGTCCACAGCCATAGCCTGATCTGAATAGCATGTTGTTAATGGGAGCAATGTTCCATTTCTTCCCAATTTTTTTCTTTCTGTAGAAAAGCTTTTTGAGACGGATCTTATGGAATGTTTTCTCAAGATCTAACTGAACTGTGAATCTGTCCACATGTGGTTTTGGAACACATGAACCCCTAGAAAGAACTAACATTTGTGCTGGGGTCATTACAGAATCTGATAGATTCATCACTTGTCTTTGCCCCTCAGGTTGTCTTGTTTGACTGGGGCTGATTGTTGTTTTCTTGTGCTTGTTTTTTTCCTCCTCTGCAGCCATGTCTTATCATGTTCCTAAATTATTTGGTCTGGTTCTATATGGTCTGTCTCCTCCTGCGTTTGTACTGGAGCCTCTTGTGTTAAAAAAAGTTACTTTATTTGGTGCAGCTGTCATCTGATGATTGCTTGCTAGAAACGCAAGAGAGTTTTAATTCACATGCAAATTTCAGGTGAAGTCACAAAATCCACCTCTGTGGATCATTTTTGAAAAGTTTCCAGGTGTGATAGAAAATTCTCCGTTTGTAATTTCACCTTACTTTTTTTTTTTTTTAAGTGCAAATTGCACTTTAAAAAAACCCCAAAGCAAGGCAAAGTTAGAAATGGCAACCCCCCCCCCGCCGCCGCCGATCACTGGCCCAGTATTTCGCTGGTGTCTAGTTGCCCACCATGCCTGCTGATCACTGGCCCAACATACAATAACATTCCCTGGTATGCAGTGGCCCTGCCCAATGATTGCTGGCCCAACATAGAATAAAATTCTTGGTGTCTAATGGCCTCCCACCACCAATCACTGTCCGAATGTAAAATTAATTTCCTGGTGTCTAGTAGTCCCCCCACCGATCGCTGTCCCATTGTAAATCATAAAGTTTACCTGGTGTCCAGTCATTCCTCCCCTACCTACACCTATGCCAGATCAAAATAAATTCCCTGGTGTCTAGCAGTCCCTCCCTCCACCCGCACCCATGCCCAATGTTTCAAGAGCGTATTCACTATTGTCTAGTGGAGCCCCCACTCCAACAGATAGTGCCCCACCACCGTGTTACCCCTACCCAGACTCCAAGCAGGCGATCAGCACATTCCTCTGCTCTCCACCATGCCGGCTACTTGACTGAGCTGTCAATGAATGATCGTGTACTTGTACAGGGATGTGCTCATCTATTGACAGGCCAGCTGGCACTGTGGACCTTCACATTCTGTCGGTGGTACAGACAAGAGCAGAGGGCTGTTCTGGTCACAGGTGGGGAGGAAAAGATTGCCCACAATGCCATTCCCCCCATCCCAATGCCCCCCCACTGGTGACCAGAACGGGCCTCAACTCTTGTCTGAGCTGCTGACAGAATGAATGAACTCAATGAATGAATATGAGTTGAATGAGTGAGCACATGCTTGTATAAGTATGCGCTCATTCATTGACTCTCGAATCAGGTGGCCAGTGAGGTGGAGAGCAGAGGGCTGTGCCGGTCACCCGCTTGGGGTCGGGTCGAGGAGCAAGTGGTGGGGCACTGCCTGCTGGGGTGGGGTGGGTGTGCTAAACACCAGGGAATAAGTTTTGAATCATTGAACATGGTTGCGGATGAGGGGAGGGACCATTAGATACCAGGAGATATGTTTTGATCTTGCATGAGTGAGGGTGGAGGGAGGAATCACTGGATGCCAGGGAAACTTTATGATTTACATCACACCAGTGATCAGTAGATACCAGGGAAATTAATTTTACATCGGGCCTGTGATATGCAGGGGTGGAGTTTTGCATTGTGCCAGCGATCGGTGGGTGGGGGAAAACTAGACACCAGGGAATGTAATTTTACACTGAGCGGTTGATCGGCAGGGGGGGCTCTAGACATCAGGGAATTTTATTCTACGTGGGGTGGCAATCGACAGAGGGGCTGGACCACTGACAGTAGAAAAAAATCAACAAAATGCAGACATTTTGTGGAGTTTTTAGGGGGCAAAGTTGGGACTTCACATTGCAGATTAACTTCACAAAATGAGGGACATTCATAAATTAATCAGCAGAGCAGAGTTTCCCAACTTCACACGTCTCTATTGTTTGCCTTAGAAGATTCAGAACTTCTGTTGTTTCTATGGGACCTTGAATTCTCTGATCCTAGTTCTGCATCTGCCTCAGGACTTAGATCTGCCTCTGGACCTACCGTGAGACCTGTCTATTGGTTTTGTCCACTGGTATATCTCAACAGATTTATAATTAGTTCTGTCCCATATAAACTTATCTTGCTAAATGCAATAACTTTCCTCATGTGCTGTTATTTTTTTGTCCAATGTTTAAATCTTCAAACTCTTCAGTGTTTAAATTGTATTAATTTCCCATTTAGTGTCTCAGTTTCTGACAGTAAATCTGTATGCTTCTCCATATCTTGATCTAACGGGATCTCTGTTAAACATTGGATGCATATAGTTAGCGTTGTTTCAAACCCCTGTTGATAACTATCTTTATAAGATCCTCTATTGGGTCACTTATCTAGTCACAAATCCCTGGGGATAAACTTTGTATCTTTGTATTTCTGGAGGCTTTGCATAGTATAATACAAATAAGTTTCTGCAAATGTCAGCCTTTCCAATTCATTAAATAAGTCAGTATAATTATCAAACAGTTCAGGGTCACCTTGGAAATCTTCTGAAAAAAAAATTTCCAGTCTGTTTCCATCACTCCAGCTTCTCTGCTGTCCAAGATAGATGCCCTTGTTAATTACTCTATATTCTGTGGCGTGTTCCTGCCAGTATCTCTGAAATAAGCTCTGATTCTGACTCCTTACTGCTCGTATTTTCAGGTACAGTGTTCCACAGTAAAGCATTCTGATTGAAAGCACAAATACACAAAATCATCTATTGCGGTGAAAGCAGATGCCAGGTACCCTGACAATGCTGGGAATGTGGAAGAAGAGTAAGCTGCTGAGGGGAAAAGGCTAAACAGCCAATTCAAACTGCAAAAACACACATTATACAATGGCAAGAAAAAATTCTGGTCTCTGATTGGTCAATCTTGGGCTGGACCCATGATGTTATCCCAGCACAACATCACGGGTCCAGTCTCAGCCTCACTGTGAACCTATAGATGGTTGTTTGGACCTTATACTCTTTTTTTGCATCTCCTCTTAAGAAACAATAATATTTTTCCACACAAATGAAAAGATTCTTTAAAATTATATTTTTATTTTATGTATAACAACGAGCCATTGTATAATAGCAATAATGCCCTCCAGGGTGTGTGTCATTTGGGGTAATGTCACTTCTCAGTTGTTGGACACACTCGGCCTGTGACCTTGTGCCCAACCACCTGAGGCATGACATTATCCCAGCATGACACACACCCTGTTGGGCATTATTGCTTAAATAACAGACACAGGTGCACAGTCAAAACCAACCCATGAGTACATCAAACTAACCACTGAGCACTGAAAGAAACATCCGGAATGTAGACAGCCAGACTTAATATGAAAGTAAATTGCTACATGCAAACAAATAAAGGCATCCATGCTGCCAGTGGAAATCAATCTATAAATTAGCACTATACATATAAACCTGTCACAGTGTAAAGTCACAAAAAAAGTTAAAATATGGCTAAAATAAGTCCTTGGGCAACTCCATGGTTTGGGTTGCCTGCCAGCCTCATGTCAGTTGCTCTGTAACCTTAGTAGCAAACAGTACTTTTAGTTCAAATGGCACAGCTAACATGCCTCCAGTGCTGCTCACTCCTTTGTTCTCCCCATCATTCACTCTGCAGCTACTTACCTCCTCCATCATTACAGCTCCTAAGGTACCAAAGAAATAATGGTGTAATGTTCTAGTTTTCAGTGTTATTCTTGACTGTTTTTATTAGTGTTTTTTTGCTGTGTCTTACCTGGCACATGTGCTATCTGTTATGCATGTGCTAACTTTTTAAAAGTCCATCTAAATATTTTGCTGCAGTCTCCACATTTTTTTGTAATTAAATATTAACTGTAATTATTTATCTTTTTTAAATCATCTCAGATGTCTCATTAGACTGTCTTCTGACAAACCAAATAACTGTCAACCTTTAGAGTTAAGAACATAAAGTGCTGCACTCGAGGAGACAGAAATGAAGGGACCAGGGCCCCCATATTCAGAACCATCTGTGTGCGCACCACTCAGTCTTTTGTGATGCATGGCATTTAGTGCACAGCCAGGGCTCAGGGCTCAGGGCAATACATTCAGACAATCAGCATGCTCCAACCAGAGCACACTAACTGTCTACCTATGGGGTCATGACAGCACAACTAAAGTGACTATGCACTGTGCTGTCACTGCCCTAGACTGAATATGGCCCACAGTGAAGCCCAATGCAGATAACACATCCCAAAATGGTATAGTGCCAGGGCTCCTGTGGGCCATATTCATCCCACATATGCTAATGAGCCCATTGGGAATGCAAGGTGCTGCGGGGGCCATTTGCATGTACATTATAGGCTCATTAGCATGCATGTGCACCCCCCAGCACCCATCCTGTCTTTGTTACAGTGCCAGATCCCTCAATCATGGTAATGCAGCAGACACCAACCCCTGATTGATTGTGTTATGTGCATAATATGTTGTCTGGAAGTTGAGTGCTCCTCCATCCCCAAAGGTTAACTCCCTTCTGATCTGCTGGCTTAGGACCTCCTTCCTACATCCCCTATCCTCTCTCCTGTGGCAGTATTTGCTATCACAAATGCCTGTCAGGTTGCATCTGGCTGAGGTGGTGAGGGCTGTGCTGGTTGTTGTCTTAAATGCCATGGAAGGCCTCGGAGACCAGGGAGAAGGGTCCTAAGCAGGTGAGTCAGAAGTTAGGGCAGCTGGCCTCCTGGTGGAGCAAGTGGACAATAGTCCACCAGGACTGTCATATATCCCTATAACTTGGAAAATCAGGGGATAGCGGGACTGCTAGACCACCAGGATGGGTATTGTACTGTACATATAACAGGAGATCAGGGAGTGAGGGTATCACTAGACCACAAGTATGGGTAATATACATATAACTTGGATAATCAGCAGTTGAAGGACAGCTAAACAACCAGGATTGAGGGTTATGTCTATTTAACAAGGACAGTTGGATAATTGGAGGGAGTACACCAATACACGGGGATGAGGTCAGGGTTTTGGCAGCATTAAACAGTGATGAGATGGAAACTGTTTAGCTCTGCCAAAAATGGGGATCCCTCATTTGCATGGGTACAGCAATATATTTTGAATGGTCTCAGTATCGAGTCAGAGCAGCACACTGGGTCCTTTGAATATGGCCCCCACCTTATTGGCAAGTGCTACAGGTATACACGGTTAGTGTGGTGCTAACCCAGCAAATGCCATGCTAACCACTAGAATACTGGGGCCAAAGACTGCAGTGAATGCAAAAAAAAAAAAATATTAAAGGATAATGGCACAGTACTTAAAATAGAGAACACTGACCAAAGCCCCAGCACTTTGTCCTGCTCTACTATAATTCTATCCTTTAGAGTTGTGTTTTTCCACTTTGAGCTTTTAAAATTTTTAGTTCATGTCCAAGTGTAACTAAAAAAAAATTGTTTGTTTTTTCAGCTAGGTGGTCTGCACAGGTATATGATTTAAAACTTTAAAGGATTAAAATTAAAAAATAACTAAACTATATTTTGCTCTGAAACCATGAAAAGGTCATATAGTGGGATAAACTCCAATTAAACTGAACATTTTGTAATTTTAAACTTTCTTGTTTTTTCACTATTTGTAGGTAAAAATAACAACTGAATTTGGGGATTTTTATACTTCAACAAAAAAAAAAAACTTTTAAACCACCAAACCAAATTTTAACATTCTTGCCAAAACATTAGCCCTTATGACTCAGACTATGTACACCATATTTCCCTGTCCCAGGACTTAAGATCACCAGTATAAGCTTCCAAAACCTCCATTTTTGACACAGATTAACTCAATTCTAGCAAACAGGCTCTATCATGCTTGCATTAAATTCTTTCAAAAAACCTTTTTAATGCACCAGTTAGGGTCAGATTAAACCAACAAATGTAGAAATGTGGTGTTAGGGTCCCGTGCCGTAACACCCACTTCCTCACCCTACTTACGGGCAGCAAAGGAAAAACCATTGCAGTTTCCCTCTCCTGGTTCTTTTGCAAATCAGCCTAGAGTGTTCCTTGGGGTTGCCAACCCTACCGCCCACCCCATTCCATCAGTAAAGAAGCTGAGATGTGCAGACTAAATGAGAATGTGGGTGAGCGTTAGGATGACAAACCCCAAAGAACACCACAGGCCTGATTTGCAAAGACTCAGGGAGGGGAACAGTAATGATTTTACCTTTTGTTACCTATAGGGTAGGGGTGGGGTTTTAGCATTGGGAACCCTAACACCACATTTCCCTACTTTAGTTGGTTTAATTTGAACCTTAACAGGTGCATTAACAAAGTTTTGTAAAGAATCTCCCTAATCTGAGATAATATAATCGTATCCTCATATCCATTTGTCTATGGAAGAGCAGAGCCATCCTGGCCCTGCACTTCCATTTGCTCCAAAAAGCAATGTATTTGCTTTGTTGTATGGCTTGTTAAATGTCTAATGTTATTCGATGGGAATTTTGATTTTTTTACTTTTACATTTTTATTTACATGGCCCCTATATTGTGTGTTTGTGTGTGTGTGGGGGGGGGGATATTATGTATTATTCTAGTAATACTTATTAAGACCTTTGCTTTGATATCTAGATTGTCCCTTAACTGCAAACATTGAGGGAGTTATGGCTTGTTGAAGTTGAAATATGGGAAAAAAAACTAAGTCCAAATTCTTTTTTTGAATGAAGGGATCCTTTTTATATGAATGAGACTACTTCAAGAAAAGGATCTCTTCATACAAAAAAGAATATAAAAAAGCAAAATCCAAATTATTTTTGTATGAAATGATCCTTTTCATTAGTGTTTTTTTGTTTGCACAATAAAAGAATATGAACTTAGTTTTTTCAGATTTTTTTCATGTGAAGGTATCCTTTTGCATGAGGTTGTTTCTTTAATGAAGGATGCTTCATATGAAAAAGAATCTGAAAAAGTCAGAATTTTTTCCATATGAAGGCATCCTTTTGTGTGGCACAATTTTTTGTGTTGGCTCGCATCATGCGCAGCCAACATATTGCAGTAGTAGCAGATTTGAAGGAGTGGTCACTGTTGGGTGAATGCAGGGCATGCATCAGTAGGTGCGTCCTCATTCCCCAATCAGCCTTCATGCCAGTGCCACACCATGCATACTTAATGGGTGATCACATCGAATGAAAGGTCAACTGCAATGCGAGCAAAGCTCATCATACGCAGTGGACCTCCCAAGGTGCTTTCCCTGGTGAAACAAGTACATAACATGGTGGAACACTGCCTGCCATAATGATGACTTTGGGGGTGCCAATCCCCCTGTCAGCATGTCCTGTTACAATGTATGTGCCAATGGGGGATCCCACTCCCCTTCGGCATCATGCACCCTCCCATTTGTTATATGCTGAGGTGGTGCCCAATCCCCCTTGGCTCTTGCCCCCCACTTTCATTGTTTACCAATAGGGGTGTCCAATCCCCTGGTGGCTACAGCATCCCCCCCCAAAAAAACTTAGGTGGCACACTGGGAGCCCACTCCAGTGTGCCCAATCGCCCTGAAAAATAAAAACCTTCCCACAAGGGGTTTTTTTCCTTTTTAAACCCTGTAAAGAAAGAAAACAGTCCCTCGCCATTTCCCTACCCCCACCCGCAACCTGCACCCACCTTCTGTGAACCCTGCCTCTCCACACCCCCCTCACCCTATACTTACCTCCAGAGTCTGGCACAATGATCTTCGGTGGACCGGGAACACGACTGCACTCTTCAAAGCCGACTGCAAACTGAAGAAATGCCGGTAAGCTGTTTAATGGCATAAATAGGTTTTTTTCAACTTTGGTGCATATTGCAGGCATTTTTTGGAATGTTTGCACCAAATTTTCAATTTGGGGCTATTGGGACCCCTCCTCATGAGTTTTGTCATTGTCATGACATTATTTGGTCCCAAAATGTGATTTCGTGGACACTGCGTGGAATCACCTTTCAGAACTGAGTAACAAAATGACAGTGCCACTGTTCATGAGGGGGCTCTGAAAAAGCCTATGTTGCAAATTTGGTGAAAAAAATCAAAAAAATTACTTTTACGAGCATGCATTGCACTGTTTCCACACACGCTCATAACTTCGTGAATTTGTAATATTTTCACTCCAGATTTTCACAATTGGCATTTTCCACACCTCCCAATGAACAGTATAGCTGTCATTTTACATATCCTGGCCAAAATGTGTTTTCACACGTCCAGTGTGGAATAGCGCTGTCACTGTGCGAAATCAGTTTTTGGGACAGTTCGAGGAAATGATGGTGACACTGTTCATGAGCAGAGGTCCTAAAATGCCTATGTTGAAAATGTGGTGCTGAAAGTCCATAAAATGATTGTGTTACAAGTGTGCATTGCACAGTTTCCACACACCCTTGTAACTTCGCAAATTTGCAAAATTTCCCTGCCAGATTTTCAGCACTGGCATTTTGTCACACCTCCTTATGAACAGTACAGCTGTCATTTTTCACATCCTGCCCAAAATGTGTTTCCACACCTGTGGCACACAAAGGGGTGGTCACTGTGGGAAATCAACTTTTGGAACAGATTAACAAAATCACAGCACCACTGTTCATGAGGGGAGGTCCCAAAATGCCTATGTTAAAAATGTGGCTAACAAACTCCCAAAAATAATTGGGTTACAGACGTGTGTTGTGCAGTTTCTATGCATGCTCATGACTTCACCAATTTTTCATATTTTCACACCACATTTTCAACGTTGCCATTTTTTCATGCCTCGTCATGAACAATACAGTTGTCATTTTCCACATCCTGCCCAAAATGTGTTTTCATCCCTGTGTCACCAAATTGCATATCCGCTGTGTGAAACCACCTTTCAGTTAACAAACAGATTGTGCCACTTTTCATGAGGTGGGCTCACAAAAAGCCCATGTTGAAAATTTGGAGTGAAAATACCAACACATGCCTATGGTGTTAGGGTTTCCAACTGTAGCACCCCACCCTGTAGAGACTGACAGGTGTCAGGGGTGTGACTTGGGATCATCGGCTGTAATGCTCACGCCATTCCACCTCCCCACCCTGCAGTCAGTGACAGGCATCATGGTGTGCTTGCACTGTTTGGCCACAAAGTTCACCCCATTCTCCTATACTGCACCCACCTCAACTTATTTCCTTCTGGAATGGGGTAAGCATAATGCCCAAAGACCCCAAAGCACAGCACGACACTTGTCAGTGTCTACTGGGTAGGGTGCGGTACAATGCCATGAGCACTGTAGCTGATGACCCAAAGGCACACCCTAATGCCTGTCAGTCTTTACAGGGTGGGGGTGCCATTCCTATTATGCATCTCTAATTCCAGCACTACCAAAGCCAATGCCAGTGAGACAACATTCGTCATTAACAAATGCTTGTTCATATGGTCATATTAAAAAAGAAAATTGAGTCATAAAAAAAGATTTTAAAATGTATAAGAAACACATTTCTGTATCATTTTTCCAAAGAAGTAAGGGCAGAATCCATCTAACAGGGTCCTGCTAAGCAAGACACGTGTTGGTGTCTGCAGGATATCATTTTTATTGTTTTTTAAAATTGTTTTGAGAAAACAAAACAAGATGGTACCATATGAAGAAAATATTTTTTCTTACAAAAATGGATTACCCTATATATAAAAGGGATCTTTTTGCATGGATCAAATTATTTTTTCATTCCAAACAGCTATCCATAAAACTGTACTGACCATGCTCAGAACTGAAATTACAAATTCTTATAACTTTGGGAAGGATTCATATTTTGTTCACCAAACCAGTGAAAGGCACCACTGTGAACCAAACCCTTCTACCCTGAAACTTTCATAGCAAAATTCCAAACTGTTCAGTGATGAGGTAATGAAAAAACAGTAAAATAGATTTTTTTCATTTTTTCACTATCTGGATCTCAGAATCTGCACATCCAACTGGAACAAAACATGGCACTCAAGAGACCCTTCCTCCAAAACTGTGCATGCAAAATGTTGTGCAAATCCATTGAATAGTTGCAAAGCTATTAAAATGCAAAGTTTGGAGTTTAACATAGAAATCCCTGTTCAACCTTAACCATAGTCGTGCTACCACACCACTGTAATATAGCTCTAAATGATTTAAGTCTCCACAGCTACAAATAAGGTCTAAGAGTTGATGTGGGTCTGACCAACTGCACTGACATCTGCAGGTATTGTGAACTGTCCATCACCCTTTAGCATTGTGAGCTCTTCCAACATGTAACATGGTGGTGACAAAAACATCATAGTGCAAAAAACAGGCAAAGAAACACCCACACACCACAATCTGTTCAAGGTCATTTATTAATATAAAGATCACATCAGAATATAAACAATGTTTCAAAACTCTGGTCACTTCCTGAAGGTAGTGGTCCTGAAATCATTTTGGTCAATAGTTAATCACTAATACATTTTCAATGAGTTTAATAAATATATAACACCTACTGTTACAACCCAATAAATACCATATAATGCAGTGTCTATACAGTATTCTGCAGGTATGGTAGTGTCTGTATATTAGGGTTGAGTAGACAGTTTAATGTGAAATCTCAAGTTTTGCTCCTTAATAATGTTGTCATTCCTGGTCCGAAAAGTCTGAAATTTGTCATGTGTGGAGCAGAAGAAACTCTGTATCCTGTAAATTTGGCAATTGACAGTTTAGTGGTTTAACATTCTGAAGGGTTGAAAACACATGCACATATGGACATTATGACCATTTTGTGCTCCCCAGCATACCTCTACCTTTTGTCGCTGAAATGAGGGACATGGACATTTTTGAACACTCAGAATGAGGGACAATGAGGGACACAGACCCTCAGAATGAGGGACACATCCTCAAACATGGAGATACAAGCTCAGAACACTGTGAAAACCATAGTGTTTATGTGCACAAAGTTTAGTTTGGATTTAGTATTTTAGAATATTAAGTGTTTCTGCTTTAAAGTCTAAATTTATAGCACATTCTCTGTGTAGGCAGCACCTTTTCCATGAGGGACGGATGAGGGACAAAGCAATTTTAAGGGGCACAATGAGGGATGTCCCTCGTAATGAGGGACACTTGAGAGGTATGCTCCCCAGTAGCACACAAATGTCTGGGAGTTGAAACCTGGAACTTTCAGGTTTGATAGAGTTTGACCCAAGGATGATATTGTGATATGTGGTTTTTCTGAAACATGTAGGGATGTATATTCAAAGGATAGCACAGACACGGATGTAGTCGTGTTGGTGCTGTAGGTGGGGTTATTGTCAGAGGCTTCTGGAACACTGCCCAAACCCGGCAGCACCAAGGTGCTACCAATACCACTGTGCCTATGCAAATTACGGAGCCCCTCATGTATACTGGCACAGTGGTATATTCAAAGGTTTTTGGCAGTGCTCAACAGCCCCCAGAGCAGTGCTGTTTACTGTGAGCAAAATCCATGTCTTGGCACTAAAGCAATGTCTCAACCCAGAAGGCAGGGTGGCTATAATGCAACCGCCTGTCCCTGTGTCAAGTAGCCCCTCCGATCACCTATTTGGCATTCTATAGCACTATCCCTGGTAGTCAAGTGGTCCCCCCACTCCCAGATCACCCATCCTTCCTATTATTACACTATCCCTGATAGTTTAGTCATCCTCCCACCTCCTGATTACCAATCCATAATTTCCTAGCTTGATCCCTGGCATTCTAGTGGTCTCTCCATGTCATGATCACCCATTCATCATTTCATAGCTCAATCCCTGGTCATCTAGTTGTCACTGCACCCACCCCCTGCTGAGGACCCTCCCTGCACACCGCCTCACCCCAATCACCACTCACATACACTTGAGCAGCGCTGCCTGGCACAGCCCCTATTTGTCTCCTTTGGCTGGTTGTCGTTGACAATCACAGAGTACAATGAAGTACATGATTGTGCTCTGTGACTGTTAGATGGTGGCTGGGCAGGAAGTTGAGCAGAAGGCTTTGCCAGTCACTGTGTTGCTTGTGGCATGCAGTAAGTGGTGACTGGGTTGAGGGGTTGTGGGATGTCCTCAGAGAGTTGGTGGGTGGAGGGATCAGATGACCAGGGTCAATCTATGAAATGAATGATGTGTGATCACGGGGTGGGGGCTACTAGACTACCAGGGTAGTGCTATAACATGAAGGATTGGTGATTGGATGGGGACACTAGACAATGAGGGATAGAACTGTAATATGAAGGATGGGTAATTGGAGGTGAGGAGACCACTAGATTACTGGTGATAGTGATATACTGATAAAGATGGATGATCAATTGGGGGCACTAGACTACCAGAGCAGTGTTATTGCCAAGATAGGAGTCCTCTATGCCCATGCAAATAAGTGTGTAATGGGCATGCAGATGTCCCTTGACAGCCTTACATACTTGATGATTTCATTTTGCATGCTAGGGCGGGAATATGGCCCGCAGGATCCTTAGCGCTATGCCATTTTGAGCAGCACTCTCCTGGGGCCATAAACAGCCTTGGTCTGTATCACTGCAGCACAGATCCACTTAGTGCTGCCAACAAGGTGGGTTATTACTAAATTTAATTACCCAGGAAGGTGTTTAATTGTTGTTTCTATTTATGCTTCCATGATGGATGATGCTGATTTGTTTCCACTGGCTATGTCAAGCTTTGACAGACTTGCAGACTGAGTCCCACCTCCCTTGTTGGTGAGTGGTGATCTCAATCTCACTTTAGATTCTTTTCTGGATAAGTTTACGATCACCTTCAACTCTCATCCTAGATCCAGGGGACTCTGCTAGACCTCATGACTGAATGGGGTTTAGTGGTTATCTGGCAGCTTGCCCACCGATGTACCACGATTATTCCTCTGTTCCCTGTTCATGACTCCTTTAGTCATCTGGACTACTCACTGGTTAATGACTTGGTTATGCCAGAGGTTATGGACTCCTCTTATGGCTGTATTTAAATCAGTGTGTCTTCAACTGCCTGCTCTGGCATCTTCCTCTACATGCTAGTGGTGTAACCCTACATTATTGCTGGATCCCACCTTTCGTGACTGGATTCATAATGAGGCCCAATTCTACTTTGATACTAATCTTACTAATGATGTTGCATGTGGGGGTTATCTGGGAGGCTCTTAAGGCCTTTTTGAGAGGTCGTATCATCACCTACACTGCTCATAAGTGAAAGGAGAGGGATGCAGAGATCTCGCAATTAACTTACTCCTTGACTAGGCTTGAGCGATGTTTTAAGCTTAGCTCCTCACCTGCTCCTTCCTTAAAGGCTAAACTTTTGTGGCTTAAATACAAGCTTAATACTCTCCTTTCTCGCAAGGCTGAATGGCAACTCATTCGAACTGGGCAATCTTTCTTGAAGTCGTGTGAAGAGCAGCAATCTTTAGCATACCGTCTCATGAAACAGCAAGCCAATTTTGTATTCCTGCCCTTCATACATTAGCTGACTACATTGTTATTTCCTGAGAGATCAATGACACTATGAAACATTTTTATCAACAGTGCTACTTTTCTGATTTTCCCTCTACCTTGACTAATCTTCAGTCTTTTTGAGAATGTGCCTTTTCCACTGCTTTCTCCTCAGATGCAGGCAAGCTACAGGTACCTTTAATGGAGGTTGAACTGCATTCTGCATTGATGATTTTAATTAAAAATAAAGGTCCTGGGAGTAATGGCATCCCAAAGGCCTCTGTCAATTAATGCCAGATATTATTATTCCTCCTCTTAAGGCAGTTTTTCAGGAAGCACATCATGTTGGGCAACTCCCTTCCACTCTCGGGAGGCTGTCATCACCTTTCTTCCCACAAAGTCAGACCATACATTAGACTGTGCCAATTACTGTCCTATATCTCTACTATCTACTGATGTGAAAATATTAGCAAAAGCCCTAGCTGCTGGGTTACAGAGGGTGCTTCCCACTTTGATTCACACATCCCAGGCAGGCTTTCACAAAGGAAAATCAGGTGCACATTTTTTGGGCACACTCCTTAATCTAAAGATTCATGCTAGCTCAACTCCGGTCCCCATGGCGGCACTAACTGTTGATTTTCAGAAGGCTTTTGGTTCTGTTCTTTGGGATCATATGCATAATGTCTTAGACCTTTATTGTTTTGGTCCACACTTTTGTTCTTGGATTTATACCCTGTATTGTAATCCTTTAGCAACTGTGTTGACGAACTGCATTATTTCCTTCCTTTCTTCTTGCAATGGGGCACCCTTCAGGGCTGCCCTTTTCTCCTCTTATGTTTCTTTTGGAACTTGACCCTCTTCTGAAATTGGTGTCCACTTGAGAGATTCAAGGTATCTGTATAGGAAATTCCACTTATCTGCTACATTTATTTGATGATGATTTGCTGCTCACTTTGAAATCTCCCTCGTGGTTATTAACCTCAGCCCCTGCTGTTTTCTCCCTCTTTACTGGCATCTAAGGGTTTAGCCTTTAACATTTGAAAATCATTATTGCACCCATTATTTCTCTTTGCGATAGTTCCCTGTTTTTGACCTTTCTGCTTAAGTGGTCTGGGGAGACATTTTCATATTGTGCTGTCCAAATCATTCGCCATCGGGAACATATCATTTCTGTGAACTTCTCCCTGTGCTTCTAGCCCTTGAGTGGGATACACATCACTGGAGTAAACTGAATTTGGCTCTTGTGAGGCAAAATTGCCTCACTTCAGATGTTTGCCGTCCAAGTTCTCTTACCTATTTTCTACTCTGCAACCTGATGTCCTAGTTATTATTTTCCTCTCTATTTACTGTGTTGTTAGCCATTTCCTCTGGGAGGGCAAACCTCCTTGTATCTGTAAATCTGAACTTAGGGCTCATTGGAACAAGGGGAGCCTTGGCCTCCCTGGTTTGAGGGCTATGCATTGGCATTCTGGATTTCAGGCCTATTGATGGTTTCAGCCCCAATGTCGGAGGTCCCAGATTGGGTTTGTCTTGAGGCAGTGATGGTGCAGGTGCCCTGCCTCAGCTTGCTTTTTGGGCAAAAGATCTAGCAGGAATTTTCAGATCGTCCCATTATCACTGTGACACTTCATGCCTGGAACACCTTTATGTCACTAACTGTCATATCCTTGATGGCTTGGCTGCCTCCCTGGCCTCTGACATATCTTTGGGGTAATCCCCATATTCGTATCTGTGGTAAATTGATTCATTAGCCATCCTGGGATAATAGTAATATTAGAATGATCGAGGATCTTTCTCTTCCTCAGCCTGGGGACCTCCTATCCTTTCAGCAGCTGCAGGACAGGTACGCATGACCTAAATCTGATTTTTGTACTACTTACAAATGTGAATGGCTATTCATGACTACATCACACACTTAACACCTCAGCCAACTTGGGATTGGCTTGCTAAGATTTATGGCTCCATCAGTACTAAAGGCTGGACCAGTCATACTTATTGCATTCTTTGTGATTCTTTCCCCTCTGTGATTTTGAATTGTACAACCAAGTGGGAAAAATAGCTTAATGTTACTGTTTCAGAGGATGAATGGCTGGCCAGAATTTGGCTTAACTATAAGTCATGCTGTGACCCTAAAATCTGCCTGATACACTTTAAAATCCTACATTGTTGGTACAAAACTCCCCAGGCTTTTTAATCTATTACCCTTACTGTTGACTCGTCCTGTTAGCATTGTGCTCAACCTGCAGCTGGCCTCTTACATATCTTATGGAGTTGCCCACAGCTTATTAAGTGTTGGGATACCATTCTTATGGATTGCGCTGAGGTCTTACATGTGCCTATTCTGTCCAACCCAGCTGTGGTAATATTGAGTCTTCCCTCCAGCTTACCCCCACTTTCCTCCCCTCAACAGCACTGGCTGCTGGCTGTACTGTTGGAAGCCATGCTGCTGCAAGCTAAATGCCTGCTTCTTCAGTCCTGGAAAACCTCCTTACCTCTTTAGATACTTTGTTGGAATTCCGTCTTATCTCACTTAACCCTTTTTGACAGACTGACCTTGGTTAACTCTGGGAAATATGATGCCTTTCATAGAAAATGGGACCCTTTTCTCCATTCTCATTTGTGTTCAATGCCCTATCCCCGTAACCCTCCTTGTGGTTAGGCTTTAGTTTTCCACTCTGATTTAGCATTACCTTGTTTGTTCCTGTTTTGGTCATGCACACTAATACTGACACTTTGTTATGCCTTTTTTCCATTTGTCTTGTTTACTTGCCTAAGACTGGATGTTGTTATTCACCTGTTTGGCACCATATGTACTATATGTTTGATTCTTTTTGCACTTGTTTGAACAACTGTCTTTTGATTGTTTTCCCAGTGTGCACAGTTCCTCCTGTTGGTTTCTGGTACATTGTTGAAAGTTCACTGTTATGAAATTTGCTCTTTTTGAATTTCTTCATGTTTGATGGCTATAAATTCAGTAAAATATTTCACGTTAAAAAAGGCTATGTAGTCATAAAATTCAGTTATTTTAGAACACTGATTTTTCTAACAGTGCTTGCTCAGTAACTGAATTGTTTTCTTTAGTAATTTAATAATGTCTGAGTGATAAAAATACAAAAGCTCAAAGCTTTTGTAGAACTCTATAATTTCTGCAAGTTTCATAATTGAAATTATCCTAGTTCTATTTTTTTAGTTGTAGGTGAGCAAAAAGATCTTAACTGAAGTCTTTTTACATTATTTCTACCTCTGTTACTTTGCCCCCAGTGAACTGGTTGACAGGCAATTTTTTAAGATCTAGAGATCCTGGAACCAACTACATGTTATCAAATTTCAAATAAATCAGTTAAATAGGGGCAGAGTTATTAAGATTCAAATATCAACATTTAACATTAACGTGCTTACTTACTCTAATATACAGGTGATGTCACCCCTGTATATTATATCTATATGTGTGTGTGTGTATATATATATATAGATATAGACATATATAAATTATACTGGAGTGGTCGCTCCAGTATGGTTAGGTTGAAAGTGCACTTCTATGTTAAAGTTCAAATTTGTAGGGTTAATAACTTTGGAGCCATTCAACAGATTTGCATGGAATATGGTGTGCTTAATCTCTAGGGGTGGGTTTCTTGACCGGCCAAATTTGGTGGTAATTCATAGACTGGTTTCTGAGATATAAGGTGTTGAAAATACAGAAAAACTGGATTTCTTGACATTTGTTTTGTCAACCTGGATCTCAGAAATGGCTTTGTGTTGTGGGTTGAAATTTTCAGAGTAGGAATGATTTGGGTCACAGATGTGCCTTCTGAAGGTTTGGTGAAAAATATTAGTCCATTCAAAAGTTATTGAACTTTTCATTTCCCATTAGTTCCTATGGGAAAGTTAAGTGTTCGGCACTAAAATGGAATTTTTTCAAAAAATTTTTTCAAAAATTAGGCATTTTATTTGAAACATGGCAATTTTGTTCAAAATTGATAATTGTTTTGTGAAATTGGGCATTTTTTTGAAAATGGCATTTTTGTGAACATAGGTATTATGTTCAAAATGGGGTATTTGTTGTGAAAATGGGGCATTGTTGTTTGAAAATGGGTATTTTTTTGTAAAAATAGGGCTTTATTGTTAAAATGGGGCATTTTTGTTCAGAAATGGGGAATTTTTTGTGAAAATGGGGCATTCTTTTCCGAAAATGAAGTACTGTTTGCAGAAATGGAAGTGTCCCATTTTCGGAAGCGAGGGAACGTTTTTGAACATTTTCATGTTGTTTTTGGAAAAAAGGTGCTTTTTCAACCATTTTCTCCAGTTTTTGCATGTTATGAAGTGTTGACTATGGAAATGGAAGTGTTTCATTTTCATAAGCCAGGGAGCGTTTTCAAACATTTTTGTGTTATTTTTGCAAACAAAGGTGCTTTTTCAACCATTTTCTTCAATTTTCACATGTTTTCTAAAGATGTGCTGTTGCTTACAAAAATTGTTCATTCTGCTTTTGAAACCATTTTGTTTATTTTGAACATTTCTCCACTTCCACAGTGACAGATACTGATACATAGAAAAGCAGAAATTAATGACAGTGCTGCAGTGAAATGGTGTGTCGCGAACTGAGCTACAGTTTAAAACATTCTGGGTTCGCATCAAATGAGTTACACTTTTTTTCCTAATTTAAACACTGGCAAAGTTCCTGTTTTTTAGCTCATTTCTTCCAATTTTGTTTTTATTGCTGTGACTGTTACTGATACTTCTTAATAACAAATGATGTTTGTATAACAGAGAGAAGGTACAACATTGTACTATTTTGATGGACAGATTGGAGCACAGGATCCAAAGGACCCTGTACTCTCACTGTGACATATGGATACTGTTCTACTATCTGGATGTACAGATGGGAGTGCAGGGTCCTGTTGTACAATCTGGATGGATGGATGGGAACGCAGGGACTGAAGGACCCTGTGTTCCTGCAGCAAAATGAAAAGAAGGGAAATTCTTTGCAAAAACATTGTTATTGCATCAGTTAGGGTGAATACCACATTGTACTATCACAATGGATGGATGGAAGTGCAGGATCTGAAGGACCTTAAGCTCCACTGTGACATATGGACAGTGTTGTATTATCTTGATGGAGGGTTCAGATCCCGGCCCTCTCACCATGACGGATGGATACTGTTGTACTATGTTTAACTATCTGGATGGAGGGATGGTGTTCCCACAGTAAAATGAGGATGCAATTATACTATCTGAAAAAGAAGGGAAATTCTTTGCAAAAAACTTTGTTAATACATCAGTTAGGGTGAATACCACAGTGACAAAAGCAGGGAAATGAGGCATTAGAGTTTCCTACCCTTAAGCCCCACCCCATCACCCCATCCCATCCCCCACCCTCCACACACCAATGAGCATCAGGGTGTGCCATTGGGCTGTCAGGCTTAAGTCTTACCCCATTGTCCTATACTGTAGTGTACACGCTTGTTTTTATGTGGAATGGGGTGAGATTTGGGCCTGATGACCCAGTGGCACACCCCGGTGCCTGTAGGTGTGTGGAGGATGGGGGGATGGGAATGGGTTGGTAGAGGTGGGGACCTGGGGGTGGGGCAATAAGGTTGGAAACCATAATGCTTCATTTCCCTGCTTTTGTCATTGTGGTATTCTCCTTAACTGATGCATTAATGAAGTTTTTTGCAAAGAATATATGTGTATATATATATATATATATATATATATATATATATATACACACACACACACACACACACACACACAGATATATATGTATAGATATATATATGTTTGTATACATATATATATATATATATATATATATATGTATTCACTGTAAAACTGTTAACGTACAAGTTAGGGTTCAAGTTAGTGTCACAACAGTAGGGAAATAGGGTGTCAGGGTTTCCAATCTCACTGGCCCCCCCCGGCAACAAAAAGAAAAGACCTCACAAACAACCACACAGAACCATCACCAGGTAAAACAAACAACATACAACTGTTTCCAGATGACACACATGCAGTAGCACTGACGTGTTACCTTTGTGGATTAGTTTCTGTAGCATGCTCACTACAGGAAATACACATTCACTTCTGGCTGCAGATAAAAATCCACATTACTCAAATAACAAAATTACTTCTGCCTGCAGAGGCACAGGCCCTTCAACTGCAGATACAAATCCCTGATACCAAAATAACCAACGTTCCTTTGTGTCAAAAAGCGCAGGCTGGCAAACACAGGGGCTTATGCACACTGAAATACATATACACACTTCTGGCTACAGAAGTGCATGGTCCTAAGGGGCCTGTGCTTTTGCAGCCACAGGTGTAAGACATAAACACTGACTTTTGTCTGCACTTCTGCTGCTACATACAAAAATCCTGAAACACAAATTGCAACACTACTTCTGCAGCTGCAGGTATAAGACATACACAACAACTTATGTCTGCAGAACCACAGTCCCCTGTGGGGTAAGTACTTATACTTCAGCATATAGAAATGTATGACACCCAGTTTGCCTCTGTGGAGTTAGGCCTTATGCAGTCACAGGTACAAATGCACACTGTAAGACATGCATACACACTCCTGGATGAGAAGCACAGGCCCCTGATGGGCCTGCACTATGCAAACCACAGATAAAATCCACAAAGACAGCATATCACTGCTACTGCATTTGTGTCATCTGGAAACAGCTGTGTGTTGATTGTCTTACCTGATGATGGCTGTCTGTGGTTGCTTTGTGGTCTTGTCCTTTGGCTACTGGGAGGGAGATGGGGTTGGATACCCTAACTCCATTTCCCTATTTTTGAGGTGTGATGTTAAACCCTAACTGCTGCATTAATTATGTGATTTTTTTTTGCAAAGAAATTCCTTTCATTATATAAAAGTTAATAAACTGAAATTAGAACAATACTCCTGCAGCCAGAGATGCACATTTACACTGCAAGGCATACACAGCCACTTCTGGCTGCACATAGAAATCTGATACCCAAAGTACTGTACAATCCACTTCAGGTTAGATGTATGCACACCCATGACTGGACATAGCAGTAGTTATTTCTTATTAGGTAAACAAGCCAGACCTCTATACCAAGCACTCTTTTATTTATTAATGTTGGCACTAGTTTCATTTACTGTACATTTGCATCATTCATAGGCTCCTTGCCAGTAAACTCAGATCAACAATGCATGTTGGTGTATGAACTGCTTGCTATTTTTTTCTGTACTGTTACTTTGTTCATTATTTGTATGTTTTGGGCATCAGTGGAAAGCTGACTACATACAAAAGCCAGCCAAGAGAAGTGGCAATTTTACTGCAACCATGCATAGAGAATAAATATGAATAACCAAGTAACAGCTCCAAACAGTGATTTCATTTCTGTTCAAGAACATCGGCTTTCAACAGTCCTCAAACAGTCCTGTAAATATATTTGCCCAACTTGTCTCATCACCTCTTTGAATTCAGTATTAACAAGCTGCTGTTACAAGGAGGAGCAAGTACAAATATTCTGAATAACAGCAGCAAATGAATCACTTACGGTACCCAATAGGGCATGCCACTGACTATGCAGTGCCTCACTGACTTCTTTAATCCTATGAACAGCCCCAGGAAAACAATAGTTTTACTATACATACCGATATCAATGTTTAGCTGACTCCCATTCCACAACTCAAACTTTGTATGTTTTGGGCATTAGTGGAAAGCTGACCGCATACAAAAGCCAGCCAAGAGAAGTGGCAATTTTACTGACATATGCATACTATGGTGGTATCGGCTCATGCAAACTTAAGAGAACCAGTACTGTGGTAATGCAGGACATGATGTACACCATGAGAACGTGAGTGACTAAAGTGCCTAAACAATCTCTGAGTGGCTGCTAAGCTCTGCAGTAGGTTTGGGGAGCTCAGTAAGCAACAGCCTGTTCAGCATCTCTATGTGAGCATGTATGGTATTCCACTACACATCGTGCTTTAGGTCAAAGGTTTTACAGTAAAGAAGACAGTCTAGTGTAACTGATCCTGCTCTTAAATAATTTTCTGCTGCTTAATCTTCATTACATAAAGCAGCAGAATACCTGGCATGCAGGAGGTGCCAAGTAGACTTTGACAGACTGATGTGCCGAAGGAAGTGAGCTAAACATCATCCATTACAGCAATGAAGGAGCAGCCTAATGAAGGCATGGGAAGCCAGCCTCAGGAAGAGCAGGTAATATTTTCCCAAAGTGTTATCCTGATCCAAATTCTAAGTGCCAGGTGTCAGTGTTTACACTTCAGGGTTATGATTATCAAACCAGAGGCATGAAAGCACAATGTGTGTCAAAAATACTGTAAATTATTTCCCCCAAGCAATGTCAATTATCACTGTAGTTTGTCTTCTGGACATGAAGATGCATGGACATGTTTATCTAGAGCAAATGCAAATAGTACCTAAGAAGAAGTAACAAAAAGTTAGTTCCTTCTGTTGAAACTGTCACTGACAGTCATGATTTAAAAAACAATAATGCACTGGAAATTATGAAGCAGAACCAGATAGCACTATCATGATAAAATTAGATCACTGCTGTTGTACAGAGTCCAGTCGATTCACTGAGCCAAACAAATACTGAAGTGGTGATTATTCCACTGAAAACTGTTGGGATTAAAGCTTTTTAAGCATCATGCCTTTTAACAGCAAAATACAGCATAGTGGGCTAACAGTATAACTTAGAGGTTAGAATAACTAGCTGTGAATGAGACTTGTACATCTAGCAGGCTTTGGATTGATTCCCACAACCTTCTCTACTATACTGTGTAACCCTGAGCAAGTCACTTTAAATCCCCATTGCTCCAGGGTCACCCTCAAAAACATGCCTTCTACCTAGTGTGCTTTATGATGTTACCGAGGAATAAAAACAAAGGAGTGTTTAGAAGTGTTGCAGACAAAATAAATTGGCAGCTTATGTTGTGTTGCTAGTCCATTTATAGAACAACATCTTAATTTATTTATTTTATTTATTAGAAAGTCAGATTTACAACCTTTGAGTCATGGACTCATTTACAAAGGCACCTCGTCACAGGGAGGGTAGACAAAGTTACACAGTAAGGTTACAACAGTGAGAACAGTACAGATGCAGTACATTAAACATAGAGAACACATAGGTTGCTTACTATAACTTATACAATGTTACAATCACATACAAGGTACAGCCCTGGACATGCCAGGGAGAAATACCTAGAGAGGGAGGAGGTTTGGATGGGGAGTGGGGTGGGAAGGAGGGGAGAGAAAATAGGCTGCCCGGAGGACATTGTCAAGGCTGGGGGCCTGACAGGAGGGTTGTACACATCTGCATTCTCAAACACTGTTTAAGGGGAATGCAATTCCCCATTTCAGGTGGTTGTTCTCCATGCTGCACCTCCCTGATTTACAGTATGAATGTAGTCTATATTCATCAATGTCTTATTCCAAACATTTCATTATTGCCTGAATCAATGGATACATAAAACAATGTGCCTCTCATGTAAAGGTGCATGGCTTTACATGTATCTTTACAGGTCTGCGTAATAGCATGACAGCATGCATAGAATGCACAAAGGTCACTGTGACACACACACACAGTCGTGTGCAGTATGGCAGTCACAGGTTCTGTTCTGAGCAAATATATCATTCACATAACATGGATTGCTTTTATGCTTATTATTGCGTCACCTCTCTGTCACATATTTGAGCATATTATATATCACATATCATCTTTACTTTAATAACAGCTGAGATAAGTAAGTCCGCTATTTCAATTCAGAACTTTTTTGGTGTGTTTAGAAATCAAGCAAGAGTGAATAGAGGATGTTGTCACTTTTTATGTGCACAGATTCAGTTCTGGTGGCAGGTAAATGTCAGAAGGGTGATAAGGCAATAATAAATCTTGATGCAGCTGGTGAAAGCCTATGAATAAGATGGAAGGTAAATTTGTGCAATTTCTTCATTGCTCATGTCCCCAGAAAGAGGAAGCAACTGATGAACCTGAGGCAGACTGACACAACTTTGACATGGGGAAAGTAGTGTAGACCCTGAGGTCGTACACATTATGACTACTTAGCCACAGATGGGAAATTAACATAATTATGTGTTTGTGTGTGTGTGTGGTGGGGTTGGTAGAGAAAAACTTTAGTAGTCTCTCTGGTCTGTACTGGTAATGTGAAAGACTCTGCACTGATAATGACAATGCAGATCAGGACCAAAATAGGGACAGTGCTGTATAACGGCAGTTGTACTTACACAAATTTGAAATCATGTGTAAACGTCAGGCTAGTTTTTCGTTTTCTTATTTTTCATCTATATCAGATACAAATTGTTTTATGCTTTATTTAAATATTTACAGTACAGTTTACAACATTTCATTATCACCAGAAATATCTGATTATTCAGCTTTACAGTGCTGTTGTCACTATAAACTCACTGCGACCCTTTCTGGATCCAGTTACTTATCCTTCTTGTTTCGCTTCACTTGTTTGTTGAGAAACTATAAAACATAAAAAACATGTAACACCTAAAAGACCTACCAAACAAACAAATCAGACAAAAGACAAACTTTGGGGGTTTGTGTATAAGTTACTATGTCTAAATGGGCATTTTGTTCATTTGTTTATAATTTATAAAATGGGGAGAGAAAATCCTGCTTTCTGGTTGGTTATTGCCTGTGCATGAAATCTGTTCCATGCACAGGTAAATAACAAGTTCAGAAAAGCAGGACCACATTGAAAAGTAAGCAAAATCACAGAGCCTTCAGAACATTGATTTTTTTAAACACTACCATTTTCTTTCCCTTCACCAACGTGGATCATAACGGACATGCGACCGATCAGGAAACTCTGGACCACTAGCATACAACACCCGTTATCCCTGAAGAAAACAGTTATTCTTAAACTTTTTTTTCTTAATGTAACCCACATTAGTAATCAGCTTTCTATTTAAGCATCCGAGAACAGTCCCCCACCCCACCGCTCTGCGATCCTTCATCGCTGCTGCCTGTTTACACTCTTCATCACTGCTGCCTCCTGTTAAATCATTTTCAGTTCACTTGCAATCCTAATTCAGACTGCTGCTTGGTTGCTCTTTGCCACAGTTCTTCGAATGAGCAGGTCTACTGTACATACTTTGTATGTGTGTTCTTTTTAAATTACTTACCACCACTAAAAATGCTGCACTCGCTCACATCTTCTGCTTGGACAGACCAGCACATGTGGTCGCTCACTCCCTATAGGCTCCATCCTCAGAAAAATATGAAACATTAAATAAATAAGTAAATAAATAAACAAAAAGTAAAACGATTCACAGAATGCTGTGTTTCTGAGGCTCACAATGTGTAAGGGGAGTAAAGAGTTTGTGGAGAGGCACCCAGTAGCCATAGTAATCAGCTTCAACTATGATGACCACAGTGGGACCAATACCCCAGGGGCACAAAAAAAATGATAATCTGTTACAGGAAGAGAAATTATTTCACATCAGAAAACATTAAAGATTACATTTTTTTTTCTATTTTGCCTATTTTATACATTTTTTGGCTGCATGTAAAACACAAAGGGACATTTTAAAATTGCAATAAGACACTCCAGGGGTGTGCATTGAACAGATTTTTGCCCAGGGGCTGAAGGTTCCCAGCCTGTGGCTTTATGCCTCACTGCACCCCTGAGTGTGTGGAGAAATCTGTTAGATGCACACCTTGCCATATCTTATTGCTTACCACAAGGATTATAAAATACCAACAGCAGCTGGATGGAAGGGGTAAACTATGGGGACCACCACCGCTTTGGATAGGCAGCAAGTATATAACATTTGATCTTAGACAGCCAACTTATTCCTATTCAGTCTGCTCTATTGGGGTCTCTATTTTCCACAGTATTCACATCCTGAACACCTTTTGTCATATTCCATTCGGTCCATCTATTAAGATATGCTTCACTCCTATCTTTGAGTTGAAAAGGTATTCTTTCCCACTCTGCAATTTCATCTATCACCTCATCCTTTTCCTAGATGGTAAGGAGTATTTCCTTTAGGCATTTTTATGTGATTGCCTAACAAAGCAGCCACCACTAAAATAGTCCATAAACAAATTACTTCTTTGACTGTTACTGTTCTTGACTTGAGGCCTAGTAATAAGAATGATGCTGTCAGTTCACCAGGCACTGCTAACATATTGCTTAGTCTCTGTGTAATACTGTTCCAGAATGGCTTACGTTTCTCACAGGACCAGAAAATATGCATGTGGGTACCCATCCTTTCAGCACATCCTCTCCAACATTCCCCAGTAGGAGTAGTACCCCATTTTACCATGATGGCTGCAACTGCAAAAATCTGCTTTAAACGTTTTATCAATATTTGTGCCATTGAAGTGTTAAATAATTACCTGGCTGAGATTCTAGACTGGATGTCCTCTAACCGGTTGAGGTTAAACCCTAACAAGACAGAGATGCTGGTGAGAGAGCCTGGTCATGGGCATGAATGGAATGCCTCCAGGATAGCAACTGGACTTGTCCTGGAATCTAGCCTGTTGATGGCATCCTTCAGGGTGAGAAGTCTGGGCATCATCCTTGATGACAGGTTGACATTTGATGTTCAGGTGCCATCTGTCATCCAAAATGTTTTTTACCATTTAAGGAATGTCACCCGAATTAAACCCCTAGTTCTGCCCAAGGACCTGCCCTCACTGGTACACGCCTTTGTTACGTCCAGGTTGGACTACAGTAATGCTCTTTACTTCAGGGTCAGTGGAGGGAACCACCACCGACTAGAGCTAATGCAGAATGCAGTGGCCAGGTTACTAATGGGGCCTACCTAGGTCTTGTCATGTGACTCAATCCTATGAGATCTGCATTGGCTGCCTGTCAAGTGGAAGATCTTCAAAGTGGGTTGCTCAACTTTAAGGTCCTATATGGATCAGGACCTAGCTACCTGACTGACCTCCTTACACATGCCACTCTGGTCCTCTCCTCCGATACTCCACCAGGGCCTACTAGCAGTTTAGAGGGCCAGGGTGAAAACCTCAGGTGACCAATCATTCGAGGTGGCTGGCACTGTCCTCTGAACTTGCTTCCCAGAGTTCTGAGGAGGCTACATCAGTGGAGGTATTTAAAAAGGGTCTAAAAATGTATCTTTTTAAAGAGGCATTCCCAGACTAGTTGTAGCTGATTTTAATGGCCTATTTATTATTATTCATTAATGCTTATTTATTGTTTAATTTTAGATTTCTGTATTTATATAATCATTGTGCAGCTTTTATTTGTGTGTTAATGTTGTCTTCTTTGTCTGTTCTTGACTGTAAGGCACCCAGAGCCTCTGGGATTGGGTACCATATAAATAAAGTTTACCTTACCTTACCTTACCATCTTGTTGCCGATGTTGATTTAAACAAATTTTTCCAAATTTCTTCCCATTCTTTGTGGGTGAGTGTACTAAAAGTTCCTTTTCCCGTTTGTTTCCAATGGCTGTTAATATGTGCTGCATGTCCTGTAGGAGGAATAGATAGAAAAGTGAAACTGACCCCTTTTGTTGGAGGTTATTTATGACTGCATCTAGAGTTATAGCCTCTCTGAAGCTCACCTGAGTACTCCACCTAAATTGTCTGAGATTTTTGCATAACAATGTCCAGGACATAAAGGTGGTGAAATCAGTCTGTAGTTTGCCATCCATAGTTTGCTTTCAACTCTTCAAAAGTCTTGAAGCTCTCCCCTTGAGACACTGGCTTAGAAACTGTAATCCTGTTCTGCTTTGTCTTTTGTAAAAGGATCCATTTTGTTAGGTGCAAAATTAGTATCCCAAGCTAGCCATTTGTAATTTCAGGCCTGTTTCCTTGTTCTTTTCTGTCTAGCTACTCTGTCCCAGGACAGCAAGGTGAGTTCCACAGCCTGTATGTATGTTTTAGCCCTAGAACTTCAGATATAGTCATCAAAAAGAGTGATTGTTAAAGGAAAGTCTTCTGCTATAAAGCATTCAATTTTTTTCTAGTGTAATTCATAGTGTTGGATTCCCCATTGTATTTGGTGTTTTCATCTGGGCAGCTACCCAATAGTATTCCAAGAGAGGTAATCCCCATCCACCTACCCACTCTTTCCTAATGAGGAGGAGGGAGTTTTATCCTTGATGATGAGTAGCCCATATGAATCTATAAATCTTTATCTGCTCTTCTAAAAACCAGTGTTTGGTTAAGAGAACAGAAGACATTAAAATAGATACAGGTATCTTGGAAGTACATTCATTTTTATTGTTTGTATCCAAGACTATATGGGGAGTGGGAGGAGAAACCATCTCTGGTAGTCATCCTTTAGTGTATATATTAAAGTGGCATAATTATCTTAATAAAGCATGGTATTAGTGAATCTAAGATAGATCCCCAGGTATTTTAATTTCTGTATGCCCCATTTCATTGGGTATCTATCCTGCAGTCCTTCAGAGGGGAAAAGAGTTACTGTCAAAATGTACAGTATGTCTTTGACTCATTAAGGGTGTAACCAGAGACTGCCAAGAATTTTCTTATTTGTGCTATCACCTTCTCTAATGAGCTTTCGGGATCTCTAAGGTATGGTAGCACATCATCAGCATAAAGTACTATTTTATCTTCTGTTGGGCTAATTGGGCTCTCTCTGTCTCTCCCTAGGTGGTGGTCTACCTTAAACCAGGCTCCTGCTGATCTCCTCCATTGGCGTCGGGGCAGGGGAAAACAGTCCCACCGCGCTACATTGCCTGCCCACAGACTGACGTTGAATCCAGGTGGTGATCTACCTTAGACAAGGCTCCCACTGAGCTGCTCTGTTGGTGGCGGGGGTTGGGGAAAGCAGCCCAACTGCACTACTTTGCCTGCCCACGGACCAACATCAAATCCAGGTGGTGATCTACTTTAAAACAGACTCCCACCAATCTCCTCTGTTGGCTGCAGGGGTGGGGGGGAAGCAGCCCAACTGTGCTACCTCGCTTGCCCACAGACCGACATTGAATCCAGGTGGTGGTCTACCTTAGACCAGGCTCCCGCTGATCTCTTCCACTGGCAGCAGGGGCATGGGGAAAGCAGACCAACTGTGCTACCTCACCTGCCCATGCACTGATATCGAATTCCGGTACTGTCTATAGACTGCACCGGTCTCTATACTGGGACACTGATTGGCTCAGCTGCTAAATCTGGCCAGCTATTTGCTGCTGTCTCTTATAGCTTTTAATCTCGTTGGTCCTCATTCGAGCTGCAGTCCTCCGATCGGTGGCTGATCCTGTACCTGTGGAGACTGTAGCAGTGCTTCTCTGCTTGGACTATCTTTTTAAACCACTATTTTCAATAAGTGAGGCTATTTCCAACAATCAGGTGAATTCTACCTTGCATTTAAATCTTGCATTTAAGTCTCACCAGGCCTGGGGTGCATTCTGCCTTGCTTTAAGTGTCACTTGTCTGAGAAGAATTAGTGAATTAATTATAATTGATTCTTAGCTTAAATTACTCAGGTGAAGTCTGCCTTGCTTTAGGATCCTGCAAAGCTTGTAGCAAATTTCTATATACTTGTAAAGTCCAGGAAGAAAGTTTTCTTTTTTAACAAGTGTCCAAAATTGGTGGCTAGACTGAGTTGGTGCCTATCCCTTCAACCTGTAATCCCAGCACGATTTGTGGGAAACTGCTGATGTTTATTTGCAATGTTAGTGCCTACCACTGGGGATTGCATCTAATGTTTAGTACTTGTTTCTGCTGCCTCTAGTACCCTAGGCACTCCCCCTAACAGAGCTGCCCTTCTCTCTAAACCCTCCCTCGCTTACCTACACTTACTACAAGCCTCTCTACCTCTCCTTTCTCTCCCTTCCTACTTATTAAACTATAGCCTGAAACAGTGGCACCGGTCTAGCCCCCATTCCTTAAGTTAATTGCTCTTCTTTGTTTAGAATTCCCCCGCACCCCGATTTATCTCCTAGCCACAATCTCCTAGTCAATCACCCTCTCTCCCTTTATTTTGGATTCCCTGCCCCCAATTCAGCTCTTTCACTGCGCCCTTGAATAAGCCCTCACACTAATGTCTCCCCCTCTCTCTGTCTCTCCCTAGGTGGCGGTCTGCCTTAGACTAGGCTCCCACCGATTTTCTCTGTTGGTGGTGGGGGTAAGGAGAAAGCAGCCCGACTGCACTACCTCACCTGTCCATGAACCAACACTAAATCCAGGTACTGTCTACCGACTGCACCGGTCTCTATACTCAGACACTGATTGGCTCGGCTGCTAAATCTGGCCAGCTATTGGCTGCCGTCTCTTACGGCTTTTATTCTCATTGGTCCTCACTTGAGCTGCAGTTCCCCAATTGGTGGCTGATCCTGTACCTCAGAGATTGTAGCAGTGCTTCCATACTTAGACTATCTGTTACCACTATTTTCTCCCCCCACCCCCACCCCACTTGCCTATTGGTGCCTAGGACATTCCCAGTTCCACTCCCCCACCTGCCTATTGGTCTGACACTGTCAGTCCTCATTCTAAAGGCATCCCTGCATCAACTAACTTTCTACCCACGGAAGGCACCATGATAAACTCTAAACCAGCCTAATTTTTTATCAACTGAAGGAATTGGCGTGTCTCACTGACCTGCTGACACAACTTGTATTGCTTATTAAACTGCACATATTGAAAGTTATGGACCAGTGCCCATGGTCAGCTCACAAGTTGGTGCTGCCTGGCTGAGACTAAGGACCGGATTCCTGCTGAAACCAGGAACCGGAATAGGATTTGACTATACCCCCTGAATCCCAGAGTCCTCAATGCACAGTTTAACATTCTCTTGACAGTAACCCTGCCTATAATGGGCCCATACCTGGATAACACTTCGAACCACCAAGGCTGTGTATTTGCATTAAAGAGTCCTCCAGCCCAGTGGGAGACCTGCATTAATAGCCAGCTATTTGACCGTCCTTCCCTACTCCATGCCAGGTACCATAGCCCCTCAGGACTCAACATGCCAGTACTGTGCCTATACCCAGGACTGCTTAGCAGCCTTTGCACCCCTCCAATAACACACAAGGCACAGACTTGCCAGAGAGCAAGGACAACTTGCCTTTTCACTAAATTATCAAGGATGCTCATTTTGATCCTGCTACTGATTTCGGGAAACATTCACCCAAGCTCTGGCCCTATGTCTGCCACAACACCCAGACCCAGCCACCCACAGGAGGTTAAGGATTGTGTCCTTAAATATTGGCAGCCTGTGGGCAAAACTCACTCAGTTTGAAGCCTGGGTGGTACTTTTGCAGCCTGATGTTATCACACTGACCAAAACCTGGCTCAAGCTCAGAACAGCTGACATGGCAATCTCCTTGCCTGGATACCACTTATAGGCTTGATCACGATAAAGAGAGGGTGGATGCCTAATCTACATTTGCAACTATCTCCAGTGCCGTAAAGTCCAGCTGGTTGCTGCCAGCAATGACTGTGAATGTCTTGCAGTAAAAATCCTCCTGATGCAAGGGCAGAAAGGGCTGATTGTCATGTCAGTATACATTCCACCTGGACACCAGCAAATGGGGCTAAATTATTTCACCAACTTCTATAACCAGGCAAGTCAGAATAAGGAAACCTTTGTGCTAGAGGCTTCAATTCTAACTGGCTAGCCAGCTCCAGTTCCTCACACAGTGATCTGATAACTGGACTATACCTAATGCATTTGGTCCAGAGTTGCACAAGAACCAACTACAGAATGGGAACAAGTACCTGATTGACTGGGTACTGACCTCTCACCCCAAAAGAATTACCAATGTCCAGGTGCTCCAGTATTCACTGAATGACCATTCCTCTGTCCTATGTGAATGTCCCTCCAAGCTTCCAAAACTACCCCAAGGATGGAGAGGAACAGAGTCATCAGAAATTGCTCTATGGCCACCTTCAAAAACACCTGGCCAACACAGACTGGAGCATCCTGGATTCCTGTCCCTCTGTTGAAACAGCCCTCCAGCTCTTCCTTGGTCATTTTAACTTGGCTGCAGACAAGTATGCCCCCTTTCATAAGAAAAAGATAAAAGGGAGGTGCATGGGCTGGATTACCCCCCAAATCCTTAGTTTGATGCAGTAACGTGATCTCCTATGGCACTGAGCAAAAGTATCAGGGACAGTAGAACATGTACCAAATTACAAAACTGCTAGAAATAGGTGCACATGGGCAGCATGGCAAGCCAAGGTCTCCTGCCACAGAAATCAGCAGTCCCTGTGCCTGAAAGATGGCAAGAAATTCTGGGCTACCATCAAGGACCTTGTAGGGACTAATGACAGGTCCCTCCCAACCATGCTCCACCACAGTAACAAAGTTATAGTTGATGAAGTTACCATTGCCAATATTTTCAATAAGGCATTTACTGACTACAGCACAGTTGTACCACCCAAAACAACTGCTCACAAGGGCAAAACACTAAGCTGTGAACACCCACCCTTCTCCCTAGCACCAGCCCCAAATTCTACTTTCGGCAGGTGACACCAAGGAGACTGCTAAATATCTTGCAACAGTGCTGGGTAAAACAAGGATGGGTGGTGATGGGATTGATATGAAGCTTATCTCAATCGCCTCCCTGAAGTGGTCGTACCTATCACTAAGCTTTTTAATATGTCACTTCGGATGTCAGCCTTTCCATCTACCAGGAAAACTGCCCTGGTCATTCTGGTTCTAAAAGGAGGGGACCATTCGCTAGTGCCTAATTACAGGCCCATCTCCATCCCATTTCCTCTCTCCAAACCACTGGAAAGAATCATTGCAGACCAGCTGTCTACCCACCTACACAAATACAACCTCCTCAGCCTGCAACAACATGGGTTCTGCAAGTGGCACAGTACCAACACGGCCCTCAATGAATTCACAGGCTATGTCCACGAGGCACTAGACCAGGGACAATTAGCTGGCCAATCTATATCGACCTATCCAAGGCATTTGACCTTGTGGATCACAAGCTGCTGCTCCACAGGTTAACCAGCACTGGGTTGTCCTCGGACACAGTTGGGTGGTTCTCTAGCTACCTGTCTGAGCATTCACAGAAGGTAAAGATTAATGGTACAGTAACATCTCAGAAGCCAGGAAAGTCATGGTGGGGGTCCCGCAAGGGTCCATACTGGTCTCCTTCCTGTTTAGCTGCTTTGTAAACAACCTCCCTGCTCTGTGCCACTCTGCCAAAGTCCTGCTTTATGCAGATGACACAGTGTTATTCACTCAAGGCTCCTGCCAAGACACACTGACCAGGAACCTACAGTGCAACTTCGACCTACCACAGGAATGGTTTAACACCAGCCTCCTAGTACTCAATAGTAAAAAGACTAAGACAATGCTTTTTACCATTCACCAGAAGAGGAAATCCACTACACCATTTAAAATAGCACTCAACACAGACTCCACCCTCGAACAGGTTCACTCTTTCTGGCACCTGGGGGTCACAATTGATGAGTCCCTCTCTTTCAATGAACGCATAAGTAATATCACTGAGGCTGCAAACAGGAAGTTGGGGACACTCTACAGACTCCGCTTCTGCCTCACTACATGCGGTCAATGGCACAATCCTGCCAAACCTGGAATATGGAAACATGGTTTATGGTGCTGCCACAGACACTAGCCTCAAAGTCCACCTTACCCTCAATAAAATGTGCAGATTTGTCCTAGATGTGGATCACATCACACACACCTGTGAGCTCTACATAAAGACAAAGTGGCTCCCCTCTGGGATAGAATAAAGCTCCAGACCTGCCTACTAGGAAAAAAGACCCAACAGGGATTGGCACCTGTCTCACTGCAGGCATTATTCAGACCTGCCCCAGGTAAACATGCCACAAGAAGTGTCACCAGGCATGCCTTAGCTGTTCCCTTCAGGAGATCAGCCCTGGGGAGGCGAGCCTTCATGGTAAGGGCACCCACCTGGCTAAACGAGCTTACAAACCCAACCACCAGCCTTTAATGCCTAGGGCACTTCAAATCCGAACTCCATAAATCCATCTCTCCACCAGTCCACTGCCTGTGTCGAATGTATTCCCAGCATCCAGTGCTCCACTTAACTGCCCTCTTGCCCTGACTGGGTAGCCCCTACTCCCCTCATCCCCCACTCCGTTCCCTCTCTCTACCAATTGCCCCCCACTTGGCCTCTGCCCAGTATGACCACACTACCTCCAAATGGCAAATTGCTGTGCCATTTCCTCTGCCCCTCCCTACTCTTCCCTACTCCTGCCCTCTGTCCAGTACACCCACACTACCTCTTGCCCATTTACTTGATCACTTCCTCCCCCCCCACCAACCTGCACTTGCCAAAACCCCAACTTGTCTCTGTGCACTTAACTTCTAAGATGGCTACTCACTGCATACCACCACTGGGAAATTGACAATGCTACCAGCTGCTTCATTCATGTCTTGACTTGTGTAAACTGTAACTGTATTTTGCTGCTCCTTGTGGTGGGTTTTCCGGATGTGGTGTGGTTTCTGACTCAGAATGACACCAGTTGTAACTAAGCCAGATACCCCGATCACCAAATACTTTGGAGGCTTATAGGTCAGGAAGCATGAGCAGTCCAGGAGAAGTTGTAGAAAAGTCACAAGTGGCGATTTATTGTACATAAAATGAAAACAAATATCAGCATCTCTCATCTAGTGTCACCAAATCAATCTCTCCAACAGGAAATAAAAGTAGCCTGTCCTCTGCTGAAAATCTCTCTCCTTCTCCTCACCAGCTGCAGGTGAGTCTTCAAACAGACACAAACTCAGGCACACACTGTGACAGACTCAGGAATATACTGACAGATTTGGTACAGGACATCAGATTATACAGACAGCATAATAATAAATAATAATAATAGTAATAACTTTATTTGATTGAGTGCCTTTTACAATATCAAGACGCTTCACAAGTACACAAATAATTCAATAAATATAAATAAATCACAGAAAATCAGGAAATGCCTTGCTCCATAAAATGTCTTCAGTGCCTGCTTAAAGCTCCCCACTGTCCTGCACTCCCACAGCTGACGGGCAGAGAATTCCAGAGGGTTGGGGCAGCAAACATAAAAGCGCTAGCCCCAGATGAATTCAAACTGACCTCAGAATTTCCAGCAACTCCTTGTCAGCTAAGCGGAGCTGTCACACAGGGGTGTAAGGAGTCAGAAGCTCTTTCAAGTAGTCAGAACCAAGTCCATGTAGGGCTTTACAGGTTAACAAGCCTACCTTAAGGTGATCCACCACTGAACCAGCAGCCAGTGCAGATCGCGCAGCACTGGGGTGATATGAGATCTCCTAGATACCCAGTTTAGTAAACGTGTAAGCGCATTCTGCACTAGCTGCAAGCGGTGGATATCAACCTCAGGAAGCCCTAAGAAAAGGATTTGCAGTAGTCAGGCAACGAGGTCACAAAGACATGGACCAAAACAGGCAAATCACTGGACAGAACAAGGTGCATGATCCTGGCAATGTTTCTAAGATGGTAAAGGCTAACTTGATGACTGCCAACACCTGATGATGAAGGGTAAGCCCTTGTCAAGTATCACCCCAGGTCATGCACCCATTCAGAGGTAATGATCTGAACACCCCAAAAAATAAGCCGGAGGGCAGATCAGTCCTCAACCCTCTGTCCTTGCACCTGGGTCCACTACCAAACCTCAGTTTTTGCTGCATTCAACTTTAACCCACTGGAATTCATCCAATCTTGGATTTCAATGAGGCAGCTGTTAAATACCGAGAGAACACTAACCTGGTCGGGGGCAAAAGACAAGTAGAGCTGGGTATCATCAGTATAGCAGTGAAACCTCAGCCCATACCATCTTATCAATGTCTCTGAGGGGCAGCATATACACTGCAAACAGCATGGGGGACAACACCAAGCCCTGGGGCACCCCACAAGCATGATGTCTCAATTAGTATGACAACACAACCAGCATTATTACAGCCACAGCTGCTGGTTGCCACGCATGTGACCCATCTTGTTGCTAGGCCAACCACTGTGATGCATCTCATAGGTGGCTAGACCATTGTGACTAATTACATCAGTCTGATGTCACACTTTGTCATAGCTGCCTGTCTCAGTCATCATTTCACTATCTGTATGTTATGTATCAGTGAACCCAGCAAGTAAGAAATTAGAAAATTAGGAGTTAATACAGTAGAGGTAATGACTGTGCAGTCTATTAGAAAGTTAGAAAAGATAGAGGTAGAGATAGTAATAGGATCCTTGGTTCTGGTTTCCTTCTATATAGCACACATGAGGCAGGGCCTAATGTGAGCCATGTCACATATACCTCCCTCCCTCCCTCCCTAAGAGGGAACCTGTTTCCTTTTTCTCTTTAAAACAGGTTTCCAAAACCTTCACTCACTTTTCTGCATTTTACCTGTGATAGGTCACCTACTGACTCTATCACACCCCTTCCTATGTAAACACTATGTTAGTAGTATAACCCCAGTGTCAATTTGTCTGCTGTAATTATGATCTTGCAACAAAATGTATATCCTTAGTGTTGATGAGGATCTTTTGTAAACAAGCTCGTAGTTCAAGGTATATAACACAGTCACCTGGAAAAATATAGTTGTGCCAGATAGTGATCAATCTGTTCTGGGGTTTGCCCAGGTTCATTTTGTATAACACATCTTAGCTACTTTTAAAGGCAACTACTACCTGTTCAGTACAGGCAACATATTGGCTTGTACCTTGGTGTAGTATTCTGGAAATGCACACCCTTGCCCGCTGGTTTCTAAGTCTGCAGACCAATAGTTTAAATGTACGTGGCCCTCCCTCATAAAATTTCTGCCTTAAATATATACGGTTTTGTTCCACCTTGTAGTGTAGTACCTTATTTAATTCCTTTTTCAGGGCAAGGAGTTCCATTCCCCTTCTTCTTAACTAACTTTACTTGTAATTTTTCTAGGAAAATTATTTTGGTTTCTAATGCTTTTTTTTTTTTTTTTTTATCTATCGCTATGGCTGTTAGCTCCCCCTTACTAAAGCCTTCACAGTATCCCACAAGATCACTTCTGACATTTCTTGGGAGGAGTTCTCTTGAACTGTCTACTGGATGAATTTTAAAATTTGGTTCCTGACTTCTTTATCTTGTAGTAAAAATATATTAAGCCTACAGAATGCAGATTTTCTCAGATTGTCTAACTTAACCGCCAGATAGAGGATTGCGTGGTCTGATATCCCTATGGGGCCTACATAAGTATGTCTCAGGTTATATTCTTTCTGTGTTAGGAAGAGGTCTATTCTTGAATACATTTGTTGCACGTGTGAGAAAAAAGTATACCCTCTGTTTGAGCCTTCCAGGAGCCTCCAGGTATCTATCAGCCCTAGTTCTTTAGTTAGACTCTTTACTCTTTTGGCTACTTGATGTTCCTTTCAGGGAATTCCCAAAGTACTAGATAGCTGTAGGGTAAAAGGGAAGTTAATGTCACCACCACAGATTAGTATCCCCTCCATCTTCTCTGCCAATACAGTCAAAAGTGCCCTATAAAAGTCAAATTGAGAGGCTGGGGGGCAGAAATCGAGACCAAAGTGAGCTTCTGCCTATTATATGTCGCTTTAAGGATGACATATCTGCCTTCTTTATCTGTGATAACCTCTTTGGTCTCAAATGGGGTTTCATTTGGTATCAATATTACACGTCCTCCTCAGCCCCATTTTGGAGGAACAATAGTGCACTGACCTTGCTAAATCCAAATGTAGTTAATTTTGCTATTCAGATGGTGACAGGTGTGTCTTCTGGAGAAGTATAAAATCAGGTTTATTTTGATGTAAATAGATTATGACCTTTTTCCCTTTTATGGGGTGCATGAGACCATTAACATTATAAGTGATGATTTGAGCTATCTGATTTGCCATAGTGGCACCTAAGGACAAAGTTTATCTCAGTGCAGTAGTGCCTCCTAGCCCCCTATCCATCTCTATACATGTATGGTATAAAGTATCTGGTGGAGGATTGTCTTCAAGGTAGGGCTCCTGACCTACAAGACCCTGCAGGAAGGGACCTGTCTATCTGCAAGATCTCTTTGTCCACCACTGTCTGCCCCGGACACCCGTTCTGCTGGAGAGACCTTCTTGGAGTTCCCAGGCTAGGCTGTGGCATTCTGGGGACAGTGCATTCTCGGTGGCTGCACCTACCTGTGGAACTCCTTACCTGTTTATTTAAAGGAGACTTCTTGGTAGAAGCCCTTAAGAAGGGCTTGAAGATGTATTTATTCCAGCAAGTGTTTAGTGATTAATTCTGTGTTTTAATAGGATAGATAGATCAATATTATGCTCCCAGTTGAATTGTTTTATATATATATATATATATATATATATATATTCTGTGTAGGATTTTAATTAATTGTACTGTTGTTGTTGGTTTGTACAGCACCCAGAATCTCTGGAAATGGGTGCTTTTGTAAATAAAAATCTACCTTCATCTAAAATAATGTACCCTTAACATAGTAACAAAGTACACATTGAGGGAACGTGAAAACTGGTTAAACAAAACTGCTTCCAAACTGGGGAATATCGTCATATTCTCTATTCCTCCAGTGAGCCCAACCCACTTTCAGGGTTGTCTTCATCTTCAAGGAGGTAGTGGAGACATTTACACCATACATGGTGCCCACTATGTGGGCTTCACTAAGAGAGAGAAAGACCAAATAAACCAGAACATGCAGTCGCCAGAGAAACATTAGCTAAATGTACCAAATTGAATCTGTCGGTACTAATATGGGTAAAATGATCTTTGCACACAAACAATATGTTTCCATTCAATCAATCAATCAATCAATCAATCTTTATTTAGCCAAGTGGAACACCATTGAGAAAACTCATTCACAAGTTGGGCCTGGGTAGATTCTCAATACAATATAACAGTTTTACAAGACAGATAATCCTGACACAGCAGAAGGACTTTTCAAGATACCTACTAAAAGGGTAGATACAGTATGAGTGGCATAAATTATAATAATAGGCATAACAATGATTTTCAACAGTGCAAAACATAGAGAGTACTAAATCAAAACAATGGTCGAGGTGGGGTCACGTGATGGCATTCTGAAAGGCAGCAGCAACAACCTTCCTTGGCTCCGCTCACCACTCACAGATAATCATGCCAGAACCAGCATTTCGGGCTCATTTCATCTCACTAAAGTGATCTACTACTACAGAAGAAACCTTGGGCACTGATTTGAAAGGGAAGAATGAAGGTATATATGAGAAAAGCCCCCACCAGAAAATAACAAGGCCAAGAAGCAATCAAAGCAGCAGGCTGCCAGCTCTACCCAAATCCTCTGCAGACCAGACTGTCGGAAGAAAAGATTCTTGGAGATAATTCACTGGCTGCAGCTGTGATCTCTATTATATCCAAAGATATGCAGCAAAATAAATCTTCTGTGGCAACATTAAATACAAGAATGGGGGATCTGGAGGCAAGAACCATATCACTAGAGAAAAAACAAGAGAAAACTGAACAAGGGACTACACAAGTAAACAGATGACTAAAGAAGCTGTAGGAAAAGTTAGAATATCTAGGAGGGTGAGCTAGGTGAAACAACTTGATTATAATTGGTATGCCACAGAAAGAAGAAGGAGCATCCTCGCTTATGTTTCTGCAAAAGTTATGCAAAATGCAGGGCCCTCACCTAATGGAGGGCATACACCATTGAAAGTTATTGACAGCCTCCCACCGGCCATCAGTTAGCTCCCCCATGCTCTCATTTTTAAATTGTTGAACTTTCAGGATAAACATTACATCATAAGCAAAATCAAAGAGCTCCAAGAGGTTCAGTGGGAAGGTAGGAAGATTCAGATTACTCAAGATCTGCTACATACTGTGCGTGTCAGGAGGCAAGAGCTTCAGCCAATAATATCTAAGCTTATTGCAGCTGGTAAAGTTTTTTGAGTCAGGTACCCAGCAATTTTGCAAATAAAACATGGAGATCAGTGGATATCCTTTGAAACTCCTGAACAAGCACTGCAAGAACTGAAAACTTTGCTCCCTGAACTTTTCAAGTGAATGAAGAAATTCAGGTTTGGCTTATTTTTATGAATGCAAGGGATCGCGATGAGATGAGATGAGATGGGATGGACCTGAACAGGTCTGACTTTCTGCTTTCCTCAAGGTGGACACTTACTTTAAACTGATAGGTCTCTCGCAAAGGTGCTGACCTTTGGGGTGCCTGATCATTAATATTAAGGAGAGAAAATGTTTAGTATTTTGTCAGTAATCTCATTTCCTGCATGACAGAAGGAAATACAAGAATGAGGCCTTGTCTCTCGCCTTGCCCGTTGCGGCCTGGGCTAGCAAAGAAGCTGGGAGCAATCCTGGTCCTTCATTAGTGACTACCAAGTGAGCTAATACATGCCTGGACTAGATCAAAGGCGGAACTGCTACCCCTGGGAATTCCCTCTTTTTGACTGTGTGGCCAGTGAATAATCAGGGATTTGTTGAATTCCCTTGCCAGATTGATGCAAGACCAACTGTGACCCATAAGGGACTTACAATTTAACTTTTAATTTTAAATTAGAATGTGCTGGCTTCACAGAGGTTCCTGGTCATGATCGGGACTTCCTAACTTTTTCCTTTTGACTTTTTGAGATAGAAATCTGCTTTCTGGTGTGAGAATACGGTGGCTGGAAATACATCAGCCGCTGCCTTGAAATGGAAACTCAATAGCTATAGAATAACTGTTTAAATGTAAGATATGAAGGTTTTGGTGTGGTTTGATTGATGGGCAGGGGAAAAGCAGCAAGGATTGCTTGCTGTTATCAGATTTGCATTACAACATCACCTAGCAGTATTAGACCAGTGTGCAGTTGTTTAGAACTGGGGTAATTGTTAAAGATGAGGGTCCTAGCCTTACAGGTTGCCTTATTTTGATAGTTTGGGGAATGTACATTTTCTTTTAATAAGGCAGCATGCAGGTTGAAAAGAAACTTTTTGGGGGTTACCAAGCTTGATCTTTATTTGCTTTAATGAAATGTAAGAGTGTCTTGGAGTTGATAAGTTTTCCTGCAGAACCAGATTCATTTTTCATATGGGGAATACATGTGTTTATGAGCTAGAATGTAAAGGGTGCAGGATAGATGTAAAGGAAAATGATATTGAGACATCTTTCACACCTTCAAGCTGGGATAGTGTGCATACAAGAAACACACCTTCAGAGACAAGATGTCTGTCGTGGGGTGTAAGAAAAGACTTTACAAGAGACAGCATAGTGGTACAACATACCTTGAATAGGTATGATTTTTATTCAAAAGAAATAAATTTGAAATAATAAAAGTTAAAGACTCACTTTGTTCAAAGTAAACAAATACAAAAAGGACAGGTTTGGCATGAACAATTAGAGCTATTCTACCAACATCAGACTGTGCCTGACCTCTCAGAGATCTCTATGGGAGAACCAAACAGGTCCTCTCCCAATGACTATCTCAATTACAACATCAATTCTGCCTTGATATAGGACTGTGATCCCACCCACAAATTGAAACTCCACCTATCAATTAATACAAATACTGAATTTATACATATAGTTCCAAGTACTAATTTCTTTTACATACAATCTGATTCTCCTATATGAATAATCAATACAACCATTATGTTTATTTTAAACATTGGATCTTGAGTGATTTATTACTTAATTATGGGAATATGAGCTGTATTAGGCAAGGTACTGCCCACTTAAATAGAAGGAGGGTTTGGCTCATGTATAAAATGACCAAGATGTGCCACTCACTCCCTCCCTATAGGACACACCTGAAGAGTCAGAAGGTTTCTTCATGCAGATACAGGGTTACTCTAGCTTGCTAACAGGACTTGGCTCACAAAGAACAGTAATGTATTTCAACTTCCTTAATTCATGTACTCACAACACAGAATGTACAAATGTGCACGGAAATACTACTGTGCTGTTTGAGATGCATAAATAAACAAAATGAAGCTCGGTGGAGCCATTTGTCTTGTAAGTCAGCTGTGCTCACTAGGGAGTTAACCTTTCTTTTCTTTCCCAGACTAAACAATCTTAAGGGAGCTCATGCTTTTATCATAGGGACACAGGATAGACACAAGATAAAATATTAGTATGGGATTATGAGCTTGTTAGCTTGCTCTGGGTCACCCGTTTCCCTAGACTTTTCAGAATGCACTGAAAAAAATGCCATACATTCATAATATTTCTTTTAGCTTCCAACATGGGTATGGCAAGGGTTTTACTAAATAGATTTATCCCGTTTTCTGTGTCCATAATCATGGCATGCACTAGGTTTTAGAATTAGCTGTTTTACATTACTGAAGAACCTGAAGAGGAATTGAAAGGAATAGATTTGATAGCGAGTGGCCAACACGCTATTTAATTAGGAAATAAGTACAGAAGTACAGACATAGAAGTAAGAGAGAAGGAAGGGGGAGAATTTAAACAAAATAAATATGCTGTTGAGCAACAGTCTAAAAAAAGATATATATGTATATATAATAGGAGAAAAAGAAACTTCAGGTCTTAGTTCTGCACAAACAGTTTTTTTGGGGGGGAAGAGAAAAACACCATCACAAACACCCCCTTTTCAAAAACAAACCAAGTGCTATTGGTTTGTATGAAAGTTAATAACTCCATATTCTATAGGAATGGGATGGGTTTCCACCCACCTCACAGAAACCCCACCCAGGGCACCCATAATAACATGAGTAGGATGTTATTTTAAACAACCTACATTAATCTGTTTTAAGTACATTAATTACTTCATTTTACCCTGGGTTTAACTGATCCATCATTACCATATCTGGACAAGAAATCAGCATTTTATGCTTAGCTCCAGACCTGTGTTTAATCTCAAAGGAATAGGGTTGCAGAGTTAAATACCATCGAAGGATGCGGACATTCTTATCCTTCATTTGCTGTAGCCAGCATAAGGGATTATGATCAGTGACTAATGTAAAATGGTTACCCATAAATAGAACTTTAAAGCTTCAATTGCCCATTTAATCGCCAAACATTCCATCTCAATGATGGCATATTTGAGTTCTCTTGGAAATAATTTACGGCGACATAAAGGATAGGATGTTCTTCACTTTGATGGTTTGACATAGTACAGCTCCCAACCCAGTGTCTGAAGCATCTGTGTGAACTTCAAATGGTTGTGAAAATCAGGTGAACATAATATGTGTGATGCACATAAAGCAGCTTTGATGGAATGAAAAGCTTTATCACAAGTCACAGACCATGAAATTTTGATAAGTACAGTTTTCTTTGTTAACTCAGTGAGAGGTGTAGCAATTGTGGAGAAGTCGGGAATGAAATGGCGGTAGTATCCTGCAAGCTCCAAAAAAGATTTTACATCTGTCTTAGTTTGAGGGACAGGACAGTTTGCTACTACCACGACCTTGTCCACTTCAGGGCGAATGATCCCATTACCTAAGATGAAACCCAGATATTTGGCTTCTTGCATAGCTATAGAACATTTAGAAGGGTTGATTGTAAGCCCTGCTGATTTTATAGTTTGTATAAGTTTGCTCAGCTGGACAAGATGGGATGGCCAATCCTTACTATGGACAACTACATCGTCCAAGTAAGCAGAGCAATACTGTAAATGTGGTGCCAATAACTGATCTATGTATCGTTGAAAAGTTGCTGGCGCTCCGTGTAGACCAAAAGGCATATATTTGAACTGAAATAAACCATAAGGGGTACTAAAAGCAGTTTTGTCTTTGGATTCAGGATCTAATGGAATCTGCCAATATCCTTTTGTAAGGTCTAAGGTAGTGATATATTGGGCTTGGCCAATTTGGTCAATAATATCATCTACCCTAGGTATAGGATAGCAGTCGAATTGAGACACCATATTTAGTTTCCTAAAGTCTAAGCAGAGGTGAATTTCTCCTTCCTTTTTGGGGACTATAACCATAGGGGATGACCATGGGCTTACTGAAGGTTCTATGATCCCTAAGGCCAATAATTTATCAATCTCTTGTTTTACCTCTGATCGAAGTTTTTCAGGTAATCTATAAGCTTTTTGTCTTATAGGTGAAGCAGTGGTTTTGATTTGGTGTGTTACATTTATAGCACGCCCTGGTTTAGTAGTAAATACTGTGGAAAATTGATCAAGAAGGTGATCAATATCTTTTGTTGTTCTTTTGTTAAAGCCGGATTAATGATCACCATCTTGTCTTTTTTCCTGTCATTTTCCAATCTTTGATATGCAAGTCTAAGTCAGTATTCTGACTCTCTGTATAGATATAACAACAGGGCTTTGTTGGTTCTGCTCGTTCCTGCATGCTCTAACAAATTGGCATGGTATATTTTGTAAGGGAATATTTTCCTGGGGTTTCAATTTGTATGTGACTGGTCCAGTTTGTTCTAGAATATTGTAGGGACCTTGCCACTTCATTAGTAACTTGTTTTCAGATGATGGTAAGAGAAGCAACACCTTATCCCCCAGTTTAAAAACCTTGTCACATGTTTTTATATCATACAAAGTTTTTTGTTTTACCGTGGCTTCTACAGCATTTTTATGTGCCTGTTGAGTGTACAAAAGTAGTTTTTTCCACATTTTCTTCATATATTCTAAAACATTCACATGTTTGATGTAAAGATCACCTTCCCAAGCTTCCTTTATTACATCTAAAGGTCCATGGAGATTATGGCCATACAACAACTGGAATGGTGAAAATCCAGTGGAGGTCTGAGGGACCTCCCGATAAGCAAATAGGAACAGTGGAAGATAATGATCCCAATATTTCCCTTCATCACCCATAAATTTTCGTAACATGCATTTTAATGTTTGATTAAACCTTTCTACAAGGCCATCTGTTTGTGGATGATAATGGGGTCATTCATATGGCAGTAGCACCAAGCAGTTTATAAAGTTCTGATAGAAAAGCTGCACAAAAAAATTGCTCCTCTGTCTGTTAATATTACTTTTGGTATTCCCAATCTGCTACAATAATCAAGAACCTTTTCAGCTATTTTAGCTGTAGTGATAGTCCGGAGAGGATAAGCCTCCGGATACTTGGTGGCATAGTCACAAATAACCAAGATGAACTTATTTCCTTTAGAACTTTTAGTCAAGGGCCAACAATATCCATTGCTATTCGCTCAAAGGGCTGTGTAACTAGAGGTAAAGGTCTGAGGGTACTTGGTCTTTTTTGTTACCTGGTTAATCTGTTGACATTCTGGGCAACTACGACAGTATTCAGTAACGGAATTATGGATACTGGGCCAATAAAACCATTGTAGGAGCCTAACTAAAGTTCTTTCCCTCCTGCATGACCAGCACTGGGCATATCATGAGAAAGAAATAATAAGTCAGACCTATATTTCTTAGGGACTATTAACTGCTCAGCCTGTTCTTGGGTGGTAGGATGGACACAGATTCTGCACAAAATATTTATTTTGTTACTATAGGGTTTTTGGTTAGATTATCTGATCCTGCTTGTGTAAATATAGAAGTAAGAGAGGTATCTTCTTTTGTTCCTGAGCTATATTGTACATCTATAGTTGGCATCAATTCTACAAGTGTTTCTCTTTTTCCATTGTTTTTGTACTTTGCTTTTTCTGCCTTAGTTTTCCTATTTTTTCCTAACTTCCCAAAGATTTCATCCTGGAAGGAAAAGGTAAATCATTCTGTTCAGGATTAGTAGCAATCTGAGATCTAGTAGCAACTACACTAAATTATGAACATTTACATTCTGACAGGAAGATACTATTTGTGAAAATCTGTCATAATCTTGACCTAAAATAAAAGGAACAGGTAAAGTGAGAACTACCCCCACAGTAACAGTGTCCATAAGTCCATTTATAACAATTGGTACTGCAGTTGTTGGATATTGATGAATGTCTCCATGAATACAAATTATACCTGTTGTGGAAACAGGATTTGTCAAATGAACCAAATCTGCTCAAATGAGGCTTTGTTTGCTGCCAGAGTCTACAAGTCCATCAACAGTTTGTCCATTAACCTGTACAGGAATAACAAAGTTACCCAAGTCTATAGAAGCAAAATAGGCCGGCTCCTTTCTTATTTTAGGACATAACCGGGCAATATGTCCCAAGCCATGACAATAATGACATTTTATTGTAGTTTCTTTTTGTTTAACAGGAACAGTCATATTTTCTCTTTAACACTCCGATGTTATGATTAGTTGGAAAGAAAGGTCTTCGTGTTGTTGTAGTAGTAGGTCTAGTAACAGGTTACTGTCTGTCCTTTGAAATCCTTTCCGCAGGGTCTGTCGGGCGGCAAGAAAATCCTCAGCCAGCGTGATGGCAAGATCTGCATTATCTGGATTATGTTCCTGATCCATAGCTGTACATCAGCGGCATAATCTGTATGAACTGTTCCAAGATAAACACATCCATGACGGCTTTCACTGTCTTCCCTCTGGTTGGATCCACTTGCCACAGAGGTCTTGGAGTCTGGGTGTATGTTTCTCGAGGTGGAATATGAGACACATGTTTTAAAGATCTGAATCTTTGCCTATAGGTTTCTGAATTGATATCGAAACATTTCAGAATCTCCTGTTTAACTGCGGTATAGTCATTAACAGAAGCACTGTCCATGTTGGTATAAGCTAATTGTGCTTTTCCTGTTAAATAAGGGGCAAGATGAACCACCCATTGTGTTGGAGGCCAATTGCATGCTTGTGCTACCCATTCAAATGTTGTTAGATAGGACTCAATATCATCTGATAGTGTCATTTTAGTTAGTTTATGTCCTTGGAGTGGTTTGAGCCCCTGTCCTGCCCCTAATGTCTGTAACAATTGTATGGTGTCTGCCCACCTCTGGCCCTGTCTTCTGCATTCCTGCTCGTTCCTGGTAATCCCGATCTCTTTGTCTGTCCTGCTTCACTTGCCTTAGTGCCAACCAGCGTAATAGCTCCCGTAAGTCATCTGGGGTACACTATCAGGTCGCTCCTGGCTCCTTCATATTTACGGCCTGCATACAAATGGTAAGTTCCTCAATGTCATCAGGGACCATACCCATTTTACTCTTAGGTCTAACAACAGGAGGAAGTCCTGACAACAGTGGTTCCCAGTTAAGAGTGTCTGGCTTCTTGTTACAGCTCCAGATGACTCCTCCATTTTATGGGCCATGTACCTGCTGTCTCAAATTTAAGTCAGAGATACTGAAAAACAGTATCTACTTCTGGGATTTTTAGTGTGAATCACCAGAGTACCCCACTCCTGGTACCAATTTTTTTGTGGGTTGTAAGAAAAGACTTTTACAAGAGACAGCATAAGTGGTACAACATACCTTGAATAGGTATGATTTTTATTCAAAAAGAAATAAATTTGAAATAATAAAAGTTAAAGACTCACTTTGTTCAAAGTAAAGAAAACAAATACAAAAAGCACAGGTTTGGCATGAACAATTAGAGCTATTCTACCAACATCAGACTGTGCCTGACCTCTCAGAGATCTCTCTGGGAGAACCAAACAGGTCCTCTCCCAATGACTATCTCAATTACAACATCAATTCTGCCTTGATATAGACTGTGATCCTACCCACAAATTGAAACTCCACCTATCAATTAATACAAATACTGAATTTATACATATAATTCCAAGTACTAATTTCCTTTTACATACAATCTGATTCTCCTATATGAATAATCAATATAAACCATTATGTTTATTTTAAACATTGGATCTTGAGTAATTTATTCCTTAATTATGTGAATATGAGCTGTATTAGGCAACGGTCCGCCACTTAAATAGAAGAAGGGGTTTGGCTATGTATAAAATGACCAAGATGTGCCGCTTACTCCTCCTCCTATAGAACACACCTGGAGAGTCAGAAGGTTTCTTCATGCAGATACAGGGTTACCTAGCTAACAGGACTTGGCTCACAAAGAACAGTAATGTATTTCAACTTCCTTAATTCATGTACTCACAACACAGAATGTACAAATGTGCACGGAAATACTACTGTGCTGTTTGAGATGCATAAATAAACAAAATGAAGCTCAGTGGAGCCATTTGTCTTGTAAGTCAGCTGTGCTCACTAAGGAGTTAACCTTTCTTTTCTTTCCCAGACTAAACAATCTTAAGGGAGCTCATACTTTTATCATAGGGACGCAGGATAGACACAAGATAAAATATGAGTATGGGATTATGAGCTTGTTAGCTTGCTCTGTGTCACCCGTTTTCCTAGACTTTTCAGAATGCACTGAAAAAAATGCCATACATTCATATTATTTCTTTTAGCTTCCCACATGGGTATGGCAAGGGTTTTACTAAATAGATTTATCCCGTTTTCTGTGTCCATAATCATGGAATGCACTAGGTTTTAGAATTAGCTGTTTTACATTACTGAAGAACCTGAAGAGGAATTGAAAGGAATAGATTTGATAGCGAGTGGCCAACATGCTATTTAATTAGGAAATAAGTACAGAAGTACAGACATAGAAGTAAGAGAGAAGGAAGGGGGAGAATTTAAACAAAATAAATATGCTGTTGCGTAACAGTCTAAAAAAAATATATATATAATAGAAGAAAAAGAAACTTCAGGTCTTAGTTCTGCACAGTTTTTTTGGGGGAAGAGAAAACACTATCACAATGTCCCTTGTTGCAAAAAAGCATGGTGGAAAGGCTTATGGTGCAAGGTGCCCACAAGTCGGGGTAAGGCAATACTACTGGCAAAAACAGTCCCATTCAAACTAATCCAAGAAATTTGAGATCCTAATGGTTGTTATATTCTGCTTCATGGAATGCTTGAGTCCTACCCAGTATTAGTGGGTACAATTTATGGCCCAATTGCTGATTCCTCCCAGTTTTCACCCACTTAATGAATCTGCTTATTACTAATCCCCAAACTAACGATACTTGTTGGTGATTGAATATTACCTCCCAACTGGATCTAGATAGATCAGATAGAGAAGGTGTGGTCTCATCCTCAGCCCAAAGGGCTCTGAAGGATCTTCTTAGTGGTACTGGTCTTTGGATGTCTGAAGAATGTTAAATCCTGTGAAAAACAATTTACTTTCTATTCTCTCCCCATGGTTCCTATTCCATATAGATTACTTTTTAATAAGCTCTTTTGCCTTCCTGATGTACTGGATGCGTCCCATATCCCAGGGTTTTATCTGACCATTCCTCCATCAGCTTCACATACCTACTAGGCCCAGGGATTAAGCATGATTCTATATGGTGCCTAAACAATTAATTGCTTCAAAAACCAGACTCCTTAGCACATATTAAAGAGTTTATATCTAATTTCCTTGAAGTAAATACAGGATCAGTTAGCAAAGTAGATATTGTTTGGGCAGTCTTAAAGTGCGTTAAGGGGTGAATGTATCCGAATGGCTGTGAATAACTCACAGCAAGTCAAGGCACACCTGATAGCTGTACTTCATTCCTTTCATTCCCTAGAATGGCACCTTACACAGTGATCTTTGGACACCGTAAGGGTTCAGTTACATCAACTCCAGGCACAGTATGCTGAGTTAATGGCTCAAAAAGTTCAGTTATCCTTGCACCGTATCAAACTCAAATATTTAGATTCAGGTGAAAGAGCAGGCAAATTGCTTGCACTTAGACTCAAGCAAGCTGAAGCCTCACAATTTATGCCGGGTATATGTATTACAAAGGGAAGCCCAGTGTGTGCCAACCCCCAAGACATAGCTGAAGCTTTCAAGGAATATTACCAAAAGCTTTATAATGTTGACCCCTCCATGCAGACATCCAGCGAAGACATAGAACACTATCTTGACTCAGTTACCCTCCCTAAACTTTCTCCAGATGAAACAGCTTTTTTAAGCACTTGCATTGCAATAGCAGAAATACAAAACGCCATTGAACAACTACCGTCAGACAAATCTCTGGGCCCTGATGGCATATCTAACAACTTACTGTATATAAGAAATGCCTGTCCATCCTTGCCCCAGTGCTTGAAGAGGTCTTTAACTATTGGTATGTGAATGGATTTTCTGACCCTGGTTTCTAGGAAGCTCTCATAACTCTAATACCAAAACCAGAGAAGGACTTGTTATTTTGAAAACTACTGTCCTGCTCTCCTTATTAAACTCAGACATAAAATCTTGGCTAAGATTTTGGCGAACAGGATTGCACCTACTATGGGAGGCCTAATAAGTTCAGAACAAGTGGAGTGCATGGTGGGAAGATCCTCTGGAGATCATATGAGAAAATTATTGCACCTCATCTCGGCATCCAGGGACCCAGGCACACCAGCTGCCCTTGTGTTCCTGGATGCTGAGAAGGCATTTGACCATGTCTCCTGGGATTTCCTTTTTGCTACCCTAGCTCAGCTTGGGTTGCCTGGTAAGTTTATCCAATGGGTACGACTCTTATATGCCTCCCCATCAGCTCGTTTTTGGTGCAATGGGATACTATCAAACCCTATACTACTGCTTTGTGGCACCAGACAAGGATGCCCGTTATCCCCTCTGCTTTTTAATTTTTATTTAGATCCACTTAATTATAAATTATTATCTTCTCAAGAAATAATGGGAATTAAAATTGGACACCACAGGTATACTATCTCTGCTTACACAGATGATTTGTTGTTGCATGTAGAAAACCCCAAACTTCCATCCCAGCTTTATTAATGGAAATTGAAGCATTCTCTAAAATATCCTACTATAGGTTAAATAGATCCAAGACCAAAGTATACCCCTGAATAGTGGAATAACCCAGGCTGATCTAGTAGCCCACCAGCTCTCACAGGAAGCAAAATCCCATACATATTTGGGTATTGTGGTGACACAGGACACGTCTACAATGATAAAGGAAAATCTTTCCAAATTATTAAAAAACTCTTTATTCGGCTTTGGGTAGGTGGGGTTCCCTTCCACTCTCCTTCTGGGGAAGACTCAGCTCAGTTAAGATGAATATACTCCCTCGTATACTCTATCCAGTGGGTATGTTTCCTGCCCAAAAGCTGGTTTATTAAACTCCAGAAACCAGTAAATGTTTTTATATGGAATAGGAAAGGATTTTGCTTGGCCTATTTCAAACTCACGGCACCTAAAAATAGGAGTGGCCTGGCAGCTCCTTCCTTCTTTACATATTATGGAGCATTCCATGTTAGTAAGCTAGCTTATTGGACCCAGGGTTCAGAACCCTCTATTATATTGAACTACTCTCTGCTATGGCTTGAGATAGAAAAATGTCTAGCCTCACAATACTCATGTTCGTTGTCCACTCTATTATATGTTACTCCCTCAAATTTGCCAAAATCACTCAAAAGCTGGCATAAATCCTTAGAACAGCTCCTTACATACAATTGCCACTTTAGAATAGATAATAAACCAATACAGCCCTCCTTTTGGCCAGTGATTAAATATTCTAAACTAGTGGATTACATTAAAGATGGAAAACTGGTTCCTTTTGGTGAATACCAGTCTAGCCATAGGGTGTCAGGTGCTTGTAGATCTAAGTTTATTCAGGTTAAAAAAGCTGCTCATTCCTTCGTAGGGAATGTACCTTTAACTCCCTCTATCACTGAATTGCCCCCAGTTTTGCAAATAGCAAGACAATCACGTGCAGTTTCCTCAGTATATAAAAGCTGCAGGGATTACATCCTGCTCTCCCTACAGGTGTGTGTTATTACTGGAAACAGGCACAACAAGTACCTGCTGATCCTGACAGGTGGAGAAGGCTTTGGCAAAATACGTATAAGTATATTAAACAAGACAGACTCCATCAAGTTCACTTTAGCATCATGCACAATATATATCTTACTCAGGTGAAACCAAATAGAATGGGTCTTCGCCCGCTTCAAGATGTGCACTGTGTGAAATAGAAGATGGTACCCTACTAATATGCTGTGGACCTGTTCTAAGGTACAGTTTTTGGCAATCCATTAGAGGTCTTTTAGACTCCTTACTGAGTTTGGACACATTGTTCACCTCTGAATGCTGTCTCATATACTATTTTCCCACTCAAACGCCTAAGATTAGGAAAGCTCATCTTGCATTGATAACTGCTACTGCCAAATTGCTCATTATGAAATATTGGAAAGAAGTTTTTCTTCCTACAATCACTGAATGGTTTAGAGAAGTATTTTTGACTCAACAACTGGAAAAGCACATTGCATGCATGACAGATAGGCTTACGAGTATCAGAATATTTTGGGATGTTAGAAGCCTTACTTTCCATATGGAAACCATAATCCATCTATTATCTTTTTAGTAACCTGCAGCTCTTACATTCCAAATTTGCTTATGATTTAATACTGATACCAATGTATAGCTGCTATTATGTGTAAGGAAATGCTTGGTATAGTGGGTATAGAGGAGGAGAGGTGTGGTATGTGTATAATTGTTGTATGTCTTTTGTGTTAACCTGTCTGTAATTCCTTCCCTCTCTGTATGACAATATGCAGTCTTTCTGAACTGTCTTGTTCACCTGAATTGTATGTATGACTGCTTTACAGTATAAAGGGAAAACAAAAAGTAAAAATAAAGTATAATTAATTAAAATACAAAACAATGGTCAAGCTTACCAAATGGAAATGACAAGTAGGGGAGGGGGCCCATAGTTGAAAGCAGAGTGAAATAAGGAGGAAGAGGGAATGATTAGATATAGCAAAGAAAAAAGTATACTGAAGGATGTATAGGGTAGGGAGAAGGGAAGACAGACAGGTATCAAGGAGCAGTGAGAGAGCTTATGCATAGCAGGTACAATCGTCATGCAAGGACTGCCCAAGAAGAGTTTTGAATTTCATGAGGACTGACAAAGGAATTAAATTTAAGGAAGTTTTGTAAATTGTTCCATATGGTAGGAAGAGCATTGCTTATTGAGTGGGAACCATGATGAGTTCTGATTCAAGGTCTTTCTTATGAGATGAAGGAGTATTTTCTAGTGAGCAGCTCCACTAGCTTTGGTCAATAACTTGCAAATGTATTCAGGAAGTTTATTAGTTAACGCTCTGTAGGTCCAGATAGCTGCATTTTTCAATCGTCTAATTTTAAGTGAATGCCAAACCATCATGGCATAAAGGAGCAGTGATGTATATTGAAGGATGCACCAATAATAAACCTTAAGGCCCTGTGATACGGGTGTCCAGTGTGGCCAATGCAGTGCTAGGGCCATGACTATAACTAATGTCTGTGTAATCTATAAGTGGCAGGAATGTTGATTGCACCAAAGACTTTGGCATCTTACATGAGCAAGTGCTTAATTTGGAAAAGGTGCCCAATCTCTGCTTGAGCTTTTTGATAACTCCTCAATGTGTACTAAGAAGGAGACTTTTCTATTTATCCAGATACCCAAGTATTTAAATCTGTCTACTGGTTCCAAGGATTTCCCCAAAAGCATGGTGATCTGCATCAGGGCCCCATCCCATAGGAGGAGAGGAGGTTGGCTGAGCTTGGTGAGAGGAACATGGATTTTGTTTTTTAGCATTAAGTAGTAACTTCTGATTCAGTAGATTATGCTGCAGTGTAATAAATTCATGTTGCAGTGAGACACAAGTTTGCTCAAGGGTGGGCTTTGAGACATAGACCATGGTATCATCTGCAAACAAATTTACAGATGCATTCTTTATACCAGTATTGAGGTTGTTGATATATATCGCAAAGAGAAGCAGGTTCAGAATAGACCCTTGGGGAACTCCCTCAACATTAATTCGAGTGGAGAGAGGTTGCCTTGTACTGTAACTTGCTGTTGCTATCCAGTTAAATAACACTGAAACCAAGCCAGGGCTGCATTGTCAAGTTCAATGTTATGCAATTCAGTTAGAAGAAGATTGTGGTCGACTGTACTGAAGGCCTTGCTTAGGTCCAGGAATACAGCCCCCACATGTTTTTTGGCATCAAGTATCAAGTGCCACTCATTGGTGACACTGGCTAATGCAGTTACAGTGCTAAGATTTGGTCGAAATCCAGATTGTATAGGGTTAAGTTTATTTTGAGGCCAAGGTAGTTCTGCATTGAGAATTGAAAATTTGTTCTAGAAGTTTGGAAAGGGAGGATAGAATAGAAATGGGCCTATAATTATTGAGGTCTGGGGCCCTGATTTGAAGAGGTGGGACGATATGGGCAAATTTCCAAAGTCCAGGACAGGTGCTATGAGAGAGATAAATTAAACAAATGGGTTATAGGGCAGTGAGTATCCGATATTTCAGTTTCAGAAAAAAGGGAACAATGAGGACCGCACTAGCACTTTTTTTAACATCGATGCTTGTCATGGTCTGCTGGGTCCAGAAAGGTCTGATTAGTCTTATCAGGAGAACAGCATTGTAAGCATAGATTGCTGGCTGGAGAGCGGTCAAAGGCCAGATCAGCTGTTGCAAACTGATTGTTGAGGAGGTCCAATATTTAGGACTTGTCATAGGTAGTAACATCGCAGTAGTAATCTTTGCAGGGAGGGAAGGGGGAAGATGATGCCCTTCAATAGCTCTAAGAGTAGAGTAGGATTTGGTGAGGTATCTAATTTTGACTTGAAGAAATTAGATTTTTCATCCCTAACTAATTTAATACACTGGTTCCTGACTGTCCTGAAGGCAGCCCAGTCGGAGGGTAACTTGACTTACGGCACTCTTCTGGAGGAAGTACCTGTGACAGAGGGCAGATTTGAGTTTGTCTCTGAATCAAGAGCAGGACATATTCATAGTTCTAATTTTGGTCAGGAGGCATGTTTGTTTATTACTTTGAGTACAAGCTGCTGGAATATGTCATAGGCTGCTGACACAGTTTTCACAAGATAGAAGTCTTGACACCTTATGTAATAAAGGTCCTTTAAAAAGGTGTCACTATTCCATGACGGCCCTACCAGCGAGTGGTTAGTTTTCCACTTGTGTCGCCAGTGACCGGGTTTGGGAATGGACCTGGGGAGCCAGAAGGCCAGCAAAGGTAGAAGGACAGAGTGCCCACATGGCTGCTCTCCTTCTCCGGGGGGGAGGGCTTGGTGCATGTCTGGTGCTTAGAGACTCCTGTGGGAGGCTGGGGGTAGCACGAGCTGCCAATACCTAGTTCCAGAGGCGTGGGGCAGACGTAGGCATCAGTGCACATCCCCACCCCTGGGGCAAGCCCACAAAATAGCTCACAGGCTGCCATTGATGATGCATGCCTGGCACTAGGACCTTAATAGACTCAGCCGCGTCTACCAACCTATCCCAGTTCCACTGAACTATCCAGTCCAGAACCCCACACTGGGAGAAAGGGAGGCCTCACTTTTCCCATAAGAGATGGAATGGCTCAGGCATCGGCCCCACCTTGAGGAGTAAGTTGGGGGTATCAGTCAGGGATGGCTCAGACCAGGTACGGGTATACAGGATGGAGCAGAGGGTTAGGTGGCTCATGGGGAAAAAGATAAAACAAATAAATAAAGTGCCACTATTGAACTTCCTTCAGTTTCTTTTGTACATATAAGTAGAGGTGGAGGATATTTGGGGAGCTGTATGCAAACACGCTATAGTACAATGATCATTTAGATCTTTAAAGAACACAGTAGAGTGGGAAATGTTATGAAGTTTGTTTACCAGGATAAGTTCGAAGAATGAGCTATGAGCATGATTTTTATTGTTAGGGTGGGTTGGTTCTGATACAAGCTAGGAAAGTTTGTATTTATCACAAAGCTCTTTTAAATGAGTGGAACGTGGGGACAACCAGTCAAGATTTAAGTCACCCCTGATAATCACTTCCAAAGAGAGTCTGCCCAACAGGTGGTGTAAAGGATTTATCACCTCGAGTCCCCCTAATGGAGGTCGATAGCATCCAGTAACAATTAATTTCTCAGATGGAGATAGCTTAATCCTCAGAGAAAGACATTCAAATTGTTTGGGGAACGAGGTGGATTCAATTAGGAAGTCAGTTAATTTGACATGGACATAGAGTACTACCCCCCCACCCCTGCCGAGTGTCTATCCACTCTAAAAACATTATAGAAGGAGAGATTTATTACATGGTTCTGTATCACTCATTTAAGCCAGGATTCTGATATGACCAGCCCATCAGGCTTGATGTGGCAGGTCCAGGCTTGGACAGAGTAAACATTTTTGAGAAAACTACATGCATTGGTGTGTTTAAAGCTTATAACTTTTAGGTTTGGTAAATCAGTGGGGGATGTGATGGTCTGAAAGGATCATGGGTTCAGTTCAATGTTACCAGAGCATATTAACAGAAAGAAAAGTTGTTTTAAGGAGTTGAGTAGTAATTTGAGGAGCACACCTTTCTCTTTTAGTTGTGAATGAGATGGAGGGATACTATTTAGAGATGATTTGATGACCAGTGATAGGGGATACAAGAAGGAGGGCTCTGATGGCAAATGTAAGATGGTGGGCGGGGTTCCTGAAGAGGTTGGATGGTCTTTGCAGAAGATGCTATACTTGTCTGACAATTTGTGCTAGAGAGGGATGAGTAATGACATAGGATAAAGGTGCTGAAAGCAGCAGTCTGAGCCTGTTTGTCTATGGTGGGGTCCTGCATGAGATTAATGTTACAAAGAAACAGTATACAGCTGAACAGTGAGAGCTGCAATCTAAATGCCAGTAGTGACATTATGCCACCACAGGAAAGAGAGAACAGAGAACTTCAGTTAATTCCTGAGATAGTTAAAAGGCAGGGTACAGTAAGCCTTAAGGAGTTGTTTAATGTAATGTAGCCAATAGGAAAGTAGAGTAGCACAAGGGGTGTGCCTTAACTGTATTTAATAGAGGCTGAGGCTGAGGGTGGGAGGGCTGAAAATCTTTCCCAGATAGTGCTCACTCTCTCCAGGAACACTGAGCCTGAGCGCAGGGCAAAAGCCGCACAGCAAGCCTAGGGAAGAAAGCTACCAAACCTGGGATCCAAGGCCAGTAATCCAATTGGTCAAGCACACAGCACCAACCAATCAGGAGTGGCCGCTTCAAAGACAGTCCAACCGCAACACTCCAGCTTGAAGGTGCTGTCGCTTAGTTGAGCTGGAGGACAAATGGTCTGTACCTGAGCAGAAGCTCTTATGGCAGCTTTGGAAGAAGGAGAGGCAGGCAAGATGGGTGGCAGCCAGAGAGAGCACCAAGCCACACAGTCACATGAGAGCTCCCGCCTGGTCATGGGCTGAGGGTCCTATGGGGAGAAACAGAAAAAGAAGTTAAATAATCAGGCTCAGGCAAAGTAGGAGCTTACAGAACAGAGACAGGGAGGGACAATGGGGGGGGGGAGTGAACGAGGCACCAAGGTCACAAATGGTGGGTGGGGCAGGAGAAGGATTGAAAAAGGCAGGAATCACTAAATTGAGATGCTAAATTGCTATTATTGGCGAGGGAAGGCACAAGGTAGAATTCTATGGAAGAAAAACAGATGTCTAGAAATATGCAAAAAAGAGCTATAATCAGTAGGACAGAGAGGAGCTGTGATCAGTAAGACAGAGAGGAGTGGGATGGTTTCCGAGCAGAGGCAGGGAATAAAAGAAGGAATACTGAGGAAAGAGAGAGAGGAAGGCATGAGGAGACTATCCATGGTGGATGGCCAGGGCAAAGAGTTACCAGAGTATTGAGACTAGTAGAGAGTACACGAAGAAGTAAAGAATCATTTGGGAAATATGATAGGGTAGGCAGAGCAGTCTAGCAGATAACAAACGGGTTCAATGAAACAATTAGCAAATATGGAATTTAGCCATGCTGCACTAAACTGTAAAAGGAACAATGCAATAATCTATAGAATGGAGCACCAAGAAATTAAAAGAACAGACAAATAAAATTGCATTAGTAAAAATGAACAAGTTATAATATCAGCAGCCAAATACTAACAGGACAATAATATCAGCTGAAAATCTTCCCCAGATAGTGCTCACTCTCCCCGGGAACAGTGAGCCTGAGCACAGGACAAAAGCTGCACAGTAAGCCTCTGGAAGAGAGCTACCAGAGCCAGGATCCAAGGCCAGTAATCCAAATGGTTGAGCACACAGCACCCACAAATCAGGAGCAGCCAATTCAAAGATAGTCCAATCGCGACACTCTGGCTTGAAGGCACCATGTTTGAAGTTGGAGCCTGGAGGAGAAACAGTCTGTACCTGAGCAGAAGTTTGGCAGCAGCTTCAGGAAGACAGAGAGGCAGGTGAGATGGGTGGTGGCCAGAGAAGCGCTGAGCTGCACCATCACAGTATTGCTCCCACCTGGTCACGTGCTGAGGGTCCTGAGCAGAAGTTTGTTGGCACTTTGGAAATAAGAAGAGGCAGGCAAGATGGGCAGCAGCCAGAGAGAAGCACCAAGTCATACCATCACAGGAGAGCTCCCACCCGGTCACAGGCTGAGGTCCTGAGCAGAAGTTTGGTAGCAGCTTTTGGAAGAAGGAGAGGCAGGCAAGATGGGTGGCGCACTCAACCAGTAAGGCCTAATGAGAATAAAGTAAACAGAAAGTATAGCCTTCTTTCAGTAGTACGCCTTCTTCCTCCCCCCACAATTTCTGCAACTATTCAAGGGACTTGCCCCCCACCCCCGGTTTGATGTTGAAGTATCTTCCCCAAGTTGATTCTACTTGGAGTAAAGATAGGAGACTCCTGCAGGGGGAGATGTTTCCAATGATTCCCCATGAACCAGTATCGTAAGAGCCTCCCTCCATCTAATGTTTGGTCTGGGTGGAAGGCATAAAACTTCTGAGAGAGAGCTGCCAGTCACTAACAGTGAGAAAACTATTGAGCCCTTGCAGAGCCCACACTGAGCTCATAAGCAAAACTGTTGCATCCTTTTTGAAAAGCCACAGAGCTCCTCCCCTTACAGATTGCATAACATGCTCACACCAACCAGATTACTAAACCAGCAGTACATCAGCATAAAGTCAACTGACTAAGGGCATAGGGATTCTGCGTGTTTATTTTCCTTTGCTATTTGTCATGCTATATTCAATTTTTGAATGATTTATAATGTTGGTTGGTCATCACTAATAGGGTGCCTGCATCTCAGAAATGCAATGCTCCTACACACTTTATGTGAGCATATGATCTGCCAGAGCCAGGCTTACTGCTTACACTTAATCTGTTATACTGTACCATGTACTCTGTCACATTATGTGTGCTGTTTCAGTCAAAAATTGCTATATTGTTTTTGGCAAATTGTGAAGCAAGGCTGTGATCAAACCCTATACATGTGATAATGGAAATATAAATACTTCTAATAGAAGTAAACACTGGATTGTCTGGACTATCAGCAGCAGTAGCTTAAGGAGGACTGGGGAATCCAGGACTGCAGGATGTTATATTTCAACCCTGTAGCTTTGATTTTGCATAAATGCATATGGTACAAAGCACTTATGAAGGCTCAGCAAAGCTTGCCCCCAGCATTCCTTTAGCCTCAGGGTGTTCTTTTGTCCCGATGCTTGAGCTTTCCTTATTGGAGGAGATTTTCACTTTATCCTCTTTTTATTTTATACCTTTCCCTGCCTTTAGGATGCCAAATATTAAAGAAAGCATACTTTATGTCAATATAACTTACAGCCAAGCATATTTAATATAGTTTTGGACCATTTCTCTTAAATAGTTTAAACATCCACCCTTGCACTCATCCCTCTAGTTTCATGCTCCAGCCCATCTGGCCAATGTGAGCATTTCAATTAAGACCCACTGGTCAAGGCAGAACCAATGCCATTTTGAGTCTTTTACTCATTATGTAACAGGGTGTGTAAAGTGGGTGGCTCACTCCATAATGTCAATGGTAGGCAGCTACAGGCAGGCAGCTCAGCTGAGTGACAATGAGTTCTTAACTCCGGTCAGAGATATCAATGTCCCCTCAGCCGAACATTCAAATGATAAGTCTCTTATAACTGGGATGGGGGTGTAATGGACTTCTGCAGAAAAATAGGTGTGTCTGAGTACACTGTCCCAGGTCAGACATCTGAGGAAAAGGAGTCACCACCATCTTATACCCTCCACCAAATAGACTTTACAGATATGGCACCTTGACTGTTCCTCATGGTTTGGCAGTAAGCTGCTCCAAGCTGCAAGACTAAGGAAGGGTGTTGGGGCCTGATTTAACCATATGTGCAAAATAGTCTGTCCAGGGGAACACAAGGAGAAGAATAAGATTACTTACAGTTTTCAGTGTTGTTTGTTGTGAGAGAGTGCAGAGAATGTTGACCGAGTTGCAGGTAATTTGTAGGGTTTAGGAGAGGTGTTGCAGAGTTCTTGTGGCTTTCAGGGAGTCTGATGCTAATCTGCTGTAAGCATTGGATCACAGGAATCAGGACTGCATTGTGTCACACTTGCTGCTGGTTGTCCAAACTATTTGGAGTACACCCTAATATCTCACATTGTGGAAACTGCTGATCATTGCTCTGCTACCTTCATTTGTTGCCTCCTGACTGTGTTCAATTTGCTGGTCTGTTATCTCTGCACCTTAGGAGGAGCATTAGAGCCCTCCTCTAAAATAATGCAGTGTTCTTGCATGAGGGATGAGCCCCTTCTGTTGTGGCATATGTTTGGGTACCCTCCTCCAGAAAATGTTCATCTTGCCTGGGTAGGTAGTTTGAAATGTTATTTGTTTGGCTTTGAGTACCTTAATCAATGGAAGGTATTGAAGTTATTTTTTAACTACATCCACAGGATAGTCTTCATTGAAGTATAATCTGGCTCCATTGTATTTGATTTCTTTCTTTTGCCATGCCCTCCTGAGGACCTCCTCCTTGGTTTGGTAACTGGCAAACTTCATGAGGATTGGTCTTGGATGCTCTCCCAGGTCCATTGGCTTTGGCAAAAGGGCCCAGTGGGCTCATATGATCCTGCTGTTCATAGCAGGTGGTAGATCCAGCACCTCTTTCAGTCAGTCAATGGACAGACCAACGGGGGTAGTTATTTATGTAAATTATAAACTTAATGCCACTGAAACCCTTTCATTATCCAAGCCCAAGGAGTTTGAACTTGTGTCACTAAAGATCCTGCTAGCCTCCTCTGAGGCTTTCAATATCATGGGATGCTACAAGCCACCATCAGGGGACACTGAACTTTTATCAACCATTAGGGATTTTATTATAGCCAACACTGATGAAACTATTATGCTTGGTGATCTGAATCTAGATTGGTTTATGCCTAGGCAAATTTGCTGAAGGATTTATGCTATTAACTCAGTGTCATGCAGCTTATTAAGCCAAACAGGATTAGCGAGGATAACAGGATAACAGCACCATTCTTGATGTTATCCTTACAAACTATCCCCACAAAATCTCTTGCACAGCATGCTTTCATAAAGATTTAAATGACCATAATATTGTCATCCGTACTTGTATCCAAGAAAAGCTTTCTCACTGCTCCAAATCTGTTACAAGATGAAGTTTCTGAAAATTTAACATTGACAGTTACTTATCTGACCTCAGTGTGTAAACTGTCAAAGTCTATATCTAGCCACCTCAGTGGATGAAAGCTTTGATATTCTGAATGCAAACCTGTCAATACTAGCCAATAAACATGCTCTATTGATAAGGTGCTGGGTAAGAAAGGTTACACACCCCTGGTTTACTTCAGAGCTGAAAACTGCCATTACCCACCATGATAAATTATGGGCAAGGGCAAAACATATCAAATCCCCTGCTCATCGGCAGGCATTCAGATCTTCAAGAAATGCATGTGTTAAGCTCATTATATCAGCCAAAGCCAATTATTATGTAGAAACACTGGAGGACTCTAAAGGTAATCCATCCAAAATATGGCAGACAAATCAGTAGAAGGCAATAAAACACCCCTTTCCAGTCACGTAAAAATTACAATGGATGGTATAGAGACTTCCAACCCAGGCACTATCCTGGAGAAATTGAATGCCCACTTTGTCACAGCAGGCTTTGCATTTGACTCTTCCCCGGACATTAGGCTGGTTGGTTGCCCCACACCAACAGATGCTCCCTAGGGCCTGAGGCCTCAAGATTCCTTCCGGCTTTCTCCAGCAACCTATAAACAAGTTGAAGATCAGTTAAATAAGCTAGACACTAAAAAGAGTGCTGGTGTTGATGGGAATGACTCCATATTCCTAAAAACTAGGAGTCACCTGCTGACTGTGCCAATTCTGATCTTTAATCAGTCAATATCTGCTGCCACAGTTCCTCATGCTGGAAAACAGCCTTTTATTGCTGCTTAAGTCAGGTGACCCATATGATCCCAATAATTACAGACCCATATCTATGCTACCAGTTGTGTCCTAACATCTTGAAAAATTGTTAATGACTTAAAGGTGTTCCTGGAAATTTTAATAGTTAACCCATTGCAATCTGGGTTCATACAGAACCACAGTACTGTCTCAGCTCTGACCAAAGTCTCTAATGACTGGTTCGCTGCCCTAGATGCCAAGCAGTCCACGGATGCCGTCTTTCTAGATTTAAGCAAGGCATTCAACACTGTTGATTACAATCTCCTTCTTCAGTGCCTTAGGAATACAGGTATGAACAGCTCCTTTGTAAACTGGTTTTCCAGCTACCTTAAAAGTAGATTGCAACACATTAAAGCTGATGGGCTCCTCTCTGGCCCCTTGCCAGTCAGTACAGAAGTACCCAAAAGGTCCATCCTAGGACCCCTACTCTATTTATATTAACTCCCTGGATAACAACATCCACAAATCTAAGTTACATATTTTTACAGATCATACCATGTTGTACACATCCAAAGCAACTATGAATGAAGTATGTGCTGAGTTGCAATCAGACTTTAATCAACTGCAGCACCATATAATCAGCTCCAAATTATTGCTGAATTCAAAGAAAACAAAGTGATGTATTTTACTCCTCTCAATGCCTTAGTAACCCTGAGTAACCCGATGGCACCAGCACCCATTACAACTATCCTGAGATTCATTGGAGGCTGGGATAAATTTAGATATTTGGGAATCAAACTTGACAGCAAACTAGCATTTGTTAGGAACAAAACACTTTCTGGCAGACATAAGATGTAGACTGGTACAAGCCACCTTTCTTCAACTACTAGACTATGGGGACATCATATACAACTGTAGCACAGCTACTAACTTGCACAGACTTGACATACTTTTTCACTGTGCCTTACAGTTTATAACAAATGCACCTTTCAGGATACACCATTGTAACCTCTATCAGTCAGTAGCATGGACATCTCTCGCCACAAGACTGGTGCTCCATATTGGCACATGGACCCTGAAAATTTTGTGGCACAAACTCTAACTATGCATCTCTTCACTCATTCATACTGTAGGTCACACAGTACTTATTCGTTAAGAAAGTACGACTATATCCTACTAGATGTTGCCAGAGTACACACGTCACAAGGTAGAGGGGCAGTTAGCTTTTCTATCCTTTCACGGTGGAATAACATCCAGTCTATGCTTAGACTATCTGACTTTGTCTCTTTAAAAGTATTTAAGACTCTGGTCCAGCAAATTTTCAAGGAAATTTGCCATTGTCATAATGGCTAGCAATCTGTCCCGCAATGTCACAGTTGAATACTATTTGATCTTGTGTCTTTAAAAGTATTTAAGACTTTGGCCAGCAAGTACTTCAAGGAAATTTGCCATTGTCAAAATTGCCAGCAAGCTGTCCTGTAATGTCACAGCTGAATACTTGGTACTTAGTTTCCCTGCAACATCATAGTTGAATACTTAAACACTTAGTACTCCTATACCCATGTACCCACCCCCTATGTTTCCTCTGGCCAAATGGTGCTTGGAATGGTTACATCATTTCATAGTTATTTACAAGTCTGCTTGCATGAGACTACATGATTTGCCACATATCAGTGGTACTCTATGACTCGGTCTGGTCCCATATAAGTAACACAACTTTCTTAAACTGGTTCATTGTTGTGCTTTCCACCACTACAGGCAAACAGTTCCAAACACTGACCACTCTCTTACTAAACCAGTGGGTTGTTTTCTGCATTCTCGATGTTTCTCCTTTTAATTGGTTCCTATGCGATCTGGTTTGTTTATTAGTTTTCCATAGTTAACCTTGTGGTGATCCTTAAACTTTCTTTATGGATTACGCCAATACATAGCACATGTCACATCTTATTTCCTTAATTTAGTGAATAGAGGCCAGATCATTTAACCTTTTATTATATGGCACGTCTTTCAAATTTTTGACCTTTTTAGTTATTCTTCTCTGTGCATCTTTAATTAATTTATTATTTGTCATGCTTTAAAATGAAATTAAAGGGGTTCAGTATTCTAGATGAGGTCTAATCAAGGATGACTAGAGTGGGATTATTACTTCTTTGTCTCTACTCTTAATATATTTCATTATACATCCTATTTGCCTATTGCATTTCTGCACCATTTCTCTGACATAATTGTCAAATGTCAGGCTATTGGATATGTATATCACTAAATCTTTTTCTATCTCTGATGTCTGCAAGCATTTATTGTTCATTTTATATTTGGCAATTAGTTGTTTCTCCCAAAATGCATTACCTTGCATTTTTCTACATTCAATTCTAAACTATGGTTTTTGCCCACATACTTAGTTGTTCCATTTCTTGTTGTAGAGATCTAGCCACCTGCTCATTCTCAATGATTGCTCCTATTTTGGAATCATCAGCGTATTTAGAACCCAAGAATTTCTAAATACTTGCATAGTTGATACTAGGATGTTAAACAATACTGTACCCAGTACAGAGCCCTGGGGCACCCCACTAGTCACTTCAGCCCACTCAGAAACATGATCCCTGACACACACTCTATGTAGCCTGTCATCTAACCAAGCCTCAATCCATGAAACTATTCTACTAGGAAATTTAATTTGAATGAGTTGTTTAATAAGTTCTGTCTGAGACACAGAGTGAAATGCCTTGCTATAATACATCAACTGGTAATCCCTTATCAAGAGCTGCACTTACACTTTTAAAAAATTGCATTAAGTTTGTGAGACATGACCTGCCTCTTGAAAACCCATGCTGTGTTATATCTATGAGTCCTGTACTTTCTGATGTCTTGTATAATTACTTCCATTATTTTTCCTATTACTGATTTTAAGCTTATTGCCAATTGGGCAATAATTAAACATTAGACCTGTCTCCTTTTAAATATTGGGGTCACATTGGCCAGTTTCCAATCACTAACTGGTCTTCTCTCTTGCGAGGTGTTAAACAACATTATACAGTGTGACCCATCGATTGTGCCTGCCAGCTCCTTCAGTAGTCTGGGATGAACCTCATTTGGTCCAGATGACTTATTTACCTTTAATTTAATAGTCTATTATTAACCTCCTTAATTGTAATATCTGGTATTTCCTGATGTAAAATGAATTCTTTATCATTTGGATTAATATGTTTGTTCTTAGCTTGAAAGGCACTGACAAAGTAGTTATTAAATGTATTAACTATTAACTGTTCATCCATAATAATACAGTCACCCTCTTTTATTTGTCCTGCAATATTCTGTCCTCCCTTTCGTCCTCCAATGTAATTATAAAATTCTTTTTATTGACTCACATCAGTGTGGCCATGTTATAGTCCTGTTTGACTTTGGTTTGTTTAATCATTTTTTTACAGATGGTTGCTTTGATTTTATAATCACTCCAGTTTTCTTCACTTGGGTTTTCTTTATATTTCCTGCTGGCTCTTCATTTTGTCTTTATGTATGTCTTAATCCTTCTTGAGAACCATTTTAGGTATTCTTTTAACTGTGTAATTTTTTTTTTTAACTTTGGGTACAAACTGGTTAGTGTAGTGCTCTATTCTGTTTTTGCCCATATTTCATCTAAATTATTATCAGTAAGATCATTTTTCCAATCCCATTCTCTTAGTCATGTTCTCATTCTGTCATAATATGCTTTATTATAGCATTTCAATATTGTTGTTCCACCATATGTTTTGTATTGGAATTTGAAATTTGATTTTATTCATGTTATGATCATTGTCAGCCAATGGTTTGAGAATGTCTAGACTTTTTATTTCATCTCTGAATTTCATACACATGAGGTCTAGGATTTTGTGTCACCTTATAGGTTTCATTACAATTTGTTCCATGTTTTTCCCAGAAATTATTTCAGAATAATTCCTTTCTTGGTCTGTTTCCTCAGTACAGTTAACCCAATCAATTGCTGAGTAATTAAAATCCCCTGCAAGCGTATAATGTTCCTTAACTTCCATTTGTTCAGTTGAGTCTAGGAATTTTGCATGTTCTTCAGCATTCTGATTTGGAGGTCAATAACAAATTCTAGTTGTTCATTTTGTATTGCTTAATTGCAGTTCTACCCATAAATTCTCACATTGTTCTTATACAGAATAAATGCTACTGATTTCATGAGCCTTAATACAGTCAGAAGCAAAGAGAGCTACTCCATTTACCCTTTTGTTAAGTCTGTTTTTGTAAAACATTTGATAACCTGGAATATCAACCAACCATTCACCATTTGTGAGCTATGTTTACATGACTGCACACACATTAATATGCTCCTATTCATGATTATTTTTAATTCATCCATTTTGTTTATTACACTCCTTGCATTCAAAAATAAAAGGTTTATTTAATTATATTCTGAGATGATGTGTTTAGCTGTTTTTAGGGGATTTAGTTCAGGTTTTATTGCCATCTTTTCCTGATAACCCTTCCTCAAGTGTATTAGTTTAAATGTTTATTAATGGATTTGTTCAGGAAATTATTCAGTGCTATACTACTAGTTCTGTTGAGATGAAGCTCATTCTTACTGTAAAGATTCTGCCTTCCATAAAATGTTCCCATGTTTTAATAAACTGGTTCTCATTGTACAGACACCACTGTCTTAGAGTGTTATTCTCATAATCTTTCTATTAAGCTAATATCTTTCTAAGAATCCCTTGCAGAAATATAAGGTGCTGTGTACATGCAGAATGCATGCCACATGATTAATTGTGCAATTTTTCATGTGGTTCACATACACAAACAGAACCTAAGAAAACCAGGTCTAAAAAGCAAATTAGGTTCACATGTTGCATGCTTGACATGAGTGCAGCAGTTAAGCTGGTGTGAACATCATTTAAAAATCACATCAGGTTCACATGATGCATGCTTGCCACGTGTATAGCAACTAAACTGGTGCAAATCTCATCTAAAAAAACACACTTAAATTTCTTATACTACTTCTAGCAATAAGAGCCATTAAAATACATTTTGTCATTGATTCCCCATTAACATTAGGTAAACCGATTAATTCTGATCCTTTTGCAAGTTGTTTAATGGATTTTAATTTTTGTTATTAAAGTGCCTTTAATTTGCAAAGTATTGCTTGCTTACTGCATTAAATGCCTAGGATATAGTCAGCCAACCTCCCCATTTCCAGATATGTGAAGAGGGGCCTCTGTGTTGTAAAGCCTGACCTTTTTGTTTTGGGCCATGCAAATCTCCTTATGCGTATTTAGTGTTACAAATATGTTTCTCCATGACTGTTTCAGATTATTTACTTTCCCTTTGTGAGGAGCTGACTTTGATAAGATGGACAACAGAGTTAAACTAGCCATGGCAAAAAGTAATATAGGTGAGGGGGTACAAGCAGGGTGGGCAAGCATTAAATATGCAATACTTGAAGCAACATCCCATTGTGTTAGAAAGAAAAGGAAGTGCAAAAGAAGGAAATCACTTTGGTTCTCAAAAAAAACAGTAGCAGAAAAGGTCAGAGCCAAAAGGCTGGCCTCAGGAAGTATAAAGGAATGCAGCAGGATGAAGATAGGGGAGGTATGCCAAACTTCCCAAGCGAAGCAGGAAGGCAGTAAGGCAGGCAAAGGCCCAAACCGAGGAAACACTAGCACAAACAGTAAAAGAAGGTGAAAAGACTTTCTATAGATACATTAGTGAAAGGAGAAAGTCCAGAGAGGGTATTACTAGATGAAAGGAAAGAGGGCATGTAAGGAGGAGGACCATGTAACATCATCTATCCTAAATAGATACTTCTGCTCACTATTTACTGAAGGAAAGGTAGGAAGGGCCCACAGCTCAGCACCATGGACATAGAGGGAGGGAGGTGCACTAGTCCCTTGACAAAAGAAAGGGTCCCACAAGAGCTTGATAAGCTCAGGGTGGACATGGCAATGGGACCTGATGACATACATCCCAGGGTACTAAAGGAGCTAAGGGTGGAACTAGCAGAGCCATGATCAGAACTGTTTAGTGAGTCTCTGAGCACAGGAGACATCCCAGAAGACTGTAAAAGTGCTCCTGTGATCCTGCTCCACAAGAGTGGTAGCAGGGAGGAGGCAGGGAACCACAGACCAGTCAGTCTTACCTCAGTAGTGGGCCAGATTATGGAGGCACTCCTTAAGGAAAGGATAGTGCAACACCTGGAATCCATAGGGGCACAGGATCCAAGACAGCATGGGTTTACAAAAGGAAGGTCCTGTCAAACTAATCTCATAGATTTCTTTGATTTGGTAACCAAAGTGGTGGACCAAGGGGGAGCAATTGATGTAGCCTACCTTGATTTCAGCAAAGCTTTCGATACTGTTCCACATAGAAGTTTGATTAATAAGCTGGGTAAGCTTGGGTGGGTCAGAAGTTGGTCAACTGGGTGGCAAACTGGTTGACAGGCAGCAAACAGAGACTGGGGGTAAACGGTATACAGTTAGAAGAGATGTAAGTCACAAGTGGAGTGCCTCAGGGATCAGTCCTGGGCCAGTCCTCTTCAATATCTTCATCAGTGACATTGCAGATGGACTGGAGGGTAAGGTCTGTCTGTTTGCAGATGACACCAAGATCTGAAGACAGAGTAGATGATACAGATAGGGTGGGCAGAATGAAAAGAGATCTGGATAAACTAGCAAAATGGTCAAAAGAATGGCAACTGGGGTTTAACACAAAGAAGTGCAAAATCATGCGCATAGGGAAGAGAATCCCTGAAACCACCTATAGGCTGGGAGGGGAGTTGCTGGCAGTCACAAGGGAAGAAAGAGACTTGGGCGTCATCATCACCGATGACCTGAAATCATCCAGGCAGACCCCTAAAACAGTAGGTAAGGCTAGAGGGATGTTGGGGTGTATTAGTAGGGTATCACAGTCAGAAGAGGGAGGTAATAATCCTCTTTACAAGACACTGGTTAGGCCACATCTGGATTACTGCATGCAGTAATGGAGGCCACACTTTCACAAGAACATTAAGCAAATTGAGCCAGTCCAGAGGAGGGCAATCAAAATAGTGCAGGGACTATATCAGGAAACATATGAGGACAAATTAGAGGCACTCAATATGTATACCCTAGAGCAAATGAGGGAGAGAGGTGATATGATCGAAACATTCAAACAACTTAAGGGCATTAACAAGGTGAAAGTCTAACAGGTTTCAATATAAGAAAAATAGCAGAACAAGAGGACACAGCATGAGATTAGAGGGAGGCCAATTAAGGGGTAATGTGAGGAAGTTCTTTTTCACAGAAAGGGTGGTGGATGCATGGAACAGCCTACCTCAGTAAGTGGTGGATATGAATACAGTTCAGGCTTCAAACAGGCTTGGGATAGACATAAGGAAACTACAGATGAGTATGAATAGATGGGCCATTGACAGAGCAAAGGGCTTCATGGCAATATCTCATAAGGTAGAGAAAGAAATGGGCAGACAGGATGGGCTCATGGTCCTTATCTGCCATCAACTTCTGTGTTTCTATTATGTATGGTGCATATACACTATGGCCATGCTTAGCATGCTTGCGCTGAGTAACATATTGGAAGCATGCACTATACCTCACATTTTGTCACTGTAATGAGAGAGACATGGACACCAAAATGAGGGACAATGAGGGATACTAACCATCACAATCATCAGAACACAGGACACATCCTGAAACATGGAAACAAAGTACCTCAGAACACAGTAGAAATCATTGTATGTACTTGTACTGATATTAGCACCTGAGAATGAATTTCTACTGTACCATAAAGCAGTAGTGCCATTTAGGTAGGGCAGAGGGGGGCAATTGCCCCCCCCCACACATTTGTGCCTAGGTTGTTTTTATGGTGTGGCAACAATGACATTAAATTTGGATTTAAACTCTTGCATAATAAGTGCCCCCTGACCTGTGTGCACTTCTGCTGCAGGAGCACTCTTGACTCAACTGTGTATTTATTGTGTTGTCCACTCCTCCACCTATTAGCAGCAGTGCCATCACATGTGATGTGGAGGAGCTCCAGCCAAGCAGGAGCACATGAGTCATGCAAGTGTGACACTGTCTTTAACACAACAGATTAGATAGGATGCACACTACAGTTTGGAGGCATCAGTGAGCATTGAACTCTCAATAGCAGTGTTGTGGCAGCATATTTTTGTTGGTCTACTCTTAGTGAGTCTCCATCTCCCTGGTGGCTGAAGGGGAAGGGGGGTAAGCTAAACGCTAACTTCAGACTAGGCTACCTACTTACTCTACTAGGATAACCTCACAAAATAAAACAGCACATGCCTCCCGTGGCAACAAGCTAGGTCTAGCAGCAGCAGTGACAGAGGTGTGGGCTGCCTTCATAGGCCTTGATTAGTGTAGTGCAGCAGCTGCCATGGTAGCAGCTAAGCAAGAAACAAGCAAAACTGGTTGGGTGGGTTTGGTTGGTGAGGTGAATTGGCTGTAGACCACATTGGAAACCTGGCATGGTCAGTTCTAGCATCCAGCTTTTGGCAGAAGGATGGAGGAGGAGTGGATTTAAAACTAGGCTGTGGCACACTGGGCCAGGCTGCAGGTTCTGGCCATATGGCCGGGTAAGTAAAAGTAAATATTTTTTTACAGGGGGATTGGGGAAGGAGGAATATCTGAAATATTGATGTCTATTTCACTTTTCTGTGCCTTCAAGTGGCTCAACCTATAAGGGATGGGTATTGAATGGAATGGAGTCAGGGTGAGATAGGGTCTTTTTTTTGGGGGGGGCAGAACATCAACCAGAAAAAAAATTGGTAGTAACTTAAGCCCCAAATCTTATGCACTGCTCTGGGTTATAGATAGATGAATATTATACTTTGATTTTTTCCTGATTTGCATGTCACTTTTCAGTCACAACAGATAAGTTTTACCTTTTGGAGATGTTCCAGACATTCCAGAGCTTGCTGCCTAGGGGCTAACTATCACCTGACCTCCATTGGTTGCTGGCTCCCCCCTGCTAAAATCTGAAATACTACCCCTGCCATAAAGTCTAAATTTACAGGACATCCTATGTGTGGGTAGCATGTTTTCCATGAGGAATGGATAAGGGGCAGAACAGTTTTTAGGGACAAAATGAGGGCTATCCCTTTCATTAAGGAACAGTTGAGTGGTATGGTAAGCACAGATTATTGGAGCCCCACTATAGTAAGGCTTATGTCCCCCCCCAAAAGAAGCTGACCTCCACATCCTCACACTCAGGCACATTATCACATAGGGCAACGGAGAGTGCAGGGGCATGCCCCATTGAAATGAATAAGGGATTTTTGGTTTTACTATTTTACACATTATGATGGTGAGTTGGAGAGTAATGAAGGCCACCACTGGATGAACAAGGGCCTTATTATTAGAACAGTGGCCTTCATTGTTCTCCAAATCACCATCATAATGTATAAAATAGTAATAAAAAATTAACTCCATTCATTTCAAGGGGGTGCGTCCCTGCACTCTGACCCATGTACATCATCTACTAAAAGACAAAGAACCTCTGTGCATAAACACTGAGGCAAGGGTTACCCAAAGGGCATTTGGCTGGGAAGCCAAGTTTCAAGAAAATACAAAATCACACATGCCCCACAATGCAAAGCATCATGGGCTGCATATGCAAATCACCACAGAATGTTATGCTGGTCCAACTTCTACAGAATTGCATGGTACCGAGAAGGCCTCTCACACAGTTTGCAAAAGGGTGCTAACAGAAGACATAGACACGTGTTTCATCCTACCAGGACTCATCAGTATGCCTCGTCTGTTTGACACCCCAGTGGAATGGACCAGCTACCCCTAAGGCAGTGTGCCTGGGATATATTGTGGTGAACCCATTAAAATAAAAACTATTTAAAGACAAAGAACCTTCTGTGCATAAACACTGAGGCAAGGGTTACCCAAAGGGCATTTGGCTGGGAAGCCAAGTTTCAAGAAAATACAAAATCACACATGCCCCCACAATGCAAAGCATCATGGGCTGCATATGCAAATCACCACAGAATGTTATGCTGGTCCAACTTTAAGCAGAATTGCATGGTGCCGAAAGGCCTCTCACACAGTTTGCAAAGGGTGCTAACAGAAGACATAGACACATGATGCTTTGCATTGTGGGGGCATGTGTGATTTTGTATTTTCTTGAAACTTGGCTTCCCAGCCAAATGCCCTTTGGGGTAACCCTTGCCTCAGTGTTTATGCACAGAGGTTCTTTGTCTTTTAAATAGTTTTTTATTTTAATGGGTTCACCGCAATATATCCCAGGCACACTGCCTTAGGGGTAGCTGGTCCATTCCACTGGGGTGTCAAACAGACGAGGCATACTGATGAGTCCTGGTAGGATGAAACACGGTCTATGTCTTCTGTGTAGCACCCTTGCAAACTGTGTGAGAGGCCTTCGGCACCATGCAATTCTGCTTAAAGTTGGACCAGCATAACATTCTGTGGTGATTTGCATATGCAGCCCATGATGCTTTGCATTGTGGGGGCATGTGTGATTTTGTATCATCTACTAAAGCCTGCCTCCAGTTCCCTAGTACTTAGGTAAGACAGTCTCAACTTACATCTATACTTGGTGGATTGTCTGTAGCAACATGGCTGCACCCGCTACAGTGTGTGTGCATAGGGAGGTGGGACTGTCCATGTGTGCGTGGGGGGTGTCAAGTTATTGCTACTTTTGCATTTGCCCCTTAAAATCTGTTTGCATGGAAGCATTTAAAACTATGGAGAGAAAATAGGAGTACAGGCCAGAAATAAGTAATTAAGTAGTTTTGTGAAAAAGTGTGTGTATTGGGGGTGGAAAGATCCACTTGCATTTCCTTTGGTATGTGTGCTACAGTTCAGCTGTGTAGCTGAGATGAGGGGGACAAGGAAACTAAAAAGGCTAACAGTGGCTATAAGCATGCTGCATGTGTGCAGATGTACTATGCAGATTTCTATTGAAGTACAAGTGAGCCATATATGTGCAGGCAGTATAGCTTAGTGGTTAAAGGCACCAAACTGCCAACCAGAAGACCTGGGTTTGAATCTCATCAGCCCCCACTTGTATATGGTGTGATCCTGATCAAGTTACTTAACTTTTACATGTGCAATTATCAGTGAACACTATTTTTGCACGCATGTCATATGCATGCAGTCTTTTCGAATTTAACATAGAAAGTATGCTTTTCACACTTGCTTGCTGCATGCATGCCACATGCACGCATTCAGTTCCAATTTAACTTTTAAATCATACTTGCAGCATGCATATCACATGGGTAGTTTTATGTGCACAGCATGAAAACATTTCATATAATTATTTCTGTAAGAGATGGGTAGAATTTCCAAAATTATCACTTCACATCCTTTGCCCTTTAAATGATTATGAATTTTCTTTCAATTGTAAACTATCTCTTCTTCAGAATACTTTATTAGGTCATTTGTACCTGCATGAATTAATACAATTGGTTTGAGATCTGTTTTTTTTAATGGCCTGTGGCAATACATTATAAAAGTCCTGCAGACCAGCTCCAGGCAGAGACATACTCATTACTTTGTCCTTCCTATTAAGTGTAGTAATCGAGTTTGTATATTTTATCATTGAGTCCCCCAGAATACACATTTCCCTTTTGTCATTGTGTTTTGTTGAAACTGTTTCCATAGTGGTAGAGTTGATTTGCAATTGTTCTTCATGCTCCATGTCCTCTTCTTCAGATATTTCCAGAATTTCTCTGGTTTCATTGTCTATATTTTCCCATACAATTTGTTAGAGATTCAAATCTGTTTCCTACAGCAATATTAAATTCTAAAGTTTCATTAGTGCTTTTCTGCATTCCTTACCCTGAATTATTTGTTTAATTGGTTCTAAAACATTTGTATCCTCTCTTCTATTATGGCCTAAATGACTCTCACTACTCACTGTATTCTCTGCATTGCTTTGTTCTATGTGGATAGGGGCTTGGATTGCTATAGCTCTTCTGCCTTTTTTAAAACAATTATGTCCCTTCTTTATTCATTCTTCATCTACATTTCCTTTTCCCTTTATCTTTTTCCAGTTCTTTCTGGTGGTCCATTCTCTTGCTCTTCCAGTGTGTTTTTAGTTTTCTCTTTGTTTGTATTTAGAGCAGTTATGCATTTTATCTGCATCTCTAGGCCTATCATTTTTATTTTTAACTGTTTAATTTTATTACACTGTTCACAGCGTGTTTGAGTAAAGTCTGCATTTTCTTGTGTACTGATTTTTTTGCATATTGTACAGTTGATGCCTATAACCCAATTTTGCAAGGTAACAAAGTTATGTTCCATCATAAAATTGCTTTAATTTCCACACTTAGTTCAACAGTTCACTTCCTGAGCTGAATAAAATAGAGAGACCAACTCCTATTCTGCCTATAGTTTCACCTAGCTAAAGTACAATACCAGTAACTCTAATTGTGCTTATCACTCTACTCGACTGGTTCTTACCTGAGTAGGTATACAGAACAGCATTTCAAACTAAAGTGGCCCTTCTTCCCTGACTGACACTGACAGACACCACTGGCCTCTGCCAGTGTTGCTTCTGCTCCAGGCTCGAATCCACTCGCTGGGGCCGAGTGCTATATAGCGCTCCTCAGTGATGTTACCAGTTGCTATGGTAATGCTCACTGATTCATAGACTGCATGACGGACTGCTAGGGTAACCCACCAATAAAATACCGGATTATACCTCACCAGGCAGCCAAAGGAGCTTCTCCAAGACACCTGAGTTGTCAGTCCAGGTTACAGTGATCCTTAAAACATGTATCCTGTAACGCCATGCAGCACACAAGTCCTTGCTGTCAGAGCCCTGTCTGTAGTGCTGCCTTCCCCTACAGCACTACCTAAGGAGGAGACCCACTGCTTTCACCTGTAGTACTATAATTCAATTAAAATATTTAAAACTCACTGCCAGCACCTGCAGTACAGTGTAGGTGTATAAACAAGCCGCTTCACCTACAGCCAACAGACACTCACCAGTAGAGGTACTGCCTTCTTTCCACCACTTGCTGGAGCTGAGTATTATATAGTGCTTCTCAGTGATGTCACCTGTTGCTATGGAATGCTCGCTCATTCATAGACTGCATGACTGACTGCGAAGGTAACCCACCCTTAAAAAATTTGGTTATACCTCACCAGGCAGCAAAACGGGCTTCTGCAAGACACCTGAGGTGTCATTCCAGGTTACAGTGATTCTCAAATGGTTATGCACCAAATATTGTTATCAGACTGCTTTGGTCATAATGTTAGTTGATTGCCTGTTTCAACAACTTAGTGTTTTGGTTGTTATGAATATCTAATGATTAGGTAACTCCAGAATGTTACGTACCTAATGTATTACTCCAGATTGTCTCAACTTATGCACCATGTTATTCTAGATTGTATCAATCCTTGCACCTTGCAACTGGTGTACTGCTATTTTTTCTCTCCCTGTATTACTGTTGTTGTATTATGTCATTGCATATCAGGACCTCCTTGTGAATGAGCATGCTCAATAGAGTCTTTCCTACAATAAACTTGAAATTGAACAGTCTGTGAGGAAGTTGCACAATTGGCCAGTCTCTGAACCCTCAGGGAGACCTGACAAATGCAAATTATCCCATCTTGAACTGGCTTCTTAGTCCATGCACTTATCCTGCAGCACCTCTGTGAATTGCATCAGTGATTCCAATGCTGAGCTGAGTTGTATGTTGCCATCCTCTACCACCACCACCACTCATTCCTCTGCTTCTGCAAGCCAGCCTTTCACTCTGTCCAATCTTTGAATTAGCTGTTTAAAATCATGTCTGTTCTCCCTCCTAGATGCTTTAATTTCTTTCAGGAGGAGCTTGAATCTATTTCTAGTTAAGCGTTCCCCTTCACAATCAATGTGATAGCTTGGACCTCTCGATCTGACTGGAGACATGTTACCCTATCATCATGAAATCTGGAATCATCCTGTTTCATCATAGTACCTTGGGGTTTAGATTTGGTCTGTTTGTCTTCTCTTTCCTTCCTGTTTAGCATTTGTTCCACTTTTTAGGTGTATGATATACTGAGGGAGAAGTTTTTATCCCTGGGTGGGAGTAGAGAAAAACATTAAGCTGCTTTTGAAAAAGATATTATTCCCTTTACTGCTTAACTGCTGTTCACTGAAAGTAAATTATTTATTTATTTGTACAATCGGATTTGCAACCTTTGAGCGAGAGGCTCATTTAAAAAGGTACCTCATCACACAGAGGACAACAGTGTTACAATATTACAGTAGGTTGACATACAGATTTACACAGATTTTACACAGTATTATACAGACATTGTTACATATATTTTGTACATTTCATAAAACAGTAGTTACATAAATACAGATATCTGGCAGGGAGGAATGAAGGAAACCAGGTGGGAGAAGGGAGTGGAGCGGGGCAGAGGAGGCAGTCCAGTGGGCTTTGTCAGAGTACACTCTGTGATATGCGAGCAGCCTGTCAGTGACAGGAACAGCAGCAGATGTTGAGCAGGTGGTTCTGAAGAACAGTTTTGAAGGAGGCAATTTTAGCAGTGTTAGTGATGGCTACAGGAAGAGTGTTAAACCAGGGAGGGGCCCAGTAGCAAAAGGATCTCTGAGCTAGGGAGGTCCTAGTTTTCTCAGTACCAGTAGAGTGGCCTTGTCTGAGCTGTAGGTGGAGACTATGGGGAGGTATGTTGGAGGGAGGCAGATACCCCGGGGGGAGAGCCCGAGCAGAATTTCCTGGGCTAGGAGGCAGGTTTGGTAGTGGAGACATTCTTCCAGGTTGAGGAGATTAGCAGTGGAATAGAGATGGCACTGTGGGTGAGCCTGGGAGCACTGGTTAGTAGTCTACAGGCCTTGTTCAGAGTGAGTCAGATCTTATTGAGTGCCGTCTAATCAGCGACTCCATATACTGGTAGGCCATAATCCACTAGGGACAGTACTGAGGATGTAATGGCCAGTCGGAGAGCATCGGGTAGAAGGCAGTCCCTATGGTGGTATAGGAGGCCAATCCAGGTGTTGTTGGCAGACACGAGGGCATTAATGTGGGCATGAAAAGTGAGGGCAGTGTTGAAAGTAATCCCAAGATATTTGTAGGTATGCACTTGCTCGAGCAGGTGTTGAGTGCTCAAGAGGATAAGGAGGGGGGTTATTTCTTGTTTTGTTTTGATGGTGGGCGAAGAGCATTGACTTGGTCTTTTTGAGATTAATGACAAGTCTGTGCTCCTTGAACCAGCTTGCTGCTTGGTTGAAGGTGTGTTGGAGACAGTCCTGGAGGGAGGCAGAATTTCGGTGAGAGGCATGAAGAATGGCATCATCTGCATACAGAAGAATTTTGCCAGAGCAGGCACTGGGCAGGGTGTTTAGGTAGAGACTAACAAGTAGGGGCCCAGGATGGAGCCCTGGGGGACCTCAGAGTGGACAGGGTGGGCCTCTGAGAGTGTCCCATTGATTTTGGCACAGTGGGAACAGGCTGATACATAGCTAGAGCACTAGGTGAGGGGATTAGTAGAGAAACTGATATGGTAGACGGGCGTCAAGTAGGAGGGGATGGCAGACAGTGTCAAAGGCCTTTGAGAGGTCAATGAACATTGCTACAGCAAGATTGCCAGGGTTAAGAAAGGAGTGCAGAAAGTTGGAGAATTCCAGTAAGGCTGTACCAGTGCTATGGCCTGCATAGAAACCATGCTGCTCTGGGCACAGAACAGCACATTTAGTCACATACTCAGAGAGCTGTGTAGCCACCACTTTTTCTATGGCTTGTTAAAAGCCTATGTGAAAAGGTTGAGGGCAGAGTGAATGCTGGGTGCCTAGTTGATGGGGGACCAGTCGATCTGGGTGAGGAATTTCTTGAGTTTATTGAGGCCACCTGGGTGGAGGTGCCTGTGGAGGGTGGTTTGGGCTACTGGTCTGGGGGTAGAGGTAGACCAGAGGAATAGGATAGGGGAGTGGTCACTTAAAGAGTCAGGGAGGATTTGTATGTCCTGGATTTTGAGGGGGTGGTTGGTGACTATGACATCCAGGAGGGTGCTGGTTCCACTAGAGGGACTGAGTTTAGTGGGCTGGGAGACCAGTTGGGTCAGGTCAAGGGAAGCGAAGGTGTCCCTTGCTTGGGAGGTGGGGGGACTAAGCCATTTGAGATTGAGGTCCCCAACAAGGACTTGTTCTGCTTTGTGAGGGAGGGTGGTGAGATAATCTGTAAGAGATGAGATTGCCAGGTTCTGGTTCCTTGGGGGACATAGGAGACTGTGAGGTAGAGCGGTCCCCTAAAGGGATCAGGAATGAGTTTGAGGGTGAGGGCCTGGGCACCATTATTGAGCTTGGGGGCAGGGAGCACATGACCAACAATAGTGTCACGTATGAAGACAGCATAGCCACCCCTGCGTTTGTCTACTCGATTCTCCCAGTACAGGGTGTACCCATGGAGTGAGACAAAGGAGTTGGGGTGGATTTGGAAAGCCAGGTCTCCTATCATGCTGGCATTCATCATTACAATCGGCGTTGGACATTTATCAAAAATTTAGCAAGATATCGGGCTATGAATTGAATCTTTACAAAACTGCGGTACTAGCATTAACCCCTACCTGTACAAAGGCCATGATAGAGGAATTAGGATTATGCTGGGCTCCCAAGTCAGTTTCCTTTTTAGGTATAGAAATCCTCAAAGATTTAGGGAAATTAAAAGCTCTAAACTTAGACCCAGTAGTTTTGAAAATGCAGCAAGATCTCAAGAGATGGCAAAACATATCTTTGTCTCTTTGGGAAAGGGTAAATATACTCAAAATGGCTATATTTCCTCAATTGATGTACCCATTATCAATGTTATATTTGGCTCTTCCACAGAGTTGGTTTAAAAGGGTAGATGGGATATGGTCTGACTTTTTAAGGAGGGGGAAGAAACCAAGAAGAACTATTCAAAATTAAAAGACCAAAGAAGCAGGGGGAGTCTTAGTATTCCTGATTTGTTCCTCTATTATTTGGCCTTCCAGGGGAGTAAATATTTTCAATGGAAGAACCCACAAAGTAATGAGAACTCTAAGCTGGCCTGGTTATAAATAGAGAGATATTTAACAAGTAAACATAAGATAACATTAGCATCCTTACTCTACATAAGGAATAAAAAAATTCCACAAGGTATGAGGATTACGCCAATAGCATGGTCCATGAGAGCCCACAACCAATTATGCAACAGCCTGAATCTAAGTCACACCTCTGATTTGGGGCAACCCATCTTTAACAGTCCGAATTTGACAATAGATGGTAGAGTTATCACTCAAAGTTTCTGCAGAGAATGGGGTGTGACAAAGTTGTCAGATATAACGACAGAAAAAGGATTTGTGACACCTTTACAGCTTAAACAGTCGTTCCAATTACAGACACTACCAATATTCAAATTTCTCCAGATTAAACAATGTATATTGAAAGCTCTGAATAAACCCCCCTGGTCCTCAAAGGCAGATAGAGCTTTTACAGAAATGGCTGAAATATCCATTCGACCTAGACCAATAGCCAGACTATATAGAAAGATGAGGTCTATGATTGATAAGGAGGGTAGTTCTATAGCCCCACTTTGGCAGATGGCCATGAAACTGTCATACGACTCGGTACAATGGGACTCAATGTGGTCCAGTAATTATAAATTTATTAAACAGGACAGGCTCCAATTGATAAGATTCAATATATTACACAATTTATATGTCACTCCAGTTAAAAGAAATTTGATGGGGAGACAACACCTCTCAGTATGTCCAAAATGTACCCAGGAGCTGGGTATGCTTAGTCACATGATCTGGGCTTGTACTAAGAGCCAAGATTTTTGGGCAGAAATTAAAGAATTTTGTAGCCCATTATTGGGGGGAACCTATTACTTTACTATGGAGATATGTGTATTGGGCCACCTCTCAGTGGAGATTCCTAGTAAACTCAAATATTATTTGGCTTTAATATCAGCTGTGGCATTGCTCCTTATAATGAGGTACTGGATAAAAGAGAATTTACCCTGCTTGGGGGAATGGATTACAGAAATGTACAAAGCTATTAATGTGGAAAAGGTGATAGGTTCACAGTACCATTCTTTAGATGCATTTAGTGAGAAATGGGAGCAACTCACAGCCTACTTAGCTGAGAGGTGGAAAAAGATGCGGAAGAGTTATGACTCCAACTCCTCTTGATGTATCCGAAAACTGTATGTAAACATGGAAAATCAAGTGAAATGTATTAATTGAAAAGATTATTGATATTTACCAAATATGAGGTCCTGAAGGGTGAGCAGCTTGAATGGAGGGTGGGTGGGTGGAGGAAGGAAGGGGGATGAGGGGGTGAAGGGGGAGGGAAAGGAGGAGGATAAGGTTTAATTTTGGGGTGGGTTTTTTTCTTTTCTTTTTTTTTAGTATTATGTATCATTTGTTTCTTTAATTTCGCATTGTATTTGAATAGCTCAATGCAACGTTGTTTTTTTTTAAATGCATATGTTGGACTGGATTTGTTGAAAAAAGTATATTAAATAGCAAAAAAAAAAAAAAGGAAAGCCAGGTCTCCACAAGGGCAATGATGTCAGGCTGGTGTAGAATGACCCAGCACTGGAGAGCAGCAGATTTTTTCTGCAAGCTGAAGATATTCAGGGAGGCAATGCAGACTCCTGAGGACAATGTCTTGGGTGGGCTGGTGGGAGTAGGGGCCGGGTTGGGGTGGACATTACCAGACAGTAGCAGTAGCAGAGTAATAATTCTAACCGGGGGCGGTAGCTGTAGGCATCCTTAGCTGGATGTCGAGATAAGAGTGAGGCAGCAGGGGTACAGGGAATGGGTAGGGCATAAAGGGTAGGAATGGCAGAAAGGAGGTGGGTCCAGGGAAGGCCCAGGTAGGCAGAAGGGTTGGGTGGGCTGCCAGGAGGTGGGTGTCAGGGCCTAAGGCGTGAAGCAGGAGTGGGGGGGTCAAGATAAGAAAGGGTGGGCTGGGGTGCTGCCTTTGAGGGCTGGGATTGTGATCTGGCAGGAGAAAGACAAGCACCATGATGGCTAAAATAGTGAGGCACTGTAGAAGGGGATATGTATGCATGATGTCTATATTTATATTTAAATTAAATTGCATGCCCACTTCTAACATCTGATCATTAATAACAATTCAGTTGTAATGCCACTAGACAACATGGCCATTCAATGTAAAATAGTTTAAGGTCATTTCAATAGGGAAACTTTTAACAAAGTGTATTTAGTTGATGCAGGATAGCTGGTAACATATCTGATCAAAAGCAGTAACAGCACACTATGGAAATCACAATACTCTACATGACAGGCAGCAAATAATTCATCAATCTAGGCAACTCCTAACTCCAACCACATCACACACAGAATATTTTTCACAATAATTAGAGTAATCACAACAAATAGTACATATAGAAGGACCACAAAAGTAACAGAACAATGAGACTAATAGTGCTGCAGCCGGAAATGAGAAAACAAAAACAGGAACCAATGCATTGGGCTGCACACAAAAACTTGAGACAGGATAGATGCAACATATGCAAAAATAAGTATTTATTAGTGTTGTGTGGAAGTTTCAAATTCCGGTGGAATGAAAATTTGCAGAATTTTTGAAATTACACTGAAATTCAGTTAAATTTTGAGGGGAACAGAATGGTGGAGTCCACAGAGAAATATGCGGAATGAGTTTTTCCACAACATTTCCATGGAATTTTATTCCATGGATCTCAATATTTTCTGCAGAAATGTTTGTGGAATGATTTTCCATGGAAAAAATGTTCTTTCACAGAATATTATCCTGCGGATCACAGCAAGCTGAATTCCACATTCCACACAGCACTAGTGCTTATAGTCTGCCCACTTTGTGAGTTTTGCATGTACATGTTTATGGTGTTTTAGTTTTTATTTTTGGGTCTGAAGGGTGATACTGAATTTCTGGAATGCCTCATTTTTATGTTGCCTTGCGCGCATGTGCAAGCAACATCTTGCGACAGTGCGGGTCTTGGGGGCATGGCTGCTGTTGGGCGAATGCAGGGCATGCATCAGTAGGTGCGTCCCTCATTCCCCAATCAGCCTGCATGCCACTGCCACACCATGCATACATAATGGGGTGAGCACATCAAAGCAAAGGTCCGCTGCAATCTGAGCAAAGCTCGTCATATGCAGCGGTCCTTTGCTTGATGTGCTGCCGCCATCGTATGAGCCATGGTCAGCTGGCGGGCAGCCGCCTCATCTTTTCCGACATCGGTGCTTAATCTCCTGTCGGCCGCTTCATGTTTGTGTGCCGATGGGAGCCCACTTCCCATCGGCATACCCCGCAAATGTGGAATGCCGAAGTGCCCAATCCCTTGGCTTGAGCTCCCTGCTTTTTGCTCATTGATGGGGAGCCTCCACTCCTGTTAGCATCACCCCCAACTGTTGAATGCCGGAGTGAGGTGCCCAATCCCCTTGGCTCAAGGCCCCCTTTATGCCTGCCGGCGGGTGCCCAACCGCCGGCATTACTCTCCCCGGTTTGTGTGCCGAAGAAGGTGGCCAATCCCGTCGGCTACTGACACCCCCCACAAAACTCCATTTAGGTGGCATGCTGGGAGCCCACTCCAGCTGCCAAATGCCCAGTAATGTGAAAACTGTCCTGTGACAGTTTTCCTTTTTTTTTTTTCACCTGGAAAACGAAAACTGTCCCTCATAGTCTAGATGCCCCCTCCCCACCCGCACCCACCCACTGCGCACCTGCCTCCCTCACCCCCTCACCCCATACTTACCTCCGGACTCTGGTGAAATGATCTTCAGTCAACTGGGAACACTTCTGCACTCTTCAAAGCTGACCGCGAACTGAGGAAATGCTGGTAAGCAGTATAATGCAATGAATAGGTTTTTTTCAACTTTGCTGCATATCTCAGGCATTTCTTGGAATTTGGGCTCCAAATTTTCAACCTGGGGTTTTTGGGGCCCCTCCTCATGAATTCTGTCACTGTCATGGCGTTAATCTGCCTCAGAAGGTGATTTCGCAGTCACTGTGCGAAATCACCTTTCAGGACCAATTAACACAATGACATTGCCAGTGTCCATGAGGTGGCCTCTCAAAAAGCCTATGTTCCAAATTTGGTGGAAAAAAATCCAACAAATGCCTGTTTTACGAGTGTGCGTTGCACAGTTGCTACGCAGGCTCGTAACTTCCAGCTCATTCGCAATATTTTAACGCCGTATTTTCAGCATTGGCATTGTTGTGCACCTCCTTGTGAACAGTACAGGTGTCATTTTCCACATCCTGCCCGAAATGTGTTTCCGCACTTCCGGCACACAATTGCGCAGTAGCTGTGGGAAATCAGTGTTTGGGCCAGATTATGAAAATGTCAGTGACAAAGTTCATGAGCAGAGCTCCTAGAATGACTATGTTGAAAATTTGGAGCTGATACTCCATAAAATGACTGCGTTACAAGCGTGTGTTGGCAGATTGCATGCATACTCGTACCGTCGTGCATTTGTGATATTTTCACTCTGGGTTTTCACCATTGCCATTTTTACACACCTCTTGATGAACAGTACAGCTGTCACTTCACATATTCTGCCCAAAATGTGTTTCGCGCTTCCGGTAGAATAAGCGTGGTAAGCTGTATTGAAATCACTTCTTAGGACACTTCGAAATGACAGTGACACTGTACATGAGCAGAGGTGCTAAAATGCCTATGTTGAAAATTTGGTGCGAATGCCCACAAACTGGCAGTGCTGCAAGCGTGCCTTGCATATTTCCTACGCACTCTTGCAACTCCGCAAAGTCTGTATATTTGTATGCCACATTTTCAGCACTGGCATTTAATTACACCTCCTTATGAACTGTGCAGCTGTCATTTTTAACATCCTGCCCAACATGTTTTCCCGCACTGCACTAACAAACACCCACAGGGACACCCTAATGCCTCTCACTCTCTGCAAGGTGGGGGTGGGCTGGCATCAGTTCAATACTTGACTGCCACTCCTATGATCCATCTCTCTAACTCCTGCACTGCCAATGGCAGCAAGACATCATTCGGCATTGACAAATGCTTGTTTAATATATAAATAAAAAACATTTCCAGTTTTAAGACATTATTATCTCTGACACATGTTCATATATAGCCACCACCAACAGAACAATTTTGTGGTTTCAACCAGCATTGATTTTGTCCATTTTTTTGCAGCACACTACTTTGGTTTCATGCAGGTAATACCTCACATACATGTGAGGAAAACAACTCTCAATCTGTCTTACTAACATAAAAATCATTACAATATTTTTAGAGGAAAATTTGCATTAGCTGTACCTCTCACCCATTGCATATTCTAAAACAAGGATACTATCCAATACAATCAGAGAAAAGCTACAAATGTAGAATGCTCTGGTACATGAATTGTGGATATTTTCAAATACAGTACAACACTTTTTACAGTAGATTAGCATTTGTTTTCACAATAACATTTACTGTAAGTTAAACATACAAACATACGAATGTGCCAGCAGAAACAGACCACCCGGTCTATTTAATTCTGCTTGAGTGTGCAGCTAGCACCCCTAGTTTGCAGTTGCCCCACTGCCCCCTCTGTCATCCCACTGCTGCCCTCACCTCCCTCACCCTCACTCTCCCCTGTTCCCTGTCTCATGCCCTTTTAAAGCTGTTCACAGATTTACATAATACCTCTCATTCTTGTAGTGCATTCCATTTTGCTACCACCCTTTCTATAAAACAGTGTCTCCTAATTTCCCTCCTAAATCTTCCCCCCTCTGTTCTTAGCCCATGCCCCCTGGTGTCCCTCCACCTCCTTAGCTTAAAGACCCCATCTGCCTCATCTTTATTGATTCCCCTCAGATGCTTGAATATCTCTATCATGTCCCTCCTGTGCCTTCTATCATCCAGGGTGTACCTATTCAGGTCTCCCAGCCTGCTGTCATAGTCTCTCCACTACATTCCACATATCATCTTTGTTGCCCTCCTCTGCACCCCCTCTAGTAGCCTGATATCACGCTTCAGGTATGGCCTCCAAAACTGCACACAGTACTCCAAGTGCAGTCTTACCAGTGACCTGTAGAGGGGCAAGATCACCTCTCTTCACCTCTCTACCCCATGTCCTTCTCCTCCTCAGTGATCCCCAGCTTAACCCTCCCCCCAGCCAGTATTCTCTCATTGGGTTCTTTGCCCTGAAGTGCATAACCTTACACTTCTTTGCATTGAACCCCAGCTGCCACCTCTCAGACCACTTCTCTAGGTTGCTTATGTCCCCCTGCAGCTGCTTCTATCCCTCCCCTCCATCCAGCACTGCTCCCATTTTGGTGTCATCTGTGAACAGACTTACCTTGCTCACCACCCCATGTGCAATGTCTGATATGAAGAGCCCAAATAATACTGGTCCCAACACAGAGACTTGTGGCACCCCACTCATCACCAGCTTCAGAGTTGAGAGCTCCCCTCCCACCACCATCTGTTGCAGCCTCCCACTCATCCAGCTTGTAATCCAGTTCATCATTTTTGCCCCTATCCCTACACCAGTTAGCTTCCCCCAAGCCACCCATGAGGCACCAAATCGAAGGCCTTGCTGAAGTCCAAGTAAAGAACATCCACTGCATGACCCTTATCCAGCTCACCTGTCACCCAACCATAATATTGTATCAGATTGGCTTGACAAGACTTTCCCAAAATGAACCCATGCTGCCTCACATCCTGGAGGCCATTGTCCTCCAGGAATTACACCATTCTTTCCTTTAGTATAAATTCCACGAGTTTGCACACTATGCAGGTGAGACTTACCAGATGATAATTACTTGGTTTGTCTCTTGGTCCGCTCTTGTGTAATGGCACTACATGTGCCGTCCTCCATTCCAGTGGCACACATCCTGACTCCAGTGAGGTGCTGTACACATGAACAATATCAGTGTTAAAAGGGGCTGGCAGTATAGCCTAGTGGTTAGAGTAATGAGCTGTGAATAAACTTGCTACATCCAGCAGATTTGGGTTGATTTCCACAACCTCCACTTGCATAATCTGTGACTCTGAGCAAGTCACTTAACTACCACAGTGCTCCCGGGTTGCCCCTGTAAACAGGCACTTGTGCTTAGTGAGCCTTGCCCTGTTAACAAAAGAGTGAAATTAAATAAAATAAAAAAGTAGAAATCCACAGACTGAGTTCATGCATGCAGTACACACTAATGTTTTGGGTGGTACATTACCTTTCACTACATGGTCAGTAAAAGAGAACTGTGCAGAATCAACTTCTCAAATACCTGGTCATTAAAAATTAGACAGTTTCATTGACTGCCTTCTTCCAGTATGATATATACTACCACTTGTGACACTGATAACTCAGGTTCAGGAATGAGCCTGGATCCTCGAGTGTTGGCTGGTGGGGGAGGAGGAACAAGCTTCCCAGTGGATGCACTCCAGCTCCAGGGAGGGTGCTGTGTCCCACAACACTACTGCCAGCTGTGGTTGTACAGGTGGCAGAGCACTCAGAACAGAGAGAGGGAGGGATGCAGCACTGCATATTGCATGGGCGTGCTGATGCACACTTACATCAGGGACTGTGTCACAAATGCCGATGTCCTTATAGGGGTATGGGGCATTTGGCACTAAAAGAATGGGGGAATCTTACAAAAAGTATAAAAAAAGCCTCCTTCCACCCATAGCTCCTTGAAGACTTGTACAGCACATATAGCTGCCATGTCAGAGTGGAGGGGATGCAGAAATAGTATAAACTTAGTAACTGTCCAGTATTTTGGTAACAGCAACTACATTATTATATACTTGGCAGAAAAGTAATATTGGCTTTATAAATAAAGGTGGGCAAAAGTTGCAAATTCCACTTTTGTGGAACTTTCATGGAAATTCTGAAATTTAATGGAATTTTCTGAATTTCCACCATTGGAGAGAGCAGAATCTTCCATATGTATTTGGCAGATTTTCTCCCTCTTCCACAGAATTTGTTGTCTGAACTGTGGAATAATACACATTAACTGCAGAATAACAGTTCTGAGGGATTTTTGTTTCCTCGGTTTAATTAATTATTCCTCAGTACATGTAGTTATTCTTCAGTTCAGTGATCAGTGCTGCAGACTTTTTTTCTCCGCAGTTTAATAAAATAATCTGCAATTTATACATTTATTCCACTGCTCTAAGTTGGAATTTCCACAAAAGTTGCTCATCTGATTTCCACACGTTTGTAGAAGTGAAAATGTGACTTTTGCAGAAATTCTACTGGCGGAACATTTTTCGCACACCTCTATTTATAAACGCTTCTCTTTCTTACTAACAGGTTGTAAAAGAAGATGAGGCACTAGCTGTAAAGGTCCACTGATAATAAATACTTTAGTAGTCTGATTATTTGTCAAATCGACATGTAGGATCAAATGGTGGTATTAAACTGCATTTACTTCTGTTACTCCATAAACTCATTCTTACACATAATTGAAAGGAATGCAATAGCTACGTTCCTGTATTTGTTCAAATCCAGAGAAGTGCATTTTTCTAATACTAGAATGATTTTATTTTAATCTCAACTAAGCATTTGGCATTAAACCATATTTTCTGCTATATATTTAATTAGCAGGGCAATCATCCCAAAAGATACACAATATCTGCCAACATACTGTACACAAGCAAGTAATTTTCTTTCAAAAAAAGTAAACAAACAAAAGCTTAACAATATAGATCCATCACAATTTACAACATTACTATTTCTGGAAACAATTTGCTTGGGCTGGGCCTATAGCAGTTGAGCAGAATTGGCTACACAAATCATCCTTATAAAGTAAGAGGGAAGGGATAATGTTGGATTTCACTCTAGTAGCTATCTCATAACCACTCATTCCACTTATACAGCTCACAAACTAGGACACTGAACAAAATGGAAATCCACCAAGGGCACTAGGAGGCTTTGTCTTCAACTGTTTATTTTAAAATGCAGAATACTAACAGCACCCCAAAAAAAGGAAGTGACACTGCTAAGCCATTTCCTTTATTGGTGTTCTGATACAGTAGTCTTGGAAAGGACATGTTTGTGTGTTCCAATTCAGAAATTGCTGACCAGTTTTCTGTTTGTGTGACTACTGCAATTACTGAATTATAAACATGGAATGATTGTCCTAAAGGCTATTCCATGGCGAGGTGCGTGGACAATCAGGGCTATATTACATTAAAAGTACCTAATTTCATCAAGTTAATCTGGACACTCCCTACTCTTTTAGTCCACAGAGGAGTTTATATGAGTTTACAGCACTGTGCGTTTTACCACTAACAGCCCTCTGATCTCCCTGGTAAATCAAAAAAAGCTAAAAGCTGCAAATCAGTACTGGACCACAAGACCGCGTGGTGTTAGAGTACAACATTATGGCAAACTGTTCTGCTTACTATGCCTGCTTACTTCTGATGCACCAAGAAGCAGCTGATTTAAACTTCAGGTTACTCTACAGTTTGGTTACATTTGGCTCACTGTCAAAAATATGAGTCACCATATTCAGTCCCCACCTGAGTCAGCCAGCTATCCTTCAGTGCCTGCCATCTCCTGTTTGATATTTGTAGCAATCTTTTCTGCTTCAAAGGGGTCATTAAAGATGCAGGTATTTCCATTCCATGAGAGTTTTAATTTTACAGTTTTGTCATGCATTTATCTGCACACTGAATACTGTCATAATTATATAGCTATTAAACCAGCTACTGACCTTTCGTTATTATTTCCTTTTTGTGTAAAGCAAAAAATGTGTAAATAAATTTCACATGCGTGATACAAGAATTATGCAGCATCTATGGAGGTGCCTATCCAAGAAAATCATACTCACATCTTACAATGTCGCAATTAGACAACAGAATTTATACTGTCCATTTTTTAATTTAACCTAATGTCTACAATCACTAAAATAGATAGCCCAACTCATGATTTTTGTTTTTGTTGGGAAAACTTCTGAGTGTCAGACCACTGGCTAACTGTTAGCACTCAAGCCAGCTGCACGCTTCCATCTGTGGCTGCAGCAGCGAGGAAAGTCCTGCTGTTTCCATACCGAGAATACAGTTCTCTCCCTGTTGGCTAACGATGCCTTTGAGGTGCCCATAAAAAGTATTTCTGGATGTATTTAGTAAAAACTAATGCCAGAATTTAGATAAATGGGTCCCATTCAGCTAGGATCAGGTGTTTTGGGTGACTTTTCAAAGCCCCAGTATGAATGCATGTGACTTGCGTCAAAGAGGAATGATGCAAGTACCGAGATGAGTCAAAAATTGTATCCTCTGGGATTCAGAAATGCATCCTGCGTTAATGTGCAGTGGGACTGCAGCAAAGCAGTTTGTGGCCAAGACGCACAGAAAGATATCACGTGACATGACACTCCATGACATGCATCAGGAAATAGCTGCAGTATCCCCTATTCTTGGATTCCAGGAGGTTCGCACAGTGAACTTGTGTTGCTCTAAGTCCCCACCACTTCGATCAATGAGGAGGTGGTCTAAGCTCACTAGACCACATATAAGGGAGGTGCAGCAGAGCATTAGACAGACACCCCAGAGCTAGCAAAGTACAAACCAGGAGTTAGACACTTAAAAAGGGGACAAGCATGTCTGCACCAGTAGCACTACTAAGCATCATGTTGGTGGCAGAAGGGTGTCAGAGGTATCGGAGGCATTGGGATGGAAGGATGCAGGGGAACGGTACACCACAACAGCAGCAGCAGCCTGTCAGGCAGTATGCCCTCTCCATGTTTCATGTGAGAACCTCTTATGAGGATCTCATGGAGGAGCAGTGCATAGCATGTTACTGCCTGACCAAGGTCACTAATAGGCTGCTATGCCAGGAGATGGCTGAGGATCTGTGTAGTGCAACCCAGAGGGAGCATGTAATACCTGCAAATGTCATGGTACAGTAAGTGCCGCACTGTGCTGTCTGGGTATCGAGACCTTCCAAACCCAAAATGGAGATACAGTGGGCATATCCCAGGCTGCTGTGTCCAGGTGCCTGAGACAGTTTGTGGACACCTTGCTGAGATGCTGTGACAGATACATATGCTTCCCATGGGAGGCATAGCAGCAGCAGGGCATAAAGGAGGCCTTTTACACCCTGGTACAGTTTCCTAATGTACTTGGTGCCATTGATTGTACACATGTGGCTATCAAAGCACCACCTGAAGAGGGGGATGTCTATGTTAACCGCAAGGACTACCACTCTCTGAACAGCCAGGTGGTGTGTGATAGCCACTGGAGCACACTAGATGTAGTGGCCCAGTACCCTGGATCCTGCCATGATTCGTACATCTTCAGGCACTGTGGCCTATACCAGGTGTTCAAAGGGGCACTCGGTCCGAACAGTGCTGCTCAAAATAGCGCATGCAAGGTGCACGCATCAAAAACAGTGCCAAATCTTTTTTGGGGGGGGTTGCCCCCCACACACACCAGACTAATCAAATTCACCCAGGGGGAGTGGATTGTGGAGAAAATTAAGATGTATGGGGCAATGGAAACACTCTTTCCATGGCCCCGAAAGAGTCCCGATGCTGCCAAAATGCTGGAGACCAGGATAAGAACCCTGATCTCTATTACTGCTGACTGAGCTGCTTTGTGTCTCAGCACTCCATGCCACAGGAGCAGCTCAGCCAGCTACTGGATTAGTGGTGCCCTTATCATTTTTCAGGACTATGGACAGTGACCAGGTGAGCACTTATAGCAAGCACTGTAAATCCCTAGTCGCTGTCCTTTTGAGTGCTTACTAGACTAGCGCCATATAGTGTGACGATATTCTGGTAATGCTAATCTAACCAGGTACCATTCGAAAGTTGAGAAATAGAAGGTGGTTGACTGACAGGTGGGTGATACTGTACATCAAGACTGTATGATGTGTGGGCTAAGAGGAGAGCTCAGGGCCACATGGATAGAGAACAGACTTGCCTGGGGCCATGTCGGTAACCGGTACAGCAAACTGTGGGCCTGGTGGAGAGGATAATGATGTGAACTGCACGATGTGAGGTGCACAGGGTGGTGGACTGGTTTGTCTGCTGTGCCCATGAGAATGTGTCACAGTAGGCTGAATGATGGAGGATCACATGTGTCTCCAAGGTGGACGGTGTTGTTCAAGCAACACTGACCATGGTTTTGAAAGTTGAGAAGTTGGGTTGAGGGTGATGTGCATCATTGTGCTATGCCAATAACACTATTGTGGTGGGTATGGGTGTGGTACATACCATCATGGCATGGTAATCTGATCCGCTGTCCCCTAATACTTGACAGGTGACAGAGGTTATCCACAACTGCCATAGTTTATGACCCCATTGCGGCACACGCAGACTGTGGCCAAAGGAAGGTATAACAAGGCACTGACCACAACAAGGACTGTAATAGAGAGAACCTTTGGCATCCTAAAGTCCTGGTTCTGATGCCTGGACCAGTCCAGCGGCACCCTGCAATACTCCCCAGAGACTGACTGCAAAGATAATCATGGTGTGCTGCATCCTGACTGGTATAATCATTACAGACAGGGTGCCACTGCCAACAGAACTGACAGATATTGGTGTCATGGATGCAGAGGAGCTCACTGTTGATGCAGATGGGTTCCACCAACACTGAGCAGCAGGTATTGAGGCCACAGCTCAGCAGGTGTGAGTGAACCTGATAAGAAACCTCTTCACTTGAGGGACATCAACGTTCCTCGGGTGGCACTGACAGATGTTCCTACCACTCAGGAGGAACCACTCTGACCAGAGAACATCGTTTTGTGTGTATGCCTCAACACTCAAAGCCAGCACATATGGTCATCTTCCTGGTGCAATGCTCTAGATATGGTCGCACTGTGCCCAAATCAGTCCCCATGGCCGCATGTTGCCACAGATGGACAATGCAGCCATCTGTTGTAGCCACAAGAACATCAAGGGATACATAATGCAGAGGTTGTACACCTCAAATGAACACAGGGACATAGATACATAGATACATAGACAGTGTCGGCAGATAAGGGCCTATGGCCCACCCAGTCTGCCCATTTGAGCTTGTAAGTTCAGTTTGTTTTCCTAGAAGTCTGTTGCCCCTTACCCCTGACCTCCAGAATTCCTTTATGTCTATCCCATGCATTCTTAAATCCTGTGATTGTTTCAGCCCCCACCACTTCCTCTGGCAGGGTGTTCCACTTGTCCACCACCCGTTCTGTGAAGAAATTCTTTCTCATGTTTCCTCTGAATCATCCTCCCTCCAACTTCATCCCATGCCCTCTTGTCCTGGAACATCTTTTTCACTTAAAAATAGTGTTTTCCTGCACCCTGTTCCTCCCTGTAAGATACTTGTATGTCTCTATCATATCCCCTCTCTCCCTCCTCTCCTCCAGGGAGTACATGTTCAGTTCCTTCAACCTGTCTTCATAGGACTTGTGATGCAATCCATGCACCATCTTTGTTGCCCTCCTCTGAACCTTCTACCCTGCCTATGTCCTTACGTAGGTATGGTCTCCAGAACTGTACACTGTACTCCAGGTGGGGCCTCACTAGTGTCTTGTATAGCGGAATTATGACCTCCCTTTTCCTGCTGGTGATGCCCTGCCTATACATCCCAGCATCCTATTTGCTTTACCTGCTGCCTTGTCACACTGTTTCTCTACCTTGAGGTCATCAGAGATGACAACCCCAAGATCCCTTTCCTGCTTGGTGCATGCTATATCCTCACCCCCAACTGATATATTGTGCCAGGGTTTTTGTGCCCCATGTGCATTATCTTGCACTTCTTTGCATTAATTTCAACTGCCAAACCCTGACCATTCTTCAAGTTTCCACAGTGTCGCTTCTCATTCTGTCTACACCCTCTGGTGTGTCTACTCTGTTACAGAGCTTTGTGTCATCAGCGAACAGTGAAATTCTGCCTTCAGGTCCTGCGCAATGTCACTGATGAGATGTTGAATAGGACCGTCCCAGCACTGATCCCTGTGGTACCCCACTGGTCACTCTTCCCTCTGTGGAGTGACAGCCATTTACCACCACCTCTGTGTCCTGCCACCCAGCCAGTTACCTACCCACCACACTACTGTCCTGCCCACACCCATATTCCCCAGTTTGTGTAATAGTCTTCTATGTGGCACAGTGTCAAAGGCCTTGCTGAAGTCCAGATAGGCCATGTCCACTGCCCTCCCTGATCCACCTCCTAGTCACCCAGTCAAAAATTCAACGAGGTTGGTCTGACATGACCTCCCCTGGTGAAACCATGCTGCCTTGGGTCCTGTAGTCCATTGACAACCAGATGTTCCACCAATCTCTCCTTCAGTAGTGCTTCCATGATCTTCCCACTACCGAGGTGAGGCTGACTGGTCTGTAGTTCCCTGCTTCCTCTTTGTTCCCACTTTTGTATAAGGGACTACATCTGCTGTCCTCAGTCTTTGGTACCTCCTGTTTCCAGTGATTGGCTAAACAGGATAGCCAGAGGTTCAGCCACCACCTCTCTTAGTTCTTTAAGGACCCTGGGGTGCACCCATCTGGCCCCACTGCTTTATCAGCTCTTATTACTTCCAGTTCCTTCAGGACCCTTTCTCGTGTAAAGGGACTTGTGTCCATTTCTGCACCATTCTCACCCTTGTACTCTTCAGACCCATTACCCTCCTCTTCCTCAGTAAAGACTGGAGCAGAAATACCTGTTCAATATATCAGCTTTATTGTTGTCATCCTCCATGCGGCCCCATCCTCCCCTTCAGTCTCACTATCCCTCCCTTTGTCTTTCTTTTTCACTTATGTACCTGTAAAGGTTTGTCCCTCTACCCACTGATTTTGCAATGTGTTCTTCTGTCTGAGCTTTGGCTTCCCTTACTGACCTCCCTGCCTCCCTTGCTTCTCCTGGTACTTCTCTATCTCCTTCTGCCTGTGTCTTTTGTATTGCCTGAATGCAATCTTTTGGCTTTCACTTTCTTTGCTACCTCTTTGGAAAACCATAATGGTCTCCTCTTCCTTTTCCTCTTGCTAACCTGCTTAATGCATAATTCTGCTGTTCTTGTAATCCCCAGTTTAAATACTGCCCCTGTTCCTCAACCCCTGACTCCTGTCCCATTCCCTTAATGCCTCTTTCAAGTATCTCCCATTTTCCCAAAGTCTGCACCCTAAAATCCAGGATACGTGTTTTTGTGTGGTTTGGTTCTGCTCTTTCTGTGATTTCAAACCACAATGACTGGTGGTCACTGTTTCCCAGGTGCTCCCCACTGTTACCCCCATCACACTGTCCCTGTTTGTGAGCACAAGGTCCAGTATTGCCTTCTGCCGAGTTGGTTCCATGACCAGTTGCTTGAGGAAGGCACCCTGAAGGGAGTCCAGGATAAATCTGCTCCTAGTTGATGCTGCTGCTGGGATGCTCCAGTCCAAGTCTCCAACCAGTACTACCTCACCCTTGTCTGCCATCCTTTGGATGGCTAGCATCAGGTCCCTATCTGTTTCTTCCTCCTGGGCTGGTGGTCTATAGACCACACCTATGTGGATGGCTGTCCCATTTTCCTTTCCAGCTTAACCCACAGTATCTCTCCCCATTTTGTTCCTCCTGGATCTCTGTGGCCCTTATGTCATTTTTCACACAGTGCCTCCTCCTCCCTTCCTGCCTGCTCTGTCTCTTCTGAATATGTTGTAGCCAAGTATGGCCATCTCCCAGTCGTGGTTATCATTACACCAGGTTTCAGTGATGGCCACAATGTCCAGGTCTGACTGTACCATGACAGCCTCCAGATCTTCCATCTTGTTGCTAAGGCTCCTGGCATTTGCACACATGGCTTTCCATGATTTGACCTCCCTAGTAGTCCCCGGAGCCGTCGTCAGCAGTTGGAATCGTCGGTTGCAATTCAGTGCAGTTGCAATTAGTTGCAATTGCATTGAATTGCAGTCTTAATATAGTGGAGTTGAAATCCACTCCAGTCGACGATTCCATGATCCATCCCTATTTTTATTTTGGCTGCACTTCATGTTTTGTCTTTATTTTCTTTGGGGGGGGGCGCAAAAATATGTAACGGTCGGCGGCACCGAGCATGCATACAAACCAATAAAAGCAAACAAAATTCACTCCTGGCTCCTGGGTATGAAGCATCCACCTCCACAAATTAAAGATAGTTAGAAGGAGGAGCCAGGAGTGAGAGTGTCTGTGACTGGCTGCACCAGGTGGCGGGGAGAGAGTGACTGAGTCTGGTAGGAGAGAGGAGACGTGAAGAGAGAAGAATGGCAAGTTGGCAACGGAGTGAGTAGCAGCCCAACATTGTTGTTCTTTCAAGAAGCAGTGGTTATTTGTTGCACCTTTCTTAAGGCTTATTTAATTGAAAAAGGTCCCAGTCCTTTTTGTCCAGCAAAACCACCCGCAGCAATTGTCGACGTGTTGGGTGTGCGGTGCGGCCAGGCCAGTGAGACAGTCAGTCAGCCAGCTAGTGCAGTGATGGGCTCAGGCCCATTACATGACCCTCAGGTGAATCTCGATCAGCAGCCAGCAGTGCAGAGCTCGAACCTCATTCAAGAAGGGGACTGGAGTCTGAGAGGAGGAAAACCAGAAGGTCAGAGGAGTGGTGGTCGCCGTCGTGTGGGCCGGGGTGTAGACTTCCAGTAATTCCTCAGTCTGAGTCCACCACCACGCGAGGAAAGTGGTCAGGTCTCTCGGGACAGCACTGTGTGTTAGGGAGGAGCTGAGGAGGGAGGCAGAGCACACAGGGCCCAAAACCAACCAGCACCTGTAAGCCACACCGTGATCTTACCCCCCCGAGAGCAGAGCTGCAGCAGCATGGGAGGCGTGGCAGGCCAGCAGGCATCCTGCGCCACCCCCGGACTGGCCCATGCCAACGGAAGAATTAAATCATCACCATCTTAGGAGCGACTCATCCCGATGAGAAGGAACTGGCATTGGCAACAGCCAGGGCAGGCTACAGCACGTGAACTATAACTTGCAGGTACTGTACATGTATTATTAGAAGGGAGGAGCTGCGCATTACAAAATGTCTAATATAGAAAGCAAAATGCGTGAGATGCAGGAAACAATAGTAAAACAAATGCCAGCACTCCTCGTGGACGTATACAGATAATCAGCTTTGCATTTATTATATTAAAGCTGATTATCTGGATACGTCCTTCAGTGCTGGAATTTGTTGTTTGTTTCAGCATTACGAATGACCTGCTGTAGTGGTACCATTCCTTCACTGGGACCTGTGTTTTCAAAGTTGGTAAATTCACAATGGGGAAAATATATTTCAAGAAGAGAATTTATTTCTGGCACAAGCACATCCAGCCGTCTTGGGGTTGGGGATACTCGGGACCCCATTGCTTGTGGCCATAGACTCATGATGAGATGGAGAGCAGGAACAGGTCACTGTAGGGCCATTTCAGCACATGCTGTGTGTGAATGTGAACCTTAGTAGTCTAGTTGCTAAATTGCATGACAGTGTGCCCACTGGCACTCCCACTCCCAAAAAAAGATGCAACCAGTGACTCTGACTTAGCAGGAGGTTACAGGCTTGCAGGACTTTTGATGAGCACATCTGGCAGCATAATATGCACAGCTGCAAACGTCAGAGATTGTTTTTGTTTGGGGGTATGCACACTGGACCTCCAGGCATTAATTGGGATGGGGGTGAAATTGCTGGACTAATAAAAGGTAGTTATAAAGAAAGGAGTGAAAGGGGGACAAGTTTAGCCCAGCAGGACTGACTTCCACTGAAGGACAGAAGGATAGGGAGGGGAAACCACAGTCACTGTACCATCAGGGAGCCTCTGATAGTGGTTTTGAAGAGGGAGGGGGACAATTACCATCAGTTATTCTAATATTTCATATACTTTCTGTGGCTTATACAATTTAGTGCTACTGCCCCTTTGTCTCTGGTCTGGTGCAGTCTCTTCCAATAGCTGCTGCTGCCCCCTAGTCCTGTACTGGGCCTTCTTTAGGCTTGTCTCTTCCAGCCCCCAAGCTAATTACTCTCTGAGATGGGGCCTACCTGGATGGCTGATCTAGGCAGTCTGTTGGTCCATCTCGGGTGTTGTCCATTGGGCTCTACTGTGTGTGGATTTGTTTCACTGTACTCTGTATTTGCATTTTACATTAAAAAGCAGCCAGCTTCTTAGCTGCTGCTGCCTAGTTGCTGCTTCCTCCAACATATGCAATACCTCACCGTGACCTGCTCCAGACTTCAGTGGCATAAATAATTTATTTTGTTTCTGCCCATTTATGAAGTTATAATGCTTGTAAATTCCAAATGCTCAAAATGGAGCTGCTTCAGTTCTTCCTGACCTCAACCCACTGATGTGTTGGGGGGAGTGGCATGTTGTCATCCTGCATTGCAGCTGGAGTTTCTCATATATTCTGGGCAACTTGTGCATACACATGCTGGTGACACAGTTTCCATCCTGCGTCCGGTCCTCCCCTCCCATAGTGTGCCTCTGCAGCAATACCACGCATGGTGATCCAGGTGGCAGTATTACAGTGAAGGCAGTAAACTCCCATTCTGGGACCCTCAGTCTTCCTGTCCATGGCAAGTCCTGGATGACCTCGGCTCATTACAAACCCATATTCACTGTTGTTGTGATTGCTGGTCTTCCACTGCATCAACAGGCCAGTGTATGGTTTCTGCACTTAACCCTGGATGGAACCCCACTTGGAGTATCCAATTTTAAGTACCTTGCTGTGTTGCTGGATTGACACCTGAACTTCCTTACCTGTATCAGTGTCATCCATTTAAAACAAACAAAAAAAAAACATTGTTTTTGTTGACTGGGCAAGTAATACTAGACAGTTCTGATAATTTTCAGCCTGGTCCCAGGGGAAGGCGGATAAAGATGGATGGCAACTTACACTGAACCATATTAAGCTGTTGCTGGTATTTTTAAGGAATGGGGACAGTGTGGCCAGGACACCAGGGAAATAGCACTGCTCTTTTCGAGAAGTGCCATTGGATGTTTAACAGCCACCTGAACTACCACCAGAACAGGCAGATGGGACCTCGGTTTAACATTTCATCCAAAAGATGGCACCTCAGGAGTGCAGCAGGAACCCTTCTCATGCTGCACTACAGTGTCAGTATTTGGATTTAATCAAAGTGCATGGTGTGGGGGTAGACCTCCTAACCTTCTGATCTTCTGGCCTCAGGTGAGAGTGTACAACCTGCTGAGCCACTGTTGACGCTGCTTAAGAAACATAAAAAAGTCTTCCACAAACTTAGCAGCCTCAGCCTTTCTCTCAAAAAGTATTGCCTACTGCTCCAAGTCCGCCATGAGATTGTCCTTAAAGATTATCTTATCAGCGTTTTTGTATGTGTTTGTTGCCTATGGTGCATTACATCTAATAAAAATGATGACCCATTTCATATTCGCAATAAGGTACTCCGGGGGTGTGTAATGTTGAGCTAATGGCCCTTCTTGGGTGGTGGAAGTATTGAGCTACGCCTCGTGCTTCAACCCACCCGAGATGGGCCGTTATCCCACCATCACCATAACAAACCCTGATCATGCCTTATTGCTTAAATATGGCATGGCCAGTAGTTAGAGTAACTGTCTGTTAATCACCCCAGGGGTGTAAAGTTGCCCGAGATACAGCAGAGTGCCATATTCGCCCAATGGGGTGTTTCACTGACTGTTAATCTAACTCCTGGGAATGCCTTATTGGTAAGTGGTATTGCAAAACATTTATGCTAAAAGAAAAGTGAAACGAATACATAATAAAATTCAACGATGGTGAAAACTGAAAAAATTGGTTGGATTTTCTTTAGTTAGTTGAAGTCACAAATTTCAAACTAGTTGAAAAAATCAGTCATAATGTGTGGTAAGTCAGTCATAATTGGTTTTTCAACTGACTCCGTGGTCTACTCCCTAGACTGTTTCACTGTTCTACTCCAGCCCCTTCCTTGGTTGTCATTTATCCCTGGTTCTCCTTGCTGTCTGCCCTTCTGCTGAACTTTGCCCCTTTTCTGCTTATCCACCTCTTGGGCACTAATCTCCATCTTTTGCACACTGCTTTGCAGAGATAGCCACTCCTCTGGTTCACTGGTTCCACTGCTAGCTGTGGGGGGTGAGCAAGTAGGTACCCTCCTTGCAGGCCTGCCACCCCCTTTGCTAGTTTAAATGCTTGTCAATGTAGCATTTAAACTTATCATTGAGTGCTTGGATTCCCCTCCAGGATGGATGCAGGCGTTCAGGCTTGAACAAACCTCCATCCCTCCAGGTGGGTCCCCAGTCACCAATGAATCCAAACCCTTCCTCACAGCACCAGTTCTTCAACCATGAGTTAAAGTTCCTGGTGCATGCACTCCTATGCTCTCCCTTGCCTCTCACAGGTAGTGCTTCTGAGAAAGTGACAGAAGTAGCTACTTGCTTGAGACCCCTCCCCAGTTTCCTAAACTCTTCCTGAACTTCCTTTGGCTCCCCATTTGCCAGGTCATTAGTACCTAGGTGGATAATGACATCCAGCTCACCCTCCCGCCTTGCCTTCCCAGTGATCCCCAGTATCTTCCTTCCATCCTCCATGCCGTGGCACCTGGTAGGCACCTCACCTCCCTGTCCTCCCCTCCTGTGTTCCTAGCTGGATCCCTCTTATGATGGAGTCCCCACCAGGATTCGCCTCCTCCTCCTCTGGGGTCCACTGCTTTCCCGGCTGAGGTCACCTCCTTGGCTAACCTCCACATCCTTTCCTTCCACTTCTCTGGGTACCTCTATTTGGTTGTCCTCATTTGCCAGTGTGGCATATGAGTTCTTGAGTGGAATAGGATCTGGGATGTGCCTCTGCCTGACTGCTCTAATCCTCCCTGAGCCCACTGTCATCCAAGTGCTCCTCGTTCTCGGCATCCTTTGAGGCAGTTGCATTGGACTGGGTGGTCCCTGGATAGGGGTGATGGTACTCCTGACCCAGTTTACTCTCGCCTGAGTCTGGCTACCTCATCCCGCGTAGTCCAGAGAGATGCATGCAGATAGGGCAGCACCTCAGTGTCCAGAAGGTCTGCCTGAATATGGCTGCCCCACAGCCACTGCATTGCACCACTCCCCACATTATACTGCAATTCCACTACTTGTGTGCTACTGAAGCCTCCTAGTTCCTTTTATTAATTTACTGTACTAAAAATCCTGCCACTGATCCTCAGATATATGTTTTTTTAAAGAAAAAGAAACCAATAAACAAATAAATGAGTCAAAACACTTGTCGTGCTGAGGGTGGGCTTCTTCCCCCTTATGCCCCTTCTACTTCACACCCCTTACTGTACCCTGTGTTTAGCTCCTGTCAATCAGATTTTACAGGGCATATAATTAAGAGTTGGGGGAAGGGAACTCTGACTAAGCCCCACCTCCAGTTATCACGTAGCTGAGGTCAGAGGCCAGACAATTAACACCCTTCCCCCAACTACAGGGCAGTCAGACAAGCCAAGATAAAATTTGCAGCAATTAAAGACAGCACAGAATTACACCACCACTATGTTTTAAATTTTCAACAGCCCAAAAACAATTATAAGTAAAGACAACAAAGAAAGTATAGTGTCACTAAAAGCCCACAATCTAAGTTTAAAAGAAAAATAGCAATTACCAGTTACTCTAAAGCACTGAATTGAATACTGTATGTTTCCTTCCTTCCCCTTCTGGCTTCTTCTGAGACATGTCCTACTGCAGTGAGTATAGAAAGTGGGCATGCGTTGGTGACAGGACGGTGTTGTGGGTGGTGATACATGACCAGGAGGGCTTGTTGTCAGCACTGCCCAGCAGGTACATGGCACTGCCAGTGCCATGTATGGCATTGAACTAGGTACTGTCATGTGAGTGTCTGCAGGTAGAGAGGCAGGCCACCATCAGTTCTGTTTGTCCACACCAGATTACAAATATATGAAACTGCCAGCAGAAACAGGCCATAATGATCTATCTAGTTTGATCAAGTGTGCAGCTCGGTTAATACCCTGGAGCTGCCCCCCATTCCCTTCACCTCTTAGAATCATACCCCACCATCCCATTACCCTGACCATCCCCATCCCAGGATTGCCCCCTCTGTCCTTATCTTCTCCATCACCCTTTCCCAACCCCCCAATAATCTAGGCACTGTCCTTGTCTCCAACAGCTCCTCCGGCAACCAGTTCCACCCATTTACCACCCTTTCAGTGAATAATTGCTGCTACATGTCCTCCCTGAATCCATCCCCCACCAATGTCAGGCTATGCCACATTGTTGTATCCTCCTGTCTTATGTTAAAGATGTCATCTGTGTCAGCTGCTGACAACCCATGGACACAGCTCATAAAATCAAATAGGGACACAGTGGCAATTCAGTTGAGTGACTCCAGGCAGTCAGCTACCCTTTGTGACTTGCATCTATTTCATGGTGAAGAAGTGATTCATCCTGTGGGATGCATTAAAATAATGTTGCATTCTGTGGTATGCATAAGAAAATTATGCAGTTGTATTTGGCATCAACATGCAGCAAGAATACACAGAACAACGTGCATCTCTGAGTGTCACAAGACAAGGCAGGTAACTGTGAGGCATGAATATACAGCCAGGTGTGGAACACAGCAGAGGACTACCCCACCCTTTCCAGCCTGTCAGTGTTCAAAAAAATGGCCAATCTGAGTGGCAGGACCCCAAATTTCACAGCAGAGGAAATGGCCCAGCTAATAAGCCTGGTCCAGTAATAGTCCAGGTATTTGCTACTACCTGGCAGCAGAAGGCATTTCCCAACAGAAAAGGACAAGATATGCGTCTGAATAGGGGAAAAACTGCAGAAAGTGTCTGCGGTCAAGAGGATACCCTGACAGCTTAAGCACGAGTGGCAGGACCTGGCCCAGAGACATCCTACCATTTTCCACTAGCTAAGGGGGATAGCTAAAGCTGCCAATGTGGCCATGAGAACTTGTGCAGCAACACAGGAAGGGGTTGGTGTCACAGTGATGAATCATGTATGCGAACCACATACCTGTCAAGTACTCACATGTCATTGTGCCACATCTCATGTACATCTGCAACACAGGAAGGGGTTGGTGTCACAGTGATGAATCATGTACGCGTACCACATACCTGTCAAGTACTCACATGTCATTGTGCCACATCTCATGTACATCTGCTATTTCTATGTACCCACAGGTGAACATGACTGAGGTGGCTCCAGCAAGCAACCATGTGGAAGGAGATGCCTGCAGGACACCAGAACATCCCATTACAACTGCAGCAACTCATCATGGTCAAAGTAAGTTGTACAGTCCTAAATGTGTAGTATGGCCTGGCAGCTGCATAACATGGGTGCTGCCACAATGTGTGGGGGGGGCTGTAACAGAAGCGTAGGCCCCTACCTCCCCATTGTCATGCTGTACACACCCCAAGGAACTGACACATGTCCACAGGATGGTCTTGGTGCCTGCACAACACTGCAGGTCACACTGCCATGGACAGGGCAGGCTCCACTCAGATGATCCCACTGAATGGTGTGTGCCATTGCTAAACATCTCAGCAACACACATGTGCAGTACCATGGAAGCACCATGTTGGTGATATGGAGTGGTGCCACAGACATTCATGGGACAGGGTGCTGTTCCTGACCCTATGGAACATGGTGGTGTTTACCTACACAAAGGACACATGTAGGGGGCCACTGACTGACCATCCCATCAGGCCTGAACTGGCATGTGAAGCATAACACAGGGCTTTGCACGGTCATACTGTGGGGCATGATTGGTATCCTGGTGTGGTATGTGTGCCATCATGGGAGTAGCGCATGCCCCACAGCTAGGTGACCAGTCACTGGCATGCAGTGGGCTGTGCAGATGCTATGGGCAATGTGTGTGTTGATGTTGGGTGGGGAGGTGGGGACACATCAGCACAGTTCCTCAAAGGGGGCGATCATAGTTGGCAGGGATGTGTGGCACTAGTGGTAGTAATGCACCACAGACACATAGTCATGCAGATTGTGGGAATGGCAGCATTGTGGATGGGTACCCCAGGTATGGTGTGAATGACTTCTCCATGGGCACGGGGGGAGCAACATGTGCACATGGACTGCACACATTTGTATGACAAGTGACCACGCATTCACCCATATCCTTGTGTAGGACATGTGGTATGTGGAAACGTTTGCCAGTGACAGACACCTCACAACACACATGTGTGCAGGTGGCTTTGTTGAGCACTGTCATGGTCACTATGGCATACGTGGAGTCAAGATGTGGTAACTCCCCCCCCCATGGTGTGCTGGATCACCAGCTGAACAGCAGCAGCACATGTGCATGTGTCGGGCAGGACATGTGACTGTTGGTACAAGCTCCCAGCTGGGAAAGTGTTGTCTGGGTTGCAGAACAGCTGTCTGCATGTGACAGCAACACTGGTGGATGTGGAATTCAGACATGTTGTGCACCCCGTCATGGCTGACAGCTTGAACAGTAATAGGTGTCAGAGGCCTGGTAGATGGGGACTGAGGATGCCACAGCCCGGCTGCTCTGAGTGGATACCCTGCTGCACAAAATGTGATAGCTGAGGTTGGTTTGTACAGCACTGTTACAGCTTATAGCAGATGTACCATTGCAATGGCACACATGGTGTAGGCACTGGGCTTGGCAGACGTACATCCAGATGTACAATCTCAGTAACAATGTGTGACAAAGCCCCACATTATGTGTGCCATGCTCACATCTGCAACACAGTGCATCACTTATGCTGGTGACACACTGGTAACATGTCAGGGATTGCAGTGCCAGATGCCGTAGTTCTCTGGGAGACCAATGTATGGCAGAGAATGCCACATCTGACCCGTGAATCATGTCAGGCAGTGCAACATCCCTGACATATGTCTTCATGGAGGTGCTGCTGTATACTGTATGTACAGGAGCCATAGGACATGAGACAGCTGGGCACAATGGTGTGCCTAATAATACATGGCTACATGACATGTGCCCGCCAACTGCCACCATACAGATTCCATGTCTGGGCAACTGTCACAGGGGTGCATGTCACATGGAGGCTGGGTTGAGGTGAGGTACACTGCAAACTGCATAAGACAAGCCATGACTGCACCTTGAGAGATTGGGTGAGGTTACTAATCAGTAAATGCACCATCCACATTGCTGAGCATGGTCAACACATCCATGGCATGTGACACCCACACCCTTGATGGTATGCACAGTTTGCATCTCAGCTATGACCTGTTGGTCGTGAGGTGTGATGTTTCATGCCATAAAGACCCTGTCAGGATGTGGCTGACATGCATTGTTTCATTCAATAGATGGTAATTTTGGCATGATGATGTGCCCTGAATACTGATGCTGTGATCCAGCAGGGAGCAGCCCAAAGGACATGGCTGGCATCTGGTACAACTTATACGGGGATTGAGGGTGCCATTTTCTGTGCATTTAGGGCCACAAGGTGTACTGCTGGGTCATACACCCCATGCAGTACATGTAGGACAGACAACATTGGTTGCTGTAGGTTAGTGGTGTCTGTACACTGCTGAATGGCATGAGCTTCAGATTTGACACATATATATGTTGCTGGATGTGTTAACATTGTCCACACAGGACAGTGTTGCTCACCCTGGCATGGAAGCAGGCCATATGTGTACAATCTCCAACCCCCGCACTTTGGCAGGTGGGAATGGATGTTACATGTGGCAATGGGGTGTAGGGGTTTTGTGTGTGTCAAGGTGGCATATATGCCACATCAAGGCTGTGACAGTATCTCCTGTCCTCATGTGTGGCACTCTGTGTACCCTCCATTCTTGCCCCCTTAGCCCATCAGTATCATTCAGTTGTGTGTAAGCAATGCCATCACATATGCATGAGCCCTAGATCGTAACCTAACAATGTGCCCACACCCTGATCAGCCTGTTTTGTACCAGTAGGGATTCCAGCTTCCAGACTGTTGTTATCAAGTTGCTAAGCTGCATGTGTGCAGCAGCACCACAGGGTGTGCTCCACATTAGGGTCTCCGCAGTGCACTGTACCTCCCCTGGGGCACCCTCACATGCCTGGTTTGTAGTCCGTTGCAGTACAAGGGTCCCAGTACTGGACATTCTGGGGGCATATAGGGAGCATGTCAGAGGTACCAGGATTGTGACTGTGACACATTCAGGTACCACAGCAGTCCAGAACATTGCATCCACCAGCCTCCTGGCCCAGTACTGTACTGCTCATGTCATGCGAAAACCCCACCCGCATATGTTCTCACATGCAGCATATGCCAACTGTATCATGATATACTAACATCTCAAAGATGCTTCTGTCCATCCTGGAGGGTGCATGCACACTGCTGGTCCAACAGCAGTGTGGGTGTCACTAACGCACATCTCTACACATTCCTCAGATGTTGCTTGTGCAGCAGATGACGCAGCATGGCACATGGACAGCACACATTGTTGGATGAGTATGGCGTGGCAACATCATTGGTTCTACAGTTGTGCTCTCTTTCTTTGCCCGTGACCATCTACAGGATGGCAGAACTACTGCATCTGAAACCCCAAGGGTCAGGACCATGATTTGGGCAATGAGGCATTTGAAGAGGGTGGACACAAGTGCCTATGCTGAATGCATAAGATGGATGTAAATGCATGCCAGACATGTGTCATCATCTGGAGACTAGATGTCAGATGGGGACACCACTGGGCAGGCAGAGGAGCCAGGACCAGCAGCGATGGCCACAGGGACAGAGGTGGTTGGGCCTCATCTGGTCAGTGGGGACAGTAGGGCACCTGGTGGTGCTGATGGCTCGCAGGGAGACATGGTCATTGAAGGTCCTCAGGATGGCAACCCACCAGTTTTGAAGATGTAGCTGCATTGGAGGAGGACGTGGAGGCCCCTCAGGAGTACCCTGCTGCTGTGGAGGTGCAGTACCAGTGACCAGGGGAGGGACAACAGGTTGCTGGCCCACAGTCAACCTGTGAGGAGGAGTCTCTGTCAAATAGAGGGTCATACTGGGGACTGCCTGCACCATGTTGCAGGTCTTTATGATGCACTCGTGGTGCTGCAGGATGCCATACACAACCAGCGCATGTGTAGTGTGCTGGCAGCATCACTCCAACACCCATCACCTGTAGATGCCAGTCAGCACCCAGTTGCAATGTTTGGATGAGTCATGTTATGGTGTGTTCATTTCAGATATGTTTGTCATGTGATGGTTACAGTGTCCATATACTGTTTGGTGTTTTGGTACTATTTCACTACATTTGATGTTATTTCTGGCATTTCCCCAGTTTCCCCAATGTTCCTTTGTTATCACAGTACCCTAGAATAAAGCTTGTTGTCATTCACTTTGTACATGTGTTTGCATCATTATTCCGAGTGCATATATCAGTGGTTGGAGGTCATGTAGAATGGTGTGGTAAGACACGGTGGTGCACTGTGTGAGCAGGGATATGCTTGCTTGACATGTAGCTGCTGCCGTAGGCCACTGAGGTGTGTTTTGTGCCTGGGTAACATGTGGAATGGCATGTGGCCATTACCTATGGCACTCTGTGTACACCATAAACTCATCTGGCATGGTGGGGCTTTATGTAGGGATAGCTCTTCGGATTGCTCTCCAGTCCATATCAGCAGTATGCATTATGGTCTCTGTTGGGCTCCACTGGATCTGCATCACCCAGACCTGGTCACAGGTATTTACACCCCCGGTAAGTAACACACACACAATCAAGGTCACAAATGTGGACAGGTACGCACAGGGTGGAGGCAGTTCAAAGAAGGCCAATAAAAATGGTTCAGGGCCTGCACCATAGCTCATTTGAAGAGAGGTAGAAGACTTGGTTTGCTGGCCAAGGCACCTAGCTTCACCTGAGCTCTTTCCTTCTAAGACTGCTTGAAAGGCAGAGTACAGAAGCTTACCAGAGCAAGGGAGAAGGATTAAGACTTAGTTTGGCTAAGCAGATTTACTGTGTGGTGGTGTTTTTATTTTTTACTCACAGGGATTGCTACTGTTTGTTGCTAACATTTCATTGCTTTATTTTTCTCTGATTCAAATTGTTGTTGCTGGTATACCTTCTTCTGCATTATTACAAGGTGTGCCTACAGGTGTGTGCTAACAGATTACTGCTGTAATCTTCTGATTCAAATTGTCTTTTGCAAGGTATATCTTCTGTTACTGCTTTATTTTCTCTGGAGCAAAGTGTTTCTTACAGGGTATATCTTCTCTGAAATTATTACAGGTGGTGCTTTACAGGTTTTACAGTTTTATCTAACATTAGGATAAGCTTTCAGGCTACTGCATTTGTTGTTGACTGATTGTTTCTGCTCTTACCTCCTTGTTCTTTCGTCCGTGGTTGTTCTTTTTAGGCAGGGGAAGGGCCCAGCCACCCACCCCATCCCAACCACCCCACGCTACACTCCTTTTATAGGGTACCACAGTTGTGACATTTCCTGTGGCAGAGCAGGAAGGGGCGGATCAGTGGGGCCTCCACAAGGTGATCTCATTTACAGGGGCACTAGTAATTTAACTTGTTATAACAAGTTAAACAAAGCACAATTAAACCATTACTTGCATTTTTTTTTCTTTTTTCCTTCTAATTACTCTGACTAGGTTACAAACCCAGCAACTTATTTGGAATGGATTTCATTAACTGCAGGTACTGTGGAACAATTTTCAGAAGGACAGTCTTACAGGATTTAGGACACTGTCCTACAAGCTGGCCTTTGGAGATCTTAGGCACAGCTCTGGGCAGCATGGGCAGAGATTGCACGCCTCAAATTTCATATTGAAGAGGAAATATATTATAAGAACCACCCGCCATTTCCCCAGCATCCAACAGAAAAACCTCGACCGCAGAGGGTAGTTGGTCCAGGAGGTTGGCAGGTGGTTAGGAGGAGCAAATCAGGTGCCCCATCATTCTCTGCTGTCCAACACATTGCCTCCAAAAACCATATAAACACTACAAACAGGTATCTGCCTCTATCTCTGAAATCAAATAAAGAGGCAGAAGACACTGCAGAGCAGGACACTGTGGCACAGGAGCTAGCACAACAAAACTCACCCAAATCAGGAACCAAAACTAAACAAGCACAAAGGAAATCCAAAAACTTCGATCATAGGAGACTCCATGATTCGGGAGTTGATACCCATCTCCAGCCAGGGTGATGGTCAGATGTCTCCCAGGTACATCAGCATGGAGAGACACTGACCGCATTGCTAAAATTGTTCACAAAGCAGGAGAAAACATTGATGTCCTAGTACACATAGGGACTAATGATCTCGCCAGCCGGGTCAGTTTGGAGACCAAGGAACACCTGACTAGGCTGGGTGACAAACTATCATCTATTTCATCCGCATCTCCTCTCTGAGATCCTGCCAGTCTGGGAGAGGGAGCAGATGGATGGAAGGTCAGAAAAGGGGAGATAGGGGAGCTAAACATGTGGCTCAAGGACTGGTGCCAGGAAAGGACACGGATTTGTAGGAACTGGGCAACAGTTCTGGGAGCGAAAGTTCTTTAAATTTGATGGACTGCATCTGACTAAAGAGGAGTCAGTGCATTGGGGCAGAAGTTTGACTTCTTTGCAGAATATTTAAACTAGCAATGGGGAGAGGGGTGCACCCCATCGCTTAATGGGAAGAACACCCTCCCCCTCAGCTAGTGATCAAACAGGAATTCAGTGTGTTTGTCGCTCAATTGCATCACCAGGTAAGAAAAAGGTTTGTCTCCCCATACGATGCACAGGGGTAATGCCAAACTTCACCCAACAACTAAACACAAAAATCTGGCCAATGGAAAATCGTGTACACAACACTCACAGCCTGGGAAATAAGATCCCAGACCTGCAGGCAATAATGTCAGAGGCAAACTGGACATAGTAGCAATTAGTGAGACGTGGTTTACCAGTAACCACACTTGGGAGACTTCAGTACCTGGCTATGTATTGTTCAGAAGAGACCGAGGTGCAAAAGAGGGGAGGAGTGGCCCTGTATGTTAATGAAAATATCAAAGCTACAGAAATTCAGAATACACATAGGAGCCAGAAGAACTGTGGGTCACCCTGGAAACAGGAAATGGGACAGCCATAAGAACTGGGGTTGTCTACAGGCCCCCAGACCAGAGGGAGGACACAGACACATTACTGTTAGAAGATATACAAAACATGACAGCTAAAGGGGAGGTTCTGATAATGGGAGACTTCAACATGCCAGATACAGATTGGTCAATACCAGCAGGAACATCTGCCAGAACTAGACTCATAGTGGATTCCTGCAGGAGGGCCTCAAACAACTGGTACAGCAACCCACAAGAGACAGGGCTATCCTAGATCTAGTACTGACTAACAAAGAAGGATCACAGATCTCCAGGTAGAAGGTCACCTGGGGCCAGTGACCATTACATGGCATGGTTCAATTTGGCTACTACATCTAAATCATCCCATTCCAAGGCAAAATATGGGACTTCAGAGGAGCTGACTTTGATAAGATGGCCAACAGAGTTAAGCTAGCCCTGGCAAAAAGAAACAAAGGTGATGGGTACAGGTAAAGTGGGCAAGCATTAAGGATGCAATACTTGAAGCAACATCCCATTGTGTTAGACAGAAAAGGAAGTGCAAAGAAGAAGGAAACCACTTTGGTCTCAAATACAGTAGCAGAAAAGGTCAGAGCCAAAAGGCTGGCCTCGGGAAATATAAGGAACACAGTGGGATGAAGATAGGGAGGCATACCAAACTGCCCTTAAGGGAAGCAGGTAAGGCAGTAAGGCAGGCAAAGTCCCAAACTGAGGAAACACTAGCACGAATAGTAAAGAAGGTGACAAGACTTTCTATAGATACATTAGTGAAAGGAGAAAGTCCAGAGGGGTATTGCTAAGTTTAATGGAGAAAAGGAGCATGTGAGGAGGAGGACCCTGTAAAGGCATCTATCCTAAATAGATACTTTGCTCAGTATTTACTGAAGAAGGTAGGCAGGGCCCACAGCTCAGCATCATGGACACAGGGGAGGGAGGTGAGCACTACTCCCTTCACAAAAAGAAAGGGTCCTACAAGAGCTGCTAAGCCCAGGTGGATAAGGCAATGGGACCTGATGGCATACATCCCAGGGTACTTAAGGAGCTAAAGGAGGAACTAGCAGAGCCATTAGCAGAATTGTTTAGTGAGTCTCTGAGCACAGGAGAGGTCCCAGAAGACTGGAGAAGGGCTCATGTGATCCCGCCCACAAGAGTGGTGGCAGGGAGGAGGCGGGAACTACAGACCGGTCAGTCTTACCTCAGTAGTGGGCAAGATTATGGAGGCACTCCTTAAGGAAAAGATAGTGCAACACCTGGAATCCATAGGGGCACAGGATCCAAGACAGCATGGGTTTACAAAAGGAAGGTCCTGTCAAACTAATCTCATAGATTTCTTTGACTGGATAACCAGAGTGGTGGACCAAGGGGGAGCAGTTGATGTCGCCTACCTTGACTTCAGCAAAGCTTTTGACACTGTTCCACATAGAAGATTGATAAATAAGCTGGGTAGGCTCGGGTGGGTCAGAAGTTGGTCAACTGGGTGGCAAACTGGTTGACTGGCAGAAAACAGAGAGTGGTGGTAAATGGTATACAGTCAGAAGAGATGCAAGTCACAAGTGGGTACCTCAGGGATCAGTCCTGGGGCCAGTCCTATTCAACATCTTCATTAGTGACCTTGCAGATGGACTAGAGGGTAAGGCTTGTCTGTTTGCAGATGACACCAAGATCTGCAACAGAGTAGATGAGCCAGATGGGGTGGGCAGAATGAGAAGAGATCTGGATAAACTAGCAGAATGGTCAGAAGAGTGGCAACTGGGATTTAATGCAAAGAAGTGCAAAATCATGCACATAGGGAAGAGAAACCTGAAGCACTTATAGGCTGGGAGGGAGTTGCTAGCAGTCACAAAGGAAGAAAGAGACTTGGGCATCATCATCACTGATGACCTGAAATCATCCAAGCAGACCTCTAAAGCAGTAGGTAAGGCTAGGGGGTGTTAGGGTGTATTAATAGGGGTATCACAAGTCGTAAGAGGGAGGTAATAATCCCTCTTTACAAGACACTGGTTAGGCCCCATCTGGAGTACTGCGTGCAGTATTGGAGGCCACACCTTCACAAGGACATTAACCAAATTGAGGCAGTCCAGAGAAGGGCAACCAAAATGGTGCAGGGACTGCATCAGAAGACATATGAGGACAGATTAACGGAGCTCAATATGTATACCCTTGAGCAAAGGAGGGAGAGGTGATATGATCGAGGCATTCAAACACCTTAAGGGCATAAACAAGGTGAAAGAGTCTAACATGTTTAAATATAAGAAAAATAGCAGGACAAGAGGACACAGCATGAGATTAGAGGAGGCCGATTAAGGGGAATGTGAGGAAATTCTTTTCACAGAAAGGGTGGTGGATGCATGGAATGGCTTACCACAAGAAATGGTGGCTATGAATACAGTGCAGGGCTTCAAACAGGCATGGATAGGCATAAGGGAGCAATACAAATGACTATGAATAGATAGGTCACTGACAGAGCAAAGGCCGATGGCACATTTATAAGGTAGAAAAGAAATGGGCAGACTGGATGGGCCTTGCGGTCCTTATCTGCCGTCAACTTCTATGTTTCTATGTTTCTATGTTTCTACGAGACTGGAGGAACTCAGTACGTATAGCCTGGAGGAGAGTAGGGAGAGGGAAGACATGATAGAGACCTTCAAGAATCTCAGGGTGATTAATAAGGTACAGGAGAGCAGCATCTTTCAAAACAAATGCTGCTTTAAAACAACAAGAGGGCATGACATGAGACTGGAAGGGGGTAGACTAAATGGAAACATGAAAAAGTACTTTTTCACAGAAAGGGTAGTGGATGATTGAAATGGCCTGCTCCAGGTGGTGGTGGGTGTGAGCATAGTGGGGGGATTTAAGCATGCATGGGTATAGGCATAAGGCAACACTTGAGGGAGGAAGGAGAGACAGCAGCAGACAGTGACCAAGTAGGGTTAGTGACAGCTAGTTATAGGCAGGGATAGGGGCAGACTAGATGGGTCTGGAGGTCCTTGTCTGCCATCAATTTCTATGTTTCTATGTCATTCTGCCTGTGATTGTGCCTGCCCGAGACCACCTGTCACATCACCTATGGCAATGGAACTGCCTGCTGCGCACAATGGCATGGCATGTGCTGTGAGCAGTCACATAGCAGCAAGGGCATCCATTCTCTGTATGTATTCCTGCCCCACACAATGCACATGTCCATCATGGGCTGCGGGTGTTGTCAGGAGCCACTGGCAAGAAATGAACTGTATAAGGGCCTGTACCACACCTAGCAAGTGCCCTGACCAGCACTTGCTGTGGTCTGTGGATTCTGTTGCGCTGTCGAATGATGGGGCTTAGCCTGACCATTCTGTGCTGCAAACCATTGTGACTGGTTACCTGCATACACCTTTGTGGCCTGTGCTCCCTGCCTTGTATAATTGGGTGCTTCACTTTTTGTCTGTGGCAATGTATGTCCTACACAGTAAAAGGCACAGACCTATAGGTATTTGATTGTTTATTTTACCACTATTCATGTACATCATGTTCACGGTCATACGCACTGGTCCATCATATCACGGTCTGCAATGTATATTCACATTACATGTTGCAACATTTCCTGCCCCAAAACACCCCCTTATCAATTGTCACTCAAGTGCTTTCCCAAGATGTCCCCCACATGTCACCCTTGCCTCTGCCTCCTTTACAGCTGCCACCGTGTTGTTGTGGGATGTCTGGTGTGCCGGCCGCTTCACATCATTGGGACATTTCTGTACCTGTCCACATGCTTTGTTACATGGGTGGGTCCTTCCACTTATATGGCCTTCCCGATCAGCACAGATGTGGTGCAGGCTCCTTCTGCTGCTGCTGAGTCATAACTTCAGGCTGGCTACCTGATGTGTTATTCTCTCCCCCATGCTGTGAGGCAGTTGCAGCTGTCAGGATCACTTCCACAGTTGACTGCAACCTTCTCCTGCCCCTTCAGTGGGGTGTGGGGAATGTGGCACTTGCGCCAAGCCAGTGGCAACACCCAGTTGTGGGTTCACTGGGGCAGCGTCTGAGTCACTGTTGTTACCATTACCTGCACTTGTTGCTGCTGACATGGTGCTGGTGGATATGTTGGCATGGCTTCCCAAGATGGGTCCATGTGTCAGCTGTATGGGCGGAGATATAGTGACAGGGGCACTTGGACTTGGGCTTGGGACATGTGGGAGGGTTGGGGCAACATCATAATGACCAGTGTGTTTTGGCCTTGATGGCCACTCAGGGGGGTGTTCCATGCAGTAGCCTGGTGCCCCCTCACAGGAGTCTCATCCCTGTGTTGTAGAGCTGCCACAATGTCTTGCAGTGCAGCTGCCAAGACCTCCATATCCTGCTTCTCACAGTGATGGATCTGCCCATGGTAGCAGTGGCACAATCCATGGCCTCCACCTGTTCATGGATGGCAGCATGTGCACCATGCAGGGTGACCACAATGTTGGTGAGCGCCGCTGTGGTGTCCCTGCTGACTCCTGGGATGGCATTGGTGAGGCCTGTGCTAAGGTTCTGTATGCTCCACTGCCATGCTTGTGTGCTCAATCTTATCTGCCTCAGTTCACCAGTCTCCAACTCCTGCCTCTGACACACAGACTAGCAGTACATTTCAAAAGGCATTATGGGCAAGGACTGCTGAGGCAGTTGCTGGGTGGCCTCCTCAAGTGTGGCCCCTAACTCCTCCACAGTGAGAGGGCTTAGATCATCCGCTATGTTCCTTAGTATGCTGTCCTCATCATTTGTCTCAGCACCCTCAGACAGTATATGACCCTCCCCTGCAAGTGATGATAGGGTGTCATCTTCTCCATCAGTCTCTTCCTCCACCACTGGCATCTCTGTCACCATCTCCTCCTGCTCCTCTGCTGTGGTGCTGACACTGCCTGTGCTGCTGCAGTCCTCCAAGGTATGTTGCCCTTGATGACTATCTGGCACATGGTATGTCCTACTTGTCCCCTCTGTGTGTTCTTGTTGTGGTTCAGCTGCATGACCTGCAGAATGACATACACATTACCTTGACCATCATTCTACAACGTGCACTTATGTACTGATGTAACCTAGGACACAGACACTGGCCTTGTGAGGCACTTTGTGTTGTGCCAGACCTTTACTACATGACTGTGCTGGGTTGACACTTCTTATACTTGGTCAGGTTCAGCATGTTTACCCTGGGACGCTGCAGTCACAGGTCAGCAATGTTCATGTTGATTCTTACACAATTATCTGCTACATAACTTAGCTTCACTGCACTGTGTCTACTCCCAACATATCTCATCCGTGTCTCTGTGTGTGTATGTTTGTGTGTGTGTGTGTGTGTGTGTGTGTGTGTGTGTGTGTGTGTGTGTATGCATCTCCTGGTGCTGCATCCCCAGTTGTCAGATCTGCAGCATTGCTGGTGACACCTGTTACCGTGGTGAGCCTCTGGTGCGTGTTGCCACAAGTCCCTCTGCATCACATTCCACAGCACCCTCGATCCACTGTCAGACTTCCATCTGTGTGTTTCTGGCACATGCCAACACACATGCCATGGACCATCCCATGACTCCTGTCACATTGTGACTACATACTCTGGCCACTTGCCGCCATCCTATTTCCCCCCAATGGGTGTTGCCGATACCGTTGCTGTCACTATGCATCACCAATGCCAAGGCACATGTGCACTCCTGGGCAGTTTACAACAGCCTTCCAGCACCATAGTCCACCACCCAACCAGTGTCTACCTAGATGCCTTTGTGGCTGGCATGCGCTCATGGGTGTGGCATATGTTATACACATGGGGCTGACACTGTGGTAACCACATGAGATGTTTAACAAGCCACAGACAATTGTCTGTGCATCTCACAGTTGTTCTACCCAGTGGTTCAGCGCTGACCATGTCCCTGAGTCGGTCATTTAGCTTACCTTTTGGTGCTTGTACACTGCTGCATAACTTTGTTTCACAGGGACATGTTGCATGCGTCATGTCATTAATGTATGTCCTGGACATATGCTTTGGTGCAGATGGATGTCTGCACCTCTGTCTTGTTGCTTCCTTTCATCATGTGCAGTTTTCCATGTTTTGGCATGTCTTTTCCGGTAGACACTTACTCTGGTTTTGACATTGGCATCCTGGAGTGGTCTGCCTATAGCAGTGACAGTCACTGCTGCCAATGCACATGTTGCAAGGTGTGTGGGACTGTCATGACTGCCTTCCAGTGGTATTGGTGGCCTTGGCCATGGTGCTGTTTTGTCTGCTGTTGCACACACTGCTGGGCACTGTCATGGTCCTCACTGTTAACCATTCTGTGCTGCATCCAGGCTATCTGCACTCAGGACACAGGGCCATCACTGACCTTGTTCTGCAGTGCTGTGCTCAGCTTTCCCCCAGGCTGGCACCATGTTTTTTTGATACCTACCCCTTGCAATGTTTTCTAGGTTCCCAGGTGTATGTCATGCAGAGCACCCTCACAGCAGTATTAACGGCCATACATGCTGCCACATAGTGTGCTGTGCCTGACCAGTGGTACACCCAGCTGTTTGAAACCCTATCACCCCTTCGTACATTGCATCCTATGTTCTCCATCATGCACATCCTGGAACCTGACACATTTCTTTGCAAATGCCAGCATCCCAGTCACAGACTGACTACCCTGCAGTGCTCCATCAGACACCTCTCTGTAATGGTATTCACTGCACTGCCACATTGCAACACAACACGCTACACAATACCTGGATGACTTTCCATACAATCCATGGTCGTGACATGGCCATGCCGCACATCAACACCTCCTTTGGCCATTCTGCGTTCCAGGAATCCCAGACCTCACAAACCACAGGAACCATGCTGCACGTAATGGTTTCTCTGTTGTGGTGGTATGTTTGACTGTTACAGGGCAGGTGACAACATTGCATGCCACCTCTGTTGTGGCTCTGACAGGTCCCCTATCTTCACACTACAGTGCAGTTCTCAGACATGACTTACTTGTGCCATTCTACATGCAGAATGTATCCAGATTGCTGACACCCTCTATGCTTTGGCTGCTGAGGTGGGCTGGGCTGTAATTCACTCCACTTGACTGATCAGTGGTATTTCCTGGCTCCCTCCAACACCAGTGGCCTTGGCACTTATTTGATTGTGGGTGGGTTTTTGCTTGTGTCTTCACTTCTTATTATTATAGTGTTTCTGTATTTCTTTGATGGTATGCCTGGAAGAGGCCACAGCATTTACCATTCTGGCCACTTCCTCTCACACTGCCCTTCTCTGATTGGGGAGTCCTGGATTACCACCCCTGACAAGAAGTATTTGCAGAATGGGCATCCACTTGTTCAAGGAGAATGTCTGTCTCCTAATTGGTGATTTTTTTTCCATCTCTGTTTGCCCTTGTTGCCCTCCACCATGCTCTCCCTGCTCTGTGTGGCTCTGTCCTGTGACATTGCTCTGCATCTGCATTTTGCATCATCATTTCAGGGTGCACCCTTTTATATGACATAGCCTGTGCTTGTGCCATTACTGGCTAACTTGCTTAATTGCACGCAGGTACCTGAATATGGGGCAATGGGTGATGTTGCAGGATTTTTGGATGCAAATTGTGTCATGGTATAGTTTGTGTTGTTCTTTGCAAATCCAGCCAATTATTTCTAGGTATTTTCCATATTTTTTAGATAAAAAAACCAAGATGTCAGCTGGCCCAAACAGTTTAAAACATTTGGTTTATGAAAATCACTTTTAGTTCATGTCAACGAAATGATACAAACTGAAAATGCTCTCGTGAACTGAAAATTTTGAGTTCATTTCAGTGTAAAATCAAAATCCTACTTAACATGCTCAGAAAAGAAAGCTTTTAAATCCTTATAACACTGGAACTCTCTCCTCCTCTCTCTCTCTCTCTCTCTCTCTCTTTTCTCTGGCTAGTCTCAGTAGTTCAATTCTTTTGTCTCCTTCTCTTCCTGCTTTTGCCTGTGACTCCATTTCATTCTGTACTTTCTCCCTCTCCTGGTTAGCACTCTTGTTCTCTCTGTACAGGTCTTGGATCTAGCAATTATAAAGTATATTACTGGTTATTTTTTAATTATATTATATATTCTATTGCACCTGTTACTTCTATTGTATGCTTTTATCTACTCACTGTTATCCCCATTTTAACTGTACATGTCTGCATATTCTACTGTATCATACTCCTTGTTTTGAGTAAAAAAAGGGGTCACATCTGGAAATGAGCCTTGGCTCAGTGTGCCTTTTCTGGTTAACACATTTTAAATAAATAAATAAAAATATTTTTTCACAAAAGCTTTGAAAGGCACAACCTCGGCACATATCACTTCTACCTTAAACGTTTCTGAAAAAAAAGTATGTACCATCCAGGCTGTATGTGAGAGCAAAACCAAAATATGTATTAAGTATAGGAAAAACTTTTCATTAAAAATCAACATTCCTTATCTCAGAAAACATGCCGTAATGAAGCTTTTCATATCTTGTGACTTTACTAGGCACACCAGGCATGCCATATTTTTTGCTGTTTTGTAAAATGCTGCTAAAGTAATTAAGGTGTAAAAACTGATATTTAACACTAAACATCTTATTCAACCCTAACTGTACCATATATGAGTTATGCAATAGGTCTGATTCAAATAACGTATTTATCTGTCCAAGTTGTGCCTGAACTCTGAGACCTTCGTGAGTGATGGACGTAGTTGGGAAGTTGCACCTTTTCTTGTGACTTTTTATTGGTTTTATTTGACAGCTATGAGTATTGTTTATTTGGAGTACATCTAAAGGTATGACAAGGTAACTGAACATTCATTTTTCATGAAGAATTAAAAGACACAGTTGAAATCAATTTAGGAGAGTTTACTGAATGATGTTTCCATATTATAAGCACAAAATTAAATTGGAAACTTATAACTGAGTAAATAACAGTCAACGTATTCTTTGAAATGCTGAATAGGTGGAATACTTTATTTTTATGCTTTCCAGATTTGCAGTATCATGTGATTGCATAACAGTGAAAAGTAACTATGCCATCGTTTGTGAATTTTTTTTTTATTAATGGTATAGTGTCAGTGGCTCAGTAGCAGTGTCAGTGGCTCAGTAGGTAGCACACTCACCTCTGAGGCCGGAGATTAGAGGGCTGTGGTTCAGTTCCCACATCTGTCACTTGGGTTAATATCCCAGTCCTGACACTGTAGTGCAGCATAAGAGGGGTACTGCACTTCTGAGGTGCCGTCTTTCAGATAAGACATTAAACTGAGGTCCCATCTGCCTGGATTGGTGGTAGTTCAGGTGGATGTTAAAGATCCCATGGCACTTATCGAAAAGAGTAGGGGAATTTCCCCAGTGTCCTGGCCAAATTTCCCTCATTCACTAAAAATACCACCAACAGCTTAATCTCATTCAAAGTCAGTTGGCATTCATCTGTATCCCCTCCCCTGGGTCATGCCTGAAAATAGGCAGGATTTGTCTATTGCACTTACCCAGTCAACAAAAACTAAATAAATAAAAAAAAAATAGATCATAAGAGATTTTTCATGGGGGGAGAAAACAGTCTGAATAACTAAAAGAAAGCTACCGATGCAGCATTAAAAATGCTGTATCATTCCATTTGCAGAGATGTGTTCCAGTAGGGTTTCCTTTTCAAGTTTTTCAATACTTTGATGCAGTGTCTTCCAGGGAAAAAACAATGCTCATAAAAAAAAAAAAAACATGATTTTATTTTACTTGGGTCTTCACTTTTGCTATTAATGTGGAGGCCTTTTCTCAACTGCTTTCAGAATAAATGACAATTACAGCTAGCCTAGATCTCTTAGGTCCAGTACTAACGCTGAGTATAAATATACAAAGAAAAATGAAAAACAAATATTTTTATTATTTTTTACAGGAGTAATCATGTGGTGGCTGCCGTCAGTTTATGTGGATTTGGGGAATGTACCAATATTTGGTGTACGAACGATGCAAATTAATTTGTTTTTGTGGGAAGATCATAGGTAACAACCAACAAGTTTTAGTCTAGTTTGTGGGTGGTGGTTGGGAGTAATGACAATTTGAGTAAATGCATTTATGAGGAAATGTTTTGGTGGGATGAAACTGAGAATACATAAATAAAAAATCTGACTTTTTGGGGGTTATATTAAGGTAAGTGTGAGGATACATGTGACCTTGAATCACATTAAAGGTAATGTTGGCAGCAAGAAAGGTTGGGTTTTAAAAATAGGATCCCAGCATTTTGTCAATGGATGGCTTGGTTTTAGATTTGCTTGCAAATTATACTATTGCATTCATTGTGGAGGCACCCTTGTCAAATACATTTAGAATATCTGAATTATCTTGCAGTTTCTTGTCATTTTGGTTTGAATATTCATTTAGGTTCTGCACGTGACTGTCATCAGATATTTGTGAAAATTCAGTTGGAGCCACAATGGCATCACATAACTTTAGTATAAGATGTTTTCTTCTGTTGTGATTCATCAGCAGCTTGTCTTTTTTGATGGTGAATTCAGGGATCATAACTTTAAACATAGTGCTCATTTTATTATCATCAACTGGTAGACACTTGAACCATGCATTGGATATTTCATAAAGTACTTGCCATAGATAGTGCTGATTGATATGAAAAAGGGAGAGTCACATGCTATGGTTTTCATTGGTCTGTGTTGCTTGTAGTGTAGGTAATTCTTAACAGGACATCTGTAACAATCACCTATGATTGCATAAGCTCACAATCTGATGCATCATATAACGTTTTGTTTTTTTCCCAATCCTTGTGTATGTGATTCTCTTCTGAGTGTATTACATATACACAGTTTTGTTATAGTTAGTGTTTAGATTCTGATCTCTCCACAGTTTCTGTTGATGGCTATTTTTTTTTTTTGATATGTCAGAAAAAGTGTGGAAAAACTCTGCAGTTTACTGTACTGTTGTTAAAAATATGCTGTATACATAGCAGTTCCGCAGTTTGCATATATGTGGCCCTTTGTGGAACTGGAAGTTGAATGACAATTCCACTGAAATTCCACCACTGAAATTTATCATTTTGCTCATCTCTAGTTTTTAGTGCTCCCAAATGTGTGGTGAAAAGTTCACAATTCCCATCAAAGTACTTGGAAGAAATTCTTAGTAAAAAGAGATTTTAGCAGTATTGGTCCTTCGAAAAGAGGAATCTCTGGGTAGTTTGATACCTTTTATTCAATCAACATATTTCTTGTAAAAAAATGGTATAGTACACAAATTTGGGGGGCCCCACAAGTCCCTTTCTCAGGTGAATAGCCAGCTAAGTAAAATAAGCAGCGTTCATGCACACTGTGATACATTGTTTCAAAATAATTGTAATGAGGATACATGAGAAGAACTAAAAAGGAAGGGTGGGTGGGTAATAAATAGGAACATGACTATAGTTGTGAGGGGATGATTAGCAGGAAGTGTTAAGGTATTTGTAATAGAGGCTGATAGGATGCCTTGAAGAGATAATTTGCAAGGTATAATGACAAGAACACAAAATAAAAAAGGCTTGAGGTACATACAGTGGGGGGGCACAGAAAGAAAAACATAAATATTTGTAGAATGTAACATACTGTGTTAAAGTTTTCCATAGTGTATCATACATCCAATGTCTCCATTGAGTCCATTATAGTTTTAAACTGTTTGATATATTTAAGTTCCCATATCCTTCTCTTCTGTGAGTTTTTTTAAGTTGCCTTTTAGTAATGGGACAGATGGAACAAAGTGGAAATGGTGTGGATGAGAAAAATGTTCTTCTTCCACTGATAATCTGTATTTTGTGTTAGTGGTGGTTCATTCTGGTTTGCAGTGGATGCCCGGTTTCTCCTATACAGTGTCCATTTGCGCACTGTTTGCAATGAAGTAGGTAAACCACACTGCTTGATAGAAATGTCTACAAGAAGATTTTTTTTTAAAACACCACCACCATAAACCATTAGTCTACCCAAGATATATAGATGATTTATTCCTCATTTGGACAGAAGGTGAACATTCCCTTGGAAAAAAAAATCAGGATTTTAATAACATTCACCACTCAATAAAACTAAGCATTGAGTGCTCCACCACCAGCATACATTTTCTGAATACCACAGTCAGAATCACTAAACATAGATATATACAGACCTCTAATGCCCCTTGACAGGCACTGATACCTGCATAATTTAAGCTTCCACCAAAGTCACACAAAAAAATTTGATCTACAGTCAGGAAATTCAATACCAATTTATCTGCCCAGATGAGATAACAAGAAAAAAGCAACTCTCCTCATGTCATAATTAATTCATCCAGCAGGGCCACTCCTGGAGACAAGGTGACAGAGAAATGGAATGTGCTATACAAATACTACAAGAACGTCTACTGGAATAGGTTCTAGGTGTAATAAACTGAAGCAAATAGTGGAAGCAAGAATAGTGCAAAAAAAAAAACAGCGTGGCAAAAAAGAGCTAATTGAAATAACATTCAAAGTACCATACAGTGTGACAACATGCAGGCAGCCCAGATGAAAATTGTTTATTTGGTTGCCTTCCTTGACAAAGTAAGTGACCATTGCTGTTTATGATGGTTGCTTTAACTCTGGTCACCCTTTTCATATTGGGCACTGTTTCCTTCACGCTTTGTGATCAGCACTGTAAAAAAATTGCCGTTATCACATAAAACTCCAAAAAGTGCTTAAAAGAATGCTATATAGAGTAAACAAGGCAACCACTGCAAACCATGATGAACCACCACTGACATATAATAGTAAACGAGACTATCAGCGCACGAGTAGGGCAATATTTTTCTCAATCAGACCATTCCATCTTGGAACTGTCTGTCCTAATACTGAGAGGCAACTTCAAAAACACACATGGACATGGGAACTAAAATACTGTATATCTTTGATTTAAAGCCACCCTCCAATAAAAAAAAAATGCTCTCAATCATAAGCTGCACCTGCAATCAAGAAATTATAACAAGGCTGTCCTGCAGGCGCAGTGGTTGGATTCCCATTTATGACACCAGTGACCCAGGTTCAGGAACAGGCCAAGGGAGCTGGAGGGCCAGTCAGGGGAGAAGGATTGAGCACCCCCTAGGGCTGCTCTCATTCTCTGGGTGGAGGGATGAGGACACTGCCCAGTGTGTGAGGACTCCTGACATTGAATTGCAAGGGGCAGAGCAGACACAAGACATCATTGCACATCCCCATTCCTGGGGCTCAAAGAAAAAAAAATCCTTGCTTGTGGTCACCAAGCATGATGCCTGCCTCTGGCCCTAATCAGTCTGCAGGCCAGCTTCCAATTTTGGTCCCATGATTGTGGCACTGAACTCAGGTGCCACAACCCCACCTGATGGGGAAAGCTGGCGGTGTCAGGGAGCCACTGCCAGTATGGAGGTTGGGGTCCAGGGGTCCATGACCTGGCCAAGGATCTGGTGGCCATGGGCCGCATAAAGAAAGAATAAAAAAAAGAAAAGAAATTATAACAAAGGCTGCCCTTGAACTGTAGCCACAGCTTACATTAATGTGCATAGTTATGATACTAGCTTGTTATGGTATTTTAACAATTACAGGTACATCCATTGATACGGTATTACCCTATTGCAAGTAAACAGAAGCAAGTTATGGTACCGTACCTAGTGACTTTTCATAACAGCATGACACTGGCAAACATTTCCAAACACTTTTGCCAGTGCCGGTAGTTTAATTGAAAAACAAAAAAAACACATAGGTTAAACAGGTGCTTACTGGTACTTACAATAGTTACGGTAAGACATGGCAATCATTGCTATAGTACTTAATGGTGGTGCTGTGGATTAAAACCTGACTGCCTAATATCTCCCCAACACCTTCTCAAGCCACTAGTATTGCATACTATAAACAAAAACAACAAACTCAACAAAAAAAACCTGTAGCGTACTTAACTGGGCATGCCTTGTTGTTGTGGTTACCAGAATTTCCAAAAGTGAGGGGACAGATGAATTATGGGATGAATTTTATTCTTTACTGAAACATTAAAAAGAAAAAAGAAGACAAACATTATCTATAGGAAATCATAAAATTCAGCAATTCTACATACAAGTCTCTGTTGACTCTGATTTATTCATTCATTGAAGCTCCAATTCACTACCAATATTGAAATCTAAGTAGCTGAGAGCCTTTTGTGTGTCATTTTCACTGATCCTGCACTCAGCAAGTTGTGTCAGCATCAGAGGAATCTGGATCTTGGATCTCCTGCAATTTGTTGATCAGCTCATCCTGTACTTCTTCAGTGATTCCACCCTCCTTTATGCAGCTGATCACATCAGGATCAGTGCTTGCAATGGCACACACCTGGTAAGGAAAAAAAAGTTTGTTAAAATAAGGTCTTAACTGTGTTAGTTGGTGACCGTGTTGCACATTTTATGGTAAGGTACCTCAAAGTACTTGATTATAACTTCCCTGCTGACAGCCTATCATGCGAGCTTCATCCAGCCTAAAATTCTGTCTTTACTTGGTGCTCAGGGGTTGCCAGCTGCTGTTCTCTCCCTATCCTCCATTGACAGCCACTTGTCATAAAACTCCCTGTAAGCTGCTTTAAAAGGAGTATTCCAATTAATGTCCACTGGCTGTAAAATCTTGGTGCATCCACCAGGAATCACCCCTCAACAGTTTTTTTTGTTCTTTGCTGTCTTCTTAACAGCTGGGGATATATGGCACAGAAAGGCATCCCATACCAGTAGATGCTTTGTGAAAGCTATCAAACCCCACACTTTCTTCAGCCAGAGGAGAGTGACCATCCAGCCATTGAGTGACATGGCCACTTGCTACATCAGATACACCAATATTCTCCTTCGGCATCTACATCCCTTTCAACTCAACAAAAGGAACAACTTGCATCCATCAGCCATGGCAGCTAGACACACTGTCACTCACTGTTTTTATGGCCAGTTGTTAGTAGGGGTACAGATTTACAGCCAACATGATCAATTGTTTTATTACCATGCACGTCAGCCCAAATAGCAATCATGTCCATGTTACCTATCGTTGCTGGCAACACTTGATTTACTTGTATGAGACAAGCACAGAAGCATAAAAAAATGTATGATCTTTGGGGCAAAGTCTTTGGGCAGGCACTGGTGACAGTTGTTTTTTGTTGTATTGTAAAGCCCCATCTCCACAAAATGTGTCTCTATATACCCTGCTGGCAGTAAAGGAAGGATCCAGAACAAGGGAAGCAGTTTTCAGTGCAACAGCTTAATGTGTGACCCAATAGTGTTGTTCTCTCTGCAGAGTAATTCAGCTATCCAGGTCAGCCTCTACCTCAGAGTATCTTGCCTTCCTTCTCCTGCCATCTAATCATCTCACTTTTTTATTGGACCTCATGGATCCCATCAGAGACACATTTTCTGCTAGTGCTGGCAACATTTTCCTCCGCTTTCCAAGCTGCTTTTTTGTTGATGTGGATGGCAACAGCAACTGAGCAATTTCCCTCCTTCTCTGCTCTCCTGGCAATGGCAACACTGAAATCTAGATCATAAGATTTTCTTTTTGGCATTGCTTAGCCTTTAACTCCAGTATGTGCAGCACTTTAAAATGCACTTGTCACAGCTTTGTCCACTCTTTGTTTCTCTACCTTTGCTCTCAGCTCTCTGCCTTTTGTTCATCTCCTTTCAGAATACTTTTAAGGTGTGACCAGGTGATTGTCATTTGAGTTGCCTTGTCAATTGCTGTATCTCTGTACCTGCCATTTAGCATTACTAGCCACCCTTGATCATAAGCCACCCTTGATCATAAGCCGCAAGTGAAAAGATAGAATCATGATTTTAGACCATGGCTTTAAATAGACGATATACAGTATATGAAACAATTTAATTTGAACTGTAATGAATTCATCTGCGACATTGGATTCATGACGCACTACAGAAAACTTTAATACTGTATATTACTTTATTTATTTTCTTTCTGTGACCCCTCCTTCCTTTGTTATTCTATATTTCTCTCAGGATACCTTTCAAATTATTACTTGAAAGCATCCATTCAGCTTCTATTATGACTATCTTAGCACTTCCTGCTAATCATCTCCTCATAGCTACAAACTTGTTCCTAGTTATGCCCATCCACCCTTCCTTTTAAGTCTTCTCATCTACCCTATCATAATTATTTTGAAAGAATGAATCAAAGTGTATATAAATGCTGCTTATTTTGCTTAGTTGGCTATTTACCTGAATAAGGGACCTATGGGGCTCCAAAAGCTTTTGTACTATGCCATCTTTGCACAAGATGTTCGTCCAATAAAAGGTGTCAAACAATCCAGACATTCCTGTTAGAAAAAAGTCCAATTTCATAAGTTGTTTTTCCCACACACATCTACCGATTTATGGCAAAATGATATCACAAATGCTGTACTTTGATATGGTAAGATTTTTTCTGTTATTCCACAGAAGTTTATGATATCAATGTAGTGATAGAATGGGGATTTTATCAGTGAAATTAAAACTTTGCATAGTCCTGACAACGAATCCATAAGGGATTCCTGCGTAATATAACAAGTGGTGTCCTGCTTCCCAAGCCTGTGCTCTAATCATGAGATCTGCTCCCATAAACCATGATTATGTTTTCCAATAAAAGGAATTACAGATTAATTTCCAGTGAACTCACAGTATGTCCAAAACTGAAAAAAATATTTTTTTTGGATCTTTAAGCAGTAGGTAAAAGATCTACTGATCTACTCCAACTGGTTGTGATTCTCAGAGTGCATATGGACTTTATTTCTTGAAAGGAAATATGTAAGCAAAAATCTTGCTCCCAGCAAGCAAGATTGAGTGACTGATTGATTCATTGATTAACTGATTTATTGATTTCATTTTTATTTGCATTGCAATTTCCCATTGTTCAAAGTGCAGGGATAACACATTTGGATAAACAGAAAAAAACATATAGCAGAAAGTACACAACATAACAAATACAAAAATTATAACTCTACATTACATTTAAATACAATAACAGAACTGTATATGATCCTAGCCTGCCAGTATCAAAGGAAAGCTTGTCTGAAAAGAACGTCCAGAAGACTCATTTTCAAGGAACTCTGAGGGGGGCAAGATGAATGTTGATGCACATAAAGTTCCACAGGACTGATGCTACCACTACAAAAGCCTGGTCACCGGTGGTTTCAGCCAAGATGGTGGCAGACATAACAGACTGTGGTCAAAGGATCTCATCACCCTAGGTGACACATAGGGGAGTAAGTATTTTGCAGATAAACTGAGGGCTTGATTAATTTGAGGCTTATTAGGTGAGTAAATGATTGTTTTTTTGCTGAACTTCTGAAGACCTTGTGGTAAATGTTCTCCAAGAAATCTTGTAATACAAGCAAGTAAAACAAAAAAAGTGTAATGAACACATCATAATTAGTTAGTGGCAGTTGGTAATTTAGTTTTCGGCCAATTAACAAAGGATGTATTGTAATCCAATGTAAAGAACCCCATTAGCCAAAAACAACAAACACTTCTTTAGAAAAAATAACTCAATACATAAAGGAAGCAATCAAAAAGTTAACATTTGTTCAGGAAATACTAATATTAACTCTTGGCCTCATCTTAGTTGCTTTGTGGAACAAGGAAGCTGCTGTAAATGCCACAAATATTTCCATTGTTTTTTCAAACAAAACCCCTGAACTGAAATTTGAAACACCAGAAACCACAAGGGCTTGTAGCAGCAATCTTCTGTGCTATGTTGTAACTACACAAAGTTTTTAAACTAGTAATTTTTTTATTCAGTATGTCTTCAATGATATTAATGAACCCTGATGTATTTTGACAATTGAGTCCTGAGTGCAATGCAGTTTTGGTTATTAGCTAATTGGCACCAAGTCCTTGTTGTTCAATATAGCAGTGACTCAAAACATAGAAACACAGAAAGTTAATGGACAGAAACGGACCGGAACAGTCCATCCAGTCAGTCTCAAAATTCCCAATTTAGAGATTCTTTCGCCTCTGTTCTCCCTATCAATCTCCCTCCCCTCCCTTCTCATCTTGTTTACATGCATTCCACTTCCTCCGGAATCCCAATATTGTCTTTGCCTTTACAATGTCAGGGAAATTGTTTGCCCCTATCCACCACAATTTCCATAAAATAATACTTCCTAACATCCTTTTTGAATCTCACACCTCCAGTGTAAGTGCACACCCCCAGTATGCAAATGGTTTCTTATTTTGAAAAGACTTGTGTCCACTTTGTCAGTTGGTACCATGCCCATGTTGTTCAATATAAAATGTGTCAAACCCTCACATAAACTTGAAAGTCTCTATCATATCCCTGTCTCCTGTCTGTCCTCCAGTGAAAACTAGTTGAGATTTAAAGATCTAAAAATTGACATAAAGATTGACAGATCTTTCAAGCTCTCTTAGAGGGACTGTACCTTTCTTTTTTTGCTGAGCAAACTTTATCAGGTGTGAGGAAAAACTTTATTGGCTATCCATGGATTATATTTCATGCAAATGGGCCTATCTTCAAAGAAAGAAAAAGAAATATCTGTAGCATAATTTTCCATCACTTATATTTATATAGATAAGAAGGCAATCTACAGGCCATAGGTAATATTCTCAGAAAAATTAACAGTGTTAAAGTAAAGATGAAAAATATCATATACTGATCAGGGGTGCAAAATATGTACCTACCCAAACTACAGTAAGGGGGCAGATTGAATAATTATTATGGTAAGTATAACAGAGGTGAGTCTTTTTTTGAGATTTAAATCCTGTCCACTGTTTTGTGTTATTCTTCCAAGAACAAACACACACATATGCATGTAATATCTATCTATACATATATTTATATATATTTTTTATGGCAAAAAAATCCATTTAATGCATCAGTTAGGGTTGTTCCACAGCAACAAAAGCAAGGAAATTCAATGTTAGGGTTGAACCCCTCCTTGGATCCACCCCCACCCTGACCCCCATCTGGCATCGTGGTGTGCGTTCGGGTCATAGGCCCTAAGTTTCACCCCATCACATGTGTAAACAAGCTGAGGTGATGAACTACAGGAGAATGAGGTGAGAGTTAGGACCAATGACCCCAACGCACACCCCGATGCTGGCTGGGAGATGGGGTTGGGGTGAGTCCAATGGGGGGTTTTCAACCCTAACATCAAATTTCCTCGCTTTTGTCACTGTTGAACAACCCTAACTGATGCATTAAACAGAGGTTTTTTTTTGCCATGAATTTCCCTTCTTGAGAATGAGGACTATAAATAGTGAATGAATAGAGGAGCATCGGCCCTTTGCCTGCGGTTCCACCATGCAATTTTACTCAAATAGTAATGGTAACCGCAAGTGCAAATGGTAACACACATGGTGGCGGAAACATAAATGGTAATGCATACGGTAACAAAAACGCAAAGGCAAAGTGACGCCAAAGTGAACAGTAAAGCAAACGGAGATGCAAGCATGTACAGAAACACAAACCGTAATATGTACGGTCACGGTACCGCAATTGTAAACACAAATAGTAATGGTAACAGCAACAATAACACCAAAGGAAACAGAAACACAAACATAAATGCAAGCGTGTATAGAAATGTAAACCTTAACGTGCATGGTCACGGTAACGCAATTGGAAATGCAAATGGTAACGGTAACAGCAACGATGACGCAAAATGAAAAACAAATGCAAATGCAAGTGGAAGGGCTGCCACAAATGCAAATGGTAATGTGCATGGTGACGCAAACCAAAACGTAAACAGAAACAGTGGTGGACATGCAAATGGTAGCAGTAACGTAAATGCAAGCGCAAACAAAAGCACAAAGGGTAACGCACACAGTGGTGTACATGGGAATGGTAACACAAATGGATATGGAAATGCAAGTGGAAACGCTAAGTGTAACTGTAAGTGGAGAGCACACTGTGGTTTTCCCCAACAGCTCCATACAGAAACACATTGACTACAAAGAATGTATGCATAATAATGGGCCTCGGACCAGAAAATGAGCACTTGGAATAGTAAATTGCTTATATCTCAGGAACCTTACGACATAGAAAAAAAATTTAAATTTCATATGGTTCATGACTTTCCAGGCCAGGTTAGCACTTAACACTTAGCTCCCAGGGGGCTAAGCAGTTTTCCGACGAAAACCCCGTATCTTGCACTGTTTCCGAGATATGGGCCATGAAAGGCACAGCGGATGCCGCAATGTTGGTCTATGAGAGAAAGTGCCAACTTCGGAGTATAGTAACTTTGCATCCCTGCAATATTTTTTCACCAAACCACTGAAAGGCACATCTGTGGGATGTTGGCTTTCTTCCCATCAAATTTCATTGCAAAAGACCAAACCGTTCTTTTGCAGCAGTGTGACAAACAATTTCTGTTATTTTGGCCATATTGTTGCAAAGTTGTGTTGTGATTTGTGACACTTTGGCAAAAAATCATGAAAGTATCGCAGGTGCGACACTACTTTGCGATAATATTTGTGGCTCAAAACATATTTCTGCAGTGTTTAACCTCAAAATAAAGACATGCTTTGCATCCTCAGGGCTCGACTAGGTAAACACAAAAAGAATTGTGTCCTTAAAGGATCCCAGTTTTAAATGCCAAGCATTTCAGTGATCAGTAACTGAAAAAAATGGCTGACTCTCAACACTACAGGGGTCATTTGTGACACTTAAAACTGCATTTGCTACACTGTCAAACTTTTTGTTAACTTTTTCCATTGGCTATAATGGGAAATTTGTTTTCTAAATAACTTTTAATCTGTTCAATATTTTTTCATGAAATCTTCAAAAGGCACATTGGGGACCCCAGATGCATGTTCACTGATGTTTTCAGACTGGCCGGCCAAAGCGTGCGACCTGTAGGCATGAGCAAAGAATGCACAAAAAAGTGTAAATGTGCTCCAGAATGTTGCTTAATACCTCCACAACCATATATCTGACTGGTACAAAACTTGCCATATCCCAAGATTTATGCTACTGTTCCATGCCTGCCAAATTTCAGGCAACTCTGATGTATGGTGGCAAAGTTATTAAGGTGCAACATTTCACCATTTAACCTTAAATGGGGTACTCAACCCTAACTATGGTGACACTACCATGCCACCATAATATATATATTATAGTGGCACGGTAGTGCCACTATAGTTAGGGTTGAGGAGCCATTTCTATGTTAAACCCCAAAAATTTGCACCTTAATAACTTTGCAACTGTTTGATGGATTTGCCTGAAATTTGGAATACATGATCAAGAACCATAGGCCTTGGGATTTGCCAAGTTTCATACCAGTCAGATATATGGCTGTGGAGTTATTAAGTGTGATCTGTGCACACGTTTACGCTTTTCCTGGAATTCTATGGTCGTGCCTACAGGTCGTATGGGTTGTGCGACCGGCACAAAATCTTCAGGGAACATGCAGCCAGGGTCCCCAATGTGCCTTTTGAAGATTTGGTGAAAAAATATTAAACGGTTCAAAAGTTATTCAAAAAACAGTTTCCCATTATAAGTCAATGGGAAAAGTTAACAAAAAGTTCGACAGTGTCGCAAATGCATTTTTATTTTCGCAAATGGGCCTGTTACTTTCGCAAATCGGCCATTTTGTTTTCAGTTGGTGATCAGAAAAATGGTTGGCATTTAAATTTGAGACCCTCTAGCAACCTAATTCTTTTGTATTCACCCAGTCGGGCCCTGAGGATGCTTGTCATGTCTTTATTTTGTAGGAAGTACCCAGAAATATGTTTTCAAATTCTGGAAAAATACTTTAGCAAATTACTGGGTTCTCCGAAGTGCGGTTTCGCAGCTAAAGCTTTCGAATTTCGACAGTAGTTTTCCATCTGTGGGAAAGTGACAGCGATTCTTTGCACTACGCTGCAAAAGAACCGTTGGGAGTTTTGGGCTGAAATTTGAGGAACGGAGCCAACATCTCACAGATGTGCCTTTCAGTTGCTTGGTAAAAAAGTATTACATGGCGGCAAAGTTACGGCACTCCAAAATTGACATTTATTCCCATAGGATAACATTACGGCGCCCAACGCATTACAGAAATCCTTTGGATCCCTGCTGTAAAATAACGGTTTGGTCTTTTTTGCTGAAATTTGGAGGGAAGACAGCCAACAGCCCACAGATGTGCCTTTCAGTGGTTTGGTGAAAAATATTACAGGAGGCAAAGTTATGGTGCTTCAAACTTCTTTTTTCCCATAGGATAACATTACGGCATTCGCTGTGTTTTCAGGGCCCGTGATCTCGAAATAAAAGAGATACAGACGTCATTAGAAAATTCTTAGCCCCATAGGGGCTAAATGCCAAATTAGCCAGGACAGTTGTAAATAATATGACTTTAAAAATTTTTTTCTATGTCGTACGGTTCCTGAGATATAACATATTTAGTATTCCAAGTTCTCATTTTCTACGCCGATACTCATTATTATGCATACATTATTTGTACTCACTGTCTTTCTCTAAACAGGTTTTAGGGAAAACCAGCCCGTGCACTTACATTACTGTTACTGTTGCCCTTTCCACTTGCGGTTACGTAACCGTTTCACTTACCGTTGACGTCTGTGCCACCATGTGCGTTATCCTTTGCGTTTTTATTTGCGCTTGCGTTTCTGTTATTTTTTGCGATTTCTGTCTACAGTACTGTTTATCTTTCTGTTTCACTTTATGTCATCATGCCCATTGACATTTCTGTTTGCAGGCACCATGTTACTCTGTGACAACACATCACGTGGCAGACCGTTCCGATCTACGCCACCATGTGCGTTACCCTTTCTGTTCTCCTTTACACTTGTGTTACCGTGTGCCCCACTGTTAGCATTTCTGTTTGCATTGCTGTCCCTGTTGCCCCGCGCTCCCGCCGCTGCATTACATTCACTATTTCTCGTTATCATTCTCAAAAAGAAGGGCAATTAGAGGAAAAACTCCATTTAATGCATTAGTTAGGGTTGTTCCACGCGACAAAAGTGAGGAAATTTGCTGTTAGGGTTGAAAACCCTTGGCCCCCCGCCCACCCCCCAACCGGCACTGGGTGCATTGAGATCGTGGGTCCTAACCCTGCTCCCGCCACTGCATTACACTCACTATTTCTCATTATCATTCTCAAAAGAAGGGCAATTAGAGGCAAAAACTCCATTTGATGCATTTGTTAGGGTTGTTCCACAGCGACAAAAGTGAGGAAATTCGCTGTTAGGTTGAAAACCCCTTGACCCCCGCCCACCCCCAACTTGCACTGGGGTGTGCATTGGGATCGGGTCCTAACCTGTGCTTCTGTCACTGCATTACATTCACTATTTCTCATTATCATTCTCAAAAGAAGGGCAATTAGAGGCAAAAACTCCATTTGATGCATTTGTTAGGGTTGTTCCACAGCGACAAAGTGAGGAAATTCGCTGTTAGGTTGAAAACCCCTTGGACCCCTCCCACCCCCAACTTGCACTGGGGTGTGCATTGGGATCGTGGGTTCTAACTCTCACCCCATTCTCCTATACTTGCTGCTTTAAGAAACCAGCCTGTCCGCTTACATTAATGTTACTGTTGCCCTTTCTGCTTGTGGTTCTGCGTCTGCTTAACTTACCATTGACATCTTTGCCACCATGTGTGTTATCCTTTGCGTTTTCATTTGCGATTGCGTTTCTGCAACTTTTTTGCCATTTGTGTCTACCGTACTGTTTCTCTTTCTGTTTCACTTTGCGTCACCATGCCCATTGATATTTCCATTTACAGGCACCATGTTACTATGTGACAAGACATCACGTGGCACAACGTTCTCATCTACTCCACCGTGTTCATTGCCCTTTCTGTTCTCATTTGTGCTTGTGTCACCTTGTGCGCTACTGTTAGTGCTTCTGTTTGCATTGCTGTTCCTGTTAGTATGCCATAAGACATCATGTGGTGGTAGTGCGGTGCTCCTGCCACTGCATTACATTCACTATTTCTCGTTATCATTCTCAAAAAGAAGGGAAATTAGAGGCAAAAAAACTCCATTTAATGCAGTAGTTAGGGTTGTTCCACAGTGACAAAAGTGAGGAAATCCGTTGTTAGGGTTGAAAACCACCCTTTGACCCCCTCGCCCACCCCTCAACCGGCATTGGGGTGCACATTTGGATCGTGGGTTCTAACTATCACCTTATTCTCCTATACTTTTGCTGCTTTACACACGTGATGGGGTGAGAGTTACGTCTAACGACAACCAATGTGCATCCCGGGTCTTAAACCTTGTTCAGTAAATGGTTTACCTCATCATGTATGTCAATAAAAGATTAACATAAGGCTGTTAGGATGTTTGCAGGAATTACAAACCTCCATTTAACACATCACGTGGCAGATCGTTGTCATCTGTGTCACTGTGTGCATTGCCATTTATGCTCTCATTCTCACTTCTGTTACCATATGTGCCACTGTTAGCGCTTCTGTTTGCATTGCTGTTGGTGTTACTGTGACACAAGAGATTACCAGCAGGGTTGGGTAGGCAGGAGCACCCAATGTCAGACAAAGTTAGGTAGTATATTGTAATTGTAGGTGTAGATTACCACACAGATGTATTTGTAAACTGAAGCATACTGTATACCCTCAGCTTGTATATGTACAATTGTGTTCTATTTGATCTACTGTTTGCTTTCTGGGTCACCACTGAAAAAGGGATGTCCGGGGACTTGTGGGCTATACAGTTATTTAAATTCAATTAAGCAATAATGCATGATGCAGGGTTATGTTACTGGTCTGTTAATCACCTTCAAGGCGTACTGTGGCACGAGGTGTAGCCGAGTGGCATATGTCCGATAGGGTGATTAACTGACTATTATCATTGCCGTTAGTAATGCCTTATTGCTATTATTATAAAAATGTTTTTAAACTGTTTAAAAGCTTGTTCAGGAAATGGTTAACCTCTGTATGTATGTAAATAAAAGATTTACAGAAGTCTGTTAGAATGTTTGCAGCTGGTCAGAAAGCTCAGTTTCTGAGACCCTTTTTATAATTAATTAATAGGGCATGACAAGGGGTTATGTTAATGGTCTATTAATCACGTTCTAGGGGTGTGCTGTGGCACGAGGTGTGGCCGAGTGGCACATGTCTCTACAGGGTGATTGACTGACCATTAACACAATTCTTGGGAGTGACTTATTGCTATAATAATGAAACATGTTTTTAAACAGTTTTAAACCTTGTTCAGTATATCATTAACCTCTTCATGTATGGTAATAAAAGATTAACATAAGGTTGTTAGGATGTTTGCAGCCAATGAGAAACCTCCATTTTGTCAGACTCTGAAGTACACATAGTAGTGACTGAATGGTACATGTATAGTCACAGCCGTGACCTGTTAGGTGCTGATGTGTGGCACCTTGGTATAGTAATAATGACTGCACAGGCACAGGAAAAGTAAGTACATTTCTGAGTTTTTTACACTGTTAGGAATTCTGTAAAATGTGACATGCAATGTCCCACATCATTGCATATGCTGTGATACTGACTGTATGTCATAGGTACCAAACAAATTGATGGAGGTATAGTTGTAGCAGTATTAGTTAACATTGATTTGTATGCTTACATCATAGACACTTATTTTTATGTCATAATGGTATTTAAAGTAAAGAGTCGACACAGGTGGTTATGGTTTGAAAAAAATTATTGCCAATTTGTGAAATGGAGAAAAGGTCCAATCAAGAGTGAAATTTAGTTAACAGAAGCAGTCTCACAATACAATCTTTGTATGTGTGCAATCATTGCTTGTCATATATGTAAATGTGTAAGAATAATAAGAACTGTATAATATGGATTGGAGTAAGTATGTGATATTATAGGAAACTAATCAGGTGTTGTGTGTTTCTAGTTATGTTTCAGTACTCACTACTCTTTATGTGAGGAAGTAGTTTCTGACATTCGACCTGGAATTCTAATAGTCAGGCTGAAGCTGTGGCGCTTCATTATATATTTACTATTGAATGTGAATGCAGTTTGTAAAAAAATGTAACTTTTTTAAAAATGGTTGTATGTTGTAATTATGTGTAGTGCATTACTTGTGTGGTATGTTAATAAGGCAATGTCAGTAGGTTGTGAAGTGTGATTACACACATGATATACAAGTGTTTTGTTGTAATTGTGTGACTGCCAATGTGGATGTTCCTGGGGTGGGTGAAAAACCATATGCTCACTGTCTAAGTAACACAATATACAAAAATGTCAGTTTTGTGACATTTGATTGGTGTTATTTAATAATATGTCACTGACTAGGTGCAAATGGAAAATTCCCAACCGACCCCTCAATTGAGGCGATCATAAATATTGTCAGGAACAGGTATGCAGTGTGTTGTGATCAGTAACAGTGTCTGATTTACAATTGTCAATATTTTTTACATACGGTAGAATTACTTATGTGACAAGTTTAAAAAATATAATATTTTTACATGAACAAATGACATATTATCAATTCTTACATTGGCTTCTATGTAAATTCTTAACTTACAAATACTAAAACTGTGCATGGAATGTATTTTTAACAAACGATGGTTAATTAAATGTAGTTAGTATAGTGCTGAATATGTAAAACATTCACTTGTACTTAGTGCTACACTAGTATTTTTAGTACAGGTATCAAACTAGTTATTAACAATGTACACCTGAATACAAATGTTTATATTATGCACAAGTAATTGCAAACACATGTAAAAGTCAGTAAATGAGATTCTGCAATTGGTTCTTATTTACAGTTGTGTAATTCAGCTTCTTGCATTATCAATAAAGGTAGTTATTTTTACATATGTACAATACTAGTATTAGGCATGAAAGCGTGATAGTTCTACACTGTTGCATGGTGACCGAATGATGTTCTCTATATGTCAAGAGTCAATAGACAAATTGAAGTGTTGATAGACAACTTGTGACAGAGTGGAATGTTTGCTGAATGTTAGAAATGTAGCTCAGTTATTTACGATAATAACTGAGAAGTTCTCTTTGTTTGCAAAGAGTAACAGCTTATAAGTCATATCTGTTGATAATTTGTTGTTATGTATGAGTTGATACATGGATGCTTAAAGATATGTACAGAGGAGGAGAGCAGTAAGTCCTCAGTTTTTAGCTGTACAATCTTTGATACATATGTAACCATGGTTTCACTAGTGACTGTGAATATTGTTGGCATCGACTGAAGCCACTACAACAACTTTCATGTAGTCACTGATCCACACAAGATCTTACATGTTATACTGTATGGAATGTCTCTGTCAGAATTGCATTTTGTTGAAATGTTATGGTTTGTTTAGAGTCATACATTATACAACATTGTAATGAGGTATGAATGTTTTGGGGACAAAGTAGTCATGTTTTAAATGGAACATGTTTTGTCCTATTCTTCTGAAATATGAAGGTTATCATAATTCTTCAATATTAGAAGATCAAATGGAAGTGTTGGTAGACAACTTGAGACAGAGTGGAATGTTTGTTGAATGTTAGAAGTTGCTCAGTTATTTACGATGATAACTGAGAACTTCTCTTTGTTTGCAAAGAGTAACACTTTATAACTCATATAAATTTGTTGTTATGCATGAGTTGATACATGGATAATTAAAGATATGTAGAGAGGAGGAGAGCAGTAAGGCTTCAGTTTTTAGATGTACAATCTTTGATAGACATGTAATCATGGTTTCCCTAGTGACTGTGAATATTGTTGGCGCCGATTGAAGCCACTACAACAATTTTCATGTAGTCACTGATCCACACAAGATCTTACATGTTACAGTGTATGTAATGTCTCTGTTAGAATTCCATTTTGTTGCAATTGGATGGTTTATTTAGAGTCATACATTATACAACATTGTAATGAGGCATGAATGTTTTTGGAAAAGTAGTCATTTTTAAATGCAACATGTTTTGTCCTATTCTTCTGAAATATGAAGGTTGTCATAATTCTTCAATATTAGAAGATATGCATTTTTCAAGTGTCATGGCAGTCTCTGTTTAAAACTGCTTGTAGAGTCGTCACACTCTAACCATCCAGTTCTGCACCTTAGTAATGAGGTGTAATGCCCAGAATGCATGGATTGACCATGGTGATAGATTATACTGTGAGTGTCAAACACTGATTGGTTGAAGACTATTCTACTAGCTGTGTAATCTGTGATAGGAGTATCAACTCTGAGCCTGTGGGGGTCAAATCTGTGCAACATAAGCAACAGATATTGAGATGAACTCCTGAGATGTATGGACTGAGTGCATCTGCCTCCACACCTTCCACAGGCATGACTACATTCAGCATTGGTGAATAGCTGTCGAAATTTGACACTTTTGGTTTCAGGGACAAAGAGAGTAATCCACAGCATGTCTTGTGTGGTTTCACGCTGTGAATTGCCACATGAAACACATACATATTTTGTAACATATGTTACTGTGAAGTACTGCCACATTGGGGTGCCGTCTTCATCCAGGTTGTTTATGACAGCCATCATAAACTCAGTAGTGTCTTGCTGTATGTCTGCAGCAAACGTACTACATCCAGCATATGTAGCTAACACCTGTCGTAGTGGTGTTAGCGACTGTACATTGTTAGAGTGGTCAGAAGTCATGTTGATAATCTGCTTCAAAGTGTTTGATAGGGATTGTCTTGTGAAGCAGATATTGCCTGCACAAAGTGCGGCATGTGTAGAAAACTTGCATAGCTGAGTTAGCATAGCAGTTTACTCTAGTGCTGTTGTCAAGACTGGTACAGCAGCTACACCAACTGATTTCTGACGAATTGCTGGTTGTGAATGTTTACTTGAAGTTGTGGCCTTTGCTGAACTCTTTTTTGTTGAATCACTTTTGGAAGCTTGCTGCTGTTTGTTGCTACCTCTAGCTGTGACTGAATTGTGTGAGACAGACAGATATGTAGGCAGTGGTATTAAAGACATTTGTGGCTGATGTAGAGTACATAACCTGTTGTACTCAAGAATACATCGCTTGTCAGCTCGTATTTTCTGAGGTGCTATACTAATGATGTGCAATCCAGAAAGGCTGCGTACACGTGAAAGTGCGACATAGCTCATGCCATCCTTGAAAATGTCTGTACCTATGTCTACCATTGCTGAATCCAAACTCAATCCCTGAGATTTGTGAATGGAGACAGCATATGCAACACATAATGGGAACTGTTTTCTGTTTACATAGACATCCTTGAAAACCTGGAATTTAACGCAGGTTCGATCTATGTGTACAGACTGCTGCGTGTTGTCAAAGTGCACTACAAGTGTCTCAATATATGTCTTCTGGACATTGTAGACAAAGTCAATGATGTTTCCCATGGCACCGTTTACCATACCTTGTTCTACATCTAGATTACGGCGCAGCATGATACGTGCATTCTTACAAACTGTGAGAACAGCTACTAGGGCCAGCTGTTCGTGAAACATCTGACTTCAGTTCACTTAGTCGTTCAGTCATCTTTGCTACTAGCTTTCAACTAAGAATAACGCCATCAACTGTATCAACTGCATGCAGAGTTAGAATCTCTTGGTTTTCTCTCTGCAGCATTAGATTGTTGAATTCAGTGCATTTATTTAGTCGTGGCATAAGACACACTATGTGTCTGCCAGTAGAGTATATATCGCTGAAGACATTACATGCTGTTTCTATGCATGTACTATGTACTGTGATTTTTCGATCATTTAACATTCAAACATGTTCTGGTGATAGAGAACTTGTACGAGCTTCATCTAAAAGTGATTTGTAAGCTAGATCACCACTTTGGCGCATGTTCTCAGACAACTCAACATAGGTAAATAATTCCCCTATGTTATAGCCTGGAAAGCAACCGAGGATATTCTTAGCTTGCTTGGCAGTCAGAGTTGTAAATACATGCTCTGCATTGACTGGTGCAAGTTGTAAAAAGTCTCCCAACACAAGTATACTTTTGCCACCAAATGGCACTCCATCGTCAGTACCTAAGATCTGCTGTAGACTTAGATGAATACGGGCAAGCATGACATTGGAGACCATGCTGATTTCGTCAACGATGAGTAACTGCATCTTTGTGAACATGGAATGGAGCTGAGATGCAACCTCAAATGACAGTTTACGATACTCTCCAGTTCTCCCATGTTCGACTGGCAACACAAAGAGACGGTGTAATGTTACTCCACCAATGTTGTATGCTGCTAGTCTTGTGGGAGCAGTTACAGCAACAGACATTGAAGAGCCTGTCACACTCCATACTTCTGCAGTGACGGCTTCAATCAGGAAACTCTTTCCTGTGCCAGCTGAACCACTAACAAACATTAGTTAATAACACAGGATCTAGAAGGCAGAATTTCACTGTTCGCTGATGACACAAAGCTCTGTAACAGAGTAGACACACCAGAGGGTGTAGACAGAATGAGAAGGGACCTGCAGAAACTTGAAGAATGGTCAAGGGTTTGGCAGTTGAAATTCAATGCAAAGAAGTGCAAGATAATGCATATGGGGCACAAAAACCCTGGCACAATATATCAGTTGGGGGTGAGGATATAGCATGCACCAAGCAGGAACGGATCTTGGGGTTGTCATCTCTGATGACCTCAAGGTAGGGAAACAGTGTGACAAGGCATCAGGTAAAGCAAATAGGATGCTGGGATGTATAGGCAGGGCATCACCAGCAGGAAAAGGAGGTCATAATTCTGCTATACAAGACACTAGTGAGGCCCCACCTGAGTACAGTGTACAGTTCTGGAGACCATACCTATGTAAGGACATAGACAGGGTAGAGAAGGTTCAGAGGAGGGCAACAAAGATGGTGCATGGATTGCATCACAAGTCCTATGAAGACAGGTTGAAGAAACTGAACATGTACTCCCTGGAGGAGAGAAGGGAGAGAGGGGATATGATAGAGACATACAAGTATCTTACAGGGAGAAACAGGGCTCAGGAAAACACTACCTTTAAGCAAAAAAGGTGTTCCAGGACTAGAGGGCATGGGATGAAGTTGGAGGGAGGAAGATTCAGAGGAAACATGAGAAAGAATTTCTTCACAGAACGGGTGGTGGACAAGTGGAACACCCTGCCAGAGGAAGTGGTGGGGGATGAAACAATCACAGGATTTAAGAATGCATGGGATAGACATAAAGGAATTCTAGAGGTCAGGGGTAAGGGGAAATGGACTTCTAGGAAAACAAACTGAACTTACAAGCTCAAATGGGCAGACTGGGTGGGCCATAGGCCCTTATCTGCTGACACTGTCTATGTATCTATGTATTAGTAGTGGCTTGTAGTGAGTGGAGTCACATTGTTTTGTTTCATGTAGTATACCATGTTGGACAGCTTCAACTACTTGAGAGTGAACTGTATGCTGCAGCTGATTTAGTCTTTCTCTTAAGTCAGCTGGGTTGACCATAGAGTGTGTGCCATGTTGCATGGCTGTCTCAATTTCTGACATTAACACTTCTGGGGCATTTAAGGGCAGAGGGTCACCTAGAACACCTTGTCCTTCTGGATCAAGGTTGTCTTGTGAACTAACTGGAGCGCTTTCCCGAAGTTGCTTCTCTGCCTTCTCAAGCTGTTCTTTCTCAGCTTTAGTCTTTGTATATATGTCTGTGAGTACTCAGTTTGGAAATTTCATAAGTGAGATTGAACTGGTCTTTGAATGTGTCAGAGTCACCTTTTAATTCAGACTCACTCCTCCAGGGTCTAAATAGGAATAGGATAGCAAAGTAGTAATGTTCTGTGCTCTCTGATGTGCCTAGATGCAGTTTGCAGTGATCTATAAGCCATGGCTTGTGTCTCTTCACAAGACAGCCATCTAGTCCATTGACCTTGTAAATGTGGTGTGTTGAGTCAGATGCTGCACCTGTCTTGTAGTCATACCACTTAGCCACCTCAAACAGACACATATCATTCATGTCATTGTGTCTAAGTGTGTAGTATGTGTCTATCAGGTTATTCTTCAAGATATGTTTTGAAGAAGGTGTATTCACAGCGAGCTCCTCAATTTCGGCATGCGAAATCAGTACACGCTTTCTTTGTAGTTTACACTGAGAAAATGTACAGCGTCAGACTTCCCTGTACAGATGTGTACCCATTAACCGGTCACTGGCTTCGTAAGCTCCACATTCTCTGTGTGAAAGAGTCTTCAAACCCAATGACCACAGCTGAGATGTCAGGCTTTTGCTTGAAGTGGCAATATCTTCCCAAAGATCTTGCAAGCTAGTCTGTTCATGTTTGGTTATGTATGAAGTGACGTACCGAACCAGGGCCAGTGAGTTATCAGCCACAAACTGAACATCTATGTTTGCTTGCCACATTAGGAGAAGAGTTGGGTTGTAGTCATTGATGTACACCTCTTTTTCATCTCTGGGTAACTTGTATACCCTCTTGGTTGATTTTGCCTTCAAGTGGTGTCGCATTGCTGAGAAAAGGTAATTCATGCCACCATTCTGACAAGCTCATCTAGGAAATACAAAGCGACATCATGTGTACCAATTAGATTTGTTCTTTACTACTCGCTGGCAATATTTTGCACAAATATGTCGCTGGAACTTTTGTACCAACTTCCATAGTGTAGGACTGTCATACTTGTCTGGAATGTGACAAGTGATATATTTTTTGATGAATGATAGCACTTCTGCTGCTTCATGTTCACCAATGTGTGGCGCATCCTTGATCCACAATAACATATGGATATGAGGGGCACCTCCGTGCTTGATATTCTGTCCTCCAAAAGTAATGTTCCACTATACCTAGAGGAGGATTGTCCTTTGACAAGATGAAAGTCAGAATGTCATGGAACCGCTTGTGAAAATGTCTTGTTTCAGACACAGGATCAAGTGAACACATTTCTCCGACAGTCATCAATGAGATGCCTTCGACATCAGAATTTGCCCACTTCAACAGTTCAATGAGTTCATCCCAGGCATATTCAGCAGAACTAAGTGTGACAAACCATGTGGCTGCACCATACTCTCACAGCATTGTCATCACTTCTGAGTGTCTGCTATACCAATATTCTTTAGTGCCATGGAGACTTGAAAGTATGGAAGACAGATTCACTTGCACATTTTCATCTTTTTGCTTTAATTTCTCTAGAAATTGAGCAGCTGTTATTCCATCTAGTGGACTTGTTAGATGAATGGTATGTGCTATAGATGCAGACAGAGTGCTAAGTTCACCCTCCCAGAGCAGATGGAACAGGTACTGTATGTTACATCTGAATTTGCCATCTTTGCTTAGAACACGGCTAGTGCGGTACTCAGCACCCTGTACACATACTTCTCTTTCATCTAGGCGTCCACCTGACCCTTTTGGAAATAGGTCTTGGAAACAGCGTGCTTCTAGTGTTGCCTCCCAAATGCTGACAGGCTCACCTTCCACCTGCTTCATTTGATAGAGATCAATGTTGTCTCCTAATGGATCTCTGCCATGTGGTGGGTGAATTGTGTACTGTTCATACACATTGTCACTTGTCTGTGTACTGACCTTCTCAATGATTGGCTTACTTTTTTCTAATAGATCATATTGCACAGAGAGACTGGCCATCTGATCTATGTCAAGGTCTATATAAAAGGAATTGTTACTCTTTAAATAAGCAAGAGCAAGCTTTACCTTTTGCACATTGACAACATCTTGCCAGATGACCTTGGCCTTTGTAGGCACACCATTTACAAGAATTACCAAGCTATTTTCAGTTGAGATTGCTTGAACATTTTCCTGTAGAGGAAGTGGTAGATACATCACAGAACCCTTTAGAGATCTAACAAGCTCTTTCTGTGGAATGTTCTGTGTCTTTGTGTTCAGATGTAGAATCGTTTGGAATGGTTTCATTGTCTGAATTAGAATATGTTCAAACATATTCAATGTTGAAATATCACTTGGTGTAACATCTGTTTCCATGTTGTTTAGCATTGACCTTGCTGGCAAAGTGTTACACTTCAGTTTTGAAAAACAGTGTTTGCATAGCACAATGGTGTCTTGTAAGTGAAAGTCAGATTTCAGCAGCAAGAATGCTGCCAGGCGGAACCACATGTCATTGTATGGTGACAAGGTTTCTAGGTTGACTGTGACTGTTTGTTTCATGTAGCACAAACGGTTGCATGACACACATACAGAATCAAACTTCTGAGACTTTGCAACCTCAAACTTAGCAATTTCCTTCCCATACTGTTTCAGAATGTCATTTTCTAACACTGAAACAGATTTTTCTACAGAAGTGTTACACTGAAAATTAGTTGTTTCTGGTACAGAAGTAATGTGTTGCAGTTTTTTTAGGAAAGTGATGGCACCTTGCATGTCACCTGATTGCAATAAGTCATTTAAACAAGTGTACTGATGTACAGCTCGCTGTACTTCATATACCTTGTAGACAAAGTTTCAGCATGCTTGTTTGATGCACTGCAAGCATCCGATGTTGTGAAAAATACTATCACAAACACCACTATCGAGACATGCAAGTGAGTGACCCATGAGTCCAGTATGTGGCCGGATTTCACAATGGGCAATTTTTGTAAACAGTTTATGTCTCTCTTTGCGATTTGTTATTACAAATAGGTTAACAAAGTGTTCTACTTTTTGAAATGACGATTGCCTACGCTTGCAGGTATCATCACATGACCATGTCAGGCAGTGCCATTTATTGAAGACTGTGGTTGGATCACAGTCATCATCAGTATCCAATTGATTGTCATCAGAGAGACTGAGGACATTTGTTAGTTTTCCGGACTCATCAATACTGAACGTCTGTTCTTTTGTTAAGTAATGATAAGACTCTTCCCAGAAATATGCCTCTGAGTGCTGTGTGTGCAGCCACTGACCTGTGAAAACATGACAGAAGTTGTCAACAGTCAAACAAGGATACTGTTGAAGCCTTTTTTTAATGGCATATACAAGTTTCCTGAATTGTTCAAGCACATGACACATCTTACGCCACAATCGTTGTAGTACAAACAGTGCTCTGTTGACAAAAGTTCGTACTTTCAGACATAAATTCATCAGAGAAAGGTGACTCTTGCTCTTTTTGTGGGTGTGCCATAGCACAGCAGCGATAAGTCTTTCGATCTTAGCTTTACTTGCTAGTGATCGGAAATACTTTTCTTTCTGAGTTGTAAATCACTATTTGTGAGTTTCCGGTGTTGTTTTGAGCGTTTCTTGATGGTTACACTCAAAATAGTTGTGTTTCGTCTCAGAGATCGACACAACATTTGTGATGGTATACATTTTTTTCTTTTCTGTTAAGGAATTTTGTTTGGTTGTGCAGTGACTTGATGTAGGGGTCACTGTTGCAGTAAAGCTCTGTCGATGTTCATTTTTTGGTGTGCCTTTACTGTTTTGTTTGTTGCCCTTATACAACAGTGTAGTACTATTATACCGCTCTTATTTTGAGACACATCTACGTCTGTATTTAGTTGGCATATTTTGCTATTATGGTTGACAGTGACAGTAAGCAATCTTACAGAAGTATCAGGCACCTGTATGAGAGAGAAAAAAAAAGTTTTAGAATAGGCTTCAGTAAATTTCTTATAACAGTGTGTATTGATAGAATTGTATGTTAAGTATGTTAACAATTTGGTAAAAAACATAACTAAACAATAGTTTTTATGAATGTGCATTGCGCAGCTGCTACGTAATATCAGAAGTTTGTGCATTCTCAATATTTCTAGTCCACATTTAAAAGATTTTTTTTCCCCATGTGTACTTATGATTAGGATAGGTGTAATTTTTTACATGTGGATGAAAATGTGTTTTCTACCATGTAGCGTGTCATGGCATAGTCAGTATGCTAATTCACTATATGGTAGACCAAAAACTTGAGAGTGATAGTGTTCATTACCAAATCTGTAACAATTAGTATGTTTACAATTAGAGGGAGAACATGCCACTATTACTGTTGTGTGACTGCGTCTAGCACAGTTGCTAAGTATGCTTGCATGTTAACGAAATTTCAATATCATTGCTGCATATTATTAACATTGTGTTTTTAGTACTCCTGTGTATCACTATTGGAGCTGTTACTTTTTAACAACATGGAAAAAATGTTTTCCTGCACATGTACTGTGCAATGCTGCAGTTGATTGATGAAATCACTGTATGGGGCACAGTCACAAAATTACAGTGCCAGTGTTTATGAGCAGACGACTTAAAATGAATATATCGAAAAACTGGTGTGAGAATTCTGAAACATTTCTGATTTACAAGCTTGCGCAGTGCAGTTCACATGTACACTTGTAAGTTTGTGTATTGTCATACCTTTCAGTTGAAAATTTAAAAGTTTGCTTTTAACACACAACCTTATGAATAGTACAGATTGCATTTTCACATCTTGACAAAATTGTGTTTCTGGTTATGTGCTGTTTTGGGTCAGTTGATGGAGAAATGACTATATGGTACACAAGTATAACAATCAGAGTGACACTGTTATGAGGAGAGGTCTTAAAATGGCTATGTTTAGATTCGGTGTGAAATTACAACAAACAACTGTTTCACAAGTTCATGCTTGCACAGTTGTTATGCACGCTTGGAACGTTGTAAATGTTAAATATCTGAAGTGTACTGAGTTTGAAGCAGCTATGCAGCACATAATGTGTTTGTAATTGAAAATTGAGCTATTTTCCCATTAAATCTGAAATTGTGGTAATAAATAGACAGTCTTGGAAAATTGCTTTGTGAGCACAAAACTTTCACAAAAAATACTTTCATGCATTCGAAAGTGTCGCAAATCTTACTTTCGTGCATTCGACAATATGGTCAAAAGTACTGTCGAACTTCGACACTTTCGCAAATTTTACTGTTGTGCTATCGAAAGTGTCTCAAATGTACTTTCGTGCATTTGACAGTAAAATTAATCTAACACTTGGGAGTGCCAAAAACATTCATTATCGAATCAGAAAACAGTCTGACTGACAGCTACATCTACCAATGTAATTTAAGATTTGTCAGGCCATTTCTGAGAACCAGAGACGGACAACACTGAAGAAGAAGTAAACAGCAGCCATTTGCAATATTGCTGAGAGAGCAGTTTGAAACTGTAAGTACAGTCTATATTCAAATGACTATTTCTAGTATTAAAAAAACTTATAACAACATGTAAATACTATTAATAAAAATGTTTTTTGATGTTGAATCTCATAATGTAATTTGTTATTGTTTAGCAGGCTATATTCTTAACAAAAAATAGTTTAAAGTGAGAAATAATTTTGTACTAACTTGTACAGATACAGCTGCAAATGGAGGTAGATAGGAAGGTGCATGTGGAGTTCTATGAGAAAATGGAACCAATCAGACTTTTTTCTGATGTTGTAATTGTTTAAAACTGCCTATGAAAAGGATGCATTTTCAAAATTGTCAGTGATTGCAGATTTTTGCAGGAACATAGGTCTAGTAATACTGAATGCATCAGTTAGATTGGTTAATGAAGCCAGAGCAGCAGGGAATGTTTTTTATTTGATTTGTGTGTTTTGTCTGAACCCACTGAAGCTAGCTTGAAATAAGGAGGGAAAATATCAGTTTGATTTTCAGTGCTGTCTGGTCACTGCAGGGTGAACACTGACTTTCTTTGTAGCTCTCTATACAGTTCTGAGTTTTAAAACTTAGAATGGCAGAAAATAGCAAAAGGATTTTGTGGATAGTTGGAAGCAGTTACATAAGACGAGCAGCTGAGTTTGCAGTTCATAGTAATTTTGGGAGGACCTGCAGCCCCCAATTGCTATGTAAGATGGTTTGTCGTGGTGGCATGAGATGGGAAACATCTTATGCCAACCATGGACAGATCTTTGATAACTCACTCTCCTGACATACTGCTAATACATCTTGGAGGCAATGATTTGGGCTCAAAACGCTGGGTAGATTTAGTTGCAGAGGCAAAATTGGACCTTGCTTCTATTATGTCTATGTTGCCTGCCTGTATTATCACGTTTTCAGATATTACAGAGCATAGTCTGGCAAGCAGATTATCATATGTATCTGATTGACAGAGCTCGCAGAAAAGTAAATGTACAGATAACTGCTTTTCTACGCATGCATGGAATGTATACTATACGTCACCCCGAAATAAAATACTGTAATGATTGGCTATTCCTACCAGATGGTGTACATTTCTCGCATGCTGACAATTGCCATTTTCTGGGAGACCTTTGAGATGGAATCCTCAAAGTCCTTTAAGATTGTCAGACTGTTTTAGGAAATATTACAGTATACACAAAGGTTCTTTTCAGAACCATATTAATGTGGTAAAAAAATAGATCAACTGCATGCATCACTCACATACATGCCACATATATGGGTTTGCTATATTAGGATAGTGTGGAAACACCAATAGTAATTTACCCTGCTGCTGTCAGTTCACAATTGTATGATGTTGTTATGTCTCAACATTTAAGCAATAAGGTATGACCAGGGTTTAGATTAACTGTCTGTTAATCACCCCCTAGGGGTGTAATGTGGCACAAGGTGCAGCTGAGTGCCATATTGCCCCTAGGGGGTGATTAACTGACTCTTTATGTAACTCATGGGACTGCCTTATTGCTATTATAAAAATGTTTTCGAAAAGAAAAGTGTTAAAAGTATCCTTTATGAATGTTTTCCTCATTTAGAGGGAGATTTTTAATAAAATAGTTCTTACACCAGCAGTTTAAGAATGCTGGTTCAAAATCAGAATGCATCATTACACACATTCAGCTGTGCTAGAGGATGGAATGCTGACAGGAGCAATCCGTGTACCATGGTGATCAGGCTGTACATGACAGTATAACATGGATTAATGTAAGGCTGTTGGAATCCTAACAGCCAATAAGATTGCAGCATTTCTGAGAACCTTTTTATAATTGTATATAGTTTGAGTATGTTAAATGAGTGTAGCATTTACTGTGGTCTTACAGTATTGTAGCTGTTACAGTATGGTATGTGTACAACAACAATAAAACACAGTGGTGCTGTTCAATGTATACGTTTCCTTTACTGGTATGTCATGAAATAGAGTTATTTTGAATGTAGCAGATATGGGTAGTAATTAGTATATAGCTACCATGAATGTACAATGGAATTATCATACTATTTAACTTTCAATCGGTTTGTTAGCCGTCTTCACATTTATTAAGTATATTTCTAGGTGTCTGCACAGTTGTGCAATGTGTGGTTCATCTGCGTTTAACATCACTTTACTATGGTGTGTGAACAGTTCAGTGTAGTAGACATGGATATGTGATGGTGTATCCAATGTCATGTTCAATGCAGTAGGCCCCCACCCCTGAGACTACTGGATTGTATGCTGGTGGGACACCATAGTGTAGCAGCAGTTGTTGTTACTGTTGTGGTGGCTGAATCCTTTCTAGGCCCTGCATAATGCCATTGAGGTGTGTTTCTGCTATGTTGAAGGACATGTGCACTTTAATTTAATTAGTATTATATGGAATTCTTTTAAGAAATGATTAATATTGTTACATGATACTAATGTAGATATTTGTTTCTGTTTGTATTTCAGAACTAAACAATTCTAAACTGACATAATGAGGCAGTGGACCTTGCGAGAGGTGTGTGCACTGCTTGAGGCAGTCCAGGCTAGAGGGAATCCAAAGGTATTGATGAGGAGTACAAACCGGAAACTGGATTCGATGTGGAGGTGCATAAATAGCTATTTGTACATAGTTTTAAAAGTTAAAAATAAGACTGTTGTACAGCTAAAGCGGAAGTGGAAGCTTTTGCACCAATGTTTTTATGTTTTGAAACAATGTGAGGGGATACCGGACAATGATACGTGCTGGTACTACCTCACATACGAGCTTTGGGAAGCTGCTGGCAAGCCAGCTGCAGGGGAGCGCCTTACTCACCGTAAGTAAATCAGCACAACTTTTCATAATAGTTGTGCATGTATTCAGAATTTGTAAAAATAATTGTATACTGCATGATTAAGCAATAAGACATGAGGAGGGATTATGTTAATGTTGTGTAAATCACTGTTTATTGGAGTAATGTGGCATGAGGCACAGCCAAGTACTACATGCCCCCACACAGTGATTAAGTGACCATTAATATAAACACTCAGAATGCCTTATTAGTATTATCATACCAATATTTTGTAAATAGTGTTGAACATTGTTTTGTATGTGATTAGTCTCTACATATATGTTAATTAAAGATTGACATACAGCTAATAACATGTTTGCTACTAATCAGAAACCTGTATTTCTCACAACGTTTTTAAAATACTTAATACTATATGTAAGGATGTACTATGAAAACATGTAACCTAATTCTTCCATTTATTTACTGTGCTGTTGTTCAGTCACAAACCAGAGCTTGCTAAGATAGCCATGCCAGAAAATAGCACATTTATACATATACGCACTTACTATTATGGTATGTTGGAAGAGAACAATATGTTACTGTTTAGTTATTGTGATGTGGTGGTATAAAACTTGTACAAGTCTGTAATACTGTGTAGTAAACCATCCCTCTCTTCATGAACGTATCCCTGGTGGTCCAGTGGAAGGAAATGCCCGATCACGTGTAGTAAGTGTAATAAACCCACCACTCCTCTCGAATGTATACCTGGTGGCTCAGTGGACCGAAATGCTCAATACACAGACAGACACATACAAATGTACATATCAATAGTGTTTGATGCGCCACGAGTTACAGACTATGTAGATGATGGTGTGCTGGGCCCCTGCACAGAAATATAGAATTGTTATTGTAATATGTGACCATAATGCTTGTGGTCTGTATAATTAGAAGCAATGTTATGTATGTTGTGGCTGATTTACTGTTGTTGTAAGTATTTCAAAACTGTACTGTGATTCACATCTAACACTTACATATTTTTTTTGTTTGCTTCATGGTAGAACATCGGAGGTCTCCCCCGGCTTCACACGAGGTAGTACCAGCACAGAGTCAAGCTGTGGAGGGTGGTCAGTCGGACACAGAAAGTGTCATTGTGATTGACTCCAACAGTAAGACTTTATTATCAGAAATTTGTTATGCTGTTTACAAATAAGAAACGAGGGTTTCTTATGACACAAAGGGTGGGATATTCAAAATGTGCCATTCATATGCGCAAGCCATTGCATTGTGCAAAATAGTTGCACAGCTGTGAGTCCGGGGTGACATTCAAAGGAGTTACGCTATTGAGCAACTCCTTTGAATATCACCCCCCAACCACAGCCACTGTGCATGGTGCAGTGGAACCTGAGCACCGCAAAGTTCACAGATTGAGCATTCAACTGCGGTGGCATAAGTACCATTGTGCTGTGCGCAGTACTTGTGATATTCAAAATGTGACATGCAAATGGTATAATTCATGCAAGCCGCAGTGTGGGGGGCATTTGCATGATTATGGTGCGATTTGCATGGCATTACCATGTAGGTCTGCCGATCCTCGAGAATTGCACCCTGGTGCCCTTGACAGGCTGCAGCCATCGGGGAACAATGCCCCTGCACCTCGATCATAGACAAAACAGTGTAGAATACCCCACAGCACCCTCACTGGGCCGATCACGGGCATGGTTTAATTTCCCCAACAGCCGGTCGCTGGCAGCAATGTGGCCCCTGAACGTATCCTCGTGATCCAGTGGACCGAAAAGGTCGATCGAGGTAGTAAGTTTAATAAACCCTCCCTGAACATAGCCCTGGTGGTACCTGTACCACCCACCCCACTCACTGCTAAGCCCCACCACCCCGCTCCCCTGGCAGCTGGTGGGTGGCATCCCACCACCTGCCACCCCACCACCCGCCGACTGACTGCCTGGGGCTGCACGCCCATTGCGGAGTGCAGTGCCACCAAGTATGCAGTTCATAAGTTACACATGACAGTTCAGATTTTTGAATGAATGAATTGATCTACAAATCTGGACTGTCATGTACAGTATGGGCTGCACGTCCATTGGCTCTTGGTCTGCACCAATGGGTGTGCAGCCCTAATGGGCAGTCAGTTGACAGGTGGCAGGTGGTGGGATGATGCTGCCCGCTGCCTGTGAGGGGTGAGGGGTAGTGGTGCTTCGTGGGTGGGTGGGTGGGTGGGGGACACTAGCCACCAGGGCTATCTTCAGGGGGGGTTATTAAACTTACTGCCCATGATTAGGCATTTCAGTCCACTGGACCACCAGGGATACGTTCAGGAGGAGGGGTGGGTTATTTTACTTACTGCCTGCAATCGGGCATTTTGGTCCACTGGACCACGAGGGATACATTTGGGGGTTATTTAACTTACTGCCCGTGATCGGGCATTTCGGTCCACTGGACCACCAGGGATACGTTCAGGGGAGCCACATTGCTGCCCGTGATTGGCCTGGTGTGGGGGGGAGTACACTATGCCCGCGGTTGGGCCACTGGAAGGTGGGAGGGATTTACAGTTGGGTGCCTGCAATCGGGCTGCAGGAGGGGCACAGGGACTGGGTTGGGAGCCAGCACAGGTGGCAGCTGCTGTGTTTCACCCTGCAATCCAGCAGCTCACCTGTGGGTGGCCCCGACTTAGGCCTTTTTTTTTTTTTGCCCAAGTCATGCAGACTTGGTTGGGGTTGTGCCTCACATTCACCTGCACAGCCCTACTGAATATCGGGCCTGGAGTTCATGCATGGTTCCTCCCTCCACTTGACCATGCATTCATTTGCATTGTGCTGTTGCTCAGCATGTTTTCAGTGGCGCAACTGTCTTCTACTGAATATCGCAGAATGGCAGAATTTCGTAGATTTACATGTGCAACCTTATTGCGTATGGTAGCAAACCATTTTGAATATCCCACCCAAAATACTTTAAAAGGTGTTAACTAAGTCTAGTGAATGTGCAGTGGCACCATGGCACAAGATCCTGTACTACCATAACAAACTGGTATTACTACACATGTCAGTGGGATACTATTCTTCATGAATCTGACAATGGATGTATGTCCATAGCGGTACATGTGGTGTTGTGGGGGGAGGTCTTCTCCTCTGCTACTTTTGGTGGTGTAGTTTAATGTACAATGAGTAATAGATAACCAATTGTAATGTTGTAGGTGTCTCAGTGGTATTCAATGGTGTGCTTGCTTAATTATCTGTTGATAATACTTACATGTCCCTAGATCTTATTCATTTACTATTTCTATATCTCCTGCCAATGTTTCATTTTTTATTATTGCAATAGTTATTAATGACAGCATAGAGTACCTACATGTTTGTTAATGTGTTTCAATAGCCCCTGTAGGGTAATATGCTTAATAACACATAAACAGCTGCCATATTCAGCTAGGGGGTAATTGAGTGAATAGTAACATTATCGTTATGTTTGTGTTCTTCTTATTATAATAACACATTTTAAAACTGTTTGCAGGAACAGATCATTATATAGTTAGGTATACATGTATGTAAATTGAAGGTACATGTAATGTTTTTAGGATGCTTCTGTGTAACAACATGCATTATGACAATGTTATAATCTATTGCCATTGATGGGCAGGCACTGCTTGTTCTGCACTGCATACTACCAATAATATATTTCTGAGTTTTCTTGCAGAGAAAACGTAATTGAAGAAACAGTGTTAGGGGAATCACCAGGAAAAAAAATGAATTTGTTATATTAACTGTTCTGGATTGGATGGACATTTGTCTTGGAAAAAGATATATACATGGTGTCATAATTTCAACTTTGTGTGGCTTTTTGCAGATGAGAAGACTTGTTATATGCATGTAATACTGACTTAACATACATCTAGTTGGAGAGACAGCTGTTTCTGTAAAGAGATATGTGTTCATATGATAGTTGTATGAATGATGTAGTATTAGAAATTGATGTTTTAAAGAAAAACACTTTTACCTTGATATTTCATCTATTGATGTGATCATTTTTTTACTTGTTTGCTTTAATAGAGCCTGGGGAAGCTGCTGCTGTTGAACAAGTGGAGGTGAAGCAGGAAGCCGGTGCCAGCCCACCACGTAAGTGAAATCTGTTGTTGCTATTATCTGCATGCTTGAGAAGTACCATATGTTTGTCAACATTCATGGTGATCAATGCTCCTGTTGATAACTATACCTTGCTGTCTTACTGTGTGACAGGGGGAGTGCACTGTCTGTTGGCATACTCACTGCAAATGTTCAATTGTCTCGGGGTGTGCAACACCCTTCGCTACAAGCCAGTACCACTTTTTTGTTTGTTGGGAAGTAATCACTGTTGACATTATTTACTTTATTTGTGCTAGACTCACAAGGGTGGCAATGCGCTGATGACTGTAAGGCCATACCCAACCCCCTAAAAAACACTAACATGGTGGAGGATATTGTAGTGACCTAAATGGTGTGCAATGCAGAAAGTGTCCAATTATGATTTTTTTGTTTTTTCTCAATGTACAAGTTCAAAATGTGCCTTGTAGTCTCTATGACCCCTTTTCCCAGTTAAACTGAATAGCTGTGCAGTGTGTCTGTCTTCAGCCTTGCCAACCCTCATACTTACCTCTACAATCCAGTGTGATGCTGTTCAGTGCACTGTCACATATGTGTATTTTAAAAGGTGATCATGAACTGAGGGAATGTTGATAAAAAGTAATAATACAGTGAATAATGTGACTGTTTGTATGTCACACTATGAATATTGCATACATTTCTATATAGCACTATGGAAGTTGTCTCACCACATGTAAAATGCAGTACTGTGACTACTTGTAGTGTGCAAATTTACTACATCATCACGTTGTTCATTACTGCTTGGTGCTATTAAATGCAGTTCTTGAGTAGTGAAACTGTGTTCAATATTGGGCCACAGACATCATATTGCTACATTATTCAATGCTGTATGGCCTTAGTGACATGCAGTGTCACACTTTGAATGAGCATCCATACTGTCAAACTGTGTTTTTCATACTTTACTATATGATGCTGTGGTTGCTGTGCGAATCACTTTTGGCACAGTGTGAGGAGATAACAGTGAGACTGTATCTGAGTAAAGGTGGTAATATGTCTATTTAAAACATTTGTTATGAGATGAGTATTACATGCTACCATTACAATCAGGTATTAGATATTTCCATACACTGTAGTAGGTTTGAAAATGTTGTATTTATATACAAAATGTTTAACACTGTAATTTGTTTTTCACCTGCTATCGTACCGTACAGTTGTTTTTTTCACAGCACTATAAAAAACATCTTTTTCTGCCCTGCTATATCTAACAGCCAGAGGGACACGCTAATGCCTGTCATCCTCTGCAGGGTGCGAGTCCTTTGTCATCAGTAAGAAAGTTTGTTACTATTACACTTATCAATGTTAATGATAGCAAATCATAAGTATTATTGATAATTGTTACTTCTATATTATACCATGGCAAAGACAAACTTGGCCTCTCATTGGTGACTATGGACTTTAATCGTCATGTTATCTCAGCATCATCACTGCTCTAGTCCCAGCACCAGGGTGACTAGATAAGTTTTGGAAACAAGAAGTCACTACATGTAGCTGCTTGACAGTGTAATTCCATATTTCTATTCACACTCTCAACCGCTTTTAACCTACTGTGAGTGCTTCTTGACCTGCTAGCTAGTGATCGCTGGGCATGACAGTGCAAATTGTCCCTATGTTGCCTATTTTCCCAGCAGATATATAGTGAATAACTCCCTGACCCCACTGACACACAGTGTGTCCATTTCTAACAAAAAAAAAAAAAAAAGTAATTATAGACGGCATTTAAATATATGTGTCCACTGGTCCATCAGCACAGTAATTGTGTACAACTTACCAGGCAAAACACCTAAAGAAATATTCACCAACATTATCCCTGACTATAAACAGATGTTTTAACTAAAAAAAAATATGTCATTTTAGACATCATTTCAACTTCCACGTCAGCAGGAGCACTAGGCCTTTCAGATTGCCACAGTCCTTTGATTACCGCCCACTTTGACAAACTCTATACTGTTACCATGAACATTGTAAATTAAACAAATTATCGATAAAATGACAGTCACATTCAAATAGGCAGCACAAACTGTACTGCATTCCTGGAAATCAGTAAGTGCTCAAACAACCTGTAACTGTTATTACGTTCTCAACTGGCCTCATGTTGATTTTAAACCCATTCAAAAAAAATATACTAATTAAAAATATTACCCAGTTCCATATTGGGATCTTAGTGTGGACTGCTGTACTTTCCTCGGAGGGTGTGTGCAGCAGGAGATAGCAGACACAATAACATTACAGTGGGACTGTTTCTCTATTCATTGTGCCTAACCATTGAGAAATCAAATTGTAAAATACTTTTAAGACTTTTTGTAAAAATGTTTTGTTTTATTAGTACCAACAAGCCATTGTATAATAGAATAATGTCCCTTTGGGTGTGTGCTGTGGGATAATGTTACTTTTGGGGTGATTAGCGACTGCCTGTGGCCTCTTTGTTCAATGGACGACAGGCGCCGACGTTATCACACCACAACACTTACCGGAGTGCATTATTGCTTTTACGATAGTACATTGAAGAACCTTATTACTGCTGTGCCACATTGTTTTGAAGAATTTTACCGCGGCAGTAAAAGCACAGTGATGTAGAGCATTATGGGCATCCAACGGTACAGCAATGAATTAAATGTCTTTATTTTGAGTAGATTTACCATACTGCAGTTTAAGTTTTAGGTTAGTTGTCTGAATGTCTTATAGTTATGCTACCTAGAAATCTGTCATTTATGTTCTTTATGTACTTGAAGATGTCTGGTATGGTTTTGGAGCTTACGTCATATCAGTGACTTAATTATTTAAAGTAGTGATGTGTTGAGGGCCTGAAATAGGGTAAAAGTTGTTTGCTTTCAAACTATCATTAAAGTGATCATGATTGTGTACACATGAAAAGTATATTATGATAGTGTTAATGTCAAGGTAGTTTGTTTTTAGTGCAGAGATGACTACACATTATAGGCAGACATGGTGAAGTAAAAATTTTCACACTTGATGAGGATGTATTTCAATTGTATGGTATAATAGTGTCGATAATGCAAAAGTATGTACATACTGAATATTTATGAGTACTGAAACAAAATATAAGAGTAGCATTCTCACAGCTAATCATACGCTTTTTATGTTGTCAGCTCATTAGATTATATAGATAATCAAGTATGACAGAGACAGAAATAAGATAGCTAAATAGTTTAGCATCATACTTAAAACTATTATCATAACTTTGAAATTGAATGCATTTGTGATATTGCAGTAGATAAGAAATATTTGAAGTTAAATATTTGAAAGTCATAACTGTTTAATTTGTGTTGTATATTCATCATTACTTTTTTTTTAATCTTTGTAGGGCACTGGCGACTGCAAAAATGCACAGCCCACTGCCGCTGCTACAGACGGCTCGGGTGCAAGGTTGGCAGTCTGCATCAGCAAAACACTGTCATCCTTGAGAGGCTGGACAGAATCCAGTCTCTCTTGGATGCACAGCAGCAGACTGTCAACCTCGCATAGAGCCAGTCGTAGTAGTGGCTGACGTGCTGTAGCCGAGTAGCAGTGCTTCACCTCCACCAACACCATCTGTTCCTGCAGCTTCCTAGGCTAAACTGACCACCCTTCATAGTGGTCCGGTATCTCCTCCGGAGGGCACAACGGCTTCCAATTCCTTTGCGCCTCCACATCGAATCCAGTTTCCAGCCTGGATTGCCTCAAGCAGTGCATACACCACTCGCAAGTGTTGCACAAAACTTACAAAACAAAAATTAAAACTTTTTATAGATTTTTTTATTTATGTAAAAAAATGTATTTTAATTATTTATTTTTGTGTATGATGTAATACACACTTTTATAAGTTTTTTTTGCTGTATGAATATTATTTGTGTTAATATATATTTTTGTATTGTTTATAAAAAGAAAAATATTTTTGTTTGTCATTTTTTATATATAAAATATTTTTATAGTAAAAGAAAAGTGAATTTATACTCTCTTTTGTTTGGTGTGTTATTGTGTAGTAGAGATGTTTCTTGAGAATAGTTTTAACAAGATTTATACAACTGTGATTTTCTCATTTGGTGAAAGCTCATACCACACTATTGTGGTATTAGAGTTGATTCTCTAGAAGTAAGTTAGATGTGTGACAATGCTATGTATCACTATTTGTGGCACACTGTTGTTGTTTATACACCTACTGCTACAGAATGTGTGTATGTATATCATGATGAAGATAAGTATGTACCTGCTAGTACAACAGTGAAATGTCTGTGTTGGCATACTTACAACAAACTTATGTACTCAGTACCAGCAAACCTCTTCCACCACTGTTCACATGATTGGTGGTACCACCTCAGTTCGTAGTACAAGCACTCTATCCAATCTCAAGTTACTACAGTAACATATCCATTTGTTCAGTAGATGAACTAATGGTGTCCATGTCATGTCATACAGTCTTTTAGTTATGTACATCTTTTTCTTTACATATGTGCTCACAAAGAAAAGGAGTAAGACACTTTTACATAAAAAATATTACATGGAATAACAATGACAAATTACAATTAATAAAGTTATAAAAACAATATGATTCACAGTGAACTACTGTTACTGTTAATAACAGTAAATGCAACTACAAGAGTTGAAGTATTTCTGATATTGGAACATTTTTTTTATGTATGTGCACTATTCTTACAACTATAAATCATGTACTATACTGAGTAATAGTTCTGAAAAAGACAGGATATTCATGGCAAAAAACTCTGTTTAAGGCATCAGTTAGGGTTGTTCTACAGTGACAAAAGTGAGGAAATTTGCTATTAGGGTTGAAACCCTAACCGAATCCCCCCAGCACGACACACACACACACACACACACACACACACACACACATGCAAGTATGGGGGAGGACCAAGTCAACACAACCAATGACAGACATCCAGCAGCAGGTGACAGAAATAACAAACAATTGTCTAAATGTACTACGAGACATCCCCACCCCCTGACCAGGTACTGCATGCTCAGTGGAGATCAACAGCAAAACTGAGGCCATGTACACCAAACGTACACATCCCTGATTGCAGCTGCACACAACGTACCACACTTAGTAGTTGCATGGCCTTACCTACCGATGCCCCACACCAGACCACACCACATGTGGTGGGCCACCTGAGCAATAGACTTCAGCAAAACCAAGGAGTTTTACAGGTATAATATCTCTGATTATAATAAGGGTTTGAGAAATGCAGCTTTCTAATTGACTGTAAACATTCTAACAGCCTTATGTTTAGTTTTTATTAACATACATGTAGAGCCTAACCATATGATGGACATGGTTTAATGTTGTTTAAAAAACAGTTTTATTATGATAGCAATAAGCCACTCCTAGGTATTATGTTAATGGTCAGTTTATCACTGTCTAGCAACATGTGGCACTCGGCTATGCCTCATTCAACATTAAACCCCTACAGGGTGATTAACAGACCATTTAACATAACTGTTGGTCATGCCTTATTGCTTAATTGTCTTTATGAGTAGATACTCTCCCTCTTCTAGGCACTGCAGCAGCTTTGCAACACAGTGTGCCACCCAGTTACACTATACACTGTCTAGTTACTGGAGAATGGCTGTGAATATGAACTTATGAAGATGAACAGTGTAACTTGATCATTACAGTCATCGAAACCTTAGTGTGATTATCACTGACAGAGTCAGTGATAGAGAATAACCCCTGCCTCCTAGTACACTTACCCCATTGTGAGTTAAATCAATACTGAAAGACATTCTGTTAATATCTACACTATACCTACTTGATTCCTGTTGTACCACACCAATATAGTTATCACTTTGATAGAATCAGTGACAGAAGTGTGGCAAACCCAAACACTAGGCATACAGCCTGAGTATGAAACAACTGCTAAAAATTACACTGTGTCCATAAGTGGCATAGATCACTCATTGCAAATAATAGTAAATGTATCACTATTTGAATAAGGTAGTCATCACAGATGCAATGAGATTGTCTTTCTCAGGTACAACATACTCAGTAAGTGCCTACAGGAAAATCTATCCTATATACAACTCCGATACAGGTACGTCATTGTTGGCTCAGTAGTGCTATGATATTTAGAAGTTGCTTGGCCTGATTCATGCAATTACACTGTTTCTTACAAAGAATACTTACTGCATCTTTAGTATTGAAACACACTGAAGGTCTATGTATGTACATCAGCAGTACACCTTCATCAGTAAGAATGCATCTGATACTGGCAGTACGAATTTCAGAGCATTGAACAGGCAATGCTTTTCCATATGTTTACATCAGCCTCTCTATCTTGAGTAAACCGTTGCAGTAAATGTACTACTATGTAAATCACATATTGAATGTAACACTAGTTTTATCTTGAGCATCCTAGTGTTTTGTACTTAATTTATGTACTTCTTAATTAATGTATACTCACTAGTGTTAAACCTTTCTACAACTGTCATCATGCACCTTCAGCATTTATATTGACTAACGGCACAGTACCAGTTGTGGTGTGGTGTGGGCATCGGGTAGGTAAGGCCATGCAACTACTAAGTGTGGTACGCTAGTGCAGTTGCAATCAGAGATGTGTACGCTTGGTGTACATGGCCTCAGTTTTGCTGTTGATCTCCACTGAGCTTGCAGTACCTGGTCAGGGGGGGTGGGGATGTCTCGTAGTACATTTAGACAATTGTTAGTTATTTCTGTCACCTGCTGCTGGATGTCTGTCATTGGTTGTGTTGACTTGGTCCTCCCCCATACTTGCATGTATGTCTGTGTATGTGTCGTGCTGGGGGGGGGAATTTGGAGTTAGGGTTTTCAACCCTAACAGTGAATTTCCTCACTTTTGTCGCTGTGGAACAACCCTAACTGATGCATTAAATGGATTTTTTTGCCATGAATATATATATATATATATATATATATATATATATAATACTGGATGAGCAACTATGCAGAACCAGTGTGTTCTGCCACAGAGGGATTCTGATTCCCTCTGACCTTGAGAGCGAAGCTCTAGAGATCCATGGGAATCAGAACCCTGAGGTGGAAAAGAACACTGGTTGTGCATAGAGTTGCTCATCCTGTATTTTTTATAGTGTTTAGTACTGTGTGAAAAATGTGTTTTTTGAGTTCTTTGGCTTTCAAAATGAAACTGACGCCTGCAGTCTCTAGAGGTTCTAGAATGCTGTTCTACCACAGTATGGAATGGAACAGCATTCCATGACCTTGGAACTGTGGTAGAACAGCATTTTGAAAGGGATGGAATTCTATACAGAACAACATTCCACTATATATATATATATATATATATATATATATTAGTAGCATGGTAGTGCTACCATAGTTAGGGTTGAGGAGCCATTTACATGTTAAACCCCAAATTTTGCACCTTAATAACTTTACAACCATTTGATGGATGTGCCTGAAATTTGGAATACATGATCAAGACTGATATGCCTTGGGATCTGCCAAGTTTTGTAGCAGTCGGATGCATGCCTGTGGAGTTATTAAGCATGATCTGCGCAGGCATGTACGCTTTTTCTGGAATTCTATGGTCGCTCCTACAGGTCGCACAGTTTGCTTGACCTGCCCGAAATCTTCAGGGAACATGTGGCCAGGGTCCCCAATGTGCCTTTTGAAGATTTCATGAAAAAATATTAAACTGTTCAAAGGTTATGGCAGTCCGAACTTCTGTTTTTTTCCCATAGGATAACATTACAGCGTTCCCCGCACCTTTGAGGGCCCGTATCTTGAAAACGGTGTGAGATGCAGAGTTTTTGTCAAAAATTATAGCCCCTGCTATGTATAAAACTATCCAGAAAAGTGATAATACGTATGACTTTTGATTTTTTTTTTCTATGTCGTACGGTTACTGAGATATAAGCAATTTACTATTACAACTACTGATTTCTGTGTTCCGAGAGTCATTATTTTGCATACATTCTTTCTACTCACTGTCTTTCTCTATACAGCTTTTGGGGAAAACCAACCTGTGCACTTACATTACTCTTACCATTACCATTTCTGCTTGCGGTTCCATACCCGTTTCACTTACCGTTCACGCCAGCATTTGCGTTACCCTTTGCGTTTTCATTTGCGGTTGTGTTTCCATTGTTTTTAACACTTCTGTCTACAGTACTGTTCCTCTTTCTGTTTCACTTTGCATCACCATGCACATTAAGATTTGCGTTTGTGGGCACAATGTTACAATGTGACAAGACATCACCCCCGCGCTCCCGCCGCTGCATTACATTCACTATTTCTCATTATCATTCTCAAAATTAAGGGAAATTAGAGGCAAAAAAGTCTGTTTAATGCATCAGTTAGGGTTCTTCCACAGCGACAAAAGTGAGGAAATTCAATAGTTGAACTCTCCGTTACCTCTTCCCCACTGGAGTACTGGTGCATTGAATATCAGTCCCAACTCTCACCCCATTCTCCTATTCCTCAGCTTCTTTCCACATGTGATGGGGTGACACTAGGGCTAATGACCCCAATGCACACCCTGATTCCAGTTGGGGATGGGCTGAGGGGCAAAGGGGGTTCAACCCTAACATCGAATTTCCTTACTTTTGTCATTGTGGAACAACTCGTTTCTATATATATATATAATATATATATATATATATATATATATATATATCTATATATATATATATTTATTTATCAAAAAATGTTGTTAATGCACAATAGCGTAACTTGATGCCACAAAAGTAGGGAAATGTGGTGTTAGGGTTTCCAACACTAACACCTCCCCCCCTCCCCAAGCAGCAAGAGTAAAAAACATTAGGGTTTGCCATCTCCCAACTTTTGGCAAATCAGTGGTGGGGTCTTCCTTGGGGGTTGTCAACCCTAATGCTCACCACTCTCCCCAGCCTCCAATCCAAAGCACAAGATACAGTTCCAAGCCACTGTCTCATAAGGACACATCTTGAAAGGTAGAGAAGTATGCCTTGCCAAAGGTTGCCAACACAATTTGTTGTGCCTTTTTTCATGTAGGTCCCTGCAGGCCCTATGTAAAGAAAGGAGATTATGTGTGACCTTGTTAGCTCACAGAATGGGGTGGGCATTATGGTTGACAACCACCAAGGAAGATCCCACCACTTCTCTTCAGGTAAACACAATGGGTACAGGGCTGGAAAGGAACTGTCTCCAGTCAGGGCTAAACAGAGGGGTCAGAATGGCTTGCTAAGAGACTTTCTTTGCCTCTGGCCCTTCCCATACCATCACCCATTTTACTGAGCTTGAGGACTAGACCCACTCTGACTGACTGGTGCTTTTGTGTGGCGTGTCATAATATTTGCCCATGCTTGAAAGTGCCAGTCAGCCAATTAGAAATCTCTATTCATGGGCCTCATTACATAATTAGTAACAATTTATACATATGCTCTTACTTTTCATTCTCAACCTTTTATCACCAAAGTGCTAGACAATCACATTCAAAATGTGGGAAAATATCATGGGAACCATCATCAAAAGTTGTGATACAAGCACATAACTAGTGCCATTATTTGTGCAATATTAGTTTGCTCTAGCATTACAGATTATTATAATTTTTCTGCTTTAAAGTTTGTGTAGGAAGTACAGTAGCAGCCATAGACACTGCCAGCTCTTTCCTGAAATTTCTGTGATATTTCCAGAAATATGTACCTTTAAATCTTAAAGCAATTCTAAGTGGTACTGTACAAATGAGGGATATCCCACCTGACAGTGAACAGTGAGAGCTCTGCATTATTCTTTCCTTGGTCTTTACTTTTCTAAGGAAATGCAATTATACATTAGACCACAACATTATTATTATTGTTGAGGCAGGTGCAGCATTAATTAATTCATGGTCTAGCCCAGAGCAGATGCTCTACTTTCACATATCATTAAAAACATTACATAATAATTTGAGCTCCTTGCAGATTTTAAAGTTAGTTGGGGTGACAGTTGGCTAAAATGGTGTTGTGTGAACAGTTTTGCCCTGTCTCTTTCTTTACTAATAAAAAATCCCTGATTCTATCAGCTGCTGCTGCCCATGTTTATGCATTCTGTTCTGGCTTTTTTATACCAGGCAGCCCAACTGTCCCTTGTCAATGTCCCCAAAACAGAAAAAGATCACTAAAGCCAGCCAAGGAGGTTTTAATTTTTCTGTTGTCACGTACCACCACACTATGCAGACAGCAGGGGATGTGAGGGTCTGAGGGAGAGATTTGGGCCAGCCTGCCTCTGCTCCTTACTACTTCCACTGAGCATAAGAATGAGCCTGGAGCCTGTGAGTACTAGTTTAATAATGGAAACAGCAGTCAGTCAGCAATAATAACCTACCAGGTGGTAGTACCTGTCCCTAACCAATATTTATTTAATTTGAGATCTGTGACTGACCCCTGGCTCTGTACTTAAACAGTTCTGCCCTGTACCATTAAACATAAAAGTCCCCAACCATATCACCTGCTGCTCCAACCCTGTTTTTCTGGATTCTCACGTGTTTTGTTTCAGTCAGCCAGAGACAGCCCAAGGTAATTGACATGTGTCCCTTTCTGAATGTCCTGTCTCCAAAACAGAACTGCACTGAAACCCTGGTGTCTTTACTTACCAGTAGCAGCCAGCCCAAGCAAAGCAAATAAACAAAATGGTATGATACTGCATTCTGTTTTATATGGCAACCTAGTGTAATGCTGAGTGACATGGTTCACTGCTTGTATGCTGTACATTTTGGGGCAGTGTCTTAATCTACCCCTCCTCCACTTTACATAGTTAACACTGATCATCTTATTAACAATGTACTGCCATGTTCACTTAATAGTCAGACCATCAGTAGCACCCTTCATGACTCTAGCAGCTAGTTAATGTGGACCATTTTTTTTTACTTTATTTACAATGTTTCATTAAACATAGCAATTATATTCATTGAAGACAGACAGGCATATGAGAAAAAACAGCTCAGATAGACAATGTACAAGTTAAACATCGCAGTCCAATTACTACAAAAATAAATTGTCCATTCTTCAAGCTGAGCTGCCAGATAAGTTCCAGGAGTAAAAGTCCAAAAGATAATAGTGTAGAAAGGTCCACTCTCACCCATTCTACTGCATGAAGGACATGTGCCAAAATTTCTTGTGCCCTGTAGGATAGAAGTAAAGCAAGAAGTAGTGGGAGGCTGATAGCCCCAAATTGAAGCCAATATAGAAAACTAAATAGATAGTCTGAGCTCAGATAAGTTAACATTTCACCCCTACCCCTAAAGCTCATATCAGATGGCTGGTAGGAAAACATGCCACTATAAAAAATATTTGAATAGTTCACAAATTGAGTGGAGCTACCCGCTCCATGAATGAAATGGTCTCAAAAATGAGTAAGAACTGGGTACAACAGTAAACAAGATATTATTAGAGCTTATTTAACATAAGAACCAGCTGTGAGCCTAAACAGTGCTAAAGTAACAGCAACTTCCAGAGGGGCTTATTTATCAATCAGTATCCTAGAAAGGTTGGGCAAACAGATAGAGCAACAGATTCCCCTTTTTCAACATTCAGTCATTAGGGTTGAGTTCCAACTCAGTTTCCTGGTCCATCTCTATAGAAACCTGTTTTGCCTTGAGCAATTTAGCTGCAAACAGTGCTGCAGCTTCAGGATCTGTAAAGATGTGGGTCTTGCCCCCATATCATACTTGTAAACGAGCTGGAAACAGGAGTTGTGCAGAAATACTATTCTCAAGGAGAGACTTCTTAGTCTCTTACAGAGCTTTTGTCCTGGTCTGGGTTTGGGAAGAGATGTCCGGAAATAACGTGATTTTATTACCTTCCCAAATCAGCTCTCCCCTCTGTCGAGCTGCTTGTAATAATGGAATCCGAGCCTCCAGAGTAGAAAGTGTCACTATTGCAATGAGGGGCCACTCACCAGCGGCACTCCATGGTTGAGCTCTCATAGGAATGGCAAAGGCCTTTAGCACTGAGATACCAGAACTCTCGGGTAGCAAGTTCAAGTCCAAGAAAATTAATTGGGTTACTGCAGCAACAATTTACAATTTCCCATCCAGCCTGGGAGGAAAGCCGACTATACAGACATTCAGCTGTCAATGTGCATTTTCCAGAGCCTCAACTTTAGTATAGAAAAAATGAAAATCCTACACAAATGCTGCATTCTTCTCCCACTGCCATTCAACCTCTGAGGTAAGCTTCGATATTTGTGTGGTATTATACTGAACTTTGGAGTCTAGCTCAGTAAATTTAGCCTCCATCGCTGCAAGACGACTGTTTGAATTCACCCCTGTTGCTTGGATCATCTCAAGTACTACCATGATCTGTGGATTTGAGATATCCTGAGATCTATGATCAGGAGGAATGGGTAGGCTGGAACCTGCATTTCTTGAGCCCGCCACCACAGAAATATATGCATCAAGGCTGTGCGCTGCTTGCTTGTCCTTCTTTGGACTCATATTTGAGTCATTCTAGTACTGAATCTTCGCCCATCACTTTTTAAAATCAAATTGCTCCACTTCAAACTAAAAAATTCCAACTTTGTAGTTAGTTCTAACAGAAGCTCAGAAAAAGGCAACAGCCATGATGGAAGCTTCAGAGCACCTCCCCCCCAATGTGGACCATTTTTAAAAAAAATAACAAAATAAAAAAATATATCACTCCATGCCTCTATTCTGAATAGTGACCTCCTGATCTTCTTCTCTTACTTACAAGCTCACCACTCACTAAGTTTGAAAAGGAGTTACTGCTGCAGGACTTTTTTTCTCGTGTTGAACTTGGCTCTAAATCAAGGTTTGAAAAGCAGACTTCCAGATCGTCATCAATCCAGGACACTCAACCAGCCTTCTTCTATCATACCTTATTTTACCCTTAAAAAAAAAAAGCTGTCAAGAAATACACAGTTTATTTGTCATGAGAGTTTTTGTCTTTTAATTGGGGCCAAAAAGAAAAAGGAAAAAAAGAAAATATTGCAGACTGAAATTGTTAATGCTGATTTTAACCACGCTGAAACATGGGTTAAAAAACAAAGCATCTTCACAGCTCAGAAGTCTGTCAGTGGCACAGCTCTGCACTGAGGCAGTCAGTTCTGTGTCTCGTGAAACTGGTTTTAAACTAACAGTTCACATTATTATTAGTGTATTATTGTTACTTTTGTGTTTATATAGCAAATGACTGCGGCACTGAATAATGTTTCTCCTCTTTTTTTATCTGATTTACATATGTCAACTAGTGTTGTGCGAAGTGGCAAAAATTTGCTCCACGAAGTTATTTGCGTAGTAATAGGAATTGTCAAAGTGCTCCACAATATGAAGTGGAGTATTTCGCATCATGATGAGGAACACGAAGTCCACTGAAACCAGTGACTTTGTGTTATTCTGCCTTTGCCAAACCACTTCTTCACCAATTTTAAGGTGAAGTGCTTTGAAATCAATGTACTTCGCATCACTTCACCTTGTTATTGAGCTCCTGGGTGAATTTTACAGTGCTTCATGGGATTGCAGATCACATGGACTCTAGATTGTTCTGCACAACCTCAGTTCTGTGTAGTCTGTGTGTGTGTGGTGGAAGAGGGAGACAGTTTCTTCTCAGAGCTCTGTGACTCAAATCCTCTAAAAGCTGTTAAAAAAGCCTTTTTGAGCCATTTTCTTTGCTCAAAATGTAGTACATCGATTGTAGGAAGTCCTCTTGTGCTCATATCATTGAATGTTAATTGTTTGTGTGTGGATTTTGAATGTTAATTTAGAATAGTCTGTCTGTGTACTGTGAAGTGTGCTTTGGGAGAGAGGTGTATATGTGGTGTAGATAGATTAACTGGGAGAAAAAGCAGTCTTTCTGTTTTGGTTATATTTTTCTTATATAACTGTGTTAATGTGCACACAGTAATATTTTCAGTAATTCTTGAAATTTTTTGCTGATCGTTGTGGTGCAGCAGTGTATAATTTCAGTTTAATTAAAACATTTGGTTATATTACTAAAGGTTTTAAATTTGCTATGCATTACTTGTAGTGTGTGGGTGAGTGTGTGTGATGCATGCCCATTAAATCAGACACCTTTTATTGTGCTACAGAGCAATTGCAGCAGTGTGAACCTACTATCCACCACACCTGCATGAATTTTTTATATTGCTTTGTGGTATCTTTATTGGTAGTGGACTGTTACTGCCATGCACTACCCCCCTCAATCGGCAAAAGGTATTCTTTTCCAGATGTGGATTTGTGACTTGTGAACACTGGTTAGGTGTTGTTGTGCCTTTGTGTCTGCATCTCTTGAGTGGGCAGCGCAATCTTAATCTGTCTGTGTGCTTGCAGTACACCATTAATTCTGGGAGGCTTTACATTTCTTGTTACACTCTCATTTCACTTTGTCAGCACTGGGGAATTTTCTGGACACAAGACAGTAGCATTTTGGGGATGAACATTAATTCTGGTGACTGTGTGTGACCACTGCACGCATGACTGAGTGTGTCATTAATTCTGGGAGACTTTGCATTTCTTGTTGTGCTCTCATTTCTCTTAAACAGCACTGGGGAGTTTTCTGGACATAAGACAGTGTCATTTTGGGGATGCACATTGATTCTGGTGACTGTGTGTGGCCACTGCACACATGATGGAGTGCACCATTAATTCTGGGAGACTTTGCATTTTTTTGTTACCCTCTCATTTCACTTCATCAGCACTGGGGAATTTGCTAGACAGAAGACGGTAGCATTTTGGGGATACAAATTAATTCTGGTGACTGTGTGTGACCACAGCGCGCATGACTGAGTGTGATTAATTCTGGAAGACTTTGCAGTTTTGTTATGCTCTCATTTCACTTTGTCAGCACTGGGGAATTTTCTAGACACAAGACAGTAGCATTTTGTGGATGCACATTAATTCTGGTGACTGTGAGTGACCACTGCACACATGACTGAGTGTGCAATTAATTCTGTGAGACTTTGCATGTCTTGTTGTGCTCTCATTGGGCTGGCAGTATAGCCTAGAGGTTATAGCAATGATGTGTGAATGAGCTTGGTACATCCAGCAGACCAGACCTGAGTCTGATTCTCACAATCTCCACTTGCATACTGTGTGACTCTACGCAAGTCACTTAACCGCTCAGTGCTTCCAGATCACCCCTGAAAACAGGCACTTGTGCCTAGTGGGCATTAGCCAGTTGCCAAAGATTAAAATTGAAAAAAAAATCACTTCATCAGCACTGGGGAGATTTCTGGACACAAGACAGTAGCATTTTAGGGATGTACATTGATTCTGGAGAATGTGTGTGACCACTGCATGCATGACAGAGTGCACCATTAATTCTGGGAGACTTTGCATATTTTTTTACCTCTCTTTTCACTTCATCAGCACTGGGGAATTTTTTGGACACAAGACAGTAACATTTTGGGGATGCAGTTTAATTCTGGTGACATTGTGTGTGACCACTGGATGCATGACAGAGTGCACCATTAATTCTGGGAGACTTTGCTTTTCTTGTTACGCTCTCATTTCACTTCATTAGCACTGGGGGATTTTCTAGACACAAGACAGTAGCATTTTGGCTATGTCCATTAATTCTTGTGACTGTGTGTGACCACTGTACACATGATGGAGAGTACCATTAATTCTGGGAGACTTTGTATTTTGTGTTACTCTCTCATTTCACTTTGTCAGCACTGTGGAATTTTCTAGAAACAAGACAGTAGCATTTTGGGTATGTGCATTAATTCTGGTTACTGTGTGACCACTGCATGCATGACTGAGTGCAACATTAATTCTGGTGACTGTGTGTGTGAGGGGCTGCTAATATTGTCATCACTTCAACTTACTTCACATTAAGGCGGAATGGCAATGCGAAGCAATAATTACAAGGTGAAGTGAGCCTTTTGTACTGGCCACTCCATGTAGTGGAGTGGCAATGTGAAGCACCCACTTCGCATTCACTTCACCAACGGAATTTAAATTCACTGCTTCTCTAATGTCAACCGATCAAGTGTGAACATCTTGCCGTAGATGGAGTTATGTATTTCTTAATTTATTTGCCTTATTGTAGACTCACATTGATCTAATCAGCATTTGTCTAGCTGTGGAAATCAAAATCCCCAGTTTTTGTCTCCTGAGTACTCCAGTGGGGTTAATTATTCTGAATATCCTGCATATTGTCATCCAAAGACATTGAATAAGAACCTTAGTAGTATTCCCTCTTGACGGAGTACCATATGCATTTGAACCAAACAAAAATGTCAATGGAGTTTCTAATGAGCAAGTGAAGAAGTAGAGTCTTCTGTTATTTGCAGACCTGTTGATGAATGGTGTGTGTAGTACAGGTCTTATTGAAAAAAAAAGATGCATCTGCTTAATGGTATGCCTCATGCTGTATGTATTCCTCAGTAATGGGTGATGGGTGGTGGTTCAATTACATGTTGTAGCAATTTTAAATAATAGTTTATTTGTTTTATAGTAACTGGTGACCCTACATAGAAACTCTCTTCGGATAGTTTGCAAAAGCCATAACGGCATACCGAGTTAGTGCTCCTTTGTCTCGCTCATTCATAACAGCTGCTCTCTCATGCCCAGATCTCTCAACTTTAAAAGACATACCAGTCATGGGTAAGAACACTTGTATTTCTATCATTTTCAAAGCCACAGATGGAATAGTGCTGCCATAGGTACCGAGATCACTAGTCTCAGTTAAGACCACTGATACGTTTCTGTCATTATAGCTAAACTGGTGGTTGCACTGTGATAGAACAGTGAATACTGACATTATTTACAGATTATTTTTCAAAGAAGAAGGTATATTTTTGTAGCAGTTGAGCCATTGTGTGCTTCTGACCAGCCTGCAGGTGGACATTGAGCAGTGGGTGGAGGTGAGACAGTGTGCAACAGAAGGTAAGCTTCAGATTACAGGTAATGCTTCTGCCACATGAAGTGAAACTCCCTTAGTGAGTCTTTTCTTCTTTATCTAAAAGACGCTATGACTTCTGGCCAGCACTCCAGCCTGCAAGATAATTAATAACCTTCAGTAAGAGTGCTGCACAGTAGAAGAACACTGGCATTGTCCTGACTGTGCTCCCATAGTTGGGAACGCACTGCCAGTGAGGAAGCAGAGATCAAGTGTGTGACATTGAGAGAGACAGGTGAGCAAGAGGCCAGATGGACTAACTGCAGTCTTGGTTCTCAGAATCCACAAAAATAATCCACTGAATTTATTTGGATGTCACCCTTATGCCACTCTCCACTAACAAAAAACTGTCAAAAAAGACACAGTTTTTTGCCATAAGAGATTTTTTGGGCTTTTAATTATATTTGAGATGAATTGGGAGGGGGGGGGCAGTAGACAGCAAGGAAGCTGGTGCTGCAGAAGTCAAGAAAGTCTCACGTTCTTGTACAGAGAATGCTGGTGGAGAGCTTCTCTCACTAAGCTGAGCAGAAGTGGATTTGGGTGCACAGAAAATGTAGCTCTAGTCCTTATTTAAAAAAAAAAAGCAACAGAATCTGGCTAAATGTGACCCTCTTAGCTAGGCTCTGTTGCTTGTTTCTTAAAATGTCAGCATTGTTATGTATTTTCTATGCTTGGTAGTTTGCAGGAAAAATCAACAAGGTGGCAGTTGACACGGTACAAAAAAATGTTTGGTGCCATGCCAGTCAAGTGGTGAGAAATCAAAAACGGAATCTGCAACATCAATTTTTGGATTTCACACCAGAACTTTATCTCAAAAACCTTTCTGCGCATGCTCAGAATGGAAAACAGTAAATTTTAAAGTTTTGTAACTTTGGAATTGTTTAATATGTTTTCACCCAACCTATCAAAGGCATTACCTTATGACATGACACATGCCCCCTGCAAGTCTTGAGAAAAATTCCATTCTACATAGGCTATAGATGAGAGCAAACAAAACCCATGTTAAGTATCTATATGAAAAAAGTTAGCCTTTTAGGAAAAATGACTTATGCATATCTCAGAAACCATGCAAGCTGTCATCATAAACATTTCTACAGATCAAGACCTTGCCTCCCAGACAACACATGCAACATTTCAGCTCTTTTAGTCAAATTGTGCAAAATATATTAATGTGCAAAGTTACAGGTCTAACACTGAACACCCTATCCTAATCAGCCCTAACTATAGTGGTGCTACTGTGTCACTATAATATTCTTTCATGGACAGCTTCTACTGTATCTTGTCTCTGTTGCACACATTTAAATATATCCCTAACCTATTGGTTAAAATATCAGGACAACATGGGCCTGATTTTCAAAGCTGCCTGCATCAGATGCAACTTCAGGCAAAATAGGGGGCTGCGTCCAACGCAGCTGCAGCAAACGCAAAAGGTGCTATATTGGAAAGTTTGCCACTTGCAGCAAACCTTCTGGAATAGCTGCAACATGTGGCCCTGCACCAGAAAGAATGGTAGAATTGGAGGCTGTGAAGCAAGTCCAAATCACAGTCCTGGACCAGTGCACAGGGGGCCCTAGTGCCCCATGGAGGACCAAGCTGAACCCGGGTACAAAAGGGGTGGTTTGCCACCCAAGATTAGTGTCCCATGCCCATGTGCTACCAGCATGTAGCACCTGCCAGACAGGTTACTGACAGCTCCCCACCATGCCCCACTAAATGCATAGTGGGGTGGTGATCTAGTGTCCCCATTCCCAATGATGACACAACTCATTGGCAGTATAGCTGCCCATCGGGGATTGCCAATCTCCACCCCTGTGAAATATCTGATATCACCCTGTGCACATCCTGCCTGCTTCTCATCCCCAAATGGAACAACACACAGAGCTCCAATAGCACCTGGTGGGCTAGTAGACCCCCACCCTCCCTACCCTGACTGGCATTACTAGAGGTTCAGCCACCACTCTCTTAGTTCCTTTAGGACCCTGGGGTGCACTCCATCTGGCCCCACTGCTTTATCAACTCTTATTCCTTCCAGTTCCTTTAGGACCCTTCCCCATGTAAATGGATTTGTGTCCATTTCTGCACCATTCCCACCCCTTGTACTCTCTTCAGGCCCATTACCCTCCTCTTCTTCAGTAAAGATTTAGCAAAAATATCTGTTCAGTGTGTCAGCTTTACTGTTGTCATCCTCCACGCAGCTCCCATCCTCCCCCTTCAGTCTCACTAGCTCTCCCTTTGCCCTTCTTTTTTCATTTATGTATCTGTGAAAGATTTTGTTCTCTTTACCCACTGATTTTTGCAGTGCACTCTTTTGTCTGAGCTTTGGCTTTCCTTAATGACCTCCCTGCCTCCCTTTGCTTCTCCTGGTACTTCTCCCTATCCCCTTCTGCCTGCATCTTTTTGTATTGCCTGAATGTGATTTTTTTGGCTTTCACTTTCTCCACTACCTCCTTGGAAAACCATAATGTCCTCTTCTTTGAACTGCTTCTTACAAATGAACATCTATAAGATACTGGCCAAGTGCAAACACTCAAGAAAAGCCTAGTGATTCAAACAATGTTTTGCAGATGATGTGAGGTCAATACTTTTGTTGTACAATTTAAGAGATATTGGCAGCTTTTTACTTGCAGCTCTGTATATAAGGACTCTGTGCCATACTCGTTTAAATGAGATATGCCAAAGAAGCTGGATATCTACTAATACTTTATATATTTGGTGATCTACTTAAGATTTATATAAAGATCGAGGGTGAACATATCTAATCTTTTCTTTTTACATAAAGATTATTTTTACTTCCTAACATTTGGAAAAAGAAGTGCATAGACTGACAGTGGTATTTGTAAAATGCACATGGAATCTACATAGAAACATAGAAGTTGTTAGCAGAAAATACCCTGTGGCCCATCTAGTCTGCCCATTTTCCCTGCCTATTGTGTCAATGCAAACCCTTCATGATCTCCAGTCATCCCCATCCCTTGTGTTACTTCCAAGATCCACTTATATCTGTCTCATGCATGCTTGAATCCTACAACTGTTTTGACACCTACAACCTAGGCTGGGCTGCCATTCCAGGCTTTCACCACCCTCTCTGTATAGAAGAATTTCCTCACATCCCTTCTGAGCTTCACCCCTTCTAGCTTCATAACATGATCCCTTGTCCTTATGTCTGTCTTTCTGTGGCAAATGCTAATTTCCTGTACCTTATTAACACTCGTTATGTACTTGAATGTTTCTGTCATACCCCCCTTCCCTTCTTTCTCCACTGAATACATATTAAGTTCTCTAAGTCTCCCCTCATAGGGCTTTTCCTGCAGCCCTTACACAATTTTGGTTGCCTGCTTCTGTACCACCTCCACCCTGTCTTTTTCAATTCAGAGGTGGAGCCTCAAGAACTGTACACAGTACTCAAGGTGTGGTCCTTCCAGTGACCTGTACAGTGGAAATATTACCTCCTTCTTCCTACTGATGAGCCTGTTTACACATTATAGTCAAAGTATTTCAAGATGGCAGATAAATAGAAACTGGTGGTCTCAGCCGATGCCCTTATAACTAAAAAGCGAATGTTGTGAAGAGGAAAAACAAAAATATTCGAAAAGGTTATTACTTGTTTCCTAACCCCAGGTAACCAGATTGACTAAAGGATCCCTATGGCAAAATTAGAATTTGTGGCCATTTTCTTCCGCAATGCTGTTCCTCCTCAATTAAAACTGGAGGGGGTGGAGCAGTTAGCAGCATCTTTGTTGAAAGAAATGTATTAACTAAAATCTCAAAAATGTCCCAGTGTAATCCATTTTAAGGAATACCAGGAGTAGAACAAAGCTTGCCTTAGAAGGGAAGGTTGGTATGACTGAAAAGGAAACTAATGGTGATGTTAATGATGATCTAGATAGAAAAGGACAAATGCCAAGCCAAAGATAATCCTTTGGGGAGAAAGGGTCAAGGAAATGTCAGCAAACAAGTAATACAGACCTTACATCCAGTTCTTCAGTAGATAAAATAAAGACTAGCTTCAACAAACAAACCACTGCAAAATACAAAGATGAAAGAGGTGTCCTCACGCCATGGCAAATCATATTTATTTGACTGATAATTTTATATTACCCTACATGAAAAGTTTGAGCCTCGAAACCCCTGTGTGCTACCATCAGTATAACCCATTTATGTAGAGAGGATGAGCCTGCCACAGGCCCGCAGGCAGTCAGTTAAGTAGGAAAAGATGCAACAAATCTCCTCACCCCCCCAAAATACTTAATGTGAATGGAGAGAAGCACTGTGGATGAGAAAGTAACCTATATGAAATCAAGAGCAAATTAGTTAAATATAATAGGCCAGTTCCCTAAAGTCTTGATAATACCACATGCCCTGTGTGCACCAAACATATGGCACCCAGGGTTTGCAGCATTCCCTGACTGGTGATTGGGATTCTTGATCCCATGCACTGATTGTCACATGTTAGACAGGCTTTTTCTGGAGTAGCCTACAGCTATCTTGGATACCCATTTTACGGGGCTTGTGCCAAATATTTGGCACAACCAGCTGTAAATTGGGAACATTGTCATAAATATGCCCAGTCTTCTTGAATCAGGGGCATTCTGTGGCAATCTCTTTGGTGCAGCTGTTCTGACTTCTGAGTTAGACATAGGGCTTGATGCAAGCCCTGCATCCCCCTTTGTGAATCCAGCCCAGTGTGCTAATAAGGAAAATGATAGATCTACTGAAGTGCTAAGTGGTTGTTAATGTGGAAATGCAAAGGACTAAAGGCAGTAGAATTGGATTGCAATGTTACAAATGAGAAAAAGGGGAGAGCTGTCAATGAAATAACAGAGGAGCGATAGTCAATATGAGGCTACAGGAAGGCAACTTAGCAGGGGAAGAACTGAAAGAAGACACTAATCAGAAATACCTAAAAAAGTAAAACAAATAATAAAGCAAGATAGGATAGATGGGGTGAGTTCACATGATGAAGAGTATTAGAAAATCATGGACATAGAATTCCAGTGCCAGCCCTGCTATTTCAAGGAAAGAAGAGTTGTAAAGAAAAAAAGATTCAATTTACTAAGAGCAAGTAAGTCATACAGACAGAAAACAGTGACAATAACATATAGAGAATAATGTATACCCAGCTATTGGTAACAAGCTGGTTAGTTCATCAAGAGGTTGCTATGGTGACCATTTGAACCTCAAGAGTGTAGCTTGAGAGGTTCAGTCGCCATTGGCGTCCTCGAGATGAAGTAACCCAGCTTGTTACAGATAGCTGGGTATACATTGTTTTTCATAGTGTAGGATGGAATGCTATTACGAAGTGCGACTTTGTTTTATTTCTCCACTTTGACGCTCATTTCATTGTTGTTTTCACTGCCACAGCCAATATCCTGGTCTCATAACGCGCAGCGTGAAGACGTTGATAAGTTAGTGCTGTAGTAGCATAGCTTGTGCAGCATAACAGCTGCAATGACGTAGCTACTACAGCATAACAACATTTTGAAAGTGATGGATTTTTAACAATAACAGCATTCCATTATACCCTATCTTACAAAAGTTGACAATGGTGTAGAACAAAATTTTAGGTGTTATAGAAAAACTGTTAACAAACTAGGAAACCAGAAAGTTTTGAACAAAAAAAAGAAAGAAAGAAAAACTAATTTGGCAATGAAAGATTGTATAACAGTACTGCAATATATATGTGTGACCTCCCTAAATCAACTAATAAGAATCCAAAGTCCTTAAATTTTGTAAGGGAGTGGTTGAAAACAAGCTCAGTTGGGCAGACATTAAATAAGTGCATAGACTGTGCTAAACCAAGCAAAAGGTGGATTTTGCCTCACTTTAGCAAATGCTGAGGTTACAGAGGTCCTTGTAAAGGCTAGAAAAGAGTTTGAGGCATTGGGTACTAATGTTAATATTACAATAGAATGAACTGGGAAGTACACTGTAGGAAAAAATAAGCCACAAGCAATAAATAAACCAAATATAAACAGGCATGACAAAAAAATGAACTACTGAGAGGGATCCAAACCTGAAACAGCATATTAGAAACTACGTAAGCAATAATACCCAACAGGGTGAGCATCATTGGGAAATAGCGGACCACCCAGGGCTGTAATGAGGCCCGACGCTGCAGGCGGAGGGCATTATAGCCCCTTGAAGGTCCAGCATTTCCCAATAATGCCCACCCTGGAGGGTATTATTACACTTAGAAAATGGCCATCTGTGTAACTTATTGTGAAGTTGTAAAATAACACAGTAAATTACTGTGAAAAAAAAGAATACAGGTATACCAGATAATGTATTCATAAAGTAGTCCATAGGCTGTTCCTGGTGCTGTTGCTCTTCCCTGCAGCATTCTGATGGAGTGCCGCCCCCACATGAGGGAGAGTCACACACACAGACACACACTGTTTGTAAAGAAGAAAGGCACTGTTGTTTGAAAATAGCTTGTTGGGCTTTCTGGGAAGTTTATTCTTCTTTTTGGGTGCATGCATTTTTTTTCGGTCTGAAGTTGAATCTGTGTGCCCTGTGACCTTTGACGGTGATGTATGAGGAAGGAGAAAAAGCGACATCTGAGCACGATGTACCAGGAAACAAAAGATTTTGTTTCAGTTTCTTAAAATCCTCAGGTAAATGTTTTTGGTTTCTTTTTCTACAGCAGGGTTACTGATTGTGCGGGAGTTGTGCTGAGTGAGGACTCTCTGTGGCAGGACGGCAGTTTGAGACTGCAGTCAGGAGAGGATTATGAGATTACTGTGAGAGTGCATTGGGGAGAGTGGTGTTGTGTCATTCTTCCAACTGCAAGATAAGTGAAGTGTGTTTTTTATTTTGTTTTAAAACAGGCAGTGGCTGCAAATAAATAATGATTGCTTTGGGTGGGGGAGAGAAGTACCTCTCGCTAAGCGAGAGAGAAAAAATGGCGAGCGTTTCAAATTTTCTTCAGTGCCTTCAGTCAATAAAAAGCAGGCTGGGCACCAGTGTAGAATGTTGAGCAGTGAGGTGCCACTTGGACTGGCACTTATTTTTTACTGGGCATCTACTGAAAAATAGATGCCTTGGTTAAAGGACTTTTAGCCAATCAGAGACAGAATCCTTTCTGACCATTTTCTAATTAAAACTATAATGAAGACACAGAGTCAGACACTTCCGCCACCAATGGATACCAACCAATATAATCAAACTTTGCACCTCTCATGACCATGCATGGTCACACTATAAATCTTCTCTTTCCCTCACTGACCTGTAAACCTATCGCACTTTAAGAAACATATGCATCAAAGCTATCCAAGCAGCTAAAGCCCAATACTTCAAAACCACCTTACAGGAAAACTTAACCTCGTCCCACAACTTCTGGCAAACTCTCTCCTCTCTGCTAAACTCCCCCTCACCCTATTCTATTCTATCCCCTCCCTCCTTATCGATAGCAAGCTACTCTCTGATCCTATCACTGCTGCTTCTACCTTGAAAACTTTCTTCACAACTTATGCCCTTCCACCACCATCGTCTGCAAACCCCATCCCACCTTCCTTATGTACCCCACCATCTCAAAATAGTTATCAATTCTCCCCCATCATAGCCCAAGAGGTTCTCCTTGCCCTTAAGTCACTAAATCCTCACAAGTCCAGCCATGATGGACTAAACCCTCACCTCCTACAACTCTCTGCCCCAGCTCACCTCTATTTCATCTTCTAAACCTCTGTTTCTCACTTGCCTCTGTCTCTCAAGTCTGAAAGTCTGTAAAAGTCATCCCTCCAACCTACACAAAGGCAGAGACCTCTCTACACTGGGAAACTATTGACCTGTTTCCCTCTTCACTGTCCTAGCCAAACTACAGGAATCCTTAGTCCTAACCAGGTTCACCCACGTCCTCTCCACCACCGACTTCCTCTCCCCCTACCAGTACAGTTTTCACAAAAATCACTCCGCTGTCTCCTCCTGTCTCAGAGTCACAGATGCCATTCTTACAGGCATGGACAATGGACACCTTACCTCTGCCATTTTCACTGACTATGCAAAGGCTTTTGAATCCGTCTCCCATCCTCTCCTACTAAACAACTCAGTCTTGCTGGCTTCTCTGTCCCTACAGTTGAATAGTTCCAGTCCTACCTATCTAGTCAAATCCAAAGTGTTCTAACTGGCAAACCTGTCTCACCCCTCCCTTCCAATTCTTACTGGAGTACACCAAGGCTTGATTCTTGATTCCATCCTATTCTTTGTGTTCCTAAAAAAGATCTTCCTTCTGTCTGCACCTCCTCTCACATTTACCTCTATGCATATGACACAGTTCTGTACTCTTCTGGCCCTTCTGCCCCCACAGTGGCCTCACTGCAGCAAGAAGACTTCTCCCACATCCTTCAGTTGTTTAAAACAAACCAACTCAAAGTTAACACCAGTAAAACTGTATCCATGGCCTTCAGTACTGCCCAAAAAATATCCAAAATTTCCACCCGCACCTCCTTTTATACCCTTGATGTCACCACACTAGACACAGTATCAGCCTACAAGTACCTTGGTGTCTGGCTAGACAGCCACCTCGACTACACAATCCACATTAACCACATTCACTATAAGCTCCACCCAAAGCTCAGTGCTTTCTACAGAAACAAAGACTCCCTCTCCCACCAAGTCTGACATACTCTGTTCACAAATAATATCTTACCTATCCTTAACTATGCAAACATCATTTACAGTTCTGCCTCCTCCACTGCCTTCTCCAGGCTGGACACTCTATTCAACACATTCTGCCATTTCACTTTAAATGCCACCAGAAGAACTCACCACTGTACCCTCTACTCATTCCTCTCTCTCAACCCGCTTTCCTTCTGCCGTCAACTCCATATCTCCACTTTCATAGCCAATAATGGTTAGGCTCACTCACCCCCACCTTACATCCCTACTATCCCCCCTCCTCCCACCAAACCTACCATCTCTGATCCAGGGACACTTGCTCCTTTGCCCTTCCCTGCCCTACCTCAAATTCAGGACAGGCGGCTTTCTCATACCATTTTTCTCATGCCTGGAACTCTCTCCCATCATCACTCCACTTGCTTCCCTCTTTCAACCTCATTAAAAGTAATAATAATAATAATAAAACTTTATTTATGTAGTGCCTTTCAAAACATCAAAGTGCTTTAAATAAAACAGAATAAAATGTAAAAACATTATAAAATAAATGACAATAAAAGTACCCTCTCCCATGCTCAGCATCTCCCCTGCCCTTGCTACCAGACAAGCTAATCCCCTCCAGACTGCTGCTGTACTTAAACTTGGCATTTTCAAATGCCCAGTTACTGTCTTTATGTAGCACAGTACCTCTTATGTGACTCCAACTTTTGTTAGGCTTTCCCCTCAACTTCTTACTCCCACATCCCTCTATATGTAACTTATATATAACTAGTATATAGCTTGTTTAACATGTACAAATTTAGTTTACTGTCATTGTATATATGGAGCAAGATATTCAGACTCCACTGGGCTGTGGAGCAAGACGAGGCACAGTGCAACTGAGATGTGTGGAGGCCAGAACAGGGCCATATTCAAAGGAGATGTGCCAATGCACATCTCCATTGAATATGGCACAGAATGTGCCTGGTGCATGTACAATGTGCTGGTCCATTCCCCGGTCAGGGAGGACTGGGAATGCTCCAGCACTAAGGTAGTTGCTTTGTGCGCAGGACCAGTGAAATTCAGAAGTGGGCATACAAATGGGGCCATAATGTATGCATGGCCTAAATGGGGCCATTTGCATGTCATTATGGCCCAAATTGCATGCTTTGCGCAGGGTAGCCTGGTGAAATGCACCTGGTGCCCTGCTTAGCTGCTGTGAGTCCCTGGTAGTCTAGGGGGGCCCCCCATGCCCAATTGTGGGCATTTGTATAATATCCTGTTGGTCTGGTGGTCCCCCTCCCTCCCCCATATGCCCAAGCATAGCTAATTGTATATAGCTACAAACTTCTGGTGGTCTAGTGGTCCCTCCCTCCTGCATGCCTGGTCATGTGCATTAGTGGTGAATATCAATAACTGGTGGTCCAGTGATACCCCCTCCCCTTCCAGCCTCAGAGGACCCTGATCACTCAGATTGCCCCCCCCATCATTGGTGGGTGGCTGCACCCCACTGGCATACTTCCCAGCTGTCCACTGAATGACAGCTTACAGTATGATCTATAAGCCTATTGGTGCACAGTGTGGACCAATGGGCTTGTGGGAAATACTGTACTACAAAGACACAAATATGTGAATGAACTCATTCACATATTTGTGCCTGTGTAGTACAGTATGGTCTGTAAGCCCATTGGTCCACACTGTGCATGAATAGGCTTACAGATCGTACCGTAAGCTGTCATTCAGAAGGTGGCCAGGTGGTATTCCAGGGTGCAAACCTGCCAATGATGGGGGGAGGAGCTGGTGGTCAGGATCCTGTGGGTGGGAGGAGGGGGCACCACTGGACCACCAGGTATTGCTATTCACTACTAATACCCACAATTGGGCATACAGGAGGGAGGGAGGGGGACCACTAGCCCACCAGGATATTGTAGATATTCACAAATGCCCACGATTGGGCCTATGGGAGGTGTGGTGGGGGGCTCAATTAGACCACAAGATGGATTTTCAACTGTGAATGCCCATGATTGAGCATACCGGTGGGGGGGAGCACTGGGTCACCAGGGAAGGTGTCTGTGCTTATGGAAGGTATCCCTGCTGGGGGGGTGGCCACCCATGGCTGGCGGGTATTGTGTTGTACACTGCAATACAGCAGCCCACCTGTGGGTGGCCTGGTTTTGTGCCTTTTTTTCCCAGCTCAACTTTGAGCCCCTGTATGCGGCACAATTTGGGGCTGTGCCAGCATATGAGCCGCACATTCTGGGATGACTATCGGGATATGCCGCATATACATGGGCACACCCCCTACATTTGCACCACATACATTGACTTTGCGCCCTGGCGCATCAGGACTTGTGCTGAGCAAGTCCCCCCTTTCAATATCACACTGAGGTGCATTACTGGGGTTGTACTGGTGCAACTTGGTTGCATCAGGCACAGCCCCTTTGAATATCCTGCCCATGGTATATTACTTATATATTTAAAACTGTATATAATGCTACACCCAGGCTACTGCTATTCTGCCTGTTCTTCTGTATTCTGTATATTTTGAAATGTTCTCATTTATTTACCCAGGCTTCTATAATCTGCCAATTTACCTGTACATTGCCCCCATCTTTCCCTCTCTCCTGGGTCACACCTGAAAATGAGCATCAGCTCAGTGTGCCTCTCTCAGCTACCAAACTTTAAATAAATAAAAAAATTGAAATCAATAATTTCTTTGGAAGTGAAACTGAGCAAGATTTCACTGCCAGAATAAGGAGTAGAAGGCAGTTTGGAATGAGAATTAATTCAGTTTGCATAGTGACCGAGCAGGATAATGATGAAAAGGAAACAAGCTCAACACAAAACTGGATTATTCTGGAATGTACCTTGTTTTGTGGTTACACACATATGGAGACAGGAAATTGACATTTAAAAGGACAGAGAAAATAGGGTAAAAATACTTTCATAAAATATAGTAGGATTACAGTCAATGTCAGATGATAAAATGTTGCTGAACTGTGTACATTAAAAATTGTGATGTAGTCATATTTCAAGAAACTTGGCTCTGAGTAGCAAGAATACTATAATACCTGATTTCCATCAGTTGAGCTGTCAGGGCTCAGAGTTAAAAGGTCTGGTAGAACTGCATGAGGCCGATTTTCAGTAATTGCTACTAAATCTAATGTTTCATGTTTTGATTTGAATGTTGGATTCTCATTTCTTCTGAGAGTTCTTACTGTACAAGAAGGGACTTCTGTTGTGATTATTGTTAAAGTATATATCCCAACAACCACAACTAATGCAGGAAAATGAAAACTAATTGAGTTATTATGGGAAATGATTCAATTCATTCATGATAATTATGCAAATACTGCAATTGTGTTTCTTACTAACTTTAATGCAATAGTCGGCAATACCCAGGAAGTCCATAACTAGAACTAGGGGCAAGGTAATGCCATGGGAATGCCACTCCAACACTCCTGTGGTGTCAAAGAAAATGATAAGGGGCAACACTTTATGAACTGAGCCTCTGAGTATAATCTGAAGCTTCTAAATAACAGAGGTAATAGAGATTATACTGGTACTATCAACTTCCCTTCAACTTTTGGAGGTTCTGTTATAGACCTTTGTTTTGTGAATATCTATTCAATAAAATCTGTGCAATATCTTATAATTCTTAAATGGTGGGACTTTGATCACCTTCCATTAACCATAGAAATTAATGCATCCATGGACATTCTTAGAGTAAATAATCCCACTATACCTCATAGAATTGATGATTATATAGTAACATCAAATGCAAAGAAGCGTAAATGAACAGCAATAACTGAAGAAAAATCCCTGACATTTATGCATACAGAAACATTTGAATTAATTAAGAGTAGTGCGAATGATCTTCATATAAATTTATAAAAAATGTTAGATTGTATAGCCAGTTTATGGATTCAGTCAAATCGTTTTTACTATCTGAAAATCATGGCCATAGAAAAAGAAGGGCTTTAAAGAAAAATGCACCTTGGTTTGACATGAAGTACAAATTTAGTAGGAAAAGTACCCACACTCTGCGTGAAGCAAGAAAGTTCCAGGCTGTGGTTGATAGTAGAGCCTATACTGTATATCAGTTAAATGAGAGTACATCTTTAATAATTACAAAGAAAAAAGTTATCAACAATATCTGTGGAGAGAATTTCAAGAAGCATTAGTGTAAAAAGATTTGAGAACATTTTGGTAAAGAGTAGTCACATGATTAGGGGTTCAAATAGCAATTTTTGGCATTGGGATAACTACTGTTGTATCGATAGAGAATTTTAAATCATTATGCAATCCAGAAATCACAGTTGTGGGGGATAATCTCTGAGGTACTCCAAGAGCCTTACATCTAGAGTTATGTTCAACTGATCGGTTACTGACATACATGCGACTTTAAAAGTGAATTCCAACCCACCTTGTCCAGTGACCTGATCAGACTAGCTTAGTTTCAAATGTGTATATGATCAGGTTGCACCATAGGATCACAGCTCCTGCTCTCAACAGTTTATTTGGATTCAAAATTGAACTTGTCTAACTACTGTACATGTCTAAGAATGTTGCTTTATTTGGCTTGTGAGGAACAGTCTTTGGCAAGAAGGCTTTTAATTGTGCAATTCCTCCTTTTAAATTCATTGATCTCTGTGGCTGGCCATTGACCTAACCCAGGGCCAACAGCATGATATTTTGTTGTATGGGACAAGAGTATTGTACTGCTTGAACATACGCAGCAGATATACAGTATATTATTTAGTTCTGCGCCTATTGTTTACACTCTGATTTGATGGTTTGAAGTCTCAAACTTCTATACTGTTTCCAGTTACACTATGAACACAAAATGTTTGGCATCATGGTCACAGAACAGAAAGCCTAATGCAATAGTCACTAATTAAAATACTTTATTGTTACACAAATTAAAACATTAAAAATTCTATTTCAGCAGCCTCCCACTTCTGCCTGTGGGTGGCTGCAGTGGAATTCTTAACTTTTTAATTTGTGTAACAATAAAGCATTTTAAGCAGTACTTATCACACTAGGTTTTCTGTTCGGCAACCATGATGCCTGACTTTCCGTGTTCATAGTTTATTAGTTACGCCATGGGCTCCAGTCTGTGTTTTAGTTGCCACCTTCTGCTATCTAATGTTTCCAGTTGCACTCTGCCACAAGATTGCCTGTCCATAAAATTTGCTGCTAAGCCCCTGTAATGCATGCAGATGCATGGACAGCATGCTGGTGTATGAGTGTGACCCCTCACATAGCAGTCGCATGCCCTGCTGTGCTAAACTTGGTAGTGACAAGCCCACTGATAACAGGTCTCTCACTGCATTCAGAAGGCACAGTAGCCTCCTGGAACCCCTGCTAGTGGTTCCAGGATTATCTACATTTCACACAGTGACCCAGACAGCATTGCTCTTTTTTGTAGTGTGGACTTTGGTGGGACCCCTTGGCTGAGCGAAAGCATTATGAATGATGGTATCTCAGTTTAGTTTGAAAATGGCACCCGTGCCATGTTTCAAGGCTAATCACGCTTCTTCTTCAATCCTGAGCTTCTCTCTACTTATACTTCTTTTCCTCACCCTCCGTCCCGTGTGCTGAACCTCTGCATCACTGCCAATATCTGACACCATACATCTGATGTTATGACATTAGTGCATACACACTAGCACCAGTATTCCTGCATGCATATGGGAGTAGCTGCTGTCTTGCACATGGCAAGTCAGCCTTATGGGTGCAAATTATTGGAGCAGCGTGTGCTAATGCATCACATCTCCCTTAACGAGATGGCTGCTCAGTACAGTAAGGTTGCAATGCTGCCCTTCTGCTCTTCTCAGCTATTCTCCCATCCCTATACTGCTGAAATTGTACAGCACTCTCACTGCTGGAAGGGACAAAGTTCATGTGAGTTCCAGCGGCTGTCTTACTAAAGGGTCAGCTAATTATTTTATACATACTGGCAAGTGACTAGAAGAGACCACTGCATCACTTCTGGTGACCATCTTACATGGGGCTTACTCAGTGTTATGGTACAGGCTCCCCATTTATTTATTTATTTGCTTTTGATAACCAGCTAAGGTGTACTAGACATAGAAATGCCTATTTTCATACACAACCATATCTAGCTCTGTATATTAAAACAATGTTTTTAGTCACAATGCCTAAATCATATGATATTTCAAGATGAGTCAGACATTGCATTATGTATCAGCTGATATATACCTACCAACACATAACAGGTCCATGCTCTACTGCTCTGCCTACCACAGTTAATTAATCAGCCCCATTCTATTGATGTGCTAGTTTTATTTATTATGCAACAGGAAGGGGTCACATTTTCACCTGTTTCCCTTCTTGTGTCTCTTAACAGGACAAAAACAGTCAGGACAAAGAAGTGCAATTCTTGCAGCATTCCTCTTCCTTCAGGCCAGTTGGGCCACTTTTGCATCTCCTCTGCTGAAGATCCTTCATGATTGTCTGAGGCTACTTATGGCAATGATGACTCCAGCAGACCTTCCCAAGAGCCTCCCACTTCCAGACCAATAACAAATAATACATCCGACTTTGCTTTTCCTCAAGTTGTTGAAAGACCTGTTCACTTAGCAGACACCACTTCCATTATTCTGCAGAGCCAGCAGATAGTACAAGCACAACATTTTATAATGGCCATGTCGGAGAAACTGGCAGAAATAGGTGGCAAACATAGGCTGACACCACCTGATTTTATGCCAACCATTCCACCTCCTAACCCTGCCACTCCCACCCCTGTCATCCCCATCCCAGTGGAGCCACACCCAGATATTCCAGAACCCAGGGCAACTAGGGGAAAGAGTTTTAGGATGAGGCTGACTAGGAGACAGAGCCTCAGTCACTGACAGCCAAGTGGTGCTTCCCAAACCATATTCCTTCTCTGGTATGCAATATCAAGACTACTGTGTTTTTCAATGCCCCACTGCCTCCACCACAATCTAAATTAATGCCTTCACTAATGCCATAGGACAAACCAAATTACACATTACCAGTGTGTGAGCCCATTGACAATGTGATGCAAAAGAATAGGAATCACTATGCCGGCCAGGTGGCACTGATGGCTGAGGCACTAGACACCTTACCTCTCACTACACTGGAGACCCATGTTTGGGAATGAGCACGGGCTGCTGGGGGTCAGCAGGGGGACTGGGAGAGGATAGCAAGGCCACCAGGTTTCCCTCCTCTCCCAGATCACCGAGGTCAGCTCTCCAGCCTAAGACCTCCACCATGTGGAGATGTGATGGTGATGCAGGCATGAATGGGAGTCAGGTGCTAGGCCAGTAGAGGGCTGAGCTGAGTCAGAAGGGCCAAGGCATGTGCACCTCCATGCATGCCCAACCTTGTCTGGGGCTCTGGGGATTACAGGGAGAAAATGCAGAAAATGCAGGGGTTGTGGCTGGATGATTCCCCCAGGCTGGCTCCGGTGGTTCTGCCGAGATGAAGTGTGGGTGTCCTTGAATGACAGCAGATGCCCAGTATGGATTGTTGACACAAGCTGCTGGCCCATCAGGGAGAGATAAACACCTATATGGAAAAGAATAGGAATCGGTGGACCTAGCTTCCATTCTCGAGTGCCACTTGTAGGACAAGATGTACCTACTGCAGGCTGACAAGCTACCATTGTGGTGCACACTGCCACAACTGAGCCGCAAATAGCAGCTCTAAACAAAAAGATAGCCCTCTCTTCAGATAGTGCAGCTGGCCTCAAAGACCTGTAAGACAGGAAGTTAGAAGGCATACTAAAACACAACTTCAAACTAGCAGGGTTCAGAGCTAGGGCAGCCACAACTGACATTTACACCAGAAGGACACAACTAGCCTGGATCCAAGATGTACACCAGACATTAGTCACAAAGTCAGTGGAGGTGTAACTACTGGAGCAGGCAATGTTGTCCACTAAACATTTAGCAGATATGGCAGTGGATTCACTCAAGATCAGTGCCAGAGCAATAGCAGTTGCCAACAGGGGTAGAAGGACCCAGGGGTTTAAACTATGGGATGCAGACCATGAATCAAAGGCAATGCTCCATAAGCTTGCCTTCAAAGGATACCTGCTATTTTGGAGAAGGACTGGTCAAATACTTCAAAGGCAAGGAAGGTGGAAAAGCCTTGGGAAAAGAGCAGACCACAAGCTCCTCCTACCACCTCTCCAGACCTAGATGTCACTCAAACAGCAACTTTCATGACAGACAGCGAGGCCACTACAGCAACAGGGGCCAAAGTTTTCATCCCTCATACCCCACCACTAACAACAGATTCATAGGCCAAAGGGGATGATAGAGGGGAAGATTCACAAAGAGTATCAATCATAAGTAACAGGCTAAACAATGACTATCCACTCTTGTCTCAGTCAGAATTCACACCAGTAGGAGCATGACTTCAACAATTTGCACACGAATGGTGAAACTGAATAGAGGACAAATGGGTGCTGGAGATAATAGACAAGGGCCTGTGCCTTAGAACTAGAGGAAATCTCCAGAAATTACAGTTTTATCATTTCACCAGTCTCAAAACACAAAGTGAAACCATACTAGATTCAGCAAATGTGCAGGGACTGATACAAAACAAGACATTAGCAGAGGTACCACAAGAAAAGAGGGGACAAGGAATATATTCCATCTTTTTCACAGGTCACAAGAAAACAGGAGACCATTATCCAGTGTTAGATTTAAAATTCTTAAATCCTTAAGCACAATACGAGCCAAGCCAGATGGAAACAATAAGGTCCACCTTGAGGATCATATGAAAAGGGGACTTCTTTATGTCAAAAGTATAGAGGATGCCTATCTTCACATCTCCAGAAGTCCATCCCATTTCATATTCCTCAAATTTCACATCCTGTGGAAACACTTCCAGTCCCAGGCACTTCCCTTTAGACTTGCTTTGGTACCCAGAGTGTTCACAAAAGTCTCCATAGGACAAGTGACTAAAATGAGATAACTGGGAATCTAGATTATTATGTACCTGGATGACTGGCTAAAAAGGGCCAGTTTCCCACAGAAATCTTTACAGGAGACACAAGCAGTGATACAATGTCTATTGAAGCATGGCGGTGTAGTAAGCCTAATACAAGAGCAGTCTCACACCCAGCCAGTCCATACAGCACCTGGGCACCCTAATTGACAATGAAGAGGGCAACATATGGCCATCAGACAAAAGAATCAGCAGACTAATAGTCAAAGTGACCAGCCTGAAGTGGAGCAAACAGCCCAATCTGGCCATTCAACATAGAGACCTTTTCAATGACGTATTGGGGAGACTGACCATGCCACCTTGGGTAGTTGCCTCACTTCTTTGGTGGACAAACAAATACAATCTGTCAATGTAGATGGTCATGGACATTCAATATTATGTAATAATTGACACAGTTGACAGTCTTAGTGCCCCATTCTAGAAACTTGGCACAAGTCACCGCCAAAGGCGACTTGCCTCAAACGCTGTTGCGACATGGACCTTGTGCCCTATTCTAGAAGGGACAGGGTCTCCACAGCTAAGTCCCATGACTTGCGACATGTGGACAGGTTTGCCAACCCAAGGGCATACCTAAGAGGCATGTCGCAAGTCGCAGCCCTCCCAGCAAGTGTAACTGCTCCCAAAGTCCTGCAGGGCAGCTGTGCCACCCCATCCAGTCCCCGACCTGGTTTTGTGCCACAACTGTTGAAATATTAAACCCTAAGATCCCTGGCAGTCCAGTAGCCTCCCATCTACCCCACCCAGCTGTGCCAGTCTCCCCCACCCATCCCCAGCCAGCGACTGGCACAGCCCACCTCTCACCTCCACGGCCAGCCGCCAACTGAGCTCCACATGACTGCTTACTGTATAGATGCGCTCAGAAGGGAGTGGATACTCATTCATTTCTGGAGCATCTATACAATAACAATAATGTGGAGCTCAGTTAATGTACTGGAAAACAGTGAGCTGTGCCAGTCACTGGCTAGGAGATGGTGAGGGAAGACTAGCACTTGTGGTGGGCCACTGGACTACCAGGGATCTTGTGAGGGTATAATATTTCAACAGTTGCAGCACAAAACTGGGTTGGGGACTGGATAGGGGGCAGCTGCCCTGCAGAGGGCTAGTAGTGTGGAGTTTGGAGTCATAATGTGTGTGGGCTACCCAGCAGGGTATTGAGGGTTTGAGGGTTATGGGGGTGTGAAATGTCCAGCTGGGCACATCTGCTGTGGGGGATCAGGGGCTGGGGGGTTGTGGTCTGCCCTGTGGGGCACCGATGGGGATGTTCTGGGCATGAGGGGAGAAATCCTGGAGTGGGTGCAGTGGGTCTCCAGAACCCCCAGAGGACCTATGTACAGTTATGCCAGCTAAATGCTGGTGTATCTTATGTTGTCAGTTCTCCTCCGGGGGTTCTTGTAGAATCCCATCATTAGGGACTTTTGTTGCTGCCCTACTAGAATAGGGCACAAATGCTGCCGTAAACCCCCTAGTGCCATGTTGCAGGGGATTTATAGTGCAACTGCTGGAGTAACTGCTCTTTGGCACAAGTGGCCTGCTACTTGTCACATTGTAGAATCCCACACATCACAACTGCTGGTGTAACTTGCTATTTGCACAATTCTTTTTGACACAAGTGCTGTTACGCCAGGTGTAACTCTTTTAGAATCAGGCTCCTAGGGTAGGGGGTGGCAATACCATCCACCAATGCACTCAGAGGAGATGGTCCCTGATGGAGTCAAAATTACCAAACAATGTCTTAGAGATGAGGGTTGTATTCCTGGCCCTTCAGTCAACTAATCAAACATAAAAACATCCTCATAACATTGGACAACAATGTTGGTGCCATAGATTGTAAAACAAGATAGAACAAATAGCACAGCCATGAAAAGGAGGCAGTTAAAGTTCTGACCAGGGTACAGAGCCATCTAACCAGCATTCCAGCCATTTACTTGGCTGGCAAACTGAATATGATGGCAAACTGGTTGAGTTGCCAATGGATCCATGCAGGCAAGTGGAGACTCCATCCTCATGTCTTCCATTTCATCAACAGGCAATGTGGCCCAGTGCAAGTGGACCTTATGGGATTCAAAAAGAACATTCAGTTCCCCAAGTTTTACTCCAGGTTCAAAGACAGCCAACCCATGGAAGTGAACACCCTGTCACTGAAATAGTATTTCAATGTGGCATATGTCATCTCACCTCTCCCTCTCCCTCTCCCTCTACTTCAACAAGTATTGAAGAAAATTTTAAATTCTAGACCTTAAATGTTCATAATTCTGTGCATTTAATAGAATGTCTCACCAGTTACTTGAGGGACTGTCTGATGTATAGTATCATAGTTGGTGCAAAGCATATATAAACTTTAATCCTTGTCTGTTTTTTTGTTAGTTGTGATGGCAGATAAGGAACGCTTGGCCCACCTAGTCTGCACATTTTCCTACCTAACAGATAAGCTGCAGATCCTAATTAACCAACAGCTTACTTCCTCCTACCCCCCACTAGGACTGCCTTATGTCTGTCCCATGCATTCTTGAACTCCCCCACTGTTCTTGACTTCATGACCTCCTCAGGGAGGCTGTTCCATGCATCCACAACCCTCTCTGTGAAAAAATACTTCCTCACATTACCTCTGAGCCGTCTCCCTCTATCTTCAAATTGTGCACCCTTGTTCTTGCACATCTCTTTTTCTGAAAGATGCCACCCTCTTGGACTTTGTTGATTCCCTTGAGGTACTTGAAAGTTTCTATTATGTCCCCATCTCCCTCCTTTCCTCAAGGGTATACATATTAAGCTCCTTTAGTCTTTCTTCGTATGTCTTCTGGTGCAGACCCTGAACCATTTTGGTTGCCCTCCTCTGGACAGCCTCCACTCTATCTATGTCTTTGCGGAGATGGGGTCTCCAGAACTGCACACAGTACTCCAGATGGGGTCTCACCAACTGTCTGCACAGAGGAATAACAACTTCCTGTTTTCTACTATTGATGCCTCTCTCTGCATCCCAGTATCCCCCCAGCCTTCCTTACTGCCTTCTCACATTGCTTGCCCACCTTTAGGTCATCTGATATAATTACCCCCATGTCCCTTTCCATGTTTACTGTTGTCACTATCTCACCCCCCATTGTGTACTCTTGCCCTGGGTTTTTGTTTCCCAGGTGCATTACCTTGCACTTCTTTGCATTGAATCTGAGCTGCCATACATTTGACCTTTCCTCCAACCTTGCCAAGTTCCTTCTCATTCTTTCCACTCCATCTGGTGTATCAACCCTGTTGCAGATCTTTGTGTCATCTGCAAAAAGACATACTTTTCCTTCCAGTTCCTCTGCAATGTCACTTATAAAGACATTAAAAAGGACCGGTCCCAGTACTGAACCCTGCGGTACCCCGCTAGTAACCCTCCTTTCTTCACTGTGGACTCCATTTACTACTACCCTTTGCGTCCTGTTCTCTAGCCAATTTTTTACCCAGGCTACCACCTTGGGACCCACTCCAAGGCTGGCTAACTTGTGTATTAATCTTTTGTGTGGGACTGTATCAAATGCCATGCTAAAATCTAGGTAAGCAATGTCAACAGCCCCTCCCTGGTTTACTACTTTGGTCACTGAGTCAAAGAAATCTATTAGATTTGTCTGACATGACCATCCCATCATGAATCCATGCTGCCTTGGGTCCTGTGCCCCACTGACCTCTATGAACTCAACAATTCTTTCCTTCAGAAGTGATTCCATCATTTTACCTACCACTGAGGTCAAACTAACTGGTCTGTAGTTTCCTGCCTCTGTCCTGCTCCCACTTTTGTGAAGAGGAATCACATCCACCCTCCTCCAGTCCTCCGGTATCACCTCATCCTCCCATGATTTGTTATAGAGTAGTCAGCGGTGTCATTAGTTCTACCCTTAGTTCTTTTAGAATTTTGGGTGAATCCCATCAGGCCCCATTGCTTTGTCCACCTTCAATTTTATTAGTTCTTTCAGAACCCTTTCTTCTGTAAATGGACTGGTATCGACCCTCGTCTTCAGAGTGTTTCTCTTGTTTGGTTTAGGTACCTCCCCCTCCTCTTCCTTTGTGAATACTGAGCAGAAATATTCATTCAGTATCCCTGCTTTTTCATTGTCACCCTCTACCCTCATTCCCTCACCTTTATTAAGCCTCAGTATCCCTCTGTTTGTCTTTCTTCATTCCCTAATATACATATACAAGGTTGTATCCCCTTCTTAACAGAGTTGGCTATCCTTTCCTTGGTTTGGGCCTTTGCTATTCTGACTGCCTTCCCATCCTCTTTCTGCTTTAACTGATAAAGTTCTCTGTCCTTCTCCTTCTGTGTTTCCTTATATTTTCTGAATGCTGTCCTTTTCTCCTTAACCTTCCCTGACACCTCTTTTGAGAACCATAGCAGCTGTTTCCTTTGTTGTGTTTTGTTGATTTGCTTTACACAAAGGCTTGTTGCCTCTGTGATGGCTGTTTTGATTACTCTCCATTGTTCCTCCACCCCTCCTTCTTGCCTGTTTGTTAGTGCTTTTCTGAGCCACTCTCTCATTTTCCCAAAGTCAACCCTCCTAAAGTCCAATACTCTTGCTTTTGTATGGCTTGACTGTATGGCTGTGTTTATTGTGAACCACACTGTTTGGTGGTCACTTGTTCCCAGATGGCTACCCACTTCTAAATCTGAGATTCTTTCTCCGTCCCCATTTGAGAGTACCAGGTCTAAGTTTGCTCCCTCCCGAATGGGTTCCAGTACTAGCTGTCTGAGGCATGGCCCCCCTGTAGGGCATCAAGAATGACCCTGCTCTTGGATGTGCCTGCAGCAAAGGTGCTCCAGTTAACATCTGGCATATTCAGGTCCCCCATCAACAATATCTCCCCTTTTTCTGCCATTCTAAGGAAGCCTTCTATCATTTCCTTGTCCATTCCTCCCTGAAATGGGGGTCTGTATACAACCCCATGCGGATTGTGGTGCCATTTCCTGTCTCCAGGGTGACCCAAAGTGTCTCATCTGCTCCCTGTTTACTCTTTAGTTCTGTTGCTTTGATCTCTTCCTTTACATAAAGAGCTACTCCTTCTCCTCTTTTACCCTCCCTGTCCCTCCTGTAGATTGTGTATCCTGGTATGTTGACATCCCAGTCATGGTTCTCTGTGTACCATGTTTCTGTGACTGCCACTATATCCAGGCAACCCTCTTCCATCAAGGCCACTAGTTCAGGGAGCTTGTTACACAGACTATGGGCATTGGTACTCATCACCCTCCACTTTTTGATGGCCTTACTCCTTTTAGCCCCATTCCTTTCCTTACTGTCTTTGCCTTTTTTTACATTTACTTCAGGCCTGCTCCCTAATGACTTCTCTACCTTGGTGTTTACCTCACTAATTACTGTTGTTTGTGGGGGGAGGCTGGGATTTACCTGCTCCTTTTCAGTGCCTCCCCCCCTTGGCTAGTTTAAATGCTTGCCAATGAAGCATTTAAACCTCTCACATAGGATCCTGGTTCCCCCCCTGGACAGATGCAGACCATCGCGTCAGTATAGGTCTGCATCCCTTCAGGTGGCTCCTCAGTCCCCAATGAAGCCAAAACCCTGAGCTCCACACCAGTTTTTCAACCATTCATTGAATTCCCTGGTAAGGAGTAACCTAGCATCACTCTTGCCATAGACAGGCAGCACCTCCGAGAAGGTTACTGTATGAGCTACTTGTCTAATGCCCCTTCCCAGCTCTACAAACTCCTCTTGTACTGCTCTGATCCCATTCCTAGCCAGGTAATTTCTCTCTAGGTGGACAATAACATCCAGCTCCCTCCCTCGTGCAACTGCTCCCACGATCCTGAGGATTTGCTTCCTGTCCCTCCAAGCCATGGCACCAGGCAGGCACCTTACCTCCCTCTCCCCTTCCTCCCCCATTTCTACCCCCAATGATTGAGTCCCTCACCAGGAGTTGTTTCCTTCCACTGTGGGATCTCATGCCACCCTCCTGTGGGTCTTCTTTGTGAAGGTTCCCAGCATCCTCCTTGGTCTCCACTGCAGGTGCCTCCATAGAGGAACCACTATCCACCAGAAGAGCGAATGAATTGTGGAGAGGTACAGCTGGAGGGATGCAACTCTGTTCCACCACCCTCTCCCTCCCTGAGCCCACCCTAGTCCAGCCTCTCCTCTTTCTTGGCAACATCTGAGGTAGTGGCATTGGCCCTGGTGGTCCCTGGGTGGGGGGGAGGTTTCATAAATCCTAGCCAGGTCATCCTGGAGATGGGCAACCTCTTCCCTCAGACCAGAGAGGTGCCTTCAAATAGGGCAGCATCGCAGCCTCCAGAATGTCTCCTTGAACACTGCCGCCCCACAGCCATTGCACTTCACCACTCCTATCATGTCTTATTTTGTGTCCCCTCTCCTGTTTCTCTGTATGCTTACTATCTCCTCTCCTTACTACTCTCACCCTTCCTGTTCTGGGACAGTAACTTCCTATATTCTTCAGTAGCCTCCTTCTTCCTTGCTCAGTGTCAGACCACCAGCAGCTGGGGTGGGGGGAGAGTGAGCTACTTTTTTCTTTTAGGGTTGACAAAACCAGTGTTTCTCTATGATCCTTCCCTTCCTACTGCCAAACAGGAAGTTCCTGTTGACAGTCAACTCCAGTGACTATAAAAAGTAGAACTGGCTTTGGGTGGGATGGAGGGCAATTAGTAAGAAAAAAGGCTAGCAACAGGAAATTGTAATTTGAGTCACCTGCTTTTATAGTGTCTAAGCCACACCCCCAGTTTAGCTGTCTTTACTCCTACTGGTTTAGCAAAGTAAACTGATACAGAACCCTTCCCAGCACAGAACACACACTGACTTTCTTTCTTTTCTTTCTTTTTTTAACCCTAAATAAGGCCCCTTCTACTTCTAATAAAGTATCTGTTTGCTTAAACTCAACAGACACTAACTCCTGCTAAAGATATGTGTTAAATTAATAAGAAAATGTAGCTTCTTTTAGTTAGCTGCTTTCTGCTCTACAAGCAAGGCTAGCAACAGGCAAGTCTGCTTGCATAAAATTGTATTATCAACAAGTGAACTAATTAATAAACTAAGGACTTGGTTCTACTATAATCATCCAATCTTATTTTAAAAATATCTAAAGTTAGACTACTAATTATGTCATAGGGGAGAGAATTCCACCTTGAAACGACCCTCTGACTAAACCACTGTTTTCTTTTTTATGATTTCCACTTTTGTTGTTTAATTTGTCTACAATGAGCTCTTATATTTTAATTTCTAACAAATAATTCAAGTCCTAAATCTTCTCTGAGGATATTATCTTGAAATGATCTGTAGACTAAAATCATATCACCCCTCCATTTTCTATAAGCCAAGGAATACAAATCCAAATTGTCCACCCTCTCCTCATATGTCATATTTTTAAGTCCCATTATTGATCAGTAGCCCTTCGCTGCACTCTCTCGACTCTTGCTATCTCACCCTCAGTGTAAGGGGGCCAAACCTGGAAACGGTACTCCAAGTGGGCTCTAACCAATGATCCATACAGTAGGATCAAAACCTCTCTACTTCCACTTACTGAATGTCTCAATATACAGTTAAGAGCCCTATTAGTGTTTCTGATAGTTTGATCACAATGGGCAGTAAAAGAAAGGTCATTTTGGATAGTAACACTCAAATCCCTTTCCTGTGTCACTTGTTTTAATTGTTTATTATTGATAGTATAATTGAATTCCAAATTCTTCTTGCCCATGTGTAGGACAATACATTTATCCTCATTAAGTTTAAGTCTATGGTCTACTGTCCATTTCTCAATATATTTGAGACTTTCCTGAAGTCCAATACAATCTGAAGATGAATCTATTACTGCTCCCACTCTACAGTCATCGGCAAACTTGGTTATCCATACATTTTCCTTATTATATTGTAATAATGATATATATATATATTAAACAGACAGGGACCCAACACTGAACCCTGAGAGACCCCACTTGTAACAGAAAGCCAATCAGACAACAACTCATTAATTACCACTCACTGCCTCCTATTCTCCAACCATTCTGATATCCAATTTACAAGGATCCCATTTATATTTAGCACAAGTAGGGATTTAATTAATTCTTCATGTGGTAATTTATCAAAAGCTTTTGAATAATTTAACTGAATTACATCCACTGACCTACCATGATCCAAAAAACTTCTAACTTTTTCATAAAAACTCAATACGTTAGTTTGACATGATCATGACTTTTTAAACCCATGTTGACTGCAATCTAAAAGGTTGTTTACAATCATGTGGTCCTGAATATGATCTTTTATTATGCTTTCCAAAATTTTCCCAAATGTAGATGTTAAACTAACTTGTCTATAATTGTCAGGGGAGTCCTTCTTTCCCTTTTTAAAGATGAGAACCACATGAACTTCCCTGCATTTGCTAATAACTTCTCCTCTGTCTAATGACTCCTGAAAAATAAAGGTTAATGGGTAAGCTATTTCCCCTGCTATTTCATAAATCAGTCTAGGATGCATATTGTCCGGTCCAGGGGATTTATTAATCTTAACTCTCTTTAATCTATCATCACATCTTTTATATCAATTTTAATTTTTTTTCATTTGTTATATTTAATTTAGTATTAGTTGTTACTGTATCTTTGAGGTTAAATACAGTAGCAAAATATTGATTTTGTACCTCAACCATTTCCTTGTCATTTAGTAAGTTGCCACTGTCATCCTTAAAGGGGCCTATTGTTTGTCTATTCCCTTTTCTGTTATTTATGTACGCATAACATATTTTATAGTTATTTTTACTTCTAGTTGCTAATTTAATTTCAAAATATGTTTTGGCATCTTTTATTAATTTCTTTACATGTTTAACCTGTTCCTTATACTTTGGCAGTAAATTTGTATCAAATTTGGCTAATCAGTACATTTGATGTTTTTCTTTTCTCTGTCTTTTAATTGTACAGGTTATCCATTTTGGGGAAGCATCCAATTTAAAATGTTTACTTGTATATGGTACATTTACATCTGTAATCTCTCTAATTTTATCCACTAGGATGTTCCACAATTCACCCAACATTAACCCACTGAAATTTGATTTCCAATCCCAAGAAAGTAATGCCTGTCTAATTTTACGAAACTCTGCTCTTTTAAAATTGGGAATATTTATATTACTAGCTTGTTGACTAGGTAATTCACTTAATTGGAAGAAAATGGTGTTATGGTCCAACCTCAGTGACAATTAATCTGGATCCCATGTTTGAAAATACAAGATTCAATATATTATAAGACATTGTATTTTGTAAAACTAGCTGATTAAGGCCTAAGTGATTAAAGCTTTCTAAAGAGTTCCTTTCATTTAAACTAAATGTTGTCTGGTTTACCCAATCTATACCTGGGAGGTTAATGTCTCCTGCTATGGTAATATTTTCAGCTGAATCAATATGACCCAGATAATTTAGAATTTCTGCATCCAATTCCCTATTTGCTGAAGGGGGATGATACATGGCTCTCAACATAATTTTTGAGCATTTTAAGGCAAGATTTTAACAGATAAATGTTCAATATTTAATTTGCCATCATGTATTCCATACTAGAAAGAGATTCATGCACATAAATTGCCACCCCACCACCCTTTCTATGTATCCTGGATTTGTGATAAATATTAAATCCTAATATGTTTTTATCCCATGTATCACCTTCCTCCCACCAAGTTTCCGTAAGAATTGCTATTTTGATGTTTTTATTCTTCATAAGATGCTTAAATTCGACAAATTTGCCATCCAAACTTCTCACATTTGACAATAAACAATTTATTGGTTCCAAGTCTTTATTTTGAAAATGTTGTTTATAGGTAGTGGAATTTATCTTAGTACATTTGCCACCCCCACTTTTTCCAGTTTGAATATTTCTCAATGATTTTATTATATGTATTTCCCAGAACCCTTTCACCCATCTTAAGTGAAGTCCATTTCTGAAAATACAACCAGTATCAATAAACCCTATTTTATGGTCAAGGCATAACCTTCGCAACCTACAATTAATAGAAATTATATCATGATCGATGTGTTGATGCGATCCATAAGTAGGTAGGATACCAGATACAATATCAGTGGTGTATTTATTCACTTCCTGAATTAAATCAGTATAATTTTCTAAAAATTCCCTTTTTTACTGGACTTTATATCATTCACTCCTATTTGCAGAATCACCAACAGTTGTTTAACTTGTCCCATACATCCCTCTGTTTCTTGTTTAAGTTCTAGAATTTATATTCCTGGAAACATGCTAACCATTGTGTTATTATTCCTTCCTTTACATACAATTTTATCAGTACCCCTTATTGTATAGTCACCTAATACTATAATTTCCCTTGATTTTAAATCTAACTGCTCACTATTATGGTAAACTGTGTCATTATCCCTTATTAAATTTAAATTCAGTTGCTGAGGTTTGGTAAATGCTAAAACTGGAGATTCAGTTTTACTTCTATAAATGTCCATGGGACATCCATCATTAATTTTCTGGGCCTGTTCCCTAACCTGGGGTTTGGTAGATGTTAAAATTGAAGATTCAATTGGTATAGATGGACTCATTTGTAACGGATGTACCATACTGGAGATTGCTGACACAGTGCACCATACAAACTTTTAATACCAGCTAGGGATACATATTTTAGTTGCTGTGTTGCAGTTTGAGACTGCTCTAGTATTAGAAACTACCCTATGGAGCAGCTCCACACTAAAAAGGAGAATATCCTTCCACACTAAGACATCTTTGGATTTCATATAGCTTCTTTGCACATTACAACAGTTTCATTGATGGAGGACCCTAGCTATTGCAGTGCAGCTTCTTAAAGGGACAGCTGTTATTGGTTTAGCTGAACAAGCTTTGTTAACTGGCTATGGTAATGTATTCTTTACTACACTTTAATGTGTGTTTTCTTTACCAAATAGAATAGTGGAATATTTTAGCCTTACTGGGAATTGTAGAAGTTCCAGTGGATTGACTTTCAGATGTTATGTGTTCAAATCTGTTCGCAGTTTATGTTGTCCCTTATACCCATGTTAAAGCTAGTCATCCTTGAGTGCATGTTAATTTTACCTATGGGATATGTTTTTTTGATAACTTTGTCACTTACTGTAGAAAATATTGTAGAGTTATCCCCTCAGTTCTCAGATAAAGATCGGCAGAGACAGGATAACATTAATGATATCTTATTGTCTTACAGGAGGACTTGAAATATTTACATACTTCCAAGGGACATGGCAGATATAAGCCCCCCGTTCCATGATGTTTAATTTTCATTGCCTTATCCATTTTCCTTTATTTTTTATATCCCTTTTTTGAGGGGAGAGATCCCCTCAAGGAGGCATAGGAGGCTTCTTCACCTGCCTACCCCTCCTCCTCGGGTGACCAATTTGTAGCAACATTATCTTCTCCAGTGACCTTAGGGAGAAATTTGCATTGCTCCACTACTTTGGAAGTCATTTGGTTTATAATAGAAGGGAACCCTGTCTTATAGGGACCTTTGAGCATGGGAAATTATTGCCCTCCAGGGGATGGATTGGAGACAATTCTTTCACAAATTCTGTCAGTCAAAAGCTTTATTGTTCAGCACATGCCATTACAGTCTTTCACAACATATCTGGTGAGATACTGATTCCTCTCTGATATACTGGATTGTATTGTTATATTCTGCATCACACAAGTTTGGGCTTCCCAGTCTGTGCCATTGTAAACTCAATTATACTGCATTCACTGATCTTATGGTTAACTTTAGGCAAGATATGCTTGTTAATCCTATGTTATTCATTTATACTGGAAAAAACTTAGAGACAGACACTGAGAATTTCCCGCGGATCCATTTCACAAGTAACTGGCTAATCTATTCCAGAACTACAGATCAATCCCTCAGAGGAAAATTGCAAGCTTACAGCTATTCAGCTGTATCAGGTCCCATGGAAGGGTGTCAGAGGGGATTAATTCCATCAAATCTAGTCGATGAGGGAGGGACCTTATCCCAGTAGTACATAACATGGCAGTTTCACTAGGAAAAAATTACCCTATTATATCCACATCCATTGCAGTCTCTCCAGTAATAATAGTATCCCACAACATAAATGGATTAAGCAACCCAGTGAAATTATCCTTATTGTTTCAGACTCTGCGACATCAGGCTCCTGATCTAGTTTATTTACAGGAGACACATTTCTCCCCATCAGAGCACCTCAAACTGGAAAAGAAGGGTAGATTAAAATTGTACATCTCCTCATATAATAAAGGGAAGCTATGAGGCACTGTGATTCTCATCCCAGTCAAAGTACTCATTCAATTACATTAGGAATACACTGACCCATATGGAAGATATGTCACATTGATGGGTCAATTATATGGTTCAGCTGTATCATTAGGCAACATATATTTCTCTCCAAATTCTAATATCCTCCATTTAAAAAAAATGGGTATATTATTAGATGTTCTTTAAGGCCAGTTTCTGATGGGGGGAGATTTCAATATAAAGATGTCCCAGAATTGGACGCCTCTGAACCTACTAGGTACCACCCATCCACAGTTCAGAAATATTTGAAACTGCAACTTCCCCAGCTGGGTTTGATTGATGTTTGGAGACAGTTTTAGCCTACAACCAATGCGTATACATACTACTGTTTGATGAGATATGGGAGTTATTCCAGATTAGACTACTTCTATACCATATGTGATCATGTTGCTAATGTTCAGGATTTAATATATGGTACTATAATATTATCTGATCATACTCCTTTAGTATTGAAGATTAATTTAGGTAAAAGTTGTAAATCCTCTTTTTAGAGATTCAATACATTATTGTTGAAAAATGAACAGTTCTGTTAACATATGAAGGAAAAGTTTAAGCAAATGTTGGAATACAATGTCTCTCCAAATATTACATATCCCATAGTATGGGATATTATGAAAACAGTCATTGGGAAGAATAATAGCATTTTGATCTGAGCAAAAAAGACTGAGAGCAAGGGAACTCTACTATAGTATATTGTTAGTATATAGTGAAGGGCGTTTTACAACCCTTAAAGCTACAGTAAACCAAGGGTTGTAAAATAACAAAATTCTGTACCTGGGCAGTGGTAGTGGCAGTGATGTCACTTCAAGTCGGACACTATCTGAGATGCCTTTGCAAATGGAGGTGAGTGCTGAGCAGAGGCAGTGCACTGGCAGAGGCAAGTGTGTCTGCCAGTGTTAGCCAGTTCAGTTAGGTCCGCCAGGAAACTCTGCTAGCTGAAACATCTACAAAAGCCATTTTGCTCCTTACACTTGTCTCAAAATGTATCTAAGCTCTGTTTTATATTATTATGTTTTAGATATGGATTCTACCTATGTAATATTACTTAGTGAGGACACTGGACTAAATGCACAGGCTGTAATAAATTTAGTATTGAGGACAATACAGACTTCACACCATACATGTGTAAGCAATGCATGGAATTAAAAGAATTAAGAGTAAAAGTTATTGGTCTTGAGTTAGAGGTGAAATGCCTAAAAAACAAACTATCAACAAATCAACATTAACTGAGGGAGTTAACAACATGCAGACAGAAGAAATGAATATAGAAGGTTCCTGTAAAAAAGCAGAGGGAAAATGAAAGAAGGGAAGAACTGGGGCTACAATTACGCTAATAAAAATAGAAAAAAGGGTAGGAGGGCAATGTCATTTGAGATACCTACAAAAAATCAGAATGCACCACTGTTAAATCTGTTAAAAAGCTTAGAGAACCAAACCCAGGAGTTATTAGACATTGTTAGTGACATAAAAACCCAGAAAGAAGCTGGTAAGTCAGTGAAAATCCACCAGTTAGTAGAATGGACACAGAAAGCAATGATTCACCAAAGAAGCAAATCTACATCTTAGGTGACTCTGTCATCAAATATACTGACAAATATACCACAAAAGACAAAAAAGATTATGTAATAAGTAATAGTTCTCTAAGAGCAGGATTGGAAGATATCAGGGGCCAGATATTCAGATATGTGCCCTGGGGGAAAATTAGCAATGCACGGCAGCCAAAATTAGCCTGGAACCATTTGCTAGCCATATTCAAAGTAATAGCCCTGTGGCTAAATGAGTTAAATATAACATGCAAACAAAGGTGTGCAAACAGGGCTGAGAGTGCAGTGCAACAATAACCCAGCAAATACGACAGCACTGAATACAGCAACCGAGAGCACTGCAACAGCGGCCCAGTGCACACAGAGGTGGAGTTAGTGAAAGCTGAACAACATGGGCAAGATATGTGCTCAAAAAGAAGTGGAGCACAACAACAGTGCAGGCCAAATACTGTAGAACCATGTAATGGAACAGTACAGTCTTGCTCGAAGCTAACACATTTGCATGGCACTGACACGTTTGCCTGGCATAATCCCTTTTGCCTGGTGCTAAGGTTTCCCACATTCAAAATTGCTATGTAAAGGCAACCCATAGGCAAACAGCCACATTAGCATCTCATTAGCAACATAGCAGCAGGTAAGAATTAATACAACACTATCCTCCAATAGGCGATTCCTAACAGGTGTCTCCCAAGGGTCCATTATAGGTCCATTACTTTTCACCCTCTTCCTAAACTCCCTCCCTCAATCCTGCAGTGAGAAGCTAATGCTTTATACAGATGATGCTGTAGTTTTTTGGAAACATCCCCATCCCAATGTGCTACAATCTGCTCTGCAGGATTTCTTTAAAGAACTATAAACCTGGTTCTCTGAACACCACCTTATACTAAACTACAAGAAGACAAAATCTATGATCTTTGCCCATCACCAAAACCTGATCAGTAACATACCACTAATGGTGACAAACTCCCTGGGCACTGCGCTAGAGCAGGTGCACTGCTTCAAATACCTGGGAGTCATGTAGGACACCTCCCTCACTTACTGCACACACATACAACAAGTCTCCTCCTCTGTTAACTACATGCTTGGGATCCTGTATAGACATAGACACTGCATTTCCCCACAGGTGATTCACCTAGCGGTGTCTTCCTCCATACTACCCTTGGTGAACTACGGCATAGTAATTTATCTGTCTGCTGACCATACTGCCATATGCAGCATCAACTTCACCCTAAATAAAGTCTGCCATCTGGTATCAAATAGTGACAAGCTAACCCATACTTGTGAGCTTTACAAATCTACTGGTTGGCTTAACTTCCAAGATAGGCTTAAATACCACACCTGCCTCCTTGCAAAAAAGGTACTACACAAACAGGCACCAATTGTCCACCCTCTTATCCAAACAGTTACACACAGGAGGGCACCAAGGCACTCTGCAAACACCCCCTTACAAGTACCTCACTGTAGAATCTCCCTTGGCCAACGGTCATTCTGATATCGTGCCCCCTCATGGCTAAACATCCTAGCATCCAGTATCTCCCATGAATCCAGTCTGGGCCAATTTAAAACAGATATCAAATCCTTTCTCCTTAACTCTGCAGTCTGTGAATGTACATAATGTACAAACGTACTTAAATCTCCCCCTCCCAGGTTCCTCCTCCAGTGCAGTGACATAGCCCCCAGCATATGGATTTCTTCTTTCTTCTCTCTTCTCCCATGCTAAGGCTCATCAAACTTACTGTAAATATTTTATGACTCTGGGCCTATTATTACGACCCTCCAAAACTTATACTGTCATATGAACATAATATTAACCTAGACCTTCTTTTAAGATCCCTGCTGATGTAACTGCAATGTTTACTGTGCTGAGTGTTTTTGACTTGTAATATTTAAGTGATGCTTGTGTATTTTCTTTTTCTTTCCTACTGATGTGGAGCCTTTGCAAAGGAGTCTATGACTCAAAGGCTGTAATTCCGATTCTTTCAATAAATAAATAAATAAAATTACAGCCTGCTTAGCCCATTGGATTGCCCAGTGCTATAACATAGTGCACACAGCTCCACCCATTGATCCGACTGGAATTACAGGAGAGTCGGCACTTTCCTGGCTGTGCTCAAAGCTCCACCTGTAGGTCCAACTGGGATTACAGGTCAGTAGCTACATTCCATGTGTGCTCACAGCTCACAGAACAATAGCTGCAGTCATGGTTTGGACACTGATGCAAAGCCTAATGTGGCTCAGGGGAGTAGCACTACAGGAATGGATGGTCATACTGCATGCCAGAGGCATATCGTTGTTCCTGCCACAGTGTTTATCAGATGATACAGTACCATAATAGGTGATACTGTGAGGTACACAGCAATGCCTACAGTGTGTCAGGGAACAATGACTGGGGCTATCCACACAGTGACATGTACAAATACGAAGTGTGGTCTGACAGTGGACACCAAGGTCATACTGTCCTGTGACCCTCATGTGCTACACCAGTGGCCTTGGATCCCCACACTACCATACACATGGGTGTCTGAGTGTGTGCAGAGCCTGGACAGGTGTAGGGTATGTGCCCCAGGTAGGGTACAAATGCCAATATATCTGCACACTGCTGTCAGGGGCAGTACAGTCAGTGAAATTTTGCACTGTGTGGATGGCTCCTGCTATGTGGCAGTACCCACTTTGTGGTGCTGCCTGGCCACCTGTACACCCTTCATTCCCCCAGTGCAGCATGTGTCTGCTGGATTATGTTGGTGTACACCAATGGGGGAACTGGAGATGTGTGCTGCATGAATGCACTGCAATGGTATTCACTGGGTGCTGGGGCACCCATCAATGCTTGGCAGGGTTAGAACTAATACCAGATGACAGCAACATGGGTGGTGCCATCTGTGTGCAGCACGTCTCAGCCATGCATGTTTTCTATACATTGTGCTGCCTCACCTTGTTCACTGGGTAGGCACACTGGGCCACAGCCCAGTATAAGGAATGGTCTGGAGATACTAAGTGTGCAGCTGAGATTCAATGGTGTATGATACAGACATACAATGCACAACAGCATGCAATGCACAAATGTCACATTAGGCACACATTAAAGTACATTACAATACATTACATATAGAACAAAGTATGTGTCTGTGTGTGTAATGAGAATTTACACACACCCTAGCGGTTTATGAGTAGAATCAAACCCAGAGGGTATGTATAAATTTGAGTTTACACACACACAGACCCATATATTATTTTATATAATTGTTGTGTTTCTCTTTTTCCCCTCAGCAATTATATAAAATAAAAAAAGGCTGCTGTGCTGCCACAGTCTGATTGCATTATGGAGCAGTCGGCTTCACTTTTATTTATGTTTTTTTCCCAGCTATTGTGAGGTGGTCAATCTGGTAGCCATGTACAATGTTGTAGTTACTTTTCAAAGTTACTTACTGTCGAGTGTCCATTTCAGTTTCTCTCCATGTTGGGTCTGCATTATGGGAAGGGTTTCCAATTCAGGAAGCAGACAGCCATTGAGGAGTTAGAGCATGCGCAGAGTGAGGAAAACTGTGTGTGTGTTTGCCATTATAAATGCTCCTTTATAACGGCAAATTATGCCACAGTTTTCCTATGGGAAAAAGAGGATGCCATTAATTATATACAGAATAATGCATGAGAAAGTGTGGTTAACTCAGATTTGATGCATGTCTGAGGTGTGTGATGCCTTATAAACCCGAGGGCAATGACGAGGGGTTTGTCACTGGGCATCGCACACCAAGGGTGTGCATAGAATCCAAGTTCCCAGATTTCCCCATGTTTAATATTTTATATTTACTGGTGGTTAGTGCTGTGCAATAGTGACATTGCGTGACTTTGCACAGCTTTGCACAGCTATACATGACTTTGCTGCTGTGTCCACACCCCCCATCCTGGGTTTGCCTGGATTTAAGACTACCTTTCCATAGGCAGTAACTAGTGCCGTGCTAAGTGTTGTGCAATTGTGCCTTTTGAATATAGTGCTGTGCATGTATGCATGGTCCCGCCCCTCACATTGCCCCATACATACATTATCTTACTGCACCAGCACTAATGGGTTGTGCCGGTGTCATTTGGTCTTTTGAATATCGCAAGTCAGCACTATTCCTGTGCAATAGGTTTGTGCTGGGTGCAAAGCTTTGAATATCTGGCTCCAGATCCCTATAACCTTGTGTAATAAAACAAACAGATACCAAGTTGCTAGTTGTGATGCATGCTGAAATAAATGATGTTATGTTTATATCTGAAGATGAAATTTTAATGACTTCCAATCAATACATGCTTATTTGAAAGAAACCAATCATGAAGTCATATTTTCCGAAATTCTCCCAGTACCAAGAGCAAACGATAGACTAACTAGAAAAATAGTCAGACTAAACAACTGGCTAATGCAATGGTGTCTGATTAAGGACATTGGCCCCTATGCACGAAGGGGCCTAAGGTATGTGCCAGAGGCGCATATCTCACCCGCATGGCACTGCACCCATGGACAGGTGAGCTCAGACTGGTATTCACTAATGACTGTCACCTGTCCACAGCTCCACCCCCTCTGGCTCACAGGACTCTGCAGGGCAGCTGGGTCAGGGTTGCAGACCCAGGCAGGCATCCAATGGGTTGCTCATCCTGGGTCCCAGAGTGGATTACTTGGGTGGCTGTCCTTGGACCTGGTTAGTGTACGGCAAGGCAAGGCAAGGCAAAGCAAATTTTATTTAAAAAGATGCCCATCCCGGAGGCTCTGGGCACTGTACATCAATCAAATAAATACAGCATAGCACAATAATAATCAATTAAATACACTGCTCCAAACAAACTAAAAAAAAATGTGCTACACAATTTGCTACCCTCAGCTATAGCTTCATTTAGAGTCTCTAAAACTAAACATCAAAAATTATTATAAAAACAAATATGAACTATAAAACTTAGTCCAGGAATGCCTGATCATACAAGAATGCCTTGAGGTGGGCCTTAAATACCTCAACAGATGGGGCATCTCTAACAACTAAAGGGAGTGACTTCCACAGGACAGGGGCAGCGACACTAAATGCTCTGTCGCCAGCAATTCTTAGCCTCGTTCTGGGAATCGAGAGGACTCTCCTAGAGGTGGAGCGATGGGAGCGGACTGAGACAGCAGGTGTAAGAAGGTCACTCAGGTAGCCAGGGCCCAGGCTGTGTAAGGCCTTAAAAGCGAGCAAACCCACCTTAGAGAGGACTCTCCACCTAACCGGCAGACAGTGCAGTTGACGCAGCACCAGAGTAATATGATAGTATTTAGACTGTCCTGTCAACAACCTTGCTGCCGCATTCTGCACCAGCTGCAGTCAGCGCAGGGTACACCCAGAGACCCCAAGATAGAGTGCATCACAGTAGTCAAGCCTGGACTTCACGAAGGCATGCACCAAAGTGGGGAGGTCCAGCGGCGCAACTAAGGGCTTGATCCTGGTGATATTCCTCAGATGATAAAAGCTAGTACGGACAACGGAAGCCACCTGAAACTCAAGTGTCAAACCGCTGTCAAAAATAACACCCAGATCACACACCCTAGAGGAGGCCTTCAATTGTATAGAGCCAAGGCAAAGTCCTGTCTCTGCACCAGAGGTCAACCTATCATGCCCTCTGTTCGAATCCACCACCAGTACCTCATCTTACTGGGGTTCAGTCGTACTCAGCTAGAGACCATCCAGTCACTGATTTCAGCAAGGCAGCTGTTAAGCACTTCTACTGCACAAGATGTCCAGGGGCAAAGGGAAAGTACATCTGGGTATCATCAGCATAGCAGTGAAAACCCAAGCTGTACTTCCTAATGAGCTCTCCCAGGGGTAGCATGTACACAGCAAACAACATTGGTGACAAGACCGAACCCTGGGGAAATCTGCCCAACAGGTGGTCAGGGGAGGAGGAGAAATTCCCCATCACTACTCTCTGCCTCCTGTTAGATAAAAAAGACTCAAATTAGCAGATGACAGAGCCGGCGAGTCCACAGAATTCCCTTAGGTGGTCAAGTAACACTCGATGGTCCACCGTGTCAAATGCTGAAGAGAGATCGAGGAGAACAAGAATTGTCTCCTCCCCTCGATCTCTAGCCCTAAGGAGGTCATTGTGCACCCTAACTAGTGCAGTTTCTGTGCTATGCCTAGCACGGACCCAAGACTGGAGAGGCTCATAAAGATTGTGGGCCATGAGATGCTCCTCAAGCTGAAGCGCCACCACCTTCTTGATGATTATACCTAAAAATGGAAGACTGGAGATAGGACGGTAATTTGCTTGACGTCAGGTCCAACGATGTTTTTTTCAGAAGGGGTCTCACCAATGTATTCTTCAAGACATCAGGAAAGACCTCCTTTGGCAAGAAACACCAGACAATCAGGGCAAACACTGGGTCAATGGAGTCAACACATCTCATTAAGAAATGAGCTGGCACTGGGTCCAGTTCACAAAAGGTTTGCCGAAGCTTGGAGGCAATCTCATTGACCTCAGCCACATCCACCCAGTCTAAACTCACCCCAAACAGGCGGAGTGCTCTCTGGTTGGCCATGATGACCACTGTCGGCCAGATTCTGGTCCACTGGCAGAACCCCTGCTTGATGGCAGACACCCTGTCTGAGAAGAACAGAGCAAACTCATTGCACAATGCATTTGAAAAGGCTACCTTCGGCTGTAGACTGGAAGGATGAAGGAGCCTGTCCACAGTCTGAAAGAGCAAAGTTGGTCAGTTCCTCCTGGCAGCAATCTCCCTGGACAGGTATTCTGCCTTCTTATGGTTGATTGCCCCCTGGTATGCACCATAGTGCATACGTAGGGCCAGTTTGTCTACCTCCAGGCCAGACTTCCACCAGCAGCACTCTAATCTCCAACCCAAGGTCTTCATCTCCTTGAGCTCCCCGTCATACCAAGAGGACCTCAAGTGAGAAGACCTGGGTCATACACAAACTGGTGTGATGGAGTCAAACACACCAGAAAGCACCATATTATAGGCTTCCACTACTGTGCACACACCCCCACCGCATGCATTGTCCACACTAGATAGGTCAGCCACTGCCAAGAAACCCTCAGGGGTTAACCCCCTCAAAGGACAATAGTTGACCATTTCTGCAGGGGGAGGGCTACCGATGGGGGCCCTGAACCAGAATTTCACTGTGCAATGATTGGACCAAACAACCCTATCAATGCTGAGACCATTTATCTCAAGCCCCAGTGAGAACACCAAATCCAATATGTGACCACCCTGATGAGTCGCAGAAGAAACTCCCTTCGTAAAGCCCAGAGATGACAGCATCTGTAGGAAGTTATGATCAAGCCAAGAGGATTCATCCTCAGCCCAAACATTGAAGTCCCCCAGCACTAAACAACTGGGGGCCTCCAATGTTTCCCCGATGATGAAATCAGCCACTTCCTGCAAAAAATCTCCCGCTACCCCAGTAGGTCGGCAAATCAGGAGAACCAAGCAGCCTGCACCCGAACCCCCATGAATGGCCACACATTCAAATGAATGTGGTGCTCTCACTGGGTGCACAGTGAAGCCCAGCTCAGATCTAAAACAGATGGCTACCCCCACACCCCTGTGTTCCACTCTGGGGCAGTGCACTATGGTATACCCAGACGGGATGGCAGCCTCTAAAACTGGGCCAGCATCATCACTGATCCAGGTCTCTACAATGCAAGCCAGATCAGCCAAAGAAACCAAGTCAGCCATAATTGCAGTCTTGTTTCTGACCAATCTGGCATTGCAAAGCATCGCCCTCAGGGGACTGGTAGACAATGCAGCCCTTCTGGCTACCTGCCCACTCGGTCTGTTGGGAACCCTGGTGACAGGAACTAAACACGTTGGGCCTCTCCCCAAGTCCCATCTAATCCCAGGGCACCTTCTGCACCCCACTACCTTTATCATACCACTCACAGTGCAAGGGGCACCCTGCCCTGATCGAATCCTATGACTCCTCCCAATTCCAACCTCCCTACAGCGCCTTGATGTAGTATCTGACACAGGGAGGCTGAAGAAAGGCCAAAGATGGAGCAGCCAGAATGCCCCATACACTATCCTGGCCTGCCCCAGGCCTGCATGCATTCCCAGACACATACCCCCCAACTACGTAATCCCAAGACTAAAACAAAACTCAATACCACAACCTCCACACACACAAACACATACACACACACACACACAGACACACTCACAACACAGACACACAAATCAAATAAAAACCACCCCCCCCCAAACAACCCCCTAAAAACAAAACTCTAAGTTAAATCTTTGAAAACAGTTCAGGAAAGCAAACAGCAAAACAATACCCACCCAACTAAAAACTCAAATAAGATACCACCCTATTCCACACTATTTAAACTATTTCAATCTCAAAAAACAATATCTAATCAAATAAATACATCAAATTAGCCACTCACCATACCCAAACAAAACCATGCAGCAATAAAACTATAATACAAACTTAAATTATAAAACATTATTCCAGGCTCCAAAGTCTCCAAATAAATAATGTGAATCCAGGGGAGAAAGATGATGTAATACCATAAGGAATCCACTTCAGGAAAGTCCAAGTCACAGAAAACTGAAAGTATAACTGAAACTTAAACCAAAAAACAAAGTAAAACTTAAGTACCCCTCCTCTCACTGAGGAGTACAAATTAAACTAACATAAAAAACAGAACAATATTTAATGCAGATTCGACCCCCAGGCATTCTCACTACCTGAGGGTCAAAAAATAAACTGGGCACTCTCACTGACCGAACAAAGTTTGCAGATAAATTAAAAATGTGTTCTAACCACAAATCTGGGATTTTAGCATGGCACACAGGCACCCATGGACTGTCCTGATGATCCCCATTGGCTAGTGTGCCCCCCATCCTGACCCCACCCCAGTGATACCCTCTATTGCCTAGATCACAGCTGTTCACCCCCCAAACAGGGCACAGCACCCACTCATATCTCCATTGCCTACCCACTGTCCCCAAACAGGTAGTGCCGAGGCCCCTTCAGTGCAGACCATAGAAACATAGAAACATAGACCTGGCGGCAGATAAGGACCGCTAAGCCCATCTAGTCTGCCCATTTCCCTACCTACAGGATAGGCCGCAGATCCTAGTTAACTAACAGCCTATTTCTTCCTATCCCCCAAAAGAACTGCCTTATGTCTGTCCCATGCATTCTTGAATTCTCCCACAGTTTTAGACCCCACAACCTCCTCAGGAAGGCTGTTCCATGCATCCACTACCCTCTCTGAGAAATAATACTTCCTCACATTGCCCCTGAACCTCCCTCCTTCTATCTTTAAATTGTGTCCCCTTGTTCTTGCAAGTCTCTTTTTCTGAAAGATGCTACCCTCTTAGACTTTGTTGATTCCACTGAGGTACTTAAAAGTTTGTATCATGTCCCCCTCTCCCTTCTTTCCTCAAGGGTATACATATTAAGCTCCTTTAGTCTCTCCTCATATGGCTTCTCTTGCAGACCCTGCACCATTTTAGTTGCCCTCCTCTGGACTGCCTCTATCCTGTCTAAGTCTTTGCGGAGATGGGGTCTCCAGAACTGGACACAGTACTCAGATGGGGTCTCACCAACTGTCAGTACAGAGGATAACAACTTCCTGTTTTCTGCTGATGATGCCTCTCCCTATACATCCCAGTATACCCCAGCCCTCTACTGCCTTCTCACATTGCTTGCTAACCTTAAGGTCATCTGATATGATTACCCCAAGGTCCCTTTCCTTTTGTTGTTGTTACTACCTCCCCACCATTGTGTATTCTTCCCCTGGGTTCTTGTTTCCCAGGTGCATTATTTTGCACTTCTTTGCATTGAATCCTAGCTGCCATACTTCTGACCATTCCTCCAACCTTGCCAAGTCCCTTTTCATCCTTTCCACACCTCCTTGTGTATCAACCCTGTTGCAGATCTTTGTGTCATCTGCAAAAAGGCATACTTTTCCTTCCAGTCCCTCTGTAATGTCACTGATGAAGACATTAAAAAGGACTGGACCCAATACTGAACCCTGTGGTACCCCACTAGTAACCCCCTTTCTTCAGAGTGGACTCCATTTACAATTACCTTCTGTGTCCTGTTGTCCAGCCAATGTTTTACCCAGGCTACCACCCTGGGTCCCACTCCCAGGCTGGTTAATTTGACTATTAATCTTTGTGTGGGACTGTGTCAATGCCTTGCTAAAGTCTAGGTAGGCCACGCCCACAGCCCTCCCTGGTCTACTACTTTGGTCACCCAGTCAAAGAAATCTATTAGATTCGTCTGACACGACCTTCCGCTGTGAACCCATGCTACCTTGGGTCCTGTGCTCCACTGGCCTCTAGGTACTCGACTGTTCTTTCCTTCAGAAGTGACTTCATCACTTTCCCTACCACAGAGGTCAGACTGACAGGTCTGTAGTTTCCTGCCTCTGTCTTGGTCCCACTTTTGTGAAGGGGAATCACATCCGCCTTCCTCCAGTCCACGGGTACCACACAATCCTCCCATGATTTATTAAAAAGAGTAGCCAGTGGTTTCACTAGTTCCTCCCTTAATTATTTTAGAATTCTGGGGTGAATTCCATCAGGACCCATTGCTTTGTCCACCTTCAGTTTTTGGAGTTCTTGCAGAACCATTTCTTCTGTGAAAGGACTGGGATCGACCCCCTATCAAAGTGCTTCTGTTAATTGGATTAAGCACTTCCCCTCCTGTTTGTGAATACTGTGCAGAAATATTCGTTCAGTATTTCTGCTTTCACTGTCCCCTCTGCCCACCCACCGTTCATTCTATTTAGCCTCACTATCCCTCCTTTGTCTTTTACGCTATGATGTACCTATAAAAGGTTTTATCCCCTTCTTAACTGAGTTGGCATATCTTTTCCTCAATTTGGGCCTTTGCTATTCTGACTTCCTCCCTGCTTCCTTCTGCCTTAACTGGTACAGCTCTCTGTCCTGCTCCTTCTGTGTTTCCTTATACTTCCAGAATGCTATCTTTTCTTCCCTGACTTTCACAGCCACCTCTTTGTAGAACCATAGTGGCTTTTTCTTTCATTTTGATTTGTTTATTTGCTTCACACAAAAGCTTGTTGCCTCTGTGATGGCAGTTTTGATAATTCCCCATTGTTGCTCCACACCTCCTTCTAGCCTGTTTGCTAGTGCTTTCTGGGGCACTCTCCCATCTTGCCAAAGTCAGCCCTCCTAAAGTCCAGTATCCTCACTTTTGTATGGCTTGACTCTGTAGCTGAGTTTAAGCGGAACCACACTGTTTGATGGTCACTTGTCCCAGATGGCAACCCATTTCTAGATCTGAGATCCTATCACTGCCCCGTTTGAGAGTATGAGGTCTAAGATTGCTCCCTCATGAGTGGGTTCCAAACTAGCTGTCTAATGCCTGCCACCGTAGGGCATCAAGAATAGCCCTGCTCTTGAATGTGGCTGCAGCAAATGTGCTCCAGTTAACATCTGGCATATTCAGGTCTCCCATCAACAGTATCTCCCTTTCTCTGCCATTCTAAGAATGCCTTCTATCATATCCTTGTCCATTCCTTCCCCTGACATGGGGTCTGTACACAACCCTGTCTGCGGATTGTGGTGCCCTTTCCAGTCTCCAAGGTGACCCACAGTGCTTCCTCTCCTCCCTGTTTACTCTTTGTTCAGTTGCTTTTATCCCTTCCTTTACATAGAGAGCTACTCCTCCCCTCTTCTCCCCTGCCTGTCTCTCCTGTAGGTTATGTACCCTGGTATGTTAACATCCCAGTCATGGTTCTCTGTGTACCATGTTTCTGTGACTGCTATGATATCAGGCATCCCTCTTCCATTAAGGCCATCAGCTCAGGGCTTGCTGCCCAGACTACGAAGCATTAGTACTCATTACCCTCCATTCCTAATAGCCTACTCCCTTTGCCCCATCTTTGTCCTTCTTGCCTTTGTCACTTTCTCAATTTACCTGCCCTTCTCCCTATTGACACCTCTATGTTGGTGTTTGCGACTTACTACCTTGATTATTGGGGGCTAGGATTTTCCTGCTCCTTTCCAGTGCCCCCACCAAGCTAGTTTAAAAGCTGCCAATGAAGCATTTAAACCTATCATCTAGGATCCTGGTTCCTCTCCCAGACAGATGCAGCCCATCATGCCAGTATAGGCTTGCATCACTCCAGGTGGGCCCCAGTCCCGATGAAGCCAAATCCTGAGCTCCACACCAGTTTTCAACCACAGATTGAATCCCATGGTACGGAACACCCTATCCTGTCCTATGCCATAGATGGGTAGCACCTCCGAGAAGGTTACCGTGCATGCTACTTGACTAAGGCCCCTTCCCAATTCCACAAACTCTTCCTGCACTTCTCTAATCCCTTTCTTAGCCAGATCACTTGTCCCTAGGTGGACAATGACATCCAGCTCCCTCCCCTGTGCAGCTGCTCCGGCAATCCTGAGGATTCGATCCCTGTCCCTCCAAGCCATGGCGCCAGGCAGGCACCTTTCCTCCCTCTCCCCTTCCTCCCCCAGTTCTGCCTTCCTAACAATGGAGTCCCCCACCAGGAGTTGTTTCCTTCCCCTGCAGGGTCCCCTGCCACCCTCCCGTGGGTCTCCTTTGTGGAGGTTCCCAGCATCCTCCTTGGTCTCCACTGTGGGTGCCTCCATAGAGGAACCACACTTTGCCAGAATGGCATAGGAAGTGTGGAGAGGTATAACTGGAGGGATGCACCTCTGTTCCACCACCCTCACCCTCCCTGAGCCCACTGTGGTCCAGCCGCTCCTCTTTCTTGGCATCCTCTGAGGCAACGGCAGTGGCACTGGTGGTCCCTGGATGGAAGAGGAGGACCCACAAATCCTGGCCAACTCAGCTTGGAGATAAGCAACCTCCTCCCTTAGCCCAGAGAGGTGCCTGCAGATGGGACAACACCGCATCCTCCAGAACATCTCCCGGAAGACTGCTGCTCCACAGCCACTGCACTGCACCACTCCAATCATGTCTTATTTCTGGCCCCTTAACTGTTTGCAATCCTTACTCTTTCCTCTGTTTTTTTTTCTCTCTCTCCTTACTTTCTGCCTGTGTGCCCTTTAAGCTCCTGATTGTCCTGTTCTGAGACAAGAATATCCTATATTTATCAGTAGACCACTTACTTGTTCAGATGCAGAGCTCCAGCAGCTAGAGAGGGCCAGAGAGCTACTCTTGCCCTTCTAGGATGGTGGGTCCTTGGGGGTTCTGTGATCACTCACTTCCTGCCCCTAAACAGGAAGTTGCTGTTGTCAGTCAAATCCTGTACCTATAAAAATAGAACTAGCTTTGGGTGGGGGGGTGGAGGGGATGAAAGGAGGGCAATATAGTCCCAGCAGAGAAGTTCAGTCACACAGCAGTCCTTTCTCCTATTGTCTTCTGCCAAGCTATTAGCAGAATCTTTCTAAGGCAGTCTTTAAATGTAGCTTCATTCTAGCTAAGCCACTCCCCCTACTTACCAGATCTTTCTACAAGTAATTTAAACCTCACAGCAGTTAAGTCCTTTCAGTCACCTGAGATTTACACCTAGATAACTCTTCAGATACCCATTCAGTTCAGTTAACCCAAACACACACTTTTTTTTTGTATGTTAGTTTTTTTACCCTAAATTAAAGGTCCAAGTACAAAAGTTCTTCTACTTTAGTCCCAGCAGAGAAGTTCAGTCACACAGCAGTCCTTTCTCCTGGTGTCTTCTGCCAAGCCCCCCACACAATTAGGGGCTCCAGCCCCATGAAGGCAGACCCCCACACACAACTATGCCTCATGCTCCATCAGTCCACACAGCCCCCCCCAGTACAGTACACCTGGATGTCCCCAATCCCTGCATTCAGTACCACCCACCCCACATTGGTGTTCAGTGGCCCCCCCATGCAGCACTGACCACTCCCTGACACCATACTAGAATTTCTGAATGCCAGTGCCATGGCTCTGGACAGCCAGTGGCACAGCCCTCCTCATACCTCCTTGGCTGCTGGCTGTCCAACTGATGCTGTCTATTTGTAGAGGCACACTCCCAGCATCAGTTGGACAGCCAGCGGCTAAGGTGGAGTGAAGAGAGCTGTGCCACTGGCCATCCAGAGCCACAGCACTGGCATTCAGGGATGGTGTCAGGGGGATGTCAGTGCAGCAGAGGGTGAGAGAGCCACTGAACACCAATGAGGGGTGGAGTACTGGGTGCAGGGGTGAGGTGTGTTTGGGCCAGGGCTCTGGTGTAGGGTGGGTGGGCATCCAGAGCAATGCCGGGGACCAAGGCAGATTTTGTTGGAGGGGGTGTGGTATAACGAGAATGGAGCATCCTTGTCGGGGGGGTTGGCACTACTGAGACACTATACCACAGTGTACAGGCACTCTCCTTGTCTGCAGCTCCACCCCTCACCATCTGTCTCATGGGCTGGCTCAGTATGGCAGTTGGATTCCCTGGTTTGCTGCGCCCAGCAGGTGCAGTCCATGGGTTCACACAGTGGGTTAAGGCATGGTCCCAGCTGCCCTTAACCTGTACCCTCAATTGCAACCCTGAGGGAAGCACTGCACACCTTAATAAATGGCGTGCAGTGCTAGCACACCCCTGGCACACCAACCCTTGGCGCATTGCTCTCTGCAGAGTCAGAGGAACGGGTGTATAACTGTGCTCTGCGCCAGTCATGAATAATGCAAGGGGGTCCATGGGATGCTGCTGTGTGGCATTCTCATGTAGCTTTGCCTACAAGCCCCATTTACACAGTGCATAGTGCATAGGGCCTATTAAATGAACAAAACCCTGGGAAACTTTCATTGGGAAAAGAGATTTGATCTGTTGGAATGGGTTGCACCCGAATAGAAGTGGGAGTAAGCTTCTTGGAAAGATAATCAGTGCCAATATCAATAATAAACCATTAAAACTAGACAACAAAGGGATAAGGGACACCAACTCTAATACAAACTTAATAACGAATGATACTGTAAAGGATTTAGTAATTGTTAGCAACACACATCACTTAAAGGCTGGTTATGGAGGTGCAATCGACAGTAAACCTGGTGACATAAAATAATTGCTACTAAATGCAAGAAGCCTAGTGAATAAGACACATGAGCTTGAGTTATTACTGCTCAAAGATGACATTCAAATATGCACAGTGACAGAAACATGGTGGAAGTCTGATTACTGGGGCAAAGAAATACAAGGGTATAAAATGAACATTAAAACATACGAAATTGCCATCAGAAACAGGCTTCATGGTCTATTGAGTGCTCTAGTGAGCAGCTAGAGCCTCATCTCATAGCTGCCCCTCCCACCTCCATTTCCCAGTATCCCTTACCCTTATCCTGTCCCGACCCCTCCTGAAACTGCCCACCATATTACAGGACAGTTTTTTGTCTGGTAAAGTGTTCCATTTGTCCACCACTCTTTCCATAAAAAAAGTCTCCTCATCTCCTTCTTGAATCTTCACCCCTCCAGTCTCAATCCATGTCCTCTCGTGTCCCTCCCACTTCTCATCTGAAAAATCCCTTCTGCATTGGTCTTGTTTATCCCCTTTAGACACTTAGAGGTCTCAATCATATCACCTCTATCCCTCCTCTCCTCCAATGAATACATATTCAGCTCTCCCAGACTGTCCTCATAAGGTTTGCTCTCCAATCCCTGGATCATCTTTGTGGCTCTTTGCTGCACCTCCTCCAACAATCTGATGTCCTTCTTCAGGAATGGGCACCAGCACTTCATGCAGTACTCCAGGTGGGATCTGGCCAATGATCTATACAGGTGCAAGATAACCTCCCTCCTTCTGGAGGAGATCCCTCTTGCAATACACCTCAGCATTTTGTTGGCTTTTGCTGCTGCCTTCCTGCACTGAGTAGATTTGTTCATGCTCCCCATAATGATCACTCCTAGGTCCTTCTCCTCTGTGGAGCTCCCCAACTGTACCCCATTCAAGTGATAATCCCTCCCCTGGTTCCTGACTCTGAAGTGCAGAACCTTGCACTTCTTGGCATTGAACCCCAACTGCCATGTTTCCTGCCCACTCAGACAGCTTAGTCAGGTCCTCCTGCAACCACTTCCACCCCCCCAGCATCATCAACGACAGATCCCATCTTGGTATATCATCTGCAAACAGACTGATCTTGCTCTGGATCCCTTGTGAGACATCTGTAATACAAATCCCAAACAACACTGATCCCTGTGGTACTCCGCTCATCATTGATCTCAGTGACAAGAGGTCTCCCCTCCACTAGCACCCTTTTCTGCCTTTTCCTTAGAGAGTTTGTGATCCATTTCACCATTTTTGGTCCCTCCCCAACATATTCCAGCTTCCCCCCAGCCTCACATGAGCCACTGAATTAAAAGCTGTGCTTAAGGTCAAATACAGGACATCCACTGTATGGCCCTTATTTAGTTCCCACGACACCCAGTCATAGTACTCTGCAAGGTTTGTCTGGCAGGATCTGCCACCTATAAATCCATGCTGTTGGCCATTCTGGAGACTGTTTTCCTCCAAGAAGCTCACTGGCCTCTATTTTAGTATGGTCTCCATGAGGTTTCCCACGATTGATGTGAGGATCACTGGTCAATAGTTACCTGGTTCATCCTTTTGTCCACTTTTGTGGATGGGCACCACATGGGCCATTCTCCAGTCCTGTGGCATACATCCCATGTCCAGTGAGGTATTGAACAGCTTCAGCCAGTGGCTCCATAAGGACCTCTGCCAACTCCCTCAGTGTGCTAGGGTGACTGCAATCAAGTCCAGGTGCATTGCCCACCCTTAATGCCCTCAACCAATCTAGTACCCAGCCCTCTGTAATCCCTCCATCTGTTGTTCACTCCCCCACCCACCCCCATCACCTGGGATATCTCCCCTTCTCCTGCATGAATACAGAGCAGAGTATTCGTTCAGTGTCTCTGCCTTCTCCACCCCTTTCTCCACCCACTCCCCCGTCCTTCTTAATCCTAAGCAGCTGATCCTTGCTCTTTCTTTTCTCTCTCTGATGTAGTGGAAGAATTCTTTTTCTTCAGTTTTGATTTCCAGCACCAGTCTCAGCTCCCTGGACACCTTAGCCACCTTTACTAGTCTGGTAACCTCCCTGGACTTCTCCATGTATGTATCATTATCTTCACCCCTCCCCAATTTCCTGAACATTTGCAATGCTGCCCTCTTGGCCAAACATTCTTCCATAACCTCCTGTGTCAGCCAGCTGTTTTTGTTGCCTTTCCCTTCTTACTTTTCTTCCTAGAGTAAGACTCTCTGTTTCCTCCACCAGCTCTTCCTTGTCCCATTTTTGGTCTTCATCCATGTGTGGTTGCATTCCTGCCAGGTGCATGCCCAAAACTTCCCCCGTCTTTTAAAGTCTGCTCCCCTAAACTCAATCACCCTTGTACTCATGCCCATGGTTTCCCTTCCCATGTTGAGCATGAACCACACAAAACAGTGGTCACTCCCAGCCAGTGATTCCTCCACATCCAGATTCCTTACAGCTTCCCCATTATCCAGTACAAGGTCCAGAGTCCTTTCTAACAGAGTTGGCCCCTGGACCAGCTGTGTCAGAAAGCTGTCTTGAATCTCTTTCTTAAAGAGCGTACTGATAAAAGGGGAAGAGGAGTGGCCCTCTATATCAAAAAATCAAAGCCAAAGAAATTGAATCAACTCCAAGGGTAAGGGTGAAATTGAGCAAATCTAGGATCCTCTATGTGGATGACATGGTACTTTACTAGAGTGCTAAAGACCTGCCTTCCATAAATGTCAATCTTCAATCTGATTTTGACTGTCTACAAGCATGGCTGCTGCTAAACAAGTGTCTTTTAAACTCTAAGAAAATGGTTGCCATGATCTTTGGTTCCTCATCTAGAATCAAATTCTATACCTCTGTCCTCTCAATCCAGGTCTGGAAGGCTCCCCTCTGGAGATGGTCAACTCATTCTGGTATCTAGGGGACACACTTGACCCATCTCTTGATTTCATCCTTCACATTGTAGCCACATGTAAGGCAGTTAACATAAAACTGGGGCTGGCTTATAAAAGCAGGTCCTCCCTCAATTCTGCTGCCAGGCTTTGTATAGCTCAAGGTGTACTCTGTCTGTGTCTAACATATGGCTCTATGGCCTATCTTGATGAGAACAAAGGTGCTTTCCAAAAATGAAGCACATGCTACAATAGAATATGCTGATCTGCACTCTCTGCACTCAGACTAACTCATCGCTGCCTACTCTACTCCTGTCTAGGCTGGTTGTCCACATCCTTACATTGACTCAACACTGCTGGCTTTCTGATTGATAACAGACAGTTATAGGCTATAACTGTGTAAGTTTTAATGCCCACATTGGAATATGGAAGCATAATGTTCTTTAATAGCAATAGGGTGTCTAAGTCTATGCATAAGACCTTATTTAATAACATCTGCAGGTTTACACTCCAGGTGCCAAAATGTATGCACCACTGTGTGGTTTATAAGAAACTGGGAGTATTGCCACCAGAAAAGAGAATCCGATATCAGTTAGGGAATTTTGCATTTAGGGTATTGAGTGCTAATGATCCCAAGGTGCTCTCTGGAGAACTGGTTCCAGTGAAAAGGGAATGAATAACAAGGAGTAGTGAGGTCCAGGACTACAAAATCCCAAAACATAAGCTTCAGATTACCAGGAAGGCTTTCTCTTGGTATGCACCCTTTCTTTTGAATGAATACACCCATCTGATAAAGGGAGCACATAACTTAATGTACTTTAGAAAGTTTTTTTTTTTAACTTAAATAATGGGGCTGTGTGTAAATGTATGTGGAGTTGTTGTATTGTATGTATTTGTATTTTTATATATCTGGTTGTAATTTTTGGTTTTTGTTCGGTGTCAGGCATGACTGAGAAAGGGCTGATTCCAGTCCACCTCCTAGTTAAAAATAAAAAAAAATATTCAGGACCAGAGCTCCGGAGTCCCTTTCCAGTATATTAAACCATCCCACTCTAGCTTACCCCCTGAGATCTTCTGAACAATCTCCTCTTGAAATTCTTAGAAGTTCCATAAAAAGGGGGGAACTTTCCATTGCGATATCTGAACCCAAAACTTGGAATGCCTTTCCTCTAAATGTCAGACTCTCCAAATCCCATGAAAAAAGAGTCTTCAATTCTTCTTTAGGGACTCTGACATTTGCTCCTGATCTGACATTCTTGTGCCTCCCAACTAGTCACTATACCTGCTCCACTAAGTGCCACTTACTTTCATATCTGCACTTGTATCATCTGTCTGAGTACTGCCTCCTCAATATTTTATCAAAATGTTATTTGACCCACTAAATAGACTGTCTTGTGGACCCACTGCTGGATAAGACAGTCTGTTACTTGGATACTGTACTCTTGGAGTATCACTGCATGCCAGTCTCCCTTGTTGTTGCCTGAAAATAGTTAGCATTCTGATCAGTGCACTTAATGTATTTAGTGCACTTACCCAGTAAACAAAAACTAAATAAATAACATTAAGTCAGATTAATACAAAAATTACCATAGGAGTATACTATAGACCTCCCAAATCTAAACATTAAAGAAAATTACCTCTTCATAAATGTTATTGAGAGAATGGAGCTAGAAGGTAGACTAATTCTTATGGGAGATTTTAATCTACCAATGATTACTTGACAAAACCTTACAGGATCTAATCCCTTTGAAGATAACTTGATACATATATAGCTAAATAAAAGTTCTGAGTAACATATACAGGAAAATACAAGAGTGCCCAATATACTCAACTTTTTATTTAGCAATTTGGAGGACAAAATATCCAATTATAAGGTCAGAGAGACACTCAGAGATAGTGATCAGAATATGGTCCAGTTTACCATCATAGGAAACTGGAGGTCAATTTAAGGAAACACAAAAGTTAAATGCTATAATAAGGTGAACTATGAGGGGATGAGATTATACTTCAAAAAATGGGACTGGAAAAAAAGACCTGGAAGGGAAAACACTTGAACATAAATGGAATAGAATCAAGTAAAAACATGAATTTTGTACCAAAGTATTCATTCCTGAACAAATTAAATATGACAAGCTACGAAGAATTCCATACTGGTTTAATAACATAAAATGAACTATTAGGAAAAGAAATAAAGCCTATAAAAATATAAAACAAATCCTACCCCCAAAGCATTGAGCTGCTTACAAGGAAAAGACAAGACAATGGAAAAAGTTAATTAAAAATGCAAACCATAATGCACAGCTAAAAATTGCATATTTAGCAAATGATAATAAAAATTCATGTTTTAACTACATTGGTAGTTTGAGAGGAGGACAGAACAGTATTGGGCCCTGCAACTGGGAACAACACTAATTGAGGATGAAAATAAAATAGCTAAAACATTCATTGACTACTTCATAAGTGTGTTTCAACAGAAAACCGGCAACAAAATTAATAAATATGAAGTAGGCATCATAGATGCATGTAAATCATTAAAAACAGATTAGGCTATTAAGAAAAAAATAGAAAAAATAAAGGTAAATAAGGCACCTGGCCCTGATAATATTCATCCTAGAGTACTGAGATAATTTGCAAGCAAATTGGCAGAACCTATAGCATCGCTATTTATAAATCTTTGCAAGAAGGAAATGTTATTCCTTAATGGAAGGAAGCAAATGTCACTCCCATTTATAAAAAAGGATCAAAACAGGATATTAGGAATTTTAGACCCATCAGCTTGATGTCTGTGCTGGGTAAACTAATGGAGGAATGGTTGAAAATCATATATCTAAAGAAGGAATGATGTAACTCAACTTGGGTTTAGGGCGGGAAGTCATGTCTCACAAACATAATCCAGTTCATCAAACCAATTATTTGTGCTCTTGATAAAGTCCTCCCAGTGGAGGTAGTATACCTGGGCTATGACAAGGCCTTTGATCTAGTTCCACATAAAGAAATGTTAGACAGACTAACTGAATTAGAATTCCATCCAAATATTGTAAATTGGATTGCGTCTTGGATTAATAAAAGAAGGCAAAGGGTCTATATCAGAGGGTAGTACTCTGAACGGGGTTAGGTGACAAGTGATGTCTCTCAGAGACTGGTGCAGGGGCCTACACTTTTCAATGTATTTCCTGCATCTACTGTATGTACAGTAGGCCTTGTCCACATCATGGATTTGCAAGTTCACTGGCAACACAAAGTTGAATGTGATAGTGAACAGTGTGGCAGCTGTTGCACAGTTCTAAAATTATTTGTACAACTTAGAACTTTGGGCCAATAACCATTAACTGAGGCTCAATGGGGGACAAGTGCAAAGTTATGCATTTTGGGCACAAATCAAACTACACAAGCATACTAACATATGAAATTGCCAGCAGATACAGGCCTTACGGTCTATCTAGTCTGCTTGAGTGTGCAGCACTTCAGCCATTTAGTCTCCTGTTCCCCCTCTCCCCTTGCTTCCTCCACTGTATTTCCCCCTTTTTCACTCACACCCACCCCATCCACTCATAGTTTGAAGCCTGCCTTTGATCCTGTCCCACCCCCTATTGAAGCTGCTCACTGTCTGCAGTAATACCACCTCATCTGGCAATGCATTTCACCCTGTGACATCCCAGTCAGTGAAATAGTGCCTCCTCATTTCCCTCCTGAATCTGCCTCCTTCCAATTTCAGGTTGTGCCCCCTGGTTTCCCTCCCACCTTTTAATTTGAAGATACTCTCAGTGTTTACTCTGTTTGTGCCCTTCGGGCACTTATGATCTGTCATAGTCCCCTCTCCCTTCTATCCTCCAGGGAATACATATTGAGCTGCCTCAGTCTCTCCTCATAAGGTTAATCTCCCAATCCCAGGATCATTTTTGTTGTCCTGCACTGCACCCCTTCCAGTAGCTTGATATCCCTTCTCATGCAGGGCACCGCCGCCAGTACTGCACACAGTACTCCAAGTGTGACCTCACCAGAGACCTGTACAGTGGCAGGATGACTTCCCCTCTCCTAGAAGTAATTCCCTTGTAATACACACCAGCATTCTATTGGCCTTATTCACTGACTTCCTGCACTGGGCTTAAAGGTTCATTTCCCCAGTTGCCAGTACACCCAGATCCTTCTCCTCCGTTGATGTGGATAACTGCACTCCCCCCATACAGTAACTGTTTCCTGGGTTCCTGGCTCCAAGTGCATGACTTTGCACTTCTTGGCATTGAACCCAAGTTGCCATGTGTTCAACCAATCCTCCAGTCTTGCCAAGTCCTCCTGGAGTACTTGATCACCTCCCTGCATCCACTTCCACACAGATCTTAGTGTTGTCAGTAAACAGGCTGATCTTACTTTTTATCCCATCTGAAATGTTGGCTATAAAAAATATTAAACAACACTAGTCCCAGTACAGAGCCCTGTGGGATTCCACTTGTTACTGCTCTGGGCTCTGACAATTCACCCCCCATTAACTATCTTCTGCTGCCTATCCTGTAACCAGCTCTTTATCCATCTGGACAGTTTTCTGCCTGCTCCCAGGTTGCTCAATTTGCTGGTTGGCCTACCATGATGCATCAAGTCAAAGGCCTTGCTGAAGTCCAGGTAAAGGACGTCCACTGCATGACCCTTATCCAGTGCCTGTGTCACCTAATCAAAAAGTCTACCAGGTTCATTTGGCAGGATCAGCCTGAGATAAATCTGTGCTGTTTGCTGTCCTGGAGGCCATTATCTTCCAGAAATTGTACCAGCCTTTCCTTGAGGATAGTCTCCATTAGCTTTTCTACAATTGCAGAAAGGCTCACTGTTCTATAGTTCCCTCTTTCATCCCTGTGCCCACTTCTATGAAGGGGAATCACTTGGGCCATCCACCAATTCTTGGGCATGCTCCTCATATTCAGAAAGATGTTGAATAGGTCCACCAGTCACCCCAGTAGGACCTTGGCCAACTCTCTGAGAAATCTAGGATGAACTCCAACAGGCCCAGGTACCTTATTTACCCTCAGGGACTTAAGACCAACTAACACCCTTTCCTCTGTGATTGCCCTATCTGTTACCACCCCACCCTACTCCCACCCAATCCTTCCCCTTAGGTACAGGTCCCTCCCCTCCCTGATGAATACTGAACTGAAGTACTTATTGAGTACTTCTGCCTGCTCTGGTCCCTTTTCTGCCCAACCACTGCCATTCTTGAAAGCAGCAAAATATACACTCAATGGCATATAACTGGAAACTAAAAATAGGGAGAAAGATCTTAAGATCATTATAACTAATAATTTGTCTTTTAACAACCATACCAAGTAAGTAGTAAATGGCTAGCTATCACTCTTTGAGGGGATTGTCACCAGAGAGATTGCTGGAAGTAGCTGAGTTATCTAGTGTAGATGCATCATGTGCGGTTGGCTGGGGTGAAGCGGTGGCCTCCTATAATAAGGTGGTATCCAAGGTGCTCGATGCCATCGTACCAGTCCGTATAAGACCCAGATCTTCTCACTTGAGATCCATTTTGTTTGACTAGGATCTCAAGGCGATGAAGATCATGGGTTGGAAGTTGCAGGCAGAGGATCCAGTTGGAGGAGGACAGAATGGCCTTACCTGCTCATTATTATGAGTACCAAGGGGTAATCAAGAATAAGAAGACAGTGTTCTTGTCCAGGGAGATTGCTGCATGGAAGAACGGACCAGCTCAGCTGTTTTGGACTGTAGAGATACTTTCACATCCAGTCTGTCTACAGCCAAAAAAAGCTCTTTCAATCACTTTGTGTGGGAATTTTTCTCAGTTCTTCTCAGACAGGATGTCCTCCATCCGGTCAGGGATCCCATCAGTGAGGCAAGTTTTGCCTCACAGTGATTGGCCTGGGGTGAGCAAAGGTGATCTGTTCATCTGGGGTGCATTTAAACCAGTTAAAGGTGGCCAAGGTCATTAAAGTGATCTCAAAGCTCAGGCACACTTATTGTGAACTGGACACGGCCTTGACTCATTTCTGGATGAGATGTGTTGGACCATTGGCCCGCTGTTTGTTGGGATTGTCCAGTGTTCTTTGTCAGAGATAGTCTTTCTGGATGCCTTGAAACTGGCTCTGGTGAGACCTTTCTTGAAGAAGCTATCCCTCGACCATGACATCCTGGGGAATTACTATCCAATCTCCAACCTGCTATTTCTGGGTAAGGTTGTTGAGAAAAATAGTGGTGCGACAGCTGGAAGATCACCTTGTATCCTTTGATATCTATAACTCATTTCAGTCTAATTTCAGGGTCAGGCAAAGCACTGAAACAGAGTTAGGGTGTAAAATTACCTCCTCAAGACTAGAGATAGAGGGGACAGGTCAATTCTTGTGCTCCTTGATCTCTCATCAGCATTTGACACTGTAGATCACACTGTGCTTCTTGATCATCTTTGAGAGTACTGTGGACTCTCCGGTTCTGTCATCAACTGGTTTGAATCCCATCTCTCTGCAGGAAGCAGCGGGTGGTGATGGGGAATCTATTCTCCTTCCCGAAGCCCCAGTCATGTGGAGTGCCTGAGGGCAAGATCTTGTCACCAGTGTTATTTACAGTGTACATGCTGCACCTGGGAGAGCTCATTAGGTGTTACAGTGTGGGTTTTCACTGCTATGCAGATGATACACAACTGTACATGTCTTTTGCCCCTGGAACACACAACGCTGTGGAAGTGATTAACAACTGCCTGTCTGGGATCAATGACTAGATGTCTGCAAGCTAGCTTTGACTGAACCCTGATGAGACAGAGGTCCTGGTGATTGAGCTGGGTTGCGGGCATGATGGGAGTGCCTCTGGAATGGTTACAGGATTTGCCTGGGATCTACTCCATTGATGGCCTCCACTAGGATGCAAGATCTTGGCATGATCCTGGATCACAGACTGGCACATGAAGTTCAGGTGTCATCCATGGCCCAAAGTGTTTTTTAACACTTAAGGAATATTGCATGATTAAATGCTAGTTCCCCCTGAAGACCTGCCATCACTGGTGTATGCCTTTGTTACATTGTGGCTTGATTACTGTAATGCTCTATATTTCAGGGTCACTGGAAAGACCCACCGCTGGCTCCAGCTGGTGCAAAACACAGTGACTTGGTTGCTATTGGGCCTGGCTAGGTCCAGTTATGTGACCCCGGTCCTGCAGGCTCTGCACTGGCTGCTTGTCAGGTGGAGGTTAATCTTCAAGGTAGGCTTGCTCACCTATAAGGCCCTATATGGATGGGGCCCTGGCTATCTAACTGATCTCCTGACACCAGCCACTTCAGTTCATTCAGTCCACTCCTTGACCAGGGGACTCCTTGTTGTTCCACGGGTCAGATTAAAAACATTTTGTGACTGTGCCTTCATTGTCAATGGACTGGCCCTTTGGAACACCTTTCCAGCTTAAATTAGCGAGATCCTGATGTTCGAGAGTTTCAAAAATAGTCTAAAGGCTCATCTGTTCTGTTTGGCTTTCCACGATGAAGGTGATTGCCCAGTATGAATCAAACTCTAGTCATTTTAGAACTCTATTTATTGTTTTATATCTATGTATGTGGTATGTGTAATGTTTTTTGTTTATGACCCTACCTGTTTTATGTAAGATGTGCATAGCCCCAGAGATTGGGCACCATATAAATAAACTTGCCTTGCCTTGCATACAAAGAGGAAACAAGATACTATGATGCATATTTAGGCACATTAAAAGCAAGGATGATGAAGTATGAATACTCCTCATTAGTTAGGCCTCATCTGGAGTATTGCATGTCCTTCAGTGCACCACACAACAGAGGCAACATCAGATTGTAGGAGACAGTGCAGAGAAGAGCCACTAAAAAATTAAAAACCTGCAAAATAAGCCATATGATTAAAGACTGGGTAAATGTGACTTGTACTTCTTGGAATATAGGCGACTAAGAGGAGAACTATGCCTCACGCACTGAACATTAAATGATGATGAACTATGAGAATGTGTAGGGTTTAATGGAAATCTGACCATCAGAATTAATAGATTGCACAGACTCCGGCTTAAGAGTGAGACCTACAAATCAAATAGGAGAAGGGGATGGATAAATCAGATGGCAATGTCAACTTGGAATGCTCTTCCTGGATCAGTAGTGCTTAACTTAATGATGGAAGCCTTCAAAAGATCTTTAGATAATTTCATGGGCAATGCATGTACTAGACATTACCACTGATTCGTGGACAGTCAACATTGGCTAACGCTGACTCACTTGGACATCTTCTATGAAAACTATGAAATACCCAATTAATGCAGGACCTCTAGACACTGCAACAATTAAATGTATCTAAAGATAAGAAGAATTCAGTATATGAAAAATGTAAACAACTAAAGCTGAGCTACAAGCTATTATTGATTCTAGAATACAATATATCTCAAGCAAACATATTATGAGGGAGGTGCAAGAGGGACTAGAAATGTAGCTCCTTATTTATGAGCCAGTAAGAGAACTTCATGTGTTCTACAAATTAAAGATCCGTTATCAGACCAGATGTGTTGTGATCTCCCTGGAATATTGAATTCCTTTCAGAAATATTACCAGATTCTATACAGAGAACTGTCACCCCAAAACCCACTTCAAACTGCTGGATTTTTAAGTCAGCTCTATCAAAGCTTACGCTACCCCAACAGGACTAGTTGTTGGTCCCTATTTTCCTAGGTGAGATGCATGCAGCCATGAAACCTGCAAAATCCCTCAAATGCCCTGGCCCAGATGGATTTCTCATTGAATGGTACTAAGCGTTTTCAGACATTTTAGCACCTTTACTTTTAGATATTTTTTGTCAATACACAGTGGAGAAACCCTTCTGCCATTATGGACTTAGATGACTATCTCAGCAATGCTGAAACCCGGAAAAGATCTGAAGATTCCAACATCATATCATCCTATATCTATTTTAAATATGGACTATAAATTATTTACATCCATTTGGGTTACTCACCTGGAAGACTTCCTCTTGACTTAATACACCCTGATCAATCAGGCTTTATTTGACTCAGGCAAACATGAGACAATATTCATTTATTTATTTATTTAGTGATTCAGAAAAGACTTTTGAGCGCAAGCTCTTTTGCATAGGTCCCACATCATAGATTGCACAACAAAGTACAATAGGAGAAAGCAAAGGCACATCACAATTAATGATACAACTTGGATTCAGAACTTACAAAATAACTCAAAACATAGGTACAAGTTAAAATAAAAAAAAAATTTTATGAGGGTGGAGGGGGAATAAACATCCACAAAGTGCCTTGTCAGTAGTTCAGAGGGACAGAGATCACTGGCAGTGGGGTGAAGAAAGGAGGTACAAGAGAAAGGTAGGTACTGCGGTGGAGGTGAACGGGGGGAAGAATGGTGAAAAGGTATAGGGAGAAATGGAGTTTTGCTATTAATAGAATATGCCCAACAATGTTCTATCCCCATGACTATTCTCAGTCCTGATGCTGAGAAAGTTTTCATGGACATCCCTGTGGGATGCCATTTTGGAGTTTGATTTTCCCTTGGATTTTTTAACTATTCTTCAAAATTTATATTTATTGCCCCATGAACATCAGAATTAATGGTTCTATCACAACACTGATAGTTCTGCAGAGGAGTGCTCATCAAGGATGTCTGTTTCCTCTTTGTTATTTGCCCTTTACATAGAACCATTGGCCTCCACGATATATCAGAATGAATTGGTAGAGGGCAGATCAATAGGGGGTATTGGTTTTTATTTTACTTACTCTTCTCTTTCCAGATATTTCAGTTCCGGTGGCATGGTTAGAACTTCAGCAATTTGGACAACTCTCAGAACTCACATTAAAAACACATAAAACCAAAGTCTTGTTATACAATTACCATCCCTCTCCATATCTAAAAGAAAGCTTTTCTTTTAAATGGAGGAACACTAAAATGAAATATCTAGGAATGTAGATTCAGTTCCATTTATCTAATTTAGAACTGTTCAATTATGAATCTGTTATGCAGGTGTTAACCCAAGATGTATCCTATTGGATTCAATTGCCCCTCACTTTTGTGTCGAGAGTGGAAGTTGTCCACATGACTATTTTATCCCAAATACAATATCTCTTATATACTCTTCCTGTGTTTCCTGCACAATATAGTATTACACACTGGAATAAGTTGATCTCTCATTTTATTTGTGGGGGGACATCATCCCAGAATTTGCTTATCCATATTACATCTTCCTACCAGATTAGGAGGGTAAACTTCCCAAATTTACAGAATTATGCTAGAGCAGCACATCTTAGTATGATTTCCATTTCTCTAAATCATAATACTACACCATTATAGAAATATATTGAATTTGTACTTAATGATATGTTTGAGATAGGCAAATTCTTATTTTCAGGACCAAAAGACACTATACATTATTCAGATTTTACAGAATTTACTTTGCAAAATATTGAAGTAATGGGTCAAGTGGTGCAACCTTTCTCCCCTTGCTTCAATTTTCTATTATTGTATTATCTACTGAGTCAAATTTTCTCCCAGCACACTTAGAGCATATCTTTCATAGATGGCATCAGCTTGGTTTAAAGTACATTTTTCAATTTTTGGATCACCATGGAGTTGTTTCTTTTGAACACCTACTATACAAAAAATGTATTGTCTTATGTGAAAGGAACACTGATGGTATTTACAAATTTGAACATTCCTCCTCCATAAAGAAAAAACTAAAACATGCCTCCCAGAATCCATCCCATTGTTATTAAAGATACTGATCGATGCAATTCAAGACATCCTGAGCAATATTTACTTGGTAATCTTTATAAAGGCCTACAGTACAGTAGTTTATTGGAGACACTACATAATTAGTTTTAGGTACGTGGGATAAAGAATTAAATACACAGATTACATATACCTCTTGGTTAATATTTACACTTCCCTAACTAAAAAAACCTCACTGCACATTACTTGAAAGACTTTGCCTGGAAATGCTGCATTAGCTACTTCCAGACTCTGGCCACATTGTCCAAATTCCTCCCGGCATCTTCTGGCCATTGTTAAAGAAATTGTGGACAGTCCTAGACTGACCATACCCATGTGTTCTGGTCATGCCCTGCATTGACATCATTCTGGAAGGACGTATTAGAACAGACAGACAGACTTTCCATAGACAGGGAGTTAATATCTCCTACTATGGTCGTTCTGTCTATCCCAACACAAGATATAACAGTAGCGTCACTCTCCATGGTGTGTTTATACTTGTAGCCAAAAAGGTTATTACTCTTTTATGGAGAAAACAGGACTCTCCCACAGTGGAGACCTGGCATCAAATCCAGGAATAAATATGCATAATGAAATGTATAATGGCCTCTTTTCATGGGTGTATGTCTGAATTTGAGGTTAAATGCTGAAAATGGGTATTATATATTGTATGTCATCTGAAGATGATTTGCTTGTACCTTAGAATTCCTGGAATAAGGTGACATAAGGGGGTTTTAGATTTGCATTTCTTGTAGAAATTAGAGGAGCACTCTAACTCAAAAAGGGGTAACTGGGTCTTGACTGATTGACGCCTTTTATTGTTTTGTTAATGGAAGAACCATTGCCAGCTTAATATAAGTCAATCCATGTGATATCATACATTGTACTTTGTGTCTGTCAATTATATATTAGGGATGAGAGAACCTCAAAAGGTTCTGAGGTTCTAAAAAGTTCTAATAAGCAAAAAAAAGTTCTGTATCCTTATCCAAAACTTATCTGAACCTTTTATAACCTTTATTGTTTTATGGAAACTGTATGTTAAAAAAAATAATTCTAAAGTGCTTTTAATCAATATATCTGTAGAAAAAAACAATTATACAATGGCTTGAAACATTCTAAAAATCTGATCAGATGGTCACCCCTAGAGACAGTGATGTTATTAGACAATAACATCACTGTAGCTAGGGCAGGCACAGGGATGACCACAAAACACAGAATGAAATCCCTCCCTCTCTGCTCAAGCCACTGCTAAGCTGACACAGCTTGACAGTACCCACACAACCACTGACATGACAAACAAGCTGATTACATAGAATTCCCACACTGCCAGCAACAAAAATCTCCTCTCATCACTTTCTTATTTTTGTTTTTCTTTTCCCCAAAAAATAAAACTGAAGAGGTCTCACTGTTTGCCCTTTTAAAAATACACAGCGCACTTTTGTGGCATTGCTGCCAAGCTGAAAACTTCACTTTGCAAATTGGCACCTTCGTGTTGAACACAAACCCACATGTGTCTCCCACTGTAAAGTACTGTATCTGCTCACCAGTGAAAAGTGTATAAAGAAAGTAATTTCAGCAAATGGCTTTTCCATCTCCTCCCTGCCACAATTATGTCAAATTGAGCACGCTTGATGACCATGCTGTACAGTCATGAAGTGGCTCAGTGACCACAGACACAAAGATAATTTGAACCCTCCAAAAAAGAAACAGGAAAACAATGGTACATAGCCTGCCTTAAGGAGTTAGTGAGCAGCCATTGGGGGCAGGGGAGTGTCACACCACAGATCATACAATGCAGGATACAGTACACAAACAACTGCACAGACAGGATCATTTAGACTGTAGTTCCACCTAGTGCTTAAAAATATTCTTGACTATTTTTTTAATCAAGTACTTCCACACGTAAAATTCAAGCATAAAATGCATAAAAAAATTATTTTATTTTCATTTTTCTTTTTTTTTATTAACAAACGAACCATTATATAACAGCAATAAGGTATGCCAGGGTATATGTTATTGTGTGACAATATCACTCCTGGGGTGGTGGAAACACTTGGCTTTGCCTCATGATTCAACCCACCCCAGGAGTGACATTATGTAAGTAATAATACCCGACAGAGTGGGCGTTATTGGGATATAACGGACCGCCCAGGGGTGTAATGAGGCCCAACGCTGCAGGCGGTGGGCCTTATAGCCCCTGGAAGGTCCGTTATATCCCATAACGCCCACCCTGGAGGGTATTATTACACTTAGATAATGGGTTAGAGATAGTATTTTTTGGGAAGAATATATAAGAAAACATTTTTAAAAATAATTAAGAATTAATTAAGAACTAAGTAGAAGTAATGTTTGTTGTAAAATAGTTCCTATAGTGTGAAGTGCTGGAATCACCACAGGAGGTCGCTGCTGCGTATTTTTTTATGCTGTTTCAAATTAGCATGCCCTCCTGCTTTGTGTTTCTCTCTCTCTCTCTCTCTCTCTCTCTCTCTCTCTCTCTCACAGACTGACCCCGATTGAAAACCGTTGTCTGAGAACAGGAGACATGTACACTGGTCATTTATGGGTTTTTTTAACAGGTACTTTAGTTTTCATTTGATATGGGTTAGAATTTGGCATGAGTCTGTAGATGGGTTTAAAACTGAGCAGAGGTTTCACAGGAAGCGCGACAGTGAAGGGAAATGGAACACAGAAGATTGGTATGTTTACCTTACAAGAGGTCGAGCAAGCTGGCAATGTAAGCATTTAAAAATCAATGTTTTTTTTTTCTGGTGGTGAGGAGGGAATACAGTCAGTTTAGGAGGCCATATCGGGCTGTCACTGGCATTTTAGTTTAGTAGTATGGTGCGGTTCGGGTTGCGACTGCTGTCTCAGTATCTGGACAATACCATGGCAGCTGGCAAGTTTCTGTTCCAAATGATCAAGCTGGCACTTTTTCTGAGTGGGCCATTGTTAAGAAATAATGGCCCGAGTGCCAGGCTCTTTTAGCCAATCAGGAAGCGAGTTTGAATTTACCCATTATCTAATACACAATAACACACACCCTGTCATGCCGTTTTACTTAATTAAACCACTGTTTCGTAGTAATAAACAGCATAGTTAGTGAAATGATAGGAGAAGGAGTGAGCGATATGACTGTGGATGAGCTTACTGGAAGTGCCAGAGCTGTAATATGTACAACTGGCACAGACTTCTAAGATGACAATGATGATGATGATGATTATTTTGCCCAAAGGCAAGTAAGTCCCAGAACTCTGACTAGCCCTTATAGTTTTGTAGTTAAAGCACCAGTGTGAACCATGAAACTCTGAAAGCCACCCACCATATACTGTCTATGGGATTATTTTGTCAAAAGGCAGGCAACTCCCAGAATGCTGTCTAACCTCTTTTCTGTTTCTGATATTTAAGAAAGTAATATTAATTACTAATTTTATTTTAATGGGTTCACCACAATATATCCAAGGCATACTGCCTTAAGGGTAGCTGGTCCATTCCACTGGGGTATCAAACAGACAAGGCATACTGATGAGTCCTGGTAGGACGAAACACGTGTCTATGTCTTCTGTTAGCACCCTTTGCAAACTGTGTGAGAGGCCTTTCGGCACCATGCAATTCTGCTTAAAGTTGGACCAGCATAACATTCTGTGGTGATTTGCATATGCAGCCCATGATGCTTTGCATTGTGGGGGCATGTGTGATTTTGTATTTTCTTGAAACTTGGCTTCCCAGCCAAATGCCCTTTGGGGTAACCCTTGCCTCAGTGTTTGTGCACAGAGGTTCTTTGTCTTTTAAATAGTTTTTTATTTTAATGGGTTCACCACAATATATCCAAGGCACGCTGCTTTAAGGGTAGCTGGTCCATTCCACTGGGGTGTCAAACAGATGAGGCATACTGATGAGTCCTGGTAGGATGAAACACATGTCTATGTCTTCTGTTAGCACCCTTTGCAAACTGTGTGAGAGGCCTTTCGGCACCATGCAATTCTGCTTAAAGTTGGACCAGCATAACATTCTGTGGTGATTTGCATATGCAACCCATGATGCTTTGCATTGTGGGGGCATGTGTGATTTTGTATTTTCTTAATTACTAATACTGTGTATAAGCTATTAACAGTAGTGAACCATGAAACTCTGAAAGCCACCCACCACATACTGTCCAAGAGATTTTTTTGTCAAAAGGCAGGCAACTCCCAGAACACTCTCTAATCCCTTTTCTGTTTCTGATATTTAAGAAAGTAATACTAATTACTAATACTGTGCATACATTATTGACAGCAGTGATTTCTATTTCTCAACAGGTATAGGCAATAGTGTGAATGTCTAGTTAAGTAATGAAGAAGAAGCCAGGAACAAAAAAACAGCACTAGGACAGAACAGAGGGCTGCCAGTCAGAGAGAGCCAGTCAGCCTGCTACCACTTCAAGACCGCTACTACCCCCGCTTACTACAATCGGGAAATCCAGAAGTAATCTCCAGCACTGAGATCAATATGGTTAAGGAACATTTACCAAAAATGACTGCTTAGAAAAGAATGAGAAAGTGACTGTGATGACAAGAAAGTCCCAGACCAGATCTCTAATTTGTAAATAATCTCCTTCTGAGTCTGATTTTTTAGAAGGAGATAGTGTGTATAATTGTACTTTGTATAGTTTACTAGTTTTATTTCTCAGTCACGGGCACCACGTGTGTTTTTTTGTTTAGCAGCAAAGACTCTCTCTCAGTATGGAATGCAATGCAAAGCAACATGAGAGAAGAGCACCAGGCAGTTCAAAAGTAATCAACTTGCCACTCTTACTAGTTACTACTACCACTACTAGGAGGGGAAAAATAACAGAGCTAGCAGCATTTATCAATGTGATTATTTATTACATGCATTTAGGTAAATGATCTCCTCAGAATGATAAAGCAACTCTGTGTGTGAGAACAGGGACTTGTCTAGCACAGTTGCTACAAGTACAATGACGTGCTGTACCAGCTGCACCCCTGATGCAGTCCAAAATGCAGGCAAGTCCCAGATCCCTATTTCTTAAACCAGTCTCCTGAGTCTGACTTTTCGTAGAAGGGGTCAGTGGGTTTAGTGTTTGTATATCACCAATTATGTTTAACATAGCAACGGGTCTCGGTATGGAACTCAACAAGAAGTAATATGAAAGAAGAGCACCAGGCAGTCCAAAGTGACCACTTCACCACTGCTACTATCGCTGCTATTAGAGGGGGAAAAACAGAGGTACAGTAGCAGCATGCCTCAAATCAATACTGTTATAACAGAAATAATTATCCTTAGGTGCACTTAGGTAAATGATCTCATCAGACGAGAAAGCAATTGTGTGTGAGATCAAGGACTTGTTTGTCTGCAACAGTTGCTACAAGTACAATGATGACGTGATGTACTATCTGCACCTCCCACCCACCCCCAGGATAACGATGATGTAGTCCAAAGACAGGCAAGTCCTATATCTCTATTTTCTTTTTAAACCGGTCTCCTGAGCTTGACTTTTTGTAGAAGGGGTCAGTGTGCTTGTATGTCACCGGTTATGTTTAGCATAGCAACGGGTCTCGGTATGGAATGCAATATGAAGTAATGTGGAGGAAGAGAAACAGGCAGTCCAAAGTAACCACTTCACCACTGCTACTACCACTACTATCAGGGGGAAAACCAGAGCTAGTAGCAGGGGCGTCATGCAACCAGAAATTTTGGAGGGGCACGAAATCCAAACCTCTCTAGGGAGGTCCGTGGGCATAGCAGTCTTTGTTCAGTCTGTACCTTGATCTGAACTAAATAAAACTGGTTTCCTTTTATAAAATTATTATTCCAAATTTATATGTAATCCACTCAGTTGTGTGCAATACCACTTTGTCATACTGCAAACTGGCTATTTTGCTGTTTCATCAGTTGTATGAACTCTAAGTCATGCTTATTTTAACCATGTATGCATTTGTATCTTTTTATGTATGTAATCTATTCAAAGTGTATTTGTACATACCAAAATGATGTTCTGTAATCTGGCAGTATTGCAACAGTGTACCTACATGTATGTTTTACTCATTCACATTGTATATTTTCTTCATATTCTTCTTTATACCAATCTGTCCCCCAAGCCATACCTGAAAACAAGCCTTGGATCACTGTGCCTTTCCCGGTTACCATCATTTAAATAAATAAATTAATGAAATAAATAAATGATGTGCAGCTTGGAGAGCATAAGAAGGCTAGAGGGACTGTTTCATTTTGTAATCAGATCCCTGACTTCATTGAATTGTTTGCATCAATTAAAAAGCTTCTTGCCAATGTCTGAATATATCTGCAGCACATAACAACCAGCTGCACCCATTCCACCTTTCACTATTTGTAGAGACTAAAGGAAAGGAAAGGAAAGGAAAGGAAAGGAAAGGAAAGCAAGATTAATTTTAATTGTATGGGGACCAGAGAATTTAAAAAACACAAACATAAAAAGTAAAGTTGGAATCAGTGCCCCGATTGGATCCAGCCCTTGGAGTAGGAGGGGTAATATGGCTAGAACATCAATTGCTCCATTTTCCTGCCAATCTACATTACGTATCCTCCCACACACTCCAGAAATTCCCAAATTAAGGTTTATTATTTAGGGCAAAACTTACTAGCAGCACACCACAGGTTTACCATAGGGCTAGTCATTCTTACTACAGCATATAGGAATAGCCCTTTTGGTCTGCCCCACCCCTCATAAACCTGTCAAAGCCAAACCACCAGGTAGCAGTTGCAATGAATATACATTCAGCTGATACATCCTGCTTCCCACCAAAAAAGTCAAACAAATTCATAACATTATTATCCTCAGATAGTCAGACTGATTTATCAGTCCTCAAATTGGAAGGCAGTTACTGATTGGACTGTGGTATGAATTGCTGTGATGTGTGAGGACTGGGAGTTATGCAGCTTGTAACTGCTGCATCGCCATAGCTCCTGCAGATATTTCACACTATTGAGAGGACATGGGCAGGAAAACCAGCTATGCAGGTCTCAACAGGCTGCAACAAAGTGCAACCGTGTCTCCAACAGATTGCAGGCATACTCACGAGAATGAAAACTGGTGCACAGTACCTCCCAGTCAGCAGTCACCAAATTGAGTATCTGGCTCAGAGACATGCAGCCTCTGGCCCTCCTCCTCCCCCTTAAATGATCTTTAATTTTTTTTCTTTAGTTTAATTCAGTGAGAAAAGAATGGCTGAAAAATAAAATCGATGCTTTGTTTCATGTTTGCAAGAGTCTCAGACACCGGCAAACATAAAACAAATGAAGTCCGATTCCATATTGGATTCCTGGCTGACCCATGATGACCTGTCCCAGCCTGTCATCCCATATCCTACACATGATTCCCATCCAATCCTCAAATTAACCAATCCACATATGCTGTGACCATAACTGGTGACCACGTGGGAGGGGACGATGCTGACAAAATAATGTAATAATCATCACTGCAACCTCCCCCTCCTCCCAAGATGTGTGTCACAGTGTCAGATGGGACTGTCAGTGAATTACAAGGCACAGAGCAGGTGGGAGATGATGTAGGAGATTCATTTGGTTCCCAGCTTCATTTCCAGTCCCTTTCTAAGTAAGTTATTTTTATTTTGAAATATATGCCATAATTAATTGGCCTCTTGTTGCATTTGGAGTTTGATCAGTTCACAGTGTCATCCCAGAGTTCCAATTCTGACTGCACCTAATGTTTTCCTCAAGAGGTAAAAAAATAAAAATAATTGTCCCATTTCTTTTTGAGATCTGCAGGCTGCAGTGCAACAAAAAGTGACTTGCTCTCCCCATCAACTCACTCCTACACATCAGATTTAAACCAATGTTTCCGAGGCCCTCCGAGGCATGCTTGATCACCGCTCATAAGGGTAAGGTGTATGAATGGGGTAAGAGGAGGCTCCAATCATTGATAATGATCCACAGTCAGTGGTGAAGCATTTCATAATACATAGCATACTTTAAGATCAGACCTTATTTATGCTAGAAGCCCTCAGGAGAACAGAGCTAAAAACTTGGGCTGAAATTAAGTCATGGGATAGAGGGCTATTATTCAGCTGGACATGACAAAGGCTGAAAGAGAACCATTGACATGGCACCTTTATCAGGTGCCAGTCTTCATGTGAATTATGAATGTTAGACTGTGAATAAAAAAAAATAAATAAGAAAGAGAGAATTAAGCAATATACAATTTCAGATATACAATAGGGGCCGGATATTCAAACTGCGCCCAAAATGTGCGCAATAGCGGGAGCAAGCACAAGTCCATTGAGCACACGTGCAATAGATGTGATATTCAAACATGGAGCAAGACAAATTGCGCAACCAGCCAACGTCTGAATATCGCACAATCTGTGCCATAGCGCAACCAGGAAGGGGAAGCTGAGCAGATACGATGCACTATAGCGCAACAAGGGCAGCCCAGCTGAGCAGTCCAGAGGTGCCATAGCACAAGCAGGGAGCCCCCCAGCAGCAGAGCAATGGAACTGCACAACCAGGGAGGTAGGCAGGGGCCCACCACCCATGCCACAGATGGGCACAGGAACACACTGCAGAACTAACAATGCACCCCACACCCCAAGCACAGCATAAGTGGGGAGGGACGGAATATCCACCGCCCATGGGGACAAGCCAACAAAGCACAGCCGGCCATGTTGCCCCAGTACACCACTGGCAAGCTGAGACTGCCACACAAAGGGGGCAGACCACCCCAGTGTACATCAGCCCCCTCTTGTGCACAGCACACCCTGCACTGTGACCCCAAGACACCACCCATGAGCAGTGACCATCACTGCAGGAATCCCCATGCATCCCCCCGTCACACTGCAACCTTGTGTACCACAGAACCATACAAGCCAGACCCACCATGAGCACCCAGCAGTGGGTGGCAGCACATGGCAATACATAGAAAAATAGAAACATAGACTTTTATGGCAGATAAGGACCGCTTGGCCCATCTAGTCTGCCCATTTTCCTACCTACAGGATAGGCTGTAGATCCTAGTTAACCAACAGCCTATTTCTTCCTACCCCCCACAAGAATTGCCTTATGTCTGTCCCATGCATTCTTGAATTATCCCACAGTTTTAGACCCCACAACCTCCTCAGGAAGGCTGTTCCATGCATCCACTACCCTCTCTGTGACAAATTACTTCCTCACATTGCCCCTGAACCGCCCTCCCTCTATCTTTAAATTGTGTCCCCTTGTTCTTGCAAGTCTCTTTTTCTGAAAGATGCTACCCCCTTGGACTTTGTTGATTCCACTGAGGTACTTAAAAGTTTCTATCATGTCCCCCCTCTCCCTTCTTTCCTCAAGGGTATACATATTAAGCTCCCTTAGTCTCTCCTCATACGGCTTCTCCTGCAGACCCTGGACCATTTTAGTTGCCCTCCTCTGGACTACATCTATCCTGTCTATGTCCTTGTGGAGATGGGGTCTCCAGAACTGGACACACTACTCCAGATGGGGTCTCACCAACTGTCTGTACAGAGGGATAAAAACTTCCTGTTTTCTGCTGCTGATGCCTCTCCCTATACATCCCAGTATACCCCCAGTCCTCCCTACTGCCTTCTCACATTGCTTGCTAACCTTAAGGTCATCTGATATGATTACCCCAGGTCCCTTTCCTTTTTGTTGTTGTTACTACCTCCCCACCCATTGTGTATTCTTCCCTGGGTTCTTGTTTCCAGGTGCATTATTTTGCACTTCTTGCATTGAATCCTAGCTGCCATACTTGACCATTCCTCCAACCTTGCCAAGTCCCTTTTCATCCTTTTCCACGCCTCCTTGTGTATCAACCCTGTTGCAGAGCTTTGTGTCATCTGTAAAAGGCATACTTTTCCTTCCAGTCCCTCTGCAATGTCACTGATGAAGACATTAAAAAGGACTGCACCCAATACTGAACACTGTGGTACCCCACTAGTAACCTCTCTTTCTTCAGAGTGGACTCCATTTACAATTACCTTCTGTGTCCTGTTCTGCAGCCAATGTTTTACCCAGGCTACCACCCAGGACCCACTCCCAGGCTGGTTAATTTGACTATTAATCTTTTGTGTGGGACTGTGTCAAATGCCTTGCTAAAGTCTAGGTAGACCATGTCCACAGCCCCTCCCTGGTCTACTACTTTGGTCACCCAGTCAAAGAAATCTATTAGATTCGTCTGACATGACCTTCCGCTAGAATCCATGCTGCCTTGGGTCCTGTGCTCCACTGGCCTCTAGGTACTCAACTATTCTTTCCTTCAGAAGTGACTCCATCACTTTCCCTACCACAGAGGTCAGACTGACAGGTCTGTAGTTTCCTGCGTCTGTCTTGGTCCCACCTTTGTGAAGGGGAATCACATCCGCCTTCATCCAGTCCTCGGGTACCACACCATCCTCCCATGATTTATTAAAAAGGGTAGCCAGTGGTTTCACTAGTTCCTCCCTTAATTCTTTTAAAATTCTGGGGTGAATTCCATCAGGACCCATTGCTTTGTCCACCTTCAGTTTTAGGAGTTCTTGCAGAACCCTTTCTTCTGTGAAAGGACTTGGATCGACCCCCTATCAAGAGTGCTTCTGTTAATTGGATTAGGCACTTCCCCTCCTCTTTGTGAATACTGAGCAGAAATATTCGTTCAGTATCCCTGATTTTCACTGTCCCCTCTACCCACCCACCGTCTCATTCTATTCAGCCTCACTATCCCTCCTTTGTCTTTTCTACTCCGCTGATGTACCTATAAAGGTTTTATCCCCTTCTTAACTGAGTTGGCTATCTTTTCCTCAGTTTGGGCCTTTGCTATTTTGACTTCCTCCTGCTTCCTTATGCCTTAACTGGTACAGCTTCTGTCCTGCTCCTTCTGTGTTTCCTTATACTTCCAGAATGCTATCTTTTTCTTCCTGACTTTCACAGCCACCTCTTTTGAGAACCATAGTGGCTTTTTCTTTCATTTTGATTTGTTTATTTGCTTCACACAAAGGCTTGTTGCCTCTGTGATGACAGTTTTGATGATTCCCCATTGTTGCTCCACACCTCCTTCTAGCCTGTTTGCTAGTGCTTTTCTGAGGCACTCTCCCATCTTGCCAAAGTCAGCTCTCCTAAAGTCCATTACCCTCACTTTTGTATGGCTTGACTCTGTAGCCGAGTTTAACGTGAACCACACTGTTTGATGGTCACTTGTCCCCAGATGGCAACCCACTTCTAGATCTGAGATACTCTCACTGTCCCAGTTTGAGAGTACGAGGTCTATGATTGCTCCCTCACGAGTGGGTTCTGAAACTAGCTGTCTAATGCCTGCCACCGGTAGGGCATCAAGAATGGCCCTGCTCTTGGATGTGGCTGCAGCAAATGTGCTCCAGTTAACGTCTGGCATATTCAGGTCTCCCATCAATAGTATCTCCCCTTTCTCTGCCATTCTAAGAATGCCTTCTATCATATCCTTGTCCATTCCCTTCCCCTGACATGGGGGTCTGTACACAACCCCTGTGCGGATTGTGGTGCCCTTTCCAGTCTCCAAGGTGACCCACAGTGCCTCCTCTCCTCCCTGTTTACTCTTTTGTTCAGTTGCTTTTATCCCTTCCTTTACATAGAGAGCTATTCCTCCCCTTCTTCTCCCCTGCCTGTCTCTCCTGTAGGTTATGTACCCTGGTATGTTAACATCCCAGTCATAGTTCTCTGTGTACCATGTTTCTGTGACTGCTACGATATCCAGGCATCCCTCTTCCATCAAGGCCACCAACTCAGGGAGCTTGGTACTCATTACCCTCCATTTCCTGATGGCCTTACTCCCTTTTGCCCCATCCCTGTCCTTCTTGCCTTTGTCACTTTCTCCATTTACCCCTGCCCTTCTCCCTATCGACACCTCTATGTTGGTGTTTGCCGCACTTACTACCTTGATTATTTGAGGGGGGATAGGATTTTTCTGCTCCTTTCCAGTGCCTCCCCTCTTGGCTAGTTTAAAAGCTTGCCAATGAAGCATTTAAACCTATCACCTAGGATCCTGGTTCCCCTCCCAGACAGATGCAGCCCATCATGCCAGTATAGGCTTGCATCACTCCAGGTGGACCCCCAGTCCCCAATGAAGCCAAAACCCTGAGCTCCACACCAGTTTTTCAACCATTGATTGAATCCCATGGTGTGGAACACCCTAGCCTCTCCTATGCCATAGATGGGCAGCACCTCCGAGAAGGTTACCGTGCGTGCTACTTGACTAAATCCCCTCCCCAATTCCACAAATTCTTCCTGCACTTCTCTAATCCCTTTCTTAGCCAGGACATTTGTCCCTAGGTGGACAATGACATCCAGCTCCCTTCCCTGGGCAGCTGCTCTGGCAATCCTGAGGATTCGCTCCCTGTCCCTCCAAGCCATGGCGCCAGGCAGGCACCTTACCTCCCTCTCCCCTTCCTCCCCCAGTTCTACCTTCCTAACAATGGAGTCCCCCACCAGGAGTTGTTTCCTTCCCCTGCAGGGTCCCCTGCCACCCTCCTGTGGGTCTCTTTTGTGGAGGTTCTCAGCATCCTCATTGGTCTCCACGGTGGGTGCCTCCATAGAGGAACCACACTTTGCCAGAATGGCATAGGAATTGTGGAGAGGTACAACTGGAGGGATGTGCCTCTGTTCCACCACCCTTACCCTCCCTGAGCCCACTGTGGTCCAACCTCCTCTTTCTTGGCAACCTCTGAGGCAACGGCAGTGGCACTGGTGGTCCCTGGATGGAAGAGGAGGTCCCACAAATCCTGGTCAACTCAGCCTGGAGATGAGCAACCTCCTCCCTCAGCCCAGAGAGGTGCCTGCAGATGGGACAACACCGCATCCTCCAGAACATCTCCCGGAAGACTGCTGCTCCACAGCCACTGCACTGCACCACTCCAATCATGTCTTATTTCTGGCCCCTTAACTGTTTTCAGTCCTTACTCTTTCCTCTGTTTTTTTTTCTCTCTCTCTCTCTCTCTCTCCTTACTTTCTGCCTGTGTGCCCTTTAAGCTCCTGATTGTCCTGTTCTGAGACAAGAATATCCTGTATTTCTCAGTGGACCACTTTCTTGCTCAGAGGCAGACCTCCAGCAGCTAGAGGGGGCCGGAGAGCTACTCCTGCCCTTCTAGGATGGTGGGTCTTTGGTGGTTCTTTGATCACTCACTTCCTGCTCCCAAACAGGAAGTTCCTGTTGTCAGTCAAATCCTGTGCCTATAAAAATAGAACTAGCTTTGGGTGGAGGGGAAGGAAGGAGAGCAATATAGTCCCAGCAGTGAAGTCCAGTCACACAGCAGTCCTTTCTCCTGTTGTCTTCTGCCAAGATATTAGCAGAATCTTTCTAAGGTAGTCTTTAAATCTAGCTTCCTTCTAGCTAAGCCACTTCCCCAACTTACTAGATCTTTCTACCAGTAATTTAAACCTCACAGCAGTTAAGTCCTTTCAATCACCTGATATTTACACCTATAACTGTTCAGATACCCATTCAGTTCTGTTAACCCAGACTGAAAGCCACTCCCACACCAGAGACACCTCCCCACGCACACACACACATACCCATGACAATACCACCCCAGATGCCATGCACACCACTGCAACTGAGCACCTATAGCCAGCTGCAAATCAGAGACCACCACAGTATTCATATCAAAATATATATTTCTATTTAATATAACAACAATAACAATAGGAACAACCATAACTATATACAAATACACAATACAGGGGTGGGGGTACGGGTACAAGGTAGGGGTGGGTAAGGGGCAGGGGTGAACAACTGGGAGAGGGAAGGCAGGGTGTGATGGATGGGTAAAGGGGGGAGGTGATGGGCAGCTGCTGCCTGCTAGCCCACTCTCCATCCACCTGGTGCTGGTCCCGGGGCCTCCTCCTGCGCCTAACACCATGTTGACGCAGGTCCCGCGGGATGGCAAGGGAATCCATGGCCATCTGTATGAGCTGCTGAACTGATCACTCAATTCACCGCAGGATCCGGACACCTAGTACCAAGGATCAGAGTCAACGGCTGTGACTGTCCATATCCCTGAAGCCCACCCATCATACATGGCATACAGTCAAGTGCCCCGCTCCTGTGATGGACTGCACCCACCCACAGTGACCGTGCACAAGACATACCCAACCAGGCAGCAACAGCCATGTGTGCCACTGCACACACACACACTGTCCATGTCCAGAACAGCACAACCAAGGCTGTACAGTGATGTGGCTACGCGGTGGTAAGGCAGTGCCACAGCCATGTGCCCAGTGCACACATGGACCACCATTGATGCACTCCCAGACATGCAGTGCCACTGGACAGTGCTGACTGTCACATGTTGCATGCATGGCAGTGTTGTCCATGGATGGTGGCCATGCCCTGACCCCCCCACACCGCATGCAGTAGCATTCATGATGTCATGTCACTCACCCTCATCATGCTGCTACTGCTGCTGCTGCTATCGTGGTTCATCACCACCACCACCAACACCATGCACAGCCACCACTGCCACCTCTTGCTGCACCTCAGCCTGGGCCCTCCTCCACTCCGCCATGCCTGTGGGAAACAAAAGGTGAGAAGCACAACAGTGAAATCCCAAAGCAAACATCCCCCTGCCCCAATGAGTGTGCCCGCCCACCCAGCCAGACCCATACATCACATATCCTGTAAACACTGCCACAGCCAACCATAGACCAACCCTCCCTCATGTGCTGGACACAATAGACAGTGTTACCCATACGGACCATGCAGGTCCATAGACGGCTCACCCACCTGGTCAAGGCACCACGCCCCTCCTGGCACGTGACCGAGGAAGTGCCAGTAGTGCCGGCTTCCTCCTCCGCAGGTCCCCGTACCGGTGCCTGCACTGCTCTGCGGATCTCCACCTGCCAGTGGCCTCCTCAAGGGCAGTGGCCACCTGCTGCCACACATGGATCCTAGCCATGTTGAGGGGTTCATCCCCAAATAGTGGGCCATGGTGAGGCTCCACTATGACCACCAGGTTTGCCAGTTCGAGTGAACTCCATTGGGTGGCTCTTCTGCATGCCATCCCTGCATGTATAGTAGGCAATATGGCACTCTGCAACACGGCAACCCCTCATAGAATTGTTGCGCAATACAACTCCGCTATTCCCTATTGCGCTGTTGATATAGTGCCACCAGTCCCTATCGCTCTGTTACCAAACAGAGCGATAGGGCATCAGACATGCCATACGTACAGCACCAAGGGGGCAAAGGTCGGGCACAGGGTCATGGGTCTCTGGCGCAAGGCCATGCACAGCGCCATTGGACATCTATGCATCCAGCGTGATTGGTCGCCTGTGTGCCATTGCCACAGTGGACTATTATGCAGTTGTGCCACAGCACCATGTAGTGACAGTCGCTGTAGCGCCACTGGCACAATGGTGGCTGTGTCCTGAATTGCATATCGTGCACAGCACATCATCAGCGTGGCAGACACCTGCATAAGCTACCTGGGCATGTGTAGTGCGGCGTACTATGCAGTCACAGAACTGCCCCATTGGCTCAGCCAGTTCAACCGTATTGCGCAAAGCGCAACAGCGTGACATTCAGCCGTCATATGCAAATCATCCAATCAGCCATTCAATGGCACAGCGGCGCGATTTGCATCTCATTAAAGTTGCTCCTGTTCTAATTTGCATGCATTGTGCTATAAATATGTGACACTGTTCTGTAGTGGTCATATTCGGTTACTGCAGTTGATAAGTGAGTTGCATGCATTGTGCTGTTCTGGACCATGGCCTCAGAGAATTGCTGTGTACTGCACAGTCACAGGTGATGTCTCTCACCCATACAGGCTGTGAAATGACCGAGCAAGGACTGGGTGAGGAGGATGATGGTGGGTGGAAGAGGAGGCCCAGCTTTACGAAGGCTGAGATGGAGGCACTGTTCGAGGCCTACCTGGATGAGGAGCCACTTCTCAGTGGATGGCGGGGCACCCCTCAGGCCCGTGCTGCTGCATGGGAGGGGGTGGCATGTGACGTCAACCTGCACAGCAGCCACCAGCGCTCTGTGCAGGAGTGTAAAAAGAAGATGGGGACCAACAGGAGGAGGGTGAAGGAGAAGGTTGCAGCCATCAGGGCGACACGTGCTGCAACAGGCGGGGGACAGCTGGAGGTGGTGCAGCTGACTCCGGCAGAGGACATGCTTGCTGCAAGCATGCAGCGCAGTGCCATTGAGGGTGTTCCTGGAGGTGGCTTCCAGACAGGTGGTAGCCCATCACTGCATGGTATGTCATGGTCGGGGGAAAAGGTAGTTCACATGCACTAATGTGTCCTTCCTTTCTGTTACAGATCCTGTGCATCTGCAGGGGTCAGCAGTGGAGGGCCTGTCCACTGTGGACAGTCATCCGGAGTTGGGAGAGGGACCATCCACCTCTGCAGATTGCAGGTATGCACTGCACCAGTGTGCACACCTGACTACCTTCACTGATGTTGAGACAGGTGTGGGGAGTGCCCTTCCTGTGTCTCAGCGGTCTGGCATGCAAGCATGCCAGCATGCTGCAGCTGTGGCTGTGGCACAGACCTGCACCATTGATGATGCACCAACCACTATGGGCATTGACATGTGTGTGTCACAGAATGGACACACAGCAGGATAGCTCACGCCCGTGGACCTAGCTGGTTCCATGTGTGCCAGCATGTCAGCACAGTCCCAGGCTGTGCCTGTCAGCACTGGTGGGGCAGCACCGGTGGCTGTGCAGGTCACTGGTACTGTTGCGGCCACAGCAGTGGAACCACTGATCCCGTGGGCACAGCAGGTGGAGGGGCAGCAGCAGCAGTCACCCACCGGGACTGGGGGTACAGGGCTCAGCAGTGATGTAGGTGCACCACCTGTGGACATGCCCATATCTGGTCTGGGTGAGCAGTGCTCACCCTCAAGGGATGCTATAAATCAAGCCCTTCCATACCCTGAGGGACAGGTTGCAGATGTGGCAGACAACCTCTTTGTTGAGCACACCCATCTGCTGCAGGCATCAGTACAGCAGCAGATGCGGGTTGCAACATCCATGGAGGCACTGTGTGTGGCTCTGCAGTGGCACAGCAGGGACACCGAGAGGATCCTGTCCCAGATTGACCATTTGCGTGTGGATGTGACCGCTGCCATCGACAGGCTGACACAGCCAGTGGTCGGTGTCGTGGCCACATTGGGCACACAGTCAAGTGCCCCTGTGCCACTCACACCGCACAGTATGCTATCCACTCCCCATTCCTGGCATTGTGTGACACCCACCCTGTCGACGCTGGGTTCAGCTGTGGGCATCCCGAGCACCCCTGGTGCAGGTATGTTCGGTATGCTGCAGACTCCTGTGCGGGCAAGGTCACGTTCATGCAGTGGGAACCCTGGTGGTCCATCGGTGCCACCCCATGTGGCCCATGCTCAGCCTGCCAGTGCTGCTGGGTCTCAGCAGGGCTGCCCATGCATCCAAGGTGGCCGTGGCACTGTGCCGCATGACTGAGCTGTCTCCCAGTGTGGGCCTTGTCTGGTGCTGCCCTGTGTGCAATGTGTGTTTCAGTTGGCAGTGCACCAGTGGGTGCCCTGCCCTACACGCAGACACACGGACCTCCTGCACACCCTCCCGACTGCTGTCCACAGGTACATGTGCATGATGATGTCTGCATTGCATTGTACACCAAAGTGCAAAGGTGCCCAGCATCTGACACACGTACATGTAAAGGTGGTGGTGGTGGTCTGTGGACGTGTGTGTTTTTAGTGTCTGTGTTACTGCTCTGTTGTGCACCTGACCCCTGTGCACTTTGTGTCTGTTGTGTGTGTGTGTTTGTGTGTGTGTCTGTCCATGTGGCATGTTACTGTTCACCCCTCCCTGGTTGTATGTGTGTGCTTCTGTGCCCTGCCACTTCCCTTGCCATAATGCACCCCTGGTGTGTTTCTCTGTGTGTATGTGGGTTGTGCCCTAGCCACTGTTGGTTACACATGGCCCCATGACTTACCTGTGTTGCGCAAAGTGCTCCTCTTTGATGGTGTCCCAGTGCAGCTGGGCCAACCGGATCAGTTGGGGGTCACGCCATCCAAGGGGAGGCTGCTCATCCCCATCATCACTGGTGTCACCAGTGTCCCCATCGCTGTCCCCCTCCTCGACCTGAATGGCTATCCTACAGTCTTTGGCCATGTTGTACAGGATACAACAGGCCAGGAATATCCCACAGGCCTTTGAGGGGCTATACTGTAGGGCACCGCCGGAGGTGTCTAGGCATCGGAAGCATGCCTTCAGCATCCCAAACACCTGATCAATGATGTTGCGTGTGGCGACGTGTGCCTCATTGAAGCATTGCTGCAATGGGGTCGTGGGCCGCTGGTAGGGTGTGAGCAGCCAGGGACAGAGTGAGTATCCACTGTCACCTGTGTGGAGATAGTGGAGGTTAGTGTCTTGTTCAGGCTCATATTGCCCCTAATCCTGTGTGCCACACCTGTGGCACCTGTGGCTTACCCACCTTTGCCCCCGATTTGCCAATCCTACATGCATACTCACCCACTAGATGTCCTGTGGGGATGTCCCCACTCTCGAATCAATGGCACAGTGCTGATTGGTACCATATGAATGAATCGTGTGCTCCACCAGGGTGCGTGGCACAGACACTGATGATGCGCCCACTGGCATCACACACCACCTGGCAGTTGACACTGGAAAATCCCTTCCGATTCTGATAGGCAGCCCCATTGGGGCCAGGTGGCATGCGAATGGCCACATGGGTGCAGTCTATTGCCCCTAGCACGCCAGGCATACGTGCTACCCTGTGGAACTCCTGTATGTTTGCTGTATGCTCTGCCGCGGTGCCGGGGGGAAATGGATGTACTCCACAGCATGTGGCAGCAGTGCGCAGAGGAATTGGGTGAGGATGCGTGATGTGGCTGACTGTGTTATGCCTGTGGTGTCCCCTGTTGGTCTCTGGAAGGTACCCATGGTGAGCAAGCACATGCAGTCTGTTACCTTTGTCTCCACTGACAGAGCGTGACTCCGTCATGAGGGTGCCTGCATCACATCACTGCACAGCTCACAGAGCCGCCTCAGTATTGCCCTGCTCAGGTGGTACCGGCCCACAATCTCTACATCTGAATAGAGCTCAAAGCTGATGCGGGCTCGGTACTGCCTGTTGGGGGCATACCGCCGACGAGACCTTCCACTGCCACATCCCCCTGCAGCATGCCTTCTCACCCCCCCTCATTATGGCTTCCATGTGGAATCTGGCACTGTCCATGTCCCTGGCTTGTGTTCCCCCCCTGGCTGTTGTTGCTGTGTTACCCCCACTGTCCTGACTGCTATCTCCACTGCACCGGGTGCACCTACTGGCCTCTGCACTCTGTGGCCCCACACACCTTCCCTTGCCCCTCTTCTGTCCTGCGTTCTCCCTGGCCTGCACTGTTTGTCACTCTGGCCTTCTCTGTCTCCCTGCCTCATGTGGCTTCCCTGTAGCATTCTTGCGCCTCTTCCTTGAGCCTTTTTATTTTGGCTCATTTCCGCTATGGCGCAACTTCTGCCTGATCCACTGTTGCGCATTGCACAAGCCTTTGAATATTGCATTGCGCACTTTATGCATGGTTCCATCCCCTTCGGTTGCACATACCTTCATTAGCATTGCGCTGTTGCTCAGCATGTTTTCTGTGGCACAACTGCCTCCTGCTGAGTATCGCAGAATAGCGCAATTTCAGATTTGTGCTGGCTCAACCCTATTGCGCATGGCGCAACCCTTTTGAACATCCCAATATGTCAACATATTACAGGAAACAGCGTTCGGGATTCAAAATCTGATACAGCAAGTTGCTGATGGGTGATGGGAGATACGATATCAGAGAGCAGCAGAGTGAGATCTTGGCAGAAATTCCTTATTTTATTAATTCATTCAACTTCCTACCTTGTCTTGCCTAATGCAGGCCCTATTGCTGCTCCATAATCCTGGCACTCCTTTGCTGTGATGTCTTGGCCTGGGGACAGACTGCAGAGATTGCATGGAACCAATGGCATCTTCCACCCCCCAGCCCCCTGGGCCCCATCCTTCCTTGGTCAGGTGAGCAGCCAGCAGCAGCTCTTAAAAAATCCAATGACCCTCCTACTTGTTTTCCTTTTCCAGAGTATTTTATTCTTTTTTACTTCCCTCACAGAGGCTGACTAGAAGATGTTTGCTGAGCAGGAGCCTAGGTTTAAATCTGGTTCACTCAGCCTCTGAGAGGGAGATGGAGATTCTTTCTTGGACTCTCTCTCATTCACAACAGCCACTTAAAAAAATCTCAACCTTCTAGCTTTGAGTAACGGTAACCGACAAGTTGTTCCTTGGATTGTGACTGTGTCTGACTCCTCAAGTGCACAGTAGACATGGTGCTGGAAAATGCACTTGTTTGCCACATGGCATGTCATTGCAGTGTCAGTGGCTCAGTAGGTAGCACACTCGCCTCTGAGGCCGGGAGATCAGAGGGCCATGGGTTCAGTTCCCACATCTGGCACTTGGGTTAATATCGTAGTACTGACACTGTAGTGCAGCATGAGAGGGGTGCTGCACTTCTGAGGTGCCGTCTTTTGGATGAGATGTTAAACCGAGGTCCCATCTACCTGGATTGGTGGTAGTTCAGGTGGATGTTAAAGATCCCATGGCACTTATCGAAAAGAGTAGGGGAATTTCCCCAGTGTCCTGGCCAAATTTCCCTCATTCACTAAAAATACCACCAACAGCTTAATCTGGTTCAAGGTCAGTTGGCTTTCATATGTATCCCCTCCCCCCCGGGTCGTGCCTGAAAATAGGCAGGATTTGTCTAGTGCACTTACCCGGTCAACAAAAAACTAAATAAAAAAAATAAAATAAAAATTGAGGCTATTTCACTGTGCGACTGGACAGGCTGACTGACAGCACAAATCAGGGAAGTGATTGGTGGAAACTGTATTGCAGACTACCAATCACTTCTAAAACTGCAGCCAGTTAGCATATATGATTATGTTTTTGAAGTTGCAGTTGAGTAACAAGCCCCCCCCCCACACACACAACACACATACAAATGACTTCAAAAAAACACATTGTTTTGAACCATGGGATTGTGTAAAATAAAATAAAAATAACAATATGTAATTTTTAATGTTTGATCAGATCTGGGGGGGGGGGCACATGCCCCCTTTAGCTCCATGGACATGGTGCCACTGGCTAGCAGCATGTAACAAATCAATATGGTTATATAAGAAATAATAATTCTTAGGTGCATTTAGGCAAATGTTCTCATCAGAATGAGAAAGTATTGTGTGTGAGATCAGGGACTTTCGCCACAGCTACTACCAGTACAATGACAACGTGATGTACTGGCTGCATCTCCCACCCACCCACCCACCCCCAGGATGATGATAATGTGGTCCAAAAGAAGGCAAGTCCCAGATCTCTATTCTTAGTTTTAACCAGTCCAGTCTGGAAATTTAAAACTGATGTGTCACTCCACAGATGCAGCACAGGTACTGCTGTCAGTGTCATCTTTTTCAAGATTAGCATCACATATATGGCCAAAGTTTGGCAAGTTAATCTTGAAGAATATTAGTTTCTCCACATTGTCTGGTGTTAACCTTGTTCACTTATTGTTCACAACAACCTCAGCAGAGCCAAATCAATGTTCAGAATGGACACTGGAGGGTGGATATCCAATATACTTACAAGCCAGGATAGCCAGATTTGGCCAGCATGACAAGTAAAATGAGTGGAATAACTTGGCTAAGGGATGCCTTTTCTGTACCGGACTCTTTGTAACACTTACAAATGGTTTCAGAATGTAGCAAAACTATTTCAGCAGAGACCATTGAGTAGCATGGAGTACAATGCCCTTCTTGATATCACTGCATTATATACTCAGTGATAGCTACCTTTTGTTCAAGGATGCGTTCAATCATAAAGTAAGTTGAATTCCACTTTGTTGGTAAATCCTGAACAAACTGGAGATGAGGAAGACCTGTATCCTTCTGGGTATCAGCAAAGATGTTATAGGCTTTTACTGAATGGTGGAAGTGGCCACACACTTTGCACATTGTACTCACAGTATTTGATACTTGCCAGTCATTATCCAGGAAGCTTTGAGCAATTAGGTTAAGACAATGTGCAAAGCAGCGTATATGTACGTAATGTACTTGGCATCGTGAAGTGCTTTTTTTAATATTTGAACTATTGTCTGCAACAAAAAAAATCAACAACTTTCAAACCCTGAACTATGGCCTGCAACAAAAAAATGACAACTTTCAAGCCCTGTGAGGTGATCCAAGCAGTAAACAGTTATTCTAGTTCTTGCTGAACATGCTGTGCTGTGTGTGTGAGTGTCTTGAAAGTGGCATACATGGAGAACTGCCATTTTCTGAAATGTGACAAGTTTTCTTGAGCTCTGAGAGATAATAGTGGTAGTACTAGTACTAGTTGAAGTGGTAGCAGACAGACTAGTATGTGAGGATGATGATGAGTTAATTAAGATTAAACTGTTATCATCCAATAATGGTCCAGTACATCTACCTAATTTATTTTTCTTAGGTAAAGATAGATGGTCCCTGTTTTATCCAGGACAACCTAAAGCTTGTTTGTAATGTGGGGCCCATTCTCATTCTGATTCTGCTTGTGATATTATACTCTGCAACCATTTTGAATATGGACATATGTCATCTAATTGTTTAAATCTTCTTAGATGTAATTTATGTGAAAAAACTGAACATGCTTATGGGAATTTCCCATGGACATCACATACCAGAGTTGATTGTCCTTCCAATGAGGTCCTTATAAACATGGCGCAACAAGCCCAGGCATACAAGCAGAGGAGACACTAAAAGACCCTGTGATAGTAGAAACCATAGATAAGGACATAAGGCCCTCTACCAGTAAGGCAGCCCTACAGCTCCCCATTTTGCTTCCTGAGGAAAATATGGAAGTTAGCCCAAGGAAAGAGGGAATAGGAGAAGAATTAGGTAACCCCCAACAGAATAAGGACCTTATTACTAAAGATACTATGCCTCCCCCCCACCACCGCTTCTGATGCTGAAACCCCCTTTTCAACAATAAGTTCAAAAAAGGTCTAGGCCTGGTGCTGTTGGTAAAACAGAGGATCTTGCTAGGAATGAAGGGTATAAAGGAAAAGGGAACACCCATTCCACCTCATAGACAACAGAGAACAGATTTACTTCATTACCACTAGAAAAAAACTGGGGGAGCTCAGAAAATGAATACTCGGACACCTCTTCTGTTGCTTCCACCACTACTGAAGACACTGAAGACAGGAAGAAAGAGGATTCTATAGCCAAACAATAGGCATAGAAAGAGTTCTAGATCCTTTTAAGTGGGTCTGCATGGTATAGATATTCTAACCACATTCATGCACTCTTTAACCATATCAACAATTAACATTAATAGCATTAAAAATAGGAAAAAGAGAAGTGTGTTTTTCTCTCATTACGTCAGTTCTCTTCTGATATTTGGTGCCTTCAAGATACCAGACTCAAAACCTTTCAGGAGCTTTGGCAAGCCTCAAATAGCTGGATGGATGGTCCTTCATTCTGGTCAGTAGGAGAGGATAGTTGTGATTGGGTGGGTATTCTTTTTTCTCAACCAGGGATATCAGTTTCCAGATTATTGGATATTTTTCCAGGATGAGCTCTTATGCTAGATTTTAATTATAGCCAGTAAAGGTTCCACTTAATAACAATTTATGCCCCATAGACCAAAGCCCAGAGAACCTCCCTTCTTAAAGAAATCCAACTTTTTTTACACACATCTAGATTTGTGTTATGGGCTGAGGATTTTAATTGTGGAACAAAAAAATCAGATAGAGGACTTAAAACTCAAAAATTATTTTGTGATTCCTTAGCACTATACAATATTGTAACCTTAGCTAATTTGGCAGACTCCTATAGAATATGCCATTCAACAGCAGGGCATTTAAAGGTACCCTCTCTACCAGAATTTATTTTGTGTTCATATCTAAAATCCTTAAAGTAAACAAAGTGACAGCCCATGCATGGACATTTTCAGATCATAAGTCCTTTACAGTACAGATAAATTGAAAAACTTCACCTAGATGTAAAGGAAATAACTGGTGTCTTAATGAATCCCTTTTAGATTACCCTAGTATCAGAAAATCCTGGGTTAAAGACTGGAAAGCAAAGTTGTCATTCATAGCATGTTATGAAGACTTCTCACAGTGGTGGGAGGAAACAAAAAAATATTGGAGAAGTTTCTTTCAAAATAAATCTAAAATTAGTGCAAACAGAGAATATACTGATTATTTACAATTGAGAGGTCAATTCCAGACACTAATATTTCTTTCAGAAATACAGAAGAAAGATTATAGTTCACAGATAAAGATTTTAAAACAAAAAATGAGTGCTGTACAATATAATCGAGCAAAATCTTTAGAGCAGGCACTGAGATTTAGCACTAATTTGAGAAAAGGGTCATTGGACTGGTTTAAAAAACATAAAGAGAGGGTATCACATAGAGTTATCATTAGCTTAAAAAATCCCATGGGACAGTCAAGCAGCTCCCTGGAAGTTATGCCAAAAATAGTGGAAGATCATGTGGAAGGTTCCTTTGGTACTTGTCCCACCATAAGTTCCAACAGGAACTTCTTTATGCAGCTTAATTTGCCCCAAATGAGGGACTCAGATATTTAGGAACTAATTAAAAAAACCTCTTTGGAGGAGGTACAGCAGGCTATTGTTTGTGAAAAGATGCAGCACCAGGGTCAGATGGTTTCAAGGTAGGGATATACAAAATGTTTAGTGATTTTCTGGCACCTGTATTAGTCTTATTATTCAACTATATGTTGTCACATAATAAGTTAGCCCCTTCTATGCATGAATCAATACTAATTTTATTATATAAAAAGAGGACAATGGAATATTGAATAATTGGAGACCCCTGAGACTTTTGAATACTGATTTGAAACTTCTAAGTAAAATACTTCTAACCAGGCTCAATAAAGTTGCAGAGGAATTAATACACCCAGCACAGACATGTGGGGTTCCAAATCAACATCAACAAGATAATTTAATTCTGTTAAAGTGAATTATTTTTTAGAGGAGAAAAAAATATAGTGCAGGAGTATGTACTTCATTTAGATCAAGAAAAGGCCTTTGATCAAATAGCCCACTCCTTTTTATTTACCCCATTAAGAGCATATGAGATCCCTGAAGATTTAATAAAATGGTTGGAAGTACTATATAGGAATGCTGTTCTAACACCAAATATAAATGGATGGTGGGGGAAAATAATTAGAGTTAGGAGAAGAGTATGACAAGAGTGCCCCCTCAGTCCCCTATTATATGTTTTTGGCATTGATGTTCTGCTCAGGTATGTTTCAAGTAAATATTAGAGGTTTACTACTCATACTGAATGGTGATCCAATTAAAATTTTGGGATATGCAGATGACAGTTAAGCTTGCCAATTAAAGGGCAAGTCAGGATGTCCTAGGCCCCACCCAGAAATCAATGTACAAAGCCTGGGGCTAGGGGGGAGGGAGGGGAGCCAGTGAAATCACAAGGCAGGGGTAGGGACACGGTTGGGCATCAGATGACAAGGAGTCCAGGGGCCTGGGAGATTGGCCGGGGAGGGGCCAACAGGCTCTTGACTGGGGTCCTAATGGATTATTTAAGGGCAGCTGTGAGGCAGTTAGCCCTCTTTTGCTAGGATTTTTTTAACAGTTTCAGCATATTCAATGCTGAACAAGGTAAGGCACAATCTGTTTAACTAGGCCACTACAGACCATGTGGTGGTAGCACGCCTAGTCCCAGTGAAAATTGTGTGGTATTTAAAAGGCCCAGCCATGCAGATACACGATTGGTTTTAAGAAGTTTGTTAGCAACTGCTGTGATTTTGTTGCTTTAAGGAATTGTTTTTCAGTATTTGTGTGAGAAAGAATGTAGCAACTGTAGTGTTTTGTTTGCTTAATCCAGCCAGAGGCTAGAACATGGCCTGACTGCAGGCTGTAGGGGTCAGTTTTAATACAGAATGGAATTTTTGTGGTTTAAGATATGTATTTCTAAGAATTGTTTAAAAAAAAAGATACACTGTAAGATTAGCCACTGCTTGCTAGCTGTTGTTAAAAAAAAGGTGATTTAAGAATTTATGGTTGGCTGATTAATATGTTAAAGCAGACATTGCAAACAGACAAATTACAGGCTGGTTTGGTGAGAGGTTTTTGTCTTGGCCTGTAGGTCGCATGGCCGACCATATGGAATTTAAGGCCTAGTATTCTGTTTCGGGCAGCCAGCAGAGTCATTTTGTGAGGGAGTTTTGCTAGAGCAAGGTACAGCCAGTTTTTAATACAGAATTAACTTTTCATGGTTTAAGGTATTTATTTCAAAGATTTGTAAAAAAAAAAGTGCTGGAAGATTAGCCACCGTTTGCTAGCTGTTGTTAAAAAAACAAGTGATTTAAGAATTTATATTTTGCTGATTAATAGGTTAAAGTAGGCATTGGAGACAGACAAATGACACGTGGGTTTGCTGAGAGGTTTTGTCTTGCCTGGTGGAGACTAGAAAGTAAATTATTTAAAGGGTTAGTAAAGATAAATAGAGAATATACACTTTGGGGCCTGCTGACCACATGGCACGCCAGGCCCAGTAATGTATGTATGGCATTTGACTGGTTTTAAGAATTGGGTTTAACAAGAATAATGTTTATTTTCAGCATTTTAAAAGATTCACGATAGCAGGCATTTAAAAAAAAAGATAAAATTTGTGGGTATTTAGGAAGAGCAGTTAAGGACTGGGGAAGCATATCAAGCTTGTAGTGACTTATTAGTTTGGCTACTGCTGGTTGAAACATGAAGCATTCCTTTTTTACAGAGTTTGGGAAGGTGATCTTGGTATGCTGGAACAGGAAGTTGTTATCCCCCTGTACAGACAGTTGGTGAGACCCCATCTGGAGTACTGCGTCCAGTTCTGGAGACTCCATCTCCACAAGAACATAGACAGGATGGAGGCAGTTCAGAGGAGGGCAACTAAAATGGTGCAGGGTCTGCAAGAGAAGCCATATGAGGAGAGGCTAAAGGAGATTAATATGTATACCCTTGAGGAAAGGAGGGAAAGGGGGGACATGATAGAAATGTTTAAGTACCTCAGTGGAATCAACAAAGTCCAAGAGGGCAGCGTCTTTCAGAAAAAAAGATGTGCAATAACAAGGGGACACAATTTGAAGATAGAGGGTGTCGGCTCAGGGACAATGTGAGGATGTATTTTTTCATAGAGAGGGTGGTAGACGCATGGAACAGTCTTCCTGTGGAGGCTGCGGGGTCTAAAACTGTGGATGAATTGAAGAATGCATGGGACAGACATAAGGCAATTTTTGTGGGGGGTAGGAAGAACTATGCTGTTGGTTAAATAGGATCTGCAGTTTATCTTCTAGGTAGTGAACTGGCCAGAGTAGGTGGGCCAAGCGGTCCTTATCTGCCATCAAAGTCTATGTTTCTATGTTTCTATGGATGCTAGCATTTTAAATGGAATGGCGTTTTAGTAACATTTACACTTTAAAAAGGCACTCATACTAGGCATTTGCTTGGCGTTTTGCATTGAAGCTGAGCAGTGAGATTGTTTGTAGAGGTTGAAACTGTTTTAGGACGGGACTTCAGTGTGGTGATGCTAATGTGGGGACAGTTGGTGAAGCATGTCTTACCCAGTTTATGTTTTGAATGCAGCCACAGGATTTATTGGGGATTTTGTTGCAGCTCCCTCTTGTTATATCTCTGCCTGCCTGTTTTTCCACTGGAAGATGGGCAGGTGGGGTGATGGGGCCATGGGCCTCTCTCATGACTGTCAAACCAGAAAAAGGGTAGAAGTCCTAGTGCCTGGGGGGGGTTTCATGTCAAATCTGTGTCACATGCAGGTAGTTTGTGAGCTCTGGTCCCCTATGGCTGTGGGTTTTAGGAAGCTGTCACATGGAAAGGCTCTGGCATAGTGGCCTAGACTCTGTGTGCCATAGGGCAAGCATTGGAAGGGCTGATCATCAGCTGCAGACAACTCCCAGCATGGGGCAAGTCCGGCTACAACTGGAGGCATAGCACCGGGGCAAGTAGTAGACTACCCCCAGCATGAGTGAACCTGGCTGCAGCCAGAGGCATAACACCATGGTAGGCCAGCAGAGAGAGGACTGGTAGGACCATGGTTTGATATGTTCTCTTATTTCCACCCATGAAAATTTAACAGAGATGGCGTCCAAGAAAAAACAGATGACCAGTAAGAGGATGATGAAGGATGCCACTAAACTGATGGGACAGATGTCAGAGCTCATGGCGGTGGCAAAATGGAAAGAGGAGGAGGAGGCGCAGTGAAAATGGAAGGAGCAGGATGAATGGGTGGGGAAAGGGCAACCAGACAAGAAGCCCCGAGGAGGGAGGGAGGGCTAACCCTGAGCCAGCGGTGGTTCCACAGCCAGATCCAGAGCTGGATAACGGAAGCCCGGATGGGGGTGAGGACATGGTGGATATCACCAAAGATGGCAACCTCAAGGAGTACTTGGAGGGGCTGCTGGGAGACACGGGGAGGCAGTGATAGACAAAACAGAGAAAGTGCTCCAGGACATATGAGGAAAGAAGGGAGGCAGGGGGGCGGGAGCACAAGCTGGGGTCCAGAAATACAATGGACACCAGGAACTCACATTGCGTGACCATGTGTTAGCCTCACTCAAGGAGTGAATATGAAAAGGGAAGTTCGTGGACATATTCGGATTGGTGAATGAAGATACCGCCAAGAAGTATTAGCAGAAGAAGTTGGTGGGAAAATCTGAGAATGCCATGGCACTTGCAGTGGTGGACCATGAGGCAGAGGAGGCAAAATGGAAAGGGAAAACCTTTGATAATTGGCAAGCGGGGTTCATGGTATATAGGTCCATAGTTCTGGAAAAGAGGTTGCAACTCGCCATCCCACTACTGACCTACACGGTGACCATCAGGGATGCATACAAGGCCAGGTTGGGTTTCGGATGGCTCAAATATGATGAGGCCTTCTGGAGGCACATGGCGCAAGGGGAGACTTGAAGGGGGACAGTACCCATCCTGAGTTGTGGGTGAAGACCAAGTCCATGTCAGGCCAGGGGACTCCAACCTTGGGGGGGATGCCGGGAGGCAGACCACACCAGTCACAGGTGCAAAAACCTGTTGGGGGTTCAACAAGGCATCCTGCAACTGGGTGCACTGTAAATTCAAGTATGTTTGTTCTAGAAGCACAGGAGCACACCCATTGACAACCTGCAGGCAAGGGGGGAGAGGGGAGGACAGGGGAGCAGCCATCAACAGGACCTCCCCTCTTGAGGGAGAAGGGGGAGGCTCCAACAGAGGTAGGGAGAGGCATAACAGGAAGGACTCAGGCCACCTATGGTTATTAGACAGGAGCAGGAAAGGGGGAGGTGGGGGTACTCACTGGACCACACCCCCCATTGTATGGGAGGTGGTAGAGGCATGGACCCAGGAGTACCCAGATAGGGAGGTGGGTGAGAGCCTCTGAGTGGGTTTCAAGGTAGGTTTCCCACTGGGTTTGCAGGGTCCATGAAAAGGTATGTGGGCCAAGAACCTGGGGGCGGTGAGAGGAAATGAAGGGTGGTCAGGGAAAAGATGGCAAAAGAGATAAGGGCGGGGTGGGTGGAAGGGCCACTAGCAGCATGACCATGCCCTGAATTCTGGGCATCCCCCTTGGGGTGATCCCCTAGAAGCAGGCAGGTGAATACAGGCTGATTCACCACTTGTCATAACCAGAAAGGCAATCAGTGAATGATGGCATTCCAGACCACCTGCAAGCAGTATCCTATGCCTCATTAGATCAGGCAGAAGAGCTGGTCAGGGCAATAAAGGGAACCTGGTTGATGAAAACAGATATAGAGTCCATGTTCTGGCTGTTGCTGGTCAGCCTGGCTGACTGAGACCTGCTGGCGTTCAAGTTCAAGAGGACTTATACATTGACAAGGCTATGCCCATGGGCTGCTCGGTGGCCTGCTCGACATTTGAGACTTTCAGCTCATGGGTCCAGTGGGTATTCAGGGAGAAATATGGCCACAAAAGGGTCATGCACTACCGGGATGACTTTCTGATCCTTGGGGGGAGCAGCACAGAGATGCAGGGCATGTTGTGGGACTTCACGGTGATGTGCAAATGGATTGATATTCCATTGGCACAGGGGAAGACTGAGGGGCCTGTGTGTAAGCTGGAGTTCCTGGGGATTGTGGTGGACATGGAACAAGGTTGTTTTCAGCTGCCAGGTGAGAAAGTAGCCAGGGTGCGCGGGCCACTGGCACAAGTAATAGGGAAGTGGAGGATGCCGCTGCTACAGGTACAGCAGCTGCTAGGGCAACTTAATTTTGCATGCAAGGCAATCAGCCCAGGGATGGCATTTATGAGAAGGCTTGGGAGGGTGACCAGGAAGGCGAAGAAGCCACACCACTGGGTGGACATCTCAAAGGGTGTTGGAGAGGACCTCAAGGTTTGGGAGGAATTCCTAGACCAGTGTAACAGGGTAACGTTCTGGCAGGTGGAATGGGAGTGCAACACAGACCTAGAGCAATACACTGATGTCCTCAGGGGCACTCAGGATGGAAGTATATTTTAAAGGGGAATGGATGGTGGAGACCTGGCCAAGCCAACGGGGAGAGAAAGGCCTCTTGAGAGACATCACTTTTTGGAAAATATTCCCAAATTGGGTGGCTATGGAGGTTTGGAGAGAGCAGATGAGGGGAAAATGGATCATGCTGTGGTGCGACAATAAAGCAGTGGTGGAGGTCATCAACAGGCAAGGTGGGAACACAGAGACAGTGGGCCAAGCAATAAGCAAGTTGGTACTGTTGCAGCTGAAGCTGAATGTGTAATTCAAAGCACAGCATATTCCAGGGATCATGAATGAATTGGTTGACAGTCTTTCCCACTTACAGCTCGACAGGTTTCAGAGTCTGGCACCATGAGCAATGGCACACTAGACCAGGGTCCCAGACTGGATGTGGGAGATTGGAGGTCCACTTCAAGGGCACTGTACTAGGGCTCCTGGGTAACCAGGACCCTGAGGACATATGAAGGGGCTTGGGCCAGCTTCCAAGAGTTTAGAGCTAGACAGGGGTGGGACAGGACAAAACCGGTCAAGGATGAGCAGGTCAAGAGGTTTGTGGTAGAAAAACGGGAATCAGGGATGGCACACACCATGAGAGTTGTTCAATTAGTGGGAGTGAGCTGGGTATTCCTGGACAGAGGGTGGCCTGATGCCACAGCAGACAGGATGATCAAGAGGATGCTCACCAGATGGCGGAGGGGACAGGGAAGCAGAAAGGATGGCAGGTGTCCTATCGGGGGCCAGCTATTGAACAAGGTGTTGGGGCCTGTAAAAGACAAACCTACTAAAAAGAAAAAAAAAAGTCAGAGTCCACAATAAAATTTTTTTTTTTTTCTCTCTCCTTTCTGGGATACTCTGCTCTGTCCTATTCTCACTAATGGTATCAGTCTGTTGCAACAGCGCTCACTCTATTCTCAATCTTGCAAGTATATGATAATATTCTCAGGCTGGCCACCTGCAGAAATAATTATCGTTTCTGTTTGTGTTGCTCTCTGTTTCTTCTGGTGTTGCTTTGATATGTTTTTTTTTTGTTTTTGGTTTGTTCCCCCCCCCCAAGGATATTCAAAACTTAATCTTGAACACAATTTGATTTAAAAATGGTAAAAAGAATAAATAAAAAGACGTCTGATTTGATAGGAATATCGGGTCTGTGAAACCGGCAACGGAATTGTAATTTTTTTTTTTTTTTTGTGTGAAACCCGAATGGTCTGGATTTCTATTCAAGGCAACCAGTGCGACTGTTGTTTGTCCAGCTAAAAGGGAAAGAAAAATTCATATTTTACAACAGTCCTCCTCAAGCTAGGGAACGCTCTGATACTTTAAAGGAGTCACCGGAGATTGTTTTGCCTGTTTGCGCAAACTTGGGGAATATTATAAAAAAAAAAGTACTACTGTGTTCTCAATTAATTTATGGTCACTTGGCTGAAAGAAAACAAAAAACCCCACCAACAGCTGATATATTTGTGTGGTCAGTGTAATTAGTCTGCTGCTGAATCCTGTAAAATTTAATATGTTCACGACCGCGCGTACACTTGTATTTCCCCTTAAGTGCCTTCTCGAAGGTACGCACGGTCGTGAAGTCATTTAAGCTCTGTAAAACATTATAACTAAGACCTCTTCTAAATTAGAGGTATGCTAGGACTCTGGAAAACTTCCGATTTAGTCTACTGTGGAAATAATAAACTTTTGGTGGTGGAAGTCACAACGAAATAAAGAAGTGGTACTTCAGCCTTACCGACGGTAGCTGTTCCATTTTGCCTGCAGCCCTTTCTTAGGAGCTGGCCGGCCATTCTCTAAAGATATTTATAGGGTCATGTCAGGGGGAGGTGCTTCCCATGAACTAAAGAAATTATTATTTTATTCTAGGTTCCTTAAAAGATGAAATAACAAGGATGCAAAGATTATTTTATGTATGAGAAGTTATAATGCTGTATAAAAAGTTATAAAATAACTGTTAAAAAGTAAAATTGTTTGTTGTAAAAGTATAGGGGAGGAGTTTGACCGTCACATGATCTTTAGCATGTATATATTCAGTGAGCCTAGCCTTAAAGAGATCAGATGATTTGTGAGGTTCAGATGCATGCTGACCTCTAAGAAAGAACTACACTAGCTATTCTAGTGTTGTTAATTTTTTGTATGTAATGCATTTTGCTTTTATTTTTTTTCTTTCACTGACCAGTTCAAGTGTCCGGCTTAACTCTGTTAATAAAAATATTTTTTTTGAAACCTACAACAAAGTTGAGCAACCGTCCTCCTTGGTATCCCACACTTCACACTTGGTGTCAGAAGTGGGATTGGAACAAAGGACACTGCTATATGTGTCTGAGGAGGTCATAATTTCGTGGCTGTCCCAGGAGGTACCCATTGGTGTATTGACCAGAACCATGGCAGAGAAGTCAGGATTACCTCTACAGACTGGACTCCCTGATGTTAGACGTAAATTAGTAAAACCGAAAGAAGATGGTGATGTTTCAGATGGGGAACTAGAAGAGATGGAGAAAGGACCCCCTACTGGTGATTCTCAGGAGCTGTTACAATGGCTGTGTATGCAACAGATAACAATGGAGAAACAAAGGGAACAGGAAATGCGGAAATATGAAGCAAGATGGGCTGACACTTTAAGGGCCATCCAGGCACTTGGACTCAGTAGGTCCCCTTCTCTACCCATGGGGGATATCCCTAAGGACATAAAACTAACCAAATTGAGTGAAACAGATGACATTGAGACATATTTAACCACATTTGAACGGATAGCAAGGGCTTGTCAATGGCCTAGGGATCAGTGGGTAATCCGCCTTGCTCCGTATCTGACAGGGAAAGCTCAATTGGCCTATGGTAGGGTGGAGAGCACCATGAGTGACAACTACGATGCTGTCAAGGAGGCAATATTGAAAAGATATGATATCTGTCTAGAAACCTACAGACAGAGATTTCGAGCATTGAGATTTCAACTTTCAGATACTCCACAGGAAGCATTCACCAGACTGAATGACTTATGTACTAAATGGCTACAGCCTGCGACTAACACAAAAGAGCAGATGTTGGAGGCCGTAGTTTTGGAACAATTTATATGAATTTTACCCAAAGATGTCCAGATCTGGGTAAGGGAACACCGCCCTGAGACAGCCAAGTAGGCAGTACAATTAGCTGAAGATTATTTAACTGCCAGGCCTAATCGTCCTAAGAGTCATCCTGGTGGTAGTACATCACATCTAACGGTAAGAACTTCTCCAATTACTACACCCTTGTCTAGTGGACCTGTCAAAATTACCAGTACTTTAAAAACTCCCCCTAGCGAAGTAATTTGTCACTACTGTCAAGGTAAAGGACATATTGCAAGGTTTTGCCCAAAAAAGAAAGCTGGTCCAACACACCTTGCACTAGTCAATTGAGGACAGTACTTTATACCAGTTACAGTAAATGGTAAAGAAATGATTGGACTCTTAGATTCTGGTAGCCAACAGACATTAGTAAAAGCCTGTATGATACCTACGGTACCTGGAACCACACAAACTGAAGTAACTTGTATTCATGGTGATACTCATATGTATCCAGTACAACAAGTAGAAATACAGGTCCAATCAAACACTCAAATCATGGAAGTTGGAGTAGTTCCTCAACTACCGGTGTCAGTTATATTAGGACACGACCACCCTGATTTTTCCCAATTACTTGCTAATGCTAATAAACTAAATGCAGTCACTACCAGGGCACAAGAAAAAAACACTGAGCTACATCGCTTCTTCCCATTTGAAGATAGCCTATTTGAGCTTCCAGGAAAAACAAAAAAACAAAACACCAGAGAAGACAGGAAAAACAAGTGTGGCAACAGCAAAAAAAAAACTGTACGAATACTGTGGACTGTAAAAATATAGAGTTGCAAACTGACTTTAGGGTATTACAAATGCAAGATGAATCTTTAAAACCTTATTTTTTACAGGTTGGAAGTGCACAAAACGCTCACCAGAAATTTGTAATTGAGAATGGTTTGTTGTATAGAAAATGTGTAAATATGAAAACTGGGGAAACTGCTTTTCAGTTACTGGTACCTACTGCTTATAGAGAACAACTACTAATACTGGCACATGACATACCTCTAGCTGGTCACCAAGGAAAAGAACGTACTTTAAAAAAATTATTATACAGATTCTTTTGGCCAGGTATACACGACCAAGTGGCAGAGTACTGTCGGTCGTGTGCACAATGCCAGAAGGTAAGACCTATACATAGCAAGGACAAAGTACCCTACAGCCATTGCCTTTAGTAGACAACCCATTTACTCGGATTGCCATGGATGTAGTGGGTCCACTTCCTAAAAGTGCCAAGGGAAATCATTTTATTTTAATCATTTGTGATTATTTCTCAAAATACCCTGAAGCAATACCAATGCGAACAGTGACAGCAGAGAAAGTGGCAGATGAATTGATTAAAGTATTCTCCAGAATGGGTATACCTAAAGAAATATTAACAGATAGAGGTAGTAACTTCTGTTCTCAACTTTTACAACGACTTTATCAGGCTCTGGGAGTACATTCTATATTTACATCCCCCTATCACCCCCAATGTGATGGACTAGTAGAACGCTTTAACAAAACCCTCAAGCAAATGTTAAAAAAAATTGTCTCTGATGAAGGTAAACATTGGGATAAATTCCTTCCATATTTAATGTTTGCCTACCGTGAGGTTCCCTAAGCTTCTACGGGATTCTCCCCTTTTGAACTTCTTTTGGGAAAACCCAGAGGTGTATTACATATTATTAAAGAGGGTTGGGGAGGAATAAGGCAGAGACAATCCCCATCTCCATATTAGAATACATAAATACAATGCGTCAAAGATTAACAAAATATGCTAAATTGGCCCAACAAAGCAATAAACAGCACCAACAAACACAGAAACAGTATTATGATCAGGGGGTAGGAACAAAAACTTTCCAACCTGGTGACAGGGTCTTGTTGTTATTACCCTGTACGGAGAATAAACTACTAATGAAGTGTCAAGGACCTTATAGTGTCCACAGACAGGTGGGTCCTGTGAACTATGAAATTATATGCCCTGACAAAAAACAAAAATTGAAAACATATCATGCAAACTTATTGAAATTATGGCATGAAAGAAATACTCCATCACTATTTGTATACCCTGACATAAATAAAAATGAACTTGACCTTGCTTATGATCGCTTAGAAAAACAAGATAATATTGAGCATATAATTGTTAACGATAAACTGAAAGATGAACAAAAACAAGACATAAAAAACTTAATACTCCAATTCCAAACAACATTTATGACAAGTCCTGGGGTAGTGAAGGGAATTGAACATCATACAGAAATAACTAATAAAACACCTATTAGACATAAACCCTATAGGATACCCGAAAGTTTAAGGGAGGAAGTGATAAAGGAATTGAGAAAATGCAGGAATTGGGAGTTATTATTCCATCACAAAGTTCATGGAGTTTTCCTATGGTTGTCATTAACAAAAAGGAAGGTGGAGTAAGAGTATGTCTGGATTTCCGGAAGCTAAATAATATATCTAGATTCGATGGGTACCCTATGCCCAGAATCGATGATATTATAGACAGGTTAGGTAATGCTCAGTATATTAGTACATTAGATCTTTCAAAGGGATACTGGCAAATACCCCTGGATGTAGAATCCCAAGATAAAACAGCATTTAGTACTCCAGCTGGATTATTTCAATTTACTAAGATGCCATTTGGGTTACATGGAGCCCCAGCGACATTTCAGAGATGTATGGATAGATTATTACAGCCACATACAGTGTATAGCGCTGCATATCTAGATGATGTAATTATTTTTAGTACAACCTGGGAAGATCATGTAAAACATTTGCAAGATGTCTTGACAGAAATAGCAAATGCAGGACTAACAATAAACCCAGGAAAATGTTCAATAGGTATGCAGGAAACCAGATATTTAGGCTTTATAATAGGACAAGGTGAAGTGAAACCTGAAAAGACAAAATTGAGGCAATTGCTAAATGTCCTCAGCCCCAAACAAAAACAAGTCCGGTCATTCTTAGGATTAGCTAGTTACTATAGACGCTTTATAGCTAACTTTGTGGAAATTGCTAGTCCATTAATTGAATTGACAAAAAAAAAATAGGCCCGAAAAGGTTTACTGGAATGAACAATGTGAAAAAGCTTTCAGTAGTATTAAGGCTAAACTTTGTTCATATCCAATACTTTACAGTCCTAATTTCCAAAAGCCATTTTTAGTAAATACAGATGTATCTAATAATGGGATTGGGGCTGTCCTATCACAAATGTATGGGGAAGAAGAACACCCAGTTATATTTATTAGTAGGAAGTTGCATCTCAGAGAAACTAAATATTCAACGGTTGAGAAAGAATGCCTAGCCATTCATTGGGCAATAAATGCTTTAAAATTTTATTTGTGGGGCAGGCCATTCTTAATCTTGACAGACCATAACCCACTGTGTTGGATAAATACGATGAAGGACAAAAACCCTCGCATTATGCGGTGGTATTTAGCCCTTCAACCATATAAATTTGACATCCAACATAGATCGGGCAAAATGCACGCTAATGCTGACTATTTATCCCGTTATGGGGCTGAAATAAGTACTGAACCAGACTCCGGAGTAAACGAAAAGAATGTGTAATATTCCGCATTAACTCGGAATGGTAAAAGAAAAATTACGTTTGTTTTGGGACTCCGGAGTGGAGCTTTGGGAGAGGGTGGACTGAAGCTCCATTTCCATTACTATGGAAATCTGGAATTATTTTTTTTTTTTGAGTTTTAGGAAACCAATTGTAAGCAAAATTATGAAAGTTTGGTTTCCTCTTAAAGGGGGAGGAATGTAAAAGACAAACCTACTAAAAAGAAAAAAAAAATGTCAGAGTCCACAATAAAATTTTTTTTTTTTTCTCTCTCCTTTCTGGGATACTCTGCTCTGTCCTATTCTCACTAATGGTATCAGTCTGTTGCAACAGCGCTCACTCTATTCTCAATCTTGCAAGTATATGATAATATTCTCAGGCTGGCCACCTGCAGAAATAATTATCGTTTCTGTTTGTGTTGCTCTCGTTTCTTCTGGTGTTGCTCTGATATGTTTTTTGTTTTGGTTTGTTCCCCAAGGATATTCAAAACTTAATCTTGAACACAATTTGATTTAAAAATGATAAAAGAATAAATAAAAAGACATCTGATTTGATAAGAATATCGGGTCTGTGAAACCGCAACGGAATTGTAATTTTTTTTTTTTTGTGTGAAACCCGAATGGTCTGGATTTCTATTCAAGGCAACCAGTGCACTGTTGTTTGTCCAGCTAAAGGAAAGAAATTCATATTTTGCAAAAGTCCTCCTCAAGCTAGGAACGCTCTGATACTTTAAGCAGTCACCGGAGTTTGTTTTGCCTGTTTGCAAAACTTGGGGAATATTATAAAAAAGTACTACTGCGTTCTCAATTAATTTATGGTCACTCGGCTGAAGAAAACAAAACCCCACCAACAGCTGATATATTTGTGTGGTCAGTGTAATTAGTCTGCTGCTGAATCCTGTAAAATGTAATATGTTCACGACGCAGCGCTTGTATTTCCCCTTATGCCTCCTCGAAGGTACGCACGGTCATGAAGTCATTTCACCTGTGAAACATTATAACTAAGACCTTCTAAATTAGAGGTATGCTAGGACTCTGGAAAACTTCCGATTTAGTCTACTGTGGAAATAATAAACTTTTGTGGTGGAGTCACAACGAAATAAAGAAGTGGTACTTCAGCCTTACCGACGCAGTAGTTCCGCTTTGCCTGCAGCCCTTTCTTAGGAGCTGGCCGGCCATTCTCTAAAGATATTTATAGGGTCATGTCAGGGAGGTGCTTCCATGAACTAAAGAAATTATTATTTTATTCTAGGTTCCTTAAAAGATGAAATAACAAGGATGCAAAGATTATTTTATGTATGAGAAGTTATAATGTTGTATAAAAAGTTATAAAATAACTGTTAAAAAGTAAAATTGTTTGTTGTAAAAGTATAGGGGAGGAGTTTGACCGTCACATGATCTTTAGCATGTATATATTCAGTGAGCCTAGCCTTAAAGAGATCAGATGATTTGTGAGGTTCAGATTCATGCTGACCTCTAAGAAAGAACTACACTAGCTATTCTAGTGTTGTTAATTTTTTTTTGTATGTAATGCATTTTGCTTTTATTTTTTTTCTTTCGCTGACCAGTTCAAGTGTCCGGCTTAACTCTGTCAATAAAAATATTTTTTTTGAAACCTACAACAAAGTTGAGCAACCGTCCTCCTTGGTATCCCACACTTCACAGGGCCACACAGAGCATGTGCAGCTTGGCCAAGGAGGCCCGCCTTTTCAGGGCAGTCTTCATGGTAATGTCAGATGGGGCATTTAGGGTGGGGGAAGTGGTGGCCCCCTGAAAAGGGGAACCCAAATTCTCATTATGACATGAAAGGGTACAGGTAGAGGGGGACACCATCTCCATCAGGTTGGCCAGGTCAAAAATGGACCAGGATGGGTGGAGGACCACAGTGACCCTGCACTGGAAGCCCAGGGCACTGAGTTGTGCAGTAGCTGCATGGGAGGAGTATGAGAAACACAGGGGCAGCACCGGAGGGGTGATGTTCTGGCATGGGGATGGAATGCCAGTCATGGCATTCCAGGTGGGGCAGTAATGAGGAAGGCGCTAGCTTTTATAGGGGAAGAGCTGGGTGAATTTGCCCTGCCCTCTTTCAAGTACCAGATGGAAGGTGTGGATTATGGTGCATTCATTTCTGTACTGGGCAGAATGGGTTGCAGCCACCACAGGCAGAGGGACCTAACTGCACGCAGAGTCAAATTGCACCAGAGTACAATGGAAAGTCATCAGGGGTATGAAATGGCCCCAGCTGTTGCCTCTCCTGCAGGAAGTGAAGGGACAATGGGGCAGGCCAGAATACATACTAGTGCATTTAGGTGGCAATGACCTGGGAGGGATACCATGGGGGCAGTTAGGGCAAAAACTGTTGGAGGATTTTTGAAGCCATTCAAGGATTGTGGCCGGGCGTGACCATCAGCTGGTCCGAGATCACATCCAGGAGGGTATGGAGGGGGAGCCAAGGATGTCAAGCTTATAGAAAAGGTCAGGAAGTGGCTCAACAGAAGGAGGCAAGAGTGGTCATACAGATGGGGGTTACACATCCAGCACAGGGACATAACGTATGAGCAGGCGGCAATCTACAGATCAGACAGGGTGTACTGACTGAGTTCGGGATGCGTCAATTGCTACGGCTGATTAGTGAGCTAGTGGGGAGGGTAGCCCAAAGAGGTCTGAGGTTTTAACCCACAAGGGGGGAGCCCCACCATCCAAGCACAAGCAGGAGGCAGGGCAGAGCAGTGTAAGAAATAAAGAGGGGGCTAGAGTTGGGGGGAAAGGGTAGGACCATGGGCTGGGGCAAGGATCCCAGGTGTGGATAAAAGGGGGAGGGGGAATAGGTCTGGGTGCCAAATACAGATTATCCAGGCCTGGAAGGGGAAGCCTGGGTTCAACAGGGGAACTAGCCTGGTTCTGGTGATGGAGGAGGTGGTTGGATTCAGTGTCAAGACCCAGAAGAATGGAAGGAAGACAATAACCAGTAGGAAGATGAGGCCAGAGGGAGAAGAATATGGAAGACTAAATTATGTTATGATAAATGTATGTGATTGGACATGACAATTGAACTGTAGATGGATGGATTGTACCAATAGTAATTAATAAATATGTTTGCCAATGAGCATCCAAACATTTCAAAATGGTGTGTTTGTGGTTCATTTCTGGGGGGGGGAGGTTCAAGGGACAATTAAGCTTGCCAATTAAAGGGTTAGCTAGGTTGTCCCAGGCCACTTCCAGAAATCAAGGTAAGAAGCCTGGGACTTGGGTGGGGGGAAGGATCCAGTGACATCTCAAGGTAGGAGCAGGCCAAGGGTGGGCATCATATGACAAGGAGCCCAGGGGCCTGGGGGATTGGCCAAGGGGAAGGGCCAACAGGGGTCCTGATTGGGGTCCTAATGAGTTATTTTAAGGGCAGCTCACAGGCAGCTAGCCATTTTTGCTGGGATTTTCCCACCCACCCACCCTGTATGGAGGGGGCAATGATGGGACAGGTTTTGGCACATGGTTTGGAGCTGGCATACATATGGAGCTGTGAAGAAGCAGCTAAGGGCAGAGGGGCTAGGTGGAGCCCTGCTGGGGGGGCACAGTGTGCTCAAGGATGAAGGTATAACAAGGAGCACATGAGAAGGGTGCTAGTGGAGGAGAAGAGATAAAAGGGGAGAAGAAATAAAAGGGGGAGGGGTACTAGAGGTGGGTGGAGGGGATAGGACCATGGGCTGGGGCAAGGAGCTCAGGTATGGATTAAAAGGGGGAAGGGGAATAGGTCTGGGTGCTGAATACAGAGTGTCTGAGCCTGGAAGGGGAGGCCTGGGTTCAACAGAGAACTAGCCTGGTTCTGGTATTGGAAAAGGGGGCTGGATTCAGTGTCCAGACCTGGAAGAATGAAAGGAAGATAACAACCAGGAGGAAGATGAGGCCAGAAGGAGAAGAATGTGAAAGACTAAATTATGTTATGATAAATGTATGTGATTGGACATGACAATTGAACTGTAGATGGATGGACTGTGCCAATAGTAATTAATAAATATATTTTCCCAGTACCGTAGGAAGGGTGGGGCAGGTGGGGTGCCTGCCCCGGGTGCATGCCTCCGAGGGGTGCATCGCAGTAATAAAAAAAAAAAGTTTAGACAAATCTGTGCTGCGACTGCTGGCTGTGAATGTAAAAGGAACACATTTTTCATCAGGATGGAATTACTAATTTCTGCCAGCAGGGGTGCATCCCTGTGGGTTGGGTCACATGGTCCGCTCTGTCTCTGTAGAAAAAATCATGTGGGACTCCAAACAGACAGTATATAAAGTAAGGGCGCGGGAGACTGGGAGTGGGTTTAGAGAAGAGACAGGCGGTTCAAGACGTTGAGAGAGAGACTCAGAGAAAAAATGAACACAGACCGAGCGAGTGAGCGAGTGGTGATAATTTAATAAAAAAGTAAAGAGAGAGGAGACAGAGAGCTGAGCACAGGCAGACTAGAGCTGAGTGGGGCTCTGGGTACGGAGCCCACGGAGACAGTACAGTAACGTTTTTTAGGCAAAACAAAGGCAAGCAAAAATAAAATGCACCCATACATTCAACTTAAGTCAAGTTCCAATCCTAATTCCTCACATACTCTATCCTCAGTCACTTTGCAGCTGCTTGCCTGCTTCTGCTTGCTCCTTATATTCATTCGGGGGGGGGGTAGTAGTAGTGTAGGTTCCTTCTGACTCCTGAACCGATGTCCACAACAGAGGCTTACGGGGTCAGGCAAGGGTGTCCCTCAACTTAAAAGTTGTTGTTTGTGGTTTTGTCTTTTGGTCTGGTGTGAACTGTGAAAGCTGACAAATCAGTCGGTGTGCAAGCGAGCATCGAGCGAGTGTGTGTTTTTTGTGTGACCATGGGTTGAGAATGGACTTGGGGGGAATCCCTTGCTGCAGCTGCTGCTGCCGGCTACTCAGCTGCTTAGTTAGCCTATGTGCAGTCTGCACTGCTGATGAGAGTCAGGAGTCAGTAAGAGAGAGTGAGAGCTGATGGGTGGCCGCCCAAGGCGATGGCCCGCTCATCTGACTGAGTGAGTCAAGAAGACTTAGCCATCAGACCATTCAGACACATGGTCATGGAGGTCGGAGTCTAGGATGGAGGTGGAGGGCAAGCTAGCGCGCGGAGGCTGTGTGAATGCCCGGCAGTGGCCGTCTCAATCTGCAGCTCCATCATCCATCCACTCCAGTAGTCACATCATCATGGAGATGATCTTTAGTTTCTCTTCTTGGTAGCTAAGCTTGCTTGTGCATAAATTTGTATTTCACAGGCAGCTGCTGCAGCAAAATGCTATGACGACTGTTATTATCTATGTAGCATTAAGCATTTTTTCCACAGTTGTAGGGAAAAAAGGAAAATGCTAGGCACCTATGCACATAAAATAATAATGAAATAGCAACATTTTTTTTTTCACAGCTGCAGAGATTTTTCTCTGCACCTGGGAATTGTGCACAGGGACATTTAAAGTCAGACTCAGATGTTTTGCTGCTATTGCAGCCTAGACATCAGACCATCAGTGGATGAGTAACTCAGTATTCCACAGCCCTCCTTTCTGCCCTCTTCCATTCCTGGCCCACCTTTAGGTCACCTGATATGACTACTCCCAGGTCCCTTTCCATTTTTTGTTGTTGTCAGTATCTCACCCCTCCACTGTGTGCTCTTCCCTTGGGTTTTTGTTTCCCATATGCAATCCTTTGCACTTCTTTGAGCTGAATCTAAGTTGCCATACATTTGACCATTCCTCCAATCTTGCCAAGTCACTTTTCATCCTTTCCACCCCACCGTGCATTTCAACCCTGTTGCAGATCTTAGTGTCATCTGCAAAAAGACATACTTTCCCTTCTAGGCCTTCTGTAACGTCACTTATAAAGACATTAAAAAGGACTGGCCCCAGTACTGAACCCTGCGGTACCCAACTAGTAACACTCCTTTCTTCACTGCGGACTCCATTTACTATTACCCGCTGTGTCCTGTTGTCCAGCCAGTGTTTTACCCAGGCTGCCACCCTGGGACACACTCCCACGCTGGCTACTTTGTTTATTTATCTTTTGTGTGGGACTGTGAAATGCCTTGCTAAAAGTCTAGGTAGGCAATGTCCACAGCCCCTCCCTGATCTACTACTTTGGTCACCCAGTCAAAGAAATCAATTAGATTTGTCTGACATGATCTTCCTGCTGTGAATCCATGCTGCCTTGAGTCCTGTGCCCCACTGACCTCTAGGTACTCAACAATTCTTTCCTTCAGCAGTGATTCCATCATTTTCCCCTACCACTGAGGTCAAACCGACAGGTCTGTAGTTTTCTGCCTCTGTCTTGCGCACACTTTTGTGAAGGGGAATCATATCCACCCTCCTCCAGTCCTCAGGTACCACACCATCCTCCCATGATTTATTAAAAAGGGTAGTCAGTGGAAAGTCAGGCCTGTATCCCACCTCCCTGAGTCCCCTGCAGACTTGCACAAATTAATCCAGGCGGCAGTGGCACGGTAGCCCCACACCAGGCAGGAGCAGTGACTGACTGGGAGCCCATTCCACCCATGCCCTGTCTCTCAACTCTCTTGCTCTTTTTGGAATATATGAAAGCGGGCGGGGCCAACTTCCAGACCATGGCTGATAGGCTGCGACTGGACTGGAGGGAGTTCTGAGTCATCTGTGAGGGTGGGCAAGGCAAGTGCAGTGCCAGTGCATTTTGGAGGGGGGAAGGATGATCACTATTAGCTACAGGCAGTCAAGTCAGGAAAGGTTTAAGCTTAATAATAAAGTAATATAATTAATAGGCTTTGACATGCAAGGCATTAGGGCTAGCCAGGCAGAAGGGCACTAGTCTAAAAATAATCGGCACAAGCACAGAAGCACTGTATGTAAGCACTGCACAAGCACAGAACTGACAAACACACACACACACACACACACACACACACACACACACACACACACACACACACACACACACATATACACACCCCTCTGTGCACTCTGTAATTTCCTTGCTGATGTAATACAAATGCCCTTCCCTTTGAGAGTGAGTCTACATGATTTCAAATTCCACTACTTTAGACTCAACTAGTCTTGAGTCTAAGTTGTTTAAATGTAAGTACATTAAATGTATTAAAGGAAACTGTATTTTTTTACCTCAACAACAATTGCAATGGTCAACATGGGGATATTTAAACTGAAATAACTTCCTTATGACAGGACTAGAAGGCTAAGTGGTAAGTTCAACTTAGCCTTCTTCTAGACTACTCCTTTCATAAAGAAGGAAGTTATTCCCCCCTTCCCATAATTACCAAGATACCATTATGACTGGGGGTGGAGCCCCCCAATTACAAGAATTACATTTACAATAAGGGACTGCCTGTTAACTTCCCCGTACAACCTGCTGCAATAACTACAACTGGTACATCCTCCACAAATGCCACAGTTGCCCCTGTTACATACTGTACATTCACAGCAATGTGCCAATGCCTTTAGTTTTTTATGGTTTCTGGTCTTATGTTTTGTGGTGTTGCATGATATTATTCTTTCCTTGGGGGCGCTCTGCCCCACACACACATCATGGGTGCACTAATAAAGTTGTATTTTTTACCTGTGGGGTGGGGGGGCGGAGCGCACCCACAGGAAAAGTATCATGGAATATTACAAAACATAAAGCAACCTCACAACTAACTAGGCAGTTAAATTATTGTGGATCCTCATTCTCCACTACCTGTTTGGCAGCCTGGCACATTGTTGTGCTCCAGCCAATTTTCAGTCAGTTGTAGTTATTGCATCGCGTTATACGGGGAGGTTAAACAAGCAGTCATAGTGAAAAATTTAAAATTCTTCTATTTTGGTAGGGGGGCTTCACACCCCCACACCCCCGTCAAGAATAATTATGAGTTCCCTTGTTGCTAGGTTTCAGTGATTGTTGAGGCAGTTGTACCTTGCAACAGGAGCATGCCCACAGCATGATCACGCCTCCACTGTAGTGTGTGGAGTTTCCAAAAAAGTGCACCGTGGGTTCAACATCCTCAACAAATGCCCTGCAATTATACTGAATCCCAGCAGCTGACTAGGGTCATGGGGAAAAATAGTATCATGTAAATTGTGATTATATTGTAAGTGGTGGGGGCTGATGTATCATGTCAGGCAGACACTGCTGCTCACTCTTGTCCACTTTTTTAAACTTTAACAACTAGGTACAGCAGGCTTTGTACTCTGGGAGTTGAGTGGACAGTACAGCAGAATAATACTGTATGCAGTTGTATTGTATCTAGCTCAGCTGTCACCGGAGGCGGCGGGCTATCTGCCCCAGTCACAGAGAACCAGCCAGTCCAGTAGTCACTTCAATGTAGTGTGGTGTCACCTGACTCCAGTAATTATAATGGACAGACTAACTTGATGGGCCCTTGCGGTCCTTATCTGCCATCAACTCTATGTGTCTATGTCAGTTATCTGATTACTATCCTCAGCCTAGAGGGTAGCAGCACCAGTAGTAGTACTAGTGGTAATGTACTTGCTGGGTTGGGTGGGTCCCTCTTGGTTTTGTCTGGGAGGGAGTGAATCAGTAACTGACTCACTCCCACCCAAACAGAACTGGGAGTGACCATTGCTGCTATACTCTAGGCTGATGATAAACAGCCAGATGACTGACACAGAAACAGAGTTGATGGCAGATAAGGACTGCAAAGGCCCATCTACTCTGCCCATTCTTTTCTACCTTATGAATATGCCATAGACCTTTACTCTGTCAATGGCCTATCTATTCATACTCATCTGTACTGCTCACGTATGCCTACCCTATCCCGTGCCTGTTTGAAGCCCTGCACTTATTCATATCCACCACTTCCTGAGGTAGGCCCGGCCGTACTATTCCATGCATCCACCACCTTTTCTGTGAAAAAGAAGTTCCTCACAATACCCCTTAATCGGCCTCCTCTAATCTCATGCTGTGTCCTCTTGTCCTACTATTTTTTTTTATATTGAAACAAGTTAGACTCTTGCACCATTTAGCAGTACTCCAGATGGGGTCTCACACCAATTGTCTTTACAGAGGGATGACAACCCCCTGTTTTATACTAGCGATGCCTTTCCCTATGCATCAGAGAATCCATGAGCTCTGGCTCATAACTGCCTTCTCAAATTGCTTGCCCACATTTAGGTCATCTTCTGATATGACTACCACCAGGTCCTTTTCCATTTTACTTAGTACCACCCCACCCAAATGTGTGGTCTTCTCTTGGGTTTTGGTTTCCCAGGTGCATCACTTTGCACTTCTTTGCACTGAATCTAACTTTAGACCACTCATCCAAGTTTGCCAAGTCAGTCCCTTCTCATCCTTTCCACCCCTGTTGTGCATCAACCCTGTTGCAGATGTTTGTGTTGTCTGCAAGGAGGCATACGTTTTCTTCCAGTCCCTCTGCAGTGCAGTGCCACTTATAAAGACAGTAGAGAGGACAGATTCCAACCCTACAGTACATGACTAGTAACCCCCCACTTTTTTTGCCATGGACTCCATTAGTTGATTACTATTACCCTATGACCTGTTGCTCATGCCCAGGCAATTTTTTACTTAACTTACCATTCTGGGATGGACTCCCAGGTTGGCTTTTTTGTTTATTAATCATTTGTGACAGTGTGGAACTGCTAGTCTAGGTAGGCCATATCCACAGCCCCTCTTTGTTCTACTGACTTGCACCCATGTCCCAGCATCCCTCCCCCACTCACCCTCCCTATTTCCAAATTTCTTGTAAGACGCATGTCCACTTTTAGGCTTTAGGTAATCTGAAATGTACTCTGTAATGTGTCTAAGGAGGGGCTATGCTTTTCAGTGAAAATAATAAATATGTATAACTGTAGCTGATTATCTACTGTAGTAGACTACTACTTAATGTAATGTGTGGACTTTCATTTTATAGCCAGTTCTGAAATTGAGTACAGTCTGCAGAAGACTCTTGGAGTGGACAAGAACGACGTGACTCAGCTGAGTCTTATAAGGTAAGTAAGGTAAGGTAATTTAAATTTGGAATTTATGTTTTTGTGTTATCTTTATACCCTCCTATGATGCTCCGGCATCTGCCACTCCTTCAGGCCTCTCCACTTCCCGGCCATCCTCTTTCTCGAGCTCTGCCTTCACACCACATAATGCAGCCAACCCTCCAAGTCATCCCACACTAGTAACTCATTTCTGGCTGGGTCTTCCTCCTCCAAGGGGAAAGGAACCGGGGAAGGGTAAACCCCAGCACTCTATTTCCTTTACTAGCTTGGGGGTGCTGCTGTGAAGAAGCAGGTTCCCAAATGTTCAGGGGTGTGCAGAATGTGGAGGCCATCAGCCAGCAGGCACTGAAGTTGTTTTCTGGCTTTTCTTGGTTGTCCCTCTTGTGTTGCTGCATAGTAGTACCCCAGGTCTCCACCACTGGCCTCTACAGAAGCAGTGCTTCCCACCCAACCCACCCCAGGAGAGGAGAGCAGTCCTCCAGATGCTCAATCTTCTCCTTCCCTGGCCAGGCTTCGATGACCAGAGTCCATTTCTGAACCCGGGTTGCCAGTGTAGTTTGAGGTGTGGCATCCAGCGCCTCAGCCCTCTGCACCACCGGGCCAGCAGATTGTGTATGGGAGAACTGTATGGTGTTACAAATGTTGAATTACAGTGCTGGACTGTCACTAGCATATTAGATGTGGAAGAACCTCTCACCGCTGGTGCCGCAGCCATCTGTTGTGTGATGTGTGTAAAGGACCCACGTCCCCGCATGAGCAGATCCACTCCTATTGTCATGGTATCGATGTGACATACTCAAGAGGGGGTGAACAACCTCTTGATATCACATCAATACCATAGCAACATAAACTGCAGAAATTGGGACAATGATAAGTGCTCTCCATTCTAATAACATCATTCCAATTGTTACACGTTGCTGTTGCTGAGTCTAGTGATCACTATGTCTGATAGAGATGTTAACTCTGGTGCTGTTTTGTCCTGCTGTAGTTCAATCTGTGTATCATAATAAATTGTTTTCCTACACAGTTATGTGTCCATAGTGCAGATTCATTAATAAGGTAAGGCTAGATTAATTGTGTTCAGGGTGGGATTAACTTCTCATATTGAGTCCCATACCCTCTAAATGTCAATGACTGATGTACAGGTGATAACCACAGTATAATCACCTCTTGTGGTTGATAGGGCAATGGCAAACCTCTCTAGCTGTGCTCTCAAGGTTTACTGATGCCCTAGAAGCCACTTGAGGTAACACCGTGGTTATCACCGGTACATCAGGCATTATCCTCTATTTAATAATTCAGTTTAAATTTGCAGTTTAAGATGAGGTGACCCTTTTCAAATATACATTTTTGATCAATTCTGGCAGAACCCACTGTCAGCTCAGCTTCACCCTTGAAAGCTGGTAAAGTAAGTAATATGGAGCCAGGATTATTTTTCATGGTTACCAAAGAAACATCAGCAATGGAAACCATGACTAGTACTTCATTTCTTAATTTCTGTATGTGTGTAAGGAGGTGCTCTGCTCTTGAGTGAAAATAGCAATAAGTTATATACTTAATTTAAATGTGAACTTTCATTTGTAGGCCCGAACTTGAGTGCGGACTTCATCACCATCAGATCAGAGAGTTCCTGTCCTACCTAAGTTGCAGCAGTCAACAGAGTCCATGCAAGGAGTCAGCTCCAACAGTCAGTCTTATTAAAGTTAAGTCAATGTGTTTTTAAATTCGGTGATGGATGTATCATGATTGAATTTGTGTAGCATTCACTGGTAGTTTGTCTGACTCTTCAGGTTGGGGGTAGGGGAAGTAGGGGCAGTACCATAGCAATGGTGGTTGGATAGCATGGCAATGAGTTACTAAGCAATAAGGAACACCCTGAGGCTAGATTAATAGTCATTAACCACTATCTAGGAATGTCAATGTAATATGAGGCATGAGACAGGTGGCCCAGCGACATTTTGCCCCTAGGTTGTAATTAACTGGCTGTTACTCTAACTCCTGTGACAGCCTTATTGCTATTATAGAAATGTATTCAAAAGAAAAGTTTTACAAGTATGATTTATGAATGTTTTTTGTAGCCTAGAGTTAAAAATTGACTGGAATGCTGCTTTGTGATTTTAAGCCATCATTCAAAAACTGTTAATAGAAGAACTTTTTTCTTAAAAGTCAATCTTACAATAATGTCAGCTGTTTATATAATTTAAACAGAGATATTTGAGAAAAAAGTTCTTCCACCAACAGTTTAGGAATGTTGGCTGAAAATCAGAGTGCAGCATTCCAGTCAGTCAGCAGTGACAGGATGGAATGCTAAAAACTCAGGAAGAATCAATATGCCATGGTAATCAGGCTGTACATGACAGTTCATTGAACATGGATTAATGTAAAGCTGATCCTAACAGCCAAGCCAGTCAAATGACTTTAGTCAAGGGACTGGCTATATAGCCCAGAGGTTAGAGTAATGAGCTGTTAATTTTGAGCTTGTTGTCATCCAGCAGTCTTGGTTTGATTACCACAACCTCCACTTGCATACTGTGTGACTCTGAGTCTCAGCAGCAAGTCATTTAACTGCCCCAGTGTTCCCAGGCCACCCCTGAAATGAGGCACTTGTGCCGAGTAGACCTAACCCTGTTAGCAAAGTCTAACAATTAAAATAATATATATATATATATATATATATATATATATATATATATATATTATATATATATATCTTGCACAATGAAACTGTCTTCTGATCTTCAGCATTCTCTCGAGGTTCTATAATGCCGATGTCCTATCACAGATAGAAATGGTATGGTATGGTATTAATGTCTTCACATGAACTTTGGTACAACAGCATTTTGACAAGGCTGGATTTAAGCAATAGTGTACAACAGTGCATGTGTTGTTGCAAGATTTACATACGCCTTGGGTGGTGTATCACAAGGCACAGCCAAGTGAGTTTATTAACTCACAAGAAGTGTGTAAATCTGACTACTACACATGCACTAAACTTAAGTGCATTATTTTGATTCTATAGACTAGCTACTATAGAAACATGAGCACTGTGCAGCCAACTTGAGATGCTCATTGATTAGTGTTTTGATTTCATGTAATGCAGTGATCAGTGATAACAAGCACTGCTGTCACACCTGAGGTCTTACTGGCAAATTATACAATGGTGTAGGAAAATCTTGTAACCTCATTGCTCAAAACATCTCACATGACTTAATTTCAAAGCATCCCAGTCAATAACTTGTCCCACTTCTTGTGTAGTTATGTTAAGACACTTGGCTGCATCTCGAGACACACCACACAAGGCATGGGTAGAACCCCAGTAACCCACACCCTGTTGTGCCTTATTGATTACACAAACAGGAAACTGGATAGGACATCAACTGGGATGCTGTGAAGTTAAGTACACCTATTATACTGTACACTTCTCTCTTCAGTATTTTGTAAAGGAAGGCATGATTCTTGAAGATGCCACCAAAGAAACCATCGGGGCAGAGTTTAAAAAACTGAGGAAAGCAAGAGAAGAAGAAAATTGAATACTCTCTCCCAGCAGTGGCAAAATTGGCTTACTAACTCTAAGGAGCCGGAGGGAAGTTCAGCGACTCCATCAGTAGCAACACCAATTGACATCGATGAGCCTACCCCTACTGAGACAGATGTTGAGGGCAATATTACAGAAGAAGAAGTTGAAGAAAAAGAAGAAGATGATGATTGCCAGCCGACACTGTCTGCATGCAGCTTTGAAAAATATACAGAGGATCTTGCATTAGGAAGTAATGTAGATGCTGTTGCCAGTTCAGTAATCCAACTTAATTTTAATGACCCAACATCATGGTCTGACATGACTGACAAAGTTAGATGTTGCTTGGTGGAACATGGCCCTAAACAAAAGAAAATGCTGATTTTAGTTTCTCAGCATCTGATGATGGCAGGCGCTTTTATTGGGATTGGTTCACAAAAAATTCTTCCTAATGGACAAACTGTGGAACACACATGGCTAATGTATGGTGAGACCAAGAAAGCTATCTATTGCTTCCCATCCATGCTGTTTGCAAAAAAATCATCCACTACATCGAGTCTAGCAAATCCAAAAAAAGGATTTTGTGACTGAAGACATTTAAATCCCAGAATTCCAGATCATGAAAACTCCCCTGAAGACCGCAGCAGTTATTTATGTTGGAAGAATTTTGAAATGCGCTTGAAGACTGGGGCCACAATAGATGATCAACTGCAAAGGTCAATTGCCTCAGAAAAAGAAAAGTGGCGTACCATTCTGAAAATTATTCTTGATGCTATTCTCTTCTGCACAAAGAACAACTTGGCTCTTAGGGGGTCCACAGAGATGATCAGACACACACATTCTGGAATTTTTTAAAATTTGCTAGAACTGATTATTCACTATAATCTGGAGCTTGCAAGGCACGTTGCCAACCATAAGAATGGGTCTACCACTTATTTTTCTCCTACAATTCAGAACAAATTTATTAACTTGCTGGGTTCCACTGTGAGACGTGAAATAATCACAAAAATTAAGGAGGCAAAGTATTTCTCTATTATGTTTGATTGTGCGCCAGATGTGGCTCACAAGGAGCAAATGTCTCAAATAATTCGGTATGTGAGGATACAGGATATGAATTACAGTGTTGAGGAAAGTTTCATTGATTTCATCATCTCACATGAAAAGACAGAAAGTGGGCTAGCTTCAGAAATTGAAAAGAAATTAAGTGATGATGGCTTAGATATAGCTAATTGTTGTGGCCAAGGGTATGACAACGGTGCTAATATGGCAGGAAAGTATCATAGTGTGCAAGCCCGTATAGCACAAGTGAATGAACATGCCAGATTTGTCCCATGTGCAGTTCATTCTCTTAATTTAGTTTGGGTGCATGCTACAAGTGTATCAGTGGACATGATATAATTTTTTGGCACAGTGCAGAGATTATTTGCATTCTTTGTAGCTTCAACAAGCCATTGGAAGGTGATGTCCCAAGCAGTAAAGGTCACTCTGAAGGGTCACACTCAAACAAGATGGTCTTTAAAGTTTCACGCAGTTCACTCCCATCACTTTAAAATACTGGATGTCTTAAAGGCATTGTACCAAATAAGTGAAGATGCAACCATTGCCTACATGGTGTCAACAGCCCAGAGCCTAATCAAGCAGATAGATTTCAAATTTCTTTGTACCTTAGCAATGTGGGACAAAATACTGAACCTGATTGAATGAGTAAACCAACTGTTGCAATGTAAGGGATTGCCTGTTGATAGTGCCTCAAAACATATCAGTAGATTAAGGAATGCACTGCAGCACATGAGGGATGATGGCATACATGATGCTGTACAACATGCAGCAGAACTTGCTGAACAGATGTCACTGAATGCTGAATTCACAGAAAAAAGAAAAAAAAAGGTGAAAATGATGGCCGATGAGAACGTTGAAGATGAAGGGCACTTGATTTCTGCTGAGCAGGATTTCAAAATGCAGTTCAATAATGTTCTAGACACCCTCACTTCACAGATTCAGTGGAGGTATGAGGCACTGTCTGAAGTGGCTGCTGACTTTAACTTCCTTACAGGGATATTACTCAACAATGGAAGTTAGTGAGTTAAAGAAATGTGCAGCAGATCTGGCAATGAAATATTCTAAGGATCTAGATGCTTGTGAAATAGTATATGAGGTAGAGAGCTTCAAATTTCAGGCAGCTTCAGTACTGCCCAATTTTTCTAATGCCACACCCCTCAGCTTGTTTAAGCTCATTCACAAATGGTCTTTGAGTACTTCCTATCCAAACATTAAAATTGCTCTCCAACTCTTCTTGACACTCCCTGTAACTGTTGCTTCCTGCGAACGTAGTTTCAGCAAACTGAAGCTGACCAAGACCTATTTAAGGTCACTATGGGACAAGAAAGACTATCAAATCTCACTATACTGTCTATTGAAAATGCTGTAGCCAGTGCCATTAACTTTGACAAAGTCATTGACGAATTTGCCTCTTTGAAGGCAAGAAAGGTTCACACATAGACCAGACAGACAATTGTGAAATGTGTTAGCTGTATCTGACTACTGTGGATATGCGATTCGGATTGAAATAACATACTTGCATGAAAGTATATAGCATCCATCACTTCTCTTCAGTTACCAGGTTTCCCCTCATGTCCTGATTGCCTTGAGGTTTTTGGTTTAGTACTCAGTGGCCCATGCTGTTGCGTGTGGGGCTTTGGTTCATTCAGCTCCAGCTCCATATCTTGTATTGCTGTGTAACTGTTACTAAGTGTTGTATGGATTGTTCAATTCTCACATTTTACATATTTATCAATTAAGTTGGAGTACTAAACTGGCATCAGCATCTGCATTACTTTCTAATGCTAGCAAACTCTGTTAGCAAACTGTGACTTTAATTTAAATACTAACCACTGGTTCTCATTTGGCCACTTTATAACACAGTTTGTTCTGATTCCATGATGAAAAAAATATCTGAAATCAGGGGTTGCTAGGGATACTCAATTCGGAAGAACATAACACAAGTGTGTTTTGGTTCAGTAGGGGATTGATTCAGTAGTAGGTGACCCACAACTACCAAATCAAGCTACAGCATGTAACCGTCTCCCTCCAAGAGCTTTAGTGGGTCTAGAGGACCTCTATCCCCATGCTTTATGTAGCAATCTTTCACAGTACATTTCAGAAATGCATATATGGTGGGTGGCTGATGGCAAATTTGGTCAGACACTTGTCCACAACAGTTGTGGCTGCACACTCTGTATACCACCCAGTCAGAGTCTCTCACATCTTATATTCCATGGGAGAAAAATATTCCTTGAAATCAGGGGTAGGGAACTGTAACAAAAGTATGTTTTTTCTTCAAGAAAAGCCCCAAAACTCACCACAGGGTATGTAAACCCCTCAGAGCTTCTGTGGGCCTTGCAGCCCCCAGACCCCCATGCTTTATGTAGCAATCTGTCATAATATATTTCTGAAATACATATAGGGTGGGTGGTTGATGGCATTCTTGGTCAGCCACTCATCCACAACAATTGTGGCTGCACACTTTATACCACCCACTCAGAGTCTCCCACATCTCATATTCCGTGGGAGCAAAATATTCCCTCCCTGAAATCAGGGGTAGGGAACTGTAACAAAAGTATGTTTTTTCTTTGAAAAGGCCCCAAAACTCACCACAGAGCATATAAATCCCTTATAACTTCTGGGGGCAGACACCCGGCTCTTTTCTTAGGGGGGTGCAAACTTAGAGTCTTACCCAGGGCAACAAAATGCCTTCTTATGGCACTGTGTCTACCAACGAGCATCCAAAGATTTAAAAATGGTGTGTTTGTGGTTCATTTCTGAGGGCAGTTCAAGGGATAATGTATTATTATTACATCCAGATACATTGGAAGGAGCTCTCACAAATGCTTTAGAGAGACATACAAATATGTCTGGGGCAAAAATAAATTATGATAAAAGTTTACGGACAATTTTAGGAGATGTCCCTTTGCCCAGTACAGAAAATGTTGCTGATGTTATTATTATGCAGGAACCAATTAAAAAATTAGGGGTCAAATTTGGTATAGGTGACTTAGCAAAACAAAACTGGGATATTTGCTAGGACAAAAGCAAATAAAATGGTTTCTGGATGGAAAGGGATACAAATTTCAAAAAAGAACACAGTAACTTTGATTAATTCCCTTTTGATTCCTATTTTTCTATATATCAGCTACCCCCAAGTTGTGATGACTTCTCTTTTTAGTACTTTTTTCCAGGCCTTTTGGGGCAGTCACTTAAATCCTATTAAAAGGGAGTTCACCTATAGACCACTAGAAGAATGAGGAGTTAATATAGTAAATCCAATGGCCTTCTTTTATAGTACCTTTATCAGTTATAATTTTGGTATGGCTATAAAACCTGGGGTATGAATATGGAAGCCATTAGTATTAGAATGGCTGTCTCCAGCATGACACCTTGGATTCAAAATAGAGTAAGGTTACTTAGTAATATCACGACTATATCTACGACAGGGATAGAACATATAAAAAATCTTATCAAATGGAATTTGACCCCTGCACAAATTCAAATAACAGACAGAAAAAAATCTATAGAAATATGATTCTTGCTGAACAAAAAGAGATAGTTGTTTTCCCCAGCTGTCCTGACAGTAGACTTCAGACTATTTTACTAATTTTAAAAGGTAAAAGGCTACCTGAATATGCTTGGGACTTAGTATGGTTAAGAAACTACGGGAGAATGATTGTTAGAAACAATAATAAACATAAACTTTTTCAGAAAGATACTGCCTAAGTGAAACCTGTATCAATATACCTTAAATGCAAGAGCACTTATTTGTAGGATGTACAGTAGGTACTGCATGCTGAGAACCTTCGGGAGAAATTAGCTGACGAATGGAAAGAACCTCTATTTCTGAACCTCTCATGTTTAGAATTCATGTATGGTACTACATCATTAGGTTGGGGTAAATATAATGGTGAAACTTTATATGCAAGTTTTGCCATAATAAAATACTTTTTATGGCAATCTAGATGTGTATGGGTAACATACCGAGAGAGATGCAGCAAAATTAAATTTCACCAGCTAAACTGCAGTGAAATCAGCAATTTCACCAGGTGAAATCTTACATGAAATTGGAGAAAAATTGGACAATTTTATCTGCCGCCTTCGGCTATCACAAGTTGGCAAATTGAACCCCCTCACTCCCACACACAAGTTTCCCTGCCCCCCATTTGTTTTATTTTAAAAAAGAAAAGCCCTCACTCTTTCCTGAATAATCCAGAGTCTGAGCGAAAGAGGTAGAGTACATTCAAAATATCCACACTTTGCACCTATTGTTCTGCAAAACCATAATTTGAAAATAATCTCACACTTTATAAGGGGCTGTAGGAGCAGTGGCATCACGAGGATGCTTCAAATTAGGGGTGGTCAGTTCTATACCATTTATTTTGCAGACATTCCTATTACAAAGATATACAGTAAGATTCAGTACGAAAAAGCTCCATGTTTGCTGATTCAGATTTGTGGCATGAACATCATATTTCTTGTAGCACAGGACTTTTCTTCCATATTTTAAATAAGTTTGGAAAATGATGGGTAGGTGATGACATCCAGTCGCTTCTAGAAGTATGCAAATGGAATAGTTCAGCTCTGTTCTTGCAAATTCACATACAGTACTGTAGTTTTTAAAAGCACACAGTAAGTCATATAGAAAAAATATACTTGGGGTCCTTTTATTAAAATACAATCTTTTTGAACTTACTAATTTCAGAGGTATTTGGCATATCCATTTTCAATTCCAGTTTCTTTAATTACATTAAATAAGCACCTCCCCCAAGTTACCCTGTCCCCCCATTTGTTTTATTTAAAAGAAAATACATTCTTCCTCCACTTTGTGTCCAGGTTTCACCCCATCATTAGATAAGTACCCACCACCTCCCCATACCTGATCAGGCCAATGGCACAACCCTCCATTCACCTCCATGGCCAGTGGTCTGACTGAGTGCCACTTCAATGAATGAGCATTGTATGCACTCAATCATTCAAGCACTCAGTGGTACTCAGTCAGGCCACCAGCTGTAGAGGTGAGTGGAGGGCTGTGCCGGTGGCCCAATTGGGGTACTGGGGAGGCTGGGGTGGGTTCCTGCTATCTAATGATAGGGTGGGGGGGGTTGGGGACCACCAGACACCAGGGAGTGGAAGGTGATTTTTTTTTAATACTGTAAAACAAATGAAGGGGGCAGGGTAACTTGGGGTGTGTGCTCATTTAATGTAATTATGACCAGTGATTGACCAGGGGGGACCACTAGACACCAGGGAGTGTAGGGTGAATTTTAATTATTAATTTTTTATATAAAACAAATGGGGGAAAGGGTAACTTTTAGGGGGTGCCTTTTTGAAACAATTTCAGCTAGTGATCAGCTGAGGGGCCCACTGGACACCAGGGAGGACTTTGTTCAGTGGCCACTGGCCATAACGTTTTACAGTGGGAAGCAAAATTACTCCTGCAGGTAGAGAAATTTTGCCATGGGTGAGAAATTTCACCTGAGAGCGAAATTTCACCAGGTTGGGATGAAATTTCACATCCAACTGAAATATTTTGCAAAGTGCGCTAATTACGTGAAATATTTTGCTGGCCAAAATTTTCCAGTTTCACACATCTCTTCACAGCAATGCATGGTTTCACATTTATAAGTCATACATAACATCTGGACTTCTGTACAGAATATGAGAAAAAAAGAATTTCAAATATTTTCCAGAGAAAAATATTTAATGTTGTGGGCAAATTGTGATAAATGGGATCCAGGGTGATTGGGTATAGCAATTACATCCACCTAAACTATCACCAGAACAGGCAGATGGGAGCTCGGTTTAACATCTCATCTAAAAGAAGGTACCTTAGGAGTGCAACACCCCCCTCATGCTGCATTGCCGTGTCAGTATTGGGATATTAACCCAAGTGCCTGGTGTGGGGATAGAACCCAAAGCCTTCAGATCTCCCAGTCTCAGAGGTGAGTGTGCTACCTGCTGAGCCACTGACACTGCACTTAAAGTACCAAGTACTTGAAGTACTAAGCTGTCACACATCCTGGGCACCGCAGTTACTGAGAAGTGTTTTCTATTTGACATTAAACAGTGTGGCTCTAAGAATTCCATAAGCCTTCTGAAACCAGTATATTCTACAATGCAGCATGACTGCAAATGAAGTGCAATCATCTCTGCTATTTTACAATTTATTGCCAGTGCTATGGGATGGTTTTGTGAATATTTAGACTTTCCTTTAAAAATGTCTTTTAACTTCAATTGCCTCTTATGGGGGTAAAGTAACATTTGGCTGGGAGTGTTATACGACTACATGCCATGCCTGATAAAACAGAGGACCTTACAGGACTATCGTGACCATGAGTGTGAGGCAAAAGTGGACTTTTGGGTCTTACCTGGTGATCGTCTTCCACTGTGTCAGTGGAATGTTCCTGTTCACAGAGAGCCCTGCTAGATTTCCAGTCACCAATGTTAGACTGTTTATTTGAACCATATACAATGATAAGGTGAATTCGCATATGATGTTGCATTTCTGTTGTGGTTCCAAGATGACCTTTATTTTTCCCCCTACTAACACAAGTGTTGCAATGCACACATATAGCTTGGCAAGCATCCTTGGGGTTTACGTAAACATGATTCCAAACAGAAGAGGTGGACTGTCTATGACTAGTAACAAGTTCAGTAGGACTTGGAGTAAAGTGGATGAGTTTACATGTAGAAGACATATCAGCACAGAATTCAGGTTCTTCAGGTGAGACAATCATAGAATCCTCTGCAGCACAATTGCCATCATCATCATCACTTCTGTCAGACTTTGCTTCACTTTGTATGGCTTGTGCCTTTGGCATTTTCTTTTTTCCTTTTGACTCTCTGCTACTGTCATTATCTTTATCCACATTGTCACTGTCAGAACCAGAATGAGGCATAGCTAATTATAAAGTTACAAACTCATCACCATCAGTCTCACCATGACCATGGTCATCACTATCATCATCATCAGACTCAGTAGAGCTAACATTTGCAGTCACAGATTGAGTTATTCGATATGCATGTCTTGCAAATTGAGCAACTCCACTACGAATTATACCTTTAAGTGCTTTAACATTATGTACAAAAGGAACACTCTTTGTCTTTGCACTTTTTTTCTCAGGCGACTTGCTACTCTCTTTTGAAACTTTGTTTGCTAAACTACTGAGCCCTTCTGACGTACTGTAGACAGTCCACCAACCCTTGCTGGGTTTTCAGTATTTTGAGAGTTAGCCTGCACATGGATAGTAGTAGCATTTACCTCAGCCCCTTCAACAGACTGTGGTGCTTGTTGTACTTTACTTTTTGAGCCACTTCTTTCTGGGCTCTTGAATAATTTTTTTTTTTTTTTACCTTTACTTCCTTTGCCCCTGGCTTTTGCTTTCCTATTTTCTGGAGTACTCATAATGCCAGTCTGTCACTTGTTCAGTGTCAAAAAATAGTTATTTGTTTTTATTTATTCCACATGATGTGACGGAATGCCCTGCCCACTGAACCAAAGCTTATACCCCGTGGAGCACAGGGAGGAAGATGGCAGCTGACTGACTTGTTGGGGGGGGTCACACAGACATTATGCAAGAAGAGGGACTAGTGGCTGGCTGGCAAATTTTATTACACACACACACACACACACACACACACACACACACACACACAGTATTTCATACACCACCTAGGCTAAGGGCCAATGCTGCAGGCACTGCTGCTACCCACAGGATTCGGGGACCCTGGACTAACCCTCTCTGACATGGTGCTTTCTCTTTAAGGATTATTTTTTATTTATTTATTCCACATGATGTGATGGAAGGCCCTGCTCACTGATCCAAAGCATTTACCCCATGAAGCACAGGGAGGAAGATGACAGCTGACTGGCTTGTCAGGGAGGGGGTTCACACAGACAGTATGTAAGAAGTGGCACTGGTGGCTGGTTGGCAGATTTTATTAAACACACACACAAACAAACATACACAATATTTCACACATCACCTCGGCTAAGGAAAAGGGTTGATGCTGCATGCACTACTGCTACCCACAGAGATTTGGGGACCTGGCCTAACCCTCTCTAATACAGTACTTTTACTTTTACCCTTCCAAATAAATTCCAGGTTCCTTCAAGGATTATTCTATGTAACATCATGGAATATCCACTCAGCCAAAGCTTATATAATATAAAAAAATTAATCCCTACTGACTGAGCACAGGCAGGAGAACTGAGAGCTGACTTATTGGGGGACAATTGGGCAAATAGCAAGAAGGCCAACTGGGAGTGGTGTGGTAGTGGGTGGCACAGTTCACCCCCTCTGCTGCCCCCCCCCAAAAAAAACTGGCAGTCTGCCTCTGGCATTTGAGTCTCTTGAATTGAATCACTCTCTTGCCCCCAGTCCCTTTCCTCTTCCCTTTCCTGAGTCCCCTCTCCCAAATCCCCAATTCCTGACTCACACACACAGTCCCCTAATCCCCCCACCCCTAAGTTTTCTTTTCTGTTTCTGTTTTTTAAAAATAATTATAAAAATAAAAATAATCAAATTCCTTAGTTTTTTTTTTTAGAGTCCAATGACAATGAGCAGACTTGCCCAACGGGCAAAGCACTGCAGCACAAGCACATATGATCAGTCATCGAGCAGCATGAACAAGCTGTTGCTCCTTCTCTGTCCTGTATTCCTTTGCACCAACTCCTAAAGTGGACCACGTGAGTTGCTAAAGCAAGCCCAATCATGTGCCACCTTAGGAAGATGGATAGCTCAATCATCCAATGAGGAACCAGTGTCTTGTCTCTGGTCCCTCCTTTGGGTTCCTCTTGTGCTCTCACACTTCTCATGCTGGATTCACACGATATAGCTGACCTAACCGATCTGAACAACTGAAAGTGTTTGGAACCCATTAATTTACAGTACTAACAGTTCATCATGTTCAGGTCAGTTCCTATTTTTGACTAACCACTTCGCTCATCCCTATTATATGTGTAGTTTACTGGCTCTGTCACAATACAAATTAAAATAAAAAAAAAGAAAATTTGGCAATCCAGAGTGAGGGTAATTCGGATCACTCCATACTGGCCCAGGAGGTTGTGGTTCACCAGGGTGGTGCCCATAACTGTGGACCATCAATGGAGGCTTCCACTCAGACATTTATTGTATTTATTTATTGAAATGTTTCACCAGGAAGGCACACTGAACAACAAGTTACTCATCCCATGGTGTGACCTGGGGGAGGGGTTATATAGGGTTGTGAAGGATGATCAGTTGCAATAGTATGTGGTAAGTACAAACAATACAATATTGCAAGATTGTGCAACAGTTGAAACACAAGGTATTGTACAATAAACAGTAGAGGAACACTGGGTAAATTATAATACATGTCCAAAATCATACAAAAGAGCATATAAATGTACAAAGCAGTAATAATGCAATAGGTAAGCAATAAGGCACACAGAGGTGTGTGTGTAAACCATATTTTACAGCATTGCCAGGGGCATAGTAAGGCATAAGGCCAATGGCCGAGCTACTTCAGCTGCTGGCTATGCTGTAAAATATAGTTTATACACACCCCTAAGTGCCTTATTGTACTTATAAAATTTACTCTTTTTTTTACTTTTGACTATTGAGAAAAGCATGTGTATATGTATAAAAATAGATTTACTTTGTGCATTTGTGATAAAATAATCCTTCTGCCCACTATAAGTGATGTCATTGATGATGTCATTGTATTGTTGCCTACTTTCTTCTTCCTGATTTTTTTTTTCTCTGTTTTTCTCCACATTCAAGATATGGAATGTTTACCATGGAATACATGGATTCAAAATTCTGCTCAGTTCCACTGGTAGAATGTTTCTCTCCCAACACAATGTACATGCAGACAACAAAGGCCTTTGTTTCAGCCAGCGACTCAGTTATCTCCCTGTCAGGGCAAGAAGAAAAGAGTTCCCTGATGAGCAGGTAAAAACAGAAGAGGGATTTTTCACTGTCAGCAAAGAAACAGTTGTAGTGAAAACTATAAACAATAGTTATTGTTTCTAATGTGTTTATGTATGTAAGGAGAGCGTGATAATCAGGGAAACAACATTTAATGCTTCTGTTTCATTTTTTATTTCAAATAGTTTTATTTTTAGTGTGCAGTTGAAATTTTTTTACAATGTAAAATTAGCAGCCATGTTTGTGGTGGAAGATCAGTTCTGACAGAAGAGGGCTATCTGAAATATCTGCATTCCAAATGCCCATTGATCTGTGTTGCAGACTCTTCACTGCTGAGCAGTCTTTTTTATTAACTATGTGTAAACCATATTTTATACATAAATAAGAGCAAATCAGATGACATGATTTTACCTTTCCATTTTATAAAACCATTTATAGTGCATGAGTGTACCAACAGCAGGCTCAAGGTAGTATGCAAGTGCTGTTGGAGTAAAAAGGATGGATTTAGGTTGTGTGCACTGATGACCCAGAAGGGCACATGGAGAAGAGAAGGGGGAGAGGCAAGAACTGAATATTTATTTATTTGCTTTTGGTAACCGGGTAAGCACACTAGACAGCTGGTGCCTATTTTCAGGTGCGACCCAGGAGAGTTACAAGGTATACATGACAGAAAAACATAGTTACAAGGTATACATGAGAGAAATACATAGTCACAGTACAAACCTGGAGTGGCATGCTCCAACACAGGAGTGAAACAACAAGGGTTATTAAAGCAGTAGTACATAGTATAGAGATAAGCGTATATGTGACACTAGTGGGTCAGATATCATAGGGTACATACAGGCCTAGGGGCAGCAAAGGTATAGGACCCCCCCAGGTTGATAATAGACAATACATAGCATAACCTCAGGTAAGGTGCCTCACCAAGGTGGAGGGGCAGAAAGAACCTAGCTGGGGTACCATTGAGGGAGGGAGGGCTGTCAGACTGGGTGTTAAGTGGCACACAGGCAGGGTGCATCAGGTTTCAGAAAGTTCCAGAGGGAGGTTTTGAAGGTGGAATGAGAGGGGGATGCACAAACATGTGAGGGAAGGGAGTTCCACCACTTGGGGGCATGGGTGGAAGGGTAGCCATTTCCTGATTTCTCCCTTCAGGGTGTTGAGAACCCTGCCGGGGGGGGTCATGGTAGGAAAGCAGAAACTGGGGATAGGTATTAAGGTAGGTTAAAGCAGAAACAGCTGAGAAAAAATTAATTGTGTAGGGCAGAGGTAAGGGAGTAGTTGGAGGAGGAGTGTTATACTTCAGAGGGGAGGGAATTCCAGATTTTAGGGAAATGATAGGTGAAACCAGTCTGACCGGTGAGGGTGGAGCAGCGAGGGACTGTCAAGGTGCAGGCATCATTTGATCTGAGAGAGTGGGTAGGGGGAGGTGGAGTGCAGAGAGAAGAGAAGATAAGAGATAGGAGGGAAGACCCCAAATCAGAATTTGGAGGGTAGTTTGGCACAGTGAGAGATGCATTTCGGAGACAGTAGAAGGAAGGTTAGAGAGCTATAGAGTCCACAGTGGTGGGAGCAGGAAGAGGAGTCAATAGAAAATCAGAAGAAGGAGTTAAATAGAGTGTCCAACTTGGTCAGGGAGGATTTGGGAGCAGCACCATACACTATGTCACAGTAGTCAAAGATGGGGACTATCACCTTTTGGACAATTTTGTGCCTCACAGTAAGTGGGATGCAACTATGATTGCTGCACAGAGCACCAAGATTGGGGTACAGTTTCTTCAAGATAGCATTGATATGCACAAAGAAGTTGAGGTGCTGGTCCAGCCAAACCCCCAGATATCTAAATGAGAAGGTGTCCTCCAAGATGGTCCTATCAAGGGCGTGGAAGGTGGGTAGTACCAGGAGCCTAGAAAGCCTCTGCCTAGTACCAAAGGTCATTGATACTATCTTCTTGGCATTCAGAAGAAGCTGGTGAGAAGCAAACTAGAGCTGAACTTGGTTGAAGTCATGCTGTAAGCTGGCTTGCACAGCAGCAGAGTTTTTACTGGAACTGTACAAAACAGTATCATCAGCATACATGTGGATAGAAGAGGATGAGCAGGCTGTGGAAAGATCATTAAGGAACACTGAGTAGAGTAGGGGACCAAGCACTGAGCCCTGAGGGACACCAAAGTTGATCGGGAGTGGAGGGGAGATGGAATCAAGGATTATCACTGATTGAATCTTGCCAATGAGGTGGGATTTAAACCAGTTGGTGGCTGATGGAGCAAGGCCAGCTGAGGAGAGTGAATCAAGAAGCAGGGGATGGGAAACAGTGTCAAAAGCTTTGACTAGGTCAACAAAGATGTCTAAGGTGATCGGGCCATCATCCATCCCTGAAAGGATGGAGTCAGTAGGCCTGAGGAGGGAGGTGGTTGTTGAATGATTCTTCTAAAAACCAAATTGGAAGGAGTGAAGAAGGAGGAATCAGAGAGGAAGGGTGATAGTTGAGAGAGAATTAAATGTTCTTGAAGTTTTGCAAGGGTAGAAAGGAGGGAAATGGGGCTATAGTTGCCTGGAGTGGATGTGTCACCTTGGGGAGAGGAAGGACTACAGCATGTTTCCAGGATGAGAGTACTTGGGCACAAATAAAGGACAGGTTAAGGATTAAGGAGATAGGATAAGCAATAGCAGGACCAGAAGGGTAGAGAAGTTTAGGATTGAGCTCATCTGGTAAGGAGCCTTTAGAGGGTTTTGAGGGATTGGAGAGCATTAAGAGCTTCATCAGAGGAGATAGTAGAAAAGGAAAATGGGGGAGGGGTAGGGACTGGTTGAGGTGAAGGGCTGAAGTTAGTAGGTGGCAATGGGGAGAGGGAATTTAGAAGAGACATAGTGCATGAGGTGTAGTAGGCATTAAATTCATTGGCCACAGAGCCAGGGTCAGAAACTAGGGAGTTATTTATTTTAAGAACTGGAGGGGGAAGGGGAGAGAATATGGCATGAACTACCCTCCTGAATTTAGGTGGATAGTTAATGTTAGTCAGGAATGAGGAGTTAAAATAATCAGACTTAGCCAGTCTAGTAGCTTTAGTACATGAATTGTGTAGCATTCTATACTTGGCATAGTCTTTTGGATATTTAGTAGATTTGTGTTTTCTCCAGGCCCTGTCATGCTCCCTTAAGCAGGCCAGTAGTTCAGGGGTGATCCAGGGAAGGTGAAGCCCATGGATTCTGGTCCTTCTGAAAGAAGCAAAGGCATTCCAGGTGGTAATGAATTTATCCTCAAAATAGTCAAACGCTTGGTCGACAGAAATGGCAGTTCGCGGGGGCCCAGTCGGTGGAAGCAAGTGCAGAGCTAATTGGGGTATCATCAAAGGATTTAAAGAACTGGAGCTGTATGATTTTAGGGGGAGGTTTCAGGTGATGAACCTTACTTACAATGAAAATGGGGTTGTGGTCACAAGGGCATCGGGGAGGAGACCAGATTTAATGATGCAGTGCAGGTGGGTTGTGAGTGCCCAGTCAAGCAGGATGTGGTTTTGTGTTTTTGGATTAGGGCATGTGGGCTCAAGTATAAGTTGAGTGAGGTTTAGAACAGTGACATCATTGCATAGTTTGTTTAATTTGGGAGACAACCAATTTAGATTCACATCACCCATTATGAAAAGTTCACCAGATTGCGAGATGGATGTGATATTGGCTAAGAGTGCAGTCATGACCGAGGGTGGAATGCTTGGGAGGCAATAGATGCCAGCCACAAAGATTGGGATCGAGAAATGAAGGGTGATGCAGGTGACAAGGGCTTCATAGGTAGCTGGGATGGAGGTAGATAGGGTGCTAGTAAACTGCAGTAAGGGCAGGATCTACATGACCACTTCCCCTCCGTGACCCGATCGATCTTGTCTGGAGAAGGAATACACAGGGATAGCAATGGCTTTGTCAAGGGTGCTTTTTTGAGCCATGTCTCAGTAATAATTAGGATGCCAGAGTGTGTGAAATCATAAGAGTTTGTAGGAGGTCGATTTTAGGTAGCAGACTGCAGATTTTCAGGTGGAGGAACTTCAACCCATTAGGGAGGGTTGTAGTGGAAGTGGGGTTTGGAACCTTGTTATTCGGGTAAAGAGCCAAGGTAGGTGAAGAAATAGGGCCTCGGTTGGGGTGGATGTTCCCTGATGAAAGAAGGAGGAGGGCAAGAATGAAATAGTGAAGTTTAGGACTTTTCTAATCGGAGTAGGAAATATATGAGGGAGGAGAAGAGGGAGGAAGGGTGGAGAAAAGGAGATAAGGAAATTAAGAAAGGAAAAAGTGACTAGGAAGGGAAAACAGAGAGGCTGGAGGGTAGTAGGGAAAGTGGTGTCTGTTTACAAGGGGAGCTGTGGGAATGATTGAAAGAATGAAGGCGGTAGCTGGAAGGGAACAGGAGAGATTTGGCAATAGGTGTAGAGGGGGAAACTGGGATAAGTGTAAGAAACAGGAATGGTGTGAGTAGGAGGGAGATGGAAACCATTCTGGGTAGGGTAGTCAAGACTTTGTGCAGGCTTACAGATTCAGATCACACCACTGAATGTTAGGACATTGATAATTTGCTTTAGGTAGGAATGACCCAGGACTAGAAGTATTAGGTGAGAGCAGTGGGAAGAGGATTGCAACCTACACATGTTGTTGCCCTCTACTGCTTTACAGTATAATTTGCAAATGGAAAAGTAGACACACAAAAAAAAGCAGCAAATCTCTGGCAGGCCAGTGCAGGTTACATAAATGCTGCTCTGCACTGAACTGCTCACAGAAGTGTGCAACTGAGTGAATTGGCAAGCAAAAAGATCAGAACTTCACTACACAGCTGCTAAAGGAAGAAATATCAAAGGTCACTGTTTCTCTGCAGTCTTATGCTCTAGTCCAATGATTTCAGCACTGGCTGCAGCACTGGGCAGGAAACCAATGTCAGCACTCCAGGCTGCCTGGAACCTTTCAGTTCCCACTAGGAGGAAGGCTCAAAAATCCTATTTCCTTAGTTTTGGGTCCAGGACCAGATGTTACCTTATGGGCCAAGGAGAAGTGTGGGCAGCAGGTGTCTTATCGGCCTTTCCTAGGCAGGCAAGTTGCTTGTCATAGCAAGGTACAACAAGGACCAGTCTGTCACCACAACCCTCAGAACCTCACATTGACCACCTGGCTCCTGTATGGGAGAGACTGCTGAAAGTTGGTTATGATTCTTCCATCATTAACACTATGTCCTGATTTTAAAACAGACCTTAGAGTGATGCAAGTTGTGTTACTCCAGGGCTGTGGCAAACTCTGGGTGAGTCAGTGACCCTGCACTCAAGTTTTATAAAGGGGGTTCATGTGCCAAAGACCCAGCAGTTGCCAAAGCCACAGGCTTGCACCAAACATTTGGCGCATCTGTGGAAACTGCTACAGGAATACAGCCCCCCCACCTGGTAAAACACTAGAGGGGCCATGAGGGTTAGAAGTGAATATGCTAGCCAGGAGGGGACTGGGGCAGAAGGAACACTGGGGTGCCCTAGAGGGCATAGGGGAGACAGAGGGAATGAGAGGGATGTGCTGTGGCACCTGGCAGGGGTGCCAGTGGCATAGCTGCACAGCCACTTGGATGGGATTGCTTCATGGGGGGGTTGGCAGACACAGACAATGATATGGCCCCAGATGTGCACAGCCCTGGCATTTGCCTCATAGGTGCAACAATGGACAATCCTGTAGGCAGGAAGCTGTAGATGCAGGCTGAGGGTTACCAGTGGTGAAGGCGAGTGTTCTTTGGGCATTACAACAGTCACCTAGTATCCACCCTCCCATGTTGTGGCAGGCTGCCTCTCACCTACAGAGTTTACCATTGTTGCATCTGTAGGGCAAGTGTCACTGCTATGCCCTCCTGGGGTCATGTCACTGTCTGTGCCTGCCAATCCTGCAAAATATATGGGTGATTAGGGTGCCCTAATTCTTGTATGTCAGTTCTGTACCTGGGTCATCCTAGATTGGCAACACAAAACTCAGATAACCAAAAACAAGGATGAACTCCACTGCAAGTCACACGATAATTAGCAAACAATAACTGCTTTTATCGTATTAAACACACTTATAAATGGGGCAACAGTTTTGTGGCTTCCACCTCTTCTTCAGGCCCATACAACAGTATTGATCTGTCTACTAGAACTACATACCTTCATCTCACATCCTGTACATTTATTCCATCTCTTTCTTTTCATCTCCCAATTTTATTCATAGAAACTTACTGTCTCCCGTTTCTTCGGACTTGACTTAATCCACCAGCCAACATGGCTGCAAAGGTCTCAGTGTCTCCCTGATGTAGAAGTCAGTGGCTGAAGCCACACAACTGTTGCCCCATTTTATAGGTGTGTTTAATACAATAAAAGCAGGTATTGTTTGTTGATTATCGTGTGACTTGCAGTGGAGTTTATTTTATTTATTTAGTTTTTGTTGACCGGGTAAGTGCACTAGACAAATCCTGCCTATTTTCAGGCACAACCTGGGGGAGGGGATACAGATGAGTGCCAACTGACCTTGAACCAGATTAACCTGTTTGTGGTATTTTTGGTGAATGAGGGAAATTTGGCCAGGACACCAGGGAAATTTCCTTGATAAGTGCCATGGGATCTTTGACATCCACCTGAACTACCACCAATCCAATTTAATGTCTCATCCAAAAGACAGCACCTCAGAAGTGCATCACCCCTCTCATGCTGCACTACAGATTCAGTACTGTGATGTTAACCAAAGTGCCAGATGTGGGAACTAAACCCACAACCCTCTGATCTCCCAGCATCAGAGGCAAGTGTGCAACCTACTGAGCCACTGAGCTACTGACACTGTATTCTTGTTTTCAGTTATGAGTTTTGTACCTGCCAACCCCCCATGAAGCAGTCCCATCTGAGTGACTGTGTTGCTATGCCACTGGCACCCCCACTGGGTGCCACATCACATCCCTGTTATTAATGCTGTCTCCCTGATGCCCCCTAGGGCACCCCTTGTATGTCTTCTGCCCCTGATCCCTGACTTTCAGATCCCTCCCCAATCACCACAGTGTCTACCATTGGAACAAGTCCCTTAGACCACCTCCTCACAGGTCTAACTTGAGTTCCCTGTTGCATCCACAGTGGGGCTTTTAAAACAGCAAAAAAGGGGATGGTGCAGCCCCATCGTGGCACATGCCCTCTTGTGATCTGGTGCAAGCCCCCTTATGACCTGGTGCAAAGGCACTTCTGTCATAAGGGTGGAGCAGGGGGCTTGAGTTTATGGAATCCCAATTTCAACGCAGACTGCATTCCAAAATTGGGATTGCCATAAAGTCTGATGCAAGGTGACACTAGCATCGCACCCATTTGGCACAGGCACCTTGCATCACCATACCCTTTTGAAAATCTGGCCCCATAACTCTGTTCAAGAGAGGTTCAATTACATCAACATATAAAACACAATGGTAGTGAAACCCACGCAACCCATACCCATATTTTCTGGGAGTTAATAACACTCTTGGCAGTTGGGACTTCAATTATATTTGAACATGCTATTTTGGGTCTCCCACCACTGGAGGTAATTGAGCAGGATACAATAAATTTGTAATATTTTATTGGCTGCAGCCGATAAAGCCATCATCCAGTGCTGGCTCCAACCAGACCTACCAACAGTTCAGTCCTGGCTTTCTGTAGTACAGGATACTCAGTCTATAGAGGAGCTCACGTACAAAGTAAACCTCTGAATACAAATCTTCACCCAATGGTGGATCAGGTGGATGCTGGGTGAAGCCCTTTCAGAACCCTGATAGCTGTAAGTGCAATACACTTAATTGAGTGTGGACCTTAACTGAACTCTGTCCCTCCCATCCAAGAATGGTGGGGGGTGAGTGGATGAGGAATCCCCAGTGTTTCCAGTCCTTGTGAAAACATCTGGCTGAGTGGGCTGCAGGACTGCCATGCCTGTTCAAGTAATACTTAGAACCTATATTTGAAACTTAGAGTTTATGTAAATCCTAATGTGTTGAGCTTATTGTCTTTATACTTTTCTCCTGCATGTCACAGCAGATGAATATTCTGTGTGCAAGTTTTTCAATAAAGATGCATATAAGATATATATATATATATATATATATATATATATATATATATATACTGTAAAAGGCAATGAATATTCTTCTCCAAATGGTGCTCTGTGAAATCCTTATCACCACAGACCACCTCCGCAGTAGACATCCTCTTATTTCTGCAAGAGAGCCTAGACAAGGGACTCTCTCCAGCATCTCTATGGGTGCAGCTGGCAGCAATCAGAGCAGCATGAGGGCAAATAGATAGAACAATGCCAGGATCTCATCCCAACATAATTTGCTTTCTTATATTTGCTGCAAATATACAGCCAACGGTCAAACAAATTACAGCACTCTAGGATCTGAACTTCATCCTCAAGGCAATTATGTACCACCACACCACTCAAACCACTAGCCACAGTGGATCTAAAACAGATGAACCTCAGGACAGTTTTCATAGTGGCAGTTTGCTCAACTACAAGAACAGGTCAGCCACAAGCCACAACCTGAACAGAAATGTACTTGATTTTTAATGAAGCCAGTGTAAAACTGAGAACAGTTCCATCTTTCTTACCTACAATTACCTAACATTTTCTTTTAAGACAGACTAGTGAATTTGCAGCCCAAATGTCTGTCTCAGAGGGAACTAAGGATCCCAAACATTAAACTTTGGAAATAAGGAGAGTCATCACTGCATATGCCAACAGGAGAAGGGACTTTTGCAAGATGGACAGACTGATCATCATTATTCAGGGATGAAGGAAAGGCCACCCTGCCTCATGCTGTAATATAACATCTTGGCTCCAGACAGTCATCCAAAAAGACTACATAGTGAGTTCTGAAAGTGCACCTTTCTGACTTAAGGACTTTCAACCAGAACATTTCCCATGTCATGGGCTGAAAGAAACCTGGCTACAAAAGAGCAAATCTGTGCAGGCACCACACGGACATCAATTCACACATTCACTAGACATTACAGACTTGATGTTGTTCATGATGCCAAAACTAACTTCATCTGTTCTGTTCTCCAAGCAGCCACACCTCTTCCATCAGAACATGACTTGTTTTCCAATCCCTAGAACAAGGATACTGCTGTTTAGAACTCTAGATTTAAGGATCTCGGAGTGCCTCAGAAATTATCCCCCACAATGGTAATTTACTCACCTGGTAAAGGTAACTGTGGGTTTTCCACATCCCAACCTTGGAGACACATGTATTCAGACAAGGAAATGAAAATCAGCTCCAGCATGCTATATGGGCATGATTACATTAGAGTGTATTAATTAAGCAATAAGACATGACAGGGTGTGTGTTATTGTGTAATAACATCACTCCTGGGGTGGGTTGAAGCATGAGGTGAAGCCGAATGCTTCCACCACCCCAGGAGCAATGTTATTACACTATAACACACATCTCTAGAGTGCTTTATTGTTATTATAAAATGGCTCTTTTTTTCTAAAAAGAAAAAATATTTTTGTTTTTTTTCTCCATTTTGTGTATGGGGTTTATGTTTTTAAAAAGTTCAGTATATTTTTCCACCAATAGGTGTGGAGCTGCTCTGTAGATGATGTTGCTTCCCGGACTGTAAACCATGCCGCGCTTGATATTGTACAGCACCCCAGCAGCAACCCCCCACCATAGCAGCTGTTCCTCCATCTGCAGAAATCTTCTTTAAATGTTGGTCCTGTGCCTTTTCATTAACATTATTACTGTTTTATTTGTGTGTGTTGTCTGCAAGCCTTTGGAAGACTGTGATAGATGTTGGATTTGGGAGGCGAGGAAGTAGGCAGGACTTCCTTGTGATGGCCCATGGGTTACTGTGCTAGTGAGTACATAAGGAGCAGCTTTTAAATACACCATGTGAGCCAGTAGATAATTTCAGCACACAAAATTGTATTTTCATCATTGCTGTTTTCTGCCAAATTGAGTGGTATCACTGGGGTGCATGGTTGCCAGTGACGGTCTCGGCAGTTCAGTAAAGCACGCACTTTGGGGAGGGTACAATAGGGTTGAAGAATCAATGTAATTAGCTGCAGTATCAGTTGTTCTGTGGCTGCCTTTCTAGCAGCTGTTTTTTGTGGGGTGGTGAAGAAAATGCAGAGAGTGTGTGTGTGTGTGTGTGGGGGCGGGCTGTGTTTCTGTGATGTCTTCAGTGTCTGTTGTGCTGACAGAGCAGTGTGAGGTTCCTTGTACTTACCTGAGGAGGAAGTGATTTTTTTCACTCTTCTGTAGTCACCTGTGTGTCTGGATTTAATCCAGTGATGTTGTTTTTCAATAACATTACTGTCCCAGGCACAAATGGACCAATCAGGAAACAAGAAATTTTCCTGCCATTGAATAATAGGTAATAAATACTTTTTTTATCCAATTATTTAACCAGGAGTGGCACATTAAGCTGAAAGCTTGTTTACAAGTGTGATCTGGGAGCACAGGGAAGTTAACTGACTTGCTCAGGGTCATATAGTATGCAAGTAGGGGCTGTGGAATTCAAACCCAAGTCTCCAGATTTGCAGCTCAGAGCCTTAAGCCACTGCACTATACTGCCTCCTGAATAACTTCTGAATAATAAGTTCACTACAGGCCTGCAAGCCAGTATCAGTCACAAGCCTACAAGCTAACCAGTTTTTTTTCTACTTAACAGCTTTGGAAGATACCAAAACTGAACTAGACGGATTTTAGGACAAAGGACAAGGTGGGTCAGATTTCACATTTGAAGTCACATGTGCATCAGCAACCTATCAGATGAACATAACCATAGATGTAAGGATCTTAGAGTGCCTCAGGTGAGTAAACTACCATTACTGATCATAATAATAAAATTATTCAACCTTTGTTTTGTAAGAACTCAGCTGGACAAATTACTTTTTTAATATCATTACATAATACTCTGGAATGCTTTGTCAAGCACTTTACAATTTCATGGGTCACACTCTGATTTTTTAAAAAGGTATAAAACTGCATTGTCTTTCAAACTCACAATGTACATGTTCATATAATTTATTCTAATGCTGTTTCTTTATAATGTTTTATTAGCTTACTATATAAGTTTTGTAACTTTTTTCTCACTGTTTGTATGCATTTTGCATATTTTGTATGTACTGTTCACTTTGGGCCATCCTTCAAAATGAGCATTTTATGCTCTTGGACTTTACCCCATAAACAAATTGTAAATAAGTAACTAAATAAATAAAAAAAAATCATCACATAAATGTGGAGTCAAACGATCTACAATAGGATGTAGTTTTGACTCAAGAACTAGAGGGCAGTAGACTAGACTAGACTAGGACTAGAGGGCATGGGATGAAGTTGGAGGGAGGACGATTCAGAGGAAACGTGAGGAAGAATTTCTTCACAGAACGGGTGGTGGACAAGTGGAACACCCTGCCAGAGGAAGTGGTGGGGGCTGAAACAATCACGGGATTTAAGAATGCATGGGATAGACATAAAGGAATTCTGGAGGTCAGGGGTAAGGGGCAACAGACTTCCTGGAAAACATAAACTGAACTTACAAACTTAAATGGGCAGTCTGGGTGGGCCATAGGCCCTTATCTGCCGACACTGTCTATGTATCTATGTATAAGAAGTTAAACAGGCTATCTTAGCACATAAAATCAACATAGCCCTAGGCGTAGATGGGATATCGGTAGAATTACTTAGGTCAAATCTGGACTAGTGGGCAGAGTTCCTTGCTCCATTTTTCATGAAAATTAATGAAAAATTATTTACAACAGTAATTATTTATTTACAGACTCCAGAATTCCCTACAGCTGACATCAGAGTAGTAGACAACAATGAGAGATTCACTAACCTGTGGTACAAGTTACAGTTTACATAAGCTCTGATGTTTTGTTTTCTGGTTCTGCTGTCCTCCCTTGGTTAAGTGACAGTCACAGAGGACTGTATTTAACCCCTGGAGAAAAGCATACGCAGAAGACATCTGATCAGAGATTATAAAAACTCTATCATACACTGCAGGTTATAGAATATCCCACTGCTGCCTACTGCTCTGATGTTAGCTGCAGGGGATTCTGGAATCTGTAAATAAATCATAACTGTAGTTAGACCAACAAGAGCTGGTCTAATGGCCCCTGCACTATCTCATCCTCAGGTGAAGCATGTACAGGTAGGAAATGATCAGAGGATCATTATCAAGGGACTGCTGCACTATACCACAGCAACATCCAGTGGAACAGAGAGACAACCCATGGCAGACCAGCAGCAAATACATAGGTTGTCAACCTTAATGCTCACTCCATTCTATGCACTCATGAAACATACACACCTGTCTCCATCACATCTCAGCTTTTTTGTTATTTTAATGGGGTTAGTGTTAAAGTTGACAACCCCAAAAAAGACTCTACCCTTCATTTCCTTCCGGAGTATGGCAGATGCATTAGTGTTGGAAACCCTAACATCACATTTCTCTTCTTTTGCCTATATTCTTTGCAAATAAAACATGTTAATGCACCATAAAACTACAGTGGCAAAAGTAGGGAAATGTGATTTTAGGGTTTTCAACCCTAACCCCTATCACACCTGAAGCAAATCAAGGTTGGAGTCAACCATAAAGCTTACCCTACTGTGTACACTCCTGAAGCATACACACCTCTGCTCATCACATCTGAGCTTTCTTGTTACTGCAGTGGGGTGAGATTTAGGGTTGACAACCCCAAGGAAGACTCCATCCCTGATTTGTTTCAGGTATGAGGGGTTTAGGGTTGAAAGCCCTAAAATCGCATTTCTGTACTCTGTCACTGTAGTCTTAACCCTGAATGGTGCATTACTGGCATTTTTCACAATGAATGTACTTACTTTTTGAGATACAGCAGTATAATCATATCCTTAGTTGCAGGGCCCTGCACTCCCATCCCTCCATGTATCAGAATATACAGTGTGTATATATATATATATATATATATATATATATATATATATATATATATATATATATATATATATATATAAAACTTGGTTTAATGCATCAGTTAGGGATTTTCCACAGCAAAAAAAAAAAAGCTAGGAAATTCAGGGTTAGGGTTGAAAGCCCCCTCCTTGGACCCCTCAGCCCACCCCCAACCAGCATCGGGGTGTGTGTTGGGTTGTCATTACTCTCACCCCATCACATGTGTAAGAAGCTGAGGTATAGGAGAATGGGGTGAGAGTTAGACCGACGACCCCAATGCACACCCCAATGCCAGTTGGGAGGTGGGCTGGGGGTCCAGGGGGCTTTCAACCCTAGCACCAAATTTCCTAGGTTTTTTTTTGCTGTGGAACAACCATAACTGATGCATTAAACTGATTTTTTTGCTTCTAATTTCCTTCTTTTTGAGAATGAGGATGATAAATAATGAAAGGAATGCAGTGGGGCCCCGCACTCCCGCCACGTGATGTCTTGTTACACAGTAACAGGAACTGCAAAGCAAATGCAAGAGGCAACAGTAATACACATGGCAAAGCAAATGTTAATAGAAACACAAGAATAAAGTGACTCCGAACCAAACAGTTACATAAACGGAGACATCAAACAGAAGTGCATACAGAACGCAACTGCTAACACACATTCATGGTCCCACAATTGTAAATGCAAATGGTAACAGTAACACCAACAATAACACCCAAGTAAACAGAAACGCAAGCACATATGAAAATGCAAACCGTAATGCACACACTCACAGAACCACAGTTGTAAATGCAAATGGTTATGGTAACAGCAACAATAAAGCCAGTAAAAACAGAAACGCAAGCACATACGAAAACATGAACTGTTACACATAAGGTCATGGTACCGCAACAGTAAACGTAAATGGTAACAGTAACAGCAACAGTAAAGACAACAGAAACAGTAATGCAAGCGCATATGAAAAGGCAAACTGTTATGCACACGGTGGTGTAGACAGGAATGGTGATTCGAATAGTAACAGAAGCGCAACTCAAAACGCTAGCTGTCACAGTAACAAAAGGGCACACCCTTCTTTTCCCCAAAAACTGTATTGAAAAAACTAATTGAAAACAAAAAATGTATGCATTATAATTGACTTCAGAGCATAAAAGTACGACTTGGAATACTAAATTGCTTATATCTCAGGAACCGTATGATGTAGGAAAAAATTTTACATTTTGTGTGAACTATTACTTTCCTGGCTAGCTTTTTGCTTAGCCCCCTAACTGAGGGGCTAAGCATTTTTTTGACAAAAAGTCTGTATCTCGGACCGTTTCTGAGATATGGGCCCTGAAAGACGCGACAGATGCCATAATGTTATCCTATGGGACAAATCATCAACTTCAGAGTGCTGTCACTGAGATCCTTACAGACAGATTGAATGTGCATAGGTATATCCCCTATGGGAAAAAGCACCAATTTTGTAGTACTGTAACTTTGCTGCCCTGTAATATTTTTTGACCAATCCACTAAAAGGCACATCTGTGGAATGTTACCTTTCTTCCCTCCAAATTTCAAGTAAAAAGATTACACCATTTCTGAGATATTCAATGTCAAAGATTGGCAACATTTCCTTATCTATTCCATTATAAGAAATCTGGCCATGTTGTCCCTATTTTGTGATTAAAGATCACAATCAAAGAATCTCATGATCAAAGAATTTGCAGCCTCACTATCAAAGAATTTGCAGGCTCACATACAAAGAATACAAAATGTAATAATTCAAAAAATAGAAGCAACTGCAGTAAACCACCACCATGGTTCAACAGAATGAATCCCCCTAAGTAAAACCCATCCTCATTTGACTTCCTAGGACACACCTGGGCTAAGAAAATTGAATTTTAAATTGAGCCATCTTGTCCCTCTCTCGAGATGCAAGATCATGGTCAAATAATCTCACAATCAAAGAATTGCAGCCTCATGATCAAAGAATTTGCAAGCTCATGAACAAAGAATAAAAAATGTAATAAATCAAAAAATTTGAGGAATTGCAGTAAACCACCACCATGGTTTGACAGAACAAAGCCCCCTGAGTAAAACCCACCCTCATTTGACTTCCTAGGGCACCCATGGGCTGAGAAAAAACATTTTTTCATTTGGCCATCTGGTCCCTCGCTCATGATGCAAGATCGCAATCAAAGAATCTCACGATCACAGAATTTGCAGCCTCACGATCAAAGAATTTGCAGGCTCACAATCAAAAAATAAAAAAGGATGAAACATGATGTATTCACCTATTTGAATCAAACCAATGGCATGGTTCGACAGAACAGACCCTCCTGAGAAGAACAAGCCCTCATTTATGTCCCTAGTCCACCCATGAGCTGAGATATTAATGTTTTAAGTCACAATGCAAGATCACGATCAAAGAATCTCACGATCAAAGAATTTGCAGGCTCGCAATCAAAGATCGTTAGCGAGCTACAAATTAAGATTTTAAAAGCTTATAACTCTGTTTTTTTAACTGATTTGGATGGAGCCAAAGCCATGGCTTTATAGATCAGGGTCCCCTGAGTAAAACCCATTGAAGTTTTACTTCAGAAGTGACCCCTGAGCCGAGATATTTGTGTTTGTGTGATTGGAAAACTGAAAACTAAATGGCGGACCTTGCAGTCAAAGAATTTAGAAAATTCTTAGGAACAAAGATCCTTGAACTATGAGGCTGCAAATTCTTTGATTGCCAGGTGAGACCAGATGGCTAGAACCCCCATTCTTTGATCGCAAGGTATACATATAAATGTTCCCATTGACTTATAATGGGAACTTAAATGTGCCATAACTTTTGAATGCCTTAATATTTTTTCACCAAACAAAAAGCGGCATGTTCAGCCACCAATGCCCTTTCAAACAAGCTATCTTGCAGAGCCACACACCACATGATGGCCGTGCAGGACCACATTAATAATGCCAAAAGGTGCCTTCAAAAATGGATAATTTTGCATTTTTCAGCACTTTTGTACACATAGACCAGCATTCCAACACAAATGTAATTTGGAAGATCAAGAGATCTAGTGCACCCAACGTGTGTACCAAATTTCAGGCAAATCCATTGAATGGGTCCAAAGTCATTAATGTCCAAACTTTTGACTTTAGTACTTAAGTGGCCGATCAACCCTAACAATAGTGGCACAACCGCGCTACTATAATATATACATATGTATATATATAGATATATATATATATATAAAGTTCCAAAGTTATGAGTGAGTGTAGTAAAATGACAATGTATGTGCATACCTTTGCCATTTTCACATATTCTGACCCCCAAATTCTCAGCATAGTCTTCTTAAGACTTAACCTCATGAACAAAAGCTATGCAAGTTTTCAAATCCTGCCTAAAAGGTGATTTTGCTAAGTGACTACAAGATTGCCATTTGGACCAGATTTGTAGACTTTAAATGCCATTGTTCATGAGGTGGGGAGTCAATAAGGGAATATTACAAATTTGGTGTAAAAATATGCAAAACTGGCAAAGTTATGCATCAACATTGAAAAGCCAAATGAAATACATTGAACAGCACTTGCCTTACTTTCTCATATAGCAGTTGGCATTTCCAGCAGCAAGAAATGTCTTCCATGGGAGAGTGGATCTTTACCATGGGACCCGTTCAGGTGAGTGAGGGTGTGTGTGGGTGGTGCAGAGTGGGGGTCAGGTTTTAAGAAAAAAAAGACATTAAAGAACTGCATTCTTTATTTCAGAAAGCACAGTGATCCGAGGGGAAAGGGGTACCACTAGATACCAGGGAAAAATACAGTTGACTAGGGCGACAATAATCAGAGGGAGGGAGGTGCCATTAGACACCAGGGAAAAATTAAACACATACAGGGATGAAAATCGGAGGCTGAGAGTTGTCACTAGACACCATAGAAATAGTAAACATTATGGGGATGGTAATGGGGGGGTTCCCTAGACACCTGGTAAAAATTATGTCATAATTAAAGGGATAGCAACTGGTTGGAGGGGGGGTGCCATTAGACAACAGGGAATATTTACATAATTACAGGGTCAGCGATCAGAGGGTGGGGGTGTGACTAGACCCCAGGGAACAGCTATTAACTGAACCAACTAGAACTACCTCAACCCTGAATTCCTCCTCCCTCATTGATTGGGTACTGACTAACCATCTGGGCCACATACCTATAGCGGGTATGCTGGCTGATGCTATTACATATCATAACCCCACTTTCTGCTTTTGGAGCCATACAGCAACACCTTCCCCTCCACCTTGCTACGTAACATTTACAAACTTTGCTAACCTGGATGCAGAAGCATTCTTACATGATGTCTCAAGCATAAACTGGTCTGCCGTCTATCATTCCTGTGATGCTGAGACTGCACTTCGGACTTTCTTGGATGAATTCCTGGCAGTTCAGGGTAAATATGCTCCCAAGGTAGCCCAGTGGGTGCGGGGTAAACAATCTAGATGGCTTCACAAAGAACTCTTGGCAAAGCTACAGGAACATGATAAATGCTGGAAAAAGTTCAAACTGTCTGGACTCCAAGCTGACTACAGTTCTTACAGAGAATAGAGGAACTCCTGCAAAACACAAGTTTGCACTGCCAAGAGTACCTACTGCAGGAACCTACTAAAAAGTTCTGCTGGGGACCCCTGTAAATTGTGGGTACATGTAAAGACTTTCCTAGGGGCTTCTCAAAAGACTACTCCTGGAGACATGATACTAAATGGGGTACACTGCAATGACTCAAATACCATTGCAAACTCCTTTAATCACATGTTCTCAGATCTGTCTCCATACACCTCATCCGTCCCATCTCCTTCAACTGGCTCACAGTCCTCCTTTATGACTTATTCCCCTACCCACAACCCTCCTTTTTCAAAAGCATTCTATACCTTGATTCTTTTTCAAGATAATATCAAGGAGTGAGGTCCTAAAACTGCTACAGTCCATCTCAGATAATACCAGCTCAGGTTCTGATACCCTTGAACCAAAGCTCCTAAAGCTAGCTACACCTATTGTTGCCTCCCCATTGGCTAAAATCTTCATGATGTCTCTCTCCTCCAGTCTGGTTTCTGACTTCTGGAAGATTGCTCACTTCACACCTGTCTTTAAAAAAGGAGATCCTGCTGGTCCTGCAAGGTCCAAAAGACCAAACCATTATTTTCCAGCAGAGCGGCAAAGAATTCCTGTAATATGGCAGATGCCGTAATGTTATCCTATGGGAAAAGTGCCAACTTAGTAGTGCCATAACTATAAATATTTTTTGACCAATCCACTAAAAGGCACATCTGTGAGATGTTGCCTTTCTTCCCTCCAAATTTCAAGTAAAGAGACCAAACCATTTCTGAGATATTAAATGTCAAAGATTGGCAACATTTCCCTATCTATTCCATTATAAGAAATCTGGCCATCTTATCCTTATTTTGCGATCAAAGATCATGATCAAAGAATTTCACTATCAAAGAATTTTCAGCCTCACGATCAAAGAATTTGCAGGCTCATGAACAAAGAATAAAAAATTTAATAGTTCAAAAAATAGAAGCAACTGCAGTAAACCACTGCCATAGTTCAACAGAACGAAGCCCCCTGAGTAAAACCCATCCTTATTTGACTTCCTAGGACACCCCTGGGATAAGAAAATTGAATTTTAAATTGAGCCACCTTGTCCCTCACTCGCGATGCAAGATCAAAGTCAAAGAATCTCATGATCAAAGAATTGCAGCCTCACGATCAAAGAATTTGCAAGCTCATGAACAAAGAATAAAAGATGTAATAAATCAAAAAATTTAAGAAATTGCAGTAAGCCACCACCATAGTTTGACAGAACGAAGTCCCCTGAGTAAAACCCACCTTCATTTTACTTCCTAGGACACCCATGGGCTGAGAAAAAATATTTTTAAATTTGGCCATCTCGTCCCTCTCTCCCGATGCAAGATCGCGATCAAAGAATCTCATGCTCAAAGAATTTGCAGCCTCATGATCAAAGAATTTGCAGGCTTACGATCAAAGAAAAAAAAAAGGATGAAACATGATTTATTCATTGATTTGAACCAAGCCAATGGCGTGGTTTGACAGAACGGACCCTTCTGAGCAAAACAAGCCCTCATTTGTGTCTCTAGCCCATTCCTGAGCCAAGATATTAGTGTTTTAGTTCACGATGAAAGATCACGATCAAAGAATCTCACGATCAAAGAATTTGCAAGCTCACAATCAAAGATTGTTAGCGAGCCATGAATTAAGATTTTAAAAGCTTATAACTCTATTTTCTGACTGATTTGGATGGAACCAAAGCCATGGCTTGGTAGATCAGTGTCCCCTGAGTAAAACCCATCGAAGTTTTACTTCAGAAGTGATCCCTGAGCCGAGATATTTGTGTTTGTGTGATAGGAATACTGAAAACAAGATGGTGGACCTCACAGCCAAAGAATTTTGAAAATTCCTCAGGAACAAACATTCTTGAACCATGAGGCTGCAAATTCTTTGATTGCCAGGCGAGACCAGATGGTCAGAACCCCCCATTCCTTGATCGCAAGATATACATATAAATGTTCCCATTGACTTATAATGGGAACTTAAAAGTGCCATAACTTTTGAATGCCATAATATATTTTCACCAAACAAAAAGCAACATGTTCAGCCAGCAAAGTTCTTTCAAACAAGTCATCTTGCAGAGCAGCACACCACACAATGGCCGTGCAGGACCACATTCAGAATGCCAAAAAGTGCCTTCAAAAATGGATAATTTTGCATTTTGCACCACTTTCATACAAGACGACCAGCACTCTGACACAAACGCAATTTGGTAGATCAAGAGATCTAGTGATCCCCAACAAGTGTACCGAATTTCAGGCAAATCCATTGAACGGGTCCAAAGTTATTAATGTCCAAACTTTTGACTTTAGTATGTAAGTGGCGACTCAATCCTAACTATATATGTATACATATATATATATATATATATATATATAGGACCCACAAGTACCTTAAGGAAATCAGTAAGATACAAGAAGGTAGCATCTTTCAGAGAAAAAGAGGTTCATGACCAAGGGGACATGATATGAGACTGGGGTGGGTAGATTCCAGGGTAATGTGAGGAAGAATGGCTGGGAACCTAGTGTCAGGAAAAATGGTATGGGCTGGTAGGAGGGTGGGGTGTGATCTGGGAAGACAGCAGTTTGTACACTAAAGACAGACTGCACTTAAACAAGGATGGAACGAAAGTACTGAAGCAATGGATTGGTGAGTACTTTGAGGACAATTTAAACTTGCAGAGTGGGGAAGCATGAGTATTACAGGTACTCAGAGGCCCTGGGATGGGAAATCGTATGGGCTTACTCTCCATAATAGTGAAATAAGACCAGGGGCAAGTACTACAGAGGATGCCATAAAGGGAGGACAGGAGGGAGGAGAGGAGGGAGGGAGGGGGGAAGGAAGTGGATGGAAGATAGTCTTATTAAATGTCAGAAGCCTGGGGAATAAAATAGCAGAACTACAGGCTCTCATGGTGGACAGAGGGGTGGATATGGCGGCCATCACCAAGACATGGGCCACTGAATACCACGACTGGGACCTGCCGGTTCCAGGATACAGATTATTCCACAAGGATAGAGTTAAGGGGAAAGGGGGATGGATGGCACTCTGTGTGAGAGAGGGACTAAAGTGTGTAAGGGAGGAGGTTTAGGAGGGAGATAGAGAGTCACTATGGATGCAAATCCAGGATTCCAAAAATAGGATACTAAGGTTGGGAGTGGTGTACAGGCTGCCCTCCCAATCAGATGAGGTACTGGTGGGACAGATCCAGAAAAAATGCAGGAAGGAGGGTGGTCATAGTAGGGGACTTCAACCATTCAGGAGTGGATTGGGGTACACCATCCACCAAGTGTGGAAGGAAACAGGTAATGCTGGAAACCTTCCAGGATAACTTCCTGTTGCAGATGGTTGGTGAACCAACTAGGGAAAAGAACACCCTTGACCTCATGCTGACTAATAGGGGGTGGGTGAAGGATCAGCAGGTCAAAGAACCACTGACAGGGAGCAACCACAGAACAGTATGGTTCCACTTGCAGATGGATAAGTAGATGGGTGCATCTGCCACAATGGTCCTGGTCATTAGAAAGGTTGACTTCAGAAGGATGTGTGAAGTGGCACAAGGGTTCCTGACCAGAATTCAGCCTAATATGGACAAAAATCAGAAGTGGGAGCTCATAATGCTAGGGATAGTAGAGGCAACTAAATCCTTCAGCAAGGTCCATAGTAAAAAGGCAAGGGTGAAGAAACCTAGCTAAATGAGCAAGGGCGTCATAGAGTTAGGAAGAAAAGAGCCACCTATAAGAGATACCAAAAAAGTGGGAGGGTGGAGGACAGGGAGGAGTACCTGAAGGAAGTGAAGGAAGTGACCAGGGAGATAAGGGCATCCACAGCATCCACAGAACTCAGGCTGGTGCTGGGCATTGAAGAGGGGTGAAAGACTTCTTCAGGTACATCAAGAAGAAAAGGAGTTGTAAGGACCAGATTGTAAGGATTAAGAGGGAGAGGGGGATATGTGGAAAAGGGGGGTGAAAAGGCAGAAGCACTTAACAACTACCTCTGCTCTATTTTTACTAAGGAGAATGGGAGGGGTACCCAAGGAGGGTGGGAGAATAGGAACAGATAGGGAGGGGTGACGGACAGGCAAATCACAGAAGGTAGAGTGCTAGAGGGGTTAAGGGCACTGAGAGTGGACAAGGCACCAGGGCCAGATGGCATACATCCCAGGGTACTGAAAAAGCTTGTGGAGATCCTAGCAGGCACCTTGTCAGACTTATTTAATGCCTCACATGACACAGGGTGTATACCTCAATATTGAAGACTGGCTCATGTGGTTCCCCTCCATAAGAGCAGCCCCAAGGATGAACCGGGGAACCATAGACCAGTAAGTCTCATGTCCATTGTGGGGAAATTAATGGAGACAGTCCTGAAGGAGAGGTTGGTGACCCTGCTGGAAGTCAGTGGGTTATAGGACAGCAGACAGCATGGCTTTGTCAAGGGCAGATCCTGCCAGACCAATTTAGTAGAATACTATGACAGGGTGAGTAGAAAAATGGACAAGGGCCATGCAGTGGATGTCCTGTACCAGGACTTCAGTAAGGCATTCAATTTAGTGCCACATGGGAGACTTGGAAGTAAGGTAAAGGGCACAGGAGTGGGGAAAAATGGGTGGGATGGGTGGAAAACTGGCTGCATGGAAGGCAGCAGAGGGTGGTGGTGGGAGGGGAACTCTCATCCCCAAGGGCAGTGACAAATGGGGTTTCACAAGGGTTGGTACTGGGGCTGGTGTTATTTGGGATATTTATTGCAGACAGTTTGGTTGGCATCAAGAGCAAGATCAGTCTATTTGCAGATGACACAAAGATAGGAGTAGTGGTGGATGACCAAGGGGGGTTGCAGGATTTGAGAGAAGATCTGGCAAGGCTGGAGAGATGATTGGACACCTGGCAACTGGGATTCCAAGCCAAAAAATGCAAGGTGCTACATTTTAAGGCCAAGACTCCAAGGAGAAACTACCATCTTGGGGGAGTACAGCTAGCTGAAACTGAGGAGAGGAGAAGGATCTGGGGGTGCTCATTATGGGAACAATGAACAACTCTGCACAGTGCAGGAAGGCAGTAGCAATGGCCAATAAAATGTTAGGCTGTTTCACAAGGGGTATAACCGTAAGGAGGGGGGAGGTGATTCTGCCACTGTCTAGATCACTGGTCAGACCCCACCTGGAATACTGCATGCAGTACTGGTACCTGTATCTAAAGAAGAACATTAGATTACAAGAGGGGGTGTAACACAGAGCAACAAAGATGATCCAAGGTCTAGGGCAGTTACCATATGAAAGCAGACTATGAGAGTTGAATATGTACTCACTGCAGGACAGCAGGGATGGGGGATATGATCGAGACATTCAAGCACATTAGAGGAACAAACAGGACAGGCACGGAGAGACTGTTCAGGTGGAGTGTAGGGAAGGACACTCACGGTCATGGTATGAGATCAGAGGGTGGAAAGTTTAGGAAGAAATTGAAAAGGCTCTTTTTTACAGGGAGAGTGGTGGCAGACGGAACATACTATAAGCATAGGTGGTGGCCTATAATGCAGTGGAATGCTTCAAGAGGGACTGGGACAGGGTAAAAGGGAGAGTCAAGGGAGAGGCGTGCAGGGAGGGAGGGGCAGCTACAGAATAGGGTTGCTAGCTGCATAATCGAGCAGACTCAATAGACCAAATGGCCTTTTTCTGCTGGCAGTTTTCATCTATTCGTAAGTATTTCTTCACAGAAAGGGTGCTAGATACATGGAACGGCCTCCAGGCAGAGGTGGTGTGGTCAAAAATGATGTGGGAATTCAAATATGCATGGGACAAAGATTTTTTTTAATTGAATACACTTCATTAATTTTTTTCCAAAAACAAAACACTAAAACCGCATAACAACAAACAATCAACAATGATACAAAACACACAAAAAACAAACAAAAAAAACAGCAAGTTAACTAGATACAATCCATCCCCAATACCTCTCATCGTACTACCCAAAGCACTGCTAATACACTAAAAAAGGGAAATCTTAAAAAGAAACACTGAAAATAACAAGAAAGTAGGGAACCCAAGAGAATAAAATTAAAGCAAGAAGGTAATTACACCCCATGACTATTGCACATCTACAGACAGCAAGGTTTAAAGGAATTCCCACCTATTATGAAAACACTCTACCCGATTTTGTAACAAGGCTATCTGCTTTTCTGCCAATAACGCCTGAAGAATCTCTTGATGCCATTCCCTATGAGAGGGGATGGCATCATCCAACCAGTGTTGTAATATTACTGGCTTGGCCATAATTGAAATCAGTGCCATGTAGGCCTTCTGAGGACCAAAACAACTAGAAGGGTAGAGACCAACCAAACATATCTCTGGTGTGACATAATTATCCAACCTTAAAAAAGGATCCCGGGAAGTTTAAATAGCACTGCAAAAGGGAATCACTTTAATACAATCCCAAAGCAGATACTTAAGATGACCTTCAGCAATACCACATCTGGTACAAACTGAGGAGGGAAGTTTAGCCATTTTGTACAATTGCAAGGGGGTATAATATAAATTCTGTAAAATCTGAAATTAAATCAAGTGATAACAGTCCAGTTTTATATACTTATACAAATGGTGCCACATGGTCTGCCACATCTGTAGAAAGATCTAAGGCCTGTTGCCAGTAAGAGCAAACCCCTATGGGACTACTGGGATTCATGACTTGAAATAACCCATAAAGCTTAGATACCAAGCGGTAGAAGAGGGCAAAAGTTGTGAATTCTGCTTTTGCAGAATGTCCACAAAAATGTAGAAAATTTATAGAATTTTCTGAATTTTTGCCATTGGTGGGATCGGAATCTTCTGAATGTGTTTGGTGAATTTTTGCCATGTTCCACAGAATTTTTGGGATGAACTGCAGAAAAATACAGATGAACCATGGAATAACAATTCTGAGGAATTTCTTTTCCACAGTTTGATGGATTATTCCACAATTCATGTAATTATTCGGCAGTTTAGTAATCAGTTCTGTGGACTTTTTTCTTCGCAATTTAGTAGAACAATCCACAATTTATACATTCATTCTGCTGTTCTAAGACAGAATTTCTGCAAAAGTTTCTAACTTGATTTCTGTGCTTTTATGGAAGTGAAAAAAATCCGACTTCCGTGGAAATTCCACCTGTGGAAGTTTTTTTTTCCACATACCTCTACCAAGTGGAGTTGTTCCACAAAGGACAAAAAAGGTTGAATATTCAAAGACTCTTGTAATAACCAGAGGGTTGTGCCAAAATGGTAGGAGGCTGCCCACTTCAACTGAAGATATTTAAAATCAAATGATTGAGCTAGAGAAAACCATTCCCATAGGGCAGGGAATGGGAGAGGTTTGCCCTCTTCCAAAAGAGAATCAACTGAAATATCTTGAAGCTATCTTGGCAGAAAGCTACTGGAACTGAATGGTGGGCAATTCTAATGTTTGGATTACCCAGGATAGGCTGAGTGATGGATTTCATCCAGTCCTGTCCCAAATAAATACACAGTTGCACAAAAGTTTTCAAAGACCAAAAAAGTGATATTGTCTTAAGTATTGGAGGAAGATGAGATGGCTTCAAATATAGCATACTACGTAGCTTTAAGCCAACCTGTTGGCAAAGACCCTTTTCAATGGTCAGCCAAAGGGGGACATAAGTAGTCTCAATCTGCGTTGACCAAGCCCAAATCCATTGAAAACATTTACTCCCATGGAGGGCACAGTAATATAAGGAAAGAAAATAGAAGGTGCAATCTTCCTCAGTTCTTTGGCGTTGTTAATTAAAAACAGGCACATCGGGCAACTCCTCCCCTCCACAAAAATTCATTAATCAACTGCTGCAAATGAGAGAACCAGGACTTAGGGAGGAAAAATGCATGGGACAAACATAAAGTAACACTAACAATAGGGAAGAAAGGTGAAGTTGCAGGTCAGGTAGGGAATGCAGTTTACAGACCAATGGCAACCATTGTACACATTGTTAAAAAAAAGCCTGAATTCAAGTCCCTGTGTCATGCGTAGTGGTTCCCGAAAATGTCATGCTATTTGGTTTTTTGGTTTTCTTTAAATCAGCATGTGTAAACTTGTTCTGCTCTTACTAGAAATAGGCTGTTTCTGTCCTTCTGACTGAGCCTTGGAGAGTGATGACATCATACTGAACTAAACTACTGCTGCAACAGTGCAAGCCCCTGCTTGACTGAAGAGCTGTAAACTTCCTAACTGGAGCAGTCTGTAGAATTAATTGTTTGCTCTCCAGGGTTTTTACTAACTCAGTCTCTGGTATGTGTTCAGATGAATTAGCTGAAAATCTATCATGTTGTTCTTCTAAGAAGCTGATCATTTGAGTTTCAGTGCTGAACTGAAGTGGTATGCATTTGAGAAATCATTTTGTCTGTATCACAGATGTGAGTTCTGACCCATCAAAACGTTGCATTTTTTCTTCTAGCTTTATAATACTGGGTTGTTTATTTAGTGGATATAAAATAAATCTAAAGTGTGTAAATGTATACAAGTAGTTTGTCTTTGATATACTGTAGCCTCAATAAATAGGTCCATGTAAGAACAATTCTTTTCCTCTCGGATTGACAAACAGGTGTCTGCCACGCTGCTATTTCAGGCACATGTACTATATTAACCCATAATTTTCAGTTAATTGATGGTTTCTATGTGAACATATATACTGTATAACTAGAAAGAGTATAGAGCATCCTGATGCCCACTGTCTCCTGTACCATAGTTGATGCAGCTGCATTCTGCTGCCCCATCCCCGGTCCCACAAGCCCCTGTCTCTTGCCTCATGTTTGAAGCTGTTGTAACCTGCTGCTACTTGCCAGAAGAGTTACGGCATTTCCTGCACCCTGTCCTCTGCCCCCAAAGTTGTGTCAGTTCCACACCCAGGTGTGGCTGTTACACCCTGTCCCACAGTTTGGCCTGCTGTACCCTAATGCCTCCCTTGTATTCTGGCCAAACAGCCAGGACTTCTGGACCTTACTATTTCTGTCCTTCACCCCCATAACACAAGATGAAAGTATTTTTCTGTTTTTTCTTTTGGGCAGTGCAGCAAACAATCTGATTTTGGTGGTGGGGTGCAGCATGGTGCAGCAATGCAAACTCTGGATTCATGGGCACTGGTGGCATTGGGCTATAGGGTGCAACAGGACACAGCAGTCCTGACTGTGTAGACAGGAACAGGGTGCAGCAGCTCTGGCTATGGTGGCAGGAGACTGACTACAGCAAGGTGCAGAAGCCATGACTGTGCATCAGAACATGGGGGGCATCATGGTACAACAGCCCTGACAGTGGGACAGAATGTGCATGGTGCAGCAGCCCTGCCCATTTGGAAAAATGGAAGGAGGTAGCAGAGTGCAATAAAAGCCCCACCTCTGGTGGCATGGGCAGCATGATGCAGCAACCTCAAATGTGGACGCAGGGGAAATGGGACTCTAGGGCATAGCAGAGCACAGCAGCCCTGACAGTGGTGACATAAACAGAGGGCAACATGGTAGAGCAGCTCTGACTGGGGTGAGGGGGCAAAGTGCAGCAGGGTGCAGCAACCAAAACTGTTCAGGCAGAGACAGCATGGTGCAGTGACCCTGATTGTTCAGGCAGCAGATGGGGCAACAGGGTGCAGCAGTCCTGACTCTATGAGAGAAAAGAGTGGGCAGCAGGGTGCAGCAGCCTCGAATGTGGGGAAGGAGACAGGGCACTTGTGGGGCAGGTGACATGGAGCAATGGAGTGTAGATGTTTCAACTGTAGGCAGGAGATGGGGGCATCAGGATGCCATATAGTCTTTTTAGTTATACATATACATGATGTATTTTCACCTAGAAGCCGTCAAAGAATTGAAATTTGTGAGTTCATATAGTACATGTGCCTGATATAGTAGAATGTGGCAGGCACCTGTTTTTCAATCTGAGAGGAAAATAATTGTTACTACATGAATTGATTTATTGAGGCTACATCAATGACTAACTACTTGTATGAATTAACTGATTTATTTTATATCTATTAAATAAACAATCCAGCGTTATATAGCTAGACAAAAAAATGAGTTTTGATGGGACAAAATTCACAGCTGTGATGCAGACAAGATGATTTCTCAAATGCATACCACTGCAATTCAGCACTAAAACTCAAATTATCAGCTTTTTAAAAGAACAAAATGATAGATTTTCAGCTAATTCATCTGAACACGTACCAGAGCCTGAGTTAGTAAAAACTCAAGACATCAAACAATTCTACAGACTGCTCTAATTAGGAAGTTTACAGCTCTTCAGTCAAGCAGGGAATTGCACTGTTGCAACAGTAGCTTAGTCCAATATGATGTCATCATTCTCCAAGGCGCAATCAGAAAGACAGAAACAGCTTGTTTCCAGTTAGTGCAGAACAAGTTAACAAATGCTGATTTAAAGAACACTACAAAACCAAATAGCATGACATTATCAGGAAACAATACTTATGACACAGGGACTTGAAATTAGGCTTGCTTTAACAATGTGTACAATGGTTGCCATTGATCTTTAAGCACTGTGTAGAAAAATGGGCAGACTAGATGGGTCTGGAGGTGCTTATCTGCCAACAAATTCTAGGGCCGACATATTCAAAATGTTGCCTGTCAAGGGAGAAAGTGGTTGCACCACTCATCTGACATACACCATCGCAAACCATTGCTATAGTCAGTAGATGCATGGTGGAGATGCGCCAGCACATGTCAGGCTGAATATAGTAAAGATGTGCTATAGCGTAACTTGAAATATGCCAGCGTACCTGGGAATGCGCTACAGAAACTGAGCAGGACTGAAAATAGAAATGGGAGCAACCTGGTCCGGGACAGTGGAACAACACAGGAGGATGTGCAATGGGAAATGAGTGAGGTACAACAGCCAAAACAGGGAGGAAAGCATCTCAAGGCAAAAGGGGTGGAGGAAGGCACTGACAAAGTGCACAATGGACACAGCCCCAGCCTCCAGGGGCATAGTACAAATCACCACACATACACATACCACCAACCCAGGGCACAAAGAGGCACACTGTGCATGGCATAGAGAAGGGCAGTGATGGAGCACACCAGCACCAGAGGCACAATGGACAGTATGACCCAGTCATGCACTGTGACAACAGTGCAGCGGAACCAAGAAGGGAGGTCATTTTAAATACAGCACAGGCACAGTGGTCCGGGGGGGCAGACTGGTGCACAGGCTGATGGCTGTAGGCTGCACTGTTGGCACCTGTCCAGAGGTACAATGGACTGCAAACAGCACAGCACAGCAGCAGGGGGCCAGGAAAACAGCAGAGATGTATATAGCACAAGAACAGGGGCAATGTGCAAGTGACACTGTGAGCAGCACCAATGAACACCCCAGAGGTGGCCAAGGGGACAGCATGACATAAAACCTGCCTTCCCCCAAATGCTCTCCGGCTAGCTGTTACATCATCCGTGCTGTCCCTTGTAGACTATGGTCTACCAGTATATGGTGCTGCCGACACCACTGCACTCAACAAAATTCATCAAACCCTGAATAAAGCATGCAGATTGATTACTGGTGCCCCCAGGCTCACACACACCTGTCAGCTCTATGTCGATGCTGACCTGCTTACCCTGGATGAACGGCTCCAATACCAAACCTGTCTCCTCACCAAAAAAACCCTACTGGCCTCCCCTGGGTAACGGCATCCATCCACCAGAGCCCTCCCACTGTTGCAACACGGTCTTCCCACAAGACCACTCTAAAGGTCCCCAGATCTAGAACCAGCCATGGCCAGAGGTCCTTCTGCTATAGAGCCCCAACCTGGTTTAACTCTCCTGCCACCATCACCAATGCCATCACCATCTCCACGTTCAAAACCACACTTCGGAACCACATCTTCAGCACTCATAACTGCTCCTGTCTCTGAACATAGCCTCCACCTCTGCTTCTCTTGACAATGCCCCCCGGGCAGCTCTCCACCTAACCATCCCCTCCACCACTTCCCTGTACACCATGCCTATGTTTAACTTGGCCAGTGCCAGCTGTTTCAGTGTTTACCTACCAGAATGCTCACTTGATACCAACTTGTGGAACACCTGTTATCAATTACATGTACCGTGTACCCAATTTGTATTTGTCTGTCCACAATGTGACGTGACGCCTCTGTTGAACGCCTATTGTTTTGCAAATCTTTGCTATGTAACCAAAACACAATGTATGTCTTTATGTGACGAAGTACCTTTGGAAACGAGCCTCTGGCTCAAAGGTTGTAAACTGATTCTTAAATAAATAAATAAATAAATAAATGACAAACAGAGTGGGGGTAAAACAAGGTGAACAGAGCATACGGTTGTGCCAAGGCACAGATACAAATGGGCAGTAGTGTGCGCAAAGGCCATTGGACAACCACGCAACACAATGGGTGAATGGAACAACTGTTTAGTGAGCACCACACACACACACACACACACACACACACACACACACACACACACACTCACACACAGTTATCAGAAAAAATATTTAATAACAAGAAACAGAGAAAAAGAAACAAAAAACAACAGGAAGAACAATGAAACAACAATAAAACTACCTGACAATATTAAACTATTAAGCAATAAGGCATGACAGGGTGTGGGTTGTGCTGAGATAACCTCAAGCCTGGGTGGTTGGGCACGAGACCGCAGGCCAAGTGTGTCCAATGTCCCAGAAGTGAGGCTATCCCAGCACAACCCACACCCTGGAGTGCCTTATTGCTATTATACAATGGCTCATTGTTATACAAAATACAAAATAAAAATAAAAAAATGTTTTTAGTAGATTTTCAGGATGGCAATATGCCCATCCATAAACAAATGTTCATCCAAATCGATGACAGTGAGATTGTGCTGGGATAACCTCACTGTGCCAGGGACACACTGACCAATCAGAGTCCAGGAGATTTTCTTGCCATTGTATAATTTATAATAAAATAGCTATGAAGCAAGGTGGAAGGGGGGGACAGGGACTGCAGGAGTAGAACTATATACAATGGGGAAGATAGGTGTGGGGATGGGTGCAATGAGGCTATGTACAAGGGGGACAGTCCACAAGGACAGAGGTTTAGTGCCCCTGGCCATGGGCCACCTGGCCTTCCAGCAGTTCCTTCAGCTGATGGGCTGGGTGTGTATGCCTGATGCTGGCTGGCACCATGCAGAGGTCTGTCATCCCACAATGCAAGCAAACACTGGCAACGTGGTGGGACACAGAACCACACAATGACTGGGAAGTGGCACAGTGAACAGGCAGAAGATGTCACCAAGGGACATATGGCCATCTCCCCACAGCCTGGGAACATGCCTCCTGTGTGCACCAATTAAGCAGACCCTGAGGTGACCCCATGTGAGCACCAGTGGGTGCCCACAGCCATGACTAGTCATAGCAACTGGGGACAAGCACACAGGTGCCATTGGCACAGTGGGACCACCACACGCTGCCGACACTGTGATGCATGTGTACGTGACCGACACTACATGGACATGCACAGGCATCAGCCAATGACCCACTGAGGGCGAAGTAACCACCCCCACCCCATGTACATACAGATGCAGCACATGCAGTGCACCTACCTGCAGAATGTCACCGTTCACTCACCTGTGAGCCACCTCCGGTTGCCCCAGACCATATGTCAGCACCTTCCCAAGCCTGCTGTCACTCCTTCCAACCTGCAAGAGAAACACAATGGAACAGCACCATGAGTATCATGCTAGGACATACACACCCCCAAACAGTGACATGATGCAGCACGGCATAGTATAACATGTGCTTAGGTGGAAACTGAAAATGTGATGTCACAGTGCCATGGCAACAGCACAGTGGACCACCAGGCCATGCAAGGCAACCATGGCATGCAGGGAACCAATGACCTAGCCCTGCAACCAGGGCCATGGCAACCATGTGGGCAGGGATACACACACCTGGCACACACTCAGAAACCCTAAAGGACAGGTGAAGAACAAATGCACACAACACATATGTACCTGGGTATGGTACCTCCCCCATGTAGGCCTAGTTCTACAGCCTCCTGAGCCTCTTGGGAGTCCACCTCCTGAGGTCTCCATACCTGTGGTGGCACTGCTCACTGGTCCTTTGGCTGCCAGTCCGATGTTGGAGCTACGCTCCCACATGTGCACATAGAGGGGTGTGTGTCTCCTGGAGCTCATCCCCACCGAACAATTGCGCCTCCAGGGGGCCACAAGTGCTACCAGGTTGGCCAGCTCAACATCGGACCAATTGAGTGCCCTGTGCCTGCCCTCAGACTCATCTGCCATTTCTGCTATCACCAGGCTACTGACAGTGCAGTGTGTCAGTGTGGCAGTCTGCACAATGTGTGGCCAGGCCATGCCTGTTGCGCAGAAGGACCACTATGCATTCCCCTGCATGACTCACACATGTGTGATAGGGATTCGTCATTGGCACCAATAGCACAGTGCTACACATGCTCAGTAGCAAAAGGTCAGGTGACAGAATGGGGTCATAACCCAGTTACACATGCACGTGTGTCCTCGCACAGGTGCCATCTTGTTGAGGGTGCATAATGCCACACTTTCAGCCAACCACATGGAACATGTGTGCAAACATGCACCACAGTGGGCAATGGTGCAGCACAGAGAGATGCACAATAGGTGGAGAATGCCACACAGGCAGTCAATCACATGGTGCATGTGTGCAAACGTGCAATTGAAGGCAATGGTGCAGCACAGGGAGATGTGCAATACACGGCAGGTAACGTCAGACATGCTCCATTGTGCATATCAACTATGGTACTGTGGATTATGCATGTGCGGGAATTGCACCATGTGGAGATGCTCGGCCCATTTCAGATCAATGGCCCAAATTGAGATGGGCCTGGAACAAATTTGCAATATTCAGCCAGGATATGATAATCACCTAATTAGCCAATCCAGGCCTAAGTCAACTGAGTAGCATCTCATTACTGGCTGATCCACAGCTCATTTGCATGAGATGGGCCTGAAAGGTGCCACACCACACCCCACCCGGTACCTGACAGGAACTGCAGTCTGGAAGGTAGGTTTGTTTACATTCCTCATGCTATAGCCTCTTTTGTACTGCATTTTGTGGGGCTTTGTTCAGCTCCAGAGCATTCTGGACATGGGTTCATGCCTGTCCCATTCATGTCCAAAGGCAACAGAATGTCTGATAGTGAGGAGGAGCAGTCAAAGAGGTGGAGGTCTAACTTTACAAAGGATGAGCAGCATGCCCTGGTGGAGGCATATTTCCAGAGGGAGGTGCTGCTGTCAGGCAAGTCAGGCACCTGGCAGGAGAGGGTGAAAAGTTGGGAGGAAGTGGCAGTATATGTTAATGCCCATGGGAAGTACAACTGCATGTCCCAGGAGTGCACCAACACACATGATAAGCGACAAGTGAAGGGCCAAGGATTAGGTCACTCTCATATGATCCTCACTGGGCAAACTGGTGGTGGCCACTCCACAGCATCAATCCTCACACCCACTGAGGAGATGACTGTAGCTTCCATGAGTTGGGCATCCATTGCAGGTGTGCCAGGGGGATCCAGATTGAAGGCAGCCCATTGCAGCACTGTGAGTATACATGTGTCCCCCCCTGTGGGGACTGGTGTGTGCCAGCCACAGGTGTGCCTGGTATGCCACACAGGGGCCAGAACCATGTCCAGAGTATGCTGTGCAGGTCTTTCAGCAGTGCACTGCCATATTGTGGGCCCACATGCTGCCCTGTGTGCCATTGGGCATGACCAGTGGCATGCTGCAGGACCCAGGGGAGGTGGCCTGACAACACAGGACACAGGTGGCTATACCTGCCAATGGGGGCTTTCATGTCATGTGTGGTGCTACATAGCCATCCACAGTGGTCCCATGCACCATCTGGCTACAGTGGTCCAATGTTCCACAGTAGAGGGGCATTGGCCAGGCCACAGCCAGTCCATTGTGGCACTGTGCCACATGCTGCCATGAGTGTGCACCCTTACACACATGCATGCTTGTCTCACACCGCCAGTATGTTTGCACTGCATAGCCACAATGACAATCCCAGGCCTATGTGGCAACACAGGCACACCTGTGGTTCACATGCACAAGCTACCACATCTAGCTGTCCATCTGCATTACAGCCATGTGTCACTCACCGTTTCTTTTTTCTGTCTTTCATCTCCATCACTGTTCAGGGGTGCATTGCCAGCTGATGCCCCTCCCATGGCACTGGCCGAGGATGATGATGTGCCTTCAACATCCTCCAGAGCCATGGCTGGTGCTGAGGAATGTCGTGCAGCACATACAGTGGTGCACCTACTGGGATTGGCTGATGATGACCCCTTGTCCGGTCTTCTTCTGGAGGAGGACATCACCATGCTTGCACTGACCATGGAGGAGAATGGTGATGTTGTTGATGATGATGCCACAAAAACAGGAGGACACAGAGTCAACATCCACCCACCCACTGACTCAGTACACATATGGGAAGCTACGGGAAGCACAGGTAGTCCTGTGTTCACAGACATGCTTCCCCAGTGCACCCCTTTCCACCAGCCGATGCAGTGGTTGGGAGTGGATGGGGACACAGTGCTATTGTGAGGCCTGGGACAGCTGGCACTATCCAGCAGGTTGCTGTGGTGCTGCAACAGCCAGTGGGGGACATTTTCCAGCCCACCCCAGATCCCACCCTGCATGCCCACACACAATCCCTGCCCAAACAGTGGCCTCCTGTGCAGCATTCTTGGACAAGGGACATGGTACAACAGCACGGAAACCCCCTGTCCACCGACCCCCAGCCCCCAATGCATCACTCACTGACAGGTTTGAAGAGCACAAAACCATGGCAGGCCAGATGGCACTTAGGGAAGAGCTCCATTGACTGCAGGTGCAGGCAGTGCACATGGATAAGCAAGGTGCCATGAGACACGTGCAGCAGCTTGGCAAGTTACTCCAACTGTGGGTGGCCACAACTACTGCACTGGATGGGATTGCACAGACCATTGCAATGGACTTTGCTTCCCTGGCATCTTGTGGTCACAGAGGTTCATGCCGCATCACATGCAGTACCATGAGCACCCCCCAGGGCATGTCATCAGTTGACCCCATCACTGTTGATGCTGCCCCTCTGTTAGCATCTTCCCCAACAGCCCCAGATCCAATCTGGAATTTGGGATCGCTACCCCCATGAGCAGCTGGTCAGGCCCTCTGGTGTCAACCCCTGCCGAGGTGGAGTCTTCACCCTCTGTGGCTGGTGACTTACCTGCATCATCCTCCTAGCCAAGGCATGGCCACCCACAAGGCTGCATTAGCCATATTGACTCATGCTGAGTCCTGCTGGGTGCATTTGGCATGGCCCAGTACACTGCTGCCATTGCTGACAACATACCAGGCTGGCAGTGGCCAGGACTGCAAGCAGTGGCATAGGCTCATCCTGGTGTCTCATCTGCCTATGCTGTCTGTGTGCTGTACTGGGCATGTATAGGGGCAGTGGTGTTGTGCTGTATGGCATGGGTGAGATGAGTGTACCACTTTGTCTGCCATGCACGTATGCTGACAGATACCATCTGTTCCATGCCAGTCTCTGCAATGACACTGTGTTCCCCCCTTTCCCTGGTGGCACTGTAGTGGATGCCTGTACATAGTTGTGTGTGCACTATGCAGCTGCTGTTCAGTGTCGACCTACGTGTATGTGTGTGTGTGTGTGTGTGTGTGTGTGTGTGTGTGTGTGTGTGTGTGTGTGTGACTTGCTGCCCAGTTGGATCCTCATTGGTTACTCACCTCTGGTTTCCAAAAATGCTCCTCCACAATGGTGTCCCTGTGCCACCGAGTCCTTCCTGCCAATTGAGGGTCCCTCCTCTCTAGGGTTGGCTGCTCACCCCACGCTGAGGTTCATCTTCATCTGTACTGTTGCCCTTCTGTGCCTGGACAAGTATTACATGGTCTATGGTTATGTTGTGTAGAATACAACAGGCCAGGAATATGCCACAGGCTTTTTTTCATGGCTTTATTGTAGGGCACCACTGGACCTGTCAAGGCATTTAAAATGCATTTTAAGCATGCCAGACAAACACTTGATGGTGTTACATGTTGCAGTGTGTGCCTCATTGTACTGTTCCTCAGCCTTGCTGCTGGGCCATCATATGGGGGTAAGCAGCCATGGTCAAAGGGGATACTCACTGTCACCTGGGAGGCAGAGATGTGTTAGTTTCATTCAGGTGTGTGCATGGCCTGTAACAGCTGCCACCCCCCTTGCCTGTCTATGCTGCCACTGCCTGTCAACCTGGTTGCCATTCCTACCTCCCCACATGCGCAACCCCAGTACCACCATTGTGGGACCCCACATTTCTGTCCTGCTTGCTGTCTGGCTGGGCATAGCCAGGCTGACCTCTCCCCAGGCCTTTGGGCCCCATCCCTGCCTGTGTGGGCACCATGCCACTGTCCTGTGCAGCCACTGTGCTCATCCATCTCCTGGACTATGGTGGTGGTTGGAGGCATCTGTTGCTTCTCACACTTCCACATGTGGCTGATGTGCTGCATCCCTGCCCTTCTTGCCCTGTGGCCTTTCACACCACTATCTCTGTATCTGTGTGTCCCAGTCTGGCAGGACCCCAGGTTCCATGGTTCACCATGGCTGTTTGCCCTTGCACTGTCCCTGTCATTCTTTCCTCACCTCCACCCCCACACTACCACCAGCTGTGCATTGTGCCTCACAGTGCATGGTTTTGGCATGGGTCCTGCCCAACTCACCCATTAGGAGGCCAGTGGGGATGTCCCCACCCTTGAACCTGTGGCACATGGCTGACTGGTGCCAGATGAAGGTGTCATGTGTACTCCCAGGGTATATGGTGCAGACTTTGGTGATGCGCCCAGTGTCATTGCACACCACCCAGTGATTGATGGAATGGTAGCCTTTACAGCTGACATATGCTACACTGTCTGGGCCAGGTGGTGCACTGATAGCCACATGGGGCAGTAAATGACCCCTATCATACCTGGCATGAATGCCACCTGTGGAATTACTGCATGGCTTCTGTACACTCTGCCTGTGTGCTAGGGAATTGGATGAACTCTGAAGCATTTGGCAGTAGAGTGTTGAGGAATTGGGGGAAGAGACGGGACATGGCAGACTGTGTAATTCCAATGGTGCCACCCACTGGTATCTGGAAGGTGCCAGTGGTGACTAAGCACATTGCTGCTGTCAGCTTTGCCTCCACCGACATAACATGACTCTTGGTGGGTGCCTGCAGGTCATCATGGCACAGCTCACAGAGTTGTCTCAGAATATCTCTGTTGAGTCGGTACTGGCCCACAATCTCTGTGTCAGTCAGCTGTTCGTACGTGACAAAGGCACAGTACCATCTCTGTTGGACATACCACCTACGAGCCCTTCCACAGCCTCATTGCTGTTCCACTCTTGTCCTCACACCCCTCATTACCTCTACCATGAGGAAAGCTGACCCATTCATTCCTCTGCTACTGCTGTTCTGCTGGCTGCCTGTGGATGGCTTGCACTTAGGCCAATTCCTTTTAAGCCTATTTTTGGTGGGAGAATCTTGGGAGATGCACAACCAGTGTGCATACCTCTCAACTGTCCCTGATTATCAGGGATGTCACTGATTTTGCCTCAAAATTTTACTCTGTCCCTCCTAAAATTTTTTGTTTCCGTGGCTAAATAGTGGGGATTGTAAGCACAAAATAATGTCAAGCATTAAAGTTACAGACGGGTTCTTCTTTAGAAAATGCATTTTGCGCTAAGCCCCATATTCTACCAGCTTTGTGGGTGGATATCTCTAATTTTGAAGATTTGTCCCTGATTTTGGTCCTTCGTCCCTGATTTTTTTAAGTCTTGTCCCTAATTTATGAGGCAGGAGGTTGAGAGGTATGCCAGTGTGCCACCCATTTGCACTGAATAGCAGGATGCACGGCACATTCATGGGAATGCCCCCTCCAGATGTGCTGCATACATTGTAGTTGCATTGTGGCATATTTGCACAACACATCTCTGCTGTCTCAGTATCATGTAGCGGTGCATTTTGGAAGCTGCGCTGGCGCAACTCCATTAAAAATGTCCCCCCTATGTTTGTATGAGTGTAACATAACCACAGTAAATGATTGTAGGCAACAAACACTATTCTACTTGTAGTAAATGCTTTTGAAATAGTGAGAAAAAAATGTATATCTATGTGACAATATCCCTAAATAACAAAATAGAACAGAAAATATAAAAATATATATTTAGCAAGTAGTTATGTACTAATGCTGCACGCTGGGACAAACAACCTTTAACTGTAAGAAAGTCCTCTCGGAGTACAAAAAGATAGAAAATAACAGCTGTCCATGGTTACAACAGGTGAACCTGAAAAAGACAAACAAAGGGGTTTCAGTAAATACAGTTACAAAATGCCATGCACTAAAATATTTTTTTTTCAGACAGAGTGAGAAATCCCAGCTGTCATTAAATCCCTCTGGCTAGAGGGCCCCCATGGTGAAAATGACTCTGCTTTCTTTTTGTGAAAGCATGCAGATCCCTTCCAGCAGGAGGTGGAACCCACTCAATCCCCATAAATTCAAGTGAACCTACATCTGAGTTACGTACAAGAGTCCATTGATACCCAACAGGTGTATCACATCGGGCATGGGAGATGGACCTGACATATTCCTGGATTTGTTCATTCAAAAGAAGTTTGGAACAGCCAATATATAATTTGTTACAGGAGCACAAAAGGACATGGACAACATAGGAGGTTCTACACATAATGTATTGTCTAACTATAGAAGTATTGTTGTTGGGACTAATAAGTGTGTTGCTCCAAGGATTGCAGGGATTATGAAAAGGTTCTGGCCAGAACTACACACAGATACAGATTTGAATGATGTAGTATAGGGTTGTCCCCAAGTGGTTTACCACAGAGGAAAATGTATTCAAGATTTTGTTGCCAAAAACCATTTAACTGACATTATTACACCTTTAAATGTCATGCATGCATAGTTGTCAATAAGCCCAAGAGGGCAATACATTTATTAATCCTACAAACAAGAATACTTTTATAGTTAGACAATGCATTACATGAAGCATTACTACCAGTATATTTTCTTTTGCTTACTACTGAAGCAACAATTTCATATCATGCAACACTGGTCATTTAAGCATGTCACCATTCTTTTACCATTCAGATTTCATGTATCATCAACTACTTCCCTCTCCCCCAAAATGTTGTGTACTGGTATTTTCAGTTCCCTGATTAGATTATTAAAATCTTTATTCTGTAATTGTCGCAGCCACCCATTAATGACAAGCTAATCAGAAGCAATATGCTCAACTGCCCATTCATAACCCTGAACTAAGTTACTCCACATCTTTCCATCCAAGGCATCACACTGTACTTGGCAGAAGATAAATATTTCCTAATAATATTTGTTCCATGGCTGTCTCTTCTTTCCTTGTCTTCCCTTTTATGAAGCCCACAGTCACCGCTGCTCTCAAGATCTGATAACCAAAATGGTGAATGTCGATGATGTCAGATGCCAACCCACAGTATTAGCACACCACAAGCCAGTTCATAGCCCCTACAGTCCTTCCACAGCCATGATCATGCAGACCCCACTTGGGCCCCTATTACACTGGCATGTTCTACGTGGTCACCCCCCCATCCTCCCACTCTAGTTCCCAGTCATGCTTCCCCAAGAAATACAACATTTTCCTTTTACTCCCACCACTCTCTTTAGCCTGCTCACTCTTCTTTCCCCTCATCCCTCTTACTGCTGTAATGCTGTACAGATGCTAAAGGGGTGTAACAGCCATTCCAACCATGCTGCCATTCCCAAGACAACCAACTCAGTTCTGTAGTGTTTCCCTCAAAAACTCTGCCTTTCCAACCTGCTGGACAGAAAACCACTGAATTTCTTCAATAAAAATGTGTTTATTTGGCAGGCTTCCATGGCACCACGTGTACCCTTGGGCTGCTCCTGCTCTGTCACACTGCTCAGCCATCCAACTTACTGGGAGTTAAAAACCTATTTCCCTCCTAAAAACCCTGACTGTTTTCTACCAGTACACAATTTTCTCCATTTACTGTAGTTTGCCAAACTGTCACCATATCTGCATGCATAAAACCCTTCTTCTCACCATTCACCCTCACAGCTTGTTCACTCAATACTACCGATGCATAAAAAAAATCCCATTGTTCTCCGCAGCACCAATGAAACTATCACTTTCTCTCCTGTTTCTGCTAACACACTTTCCACATAAAATCACCTTGCACTTCTCCAAGATAAAACCTGTTCAACCAGAAATTGTTGCTCTATAGATTCCAGCTGACTGATGTGCTAGCAAAATTTTAGTGAAACAGAAGGGGTTCCTCTTGGAGCATTCTCTTTTAACCCCTTTTCTCTTTGTTCTCCCCCCCCCAGCCAATCACCTGCCCTTTTTCCCTTTAGCTCCTCCCCCTTCTGAACAAACTCTGTCTTTTTCCCAGCACAACTTGATCTTGGCTCTCTCTCATATCACCCTTCCCCTCCTCCCCTTCCTTCTAGCTCAACCCCCCTCCCCAACTCACCTAGCTACTTTCAGGTCAGGTGACCCCTGACAACCAAGGTAGCCTTTTAGCAGGCAACCTCACTATAACCCAGTGGCCATAAGGACTGGGAGATGCAATGTTCACATTCAACAGATGACTTGTCCATTTCCTGGTTACCACCCTAGCAGTTTGGTTGCCATGGAGAGTGTTCAGAGTGAATTCTAGGAGATGAACACTTTTTACTATGAGTAAACTACAGCACTTGGACAGTGTAAAAAAGCAAATAATGATTAGTCTGCAAACCATGAATATTTCCACAGCGTGCAAAAATCAGAGACTTGTATAAATTAGACATGACATGGGTAGCCGTGTTATATGATTTTATCATCATTCAAGGTTACCCTTGAGGGTCTGATCATTTTTAAAACTCTCATGAGGATAAACATCATATGACACAGCCGCCATGCCATATCCTCTACTGGCATTGCCAAACACAAGATGAACTATAAAACAGATGTTTCTGGGTGCAGGTGGGGGCACAACATTCAGAGAGTGTGAACAAAGCGAAATATCTGGATACATACCCGATGTTCAGCAGGTTCACCCACCACCAACACATAAACAGGCACAGATCAAGCAAGCACAGTATGCTGTGTAAACACCTACCTGACATACCATCTAGTTTTAACACTGAGCAAGTGACATTGTATCTCATTGCTTCAGTCTTTTCAGCAGGACAAATGTATAAAAAAAAAAAACACGCCATTATCAATGAGATATTGCATCTCAGCTGGTTTGTTCTGAGCACATTGCTTCTAAAAGGAAAATATATAATTTGTCATGTGTGTTTGTCTGTGTATGTGTGCTGCAAAGTGAAACAGCATTGAATAAAGGTACCGAATACTGATCTGACTTGGCTCAGCTAGGTACAGTTAAACGGGGTTACAGCAGAGTCTTTTACGCGTACATAAATGTTGACTGTAAAATAGTATAACTAGGTTTGTAAAATGTGAAATCAGAACACACTACTCTACCCAATTAATGTGAGACAGAATCATAACAACATGATGGAAATTATTAATTTCCAGTGATTATAGAGTGTGTCCCAAAGAAGTGTACAGAATTGATCTTCTCTTCTGTTCACCCACCCCAATCAAACATAAAATAGGGTTTAAAATTACTTAGGACAACACTTTGGCTACCACCTTCGCACTACCACATGCAATGCTCCAGGCATAAACTTCTGTTTTGGGGGCAAATTGTTTTGTCCCCCATAGCCCCCTGCAAATAAAGACACTGACAAGGTTCTTGGGTGTGTGCTCAGTTTGGCAATTAATTTACTTAATTTCAAATTCATCAACTTCTCATGATACATGGAACACCATTTACCATATTCACCATTCACATATCTTACAATTTTATTTTACAATTTTTATATCTCATTCTCATTCCTTTTAAATCATAATTATTGTTGTTACTTTTTCTCTTCTTCCTTCTTTCTTCTGCCCCTCAGATGTAAACCATGAGGGGCCACACTTCTCTTCCCTCCATCCGAAAAGGGGAGTATGAGCATACACACAAACCCCTGTTTCTTACTGGCTTGCTTAAAGTCCTTCTTTTGTATTTTTCCTTATTTTGTCCCCACTTTTCTGTCCTCATCAAACCCTTATTTTCCATTAGTCCACCTCCAGCTTGTGATGGATGGTGGACTTCCCCCTTCCTGCCTTTCCCCCCTCCCCACTTACTTCTTACACCTGTCTATGCTGCATCCAGGCCTCGATGGTGTTGACAATTTCTTCATTAAACAGTGCCAAACCCAACCCCGACAAATGTACACCAACCCCCTTGTAGAACTCTTCTACCTGTTCACTTATCCCATGGTGTATGCTTAAACCACCCACGTCCTCAAACAGCCTGCCCTCCCATGCATTCATGCACTTCCACACCCTGTCCATTGCCTTGTGATACATCGCATGTTCCCAAATCCTTCTTGGTGTCATGTTGGACCAAGCTAAAGCAACCTCCAGCCACCAACCCTTTATCATTTGTAAATCCCGCTTGATTTGATAAAATATGTCCAGCCATGGCTGTATCCCTAAATAATTTCCTCCTAGGTGGATCATAATCAAGTTTGGCTGGCTGTGGTCCTTCCTGGTCTCTCTCAGCAATGGAAGTAACTGTGGCCACCTCATACCCCACAGGCCTTTCCATGTCACTCTTATGACATCAATATTCAAGTTTAACTGCTTTCCCCCTTGCCGCCTGGATGCCCACTACTCTGCCCAGTGCATGAAGGAATGCCCACATATCCATGCTTCGAGCTTCCTGGATGTCCCTGAGAAATTATAAGCACCAACATAATTTCTCCTCCATGTTCACCTTCCTCATCCCCCATCCCTTCTCTCCTCATTGCATTTCTTAGTTGTCCCCCTTTTCTGTACCTGCTAGGGAGAAAGAAAGACAGTGCTATTCTTTGAGGTTGTGTGTGTATTTTTTGCAACAGTTAGAAGTTCACCTTCCCTTCTCCTTGATGGTGCCTGACATGCCCCCCTGTGCCACCATCGTAGAGGCTGCCCCATCCTGAATGAATGTGATGAGTATTTCATAGGTTGCTCCCCCAGAAAGGTCAGTCCCTTCCTCAAAACTGCTGCCACCTGGTATGCAGTTACTGCTGCCCCATCCCCATGCAGGAACATCAATGTGGATCCCCCCCCGGGGATGCCCAGCCATGTACATGTGCAAGGCCCCCACTGGACATATGGCTGCATTCTTGCCCCACTGTAACCATTGCCCCTTCCCTGCTTGATCTGTCTTGGATCTCCTGACTGTCACTGCTATGCCCTCCCCAGTCGATACCATGTCCTCCCAGTGGAGCCCCGCTGAGGTGTCCTTCTTCCCATATCCCACCATCTCGCTTACTCTGAAGGCATACAAAGCTCTGAACATTATTGCTTCACTGGCCGAGGAGCACACTTGCTGCAAGGACCCTAACAGTTTTTCGATTAACCCCTCCATCATTGGTCTCCTCCCATCTTTAACCTTCCCAGGCCCTTCTTAACCATCTTTGCATCATCCTGCATACCAAATTGCATTTTGTTGGGTCTTCTCAACCTCTCAGTGTGCACACCTGACCTATGGCTGCTAAATGTACCCCCATCGTTGCCTGGGCCATGTTCTGTCTCCACCCTGCCACAATATATTTTGTGGCCTGTTCCCTTGTAACTATCACACTTACCTGTCCACCACTCGGCTTCTGAAAACTCTGAACTGCCCTCCAAGAGGCCTCATATGCCCTCAGGGTCCTAGGGGACCAGGAGTTATGGAACAGCAACTCTGCTCCCTCAATCCAATCGTCCATACATAGGCCGGGATAGTTATCTGGCTGGCTTCCACTTCTGGCGTGATAGTCTGAAATTTGTCCATCTGCAATAGGGATAAGCAGTCAGTAAACACATTGTCTACTCCATCTGTGTGCCTTGCCCAAAAGGACAGATTCAATGTCAGACCTGCCAAGAACAGGCACCTCAACACCCTCATCGCCCTCTCTGACTTTGTCCTTTTTTTGTTTAATACATCCACCACCGCCCTGTTGTCAATCCAAAATGTGACCTGCCTGTTTCTGAATTCCTCCCCCCAGGTCCCCACCACCACCCATATGGGGAAAATCTCCAGGAAGGTAATGTCCTTGGTGACTCTTGGTGACTCCTGACTGCACCCACTGTCTCGGCCATGGTTCCGTGAACCACTTTCATCTAAAATATACCTATTCCCCCTGCAGCATCCGTGTATAACTGCAGATCTCTGTTAAAGACCCATTCCTCCTGCCAAAAGGTCTTCCCATTGTAGGTCTTCAGGAACCATTTCCACACCCCCAAGTCTTCCTTTGCATTCTTAGTAATGTCTACCCAGTGGTGGGGGTGCTGCACCCCCCCCCCCCGAGTGGCCTAGGCCAAGTGCTGTGTAAACGTGCACCATGGTGTTATGGCCCTACAAGCAAAGTTCAAGTGCTCCATCAGCTTTTGCACTTGCGGCAAACACCAACATAGAGGTGTCAATAGGGAGAAGGGCAGGGGTAAATGGAGAAAGTGACAAAGGCAAGAAGGATAGGGATGGGACAAAAGGGAGTAAGGTCATCAGAAAATGGAGGGTAATGAGTACCAATGTCCGTAGTCTGGGCAACAAGCTCCATAAGCTGGTGGCCTTGATGAAAGAGGGATGCCTGTATATCGTAGCAGTCAGAAAAACATGGTACACAGAGAACCATGACTGTGATGTTAACATACCAGGGTTCATAACCTACAGGAGAGGCAGGCAGGGGAGAAGGGGGGGGGAGGAGTAGCTCTCTATGTAAAGGAAGGAATAAAAGCAACTGAGCAAAAGAGTAAACAAAGAGGAGAGGAGGCACTGTGGGTCACCTTGGAGACTGGAAAGGGCACCACAATCCGCACAGGGGTTGTGTACAGACCCCCATGTCAAGGGGTGGAAATGGACAAGAATATGATAGAAGGCATTCTTAGAATGGCAGAGAAAGGGGAGACACTGTTGATGGGAGACCTGAATATGCCAGATGTTAACTGGAGCACATTTGCTGCAGCCACATCCAAGAGCAGGGCAATTATTGATGCCCTACAGGTGGCAGGCCTCAGACAGCTAGTTTCGGAACCCAGTCATGGGGGAGCAATCTTAGACCTCATACTCTCAAATGGGGGCAGTGAGAGGATCTCAGATCTAGAAGTGGGTTGCCATCTGGGTACAAATGACCAGCAAACAGTGTGGTTCACATTAAACTCAGCTACCGAGTCAAGCCATACAAAAGTGAGGGTACTGGATTTTAGGAGGGCTGACTTTAGCAAGATGGGAGAGTGTCTCAGAAAAGCACTAGCAAACAGGCTAGAAGGAGGTGTGGAGCAACAATGGGGAATCATCAAAACTGCCATCACAGAGGCAACAAGCATTTGTGTGAAACAAATTAACAAATCAAAATGAAAGAATAAACCACTCTGGTTCTCAAAAGAGGTGGCTGTGAAAGTCAGGAAGAAAAAGATAGCTTTCTGGAAGTATAAGGAAACACAGAAGGAGCAGGACAGACAGCTGTACCAGTTAAGGCAGAAGGAAGTAGGGAGGGAAGTCAGAATAGCAAAGGCCCAAACTGAGGAAAAGATAGCCAACTCAGTTAAGAAGGGGAATAAAACCTTTTACAGGTACATCAGCGAGCGTAGAAAGACAAAGGGAGGGATAGTGAGGCTGAATAGAATGAACAGTGGGTGGGCAGAGGGGGACAGTGAAAAAGCAGGGATACTGAATGAATATTTCTGCTCAGTATTCATAAAAGAGGAGGCGGAAGTGCCTAATCCAATTAACAGAAGCACTCTTGATAGGGGGGTCGATCCCAGTCCTTTCACTGAAGCAAGGGTTCTGCAAGAACTCCTAAAACTGAAGGTGGACAAAGCAGTGGGCCCTGATGGAATTCACCCCAGAATTCTAAAAGAATTAAGGGAGGAACTAGTGAAACCACTGGCTACTTTTTTAATAAATCATGGGAGGATGGTGTGGTACCTGACGACTGGAGGAAGGTGGATGTGATTCCCCTTCACAAAAGTGGGACCAAGACAGAGGCAGAAAACTACAGACCTGTCAGTCTGACCTCTGTGGTAGGGAAAGTGATGGAGTCACTTCTGAAGGAAAGAATAGTTGAGTACCTAGAGGCCAGTGGAGCACAGGACCCAAGGCAGCATGGGTTCACAGCCGGAAGGTCATGTCAGACAAATCTAATAGATTTCTTTGACTAGGTGACCAAAGTAGTAGACCAGGGAGGGGCTGTGGACTTGGCCTACCTAGACTTATGCAAGGCATTTGATACAGTCCCACACAAAAGATTAATAGTCAAATTAACCAGCCTGGGAGTGGGTCCCAGGGTGGTAGCCTGGGTAAAACATTGGCTGCACAACAGGACACAGAAGGTAATTGTAAATGGAGTCCACTCTGAAGAAAGAGGAGTTACTAGTGGTGTACAGCAGGGTTCAGTATTGGGTCCAGTCCTTTTTAATGTCTTCATCGGTGACATTGCAGAGGGACTGGAAGGAAAAGTATGCCTTTTTTCAGATGACACAAAGATCTGCAACAGGGTTGATACACAAGGAGGCATGGAGAGGATGAAAAAGGATGTGGCAAGGTTGGAGGAATGGTCTGAAGTATGGCAGCTGGGATTCAATGCAAAGAAGTGCAAAATAATGCACCTGGGAAACAAGAACACGGGGAAGAATACACAATGGGCAGGAGGTAGTAACAACAACAAAAAGGAAAGGAACCTGGGGTAATCATATCAGATGAACTTAAGGTTAGCAAGCAATGTGAGAAGGCAGTAGGGAGGGCTGGGGGTATACTGGGATGTATAGGGAGAAGCATCAGCAGCAGAAAACAGGAAGTTGTTATCCCTCTGTACAGACAGTTGGTGAGACCCCATCTGAGTACTGTGTCCAGTTCTGGAGACCCCATCTCTGCAAGGACATAGACAGGATAGAGGTAGTCCAGAGGAGGGCAACTAAAATGGTGCAGGGTCTGCAAAAGAAGCCGTATGAGGAGCGACTAAAGGAGCTTAATATGTATACCTTTAAGGAAAGAAGGGAGAGGGGGGACATGATAGAAACTTTTAAGTACCTCAAGGGAATCAACAAAGTCCAAGAGGGTAGCATCTTTCAGAAAAAGAGACGTGCAAGAACAAGGGGACACAATTTAAAGATAGAAGGAGGGAGGTTCAGGGGTAATGTGAGTAAGTATTATTTCACAGAGAGGGTAGTGGATGCATGGAATAGCCTTCCTGAGGAGGTTGTGGGGTCTAAAACTGTGGGAGAATTCAAGAATGCATGGGACAGACATGAGGCAATTCTTGTGGGTGGTAGGAAGAAATAGGATGTTGGTTAACTAGGATCTGCGGCCTATCCTGTAGGTAGGGAAATGGGCAGACTAGATGGTCCAAGTGGTCCTTATCTGCCGTCAAAGTCTATGTTTCTCTGTTTCTATGCCTCAGTTGTTTCTTGCACCTCCCTTTGACTGCCTCAATATTGCCTCCAGCTTCCTCACTTTTGCCTCTGGCAGTCAAAATAGTTCCTCTACTGTATCTACCTCTATGCCCTGGAACTCCAGGGTCTAGCTGGGCCCTTCGGTCTTATGCTTTGCCAGCAGAACCCCCAGCTCCTGACACATTCTCTCAAAATTCCTTAACATCTTTTTTGTCTGTTCCCATCCCTCCCCAATAAGTAAGAAATCATCTAGGTAGTGGACGACAGAATGATACCTGTACTTCTCCTTGTATGCCCATTGTAGCCACATGCTAAACATCTTGAATGTGGCAAATGCCACCAAGCAGCCCATTGGCATGACCTTATCAAAATAGTACCCTTCCCCCACTTTAAACCCCAGCAGGTCCCAGTCCTCTGGCCTGACCTTTAATAATCGATATGAAGCCTCTCAAAAACCTTATCATTGTCTTTATTTATGGGGCTCTGGGGACAAAGAGGGTGCCAACTAAAAGGGAAAACCCCATTGTCCCCAGGCCCTGGCAAATAAATGTGTGGATTATCTTGTCTACCCAACCTCTCAGTGTGTACACCTGACCTATGGCTGCTAAATTTACACCCATCATTGCCTGGGCCATGTTCTGCCTCCACCCTACCACAATGTATTTTGTGACCTGTTCCCTTGTAACTATCCCACTTGTCTGTCCATCATTCTGCTTCCAAAACTCTGAAAATGTCCTCCAAGTGGCCTCATATGCTGTCAGAGTCCTAGGGGACCAGGAGTTATGGAACAATAACTCTGCTCCCTCAATCCAGTCATCCATACCACAGCTGGGATAGCCGTCTGCTGGGCGTCTGCTCCTGGCATGATGGTCTGAAATTTGTCCATCTGCAATCGGGATAAGCAGTCAGCTAACACAATGTCTATGTCATCTATGTGTTTTGCTGTAAAGGACAGATTCAATGTCAGACTTGACAAGACTAGGCACCTCAAAATGCTTATCACCCTTTCTGACTTCATCCCCTTTTTGTTCCATACGTCCACTACTGCCCTATTGTCACTCCAAAATGTGACCTGCCTGTTCCTGAATTCTTCCCCCCAGGCCACCACCGCTAAGCATATGGGGAAGATCTCCAGAAAGGTGATGTTCTTGGTTTCTCCTGACTACACCCACTGTCATGGCCATGGATCCGTGAACCACTTCCCTCTGAAGTATGCCCCATGCCTATTCCCCCGTGGCGCCTGTGTATAGCTGCAAGTCTACATTATAAACCCAGTCCTCTTGCCAAAAGGTCTTCCCATTGTAGTTCCTCAGGAACTGTTCCCACACCTCTAAATCTTCCCTTGTATTCCTAGTGATGTCTACCCAATGATAGGGCTGCTCTGCCCCCCCCCCTCCGTAGCCCAAACCAGGCACCATGCGAATGTGAGCCCTGGTGTTACAGCCCTACAGGCAAAGTTCAAGTGTCCCATAAGTTGCTGCACTTTCCTCAGTTGCACCCTACGCCTACCTTTTACTTCCCCCAATAATGTTTCCAGCTTCCTTACTTTGGCCTGTGGCAGCTGTAATAGCTCCCCCACTGTATCCACTTCTATGCCTAGGAACTCCAGGGTCTGACTAGGCCCCTCAGTCTTGTTCTTTGCCAGTGGCACCCCCAGCTCCAGGCACATTATCTCAAAATCACTTAACATCTTTGTTGTCTGTTCCCGTCCCTCACTAATATGTCAGAAATTGTCCAAGTAATGGAACACTGTGTGATAGCTGTACCTCTCCTTGACTGCCCATTAGAGCCAAGTGCTAAACATCTTAAACATGGCACAGGCCACCGAGCACCCCATCAGCATGGCCATATCGAAGTAGTACCCCTTCCCCACCTTTAACCCCAGCAGGTCCCAGTCCTCCTGCCAGACTGGTAACAGTCAAAAAGCGGCTTCTATGTCTGTCTTTGATAGCCAAGCACCCTGCGTGGACCTAATTAGCCTCGCTGCTTCCTCCAAGGTGGTGTACGTCACCCAGCTGTCCTTTTCCCTAATGAAATCATTGATCCAGTCCCCTTCCGAGTACGAGAGATGATGGAAACCCAGATATTCCCCCTCCTGTTTCTTTGGGACCAGCCCCAATGGGGAGACCCTCAGACTGAGAAACGGTGGTTCCCCAAAAGGCCCTTCAACCCTGCCTGCATCTATTTCCTTCTGAATTTTCTGTACTAGCAGGGCTACCTTCCCCATTATGGACCTAAGGTTCTTCCCCTTGGTCCCTTTCCTTACCCCCTGAAATTGTAGGCTAAATACCCCCCGGAAACGTTCTAATAACGTCTTTGATGCCCTCTAATCTGGATAACCCTGTAGCCAATCCTGTAATATTTCTTTCCTGATAGGTGTGCTGGCCAGCTGGAAACTGCTACCCCGCTGATCTTCAGGCATTCTGCAGCCGGTTGCACAAGACCTGGCTTATAATTAGCCTAAAAATATAGTCTTAGGACTTAAAAGTAGTCTTGTCTAAGTCTGGCAGTTAAGACTGTTGCAGGATCAAAAAACTGCCTTGACTTACACAAGACAGATCTTGACCTGATGTTGCTTAGCAACACAGACTGATCTTCAAACTAGACTTACCCAACACTGCTGAAGAAAAAAAAAAAGATGGCTACCGAGTGCAGCATTAAGTGGTAGTTGGTACACAGTGCTATAGAAGAAACTGGTATTGTGCAGTACACTACAGGTGAGATTATTTTATTAACACACTGCCTATATTGATCTTTGAACTCAAGTTATATATTTCCTTTTTTTTGGTGTTGTTGGGAACATATGCTGACTGGACATCACCTCAGATATGTTGCCCACAGATGCTCAGTGTGTAGTTTTTATATGGACCCAGGCCAACCAGCCCCTGTGTAGCACTTTGCTGCCCCCTCTCATACTCGGCCCCCTTCATGCTCATGCACCCTCAAACTCTTCTATCCCCCCCCATGCTCACTCCCTACCTTGTCATGCTCTGCCCCTTCACAGTCCCCCCTCCCTAATCTGCCTCCACCCGATGATCATATTGAGCCCCTTGGGGATGGGAGCAACAGTCACAGCGAGGCTTCAATTGTTACTTATTATAGCTTTTGTTTGTGGCACCTTCTCATGGGGCTACTGAAATAAAAGGTGCGATGTAGCTCCGCTGTTTGACGCTTATCACTGCTATCCGACACTTCTGACTGGGTGCTCAACTGCGAGAGCAGCTCGCTACTTGGCAGTCTCCCAGCCCCCACTTCTCCTGTTCACAAGCGCTTCGGAACACTTAAATTGGCTCAGGTAGTTACTGGGAGGTTCTTATTGCTCCTCCTCTTCTTCTAAAGGGCTTCTCTCCCCCACCCGCCCGAAGCAGCAGGCCGCAGCCTAAGCTCCGTATGGGCTGGAAGTAGTGAGTATCACCAGCTGGCATCTTTACTTTTCTTGTGGTGGCTTGCACTACTAGCAGCAGCCCCAGAATATATATATATATTTTTTTTTATCAACTGAACTGCAAGACACTGAGCTGTGAAAGAGTTGATGTGTTAGTTGTAAACAATAATTCATGTAATTTACATTAAGTTACTTGTCTTACAGCAGGAATGGCATGACAGAGCAAAGTTTCTACCTGTATTTATTTACATGACAGTCATGTTTAGAGAGCAGGGATTTCTATATTAATTATTTAATTCACATTAAGTTACGTGCCATATAGCTGCTGTTTGAGACCTCATGCTGCCTCTCTAAGTTCTGAATCTACCAAGTGCCTCAGCCTCACACAGTGCTGCTGTTTAGTTAGCATATTCCCAATGAACTGCAATGTGCTATTTGTACTTTAGTAGCTAGCCGTTCTGCATTCATTTTCCCTTCCACTACTTTTTCTGGTCCTGCTCTGACTACCTCTAGTTGTTACTGAATGCTGGTTTATTTAGCCCTAATTACTAGTGCTGCTAGCTCTGCTCCCTTCGGGCCCCTGCCTTTCTCCTTTGCAGTCTCCATTACTCTGGCATCTCTGCCTCCCCAATTGTATCCCCTCCTCCAATCTTCTGTCTTTTTTTTGTTCCGCTCTGGTGCCAGATTCAGCCCGGTCATGGCCCTCGCCACCCCTTGCTTCCAAATCAGCTGTTCTCCCTTGCCCCCTTGCCAACCCTCCAGGGTGGGAGCCAGCCTGAGAGCAATGAAGGGGCGGCAAGGCAGCATCATAGAGGCGCTGTGGTGGGATTTTCAGTTTTTTTACTCCCTCTGAAAGTGGGTGCGTGCAATGACACTATCCAAGGCGGAACCCGCATGCTCATCTGTGATCCTCGGCGTCTGCACCAAGTCCCCATGCTCGTGCACATCACCTTGCTCCCCAGTCTCCACCAGGGGGCACTCAGGTGCTGATGCTGCAGTTCCCCCCTCCCCGGGGAAGGAGAGCAGGCCTCCGGATATTCGATCCTTCCCCGCCCCTGCTGAACCCCGGCGACCCATGCCCATTCCTGAACATGGGTCGCCGGCGTGGCGTGAGGTGCGGCATCCAGTGCCTCAACCCTCAGCACCACCAGGCTGGGGCTCCTGTCTTTAATCTAAATTATCTCTGTCCCCTTGCCCCCAATCCACTGAGCCTCCCTTCCCTTTGTCCTCCCAGCTTGTCTTGGTGGGAATGTTTTGTTATTCAAACACAGTTTCACATGACCTTGCTGTCTGATTGGCCAACTCACCTTTATACTTTCCTCCACCAAGCTCTTCTCAGACTTGCAGAGTTCTCCTTGAGAAGTCAAGAGAGTAGCTCATGCACAGCCCTCCCCCCCCCCACTCTGATGGCTGCTCTGGCAATGAGAGAAGAGCTCGGCTATTCAAAGTACAGAAACTCCATGCTTCACAAATGCAAGCTGCTATTACTCAGGCCGGGCAGTGCTGCATTTTCTGTTGGCAAACTGGCCTGATTGTTCACCTCGGGAGGCTGCTGTGGCATTGTAGTGTATCCCACCAACCCAGGCTGCTGCTGCAACATTATGGTGTATACCACCCTCCCTACCCACACCCACCCGGTTGTTGCTGCTGCGGTATTGTGGGCTACAATGTACAAAATAACATTTTGCATTATTACAATATGGCTCTCCTACCCTCCCTGTTCTTTCTCCCCCTCCACTTTCCCCTCCACACCCACCTGTCTCATCTGTCAGCTAACAAATCCCCCAACTCCCACCTGACGTCCCTCTCCTTCTGCCCTATCCATCTAACTTGGCCACCTTGCACATCCATACTTCCACCCCCCGACTACCCTGCTTGCCACCTTACAGTTGTCCATGTTCACACCCATATTACACCAACCATCCCCATTTCACCCCCTCCACACCCCACATCTTAAAAATGGACACATATACATATACACTGTCTAAACTACTTATCACCCTACTACTGATCACAGCTGGTGTTATTGAACTCATCCCCGGACCTAACCCCCTTCCTTCACACACCTCCAAAATGGACAAAAATCACACAGCTTAATATCTGAAAGCTTCTCCCCAAAATAAGGGAGGCAGTGTGAGAAGATAGCAATGAAAGCCAGCGGCATGCTGGAATGCATTGGGAGGGGTAGCACGAGCAGAAAGGGAGGTGGGACTGTCACTAACCAGGGCACTAGCCAGGCCCTACCTTGAATACAGTGTCCAGTTTTGGAGACCCCACCTCTGAAAGGACGGGGACAGGATGGAAGCAGTACAAAGAAGAGCATCAAAAATTATTGAAGGATTGCAGCAGATGCCATATGAGGACAGGTTGAAAGAACTAAACATGTACTCACTGGAACAGAGCGGGGAGAGAGAGGAAACATGATTGAAACCTTCAAATGCATCAAGGGTAAAAATAAGGTACAGGTGCAGGAACTCTTCCAGTGCAAGGAAGACAGAACAAGGATATATTCCTTGAGACTGAAATGGGGGAAGTTCAGGATGAATATTAGGAAGTTCTTCTTTACCAAGGGGTGGTTGATGCCTGGAACAGCCTACCCTCTGAGGCCATGGGAGCCAAAACGTTTGGGGGGTTTCAAGACAGCATGGAATAGACACAGAGGACTCTGGCTCCAGAAAAGCAAATAGGGAGGGGGGGGTTTGAAAACTTAAACATGGGCAGACTAGATGGACGTCGAGGTCCCCTTCTGCCATCCCCTTCTGTGTTTCTATGTAATAATCCTCCTCCAGCCACTCATACAAGATATATTTCCAGATGTTTTAGTCCCCTCAGAAACTATACAGTCTCACAAAATACCCAACAACAGCCTCATAATTTCCAACTACACACTTATCCAGCAACACAGACCCAGAAAAGATGGTGTAGCTACTGCATGCACTTATCTACCAACCTGTCATCCCCCTCTCAGTACAAACATAGAAACATAGACTTTGACGGCAGATAAGGACCACTTGACCCACCTAGTCTGCCCATTTTGCTATCTAATGGATAAGCTGCAGATCCTAATTAACCAACAGCCTACTTCTTTCTACCCCCACCAGAATTGCCTTATGTCTGTCTCATGTATTCTTGAATTCCCCCACTGTTTTCGACTCCCCAGCCTCCTCAGGAAGGCCATTCCACCACCCTCTCTGTGAAAAAATACTTCCTCACATTGCCCCTGAGCCATCCCCATCTATAGTCAAATTGTATCCCCTTGTTATTGCACATCTTTTCTGAAAGATGCTACCCTCTTAGACTTTGTTGATTCTCTTGAGGTGCTTGAAAGTTTCTATCATGTCCCCCTTCTCCTGCCTTTCCTCAAGGGTATACATATTAAGCTCCTTTAGTCTCTCTTCATATGGCTTCTGTTTCAGATCCTGCACCATTTTAGTTGTCCTCCTCTGGACTGCTTTCATCTTGTCTATGTTCTTGTGGAGATGGGGTCTCCAGAACTGCATACAGTACTCCAGATAGGGTCTCACCAACTGTCTGTACAGAGGGATAACAACTTCCTGTTTTCTACTGGTGATGCCTGTCCCTATACATCCCAGTATTCCCCCCAGCCCTCCCTAGTACTGCCTTCTCACATTGCTTGCTAACCTTAAGGTCATCTGATATGATTACCCCCAGGCCCCTTTCCATTTTTGTTGTTGTTATTACCGCCCCCATTGTGTAATTTTCCCCTGGGTTTTTGTTTTCCAGGTGCATTATTTTGTACTTCTTTGCATTGACTCTAAACTGTCATACTTCTTTTTCCTTTTTACTTATTATTTTTCCTCCTTACTGCCCCCGTCGATCCACTCTTTCAAATCCCTCACACACACATTCCCGTCACCATGGTGTCTGCCCCTAGAGTGCAATGCTACTCCGGTACTTTTTTCTAGAGACCCAGATAACCCCCTGGGTGGGGCACAGAAGGCTCCCCCATTACCTTCTCAACTTTCAGAGGAGCGTGCACCTGCAGAGTGGAGTCTGCCCTTGGCCTAATAGATGTGTGGCTGGAGAGATTGTCACCTAGGCTCAATGAGGATTTTTTTCCTCTTTCTGGTGTCCTTCCCCTGCTGGTGCTGGTACTCAAGGAGGACCAATGAGACAAGAGTGCGCTGGGACGAGGCTCCTCCCAGGGCCCTCGGGCCATCAGCCCCTCCCTTTCTCTACTGCTGCCCAGACTGCACTGCCAACACCTGGGTTCACCCAGGAGATGGCAGTAGAGCGGCAGAGAATGTGTGCAACCCTCCCTAGAGAGGGATAGCCACCAATGAGCACTCAATCCCTCTCTCCCCCTGCTGACCCTTGGCAACCTGAGTTAGTCACCGAACCCAGGTTGCCCGCATGGCACAAGGTGTGGCATCCAATGCCTCAACCCTCAGCACCACCAGGCCGGCTTACCTGCCATACTTTTGACTATTCCTTCAACCTTGCCAAGTCTCTTCTCATCCTTTCCACCCTTCTTGTGTATCAACCCTGTTGCAGCTCTTTGTGTCATCTGCAAAGATGCATACTTTACCTTCCAGTCCCTCAGCAATGTGAAATTTCCCCTTATCAAGCTTTTCCTGCCATACACACTCCCTATATTCATAGCTGGCACATGTTGCCTCCCTGATCTCTTTGCATCTACATTAACTGAACTCATCACAAACATTACCACTCACTCCTCCTCCTCCTCCTCCAGGAAACTATATATTCTAGTTGCTACAAACCTGGACTGGCTCTCCCCCTAACTCCAAAACATGCTCAAAGGTAGAATCGCTAAACCTAACCTAATAACTACTCCCAGCTAGACTAAACCCCAAATTATTCAACCACACACACCCTATTAGACTGGGCCCTCACTTCACATCCATGTTGCATCATTGATTTTTTCATCCCGCCAGACTCTGAGTGATAATCACGTGATATATTCAAAATCCCAAGTCCACCAGCTTAAAGCACTCCCAAAATGTATTCCTTTATAATAACTTTGCTCACTAAACCTCATCTCCTGTCACATATCACATTCATATCTCTCCATGTTCTGTTTATGCTGTCGCTACTCTATTTTCTCCACGTTAACCTATATTCCTCTTTACTTTAACAGGTCTGACAGGATACGGACTCCTTCCCCGTCAGATAAGCATCGCTCTGCATTCAACCTGTTATGTCCTTCCTTTTTGCTCCCAAAGAACTATGAGTCCTTTGTGACTCTTGTCCTATAATTTATTTTACAGGTCTGATAGACACCGTTCCTTCAAAATTCCTACCTCTGGCATCATATGACGCAGGTAAAAGACTCTCTACATATTACCTATATGACTACTGTGTCAATTATCAGACCTATGCTATCAGTGTAGAGCTCAAGTTACGCTACTTGGACAAATCGACCTCGAGGTTATTTTTTTAATAGTTTATTTGCATTGGGTGTTTTTCCCCCCACAACCCCCTTTAAAAAAACCAAACGGGGGTAAACTCCTCCAACTCAAATAAACAGACAAAACCAAAATTAACAGCATGTGACGAAATTACACTGTATTCTTTATAGCTTTATGCTACGGTAACAGCAGTGATCCAATAATCTAAACAATGGTCACCTATAACTGGTAGTTTTACTGTACCTGTACGGCTGCTCCCACTATTGTGTATATGTATATATATGTTGTGCGCGTGTGTGTGTGTGTGTGTGTGTGTGTGTGTGTTTATTAAGGTGATACATACTGCAGCATCTTTTTCTTTTCCTTACCTTAAAGCTTTCTGGCTTGGCATACAATGCAGGCAGGCTTTCATCCCTTTCCTCACCTCCCCTGGATCCACTGAGCCCGAAGTGCTCCATGGATTTCCTGCTGTTGCAGGGCTGGGATGGGGAGGAGCAGTTCTCCCCACACTCAGTTACTCACATCCTGAATTTGGCCAGTGGACCAAGTAGTGGTGCAGGACAGAGGTAGGCAGGTAGGGCTTCATGAAGCCTGTATTGACCATTTTTTCCCTTTGAATCCCTTGATGTGGTGGCAAGTAACTATCTACATGTGGAAGTGCACACATGATACTGAACAACAGCCCCTCCCTTCAATGTCACTATAGTTTCTTTTTTTTTATTTTTTTGGCCCTCCTTCCTCCTCCTTGAACCGGTCTCTCCTTCGGGCCACCATGAACCCCGCTGGCACTCATCCCCACTGTCAGCCACCACCTCAGATCACAGCCTACCCCAGGTAACCTGGCATAACCCTTCACCAGATGAGTTACCCCCCTCCAAGGAAGAAGGTGCCAGTGGGGGTGGCCTGCACATTCTATGATTGCCCGGGTTGATGCTGAGGTGGTCCAGCTGTCCAGGGCTTTTTTGCGGCAGCGTGGGCTGGCGACCATCATCTAGTCAGTTGGGGAGCATTTAGCTTTTCTCTCCATGGGCTGCAGGAACCCCAGCACCATGGTTTCATGGGGGCAGGTGACATCCAACAAATCTCATAGATCTTTTTGATGGATTGACTGAAGAGAAAAAAAGAAAATGGTACTCAAGCAAGCTTAAGGCAGCCCCACCTGCTTTCCCTTGGCCTGAAGAGCGGGGGAAGATATGGGCAAATCACAGCTTGCTAGCACAGGGATGGGACCAGGGCAAGAAGCCAGGAAGACTCAACCGAGTCAAGGAACATCAGAGCCACGAGGACCATGGGGAGGGGAGAGAAGGAGGAAAAAGGAAGGTGGTGAGGAGAGGAAACAGAGAAGGGAAGGGGTCAGTACAAGGAGGGACAAGAGAGGAGATGGGAAGCATAGCACAAGGCATTGTGGGCAAGAGAAGTAAGACATCTAACAGGAATACAGTACTGCTGGGTTTGAATGAGCAGGGAAGCAGGAGGCAAGGAGAGATGTATGCAGAACCCGGTAAGGGGGGACAGGGAAGTGGGAATGGGACAGAGCTAGGGAAAGGTAGCAGGGGCAGTGAGGTAAGTGAGACCAGTGGTATGGCGGGCAAGAAAAGCAATGGACAGGGAGACAGGTAAGAGAGAGGCATGGGCAAGATGAGGGAACCTCCAGGTAGGGAGTACAAAGAGGGTGAATAGACCATATGGGGGGCAAAGCTGGGGGTAAACATGGGGATAAGGGAAACTGGGTTACAGAGAAAAGGAGTTGGTCTGGGTGGTGCCCACAATGGAAAAGAATATATAGGCGAAGGGAAATGGGGAGAATCATGGCAGAGGGGGTCAGGAAGGGTGGGGAGGGTGGTCATTCTTGGAGACTCAATACTTAAGGGAGTACGATGGACTTACAAACATACTAGGAGGAACAACAGGAAGGTGGAGTGCATGCCTTGCATGACCGCAGGGAGGGTGGGAACAATCATACCAAAATGCGTAGGACGTGAGCAGGGGAAACCACACTTAGTAGTTTATTTGGCAACCAATGACCTGGCAGTGTGCGAGGTGAACGAGGTACAGGAAAGGTTCAAGGAATTGGGAAAAATCTGCAGTGGGGTAGGGAAAACAGTTTAATTCTCAGAGGAACTACCTGTCCCAAGAGCCAGTACTGCGAGAAAGCTAAGGATTGTGGAATTCAATGCATGCTGTATGGTTGGTGTGAGTCATATGGGTACGGGCTTGCAGGAGACAGGGGTAGGACAAGGGAACATAATCTTTATGCACAGGACTGGTTGCATCTGAGTAAGGGCACAAGGGTCCTGAAAGACAACCTGGAAAGGCACTTGACAGATAAGCTACATTTAAACTGATAAAAGGGGGGCAGTACTGGGCACAGCACTTGGCAGCAGGGAGGAGTCAAGCAATTATTCACCAGTCACTCTCATATCAGTGGTGGGGAAATTAATGGAGACAGTACTGAAGGAGAGGCTGATGGAGTACCTGGAGGCAAATGGGCTGCAGGATCACCAGCAGCATGGTTTCACATGGGGGAGGTCATGTGAAACAAATCTTATGGATTTGTTTGACTGGGTGACTAGGAAGGCAGTGGATGTTGTCTGTCTGGACTTCAGCAGTACATTTGACAGTGTGCCACGCAGGATAGATACTGTACATACATAGATGTTAATGGTAGATAAGGACCTATTGCCCACCTAGTATTCTCATTTGTGCATGCAACTGTGCTTCTTTATGTTTTCCTTGGACTAGGTTGTACCCTTCCCCTGACTACCAGGATCCCCTGATGCCTATCCCATGCATTGTTAAATCCTGTAATCGTTTCTGCCCCCACCGCTTATTATGGCAGGGCGCTCCATTTTTCCATCACCCTCTCTGTGAAGAAGTACTTCCTCACTTTCCCCCTGAACCTCCCTCCCTTCAGTTTCATCCCATGTCCCCAAGTCTTGGAACATCTCTTTCAGTGAAAAATTGTGTTTTCCTGCACATTGTTTCTCATATGTCTGGATCATATCCCCCCTCCTTCCTCTTCTCCAGGGAGTACATATTCAAGTTTTACAGCTTGTCCTTATAGGTTTCATGATGTAATCCTTGTACCATCTTGATTGCACTCCTCTGAACAGCTTCCACCCTGTCTACATCTTTACACAGGTAAGGTCTCCAGAACTGGACACTGTACTTGAGGTGTGGTCTCACTAGTGTCTTGTTGTTTAGTGGAATTATGACCTCCCTTTTCCTGCTGGTAATACTCCTGCTTATGCAACCCAGCATCCTGTTAGCTTTTCTTGCCGCCTTGTCGCACTGTCTCCCTAACTTGAGGTCATCTGAGATAACTCCCAGGTCTCTCTTCTGCTTAGAGAATGCATATCCTCCTGCCGCCTCCAAGCTGATAAGCTACTGCTGGGTTTTTGTGCCCCATGTGCATAATTTTGCATGTCTTTTTTCCATACAGATTGTTTTCCACCATGAGTCCTGGCAGAGGGCTGTGGCTCTCCTTATGGAGGATCTAATTTCTTTGGTCCCACATGTCCCTGCTTTTGCTGACCCTGGAAATTCCCCTGCAGATTCCCCCCCATGGCAGAGCCAGGGATGAGGGCACCAGCTCTCCCCGACCTCTCCAGAGACCCAGTCTAGACACCGGGAATAGTCCTCAGGGACGCAGAGCCATCATGGAACCCTGCCAGGCTCTTTTTCTCCTTTTTTTCTCCCAATCCCCCACCTCTGACATGAGGACATTGGTACATGCCTCTCTGCCCATATTGCCCTCCACCCACTGTCAGAGGGCAATCAACAAGCAGGATGACAAGTCACCCTTCCCCTGAGAGAAGAGAGCAGTCCTCCAGATGCTTGATCCTCTCTCTCCCCCCTGCCTAAACCCGCTGGCCCAGGTTCGATCCCGAACCTGGGTCACCAGCGTGGCGTGAAGTGTAGCAACCAGTGCCTCAACCTCCAGCACCACCAGGCCAATTAGTTTTACATTTCTTTGCATTAAATCTTTACTGTCATTCCCTTGACCAGTCCTCAAGCTTCTGCTGATCCTTTCTAATACTATCCACACCCTCTGGCGTGTTCACCCTATTGCAGAGCTTTGTCATCAGCAAACAGGCAAATTATCCCTTCTAGGTCTTCTGTGATGTTGCTGGTAAAGATGTTGAAGAGGACTGGACCGAGCACTGATCCCTGTGGCACTCCACTGGTCCCCTTTCCCTCTGTGGAGTAACAACCATTTACCACCACACTCTGAATCCTAATATCTAGCCATTTCCCCACCCACCGCACCACTGTCCTAATCCAATCTCATGTTTCCCAGCTTATTTAACCATCTTTTATGTGGCACAGTGTCAAAGGCCTCACTGAAGTCCAGGTAAGCAACGTCCACTGCTTCCCCCATCTGCTTCACCCCATCACCCAGTCAAAGAATTCAATGAGGTTGGTCTGACATGACCTCCCTCATGTAAAACCATGCTGTTTTGGGTCCTGTAGACCACTGGCAACCAGGTGTTCCACTATTCTTTCCTTCAGTAATGTTTTCACGATCTTCCCCACTACTTGGGTTAGGCTGACTGATCTGTAGTTTCCTTCCTCCTCTCAGGTGAATAATTATGAAACTTAACAACATGGGGTTTGGGGAGAAGGTGGTAAGCTGGGTATCAAACAGGTTAAAGAGTAGTAGACAGAGGGCGGTGGTAATTAGAATGTTGTCAGGGGGATGAGGGAGTGACCAATGGAGTGTTACAGGGGTCCATACTGGGTCCTATTCTCTTCACTGTCTTTATATGTGATATTGCTGAGGAACGTAGGGGAAGGCATGTCTCTTTGAAGATGAATAACAAATCTGCAATAGGGTTGACACCCAGGAACTGGATAGAATGCAGAGGGATCTGGGGAAACTTGGGGAGTGGTCTAGGGAGTGACAGCTGGTTTTCAATGCTAAAAAGTACAAAGTTATGCACTTAGCTCAGGGAAACACAGGGGATGTGTATAAAATAGGGGTTTACTTACAGTCACTAAGCAAGAGAAGGACATTGAGGTAATCATATCTGATTATCTAAAGTTGACGGGGCAGTGTAACAGGGCAGGTGGCAAAGCTATAGGGATCGGGTTTTCAAGGAGGAGAAAGGGTGGCTGTGTGTCCTCTGTGTTGTTCAGTAGTGAAACCTCACCTAAAGTACTGTGTACAGAACTGAGACCATAACTCCGCAAGGACACTGACAAGGTGGAAGCAGTCAAGAGGAGGACTGCCAAAATGGTGCATGGGTTGCACAACAATCCACATGAATGATAGGCTGGGGGAACTCAGCATGTACTACATGGAGAAGAGGCTGGCTTGAGGGGACATGACTGAGACCTATAAGTACCCCACATCTGTAAACAACTTACAAGAGAGGAGTCTCTTTCAGAGAAAAAAAGAGCACCAGAATATGAGGGCATGCAAAGAAGCTTGAGCAGGGGAACTTAATTTATTTTATTTATTTATTTAAAATTTGGCGACCAGGAAAGGCACACTGAGCCGAGCCTTATTTCCAGGTGTGACCTAGGGACAAGGTAATATAGGAAATGAACAGTGTTACAAACAATGAAACAGGTTGTGGTTAGAAGGGATGCAGTGCTGAAACTCAGTAAATACAGTGAATAAAATAATCACAATGCAAATACTGAACACACAAAGATAATATGGGCTTAGGACTGAACAAATAATAGAAATCACTTTGACTGTTTAGAATAAAATTATAGTACAAGCAGAGTACACTACTCACAAGTGGGGCCTCGGGGCTTAGTGGAGATGAATCTGACTTCTAGGGAGAGGAGCCAGATGGTAGCATGGGTGGCAATAAGGCATTGTGAGCTCAGTGGAGAGGGGAGAAATCTAAGGAGCCTTTTGAGGGAGAAAAAAGAGGAGGAAAGTGGAGATTAGAGGGAATTTTGTTCCAGAGAAGTGGGAGAGGATTGGAGAAGGCAGATTGGCCCACGACAGAATGGGGGCAAGTAATAGAGAAGGATGTGGATCTCTTTGGCAAATGGAGTAGGTAGAAGTGGACCTTAAAAGTGACATGAGGAAATACTACTTATCAGAAAGGCATAGTGGATGCCTGGAACTGCCTGCCATGGGAGATGGTGGGGGCGAAGACAGTGGGAGTCATCAAGCATGCATGGGGTAGGCACATGGGCATTAAGCAGAGGAAAGGGAGGAGGGAGGGACACCTGAGACCAAATAGGATCCGGAGAGTAATAATGAGGAAATAAGGCATATTAGATGGGCCCACTGGTCCTTTTTCTGCCATTAAATTGTATGTTTCTGTGTTTCTATAGTACATGGATGCGGATTTTACTTATTCAATTTTTGTTGACCGGGAAAGGAGAACTAGACAATTCTGCCTATTTTCAGCCTTGTCCCAGGGGAAGGGGATACAGATGGATGGCAACTGATATTGAACCAGATTAAGCTGTTAGTGGTGTTTTTAGTCAAAGGGGGGAAAATTGGCCAGGACACGGGGGAAATCCACTTACTCTTTTTGAGAAATGCCATGGGATATTTAACATCCACCTGAACTACCACCAGAACAGGCAGATGGGACCTCAGTTTAATGTCTCATCTGAAAGGTGACACCTCTGGAGTGCAGCACCCCCCTCATTCTGCACTAACAGTGTCAGTATTGGGATTTAACCCAGATGACTGTGACCCTTCTACAAGAGTAGTGTATGTTCTACCCCTCCTTATAAGGGAATGCATACAAACTACACTGGGTCTGTTGGCAGCAACCAGCTTTTGAATTTTGGCACATACAGGTTTTGACAGTCTTACCCAAGGAAAGACATATGATGTGCTGATAGAGCTACACTGGTGCTAAATAAAGAAATACACCAGACACCAAGACAAAATTAAATAACTTTTATTATACAAAAATGACAAACATTGTGATGAATGTTATAATTGTTTGCTTGTAATGTTCTTGTTAAACTATTTGTTTCTTCTAATAGCCAAATACTGACATTTAAAAAGCATTATAAAATACAGTAACACTTGAAATTTTCACAGATTTTCACTATTTACACTGAAGAACTAATTAGCATTAAAATAAATTTACTCTAATTATCACTTTCTCCATTACAGTGAATGTGGCACTAATGATCTAACACTAAATTAAATTTGCATAATTATAGCCAGCCCGGTGGTGTTGAGGGTTGAGGCACTAGATGCAACACCTCACGCCACGCCGGTGACCCACGTTCGGGAACAGACTCGGGCAGTTGGGGGTCAGCAGAGGAGAGTGGGGATTGAGCATCCGGAGAACTGCTCTCTCCTCCTGGGGTAGGTAGAGGGGCTTGCACTACTACTCATTGGCTCTTGAAGGAGATTGGGGGCCCTGCAAGAAGGGTGCTATAACAGGGGGTGCAGCGGCATTGGATGTCAGCAGGATGGTATGCAAACATCATTGCACATCCGCCACTTGGTCCGTGGGGCACATCTGAATTGTGCTGGGGGGGCTTCCATCTTTGGCCCCACTGTGGGGGGAAATCCACAGCGGATTCAAACCCCAGGGATGGGAGAGGTGGTAGCTGATCATGGGAAGCAGGGACAATGCTGAGCAGCCGCCAACCTGAGCTGAGAATAAAAACCTTCATGGGGGGAAAAAAAGGAATGCAAAATATTTTTTCATAGTACCATACAGATAAGCTACAGGAAATAGCAGTCCCTAAGGAAATCAGGGCACTCAAGTCAATATAATGTTTAATGTGCAATATTCAGAATGGTTTCCTGCAAGTGCTGTACATGTTCGTATAATTGACTATGGCAAAATAAGCCTACTAACAACAAATAAGCCTGGTACATAGGAGGCTTACATTAAAGTCTCTAATTAAGACCAATTGAATGTTAGACACTTTTTGTGCAACAGGCTTAAATATTTCAAGCCTACCTCACTTTTGTAAGACCAAGGACATGTCTTAAAGATGGACTTAACTGTTTTGTGCAACCGGCCGCTGATGCCTACTGTGGTATAGGCGCCCCTTGGTGTTCCCCATGCCCCTTCCCCTGTTCCCCCTGCCCCATATTTGGTTCTGAAAATTTCCTTGGTTATTCCAAAAAGGCTGCTGGAGTCCATTGTCCTGGTTGTTACTGACTTTCTTCCAGTTATATCTACACTTTGATGCCGGATAGTGCCCCCCACACTTAGAGCATATATGCCAAAAACAGCAATTTGGCCATGAACAAAAAGCCCGGTTATACCCCCAGCAGGCCTTTTGAGTCCCTCCCCCTTTTTTGTAGCCTTCTCCTTCTGTACCTGTCAGCCCTGTGTAAATTTCCAGCCATAAGTCAATTTGCCTGGCATCCCGTTTCACATCCCCGAAATGTGCCATCCTTTTTCTAAATGTCTCATCATATTTCAGCCAGCTGTGGACCCCTTTTTTATAGGTGTTTTTGATTATCAAGGAATAAGTTAACAATGGGGTCACCAACTTTAGTCATTTTCTATAACTATTGCAGTAAAGTATGTAAACCGCATGGACCAATTGTCCCAGGTTTTTCCCTTAAGTGATTGTTCATCTTCCCCCTTTCTGAGTAACACCACTGCTGCTGCCATGCCTTTCTTCTCAAAACTATCTTTTTCCTTGTACTTATCCATGTTGTCTACATTTGATAAAGCAAAAATATCTGCCTATCCCTCAGACCTCCCTTTCATTTTTAAACAGAGATCCCCCTTTCCTTTTTTTTAATTGCTTCCTCCACCCCCCCATACCCCATTTAGACCCTCCACTCCCTAGGCTCTGTCTCCCCATGCAGAGGAGCCTGGGAACAGCCAGAAACTCTTAATGTACTTGGGAGTGAGTGGTACGGTGTCGCCTGTCCTCACAATTGCTTATGCCTTTCCATGTGGCCCGCATCCCCAGGACTGTTCAAAAATTGCAGTGAGCAGTGGGCATCTGCAATTTCCTACCCCTGGGATTTCCACGCTACTGTGCCCTTTGCTGGCTTTGCCTGCTGCCCATCACCCTTCCTCCCTTAATTAGAAACCCCCCTATTATTGTATTTTTTTTTTTAAAGGATTTCCTTTTGTCCCTCACTAGGTCATGGAGCTTTGTAGTATCTGTGCAGGCATTGACCCCCTCACCCCATGTTTGGCCTTGCCCCTTCCTTGTCTCAAGATGGCATCGTGCCACACAGTCTCTGGGTGAGCTGTGCAGTGGGGTCTGCTTGGTTTGCCCCTCCATCTCCTTGCTCCTGCCTGGGGCCCTGGAACACTGGGTGGCCATCTCTTATATCTCCCACCCTCTGAAAGGGTGGTTCGTGTGTCGGCTTCCTAACCCCCACACTCCCCCCACCGCATGGTGATGACATCAGACACCGTCATCATGTGTAGTTCTTCCAGCGGTCGCTTCCTTGTACTCAGCCAACCATTCTGACCTTGTTCCCTCCCTTCTGCTACTTTGTTTGCTTTTGGAGGTCTCCTCCCAGTTCTCATGCTGTTCTGTCTTAAATTATTTTTCCTTTTGTTGCAGCACTATAGTGCTATGGTCGCTCCACTTCCAAGTCCTTTCCAGGTTCCCAGGCTCACCCGCGTGGCCCTGTACTCATGGTTCCTTGCTCAGCTACCCCTTTTGCCTTTCTGCTTGTTTGTTTTCTTTTACATATTTCCCTTCTGCCTTCCCCGGCCTTCGTTATCTTTTTCCCTGCTGCCCAACCAAATCATCCCACTCTCAACTGTGGAGGTCACCCCCTCCAAGCGCCAATTCACCTTTTACCTCCACCGGACCAGGCCTCCATACACAATACATCCTTGGCCAACAGACCGCCTTTCTGTCTTAGTTCACCTCTGTTTTAGCAAAAAACACACCCCATCCTCTGGTTCCCCGATGCTGCTCACCTGGCTAGCACCTTTTCTCCCCAACTTACCCAACATCAGCAATATTATACAATAAAGGTCCCTGCAGCTCCAAGAGCATCACTAGCGGTCCTCCCCCAGTATATCAGCACTTACCTCTGACCGCTCCTTCTCCAATACTTACTTAATTCCTGAACTGTTGTGGGATAGTTGAACCTGAACCTAATTCATGCTATTATTATTAACGGATGTACATTTTGGCACCTCCTTACTTCATGACCTCATTCTGTTCCTTACTGTCCCTCTACCTCCCTTCTGCCCCTCTCCCTTCCCCCTTCTCTGCTTCCTCACTTCACACACTTGTTTGCAAGGGCCTGAGGACAATGGGGTCTGCCCTTTTAGCTGGTAACCCTCTTTATCTGCGTGGGACAGTAAGGAGATCCACCTTGCTGAGAAAAGCAGCTTCATATGAATGTCACTTTATGGGACTATCCTGCTGTAGTGACCTTTCACTAGACATACACTCCATTAATAGGGCACTGTTGCTTTATTGTAGAGACTTGCAAAGATAAGAACAATAATAGTAATAATATTACAATTTAAAATATAACCAATTGCACAGAAAGAGAAAACTGCACTTTATTTTGAAAGGGCTCATTTAATATGTAAAATAAAGTTGCAGTTCTTGGTCCAGAAAATGTTGCCCTTCTAATCTTTAAGAATGAAACTTTCCTTCATGTTTGCTTTCCCATGTACTTGTGTGCTTATATCTGAGAAACTTTATTGTCTAGGTGATACATAGTTAATTGAGAAGTGAGCTCGATATCAGTAAGCCTTAGAACATCTGGACAATCTAGTGAAAGAATCCCCCTACTGTTAATACCGTATAAGCCAAGTAACAGGGGAACTTATGCCGGCATTAGTTCAACAGCCCATTGACATTCTTGCAGAAGTCATCACTTTGCGACCATAGGATTTTTTATTATCTTTCTCTCATCTTATAGCAATATAAACACAACACACAAAAGATGTGCATAGTTTTTACCTGCTTGTGTCCATTATTTTTAATCACTGAAGAAAGTCTTCTGTGTTATTGATAGATCTGTGTTATCAATAGCTTGATGATAGAAAGACAGACAGACAGGCAGGCAGGCATACAGACAGACAGAGGAGAGAAAGAGAGATCAGATGATTGCTGGCTCACTGCTCCCATGCCAGCAAGAAGCTCAACTGTGCCTACAACTTCACAATTCAAGAATGACCTGCTGTTCTCATACTGAGAATGTGGATGAATGGTTTATAATGCTAAGCTGGGCTCCCAGGATTTTGGGAGGACTTAGCCTGAGGTTCAATGAGGGGAATAACTCCTCCCACAAATGTAATATAAGTCAGCCTCTCCCTACACCCCCCATTCTTGTGTTTCAAAAAAATTCGATCCTTCCCTGAGCTCCTGCTTGGTGTGTGTGCAGGCTTTCTTTACTCCATTTGTGGTTTCCTTTGCTGTTCCTCGTTGTTTTGTCTCTTCCCTTCTGCCTATTTCCTCATCCCTTTGAACCTTTTGGTTCAGTGAGTGATTTGCTTTGCATTCTTCTTTGCCAGTTTGCTTTCTTTAGTGTCACCCCCACCCACGCTGCCAATTCTGCACTCTTGCCTCACTGCACCATTCCCTCCAGCTGTCCACCTAATTTTTCCTTCCTGTTTTATTGAACCCACCACTGCTCTACAGCAATGTGTGCAGTCCTTCCTCCTGCCAATTTAGCCAGAGCCGGAGACTTCCACCCACTACTTGTAGTCCTTGCACGATTGGTGGTTGCTCATGTTCTTTGTTCCCTGCCACTTTCAGGTGATGGGCCGGGCCCCTTCTTGTGCCTTGCTTGTTACATAATCTGCTGCACTTCTCCTGTATAGTCTCTGCTCCCAGATTTCCCTTCTGCATGCCACCAGCTCCTGCACTCATGCCTAGACCCTTCTGTATTTCCCTTCTGCCTTGGTTGCTCTTTCCCCGGCATACTCCTGACTCTTTTAGCCTGCTTAGTTGCACTCCATTCTTTGCCATTGTTCCTTCCCACCACTCATCTGCAGCTTTGCCTTGTATTTGGAGTGATCTGTTTTTCTTGATCTGGTGCTTTGTGCTGCTTTGGGTTTGCTTCCTGCATCCTCTGCTTGCATGCTGCTTGCCCTGAGCTAGTTGCTTGCCCTCCCTCTGCTCCAGAGCTCCTTATGTTTCTTCACATAAGGTGAACCTTATGTTCACTATTGCAGCAAATAAGAGTTTTAATGATTCCATCACATTTTCATGCCAACTGTTTATATATTTTTTTCACTTGTCTAACCTTTTGCAGCTGTAATGGGGATTAGGCATGGAATGGCCAGCCATATCTTTTAGTTCCCTTTTCCTGCAGGTAAGTTTTATAAATATGTGTTATTGCCCCACTTTCTTACAGTGTTCTAGAATGACTACAATGCAGGTGTTTTTGTACCTGCCTGCATGCCTGCAGTCTTTTTCGTTTTCAACATAAGGCTTATTTCAGTTTGCATTATACACCCGTGACAGTAACATGTTTTACTTCTAATTTCCCTGCAGTTTGACTCAAAATTATGCAATGGGGATTTCAGATATGCATTTATGATGTCTGCATTGTCATTACAAGCTTTGTATACAGTAGTATACATTGTAGAAAAAACAAAAACAAAAATCTCTGTCTCCAGTTCCTCTGCTTGTTCAATTGTTAGGTTTCCCGACTGCTGGAACCCATGCCTAATTACTGCAAGATGCTGTTTCACTTCATTTGTACAATGCTTTATTATACTCTGAAGTTCAGCTTAGCTATGGCACTCACTGTAAACTAGTTTTTATCCACTCACTTGTCATAGCACTTTACCATGGCTTCTTGTTTATCCTACAGTGGAGGACATGGGGTCATAGAGGAGAGTCATGGCCCCTTGTGGTCACACCACTCATGTTTGCAATGCTGCCTTCACCACTACATTTCCCATCCTTGTGTTCCTGGATTTTCCCTGTTGCTCTCCTGTATTGTTTTGTATTTCTACTCTTCCTTTGTGCCCCCCCTGCTCCATGCTGTACTTCTGCTCAACCTTCCTCTCCTGCTTCCCACTGCTTCTAATGTCTTTCCTTCTGTTTCAGCTCCTAGCTTTCACCAAGCACACTCCAGCAGTTTGACAGTTGCTGATCCTAATGCTGCCTCTGGGATATTGAGTGAAGGTAGAATTCAATCTGCTGGGAATGAGTGTCCCGTTCTTGCATTGCTTATTGTTTAAGTCTCCATCCTCCAGCTGCTGTTTCTTTTTCGGCAGTGGATTGACCTTGGACAGAAGTCTTTTCTGCCTTTTTGTTCATCTCATTGCCTCTGTCCGGCAGTGCCTTACTTGGATGAGGATTCATCATGGCTGTTCTGCCTAGCTTTGTGTCTAGTTCAGACTGCAGCCCTGCACATTTCTGAATGCTTGTGCCCTTGCCTCTGGCACTAGGACTGGGAGCACCATCCTAGTTTTTCTGCACATTTTGTCTCTGCTGCTACACTCCAGCTTGGAGCCTTTGTGTTGCCCTGATTAATTGCCTCTGCTTACATTGATTGCAGTTCATTTCTAGGACCTACCTTATTATGGCTTCCTCCTCTTCCTTGGATGCTACCGTACTGGATCCTGATGTTGATCCTCCTACTCCTCAGGCCACTCCTCCTGGGTCACCACCTGGCAGAAAGCACACTACCATTATGGATCAGTCCTCAAGTTGTTCTTCATCTCTTTCCCCAGCGTAGGTTGCCATCAAAGAAATGATGGACTCCACTGGATTAATTTTTTTATTTTTTTTTTATTTTTATTTAGTTGTTTAACCAGGTATAGCACACTAAGCTGGAAGCTTTTTTACAGGAGCGACCTGGGAGCACAAGAAGGTTAAGTGACTTTCTCAGGGCCACACAGTATGCAAGTGGAAGCTGTGGGATTCAAACCCAGGCCTGGTCTGCTGGATGTCACCAGATTTGTAGGTCAGAGCCTTAGACCACTGCGCTATACTGCCTCCTCAATTGATTCTTGGAGGGCCCTTTACCCACACCAGAAAGAATATTCATTCCATTCTATTCCACACAACTCATTTTCTCACTTAGATTACTTTCTCATAGATGTGAGACACCTCTCAGCTATAACAACCTACAATTACCTCCCCAAGGTGATCTCAGATCACCGTCCCACCTTACTAAGCTGGAGCCCTGGCCCACCCATATCTAGAGATAAGGTTTGGAGATTCAATTGTCAATTATTTTGATCAGAATACCAGAAAAATCAGCTGTCTGGCCTTATTGCAAACTTTATTGAGATAAATGCCCCCTCATGACTAAGACAGACATGCTATGGGGTGCCTTAAAAAGCACAGTTAGAGGGGAAATAATTCACATGGCAACGGTTAAGAAAAAAATGACCTCCAAAGTTACTTCTGCTTTGCTGCATAACATTAGGGACATGGAGAAGTCACTTTCCCCAAATTTAACAAAGGATCAGTTTAAAGCCCTAGAAATTTTAAGGGACCGATACAACTCAATTCTGACCGAACATGTACAATATCTTCTTATACTCTCTAAGATTAAGTATTTCGATCAGGAAGACAAAGTTGGAAAGCTTTTGGCTTTGCGACTCAAGGCACAAGTCTCAGATATAATTTTTCCTAGTATTCAAAATTCTGAAGGACAAATAGTCACTTCTCCGAGAGAAATTACTGTTTCCAAGAATATTTCAAAACTCTGTACTCCCATGCGTCTCAATCTTTTCGTCCAGAAATGCTGGAACAATTCTTGCAGCCAATACAGCTCCCGAAACTCAACTCATCTCAAGTAAACTTGCTTAAAGCCCCAATTTCTCAAGATGAGATAACACAGGCTATTGATTCCCTCCCCACAGACAAATCGCCAGGCCCAGATGGGTTCACAGTAGAATTCTACAAACTTTTTAAAGAACAAATTGGACCAATTATTTTAGACACCTACAACTACATGTTTGAGCAAGATATTACTGACCCTATTCTATTTGAGGTCACTATTGTGGTTATCCCAAAGCCTGACAGAGACCCTCTTCAGGTCGCAAACTACCGCCTGATCTCAGTAATTAATGTTGATATAAAAATACCGGCAAAAATTATGGCCACTAGGTTATCTAGTGTCAGGTAAGATCTAATAAGCCGTGAACAGGTCGACTTTGTGGCTGGCAGGGTCTCATCTGATCACATGCGCAAGTTGGCATACCTGATCTCTGTATCCAGGGACTCCCAAATTCCAGCTGCTTTGGTGTCCCTGGATGCAGTGAAAGCATTCAATAGGGTCTCCGGGGAATATTTATTCCATTTGTTACAACTTTACAATATCCCAACGCAGTTTATAAAATGGATAAAGATATTATATACTTATCCCTCTGCACATATACTATGCAATGGGCACCTGTCTCATCCGTTCCAGCTACAACAAGGAACTAGACAGGGATGCCCACTTTCCCCCTTTTTGTTCGATTTATATCTGGAACCGCTCATTAGACGTATTAAGCTATCCCCAAATATTACCAGTATCTCTATCGGGCCCAGCCAATATAAAATTTCAGTCTATGCCAATGATATTTTACTTCACATAACATACCCTTCAAAATCGGCCCCCTCTGCTCTCAAAATTATCAGAAGATTTGGGATTTTCTCTAATTACAAACTCAATATTACAAAAACAGAAGTGATGCCTTTAAATGTTCATACATTCCAGGCTGAAGTTGCTCATCTTGGATTCCGTTGGACCAGGGATAAATTAAAATACCTGGGTATATATCTTTCCCGTACAGAGACCAAGATGCAACAATACAACCTGGACAAAATTCTTATGCAGATTAAAATGGATCTTTCCTGCTGGGCCATGTTACCACTTACTCTCTGGGGATGGGTAAATGTTTTGAAAATGAACATCCTTCCGCAAATTCTGTACCCCTTACAGATGATACAACCCTTTCTACCCAAAGCATGGTTTACTCAGGCCAACAAAATTATGTCTAATTTTCTGTGGGGTGGGAAGACACCCCGATGGGCCTTTTTTAAGTTGCAGAGGAGTAAAAACAATGGGGGCTAACAACTCCTGGATCTGCTCCTTTATTAGTTTTTTATTGTCTGCTCAGTCCTAGCATATTGGATGAGAGACAATTCATGTCAGGGGAGTGTTCAATACATTCCCTTGTGGTATCAAATTAAGCAAAGTTTACTCTCTCCTCACAATACATCTCCTAAGGCTCTCATTTTCTCCCCTCTCAAAAATTTGCCTAAAGTCCTCAAGACTACGCCCATAGAAATAACACTTCGAGTACATTCCCAAATGTGTAATTTTTTCCAGGTATCTTTGGTAAAGGATGTTTCCCAGCCTATATGTGTGAATCCCAATTTCAAAATTGGGGGATTGCCCCTCTCAAATAATTTCTGGCCTGGTAGCACTCAACTGAGAATTGTGGACCTACTTCATGAACACATACTGATATCCTTTCAAACGGCCAGCTTACTGTTCAACCTCCCTAAAACCTTTTGTTTTAAATACCTCCAATTGCAGCACATGCTCCTACAACACTTTGGAATGAGGCATTGGTCAAAATATTTAGATGGCCCCCTTCTACAGGCTATTCCTAACTTACCTTCCTCTCATATCATTTCCCACCTCTTTGCCTTCTAAGGAAGGCTATAGAGGAAAAGCAAGGGGAGCTGCATTATGTCTGGGACCAAGTACTACCTCCAAACACTTCAGCTCCTCGACCATGGCCTAAAATTTGGTCACAATTGTACCAAGATGTGAAATGGATCAGATACCATATTTTACAGTTTTATGTAATAAATGATTTATACTATACTCCAGCAAGGCTTTATTAAATGGGGAAAATGTCCTCAAATGTATGTTCATGGTGTAAGCAAAGGCCTGGTACTCTGTTGCATATATTGTGGGAATGCAACAAGTTCACGCCTTTCTGGGACAGTATTAAGTCCAATTTAGACTCACTCTTAAGGCTATCTGATGCATTCAGGCTGGATATTTGTATAATAGGAGATTATGGAGAGGTTCTAAATGGCACCCAACAAAACCGTATGACACTAATATCAGTGTGTGCCAAAAAAGTAGTTATGCATCACTGGTTAGATCAGAATATCCCTACATATATGGAATCACTAAAGGAGGTATTGTTTGCCCTACAGGGTGAGAGTACGATTGCTCACATCACATGGAGACCACAATACTATCAAAAAATATGGGCACCTTTACATACTTTACTGACTATTTATTGGACCACAGGACACTAAATAAGAAGGCAAAGTGTGGAGAGGGTATAACCACAACAGTGGCATGGCTACATTAAGGATGGGCCTCCCTGGCTACCTTACCTGGGCTATAGGTAATGCTTGATACTGTTGCTGCATACCTGAGAGGGATGGAGGGGGGTTTGGGGAAGGGGAGGTAGGAGGAGGGTTATGGAAGGGTCTCTGTAGACAGCTAAGATTGCAGTATGTGAATAAAGCTAGGATTATGTTCACAGCACATACTCCTGATGACACTGTAATGTAACAGAACCCTAGCATACAACATTTGTTCAAGCAAAAAGATTATGTGATTGCTTCTGTCAAATGTTTGAACTAAGTGATATGTTAACTCTTCCTACAAATGAATAAAATATATTTAATTTGAAAAGAAAGCACACTGCCAAGACTCACCTATCTTTTACTAATTGGACTGTACCTTGCCTGACTGCAGATCTTCACTGCTGTGGCATTGCATACCCTGCTTCTGCTCATAAGTGGGACCTTTATGACCTTTGTATCTCTAGCTTGTAGCCTATGCTGGCTCCAGCACCTGGTCCCATGGCTCCTCAGCTTTCGTCTCCCATGTCTGAGATACGTGACTTCATGGCTCAAATATCTTCTTCTGTATTTGCTCTTCAGTCTCACATGTACACTTTCAAGGCCTATATCTTGATGCAGCTACCTCCATCTCTGCTTGCCCCTTGTCCTGATCACCTTCCTTCTCCAAGCAACAGTCCTCCATCTCCGGCTCCGGCTCCACCAGTTGTACCAAGTCCCGCTCCTGTTGCTATTATCATGCCAAATACATTGCCCCCTCTTTCTAATCCTGTCATTTCTCTGGTTCATCTCATCTCGGACCACCTCTGCAAGGACATCATCAATGTTAATTTGGTTTCCCACCTGATTTCCTCCCAAGACTTCATGGACAATTGCATTGTTTCCTGCAGTGGCTTATCTGTTGTTGTCAAATCTAAGGATCCCCACCTTCTATGCAAGGTAATGATTTCTGAGTTTGTTCTTGCCTTCAGCCTTTATGGGAACATCCTTTGCTTGGCATTCCCTGACCACTGTGCTGAACTGGATTCCAACTTGTATTTCATGGTGGAACTTAGTTCCTGTTACTGCAGTACACTATTTTATGATTATTGTAAGTCTTTTTCTGCTAAGGAGGCACACCCACATGGATGAAGTGAGCTGCTAATGAGGAAGAAGCTCTATTCCCTTCCCCAGGTGTACACATTCCACACCATGATGTTCATCTGAAAGCATGACAGAGGAAGCACCACCTTCAGAGATAACTAACCTCAAGAGGAATCTCAGCAAAACCCTTTACAGCTATGGGTATAAAATGCCTCCAAAGAAAAAAGCTAACTTGTCTACCCCACCAGGTAAATCTGTGCGGTGGTCAGTATTGAATACTCAGCTTCAGGCAGCAGCTTTGAAATCCAAGCAGTCAGACTGCAAAAGCACAGAAAAAGCAATTCCCAAACATTGAAACCAGTGGAAAAACAGGTAATCCCCAACAAACTGCTGACTGTTACCAACCTGTAGAAGGAAGAGATAAAACATCTGAAACCTGCTCCAATCTTCTGCAGAAAAGAAGGACTAGTATTACCTGCAGCCATAATGACTAGGGAAGATGCGCTAGAAGGGAAGACTTCACTGAAGTCAGTGAAAGGAGAAAGCTGTACCAGTAAAGAATCTGAAGTTCAAGGGAATCCTGGTAATATCTCCAAAGAGGTCGCTGAGCTCCAGAAAGAGAATGCTAAGAGGCCAATGATGGTGATCATGAATTAATTATTAAAACTTGCACGAACACTGTAATAATATCTGAGGCATCTGAGGAGGAGTTGAGCTGATGAGCTCTGGTAAATGCAAACCCTGTCACTAAATCAATTATTGATACTCCCTCATATACACAGAATAATTTACAAGTTGAGGTACATGTAGTACCAGAGACTAGTTCAATGATGTCTGACCTTTCTACTACTACTGATACAAAAGAAAATTATGTGGCACTGACTGTGAGTTACAGGGACTCTGGCAGTGGGGTTGAAATTAAACAGAAAATTCATAATATGGGAAAAACAAAAACAGGCCTGTGAAAGGCACAGCTCTGTTATTAAAGATAAAGAGCTGATAATTCACTTAAACCAGAATGATACTGATTCTAAAATGGACTATCATGAAGCTCAGTCTGACTCTGAAATCTTGGAAGAGGAAGAGGCTAGATGCCCTTCTTGGGCCAAACACATTCTGTTATAGTTGGCAATATTAAATGACGGAGTAAAAAAAATTGGATCTTGGGAGGAAAAAATCAGTAACATTCAGACCACATTAAACTCATTGGTGGCTGAGAACCTTCAAATAAGACAAAATATGCAGAGCTTACAACAAAAAGTCGCAGATATTGAAGACACTAATATGCTTATCCAGAGACAAATTAAGAACTTGGAAGAGTTAAATAGGGATTGAAAAGAAAAAAAATGTTGGACTTTGAGACAAGGGCACATAGAAACAGTATAAGACTGCTGGGGGTGCAAGAGGCCTGGGATGACCTTAGGCCCTTTAGAGACTCCTTAAATCACATTTTTGATGCACACATGGACACTGAGATTTCTAATATACAGTTGGGGATTGATAGGACTTACAGAGTTTAGTGACCTGGAGGAGTTCTGGGACAAAATATTTCGCCAACACCAGCAATTGTGATTATTTTAAAAATCAAAGGACAAAGAAATCCTCATGACACAAGTTTACAAGAAAAAGTGGATTGTGGTGATGGGGGCCAAGGTGAATATTTACCAGGACTACCCAGATGAAATAGTGCAGGAAAGGAAAAAAATTGACTTTCTACAAAATAAACTTTGGGTTAACAGTGTAAAATCTACAATGTTATAGTTAAAAGTTATTTTTGAAGAGACACACCTAATTTTTCCAACAGCAAAGGAAGCTGAAAAAGATTTATGAAGAAAGATTCTGAATTTATTTGAATAAAATGAATACTTTTAGAGATGCCAGGAAGAAATCTGAGTCTCTGGTTGAAGGTCTAATTGTTTGTATTTAACCTATTTTTTCCCTCTTTTCTCTCTAGGTGCATGGGCAGGAATGAGCAAAATGGTTGATCTTTAATGAACCCAGTGGCGGGGAAGGAATGAGGAGAAAGAATAGAGCTAGTCTGGATCTCATACTTGTTTATTTTTTCTTCAGGAGATATACGAAATTTAAAAATAGGGCTTTAAATGCTTTTTTTCACTGGGATATAGGTTTGACATCTCTTTCAACAGTTGTTCAATGTCTGTTAATTGTAGGGGCTAGTAAAGGAGTTAGACCATTCATAATGTATTATGAAAATTAGTAAATTAATTTTTGAGTTCCAAAATGTTAATGGGATCCATTCTCACATTAAAAGGACAAGACTGCTCTCCTTTAAAAAAATGCCTTTTGCATGGCCTTGCATGAAACAAATCGAGATCAAAATGAAATTAAGAAACTAAAGCAGAAATGAGTAGTTCACTTATTCTCATCTGAGGGAACAAAAAAAGTGCTGGAGTGGCACTTCATTTTAGAAAAAACATCCTCTTTGATGTATTGCAAACCTTCTCTGATAACAATGGGATAATTTTGCTGGTGAAAATTAATGTAAGAGGTGTTACCCTGACTGTGAGGTTGATATATGCTCCTTTTGTTAATTCTGCAGCATTTTTAGCAGAGGTGACTGAGACACTAAGCAAATTAACAGCACAAAATAGTATATTAATGGGAGATTATAGCATATTAATGGATGTTGGTATGGATAAGACACTAAAAATTACTTCAACAAACATTTATTTATTTAAATTAATAAATGATTTTGTGTCTCAACATGATCTAATAGATAGAGAGTGTTAAACTGAGGTTCAAAAGAATATACACATCATGATCAAAAGAATTTTGGGTTCTTAAGGACTGACCAAATGTTATTTCTAAAAGCTTGTTACCTATGCTAAGAAATGTTGCAATTAATTCAATTTATATAACAGGTCATGCCCTAATAAGATGAACATGGATATACAAGAACCAAATAGACTATATTCTCACCAGTGGAGACTTGGTAATACATTACTGGGGGATGTTAGTCTTTGTCAGAAAATTAAAAGCACTATTAAGGAATTTTGGTCTTTAAATTATGATGGAACACAACCAATAACAAAACTTTGGTATGCTTTTAAAGCCATAATCAGGGGTGTTATTATATCTCATAACGCCTTTCTTGATAAAAGAAGGAAGGGGAAAATACAGGAGCTGAATAGAAGGTTAAAAGTGCTTGATTAACTAGTTACTCAAGATTATAACAGTGGTTTAAATTAAAAGTGAAAAACTGGAGATTATTAACAAAGAGTTTGAAGCCTACTTAGCTAAAGTTAAAAAAAAGCCAAATATGTTCAAGGTGATAAGTCTGGGAAAATGTTGGCAAATTTGTTAAAAAAATGAAAAAATGTAATTTCCAGCCTAATAGATGACAAAGGTAATAATTTGGTGAATGATAAATTGATGAATGAGGCTTATAAAAATATTTATCCATCTAAATTACAACCTTCACTTGAAGCAATTAAGGACTATTTGAATAGAGCCCAGCTCCCACTAATAAATTGTAATCATGAGATTTAAAAAAAAAATGAGATTCAGGATGTGATTTATTTTTTTAATTTATTTATTTATTAAGAGATTTACCAGATAAGCATACTGAGTGGGATCCACTCATTTCCAGATGCGACCTGGGAGTTACATACATGCAGTATAAATGGTGCATAGGTAATGGTGCATACATCAGGTTCAGAATGAGTACATAGAGAGTGAAACTTTGGGTCCAGAAAATGTTACATGTTAATGATTATAATCATGCCTAAGAATAAAAGTCCTGGACTCAATTGGTTGACCATTGAGTTTTATTTAACTTTTTGGGATAACCTACTACCCTGGTTATTTTTAATGCTTCAGGATATAATTGAACAAGACAACTACAGTACATTCCGCCATCTATGAAGAAAGCCAAAGTGATCTTAATATTAAAAGTGTGGAAATGGCAATGGAAATTGACAGTTATAGACCAATTGCCTTGCTTAATTGTGATTATAACATTTTGGAGAAGTTTTTAGTGAATAGGATTAAAGGGGAACTACCAAGAGCCATACTTAATGACCAGTTTGGTTTTATTATGGGATGTACTATTTTCAGTGTCACAAGAAGAGTCCAATACCTAATAAATTATGCTCAGTTAAATAAAATATTAATTCATGCTCTGGCGATAGATGCCTCTAAGGTCTTTGATTTAATAAACAGAGATTTTTATGTAAGAAACTCTGAGGATTTGGGGCTTACCAGACAGGTTAATCAAAATAATGGCTTTATTATACAAAAGTACCATGGCCAGATTTGTGGTGACCTCCTATGTGGGGGATCCATTAAAGATGAATAATGGAGTGAGACAGGAATGCCCCCATCCCCTGGATTATTTTAGAACCCTTACTATGAACTATTGGGCAGTGTGAATTAATTAAAGAATTACAATACAAGATCAGGAAATTAAGCTTAATGTCTTTGCAGATGACATTTTATTGATAGTTCAGGATATTAATAAAGTTTTGTCCTTGATCTTGCAGGAACTTAATAGTTAGGGAGCTTTGTCAGGGTATACATTGAATAAAGCCAAATATATTGTTTTGGAAACCTATGCCCCCAGCTGTATATTAGACCATGATATTGTACATGATTTTACAATAAGTGAACAAGTGAAATATTTGGGAGTCTTTATTGCTAGGAACCACATGGAAACTATTGCCATCAATTATGACACAGCTAAAGAAAAAGTGTCCAGGTTATTGGAAGGATGGGAAAAATGTAATTATCCTTATGGGGGAGGGTTGAAATGCTTAACATGATAGCACTCCCACACATAATCTTTGTTATACAAAATATATAGAGGATAATGTATTGACATCAGTGATTAACCACACTGTGCTGGAGTAAGGTGGTATCCTTGGCAACTTAGGTAAACCTCGAGAGCACAGCTCGAGAGGTTTACCACAGTTGGCAAGGGAACCATGAGATATTATGAAATGGGCATCATGAAATAAGAGCTATGATTGGCTGCTAGGGATGTGATATTCTGTCTGATGCACAGGAAAAAGGTCCAAAACTGGGCAGTGAGCATTGATATAAGTGATGCTGCCCACTCAGAACCTTAAAAAAAAAAAAAGCAGCCATCTTGTTTGTGCCATAAGTGGTGCCAGCCTAAGTGCAACAAATAAAATAAATACCTGTGACCTCGTGTTCAGATTGCCCACTGTTTTCACATGAACTGCATACGATTTTTTAAACTGAACTGCGATCTTGCCACTTTCGCTCACTAACGATCGTTCCTCGGGCGGGGAGTGTACAGCTGCGATCTCTTTAAAGCGAAACGCAATCGAGCTACCAGCCCACTCACTGTACATTTTGACATGAACTGCATACAATGCTTTTTAAACTGAACCCTGATCTCACTACCCTCGCTCACTCACGATCGTTCTCTTTAAAACAAAACCGCAATCGGCTTACCAGCCCACTCACTGTACCTGCCGTCCTGCTCGCTTCTGTGTGTCTCTCTGTACCAGCCCACCTGATCTTCAAATTTTAACATTAAATTATTATAAAAAGAAAACAGATGCATTTTATTTGTCTACACACAACGTGTGTGTGTGGGGAGGTGAATACTGCCATGACAACCAGACCTAAAGTACAGAAGCCTTTCTCGGACAAAAGTCCTAAGTGCAAAACCCACAGGACACTTAGGCGGAGGAACTATTTTATTAAAAAGTACACAAACATACATGTTTTTCCTACTTTAAATTGCAAATTTAACCTACCAAATGCAATTTCCACTAAAGATGGCCATTTCATAAGCGCAATAGCACTCCAGGGTGTAAGGTTAGACACTTTAACACACGGCCAGGAGGCTGGACGCACTCAGCTGGTGGCCTCATGCCTCACTACGCCTCCTAGCCGTGTGTTAAAGTGTCTAACGCACACCCTGTCATGTCTTATTGCTTACTTAGCATAGTGTGGTTGATCACTGATGCCCATTCATTGTCTTTTATAGTGTATGGGCATCGTGGCTAACTGATGACACATGCTAAGTTTCCAGTTACTTTATACAGTAAATAGTGACAGTCCTTTTCTTAACTTGTACTGATAACATCCACACTACTTGGCTCGGTCAAAAAAAAACAAACATTTATTTAAATACCAGAAGCCTCTTAAAAATGGTATAGATTTTTATTATGAGCAAATAACAGTAAAAAGTGTTCAAAAAAGGAAACAAAAGTCACAATAGTTACGACTGTAGGCATGGATCATGTGACATGCTACATCCAATCAGTTAAGCTGTAAAACATTTGCTTGGGTTGTGCTGTGGATATATGGGAAATGCAGTATGGTTCAGAGCTATGGCATTCAGAACTGTGAGAAACATCCAGGGGAGACAATAAAAAAAATATGAAGACTTATTTAAGAGGCAAGTAGTGGATGAAAAAAAGAACTAACAGACAGGCATTACAGGGAGAAAGTGAGGAACTGATATTGGAGTTTCTGTATGAGTGGCGGCAGTGGGGGGATAAAAATCCACTTGGAAAGTTTTGTGCTTCTCGCTCAGGAAAAGTAGCTGCTGGCCTTTGTATTATGTGACCTATGTGAATTGTCATTTCATTCATAGAGTTCAAATGGTGATTGCATTGTGCGGCTGCCTGTGCTGCCAAGCGGATGGCTGAGTGTGTTAATTTCATTTTGTTATACTGTATTATTGATGTGACGTACCATCAATGGGTTAACAACAATGGTACATCACATCGATGGTATAACAACCCTAGGAAAAGATTAATGTCTTACAGTAACAATGTTCTACCATACATTTTAATAGGTTTACTGAATGAAAAATGGTTAAGTAACATTAGGAGGAGATTTATTAAATTTCTTTGGAGAAGGGCAAAGCCCAGAATCCCATGGAAAAACTTGATTTATATTAGGAAACAGGGGGGATATAGTTGCCTTGACTCCTTGTCCTATGCAGTGGACTTTCAGACTAAGCTGTTATAGGAATGGGTCTTTTTGCATGAAAAAGATACATTTTAGGAGACTCTTTTTGGGAAGGCTTGTCTTTTAGGAATTATAATAACATTATTCACGAAGTGGGGGTAAGGAGTACAATTCTGAAAATATATCTTACAAGACTTGTCACAAACAATACAAAGGATTAGAGAGCATGCACTTTTCCCCAGGATATTTTTGAATGTCTGGGGGAATCCCACCATAAGCAAAAATAAATTGTTATAGAAGTTAAGACTTTAAGATAACTTGGAGGTGTATACGTGGGCTCAGTTAATGGAGGAGGATACATTTATTTCACTAGAAGACTTTAATATATTATTTCCTGATACTAAGAAAACTAGTTTTAATTATCATCAAACCTTATATAGAATAGTTTTCAGATTTCCCAAGGGAAGAGGCATGATTTATCAATTTTGATTGAAGAACATACTAACATTTAACAAAAAGGGAAACAAAATTAGCACAGCAAATCTATGCTGTATTAGTAACTAATTCAAATGACCCTTGGACTATAACAAATGGTAAATAAAAAAAAGAAAATAAACTAGGATACACAGCACAACAATGGAAGAATTTAAGAATAAAAGCTAATAAAGACTATCTTTATGCCAAAAATAAAGTTATCCAGAAAAATGTTTTGGATAGGGCATATTTTACTCCTCATATATTAGGTACTATAAGGAAGGATGGAATAAAGACCTGTTGGTATGGATGTGACTCCTTGGGAAGTCTGTATCATTGCATATGGTTTTATAAACACATATAAGAATGGTGAGAAAAAAAAACAAAGATGTTACTGAACTTAGGTTTAAATATAGACCTTCCCTTGAGTTTCAAATATATGGCATTAAATGATTTTCAAGATCTAGAATTATTAGGAAATCAGAGGAAAATAGTATGTTTAGCAACAATGGCCACTAAAAGATTAATTCTGGCCTGATGGAATGCAGAAGAATTGGAAGATTTTGATTCATTTAGATGGACATATGTGATACAAGAGACTGTCCAAATTGAACAAATATGAATATTATGATTTACATAGAGACATTTCTTGGAAGGAAGTTATTTATTTACTTGCTCCTCTCCTAACGTTTGAAAATTAATCCACTGTATGGAAGGGGGGGGGTGGGATTAGAAATAATTTTATGCACAATGCTGGATAGATGTATAACACTTTCTTAGTATGTTAAACGGGTGTATTAATTTTGGGATCATGTTATTTCTTCTATTATACACTTCATGTGTTTATATGTGATGTCTCAATAAAATCTTTTTTTTTTAAGTCCTTTTCTGCTACGGTGGCTGTTGCATTGCAACACTATAATAACAAGTTGAACTGGGCAGTCCGTGACAATGAACCCTGTTTTGTCACCATTTTGCTGGTCTGAGGACTCTTACCTGCTGTCTTTGTGGTCCTTTTAACCACTTGGCTCCACTGTGCTCACTGATTGTGTCCTCTTCCACTGTTTCTTCCTCGGACTCCAGACTTTCTCCTTCTTTGCTGCCTGCCACTCATTCTGGACTCATTCATACCATTGTGAACTCTCAAGCTCATTCTGATGCCCTGGGATGTCCTGCCTGGATGTTTGGAAATCATCAAGCCTGCTTCAGTTTCAATGCCAAAGGATGTTTCTATTTGAATTGCAGCTTTCTGCATGCATGCAGTTATTGTGGTGACACTCATGCTCACAGTGTTTTTCCTAAGGCTCTCAAGTCTTCCAAATGATTATTTTCCATCCCTCAACTCCTCTCAACATCTCTAAGTTGGTAGATGCTTTGGTCTCCCATCCTTTCTGTCCTGCCATTGCTCAGCTCCATTTAGGATTTCAGCATGGTTTTCATACTGGCATAGCTGCAATTCCTTCTGAATCTTACATTTGTCACATTCTGCAATATGCATTACATGAACCAGACATTGTTAAACAACTACTTCAGAAGGAGCTGCAAAAGAACTTCATTATTGGTCCATTCCTTTGACCACAATTTCCTATTTTTCATAGTAATCTGATTGGTATTGCAACACAGAGGTTCTCAGGCAAAAAGATTCTCATCATGGATCTCTCTGCTCCTCATGCTTCTTCTACACCCAGTATTACTTCATTAATTCCAGCTGAGGAGTATTTCATATCCTACACTCATATAGATGCCATCGCACTAATCAAGCATTTTGGCACAGGAACATGGCTTTCTAAGGCTTACATCACAGATGCTTTTAAACTACTGCCTAGTTATCCCTTGCACCTATATGGTATGTCTTGGGAAAATCAATATTACTTCACAGTCCGACTTGCCTTTAGATGCAGGAGCAGCCTCAAGTTGTTCAATCAAATTGCTGAAGCCCTTTTTTGGGGCATTACTCAATGTATCCCATAGACCAGCCATGCTCCATTTCCTGGATGATTTCCTTTTAATAGATCCACCAGACTCCATTCCAGAGGAAGGTATAAATACTTCATTCAATTTTTTACATCTATAAATGATCCTCTGGCCAAAGAGAAAACCTTAGACCTGGCTACATCCATCAAATTTCTTGGCAATATTTTGGACTCTGTAAGCATGGAAGCAAGCGTAGCTGCTGATAAAACTTCTTTGAATCCAAGACAAGGTCCATTCCTTTTCAACCCTGTCTTTTGTTCTAAGCTGTAATTACTTTCCCTACTAAGTTACTTGAACTTTGCCATGAGGATTATTTCCCAAGGTAAATCATTCATATCTTACCTTTTAAACTTAGCTTCTTCAGTTGAGAAATTCCCCCACTTCATTCAAATTACAGCTGTAGCAAAATTGGGTTTAGGTATGTGGTGTTTATTTCTGGCTCATTGGAATGGATGTTCTGTGTTTTATAAAGACCATTCATCAGACTTACATGCTAGAATTTATACAGTTGCCTCCTCTACTTATGGATTTACTGCCATTTTTGGCCCAGCTTGGTTTGCTGCCCATTGGCCTACAGATATTCTGTCAATTCCTGATTTTTTCTCAATTACTTCATTATTCAAAATGTATCCCATTGTAGCTACTGCTTTTCAATGGGGTCATTTATGGACTCTTCAATCAATTCCTTTATTTTCAGACAGTCAAACTACCATAGACATTATCAACAAAGGTTGCTCCTCATTGTTGTCCATAATGATGTTCATGCAGAAGTTGACCTAGCTCTCACTTTACCATAATTTTACCATCCAATGTTTTTATATACTTGGTCATGTCAATAAGGCTGCCGATGTATTGTCTTGCTTTCAATTTCAGATATTCCACCAATTATGTCTTGAAGCAGATCCTGAGGTGTCTTCTCCCCCTTCCTTCCCGGATCTCATAATGCCATAGAATTCTATACTCACCAAGATTCCTCAGTCATGTGGGAAATGTTAGCCCCTTCTACAAGATATACCTATTCTGCAGTCTGGTCTCAATATGCCTCATTCTGCACCTCACAAGCACTGCGCTACTCCTATCTCAGTTGATCATGTGTTAGCATTTATGACATTTTGCTGCAAGGCTTTACACCTCTTTCATGATACCATTAAACAATACATTGCTGGAATTCAATTAGTTAATTCTCAATATGTTCCTTCTGCTCCATCAATATTTCCCAATTCATCCATGAAACATCTCTTACTGGGATTTCACAGAATTGCTCCAGTAAAAATTCCTCAAAGACTTTCCATAGAAGGACCTCTAGTGGGAAGCCTCTTGGACCAATTAGATTCTAATCCTTTTGCTCCCAAGTAGTTTGATGAGTTCCACCACTATAGGTCTAACCATTTATGGATTTCTTGGACTAAGAGCATTTTCAGTCTCATCTCCCGACTCCTCTACATTCCTTAAATTATCCAATCTTTGAAAACAAGATGACTATTATGTCCTGCATCTACCTTCATCAAAAACAGATCGTGTTCATGAAGGAGTTTCCATATCCATATTTCCTTCTAAGGACAAATGGTGCCCGGTCACTCATTTGGACAAATGTATGCAATTTCATTTTGGATCAAATCATTCTCTGCCCTTACTAACCTCAATCCATAATATTCCAATGACCACAAAATGGTTTGTGGACCATATCAGAATTTGGCTTAATTGGCTGGGACTTAATCCTTATTCATATTCTGGGCACTCTTTCAGATTGGAGCAACAGCATCAGCTTCAAGACTTAGTATCCCCAGCAATATTATAAAGAAGCTCGGAAGATGGAAGTCATCAACTTATGAAACCTACATTCCAAATCCAAATTCAGAAATAAGCATATCATGTTTGATCATCTCTCCTAGTATGTCAAGAGGATGGGCAGATCAGTAACCTTGGATCGATCCTCAAAGGTTTTCCCCCAAGGGTTTTCCTCTCCTGTGCATTATTGAACATACTGTCTATGAGTTTGAGGAGATTATCAACATAATTTTGGAGGCTCTCTATTCCTACAGCTACCAAGTATATAGTCCATACACCTCCCCAGATTTTAGTGATACCAACAATAGGAATAGAGTTAAGCCACAACTGAGTATGCACAAGCATGAACACACTTTATTCCACAAACACTGAATCTGGTGCCCAGAGAGAATACTTCCATGGCAATTAAAAAAAAAACACATCAGAATCTAGCTAAATAGATCCCAATTGCCTATGTTCAGGGGGTTGTTTTTGGAAAATGCATCATTTTTGTGTCTTTTCAATGTTTTATAATTAAAAAAACAATATGGTGGCCATCACAATTGGTATTTTTGTCTCACAAAAAGTACATAATTTCTCATGACAAGTAAATTGTGAAAAATAAACCCTCACGATCGGTGATGTTTCACTGTTTATACCAGAGTGCTATCCAAAACCAAATATTAAATTCTTATAACTCTGAAACTGTTTAATATTTTCTCATAAATCCTTCAAAAGGCAGTATATCAGCATAGGCTGCTTCTACCCAGAAAGTTTTGTAAAAAAAATTCTATTCCATCTAGGCAGTGAGAGCAAAAAATAAAATTTACCAATGGGAAAACAAACTTCACTTTTGCAAAAATCCATGTTAAAGATCTTGGAAACTGCAAAATATGTCAACATGAAATTGTTCACATCTTAAGACATTACCAAGTTGACTGCAAATACAGGTTTTCTGGCTATTCTGTCTAATGGTGCCAAAGTTATCAAGGTGCAACATTAGGTGTTTAACATCAAACACCCTATTCAACCCTAAACTATAGTGGTGATAATACTCCTGTAATTATATACAGTGGTGTCCCCCAGGATGAAACCCACTTTTAAAGCACTCTGCAATATGCTGCAGCAGACCAACTGAATAAAGCAATGTAATTTCAATGGCTATTAGTCTCTTTTGTCATGCAGGAAACTGTGGCATTCACTTCATCCTGGCAGTGTCACATTTTCCTGAATAACAAAAGAGAGACTAAGGAACATGGTCTTAGGTTGGTGTTATTAAGAACAATCTTATTTTTTAGTACACCATTCTTTACATACCTTTACATACTTTACTACTACCACCATATGGACCCTTTAATGATCTGTACCCCACCCTTCCACCCAATACCAGACTTCCTCTTCACATTCCCAGTAAACATTTATATATTATGGGGGTGAAGTAGCAACCTTATAGTTATTTTATTTTAATTCAATATTTTATTGAATTTCCAAGCTGCATATCCAGAAAGAAAGCTACAGGATTGACTGTACACAATACTGGCCAGGATAGATACAGAGTAGCATACCTCAGACTGTTTCCAGGTCCAATAAAACCAAAACAATACCAATACCCCTATAAACCCCCCTCATTTACCCCCCAACCCTCCCCCTGGAGTGTGCCTCATAAACATAACAACTCAAAAGAAGTCATGAATTAGAGAGTAACAATCGGCATTTACCAGAGATGAATAAGACCAACTGATTAAGATAAACAGAGACATGTACTTTCCATATTTCAATTTAAGTATAAGGCATATAATTTACCCCATTTATGGTTAAATACTTCCATACAGTTCCGGAAACTGGCTATCAATCTCCTTCAACCGTTCTTCATGTGTTATAACTAGTTGATCCATCCAATGCTTGAGAACTAATCTTTTAACCACAGTAGAAATTAAGGCCATGTGAAATCTACGTTCTTTAATATTAATGGTTGACAGCATCCCAAGGATACATATCTCTATAGTAAATAGATCACCTAATCCCAATAAAGGGTCTAGGTTAGATTGAATAGCATTCCAAAGTGGAGCCACTTTGCTACAATGCCAGAAAATGTGAATCAGGTTTCCTTCCGCTAAACCACATCTGGTACAGGTTGCCACAGGAAGCCTACCCAACTTGGCTAGCCTAACCAGAGTGTAATACATATTATTTAAAATATGATACTGAATAAGTCTGTGTCTATCTTGGGTAAGATACCTATGTAGGTCTTTCCAAACCTGACTCGAACTGGGACTAACATCAGTCAGAAGGGAAGCCCAAACTTTAGAACCCGGAAGAGCATTCGGAAAATTGATTCTCAAAAGAAAAGAATAAATAGCAGATATACCATGGGATTTACTGGCGTATCTCTGTACCTGTTCCAGAAAGGGCTTAACTTAAGATTGTGATAGTGTGACTCCAAAATTGGACACCATAAGGTGTCTCAACTGAAACACTTTGAAAATATATTTCTGAGGGATGTTGAATTTAGCTATTATGTCTGGGGATGACAGAAGAGTGGTTTGACCATATAAGTCTTCTGCTGAGACTTCCTGTAACTGAGGGAGCCAATCCGGGAAAAGTAATGAACCCCCAATTTTAATATTTGGATTCTGAAAAAGGGGTTGAGCCATATCTTTTTTATGTGAGATATTAAAAAAATTCCAGCATTGCGCTAAAACCTTAATGAAGACTCCCACCACTGAATCTTGTATGGAGTTTGGTAATGCAGAACAAGGAGAGAAAAATATTTCTGTGGAATTAAAGCCATGAAGAGCGAGAAGTTTCCTTTCTAATTGTAGCCAGATAGGTAAGTAACCATCACTTGTGTCTGAAACAATCTTCCCATTTTTGACAGATGGCTCACTCAATAATAAAAGTTGAAATTAGGGAAATTAAGCCCCCCTAATTCCTTGGGGAGGCTGAGTTTAGTGAAACAGCGCCTGGGAAATTTACCCTGCCAGATATATTTGGAGAGAACAGAGTGAAATTGACAAAAATAGGACAATGGGAGCCAGAGATTTAATAAATTTAGGGGATAAAAGAGACGGAGGGGACGTTCATTTTAACAATACTGCTACGACCCCAAATTGAGATGGGGAGGCTCACCCATCTTTGAAGGTCCTGTTGAATTTTTGTTATTAAGTCATCTAAATTAAGCTTCCTAAGAGTCTCTGAGACTTTGGCGAGATGAATGCCCAGATATTTAATAGAGTGAGGGGACCACTTCATGCCTAGTTGGGTAAAATTAGCCTGGTGGGTAAGATCATTTAGAGGAAAAATTACGGTTTTCGACAAATTTAACTTATAATTAGATACGAGTCCGAACTGTCTGACAATTTGTAATGCATGTGATGATGATTTATCGGGATAGGCCAAGTGGAGTAGGATGTCGTCTGCATATACTGAGAGGGTCAAGGACTGCTGATGTATTGTACAGCCCTTGACCTGAGAAGCACACGTGAGACTATGTAGAAGAGGTTCCAGATATAAATGGAAAAGAAAGGGAGATAAGGGCAGCCTTGCCTGGTGCCTGTAAATAAAGAGAACATTGGAGAAAATACACCATTACAATAAATTTTAGCAGAGGGAGCTTGATAAACCGTCTGTATCTATTGAAGGAAAACTGTTGGAAAGCCCATTTTTTTTAAAGTAGCCCAGAAAAACTCCCATTTAACTCTGTCAAAGGCTTTTTCTGCATCTAAGAAGATTAAAGCCATGGGAATTTGGGAGTCCTGGGCAGCCTGAAAAATATGTGAGAGGGTCTGTAGGTGATCACCTGAAGATCGACCTTGAACAAATCCCACCTGTTCAGGGCTCAGGAGATGAGACCATACCTTCTTAATTCTGAGAGACAAGATTTTTGTTAGATTGGACGATAACTGGCAGGATCATTATGTGGTTTATCAGGCTTCAGGATGAGAACTATTGTGGCCTCCAGCAAGGAAGGGTCCAGAGTATCTAAAGTGAACATATATTCAAATAAATTTAAGAGGAGGGGGGCTAATTCAGTGGAAAAGGTTTTATAGAAATTGCAGGGGAAGTCGTCTGGTCCTGGTGCTTTATCCTGTGTGAGCTCCCTAATTGCCTCCTCTATCTCCCTCAAAGTGATTGGGGAAGACAGAGTCGAGTAATGTTGTGCCTGAAGGGACTGGCGGTCCAGGCAATCCAGATATTGCTCTATGCTTGGGGGTGTGGCCTGTGCAGGAATTTTACTATACAAATTTTTATAAAATTTATCAAAAACCTGAGAGATGTCACGTGGGGAGGTCTTAATAGAGCCATCTGAGGCCAGAATAGAAGAGATGAGCCGTGAGCTCTCCATTGCTCATAATCGAAGGGCCAGCATTCTTCCTGGCTGCTTGCCTTGATCAAAGTAGCGAGCTTTAGTTTTCAGGATGGCGTATTCTGCCTTTTCTTTTAATAAATCTGCATATTTGTTCCTAAGTTTCAACAGGGATTCCAAGATACCAGAAGGGGAAGAAGTAGATAAGAAGTTTTCAGTCTCCTTGATTTGGTTTGACAAAGAAATAATTCTTGCCTCCCTTTGCTTTTTCCATTTGGAAGCTAATTTAATGAATTCCCCCTAATATAACATTTAAAGAGCACCATAGTTGATCAGCCCTTCTAATAGAACCTTTATTAGTTTCCATAAAAAATTAAATCACATCTTTTATGTGAGAGATTGTGTGTTCCTCTTTTAAAAGTTGTGTGTTCAGTTTCCAGGTAGTGTCCCGTTGACTACATGGGTCAGGAAAAAATCACTATCCATACCATCGAGTGATCAGATATGACAATCAGTTCCATACCAGTCTGGTGAATGCTAGCTAAAAGTAAATAGCTAGTTAGGATATAATCCAGCCTAGACCATGATTGGTGAACCTGGCAGTGAAATGAGAAGACCTGACCAGAGGGATTGAACAGGCGCCATGGATCACACAGACCCAGTAGTCCCATAAAATCCCTTAGGGCTTGCTGCAGAGGGGATATGGGTTTTAATGGCCTATATGTTCTATCCAAGTCCTGCATTGGGGGTATATTCCAGTCTCCCCCTATGATTAACTTGGAAGGCAAAAATCTACTCAGCTTGTCTGCCAGACACATAAAGAACTCTGGACTACCTCCCACGGGGCCATAGACTGCACCTAGAATGACTGTGCTGTTATACAGTGTGCCTTTGACTAGAATAAATCTGCCTTCTGGATCTGAGAGAATTTCCTCAGCTACAAATGAAACATGCTTCTTGATCAGAATTGTTAACCCCATGCTTGCAGATGAACCACAGGCAGTAAAAACTTGGGAGAACCCCTGTCTATGTAGCCCATTTGTTTCAGCAGCAAGAAGGTGAGTTTCCTGTATCAAGATGATGTCTACATTTAGGAGAACGCAATTCTTGAGAACTTAATATCTTTCAGTCACGTCTCTGACTCCTCTAACATTCCATGTGGCAATTTTAAATGTTACTGTAGTCATTACCAACTCTTTGAAAGAAATAATAATCCTGAGACAGTGAGTAGGAACACAACCCCAAGAGGCACACTCCAGTCCCCTCCCCAACCCCCCCTTTAAACAAAGATAGAGCCCAAACCAGATAACTCTTCCCAATATTCATCAGTATAGGTTAACAAAGTTAAAGAAATGGGATAGTATAATTGTATCCTTTTAACTCCCACTATTGTTGAATTCAGAAAAGTAAGCAGCCTTGAGTATTGACCCTCCCCCCCCACAACCCACTCAAACTATGTACAAACGGTACCTCTTTGAAAATAATTCCCAATGTGAAAATCTCCAGTATAGAGGAACCAGCCCAAAAGGCGACCTTCCCCTGGTAAGCTATGGCTCCATATAAGTACCAGGTCTGAGCATTGGTTGCCAAAGACTACCTCGGTGAAATATATCAGAAATGGCCAACAGCTGACTTGCCTTTTGAACCCCCTGGGGAGATCACCCTCCCCCCTTGTCTGGTGCGATATGCAGTTCTCCCAAAGATTACTCCGCCCCAAAGCCCCTTGCCCACCACCCCTCCAAAAGGAAAAAGAAAAAGTACTGTAGGTTGATTAGGATCAGGAAGGTGATTGGAGAAAGTGCAGAAATAATTCAGGGAAAGTGAAAATGAGACCATCAAGATGTAGATTAATCATCTTACACGAGACTGAGAAAATTACCCCAAATGAGATTAAATATGTCTAGAAAACTCGTGAAGCAGACCTCAAGGGTTAGAGATCCCAAAAGGAGAGACACACAGGGAATAAATCCCCCTTGTGGTTTAGCTTAATAAACTTAATGGGAATGAGAACACTCTCAGGAGTGGGGAAGTAATCGGGGGACCTGTAACTTATGGGACTAACACCAGAACCTTCCCCTTCAGCAGCGCTAGGAAATGTGCACCGACCAAAAGGTTCCTACTCCCCCCCACTGGAAACCCCTAGCAGTCACACCACCACACCAGGCCTGCTAGGCCTCAGGACTCCCCGGCAGCCTCTCAAAATCAGCCCGAGAAAGAAAGAACAGAGAGAGGGTAGAGAGAAGAAAGAGACAGAGAGAAGGGACACCAAACAGGTATGCAGTCCACTCCAACGAGACAAAGACTTAAAAGCCTGAGATATCTGAGATGACAGTTCAACCAGTCTTAAATAGGTTAGGTAGCTTGATTGTTAGATCAGCAGTTGCCTGCTCCGGAGATTCATAAGAATGCCAGACTCCTTCAATAGCCACTTGCAGTTTAGCTGGGTAAACCATCTTGAAACAGATTCCTGCTGCTATTAACTTGCTGACTGTGGGATGGAATGCTGATCACTTTTGGTAAATTTCGAAAGGGAGATCTTGAGTAATCCTCAGCTTCGCATTACCCCATAGGATAGCTTGAAGCTCCTTAGCTTTGGAAATAACATGTTGCCTCTCTAGATATCTAAGGAATTTCACTATTATTGGATTTGGTGGTGATCCAGGTGGGGGTTTCGGCTTGAGGGAACAATGTGCCCATTCTATATAGTACTGTGGGCTTAATGGAGATGAGCCCACAATCTTAACCAGGAATTTCTGAAGGAAACCAATAGTATCAGGGCCTTCTTCTGTTTCAGGTAGGCCTAGTATCAGGACATTGTTCCTTCGACTTCTCCCCTCCAAATCCTCGGTTTTCAGTTGCAGCTTCTTAAGCTGTAGTCAGAGTTGAACAATTTCAGGATCCATTCTCTCCTTCCATCTTTCCAGAGAGGTGATTCTCACTTTGGCATACACCATTCTTTGTGACGGAGCTTAGGTCGCTATGGAGTGATTTTAACTCTGCTGATATATCTTCGAGAGTCTCTCTGAAAGGGAGCAATTCTTGCAAAAAAGTTTCTCCATTAGAGGATTAGTCAAGGAGCTGGAAGCACTTGACTTAAGGGTACCCCCGGAATTCTGATGTTTCAATTTTTTAGCAGCTTTCTCTGGGGTAGCTGGAGGAGTGTGCTTGATGGAGGCCTGTTTCATCTCGGCTTCCATCCCGCTGTTTAATACCGATTCTCTCATCTAGAAAGCACTCCTTTTGGCAATCTCTAGTGTTCAGATCTCTAGTACAGCATATATCTAAGGTCTGCCATTATTTCTGCACCTTAAATGAAGGAAAATAAACCTTTTAATGAGGTTGATAGGCAGCAGCTTTGGCTCAGTGCTGCCTCTAGGTGCCCTGCAGCACATGACCTTCCAGCAACCTTATAGTTGGAGTTCACTGAGATGTTCTGTGTTAAATCCATAACATTCACCTCAATAGCTTTAACGAAATTAGCTGAGCTTTTGCAGGTGTTGTCTACGTGGCATGGTCTAAATCTGTGAAATGTTTTGTGACAGCAGCTTGTATGGTTTCATAGATCCACATATGTAATTTTCCTATACATGTCTGATTTGTATTCCTATACCTAACATAGGATTTGAGTTTCCTCTCATGTACAGCCTACTCAGAATGGATTTTTTCCCAAAACATTCAGGGTTGAAGTTTGCTGTGCTAAGGTAGTGCCTGTGGAAAGTTTTGTGAAAAAATATTGAATGGTGCCAGAGTTACAAGGATTTAAAAAGTTGTTGTTGTGTTTTTCTGTTCTGAGCATGCTCAGTACAGTTTGTGGATAATATTCTGATACAACACCAAAAAGTCTGCATCACAAGACCATTTTTGGTTTCTCACCACTTGGATCTCAAAGCATCAATTTTTTTTTCATGCGGCTAGAGACACCATTTTATTCCCCTCAAACTAAAAAAACATGGAAAATACATAAAAACAGTGTAATATTAAAACACAAAACACCACCTGTACCTAGCTAAATAGTACCCATTTAGCTAGATTCTGATGTTTGTTTTTTACAGTAATGGCCAGAAATACATTTTCTGGGCACCCAAAAATCCAGGGTGCCCACCTTAATGGGAGGAGCTGTACGAGAAAAGTGGGACTTTCTTGAATACTGAAGCTGCAGCTGGAAGTCCTGCTGCCAGTTTCAACAGAAGCAGTGAGCCACCAATCTGCTGTTCTGTTCTGTCTTTCTTAGCTCAACACTGATACATGATACAACAGCCCTCTATATGTGAAAGTTACTATCACCAGTTATTAATACAATCCTGCAACAACAAATGCAAATGACAAAAATACTCTCTGCTACATTATACAGTGTGAAATCTGCTTGGTCCAGTAATTTATCATACAATACAAACACTGAGGTTAGGTTTATACTGTGGAAGTAACTTTTAGAACCCCAAGGAAGACCTTGCACACTAATTCGCAAAGACTCAGGACAGCCAAAGCCCTATTTTCTTTTCCTTTTGCTGCATGGGGGGGGGGTTAGGGTGGAAATCCCTAACACCACACTTCCTTACTTTTGTGGCATTAAGTTGAACCCTAACTGGTGCACTGACAAAGTTTTTTGTAAAGAGTAAAATGTATAATATATATAGAGAGTTTACATAATTTCACCTCTTCAGTCACAAGATACTGTGTCTATTAAAGATCGTCTCTTTATATGATCAGTCTGATTTTAAGAACAGCCCTTACTTGTACAATAAACATCTTGAAAAACATCTGCAGTCTTCTAATCTATTGTATAGAAATAATAACATTCAGTAGCAACATCACTGTGGTGACAGAAAGGACTCAGGATCTAATTGTCCATTCCTTTATTCACACTATAGTGTCTACACCTTAGTTTCAATACCGTAACTCATATGAACTAAGAGCCAGAGTTCAACTATAGGGCACGCCACACATTTGTCAAATTTAACTATCACTATAAGGGTCATTTACATGCTCTTCCTATCCCCAGCTTTATGCAGGCCATAAAATTAATAGGTGAGAAGCAGATTTATTTTCCCCACATGGCATATTATTTGCTTGCTATACTAAGCTTACTGATTTCCTGTTACATATGAACTTGTTGAAACAACCTGTGAGAAAGTATTCTACTTAGATTGATGTGTCTTATATTTTACAATCAAAATGTTAAACTTGAGTACTGTATGAAGCCTGAAATGTCCAATAAAAGGGACACTGTGAATTACCCCCCCACCACACACACACACACACACACACACACACACATACACCCACGTGCTAAAGTTAAATGAAATGTTTTCTGTCTTTACCATCTAATATTAAATATGCTTACTTGTAGTTTAAAGATCTCTTGATTTATAGGTAGTGTTTTCTGTTAATAGCACCATCATTTTCTTTACTGTACAACAGTTCCAACTTAAATAAATGTTTGCAAGGCTGCTGTGTAACCTCACTTTTACTTTAATTAATAGCCCATTATAAGGATTATGTTAAAATAGTGTAGACATGATGGAAATGCAAAGTTTCCTACTACCTGCAAAAGAACTCTCTACTGACAGAGATGAAAAATGAGTTTGGGGAAATATAACAGCATCCTCAGTTAAAGCTTCACTCAGTTTTTACGTTAGCTAAGACCTGTACCATCATGTTGCTTATGACTTCATGCTAAAAGATACAGAAACAAAACAAATGTACACTTTCTCATATTAGTTCCTCTCTTTCTACATTTACAAGGTTTACTGATGGTATCCAAATATCTGTGGGGTCCTAGGATAATATAGGCATTTTACTATATCTGCTTATGACTTCTTATGTATTCTGAGCTCTTCTTAACTGGCTCTCCTGTAGTCAGTCAATCTAGTTTTCCTTCTGGGTAAAATCTACTGTGCAAATCATGGCATTTATAAATTGCTGCATGTATAATGCAAAATAATTACTGTACTGTTTTTATTGTACTGTATACTATCTACCTGTGTGTAAGTATTATGTTATGGAACTAGGTGTCCCCTGCTGGAAGTATATCTGTTGTCACCTGAAGTACTTACAGGACCTAATTGAAAATGAACCTTTGGTTCAGATGAGCTTTGTCTCTGTTCATATTATTGACATGAATAAAAATGTTGCTACTTACTACTACTGCTTCATCTGTTCATTTCATGGAGATTACCAGTAATTATCTAGAAGCTTCAAACTGTAATCATGAACCTACAAAAACTATTGATTCTATAACAGTCTCATAAAATGTGAACAGCAAAATTTACTATAGCTGCTTCGACCTCCAAAAGGGTAGAAATAAGCGTGGCCCTTGCCTACTACTAAGAGAGGCTGATGCTTTGAAAAAAAGCTTTTTTAAAAAGATATTATGTATTAGATGTAGGGTAGCTTTCTCCAACAGCATGGATAGCCACTTACAAAGTTCTTACTGTGCATACCAAGTAGTGCAGTTGTTGGGGGTGGAGATAATGGAAAGTTTTAATTCACAGACAAAGTTAAGCTAAATTCATTAAGTTCAACGTTATAAATCTATCTGTAATTTTTGCTGTGTAGTAGGAAATTCATATTTGACAACTTTGTCTGGTAACTTCACCTGTAACTTCACCTTTGGGGCACATTTGGGTGAAGTTTTGTTAGAATGAGGCTACTGACAAACAACTGTCTCAAGGTCGCATGGAGGAGCTTCAGCAGGTCACATGGTACTGTACATCTCTTTATATAGTGAGTCTGCTTCACTTTCAGTTTTGCATTGTTAGTCAGTGGAAGAGATAGCAACCTGACAACCTTTCAAAGCAACTTTTTTGATCTAAACCCATAATTTATATTAACAGGTTTTTTTTTATTCTCTTTTTATCCTGTTTCAATTCTTTGAGCTCATTGAAATACTGTGGTATTTGTTTCTGCTATATTTTGTCTATTCATCTTTAGTTATAACCTGTAGTTATGGATTTCTAGTTTCCCTTTTCACTATATTGTTTCTAGATGACTTTCTCTCTCTCCTTGTCTCTTTTTTTATCTTGTCTGTTCATTAGAGATGGAATATAGGGTGAGTCATGCTCAGACTTGTGGTGGAGCCATATGACTGCAATTGGCAGTGTCAGGTCTGGACACAGGAGGTAGGAGCAGTGGTATGGATGAACCAGCACCCCCACAGCACCACAGCAGCAGCGTCCAGTGAAGCAGCAACAACTCCCAGTTCCCCCAGCTCCACAGCATCAACCCCCAGTGCAGCAGCAGCCTAATCCCTATCCCCCCATGGTACCACCATCAACATGGAGTGATCCTCCTGAGAAGCTATGTGCTGGTTCCTCTTTTTCTGGCTCTGCTCTGCCTTCTTTACTGAAGCAGTCCAGGTCCTCCCACAAGTCAGAATATTTTTACCATGGACCCCAACAATGACAATATTGCCAGATATAATCTTTGTAACACACTAGTCAGTCCTGGGAAGAAGGACAGCCATCTAAGCACCAGTGTGCAATATACCCACATAAACATCTGCCACGTGAGCCAATGAGAGGGCATAAAAAAGGAGAGAGCAAGTGGTGGTAATGGCATTTTTTCTTTTGTGCCACAGTGAGAACAGCGTGGAGATAGACCATGTCCACAATGGTTATGTGGGCCCAGGAACAGCACCATAGTGATGGGTAGGTTCATGAAAAAGCACCAGCACCATCACCACCAATGCCAGCAACTACCAGAGGGGTGCTGACACAATTGTAAGTGAAGATCTGGAAACTGCATTGCAGTGTTTCTCCATGGAAGAATCTCTAGAGAAGCTGCTTGAATATCAACACATGCTTCTTGAGGGAATGAATGAGCTCAATTGCAGTGATGCAAGTGCTCTTCCATCTGTTCTTCAAAAATATTCCCTAAATACTGCTGTTTTCAATTCTTGCAGTAGACCTACTGAATAAAGCAATGTAATTTCAAAGGCAATTAGTCCCTTTTGTCATTCAGGAAAATGTGACACTGCTAGGATGAAGTGAATTCCACAATTTCCTGCATGACACAAGGGAGTAATTTCCACTGAAATTACATAGCTTTATTCAGTAGGTCTGCTGCAGCATACTCCAGAGTGCTTTAAAAATGGGTTTCATCCTTGGGAAGCCACACACACACACATATATTTATACGATGGGGTGAGTGATAAATGAGTGAGATAAAACAGTGTATCATCCACTGCAATGTGATATTTTACCCTTTGCTCTACTGTGATTATATCAGCCATTTACACACACAAGTCACACAAAGGTCGCTGATATCATCACTCTAGGCAGCTTTCCCCTCAGCAGACAAAAAACACCAGTGCTGTTACCATAGACACAAATGCAGAACTACATGAGAAGTCTCACTGCTGCCTGCAGCTAACTCAGCATTACAAAACACTATCACCTATTCTCCACACTCTAACTTCCAGCTCTTTACTGTGATACTGTCAGCTTGACTGCAGCCAGAATTCTAAAGAGCACAGCTTCACAGAACCATCTGTTCTTCACTGTTGCCTGCAACTAACTCAGTTACCACTAAAAACACTCACCTGTTCCTCAACATCTGCCTTTCAGCCCTTTACAATTACTGTGATACTCTCAGCTTGACTGCAGCCAGAATTCTAAAGAGCACAGCTTCATAGAACAGCCTGTTCCTCACTCCTACCAAAAGCTAACTCATTTGACATTGCAAAACACACTCATCTGTTTCCCAGAGTCCGTAACATTGCCAGCCCATTCAAAAAAACTCACACACAAAATGAGCAAACACATAAACAGGAACAGAACACAAGACAACATAACAATACTTCTGAAACTCCTGGCCCTATTGTATAAATCGAATATATCATGTGCAGGTTGTGTGCTATGGCACATATTGTCACTCCTGCATCATGAGCTCTGGATATCTCATGAGTGCTGAAGGTGTTCATGGGATATCCAGAGCTCACGATGCAGGATTGACAATATTTGCCATATCACACTCCGTATCTATCATGTATCATATATATATATATATATATATATATATATATGTATATATGTTTTAAAAATACAAAAAAATATTAAACTCATATTCTGTCTTTCTCTCTTACTGTTTGACTCTATTCTTTTTCATCTTGATTTCTGAGTGCTCACCTTTAAAAAAAAGTCCTATTCTTCATGCATGTTTTCCTCACTAGAGCTGTTTATGTACCATATCATTCATTTCTCTCCCACTGCTGTTATTGCTGTAAATAACTGTTGTTTACATATACCATATTTCACTGAATTTTAACCAGGCTTCCATTACAAGATTCTATTTGAGCTGCAGCAATAATTCAAAGGTTGCTTTAAACCGGGGTCAGTTTCTATTAAGAATACTTTGGCTGTTATGTAATCTAATCAGTTGTCCACAGCTGATTGAACGCTGCCTGTATAAATAGGTTGCCAATTTAAGGCAACCAAAATTGTCAGTGGTTTCTGGAAGAAGTGCAGGTAATTACAGTAAGTAGAGGGGGAGGGAGACCGAGTTGGGGGAAGAAGTAAAAGTGGGTGGAACCAGGAGAGGTCAGCTGCAGGGATCTAAGAGAGGGGGATATTTGAATTGGTCAAGTGGAGGGGCATCCTAGAGGTCCTGATAGGGTCCTCAGGGGGGTTATAAGCTCTTGCAGAGGCTGATTCTCCTTCTTTTGCTAGGATTTTTTACTCAAGGAAGAAGTCCATAGCACATCAAGTAAAGGTGTACTGATCCAGAGGTAAGACTAAGGAAACTGGATTGGGAGGTGGCCTGCAACCAGTAGCACAATGCCTGATGTTTGGAGCACACTGGGAGCACCTCAGTTTTAATTCATAATAGAAGATTTTAATAATACAGCTAAGGATACTGTTTGCAGTTAGAAGCTGATATACAGTTTGTTGTCATTTCTAACAAAAGAGCAGTGCTTACCTTATAACGTTGAACTTTAAGGGTGTTATAATTCATGAATGTTTGTTGGTTCCATCAAGGTATAAAGCAATTAAAAAAAAGGAAGAAACAGCAAGGTTTGAGATGAAGGATGGATTAATCAGAGCTTGATAGCTGCTGTCAGTGTTGCTGTATGAGTTTAAAGCAGAGCATATATCAGTCTTGTTGGGGTGCACTGCAAGGTGTGTGCACAATGGCTGAGCTATGGGCAGTGCTAGCATGTCCATAGTAGCTGAATGAGAGTCTTTGTTGTGAGCAGCCACATGGCATTTGGGTTTGGCTGGCCTGTGCTGCCTGGTTGTGAGAAGTGCATTTTTGAATCACATGGGTTTAAAAAAAAAAAAACAAGGAAGGAAGAAAGAAAGATGTAAACAAAAAAAAGGTGGAAGTGGCAGAATTGGTTAAGGAGGAATTGAATGGTGGCTGAAAAGAAGCTGGGGCGAACTGGGGTGACCCTATTGTGGGCTGAGATGGGTGGGTTTGGGTGGTTTCCAAAAAAGAGGCAGTCATATGGAGCTAGTTATATATAAGAATATGCATGGAATAATGTGGGAGGAGGATGGATTTAACCCAGGAGCTTGGATATTAATTGAGATATGGGGGCTTTGCACAAGTGAAAGCCACAAACTGGGGCCATAGCGGGCAGACAAGTGACACCGGTGGTTGGCAGGGAGCAGGTAGGGGTCTGTGGGGCAAGAAATGGACAGGACAGAAGTCTGTGCCATGCCTGTGGGTGTATGGCAATACTGGATGCTGAAGGCAGCAGAACAGATCACCATTACATGCCTGACTGATCACATGTCAATCTACCATTTCAGGTGGACCCTGGCCATGTGATCTAATGGCCACGAGGTGAAGCAGAATCATGGCCTGCAGGTGTTGTGGTGTTTTGGAAGTGAATGGATGGCCACATGGCAGGCTGCTATTTGAAGTCAGGCTGACCAAGTGGCAATCCACCATTGTGTGCGGATCCGGCCACTTGGTTAAACAAAAAAAAATGATAATAATTATAAAATATATAACAAGCAATAACAACTGGAGTAGGCAGGTTATAGGTCTACAAGTTGTCGGGGGGTTGAGGAGGATGAATCAACCACAGGCCAGGCTGCCATTTTGTGCTGGGCTGACTGTTTGGAGAAACCATTTTAGATGGGCCCAGTCACATGGAATGCTGCCATCTTAGATAGGCCAGGCTGCAAGGGAGCCACCATACTAGTTAGGTCAGGTGGTAGCAAACTGACTAATCTGATGGATGACCTAGTCACAGAATCACCAGTGTGGGAACAGATAGGAAGGAACAGCAGTCGCTCAGCAAAAAAAAAACATGGGGAAACAAAACGAGAAGCGTTCTGTGGCTGCGGGCCTATGCACAGATAAGGTGCCTGATGAGGTTTCTTTATCGGGCATCTGAGGGCAAGCTGTGCAAAGGAGAATGGCATCTGTTTGTCCAGATCAATGGTAGCAAAATGGGGCAGATACTATGGCATGCGAATGGGCTTATATAAAAAAGGGGTGAGGGCACACATGAACAAGACAAGACTGTGGAGTTACACAAGTGGGGATAAGAATATGTAAAGATCTGTTTGCCCTATCTCAGGCGGCTACCAAGACAGAAAGGAATAGAAGGGAGGGGGGAAGCTAGGAACAGAGTTTCAAAAGGGGGGAAGCGATGGGGCCAGGAGGTGCAGAAAAAAGGAAACACCTGGCCTCCGCAAAGTAACCCCATTGGGGGTTGGTTGTGTCAGTTTGACCTTTATAACAACTCATGGTCCCCCCCCCCCAACATTTTTTCTCTGTTTTTTTTTGTTGTTGTTGTTTTGGGTATCTGACCCAATGTTTGCAGTTGCTGGAGTAAGATGGCACCAAAAAAGAGCACCTGTACTGTACCCTCTGCAAGCACCCAACTGATGAAAGAAGCTGTGACACCAATGGGGAAGATGACAGAGCTGATTGATGATGATCAAAAGAGAGAGGAGGAGGAAGAACAGACCAGGAAGAGGTAGAATCCTCCTGGGCAAAAGGAGATAGGCAAAGAGAAGCATCCACTCACACTGGTGCCCAAGTCAGTTCTGGAACCAGTGCCCCTGCCAGAGTCCAAGGTCCCAGACACAGGGTAATGGTAATGGTAAGAAGAAGATGGACTTGTCAAATGAGGGGGATTTGAAGGACTACTTGGAGGGCATTATAAATGATATGGGTGACAAAGGTATGGAAAAGATGGAGAAGATATGGCAGGAGATCGGGGCAGTAAAGATCTGGACAAGGGCACATGGGCCAGGGGAGTAAAAGGGAATAATATGGAGGGGGGGACCTGGGGTCACACTGGTGGAAAATATTCTGCTAACTAGTAAAGAAAAAATTTGGAAGGTAGAGTTCATTGATAGTGTTGAACTGGTGGACAAAAATACAGTGAAAAAATATGAGCAGAAAGAGACAGTGTGGAAAACAGAGTTGGCAGTGGCACTGGCAGCAGTGGAAAAAACAGGGGAAAAGGTGAACTATAAAGGGAAAAACTTTGAGATGTGGCTAGTGGGTTTTATGATTTTCAGTGCCATTTTGGTAGGAAAACATCCAGAGCTGGCTATCCCCCTTCTGGTGTATTCTACCATTATTAGGGATGCATACAATGTTAAGATGGGTTTTAGGAAAGAGTGTAGAACTATGGATTTGGCCTTCATGTTTAATTACTTGCTTGATAACTATGTGAGGAATAAAATAGGGGTTCTGCATGTTGGTTTCATAGATATTAAATCAGCATTTGATCAAGTAAATAGAAATAAGGTATGGGATATTTTAGATACTTTAAGAATTGACCAACATTTGATAGCTATTTTAAAAAAGGTTACACACAGAGTCCAGGATATTCAAACTGCACCCAAAAAGTAAACAACAGCAGGAGCAAGCGCAAGTCCACTGCACCCATTCACAAGAAGCATGATATTCAAAAACTGAGTAGGCCAAGATGCGCCTGCAGCACACAACTGAATATCGCGCCACCTGTGCCATAGCGCAACCAGGGATGTGCAGTTGTGCATTTCAGATGCACCATAGCGCAACAAGGGGATGCTCAGTGGAGCAGCCCAGATGCGCCATAGCACAACCAGGGATGCCCTGTGGAGCAGGGCAGCAATGCAACAGCACAACCAGGGATGCACAGGGACAGGATGCAGGGGCCCACCAACCATGCCACAGATGGGTAGAGGAGTACACAGCAGAACAGACATTGACCCCACACCCCATGCACTGCACAACCAGGGGAGAGCTGGAATAACCACTGGCCCATGGATACCAGCAACCAATCCACAGCCGGGGCATGGTGCCCCAGCACACCCCCTGGCAAGCTGTGACCGGCACACAAGGAGGGCTGACCACACCATGCTACACCATCCCACCAATGCAGAGGACACCCTGCACCATGATCCCCATACACCCTTCCCAGGAGTAGTGCCCAACAGTGCAGGACACCCCATGCATGCCACCACCCCCACTGTTACAATGCAACCCTGTGCACCAAGGATCCTTGCAAGGCAGCCCCACCATGTGCACCCTGCAGTGGGGGGCAGCAGACAGCACTGCAACAACAGCATACACACTGCCACCCTGCACGTCCCCCCTGAGGTACAGCCGAGAGACCGACCATGCGTCAGCACACAAGGTACCCCACATGCGACAGGGCATGCCCAGGACCCCACCACCAGTGGTACAGCACCCTGCACACCCTCCCAAGGACACATCCTGTCCCAGCACTGGCCACAACAGCCAGCATGGGCACACACAGTGTTGCATGGAAGCATGCGCCACACAGGATGCAACACAGTGCATGGACAAACACCCACCCATACCCAAGGGCACACCAACACAGGGACACAGTAGCGGGTCAACCCAAGCAACTGGCATGTGGACACGGCAGCCATGTACACATGTCCTGTGCCCCTACATGGCACAGGTGGGCCAGCCATCCTGCGCATGAACCATGAAGCTGTATGCCACCAGCATGCAGCTGGAACACAAGTGACAGAAACTGGAGCATATCCCCTGCAACAGACACAAGTGACAGCATGGAGGGGGGACAACAACAGCAAAGGCCACAGTGCCACCCAAGGCAGACGTGCACCATACTGTTGATGGGAGGCAACCTGGCATTGTGTCGGGTATAGCGGTTGTCCAGCATGGACAGGCATCACTGACATGCCAGCAGACTATGCATATCACAGACATGCAAGGGTGTCAGCTGCACAGGCCATGGACAGTCTGACAGGGGTGCCATGCACACAGTGCCTGCACCGTGGACCACTGCACACAGGCATCCAGTGTACAGAGAACAACACACAAACCACAGACAGTGACCGAGTCCCCCGCCCACACCATAGGTGGTTCCCTGCTAGACACACACACACACACACTCCCATGCCTGCACCACCCCTGATGCCATGCACACCACTGCAGCTGAGCATCTGCAGCCCACTGCAAATCAGAGACCACCACAGTTGCCATAATAAAACATATGTATTGAAATAATGTTACACAAAACTATTTACAAGGGGGGGAGGGGCGCAAACCAGGTGGGGGCCGGCATGGGGCAGCGGTGAATAAATGGGAGAGGGAAGAAGGGGTGTGAGGGTGGGTCCAGGGGGGTTAGTCAAGTCAAGGGTCATGGAGGGCCTATTGCCTGCCCATTCTCCACTCCTGTGGCTCCTATGAGTGCTTCATCTTCGCACCCCATCCCACTCCATTCGTTCAAGTATCGCAAGGGATGCCCTCACCAGCTGCAGCAGCTCCTGCATTCCCCTTTGCAAAGCCATCCAGTGATGTCCACCTAGGACAAGGGAGCAGAGTCAATATGTGTGACTGTGCAGCCCCCTGCAGCCCACCCATTGTGCATGGCATACAGCCATGTGCCACGCCCCTGTGATGGTGTGCGACCACCCACAGTGACCGCATCCACAAGACCTGCCTACACAGGCACCCACAGCCATTCAGATCACTGCACACACCCACCGTCCATGTCCTGCACAGCACCACCTGGCCGTACAGTGACTTGGCTATGTGGTGTGAAGGCAGTGGCACAGTCATGTACCTGTTGCACACATGGACCACCAGTGACACACTCCCAGACATGCAGTGTCACTGGACAGTGCTGACTGTAACAAGCTGCGTGCATGGCAGTGGTGTCAATGGATGGTGGCCATGCTCCTCTGCCCACCCTGTTACACAGCATGCAATAGTAATCATGGATGTAAGGCACTCACCATCATCAGGCTGGTCCATGCACCTCTGCGGACCTTCATCCCTCCCGGCCTGCTAGTCCTCCTGGCAGAGCCTCCTTTCTTTCACCAACCTGCTCCCCTCTGAGCCTAAGGTGCAAACATGGAGAGAGGAACATCAGAACAATCTGGAAGCAAAGTCCCCCTGCCCCCATGTGTGTGCAATCCCACACAGCCATACCCATCCACCCCCCCACCCAGATACCACCACCACAGCCAATACTGGACAGCCCCCCATGTGCCGGACACATGCAACCATGATACCTGTATGGTTGTTAACAGTGTATGGATGGGGCACCTACCTAGCCATGGCACCATGCCCCTCCTGGCACTTCCCTGCAGATGGGCAAGCATGTCCGGGTCCCTGCACTGGAGGTCCCCGTACCTGTGGTGACACTCCTTGGCCATGTGCCTGATTCCCATGGCCTCCTCCAGGGCAACCTCCACCTCCTCCCAAACTGCACTCCTGGCCCTGTCCAGGGGTGCATCACCATATGGTGCCCCAGCATGGGGCTCTACAATGGTCACCAAAGTGGCCAGTTCAACCTGGCTCCACATAGCAGCCCTTCTCCGTGCCATCTCAACAGATAATTGGTGTCAAAATGGTGCTCAGCAGCACGGTCCGCCACGTGCAGATGCTGCATGGTACAGTGCTGCCATTCCCTATTGTGCTGTCAGCAAACAGCGCGATAGTGGTGCACCCATGCCAGACGCATGGTGCCTGGGGGTAAAGGCTGGGCACAAGGTCAAGGGTCTCTCACGCACGGACAGCCACAGCACGATTGGAACCCAATGTGTGTAGCGCAATTGGATGCCTGTGTGCCACCTCCTGTAGCGGCCTACAACACTGTGGCCCCAGTGTGCCTATGGTGCCCCAGTGCCACAGCGCCATATGTGTGAACAGCGCAGTAGCGCCACTGGCATAATGGTGGCTGTGTCCTGCATTGCCTCCCGTACACAGCACATCAGCAGCATGGCAGGCATCTGCATCATCAACCCGGGCATGCACAGTTCAGTGTGTACTGCCCATGTCACAAAACTGTGCCCTTGCCTGAGCACGTTCAACACAATTGCGCAAAGCGCAACAGCGCGATAGTCAGCCAGCATATGCAAATCAGCTAATCAGCCATTCAATGGTGCTGACACTGCATTTGCATCCACTTAAAAATGCGCCTCACCTCTTTTGCATGTGTTGAGCTATAAAAAATGTGACATTGGGCTGCACTGGCTATAGTTGGTTACCGCAGTCTATTGTAGTGAGTTGCATGCTGTTTGGGAGTGCGGACCGTGGTGTGTGGGACATGAATGGGACTGCACAGTCACAGGTAACATCTGTCATTCTCACAGGATGAATAATGACTGATCATGTGGTGGCAGAAGAGGAACAGAGACATGGGTGGAAGAGGAGGCCTAACTTCACCAAGGCAGAAATAGATGCCTGTTTGAGGCCTACCTCGACCAGGAGCCACTACACAGCAGACACCAGGGAACACCACAGGCCCATGCTGCTGCATGGAAAGAGGTGGCGCATGCCATCAACCTGCATGGCAGCCACCAGTGGTCTGTGCAGGAGTGCAAAAAAGAAGATGAGCACAGACAGGCAGAGGATTAAGGAGAAGGTGTCTGCCATCAGGGCAGCATGGTCTGTGACTGGTGGGGGACAGCTGGACGTGCAATGTCTGACCCCACAAGAAGAGCAGGTTGCTGGCAGCATGCAGCGTTGTGCCTTTGAGGGTGTTCCGGGTGGTGGATTCCAGATGGGTGGTAGCCCGTCACTGCATGGTAGGTCCTGGTCTGTCAATGGGGGGGAAAGGGTAGGGCAGATACATTAATGCTACTGTTTTTCCCTTACAGCTCCTGATCATCTACATGGGTCAGTGGTTGTGGGCTTGTTCACTGAGGGCAGTAGCATGGAGATAGAGGAGAACCCGTCCACCTCCACAGGCATACGAGGGTCAGGACAACAGTGGGCCTGCCTGGACATCTGGACTGATGTTGGTAGAGCAGGTGTGGAGGAGGCCCTGTCCTTGTTCCAGCGTGCCAGCATCCATGAATGTCAACATGCTGAGACTTGGGCTGGTGCCAGATCTGTCACTTATGATGATGGAGCTAACTTCATGGGCAGTGATACGTGTGGGCCACAGGATGGCCACACAGCAGGTGACATCACAGACATGGCCATGGGTGGTGCCACCGTGGAGGCCTGCATGATATCACAGTCCCAGCCTGTGCCTGTCTGCACCAGTGGGGCAGCACTGGTGTGTGTCCAGGACAGTGGGGCTGTTGCACCCACTGTGGCAGCACCATTGAGCCCTGGAGAGTGGCAGCCGGAGGGGCAGTGTCAGCAGTCAGCCAATGGCCACGGGGGTACAGTGGCAGGGGGTGGCATCAGTGCACTGCCTGTGGACATGCCCATGCCTGACCCTGGTGTGTAGTGCCCACCCTCAAGGGGTGCTGACCATCAGGGCCATGAACACCATCAGGGACAGCAAGCCAATCAGACAGATGACCTCTTAGATGAGCACACCCGCATACTCCAAGCATCAGTCAATCAGCAGGTGTGGCTTGTGATGGCGGTGTATGCACTCAGTGCAGCTCTGTGCCAGGCAGAGGAGTGGCGTAGCAGAGACACTGCTCTGCTTCTGGCAGGAATGGACTGGATGCGGGAGGGTATGACCGCTGCCATTGACAGGCAGAAACAGGCAATCACAGCTGTCATGGCCACAATGGGCACACAGTTATTTGCCCATGCATCACAGACACCACACAGTGCAATGTCCACCCCCTGTTTCCGATGTCGTGCAACACCCTCCTTGTTGACACCGGGTTCAGCTGTGGGCATCCTGCACGCCTGGTGCAGGCATGTTCGGTGTGCAGCAGACCCCTGCGTGAGCATGGTCTGAGGCCAGTGGTCAGCCTGTCACTGCTGGCGAATCTCAGCAGAGCCATCCATGCATCCAAGGAGGCCATGGCACTGTCTGATGCTGCCCTGTGTGCATTGTGTTGTTCAGCGTGCAATGCACAGGTGGGGTACCCAGCCCTGCACGCACGCACACATTCCATCTGCACATCCTCCCAGCTGCTGTCCACTGTGGCATGTGCATGATGATGCATGCGTTGCACTGTCCACCACTGTGCAATGGTACCCAGCGTCTGACACACACACAGTGACAGGCACTGAGCATGGTGGTCTGTGGATGCGTGTGTGGCTAGGGGTGGCGGTCGGGGTCGACGTGCCTCCTACCTTTTGTGCATGTCTTGTGAGGTGTGTGTGTGTGTGACTGCGTGCTGTGTTAGACCTTGCCGATACCTGATGGCATGTGCGGTTGCATGCTCGGCCAATTCCCTTAACGACATGAACCTCTGGTGTTTGTCCATGCGTGTTTGTGGGTTGTGCCTTTGTCACTGGTGGTTGCACATGGCTCCACGACTTACCTGGGTTGGTTAAAGTGCTCCTCTGTGATGGTGTCCCAGTGCAGCTGTGCCATCTGAATCAGTCGGGGGTCCCTTCAACCAAGGGGGGGCTGCCCATCACCATCTTCACCAGCGTCCTCATCATCCCTATCTCTGTCCCCCTCTTTGACCTGTACAGCTATCCTACAGTCATTGGCCATGTTGTACAGGATGCAACAGGTCAGGAATAGCCTGCAGGCCTCTGAGGAGCTATACTGTAGGGCACTGCCAGACGTGTCCAGGCAATGGAAACGTGCCTTCAGCATCCCGAACACCCACTCGATGACATTGCATGTAGTGGCATGTGCCTTATTGTAGCATTGCTGTGGTTGGGGTCGCAGGCTGCCGGTATGGTGTGAGCAGCCAGGGATGGAGTGGGTATCCACTGTCACCTGTGTGTAGAGGGTGGACGTTAGTTTGGAGATCAGCATCGCCCTGTCTTGTGCCATCTAGGCCAATACCCATGTCACCTCTGACTATGCCCCTCCCAAGCTCCATGTCTTTCTGTGTGCTTTGCATACTCACCCACTAGGTGGCCAGTGGGGATGTCCCTACTCTTGAACCTGTGGCACAGTGCTGACTGGTGCCAGATGAAGGCATCATGTGCTCCCCCAGGGTGCGTGGAACAGACATTGATTATGCACCCCCTGGCATCACACACCACCTGCCAGTTGATGCTTGCATACCCCTTCCTATTCATGCATGCTGCCCCTTCGGGGCCAGGTGGTGTGTGAATGGCCACATTGGTGCAGTCTATTGCCCCAAGCATGCCAGGCATACGTGCTACCCTGTGGAACTCCTGTATGTTTGCTGTGCGCTCTACCAGTGTGCTGGGGAAATGGATGTACTCTGCAGCATGTAGCAGCAGTGCGCTGAGGAATTGGGTGAGGTGGTGTGACGTGACAGACTGGGATATGCCTGTCGTGTCCCCTGTTGGTCTCTGGAAGGTGCCCGTGGTGAACAGGCACATGCAAGCTGTCACTTTGGTCTCCACTGACAGAGCATGGCTCCGTCATGTGGGTGCCTGCATCACATCACTGCACAGCTCACAGAGCCACCTCAGAATTGCCCGTTCAGGCAGTACCGATCCACAATCTCAGTATCAGTGTACAGCTCGAAGCTGGTGCGGGCTTGGTACTGCCTGTTGGGGGCATGTCACCGACGGCCCTTCCAAGGCCATGCCCCCCTGCTGCCTGCCTTCTCACCCCTCTCATAACTGTCTCCATCTGGATGGTGGCACTGGCCATGTCCCTGGCTTGTGTTACCCCACCTAGCAGCTGTTTCTGTGTTCCCCCTGCTGTCCTTGAAGCTACTTCTCCTGCATTGGGAACACCTTCTTGTAGCGGCCTCAGTGCTGTGTGGCACTTCCCCCTTTTGGACTGCACTGTGGCAGAGGCTCCTCACACCTTCCCTGTTCCTGGGGGTTCCAGGTGCTCTGTCTCTGTACTGCCCTGTCCTGCTCTCAGTGTTTGTTGCCTGTGTGGCTGCCTACGGTTCAGCAACATGTGCCTTCCCTGTAGCGTTCTTGCGCCTCTCTCTTGTTCCTTTTTATTTTGGCTCATTTTCGCTATCGCGCAACTTCCGCTTGCTCCCCTATTGCGCATGGTGTATTTTGTTGAATATTGCACTGTGCCATTTATGCATGGTTCCTCCCCCTTCAGTTGCACATGCATTCATTATCATTGCACTCTTGCGCAGTGTGATTTGGGGGCGCATCTGCCTCCCGCTGAATATCGCAGAATGTCGCATTTTCGGACTTGCACTGGTGCATCCCTATTGCGCATGGTGCAACCCTTTTGAATATCTGGGCCAGTGTATATATCTATATCCCCAGTTAGTTTAATGTGTAAGCCTTCCTGTTCATATCTTTGTTCAAGTTTTCATTGTTTATCCATATTGTAATTTATCCATTCTGTTCCCAGTGAATTGCTTTGTTTAATGCAATGCTCAAATTTTCTATTTTCTGTATGTTCTGAGGTAATTCCCCCTCCTTTATTTTAAAGTTCAGTTTAGTCTCTTTAGGAAAATAGTTTAAATCCAAAAATAGACAGTGTCTTCATTATTTCCTTGTATACTGGTTCATTCTTTTGATTATAGTAATCTGGAAATGGAGAGCTTAATGTTGATACCTTGCCAATTCTGTGCCCATGTTTTTTATCTTTTCCCTTAAATTTCCTACAGTTTTTAGCATGTAAAATTGGTCTGATACTAGCAGGATACTAGTAGGACCAATTCTGCATCTTTAATAGGCCTGCACACACATTATGTGCCTGCCCACTTGGTGCACTGCATAAGGTCATCTGCAGAGGGGTATCTAGTGGTCCTGAGGGCATGATTAAAAACTGCTGGTGATCATGCCTTTAAAGTGTCTGGTCCAACTATATGGAATTCCTTCCCACATTCGTTAAGGGAGGCCCCCTGTATTGAAAGTTTTAAAAGTGGCCTGAAGACACATCTGTTTAGGTTGAAATTTGATGGAAGTTGAAAATAAGATAGTGAGCTGGAATTTTATAGTTTAGTTTTAAACATATTTATTTATGGTGATTGAAATTTTAATTGAATTGATCCTGATTATAACTGTGCTTAATTTATTGTCCTGTACTATTGTAAAGTGTCCAGAGCCTCAGGGATCATGTGTTTAAGAGATGAAGGAAGACTTGACTTGACTTGCTTTAATATATTCAAATTCCCCTCCAATATTGCATTTAAAACATTTTTGAGCATTGCATTCAACATTTTTGTGTCTTCACTTGGTAAGATTCCAACTTTATAAGATAGCAGTACAAAATCTGTACCCATTGTTTTCTTTAAAAAAGTGTGAAATCTGCAAAAGTCTTGTTTTTCTGACTCTTCTTTTTTATTTGTGTCCTTTAAATCAGGGTTTTCTGCTATGTTGCCTGTCACCTTTGTACTGATGGCTTTTATTTCTATTGTGTCTTTCTCTAAGCATTCGATAACATTTTGAATTTCTTTCTTGCTTTTCCCATTGCTACCGTAGATTCTCCCTTCCTCTCCTTCTTCCTGGGTGCATTGTAATTATTTTTTCCCATAATTCTATGATTAGTGGGTTACCATTGACTGTTTTTGTTTGTCTGATCCTGATTTCAAAGTTTATTTTTTTTTTCTTTTCCTTTCCCTCTGATATTATTATTCCCTATGTTCTCCTTTTCAGTTTCTCTATCTGAATGTATTTGTGATTTTTGTCTCAAATTCATATTCTTTGGTTTTTCCTTCATAATTTGCTTCCTTCTTTGGGCTTCTTCTTTTTCCCACAGAACAGAGTGCCTTGCTTTTAGTGCTTCCACTGTACTATCCTGTCTTATATTTTCCTCAGGAAGCATTATTAGTTCAAGCTCAAGATCTGATTCCATACTTGATATGTTACTCACTGTGCAAACTGGCTTCTTTTTTATCTGTGCCTTTATGATATTTTCATTACTTAAGTTGTTGCTGTTTCTCACCTTGGGATTCTCTGGTCCCATTCTGTGGACTATGGTAACTGATTGTCATTATTTATACTTTTAGTTCCTGTTTGCTGGTATATAAACCAATTATTTCATTTCCCTTCTTCCTGTGTTAATTTGTCTAATTTTATTTTGTTTTCAATGCAGATGCCTTTGACAAACAAAATGTTCTGTCTCATTCTTGTTATTTGATCATGTAACATTATGTTAGCCAAATATGAATCCCTCATGGCTATGGCTAGATCCTGAGTAATATTATCTATGTTGGGGAAATAAATATTTTGTCAGAGCCTTCTGGGTTCATTTCTTGGGTGCAATCCAGTTTATCCATATCAGTCATGTCAATTTGTCCATTAGAAAAATGGGGTGAGTCCCTGTTTGACTGCTTTGAATTTTGATTTTTTTTTTTGTCATCTCATTTGCTAATTCATTTGCTAACTCTCTGTTTATATTAATGGAGTTTTTTATGGAGTGTCTCATATCTCCCACCATCTTGCTAAGATTTTTCAAGTTTCCAAAGACACCCAAGAAGTCAATGCTCACTTCTGCAATTGGTGTAATAGCATCTGAGTTTTTTACACAATCAATCTTGACATTATTTTCCTGGCTTACCTCTTTTTCAATATTTATTTTGATTTCTAGAAAGCATCTTATGTCTAAGTTATTTTTCTCTCTTGAGTTTGAGATGGTTTCAGCCTTATTACCCTTCTTTCTTATTATGGGATTCTCTCTCTCTCTCGCTCTCTCTTTTTTTGTAAATCAAGAGACTTTTGATTTTTGATTAAATTGCAAAGTGCAAGTTGTTTTAAAGTTTTATGTGTATAATTACTGTTCTGTGGTTCCTCCATGGGGTTAAAATTACTTTTGCTGCTTCTTGTTTCTACTGAAATGCTGATCAATATCAGTTATTGCCACTTCATATTCCTTGTATTCCTTGGTCTAGGCTTTCAGTTTTAAGAAATAGGGACATCTATTATCTGGTGCCCTTAACCCTGTGTGCTACCAAGTATCACCTTAAAAACTAAAGAAGCTAAAACCACAAATAAACTAGAAGCATCTGGACAGCTAAGTACTTCGAGGTCAGAGTTGTTCTCTTTCTATTATCTATTGCTTTTGACTCCATATGCTACCAAAAGGCCAACTCAAAATCTAATAAACTTAAAAAATAATAAATAAAAAACTACAAACACCTGAGAATCTGACTGTCATTCTCTTTCTATTCTGTTCTGATATCCAAGATGGCATTGGCTACCTTTGAGATGTCAGTGCATGCATCCTAAACTTGTTTAATGTACAAATGAGCAAATGTGCAACTGTATATAATGTGCAAATTACCTAGCACTCACTTAATATGTAACTGTGCAAATTATACAAATCAACTTGGTCTGTATGACTATATACTATGTGAAACAATTGCAAATAAATTATTTGGAAATGTCATGGTAAGAGATTGCAACACTAGCGCAGTGCACTCTCCGACCCCGCTTTGCCTACAAGCAAATTATGAATTGTAATTAAAGCCTTCTATGTCAGCTAGAAATCAGCTGAGGAAATAAAACACCACATTAACAGCCTAAACTGTATGACAGTATTAACACAGCATAAACACAGCATGAAATATACTAAAATAAAAATAAAAAATGTGAAGTGCTGTAAGTGCTAAAAAGTCTGGCTGCAAGTTTGGCTATAAATCTGACCCAGCAAATAGAATAATATTAGAAAGTTAACAATTAAAAGTTTTCTTTTTGCCTTTTGTTTTAGGTGTGGGTGTGAGCAGTTCAGGTTCAAGTATCAAGTCCATTCAATTTGGTTCAACTCAAAAGAAAAAGAAAAAGTAAAAAAGCACAATACAGTCCACAAACTACTTAAAACCTTAGAACCTAAAACCACAAACCTCAGCTTCCTGCATCAGATTTGGGACCTTTGTTTGTCTGTGCTTGTCTGTGTATCACAGTCTGAGCAGCCCTGCCCAATCTGAGCCTCAGAGTCTCTCTCTCTCTCTCTCTCTCTCTCTCTCTCTCTCTCTTCTCCACTTTCTGGGTCAGCTCTGTTCCTCTCTGTATCTCGGTATCTCCATGTCTCTGTGTCTTCCAATTTCCACTTCCTGTGTACCTTCATTTCTTTTCTACTCACTCTGTTTAATGCTCACTTCAAAATTCAATCCACTCTCTCTCCTCCTTTTGCCCCTCTGTAAACTTCCTCTTTCCATACTCCACCTGAATCACCGGTCCTGATTCAGGTCTTTCAGAGGGGCCCTTTAGCATCCTCCCATGAAGCTTCCACCAATGACCTTATTCCTGAGGGGACACAAAGAACACCCGAACTGGTCTGCCTTACCAATGCGATTCAGAAGTTCAACTGGTAAAGATCTATTAGATTAACGCAATGGTGGAATACCTTTTCAAAAAAGGAAAATAGCCTTTAATAGACACTGCTCTCTGTGCTCCCCAGCTCAGCAGCATGCAGCTCCACATCTGGTACCATCACAGGAAACAGCACCTTTCTCATCCTTGTATAAATATGAAGAACAGATCATTGCTCTGAGCAAATACTGTAGCTCAATTATTTCTTTCAATTTCAGAAGAGCTACTAAATAGTAACCAAGGTTGTGTTGTAGTGTTGGGTTCTAACACCTAGCAGTGCAACATCCTGAGGTGTCATTTCAGATTTGCTAACCTTGTCTGTTGGTATGGGGTATCATCAAAAAATGAAGTAAGTTTCCTAATTTCTGCTATGAAACCTGTGGCATCATGTATCTTGTATAACATTTACACCCTGAAATTTTATGCATTTATCGTCATACATTCTAATTAAATAGGGTATTTGGGGCAGTGTAGGTAAATATAATATTCAAACACAGAATAAGTGTATAAAATCTGCTTACTAGACACAAGGTAAGCTTAATTTCAGTATTCTTCCCCAGGGATGACAGAACTCCAACTGTGATGCAAAAGTAGAGTTCCACATTTTCACACTACGGAATCATACATCACCTTGTCCAGTGATATAGTACCTGTTGACTGCTGATGCTGATGCTGATATTGACTCCAGTTCCACCTGCTGTATTCTGGGAGGGGGGTCACTAGGACAGGTAGTAACATTTGTACAGTAATTGCAATGGAGACGATGGCATTGAACTACACCTCTAATATGCTAATCTGTTGGATGCTGATGTGTGTATTGGGCATCTGATATGTAAAGTTGTGTTTAACTTTGTTCAGACCATTTTCCCACAAATGTCACCTCTGTAATATGAATTACACAGAGCATCTCACTTCTGAGATCTTTGACATTCAGTGTGCTGTCTCAATCTGATCCAGTGCATTACATCCAAATGGCTATGCAAGTGCATGGTGTCTCAGCAAAGAGTGTGTGGAGGCTTGGTGTATACCCCAAAACATTGTGGAGGGTGTCCTTCTCCACTTACCAGGACTCCTGGGGGAGGGTGATCCTACAGGTGACTAAGCCTAAAGAGGTATATATGGTACACACCTGTCATGCTTTGCCTATTTTTTTTGTGTGTGTGTGTGTGCATTGCCACTGAGGTCTCCATCTTTATGTCTCCACAGAAGTTCCATGGAATTCCAGGATGGATAGTCCTGGAAAAGTGGGACCAACCCAACAAGGCCATATCTGTGGTGGTGGCACAAAGGCACTGGTAGCTGTGACCACTTTATATTCCAGACTGCCTGTCCTAGAGGGTGGGCAATCAGGATGCCTACTATAAAGATGATGTGGGGGAATGTTGGGCCCAGGAGGAACCATCAGTGTATGTTTATGGTTGGTGGGGCACAGTGTGGTGTCTATATGCAGCTTCATGCTTGCATGTGCAGCACACTCATGACTGTTACCTATGTTCTCATTTCAGCAGTGTCATGGTGCTGGTGGAAAGAGGGTATACAGCCACCACCTCTAATAACTCAAATGAGGATTCATGGGAGGAGGAGGAGGAGGGGGATGACTAGGCCTGCAGTAATTTTTCTGTCCATCAATGGGATATGGATAAATCTTGTTTTTTATAAATAAATATTTATATACAGTACTACAGCTGTCTCATTTTTACCTCCAGCAGATGATGACATGCCACCTATTGGGTCTGTCATCCCGTATTGAGATGAGAATGTGACAGAGTGATTGGAGGGTGACTCATTCCAAGCAGAGAAGCTGGAAGACTGTTAAATGCACGCAGAACCCTCCATCTGGTGTGCTGCTGAATTTACTCAATAAAATTTTATTTTATTATATATATATTTCACTGACTGGATTTGAAAATTTTATGGTTGCACTTGGAGGAATTTCTATCTTTTTTAGCCATGGCTAACATTGAGCTGCACTCCACAGAGCGCTTCATGGAGCATGGGCTTAAAGCACAGAGACTGGGGGTGCAGTGGAGCATGATAGAATAGCAGAACATTGCTTATTCCCTACTTATTTGCTTCCTATGTTTTCTGCTTGGCTCTTGTATGCTGCAGTATTTTTATTTTTATTCTTTACTTATTTGAATTGATGTTATTTTTATGTTTTCTTAGATAAATAAGTAAATGCATTAATTCTGAAAAATATAAATAAAACACCTGCACTTGGAGGAGTTTTTCTCTGTTGTATCTCCCTCTCCTATTTTTTTTTCTTTTGGGGATTTCTGCTGAAATATTGGGACACTGGAGTTTAGAAGATTGCAACTGCGCCAAGACGAAGAGTCATGCAGTTGATTTCGAACCTCCACCCAAATAACCTCCAACAATATTTTTACTTCACCATTTCAGAAATTTTTTTTTAAATATATTCAAAACTACAAGGATTCACAGAACTGACAAATTGATAAACATATAAATTAAGAACCTTAGAAAATAAACTGTGGGAGATTTATAATTTACTCCTTCTATTATGCTTATCATTGTAAACTAAATAAACTAAAAACTATTTTTAAAGCACATTGAAGGGTTTGGGGCTCAGGGAACTGATGCTCTTATTTCATAATATTTAATGCACTAAATCTGTTTGATGTGTTGAAGTGTTTATTTCTGAATTTGCATGTTTTGCTTTGCTTAGGAGTTATTTGATTTGATTTGAGCTGGAGTACTTGACTGAATCCAGTGGGGAGGCTCCCCCTGTTTTTAATTAATTTGAGTTATAACTCCCCTTGTTTGAGGATTCATTGTAGTTTATTGCTGCCTCCTTACAGTGGTTATGGTGATTTAGAGCTGGGCATGAGGCTTACAATGGAATTACTGAGCAACTGATCAGGATTTATTGAACTAGTCTACTTTTTATGGATTGCTTACTCAGGAGATGTTTGTTCTGATAGGACCCTAAGGCTTTATTTTTTAGACTATAGTCAGGGCCCCTAGTGCTCTGCGGCAGAACTTTCTGATTTCTGCGGCAGGGCTCCTTGGTTTCTGCGGCACCATTTTCTGATTTCTACGGCATGATTTATTCATTTCTCTGGCAGTTTAAATATGATGTGATGTCATCAATGACATCATATGCCGAGCATAGAGGAGGGGCTTCAGGATAAACAAGATGTGAAAGAAAGTCTGGCAGTATGGAAAAACAGTATATTTGAATAAAATTCACCAAAAACAGTGAATTCTGTGGCACTATATACCTTCTGCGGCATGATGCAAATTCTGTGGAAAATTCCGCAACCGCAGAATCGCAGAATTCCAGGGGCCTTGACTATAGTACAACAATAGAAAGGGGAAGTTGTTTAACCAGAAAAGGCACACTAAGCCATAGCTTGTTTCCAGCTGCAACCAGGGAGCACAAGAAAGTGACTTTCTCAGGGCCACACAGTATGCAAGTGGGTGCTGTGGGATTCAAACCAAAGTCTCCAGGTTTGTAGCACAGAGCCCTAAACCTGTGCCCTACACTGCATTAATTAAGCCAATAAAATTATGGGATTAAATACCCATGGGCTGGATGTTGGTAGATTCTTTTGACTGTAGTTCCCTGTAGATACAGACATGCTTTGACTGTGGGCATTTGTAAAATCTTTTTGTGATTTAAAAGGTAAATCTTTTTTTTACCTGGTACAAACTACTTTTCCTTTGCTAATAAAAGTGGTGCTCAAGTAATCAGATTTTTTTGGATATGTAATTGTATGCTTGTTGTTTCTAGGGAGGTTTTTCTGAGGGTATTGTGCAGTTGCAGTAAACAGAGCAACCACATCAATGCCCCCTTGGTTAAACTTTAGGCTGAAGATTGTTGAAGAAAATCAGCTTGCCTAGCTCTCCCTTGCCCTTGTTGTTTTACTTGCTAGGATTAAGTACCAAATATGTAAATGTTTTACTTTGGAATTTAACTAGCCTAACTCAGAGATTAATATTAAGAGAGATTGAATTAAAGTTATTTATTTCATTCCTGTGTATTCAGAGCTTATTTATCTATAGTGTTAAATACAGTTAATAATAGATCACTTTACAAGAACCTTATAAAGGTCTCTATTTCGGTATTATATTTGTAACTTATAAATATTAACTGTTTAAAAAAGTTTATATGCTAACTGCTATAAATAATTTTTATAATTAGGGCAATTTTTACCCTACTGCTCTAGATTGTTACTTCTTTTTTGATTTCAGTGTGCTTCCTTAGAGCTTCTGCACTTTTCTGGTGTACTTTGTTGCCTAGGCCAAACTTTCTGAATGCAAGATTCCACCAATCGGAATCTCACATCTATCTTGGAAATGTTCTTAAAAGATTGAACAAAAAAGCAGTAGACTTATAAGAACAAGCCTGGGCACCGGAAGATCTTGCACAATTGACTTCAACCCACCCATGTTCCAAGGACTCTTAAACTGTGGCATTTTCCATCTACAGTGAATTTTACATTTCTTTATATATTATTCCACAGTTAATTTAAGTAGACCATTGCTTATCAATTAAATTTTAGTTTGCCAGCAAGAAAAAAAGTGTTTTTTGTCTTGAACTGAGACCTGGGGATTAGGTGACCTTAGGAAACCTCTCTATATTTCTGGTACTTTACCTAGTATGGTTACTACCAGAAGCAGCAAAATCACATCACTCTCCCCCCAGTTGGAGGTAAATAGTAAACTTAAAGGTAAACAAAAACATAAATTCATGGGTATGGAGGGGGACATACACATTCAAATCTGTCCTATCAAGGGCTTCCCAGTAAAAAGGAAAAAAAGTATGTCAGATAACAAAGGTTAAACCAAAATTACAAAATTCTTACAATGAAATATGACTACTCCTACCCCTATTATTATTTTAAATTCTATGGGGCATAAGGAATATACTAATAGGGATGCAGTACTAAGTGTGGCTGCTTCTGGTAGTAATGCAGATGATGGGGCAAAATTGGATCAGCATGAAAGGCTGTCAGCAACACCAGGCTGTAATAATAAGGTCAGTTTAATACATTCAATGTATGATCCGTTTTGAATACACACACCCTCAATAGTGAGATTTCTAATTATGATGATTCTGGCTGTGTACCTATAGATTCTAATTACCATTCATACAACTCAGTTAGTTCTCACCCCTTGGTTTTCTCCCCTGAGAGTAGCCCTTTATTTAATCCTAATCTGGACTCTGGGAAAAAGCAAATCCTTAAGATAATAGACACAGGCTCTGATAAACCTCTCAGCACATAGCAAGTAATATTACAGTAACAAGCCAAACAGTGTATGCACAAGGAAAGTGGTGCTTCAATGCTAAAAAATCTAAATTTTATAGTCACAAAAGCAGTGTACACACCATCCTCCAGCAAATAGTCAGGGCACCAGCCTCATAAAGATAAATAACATTTATTGACTACATAAAAACAAAAGGCAAAACTTGATGCATTTCAGATGTGCTGCCATCCTTTATCAAAGGCTACAAACATTCATCTCTGTGGCTCTTAAATACTAGTGCTGTACAACGTCATTATGATGTCATAATGCAAATTGCCGTTTCGCTAATAAAACTTAACCCTATATGTACCCAGTTAAATCTCATGCATATAATTAATGCTACACATATACAAAATATCATGCATGTTGGTATAACTAATACTATTATAATATTCAAGACTGTTAAAGATATCAAGATACAAGAGAACAATGAAAGAGGATGAATAAAAAATAAATAAACACTAAAGGGAAAGGGAGGGTAGGGGGGATTAGAAGACAAAGGAAAGGAAAGAAAAGAGAGGAATAATATTTGAAAAAGCAACCATACTCTAAACATAATACACATAAACAAAATCCATGACACTGTCTCTATAACATATATTTACAATATCTTATAGCAGCTTGGAACAAGTACTATTATTAGCAAACATAATCACAAAGCACAATATTGCTACTATTTACATCTGTTATATAATGACCTAAGACAGCTTAATAACACATAATTCTGAAATACATAACCACACAATGCAACTTATAGCTACAGCAGCATCAAACTCATAAGTAACAAATATTCCAAAATATAAAATCAATTATTTAACAAATTCTCATCCGCATATATGGTTCATTTATTCCTTTGTTTCTTTAAGAAGGGTTTAATTTCAAATCCTCCATTCAAACCTTGTTTTTTAGTAGCATTAAGACTTATTACCCAAAACGCTTCTCTGGACAGTAGTAAATCATTAAAATTACCACCTCTTGGTTTCTCACTTACTTTATCTACACCAATAAATCGAAACTCATGCTCTGATTTATTTCTGGAGCTCATAATATCTGCTGCTGTAGCATATAATACATACTTCTTTTCTATGGCCCTAATATACTCTTTTACTCGTCTTAAAATTCCTGTTTTCCCTATATAAAATGTTCCACATTTACAAGTTGCAAGATAAATAATTCCCATTGAATCATATGTAACTAACTGTCTAATCTCAAAATTATGTCCTGTATTTGGATCCACAAACTCTTTTCCCTGTTTAATATATGTGCAACAATTATGATTTCTACAGGGAAAACATCCAACACTCTTATTTCTATTACCCATCATGTTTCCTCCTGTGCTATTTTCAAAATGACTATAACAGAGTTTATCTCCCAACATAGGAGCTCTTTTATAAGCCAGCTGTCTTAGGTCATTATATAACAGATGTAAATAGTAGCAATATTGTGCTTTGTGATTATGTTTGCTAATAATAGTACTTGTTCCAAGCTGCTATAAGATATTGTAAATATATGTTATAGTGATAGTGTCATGGATTTTGTTTATGTGTATTATGTTTAGTATATGGTTGCATTTTCCAATATTATTCCTCTTTTCTTTCCTTTGTCTGCTCATCCCCCCTTGCCCCCCCTTTTCCTTCAGTGTTTATTTATTTCATTTTTATTTTTTATTCATCCTCTTTCATTGTTCTCTTTTATCTTGATATTTTTAAGAGTCTTGATTATTATAATAGTGTTAGTTATACCAACATGTATGATATTGGGTACATGTGTAGCATTAATTATATGCATGAGATTTAAATGGGTACATAGAAGGTTAAGTTTTATTAATGAAATGGCAATTTGCATTATGACATCATAATGACGTTATGCAGCACTAGTATTTAAGAGCCACAGAGATGAATGTTTGTAGCCTTTGATAAAGGATGGAAGCACATCCAAAATGCATCAGGTTTTGCCTTTTGGTTTTATGCAGTCAATAAATGTTATTTGCCTTTATGAGGCTGGTGCCCTGACTATTTACTGGAGGTTTGTGTGTGCTCTACTTTTGTGACTATAAAATAATATTAAAGTACTTCAGTTATACATGACCTTAGTAAAACAATATCAGGCCTCAAAAAAATGTTCTACCTCCAATTGCGTAACTGGGGATAAAATCTTAACTTATGATTCTCCAGAGAGAATTGCTATGGAAACATCTCAATTTTTGAACTCTATTAATGATCCCTGTAAGGAGACTTACTGTATGACACCAAGACATGAGCTGACATCCTTGCCTCTGTGGGGAAATTTGTCTCATCATCCTCCTTATCTGATCAAATTTTAGACATTATCAAAAACCCTTATTATGCCAATGTTGTTATATTGTAGAATTTATAGGCTATTAAACAAGAAATAGAGAACTTGTGTTTTGATATTGCTACCAGTCAAGCCCAGATTGTTAATCTTAAGGAAATTTTCAAAATGCAAAAAGGTTCAGATGTGATATTTCTAGAAGAAGACAGCAGAGATAAATCAACCACATGGGAAAATAAAGGAATCTTGGTTAATTAAGGTCTTTTTCAAAGAGAGGAACCTACTCCCTCTAACCATCTTCTGCCAGGAGCAATTAAGGGCAAGAAAAAAAGGAAACATGGGAACCCTGACAAGAAGACCCCCAAAAGGACATCATGTCAAGTACTGGCTTAGCTCCCTCTAAATCTAAGGTTGCTAACCTTTGTCAATTACAGAACAGTGACCCCTTAGTTATTAACTTAGATAAGCACCTCTCTTATTGCAACACTTCTATTCAAGCACCTACAGTATTAAAACAGATTTATTAGAGGACATTTCTAACCAAAATGCACCTTCTAATCAGCAGGACAGTTCTCAATCTTAAATGATGAAATTAAATATTGCAAATAACCTTATTGACCAAGACCAATAAACTCATCAACTAATTCTCACCGCACTAAGAATCTGAGTGGATATACTGAATTGTTATTTGAAGTTTATGGTACAGAGAGGCTTGGCCAGGAAACTTCTGATAAGTTAAACCAATAGGTTTGTCATCTATTTCACACCCACTCTTGCTCTAAGGAGACGTATGTAATGAGACCACCTAACCTTGCCCATCCTGATTATGTACTTCTGTATTTATCCTCTCATGAATTGGCAACTCAGATTTGGACAATGGTTCCACTTCTTCATACAAATAATATTATTATATATCCATCTAAAAGAGTGTCAAAGATATCACGTCAGTCCCATACATTTGCCATACATGATGACCCAAACAGATTTAAAATAAATAGTAATGGACCTCAATCTACCATTTATAAATGTGCTCAAGCGGCACCCCTGGGATATTAGAACCCTCTCATTATTTAGATGAAGAGTAACCCCTGGAGAATCCATAAATAAGGTGAAAAGGGAAATTGCAAAATTTTTGGATTGTATTCTCAGAATAAATTTAGGAAATAATGGACTGGAATGGATTGACATATATAATTTGAATTTGCAAAGTTCCCAAATAAATCTTACCTTCAGGAGACCTGCTCTTGCAGCATCAATATTAGCAGCAAGTTCTGTACTTGATGTTATAGACCTTCTTATTGTGGATATGAATAAGCTTGAGGGTAATTTACCATCTAGAAATAACCAACCCTTCTATTTTCCTGAACAGAATCCACATACTTACAGGTGCTGCCAATCTACAATCAATATAGAAAATCTCTCAGAAAACAGGTTTACCAAATTGCAAAACCCCAGTCATGCATGACCAAATTCAGAACACAGTATTATGTTACCTACCAATTGAGGGAAATCTCATTACTTAAATATTTTCTCATGGAACATTGAGGGCCTTGCTCTTAAACTTGCAGACCCTGGCGTATTGAAATTTTTGTCTTCCTTTGATATTTTATTAATGCAAGAAACCTGATGGAATAATACTGTACCACCCCCATTGATACCAGGGTTTATACCTTACTTTCTTCCTTCACTAAGATTAAATAAACCCGGTCAATCCTTAGCTGGCCTAGCTGTTTTTTGTTTTTTTTCAAAATCCTCCTTGAATTTCAATATAACAATCATAGAAAGTAACTTCTCACTTTTTCAAATTCTCAAATGGAGGATACAGTCAGTATTATTTTAATAAATATTTATATTCTACCTTCAAATAGCAAAATACATAAAGAATTTCAATGGACAGAGTTCCAGGAACAGGTAGAAGGCCTATTAATGCAGTACAGTAACTATTTCTTCATAATAATGGCCAATTTTAATACCCAAATTCCCATATGCACTGATTTTGAGGAGCTTCAGGAGGATACACATATCAAGTTGCCCCTTCTCAAGCCCAGGGCTAACCCATTGAGAAAATCTAAGGACCTTAAGAATAATCAACAAGGTTATATACTTAGAGATTTAATGTCGAGACTGCACTTTATTCTTGTAAATGGCCATTTGCCAGGTGATTCTGAGGGTGACTTTACATTTTTGGGCCCTAGTAGAGCATCTATGATTCACCTTGCATGGGTCAATCAAGATGCATTTATAAATGTGGCTGATTTTCATATAATTGATAGACCAGAATCATCTCACTTTCCTATTCACATTGTGCCCTATGAACTAACAAAATGATTGTCTACATGCCACGTATCTATGGCACATAGGCAACCCTAAGTGTGAATGCTGCACCGCAGGTGTCTGGCAGACCCTCGGTGGCAACCATGAACAATACACAAGGCAGTTACACATCCAATCCCCTGGTTGCATGGACAGCAACGTGCCAGGGGCAGGCTAGAGGTGTGATGGGGGTGTGCTTGCACCACACACCATTCACTAAAGTGCATAGTGCCAGGTATTGGGGGATGTAGGCTATGGCAGCCGGGAACCTGCTGTAACCCACTGTACACCCCCAAAGACTACACCCGGCAGTCATGGTGGGACTGGGAATCGACCCTCAGTGCAGGCCCAGCCCAGTAGGGTGATGGGGAGGGCTGGGGCAGCTAATCAGGCAAGTGCCCATACTGTGAATGAAATGTGTCTTGTTAACATGGATCCACACCCCAATGTGCAGCCATCTGCCCAGACCCTGTCTGTACCACACACACCTCCCCTCCCCACACATGTCCACCCAGTCCGTGAATGCTGCAGTACACCTCCCTCCCAAGTCACATATGGAAACAAGATGGTTTTATCTAGCTCTGCTGTGCACTCCTGAGTTAAGCAAGCAATAACACACAACAAGGTGTGGGTTATCTCCTGATAAGAGCGCTCCCAGGTGTGTTATAAGGCATGAGGTGGTTACGCTGATTGCCTTATGCACCTGGGCGTGTTCTTGTCAGAAGATAACCAACACCTCAGACTGTGTTATTGCACTTATAAAATGGACTCCCAAGTAACTATTTAAGAAAAAGAGAGCAAAAAACATGGCAAAATATTTTAAAATTGAGGTTTTAAAAAGTGAAGTACTAAAATAGTCCCTTAATTTCTGAACTGTCTGTGGTATATGATGTCCACTGCATTGTGCCCCCCCCCCACACACAGACACAGAGGTACTGGTCAAGTTGTCTTCCAAATGTTCATACACTGGTAATGCAGCACTGTCCTCTCCCTCTCCACATAACCCACTGGCACAGTGACCACCTGGTTTGACACAGACAATAGTCTATGAATGACATTTCTTAACAACGTTGATTGAGCCAACCACTGAAGAGAGTTTCGACCCCCCCTCAAGATTTTATTCATGTTTTTTTGTGTGTGTGGTTTTTTTTTTCACGTTTAGGATTTTGCAGACTTTAAAAAGGGGAGAGATTATATTTTTATTTCAAAGATTGGCTGACCACAGTTGAGTAAGTGAGCCGGCTACTGAACAGTGACATCCGGTACTTGGGTGAGCTGCTGAGATAGTAGTCGGCACTGTGGTCAGATTTGCTAACTTGATTAATTTTTCTATGGTGTCTACTATGGGGTTTTTTAAGGAAATGGGATGCATGACACCTTTTTAAGATATAAATCTGACAGCTGAGTGTGTCGAGTGCTGAGGACTGACTTCTGTTTTTTATGGTCGGGTTGGGATAGCGCTCTGGACTTTCAAGATTGCGGTCTGATTTTGTTTACAGTGGACAAAGGTTAATGATATGGTGTTGTTATGTGGTCACAGTGGGCAGATTAGTGCTGGTTGGGTATGATATCCTCTGTTAAGGACATGACTCTGAAGAGTTTTTAGCCAGTCAGATTTCCTGATTTTAAATGCTCATTTTATAAATACCATATATGTTAGTAAACATAAATAGTAAATATTTTTTTTGAAACTCTTCTATTTTAAAATGATTACACTACATGGTCAAAGGCACTGAGTAGTTCATATACAGTCTGAGGCACTGAAAAAAGCCAGAGGGATATTTTTGTATGTGATTACCATACAACAAGAAGCTCCTTGATCTGACAAGACAACTCTACTCCACATATCAGATCCACTCCAGAACCGATGGCAGACTGACCCTTATAACTGGGTCTAGTCTGATGAATCAGTGTTAGAATAACACTGTTATGTATGCTATCAAACTGACAAGACTTAGTAAGGCACTCTGGTGTATGAACATATGTAGTTACTGTTGGTGCCATAGTGCTTATTCCACACTGATAGTCTTCAGTATGAGGGTTTTGGCATTTGCAGTATTTGTCATATATGTATACACACTGCAGAATCCAGATGAGTAGAGCTGAGAACATTATTCTACAAGTTCAGGGCGAAATGAGTCAGACAGCCAAGTTCACCATTTCCTGACTGTGCTAAACAGTCAATACATGATCACCCACAAATAATGTTTACAGTGCAGTAGAAAAGTACCTTACCATACTAATATAATAAAAGGAAAGCTGATTTAGCAAACATTGACTGCAGTTCAGTTAACAACTAGCTTACAATCATTATATCGTTCATATAGGGAATGGTTCAGTCATAGCAGTTCACTGGTGCTCTTTGTAACTATTGTAGGGCATGTGCCAATTTATCACACTTAACCACAATATTGCTGTATGTCATTTGGCATTATACTCATTACGAGTTAGAATGTCATCATCTGCCACCCCCCCCCAACCACCAAGCATGCACAGTTCTCTGATTGTATGACTTGCTGTGTGTTACAGTCACTGAACCATTTAAAAATACAGAGCTGCATGGCTTGCTGCTGCACTGCATTGTATGGGGTACATCCTCTTTGACTTCATTTGCACCACCATTTGTGCATGCATGCATGCATCATCCCTATATGTAGAATGTTGCTTGATTCACATTAATGTTGTCTTCAATTTGTTCAACATTTATATGTGCTCATGAAAGGTGCACATTGACAATACTGCGACTGAAGTCCTTCATTTACGTACAAGACAGACACAGCAAGGAGTAGCCACAGTAAATGTTTCCCCAGACTCTCTGATGACATACTCCTTGGCTTCACATGTTCGATTGCCAACAATGGTGGAATGTGCACATTTGTCCACTAGAACTGGATTGGGGCCAACACAGGTATGTGGGTTTGGAGGGGTTGTCAGTGCCACGGGTGTGTGGGAGGACCACTGGCAACCAATGCTGTTGCTGGGGTACCGGATTCACCGGTCAGGGTTGTGTGACTGAGGCACCACTGGGTGTGCATGGGGAATGACTTGCTTTCCACAATGGTGACTGGGCATACATGTGTTGGGCTGGATGCTTGTACACAACGGGGGTGGGGATGTCATGTGTGTGGAGGGAGTTATTTGCAACAGGGATGACGGGGCTTCCATGTGTTGTGGGGTAGTTTGTCTGTGTGGCAGTTGACCAGAGTGCACCAGGGGCTCAGCCAGAGGGTCCTCCAGCTGACGGGGCATGACTGCATGTGTCTGGGTGCCTACAGTAGCTATTCAAACATCCAGACCTGCACCTTAGTGCAAGTAATCCACTCTGGGATCCAGGATGGGCATTCAATTGGCTGCCCACCTGGGTCTGCTACTCCTTCCGCAGTCAACCTGTGCAGTCCTTTGCACCAGGGGGGCAGGGCCATGGACAGGTGCCCTGCGGCTGCTTGCGGTAGTGCATGCTGCGCACTGTGCACCTGTCCGGTGATGCAGAGCAATGCAGGCAGGTTATGCACCTTAGGCAAGTACTTTCTGCCCAATGATGTATAAGCACCATTATTTTTAACTTGCCCAATAGCTATTTTTGAACCCCCAAAGGTATTAGTTTTGGGGAGTCCTATGGAGATTTTGAACTCCAAAAGAATGAAGTGGCAATATGATTCCATTGAAATATTCTCTTTAATACTTATGTCTGATCCTATTTTGACTATGAAGGCAGAAATTTGTTGTCATTCAGTGTCTGACTACCAGGGATTGGTCACTAAATGCTCTACAATTAATCAATATCCTAAACCTATGTTTAGAACTGTAAAAATAACAAGACCCAAGGTTCCTACTTGGTTAAATGGAGATTGCCAGAAAGCAAAATCACAAATGAACAGAATGGTAAGATTTACAAAGAAAAAACAACATAAGACTATAGCAAATATCAGGAATCAGAACAATTATAGGAAAGAATACAAAAGACTCCTGGAAACTCAGAAACAAAAATAGAATCAGATATGGAGTAGACTCAGAAAAGCTGTGGTAGAGCATAACATACCTTCTTTATGGTCTTTAGTAAGTTTTGGATATGATCATTTCTCTACACGAGTTGAGGGAGCCATTTCCCCTGATTGAACATTTTAAACAGTCAGTCTGTTCTGATTTATCTAATTGAATACAGTCCTATTATTCACCAAGACCTATCATTTTTTATCCTAAAGAATTTTATCAAGCCATAACTACCATTAAATACAACATGGTGACAGGCACTGATCAGATACTAGCAGATATATATTTATCTTTCATTGAGTGGTGGCTTGTGTTTTCATAAATATTTTTAATGCCTTCCTCCAGGGTGCTAATTTTCTGGACTCTTGGAGGGGTGGTATTGTTCTCCCCATTTGTAAGAAAGGTGACCCCACTGATCCAGGCTTGTACAGGCCCTTAAGCCTCTTTGATGCCTCTAAAAATTATTTTGTAAAACACTTTTATGGAAATTGTAATCTTGGGTAGAGCATAACCATCTTTTGGATGAAGCTCAAAATGGCTTCTGTCAAAATAGGTTGACTATTCAGCACTGTTATCTACTGTCTTATTTGGTTCACAAGTACGATATGATTAAGAATTCCAGTTTGTATTTGTGTTTCATTGCCTTTCAGTCAGCTTTTGACAATATAAATAGAGAGCTGCTGTGGCAAAAACTCTGGGATTTGGGCATTGACCCTTTTCTACTGTACGCCCTAATAAGATTACATAAGAACACCTGGGGCTGGATATTCAGACTGTGCCCAGCAGGGGCGCAAGCCTCGGTGCAGTGCAACTGGGATGCGCCAGGGCATGGTCTGGGTGATATTCAATGGTGCTGCACCATTGATCAGCACATTTGAATATGACACCGTGGCCACCCAAGGAGCAGGGAGATGTGCCAGCGCAAGTGCAGTTGCAGTAGGTGCAGGAATTGCAATATTCAGTGGAGGGTATGCAAATGGGGCCATTATGCATGCAAGGTACAAATGGGGTCATTTGCATGTCATTATGGCTCCGTTTGCATGCAGGTGTGCTGATTCCTGGTGACTTGCACCTGGCGCCCTGCCAGGCTGCAGCCATCAGGGACCAACACCCCCTGCCCCTCAATGCCCAATCACGGGCATTGTAAAAATGTAAAATCCCTGGTGGTTCAGTAGACCTGCTCCCCTGCCCAATTGTGGGCTTAGTAAAAATAAATGTATCCCTGGTGGTCCAGTGGACCGAATTCAGCATGATTGTGGGCTTAGTAGATAAAAGCAGAATCCCTGGTGGTCCAGTGGACCAAATCCCAGCTCCATTGCAGGCTTCATAAACAAAGATAAATCTCTGGTGGTCCAGAGGTACTCCCTTCCCCAACCCCCACTCAGACCCGTCACCCAGCTCCCCCCAACGGTCAGTGGCAGGTCCCCATCCTCAAGCCGCCCAGCTGCCTGCCAACTGACAGCATACAGTACGGCTGTACACCCATTGGTCCACTGCATAGACCAATGGGCATGCAGACCATACTGTAATACACAGTCCCAATATGTGAATGGAATTCATTCTCATATTGGGACTGTGTAGTACAGTACGGTCTGCACACCAATTGGCCCATGCAGTGGACCAATGGGCGTACAGCCATACTGTATGCTGTCAGTTGGCGGGCGGCTGGGTGGCTTGTGGGTGGGGAGCTGCCACCCACTTCTGACCAGGGGGGCCGGGTGGCATGTCTGAGTGGGTGGGTGGGAAGAGGAGTACTGCTGGACCACCAGGGATTTATCTTCAATTAGGGAACCCACGATTGGGCTGGGATTCGGTCCACTGGACTACCGGGGATACATTTATTTTTACTAAGCCTGCAATCGGGCAGGGGAGCAGGTCCACTGGACCACCAGGGTATTTCAATATTTATAGAGCCTGCAGTCAGGCATGGGGGGGCCGACCCCTGGCCTGTGACTCAGGAGATCAGGTGGCCACCCACAGCAGGCATCTGCCGTGTTGCACCCAGCAATATGATGGCCATCCTGTGGGTGTCCCCTGACTTGTTCCTTTTTTGGGGAGCACATCTTTGCACCCCCCTGTGCAGTGCAAGGTGGGTGTGTGCCTGCATATGCACCGCACTTCCCGGGCTGAATATCAGGATGTGCTGAATATGCATGGGCATGCCCCCTAGACCCCGGAGTCAGTTGAAAGAACAATTATGACTGACTTATGTCACATTATGACTGATTTTTCCAACTAGTCTGAAATTTGTGACTTCAACTAACTAAAGAAAATCCAACCAATTTTTTCAACTTCCACCATTGTTGAATTTTATTTATTACTTCTCGGGAAGTTCACCAGAGATGCTAGTCACATAGCCAGGGAGTAGAAGAGATTAAATAATTCACTGTAGTGCATGAACTAACTAGTTGCTGATGCAGAGTTAAGGTCAACAGTACTGTAAATTAAAATACACTCAGAAGGGAAGGGATAGCATATTTCTTGTTGTAGGTTGGAAAAGCTGGTGTGCCTCAAATGTTTTCAATGCTAACAATATACTGTAAGTTGCTATTAAACACTTCACTTATTTTTTATTCTCATGGTCTTGGTTTGGCCTTGCTTGCTTGTTTGCCTTGAGGGGAATGCAAGACTACTTCTCTTGTACCCCTCACACACACCCGGCCCCAAAGTCACAAACAGCTGCCTTAGACCCTGGTGTCAGAGTATGCTGCTGTACACCCTCCTGAGCCACATACAACCTTAAAGCCTTGTGGTGTGGGATATGCTTCAGTATACCCCTGAAACCACAAACAGCCTTAGACCCTGGTGTGGGATGCTGATGAAGTACACCCCAAAAGCCACATAAAAAGCAAAACATCTTGTATATCATGTGGGATGCAGCAGTACACCTCCACAGCCACATAACCAGCCTTTTATCCTGCTGGAATAATGCATTGCTGAACCTGCTGTACACCACTGAAGTCAGGTAAACAGGCTTAGACCATGGTGTGGGTTGCAGCAGTAGCAGTACACCTGCAAAGTCACTATCACATAAACAGCGTTAGGGTATAAGTCCATGATGGTGTACACCCTGAAAGCAAAAAGCCACATAATCAGCCAGCTTTTTGTCCTTCCAATGTGGGATGTTGCAGTACACCCCGGAAGCTTCAAGCATGTAAAAAGTCTTTGACCCTGATGTTTGTTACTGCAGTAGTACTACACCAGTATGTCTTCAGATTTAAACAACAAACAGCATGCTGCTTTAGACCATTCTGTGGGTTGGATCATGCTAGCTACACCCCCACCACCCCTGAAGTAAGCCACATAAACAGCAGCGAGCGCACAGCATCAGTACAGCGAGTGACAGCGATACTGGTGTGGGATGCTACAGTTAGTACACACCCCCACCCTGGCTTGAAGCACTCTGTGAATGATAAAAAAATGAACATAATCTCACTTGTTTAAATCAATTTGTACACCCCGGCACCACTCACTCACTGTCCAGCCAGCTAAGCCAAGGCAGGAGCATGACATGAGGCAGGTTTAGCCCTTACCCACCCTCAGAAAGTTCAGCTGGCAACAACAAAACAAAAACACCACAACAGCTGAATTTTGAAAATATAAAACCCTTCAGTGCCAATGGTGCCAAACAATAGTATTGTTTTAGTTAATGCTGCTGCTTGTTTTGGTGCCTGTGCCTGACAGAAATCCTCACTGCCTGGCTGCCTTAAGTGTGTATAGTAATGCTTCAGAAAAAAATGTTTCAAGACAGAGCACCCCAAACAAAATACAGGTCAGCAAAGAAAAAAATCTCAGTTAATATTGGTTTTAATTTTAAAGTGACTTAATAAGCTCCATATTTATTTCTCACACACAAACAGTTCCAAAAAGCTTAATTAATAAGTAATATCAAATAAATCTCTATATGAGACATGACAGTCTTCCAAGCAATATGTCCTGAACTGTTACTGCTATGAGTTATGTTAGTTTTGCACTTAGAGGTTCCAAACTACTAAGTGCAAAACTAACATAGCTTGTTCAATCATAGCAGTACCAGTTCAGGGAAGGACATATTATTCTGAACTTCGTAACACCATCATGTGTCTCATATACAAATCTATTTGATGTTAGTTATTAAATTAGCACAGGACAGGTGCAGAATCAGATGAGAAGTAGCACATGTCAGCCTGCCCTGCAGTCTGCTGCATATTATCAATGCCAGCTAGCTTTTGGGTGTTCAAAAATGCAGAATCCGAGAAAATTATTTTATTTAAGGATGTGCTCAGATAATATGAAAAGACAAATGGCTCCAACTCACTGTCAGTGTCCCAGAAATTAAAAAAGAACTTCAACAGTGTTTATTTTCAATTCATTCACTAATGTACCAGTTTTTCAACTCCACTACTGCTTGAAAGTCTCTCTCTCTTCTCCCCCCCCAGCCCCACCATTGACGACAGTGACTCCCTCCCTCATCCTTCAAATATGTGGCAGCTCTACTCACATGCATCAAGGTAACACCTGACTTCACTGACCAGACCTCCTAGCAAGGCAAGGCCACTGAGTTGACTAACCACCCTCTGAGTGACCCATTGAGTCCCGATCACTGCTCTAAGCACTCCACGAACACGGAACAATCTGGTCCAGACTCCAGACCACCACCCCTCATCCACAGTCTCCCTTGTCCTCCAAACCCTTACCCAGGGCCCTTCTCACAAGTCTGTCTCAGAGACTAGTAAAACGAGTCTCACTCTCCTTGCTCGCCTCCTCGCTTCTCTACTACTCTACTACAGGCTACTTAAAAAAGGATTTACTATTTCCCCCTGGAAGGTTGTATAAAAGAAACTTTGAGCACAGAAAACAAAGAGACTAAACTTTACATTATTCCAGTTATCTGCACACTCAAACTTGTCCCAAGTAACTGCAACACTTCGACAGACTCCCACACCTACACACACTGATGTTAAATACATCTGAAACAAAGAAAGTGCAAATACCTGAGCTGAGTTGTAGGTTTACCAGATGTTCTCTTTAACCAGGACAAGTCCTCTTTTCCAGCTGCCAGATATTCTTCATGTACGTTCTCCATCCTGTTGTATTATATTTAATATTTTTTTACTCTCACCTACCTAGGATCTCCTTGTAAAATGAGCCGTGAAGGTGGTGGAGGCTTTAAACCTATTTACTTGGGGGTCAGGCCCAAGGGCTCATCGGGCAAGGGACTAAGTGTACTCTTCTTGGCATCACAAAATTTGGTAACTCTAGATGGCACAGTAGAATAAAGGGTACTAGGATGTCAGACAGATTTACTGGGTTTTGTGACCAGGTTAGCAGAATGATACTGAAAGTCCCAACTCCCATGATAGATTTAACAGAATAGAATAGAAAGAATATGGGATAGTAACAGCAAACCTGTCCACGGAACACTGAGCATAGAATCCTAAAACTATTCATTGTCTCATGTTCCAAAAGCAGAAACTATTTTTAAATGAAGATATGGTGTGGGCATTTCGTTCAGTCTTATGCTTAAAACTAACATTATACAGATTCCCAATCATATGGTGGTTATAAATCACAGGGTAATTCTCAGGATGGCCTCAAACAAACAACTACAGAAAGTGACAGTGATGGGAGAGTGTATACAAAACCGAAATTCCTGACCACTCCCTAGCTTAGAAAATTACTTAACCAGAGAATGTACCAGCAGCAAGAAGAAATAAATATACTGACAGGGTCATACCTCTTACTAAGCAAGGAGCCATGGCTTGAGGAAATAAAACATTTACTCAAAGCAGGGGAGCATCAGAAATTTAAATTTTGCATAAACTCCCTGATCACTGCCATCCCCTGTAGCTGCTTGAGACCATACTGAGTACCACACATTTTTAACCACCACACACTGGAGTTTCTGTACAACATTAACACAAGTTATAAGCATCAGTCCGAACACAGATTGGTATATCATCAATTTAAATTAAATTCTGCTTTTTGAAAATAAGAAAGGGAATAGCTCTAGCATACTGTGCTCAGTGTTGTTCCATGGCCAGGTGTTCACTGTCTGTCACATATTCTTTCTTTTCTGTTACTGACCACTTAATTCTTGGTTGACTGCAAATGGGTCTGTGTTATACAATTACTACCACGCATGAAATTCCTTTTCAGAACCAAGCACAGACAAACCAATGTCATGTTCAAATCTATTTCTACTGCAAGTGTTATTGCTTTGGAATTGCTGACACTATATTCTGTTACACTGTATCTGTACAAAGGCGAGAGGAGTGACCAGCGGTGGACTTGTTTGCCCTGTGTTGTGTGTGTGTGTAGGGGGGGTAGTGAGGGCAGCCTTTGCCTAATGGGCTCCCCCCCCCCGCGATTACCTTGCCACTGGTGTGGAGACTGTAAGCTGGACTGTACCCCTGCTGCACAGCAGGAGATTTATTGTGGAGGAAAAGATGCAGTGTGGGTTGTTTGGCACAAAGGACTCAGTGGCTTTGCTCGCTGCCTGGGGATTGAAAATTGGCACCATTTCCAAATTGAATCCCTGCCATTGCGCCGATTGGTTGCTCACTCACTGTGATGTCACTCGCCAGTACAAAGATGAGAGGAGCGCCCAGCGGTGGACTTGTTTGCCTTGTGTTGCGTGTGTGTGGGGTAGGTGAGCGGCTGCTTTGCCTGATGGGGCCCCCTCCGCGATTACCTTGCTGCTGGCGTGGAGACTGTAAGCTGGACTGTACCCCTGCTGCACAGCAGGAGATTCGTTGTGGAGGAAAAGGCACAGTGTGGGTTGTTTGGCACAAAGGACTCACTGGCTTTGCTCACTGCCTGGGGATTGAAAATTGGTGCCATTTCCAAATTGAATCCCTGCCGTTGCGCCGATTGGTTGCTCGCCCGCTGTGACGTCACTCGCCAGTACAAAGGTGAGAGGAGCGCCCAGCGGTGGACTTGTTTGCTCTGTGTTGCGTGTGTGTGGGGGGTAGCGAGGGTGGCCTTTGCCTGGTGGGCCCCCCTGCTATTACCTTGCCACTGGCGTGGAGACTGTAAGCTGGACTGTACCCCTGCTGCACAACAGGAGATTCATTGTGGATGAAAAGGCACAGTGTGGGTTGTTCGGCACAAAGGACTCAGTGGCTTTGCTTGCTGCCTGGGGATTGAAAATTTCCCGCTCACCTGCCCCGTTCCCTCCTCTCATTAAATGGGCCTAAGCCACTCCCTGCTGGGGGTTGTACTGTGCTTAGAGTGGGTGATTGGCTGGTCCTACTGTCTGTCCCCTGTGAGGATCGAATTTGGGAGGGATTAATTCTGCCCTCACAACTCTAGGGGACTACTTGTATTATGCTGCTGCCTTTTCCCCCTGCTCTTCCATACCTACTGTGGGGGTATTGTCTAATCCTCTGGGTGGTACAGATCTTTATAGCAGATCTTTCTCTACAGTCAGCTGTGTTCTATAAAGTTGCAGTCAACTGTAGTCACTAGCCATTGGTGACGTGTGTTTATCTTATTGTCTGCCCTTGTCTCGCTGCTTTACCATGGACTGCTTACTTGAAAATTACTGTGTTGGGCTACAAGTGTGAAATAGGCTACCCAGCAGTACGCTGCTTCTGGTGGGAGTGACAGCTGCAGGTCTAACTGTCCTTTTTGACTGCTCCTTAGTGCCCTCCAGGTAGCTTAGGGGGGTCTGGTCACCTCTATCTCCCTCATTTCTCCTGGGCCCCGGCTGTATTTAAGTCTGACTCTGGTGTGCATTTAGAGCTATGGGGGCCCTGAAGCATTCCAGGATGGGGCTGTGTCAGTCCCCATCTCTAATGCCCTCGCCATAGGGCTGCTCATGATATTGTTCCTCCCTACATCACTCTGGACTATGCTCCCCACATGGGGCAACTCGGGTTCTCACTAGGATTACTTCATGAGAGGGACTTTACTTTTTCTAACCTAATAGCCACCAGGGACAGACAGACTCCCTGGCCCATCTGCTGCCTTAACCTGTGGTGCTTCCTGTACCCTATCAAAGTGGTCAGGCGCATCGGACGCAGGAAGTCCACTAAGGCTGGCACTCCCCCTCTGAGGCATTTCCTCTGGCTCCTACTAGAGACACTCATCCTGGCAGGGGATGTGGAGTTGAACCCAGGTCCTACATGTCAAGCCATCTCCTCTCCTGTGGGCTGGCAGTCAGAGAATGGGCTGAAGATAGGTCATCTTAATGTCCGTAGCCTTCTGCCCAACATGGCTGAACTCCTTGCCTGGGTCACCCACTGCAAGCCTGACATCCTAGGGATAACCGAATCTTGGCTTAAACCCTCGATCCCAGACTCTGCCTGTGCGTTTCCTGGCTTTGACTTCCTCAGGCAGGATCATCCAGGAAAAAAGAGGGGGGGATGGTATCCTGGTTTACTACAGGAGCCACCTTAACTTGTCAGTGCTGGCCTGCACTCAGCCAGATCAGTCTTCCTGTGAGCTGTTGCAGACTGTTCTGCTATTGGAGAAGGCAAAGAAACTGCACATTATATGTACCTATAATCCACCCATGGGTGGTGTACTGGGCTTATCCTCCCTTCTTGAATCTGTTGGTTCCAGGACAGGAAATAATGAGGTAATAATCCTAGGGAATCTCAACCTAAACTGGCTTGGAGGCAATATCTAGCAGTATGAAACTCTGCTAGCTGGCTTCTCAATGTCCCAACTCATTCAGGAGCCAACCAGATGGTTGCCCATAGGTGGTAACAGCTCTCTCCTGGACTGGGTCCTGACCAACAGGCCTGAGCAGATTAGCTCCTCAGGTACCCTCCCAGACTCCATCTCTGACCATGCCCCGGTGTACAGCATATGGAAGATCTCCGCCCCCAAGATCCCTCCAAAAATCATCCGGGTCAGGGACTTCTCCAGGTTTGACCTGGGGACTTTCCAGGAGGATCTCATGTTCCTTGACTGGTCTTCAGTGATGGATGCCCAGAATGCTTCCTCGGCAGTCTGTCACTTCAATAGTATCTTTGGGATGTTACAGGATAAGCATGCCCCCCTCGTCAGATGGAGGGTAAGGGGGGCTATCAGAAAATGGTTGCATGGGACCTCCTTGCTCTCATGAGGGCTAGAGATAAATGTTGGGCCAGTTTCAAGGTCTCAATGGACCAGACCATATTCCAACATTACAGGAGGCTCAGGAATGAGTGCAAAAAGGCTATCAGGGTTGCCAAAAGTGACTTCTGTAAAGCTGCCTTGCAGACCTCAGCTAAGGACCCTAGGAACTTCTGGAGGAATATTAAAAACACAGTGAGTGGCTCCTCCTACTGTGAGGCTCTGGGCATGCTCATTGATGGTGCTAGCTGTAATAATCCACTAACCATCACAAATGCATTCAATGCTCACTTCTCAGACCTGTCTGCGTTCACCTCACTATTCTCCTCCACTGGTCATGATAGTCCTATCCAAGTCCCTCTGCCTCAAATGGCACATTCCCCTCATCCTCCATTCTATCTCAAGGCTGTGACGGTAAAAGAAATGCAGAGATTGCTAAATGGTCTCTCACTCTTTTCTAGTGCTGGCCTTGATGGCATGGAACAAAAGCTTCTCTGTCTTGCTGCTGCCTACATTGCCTCCCCTGTGGCCCATATTGTCAACCTATCCTTAGCCTCTGGGGTTATCCCAGACCTGTGGAAAGTGGCACGGGTTGTCCCTGTGCTCAAACAGGGCAACCCCAGGATCCTTGACAACTATCGTCCGATTGCCATTCTGCCTGCCATCAGCAAGCTCCTTGAGAAAGCTGTGGCGGGGTAACTCTTGGATTATATCCAGGCTCATGAGCTTCTGTCTCCCTCACAGCATGGCTTTTGAAAAGGGCACAGCACCACCTCTGCGCTGGTCTTTGTCACTTCTGGGATAAGGGCTGCTATAAACCAGGGCAGACTCTCTGGGGCCATTTTTATTTATCTCTCTAAAGCCTTTGACTTTGTTGACCATGCCTTGCTAAGCTCTCAACTTAGGTCTTTGGGCTTATCCCCTCTGGTCCTGAGTTGGTTCTCCAACTACCTTCATGGAAGGCAGCAATTGACCAAATATAGTAAGGTGCTCTCGGACGCCACCCCTGTGTCCTCAGGGGTCCCCCAGGGTCAGTCCTTGGGCCCCTGCTTTTTTCCATCTTCATCAATGACCTTCCCTCCTCGGTGGCCTCCTGCAGGGCTGTCCCGTATGCTGATGACCTTGTTATCCTCACTCATTCAAAGGATATTGGGGTCATTAATGACCAACTGAGTGAGGGTTTCAGGAGTGTCCATTCCTGGATATCGTCCCACAAGCTGGTATTAAATCTTAAAAAGACCCAGGCCATGCTGTTCGATTCCCTGGCCAAGTTAAAGGCCTCCTCTGTTCCTATATGCATCTCGGGTATTGATGACACTCCTGTTCTCACCACCGATTCTGTCAAATACCTTGGGGTGACACTTGACCCTCAGCTGGATCTTGGTCAGCATATCCAAAATGCGTGTAGAGCTGTTAACTGGAAATTGGGTCTGGCTTACAGGGCAAAGAATAACCTTACTCCGGCTGCTCGCCTAGCACTGGCTAGAGGGGTGTTTCTACCATCTCTCTGTTATGGGCTCCTTTTGTTTGCCAATACATCCAAGATCCACCTCTCTAGATGGACCATTGCCTATAATAACATCTGCTGTTTTTGCTCTTGGAGTCCCTCGTCTCACTCACCACTGTGATCTGTACAGTAAGCTCAACTGGCTGTCCCCGTCCAATTATTTTAATTTTGTTGGGGGCAGTTTCACTGGTAAGGTACTGGGAACTGGCACCCCCCAGGACTAGTGGAGCTCCTTGTGCCTCCAGCCCCCGCTACCTACCCCCTAAGGTCACTTGGCCCTGCTATCATTAAGGTCCCTCCTACTCATACCAAAATGGGGGACAGGGACTTTGCATCATGTGCCCCTAGACTGTGGAACTCCTTTCCTGTCCAGGTCCGGACCTCCCCCCAGTCGGGCCTACGTACCTCCCTGAGGAACCACTTGAAGCTCTCGTCAGTATGTGACTGTCTGAACCCTCCCTGATTAGCCTGGTCCTCTGCACAGCATACTTGAGTGTATTCATTCCATGTATCTTGCAAATGTGTAAATTTTTGTATATATCTGTATATATATTGCTGGTGGCGTTGTGTCAGTGACTCTGTACCTTAGCATATAGACTATGATTTCTGTCGTAACCTGAGATATCTTACTATGTATGTTATGCTTCTCCTGACATCTGTGTATCTGCCCTACTTACCTCAAATTGTACTCTGTATGTTCTTTGATTTCCTGCACTCTCCCGGGTCTTACCTGAAAATAGACATGTGTTTGTCTAGTGTACTTACCTGGTTAACAAAAGCTAAATAAATAAATAAATTTCATTTTCTAAAGGGTTTCAAATCCTCCTTCAGTAGCCTTTGAAGGTCATATGTTCTCTGAGCATTTATGCACTGTCCATTCTGTAGTTGTAATGCTAGCAGTTTCAATATTTTCTCCGTGGTAGTATTTGTAACATTTAAGAAAGCAACTCTGTCTTTCACAAAGATAAAATTTAATTTCTGAACTGTTTCCTGAACTTGCTACCTGGGTGAAAAAATGCCAAGCCCAAAAAGTCAAGCCCCTTTCTGGACTCCTCTGGGGGACACACAAAGGCATAAATTCAAAACTTCAGCTAGCTGTACAAGAACAATGTGCTTTCGTTAACTGACTCTTCAGGCACAGCAGTCTCTGAGACTCTGACAGAGCTGACTGGGACTCTTATCACCCAATTTCACAAGTGCTCAGTCCAAAACAAAGGGTGCAACTTGCTAACAATCTACTGTCCTCCCGCCACCAGTCTTCAAAGAATTAAACTGTTTCTGGTGGGGGAGGAGAGCTGACTGTCCATATAACCATAAAGTGGTGCTGACAGCAGCTGCTTCAAACAAGCATTTGTTTAACCCTTAGGCTGCCAAAAGAATTAGAATAAAAGTGAATGTATTTCAGCTCTGGAGGACAGATGTTTAGAGAGTCTTCAGCCTTGCAAAGGTTAATGCGAGGGGCTGCTAAGATGGAACCTTCCGAAGGGCATATATTTCTAGTTTATGTCCTGAGAATCCTGGGGCAAGGTGACAAGTTCAACCCCCCCACCTCTGGTCAAAATAAATGTGTCACATGCTACTTAAAAACAAGGTATATAATTTCCCCCGGGCAGGCTGTCTGAATTCTGACCCTAACTTTGAGTGAATAGTAAAAATCAGGTTAGTAAAATGTACACATGAAGCATGTCCTGTGACATTCTCAACTCAGACCCATCCCCAGCAACAACACTCCAGAGAGTCCTGACACCCATGCACATACAATAATCATCTCAAATGCTGCTGCAGCAGAATTGGAAGAAGATTAGCAAAGAAAGGCAATGCAAATACCTAACAGAACGACTACACTGAAGAAATACTGATCTAACTCACACACACACACAGAAGGTGCCATTCGGTAGCACGCATCTTAAGATTCCAGAGATACCAGACAGTCCCAGACTTGGTCAAGCAAAGAAGCAGTACTCGCTCCCATTGCCATTGATAGCAGCTCTGTTCCATGTTCAAATTGCCCCACTTTCCTAGTCTCCTGAAGTCTTCTTTTTTACATGGCTCTGAATTGAAAATGCTGTGCAGGAAGTACATTGCTAGGGCATTTTTTAAACATGCCGCCCTTTACCAGGAACCTGACAACAGAAACCACATCCACTCACAGAAATACAGCACCACATGGACCCAATTGAAGGATTCAATTGCAACTTCAGCAGATGAATGCACCCCCCCCAAAACAAAGCTCAAAGGGATTAAGTCAAGGTCGGAAAGCCAAACAAAGAAGGACAGAGGACACACTGGCATGTTTGCTACCCCTGCTGTTTTTTTGAGGCATGCTTGGAGTATCAGTGCCTATGCCTTTGAAGCCAACCAGCCCAGAAACCATGACAGAATTGTTGATTTTAATCAAATACAACTGCACTAAATTATGGCTGCAATTAAGTGCAATTGCAACTAACTGCAACTGTATTAAATTGCAACCCACAATTTCGACTGCCGACTGTGGCTCCAGGGTCTAATGCCTCCCGCACATGTGCCACACACATTACTAGTGCACCCCGGAGCATTGGGATTTGTGCTGCGTAACATCCCCTTTTGAATATCATGCTGGGGTGCATCAGTGGGTTGCACATGGCGCAACCCCTTTGAATATCCTGGCCCTGGGCTCAAGTCAATTTTGATCAACTAAGTAATCTTACTCCCCAAATTAAAACTAACAAAGGCTTATGTTGGGGTTGTGCTTTAGCATCGCTTTTATTTAATATTGACATCAATACCATTTTGATCAAATGATATGATTCTGATTACCCAAGGTGATCAATAAGGCAATTAGTTTTTTGGTCTATGCTGATAATATTGTTCTAATTTCAACCGCTTTACTTGGCCTCCAGAGAAAGCTAAAAACATTTACTATATTGTGTCATTACAATGAGCTCATAATTAACAGTGATAAGACCAAATTACTTGTTTTTGGCTCAAAATGAAAGAACAAATTCATGATATTTTTAGACACCTGTTATGATTACCTGGGGGTTAGATTTACAAATAATTCTTCTTGGAGAAAGCATATCAAACTGATATTAGATCGTATGAATAGTGCTTGTAACACCTTTAAGATCTTTAATGTCAAGTGAGGCAGAAGTTCCATAAATTGAATTATTACTGTACTAAATGCTAAAATTTGAGCAAGCATTTTGTATGCAATGGAAATTTGGGGACTTGCTAATTATTCTTGGTTGGAAATTACCCATAATAAAATTTTAAGATATAAACTTGGTACGGCACTGTGGAGCATGCCTACCAATGAGACATGTTGGGAGAGAGCTCTGCTATCTGAGAGGTTTTAAACCAGAAAACAACCTATTCTTTTCAAAAATTTTTGAAAACTAAGTTCAGAGGTGAATTCTTTACATCGTGCTGCTCATTTCTATGTAACTTTTGTGATGGGGCATACAAACAGAGTTGCGGGAGGCGGCCAGAAAAATCCACCACCTACGGAGTCGCTGCCACCAGCTGTGCCACAACCACTGTTGGGGACGGAACCTCCCTGGAAGGCCTTACAGAGCAGGTAATTGACTCCAAAGTGGAGTCCATATTGACCAGATCTCAGGAGCAAGATGCCAAAATTGAGGTTGTCACACAAGTTGCTTCATCAGCTGAATCCATGGCCACTAAGGCACTCACTCGCTCCAGTAAATTGGCACAGGAAAATGCACAGATAAGGTATCATCTGGAGGTGGTGGAGAATGCACAGATGGCCACAAATGTTAGGATAGTGGGTCTCCCCGAAAGCTGTGAGGGGGATGGCCTGCTCAATTTCCTAGCTGGCTGGCTGCCACAGAGTTTACACCTGGAGGAATCTCTTGCTATATCCCCCCCGAGTAGCACTGGGGCTACAGGACTCACCTCGAACTGTTTTGTTGGTCACCTCTGGAGTGTCATCTTGAGACCTTATTTTGCAAGCTGCAAGAGGACTGGGACAGCTCAATTTCCAGGGAAAAAACATTTACTTATTTCCAGACTTATCTTTTGCTACACAAGCCAGATGGAAGAAATTTGACTGGGTGAGGACTAGGCTGAGATCTCTGGGCATAACACACTCACTATTGATGCCAGCATGACTCTGAATCCAATATGGAGGGCAAACCTTTCAGTTTACTGATCCTGAAGAAGCAGGAAGAAAAGCTGAGGCCATAAGCAGAGAATTTGTGCTTTTCTCAGCCCATGAGTCATCTGATTCTGAAGATGTGACCTGATCTGTGACTTAATTTCAAATGTGAATTTGTTTAGTAATACCTACAGGTTGGCTGCTAAGTGTAAGGTTTGTAAAATTTACAGTTCTGGTTTCCTTAGTTTGATAATGTCATCCTATCTTGAAGTTAGTTGATTAAGTTTGCTTAGCACTGCCACTTAGCCCAGTAGAGTGTATTGTTTCACACTAACTCAAATTGTACCTATATAGGCCAGTCTACTTCTGAGACTTACTTCGTGGGGGCAAGATATGATTGTTCCAGGTATAATTATATATAGAAGGATAGTCATTTAAAAAAAAGTTCAGAATTTTGATTTGCAGGCCTCCTGAGATGAGCAGAAATTTATTCCAGCATGATAGGGCCCTAAGCACTAATGGGTGGGTAATATGCCCTGAAGGCATGTTACCCACCCATGGAGCTCCACACCTGCAGACAGGTGCACACTGGCAGCATTCATGACTGCAGCCTCCTGTCCATGGCCTCAACCTCCCGGCGCACAGGACTCCATAGTGCAGCCTGGAGTGGAGTCATGGGTCTGGCCAGGCATCTAATTGGTTGCCTGGATTGGGCAGCTTAGTGAATCCCCTACACGGCAAAGCATGTGTTGGCAGCATGATCTGTGGATGTCTGATGGCTGGCGGCAGAGGGGGCAAGAGGAGATCAGTGTCACTAGCTATCCCTAGGGCATTACCATGCATGATTGGGGTCTGGGGGAAGGGGGCGACGATACCACAGGCATGGGGGAGGGGAGCACAGTCCTCCACAGGAACTGTGGGACACAGGGCACCAGGGATGCCAGATGTTGCTGCGGGGGGGTGTATGGGATCCGATTGGGAGTCCACAAGGATGGCTTGGGTTGCACCTGCCAGTACCATGTTCAGGGATGCTGTGCAAGGGGTGCCTCCAGACATATGGGGAGGAGGCTGTCGTGTAAGCATGGGGCTTTAAGAGTCTTATAGCAGTGTTCTCCCTGGCATACCCTGCATCACCTCCACACCTACTCCCTAAGGAAATCCAACCTTATCCTACTAGATGTTCCCAGGACACATACCATAGCTGGCCAAAGAGCTGTCTCATATGCCCTCCCAAACATTTGGAACCAACTACAAGCCATGCTGAAGCTAACCAGCATTGTATCAATTAACTCCTACAAAACACTAGCTATCTCTAAATTAAAAGACATATGTAGGTGCTACTAGGTCCCCAACGCCAAGTCAACTTCCTAGGTACCAACTGGCCCTCTACTTATTAAGCTAAAATGTGTTGCATAATTTAGGGCAAGGTTAAAGCTGGAATGTACTGCATATATAGCATAAGGACTTCTATTGTGTATACCTCTTGTATTATATATTTTTTTTCTTTGTTGTTCTACATTTTGTATCTCCTGTCTCAGAGGTGTAGCCAGGAATTTCTGAGCTGCACACCAAGTAGACTCACCCCGCTACCCGCCCCCCCTTAGGGTGAGCTACCCCCCCACACTGTCCACGCCCCCTCTCAGATGCTAGTGTCATTTTCTGTGCTGTATGCCAGCACACCATTCCACCACCAACAGGTGTCATACTAACAGACTGGCTTTTGGTTATAATACTGCATTGTGACAAGCCTCTTTACCAGATTGGCCAAGTTACAATGTTGCATTGTGACAAGCCTCTGTACCACATCAAGGTAGCCAGTCCCACAGAGGTCCATTCACGCTAGCCAGCCACCAGACTAGCTTTTAGTTACAATGTTGCATTGTGACAAGCCTCTGAACCAGATTGGCTTAGTTACAATGTTGCATTGTGACAAGCCTTTGCCATATCAAGGTAGCCAGTCCCACAGAGGTCCAGTCACACTAGTGTCTTAATCTTACACTATCCATTCACTATCCACCAACACAGAAGGCCAACATCCGAGCTCCCCACACCAGCTACTCAAAAGCCCCAAGTCACAGAACCCAAAAGGTTCATTACATTACCAGTTTAGATGTAAGCAAGATCCAAATACTCACCCAGTCCACACAACATGCATGCAAAATCAACCGCTGAAACATACCCACACTGGAGCAGAGTTACACCACTGCAGATAAGTACTTACCCACACAGCAGACTCCATCCACATTACAAAGAGGGTTGTGGTAAGCCAGATGGTGCTTTGGCTGGTGTTCAGATTTGTTCAGTTACATTAACTGAAACCATCGATCCCAAAAAAAGCCTCCTTCCAGGCATAGCATTGTGTGTGTACCTGCTCAGGTTCCAGACTGACTACATGCAAAATCCAAGACAGTTGGCACACCTTACAACCACAGTCATGCTCTTCACCCAAAGTAGCCCAAACCCACCACTGCAAGTGGCCACATACCCACAGCAGTGTTACAAGTCGTGCAAGTAACAGCTGAGCCCTAAGCCACACATTCATGCTCTTCTGCCCACTCACACCCAAAGTAGCCCAAACCCACCACTGCAAGTGGCCACATACCCACAGCAGTGTTACAAGTCATGCAAATAACAGCTGAGCCCTCAGCCACACATTCATGCTCTTCTGCCCACTCACACCCAAAGTAGCCCAAACCCACCACTGCAAGTGGCCACATACCCACAGCAGTGTTACAAGTAGTGCAAGTAACAGCTGAGCCCTCAGCCACACATTCATGCTCTTCTGCCCACTCACACCCAAAGTAGCCCAAACCCACCACTGCAAGTGGCCACATACCCACAGCAGTGTTACAAGTCGTGCAAGTAACAGCTGAGCCCCCAGCCACACATTCATGCTCTTCTGCCCACTCACACCCAAAGTAGCCCAAACCCACCACTGCAAGTGGCCACATACCCACAGCAGTGTTACAAGTCATGCAAGTAACAGCTGAGCCCTCAGCCACATATTCATGCTCTTCTGCCCACTCACATCCAAAGTAGCCCAAACCACCACTGCAGTGGCACATACCACAGCAGTGTTCCGTTACATGAATACTACACAATTTGTCAGGTAAACGTAACATTGCGCTCACTGTTATATGGAGGGTCTGGGTAGGCTAGATGATGCACTGGTTTTGTTACCTTAACCAAAAGCATTTGCACCAAATGGCCCAATACCATGCAGTAAGTGTTCAAAGTCATCCTGTTGGCTTATTTGAGAAGCGTCTGTCCTGGCATGGGTCAAAGTCTTTGAGCACCTGTTCCACATCAATTTCCATGTCTCTGTGTATATGTAAGAGAATGAGTCCTGTCAGGCATTGTTCCCCCATGCTGTTTCTGAGCCAGGTCTTCAGCCTCCTCAAGGCACTGAAGGATCTCTCTGCACTTGCCATGCTGACTGGCATTGTTGCCAAGACTGATATCACTGCATTAACATTTGGGTAGAGATCTGCATTCACATCCTCTAATGTCACGAGAATGGTCGCTGGAAGGTCTGCCACAGGAACATCGACCCACTTTTCTTTCCATCTTTCCAGCTCCACCTTAAGCTCTTCCAGGCTGCCCAGGTCAGTCTTGTAGGCACTGTACACTGCTGCTATTTTGTCCTCCTGTAGCAAATGCAGTTTGCGTGGTAGAAGATACTGCCCAAGGAACCGTGGTCGGCACTCTATAAGTTTATCCTGCAATTCCGAAATGACATGATCTAGGAAAGGAATGAAAATGTTGTCTCTGAAGTAGTCTTGAGGGCTTGCAGCACTGATGTTGCTTCTCTGTGTTTGCCGACCACATATGCGAGGTACCCCTCCTGAATGAATGCAGCCTCTGCTAGAGTCAGGATACTCCGATACAGTTCTGCAAAGTGGCTTTCTGACCTGTCCCGCATTTTCTTCAATACCTGCACAAGGTTGGAGGCCTCTTGTGTTGCTTTTAGGAGGTCAGTGTTGACACGCTGCAGATACAGATGAAGAGGTTTCATTTGGGACAAAACATAATCAACGGAATGAAGAGTCACAAGGAAGTCGAATCGCTGGATGCAGAGCAGCAATCTGCTCGCTTCATTGTCAAACTCTGCAATTTTCTCAAGTGAACTTGCTACTACCAAAAATTTCACTTTTAACCTTGATAGAGAATCTGCCTGACTCATCCACCTGGTGTTTCCAGCTGCAGGAATAGTGTACGTATGATCTTCTGGCTCATCATCATAGTCGGATGGCAAGTTGTTGAATTCTTTGAGTTCTGCCTGAAAGATGTTACTGCGGTTGTAGGACGACTTTAGTATAGAGATGATCTTTTTCGTGGTATCAAACATATTGGAAACTTGTCGCAAGGAACATGAATGAACTATAGCTGTGTTGAGGCCATGGGCCTTGCAAACTGTATACACTGCTTCAGGGACAACCACTGAGATGTGTGCTTGCACCCCATTGAATTTTCCACTCATGTTACTCCCCTTGTCATACCCATGGCCACGCATTAGTTTTGTGTCGATGCCCCAAGCCTTTAAACGCCGCAAGAATAGTTCTGCTAAACCATGGCCAGTTGTATCCATACCTTCAGTGAACTCACTAAATCTTCAATGGAGTTCAATTGTGCCTGAAAGGTCCCATGTACATAGCTTAACCGATAAAGAAATCTGCTCCTTGGTTGACACATCTGTTGTTCCATCTGCTATCAAGCTGAACCATTTTGCCTCCTTTATATTGCTTAGTATTTTTCACTGCATTTGCTGACCCATCAATTGAATTAGTTCATTCTGAATCTGTGGGGATGTGTATAGTGCATTCCTTGGAGCCGCCTGTAGGTGTTCTTGCAGACTGGAATCTACTTCAGACAACAACAACATGCAACAAGCCATGGAAATTTCCGGTATCATCATACTTACCCTGAAGAGCAACGTTGTGTCTCCCACAATAGAGAATGATCTTGACAATTCTGCGTAGAAAGTGAAGAGTATTCTCAGTCACCTTGTTGTTGTGCTCCAGCAGACAGTGGCTTGCTGTTTTCATCTTCCCAGCACAGACAGAGAGAAACCCATCCGCTCTCGGACAGCATTTCCATGGTCCTTAGACTTGCTATGCTTCTCCAGAGTCTTCTTTGTGTTGGACCAGTCCCTCATTGGTGCCGCTACCAGAAGGGTGCTAGTACAGGAACTGTTGAACACGGCATGGACTACAGAACACGCCATCCAATACCTTCAATACCGAGTAAATTTGAAGTCATGCAACACGTGAGCATTGAAACGCCTGTAACGCTGGCTCTGACCATCTGGACCCATCAGACGACCGGGAAACTGAAATCCTGGAGGTGGTTGCCACTGGTTTTCAAGAATTTCCTTCCTCTGAGCATCCGTGAGATGGGAGCGATTCATACAGCCAATGTCCTTAGTATTTTACGGATGCACATCTGGTTCCTGGGAAATGCTTGGAATCTGGACTGCTTCAAAAGTAGTTGCTTCTTCCACTGTCTCCATTAACTGGGAGTTGACACCAGCTTCCTGCAGATCTTCCATAGTCTCCATTAACTGGGAGTCGACATTGGCTTCCTGGAGAACACCCTCTGTGGCCGAGTCTCCTCGAATTTCACCAGCAACCTGTTCTTGTACAATCACCCATGCACAGTAATTGGATGGGCAAGTCTCCTCCACACCACTTCCAGGCTGCGTCTCTGTGTTGTGGACCCTGCAAACACAAAGGTCTGCAGTTAGCTAAACTGTTTACCTATCTACCTATCAAATATTATGTTTACTCTGTATTTTATGGCAGGATTTCTACCCAGAGCTAGCTGAAGGCCAGAGTGAGGAAGGACTGCATAAGCCTGACATTTGTGCCGCTTCTCTATTCTGGCCTGTTTAGTTTTGTGCACCTGTGCTCCAGAAGGTTGTTTTCTTTTGCCTGCCTCCATTCTGGAAACAGAAAACAGTTTAACCCCTGCACTATAAGTGGAAGAGGGGACAGTATGGAAGTAGGATAAAGGAATAAGGGAATGGAGCGCCATGAGGCAAGTGAAATATGGACAGATACCTTACCATAATGCAGCAGCTGGTACAGTCAAGAAATCTTAGTAAGTCTCAATATCTAGCAGTTGCCTGGAAACTACTGATGCTTCTGCCTCTGCCCGCAAATCAAACGCTGTGACTGTTGATCTCAGTAACTTGCAGGGTTAATGCTGCTGCCACCCACCTGTCCCCGAGTAACCACGCTGCTTACCTGTTACGGCTGCCACTCCTCAATTGAAACACAAAAACAAAACACCTCATTTGACAGCCCGTGGGATTGCATACAACAAAATTCACATCAAATTATGCTGTTTCAATGTATGCAATACATAAATGTCTAGGGCCAAGGGTAAAGTACACAATCCCAGTATCTACCACCTTATCACAAGCAAGACTGCTCCAATTATCAAACTGTGGAACCAGGTAGCATTCAGAGGAAATGTTCAGAGAAATAACTGGTCCTAATACAACATCCCTCGGAATTATTTACATCGAAATGCCGAACAAAAAACAGTGCTTGCAGTCATAGTGTCTGATGATTTGCTAACAAATGGGCATCACGTCCAAAGGTCCCGCACTATGCAAAACTAAGGCTTGGCGAAACAGACCTACACAATGTGGTAGAGGATTTTTGGAAGTGGCACTTTACAGGACAGTGTAGGTTAGCTTATAGGATGTATGTGGAGACAAAGTTTTAACCGACAGTCATGTTTGTGGAAATAATGCAAGATCAGGTACCTCACAACAGCAGTTAAATGCATAATGCACCAGCATTTGGACACATTTTGTTTGGACTGATGACATACAGCTGTTGAGGTCTGTCTCACAGAGCCTTTGTGAGGTGAATTGTGAATACAGTATTTATAATTTGTGCTGCAGGCCAAGAGACCATATCATTTTACCCATTTACTGTATATTGGTATGAAGATAATTATATACTCTGGTCACCCAGCATCAGATTCAGTTTGCTTGCCAAGCTAAATTTATCTACAGTACTGTTCTGTTGGGATGTTAAAACAAAACAGAGACAGAGTCAGGGCACACGCTTAAAAAAAGCATTCAGTAAAACAAATCCTTGACTACACAGTAGGCTACAAACTTAATCAGATGCTAGGCAACCAATTGCTAATGTATTTTTACACTAAGCAGAAAATAATGCTCTTCACTGAGTTGCTAGGCAACTGATTGTACCATTTTATAGTTTCACTGCTGCAGTCTGATACAAAATGAGAAAGTGAGTAACAGTATAAAAGTCAATGGCCACTATTTTGATCTGTTAATAGCCATGCAGAAATTACCTTAGGTTGTCCGATTCTGGTATCAATTCTGCCTAAATACTAGTCATAACCTGGTAAGACTGAGCTGTCAATGGGTACATACAACTGTGCAAGAGCTTGGTGAGCTTCACATTCCTGAATGACCCAGCAGCACACTGCCATTTTGTTTTTACAATTTTCCAACATACACTAACCAAATACTGGCCAAGTAAAGGTGTAGAGCCCAGTGAGTTCATCCAGAGGTTTTCTGATTCCCCAAGTCTTTCTAGTTTAGTTCATGCAGTCTGTGCGCATCAGAATCCCTCTTAGTGAGCAAACTGGCTCTGCACTTTTGCTCAGCCAGATTCTCTATATACGTAATTTGTACCTGTGTGGCACGCATCAAATCAAAGCTATCATTGATCTCATAATCTCTTATAGATCTCCCAGAAGAGAAGATTAGTTTGTGGTCTGCAGTCTAGTAGATCAACATTCAGGAAAGAGACCTCCTGCCATAAAGAAGTTGCTACGGTCCCCTCATTATCATAAACAATGTTATGCATTTTGTGACAGCAATAATAAAGTGTTTAATTAAATGCAATGGTGTCTCCTTTCTGTCTCCTTATAGTCCATATGTGCATATTACACCAAATTATGCCACCGATTGCAGCTCTCATTCCGGAATGAACAGTCATAATGGTAAACACCTAAAGTACTTTAATAGCAGAACCAGTGATGGTGTGATAAATCTTTGCTCTGTGTGGGGCACTCCACCCCCCCACACCCCCCAGGTCCAAACAGTAATAAAGTTCTCTCCTTACAAGGGGAATGTAAGTATTATGATAACAATCGCAGCGGTAAACAACTAAAGTAGTTTAATAGCAGAACCAGTGACGTACCATTGATTAGAAAATGGGCTTTTTATTTCCTGGCATCTGATTGGCTACTACCCTTGCCAGGGGGGTACATTAACTTTCAATAGATGCCCAGGGAATAAAAAGTACCAGTCTATAGAGACATCTCACCCACCAAAGTAGCGAAGTGCCCACCCTGCTTCCTAATTGGCTAAAACCAGTTACTTTCAATTTAAAATCACCACCATTTTTTTGTCTCGCTTAGCAAGATAGAGAGAGGATTGCTCCAAAGCTCCATAGTTACTTGGAACGCTTCATACCCTATCCCCTCAAAGCTGCCTGCTGTACATGTAAAAAAAAAAAATAACAAAGAAAGAAACACGACCCACAATTTATTTTTCCTCACAGCTGCAGTCATTTACAAAGATGGCAGCACTCTCCTGACTGCACTCTCACGCTCTCTACCAATCTCTCCCCCTCTAAAACTGTTTCCCCGCTGTCCACTAACTCTGTTGTCCAGCTGTCAGTTTCAGATTTAAATAAAATTCTTCCCAATCCTTCAACCAACTGCTACAATGCTCACCTGATTCATAATTCCTGTCCAGAACACAATAATTGATTTCTCACAGCAGAGCCACAATCATTTACAAAACAGTGCTCTCACTGTCTGTTGCAATCTCTCCCCTTCTAAAACCATTCCCCCCTGCTGTCCCCTAATGCTGGAATCATTCGGCAGTTCGAGATTTAAAATCTTTTTGCTATATGTAAACAGCTGCATCATGCTAACCTCTCACCGCAGCGGCAGCCACAGTAACATGCCAATCCTAAAGGGCAACGACGCTGTCCCGGTCCACAACATCTCTGCCTTAAAAGTCCCAAAAACAACATAAAAAAAAAAAACCTTGTCATGTCTCACCTCCTTACTTGCAAACCTATCTAAAAGTGTGTGTGTGTGTGTGTGTGTGTGTGCGCGCGCATGCATGTGCGGGGCATGACCTGAAAAAGCAACTACTACACATCCCTCTACTGGCTAATACAGTAGATACAGGGACTACTTTAATAAAAAGAAAAATACATTTGTAGTCAATCTTTATAGATTAGGATTTTCTTCTAATTCTATAAAAAAATGGCACATGTAGCCCATTTTCTAAGTGCAATAATGCCCTCCAGGGTGGGCGGTATGGGCAATACTGCCCACCCTGTCGGGTATTATTGCTTGCTTAACGCATTAAGGTACACAGCGGAACACAGAAATACAATTCGCTCCTTTTGTCAGAAATATAATAACTACAGTCTATTCTGTGGGGGCACTCCCCCCCCCCGGGTACACAGAAACTGCAAATAAACAGCAACCAACTGCTTAGCAGCACTTGAACTTGGCATTTGAAATCTCATCTCTATTCTGTCCCCATAACTTCAACAGCAATGTTAACTGTCTGATTTATATCAATTAATAGGCACAAATAGGCAACATTAACATTTCAAGAGCGGGGTGGGCTACTCTAGTCCCTACACTATACTGCAGATTACACATCATCATTATCCCCAACAAAGCAGTGCACAGGAAAAAAAATTGGTCTTACCTTTGGTCAGTCACTCTTCTGCGCAGTTTACTTCAGATCTCACTGGTACCTGCAACAAACCAATGTTATTTTTGGTTACTTTTCAGTGTGATACTGAAGGATTTCGGCCAGTTGCGCAAGTAAGCAAGAAAGTATTAGGGTAAGAGGCTTGCATCTAAAGTGACGCCACTCTGTCACGCCTATGCCAGAGTTACCGAATAGTCATATAATACAGTATAGTTCATAGATAGTCATATAATAATTTAATGTAATTTATCAAAAGTCTAGGATTACAAATACCTTTGAGCCTCGACTCTTTTACAGAGGTTCCACGTCAGAGAAATACAAATTATGGGGAACATCAAGACAGGCATTACAACAATGTGGACATTGCAAACAGAGTACAGATTAATACAATTCAAAGGTAGCATTGTAACAAGGCAGCCAGCAGCATTTGTCAGAGAAAAACAGATAAGAAGTGCCAGAGTCATAGGGAGAGGGGGGAGGAAATGTAGGGAGGGGGAGGGTGAAAAGTGCAGCACTGAGTATACCAAGATGTGAGGGTAGAATTGAGTGGGGGGCCACCAGCAGGAAGTTAGTGGAGAAACAAGGTTAAGTTGGGCAGTCACAGGAGCTGTTGGTAGTGAGATAGTCCCGGAGCCTAGTTTTAAACATACCAATAGTTGGGGGAGAGGAGATGGTGGGGCTGAGGCCATTGAACCAGAGTGGCGCTCGATAAGCAAAAGAGCGTTGTCCCTGTAAAGTGCGACAGTGGGGGACTTTCAGTAGCTGTAGCGTGGATCTCCTAAGGCACCATTTGTTAATTCAGTGTTGTAACAGAGTTGAGACCTCAGAAGGTGCAAGGCCAAGTTAGATTTTTTTCACCATGGAGCGCTGAGAAACTTTATGCGGTTTGATATTTGGAGCCAGCCGGTCTGAGTGTACCGGTCACATAGTTAGTTATAGTAATGTACAATACAGTGTGTGTAAAGTAACACATTGGACCCGGGGTGTGTGTGTGTGTGTGGGGGGGGGGGTGACCAAGCATTACTTTGCACTTCTTTGCATTGAATCTAAGCTGCCATACTTTTGACCATTCCTCCATAAATATAGGTGGGTGTGAAAGAGGGAATCATTGTTCATGCCTACAAGCTCCACAGGTGTACAGAAAATAGGTTGAGGGGACTTTCCCTTTAAATTGTATTCCCCACCCTACAACCCTCTGGCCCTCACCTCCCTTCCCTGAGCATCCCAAACAAATCAGCCTACCTGTAAAAAAGGAAAATGGTACCACACTGCAGAGTCATTCTCTCTGCATGGATCCCCATCCGAATGAATGCATGCATGAATACAGAAATCCTCGATAACAGTATCACCTGATTTTGCTGAGTCAATCAGGTGATATTATTATCGAGGATTTCTGTATTCATGCATTCATTTATGCATTCATTCATTCATTCATTCGGGAATGTTGAGGTTGAGTACTACTATGAGTTGGAAAAGTTAGGGAGGTGATAGTCAATGGAGGATTTTAAAGACAAGAGAGATCTCTTAATGTAGTTCCTGAACTAGATGGTGGGCCAGGGAAGATCTCAGAGGATAGGGGCTTTCAAAGGCAAAGCATACAAAAGAAAGAAAAATATCTGATACTATAAGAGAGCTGAGGTGTATGTGTGTAATGTCATTAGAGATAGTAAGCTGGATTTTCAGTAGGGTCAAAAGGTGGGCACACATGCATGCCACACCTACATCTGTCAATGTTTACTGCACCTGCCTGAGCATCCACCTCATTGTGTCCAAGCAGAACTGCTGAGATTTTTGAAAGATGTGTCCATTTGCAAACAGTCATGATTTGTGGCAGAAAATGGGTGTAAATGTGATCTGCATCATATTTTGATAAACTGTTTCTCTTTAGTGCAAAATTTGGATGCAAATGGTGTAACAGTTTAGATGGATTTGTCTTTTGAAAATAGCAGCAGGCAGTAATCATTTTGAAAATAGTGGTGGGCAGATCTCAGGTGGATCCTTTTGAAAATAGCAGTAGGCATATCTATGATGGATCCTTTTGGCAATAGTTGCTGGGCAGATCTCATGTGGATCCTGTTGAAAATGGTGGTGGGCAGATCTCTGGTGGACCTTTCAGAAAATAATGGTGGGCATATCTCGATGGATCCTTTTGAAAATATTACTTGCAAAATGTATTTTAAAAAGATTAAATTAACACAGAACTTGTTTACATAAGCCAAACCCTTGCTTGCAGTTACTAGGATTATTAAATGTGGGCAAGAATCCTGTAAAGATTACAAATGAATGGCAGTGAGAGATAAGTTAGGCCCTTGACTTGCTGGAGCATGAGCATGGACACAGACAGCAGTGAAATATGGGAGAGGGAGCAAAGTGGTAAATCAACGCAGGCACGCAGCAAAAGCAGCACTGTCGGCAAATAGCAATAAAATGAAATGTAACAATCCGGTCCCGATTGAGCGCTTTTCATGTAAAAATTGAAATGGAGGGGGGGGCAGTAGACAAGTCTAAGACAAGACAACCAAGCACAGCAAAGCACTAACAGTTTACAAGTTCAGACAATGAAATGCAACCGGTCCCGACTGAGCGCTTTTCATGTAAAATTGAATGGAGGGGGCAGTAGACAAGTCTAAGACAAGACAACCAAGCACAGCAAAGCACTAACAGTTTTCAAGTTCAGACAATGAAATGCAACCTGGTCCCGACTGAGTACTTATCATGTAAAAATTGCAATGGGGGGGGGCAGTAGACAAGTCTAAGACAGGACAACCAAGCACAGCAAAGCACTAACAGTTTACAAGTTCAGACAGTTTACTACAGTTTACTACCCCCCCCAATCGTGGATTCGCTCAGTGGGTGACTCAGACTGTCACTGACATACCTGGTAACCTGGGCTTGGGGACGGGTCACAGAGTGTGGGAGGAGGTGCCTCAGTGGCTTCAAGGGCGTAGTTAACAGGACAGTCTGTGGAGTCCCCTCAGCTGTAGAACATTCACCGACCAACACGCCAACCGAACCGCCAAGTCCCTCGAGTCTCGCTCTCTAAAGTCACGCATAGTTGCTGCCGCAGTACTAATGAATTCTTCGGTAGGGTACGTCAGACCTCGCACTCACACTTGAAAACTGAGTTCTCCGGCTCCGAATCCTGGCAAGGTAAATTTCTCGCTCGTCTCTCTCTCTCTCTCTCTCTCTCTCTCTCTCTCTCTCTCTCTCGCTCCAAAGTCCCGACGATGCAATGCAAGGCTGGATTCTGGTAAGTAAAAGTGGAGCACTGCTTTTCGGCATTTAAAGAGCCCGCCTGCCTGACTGACATGCCCCTTATGCAGTACAACCATGCCTCCTTTCTCTTGGCAGCGGACCTGATTGAGAGCCCCCCTCCTTCCCCCCCCTTAAAATGTTGGGAACTTGGGACAAAGAGTGGCCAGGAAAGCCCGCAAAAAAAACAATTAACTAGGAGTGCACAGAGAAACCAGCTCGCTCTCCTCCTGCTACCCCTGCTGATTGCTGCAACACACCATGGCATGTCAGGCATATCGGTAGCTACGCCCTTGTCCTGTCTATGTAATTGCACACTGTATGTGTATGTGCCTCTCCTTGTGAATGAGCTTGCTCAATGGAGTCTTTCCTGCAATAAACTTGAACTTGAACTTGAACACCCATGGCCAGCACTGTGTGCCTTTGTGCATGGTACATAGTGCTGGCATGCCCTCAGCCTGCCCCGGAATGGTGCAATCTGCGGGCAGGGAGGATCAGGTGCAATGGTCCTGCACCCCCCCCATGGAGCATCTGCTACATGGGGTGCAGTGGGTATGAAGTAGCTATGTGACCCAGATACGTGCATGTAGCCACTCCACCCAGATCATGCATAGGGCCCTACGTATGTAATGGATTTAACATTTTTAGAGGGGATCACATCAACACAGGCTGTTGAATTTAAAACATGTTTCTTTTTTACTTTTTTTTTTTTTTCCAGGAGAGATGCTCTAAGCTGAAAGCTTGTTTACAGATGTGACCTGGGAGCACAAGGAAGTTAAATTAAGAAAACCAAAGCAATGATGTTCACAACCCAAAACTCCACCAACACATCCTCTTCAATCAGTCTCCCCCAGATATGCACTATACTCCTCTACAGATTAAAACCCTTCCTTAATAGAGATTCAAAGATGAGATTAGTCCAGGCCATCTTTCTATCAGTCATTGACTACTCAGACTTCCTCTATAGTCACTGCCCCACTCCCTACCTTCAAAAGTTGGATACCTTATACCATAGAGCAATAAGGTTCATTACAGACCTGCCATATAATACTCACCATTGTTCTCTCTATGATGCAGTTGGATGGGTTTCCCTTCATGTCAGGAGGAGCAGAAATGCAGCTCTATGGATCTACAGAGCTTTATCAAAAAAACTCCCATGATATATCCTGGACTGCTTCAACCTGACCACTCCCAGCTCCTATGCCCTAAGAAGGAACAATATCATCCTGCTCAAATTGCCCAAAGTCAACACCAAAATAGGGAGGGCAGCAATCAGCTATTCCCTAGCCATAGCATGGAACACCCTACAAAACTCACTAAAACTGTCCATTATCATTCCATTTAAATCCTTCAAACAGCACTGTACAGCCTTCTTCACAGAGAAATGCAGTTGCTACTGCTAGAGATAGAATAGTCATCCCACAAAACCATATTCCAATCACATATGGCATATTCCTTCCAGCCAGACACCGCCAGTATATGGCACCCGATATTCCCTTCACCATCCTTGTACTCATTATGTGAGTGACTGTCATGGCCCTCATTGTGATATATATGTACTGTACATATTGTAGATGTTAGTTTAACTTTCTCTTGCCAAGCTTTAACATGTGAATTCTCTGTATATTATTGTGTTATAAATAACATTTTCTTTTTTCTGTATGTATAACTGTCTCATAAGTATGTGATGTAATTGCTGTGCACCAACTCGAACCTTGACCTTATCAGGTCCATCTTGTAAATGAGCCTTGCTCAATGATGATCGCCTGAATAAATAAAGATTTGATTGATTGATTGATTGATTAAATGACTTTCTCAGGGTCACACAGTATGCAAGTGGGGGCTGTGGGATTTAAACCAAGGTCTTTTGCTTCTAATACTGGACTTGACCACCCATAGTCCTGTACTGTGCATCTTATTTTGGACATTAATGTTGGACTTAAGCTATGATATACCCTCTAATCCTAGATTATGAAGACTTCTATTATACTGCTACATCGAATGTATCATCTATACCTGTCTGTGATCTCTTGCATGAGATGTTTATATAATATTGTTTTTATTACAAAGGCAATAAAATATAATTAAAAAAAGGATATATACTTGGTATACCCAATTCTGTTCCTGCAGAAATTGCCAGAGCAGAACTGGGTCAACTTTCATAATCTTCCTTAATCAGTGAGAGAAGTCTTAATTTTGTATTGGGCCTCTTTTCTGACCCTGAAATATGACTACCAAGACTACGCTTGGAAAAACAAATTAATTACCCTCATCACAGGTTTCAATGTCCTACAATTAGACTAATCAAGGATCAACTTTTTCCAGTTGGTTTAGCTTACCTCCTACATGAAATACATACTCATTCAAAAGAAGAAATAACCATCATACTTAAAATTAGAATATGAGATGTCACCTTATCCCAAGATTTCATTAGAATATCAACATTAAAGTGTTCCCTGGTATAACAAAATTAAATTTTGTTATGGTTTGGAACCATACTTAAAACGGTTAGCTGATCCTAGTGAACTCAAAATATTTACCTTATATAGAATGGAATTATATGAGGCAAACTGTATATATTTTAAACAATGAAGACCTGAATATAATTCTCCCTATTGTAAATGTGGGAATGATTACAAAGATGACCTGAAGCATATGCCCTCCCTTTATGCAACAGCGAGACCACTGGCTTGGCCCTATCTTTACGAGTATAGAGTCATGATCTAATTAAATAATCTTTATGCTATATAATTCACATAATTTTATATCGTCTTTCACAGTTTCTAAGGAAGATAAAAGCAAGGCCCTTTTTACCTTAGTCCAAATAGCTTAATCTGTAAATATGATGATAGCTCAATGTTTACTGTGTTTTATTCTCAGATTACTTCGTCTGTTTTGAAATCTTGAGATTCTTAGTTATTTGTTTAGAATTATGTTATCAATGAGATTAACAAGCTGTTATTTGGTCTTTAATATAATGTAATATGTTATGACTAATCCTTGCTTATTAAAGTTTGATCAAGGCTGTTACTGATGAACAGTCCATGGGTCAACTTTTTACGGTCCATTTCGGGACCATATTTCTTGGATTGGATAAGAGATTACATGCTGTAATACTCCTCTTGGGGGTGTAGGTAACCAGACCCAAAACCATGGGAGCCCTGTTTAAGTTCACATACTGTTGAATTAGATAAGGTGCTCACCCCTGGATTCTTTCTAATATATAGATTAGAATCATCAGATTCATATAATGTTAAAGTGATTAGCATGTGCAGTAGCTATGCTAAAAAAGTCCAGCTATATTTTATTGCTGTTATAAATTTGTGCTTCACATTTTTAAGTGTTTTTGTATTGTTCTTTTGTGCAGTACCCACAGTCCAATTGGAGATAGGTGCTATATAAATAAAATATTGATTGATTGATTGATAATGAAACTTTATTTGTCTGGTTTAGGTAATACAGTGTGAGAACTAGTAGCTGGAATGTATATTTAAACAAATTATACTTTGTAGATGCAATCTTTTTAATGTTTTAAATGTTTTTACATATGTAATGACTTTGTAAGTCAAACTAATGTAGAGAATAAAAACAACAAATATGTTGCAGGTGGTACCTTTTATTGGGCTAACAAAATTATTTCTAAGACTAGCTTTCAAGAGATAAAACCCTCTTGCTCAGGTCAAACACAGTAAACATTGACCTGAGGAAGAGGGTTTTATCTCTCGAAAGCAAGTCTTACAAATAATTTTGATACTCCAATAAACGGTATCACCTGCAACATATTTGTTGTTTTTTTTCTCTACATTGTTAACTGGACTAACATGGCCACCACATTTCTTTTAAGTTAAACTAATAAACTGAACTGAACTGAACTGTTTCTGGGGGTCCCCTCTCCTCAGTGAAAACTGCATGCCTTGGCATGTTCATTCGTTAAGAATCCAGTTGGGAATGTGACAGAGTGTTTCCGAAGGCCCCCTCTCCTCACTGAAAGCTGCATCCCCCTGGAATGCTAATTTATTAAGTCTTCAGCTAGCAATGTGACAAAGTGTTTCCAAGGGCCCTCTCTCCTCACTGAAAGCTGCATCCCCTGACATACTGATTCATTAAGTATTCAAATGGGAATGTGACAGAGTGTTTCCAAGGGCCTTCTCTCCTCAGCTAAGAATAGCACAGAGCGTTTCCAAGAGCCTCCTCTCCACTGCCACCCATATTCCATTGGGAATGTCACAGAGTGTTCCAAAGAGCCCCTGCTCTTCAGTGAGATGAGGAAGTGTCCCTTACTATACAGGTCAAGCGCACTCATTGTAACTCACTTAGTGACTGTGTCCTTCATTTCAAGTGACAAAAGGTTTTGAGGTATGCATCTTCCCTCAGTTGAAGCTGTATCCCATGGGTTGCTGAATCATCAGTATTCAGTTGTTAAAAAATGCACAGAATGTTTCTAAAGGACTCCCCCTCCACCAACCCAGGTATTTAGTTGAGGATGGCACAGAGTTTTTCAAATGGCCCATTCTCCTCCTACATCAAGACACTATTACAAAGTGTGTAATAGAGTGCTTACTGACCTAGATCACTTAATACTCAGTGTGCCTCTGCACTGCTGTCCCCACACCATGCCTGAGAGTGACACATACTCATGGAAACAATCCTAAAGAAGAGGCTGGTGACCTTCTTGGAGGACATCTGTCTCCAGGACGGTCATCAACATGGGTTTGTCACTGGCAGATCCTGCCAGACAAATCTAATTGAGTATTCCAACTGGGTGACCAGAGAGCTGGAAAGGGGCCACGTGGTGGATGTCCAGTATTTGGACTTCAGCAAGGCCTTTGATTCCATGCCGAATGGGAGGCTGGGGGGAAGCTGGAACACACAGGGGTAGAAACAAAAATGGTCAATTTGATCATCAACTGGCTGAATGGAAGGTAGCAGAGGGTGGTGGGGGGGGAGCTATCATCACCAAGGGAAGTGACAAGCAGGGTGCCACAGGGATCGGTACTGGGACCAGTGTTGTTTGGGATATTCATAGCTGATATCTCACATGGGGTCTGGAGTAGGATCAGTCTGTTCGAAGATGATACAAAGATGGGAGCTGTGGTAGATGACATCGAAGGCTGGAAGGGGCTGTAAGAGGACCTGAACAAATTGCAGGAGTGGTCAATAACATGGCAGCTGGGGTTCAACACCATGAAGTGCAAAGTACTGCACTTCAGAGGTAGAAAACAGGGAAGGAGCTATCAGCTGGAGGGGGGTACAGCTGGAAAGTAATGAGGAGGACAAGCATCTGGGGGTGATTTATAATGGGCAGCATGAACAACTTGGCTTAGTGCAGGAAGGTGGTGGCAAAGGCCAATAGGATGATAGGGTGTATAGCGAGGAGAATCTCCTCCAGGAATAAGGAGGCAATCCTTCCCCTGCACAGGCCTCTGGTCAGGCCTCACCTGGAGTACTGCTTGCAGTACTGGCACCCTTTCCAGAAGATGGACATCAAGTTGTTGGAGTGGGTGCAATGTAGGGTGACCAAGATGATCCAAGGATTTGAGGGAAACCCTATAAGGGGAGATTAGCTGAGCTGAACATGTACTCCCTGGAGGAGAAGAGGGGTAGAGGGGGATATGACTTGAAGCATGTAACTACCTCAAGGGATAAATAAGGTTAAAACAAAAGAGATTTTACAGCTTAGAAGAGGGCCGGATATGAGAGGGCATCAGTTGAGGTTGGAGGAGGGAAGATTTAGGAGGGAAATCAGGAGACATTTTTTCACAGAAAGGGTGGTGGACAAGTGGAATGCTCTGCCAGAGGGGGTGGTATCCTGTAGAATGGTGGGTGGCTTTAAGAGGGGTTGGTCAGGGTGAGGGGGGATGGTGAAGAGAGGTGGGAGGGTGGGGCAGCTGTAGTTGAGGGACTAGCTGTATATTTGAGCAGACTTGATAGACCATAAGGCCTGCTTCTGCTGGCATTTTCATATGTTCATATGTTTGTACAGTATAAACACTGAATAATAACATCTGCAGGTCACTGCAAGAACTTTTGTGCTTGAAAAAGTCTGATATCAGAACAAAATGAAAACAAAAGACATGACACAAAATATTTCTGAATGGTGATGGCTACCACTGTATTTATTTAGCTGCAACACCCTTTTGCGCTACTGAATGTTGCACTTCTTTCCTGCTTCTCTGGCTCATTTTCCTTTAGTTGAGTGTCTCCTCACAGCCATTTTATATATTCAGATTTATAATATTGTGAGGAAAAAAATGTAATGGCCTGCCACAAGGATCAGTGCTGGAACCAGTCCTCTTTAATGTCTTTATTAGTGACACTGCAGATGGGTTAGGAAGGAAGGTATGCCTCTTTGCAGATGACACTAAAATCTGTAACAGGGTAGATATTTTTGGGGGTGTGTGTGTGGAAAAAATGAATAGAGATCTAAAAAAACTAAAGTAGTGGTCAAGGATGTAGCAGCTGGGTTTGAACGCAAAGAAGTGCAAAATCATGGACTTGGGGCTCAAAAACCCAGGGCTGGAGTACAAAATAGGGGGTGGTATTAACCACCACCAAACAGGAAAGGGACCTGGGTGTAATCATGTGCAATGATCTAAAGGTGACCAGACAATGTGACGAGGCAGTGGGGAGATCTAGTGGGATGCTAGGGTGGAACAGGGAGGGGTAGGAGGAAGTAGGCTGTTGGTTAACTAGGACCTGCAGCTTATCCAATACAGTAGGTAGGGAAATGGGCAGACTGAGTAGGCCAAGCAGTCATTATCTGCCATTAAAGTCTATGATTCAATGTTTCTATGTATCACCAAAAGAAAGAGAGAGGTGGTGTTACCACTGTATAGATCACGGGTCAAACCTCACCTAAGGTACTGTATCCAGTTCTGGAGACCACATCTCTGGAAGGACATAGACAGGGTAGAGGCAGTCCAGAGGAGGGAAACTAAAATGGTGCAGAGTCTGCATCACAAGTCCTATGAGGAGATACTGAAGGATCTCAATAAATACACCCTGGAGGAAAGAAGGGTCAGGGGGGATTTGACAGAAATATTCAGATACCTCATGGGTATAAATAAGGATCAAGAGGGAAGCATTTTTCAGAAAAAAAAGATGCTCATGAACAAGTGTATATGCTATGGAGCTGGAAAGGGAAGACTCAGGGGGATGTGAGGAAGTACTTCTTCACTGAAAGAGTGGTGGATGCCTGGAACAGCCTCCCAGTGGAGGTGGTGTGGGCACAAATGGTAATGGGTTTCAAGAATGCATGGGGTAGGTATAAGGGGACATTAGAGGTAGGGAAGGGGAGGTAAAGCTGGAGATCAAGTAGGGTCTGTGGTATTACAGTAGGTAAGGAAAATGGGCAGACTAGGTGGGCCGAGCAGTCTTTTTCTGTCATCACTATTTATGTTTCTATGTAAGGAAACCCTGCAGTATAGCTAAATAACAGCAGCAAACAACACCTCTACTGAGGAATTAGCACTGTGACCTAAATAAAACAGTTTACTGAGCTTATAATAGTCAACAGTTAAACCACAAATATAAGTTTGTTTTTTAACATGATGGGGATTAACAAGACACATATAATGGGTAATTAACAAGTTAATGGAAGTGACAGAGCACCATCACTTTAAAGAACCAAACAAAATAACTATAGAATTTGAAACATAGAAACATAGAATTTGACAGCAGATAAGGATCGCTTGGCCCACCCAGTCTGCCCATTTCCCTGCCTACTGGATAAGCTGCAGATCCTAGTTAACCAGCAGCCTACTTCTTCCTACCCCCACCCCCTAGAATTGCCTTATGACTGTCCCATGCATGCTTGAATTCCACCACTGTTTTTGACTCCACTACCTCCTCCGAAGGCCGCTCCATGCATCCACAACCCTCTCTGTGAAAAAATACTTCTTAAATTACCTCTGAACCACCCCCTCTATCTTCAAATTGTGCCCCTTGTTCTTGCTCACCTCTTTTTGAAAGATGCTACCTCTTGGACTTTGTTGATTCCTTGAGGTACTTGAAAGTTTCTATCATGTCCCCCCTCTCCCTCCTTTCCTCGAGGCTATACATATTAAGCCCCTTAAGTCTCTCTTCATATGTCTTCCAGTGCAGACCCTGCACCATTTTAGTTGCCCTCCTCTGGACAGCTTCCATCCTGTCTATGTCTTTGTGAAGACTGGGTCTCCAGAACTGCATGCAGTACTCCAGATGGGGTCTCACCAGCTGTCTGTACAGAGGGATAATAACTTCCTATTTTCTACTGATGATGCCTCTCCCTATGCATCCCAGTATCCCCCCAGCCCTCCTGGCTGCCCTCTCACATTGCTTGCCCACCTTTAGGTCATCTGATATGACTACCCCCAGGTCCCTTTCCATTTTTGTTGTTGTTAGTATCTCACCCCCCATTGTGTACTCTTCCCCTTGGTTTTTGTTTCCCAGGTGCATTACCTTGCACTTCTTAGCATTGAATCTAAGCTGCCATACATTTGACCATTCCTCTAACCTTGCCAAGTCCCTTTTCATCCTTTCCACCCCACCTTGTGCATCAAATTGCAGATCTTTGTGTCATCTGCAAAGAGACATACTTTTCCTTCCAGTCCCTCTGTAATGTCGCTTATAAAGACATTGAAGAGGACCGGTCCTAATACTGAACCCTGCGGTTCCCCACTAGTAACCCCCCTTTCTTCAGAGTGGACTCCATTTACTATTACTCTCTGTGTCCTATTCTCCAGTCAATTTTTTACCCAGGCTGTCATCTTGGGACCCACTCCCAGGCTAGCTAACTTGTATATTAATCTTTTGTGGGACTGTGTCATGCCTTGCTAAAGTCTAGGTAGGTCATGTCCACAGCCCTCCCTGATCTACTACTTTGGTCACCCAGTCAAAGAAATCTATCAGATTTGTCTGGCATGACCTTCCTGCTGTGAATCCATGCTGCCTTGGGTCCCAGCCCCTCTGGCCTCTAGATACTCAACAATTCTTTCCTTCAGAAGTGATTCCATCATTTTCCCTACCACTGAGGTTAAACTAACAGGTCTGTAGTTTCCTGCTTCTGCCTTGCTCCCACTTTTGTGAAGGGAATCACATCTGCCCTCCTCCAGTCCTCGGTACCACCCCATTCTTCCATGATTTGTTAAACAGGGTAGTCAGTGGTGTCACTAATTCTACCCTTAGTTCTTTAGAATTCTGGGATGAATCCCATCAGGCCCCATTGCTTTGTCCACCTTCAGTTTTAAGAGTTCTTTCAGAACCCTTTCTTCTGTAAATGGGCTGGTATCAACTTCTGTATCCAGAGTGTTTCTACTGTTTGTTTTAGGTACCTCCCCCTCTTCATTTGTAAATACTGAGCAAAAATATTTGTTTAGTATCTCTGCCTTTTCACAGTCACCCTCTGCCCACCCCCACCCCCCTTTATTAAGCCTCACTATCCCTCCCTTGGTCTTCCTTCACTCCCTGATGTACCTATAAAAGGTTTTATCCCCCTTCTTCACTGAGTTGGCTATATTTCCTCGGTTTGGGCCTTTGCTGTTCTGACTGCCTTCCCAGATTCCTTTTGCTTAACTGATACAGTTCTCTGTCCTGCTCCTTCTGTGATTCCTTGTACTTCCTGAAAGCTTTCTTTTTCTCTTGAACCTTCACTGCCACTTCCTTTGAGAACCATAGTGGTTTCTTACATCGTTTAGTTTTGTTTATTTGCTTCACACAAAGGCTTGTTACCTCTGTGATGGCAGTTTTGATTATTCCCCATTGCTCTTCGACCCCTCCTTCCTGCCCATTTGCTAGTGCATTCCTTAGGCACTCACCCATTTTGGCAAAGTCAGCCCTCCTAAAATCCAGTACCTTTGCCTTTGTATGGCTTGACTCTATTGCTGTGTTTATTGTGAACCATACTGTTCAATATATAACTAATACAGGAGACTGACACAATCCCTACAGTAGCTTAGCCACACCAAATGGAAGAACAGAAATAAAATAAGAAATCACAGACCACAGGCAAAAATATTAACCAAGAAGAATGAACAGATCCAGAAGCAAATAGTTTGATATCTTTATTGGACCAACATAGATGTTACAAAATGAAAACAGTGTTTAAGCTTTCAGATCAACCAAGTCCTTCCTCAGAAGAATGACTGAGAAAAACAAATGTTAGATATCTGCTGCACACAGACTAGTTCTTACAGTAACAAGCATTTGTCAATGCCAGACTTTCACTTGCAGGTATTTGCATTGGCATTTGGCATTTATGCAGCCCTCCCCCACCAGTTGTATCCATGTCCCTTTAGCATCCATATCCCAACAGATTATCTCTCTGCAACTCCTTTTGCATCTGATCAACATTTTATCCTCATACTTCTTAAGTGTCTGTCTTAGGAACCCTAACGACCTGGGCATGCTCAACGGAATGAGTCTGTGTGGAAACTGCGCAACCAATGCTTATAACACAGTCATTCGGTAGAATTATTTCACCAGATTTTCAACATAGGTGTTTTGGCACCTCTGGTCATGAACAGTGTTGCTATGATTTTTTTACTGTACACCGAACACTGATTTCCCACAGCGACCGCACTATTCTGTGTCAGAAGTGTGAAAACACATTTCAGCCAGGGTGTGAAAAATGACAGCTGAACTGTTCATAAGGAAGTTTGGGAAAATGCAAATGTTGGAAATGTGAAGTGAAAATATGACAAACACGTGAAGTTACGAGAGCGCGTGGAAACTGTTCAACGCACATTCGAAAAACGGTCATTGTTTTGAATTTTTTCACCAAATTTTCAACATAGGCATTTTAGGACATCTGCTCATGAACAGTGTCACTGTGATGTTCTTACTCTGTACTGAACATGATTTCCCACAGCCGCCGCGCGATTGTACGCTGGAAGTGTGAAAACACATTTTGGCCAGGATGTGAAAAATGACAGCTATACTGGTCATAAGGAGATATGGGAAAATGGCAATGTTGAAAATCTGGAGTGGAAATACTACAAATTCACAGACTTATGAGTGTGATTAGAAACTGCACAATGCACACTCGTAATGCAGCCATTTTATGGACTTTTGACACCAAATTTTCAAAATAGGCATTTTAGGACCTCTGCTCATGGACAGTGTCATTGTAATTGTTTTACTCTGTAGCAAACACTGATTTCCAACAGCAACTGCGCTATTTTGCACCGGAAGGGAAAAAACACATTTTGGGCAGTATGTGAAAAATGATAACTGCACTGTTCATAAGGAGGTGTGGAAATATGCCTATGTTGAAAATCTGGAGTGAAAATATTACAAATTCATGAACTTACAAGTGTGAGTGGAAACTGCGCAATGCATGCTCGTAAAACAGTGATTTTTTGGAATTTTTTCACCAAATTTGCAACACATGCTTTTTGAGAGCTCTCCTCATGAACACCAACACTGTCATTTTGTTAATCAGTCCCAAAAGGTGATTCTGCGTAGTGACTGCAAAATCACCTTTCGGGACTGAATAATGCAATGACAGTGACTGAATTCATAAGGAGGGGTCCCAATAACCCCATGTTGAAGATTTGGTGCCAACATTCCCAAAAATGGGCAAGATATGCACCAAAGTTGAAAAAACCCTACATATGCCATTATACAGCTTACTTTGAAGAGCACAGATGTGTTCCCAGTCCACTGAAGGTCATCACACTGGGCTCTGGAGGTAAGTATGTGGTGAGGGTGTGTGTGTGCGGAGGTGGGTGCACAGAGATTGGGTGCAGATTGGAGGGGGAAGCAAGAACTCACTGAGGAACCGTTTTCTTGTTTTGCAGGATTTAAAAAAAAAGGAAACCAACACTCCGGTTATGCTGGGGTGGGCTCCTAGCATGCCACCTAGGTGAGGGTGTGTGTGTGTGTGTGTGTGTGTGTGTGTGGGGGAGCTGGTAGCGCAGAGGGTGGGCGTGGGTTGGTGTGGGGGTGAGGGACAAAAAACAGATGCTGTAGGCGTGCTGGGTTGGGCTTCAGTATGCCACCTAGGTGTTTACTGGGGGGACTGAGCCAGTGGGGACTGGGCACCCCACCAACAATACAGTGTGTGTGTGTGTGTGTGTGTGTGTGTGTGTTTTGGGGAGGGAGTATGAGCACACTGGGTGGGTCCCTGTGTGCCAACTGTTTTTTGGGGGGGATGCTGCAGCCTAGTTGTGATTAGGCACCTCAGTCAGCCACACAGTGTGCTGGGGGGGGTCATGAGCAGAGGGGGATTGGGCACCCCCCTCGGTACACAAGGTGGGGGACAAAAGGAGGGAGGGGGAAGACATTAGCAGAGGGAGGAAGCAGGAGGAATTGCCAAGCTGTACATGACAGCAGTTCGGCTATGTATGCTAATTGCATACACGCTACCACTGCTGATTGCAGCGGACCTTTTCTTTGATGTGAAGACCAAAAAGCCGAACTGCTATCATACACAGCTCGGCATATATTGGTCTACTAGGGTCATGCCTGCTATACTGATCACTGCATTGGGGAGGAGGGCCACACACCTCCAAACCTCATACTGTTGCAAGATGTTCCTTGCACATGCACGCAAGCGAATGTAAAAATGGTTCAGTCACTGATTTTTCTGGTTTGCCTTGCTAACACCTCTCCTCTCCCACACAGCAGTGCTTTACTAAACTAAACAAAAAACACTAGCTTAAAGAAATAACCAGCAAAAATAGAAAACACTAAACACCACTATTCTAGCAGCACAAGGCCCTCTAGACCTATTTATGTGTGATTTTGCTTTAACCCTGTGGATCCTGCAAATGTGTGTGTATATATACATACTGGCTACAACTGTCTCTAAGACTGCCAACATGTGTATATTTTAAAACGTCCATCATTCATTTTCCCCTGCCTACTGAAAAAAAACTGAGCCTACTGGAACACTAGGAAGTCATTTTGTTAAATTATATCAGTTTTGCAGACTTCTGAGCTCTTTGCAGCATAATAGGACTTCTACATTTAAAAAAAAATAATGTTTATTTTCAAGTTTGCATGTACCGTGTACTGGAATGCTTCATGCTGGATTTCATTTCTGCACGAAGTGGTCTCTATACCTTGTTGGAGCAGTTGGGTAGGTATGACTGATGTAAGACTAACCAAATCTGACAAACCAAAAACTTGAATAAAGTGCTGAAAAATAGATTGCAGTATTTATTTACTCTGTTTTTATCTTTATAGTTTTCCTGTGTGTCCACTCTGCCCCAGACTGAATTGAACTGCAGCAGCTCCTCAGATCAGCAATGATGAACGCTATCTTCTTTACAGAACAGTTTTGGTGTTTTTGAGTTTGAGTGATGTGAGCACTTCAACATTCTCCTAACATCCAACTGAAGCACCTCAACCACAGAGGGTAGTTGGTCTGGGAGGTTGGCAGTTGGCTAGGAGGGGCAAGTCAGGTGCCCCATCACTCGATGCTCACCAGCATATCACCATCACTAACCATATAAAAACTACAAAAAAATATCTGCCTCTATCTCTGAAATCAAACAAAGGGGCAGAGAACACTACAGAGCAGGACACTGTAGCACAAGAGCGAGCACTACAAAACTCACCCATAATAGGGACCAAAAAAAAAAAGCAAAAGGAAATCCCAAACACTTCTTATCATACATGATTCCAAGATTTGGGGAGTTGATACCGACCTCCAGCCAAAGGTAATGGTCAGATGTCTCCTAGGTATATCAGTGTGGAGGGTCACTGACCATATTGCTAAAATTGTGCAGGAAGCAAGAGAAATCACCCTGCTTAATGTTGTAACTGCACACTAATACCACTTGTTAGTTGATGCCTTTCTGTTCTGCAATATTTTATCACTTGTAAATGTCTTGTATTCCTTGTTGACTTGGAGCCTTTGTAAACGAGCCCCCCGGCTCAAAGGTATTAATCCAGATTTGAAGTAAAAAAAAAAAAATCATTGATGTTCTGGTACACATAGGAACTAACCATGTAGCCAGATGGTCATTTATGGAGACCAAGGAACACCTAACCAGAATGGGAGGCAAACTGTCATCCATTTCATCTGGCATCTACTTCTCTGATGTACTGCCAGTCTGGGAGAGGGGGGAAGATGGACAGAAGGTTAGAAAAGGGGAGACAGAGGAGCTAAACTTGTGGCTCAAGGGCTGGTGCCAGGATAAAGGACACAAATTTGTAGGTAACTGTCAACTGTTTGGGGATTGAAAGTTCTTTAAATTTGGCAGACTGCATCTGACTAAGGAGGGAGTCAGTGCACGGGGGCAGAAGTTTGATGTCTTTGCAGAATATTTCAACTAGCAAATGGGCAGAGGGGTACAGTACCTGATACATTGAATGGGAAGCACACCCCTCCCCCTCAGCTAGTGATCAAACAGGAGTTCAGCACATTTGTAGTTCATTTGCATCACCAGGTGAGGAAAAAGGTCCAGCTCTCCATACGATGCACAGGGGAAAAGCAAGACGCACCGGAATCTGGCAAATGGATAATCATGTACACAAATGCCCACAGTCTGGGAAACAAGATTCCAGACCTGGAGGCAACAATGACAGAGGCTAAACTGGACATAGTAGCCATTAGCGTGACATGGTTCATCAGAAACCACACTTGGGAGACTACAGTACCAGGCTATGTACTGTTCAGAAGAGTCCGAGGCATAAAAAAGGGGGGTTGAGTGGCCCTTTATGTCAATGAAAATATCAAAGCTGCAGAAATTCAGAATACACAAAAGGAGTCAGAAGAACTGTGGGTCACCCTGGAAACAGGAAATGGAACAGCCATATGAACTGGGGTTGTCTACAGGCCTCCAGACCAAGGGGAGGACATAGACACATTACTGTTGGAAGATATAAAAAACATTACAGCTAAAGGGGAGGTCCTGATAATGGGAGACTTTAACATGCCAGATATAGATTGGTCAATACCAGCAGGAACATCTGCCACAACTAGACACATGGTGGATTCCCAGCAGCGGGAGGGTCTCAAACAATTAGTACAACAACCCACAAAAGACAGGACTAACCTGGATCTAATACCGACTAACGGGGAAAGGATCACAGATCTCCTGGTAGAAGGTCACCTGTGGGTCAGTGACCATCACATGGTATGGTTCAATTTGGCCACTAGAACTAAATGATCCCATGCCAAGGCAAACATATGAGACTTCAGAGGAGCTGACTTTTATAAGATGGCCAACAGAGTTACGTTAGCCCTAGCAAGAAAAAATACAGGTGAGGGGGGTACAGGCAAAGTAGGCAAGCATTAAGGATGCACTACTTGAAGCAACATCCCATTGTGTTATGGAGAAAAGGAAGAGCAAATGAAGAAGGAAACTACTTTGGTTCTCAAAAACAGTAGCAGAAAAGGTCAAAGCCAAAAGGTTGGCCTTCAGGAAATATAAGGGAATGCAGTGGGATGAAGATAGGGAGGCATACCAAACTTCCCTAAGGGAAGCAAGGAAGGCAGTAAGGCAGGTGAAGGCCCAAACTGAGGAAACGTTAGCACAAACACTAAAAGAAGGGGACACGACTTTCTATAGATACATTAATGAAAGACAAGAGGGGGTATTACTAAGATCAAAGGGGATAAGGGGGAGCGTGGAGGAAGACCAAGGAAAAGCATCTATCCTAAATAGATACTTCTGCTCAGTATTTACTGAGGAGAAGGTAGGGCAGGGTCCACAGCTCAGTATCATGGAAATGGGATGGGGGGAGGTGTGCACAAATCCCTTCACAAAAGAAAGGGTCCTACAAGAGCTCGCTAAACTCACGGTGGACAAGGCAATGGGACCCGATGGCATACATCCCATGGTACTAAAGGACCTATGGATGGAACTAGCAGAGCCATTAGCAGAACTGTTTAGTGAGCCTCTGAGCACAGGAGAGGTGCCAGAAGACTGGAGAAGAGCTCATGTGATCTCGCTGCACAAGAGTGGCAGCAGGGAGAAGGCAGGTAACTACAAACCAGTCAGTCTTACCTCAGTAGTGGGCAAGATTATGGAGGCACTCTTTAAGAAAAGGATAGTGCATTATCTGGAATCCATAGGAGCACATGATTCAAGACAGCATGGGTTTACAACAGGAAGGTCCTGTCAAACTAATCTCAGAGATTTCTTTGACTGGGTAACCAGAGTGGTGGACCAAGGGGGTGTAGTTGATGTCACCTACCTTGACTCCAGCAAAGCTTTTGATACTGTTCCACGTGGAAGATTGATTAATAAGCTTGGAAAGCTCAGGATGGATCAGAAGTTCATCAACTGCACGGCAAACTGGTTGGCGGGCAGAAAACAGAGAGTGGTGATGAATTGTACACAGTCAGAAGAAATGCAAGTCACAAGTGTGATACCTCAGGGATCAGTCCTGGGGCCAGTCCCCTTCAACATCTTCATCAGTGACATTGCAGATGGACTGGAGGGTAATGTTTGCCTGTTTGCAGATGACACCAAGATCTGCAACAGTGTAGATTATCCAGATGGGATGGGCAGAATGAGAAGAGATCTGAAAAAACTGGCAAAAGGGTCTGAAGAATGGCGACTGGAGTTTAATGCAAAGAAGTGCAAGATCATGCACATTGGGAAGAGAAACCCTGAAGCTACCTATAGGTTGGGAGGGAAGTTGCTGGCAATCACAAGGGAAGACAGAGACTTGGGCATCATCATCACAGATGACCCGAAATCATCCAAGCAGACTACTAAAGCAATAGTTAAGGCTAGAAGGTTGTTGGCATGTATTAGTAGGGGTATCACAAGTCGTAAAAGGAAGATAATAATCCCTCTTTAAGACACTGGTTAGGCCCCATCTGGAGTACTGCATGCAGTACTGGAGGCTGCACCTGCACAAGGACATTAACAAAATGGAGGCAATCCAAAGAAGGGCAACCAGAATGGTGCAGGGTCTACATCAGAAAACATATGAGGACAGATTAACGGAGCTCAATATGTATACCCTAAAGCAAAGGAGGGAGAGAGGTGATATGATTGAAACATTCAAATATCTTAAGCACCTTAAGGGCATTAACACAGTGAGAGTTTAACATGTTTCAATATAAGAAAAATAGCAGGACAAGAGGACACAGCATGAGATTAGGAGGCCAATTAAGATGTAATGTGAGGAAGTTCTTTTTCACATAAAGGGTGGTGGATGCATGGAATGGCCTACCTCAGGAAGTGGTGGGTATGAAAACAGCGCAGGGCTTCAAACAGGCATGGGATTAGCATAAGGAAGCAATACAGATGAGTATGAATAAATAGGTGATTGCAGAGTAAAAGCCTATGGCACATTCATAAGGTAGAAAAAATGGGCAGACTGCATGGGCCTTGCGATACTTATCTGCCATCAACTTCTATATTTCTATGATCAATTTGTACAGAATCAGACTGGACAAACTGAGCAGCTGCAGGTTGCAGTGACTAATGGAATGTACTTTATCTCAGATTTCTATTTTGGCTCATTTAGTGCAATCAGCTAAATCTCAAGGGTATGGTAGAATTTGATAAAACAGCAGTCTGCTGGACCTGTTTTGTGGAAAACATTAAATAAGGGCAGGGTGCAGGTGGGATTCTGTGGGTACAAAATGTCTGATATTTCCCAGTAGGCTTTCTTTTTGTTAATGCTCACATTGTTACCCATTTTTCATACTTATAAAGTGCTTTTTTTGAACTGGTTGTAGCATGCTGAGCTTCAGCTGTTCCCTTTTTTGAAACCTCAATTGTTCTGAAGTTTTTTTATTTTCGGTTAAGCTGAACAAAATCACATTAGTATCACATTTATTTAATTACATTTTCTTGTAGTGCTTCTCTTCATTCCCCATGTACCCATCAGTTTTTTTTTTGCTAGAATCTGAAATTTCATTTACTTCCTTCTCCCAGCTCATACTGAGCATTATCTGGCATGATAATGTGATTGTCATATAGTCGATCACAACCATATTACCTGGCGACTGCTTCTGATAATACACTTTATTTGCTATCCTTTATATTTTTTTGAAAGCTCAATTTTTGTGAGGCTTCCATTTTTTAATGTTAAACAAAAGTGAGTTTATTTTCTTACTGTATGTATCAATGTTGTGTACTGTTGAGGAACAAAAAAAGCTAGCTTTCAATATTATTACTGTTTAAGTGAGCATCAAGTATTTTTTTGGGGGGGGTAGTATTGGAAGTGATTCAAGTCAGGTGATGGCCCGGTGTGTTCACTAGGTGATTAAGGTGAAGGGCAAGGGAGAGGGGTTCACATTAGGGAGAAGTGTGGGTGTTGTGACAGAGACAAAGCAGGGTGACTGTAGTCTGCTGGATCAGAATGAAACGGGTGTGTATATTACAAACAGGAGGGTAGGTGCTATAGAAGATGCTGCAAGCATAGAAACAACAGTCATAAAATAGTTATTAATAAGGGGGGATTGGTAGCTGAGAGTGAAGTGGGCAGTGAGGAATGATGGAGAAGCAGAGGTGCTGCAGTTTGCATGACTGATGGGGAAAGTAAATGGGCCCTTGTGGAATTGCAATTAGCCCAGGAGTGCATGTGTAAAAGTGGTATGCCCCCCAGACAACACCACCACCACCACAGTGACCTATGTCGCTGTCAACAAAATTGACAGTTTACCGACAGGTCACCTTAGACAGGGGCACAGTGTCACCCGGTCATGCACCACCTCCTTGAATCAACTGTGACTCAGAGTTGAGAATCTTTAGTATGGGAGGTGCAGGCAGAGCCCTCTGCATGGTGGTTCAAAAGGCAAAGCCCCCATATAAAAAACAGGACCGGGAGACATTTGGCATTTATGTTGACTGCAACTCGCAGTCAACATAAATCCCATTGCTGTGATGGCAGTCGACAAAAGTGTTGTTGAATCAGCATTGTAGATTCTGAGCAGATGGAGTTTGTACTAGAGAATTCATGGTAAACACTAATTATATGGGATATTTAGTTGGGGTATTGTGGATTGCGTTGGGTTGGGCTGGGACAAGAGGAGTGAACTTGGTACTGTATTATGGAGCTGAAGGTGACAAGTTGAGCATGGGGCATTAGCACTAAGGAGTGATGCCTAAGGCAAGAGTACTATGTCTGCTGACCCAGGAGGCACCATAGAGAGGTTCTGTTAGAGGGGTGGTTTAAGATAAGATGAGCATTATGCCATAAAACTGTGGTGCATGTGGTTGCAGTTCAAGTAGAGTAGCATGTCTTATATAGAGTGTTGGTTGTGGTGCCATGTCCAGGATGTGCTAAGGGGTATGCAATATTGGTATAGGATGAGCAGAAATGCATGGCCAATGTGGAGGGGAGGTGAGGGTGCCAAGCAGAAGTGATACAGTGTAGACAAGGAGGATTAGTGCTTGGGACAGTTTGGAAAAAAGAGACACGGTGTTAATGAGCTGTGTGTGCCAAGCTGATTTTTGTTTACTCATTTGTATTAGAGCATCCTATGAATTGGGTCAATGTCAGTAGTGACCTGAGATGGAGGGGTCTGTATGATTAGACAGGCATTTGAAACCATGTAATTGGTGTAGGTCATACAGTGGGAAAAGGTCTCCAGGGAGATGAGGATAATGCCCGGACATGTAGAGCAGAGTATGAACTAGTTTAGAGGGTAGGTTGTGCAGTGAGTTGTGGGCTGTAGAGAACAGATGGGGAGTGGGGTCCAGAGAATAACCCAATGTGCTGTCCTGTTGAGTAATTAGTCACCTTCCACTGTCAAAATATATGTAGTTGTCATGTGAATTATGATGTATGAGTCAGGGTAATGGGTTGGTGGAATGGGTAGTGTGGTGTGTGCACTAAGGACATGATGAGTATGTGTCCAGTCTTGCAGAGGGACAATGTGACTATCTATGCAGACTGCAGTATTTTTTTTTCCAATTTAAAGTTTATTAACAATTTTCACAATTCAGAGGACAAGGCAACATAAATAATACAAAATATAGGTAGTACATGAAAAGTAAAATACTCGCCCTTCCCCACCACCCATCCTCCCATCACTCCCACCTCCTGACCTTGCACGTTTAAAACAGATGTAAAAATATATCATAGAACAATCTATTCAATATAACAGTACTAGGTGGGTTGTGAGGAACACAAGGCCTGAAAGGGGGCCCAAAGCCTTTCAAATTTAGAAGTACAGTTACAAAGGCTTGCTATCATTCTTTCAGTTCTCAGGTTAGCTAATAATTCCTTCAGCCATTCAGTATAGGAGATCCCCTCAGTATCTTTCCAGTGTCTTAAAACTAATTTTTTTACAGACAATGAAATGAAAGTCATATAAAATTTACGAGCTTTATCTGGGATCTCTGAAAAATCCCAAAATACACAAATTTTTGGAGAAAATAAATCATTTAATCCTAGAAGGGGATCTACTCGGTGTTTAATAAGGGACCACAAAGGAATTATCATAGGACAGGACCAGAAAATGTGTAATAGATTGCCTTCACCTTGTAAGCATCTCAAACAGGTGGAAGAAGGGGCAATCCTATATCTAGCTAATTTTTGAGGCGTATAATATAGATTGTGTAATATATTAAATTGGGTATGTCAAAGCCTATCTTGAGTAATATACTTATGGCAACCCTGCCATAAAATGGGCCAGTTGATATTCTCTTTGGGAGAAAGAGAAGACCAGTAACTGGATGGGCCAAAATGTCCTGGGTACAACCAAGTAAACAGAAAGTTAAAGATCTTGGACATGGCATGGGGGAAGACGGTTAGGGGAGCCAACTCAGTTAAAAATGTTTGGCCTAAAAGAAGCAAAAGGGTTTCTCCCAAAGTTTTAATCAACAGGTAACGTACTTGAAAAATTTTAAATATGTTAGAAATAGGAATACTTGCTTTAGCAATAACTTCAGTAGAGGATAACCAAGCGCCATCTCCTGTATGTGTAAAATATGAAAGAGGACAATCTCCACCGACATAATATCTTGTCCTAAAAACCTATGCATTCTAAATCTTCTGGCAGCCTAAGGGTTAAAGCAAGGGAGCCATGAGGGAAAAAGCATCTTGCCATCTAGTTTAAGATTGGGATTGCCAAATAAAGGTTGTGTCAAATCCCGGGAATGCTCATATCTCAAAAAAGCACACCGTTGCAAATAGACTTTAACAGAAATAGCAATTGTGGTGTTTTGCAAAGATTTAGGGAGCAGTTTTGCCTTAATATGCAATAGTGCCAAAGGAGAGAGGCAATGCTGTTTTATCTGGGCCAGTTCTATCTTAAGCCAAACTGGAGTATTGGGGGACATGTTTGAAGCTACTTCTGGGGATAACCATCTAAGGTATTTACTTGCATGACTAGCCCAGTAATATAGACCTTTATGTGAGATACGTAGGCCTCCATTGAGTTTAGCGGCAGTCATCTTGTGAAAAGCATGCTGAGGTTTCTTGTTGGCCCAAATAAAATCAATGAAAAGACTGTGCACCTTTTTAAACCAAGATAGTGGTAGCCATAAATTTAGCAAGATAATTGGATAGAAACAATGGGGAAAGACGTTCATTTTTATCAGGTTAACTCTTCCCCATAAAGATAGTGGGAGAAGGGATTATCTTTTAAGATCTTGGGTAAGAGTGAGCAACAGAGAATCTAAATTCTTTTTTTGTAAAAGGGTAGTGTTTCTAAAAAGATCTATCCCTAAGTATCTTGGAGAGTCTTTTTTCCATGACAAACCAAAATTTGTAATATCTTGTCATACAGTTATGTGATTGAGAGGAACTACATTGGTTTTATCAATATTCAGTTTATGATTAGAAAGGGCACTATATTCTTAAATGATCTCCAACATGGTAGAGATGGACGAGGTTGGGTAGACTATTGGGAGTAGGAGATCATCAGCATAAGCCAAGACTTTGACCTCATGGCCTAGTATGGTTATACCTTGAGTCATGGGACAATTAACTAAATGGCAAATTAGGGGTACTAAGTATAAATTAAAAAGAAGATAAGATAAGAGACAGCCTTGCCTTATTCCAAAGTGTAATGGGAAAAGGCTGGAGATAATTCCATTACATGTTACACAGGCTGATGGGTATTTATAGAGAGCCCCAATCCAGTTATGAAAGTCCTTAGGGAAACCAAATGCGTGCAGGGTATGAAACAAAAAATTCCAGTTGACCCTATCAAATGCTTTCTCAGCATCCAGAGAGATTAAGGTAGCTGGGAAGTCTGCCTTCCTGGATGCCAAGAAGACAAGATCAAGGGTGCATAAATGATCAACAGAGAATCTGCCCTTCATGAATCTCACTTGTTCATGCCCTATAAGTTTGGGAAGGACTAAATTGATGTGATCAGCTAGTAGTTTGGACAGAATTTTAATATCTTGGTTGAGAAAGTAAATAGGTCTATAACTAGTAACAAATTCTAGGGGTTTATTTGGTTTAGGAAGAAGAACAATTAGGGCTTCAAATAGAGGTCGGTCAACTGCAGTCCCGGATAGTATGTACTGATATAGGGGTAATATGGGAACAAATTGTTTGGCAAAGATTTTATAAAAGTTGGGAATAAAAACATCCGGCCCTGGGGTCTTCTCGGTAGGAAGCTCTTTTATTATTCTAAAATGTTCAATTTGGGAAATAGGGCCACATAAAAGTGACCTTCGAGAATCTGAGAGGGAAGGAAGATGACATCCCTTGAGATAATTGTCCAGGTGAGCTATAGAGGGAGGATTAGACATTGGACTGTGCAACTTCTTGTAATAGCTCTGAAATTCAGTGATAATGTCAACTAGTGTAATTTTCAGGGAGCCATCCACAGATGTTTTAATAGCCGCTAAAAGTCTAGAGGATTCTTGCTGTCTGAGATGCAGGGCAAGAAGATGACCAACTTTCTCTCCCTGATCAGTATATGAAGTGTTAGTTTTAAGGATGGTAAATTCTGCCTTCTCTCTCAGAAAATTTAAATAGAAATAATTTAGCTTTATAAGTTCCTGCCTGATAAGATCTGGTGTTTCATAGGTTTCATAGGTTTACAAGCTACTTAGATGTATGTCCTCAATGCTTGCCAAATGAATTTTATCACTTTTTTCTCCCTTTTAGTTTGAGTAAAATTTATTAAGTCCTTTATTGAAGATGTCCATAGTTTTGCTCATAACTAATTTCATTGGTAAAGCATTCCATAATTTGACCACTCTCTGACTAAACCATTTTTTCCTTTTTAGGGTATTCCACTTATCAAGTTTTAATTCCAACCTATGACCTCTTGTTTCAAAGTGGTAGGTCTCCTTAATGTTAATCCTAGATTTTCCTCAGATTTTGGTCTTTAAGTGCTCTAAAAATCATACACATATCTCCTCTATGACACCTATACAGTAGTGAGAACATTCCAAATTTATGTAGTCTCTCCTTATAAGTTAGTTTTTCACAACCTAAGATTCTCTTTGACGCTGTTCTCTGGAACCCCTCCAACCTTTTGATATTTGCCTTATTATAAAGGGACCAAAACCGCACACTATACTTGAGGTGCGGCCTCACCAATGCCTGATAAAGGGGCAAAGTTACCTTACTGGCCCTACTGCTTATGTGTCTAAAGATACAATTCAGAACTTGATTTGCTTTTTTGACTGCCAAGGTACACTGTGTGCTGAACTTTAAATCATTTGTCACTATCGCCCCCAAATCTCTTTCAGCCACTGTTTTGTGTAGGAGATTTCCACCCAAGGTGTAGTTATAGTTTATGTTGTCTTTTCCAAAATGCATCACCACACATTTACCTGGATTCAATTCAAGTTTATATTGCCCTATCCATTGTATAAGTAGGTTCAGGCTATTTTGTACATTATGGATCTCACTGACAATATTAACTATGCCCCCTATCCTACAGTTGTCTGCAAACTTACTCATCCACATATTAGGAAATATACATTTAATAGAAGATGCTTATATACTAAATAAGCATGACCCTAACACTGATGGCTGAGGTACTCCGCTTGTAACCACATCCCAATCTGACATTACTCCCTTTACCACAACCCTCTGCCTCCTATCACTCAGCTACACCTTAACCCAATTTACAATATTAGTAGGTAGATTAATACCAAGTAATACCTCAATTAGTTCTTTGTGTGGTAATTTATCAAATGCTTTAGAAAAGTCTAATAGCACAACATCCACTGCCTCTCCCAAATACAATGCCTTATTTACTTTTTCATAAAAAGTCAGCAAGGTGGTCTGACAGGATTTTGTTTTTGTAAATCCATGTTGGGTTTCATCAGTATGTCCTTGCATAGTTAAATGGGCTAAAATGTATTCCTTCAAAATTCCTTCAAATATTTTTCCTACAATAGATGTCAGACTCATTGGTCTGAAATTAGCAGGGTTTGTGGTAGGACCTTTTTTTTAATAAGGGTATAACTAATGCATCCCTCCAACCCTGCACCACAACAGTCTGTTCCAAGGATTTTTGAAAAATGTAGGTTAGAGGCTAGAAAATAATTTCTGCTAATTCCTTCAAGACTCTGAGATGTATACCATCTGGTCCAGGAGACTTATTTACGTTTACCTCCTTTAGCCTTTTTAGTACTTCATCTGGATCAATCATAATCTGGCCCACCTATGATCTCTGCATGGTGCTGTTTTTCATTAATGTACTTCTATTAAATATAGAGCTAAAATAAGAATTTTGTATATCAGCCATTTTTTTGTTATCAGTTACTGACTCTCCCAGCATGTCAATAAAGGGATCAATGTTGTTATGCACCTTCGTTTTCATGTTTATATATGTATAGAAGGCTTTATGATTATCCTTTACACTAGTAGCCAAAGATGTTTCATAGCTGGCTTTAGTTCTCCTTATTTCTTTTTTTAGTTTTCAAGCCACTTTTCTATACTCTATCCATCCTTGTGGGTCAGATTGCTTATTTACTTCTTTGAAGATATTGTTCTTACTTTTAATCATTTTTTTAATTTTAGCATTAAACTACTCTTTGTTTCTTTTCAAGCTTTCAACCTTACATGTGCTAGGTATAAACTTTTGCACCATGTCCAGTAGTTTATCATTTAATGTGACCCACATATTTTCAACTGACTGATCTGAAAACTCACCTTGCCAATCCCAAGCTGCCATTTCAACATTTAATCCCACAAAATCTGCTGCATTGAAATTTAATTTTTGTGTAGTGGTTATACTCTTTTTTTTGTATTTAATTCTCCTGTCCACTTAAAAAACACTGTATAATGATCACTACTACCTAGTGGACTACCGATTGATATATTATTTATTTTGTTTCCCATGGTTGTTAGAACCAGGTCTAAAGCATTTTCCCCTTTAGCTGGTAGTAGGACTTTCTGTTCGACACCGATTTGGTCCATAATTTCCAGGAATTTCTGTTCCACATTTGTTCAACCTTTTAATTTAACACAGTCAATATTTGGTAAATTAAAATCTCCCACTATAATGGTATCATCTGTGGGATCCAGGCTGGACATATATTCAAACAAACAGCCATTATCCTGTTTAGCTAAGGATGGAGGTCTATAAATCAATCCCAACCTTGTTTTTGTTTTGGTTTATGTATTATTTTGACCCATACCATTTCCACATTTTCTAAGTGCACTGACTCTTGTTCACATTTAATAGAGTCCCTGATATATAGAGCTACTCCACCCCCTCTTTTGTGAGTTCTAGATGCAGAAAATTGTTGGTAACCTGTAATGTTCTTTTTCCAACAATCAAGTTGGCCCCACCAGGTTTCTGTTACAAATGCAATATCTACTGTACATTTTTTTATTCCAACAGATCCCAAAATTCATCAGTTTGTATACTAGACTTTTTGCATTTAACAACACTGGATTCCAGTTTTCATATTTGGTATTTTCCAAACTATTTGCTTTTTCTTTTCTTAAGGGTTTAGAGTCATGCCCCCCTGTTTCCAGTTTAAATGAAACTGTATCACCTTATTTAACTTGTGTCCCAGGACCCTAATGCCTGCTCTATTTAAGTGTAGCTCATTGTATTTATACAATGTTCTGCTTTGGAATGTATTTGAATCATTCATAAACCCTATATTGCTTTGTGTGCAAAGGGAATGCAACCAATCATTTACTTGCTTAATTTCTAAATTTTTATACTCATACAAACCATATGTTGGTAGAATCCCCAAAACTATTAGCTCACCACCTTTTTCTTGAATAAGCCTTATTATATTCTTAAATGCTTCCTGCATGATTTCTAGTTTGGTGCTACCTATGCCATTTACCCCTACATGTAATATAACTAGGGATTCGTATGTATTTTCCATTAAACCTTCCAATAATCTGTCCAGGTCTGTGATCCTAACACCAGGTTATGTACTTACTGTTGTATACATTTTTCTGTTTTTACACACTATCTCCTCTCATAATAGAATTGCCAATAACCAGAATATCCTTCATTTTTTTGTTTTATCACTTATTCCTGATGTTTGCTCAGTTTCTACTTGTGGTTCCTTATTTGTATTTCTAGGGTCTTCAAGGTTCATTTCTTGATTTACAGATTTATTTCAAGCTTCTCCTTCTAATTGTACCCCATTTTCCAATTCCTCTCCCATTATTTTATCTAGTATGTCAAATCTGTTGCTTAACTGAAGGCACCCATTTTGTTTTTTTCTCCCCTTTTTACCTTTAGGTTTCCTTTTTTTTTCTCATTGATAGCCTGTTTTTAATTAAGCTACTTTTCTTGTGTGTGTATGTTTTGCTACTCTCTAAAATATTGCATGGGGTACTGGTAACAATGTTCTCGGTTTGTATCATAAGACTGTTAGATATTGTATCAATAAATTCCTCCAGTTCTCCTATTTCCTTTTTTACTTCCAACCTTCCCATCAATATCTGGATTTCTTTTTGCAGAGTTGCTACCAATAAACAATTGTTACAACTAAAATCTAGAGCTTCTGCCCCTTCCATATACATTTTTCCATATAAAATATTTTTCCCATTTTACCCTTTCCTTGTGCCATTTTAGATATAGGGTTGATTCTGTATTTCTAATGCGGTAAATAAGGTTTAGCAAATGGCCATCAATCTTCTTCTTCTGATTAGAAGCCACCCCTGTCAATAAACTCCTTAGACATGCCTTTAATGTGCACCACTCAATATCAGGCATACCTATAGAGTTATGGGTAACAGACCAGAATTGTTGAATATGTTAGAAATATATTGAATTGTTCCTTGGTCTTTTACAAGCTGATTGTTGATCCATTAATGCCCCAGAACTTTAGTGAGAGAGGAAAATGTAAAATGACAGGTAACTAGAGAGTGATCAGAAGGAGGACCTGGTTGTATGGCTGAATCCACCATCCCTGGGAACAGGTTATGAGAAAGCATTATGTAATCAATTCTCGATGATGTTCCATGGACCAGAGAAGTGAAAGTGTACTGTTTAACAGATGGGTGGAGGATGTGCCATACATCATATAACCCAACCTGATCTAGCATATCCCTTAACGCTTTTTGCACTGGTGAAAGACCTTCAAGCTTACTCCCTGTATGGTCCAAATTTGAGTAGAAAATTAAATTTAAATCACCACCCAAAATCATTGGAATGGATAAAAAAGAAGTTAGTATGTTAATCAATTGTACAAAGAACCCAGGAGAGTCAGTATTCGGGCCATAGATGCTACCCAATAGGAGGTCAGTAGTGTGCATTTTCCCATGGACAAATAAGAATCTACCATGAGGATCTGGGATAATATTCAATGGGGCAAATGAAATGGATTGGGCAACCAGAATTATTACCCCACAGCTCTGAGTAGTCCCTTCAACTGCAAAAACGTGACCAATTTGCTGTTGTCTCATTTTCGTGGCTTCTGGGATCATCAAATGTGATTCTTGTATAAAGGAAACATCTACTTTAAGCAATTGCAAATCTTTTAATATTTTATATTGTTTTAACTTGTGTCTTGCCCCTTTGATGTTCCACAAGGCAAAAGTTAGGTCCCTAGCCATAGAACCTCAGCATCTAAGAAAAAAGACCCTTGAATAGTTAGAAAAAGGAAATAAACACCTACTCAAAATAACAAAATTCTAATCCTAACTGTGTAAGATGGCCCTTTAACTATACTGACATCCTTATCCCTGTCCCCTATCTTTCACATCAAAAAAACCCCAAAGCTTCAAAAGATTGAATACTTTCAACAAGCATAAACAATATACCAAACCCACCCACCACTCTCTTTTATTGTGAACTTCATTCTGAAGTGCACATCGTCACCACTCACCCCCCAACCGCCCGAAATAACCATAATAATAAGCCCAACATTTCAATATCATCTTATTTGTGCAGGAAGAATTTTCTTGAGAATTGAAATAAAGCCCATTACATCAGGTGTAATGAATTCATGAGCATTATGTGACCTAACCTCCATTGTGGGAACAATGTCAAGGCAGTGCACCAAGTAGTCTGGTAGAAAAAGAAATAAAATGCTGACATAATTCCAGAACATGTAAGAGAAGCAGAGGAACCGTACTCCACATGCTAGGTTAAAATAGTACTGTGTTCTCTAAGCTGGATGAAACATAACAACAGCCATAAATATATACAAGTTTTTAAACAGCAAACATTACTAAATCCTAACAGAAGACCCCATCCAGCGCATTTCGAGTAAACAACAGTCAACTTGAACAGAAATGAATCCATTGTGGATATAATGTAAGACAAAAATTGTGCATAAACGTTTTGAAAATAAATAATGGGAAGAATTGCACCCACTCATACAGAAAACTAGCTTTATAACACACAATTAACAAGTAGTAGAGTAAAACATTGCAAAAGAAACTTAGCTGAGTTCTTTGTGTACCTCGAGAAAGCTGCACAAAACAAAGAAAATTGCAGAGGTGGGAAGCATCAAAAATGCAAGAATCATGCACCACACACTCCCTCTAGTGGTCAAATGAATTAGTACTGAGGGAAAATGTTTATAGAGCAGCCTTTTAACATTGTAAATAAACATAGGAAGAGGTAATGCCCACAGCAGTTTAACGTTGTATTGAACAGGCGATGTAAATTAACTAGTATGTCCTGCATGTCCCACAGGATATTTAACCATACAGTTCAGATCCTAAACTAGGAAGAGTCACTGACGCCCTGCGCTGCTTCACAAGTGCCACCAATAGTGGGGGAATCTGCAAGGAGAACAAGTCCCATATCACCGACTGAGTGTAATCTGGAACAAGCCTCAGTCATTTAATGACAGGAAAATCCTGATCAGACCTCACACTTTGCAAAAAATGCACATGAAAAAGCCCTTGATACAGATCCATTTTAGAGAGTGCGAAAAAGGTCAGGAAGGGCGACCTTAAGCCCTGCCACTGCAGACTCTTGATCTTCATAAGACAGCCAGACACCATCAATCAGAACTTGTAATTCTGTGGGATAAACCATCTGGAATTTTATCCCAGCTGCTGTAATTTTGGATACAATGGGGTGAAAAGCATTTCTCTTCTGGCCCACTGTGGCCAGTAAGTCTTGTGCCACACGAATTGTATTGCCCTCCCAGTGCACTTCATGTATTTCTTTAATTTTGGACAAGAAGTGCTGGTGCTCCAAAAAGTTTAAGAATTTGAAAATCAAATTACATGGAGGTGCCCCCTGATTATGGTTTGGGGCAGAGGGCCCTATGAGCTCACTCAATAATGTAGCCTGATCCATATGGAGAGGGGCCTGCAATCTTCTCTATTAGCTTTTGAATGAACGCAATAGTATTTGGCCCCTCTTAACCCTCTGGGAGACCTATTAGGACTGCGTTATTCCTGTGGTTGCAGCCCTCTAGGTCTTCCACCTTCAGCTCCAGACGTGCCATTTTCTGCCTTGTTGCTACCAGCGCTGGGTCAATTCTTTCAGTTTTTTTCTCTATAGAACAGACTCGGTCAGAGTTGTCAGATGCTCTTTGTGCAATGTCTTCCACTGTTTCAGACAGCAGCTTTAGATCTTTAGTAAGGCTGTGCAGGTCATCCCTAAAGGGTCTGAACTCCTTGAGGAATCTGCAGAGCATGAGGGGCTCTTATTCCACTGACAAAAGCAATGAGGATGATCCCGTGGTAGAGCTGGAGGCCAGTGGTTTCTTAGGGACCTTTTCGGGAGTGACCGGTGGGGTATGTCATGGCTGAGCTTTCCTCATTTCTGCATCCATGGAGTTTCTGAAACTGCCTCTGTTGGATCCTGAAAGTGAGTACTGTATTGTTTTAAGTGGTAAGAGGTGTCTAGCATTTTATCTTCAGTAAATTAGCTGAACTAGAACATGGGTGGCTGGAGAGTGTTGAAGAGGATGTTACTCCATGCTCTGCATCACGTGGTCTCCCAGGCTACAGTATTTGCTTAGACCTGGGCTTGGAACTGAGGGGTTGCAGGTTGAACATAGAGGCATGCACTATGGAAAAGAGGGACCACATTAAACAGTAGGGTGCAAGAACCAGCCATGGGCGGGGCTGTATGTATGACCAGGGTGAACATGTTTCTTGGCTCTTGGAATTTGTTGGTGGTCATGCAAAGTATTAGAGGAAGGGGTATGAACTTGTGAGATTTAGAGTGGTGTGAGAGCTAGAGATCCTGGGGCAGTGGGGTAGATAATGCAGACTGTCAGTTAGGAACAAGTGACATTGTTTGGCACAACTGGATGTTTTATTTGGGTTGTAGGCAATGGAGGGGGTTGGGTTTAGCCCCATCAGATTGACATGGACAGTAAAGAGGGGTGCCCTGCTGAGGTTGGGGGGGGATGAGATTCACTAGAGAGCTGTGTAAACTAGAATATATAGAGCTACAGTACGCAGGCACTATAGAGATGCCAGACTGCAAATCGACCACAGAATCTATTTGTCTGCTGTTAAGTGTAATAGTGGATATGTCCATTTTATTGTTGTCATTTAGTTATGTGTATATGTACTGTATGTGCAGAAGTGATTTCTGAAAGTAATGCAAGAGCTCTGCAATATGAACTTTAAGTTGGGACTCTGTTTAAAACTGAACTACAGCAGTCATTGTTGTCACCCCTGACCTGCCAAGCAGCCAATAAGAAATCAAGGAACCCAGAGGACTAAAGAATGAGAGTGCCCGGGAAAAGGAGAAGACTGTCTCTTGGCACCTTTTCATCCAACCAATCAAGCACTGAGTGGACATTCTGCATAATAATTGAGTGGAATGACAGCCTGTTTGACCAATTGGAAGCTGCCCAGTTTTCCTCAGGCCCAGAAGGTAGATCAAGCTTGGGGCAGTTCTGCCCGGATCTTGGTGAGAGTAAGAAGGGCTAGGACAGTGTTGCTGCCAAAAGTTGGAGGCCTGCATGAGTCTACCAGAGCCATCCACCCAGGTGGTAATTCTCTCTGTTTTCCAATATCTGGAAGAAGCTGTTAGACGATTTAAGTGCTGTATGGTTTTGCTGACTAAAGCCAGAGCATTTGCAAAGCGTGTTTTTCTGAACAGAGCTAGAGCACACCTGCAAGGTGTTGAGATACTGATTCCTGCCTACAGCCATAGGAGGAGATTCAAAATTGTGTAACTATCTGTTATACATTTGAGCCACAGCTGCCAACCTGCAGCGTGGCTGAAAACAGTGGTGACTGTGTTCCTGAGAGCCAAGCCAGTGGACATTCTGGGGAATCGACCAGTCAGTGCCATTGCTAGGCACTGGCTATCATCTCAGCCTGGGGGCTGGATGTCGGAACAGGTATATGAGTTGTGTGGCCCAGGTCCCTATGACTGGTCCTTCCAGTGTCTGCAAAAAAGCAGAAGACAGCATTTCAGCTTGCCATCAACCGAGCTAGTGACATCTGTATTCAGGATCAGAGTATTCCAGAGCTGCAGTGGATGGAACTACCCACAGCCTAAAAACTCACAGACTGATACTTCAGGGCTTTCCCTGCATCTGGGGAGAAGTTGTAAATAATTTCCCCTTCAGTTAAGCATATTATTGAAAATGCGCCAATGCCAGCCAACCAGCTGCAACTCCATTGGGCCTGCACCATTTCACCAGCTGGGTATACTGCAAGGACAGTGGCAACTTCCATTAGTTAACTGGGGGGAACTGGTACCAGTTGGAAGGTGGGCAGTACTGATTGTGTTGCTTTTGGGGGGTGGGCACTATTTATTGTTGATTAGAGCTGTGCAAAAAAAAACTTCTGTTGGCAGAATTTCCACAAACATCAGACTTTCACTTCCGCAAAAGTTCAGAAATCCAGTTATCAATTTTTGGGGAAATTCTGCCTGCACCCTATATAGTCCAGTATCCCATTTAATATTTGCTTGGTGTCTAGATGCATCCCCACAGTCGCCGATTGCCACCCAATGTAAACATATCCAGTGTCTCCCCGACCAAAATAAAAATGAAATTCCCTGATGACTAGTGGTACCTCCCCCTCCCAATCACTCGTCTCATATGTAAAAAAGTCTATGGTGGCTAGTGGTGCCTCCTCCATCTGATCGCCCATCCCATATATAAAAAAATACCCTGATGGCTAACGGTCCCTCTCCCCACCAGATCATTTGCCCCATATGTAAAAAAAAACTTTTCCTGGTGGCTAGCGGTCCATCCCCTTACCCAAAAACCTGCCCCATGCATAAAAAATAATTTCTTTGTGGCTAGCAGTCCCTCTCCTCACCCAGTCTCCTGCATTACATGGACTACTCTACTTGCCCTGGTGTCCAATGTAACCTCCCATCCTGATCCTCAGTATAATCAAAATAAACCTTTCTCCCTGGTGGTCTAGAGAACCCCTACTCCCCATCCCCGATCCCCAATCTGAGTATTAAGATATTCCATGGTGGTCTAGTGCCCTCTGCCCCCCCCATCCCAGCAGCTAGTGTCCCAATACCATGCTCCACCCCTTCCAAACCTGAACAGGGGAATGGCACAGCCCTCCTCTCACCACCGTAACCGGCTGCCTACTGAGCTGTCAATGAATGAGTACATACTTGTACAAGCATACACTCATTCATTGGCAGCTCAGTGTGTGGCCAGCAATGGTGGCAAGCAGAGGGCTGTGCTGGTCACCTGCTCGGTTTCAGGATGGGGAAAGTGGGATGGTGGGACAATACCTGCCGTGGTGGGGGTGCACTAGATCACCAGTAAATATCTGGATGCACAGACTGGGGATTAGGGATAGGGACGCGAGATCACTAGACCACCAGGGAGAAATGTTTATTTTGATTATATGAGGAAACAGGATGGGGGGTTACACTGAACACCAAGGCATGGTGTCTACGTCAGGCAGGTGATCGGATGGGGGGAGGAATTGCTAGTCACCAGACAATTTTTTTTTTACAAATGGGGCAGGTGACCGGGTGAGGGGGACTGCTAGCCATCAGGGATATTTTTTTTTTTACTAATGGGGTGGGTGATCAGGTGGGGGGAGGGACTTCTAGCTACCAGGAATTTTTATTTACATATGTGGCAGGTAATCAGGTGGGGGGAGGGATCGCTAGCCACCAGACAATTTATTTTTACATATGAGGCAGATGATTGGGTGGAGGGAGGGACTGTTTGTCATCAGGGAATGCATTTCTATTTCAGGCAGGGTTTTGGGGGGCCACTGGACATGTTTTTTAGTACACAATATCTGAGTGGAACAGTGTGACTATTCACCCAACACATTCTGAAGATTTCGGTCCACCACAGGCAGAGGTTCGGAAAGTTCGGCAAAAGTAAAATTTCATGGACGTCCCGCGAAGGTGGAAATAATAACTTTTGCATAGCTCTGTTGTTGATATTTTTAACAGCTAAATCATATGTTCTGAAAACAGTTATTTATCTTTACCTTACCTCATCCCCCTACCCTTTACTGTTCACCTTTTAATAAATTGTTGATTGTTCCTTTTAAGCCTGTCTCCTGAGCATATCATTGTGAGCGCATTATTAGAGTTAGTGAACAATTGCATGCATACTGAAATATTGCATTTGCCTTTGGTAATCCATGTGTAGGGTGACAGTGTGGGGAGGTGGGGAGGTAAAGCATCTCAGTGGGTTGTACCATTTTATCACCAGGTCCACTTAACTTTAACTCTGGATGGGGAGTCACGTGATGCAAGCTGCCGACTAGCAACCTGATCCACTAGCTCCAGCCTCCTGTCCTTATTTACACGGTATAATTGTTTTAATCGGTTGAATTCCATTGAATCTTTTCTTCACAGCACCTGTTGGAACACTAGAGAAGCTAAACAAAGGTTTCCCAGAGCAAATGGAGGTAGAAATGTGACTTTCGCAATCCATACACACTCCGCCTTCTACTCCGGTGAAGGCTCCGAAGAAACCCTGGGCCACCCTGTCTATTGGAGATGGGAAATCAGAGCTGATTACTGCAGAGAATGAGCCTCAGATTCTGGCACAATTCCTGGCCGAATTTAAACCTTTTCGGGTGGAACTGCAGTCAGTCATGGAAGAGCTGAAATCTGTAACTCAAGCCCGCAAGGATTTATCCAAGAGAACAAGGGATATCGAGGTCAGAATCACACCTCTAGAAAATCATTTTGTAAAACAGGAACTGGAGCCGGTCTCCCTGAAACAAAAGCTGTCTAGCATGGGAAGTAAAATAGAGGATCTAGATGGAAGAAGTAGGCACAACAATGCTGTGATCATCGGTCACCAGGAGAAAGAGGAAGGAGCCAATGAAATAGTATTTACTCTGAAATTACTGCTGAAACTAGCAGGCCCTTCACCCTTTGGTCCCCATTACATGATTGAACGTGCACACAAGGCCTTGTGAGTGATGCCACCCCCCCTGGATCCCCACCAGGTACATTCATATTTTGATTTCTGAATTATCAAAAGAGACAGTTCTTCTTTACCAAGATAAAGGAGCTTAAAGAAATTAGATGGGAGAGCTATAATTTGAGAATCACACAGTAACTTCTGGTCTCAGTTCGGCAAAGGTGAGCTGCATACCACCCATTGGTAGTGAAATTAATTGCTGCCAGTGTTAGATTCCAGTGATATATCCTGCAAAATTGCAAGTTCTTCTATCTGGCACTTGGGTTAGCTAAGAAGACACTAATGCTGCAGCTACCGGATTAAAGGAGGCTTTACCTGATTTATTTAAGCAGGGCTGAATGATTCTGGTCCAAGAATGGGTTTATCTTGAACGAAGAGGTACAGGACTTTGATAAGCTAAAGGATGGAATCTTGTGTTACCTCAGTGTGCTATTCAGTGAATTAGTACCCCTTTCTGCAGTGTGTTTAGAGTTTACTGGCAGGATGGAAAGGGCTTGAACTTTTTGTGTTTTCTCTAGGATTAATGCCACGGTTCTGCTCATTCTAATACAAGGTGATGTGCCTTAATTTATGGGGTCAGTTTGACTGCTTTATTCCCAGAATAGTCGTGATTGCACTCCATGGCTCCAATTAAGACAACATCTTGAATATTCGAGCAGTGCCAGACACGGCCAAACTTTTGCTGTTTCCAAATGGCCAGAAGAGGGCGCCAACTCAATTGATCATCCTGTGGAGGGACTTGCTATGATAGTTAATGGTATATTAATATTATAGAATGGGTTTTCTTGTTCCAGGTTTTTTTTTTTTTTTTTTTAGGATTAGGAAAGGATTATTAGTAACTACACAATATTGTAAAATGTGTTTGACTCTCTTGCCCCCCTTCTCATCCCTTCAATGACCATAAAATGATTATTGTCCGGAAGCCAGAGGTGATGAGAAGCAAGCAGCCTGTGGAGACATGTAATAGGTTAAGGGAGCTAAGGTGCATTAGCTCCTCTCGTACCTTGCTTCCTCCTTGCTTTTTTTGTTTCCTTTTACCTATGTATTTTACTAAAAATGCTAGCATATATGTTAAACATAGAAACATAGAAACATAGACATAGAAACATAGACTTTGACGGCAGATAAGGACCGCTTGGCCCATCTAGTCTGCCCATTTCCCTACCTACAGGATAGGCCGCAGATCCTAGTTAACCAACAGCCTATATCTTCCTGCCCCACAAAAGAATTGCCTTATGTCTGTCCCATGCGTTCTTGAATTCTCCCACAGTTTTAGACCCTAACTTCCTCAGGAAGGCTGTTCCATGCATCCACTACCCTCTCTGTGAAATAATACTTCCTCACATTGCCCCTGAACCGCCCTCCTTCTATCTTTAAATTGTGTCCCTTGTTCTTGCAAGTCTCTTTTTCTGAAAGATGCTACCCTCTTGGACTTTGTTGATTCCCTTGAGGTACTTGAAAGTTTCTATCATGTCCCCCCTCTCCCTTCTTTCCTCAAGGGTATACATATTAAGCTCCTTTAGTCTCTCCTCATACGGCTTCTCTTGCAGACCCTGCACCATTTTAGTTGCCCTCCTCTGGACTGCCTCTATCCTGCCTATGTCCTTGCGGAGATGGGGTCTCCAGAACTGGACACAGTATTCCAGATGGGGTCTCACCAACTGTCTGTACAGAGGGATAACAACTTCCTGTTTTCTGCTGCTGATGCCTCTCCCTATACATCCCAGTATACCCGGCCCTCCCTACTGCCTTCTCACATTGCTTGCTAACCTTAAGGTCATCTGATATGATTACCCCCAGGTCCCTTTCCTGTTTTGTTGTTGTTACTACCTCCCCACCCATTGTGTATTCTTCCCCTGGGTTCTTGTTTCCCAGGTGCATTATTTTGCACTTTTTTGCATTGAATCCTAGCTGCCATATGTCTGACCATTCCTCCAACTTTGCCAAGTCCTTTTCATCCTTTCCACGCCTCCTTGTGTATCAACCCTGTTGCAGATCTTTGTGTCATCTGCAAAAGGCATACTTTTCCTTCCAGTCCCTCTGCAATGTCACTGATGAAGACATTAAAAGAACTGGACCCAATACTGAATCTCTGCGGTACCCTGGTAACAGCCTTTCTTCAAGTGGACTCCATTTATAATTACCTTCTGTGTCCTGTGTGCAGCCAATGTTTTACCCAGGCTACCACCCTGGGACCCACTCCCAGGCTGGTTAATTTACTAATAATCTTTTGTGTGGGACTGTGTCAAATGCCTTGCTAAAGTCTAGGTAGGCCAAGTCCACAGCCCCTCCTGGTCTACTACTTTGGTCACCCAGTCAAAGAAATCTATTAGATCTGTCTGACATGACCTTCCGCTAGAACCCATGCTGCCTTGGATCCTATGCTCCACTGACCTCTAGGTACTCAACTATTCTTTCCTTCAGAAGTGACTCCATCACTTTCCCTACCACAGAGGTCAGACTGACAGGTCTGTAGTTTCTGCCTCTGTCTTGGTCCCACTTTTGTGAAGGGAATCACATCCGCCTTCCTCCAGTCCTCAGGTACCACACCATCCTCCCATGATTTATTAAAAGAGTAGCCAGTGGTTTCACTAGTTCCTTCCTTAATTCTTTTTGAATTCTGGTGAATTCCATCAGGACCCATTGCTTTGTCCACCTTCAGTTTTAGGAGTTCTTGCAGAACCCTTTCTTCTGTGAAAGGATTGGGATCGACCCCCTATCAAGAGTGCTTCTGTTAATTGCATTAGGCACTTCCCCCTCCTCTTTTGTGAATACTGAGCAGAAATATTCGTTCAGTATTCCTGCTTTTTCACTGTCCCCCTCTGCCCACCCACCGTTCATTCTATTCAGCCTCACTATCCCTCCCTTTGTCTTTCTACGCTCGCTGATGTACCTATAAAAGGTTTTATCCCCCTTCTTAACTGAGTTGGCTATCTTTTCCTCAGTTTGGGCCTTTGCTATTCTGACTTCCCTCCCTGCTTCTTTCTGCCTTAACTGGTACAGCTCTCTGTCCTGCTCCTTCTGTGTTTCCTTATACTTCCAGAATGCTATCTTTTTCTTCCTGACTTTCACAGCCACCTCTCTTGAGAACCATAGTGGCTTTTTCTTTCGTTTTGATTTGTTTATTTGCTTCACACAAAGGCTTGTTGCCTCTGTGATGGCAGATTTGATAATTCCCCATTGTTGCTCCACACCTCCTTCTAGCCTGTTTGCTAGTGCTTTTCTGAGGCACTCTCCCATCTTGCCAAAGTCAGCCCTCCTAAAGTCCAGTACCCTCACTTTTGTATGGCTTGACTCTGTAGCTGAGTTTAACGTGAACCACACTGTTTGATGGTCACTTGTCCCCAGATGGCAACCCACTTCTAGATCTGAGATCCTCTCACTGCCCCCGTTTGAGAGTACGAGGTCTAAGATTGCTCCCTCATGAGTGGGTTCCGAAACTAGCTGTCTAATGCCTGCCTGCCTGCTGTAGGGCATCAAGAATGGCCCTGCTCTTGGATGTGGCTGCAGCAAATGTGCTCCAGTTAACATCTGGCATATTCAGGTCTCCCATCAACAGTATCTCCCCTTTCTCTGCCATTCTAAGAATGCCTTCCATCATATCCTTGTCCTTTCCTTCCCCTGACATGGGGTCTGTACACAACCCTGCATAGTGGAATGTGGTGCCCTTCCAGTCTCCAAGGTGACCCACAGTGCCTCCTCTCCTCCCTGTTTACTCTTTTGTTCAGTTGCTTTTATCCCTTCCTTTACATGAGAGCTACTCCTCCCCTCTTCTCCCTGCCTGTCTCTCCTGTAAGTTATGTACCCTGGTATGTTAACATCCCAGTCATGGTTCTCTGTGTACCATGTTTCTGTGACTGCTTCGATGTCAGGCATCCCTCTTCCATTAAGGCCACCAGCTCAGGAGCTTGTTGCCCAGACTACGGGCATTGGTACTCATTACCCTCCATTTCTGATGGCCTTACTCCCTTTGCCCATCCCTGTCCTTCTTGCCTTTGTCACTTTCTCCATTTACCCCTGCCCTTCTCCCTATCGACACCTCCATGTTGGTGTTTGCCACACTTACTACCGTGATTATTTGGGGGGCTAGGATTTTCCTGCTCCTTTCCAGTGCCTCCCTTGGCTAGTTTAAAAGCTTGCCAATGAAGCATTTAAACCTATCACCTAGGATCCTGGTTCTCCTCCCGGACAGATGCAGCCCATCATGCCAGTATAGGCTTGCATCACTCAGGTGGACCCCCAATCCCCAATGACCAAATCCCTGAGCTCCACACCAGTTTTTCAACCATTGATTGGAATCCCATGGTATGGAACACCACCTCTCCATGCCATAGATGGGTAGCACCTCCGAAGGTTACCGCGTGCTACTTGACTAAAGCCTCCCCAATTCCATAAACTCTTCCTGCACTTCTCTAATCCTTTCTTAGCCAGGTCATTTGTCCCTAGGTGGACAATGACATCAAACTCCCTCCCTGTGCAGCTGCTCCTGGCAATCCTGAGGATTAAGCTCCTGTCCCTCAAGCCATGGCGCCAGGCCCAGGCACCAACACCTCCCTCTCCCTTCCTTGCCCAGTTCTACCTTCCTAACAATGGAGTCCCCACCAGGAGTTGTTTTCTTCCCTTGCAGGGTCCCTGCCACCTCCTGTGGGTCTCCTTTGTGGAGGTTCCAGCATCCTCCTTGGTCTCCACTGTAGGTGCCTCCATAGAGGAACCACACTTTGCCAGAATGGCACAGGAATTGTGGAGAGGTACAACTGGAAGGATGTGCCTCTGTTCCACCACCCTCACCCTCCTGAGCCCACTGTGGTCCAACCCGCCTCTTTCTTGGCAAACCTCTGAGGCAACGGCAGTGGCACTGGTGGTCCCTGGATGGAAGAGGAGGTCCCACAAATCCTGGCCAACTCAGCCTGGAGATGAGCAACCTCCTCCCTCAGCCCAGAGAGGTGCCTGCAGATGGGACAACATCGCATCCTCTAGAACATCTCCCAGAAGACTGCTGCTCCACAGCCACTGCACTGCACTACTCCAATCATGTCTTATTTCTGGTCCCTTAACTGTTTGCAATCCTTACTCTTTCCTCTGTTTTTTTTTCTCTCTCTCTCTCTCCTTACTTTCTGCCTGTGTGCCCTTTAAGCTCCTGATTGTCCTGTTCTGAGACAAGAATATCCTATTTTTCTCAGTAGACCACTTACTTGTTCAGAGGCAGACCTCCAGCAGCTAGAGGGGGCCGGAGAGCTACTCTTGCCCTTCTAGGATGGTGGGTCCTTGGTGGTACTGTGATCACTCACTTCCTGCTCCTAAACAGGAAGTTCCTGTTGTCAGTCAAATCCTGTGCCTATAAAAATAGAACTAGCTTTGGGTGTGGGGGTGGAGGTGAGGGAAGGAGGGCAATATAGTCCCAGTAGAGAAGTTCAGTCACACAGCAGTCCTTTCTCCTGGTGTCTTCTGTCAAGCTATTAGCAGAATCTTTCTAAGGCAGTCTTTAAATGTAGCTTCCTTCTAGCTAAGCCACTCCCCCTACTTACCAGATCTTTCTACAAGTAATTTAAACCTCACAGCAGTTAAGTCCTTTCAGTCACCTGAGATTTACACCTAGATGACGTTTCAGTTACCCATTCAGTTCAGTTAACCCAAACACACCCTTTTTTTTTTTGTTTTGTATGTTAGTTTTTTTACCCTAAATTAAAGGTCCAAATACAAAAGTTCTTCTACTTTAGTCCCAGCAGAGAAGTTCAGTCACACAGCAGTCCTTTCTCCTGGTGTCTTCTGCCAATGTGTTTGTTCCAGTTTACAGGCTCAGTGAGAGTATTAAGGTTTTATAGGTTAAGATCAGTTGGAAATTTTCTCTGCAGTTTCATTAGGTACAGGGCTTTGCCCTCTTGCTGCCACTTGGAATATACAGAGGAGTTTGGTGCAGTGATGGATTAGGATCTGGTTGAATGACGGAAAAGTTCTTTCTCTCTTTTCCCATCTAGAGGGAGTTAATTTTGTGGTTTCCAAATTAAAACCACCTTAAAAGTGGAGAATGATCTGGTCAGCCAACGTAGGGCAGATAGTGAGGGATTCCCCTATGGAGCAGGGTTGAATAGCTGGTAGAGACCAGTACCCTAGGGAAAGTAGGGGAAGTTCTGTGAGGGTGGGTAGGTATGGAGTGGGATCAGAGAGGTTGGAATTCTTGTAATCACACACCAGGAAGTATTTTGGTTGGTGGGGGGGAGAGTGTTCTGGTTCTGCTTTGGGGAAACATTTTTTGTCATTTGGGGAGGAAGGGGTAAAGAAGGGTGTTGGGCAGCAGGATTAGGGGGAGGTGTGGGGGGGTGGAGGTGATGGCCTCACATATGAAACATCAGACAAGATCAGTGCTCAATTTTGGGTCTATTCTTTAATCAGGGAGAGTGAGGACAGTAAACTTTGTTTACATAGGGCAGGGATAAAGGTTTCATTATTATGTAATGACTAAAGGAAGGTATAAAGTCCTCAAACACTTGCAAATGCAAAAAGGACAGATTATGTGCTTGCAAGAAACGCATATGCTTGATTCAGAGGGTTAACCTTTTCTGGTGCCAATTTGTGGGGCAAGTTTACATGGCTGGAGTGAGCACCACCAGTAGAGGAGTAGCTATTTTATTGACTAGATCCATTCCTTTTGTCTGTGAAAACTGTGTAAAGACATGAGTTGTAGATATATTTTAATTCAAGGTCTGTTAAATCAAACAAGAGTTGTTATTGGCAGCATTTATGGTCCAAATGCAGACTCCCCAGGTTTTTTTTGTGGATCTATTGAAGGCTCTCTCCCCTTTTTCTCACCTCCCAATTTTACTGGCAGGAGACTGGAATTTACCTTTCTCTCCTAAGATAGATAAGGATGGGAAAAAGAGAACAGGCCTAACTCCAGTTCAAAGAGCAATAAGGGAACTGATTGATACCATTGGATTATGTGATCCTTGGCAAGTGCTACATCCCTTGCAAAAAGAATTTACCTTCACATCAGAAGTACATCATTCCAGATCAAGGATTGATTATTTCTTAAAGGGCCAATCATTATTGCCAGGCATCTCTTCCTGTTTAATAACTCCTGGGGTGGTGTCAGACCATTCTATGGTCATCTGCACTATAGAATTTAACTCCAACCTTCCCAGGCAGACCATCTGGAAACTGTATAATCAATTACTTAAATCACAACAAATAAGAGATAGTATTATCCAGAACACAGAACAGTTTGATGGGACAAATCATGATTCTACTAGTAGGGGGGATATCGAATGGGCAGCTCTGAAATGTGTTTTACAGGGGGAGTTATTTAAAATTGTGGAGCTAGAGTACAGCAAAACATCTTTTGAACCAAATTAGAGAGATAGAATGCACCCTATCAAAGACTACCCTGACAGAACTCGGGGAAAGGTTGATAGGGCTAAGAAGTCTGCACATGAGAACTTCCGACCAATTTCCATCTTTCCTCCACTCTCTAAGGCCCTGGAACGTATAGTTACAGACCAGCTTACCGACTTTCTGAACATGCATAACATCCTGTGCAGGCAGCAACATGGCTTTAGAAAGGGTCATAGTACCACCACGGCACTACTTGAATTTTCTGGCACCATCCACAGACATAACAGACAATAAACTGGTTCTGCTTTCACTGATTTAACAAAGGCCTTTGATACTGACAGCCACCGTCTCCTGCTTATCCAGCTACAAACCACGGGTCTCTCACCCAACTATGTGAACTGGTTCAAATGCTACCGTGATAACCGGTCCCAAAGAGTGAAAATTGCAGACACTCTCTCAGATGCCAGACCTGTCCACTCTTGTGTCCCTCAGAGTTCTATATTGGGCCCCCTCCTCTTCAGCATTTTTTTGAACACACTGCCAGACTCCTGTCCAAAATAAATCTTGCTCTACGTGGATGATGCTGTTATCCTAACATCCCACCATGATTCTAGTCAGCTACAAGAGAACCTCCAGTGGGGTTTCACTGCAGTTGAAAACTGGTTCTTAAAACATAAGCTGATCTTGAACCAGAAAAAGGCAAAGACAATGCTTCTCAGCAGCCCACGCAGCAAGAATAACCAGTATCACCTTACCATAAAAACCTTGGAAGGAGTCACCCTAGAACAAGTTCATACCTTTGAATACCTTGGCCTCACCCTTGACTCCAAACTCTCCTATGCTGACCACATTAATAATGTGGCAAAATTGGCTAACACCAGACTGGGCCTACTCTTCCACCACAGGAAGCATCTAACCACCGAAGCCCTGTCTGTTGCCATCCAGAGCTCTATTGTTAGTATTATAGACTATGGACACATTATCAATGCTCTGCCACTGCCACCTCACACAAACGTGTTTCTACCTCCCTGAATAATGCCTGTCGACTTGCCACTGGAGCCTACCGTTTAACCCATACCTGTGACCTCTACTCTTAAGCTGGATGACTGCAACTCAACAACTGAATAAAGTATCAAACCTGCATCACAGTAAAGAAAGTAATGATGGGCATTGCTCCTCTAGGGGTCCGCTCCCTCCTCAAACCCAGAGTGAACAATTGTAACACCAGGAGTTCAAAACCCCTAACCCTGCAAATCCCTTACTGTTGCACAACCCAAGGCCAGAGGTACTTTGCTTATAGGGCCCCTAGCTGGCTAAACAGTCTCACTATTGATATCTCTAACTCTCCAACACTGGGCACTTTCAAGACTAAGCTCTGCCTCTCATTAGCAGGCTCAAGCACCTGTGAATGCCCTGCTTAACGCAATACTCACCACGCTTGGACAAGTGGCACACCCTGCCAGAGGAAGTGGTGGGGGCTGAAACAATCACGGGATTTAAGAATGCATGGGATAGACATAAAGGAATTCTAGAGGTCAGGGGTAAGGGGAAATAGACTTCTAGGAAAACAAACTGAACTTACAAGCTCAAATGGGCAGACTAGGTGGGCCATAGGCCCTTATCTGCCGACACTGTCTATGTATCTATGTATCTATGCTTCTGCCCATAGTCTCTGCTGTCTGCTGTGGGCAAACTATGTAGCACTCCATTCCTACCATGACCAACATTTGCTCTTACCCCTGCTCTATCATGACAAAAGGCCCTTGGCTGCCTTTCTTTGTCCCACCCCCCTGTTTCCTAGCTCCTCCTCACACTAACATTTTCTTTGTTACCTACATCTTCCCATTGTGTTTCCTGTAAAGTCCTTGTAATAACATGTTATGACGATTATGTTACTGATTGTTTTATAATGTATGTAACCTGTATGACCTGCATGCCTGTACTTACTGACATGGAACCTATGTAAAAGATCTTCGGCTCAAAGGTATTTGTAATCCTAGAATCAAATAAATAAAATAAACAAAAGTCAATACAATAAATTACTGATGGACAAAGCAGAATACGCCATTCTTAAAACTAAAGCAACATATCTGAATCAAGGGGAAAAATCAGGACATTTATTACCTATGAGATTACGGGCTGAAGAGGTGTCTAAAAGTATACAGAGTATCAAGTCCTTGGGAGATGGTTGAATAAAATTACTTCTGCAGGATATAGTCTTAGAATTTGAACAGTATTATAGAGATTTATATAGCCCATGAATTCCCAACCTCAGACAGCAGAAGTGGAGGAATACCTCTCTTCAATACAGTTGCCAGTTGTGCCGGAGGAGCTGAAAGAGGGTTTATGTTCTCCTATTACTGAGAAGTAGATCATGACTGCCATCCAATCTCTCTCTCTCTCTCTCGCTGGGTGAAGCTCCAGGACCAGATGGGTACTCCCCCAATTTTTATGTTTGCTTGCACGCATGTGCAAGAAACATAGTGCCTTCATCGGAGATTTCGGAGGTGTGTCACCTCCACCTCCAATTCAGTCAGTGGGCTGGCAGGCGCGGCCCCTGTAAGCCAATGCATTTTGGAGCTGTCTATGACACACTCCAAAATGCAGTGGCATACAGTTGAAAGGGGGAGCTACGCTTGAGTGAGCACCGATAAGATATCGGCTGCTCACGCGCAGCTCCCCCACGCACAGACAGGCGTGCGCGCCCCGTAGCTGTATAGCCCGGCGGGGTGCCCAATCCCCGTCGGCTGAGCTGCGTGCCCCACTCCCCCAGTTGTAGGTGCCACGCTGAGGCCCACCCCAGCGTGGCAAGCACTAATCCCTATAGCGGCTGGGGTGCCCAATCCCTGTCGGCTGAAACGCTCCAAGTCCATGTGCCACGCTGGGAGCCCACCCAGCGTGGCAAATGATGCCGCAATTTTCTGTTTTTATTTTGCCGATGGGGTGCCCAATTCCCCGTCGGCTGAAAGCCTCCCAGAATCCTTGTGCCGCGCTGGGAGCCCACCCCAATGTGGCAAGCGGTCCAGAATTTTTATTTTTTTTGCCGACAGGGTGCCCAATCCTCGACAGCTGAACGCCTCTCAAGTCCTTGTGCCATGCTGGGAGCCCACCCCAGCGTGGCAAACATCCACACGTCTTTTTGTTTTAACCCTGTAAAATAAAACTGTCCTCGGCGCGTCTCCCAACCCCTCCCACAACCCGCACCCACCACTGCGCACACCAGCTTTCCCACACCCCCACCCCATAATTACCTCCGAGTCCGGCGCAACAATCTTCGTGGACGGGAACACGCCTGCACTCTTCAAAGCCGACCGCGAACTGAGGAAATGCCGTAAGCTGTATAATGGGTTACATAGGGGGTTTCAACTTATTGCATATCTCGGGCATTTTGGGAATTTTACACCAGATTTTCAACATGGGGTTTTTGGGGCCCCTTCTCATGAATTATGTCACTGTCATGGCGTTATTCGGGCCTGAAGGGTGATTTCGCACAGTGACTGTGCAGTGACTGTGAAATCACCCTTCAGGCCTGAATACCACCATGACAGTGACATTATTCATGAGAAGGGGTCCCAAAAACCCCATGTTGAAAATTTGGTGTCAAAATTCCAATAAATGACTGTTTTACAAGGGTGCATTACGCAGTTCCTACGCAGGCTCATAGGTTCGCGAAATTTCAATATTTTCACTCCAGATTTTCAACATTGCCATTTCACCACACCTTCTTATGAGTAGTATAGCTGTCATTTTTCACATCTCACCCAAAATGTGTTTCCACCCATGTAGCGCAGAATGGTGCAGTCGGTGTGCGAAATCAATGTATGGGACAAATTAAGAAAATCACAGTGACACTGTTCATAAGCAGAGGTCTTAAAATGGCTATGTTGAAAATTTGGTGAAAAAATTCCTAAAAATGACTGTTTTACTAGGGTGCATTGCACAGTTCCTACGCACACTCGTAAGGTGGCGAATTTTCAATATTTTCACTCCAGATTTCCAACATTGCCATTTTATCACACCTTCTTATGAGCAGTATAGCTGTCATTTTTCACATGTCACCCAAAATGTGTTTCTGCCCATTTAGCACACAATGGCGCAGTCGGTGTGCGAGATCAATGTATGGGACAAATTAAGAAAATCACAGTGACACTGTTCATGAGCTCAGGTGTTAAAATGGCTATGTTGAAAATTTGGTGAAAAAATTCCTTAAAATGACTGTTTTACGAGGGTGCATTGAGCAGTTCCTACGCACACTCATAAGTTCGCGAATTTTTAATACTTTCACTCCAGATTTTCAACATTGCCATTTTACCACACCTCCTTATGAGCAGTATAGCTGTCATTTTTCACATCTTGCCCAAAATGTGTTTCCACCCATGTAGTGCACAATGGCGCAGTATGTGCAAAATCAATGTATGGGACACATTAAGAAAATCACAGTGACACTGTTCATGAGCAGAGGTCTTAAAATGGCTATGTTGAAAATTTGGTGAAAAAATTCCTAAAAATTACTGTTTTACGAGCATGCGTTGCGCAGTTCCTATGCATGCTCGTAAGTTTGCAAATTTAATATTTTCACTCCAGATTTTCAACATTGCCATTTTATTACACTTCCTTATGAGCAGTAAAGCTGCCATTTTTCATATGTTGCTCAAAATGTGTTTTCGCACATGTAGCGCACAATGGTGCTGTTGGTGTGCGAAAGCAATGTTTAGGACAGATCAAGAAAATCACAGTTACACTGTTCATGAGCAGAGGTCTTAAAATGGCTATGTTGAAAATTTGGTGACAAAAGTCCATAAAATGACTGTGTTACGAGTGAGCAATGCGCAGTTTCCACGCACCCTTGTAAGTTCATGACTTTGTAATATTTTCAGTCCAGATTTTCACCAGTGGCATTTTTTCACACTTCCTTATGAACAGTACAGCTGTCATTTTTCACAACATGGCTGAAGTGTGTTTTCACACTTTCAGCACTGAGATGCATGGTCGCTGTGGGAAATCATTGTTCGGCACAGATAAAGAAAATCACAGTGACACTGTTCATGATCGGAGGCACCAAAATGCCTGAGTTGACAATCTGCTGTAAAATATCCCCAACCTAATTATATTATGGGTGTGCGTTGCACAGTTTCTATGTACGCTCATGACTTCACCATTTTTTTAAATATTTTTACTGCAGATTTGCAACATTGCCATTTTTTACACCTCCCCATGAACAGTACAGCTGTCATTTTTACATCCTATCTGAATGTTTTGCACCGCGTGCATAAATGCGTATTCAGCTGTGCATAAGCAGCTTGGCTAAAAACTGATATTCCCCTGTTCATGAGGTGGGGTCACAAAAAACATGTTGAAAATTTGGAGTGAAAATACCAACGAATGCCTGAGGTATTAGGGTTTCAAACCATAACGCCTAACCCTGTAGAGAATGACAGGCATCAGGGGTGTGACTTGGGATTCTTGCCTGTAATGCTCATACCATTCCACACCCTGCAGCCAGTGAGAGGCATCGAGGTATGCCTTGGACTCTTCAGCCCCAAAGTTCACCCCATTCTCCTATATCGCACCCATCTCACCGCATTTCCTAATGAAATAAGTGCATAAGGCCAAAGACCCCAAGAACACTGTGACACTTGTCAGTGTCTGCAGGGTGGGGTGTGGTGAAATGGCGAGGCCGATATGCCTGATGACCCAAATGCACACCCCAATGCCTGTCACTCTCTGCAGGGTGGTGGTGGGGTTGGCTTCAGTTCAGTACTTCACTGCCATTCCTATTACGCAGCTCTGTAACTTCTACATTACCACTGCCAATGCCAGCGAGCAAACATTCGGCATTGACAAATGCTTGTTATAAATGCTTCGCTAAGCAATTAATCCCTGGTTTAAAAAGATTGTTTCTTAGCATTTTAAATTCAGACAGTGTTAATAAGCACTTATTTGAGGCCCTTATTATTGTTATCCCCAAGGAGGGGAGGCCTCCAGAGAGAGTTACCAGTTACCTCCCTATATCATTAATTAATTATGATATTAAGATCCTGGCTAAAATTCTTGTGACTAGAATTGCCAAAGTTATGCCTTTTATTATACATAATGATTAAGTTGGATTCATGACTAGGCATATGGCCTCTGACCATATGTGGAAACTGTCTCACTTCTTCTCCACATTCAGGGACTCAAATATTCCATGTGGGCTTGTGTCTCTGGATGCGGAGAAGGCATTCAACAGGGTAGACTGAAAATTGTTGTTCTTGTCAATAGAAACATTTGGATCTCCTTTATCATTTATTACAATTATTTTTTCCTTATAAAATCACCCTACCACCAGGTTATACTGTAACAGGATATTTTCTTCGGTATTCCCATTACTCTCAGGGACCAGACAAGGATGCCCCCCTTTCACATTTACTTTCTAATTTATATCTTGAACCTTTGCTTAGTAGCATTGGACAAGAGCCAGGGGTACAGGGGGTAAGATTAGGAAACCAGGCACTCATGATCTCCACATATGCAGATGATATGCTCCTTCATTTGATCCATCCCCAATAAACCATTCCAGTAGCTCTGAAAATTATCGAAGCATATAGCAAATTATCCAACAATAAAATAAATGTAGAAAAAAACTCTAGTGTTCCCGATTATCTCCAGAGTACAGAGACCTGTTGCAGTAGATTTGGGTTTGCAGTAGAATTCTAAGACTTTTAAATATCTTGGAATTGTACTGGCAATGAGTGAGTAAAAGGTAATTGAACTGAATCTTGATACCTTACTGAATACTGTTCAACATGATTTAAGTAGATGGCATAGATGTCCCCTTTCCTTTTGGGGCTGAATCAATATAATTAAAATGAATATTCTGCCACACTTGTTCTATCCTATTAGCATGCTTAATGTACGGTTACCATTGAAGTGGTACAAAAAAGTACACTCTACTTCTCTGAATTTGTTTGGCAAGGGAAAACCCCTCGTAGGGCCTACCACAAGCTAGTGGCCCCTAAAGAGAAAGGGGGACTAAGACTACTACATCTAGGCCTATATAACTGGGCTAGCAGTGCAGGGAAATACCTTAAGTGGCTACATACTCTGGAGGAGGAGGTTGCTCTGTTATATGTTCCCTCCTGGGTTATTTTAGAAAAGGAGTTGATTAAGGATACGGGTCTGGACCCAACTGCTCTTCTTTATTCCACGAATAAAGTTCTCTCCCCTAAATTGGTATCTACTCCAATAAGTGTCTCCCTTAGGATACACTCTGTGCTATGCTCCTTTTTATGTTATTCAGCCCCAGCTGACAGGAATCAACCTTTATGCCAAAATCCTAATCTTAGGATAGGTGACAAGATGATTTCAGACACTTGGTTACCTCACCTGAAAGGCTTAAGAGTTAAAGACCTGTTACAAGAGGATAACTGCTACCCAGTAGAAACTATTCTTGCTAGATTCCAAATTGGACCAAACAATATTTTTAAAGTATACCAAGTAAGGCATATGTTGATGCAAAAAATGAATAGTTTTAAGGAAAATAGAGTCTCAGGTGAGTTTTTTGAGACCTTAGCTCAGGTAGTATGGGAACCTCATGTAGTGTCTAAACCATATGGTTACTTCTTTAATCAAGCATAAGTGGAACTTGATGGGAAATTTCATTACTGGACAAATCAATTCCCAACACGGGATATGAAATGGGATGTAATATGGACATGTACTTATCGGTATATCTCCCAGGATCGGTTAAGTGTAATGCAGTTCCAGTTGTTAATTAACTCATTTTGGACTCTTTCTAAACTACACAGAATTGGGTGGTTACCCAACCCTTTATGTAATAGATGTCATCAAGAAGAAGGAACCCTCTGTCATATATTTTGAGAATACCCTCCAGTGAAAGATTTATGGGAAACCATTAAATCTAAATTGGATCCTTTGCTGGGAATTGAACAGTACTTCACTACTGAAATTTGTGTAGTGGGAGTATGATCTGATGTTAAAGAGAAAGCCAGGAGGTATTATCTAGCCATGATATCTTCCTCTCTTAAAAAGCTAGTACTCAGACACTGGCTGGATGATCTACCAATGACCTACTCTGAATGGTTGAGGGAGCTATTGTTTAATCTAAGTGTTGAAAAACTTGGAGACAGTATGAAGAATACTATTCCTAGGTATGTGGAAAGATGGAAACGATTACATGCTTTATACTTACTCCAAACCAGGACTCAACCATCTGATCTGGAATGAAAGGGCTCTTTGTAGTTCTGGGATCTGACATATTAACAATATTATATAAAAAGACATGTTTAGGTTATGTCTTAATATGGATTTGTGAGGTGGGGGAGGGAGGTATGGGTGGGGAGGTGGGAGGTGGGAGTGGGGAGAGTAAGATGTGTCTAAGTTTATCTCAGGTCAGAATGCTTGATGTGAATCCACATATCTGTTTGTAATACTTCTTATTCTGTATTGGAAAATTAATAAACCTGAATTAAAAAAAAAAAAACTTTAACTGTAGGTGAAGGAACCATGCTATTTTTCATTAACTTGGACCCACCCCCAACCACCATTCTAGAAAAACAGTTACCAGGCCCCGCAACCTTGTTAAAGCCTGCAAGGCATGGGTAGTAACTGTAACTGAGCAAGTAAGGAGACTACTGAGAAATATAGGAACTTCTTGTCTCAGAACAGGAAGATCAGGAGCTAAAAGGGTGCAGAGGCAGTAAGTAACTAGGGAAGAAGAAAAAAAAGAAATAAACAGAGGAAAGAGTAAGTATTCCAAATAATAGTTAGGGTTCCAGAAAAAAGACATGATGGGAATGGTGCAGTGCAGTGGCTGTGGAGCAGCAGTCTTCCGGGAGATGTTCTGAAGGATGCAGTGTTGTCCAATCTGTAGGTACCTCTCTGGGCTGAGGAAGAAGGTTGCTCATCTAGAGGCTGAGTTGACTAGGATTTGTGGGACCTCCTCTCCCACCCAGGGTTCACCAGGGTCACTGCCATTGCCACAGAGGTTGCCAAGAAAGAGGAGTGGTTGAACCCTAGTGGGCTCAGGGAGGGTGAGGGTGGTGGAACAGAGGTGCATCCCTCTAGTTGCACCTCTCCACAATTTCTATGCCATTCTGGAAAAGTGTGGTTCCTCTATGGAGGCACCCACAGTGGAGACCAAGGAGGATGCTGGGAACCTCCACGAAGCAGACCCACAGGAGGGTGGCATGGGACCCCACAGGGGAAGGAAACAACTCCTGGTGGGGGACTTCATTATTAGAAAGATAGAACTGGGGGAGGAAGGGGAGAGGAAGATAAGGTGCCTGCCTGATGACATGGCTTAGAGGGACAGGGAGAGAATCCTCAGGATCACAGAAGCAGCTGCACAGGGGAAGGGGCTGGATGTCATTGTCCACCTAGGGACAAATGACCTGGCTAAGAAAGGGATCAGAGCAGTGCAAGAAGCATTTGTGGAGATGGGGAGGGGACCTAGACAAATAGCACACATGGTAACCTTCTCGGAGATGCAGCCTGTCTATGGTACGGGTGAGGCTAGGGTGCTCCACACCATGGGATTCAATCAGTGGTTGAAAAACTAGTGCAAAGGTCAGGGATTTGGCTTCACTGGGGACTGGGGGTCCACCTGGAGGGATGCAGGCTTGATGGTCTGCATCTATTCAGGAGGGGAACCAGGATACTAGGTGATAGGTTTAAAAACTTCATTGGCAAGCATTTAAACTAGCCAAGGGGGGAGGCACTGGGAAGAAGCAGGGAAATCATAGTGCCCCCCCTAAATATCAGGGTACTAAGTGAGGTAGACACCAACACAGATATGTCGATAGTGAGAAGTGCTGGGGTAAATGGAGAAAGTGACAAATGCAATAAGGACAGGGATGGGGCAAAAATGGGTAAGGCCATCAAGAAATGGAGGGTAATAATTGCCAGCACCCATAGTCTGTGCAACAAGCTCCCTGAACTGGTGGCCTTGATGGAAGAGCGATGCCTGGATATCGTAGCAGTCACAAAAACATGGTACGCAGAGAACCATGACTGGGATGTTAACATACCAGGGTACACAACCTACAGGAGAGACAGGGAGGGCAGAAGGGGGGGAGTAGCTCTCTATGTAATGGAAGGGATAAAAGCAACTGAACAAAAGAGTAAACAAGGAGGAGAGGAGGCACTGTGGGTCACCTTAGGGACTGGAAATGGCACCACAATCCGCACAGGGGTTGTATATAGGCCCCCATGTCAGGGGGAAGGAATGGACAAGGATATGATAGAAGGCCTACTTAGAATGGCAGAGAAAGGGGAGATACTGTTGATGGGGGACCTTAATATGCCAGATGTTAACTGGAGCATCTTTGCTGCAGCCACATCCAAAAGCAGGGCCATTCTTGATGCCCTTCAGGTGGCATGCCTCAGACAGCTAGTTTTGGAACCTACTTGTAAGGGAGCAATCTTAGACCTCATACTCTCAAATGGGGACAGTGAGAGGATCTCAGATCTAGAAGTGGGGAGCCATTTGGGAACAAGTGACCACCAAACCGTGTGGTTCATGATAAACTCATCTACAGAGTCAAGCCATACAAAAGTGAGGGTGCTGGACTTGAAGAGGGCTGACTTTGGCAAGATGGGAGAGTGCCTTAGAAAAGCACTAGCAAACAGGCTAGAAGAAGGGGTGGAGCAACAATGGGGAAATATCAAAACTGCCATCACAGAGGCAAAAAGCCTTTGTGTGCAGCAAATAAACAAATCAAAATGAAAGAAAAAGCCACTATGGTTTTCAAAAGAGGTGGCGGTGAAGGTTAGGGAAGAAAAGATAGCATTTAGGAAGCATAAGGAAACACAGAAGGAGCAGGACAGAGAACTGTACCAGTTAAGGCAGAAGGAAGTAGGGAGGGTAGTCAGAATAACAAAGGCACAAACTAAGGAAAAGATATCTAACTCAGTTAAGAAGGGGGAAAAAACCTTTTATAGGTATATCAGGGAGCGTAGAAAGACAAAGGGAGGGATAGTGAGGCTGAATAGAATGGATGGTGGTTGGGCAGAGAGTGACAGTGAAAATGCAAGGATACTTCTTTTCAGTATTCACAAAAGATGAAATGGGGGAGGTACCTAATCCAATTAACAGAAGCCCTCTGGAGAGGTGGGTCAATCCTAGTCCTTTCACAGAAGAATAGATTCTGAAAGAACTCCTAAAACTGAAGGTGAACAAAACAATGGGGCCAGATGGAATTCACCCCAGAATTCTAAAAGAATTAAGCAGAGAACTAGTGACATCACTGGCTACCCTTTTTAACAATTCATGGGACGATGACATGGTACTTGAGGACTGGAAGAAGGCGGATGTGGTTCCCCTTCACAAAAGTGGGACTAAGACAGAGGCAGGAAACTACAGACTTGCCAGTTTGACCTCTGTGGTAGGGAAAGTGATGGAATCACTTCTGAAGGAAAGAATTATTAAGTACCTAGAGGCCAGTGGAGCACAGGACCCAAGGCAGCATGGGTTCACAGTGGGAAGGTCATGTCAGATGAATCTAATTGATTTCTTTGACTGGGTGACCGAAGTAGTAGACCAGGGAAGGGCTGTGGACATGGCCTACCTAGACTTTAGCAAGGCATTTGACATAGTCCCACACAAAAGATTAGTAGTCAAATTAATCAGCCTGGGAATGGGTCCCAGGGTGGTAGCCTGGGTAGAATATTGGCTGAACAACAGGACACAGAAGGTAATTGTAAATGGAGTCCACTCTGAATAAAAAGGGGTTACTAGTGGGGTACCGCAGGGTTCAGTACTGGGTCCAGTCCTTTTTAATGTCTTTATAAGTGACATTGCAGAGGGACTAGAAGTAGAAGTATGCCTCTTTGCAGATGACACAAAGATCTGCAACAGGGTTGATACACAAGGAGGCGTGGAAAGGATGAGAAGGGACTTGTCAAGGTTGGAGGAATGGTCAGAAGTATGGCAGCTTGGATTCAATGCAAAGAAGTGCAAAGTAATGCACCTGGGAAGCAAAAACCCAAGGGAAGATTACACAACGGGGGGAGGTAGTAACAACAACAAAAATGGAAAGGGACTTGGGGGTAATCATATCAGATGACCTTAAGGTTGGCAAGCAATGTGAGAAGGCGGAGGGAGGGAGGGCTGGGGGGATACTGGGATGTATAGAGAGAGGTATCACCAGCAGAAAACAGAAGATTGTTATCCCCCTGTACAGACAGTTGGTGAGACCCCATCTGGAGTACTGCGTTCAGTTCTGGAGACCCCATCTCCACAAGGACATAGACAGGATGGAGGCAATTCAGAGGAGGGCAACTAAAATGGTGCAGGGTCTGCAAGAGAAGCCATACAAGGAGAGACTAAAGGAGCTTAATATGTATACCCTTGAGGAAAGGAGGGAGAGGGGGGACATGATAGAAATGTTTAAGTATCTCAGTGGAATCAACAAAGTCCAAGAGGGTAACATCTTTCAGAAAAAGAGACGTGCATGAACAAGGGGACACAATTTGAAGACAGAGGGGGGACGGCTCAGGGGCAATGTGAGGATGTATTTTTTCACAGAGAGGGTGGTGGACGCATGAAACAGCCTTCCTGAGGAGGTTGTGGGGTCTAAAACTGTGGGAGAATTCAAGAATGCATGGGACAGACATAAGGCAATTTTTGTGGGGGGGGTAGGAAGAAATAGGCTGTTGGTTAAATATGATGTGTAGGTAGGGAAATGGGCAGACTAAATGGGCCAAGCGGTCCTTATCTGCCATCAAAGTCTATGTTTCTATGTAACATCCATAGCAACCCGGTGACAGGTAAAATATGTTTCCACTGTTTCTGTAAACTGACAAAAACTATTCTGTGTTTTTTATTAAGCACAAACTAGTTTGTATAGCATATATTGATGAGCCAATGTAAACTGTACAAAAACAAATCTGCAGTTTACATTGACTTGTGAGTGTAAACCAAGGAAAATTATTCCATGGATCATATAAACTGCAGAAAACTATTGTGTAGTTTCATTGAAATTTCCAGAGAATTTTTTTTTTGTATTTCCACAGAATAAAAAAAAAAAAATCTGAAAAGCATTTTGGAACACCTGCTAGTGCATCACCTTAAAAAGCAAAACAGGGACATTTCACCCCCACACTCCACACTACCTGGCCAGTTCAGACTCTCAACTCTCCCTACCACTCCCTGAGAGCCTCCCAGAGTCATCTTATTTGAAGTAATATTATTTTTATTAAGTTCCATGCTTGCAGCAATCCTTATCCATCTAATATTGCCACAGGGCTGAATTCTGTTTTCTTGTCCCAGAAGGTTTCTATGCACAGCTGCACAAAACACACTTGAATTCTGTCCTGGCAGTGAAACTAGTAGGATAAGGACTGCTGTGCAGTGTGGAAGCTGATACAGATATTACTAGTCCAAATATGGTGACTCTAGGGGCTATGAGGGTGGGGTTGAGAGGGAAGGGTGATGGGGCTGAGAGGGATGGGGATAGTTTTTACTATTTTCTAATACTGCATGCATAAGAATTAAGTAGTAAACTGACAACTTTTCATTTCATGCACCCCAGCCTCAGAACAAAATTTTTTCCCTAGCTGGATGTTGGGGCTGTCTCACGTCAAGTCCCCAACTGCCACTGCAAAAGTTCTGCACAAATAAAAGCTAATGCCAGAGAAGTTCTGTGGTACAGGGGAACTAGCTGCAGAACTTAGATTCAAACTGCCACAGTGAAATCAGGGTCTTAAGTATAGTGTAGTTAAATATAAAGGAGTGGACTACACTTTTTTTATTCATTGATTGATTGATTGATTGATTCATTCATTCATTTGTTTGTTTATTGTATACACTGGATTAACGTTGAGTACAAGTACTCATTTACAGATATTGTCAGAGTGCATAGGCACAAAATAAGATATAGTAATAGAAGCACGATAGGCAATTCCTGTGGAATGTAATCAAGGCAGGACCATGTTAAACAAGACAGAATCAAATTGCATACAAGAATGTGCAAATAAGTGTAGACCATAGTGCAACAAGGTCACAAGGTAAGTACAAAGGAAAACAGTTTAAATGTTAGTGGCTGCTACTGCACTGCACATTGGACTGCTGGGGGGAAGACCTCAGAGTTTTCTTAAACTGATTAAATTCAACAGGATATCAGGCAGTTCATTTAGCCAGTTTGCAGCCCTAACTAGAAAGGTCCACTTGCCCCACCTTGTATGCCAGAAGGAAGGTTCTAGGGCAGACCATGCCGTGCTCCTGGTGCTGTAGTGGTTGGAGACAGTGCGGAAGCAGTTAGTTAATGCAGAGAGAGTGAGACACAGGAGTGCCTTTTTGGCTAGCAGACAGGTCTGTAGTTTTATTTTGGTGGGTAATGGAAGCCATTTAGTTAGGTTGTATTGGGTGCAAGGGTGGGTGCAATTATCTGCATCAAGTACAATGCAGCATGCCTTATTACAGATCAGCTGTACTCTTTTTAGCAATGTGTTGCAGGCAGCTGCGTATACAGGGAGGCCATAATCTACAAGTGACAGAATGAAAATGACCACCGTAAGGTGTCTGGCTTCCATGTTAGATTATTCAGTTTAGGTACAGAGCACTCAGTCTTCTATTGACTACAGTCACTAGATTGCCTACATGTGAATCAAATAATAAGGTGTCATCCAGTATTACACTGAAATATTTAAAGGTCTCCGCCTATTCAAAATGATGTCCCAGACTGTTCTGGATGACAAAGAGTGGAGCTTTCCTTTTCTTAGAGAGGCTAGAGAATAATATGGTCTTTGTTTTTGTTTTTTGTTTTGTAGTTTAGGATCACTTTATTGTTGGTGACCAGCATGCCAAGGTTTTGAAGTTACTTTGGAGGGTGCTTGTGAGGCAATTATTTATTTATGTATTTAGTTATTGAAATGTTTCACCAGGAAGGCACACTGAACAACAAGTGTTGTTCGTCTCCTGGTGCAACCTGGGGATGCAGTTGGATGAAGAATTAAACATACAATTTACCATTTAACATATCCGAGAAATTACGTAGATTACATAGACAATACTGAGCATAAAGACATTTGTCCATGAATTCACAAGTAATACCTATTTGTACCCTTTTATATTTTTCCTTACTAAAAATTTATCTAGCTGTGTTTTAAATTCCTGCATTGTAATGCTTTCCACAACCTCCCCGGTAACATGTTCCAAATTTCTGTCCCTCTATTACTTAACCAATACTTCCTTCTTTTTGTATTATATCTATCTTTCACCAATTGGTAACAATGGGCTCTAGTGTCATATGTTTGATCCCTTTTAACCAGGCCCAACAGATCCCTCAAATTTGTATTGGTAAATGCCCTATAAATCAAACACATGTCTCATCTCATTCTACGATATTCCAGGGAATACAGCTCCAACTCCTGCAGTCTCTGCTCATAGTTCAATCCGTCCAAACTCTTGATCCTCTTTGTAACCCTCCTCTGCACCCCCTCCATCAGTGCAACATCCCTCTTCTTGTATGGGGCCCAAAACTGGACACAATACTCCACATGCGGATGTACCAATGCATTATACAGAGGCACCACAACCTGCCTATCTCTACTTTTAATGTGTTTCAATATACAATGTGTTATGCCACCAGCCTTTTTAATAGCTGTATTACAATGCAAGCTAAAACCATGATCATTATCAACCATAACCCCCAAATCCTTCTCCTCACCCACTACTTTTGGTACAGATCCACCTAAGTTATACTGGAATTTATTATTTTTTTTGCCAAAGTGCATAACAATGCACTTATCAACGTTAAGAATAGATTGTTTCTGGGAGGCCCATGTGTCCAAACTATCCAGTACTGTTTGTAGGACTAGATGCCCCTCCCAGTTATTTATCGGACACCCAACCCTAGTGTCGTCTGCAAATTTAGACAACCAGACCACTGAATGCACCTGCATAGATGAAATATACAGATTAAACAAACATGGTCCCAAGACTGAGCCCTGGGGGACACCAGTAGTCACTGCAACCTGACTGGAGCATTTTCCTTTTACACATACTTTCTGGCCTCTATCAGTGAGCCAAGCCTTCACCCATATTGGTATCCAAATTGGTATATCTAAATCATGAAGTGATTTAACAAGCTCCCCATGGGGGACCTTGTCAAAAGCCTTGGCAAAGTCCAGGAAAACCACACCCACTGACTCACCCATATCCAGGGCTTTGCCAGCCATATTATAAAATTCCAATAAGTTGGTTTGGCATGATCTTCCCTTGGTGAATCCGTGCTAGGTCATGTCTATCCTACCTGTTCTTTCTATATATTCCAAGATAAAGTCCTTTATTATACCCTCCAAAATCTTTCCGAGCGCTGAGGTCAGACTAACGGGTCTGTAGTCTGAAACCTCCTGCCTACATCCTTTTTTATATATACTGTAGGTACAATCACAGCTTGCCTCCAAGCCTCAGGAACCTCACCAGTATCAATGCTTTCCTGAAAAAGGTAAGTTACTGGCCCCACTAGTAATATTGCCATTTCTTTAATGACCCTTGGATGAATCCCATCTGGCCCCTGTGCTTTATTTAAATTAAACATTCAATTACATTTGTAACAAGACATACATTTGAAAATGATCATAAATAGTCATATAATTACATTTGTGACTTAACATACAGTTTAATATATCATACCTGTGGAATATGCGTTTAATTGCAAGTGGCATATCTGAAGAACGTAGTAGAGAAATTTAATGTAGCCTTGGAGCCAACTCCTTGCAGGAATGGATCACAGTTAAGAGGCAGATCATTTAGCAATTATTGAATGAAAGAGGTGCAGTGAGGGGTCATCAAGGAGGCTAAAGGGGTAGACAGAGGAAACTAGCTGGTGGAAGGAGAGGATAACGATTATGTGAGCATTATCGGAGCAAAGTGAACAAGAAATCAGTTGAAAGGTGCAAGCTAACACAGGACTAGTGCAGTCTGAGATCACCTCAGACCATACCTCTCAACTGTCACACATTATGAGGTACGTCACTCATTTTAACCCTCAGAAATCCTTTGTCCCACATTGAGGTAGTGATATTCCACATTTCTCACAGAGGTTTTAAAAGCAGAAATTCATAATTATCTATTGTGTTCAATTGTCAGCAAACATTATAAACACTAGTGCACTGATAGCCACAGTGTTCTGAGCTTGCAGTGCAGTGTTTGATGATATGTCCCACATTTTACTCATTTGTCACACATCTTGACACACATTTTGGTGAAGAAAGGTTGAGAAGTGTGCCTTAGACAGAACAAAAAGTACAAGTTATTAGCTCAAGTGTACTAATTCCTTTGTTTAAGTGCAGGGGGGCAAAGAGGGGGACAGGAGGTATGTGGAGATAAGGGATAGGGTAGGAAAGGATTAGTCATACCTGGAACTGACTCTTCAGAGTGTGGAGATCACAGCCAGTGGTGTCATGAAGCTAGGACATAGAATAAGGGGCAGGAGTAGGCAAGGACAGTTGGGTAGAGATAGTAGAGGGGATGGTAAATGGAAGGGGGGGTGGGAGAAACTTGCCTAAGACTAGGCCTCTTCAGGATGCTGAGAACCCTGCCAGAGAGCAGAGTCAGGCGAGGACAAGTTAGGTAGAAAGGATGGAGGGGAAAGGGGAGGGAAGGAAGAGTCATTTTCCAGTACTGGACCCCTCCAGGATGCTGTGAACCCTGCTAGAGTATACCCAGTTAAGGTCAGGGTTTCTGGTATAAATTACAGCATCATCAGTATAGAGACAACATTGGCTGACTGACATGCATCAGGCAATTTGTTAATGAAGAGGCCAAATAGGAGTGGGCCCATAATGGTGCACTGAGGGACACTGGCAGGTACACCCCTGATATCAAACAAGGAGCCTTCAAACTTCACACACTGAGTGTGTTTCATGAGGTAACTGTGGAACCAGTCCACTGTGTTCGGGAAAAGACCCAGGTCAATTAATTTGTTGAATAAAGTCTTATGGTTGACCAGATTGAATACTTTTGTAAGGTCACTGTAGATTGCTGTGACCAGATCATCGCTGTCAAGAGCCTCATGCACATAGCTGGTATATTTCATCAGTACTGTATTGCTGCTCTGGATCTTCTAAAGCCATGCTGTTGGATACACTGGATGATGTGTTTTTTGAGACACGTGACTAATTGGTCCGAGACAGTTCTCTCCAGATCCTTTCACAGGCGGAAGAGAATAGAAATTGGCCTGTAATTGGCTAGACCATAGCATTCACCACTTTTGAATACTGGTGCAACCTGAGCAGAGCTCCACTTTTTGGGAAACTGTGAGCAATGCAGTGAAAAGTTAAACATTTCTAGAGACGGGCTCTGAGAGTTCCTCTACTGCCAGGGCAAGTAATTTCATGTCAAACAAGTCACTCCCAACCTTGGTTTTACTAAGCACCCTACTGATATATTTTGAGGTGTCCTTTACTGACACAGCTTTAACACAGAATTTGGGGTAACTTGGTTTGGGGTCCAGCATCTGAGAGACTTCAGGACCAGGTCCTCTGCAGAAGGTCTGGGCAGACTCAACAGGGATGACTGAACTTAGACCAGTGAAGGCTGAATTGAATAAAAAATGGGATTTTGGTATGAACAATGACCTCTTGACCTTTAACAGAGAGCATTTTAGGTGAAGTTTTATCATCCTTACCAAGGAGCTCAGAAACGTTGGCCCAGAATTATTTGCCATCACTCCAGTTCTGGGTCTGCTGATCCTTTCAGAAATCAAATTTGGCCTTCCTAATCATTCTGATACACTTATTGTGGGCTTCTCTGAATCTTTGCAGGTGGACTAGAGACCCCAATTCCCTGACAAGTGCCTACAGATTTTCCCACTCTTTCATGCAGGCAAGAAGATCTGGGGTGATCCATCCAGCAATGTACCTCTTACTTGTGTTTTTTTGATGGGTGTAAATTTGTCACAGGCACGTATGAACTCAGAGACAAGGAAATCATGGGCCAAGTCAATATCTGAAATGACATCAAGGAAGCTCCAATCAATTTGGGCCAAGTAGGCTTTGAATTTGGGAATGTTCTTCTGTTTAGGACCCAGCTGAACATGATCTGTGAGGGTTGCTTGGACTGTTTAACTGCCCATAGACATTGTACCAGGGAATGGTTACTTAGGGCATCTAGGAGAACTTTCACAACTTTACCCTGTCTGGGTGTGTGACTGGTACTAACTTGAGTAGCATCACGGTGCCAGTTTTATAATTCATTCTGGTGTGCTCAGTGGGATGCCAACAGAAGGGTGAAACCCCATTGGTGAAATCCCCCACAGCAATATTTTTAACAAGATTCAAAAATGCCGCTGTGTGGGACCCCCCCAAGCAAAATTTCACCCTTTTGCTGACTTTCACCCCCCCTTCATATTAACTCCAACTGGAGTTAACAATCCTTAAGAAGGGGGGATTTGGGGGATACAGCCCCCGATAGAAACTAGACTGATGTCTGACAGGCGAAATTTTGCCAGTCAATATCGGGGATGTCTCTATGCCGCACATTGACAACAATGTTGTTGGGCTGGCATAGGTAAACCATGCTCAGTAACCATTTGTAAAAGGAACAGACTGGATATCTTGTCCCTATAACCTGTGTTTGATTTAGCATTCTAATTGATGCTAAAGTCACCAGCGTTATATACTATTCTATTTAATTGTTCATACCCACAGTATCAGAAGCACTTTTCAAAGCAATGAAGTACATGCTGGTATGTGAATGGACTGTATGCACTACGCATGCAGAAACCATTAAGTTCCCTGATACCACACACAGACAGCCTTGTTGCATTAGAAACTAAATTACTGAGAAAGAGAATGTTTTACGAGACATGGGGATTACTCCTTTACTCTTTTAAAAAGAACCATCTGTAACTTAAAGTGGGACAGCCACTAGAGATGGTATAAGGGACCTCAATTTAGTATGTCTTCCAAAGGATGACACCAACAACTGGGCAGAACCCCCATAGTGTAGAACTGCAGTGTCTATGTGGAGTATAAGCCCAAGTGCCTCATGATGGACAATAACCCATGACTACTTGGTCTTTCTGGCCCAGTGGCAATAGTGTTGCCAACAGAAACTGCTGTTAGGATTGCTCAGAATTTTCTGATTCTATCCCATTGCCCATTTGTTGGATAATCAGAACTTTTGATTCTGACTGCAGTTCAGTTCCAATGTCAGATATGGCATCAGAGTTAGAACTGGAAGTTCCAAATCCACATATGACAACATAAGAAAACCCTTTCCCACCACATACAAACTCCAAGAAGCCCATTAGTGGACCAGAAACTAATGCCCTCTCCCTCCTCAACCCTTGTCTTCCCTCCCATGCTCCTTTACCTTGATGTTCTGCTGTGCCTGACCTGCTGGGGTCCCAAAGCTGAGAGTGTGCGGTAGTTGCTGCCTGCTGTGGGTTCATTGCAGGACAGAGGAGGCAGAGGCAGTCCTGCTGCAGTTCAACAAATTCATTGGTAAGGTTTTACAAAAACATCCCTCCTTCTTAGCAACAGAAACCCACCATATACCCTACATTGTAGAGTGTGACTCCATTGCCTCAATAACCTGGTTCCTGTAGTCCTGACTCCAAATCCCAGTCCATCCCATCCAGAGGCTTTCAGACTATAGCAGAGTTCCCATGTCCATCCCCAATCCACACTGTGCTGCAGTGAGTGAAACCTGAAAAATACTTCTTTTCCCCTCAGGTCCAACCATTGATCATCACATTGTACTGTAAATAGTCCAGAATTCCCCAGTCCTCCCTGACTGACCTGGGTTGAGAAGGTGACCAACCTAATGAAAACCCTAGGTGGCTACAGTACTAGATGCCTTAGTCAGTACGGTATCTGGTGAAGTGTCAACCCAGGATTTTCTTTTAGTCAGCCACCTCCTCTACCCAGGTCACTCAGAGAGGACTGGGGGCTTCTGGGCTATTTGCAATGTGGTGATCAATGGATGAACTGTTGGGGGGGTGCATGATATTGATCTGAACCTGGTATCTCTCTTTGTAACAGTGGATTGGGGACATGATTGGGGACTCTGCTCTTGTCTGATAGTCTCTGGATGGAATGGATCAGACAGGACTCAGAGTCAGGAATATGGAGACCAAGTTACATGGTTAGGGATTTGGTGGTGGACAGTGGGGTCACATTTTCTGGGATAGTGTATATGTAATGGGTTGCTCTTGTTGGTGAGGGGAGCATTTTTGTGGAAATGCATGGATGAAGTTGAATGGTAGCTGGACCCTCACTGTCTCCTCTGTCCTCCAGATAGACCATGGAAGGCAGTACCAACTACACACTCTTATTTTGGGCATCCTAGCAGACCAGTTCCAGCAGCAAATTAAGGTACAGGAGCATGGGAGGGGATACAAGGTAGTGGGAGGGAGAAGGCTTCTTTTCTGACTAATTAACAGACTCTGTCTAGTTTGTATTGGATGGGAGAGGTTTTAAGAATCTAAAATGCATTTATTTTTTATTATTCTTTTGTTAACTGGTTAAGACCCACTAAGCACAGTGCCTGTTTCCAGGAGCAACCTGGGAGCACTTGGAGATTGTGACTTGCTCAGGGTCACACAGTATGCAAGTGGAGGTTATGGGAATCAAACCAAGGTCTGGTGGATATACCAAGCTTATTCGTAGCTTACTACTCTAACCTCTAGCCTATACTTCCATCACAATTGGAAATATATTGCCAGTGGATTTGGAATTGGATTCCTAATTTGGCATCCAACATAATTTTTGGAACATAGATTTTTGGCCTTGCCTTGAATGCCAAAATTCTGATTATATAATGGCAAGAAAGAATGCTGGCCTCTGACTGGTCCATCTAGGGCTGGACCCAGGATGTTATCCCAACACACCAAAGACTGTATTAAATGTGATGCGAATCACTAAGAGAAGGTGACGCCATCAGTGTGGTTCGCTGCTGTGGATTTTGCCAGCACTTGCTCCATTGTTGTTTTTTTTATGTCTCCCTCACACAGCCACAAAAACAGCCAATACACCATGCATGAACTTAATTTGTTTCTGTCAGTATTAAAAGAAAATATCCCACTACAGCAATGTCCTTCACCAGCCCCTGCTCGTCTCACATCCCAAAAACAGCATGTGGCACACCACTTCCATTTATTTACCGCAGTTTAATTTTCTGACTTTCTTCATCTCCCAGTACTACTAGTGACATGGCAGCACTATACAGGAAGAACCAAGCACACCAAGAACACTAAGGTGAGAGCAGAAAATCACACTCATAAACTTGGAAACTTCCAGTGAAGCCGTCACTCCGATCGGCTTCCCCACTACCCGCTACCACTGGCATCAGCTATTCCCACCCTCCCAAACAGAAACACAGTGGTCACTGAGTGCCTGTTTTCAAAAGTACATTGCACCTGAAATACTCACTCTTTCTTTACTTCATTTTTCTTACTTCTGCCCCTACAAAAGTCACTTCCACTGTGCCAGACTGTATCCCCCGATCTTAACACCGAGTCAACATGGGGTGGGGGGATTTTCAGCATCGCAGAAGATGAAAAGTCAGAAAGAAATCTTAACGCAGAGCCTACATGGTGGGGGGGGGTGTAAGCTTTATGGGCAGTGGACACAGAGGCTAGAGCAGAAACAAATAAATGTCCATAATGGAAACAACAATAGGAAAACAGAGCCACAACACCATATCAACACTACAGCTGCTCCACCTACTGGCAAAGACAAATAATCAACACTATTTTTTTTAAAGTATACCTACGCATTGAAAGATTTCAAAATAATCTACTTTAAATTAACTTTTCTTCTTCTTTTTTTTTTTTTTACAAAGAGCCATTGTATAATAGGAATAATGCACTCCAGGGTGGGTGTTATTCTGGGATAACATCCCTACTCAGGTGTTGGACACCCTCAGCCTGTGGCCTTGGACCCAACCACCCAAGATGGGATGTTATCCAAGCATAACACACACCCTGTTATGCATTATTCCTTTAATTGTAATAAAAAAGTCCAAATACAAAGAATCCAATTCTCATTAACTGATTCAGAGCAACCCTAATTGGCATGGTGTATGTAATACAGCAGCACATTATTTTTAATGCCTGGGTCAGTGATGAAGATTCCCAATTTGATCAAGAGTTCCTCCAGCAGATGCTACTGGTACCCAGCAGCATGGCCATGACTTAGAACTAGTCTTCTTGTTTGATCTTGACGTAGGCAAAGTCAAGGTTAATCTAGTTGCATGGTTTGAACATTGTGCTGTGATTTTCCTTTGCAGTGCCCCTTGTGTAATCCCCCCCAAGAAGATGTCTGATACCACCCTAAATATAATGTGGAGCCTCACAAGCTCTTGACAGTATTGGATCTACTGAGCATGATGACAGCATGTGCTAGCACAGTCAAGGAGGCCATGGTGGTTACAGCATGGCTCTTATGCCTGCCCTTGACTCCTTGGCTCCATAGTATGTTCATCACTTGACATCGCACTGCATCTCCCCATGATACTTTGAGGAGCTGATATGGTTGAAGACTGAGGGACAGAGGTTGGAGGGTTCTTGGTGGAAGTCCCACTCATCTGAGGACAGATTGGTCCTGAAAACCCTCTATAGTGAGTATCAGTGGGCAGTCACCCTGATAAATAAAGAGTTCCTGTCAAGGATGATTGCTGAGGAAATGGATAAACCAACTAAATTATTTCACACCATTGCAGACTGTTAAATACGGAGAAAGAAAAACACGGCACCAACACTTTCACATAAATAAACTGTATTGTGCTCAAACATTTTAAAACACACAATGCAGTAACGCCATGCAAGGTCAAAACAGCTCTGACAAAGAAAACGTCTGACCGGTTTAGTTACTATGCATTGGTTAATATATAAGCTAGTGACTTTTGTGCTAGATCTAACTTTATGCTTGTCTTTTTCCTTTCAGGATGGAATTATGTATTTGGCATATTTTCAATTTATTTTTATATCATATTTATCTTAAAATTAATGAAATTAAATGAAATATGTTTAGATACTATTTTGATGTTTGTATTTTGGAAATACCCGAAATTGGAATTTTTTATATACTTTTTATTTATTTTATTGGTGTACTGTCACTTTAATTGATTCTCATTATAGTGGTGTATGGTATTATGTGTATGTGTCCCTGAGGAGGCGCTGTTTTTGGCGCAAAACCGGTCGGACGTTTTCTTTGTCAGAGCTGTTTTGACCTTGCATGGCGTTACTGCATTGTGTGTTTTAAAATGTTTGAGCACAATACAGTTTATTTATGTGAAAGTGTTGGTGCCGTGTTTTTCTTTCTCCATGTTTAAATATTATACACAGGCACAATGGGTATTTGGAGCCGCTATTCCTTGTTTTTGTAAGACTGTTAAATACTCCATGTTTGCAGCCAGAGAGAGTTTATTCAGCTGAAAAATGCAATAGGTTTAATCAATTCTTTCTTGACAAGAATTCCTCAATATGGGTCAGGATCTCATCAAGTGGCCTATCATGGGCTGGCAGTACCAGTCCTAGGACAGCCCCAGGTGACTGGCTGTATTGAGGGATGTTTTCTCTAGTTTTGGATAAAGAGGTGCTCAGGGTGATCTCATGACTGCATCTCACCTACTGTTTATTGGAACTAGGGACTACTTGGCTGCTTATTTAAATTCATTCATCATTCATTTCATTTCATTTCATTTTTATTGGTTATACTGGAATGGCATGTGAGCATCGCTGCCTGTTTATGCAAGTGTCCAGTTTCTTACAACAATCATGAGACATGGCATATGTTAACACACTTAATTAACAGTGAGGGTTAATACAATGGTGCATAAAATTAGGATAATATAGACTAAAGGGCAAATTATGAACTACCCTTGGTGAGTTAGCAAATGCAAGGTGACATTAAGCATTCGACGAGGGTTTAACAATAACATAATGTAACAGTGAGAAATACAAAATCTAAGTGCAATCTGAAAAAAACTAGCCTAGGTGGATTTACCATACTACAAGTGCTAAAAAGAGAGGGTAAGTGCCATTGATGGATAACCAGAGAGTGAGGGGAAACAAGTGCAGAAGGGGAGCCAAATTAGGACTGTGAGCAGGTGCAGGAGGGAGAGAAATGTCTCCTGATATTGTGTTTGAAGGTATTTGTGGAGGGACAGAGTTTTAGTTCTGGAAGGAGAGAGTTGAAGAACCTAGGTCTAATAAAAGAGAGTGTTTTCTGGCCTTGAGTGGTCCGGCAGAAAGGAACAGTGAAAAAGAGAGTGGAGGACAGTCTAGTGGTCCTGTTGGTTGTGGCTGTCTGGAAGAGAGAGGTGAGGCAATCAGGGAGCAGTCCACGGGAGAGTTTGAAGAAGAAGGTTGCCATCTTGCAGTTGAGGTGAGCCTCAAGGGAGGGCTGACTGGTGAGTTTATAAAAGTCACAGTGGTGTGTGAGTTTAGAGAGACCAGAGACAAAGCAGATAGCGTTGTGGTAGGAGCGTCAAAGTCTGGAGAAATTTTTGATGGAGAGGCAGGGGAGGGAGAAAAGTGTACCATAGTCGAAGACAGGAAGGAGGAAGCTGGAGACTAAGAGGATCTGGATTCCCTGTTAAGGTAATGCTTGGTTCTGTGGAGGATACCAAGGCATTGGTGGGCTTTTTTGATTGTGAAGCTACTGTGAGCATCAAAATTGAGGTGTCTATCCAGGAGTAAGCCAAGGTACTTGAATTCACTTACTCTTTCAATGGAGTCACCAAGGTTGTCATAGAGGGGGAGGTCAAAGCCAAGGGTTTTGCAGGGGCTGGAGAAAACCATGAACTTAGTTTTTTTGGAGCTGAGTACAAGACCTTTGGATGCGAACCAGGTGTGAAGTCTGCTGAAATCAAATTGGAGTTTGTTAATGAGAATGTTGGGTTTTTTGTCCTGACAGAAAAGGGCTGCATCATCAGCATAGAGAATGAGTTTGGAGGTGGTGCAGATGTCAGGCAGGGAGTTAACGACCAGAGAGAAGAGAAGAAGGCCCAGAATGGACCCTTGGGAGATGCCGTATTTGATGGGGCAGGATTCAGAGAGGACACTACCAATAATGTTGTGATGGGATCTGCCCATTAGGTAATCCCTGAACCAGAGGCAGACCTCAGGTGAGAAATGGAGGCCAGCAAGGGTATGAAGAAGGACTTCATGATCAACAAGGTTGAAGGCTTTGGTGAGGTCTACGAATGCAGCACTGGTGTAGAGGCCTTTGTTGTTAGCTTTGTCTATGGATTGGGTGAACTTGATGAGGGCAGTTTCGGTATTGTGTCAGGATTGGACCTATACTGGGCCTCTGTGAGAAGGTTGTATTTGGAGAGGAATTCTGTGGTTTGCCTGTAGACCACTTTCTCTAAAATTTTGGGGGGAGGGGCAAGGAGGGAGATGGGACAATAGTTGGATACTAGATCCTTGGGACCAAATTTGTAAACAGGTTTAATAATGGCACACTTCCAAACTTTTGGGAAGAGCCCTGTGCAGAGGGAGTGGTTGAGGATGTTAGTAAAAGGGATGGTCAGGGAGTCACAGACAAGATGGAGAACTCTGAAATCAAATGTTGTCAGCACCCTTGGAAGGTCTTGGGTCATTTGTTCTGATCAACTTGACCACTTCACCAGGGGTTAGGTACCTGAAATGAAACTTAGGGTAGGAGACTGGAAGGGGTGCACAGGTAAATGGGGTAGGAGTGGAGCTGGGCTTGTACTGGTCAAGGTCAACAAAGTATTTATTGAAAAGGGAGTCTACTTTACTTGGCTCAGTGATGGTTGTCCCTTCAGAGGTAAGACAAATATGTTCTTTGGAAATTCCCCTACCAGTAAGGTTGTTAAGAATATTCCAGGTCCTCCTAGGGTTCCCCTTGGCAGCACATTGTTTTTCCAGGATGAAGGAGGATTTAGCAGATCTTGTGGAAGACATGCACCTGTTTCTGAGGGTTTTGAAGTCTTGAAGGAGTTGGGGGTTTTGTGTTTTCTGTACGACTTCCAGGCTCAGTCCTTATCATTCATTAGTTTGTGAAGTTCGGGTGTGACCCATGCTTGGCTAGAACCCTTAACCTGGATTTTTTTAAGTGGGATGAAACAGTCACAGAGGGCAAATAACTTATTGATAAAGGCTTCAATCACTTTGCAGAAGTCAGAAATGTTTTCAGTGAAGGACCAGTCTAGGGCTAGGGTGACTTTGGAAAACTTAAAGGCATCCAGCTTCTTCAATTGCCTGGTTTGTATGAATTTGAGTGGGTGGTGGGGGGGGTTGTGGATCATCATCATCAAAAAACAGCACAGTGGTCACTGACTGAGTTGGGAAGAAATCCAGAGGTTGTGACATGGGAGGGGTGTGAGACCAGGACCCTATCAATGAGGGACTGAGATCCAGTTTCGTAGTTGGTTCTGGTAGGTTCAGTGATGAGCTGGTGTAGGCCAAGATAAAGTATAGATTCCTTGGTGGAGTCACAGTGAGGGGACAGCCAATTTAGGTTGAAGTCCCCTAGGATGATCTAATCTCTCCCTTGGGGGAGGGAGGGAGGTCTTGCTATCAAAGAAGAGGTCAAGATCACAGGATGAGGAGGAGGGTGGCACGTACACCACTCTAACTGTGACCATTTTATCCAGTCCAAAGATATTGACTGCAGGGAGACCCGGGGTCTGATTTTTTCATTGATTTTCAGGCCATGTCTTGGGGAAGGGGTTTTCAGTATGGAACTGAAAAGGGCAGTGGTGAAGCCCCTCCTAAAGAAACCCTGTTTGGATACTGACGTTCTTCTGAACTACAGACCTGTCTTAAATCTTCCTTTTCTTGGGAAGGTGGTGGTAATTCACTTGAAGGCTTACCTGGAAATAAATTATATGTATGAGCCTCTCTAGTTGGGTTTCTGTTCTAATCACAGAATGGAGACTGTACTTGTTAACATGTTTAATGATCTTCTCACTGTGAGGGACAGAGGACATTGTTCCATTCTTGCACTTCTGGATCTCTCAATTCTGTGTGTCATTCTCAATCATGGGGTGCTCAAGGAATGCCTGAGGGGCTACTTGAGCCTTACTGTGACTGATCTGGGCTAATCCGAATCCTACCTTACTAGAGAAATGTAGCAGGTTGTCTTACATAATTACATTTCTGAGGTGAGTGTACTGGAATTTGATTCACCTCAAGGTTTGATCTTGGTTCCTACATTGTTCATTTATAAGCCTATCCTATTGGATATTTTGTCAGAAATATTCTCAAAAATAATGGTGGTGAGACTATTGGAGCAGGCTGAAAATCTAGGAGGTCTTTCTCATTTTCAGTCAGGGTTTAGAGAAGGAAGAAGTACTATAGGCATTTTTTTTTGTATTGTATTAGCTTATAGAGAAATATGTTGTTGCAAGATCTCAAAAATTGTATTTGGCCTTCATAGATTACAGCTCTGCAATTGATTTAAATTCACAAACTGTCCAGTGAGAAATTATGTATGATTGGGAAACTAAGCCAGCATTTACAAACATTATAAAAGAGTTATAAGCAGGAACTTAAGCCAGGGTGCAAGTGGGGGCCAGTGAACAGTTCTCCAGAACTTTCCCAACTAACTGGGGAGTGAGACAGGACTGCACTGACCGCCTGAATATTTTATATTTATATTAATAAACTTCTTGTAAGTCTAGACGCATTTTCCTCAGACCCTCCAAAAACAAGATCACAGCTCTGCCAAGTGTTCACTTATGCCAATGACTTGGTGCTCTCTTTATTGTCATGCAGTGGGATATAAAATAAACTTGATAGTAAGAGAATGTATCTACCTAGGTATAACTTCTTCTGCTGACTGTCATTGGAGAAAACGCATCAGTAATACAGAGATGACATTAAAAAACTATAATGGTCTAAAACAATTTTATTATGGATATGGGGTTGTTCAGTAGTTCCTGTATTACTAGCACTTCACACCAAATATGTTGGTCATGCTATATGTGGGGCAGAGATTTGGGGTGATGCAATTAGAAACAGACTGGATAAACCTATAACTCATTTTTTTCCCAGTCATTGCTAGGTAGAGCTAACCAAAATTAGCATATTCTGAATTAGCTGAATTTTCATGAAATTCCAAGAAATTTTGTAACATTTTGTGAAAGTTTTGGGAGTTTTCTAAAATTACTTAATTGGTCATACCTTGGTCTATATTAGAGCTAGAGGTCTGACATTCGGTGTGCACATCTTCTTTATTTTATTTTATTTTATTCGTTGGTAACCAGGTAAGGCCCATTAGGCACAAGTGCTTGTTTTCTGGGGTGACCTAGGAGCACTAGGTGGTTAAGTGACTTGCTCAGAGTCACACAGTATGGAAGTGGAGGTTGTGGGAATCAAACCCAGGTCTGCTGGATATACCAAGCACATTCACAACTCGTTACTCTAACCTCTAGGCTATACTGCCATGGTATGGACCCTAAGGGTGAGTCAAGTTTCACAATATTGGATGAAGGGCAAAGAAGTTATTGTGGTTCATATTCTGACAATTTAATATTCAAGTAAACATTTCTTAAATACATTTGTGCTTCCAACTTAGCCACCTCTGGAGCTAGATAAATGAACATTGAGATGCATACTTTCTCAGAACAGTCATAGAAACTGATAAACAATGAAATAATGGTTATATAAATTGTAAGTGTTAGCTATGGCCTGCCTCCTGACATGACTTCCCAGGCTCACTTCTGACCCCGGGTAGTCAGCATGGCAGCATGATGCTCTGATTCTGGGCAATGGGAGTTGCCTTAAAGCCTAACATTTAGGGTCAATGAACCTAGCAATATTGGTGATATTTTGTTCTCTAGTTTTAAACTGATAGGGTTTACAGTTCTGCAGTTTACATAATTGTGAAATGTAATTTCAAAATTTCCAAAAGCGTGGAGGCTTATAACCCAGTAACCTTTAGAGATCTGAAACTTGGTATACATATGTATGGGCCTCACTAAAGTCACCATACCACATTTAGTGAAATTTGGAAAAACACTTCCAGTTTACATAGTTGTTTACTGTAATTTTAAAATTTCTGAAAGTTTCTAGGACTATAACTCACTCATCTTTAATGATAGAGATCTGAACCTTGACAATTCTCTGTATGGTCATTGGCAAAAGTATCATGCCAAATGTAGTACAACTTGAAAAAACACTTTTTTAATTAGATGTAAATAACTGAAATCACAATTCTGGTAAACGTTTGTGAAATTTTTGTGAAAACTTTGCACAATTTCATGGATGCTAAATCAGCATTTCACCAGAATTCCACCAGCACAAGATACATTCTGTCCTTTACTACTGTTAGGTGTACCAAAGTCGTTTCCACCAACTTATCTTAGAGCTAGGCTGTTGAGTAATGAGGCTCTGGATAGAACTTGGAAAATTAGTTATTGGATCAAGATAAGTGGTATTCCAGATAATAGGATACCATAAAAATGTCTTAAAAAATTTATACGTGGAAAAGTTGCATATCCTTAATCTTTATGGTTGAGTAAGCTGAAAAAATGTCTTCATGAATTTAAGCCTGTTGCACTGTGAAGTTACTTTAAAAATAATTTTACAAATAGTAATAAATATAAAACAAATATGACAAATATAGTTCAGGGTGTGCAGGCCAGTAGGAATCGTAAAGCAACAAGTGCATATACATTTTCACCCTGCATTATAGTGAATGATAATAACACAGACTAAGCTGCTATATTCACAAAATCATGGATAAAAAAAAGGAAACAGTACATTCATTTTAGATCTGAAATGATTCCTGAAAAGAATTCTGAAATGAAGCAAGGAATTAATGGCCAATTACAATAAATCCAAAAACCCAGCAGATAATAAATATTCCTCTGAGTATGGATGGACTAAAAATGTGTGTCACATTGTGTTGGAATGCTCCTTGGTATAAAGATGAAAGAAAAAACATGGCTTGGATGATTTATTTGTAATAAACAAATAGAAAATTGGGAACTTGTAATAATACTCATGACAACTGAAAACTCATATGCTTAGAGAGACTTGTTAACTATTTATGTACTGTAATCAAAATCAGAAAGAGGAAATTTCCATTTTTTTAGCCCAGTTAATGGTTTTGAAAATACAACATAGCAATAAAGTGTGTAGAAGAGTTTATAAACTACATACATTACTGCGATTACCTTATAATCCCAGTTATATATGTGCATTATCTAGGACACATTATCTTTTTCTCCTGATTTCTCATAATGCTGCCTAAGTATGAGTTGAAGTGAACTGCGCTTTTAGTGCTCAGAAGTGAGCAATCTTTCTTTTCTTTTCCGAAGGGACTACTGATTACATTCCATTTTGGGTTATATAGGTAACCAAACCTGACTCCAGCTACATCCTGTTTATAACTTGATTATAGGATTAGCTAACTGCAATATATTTCTTAACATGTTTAATGTGCTATGATCTTTCAAATTTGTCAAAGTTTGTGTGAAATTGTATATCAAAATGTAAGGCTGACGAATTATTTATGTCTTGTCATAAATCATGTCTTTGTTTATCTGTATTTTATTACATGATACTGTCTGTAATGATTATTTTTTGTCAATCAAATAAAATTTGAACTTGAACTTGTTTACATGCTGATGATAGATGAGATCATTAGATGGTATGGTCTGGAGTTTCACTGCTATTCAGGTGATACCTATCTATACTGTAATTATCATGTTCATTGGAGAGGATAGACTTTTGCTCTGTGCTGTGTTGGTGCTTTAAGGAGATCAGTGACCAGTTGGCCTCAAACTAGTCAAGTCTCAACCCAAGCAAGACTGTAGTAATGGTTGTCCAACCTGGTTCCTGTGGGTCAACAGTGACAAGGAGTGATTCCAGGCCACCAACTCCTAATGGTGTTACCCTTGAAGCTGTAAATGCAGTGAAAAATCTAACTTATCTTAGAGTCACTAAGGACTGTAGGCTGATATTTGAGTATCAGGTGCTGGTAGTCATCCATAGCAGCTTTTTCCATCTTCAGATTTTGCCCTGAATAAACCATATCAGGTACCCAGTGACTTGGTTATGATAATCCATGCCTTAATCAAATCCAGGGTTGATTACTGTAATGCTGTCTACCTAAAGTTATATAAGGGACTGATGTATTGCATGCAGCTAGCCTGGAAAATGGCTGCCCTGTTTGGTACCTCTCTAAGTGATTGTATCACCCCAGTGCTGCATAATCTGCATTGACTGCCACTTTGTTGGTGCATCAGCTGTAAGGTAGGCTTATTAGTCTACAAGACCCTACATGACATGGGACATAGCTACCTGAAAGAGCTCTTGACCACACACACATCTGTGTTCCCTCTCCACTCCACTGATGCTGGCCTACCAATGCTTCCCCAGTCAAGCCTGAAGTTGTCCAGGTTCAGGGCATTTTTGGTGGCTGCACCACTACTATTGACCTCTTTGCCTTGTTCCATTTGATCTGCCAGCACAGTGGGGGCCTCTAAAGGGGCCCTAAAGTTACTTCTGTTCAATTTGGCATACTGCCTGACCTGATTAAATCTGATTTCATAGCTATGATCATGCCACCCTTAAAGCTGTTTTGTTTTCTGGAGCTAGTTGTTTATGTATTAATTTATATTATACAATGGCAAGAATAACTGTTGTGTCCCCATTGATCAGTCTGGCACTGGAGCCATGATGTTTTCCTGGCATAAAATCATGGCTCAAGTGCCAGTACGTTGATGACCACATGTCAGTTTTAAAAAGCAACATTGCCCTGCTGCCTACGAGCAGCTTCCCTCGTCTCCACTTTCCCAGCTACTGTTGTGATCACATAACCGGAAACCTGCCCTAACATCTACCATCACCCCACAATAAATGGCATAAAGAAACACCCATGGCCATCACACATTAAATGTGAGCATCAAAATCTCCTGTTTTTGCAGCTTTTAAAAGACATCGGGACCTATATACAGAGCGAGTGCTGAGTGAGAGAGCGAGAAACTGCTGCTTTCAAACAGTCACTGTGCAGGTTTCACTCGCTCACTTCAATGAAACACTTTCTTCCTGTTCTCCTGAACACAACTTGACCACCCAAAAATACCCCAAAACAAAATTACAGCCTGTCCCTACCTTAATACAGCAATCCTCTGAAATGCAGAGTGAGTGGCATGCTATTACGTAGTGTTTGTGTGTGTGGGGGGGGGGGACTGCCTTCTAAAACGCATAGCGACTACAGGAATTAAACCAAAAAAAGGAAAGCCTCAATAACATATGCTAATATGGAACCCTTATGAATAAAAAAAGACAGCAGTAGCAAACATTGATAACAGGAGCACAAAGCCACACCAAAACAGGACAACTCCACCTACTGACTAAATAACAGAGCTGCACTATTTTTTCATAATGTAATCCTACCCATTACAAAAAATGAAAAAACAATCTACTTTTAATATATTTTATATGTTTTTGTTTCTTTGTTTTACAATTAAGCCATTGTATAATAGGAATAATGCACTCCAGGGTGTGTGTTGTGCAGGGATATGTCATTTCTGGGGTGATTAGTTGCACTCGGCCTGTGGCCTTATGCCTAATCATCCCAGGCATGATGTTATCCCAGCACAACACACACCCTGTCATGCATTATTCCTTTATTATTTATCTGTTTATTTAGTTATGATTTTCTTTTATTGCTTGTGTGTGGCACACACACACACACAACAAAGTCTATCCATTGGGCAATGACAGACACTGAGGGTAAATGAAAAGGGCTTATAAAAATAAAGGGCATGCTATGAACAGGTGGAAGGGGAGGAGCAGCAGTCACAGGGTTAGGACAAGCCTGGTTGATGGAATATATTTTAACTCTAGAAGACTTGAGAACAAAATGTAGGTCCTATAGATAGTGGTGGTGACAGGTGCTCATTCAGGGTTAATAGCAATCATGGAAGCATGGGCAACCATGACTGGGACCTCAATATCCTGAGATATTCCCCAATCAGAAAGAACAGAGAATTGGGTCAGGAACTTGCAGGGCCTCTTATGTTTGCTTGTTTGTTTGTTGAGATTTGTTGACCCTGTAAACACACTGGGCATAGAAATACCCTTTTTCAGGGGTGACTGGGTGGGTACAGATGGTAAGCGACTGAGATTGAACCAGATTAAGCAGATGATGGTATTTTTTAGTGAATGAGTTAAATTTGGTCAGGACACAGGGAATTTCCAATCTCTCCTGTAGGGGGACCAGCAGTTTGGTGTGTGGGCCATTCTGACCAAAACACTGAAGGAGATGGAGATCACTGAGGTGGGGGAGTTGACCTCCTCCCCCAACCTCAAACTACTAGAGGTCGACCTGAAAGATGATGTTTTGGATATTAACTTGGATTTCTTGGAAGAAGATATTTTTGTTTCAGCTGAAGACCTGATGACTGTGGATAATGAAGGCAACCAGTTACATCATTCTTAGCCTCTTTCCATGTCTACAACATGTGATAGAAAACATTTTTCGTAGTCTGATTTACTATTTTGGCTGCAGAGGAGCTCAAGTATGCTAAACATAAAGCACAATTGCAAAATTGAATGGCATTGCTGGAAAAAGGACATGGTTCAGAAAATGCGGCCCCGACAGGAAATATCCAATGCCCAGTCGGGCATGATGCACCATCTAAAGATTTACCGATGGAAAAACTACATGCCAAAACTGCACCTAAGGTACTTGATTCCCCTTCTAATTCTACTTCTATCGTGGCTAGCAGTTCCAATTTACCAAGTGATCAGTGCCTAGAGCCAGAGGGGGAACAGGGTGGACATACTGTATATCTGCTTCTGCTAAATCGTCTACAAAAATATCAGATGTTGTTATAGACTCCCCGTTGCCCAAGCCACTGACAGTAGAGCACTCTGGATCTGTGCTGGAGCCTATTCCTTATCAAGCAACTCCTCTTCAGTAAGCTGGGGTTATGGTTTACTCCTTTATGGCATGAAGTACTCCTAAATCCCAAAGAAAAGACAGCTCTAAAGAAAAAAGGGAGCCATTAACATTGGCTAAAATAAACAGTGAGTCTCAAGCTCAAACAAGTGCCTTTAGCACCTCAGTTGGTTCTCAGGAGCTAAAGCATTCTGATTTATTGACATTTGCTGCTATAAAATTGGCTTTCTCTTTACCACCAACAAAAGACCCTTTACAAGAAAATTAGTCCCAAGAAACAGCTTTACACTCAGCAGGCTGTAAACAAAACCAGTTGGATACCTGGATTCCTGATCCTTCATGAGATAAACCCCTCTCTCAAGAACTACCTTCATGGTGCCCAATATGTCCTGCACAGGTACCTGTCCTACCTTTGGATACTAACACTTGCAGTACCACCATTCAGTTAAACACATGTACTGTACATCAAGCTGTTGTTAATGATACAATGAAGGAACAAAAGGAAGGTCAGGACATAACTAAGGAAACTCCTACTATTGTTATTACTCCAGAACCTATAACTGACCAAGAGCAGGCCTCGACAATGGATCAGGAGGATCCCAGGGCTTCAAAACCTCTGCTATCAGACTTGTTTCATAACTCTAAATCAGAGGCAGCCCCTTGTCATAATGCTGTCCGAATTAGGTACAAGGGGGGTTTGGACACATGTCCTGATAGATACCATGTTGGAAAAATATTGTTGAAGGACTCTTTAAAATTTTCCCCTAGAGAGATATTTGCCTTTATCAACATCTCAGGTGATGATAATTATGACATCAATTTCCTTTCTGCTTATGTGTTGGATTCGTCTTGGGAGAGTTACAGCCAAATTAAGTTCTTCGCTACATGGACCCCCTTTTTGGTTATTCCTTTAACAAAACCTTTAATAAAGTATGTTACGGTGATGTTTAGGAATGAGAGGGTCCATGTAGAGGATATCACTTATTGGTTGTCTCAAAAGAGTGATGTTTTTAAGTGCAGCCAAAACCATCTTAGATAGTGAGTTATTTTGGACAGGGGGATGGAAATACAAGGTGAAGCTGAGACAGAATGATGCAGGCATAGAACATATTCCAAACTCCTTTATGTTAGGCCGGGACAGGGGGGTTTGTTGTTATGCCAGCCAGCCTCAGACCTGCTACAAATGTGGCTCAAGGACATATTTGTCTAGTGTATGTGTTGTACCCCGATGCAATAATTGTTGAAAAGTGGGACATAGCACATTCCAGTGTGTGAACCACACTGAATGCAATTTGTGTGAAGTGGGTTATGTCTCTCTCTCCTCACAGCGGGCCATGAAGGCTAGGGGACTGTCGCCTTCCCCAGCCATTCCCCACGTGGATCGTGGTCACGAGGGGCTCAAAGACTCCCTCCCAGCTTCGGAACAAAGAAAGACCCCCCCCCCGAATCTGTTTCAAGGTGACTGGCAGCGGACTGTGAAGGCTAGGGGACTGCCGCCCTCCACAGCCATTCCCCACATGGATCGTGGTCGCGAGGGGCTCAAAGACTCCCTCCCAGCTTCGGAACAAAGAAGGACCCCCCTCAGAATCTGTTTCAAGCCAACTGGCAGGTAATTTGAGGCGATCGTCAGGGGCTGCAACTGCCGCCTGGCCCTGCACCGAGTCTCGTTGAGCCGCTGGGTCTGCAGAGGTCTCGGCAGACATGTGGAGACTGTTTTTTTAGTTGCTCTTCCCCTGTACACTTACATGCAATTTTATTGGATTTGTACTGTTACCTTAATTGCAAATAGACCGACTGCATAGCAATGACCTGCCTCACCTGTTACCTTAATGCTAATGTTGTTGCTTGCTGACGATGTATTTTATAAAAACTCTTCCTTTATCTGTATTTTCTACTTGTACTGAACCGGGATTGCTGTAGTTGTGATGCAGGGTCAAACTGATTCCCTAAAAGGGCGGGCTGCTTGTAATAATTGCATAGTCTGCTAAACTACACCCTCGCTGCACACACAGTTACCAACTGGGTCTCTTAAGGCTAGGATAATCTGATAAACGCTGAACCCAGTCTTTGCACACGTGGGAAGGTTCAAGTTTAAATTCAGACAAGTCAAGTTTCCCCTAACCGCTGCAACAGTTTCTCCCCACCCCAAGTTCCGACTGTGCTGCAAGCACCTGGGCTTCGGTAGTGGTTGAAACAGCAGCCATCTTACATGAATGCACTTGTGTAGTGCAAACTCACAGCAACGGGGGCTATACAAGCCAGGGGACCTTCTAGTAGGCCCTGCAGTTGCTCTCTCTAGAAAGGAAATCCACACAAGGGCTCAAATTACTAAAACTATAACAGTCTCCTGACTCACAGTGTCGGATATCAAGTTTCAGTCCAGCTGTGTAAATCACCTTCTTACCTGCCCTTTTCTCTCTCTCTCCTTGCAGCAGGCCGTGAAGGCTAGGGGACTGCCGCCCTCCCCAGCCATTCCCCACGTGGATCATGGTCGCGAGGGGCTCAAAGACTCCCTCCCAGCTTCAGAACAAAGAAGGACCCCCGAATCTGTTTCAAGCCGACTGGCAACGGGCCATGAAGGCTAGGGGACTGCCGCCCTCCACAGCCATTCCCCACGTGGATCGTGGTTGTGAGGGGCTCAAAGACTCCTCTCAGCTTCGGAACAAAGAAGGCCCCCCCTCGGAATCTGTTTCAAGCCAACTGGCAGGTAATTTGAGGCGATCGTCAGGGGCTGCAACTGCCGCCTGGCCCTGCACCGAGTCTCGTTGAGCCGCTGGGTCTGCAGAGGTCTCGGCAGACATGTGGAGACTGTTTTTTTAGTTGCTCTTCCCCTGTACACTTACATGCAATTTTATTGGATTTGTACTGTTACCTTAATTGCAAATAGACCGACTGCATAGCAATGACCTGCCTCACCTGTTACCTTAATGCTAATGTTGTTGCTTGCTGACGATGTATTTTATAAAAACTCTTCCTTTATCTGTATTTTCTACTTGTACTGAACCGGGATTGCTGTAGTTGTGATGCAGGATCAAACTGATTCCCTAAAAGGGCGGGCTGCTTGTAGTAATTGCATAGTCTGCTAAACTACCCCCTCGCTGCACACACAGTTACCAACTGGGTCTCTTAAGGCTAGGATAATCTGATAAACGCTGAACCCAGTCTTTGCACACATGGGAAGGTTCAAGTTTAAATTCAGACAAGTCAAGTTTCCCCTAACCGCTGCAACAGTTTCTCCCCACCCCAAGTTCCGACTGTGCTGCAAGCACCTGGGCTTCGGTAGGGGTTGAAAAAGCAGCCATCTTACATGAATGCACTTGTGTAGTGCAAACTCACAGCAACGCGGGCTATACATGCCAGGGGACCTTCTAGTAGGCCCTGCAGTTGCTCTCTCTAGAAAGGAAATCCACACAAGGGCTCAAATTACTAAAATTATAACAGTCTCCTGACTCACAGTGTCGGATATCAAGTTTTAGTCCAGCTGTATAAATCACCTTCTTACCTGCCCTTTTCTCTCTCTCCTCACAGCAGGCCGTGAAGGCTAGGGGACTGCCACCCTCCCCAGCCATTCCCCACGTGGATCATGGTTGCGAGGGGCTCAAAGACTCCCTCCCAGCTTTGGAACAAAGAAGGAACCCCCCCCCCCGGAATCTGTTTCAAGCCGACTGGCAGGTAATTTGAGGCAATCGTCAGAGGCTGCAACTGCCGCCTGGCCCTGCACTGTCTCGTTGAGCCGCTGGGTCTGCAGAGGTCTTGCCCTGCCACCCCCACCACCACCCTTGGTCGGCATTGCAATTTATAGGATCCTGTGGGTCAGGTGACTGATGATGCTGTAAAACCTATCAGCCCACTTTCTAATTTGCAGCTTATAAGGTCTCACCACTAGTGGCCACTAGCATGTATCTTCTTTCTTTTTCTTTCTTGTGCCTTGCATCAAATAAAAAAGTTATGCTCCTGTTTACCTTTGCCCTGATATCAATGGCCATCCCCCTTGCTTCACTCCCACAAACCTAGCTCCCCCAAAATGACCCAGGTCTTTTATTATTTCTGAGCTCTGTCTCAACCCCCCCAAACCCCTATACACCCCCCAGAGCACTGCAAGCACAATCCACACCCTGTCTGGGCCATTTGCCCATCCATCTCTCCGCCATCTTTCGCCCCGTGCCAAGATACCCTAAGCAGACTTACCATGTCTACCTCTCCCGCATCCCTGGGTTGGCTCATTCTGAAGTCCAAAGCAAAATACAGTTGGACCACCGCCCTAAGATACCTGACCTTGATACTCCTGTTGGCAGGTGATGTAGAAACCAACCCAGGACCTCAGACCCATCCTGCCCATCTAAAGCTGCCCAAGGGGCTCAGCATGATGCATCTTAATATCTGCAGCCTCCTGAATAAATTGCCAGAGCTGCAAGTTACCACTCTTGCACTCAAACACGACATCTGCATTGTGTCAGAAACCTGGCTAAAACCCCAGCATAATGACTCGGAAGTCACTATGCCAGGCTACACAGTCCTCCGGTATGACAGAATTGGCAAAAAGAAGGGTGGGGGAATTGCCATGTTCATATCCGACTCGGTTCAATTCACCCCTATACAGCTCCCATGCCCCCCCCCACTATCCACGCCCATCGGCTGATCAAACTCGCCCTGCCGCACACGCCTCCTGTGTTTGTGGCAGGGTTATACTGCGCCCCCGCTACCCCAGCAAGTCGCATCTCTGACCTCCTGGCCACAATCCAAAACCTGGCCACAGCTGGTGAGCTGTACATCCTTGGGGACTTTAACTACAATTGATTAGACAAAAGTTGCTCAAAGTTTCTCTGCAGGGTCACGGCCCTTAACCTCTCTCAGCTGATCAAGGAACCCACACGCCTCAACACCAAATCCCAGCACCACTCCCTTCTGGACTGGGCCCTCACAACCCATCCGCACAGAGTCTCTAAAGAAGGCCTACTCCCTGACTCAATGAGCGACCACCACCCAATATATTTAATTAGAAAAGTGCACCAACCCACCAACAACTTGCCACCCAGGTCAGTCAGCTCCTGATCTTACAAGTCCCTATGCCACTCCTCACTGCTAATTGATCTCTCCTTGGCCAACTGGTCTTTCATCAAAATGGCGCCCACCATTAATCAAGCGTTTGACTTGTTCAGGCTGCAATTTCTCACTATATGGGATCTCCACGCTCCCTTGAGAACCAAAAGGGTAAAGGTTGCCCACCTCCCCTGGATCTCGGCTGACATATTCTCCAGCTGCCGTGCCAGGGACCTAGCCTGGAAAAACCATAGGAAAACTGGCTCCACTGCCTCTTGGCAGCAATACCAGACCTTCCGCAATAAATGTACCAAAGCCATAAGACAGGCTAAAAAGCATTTCTTCCAGGTGGCCCTCACTTCCAATCTAAACCACCCTTCCAACTTCTGGAAAACTATTAAAATGCTGCTCAATCCTCCTATACAGTCCCCAACCCCTTCCCTCAATATACAAGGCTAAAACATATCCGAGCCAAGCACAGTTGCCTCTGCTTTCAACCATTTATCCCCCCCACTCCCAGTCACTATGGGGGTCCCCCAGGGCTCTGTCCTAGGCTCAGTTCTTTTCTCAATCTTCCTAAACGACCTTCCACTATCCTGCCCTAACTCAGCTATCCAAATGTATGCGGACGATACCGTTTTGTACACCTCAGGCCCCTCAGCAGAGGCCCTGAAATCTACTCTCCAACAAGATTTCAATGCAGTCCAAACTTGGCTTAGCTCAAATCAACTCATCCTAAACTCCAAAAAGACCGTATCCCTAACATTCGGCACACTGCGTAGACTCTCCAGGATAGGTGAGCTGCCCACCTTCCAAACACTGGATGGCTCCACTTTGGAATCCTGCACCTCCTTTAAGTACCTGGGTGTATGGCTGGATCACCACTTGGACTTCGCTATCCACATAGACTCCCTGCAGAAAAAATTGCACCCAAAACTAGGTGCCCTTTACCATAACAAAGGGTGCCTAACCACCCAGGTCAGGAAAGAGCCTGTACTCAAAATGATTCTCCCCATTTTTGACTATAGAGATGTGGTCTACGGAGTGGCTTCCCCATCCACCCTAGCACTCTTGGACCCCCTCTTTCACTCCTTCTGCCGCCTGATCCTAGACTGCCCCCCAACCATCCACCACTGTCACCTATATACCGCTCTACACCTCCCCTCGCTGCATACCAGACGACAGCTCCACTGTGCTAATCTCATTGCAAAACACTGGTCCTAATTCTCTCCCTCCTACCTCAGCTCCAATCTAACACTTCCTTGGCTTCTTCGTAAACACCCCTGCAGCCCCTGGCCCTTATCTACTCCACATCCCTTTCATGCACACCTCGAAAGGCCAGTCAGCTTTCACGTACAGAATGCCCTTCCTCTGGAATAATCTCCCTAGTGCCATCAGGAAGGCTTCCCCCTTCCCTCGGACTTTGACCACTCTCCTCCAGGCACACTTCTCTGACACCTGCACCTTTAACATGCCGGCTAGAGAGGCCAAACCCAAATATCCACTTGGCACCTGGGGGTCTTATACCAACTATCATGCTGCATTGTATTAAGTAAACATATGTATAATATCTTTCAATATTAATGTCGTGACTTAAATCTCTCTAGTCCCTTTATGTTTTCTCACCACTGCTGAATCGTACTGTATCAAGCTATGTAGTGAAGTATCTAACCTATTGTGACAATGCCTACTGTACCAATGTTTTCTCTAAGCACTAGTATGTATTTTATGTTATATGCACCTAGGTCGCATCTGGAAATGAGCGGTTTATTTCCCACTCAGTATGCCTATCTGGTTAATCACATTAATAAATAAATAAATGTTTTCTCAGGTTGTCCATGTGCTGTGAAAAATAAGGCTTTGATAATTAGTCCTGAGCTCCTAATTCAGCAAACACAAGATGCTGCATCCCCCCACTTCAAAAAGGGATTTGTTGCCGGATCCCTCTACCTCAGAAGGAAGTAGTGTTATTACAGGCACCAACAACTGTACCTGAGCAAGATTTATCTATCTTACCACCCATTACATTGCAGCCAGTGTGTTATGTAGAGCAGCCACAGATTGATGAAAGGGAGCAGGGATCTACCACTGCAGAAGTTTCTGCTCAGACTCCCAGGGGATCTACTAGGAGTACAAATGTCCATCACTCTATTGGACCCCTTGTTTCTAACAACCCCTTTTCTGCCCTCACTATGTGGGGAGAGGTAGTTAGTGAGCATGAGGATGTAGAACTTCAACGTCCTGATACTGGGGATCCTGGAAAAAAATGATGACTCTGAGGGTTATAAAACAAAGAAGAAAAAGAAAAGGAAAAAAACTAATTAAAATTTCATGGCTACCCCAAATTTTAAGGTCGGATCAATAAATGTCCATAGTATTTTAAATCCAATATAAGGCATACTGTTTTTCGAATGAAAAATTAAAAAGAATGCAACGCTCCTTCAAAGAAAACCAAACCACTATGAAGATCAACTAAATTGCAGATTTATTTTGAACTCAGAGTGCATGCCCCTAGCGCCTCGGCTCCAAGCTTTCAAGGGGCCCTTGAAGGCTTGGAACTGAGGCGCTAGGGGCAAGCACTCAGAGTTTGAAATAAATCAGCAACATAGTTGATCTTCATGGTGGTTTGGTTTTCTTTGAAGGAGCACTGCATTCTTTACAATTCTTCTATGTTTGGCTGGCTGCTATATTTGCAAGTGAACCACCGTTGATTGAGCACAGAACAGCTGTCTTCATTGTCATGTTTTTCAGTATGTACAGCATCTTAGCTTACTCTATGTTTTTTTTTACAGAAAACATGGATCTACACTGTAGATCAGGAAAGAACCTTTCGAGCTGAATTGACATCAGGTCCATCCTTTTGGTCCTTTGCCCTGTTCAGGCAGATGGGCTTGGAATAATGTTTTCATCTTTTTTGAATGAATACATTCATTCATTTACAAATCTGGACTGTCGTGTACGGTATGGGCTGCATGCCCATTGGCTCTTTCTCTGCACCAATGGGCATGCAGTCCTACCGGGCAGTCAGTCAGTGGGCGGCGGGGCAGCAGGCGGGTGGGATGCTGCCACCCGCTGGCTGTGGGGAGGCGGGGTGGTGGGGCTTCGTGGGTGGGGTGGGGGACACTAGTCACCAGGGCTATGTTCGGGGTTTGTTCAACTTATACATCCCACATCGGATGTGCCACTAGACCACCAAGGATGAGTTCGGAGGGGTTATTACATACTACTGCCCTGATCGGGCTTTTGGTCCACTGGACCACCAGGGATGAGTTCGGGGTGGGTTATACACTACTGCCCGCGATCGGGCTTTTTGGTCCACTGAACCACCAGGGATGAATTCGGGAGGGGGTTGTTTTAAGCCACTACTGCCACAATCGGGCTGGTTGGGGGATTAAACTATGCCCGCGATCGGGCCAGTGGGGGTGGTGGTGGGGATTTACAGTCATCTGCTGATGATCAGGCTGCAGGGGGGGCACAGGGGTGGGTTGGGGGCCAGCCACACGTGGCAGCTGCTGTGTTGTGCTCTGCAATGCAGCAGCTCACCTGTGGGTGGCCCTCGACTTAAGCCTTTTTGGGCTCAAAGTTGTGCAGGCGCAGGTTGGGGGTTGCGCCTGCACAACTCTGCACAGCCGGCTGAATATCGGGCTGTGCAGTTTATGCATGGTTCCTCCCCCTCCAGTTCAGCATGCATTCATTTGCATTGCGCTGTTGCTTAGCCTGTTTTCTGTGGCGCAACTGCCTCCTGCTGAATATCGCAGAATGGCGCAAGTTCAGACTTGCGCAGGTGCAACCCTATTGCGCATGGTGCAACCCTTTTGAATATCTGGCCCTATGAATACAAGAGGCAAATATTTTTCTACTATTGATTTTTTTTTGTTGTTTCACACTCATTACCTGCCCCTACACTGTAAATACTGTATCTGTGGCAGAATTTTCAGATCATAGCTTTTTGCAAATTAATTTTCAGGTGCACTCTATCAAACAGATCCCCCAAAATGTTGGAAAATGAACATTGCTATCCTAACTGATCCCACAGTCCAAAAAGAGATATGTAAATTACTGTGGGCAAGGACGTCAGTTAGTTTTCTGCATCAAGAGACGTGTATTGGGTGGGAGGATGCCAAAATGGAGATCACTAAATGGTTATAGAAATATGGTAAAACAACGGGAACAAATTAATTTTTTACATATTTAAAACTCAGACAACATCTCAAATATTTCTATACTATGGCAGCTACATATTGATATGATTTTTCAGCTCAAATTGAAAAAGTTTAATTAGATATGAGGACCTACCAATATGATAGGGCTCAGACTGTAAGAACTATGCTTCAATATGGTATGCGGAAATCACTGGTGGGGGATCCGTACGAAGTATGTAAACACAGGAAAACTAAAACCATGATGGATGAGCTAAGTGATGAAGTAGGTAATGTAATTACCTCCATCTCTGGGATAACAGAAATTATTCAGAATCATATTCTGTCTCATCAGATGCCCTCCAATCATATTCCACATTCACAATATTTTCAGGAAGTTTTTCAAAATATACATATACTCCAATTTCCAGGTGTGGCTAAAACTATGGAGGAACCCATTTGGTCATTGAAGTGCAAACAGTTGTAAAAAACCTGAATTATGGTACCTCCCCGGGATCAGATGTTATCCCATACAAATTCTACAAAGTTTTTCTAAACAATTAAGTGTTTGTCTTACTGTAGTTTTTAATTTTTTCCTGTGCCGTAATATTTTTCCTACTTCCTTTATGGAAGGTCTGATAATATTTTTTTACAAAACAGGGGATAGATAGTTAATCCAGAACTGGGGACCTACAGTATCTCTATTTTGAACTCAGATTTTAAAATTCTTTCACAGGTTTTGAATAATGGACTAAAGAATTACCTAGATTAGTACTATCACTGGCCCAATTTTGTGATATTCCAAGTAGAAAGATACATGAGGCATTAACCATTATTAGATATATATAATTGAATTTTCGGCAGTTAAAAGTTTGAACCATTACGTTATATCCATAGATCAGACAAAAGCATTTGACAGAGTGCACTATCCTTTCTTGTTTTCTTTTTCATTACAACAGTATTAATTGGATTCAACTATTATATTCCACAGCAACTGTACGTCCCATAGTTTTGAACCATATTACCCCAAGGGTAAAGGTTGCGGCAGGGGTACAGCAGGGGTGCCCTCTAAGTCCCCTCCTCTATCAATTTTCCCTGGACCCACTACTTAAACTTATACTCTCCCCCATGGCAAGGCATATCTGCTGATACCTTAGAGGATGATTTAAAAATTATTGCATATGCTGATGATATTTGTTTATTCTTTACAGAGGTTTCTCAGATTATGTTATTTCATGATGTGATGAAAACATTTACTGTTGTATCTAATGCTGGATTACATCTGGGAAAATGCAAAGGACTGATCATAGGTCCTGAGGGTCCAGTAGAGTGCCTAGTAGGCGGTATTCATGTTTCTTATAACCCAATTAAAATTCTGGGGGTGTTTTTTTGTGAGTCAGAATTTAGCTGTCTGTAACTGGGAACTGATTATACATGGTAAAGAGCAGAAAGTTCAAAGGTGGAAAGCTTGGAAATTAGCCAAAATTAAAAGGATATACATCATAAAACAATTCCTTATACCTAGCCTGTGGTATGTAGCAATGGTTTTCCCTCCACCCATACAGTTTGAAACAAAACTTTATATATTATTTTCCAAATGCTATGGGGATCTCATCTCAATCCCATTAAACCAAGTTTCACATACTTATCTAGAGAAAAAGGGGGGTTGGGTATGGTTGACCCTATCATCTTTCTTCATACCATATTTTTTTCTCAAACAATAAAACTAGGATTATCTCCTGTGATGTCTTTAGATAGTCAGTGGATTAAGGTTATACTCGGTCAATATTTTTTATTGTGGAACCCTACCCCTCCTAGAATACACAGTAACTTACATTCCCAATTGTTTTTAAACCAACAGCTCAGAAATTATTTAAGTGAAAGGTTGAAAGTGACATTATAAAGATGCATATGGCAAAACAGTTTACCCCAGTGTTTAAACTTTGTCCACCAGAAAATAATGGGGCTGTCTTAGAACAATTGAATAACAAAAGGATCCCACCTCATATGTGTTAAATGTTATGGTTGACTATGTACGGACGTTTAAATGTTCAGGGAAATTGGAAACATAAAATAATAGATGATAGGAACTGTCTGTATATGCATTGTATGGGACAGGAGGAGACTATGCAACATTTTTTGTTTGACTACTCATATTCCTCAGCATGTTGGAAATTCTTAGCTTCCCAGTGGAAGATGCCATAGTTATGTCTTTTAACTTATGATTGTTTTATATTAGGATTACACTCTTCACCTCTCCATACATTTCATAAAGACACTCTAGATATTTTCTTTTGTATCTTAAAATATTATTTATGGCAAGTCAGGTGCCAATGGGTGTTGCATCAAAATCAAATGCCATTTACTATTTTTTCAATCTTAGTATCTCAAGCTATGACAGCAGTGTTTCACAAAGATGAATTGACTAGTGATCCCTTAAATATTTTAGATGGTGGAAAGGGTTTTCAATATTTATTAAATTCAAATAATTTCAACGGAGTATAGATGTCTGTAAAGGACACCTAAAATCTGGTTTATGGCCCTAAAGGGCACCTTTGAAAATGCATTTATTTAGTAATATGTTTTCCAGATTGTATGAATTTACTCCTAGTTAACTTCTTTTGTAATAGTTAGTTAAAAAAATGTGTATTAATGTAATACTCATTTATTTTTCTATATGTATTGTATGTATTTTTTGTGTGCATTAACACTATTTGTGTCTATTTGTTTTTGATGTTATTATAATAAATATTCCCCTACTCCTTTTGATAAGTGCCATAGGATCTTTAACACCAATCCAGGCAGATGGGACCTTGGTTTAATTTCTCATCCGAAAGATGGCACCTCAGAAGTCAGCACTCCCTCATGCTGCACCACACTGTCAGTGTCAGTATTAGGATATTAACCTAAGTGCCAGATGTGGGAACTGAACACACAGCCCTCTGATCTGCTGGCCTCAGAGGCGAGTGCAGTACCTACTGAGCCACTGACACTGACTTATGGATTTGTTTGAGTGCTCCCTGGAGACTGGGCTAGTCTAAGATAATTGTAGGAGGTCAGATGTGGACCTCCTTCACTGGAGTGGGAGCAGATAGGACCCATAGAACTATAGGCTGGTTAGTTTTAGTACCGTAATGGGAAAACTCCAGTAACTTCTCATCAAGGATCATCTCATACAGGGCTACAAGACAGGAGACCTCATGGTGCTGTGGAGGGAAGGTCATGCTAGACTAACCTGATGGAGTTTTTTGACTTTGTAACAAGAACAGTTAACAAGGGCCATACAGTCTGTGTGCTGTATCCAGATTTCAGTAAGGTCTTTGGCTCGGCATCCCATAGAGATAGGAGTCCAGTACATAGAAACATATGAACATAAAAGCTGCCAGCAAATATGGACCACTTGGCTCACCTATTCTGCCCTAAATCCTCTACCTATAGCGCCACCAGAGACCCTACTTGGACTCCGCCTTACCCCCCTCTTGCTTCTAAGTTCTCTTGTGTCTGTCCCATGCATTCTAAAATCTTATGCTTGTTCTAATCTCCACCACTTTTGCTGGAAGGCAGTTCCAAGTATCCACCACCCTCTCCATGAAGAAGTACTTCCTTGCGTTTCCTCTGAGCCTCTCCTCTCCTGCTTCATATTATCGCCCCTTGTTCTTGAGCATCTTTTTGTTTAGAAAATTCTCCATTCTTGTACCTTGTTTATTCCTGTGAGGTATCTGAATGTCTCTATCAAATCCCTCCATTCCCTACTGTCATCTAGGAAGTACATATTTGAATCTTTAAGCCTTTTTACATCAGGTCCCTGATGTAGAGCCTGAATCATTTTGGTTGCCCTCTTCTGCACCACCTCCACCCTATCCAAGTCTTTTCAGAGATGGGGCATTCTAGAGCTGTACACAGTACTTGAGGTGGAGTCTCACCAGCAATCTATACAGTAAAGGGGTAGTATTACCTCACTCTTTTTGCTGGTGATACCCTCCCTGTGCATGTGATCATTCATCTAGCATTTCCCACTGCCTTGTCATACTGTTTAGGTACCTTCATGTGATCAGAAATGATAACCCCCAGGTCTCTTTCCTGTTTTGTGACTGCTAATACTTCCTTTGCAAGTTGTTACTTGCTCCCACATTTTTGTGCCCCAAGTGCATGAATTTGTATGTTTTTGCATTGAATCTTAGCTGCCATAATCATGCCCATTCTTCTAACTTCTTAAGATCCTCCCTCATTCTTTCAACCCCCTGGTGTGTCTACTCTGTTGTAGATTTTTTGTGTCATCCGCCAATGGGCATGCCTTCCCCTCCAGTCCTTTTGCAATGTCACTAATAAAGACATTGAATAGTACTGAGACCTAACACTGACCCCTGCAGCACCTCGCTTGTCACCTTGCCTTATCTAGAGTGTTCCCTATTTACCACAGCTCTTTGGTTTCTACCACTAAGCCACTCTCCACCCATTTTACTATTTTAGGATTTACTCCCAGGCTAGTATAGCAGCCTTCTATGTGGAACAATGTCAAAGGCCTTGCTGAAATGCAGATAGGCCATGGCAACTGCCCCTCCATGGTCCACTTTCTTTGTCACCTAGTAAAAGAATTCAGTCAGGTTTGCCTGGCAGGACCTCCCCCTGTGAATCCATGTTGCCATAGATCATGTAGTCTGCTGGTAACAAGGTATTCTCCAGTTCTTTCCTTCAGTAGTGGTTCCATTACTTTGCCCACTACCGATGTAAGGCTGACCAGCCTGTAATTTTCCCACCTCCTCCCTATTTCCACTTTTGTGGAGTGGGACTACATCTATCCTCCTCCAGTTCACTGGTACTTCCCCTGTTTCTAGTGACAGGTTGAACAGGGCTGTCAGAGATGCAACCAGCTCTTCCCTGAGCACCCTCAACAACCTGGGATGCACCATGTCTGCACCCACTGCTTTGTCTGCATTTACTTTTGACAATTCCCTTAAGAATCTTTCTACTGTGAAAGGGCTAGTGTCCACCTCCTGACCCTTTATGACCTTGTCTTGAAACAAAGGCCCATTTCCTACTCTCTCCTCCACAAATACTGAACAGAAGTATTTGTTCTTTATGTCCACTTTTTGGTGGTCCTCTTACACCGAACCGAACCTTCCCCTTTCAGTCTTACTATCTATCCTTGGACTTCTTCTTTTCACAAATGCATCTAAAAAATGTTTTATCCCCCTTTTTTACTGATTTTGCTATATTTTCTTCTGTTTTTGCTATTTCACTCATAAATATCCTTTTTCTTTGCCCAATCAAACAGATATCTAATAAAGAGAAATAAAAAATACTACAGTATGTTCATGACATATTCTCACCCTACTTGACTTCCTACTGGTGTTCCATGAGTGCTCATGCCCTTTTAGAAATTGAAGGGAGGCTGTGGTATCTTATGTATTGAAGAAAATGTTTTAAAATAAATAGTAAGGAGGATGCAGGTAAAAAAATGTGAAACACTATAAAGTATATGATTCCCTGCTCCAGGCACCTAACCATTGGCTCTGGATTTCATTTTTCAGGTCAGGACCATGGTGTAGGTTAGCCCTCATCATTACATTGGTATGTGTGTGACATCACATTTGACATCACCACATCTTAGCATGATTCTGATGGGAAGCTATGTAAAAAGACGAGGAGGGTTGGTCCAGTTCTTGCTCACCCTGGGAACTGAGGAGCCGAAACAAAAGCCATAAAACATTAAGGTAAGCACACATCAGAATGGATGCATATACACTCTGAAATGAATGACTAGAAGTTGACTAAGATTAATTTAAACAATGGGAGACTTAACGTGGCCCCTTTGCATTTTGGATAATGGGTAAAAAGTCTGAATTTACAAGAGTTAAAAGGACTCTTTAGTGTTCATTTGTTTCATTCTAATTATACAGCCAATACCATATTAACACAAACTCTGGCCATAGCCAATATGTCTGTGGAGAGCTTTTGGGATGCTTTTACCCATTCTTTCAAATGCATTTGCACAATGCAGCTCTGCTGAGAAGCAGTTTCAATGTGGTCTTCCTTTTACACATTTTTACAATGTGTTTTCCTAGAATATGCCTGCTGATTGCAATATATTTAGACTGGATAGTTCACAGAAGACATGGCATGGGGCTCTACATCTACAGACTATTATGCTGCATTGCATAAAATCAGAACACACTGAAAACAATATTTTACATCTGGACTAGGCTACCCTGAATAAATACATTATAAAAATGGTAAAATCATGACCCCACTGAAAACAAGATACTGCATCTAATCTGGGACATCCTATGTAAATACAGTGCAAAAATGTGTAAAATGAAGATCCTTATTACAAAGAGAAGTAGCATCTCCCCTGCACTATCCAGGATACAAAATATAGGATAAGAAATATTTAAAGGAAATCTACTGTAAACTGAACTTCACTGTGTTCATTGACATAAACAAACAGTTCCTTTATTATTTTATATCATATTAGATTGGAGTATTTAGTTTGAATGTTGCTGCCATGAGAATGGTATGTATGGTATGTGTGTGTGTGTGTGTGTGTGTGCATGCATATGTGTGTGTGTGTGTGTGTAGTTCACAGAAGACCTGGTATATGTCTCAGGCAGTGTTTATCAGATAGTGTCTTAAGAGGTTGAAAAAAACTGTAAATCTTTTTAGATTCATTTCTGGGAAATGGTGACATTTATGAGTTATGAATCTTTCTTGAAAGACAATACCTGCCCAACTGAAGCTATTAGCAAGAAAATGTTTAAATGCTAAGTATTTAAATGTGCAAGTTGTTACATTTTGAAGGGAGTAAACAAATCTCAAGTTCAATAGGCAGCCAATATTTAACAAGCTGTTTCAGTTTCCTAACGACCATCTGATAAGCAGCTTGGAGTTCTGTTTACAACATTCTAAACAGAGATATGGGAGTATTTCATTGCAGCTGGCACAGTGATTTATAGTCGTAGAAGGATACATTGAAAACTCCAAAAATGTGTTCCACAATATTCCAATTTTCCAGCTACTGACAGCAAAGATGGCTGTAGATTCCACCCATAGCCATAAAAAATGAAGAGAGAGAAAATGAATCTAACAAGCAGATATCTAATAATGATTATTTGTGCAACATGTGTAACCGAAGATCAATGAAGCAAGTTTAGGTTAGATGTTGATAGTACTTTTGATTTTTTTTTTTGACATGTTAACCGATGTGCTTAATCAGGAGTGGAATTAAATGAAGTGAGTAATTATATTGCCCCTACTTTAATAACTGAATGAAATATGAAAGTTAAAATGAAAAATATAAATTTTTTTTGCATATTCTTTTTATTACCACCTTATCTGCATCTAGCCACCCACTCCTTTGGGCTGCCAGCCTTCACCCACCACCACCTCTCCCATTCTGCCATCCTGCTGCTACCTCACACAGCTGATCCAGATGTATCCTTTCACTGGGGAGCCCCCTGCCAGCTAGGGGCCATCTGGAGGGGAGACTGGAATGCAACTTGGCACTGCCATGCTACTTTGCTGGGTGACAGTGTACAGCTTCAGGGGATTCACAACTTTGTGGCACAGAGAGGCAGGGCTGCCATCAACCGGCCAGCATGGATGCCATTTTCATGTTTTCCTTCCCTACTACAATGCCACTCTTGTAATGTTCCTGTTCTCCACTGGGTGCTACTACAGAGTGATGCAACCCCTACAACCCACCCCAGGAGAGGAGAGCAGTCCTCCAGATGCTCAATCCTCTCCTTTCCCTGATGACCCCGGTATCCTGAGTTCATTCCCCAACCCAGGTCACCAGTGTGGTGCAAGGTGTGGTGTCCAATACTTCAGCCCTCAGTGCCACTGGTCTGGGCAAGAAATACAATTTTTTTATGCTTTTCAGTATAATTGGATTTATACACAGGTGTGTGGAAGCCAAATTACTACTAGGTATGCATCTGCTTTTAGGAATTTTTATAAGCACATTTGGGTGTTTATATGATGTCAGAAACTCAGAATATGTATATACATATATAAATATATATATATATATATATATATATATATATATATATATATATATATATATACACACACATATATATATATATATATGATGGGCAGGAGTAGGATGTGAAAATTATTTTAACTCTTGCAGAGTGAGCTCTGTATTCTCATGAGTGCCAAAGGTACAAGTAAGAATGCACAGCTCACTCTGCAGGACTGAGAATATTTTCCATATCCCATGATCTGCACATCATGTGTGTGATTTATACCACAGGGGTGAGAGCTTTAAGAACATTTTTGTGTGTTTCCTGCTCATTCTGTGTGTGATGTCAGAGTGTGTGTGTTTTGAATGGACTGGGAGTTAGAAACACAGGTGACTGTGTTTTGCAAAGCTAGCTGAGTAAGTTATGGGTTCAGTGAGAAAGAAACTGCTGCAGGTAGCCCTGAGAAAAGATAAAATGCTTTGTAAAAGAGTTTCATTTAGAATTCAGGTTGCCTTGAAGCTGAGATCAGCACAGTAATGGGCTAGGAGTGTTAGAAACACAATGGGACACAGGTGAGAGTGTTCTGCAAAGCTAATTGAGTAAGTTGCAGCTTCAGTGAGAAAGAGAAACTGTTTTCTGAAGCAGTTTCATTTAGAATTCAAGCTGCAGTGAAGATAGTCTCAATCTGGTGACATCAGCAGAGTGTGGCTAAATGTTGATATCCTCACTGTGCTGATGTCATCAGGATTTATCCTCACTCCAGTGGAAATAACACAGGATATCCTACTAAGAAAGCTCTCACCCCCTGTGGTATATATCTAGGATACATGATGGGCAGGAGTGTGATATATGAAATATCTTCATGAGTGAACAGTGACCTCTGGATACTTACGAGTGCCAAAGGCATGAGTGAGAGTATCCAGAGGTCACTGTTCACGAGTGAAGATATTTCACATATCACATGATCTGCACATCATGTGTATGATTTATACAATAGGCTTTTCTGAAGTGGTTCTCTGTTGCTTTCAATCTGTGTGCAACACAGGCAAGATAGAAAAACTTCTTCCACATTCACTGGTTATGTTTTTGTCTGTAAGGAGTATGTGTTTATTCTTCCAGTATAGTTCAGCTGTATCAAAGTATGTTTGTTGCTTTGAGTCTGCATGGTTTAATGTATTTAGCAGTCATTGCTCTTTTTTTCTTCTAGTAGGAACTTTAGAGATCTTCTCAACATGTGATTGTCTGTGAGACTGAATGCAGTAAACCTATTGATGGGGTTTCAGGTACTTGAAAGACATGTAAATTTCATTTGTTGTTTTAATGAGCTAAAACAAGTTGCAGCACTGAAGGAGAGCTGATGGGCTTGTCTGTGACATCACCACAGTGAGAATAAATGCTGGTGAGGAAAGCACAGTATGAATAAATGGTATTTATCATCACTGTGTTAGCCTGGGCCTGTATTTATCTCACTGTAGTTATATATATGGGATACATGATGGGCAGGAGTAGGATATGGAAAATATTCTCACCCCTGTAGAGTGAAGCATAGATATCTCACGAGTGCTGAAGGCACTCATGAGATATCCATCCCTCACGATGCAGGCATGAGAATAGTTGCCATATTCCATGATCTGCACACCATGTGAGCGAATTATACAATAGGTGTGGAAGCTTTAATTTGTTTTATTTTATCTTATGTTGTTCTGTTGTTGTGAGTTGCTGCTGTGAGTGAATGGGTATGAATGGGGTTTGTATATGTTGTGCAATTGGTTGTTGTGTGCGTGGTGAGTGAGTGAGTGAGTGAGTGAGTGAGTCAGTGGTAATAGGTTGATGAGTGTGTAAGTGTGACCCATGGTTGGATGATGTGTTTTGGTAGGCAGGACATGGCCAGGAGGTTTCCTGTAGATACTTTGTGTGATTTTCCTTTTTCCCTATACTTTATTATGTGTAGTGTTTAATTTTTGTTGTATGCTGCTGTGCGTAACTTTTTCATATGTGGTTGGCTTACATGTTATTAGCTTTAGATTGTCTGTGAGAAGCTCGATGGGAACTACAGGTAAGACAGCAGTTTTGATAGTGCAAGGTGCTTTTGTTGTCATTGAGATGCTCAGCTTTATTTTTTACCGAGACTGACAGCAAGAATTATACAGTTTCAAAGTATATATCATGTATGTAATACCAGTTTAAAGAGGTCATGTTTAGGTTGTTGTAATATGTGAAGAAATGAAATTAAGAACTGAAGGATCTGGTGTGGAAATATGTGTGCTGTGCAGTTCACTGGTATGTTAGCCAGAGTCGGAGTCTGTAGACATATTTTCTTTTATGTTTATTATCACAGAGATAATAAATGGGACCAGATAAGTTTACAGTATGGATGCAGTGTGAGAGACTTCATGACAATTCAGCAGCTTGTAGTACAGAAATGTGTTGTTTTAGGTGTGTGCCATTTGATGCAGTGAGGACTGTACTGCTGCAGGCTTCAGGCATTTGTGAAACTGCAAGCAAAGAATGAAGAATGCAGACCAGCTGCTTAATTAGTTACCTCAAACATTTCAGTTTCACATTTAAAAGAAGTTCTAACTTACACTGGGGACATAACTACAGTGTGTGTAAACGTAATTATTTTCACTGTAAGTATGTCATCAACCATTTATCTCACTGGGGTGAGAATACATGATTTTATTGTCAACGAACACAACACACTCCTATTGTATAAATATATTTATAAGTATATCTGATGTGAAGATATATGTACAATATTGTTTTCTTTATATTTAGAAATGACTTCCACCCTGAGTAAGAGGTATTTGGGAACACCTAAACATTGGTGGGCTTTAGGGTTTTTTCTGTAACATGTACACACAATAAAGTATTTTAGGAATCAAATCATCTTTTGGTGAGTGATCATGTGTTCCTTTGCACCCTATAATATGTTTGCAGTCTTGGCCCAGATATTCAAACTACACCACAAAAGTGCACAACAGCAGGAGCAGGTGCAAGTCCAGTGTGCCCATGCACAACACGCGCGATATTCAAACACTGCACAGGTCAAGATGCGACTACACCACACAACTGAATATCATGCCAACTGCACCATGGCGCAACCAGGGATGCGCAATGGCACAGGTCTGATGTGCAATAGCACAACCAGGGATGCGCAGTGAAGCAGGGTAGCAGTGCATCAGCACAACCAGGGATGCGCAGGGACAGGATGCAGGGGTCCACCACCCATGGTAGATATGGGCAGAGGAGCATACAGCAGAACAGACATTGCCCCCCCACACCCCATGCACCACACAACCTGAGGAAAGCTGGAAAGAACCACTGGCCCATGGACACCAGCAAAAAACCCACAACTGGGGCATGATGCCCCAGCACACCCCCTGGCAACCTGTGACTGGCACACAAGGATGTCCGGCCACCCCATGCCACAACATCCCACCAAAGCAGAGCACACCCTGCACTATGATCCCCAGACACCCTGCCCAGGAGTAGTGCCCAAAAGTGCAGGACACCTCATGCATGACACCACCCTCACTGTGACAATGCAACCTTGTGCACCACAGAGCCATGCAAGGCAGCCCCACCAGGAGCACCCTGCAATGGGCGGTAGTAGACAGCAATGCAAAATCTGCATACACAGTGCTGCCCTGCACGTCCCCTCTGAGGTACAGCTGAGAGACTGACCATGCGTTGGCACACAAGGTACCCCACACATGACAGAGCATGCCCCAGAGCCCACCACCAGCAGTACAGGACCCTGCACACCCTCCCAAGGACACACCCCGTCCCAGCACTGGCCACAACAGCCAGCACATGCACCACACAGGATGCAACACAGTGCATGGACAAACACCCACCCATACCCAAGGGTACACCAACCCAGGGACACAGTAGTGGGTCAATAAAGCCACTGACATGTGGCCATGGCAGCCGTGTACACATGGCCAGCACCCCTCCATGGCACAGGTGTGCCAGCCACCCTGCACAGGCACCATGATGCTGTATGCCACCAGCATGTGGCCGGAGCACAAGTGACAGGCAGTGGAGCACATCCCCCACAACAGACACAAGCGACAGCATGGAGGGGGGACAACAACAGTGGAGGCCGCAGTGCCACCCAAGGCAGACATGCACTATACTGGTGACAGGAGGCAACCTGGCATTGTGCCGGGTACAGTGGTTGTCCAGCATGGACAGCCACCACTTACATACCAGCAGACCGTACAGATCACAGATATGCAAGGGTGTCAGCTGCACAGGCCATGGACGGTCTGACAGGGGCACCATTGACACAGTGCATGCACCATAGACCACTGCACACAGTCATCCAGTGCACAGGGAACAACACACAAACCACAGACAGTGACTGATACTTACGTCCACACCACAGGTGGTTCCCCTCTGGACACACACACATGCCCATGCCTGCACCACCCCTGACACCATGCACACCACTGCAGCTTAGCACCTGTAGCCCACTGCAGATCAGAGACCACCACAGTAGGCATAATAAAACAAAAGTATTATATAAAGGTCCAAACTGCTATATACAAATATTTACATAAGGGGAGGGTGAGGGCCACATACCAGGTGGGGGTGGGTAAGGAGCAGGGGGTGAACAAATGGGAGAGGGAAGACAGGGTGTGAGGGTGGGTACAGGGGGGTTGGGTAAATCCTGGGGCATGGAGTGCTTAGTGGCCACCCTGTTCCCCACTCCTGTGGCGCCTCCTTGTCCTCTGCCTCCAGACACCATGCCGCTCCAATCACTGAAGTAACTCCAATGATGCCCTCACTATGTGCAGGAGCTCCTGCATGGCCCTCTCTAGCAGCAGCAGATGCCGTCCACCTAGGACAAGGGAGCAGAGTCAATATGTGTGAATGTCCATCCCCCTGCAGCCCACCCACTGTGCATGGCATTCAGTCATGGGCCACGCCCCATGATGGTGTGCGACCACCCACAGTAATCATGTCCACAAGACCTGCCTGCCTGTGTGCACACAGCCATGCAGACCGCTGCACACACCCACCGCCCAAGTCCCGCACAGCAGCACTGTGGCTGTACAGTAACATGGCCATGTGGTGCAAAGGCAGTGGCACAGCCATGTACCCGGTGTATGAATGGACCACCAGCAATGCACACCCACACATGCAGTGCCACAGGACAGTGCTGAGTGTACCTTGTGGTGTGCACGTCAGTGGTGTCAATGGATGGAGGCCATGCCCCGCCGCCTAGCCCACAACACAGCATGCACAGAATATCCTGGAAGAAAAGCACTCACCTGCATTTTCTGGATCTGGGTGCTGTTGCTGGATGGGCCCGGTAGCCCATGGCTGTTGCCCTGCATTGCCTGCCTCCCAGCATTGCCATGTCTCCCTGGCTCTTTGCCACTCCTCAGGGCCTAAGGTGCAAACATGGAGAGGGGAACATTAGTACAAACCAGTAGCAAAGGCCCCCCGGGTGTGTGTGATCCTGTACAGCCCAGCCATGCCGCAACCCTACCACCACTACCACCACCACCACCACCAACGCCCACACTGGACTGCCCCCCCATGTGGTGGACACATGCCCACCGCGATACCCGTACAGATGCAACCAGTGTATGGATGGGGCACCTACCTGATCGTGGCACTGCACCTCACCTGGCATGTGCCTGCAGGTGGGCAAGCCTGTCTGGGTCCCTCCTCTGGAGGTCCCCATATCAGTGGTAACACTGCTTCAATGTCCGGGTAAGTCCTGTGACCTCCCCCAGCGCCACTGCCACCTCCTTCCAGATGTCACTTCTGGCCCTGTCCAGGGGTGCATTGCCAAAAGGGACCCCAGTGTGGGGCTTCAAGATGGCCACCAAATTGGCCAGCTCCAATTGGCTTCACACAGCTGCCCTCTGTCTTGCCATCTCTGTATCAGTTTGGAGACAAAATGGCACTCTGTAGCGCACTTCCACCATGTGCAGATGGTACACGGTACAGCGCTGCCATTCTCCATTGTGCTGTCATCGAACAGCACGATAGGGGTGTACCCACGTTGATGCATGGCACATAGGGGCAAAGGTCAGGCACAGGGTCAAGGGTTGCCTGTGCATGGACCAACACAGCGTGATTGGCACTCCCTGCATGTAGCGTGGTTGGGTGCCTGTGTGAGACGCCCTATAGTGGTCTACTATGCTGTGGCTCCACAGCACATATGGCGCCCCAGTGCAAGAGCACCATACATGTCAACAGCGCACTAGCACCACTGGTACAGTGGTGGCCATGCCCTTCACTGCCTTCCATGCACAGCACATCAGCAGCATGGCAGGCGTCGGAGTCAGCACCTCGGACATGCGCCATTCTGTGTCTACTGCGCATGTCACAGAGCTGCGCCCTTGCCTGAGCACATTCAACACAATTGCGCAAGGTGCAACAGCGTGATATTCAGCCAGCATATGCAAATCAGCTCATCATCGATTCAGTGGTGCAGCTACTGCATTAGCATCCACTTAAAATTAAGCCTCGCCTCATTTGCATGCATTGCACTATATAAATGTGACATGGGGCTGCAGAGTCCAAAGTCTGGTATTGCAGTCTATTGTGGTGTGTTGCATGCTGTTTGGGAGTGTGGACTGTGGTGTGTGGGAGATGCATGGAACTGCACAGACAGAGGTAACACCTGTCATTCTCACAGGATCAATGATGAGCGAATGTGAGGTGGAGAAGGAGGAAGAGAGACGTGGGAGATGGAGGAGACCAAACTTTACCAAGGCAGAATCAGATGCCCTGTTTGAGTCCTACCTTGACCAGGAACCGCTGTTCAGTGGACAGTGGAGAACACCATAAGCCCGTGCTGCGGCATGGGGTGAGGTGGCACATGCCGTCAACCAGCATGGCAGCCAGCAGTGGTCCATGCAGGAGTACAAGAAGAAGGTGGGCGTGGACAGGAGGAGTATTAAAGATAAGGTGGCTGCCATCAGGGCAGCATGGTCTGCAACTGGTGGGGGACAGCTGGCCATGCAATGCCTGATGCCACAGGAAGCTCGGGTTGCTTGCAGCATGTGGCATTGTGCCATCAAGGGTGTTCTAGGTGGTGACTTCCAGATGGGAGGTAGCCCGTCACTGCATGGTAGGTCCTGATCTGTTACTGTGGGGGGGAATGCCAAAGGGTAGGGCAGATACATTAATGCTACTGTGTTCCCTTACAGCTCCTGAGTGTCTCCATGGGTCAGCGGTGGTGGGCTCGTCCACTGAGGGCAATACCCTGGACACAGAGGAGGGCCCATCCACCTCCACAGGTGTCCGAGGGTCAGGACAACAGTGGGCCCGCCTGGCTGTCCGGACTGATGTTGGTGGAGCAGGTGTGGAGGAGGCCCTGCCCGTGTCCCAGCGTGACAGCATCCATGGATGCCAGCATGCTGAGACTCAGACTGGTGCCAGATCCATCACTGATGATGATGTAGCTCATATCACTGACAGTGATACATGGGGGCTGCAGGATGGCTGCACAGCAGGTTACAGCATGGGCATAGCCATGGGTGGTGCCACTTTGGAGGCCTGTGTGATATCACAGTCCCAACCTGTGCCTGTCTGCACCAGTGGAGCAGCACTGGTGTGTGTCCAGGACAGTGGGACTGTTTCAGCCACTGCGGCAGCACCATTGAGCCCTGGACAGCAGCAGCTTGAGGGGCAGTGTCAGCTGTTGGCAAATGGTGATTGGGGGACGGTGTCGGGGGCGGCGTCAGTGCACTGCCTGTTGACATGCCCAGGCATGGCCCTGGTATGCAGTGCCCAACCTCAAGGGGTGCTGCCCAGCATGGCCATGAACACCATGAGGGACAGCATGCCAATCAGGTGGATGACCTGTTAGATGAGCATACTCGCATGCTCCATGAATCAGTGGATCAGCAGTTGTGGCTTGTGACGGCGGTGGGTGCACTCAGTGCAGTCTTGCACCAGGCAGAGGAGCGGTGCAGCAGGGACACTGGTCTGCTCCTGGCAGGGAGAGACCGGCTGCGGGTGGATGTGACTGCTGCCATTGACAGGCAGACACAGGCATTCACAGCTGTCAAGGCCACAATGGACACACAGTTATTTGCCCATGCGCCACAGACACCGTGCAGTGCCATGTCCATCCCCCATTCCCGTCATCATGTGACACCCTCCTTGTTGACACCGGGTTTAGCTGTGGGCATTCTGAGCATGTCTGGCACAGGCATGTTCGCTGAGCTGCAGAACCCTGCTCGAGAACAGTCACATTCCCACAGCAGCATCCCTTGGGGACCGTTGGTGCCACCCCATGAGGCCACTTGTCAGCCTGTCACTGCTGGCAGGTCTTGGCAGGGCCGCCCATGCATCAGTGGTGGCCATGGCACTGTGCTGTGTGACTGACCTGTCTCCCACCATGGCTACTGTCTGAAGCTGCCCTGTGTGCAGTGTTTTGTTCAATGTGCAATGCATGGGTAGGGTACCCGGCCCTGCACACACACACGTCCATGTGCACACCCTCCTGGCTGCTGGCCACTGTGGCATGTGAATGATGATGCCTTTGTTGTACTGTCCACCACTGTGCAATGGTGCTCAGTGTCTGAGACACACACAATGACAGGCACTGTTCGTGGTGGTCTGTGGACGTATGTGTGGCTAGGGGTGGCAGTTGGGGTCGGCATGCCTCCTACGCTTTGTGCATGTCTTATGGGTGGGTGTGTGTGTGTGTGTGTGTGCGCGCATGACCATGTGCCATGTTAGGCCTTGCCCATCCCTGACAGCGTGTGTGGTTCCATGCTCAGCCAATTCCCTTTATGACATGCACCCCTAAGGTATGTCCACGTGTGTTTTTGGGTTGTGCACTTGCCATTGGTGGTTGCACATGGCCCCATGACTTACCTGGGTTGGTTGAAGTGCTCCTCTGTGATGGTGTCCCAGTGCAGCTGCGCCCTTCAGATCAGTCGTGGATCCCTTCAACCAAGAGGGGGCTGCCCATCTCCATCTGCACCAGCGTCCTCATCATCCCCATCACTGTCCCCCTCTTCGACCTCTACAGCTACCCCACAGTCATTGGCCATGTTGTGCAGGATGCAACAGACCAGGAATAGCCCACAGGCCTTTGAGGGACTGTACTGTAGGGCACTGCCAGACGTGTCCAGGCAATGGAAATGTGCCTTCCGCATCCTGAACACCCATTCTATGACACTGGCTGTGGTGGCATGTGCCTCATTGTACCATTGCTGTGATGGGGTCACGGGCCGCCGGTATGGTGTTAGCAGCCAGGGCCAGAGTGTATATCCACGGTCACCTGTGTGTAGAGGGTGGACATTAGTTTGGTGATCAGCATCGCCCTGCCATGGGCCATCTAGGCCAGTACCCATGTCACCTCTGACTATGCCCCTCCCAAGATCCATGTCTTTCTGTGTGATTTGCATACTCACCCACTAGATGGCTAGTGGGGATGTCACCACTCTCGAACCTGTGACACAGTGTAGACTGGTGCCAGATGAAGTCATTATGTGCTCACCCAGGGTGCGTGGCACAGGCATTGGTTATGCGCCCCCTAGCATCACACATCACCTGGCAGTTGATGCTTGCATACCCTTCCGATTAATGTATGCAGCACCTTCGGGGCCAGGTGGTGTGTGGATGGCCACATGGGTGCAGTCAATGGCCCCGAGCATGCCAAGCATATGTGCTACCCTGTGGAACTTTTGTCTGTGTACTGTGCGCTCCACCTCTGTGCTGGGGAAACTGATGTACTCTGCAGCATGTGGCAGCGGTGCGCTGAGGAATTGTGTGAGTAGGCGTGACAAGGCCAACTGGGTTATGCCTGTTGTGTCCCCTGTTGGTCTCTGGAAGGTGCCCGTGGTGAGCAGGCACATGACAGCTGTCACCTTTGTCTCCACTGACAGAGCATGGCTGTATTGTGTGGGTGCCTGCATCTCATCACTGCACAGCTCATAGAGCCACCTCAGGATCACCCGGTTCAGGCGGTACCGGACCACTATCTCAGTGTCACTGTACTGCTTGAAGCTGGTGCGGGCTCAGTACTGCCTGTTGGGGGCATACCACTGATGGGCCCATCAACGGCCATGCCCCCCCTGCTATCTGCCTTCTCACACCCCTCATTACTGCCTCCATCTGAATGGTGGCACTGGCCATGTCCCTGACTTGTGTTCTCCCCCCAGCAGCTGTATTCCTGTTCCCCTCGCTGTCCTTTATGCTACTTCCCCTGCACTGGGAACACCTCCAAGATTTGGCTGTCCTGCCCACTGTCACTGCCCTCATTCCACTTTGGCACTTCCCTTTGACTCCTGCACAGTGGCACAGGCTCCCCACACTCCTGTCCTGTTCCTGGTAGTTTCCAGGTGTGCTTTGTCCTGCTTCTGCCCAGTCCTGCTCAGTGCTTCCCTCTGCCTTGTTTCTGTCACCTCGCTCCCACCTCTGGCTTCCCTGTAGAGTTCTTGTGCCTCTTTCTTGTTCCTTTTTATTTTGGATCATTTCTGCTATCACACAACTTATGCTTGCTCCCCTATTGCACATGGCGCATGCTGTTGAATATCGCACTGCGCCATTTATTCATGGTTCCTCCCCCTTCAGTTGCGCATGCATTCATTAACATTGCGCTCTTGGGCATTGCGATTTTGGGGGGGGCACAGCTGCCTCCTGCTGAATATCGCACAATGGCGCATTTTCGGGTGTGCGCTGGTGCATCTTTGTTGCACATGGCGCAAACCTTTTGAATATCTGGCCCTTTATAGGAACAATCTATTCCCTTATTTGAGTGCCTATTATGCCTATGGAGTGCCTATTTGAGCCTATGGAGAATCTGGAGGCTCCTTTGCAGGAATTTATATTTCCCTGACTAAGAAACTTCCTTTCTCAGCATTTCTCTGTTTCATTATGTTTTCTATTTCACCATTTTCTCATTGATGGCATCTACTCATTACTGTTACACCCATTATCACCAGTAGTTTGTGGTATCCGACATTCAAGCAACTGTTGTTCTTGATCCTCATCTCCCCATATCTGCTTCATCAAGCCCTTTCTTCTCTCCTGCTTCTTCCCTCTGCTTCTGCTCTTCTTGTACATCTTCTTCCCCTTTCCTTTCCTTTTCCTTGAAAGAATTATGTGCTTCCTCTCTTTTTTCTTCTCCTCTTTATGTGCTTCCCTCTCACTAATCTCCTCACTCTCAAGCCTCTGATTTGACTTCTGTATTCCCTTATCCTCTTCACTGGCACTCTCAAAAGCTGCTTTGATGACAGAGCTATTGGCTTGCTTTTGTAGAACTGCAGGTTAGTATACCTTGCCCTGCTCTATTCTCCCATGAACAACTGTTCCTTTTTCCTCTGGTGAAAAGTTAACCATAGAGTCTGTGCAGATCCAAATACACTGTCACCTTCCTAACATTATGACAGAGCAGCAGTACTGAGCTGTATGGTACTGCAGCTCATGCATGATATGGGGGCAGGAGCCATCATATAGTGCTTCAGGGTGGACTGGTAATTGCCCATGCCCACACACATGCAACATGGTTGTAGTAGCATCCGTGTCATGTTGCTTGTATAAGATGGACAGGGTGTGCACTTGCACTGACTAATCTAGAAGAATTTATTCTATCCTGCATAGGGAAACAGGAAGTAGTGGAAAGAGGGAGAAGGGCAGACCACTGCATTTTTGTATTATGCAGTGTGATTTCACTTGACAACCAGCCAAAAAAGCTGCATGTAGTGGGAGTGGAACCGGTGAACTTCAGGGGATTAGTAAACTATGATTCCCTTGGCCATATTATCATGTGCACTTCCCTAGTCAACCTCTCTGGCATTGCCCCACCAGTGCCACCATTATTACTGACAGTCTCTTTTCTGACATGTCCTGCACAAGCACCACTTGTAGAACTAGTACATGGTGGAACCTTTCCCTGCTCCATTCCTCCCCTCTGAATCCCTTTCTCCTACAGTCATTTTCTTTATGCTTTCTATGCAATGTGATGGCAGGTGCCCTTCCATACCCATCACCCACTAAAACATCCTCCTCCTCCTCCTCCTCCTCCTCACACTCGCTGAGAGACCTAGGGCCAAATTTTAAAACAATTGGGACAGGTACAAGGGGTGTGCGTCAAGGAGAAATGGAACACAAGGCTCTTTGCACCACATCTTGCACCAGTAGAGATTTTCTAAGCTAGCCTGCACCACTGGGGGAACCACATGCAGCACCAGGCTTGTGCCATCCTTGCTCGACAACCACACCTGTGTGCCATGACAGAAGGGAGCTTGTGCCATATTGGGGCTGTCACATCCCCTAATTTGAGAGTTTGCAACTCCCCCAATGGACACATAGACCCTGCTGTTAGACCAGTCCTGAGCAGGTCTAACCCATCATGTGCCACTGCTGAAGCTCTCACTGTGTGGGTGTGACCTTGTGCCCCCCTGGGAAAGGTGCCAGTACAGCCTCTGACACCTGCCAGATCAGCGCTGGAGTGACTAGTGGTCCATGGCAGGTATAAGCCCGCAATCTGCCAGTGGTGCCATTACTACATTCCCCCCCCCCATAAAGACCTGCTCTTACCCTGCAGTTGCCAACTTGGGGGTATTACTCATCCCTCCCTCCCTCTGTCCAACCCATCCAACCCCCCAATCCAGACCATGCATAGGATGACCCACAAACCACCAGGGTGACCAGCCAGCATGTCACCATCTCTGGCCACTGCTGTTGCAAAGTCATCCCATGGTTTACAGCATTCCCTCTGGTGTGCTGTTTCTGCAGCACAGCTATCAGCTTGAGGAAAGCCTGGGTACTTTGATGCTGGAACCCCACATTTTCTAACATTGGGTACAACATCTCTGGCACATCATGGTTTGCTGCAAGTCATGGTTCAGTGCACCATGTGCCTTTTTAACAGGGCTTCATAAAATCAAGCCCTTCATGTCTAACTGCAGCAGCCCATTTACCTAGCTTTTACACACAGGCAAAAATAAAATAAAAAAGATGGATTTCTGTGCAGATCACCATTTGTAGTCAGTAAAAAAATTTGTCAAATAAATTCTTCAAATCTCTCCCATTCAACTTTCCATGTCTGCCAAATCCTTTAAGCCCTACTCCTCCTGCAGGGGATAAAAACAAATAAAATAATAAACTAAAGACATATTCCTGAGCACTCTACAACAGACTCCACATTTATGTATAAGAAATAGGTTATGGAAGATTGCAAAGGAAACTAAATGGGATAGCAAATGGCAAGTTTACAAAGAATATGGAAATAAATCTCAGAAATTGATCAGGGAGGCACAATACATTTCTCATAAGAGTAAATCTGAATCAGTAACAGATTTTCAAGATTTTTCATCCAGAAACAAATGGTTTGATGCCTTTTATTGGACCAACTATTTCCGTGTGTCAAGATTTTTGGAAAGTGATGAAGCAACTACAATCGCTTGTTAGCTCTATTCTTTCCCTGGAATACCAGTAATGGTGAGGGGACTGTAGTCTCTGAGCCAAGAGTTATGACAGAAACCATTAATAAATTCATTACAAACTTAGCAGTACTAGCGAAGGACTTGGGGGATGTTGATTTGATGAGAAAGAAGACATGCAAGACTGTCAAAAAGAGAGTAGTACAAGATTTAAGTTTAAAATTCCAGAGATGAGAAACATTTGGAAATAGGTAACAGCATTAAACATGAACAAAGTGGTGGACTGGATGGCCTTGGGGTCAGGCTGATGAGGGTGTGGGTAGATGATATTGCATTGTCTTTAGTAAAACTTTTTAACAGGGTTACTATTGCGGTTCCTTTCCTATAGTTTGAAAGACAGCAAAAATTGTGCCTGTCTTTAAAAGGGGTGATTCTACCTCAGTAAACAACTACAGAGCAATAGCTTTGCTCTCTCTCACTTCCAAGGTGCTGGAGAGGGAAATCCACAAACAACTGTATTCTTAATTATCTGAAAATGATCTGCTCTCTCTCTAGCAGTCTGGTTTCAGGCTGCTATCCTTCACCCTTATAGCATTGTTAGATTTCATGGACACCTTCTCCCACACACTGAAAAATAAACAGTGCATGAGGGCAATGTTCTGGGATCTGACAAAGGCTTTTGGGGGGGGGGGCTGTAGATCGGACTCTGTCTGATGTACAATAATAGTGTAGATAGGGAAAAATGGGCAGACTGCATGAGCCAAAGTGTTCCTTATCTGCCATTGAATTCTATGTTTCCATGATACCATGGACTGCACACTCTTGTTGCACAAAATGGCCTTGGAAGGCATAGATAGGAAAGTCCTGTCATGGTTTAAATCCTGTCTGACTGTCCTCTATTGACAAAATGACAGCCTTCCTCTCCCTACCTATCAGGAACTAGTTTCTAAAACAATCCTTCCCATATGTGACTATGCCAATATGGTTTATGGCTCTGCCGCTGCCACAACCCTCTCTAGACTTGACACACTACTCAACTCTTTTTTGTCGCTTGGCCACTGCTGCTCCACCCCTCTCCCACCACTGTTTTCTCTACTCCAACCTTTCCCTCTTACTAGTACATCAAAGATAAATGGTGCACAGTGTCTCATTCATAGCAAAATAATTGTTCAGAAGTCTGCCTCAATATCTTTCCTTTCTCCTCTCACTTATCATCCCCTTAGCTTATTCTCTCCGAAATAGAGGCACTCACACCTTCTCCCTGCCATGTCCCCACTCAGTTGCTGGCCAGTCTTCCTTCTCCTATTGCTTTCCTTTCCTCTGGAACAACTCTCCTCTGGACTTTGCCTTTCTCCTTCTACCACCTCTTTCAAAGCTCAGCTCAAACTTCTCCCCCCTACCTAGTGCCCCTATTTAACCTCCCCTGTCTCTAGTCTCTCCTCTCTCACTTCACATAACCCCTGGCCCTCCTAACCAGCAAATAAATGTCCCCTCAGCTTGCGGCTGACATAGCAGAAATCATTTTTTGATTCTTAAACTTACATGACTTGTGATGAATTGTTAACATATTGAACCTCTGTGTTTCAGGTCCTGCTGTTAGCCGACCTTTAACCTATATGTTAATTTTGTAACTGATTTATTTCTTGTTTGTATTCATGCTTACTTTAATGTCTCACTTTGTATGCCCTTCCCCGAGTAACACCAGGAAATGAGCCTTGGCTCAGTGTGCCTTTCCCTGTTACCAAATTTTAAATAAATAAATATGGGTGCTTTCAAATGGTCTCTGTGAAAGGGACTTTGCCACATAATAGAATGGTAAGCAAGGAGGTGGGGCAAAGTTCCATCCTTGGTCCCCTTTTGTTTGTGATTTTCATTTATGAGTTTGCTAAGTGTTTTCCTTTGTTGATGTGAAGACTTAGGCGGATGACACTGTGTTGCTCATAACTGCTAAGGAGCTTGAGAGTGTTGACACAGCATTACAATGTGATTTTAATAAATTGAAAAGATGGATGTATTAACTCTTGCTGTGCCACGGACTGATATATCAGTCCTGAATTCCTACATGTTTGAATTCTGTCAGCAGACTGAGGGTTAAAATAAACATCCTAAATGTAAAAAAGATGAAGTGCATACTGCTGAGGTTTGAAGTGAGAGAAGCAGCACCCTGCCATTAGGCCCTGATATTTTTTTCAATTGAGGGGACTAGGATCAAGCAGGTAAGCTCCTTTAAGTATCTAAGAATCAAAGTGAACCCTGAGATGAAATCTGAAGGTCATGCACAAAAATGTTGTACTAAGGTTTCGCAATATGTGGGTGCTCCTTGGAGACACAAAAACTAGTAAATGAGACAAGAGTTAAAACAGCTATCACAGTCATGTTACAGTCATGGTATCTGTAATCAATAATTGTAGTACCCTGTACTGCTCTGGAAGCAAATCAAGTCTTTGGAAGCTAGACCAATTACATTATCAGTTAACAGTTTGCTTTAGGTGTAACTGGTCTACTTTCATTGGTACAGCACTGTACATCACTACTTGATCCAAGTCAGACGTGGTTAGAAGTGCATAGAGAGAGAGGCTATTACATGGTTTGTCTGTAAATGCATGAGGGGTTTAGCACCATCCTGTCCTCTTCATAAGTTGACACTAATTGTTTCCAGCTATGCACTGTGTGAAGTTATGGGAAAGGGCTTAAGAGTCAATAGGATAAAAAACATATGTGGTCAGATGACTTTCAGTGATATTGTCAAAACTGCCTGGAACTCTTTACTGCCGCAATTACATAACTTGGTAACATACTGCAGCTTGAAAGCAACACTTACCAACTAGCATAATGTCTAAATCTTCATGTCTTTGAATTTCAGTTTTATTGTATTGTATTCTATTCTAGTCTATTGTTTGTTTTGCAGTTGTGCATTATATATTGTTGCACTTAATGTTTATTAAGTATCAAAATAATTTGTCAAATACAGGATGGCCTTTAAAACAAACTTTTGCTGAGTGGCCATAGCCAGTTAAAATCTAAAACAAACTCAAACTCAAACACTTAGTAAGATATATATTTGTTAAATAAACCCCTCAAACTCCCCATGCAACTTTTCCACTCTGTTAAATTGTTTGTGCCCTGCTGCTGCAGGTTCTTCAGCCGCTAGTGGAGGCGCCAACTGGGCACTCTCTCCATACCTCTGCAGCATGATTTCAGGAGCCTGCCTTTCTGAAACTACAGTTCAATGGGCTTGTGCTACTGGATGAGATATATGCTGTGTGACTTTGATACATTGTGGCTGTTCACTTTTTTATTCACGGGATATACCACCTTGAAGGGGTATGATGCAAGGAACCCTAGAGGAGAGTTCCCCCCATAGGTGCCACAGTAATAATTACCTTTGCTAAAGGTAGCTTGGGAAGGAGCCCAAAAAGAATACCCGAAAGGGCATCGAGCAACAGGCGAGAAGTCAAAATAATCTAGAGAATGGATGATTATCAAGATACAGTATACTGATGGGTAGAATGAGACAGAGAGATGGGAGGTGATGAGAAGTATGTAATAGAATGGAATTTGACATGATGAAAAAGGACATGACTTCCTAAGGAGATGGGGATCAGCCGAACCACCATCCGACGCCGTCCAACAGCGGAACTACAGTAAACTACAGAACCTAAGGAAACTCCAACTCTATCTAAAATTATGACCATTGGCATGGAGGACAGGAATAAAACCTTTGAGGAGGAAACTTCTAGGGATCCAAAACCTAGGTCACCTTCCCTCCAGGCTGAAGGACATTTTGATTAGTGATGGCTCAACTACTGCAATTTAGAGTCGAGATCAATGGTTAAGGAAAATATTCCACTTTAGAGGAAGCTCTCACTCTGTCCTTCTAAAGGGCAGCTGTTAAGAGTTGTGAGCAATGTCCCTGCAACTAGATGCTCAAAAGTGAGAGAGGAGAGAGAGAGAGATGACTGCTGAGGCACTCAGCTGGCCTGTTCAAGCCTATGAAACAGACTAACTGAACCAGAGGTGATCTGATGGAGAATGGCATAGAGAATGCCTCTGAATCCACTCAGACAGCTAAAGGGGACCTGCTGATGAGAGGCCAATGCAGCCAGCACCAAGCTAAGGGGCAATAGACACAGAAGGCATGTCTGAGTGGAAAGCAGGTCAGGTCAAGATAACATGGACCTGACAGGGTTATGCTTAAGAAGTCAATGTGAAGGAGTAGACCCACAGAGAATTTGGATGAGTGAGGGAGACCCAGATGCAGTCTTGAGGAGAGTGAAGGTGATAATAACCACAGAAGTCCAACAGTTTGATGAGGTAGCATAAGACCTAATGAGAGGTATGCTCGATTAATCAATGTAAATGAGTAGAACCTGAGGTCTGTCTGAGTGAAGAAGAACCAGACTCATGTCATGAGGAAGCTACCTGTGATTGGTAACCATGGGAGTGCATGCCAACCAGGTCCATTGAGAGCCAAATTAGGAATGGATAGAATTGCATGAATGTAGGAGCAAGGGAGGCCAGGTGAAGCTGGCAGCTGATGATGAAGTAGATAGTACCAGGAGGACATCTGAAAAGGTTTGACTAGAATGAGGGAATAGGGTCAGAGAAGGAGACAGATAGGCAGGGAGATATGGAGGAGGGAATATTAGGCGATGTGAATGAGTAGGGTAGAGTATGATGGTAGCAGGAGAGAATAGTGGGATGGCAGGATAGGGAAACACCCAAGAGAAAGCAGAGGTCAAAGAAGGAGAGGAAAGGAGGGTGGAGGAAACAGGACGAGGAGGGTGAGCACCCACCATGGGGAAGCACAGAAAGGATGAAAATAAGAAAGGGCATCATGGCAGAACCAAGAGCAAGGAGCAGTGAAGGCAAGAGCTAAAGATGAATGATGGCAAGAGGGGATGAAGGACAGAGCAGGATGTGCAGTTGGAGCAGAGTAGGCAGCAAGAACAGGCTGGTAGCATCAGGAAGGGAAAACATGACATACTGGCAGTGAAACAAGCTGATAGATCCACTAGAAAGGTCGTTCAGGATGATATAGCACCATGAACAAGACACCATACAGCTAAGAAACAGTAAGATAAATGAAGTGTGTTAATGTGCAAAAGAAGGAGAGGAAAGGATGGTGGAGGGAACAGGAGGAGGAGGAGGAGGGTGAGTGTCCACGCTAGAGAAGCACAGAAAGGACAAAAATAAGAAAAGGCATCAGGGCAGAACCAAGAGCAACGAGTAGCGAAGGCCAGAGCTAAAGATGAGTGATGGGGAGAGGGGAAGAGAGACAGAGCAGGATGTGAGGTTGGAGCAGAGTAGAAAGCCAGAACAGGCTGGTAGCAGCATGAAGGGAAAACATGACATACTGGCAGTGAAGCGTACTGATAGATCCACTAGAGAGGTCATCCAGAATGCTGGAGCACCATGAACCAGACACCAGACTGCTAAGAAACAGTAAGATGAATGAAGTGCATTAATGTGCAAAACATTGTGGTGACAGAAATTGATTCCAGGCCAGCAGTAAGGGGAAGGGAAGAGCATAACCTTAAAGAAAATACAACAATGGAGACCGGGCTTCAAATGAACTAGCAAGGTACAGCTTAAGGTGCTACCCAAATGAGAACAATGAAATCTGAGAGGCAGCATTCTAGGAAGAGTGTACAGAGCATACAAATGCACTGCAATGAATGGTCCAGGTTTGAATGAAACTGGTAGTGAAGAAAGAGAAAATTAAATATTGAGGAGAAAGAAAGTGAGATGAGTGTAACCCCTCGGTGGTGCTATCCCAAGGGCTACTACCCCTGCCTGCTTGGCTAGTAGCAGGTTAAGGGGCCCGGGTAATGAAATGGATGCCTTCACCTGGAGGACAGGGTTGTTAATGGTCATGCTAATCTGGGCACAGCTCTCCAAGACACTATAACCCTCCTTTTTCCCTGCTAGTGGGCTGAACAATATACAATAATTACTTTCACAATGGCTCTTATTCACCAGGCAATTACCCACACTGTTTGCACTTACCACCAGGACTGGTTCCTCTTGCTTGACCCTGGGAACCCCCTGTAAAACAAGGTTAAGCACAGCAAATAATAACAGTACAATACTCTTGGCACAAACTGGAACCACAGTCAGGTTAAATGCAAACAAAGTTAAATCTGATTTATTCAGGGGACTTGAACAAGGGAGGGATATAATCAGGTTGATTTACTTAAAAGCTATATTAGTCAGACAGTCATGCATCCAGTTCAGAGTCCCTAAACAGTCACACACTCTGGGTACCTAGGTAGGAAAACGGTGGGCTAGCCAGAAACATTGCAGCTGGTTGGGTCCCTGTGATGGAAGAAAGCAACATGCTCAACACACACAATTTGTAATCTGGAGAAGGAGGACTCAGTTCGTGAAACAAAAGGCAACAAGACAATCAGATAACAACACTTTCAGATTTAGTTGTTGTTGCAGGGAGCTACCCTGATGTTTACTCATGATACCCTATACTGGACACAGGCAGGACAAAATTGAGACTGCAGGCTGTTGAGCTGGAGTGCCCAGAGATGCAGGGCCCACACGGATCACCAAGGCGTCATTCCTGTTCAAGGCATTGAGCAGGGGGCTGATCCCAGGCCGATCTCTTGTCAATGACTTTCTCTGGGTAGCAGGAATTCTGGCTGGGGCAGTGTAGCAGGGCCCAGGTAAATGGAAATGGATACGGATTCAGTCTGTGGAGGTGGATACAGCCTCCAGCAAGCAAAACACAGTTCAGACACACAGTGAGGAACCAAATCACGACCCACTATAAGAACACAGCACATTCACATGTAAGGAGATTCCACAGTACCAGGCAAATGGCTCCTTGGTCGCAGTTATAGTGTCCCTGCACAATCCAGGAGTTCAGAGGTAGCTGGAAGTCCTGACAGGCCGATCGCATTCAGCAGATCTTCAATCTTCAGGTTAAAGCCTGGTCACAATTCAGTAGCTTAATTCACTCTCCATATTCAGATTCAGTCTGAAAAAAGCACAAGTTCCCTCTCAGGAACATCAGGCAGGCATGCAGGCCAAACTCAGGCCTTTCCACAGTTCTCCCACACAAATCCACTATGGATTGCTGCTTTAACTATCTCTAGCTGTTACTTCTTCACTTCCCAACTCAAATCTAACTAAAACTGCGAGCATTGTGAGACTTTCCCCAAGATCCAAAAGGTTCAGTTGGCTGATCTGTCTGTCAGTCACAACAAGGGCTCCTTCTCCAGGTTTTTTTAGGCACCAAAAGCACAAAACTACAATTCATACAAGTTTTGGCCCCACCAAGCCCCTGTAGGTAGGCTCCATTTTAGGGTCCCAAATGTACTGATTGGCTCATTCTGCAGTCCAGGACCAAGATGATGGAAACAAAGAGAACTGCCCATGCTACAAAGAAGGCAGGTTGGAACAAATAGCAATATTATTACTACTCTAACAAATGATCAGCAAACAAGTACATCTTCTAACAGAGCTCCCGCTCAGATTAATTATGACTTCAATCCAGGCAGCTCATAAAAAGACAGTACACAGAGGCTATACAGGCACTTTCTGGCAATACATTTAAACTGCTGAAATTCAGAACACCAGCCTGGCAGTGAGCATTTAGACAAGCTCAAGAAAGACTTTTCGGGAACCCCCATTTGTAGGGAGGTTACATGAGGAAATGACGAGGTAGAAAAAAACTGATCGAATGCCAGCAGCAGAAGCTGGGCTAGCATGTTGAGAAATGTAAAATAGAAGAAGGGGGACTTGAGCCAGAATCAGAGAACTGACAGCTAGAGCACCCAGCAAAATGGCGACAGGTCCAGCATGGAGACCCTAAAGAAATTAACAAAAACAAAGAAGTCGTGATCAAGGGCAGCATCATTAGCAAGATGGTGGGTAGGAAGGGATGGCTGCAGAAATGTCAGCAGCAGCACTGACAAGCTGGACACTGAGGGGCAACTCTATGAGGTCAGTGAAAAGACACTACTGGAGGGGCAGCAGGAGAATGGGGAATGAGGAGCAAGATGAAAGAACCACAGGACAGATGGGCAACCTGAAAGCTTGGGGATGAGCAAAGAGTGCAGCCAAGGAGAGGAAGGACTGTATCTGAGGCAGAATGAGACCTGAATGCAGCAATGAGAGAGGTAGGACTGCTGGAGGGAAGGGGAGGCTAGGAGAGCATGAGGGAGCACCAATGGAAGGACCATGAGACATACACCAGGTGCAGCAGAAAAGGAGATGATCCAGCTGGAGCCACGCCGGGGAAGAAGAGCAAATGAGGAAGAAGCCAGGCATGGCTGGTAATGTCACACTTGAAGCTCTGGCATGGTGATGGGTGGAAAAGCGGGCAGCTAGGAGGCCCACAGGCATTATCGATGGCACAATAGAAACAAGGTACGTGGAAGGGTGGGAGAAATGGAGGAGAAAAGGGGCTGGAGGTGCAGGAGAAATGAAATAACAACCGAGAGTGATGGAGGGCAGTGCCTCTGGCTGCAACGAAGAAAACAAATGAGGACTGGCCTGAAGGACAGCCTTTTAAGGCCTGGTTGGGGGAGTGATTTGTTGTTCCAGCCATTGAACTCTGGCCAGTCCTCAGCCATCAATTTAAATAAAAACATAGACAATGTCAGTAGAAAAAGACAATTGGTCCATGCAGTTAGCTGTTTTGCCCTACCCTTCTTTGTGACCTATTGTCTAGATGGAGCATTCTTCTTTGTTCCCCTAATTCTCCTTGCCATAATGCTGCCTCCTAAAAAACTAGTAATCTCTTTACACACTCTCAGCTGTGCTTAAACCCATTAATTAAAAGTAAATACATTTATTTAATGGCAAAATAAATTAAGGGAATTAGCTAACTGGAATGAATAATGCAAGATTCTCTGATGATTTCTAAAATTTTCTAATCAGAAGTCACACTCTTGTCATAAAAGTAGCTTTCAGTAGTCAAGTGCTTCCCTTTTAGAGAGCTGCCAATGGTGCAGAGATGAGTGCAGTGTGAGTTCTCGATCTTCAGTCTTACTGATTAGCTGCTGCAGGTTATGCAGGTTGCAGACAACTTGGACATGCTCACTGTGAACTCCTTGTAGAAGGTGCAGTATCATGATGTCAAATTGCCAAAGTGCAGACGGACAAACGAGTTCCTGCATACCAGCTTCACCAGTGTCCAAAACATTAGATTTCAGTACATCCACCAAATCCAAATGCAGCATTGACTTTTTCTTATTTGGGAAACAGCTTGTCTGAAGACAGCTATATAAAACCAAATTCCTTCCTGTTTTCATTTGGCTATTTGTGCTGCAGGTGTACTCATCCCATAATCCTTGATCTCAGATGCTCAAGTACAGTAGTTGCCCATCTAGTTAAAAATCCTTCATTACATTGGGCTGGCAGTATAGCATAGAGGTTAGAGTAACCAGCTGTGAATGAGCTTTGTGCATACAGCAGGCCAGAGTTTGGTTCCCAGAACCTTCCCTTGCATACTGTGTAACTGTTAGCAAGTCAGTTAACCACCACAGTGCTCCCACGTCATCCCTAAAAATGTGCACTTATGCCTAGTGGGCCTTACCTGGTTGGCAAAAGAATAAAATTAAAGAAATAAAACATTGTTAGTGTTTACTATAAACTTATCAGGAGAACAACTGAATTACCTAAGTAATAACAGCTTCTTTGGCAACTGCCAGGAGGTTAGAATAAACTAGCAAAACCATTTTCTGGTCTTTCTGCTTGATAGCTATTTGAAGAGTTGCTGATATTCAAGGTAATTCATGATCCAATTGATTTTCTGGTTAATTTAGCCAGGATGCGTTGTAATATAACTGTTCTCGATGCACCCCTTCAGGTCAACACCCCGATGGCAAAACACGAAAAAAGACCACTGTAATGGTCCTTTTTCCATGTTTCGCTTTCCCCAAGTGTTCTGCCCCCCCTCCCCGGACCAATTCTGACCTTGTGCTGATAATTCTAAAGTCCAGGGGGTGTGGAGGGTGCAGCACCCCACAGAAAACACTTGTAGAATGGGCAGCACAAAACCTGCCTCGGTATTGTGCCGTCACTGTGCAGAACGTCGGCATGTTCACTGTCAACCTCCCTTGGTGCTTCCAATTGTTTCATATACCAGAACAAATTTTTCATCCAAGTTAATGGGATGGCAATGGGGGCCAGTTTTGCCACAAATTATGCAAACCTTTATTTGTTTATTTAGTTATTGAATTTTGTTGACCGGGTAGGCCTACGGAGACTAGAAGTACCTTTTTCAGGGATGACTGGGGGGGGGGGGTGGTACAGATGGTAACCACCTGAAGCTGAACCAGATTAAGCTGTTGGTGGTATTTTTAGTGAATGGGGGAAATTTGGCCAGGACACTGGGTATATTCCCCTTGTCTGCCAGTAGGGGGTTTGACTTCCTGTGAGCAGAAAGGAGGACTCCAGCATTCAGCTGAAAGCTGCTTTGGAGAGAGGAGATGTACAGGCTTCTGTGGAGTCTAATGGGGCAGCTGTAATGCATCGATTGGATGGCCAGCAAAATGCCCCAGACTCAGAAGCACAGACTAAAGATGGAAGAACTCCGGAGGTTTTATTTTCAACTATGGAGGATAATATTTCTTCTCAAGAACTAACCTTGCAACAGAAACAAAAATGCCTTGAACTGGAATTACAAAAAGTCAGTGAGCAAACTGAGCTTGCAAAACTGGTTGATGAACAGAAAAGAAAATGTTTCACAACATCACCTGCTTTATCAGACTCACAGGTTTCTCCAAGATTAGAGCAGTCTCTGCTTCACCGACTGGCCCACAGACTGCTGCACTAACCACACCCCAAACACCACTTATGGCTCCTGTGACAGAGCAGACACCTCGGTCCGCCAATTGACTTTATAATAGGCAGTGTGGACACAATCATCAACCAGAGGATGGATAGCAGAATCTGAAACCCCTTCACCTGTTGAAGCACAAGAATGGGTGCTTGATGCAGACATCTTGCAAACTGGGCATGTAGTAAATGCTGATACTGTCTCTCATATCATAGCATGTGATGTGACTGAGTTAAACCTGCCTAATACTGTACCTGATGAAAATTCCTCTAATGCTCAGCCTACATATGCTAGCCTTTTCCACAAACCAGTGGAATTGGCAAAGTGATGAAATGCTGTCAGACTATGTTTCTTAGGAAATATGAATGATATCCTTGACAGGCAGTATGTAGGCAAAACCTTACTGAAGCAATCAACAGGTTTCACTCCAACAGAGGTGTATGCTTTGATCCATGCCTATAGAGAAGTTACCTATGATATCAGTTTTCATTCCCCAGATGTTTTAGAATGTTTTGAGATTAAGTATGCCAATCTTAAAACCAATCCATTGTGGACTAATTTTTGGTTACTCCCCTAACAATGCAACCCTTTTGTGTGGTGACCATCTTATTCAGGAATAAGGGGGTAAATAGCATTGATGTGCTCTACTGGTTGGAGAAGAGATGTGAGGTGCAAGGGAACCCTAGCCCCATCTTAGATGATGAGGGCTTCTGGAATGGTGGCTGGAAAATAAAAGTTAAACTTGATCAATCTGACTCTGAGATCATACATTTGCAAAACTGTTTTTTTTATCAGACGAGATCAGATAAGGGCTTCCTCTTTGACCCAGGCCAGCCTCAAACCTGCTTTAAATGCAGGTCTACAACCAACATTAGTACAAATAGTGAGATACTGAAACGCATGCACTGTGAAGAGCTTGGACATCCCAGTGCTCATTGCTTTTAGGACCTGAAATGTGACTTATGTGAACATTTTGGCCATTGCTTCACTGACTGCCCATGGGCATCTCGAAATAACAGTAATTCAGACTATGGTATCCAAGATTTTGATATCAAAACTATAGCCAAGCAGATATCTATGGCCTCTGACACGAGACCTAGGTGAGAATACCTGACCACTCTCACTTCAAGACTGGCACCTACAGCCACAGGGGAACAGTGCCATAAACCTGAGCAGTTTCTCAGGGAAGAGGTGGCAAGGATGGAAATGCACCCCCCCCCCCGGCTATTTCCATGACTCCCAAACCTGCTTTTACAGTAGTTACAAAGAAAGGGAAGAAGCATTCCACAAAAAATAAACCTCAAGCCAGAGATACCCCTATTACTGAAATAACACTTTCAAATAGATTTTTGAATCTCCCTGAGGTTGATTCTGAAGTGGACATGGAATCAGACAACATTTCTGTCCACTCTTCACTGCATGTAATATTGTCTGACTCAGAAAACATAGAAGATTCCCAGCCTACAACTCAAAAATTGGGCAGAGTCATGAAGGCCTCCAGCAAAATAAAGTGATATGCCGGATAAACCACTCTTATGGGAATTAAACTATTTCAGCTAAATACGGCCTCTCTTAACACCAACAGTTTATTATCAGAAAGGAAATGCCTCAGCACATTTGCACTATTTCAACATTTAAAAATTGATTTAGTTTTTTTCCAAGATGTGCCGTTACACACTTTTTCTGATATATCTGAGGTCTCTAGGAATTGGATTTGGGGACAAAGCTTTTGGTCTGTGGGAGGCAATACTTGCTCCAGAGTGGGCATTTGCTTTGGCATTAAAGTTACGGTGGTACTTATATTTGATATATGACTGAGGTGGGCTTTTCTAATGGATGTCATTATACAAGGGTTGGATTTTAGGATTTTGAATGTTTATGGTCCTCAATCATGTTTTGACAGGGTAGCGCTACTCTGTAAATTGAAGCCCTTTCTCCTGACTTCTAGAAATCTATTCTTGGGAGGGGATTTTATTTGTAATATCTCTATAGTGGATAGAGGCCTCTGCATTAAGAAACTTTTCTGTTATGGCAACTGTTTACTTTCTCTAATACAGGATATGGGCCTAGTGGATGTTTTTTCTACCCAGTATGATCCAGCTCCAAAAACATATTTTGTGTTAATCGTTCCACTAGAATTGATTGCTTTTTTATTTTTCCTGCTTTAGAAATACAAAGGGCAGCAGTATTCAGTGTTCCTACTTCAGATCATAGAATGCTAACCATAACCCTTGGTGATCTCCCTAACCTTAAAAGGGGAAAAGGCATCTGGAAACTTAATTTGGGCTTATTAGATAAACCACTGATACTCTGAGGTTTTATATATCTTTTAGAAGCTGGCAAATGTGTTTTCGTCTTTATGATGATTCATACTGCAGTGGGAGGAGACCAAACAGGATATTAGGAAATATTTCCTAACTATGGGTAAACTCAATGGTACTTTTTATACAAATCAGTATAGAGACCTCTGGGAGAAATTGTAGGAATATTCTGCTTTGCACAATGAAGAAGTAGGTGATTTTCATCCTCAAATTAAAAAACTTAAAACTAAACTTACCTTTTTTGCAATGGGAAAAATTGAAAATCTTGAATACCAACAACAATATCAGGTAAAAGGGAAAAAATGGGAAACTGTGCCTTTAGAATATTATACTGATAATACTGACCAAAAATTTATTTCATAGTTACTGATGAAAAAGGAAATGCACTAACAGGGATAAAGGCTATATTGCCTGATACTGAATCCTTTTTTAACTCTTGTTTTATGAGTCAAGATTTGCCTCCACAAGAAATGATGGATTGGCTTAACACATGTTCCCTTCCATCTTTACCCCCAGATCTGCACTCTATTCTAGTAGCTCCGATAACAAAAATGGAATAAAAAACAGTATCTGGTCTCTCACTATTGGTTCCTCTCTGGGAGCAGATGGCTTACCAAACAAGATGTATAAAATACTGTTTGATTCTCTGGGAGATGAAATGATAACGCTCTACAATGGTTGTTTGCTTTTTGATTCTCTGCCACATGGTATGAAAGAAGGAATCTTAATATATTTATTTAAATCTGGAGAAAGGGGAGACCTGAGAAATTGGCGACTGATTTCCCTACTAAACTCAGATTGTAAAATATTGACAAAACTCTTAAGTGTCAGGCTCTCAGCAGTTTTGGACTCCATTATATGTCCTTCCTAATTCAGTGGAGTACCGACTCGGAAAATCCACGATGCTTTAATTTTGATGAGGAAAATTATGTAAAAAGGAGACAATGGAGAAATAATGGGACAATTTATTAGCCTTGATCAAACAAAGGCATTTGATCATATTGTAGATAATTATTTGTGGCTAGTTTTACAATCTGATGGTTTCCCCCACAATTTATCTCCTGGATTAAGACTTGTTAGAGACCTGTGTTTCATCCCCCGATGTAAATGGCTGGCTGGGTAATAACTGTTACATTTTTAGAGGGGTATGACAAGGTTGCCCCCTCAGTCTGCTGTTATACATTTTAATGATTGATCCAGTATTAATGAAACTAAATTCTTGTGAAGCTATTACAGGGGCAACGGTGGGTAGTGAGGACTCCCCTGTGATATTCATTGCATACGCAGACAACCTGGGTCTCATTTTGACCAATGCATCAGCAGCTAAGGCAGCTATGGATATTTTATTAGATTTTTCTGCAGGCTCAGGTTCTAATATCAATTTGATTTAAAGTCAATGTATTAATATTGGACAAGGAGTTAATCACATTTCACAAATTATGGCTATACCACCATCAAATCGGTATCAGAGGATTTTAGGGATCCAGTTTGGTGGCCCAGACCCTCAGGCACATAACTGGGAGTGTAAAATACATGAAGGGAAACAAAAACTAATGCTATGGAATTCCTGAAAGATGTCCAAACCAAAAATAATTTTTATGATAAAATCCTTTCTTCTTCTTCCAATATTTCAGTTTCTCAGTTTGGTTTTCCTACCTCCCACCCCCAAACAAGCAGAAACTATGCTTTATAGTATATTTTTTCAGGGACTCTGGGGAAACTGACATAATCCCTTGAAGCAAGGGACCACATACCTTCCAATAGCCCAGGGCAGGTTGAATATGATCAACAAGTAGCTCCTCCCCCTGGGGCCGAGCAGGTGGCTGTTTGTGCTTGTCTGTGTCTGTAGGTTAGTTTTTGTTTATTTACATGTTTTTCTGCTTGTATTACACTGTGCCATTCTTGCACACAACATCGGTGAAAGTCTCCTGGACTGAATTTTGGCAAAACATCATCACCAGGTATCAGCTTTTTAATTTTAAATCAACTTTCTTGAAGCCTTCCCAAGGAAGCATATGTCTTACAACTAGTCTTACAAACATGGTGATGCTGTCTCCTGCAACAGAATCAACATTTTCAACATCTTTGTCTGACCACTCCTAAAGCAGCTGCACTTGTGGACTTTAAAGAACAAAGGAATTAAACACACTTTGTGACTGAATCAACACTTCTGTCTGACCTGCTCCCAAGGTATTGCACTTGTCTCTGAGGAATTTGAAGATCAAAGAAAACATACAGACAAAAGGATTTCACACATTGCATATGCCCAGGCCACAGTGTGTCACCTTTCAGGAATTTTGACATATTATGTGACCCTGGAGCTCAACAGCTCATCATTTCTGCTGGATGTAATTTAACCATCAGCATTTTTCCTTTGCCATCTCCTCCTGGTGCGCTTGTTAGACCACCCAAGTGCCACCACCTCAGCTCTACCATGGATTACTCTGGCAATGTACACCCAAATCCAGGACGAGCTAGGGTTGTATTGTCAAGCAACAGTAATAAGGAAGGAACAATTACACTCGCCAACATAAATATCTGCAGTCTACTCATAAAGATAGATTGCTTGCAAGTCTGGACATTACAACATAACCCTGATGTACTCGCAGTCATTGAGAAGTGGCTCACTCCAAAAACACTGGATTCTGCTGTCTTGATACCTGGTTACACACTATTTAGGAATGACAGGATCTCAAAAAGAGGAGGAGGTTGTGCGTTATACTTTAAAGACTCAATAAAGGCTTTTGCTCTTCCTTTGCCCCACCTTACCAGTATGGCACTAATTCTCCCCATAAAAATTCTGTTGGGGGCCCACAATAAAGCACTATCTATACTTACTGTATACAGCCCTCCAGAAGTGAAATTTCTAGGATTCGAAGAACTCATGGAGGTTATCAGATGTCAGCACCTCAACTCTGAATCCATCATTCTAGGAGACTTAAATATTAATTGGTTTTCACCACCAACTGGCACATATAAAGACACTATAGCTGTACTGCATTTTACACAACTCATTGGCTCATCCACCAGAACAAATTACAAAACTGGATCTATCACACTTCTTGACTGGATCCTCACAAACCACCCGGATTGCATCTCCAACATGACAGTCCACCCTGACACACTGAGTGACCACTCTCCCGTAACATGCAGCTGGACCAACAAATTCAATGCAACACCCCCCAAATAATCTCTAATCGTAAACTAAAAAGGGGTCACCTGGAGTACCTCAAGGAGCAGCTACGCAACACTGACTGAGGCCCCCTTGACACTCGGAGGATATGGGCACTGCACTTGAGTACTTCATCAAACAATTCAATGCTGCTTGTGACTGCCATGCCCCAGTGCAGAGGACAAAGATCCATGGAAGATACAGCCCCTGGATCACACCAGACTTAATAAGCCATATAAAAAACAGGGACAACTGGTAGCATAGGGCACAGAACTCTGGCAAGCAATCAGACTTCTAGGAATACAGAAAACTATGGAATGACTGCACCCGGACCATCCACTCTGCCAAAAGTAAGCATTTTAGGGAAGCATTACAAATATCATCAAGCAGGCTTTAAAAACAGTCCTGTGGAATAAAGCATTTAGTGAAAGTGTCAGCTGATAAGTATGTATTTACTGAATGTGTTGATGTTTGTTTTATATGTTTTAACTGCTTTTAATGTTATGCATCTTGGTTATGAAAGGCACAATATAAATAAAAATATATTATTATTATTACTAAATAAATAAAGAATTATTATTACCATGGGGAAACAACAAGTCTTTTTGGAATAACCTAAAAGATGTAACAGGGAAAGTCAAGAAAGAGGCTCCGCAAATTCTCAACATCGATGGTGCCCTAACCCTTGACCTTGACTATTTCCAACACGTTTAACAAAGCATTTTATGACCTTAACAGTATACTTCTGACAATTTTTTTTAAGAAACCTACCTAAGCTCAAGCCAAAGCCTAGGGCCCACTCAAACATCCCCACCTCCCTTCCATTTCAAATCTGTCAACTACAACCAAGCAAGAAATTACATTCATAAGGTACTTGGAAAATCCAGGAAAAATGGTGACACATTCAACCTCCAGTTTATTTCCCTTGTATTTGATGAAATCCTAGCTCCTATTACTAAACTTATCCCTGCAGCTGGCTCAACTCCACCAAGCTTGGAAGTCAGCCCTGGTAACTCCGGTGCACAAGAGCAGTGACTAGGCACTGCATGCCAATTACAGACCTATTTCTATCCCTCCACCACTGTCCAAAGTGCTGGAGTGCATAGGCTTAGACCAGCTGGTTGAATACTGTACCTTAATAAACACAACATTCAGTGTCTGGAACAACATGGATCTCAGAAAGGGCACAGTACATCCACAGCTCTTCTGGAGTTCACCAGCTGCATACACAGTTCACTGGAGCAGGATAACCTTGTTGGTGTGGCCTTTATTGATCTAACAAAGGCCTTTGACATGGTCAGTCACTCCCTACTACAACTCAACTCGATAGGCCTCTCTAACCCCACTTCTTACTTGGTCAAAAGCTATCTAGCTGATCATTATCAACAGGTAAAGATTGGAAACATCACATCTGGGCCCCTGCCAGTTCATTGTGGGGTCCCCCAAGGGTCAATCCTAGGATCTCTCCTTTTCAGCATCTTTCTAAATAGCCAATCTCGATCATGTGACCAATGGATACTTCTCTATGCAGAGGATGCTGTTATTTTTACTTCTCAACATGACCCTCAAACCCTAAACTATCAGCTACAACATGCTTTCAAACAAACTGAAGATTTGTTCAGAGCCCACAAGATGGTTCTGAACTATAAAAAGGCAAAAGTGATGCTTTTTAGTGATGTTAGAAGCAAAAACAAAGCAGCATCCCTTAATATCACTAACTGCGCAGGGGTTTCACTTGAACAACTGGAGCAATTCAAATGCCTGGGGGTTACACTTGACTGTTCCCTTTCCTATGCAGAACACATTGAGAATGTGGCCAAAACAGTCAATGTAAGAACTGAGCTCTTGCACAGGCACAAGAAATGCCTAACACTTGAAGCACTCCAAACCGCAATCCATAGCACAGTTGTCTCCATCATTGACTATGGATTGGTCATATACAGCTCAGCCACTCCCACCTCACTATATAGGATAGCAGTAGCCCTAAACAAAGCCTGCAGACTGCACACCAATCCCCCCCGACTAATGCATACATGTGACCTTTATGAGCAAGCTGGGTGGCTACAACTTGAAAACAGGATACAATAGCAAACCTGCCTCTAAAAAATCACTACTCGGACTTCAGCCTCCTGAGTAACAAGCCTATTTCCCTATTCACAGACCCACATCACACCAGGAACTCTGATAACCAGGTGCTCACCATTCCTCACTGCAGAACCTCCCAAGGTCAGAGGTCATATGCCTACCGGGCACCACTTTGGCTCAATAACCTTGGCACTGAACATAACACCACACAAAGATTGGAGCTTTCAAGACCAAGCTAAGACAACACCTACTGAAGAAAAGCTCCTATGACTGTACTTTCTAATTACTCCACACACAGCCATTTCTGACCCTGGTCTTATTCCCCTTTCAGGTTATTACCATCTCCTTGCTACTCCTACTTTGTCCTTCTACCCTGAATTGTCCCCATTTTTGCCCAGCAATACCCTGCAGTCTTCTCTCCTCTCCCACCTCCCCATAAATAGTCATCATGCCCCCCCAACTCAGTGCCCCCTACTCTCCTTTCTGGATAGCTGCTTACTGTCTTTTACCTGACAATGCCACCTAGGCTGTTACTGTTACATGAATTATCCTAGTGTTAAAACCATCTCAGTTTCCTATTTACAATGTATTTTTGTCTATGTTTACTCACCTAGCTAGACACTCCTAAACCCACAGTGTATATATACCCACCCTTTACGACATGGAATCTTTGTAAAAGAGCTGTCTCCTGCTCAAAGGTATTGTAATCCAAGACTGAATCAATAAATAGAAATAAAAATCAAAAGACCCACTAGTTTTCTTTTTTTGTACTTTCTTTTTTTCATATTTTTTCCAGTACTTCATAATTAAAATAAGATATGGTAGCCCTGGCTATGGGATCACCTGGTGACTCTTTTTACAGCTTGGGATGAGCATTCTTGCATTCAAAAACAGACGTATATCTTGGGACTGCCTCTATACTTCTAAAATGCTATTCGAAAAATAAAAATCTGGCACATTACTAAAACAGAGCTATGAAGTTTTTCTAAAAAAATAATTATATATGAGGGTAATAACCTCAGATTACATTCTTTCACCCTTAGTATATATCCTTGCCACATACTAAACAAAAGATAGTTTTGGATATGCTCCTTTAAAAATGCTGCCCACGATACATATGGGATTTTATGTGGCTATGCATTCACCAGAAACTGGCTATTAAAAATAATTGGAAGTATAAAGGGCTAACAGAAAGAGTCTGTATGTGACTCTCTACATGTGTAGGTACACTTGAAACTATAGACCACCTGTTTTTAGATTGCCCCATCATAATCTCCTTTTGGCAGTATTTACAGTTACAATGGAAATCTTCCCCTTTTTTTCCTTAACACCGGACATTTTATATTTGGGACTCTTTCCAGCGAATTGGGTAATTTAAGACACTGAAAATATTAAGATAATTTTATTTATAGCAGGCACATTGTGCTTTGATATTAAGACAGCAACATAAAACAGTGGAACAGATTTTTCATTATGTAAGTTTAGTGATAAAAAAATTGGTACCATTGAGAAAAGAGTCAGGTTTCTCCAGTCTTATTTTGATTATGGTGGAGGAAAACATCCTGGTTGGACACTGGATAGGTTCTAGAGGTTTTATATAACCTTGAGATGTATGATATTTAGTATAGATATTTGGGTTTGTAGCTTTACCTTTTTATTACATTTTTGGAGATTGCTGACAGACTGAATTTATGTGCCTAGAGGGAGGAAAGGGATGTTACTATGGTAGGCCCCTTTTTTCCATGAATATGACTTCTTTTGAGGGGTTACTTGACACTATTTGTTATACATATCACTTTCCTTCCAGTCCTTCTGTTTTTCATGAAAGTAACTATTTCCTTTTTTTTTCCATTGATTAACCCTATCCCTACTCCTTTCCTATTCCGTGTGTGTGTGTGTGGGGGGGGGGAGGTATGCAGTGAAACATTACTTAGCTTGGGGATTCCTTTTAAGAAATGATTATAGGTTTCTATTATTGTTTCCAGCAGGGTATGGAATGTTGAAATATTGATTTAAGTTGAACGGTGGTTTTTAACTTTCTTTACACCCAATGTATTCTGTATTGTATTCAAATCCTTTTAAATCCTGAATACACAAACTCCCCTACTCTTTAGGAGTGAGGGTGGGGCATTTCCATATCTTGTATGAAGTAATACAGATTTTGGTTTAGTATGAGGGTTTTTGATTACCATTAGGTTTTCCTTTATGTATTAAATATTTACAGAAGGGACTTTATGGTTTAAATACTTATGTTACTTTATTGGGTTTGTTTTTCAGTTAATTTATGTTATACTAAAATTTTTGAAGTGTGACTATAACATTTACCCTACTCCTTTCCTATTTCTGGGTGGGGGGGGTGTAGAAATACTTATTTGTATTGGGATTCCTTTGTTTTAAAAACGTTTTATAATTCTGTATTATTATTTTTCAAAAAGGGGAATGTATGCCTTAATACTTATTTAATTGACTGTTTTTTCAACTTTCCTTTACACCATATGTATGAAGTGTTGTATGAAACTTTTATTGTAGCCTGAATAAAAAATTCCCCTACTCTTGCTGTAGGAGGAGCCCTTGTCTGCCTCCTCCAAAATGGCTGACTCCAGGAGGATGAGGGAGGAGGTCTAGCTTCTCAGGGAGATTTGGATATGTATGAACACATCCCACACAGGTTATTATCCAAGAAATGGATGCTTCTTTTGATGAAAATGACATGAAAATAGAAACTGCAGCAGCAGGTATGCTACCTGTAGTGAAGCCTGTCATGGACAAGGAAATATTAGACAAAAAAATGGACTCACATAAAAGGGATGCAAATGTTTTGGTTGCTTCAGAAAAAATGGAGCCGACAGCATCATGGTCAGTATGCCAAGAAGAAATTTAAAGGCAAGCCCAAAAAATGCATAAAAATTTACTACTGAAACATTTACATGAGGATAGTCCTCCCACTGAATCTGACAAGTCCTTCTCTATCCATGTACAGTCAGGACAGTCACCAGAAATACCTATCACCTTAGGTATTTAGACTTCTAGTCAGTAACCTACTTTACAGTTGTGAAAAGGCCATTCTTTGGTGCAGGATACTACTGACAGCATTGGGTTGGGAATGCTCAACAGGCACCAGCTGGCCCTTTCCTGGTCCGATGCATGCTGCAGATATTATTCAAGAAATGGCTACTTGTACAAATCTGGGAACTTCTCAAATGGTGCCTTAACCCCCAAAAATGAAAACATTTACACAAAATGACCCCAAACCAGCGTGGATTCAGTGATAGCAGGTCCAGTACCATGGTGACCACAGAACATACAGGTAATCACCCCGGTCCTGACAGTGAACAACCCCAGAAAACTACAAGTCCAGGACTACCAAATATGGGGCTCAACTTGGACATTCTTGATTCAGAACCTTCACAAAACTGAGTCCTTCATGTGTCTGATTTAAGCAAATGGGGGGACCCTGCACAGAGAAGAAATGTGGTATATTTGAAATTTGATGAGAACATAAGTGCTGCACCAGACAGAAAAAACTGTTTTACATAATATGCTTAAAGACACTATGGGAATCATAGCTCAGGAATTGTTTGCATTGATTTATTTAAGGGGGAACAAATAAATGATATCAGTTTTAAGAATGTGAACTTATTAAAGAAATTCTGGCAAAAGTATACTTTGGTAAAAAACATTCCTTTGTGGGCTCCCCTTTTCCCTATTTCTTTGATGAAACCCATGACTAAAACTATTACTTTGCTTTTCAGAAATGAAGGTGTGATTATTATGGATCTGCAGTACTGGTTGTGTCAGAGTTGTGAAATTTTTGAATGCCCTAATCCAATCTTGGATGATGACTTAGTTTGGACAGGCGATTGGAAGATTAAAGTCAAATGAAAACAAATTGACACTGGAATCCAGCATCTTCCAGGGAGCTTTCATATAGGCAGGGATAAGGGACTATGCTTCAACCCCGGAAAACCCAGAACTTGCCACAAATGTGGTGCTAGAAAACACCTTATTTCTGTTTGTCCCCTCCCAAGATGTACCCTATCCTTAGACTATGGGCACATTAGCTTGGGATGTCCAAATCCTTTTTTGATGTAACCTCTGCAATGAGTGAGGACACTCATGTAAACAATGTCCATGGATGAACCACAACTGATTAGACCTGGTTCCCCAGGATCAATAATGAATTATAATGGATGCTCAAGTTAGGATTCTACAAGCTAGAGCCCCGCCATTCTGGAGGAAAGCACAGAGCTGATAAGACACTCAAACCCTTTGCATTCTGATACTGCTCACACAAGTGTAACCTCAGAGTCTATCCAGATTCCTTTAGAGGCTGGTAAAACACCCCCAAATGTACACCAAGATCTTCCCACAAAAGAGGTGTTACTCCCAAAGGCGGTAATGCCCCCATTCCACTCCCAAAAGTAATTTTAAGTTGGTTAAAGCTACACAGAAAGGGAAGGGAAGAAGGAAAGCTGAGATTACGCCCCCCAAAAAACAGGTAGTTACCCACAATAGGTTTCAAGCCTTAGCCAAATGCAGACAGTTGGAGGATACAGAGGAGGAGTGTGATGAGTCAGACTCCTCTTCTGTAGCTTCCTCACAAAGGGATGGGTTTTCTTACTCATAGTCAGATGCTTCTGTGAAAACAGGACAGACAATATCTGCAAAATATTCTGAAACAGGTACCTGATCCCCTCTTAGATGCAGAAGAAATACATTCACATGCTAACTCGGAATGTCAGTAGCATAAAAACATATAAAAAGAGGTCTGACTACTTTGTGTTTTCTACAGGATTTGCTTAACAATACTTTTTTTCATTCAAGACACTAAGTTAAAAACTATAGCAGAAGTAAATCAGATGAACAAATCCTGGATGATAGGACCTTCTTATTTGTCACAGGGAACTGATTTGTGTGATGGGGTGAGTATACTGTTTAGAGGATTTCAGTTTGAAATAAAATGACTGATAGAGTTCATGGGAGGGTTTTAATGCTGAATGTAAGTTATCAGAACTCTCGTTACATTCTGATAAATATATATGCTCCTCAGAGTATTGCATTAAGAACAGAGTTATTTAAATGTATACAGCCCTTTATACACACTAGGAAGCATGTTCTTTTGGGGGGGGATTTTAATGTCAGATTGGCCCCAGAAGATATGGGGGGGGCAAACAGAAAGTTTTTGGAGATGTCACTTGTCTAATGAATATATTAAAAACATCAGTCTACATGATGGATATATGTCCATCCATTTTGTAAGGCCAAAACTTACACTAGAGGCACTATTGCCACTAAGGTGGATTATATTTTTATTTCAAAGCACCTACGGGCTTGTAAATCAAAGGTTATACCTTGTGAAACATCAGACCACCTCACTTCCTCACTTTTGTGTGAGACAGATGGCAAGGAAAGCTTGAGGAGAGGCACATCACAGTGGAAATTAAATATTTACTTAATGTAACATAAGGAGGTTTGTTATAAATGTGAGGACCTCATAAAGGCAAGAATTTCTATCATGGAGGCATATGATAACTTAGTAGAATGGTGGATGAATTCTAAGAAGGATTTTAAAACATTAATCATTAAGCATGATAAATGTAATTCTACTGGAAGCTATTACAAATATTTAACACTACTGGAAACACTAGGTAAATTAATAATCTCAAGTGCATGAATATGAATTGGACCCAAAGAAAGTAATTGAGCAAGTTTAACTAGAAATTAGATCATTTCAATATAAAATACCAGAATTCTTAAAAACAGAGGCACAATACGGTACACAAGGCAAAAGAAAAGGTTCTGGATATTTTTAAAGGCAGTAAAGAAAGAGTGTTAACTGCCAATATGGAATCGGTAAAACATCCAGTAACTTCTACACCGTCCAAAAATCAAACAGAAACACATAGATTCATGCAACAATATCTCATTGCATGTTTGCTACCCCTTTGGAGGCATAATGGAACGGAGAATTTTTTCAACACCTTGATCTTCCTGTACTTACTGAGACAGACAAAAATAGGTTAATACAACCTATTACAGAGGCAGAGATAAAATTGGCTTTAAAAAAGCTGCACAAAAATGTTTCTCCAGGGTAGCAAAAATGCTAACAATAGCACATGCCCATAGCTGCTTGAGGAGTATACTAATATTTTACATGTTTTAAATACCTGTTGAGTTTATTTAAAAGTTCAGTCATATTTTACACTAATCTTAATTGCAGTATTAAATTATATATTGTTTTCCTGGCATATAACATCCTCTTCTACAACAACTGTTATTATACTTCTGTTTAAAAAAGGTGATCAGTCAGATTAAAAAAAATGGAGACATATCAGTTTACTAACTGGCAACTATAAACTATTGACTACAATTCTTTTACATAGATAGACTTCTATTGCATATATCTTGATTTGCTCTGCACAATCTTGTGCAGTCCCAAACAGATCCATGGTCCATAATTTAATGTTAATAAGAGATATTATGGTGAATAGAGAAAATTTGGAAACCCCAGGAATCCTTCTCTCATTGGATCAAGAGAAGGCATTCGACAGAGTAAATCATAATTTTCTGAGTAAGGTTTTACTTCAGTATAATATTCCACTGTGATTTGTCTCATGGTTTCAAAAGTTATATGATAATGCATGGTTACAGCCTTACATTAATGGCAAGTCAAGATAAATTTTTCAAGGAAAAGTAGGGATACATCAAGGGTGCCCCCTTATCTCCTTTTTATATGTCCTATAATTAGACCCCTTCTTGAGGAAAATTTTTAATTATCCTAGTATTCCTAGACTTAAGTTAAAATCTGGACATCATCTCCCTCTTGTCAGTGCTTATGCTGATGATCTGTGTATCCACACTACACTTGCAGCCATGTCAGATGACATTATAGACATCCTCACGGTGTACGAAGAAATCTCAGGGGCAAAATTAAACTTTGAGAAGAGTAAGGGAATGCTTATTTTATCTCCCAGGCAAGAGAGTCAAATACCAACTTGGCTAATATAACCATAATTCAGACACCTTTGAAGATTTTAGATCTGAATTTTAGAAGAACGGATGATCCCATGATAAACTGGGAAGTGGCTATTGGGAAAGCTCTGGGTATAATACAGACATGAAGGCTAAAACTATTGCCAAAAGGAAAAGAGTATACTTGATTAAGTCCCTAGTTCTTCCTGTATTTCTTCATGCAACACGCATCTTTCTTCTTCCTTTCAAACGTGAAACAAAAATTTATAATGTTTTTTTTTTTTCAGGGGATCTGGGAAAACCATTTAAACCCCAAAAAGGGGTTACATATTTTTGCTTTGTGCAAATTTTATCTTTGGCAAGCCCATTGTATCTTTTTGTTGCAACAAAAAGAGATATCTATATACCAAGTAATTACTCAAAAAGTGGTAAATTTAAAAGAAATCTTCAAAAGGGAAGAGAAAAGATTAGCTGCACATAAATTGTCTGCATTATGGAAACATTGTTCTTGGTTTATGTGATATGCACTATCATGAATTGATTTTCTATTATGATTAACTTCCTTTTTTTTGGATTGACTTTATATGAACAAGATGTAACTATTCTGCAATAAGATGTTCTTTATTTTCTATTTGATTGTTGTACAATTTATTTTTTTCAAATAAAAATTCCCCTACTCACCAGTAGGGGAATTGCTGGCCAATTCAATGATGGCCACTCATAGTGTGGTAGTGGAAGGAATGGATGTGATGGGGCAGAGGAGCAGGCCTCCTGCTCTGCTCCTTTTTCTTGAGAGGCTGAAAGTTGTAATATGGATTTCTCAGATCTAAATGATGAGGAAGTTGGAAAGAAAGTTTTTTTTCTGTCTACAGAGGATCTGAGTTTGAACTAGGACCAAACTAAACTGGAGCAAGGTGCTGCTAGTAAAGATGTAAAAAGTGAAGTGGTGCACAAGTTAACTCTTCAAAATGAAATGCTTAAACAGATTGCAAAGGGAAAAAAAATACATGCACAGCATACTGCTTCCCTAAAAGCTCAATTCACAAAACTCAATGTAGCTTCCTCTCTTGACATTGGGCATGGCAGTTTTGACAACTGGAGCTCTGATGCAGATTCATCAGAGGAGGATGCTGCCCTGAAACATGATCCAAACACCGGACAACAGGTAAAAGCTTTTTCTAAAGATCTTTCAGAAAGAAATGCAGTTGGCAGTAAAAATGCTAAAAACAGCATGTGCCCAGAGCTACTTGAGGATAATACTAATGTTGTACATGTTTTAAATACAACCGGCAGTGAAATACAACAAAAGGGGTCTGGTAGTAAAAAGGCAGTGGACAAGCTGACAGGGTCACTGCAACTTCAAGTGAATTTCAGAGCATATTCAGAAGGTGCCTCTCAAATGGGGTTCAAGTTAACAACAAAAATCACCAGATCTACAACTATCAACCCTCAAGGAATCTTTGCTCATGATCAAACTGGAGAACGGTGTACTAAAACCGACACTCTCCTGGCACAGGATGAAAACAACAGTGTTTCATACAGACCCACAAAACCAAGCAAGTTTCAACCTTCATGTTCTCAGCCAAAAACCCAAAGATAAATGCAAGAGGAGATATAAGGAATAAAAGAACTGCTCTTATGCTAGCTAACAGGAACATTTCATAAAATTTAAACGTACTTCGTGAGAATTTGGCTGATGATTCAATGTCCACCTTGGGGGCCCAGTGACAGCCTAAGACTACCTCAGCAGCCATAGCAACAGCTTTTTCTCTACAGCCCTTATGCCCAGACCCCTTTTCTAAATGGTCTCCAGAAAAAGCTTTGGTTGAAGCATGCTGGAGACAAATGCCAGATGGGAAGTGACTCCATGAAACAGAATGGCCAACTAAAGACCCCCTGACTCAGAACTCTCCTGAATTTTGCCCACCAGTACAGAGCCCAGTACTGACTACTAACATTCCCAGTATGATGCTTGCAGAAGGACTGCAACCAGACTCTAAAAATGTTGTTTCTGATAAAAAAAGTTTTCCCACATGCAGAGTCTGGTATATCTAACCTTAGTCCCAAAAGGGTGCACCCTCACGAAAATAATGAAGCTAGCAATGTTACTGGAGAGTTGGAGGATCCTCCTCTCCAGAGACCATTGCTATCCAAGCTGTTTGCTAGATCTAAGAAAGAAGCAGCTCCAAGACATGATGCAGTAAGAATACAATATAAAGGTGGTTTAAAGATCAGATCTGATAGGTATTATGTAGGGAACAAACTGCTAAAAGAATCATTACACTGTTCTCCAAAAGAGATATGTGCCTTCATCAACATCTCAGGGGAAGACAATTATGAAGTTAGTTTCAGGTCACCATATGCTTTAGAATTATTTTGGCAGTGATAAAACCAGGTGAAGTTCTCCCTGTTATGAGCACCTTTCTATGTGATTCCCCTAATCAAGCCCCTAATGAATTTGTGACAGTGATGTTCATGAGTGAGGGGGTCCATGTTGATGACATCACATATTGGCTGTCACAGAAGTGTGAAGTTTTAAGTGCCCCTGAAGGTATTTGTGATTCAGAGTTGTTTTGGATGGGAGGATGGAAATACAGGGTAAAGTTATGGTAGAATGAGAACAAAGTTGAACACATCCCCAACTCCTTCATGTTAGGGAGAGATAGATGGGTCTGCTTTTACATGGGCCAACCCCACACATGTTATAAATCTGGGTCACATACCCACCTCTGCATTGTATGTGACACACCATGTTGTTACATCTGTGGTGAGGTAGGACTTATTAGTCACCACTGCAACAACCTCACAAAATGTGATCTGTGTGAAGAATTTGGTCATTCCTTCTCAGAGTGCCACTGGGTGGATAAAAATGAAACAACAGCTATCACCACAGAATTGCTTATTCAAAAAGCCCAGGATGCTGCATCTGACCCTCCTGCAGCAGATACAGGGGAACCAGATCTTGCACCCCCCACACAACCTAAAACCCAGGATTCTTCACCCACTCATACATTTTCCCAAGAGGATGAGGCAGGAATCTTGATCAAAGCAGAAGACCCTATAGGACCCATTACTCCTCTCCATCAAGATCAGGAAGATTTCCCACTAGTCTGTTACAAGGACACTTCAAAAAGGGCCAAGGAGGGAAGAACAGAACCTACTCACCCCCAAAAAACAGCACCCTTACCTAGACATAGGGTGGCTAGAAATTCTACCACCCCCCAAATTGAGGTTGAAACAGAAAACCTCTATGCGACCTTAGCATCTTCATGGGGAGAATCTGATATGGATATGGATATGGATATGGATATGGATATGGATGTGGATATGGATATGGATATGGATATGGATGAGTCTGACATTCTTTTACAAAGCCCAGGGAATAGCCCTGACTCTTGTGGTTGCAAAGGGAAGAAGAAAAAAAAGTGGGAAAAAAGGTCTCTGACATTTTAAGCCATGAATAAGCTACATCTAGGGTCAATTAATTGTCATAGTTTAATAAACAGTGAAAAAAGACAGGGTCTATTTCAGTCTACACCTGAAACATGTTTAAACATCTGTTTCTTACAAGAAACTTTATTGCATTCTATAGATCAAGCTATAGCTTTTCAAGCAGAGTGGATATGGAAGCCTTCATTCTGGTCCTTCAGACCAGAAAAAGCAGACAGATTGGATATAATATCTAACTCATTTTCATTCACGCTACAGAAACTAATTGATTTAATTCCAGGGCAGTTACTGATTATTGAAGAGAAATGGAATCAGAAGACATTTAGATTAATAAATCTATATCGCCCACAGTCTAAAGCAGAGAGAGTTACACTAATAAATCAGCTTTTACCTTAATTATACACCACTACACATATAATCCTAGGAAGGAATTTTAATTGCAATGTAGCCAAGCCCTGGTAAAGCTAGTGAGGGAAAGAAGAACTAATGTGATTCTAATGCATTAAAGAAATGTATATACCTAGCAGACCTCTCTAATTGTTTGACATTTTTATCCCATGGTCCCAACTACACATATAGAAGAGGTAGATTAACCTCAATTATCAACCATATATTTATTTCTAAAAGTTTACTGGACCCCCAGCTAAAAATCTTCCCTTGTGAATTCTCAGACCACCCATTTCTCAATATCCTGTTCCAGGATCTTCCAATCCCAAAACAAAAAAATAAGAGGTGGAGACTAAATATGTCCATTTTGTTAGATCCTACAGTATCTCATCCTTACTTTGGCCCAGAGCCTCTGTGAGCAATCTATATGAGGACTGAGGGGAGTGGTGAGCTGACACCAAACAAGAGATAGGGACATGGCTTCAAAAATATGGAAAGAATGTAGGGAGAGAGAATGTATTCAAATATCTGAAACTCTGTGGGCAGTTACAGTATTTGTATATGGTAGATACCACATTAAGACAGAATCATGACCTACAAATTGAAAAAAATAAAATTAGAGATGAGGAATCTTCAGTATAATAGGGCCAGTGCTTTGGGGACCCTTTTGAGGCCTGGAAAACTCAGAAGGATGCATGCGGTTTTCAGTACCTAGTAAATGAACAAAGAGAAACCATAACCTCAGAAAAGGATTTGTATCAGGAGGTGCATAAACTAGTGCAATCACACACTGTGGCCCAGCCTCCAGAGGAGAAGTTGATTTTACAGTATTTACAAGACATCCAAGTTCAGATATCAGAGGAGGATTCTGAAATTTTAACTGCCCCATTAAGGCAGAAGAAATTGAAACAACAATAAAGAATTTTAAACAGGGTATATCCCCAGGGTCTGATAGCCTATCTTATGAATTTTATAAAGCTTTTATAAAAGAGACAATTTTATGTCTTGAAGTAGTCTTCACATAGTTCCTCCAGAGACAGATACTCCCCCCTCAGTTTATTTTGGGCCTTCTGATTTTTTTTTTTATTTAAATCAAGTGCTAAAACATACATTTCTAGTTGGAGACCAATCACCATCTTAAACTCAGATTTCAAAGTATTGGCAGAAATTTTGAGCACCAGACTAAGGAGCACAGTTAACAAACTGATACATCCAGCCCAATTTTGTGGCTTATAAGATAAGAAAATTTAGCATGCCCTAATTATAATTAGAGACATATTAGAATATTTAGCAACACAACAAAAACAAGGATATATTATTTTACTGGACCAAGGCAAAGCATTTAACAGAGTATATCTCCCCTTTCTTTTTCAACCTCTACAACATTACAGAATTCCAAAAGAGTTTATAAAGCTGATCCAATTACTGTTCTCATTAACATCTGTTAAACCTGTTATAAAGGGACAATCTACAAAAAATATCACTATCAAATCAAGAGTTAGGCAGGCGTATCCTTTCAGTCCCCTCTTACATACTGTGTCTCCAGATCCTTTAATCAGGAAACTTTATAATACCGCTACCTGGCAAGGGCTGTCAAGGCCTCAAGAAGAAGGTAAAATTACAGTACAGGCATATGCAGATGACATATGTATATTTATATCAGAATATTCAAATATTCCCTGTCTTCCAAGAATTCTAGCAGAATATTCTGCTGTAGCAAACTTAAAATTGAATTTCGATTAAGTGCAGAGGCCTAACCATTGTGATCCCATGCCAAACTCCAGTATAAATTAATAAGATTTCAATTTCTACAAAACCTGTGAAACTTTTAGGAATCACCTTGGGAGCTCAGAACCTTCCTATAGATAATTGGGAAGCAGTTTAAAGGGTGTAGAGGGTAAGGTTCAATGTTGGAAAAGCTGGAAATTATCAAAAATTTAAAGAGAACTTATTATAAAAGGTTCATTATTCCTTGTCTATGATATGTAGCTATGATCACCCCTTAGCCTGGAGACAAGGTTGTACACTTTCTTTTTTAAGATGGTATGGGGTAGTAGACTCAACCCATTTAAAAGATGTCACACATATCTGCCCAAAGCTCAGGAAGATCTGGGGATGATTAATCCAATAACCTTTTTTATTCGATTTTCTTTTCACAATCTATTAAAATGGGGCTGCACCCGGCAAATATTCTACAACATCCACCTGAACAACTACCAAGACAGGCAGACAGGATCTTGGTTTAATGTGTCATCCTAAAGACAGCACCTCAAGAGTGCAGCATTCCCATTCTGATGCACTAGTATTGGAATTTACCCCAAGTGCCTGGCGTGGGGCTAGAACCCACAACCTTTTACTCTTTTGGGCTCAGAGGCAAGAATGCAACCTGCTGAGCCACTGACATTGATACTTTACATGAGGGAATGGGATCAGAGTCATTAGGGAGAGAGACACCAATCAGTTGGTGTCTCAGTATTGCAAGGGTCATCAAACAGTTGAGGGGTGGAGACTACATTAACAAACTTCTAAGAATGGAGACATACTGGATATATTAGTTTGCTGCTACAAAATGGCCAGGGCTTAGTGACAGATAAGCATTAGATGCCCTTCTGGGTTAATTCATAAAAAAAATGAAATTTAGTATTAGGGGCTTGTAATAATTAACTTGCTATGTTTTCTGTTGTTCCAGATTGTATGCTGCACAAAAACAAAAAGAAGGCTTCATGAATTGGAAATTGACTATTTTAACATTACAGTTTGGATCTTTTCAGTACCACAGTTGATACACTTAGCACTTTGTTTTTTATTATGTAATGTATGTTGCTAGACTTAAGCTGTTTGTTTGTTTGTGTATTAATATAGTTATTTGTTTCAAAAGTTCCACCAAGAAAGACACATTGAGCTTGTAACAGCTCATTTCTAGATGCACCCAGAGGCTGGGGGAAGGGATTGTACATTACAAGATGTGCAGTTGAAAATATGAAATGCAAGGTTCAGTGCTTACAAAAATTACAGTGGGGGATGTTTACCCCTCACCCAAGCACAGTAGTGTCACTCTTCTTTAAGGGACACAGATAAAAAAGCATGCTGGGAATGGGGCCTTAGGGTCTTGATAAAACACCAGATCTGGGGTACAAAAATGCAGTAGGCTGAGTGGGATAAGTCCCTATGTCCTTGCAACTTTTTGTATTGGCACTTTTTGCATTTTTGCACCTGAATAAATTACTCCATGCACTTTATTTGGATTGTGGAGGTAATTGATGATCATACTAGTTAGCTGGGTGAAATTTTTCTTTTACCTAGTCTTGCTTTCCTTGATTTAGCACCAGTGTCCCTGGGTGAAGCTTTTTTCTGCTTTGGTAAAATGATCCCCCTGAATCATATAAACCATATCTTGCTGAAATGATGATTTCAGCAAGCATGTTGCCAATGACTTTACTGTACAATGTTTCAAAGTTTCCAGGAGATACACGTCCCTACTGATCATTTCATGAATCAGACTGTTGTTTCTCTTAATAGGAATTGTCAGGAGGATAATAAATGTCACACGTCAGTGGCATATGAAGAATGACTACTTTCTAAAATAAAATCCAACAGAGCAATATGGTTCCCACAACTTTAAATGAACAACATGACATAGAGCAGTAAAGTCCAGTGCACATCAGAAAAAAAAGGCTTGCCATTCCAAAGTAAGTGGATAATATCTAATTTTGGTTCTGATGACATACAGTGTTATAACTGTCTATTAGCAGCTCCTTGTTTTTTTTCCTATGTCGTCTATAAATGACTACTGTATTACAGTTGCTCAGCAGTGCTAACATCTGAATACACAGTCACCACAGAATATATGTAGATGCCTCTACAGGTTTGTGTCTGTAAATCTGAAATTCCAGCATCTGCAAACTCTACATCACTGGAGGAGCGTTTGGAACTCAAAAATAGTTGCCTTATTTTCTAGAAGTGTGTGTGTCGCATTTCATAATTGCTATAGACTTGGTTGATAAGAAAGTGCAAAGGAAGACACTTCACAAATTCTGTCCAATTTAACAAAAACATGATCCATGCAAAACAGTGGTACATAAATCAGATAACAGCATGTGTGTGGAGAGGGGGTTATTTATTTCGTTTTTATTAGCCAGGTAAGCACACTGGACAATTACAATGCCTATTTTCAGGTATGGCCTGGTAGAATTACAGAGCAGGCCAGGGAGAACCACAGAGCAAAACAATGAAGAAGACAGCCATATCACAAAACAACACAGAAGAGCCCATGATTACAAGAGGTTGAGGTGTAACACAATAAACTAAAAATACAATAGTAGGCACAGAATTAGCAGTACAATGGAGACCTGGAAATTACCATAGAAATCAAAGCAGTACTTACAGACTAGTCACAGATTAAGGTGCACAGTCCCCATACTGTTTTACTATGGTGGGGAATCAGTTGGTCTAAATATGTACTGATGGATCACAAGACTAATGTATGACAAAGTGAATGTGTTAGATTCCAAGATGGGTAAGCACATGGGGTATGCAAATGCAAATATTAAGATTATGAAAACCATAAATATATTATAAAGGTATTTGTATTCAGATCATGAATACAGGTATAGTATTGTCATATTAATATTCTCATTTGATTGGAAACAGTGTTTTTCTATAATCCTGCAGCACAGAAACAGTTTATATCCTCCACTGAGGTGGCCATTGCGCTCCATCAGCAAACTTCAACCCACTGAGTCAAGTCCCATCTCACTCTCTTCTCCCTCAACCCTCCAATAAAACAATATTAGTTTTGGGTAGTGTAATATATATTCTGTACATAGATGACTGAGGATAAATAAAGACAAGAGTCTAGCTGGTTTGCCCTGTTTTACCACCTTAGGCTTAATAGATGATTTCAAAGCTACTAGTGCATCCATTTTAGTGTTCCCATTGGTCTGGGAATCCCATGATTGTCCTAGCATTTATTATATCATAGGGCAGTTTGTTCCATTTATCTGCAACCGTTCCTATAAAGAAATTCATCCTTGCACGTTACCTGAAAATACCCCCTCCTCTTATTTGAGGGTGTGATACCTGGTGATTGTCTACTCATTTATCTTAAATAAATCCATGGGGCTCAGTTTTCAAAGCCCCAAGAATGCTGTAAGGCCCTGGTGCACCGATCGTTTGGTGCACAGGGCTTGTGGCATGCTCACGGACAGTAATCTGGATTTTTCAATCCCAAGCGCCAAATGCCACAAATTAGAATAGTTTTCCCTGGTTTAACTTGTACCATTTGGGGGACCCTTTTTCTGGGGCTTGCGCTAACTCTTTGGCACCAGCTGGCATACATTGCAGAAAATGTCAGAACTGTGCCTAATGTACTAAAATTGGGTGCAGCTGCATCAAAGGAGGTCAGTGCTCCTACACCGAAAAAGGGCTTGATGCATGGCTTGATGGAAGCCATATGTCACCGTTTAAAAATTGAGCCCATGGCATCTATCTAGTTATGTCATTGTATGTATTTGATTGTTTCTGTCACCCCACTTTCTCCCCTCTGACCTCCAGTGAGTTCATATTTAGGAACTCACCATGAATCACATTTGTCACCCACTGTTGGACATTTTCCAGCCTCATCTTTTTTTAGCTGAAGGTTCCAAAACTATGACAGTACTCTCTCAGGCACTGCTAAGACCATCTTATAGTGGTCCACGACAAACCAGGAATACAAACAACCTCTTCTTCACTATTCCCCATTGCAGAACTACCCAAGGCCAATGATCATTCTTTTTCAGAGCCTGCTCCTGGTTCAACTCCCTGCCATCAGAAGTTACCAGCAAAGCAACCCTGGGTGTCTTTAAGCTCAGCCTATGTCAATACCTCATCTCCTGTGCCTCCTGCTGCTGCTACACCTAAATGGTTTATCATCCCACCCCCATACCCCACCCTTCCTTCCCTCCTCCTTCCCTCCTCCTCTACTCCCTCGACACATCTCCTCACTGACCCTGACCCTGACCCATCCCTCACTCTTTCTCTTTCTCCCTCTTTACACCAGCCTCTGGCCTAGCCTTTTTCTGTCGGATGGCTACCTATATGAATCTATATTGTTTAATTCATTTTAGAAGTGATTTGCACAATTGTGATGTTTTGGTCATTGACAAAGCCCTCCAGCTGCTATGTTTATTTTTCTTTTGCACAATACCACTGCCTGTCCTAATGTTTCAAGTAACCTGACATGGAACCTTTTTAAAAGAGCCCCTGGCTCAAAGGTGTATCAGATTCCCTTAAATAAAAAAAAATAAATACATAAATAAAAAAAAGTACTGTCTACATCAAGCCTAGTCATTGACCTATATAGTGGAAAGATTGGTTTGACTTCTATGTACCAGGGCTCCACGTTGGAAAATAAGTTTGGGACAGCTGTGGTGGACTGTGAACTCAGGAAATAGGTGGTGAGAGGGCCTGAGGGTCCAAATCTTTATTTGTGATTCTGTCTGCTGTGTACCTCCCTGGCAGTAGTGAGAGAGCTGCTGGGGTTCTAGCTTTGCTTTAGTATATCTTGGACTTGTTCTGGTGAGAACAGAGCTTGGTGTGCACTTCTCTGGACTGTATTAAAATGCTGAACTCATATTGGAATCACTGCTAGCTAGAATTTGCACCTTAAGTTAATGTTTTCTGTGGATTCTCTTTTATAGTTTTAATTTTGTCTGCATTTTATCAATTTATTCTGTGGTGGGTGGGTTTGTAAGGTGGGGTAGGGGAAGATATAACTGGTTAATATTTAGTACAGGTTAGTATAAGTCTGTTGGTTTGGTTGAGTATGCATTTGTTATTGCATTAAGCTCAGAGAAATTGCTGGTGTGTGCAGAGTTGAGGACTTAGGGTTAGGAGAGTGAGAGTTCTGTGGGTGGTGAAGACTCTCTATTCAGTGGCTTTTAAAGTGTGTTTTTGGGGTTTGTAGTGGGTTTTGGGTTAACTAGTGGGATTGTGTGTGTTTGTCTGGGTTCCCCACCTTCTTATATCTAGTTCTCTGAATTTTTTTTTCCCTGGTGTTTAGTGGCATTATCCACCTGCCAATCATGGTCCTGGTACAGAACAATATTTCCCTGCTGTCTAGTGGCATCCCACACCCTCTGATCTGTATTCCCCAATTTTTTGTTTCTCTGATGTCTAGTGCCCCCCCACCTGCTGATTGTTGTCCCAGTTAAAGAAGATACATTTCCCTGGTGTCTAATGCCACCCCCACCCACTGATCTCTGTCCCCCTTCATCAAATATATTGCCCTGGTGTCTAGTGGTATTGCCCCCCCCCACACCTGCAGTTGCTGTGACAGTAACCAGAAATAGAGCAAACCATCCTCAAATTTTATTTTAACACATAAAATGGTCCCTCACAGATCAGCCCCCCACTCCACCTCCCACTCAGCAGCAACCAGTCCTCACACCTGCAATACACCACACACACCCCCTCACTCACCTGAATAGGTCCCAGATTTGAGATCCACTATCTGGTTGAAGACATGTCTTGCTGCTGGAACCGGCGACTGCAATATAAAAAACCAAGGTAAATGCAGTTCAATGTATTTCAATGGAGGTTTCAACTTTTATGCATAACATAGCCATTTTTGACATTCTGACCACAAATTTTCAACATGGCCTTTTGGTGACACCACCTCATAAACTATATGACTTATTACACAACTCCCAACCAAAAGGTGATTTGCAGTCACTTGGCAATTTCACCTTTTTGGCAGGATTTGTGTAATGACAGTCATATTTTTCATGAGATAGGGTCATAAGAAGACTATGTTGAAATTTGGTATGCGCCTTCCTGTGGTTTAGGTCTCTTGACTTGCCAAGTTTTGTTCCAGTTGAATGTGTGCTCTCCGAGTTACAGAGAGGTGAAAAAACATGTTTTTGCTGATTGACTTTGCTGGGATTTTTCATTGAACTTGCCTACAGCCCAAAGGGTTTGGTTTTTGGGTATGAAATGTTCAGGGTAGAAATGAACTACCCCACATATGTGCCTTTTGCTAGTCTGTTGTCAAAGCAATAAGCAGTTTTCAAGTTATTGCAATTTAAAAATTAAATAAAAAAAGGTTTCTGAGCATGCTCAGTAAGCACTTCAAGACAGCTGTATGAAATGAAGCAGGAATTCTGCTACATATGGAGAAATTCCTACTTCATTTGGCAGCCATGTTGTTTTCAGTTATGCTCCCCCCCAAAATGTTGAAACCTCCCATAATAATATTCTGGGAAAATACCAACACATGTAGCTTGATTATTGGAACCCCTTTTGGTGCATTCTGTACTTTATGGAATTAAATATGCCCATAAAATGTGTTTATTTAATCATTTTAATCCTGCTTCATATCCACATAATATGACCTATGATCCTTCTTCGCATGTTGAGATACGACATAGGATCATAGGATGTGAGCGGAAATCAAGATTATGATTAAAAAACATTTTTTGCAGACTTTGGGTGCCCAGTCCTTGTGTCAGCACAAGAGGACCCCAACCCCACCAGTATGGGACACTGGGAAGCCCACTCCCAGTGTCCCCAACACAAAACAACCATGTCCAACAACAGGGTGCCCAATCCCCATGTCAGCAGTAGCCCCCACCAAAGCAGGATGCTGGGGAGCCCACTCCCAGTGTCCCCAGTTATGGCATGCCCCTTCCATCACCATGAGCACTGCCTGAAAAAAAGAAAACAGTCCCCCAACATCTTTTTATAAATAAAAATCCTGAAAAAAAGAAAACGGTCTCTCATTGTCTCCCCATGGCAACCCCCCTCTGCCATCCCCACCCTCCATCTGCACAGTCACCTCCCCTTACCACCCTTACCCCATTCTTACTTCCGGAGGTTGGCAGCTGCTATCTTCTCTGGATCGGGACATGTCTGCACTATTCAAAGGTGAACCACAAACTGAGGAAATACAGGTAAGTGCTGTATAATGGCTGTCAATGGGATTTTCAACTTATGTTGATATCTCAGTCATTGTTTTGAATTTTGACCCCAAATCTTCAACATGGGGTTCTTGAAACCCCACCTCATGAACACTGGTACTGTCATCTCATTTAACAGTCCCAAAAAGTGATTTTGCAGTCACAGTGCAGAAACACCTTTTGGGACCAAATAATGAAATGACAGTGCCAGGGTTCAAGATGTGGGGTCCCAAGAACCCCATCTTGAAAATTTGGTGCAAAAAGTCCCCAAAATTACTGTGTTACGAGTGTGCATTGTGCAATTTCTAAGCACACCTGAAAATTCTCCAGTTTTTACTGTTTTCACCCCAGATTTTCAACATTGCCCTTTTGTCACACCTCCTCATGAAGAGTATAGCTGTCATTTTTCGCATCCTGGCCAAAATGTGTTTTCGCAACTGTGGATCAGAATGGCATGGTCACTGTGTGAAATCAACTTTTGGGATGTAGTAACAAAATCACAGTGACTGTGTTCATTAGGGGAGGTCTCAAAAAGCCATGTTTTAAAGCTGGTGCAATAATTACAAAAAATGACTGCATTACTAGTGTGCATTGTGCAGGTTCTATGCACACACGTAACTTCAACAATTTTTCATATTTTCACTCCAGATATTCAACATTGACATTTTTTCACACCTCCTCATGAACACTATACAGCTGTGATTTTTGCATCCTGACTGAAACATGTTTTAGCAGTTATTGTGCAGAATGGCATGGCTGCTTTGCAAAATCCTCTTTTGGGACAGATTAATGAAATGACAGTGCATCTGTTCATGATGTGGGATCCCCAAAAGGCCATGTTGAAAATTTGAAGAAATTCCTGAAAATGCCCAAGTTACATGTGTCTGTTAAATTTATTCTATGCATGCACATAACTTATGGGACTGGAGTGGAGGATCCAAAGGACCCTGAGCTACCATAGTAAAATAAGAATACTCTTATACTATTTCAAAAAGAAGGGAAATTCATTGAAAATGGCAATTTTAATGCATCAGTTAGGGGTTTATTAAATCATCAAAAACTGGAAAATTCAATGTTAGGGTTCCTACCCCTTCCACCCCACCCCCCAACCTCCACACACCAACAGGCATTGGGGTGTGCCATGGGGTTGTCCGGCCTAAATCTCATCCCATTCTCCTATACTGTACCATGTCAGCTTTTTATACATGGAATGGAGTGAGAGGTGGGCCTGATGACTCCATGGCACACCCAGATGCCTTTGGTGTGTGCAGGGTGGGGTGGTAGGGTTGGGAACCCAATATCAAATTTCCAAGCTTTTGATGATTTAGTAAAAACCCTAACTGATGCATTACTGTAGTGTTTTGCAATTAATACATATAGATAGATAGATAGATAGATAGATAGATAGATAGATAGATAGATAGATAGATAGATACATACATACATACATACATACATACATACATACATACATACATACATAATGGATAGATTTGTGTACATTACCAGGGAGTAATACCATCTCAAGGTTCTGGACACATGAACCTAGACAGCAAAGCTTGAGAGGCTCCAAAGTTTCCAAAACCTTGAGATGATATTATTCCATGGCAATGGGCACAAACCTGTTATTTTTTTAATATATGGATCTGATTTTCTCAGACTAAAAGCAGGCACCCAACTACTTCACTTAAAACACTTGCTATGGGAGCTCGATATCTAGCCTGCACACAGCATGCTGGAGAAGAGACAGGGAGACTGTACTGCTGTGCACTGAGGAGTCACTCACTTTCACTCTTACCTTGAGTGGCGACTTCAGTTCAGTGGTGAGAAGTGTGAAAGGGGGATCAACCAGATAGTCAAAATTACAAAAAAAAAAAAAGAAATGAAAAGAAAAATACTGCTGCTGTTTTCATGAATGGACATTTTTCTCACTAAGTGAAAGGGAGATCCACCATGTTTTGAAACTTGTTCTGCCTGCCCACAAAGGAAAAGTGGCCAATCAGAAGGCACACTTTAAATAACATGGGGTGGCAGATTTGCAGTTGTTCTTTTGAGATTTAGTGATAATACTATTGTTCGGATCCCGAACAATACTATTTCGGAACCCGAAGGATTGTATTATGACTCGTGAAGGGTGCTGTTATCAGTCTGGTAGTAATGGCATTACTGGACTTTTTTTATGGTTTAAAGTGGTATTCATTTCTAAATCCATACATATATGTATATGTATATATATATATATATATATATACATATATATGTATGGGATGCTCCCTTTCTTTCATTTGTATTATCTATTTTTCCGCCCCCGTGCTTGCTGGTCCACCACTTCTTCAGGTTCTGCCAAGTTCCCCCTGACCTCTCTTGTCCTTGTCTGACCCTCCTCTAGTCCCCAGATCGCAGCCGACCCCTGGGATATTCTGGATCATCCCTTCACCTGGTGTGTCCCTCTCCTCCGAGGGGGAAGGCACTGGAGGGGTAGCCCCAGCACATCCTTCTAGGGCCTGGGGATGCTGCTGGGGAAGAGGAGGCACCGGGAAGGCACTGAAGGCCCTTGGGGAACAAAGAGCCATCATCCAGAGGGCCAGCGAGCAATTTTCCTGGCTTTCTCTCGGGGGCAGTGTAGTGACGTCATGGCATACGCTGACGTCCGCTCCTCCCCCAGTTAGTATTGGGCCGTGCATCCTGTGATACTCCCAGCCTCCGCTAGGAGTGCCAGCAGGTGCCGAACCAGTCTCCCACCCTCCCCTTGGAGAAGGAGAGCTGTCCCTAAGACACTCAATCTTTCTCCCCCTGGCCAGCCCTCCAGTGACCCAGGCTCATTCCCGAATCTGGGTCACTGGCATTGCAAGCGGAAACCAACCACTGTGCCAGTGTGCCAGCTAAAGGATGCTCCCTTTCAAAGGGCTATGCTATGTTTCATACGATGGCAGGAAGAAGGAGCAAGAGGCATGAGCCAAAAATAGCTCCTATCTCTTAGCCCTCTTTTTGTGTTAGTAACCACTCATCCAATCTCCTTTTGAAAACATCTTTACCTCACCTAATACGATGTGTAGTGATAGTGAATTCTACGTGCTAATTACTCTTTCAGTGTAAAAATCTTTCCTGCTTGTGTTATTACACCACATCATCTTTACTTGTAATGGATGTCCCCTAGTGATTATTGAGTTTTGTTTATAGTCAAATCCCATTTCTGTAAACAGATAGTCATCTGCTGTGATGCCCAAGAGAAACAACAAGTCTCCCCAATGTATTTTAATTTCTAATGATGTTAACCTTAATATATTCAGTCTGGCACTATAACGTTTGTCCTCTAATCTGGTAATAGATTTTGTAAATTTTCTCTGTGTTTTCAAAATCTCAAATTTCTCCAGACTTGTACTTGAACCATAACTGCAAACAAAAATCAAGATGTGGCCTTACATAGGACTTGTGTAGAGGTAGCATAATAGTAGAATCTCTCTAGATAATATTATTTTTTATCGTCCAAATTAATTATTATCCTTACAGATTGTTTCATTTATATGATGCTTGAAGCTTAGGTCCTCAGTGATGAGCACATCAAGATCCTTTTCACATGATCTTTCTCTTAATAAGTTGTTACCCATGTAGTATGACTGTTTAGTGTTGTATCCAAAATGCACAGCAGCTCATTTGTCAACACTGAAAGTCATACCCTACTCATTTGCCCAGGAAACAATTTTGTTCAAGTCATCCTGTAAATTGGTTCTGCTTTCTGGGGTTTTTGAATATACACCAATTTTTAAATCATCTGCATATTGAACTATCCATGAATTCAAGTTACACGCTATGTATGTAGAATACGTATGGTTCCAGCACTGAATCCTGTGACACACCACTAGTCACCTCTCCCATATCAAGCATCATCCCATTAATGACCACTGTTTGTTTTCTATGTTCCAACCCACCTTTGATCTAATTTGTTAGTTTAGTTTAGTGTTAATTCCTCTAATTTTCTAAGCCACAGAATGGCATGATGTGGTACAATATCAAATGCCTTACTGAAATCAATGTAAGTGATGTTGTACAGTGTTTTTCCATCAAATGATTTGCTAATTTTATTATAAAAGCAAACCAGGTTAGTGAGGCAGGATCTCACTTTACAAAAAACATGTTCATGCTGACGATTTAGCTCATCTGCCATTATAATGTTTTTTGAGAATCCCTTCCAGTATTTTACAGAAGATGTATGTTAAGCTAACTGACCTGAAATTTTCCTTATGTTGTTTACTGCCCTTTTTAAACAATGGAACAACATATGCCATTCTCCATTCTATCGGTAACTTCTTGAATTGATACTCTTTTCGAAATAAGTTGGATCATAATTCATTACTCACAGTTCTGATCTGTCAGGGGATTAATGGATGGCTAGCAAATCTAATAAATTTACATCATGGGATGTTAAGGAATTAACTCCTTGATAAAAAGGAGGAAGATTTTACACCACCTCCTCAGGTTGGAGATGGGAATGGGGTTTCTCCAGGGAACTCATCTCCTTAGGCCAGGATCAGAAAAACTCAAGTCTGGGTGGGTAGCACAGGTATTCAGCAGTGCCCATATATGAGGGCTTCTGCTAGTCAGTAGCACATTGGTAGAGCATTTGTTTCTTAATCAGAACATGAAGGGTTCAAATCCTGAACATGCATCTTTTTGCAGATGACACCAAGATCTGCAACAGAGTAGATGATCCAGATGGGGTGGGCAGAATGAGAAGAGATCTGGATAAACTAGCAGAATGGTCAGAACAGTGGCAACTGGGATTTAATGCAAAGAAGTGCAAAATCATGCACATAGGGAAGAGAAACCCTGAAGCCACTTATAGGCTGGGAGGAGTTGCTAGTAGTCACAAAGGAAGAAAGAGACTTGGGCATCATCATCACTGATGACCTGAAATCATCCAAGCAGACCTCTAAAGCAGTAGGTAAGGCTAGGGGGTGTTGGGGTGTATTAGTAGGGTATCACAAGTCGTAAGAGGAGGTAATAATCCCCTCTGTACAAGACATTGGTTAGGCCCCATCTGAGTACTGCGACAGTATTGGAGGCCACACTTCAAAAGGACATTAACTAAATTGAGGCAGTCCAGAGAAGGGCAACCAAAATGGTGCAGGGACTGCATCAGAAGACATATGAGGACAGATTAGCAGACTCAATATGTATACCCTTGAGCAAAGGAGGAAGAGAGGTGATATGATCGAGGCATTCAAACACCATAGGGGCATAAACAAGGTGAAAGAGTCTAACATGTTTAAATATAAGAAAAATAGCAGGACAAGAGGACACAGCATGAGATTAGAGGGAGGCCGATTAAGGGGAATGTGAGGAAATTCTTTTCACAGAAAGGGTGGTAGATGCATGGAATGACTTACCACAAGAAGTGGTGGCTATGAATACAGTGCAGGGCTTCAAACAGGCATGGGATAGGCATAAGGGAGCAATACAAATGACTATGAATAGATAGGTCACTGACAGAGCAAAGGCCAATGGCACATTTATAAGGTAGAAAAAGAAATGGGCAGACTGGATGGGCCTTGCGGTCCTTATCTGCCATCAACTTCTATGTTTCTATGTTTCTATGAACAGTAGAGGGGTGGCCATCTTAATACATTAAGATGTAGATTTTCAGGCCTCCTTCAAATACACAGACCCAGATGGGAGATATATCATAGATGGGAGACAGTTAGATGGCAAGGACACCACACTATGCTGTGTACTGTATATGGCCCTAACCAGTCTGATGCCACCTTCTTTAATACACTTACCCAGGAATAGTTGGAGACAGGTGAGGGTCAAATCCTAATAGGAGGGAACATGAACACAGTGCTTAATGAGTTTCTTTGTAGAAGCAGACCTTCCATGGGTGCCAGAACCTCTGCTTCAATTGTCCTCCAGTAGATGTTGAAAGAACTAGGCACCACAGATATTCCAAGATTAATCCAACCCAAAGGGCGTGATTACTCCTTCTCCTAGCTGCATGGCATATTCTACAGAACAGAAATCTGATTAGCTCCAGCAGGTTTTACCAAGCTGGTTCAACAACAAAGTTATTGCCATCCACAACAGTGACAGGAATTTGTTAACATTGATCACATCGACTGGCAAATCTGTAGCTGGACCACCATGGTATATACTGGATTATGTCTCCACATCTGTAGACGTAAAGCTTATAAACAAGATTCACAGAGACATGTTGTCTTTTTTGTAGGGCTCAGGGCCTAGAAGGCAAAACCATAAAAAACTTGCCCAGGAAATCTCCAGAGGAGGGATACACCTGACCGACATTGCCCTTACAAGAATGGCCAAGACTATACATCAGATAATGACTGCAGCGGAGTAAGATGCTCATGCAGTACCACCATGGTGGCTAGAATATGAAGAAGCATTAGTAAAATTACTTTTGCTTCAGACTATCCGTTTGAATAAGATCCCTAAAGGAATCAGAACCCACCCCATGCTTAAGCACTCTGGCATCGTTGAGGAACAGGTCAGGAAATATAGGAAAAGCAGGAGCAGTTGTAAAATTTGCAAGTAACATTTTATTATTATCAATAACAGTAAAATAGAAAAATATAAATTGTTCAGTGTAACTATTTGTAAAGGCAGTACAAACAGAGAAAACAAAGTCCTTCCTCTGAGGGTATCTCTAATTACAAGTTTCAGTCTCTGAGTTCCCCCCTCAGCAAAAGACTGCTGGTCTTTTTATAACAAGTTTTTACCTGATAATTTCTTCATCCTCAGCTCGTTAAGGAGACATCCTGCTACTCACAAGATGTTCTTGTCAGCTTTTTTGTAGGTGCAACAAATAGAACATAGTGACCGAGAACTGACCTCTTGTTGATCTCTCAACAAAATAATTTGCAAACAAGCCTGAGAGGAGCTCAAACTACATCTCCGGTTAACCCCATAAATTCCAAATAGCTTCCTGCAATCATTTCAACAGTTTAACTATACATTCTCAATTCACGGTATCCCAGTTTAACGTAAAGATTCATATATATTTTTATATATAGATATGCAGGGGGAAGCAAAGACAGAAACAGCAAGTGAAGGCAGAGGGATAGTGAGAGGTAGAGAATCATGAGACCATCAGAGTGACCTGTTCCTAGGTGTCACGAGAACATTCAGTTGCACAACCAGACAGACAAGAGACAGAAAAGGAGAGGATAGAACAGATCCTGTGTTTAGCTCTTTCTCATAACAAATGGGGCAGAACCTTATTCAACCTGTCACATCTGAAAAGGATTTTGGTTAGGTAGTTAAGCTCAGGGTGGTACCTCAAGCAATTCCTTCTTCTCCTTGTCTGAGCTAATGACAAAATCTCCGTTCAAGGAAACCCTATCAACTGGAGTGACTGGTAGGAAAAGGGGATGGTTTAACTACAGCACATAGTACATGCAGGCAGTGGCTCTCTAAAGTCCTTCCAGCTATTATAGGGCCAATATGCTCTCTTGCAGTAACACCACTGAAAGTTCCTGCAGATGAAGCACACCCTAACTCCCTTGCTTGGTCAGAGATACCAGGCCCAAAGTCTGCACTCTTGGATAATCTGCAGTAGGTACCCTCATCTCCACACTGTTAAGCAGGGCACATATACAAACACCTTCTCAAGCTCTCTCCTGATCCTTCTCTTTGCATCCAAAAATAATTGGACCGGGAGTCCAGTGTGAGATTTCCCTTCAGGACTGGGATAACTGCTGAAGCAACCTGGCTGCTCGGGTGAAAGATTCAATAAATCATTTCACACAGCATGAAATTCTATAAAGATGGCAAAGAACTAAGCATAATTGTGTAAGATGGCACTGCTAAACACTAAGCACTGTTGGAAATATGGTGGAGACATAGACACTATCACACATATACTTTAGGCTTGTCCTGGACTTAAGATGTCCTGCGACTTTGTTAAAAAAGTCTGTGGGGAGGTTACATCCACCAGTCTAACACTAATGCCTACACTGGTTATGATGAGACAGAACCTGGAGAAAGACTATTGCTTGGTTGTGAGACTGGACAAGTACAGGGGTAGATAACTGACAGAAGTCTTCGTCACAGCCAAGAGAATCATTCATAGGCACTGGAGGGAGCAGAATCTGCCCCAGTTAAAAAATTGGTTAGCTGAACTTGGCAAAATGGCATGCTTTGAAAGGGTGTAGTCAGCAGATAGTGGGAAAATAGATGACTTCACCCGCACATGAGGATGGTACCTAGATTCTAACTACAGTAAGATTCTTGAAGGATATTATATGCCAGACAATAGGAGGCTCACAAGAGAGCCCTAGAACACTGGCACGAGCAGGCATCTGGGCCAAGATTCAGGGACTTCTAGTAGTTACAAGGTCAACTTAAACCAGGCATAGAAACTAAAGGAGGGCCCTAGTCCAAGTTACACTCCACTCTCATGGAAGTGCTCACAGCACCACTTTACACCTTAGCCTGGGCACATCTCTCCCCACCACTGTTTCACCATGTTGATTTTGGTACTAAAATGCAATAGATTGATTGTTATCAAACCCTTTAAGCTCATTCTTTGGCTTATAAAATTAGAGCTGAACTTGTTTATTTATTTATTTATGTCCTTGATAACCAGGTGGGTGCACTGATCCAAAGGACCGTTTTCAGGCATGACCCAAGCCACAGCATGGCACATTAAGCTATACAGGTGTGGAGAACAATAGTAAACACATGCCTCAACATGAGATACAGGAAATTACAGAACAATGGGTCATTAGATAAAGTACAATTACATAAGAATTCAAGGTGTCAAAGAAGGCCAGCATACAGGTCAAAAATACATAGTCACAGACAAGGCAACAGACTGAAATATAAGTCACAAAACATAGAGACCAAACATAAGTCTCAGATGTGATACATAAAATGCAAAATGCATTCAGGTACACTAATAGTGCACAGGTCAATGAGCAGACTGGAACTCTGAAATCAAGAACACTTCCCCTTAGCAAATGGTGCTGGGACTTAGAATAAGGAGGCAACAGCAGAAGCCCTGAAAAGTGGGGGAAGAGAAGAGGAGCGGTAGTGGCGAGTGTAGCAAGGATGAGACACTGCTAATAGGTGGGAGGGGGATGGAGGGAAGGGATGCCAGAGATTACCCAGGAGAGCTGTGGCATTTGGCTTCAGACAGTACAGACAGTAGCCACTCTTTGTAATTGTTTTTGAAGGAGAGATGCAAGGTGGAAGAGCAGAGAGATCTAGGGGTCTGTTCTATAGGGAGGGGGCAGAGACAGAAAAGGCTTTACTACCCATGGTAGAGGAGATTCATGGAAATACCGGGGGGCATGGATGATTCGCAGAGATGCCTAGCTGCCACTCTGCCCATGAGGAGGGATGAGTGTGAGGGTAGGTGTCCGTCTCTTAGAGTATTGTCAACTAAGCAACCAAGGTAATAGTAGAACCATCCTTGCAGCGGGAGCCAACCAAGTGACTGGTACAGAACACAATGATGGGTAAAAAAGGGGACGTGGAGGATAAAGTGACAGATACTGTTGTAGACTAAGTTCAGTCTACACCACAGAGCTGAAGATATGAGGGAAAAGACAGGAGAGCAGCATTCAAGGATTGGTAGAAGGTTTATTTGTGTAATTGCTAGCTGCGCCTCATAAGAAAGGAATTGATTTAGGCGATAGGCAGCACCTAGCTTCTGATTAACTTTTCACACAGAATTATTGACATGGTCGGAAAATGTAAGGGAGGGATGAAGAGTGACACATAAGAATTTAAAACTAGGGACTTTTTTGGGGGGGCCAGCAGGTATGAGTACTAGGAGGGAGAAATTTGTCTTGGAGATCTTTGTGAGGAATGGTTTGGATCCAAATAATATTATTTTTGTTTTCTTTTCATTTACCAAGCATCTGTTTGAAAGAAACCAATTCTGGGCAGCACCATAGCTAAGTTTAAGAGTGGAGGAGATGTTTGCAAGATACTTGTCACTATGGTAAAGGACAAGGTCATCTGCATAGAGGAGAGCCTCACAGGTAAGGCTTTCAGCCACGAGTGCATTAATAAAAATGGAAAAAAATAGGGGGCCAAGGATGGAGCCTTGGGGAACTCCTGTGGATAATAGTAGGGCAGGGGAGGAGGTTGTATCAATTGTAACAGACTGGGACCTGCCTTTGAAGTAGTTTCTAAACCATGCTGTTGTCTCGGCAGAGCAGCCAAGGTGTAGGAGAGTGGAGTGAAGGAGGGAGTGGTCAACGAGGTCAAAGGCCTTAGTGAGATCCACGAATACAGCATCAGTGGCCTTACCTGCATCCACGTTTCTGAGTACATGGTTAGAGAAATGGACCAAAGCTGATGTGATGCTATGCTGCTTACAGAAGCTGTGCTGCTGAGGGCACAGCAGATTATACTTCCAAAGATGCTCAGAGAGTTGGAAGTGCATCACTTTTTCCAGTAGCTTGCTCAGGTGGTGGAGGAGGGAGATAGGCCTATAATTAACAGGAGAAAGAGGATTGCCTGATTTGAAAATAGACATAACGTTAGCATGTTTCCAGGAGTCTGGCATTGTGGATGAGGAGAGGGCAAGTCTAAATATGAAGGTGAGGGGTTCAATGATAGCTGGAGAGATGAGCCTAAGGAATGAGGTAAAGAGCCCATCACTGCTAGGTCCACCCCTAATAGGGAGGGACTTCAGGAACTTAGTGGTAACAACTGGGCCAATGGCTCTGAAGTAGAAGGGTGGGGTCTCAGAGGGGGTGGTGATGGAAGGGGAGTAGTCATCCTGACTACCAGGGTTGGTGGGTGGCTGGGAGGATAGTTTGGTAAGATAGGAGAAGTCAGAAAATACTTTGTTAAAAATCTGCGCAATGTCAGAGGGATCAGTCAAGGGGACTGATGGGGAGGTGAGCTGAGTAACTTGGCTATTGGTCTTCAGGTTGAGCAGGGACCCAATTGAGCACTGGAAGAAACGGGGATCACCAAGGTTGTTCCTTTGAAGGATTAGGTAGAAATTGCGTTTTAGCGATTTGGCGGTTTGCTCACTTGTCGCGTAAGCAGCATTAGACGTTCCAGAGTTGGGGGGAAAGGGATACTTTTTAAGCTTTCCATTTACTGTCCCTCTCTTTTATTAGGGACAATAACTATTTGGATGTCCATCAGTTGCAGCCCCCTCTCACCCTCCGAGTAGTGAGAGGGAAGTGGAGGTCTTGTATCTGAATGAGGACATTTGTGAGGAAGCTAACTGCATCTGTAAATCTGTAAAGATGATACTGTTGTTGTAACTGTAATTTGGAAACTTTTAATACAAACTTGAATAAAAAAATCAAAAGTAGTTACATTTGTGCCTAGTATGAAGTCCCTCCAAACTTCATCCTCTTTCTCAGGGACCAACATTAATAGTCCTAACTTCAGTCATTCCACACTGGTGGCCTATGCACTCATTACCTGTTGAATGTATTTACACCATCCAGACTATAAAATTACTGTAACTCACACACACACACACACACACACACTGTAAGTAAATTTGGGAAAGTTGATTCACTTCTCAAGGTGTTTGTAGTTTAGTCAACATCTTTGTAGGGGAATGAAAAGATTGCAACATCACTACCATAGTCTCCTGTGTCAGTAATATGCCCAATAACATTGACCCTCTCAGGAGGGATACTCGCATGGAGCAGTGATGATGATGCATTCCACTGGTGCTTCCATTCCATTCTAATACCCCTTCTCTTCACAGGATGATCATTAGGAACTTCCCTATTCTGAAACTTATCCATATATATAAATATATATATATATATCTATATATATATATATTATATATATATATAGTATATATGATACATGATGGGTACAAGTGTGATATGGAATGTATTTTCACTCCTCTAGAGTGATCTTTGAATACTCACGAGTGGAGAAGCCATGAGTGAGGTTTCAGAGGTCACTGTACAGGACTGAACATATTTCCCATGTCTCACGACTCACATCATGTATCCTATGTATACAATGGGGGCCTCATTGTTGCAAAATGTACAATTTACTCAGCTTTGCATGGGTTTGAGCGTGTAATAAATGGCATTTATTTTAACTCTTCTGATGTCATCAGGATTTATTTCACTGCAGTGAAAATAACTTGTTTTATTTCTCTGGAATATGTCTCACACCCATTGTATAAATATATATGTATGTCTGTCTGTCAATCTGTCTTTATGTATACACATATATATGTCTGTTTGTCTATCTATCTATTGTATCTATCTATATGATTTGCAAAAAAACTCTGTTAATGCAACATTTAGGTTTCTGGTTAAAGCAACCAAAGTATGGAAATGTGGCATTAGGGTTTTCAGACATAAAATCCCAACCCCATCCCTAAAGCAAAACATGGGTGGGCTCTTCTTAGGGGGTTGTCAACCCTCAAGGTTATTCTTTCAACCAGAACACTAAATACTGAATAGCATGAACATTTAACGAGATTCTGCTTGAGAGGTAGCAACTACATAAGAGTGCCAGTGTACAATGGACAGGTCAGTATTCAAAGAGGTGCTTCCTCCTGCTGCTCTGATACCTCAAAGCCCTGGCAAAAAGGCCCCTTCCACCATAACGCAGTATGATGCTCAGAGGCTGAAAGCATTAACTCACACACCCCTGCTGCATTAGTCCCCAACTCCACCCCGCCCTTTGTAACCTTAGGTGGGAAATGTTTGCCCTTGAATGAGCCATTTCAAGAATGCAAGCACTGTAGTGAAAGTGATTACATAGCCCCATCACTAAAAACAATGACCTTTCCCTAATTCCAACAATTTTACCACATATATATTAAATTTTCACACTAAACACAGTTTGGAAAGGGTCATATATTTTGTCCCAGTGTTATCACAGGAAAACAAAGTTCTGTTTCCCAAGTATGAGCCTAGTCTGTGTTCAGATAATGAGAGACATATGGAAACTCACAAGTTTTGCAGCATCCCGAAAATGTCCAAGCAGAAATAGTAGTTGCTTTCATCAGAGGAATCTTCCCACTCTGCTGCCACCTCCTGCTCCTGTTCACTCACAGGTTTCTCCACCAGGGTCTGTAAAGCTGATTGAGACTTGCAAATGTGCTGAGACCCATAAACAAAAGCCCTCTCCTGCTTCTTTGAGCTTTGCCATCACAGCATTGGAAGACTTTCTACATTGATGAGTGGTACACGAATAGTCTGGAAAAAAAGAGAATGCATTTTTCTTCCACCTTGATTGGGATCTGTTCTTTGGCAGCATTCAGCAACTGATCTCTAGCCCCAAATGGAGTAACAGCAATCAGAAAAGTGCAGGGTCAAGGCCTGCCCACCGGTGCAGTGATAGGGCTACCGTTTGTGGTGCCAGTGACCTGGGTTCAGGAACAGACTTGGGTGGCTGGAGGGCCAGCTGGGGGGAGGAGGATTGAGCACCCAGAGGCTGCTCTCCTCCTCTGGGTGGGGTGGGATACAGGTCCCACTGCAATACCACCACCAGGGTTACCACGGGTGGAGGTGCAGCGAGACAGCATATAAGGGAGGGTGGACGTCTACCAGGAGCCAGAGCATTAACACGTCACTACATGCGTCGCTCCATGGCCTCCCTTGTGTGCAGACGTTCTGTGGGCTGGGACCAGGAAAGAAGAAAAACCTTGTGCTGGACTCCTGTAAATGGGACTGGGCTGTCCCGAGATAACCCTTAACCAGTCTCCATAGATGGAGCTGGTGACACCTTCCGACACATACTTGAGGTGTGAGAGGGAGACTAAAGAGGGGGTCCTTCTCCTCCCCACCAGGGGGGTAAACTGAGGCAGGATGGGGAAAGACTAACCAGCATCCAGAGGGAGGTACCTGGGGTGGGACTACGGGAACACATAGCCTAGGGATCCCTGAAGAAAAGGAATCTAGTACAGCAAGAAGGGGGCATAAAGAGAAAGTATTAACATAAAAAGTGCAGGGTCCAAGCACTCATGATGTTGCTCTTATCAGAGTTACATGCAAAATTTTTTCGCTGACAGCTGTATGGCCCAAGCCCAAAACTGTCACCCCAGAAATTTGAATGGGTCGCTCCCCTCTGTACCTTCGGGGATGCACATGGTACAAATATTGGTAGGGAAGCATCAAAGGGTGGACAGTGCCACTAAACACCAGGGAAAGGATGTTTTCTTCATGAAAAACAATCTTTTTTTTATTACTCTTGATACAAAAAAATAATGTTTTTTGCTATCAAGCAGTGTCAGTGGCTCAGTAGGTAGCACACTTGCCTCTGAGACCGGGAGATCAGAGGGCTGTGGGTTCAGTTCCCACATCTGGCACTTGGGTAAATATCCCAGTACTGACTCTGTAGTGCAGCATGAGAGGGGTGCTGCACTTCTGAGGTGCCATCTTTCAGATGAAACATTAAACCGAGGTCCCATCTGCTTGGATTAGTGGTAGTTCAGGTGGATGTTAAAGATCCCATGGCACTTATCGAAAAGAATAGGGGAATTTTCTATTTAAATAACAAAACAAATCAATAAAAAACAGTGTTGTCTCACACAAAAGAAAAGTACAAATCATAACAAAAGCAAATAAGTATTACAATCATACATATCGAAAGGGTTTGTCTAATACAGAAGTGAAACTCAAATCTAATCCCATGACAAAAGGGAACCCCCCCCAACAAAAAAGTAGGGAAATTTTATCCACAAAATAAAGGAAATAAAATACATACTTAATAGTGTTACTGCACACAAAATCATAAGACAAACTTAAAATAAACAAAAAATAAGCATGTCATCAAGCATACAATACAAACTTTCATTTATAAATCTCAAAACGAAAGCTAGAGCCCCCCACTAAAGAGTAGGGGAAAATTTTTCAAGGAACAAAAACAAAGTAATACAAAAAACAGTAGTACCTCACAAAAAAGGAAGAAAAAAAATTACAAATCATAACAAAATAAATAAGTAGTACAGTCATACATCAGAAATGGCTGTCTAATACAGAAATACTAACTGGAAACAAATGTACACCATAAAACTACAGAATGGAGATCGGACAAAATTATATAAATTGTTATGAAACAGAAATGAAGACAGTATTATATACAAAAAAAGACCAATATCCTATTCTTATTTAAAAAAAATTACAGAAAGAAAATAATGAACTATCAGGTACAAAGAAAGTATCATGTTCACCCAGTATCCAGCCAAGACATATGTCTCCACCATAATTTATAAAGATCGGGGAGGCTGTATTGTGCTCATAGTCTCTCCATCTAAAAATCTCTTTCTGAACCATCGAAAACACATAAGCACTAGACAATACCTGCTGTCTTAAAGTTAATGCACAGCGGGCTTGCCATAATTGAAACTTGACATGTCCCATAAATAACAATAACTTCCCAGAGTCAAACTGGACCCATGCAGCTGGTAAAATGTTCCTAACCCACACATCCGGATCCTCCCTCTGAAAAAGCCCAGAGACCAAATATTTATGAAAAGAAGTCCAAAATTCAACCACATAGGGACAATCTATAAACAAATGCTGCATAGTCTCAACCACCCCACTACACGTATCAATTCTAGGACACATTCGTTCCACTACACCCTTATGCTTCATGTTCCCTTTTACCCCCAATTTTTGGTGGGTGCAAAGCCATATAAAATCCCACATAAATGTTAGAATTCGGGGACAATGAAGAAAACTTATCATAATTTGTATATTAGCTGAGGGAAGTATTATAAACCAGGGTTCCTCATGGAACCAGGTTAGCAACAGCCAGTCATATACCATTTTCTGAGTGCCAGTAGTCAGATAGCGATAAGGCAATTCCCAGAGTTTGAGTTTACCCACCACATCCTTCCAACAATTAGCTAAAAAGAAAATTTTCACCTGTTTAGAAAGGGAGCCTGAAGAAGCCCTCTGTGTTAATAGGGATCCAAACTCATCCATAACCCAGGGACACCATAATCTAACCTCATTATGAGCCAATGGGACAATATTGTGAAAAAGAAAGGTAACATGAAAAAAAATTATTGGATTAATCATTCCCAAGCCTCCCTGGGTGATAGGTAAATAGGTAATCCCTCTTTTAATAGGGTTTAGGTGCCTCCTCAAAAGACACTGGAAAAACACACTGTACACTGAAGTTTCCAGTATTTTTGGGATAGGAAATACTGCTGACAAAAATTGAAACAAGGGTAACAGATATGATTTTATCATATATATCCTTTTACATTTAGACATACGCCAAGAATTCCATTTTGTTACCAAACCTTGTGCAGTACGAATTTTCTCTTCCCAATTATAAAACTGGGGATCAGGACTACCAAAAAAAATACTCAAAATTCGAATATAGGAGGTCACTACTGGAAAATGCCATATTGAACTCCATACTGTACCCTCACAACCAATGGATAAAATACTACATTTCTGGTAGTTGACTACAGAACCAGTTACTTCTGAAAACACTCTCAGCTCATCTTCAGCCAAAAAGGCTGATGATTTGTCTGCCAATATTAAACACAAATCATCTAAATAAGTAATAGTTTTAATCTGTAAATCTATACTACTCACGGAGAGACCCATTATATCATCCTGTTTGTTCAGTTTGTATAATAATGGGTCCAGAGACAACAAATAAAGGAGAGGACTTAGAGGACAACCCTGCCTCACCCCTCTATTGACTAAAATCTTACCTCCTATCCATCCATTCATACTAGAAAATAAACAAATGTGTTTATAGCATATTTGCAACCATAAAATAAACTTATCTGGGAACCCATATTTAGAAAAAACTGCCCACATATAGGTATATTCAACCCTATCAAAAGCTTTAGATTGATCTATACTAACTAAATGTCCTAATAATTCCTGAGTAGTGCCTTTATGCAGAATTTCTCTAATAAGAATCAGGGCATCCTGTATCTTACGTGAGGGTACCCCACTAAACTGTGTGGAGTGAATTATATCATTTAACGTATTCACCAATCTATTCCCTAATACCTTCACCAAGATTTTACGATCAGTATTTAACAAAGTGATTGCTCTCCAATTTTTTAAATCTTCTTTATTTCCATCCTTGAATAAGAGAACTAAACTCCTTCATACATACTGGGTGGTAGAACTCCTGTACTAAGAGCATCATTTAACACTACCACAAGTTCATCCCCTAGTATTTCCCATATTACTTTATAAATGGCATGTGATAGGCCATCAGACCCTGGGGACGTTCCTTTAAAAGGTCCAAATAACTTGCTTAAGTTCTGCAGCAGTGATAGGAGAAACTAAATTTCGACCACACTCCTCAGAAATATGAGGGAGGTCACATCCCTTCAACCAGTCTGATATTGCAGCCTTTGACAAATCAGTACTTGTAAACATTTTGGAAAAATACCTCCCAATTTCATTCAATATAGCTGGGTTGTCTGTGACCTTCATACCATAAGGGAGCTGCAAGGCCTCCATAATTCTCTGTTCCCGAACCTGAGCCAGGGTGTCAAAGGGAATGATATCAGACTTTTTTCCAAAAACCCAGTACCATTGCTGTTTGATCACCCCCTGCATCAGTTCTTTTCGGAAAACTGATAATTTATTTTTAAGAATCTTAATAGCACCCAAATCACCTTTACCCTCTTCATAGTATTGGGCCACCAAAATCCAAAGCTGTGCTCTAAGTTGCCACAAAGTTTGTTTTTTAAAAGAACCACTGAGCCTCCCCACTGACTGGAAATAAAAACGAAAATCATGTTTCGAATCTTCCCACCACTGATTTTTATCCTCATAAAGGAAAAACACAGATTTCCTAGCTTTCATGATATATTGAAACCCTACCTGTACCATGGGTAAATCTAACAAGGAAATATTTAACTTCCAGAACCCTGGACCCCGCATTTGTTTAGGTAGATTTCCTACTATCAAATCTAACATACGATGATCAGAAGTTGCCACATCACTAACTACGGCTTTACGAATGCTAAAACCAGCAGAAATAAAGAAATAATCAATCCATGATGCGCGAAGGCCACAAGCATATGTGTGGAAGCTCCTATATTACCAGACCCAAACACATCAATGAGACCTACTTCAGAAATGAGTTTCAACAAACAAGAGACATCACAATATTGTTTTTCCCAAATATATTACTTCCACTCTGAGGAAAGAGCAATTAAAATCCTCAAAACAACGGCATACTAGTAAACAAAGAGTTTGTATAGATGCGAAAAAGCCTTACCCTTTCATATTTTAATTGGGGTGCATATATGTTTATTAACCTCATAGGTAAATTTTTCCAAACAATATCTAACATGAGAACCCTCCCTTCCAAAATTTCTAAATGCCTAATTATTTTTACCAGAGAAAAAAAACAAATCCCTACCCCTGAACACTGTTCAGACCCCTGTGACCAGTAGCTATCCCCCCACAACCAACCCACAGAGGCTGCCTCCAAATGACCTGGAGAATGCAGACGGACGTCTTGAAATAATATACAATCTAAATCAGATTGTAAAAAAAGCCCATATGTAGCCAGTCTTTTAAATTTGGACTGGATACTATTTACATTTAAAGATGCGATGTGAAACTGATAACGAAGATCAATCATAAGTCAAAAAAGTGAAAAAGAAGACACCTCACTTTATTTTGCTAGAGGCCGGGTAATCCTACCACTAGTTTTAGGCCGGAGGTACCAACCAGTGGTCCACCTGGATCCAATAAATCCCTCCCAGAGCAGACTTCCTGCCACTTCAGTATGTTCTGTCTCTAAACTGAAGAAACGTCTGCTTCAATACCTCATAAGTATTCATCTCTTCCAAAGGTTCAGATGTTTTTTTCAAACCCTTTGGCCTAACACCCTTCCCCCTCTTTGGACAAACCACAACAAAATCTTGAGAACTAGGTAAAGGATCTGACAAAGTAATGGTCCCCCCCCCCAACTTTTCCTGTGCAATGGACTGTGCTAAAACACCCTCTGTTTCAACAACCAAAATGGGTGGGGGGTTCCACATTCAGGTATCTGCGGTATATGTCTTTTACCAGGAGGTTGAGGCCCAGAAAACACAGTGGGGGTAATAGCCTCTTTAATATAATAATCCTGAACTCCAAAATCAGCATTTTCTGTGTTCCTGGCTGCCCAAGGACAATCAGTAAACACATGACTCACCTCCTCACAAAGGTTACATTTGGAGTCTTGAAAACAATGTGCACTAACATGGCCTAATTCCCCACAATACGTACATTTTAGTACCTCACATGTAGTACTAATGTGTCTTGTGGATCCACATTTAAAGCACATCCTAGGCTGCCCAGGATAAAACAGAAACCCCTTATCCCGACCTATGAAAAAACAATTAGGCAAATGAATAACATCCTGCTCCGTTTGGTGTAATTTAATCCTAAACTTCAACCCCAGTCCAAAACCTTCATCATCCAAAATTGGGAAGGATTTCTTTGAATAGTACATTGTTTTTCTAACCAGTATACCACATCAGTTATATTAACCCCCTCATTGCAAAAAAGAATAGTAATTACCCTAAAAGGTTGTTTAGTCAAGGGTATCACCAGAAAATCTACCCATAAAGAGTTAGTTTTTAAATTTGAAAATCTACACCAGAATTTCTCCAGCAAAGCTGGAGTACAAAAAGTAACATCAAAAGTACTTTCTCCTGGTGCATGGATTAAGGCATAAACCTCTTAAGGAGAAAACCCATGGACTGTTTAAGCAAGATTTTCCCCACATGAAAACGATCAGGTGTCGACTCCTTCTGTCCCACATATCGCAACCTTATTGCATTTCTACATTTCACCAAATCGATAGTTTTATGGCAGTGGCTTGCATAAGTTGGGGGGGGCTGCAACAGACACTACCGGTTCCCCTAGTGAAACAGTCCTCTGATCAGATTGTGAAGAATCCAAAGTTACCCCCAACCCCTGTTGTTTTTCCAAAACCCCAGAGGCAACAGTACCTGAAACAGCAAATGTCCCTCCTGAATCCATCATAGGAGAGGAAGGCAACGGATTTGTTGATCCTACTGGTAAACAACCCGGGTCTGGCTGCCATACTCCTTGTGCAGGGAACATCTGTCCAGCTGAGAGGAGCGCTTTTTCCGGCGACCAGCCGGTGTCATCACCCTCACTCCAGTCGTGTTGTGGGGCCTTTCTTCCTATCTACGGTCGCCAACACCTTCAAAGGACCCAAAGAGTTGTCCGATAGCGGAGAAACCGCTGAACATTTTCTTTTACGGTCGTCAACTCGCTGTGCTAGCGAATCATCCATCTGCTGTTTAATTCGAACCAATTCCTCTTCTAACACTGTTTTTTTGGTGTAAATCAAGTATGTCTCCTGACTCTATATTAGAAATGGTATCGCAGGCGATAAGCTGGCCACCCCTCGGGTGCTCCCCAGCCGCCGTGTCTACAGAGACAGATACTACAGTTGCAGTATCCATTCAAACAGCTTCACTGATTCTTCATCCACCAACCTCACTCTTCCAGTCTCCTCCTCTGCCATCTTGGTCCCACCAGAAAATGGGTCCCCCCCTGCTCACAGGAAGCAGGAAGTAGGGGAATTTCCCCGGTGTCCTGGCCAAATGTTCCTCATTCACTAAAAATACCACCAGCAGCTTAATCTTAATCTGGTTCAAGGTCAATTGGCATTCATCTGTATCCCCCTCACCCTGGTCGTGCCTGAAAATAGGCAGGATTAGTCTAGTTCACTTACCCAGTCAACAAAAACTAAATAAATAAATAAATAAATATATGAAAAAATATTTATAAACTTAAACAGAGCATATTCCAAGGGCAGTTCTTGAGGAGTTAAGTGAAGAATCCAGCTAAGGGTATCCTCATAAGCAAGCTACATGTGTTGGTTGAATTGTTATAGAAAATGGAAAACAAGATGGTAGACAAACAACAAAGGATTTTACCCTTGTGAAAAAGGATGATGTCAATACAATAAAAGAATTCTTTTTAATTTCATACTTCTGTTTTTAGAGCTTACTGAGCATATTCAGAATCAATTATTCAAATTTTCAAAATGAAATAAAATTGGAATGTTTTAATGTTTTTTTCATCAAACAAGCAAAATGCACATCTTTGATTCAGCCCCTTTCTACCCTGAAAATTTAAGACCAAAATTTCAAGCTCTCTGGGCTCTAACCAAGTTGACAGAAAACCCATTCAAACAATGGGAATACATTCTGAAAAAATCACTTTTTGCATTATCTGTATCTCAGAATCTGCACAACCAACTGGAATGAAGCTTGGCTTGTCAAGAGATGTACCCCACAAGACCACACTTGCAAAATGTAATGCAAAGCCAATGAACAGTTGCTAAGTTATTAAAGTGCAAACATTGAGGTTTAACATTGAAGAGCTTGTGCTACCCTAAATATAAGGCTGCAACTTTGTCCCTGTAATATATTACAGAGCCATTAATTGCCTCCTACCGCAGACCACCCAACATGAAGAATCTTCTGATATGGAGCAGCCTACTTACTCCTAACAATTCCTCCCTACCAGGTACCAAAACTTGCAACAGAACTTGCTGTTATTCTGTTACAGAAATTCAAGGTCAGCCAGGAGTTTTTTATGTTACAAAGGAGTTCTCACGCACTTCCAAAAATGTGAGATATTGTATTTTTGCAGGAAGTATGCAGCTATCTACATCAGAGAAACTGCCAGATGCCAGGCTGACCAATTCAGGGAACATTAAAGAACAGTCAGAAGGTGAGACACTGATAAATTACTTCCAGGGACCATAACCCCAATGATCTTTCTGCCAGTACCCTTCAGAAGGGTTTCCATGATTCTGACTAAAGGAAAAACATGGAAAGCATGCTTATCCTCCACCTATGCTCCCAGCAGCCTTCTGCTTAAATGACAGACTTATTTTCTTCTAACATCTTTCAGCCACCTTATGGTTTACCACTGTAGTCTGCCCTTTTTACCCCCACCCTGTCATATATTTGCTTGTGTGTGTCATGGTACATTTGCATGAGTGGGCATGACTGTACACACTTCATACGAACATGCGAAATTTGCCAGCAGATAAAGGCCTAGAGGTCTATCAAGTCTTCTCAAATGTGCAGCTAGCACCCCTTATTCTGCAGCTGCCCCTCCCTTCCACCCTTCCCCTTCATTAACCCTACTCCTTGTCCTGTCTCATCCTCATTTGAAGCAGTCCACTGTTCTACTGCATACCACTTCAGCAGGTAACGCATTCCACCCAGCCACCAGCCTCTGTAAAAAGTGTCTCCTCATCTCCCTCCTGAACCTTCCTCGCTCCAGTCTCATATCATGGCCCCTGTGACCCTCCTCCCTTACTTTGAACAGCCTCTCTACCCATCTTGTTTATTCCTTTCATGTATTTAAAGGTTTCAATCATGTCACCCTGTCTCTCCTCTCTCCAGTGAGTACATGTTCAACTCCTTCAACCTCCTCTCGTGATGATAAGTCCCCCAGCCCCTTGATCATCTTTTGTCACTCATGCCTGCACCCTCCAGTAACTTTAATGTCCCTCAGATATGGACACCAGTACTGCATGCAGTACTCCAGGTGTGGTCTAACTAATGACCTATACAGTGGCAGAATCACCTTCTCCCTCCTCGAGGATATACCACTTGCAATACAACCCAGCATTTTGTTGGCATTTGCAGCTGCCTTTCTACATTGTGCCAAGTTGTTCATTAACCCTGTAATGTGCACACCCAGATCCTTCTCCTCCTCTGTCTGGGCTAGCTGCTCTCCCCCTAGCTGGTAACTCCTCCTTGGGTTCTTCAAACCAAAATGCAGCACCTTGCACTTTTTGGCATTAAAGCCCAGTTGCCATGAGTCTGACCAGGTTTCAAGCTTTGCCAGATCATCCTGCAACCCCTGCCATCCCCCTAGGTCATCCACCACCGCACCTACCTTGGTATCATCAGCAAACAGACTGATCTTGCTCTTGATGTCCCATGATATGTCTGCAATGAATATCCCAAACAACACTGGTCCCAACACCGAGCCCTGTGGAACACTGCTCATCACTGCCCTTGGGTGTGAGAGCTCCCCACCCACCACCACCCTCTGTTGCTTTCCCTGTAGCCAGTTTCCTACCCATCTCACCAGCTTTGCACCTGCCCCTGTGCCTACTAACTGCCTTCCCAGCCTTCCATGTGGCACTGAGTCGAATGCCTTGCTGAAGTCCAGATACAGGACATCCACTGCATGGCCCCTGTCCAGTTGCCTAGTTACCCAGTCATAGAACTCAACCAGGTTGGTTTGGCAGGATCTGCCATGTATGAAGCCATGCTGTCTGCTGTCCTGTAGTCCTTATGCCTCTAGGAGGGCCGCCAGCCTCTCCTTCAGGATAGTCTCCATTACCTTACCGATGAAGGATGTGAGGCTCACTGGTCTGTAGTTTCCCGGTTCATCCTTGGGGCCACTCTTGTGGAGGGGCACCATGTTAGCCATCCTCCAGTCCTGAGGTACACACCCTGAATGTAGTGAGGCATTAAATAGGTCTGCCAAAGGTTCTGCAAGGACCTCTGCCAGCTCCTTCAGTACCCTGGGGTGGATGCCATCTGGGCCTGGTGCCTTGTCCACCCTCAGTGCCTTCAAACCCTCTCGAACTCTGCTCTCCATGATTTCCCTATCTGTCGCCACTTCCCCCCTGCTTCTGCCATTTCTCCCACCTTGGGTGTCACCCCCCTCTTCTCTTTAGTAAATACTGAGCAGACGTACTCATTTAGTGCTTCCGCCTTATCGCACCCTGCTTCCACCCAACCCCCCTCCTTCCTAATCCTTACTATGTGGTCCTTACAGCTCCTTTTCTCCCTGATGTACTTAAAGAAGTCCTTCTCCCCCTTCTTAATGCCTTGTGCGCAGCCTGAGTTCTGTAGATGCCTTGGCTCCCCTTACTGCTCTTGTCATCTCCTTCGATTCTGTCAAGTACTCCTCCCTGTCCTCCCCCCTCTCTGTTTTCTTGTACTTCCTAAAGGCAGCTCTTTTCCTCCTTACCTTTTCCATGACCTCCTTGCTCAACCAGATCGGTTTCTTAGCCCTAGCCTTCTTGCTCTGAGCTTTGCAGCAGGTTTTGGTTGCCTCCACTATCCCCAGCTTTATGAGCTCCCACCTCTGGTTAGTGTCCATACTAGATTGAATTCTGGCCAGGTACCCTTTTACCACTTCCCCCATCCTCCCAAAGTTGGCTCTCCTGAAGTCCAGCACTATTGTGCCATATTCCACTCCTTCCTTGCCCATATCTAATGTGAGCCATACTGCGTGGTGGTCACTCCCTGTAAGTTCTCTCACAAAGTCCCCATTTGCCAGCACAAGGTCAAGGGTATTCCCTAACCTGATTGGTTCACTGACCATTTGCAGCAGAAAGCTGTCCTGGAAGGCATCCAGCTATACCTGCTCCCTTCTGTTCCTAGCTGTTGAGGTGCTCAAGTCCACTCCTGGCATGTTGAAGTCCCCCACAATCACCACACTACCCTTCTCGCAGGTCCTCCTGATCTGTCCCACTAGTTTCCTGTCTAACTCCTTTGTCTGAGATGGTGGCCTGTACACCACTCCCATTCTAAGAATCCTATTCTTGGAATCCTGGATTTGCATCCAAAGTGAATCCGTACTACCCTCCTCCCCTTCCTCCCTTACACACTTCAGTCTTTCCTTCACATATAGTGCCACCCCCCCCTTTCCCAATCACTCTGTCCCTATGAAATAACCTGTACCCTGGTACAGACAGGTCCCAGTCATTGTATTGGGTGGCCCATGTTTCCATGATGGCTGCAATGTCCACCTCTCCCTCTGCCATGAGAACCTGTAACTCTGCAGTTTTCCTCCCAAGGCTCCTAGCATTAAGGGTAACCACCTTCCACCCTTTCCCCCCCTCCCATCCTGCCCTCCTTTCCCAGCATCACCAACAGTGCTTGCCATTTGTCCTTTGTCACTGTTTTGGGGGGGAAGCTCATATGGTTTCCCAACCTGTGGTGTCTGCATATCTCTTCCCCAACTGCCACCCCCCACTCCTAGTTTAAATTCCCAACTTCATTATGTGTGTGAAGGGGAGCATTCTCACATGGGCATTCCAGCTATGTGTGCACATCTATTTTCCTGTTCTACAGATGTCTCTGTCTCTGTTTTCTTCACCCACATTTGTCACCTTTCAGCCTTCTTACTATGCCTGGAAGTTAGTCCCCTCTTTTGAATCTCTTAGCTCATTTGCTCCTCATATGTCTTTTCATACCCATGATCACCTTTTTGTTTTCCTGCTTCTATTCTTACCTTACCTATTATCACTTTTTCTCCTAGATCTTCCCAAGTTTTTTTTCTTTCCTCACATATCTATTTGTTATTTCCCCCAACTCTCCATTGACTTTGCTTTTTTCTCCTTTAGATAATTCCTGAAGAAGATCTATGGTTGAAACTTTGATGCTTACTCTATTTTTTATTTTTAGCATGCATTTACTATTATCATTTTGTTTTGTTTTCAGACCACATTCTGGTGCATCATCATGCTTGTTTTGTTTTTTTTTTTTTATCCCTACCATACAGTAATTCTGTTAAAACAAAAGGTGCCAGTCTCTGGCACAGTGCCAGGAACCATCATTTAACTGTTCCCTTCCCTCCCATCCCTTGTTCAATCACCCTTAGATCCACATGACCAATTATTTGAAGTGGAGTCCCCACCCCATTTGACAACGTGACCTTGATTTTGGGAGGTGAATAATACAGTGGTTCAACTCTAGACTAATTTAGCAGCTTTCTGTTTCTCAGCTACAGAGCACTGTTTGTTAGTTACATTGTCACATGGCAGCAATGACATGTGCTCAGGATAGAGGATTGAGGAGCTATATTCTACCATCGATGGTGCTTGGGGCAAACCCAGTCTATCTACCATCATCAATGATCATGATCTCTCCCTTCTCACTCTCTCTCTCTCTCTCTCTCTCTTATGCATGCATAATTCATATTACACGGCAACATGACTTATGAACACCAAGCTACAGTATTAAGTGGCTTCCTCCCCTTGATAAACATTCCATGCAGTGGGTATTTCTGGAAACAACACTGGCACAAATCCCATGGCTCATTCTCCTACTAAATTCTAGCAGTAACAACCATCAGGCACCCTATATTCATGGCCACCAGACAAGCATGGCTCAAGAGCGTGACTCTGATTGCTTTACATAAAACATGGAGAGCCCCCCTAAAACTGTATACCTATCTCTGGTTCAACCCACTGGTACAAGTGGACCACAAACAGATCCACTGGCCAACTTGGGAAAATGCAGATGTTAGAGCATATTCTGACATCACCCTCTTTGGAATGAACAAATTACTCCCTTTCCAGCAGCTGAAGATAAATATAACTTGACCAAATACTACTTTTGGAGGTATTTACAAATGTGAGCAGTCATTCATGGACTTGACAAAACCACAATTAACATGCAAACTTTTGGTACTGATTTCACTTCAGTATTTACGATTATGCTCCTCTAACATACTGTATTGCTGTATATGACTTCTACTTTTGTAATGTAATATTGTTATTACTATTTTTTTCCTTCACCTCATGATCTTTCTCCATTTACCCTATCCCCAGGATGCATCTGAAAATGAAATGTTAGCTGCTCAGCATATCTTTCCTGGTGAAACTTTTGAAATATAAAATAATCAAATAAAGAAATAACTAAACAAACAAACAAACAGAACTGGGCATGGCTCCATTACAGGGAAGGTATATCATGTAAAGCATTCAGTTGTACTAATGTATGAAATTATGCAAATTATGTATGACATTGTTGAATATGTTGTATAGATAGCTCTCTGGATATTATTCTTAAAAATGTTTTTAATTGTTTTTATGTTTCTGTATTTTATCTTGTGTAGTGTCAGCAGTTCCAATGTTGTACCCTTATCCCTAGGCACGGCTGAAAATAGATCTTTTTGATCCAGTCCACCTTCCAGGTAAAACAAAAAACATTTTAAATGAATAAAATCATACCTTGAAAGATGCTCAGGCCCTGTTATGTGACAAGTGCAAACTAGATTGGGAACAAGAACTAGGGCATCCTATGACACTAAAGAACTGGGAGGACTGTATTAAAATGCCACATTAGGCATATAGGGATTCCAAGGGGCAGGCCTTTTTATTTTTATTTATTTATAATTTTTGACCAGACAATCAAACTAAACTAATATAACTTGTTTCCATGTATGGCCTGACCTGTTCTACTGACAGGGAAATGCTGGCCATGACACCAGAAAAACTCCCTTTCCCTTCCTCAATAAGTGCCATGGGATCTTTTACTACCACCTGAGCAGTAACCAGAGATGAGCAGAAGGACCTTGATTTACCATTTCATCCAAAGGATGGCATATCACTGGTGTAGCACCCCCTCATACTGCACTACAATGTCAGTTATGGATATGATCCCAAATGCATGGTGTAGGGCTACAACCTATGACCATCTGATCTTCCAGCCCCAGAGTTGAGTGTGTTACCTATTAAGCCAGTGACACAGTTGTTTCAGGGTAAAATATTGCACTGATGGCATAAAACACCACTGGTTCTGCAACAGTCATAGTTGCTTCTGCACTCCTAGAGATGGAGGTGTATGCAGCCTAATGCAGGCCTAACCCACGTTATTTGAGAATGGTGTAATCTACAGTTGTTCTGGAGGGGGTCTTAACTGACTGCACAAATATTCTAGCCACCCACATTCTTTCCAGCCCCAACTTAATCCTACTGGTCAAAACAGCTCTAACTGAAGTTATGTACCAACAGCACCAGTACTGGTTGACAGCCATTATGGATAGCAAGTATGCCATCCCCATGAAACTGCGTCAGCCCTCCCCACTCATTATTAACTTAGCATGCCTTACTTTTTAAATTAACTTTGTCTGATAGAACGACATTGAAGGCAGTAGGCAAGTTGCAGCAATACTACCTCAAATGGGTGCCCTTTCTTAACTCACACCTCTGTTATGTGCCTATCTCTAAACATCTGAACCCACCTTTGGGCACAGCAGTTACTTGAACATGAAGGGAATAGGCCCCTTACCAAACATTTTTTCACAGTTTGGCAGTTTGCATGAACATTGATTAATTGGTCATGTTAATCTGAAGTTTTTATATTCATGCCCAGACTGAACAACCCAAAAAAGGGTTTACAGCTAAAGCTACAACTCAAGATGTTACGAGATATCCCCTTAAGTGCTAAGGTAAGGGGCAGACCCTCATCTGGATCTGCACAAGGCACCCATATAGTCTTGCCCATGGATTCTCACTTATTTTGCACTCTTAATGGATATTGCTCCCTGTTCTAAATGTTTTGATATATTTACTGAAACCAATAATTTCTCCTTTAATGGTTCATGTCCCATGTTAATTTATTATAACCCAGCTTAGCACATGTATTGTTCTCCTCAATGTAGCAAGAGGAGGTGTTGGAGGAATTAGTCATAAGGTTCTATAATTTTGGTAGTTCTATGGCACATAGTGATTGCCACAGAAATCAAGGCCAGCTGCAGAATTTTAGTCTGGACACAGAAATTACACAGAAACTACCACAGTAAGTTACACAGCAAGTGCCCTCACTCTTTACTACCCACTACTGTGCCTGTGTGCATTTTATAAGAACTAAAATTCACCCCTAACAATCTCAGCCACTCAAACTCTACCAACCCAGCCCTTCTAGCCCCCTTGAGACACCCTCTTCTTCATAATGGCACCCTTTTCTGCTTGAAGGCTGCTTAATGATGCACTGCCTTTTCCTATAGCAGCTAATGGGTAAGAATGCTTTTTCATCATCCCTGTTCAGTAGATTCCATTTAATCGGGGCATGGTTAAAGGGGACAGCTGCTTTACTGGGATGTTCACTGGGGCACACATTTTCTCTAAAGTTATTCAATAATGTTTCAATCCTCTTAACTAAGACAGGCTGCCTCTTATTTGGGACAGTTGTGTCACATTAATACCTGCTTAGTGCTTAGTGCTGTACTTAATCGCAGCTATTGGTGGGTGGTCAGCACTGCTCAAAACAGCTGCCAGCAAGAGAAAAGATCTCCCTCTGTCCCAGAAACTGAAAGTTATTGAGGTGCTGCAGGAGTCTAACGCTTCAATGTCATCAATGGCAAAAACATTTGGCATCTCCAGTAGTCAGGTAGGCCGAATAACTTTCAGCTGAGACAAAACTGTTTCTGACAGGCAGATGAGCTCAAACCCAAATCAGAAATGCAAATGCAAAGGAAAATGTACAGAAGTCGAGGATGCCTTACTCATATGGTTCAATCATGCCACAAGCAAACGTATTCATCTCTCTGGCCCTGTTTTAAAGAAAAAGGCAAATGAATTGGCTGCCCATTTAACCCATGACTCCTTTGAAGAAACAAACAGATGGTTCTTCCGTTAGGAGACCAGGCATAACATAGTCTGTAAAAAAGAGCACTGATTGCATTCCGATGCAGATTCTACTTCTGCCTCAAAATGGCTATAGACTGTTCTCCACACCCTTATGTCTGATTACCCACCAATGAACATCTTTAATGCAGATGAGACCGGTTGTTTTACCACAAGTACCCAGACAGAGAACTTACACGTAAAAATATTGATCTAATTGGGGTGGAAACGCTAAGGACCAGATCTCCCTCTTGTGTTTCATTAACTTACTGAGGGACTGAAAAGCTGCCCTTCCCAGTGACAGGGAAGAGCAAGACACCACAGTGCCTTCCAAAGTATTTTTCCCAGCTGCCAGCAATATACGTTGGCTCCTGTAATGCCTGGATGACAAGTTTGATAGTTTGTGATAGGCTAGCTAACTGGAACCAGCTAACTGGAACCAGCAGCTGAAGAGATGGAGATGAAAAGTTCTGCTGTTCATTGACAGCTGCAGTGCCCCCCCTCCGATTTGGTTAGCAAGTTCATTTTATCAAACTGGTGTTCTTGCCACCTAACACTACTAGCCTAATTCAACCACTAGATACAGGGGTCATAAAAAAATCTTTAAAGGGCATTACAGGGCACAGCTGAACTCCAGGATAGTCAACATCATTGACAGTGGGTCCACTACTTTGGCATTTGAGATTGCCTTCACAGTAAATCTCTTACGTGCCATATTTATGATGCACAAATTATGGGCCACTGTCAAGGAGCTGACGATTACAAACTGCTTTAGAAAAGCAGGGTTTATAATTGACAAATCTACTGAACAGCTGGCAAAAATCAGTGATGTACTTGATGACCTCAAGTGACCTCAAATGATGATGAGGGATTAGTTTGAGGCATTCGTTAATTGTGACATTTCAGAGGAGACTGAAGGAGAGCTCTCCCTCAAAGATATCTGTGCCTCAGTGAAAGTTGATGACTCAAACCAAATCACAAAACAACGTGGACATAAATGAACAAACCCCACACCCGCTCCTAAACTCAGAGCCACGATTACGTGTAAGTGCTCCTAGCAACTGGTGCCTGCAAAATGAGAGAACTGTGGCATGGGACTAACAGTTTGAAATTAAAGTGTTCATTTTTAAAAAGACTGCAGCTGACGCAAAACAGTAACAGATAACAGACTTATTACCAGCTATTTGAAGAAACTAAGAAGGGGCTATGTCTTTTAATCATAGCTTTTATCTTTGATCATAGTAAAGGAAAGTAATGCAGCCATCCAAAACCAAAACTAATTCATAAAAAAGCTGTAATTCCTACCGCAATCATTACACAAACTACACTACACTACACAAACAGCTAACTACTGTACTCTAACTACTGTTTCTTCTTAGTTTGCAATGTCAGTGTGCTACAGTACAGGTACAATATGTGTTTTCTGTACAACATTGCATCTTCTGTTAAATGGGATGGCCACTTAAGTGGAATGAGAAGCCAGCAATGATGCCATCCTTTTTATGTGGCTTCTACTGTAGTGCTTTCTGGGACCCTCCATAAAGTTGTAATAGGGCATGAATCTATCATTTGAGCCCAGAAGTAATAGATAGCTATAAAGGATCATCCTACAGTGTTGAACCAAAGAAGTATGCCAATATTAAAACAGAGTGACTTGATAAGGCTCTGGGTGGAGTTAGTTTTGTGGCTAAGATGCAGGGCATTGTTCTCCTGTTTTATGATGGGTCAAAGTAATGTCTCAAGGAGACCTTGTAATTCTTCTGAAGAAGGAAGAGGGCTGGCCTGCCAGCACAGTGGTAACACTACCACTTACCATGCCAATGACCCAGGTTCAGAAGCGAGCTGCAGGAGTCAGAAGGCCAGCTGGATGAAGGAGGATCAAGAATCTGCAGGACTGCTCTCCTCATCTGGGGGGGGGGAGAGAAGTGCTCAATGTGGAATTGGTCCCTAGCAGAAGCCAGAGCAAAGGCAGCCCAAGCCGAAACAAGCAGGGGAGATGTGGCAGACATCAGTGTGTGCCTTGACATCAGTGCATGCCATGTTCCCCATGGGGAGAAAACCAAAACACCCCTGGTCGAGCAGGATGACTGCTGGCCTCCTCAGGCCTTGCACCTAACAACTTAGGCACCTCTTGGAAATCCAGATCCTGTCTTGGTAAGTTGAGGAACTCCCTGTCAAGTAGGGCAAGCTGTGGGGGACTACAGGAGTAGCTAAGCCCTGAGAGAAGCCATGGTGATGGGACTGGGATGACTGGTGGGAAAGAGGGCTAGCTGGGGTGGGGAGTTAAAAAAAAAGAAGGCGGAAGAGGCACATGGTCACTGTACAGTATTTGACTAGATATGGACATTTTTTTATTTTATTTATTTAGTTTTTGTTGACCGGGTAAGTGCACTAGACAAATCCTGCCTATTTTCAGGCACGACCCGGGGGAGGGGGATACAGATGAATGCCAACTGACCTTAAACCAGATTAAGCTGTAATGACAAATGTAAAACTACAAAGCCTCTCAATGTCACTCTCAAGGCTATTTTAGGAAGGTGGTGGGGCTGAGATACTATAAGTGGTATGCTGATCGAACATCAACACCGGTACTGTGAATGACAGTACAGGGATACAGCAATGGGTCATTATGTTGCCACCGCAGGCCCCTGGCACTGCTTTCTCAGGGTCTTGCACCCCCTTCCCAAATCAGCTCTGACTCAGAATTATCTTAAGTAGGAGGGGGATGCATGAGGCACAGCCTCCCGGATGGGAGCTGTGGGGGCGAAGTCCCCCGAAGAAAACACAGTGTTCTCAGACTGATTTATGCTGACCACAATTGCAATTGACATAAATCCGTTCCTTTAATGTCGATCAACAAAATATTTGTTGAACCGGTGCTGTAGAGCCTAGATATGCTGGGGTTGGTTTTATCTGTTTTAAAACCGTTAGAAGGAAAGTGCTTTCTGGAGCAGAAGGCAATTTGCAATCCATTTGGGGTTATGCAATGTTAAGAAATGTACCAATTCTTCAAGATTCACTAAGTGACCATTCACCAATAAAATGCTCTTGGACAAGTACAATACAAAGGTTACCCCCTTTCACTTTGAGGACTAGGGTTTTACTCAAACATAAAATAATTTATTTTAAAAGTACCTTAGGTTCTATAGACTGGTCTTTTTTTGGACTGCATTCCTAATATTGATTTTGCTTTTGACTCTTTCTTTGAATTCAATAGGGTTTGTGACATTTTTGCTTGTTAAAAAGAGTGGTAATTTACAAAAATGGAGAACATCTGAATTACTGCAGATGATGAGGGAATGAAACCACATATGGTACAAATACAAGAGATGAGATACATTTTTAATAAGGTTTTGAGAATTATGAAAGTGCAGTAAACAGGTTAGATTATTAAAATCAATGTTTTATTGTGACAGGCAGTCCTCTTTAGTTGATGATACACGTTCCTTTTGGAATAACATAAGGGAATTTTTAAGTGGTGAGCATAATGCCTCATTAAATGCAGTTAATGTAGATTGAACATTGTGTAATAACCCATTCAATAAATATAGAAAATGGATTTTAACTACTATTTCACGAGTGAAGTAGAGGTTAGCTTCTTCTCTGCCACTAAGCAATTCTGTAAGACATGTTTCTACAGATTCAGATAATAAAAATATTATTCCTCAATTTTATTTTAGGATTATTAATGAACATACTTGTTTGAAATGTTTACAAAAATGAATAAAGAAAAACTTGTGTATGTCCAGATTGATTGGACATAAAACTTTTCAAAATTGCATTTATGGAACTGGTTGTTCCTGTAACAAAACTATATAATTTTTGTTTGATTTATAATGATGCTGCTGTATCCTGGAAACATGCATTTTGTTACTCTGATGTACAAAAGCAGAGATGGACAAGCAGTTTCAAATTACAGACCAATTTCAATTCCTTCACTACTGTCTATGGTCTTAGAAAGGATTATACATGACCAGATTATGGATTGTTTGAAAAAATGTAATTCACAGACAGTTGAGCAACATGGTATTCAAAAAAAAAATAATCATAGTACCATTATAGCACTGGCAGAATTTACAAATTTCAATTATGAGGCCTTGGCCAGTGGGACTTATTGAAAGTGTTTGACTTGGTGCAGCATTCAAAACTGACTGAGAGTTTAAGTCACCTTGTTTTTTCTTTGTTAGTTACATTATGGCATTTAAAGATTACCTAACCAACAGTGAACAACAGGTTAAAATATGTAATGCTTTTTCAAAAATGCTTCCCGTAAATGTAAGTATCCCCCAAGTATAGTATACGTTCTCTGCTTCCTGTTCTTTAGTCTTTTTTTGTTTTTAACAATTTACCTAGTGTCATTAAATTTTCAAAGATCCTGCTGTAGGAAGATGATACAATAATCTTTTTTTTTGGAGCAAAGAGCTGAATAACTCGCTGAATATATTACAGTCTGATTTTTGTGCTTCCCATAACTGGTTTATTGACAATAAGTTATTTTTAAATTAAAAATAGTTATGCTTTTTCATTCGAGGAAACAACTATGTCCATTATAATATTTTTTTATAAAAACTTTTAATGTAGCTACCTTGGACCATGTCACTGACTATACATACTTTGCCTGATCTTTAATAGTTGCCTAAGTTACCATCAATACATTGCAAATCTTGTAAAATCTATTAATCAAAGGTTTATTATGCTATACAGAAATAGCCTTAACTTTACATCTGATGCTACAAAAGCTGGTTGTTTTGACAGATATTTTGTCAATGATAGATTACAGCCTTGTTATTTACTCTTCTGCCTACAAAACATCTTTACAAAGAATTGCACTCCTGGGAACAGATATCCAGGGCAAAATTAGCAATGCACGATGTGCTAAATTAACCCAGAGCCATTTGCATGCTATATTCAAAGGAATAGCCCCGGGGCTAATAAAGCTGAATATAGCGTGCAAATGAAGCTGTGCAAACAGGGCTGGGAGTGTAGTACAAAAATAGCCCGGCAAACAAGACAGCTCTGAATATAGCAAAGAACACAGCTCTGAATATAGGAACCAGGCAGTGCACACAGCAAGAGTAACACAATGCACAGGAGTAACATGTCCACTGGGGATGCATGCAAAGAAATGCAACCAAAAATTTGAACAGCAGAGCATATAGCAGTGTACAACCCAACTCACAGCAAAGGAACCACAAAAATCAATGGCAAGAAAACACCCATGAACCAAAGGTGACATATACAAACAAAGAAGGTAACATGTAAAGAGAGACCCCAAGATGTAACAACACAATACGGATGTGAACAGTAGAGGTGGGTAAAGTTGACAAACTTTGCTCCATGGAATATTTCACGTGTTGTGCTCAATACGCAAAGCGTAATATGCAAACTTCACCAACTTCACTGAGGCCAGATTGAATGGGAAATGTGGAATTTTGCCCCCACAATTCCACACTTCCTACACAAATCTTTGACCACAAGGTGTCTAGTGGACCCCCCCATCAGACACAGTTACAACAACCACACTCCTGCCCCCACACCCACCCACCAATCATCAGCCAGTTGGCCATGTAAAAATATTAATATTTTTTTTAATTCAATTCCCCATTCCCTGGTGTCTAGTGGACCCCTCTGCCAGACAAAGTTACAACAATCACCCTCCTGCCTCCCCACACACACACCGATCATCGACCAGTTGGGCACATCTAAAAATATAAACTTTTTTTTATTAATTTCCCCATTCCATGGTGTCTAGTGGACCCCCCACCCCACCCCATCCTGACCACTGCCACACAATGCTGCTTTCCTCCAATCCACCCAAAGTGGGCCACCGGTACAACCCTCCACTCAGCTCCATGGCCGGCAGCCCAACTGAGCTCTAATGAAGGAGTTTGTGCTTGTACATGCACTCATTCATTGACAGCTCATGGTCTTATGTGCAGCTTTTCAGATGGCTAGAGAATGGGAGGGGGTTGCTCAGGTCCCTGGCAGAGGGGCAGGATCTGGGGTCCACAACACCATTGCCTCCCACCCCCCCTCCGCTGGTGACCGGAGCAGCCTCTTTCCATTCTCTAGCCCTCTGAAAAGCTGCCCAAAAGACTGCAAGCTGTCATGAATGAGCACGTGCTTGTACACACATGCGCTCATTCATTAGCACTCAGTCGGGCTGCCAGCCATGGAGATGAGTAGAGGGCTGTGACAGTGGCCTGTTTGGAGTGGATTGAGGGGGACTGGGGTGGTGTGGCACTGGAGTGGATGGCATGGAGTAGGTTGGGGGTCCACTAGACACCAGGGAATTGGAAAATATGTATATTTTTACATGTGGGCTGTGGCTGACTGGCCAGCCATGGAGGTGAGTAGAGGGCTGTGACAGTGGCCTGTTTGGAGTGGACTGAGGGTACCTGGGGTGGGGTGGAAATGGTGTGGATGGCATGGAGTGGGTTGGGGGTCCACTAGACACCAGGGAATTGGAAAATATATATATTTTTACATGTGGGCTGTGGCCGACTGGCCAATGATCAATGGGGGGGAGGTGGAGGCAGGAGGGTGATTGCTATAACTGTGTCTGGTGGGGTGGTCCACCAGACACCAAGGAATGGGGACTTGAAAATATTAATATTTTTACATGTGGCCAACTGGCCAGCGATCAGTGTCTGTGTGTGGGGGTGGGGCAGGAGGGCGATAGTTGTAACTGTGTAGGGGGGTCCACTAGTCACAAGGGATAGATCGGAGTGGTGTTGTGGGATTTCCCATTTGTCACCTCTACTTGCTTTGGAGTTTTTAAGTGCAATTTGCACTTAAAACCCACAAAAGTTAAGCGAAGTAACAAATGGCAAATTTCAGGTAATTTTCAAAAATTTCTTGAAGTGCTCCACGTAGTAAATTTGCCGACTTCACAGCATTTTCGCCCAATTAATTAAAACTTTGCTGCATCTCTAATGAACAGTAGAAAGAGTGCAGGGATGGGACAGTGGGGATGTAACACACAGAAAAGACAGTCCAGGAATGTGTGTCCATATGAACCCAACCAGTGCACACGATGCACAGGGTGAGTTGAAAAGGCATCCCAACACAGGACAAGGGAATGCACACTACAGAAAACACAGTGAGAGGACACAGGGAGATGGATGGCAGCCATGGACATACGGAGAAATCACCACACCATCCTGAAAATAATGTCTCCCTCCCACTGGCACTGGCATCAAGGTGCACCCACTGAACAAGGAACAGACCATGGCCGTGAGCGGACACAAGACACATGTTGCCTGCAACACACACACGGCACATGCATGATACACATAGAGAGTGGTCCATGTCAGCCAAGTGTTGGATAAACCCAACACACCCATGGCAAACCACCAGCAGATGCAAAGCTACAGACAGTGCAGGGAGAACTGTCATGACAGCAGTGCCACAAGAGAGGCCAGGATGGTAGGCACCCTGGTGAACCACATGGACTGTGGTTGCAATAAAGTCCAGCAGGGACACCAACAACAATAACCCAAGAAAGACACCAGGCATGGGAATGTAACAAGAAAAATATTTTACAACATATCCGCAATGTGCAAAACTATTTACAGTGAGAAATAGAACAGCAAAAGCAAACAACACAGCTATACAGTAGCAATAATAACCAATGTCCTAAATTATGTACAGTGAGGAAAGTGAATAGAAACAGTAAACAAATGTGGGGGTGGTGGAAATTAAACAAACAGGTGAACTGGGGGGGATTAAGGTGCCACCGCCTGCTGCTGGGGCCTGAAGTCTCTCCACAAGCAGTGCCTGAATACTGCATGCCTCCCAAAGAGCACAGCCTGCTGCTCTATAATGGTCCTCTGCTGCTGAACCAGTCACCAGAGGAGGTCATCCTGGTCTTCTCTGGCCCTCATACCCACACTGACACACGAGATGGAGCTATGGGGTAAAGAAGCCCATGTAAGATGGGTGTTTCAACACTGTTCAGCAGAGCAGAACACAGGATTTGGCACCAGAGAAGGACAGTATGTCCCAATTAACATGGCCATGTACCCAACAAGGGGAACAATGCACATGCCACAGGGTCTGTGCCTGTATGCAGAGGCCCCAGACAGCATGTGAATAACATGCTCAACTCTCACAGCCATGCAATACAGGAAGCTCATCATCAACAGCAACACAGATGGGACAGAGCCCCATGCAGATCCAATGTATGTCACATCACAGTGCTCCTACACAGCTCCCGGAGGCAGACCACAGTGTGCCCCAAAGCAACAACACACATATGGCAGCAACCACATGATTAGAACATGCTGTCCAATGGAACAGAGGAAGAGCCAGGATAAATGCAGCAATACAGTCCAGAAGCAAAGAACCAGAGTCCAGTTGCCAACAGTCCACTCCTGTGGTGGCAATCCACAGTACACTGCAACAGACGCACACACACCCCTGCACAGCCACAGACACCACCCATAACACATGTGTTGTGTGGACCTGCAATGGACACAGTATCCCAGGCAAAAGCACAACACAGACCCAAAGAACTGTTGCCCTCCCCAGAGGTGTACATGACCAAGGCCACGGTGTGCAGCACAGAACCAACAAGGTGACACACTGGAGGTGAACAGTGCAATGTAACAGTCATCCATGTGTGGTGTAGGTGTGGCATACATGCCCACACCATGGTGGGAACAAAAAACACAGGGACAATGTCCAGGGCAGGGGTACACCATGCGGTTTCTGCACAGGGACATGGCGACACACACACACACACAATGCACATGCCAGGGAACAACACACCTGCCAGATGCTGTACGATGTACACTGTACACACATGGCCACAGCACATGCAAGGGTGCCTTGCAGACCAGTATGAAGGTATATGCTCCCACATACAATGGTACTATGCAACACTGCCATGGTATCAGCTTGCAGTGCACACATAGTGACCAGGGGCATGCCAGAACTAACCAGCATGTACAAACACTAATAACGCAGCACCCATGACATGATAATGTATTCAGCAACACAGTCTGCAACCCCCAGAACATGCGAGCAGCAACATGGCATGTGACACACTGAAACCCTAACTAGAGAACATAGCAATACCCTATACATGCCCATGTAACCCAAAGACACACATGCATATGGTGACACACTGGAGGTGAACAGTGCAATGTAACAGTCATCCATGGGTGGTGTAGGTGTGGCATACATGCCCACACCATGGTCCTTCGGATGAGATGTTAAACCGAGGTCCCTTCTACCCATCCTGGTGTTGTCCTGGTGGGTGTCCAGGTGGAAGTAAAAGAACCCAGGGCACTCTTCGCAAAGAGTAGGGAACATTCCCGGTGTCCTGGCCAACATTCCTCTTCCCATAAACCGGTTCATGCAATTATCCAGGCTGTGTGTGGGTGATGATGTGCGATATGGCCACCACCACACATTCAGTCACTTCACTACCAGTCTAGCATTGCTTGTAAAGCGCTTTGGATGTATGAAAAGCGCTATATAAATACTGATTCTTCTTCTTCTTCTTCTTCTTCTTCTTCTTCTTCTTCATGTGGACAGTAAGGTGTCATGTGCTGGACGTACACATAGTTCCATGTACACAAACTCATGCAGAGACCATGCCTGCCAACACAAATGGTGGCCAACAGGGAACAAGCACAGCACACCCTACACAGCACAATGCTGGTGAGCAATGCCACCACAGTGCGGGCTGGACAGTACGTGTAGCCAGCTGTGTTGTCCACAAGTCACAGAACACCACCAGGACACAGTACCACAGATGCAGAGATGACACAGGTACAATGACTGGAATGTATGACACACACTGTGCGGATACGGCACAAACTGCACCTCCACAGGGCCATGCCTGCCATTCTGCAGCAACAAGAGAGTACTGCAGTCAGTGTAGGCAGTCCAGCCATCTGACACACAAACTCCACACGTGAAGCCTGATTGATGACAAATGCGAAAAGCAATCACCCATCACCAGAACAACACTGTGGACATATGCATGCACAATAAGTGACAATGCATGCCATGCTGTGCCTCCCCAACAGTGGGACAGCACCATTACCCAACCTGCAGCATCTGAAATGCATACTGACAATACAACTGCATACTCATGTGCGCAATTCCAGTGTCCTTAACTGTTGTCCACCTCTCTGGTGTCTCCATCTTGGCTTCTCCTGCTGCTGCACTGGCTTTCCCTGTACTTGTTGTCTGTGGAGATAAGGTGGAACAATAGTGTCACTTACATCAGGGACATCATCATGCACAACACCCACCCATGCCAGTCCCTCCCATGTGTACAGTATAACCCCCCCACACACACAGCCAATTGTCACATGGTTCATGTGCTGTCTATCAGTGCACAGTATACGTGTGACACAAATGTCAATGTCACACACTGCAGTGTGCAGTGTGAGGACAGCACGGTGCAATGTATCCATAGTTATGGAGAGGGTTACAGTGCAGCCACACAAGCACACCTGCGTACCATCCATAGTGCACACACAGCAGTGACATGGTCTCCCCCACCACAACATGTGCGCATGTGGATGCTGTACAGCTCTGTACACACATATGACATTTGCGCATGTCTGTGCATCTATACACTGCCATCTGACTGTATGTGACCTTTCCCTGGCAGATGCTTACCTGGTACAGACACCGTCCCATCCCAGACCATCTGGCAGAAACATTCCAGACACTGCCTCTCCCTCAGCTGAAGGTCTACATAGCAGTGGTGACACTGCTCACTGTTTTGGGTGATGCCCATCCTCAGGGAAAGGTGGTGGGTAATGGAGACCAAGATCTGCCTCCTGGGTCTGTCCCCATTCCAGACCTCTCCAAAGAACTGGCGCTCTCTCTGCAGGACCAGCTGAATGATATTTTCCAGTTCTGCCTCCCCCACCTGTGGTCCCTGTGTGCCATAGCCCTCACTCTCCAGCCACTTGCCACATTTGTAAAATACCCTTTGCTGGCAACACCTCAACACCACTGGCTGAAACTACACTAATAGGCCTCTGAATTCCCACTTGCACAGCAGCGCCGCACTAAATGGCTCCGACACCACGCAAGGCACAGTAGCACGGTGCTAGGCCATTGGACATCAGCGCACATGTGTGACCCGGTCACCATCCCTGCATGACCCCCATCACCATGCTGGTACCGTGCATGCACACTACATGCTGCAAAACAATGGCATCATGCAGGGAAGGGCCTGCTTGCGCCACGCTATGGTTTTGCCAGGTGCTATTGCATTTGCCAGGGCTAAATCCTGCCACATTCAAAAACAGCATGCAAATAGGCCACATTACACGTGCAAGGGGCAAACCATCTCATTAGCATCTCATTACTAATGGCCCTGCATACATTAACCTGAGAATTGCCCGGCCAGGCTATTTAAGGGCTGCAAGGGCTCTACCTGTACTGTTGACAGGCATTGCAGGTGCATGCAGGAAGAGTGTCTGCAGATCAACAGGCCCAGGATGTTGCAGGAATACAACCAGGCTGATGCAGGTAAGCACTCTCAAATAGCAGCAGTGCTGTGGGCTACAACACAATGTACACATATCCGCAATGGTATGCACATTACCTATGCTGAGGGATGCTGGAATGTGTGGACTGGGTCTGTGTACGCAGCGTACTGCTGGACCACATACAGAAGGCCATGCATGTAGGCCCACACTGTCACTGCATGACCGTGGTCCCTTAGCGTTGCTGGTACTGTTACTGCATGTGTCCCGGTACATGATTCCTATGTTACACAGCTGCCCGCACACCTGCAGTATCACTGCACGTGTACAACTGGTGTGGGGGGGTGTTACATGTCAGGAACATCATGGCATATCCATGTGTGCTGCTATTCACTGACCATCTGTATGGTGGCCTAGGATGACTACCATGGCATGCTAGGTGCAGCACACGCCATGCAGCAGTACACTCCATGATCACTGTCAGCTGACACACCTGCCTGTGGCACACGTGTGTTGGCACGCAGCCTGGCTAAATGTGGCCCACCATCCCCTGTTGTTGCAGCAACTGGAGTAGGGGGCACAGTGGGAGGATTATTCAGGCAGAAGACATGGTGGCTGCACATGGACAAGCCGGCACATGGGAGTGGGGCCACACTACACAGCACCCATCCTTGTGTAATGGCACCACAGCCACTGGCTTGTCTACTCCAATATGTGCTGTGGCATGTCCATCTGTCACACACAAGCACATGGATATGCAGGCACACACACACACACACACACACACACACACACACACTGCTCCTGCCAAGAACTCACGACTGCCATACCCACTGTCCCACACAGGTGATAATGACTGCCAGTCAATGCTGCATGTGTTTAAGTTCTCAGGGAAGGAGCCAAAGGCCTTGGTGGAAATCTACAAGAAAAGGGAGCAGCTGATGAGATGGTACAGGAATACCGATGCCGCTGTCCGACAGATGTGGAAGGAGATCACGGCCAAAGTGAATGCCATAGGTGGTCGTGGTAGGACAGTGGTGGCTGTGTGGAAGCAGTGGCATGACATGCAGCAGAGGACCAAGGAGGACAAGGCATGCAGACTCAGGGAACTACACTGCACAGGCGGAGGTCCCATGCCCATGGGAATGAGGATGACAATCCCAATCATGGCCGTTGTGGCATCCACCATCAGGCTGATATCCCTGGAAGGTGTGGAGGGTGGTGGATATGAGACCTCACTCAATCTGCACATATGATGTGTGGTCTCTCTGCACATGTTGTGGCACACCAGTGGTCCCACATGTCCACAACTGTGGACAGGTGTTGGCCTACCATGCAGCATGGGTGTGTATGTCCACCTGTGCACTGTTGACAAGTGTATGCTGCAAGTGCCTGCAGTGACAGGGCACTGCTTCTCATACAGACTGTCACACTGTGCCCCAGCATGCGCCATATGGATTGACAGTGTGTGTGTGGTGCCACACACAGACATGTTGCATGACAACGTGGGTGTTACTGTAGGCCATGCACTTCCATCACTTGTATGTTACCATGTGCCATGTGGGTGTGCATGGATATGTCATTTGTAGTGTTACCTGGGGGGACATCTGCACAGTGTGGTGCATGTTCTGCTTGTGGGTATGTTCATATTGGCTGTGCCATTGTGTGTATGGGTGACGTAGGGGTTCCACGGACACTATTCTGCATGTTCAGCACAGTTGTGTGTTGCTGGGTTTGCAGAGGTGTTTGATACCTGTCTGTTGGACAGGCCACTGACACTGTTCTTGTTGCTCCACAGCATAAGGTGAGTGTTGTACTCCACTAGATGTTGTGGTGTGTGTGTGGATAAAACTACCCAGGATGGACCATCAACATTAAGGATACAGGCGGCCCAGGATCAGTCAATGGCACTGATGCAGCACATGGCCAGAGGATAGCCAGCATGCACAGCTGCAGTTCAGGACAATGATGATGATGATTTTTTTTTTTTATTTTTATTTTAGTTTTTGTTGACCGGGTAAGTGCACTAGACAAATCCTGCCCATTTTCAGGCACGACCCGGGGGAGGGGGATACAGATGAATGCCGACTGACCTTGAACCAGATTAAGCTGTTGGTGGTATTTTTAGTGAATGAGAGAAATTTGGCCAGGACACCGGGGAAATTCCCCTACTCTTTTCGATAAGTGCCATGGGATCTTTAACATCCACCTGAACTACCACCAATCCAGGCAGATGGGACCTCGGTTTAACGTCTCATCCAAAAGACGGCACCTCAGAAATGCAGCACCCCTCTCATGCTGCACTGCAGTGTCAGTACTGGGATATTAACCCAAGTGCCAGATGATGATGATGTTGATGATGTCCCTGAGGATGATGACCTCACCTTTGTCCCTGGCATAGAATAATTGGTGGAACTGGACATGAAGGGGAGAATCACCTTCAGGGCTGTACCATGGAGAGATGGACATGGCAGGGGATGAGTGCAGTTGTCAGGGTGCTGCAGTGGCAGGGTCACCAGCAGTACATCTGGCTCAGGTAGTGCTGCTGGGTTCGCCCAATGTGTTTGCACAGGAGACATGTTCAGGGTCCACTACATTTACCACCAGCATCAATGGCACTGTAGTTGCAGTCCAACGGTCAGTCCCCATATGCCCAGGCCCCATGACACAGCAACAGGTGTTGGATGACCAGGCAGCTGTGCAGGTGGCACCACTGGACATGTGCCATATGCTAGGGAGTACCATGGGTCAGCAGGCATGGCCCAGGGAGCATCATGCACACACGCCTCAGACAGGCAAAAGCCACCCCCAGCCAATGTCCAGTGTGAGCTGCCGCAGCAGGACCAGGACACCCCAGGTCCACAACCGGTCCTCCATGCTGCACTGGAGTCACAGACTGCCACATAGGATAATCTCCACTCCTTCCATAGGGAGGTGCGGCAGGAACTCTTCCTCCTCTGGTAGGCAGTGTCTGCTGGATGGTTGCGGGTAGAGCAGTGTGCAGAGGACTGTGTGGCAAGTATCCTCAACAGCATTCACCAGTGCTTTGGTGAGCTCACTGCAGCTGTAAAGCAGCACACAGCTGCAGTGCAGGATGCAGTGATGGGTGGGCAGAAGTGCACCACTGGAACACCCTGCCAGGGTGCCACTGCTGTTCCATGGCATTCCACCGGTGCATGTGGTCTTGCCATGGGGTCCTTCACCACTGCTGCATCAACCTCATCCACAGGCATAGCATGGCACTGTGGGTGGTGATTGTCATTGGCCACAGACAGACCACGCCAAGGCCATGGTCTTTCTGCAGCACACACTTCACCACAGTCATCACCTGTGGGCACAGCGACTCACAGTACACCCACCACTGGGGTACACCGTGGGGAGTCAGACAGGGTCCGTGATGGAAGATGAATATAGTGGTTCTACACTTCCACACACATGCATACTTTGCAGTCACACACAGCACTAATGGGGACACAAACATAGAAACATAGAATTTGATGGCAGATAAGGACTACTTGGCCCACCTAGTCTGTCCATTTCCTACCTATTGGATAAGCTGCAGATTCCAGTTACACAACACCCTACTTCCTCCTACCCCTCACAATAATTACCTTATGTCTGTCCCATGCATTCTTGAATTCCCCCACTGTTTTTGACCCCACAACCTCCTCAGAAAGGCGGTTCCATGTATCAACCACCCTCTCTGTGAGAAAGTACTTCCTCACTTTGCCTCTGAGCCGTTCCCCCCTTTATCTTCAAATTGTGTACCCTTGTTCTTGTACATCTTTTTTTCTTAAAGATACTTCCGTCTTGGACTCTGTGGATTCCCTTGAGGTACTTGAAAGTTTCTATCATGCCCCCCCCTTCTTTCCTCAAGGGTATACATATTAAGCACTGTTAGTCTTTCTTCGTATGGTTTCTGTTGCAGACTCTGCACCATTTTAGTTGCCCTCCTCTGGACTGCCTCCATTCTATGTCCCTGCGGAGATGGGGTCTCCAGAACTGTATGTAGTACTCTAGATGGGGTCTCACCAACTGTCTGTACAAAGGGTTAACAACTTCTTGTTTTCTACTGGTGATGCCTCTCCCTATACAACCTAGGATCCCCCCAGCCCTCCTTACTGCCTTCTTACGTTGCTTGCCTACCTTAAGGTCAACTGATATGACTACCCCAGGTCCCTTTCCATTTGTTTTGTTGTTAGTATTCCCCCCATTGTGTACTCATCCCCTTGGTTTTTGTTTCCCAGGTGCATTACTTTGTGCTTTTTTGCATTGAATCTAAGCTGTCATATTTTTGACCATTCCTCCAATCTTGCCAAGTTCCTTCTCATCCTTTACACCCCTTCTTGTGTATCAATCCTGTTGCAGATCTTTGTGTCATCTGCAAGAAGGCATACTTTTCCTTACAGCCGCTCTGCAATGTCACCTATAAAGACATTAAAGAGGACTGTTCCCAATACTGAACCCTGTGGTACCCCACTGGTAACACCCCTTTCTTCAGAGCATACTCTGTTCACTATTACCCTCTGGGTCCTGTTGTCCAGCCAATAGTTACCTAGGCTACCACACTAGGACCCACTCCCAGGCTGGCTAACATGTTTATTAATCTTTGTGTGGGACTGTGTCAAATGCCTTGCTAAAGTCTAGGTTGACCATATCCACAGCCCCACCCTGGTCTATTACTTTGGTCACCCTGTCAAAAAAATCTATTAGATTTGTCTGACATGACCTTCTTGTTATGAATCCATGCTGCCTGGGGTCCTGTGCCCCGCTGGCCTTTAGGTACTCAACAGTTCTTTCTTTCAGAAATGATTCCATCATTTTCCCTACCACGGAGGTCAAGTTAACAGGTCTATAGTTTTCTGCCTCTGTCTTGCTCATACATTTGTGAAGAAGAATCACATCCGCCCTCCTCCAGTCTTCTGGTACCACACCATTCTCCCATGATTTGTTAAAAAGGGTAGTCAGTGGTGTCACTAGTTCTCCCCTTAGTTCTTTCAGAATTTTGGGGTTAATTCCTTCAGGCCCCATTGCTTTGTCCACTTTGAGTATTAGGAGTTCCTTCATTATCCTTTCTTCTGTGAATGGACTTGTATCAACCCCCCTGTCCAGAGTTCTGGACACATTCCACCACTGACCCTATACACATTTGTCCTATCTGTGTTACCACTGTATTGCACTGTTGTAGATGTTCTGTGTGTTGCACTGTTTGGTACACATAGTAAGTAAAATGCTGTTCACATATTGTTGCCAGTGTTGTCTCACTCACTTGGCCATCCACGCTAGAGTAGCAATAATGTTATTCCTGTGCTCCTGTGACCTCTGGGTCATTCGAGGGTCTTACCTCGCAAATTTCTCTACTATCCCCTGGACCTCTGGCTCTGGCTTGCTCTTAGGCTGTTCTCAGCTTCAGGCACACGTATTCCACTGTTTAGCACCATGTTGTGTAACATACAACATACTAGGAATATGTGGAATACTTTGCAAGGGCTATACTATAGGGCACTGCCAGACCAGTCTAGGTAACGGAATCGCAACTTTAGCATGCCAAAGACTCTTTTTATAACATTTCCAGTTGCAGCATGTGCCTCATTATGCCGCTCCTCAGCCACTGTTGCTGGATGGAGGATTGGTGTTAGTAGCCAGGATCTCAGGGGATATGCACTGTCCCCTGTGAACACATGACCACATGTTAGCTGCTATTTACTGTGTCATTCACTATGCCTGTTTTCTGCCCTTCTGTTACATTCATCCTGCCCCCTGCCCCCCTCAGTCAGCTGGAACTTGGCACTGTCCCACCATTGTTGTGGGTTGTGTTGTGCCTGCTGATAATACTCACTGACGAGGTGCCCACTGGGTATCAGGCCTTCCTCGAATGACTGACAGAGCCTGGACTGGTGCAAGATGAAGGCATCTTGGGCACTGCCAGAGTACTGTGCAAAGACATTGGTGATGCATCCCATTGTATCGCACATCACCTGGCAGTTGATGGAATGATACCTCTTCCTATTGATGTACACATCCCCACCATCACCAAGTGGTGCACAGATGGCAACCTGGGTGCAGTCAAGGGCACCAAGTACAGCTGGTAGGTGTGCAACCCGGTATAATTGCTGCATGATTTCTCTGCGCTCCCCTGCCATGCTGGGGAATACTATGAATTCAGCAGCATGTGGTAGCAAGGCATCAAGGAACTGGGTCAGGAGGTGTGAGGTGACCAGCTGCAACACCCCAATGGTATCTCCAACTGGTGTCTTCAGGTGAAGCTACCTCTGACTGGAAGCTGCAACACTGGACTTAAGATTTATAAGAAAGCAAATTGTGCTCACAACAGAGGGAGGTGAACCTTACAATTTACAATTCTCTTTGGTTTGAAGCAGATTCCTTAGGAAAGTTAATATTCTTCAGGTGGAGGATACTTCTAACTGAAGGGTGAAATAAGGAACTTAGAACTATCAGAAAAGGCAGTCTTTCAATCAACAGAGGGAGGTGGACCTTGATTTACTTTTGGTTTACTTTTGTTACAATTGTTAAGATGTTCAGTGCAGGAAGAGTTTAAACCCACAGGAACTGAATACTGTTTTCTGTGTCTGTCCTTCTGCACAGCTGATTTGTTTTGGGGCTGACTGCTTTCAGAGCACAAGTCACCAGGCTGTTTTGGGGCTGGGGAGGTTTACCTGTGTCTGACTTGGATGTTTGGATTTTTCTCTGTTTTATTAGTAGGGTATTTTCTCTGTCAGATTGTCATATAGGGCATCTTGCTAACAGGAAGGCACTCATCGCAGTGGTAGGTCAGAGCTTTTAGCTGATTGTTTCATGAGGGCACAGTTTAGGCCCAAATCCTTCCCACCCCTCACCCCACCCACCACTGGAAATAGTTCCTTTATACCTGGGGTTCTGACATCATTTCCTGAAGAGGGCAAGGTGCATATCAGTGTCACATCCTCTCTAGCAAACTGCACTGACAATATAAGCATACACATTATATAATACATATATTTCTATATAAAAAAACAATCACACATGCACACACAAAAAAAAAATTAAAAAAATAAACAAGGTAGACAGACATGTGGGGAGTAGTGCAATCTAATGGCTGTGGGGCAGCAGTCTTCCAGGAGTCTTTCTGAAGGCTGAGATGCTGCCCTGTTTGCAGACAACTATCTTTCCTGAGGGAGGAAGTTGCCCATCTACAGGCCACACTGGACAGTAGTAAGGGAACCTCCCCCACCCAGTGAGCACCAGAACCACCACCACTACCTCAGAGGTTGTGAAGAAAGCACAGCAGTTGGACCACAGTGGGCTCAGGGAGGGTAAGGGTAGAGGAACAAAGGCACACCCAGTCAGTTGTTCCACTCTACAATCCATACACCATTCTGAGGAAGCATAGTTCCCCTATGGATGCACCTGCAGAGGAGGCTAAGGAGGTTGTAGACAACTGTCACAAAGGAGACCCTCAGGAAGGAGTCAGAGGGCACCATAGGGAAAGGAAGCAGCTCCTGGTGGGGGACTCAGTTTTTAGGTGGAAAGAACTGAGGAGCAGGGAAAACTGAAGTAAGGTGCCTGTCTAGTGCCATGGCTTGGAGGGACAGGAAGTGCATCCATAGGATCACGAGAACAGTTGCACGGGAGTCTGAGCTGGACATCATTGTCCACCTAGGGACAAATGACTTGGCTCATCATGAGATTAGAGCAGTGCAGAAGGACTTTGTAAAGTTGGGGAGGGGCCTAAGACAAGTAGCACACACAGTATCCTTCTCAGAGGTGCTGCTTGTCAGTGGCATGGGTGAGGCAAGGGTACTTTGCACCATGCAGTTTAACGAATGGTTGAAAAACTGATGTGGAGCATAGGGGTTTGGCTTCACTGGGGACTGGGGTTCCACCTGGAGGGACACAAGTCTATACTGGCAGGATGGTCTGCATCAGTCCAGGAAGGGAACAAGTCTTTTGAGCAATTGGTTTAAATGCTTCATTGGCAAGCTTTTAAACTAGACAAAGGGGGAGGCACTGATAAGCAACAGGAAAATCCCAGCCTTCCCCTACAAAACAGGGTACTAAATGAGAAAAAGGCCAAGGTAGAAAGGTCAGTGGGGGACGCTGCTACAGAAGGTAAAGCCATCAAAAAATGGAGAGCAGTGAGTACCAATGCCCATAGTCTGGGTAACAAGCTTCCTGAATTAGTGGCCTTGATGGAGGAGGAACATCTGGATATCATGGCAGTCACAGAAACATGGAACACACAGAACCATGACTGGGACGTAAACATACCAGGATACACTATCTACAGGAGGGACAGGGAGGGTAAAAGAGGAGGAGGATTAGCTCTCTACATAAGGGAAGGAATCAAAACAACAGAACAAAAGGGTAAACAGGGAGGTGAAGAAGCTCTGTGGGTCAATTTGGAGGCAGGCAATAGCACCACAATCCGCACAAGGATTGTATACAGACCCCCATCTCAGGGGGAAGAAATGGACAAGGAAATGATAGAAAGTATACTTAGAATGGCAGATAAATGGGAGATATTGCTGATGGGTGATCTGAATATACCAGATGTTAACTGGAGTGCAGTTGCAGCAGCCACTTCTAAGAGTGGGGTTATTCTAGGTGCCCTACAGGGGGCATGCCTTAGACAACTAGTATTGGAACCCACTCGAGAGGGAGCAATCTTAGACCTGGTTCTCTCAAATGGAGATGAAGAGAGGATCACGGACGTAGAAGTGAGTAGCCATCTGGGAACTAGCGACCATCGAACATTATGGTTCACAAAAAACACAGCAATAGAGTCAAGCCATACAAAGGCAAAAGTACTGGACTTCAGGAGGGCTGACTTTGCCAATATGGGTGATTGCCTAAGGAATGCACTAGCAAATGGGCAGGAAGGAGGGGTGGAAGAACAATGGGGAATAATAAAAACTGCCATCACAGAGGTAACAAGCCTTTGTGTGAAGCAAATAAACAAAACAAAACTATGTAAGAAACCACTACAGTTCTCAAAGGAGGTGGCAGTGAAGGTTCAAGAGAAAAAGAAAGCATTCAGAAAGTACAAGGAATCACAAAAGGAGCAGGACAGAGAATTGTATCAGTTAAAGCAAAAGGAAGCTGGGAAGGCAGTCAGAACAGCAAAGGTCCAAACCAAGGAAAAGATAGCCAACTCAGTTAAGAAGGGGGATAAAATCTTTTTTAGGTACATCAGGGAGCGAAGGAAGACTAAGGGAGGGATAGTGAGTCTTAATAAAGGGGAGAGGGTGGGCAGAGGATGACGGTGAAAAGGTAGAGATACTAAACAAATATTTTTGCTCAGTATTTACAAATGAAGAGGGGGAGGTACCTAAAACAAGCAATAGAAACACTCTGGATACAGAAGTTGATACCAGCCCATTTACAGAAGAAAGGGTTCTGAAAGAACTCTTAAAACTGAAGGTGGACAAAGCAATGGGGCCTGATGGGATTCATTCCAGAATTCTAAAAGAACTAAGGGTAGAACTAGTGACACCATTAACTACACTTTTTAACATACCATGGAAGGATGGGGTGGTACCTGAGGACTGGAGGAGGGAAGATGTGATTGCCCTTCACAAAAGTGGGAGCAGGGCAGAAGCAGGAAACTACAGACCTGTTAGTTTAACCTCAGTGATAGGGAAAATTATGGAATCACTTCTGAAGGAAAGAATTGTCAAGTACCAAGAGGGTAGAGGGGCACAGGACCCAAGGCAGCATGGATTCACAGCAGGAAGGTCATGCCAGACGAATCTAATAGATTTCTTTGACTGGGTGACCAAAGTAGTCGATCAGGCAGGGGCTGTGGACATGGCCTACCTAGACTTTAGCAAGGCATTTGACTCAGTCCCACTCAAAAGATTAATATACAAGTTAGCCAGCCTGTGAGTGGGTCCCAAGATGATAGCCTGGGTAAAGAATTGGCTGGAGAATAGGACACAGAGGGTAATAGTAAATGGAGTCCACTCTGAAGAAAGGGGGGTTACTAGTGGAGTACCACAGGATTCTGTATTAGGACTGGTTCTCTTCAATGTTTTTATAAGCAACATTGCAGAGGTACTGGAAGGAAAAGTATGTCTCTTTGCAGATGACACAAAGATCTGCAACAGAGTTGATGTACAAGGTGGGGTGGAAAGGACGAGAAGGCATTTGGCAAGGTTAGAGGAATGGTCAAATGTATGGCAGCTTAGATTCAGTGCTAAGAAGTGCAAGGTAATGCACCTGGGAAACAAAAACCCAGGGGAAGAGTACACAATGGGGGGTGAGATACTAACAACAACAAAAATGGAAAGGGACCTGGGGTTAGTCATATCAGATGACTTAAAGGTGGGCAATCAATGTGAGAGGGCAGCAAGGAGGGCTGGGGGATACTGGGATGCAAAGGGAGAGGCATCACCAGTAGAAAACAGGAAGTTGTTATGTCTCTGTACAGACAGCTGGTGAGACCCTATCTGGAGTACTGTGTGCAGTTCTGGAAACCCAATCTCCACAAGGACATAGACAAGATGGAAGCTGTCCAGAGGAGGGTAACTAAAATGGTGCAGGGTCTGCACCAGAAGACATATGAAAAGAATCTAAAGGAGCTTAATATGTATAGCCTCGAGGAAAGTAGGAGAGGGGGGACATGATAGAAACTTTCAAGTACCTCAAGGGAATCACCAAAGTCCAAGAGGGTAGCATCTTTCAAAAAAAGAGGTGTGCAAGAACAAGGGGGCACAATTTGAAGATAGAGGAGGAGTGGCTCAGAGGTAATTTAAGGAAGTATTTTTTCACAGGGAGGGTTGTGGATGCATGGAACAGTCTTCTGGAGGAGGTTATGGAGTCAAAAACAGTGGTTGAATTCCAGCATGCATGGGACAGTCATAAGGCAATTCTAGGGGGTGGAGGTATAAAGAAGTAGACTGCTGGTTAACTAGGATCTGCAGCTTATCCATTAGGTAGGGGAAATGGGCAGACTGGGTGGGTCAAGTGGTCCTTATCTGCCATCAAATTCTATGTTTCTGTGTTTCTATGTGTGTGGAATGTATTAGTGGATAGAAAGCACAACGCAGCCTTTACCTTCTCATCAACTGTCATGGCATGGGTGTGTCTTGTGTTCGGATGCAGCTGCTCATGCAGGAGTTCACACAGCTGCTGCAGCATGACCCTGTTCATCCTGCACCAGTCCACAAGGTGGTCATCCATGTATGCCTCAAAAGAGACTCTGGGACTATACATCTTGTGTGCAGCATATCTCTCCTTGGCCTGTGGTGTGAGCCAGGGTGGGCTTGGTCCCTCTCCGCATCTTCCAGTACAGCCTCCATCAGCATATTGTTGTTGCTGACCACCATGTTGTCTCCTGCAGTGTCCACATGTCTCTCTCTGTGTTTTGCCCTAGGTTAAGACATGCATTTTGTAGGCGGTAAGTAGCACCGCACTAATGGGTGTGCAAACGTTTCTTGTGCAGCGCTGTACCTTTAAATATCCTGTTACACCTGTATGCAAGTCCCTGCCCTTCATTTTGCCCCTTGCATACATTATCTTTTTGGTCTAGCAGTATTTCCCTTTTGAATATTGCACTACTGCCCAAATCCAGTGCTAACCCATGTAATCCTTTTATGAGCAGTGCAAAGCTTTGAATATCTTGCCCCTTGTGAATAAAGTATGTAGCTTTGGATTTGACCTTCTTATGGATTACCACACTTGCTTTTTGTACAGTATTTTGAATTGCCAATCATTACAAAAAAGAATTAATCAACAATTGAGTTGCTGAGAATGGAAGATGGCAAATGGACATGTACCAACTAAATTAAAACCTGTGGTGAGGCTGACCAGGTGTGCTGCTGAGGGCTGAGGCACTGGATGCCTTACCTCGCACTAGCAACCCATGTTCAGGAATGAGCATGGGTCATCAGGGGTTGACAGGGGAGGAGAAGGATTGAGCATCTATAGGACTGCTCTCCTTCTCTGGGGAGGGTGGTCCACAAGAGTGGGCACCCCCATTAGCCCTCTGGTGGAGGCTGGGGACAGGGTGCCATGCTCTAGCAGAGGGTAGAGTTGGGGCAGACACCTGGAGGGAGCACAGGTAGATATGTGCATTTTCCCTTCCACCAGTGTCATTGCACACCCCCAGCTCCAGGGAAAAAGACACCAGAAAAAAAGGAGGAATCGAATCTGTTTGAGCGGCTTGATAGCCGTTTGACGAACATCAGCTCTGGGGTGCCCGTATCTGGATACGGACAGCGTGGGAGAGTAGGGGGCTCCCCACCACCATGCTGCAGGGGGTAAGCTGCAGGGGACATAAGGCAGACCTTGATTGGAGTGTGGATAGCGGATGGTGAACAGCGCCTGTAGTCCTGACAGGGTTGCCAAGGAACATGGGAGCAGACCAGGTATGCCAGGAGGAGGGAAAAAAAGGAATAGCAAAAAAAAAAAAAAAAAAAAAACTTGTGGTGAAAAAATATCTTTGTCAAACACTAAAGCTAGGTCAATGGAAGGTTTATTTTTTAAACTGCCTAAGAGTCATAAAAATATTGGACAAAATGCTTTCTATTACCAAGTTTGTAGCTTCTGGAACTCGCTACCTCAAAATATCAGGGGCCCAATATTCAAAACTTTGCCTAGGTGCAAAACTGAGTTTGCCCACACAAAGTGGATTTTGCACAGAATTGCAATATTCAAAAGCCCAGTTAGCGCAGGTAAACTTGATTTGTGCCCAGGCAAAGGGCAGGGCAGGGGGCACAATGTAAAAGAGGGGGCAGGGACCTGACTATTGGTGAAGTCCAATATTCAATGAATGTGCACCATGCAATCCTATTTTGCTCTGTCCCCATGTGTGGTGCACATACCGCTAAGTCAAACCCTGACTTACTGCAATGCATCCCTAGCAGTTGGAGAGGTACTGCAGCCCCCTACCAATTGCCTTAACCTTGGTAGTTTAGTGGTGCCTCTCCACTCCCCATTCTCCAATCACCATCCCGTTCATATGAAAATCATTCCCTGGTAGTGTAGCGGTCTCTCCTCTGTTCTCAGATCTCTGTCCTGATAGTAAGCAAATAATTCTCTGGTAGTCCAGTGGTCCTGCTCCCCTTCCCTGTTCTCTGATCACCATCCCAATATTAAAAAACATTCCCTGGTAGTCAAGTGGTCCCTCCTTTCTGCCCCGTTTAGTGATCGCCATCCCAATATTAAAATAATTATTCCCTGATAGTCTAGTGGTCCCTCCCTCCTCCCCTGGTCACTGATCAATGTACTGAGTAAAAGAAAACAATTCCTCCCTGGTAGTTTGGTGGTCGATCTCCCCCACCTGAACACCTGCCCAATAAATATACTGTATATAATTGTCATTGGTGTCCAGTGTACCCCCTGCCCCCACCTTGCTCCCTTGAAAACAATTAAAGTGTCCTGTTTCCCTAGTGGACCACCCACCTGCAAAAAGTGACCTATAAACCTGCTCCCTTCATCCTGAAACCCAGCCAGTGACTGGCACAGCCCTTCTCCCATCACCATGGTCAGCTGCCAACTGAACTGTGAATGAACGCATACAGTGTACATGACGTGCTCATTGGTTGATAGTCTGTCAACCAATAAGCATGTAGTATATACTGTAGTACTAAACTAGTAAAGAGTAAAACAGAAAAAAAGATGAATAATTACACTAACCGTGCAGATGCATAAATTGTTACATTCTTAATGTACGGCTATTTTTGGGGGGGTGGCAGTTAAGGGAGCCACTGTGTTCACCAAAGCCTGCACCTCCAACTACACACTGTGTATGGAGCCCCAGATAAGTGTACACATAAGCAGGGAGTCATGGCTAGGTTACTTCAGGCTTCCCCTTGGGGAAAAAACATTCAGCTGTGTGTTTGCTGCCAGCAGATTGGGAGGGAAGGGTCAAAAAAGAAAGAAATGGTGGGAGCTTCAAAGTGCATACAAAAGGATTCTCACTCCAGAGTAGTTCAGTTCATTTCTTTTATTTTCTCCCCCCTACATTTCGCTATATAAGACCTTGTTCATGGAGATTTATATCTGTTAAAAAATAAAACAAACTTAGTTTTGTTGTTTTTTTACCAAAATAAATTTTTGCACAACATTTTAACTCTTTTTAGCCTCTGTTTTGCTGCTATTTACCACATGAACTGAAGAAAATATTAATCAAGCTACTATTTCTAGCTTTACATTCATTTTACTTGCTGCCTATAACATACAAAATGGACTTTTAGTTATTCTCCAGCTTTATACTTTCTTTTTAAATCTACCTATCACACCACAAAAAAAAATAGTTTCTTTTGTGACTACTGTGCAAACCTGATTCCACTTGCCAGTGCACATACCTTGTGAAGTACAATTAATTTGTCCACCAAACTTTTATTCATTTCAGTAAGCGTACTTTTGGTGGTTGTGTATTTGTAATACACAAGCAATGTGATACGCAATTCATGCTCCTTTTTGGAACTTGTTGCCAATTAATATAACCTCCAAACCAAATAATTCATACAGAAGTGCATATATTGTTTTTTACCTTAAATTAAGTTAAGGAACTGCTTAAAAAGCTTCATTTAAGGTTCCATTTACTGCCCTTACTCCTGTTTCTATAATGGCATTCAAAACCGCTGTTGTTTGCTGCAATGGTTCACTAAAGTATAGCCTTCCCTCTTGAGCCCACTTTAAAAATTCCACCATGGTAATGTATCACCATCTGCACATCCCGTGATGCAAGATTCGTTGCTGTGCAACTGTACATTCTGCCCTGAGTGCAAATGTGGTTTCTCCAAGCAGGATCTACCTGTATGCATTTCACCAGTGTGTGTTTTCAATAGATATTTAATGTTTTACTTCTGGAGGATTATTTGTAACCTGCTACTGGGGTCTGTCAAGGATTCCTCTTCTAATCTAAACCATTACTTCATAGCAGTATACGTTTTATAAAACTCTCTATTAGCTTCTCCAAAGCCATTAGGATGCCAACAAGGGGGGGGACTGAAAGTGTATTAAGGATGATTTTTACTCTGAATACAGTATATGCTGAAGAAATGTCCATTATAATAATGTACATCGATTATTTTAAAATGACAATACAATACATGTACTTATGCTACAAGCATGCCCTTATGCTACAAGCATGTGAGCCCTTACGTACATGGCTGCCATTTACTCTCAATATTCATCCCTATGTTAGGATTCAATGTTTTTAAATAAAAGATCCACTTCATTTCTGCCTGTTCCAATTGTCTTTTGTAAGTCCCTCCTCTGGCAGATGGTTGAACCAACTCCAGACCCTAAAATCTTAAAGAGGCTCCTGCATGGCCTTTTTGGTTAAAGTGCTGGGCCACTGGGGATTGTTCATCTCGAATTCTGATGTCTCCCTTATGAGGTCAACCTTAACTTTTTTGTGCATTAGCCAGCAGGGCAAGTTCATTCACAACTGCACTAGCTTGCAGATTATTGCGCTAGCCCTTAATTATTATGGTACATTTTGATCACTTATGAAGGAAACAATGTAAGCAAAGCCAAGAAATACTCTGATTATTGCACATTTATCCTGCTCCCAGATTGCTTCCAGCTCCCCAGCAGAAAAAAAAAACTGCAATGTCATCACAGTGAGCTACCCCCACTGTTTTGTACCACAGCCTCCTCGCTTCCTCTTTCTGCACCTCCACACCAAACAGAGAAAGGATATCACAACAGCAAATGTTCAAGCAGTCCTAGCTCTGCGCACACAATAGTTGACATCGTCATGCACCTCACCACCACCCACAGGGTAACAAACAGAGTCAGGCAGAGAAAGACACTCTCGGTCCCCACCCTATAGTCAACTAGAGACCTGCACTTTTGAAAGTTTTTGTACAGTCTCAAGTGAGCCAGGAGTACATCTAAGATTTCTTTGGGGTGGGGGCTACACAAAACTAGGGGCATGGGAAATAGAAAGCTATGATATTTTTTTATTTTTAAAAGCATTGATTTTAGTATGCTCTGCCCCAACAATAATAGATTTTTCTTAAACATAGTCCTTTCATCAGCCCAGGGGAAACAGTACACAGGCATAACACTATACTATTTCTGTATAGGATGATCTATGCACCCCAGGAATGCCTATTTCAAGGTTTCAAATTATGTATTATAGCAAGGTTTATTTTTGTACCCTACATGATCCAAAGCTTTGTTTTTAGGCTGAAAGGACATGCTGAGTTGGGTAAGGGTGGAACTGTATGGATGGTGATGGCTGGCATGGTCCATTTAGAAGAGCTGTGGAACCCCTACACATGCCAGTAATGGCAGCTATGGATCTATGGATGGCCACTTCAGAGTCTGGTCTGCAGTGGTGCCCAGGGAAAGAACAGAACTAAGAGATTTGTAGGGGATAGGGAAGTTATGGTGAGGCTGGGATAAAACCCACCACCTGCAGGGCTGATCCTGTATTCCTCTTTGCATTCTGTCACTGAAATGCTGGATATAAACATTCAAAATGTAGAGAAAATCTGCAACAGAGTTAATGCACAGGGTGGGGTGGAAAGGACGAGAAGGCATTTGGAAAGGTTAGAGGAATGGTCAAATGTATGGCAGCTTAGATTCAATGCTAAGAAGTGCAAGGTAATGCACCTGGGAAACAAAAACCCAGGGGAAGAGTACACAATGGGGGGGTGAGATACTAACAACAACAAAAATGGAAAGGGACCTGGGGGTAGTCATATCAGATGACCTAAAGGTGGGAAAGCAATGTGAGAGGGCAGCAAGGAGGGCTGGGGGAATAATGGTATTTAAAGGGAGAAGCATCACCAGTAGAAACAAGAAGTTATTATCCCTCTGTACAGACAGCTGGTGAGACCCCATCTGGAGTACTGCATGCAGTTCTGGAGACCTAATCTCTGCAAAGACATAGACAGGATGGAAGCTGTCCAGAGGAGGGCAACTAAAATGGTGCAGGGTCTACACCGAAAGATATATGAAAAGAGACAAAAGGAGCTTAATATCTATAGCCTTGAGGAAAGGAGGGAGAGGGGGGACATGATAGAAATGTTCAAGTACCTCAAGGGAATCAACAAAGTCCAAGAGGGTAGCATCTTTCAAAAAAAGAGGTGTGCAAGAACAAGGGGGCACAATTTGAAGATGGGGGGCAGCTCAGAGGTAATTTAAGGAAGTATTTTTTCACAGAGAGGGTTGTGGATGCATGGAACGGCCTTCCGGAGCAGGTTTCAGAGTCAAAAACAGTGGTGGAATTCAAGCATGCATGGGACAGTCATAAGGCCATTCTAGGGGGTTGGGGTAGGAAGAAGTAGGCTGCTGGTTAACTAGGATCTGTAGCTTATCCAGTAAGTAGGGAAATGGGCACACTGGGTGGGCCAAGTGGTCCTTATCTGCCATCAAAGTCTATGTTTCTATGTTTCTATGGTCTTAATAATATTGGACAAATTGTTAGACATAGACACATTCAGAAAACTTGAACCTAGTGACTTAGCAACACTCTACCCTTGATCACACCCTGAACACTAGCTGAAAGTCTCAACAGTGGAGTGATAATGACTCACATTGAGTCTTTTGTGAGATCCCTCTCTTGAACTGCCAGATAATTGCAGCTCTTAATGAGCTTTTAATTACACCTGGCCACCTGGAACATTGAGAGAGATTAGCATGAAGACTAGAGAATGCAAAAGTAGAGACATTTTTAACTTCACTAACAGCCATGAAAATCTGCACTAGTCAAGGTGGGCTAGTAGTGAGATAGCTGCACTAGCCCTGGTCAATTTGCATTAGTGTTTGAGCTAGTAAAACAATGTTAAGATCAACCCCTGGATTTCAAGTATTGGACACCATTATAGAAACAGGAACAAGTGCAGTAAATGGGACCTTAAATGAACAGTTTTAAGCAGTTCCTTAACTTAATTTGAAGTAAAAACAAACACTATATGGACTACTATCTGAATTATTTGATTAGGAGGTTATATTAATTGGCAACAAGTTCCAAAAAGGAGCATGAATTGAGTGTCAAATCACTTGAGTATTACAGGTACACAACCACCAAAAGTACGTTTACCGAAATGAATAAAAGCTTGGTGAACAAATGAATTGTACTTCACAAGGTATGTGCACTGGCAAGGGGAATCAGGTTTACACAGTAGTCACAAAAGAAACTGTATTTTTTTAATGGTGTGATATGTAGATTTAATAAGAAAGTATAAAGCTGCAGAATAACTAAAAGTCCTTTTTGCATATTCATAGGCAGCAAGTAAAATGAAAGTAAAGTTGGATATAGAAGTATGATTAAGAATTTCTTCAGATCATGTGATAAATGTCAGCAAAACAGAGGCTAAAAAGAGTTAAAATGTTAAACAAAAATTTATTTTGGTGAAAAACAACAATGCTAAGTTTGTTTATAAATATTTTTAACAGATATAAATCCCCATGAACAAGCCTAACAGAATAAAATGTAGGGGGAAGAAAACAAAAGAAACTTGAACTGAACCACATTGGAGTGAGAATCCATTTGTATGCAGATTGAAGCTCCCACCATTTCTTTCTTTCTTTTTTGATTAAGCAAGCTACCTCTTTGGGAGTAATTTAAGATGACCAGAAGAGTTGGACCATTACCCAGGTATATCTAGTTAATGGGAAAGAAGGGTGCTTGCCAGTAGCCATCAATGTTGCAGACAATGACACTGAGCCCTAGATAGAGTTAGGTAAATACTAAGAGAGAGAACAGCTACTGAAAAATATAAAACTGGATGTTTAAGGGAAATTATGTAACTTATGTTTATGTGGTGGTTGTTAGGATCCCTCCTTACATGCTGTCCTTGCTGGGTTCCCATAAACTGTAATGCTGGCTCTGTATTATTTACTTATTAATGTGCCACAGAACTTTAACCCTTGCCACAGAACCTGACCTAACTGTGCCAGAGAAGTTTAGATTCCCTGCTGCAGAAGTTAGTATACAGTGCGCAGAGTACAGGAGGCTTAGATTATACATACTGTAACTTCTTGACCATGCAAGGTGGGGGGCTGGGGTCATTGTCCATCTGGGGACAAATTACATAGCTGGGGAAAATGTGAGCATAGAACAGGTTCAGGGTGATTTCAGGGAGTTGGGATGGTGCCTTGGGAGGTAGCAGAATCTGTAATATTCTCTGAGGTGCTGTCAGTCCATTGCAGGGTGGATGCTAGGAATCTCCACATCAGTTCAATTGGTGGTTGAAGGGCTGGTGTGAATGAAAGGGTTTTGGCTTCACTGGGAACTCACAGAGAACAATGTAGGCTGGTACAAGGGGGATGGCCTGCATCCATCCAAGGAGGAGGCTGCAGTCATCAGGAACAGTTTTGCAAACATTTAAACTAGCTGGGGGGGGGCAGCAGGGAGCAGGGAGACTCAGGTAGCCTACCCCCTCAAGGTAAAGAAAGTTAGCAGGGAGGCCAGAGAGAAAAAGCTGTTCACAATTACACCTGGACTGGATAAGAGGACCAGGGAGGAGGTAGGGAGACAGGAACAGAAATGCACCAGAACTGTAAAGAGGGAACAGGAAGGCATTGGCAGAGGGGGGGGATCACATGATGCAGAGTGCTGAGTAGTTGCTCCTCCATTAAGCTCCTGCCTCCTGAATACAAAATTGTCATTTATTATCTTTAAATTTCTTCTAACTCCTCTTCATAAGAGTTTTCCCTGTCTCTGAACAGCGTGTGCTCCTGTTTTGGGTTCCTGTGTGGTAAATGGAGGCTTACTTGAAGAAAGCCCCACAGAAACATACCCCCCACCACCACCCCTGAAAAGGCCTCAAAGAAATCCCGAGCCTCGAGTGGCCCAGACAAACTGGAACCTGTGTGTCAAGCCGGGGACCAAGAACCCCTAACACTTAATCGATTCTTAGAGGAATTTAAACCATTCCAGGAAAAGATGAAAGATATGGCAATCGACCAGAAGTCCCTCTCCAGAAAGATAGAGGAAGTTTCCACGACAGTATCGGACAACACTGCCTGAATATTCTCGATTGAGAGAAAGTTGGAAAGCCTGGATTCTGAGCTCCTACTAACGAAACAAAGGTTGTCTCGATGAGAAGCAAAACTCGAGGATCTGGAAAGCCATAGTCGCAGAAATAATGTGGTAATCCTTGGGCTTCCAGAAGGAGAAGAAGGCCAGAATACTGTAATCTTTATCCAGAAGCTGGAAGAAAAATTTGCTGGTCCCCTCTCCCTTTGGCCCAAATTATATCATAGAACGGGCCCACCGATCTTTGTGACCAAAACCCCCACCTTATGCACCCCCTCACCCCATTATTTGCCACTTTCTGAACTATCTGGAAAGGCAGCATTTCCTTCAGAAAGTCAAGAATCTGCAAGAAGTCAGATGGGAGAAGGTGACGCTAAGAGTTGCTCAGGATATCCCTGGTTCGGTTCGATTGAAACGGAAAGCCTTCCACCCAATTGTATCCAAGATTATAGCGGTGGGTTTAAAGTTCAGGATGGGGTACCCAGCGAAATTACAAGTCTGTTTCTCAGAGGTGCTGCCTGTCAATGGCATGGGTGAGATGAGGGTACTTTGCACCATGCAGTTTAATGAATGGTTGAAAAAATGGTGTGGAGCACAGGGGCTTGGCTTCATTGGGGACCGGGGTTCCACCTGGAGGGACACCAACCTAAACTGGCAGGATGGGCTGCATCTGTCCGGGAAGGGAACAAGTCTTTTGATCAATCAGTTTAAATGCTTCATTGGCAGACTTTTAAGCTAGTCAAGGGGGGAGGCACTGATAAGCAGCAGGAAAATCCCAGCCTCTCCCTACAAAACAGGGTACTAAATGAGAAAAAGAGTGAGGTAGAAAGGTCAATGGGGGATGCTGCAACAGAAGGTAAAGCCATCAAAAAATGGAGAGCAATGAGTACCAATGCCCGTAGTCTGAGTAACAAGCTTCCTGAATTAGTGGCCTTGATGGAGGAGGAACATCTGGATATCGTGGCAGTCACAGAAACATGGTACACACAAAACCATGACTGGGACACAAACATACCAGGATACACTATCTACAGGAGGGACAGGGAGGGTAAAAGAGGAGGAGGAGTAGCTCTTTGCATAAGGGAAGGAATCAAATCAACAGAACAAAAGGGAAAACAGGGAGGAAAAGAAGCACTGTGGGTAAATTTGGAGACCAGCAATGGCACCACAATCCGCACAGGGATTGTATGCAGACCCCCTTCTCAGGGGGAGGAAATGGACAAGGACATGGTAGAAAGTATACTTAGAATGGCAGATAAAGGGGAGATATTGCTGATGGGTGATCTGAATATGCCAGATGTTAACTGGAGTGCAGTTGCAGCAGCCACTTCGAAGAGTGGACTTATTCTAGATGCCCCACTGGGGGCATGCCTTAGACAACTAGTATTGGAGCCCACTCGAGAGGGAGCAATCTTAGACCTGGTTATCTCAAATGGAGATGAAGAGAAGATCACAGAAGTAGAAGTGGGTAGCCATCTGGGAACTAGCGACCATCAAACAGTATGGTTCACAATAAACACAGCAATAGAGTCAAGCCATACAAAGGCAAAAGTACTGGACTTTAGGAGGGCTGACTTTGCCAAAATGGGTGAGTGCCTAAGGACTGCACTAGCAAATGGGCAGAAAGGAGGGGTGGAAGAACAGTGGGGAATAATAAAAACTGCCATCACAGAGGTAACAAGCCTTTGTGTGAAGCAAATGAACAAAATGAAACAATGTAAGAAACCACTATGGTTCTCAAAGGAAGTGGCAGTGAAGGTTCAAGAGAAAAAGAAAGCATTCAGGAAGTACAAGGAATCACAAAAGAAGCAGGACAGAGAACTGTATCAGTTAAAGTAAAAGTAAGCTGGGAAGGCAGTCAGAACAGCAAAGGTCCAAACTGAGGAAAAGACAGCCAACTCAGTTAAGAAGGGGGATAAAACCTTTTATAAGTACATCAGGGAGCAAAGGAAGACCAAGGGAGGGATAGTGAGGCTTAATAAAGGGAGGAGGGTGGGCAGAGGGTGACTGTGAAAAGGCAGAGATACTAAACAAATATTTTGCTCAGTATTTACAAATGAAGAGGGGAGGTACCTAAAACAAACAGTAGAAACACTCTGGATAGAAGTCAATATCAGCCCATTTACAGAAGAAAGGGTTCTGAAAGAACTCTTAAAACTGAAGGTGGACAAAGCAATGGGGTCTGATGGGATTCATCCCAGAATTCTAAAAGAATTAAGGGTAGAACTAGTGAGACCACTGACTCCCCTCTTTAACAAATCATGGGAGGATGGAGTGGTACCCGAGGACTGGAGGAGGGCAGATGTGATTCCCCTTCACAAAAGTAGGAGCAAGGCAGAAGCAGAAAACTACAGACCTGTTTGTTTAACCTCAGTGATAGGGAAAATGATGGAATCACTTCTGAAGGAAATAATTGTCGAGTATCTAGAGGCCAGAGGGGCACAGGACCCAAGACAGCATGGATTCACAGCAGGAAGGTTATGCCGGACGAATTTGATAGATTTCTTTGACTGGGTGACTAAAGTAGTAGATCTGGGAGAGGCTGTGGACATGGCCTACCTAGACTTTAGCAAGGCATTTGACAGAGTCCCACACAAAAGATTAACATACAAGTGAGCCAGCCTGGGAGTCGGTCCCAAGATGACAGCCTCTGTAAAGAATTGGCTGGAGAATAGGACACAGAGGGTAATAGTAAATGGAGTCCACTCTGAAGAAAGGGGGGTTACTAGTGGGGTTCTGCAGGGCTCAGTATTAGGACTGGTTCTCTTCAATGTCTTTATAAGCGACATTGCAGAGGGACAGGAAGGAAAAGTATGCCTCTTTGCAGATGACACAAAGATCTGCAACAGAGCTGATGCACAAGGTGGGGTGGAAAGGATGAGAAGGGACTTGGCAAGGTTAGAGGAATGGTCAAATGTATGGCAGCTTAGATTCAATCCTAAGAAGTGCAAGGTAATGCACCTGGGAAACAAAAACCCAGGGGAAGAGTACACAATGGGGGGTGAGATACTAACAACAGCAAAAAATGGAAAGGGACCTGGGGGTAGTCATATCAGATGATCTAAAGGTGGGCAAGCAATGTGAAAGGGCAGCAAGGAGGGCTGGGGGGATACTGGGATGCATAGACAGAGGCATCACCAGTAGAAAACAGGAAGTTATTATCCCTCTGTACAGACAGCTGGTGAGACCCCATCTGGAGTACTGCTTGCAGTTCTGGAGACCCAATCTCTGCAAAGACATAGACAGGATAGAAGCTGTCCAGAGGAGGGCAACTAAAATGGTGCAGGGTCTGCACTGGAAGACATATGAAGAGAGACTTAAGGAGCTCAATATGTATAGCCTCGAGGAAAGGAGGGAGAGGGGGGACATGATAGAAACTTTCAAGTACCTCAAGAGAATCAACAAAGTCCAAGAGGGTAGCATTTTTCAAAAAAAGAGGTGTGCAATAACAAGGGGCACAATTTGAAGATAGAGGCGGTGACTCAGAGGTAATTTATAGTATTTTTTCACAGAGAGGGTTGTGGATGCATGGAACCGCCTTCCGGAGGAGGTTGTGGAGTCAAAAACAGTGGTGGAATTCAAGCATGCATGGGACAGTCATAAGGCAATTCTAGGGGGTGGGGGTAGGAAGAAGTAGGCTGCTGGTTAACTAGGATCTGCAGCTTATCCACTATGTAGGGAAATGGACAGACTGAGTGGACCAAGTGGTCCTTATCTGCTGTCAAATTCTATGTTTCTATGTTTCTTTGTCCCTGTAAATGGGTTTTGGTTCAGTTTCGAGGATCCTGATGCTGCGATACTAAACCTTAAGTCGGCATTGCAAGATCTATTTTGCACCACCTGAGAGGGCCTCCTGATCTTCGGGGCCCATTGGGAACTTCAGAATGAACCATTGTTTGGATTTTGTGTGGACCGTGCTCTTTCTAGAGATGGATTTCACTCGACTTAATGCTCTCTAATAGATCTGGACTTTTAGTAGATGCTCAACTTTATTTTCAACAGGCCCTGGCCTGTTGGTGGGAATAGTGTTGCAGGGAGAGTCCCGGGGTGGGGGCTCCTGTGGGGTTTGTTTTGGACTGCATCTGATATAATATTGTTTTCTTAGTATCCAGGGGGGGCACACAGGACTAGGTCTTGGGTTATGCTTCTTGCTTAGACTTTACATGATGGGAATTTGGATTTTTGGGTTATTCCAGGATTTCAGGGCACCTTGACTGGTGGGCTGGATCTGGTTATGTTCACAAGAGGGCGCGGCTCGCCCATGTAATGCAAGTCCGGTCATTCATCCATGAGAGGGACTGCTTTCCTTTACTAAGTCGCTCTGGTTTTGTAGGGAGGGCTTTTGGAGCTAGGGGTTCGCAACCCCTAGGCAGTTGCTCCCATGGGTTTCCCATCTCTGGATTTTGTTTCACTTCTCATCAGGATCTGTTTTTTCATGTTTGTATCTTGATGATGGGCTCACCCCTCCATGTTATTTCTCGCTTTGGTTCTGGTTCACGAGGTAGTTTCCAATGGGGAATAAACATTTTTCAACTCCCTCCCAGGGCCTGAATGTCATTTTCTCACATTCATATTTATGGCATCTCGTTCTATTCTCTCTCTCGTTCCTTAGTGGATTCACCAGCAGAAGTTTGCAGGCCCTGGAAGTCCGAGACCACTAGTTGACACTAAGCCCTCATTAATCCAGCTTATTGACTGCCTTGTATTTCAAACTATGAGGGTAATCACTTGCAGGGGATATGTTTGGGGTTGCAGGGGGAGGATAAGATCCAGTGCTGTGCTAAGCGTTGCTTGTGACAGTGTGGGTGGCTGGGAGGGGAGGTTTTCATGTTCCTCTTGGGGGTGGGGTGTATTAGTGGGTTTAAATGGGGGCTTCTTGTGGGTGGGTTAGGATGGTGGGTGGGCCTTACAGCAGCAATGAGGGGGTTAGATTACTTGTGTTACACACCCAGAGTGCAAGGATGAATCTTCTACCCTTCCAAGCTTTAAGTAGATGGCTAAGGAGGTGACTTTTGCAACGTGGAACATCAAGGGGATCAGGAAAAAATCTGAACAATACCAGGTTCTCAGACACTTAAGTCTTTTACGTACTCAGGTTACTTTCCTACAGGAATTGCATCTACTAGAAACAGAAGCCTCACAAGTGAGGAGGCAACAAGTGGAGAAGGTGTATGAGGCGCAAGGCTCCTCAAACAGCTGTGGAGTTATGATCATTATTAACAGGGGTATTCCCTTCATCCCAACTCATACTATCAGGGATCCCGAGGGTAGGTTCATTTTAGTTAAAGGTACTCTCTGGTCTATACCTCTGCTATTGGGCAGTATATATGGTCCCAATGCTGACAACCCCACTTATTTCATGAAACTCATAAACTTAATCTTGCCTTTCCTTCGCATAAGAATTCTCCTTGGGGGCGACTTTAACCAAGTTGCAGATTCAAATCTTGACAGGTCGGGAGGCACATCGGGTGGGGATCTCCCCGGGTCAGAGGGCTCTTAGAGAATTACTGGATCAATGCAGGCTCTGTGATGCCTGGCGTATCTTAAATCCTGACTCTAAGGAGTTCACATTTAGGTCTTCGGCACATGGTTCACAGTCCCGTATTGACTACATATATTCAATTCTCAGATTCTTCTGCCCGGGGTTAGGTCCTCATCGATACTGCCTGGCCCTGTCTCCGATCACTCCCTAGTGCCGTGTGATCTCTCAATTCAAGATGTGTCAAAAAGAGAAACACGATGGAAGCTTAATGATCAACTGCTTAAAGATTCTAATTATTGCAATACCATAAAGGAGCACATTGAGGCCTTTTTTCTATCCAACCCTTTAAATAGTGCAAAACCAGATATTATATGGGGGGCCTTCAAGGCTTACATGACAGGAGTTCTAATTGGCCTCTCGGTGGCTAGGAAAAGAACTAGGGAGAGAGAATTACTGTCCTTGTTATCCCAAATTCGGGCTCTGGAATCCAATTTCTTGGTTAACTCCTCGGAGGAGGATAAGGTGAAGCTCCTAGGGTTGAGAGACAAATATTTAGAACTGCTCTGGGAGAAGGCAGAGTTAGATATCATACATGCCAAAGCTAGTTATACTGACCAAGGTGAGAAAGCAGGGCGCCTTTTTGCACTTCGCATCAAACAACAAGAATCAGCAAGATTTATCCCTTCAATTAAGGCTTCTGTAGATGGGTCCCTGAAAACATCTCCCACTGAGATAGTTCAAAAGTTCGCAGCATACTACAGATTGCTTTACGGGGACATGGAGCACCCTCCCAGTCCAATAAGCATGGAGAAGTACCTGATGGACTCACATCTACCCTCCCTCCCAGTACATTACATAACCTCCCTGGTCTCTCCCATAACTCGGGGAAATCTCCAAGGTTATTAGCAGTTTACCCTCGGATAAAACTCCAGAACCTGAAGGATTTTCCTCCCTTTTCTATAAAACATTCCAAACCTTCTATTTCCAATACTTAATAGTTTATTTCAGCACATTTTATCCGGGACAGAGGTTGACTGCCAACTCTTTGAAGCCTTGATAGTGCTCCTTCCTAAGCCAAATAAAGACCCTGAGCTCATCCAGAGCTACAGGCCTATATCCCTCCTAAATAAGGATATCAAGATCCTTTCAAAGATTTTAGATAACAGCTTAGCTCCCTGAGTTAATAGGTATGAATCAGATAGGCTTCATGAAGGGACGCTCTTCAGCTGATCATCTGCGAATGTTATCCCACGTCTTCTCGGCTTCCAGAGATGCTGATTTCCCTGTAGGTTTGATCTCCTTGGATGCTGAGAAGGCATTTTAATGGGTGAATAGGAGTTTTTTCCTGAAGGTATTGAGTGCCTTTAACTTTCCTCCGGTATTCATCTCTTGGCTTGCTGCACTATATAAATCCCCTATAGCAAGAATCTCGGCTAACAGGGCCTTCTCAAACTACTTCTCACTCCATTCAGGTACTAGGCAGGGTTGCCCCCTGTTGCCTCTCTTGTTTAACCTATATCTGGAACCCCTCATCCAAAACATTCTCCAAAATACATCTATACAAAGTCTCAGAGTTGGGCATCATGAGATTAAACTCACTGCATATGCAGATGATCTGCTGATATATCTCTCCCATCTGGTTTCTTCAGAGCCACCCTTACTGAATGAAATAGCTAGGTTCAGTGTGCTATCCAATTATAAGTTGAATGCTAGCAAATCCTTATTTTTCCCATTAAATCACAAGGTATTTAAGGGTGACATTTGCCCCCTAGGTATAGGCTGGACTCCTAGAGTAATTAAATATCCAGGCATAAAGCTATCCCGCAACCCCTTAAGATGGGTCAAAGATCATCTAGATTCTCTGTCACAAGTTATCATGCAAGACCTTGACAGATGGGCTAAACTTCCCCTATCATTATGGGGCAGGATTAACATTATTAAGATGAATGTATTTCCTAGAATTTACTACCGCCTATCCCTTCTCAACTCCTTTATCCCCATGCACTGGTTTAAGAAACTGTACAGCATATTTACCAGATTTATATGGGCAGATAAACATCCTCGGTTGCCCTATCATAAGCTAGCTGCCCCAGAATCTGAGGGGGGGGTGAAGATTCCCCATATGGCACTATACTACTAGGCCAGTCATCTAGCATATTGTTTTAGATGGATCTCTCCAGACCCTGAAATGGCACAACCAGTGTGGCTTAAGATTGAGTTAGATGCAATTAAATCTAAACGCCTGGTTCCCTCAAACTTATTTTACCTCAAGTTGTTGCATGTAAAGATGACCAACTGAGCCACAATAAGTACCTCTTTAAAAGTTTATATACAGTTATGTTTATTTCTTCATTATTCCCCTCAGACCGACTTAGCTCAGTCTATCTGGAATTCCCCATCTTTCACTCTTAGTGGAAGGCGGATTCCTCCTCACTGGTTGCCCCAACTAGGCAATGGAAAACTGCTTTCCCTGGTAGATGGGGAAGGGCACTGGTTGTTCTCACATGGAATTATTGACAACTTTCCTATTCCAGGCTCATCTCATTTTAAAGTTATGCAGTTAAGACACCTCCTCACTGTAGCCCTGGGGAGTCTTCCCCCCTCTCAGAAGGTATCAGCATTGATTCCTGAAATCTCCCTATTGTCTGGATCTTCAGGCATAGTATCCAAGCTATACAGGGTGCTGTACTATAAAAAAATACAGGGACACCTTTGGACCTGCTAGTCTCTGGAACTCACTCCTCCCTCAATACCAGTTGGACTGGCAATCCCTATGGAGATCCTGTCATAAGTATGCTTCCCAAGATAGGCTATGTCTCATGCAATACCACATTCTACATAACATGTATTTTACCCCTACCAAATAAAAAAAATGGGGCTTCTCAAACTCTAGTACATGTACTAAGTGTCTGCAAGAAGAGGGTACTCTCTTGCACATGTTCTGGTCCTGTCCCAAAGTTTCTTTCTTAGGGAATTCAATTAAGATGTCCCTTGATCCCCTACTGGACCTACAGGAGTATTTCACTTCAGAGGTGTGTCTTCTAGGGGACATGTCCCTGGTCAGTGCTAGAACTAGGAAGTACCATATTTCTATGGTTGCGCTCTCAGTGAAGAAACTTATACTACATCATTGGAAAGAACAATCGGCTCCTTCCTTCCAGGATTGGCTACATGAAATCACTGCTAACCTTTGAACAGAGAAGGCAATTGTAAGTCTTCATAACAGACTAGAAGCATACAGTAGGATATGGGATCCCCTTCACACTTTACTTTTGTTACCGCACTGATCTTGTATCACACTCTGGTTTACCCATATGTACCATTATTTTATGCACTGCACATCAGGGTGATCAATTGTGTTATTGCTGTAAGGGGGGACAGGGTAGGATGGGTGGGTTGGATTCCAATTGCTGTAACTGCCTTTTATGATGGAAATGTATTAATAAAGCTTAAATTGTAAAAAAAAAAAAAGAAGTACAAGGGGGCAGACAGCAAAGCATGGTCAGCCGTTTCATCAAGTGCAAGTAGTCTGGGAAATAAAATCCCAGCCCTGATGGCAGTGATGGCACGAGGTAAACCTGGATGTGGTGACAATAACGGAGATGTTGTACACAAGAATCCATGGCTGGTAGGTGAACATACCACGGTATGTTCTGTATAGGAGGGATAGGGAGGGAAAAAAAGGGGAGCACTTTACATCACAGAAGGTATTAAACTGACTGAGGTTCAGGGAAGGAAGGAAGGGGGAGACCGAGGTTCTGTGGGTCACCCTTGAGTCAGGCAATGGCACAGCAATCCACATGGGTGTGATCTACAAGCCTCCAGCACAGGGAGAGGGGTTAGATAGTAGATTAGTGGAGGAAACACAGGGGATGGCAGTTAAGGGGGAGGTACTACAGCTAGGTGATTTTAACATGCTGGATGTGGACTGGTCCATCCTGGCAGCAGCCTCAGCCAGGAACCAAGACATCATAGAAGCTCTGCAGGGGGCAGGACTCAGACTGTTTCTACAGGAGCAAAGCAGGAACAAGGCAATTCTAGACCTTGTACTGACCAACGGAGGCAGGATTTCAGATGTTTGGGTAGATGGTCACCTAGGGTCCAGTGACCATCATATGGTTTGGTTTAACATTGGTACAACAACACAGTCTAGTCACAAAAAGACAAAGGTCCTGGACTTCAAGAGCGTGGATTTTGAATAGATGGGGAAGGAGATCAAAGAATGCCTTGCATGAATGGTGGCAGGAGGGAGGTTGGGAAACAATGGGCACACCCAACAGGAGCCATAGTGGAAGTGACAAATCATTGTATTAGGCTGAGGAAAAAGGGATAAAGGAGGAAACCATTATGGTTCTCAAGGTAGGTGGCAGAGAAAGTTAGGGACAAAAAGGTTGCTTTCAAAAAAATACAAGAAGTTACAGAGGGATGAGGATAGGGCGCTGTACCTAGAGAAGCAGAAGGAGGTAGGAAATGTGGTAAGGAGTACAAAGTTAAAAATGGAGGCACAGTTGATAAAGAAAGGGGACAAAATGTTCTATAGTTACATCAGTGATAAGAGGAAGTCCAGGGGAGGAATTTAAAGAGCTCTATGTGATAAAGGCAAGTCTGAAAGATTTCCTATCACATAGAGCGAATGAACTAGAGCCCATAGTAAAAAGGGCAACGGATATTGTGCCAACCATCGTAAATAGTGATGGTCGCTACAATACTGACCAAAACCACACAAATATTATATTTTTATGCAGGAGGCTGTGCCCCCTGTGACCCCCTTGTGGGGGCACCCCCCCGCATCCCCCAAACTAAAATAATCAGCTCCAAGAGGGATGCGGACCACAAGGCAAGTTATTTGATTTTAAACAAAAAAAAAAGATTTTTGCCTATAGCCAGGCCCAAACCCGGGTCTGCTTGCATTGCAAGTGGTGGTATACACCACCATGCTATGCAAGCAGCTCGGCAGGATCTGGCAACAAAGGATGCTATATCCTGTAATAGTGAGTATAGCTCCTTGCTATACTCATTATACAGGATATAGTGACCTATTGTACCACTCGCTGTCTTGTAGAGCGCTTTTATTGAGTCACTCAAAAGTGCAGCACTCAATAATCAGCATTCTACATGGGTGTTACCATTTAAAGACTCAGAGGAGAGGATGGGGAGTGTGCAGAGGAGCACCTAGAAAAGGTATCTATACTGAATGAATACTTATTGTTATTTATTCTTTCATTCTTTCATTCATTCATTCATTCATTCATTTATTCATTCAAGCGTTTCACCAGGTAGGCATACTGAGCAGTATTGTTCATTTCCAGATGTGTCCTGTGGGGAACGGAAGTGGGAGAGTACAAGTACAAAATCACATGAATTCATTGAGAGTATGTGATAAGTCACAATGTACAAGCAGACATTACATTCCATCAATATTATTTTAAAAATTTATAAAATACTTATTTCATAGATACACTGGTAGAACATAAACAAGACCATAAATACACAGGGAGAGAAACAGAGGAAGAGGAGGGAAAAGGTCCACAACTGGACAATAGAAACATTGAGGGGAGGGAGGTTAACACCAGTCCATTTTTTAAGGAGAGTGTCCTGGAGAAACTCAGAAAAATAAGGATGGACAAATCGATGGGACTTGATACACCCCAAGTTACTAAAGGAACTTCAGAAGGAGCTTACAGTGCCACTAGCAGCCCCAGTTAGTGAGTTACTCAACAGAGGAGAGATTCTGTAAGACTGGAGGAGGGCACATGTAGTTCCTCTCCACAAGAGAGGAAGTGGGTAACTATAGGCTGGTCAGCCTCACCTCAGAGGTGGGCAAGAGCATGGAAGTGCTGCTTAAGGAAAGGACTGTGGAACTCCTGGAATCCAGTGGAGCACAGGATCCAAGGCAGCACAGATTCACAGCAGGAAGGTCATGTCAAACAAATCTGATAGACTTTTTTGATTAGGTGATGAAAGAGGTGGATCAGGGATGAGCAGCGGAGATAACCTACCTAGATTTCAAAAAGGTCTTCAACACCATTCTACATAGAAGGCTGGTAAGAAAGTTAGGCAGTCTGGGAATGGGTCAGAAAGTGGAAAACTGGGTTAGAAATTGGTTGAGGGACAGGAAGCAAAGGGTGATAGTAAATGGAATGAAATCCAAAGAGAGGGGAGTGTCCAGTGGGGTGCTTTAGAGATCAGTCTTGGGGTCAGTCCTTTTTAAAGTCTTCAATAGTGACATTTCAGAAGGACTGGAGGGGAAGGTTTTCTATTTCAGATGACACAAATATCTGCAATAGGGTAGAAACATGGAAACATAGAACATAGAAACATAGAATTTGATGGCAGATAAGGACCACATGGCCCACATAGTTTGCCCATTTCCCTACCTAATGGATAAGCTGCAGATCCTAGTTAACCAACAGCCTATTTCCTCCTACTCCCCACTAGAATTGCCTTATGTCTGTCCCATGCATTCTTGAATTCCCCACTGTTTTTGACCCCACCACCTCCTCAGGAAGGCCGTTCCATGTATCTACAACCATCTCCGTGAAAAAAATACTTCCTCACATTACTTCTGACCCATCCCCCATGTCTTCAAATTGTGTCCCCATGTTCTTCACATCCTTTTTTCTGAAAGATGCTAGTCTCTTGATCTTTGTTGATTCCCTTGAGATACTTGAAAGTTTCTATCATGTCCCCCCTTTCCTTCCTTTCCTCGATGGTATACATATTATGATCCATAAATCTCTCTTCGGATGTCTTCTGGTGCAGACCGTGCACCATTTTACTTGCTCTCTTTTGGACAGCCTCCATCCTGTCTATGTCCTTGCAGAGATGGGGTCTCTAGAACTGCACACAGTACTCCTGCTGGGATCTCATCAACTCTTTGTACAGATGGATAACAACTTATTGTTTTCTACTGGTGATGCCTCTCCCTATGCATCACAGTATCCCACCAGCCCTCCTCACTTCCTTCTCACATTGATTGCCCACCTTTAAGTCATCTGATATGACTACCCCAGGTCCCTTTACATTTTTGTTGTTTTTAGTGTATCACCCCCCCCCCCATTGTGTACTCTTCCCTGGGTTTTTGTTTTCCAGGTGTATTACTTTGTACTTCTTTGCATTGAATCTAAGCTGCCATACATTTGACCATTCCTCCCACCTTGCCAAGTCCCTTCTCATCCTTTCTACCCCACCTTCTATATCAACCCTGTTGCAGATCTTTCTCTGCAATGTCACTTATAAAGACATTAAAGAGGACTAGTCCCAGTATTGAACCCTGTGGTGCTCCGCTAGTAACCCCCTTTCTTCAGCGTGGACTCAGTTTACTATTATCCTCTGCATCCTGTTGTCCAGCCAGTTTTTTTACCCAGGCTACCACCTTGGGACCCACTCCAAGGCTGGATAACTTGTATATTAATATTTTGTGTGGGGCTGTGTCAAATGCCTTCCTAAAGTCTAGGTGGGCCATATCCACAGCCCCTCCCTGGTCTACTACTTTGGTCACCCAGTCAAAGAAATCTATTAGATTCATCTGACATGACCTTCCTGCTGTGAATCCATGCCACCTAGACACTCCAGAGGGGGTCAAAAGAATGAGGAGGGACCTAGGTAAACTGGAAAGATGGGCTTAAGTGTAGCAAATGATATTCAATGCTAAGAAGTGCAAAATCTTGCACCTGGGGTTCAAAAACCCCATGGAGAGTAACAGGATGAGGGGTGAGTTGATGACTGTTACCAGGGAAGAAAGGGATTTGGGGATAATCATCTCAGATGACCTAAAGGTAGCCAAACAATATACCGAGACTGTGGGGAGGCAAGTGGCATGCTGGGGTGCATGGGGGGGTATCATTAGCAGTGGAAATGAGGTGGTGATGCCACTGTACAAAACGCTAGTGAGACTACATGTGGAGTATGGGGTACAATTCTGGAGACTGCATGTTAGAAAGGACATTGGGTGGAGACAGTCCAGAGAAGGGCAACAAAGATGATTCGGGGCTTGCACCTGAGAACATATGAGGAGAGACTGTGGGACTCTAATATGTACACACTGGAGGAGAGGTGGGAGAAGGGAGATATGACTGAAACATATAAGTATCATAAGGGCTTGAACAAAGTACAGGTGGCCAACATCTTTCAGTATAGGAGCTGAACCAGGACAAGGGGTATGATATGTAATTACAGGGGGTGCAGGATAAAGGGGAATATGAGGATGTTTTTCTTCATGGAAAGGGTGGTGGATACATGGAACAGCCTGCCACAGGAGGTACTGGGTGCTAGCACAGTGGAAGGCTTCAAACATGCATGGGACTGGCATAAGGGAATGCTAGAGGTGAGTAAGAGGTGATAGCTAATGGCCAAGCAGGGTCAGCGGCCGCTGATACATGCAGGGAATTTGGGCAGACTAGGTGAGCCTAGAGGTCTTTATTTGCCATCAAATACTATGTTACTATTTTCTGGTATAGGAAAACATTGAAATAAAATCTTTCATGTTAACTCTTTTTACTACCTGGAGCACTTTTTGAAGTTCGAGCTTTCCATTGCTTAACCTCGATACAAAATGGCCACCCAGGCATAATTGAGTTTAAAAAAAACATTACTTATGAACAGTGTTCTGTGTGTTAGAGAGGTGGGTCACTGAGTTAGCATGTTATTGAACTACTATTGGTCTCCCAAATCAAGACTCAGGGGCCAGAAGAGGCCCTCTCATGATTAATGGTCCCTTGGTGGTATTGGGACAGATGAGATGGGAGGGCTTACTGAAATGCCAATTTTGGATCATTGACACAGAAATACAGTCCAGTAGAATCATCCCAATCCCTATGACCCATGCACTGCTGTGCTGGTGAACTGCATCCTGGAGCAACCTTAGAAATACACGTCAGGAAGCAGTTCATATTGAATCAGCTGTCATGCAGTAGTGCACCTTGGCTATAGGTGGGATAGCTGCTGTGTTCTGGCATCCCAGTGACCCATGGTAGTTATGCTAGGGAGCTGGTTGCTTTCTTAGGGGCACACTGTGTATGTGCAATGCCAGCAAATGGATATGCATACAGTATATTTAGGGAGCAGGGAGGATTGTGGGAGAAAATTAGGGTTAAAATGCCAGTTCCCAACTGGATGATGGCTGCTGGCATACTTGTGCCCTACACAGTGCAGCTCAGTGTCAGCTACTGGATCCTGATCTGGCCAGGGGGAGGACACCAATCATTTGCATTCCTATGGAAGGTGAGCCATAAGGAACAGTGGTGAGTTAGTGGTCAAAAGTGTTGGGTGTTTGGAGATAAAATAAAAAAGGAAGCAGCACAAGGTGTGTTTCTGCAAGAAAAGTTTACTTTAGTGCCACAGTAACTCGAAGATGGACAAGCAGAAATGAAATACAAAGCGGTACTACAGACAGCCTAGTAGATGCCCAGCGCTTCGACCCTTACTGAGTCTTCTTCAGGTGGTGGTGCTAGTGAGAAGTTACATATCTTAAATAACACGTCATAAATATTAAATAATGTAGTCATTATTACTGGGTTTTTTTTCTAGATCTCTCTTTCAGGTTTGGACCTGACCTGTCCAGAATTGTTGCTTTGAATTTACCCTATTTATTTTTGCATCTGTCTTAGTTATTAGGGAATTCCATTAGGATACCTTGATATGTGGACAGGTCTTGTACCTTTAATTTTTGTGCTCCCTTTATGTATTTAATCTTGCATAGGTTTCTGTTTTTTGGCACTCATTTATAGCTGCCTTGTTTAACAATAAATGTAGATATCTAAATGAATTTAATATGTTTATAAATATGCAGCTTAAATATTTTTAGAGAGCAGTTCAAGTTTTGTTATGCACTTTTGTGGTGATTTAATACTTTTTGCAAATTGATCTAATGAAATGTGTTGGATTCTGATTGGTCTTCACCTCATTTAATATTTCTGACATGTTATTTAAGAAGTGTAACTTCTCACTAGTGCTACCCCCGATGAAGACTCATTAAGGGTCAAAGCACTGGGCATCAACTAGTCTGTCTGTAGTACTGCTGTTAGAGTTACCACCTGTCCTGATTTTCTCAGGGCAGTCCTGATTTGGGCAGCTGTGTCCTGCAAAAAAACATAAAAAATACTACATGCCCTGACATTATAGCAGAAATTGTTTTCTGACTTTACTCTAAATGTTGCAAAAACCTACAGTATAATATAATATTTAAAATATCTTAAAATGATAACAAACATTAGAAACAACTAAGAAACAAAAAATCACAGTCTTAATTCTGATTCTTTAGAGAAAACAAGTCTGTTGCATTGGTCGAGGTAACATTGCCTTGGAAAAATCATGCTTCAGTGAGAAATGTCCCACTTTGGGCTTTTTAAAAGGTGATAACCCTAACTGCTGTGTCTTTTATTCCTGCTTGTCCACCTTGGAGTTACTGTGGCACTAAAGTAAAAGTGTTTTTTGCAGAAGCACACCTTGTGCTGCTTCCTTTTTATGTTTACTGGCATGCATGTGCAAGAAACATAGTGCCACCATACCAGAATTCATAGGTGTGCCTCTCTACTTCCAATGCTCTGCTGCCTTTTGCAGGTGCAGCCCCACCACGCCAATGAAAGTAAGAGCTGTCAATGATAGCTTTTGCAAATGCAGCGGTGTACAGTTTAAAGGAAGAACTGCAGCATGTAGGCAATTTGCATGCTGCCGCCGTCAGCACTATGCAAAGTGCCTACACGTCAGCACTGCAGTGCAAGAGCTGTCATAGACAGCTAGCTCCCCCCCCAACAAGCAGCATGCTAGGAGCCCTCCCCAGTGTGCTCACATGCTCCTCCCCCACACACACACAGTAGAAACACAGAAACATAGAAGTTGACGGCAGATAAGGACCACAAGGCCCATCCAGTCTGCCCATTTCTTTTTCTACCTAATGAATGTGCCATTGGCCTTTGCTCTGTCAATGGCCCCTCTATTCATACTCATCTGTATTGCTCCCTTATGCCCATCCCATGCCTGTTTGAAGCCCTGCACTGTAGTCATATCCACCACTTCCTGAGGTAGGCTGTTCCATGTATCCACCACCCTTTCTGTGCTTCACACTGTACAATATGCTGTATACCCTAAACCTGTCAAAGCTCTTGTTCTGTCCTTATAACCATACAGTAACTCTCAACCTTTTATCACTGAAATAAGGGATGCAGCCAATCAAAATGAGGGACAGTTAGGAACACTGACCCTCATAATCAGGGACACATCTTCAACCATGGACATACAAACTCAGAACACTGTATAAACCATTATGTTTAGTTGTACAAGACTTTTTTTTAATTATCAGCTTGAAATATTATGCATTTCTGCTGTAAAGTCTGAATTTACAGTACATACTCTCTATGGGCAGCACCTTTTCCATGATCAGTGACAATTAGGAGGTAGTTTGCTCTTTTGTGGTCCTGCACAACTGATCCATAGACTGGACCCTACTGATATAAAACAAAAGAAGAAAAACCTCCTTCCTCTCTCAGCTTGATGGGTTGATGTGTGGTTATTTTGTTAGCACACAATATTGTGGGTCTGATTGCAACAAATGCTGCTGTCACAGACTTATAGAATGGAATAATGTTCCCAAGTTGTCCCTTGCAATCAGGTATATGTATGTATATATCTATATCTGTCTCTCTCTCTCTCTCTCTCTCTCTCTCTATATATATATATATATATATATATATAAATATATACATATAAATAAATAAATATATATATATATATATATATATATATATATATATATATATATATATATATACACACACATATATATATATATATATGCATATTTTCATGACAAAAAACTCAGCTCAATGCATCAGTTAGGGTTGTTCCGCAGTGACAAAAATGAGGAAATTCGGTGTTATTGTTGCCACCCCTTGCACCCCACGCCACCTCATCCCCACCAACAGGCACCAGGGTGTGCGCCGGGGTCACCAGTCCCAACTCCCACCCCATTCCATGTGTAAATAAGCTTAGGTGGTGCAGTGTAGGAGAATGGGGTGACAGCCAGGACCGATGACCCCAACGCACACCCCAACGCCCTCCATTGGGGACGGGGTTGGCGTGGGGCGCCAGGGGCGGCACCAAATTTCCCCACTTTTGTCCCTGTGGAACAAACCCAATCGATGCAACAAACAGACTTCCCTGCCATGAATTTCCCTTCTTTTTGAGAATGTGCACTATAGTGAATGGAATGTGGTGGTGGAAGCGCAGGGCCCTTCAGGCCCCCTCGCTCCCACCATGTGATTTTTTGTCACTTTGCTGTGCAAAACCTTTGTGACTGACTGAAATGAAAAATAATTGAAGACATGTACCATGGCACACCGTGTGTCCAGAATTGTGTGTACATCTGTTGAACTGGTGCACAGCACCATAAGCAAACAATGTAACATACACAGTTCAGCAGCCATAAGTGGCAGTAACCCGAAAATTGGCACAGTGAAAGATGAATTATAAATCTTTGTATAGTCCAAATTCCAGGTAAATCGCATAGATAATTCAGAAGTTATTGAAGCTTAAGGAACCACATTTTCATTCATCGGATGACTGATGGGGGGGTGCCCAATACCCCACTGACTGTGCTGCGCTCTCCCACCAACAGGGTTGTAGGTGCCATGCTGGGAGCCCACCCTAGCATAGCAAAAATCTCTATGACCAACGGGGGTGCCGAATCCCCCTTCAGTTCCATGGTCCCCTCAAACAGCCTTCAAGGTGCCATGCTAGGAACCCACCCCAGTGTGGCAAATGTCCATCTGTGCCCCCCTAACATACTTCCAGGTACCACCCTAGGAGCCCACCGTAGCATAGCAAACTTCTCTATGGCCAATGGGGTTGCCCAATCCCCTGTTGGCTCTGCTGGCACCCCCCCAAAGAAATACTTCCAGCTGCAATGCTGGGAGCCCACCCCAGTGTGGCAAATGTCCCACATCATTTTCCTAAAAGTAAAAATCAAACCTACAAAGAAAAAACTGTCCCTTGCTGACTGTCTTTACTTCCACCCCCACCTGCACCGACCCACTGCGCACCCTGCCTCCACACACCACCAGCTCACCCCATAAAAACCTCTGGAGCTGGTGCAATGATCTTCAGTGGACCGGGAATATGTCTGTACTCTTCAAATCTGATGGTGAACTGCAGAAATGCTGGTAAGCTGTGTAATGGAATAAATAGTTTTTTTTCAACTTTGATGCATATCTCAGGTGTTTTTTGGAATTTTGGCACCACATTTTCAACATGGGATTTTTGGGATCCCTCCTCATGAATTCTGTCACAGTCATGGTGTTATTAGGCCCTGTGTTCATGAGGTGGGCTCTCAAAAAGTCTATGTTGAAAATTTGGGGAAAAAATTCCCAAAAATGACTGTTTTATGAGCATAGGTTGCGCAGTTCCTATGCACGTTCGTAAGTTCGTGAATTTTTAATATTTGCACTCCAGATTTTCAACATTGCCATTTTACTGCACCCCCTTATGAGCAGTATAGCTGTCATTTTTCACATCTCACCCAAAATGTGTTTCCGCACATGTAGCACACAATGGCGCAGTCGGTGTGCAAAATCAATGTTTGGGACAGATTAAGAAAATCACAGTGACATTGTTCATGAACAGAGGTCTTAAAATGGCTATGTTGAAAATTTGACTAAAAAATTCCCAAACATGTCTTTTTATTTTACGGGTGTGCGTTTTCTCAGTTCCTACGAACCCTCGTAAGTTTACCAATTTTTAATATTTTCAGTCCAGATTTTCAACATTGTCATTTTACCACACCTCCTTATGGACAGTACAGCTATCATTCTTCACATCTCCCCTAAAATGTGTTTCCATGCATGTAGCGCACAATGGCACAGTCGGTGTGCGAAATCAATGTTTGGGACAGATTAAGAAAATTATAGTAACACTGTTCATGAACAGAGGTCTTAAAATGGTTATGTTGAAAATGTGGTGATGAAAGTCCATAAAATGACTGTGTTATGAGCGAGCATTGCACAGTTTCCACGCACCCTCATAGGTTCATGAATTTGTAATATTTTCAGTCCAGATTTTTACCACTGGCATTTTTCCACACTTCCTTATTAACAGTACAGCTATAATTTTTTACAATACGGCTGAAATGTGTTTTCACACTTTTTGCACAGATATGCGTGGTCGCTGTGGGAAATCACTGTTTGAGACAGATTAAGAAAATTACAGTGATACTGTTCATGAGTAGAGGTCCCAAAATGCCTGTGTTGACAATCTGCTGTAAAAAAATCCCCAAATTAATAACATTAAGGGTGTGCATTGCACACTTTCTACACACACTTGTGACTTCACCAGTTTTTTTTACTGTTTTCACTGCAGATTTTCAACATTGCTGTTTTTTACACCGCTCCATGAACAGTACAGCTGTCATTTTTCACATCCTGTTCGAAATGTGTTTTCGCACCTGTGGTACCAAATGCCGTAGTCACTGTGCAAAATCAGCTTTTGGCTACCGAACTGATATTGCCACTGTTCATAATGTGGGGGTCACAAAAAACCTGTGTTGAAAATCTGGAGTGAAAATACCAATGAATGACTGAGGTGTTAGGATTTCTGACCATAACACCCCACCCTGTAGAGTCTGACTGTCATCAGGGGTGTGACTTGGGATTTTCGCCTGTAATGCTCATACCAGTCCATGCCCATCCGCACCCTGCAGCCAATGAGAGGCATCAAGGTGTGCCTTGGACTCTTCCACCCCAGTGTTCACCCCATTCTCCTCTACTACACCCATCTCACCATATTTCCTGATGGAATGGGGTGCGCATGAGGGGCCAAAGTCCCAAGGCACACCATGACACTTGTCAGTGTCTGCAGGGTAGGGTGTGGTGAAATGGCATGCCCGTTATGCCTGATGACCCAAAGGCACACCCTAACAATGCCAATGCCAGCAAGCAAACATTCAGCATTGACAAATGCTTGTTAGCTTTATGTTTGTGTCAGGCTGGTCGCCTTGTCTTAGCAAACACTGACCCTATTGAGTTGCATCACTTTATTTTCACTTTGGACTTCCTGGTTGCAGATAAAAGACTGAAGGGTAGCTGTAGAACTGTAGGGGGAATAATAGAAATGGAAAAAAAAGTGTTTTTTAAACATTTTCTGAATTTTGTTTTCGCTTTGGAGACCTTAATGATTGTCTAGTTCAGTTCTAGCCACATCACTGTTCTATTCACATCCACTTTCATTTTATATCTTTAATCACATTATAAACATTTCATGTCTTTGTCAACAAACCCATAACTTCCTTTGCCTGAAAAGGCTTCTGAAAATAATAATGGAAATGAGACAATATTCTTGTTAAACAAACCCGTTCATAATAGTGTGTTTATTTTTAGTCATTGCACTGCAAAAAGGGCATTTTAGGAATTAAAAGTGCATCGGAAAAAGTAATTAAGCCAATCCCTGGATTACAAGGTATGAGTTTTGAGGTCATGTTTAAAGAAAATTAATCTCCATAGTCTGATGAATGCAGTTAGGGCAAATCTCAGTGGAGCATGCAAAATCTTAAATTAAGTAGATAATGTCAGCCCAAGCTATTGTTCAAAATGTTGTACAAAGGATAGTACTGGGGGGCATAAACTGCAAACTGAAGAATAAATAACTAAGAACAGATGTTAGGAAACATTCCTTCATTCAGAGAGTAATACATGTGTGGAATGAGCTATAAGGAAGGGATTGTTGAAGTAAAGACACTGAGCTCATTTTTGATGATTACCTACCACCCCAGAGGCATTGGTGTATAACTTAGATTACAAGCAAAAATGGACTGTGTGGTCCTTTCTTGCTCCCATTAATTCTTGTGTTCTTGTGTTTCCATGGTTGTACAGAAAATGCACTTAGAGGAAAGTGTGCAGTCAAACTGAAAACTCAGTATGTAAATCGACCTAACCAAACTCCTTAGAGGACTGAAGAGTGGATAGGATTCAATTATAAGAATGCTTGTCCAGTGTCCATATGATGATGATTTACTCACCATGGGGCCTATGCACAAAAAAACTAAATACCTATGAGCCACATATCAGAGGAACATAGGCAGCTCTACATACTGAAAGCCATACATTGGGGGGTCTTGTGGACCCATGTGACATGCACTGAAGGGGTGTGTGCCCCTTCCACACTTGATCCTTTGGCTTTTCTTGCTGCTATGCTCACAGATGGTCCAACAGAGCGTCAGGGGACATGACCATACTCCATGCCATTCATGAAGACACAGAGAGCCAGGAGAGGAGGGCACAGGCTATGTGGTGAGGGACCCAGCCATAGCCGCTGCACACCACTATGATGAGCATCTGCTGGCCACAGTGGGCAAAACAATAGTACCTACCATTCTGCCCCAACCCTCCAGTCAGGTGGAAAGGGCTGGGGGGGTGTTCATTTGGGCACTTGCCTGATAATTGTATATTGTAGGACTCACACTAATCCCCTGCTTCGATTGGAGCAGGAGATTCATTGCAGGACCAGGATGGGCATCTGATTGGATAACTGCCTATGCTCACTGATTTGCCACTGTGCACCAGCACGCTGGGGAGTGGGACCACAGACAGGTGCCCTGCAGGTGCCAGCTATAGAGAATGCCATGCCTGGCATGCCTGTCCAGGGGTGAGAAGCTGCGTGGGCCAGGTATGCACCTCTCATATTTACTCTGCACACTGTACTGCATAGCCCTCCATGAGATGGGATGAGATCCACATTCATATCTTGAGCCTGATATTTCAATCACGCTAGCAGGAGGCTCAGCACAATTCATATGAACACATAAGTCCAGAGTGTTAGACACATATGAAACCTCATATTTTCAGGAATGGCACAAAGGGGTAGGGAGCTATGAAGAACCAATTGCTACATGTGCACAGCTAGCACTTGGCAGTAATTTAGTGTATAGCTGTTTCAGGAAATAGCATGTCCCCCAGTGCCACTGCCACATGCAACCAGGCCATGCTGCTGTCCCCTCTTGTGCCAACTGACATATCATGTTTTCCATTAATAATTATCATTGTCCAGAGGGGCCCACCAATGATAAGGTTAGCCAAGAGATGATGGGGGGGAGGGGGTTGAAGATGATAGCATATACCTGAGTACGTGCTGTGGGAGAGGGGGGAGCTTGGGCGAAGCAAGAGAGTAAAACTGAGTAAAAAAATGAGAAAATGTAAAATAAAATAAAATAAAAAATAGGAGTGTGCTATGTGCTGTATGGCTAGGTAGTAGGGTTGCTCATAATCTGCTGATTGGAATCAGATTAATTGAATTCCAGGTGTTTTTTCAGAATCTCAGTAGCCAATGCTAAAATTCCAACTCTGAAAACCCTAGTCAGATGCAGATTCAGAATTTCTCATCTACATCTGAGTGCTGCCTAAAACTTGCTTTAACCCCCCCCCCCCCGACTAATAGAAAAAACTCCAAGGAGCCTTAGTGGACCATTTTTCCCAGCACTCCTCCTGCCCCTTACATAGAAACATAGATTTTGACAGCAGATAAGGACCGCTTGGCCCACCCAGTCTGCCCATTTCCCTACCTAATGGATAAGCTGCAGATCCTAGTTAACCAGCAGCCTACTTCTTCCTACCCCCAACCCCTAGAATTGCCTTATGGCTGTCCCATGCATGCTTGAATGCAACCACTGTTTTTGACTCCACAACCTACTCCAGAAGGCCGTTCCATGCATCCACAACCCTCTCTGTGAAAAAATACTTCTTAAATTACCTCTGAGCCAGCCTCTTTCTATCTTCAAATTGTGGCCCTTGTTCTTGCACACCTCTTTTTTGAAAGATGCTACCCTCTTTGACTTTGTCGATTCCTTGAGGTACTTGAAAGTTTCTATCATGTCCCCCCCTTCCTCCTTTTCTCAAGGCTATACATATTCAGCTCCTTAAGTCTCTCTTCATATGTCTTCCGGTGCAGACCCTGCACCATTTTAGTTGCTCTCCTCTGGACAGCCTCCATCCTGTCTATGTCTTTGCAGGGATTGGGTCTCCAGAACTGCATGCAGTACTCCAGATGGGGTCTCACCAACTGTCTGTACAGAGGGATAATAACTTCCTGTTTTCTACTGGTGATGCCTCTCCCTATGCATCCCAGTATTCCCCAGCCCTCCTTGCAGCCCTCTCACATTGCTTGCCCACCTTTAGGTCATCTGATATGACTACCCCCAGGTCCCTTTCCATTTTTGTTGTTAGTATCTCACCCCCCATTGTGTACTCTTCCCCTGGGTTTTTGTTTCCCAGGTGCATTACCTTGCACTTCATAGTATTGAATCTAAGCTGCCATACATTTGACCATTCCTCTAACCTTGCCAAGTCCCTTCTCATCCTTTCCACCCCACCTTGTGCATCAACTCTGTTGCAGATCTTTGTGTCATCTGCAAAGAGACATACTTTTCCGTCCAGTCCCTCTGCAATGTCGCTGAAAAAGACATTGAAGAGGACTGGTCCTAATACTGAACCCTGCGGTACCCCACTAGTAACCCCTCTTTCTTCAGAGTGGACTCTATTTACTACTACTCTCTGTGTCCTATTCTCCAGCCAATTCTTTACCCAGGCTATCATCTTGGGACCCACTCCCAGGCTGGCTAACTTGTATATTAATCTTTTGTGTGGGACTGTGTCAAATGCCTTGCTAAAGTCTAGGTAGGCCATGTCCACAGCCCCTCCCTGATCTACTACTTTGGTCACCCAGTCAAAGAAGTCTATCAGATTTGTCTGGCATGACCTTCCTGCTGTGAATCCATGCTGCCTTGGGTCCTGAGCCCTCTGGCCTCTAGATACTCAACAATTCTTTCCTTCAGAAGTGATTCCATCATTTTCCTTACCACTGAGGTTAAACTAACAGGTCTGTAGTTTTCTGCTTCTGCCTTGCTCCCACTTTGTGAAGGGAATCACATCTGCCCTTCTCCAGTCTTCGGTACCACCCCATCCTCCCATGATTTGTTAAAGAGGGTAGTCAGTGGTGTCACTAGTTCTACCCTTAGTTCTTTTAGAATTCTGGGATGAATCCCATCAGGCCCCATTGCTTTGTCCACTTTCAGTTTTAAGAGTTCTTTCAGAACCCTTTCTTCTGTAAATGGGCTGGTATCAACTTCTGTATCCAGAGTGTTTCTACTGTTTGTTTTAGGTACCTCCCCCACTTCCTTTGTAAATACTGAGCAAAAATATTTGTTTAGTATCTCTGCCTTTTCACAGTCACCCTCTGCCCACCCTCCCTCCTCTTTATTAAGCCTCACTAACCCCCTTGGTCTTCCTTCGCTCCCTGATGTACCTATAAAAGGTTTTATCCCCCTTCTTAACTGAGTTGGCTATCTTTTCCTCGGTTTGGGCCTTTGCTATTCTGACTGCCTTCCCAGCTTCCTTTTGCTTTAACTGATACAGTCCTCTGTCCTGCTCCTTCTGTGATTCCTTGTACTTCCTGAATGCTTTCTTTTTCTCTTGAACCTTCACTGCCACTTCCTTTGAGAACCATAGTGGTTTCTTACATCGTTTAGTTTTGCTTATTTGCTTCACACAAAGGCTTGTGACCTCTGTGATGGCAGTTTTTATTATTCCCCATTGTTCTTCCACCCCTCCTTCCTGCCCATTTGCTAGTGCATTCCTTAGGCACTCACCCATTTTGGCAAAGTCAGCCCTCCTAAAGTCCAGTACTTTTGCCTTTGTATGGCTTGACTCTATTGCTGTGTTTATTGTGAACCATACTGTTCGATGGTCGCTAGTCCCCAGATGGCTACCCACTTCTACATCTGTGATCCTCTCTTCATCTCCATTTGAGAGAACCAGGTCTAAGATTGCTCCCTCTCGAGTGGGCTCCAATACTAGTTGTCTAAGGCATGCTCCCTGTAGGGCATCTAGAATAACCCCACTCTTTGAAGTGGCTGCTGCAACTGCACTCCAGTTAACATCTGGCATATTCAGATCACCCTTCAGCAATATCTCCCTTTTTCTGCCATTCTAAGTATTCTTTCTATCATTTCCTTGTGCATTTCCCCCCTGAGAAGGGGTCTCACACAACCTCTGCGGATTGTGGTGCCATTGCCGGTCTCCAAATTTACCCACAGTGCTTCTTCTCCTCCCTGTTTTCCCTTTTGTTCTGTTGCTTTGATTCCTTCCCTTATGTAAAGAGCTACTCCTCCTCCTCTTTTGCCCTCCCTGTCCCTCCTGTAGATAGTGTATCCTGGTATGTTTATGTCCCAGTCATGGTTTTGTGTGTACCATGTTTCTGTGACTGCCACGATATCCAGATGTTCCTCCTCCATCAAGGCCACTAATTCAGGAAGCTTGTTACTCAGACTATGGGCATTGGTACTCATTGCTCTCCATTTTTGATGGCTTTACTTTCTTTGCAGCATCCCCACTGACCTGTCTACTTGGTCTTTTCTCATTTAGTACCCTGTATCGTGGGAGAGACTGGGATTTTTGCTGCTTATCAATGCCTCTCCCTTGACTAGTTTAAAAGCTTGCCAATGAAGCATTTAAACCGATTGCTCAAAAGACTTGTTCCCTTCCTGGACAGATGCAGACCATCCTGCCAGTATAGGCTGGTGTCCCTCCAGGTGGAACCCTAGTCCCCAATGAAGCCAAACCCCTGTGCTCCACACCATTGTTTCAACCATTCATTAAACTGCATGGTGCAAAGTACCCTCGCCTCACTCATGCCATTGACAGGCAGCACCTCAGAGAAGGATATTGTGTGTGCTACTTGTCTTAGGCCCCTCCCCAGTTCTACAAAGTCCTTCTGCACTGCTCTAATCTCATGATTAGCCAAGTCATTTGTCCCTAGGTGGACAATGATGTCCAGCTCAGACTCCCGTGCAGCTGTTCTCGTGATCCTGAGGATGCGCTTCCTGTCTCTCCAAGCCATGGCACCAGGCAGGCACCTTACTTCAGTTTTCCCTGCTTCCCCCAATTCTATCCCCCTAATAATTGAGTCCCCCATCAGGAGCTGCTTCCTTTCCTTGTGGTGTCCTCTGCCTCCTTCCTGTGGGCCTCCCTTGTGACAGTTGTCCTCAGCCTCCTTAGTCTCCTCTGTGGGTGCATCCATAGGGGAGCTATGCTCCCCCAGAATGGTGTATGGATTTTGGTGTGGAACAACTGACTGGGTGTGCCTCTGTTCCACCATCCTCACCCTCCCTGAGCCCACTGTGGCCCAACTGCTGTGCTTTCTTCGCAACCTCTGAGGTAGTGGTGGTGGCTCTGGTGCTCCCTGGATGGGGGAGGTTCCCTTCCTACCGTCCAGTGTGGCCTGGGGGAAGGTCTCCTTACTACTGTCCAGTGTGGCCTGAAGATGGGCAACTTCCTCCCTCAGGGCAGAGTTGTCTGCAAATAGGGCAGCATCTCAGCCTCAGAAAGACTCCCAGAAGACTGCTGCCCCACAGCCATTACATTGCACTACTCCCACATGTTTATCTACTTTTTGTGTGTGTTTGTGTGTGTGATTGGTTTGTTATATAGAAATATATATATTTTACAATGTGTATGCTTATATTGTCAGTGCAGTACTTACTATACCTAAAGGACTCTCTGTCCCAGCAGTCTCTCTAGTGGTGGTCCAGAATGAGCAGTAGATAGTTACAGTGGGGGTGAGTGGTGGTTTCAGGTATTTTTCTCAGCCCCCCCATCAGAGTTTACACACACAGCAAAGATGCCCCCCAACAAGCTTGTCCACACACATACCCTCCCCCGCAGCCTGGTCCAAGTTTTTAAAATTGTTTTTAAAACTGTAAACGTAAATGCTAGTATTTACCCCATCCCACGTGGCTGGTTCCTTCTTAGTTTGCTTTTCGTGGTTGTGTCCTTACCCAGCAGCCTTTTCCCAAGTGGTGGCCAACTGACAGAAAACCTTGGGTAGCAGACACTAAAAGAGGCTTTTCTAAGGTATCTGGTGGTGCTGGCTACCAAATGTTTTCTGTGAGTCGGTAGATTGTGAACTCAGTCGAAACGCTCAAGGAAATAGCCATGCGTTGTGAGTCTGGGGCAAAAAAAAGCATTACATAGAAGTGTCAGTAGATATTTTAAAAATTTCTACTCGGTGCTTGTGGGGAGTGCTGTGTGTAGCAAACAATCTTGTTTGAGAGGCATTTGTTTGCTGTGTACTGCACTGTGATGGGGAAGGGGTGAGAAAAATACGTGAAGCTGATGTCTGCTGACACTGTACTTGCCTGCTGCCTATTCTGGACTGGCAATGGAGGATTATGCTGCAGTCACCAGCAGCCTGTGATGGATGATGATCTTTCCCTCCCTACCAGGCCTGCAGCATCAATGGGACCACCACATGGACAGAGAGTCCACAAGGTAAGGGGAGGGTGTAGGGTGGGAGAGGACCCTTTTCCTTGCTCACCAGGGGCTCTTCAAGGGTTTACTAGGTGGGGTGGGGTGGGGTGGGGATGGGGATTTAGAGTTTGTGTTCAGGGTCAGATATAGAATTGTAACTTCTCATTCTGCATCTGATTCCATACCAATTCCTTATGAAGTATCAGAATTGGAATTGGAGTCAGAAGTTCAGATTATCCAAAAAAATAATGATAGAACAAAATCAGTAGATTCCAAGCACACCCACTAAGTAGTGTCATTTTCAGGAAGCATTAGTATTCTTTATGATATCAAACTGCTTCAATTTCCAAAAATGTAGGCTTGGACCCCCGAATTCCTGAAAATGGTACTACCCAATCTGAGTATGAAGAACAGCTATATTATAAAAATAATCAGAGCTGGTTTTACAGCAATCTACAGCAGCCACAGAAGATGATGCATCTCTCATATCTGCCCCACTACACACAATTCAATTCTGCCCATGGCACTCATGGGTGGTTGGGTTGAGGACTAAAGGGGCTAGCTCAAAAACTGTGTGACCTCTAACACTTCTGCCCTAATGTGGAGGGCATGGCTGCTGCGACAAGAAGCTGTTGCTTTGGCACTCACACCCCTCGTAAGCATTCCTGGACTCTAATGATGCCCAAATGTCCCTCCACCTCTTTCCACAGCCTGCTGATGTGACATGGAGGGCTGGGAAACATACAGTAAAAACATTGACAATAACAGCAGAAAGAGACCAAAGGTCCATCTTATCTGCCTGGCGTTAACTATCTGCCTCAGGACCAAGTGTCCACATGGGGTTTTATCCCTCCCAGTCAACCCTCCTGCCTCCTTCCTTACTGCTACCAACTGGAGCAACCACCAAACCCTTAACTCTTTCCCAGCCATGCTTGAAACCATTTATGGTCTTGGTACCCACCACCTCCACTGGCAGACTGTCCCACAGCTCCACCACCTTTTCTGTAAAACAGAACTTCCTCACATCCCCCTTAAACCTTTCTCTGAAAGTTTCAACTTGTGACCTCAGGTGCATGACTCTGTATTCCTGCTAAATAGTTCCCAGCAGTTCACCATGTTTATTCCCTTCAGAAACTTAAAGGTCTCTATTATATCCCCTCACCTGGTCTCCAGTGAGCACATGTCCAGTGTTTTGTAACAGTTTTCATAAGGTTTGCCCTGTTGTTCCTGAATCATCCTGCTCACCCTGTGTCTCCATCCTGTCCTTGTCCTTCCTTTGGTGAGGACTCCAGAACTGAGCACAGTATTCCAAATGCTGCCTCACCAATGACCTATATAGAGGTAGTAGTATCTTCATTTTCCTACTGTCAATACCCCTTACGATACACCGCAGCATTCTATTAGCCTTACTATGGACCTTGTAACACTGGCTTAATTGTTTGAGGGAATCACTAATGATGACTCCCAGATCCCTTTCCTCTGCCATAGTGCTCAGTTAAAACCCTCCCACACAGTACGCTGTCCTGGTTTTTTTTCCCCCTTGGGTGCATAACCTTACATTTTTTGGTAGTGAATTTCAACTGCCAACACTTAGACCACCTCTCTAGCCTTTATAGATCTCTCTGTATCTTTCTGATCCCTTCATTGCTATCTACTCTACCACAGAGCATTATGTCATCTGTGAAAAGATACAGCTTGCCCCAGATGCCCTCTCCAATGTTGCTGATCAACATATTGATGAGGACAGGACCCAGGACAGATCTCTGCGGCACCCCACTCATGACTTACCTCTCTTTCAAATTGATCCCATTTACCACCACCATCTGCTGTCTCTCTTTCAACCAGTAGCCTACCAATCTAACTACAGTATACCCCTAGCCATTCCAGGTCCTCCAGCTTCTTCAGCAATCTTCTGTGTTGCACTTAAACAAAAGCCTTGCTGAAACTAAAATAGAGAAAATCTACAGAGCGGCTCTTATCTACTTCCTTTTTTGGCCAATCAAAGAAAACTATATGATTGATCTAACAAAACCTACCTTCCACAAACCCATGCTGTTTACTACCCCGAAGACTGTTGTTCTCTAACTAGTTCACAAGGTCCTCTTTGATCAGTGGCTCCATCTGTTTACCTACTAGAGTGGTAAGAGAGACAGGTCTGTAATTCTCTGTTTGTTCCTTGCCCACCCCCCACCCCTGCATAGCTGGACTATGTTTATTACCCTCCAGTCTTTTGGAACTACTGCTGTCTGACTTGAGCTATTCAATAGAACTACTAGAGGTTTAGCCAGTTCTGCAATAAGTTCCTTGAGTACCCTTGGGTGCATTTCATCTGGCCCTGAGGCATTATCTACCTTTAGGGCTGTAATGGGCTTTAATCGCATTCTGGATCCTTTCACTCATAAATACTGACTGCCTACTCCTGACAGCCCCTTTGATGACTCTTTCAGGCAAGAGCCCACTGTCTTCCCTTGTAAAGACAGAGCAGAAGTAATTGTTTGGGACAGCTGCTTTTTGTTCTTCTTCCTGTAGTACCCCCTTCCCCTCTTGCAGGCTATCAATACCCCCTTCCTGCTTCCTTTTTTCATGAATATATCTGAAGAATTGTTTTCCCCACCCTTGACCCCCTCTAAAATACATAGCTTAATATCTGACTTTGTCTCCCTGACCTACCTCTTTGCTTCCTTAGTTTTTATTTGGTACTCCCCCCGACTTCTCCTCCCCTTGCTTTTCCTTGTACCTGGTGAAATCCTTTTTCTTGTCCTTCAGTGATTATCTGACTCTTTCCAAGGACTATATTGGTGTCTTGTACCTGTTTCATTTTGTAGCATTTCTCAAGCATGACTTCGTTGCCTCAAGAATGTAAGTAAGTAAAATGTATTTAAAAACTATTTTCCAATTATCAAAGCGCTTTACAAACAGTAAACAGACAATACAATATTAGTAATATAAAATCATAAAATCATAAGCTATAAGCTTTAGAGAATAAGACAGTCTTTAACTCCACTTTAAAACTCTCAACAGTCAGGCAGCTTCGTATGCGACGAGGTAGAGAATTCCACAGGGCCGGAGCTGCATATGAAAATGCACGAGCTCCTGATGTTTTCAGATAAACCCTGGGAATCTCTAGTAATCCCTCATTCCCTTGGTTGCCCCCCATTTCTTCTGAATGTTCAATGCTGTCTACACTTGTGGGTTTGTATAGGACCAGCTCCCTCATCCAGATGAAGTCTGCTCTTCTGAAATATAGGACTTAAATTTTTTCCAGGGGCGTTCTGGTCCTGAGTGCCAGCATGAACCAAATGGCAACCATATCCTCACTCCACTCACCATCTCCAAGTTGGTGAGCATGAAACTGAGGATGTTCACCTGCCTAATGGATTTCTTAACCAGCTGCACCAGCAGGCGGTCTTGCAATGACTCAAACGGCTTGACTTCTGGTGCACCTACCCACTGGAATGTCACTGTCGATGTCTGGAAAGTTTATATAACCAATAACCACCACTTCCCCCTTATTCATGGCCCTTGCCAGCTCTTCTCCAAGCTTTCTATCACTCTTTCCCCTGTCCTGGTGGTCTATAGATCACACCCACCTGCATTTTCTTGCCTGAGGGTGCTGTGAGGTGAATAACTCTGTTTCCCCTTTTCTCCCCTGATATGTCTATCCTCCACAGCCTCTATGTCCTCCCTGACATATAGGGCTCTGACCCCCTCCTTTACCTTTCCCACTATCCTATCTAAACATTGTGTAATCTTGGACTGACAAGCCCCAGTCATTCTCTATGGCCCGTGTTTCTGTGATAGCTATGAGGTCTGCTTCTGTGTCTGCCAGCAATGCCTGGAGCTCCTTAATTATATTACAAAGACTCCTGGCATTAGGGTAGACCCATTTCTAACTAACTCTGAACCTTCGTTGGCTGTTTTGTGATCCTACACATGCATTCCTTAGCACTCGCCTTACCTTCTTATTTTTCCTATTGCTGGAAGACCCTGACAATCTTCCTCCCTTAGCATCTTCTACTGCTCCTTTTTGAACCTCAACCTTTTTAACCCACTTTACTGCTACCAGTCCCCAGCATAGGAGGAGCACTAGCTAGGTTACCCTTCCTCACTCCCTTTACTATGGTTCCCCAAGTCACAGTGTCCCTCAAAGTTGGTTTAACTGTCTATTGTTGATGTCAAACGTCTGCCCCAGTAAGATGGTTCCCTTTCTTGTCAAGTGAAGGCTGTCACCTTTGAAGATCCTCCTGTCCTAGAAGTCCCCCTAGTCCCCCACAAAGTACCCTTTCTCCTGACCATTCACCCTATTTAGCCACATATTTAATTCCTCTATATCTTTCCTCCTTACTCCACCCCCCACTCCATACAGAGAGGACTTCAAACTAGGCCAGGGAGGCCAAATGTGCCTGCAGTCTTTCCTTCAGTCTCTGAAAGCTCTGCTTCACTTGCTCCACAGGCAAGTTTGTTAAATTGTTGGTACCCAAGTATATCAGCACCCCCAGCTCCCTCCCTCCACTATCCTCTCCATTCTGTCTATGTCTCAGTTGGCTGGATCCATGACGGGTGGTTGACAAGTTTCCTGTCGACTGCCCAGACAGCAAAACTGGCAGGTCGACCACATTTTGCAGTCAGCTGCTGGTTTCTAGGTGCTGGCTGTGTTTTCTTTGAGGGGCTTCGCCGAGTCAGAGTTGATTCAGAGGGGTGTGCAGGACCGCCGAGATATAGTGCCTGGTTCATGCAGGTCCCCTATAGCGGCATGGTGCTGTAGTTGCTGTGGGGGACCTAGCTGTTGAACTGTGGCTGTCAGGTGCGTAAACATGGTTGGCTAATGCCCTAGGTACCTGACCATCCTCCAGCCCTCCCCTCCACCCATCACCCACTCTAATCCCCTGATAATAGAATCCCTGTCCACTAAGACTCTCCTACCTGCCTTCTTCTTACTCTGACCCCTGGATTCCACTAGGTCATCACTCCCATTTCCCCTGACTGACCCATTAATTTATTTATTTAGTCGGTCATAGGAATTACAACCCTTTGAGTCATAGACTCATTTACAAAGGCTCCACATCAGCGTAGTCATAAATTCAGAGATAGTACATTAGTGGGACATCACGTTTCAAGTAATTACATATAATAGCCAAGGTGACTGAAAGTCTATATGTGTAGTAGCTTAGCCATTTTGGTATTGATATTATTACAGTGGAACAATTATAATACAAGTGCAGTCTCTGGGGCATTGTCGTATAGTAGTAACAGTGATCTATACAATAGTGAGACAACACAGTTTTAAGCAAGTATTTACATAGAGTAGCCTGGGTGGCTGTTCAACTATACATTTAGTAGCTAGGGTATTGGTATTAGTGCAGGAGGTATAGTTACAGTGTAGGTGCAGCCTCTAGGGCATTGTCATATAGCAGAGACAGAGATCAGCAGCAGAGATGTCCTATACAGTTTGTCCTATACAATTGGTGGCACTGTCAATGGGAAACAGACATAGTGCAGCTCTTTGCAGGTCAGTTAGGAAGATTAGCAGCTGCACTGGCATTGGGGCAAGGAGAGAATGTGTTTTTTTAGGATGGTCTTGGAGTGTCCTAAATTGAGAATGGAGGCTATGGCTGGGGGAGCTCAGAACACAGGAGGAAGGAGCTACTGGTATAACTAAAACTGCTCTACTGGGACTAAGAACTAGAACTCTTGTACTGGGACCTTCAATTTAGGGTAAAAAAAAGAGTTAGTGTGTTTGTCAGAGGTAGCTGAAGTAAATTGTTAACTGTTATCTGTGTTATCTGCATACTTATCAAGGTGCTTGTCACAGGTGTCAGAAGGGAATTGTTATCTGTGAAATTAACTAAGTGTACAAAGATTTGCAAAGTAGGGAGAGTGGCTTAGCAAGAAAGAGCCAGGTTAAAACCAGATTTAAACACTGCCCTAGATAGCTTCTGCCAGAGCACAGACAGAACACCAGGAGGGAGTAGCTACTGGAATAACTAAAACCTCTCTACTGGGACTAAGAACTAGAACTCTTGTACTGGGACCTTCAATTTAGGGTAAAATAAAAGAGTTAGTGTGTTTGTAATAGGTAGTTGAAGTAAATTGTTATCTGTGTTATCTGTGTACTTATCTAGGTGCTTGTCACAGGTGTCAGAAGGGAATTGTTATCTGTGAAATTAACTAAGTGTACAAAGACTTGCAAAGTAGGGGGAGTGGCTTAGCTAGAAGGAGCCAGGTTAAAACCAGATTTAAACACTGCCCAAGATAGCTTCTGCCAGAGAACAGACAGAACACCAGGAGGAAGGAGCTGCTAGTATAACTAAAACTTCTCTACTGGGACTATATTCCCTCCTTCCATCCCCTCCACCCCCACCCAAAACCAGTTCTACTTTTATAGGCACAGGATTTAACTGACAACAGGAACTTCCTGTTTGGGAGCAGGATGTGAGTGATCACAGAGCCACCAAAGACTCACCATGCTAGAAGGGCAAGAGTAGTTCTCCGCCCCCCCCAGCTGCTGGAGGTCTGACTCTGAGCAAGTAAGGAGACTACTGAGAAATATAGGAACTTCTTGTCTCAGAACAGGAAGATCAGGAGCTAAAAGGGCACAGAGGCAGTAAGTAAGTAGGGCGAGAAAAAAATAAACAAACAGAATAAAGATTAAGTATTCCAAACAACAGTTAGGGGTCCAGAAAAAAGACATGATGGGAGTGGTACAGTGCAGTGGCTGTGGAGCAGCAGTCTTCCAAGAGACATTCTGGAGGATGCAGTGTTGTCCCATCTGCAGGCACCTCTCTGGGCTGAGGGAGGAGGTTGCTCATCTCCAGGATGAGTTGGTCAGGATTTGTGGGACCTCCTCTCCCATCCAGGGACCCCCAGGATCACTGCTGTTGCCTCAGAGGTTGCCAAGAAAGAGGAATGGTTGGACCACAGTGGGCTCAGGGAGACTGAGGGTAGTGGAATAGAGGTGCAACCCTTCAGTTGTACCTCTCCACAATTTCTATGCCATTCTGGAAAAGTGTGGTTTCTCTAAGGAGGCACCTACAGTGGAGACCAAGGAGGATGCTGGGAACCTCCACAAAGGAGACCCACAGGAGGTGTCATGGGACTCCACAGGGTAAGGAAACAACTTCTGGTGGGGGACTCCATTGTTAGGAAGGTAGAACTGGGGGAGGAAGGGGAGAGGGAGGTAAGGTGCCTGCCTGGCACCATGGCTTGGAGGGACAGGGAGCGAATCCTCAGAATCACAGGAGCAACTGCACAGGAAGGGAGCTGGATGTCACTGTCCACCTAGGGACAAATGATCTGGCTAAGAAAGGGATCAGAGCAGTGCAAGAAGTGTTTGTGGAGATGGGGAGGGGCCTTAGACAAATAGGACACACGGTAACCTTCTTGGAGGTGCTGCTTCTCTATGGCACTGGTGAGGCTAGGGTGCTCCACACCACAGGATTCAATCAGTGGTTGAAAAACTGGTGCAGAACTCAGGGATTTTGCTTCATTGGGGGCTGGGGGTCCACCTGTAGGGATTCAGGCCTATACTTGTGTGATGGTCTACATCTGTCCAGGAGGGGAACTAGGAACCTAGGTGATAGGTTTAAATACTTCATTGGCAAGCATTTAAACTAGCCAAGGGGGAGGCACTGGAAAGGAGCAGGGAAATCCTAGCCCCCCCAAAAAATCAGGGTACTAAGTGAGGGTGACACCAGCACAGAGCTGTCAATAGGGAGAAGCACAGGGGTAAATGGAGAAAGTAACAAACACAATAAGGACAGGGATGGGGCAAAAAGGGGTAAGGCCATCAGGAAATGGAGGGTAATGAGTACCAACGCCTGTAGTCTGGGCAACAAGCTCCCTGAACTGGTGGCCTTGAAGGATGAGGAATGCCTGGATATTGTAGGAGTCTAAGAAACATGATACACAGAGAACCATGACTGTGATGTTAACATACCAGGGTACACAACCTACAGGAGAGACAGGGAGGGCAGAAGAGGGGGGAGTTGCACTCTATGTAAGGGAAGAGATAAAAGCAACTGAACAAAAGAGTAAACAGGGAGGAGAGGAGGCACTGTGGGTCATCTTAGAGACTGGACATGGCACCAAAATCCACACAGGGGTTGTATACAGACCCCCATGTCAGGGGGAGGGAATGGACAAGGATATGATAGAAGGCATACTTAGGATGGCAGAAAAAGGGGAGATACTGTTGATGTGGGACCTTAATATGCCAGATGTTAACTGGAGCACCTTTGCTGCAGCCACATCCAAAAGCAGGGCCATTCTTGATGCCTTTCAAGTGGCATACCTTAGACAGCTAGTTTTGTAACCTACTCATGAGGGAGCAATCTTAGACCTGGTACTCTCAAATGGGGATAGTTAGAGGATCTCAGATATAAAAGTTGGTAGCCATTTGGGAACAAGTGACCACCAAACAGTGTGGTTCAAGATAAACTCAGCTGCAGAGTCAAGCCATACAAAAGTGATGGTTCTGGACTTCAGGGGGGCTGATTTTGGAAAGATGGGAGAGTGTCTTAGAAAAGCACTAGCAAACAGGCTAGAAGGAGGGGGTGGAGCAACAATGGGGAAATATCAAAACTGCTATCACAGAGGCAACAAGCCTTTGTGTGAAGCAAATAAACAAATCAAAATGAAAGAAAAAGCCACTATGGTTCTCAAAAGAAGTGGTGGTGAAGGTTAGGGAGAAAAAGATAGCATTTAGGAAGTATAAGGAAACACAGAAGGAGCAGGACAGAGAACTGTACCAGTTAAGGCAGAAGGAAGCAGGGAGAGTTGTCTGAATAGCAAAGGCACAAACTGAGGAAAAGATAGCCAACTCAGTTAAGGGGGATAAAACATTTTATAGGTATATCAGGGAGCATAGGAAGACAAAGGGAGGGATAGTGAGGCTGAATAGAATGGATGGTGGGTGGTCAGAGAGTGACAGTGAAAAACCAAGGATACTGAATGAATACTTCTGCTCAGTAATCACAAAAGAGGAAGTGGGGGAGGTGCCTAATCCAATTAACAGAAGTACTCTGGAGAGGGGGTCGATCCCAGTCCTTTCACAGAAGAAAGGGTTCTGAAAGAACTCCTAAAACTGAAGGTGGACAAAGCAATGGGGCCAGATGTAATTCACCCAAGAATTCTAAAAGAATTAAGCAGAGAACCAGTGACACCACTGACTACCCTTTTTAACAAATCATGGGAGGATGGTGTGGTACCTGAAGACTGGAAGAAGGCTGATGTGATTCCCCTTCACAGAAGTGGGACCAAGACAGAGGCAGGATACTATAGACCTGTCAGTTTGGCTTCTGTGGTAGGGAAAGTGATGGAATCACTTCTGAAGGAAATAACTGTTGAGTACCTCGAGGCCAGTGGGGTACAGGACCCAAGGCAGCATGGGTTCACAGTGGGAAGATCATGTCATGGAGGGCAACTAAAATGGTGCAGGGTCTACAAGAGAAGCCATACAAGGAGAGAGACTAAAGGAGCTTAATGTCTATACCCTTGAGGAAAGAAGGGAGAGGCGGGACATGATAGAAATGTTTAAGTACCTCAGTGGAATCAACAAAGTCCAAGAGGGTAGCATCTTTCAGATCAAGAAATGTGCCAGAACAAGGAGATACAATTTGAAGATAGAGGAGTGATGGCTAAGGGGCAATGTGAGGAAGTATTTTTTCACAGAGAGGGTGGTGGATGCATGGAACAGCCTTCCTGAGGAGGTTGTGGGGCCTAAAATTGTGGGAGAATTCAAGAGTGCATGGGACAGTCATAAGGTAATTTTTGTGGGGAGTAGAAAGAAATAGGCTGTTGGTTAAATAGGATCTGCAGCTTATCCAATAGGTAGGGAAATGGCCAGACTAGGTGGGCCAAGCGGTCCTTATCTGCTGTCAAAGTCTATGTTTCTATAGTATCAGGCAGGAGCTCTGTATGGGGAATGATCTCTGAGCAAAGGAGGTTCTGACCCTGGGCACGGTCCACTGATGCTTGTTGGCAGAATGAGTGGACACAATGTGGGAACATGAGAGTAGTGACATGAGACCCCCAATGGAGTTAACCTTAGGTGGATTTTTTTTTGTGAGGAGACAGGATTGATATTGTAGTCTTTCCTCAAGGGTAAAGATGTTTGTAAGAGCATAGAGGGGGCACGTAAGGGAGAGTTTGTCTGTGCCTAGGAGGAGTCGGCACACTTTATTAATGGCTATGTGAATTTTGTTTAGGGTGGTGTTGTCCGCAGCAGAGTAGATAGGGAGCCCATAGTCAATGAGAGAGAGGACAGAAGAGGTGACAGCCAGGTTGAAAGCCTCTGGTGTCAGGCAGTCTTTGTGCCGGTATAGGAGGCCGATGTGGGTATTAATGGCTGAGGTCAGAATGTTAATGTGAGCATGGAAGGATAGGGAGGTGTCAAAGGTAAGGCTGAGGTGTTTATAAGTAAGTACTTGTTCCAGAGGGAGGTGAGCATGGGAGAAGATTTTTAGTTCAGTGTCCTTGGCCTTGGTCTGCCAGTGGGCAAATAGCATAGCTTTTGTTTTTTTGATATTGACCACAAGTCTGTGACTGGTGAACCAACTTTTGATCTGGTTGAACGAGTGTTGGAGGGAGGACTGTAGGTTCTCAGGGCAGGGGTGTGCGGCGTAGAGAACTGCATCATCAGCATATAGCAGTAGGTTACCAGAGCAGGATTTGGGTAGTGCATTTAAGTAGATACTGAAGAGTATGGGGCCCAATATGGATCCCTGGGAGACCCCCAAGTGGACAGGCAGGGTGAAAGATAGGGTGTCATTTGTCTTAACACATTGGGATATGGAGGTAAGGTAGCTATTAAACCAAGAGAGTGGTCTGCGTAAACCACTGTGATAGACCACTGTGGTGGAGTGTGTCCAGAAGGAGTGGGTGGGAGACCATATCAAAGGCCTTAGGTACACGAAGATGACTCTGGCCAGATGTTTATGGTCAAGGGCAAAGTGAATGAAATTGGTGAATTCAATGAGGGTGGTGGTTGTGCTATGGCCTGATCTAAAGCCATGTTGTTCACTGCATAACAAATTGTGGGCTCGCATATACTTGGTGAGTTGGTCGGGAATGATTTTTTCAAGGTTTTTTGAGAGATGGAGAAGGATGGATATGAGCCGATAGTTTTTGGGATTGGCATTGTCTCCACTTTTTAGTATTGGGATAATTGTTACAGTTTTCCAAGCTGTAGGGAACTGTCTTAAGCACAGGGAGCAGTTAAGGAGGTTGTTTGGGGGGAAAGAACAGTGTCAAGAACCTAGTAGAGGATTTTCATGTCAAAGGAGTCTTTGCAATAGCTGGAGCCACTGAGAGCTTTGGAGAGGCAGGATGAAGCCTCCTGCTTTGTAATGACCCTAAGGTAGAAAGGGCCGCCCTGGAGGTTTGGTTCAGAGGAAGCTGGGATAGGGTTGAAAAAGTCACTCGGGAGGACTGTACTAAGATTGGAAAAGGTTGAGTTAAGGCAGTTAGCGATAGCCTGTGGGTCAGTTAAGGTGTCATTGTTGATGCAGAGCTGGGACGGTGGGGGAAGCAGGATTTGCCATTAAGCTCTTTAATGTTGTCCCAAAACTTTCATGCATTCCCCCAGGAGGAAGCCAGGGTGTCTTTATAGTATTCAGCCTTGGGCTTGCGTATGGCCCAGGTGCACCTATTGCATGCTGCTCTGTATGCTAGTCTGTCTGCTTGGGAGCCAGATTCAACGGCTCTATGCCAGAGGTCATCACTTTGTTTTAGTTGCTGCCGTAATGTGGGCGTGATCCAAGGGACATTATGTTTTACAGTTTTCAATTTAGTCAGGGGGGCTAAAATTTCACATGCTTTATTGAAAGAGCATGTGAAGTAATCAAGGGCTAGGTCAATGTTAGGGACCTGGGTTATAGGGGCCTAGTCCCACTGGGCCAGGTAGTGTTTGATTTTTTGAAGGCCACCTGGTCGCAAGCATCTGTGGGTGGAGACACTAGGTTGGGGTTTGGGCAGGTGACATGACCAGGAGCAGAGGATATGGGAGTGGTCACTCAGAGAGTCTGGGAAGACCAGCAGGTCAGAGATTCTATGTTGTTGGTTAGTTAGTAGTATGTCCAGTAGGATCTGGGAGCCATTTGCAGTGTTTACCCTGGTGGGTTGGGGGAGCAACTGGGTATGATCCAGTGCTGCAAACATGTCCTTGATGGCAGCTGCTGACTTAGCGAGCCAGTTAACATTTGGATCACCAACCAGGATATGCTCCGTTTTTGGGGGGAATTTGGAAATATAGTTTGTGAGGGATTGTATGGCCATAGCTTGGTTGCGTGAGGGAACATATGCCACTGTGATGGTTAGGGTCCAACATAAGTATTATGTATAAGGCTTCGGTGCCGTTTTCTAGTGAGGGGATTGGGAGAGCTTGGTTCGGTAGGGAGTCTCGAACATACAAGGCACAACCACCGCCCCATTTTCCCACTCTGTTGGCTCTGTGTAGAGTGAAGCCAGGGAGGCTGACAAATGAATCTGTTTTTTTTTTTGAAAGCCATGTTTCAGTGAGTGCAAGGACATCCGGCTGATGTTGTGCTATCCAGCTTTGGAGAGATGCTGTTTTTTTTGGGAAGACTGCAAATATTCATGGCAGCTATGCACAGTCCTTGGTTTAGTTTCTGTTGATGGTTAGTGGCAGGGCCTGTGTTGGGGTGAATATTTCTGGATATGAGAAGTAGTAGAGCTAGGACCCTGAGGAGAGTGAGGGTCCACTGTTTGGTGGTTGAGCATAGGTGAGGCACATGTTTAGAGAAAGAGTAGCACAGGGAATGGATAAGTTGAGGAGGGCAGGAAAGGTAAGGCAGATGCGTTTATAAGGGAGTTGGTGGTGCGTGTGTAGGTGGCAGGTTAAGCGGGATGGTGTATGCTTGTCAGGCTTTGGCAGGGTGGGTGGATGGTGGTAAAAGGTAGGGAAGGTAAGAGGGGTGAGGTGGGTGTGTGGGCAGAGGGATGGCTTTCTAACCCAGTAAAGAGTATGATAACTGTAATAGGTAGAAGATAGGATAGTCTGTTGGGGAATTGGAGGCTGGGCAGTGAGCATTGGGCGCTGTTATACTAGTTCCAGTTCAAGGGGAGCAGACTGACACCCATCATAGTGGTGTGTGCCTTTGAGATGAGACAGACCAGGGTACAGAAAAGGAAAAAAATAATAAAATTGTCCGTGTTGCTCAGTTTGCAGCTGAGGGTAGAGGCGGACTTGAGAAATGGGCAGGAAACTATACATATTTAATAGCGGCTGGGGTTGATGTGGTGGTTTCTATGGCACAGTGGTAGGGTGAAAGACTATGGTTTGTTATGGCATAATAATCTGCTTTAGGAAAGAAGGACCCAGGACAAGAAGTGCTTAGGGGATAGCAGTGGGAAGAGGAATGCAACTTCCATGAGTTGTTGCCCTCTAGTGGCTTTGCAGTATACTTTGCAAATGGAAAAGTAGACAAAAAAAAAAAAACTAGAAAAAATTAACAATCCTGTTCCACTGTTCTCCCCTATGGACTTAGGTATGTGAGTCTCCTCCAGGAGTGAAAAGCAATTTGCCATTTGGATGGCATGGGGTTGGTTGACTTCCTTTTAGCCTCCCCTGCCACCCTTCCCCTACCATCCCCCTTCCCATCACTCTCCACCCGTGGACCCAGTGGGCTACTGAGGGAGTAGAGGGTTCCTACTGTGGGCCCAGCTGAGTAGGTGCCACAGGAGTGATACCTATTTCCTTACAGCTACCAGTTGAGCATGGAGATTAGCAAAGATCCAGAAGGGGCAGTGACCCTTCCTCTACAGTGCAACCCTGGAGAAGAGTGCTCTACAGTCCCTGCAACTGACTTGCTCCACGCTAAACCTCGGGAGCTTCAGCTGGCTCTGCCTTTCTGCTCTCCTAAATGCACTGCTTCAGAAAACAGAAACAAAATGGATGTGGGACAAAAACTGAGACTGCGTTCCCAGTTTACAGTTCCCTTCCCTTTAGCTGCCTCAGATGCAAAGTGGATAATAATAATCTTTATTTATAAATGCAATTATAGAAACCAAAGCACTGTTCAATAATAAATTAGTAACAGTATTAAAACAATAAATTATTAACAATCAAAAAAATGCTGACAATGCAGAGTATGAGTGAGTTAAACAAAGTATTCACTAAATGCTTTTTGAACAAATACGTTTTTTAAGGCTGCCTTAAAGCTCTCTATAGTCCTGTGGCACGGGGAGCCTAAGCTGGCCCTATCTCTCTGCTATCAATAATGCACTGCTACTGAAAACAGAAACAAAATGGATCTGGGGAAAAAGTGAGAGCCATTTATTTACAATATTTTACATTTCCTTCTGTATGAGGGTATGACAGTTCTTGGAGGACTAACACATCCCTCGATTCCCTTTTTCATATGGCATAAGTGATCCACTCCTCTTCTGATCCTGCCAGCCTTCCTCTGCCATCTTGACCACCCCTGATGATTTAGGTGAGTATTTTATAATATGATTTGTACCATGCCTTGAGAACTAGGGATAAGGTTTATGAAAAATGCAATTGCTTTGCCCCGATCACCCCTGGAACTTTCACATTGCACTTGTGGATCAGGGCAGCCAGAGGCTCTGAATTCATAGGCATAGCAGAGTGCAAGGCTTGTGAACGCTGTGGCCGAGATGTGCATCATTCATACATATCCCAGGTTTTTTGTGGATTGTACACTTTTCCATGAGAAAATGTGCATTTAGAAGAGTCAATTAATGTTATGGGGTCATTTCAAGGCAATTAGCGTAGTCGAGTGTCCTCAGCCATCCTGAAAGTGCATGGATTCTGCAATGCCAGTGCAATAGCTTCTGTTGTGAGGCATGCCATGTTGTTGGAACTGGTGAGTACACCACCTCCCCCACAAATGACCTCCATTGATACCATGACCAAACCAGGAGGACCTGGTCACTGTATACCAATTAACCAAGCAGGCAGTGGAGAAGTCAACATGCAGGTCTCTTAAACCTCTCTTAGCTACTTCATATTTAATCAGTTTCCAATATAGTATGATGTCTGGTACATCAGGGACATACTCCTGCAGTTTTATGTAAGTCTGCTGTTTGTACAACTTTGGTAACTGTACATGAAAAACTTGACTTCATAGGCTGCTAGGTCTCTATAGGTGGGGCTTTCAGTGATTAAAACTATCATACCCATTAGTAAGACAAAGAACTTCTGCGCGCAAGTACTAAGGCAATGGTTACCCCAAAGGGCATTTGGCTGGGAAGCCAAGTTTCAAAGAAATACAAAATCACACATGCCCCCACAATGCAAAGCATCATGGACTGCTTATGCAAATCACCACAGAATATTATGCTGGTTCAACTTTAAGCAGAAATGCATGGTGCTGAAAGGCCTCTCACACAGTTTGCAAAGGGTGCCAACAGAAGACATAGACATGTGTTTCATCCTACCAGGACTCATCAATATGCCTCATCTGTTTGACACCCCAGTGGAATGAACCAGCTACCCTAAGATGGTCAGTCAGGGTTATGTTGTGGTGAACCCAATTAAAACAAAAAACAATCTAAAAGACAAAGAACCTCTGTGCGCAAGCACTGAGGCAATGGTTACCCCAATGGACATTTGGCCGGGAAGCCAAGTTTCAAAGAAATACAAAATCACACATGCCCCCATGAGACCCATTAGTTGTTGCTACCTTGTCCTTGTACAAACATGCCACTCCTGAAATCAAAATGTTCCTTCATTACTACAGCTACAACTACAACTGTATATTACATCATCCATCTGGTTTATGCAACCTCTGTATTTGCTAGACTCTGTATACACCATTCCCCAAAGAGGGCATGGTAATGCCCTCTTTGGGGACAGATCACTGGATACCTGGACTCATAGCACCACAAAATCCAAGTACATGAACTAACATATCACCCTCTCCATTATAACTAAGATATGACTGTTCTTCCTAAACCTCATGGTGATTGCACTCAAGCAGGCTTCACTGGCACTTCACCACTATGAATGGGACACCCCAACATTTACTCTGATGAATGAATAATACTTTCAGGCATTTCTCAGCACATAGAACCCTATGCATGACATTGCATAAGGTAATAAGCAATGTGGAAAACCCCAGTGTAAATTGATATGTAGCATGTATATTTGTTGAGTTTTCAAAAGCATTTAATTTAGTTAATTATAAGTTGCTTCTAATTAAGTTAATAGCTGTGGGGCTGTCTAAACCTGTCTTAAACTGGTTCAAAAGTTACCTGGAAGGAAATTACTACAGGACAAAGGCAGGAGATGTATTTTCTGCTGACAGACTGTTGAGCACCGAAGTCCCACAGGTCTTGATCCTGGGCCCAGTGCCATTCAGCTTATTTATTTATTTTTATTTATTTATTGTAGTCATCAGAATTATAACTCTTTGAATCAGGGACTTATTTCCAAAGACTCCACGTGAGAGTTACAGAGAAGTACAGTCAATTACATATGAGCATTCCTTATAGATGTAAACAGTACAAGGGTACAGAGTAAAAATATAGTAGGAATACAGCAGGATTTTAAGAACCGTTACAAATTGTATACCGGTGGTGTTACAGGCCTACACATTGAGGTAGCTAAGGACACTTATCAAACTTGCCAGTTGACCAGTTTTGAGACTGATGGCTGATTAAGCTGGCTAGGAAGCCATTGTCATAGACTCTGAGTTGTGACAGAGGAGGGGCCCAATGGACTTGGGTTCACTGGAGGTACACACGCAAGAGCGAGTAGAGTATATGATTCCTGAGGGTCTCTTTAAATAGTCCTAGCTTGGGCAGACTAGTTACTGAAGTGGGTAGAGAGTTGAACCAGGTTGGGCACCTGTAGCCAAATGTCCTTTGGGCTAGGGAGGTTCTGACTATACGACTACGAGAGAGGATTTGGAGGCACTGCGAGTATTAACTGAGGGGATGGCTGGGAGAAGAGCGGAGATGACACCTGGAGGGGTGAGACCAAGGAATATTTTTTTGGCCATGAGGCAGGACTGGTGTTTGAGCCTCTCTTTAAAATTAAGCACATTTGCGAGGGAGCAAAAATGGGTGCAGTGTTCAGCACTAGTCAGGAGACTACAGGCCTTGTTTGTGGACAAATTAATTTTGCTGAGGGCAGTATTGTCAGCTGTGCTATAGATAAGTAGACCGTAGTCAACTAAAGAGAGGACTGATGAGGTGATGGCTAATCTGAATGCTTCAGGTAGAAGGCAGTCTTTGTGCCAATAGAAGAGACCTGTTTGTGAATTGGTGGCCGTTGTAAGGGTACTGATGTGGTGGTGGAATGTGAGGGTAGAGTCAAAGTAGATGCCCAGGTATTTATAGGATGATATTTGATGTAGGGGATGGAGAGAGCTGCAGGAGACCTGTAGGGGGTGGTATTTATGTTTGCTTTGGTGGTGGGCAAAGGGCATTGATTTGTTTTTTTTTAGGTTGATGACCAGTTTTCTATCCGTGAACCAGTGCTCGATCCGATTGAAGGAGTGTTGGAGGGAAGATAGGAGAGCAGTGGGGCTTGGGTCAGAGGCAAAGAGGACCACATTGTCAGCATAGAGAAGGATCTTTCTGGGGCAGGAGCTGGGGAGGAAGTTGAGATAAAGGCTGAAAAAAAGATGACCAAGGATGGAGCCCTAAGGGACCCCAGAGCTGACCAGGTAGAAGCTGAAGAGAGTGTTGTTAAGTTTGACACATTGGGATCTGACAGTTAAATTGCTAGTGAACCAGTCACTGGGTCTTTGGAAGAGACCAGATTGTTGAAGGCTGTCCAGCAGTAGTAAGTGGTTGACCGTGTCAAAGGCCTTTCACAGGTCGATGAAAATGGTGCCGGCAAGGTGACCTTTGTCCAGGGCAGGGTGTAAGAAGGTAGAAAACTCAAGGAGAGTGGTGGTAGTACTATGGCCTGACATGAAGCCATGTTGCTCCAGGCGGAGTATGTTGTGGGTGGCAAGGTAGTCAGTAAGTTGGTTTGCCACTATTTTGTTCTAGGGCTTTTGAGATAGGAGGGAGAATAGAAATAGGTTGATAGTTGCTTGGGGAGGAGCTGTCTTCACTTTTATGGATGAGAGTGATGACTGCTGTTCTCCTGGCCTGGGGAAATTGGCCAAGGCATAGGGAGTGATTGAGTAGGGCAGTGAGTGGTGGGAGCATTACGTCAAAGGCCAGTTGGAGGAGCTGTAGGTCAAGTGAGTCATTGCTAGGGCTGGTGGCATTCAGGGCTTTAATTAGGACTGGCTGGGCTTCCTGCAGTGAGATGGTACAAAGGTGGAAGGGAAGTTGAGGGAGGGTGGGAGGTGGGGAAGGGGCAATTGGGTCAAACAATTTGCTGGTGGGGACCGAGCTGAGGTCAGTGAAAGCAGTGTTGAGGCAGTCAGCAATACATTGGGGGTCTGTGGACAGAGTGTCATTGATGTTTAGTAGAGATGGTGGGTGGGGTACAGGACTTCCAATTTAGTTCTTTGATGTTGTCCCAGAAATTATGGGCAGACCCCCAGGAGGAGGCTAGCGTTGATCTATAGTAGTGAGCCTTGGCCTTGCAAATGGCCCAAGTGCATTTGTTGCAACTGGCATTGAAGGCCTGTCGATCTGCCGGTTTATCAAAGGAGATGGCTTTATGCCACAGATTATCTCTGTGTTTCAGTTGTTTGGGCAGGGAAGGGGTGATCCAGGGGGTATTATGTTTTATGGTAAGTGTCTTGATGGGGGTGTCACAGCCCATGGTAAAGGAGCGAGAGAAGAAGTCGAGTGCATCATCAATACTGTGGTAAGAGTTTATGGGTGACCAGTCCCAGAGGGCAAGATGCTGCCTGAATTTGTTAAGGCATCCAGGGCAGAGACGTCAGTGGAATTCCATCTTTGGCATGGGTTTTGGGATTCAACAGAACCAGGAGAGGCTGATTGGACAGTGGTCACTTAGTGAGTTTGGGAGGACTTGAATGTCAGCAATTTTGTGGGGGCAATTTGAGACGATGATGTCCAGCAATGTCTGAGTTCCATTTGAGGGATTGTGTCTGGTGGGTTGTGTTGCCAGTTGGGTTAGGTCCAGGGCTGCGAAAGTGTTCTTGGCATTATTGGCAGAATTGGCAAGCCAGTTAGTGTTGAGATCCCCCAGCAGGATCTGCTCCGATTTGTGGGGGAGATTAGATAAGTATTCTGATAGGGACAGGATGGCAGCAGCCTGGTGTCTTGGGGGAATGTAGTCAGCCGTGATGTAGAGGGGCACCCTAGTGGGGTCGGGGTGGTTTTGAGGGTAATAGCTTGGGCACCATGACCCAGTGAGGGGGTAGGGCATGACCCAGCAAGGAGTATCTCATATATTTGGCACAACCCCTTCCCCGTTTACCAACTCTATCCTCCCAGAGTATACCCAGGGAGGTCAACAAAGTAGTCGGGGTGAACTTCAAGAGCCAGGTTTCCACCAGAGCTAGGATGTCAGATTGGTGCTGTTGGACCCAGCATTGAAGGGCTATGGAATTCTTCAGGAGGTTACAAATATTCATGGAGGCTATATGAAGAACTCCTGATGGTGGGGCATGGTCCAAGGCTGGGGTGGATGTTACCTGAAAATAGGAGGAGGAGAGTGATTACCCTGAGCAGGGCTAGGTGGGGATGATAGTGATTTCTAGAGGGGTGGTTTTGTGGGTTTGGAGGGTAGGGAGCAGGGGACTGGGAGACTGCTGAGGGCAGGAATGGCAAGGGGGGCAGGGGGGAATCAGAGATTGGCGACAACCATGGCATGTGAGCAGGTGGGAGGTGGGGTTGGGACCTGTGGGTGGAGAGAGTGGGGGAGGAGTGGATGGGGGAAGTAAGTGGAGATTGCAATGGTGTGGTACCAGGGGTGGGTGGTGATAGAGAGAAGTGGGGGAGGGACAGTACCAGGGTTACAAACAGGACCAGGTGGCCTAGGTGACCAGTGGATGGGATAGCTAGTGATGGTGACCAGTAGAGAGAGATAGGCATAAGAGTGACATAATGAATGAATTAATATAGCTATGTCTGCAGGTCAGTGAGATACACTGATTCCTTCAGTTGGTAGGAACATTAAACTGGTTTAGAGTTCAGTGTGGTGTCTTCTGAGAGTAGAAAATGAATAGATGCAGGGACGCCTTTAGAATGGGGAGAAATTAGGCTGGTTTAGAGTTCAGTGTGGTGTCTTCTAACTTAAAGAGTTAGGATTAACACTAACAAGTGTTAGGACCTATAATTGCATTCTGTATCTTTAAAAGAAGTTGCATTATTAGTGAGGGGGTAGGATGAAGATTGCCTAGGGGTAGTGCCAAGGGGGGAGGGAGAGTATTTAATAAAGGCTGGGGTGAGGGAAGGGGTGAGTGAACAATTCGAGCAGGAAGCAGAGAAAGTGAAACAAAAATGGGATTATTTGCAGGGCATAGTTTACAACAGTGACACAAATGATACCTGCTCTACACAGAGAAGTGCAGTACTTTAAAACCTAAAAATCTGTACTCTAAAGGATCCTACACTTCAAACAACCCTTGAAGTGCAAAATTGCTGTAAACAGGCTTAGATTCACATTTCAGATAGCATTCACAGGACAATTATTTAGAAGTGTAACCAGTACTAGAATCAGTAAATACAATTAGCTTAAATTCCAAAAGAAGTAGGAGTAGCAAAGACTTTAAAAAGCGGAGCAGCCAATCAGCAGGCAGAGCAGATTGTTCTGGCCAGTTGACATGGAGACACCAGAAGTTTCAGCATCATACCTTTAGTCTAGTGATCAGTGGGCAGTACAGTGAGGAGATAGATGACGGACAGAGGGGACCTGCTGGGCTGCTTGCAGCAGCAGATGCACCCATGTCAAGGGTGAAGCTAAGGGATAGATCAGAAAAAGCAAGAGGCTATATAGCTGTAATAGAGAGAGTGTTTACATACAGCGGGGGGGGGGAGTTATTCACCTCACAGAAGAAAATTAACAAATTGGTGCTGTGGGACCATTTAAGGGACAATGTTAAAAAATGGGAGAGAGTGGGGGAGAGTTAAGAAAGGAGTAGTGGCCTTGGCTGAGAGACACCTCACAGCAGGAAGAAATTCCAACTGGAGGGATATGGCAGAGGGAGAAAGGGAGACAGAAATAGTATTAGTTGCAAGGCATAGTGTAGGGCTGTAACACAATGAAACCTGGTCTAAACAGAAGAATGAAGAAAAATTCAAGCAGGAAGCAGAGAAAGTAAAACAAAAATGGGATTATTTGCAGGGCATAGTTTACAACTGTGACACAGATGAAACCTGCTCTACACAGAGAAGTGTAATAATTTAAAACCTAAAATCCTGCACTCTAAAGGATCTTGCACTTCAAACAACCCTTGAAGTGCAAAATTGCATTAAACAGGTTTAGATTCACATTTCAGATAGCATTCACAGGACAATTTGGAGAAACTTAACCAGTACTAGAATCAGTAAATAAAATTAGTTTAAAGTCCAAAAGGAGTAGGAGTAGAAAATAATTTAAAAAGTGGAGCAGACAATCAGTAGGTAGAGCCAATGGTCCCATCCTGTTGGCATTTAGATGCCAGAGGTTTCAGCAACGTACCTTTGGTCTGGTGATTGGTGGGCAGTATAGCTAGGAGGCAGCCGGCAGACAGAGGGGACCTGCTGGGCTGCTTGCAGCAGCAGATGCACCCATGTCAAGGGTGAAGCTGATGATCTACAGAATACTTGCACATCATCTTCTCTGCTGCTATATGCAGATATGCAGACAACACTGTTAATTGCGCAGTGGCTAAGGATGTCACAAATGCAGTAAAATGCTTACAGAATGATTTTAATGTTTTTCAAATGTGGGTGAGGGATCTCTATGTCATCCTAAATAGAGATGTCGTGAAATAAAATTTCATCAGCAAAATTGCCGTGAAATCAGCAATTTCACTGTATGAAACATTTTGCAAAATTCTGCTGTTCAGCAAAATTTTCCAACAAGTGCAAAGCTGCGAAATTTCACCCATGGAATGTAAAATTTCATGGCAAAATGCACAATTTCACTGAAAATGGTAACATTTTGCCCAATTTTTGCCATTTCACTGGCAAAATTTCACATTTCGTGGAGAAAATTTTTCTATTCACACCTGCAAAATATTTTGTGAAATATGCGAATTTCACAAAATATTGTGCACATCTCTAATCCTAAATACAAAAAAAAAAAACCAAAAAAAAACAAAGCCAATGCTTCTTGCTAGTACCTGTACTTCTAGTCAAAAGGTTTCCAAAATGTCAATTTGTTCTCTGGACAATGTATGCCTCAAAAATATATCTAGCTCTGAATACTTGGGCTCAATACTAGATGGGGCACTAACATCATTTTCTGCATGTCAATATCATGATCAAAACAGTGAACAAGTGTCTTCATATATCATACTGTGTCTACTACAGAGATTATAGTTTTGAGACATCTTTGTTACCTATAGCCCAGGCCTAAATAGTATCATTTGTTGGTATCATAGTGTTGATATACTCTGAAGCTAATGCTATTACTTTGTCCAGAGTAAAAATACTAATGAACTGTATCCATCATTATTGCTTAAAAGCTGATCTTAATATGCACCATTGTAATTTGTACAATACACCGTAGAGGTAGAGGAAAAGGAAGAGGAGACCATTATGGTTTTCCAAAGAGGTAGCAAAGAAAGTGAAAGCCAAAAAGATTGCATTCAGGCAATACAAAAAGACACAGGCAGAAGAGGATAGGGAGAAGTACCAGGAGAAGCAAAGGGAGGCAAGGAGGTCAGTAAGGGAAGCCAAAGCTTAGACAGAAGAACACATTACAAAATCAGTGGGTAGAGGGGACAAAACCTTTTACAGGTATATAAGTGAGAAAAAAAGACAAAGGGAAGGATAGTGAGACTGAAGGGGGAGGATGTGGGCCGAGTGGAGGGTGACAACAGTAAAGCTAACATATTGAACAAGTATTTCTGCTCAGTCTTTACTGAGGAAGAGGAGGGTAATGGGTCTGAAGGGAGTACAAGGGGTGAGAATGGTGCAGAAATGGGCACAAGTCCCTTTACATGAGAAAGGGTCCTGAAGGAACTGGAAGTAATGAGTTGATAAAGCAATGAGGCCAGATGGGGTGCACCCCAGGGTCCTTAAAGAACTAAGAAAGGTGGTGGCTGAACCTCTGACTATCCTGTTTAGTCGATCACTGGAAACAGGGGAGGTACCCAAAGACTGGAGGACAGCAGATGTAGTCCCCTTATACAAAAGTGGGAACAAAGAGGAAGCAGGGAACAACAGAACAGTCAGCCTCACCTCGGTAGTGGGGAAGATCATGGAAGCATTACTGAAGGAGAGATTGGTGGAACATCTGGTTGTCAATGGACTACAGGACCCAAGGCAACATGGTTTCACCAGGGGGAGGTCATGTCAGACCAACTTCATTGAATTTTGACTGGGTGACTAGGAGGTGGATCAGGGAGGGCAGTGGACATGGCCTATCTGGACTTCAACAAGGCCTTTGACACTGTGCCACATAGAAGACTATTACACAAACTGGGGAATATGGGTGTGGGCAGGACAGTAGTGTGGTGGGTAGGTAACTGGCTGGGTGGCAGGACACAGAGGGTGGTGGTAAATGGCTGTCACTCCACAGAGGGAAGAATGACCAGTGGAGTACCACAGGGATCAGTGCTGGGACCAGTCCTATTCAACATCTTCATCAGTGACATTGTGCAGGACCTAGAAGGCAGAATTTCACTGTTCGCTGATGACACAAAGCTCTGTAACAGAGTAGACACACCAGAGGGTGTAGACAGAATGAGAAAGGACCTGCAGAAACTTGAAGAATGGTCAGGGTTTGGCAGTTGAAATTCAATGCAAAGAAGTGCAAGATAATGCATATGGGGCACAAAACCCTGGCACTATATATCAGTTGGGGATGAGGATATAGCATGCACCAAGCAGGAAAGAGATCTTGGAGTTATCATCTCTGATGACCTCAAGGTAGGGAAACAGTGTGACAAGGCAGCAGGTAAAGCAAATAGGATGCTGGGATGTATAGGCAGGGGCATCACCAGCAGGAAAAGGGAGGTCATAATTCCACTATACAAGACACTAGTGAGGTCCCACCTGGAGTACAGTGTACAGTTCTGGAGACCATACCTACGTAAGGACATAGACAGGGTAGAGAAAGTTCAGAGGAGGGCAACAAAGATGGTGCATGGATTGCATCACAAGTCCTATGAAGACAGGTTGAAGGAACTGAACATGTACTCCTTGGAGGAGAGGAGGGAGAGAGGGGATATGATAGAGACATACAAGTATCTTACAGGGAGGAACAGGGTGCAGGAATACACTATTTTTAAGCGAGAAAGATGTTCCATGACTAGAGGGCATGGGATGAAGTTGGAGGGAGGATGATTCAGAGGAAACGTGAAGAGGAATTTCTTCACAGAACGGGTAGTGGACAAGTGGAACACCCTGCCAGAGAAAGTGGTGAGAGCTGAAACAATCACGGGATTTAAGAATGCATGGGATAGACATAAAGGAATTCTGGAGGTCAGGGGTAAGGGGCAACAGACTTCTAGGAAAACATAAACTGAACTTACAAGCTCAAATGGGCAGACTTGGTGGGCCATAGGCCCTTATCTGACGACACTGTCTGTGTATCTATGTATCTATGTATCTATGTTTCCTCTACATGTTCGAATCCAATACTCACAGGCATTTTGAGCTGGAAAATTCAAAATCCTCCAGCTTTACCTAGTCTTGAATTACTGTTGCATTTTCAAACTGGCTGAGAAATTACCAGTGCTAATGTAAGAAATAGCCTTGTTGTTCCTACAATAGATGTAAAACCGAGTTTGGACAGAATTCTTGTTCTTATACTGCTTGTAATATGTGGAATGCTTTACCATTATCTATATGACTGACACAGACTCTAGCATGCTTTAAAAGTACAATGAAGATGTACAGTATTTGCAAGCTTATTGTAAAGGTATGTGTTTTAATACCTGGTTCATTGATATTGTATTGTCAGATTAAGGCTATAATTTATTTTTTTGCAATGTGCTATTAATGTGCTGTATTTATTGTGATGTATTTTTGTATTTGTAACATGTATTGTATGTGATATGCACCTGGGCCATCCCTGAAAATGGGTACTTGTACTCAGTAGACTTAATTGTTTCACAAAAATAAACAAACATGCAGCATACATAGATGTGACATGCATACACTAATGTTTTGCACACATGAGACACACAAACAGTTATACCAGTATGCAGGTCATGGGATGGACATGTATGAGGGGGCCTGGCTTCATAACTACATGCAAGTCTGACACATACGTGCATACAAGAAGGAAATTACAACAGGAACCCATCAATAGACATGCTGTCATAGGAATGGTTATTATGGGCACATGACCAACTTCCATCCTAGAATTTTGTATAAACTTTTAGTATGAACAGGAAGGAGTGTAGTACCAACAGAGATGAATTAGACACCATGGAGATGTCCCAGTGGTGCGGAGGGTGGTGGTGCTGGATGCCATACTTTGCACCATGTTGGCAACCTAGGTTTGGATGCAGACACAGGTTGCCGAGGGTTGGCTGGGGAGGGAGAGGATTGAGCATCCAGAGGACTGCTCTCCTTTCTCAGGGAAGGAGGGAATGTTTCAGTGCCTGGCACTCACCTGGCCCTTAGTGTTGGTTGGGAAGTGAGGCAGGCTGGTGCTGTCAGAAGAGGGGAGGGAGCAGCAGCTGCTGATGCTCCATGCATGGAAATGTGATACCAGGGGAGTCTCCCCAAGAATCTGGAATACCCATGTCAAGGCACACTAAGGACAAAGTAGCCAGAAGTGACCTGAGTCTGGATACATCTCAGTTAGGCCAAATAATTTCAGACAGAACCAACTAAAAATTACCAAGGCCCAATATTTTGCATTTCTAATATAAAGCATAAAAAGCAGACAGCTTGCAGCTTCAGCTCCAGTCAGCTAAAGGTCATCTCATTGCGAAATTACATAATATAGCATGTAGTATTTTTTTCTAATCACATAACACCATCTATTCTAACTGCAATGTCTTCTGTCTTGGCTACAAGATGATAATATAATGCCTCTCTACCTACAAGGTGCTAATAACTCTATGCTGTTTTACCAGAAATAATGAGACTATTTCTTGACATGCTTTGTTTTCATTTTTTATATATAATTTTGTCACTTTAGTGAGTCTTATGGAGGCAGTATAGCATAGTGGTTTAAGGCTCTGAGCTACAAACAAGGAGACCTGGGTTTGAATCCCACAGCTCCCACTTGCATACTGTGTGACCTTGAGCAAGTCACTTAACTTCCTTGTGCTCCCAGGTCACACCTGTAAACAAGCTTTCAGCTTAGTGTGTCTTGCCTGGTGAAATAAATAAATTAAAAAAATTATGGAAATCACCTGCTGACATTGGGAAATAACTATGTGGACATTGGGAAATAACTATATGAGGCCATTTCTCAGCATGCTTTTTTCTGCACATATTAGTCACTACCTATAAATTCCATGTTCCCCCTCTGGGCAACTCCGGTCTGGAAAACACCCTGAGACAACACTATAAATATCCTATTCTCCCTGCAAACTGGAAAACATGTTGAGCAAAGCCCAAAGCTTGGCCTGTTACAAGCTACAGAGGCTGGGGTAATAAAGAATCATCTCTCTGCTTTTAGCAGGTGATAGCTTTAGGTGTAAGACTTACTTTAGTTAGATCAAAAGTCATTAAAGACTACCTCTTTTGGGGAATATCTGCTTTACTTGGGCTTAGCTAAAATAATTGCTTTATGTTAGAAATATTAGATTACAATGTGCATGATGTTTGTTAGGCTAAATCTTAGTGTTGATGAGCAGATTCATACATGGGAACTATCCATGTCACCAAAGATGTAAATAAATAAAATGTATGTACTGTGCACATTCATATTCTTTGGGTTAGGCCAGCGTGTTCTGTACCCCGGAATATAACTCTGTGACTGCCAGTCACATGAGATGATTACCTTTTCCTTATTGATTTTAAGACTATGAGAAAATTGCTCCTACTGGCTAAGTAAGGGACATCCTTTGTTATATGTATTTTTGCTATGAGATTCTGAACATGCTTTTATTTATTTAGTATTATAATAAAGACTGTGTGGACCCTGCCAGAATACGTCAGACTGGGTTTGTAAATATAGAAATAGACTGCTCATTTTTGCCATTTGAACCCTGGTATCACCACCAGTTATGGTTCTGTTTCCAGTTCTGGTACTGATCCAGGTCCTGGTTCCCATATCGGTTCTGGTCCCAGTGACAATTATGTGTGGGGACATCTGGATAGCATTGCATGCTGCCTGTCTGTGGAGAAAAGAACAAAATCATAGCGATCGGAGATGCCACTGACCCCGGCCACCCGGTAGCCCTGCACCCCTCAAGCACCAGTCTATGCTGCAACCTGCATGTAGGTAAAATCCACAGAACAGTGGGGGAGTATGGCTGGGGTGGCCAACATCTGAAGGGTGGCTTGGTATCTGGAGAAATGTTATGTTATGTTAAAACTTTATTTTTATACAGGAACAGATGATTAGCGCCAAGGACACTGTTTACAATCAAATCCTGTGAAATTAGTCCATAAAAATACACATCGACAAGCCTACATACAACAGCAATAAACATTAAATAACATTAACCAAAACATACACATACATTCTGCAAATGTTTAAATAGCTTACCTTTAAAACTGGAAAGGCTAGCTATATTTTTTAAGTGTTTAGGCAAATTATTCCATGAAGAAGCAAATCTATTTTACAGCTTCAGGTGCCCCTATTTTACTACAATATTTAAATATTTGGATCCTATTCTCTGAATTCCTGTACAAAACCTTTGATTATCTGAAGATTGAAATATAACACACTTAGCCAAAGGATGAGTACTATTTGCATACATAATCTTATGACAATTAATTAACCATATATAATTTCTTTGAGCATCAGGATGCAACCAATTTAATTGATTATATAACATGCAATGATGCATTTAATATTCACCCTTAACAATAAATTTACTCAATCTATAAACTATTTGATTAACTTTCTTTAACACTCTCTGAGAGGAGTTCATATAAATCAATGCTCCATATTCAAGTACCGGCATCAGCATTTGTTTAACAAGCTTCTCTCTAGCTAATTTAAGCAAAGCTCCTGTTAATCTTCTGAGGGCACCCAATCTTTGGTTAACTTTTTTGACCTGGATATCAACATGGTTTTCAAAAGTCATACGAGAATCTATGTACAATCCCAAGTATATACAACCTTTTACTTCCTCAATTTGTATACCATTAGATAAGTGGATGTATAGCTGTGGCTCAGATTTCAATTTATGCCCCAAGCAAAACTTCATACACTGGGTCTCCTTCATATTAAGTAAGAGACCAGAGTTACCCATCCACTGCTCCAATTGAATTAAATCCCTCTGTAACTGTTGTTTCATAATTCCTACATTCTCTGCTGAGACCAATAAAACTGCATCATCAGCATATAATCTGATATCTCCATATTTTATTGTTTGCACTAGGTTACTAACATACACATTAAACTTCATCGGGCCAAGTATCAACCCCTGAGGAACATCACAGTTTATTTCATCAAGGCTCGACACTGAGTTACCGTTAATGACACACTGTCTACGATTTGCCAAATATGATGCCATCCATGTTAATGGTCCTTCATCCACCCCAACCAGCCAAAGTTTTTCTAATAATTTTCTGTGCTGAACTTAATTGAAAGCTTTACTGAGGTCCATGAACACTGTCCCAGTGCTTTTTCCCTGATCCAGTGATGTTACTACCTGGTTATGGAAATCCAGTAGGGCAGTGTTTGTGGATCTTCCCAGTGTAAACCCAAGTTGTTTATCTGTAAGAATTGCATTTAATTCTATATAATGACTAATTTGAGAATGGACACTACATACTAAGATTTTTGATAATATAGGGATTGTTGTAATTGGTCTATAATTAGATGATACAATGCTATCTCCTCCTTTATAAATCTGTATCACTTTACCCATTTTCCACACATCAGGGACTATTGAGCTAATAAGACCCCAATTTAGAAGATAAGTAATTATAGGTGCTAAAATATCAGCACCTATCTTAAGAAATAGTACAAAGTGCAAAAAAAAAAAAAAAATAAGCACCATGGAACCTTGCTATAAACAACCATGCACACAGCAGCACCACTGGCAGCCCAGAACAGCAAAGACTGAGTCAGAAACAACACTCTTACACCCCCTGACATTAGTCCCTCTGGACACAATACCAGTGTGTTACACAGGACCATGGACAGTGTAGAGCTGAGAACAGACATGAGTACTCTCTAACCAGGCCACCCATCAGTACAGCATGAGTGAATAGCCACAAAAAATAGAGTTAGACATGTTCAAGTCTTTCATCCATTATTGGAAATGCAATAAACAGAAAATGTATATCATAAATAAAATAAATGAATGCCCCAAAATTGACACTGACTGCATGGCATACCCTAGAGACAGGCACCTAGACCTCACTGGTGTCAGCTCCAGTTCCTGGTGGGCTGCACACCTCATATGGCATTTCATGCAGTAACATCCTTTAAAGTGGACCATGATATACCAGTAATTTCAAAACACTAAAGATCAAGTATCTGCAACACTCCTGTTACATAGATTACATGAGTAGATTCAGAGCGGAGTAAACTATTATCCATAATGCTCACCCAGTATATTTATAAATATCCTCCTATATTGCCAGTAATACAGTAGCTGTCAAATCTGCTTTTAAACTCATTCATATCTGCACATCCAATCATCTGGTCTGGCAGTGAGTTCCATATTGCAACCATAACATTGAAACATTGAAGTTGATAACAGATAAGGACCGCAAGGCCCATCCAGTCTGCCTATTTCTTTTTCTACCTTATGAATGTGCCATTGGCCTTTGCTCTGTCAATGGCATATATATTCATACTCATCTGTATTGCTTCCTTATGCCTATCTCATGTCTGTTTGAAGCCATGCACTGTATTCATATCCACCACTTCCTGAGATAGGCCATTCCATGCATCCACCACCCTTTGTGAAAAAACTTCCTCACATTACACCTTAATTAGCCTCCCTTTAATCTCATGCTGTGTCCTGTTGTCCTGCTATTTTTCTTATATTCAAAAATGTTAGACTCTTTCACCTTGTTAATGCCCTTAAGGTGTTTGAATGTTTCAATCATATCACCTCTCTCCCTCCTTTGCTCTAGGGTATACATATTGAGCTCCATTAATCTGTCCTCATATGTTTTTTGATGCAGTCCCTGCACCATTATGGTTGCCCTTCTCTGGACTGCCTCAATTTGGTTAATGTCCTTGTGAAGGTGTGGCCTCCAGTACTCCAGATGGGGCATAACCAGTGTCTTAACGAGGGATTATTACCTCCCTCTTACAACGTGTGATACCTCTACTAATACACCCCAACATCCCTCTTGCCTTACCTACTGCTTTAGTGGTCTGCTTGGATGATTTCAGGTCATCAGTGATGATGCCCACGTCTCTTTCTTCCCTTGTGACTGCCAGCAACTCCCCTCCCAGCCTATAGATGGCTTCAGGGTTTTTCTTCCCTATGTGCATGATTTTGTACTTCTTTGAGTTAGACCCCAGTTGCCACTCTTCTGACCATTTTGCCAGTTTATCCAGATCTCTTCTCATTCTGCCCATCTGGATCATCTACTCTGTTGCAGATCTTGGTGTCATCTGCAAACAGACAAACATTACTCTCCAGTCCATCTGCAATGTCACTAATGAAGATATTGAAGAGGACTGGCCCTGAACCGATCCCTTAGATACCCTACTTGTGACTTGTCACACTTATGCAGAGCTGCAGGGGTACATGCAGGTTTCCTCTGACCTCTCCTGCCACTTTCTCTGCAGTAACCTCTCATTTTAGAATAGTGAAACTGAGGAGAAAAGAACAATAAGGCATAGGAAAGTATCCTCTGCCCTTGTTTCCCTTAGGTTGAGGCTTTTGAGCAGCAGGAGTCTTCACTTTTGCTGAGTTGCTCTGGTGGATTGCTTTGTATTCAATCTTCTTTATGTAGTCTTCTGTTCTAGAATCGAACAAGACATTCTGTTCACAAGGAAAGTCTATAGCCCTAGACTGAGTGTCCTGTGTCAATCAGTTGTCCTCAGCCATGCAAAAAACACCTTAGGGAGATATCCTGGGCCATCACACTGGAGACTGCATCACTGTTGTCATTTGCCATGAGGAACTGGTACTTAGTGGCTTCCAAGGCAGTTTAAGTAGTCTCCACCAAGACCTGTACCACAGAGTCACACCGCTGCTGAGCTATGGCCAGGATCGAATTCCAGAGGGCCTTCAGATACTTGGCTGTGTATGCCATGGAAGAAGAGGGGCGGAGGAGAAGAGAAGCTGAGATATAGGTTTTCTTTACCATAAAATCCAACCTTCTGGAATCTCTCTCAGGGGGCCGAGAAGAGAGAGGGGCTCCTGCTTTGTTACATGTAGCCTGTTGTAACATCCCCTTTATTGCTGGGATGTGCAGACAGGAAACCTATAGGTTTTGGATAATTTATTTGTCTTGTCTAATCAACACCAGATAAAGATGTAGGGGTCTGGAGAAGCTTCATAGTGCTCTTCCTAAATGCCTTATAAATAGGAAGTACTGCTGTCTTAGGAGGAGGGAGACATTTCATTTCCCTATAGTCCTTGTCTTCCTCTTCTTCCTGGGTGGACTTCTGAGCAGGGAGGTCAAGGGTGTTCACCATGTACTGCAGAAAAGTCAGCATACAGGAAGTATCCTCCTGATCTGTTCGGGATGCACCAAAATTGGGATAAGGAGACACATCAAGCTCTGCGACACTGCCCTCCGATATATCATCTGGAGCATTATAAAAATCATCATCCCCCCCATATAAGCTCCTGCACCATAAGGAGCTGCAGATGGGGTTTGCCTAGGAAAGGTAGGGGTGGAGAAAAAGGACCCCATGCCCTAAAGAGTCTGAAAAACATGCCAGGCTTTTGCCATATCCTTCACAGATTCCAACTCCTTATGTATGTCTGGGAGATTATCACCCTGTGGTTCTGTTTATTCAGATTTTTCTTTATGGTCTTTCCCACTGCTGTCTCACCTTTAGCAGATCCAGGAGGGGCAGTAGTATGCTTTTCTTTACAAGACTTTTTAGCAGCCACATTGGTGACTTGGGTCAGACTTTCTTTCTGAACCAGGCACCTCTTCAGCACCTTTAGAATTTTTAGGTTTAAAAGGAACTTCTTCAGTCCCTTTAGAAGCCTTAGGTTTATCAGGCACTTCATCAGCTCCTTTGGTTGGATTGGATTTAGAAAATGCCTCATCAACACCTTGATTGGAATTTTTATTCTTGGGAGGCCTCTCATCAGTAGCCTTGGGCCTTTGTTTGGTGACAGAGGAAGACCGTTCTTCAGCCATCATTGTAAGCCTTTTTGCTCTATTTCTTAAGGTCTTTGAACAAAACAAAGCAGAGTGAAAATAATGGTCTGAACCTAAATGCCTTAAACACAGATGGTGGGTATCAGCATCTCTAGCCACTATTCTGTGGTGCTTTAAACAGTTTTTAAAATCTGTGGGTCCAGTCCTGTTTTTAGGTATTTCTGACATGCCAAAACCCATAAAACCCCAGAAAAATCAAGCCCCAATTGGGTTCTGCTTAAAATAATGGTCAGTTCCCTCAAGTTACAGAACGACAACTTTGAGGGAAAAAAACTAGGTAAACAAAAAGGAAAATGCCTGTTTCTGCCTAAAAAAGTAGAACCGCGATAAAGAAAAGGAACTGAATAAAGTAAATGTGGTTACTATTTTATCTAGAAAAATAAAGAAAAGGAACCGCAGAACTGGCTGAAAAACACAGTTTCTGGGAACCAAGGGGAATCATTAAAAAGCAGGAAAAGGCTACTCAGCACCACTATAAAAAGTAAATAAGTAAAATTTGTAGTTACCAAGAAGTAAAACACTTTTTCCTTGGCCAAGAGAGAGAGAGAGAGAGAGAGAGCGCACCTTAGAGACCATATCACTGAGCAGGGTTTTAAATAGCTGGTATAGCATACCAAAATGCTACGCAAAACGGGAAGGGGGTGTAATGCTAACCATTTCTAAAAATGCACAGCAGTAGACTACTAACCATTTTTTTCAGTGAGTCTATGACAGTTAAAAGTAATAAAATTATATATATTTTAAAATTGTGCTAACCATTCTGTGCTAAGTGCTATGCATTTTTACAGCCAATTAGCGCTTTCACGTGTAAAACCTGCTAATCAATTTTTCGGCTTAATACCCTGCTCAGTAAGGCACAGAAAAATTCTGGTGCCTTCTACACAGCCTCTGCTCAGCACACCCACAAGCTTTCTGATTGGTTACTTCATGAACTCATTACTATATCTCAACCTCTGGGGCAGTACTACCACATCAGTTCACTGCTAATGTTACTGATTCTAAAGGACTCCTGGAGTGAGAAAGACAGCTTTGCAAGATGTATTTCAGTGAAGGATAGAAAACACAGGTTACTCATCTGTAATACTAGTTCTAGGAGAGGTATATGTTGTTCATCCACACTTGCTGACATGTCCTGTTCCCTTTATAGCTTGCCAGAAGGTCAAAAAGTTGGCTTTTTCCACCCACCCAGGTGGTATAGGCCTTGGCTCTGCCCCATGACATCAGATCTTGCCCGCTGGAAGCAAAGGTTGTTCTTTGAAGATGGGGAGGTCAGGTGGGTCAGTGTGGATGAACATATAACACTCCTAGAACTACTGTTACAGGTGAGTAACCTGTGTTTCTAGAGATGTGGATATCTTGTTCTTATCCACACTTGTTGGCAGACACATAGCAGTCCTCCAGGAGGAAGGAGGCAAGGTGCACACCCCCTACTTAGGGAACAGAGTTTGGAGAATTGAGTCCCCAAAACCAGTATCCCAGCTTGACTCTAGGTTGATGAGGTAATGGGTAATGAAGGCATTTGCCGAATTCCAGGTAGCAACACTGCAGATATCCTGGATAGGAACATCCCTAGTACCAGCCACTGATGCAGCAGTATGGTGGGTAGAATTAACTCTTATCCCTCTGGGAGGCTCCTTGCCTGCCAACAGAGCAGAGTGTATGTGACAAACAGCTGAGGAACCTCTCCCCGAATGTCAGCCATTCACTCCTTATAATGAGAGCACTCGTCTCAGGTCCAAAGTATGGAGCCTGTACTCTGCCTCTGAGGTGTAATTCGGGTAGTACACCAGCAGAGTCAACATCTGATTCAAGTGAAACTCCAACACCACCTTCAGAAGGAATTTTGGGAGGGGACTCAGGACAACCTTGTCCCTGTGGAAGACGAGATAGGGAGACTCGATGGAGCCTGTAGTTCTCCAGTCCTTCTGGATGACATGACAGCCACCAAGAAAGCAGCCTTCCACGACACATGTGACATCTCACACCTGTGCATCAGTTCGAATAGCTTGCCCATGAGCTGTGCCAAAACCAGCAGTAAATCCCATGGAGGTGGAGGTATATGCACTGGAGGGGAAATGTGGTTGAGGCCTTTAAAGAAATACCAGACCACCTTTTCCTGTGCCACTGTCTGCCCAGTAAGCAGAGATGGCTGCCAGGTGCATCTTAAGCATTGTAGACTGAAAACCTCCTTTGAAGAGTGACCAAAGGTAGTCCAGGATGCTAGCCACCAGACAGGACAAATGTCCAGGCCCTTGCCTCGACACCAAATGGAGAATAGCACCTCCTGGTTGACTCTTTCCTAAATGCCTCAACAAATACCAAGTACATTGTTGGAGACTCAAAGCCTGGAACTCTAGCCACTCAGGAACCAGGCTGTTAGGTGCAGGGACTGAAGGTCCAGATGGAAATACCTTCCTCTGATTGACAGACAGCAGGTCCGGGCATACAGGAAGACACCTTGGGAGCCTGGTGTTAAGGAGATCTGGATACCAGAACTGGCCGGGCAAGTCTGGGGCTACCAGGATCATCTTTGCCTTGTTCCTCCTGACCTTGAGGAGCACCTTGTGGACCAAGGGAAGTGGAGGAAAGGCATAGAAGAGGCCTGGGGTCCAAGGCCAGGAGAAGGCATCCCCTGCAGTGAGCCTTGTTGAGGGGAGGCGGGCATGAAACAGCCTCAGCTTGGTGTTCTCCATGGAGGTGAACAGGTCCACCTGAGGGGTGCCCCACTGGGAGAACAGGCTGTGAGCTACCTCTGGATGGAGAGACCACTCATGGGATGCCTCACCCACGTGGCTGAGGATGTCTGCCAACTGATTCAAGGTTTCTGCCACATGGATGGCTATGAGATCTGCCTCCCATTGGGCGAGGGTCTAGATACAGAGCGCTTCCCTGCATAGAGGACAGGAGTGTGTTCCACCCTGTTTGTTAAGTTAGTACATGGTTGTGGTGTTGTCCTTCTGGACTTGAACCATTTGACCCCAAAGGAATGGAGCAAATGCAGCCAGTGTCAGCTGAACTGCTCTGTGCTCCAGCAAGTTGATATGGCATAAGGATTCCTCAAGGGTCCAGAGCCTGTGGACTCAGATTCCCCATGTGTGCACCCTAGCTCATGAAAGAAGTGGTCATGAGGACAACTGTCAGCTTGGGGCGGACAAATGGGATCCCTCCCTGCAGATGTTTCAGGACAGTCCACCACTGGAGGGCATCCAACATCTTCTGGGTCACACCGACCAGTTGGTTGAAATGACCATGTCACTGAGACCACTGGCTGGTCGTCTCCTATTGAAGGGGGTGCATATACCACCAGGCCCATTGGACTATGGTGGTGCAGGCCACCATGTAACTCAAAAGTCGCAGAAAGTCCAGGGCAGGGCGCAATTGCTGAACCAGAAATGATTGGGCAAAGGAGGAAAGAACCTCATCCCTGTCCGCCAGAAGCCTGGCTCTGAAGCAAATCACCTGCAAAGGCATGAGTTCTGACTTGGCCCCATTGACCAAAAGGCCAAGGCTGAGGTAGGTGTGAAGGGGCCAGATCCCTTGACCTCTCCACCTCCAGTCTGGAGGGACCCACTATTAGCCAATCATTGAGACAGGGGTACACTCTGACCCCTTGATGCCGAAGATGGGCCGCCACCACTGCTATGCATCTGGTAAAGACCCTTGAGACTGATAACAGGCCGAACAGCATGGCTTTGAACTTGTACAGGGTTCCCTCCCCCCCGAAGCAGAGGAACAATCAGTGGGATGGACGGATTGGGATGTGGAAGAACATGTCCTGAAGATCCAATGAGCAGAACCACACGTTCTGCTCAAGGGATGGTATGATCTGAGACAGAGTTACCATTCAAAAGGTGCACAACCTGATAAACTGATTCAGGCCATGCTGATCCAGAATGGGGCACCAGCCCTCCCCTTCTGTTTTGGGACCAGGAAGTACCTGGAAACAAACCCTGGGTTGACTGGTGGGTCCATGATTAATGACTACCTCCTTGCGGAGGAGTTGGGTAATGTCATCTGAGAGCCAACACTATGGGCAGATACTTTTTCTTCCCGCAGGGCACGGGTTTGGCTCGGAGGGTACTGTTCGAATTCCAGAGGCACACCTTGGCTGACCACATCCAGAACCCTCCTGTCCATTGTAACAGCGGGCCAGGCAGAAATGGAGTGGTGGAGCCAGACCCCCACGGGAAGACCCAGAGTGGTCATGGCAGGTATGGGGAGGCCACCCCATCTAGTCACTGCACAGGCTTGGAGGATGAAAAGCCAGCAGCGGGGTCACCAGAAGCTCTACCTCCAGACTTGCACTTTACTGAAGCCAAGGACTTGGGCAGAGAGCACCAAGACAGGGCCCGCTGCTGCTCAGTTTTTGATACTTGGGCTGCTTGGTCACAGGGGCAGAAAGTTGAAAGGGCTTCTTCTGCAATTTTTTTAGAACTCTGGGTTGTTATTTTTTTACGGCAGAAGTAATGGACTCCAAGGTGGTGTTGGACTTCAATACGTTGAAGGTGACCATTGACTCCTGGACTGAACAAGTCAGTGCACAAGAAGGGAACATCCACCAGTTTGTGCTAGCAATCTGCTGTGAAGGTAGAGACCCTCAGCCAGGCCCTGCGGCACATGGCGACTGCAGCTGCTACCAAATCGGGCACAATAATTCCCGATATTCAAGGATATCTGGAGTTGCTGTTTAGCAACAGCCTGGCCCTGATCATGGACCTGCTTGACTGTGGTCTGAAGGTCTGCGGAGAGATGAGGAAGCACCTCATCCAGGGAGCCCCAGAGGTCATAGGAGAAGTGTGCCATAACAGCTCAATTTGCGTGACTAGAGGGCATGGGATGAAGTTGGAAGGAGGATGATTCAGAGGAAACATGAGAAAGAATTTCTTCACAGAATGGGTGGTGGACAAGTGGAACACCCTGCCAGAGGAAGTGGTGGGGGGCTGAAACAATCACGGGATTTAAGAATGCATGGGATAGACATAAAGGAATTCTGGAGGTCAGGGGTAAGGTGCAACAGACTTCTAGGAAAACAAACTGAACTTCCAAGCTCAAATGGGCAGACTGGGTGGGCCATAGGCCCTTATCTGCCGACACTGTCTATGTATCTATGTATCTATGTATCTATGTGTCTAGGAGACTGAGCGAGGAAGCAGCACAGATCTTTCTGGCGGAATGGTCCAATTTTTTGGACTCTTTATCCAGAGGTCTATCTGTGTCTCCAGAACTGCATGAGGGCTGGAACACAGGTTCAACCACCAATCTCTTAGCCAAGGGATGCTGTGTAAACCCCGAAGTGACGCCAATGGGAACCACATATTTGTGGCCCACACTAGCAGAAGGTGCAGGAGGCTGGGTGCTGCCAAAGCTCCAGGGCCAAACCAACTATGGCCTCAGCCACTGGGAAGGCATCAGACAGGGAATCCCCTTTCCTGAGGATATCAGTCAAGAGGTATTTGGCCAATTTTAACGGGCTCCAATGGCATCCCCATTGATTCAGAGATGAGACAGAGGATATCCATGAAGGACATGGGACCCTCCTCCATCAACAGACTCATCGAATCGTCATCACAGGGATACGAGTAAAGGTTAAAATCCTCAGACCCCCCCCCCCGAGTAAAGTGGCCAACCACCTGAGTTGCTCTCTACCCACCACGGATGGAAGGGAGAGTGACAGCCTGTGCGGGAGACCCTGATCGGGTCAAGACTCCTTGGCAGAAGCCCCTGAGGGAGGTTGCTTAGGTGGCAGCTCTACCAAGATAGGTGGAGAGGCCAGCTTCAGCTGAGCCAGAAGGGTCTTCACCAGCTCCACAGGCAGAGGAATGGTGTCAACCAGCTCCGGAGTCATCTGCACCAGCCTACAGGGTGATAGCCAGGTGATGGCCGGAGTGGAAGCAGGGGTCGACTTCAGACCAGCAGTCATTAGCTGTTGCCTCATCAGATACTCATAGCGAGAACATGCGTCCAAGCCTCTCCTCAGTAGAGGAGGACGAACGGTGGCGTCACCTCTTCTTGAAGTGCCACTTGTGGGATTTCCTCAGCCAGTCAGTCAAGGTGGTCCGGGACTTAGAAGACAGCCATTGGGGGGACCAATGGGGCTTCTTGGAAGGAGTCTGGGAGAACCACAACTCCTCTAGGTTGGGGACCATGACCACGGGGGGGAGCACCAGCAAGCTGGGTCTCCTCATCAGTCGGTAGGACTGGAGTCCTAAATAAGGAATTGTCAGCCTCATCAGGCAATGGGTAGATTATGATTTTGACCTGGTCATCATCCCGTGTCAGAACCGGCTAGCTTGATGGGGTACCGTGAAACCACTGGGCGAGGCCGCAATTTCGACCGAAGTCAAGACAGGAGACTCCTGTGACTGAGATCTCTCGGTCCCAACAGCATTGATGTGAAGGTTCTTCTCTTGGCCCCTCTATCCTTTTTGTGGGACAGGGAGGTACAAAAACCAGATGAGCCTTCCCCTTTTGTAGGGAGAGACTGGTGCATCTCTTTGTTCCACTCAAACTGGGCACCTCCTTCTCCAGTTCCTTCAAAAACTGACAATGAAGAGGATTGTTCAGTGGCATGAACTGCCTCCTCCTAGAAGGCTTTCATCTACTCTAGTTGGTCAGTGGTTCCCACAGCCACAAACACCACATGATGGGCATCCTTAGATTTGACTGATGGGTGCTGTTTTTCTGTTGTCCAAGTTGTAGACATACAAGGCAATCATCCAGCTCCTGCAGATGAAAGGCACAGCAGAGATCACAGGCCTGAGATTCATGAGCATGGCCTGGGCAGTAGACGCACATGGAAAGATGATCAGTGTGGGACATTTTCTGTCCGCAAGGACACCAGTGGAACCCAGGCGAGGACTTGTACTCCATCGCAGTCACAATCACAAACTGTCGTGGAGAAACTCAAATTAGTTTTTTTTCTGTTTATATTCTTATTTTTGTGCCCCGATGTGGCTCACCAGTGGGGGCATCCAACCATCATCCCCTATTGACCCAGAGGACATCTTGGCTCACTTGCTATGTGAGGGGTCCAGTATGGCCATGCCCAGCTTGGCGGAGGGTCTCCCCTTACCTCTCCACTCTGGAACTTGCCCAGACCCCCCCTCACATGACTCATCAGGCCTCCAGGTCAGCGGGAGCATGACCATCAAGCTGCACAATTGTGCCCAGTCATTTTTCCTTTTGTAGCCCCTTGGAGCAGACAGTGCAGTGATGCACAGCGCGTTGATACAGGCATCTGCTGAGCTCCCCCCAATGCTGTGCCACACCTGTGCTGCCTCTGGTCATCACCAGGGATTGCTCAAGCGTGATGCGCCCCACAAACCCACCCCAGAGGGAGGAAAGCAGTCCTTCAGATGCTCGATCCACCCTCTCCCCTGCCTAGTCCCGGCAGCCCAAGTCTGTTCCCAAACCCGGGTCACCGGTGTGGTGTGAGGTGTGGTGTCCAGTGCCCCAACCCTCAGTGCCACCGGGTCAGTCTTCGAGTGAGTTTTAATTTCGGTAATTTAGCCCAAGTTTTGAATGCCAGGGCCTACTCAACGCTGAGAGGTAAGGAGGGAATCTGAATCTTCAAAGCAGAAAGGAAGATCTGGTGTCATGGGGCAAAGCCGAGGTCTATACCACCCGGGTGGATGGGAGGAGCCAGCTTTTAGACGTTCCGGCAAGATTTAAAGGGAAAGGGACATGCCAGCAAGTGTGGATAAGATCATATCCACATCCCTAGAAATAACAGTTATGTAAGAACTTACAATAACAGCAGATCTTCGAGAGAGATTTCTGCACTAGATCCCAACAAGCAGGATCATGCCCCTCTGGCACCAGGTCCGCACGGCAAACTCACAGCCAGCAATCCCCAGCAGGAGCTCGCCCCTTGCATCAGGCAACAGGACATTAGCATGGCTACAAAACAGGGACAGGACCGCCCACCTCCAGTTCTCCTGCTGGAGACTTCGACGAGGAAGCAGGAGAGAGGACTGAAACTCCCGATACCCGTGTCTGCCAACGGCAGTCTGCTCATGACAGAAGTCCTTGCAGGACTGCTAGACCAAAGCCAGCCCTGCGCCTAGAAGCAACATCCATACTGTAGTGTTTCGTGAAGGTGTGGACAGAAGATCAAGTGGTCACTGCACAGATGTCCACAGTGGACACGTTTCTAAAGAATGCAGTGGAAGTTGCCACTCCCCTAGTTGAGTGGCCCTTGATTGTCCCCAGAAGGGGCTTTTCGTACTTCTGGTAAATGTAATGAATACAATTTCCCAGCCACCCAGACAAAGCCTGTTTAGAAATAGCCTTGCCCTGGCACTTTGGAGTGAAGGCTATGAAGAGCTGATCCTACTTGCAAACCTCCTTAGTCCTCGAGACGTTATATCTCAAATTCCTGTGCACAGCAAGGGTGTGCAGGAGATACTCCCCCCATATTGGAGAGCTCGGAGTAAAAACACAGGCAGTTCAACATTCGAATTTAGGGTGAATTCTGAAACTATTTTCGGAAGAAAAGAATGATTAGTCTACAGAACCACCTGGTCTCTGTGGAAAATTAAATAAGGCTCTTTACAAACTAGAGCCTGAAGCTTCAAAACTCTTTGAGCTGAAGTGATCGCAACTAAAAAGAGCATTTTCTAGGAAAATTAACAGATCGCTGCTGGTTCAAAGGGGGGCAAAATACATTTTTCTAAAATAAAAAGATCGGGGGAGGAGAACAGGATTCTGGACCGGAGGTTTGAGCTGAAGGATCCCCTTCAGAAAGGTTCTGAAAACCTCTAGCTGAGCTAGGGTTTTGTCCTCCACTGGAAGGTGGTAGTCTGAAACTGCAGAGAAATGGACCTTCAGAGACCAGTAACTGAGGCCCAACTCTGACAGGTGCAAGATGTACTCTAGAACCTAGGAAGCCAAGCAGGAAAATGGGTCCAGGCCTTTGGCTATGGCCCAGGTCAAAAATATTTTCCACTTCATGGCATACGTCGATCTAGTGGGTTTTCTAGCCTCCACTGTGATCCGAGTGACTCTAGAGGAGATGCCATAGCATGAAACCACTATGTCCAAAGGTGCCAAGCATGAAGGTGGAGCGTTTTGAGGCTCAGATGTACCAGGTTGCCCTGCTCCTGGGACTGAAGGTCATGAGAGTGAGGTAGAAGTACTGGGGGTTCCATCACTAGCTGTGGCAGATATGGTTCCCCCTGCTGCAAAGGCCATAAGGGGGCAATGAGGGTCATGTGTGCCCCCTCTGCTTGTAGCTTTAGCAGAACCTTCTGCAGAACAGGAAAGGGAGGGAAAGCATACAGAAATCTCCCTGTCCATGATAAGAGACAGTGCATCTCACAAAAAAACACCATGCTCAGGAATGAGCATGCAGAAGCTGGGTAGTTTTGTGTTTGATGGGAGGCAAAGCGGTCCATTTCTGGCCGACACCACTAAAGAAAGAGATCTTCCACTACTACTTGCTTTAGTTCCCACACATGAGCCCTGGTGACTGAGCAGCTGAGAATGTCTGCCAGAATGTTGTGAACACCTGGAACATGAACTACTGGAACATGGACTGAGGTCAATGACAGGCCATGTTGAACAGCCCAGTACCACACCCGCATCACCTCCCTACAAAGGGGGTATGAACAGGTGCCTCCCTGTTTGTTGATGTACAAGATAGTTGCCATGTTGCCGGCCTGGATGAGAAGTGTTCCCAGAACCAAGAGGGACTGAAATGCTCTTGTCTCCAGAATATTGATGTGAAGAGTCTCCATCGTGGGAGACCATGTCCCTTGTGTTCAATGGTCTCCCAGGTGGGCCCCTCATCCAAGGTTTGAGGCATCTATCGTAAGAGTCATGGAGGGGGACAGGGAGTGGAATGGAACCCCCACCGAAAGGTTGGAAGGGTTCTGCCACCAGAGGAGATCCTACTGCAGACTGTTGTGAGACTAGCACCTTCTGATCCATGTTGTCCAAGCGCTGATCCTATTGGATTTGAAGAGACCAGTGGGTCACCCTCATGTGCAGGCTGGAAAGTGGAACTGTAGGTATGGTGGCCGCCATCAGGCCCAGTAGTCGTAAGAAGGAGCACGCTGGGGTCCAACGAGAGGAGGCCACCGGTGCTTCTTTGTAAGATAAGGGTCTCTGCCCTGTCCATGGGAAGGAAGGCCCTTCCCTTGACTGTGACCAGCACTGCTCCTATGAATTGGAGATGCTGCGAGGGTGACAGTCGAGACCTGGGATAACTGACCATAATGCCAAGTCTGGAAAAAAGGTCCAGGGTGAAGGAAAGTGAATCCTTCAGACTGTCTTGGGATGGGGCTGAAATCAGCCAGTCAGTCCAAGTAAGGGAACAGATAAATACCCTTTCAATGCAAGGTGGCTGCTACCACTGCCAAGCATTAGGCAAAAACTCAAAGTACCGAAGAAAGTCAGAAGGGGAGGGCCCTGAACTGAAAATGCTCCTCCTGAAAGGAGAATCTCGGAAAGCGGCGGTGGGCCAGCAGGCTTGGGATATGAAGGTAAGCATCCTGCATATCCAGGGCACACAGTCAATTGTTAGGTTGGAGCATGGGCAAGAGTCCCTGGAGGGTAAACATGTGGAACCTCCTGCATTCTACGAAGAGCTTGAGCATGCCGAGATCTAGGATGGGCCTGAGATCTCCCGTCTTTTTGGGCACTAGGAAAAAGAGGGAGTAAAATCCCTTTCCTATTTGTGTTGTCTGAACCCGCTCTATGGCTGATTTTTGCAGTTGTGCTTGAATTACCTGTAGGACACAGCTTTGTTGTCCTGACGGGTAATGAGACCTGCCCGGCTGGTTGCTCGGGGGTCAGTCCAGAAACTATCGAGTGATCTCTTGCGATCAGTTGTAGAATTCACACATCTACGGTTACAACCTTCCACTCTTCCAGGTGGAGGCCTTCCCCCACAGGTTCCACCACGAGGAGGGAAAGTAACGGGGGTTGGGGCGCCCCATAAGTTAGAACATGGAGGGGAAGGGAGAGCTGCCTTGCCCCCAATGGCTGCCTTTGCAAACTTAACCTGGGGGGTTTGGGCACTGGAATCAGGGGCTAAATGTTTGTTTTGGAATCTGCTTTGGTTCTGTTTGTTCCATTTCTGTTGGGACGATGAACATTCTGCTTGGATTTTTGACCCGAGCGATACACAGAGCAGACATCCTTCAGGTATTTGCTGCTTTCTTGCAGCTCTGTGATTATATCTTTGGCATCACCCCCGAACACAATTGGACCCCTGAATGGAGCATCCAGGAGGGTGCACTGTACAACCTCTGCCAAACCTGCAACATGGAGCCAGGCCAGGCACCTTAGGTAGATGCCTGTAGCTGTGCAACGTGCCACTGAATAGTCAGAGTTATAGGTGGCTCATAGAGCATGGTGTCAGGATGATTTTCTCATTCTGATTTAGTTCAGAAATTTATTCCCAAGCTGTTCATCAGGGACTTCTTGGATGTCCTTTTCCAGGTCGAACTGAGCAGACTTTTGGAAAGCCACTACATGGGCTACATAGTTGAGCGAACGTATGGCGCAAGTAGAGGAGATGTAGACCTTGCATCCATATTGGTCCATTTGATTCAACTCTTCGTCAGGAATTGAGCACCAAGATGTTTGGGCTGGGACGATCTATCGTGGGCTGCAGTGATTATGATAGAGTCCACCTTAGGTTGTGTCGTTAGGTGGGAAGCCCCTTCCAGGGGGGTGGTAAGTCCTGTAGGCTTTCTTAGGAACCGCAGGAATAGACAACGGTTGTTGCCAAATGGTGACTGTCAGACCTTCATGCGGCCCCCTCCAAGGTGGGATTGGGAGGGGTCCACATTAACCAGGTCAAGATGCTCAACAAGTCTTCTGCACTTAAGGTCCAGTTTCTGGGATGCCCAACCACAGAATTGTTGAATGGACCGGAGGAGTTCTGCAAAAGACAAATGCTCCAGTGGTGATTTTGGTGATTCTTTTGGCTGGGGCTCTATGGGAGAGTGGGGTTCAGACTGGTCCAAATTGGAATCCGTGTCTGAATCAGAGGATTTCAGCCTGCTTGGCAAAGAAGTGGGCTCTGGAACAGCCTCCATGACTCTGGTCCCCAAAGTGATCCCTGACGGCAGACGGCCCGTGTCTGTTGGATACTCTGCTGGAAGGGGCATGACTTCCTGGTGGCATGCTATGGGTCAGGGTAGCCCTGACTACCAACTGGGGCTGACCCAACTCTTGTAGGAGCTGGGACTTTGCATCTTTCCACTAAGCCACGATAGATTTTTGAGGTTCCAGCTGAGGAGGCGGTGGTGGAGGGTATCCTGTGTACCCCATAGAATAGGAGTGGTAGCTAGGTGGCTGGTACCAGTAGGGGTACTGATGGTAACTGATGCTGGTGAGCCTGACCCGGCGTCGGGTAACCTGGCATCTGAGGCAGGTAACCCAGCATCGGGTAGTGGGGAAACTATGGCATGTAGCCAGGGCAGTAACCCACTTGGCCAGATGGATGAGTAGTAAAAGGTCTGGAGGGTGGTGTTGCCGAGGGATCTCTGGGATTTAGGTCCATTGGCAGGTCTGGGGTTGGAGGTGGTAGTCCAGAAGGTCCAGGAAGAATCTGGTCCCTTTCATCTGGAAGTGGATTGGGCCAAAGACCCAGCGTTGCATGCCTGAGGGTGTCAGATGGCGGGACAGAGACTGACGATGGGGGCAAGTCCGGAAGTGCCCCCGTCGACTGGTCTGCTGGTGAGGCAGGGGTCTTGTGAAGTAGGTCCAACATGAGAGTTTCCTCTAGATCAGCTCCAGAAATGTTGAGAAGTGCCAGTGATACCCTAGAGGAAGAACCCTCACAGGACTCGGGGGGGAGGGGAGAGAAAGAACTGCAAGCTCACTCTGCCAGGATAGTCTGACAGGACAGCAATCTCCACGTGATTGTCAGGCAAGCCAGCGACCAACAGATGAGATGATCTGGCGGGCATCAGAGGGGCCAACAGCCAACTTACAGACCACTGTCGGGCTGACGGAAGCTGGGAGGCTCAAGTCGGGCTGATCAACCTGGGCCGGGTGCCTGGTGGAGGAGCTGGAGGGCGACTTAGCGGCCAAGCAAACAACAGACTCCAAAACCACTTCCTCTGAAGAGGAAACCCCCAACTGCCCACTGACCTGGAGGGGAGAGAGAGAATGTGTCTGATCCGCCAAAGTGGAAGAAGGCTCAGGAGGTGGGGTACTCACTGGGGTAGAGGCCCCACCCGATGTGGTATCTGCTATCTGGTGGCTTTTCCTCAGAGGACGGTGGCTCCGCTCCCAACATTTCTCCTTTTTTCCAGGGCAGGTGACAATCTTTCCCTCAGCTCCTGGAGCTCTTTTTTCATTGATGCCAGTCATTTTAATAAGTGCGCACAGAGGGTCCTCTGGCGATGGGTGTGCGTGGCCTGGTTGAAAGCCTGGCAGACTGAACAATCTGTGGCCTTGTGTTTAGGCCCCAGGCAGAGGACACAGTGGGAGTCATCGTCCCTGTTTGGGATCTGCACACCGCACTTGGAGTACTTTATCTTGGGCTGATGTGAAGACATGCAATGTTGGAGAGATGGAAAAATATTACTCCAACTATATTCAAATGGCGGGTGACTGAAGCTGTTTAGCCGTGAGGTCTGACAATTCAGGTCAATGGTGGGAAAGAACTGGTGGGCGGTGGGGACAGCCTCTGTTTATAGTCATGCCGATGTCCCATCACCCGACGCCAGGGGTGGTCCCCCGCTGAAGACCACCAGCCACAAGCCCACATGCCATCCTGATGCCAGGTGGCACAGCTCCACTTGTGAAGACCCACTGCAAGAACTCTCCCAAAGTAAGATCAGTATTTATACAATAGGGGTGAGCTGATATGTGGTGTGATAAAATGATATTATTTCTCACCCAGTGGAATAAGTAGCTTGATGACACATGCACAATGTATATAAATGTAAAATCTTACATTTATACACATACTCATTATGTCATCTCATTGTTTATTCTTACAGTGCATACGTCAGCTTCCCACTCACGCATTAAAAACCTTTTACATACTCCAAGGTCTGTGTTCACAGAGAAAGTACAAACCAACACCCCTGCCATGATTGTGTGCTGCAAATCCATCAGTTACATTTATTACCTCAAAAATAGCAGTCTCTTCCAAACAGTAATCTGATCAAGCCGACGACTTCTAAACCATGCTCGATATCTTTTGCAAGGGCTCCATAAACTCTTCTCCGCTCTCATAATGCTGCTCAGCCACCAGAAAATGCCAACAGCCTTTTTTTTTTCAAACCTAAACAAAAATGAATAAAAACCTTCTTGCAAATTCTATAATGCTACAAAAACTTACTCAGAACTGAACTCCAGCAACCAAACTGACAAATGTAGCCACTATACTTAACAGATGCTACAACCCACCACCACATGTAGCACAGCCTATCAAACTCCACGCTTTCCTGCCACTTCAAATAACCAACCAACAGCAACCTACAACAACCAGCTCATTCACACAAAACTAATAATGCATAAAGATAATATGCAGTAGCACACAAAACAACGGCAATTCTTTTTTAAATGAAAAACACAAGCTACTAAAAAATGAGAATGCCACAAAAATAGACCCTATTGTATAAATCGCACACATGATGCCCAGATCGCGTACCACAGAAAATATTCTCACTCATGCATCGTGAGCCCCTGACACTCTCACTCATGCCTTCAGCACTCATGAGTATCCAGAGCTCACACTGCAGGAGCGAGAATACCCTCGGCATCACACTTCTGGGCATCATGTATCCCCTACATACAGGTTCGCTTAACAATAATAACATGGATGGTTGTGACCACTATGGCCTCCAAGCTGACCTAAAATGTTGGAGAAGTGTTAAGAAGTGAGCTAGAAATCTGAAGACTAGAGTAGCAGAAAGTGGGTGAGGAGTGGTCAGACTTGATTCTAATATATTCTATATTTTAGAGTGAATCCCATCCGATCCCATTGCCTTATCCATTCTCAGCTTTTTAAGTTCTTCTAGGACTCTCCTCTTCGAATGGACTGTTGTCCACCTCCCCTCCCTGATTCTTCATTGCAGTCCCTCCCCTTTCTCTTCCTCCGTGAAAACTGAATAGAAATCTTGGTTCAGGATTGATGCTTTTTCCTGGCCCCCCTCCACTCACATTCCTTCCTCCCCTTTCAGCCTTACAATCCCTTCCCTGGTCCTTCTCTCCTCGCTAATGTATCTATAGAAGCTCTTGTCCTTTTTTTTTTTTAACTTTTTGTGCTATATTTTCCTCTGTCCTTGCCTTGGTGCCCCTGATTGCCTTCCTTGCCTCCCTCTGTTTTTCTAGATACATTGTCCTCTCCTCCCCCCTTTTGAGTTTCCTTATATTTCCTGAAGGCTAACTTTTTTGCCCTTACTTTTCCTGCCACCTCCTGTAAGAACCATAGCAGTTTTCTTTTCCTTTTACCTTTGTCTGTTTGTTGAGTACTAAAGGTTTGCTGCCTCCACTATGGCTCCTTTTAGATGTGCCCATTGCCCCCCCTCCTCAAGGGCCTCCTTGAGGCATACCCCATCCTACTGAAGTCTGCCCTCCTGAAGTCCAGAACCTTCGCTTTCGTGTGGCATGTCCCTGTTGTAGTTTTCACATCAACCCACACTGTGCGATGGTCACTAGACTCCAGGTGTTTGCCTACCACGACATCTGCAATCCTTTCCCCATTTGTTAGAACCAGGTCCAGAATTGCTTCCTCCCAGGTTGACTGTAGCACCAGCTGCTTGAGGCGTGTCCCTTGCAGGAGTCCAGGATGTCTCTGCCCCTGGCTGTTGAAGCCACCTGGGTGCTCCAATCAACTTCTGTCAAGTTGAAGTCACCCATCAGTGACACCTCTCCCTTGATTGCCATCACATGGATGGCTTCGAGAAGATCCCCGTCCATTTCCTCCCTCTGTGCTGGGGGGTCTGTATGTTACTCTGGTGTGAATGGCTATGCCATTGTCTGCCTCCAGGGTGACCCACAGTGCCTCTGCCATCCCTTCATTCCTTGCACTTGTCACCTCTGTACCTTACTTGACATATAAAGCCACCCCCTCCTCCCTTTTTACCCTCCCTGTCCCTCCTGAATAAAGTATATCCTGGTATAGCAATGTCCCAGTCATGGTTTTCATTGTACCATGTCTCTGTAACAGCTATAATATCCGGGTTAGCCTCAAATACCATGGCTATCAGATTTGGGATTTTGTTACCCTGGCTGCAGGCATTTGCGCATATTGCACTCCATTTACTGCAAACACTCCTCCTGCCTCCCCCCCCATTCCCCTTTCTTCTCCAGCCCCCATACCTCTGGTGATGCAGTGTCTACTGGCAATTTGGTGTCTTTATTGTCCTCCCTGTTAGCTGCATTATTCTGTGTGGGTGGGTAATTAGCTTTTCTCTGCGTCGTTCCTCCACCCCACCAGCTAGTTTAAATGCTTGCCAATGAAGCAGTTAAACCGTTCACTTAGGACATCGGTTCCCCTCCCGGAAAGATGCAGGCTATCACCACAGTATAGTCCTGCATTCCTCCAGGTGGGTCCTAAGTCCCCAATGAAGCCAAACGCTTGCTCTCCGCACCAGCTCCACAACCAAGTGTTGAAATCCTTGGTGCAGAGATAGCTGGTCTTCCCCTTGCCCTGGACAGGCAACATCTCCGAGAAGGTCACTGATCTTGTCATCTGCCCTAGGCTCCTCCCCAGCTCCCTGCACTCTTCCTAACTCTGCTTTGTCAGCCAAGTCGTTGGTCCCCATATGGATGACATCCAGCCTCCCCCTCCGCCCTAGTGATCCCCTGGATTCGCCTTCCATCCCTCCAAGCTGTGCCTCATGGAAGACACTACCTCCCTACATTTCTCACTGCCAGCTCCAAACTCCACTCCCCATATGATGGGATTCCCCCCAACCAGGAGCAGCTTCCTCTTACTTTGGGGTTCTCTTCCACCCACCTTTGGGGCTCCATTGCATTTTCTTTCACACCAGAATAGTATGAGCTTTAGGTACAGGAGCAGGGAAAGCAGGAGGCATGCAAGAACAGCAGCATTAAATTACAGCTGCCAGCTGGAGAAGGGAAGAGGCCGGCAACCAGGAAGAGGCTTTCCCTTTGTTTTGAAAATTTTTTCAGTGTTATGTTTATACTCCACTTAATTTTCTGTTCCCAATCCACACTCCTCTTCCTCAATGCAACTACTCAGACATCTCCAACAGACATCCTTCTCTATACTGGCTCACTGTCCTCTATATGGTTAACCACCTCCGTAGCAGCAAATTTTAATAGACACAACACTTGGTATGCTACTTGAGAAACAGGGGCTGAGGGGGCAGCAGCGTGCTACACTTAGGCAAGGTATCAACAGCAGCAACATATGAGCTAATTAACTCTTACAGTGCTGCATGAGTTTCTACACACACATCCGAAATTTATATATATTCAAACATTCCCCACCAGAGTCACACATACTGAACTGTAAAAGTCTATATAATTACCTAGCTAGTACCACCCACATTGAGTGGTGCTCCCATAGCTCCTCAGTTTCCTGCTGGAAACAATATAGAGGTAAACCAACCCAGAAAAGAACAAAACCTAAAACCAAGCAGACATGAGAGGTGGGACAAGAGACCCCACTGAAGGTTAAAACTGAGAAGACCAAACTGTGCAGCAACCAGGAGGTCTCCAACAGTCTTGCATCTGAGAAAAAAAAATGAGGGGGCTCTGCCTCTATGAAGGAGGTTTTGAAAGACCTACTGTTGCTGGTGGGTAACTGAACAATCTTAGAGATCATCTCCCTCGAGCCACATATACCAAATGATTTCCAAGCAGTGTGCGACTGCAGCATGGAACAAAGGTCATGTAGGAAGGACTTACAACTCCCCAAGGCAGAAGGAACTGGATGACAGCAAGGCAGAAGCAAGACCATTTTCAGAGGGTTGAAATGTGGATCAGATGTCATGTGGTGGCACAGGGCATGTACCTGCAGCAGTCACTGACTGGAAGCAAGCAACAGAAGCAACCATACCATGCATGCCATGGCCACAGACAGGAGCAGTAAGTGTTTAACCACATTCTGGTAGCAAAAAGCAATGCAGAAGGCTAACCACTTGGACATACATTATGCAAACTGCTGAGAGGACATTCTATTGTTCTCCATGCAGTTTAACAGAAAAAAGGCTCTATAGATGCCCAAGGAATGCAGGAGAACCTCTCAAAGCAATATGCCAAAGCTGTGGAAAACAAATTTCTCTAGGCCAGAAGGGAGCCAGAAGAATCACTGTAGTGGGTTCTGCCCTGTGCTTGCAGAGGAAATACAAATGTGACCCCCCCCTCTCTCTCTCTGCCCCACCCCCCCAGTCAAAAATGCCTGTGATAGGCACAAGGGAATAGTAGAGAAAGACGTCAGGAGAGAGAGAAAGTGACGGAGGATCAAGCAGGGTCTGCAGCAAAAAAGGTAAAATAATGGGCAGACACTGGGCGAGCCAAGTTTACCTGCTGTCAAATTCTGGGTTTTGATTCCTCCTCTCCCTTTCCCTCCCACATCTCCCCCTTCCCCAATCCATCTACCATGGATGAAACATTTCCCTGTATACCATTTCCTTTTATACACAACTGTGATCAAAAATACTGTTAAAAGCTGGTATCATGTAGCAAAATGTTGCACAAAATGGGATAATGCTAACCATTTCCAAAAATCCATATCAGCAGACCAACCATTTTTTGAGAGAGTCCATGGCACAGTACGCAACATAAATGGAACTATGCCTTCTGTTTGTTAATTTTGCTAATCAATTTGTGCAAAGTGCTATGCATTTTCACATTTGACTAGCATTTCATCTGCACAGCTTGCCTCTGCACCAGCCCTACTGAAAAGTTCTAGCTCCCGCAGGGTCCTATGCCTCTGGCTCAGAACCCATTGATATGACTCAATAATGAAGATAAATTCCTGAAAGTTCTGCTTATCAGTTTTTTTCTGCTCATTTAATACTCTGACACCAACAGCAACAATCCAAATGTATTATGTGAAATAAGATGGGCAACTCTGCTATACTCAGAAATGAGCTTAGAGGTTTACACATCACACCCATCATTTATCCTATATACATAAAAATACAAAACACATTCACCACATATACACATACGTACAATACATATGTGTATACACACAAACACAATATTCTATCAAACTTTATTTATTTAAACTTTGGTGACTAGGAGTGGCAAACTGAGCTGAAGTTCATTTCCAGGTGCGACCTGGGGGAAGGGAAGGGGAATATTTGTACAGATGCAAACTGACTTAAAGAACCAGATTAAGCTGTTAATGGCATTAGTGCAGTTAGCCATCCATCGGTTTCCCTCTCCCTGCTTCTCCAGTGCAATGGAAATGGCAGTCTTTGAGAGGAAGATGGCTGAGCATGGTACATGGTATGGACCGTATGGAGAGTATGGACAGAGGCCCCAAGTCATTAGAAATGCCTTCTGTTGCTGTGCCAAAGAGTTTGCACCCATAAAAGGGACCATTTAAGATGGACTGTTGGACATCAGGTGTAAAACCAGAGACGTGGATCCATGCATAGTGCCGGAGGGGAACATCAATGGCCGAGGCACGTCCACCAGTGAAAATGCCATCATATCTGGCATGTAGAAGATGCCAGGTGATACTGGCACCCGTTTCAAGGGTGGCTAGCAATTGGTCAGTCCCTGTGGACTGAGGGAGCTTTACCACATTAGAGGCGGTAGTCCAAATCATTTTATGGCACTGGAGCAGATGCCCCACATAGGGCAGGAGACAAATGACCAGTGTTGATGAGGCATATACTCCATTTCCCATGAGGTCTAATTTTCTTGAGTCCTAAGCAGGAGGCAGAGTACTCAAGTGGTTAGAATGCTTTGTCTATCGCGTGCAGTATTTATTACCACAGAATCCCCCTGCAGAGTAATGGCAAAAAAGAGTTGGTTTGCAGAGGCCTGGTAACAGTGATCTGCCTAATTAGGAAGTGGGAGGGATCATGTAAGGATGATGCCAAGCTGCTGAGATGGCATTCTGATATGCCTGGTAAGTGGAGGGACCTCAGGAGCTGGGTCTTCCAGTAACTTGAAATATGCAGCCAAGTTACAATGTAGGTGGTCTTGGTATGTGGCAGTGAATCCCATGACCTGCTCTAACTTGGTCATAATTGTGATGAAATTGGGGTCATCTGGAGGAGAGCAGGGAGTAAAGAGCCTGGGATCCTCCCCCACTGATTGTAAACTGGGTCCTCTTTGTCCTCCATATAGCACAAATCCTCCTCTTCCATGGGCAGGAGGGAGGAATGGGACATGCATGGCGAACTGTTGTATAGCCTGCCTGACCTCCTGCACCATGGGGACCACAGAGGCAATGCTGACTATGGAAGCTGTCGAAGCCAAAGCGCAAGAAGGAACCCTCTTTGACCACATGCGAAAAGGGGACATCATGAAAGGAGTCAGCTGGTGCTGTGGAAAGGCCCAAGAGCCCAAAGCATGAGAAGCAATGCCCAATGCCTGGACCAATGAGCCGAACAGAGAGATGGGCTGCGACAGTGGTGGCAGGGCCGATAAGTCCAGCGAGATGAAACATGGACCCAGCTAGAGGGCCGAGAAAGGATAGAAAATGGAGACCTCGATGAATGCCGAAAAACATAGGTCATTAATGAAATGTCCAGTCCTATACTGGAGGGACGGGTCATCAAGAAGGGTTATTGTTTGCATTGGAGGAGAGGCACATGTAGTCAACAAGCAACCCGAGGAGGAAGCAGTCAACGGCTGGTAGAGTCCTTGAAAAGAGGACAGGATCGAATGTTGTGGGCAGTTCCTAGACACCTAAATAGAGAAAGAGGTTGTTGAATCTGTAGATCTCAGTTCCACAAACTGCACTTGCAGAAAAGGGAAGCCAAACTGGACATAAGAGAAAAAAAACCAAAAAGGTGAACTTCTCTCGAAGGATACACTTGCGGTGAAAGCAGAACATGAAATGAGCTGAGAGTCAGCGGACAAAGAACTGAGGCTGCTAGGGGCCACCCACATATTTATACATGTGCATGGAATGACGTCATCGTGGACAGCCCCCAGTTAACACTGCTGCTGAAAGCTATCATGAAAGAGCACTCTCTGGCAGGATCCCAAGTGTATGACCTGCTGCAAGAGATACCCTCAACGATCTGGAGGTTCTCTGAGATGGCTTAGAGACAGGATCCAAGGCCTTTATCCATGTGGGGGTGGTGTACGTACTACCAACACAGAGGGAGGAGTTAAGACAGGTTCTGAGGAAACCACTGACAGAATGGCAAGTGGGGGTTGGGTACTGCTTCTGGGGGGACTTAATTTGCCAGATGCAGACTGGGACATTCTGGCCACAGCTACAACTAGCAGCAGGGCCATCCTACACTCCTTCCCTCCTACGGGCATTTTTTAGGCTGCTGGTTACAGAACACACTAGAGATGGGTAAGTGCTGGATCGGATACTTATGAACAGGACAGCATTTCTGACATCACAGTGGTAGCCGCTGGGTACAAGCAACCATCTTATATGGATTGGGCATGACAAAAACCACACTAGAAAGAGGATCCTGGACTTTAGGAGAGTGAACTTTAAAGGAATGGGAGACTATCTCAGCAAATACCTTAAGGGGATAGTGAATGTACAATGGAAAAGGATAAGGGAGGGCATAACAGCCAATGGCAAACTGTTTGAAGGAAAATAGCAAGGGCAAGAAGAGGAAGAAGTGCCCATGGATCTCAAAGGAGCGATTAGAAAAAAAAATACTTTCAGTACAAGGAGACCCAAATGGAGAGAGATAGGGGAAGCTATACCTTGATAATCAAAGGGATGCAGAAAGGAGGATGAGGGCAGCAAAGAAAAAAGAGGAGAGGACAGGATGGTCTAGGGTGAAAAAAAGAATAAGACTTTCTTCAGGTACATGAGCAAAAAGAAGGCATGGGGTGGTACAGTAAGGAACAGAAGAGCAGGGGTGGGGTGGGGTGAGAACTCTGAGCCAGCCAACCCACTATTCAGCTTCAGCCCCAGGACAACCTACTGTACCTCATTCCCCTATTTGCCTTGCCTCCACTGATACCCACTAGCTTACCACTCCAGGCAGGGCTGTGGCACCAGACAGGCCCATCTGCAACGGGAGAAGGTGTTGGAGGGGACCACCACTGCCTCCCTGGCTTCCCCCCAAAGGCAGGACTCAGGGAGAGCAATGCTGCAAAGCAGTTATTGGTCAGCAGGGAGGTTGGGAACCATTAAGGCCAAGTGCTGGAGGCTATGCCAAAATCTTCATTTCCTGAGTGGCACACTTCCCTTTAATCTGTAAAATATGGGACCAAGTATTACATGCAATTGTTTTTATTTCTAAACCTAAAATGTTCCATAGGCCATGATTTGTCAGAGCATGAAATAACAGGCACAGATAACCCGTAGTCTCCTATACTTGAGTGCAAACATACCCAGCAACTCCAATCTGTCCTCATATGCCAGGCCCCTAGCTTCTCTAATCATATGGGTGGCCCTTCTCTGGACCCCCTCCTGCATCTTGGTTTCTTCCCTTGTGCTTGGTGTCCAAAACTGAGTACAATACTCTAAATGGGGTCTAATGAGTGCTTTATACAATGGCAGCACAAGTCTTCCTTCTCTGAATGATATATTCCTAGTTATACTGGTTAGTATGCCATTAGCTCTTTTTGAAACTGCCTGGCAATGGCTTTTAAAGGTTAGATCACTGGTAACCCCAACCTCAAGATCTTTTTCCTCAGTTATCACCCTTAGTCTTCTCCCCTTTAATTTGTACTCTGTCATGCTCTTTCTCCTTCCAAAGTGCATTACCACACACTTGTCTGTATTAAACTAAAGCCTAGTCCTATGGGCCCACATTTCTAGTTCATTTAGTTTTTTTTTAAGTTTCTCAATGTCCCCTTGGTTTTCGATGACCGCACCAATTCTAGTATCATCGGCGAACTTCACAATCCATATATCACCATCGCATTTCATGGAAGTTACATAGAGTGTGAATAAACTCAGTCCCAGCATAGATCCTTGTGGGACCGCTCTGGTCACCTTAGTCCAGTCAGACACTTCACCTATTAAGCTTATATGCTGTCTCCTATTATCCAGCCATGAAGTAATCCATTAAACCAAGTTAACTGTGTTTTCCAAGTTCCCACACCATCCCATAACAACACACCCCTGACACAGTGGGCTACTTGTAAGGCCATCTATGACTGAAATACTGCACAGAGAGAGAGAGAGAACAAACAGAACAATATAATTTCTAGTATATTGAAGCCAAACTTACTCATGAGAACTCCTTCACCACCCATTACACCTTCAGCTCATTCACAAAGCTGTGGTCATCCAGCCTCCTCTGCTCTGGCAGTTACAGATCTGTCAGTGTCTGATGTGCTACCACTAAAAGCACTGCAGTGTCCCTCCTCTCCTTGTACTTCATCACTATTATTAGCAGATGCCCATAGAAACCCTGTGAAGACAAGCACATACAGTACCAATGATCAAAGACATAGCACAAGTGATACAATGGAAGTTACCACCATTTTTATGAATGCCAATGCACACCATGTATGGGACTGACACTGTCTACAGGTTCCCGTGTTGCCCTGGTAAGAACATAAGAACATAAGTACGTGTTGGCAGAAGGGGACCATATGATCCATCTAGTCTGCCCAGATTGCCTACCCCCATTCTGTTTTTGAGGCTGCCCTTATTACCTTTCTTGCTTCTTTTAGCTTCACTTTGTAGACTTCCATATCTGCCTAATTGTTAGCATTCTTGAATATCTTGAACACTTTCCTTTTATCTTACATTTTTGTTGCTACATCCTTGATATACCATAGTGATTGCCTCCACTCTCTTGACTTAAAAATCTGCTTCATGCACTGGGCAGTTACTGTGAGTGAAGCTTCCTTCAGAGCTTTTAACATCTGGTCCACTGTGTCCCCCATTTCCTTGCTAAGTATTTGTTTTATGGAAGCCTTTATTTGAGTAAAGGTGTCCTTCTTGAAATCCAGGACCCTGGGTTTGCTGTAGCTGACTTCCTGTTTACTGGTGATGGTGTGTCAGATGGTCTTATGGTCACTGGTATCAAGAATTCTGCCCACTGTTTTGTCAGAGATCCTGTTGATACTTTAGAGTACTTGGCCCAGGATGGCTTCCTCTCATGTTGGTGTAGTCACCAGCTGTTCTAGTCCTGCTCCCTTTAGTGCTAGGGTGAATTCTTTGCTTCTTTCCATTGAGGCAGTGAGTGAGAGCCAATTCACATCTGATAGATTGAAATCACTGACCAGCAGCAGTTCTACTTTGTCTGCCATCTGTAGGATGGCCTCCAGGAGTTCCCTGTCCCAGTCTTTTTTCTGGGCTGTGGGATCTGTATATAACCCCAACTCAGATAGGGTACTTACTTCCTACTTAGAGGGTGACCCAGAGGACCTCTGCTTTGCTGATGTGTCCCTGGGCTTCCAGAGCGTTGATGCTGTTTTTTTTTTTTACATGCATTGCTACCCGTCCATCATTCTTACCATTGCAGTCTCTTCAGAATGGTTTGTATCCTGGGATAGCTGCATCCTAGGTATGGTTCTCTTTGAACCATGTCTCTGTGACCATGACCCAGTCCAGGTCTGCCTCCACCATTATGGTGGTGAGATCTGGAATTTTGCTCACCAGGCTATGAGCATTGACGCACAATGCTCGCCTTGCTTGGTTAGATTTGATCGCTGTGGAGCTTCCCTTTTCTGTATATTTGTAGGAGACTTTTTGATACTAAATATCATTGTAGGATTCTTAAGTGTGCCAATAAAGTGTGTGCTAGTGTTGTCTTGATCTGGTTGTGTGTTCATAGGAGATTGTTTGCGAGTAGCAACAGTTGTCATGTGTGGTTCCTTGGGTGCTGCTGCCCACTCCTCATTAACTAGTTTTAATTAGAAATAAAGACATCAAATTTCTGGCCTAGCACCTGGTTGTTCTCCTTGGTGACGTGCAGACCATCATATCGAAAGAAGTGCCTTTCCCAGAACGTATTCCATTCCCCTATGCATTTATAGTCCCTCTCTGCACACCAGTCTCTGAACCAATTATTTAGCTCAGAGATGTCTTTATCACTGATCTTCTTCCTGCTAGCTCCTTTTTCCCATACCAGGAGAATCTCAGAGAGTGAAACAGTGGATGAAATAGGAGAAAGTTTGTCACCTAGAGAGATCAGATGCCTCTTGGTCTCCTCCACGGAACAATTGTCCAAGTCATTGGTGCCTAGATGGACTAAGACATGCAGTTTTATTCCTGTGTTCCATACAATTTTCTCAATGCGGTTAGTGTCTGTGTGTGCTGATGGAAGACACCTGACTACAACTTTTGTATTTTTGCTCTGTTGTAGGTGAGACTCTATTCCCTGAATCACAGAGTCCCTTCTGACTAGTACATGATTTGCAGTTATGTCCTGTGTCTTTCTGTAGCTTGTTTTTTGCTCTCATGAGCCCTGTGGTAGGTCTGAGCTCCATGTGACCTCTGCCTCAATGAATGGCATGGGTGAGAGTAGCTTGGATCTGTCAGATGTTTTTATTGGATCATTTGTCTTATGATATGATCATGCAGCTCAATGGTTTTTGACTGTCTGCCAGCCCCCAGGTTTAGTTGCCCTCTGTGGTAGAGGTATCCATGACTGGGGAGGGCACTTAGGGGCTGGTGGAGTATAGTGCTATGTGGACTCCTGAATTTCTGCTCTAACAAAGGTGATTTTCAGCCCAAGCAGTGTGTAGCTGTTTTCTTGGCTGCTTCAGAGCATAACATGTGGGGCAGTGTCCTATATTATGCACAATTGTTCAGTTGAATAGAATCCCTCGTTACCTGCAATGGACATAGTCCATTATGAGTTTGTTGAGAAGTGAATGGAAGAAGAGGTGATGGTCACTATGTGTGAGAGCATAGCAGATGAAAGAAGAGCTGCAGGCATTTTTATTTAGGAGGGAGGACTGATGGCAGCGGACAAAAAAAAGTGAAGGTTAGCGAGAGAGGCTGTTTTTTCAGTTTTTTGTTTTGTTTGTTTTTTCTCCTGATGTACCTATGTGTGGGCAGAAAGTATGGGGTTGTGGCCAAAATATGCAGGCATGTGTGAGGATCAGGGCAAAATAGAAATACAGGTATTGTATGTATGTCCTGCCTTTATAATTAGAGAGGCAGGAACGGGGGGCCACGAGACCCTATAAAGGAGGATGCCTCGGGTGGGTGGGATTAGGGTAGGTGGGTGGGCAGAACCTGTGTTTCTGCTACCTATAAAAACAATCAGTTATGTTCTGCCTTTTAGATGTACCAAGACCTTGTTACATCAACAGCACATAAAACCAAAGTACACACAGAACCAATAGGATGGAAAGGAAACTTGTTATTTTTATGTTAAGGGGATGTGGAGTAAGTGTTCCAACATTTCCTTATGCTGAGTGAGCAACCACTGGCTGGGTCTGAGCAGAGTGAGTGAGGAGAGAAGCTGCTTCAGTGGAGAAAGGAGCCCAGACTGTATACTCCAAGGGGGATTCAGGTAGAACCACTATCAAGGAATCCCTGCTTGTGCACCTGTTGCAGTCTGCCTTCCATCCATGACTGGTCTCTCTCCCAGTTGATGAAGATCAGGGAAGCTCAGCAGACAGTAAGGCTAGGAGCTGGACCGCACTTGGCGTGTGCCTTCTAGGGTTGCCCTCTGTGTCTGAGCTGTTGCTTCTATTTGTTTCTGGCTGAGAGCTTTCATTAGCTGACCACTATTTCAGTAGTGGGTGCAGCAGTTGGTGAAGATCAGTGAAGTTCAACAGGCAGTAAGGCTAGGGGCTGGATCACTTTTGACGTATGCCTCCTAGGGGTGCCCTTTGTGTCTGAGCTATTGCTTCTGGCTGAGAGCTTTCTATTAGCCAATCACTATTTCAGTAATGGGTACAACAGTACAAATGCTGATTTGCCTACAGCAACCAAGAATTCTTGGTAAGAGTTCCAATAGCTCATTATACTGAGAGAGCAGCCACTGGCTGGGTCTGAGCAGAGTGAGTGAGGAGACAAGCTGCCTCAGCAGAGAAAGGACACGAGTCTCACATGATGGAATGTGGTAAGCTCTTTTGCTGAACCACCCCCATGGTACCCTCCAGTGCACTAATATCAGCATGCACTGCTTTCAGGACTTTGACACAGGGCTCCCCTGCCATGTGCAGGCAGCAGGGCCATGGCCATGGCTCTTAAAGAGACAGGAGGTGCATAATGACACACAGTTGGACAGGGCCACTTGTTTTGTTTTTTTTTAACCTACACCCCGGGCATCCTTCAGTAGTGCCCACACGGATCTACACCCTACTCCCAACCTGAACCCCTCGCATCTCCCTAACTCTCTCCCCTGAATGACCACTGGCAGACCCGACCCCCGGTACCATCTCTGGGGCTGATTCTGCCCTCCCCTCTGCGGCTGCTCCTAAGTGTGAAGGGTCTTACCCGTGAGTTTGTCAGGTCCTCTGGAGGGGTTCTTGGGTGCATCTGGGCTGGTATTTGGGTTGTAGGAGGGTCCACAGGGGCCACCATCATCTCACTGGCAAGTGGGAGGCTTTTTCCCTTGCTTTTTTCCCCACCCCCGTGGAGCTTGGCTAAGCTTGGCAATGTAGCGCCGTAGCTCCGCCCTCCCCCTGGCATGTACCGTGCTGCTCAGTTAGCAAACCCCCAGCCACCACCAGAGGTCACTCCATGAGCCAGAAATCCCCCTCCCACCCCTGGGAAGAGAGAGCAGTCCTCCGGATGCTCAATCTCTCCCCCACTGACCCCTGGAGGATCTCGGCTCATTCCCGAACCCAGGTCGCTGGTGTGGCGTGAGGTGTGGCATCCAGTGCCTCAACCCTCAGCACCACCGGGCCAGCTGGGCCACTTGTTGTTGAAGTTTAAAATATGAATGGAATAGGCCACAGACATTCATGGTAAAAACACAGTTGTGGTCTCAGTTACATACATATGATTCGCTACTTGTGCACCAGTAAGAAACAGGCAATACAGACATTAAACTATATCATACAAAAATGTGTCCATCACTGCTGATGAACTTCATCTTCATGGATGGGGAACTGGAGGAAGACATGGAAAGGAGGAGACTGTTATGGACATGGGCATTCTGGCAACAGATGGTTGAAGGTGCCTTAATGGAGTCAGAGCAACTATTGGGACACACTCACAAAAGCAATGATTCATGCGAGAGACTGGCTAGCTCCAAAACCACATAAACAAAAACAAAACCTTCATGTACCTGAAGTAGAAACAGCCACAGACTAAAATACTGCAAAGGAGTTTTTTATTTGAGAACAAATTGCAAGCAAAATGATCGGGAGTATAGGCAGGAAAGGAGCACAGTATCAAATGCCCCAGTGGTTTGAGCACTAAGCTTTTTATCAGGAGGGTCAAAGCAGAAGGGCATTTGGTATTGGTGTTTTATTTTTCCTACCCAGACTCCCAATCATTTTTGGTTACAATTTGTACTCAAATAAAAAGAACCCTAGCAGTAATTAAGTCTGTGACTGTTTCTTCTTGGAGTGCATAAAAGTCTGTGGCTGCTTCTTCCTGAAGTGAATGCAGGTTCTCTTAGCACCATGAAGAAGTCACCACCCTGGAGAAAGTCTGTATGGACCAAGCCACAATCAGGCAGCTGCATGACCTGGTACAGGAAGGCATATAATTCATCATAAGGTATTTACATGTCATGATGGTAGAGACAAAGGTGCTGTGTGTATTAACATATTGTGCCACTGGTTCATTCCAGAGAGTGACAACAGGTATAATCAGTTTTAGCATGTCATCTCTGTCCAGGGCCCTGCACCAGGTTTTACAGTAAATGCACTACTCAAACATGTTTATGAGTTCATCACTTTCCAGTGCAGCATCATGGCATGTGTTCCACAGTAGAAGCACTCAACACCCAGCATGGCATGCCCAACCTGAACCCTGGGAGCTCTGGGAGCTGTAGACTATACTCATTTTGTTGTTTAGCCAGGAGTAGCACACTAAGCTGAAAACTTTTTTACAGGAGTGACCTGGGAGCACAGGGAAGTTAAGTGACTTGCTCAGGGTCACACAGTATGCAGGTGGAAGCTGTGGGATTCAAACCCAGGTCTGGTCTTCTGGATGTCACCAGATCTGCATCTCAGAGCCTTAAACCACTGTGCTATACTGCCTCCCCACTCATGTTACCATACTGGCACCCACTCACAAAGTGGATGCCTATAACATTGGAAGGGCTTTCACGGCATCAGTTCACTGTTGTATGCAATGCTGATGGTATTATTATAAATGTATGTGCAAAATGTCTTGACTTTACCAATGATTCCTACATATTTGATCAGTCGTTCTTCAACACACTAATGACTTCACATGGGAGGGGGAGGGGAAATGGATGGCTGCTGGTTGAGTGATAATGACCATTGTGGTTTGCCAATGACAAGTTTGTGCTATGTACTACAGACCAACACATTTCTAAATGTGTGTCTCCATAGGTGATAATGACTACCCATTATATCTATATTTGATGACATCCTAGCTGAAGAAACACAGATGCCAAAGCATGATATAATGAGGTACATCAAAGGATATGATCTGTGGTGAAGTGTATATTTGATGACTTGAAGATGGACAAGACAGGTAGCACAATGATGCCTGCGCCTGAAAATGTGTGCAAATTATTCACAGCATGTGCTATGCTGCACAATAGAGCAGTCCATATTCCTCTGCCATTTGAAGTTCAGGATTGTGGACATGGTGATGGCATGCCAGATGTACATGAGGACATCAGTCACATTGAGAGACATGTGGACAGCTTATTTGGGCAGAGAGTGAGACAGGAGAGTACAGGGTTCACTCAATAAATCATCTCAGATCGGAATAAAGGGTCCGCTTACTGGAATATCATTGACAATTTTTATGCATTCTGGTGAGTGGGTCCTTTGTTCCATTCTGAAATGGCTTTATACTGTATGTGGCTGGAATAGATCCCTCATGGAGATTTGTTTATTGTTTTAGGAGTGGAGGGCAAACCTAGTCTCAGATGGTGGTTTCATTCAGTGGATGCCATGATGTGTTTGTTTTGTTGAATTTTGATAACCCAGTAAGCCCACTGGGCCTAGAAGTCCCTTTTTCAGAGGCGACTTGGGGGAGTAAGTGTAATGCTTATAGGCTGTGTTTGTGCGTGCTGGGTTATGGACCACAAAGATAATGAGGCCTCTTGAGTGTCCTACGTGCTGTATACTATTGGTGTCTTTGTGCTGTTATGCTTGTACTTTGCACATGACTGAGACACATATGCACTACCTCTTGTGGCTACCACTAGACACTGCTTTCTGATGCATGCTGACTTACAGATGCCAAGATGCCATGCCTTTGTGATGACCTTTCTGCCACAGCCTCATGGTGTGGACAGTGGCTGTAGATGTTGGGGGGATGACTCATCATGATCCTGTTGCTCAGGTGGTATGAACTTTGGGCCATTGATGTCAAGGTTTGGTGGTGACAGTGTTGGTGTTTGGGTTTCTTGATGATTAGCTATACACTGCAGTATGTCCCCTATTCACCTGAGTTCAATTCTCATCCAGTGCACTAATGTGGTCAGCACACACACCTGCATGGTATGCACCTTTTCAGCATGCAGCCTGTCCTGCTCCAACTGATGGACCTTAGGGTAGTATCTGTGTGGTATGCTGATACAGTATTTCAGATACCGCCTCTGCTCTGTCTGTTCCTGTTTGCCTCTCCATTATTGTCACTGTCCTTTTGTGGCTATGAGTGGGACACACCTGTGTATGTTATATGTTTGCCACCATGTACCTACTTCACCTGCTCATGCTTTGACCATTGTGCATGATCCAGTGTGTGTAGGGTGTGTGCAGGCATGTGGGGCTTGTAGTCACTAGTTGTTAGAGGAGGTGCTAACTGCTGGTACAAAAACAAGTCAGAGCACACCCTGATCCCCTTCAAAGGCTAAATGTAACAATAGACATATTTTTTCAGCCTGGATTGTCAACTTACTATTTCCGCACCAGTTCATTGCACATTGGCAGGGGACCACACCTTAATTAAACCAACTTTAGGCTGATGCACCCTAAAAAGGTAAGCCATTTGAGGCAGATGAGGTTTAGAGTAGGGACCCAGCTGATGGGTGGTCTACCTCAACATTGGTAGCTGAGTGACTTCACAGAAGGGCCCTGAAGTGAATACCAAGAGACCCCCACTCCTTTTGAAATCAAAATAGAAAGTTGCCAATCCAGGCTGAAAAAATATGTTTATTGTTAATGTTATCCGGGGGGGGGGTGCTTTGACTTGTTGTTTTTGTTGATGTATGCCATATACAGTAGCACCCCTCATATAGAATCCCATTTATAATTTGTGAACGAGCAAGGGTGAGCAGTTAATATTGGATAAAGGGAACTGCTGGTACTGCTGGTAGAGCTGTGACTCATGTGATGTCTCTTATGGGTATCAACTCCAAAATCTCAGTTGCACCAAAGAGAAAGGCAAGGGGGTGCTTCTAGGGTCTGGCTACCTCAAATTGTAATCCGTTCCAAAACAAAAGAGTACTCCAGAAAAATGAACTCAAAAGGACTCACTTGAATGAAGTAAATCAAAGTTTTTAATAAAGAATCCAGAATCCAAATATGCAGTACATGACCAGCTGCTGCTGGTGATGGTCATTCTAGGGTTGCGAGAGCCCAGTATCGTATCCTGCCCTCCCCTGCGGACCCCCCCACGAGGAATTCCAGACTCTGGGAATTCTAGGGTCGCGAGGGCCCAGTATCGAATCCTGCCCTCTCCTGCGGACCCCCCCATGAGGAATTCCAGACTCCATGAATTCTAGGGTCGCGAGGGACCAGTATCGAATCCTGCCCTCCCCTGTGGACTCCCCCCGTGAGGAACTCCAGACTCCAGGAATTCTAGCATCGCGAAGGCCCAGTATCGAATCCTGCCCTCCCCTGCAGACCCCCCCCCACGAGGAACTCCAGACTCTGGGAATTCTAGGGTCGCGAGGGCCCAGTATCGAATCCTGCCTCCCCTGCGGACCCTCCTGCGGACCCCGCCCACGAGAAACTCCAGACTCTGGGAATTCTAGGGTCGCGAGGGCCCAGAATCGAATCCTGCCCTCCCTGTGGACCCCCTATGAGGAACTCCAGGTACGCAGTAATTTTGAAGAAAGACTTGTCGGCAGTGGGGCACGGTTCTGGCGTCATTTTTGAATCTTTTAGACCACTGCTAAAGCCAGACTGCATCCCACACTACCTGTGTGCTTTATTGTGGTCAGCACACGAGTGCTGATAGTTTTTATTTCACTGTTGTCTAATGAAATTGACCTCCTCTGGGGCTGTTTTTACTAGTAACTTTAAGAGGAGCTTATTTATTTTTCTCCTGTGATGTTTCCTGGCTGTTTCCTTTACGTTTCAAGCCACCCACTGTACTTAAATGTAATCACTGCTCCGATTGCCTAGGGGTCTGTCAGAACTTTACCTTTAATGCTGTTTTACTAGCTGTAGCTACAGTACTGCCATATGCGGATTTTGTTATATTTTATAAGTACTGCAGCGCTGTTAAAGATAACAGCATTGCGTGTCTGATTTCCGAAAGAAACTGTTGCAAGCTGAAAAAAATTGGAGGAGGGCAGGAACAGAGCCTGGAGTGGTTTTTACACCTCTAGCACTTTTAATTAATGGCTCCCAAGCTGACCACCCTCCAATTTTCTCTACACTTTACATGTACTACCTCTGTCTGTAAATCAGCTTCACTAACTGTGAAATATGATGCTTGTTGTCCTAACTTGACTATGTAAATACTTTTTCTTGTAATCAAAAATGTTTGTAATTTGGGTCTCGGCCCCCAGGTCGCATCTGGAATTGAGTATGCTGCTCAGTAGGCATACCTGGTAAAACTCATTAATAAATAAATATATGTCTGATTTCTTTACCAAAAACTTTTATTTACTGAATTCAAGTGAGGCTCTTCAGTTCATTTTTCTAGAGTGTTCCTTTGTTTTGGAACAGATGTCTCTTATGGGGGCTGGAGGAACAGTATTGAGACTCTCCACATGTTATGACATAGATCAGGTGGCATAATTTGGCATGAGGGTTTCTGTTGCTAGTAAGTTTTGTGTCGTGTCCAGGGGTGTGACTGTGTGTCTTCTGAGCCTTGCTTGCTTCATAACTGTGGTGTGCAACTGGACCTCATCCCCATGCTCTGGGATCATTCTTCTGTCTGGGACGGCCGTGGATGACAGTGGGCATGGTGTTTGGTATGGCACAGAAATGAAGGATGTTTCTTTTATGGGATTACATATGTTCCACACTGCTGCTTATCTGATGTGTGCTGTGCCTGTGTGGTGACACTGGATGGCAGCTGTGGGGCCACCTCTGGGGTTGGTGCTGGTGTCCTTATGGGTTCATCTTCATGTACCTCATCCATGGGTGCATCTGGCACTGTGTCCAATGAGTTTTCAGAGTACAACATGATTATTTGTGCTGTGTGTTGTGGTTCCTGCATGGTTAACATGGTAGTTATCCCATGCCTGTCACTTGCTCAGGCTGTCCTCCTCACCATAAAGTGTTGCTTGTTTTATTGTGTCTACAACTGTTATGTATATTAGTGTCAAGTCAGACATGGGTGCAGGGGTCCTCTACCTGTGCATGCCAGGAGCTGTGTTTCTTTTTTACAACTGTTCAGTGGTCATGGCCAGGGCCACTGGAAAACTGTGGAAAAAGTTACCCAAAATTGCAGAACGTTTTGCAAACATTGCTGGGAAATTGCCAAAGTTCTTCTATAGACCCTGAGTGCTTCACAATAAATATTTTAATGTTTTCTGCAGCATGTATTAGTCTGTATAAACTGCTAAATGAATACGCTGCTATTTGAATATTTTTAAAACATGAAGAAAAGTTTGTTCCTAAAATGAATACTAAACTGATAAGCTATTGTAACCCCTCACCCTTGCCTTTTTGCCAAAACGACAGGTGGCATGCTGTTGATGCTGACAGCAGTACCTGGTGAGGACCTGGGTTCGGGGATGATGAGGTTACTCAGCACAGGGGGACCTAGGTTTGGCTACTCTGCACAGGGGCACCCAAGTAAATCTGAATACAGGAAGCAATAACTGTAATGTCCAGAACCAGGAATGGAATTCTTCAGTGTGGCTTTTATTCACAAACTAGCTGAACAAAACAAAGCAAGAACGGACCCCCATGGGGCTACATTTCCTGGTAATGCAGATTAGAGACTACAACGCGGTCCACTGGAAGAATGAACCAATTATACTGTTTTCAGGCTCTGGACCCACCAGGCACACAGCCCGGACTTGCACGCGCTTTGGGCACACAGCCCGACTGGCCTGGCTCCCCCGCCGGCCACTTGATTCACGGTCCATTGGAAGAATGAACCAATTATCCTGTCTTGGCTCCCCACACAACTTAGAGTCTGCGACTCCTAGAGAGATTTTCCCTCTTGCAAACCACATCTGGGTACTTCCCTCATCACTGGCCAAGTGCATGAGGTAAAGTAGCAACCACAGCAGAAATCCGTAGAGGTGGACCTGGTTACTAAAGATTGGGGGGGTTTGCCCACCTTCAGCTCCCACAGCCCGTACTCAGCCATTTGTCTGGAAAACTGAAACTTCATAATGTAGATTAAAGGGTAGATGAACTGGCGCATCTCCTCTACATATTACTTGAACTCACACAGCACTCTAGCATTTGACACTACTTCACTTGTTTGGCCTAGTCCTATAGGCTTCCCAAAATGTAGCTCAATTCCTAGATTCCCACACATGTTCCAGGGTGAAGAAAACATGTTGCCCTCTCATGTTAGAGCAAACACTCACCCTTTAGTTGCAGGTGCCCCACAGGCAAATCACAAATCTTCCAACTTTCCAAAACAAAGGCTGAACTGAGCTGGCAGCTTTTCTTTCACTTGGCAGAATTAAGGGGATTGCCCCAGGAATCTGCATGGGGATCTTTACATCCCCCCCCTCCGGAGGGAGGGGGCACTGAGACCTGAACAGCAGTCTCTGCCACTTGAGCACACCTTCACTTGCTCAAGACAAACTGGACACTGACTCCTTCTCTTACTGAAGGCAAACTGGAACTGAACACTTCCCTTTGAAAACTCCCAACGTTCTATCTAACTCCCTCTGCTGCAGATTCCAATGTGGCTTATGCAGCTGCCAAGGTTCTATTGGTGATGTCATCCCTCAGTCTTAGCTGAGACTGAGAAGAGTGAGACAGTGTGAAACCCATTTAACTGGAGTTTCACAAGCTGCCTTCCCTGCCTACTACTAGGTCTTACTGGGATTCTAGTAACCCCGGGTAACAAGGGGTTACACTCGCCCTTGACCAGGAAAATGACTGTCCGCAGTCATTATTTACCCGGCCTTAGGCCCTCCCACCCTATGTGCTACCTGCGGAGGGGGGTGATCAGGCCCCCTCCTACCATGTGCAAGCACAGGTAGGCAACACTAAGGGCCTAGAGGCCTATAGCTGACATGTCAGCCTCTACACTATCCACTTACTATGGACACCTAGTGGCTCTGGTAGAACTATCCAGAGCATAGCCCTGATAGATCAGCACTGCGTCCCTATGGCCACTGAGAACCACAGCCTGTCTATCTCCCCTAACCCTCTAGGGAAAACCTATCTGCCTCTAACATAATATTCCCAAAACAAAAACAACCCGGGGACCTCCCCGACCTTGGGCAACTTGCAACCACACACCATTAAAATACCACATTACTGCCTCCTCCCTACCCCCACAACCACACCTGTGGAAGGAAAGGGTTAATACAGCAATAACCATAACAATAACACCACAGTACTTTAAATTTCTACACAATAAAGCACTGATGAGGAACTCCGATGAGCCCCTCCTCCTCTTCTTGTCTTCTCTTCTGTCTTCCCAGGAACACCAGTTAGAAAAAAAAAAAAAAACATGCTCCTAATCTGCATACACAGTCTACCTAAAACCCCTACCATCAAAACACTGCAGAATCCCAAAAAGATTTTTTTTTTTAGAAAAAAGGTAGAAAAAACAGTATTTACAACAATGACATTATTTACAATACACTTTTGGGGGGATGGAGTGCCCTAAAAGTCCCAACTAGTGACCACAAGGCCCGAAGGCTAGTCCAATAAAGAGTCTCTCCTGGGCCGGAGCCCGGTGAAGCACAGTTCTAACAGGCCAAAGTCCCAAAGGGAAAGTCTTTGAGGACAGTTCACACAATTTGAAGTCTGTTAGTGTAGGGTGTGTACTGCAATGTCATAAAGATAGAAAAGTTCGGACTTACCAGCCACTTGTAGTACAAGACTCGGCACCAACCTGCACCTCTGCTGAAGACTCTCCGTGGCAGCATTTCTTCTGATACAACTGGGCGGGCATCTTCCAGGAACCACAGGAGGGCACATCTGGAAACAGCTGGGCTGATGTCATCTCTGGAGATGGAACCTTAGAACAAGAACAAAAAGAAAACAGCTGGTCTGACGTCATCCAATTACCAGGCGATGAACAGGATACATCTGGGATGGTGTCCTCTCTGGATCTGAAGTCATCTGGTGGGCCAGTCAATGGTTGCTGGACAGGACAGTACACTGTAGACTGATGAATTTGGGGCACCTGAGTCCTGGATATTCATATTGGCGGATCAATAAGGGCACTTCACAGTCTGGTGTGGCAGTATTGACTACCACTGCTCGGCTCTCCATTTTGTAGGCACGGGCACATTTGCTGGGAGGTCCTTGCACTGAGGCCAGAAATCGGGGTCAGGGTTGAATTATTACCCCGTCTGGGTGCACATAATTCACACAGTGGGAGATTTCACGTCCCTTTCCGTCCACCACTCTCACTCTGTCTATGAACAGTGTCCTGCCTCTCTTCCCCTGGGTATACTTTTCGTGGAACAGTCGATTCTTTACATGCTTGTTGGCCCCAGGATGCACACTTTTCATGGCTTCATCCCAGATCCAGGATTTCCTGCAGTTCTCAATCTCTTCCCAGACTTTTCAAGGAAAGGTAGGAAAGGTCATACCATAGATCTCATTTGCCTTCCTATGAACCAGTCTCTCCTCTTTACTTGCTTTAGTCAATCTGAGACCACTGGCCTGGCTTGGGGGTGGCCAGTCCTGGTTCTGCCAGCTTTGCATCCTTAAGGAAATTAGAAACGGATCCCTGACTGCTTCCTCCTGTAAAGCCAGGGTAGTGGCATCAGCACTTTCTTCCATACATTCCTCCAAGGCAAGATCTTGAGGCTGTGTACCCGTTCCTTTTTCACAAGGCCACATAGGTCCCCCCTCATCTTCCTCTTCACTGAGGATCTGAGTCCAGGAGTGAGCAGTCATTCTCACCCCTGAGACTATCCACTCATCACTAGGTGTGGAGGTCGACACCTCCCACTCAAAGGCCTCCCACATCTCATCTTCACCTAACAGACTTGGGCTAGGCCCCCCCTCCAGGGGTCTATTGATGCTTTATCCGAACTTTCTTTCTGGGATCCAGCATCCGAAACTTCAACTTCTGGTTCTGTCTCTAACTCTGCACCCTCTAGCTTTGTGCCACACTCACCCAAGGGGCCTTCCTCCACAGGCTCCACCTGGTGCTGTGTGCTGCCAACTGCAGATTCCTGAATTTTTGTCCATGTGGGGGCCAAATGAATTGGAGGCACTTTATACATGCCATATTTTTGTAGGCATCCAGCACAGTGAGGAATCATGAAGACGTCCCTTCCAGCTCCCAAGCATATTTGACATACCCACACTGGATAATTAGGAATCGCCACATCAGGAGGCAGTTGCCCTCCATTGCACCACTTTTCAATATCTCTCAGTCTATTTACTGCTGCTGTTACTGCAACCCAGGCATGTTCCGGGTAATGAGCTGGTCCTGAGGCCATAACTGCAGAAAAATAAACAAAAGCTCACTGTAACTGAAAGTCCCACTTTATTGAATACACTCTTTAGCTGTAAAATGGCTCCTCTGCTGCTGTGTTTACTTTACTACTCCACCCTGTAATGGCGGCGGCAGCAATCCTGTGCATCAACATTTAGAATCTGGGTCAAGCCACTGCGCACCCGATTTACACAAGCTACTTATAACTTTTACTCAAACTGCACAACTTGCTCTGTTCTTGCTTCAAACACATTTACAGGATTTTCCATGGACTTTTTACATGCTGGTAACATTCACTTTACTCACAGTCCCTTAAAGCTTCAGGTTTTTAGCACAGAATTGCTTGCATTTACTAGTGCTGCATTTTGCTACAACCCACAGTCTCTCTGTGGCTGCAAACTTTAAATTGAGGCTTAATTTCATTGCTATGCACACAGTCAATGGCTTAACAGACTTGCACTTGCTGACAGGACTTCACACAGTCGTTACTTACAAAGCAACTACGCTGCTGCACACACATTTTATATGGCATAGGCTGAAAATCACTGATTGAGCAGTTTCTTCAATGTTTACTTACTGTTATCAGTAGCAACTTGCTGCGATGCAGAAAAATGGCCTGCAGCCAGTTCTTGAAGGCCTCAGTATACAAACGGGTGGGCAGTCCTAGCAATCGTCTTCTTAACCACCACACTTGCAATTTTAACGATGGATTAGTGGGTTGAGCCCGATTTTAAGCAAGAAAGTCTATTTTTGAACTGTTTACAACACTTTGAACACTCCATGATGCTCCTCCACTGCCAGTACATGCACTCCACTCTCACTCCCTCTCGAATGCTTGGGCAGTCTCTGTAGAGCTGGCTGAGGGGCGGCGGGACTGATTGCAGCCTGACCAACCACACGACGCCATGCAAATGAGCCTCTTCTTCCTCGCGAGGGCCCTTCTCCTCACGGCGATCGTTGAGCAGGCAAATTTAAACTGCAGAATGCAACTTTTTTTTTTTCAACTGACTCCATGGCGGGAGCCCATTTCAGCCATATAACATAGCCATTTACTCTGCAGTCTCTCAATTCACTCAGAAAGCATTTCCAACGTCCAGTGCATAATTTTCCTTTTGCTACCCCTAGTCTTCCACACTTTCCTTCACAACAATTCATTTTAAAAGCATTTCAAATGTACAGGGCACAATTTTCCTGTTGATAGCCCTAGTCTTCCACACTTTTCTTCACAACAGTTCATTTTAAAAGCAGGCAAAAATGCTGTAAACAATTTTGATGATGCAGGACAAGGGCACACTCTTTGGCTTTGCAGCTCCTTGGTAAACAGTTGGCATTTTTAAACAGCAGCACAAGATTCACAGCACACAGCAGCACACTAAGGAAATTGCTTCAGCTTTTTGGGCTACCCACTGCCAGATAGCCAAAACGCTAACCCCCTTGCCCAAGCACCTTCCTTCCGAACAAAATCCAAAGCGGTGCCTCCATTTTTGTAACCCCTCACCCCTGCTTTTTTGCCAAAACGACAGGTGGAATGCTGTTGATGCTGACAGCAGTACCTGGTGGGGACCTGGGTTCGGGGAGGATGAGGTTACTCAGCACAGGGGGACCTAGGTTTGGCTACTCTGCACAGGGGCACCCAAGTAAATCCGAACACAAGAAGCAATAACTGTAATGTCCAGAACCAGGAATGGGATTCTTCAGTGTGGCTTTTATTCACAAACTAGCTGAACAAAACAAAGCAAGAACGGACCCCCATGGGGCTACATTTCCTGGTAATGCAGATTAGAGACTACAATGCGGTCCACTGGAAGAATGAACCAATTATACTGTTTTCAGGCTCTGAACCCACCAGGCACACAGCCCGGACTTGCACGCACTTTGGGTACACAGCCCGACTGGCCCGGCTGCCCCGCCGGCCACTTGATTCACGGTCCATTGGAAGAATGAACCAATACTCCTGTCTTGGCTCCCCACACCACTTAGATTCTGCGACTCCTAGAGAGATTTCTTCCTTACTTCTTATGACTCCACATCTCACAAAGAGAATTCTTTCTTACACTTGTTGTGGCTCCCACACCACTCAAAGTCTGGCGACTCCCTAAAGAGATTTTTCCCTTGCAACCCAATGCCTGGGTACTTCTCATCACTGGCCAAGTGATGAGGCAAAGTAGCAACCACAGCAGAAATCCATAGAGGTGGACCTGGTTACTAAAGATGGGGGGGTTTGCCCACCTCCAGCTCCCACAGCCCATACCTGGCCATTTCTCTGGAAAACTGAAACTTTGGAATGTAGATTAAAGGGTAGATGAACTGGCGCATCTCCTCTACATATTACTTGAACTCACACAGCACTCTAGCATTTGACACTACTCCACTTGTTTGGCCTAGTCCTATAGGCTTCCTAAAATGTAGCTCAATTCCTAGATTCCCATACATGTCCCAGGGTGAAGAAAGCATTTTGCCCTCTCATGTTAGAGCAAACACTCACCCTTTAGTTGCAGGTGCCCCACAGGCAAATCACAAATCTTCCAACTTTCCAAAACAAAGGCTGAACTGAGCTGGCAGCTTTTCTTTCACTTGGCAGAATTAAGGGGATTGCCCCAGGAATCTGCATGAGGATCTTTACACCCCCCCTTCCCCAGAGGGAGGGGGCACTGAGACCCGAACAGCGGTCTCCACCACTTGAGCACACCTTCACTTGCTCAAGGCAAACTGGACACTGACTCCTTCTCTTACTGAAGGCAAACTGGAACTGAACACTTCCCTTTGAAAACTCCCAACGTTCTATCTAACTCCCTCTGCTGCAGATTCCAATGTGGCTTATGCAGCTGCAAAAGTTCTATTGGTGAAGTCATTCCTCAGTCTCAGCTGAGACTGAGAACAGAGTGAGACAGTGTGAAACCCATTTAACTGGAGTTTCACAAGCTGCCGTCCCTGCCTACCACTAGGTCTTACTGGGATTCTAGTAGCCCCGGGTAACAAGGGGTTACACTATTGTAAGCGTTGCCTATCTTCCACGATTTAAAAACATCCACCTCATACAGTGGTAAATAGATTCTATAAAGTGTGCCACAGCAAATCAATATTAGATAAATCCAGAAGAAATACATTTTCCTGTTTCTGGATGTAGAATAATGAAGTTGAATCAACAGCTGTTTACAGTGCTTTATCAGCTGTTCACTCACTATGGCACAAGGAAAAATAAGTAGAGTGGTGAATAATTGAGTTTTAGTAAAATGTTGTTCAAGTGTTTAATGTTCATAATTTGCACTGTATGTACTGTGCACTATTTTTGAAATCACATATTTAAACATTAAATCTGGGGGTTATTGGGGCTGGCAGTGTAGACTAGAGGTTACAGTAACAAACTGTGAATGAGCTGGGTACATCTAGCAGACCTCGGTTTGATTCCCACAACCTGCACTTGCACACTGTGTGACTCTGACCAGGTCACTCCTGGGTTGCCCCTGAAAATAGGCACTTGTGCCTAGTAGGCCTTACCCGGTTGCCAAAAAATATAAAAAAATACCAGTATATTTGACTGCATCATACAGTGGTCAGGGTTCCCTGTAATTTACCTTTGTTTTACTCTGGCAGCTACAGTGTTGTTTAGTTAAAGATAAATGTTCAGATACATTTTGTTTTATAAGCTTGTTTTTAGACTTTAGTCAGGTTTTTATTAGTCTTTGCATGTGAGCATCAAGGTGGTAGATTGGTAAGAGTGAGATCACTGTTAGCAACTAGCGTATTCAAGTTTAAAATCAGCAGGGCCATCCAAAAATCCTCAACTGTTTGAATCAATACTAGTCTAAATGAAAGTACTGTATGCTCACAAGGGAAAACCTGTCCTATCACTTGCAGAAAGGCTTCTTACTGTAGTTAGCACCCCATTTAGGTGAATGGGATCATTTGCACCTTTTCTCCCATCTTTTATTTCAGTATCTGTGGCAACAAAATGTTTTCTGATAGACTGCTTCAACACTAAACAAATGTTAAGTGTTTACGTGTACCTATACTTGGCCAGTGGATTTTGAAACCAAACAAGACAAGGATTCAAAAGAAAGCAGTGTCATGTAAAACCCTTGCCCTACCTTGCATTGCATTGTTTCAGCCAAACCCAAGTCTGCATGCAAAACTGTCAATTTATTTGAAAGTATTTTATTAAAAATATTAATACTTTTTAAGCAGTTCAATGCAAAACTCAAAAATTGCAAAAAATTGCAAGAAATTGCAGAATATGTTGTTTTTTGTGGAGAATGGTGAAAATTTCAGATTCTGCAAAAAAATTGCGGATACAATTTTCCAGTGGCCCAGGTATGGCACTTGTGTTTGATAGCTACCAGTGTGCATGTTTCTGGATAAATTGAGTTTGGCCACCTGGATATCCAACTATATCCATGCCTTCTGCTCAGCACAGGCTTTGAGAGAATTTGAAACATACAGTTTGTCATAGTGTTACCAGAGGTCTGCCACCACTGAGGCCCCCTTCTGGGTGAAAAAGCTAGTGGTCTAGACTGGCTAGCTCCAAAGATCCTGGCACAGCCCTGTTACTTCCGCTGTTCAAAGGCTGTGTGTTACAGTATCTGCCCTCTTGCAATGGCCGATATACATTTGTACTCCTTAGTTTGCTCATCCATGGTGGTGTATAGTTTTTTCTGACATAGAGTATCTATATTCACAGATGTGTTCATGCACCATACAGTGTCCGATGACAATCCTGTGCATTTCTGCTTATATGGTGGGGCCATGGGGCATGGCTGAATATCTCTGAACACTTTAGCATGTGCTCCACACAAAGCTATGTATTCAGGCATGGATGTCATTGTGCATGTACCCCCCACTCCCAATGTCCAGGGGTATCTGATGGTAAAAGTGGGAGTTGGGAAGGGGTGCTATACAAGCCAGAAAACACAGCCCATGGAAAACAGAAAGATGCTCATTATCTAGTTATTCTGATGGTTGCAAGATGGCTTTGCTAGGTTCTCTTCATAGATCCCTAGGATTGACTGCAGGGGGCAATGTTCATTTGCAGGGCACACATGCACAGTTCAAATTGATTAAATTCAATGTCCACTCCAAATCAAATTGCAAAGCTGATTTAATGTAAACAAGAAAAGTTCATAACCACTCCATGGAGTGTGGGGGTACATACACGGTAGGGTTACTTCACAGGCCGAAACCTGACATTCCTTCTGCAACAATCTCTTTGGTCAACAGATTGATTTATTGTATGCAGACATTCCCTTGAGCTGAAGAGGCTACATTTCTGACAGCAGCAATGTGATGGGCCGAAGCAGGCTACACATAGTGGTACTTCATACACAGCAGCACTCTCATTTTATACCACTTCATTTCACTGTGACTTTACACAGACACTTGCTTACTTTCCCTTCCCTGAGTCTCAGCAAAACTTCCACTGAGGTGGCAATTTTGACAGCACGAGACATTCCTACTGTCCCAATCCCATTTCTTACTTTGCCTTTCTTTAAACCTTCTCCACTGGGGGGGTGTCTTAAGTTACAGGGAGCATTCCCTTTACTTCAAGGTCTTACATAATTAACTTGGTGTTCTTTTAGCAAGAACTGAACCTCTGAAGACATTCTGGATACCCAATCTCAGATGCCACTCACCAGCTCTTCTCCCCTAGGAACTCCAAACAATTCCCTGACCTACAGAGACCGAGGTCTCCCCAAGGAATCTGGCACTCTCCTGGACCCAAAGAGACACAGAGGCACTATGTGTTCATGCAGCAGTTTCAATTTTTGGACTACCTTCACCAGGGGACTGCTGATTGTGCCACACAGAACACCTGGATGGTCTGCCACCCTGCCAGGATCCCAACCAATCGTTCTACACATGGATCTTTCCCTGCCTCCACAGGCTACCCAACCTGAGAGCCCAATCACTGTAGCAGCTACTGGCCTGGTGAATAAGGGGAGAGTTACCACCTCTGCCCCCTCAACAGTCTAGGCTGCCACCTCTGAACCACACCCAATGCCCCATCTACCTGAGCAGACCTGCCCACAGAACACACACCAGCTCCCAGACTGCCCTCACCCATGGGTGAGACTACTTAAAATACAGGGCCCCCATCGGTGCTTACCCTACCAAGGTGCCAGAGGCCACTTGGCAGGCCACCATGCTACGTGCTCCTCAGGCTCCGGCTCTCACAATGCGCCAATAGGCCCTGAACTTGTGCTCCACTCCTCCCCTTCTCTACTGCCTGAACCCCAGCTTCTCCATATGTGGATCTTCAAGGGACGAGGGCTGGGGTGGCAAGCTGTCCACCCCGGCCCCCCCACAGACATCTGACCGAACTTGCAGGTTGAACCCCCCTACTTCTTTCTCTTCTGCTTCCCCCTCATAACTCCCTCCAATGGCACCAAACCCTCTCTTTCATACTCCTAGAGATGGGGTCCCCTGCTGGCAGCAAGCAGGCCAGCATTCCAGACCTACTGTCACCATTACTCACTCCCTGCCTAGCTACACTTAGCAACTACTGTTAACTAGTAAGCTTCCAGAGGGTGCTTACACTTTCCCCCTCACTGAAAATGTTTATCAACTGGTGAATGCCTATGAGGTCACACCACCGACCCCACCCCAGAGGAAAGATATATGCACTCTCCCTCCCCCAAGAGTTATGGCATTAACTGATAACACCGCAGGAGCAGTGGGATTTCTGCACTTTACCCTACCTTAACTTACCTCACAGGATAACATTTTGCTGGGGTTAACTTGTGACCCATGTGCTGGTTCCCATGGTCAGACTGCCAGGTACTGCAGTGGTGGTATTCTTCCCCCTCTATCACTATAACCTATCTACACAAAACTTGATTCCTTAAGAAAGAGAAAGAGTGCTGCTGTCAGGAATAGGAAAATTACACACAGTTCCTCCATTTTGAAATGCATACCTGAAACATTGTAACATTAATTACATAGCAACATGTATTTCTTTTCTCTCTAAATCTAATTCACAGTTTCATAGTTTCATCGAGAGATACAAGTTCAGGAGACCGATGGTTTATATTGAACTCACCACCATTCTCATTTAATGGTGGAATGAAAGTTTTGTGTCACCCATGTAATTATCCAATCTGTTTTTAAATGTATTCAAATTGTTACTCTCTACTACAGTTTCAGGGAGAGTATTCCATATAGCGATGATTGTTTGAGTAAACCATTGATTACGTTTTTGCATTTTATTTTGTTCTCCTATCAGTCTCAACTTATGCGATCTTGTGTTATTTTGATTATGGTGCATCACAAGTCCTATAGTTTCCAAGGTAGTGACATGTTGTACAGCCTTATAGGTCAAGTGCAGGTCTCCCATTTGATGTCTGTAGTCAAGGGAATATAGTCCCAGGTCTACTAATCTCTCCCCATAAATTAAATTTAACATACCTTTAACTGTTTTTTGTTGTTTTTCTTTGCACATTTTCTATCATTGTTTTGCCACCTGATGTATGTGGGGCACAGAAGGGAGCTCAGTATTCCAACTGAGGTCTAAACAAACTGGTATACAATGGTACTATTATTTCGCTCTCTGTACTCTTTATGTTTTTGAAAATGCAGCCTAATATACTGTGACATTTTTTAACTGTATTTTTTATGTGGTTCTCAAATGTTAGACTATGTGAGATAGTGACTCCCAGATCTTTCTCACATGTAGTAGTTTACAATATTGTGTTATTAAATTTGTACTGGTTACATGGATTATTGTGACTGAGGTGCATGACCTTGCATTTGCCCTCATTAAAGTACATTTTGTTCTCAGTTGCCCATGCCTCTGAATGCTTAAGTTTTTTTTTTTTAATTCTTGGGTTGCAAGATGGTCATTAACGAGACTCCCAGCCTTGCAGTCATCAGCGTACTTACATAGCCACACGTTGTTTGATGACTGCATGGGTGAGACCATTATGTAAAAGAATGTAGGCCCCAAACACCATAACACCATAGCTTAGTATGGCTCAACCCAAAACAAAATGGAAACATTTGAATAAGTTTCAAGGCAATTCCTAACCATTCACACTCATTCACACACTGAATTTCACACAGAATCTCACCTTCTTTTACTCCAGCCACACCACCCATGCATACCTTATCACTGTAAGGAAATTTAAAGGGGCATATTCCAATCCAGCCACCTCATAGTCAACATGTCTTTTAAGCAGTAAACATTATGAGTTAGAAAATTATGCAATGCAATAACAGTTATCAAAACATACTGGGGAGCCAACCCTGTGTACTTTTAAACATTATAGCAATAGAAAAGGGGTTGATCTCACTCAGTATCCAGTGGTGCGAGTCTCGGTGGGAGTCCAGGCCAGCTTGCAGGATGGTGGATTACAATCTAGGGCACATTGGAGTTCTGGGCATCACCTCAGGCTAGTAAAATATAGGGTCTGGCTTGGTGGTCTCCTTGCCAGCAGAGTCTTTAGAAATGATGTAGTACAGGACTCATCGTCCATCCTCTTCCTGTACCAGGGCAAAAGTTTTGAAAAGAGTGACTCCAATCCAGATTGAAAACTCACACATCCTCCGTGCTTGCCAAATAACCCAACTGCGCACAGCCAGTGGAATATCATAGCAGTGATCCTTGTAGGCCATAATACAATCCACAGTTTCCTAGAACATCCACACCTTTCGATTCTCCTCAGTAGTGTCCCAGATCATCTCTGACAGATAAGGGTATTCGGCACCAGGGCACTCCTTCTGAATGCTCTCCCTCATCCAACTTTCTGTGCTAGACCTTTTAAACAGGCTGGACACACTGGTTTCTGCAGTGGTATCTTTCTGCAGCCAGTGACCAAAAAGGTTTTCTACCACCCTTTGGTTCTTGGCATCTAGGGTCTCCATGTTATGCTATTTAATTCTTCAAAGTTTAGACAGATGCAATGGAGCAACTGCCAAGCTGCCAGGCTGTAGGTGATGTGGCTTTGTAATATCTTCTTTAGTACAGGGATCAGTGAACTTCACCACCTTGGGGCTGGATTCCTGGACAGAGGCCATGGCTCCTTCTTTTGAGCCAGACGTGCACACCTTTAGAGAATCTGCTATCTTCACATAAGGTGGGTCCTGGTGTGGGGTAATACTTGTGGCTGCCTCCAGATCTATCACCTTCAACTCCACTGCCAAGGAGGGGCTAGCAGGCCAAGCTAATTTTGGACTCACTGATAGCTGCTCCCCTCCAAGGTCTTTCCTTCTGCCATTGGGAGAGGTAGAATCAAATTGTGGGGAAAGACTGGGAAGATATCTAGTGCCTTCCCCCACCAGTTCACCAGCGACTTCCACCAGAGCTCATTGCATCTCCTCCCATGCCTCAGTTCCAGCTAGGGTATCTGACATGTCCATATGTGGAGGGGCACCACACCTGACCCAGCTCTCCAAATTTGGCAGAAGAGCTTTGCTTGGGTATGGCACAGCTCCATTGGAACATCCAATACACACTGGCAACCACACTAGCTGCAACTTAATAGTATGGCACACCACACAACAGTCCATGGTGGAACTTTTCTCCATCATATCCCAAGTCCAGGCTAGCAGAACACAGGGATGGTCACACTACACTGTTTCAGTGCTCCTTGGATGCTGCAGATCTTTGGTCGGCTAACACACACACACTCCTTCATGAACTCTTCTCAATATGGTGTCTGCTTCTTCCTGGAAAATTTAGTCCACCAGTACACCACTCTCAGTCAGTCAATTAGAGAGGGGCATTTGCATACCAGAGATTTTAGTCTCAAGTAAGTGCATGAAATGCCACACCAGAGAGCGAGACAGAAGTTTAGACAAATGGCGCCATCCTCTGGCAATGTGCACTTTGAAAGCCTGCAGATTTAATTTAGTAGTCCCCCTGCAGCTCCCCAAAAGTCAGTCCAGGTGCAAAACATGCTCCCCACATTCTATTCAAATCCCGTACAAGCCCCCACATTATAATCCCCCCACTCCTGATGTCTAGGGGTATCGGATGGTAAAAGTGGTAGGTGGTGCTATGCAAGTCACAAGGCACAGTCCATGTGAAACAGAAATAAGCTCATTATCTGTTTCTTCTGATGGTTACAAGATGGCTTCACTAGTTGAGGAGCAGACTCTCTTCTAAGATCCCCAGGGTTGACTGCAGGGGACAATGTTCGTTAGCAGGCACACATGCACAGTTCAGATTGATTAAATTCAATGTCCACTCCAAAATCAAAATGCAAAACTGATTTAATGCAAACAGGAACGGTTAATAACCATGCCATGGAGTGTGGGGATAACATACATGGTAGGATTACTTCACAGGCCAAAACCTGACATTTCTTCTGCAACAATCTCTTTGGTCAACAGTTTGATTTATTGCATGCAGACATTCCCTTGAGCCAAAAATGCTACATTCTGGCAGAAGCAATACAGTGGTCTGAAGCAGGCCACACTTAGTGGTACTTCATACACAGCAGCACTCTCATTTTATATCACTTCATTTCACTATGACTTTACACAGACACTTGCTTACTTTTCCCTTCTCTGAGTTTCAGCAAAACTTCCCCTGAGGTACAGTAGTAATTGTGACAGCACAAGGTGTTTCTACTGTCCCAATTCCATTTCTTACTTTGCCTTTCTTTAAACCTTTTCCACCGGGGGTGTCTTTTTTTTTGTTTTAAACATGTTTATTGAATTTTTATTGAATTTAAGAAAGTAGATACACACACAATTATACCAGGGAATAACCCTGGTTCCACAGCCCCAAACTGGCTGTGGCTACTATATACAACAAAAACTATGTACACACGCAGCTGCAATATACATCCCACCAACATGAGAGGGTTACAGATCCATTAACCAACAAATAATAGAGGTTAGGTGGGAGGTCAAACCAAAAGTGACAAAATAAAGCAGGTACTTGCCCACCTCAGAGTATACCCCTTTGAAGTAACATTAGCTACTACAAATTGGGGAGAGAGAGGGAATGCACAGCAGTATCCCCTGAAAGAGAGAGAGAGAGAACCCCCAACCCACTGGTGTTTAGCAGATCATTACACTAATATGCTAACTACCATAGATAGAACAATTATGAGTACTTGCACGTACACCAAAAAATGGACATAGAAATAATCAAATAATCAGATCGTTAATCCTCAGCTAGCCTCAAGCTGAAAGACAGACCTGTACTCTGGGCATCTTCATATTGTATTGAGTAAACTGCTTCCAAAGGCGTCTCCTTCTTTTATATAACATTTTCTTACCCTCTCCAATCAAATGTCCCCGCACTCTTCCCAGCACCTGCATGAGAGTTCCCACCCACTGGCCATGTGTATAAGTGAGCTCATCTTTCCAGTGCTTCAGGACAAAGGATTTGACCAGGGCTGATAATAAAGAGAGGTGGTATTTAGCAGTAACCCCTGTAACCTGGGTCAAGTCACCCAATACACCGGTCACTGGTAGTATGACCTCTGAATAGTCCAAGAAAGGGTCCATGTTTTGTTTAATTGCAACTCACAGAGGCTGGATTTTGGAACAGTCCTACATCATGTGTAAGAGGTCCCCTTGTATCTTTCCACATCTAAAGCACAGGTCCGTCTGTCTGAGGCATCTATCACAAAGCTTAGCAGGAGTATAGTACATATTAAAAGAGATGAATAACTGCATATTCTTAAATTTAGGTATAGGTATGTATTTACAGCTTTTCCATACATTTTGCCAATTAAGCCTTAGGGTAGCCAGGATCCTACCCCAGTATGGTGTCTGGATTGGGGAGCCTGGGCCCTTGAAGTCCAGTTACACCCTATAAACCTGTGAAATGGGCTTGGATGTAAGATCCAATTAATTTAATTTCTCCCAGGTGAACAGGTTCACTGAGGGGCCCTCCATCCCTCTCATCACCCTGTCCAGCAAACTAGTAAGCTGAATTCTCTTAAAAAATGCAATCCCTCACACTGGGATGGGAGAACTGCCCTATCCCCTTTTATAAAGTCAGAAAGTTTGAGACCCACTAACTGGTTGGCCCACTGCTTAGTAATAATTTGTCCTCCAAGATGTAAGTTAGAGTTACCTAACACAGGTTTGTCCCTAGCTTTCACTTGCTTCTTTCTCTGTGCGGCGTTAAGAATGACCACCAAGCACTTACTGTTTTGCCTATTGGAGTCATCTTACCTTTTCTAGGAAGCCCCTCTGGATTAGAGAAGATTAACGGTTCTGGGGAAATGCCTAATTCATTTAAGATCTGTCTCTCTATTTGGAGCCATGTTGGCGCATATTCTTCTCCCTCTCTTTGTCCACCCCATCCTCCCATTAAGCCCAGCTGCCCTGCCACATAATATAGCTGGAGGTCCAGAAGTTTAAAACCCCCTATGTTATGTGGAAGACATAATATAGTATGTTTTTTCCTAGGGGGGGCTTGGAGTTCCATAGGAATTCAGATAAAAGCCTTCTAATTTTAATAAACCATGAATTGGGAATAGTATATGGTGCTAGATGAATCGGGTACAATAGTCTGGGCAGCAGGTTCATTTTGATCAATCCTAACCTAGCTGTAAAATTCAAAGGGAGTTTATTCCATCTAAGTATGTCCCCTCTGACTATTGACAGAAGTTGTTCTAGGTTTGCCTCCGGTCCCTCCTCTATATTTGCAGTAATCCATATACCCAGATATTTAAATAATTTTGGAGCCCAATGGACCTGGAGTGGTTCAAAGTCTGCTCTACAAGTGTGTGGCGTGAGGGGGAGAATTTGTGTTTTGTCCAAATTCAATTTATAATTAACAGCCATAGAGTATTGCTGTATAATTCCCAATGCCTGCCTAAAACTCTCAGCTGGGTCCTGCAGGTGTAGAAGTATGTCGTCCATGAAAACAGAGAATTTAAGTTCCAGCCCCTGACCTTTCTCCCCAGGATCATCAGTTCTATGTTAATTGCCTTTAGGAGGGGTTCCAAATAAATGTTAAACAAGATAGGGGACAGGGGGCATCCTTGTCTCGTCCCATTTTCTAATTTGATTTCATGTGATAAGTATCCATTACATAAAACCCTGGCTGTGATGGCTGCATACAGGTTTTTAATTCCCCTGAGTAGACCCCCTTGGAAACCCATCCTCTCCATGTTGGCAAAAAGAAAGGCATGGGAAACCCGATCAAAGGCCTTTTCGGCATCAAAGGAAATCAATGCCATGGGTAACTGGAAGTCAGGCGCATAGTTAAGGATATGGTGCAACTTCCTTAGCACATCATGTGCACCTCTGCCCGGCATACACCATACCTGTTCCTGACTAATTAAAACTGGAGCAACCTTCAGGATTCTATTAGCCAAGATCCTCATCAGTATCTTGATATCCTGATTCATCAATGCTATGGGTCTGTAGCTCTGCTGCAATTCTTTTGGTTTGTCCGGTTTCGGGATAAGAGTGATATATGCCTGGTAGAGTGGGGGATGAGACACTCCTTCCTGCATTATCTTAGTAAAGGTATCTTTTAGTAGGGGAAGTATAGTTGACATATATGTTTTGTAAAACTTGGCCATGAGGCTATCAGGTCCAGGGGTTTTACCACTCGGTAATGATTTAACAGCCTCCAAAATTTCCCCATCCCTTATTGGGGCAGCCAACTCCCTTGCTTGTACCGAATCTAAAACAGGGAGAGGTATGCTATCGAGAAATGCCTGAATTTCAACCTCGTTACCAGCCACTCGCCCTTAGTAAATCCATTTGTAATAGGTTGCAAAGGCATCAGCCATTTTCTGGGGGTCAGTTATTATTTCCCCCTCCACCCTGATTAAAGTTACAGTTCATGCTACCTCACACTCTTTCACCCTAGCTGCTAAGAGGCAGCCAGGCACATCCTCCTGCATTAAATATTTGGCCTGAATTTTTCCCAACCAGTGGTCCACCTTGCCATAAACAATGTCAGCCATCTCCTCCCTAAGGTCTTTGAGCTCTGCATCTAATTCTTTAGAAGATCCTTCTAAGGGAGCGAGTGAGTCTATTGCCCCTAGTATAAACTCTTCTCAGTCTCATTTCAGCCTAGCTCTTCTCGCTGCGTATCTTTGGGCTATTCCCACATACAGAACTTTACAAGTTGGCCAAGCTAATGTTTTATCCTGCATCATTGGTAGATGACACTGGATGACATCATTTAGAGTATCCTCTAGCTTTCCCTGCATTTTAGTGTCAGTCAAAAGAGAGTCATCCAATCTCCATCTATATGGCTTAGGTGGAGAAACCACAACCTCCCATGTCAGCTGAATTGAGGAGTGGTCAGATAGAATTCTACTATGAGTAATCATCTCCTTTACTCCCCCCCAGTGCATCCTTATTGACCAGGAAAAATATCTATCCTGGAATGGGTTTTGTGAGCCCCTGAGAAGAAAGTCATGTTTCTGGATCCTGGGTTATGAATCCAAGAGGGGTCCACAAGTGCCGTGGCCTCTAAAAATCTACTCATGGCCTCCTGCACCCTAGATAGTGGCTTTTTGGAATGTGGTTTCTTGTCCTCCCAGTTGTTTAAACACAGGTCCCAATCCCCTGCTAATATAAGGGTGTGTGCTGATAACATAGCTATGTTCACCTCCAACAAGGCAAAAAAGTCAGAATTGGAGGGTATGGGGCCGTAAATGGAGGTGATCGAGAGATATGTGCCCAAGATAGTGCCTAAAATAAGAATCCCTCTATTATCCTCCCTTGTCACTACCTGCCTTATGGTATAGGGACAGGCCTTCCCCACAAGAGTAGCTACTCCCCCCAAAGTGATTATGCTTCCCACTCCTCACACCTGGCCCACCAACAACTTTTTCAATAAGCCAAGCTCCTCAGTCAATAGATGAGTATCCTGTAGTGTCACCACCTGGGCCCCCAGTTGTTGGATATGTCTCAAAATTGCCAATCTTTTTCATCTACCTCTAAGGCATTTAACATTCCAAGAAATAATTTTGACAGTTAGCATTGCATATGATCATACCTCTGCTCTTCACCCACACATGATCAGCACACAACTTTATTTGAACCATTGGTCTCTCTCTCTCTCTCTTCCCATACCCCTCCACCCCCACCCAACCCCCACACAAACCCCGATCCCTTGATCACCCTCCTAAAAATAGAGATTCATGAATGAGCATTTCCCTGAGTACCCCCAGCATGCAACTCTTGGAACCCTTTAGGTGAGCCCCCCGCAGTTGTCTCCTTTCGTATCCACTAGTTCAGTCTCTCAAGTACATCAAAGGATGCCCCATCCCTGTACCTGGTCCCCCCACCTCGCTAATTGCCCTGCCCTTACATTGAGGTGCCTCTCTTAAGTGCTGCATCCATCAGGATCACTTGATAAAGTGGAGAAGCAACTAATAATTGCATAATCCCTTGCCTTCCACCCTTCTCATTAAAGGCACCTAAGAGGGGGAGAAAACAAAGAAGAGGGAAAAGCCCCTTCAGTCATGCAGTGACGCCAGGTCCCCCCCCCAAAAAAAATTGTTTTCGGTACTCTGATTTCTCCAGTAGCCATTGTGACACCAAGAGTGTCTGTAGAGAAGGCAGCTATGACTAGATTATGCGTATCCTCCTAACTGATTGGAGCAAAGACAGACCAACCAATGCAACCTCTCCAATCTCACTGAATCAACCAATCCAGGCGCATTTGACCTATACCACCTTCTCCCAATTAAGAACATCAGATAGCCAGGAAAAAAGCTCCAGTCTATGTCACTGCTTCTATTGGGTAATGTTAACTACCATACAAGCGCAACCTACCCCCAGGGACTCAGCCTTATTATCCCCTTGTCTCAACCCAAAAAATTACCCGGAAAAGCAGAGTCACCCGCACCATTTCCCTCAAATAGCATTAACCGAACGTTTCCCTTCAGTAATTAATTCCCCCTCCCCCCAACTTTTATCCCCATGCTTTGCCAGAATAACACAATTACGAAAACAAATAATTATATATAAACCTTTCGCCGAGCTATGCATGTCAGAGAGAATGTTCATCTAATTCAGTCCTCACAATACATTCCAACCTCGCACTTCATCAGTTCCATTAGAAGGTTAGATCTCCAATTATCGACGAACAGTCAGGTCATAGACTTGAATAAGGTTTGGAGCTCTGACTGCAAACTGTCCATGGTGTCCCTCACTGTCAAGTACCTTTTATCTCCCAGACTGAAGTTTCACAATTAGTGTCAGCAGATACTGCATCCTAAACTTGATCCCAGCTGGGTATAGGTTTTTTTTGGATTTCCAAGTATTCCTTCTAGCGTTCTCGGACAGTTGGAAACTGGTCTTGAAACAACCAGATAGTCACCCCATTCCAGTGCAGATTTTTCAACTGTTTGGCTTTACTGAGGACATGAGCTTTTCCCTTATAATTAAAGAATCTCATTATTAACACACGCGGGCCATGTTTCCGGGGAAGGGGAATCTCCCTGAGGGCTTTATGTACTCTTTCTAAATTACACGCTTCCCCAAATGGTGTTGGACTGAGCAACTTGAAAAGCAGATCTTGGATGAAAGATATGCAGTCTGTCCCCTCCGCTCTCTCAGGGAGCCCGGCTAGTATTAAGTTATTCCTCCTGCTGTGTGATTCTTGATCCTCGATGTGGTCCTCCAACTTTTTAACCTGTTTGCACAGAAAACAACCATCTCCTGGTCGATTGTTGTGGTTTTCAATTCTTGGGAGGAAACCCTGGCCTCTACATCCCCATCCTCCTTGCCGGGGTGTTTAGAGTCAGTTTCACTGCTGAGAAATCCGCCACTAGCCCCTGAAGCAGTTGTTTTATTTCAAGTATATCGTCCGTAGATGATTTGTCTCCCCCACCCACCTTCTCTTCATCCTCTTGGTCTTCCAGCACAGGTGAGAGGGGTTTCAGATGCTTCACTGCAGGGATACAATTAGACATTGGCTCTGAATTTCCACGCTCCATCTCGGCCATGTGGTCCGGCCAACGGTGTAAGTCACAAAGTCAAAAAAGCTGTGATCTGCCCCATTAACTTGATAAAGGTAAGCAGAGGCTCCTAATTAAACAGATAGAAGTTTTTAATGTCCAGGAAAGGCCCGCGATAACCTTGATTAGCTTAAATAATTAGGCAGGGGCCCGGGAGCAGTGTTCAGGATGTCCTATCTCCTCTAGCTCATCATGTGATCCCCTTTATCAGGGGGTGTCTTAAGTTACAGGGAGAATTCTCTTTACTTCAAGGTCTTACACAGTTGTCTGGTCTAGTGTTGCTGAGGGCTGAGGCACTGGTCATCTTACCTTGTGCCATGCCAGCGATCTGAGTTTGGGAATGAGTTCTTGCACCGGGGGTCAGCAATGCAGAGAGAGGGTCAAGAATCTGGATGACAGCTCTCTTCTCTCTGGGGAAGGATTCAGGGCTTGCTCAGCACAGCAGCAGCCCGTAGTGGAAGATGGAGGTACAGCACAAGCTTAGGGCTGAAGTAGAGGGGCAGAGTTGCGGCAGATGTCGGAGGATGCCATTGCACTTCTGAGCTCCAGGGGCAGGAGAGGGGAGGGGAAACAACCAAGCACAGAAAAAAAAAGCTTGTCTTGGGAATAGGCGAAGGCTCCCCCAGAGCTGAAGACCTCACTCCCATGGTCAGGCTCTTCAAACAGGGTACCCGTCCTGACTCCGACCGGCAGGTTAGATTCTAGATAGAGCACCAGGGTGATGGCAACCCCACCTTGGGGGGTTTAGAGGCAGGGGATTTGCCAGTCGGGGCAGCCCTGGCAAGAGGCTTCAGACAGGGAGGTAGAGTCAATGGCGAGCGGGGCAGCCAGAGAGAGAGTTCCCCAAGATCAGGTGCATATAAAAGAATTAGGGAAAAAAAAAGAAGGTCTTACACAGTCAAATTGGTATTCTTTTAGCAATAACTGAACCACTGAAGGCCTTCTGGATACCCAGTCACTGACGCCACACACCAACTGTCTTCCTTAAGACCTCCAAACAGTTAGTGGAAGTACAGAGGCCAAGGTCTCCCCAAGGAATCTGACACTCTCCTGGACCTACAGAGACCCAGAGGCACTATCTGCTCATGCAGTGATTTCAGTTTCTGGATTACCTTCACCCAGGGGAATGATGCTTGTGCCACATGGAGCACCCAAATGGTCTGCCACCTGGCTGGGGTCCCAACCAACCATTCCCCACATGGACCTTTCCCTGCCTCCCCAGGCTACCCAACCTGAGACCCCAATCAATGTAGCTGCCGCCGGTTAAGGGAATATGAGGAGAGCTGTCACTTATGCCCCCTCAACAGTCCAGATTTAAACACTGCCCTAGATAGCTTCTGCCAGAGAATTGTCAGAGAACACCAGGACAAGGAGCTAATGTTGTGACTGGACTTCTCTACTGGGACTATATTGCCCTCCTTTCCTCCCCTCCACACCCCACCCAAAGCCAGTTCTACTTTTATAGGCACAGGATTTAACTGACAACAGGAACTTCCTGTTTGGGAACAGAAAGTGAGTGATCACAGAGCCACCAAAGACTCACCATTGTAGAAGGACAAGAGTAGCTCTCCACCCCCCCAGCTGCTGGAGGTCTGCCTCTGAGCAAGTAAGGGGACTACTGAGAAATATAGGATCTTCTTGTCTTAGAACAGGAAGATCAGGTGCTTAAAGGGCACAGAGGCAGTAACTAAGTAGGGAGAAAATAAAAATAAAAAAATAAATAGAGGAAAGAGTAAGTATTCCAAACAACAGTGAAGGGGCCAGCAATAAGACATGATGGGAGTGGTGCAGTGCAGTGGCTGTGGAGCAGCAGTCTTTTGGGAGACGTTCGGGAGGTTGAGGTGTTGTCCCATCTGCAGGCACCTCTCTGGGCTGAGGGAGGAGGTTGCTCATCTCCAGGCCGAGTTGGCCAGGATTTTTGGGACCTCCTCTCAAATCCAGGAACCACCAGTGCCACTGCCGTTGCCTAAGAGGTTGCCAAGAAAGAGGAGTGATTTGACCACAGTGGGGACAGGGAGGGTGAGGGTGAGGGTGGTGGAACAGAGGCACATCCCTCCAGTTGTACCTCTCCACAATTCATATGCTGTTCTGGTAAAGTGTGGTTCCTCTATGGATGCACCCTCAGTGGAGACCAAGGAGGATGCCGGGAACCTCCACAAAGAAGACCCACAGGAGGGTGGCATGGGACCTCACAGGGGAAGGAAACAACTTCTGGTGGGGGACTCCATTGTTAGGAAGGTAGAACTGGAGGAGGAAGGGGAGAGGGAGGTAAGGCACCATGGCTTGGAGGGATAGGGAGCGAATCCTCAGGATCGCCGGAGCAGCTGCATAACGGAGGGAGCTGGATGTCATTGTCCACCTAGGAACAAATCACCTGGCTAAGAAAGGGATCAGAACAGTGCAGGAAGAGTTTGTGGAGTTGAGGAGGGGCCTTAGACAAGTATCACACATGGTAACCTTCTAGGCAATGCTGCCTGTCTATGGCGTAGGTGAGACTAGGGTGCCCCACACCACGAGATTCAATCAGTGGTTGAAAAACTGGTGCAGAACTCAGGGATTTGGCTTCACTGGGGACTGGGGGTCCACATGGAGTGATGCAGGCCTACACTGGAGTAAAGGTCTGCATCTGTCCAGGAGGGGAACCAGGGTCCAAGGTGATAGGTTTAAATGCTTCATTGGCAAGTATTTAAACTACCCAAGGGAGGAAGTACTGGAAAGAAGCAGGGAAAGCCTTGCCCTCCAAAAAAGTCAGGGTAGTAAGTGAGGTAAACACCAAGTTAGAGATGTCGATAGGGAGAAGGGCAGGGGTAAATGGAGAAAGTGACAAAGGCAATAAGGACAGGGATGGGGCAAAAAGGGGTAAGGCCATCAGGAAATATCAGGAAAAATCAGTACCAATGCCTGTAGTCTGGGCAACAAGCTCCCTGAACTGGTGTCCTTGATGAAAGAGGGATGCCTGGATATCGTAGCAGTCACAGAAACATGGTACACAGAGAACCATGACTGGGATGTTAACATACCAGGGTACACAACAGGAGAGACAGGGAAGGGAGAAGAGGGGGAGGAGTAGTTCTCTATGTAAGGGAAGGAATAAAAGCAACTGAACAAAAGAGTAAACAGGGAGGAGAGGAGGCACTGTGGGTCACCTTAGAGACTGGAAATGGCACCACAATCCGCAGAGGGGTTGTATATAGACCCCCATTTCAGGGGGAGGGAATGGACAAGGATATGATAGAAGGCATTCTTAGGATGGCAGAGAAAGGGGAGATACTGTGGATGGGATACCTGAATATGCCAGATGTTAACTGGAGCACATTTACTGCAGCCACATCCAAGAGCAGGGCCATTCTCGATGCCCTACAGGTGGCATGCCTCAGACAGCTAGTTTTGGAACCCAGTCATGAGGGAGCAATCTTAGACCTTGTACTCTCAAATGGGGACAGTGAGAGAATCTCAGATCTAGAAGTGGGTAGCCATCTGGGAACAAGTAACCACCAAACAGTGTGGTTCATGATAAACTCAGCTACAGAGTCAAGCCATACAAAAGTGAGGGTACCGGGCTTCAGGAGGGCTGACTATGGCAAGATGGGAGAGTGCCTTAGAAAAGCACCAGCAAATAGGCTAGAAGGAGGAGTGGGGCAACAATGGGGAAACATCAAAACTGCCATCACAGAGGCAACAAGCATTTGTATGAAGCAAATAACAAATCAAAATGAAAGAAAAAGCCACTATGGTTCTCAAAAGAGGTGGCGAGGAAGGTCAGGGAGAAAAAAGATAGCATTCAGGAAGTACAAGGAAACACAGAAGAAGCAGGACAGAAAGCTGTACCAGTTAAGGCAGAAGGAAGCAGGGAGGGAAGTCAGAATAGCAAAGGCCCAACCTGAGGAAAAGATAGCCAACTCGGTTAAGAAGGGGGACAAAACTTTTTATAGGTACATCAGGGAGCATAGAAAGACAAAGGGAGGGGTAGTGAGGTTGAATAGAATGGACGGTGGGTGTGCAGAGAGGGACAGTGAAAAAGCAGGTATACTGAATGAATATTTCTGTTCAGTATTCACAAAAGAGGAGGAGGAGGTGCCTAATCCAATTAACAGTAGCACTCTGGATAGGGGGGGTCGATCCCAGTCCTTTCACAGAAGAAAGGGTTCTGAAAGAACTCCTAAAACTGAAGGTGGACAAAGCAATGGGCCCTGATGGCATTCACCCCAGAATTCTAAAAGAATTAAGGGGACAACTAGTGAAATCACTGACCACCCTTTTTAACAAATCATGGGAGGATGGTGTGGTACCTGAGGACTGTAGGAAGGTGGATGTGATTCCCCTTCACAAAAGTGGGAGCAGGACAGAGGCAGGAAACTGCAGACCTGTCAGTTTGACCTCTGTGGTAGGGAAAGTGATGGAATCACTTCTGAAGGAAAGAATTGTTGAGTACCTATAGGCCAGTGGGGCCCAGGACCCAATGCAGCATGGGATCACAGTGGGAAGTTCATGTCAGACAAACCTAATTGATTTCTTTGACTGGATGACAAAAGTAGTAGACCAGGGAGGGGCTGTGGACATGGCCTACCTAAACTTTAGCAAGGAATTTGACACAGTCCCACACAAAAGATTAATAGTCAAATTAATCAGCCTGGGAGTGGGTGCCAGGGTGGTAGCCTGGGAAAAACACTGGCTGGAAAACAGGACACAGAAGGTAATTGTAAATGGAGTTCACTCTGAAGAAAGAGAGGTTACTAGGTGGGTACCGCAGGGTTCAGTACTGGGTCCAGTCCTTTTTAATGTCTTTATAAGTGACACTGCAGAGGGACTGGAAGGGAAAGTACGCCTCTTTGCAGGTGACACAAAGATCTGCAACAGGGTTGATACACAAGGAGGTGTGGAAAGGATGAGAAGGGACTTGGCAAGGTTGGAGGAATGGTCAGAAGTATGGCAGCTTGGATTCAATGCAAAGAAGTGCAGAATATTGCACCTGTGAAAGAAAAACCCAGGGGAAGATTACAGAATGGGGGAGGTAGTAACAACAACAAAAATGGAAAGGGACCCGGAGATAATCATATCAGATGAACTTAAGGTTAGCAAGCAATGTGAGAAGGCAGTAGGGAGGGCTGGTGGGATACTGGGATGTATAGGGAGAGGCATCACCAGTAGAAAACAGGAAGTTGTTATCCCTCTGTACAGACAGTTGGTGAGATCCCATCTGGAGTACTGCAGCCAGTTCTGGAGAACCTATCTCTGCAAGGACATAGACAGGATAGAGGCAGTCCAGAGGAGGGCAACTAAAATATTGCAGGTTCTGCAAGAGAAGCCATATGAGGAGAGGCTAAAGGAGCTTAATATGTATACCCTTGAAGATAGGAGGGAGAGGGGGGACATGATAGAAACTTTTAAGTACCTCAGTGGAATCAACAAAGTCCAAGAGGGTAGCATCTTTCAGAAAAAAATATTTGCAAGAACAAGTGGACACAATTTGAAGATAGAGGGGGGACAGTTCAGGGGCAATGTGAGGAAGTATTTTTTCAAAGAGAGGGTGGTGGATGCATGGAGCAGCCTTCCTGAGGAGGCTGTGGATCTAAAACTGTGGGAGAATTCAAGAATGTATGGGACAGACATAAGGCAATTTTTGTGGGGGGGGTAAGAGAAAATAGGCTGTTGGTTAACTAGGATCTGCAGCTTATCCTGTAGGTAGGGAAATGGGCAGACTAGATGGGCCAAGCGATCCTTATCTGCCATCTAAGTCTATGCTTCTATGTTTCTATGTTCCTGGCTGCCACCTCTGAAGTGTGCCCCAGGCCCCATCTGCCAGAGCAGGCCTGTTCACAGAACGCACACCAGCTCCTATGCTGCTCTTGCCCATGGGCACGACTACTTAAAATACAGGGCACCCACTGGTGTTTACCCTACCAGGGTACCAAAGATCACTTGGCAGGTCACCATCCTATTAGCCCCTCAGGCTCCGGCTCCCACACTGCACTGACAGGCCCTGAACTTGTGCTCCACTACTCCTCTTCTCTACTGCCTGAATGGCCACTTCTCCACATGCGGGTCTTTGAGGGGAAAGGTCCAGGGTGGCAAGCGGTCCACCCCAGTCCCACTGCAGCTCTCCAGCTGAACTTGACGGCTGAACCCCCTGACTCCTCTCTCTTCTGCTCCCCCCTCAGAACCCCTCCTATGGCGTCAAACCCTCTCTTTTATACCTCTAGAGATGGGGTCCCCTGCTGGCAGCAAGCAGGCCCAACATCCCAGACCTCTAGCACCATTGTTCTCACTCTGTCTAGCTACACCTAGCAACCACTGTTAACTAGTAAGCTCCCAGAGAGTGCTTAAATGCACTTTGTGTACTACACACTCAGTTATGCATACAGAGTACTGCTCCACAATTATGAGTTGCCCACAGCTGCTCTGGGTTTCTGGCTTGTTTCCACACAAGCACAAATTCTTAGAGAATAGGGACCACAGAAAGATATCCAGATTATTTAAAACTCTTGTGCTTCCGCCTAACCCAACCCTGGGCTAACTGCAGGGAACCTCTCTGTATCAGTCACTAAAAGAAAGGAGGTAGCTTTTGTTCATTTCAGTGTCCAAGCGTGATCCCTAAGTTTGACACTGTACATGAGTGGGTGGTGTCAGCATGACCAGATATTGTAGTTATATCAGAATTGTGGCAATAGGGCTGAAATACCTGACATGAGACTTGCAATAGAAGAATATGAGGTTCAAAGGAAAGACTGAAGCAAATGAGGCAGGGGAATAATGGTCAATAGCAATAATCATCTAAAAGTAAAACAATTATGCCACCCTGCCAAGATGGTAAGCCTTGAATTCCTTACACTGGAAACCCTACTCCTTAATGTTAAACTATTGTGCCTTGCAGCCTGCTATTACAGAATGAGCAGAGTGAGCAGAGTGTGAAGACTGCATGAGTCCAGTGGGAAGGTGTGGCAGAACCCTTTTAGTATCCATGCACTCGGTCAAAGCTCATCTGTACTATTGCTGTTGCATCTGTGACTCTGACCCCCTGAATCCATATGTGTCATCTAAAGGGGCTGCCTGTGCAAACAGCCTTGACACAGATCTTCTTGGTTCCACTTTGTGCCTAGTCATTGCTGCAAACCGTGAGAGTAGAGGCGTGGCATCCCATTGATAAGACCATCTGTGTGTGAGTGGCGGTATAAATAGGTGATGTGAATGGTGTATGAATAGAGTGTGGCAGTCCTGTGGGGGAGTCCCAGCTGGCAGGTACTAGTAAACAATGCACTGATGAATAACAGTCGTGCTCCACTCTAAGAGTTTATTTCAAAGGGTTGGGGTTCACCCTAGGGTATAGTTTAAATTCAGTAGCATTTTCCCTCTACACTTATCTTAATATTATATAAGGGTATGTTTTTAAGATGTACTGTACTGTACTTTGCTTCACTTGTCTGATGATGTAGAATTTAATCCAGGGCCTCCACAGGATTCAGATCCTATTCAATAAAGGTTTCAGAATTGTGCACTTAAATATTTGCAGTCTCCATTCAAAAATGGATAGAATGGAGTCCTGTATGTGTAAAACAGTACTCACCTGATGCACTTACATCAAATGAAATGTGGTTGTGTCCTTCAGTTTTGGATTCAAAATATTAATTTCAAACTATACGCATATTAGGAGAACTAGAGTTATAAAGAAGGGGTATGTTTTATAGTATATCCATGAAACCGTGTAATTCATTTATATTAAATCTACTCTTAATTTCTAGGTTAACTGTGTAAAAACTTCAAATCATATGTCTTTAAAGGATTTTGTTTTGGGAATTCGTAACCTCATTAACATGATTCCCATTTTAGGCCCCATGGAACTACTTGTTCTGACTGTTTTTAATTGAAACTGGGTTGGTAGTTTAGTTAGTACTCACACAAACTTGCTGAACAATGCAAATAAGTATCAGTTAGTGAAGCAGCTCATCTGTTTGAGTTCTAAATCTTCCAATTATGCATTGCTTGCTTGGATTTCATTAGGACAGTGGACGAAGTGAGGCTCTTGGGTCAGTTGACAGATTCACGAATGACCATCAACTAATCTGCTATGTATTTGGTACAATGTCAGTTTCGGCACAATGGCTGTGGAGTTAAGTATTATTCCAAAGTTATTGAATATTGTTATCTCAAAGGATTCAGTGTTTCTTCGTATCTAAATGATTTAATTTATTGGTCTTATCTCTCTTTAACACGTGATGATCTAGCTTTGGATTATTTTCTTTGTGAGATGACTTACTGTAGGTTATTGATAACCATTTAGTAATGAGGTGAGGTAGAGACTTGAAATATGTTACTCATGATCTATTCATCTTAATGAATAAATAGGTTAAAGTGTGGGTTCATTTTAAAAAGCATGATGCTCAGCAAAGCTGGCAGCATTGCATGCCCCATGTGTAATTTGTGTAAATTTAGGATTGAGTCTGCAAAGGCAGAGTGTCTTAAGCAGAAACAGGATGAGAATTTACAAAGTCCTAAGCAATTTTGCCAATGTATCAAAAACTTGCTTAGTTCTAGTTTAATAAAGAAACTTACAAGTTATGCTATTATGGAGCTAATATAACTTCTCTGATTGTTTTAGCAAACACCTTTAATGAAACATTTGTTTGACTTACAAAGGTACAGGGAAGTTGTTAGCTATGTTAGAACATCTCTTAATCATTCAGTTGATCCCGTTGCTGGTTCTTTGGGCCATAGCACCAGACCCCATGTTTTACTTAAAGCTGTTACTTCAAGTGTTGTTTACAAATTATTTAAACAGATTGAAGAGGATTTGTGCTGGCTGCTAAAGGACAGGTTTGTGGAATACCTTGTGGTCAATGGAGTACAAGACCAGAGGCAGCATGGCATCACTGGGGGAAGGTCTTGTCAGACAAACTTGACTGAGTTCTTCAATTGGGTTACAAAGATAGTGAATCAAGGGGGAGCACTTGATAATGTATATTTGTTATGTTACGGGATAAATCACTCTCCATATCCAGAGAAAAAACATTTTTATATATATGCATGTAATGAGGACATAATCCAGGGGACGTGCATGTAACTGGGGATATAATACTCTGAATGCACATGTAACTGGGGACATAATACTCTGGGCATGCATGGGACAGGGGCCATTTACCTAATGTTGCGCTGCAACAAAGACCCTTGAACTAGCACAGCACCTGCAATAAGAGATGGAAAACAGCAGCTGAAGTTCCAGAAAGTTTTTTACTGTTCATTTAATTACAAAGAAATACAATTTAAAAAAACTAATGTACTATACCTGAACACCACCGACTAAAGCAAACTAAAACATCTGCATATTTATATATTTACATATTTACCAAAAGTATGAAATTTAAAAAAGCATTTTGGAAATCTATTGTCCTTGACTACAGATGGAAGCATACAACCTAAGCTAAAAGACTTACTACAGAATACACTATAGCAACAGTAAAAGAGGACACTATAGCTACGGACTACACTATCACTACAGACTACCCCATGACTGCAGACTATAACTACGACTTAAACTCTAACTAAGGATTACTATGGTTAAACTATTAACTATGGGCTAGTCTATTAACTACTGACTAAACCATTACTATGGACTAAACTATTACTAGGTACTTGATGTACATTAATTAGAAAAACTAATGAAAGATTTCCCCAAAGTCCACCTTATCGTTATAGGGTCACAACAGCATAGCAGAGAGTCCTTAATTCCATCTCTTTTGCATCTTGATGAACTTTTCAGAGATACATTTTAATTACTCTGATTTGATTGCATAGTTCCCATCTTATCCATCAAACTTTATCGGTCCATGAAAAAATTATTTTTCGTGTTACACGGTCACTGTCCTGCCTTTGCGACAAAGTGAAAATACTCCCACGCTTTTGGAGGAACTTCAAGGAGTACCATTTTTTCATTTCATGCACAGCAGTTACTTTCCCAATGTAAAATTATTTGGAAAAGTACACCGCATAGTAACTGTTCATCTCAAGTTCTGTGTCTATTGATGCTATTTTCTTTTTAGGAGCTGTGGTGATGCTGGTTGATGAAGGAGATTGTGGAGCTGGGCACTAAGTTGATGTGCAAACATCATTTCCCATACCTGTGTCTGGCAATGTTTCTTGAATTTTTGATTGTGGTGGCTGCCACTGTGTTGTTAGGAGCCGAAGGAGCACTAGAAGCACTATCACCAGGACAAGGGTTGGCATGGGAAGCTGTGGAGTGTGCCCGTCCTGACACAACATTCACAGCTGTGGAGTCAACAGGAGTTTCAGTGGTCACTGTGGTGCTGAGTGGATCTTCAACGGCTGGCACCAATGCAGCTGAATATATTAACATTTTTGTTCTCCAATCCTCAACATGACTTCGGTTTTCGCAGGGCCCATCTTCTTTAATGCAGCGCATGCAGAAGCATGTCACATTTCTTGCAGATACCACACCATCAACCACTACTACCTTTACACTTTGTACAACGTGTGTCCCAGGCACTGATTTTATAGCTTATCTTGCCTCTCTTCTTATATCATTCGTGACTGTACTGCCCTGCTTGCAGCAGACTTCACCATTGCACTTTCACCATCCAATGGTCCCTTTCCATGTCGTGACCCAAAATAAGCCCGCTCGACTTTGAAGTCATACTCTCTGTTGGCCAAGAAAATGTCATAAAAGGCCCATTTGGGCTTGTACTGGGCCCACATCCATCAGTGAAGCACACTTGCTTAATGGTGTTTAACATACATTAATGATGTGTGAGGTTGCAATTTTCACAAAATGTTGCATGGCACAGTGGTCGTGCTTCAGATCACTGGAGACAAAAAACAGCTACTCCATGACAATGGTTTCACAGTGTTTGCAACAGTAGTATGTCACCACAGGATGAAGTGTTGCCTGCTCATTATGCCAGTGTGCTGACTGGACCTCATCCTGTGGTTTGCAGGTGTGGTTCTCCTCAAAGTCCTGCACCATCACAACCCATCCCTTGGGTGGGAATTCCTTAATTGTTCTCAGATGATGCTGCTGCCATGCTGCCACATGCAAGTGCCAGCCCAGAATCAAAGGATCTTCTTTTATTACTTGTACTATTGGGCATACTTTGGAGCATTTATTTTTTAAAACTTTCCATTACTCTTGCACTTGCATGCCATTAACAGTGCACCATACCTTGATGGTGCCCCACTCCTGCCATGTTATTTCTTCTTCTCCATGTTGCTGGAGTAACACCACCACTGTTTTCACAAAATTGTCTGTGCTGCATTTTTTGCAAGATTTTTCTGTGCACTCAAACTAGTAGAACTTTTCAAATGGTGCATTTGGACACATAGTTAATTCTACTGCCCTATAAACATCTGGTATTTTACAGCCTGTTAATTGATGTCTGTCAGCAACACAATTTAATGCCTGAAGCTTCAGTAAAGCAATTATACAATACTCACACAAGCATTGATCACGTTTCTGCTCTGCTGCCAGTTTAATGTGCCTTGCCATAGTGTTCCAAACTTCCTTGCTCCTAGTGGTGTGTCAGGGTTTTGCTGTACAAATTCCTTGTGAAGACAATTCATTGTTTTATCCAGATATGATCGTCCTTTGCCTGTCTGTTTACAGAAAGCCTTTTGTTTGGCAGGGGTGTGACACAGTCTTCAAAGGATTTTTCCACTCTACTCAGTTTCCTGTGACAGTGCAGACTTGTGTCATTTGTTCATTGCACTTTCCCCACGAGATACCCTCATGAGCCTCTTCCAACTCACCCCTAATGTTGAGCTTGCTGTCCTAAGCAACTTGCATTTCTTTAATACAATCATTGTTTTTAAGAATTCCTTACTTATCTGACGGTCTTGTTTCTTGCTTTTGTTTCTGATCTTGGCCAATTTTTCTGTGACTACAGATAGAATTTTGTCTTCAAGTTTGTTTCTTTGACACACACTGTACTTGGACAGGGCAGCTTTCTTCGATGGTAAACAGTGATGCATGACTTTCTGAATTGTGACCGCAAATTTATTTGGTGATTTAGGCAGCGCTTTACATGCACGTTAAACAGCCTTTTTTAGAGAAGATTGGTATTGCACTCTTGGGGTCACACATTGCTCTTGATTCTGGTATGACTACTGGTGAGGTGGTGGTGGTGATGGTGGTCACTCTTAAGGCGGTGGTTTCTGTAGCAGCGGCAGCTCTTTTCTCATGATACCATCTTAATTGCTTCTCATTTATTAGTCTTCTTTTTTGGCTACTTATGTTGGCTCATTGTTGCCTTTTCTTCTCCCTTCAATACTCCATCTGTGCCTTTTTCTCTTCTTTCTGTCTTGCTTTTTTTGATGGGCCACTTTCAACCATTGACTGCTTCCTTAGTTTCTGCACTGCCCTGTACCTTTTCATTCTCTCCTTTGCCATTTCATTGTAATGACTGCACTGCTCATCATTCATGTTCTGTCAGTATTTGCGTGCACATGTGACATTTTTCTCCAAATATGCTGCATAACATGCAGCATCCGTCTTAATGGTGTCTCGGTACAACTGACTCTTTTCTTTTCTGTACAGAGGAAGAGCAGTATTGTGTGGCACCTCATCGAGCAATGACACAGCAGACATGCAAGGTCTTCTTCTTGATTCCATTCTTTAATACTTAGTTCTCAAAAAGTCTTTATGAACACAAGCTGTTTTAAAAATAAAGGGTTACAAGAGTGCATCTGTCACTGGACCTCATATGACATAACAGAAAACACATGTCCTAACAGAAATGATTAATAGCACTACAGCCAAGACATACCCTTACAACGTGGTAAATGGCACTATTGCCAAGACATATGATGCACAAAGTGGTTAGCGATGTAATGGGAAAGACATATGAAGCACAACGTGGTTAACGGCACGATGGACAAGACAGCTACATAAGAAAAGGTTAATGGTGCTATGGCCAAGACGGGAACACGACAACTCACTCCCGATATTTCGCTCCCTTGAAACCTGCTCCTGACAATTCGCTCCATCGATGACTTGCTCCTACATCATTTGGCTCCCATGACTACTCGCTCCTGCTACTGCTTGAAAAACTATAAAAACATGTTTCAACAGTGTGGTGTAAGGTTACAAGATTTATACTGTCTAGCGAAATGCAGCAGGATTACATTAAAAGCAGTGAAAGGCAGCAGATTTATAAAAAAACATTTAAACCTGGACAGTCCAAGTCTCATTCCTGCAACTGTTTGCTCTCGCTCCTGCTTACAAAAGTATAAAAACATTTAAACATTCCAAACATTCCAAATCTCAGTGCCCAATTATTTACCTATATGAATAAATTCCATAGCAGCAGACCAGAGTTTTTTTTTTAAAATCAGGTAGTGAAATCAGGAAGTGTATGCTCATTGGCAGTAGTATCGGGAACAAGCGTGTCCGTTAGTAGAAGCCGTACAGTGTGGTTGTAAACATCAACCTCTGCTTTGTGGTGCATGTGTAGCCAGAATACTTATGCTTTATTTACAGCTGAGAAGAACGTAGACTGCAATTGCTGGAAACAGATCAATGATGCTGAGTTTGTGGTAACCATCACCGGTCTCTTGGCACACTTTGAAATGCTGGAAGGGAGAGATCTATACTGGTTGGGGTAGACAGGCAGTGAAGAAAACAAAGAAGTACCAAATCTGCAGACTGCAGAAGAGGCACAGGAAAATAAAGATAATTACTAAGGAGGTACGAGGAAGCATCAGGGAACATGAGGATGGAGGAGAGTACAAAATGAGAAAAAAAAGCCAAGGGGGGATGACTGAGGGGGAGGGAGGCACAATAGCAAAGAAAGAGATGGCAGAAACTGGGGGTGGCTGCTGATTTCATTTTGCTCTGTGACAACTGGGTTAGGGAGCAAATTGCCAAGGGATGAGATGTCATGGGAGCCAGTTATTGCTGGAGCCAGTTGTCGGGAGCCAGTTGTCGCAGAGTGAAATGTCTGGAGTGAATTATCATGTACCCGGCCAAGACACAAATACAACACAAGAAGTGCAAACAAAATGATGGCACACAACTACCTGCCTGCAAACAAAATGGAGGCACACACACATCCACCTGCCTTCAAACAAAATGGAGGCACACACCCACCTGCTTGCAAACAAAATGGAGGCCTGCAACCACCCACCTGCAAACAAAATGGAGGCACGCATCCATCTGCTTGCAGACAAAATGAAGGCCTACAACCAACTGACTGGAATCAAAATGGAGGCACGTATCTACCCACTTGTAAACAAAATGGAGGCCCACAACCAACTGCCTGCAAAGAAAATGAAGGTCACATCCACCCGCTTGCAGACAAAATGGAGGCACACAACCTCCCACCTTCATACAAAATGGAAGCCTGCATCTACCCACTTGCAAACAAAATGGAGGCCTGCAACCAACTGCCTGAAAGCAATCATACAAGTGTGAAAAACTGTTCAGCATTTCAACTATTAAATGGGCCTTATTTCATATGTTACAAGTACCTCTTAGTTTGTTAGTTCCAAACACAGAAACAACACTATGAGGCCCCTGAAAGAAGTACTCTGTCAGATTCACATCCAAAAACATCAGGCCACATGGCACGTGCCTTTGTTTGGAAGCCTGCTGTGGTGTGTAGGCCTCGACAAGACCATTTGGAACTCAGAAGTAAACCATTCGGTTTCCAAAAGATCCGATCGAGGCTGACACACCACAGCAGGCTTCCAAACAAAGGCCCGTGCCATGCGGCATGCCCCCCCCCCACCAACAACAAGCAAAGAAATGCAGCATCATTTAAAATGCATTCTGAGCTACAAACATACATGGAAATACATTGTTGGCTACAACTTGTACCAGGTCTGATCTCAAACACATCAGGCTGCATGGCATGTGCCTTTGTTTGGAAGCCTGCTGTGATGTGTAGGCCTCGACCAGACCATTTGGGACTCAGAAGTGAACCTTTTGGTTTTCAAATGGTTTGATCAAGGCCAACTCACCACAGCAGGCTTCCAAACAAAGGCCCAGGCCATGTGGCATGCCCCCCTTCCCACTAACAACAAGAAGAAAAGAAAAGAAATGCAGTATCATTTAAAATACATTCTGAGCCACACTTACCCAGATGCAGATTTGGCATCAGACATCTATGTGCTGAATCAGGTCCCCAAACCAGAAAAGCACCCAAATCCTGTGCCCAATGCCCCTTAAACATTTCTGCATCATTTAACTGCCACAATCTGCCACAATCAGTAGTCAAAGCCATATGCCACAACACAGACCATGCTACATGGTGGGGGATGCACAACATTAACCCTGTCCCCCAGGTTGATCTAGCACCAAGCACATTTAAATATTGTGCCCCTAATGATGAGGCTCCCTGAACAAGCTGCTTGGCTCCATGAGCAAGCACACTTTTGACCCCACACTCACCACTTTTGCATAATTTGGGTGAATAACTCACTCACTCCCACGTAGCAGATTACTGGCATCATGCTCACTCCCACCGCTGAAAATCCTCCACACAGGTAAACTAAATTCTGCCCACATAAAAAAAACATCTTGTACTGGAGCTGAAAATCTAAAACGGGAGCAAAACACTATGCTACGCTGTATAACACAGGAGTAAAGCAAAGCCAACAAAGAAAAAAAACATTTCTTTCCCAGCTCCTATACTGTGGCCGCATTAAAAGAACATAGTCATGTGGCTTACCTGGTGTTGAAGGTGATCTGCCATGTAACTATTTGGAGGAGGGATTGCCACACAACAAGGGCTCTGCAGGGGACAAAAAATCTTTCTTTATTTATTTTATTTCTTTGAGTTTTGGTGTCCACTGAGATAATACAGTCCCTTTATCAGGGGCGACCCGGGTATGGATTACATACAGTAACAGTGCAAATTAACAGAGTGGTAAAACATTGGACATATATAAGAACACAAAAACAAAGCAATGCCTATATACTTTAGGACTGGTTGGCAAAAGAAAGGGGCTTGCAAGTGTGGGAACACTCGTTTTAACACACCTGCAAGTCCAGCCCACTTTTTGCAACTTCACCAGGATGCACCGGTACAGGAGGCCACTCATCTATCCCCCTTGAGACTTGTATGAATGCCACGGGGGGTTGGACATAAGGAGATCATCAGTATTAACTGATGCTATCTCGAGAGTTGCGTGGGACAGGGAGGAACTCTAAGGGAAGCATGGGTTCATGAACAAACAAACCAAGCCTGCCACACAGAAATATTTCATTAAAAAACATGAACTACAAGCTTTAAGGGAGAGAGGTGAACGTAGCGCAGTTGGACATAATGCATTACATTCAAGTCCTAATGTTTGTGGCTACCAGGGGGCATGGGGGTGCTGCAGCACACTAAAAATGAATGTGAAATAAAAACAGGAGACCAGACTGTGCATCACAAATGTTCAGGGACACATTACAATTCAGCAATATAAAACAGTTATATGCAACCTCCATTACAATGTCACAAATATGGGCAACCTAAATGGTGGATTTTGTCCAGAAAAAGTGAACTTTCCATGACACACCAAGCATGTATTACCATATTTTTTTTTTCATTTATCAGCTTTCATGAGGCACAATAATGTAATACAACAACCACGGCATAGCAGTAATTGCTCTGTGTTTGTCATGCTGTGGAAGTTGGCCAGTCCAGTGGTAGCCCCTTTTCATGCACTGACCCTTAAATAAGCTGGAGGAATTGTCACGAGTTTGGCAGCTGAGCTTCAATGCAAAAAAGTGCAAATTCATGCACCTGGGGCACAGGAACCCTGTGGCTATGTACTAACTAGGAGGAAACGAGCTGTCAGTAACAAAACAAGAAATACTGTATCTGATGACCTGAAGGTGGTTAGACAGTAAGATAAGGTGGTGGGAAAAGCTAACAGGATGCTTGGATGCATATTGTAGGTAGAGGTATCACCAGCAGAAAGAGGGAGGTAATGATACCCCTGTATAGATCATTGGTGAGACCACACCTTGCATATGGTCTCCAGTTCTGGAGGCCCCACCTCCGAAAGGACATAGACAGGGTTGAGGCAGTTCAAACAAGGGCAACCAAAATTGTGAAGAGTCTGCATCAAAAACCCTATCAGATAAAGCTCAAGGAATTAAATGTGTACTCACTGGAGGAGAGAAGGGAGAGGGGAGACATGATAGAAATATTTAGATATCTCACAGGTATAAACATGGTACAGGAGGGGAACATTTTTCATTGAAAAGGATGCCCAAGGACAAGGGGTCATACTATGAAGCTGGAGGGGGAGGCTTAGGGAATATGTGAGGAAGTTCTTCTTCACTGAAAGGGTGGTAGATGCTTGGAACAGCCTCCCAGTAGCAGTGGTAGGGGCAAATATGGTAATGGGATTCATGGCTGCATGGGATAGGCATAAGGGGATCTTAGAAGCAAGAAAAATATGGGGGGAAATTGGAGGACTGAGTAGGGCCTGAGGTGGCACTGTAGACAGGGAAAATTGGTTCCACCAAGACAGTTCAACAGAAAACCTGCCGACTGGCTTTACAGTGATGTGCACAATGTTGACCATGATTGCAGTCCACAGTGTGCTGTCAGGAAGACAAGTGGCAGGAGAAATTGTGCCAGGGTCCCATCTTGCTGTAGCGCAACCATTACAGTGATCCACAAAGACCTGTCATTTTGTAACTGTAAATGAATGGTTGTTGTAATATTGTTGATGAAGTAACAGTATACTGGGCAAATTGGGCAGACTGGATGGGCCAAGAGGTCTTTATCTGCTGTCAGCATTTATGTTTCTATGATCTTGAAACACATTCTCCATGCTGCCTTACATATTTACAAAGAAAAACTGGTGCCACACACAAAACACAGATTGGACTACTAAAGCCATAATTACATTCACAAGTCTCTTATTACATGATGACACACAACATGCAATCAGTGCATGAAGATTCACAGCATGTCAGTAGGCATCTCAATGGTTTGCATGCACGTGCTTTGTCAAGAGATGTCTGAACATACAGTCAGTAGACATTTAAACAATGTTCTTGGAGGGGTAGTGCTTACACATAATAAATCAACATGACACAAGAGTTACTGAACAGTAACATGCTGAAACAGCTAAAAAACTAAAACAATTCATTACTGACAGCCATAACAACAGGTAGCCTAATTTGTGCACAGTGACTGCCAAATAAAAAAATGGCTAGTAGTCCTGGGTAATGCAACCCATTCAAGAGCTGCTAAATATTGCAATAAAAATTAAGGATAAGCATCAAAAATACAAAAGTTAATACATAGATGCTAAGAGCTGCTAAAAATGCTGATAGTTTTCAGTTAACTGCAATATATTTTGCAATATTTAGCAACTTATGAATGGATTGCATCACCCAGGAATATTAACTTTTGCGGGTCAAGTGGTTCAATGTGTGCCTTCAACCAATCCCTCCACCAGTGTAATATAATGGCAGGATGAAACTCTACAGTCCCTGGAATTCATGGATGTGAATGTGTTAGCTGTTGGAAATGATGAGGATGTTTTGGACTCCACTGGACTCCGTAAACTGTCCATACCCATACATGGAATATTGCAAAGTTGATTCAGAAAATCTGTGTATGCCCATGAACTTGACACCAGTGACAATAATATTGATGGACAATTTAGTGAATCCACTATTTTGGACATTTCCTACGATGAAGAAGATCAGGGGCCAGATTCACAAAACTTTGCCTCGGTCCAAATCTGGTCTTGTACAAAAGTGGTATTCAAAAAAATCCCGGTTTGCATCCTTAAACTGGGTTTGCTCTGGGGCAAAGTGAGAAGAGGGCAGCAATGCAAATGAGGGGGAAGGGACCTGCATTTCGGCACAGTCTCATTCACAAAGTGTTTTCTCCCTGAAAGGGCCTTTAGTGGGTTCCCTTGAGTAAAGAAAATACTGCAGAGTGAGACCATGCTTTAATTCCATGCAACCCTAGTGTCTGACAGATGTAGTGTAGTGCACCCCACCATAGCTGATCACATCCTGTTGATCAAAAACATATTTCATGGTGGTCTAGTTGGCCCTTCCCATCCCTGGTCACCATCCAATTGATAATAAACAAAATGCCCCTGGTGGTCTAGTGAGTACTGCAGCTGTATGGGATTTTATCTAGGGGAAATGTCCAGAGCCTTTAAATTACACATAGTGCAGCACTTGAACGCCATTAATAACAGAAATCTGGAAAGAAACCAAATGAATGCATTAGCTATGCATGTCAAAAGGGAGGGTTTGGAACACACATTTAAATTCACAGAACTAGAGAAAGTAATCTTGGGGCTAAGTTGTGAGAATCTGGATCAGATTTTAAGTCTTCTTGCTGGGGCAGAGGTAGCAGTTGAAGTTGGAAAATGTGGTGAGGTTCTGGAAAGTTAACTTTGTCATAAGTTTCTGTACGTTTCTATAAGTTGTTATTGTTTGTAAGTTGTAAGTTTGTAAGTTGTGTTTTAAAATTGGCCTCACTCCTTAAGAACTTTCTGGAATAGAGGGACACAAATCCTTAAATCTTTCTGTGCTAGCAGGAGACATTTCTTGTGGGGGAGGGTCTTTGGCCAGTAACACAGCCAGCCAGTCAAGGTTGTTTGCTTTTCAGTTAATCTCTGTTTAAAATTCTCGCTGAGGCGTTTTAAGTCTTCTTGCTGGGGCAGAGGTAGCAGTTGAAGTTTGAAAATGTGGTGAGGTTCTGGAAAGCTAACTTTGTCATAAGTTTCTGTAAGTTGTTATTGTTTGTAAGTTGTTTATTAAAATTGGCCTAACTCCTTAAGAACTTTCTGGAAAGCCCTCCCACCCACTCCTTGCTTTAGCCTTTCTTAAATACAGAAGAACCACTGGGGGTTGAGCTTAAAGGCTGGGAGGGAGGAGTTTAGGGAGTTGCAAATTTCCTCTGTGAGCAAACTCTTAAGACTAATAGTCAGGTGGGGAAAAGTTCAGCCACTCAAGTATTACAAGTTTAAAAGTCTTGGACTAGTGGGGAACCTGGTGGCCCATCCAAGAAAACCTACTTGGAGGAGGATGGGACCACATGTCATTAGGGCCAGCATCTTTGGGAGGGTGGTGGGGTGCACAGGGTGTGGGGCAGCCATGATACTGGACTGGGCTTGGAAGTTTGATGGTTGCCCAGTGTGCTACCAGCTGGCACAGCTTAGGGAGGAGGTTGAGGGGATTAAAAGACAACTGGGGAAGGAGGGAGGTATGGTTGTGGAATAGGGCAGGGGCTCTCCCATGGGACTGCACCAAGCACTAGCGGTGGGGGCATAGGGAAAGGGGTGTAGTAGAGTACTCTGGGGACACATAGGGACCCTGGCAGATGGGGCCCAAAAGGAGGATACTATGTAGGAAGCAGGCAGGTAACTGGAGACCCTCACAGATGGGGGCCAAAGGGAGAACACTGTCAGGGAAGTAGGCAGATGGCTGGGGCTGGACAGAAGGAAGCAATGGGGGAAGGTGGATTGGACCTTAAGCTCAGTAACTGCTTCAATTCTCTTTTTCTGCTTGAGAATAAGTGGGGTGATGTAGCCATGACAGGGGCAGTTAGAGATGGAAAGGGAGTAGGGGGAAGGAGACTGGGGCTGGATAGCAGAAGGGATGGGGGGAACTTGAAATGCGGGAAAATGGGAGGGACCAGGGGGTCAGAGCAGGAGGATGAGGGGGTAGAGGGAGGAAAATGCAAGGAAAAAGACCAGTTGGGAGGAAAGGGCAAGGAGAAGGATCAGAAGTACAAGGATGATACAGTAAAGGGAGCTGAGGGTTTAGGCCAGGGGAGCACGACAAGCGGGGAGGGGCTGAACAGAGATGGGAAGGAAGGGAGGACGAGCCAGGCTAGTTTAGCAGATGGGGGGGCAAGGACCAGTCTCGAGCAGTAACGGTGGGGGCTACGAGGTACAGAAGGATACTCAGGAGGATGAAAGGAATAGGATCAGAGGGAAGGGGTGGCCAGGGTAAATAAGGAGGGGATGACAGGTGGTACCTAGATAGGGGGAGGAGCAAGGAGCCGGCTGGGGGGAGGGGCCAGTAGAAAGGATGAGAGACATGGAAGGGGGGGAAATGGAGGAAAAGGGGTGGCCAGAGTGCTTCTGTTGGGTAATTCCATGATCAGAGGAATCAAATGGGATAGGGAGGGAGAAGTCTGCCCGGTTAGAACAAGATGCTTCCCTGGACTAACTGTGCACAGGGCCAAACATGAGGTATATCAGCTGGCAAAGGATTGTGGAGGTTCCCCGGACATACTGGTCCACCTGGATACCAATGACATTGAGGGAAATAGTGAGCTAGAGATACAGGCAAGGTTCAGGGAGCTTGCCAGGGTCTGTCATGATATAGGATGTGCAATTTCCTTCTCAGAAATCCTGCCAGTGCCAAGGGCTAGTGGGGAACACAAGAGGAAGATTAGGGTGATAAACCAGTGGCTCAGGGAGTGGTGTGAGGCCAGAGGGCATGGGTTGCAGGGGGATTGAGGGGAGACCTGGGAGGATAAGGAGCTGTATGCTAGATATAGGGTCCATCTTAATTTGGAGGGAAAGGAAATCCTTAAGTTGAAAATAGAGGGGTTCATTGGTGAAAGATGGGGTTTAAACTTGTGAAGGGGGAGGGATGGGAGAAAAGGCTGTTGAGGGGGGTCCGATAAAGGAGGGACTCTGTCTTCACCTCCCCGGGGAGCTGGAGGAATGCAGGAAAAGGCCGACTATTAAGGTGCGGACCAGGGGAAGACAGAATCCCCACAGGAACATGAGAATGGGAAATGGAAGTATAGGGAAAGGGTGGAAGGTAGTCCTGCTAAATTCCAGAAACTTGGGCAATAAAATGCCTGAGCTCCAGGCAATGCTAAGTGAGGGAGAGGTGGATGTGGCAGCGGTCACTGAGACCTGGGCCACCACAGGGCATGACTGGGACCTGAACCTGGAGGGTTACACCATATCTCCTATTGGAGTTTTCGCTCTTCCCTGTGGGGTTTCCTGAAACTAACATCAGAGTGTGACTGTCCCAAGCCTCCCTAGAGTAACGTATCAAACTGCCGGTAATCTTCCTAAGTTACCTCTACTAAAGCTGTTGATACTTCCCATAGCTCAAATGATTTCTGTCTACTCTATTCTCAACTACCCATTTTCCCAATTTGTGGGCATTTTCTGTGTCCACAGCATAGCACCCTGGACATAGGAAGTACTGCCTACTCCCTAGTATCCTGGTACTGCCGACCTGTATGTCTTAGATAATTGATGACCTATAAATAATCTGTCAGTTGAACCTGCTAGTTCCCAGGGATTGCCTAACTATAAAGTTTAAGTTATATTGTGACCAATCCACTCCGTGAATAGTACTCCACTCCTATATAGTTCCTCCTATTGTCAATTACGTATTTCTTTCCCATACATTGTACTATTGTCAATTCATGTATTTTCTTTTCTCACATGTTTGCTTATTTAATGTAATATGCTATTCATCCTCATTGTACCTTATCTGTATTCCCCATGTTGTAATCTCCCGGGTCATTCCTGAAAATAGGCATACTTGTCTAGTGTACTTACCTGGTAAACAAAAGCTAAATAAATAATAAATAAATGTTCAGTAAGGATGGGGGGAGGGAAGGGGAGAAGGAGTAGCAATAATAGTCAAAAACTGCATTGCCACAGGAGGAGTGGAGGAGGAGGAGGAAGAAGGAACTGTAGAGGAGATTTGGGTCACCTTGATAACGAGGGGGGGCAAGAGATTAAAAATAGGAGTGGTATATAGACCCCCTGTGCTGGCAGAGGAGCTGGAGAAGAGTCTGGTGGCAGATGTTGGGAGACACTGTCGATTGGGAAGGGGAAGGGTGGTGGTGTTGGGGACTTAAACATGCCTGGAACAGACTGGGGAGACTATGACATCCTCAGTGGCCAGGAAACAGAGGTTGTTGGATGTCTTTCAGGACGCGTTCCTAACTCAGCAGGTGGGGGAACCGACCAGGGAGGAGCGGATACTGGATATGGTCCTGGCAGATAGTAACCAGATTGGGGGCCTGGAGGTAAGGGACCCGTTGGTGGGAAGCATCCATGCCACGGTCTGGTTCTGCCTCAATCTAGGAGGGGTAGAAGGCTGTACAAAGATGGAGATAACTGACTTCAGGGGGGCGGATTTCAAGGAATTGGGAAGGATCCTTAAAGAGCACTTGGATGGGATTGGGCCAGACATGAACGCTGACAGTAGGTGGGAAATCATCAGGATAGGAGTGCAGGATGCTACCAGCACCTGTGCAAGAGTAAGACGTAAATGCAGTAGTGCCCAAAAACCCTGCTGGTGGACCAGGGAAGTTCAGGAGGTGGTGAGTGAAAAGACGGCGGCCTATAGGCAATTCAAGTGCTCAAGGAGTGAAAGGGACCGAGGGGAGTACAAGCTGATGGCCAGAAGGGCTACTAGGCTGGTGAGGGCAGCTAAGGCAAGGAAGGAGCAGAACCTGGCCAGGGAAATTGGGAGAGGGAAAAAGGGGTTCTTTAGATACATTGGGGAAAAATGAAGGGTGAAGGGGCAGATTAGCAGGATTAAAACAGGGAGGGATGGACACAAGACCCGGGGAAGCAAGCTGAGGTACTACATGAGTACTTCGCCTCAGTTTTCACCAAGGAATATGGGAGTGCTGCATCATACATGGGAGGAGACGGTGAAACTGAGGAGGGGGGAACCTTACCGATCGGTGAGTCTGGGGAAGGGGGGCATCACTGGTAGGTGGGGGGAAGGCAAAGCAGGGGGATGAGGTAGCGGAGGTGGAAATCATGGCAGAGAAAGTGAGGGAAGCCCACATGTCCCTTAGGATGGAGAAATCACCAGGGCCGTAAAAATTACATCCCAGAGTGCTGAAGGAACTGGCAGATGTCCTGGCGAAACCCCTGGTGGAGCTCTTCAGCATCTCTTTGAGGACAGGGTGGGTGCCCCAGGACTGAAAGGTGGCACATATAGTGCCTATCCACAAGGGTGGATCAAGGGAGGTGGCAGGGAACTACAGGCCCATCAGCCTGACATCGGTGGTGGGCAAGGTGATGGAGGGCATTGTCAAGGAGAGACTGGGGGGGGGACCTAGAAAAGTTGGGATGCCTGGATGATATACAGCATGGATTCATCCCAGGAAAATTGTGTCAGACAAACCTTGTGGAGTTCTATGACTGGGTGACGAGTGCCTTGGACCTGGGAAGACCAGTGGACATCCTCTTTCTTGACTTCAGCAAGGCGTTTGACTCTGTTCCTCATGGGGGCCTGTTGGATAATCTGGGAGAAATGGGAGTGGGGAACCAGAAGATCAGATGGATAGGCAATTGGCTCCAGAACTGGACCCATAGGGTCGTGGTTGGCGGGATAGCCTCATACCCAAAGAGGGTTATTACTGAAGTCCCTCAGAGATCAATCCTTGGAACCCTCCTGTTTAACGCCTACATCTCTGATGTAAGGAAGGGTATCAGGAGTGAGATGAGTCTCTTTGTGGATAACTCAAAACTGGGGCGGTGGTGGATGGGGAGGAGGGGAGGGTGGCCCTACAGGGGGACCTGGAGGCTCTGGAAAGGTGGTCTAGAAAGCAGAAGCTGAGGTTCAATGCAGGGAAATGCAAGGTACTGCACCTGGGAGCCAGAAACTCAGACCAAGTGTACACCCTGGGAGGGGGGATGCTACAAGTCTTGATGGTAGAGAGGGACCTGGGGGTGGTGGTGGATGTCAAGATGAACAACTCTGAGACTTGTAGGATGGCAGTGGCAAAGGCAACAGGATGCTTGGATGCATCGCTAGGGGGCTCACCTCCAGAAGTAAGTAAGTGATACTACCACTGTATAACTGCTTGGTGAGGCCGCACCTCGAGTACTGCGTGCAGTTTTGGAGGCCATACTTAAAGAGGAATATTGAACTCTTGAAGAGGGTCCAGAGGAGGGCAACCAAAATGATTTGGAGCTTGGGGGATAGGACCTATGGGGAGAGGCTTGAAGAGCTAAATATGTACACATTGGAAGAGAGAAGGGACCGTGGGACATGATAGAGGTCTTTAGGTACATGAAGGGGATAAATAGGGGAGGAGCAGTCAGGGTGCTCCGAAGGAAGGAGGGGGAAACTAGAGGGCATGGGTGGAAGCTGGAAGGCAGATTCAAGGGAGAAAGGAGGAGGTGCTACTTCACTGAGAGGTTGGTGGAGCCATGGAATGTGCTGCCCAGGGGGCTGGTGGAGGCAGAAATGGTGGAGGGGTTCAAGAGGGGGTGGGACAGGTACAGGGGAAGGGTTCTGGAAGCAAAAACCAGTGCAGTGAGAATATCTGGGACTAGGAAGGGAGAAGCCAGAGAGGGAGAGGGGGGCAGCAAGGTCAGCTCGCAGGGTGGGGGCTGACCAAACGAGCAGACATGAAAGACCGTTAGGCCTATTCTGCTGGCATTTTAGTACGTTAGTTATTGTTAAAACATGAAACATTCTAACAATACACTTTGAGGGCACATAACCATCCCTGGCCTTAATGAAAGTTTTCAACTCAAGTCCTGGAGGTGTGGGAAAAAAAAAATTCAGCCAGCGGAATTTCTGTGAAAGGCAGATTTTTGCTTCCACAAAAGTGCAGAAATAAAGTTAGCAACTTTTGTGGAAATTCCAACTTGGAACAGTGGAAACAATTTATAAATTGCAGATTATTGCATTAAACTGCAGCGAAAAAAGTCTGCAGAACTGATCACTGACCTGTGGAAAAATTACACATACTGAGGAATAATTCATTAAACTGCGGAGAAAAAATTCCTCAGCACTGTTATTCTGCAGTTCATATGTATTATTCTGCTGTTCATCCAATAATTTCCACGGAACAGGGCGGAAAGTTCACCAAACACATTCGGAAGATTTCAATCTTGCCAATGGTAGAAGTTCGGAAAATTCTGCAAAAGTTCTGAATTTTCATGATAGTTCCACAAAAGTGGAATCCGCAACTTTTGCCCACCTCTGTTTAGGCCATATCTGATGCCTTGACTCTGACTACATGATCCAGTAATTACTAGGTTCACCCTATAATGTTCTGGTTGTATATATGGGCCCAGATATTCAAAAAGGTTGCGCCATGTGCAACAGGGTTGCGCATGCGCAAGTCCTACATTGCACCATTCTGCGATATTCAGCAGGAGGCAGTTACACCACTGACAACAGGTTGAGCAACAGTGCAATGCAAATGAATGCATGCTCAACAGGAGGGGGAGGAACCATGCATAAACTGCGCAACCTGATAATCAGTCGGGTTCTGCAGAGTTGTGCATGCGCAACCCCCAACCTGCGCCTGCACAACTTTGAGCCAAAAAAAAAGGATCAAGTTGAGGGCCACCCACAGGTGAGCTGCTGTATTGCAGGGCGCAACACAGCAGCTGCCACCCGTGGCTGGCCCCCAACTCAGTCCCTGTGCCCCCCCACCAGCCCGATCACGGGCAGAACGTAAAACAACCCCCACATCTCCCAATGCCCGATCGCGGGCAGAAAGTAATAAACACCCCCCACACAATAATATTATTGTCCAACATCATCGCTGGCAGAAAGTAACATGAACACCTCATTACTTTCCGATGCATCGCTGGCAGTAACAGAACTCTTCCGATGTTCGATCGCGGCAGAACGTGAACCACCCTCAGTACGATCCGGCAGAAAGCCACATTTCAGGTCCAGTGACCATATCTGCTCGCTGGCAGATGTCAATCATTTCAATACTGGGTTCAGGTCCACCATCACCACCATGAAGCCCCTCCACTTCGCCTGCTGGCGGCGCCACCGCCACGCCGCCGACGATTGTTCGTAGCGTGTGTTCATTGGTATTATCATAGTTCACAGTCTGATGATAGTCCGTTTGTGCATGATGTTATTCACAAATCTGACCGTCATGTAGTATGGGCTGCACGCCCATTGGCTGTAGCTCTGCACCAATGGGCGGCAGCCTACTGGACAGTCAGTCGGCGGGCGGCGTAGGCAGGCGTGGATGCTGCCGCCCGCCGCCGCCGGGGAGCGGTGGAGGGCGTCATGGGTGGTGTGGGTGGGGGACACTAGACACCAGGGAGATGTTTGGGGGTTGTAACTTGACATTCTGCCCGCGATCGGGTATTACGTCCACTGGACCACCAGGGAGATATTCAGGTTGGGGGTTGATACATTCTGCCCGCGATCGGGCACTGGGGGTTTGTTTCATGTTCTGCCCGCAATCGGGCATCGGGAGATGTGTGTGTGGGGGTGTTTCATGTTACTTTCTGCCCGCGATCGGGCATTGGGAGCTGTGTGGGGGCGAAGAGTGTATTCAGACATACTGCCCGCGATCAGGCTGCAGGGTGCATCGGTCCCCGACGGCTGCTGCCTGGCAGGGCGGCCAGGCGCAAGTCCTCGGGGATCAGCGCGCCTACATGCTAATGGCATGCAAATGGGGCCATATATAGATGCAAATGGCCCCCCCTGCGCCTTGCATGAATTATGGCCCCATTTGCATGTCACCTTTTGAATATCGGAAATTTGCGCATGGTGCAATGGTACTTGCGCCACCACAAGTTTAATGCTCAACTCTGGCAACTTGCGGTGGTGCAAGTTCCACTGCGCCATGCACAGTGGCTGTGGCTGGGGGGGGTGATATTCAAAGGAGTTGCTCAATAGTGCAACTCCTTTGAATATCGCCCCGGCCACACCCCTGCACAACTATTTTGAGCAGCGCAGGGGCTTGAGCCTCAGAATGGCGCAGTTTGAATATCTGGGCCATGATCTAGTAAATATGATAAAAACAGCAGGGTTTATATAAGTAAGGAACCATATGATTCTTATGTTAAATGAGATGAAATGTGCACAGGTTGCTGTTAGGTACATATAAAATAAAGTATGGGGTGGTGTGTGTAACGAGAAGTTTACACACACCCAAGGGGCTGATTTGGCTGTCAGTCAAAGCAAAAGCTCCCCCTTCAGTTGCAAAAAAGGCGCAAAAAACTCAAACCACAGTTCCTATAGATTTTGAATTCAGACAGCTTCTGTAGTCTGGCTACATTTTAGGTCCCACCAGAACTGATTGGTCTAATTTGCAGTCCAGGACCAAGATAGTGGAGACAAACAAAACAGTCCTTGCTAAAAAGAAAGCAGGTTAGACAAATTACATCATCATTCTAAATGGTTTTCAGCAAATAGTTGCATCTTTCAACAGAGCTCCCTCTCAGATTACATAATCTGCAATAAGGCAACTCTTAAAGTACACAGAGGCAATACAAGCTCTAGTAATCACATTTAAACTGCTAAAATGCAGGACACCAGTCTGGCAGTGAGCATTTAGGCAAGCTCAAGGAAGACTTTTTGGGAACCCCCATTTGTAGGGTGGTTACATCTGTACTAAATTTTGACCAAAAGAATGGATCAAAAGTGATTTTTTAAAGCTTTTTCGATGGTTTGATTCTCAGAGCTCTAAGAATAAACTGTCACCAGCTTTTCACTACACACACTATGCAGAACTGAGGCTGTGCAAGACGATCTAGAGCCCATGTGATCTGCCATCCCATGAATCACTGCAAAATTCACCTCAAAGAGCAATATAAAGGTGAAGTAAAGCAAACTCCATTCAAATCAATGGCACTTTGCATTAAAATTAAGGGGAAGGCAGCAAAACAAGGTAAAGTAACGCAAAGACCATTGCTGGCAATGCACTTCACACTAAAATTAGAAGGTGGAGTAATATGCTTCGCATTGCTGAGCACTATGTGAATTCATTGTTAATAAGCCAAGTGCTCCACATAGCGAAGTTTGGGAACTTCGACCATCTCTAGTTATAACATCCTTTGAATTCTAAATTTTTTCAGCTTAGCTTATTGAGAAAAGTTTTCTTCATTGAAGCTCCACCTTTTTTCTTTAATGATTTTAAATTCCATACAAGTAAAACACATCTTGGCAGGCCCGGTGGCGCTGAGGGCTGAGGTGATGGGTGCCTTCCCTCACACTATGTCAGCGACCCTTGTTCGGGAATGAGCACAGGCTGCCAGGGGGTGGCAGGAGAAGAAAGGGATTGAGCATCCAAGAAACTGCTCTTTCTCTCTCCAGGGAGGGAGGACTCCAGTGGTTGGCATGTGACTGGCACCCTAGCAGAGGCTAGGAGGCAGTGCGCTGATGCTGCAGAAGAGAGGCTATGATGGGGCAGACACCGGGAGGAGTGCATGCAGACACGTCCGCACTACCTCCACTGGTGTCATTGCACGCCCCACTCATGCAAGGGGAGAAAACAGTGAAATGGTCCCTGGTCATGCAGGATGAAGCAGTCACCCACCACAGGCCCCTACTCTGAATGGCGCTTCCCGAACTGGATCCTGGTTGAGGTGAGTTGAGCTAGCAGGGCTCCTCACAGCCCTGCCATGAAGGGTAAACCATGGGGGAAGAGGGGATGCTGCCTGATGTCAGGGTGCAGATCTGGAGGGGTGGCTGAGGATGGTTGCCGACTGGGACCCAGGGAAGAAACAGATAAAAAAAAAACACATCTTAGATCTTCAGATTCATTCATGCTAAAATTACCATTAAAAAGTATTACATTTAGACAATGGTTGTTTAGCTGCATGTTATTGAAAGCCCACGCCCCATTCATTAAGACAGTAGCTGGACAAGGTGGTGACTGGGGCAAGTGTCTGTGCTAGTCACCTTCCTCCATTATGCTAAGTATTCTTTTAACTTTTCTTTGGGTAGGGTGATAGTTAGGGGTAGTGGGTGCTGAATGAATGGGCCAGTGAGAGGGATTACTTATTTAGTCCATGGGTTATCACTACTCACCCCCCCTCACTTAGGTAATTTTCAAGACATTGCTTTCTTAGAAGCTTACACTGTAATAGTTTAGAATTTACTTGTTTGCCATCTGGCAGTGATAGCTTTTGTTTGCTACAGGCTAACATGTGTGACCACTGCATATTAGAAAAGAAAAAAACAACAAAGATGGGGTAGATGTAGTTTTTGTTGATTTAAGAATAGATATGCAAGTCAAATAATGATAAAATGTGTATCAAGTAAAAGGGTACGTGCTCATCTATGACTTTATTATAATTAGAAAAGATTAAGCTCAATGGTAACATCAGAAATGGTGTCATATTGACGTATACCTGAGTATTTTGCAATGTCATTTAAACTGTGGAAATTGGTGGTATCAGAATATAGAGTTATATCAATACTTGTATAAGTGTTTGATTAAACTGACACACTGTAGCAGTAATTTCTTTCCTATTAAAATTTAGTTATCATCTTCACCCTCACTGTTTTATTTATTTATTTAGCTTTTGTTGACCGGGTAGGCACACTAGACAAGTTATATGCCTATTTTCAGGAACGACCCGGGAGAGTACAACAGGCATTACAGATATATCGGAACAACACATCAGGTAAGCAAGTGCATTGAGTAACATAGTACACTGAATCACAAAAACAGTAAGGCATGTAGTGATCTACTATGACAGAAATTGGTAGAGTACATAATAATCAAACAGTATGTAGTCTTGAACACACATAGCGTAGTCAAGTGCCTAAAAGAGAAATTGGGTCATCAGAAATGATCAATAGGTCATTAGCAGGTCCTCAGTTCAGATTGGGGTCCGAGTAAGTGACCAACATGAGGGTCCAGTACATGGGACAATGTGCTAGGGAGGCATGGGACACTCGTACGCTGAGGCCAGCTTCAGATACCCCCACAGGGATTTCCGGAAGCTATGATGGGAAGGGGCGGAATGAACCTGTTCAGGAAAGGAGTTCCAGAGTCTAGAAGCACATGCAGCAAAGTCCCTGTCCTCCTTGAGGGTTTGGGTAGGGGGTACTTTTAGCATCCCAGGACCCTGGGACCTGAGAGGGTAGGAGGGGCAGTTGGGAGGAGAGAGAAGCTGTGCCAGCCCTGGGGGGGTGCCAGTACTGATCACTTTACTCACGAGGCATCCCAGTCCAAAGTTCAGGTGGTTGGTCGGGGAAAGCCATCCTAGTTTATCATAAAGCTCACAATGGTGGGTGAGACAGGGGGTGGCCAGTGCAAAGTAGCAGATATTATTGTACGTCATGTGCCACCAAGTAAGAAGAGCTTTGGAGGTACGTGCAAATTGGTGGAGACCATAGCTAAGGGAGGGAAGTAGTACACCTCTAGCAAGTGCCAGGCGAGCAGCAGGTGTCAGGTTATATTTGGCCCTATAGGCCAGACCCAATTTACAGTTCACAGTTCTACAGACATTGAGGATATGACTCCCTAGGTCCAGCTGGGGATCGAGTGTCACCCCAAGGTATTTGATGGAGGTCACAGTTAGGAGGGGAGTTCCATCTGCACAATTGATATGCAAAGGGGCTGAAGAGGCTTGTATCTTGGCAGATGATCCAAATAGCATAGCCTGCATTTTTTTCAGGTTGAGGACCAACTTGTGTTTGGTTACCCAAGACTGAATGTTGTTAAAGTCCTTGGTCAGGTTGTGATTGAGAGTCGTAATGTCCCAGAAGTGGGCCAGAATAACCAGATCATCCGCATAAAGGGTGACACTGCAGTTTGTTACTGCACCTGGGAGATGGTTAACAAAGAGGAAGTAGAGAAGGGGTCCCAAGACCAAGCCCTGAGGAACACCTGAGGTCACCGGTAAGGGATCTGAGAGGACTTTACTGAATTTGGTCAGCTGTAATCTGCCATGCAGATAGCCAGCTAACCATTTCAGAGTGGGGGGGACAGGCCAAGGAACCTCATCTGAGTACAGAGCAGTGCGTGGTCTACAAGGTCAAAGGCCTTGGACAAGTCAATGAACACCGATCCAGAGAGTTTCCCTTGGTCCATGGCTGCTCTGATACTAGATGAGACAGAGACCAGGGCCATGGTCATGCTATGCCCTTTAAGAAAACCATGATGGGCAGGGGCCAGCACCTCGTGAGCTTGAATGTACTCAGAGAGTTGTTCAGCCACTGCTTTTTCAAGGAGCTTGCTAATAGCCAATAGGATGGCGATCGGCCGATAGTTGTCCGGAACTTTTGGGTTATTCTGCTTCAGTACGGGGACAACCCTGGCCACCTTCCAGATATTGGGAATAACCCCCGTGGCAAGGGACAAGTTGAGGATGTGGACCACTGGGGAGGCGATGTGAAGGGCTCCTAGTTTCAGAAGCTTGGGTTCCAGGTTATCAGGGCCAGCACTGGAGTACTGGGAGAGGCCGGAGAGGAGGCCCAGCATCTCCTTGTCTGACACAGCCCTAAGAAAGAATGATGGTCTGGAGGGGTCAGACTCCTGCCAGGCTGGGGGTGAGAGGCCACTAGTACTCTCATCAGTAGGGAAGACTACGGAGAATGCTGATAGGTCAGTGAAGTGGGAATTGAGAGCATTTGCAATCGTATGTGGATTGTTGCAGGAGACCCCACCAATAATCATGTTGGATACTCCTGAGTTAGAAGAACCACTGACAAGAGTTTTTATGTTTCTCCAGAACCTTCTTGGATCATTGGCAGAGCTAAGTAGGGCAGACTTGCAGAAGTCACTTTTCGCAACCCTAATAGCTTTTTTGCACTCATTTCTAAGTTTTCTATATTGTTGAAAAGAGGTCTGATCAAGGGAGCATTTGAAGTGGGCCCAGCACTTGTCCCTAGCCCGCATTAGGGCAAGGAGGTTCCCATGCAGCCATTTTGTGGTGGACCCCCTTACCCTCCACCTAATAGTTGGGGCATACCTGTCTTGCAAGGCACCAAAGGTGCTGAGAAACTGGGTTGCATCTGTAGAGGGATCAGGGATACTGTACACCCCTGACCAGTCAGTGAGCCTCAGTTCCTCCAGGAATGCATCCAGATTAAACCTGGAAAAATTCTGATGTGGATGATTTTGTGAGGAGTCTTTGGAGAGGGGATTTTCCAAACGCAGAAAACTGGGGAATGATCTGAGATGGAGTCAGATAGGGTTCCAGCAGAGGAGATCCTCTCTGGGTGATTAGACAGGATCCAGTCCAGTAGAGAGCTGGAGGCTCCATTTGCCAACCATCGTGTTGGCTCCTGTACAAGTTGTGTCAGGGTTAGGTTTGCAAGTAAAGGCTCAAACTGCTTTACGTTGCCACCAGCCCAGTTTAGGTTCACAACTCCTAGGATTAAGAGTTTGTTATCTCCAATACTGGGACCGACAGTGTCCAGGAGGTGGGTAAGACCAGGAAGCCCACCCTTTGGGGGGTTACAGGTGCATACAACATGTAGTTTCTTAGTATTCCCAAGTAGGAGCATAACATGGAGCAGCTCACAAGGGGACAGGGGGGATGGCTGGTGTGTCACCATAGATACTTTAAGGTGGCTCCTGAAGTACATCAGGATGCCTCCACCCCTCTTGTTTTGAGACCTATCCAGTCACATGAGCTCATAGTCAGGGAGCGCACAGACTGAGTCAGGGATCAAGGGCTTTAGCCAGATCTCTGTAACTCTGTAACTCCAAGAATATCGGGCTTATAGAGTGTGACCCATGTGACAAGCTCATCCAGATTGAGATCCTCAGCATCAAAGATCTCATTTGCCAGGCTGACAGAAAGAATGTAATTGTTATCTTCTACATCAGACTGGTTCAGGGTCTCCTCCCGGGACAAAATGTCTACCAGTTCCTGCGGTATAATGTCACCATCACACCAGTCATACTCCAGGATTCCTTTTTCATCAAGTTTCCACTCATGTATTTCAGGACTTGGGATGTTAGGATGTGACACGTGGGTATTTTTCCAGACAAGAGCTTGGTAATTCACACTCAGTACATGCATTCTCAATGTTTACCTACATGGAGGCAGTAGACTCAGATCAATGCCATCATAATTTGACAGTAGTTGTCTGCTTCCTGTGTAAGATTTCTGCCTTGCAATATCATAGGGATGTTGGTTGATGTCAGTATATGACGGCTGTCATACAAGCAGCAGACAAATTTTTCAAAGTCAGCATGGATGGCATCCGATACATGTTCTGTGTCACCAAGTTGTTAGAAAGTTGTAATATACTCCTTTTGTTTTCATAGGATGTTGTAGGGTTTGATTTTCAGTTTCCTATCAAATGCACTTGTGCTCTTGCACCCTGAAAATGCATGCCGTGCAGTCAGTGCACTACACATCTCAGAATCTGGATTAGAGTTTTGATGTTCAAAAGCCGACATTTATTTGCCACTACTGTGTCAAAGTAGATGTTATTTTATATTTGAGCGCCATAGTACAGCAGCAGCAGAAATATATCTGTGTCTGGTGATCTGATGTCAGCTGAGGATGTTGATGCCGCTGCATGAAAGCAGTGAAGCAATACTATTCCTGAGATGAAGAATGCTCTGGTACGGGGCAGCTCTGTGTTGTGATTCTGGTAATGCTTGTCAAAAAGATACAGTTTTCCTAACAGACAAAAAAGACTTGATGACTCATTAATCTTGGCGCATATGTTTCCTTTTGACACTTATTGAGAAGAAGCTTGATAAAATTTGTTTTGTTGTCATTGTTTGTGAGAAAGGATTTCCAATCTCTTGGCACCTTTGTTGATGGACCTTTCAGCAAGTAAGATTCTGATGATCCTCGTCTTCTGTGTTCAACTGTCTTTATGGAATTATATTTGTAGATATCTGTCACAAAGTCCAACCTTTGTACCTTTGGTAATGCACTGAAGACCTTTTCAACTAACTCTCCAAATGTCTCTGGTAGACCAGTTATTGAGTGGAGAAGCCCATTGCCATCACAGATCTAAACTCTGTCTTCATCCCAATTCATTATATTGAGTGCTGTCTCATCTTCAAGTTTGTGAAGAAGGGTGGATTTATCTGTCTTCACTGGTAGGCCATCTGAAGTTGCTAATGACCACAGCAGTGGACTTAATGGATACAAGAGAGCCTTCTCCATGTTAAGATTGTTCTGTTCTGAAACATTAGCAGTTGTTCAAACAAGTTTCTTTGTGTAGTCACCTGAACAATCTTCTTTTGTGAGGATCAGAGTTTCTTTGACTGCTGAAGGGAAGCAAACGTCTTTAGTGACTGCTTTTTCAAGGGTGCATGAAAGGAAACTTTTTTGTCAACAAACCTCATCTCCACAAATTGTTGAAATGCTTCTTTTCCCTGTTTTTCAGCACTGAGCAAGTCATTTTCAACATCTTCTGGGGCTTGAGCATCTGATGAGAAACAGAATAATGAATGCCTTTTTGACTTTAATCTCAAAAGGATTGATGAAGTTTCTGATTGCATTGATCAGCTTCTGTACATCCTTCTCACTGTGTGCCATCTCTGCAGGCATAGCATTTTTGTGAAATGACTCCTCTGAGTCAACTATTCCAGCAGTCTCAATTGTGGCTGTCACATAGCTTGCTTGGGCATGTCTTGTTACACACCACCAGTAATAGGCTGGATAATTCCTGCTGAATCCAGCAATACCTCCACTGGACTTAGCATGTCAGTTGATTGCTCAATGGTCAGATCAATGGCATTTCTTGATGCTGGCATGTCAGATCTACACACAATGAACCCATCATTCCACAGCAAGACATCAGCTCCAGAATGAGTATGCTCTAGGTTCAGGAGTGTCAGAAAAAAGACAGATACATTGTGTAGTTTTGGTGATGCAGGGCGAAGTTGTTTAACACATGCTAGGTGCAGGTCAAAGTTGTTCTCCTTGGCAGCACGTAAGAACCTACAGTAAGCACCAACCAGATTCTGTCCATGTACTGAATCCAAAACTGTGCTGTCTTCCCATGTTTATCATGCCTCACTTTCTCTTTAAACATGAAGTACTTTTTGCAAAGCTGGTGACAAGTATCACTGGCAACTGCCTCATATAATGTGTCAGACTCTGGTCTTTCCACTAGCCTTTTCACCTCTCTTTGGCCTCTTCTGCTAATGTCTGTACATCAGTGCTGTTTTGGAACAACTGAAAAAGAAGGCATTCAAGTGCCTCAAGGCTATCCTTTTGCAGCCACATGGACCTGTTGTAGTGCTTACATCGAAACATAAAAGTTGATGGCAGATAAGGACCACCAGGCCCATCTAGTCTGCTCATTATTTCTACCTGGTTGTTGCTGCCATATGTCTCTATTCTGAACATTGGCCCATTTTATTCTTACTCATCTGTATTATTTGCTTGTGCCTATCCCACGCTCTTTTGAAGCCCTTCACTGTACTCAATTCCACTGCCTCCTTGGGCAGGCTGTTCCATGCGTCTACTACTGTCTCTGTGAAAAAGAACTTTGCCACTCAATACTTTTTCAATAGAGCTACTGGCACATGCCTCTGACTCAATGATGATGTCGACAAAGCCAGTACCATATAGCAATTTCCAAAGAGCTCTTATGTATGAACAAAGTGTGGGGGAAATACCAAGTCACACAATGACATCACTAAACTGGCATGCATTTTGCCACACGATATCATATTCCTTCTTTGCAACAGCAAGATCAAAAGTAACAATCGTGTACTGTTGGCCAACCTCTCTGGTAGCATTTTGTGATACCTGCAGTTCATGTTGAACAGTGGAGTTCTCTGTAACTGAAGAATTGATTGGTGCCATGTAGTCACCATTTGTCCGTCTTTGCAGTGATCCTGACTGGTCCCATGTGGAAGATACCTAGCCTTTCCACCCCGGAACAGATTGTACTCCATCATACATCTGGCCTCTGCAGAAAAAACACATGAAATCTGATACACAAGCTTGGTTCACAATCTCTGGAACAGAGGTGGCAGTTTGAACTACAGTCAGGTTTGGTTCAACATGTTGCTTAACAAAGCATGGTTCAAGCTCTTGTGACTTTGTGATTATGTTACTGTTAACTTCATGAACCTCTAGATTATATTCATATGATAGAAAATTAAAAACCTTTCTATTAATATCCAATTTGCCATTTTTTTAGTCATATACTTAGATTTACTACATGAAAAGCTATCCCTACCCCTTCATCATTGCCCTTCAGTTCCTATGAAAATTGATGACACATATGACCCTGTACCAAACAGAGGCTACCATCAGCAAATGGCAAACAAGTACATTCCAAATTGCTATGAAATGAACTTTTCAAAAATCATAGTCTTGAAAATTCCCTAGAGGGGGAGAGGGTTTCACTGTCTAGTCCACAGACCAATTCATCAATAAAAGTGAAGTCAGAAGTGCTGATACTCAGATACAATGTTTCTGAGGAGAGGGGGGAGGATGATGGGTGCAGAGTTTGTGAGTGCTTACTGCTGATTGGGGGTATACTATAAAATAGTTAATTATCATGGTTGAGTCTGTGTGGAGTGGAGGGTGGTTTGGGTATTTTGCAGTGCACTGGGGGAATTTTTTTTTATTCAGGGTGGCAGTTTCATCACATCCTCTCTGCCAGACTCGGTGAAGTGATACTTTGTGGGTGAAGTGTCACTTCATGGAATCTTTGCTCTTAACTAATGTACAACAGTCTACCCATAGAGATCACATATAAGGATTACAGTCAGTCCCTATACAGATATTCTTGGGCAGGCAAGCCATGGCAGATGGACACTTGTAAGCTGTTCACAATTCACTAGGTTAGTCTCCAAACTTCCTTCCAGTTGACCCATTTTCTTTTCTTTTTAATTATGTGAGCTTTATTTTCAATAACAGGTACAATCTAAGGTAAGTAACAAAGAATATACAAACTATGAAAAAAGATATAGTCACACAAAACATACAAATGAAAATACAGTGAAGAACCCCCTACCCCCACCCAATTCAAGAACACCAAGTTGGTTAAAATATGTCAGAATTAGATTATACCTTACAAAATGGTGAATTATTACAATAGTGAATTATTGTTGCACTAAAATTTCCTTGTGTATACCCCTGGTATAGCCTAAAAATGTATTCAAAAGCATTGGTGAGACAGATATCAAATAAATACAAAATCTATGGTGAAAACTAAAAACTTAAGTTGATACCCATATACACAAGGTAGATAACCTAACAAACGAGTATCTTCATATATAAAGAAATAGCTAGACTAGACAATGGATATGGATATAAAGACTCACTCTCAAGATCTATGTTAGAAGTAAGCTGCAAAGTTTCCCCAAAAGCTTATGGAGAATATAAAGGATGTTATTAATGCTTGCAATTAGTTTACCAATTTAGAGGTTATGTGGAATATTTAAAGACCTTTCTTTAATGTCCCTATCTAAACAATGCCTCAAAATTAATTGCTTAGTAGATATCGATGTTAAAGTCACAATGGCTTTGTCAGATTTATTAGTTAAGACATCATAGTTTCCAATAATACATCCTTCAAGATGGTATGCACATAGCAGATTTATTTTATCTATAACCCTTTTTTATATCATCCCACATAGGCTGAACTAGGGGACAATCCCATAAGATATGGCCTAGGGTTCCAGTGCCCAAGTTACAATGAGAACATTTGTCTTAAGTCAGTGAGCCACTTCTATACAATTTATAAGGATCCATACATGCATTATGCAACATTTTTTATTGCATTAGTCTTAAATTATCCAAAGGGATATATGTATAAATGTTGCTCCAAATATTTGACCAGTCTTGTTTATTATTTTCCAGTTCATGGAGCCAATATGTTGGTTGAATTGGTGTATCTGAGAAGTTTAAGGAAAGCAACATTATATATAGAAATTAACAATGGGATGTGGTTTATTGCTATCTTTTGTAAGTCTATGTAGAACCTTGTGGTAATCCTTGGTCCAAGGAAATGGTCCAAAATGTGGGACAAAATTGATTTTTATCGAAAAAGGATTTGTAATAAATTGTTTACTAGTTTTCAAATTTTGAAAAATTTCACTAAAGGGTAAATAAGAGCCATCCTTAAATAAGGAAGCCAGAGTTAATGTTTTATCTTCAGGAAACCAAGAACTTGTTAAAACTTTCCCATTGACTTTGAAATTTTAAGCTGACCCATTTTTAAGCACTTACAAGAAGTCTGCTGATGTGTTCAAAGAAGCCTTAAAAGGGGAATAAAGGTAAAAAGGAAAATTACCATTCAGTAAGCCTTTCATGAATTAGATCAAAATTAATGTAGAAGAAAAAAAATGTGTTGCAGGTGATACCTTTTATTGGACCAACAAAACTATTTTTGAGATTAGATTTCAACAGTCACTCTTCTTTCATCAGGTTGGGATTTTTGAAGAGGCTGACTGAAACTCTTTTTGTAGAAACGTAGAATTTGATGACAGATAAGAACCAGTTGGACCATCCAGTCTGCCCATTTCTCCCTACCTATACTAGTACTGCAGCCCATACCTAATCTACAGCTCTTTTCTTTGGTGACAAGTGGGAATAAGGTAAGCATAGACCCCCACAGAGACAGTGCAATTTGTCCTGCTGTATGATAGGGTAATATGGGAATAATGGATCGACCGTCAGTCTTTTTCTACCATAATTATCTATGTTTCTATGACATAGACAATCAGTCTCAGCATGGCATCAAGAAAAGGAGATCTTACTGTATGTATTAAATTTAATAAGATTATTTTAGCTAATCAGTAGGGCTCTTGATGAAAAAATCTAAGTTGATGTAATAGTACTCAGTCAGTAATGGTTTTGATACCATCCCACATCTAAATCTGTGCAGTAAACCAGAGTCTTTTGATATTCCAGATTTTAAAAAATAGGCTAGAAGCTGCTTAACAAATCAGTGTCAGCCAGCCCAACAGCACAGCAGTAGCACTACCACTCATGACAAAGTGACCTGGGTTTGGAAACAAGCCTGACTTATCAGGGACAGGCTGCAGGGAGGAAACTCAAGCACCGCAGAGGACTCAGTCCTCCTCTAGGGAGGGAGAGCTGTCAGCTTAAGCATAATAACTACCACCTGTGTGACCAAAGTGGGCAGTATGCTCCAAGTGGCTTGCATGGTGGAAGGGAAGCAGATAGTGATGCTTGTCTACACACCCTAGTGTTGATATCACACAGTGGAGGAGGAGGAAAATGTGGTGGAAAATGTTGGGCACTGCAGCATGAGATGTCTGACTCTTTGTATGCTTTGCACTGATGACAGGGCTCTCTCCCATGAATCATATCCATTGCTCAAGGTTGGGGAACCAGCTGGTCCCACCACTTGGTCAGCCATAGGAGAAGATGAGGGATTGTGGTAAGGCTCTGAGACCCCAGGTGATAGGGCTGGGGGATCAGACCAGGAATTGGGCCTGTACGGGCAAAGTAGATAAAATAGATTAGCAAAAAAAATGTAACTACATAAATAAATAAATAAAAAGAAATCAATACCAAAGGGTAAAGGTAAATGAATGGTTGTCAGACTACAAGAGTTATAGTGGGATGCCACAGGGCTCAGTGTGGGGACCTTTATTCTTCAACTTATATATAAGTGAACTAGGAAGTAACTGCAAACAGTGGATGTCAACATTTTCAGATGACCCCAAACTGTGGTAAATAGTGGGAGATGATGAGCATAGGGAATCTGCATGAATGGTCCAACATTTTCATCATTAGAAACAAAAAAAGGATTCGGGAATTATAGCAGACAGAAACCTGAAATATAAATCACAATGTGAAGCAACAATAAAAAGTAGCAAACTCTGAGGTTGTATTAGGAGACACTTTGCCAGTAGAATCTGAACAGTCTATTGCCACTTTATCAGGCTTCGATAAGAAGCAGTGTTGTGAAGTTTAAGTATGTCAGCAAATTATTAGTGATGTGAAAAACTTAACTCTATGCAGCTCTGGCGAAGTAGGAACTTTGCTAGCAAATCAAAGTGCATAAATTTTTCCCATGTTTAAAAATACTCTAACAGCATACCTTTCCAACACCTTCTTAAAATACCATACCACCCTTCTTTTCCCACCCAGCCCTACCCAGTTTCAAAATATATAAGCTATTTTTCCCCACCAACTATTGCACCCACTGACAACACCCTACCCCATCCTCATCAGTCATGACTGGCAAAAATGAAGTTTTAAAGATTCAAATTAAAGTAAAGATGAACCCTTTATCCTCCTGCTTGCATCATCCAATTCCAGCATCCTTCCCAGCTAGTCCTAAAAAACTAAATTTTAACCCCTTCCTAGCCCACCACAAAGTACCCTTCTACCCTCCACCTCATGCCACCATCATCGAATGATAAAGGATCTTCTATAGGGCAAGGGATGATGACCAGCTGAAACCCTCCTCTTACCACCTTGGTTGACTGCCATCTAAATGAATGGGAGTGTGGGCTCATTGTATCACAGCTGATTATTATGAGCACTGCTCATATTCATGCAGATAGCATCCAGTAAGCTTGGTGAGAGAAGGGTCTGTGCTGGTTGCCATCCTTTCTTTGTATAGGGTCCTTTTTCTTGGGTGGTGGTAGGATGGAGGGTGGAGAGAGTAGAAGGGTATTGAGTGGGTGGAGTGGTAGTTAACTTGTAATTTGTTGGGACTCCCAGTGCAACAGTTTTGGTGGCAGCAGCAAGGTAAATCTGCTCCATGGAGAGTCACGTTCACTTTTTTTAATTTCCATGGCACCACCTCTCTTATTCCCCCACTTGCATACTGTGTGACCCTGAGCAAGTCATTTAACTTCCTTGTGCTCCCAGGTCACACCTGGAATCAAGCTTCAGTTTAGTGTGCCTCTCCTGGTTAAACAATTTCCCCCCTTATTCGATTTCTGTTTGTGGAACACAGTCTTAATTGCACCTGGTATCGGTATTTGGTGTTTCATTTTGGTTTGAGGATGGCAGACATTACATACATGGAGACAATGAAACTCCCCACTTCTCCAGCAAGCCCTGAGCCACAAAACCCCCAAAGCACCACAAAATTGATTTTGGAGTTGACACCTTTCCTGGCATACCTGAACACTCTCAAGATACGGTGTTGGATGTCTATATGGTGGAATTCACTTGTATTAAAGCAGTACTGTTAAAATGTAGCTTCAACACCAAATCTATTTGAGCTTTGATAGAGTCTTTATCTACCCAGGTTAGGAATTTTTTTTTTTTTTTTTTTATTTTATTTATTCAAGTCTCGGAATTCAACCTTTAAGTTATGTGCTCATTTACAGAGGTTCTACATCAGAGAAATACAATATACAGTGATACAAAAGGTTTATGCAGAATACTGTTACGAAAAATACAAACAATCAAACATGTGGAAGCTAAAAATAGACATCCTTTATTTATTTATTTATTTAGTTTTTGTTAGCTCATTTATTTCATTTCCGATATTAGGAGAGGGACTACAAATGCAGTAGAATACAATCAAATAGGTTGCAAACAAAGAAGCATACACCTAAGAGGATTGTGGAACAGTAGGAGGAGTAGGGATGTGAAGGAGCAAGGGACAGACAGGGCAGGACCCATTGTCATGGAAGAAGGGGGAGAAGAAGTAGGGTGGGGGAAGAGGGGGAAGCGACTAAGAAGAGGATGGCAGCAGCATTGAGGGGGAGGGAGAGTGGGTAAGGAAGGGGGAAGGTGGTTGAAGGCTAAGGGAAGTTGGAAGAGTGAGGTTAAGTGCAGAAAAGCAGGGCTTATGTGGGTGGAAGTGCAAGAGTGGCTGAGACTAAGGTCTCAGTAACAAAACAAGTCTATTGGTAACAGGTGCATGTCCTGCTGCTAGAGAGGTGGGTGTGAAGCTTGAATTTAAATGGACCTATTTTTGTTTCTGAGAGGAGGTCTTTGGGCAGGGAGTTAAGCAGGTTAGGAACATGGCATCCAAAGAACTGATGGCCTTGTGAGGTTCGATGGAATGGCACCAGGTAGGCATGGTTCTGAGTTCCATGAGTCTCTCTGGTTGGGGCAGCGGGTGTTAGCAGGGTCTGAACTCTGTGGGGGGGGGCATGCCAAGTGTGGCTTTCTTGGCCAGAAGGCAGAGCTGATAACTAATTATGTTATCCAAGTCCAGCCGGCCCCTAAGGGAGTATAAATTGCAAGTGTGGGTAAGGCAAGGTACTCTCAAGAGTAGCCTACAGGCTTCATTTAGTGTCTGGGCAACACTTTTTAAGGCCAAGTTGGATGCTGCACTATAGACAACAAGACCTTAGTTGATTATGGAGAAGATCAAGCTTGTTAGGGCAAGTTTGATGGCATCTTTTGTGAGACAGTGCCTATGCCTATACAGTAGCCCGATCTTTCTGTGTCAAAACAGCATCATCTGCATAGAGGAGGATGTGGCGTTGGCATGCTTGTGGGAGTTGATTTAGAAAGAGACTAAACAAGAAAGAGCCCAGGAAGGACCCCTGTTGCTCCCCTGTATTAACACTGGATGTCAGAGAGGGTTTTCCCGATTATCACTTGTTGGACACGTCCAGAGAGGTAGCTCTGAAACCAGTGCAGTGATGTTGAGGATACTGTAGTAGTACCTAATTGGGCAATAAGGAGTTTGCGATTCACTGTATCAAAGGCCTTAGTGAGGTCAATAAAGGTAGCCCCAACTAAGTGCCCCCAATCAAAGGATTCGTGTATGAACCCAATGACCTCAACCAAAGCTGTTGTGGTGCTGTGTCGTTTTCTAAATCTGTGCTGTTACAGCATTGTAGTTGGTATTTGTATAGGTGATCAGTAAGTTGATCATAGACAATGCATTCTAAGGCTTTGGAAACTGGAGGGTAGTATGGAAATAGGCCGGTAGTTAGTGTGGGTTGTTACATCTCCATTTTTAAAAACTGGGGTTACAATAGCTGCTTTCCTAACTTTGGGGAATTAACCGGTGATCAGAAAGAGGTTGAGTATACTTGTAAGGGGAGCCAATATTACATCAAGGGCAAAGGTAATGAGCTTCAGGTCCAGACTGTTGCAGTTGTGTCTTGTTTTTCCTATTGATTTCACTAGGTACGTCTTTGCTTCAGCTTTCTAGATTACATGAAGGTAGAAGGGGGGGCAGTATTGGGGGGAAGGGGACAATGTGAACTACTTGAGTCATTTCTAACAGGGTTTAGATAGTCAGAGGGAAGAACCCCACTGGGGTCTGTAAAGGCCTTGTTGAATGTATTTGCTATGACCTCAGGATCCTGAGTTAAATACCCATTTAGGTTGAGCATAGTAGGTGGTGTTTTATTCAGTTTACCTGTTAGGGCCTTTATATTTGCCCCAAATTTGCTGCTATCTCCCCAGGAGCTGTCAAGCTCAAAGCTAAAGAAGTGACTTTTTACTTGGCAGATGGCTTGGGTACAGGGGTTATGAGCTGTCTTATAGTTTTGAATGTCACTTGGCGAGCCAGAACTTTTGCCTTCTGCCAGAGATTATCCCTAGCATGTAGTTGGGCTAGGAGGGATGTGGAGGCACGGGTGAGTTCACTCAAAGACCAAGCACACAAGGATGAGAGGGAATTAATTTCCCTACAACAGCAGCTAGCAAAAATGGAGGAGGAGGAGGTAGACGTCCTCGAGAACAGGTCCTGGAGGAACAATTTGTTCCTTATAGGCATTCCAGAAGGTGCCAAGCAACCTAATCTTATCATGTTTATGAATGCCTTATTTTGCCAACTTACTGGATCACCAGACCTTGTATCAGTATATGCCATAGAGAGAGCCCATCTAGCCCTCTGCCCCAAATCTGCACAGGGAGAACAGCTGCAGGTTATCATTTGAAGGTTTTTGAATTTTCAGGACAAGATCAAAATTTAAACAGCAGCCCACTTGCAGCCAGCCCTTTATTGGCAGCAGCACTGTTTTTTTTTTTCATTTCTATCACTGTGATTCAACCTGTAAAGCAAAGCAGTGGGCCAATGCAGAGATTAAGAAGCAGCTACATCAAGGGGGATTAAATTTCATATTCAGTTTCAATCTACACTGGTTCTTCAGCTTCTACAGGGCTCTTTTTCATTTGACTCGGAGTATTCTGTGACTCAACACTTGCCCATATTCTCCCTGACCTGTTCCCTCGGCAAACACCTGCAGTCATTTTGGCTGACAACCTGCATCATTAATTTCTCTGGAGTTTGCAGTTTTGGCTAGGAGGACTCTTATTTTCTGTCAGACTTTGTGATTGACCCTATTCTATTTTGTGGCTGGTCCTCCTAGCATTTGGATTTGCTTTTGTTAGATGGACCTTTATTTCCTACCATATGGACCTTTCCCAGCTGGATAGTATCAATGTTTTGGTTTTACAAACCTTTATGAATGCAATCTTTTCAGAGGAATCTGTCCCGGAGCCTGCTATTACTGTGTTTTGCTTTTTTCTTTGTTAGCGGCTTTTTTTTTCTATTTTGCCTTCTACCATTTTGATTTAGATTTTCCTTTGTATTTCCTTTTTTGGTTCTTCTGGTTCAGTGCTTTTAATTTTGCATCATCTCTGCTCCTCACGAATGCTCATGTGTCCTCTATACACTCCTTTTATGTGCAATTTATTTTTGTCTCTGGTTTTTACTTTAGTAGGCTTTTTACCTATGTTTTTGTTTTTTTATGTGGTCTTTGGGTTTTTCTCCTTTTTTGGATGTACTCTTTATTGTTTTGGCATTGCTTGAACAGTCCTGTGTTCACTGGTTCCTGCTGTTTTTGTTTAGCTCATTGCCTCCATCACTTGTTATTTGCTAACCTTCTTATTTGCAGGTGGAGCTATGGTTTGCTTGTTTAGATTTCATATTAGAGTTTATTAGTTGACATCAGTAAGGAATTACCATATTCTTTGTTGGTGGTTCACCCAGGATGGTTGTCCACTCTGGGCTCTCCTCTAATTCTCAAGCTGTTGGGTTCCACACCTTTTATTTTCTTCTCTGTAGTCAGTACACATTTGTAGTTTCCTTAGCGCCAACCCTGGTGGTCTTTTAGTGGGGATTCATTGTTGGTATCTGCTCTTTTAACTCCTTCATCCATTGTTGTGTGGCCCCCCTCCTTCTCCTTTTTTCTGTGAGGTGTAATAGCATCCTTTTTGTAAGCTGACCTGCCCTTGACTACCCTTGCGGTAGCTACTTATGGTGCTTCTCTGGTGGCGACGTTTGGAGGGGGAGGTGGTGGGATTGCATGGGGATATTATATGGGACATCTGTTCATTTTACTTTTTCCTGTTACCTTATCTTTACTTAATCTGTTTTAGATATGGTTGGGGTGGGAGCTTGGGTGGGTTTAGGGGCAAGGGCATGTTGGTTCTCCATGTCAATCCTTTTATGTTATGGAATGGGGAACTCAGGTCACTTGCTCTTCATATTTTTTGAAGTGGATTTTCACTTGGTTAGCCAGAGTTTTTGGCCTTTTTCCCTTTTTCCAGTGGGCTTCAGCCTTCGGCAGTCCCGCTCCAGTCAGTTGCCACTTCTTTCCTCATGTTCCTATGTCAGTTCATTCTTTCTTATCCTGGAACATTAAGGAAGCTATCTCCCCCCTAAAGTGTTCCTGAATTCTTGCCCAACTGTGCAAATATAGTCCAATGATGGCTTTCTTACAAGAAACCCACCTTTTGACTGCAGGTTTGCTTTGTTGAGATGCAACTGAGTGGGTCAGCTTTTTGAGGTGAGAACAGATAAGAAATGAGCAGGGGTAGCTATTTTGATAGTTCGGCAGGCAAATTTTGTTATGTATCAAGTGGTCACTAGTTCTAACTCTAGGTACATTATTGTCCAGGGCACATTAGACCATACTGATGTAGTCCTCACCTCGTTCTGAGGCCCTAACAAGGATGATCCACAACCCTTTTTGGATTTTTCATTACGTTTAACCAAGTGGCCAAAATTGCCTTACATTTTAGCAGGAGATGGGAATGTTTTTCTGTTCAGTGATTTGGATCAGTCAGGGGCCCCAGTTTTCTCACTTACATGTAACCAGAGAGTGGTGCGGGAGCTACTTAACTCTGTTTCTTTGGTGGATCCCTGGCAAATGCTTTATCCTCATTCAAAAGACTTTACATTTTTTCCCCTCCTCTAAAAGCCCACTCCAGAACTGACCACTTTTTTAATTAGTTCCTCTTTATTGTTAGGTCTAGTCAGGGTTGAAATACAACCCCATGTTATCTCAGATCATTCCTCCATGCAGGTTATCCTGAAGTTAGAGACCACTGCTCAGCTATATAAAATTTGGTGAATGAATGATTTTGTACTTAAGAGTGTACAGATGGTTGTGCATTTAAAACTTTAGCAAAGCATTTTTCCAGAAGAATTCAGGTACTGCAACTAGGTGGGCCATCCTGTGAGCAGCTTATAAGTGTGCAGTTAGAGATGAGATCATTCGTCTTGCCAATAAAGCCAGGAAATACAGTTTGTCTCATTTGCAGGACCTTCTTCACCAGATTAGGTTCTTGGAACTTAAGTTGACCTGCAGTTATTCTGAACAAGTGGCATCATAATTGCATGATATAAGGGAGTGCTATCATGAGCTCAATGGAGCCCTAGTGGAATTTGAGCTATTCAAAGCAAAAACTACTTATGTTTCTGAGGGCCAAAGTGAAGAAATGTTGGCTCTCCATCTCAAACAGCAGGTGGCTTCCTGTATGGTCACACACCTTACCACACCCAGGACATCACAACCTTTACCTGCCCTAGGCAGATAGTAGAACATTTTGGGCCTATTACAGTACCCTCTACAGTTGGGTGATCAGGTCTCTGATCAACAGACAATAGATACTTGTCTAGCCCCAAATCACTTACCCTGCCTTGGTCAGATGGAGTATGATTTCTTTGCACTGCCCCTTATGTTCTCTAAATTACAGGGAGCACTGCAGTCAATGGTTCCATACAAAGATCTGGGTCCCAATGGATTCTCTGTCTCCTTTTATAAAACTTTTTCAACTAAGTTATTACCATAATATTTGGAGGTTTTCTTACAGGCCCATGCCAGAGGGGATTTGGATGCTTCCATGCAAGAAGCGTTTATCTCAGTCTTGCTTATGCCCATCAAGGATGTAACCAAGGTGTCTAATTATAGGCCCATTTCTTTATTTAATGTTGAGCTGAAAATCTTGGCAAAGGCTCTGGCCCTTCAGTTGCAGAAGATCTGGACTGTTCTGATTAGCCCTGAGCAAGTCGGTTTTATGACCGAGCATCTCTCTGCTGACCACTTGCAGAAACTCTAACACCTTATTTCCGCATCCCCGGATGGCATGACCCTAGTGGCACTGGCTTCCCTGGACACAGAAAAATCCTTTGATAGGGTATCTTGGCTATATCTTTTCAGGACACTTGAGCGTCTTATCATGCCTGACACCTTTTTGTGTTGGATAACATTATTATATTCATATCCCACGGCACGGGTTTGTTGTAAATGGGTCCTCTCATCTTCCTTTCTGATTCGCAATGGCACGTATCAGTGCTGCCCCCTCTCCCCTTTTTTATTTTATTTACACATTGAGCCATTTATCCAGCATATTAAACAAAACCCTTTAATTCAGTGTGTGTCCATCAGGCCCCGGCAATATAAAATATTGGCGTATGCCAATTACATTCTTTTGCACTTAATAAACCCTGTCACCTCCTTCTCACATGCCCTGGATGAAATACATTCCTTTGGCTTGGTTTCACTTTATAAACTTAATATTGAGAAAGCTCAGGTATTGCTGTTAAATATTCATGCTAGGAAAAATGATTTTGAGGATATGGACCTCAGCTGGACTCCTTATTTAGCTTACTTCAGTGTTCATCTCACTATATCCACTGCTAGGTTGATCCACAGTCATTTTACAGAACCCCTCCAGACTATTAAAGCGGATCATGAGAGGTAGTTTCAGTTGCCTATATTGCTTTGGGGCTGGATCAATATTCTAAAAATGACTATCCCACCCAAAATACTTTATCCTATGACAGTGTTAACAGTTGACCTTCCCTATCACTGGTTTCAAGATCTCCATGCTATGCTGGCCAATTCTATTTGGAAGGGTCATAGACTGAGGCTTTGCTATCTATGACTGGCAGCCTCTAAGTAGTTAGGTGGTCTTGGTAAACCTGACTTCTTTGATTATTTCCATGCCAACCAAGTAGTGAAATATTTTCACTGGATACTTTGGTAACAGGGACATCCCTTCTCTTATATCCCTCTTTGGTGTTAAATAGAACAAGACTTGTGTCTAAGTATGGGATTACATTACAAGGTCTCCTTTATTTGAAATTGACTACATTACCTAAATCTTTGAGGGATACCCCTGGAGCTGTCTCCCTTCTGAATTACAGTCAGTTACCGTGACACCTTAAAATGCCTCTTATAAATCCCTGGAATCAACCCCTTTGGTCAAATCCCAGTTTTCCATTGATGGGGAAGCCCCTTACCCACCTGCTTTGGAAAGCAACAGGTATAATGGTGCCTTCTCAGTTAATTAGTGGTTCCCAGTGGATCCCTTTTTCTGACTTGCAAAATACTTACACCCTGGCCTACACAATAAAGAGTGTTTTTTTTTCCATTACAAAATTTGCCACTTGCTTTCTTCCAGACTGAGTAGGCCTGTTCCAATGATGAACCTCTCTCCAATGCTTGTAACCTTCATGGAATTAGCTGTGTAAAGACATGTCATATCTTGGCTCTACCAGGCCTTATCTTGGGTTTGGATACATAGATACAGTTCACTTTCAAAATAGTGGTTTAAGGCCCTTGAGTGGTCACCTGATGATGTTCAATTAACCGATATGTGGCATAATATCCACCACTTCATTAAGTTTGACAGCTATAGGTATACCCAGTTTAAAATTATACACACATTTTATCATACCTCTCTGAAGTTAAGTGGGGATGTTTGGACTCTCCTTTATGTATTCATTGTCAACAGGCTGAAGGCTCTTTACAGTTCATTCTCTGGGACTGCTGTAAGGTTCATCCCTTATGGCAAAGAGTCAAGAATGTGTTTGAGCCTACTTTTGGTATAACACACTTTTACTAAGGAAAACTGCATTTTTGGCTTGGACATGCAGGCTCTGCAGAACCCTGGGCTTTTTCATTTTATGTTGATTATCATGGCTATTAAAATGATTATTCTGCAGCATTGGTTGTACCAGCAAGCTCCATCCTTTTCAGAATGGTATATGGAGATGCTTCAATTTTTGCGTATGGCACGAATGCTGGTGTCTTCATAATACTTTACCTGTATACTGTGCTTATAATGCTGGGGCCCTGTAGAAACCTGGCTGTCCACCCTACTTCAGTGATTACCATTATGTTGTTTTCTGTGGTTTCCCTATACTTTATGTTTTGGTTGGAAGGGTTAGGGTTTGGGGTGGGGTGGGCAGCTTGTAGCCTATGGGTTTCTTTGTACCACTCAGAAGGTTTCTTCTACTGTCTTTGTATTGTTTTGATAAACTTTACTAAAGCTTATTCAATTTAAAAAAAAAATTGTATTTTTTGGAAGGGCTGGTGGAAGAGGTTGGGATTGGGTTCTGCAAATGGGTGGGGGGAAGTTTCTTCTCGAAATTGATTAGAATTTCTAAAACTTCATTCTTGCAGGTGATAACTGCTAAGGATGGGGAAGTAGGATGGTATCAGTGGGTGCTACAGTGGGTGGGAGATGGGAGTTATGTGTACGGAAACCATGCAGGGCTGGGAGCAGGGAAGAGGGACTTACGGGTTGTGTTACATGGGTCGGGGAAGAGGGATGACCCATCAGAGCATCTGTAGTGCTACCACTCAGGAAGTTGTTAACCAAGGTTCAGAGGAAAGCCTGAGTTGTCAAGAGCTGGCCAAGAGGAGGAGGACCGAGCATCTATAGAATGCCCCTCTTCTTCTGGGAGGGAGAACTGTGTGCTCTGTCATGCTACTGCCACCCAGGTGACCACAGGTGGTGGTGGAAGCTACAGATGCAAGTGGGTGGGTGGGCAGGCACTTCCTGACAGTGATGTGATCATGCTACTGTGCTTATGATCTCTGCAGTTCTAGCCCACAAGGCACCTGGGATGGATATGAGAGGAAAGCAAATAATACTGTCAGGACATGCAGAATGAAGGGGGTGCCCATGCACAGGGCCTGCACTATCTACTGGGCACACTGCCAAAATGTGGGCTAAATATCCTTCAGGGCTTGGGGAACCCTGTAGGTCCTCATTACAAGGGATAAACTATGGAGCACTGCAGGTATGACTCATAAGAATCATAAGAATATATCAGGTACTTTAGCCATGTGGCCATTTTTGACCTGCACAGTTTATATTATGGGCTGGTAACAATTATCTTCAGTATGTTTATCTAGTGCTGATTTAAGCTGGTATGGTGCAAGTCTCTGAGACAGTGGGTGACAGGGCTGGGGGGGGGGACACCTGTGATGGCAGCCTGCCAGGATGAGAGGGGAGTTAAAAAAAAAGAGATGGGAGTGTATGTCATTATTTAAGAATACAAAATTGTAAACACTCCCCAAATTAACACTTTGCAAGAAAAGTGCTACTTCATGAAGACTTCATTAATTAATGCACTTTGCAAGTGGCAGTTTGTGGGCAAAGTACCACTTTGTGTCATCTTAGCCTGGTGAAGTGGACACTTTACTATGTTTAGCACTATGCAAATGGCTATGCAATATAGTGATGCTCTGTGTATCACTGCAAGTAGCAAAACTGAATTACTTTGCATACACCTACTGGTGTGGCTGCACCTCAGGTACTGCAAACAGCTTTGGGCACAACAGGGCACACATGTAATAAGAAGACAAGAACCAGAGCTACAAGGAATGTAAGAGGTTTAGAGAGACTGTCTCATGAAGACAGACTTAAAAACTTAAGTATTTTCTTACTGAAAAAAAAGACATATAGGGTGGTTATGATTCAGGTGTACAAAGTTTATAAATGATAGTACACTACTTACATCTTTTAAATTTAATATGATGCATAGAGCTTTCTATACCAAAGGGCACCCCCTATAGCTGACATGAGGGCTTTTTAAGATAAAACAATAAAAATAGTATGGTACTGTACCAAGATAATTCTAGATTCCTGGAATGGTCCTCTAGCTAGAGTAGTAGAGAGGAAGCCTATGATGTTCTTCAAATCATCATAGGGTGAGTATATTTAATTGGCTAACATAATACATTTAACTGTGGAGCAAAGGGCATGGTTACAATGGGCCCACGGCTTTCTTCCATCCTAGTTTTCATATGTTCTTGTATAAGAACACAGTACTGCCTCAAACACGTTTCTACAAGATTCTTTTTCATGTTGACCAAGATTTCTGGAGTGAGTCTCTTTTCAACAGTAAAAACAAGGGATTTGCCACCATTGTTTGCTACTTATCTATTTCAAAGCCTCCCCTTTGCTATTCCAGAAGAAAAAATACAGTTACCTCATATGGTACCTTCTGGCAGGGTCAATGAATGGAAACAATGTTTTAAACAGAGCAAGCAGCATGAATCATTGACTACTGAAATTGTAAAGGATCCCCACCCTATTGTTTCTCTGCCAATTGTTTCATACTTAGCTAATGACTTGGCACAAGATGGATTCTGCATTTAGCACTCTTGTGAATAGTAGGAAAATACAGTAAAGTAGTGCAATGTAACAAATCCTAAAGATCATCTTAGACTTGGAATCTTAGTGTTCTCTTCTCAAAACAGTGTTTGTGGTTTTCAGTAAACCACAACTCATTTTTCCTAGATACTGAAGTGAAGGGACCTCTGCATGTTGGAGATAATTACACATACTATTAATTTTCACAAAGGAATGGGATGTGCAAGAATGCATCCAGAGCTTACAAAGTCTTATAATGGAAAGATCCCTCTTAGCAGATCAGAATGCAAAATTACTGTCCAATTATTGTGTGATAACGGGACAGTGGAATGAATAACAGGACAGTGTCTCTGCATTCTGTTTGGCTAAGAACAATAATAGGGCACTGTCTCTACATTCTGATTGGCCACTGTATGTGTACTTAGCCAATCAGAGAGCATGCTTAGTCTGCCATCCCACTTTAACACAAAGCGGTCAATTAGAAACTCTGCTAATGCTATAGCACTTATGTGAGGAATAGTTCCTGTTTTCTCACAGAAACACTGTAATGCAAGGCACAGATTTTGCAGTTTAAAATTGCTTTTTATTTTTCCAGTATAATAGTGATAATATTAATAGTGGTCTGGATTTCCTCAGTAATGGACTAGTGAATTAATAAACACCAGCCTTGGTGTTTATTACTCTTGGTCCAGTTATTAACTTGTAAACCCAGATCACTATGCGATTATCTCTACATCAGTTCAACAGTACTTGTTATCACCACTCATAAATGTTTATGGTATATACATTATATGTAATCATTCATATTTATTGCACTTGTGTTCTGTTTTGTATTGGCAGAAGCACTGAGTCACAATAAGTAAGTGATGAAATGATACCACTTAGTTAAGCAGCATCTCTATCCAGTTATACATTGAAGTGATTATCTCAGAGTAGTTTTAGGTCTAACACAATAAATAACACCCCTGTTTTCCACAGTTCAAAGACCTTGAAGTACTACAATATAGCTCTAAATATTATTGCTGTTATAATTCAAATGTAACATTGCAAATAATTTAATTAAACAGGATAAATAATCATATGATAGAACAATATACCATTCCAGGCATACCTTAAAAGCTACAGGTAGCTTGTATTTTATACATGTTCTGCATTTATCTTCCTTTCATTCTTCATTATTAAGAACATTAACATGAAAGCAGCACCATACCCTTTCAAACTCATCTGTTCGTGCTATGTGTTCCATACCTGAAGACAAATCCCTCTATTCCTGATAGCATAGGCTGCTGCTAAGAATAGTGCCACAGTTAAAGGATTATTATGACTTGCTAATAAGCAGTGAAAACAGATGAAATCTAAATGCTTACAATCTTGTTTCTGAACCAAAAATGGCCTCTGTAATAAAGTATGAGGAACAGATATTTACAAAAAACATACCCCTGCCCTTGCACTTCAAAGGTGTCAGCTCTCTTGGCAGTTAACTAACCACAGATAGGAAGCAGGGTGGACAGGGTGTGCCTAACCTAATTTGTTACTTCTAGGTGTGCCAGCTACAACACCTTCGTTCTCTCCCCAGGAAAGGGGAAGCCACCAGTTGGGTTACACTAGAGGGAAAGAGTTGAGCCAAGGAGAAGACCTTCAACACTATAGATAGTCATGTGGTGAAACAGACCAAGAACCCATGGTCCAGAGTCCCCCTACTGAAATAAAAAACAGTGCTTTAAAACCTCAGGGATACAAAAGGAATCTGCATGCACATCCCTATTACAGCAGCAGAAGGTTTCAGCTTCAATTAGATAGACCCCACATTTACCAGATGGGAAAAAGCTTGGTTTAATCTCTTGCAGCAGACCTTTGAAGTGGGTAAAGTAACATCATTTAGGTACTTGCAAAGGGAGTATCTCCTCCCACAAAGGGACTTCCACTGCTGTTTACAGCTGAGGCACTGCTTGACAGCAGACCCTCAAAAAACCATGCTGAAAGAGAAGTAGCATAAAGCCAGCAGTAGGCTCTTTTTGGGGAGAGGGAGAACAATCTCAGTTAATCTCCACAATGCAGACTACATGTGAGCAACCAAATATGACAGCCCACCAGAAAATACAAAGTAAATGGGAGAATGAAGCAGGAATGACCATGACGGAACGAGAGTGAAGAGAAATGCTGGGAACTGATAACCAGAACCACAGCATCTAACACATGGAGAGAACATATGTGGAAGGTGCTTAGCCATTTTTTCAGGACTCCAGTTATAACAGCTCTCTATGGGGCCTCCACATCTGATAAGTGGTGTAGAACCTGCCACCAGAAAGCTCATCATAATCACATGTTTTGAGGCTGTCCCATTCTAGGTCAGTTCTGGGCAAATGTATGAGAGGCAATGAAAATAATTTTAGACAGATCCCGCCCCTAAAACATTTGGTTTGAGGCTACCTCTTAAGAATGTGACCACAAAAGGGAAATGCTACCTTTTTTAATATTGATAGCAGGTACATTCAAAGCCATCACTCAAAAGCGGTTGCAGGTCACCACTCCAACAAAAGGGCATTAGCTAGATATTTGCGAAATCATTTTGAGAATAGAATGAATGACTGCAAAGTTAAGAAATGCTGTAGAGAAAATTAAAACCAGGTGCCTGCCCCTTTTCCCATAAATCAAACACTCTTAGGGCAGTAATAGTAGTAGTAGTATATGTATTTCTTAAGCACCCAATCCCACAGGCTCTGGGCACCTTACGTAACAAAATACAATTAATTGAACAGCATCAAATAGTACATAAATATTTAACTAAAAAACATCTTAGGATATCATATAATATGCTCTTATGAACACATGTTGCTTAATCCTCATTTGAATCTTTCAACTGTAGTGGCCTTCCAAAGGTCTTGTGGCAGCTGGTTTCATTTATTTATATATTTATTGGAATCTCGGATAACACCTTTGAGCTAAAAGCTTGTTTACAAAGGTTCCACATTGTAAGGCAACAGACAAGGTACGTAGACATTCCAAAACAGACAGAGGTATATACAGCAGGCAAATACATTATGGTACATACAAATACTGATTCAAGCAAGTACCGCTAAAATACATCAGGTAGGAGGGGTCAACTTTATTGCAACACTACTAAGAGCATACCTAAGGTGGACAAGCAATTTATAGTGGTAGTTGAGCTTTAGACCATGCAGGTAGAGTTATGGAGGGTCAGAAGTGGTGGTGACCAAAGGAGGGGAAGGACAGACTAGATGAGAGCTGGGGGAGGGTGAGGGCAGAGACAAAGGGGGTGACAGAATAAGGGGGTTGAGTAGTCAGAGGATGGGATTGGATAGGAATCTACCCAGGGTTACTTAAGTAGGTGATAGTGCATGGCTAGGTAATGTGGGGGGAGAGAGGGATAAGGGAAAGGGTTTTAAAGTGGGAAGTGAGGTGAGGTGGAAACCGTGGGGAAGGGGTAAATATTGGGTGGGATTAATATTTGAAGAGAATCAGGAAGGCTGGGGGGATAAAGCAGGGACATGGGGGTAAGTACTCCCTGGGGTCACACCAGGCAGGGGAGGAAGTGGGGGGGGGAGAGATGGGTGCTATGCAGGACAGATAAGCTATCAATAACAGTAGGATTAGGCACAGGTGACTTAATCGCAGTTACTAAGAGTGGCCAGGAACTGCAGCAACTTGACCTTAAATGGGCATAGTTTTGTTTCCTCAATCAGCTCAGAGTTAAGGGAATTTAGCCAACAGGGGCTCTGTATTCAAAGAACGGTTGCCCTAGTGAGGTCTGGCGGAATGAGAAAATGAAGGCAGCTTTACTCAACCCCATAGTTAATCTGGAGGAAGTAGTTTTTTAGCAGTTGCCTCACTCCAGGAGGAATAAGACCTAGGGAGGATTTTTTAGTTAATAGACTTGATACTGAAGTCTGCTGTTCAAGTTTAACCAACCAATGTTTGAGTATAGTTCACAAGTGTTTGTTAAATGGTCCACACCCAGAACTAGTCTGCAGGCTTTGTTTAAGATAATCTTGATTTGCCTAAGTGCAGTTTCAGTACCGGCTTCATAGACTACCAGTCCATAATCTATGATAGAGAGCACGGATCTGTTAACTGCAAGCTTGATGGCACTTTTGGTGAGGCACTGCCTATGCCGGTAGAGCTGACCTAGGCTGGCACTAGCTGCCTAGGCAACATGGTCTATGTGCTGGCTGTAGGAGAGAGAGCTTTCAGCATAGAAGGGCAGCCACTGCAAATGTGTGATGCCTGGATAACCTTAAATGCAACCTGGGGTACTTCAAGATGCCTACCCTGGAAGAGTGGAGAGGTCGACCAGAACGTATGGATACAAGAGCTCTTTTGGTAGTCCGTACCCAAATCATGAACGGGCTTGGTATGTTAACAAACCTATCTTGAAAGAGATGCACCACCTCACAGACAGCCAATGTAACATTTGCAAAACGAGATATATTCTCAGAACAAGAATCCCTGGCAGTCAGTCTGGTCATGGCATTCTGCACCAGCTTGCAAGTGTGCATAAAACCTTCAGATAGCCCAAGATAAAGGGCATTGCAGCAGTCCAGCCTAGATGTCACAAAGGCATGCAGCAGGGACTTCAGTCATTAGGGCTAAGAAAGGGCTTGATCTGAGCTATGTTCCTAAGATAATAGAAACCAGTATGGACCAGAGCAGACATCTGATGTTCCATAATCAGCTCATAATCCATAATGATGCCAAGATTTTTTACTCTGTCTCTGGCTATATGTTGAGTAGGACCAAGATGTAAACCAGCCACACCTCTACTCAAGCCAGTGGCCTCCTTCATACCCAGATTCACCAGTAGCACTCCTGTCCTATCTGGGATTAACCTGAGGCAGATGAAAGCCATCCAGTCCTTGATCACAGATAAGTAGTCATTTATCACACCCACCACATTTTACTCACCCAGGGCAAATAAGAGGTACAGCTGAGTATCATCAGCATAACAGTGAAACTGCAGACTGTGTCTTTGTATTACTTCTCTCAGTGGGAGCAGGTACATAAAAAATAACATGAGTAATAGAATTAACCCTTGAGGGGCTCCACAGGTCATAGAAACATAGACTTTGATGGCAGATAAGGACCACTTGGCCCACCCAGTCTGCCCATTTCCCTACCTATTGGATAAGCTGCAGATTCTAGTTAACCAACAGCTTACTTCCTGCAACCCCCCACTACAATTGCCTTATGTCTGTCCCATGCATGTTTGAATTACCCCACTGTTTTAGACCCAACAGCCTTCCTAGGAAGGCAGTTTCATGCATCCACCACTCTCTCCATGAAAAAAAATTTCCTCACATTACCCCTGAGCCTTTCCCCCTCTATTTTTAAATTGTGCCCCCTTGTTCTTACACACCTCTTTTTCTGAAAGATGCTACCCTCCTGGACTTTGTTGATGCCCTTGAGGTACTTGGAAGTTTCTATCATGTCCCCCCGTCCCTCCTTTCATCAAGGGTATACATAGTAAGCTCTCTCAGTCTCTCTTCATATGGTTTCTGATGCAGACCCTGCACCATTTTAGTTGCCCTCCTCTGGACTGCTTCCATCCTGTCTATGTCCTTGCATAGATGGGGTCTCCAAAACTGCACACAATATTCCAGATGGGGTCTCACCAACTGGCTGTACAGAGGGGTAACCACTTCCCTTTTTCTACTTGTGATGCCCCTTCCTATGCATCCCAGTATCCGCCTGGCTCTCCTTACTGACTTCTCACATTGCTTACCCACCTTTAGGTCATCTGTTATGACTACCCCCAAGTCCCTTTCCATTTTTGTTGTTGTTAGTACCTCCCCTGCTAGTATGTACTCTTCTCCTGGGTTTTTGTTTCCCCGGTGCATTACTTTGCACTTCTTTGCATTGAATCTCAGTTGCCATATGTCTGACAATTCCTCCAACCTTGCCAAGTCCCTTCTTATCCTTTCTACCCCCCCTTGTGTATCAACTCTGTTACAGATATTTGTGTCATCTGCAAAGAGGCATACCTTTCCCTCCAGACCCTTTGCAATGTCACCTATAAAGATGTTAAAGAGGACTGGACCCAGTACTGAGCCCTGAGGTACTTCACTAGTAACCCCCCTTGCTTCGGAATGTGTTTCAGTCACTATTACCTTCTGTGTCCTGTTGTGCAGCAAGTTTGCTACCCAGGCTACAACCCTGGAACCCACTCCCAGGCTGTCTAACTTGATTATTAGTCTTTTGTGCAGGACTGTGTCAAATGCCTTGCTAAAGTCTAGGTAGGTAATATCCACAGTCCCTCCCTGGTCTATTACTTTGGTCACCCAGTCAAAGAAATCAATTAGATTCATCTGACAAGACGTTCCTGCTATAAGTCTATGCTGCTTTGGGTCCTGTACACTGCTGGCCTCTAGGTACTCAACAATTCTTTCTTTCAGAAGTGATTCCATCATTTTCCCTACCACTGAGGTCAAACCTACAGGTCTGTAGTTTCCTGCTTCTGCCTTGCTCCCACTTTTGTGAAGGGGAATCACATCTACCCTCCTCCAGTCCTCAGGTACCACCCCATCCTCCCATGATTTCTTAAAAAGTGTGGTCAGTGGTGTCACTAGGTCCTCCCTTAGTTCTTTTAGGATTCTGGGGTGAATCCCATCAGGCCCCCTTGCTTTGCCCACCTTGAGTTTTAAGAGTTCTTTCAGGACTCTTTCTTCTGTAAATGGACTGGTGTCAACCCCCCTACCTAGACTGCTTCTATTGTGTGGTTTAGGTAACTCCTCCCCGTCTTCTTTTGTGAATACTGAGCAAAAGTATTCTTTCAGTATGTCTGCCTTTTCACTGTCACCCTCTTCCCACCTCCCCTCTCCGTTATTAATCTTCACTATTCCTCCCTTAACCTTTCTATGCTCCCTAATGTACCTATAAAAGGTTTTATCCCCCTTCTTAACTGAGTTGGCTATTTTTTCCTAGGTCTGGGACTTTGCTATTCTGACTACCTTCCCCACTTATTTCTGCTTTAATTGATACAGTTCCATGTCATGCTACTTCTGTGATTTCTTATACTTTTTGAATGCAGCCTTTTTCTCCTTAACCTTCCCTACCACCTCTTTTGAAAACCATAGTGTTTTTTTACTCTGCTTTGTTTTCTTTATTTGTTTCACACAAAGGCTTGCGCCTCCATGATGGCAGTTTTGATTTTTCTCCATTGTTCTTCCAACCCTCCTTTTGGGCCATTTGCTAGTGTATTCCTCAGGTATTCACCCATTTTGCCAAAGTCAGCCCTTCTAAAGTCCAGTATCCTTGTTTTTGTATGGCTTGTCTCCATGGTTGTGCTTATTGTGAAGCACACTGCGTAGTGGTCACTTGTTCCCAGATGTCTACTGACTTCTAAATTTGTGATTCTCTCTCCATTTAAGAGTACCAGGTCTAGTATTGCTCCCTTCCTAGTGGGTTCCAACACTAGCTGTCTAAGGCCTGCCCCCTGCAGGGCATCGAGAATGACCCTGCTCTTGGATGTGGTTGCAGTACATGTCATCCAGTTAACATCTGGCATATTCAGGTCCCCCATCAACAGAATATCCCCTTTTTCAGCCATTTTGAGAATGTCCTCTAGCATTTTCTTGTCCATTTCCTTCCCTTGAGGCGGGGGTCTGTATACAACCACTGTGCGGACTGTGATGCCATTCCCTGTCTCCAAGGTGACCCAGAGTACCTCTTGTCCTCCCCTTTACTTTTTAGTTCTGTAGCTTTGATCCCTTCCCTTATGTATAGAGCTACTCCACCGCCTCTTTTACCCTCCCTGTCACCTCTGTAGACTGTGTACCCTGGTATATTGACATTGCAGTCATGGTTCTCCATGTATCATGTTTCTGTGACTGCCACAATTCCAATTGTTCATCTTCCATCAGGGCTGCTAGCTCAGGAAGATTGTTTCCTAGACTATGGGCACTGGTACTCATTGCCCTCCACTTAATGTTGGCTTTATCCTTTTTTCCCATCCCTGCTCTTATTGCCCTTGTCTATTTTTCCAATTACCCCCATCCTGTCCTCTGTTGAGCTCTGTACCTCACTATTTACCTTACTACCTGCCATGTTTTGTGGGGGGAGGCTTGAAATTTCCTGCCTTTTATCAGCACCTCCCCCCTTGGCTAGTTTAAAAGCTTGCCAAGGAAGCGTTTAAACCTGTCACTTAGGAGCTTGGTTCCCTTTGTGGACAGATGCAGATCATCATGCCAGTATAGACTTTCATTTCTCCAGGTGTACCCCCAGTCCCCAATGAAGCCAAAGCCCTGTGCTCTGCACCAGTTTTGCAACTATTCATTAAACTGCATGGTGTGCAGTACCCTAGCCTCACCCCTGCCATGGACTGGCAGAACCTATGAGAAGATAACCATGCTTGCTACCTGTCTGAGGCCCCTCCCCAACTCCACAAATTCATCCTGCACTGCACTGATTCCATGTCTAGTTAGGTCATTTGTCCCAAGGTGGACAATGATATCTAGTTCCCTTTCCTGTGATGCTGCTTCTGCAATCCTGAGGATTCTCTTCATGTCCCTCCAAGCCATGGCACCAGGCAGGCACCTTACTTCCCTCTCCTCTCCCTTCCCCAGTTCTACCCCCCTAACAATTGAGTCCCCTATCAGAAGCTGTTTCTTTCCACTGTGGTGTCCCTTGCCACCCTTTTGTGGGTCTCCCTTGTGGATGTCCTCAGCATTCTTCTTGGTCTCCACTGAGGGTGCCATCATAGAGGAAACTTGTTCTGCCAGACTGGCATATGATCTGTGTAGAGATACAACTAGGGGGCTTCCCCTCTGTTCCACCACCTACACCCTCCCAGAACCCACTGTGGTCCAACTGCTCTTCATTCTTGGCAACCTCTGAGGCAGTGATTGTGGCAGTGGTGCTCTTTGGGTGGGGGAGGCCTCCTTAGTCCTTGCCAGTTCAGCCTGGAGGTGGGCAATCTCCTCCCTCAGAGCTGACAGTTGCTTGCAAATAGGACAGCAACACAGTTTCCAGAATGTCTCCCGGACAACTGCTGCCCCACAGCCAGTACATTGCACCACTCATGACAGCTGTTTTGGAGAGAAAATTTCCCCATGCAGCCTGCTGCACCCAACTGGAAAGGAAGAACTTGAACCACCTCAACACAATCCCATCAAGCCCCACAAAGTCCCTGAGATGGTCCATCAAGATCCCATAGTTTACAGTATGAAATGCTGCCAAGAGATCAAGGAGAACTAGAATGGAACACTCCCATCTATCTCTACCCAGAAGGAGATAATTCCACACCCTGATGAGTGCAATCTCCATGCTATGATGACCCCAGAACTGGACTGAAATGGTCCATAAACAGAAAACCTCCAAGTGCATCTCCAGCTGTGTTGCTACCACTCTCTCAAAAACCTTTCCCAAAAATGGAAAGTTAAAGATTGGTCTGCAGTTAGCCAAGATGTCTGGGTCCTGCGAGGGTTTCTTGAGAAGGAGTCTCATAACAGCCCTTTTCAAGGTGGTCAGAAACACACCTTCCTCATGTGAACACCAGACATTCCTAGCAAACACTGGACCAATAGACTCCTGGCAATCCGGCAGAAGCTGGTTGGGTCCAGGTTCCAGTGATTAGTGGGGGGGGGTACAGTTTCATGATCACCCAGAGAATCTTCTCTGCTGACACAGGGTAAAATTCATCCCAGACAGGCTTAGAGTCTCCCTCCATCATTTGCTGTACCAAGCTGGGTGGTGACAGCCCACTTGTGAAGACTGAGGAATGGGTAGTGCCGCATCAAGGAAAAACAGGCCAAACTCTTCACAACACTCATGTGTCAAAACTCCCCTTGACTGTAGGTAGGCTGAATGCAACAGTCAGTCCACAGTGTGGAAGAGTTGAGCAGGCCTATTAACCCCTGCAGCAATCACCTGTGACAGGACCTCTTCCTTTTACAGAGCGATTGCCCACAATACTCCTTATAATGAGCTCTCAGGGGTCATTTATCCTCCAATGAACCTGATTTCCACTAAGAATGCAACAGTCTCTGCCCTTTAGTCTTCAACCATCTGAACTCACCATTAAACCAGTGCGAGCCCTGTTGGGAGACTTTTGGGCATACGTGATAAGGTGCGAGAGAGAGTCAAGAGATGTGGTGATCGCCATGTTATAGGCTTTACCTGCACTTTTGACCCCCTCTGCACACACCTGCAACAGGCTCAAGCAGCTCAGTACTGACAGTAACCTACAAGAGTCCAGATTTCTTAAAGGCACAGTAGGTATTGAACTAACCCCACAGGGGGGTTAAAACATCTTGGGGGGGAACCCGATGTGAAAACTCACAGCATGATGATCCTAGCAGCTGATTGGATCAACCTAGACATTAAAAACATAAAGCCATAGAGGGAAAACCAGGTCCAAGTTGTAGCCACATTGTTGGGTGGTAGAGGTAACAGCCTGTGTGAAACCAAACAGCTCCCTCTGTCTGAGGAATTGCTGACCAGCCAAAAGGGAGCTGTTGTTGGCCCAGATGTTAAAGTCTCCCAATACCATCCACCTTGGGTAATCCACATTCAGGCTAGCAACAAACCTACCAAATTCCTGCAGGAATCCACTCGCACAACTGAGTGAATGGTCACCAATGGAAATGGAGTCCTCACCTTACCTTCAAAGAAATTTTCCTACTTCCTACCTGTCTTTGCCTAGCAACCTAATTTTTTCTTATCTGTGTTTTAAAAACCTGCTTTGTCTACTCTAAGATATACAAAGAGAACGAAAATGAATAATAAACTGCTCTGCCTTAGTGCTTTATATTGGGCCAACTCAGAGTCTTCACATTGCCTTTGTTCTAGTAGCAATTGTTACAACTAAAATGTAAATGCTGACTAGATATTATGCTGTGTAACATATCCTAGATTCAGTTTTGATTAACATTTTATGTAGCATCTTACTATATAGTATCTGACTTTCTCTGTATTAATGACTGGCTATATGTCTGTGCTTAACACTCTGTGGTTTTACCCTGATTGTGTTGAAAAAACAAAACTCAATAAAATCTTATATGATAAAAAAAAAACTAAGTGAATGGTAAATGAAGAAGATCCCCCCCCCAACCCCAACACCTGCATCAGCCTTACTGAAATACTTGAACAGATTGCCCAACTGGACTTTTAGGAGATAGATGGGTCTAACAAGACAAATTATGAGAGAGTGCATTAGTGACCCTTGCTTATATGCTTGGATTGTAGTGACTGAAGCTAATGAACTGCTATGACACATACCTGTTCTAGTACTTCTGAAAAACGCTGTAGTGAGATTCTAAAGGAAGAGAACCAGTTATTGTTTGTGTCCCTTTCCCAACCCTATTACCTACTCTGAGACCTTCCCTCCCTTACCTCCTTTCTTCCTTAACCCTGATCCCCACACCCCATTTTCCCAAGTGCTATATATGTCCTTGGTATTCTGACTCTGTTAATGTACTGTTTGACAGTTGTCCTGTTGCACTGCCTTTTTACCTTGTAAAAATGTAAAAATGAATGAATGAATAAAATTTAAATAAAAAAAACAAACAGGCGTCAGCCAATTACAATGTAGCTGATACTTCAGTGCTTCTTACTGTATCGGGACTCTTCTGATCTTTACCTTGATGGAACGGGACATGTAAGCATACCTACCACACAAACAGGACAGGTTTAGTGACTGAGATATTGTTTGCAAGCCAAATAACAAATTGACAGCCATCTCTCTCACTTCTGAACTGATGTGGCATGATAATCGGGTCAGAGGATGACTAATTCAGCATAGAAACTTAGAAACTTAGACAACGTCAGTAGAAAAAGACCATTGGTCCATCCAGTCTGCCTGGTTTTACCCAACCCTACCCTACTCTGTGACTTATTGTCTAGATGTGTTTCCCCCCTTGCCCCCCTCCTCTTGTTTCTTGCCTCACTACTTGAACCCATTAATGTTTTTTGTGCCTTACTGCTTTCCCCCATGTAACTATTAACCCCTTTACTCCCTGCATCAGCTATGTTTGAAAGTATTATGGATTCTTGCACCTACCTCTGATGGTAGGCTTTTCCACAGCTTAGTCACTCTTTCTGTAAAGTAAAACTTTTTTACATACCTCCTTTTTCTCCACCCACCAACTTTCCCTCATGTCTGCTTGATTTTTAACCATCATTCTTGCAGAACAGTTCTGCACAGTTTACTATATTGATTTCTTTCAGGAATTTGAAGGACTGTATCATGTCACCCCTCTCCTTTATGGCATCCAGTGAGTACATGTTCAGTGACCTGAGTTGATACTCATAGCATCTGCCCTGTTGTCCCTGAATCATTTTGGTTACTCTATGCTGCACCATCTCCAGCCTGCCTCTACCTTTCCTCAGGTGAGGACTCTAGGACTGGGCACAGTGTTTCAGATAGGGTCTCACCAGTCGTCTATAGAGATGTGATACTACCTCTTTCCTCCTGCTATCAAAGCCCCCTCCAGTACATCCCTTGCTGTAGGCCACATTACATATGCTAAATTATTTTAGGAAGTCACTTATTATAATTCAAAGATCTCTTTCCTCTGAAGTAGTGTCCAGTTTAACAGCTCCCATCCAGTATTCCCTCCTGGTATTCTTGTTCTCTAGGTACATCACCTTACCCATTTTGAAATTTAATTCACCTGTCAAACCTTGAAGCATTTTTCTAACCCTTGCAGGTCCCTCTGCAACTCCCTTTCCATCCCTCACTGTTTAACCTGCCACAAAGCTAAGTGTCATCTGTGAAAAGACATATATTGCCCTGTTTTCTTTCCCCTTTGTTGCTGATGAACATATTGAAAAGGATTGGTCCCAGGTCTTACTCCTGCATTATCGCACTCATGTGCTTGCTTGGTATGATTCTGTTTATTAATATCCTCTGCTGTCTTCCCTCTAACCAGCTTCCCACCCAAGCTCTTCACTGCTAACAGATTCTCTGATTTCTTCCATCAAATTTCTATGCTACTGTACCAATTCAAATGCCTTTGCTGAAGTCATAGTAATATGTAAATCTACTGTTTGTCCCTTATCCCCCACTCTTGTTACTCAGTGAAAGAATACTACCAGGTTGGTCTGACAAGACTTCCCTGCCACAAACCCATGCTGCTTACTATCCTGGAGCCTATTGCTCTCCAGGTAGTCCACCAGGTTCTCTCTGAATAGTGTATCCATTGGTTTAACAACAATGGAGGTAATAATGATGGGCTTGAAATTTCTGGTTCCTCCTTGTCCCCTCCCTTGTGGAGTGGCACCACATCTGCTATCATTCAGTCTTTCATAATTAGAGATGCAGCAAAGTTTTACTTCACTGGTAAAGTTGCTGCAAAGTGGCTGAAATTTGCCTTTCTGGATTTTCACAAAATCTCCCTTTTCTTCAGTAACTTCAACTACGCCAAAAATCTAGAAGTTTTCACCTCAAAGTGCATGATTTGTCTGTGAATTGTGGAATTTGCAGGCAAATTCTGCCATTCATGGGAGAAATTCCACACTTCCTAGATAAATTCTGCACTTTGTGAATTGCACTAACTTTGCAGATTAATTTGTGGAATGAATTTCATCAACTTAGCACATCTCTACTCATAACCGTCAATGAATATAGAGAGCTACTGATTAGCCCTGCCAAGGATAAAGCCAGTTCCGGTGTCAATTCCCTGAGCATCCTTGGGTACATCCCATCTGGTCATGGAGCCTTATCTATTTTCAGGGTTGCAAGACCTTTTCTAACCCTTTCACATGTAAGTACCACCTTCCTCACTTCTGGGATCCCCCTTACAGTAGCATTTTTCCTACTATCTGGCAGAGGCCCACAATCTTCCACTAGGAATACTGAGCCAAAGTAGTTATTAGGAATGGCAACCTTCTATTCATTTTCCTCTATTACCCTGCCTCCCTCCATCTACAATTGCCCCTCTCATATTCCTTTCTTCCCTGATGTACCAGAACACCATTTTCCCCTCCCTTGAACCCCTCTGCAATGTGCAGCTATGTATCTGCTTTTGTATCCCTAACTGGTTTCTTGGCCTCCTTCTCGGAGCATGGTGTCAGTGGCTCTGTAGATTGCATGCCCTCCTCTAGAGCCAAATGTTTGTAGGTTCTAGACCATATCAGGAGGTAAAAACAATATGGTAGTGCAGTAACCCCACACACAATTTTTGCAAGGGGTTATGCCATGAACCTGGAGGTGGGGGTAGTTTAAGAGAGACGTGAGGAAATATTTCTTCATTGAAAGGGTGGCAGATGACTTGAACAGACTGCCAATAGAAGTAGTGGATGCAAAAATAGTGGGAGGCTTCAAGGTTCCATGTCATAACGTCAAACTTGGAATAGTGATGCTATCTCTGTTGCACACTCACAGTGCAGACAAAAACAATGCCCAAGACCTATGGGTCTTATTTTTCTGTGGGTGGCTGTGCCCCCTGCACCTCCCTACTTATGGATTCTCAACTCCAGTGGGCTGCATGTCGGGGGGATGAAAAACTTAAAATAATTGAAAGCCGCCTGCCGACAAAAAAAAACCTTGCACCACACTGGACCCAAACCCTGCACCTCACAGCCGACCACCCTCCCCACCATGTTAGCAGACCAGTTCAGCAGCTGCCCACCACACCACCTCCCACATACCATCCTTCCCCTGCCTCTCCCCCCATGCGTGTGCACACTTGCATATACCTGCATACTTCCTGTCATGATATTTCACCCACCCCAGTATCTGGATGCCCCCTGCTAGGTAGCCATGAACGCAGGAGCCATAATTGAGTCACTGTTTTTGTAGGTGCCTAATTTTGGTTGTCTTGTTCACTGGATACTGGCTTCAAGCATGAGTGGTATAAACATAGGGGTATATTAGAAATAGGCAGGGAGGAGGGATGGCTGCGGGAGACCTGTTAGGATCTGCGGAGACAGTAGACAAGAAACTTCTTGGCAGACTGAGTTGGCCAAGCTACCCTTTTCTGCTGCCAAACTCTGTGTTTCTAGGTTTCATATTTACCTTGTATTCTCTCCATTACTTATCCCTGTTTCTCCTTGTAGCTAATGAAGGCCTTTTTAGCCCTCACTGCCTCCATGGCTTTCTTAGAGAACCAGATTGGTCTATTGTGCCTGTTACCCTTGGTGGTGGTAGTAGCAGTAGTAAATGTTATTTCTTTGTGGTTCTATTCCCAGCTGGCTCAGGTCACCATTACACAAAAAGAACACAGGTGATAGCTTATAAAATAAAACCTTATTAATCCCATAACAATAAATGCATTTAAAGATAACATTTTCTCTATACTACTTAAATAAATATCAAAGGCTATTTAAAAATGCTACTGGGGCCAGCTTGACAAGGGACTCTCATTCCTCATAAACCTGTACAACAAAATAGGTATTAAGACCACCTTTAAAGGCCTCCACAGAAGAGGGCTACTTCAGGGCCTTTGGGAATGAGTTCCAAAGGACCAGGCCAGTAAATTCAAAGGCCCAGTCCCCTGAGGTTTAAAGCCTGGCCCTGGGAAAATCCAGGAAGCCCTCTTCAGTGGAACAGAGCAGGCATGAGGGCATGTAAGAATGCAAGAGATTAGATAACCTTGGCCCAGCCAATGTAGGGCCTAGTAAGTCGGTAACCCAGCTTTAAACGAGACCCACTCTACCAGCTGCCAGCACATTTCATGCAGTACCAGAGACATGATTTGACCTCAAAAGGTCTGTCAGCAACTTAGCAGCCATGTTCTGCACCAGCCACAGGAATCACAGTGTACCTCCACTGACCCCAAGGTATGCAGCATTATAGGAGTCAAGCTTTCAGGTCACAAATGCATGCACTGGTGTGGCCAGGTCTCTTGGGGCATAAGGTATTTAATCCAGCTGATGTTCCTTAGATGGTAAAAGGCTTTTGGGACTAATTGCTGATACTGTAGCCTCAAATGTCAGCCTCTCATCTAGAATGACTCCTATATTTTTCCCCCTTGCAGCAACCATAAGCCTACAGGAGCTGAACAGCAGCCCCATCTCCCTCTCAGCAGCTGCTACTAACCCCTTTCTGACCCATCTCAGTCACCAATGTTTCAGTTTTATCCAGTTAAGTCTCAGCCTGCTCACTCACATCCATTCTTGGATTTCAGCCAGGCATTTAGTCAGCACATCGACTGCGCCAGGTGTCCCGTGTGCAAAAGACAGATGGAGCTGGAATCAACTGTTTAGCAATGAAACCCAACTCCATGCTATTTAATGATCCTATCTAGCGGGAGCATGTACACACCAGACAGCATGGGTGAAAGGACTGAACCCTGGGGCACCCCACAAGGCAGGGCCATTGGGATTGAGCAAAACTTCACAACACTACACTCCAAGTCCTGCCAGCAAGGTAGGACTTGAACTGGTAACATGGAGGGAGGAATTATTAATGTCAAGGTTAGGGATCCTCTAGGATCCAATGACCAGAATATGGTTGCATGCTCGGTATTAGACACTGTTCCTAAAATAAAGGATAAAAGCAGGATATGAACTTTTGCCAGGGAAGAGCATTACCAAATTAAGCATCTGTTATGCAACTGAAATTAGAAGGTGGAGTTGAATAACTTGCTATTTGAGAACATGTGGGTAATTATAAACAATAAATTATAAGCATGTATAAAACAATATGTCCCTCTTGTAGAAAAGTATAATGGTAAAGGACATATACTGAAGTGGTTTAACAAAAAAATGCAGAAAATGATTTAACACATGGCTACAGCATACAAAAAATAGAAAATAAATCCAACCGAAGGTAAATGGCTAAAATATAGTTACTGAAAAACCGTAATAAATCTATAAGGAAAGCAAAGGCAAAAGCAGAAATGAATCTGGCCAGTACTAATAGAGATAATGGCAAGAGATTCTACAGCTATGTAGGAAGTTTAAAAAAGGGGCAAAAGCAGATAACCAACCTAATAGATGATGGGAAGATTATTGACAATGAACTAACAATTGCAAATAGATTTCATCTCTATTTTTTGAGTGTTTTTCAAGACAAAGATAAGTTAAGATCAAATGAGACAGACTGTAACATAAATAGAGTCCTAAATACCCAAGTTACCAAAAAAAACAGGTGTACGAGATACTTATAAAATTAGATAAATATAAATCTGGAGGACCAGATGGACTCTATCCACATTTCCTTAATACCCTGGCACAAGAATTAACAGAGCCAGTTGCTTTACTCTTTAATAGGTCACTGATAGACGGAAAAGCCTTACTGGAATGGAAGACTACTCATATAACCTCCATTCACAAGAATGGTGATAAAACTAATGTTGAAAATTTTCATCCCATCAGTATCACTTTAATTATGGGCAAGATCATGGAAAGCTTTGTTAAACAATTTTTGGAAGAAGCTTTAAAGCAGCTGGGGGTGATGGATGTATCCCAACATGGATTCAAATATGGTAGATCTTGTGTAACTAACCTACTAGATTTTTTAGAGTTGGTTAGTAAATCCATAGACCAAGGTATACCCATGGATATGGTCTATATGGATTACAGAAAGACTTTCAGTTCAGCAGCACATGACATTCCTTTGAGGATGCTTAAAGAACTGGAGGTTGATATTGGTTGTTAACATGGATAACTTCATGGTTGGATAATAGAAAGCAGAGGGTTCAGATTAGAGGAAATATGTCAGATTGGGGGGAAGTGACTAGTGGGGTCCCCAGGGATCAGTTTTGGGTCCCCTGTTGTTTAATGTTTTTGTTTTCAGTATGCAAGCAACTGAGGGGGCATGGATAAGAAAATATGCCAATGATACTAAAATTGGGGCAATTGTGAACAACCCAGTAGTAATAAATATCCTCTAAAACCATTTAAATATACTGGCGGACTGGGCCATAGTACATGAGATGGAATTCAATGAGAATAAGTGCAAGATTATGCACCTGGGGTATGGTAATTCATGTCCACAATATACCATAAATAATAGGGTTATAACTAGTACTGCTACTGAGAAGGATCTTGGTGTATTGATAACGGATACACTAAGTTTTGAAAATCATAACAGAGAAACGGTTAAAAGGTCTAATAGCGTAAGGGCCAATATTATATGGAATATCAAAAGTAGGGAAGAGGATGTGATTGTGCCACTGTACAGATCCCTTGTCAGACCCATCCTGAAATACGGAGCCTCATTCTCTAGCCCTCAGACTACTGGTGGCACTAGAAGAATAGAAAGTGTGCAAAGAAGGTTCACCAAGAGAGTAAGAGCAGTAAATAACAAAAATTACTCTGATAGGATCCAGGGTTTTGGATTATACTATATGGCCTACAGAAATCTCAGAGCGGATCTCTGTTTTGTATACAGGGCAGTTCAAAATGAAGTACAGAACTATGGGAATCAATTGCCTAATAAAAAAGTCAACTTTGAGTAGGGAAACTAGACCCCATGATTGTCAGATACAAGGGGAACTTTGTAAGACTACAAAAAGGGGTAGATGATTCAGTCAGAGAGTTATAAGTATGTGGAATAGTCTTCCAGTGTTAGTTGTGGAAGCATCAGGTATGAGTACCTTTAAGTATCTGCTGGATGAACACTTAGGCGAAAAGAGATGGGAATATTTCCACTGACCAGTGGCAAGTTTAATATGGCCTCCCAGCCCATTGACTTGAAATCCATACCTATGAACCTATGAACCAGCATATGACTTTGCTGGTGAGTTGTATGTTCTCCCTGAGTTTATTCAATAACAGCCCATGGTCCACACTGGTTAACACTTAAGAGAGGTTGATAAGAATGAAAATCCTCTGCTGTCCCCTATCTCTTGTGCCGAGCAGGTTATTATGCACCTTGATCAATGTGGTCTCTAAGCTATGCTTTGACCTAAAACCAGACTATCAAAGGCAGTGAGGTGTGCCTCAAGCTGTAGTACAACCACCGTCTCAATAACCTTGCCTAAAAATGGCAGGTTAGAGACAGGTCGGTAATTCATAAACAAGTCCAAGTCCAAAAATGGCTTCTTCAATAGGGGATTCAGCAATGCATTTTTCAATTCATTTGAGAACATTCCCTCTGACAAGGAGCACCGGACAACCTCAGTGAACACCTGGTTAGGCTGCCCAGCACAACTCACTAGTAGACAGGACAAGCCTTGATCCATTTTGCAAAATGTTGGCCACAACTCTAAAATCACGTTACCCATCTCATCCATCATCATTTGCCTGAACTCTCCCCATGACCACTGAATGCTACTGTGTCTCATTGGCTCAAACTTGTTGGGCTATAACAGCCCACCTGGCAAGATCCCAGACCAACTAGAGGACTCCCTGGATGAAAAGAACTAAGCATACTTACATTTGACATATGAAATGGCTTTTATGGACACCAAACAGGTGGATGAAGAAGCCTGTCCACTGTTCAGAAAAACTGAGCAGATTGATTCCTTTCAACAGCAATCTCCCTGGACAGGAACCCTGCCTTCTCATGGTGATTGCCTTTTGATACTCTCCATAGTGAGTATTCAAAGCCAATCTGTTCTCCTGGGCCTTGGACCTCCTCCAACAATTCTCCAACCTCAGCCGCTTTGCTTTCATCTCCCTTTGCTCACCATCAATCCACAGAGCTTCATTCACTGAGTACATATGTGCAGTACAGTAGTACATGCTCATTCATATTCAGTCAGTGGCTGGCTATGGTGGTGAGAGGTGGGCTGTGTCACTTGCTGGCCTGACAGGGGTCAGGGGGTGGGAGTGAGGAGGTCGGCCACTGCCAGTTGGGGTGGAGGGCCACTACACCACCAGGGTAATGGGGACTTGTGCTTTCTTACATCACATATTGGGGACCTGTCGGGGTGGGTGCTGCGTGTACATTGCAAGGTGTTGGACTTTGTTATGATATTGGGGGAATGGGGAGCATGCCAGGGCCCTTAGGCGCTGAATTAAAATATCAGGGGTGTCAGGGGTCATGACAAAGTCCTGAGGAGCTGTATTGCAATATCAGGGGTCGAGGGCATGACAGAGCCCTGCAGGGCTGTATGGACAGGGATCGTAGCATGGGGGGGATGCACCCTTCAAAACCAAGGTTGCAGCTTGTGGCAAACCCTCCAGGTATACCCTTTGTTAGTATACGTGTGGGTTTGTTGCAAATCGCAGGACATAGCCGACAGGTACAGGGTCCTTGGCACAACTGCACCCCTCATATGCTGCAACTTGTGACATGCATAGGGATGCTTCTAGAATCAGACCCCATTATTTTAGCTATGTCCCATTTCAAAAGGGTTATTTGTTCAAGAATTGCTTTATTAAATGAATATTAGGTAAAGAGAGGGTAGGGTACCTTGCATCACCTCTCTTAGTCAATGAGTGTGAGTTAAACCTTCTGCCTACTGATGGGTTACAGTATGCGTTATAATCTAAATACTGTATGTATAGTTGAACAAGAGGGAGTCCACATCAAATCAGTACCACAGCACACGCCCACCAATCAAAATGTAATCATTTGGAGAGGTCCTCAACCAGACTCGGAGATGCAGCTGAACAGATTTCCAAGCTCCAGTTGGGATTTCTTTTTTCTCACCCATATTTTGTCACTCTTGTTTTTAGGCGAAATAAAATAAATGACACCTGTAATAGCAGAGACTTGAAATTTATGTATATTATTTTCAGTGGTACACCATGAAACATGAAAACTCACTTAATATTCCTTTTTTATTAGGGTAGTCATGCATTACATTTCCCATTTCATTTTACAATCTTCCTACTCATAATACTGAAGCTAACTTAATTGAAATGCAGTACTGCATTTGCTTTGGGGTCCTGCCATTACTCATTCTTTATAGATGGCTGGACTGAAGCATTGAGACGTAAAGGACTGACTCTCTCAAGGATCTCACAGGGAGTTAGTGTCTCCGGTTTGAAACAATAACATTGTATGTGTGTCAGGCAAAGCTTAATATTCTGTTTAGGATCCCTAAAATTCAGATGCAGTTCTCCAACTTAGTCTCAGTCTCAGCATCGGTATGGGATAATATTTCAAAGCTTATGTGCTATTTGTTTCCATAAGATAACTGAAGTGAAGTGTTCAGTGGTAGAAAGGGGCACTCATTTTATCCAGTAGTGATCTGGACAAACTATGGTGATGAATGACACTAAGCATGCATGCCTCAGCAGTTTTTACTGATCAGCATCTATAGCCAGCCTCTGTTCTATAATTATCAAGCATACTGTAAACTAATGGAACTGCATCATTTAAGAGATTATCGCATCATTCATCACATCCACATGGTGAGGACCTAAGGAATTATGAAAGAACAAAAAGCCAACCCCTGATATTGTGGTATCACCCCCCCCCCCCATTAATTATAGATCTGGTGATTGACTCAGGATTATACAGTATTTTAAATCACTACTTAGGCAGTGTATCTAAAATTACACACAATTAATGCACTATATTACAGACTCCATGCAGTTACCAGCTGTTATATCAAAATGTAAATGTGGCAATTGACAGGAATCAGGATTATTGTATTGCCCTATAATTCTAGAGAATGATCACTTGAAACTGAATAGGATAGGGGTTGGGACTGATATTCTACCTTTTATTATGGCTGCACAGTGTCAGAGCTATGCTGACATATCACTATCAGAAGAAGGGGTCTGGCTCAAATTCCAAACACAGCACAGCTGTGTTGCTGTGGCGGAGTGGAGTCAAAGCATAACTTTCTGCAAATCTGTCTGCATCTTCCCCATTCACTAAAATGTGTTTCCTTCTTATCCCCTCCCCCTTCCCAACACACTGTTTTTTTTGCTTGCATGGCTTGTTGGCTACAGTGCCTTTGTCCTTTCTGTCAGTAAAGTCTTTTCCTGCCTCCTCCTTGGTATATCCTCTGCTGTGTTTGTGCAAAGGAGAAAGAAGCCCTTCCCTATCCTGTCTCCTGTGCTCAGCTGCTGGCTCTCTCAGTCACTCTTTCTCTCTCATCCCCTGCTGTGCTGCTGCTCCCACTTGAGAGTCATTCACTCACCTTGCTCCTAGCCAAGTAGCTTGATAGCCAGTGCAGTAATCCAGCTTCTACTTACTCCACAGACAGGGTACATTAAACACCACGGAGCCTATACATGTTCAACATGAGTGACTGAGTGAATTGCAAGTTGGAGAAACAGCACAGAAGGGTATGAAAGAGGGAGACTGACTGAGAGAGCTGACAGCTGAGCACAGAAGATGAAATGGGGGGTTCATCAGAGTAAAAGTCTTTAATCAGTTTAGTGATCTTCACTGCTGTTCAGTACTTCTGAGAGCAGTAGTGCGAGATGGATCTCCTGTGACTGTGCTAATGTTGCTCCTTGTTCTTTTTACAGCCAGAAGTAGAGTTTAAATACTATCCAGAAGCACAGTTCATAATTCAGTATGAGGCACGTATGGACATTTTCATACATTAAAGTACTTAGAGTGCAACTATGTATCTGCGGTGTTTTTGCAATATTTTTTGGTGAAACCATCAAAGTTTTCAAAGCAGCTGATAGATTGTTGGAAAGTCCATGTGCATCAGTGCAGCTATAAAGTGCTTCCATAGAGTGCACACAGAACAGTGTATATCCTGCTGATATGCAAAATCGCAAGTTTTAAAGTATCATGAAAATGTGCAATTGGACCAGGGCGTGCTGAAATCAAAACATACATTAGTAGTTGAAAAAGAGGCTGTTTTCTCCAATGGAGCTTTTAAGCATTAGGCCAATAGAAAACTGCATTATGTATCTTGTAGTATTTCAGTTTTTAAATAACTATATGCGATTCCATGGCACAGGACTTGTTGTCTTTTGACTAAACCAAAGGAGCTACATAGCATTATAGCCTTAGAGATGTTTTGGAATCACAGCTGTACCTACAAGGGAACTCACAGCCAGTATGCAATGATTTTTCACTGTACTGTGTTTGCCTTTTTGGGTTTGTTTCCATCTTCTTTCTTACTGTTTAAATGGCTGATTGTCATTCATGTACTGTTTCCATTTAAATGCAAGCCGCAATATTGTACTCTATTTGTGACTTTTTTATGTGGGGGGGGGTTAGCCTCGTCTTGCAGGTACAACTCTCACCCACATATAGATATTTTAGCAGGGTATTTCATTTCATAGAATGACCCTGTTGCCCATTTAAACAGCTCTTTTCCATCTGTGCACCCATGAGCTACATGTAATTTGAGTTCTTGGAGCACTGTGTGTCACTCAGCCAACTGGCACAACTGTTAATAAAAGCTTTATGCAGCAACCTGCCTTCCAGCCATGATCAGCTGCTACCACATTGAACTATTTTAGCAAACACTTATCTGCATAAGTATTTCAATTAGCAACTAGTTACAGTCCTAAATGCATTTTCCTTACCCTATTAAATTGCGTTACCAACCACTCCAAATCAAGTCTTACTTTGTCCAGACGTTGAAGCCAATAACATATACAGTAGTTGTTCTTATGTTTAAAAGCTGCAGTACTACAAGCTACATAATCTCTATTGGCCTAATATTCAAATTCTGCAGCGAAGCAAGAGAATCTTTTCCTACTAGTAAAATCCATTTTGATTTCAGCAGGCCCAGACCAGCTGTACGTTTTCATGATACATTAAACTTAGCATTTTTACACATCGTTCAGCAGGATTTCACTGTTTTTGTCTGCACTATATGGAAGCACTATATACCTGCACTGACATACATGCATTTTCCAACAATCTGTTAGCTACTTTGAAAACTATGACAGTTTGACCAATGAAAAAAATGTTGTTGTCACAATGGTGATAGTCAGTGTATTTTGCTGGGAACACCACATCACTCCTAAAGACAATAACAATATTTTTGACTTCACTGACAAAATTGTCATTTACATCTGGATTTTCCACAGTAGTGTAGGAAAGGTAGATGTGTACTGTATATAGTTACAGCATACATGCATCTCAAGATATTGTATTGCGAGGTGTATTTGTGGAGTGAATAACCCCCTTATTCTCTAGAATGTTTATTAGTGTAAACAACTTTTTAATGTGGTTTGTTCATTTACATTTTTTTTTGTTTGTTTTTTATTAAAGTATTCTTTAATGAAGGTTCAGGTTCTGCTGTGATCAGTATATTGATCCAAAACATGTCCATCTCAGAGGAGCACATAGTTTAGTTCTTATTGACCTTCCTCTTGTTTCTCTGTTTGGATGTATATCATAGAGCTGCAATGTAATGGAACAAATGTTTTACCAAACATCCTGGTGTAATATTTTTATGGCTGCAAAAGTGTTTTCTTCTTCTCCCCCCCCCGACAGATTATTTTCTTGCTCATGAAGTTCTCAAGAATGGAGCGCCCTGGGCCACACCAGTAGCAGGGGAGAGAAGAAATTGCCACAATGGCAGAGTGGTGACTCAGGTGGTGGCACCCATGAAGGGGCAAGTTTCGGCCCCCCAGGAACTCAAACTGTGGCAGCCCATGCAGCGGCACCCATGAAGGGGTAGGCTTTAATCCACAGGAACTCAAACTGTACAAGAACAGATTTATGCATGGAACTTATTTTTTATCGAACACAAGTCCCATTACAAATTGTTGAACTTAGTGTAGCTGTCCCAGTAGCCTGACTCAGCTTGCATTTTAAATAAATGTTTATTGCAACTATTTGCAGACCTTTGCCACAGTTAACGGCTCAGCATTGAAGTTTATCACCGTTCAGTGCTGAGTTTGTCACTCGAGGTGTACCTTGGCCTTTAGTCATCATGTTGGGCTTCATTCCTGAGCTAATCGATTATCTGAAAAGGAAAATCTCATTTGAAGAATTCAAGAACTGCAGAGAAGAGAAGAAAGTCAGAGAGAGGGTGAGTGTGGGGATTTCATTACCAATTCACAAATCTTTATTTGCAAAATGATGGGAAGTAATGTGTAAAGCAGACCGCAGCCTTACTAAATCAAAAAAAGTCTCCATCTCCATGAAAGAATACTTGTTGGTTTGCACTAAGCTTGCAGGTGGCAAACTGAATAATTGTCCAAGCTATTTCAGTGGACTATGACATTTCAGGCTCTCTGCATGCTTCATTACAAGTGTGTGAAATCTGTTCCCAGAACCTCACAGAAACATAGAAGGTGACAGCAGATAAGGATTGTGTGGCCCATCTAGTCTGCCCCTTTTCCCTACCTGATGCAATACTGCAGACCCTAGTTGATCTATGGCTTATGCTCTCTTCCCTACTGCAAGAGTACTCTTATGTCTATCCCATGCATTCTTGAATTCCTTTACCGTTTTTGCCCCTACCACCTCCACATGGAGGCTGTTCCAAGCATCCACTACTCTTTCTGTGAAAAAGCAGTTCCTCATGTTACCTCTTAGCCTAACCCCCTCTAGCCTCATATCATCCCCCCTTGTACTTGTCCACCTTCTTTTCTGAAATATTCTAGCCTCCTGTACATTGTTTATACCCCTAAGGTACTTGAATGTCTCTATCATATCCCCCCTCCTCCAGGGAATATATATTGAGGTCCTCTAGTCTGTCCTCATATGACTTTTGGTGTCGTCCTTGTAGCATTTTTGTTGCCCTTCTCTGGACTGCTTCTATTTTGTTTATGTCCTTCTGAGATGGGGCCTCCAAAACTGGACACAGTACTCCAGATAAGGTCTCACTAGTGATCTATACAGTGGCATAACCACTTCCTTTTTTTTGCTGGTGATTCCTTTCCCTATACACCCTAGCATCCCACCAGCTCTCCCTACAGCCTTCTCACATTGTTTAGTTACCTTTAGGTGATCAGATATGATTACCCCAGGTCCCATTCTTGATTGGTGGCCATCAGTATCTCTCCCCCTCTTGTACTCCTCCCTTGGATTTTTGTGCTCCAAATGAACGATTTTGAACTTCTTTGCACTGAATCCTAGTTGCCACACACTCAACCACTCCTCAAGCATGTTTAGGTCCTGTCTCATTTTTTCCACACACCCTCCTCTGGAGTGTCAACCCAGTTATAGATCATAGTGTCATCTGCAAAGAGGCATACCTTCCCCTCCGGCCCCTCTGCAATGTCACTTATGAAGACATTAAAGAGGACCGGCCCTAGCACTTATCCCTGTGACACCTCACTGGTCACGCCCCTCTCCTTGGATTGAACATCATTTACCACCATTCTCTGTGTCCTGTCACTCAACCATTTTCTGATCCAGTTTACCACCTTGGGGCCCACTCCCAGGCTGCCCAACTTATTTATCAGCCTCCTATGTGAGATGGTGTTGAAAGCCTTGCTGAAATCTAGGTAGGCCACGTTCACCTCATGATAACTGATACTGGCCTAAGAGCAGCAGTACATTAGCAGAGACTAAGTTTTATAGCCTCTTTGTGTGAACATAGAAACATAGAGGTTGACAGCAGATAAGTACCGCAAGGCCCATCCGGTCTGTCCATTTCTTTTTCTACCCTATAAATGTGCCGTTGGCCTTTGCTCTGTCAGTGGCCTATCGATTCATACTCATCTGTATTGCTTCCTTATGCTTATCCCATGCCTGTTTGAAGCCCTGCACTGTATTCATAGCCACCACTTCATGAGGTAGGCCGTTCCATGCATCAACCACTCTTTCTGTGAAAAAGAATTTCCTCACATACCCCCTTGATTGGCCTCCCTCTAGTCTCATGCTGTGTCCTCTTGTCCTGCTATTTTTCTTATATTTAAACATTTTAGACTCTTTCACCTTGTTAATGCCCTTAAGGTGTTTGAATGTTTCGATCAATATATAGACTGTTACAATCATGCTGTCAGCATACTAGCAGGATGGAAGCTGTGAGAAGTGTAAGCGGTACATCAGCAGAGCCTTATTATTAAAATTGTTCTGAGCACTGATCATCTAATTACATTATCCCTTATCAAATTAATGCATTAGAAGCAGTTTGAGCTCTGACCAGAGTGTGTTCCTTCTCAGATGTAGTGAGGTCAGATTTTGACAGATTTATAACTTGTAATTTGGCACTCTCCTATCCTCCTGTGAGTATTGAGGTTCTGGTGGGTGTACCTCTGCCTCATTTGCAGCTCCTTGTTTTTTCTTTTGTGTTTTTCTCCTTGGTCTTTTCCTCCTCTTCCTTTCCCCAATAAACAAACTTTTCTTTATGTACTTTCTTTTGGGCATATATAACTAGATTCTTGTTCTGCTTCAGTTTCTGTTCTAGCATTTCTCTGTGCTGATTTTGTATTTTTCCTTCGACAGTTGTTGCTCCTTGACAGTTCTCTCAACCTTCCATGGCTGTGTGATATCTTTGATTTACCCCAGTTAAATACTCTGTTCAGATCATAGTCTTCTTGATCATGTGTTCATTTTGCCTGTTTTCTTCAATGAGTTCTTTTTCATGATTATTATTTTTTTTCTGCAGCTCTTTATCTTATACCCCAAACTCATTATTTTTCTTATAATTTAACTGTTCTTTGCTCATTTCTTCTATTTCTGGTGTTAACTCTACATGCGTTTATATGTCTTCTTTTATTATGAGTTAGGCAAATCTTGCTGCACAGCCTTCTGTCACCTCAATCCAGCTGTCCATTTCTGAACATTTCAAATCCATGTGAGGGTAATTTTAATATTCTTATTCCTCTTGGAATGTATCCCTTCAGTAGATAGCATTCCAATGTTGTTATACTGCACATTATGTTTAATTCTGAAATTCAGTCTTTCTAAATTCAAGAAGCAGGATTTAATATCCTCAGCAGTGCTTGTACTTGTGTTATTACTGCTCATTTCAGGTATTTCCCCAGTAAGCTTCGCTTTACCTTTCTAACTTTTTTATCTCTCTCATTCACAAAACAGAAGTGAGTATTTTCAGCTGAGCTGTAATTCCTCATTTAGACTAGCTGCACCATTCATGCTTGGAAACACCCATGATCTGTGCTGCTTGCTGAATCATGTGTCCAGCTAAATATTAACTTGTAAGTGTGCTGATTCAGTGCAAACAAGGAGACTCAGTGAATGACTGCAGTCTATCTACCTCAATGAGCTGCCTCAGATTTGTCTGCTAAATACAATAGTTTTCATTAGAGTGATCTGAAAGTCACACACTTACTTGCACTGTTTAGATTGTCCTGACAGATTAGCAGGAAGGACAGTAAATTATGTTTTTGCAAGATTTATACCCAAAATGCTGTCAAGGTTATGGTGGCTAAGAACAGCTGGACAACTACAGCCACACAGTTACCTAACACTCACAGTAAGAGTTTCTGCTTCAGTAGATTGGGGGATGCTGGCTCCAGGGGTGGCTAGCCTCAGCTTTGGCAACTGGATTCAGAAAGAAGAACTGCATTCACTGGATGCTAAGTTGAACACTTTATTTTAAAGGTTTTTGTTTAAATATTCTAGATGTACAGTGCCTTCAGAAAGTATTCACCCCCCTTGGATTTTGTCACATTTTGTGGTGTTGCAAACTCAAATTAAAATACATTTATATGGGATTTTTTTGTCACGTATCTACACAAATTACTCTATAATGTCAAACTGGAATGAAAGTTCTGGAATTTTTTGTACATGTAATTTAAAATAAAAACCTGTCTTGATTTGATAAGTATTCACCCCCTTTGCTATGACACTCCAAATTGAGCTCAGGTGCATCCAATTTCCTTGTGAGATGACTCTAAAACTTGAATGGAGTCCACCTGTGGTCAGTTCAAATGGTTGACATGATTTCAGAGGAAACACACCTGTCTATATAAGGTCCCACTGTTGACAGCACATGTCAGAGCAGAAACTCTACCATGATAACCAAGGAGCTGTCCGTAGAACTCCGTGATAGAATTGTAAGGAGGCATAGATCTGGGCAGGGGTATAAAAACATTTCTAGGGTGTTGAAAGTTCCCAGAAGCACAGTCAAGTCCATCATTAGGAAATGGAAAGATTATGGAACCACCCAGACTCTTCCTAGAGCAGGCCGTCCTCCCAAACTGAGCAACCAGGCAAGAAGGACCTTGATCAGGGAAGTGACCAAGAACCCAATGGCCACCCTGACAGAACTACAGAGTTCCATGGTTGAGATGAGAGAACCTGTCCAGAGGACAACAATCTCTGCAGCACTTCACAGATGTAACCTCTATGGGAGAGTGGCTAGATGGAAGCCACTCCTGAGAAAAAAAACATATAATAGCATGCCAGGAGTTTGCAAGAAGACATGTGGCAGACTCTGAGACCATGTGGAAAAAGGTACTCTGGTCTGATGAAACAAAAATTGAACTTTTTGGCCTGAATGCAAAGCGCTATGCCTGGCGCAAACCAAACACAGCTCATCACCCGTGTAACACCATCCCTACCATGAAGCATGGTGGTGGCAGCATCATGTTATGGGGATGCTTTTCAGTGGCAGGGACTGGGGCACTTGTCAGGATAGAGGGAACAGTGAATGGAGCCAAATACAGGCACATCCTTGAGGTGAACCTGCATCAGTCTGCAATAGACCTTGGACTGGGGTGCAGATTTACATTCCAACAGGACAACAACCCCAAGCATACAGCCAAAGCAACACTGGAGTGGGTTCAGAACAAGAAGATGAATGTCCTTGAGTGGCCCAGCCAAAGCCCAGACTTGAATCCCATTGAGAATCTGTGGAAAGACTTAAAGATTGTGGTTCACTGACGCTCCCCATCCAACTTGACAGAGCTTGAGCAAATCTGCAAGGAAGAATGGGCCGAAATCCCCAAATCCAGATGTGCAAAGCTGATACAGACATACCCAAGAAGACTCAAAGCTGTAATTGCTGCTAAAGGTGCTTCTACAAAGTATTGACTGGGGTGAATACTTAAGTAAACAAGATATTTCAGTTTTAATGTTTCATAAATTGTTGTTACAACAATAAAAATATTTTTGCCTCTTTAAATTGTTGAGTATGTTGTGTGAATCAAGGGGGAAAAATAATTTCAATGCATTAAAAATTCTGGTAGCAAAACAACAAAATGTGACAAACTCCAACGGGGTGAATACTTTCTGAAGGCACTGTAATGTGTGTCAGTATGCAGTTTGTGACAAAAGATTTAAAGGAAGTGGTAAAACTGGAGGAAAAGTGAATGACTTCATAACTTGCAAAACAAATTTTATTTTACACCTCTTGTGGTGCCCATGTGGGCTATTCTATGTTGGACATACAGTCAGCAACCTGAAAAATGTATGAAAAACAGTCAGTGTAAACTAGACACTCCAATTAACTGGCACTTTTTTGAGTTTTATAATTCTAGCCCTAAAGAACTAAAATTTAGGGGCAACGAGATAGTCAAATCACCCAGGGTGAGGGCTATAGACTTTAACTGTTCCTACAGAGGGAAACCTACTGGACTCATAGACTCAAAAATATGAAATCATTGTGTCTCAATGATATTATGGACCTCAGACCTTTTCTTTAAATGGAATAATAGTATTTGGTGAGCTCTTGGGAGATTGTTGTACAAAAACATTTGATCACTTTCATGTATACGCCTTTGAAGTATAATTAATGTTGTTTATATTTATTGTGACCTAACATCTTTTTTATTACTTCTTTACAGATCAAACTGAGAGACTTTCTAACTGTTTTACTGCTTCCAGTCTCAGAATACATCCAACTATGGTGATCCAGGGTCAGGAAGTATCAAAACATAAAATGTTTATGGATAACAGGATGCTACATACAGGTTCCCCTCTACCTGTAACCCTTGAAATCTCTCTTATCCTTTTTACCTGAACTGATCAAGATGTTGATTAATGTGAATATCTTGGATTAGTATTAGTTAGTCATAATGATTATGGGCATGTCCATACTAAATGGGTGCATTTCCATCACATGCACTTTAACACTCAGTAACTCTGCAAAGAGTGTTTAAATATATTTAAAAACTGCATTGCTGTCTACTACAGAAGTTAGTGGGATAACATAAACAACTTCAGCCACCTAATACTTATGAAAAAATGTTTTTTTTAAAAACTTACAGATTTGTCCCCTGGTTTTTGCATTGGCTAGGTGGGACATTTCAAGACACCACATGTTGTATGCTTTCTTCTACCTACCAAAATGCTGTGCTGAAAAAATAAGTCTCCCTATGCATTTTACGTAAAGAGCCCTGTAACATCACCACGTGTGTGTGCCTTTATATATTTTTATTTTTTTCCAGAATGAGTTAAAAAGTGACAATCTCGTATGTAACCTTCTCTGTCCCCCTAGGTTACATACGGGATTGACTGGTATAAACGTGAAACTGTGCAAGAATCGGGGCACTGGATGCAAGGAACTGAAGGAGGCTCAGTTAGTTTGCTGTTCTGGCTGAAAAAGCATTTCAAAACTGTAGAGAAGCTCTAGCTGCCTTTAAAAGTAGAACCGGGCTATCTATCTCTGTCCCACCCCTATCTACGTATGTAACAGCTGTTTACCATGCCTGAGGAGTGTGACTTTTTTTCACGGTGCCATTGGCTTATTTCTAGCCAATCATAACACCAGATTAAGTGCTTTAAACTTTGCATTGCCTGCGGATCAGTCAATTTTCTTCCCAAACACCAAATGAGAACATTCTCTGTCTCCTCCAAACTTGCTGCTATAAACATGTGACTGTGTTAACAAACAGGAATGTGGAAACTGGTCAGAAATGTAAGCAGACATGAATGGGGCTCCATAGCAGTGAAATAATGATTTTCTATACTGTCTGCTATAAATCTGACTGCATTTTGTTGCTGGCTTTGAAATGGGCTATGCTGTGCACAGATTGGCATTCAGTAAGGTCTCTGGGGACAGAGAAAAGGTCAATCTTGTTTGTAACAAGGGACAGAGATACTACATTTGTCCCTGTTACAACATGATTCAGCTTGTGGACATGGTCAATTATGTTAAATAAAGTTTGAATTGATAATGTATTTTACTGGGGTTCATGACTGCTGTTTAAATATATATATTTATGTCTGAAAATGGCAAGTATTTGACATATTGTTCAAGGTTATCTGTTTTGTGGTTCTAATAACTGCCTTCTGTGTGCAGACATGCTTTTGAATTTCATAGTTTTGCAATGTGCTAAACAGGTGTGTAAGGCTGTGTAATTCATTGTGGATTTCTGACTTTTGCAGGCTTCCAAACATCTTTTTTTAATGGTCTTATGTTACTGTCCTGATTGTAACAGGGACAGAGGTAGCATGCTAATGTTTGTAACGGGGACCTCCTAAAAATCTCTGTCCCAGTTACAGTCAAGACTTTTGGTGAAACTTATTTTGTAATTATGATTATTAAGAGATTTAATGAGATTTTTGTTTGCTTTTAGTGTGCATTTGTTTAGGGGGTGTAACAAATTATTTTTTTGTTTTAAAATGGCATTTCACATGCTTTAGGGGAAGGGGCTGCCAGCTCATCTGAAAGTAAATTATTTCTGGAATGTTTGCTGCAAAGGTTGGGATTAAAATATAAAAGTAGTGGGTGCTGTAGTCATTTACTGATGCATTTTAAGTGAAAAAATCATGGAATCCAAAACAGTATTTTCAAAAGTTGTCCTAACAGCCCACAACCAAGTTCAATCATGTTTGTAACAGGGACCTCAGGAAACCAGCGGTCCCCGTTATAAACAAGACTTCTGGTGGTGCCTTATTTTTCGTTGTTATTATTAAGAGATGTTACATGCTTTTTGGTTTGATTTGAGTGAGCATTTGCTTGGGGATGTAACAAAGAATTTTTATTTTAAAATAGCCACTCACATGCTTTGGGGGGCAGTGGCTGCCAGCTCATCCAAAAGTAAACTAGAAATGGAATGTTTACTGCAAAGTTTGAGATTAAAATATAAAAGTATTGGGTGCTGTAGTAATTTACTGATGCATTTAAAGTGAAAAAAGCCTGGAATTTGTTTTAGCATTTTCAAAAGTTGTCCTAACAGCCCGCAACCATGTTCAGTCATGTTTATAACATGGATCTCAGGAAACCAGTGGTCCCTGATACAAATGGATGGGACTTCTATTGGTAAGTTATTTTTTAATTGTGATTATTAAGATATTCTACAAGACTTGTTTGTTTTGACTGAGCATTTGTTTGGGGGATGCAACAAAGGACTTTTGTTTCAAAATAGTCACCTACATGCTTTGGAGGAGGGGGGCTGGCAGCTGATCTGAAAAAAAAATTAGAAATGGAATGTTTCCTGCAAAGTCCGAGATTAAAAACAATAGACATATTGGGTGCTGTAGTAATTTCCTACTAAATTTAAAATGGACCAATGCCAATGACAATATTTGAGAACAAAAACATTTTGCAACTAAAGACCCTTGTACGTTATAAAAATAAAGACTGCAGTGGTAATTTGCTCCTTGGAAGCACAATGGCACCAGTTAAATTTACAAAATGGTTCTGGCCAAAGTATGGCTAATAGGGCAGTGGGGAGGTAGACAGTTGCCACCAGGTACCCTTGGGACTGCTGACAAGATATGGACAGGGATGGGACTGACCATAAGTCCCCTGGTACAGCTGATAGGGCTAGAGAATTTTAGTAGTGTGCCACTAGGACCCTTGAGACTGCTGACAGAGATGGGATTGACCTTACATTCCATGGGGCCTATAGGGAGGGCAGTGGGATTGTCCTTGGATCCCATGGGACTTCAGATTTGATAGAGCATGCAAACAGGCACCAGGGACTGGGGAGAGGGTTGGGACTAACCTCTAATGCCAGGGGGCTGATGAGGAGGGGGGTGGAATTGACCTTGGGTACCAATGGACTGCTGATAGGTCTGGAGAGTTTTAGGAGTGTACCAGCAGCCTCCAGGACTGGGAGGGGGATGGGACTAACCTTAAATCCCAGGGGGCTGATGGTGAGGGGGTGGAACTGACCTTGGGTACCATGGGTCTGCTGATGGGGCTGGAGAGTTTTAGGCATGAACCACCAGGCCCCAGGGACTGGGGAGGGGGATGATAATGATCTTTCATACCAGGGGGGCTGATTTGGAGGAGGTGGGACTTACCTTGGGCTTCATGGGACAGTGGATTTGTTGAAGTGTGCCACCAGGTCCCAGGGCCTGGGGAGGGGGGTGAGATTGGCCTTACATGCCAGAAGGATGATTTGAAGGAGGGTGGGACTTACCTTGGGCTTCATGGGACAGTGGATTTGTTGAAGTGTGCCACCAGGTCCCAGGGCCTGGGGAAGGGGGTGAGATTGGCCTTACATGCCAGAAGGATGATTTGAAGGAGGGTGGGACTTACCTTGGGCTCCATGGTAGTGGATTTGTTGAAGAGTGCCACCAGGCCCCAGGGACTGGGGAGTGGGATGACACTGATCTTTCATACCAGGGGGCTGATTTGGAGGAGGTGGGACTTACCTTTGGCTTCATGGGGCAGTGGATTTGTTGAAGTGTGCCACCAGGCCCCAGGGCCTGGGGAAGGGGGTGAGACTGGCCTTACATGCCGGGAGGATGATTTGAAGGAGGGTGGGACTTACCTTGGGCTCCATGGTAGTGGATTTGTTGAAGTGTCCCACCAGGCCCCAGGGACTGGGGAGTGGGATGGGACTGACCTCATGTGCAAGGGGGCTGATGGGGAGGAGTGGGACTGACCTTCAGTTCCATGGGACTGTAGGTTTGTCAGAGTGTGCCATTAGGGCCCCTGAGACTGGGAGGGATGGGATAGACCTCACATGCCTGGGGATGATGGGGATGTGGGACTGCCCTTTGTCCAATGGGACTGAGGATTTTCTGGAGTGTGCCACCAGGCCCAAGGGACTTGGGGGGATGGGACTAACCTCTGTGCCAGGGGGCTCATGGGGATGGGGGTGGGACTGACCTTGGGTCACATGGGACTGCTTACAGGGCTGGAAAATTTAGGTGTTCACCACCAGACCCTAGGAACTGCAAAGGGGCTGGAGCTGAACTCATGGGCCATGGCAACTGATGGGGGGGGTGGGACTGACCTTGGATACTATGGGACTGCTGACAGGGCTAGAGAGTTTTAGGAGTGTGCCAAAAAGACCCCAGGGACTGGGAGGGGGATGGTACTGACCTTACATGCCAGGGGCTAATGGGGAGGAGAATGGACCTTACCGTGGGTTCCATGGGACTGTGGATTTGTTGGAGTGTGTTGCAAGGCTCCAGGGACATAGGAGAAGAATGGGACTGAATTCATGTTCCAGGGGTCTAATGAGGAAAAGCCGGGACTGATTCTGGGTTCCATGGGACTGCAGATTTGTTGCAGTGTTGCACCAGGCCCCATGGACTGGGGATGTGGATGGGACTTACCTCATGTGACAGGGGATTGATAGGGAGGGTTTGGAACTGCCCTTGGATCCCACAGGACTGCAACAGGGCTGAAGAATTTTAGGAGTCTGCCACCAGGCCATGGGGAGATAGATGGGATTGACCTCACATGCCAGAGGGCTGATGGGGAGGGGGTGTTACTGACCTTGAGTCCCATGGGACTGCTTACATGGCTGGAGCATTTTAGGAGTGTGCCACAAGGCTCCAGGGACTGGGGAGGGAAATGGGACTGACCTCACATACCACAGGGCTGATGTGGAGGGGGGTGGGACTGATCTTGGTTCAGGGAGCTACTGACAGGGTTGCAGAATTGAAGAATGGTCTACCAAGCCCAAGGGACTGCTGACATGGATCTGGAGGGGGATGGGAATAGTGCCTCTATTTTGCTTGCAATCCTGTTGGTGTCTGGGCATGCCTCCCTTTTGTTTGCAATTCTGTGGGTGTCCATGCTTACCTCCATTTTGTTAACAAGCCAGTTGCTGCAGTCATGTGTGTCTCCATTTGGTTTGCAAGCCGATGGGTGTCCATGTGTGCCTCCATTTTGTTTGCAATCCAGTGCTTGTGTCCGTGCCTGCCTACATTTTGTTTGCAATTCAGTGATTGTGTCTGTGTCTGCCTCCATTTTGTTTCCAATCTAGTGGGTTGCCCACATTATCATCTGTTCTCATCTGGTGGATTCAGTTATGTCATTACCTGGGGTTTGCCAAGTCCCTGGTCAATCTTTCATGGGGCCCTGGTGGGTGTGCAACTGGCGTACTGCACACAGTAGCTTGACTTGAGTTAATGGATCAGTGCCAGGATTCTCATCTGGTGGATTTAGTTACGCCATCACCTGGGGTCTGCCAGGTCCCTGATCAATCTTCATGGGGCCCTGGTGGGTATGCAGTCTGTGTACTGCACTCACCTGCTAGACTGAGTCACTGTAGGCAAGCACCCATGTTCTGCTCTAATGGATTCAATTACACTGTCACCTGGGGTGTGCCAGGTCCCTGGTCAATCTCTCATGGGGTGCTGGTGTGTTTGCAAGTGGTGTACTGCGCACACTGGCTTGAGTGAGTCACTGTCTGGTGGATTCAGTTATGCTGTCACATGGGGTCTGCCAGATGTACATATGTACATTTGTTGGAGGTATTAGGTCTGTAATAAGCAATGTATGTAATGTGTATATTGTGGTGTTATAGTTAGGGTTTTAGTTAATTTTACTTGGTGTGTCTGGTATTTCTAGTTAGTATAGTGAATTTGTTGTATTATGAGCTTCCTTTGTGGTGATGGTATGCAACCGTAGAACTTTTATGATGATTGAGTCATAACTTTAGACATTAAACATAAAGTGGAAAAGAATAAAAGACTCCAGTTGCCTGATTTTCTTTTTTCCACAATGTTTTCTGGGACTGCTTAAAGTTTTTGAATTTTTCTCTGTCCTGTTACATACGTTAATGAAACACTTTTTCACAGATTTTTAGAGTTAAATTTTTAAAGTGATCAAAAAAAGTTTTAAATATCATCTACTCTTATCCCCAGTTATGTACACATGCATTTTAATCTGTGATTACCCAAGAAATGTTGGTGAGGGAAAACTTAGAAATTACTTTGCCCCGTAATTCTCTTCCACGTGTTAGATTGATGGTTATCACATTCTTTTGCATGCAAATATTTTGGTGTTGCTTAGTGAATTAACTAAACAAGTTAAAGTACTGCAAATTCATGCAGAGATTCAAAAATATTTATACATAACTTTTTTTCTAGTTAACATATTCTCTGTCCCTGTTACGTACATTACCTGGTTACTATTTCCAAACATTAGGGACTGTACTCAGAAAACCACAAGTTATATTATCTTCCTGTTTACACTTTTAGTAAAGGACATTAAGGGTAAAGTATTGATAGTGAAAGAAGAAAGAAATGACAACATTTATTTTTCCACAGTCATGTCCCACATATGTCCCCCATTACTGTGGACAGACCCTTATGTATCATAAAAAGTATCCTAGATTTTCTTCCATATGAACACTGTATTAACACTATATTTTGGTTACTGTGTTTTACTATGAATTAGGTGCCAGTGGTAGACTGATTATGATGGATCACTGATGTGTTAGACACTGACTGTAAAATACTTTCAGTCTTATTAAAGCAAAATTAGTAACCATCTTAGCTAATGGTTGATCACATGCCAACAAGCTAGTGATCACAATGTAATTTCATTACTGAGCACCTTTTCCTACTAGCCGCATTACTGATAAAGACATATCTGAAAATGTTGTTTATCCTTTACAGCAACTAGCCATGTGCATACAAATCATTATAAATATTGGATTTATAGGCATACACCTATTATGTGATCACTAGCCACTTGGGCTAATAAATTAGCTAACTAATCCTAAGGGTGTGAACTTTGCTATAGTATATACATAATTCTTGAACAAATATTTTGTAGTGACTAATGTCTGCTGCTTTTGGTGCCTTTCCATGTTTTTTTTTTTTTTTTGATAAAATTAATCTGTTTATGAAACATGCACTTTTGATAGAGGAGTTATGGTAATTTATACATGTTTGCACTTTTGTGGGTACTTAAGGAAGGCTCCCACTAACAGACTCTGGCCCTTAGTGCCTTGCATGCCATGCCCAAAAGGACTTATTTGCATCATAGAACTAAAAATGGCCCATAGAAGCCCTAGTGCTATGCCATTAGAGCTGTGAATCATTATTGGGCTCCTATGAGCCATGTTTAGCCCTGAGCTGTGGCAACACATCACACATTCACTATGCACTGCACACCCACAGCCCCCTATTCTGACAGTTAATGCACTCCTGTCAGGGTGTGCTAACTGTCTGAATATTGTTCATATCTGTGCTATGGCTAAGTGCCACTCAGTGTTCCTGTTTTTGTGGTAAGAGTGGATGGCTCTGAATATAGTGGCTGTGGTGTTTTGAAACATGAGGCTGCATGCCATAGTGGCATCCTTAATATCGCTGTGCATGTGCCTGACCTGCACAAGTAGAACAGCTTCTTGGTTTATCAGTTCAGGCAAGCAGGTATCAGGCTGGGACAGAGCAGCATGGAGCATGATGCAGAACTGCATGTGATGTGTTTACTTGTGTGTTCTTGTAGCATAATTGAGTCAGTGCTCTGTGCAGAAGTACTGAGGAACTATTCATTGTGCGGTTGTGCCACTCTGCCACATGAAATCCCTATTCATCCTTTTCTTGACAAGAAGACATTTGGTGTTCATCTTGCCTGCCACTCAAACTGTGTGCTTTGCTACAACTTGATACATTGTGAAAAAATAGACTGTATTTTACTACAGCTCAGGGGAGTCCATCCATAATCTTTTTGACCTACTTGTGCTGTCAGTAGCACAGCACAGCCATAAATGTGAGTCTCTTTCAACTCTCACAAGTAATATAGCACCCCCCCTAAAAAAACAGTACTTCTTTTAAAAGCATTAGTTTCATTTTTGGGCTATGTGGCAAAACATTTCATCTTTCATTCTCTCTCTCATTATTGTATTTTGACTGCCAGTGAGTGCATTGTAAGATTGTTTCTCAATGGTGCAAATGATTGTGTTATTCTAAACAACTGAAAGTTCATTATTCTCCAGAGACAACATGTCAAAAAGAAAGTGTAGTTTTAATTCAGCTCTTCAAGAAGAATTTTCTTTTCTGAAGTCAAAGGACAGAAATGGGTTTGAGAACTACTGTTCTTTATGCCACTCAGACTTTTCAGGTACTCACTGGGGCTGCTCAGATATTATGGACCATTCACAAACAAAGACGTACAACACATGAATCTCCGCAACATCAAGCTCCTTAGTAGCAATCTTCTTTTCCAGATGAGATCCAGGTCCATGGGAACTTAACACAGCCACAACTGAAGCACTTTTACCTATCATATTCTATGGCATAATCCAAATTTCCAGTCCTTGGATGGCATGTCACAGTTAATTAAGAAGAATTTTGCTACAAAGTTCCTACTGCTCATAGAACAACTGAAGCAATTCTGATGAATGCTCTTTCTACTTATATGATGGAACTCAATGATCTCAAAGTTTCCATGTTTCTTGCTGTGTGGATGGATGCATCAAACCACAATAGTATTAAACTTATCCCAATTGTAGTGCAATATTTTTCTTTTTCTTCTACTTCTTCTTCTCTTAGAACACAATTCTTAATTTTGCTTCAGTGGGTGGAGAAATTTCTGCTATACTGATTGATCTTGTCATGTCTTTCAAGGATGAACATGGCCTGTCACAAAAAATGATTGCATTTTGTGCTGACAATACTAATACAAACTTTGAAGGGGCTGATCTCAAAGGGCAAAACAATTTTTTCAAGAAAATCAAAGGCAGGCTTCCAAAAGAATGTTTTGGTGTTGGTTGTGAAGCTCACATTGTGCACAACTGTTCGAAAGCTGCCTGTGACTGCTTACCTGTGGACACCGAATATATTGTTAACAAAATATTCAGCTACTTTCACATCTACACTGTTAGATTAGAATATCTGAAAGAATTCTGCGAATTTGTTAATGTAGAATTTCATTATCTCCTTGGCAGTGGTAATACCCAGTGGCTGTCATGTTTACCTGCAGTTGAAAGAATACTGGCTCTCTTTGATGCTTTCAAGTCCTTTTTATGTTGACTCGTGCTTGCAATAGTAGCAGATTTGGAGGAGTGGTCACTGTGGACGAATGCAGGGCACACATTAGTAGGTGCATCCCTCATTCCCCAATTAGGTAGCTGCAGGCACTGACACCAGCAACAGGTAAGGTGGCCACCAGATCAAAGAAAAGATCTGCAGCAATGAGAGTCAAGCTTGTCATGCAGCTGCAACTTCTGACATGCCTTTGCTGGTGAAGCAAACATGGCAGCACTGACTGCCGCCACCGCCTGCCGCAATGCCGAAGTTCGTGGGGTGCCCAACCCCCTGTCGGCATGCCCTAACCCATTTCATGTACTGATGGGGAGACCACTCCTCATCAACAGAATGCCCCCCTCATTTGTTGTGTGCTGAGGGGGTGCAAAATCTCCCTTGGCACTTGTCCCCCTCTTCAGTATGGGCCGGCGGTGGTGCCCAATCCCCCATTGGCTAGCCCCCCAAAACACTCAGGTTGCATGCTGGGAGCCCACCCCAGTGTGCCAAATGCCCCTGTAAAACAAAAACTGTCCCACAATGTTTTTTATATTTTTTTAAACCTGTAAAAGAAGAAACAGTCCCTCATGGTACCCCCCTTTCAGTATGTGCAGGCGGGGTGCCCAATCCCCCAACAGGTAGCCCACCCAAATACTCAGGTGGCACACTGGGAGCCCACCCCAGCATGCCAAATGCCCCTGTAAAAAAAAAATCACGCAATGTTGTTTTCTTTAAACCTGTAAATGAAGAAAATGGTCCCTCATGATCTGTTCTTCTCCCTTCCCAGCCTGCACCCACCCTGTGTGCACCCTGCCTCACCACTCCCCTGTGACCCCATACTTACCTCCGGAGTCTGGCGCTATGATCTTTGGTGGACTGGGAACATGTCTGCACCCTTCAAAGCTGACCACGAATTGAAGAAATGCTGGTAAGCTATATAATGACATTAATAAGAGGTTTTCCAACTTTGGTGGATATCTCGGGCATTTTTAGGAATTTTGGCACCAAATTTTCAACATGTGGTTATTGGAGCCCCTCCTCATGAATTCAGCCACTGTAATAACATTATTCTGTACTGAAAGGTGATTTCATGGTTACTACATGGAATCACCTTTCGGGACTGATTAACAAAATGACAGTACCACTGTTCATGTGGTGAGCTCACTACGAGTGTGCGTTGCGCAGTTTCCACACATGCTTGTAACTTCTAGCTTGTAATATTTTTACTCCAGATTTTCAACATTGGCATTTTTAAACACCTCCTTATTAACAGTACAGCTGTCATTTTACATATCCTGGCTGAAATGTGTTTTGAGACTTCTGGCACAGAATAGTGCGGTTGCTGTGTGAAATCAGTTTTTGGGACAGTTTGACAAAATGACAGTGGCACTCTTCATGAGCAGAGGTCCTAAAATGCATATGTTGAAAATTTGGTGATGAAAGTTCATAAAACAACTGTGTTACAAGCACGCGTTATGTAGTTTCCATGCACCCTTGTAACTTTGCAAATGTGCAATATTTTCAAGCCAGATTTTCAACACTGCCATTCTTTTACACCTCCTTATGAACAGCACAGCTGTCATTTTTCACATCCTGCCCAAAATGTGTTTTCGCACCTGTGGTGCAGAATGGTTGGTCGCTGTGGGAAATCAACTTTTGGGACAGATTAACAAAATCACAGTGCCACTGTTCATGAGGGGAGGTCCCAAAATGCCTATGTTGAAAATGTGTCTCTTCATGGTGGGGATGAGTCTGGTATCAGTTCAATACTTCACTGCCATTCCTATTATGCATCTCTAACTTCTACACTACCAATGCCAATGCCAGCGAGACAACATTCGGCATTGACAAATGCTTGTTTCTTTCTGAAGCAAAGTTTCAAGTATTGCTGAAGAAGTTTTTGAAAATGGTTGTTAAGAGCTGTGGCTCTAGTTTATCCATAATCAACTTACACTGTTCAATTCTGCTGTTCTCGATATAGAAAGATGAAGATCCACAGCAATGGAGATCACAGAAGAATTCAGTAAATTGAATGATAAACTTCAATCCAAAAAAGAGCAAACATTTCTCAGTCTCAAGGTTCAATGTCTCCTCAGAGAACTAGAGAACAATGGTGACATTGTGCAACAAGAATTCACAAATACAACAGTTTCTATGACACCTGTTTACAATATTTAAACTTATGGGACAAACATTTTTAAACCATTTAAGAAATGGACATGGGTTAAGCTTGAACAGCCTCCAATATGGCCAGATGTTAAGGCATTACCGGAAATGGTTATGAATATGTATCAGTCAGTGGGCCAGTCTGTGGACAGGAACAATTTTTTCTATGACGTCATACATCTTAAACAGTTTCTCAAAGATGAAGAATGGCAGACTGGCATCAACAGAAGACAGCTGTTGATGAGAGATGGGTGCAGGTGTTCTTCTTACATGCCGAAAACATTCTTGCTACAAATTTGGGACTCATGGTAGAGTTTGCACTGACAGTGTCTGGAACAAATACTGCAGTGGAAAAAGTATTTTCACTAAAGGAACATGCCTGGACAGATGATAAAAGTCAACTGGAAGTTAAAACACTATAAGCAATGCTTATTGCTAAAGTCAACATTCAAGACAGCTGTTCAGAACTGCATGACAGAATAATGAAAAACAAATGTCTCCTGAGAAAGATTCATTCTTCTTAAAAGTATGCACTTAATAAAATATCTGAAGAACCTGAACCATGACAAGAAACTTGAGAAGGGAGGGGGCAGAAAAGTTATAATAACAGTGTACTCACTGTCTTCTGACAATGACCATATTAAATCTATTGGTTATTATATTTATCATCAAGCATGCATTCCTTTCCTTTCTAGATGGGAAGGACTTTTTATGTGAAATTCTTGTTTTCACAGAGCTTTGACTGAATCGGTTAGAAGACACATCAGAGAGCTGGATGTGCCATCTATCCATTAGCTGTTCTCTAAACCTCCACCACCCAAAAACCCCATACTGGTGACTGACTGCCCATGTTTTTCCATATCAGGTATGCCTTCCCTTCCTTTTTGAATGAGAAGGACTTTCTTGTGAATTTCTTGTTTTCATACTGCTTTGACTGAACTGGTTATAAGACACATCCACATCAGAGACCTGAATGTGCCTTCTAACCATTAGCAGTTCTCCAAACCCACATCACCCAAAAACCCTGTACTGGCAGACTGACTGCTTATATTTTTCTACATCATCCAAAATCAGACATTTGTTTTTAAAACTGAACCACATATGGGAGGGTGTAGTGGGCAGCCTGATTCATTAAATTTCATTTCTTAAGTAGGTAGAATATGCATTGCCATTTTGAGGAATTAATTTTTATGGGTGTGGGGGACCAGATAAAAGAGTATTCGGGGAGAGAGAGTGAAAGATGAGGGGGAAAAAAAGGGATGGACAGGCAGACAGAGAGAGAGAGAGAGAGACAGAGAGAGAGAGAGAGAGAGAGAGAGAAAGAGAGAGAGAGAGAGAGAGAGAGCTAGAAATCAGAAGTGTGCAAACCCTATTGCTCCCTGTCTGGGAAAAGTACATTTCCTTGAAGGACCATTACAAAAGGAGAGGATATTTCAAGTTACAGTTGTGGTTGAACACATCATAAAAGTTGTGATTAGAATACCACTGGAGAAAGAAAGAAAGAAAGAAAGAAAGAAAGAAAGAAAGAAAGAAAGAAAGAAAGAAAGCATTACATTTAAACAGTGCATACACTAGAAGATCTATTAGTTAGTACATAACATAACTGGAAAACATGTTACTTTCAAGTCCAGCACATCATTTATTTGAAGAGAAAAATGATGAACCGTCAAACCTAGAGAATATCAGAGAAGTTTAAAATTCAGTAATGATGATCATCTACTCAAAATCCTGCTCCATTCTGCAAGGCAAGGTAAAACACGATTATTTTTATCTTATGTTAAATTACTCAACATGACAGTTCTGTAATGATGCAGATTATGATGTTCATTTCAGCAGTTTTTTTCAGTGAAATTGAATTACAATATATTGATGGTTTCTGTGATTCTGGACGGAAGTCACCTTCTTTTTCTGGCATCAGTGGTTACATAATCTTAGCAATGTCTGATTCATACCTTATATTATCATTGACTGATGCCTTAATCAAGACAAACAGGGTCTCTCCTATTGGAATCACATGTGGAGAGATACTAAAAAAATTTTTTCTTTGAAACAAAAATCACCAGACAGCCTCTAAAACACCAGAGCCCCATCTGTATGTAAAACATTTTCATGCTCACTTCGTGCATGCAGTACCATTTGTCCCACTTTACCATTTCAGAAATATGGTCACCCTAGCTTAATGAACTGTGAATGAACTTGGTATATCCATCACAGCTGGGACTGATTCCCACAACTTCCACTTGCATATTGTGTGACCCTGAGCAAGTCACTTAACATCTTCAGTGCTCATGGGAATGGCCACTGGGAAATTACAGAATTGTTTACTAGATTTTGTGGGAAATTTGTGGGACTTTTTTCTCCCAAATTTTGCAGGGATTTTGCAGGACTTTGCATGTATTTTGTAGGGATTTTGCTGGCTACTGGGCACACATTTACCTTTGTGAGGTACAAGTATGGGTATTCAATTTCAGTTGCTTGGTGATTCATATTAAAGCCAGCCATCAAAAAGGTATGCATTTTTGTCAAAAGAAACACACAGACACAAATAAAAGGTATATGTTTTTATTAAAACACACACACACGACTGATCAAAAACAATATACATTATAATAGTAGCATCATTGTCAAATCAGTACCACCACCACCATCACCAGTTCTAATAATCCAAACAAACATTATTAGTATTCTACAGTAAAAGTATAGTACCACCACCACCACCAACACCACATCAGATTGTCAAGAAAGGATTTTTACATCATAGAATGAGCAGCAACTGTTATCCAACTAAGATATTTAAAATTTCTTATTGTACTTCAACAGAAGAAGTAGTCAGGGGTGTGGCTTGGCTCCCGATGTGATGGCCACCTGATGAGAGCGCTCCATTTCTCGGGATCATTAACAGAGCGTTAGTTCTGTGTCTTCACTCCTAGTACAATATTTAGCAGCTCAGAATTTATTTGGAAAGGTTGGGCTATTAGAGCATCTGGTTATATTAAGACACTTTGGCTTGCACATCAGACTGTGGTGATACAGCTGAGGCAGTTGGGCATGTCGAAACAAAGTGGGCCGGGGAAGGCCATGGGTCCAGGTACACAGCAGACCCAGGAGATGTTCGCTACACTTCTAAAGAAAATGGCTGAGGTTATGCTGGCAGCGAACAATACGACAGCAGCAATTAACAGGCTGGAATCCCGACTGGACATATCAGAGCATAAAATTAAAGAAAACACTGACGCACTGGAAGACATCTCTGTCATAATGAGGGCTCAAGAGAGATCAATCCAGGCACTGCAAGTCAAGGTTGATGATTTAGAAAACCGTAATAGGCGTAATAACCTGCATTTGCTAAGGTTTCCGGAGGGGTGCAGAACAAGGTAACCCTGTTGATTTTCTTTACGATACCCTCCCTGACCTACTAAAGCATAATCTCCCTCCTGGCTTTACGACTGAGCGAGTGCACAGAACTCTCGCCCCTAAACCAAAACTCAGTGACAGGCCAGGACCGCTTATGGTACGAATATTAAACTTTGCTGACAAGGAATGGGTTACATCTCGAGCTTGGGAGCTTGGTGCTCTCTCTTGGCGGGAGCACAAGATAATGATTTTTCAGGAGTACTCTCGGGGGACCTGGCAGATCGCTGGAAGGAATATTCTCAGACCAGACATATCATGCATGAAAAGGGCATCAAAATTTTCACTTCAATACCCTGCAACTGTGCGGATAGAAGAGAACAGTACATTTCTCTTGTTCACTACCCCGAGCAGTTTGTCTGAAAATCTAAAAAGCAAATGGCATGGAGCTGTCAGTATGGACAATGTGGCCATGGATTCTACTTTACCGGTGAGGAGTCATAGTAATAATGTATTGCTAGATGGCACCTGCATACCCTCATCTCACCCAAATGGGTTCCAGTTTCAGGGCCAGAGTACTCCACTCCCAGCATGAACACGGAAATGTCAACAGAACGAGAATCACCCTAAGAGAACTCACCCTATCAATCGTGTAGGGAATGTTTCTGAACTGTCGCTAAGCTCGAAGGCCTCTATGGAGGATTTTGACTCTCAATTCCTTTCTCCTAATAGATTTGTGTCACTTGCCCCGTCTCACAGGACGAATTTCCAGAATACCCCGAAGAGGAAATGCTGCAGGAAGCTTCAAAGGCTGAACACCCTGTTTGTGATCTTGTGTCAGCTGCGCCCACACTTAAGGATCCTACTCAGGAACTGTCTATAAACAACTGTGGTGAAAACAGCTTAGATCAATGTACACACCAGCCTGAACTCAGTATTTAAAGTTTGCATCCTTGAATGCACAGGACCACAATTAGATAAGTGCCTATGACCATTCTGTATAGTTAAGGGGCGAGGTTGTGAAGTGGGCAGAGGAAACCAGAGGTCTGTGCAGCCCTTTTGCAAGGCAATCCTTGTGGACTAACCGGTCCTCTTAGGCTTTTATGACACCAGACGGTGTCATACAGAACTGGTTTATATTTTGATGGTTCCGGTTTGGCCCTTATAGTAATAATACTCGAAATCCCTGGACCCACGGAGGACATGTGATGGGGAAAACTCTGATACCCAGTGAATCTCTATGTCTGCACTAGAATAGTGTCTAGGCTGGAACAGAGAATTCTTCCCCCCCATGGGCACCGCAGCCATGCAAGGGGTCTGCATGCTATTCGGTATGCCTGCCCATTAGCTGTTAGAGTAATTGGACATGGGGCTATGTCAAAGTACTAGATCCCCAAGTAATGAGATGCTCTTAGGGGCGATAAAGTCTCTGTTAATGCCCAAGACCACCACCCCACTTTAGGTGGAACGATGAGGCCTGAGAGGACTTTGACTCCTCGGCCCGAGACATCGTTTATCTCCAGAGCGCACTGGTGCGCATTGCGTGTAAATAGTTTTAGTGTGTTAATATGTGTTGTGTTCCAGACTATTTCTACAACTTTGCAAAACAGATGTGAGATGTTAAGTTTTAGTAAACTCTGTATTATGCGTGTATGGTCACAGATTGGATCTGAGGAGAAGATGCGATGGTTGGCCGAGTTTATCCCTTCATACCCCCCCTAAAAGATTTTGTTATATCTGTCCCAATGGGTGATATCTCCTTTATAACTTGGAACGTAAGAGGGTTAAATTCCCCTTCTAAGAGGAATCAGGTATTCTCGCATCTTAAAAGGCTTAAAACCCAGGTGGCCTTAGTGCAAGAAACTAAGCTTGCTGAGAAGGATTGTAAATATTTAGTTAGGGATTGGGTGGGTATGGAACTGCACTCCTGCGCCTCCACAAAGAAAAGAGGCGTAGCAATTCTGATTCACAAATCACTCCCCTGGGCAGTGGTTAAGAGGAAGACAGATTCTCAGGGACAATGGGTAATAGCCTTGCTCAACACCCCCGAGGGCCACCTTCTGGTGGTAAACATTTACGCTCCAAATGTGGATGACCCTTCTTTCTTTTTAGAATTGAACTCTAAATTAGACACAATGGTAGAAAAAGATATACCCATTATCATCGGGGAAGGGGGACTTTAATCTTATACTTGTCCCTGTGTTGGACAGGAGTGATCCAGGCAAAGAATCTCACATCAGGGGAGCTCAGGCCGTTCAACACCTAAGCTCTAAGTATCAGCTGGTGGACATTTGGCACTTAGTGCACCCCTCTGTCCGGGACTACTTCTACTATTCTGGGGTCCATGGTAGTTATAGCAGATTAGACTACTGGCTTATTTCCCATATTCTTATGGGCTTAGTTAGTAACTCAGTTATTCTTCCCATGGTAATCTCAGACCATGCCCCAGTACAGGTAGTTATTTCTTGGGGTCCTTCCTCCCGAATATCCCCTTCCTGGATGCTTGATCCGTTACTCCTACAAGATCTCAATTTCAGAAAATGGGCTGAACTGGAGACTACAAACTTTCTTAGGGAAAACCCTGTTGAGGACACATCTGCCCAAAATACCTGGGAGGCCTACAAAGCCACCATGCGTGGGAAGATTATAGGGTACGCCTCCTACAGGAGGAAAAATAGGGAAAGAGAACGGGTACAATTGGAGGATGACCTGCTTAATGCTGAAAAAACTTTTAAGGCTCAATACCACCCATCCTCTAAGTCATTGTGGGGTCAAAGGGTTCTGGATATAAGGACTAGGTTAAATGAACTTATCTCCAGGAAGGCTGACTTGGCACTTATTAGATTAAAGCATACATACTGGAAGGGTGGGGGAAAAAAGTGGGAAAATTCTGTCATATCAGCTGCAGAAACAACAAGGAAATAGGTACATAGTGGGGTTAAAAGATCCAGCCACAGGAGTAGTCAAAACGAATCCACAGGAAGTGAATGATATTATGAAGGCATTTTACTCTTAATTATACAAGTCAACCAAAACCAGTCCTTGTTTGGATATATCATCATTTTTGGATATGGTGAGACTCCCGAAGTTGGCTCCAGAACAAAGCACAGTTCTGGAAGAACCCCTAACCCATGCAGAGGTTGCGGCCTCCTTGATGGCTTTAAAAAAGGAAAGGCCCCAGTAGTGACGGGTTCCCTGTGGACTTTTTGCAACTATTATCCCCTCTGATCTCTCCCCTGCTCTGTAAGGTCTTTAAAGAGACCAAGGATAAAGGTATACTACCCCCCACACTAAGGGAGGCTATCATTTCAGTGATTCCCAAAAAAGACAAACCCCCTGAAGAGCCGGCTAGTTATAGCCCCATATCCTTAATAAACTCAGACAGTAAGGTCTACGCTAAAGTGCTTGTGGATAGACTGGCCTTGGTCCTACCATCCCTGATCCATTCATCACAGGTTGAATTTGTAAAAGGTAGATATAGCACTGACCAAATTAGAACACTTATTAATCTTATTCACATAGCGAATCAGGATACATTAAGGGTGTCTGCTGCTATAGCCATTGATTTTGAAAAGGCATTTGATTCAGTGGAGTGGGATTACTTGCAGAAAGTTTTACACCACATGGGGTTCGGATAGAACTTCAGAGTGGCTGTCTCCTCCATTTACACATCTCCCAATGCAAAAGTCCTCACTAATTCGGTCCTATCTGAACCATTTTCGTTACACAGAGGGACACGTCAAGGGTGCCCGCTCTCTCCTCTTTTGTTCATCATTGCTATTGAACCATTAGCAGCTGCAATCAGACAGAGCACGCACATCACTGGTATCTGTAGGGGGCAGGTCTTTGTCTCTTCCCTGCTGTATGCTGACGATCTGCTGGTACTGCTAAGAGACATTAATGAGTCCTTACCCCAACTTCTAGAAATCCTGGACTCCTTTTCATCCATCTCAGGGTTAAAAATAAATCAATCCAAAACTGAAATACTCCCTCTTAACTCGCAGTGCAATTCTCGCTTGGTGGCACAGTTCGGACTTAAATGGTCACAACATACGATCAAATATTTGGGAATCAAGGTTGGGAGCAACTTAGCAAAGTAGTGGGATAATAACCTGTGCCCCCTTCTGTCCAACTGTAAACTTGAAATGGAGTGAATAAATAAGCTCCATTTAACCATGGCAGGTAAGATAGTCACTTTTAAGATGTCCCTCGCCCCTAGATTCTTTTACGTGCTAGCTCATATTCCCCTGTTTCTCCCAAATCACTGGTTCAAGAAAATAGACACGATGATTGGATCCTTCCTATGGGGCTCACTTAGACCTCGTTTCAGCAGAAATAAACTTCGGGCTCACCCTCTGCAGGGGGGATGGGGTCTTCCATGGATTGAAGGCTATAAGATAGCTTTTCAAGGAGTACAAACATTGAAATGGTTCCAACCCCACAATACTGATTCTCCTCAGTGGCTATGGCTCGAACAGATGTATAGTAATAGCCCTACTGCAGTCTCTTTTCTCTGCTCCTCCCCTGGTCTGCAGTATGTATCGCATCCCACTATAGGTTCCTCAATCAGATATTGGAAGCTCCTACAAAAAAAAATAAAACTCCCGACTCTTCCCCTTACATATGTGCCCCTATGGAACAACCCCAGCATAACTATTGGTGGCTCCATGGTGCCCTGGCCCTCCTGGCAAGAAAAAGGGATTACATTCCTTAAGGATATAGTGGGACCCAATTCCTGTGTGGTGGATAGTTACCAGAATCTGCAATCTAGATGGAACCTGGATAAATCAGATTTCTGGAAATACCTGCAACTGCGTGACAGTCTTAGACCTCTCCTAAGTCAGGGTAAAGCTCTACCAGCTTGTGACTCATACTTAAAAAGATGGCTTCACCTGTCCAATAAAGTTGCAGCTACGTTATTTGCTGTACTGAGGGACTCGCTACCTTCCTCCAACCTAAAATCTAGGTTAAAATGGGAAAAAGCCTTAAATATACAAATAACAGAGGCGCAGTGGAAACGGTGCTGGCAGGTTGGGTTAAAAACTTATAAAGATACCCGGAGTAGACTTATACACAATAAAATTTTACATTCTTGGTACAGGACACCTGCTATATTAAAGAAAATGAAAGTCCTCACACACAATATATGCTGGCGATGTCTCTAGCCCAGGGGGGATCTATTTCATATTCTTTAGCAATGCCCCCGAATACGTGATCTATGGGAGGAAGTGATACATGTGGCCAGTGTGATACTTAATTGTCAGGTTCCTGTTGACCCTTCCCTTATGCTGTTAGGCTTGTGGCATGGTGCTCCCCCCCTTAAACACCAGGAACTTGGGTGGCTACTCCTACTTAGTATGCAGGCTAAACGGTTAATCCTACAAAACTGGCAAAGTACTGTTCTGCCCAGTCTCAAGGAGATTATTGCATCACTCTCCTCTGTATATGAGATGGATAGGCGGACACATATGTCTATGGGGAAGATGGAATACTTCTCTCCTTGCTGGGCTCCCTTCATGGCATATCTGTCAGCCAGAGCCGGTATCGGATGATCGTCTCCTCATACCCATCTGACACCACTTACTGTCTGAACTAAGGTTACCTATGAATATTCTATTATGAATCTATGGTTATAAGGGTATAGAGTGTTAGCATTTGCATTGTTGTTTCTATTTGAATGATATAGCTGTATATAGTTTACCCGCATTGAGGTAATGTCTGTTTTATAGGTTTAATACAGGTCAATGACTGGTATGTGAATATCTATCAAGTGTTATATTATGTAGTTTGAGTAATGGTACCTAATATACCCACTTTACCCATATAGAACGTATAACACTGTTTATTAATAGTAGTTATGCTCCACAGCAAGAACAGATGTTGTATGATATCACTTTGTTTACTCTGTGGTCTCCTTCCTCCAGAGGCAGTGTATGAAGTGGCCATATGAGGGTGTAACTATTATACTCCATGAAGCCTTGTCTTATATGTGGTGATACCTCCCTATAGTTGCGTGCATTGGGAAAATGAGGTAGGTGCATCTATCCTGTCTGTCTATCGTTATGCTATAGGACCTGAGATTCCATAGCATTCACAGTAGATACTCCAGGGGGTATTCCCTCAGTATTTTTTTCTTTTCTTTGCCTTAATATTTTGTTATGTGTGTTTGGTGATTATGGTGGTGACATCAGTCAACATACAAGTACATGGGTATCATAAAAGAGGCATTTATCCTTCACACCCTGTCAATTATACAATTATAAGTGTAGCCTGAATGGATATTGGACAGGCCATTGTAACATCAAGGTTATGTTCAGATAGTCAACACCAAGCTATTCTGTATAAACATCCATTGTATCTGTAATATTATATGTATGTTTTGATTTATGTTTGAAAACAATAAAACATTTAACTGTAAAAAAAAACATAAGAAGTAGTCTAGTGTTGTCATCTGTCAGACTTCACTGATTGTCTTTTAAAAGGTCTGTGTACAGTGGAAAAGTCTGTTCAGCGTCTGTTGTGCTTACAGGGAGCCAGATATACCTTTTTGCCACAGCAGCAAGATGTGGAAGTGTATCCCTTTGTGCTTCCCACCACTCAGCAATATTGAAATCGTCACTGGGTACTGACTGGGCAAAGGTTCTGTACCCATGCCATTCAAAGTTTGAAACAGTCAGTAATGGTAGTTCCTGGGTGTGTTTTGATTTTTCCTTGTCCAGTGTTGGCAGATGCTTTGGATCAAAGATTTGGGCAGCTTTGAATGTGTTGACCGAGGGATGAGATTTTAAAATTTTGTCCAGTTTCTCACTACTGTTCAACATAACCTTCTGAAAAAGGTTCACATAGTTTTGATTTTCATGTAACTGACAGCGGGACAACATTTTTGCTGTATTTGTTCTGTATTCTCTTTCCCCTGCAGTGGCACAGAAGTCTAAAAACATATGCACATTTTGCACTCTTCCAAATATGGAGTGTCCCTTAGGCTGGCTGCTTGACTGCAATTGTAGAATAAGGTTAACAAGTTCAGAAGAGTGTTCCACCACAAAAGTGGCTTGTGTTACCAGTTCAGCTGCTTTGCCTTTCAATAAGCACTTCAGGCGCTTCAATGTTGCTGCATCAGATTGTAGTGTTTCAACAAATTCTGTTAACACAGGCAAATAGTCTGCCAAATACTGAACAATGTTAACCCAGGAGCACCACCTAGTTACCACTGTGTATACTGGCATCTTGGGTACAATGCCCTGCTTGGATTCCATGAAGGCAAAGTACTGATGCCTATGCATCAGGATCTGGCAGAATATTTTTTTAACAAGGGAAACAGCAGTGTTTAAGTCTTCCAGTACGTCCCGCCCAGACCTCCAAGACCAAATTGAGGAGGTGGGCAATGTAAGTGACATGCACTGCATTTGGTAGGACACAGGACAACACAGTTTCAAAAGCCTAGTGCATATAACTTGCACTGTCTGTGACAATGGCAAAGACTTTATTGAAGTTCACCCCATTAGTGTTTAGCACTTTTAGAAGAGCTTGGGATTCTGTGGTGTTGTTCACATGATGCAAAAACTCAACACCAATTAGGAGTGGCTGCTCCCCAACATTAAGCAAAGGTTGGGCCAAAATAGCCAACATGTTATGCATACAGGCATCTGTTGTCTCATCCAAAAAAATGAAGACATCTTGATCCTCCACCACTTCTTTCAGAGACTGTTCGTGATCAGGCCGAAGTTCTTGGAGGTACGTGCCCTGAAGCTGTGCTGGTCCTGGAAGACTACCACCTTGTTTTGTGTGCTTCTTTAAGAACTCTTGAAAGCCAGAAGCCTTCTCCAGTGGTATGTCTGCATGGGTAAAACAGTGGACGAAGCCCAGAACAAATTCCTTCCATTCAATGGACTATTCTATTGCTCGACTGAAACAAGAAGTCAGCGACTGCTGTCGTAGAGGTGTGCCTAAAAAAAAATATATATAATATTTTACAGGAAAAAATAAACTGTTCCTGGAAAATAAACAAACAAAAAAAAGCAAACAAGATTTAATATTTTACAGGGAAAAACAAACTGTAGGCCAGGCCAGTGGCATGGAGGGCTGAGGAGCTGTGAGCCTTACCTCCTGCCACACTGGCAACCTGTTTGGGAACAAGAGCAGGTCGGTGGGGAGGGAGAGGAGTGAGTGTCCAATTGGTTGTTCTCTCCTGAGTGGGGTGAGAATCTGCTGTCTTGCTCTTAGAGGCCAGATAATAGTGTTGAACTCTAGTAGCAAGGAAGGAGGATGCAGAACAAGGCACAAGTGCACGTGGGGGGGAAGGGATGGGGTTCCATGGTGCCAGGCTGAGACGAGATGGACTTGGGAGGCAGGAACAGAGCAGATATGAGTCTCAAGGGGAAAAACAGACTATGTAAAAATTAAAATAACTGCAAACATCTTTGAGACTAGTACTTACTTTGCATGTTTTTCTTTGCAGCTTCTTTTCTTTCTAGATGTTTCTGTGACTTCATGAGCATGTTAACTGTATGCTTCCAGACGAAGTCGACTGTGTGGGTGCAAGCATGACAAAACAGCAATCCACCATCCTTGTAAAGATCCTCTGGCTATAACTTAACCTGATCATTGGCACGCAAACGGAAGTGCTTTGGTGGCAGTGTAGACATGGTGTAGTTTAACTAAAACAAAATTAAACCCACAAAAATTAAGACTTGAAAGAGTATCAGTGCATAGATGGAGGAGAGCTGTCCTTGCTCCAATATCACACAGTGTTCTAAACTGGGCAGATTGGTTTCAAAACCTCAGGTCCTAGAGTTGCCTTGTTATGGTGCTGGGCTTGCCCATAGACTTAATATCCATGGAACAAAAGACTCCAGAAATTCAATTTTCTTGCTACCTTTTAACTTCTTTTTAATCTGGGCACTATATAGAAAGCAGGTGCAAGGCATTGTGCCATGTCGGCTCAACCCGTTCATCCATTCTCCAACCCACAAGATTGACGCATGGATGAATCACAGCAGTGATGCATGGATGAACCACAGGAGTGACGTATGGACGAACCACAGCAGCGAGTCAAGGACATACCATGGGAGCGAGGGATGGACCCAGGTGACTGCCATACATGATGGAAGAAATTGTTCTGTGCCATTCTGGTCACCTGCCCCACCCTGCTCCCTCACCAGAGGCCAGAACATTTTTATCCCATGTGTGCCAGTCCGCCAGGTCCACCCCTCCACTCCCATCTCTGAGGGACCACAGCAGAGAGTCAAGGACACACCACGGGAGTGAGGGACTGACCCAGATGACCACCATACATGATGGAAGAAATTGTTCTGTGCCATTCTGGTCACCTGCCCCACCCTGCTCCCTCACCAGAGGCCAGAACAATTTTTTTTGCCATTTGTGCCAGTCCGCCAGCCCCACCCCTCCACTTCCATCTCCAAGAGACCATAGCAGTGGGTTAAGGACACACCACGGGAGTGAGGGATGGACCCAGGCAACCACCATACATGATGGAAAAAATTGTTCTGTGCCATTCTGGTCACCCGCCCCACCCTGCTCTCTCACCAGAGACCAGAACAAATTGTTTTACCATGTGTGCCAGTCCGCCAGGCCCACCCCTCCACTCCCATCTCCGAGGGACCACAGCAATTTAACATGTACATTTGAAACACTATGCATTTTTTCTCCCTCCTTCACTTCATCTGGACTCCTCCCTGACTCCCTCCCTCCCTCCAGAGAGGAACACAAAATTATTTAGAGCAGCTGCCCCCCCTTCCCCAGCTGGATCCTCCTGGTCTCCCACTCTCCCTCTAAGAGGGATACAATTTTTTTAAAGAAATGCCTCCTCCTGGCTCCCACCCCAGGAGGAACAAAATTATTTAGAATAGCTGCCCCCCTAGCTCGACTCTGCTGGTCTCCCACTCTTCCTCCCAGAGGGGCACATTTTTTTTAAAGAAATGCCTCCCCCCTTCAGGGTCCTCCCTCCCTCTGAGTGGGACACACAAATTCTTCAGCAGAGCTGCCCCCTAGCTGGACCCCTGGTCTCCCATCCTCCCTTCAAGGGGGGTACAAGTATACAGAAATAAAAAAGCATATACATACCTGGTAGTGTAATTCAGCTCCTAACAGCAACAGCAGCAGTCTCCACAAATGGTCACACAACTTAGGGATTCTGACAGGCTGGCAGCACAGAAAGCAAATTGGCAGAGAGGTTGCCCACTACTGGCAGCCAAGGATACAGCTCTTTTAAGGAACGTAAAGGCTAGCCAGCAGTCAGCAGCTCTCACTCTGCTCCATGTCCTCTGCTTCAACTCCACATTCTGCTATGTTGACCCCCCCGCTCCACCTCCTCTACTCCTGCTCCATGTTCTCTTCCTCAGCTATCCTGGCTACTCCTCATGGCTCCCAGTCCTCTCGTATGCTTGCTTCCTAGCTTTATTCGTCCATCCGCTCTCTCACCTCTCTTAGGTAGCCCCCTCACCTGTTTGTGTACTTTTACATGATTTTGGCAGTCCTGGGGGGGGGGAATGCATACAAAGAGCACCAATTCCAAAGCTAGTTGCGACATGTGTGATTATCCCCAGCTGGTGTGAAGCACTACCTGATGATGTCACAAGCACTTCACACACCGGAAGACTCCCGAAAACCAAGGGGTCTTCTTTGTCCAGGGCGTACAGAATATGGGGGCTCATCGGGAGGGATGCTGCAGTGGGCACACTACAGATGGACTTGGGATGCAAGCCTGGATGCCACAGCAGACAGAAAATAGGCTAAATACAGCCTGGCTGGGGACTGTGCTTGGAGTGCAGGTTGGTGGGCATTGTAATTGTGGACTTACAGGTGGGTGTGTGGGCTTTGTGACTGGTGATTGTGGACTTTGTTGGCAAGCTGGGCAAGCTTTTTTTTTTACTGGGAGTGAATTGTGTGTTTTTTTGTGGGAAGTACGATTTTTTGTGGGAGTCCCGAAAATCGCACTTTCCGCCATTTAATCGCGGGCACGATTTTCCAGTGTCCTTGCTCATGGGTCACTTGTGAAAATGAGCCTTGAGCCAAGTGACCATAACTGGTTACTTGGTTATCAAAGACTGAAAAAAAAAAGAGTACATTCCTGTCTGACTATTTGATCTTTTTGTAAAACAGTGAATAAATAAAACAGTTGTTTCTGGTCAAAGCAATTCCCTAGCTTCCCACAGTCTAAATGTACTTCCTTCCTGTCAGTTCCCTTTTCAAGCAAGCTCCTTGTCTAAGAGGCCTGCAGCTTTTCAGTGTACTGATCAGCATAACAGAGTGTTTTTTTTTCCCTTCTTTTACTCCTGCAAAATAAAGTAAGAAATATCCCCTGCAGCAGACCTGCTGTTGTCAGCTTTTGATTGTTGGATTTGCTAAAGAAAAGTAAAGATTTTTAGTTTGTTAGAAGATAATCAAGCTAACTTCTTTGAAATGTCCTGCCTAAGCTGCCTCACAGGTCAACACCTACTATGCAAGTGTACTCTCTTGCTGCTCTGAGTGTGACATGAAAACAAGGCTATTACACATACTTCCTATTTAAAAATTTCAGGGTTTTATTAGGTTCACCATTCAACAGGCTCAGCTGGTTCACACCATGCAAACCAAGGCAAATTAGTTGAACCAAAAGTCTGCATTTTTGCCCCAAACATTTGCCATAGTCCGCAAGAACTGAACACCTGAAGTTAGAGATATTTAATTCTTTTTTAGAACTGAATTTGTAGCTCTAATTTTAGGGACCTCTATACCACCACCACTCAGTAACAAAAACATTTGTCAGATATATCCTTCAAAAATTCCTTTTGCATCTTTCGCAAGGTGCTAAATTCACTCTGCCCTGCTCTTCTGCAGGTTCTGCTGGTGCCAGTGCAGGCACACTCTGTGCACTCTCTCCTCTCCAGTACAGTTTCACTAGCCTGTCTGCCTGAAACTATAGTGAAATGTAGTAAGAATTAGCTAACTGGAATGATAATTTATTTAACTATTTATTGAAAATTAGTAACTGGGAAAGTCACATTGAACCACAGATCATTTCTAGGTACAACCTGGGGGAAGGGTACAGAATAAAAATATACACAGCAATAATAGTATAAGAAAACAAAGTGCAATTAAATATAATCTTGAATAAGTGAGCAATGTAACTGTTAGGTCAGAAGTGCAAATACTTAAAAGGTATAAGATAAAAATACAGAAAGCAAAAATCAATGAGTCAGAATTAGTACAACTAATTACTAAATGCAATATAATGTACATTAACAGTGCAAACTGTTAAGACTGCAGTACAAACAATATCCATACTGCCACAGATTAAATCATGGAAATCAAGGAAAATCAGCTGTAGGATAGATATGAGAAAAACTAAGGTTAGCATTAAGGTAACACTGAGCCCTTGGTGAGTGACACGAAGGTACGGTGTATCTAGTTAAGAGAGGACAGCCAGAACAGTCTAGTGAGGGTCTGAGCAGAAACAGGAGTGAGTCATATGAAGTTTAAATTGATGTTACAGGGAGAGGTAGGAAGTGAATAGGAAACGCTTGAGAGTCACAATTCTCTGATGATCTTCAAAGCTTTCAGGTCAAAAGTTATTCTTTTTCCCATAAGATGAACTTCTTCAATAGCTTTTTCCTTCCCATAAAAACAGCTGGAAATATGAACATGTGAACATACAAATTTGCCAGCAGAAATAGGCCACCTGGTCTATCAAGTCTTCTCGAGTGTGCAGCTAGCACCTTCATCTTGCAGCTGCCCTGCCCTCTCCCCTTCCCAATTACCCCCCCTCACCTTGTCCCATCCTCTTTTGAAACTACCCACTGTCTTACAGGTTACCACCTCCTTCGGTAAAGCATTCCATTCTGCAATGACCCTCTCTGTGAAAAAGTGTCTCCTCATTTCCATCCTAAATCTCCCCCCCTCCAATCTAAGGCCATGCCCTTTTGTGTCCCCCCCCCTCGTAAGCCTGAGTATCCCTTCAGTGCCTGCCTTGTTTATCCCCTTTACATACTTTAAGGTCTCAATCATATCCCCCGGGTCCCTTCTCTCCTCCAAGGAGTACATGTTCGGCTCTCTCAGCGTCTCCTTGTATGGTCTGTCTTCCAATCCCTGGATCATCCTTGTTGCCCTGCATTGTACCCCTTCCAGTAATTTCACATCCTTCTTCAGATGTGGCCACCAGAATTGCACACAGTACACCAGGTGTGGCCTGATCAGTGCCCTATAGAAAGGCATGATCACCTCCCTGCTCCTGGAGGAGATCACTTTCACAGTACAACCCAACATCCTGTTTGCTTTCACTGCCACCCTCCTACACTGCTCTGTATTGTTCATCTTCCCCATTACTACCACCCCAAGATACTTCTTCTCCTCAGTGGAACCTAGCTGTACCCCTCCCAGCTGGTAACCCCTTCCTGGGCTCTTTGCTCCAAAGTGCAGGACTTTGTACTTTTTCATATTGAACCCCAACTGACACACTTCCAGCCACTCCACCAGTTTGGTCAGGTCATCCTGCAGCCCCTGCTAACCTGCTATATCATCCACCACCACCCCCAATTTGGTATCATCAGTTAATAGACTGATCTTATTCCTGACACCATACGAGATGTCCACTATGAATATTACAAACAGCACTGGCCCCAGTACTGATCCCTGCAGCATCTCGCTTGTCACACCCCTTGTAGATGACAGTCCCCCTCACCACTACTACCCTGTGCTGTCTCCCCTGCAACCAATTCTCAATCCATTTAACCATCTTAGTCTCCACCTCCATATATCTCAACTTTTCTCCCAACCTCCCATGCAGTACCGAATCAAAGGCCTTACTGAAGTCCAAGTATATGACACCCACCACATGACTTTTGTCCATTTCCCTCGTGACCCAGTTGCAATACTCAACTAGGTTCTCTGGCAGGATTTTCCAGAGACAAACCCATGCTGGTGACTGTCCTGGAGACCATTGTCTTCCATAAAGGTCACCAGCCTTTCTTTAAGTATTGTCTCCATCAGCTTCCCTTCAATGGAAGTTAAGCTTATTGGCCTGTAATTACCTGGCTCATCCTTTGATCCATTTTTATGGATGGGCACCACATGGGCCATCCTCCAGTCATATCATATGCACCCTGTGTCCAGGGAGGCATTGCATCGATCCGCCAGTGGTCAAGACAGGATCTTAGCCATTTCCTACAACACCCTATGGTATATGCCATCTGGTCCTGGTGCCTTACCAACCCTCAGAGCCCTTAACCCCTCTAATACCCTACTCTCTGTGATCACCCCATCTGTTACCCAATCTCCACCCCCGCTCACCCCCTGTGGTAGTTGCCCTCCTTTCTCCCTTGTGAATACAGAACTGAAGTACTCATTCAGTGCTTCTGCCTGAGCCACCCCTTTCTCTGCCCACCCCCTTCCTTCCTGATCCTCACTTTCTGGTCCTTGCAGCTCCTTCTCTCCTGTATGTATCTAAAGAAGTCATATTCCCCATCTCTGATGCCCTGCGCCAGCCTCAATTCCCTGCAGGCCTTAGCTGCTCTGACTCCCCTGATAACTTCCGCGGACCTCTTCACATTCTTCTCCCTATCTTCACCCTTCCTGGATTTCTTGTATTTCTTGAATGCTGCTTTTTTATCCTTAACCTATTCTAAGACACCTCTACTTAACCAGCTTGGTTTTTTAGCCCTTCCCTTTTTGCTCTGCAGTCTGGTACATGTCACAGTAGCCTCCAATATCCACAATTTGATTTTTCCCATTTCTGGTTCACATCCCAGTGTGTCTCTATTCCTTCTGGATGCCTCCTTAAGATGTCACCCATCCTACCATAGTCAGCCTGCTGAAGTCCACCACTGTGGTCTCTGTACCCACTGCTTCTCTGATCATATTAAACATGGTGGTCGCTCCCAGCCAGTGGGTCCTCCACCCCTACCTCCCTTACAGCCTTCCCATTGGCTAGAACTAGATCTAGTGTATTCCTCAACCTAGTTGGCTCAGTGACCATCGGTGCCAGGAAGCAGTCCTGGAAGGCATCCAGGAGTATTTGCTCCCCAGCACTTGAGGTGACTGGGGTACCTCAATCCACTCCTGGTAGATTGAAGTCTCCCACAATCACTGTGTTACCTTTTCCTAAATGCAAGGAGTCTTAACAATAAAATGGATAAATTCAGGAACATTATATCCTCCAACAACATTCATATAGGAGCAGTCACAGAAACATGGTGGGATGCAAATAATGACTGGGATCAGGACATAGCAGGATTCACCCTTTATCAACAGTCTAGAGTGTTCAGATAAGGGGGGGTAGCCCTGTATGTATCAAATAGTATAAAATACGAAGAGATATCTATGGATACTGATATGTATGATCAATTATGGATATGAATTACACCAGTGGAAAAAAAAAAAATAATAATATTGGGTGTCATTTATAGGCCTCCGGCATCAATCCCACAAGCTAACAAGACCGTATTAAATAAAATGTTATCATTGAATCCAGTGGATAGAATTCTAATCCTAGGGGATTTAAATCTACCTGGCATAAAATGGGATCAATCAATTACAACTCATTTTGAGAAAGAGTTCTTGGATGCATGTGACCAAGCAGGATTAATACAGAGAATGGAAGACCCAACTAGGGGACATCAGGGCTGGCCTTAGCTAGGTGCAAACTGTGCCCCTGCACCTTGGAGGACCATACTTTTTTTCTTGAGGAAGCAAAAATAATTTAAAACATTTAAAAATGTCAACATTTTGTTATGGATGAAAATGTTTACCAACAAATCAAAGTGGAAGACAACTGGCTCAGCTACTGTTACAAAAGGTATGGGCAGCTTTGCTGCAGTGGAAAGGATTAGATTGAGCAAGTGCTAATGGTGTTAATGGCCATACTTTACACCTTCCAGGCTGACTGCTTTCACAAACAAAGGGCTATATTGACAAGAGAACTAGTTTGTAACCTGGACATCTAGCTGAAACAATGAATGATATGACAAAATCTGTTTTAAAAGTATGTGAGCACTCAAAATAAGGGGTCAATCTTAACATTGTTTTACTAGTCCAAACACTTTTGCAAATTGTCCAGGGATAATGTAGCTAACTCTCTACTTGTCCATCTTGACTAGTGCAGGTTTTCATGGCTGTTAATGAAGTTAAAAAAGTCTACTTTAGCAGGCTCTCATCCTCGTGCTAGTCTCTCTCAATGTTCCAGATGGCTTGGTGTGGTTAACAGCTCATTAAGAGCTGCAATTATCTGGCAGTTCAAGAGATGGATCCCACAGAAGACTCAATGTGAGTCATTACCACTCCACTGTTAGGACTTTCAGCTAGTGTCCAGGGTGTGATCAAGGGTAGAGTGCTGTTAAGTCATTAGCTTCCAGTTTTCTGAATGTGTCTCTGTCTAAAAAAATTGTCCCATATTATTAAGACCAGTGCCCATCATTTCCCTACATTTTGAGTGTCTGAATCCAATATTTCAGTGACCGTAAGCCCCCACCACCGCATCAGTTCTACCGACCATTCCTTGGGACTTCACTTCTCACAATGTTTATCCTTCGCTTACATATTACATACCCCTCCTGGTACCCCATCTGCCATTAGTTGGTGGTTCTCCAAGCCATTTTCATGGCTAGTACTAGTGACTGCCCCTGATAAATGAACTAACTGGTACTTCTATACAGAGAACATGGTTTATATACAGTTGCAAGGTTCAATGGTGGACCTGCCCCCTTGTATTTGAATCCTCCTCTGTTATGGCTTGCCTTGTCTTCCTTTTATCATTTGACTCCCCTATCACTGCACCATTGTGTTTGTGTTTATATTCTTATTTACATGTATTTATATGTTTTTATGATGAATGTTACCCGACCCTGTTCTAACCAGATCCATCTTGTAAAAGAGCTCTGCTCAATGATGTTCACCTGGATAAATAAAGATTTTGATTGATTTTGATTGATTGATTGATTGAAAATGTGAAGAGGTATACAGGTCGGCCCCGCAGGTGGTGGGTTTTATCCCAGCCTTACCATAACTTCCCTCTCCTTTCCAAATGTCTTACCTCTGTTCTTTCCCTGAACACCACTGCAGACATGACTCTGAAATGACCATCCACAGATCCATAGCTGTCATTACTGGCAAGTGTGGGGGGTCCCCAGCTCTTCTAAGTGCACCATGCCAGCCATCACTATCCATACAATCCCACCCTTATCACACCCAGCATGTTCTTTCATCCTAAAAACAAAACTTTGGATCATGTATGGTCCAAAAAATAAACTGTAGTAAAATACAGAATTGGAAAGTTTAAAATAGAAATTCCTAGGGTAAGTAGATCATCCTATATAGAAATAGACACAGTATAGCTTTAGGCCTGTGTACTGTTTCCCCTGTGCTGATGAAAGGACAATGTTAAAGAAAAATATGTTGCTGTTGGTGCAGAGCATATTAAAATCAATGCTTTTAAAAATTAAAAAATATCATAGTTTTCTATTTTCCAAGCCCCTAGTTTTGTGTAGCCCCCACCCCAAAGAAATCTTTGTTGTACTCCTGGCTGGCTGGTTCACTTGAGACAATACAAAAACTTCCAGAAGTGCAAGGTCTCTAGTTGACTACAGGATGGGGGCTGAGAGTGTTTTTCTCTGCCTGACTCTGTTCATTGCCCTGTGGGTGGTGGTGATGACAGTGTGGTGAGGTGCATGATGATGTCAGCTATTGTGTGTGTGCAGAGCTAGGACTGCTTGATTGAACATTTGCTGTTGTGCTATCCACTGGTTTGGGCTGTGTGTGTGTGTGTAGAAAGAGAAGAGGAAGAGAGGAGGCTGTGGTACAAAATAATGGGGGGGCTCACTGTGTGTGATGGCATTACAGTCTTTTTTTCTGCTGGGGAGCTGGAAGCAATGTGGGAGCAGAATAAATGTGCAATCAGAGTATTTCTTGGCTTGTATTGTTTCCTGTATAAGTGATCAAAATTTACCATTATAATTGAGGGCTAGTGCAACCATCTGCGTGCTAGTGCAATTTTGAAACAACTTGCCTTGCTGGCTAGTGCAAAAAAAATTAAGGTTGACCCCTGCTCACAATGGCTGAAAAACCTGACTAGCACAGAGCAAACTTTAATTTCCTGATAGGGACCCTGAAAACCTGATCACCAGGTAAAAAAACTGACAGGTGGCCCTTACAGGTGTCCTGTGATTTTATTTATTATTTTACCAGGAGAGATGCACTAAGCTGAAAGCTTGTTTACAGGTGCAATCTGGGAAGCACAAGGAAGTTAAGAGACTTACTCAGGGTCACATAGTACGCAAGTGGGGGCTGTGGAGTCAAACCAAGGTCTCCAGGTTTGCAGTTCAGAACCTTAAACCAATGTGTTATACTGCCTCTTATGATAATCCTCTCTATTTTCTCTCACACCTCCAAAAAAGTTACATTGTTTAACTTGTTTGCAAATCAGAATATCTGAGGTGTGAGTGTCCAGTGATGATGTTTCTGTCCTTATATAGATGAATATGGCAGTAGTACCATACTTACTTAAGTTCTGGCTCCAGGCTCAGTCAGATTAATTTCCAATGGTGAAGTCAAATAATTCAGTGCAGTCAATGGCACTAATTAAAAGATGCTGGTTAAACTAGTAGACCTGCTACTGCTTTAGTAATACAGGACAGGAGGGTTAGTTAGGTGTAAATGTTGGATATGTGGGGGGGCACTGAGAATGGAGTGGGGGGCCCTGGCAGGGGGCTGCACAGGGGCCCAGAATGATTAAGGCCGGCCCTGGGGCACATAATATATTAGACTTGGTCCTAACAAATATGGGAGATACACTAAGCTAATGTAAAACAACCACACCACTGGGAACCATTGATCATCTTAAAATAGAGTTCAAGCTAACTGAACCACTTTGTGAACACAAGGGGACTATTGTTACCTCTGTTTTCGGCAAAGCTGATTTTGCTAAGATTAGGGCAAATCTTACAACCTGGCAGTGGGAATAAGATTTCAGTAACAAATCATTAAATAACATATGGGAAATCTTCTCCACTAAAATTAAACAACAAATAACTGAAAATATTCCTGTTAAACAAAAATACCAATCAAAGAACAAATACAAACAAAGCTGGACGCTGAAAATTGAACAATTAATCAATAGGAAGCAGAGACTATTTAAGAAATGCAAAGTAACTAAATCTGATAGAACCAGACTACAATATGCAAAATTATCTAATGATATAAAAAAGCAAATCAAACGGGCAAAAAGCGAGCTATGAAATAAAACTAGCTAACAGAGTAAATGGGAATTATAAAGCTTTTTATGCTTACATAAATAATATTAAAGGAAACTTAAATAGTATAGGACTCTTCAAAACAACAAATGGAGACCTGATCTCAAACAACAAAGAAATGGCAGACATAACAAATGATTACTTTTCAACAGTATATAATAAAAAACAAAATAACACCCCAATAACATCAATGTAAGGTAATCACCCAATAGATAGAATAGTTCTGAAAATCACAGATGTTGAATCAAGGCAATACAGGATATGTCTGGTAAAAACTATGAGGCCTGCTTTTCTGAACTGAACATGTACTCATTGAAGGCAAGGAGGAAAACGGGTGATATGTGCTTGGTACACAGAGCATGGAATAACAACTATCTCTGGGATATGAGTGGACTAGAAAGCAATACAAATACATATAATACTAGGTCCCACCCATTACAGCTAACGGCACCACACAAGAAAAATGTATGGAGCATATTGTGGTTTAACCAAAGGGTGGTACATGAATGGAACAGGTTACAACTGAAAGTTGTGGCTAGCCCATCAACCACAGCTTTCAAAAACAACTGGGATGCATATACCAAAAAATTCAGAGTTTAGAGATATAGACAGATGGATTTAGGATGCAAGTCCATTAAACTCAGTATAAATCCTATGAATCCTATGAATCTTCCTAATTTGCTTTGCCAGCTCCATGTCCATGTCTTCCCCTTGAGTTGGTGGCCTGTACATCCCCCCATCCTGAGAATCTTACTCCTTGTGTCCTGGAATTGCATCCACTAGGCCTCTATCCTAGTCTCCTCACTCTCTTCCCTTGTACACTTTATCCCTTCCCTTACAGACATCGCTGCCCCCCCTTTCCTTTGCCCCTATAATTTCTGTAAATCCTATAGCCTGAGATTATTAGGTCCCAGTCCTGGTATTGGTTGGCCCATGTTTCTGTGATGACAGCTATGTCCACCATCCCCTCTTCCAACAAAGCCTGTAGTTCCGTGGTTTTGTTCCCCAGACTTCTTGCATTCAAGGAGATTACCCTTCAAGATGTCCCTTTACACTCCTTACACAATTTGACACCCTTCTCAGCCCCACCTTTTGATCCCTCCCTGCTTCCAACCCAGTTTGTATGGGGGGGAGGCTCATTTGTCTCCCTTCTCCAGAGATCCTTCCCTTAAGCAACCCACTCACCACCCCCTGACTAGTTTAAATTAACCTTTGTTTCTCCGTATTCTTCTAACCACGGTTTTAACACCCCCTTTCCTCTCTGCTCAAATGTATTCTGTTCCCTGTGTACAGATCCCTATTGTCCCAGACCCTGCCCCAGCCTCCCACTAACCCATACCCCTTGGATCGATACCAATTTTCAAGCCAACTGTTGAATTCATCTATCCTACCCTTCATTGCCATACTTGCCCTGGGCAGTGGGAGTACCTAAGAGAAGGCCACTGAGCTCCCTACCTCCTCACTCAACTTACCCAGTTCCATGAACCTCTCCCTAACCACTCCTACCATTTCCCCTGCCAAGTCGTTTGTACCCACATGCACCACCACATGTGGTTTATGCCTCCCCCCTTTTCACACTTAAGAATAACCTATTGTGCTTTATCTGCCATCAATGGCAGAGAGATGTGCACAGACTGAGTTCTCGATCTCCAGCTTCACTGATTGATTGTAGCAGGTAATGTAGGATGCCAACAGCTTGGACGCACCAATTATCTGCTGTCTGTAGACATTTTTGTGTCATGATGTCAAAGTACCAAAATACAGAAGGAAAAATGGTTTCCTCCAGACCTACTTCACTGGTGTCCAAAATTTCAGATTTGGCACATTTACCAAATGTAGATTCAGCATTGACTCCTACTGAGTTAGTTATCTGTTTTCTAGCAATGTCCTCTTCTCAGTATTATCTTATCTTTCCTTGGTTGTCTATATTGTTTCTTCTTTATATTCCAAGTCTTTGACTGTTATGCTGCAATGGTGTAGCCATGATGTACAAATTTATTTCTATTGGGCAACATTTCACTATTCTACGGGGCATTATTTGCTCCACCTTAGTGTACTCCATTGTATGTAAACAAGCCACTGTGCAAATATATACAACTGAGTGCTGCTTTAGTTTTCTTCCATGATTAATGCAGCATTTGGGTGTGCAACTACAGAACAGCAAACAGGGCTGTGGGTACCACTGGGGGCAACAAACAAGGCTATGCAGGCTATTTGGGGAGCAGCTTGAAGGTGTGAGCAAGGTGGACTGGGCTCAGGTCAAGTTGGAGGCCATCAATGGAACAGCACTGGAAGTTTCAAAGAGCTGTCTAAGAATGGAGGTTACAGTGGACTAGCTTGGTGGTGTGGAGGACTGAGGCATTGAATGCCTTACCTCCTGCCAAAACAGTCACCCATGTTTCTGAATGAGTATGGATTGCCAGGGTTGGGAGGGTGGGAGAGGACTGAGCATCCCAGGACCGCGCTTCACTTTGTGGTGGTGTGGTCAGCCAACTTGGCCTTTGGCTGCCACTGAGTGGTGGCCCACTGCTAGTGCAGAATTGAAGGGAGAGGCCACAGTTCTGCAGAATATGTACACCACAACACGCATATCCTGATGTGCTGACATGGCAGGGGCACTTGGGAGAAAATGGAAAATAGGACCCAAAGGTAGACTACTGCTCTGCACACCTCCCCAGGCCAGCACCACCTTTCAAACACCTGAAGCAACTCTGGATTGTGAACCTGGGGGGAGGACAGTCCTCCCTCTCTGACCCTCCTACAGGGGAAAAGCTGTGGAAGACTTACTCTAGGTAGGTACAGATGAGGTGAGCAATGGCCAGGGGGATATGGGGATGGATGCAGGGTCTCTGAAGGGGTAAAATGTTATATAAAAAAGGATGAAGGTTACAGAAAATGTAGGCAAGAAAAGAACAGCCTGTAGAATATATAAAAAAGAAAACATGATGAAGAGTGAGACAACCTACCTGGGCAGTCAGAGGGAAGTAGGGGCAGCAATGAGGAAAGATGAGCTGAGGCAGAGCTCAAAAATGCAGAAGGAAACAGACTGACAAACCTTCTTCATGCACATTATGAAAAAGAGGAATTTGAAGGAGAGAACTGAAGGAGGGGACGTGGGTGATCAATGATGCTAGTAAGGCGGACCTTTTAAGTGACAACTTCACCTCTGTTTTCACAGGGGAAAAAGGGGAACATCTCCCAAAGTGGTCAGTCTACTCAACTGGAGAGTCAGAGGTAGAGAGACAGGAACTGGATACAAGCATGACTGGGGGGCAGGGTACTAAAGAGGTATAGGGGGATGAGAAAGAACAAGGCAATAAGCCCTGAAGGGTTCTATCCTAAGGTACTGATACTGAATAAGGTGGGATAGGCTCTGATAGACCCACTAGTGAATCTGTTTCTTTATTTTCTGACCACAGATGTGGTTCTGATGGAATGGAGAGAGGGGCATGTGATACCACTTCATGACAGATGGATAAGGGATCCAGGCAACTTCAGGCTAGTCGGTCTGATCTCAATAGTGTGGAAACTGCGTGAGACAGTTATAAAGGAGTAGATGATGGAATTCCTCAATAGTGAGGAATTACAGGATGTGATGCAGCATTACTATGTAAGGGGCCAATCATGCCAAAGAAACCTCATTGACTTTTTCAATATGGTAACCCAAGTGGTGGATAGGGGGCAAGCTGTTGATGCCCTGTACTTGATTTCAGCAAGGCCTTCAACTTGGGATGCTGGAGAAAAGCTGAGAATCCTGGGAGTGGGGGACAGCTTAAGTTAATGAACTGGGAATTTGTTAGGGGATAGGACTCAGATGGTGGTGGTGAAGAGTAGCCACTTGGAGATTAGAAAACTGATAAGCTGGGTGCCTCAGCAATCAGTCCTTAGACTGGTACATTTCAGTGTCTTCCTCTGTGAAATAAGAGTGGGAATTCATGGTAAGAGTAGCCTACAGTACTCGCAGAAGATATGAAGTTATGTGGGAAAGTCGACAAATAGGAGGGAATCAGGTAATCTGGAGAAGTGGTATGGGATGTGGTAACTTAAATTCAACGTGAAGAAATTAAAGGTCATGCACATTGGAAACTAGAGACACAAAACAGTGTACTGGCCAGGGGTGGTCATAGTTAAATGGACAACTGGAGAGACAGAGAGAGACCTGAGGATTAACCTCAGTGATAGTCTCAAGCAAGCCGCCTAGTGCAACAAGGCATATATGAAGGCCAACAGCATGTTGTGCTGTAGTGGTAAAGGCATTAACAACAGGAGCAAAGAGGTGACCCTGCCACTGTAAAGGTCCATGGTGAGGTGAAGCCACACCTGGAGTACTGCACACAGTTGGGGACCACTCACCACAGGAAAGACCACAGTCACTTAGTGAAGGTACAGAAAAAAAGCCACTAAAATGGTGTGGGATTTGCAGAGGAAGTCATACAAGGAGCAGCTGACTAGCCATAATGTGCATGCTTAAGGCAAGACTGGAGAAAAAGTATATCACAGAAACCAACAAATATATCCATGAGGTCAACAGGGTTTATGAGTACAAGATAGCAGAGGGTACGCTTAAAAAGGGACATAAGGAGAAACTGAGGTTAGTAGACAACTGTAACAGACTGCCAAAAATGATGGTAAGATCTAAGACTGTCCAGGGGTTTAAGATGGGTAGAACAGGTACGGGCATAGCACTGTGGGTTTGGGGGAGTTGTAAGAGGGGGATTTTCTAGACATGGATCAGAGCTCACATCTGGGGGCTCAGACTAAGAATTCAGTGATGATAGGCTATTGTGGTATAGGTAGAACCATGCAGAGTCAATGCACTAAAAGTCTTTTTCTGCCTGCAAAACTTCTATGTTTCTATCTATACACCTGGGTGCAACTGACAGGGTCATGTACAAAAAACTGGGGCAACCATCAAGGTTATGGGGCAAAAAAAAAAACAGGGCCCGTGAGCAAAATAGTGTATAAACTCTATTTTCCTTGCAACACCCCAGTTTGACACAAGTCTTCCAATGCCATATCAAAGTCATTGTTCATTAAGCAATTTCACTTTGCTCTCACAGATTGTCTGGACAGTATTCCACTTGTAATTTTTTTTGTTTGTTTTTCTTTGAGGGAGATTGCTATCTGCATATACGAACATACGTAATTTGCCAGCAGATAAAGGCCTAGAGGTCTATCAAGTCTGCTTGAATGTGCAGCTAGCACCTCTTATTTTGCAGCTGCTGCTACCTTCCAACCTTCCCCTTCATTAAACCTCCCCCTTGTCCTGTCCCATCCCCTTTTGAAGAAGTCCACTGTTCTACTGGATACCACTTCTGCAGGTAACGCATTCCACCCACCCACCACCCTCTCTGTAAAAAAGTGTCTTCTCATCTCCCTCTTGAACCTTCCTCCCTCCAGTCTCATATCATGGCCCCTGGTGGCCCTCCCCTTTCTTACTTTGAACAGCCCCTCTGTACCTGTCTTGTGTATTCCTTTCATGTATGTAAAGGTTTCAATCATGTCAGCCCTGTCCCTCCTCTCCTCCAGTGAGTACATTTTCAACTCCCTCAACCTCCTCTCGTATGATAAGTCCCCCAGCCCCTTGATCATCTCTGTCACCCTGCAATGCACCCCGTCCAGTAACTTAATGTCCCTCTTCAGATACAGGCACCAGTACTGCATGCAGTACTCCAGGTGTAGTCTAGCTAATGACCTATACAGTGGCAGAATCACCTCCTTCCTCCTTGAGGATATACCCCTTGCAATACAACCCAGCATTTTGTTGACCTTTGCAGCTGCCTTCCTACATTGTGCTGAGTTGTTCATTGGCCCTGTAATGAGCACCCCCAGATCCTTCTCCTCCTCTGTCTGGGCTAGCTGCACTCCCCCCAGCTGGTAACTTCTCCTTGGGTTCTTCATCCCAAAATGCAGCACCTTGCACATTTTGGCATTAAACCCCAGTTGTTAGGCATCTGACCAGGTTTCAAGCTTTGCCAGATCATCCTGCAACCCCTGGCATCCCCCTAGGTCATCCACCACCGTGCCTACCTTGGTATCATCAGCAAACAGACTGATCTTGCTCTTGATGTACCATGATATGTCTGCAATGAATATCCCAAACAACACTGGTCCCAACACTGAGCCCTGTGGAACACCGCTCATCACTGCCCTTGGGTGTGACAGCTCTCCACCCACCACCACCCTCTGTTGCCTTCCCTGAAGCCAGTTTCCTACCCATCTCACCAGCTTTGCAACCGCCCCTGTGCCTACTAACTTCCTTCCCAGCCTTCCATGCAGCACTGAGTCGAATGCCTTACTGAAGTCCAGATACAGGACATCCACTGCATGGCCCCTGTCCAGTTGCCTAGTTACCCAGTCATAGAACTCCACCAGATTGGTTTGGCAGGATCTGCCATGTATGAAGCCATGCTGTCAGCTGTCCTGTAGTCCTTTGGCCTCTAGGAGGGCCACCAGCCTCTCCTTCAGGATAGTCACCATTAGCTTACCCATGATGGATATGAGGCTCACTGGTCTGTAGTTTCCCTGTTCATCCTTGGGGCCACTCTTGTGGAGAGGCACCACATGAGCCATCCTCCAGTCCTCAGGTATACACCCCAAATGTAATGAAGCATTAAATAGGTCTGCCAAAGGTCCTGCAAGGACCTCTGCCAGCTTCTTCAGTACCCTGGGGTGGATGCCATCTGGGCCTGGTGCCTTGTCCACCCTCAGTGCCTTTAAACCCTCTCAGACTCTGCCCTCCATGATTTCCCCATCTGTTACCCCTTCTTCCCTGTTTCTGCCATTTCTACCCCCTTGGGTGTCACCCACCTCTTCTCTTTAGTAAATACTGAGCAGAAGTACTCATTTAGTGCTTCTGCCTTATTGCACCCTGCTTCCACTCAACCCCCCTCCTTCTTAATCCTTACTATGTGGTCCTTACAGCTCCTTTTCTCCCTGATATACTTAAAGAAATCCTTCTCCCCCTTCTTAATGCCTTGTGCCAGCCTGAGTTCCGTAGATGCTGGGGCTCCTCTTACTGCCCTTGTCACCTCCTTCGATTCTGTCAAGTACTCCTCCCTGTCCTCCCCCTTCCCTGTTTTCTTGTACTTCCTAAAGGCAGCTCTTTTCCTTCTTACCTTTTCCATGACCTCCTTGCTCAACCAGCTCAGTTTCTTAGCTCTAGCCTTCTTGCTCTGGGCTTTGCAGCAGGTTTTGGTTGCCTCCACTATCCCCAGCTTTATGAGCTCCCACCTCTGATTAGTGTCTATACTAGATTGAATTCTGGCCAGGTACCCTTTTACCACTTCCCCCATCCTCCCAAAGTTGGCCCTCCTGAAGTCCAGCACTCTTGTGCCAGGTTCCACTCCTTCCTTGCCCATATCCAATGTGAGCCATACTGAGTGGTGGTCACTCCCTGATAGCGGTTCCTCCACCATAAGTTCTCTCACAAAGTCCCCATTTGCCAGCACAAGGTCAAGGATATTCCCTAACCTGGTTGGTTCACTTACCATTTGCAGCAGGAAGCTGTCCTGGAAAGCATCCAGCAGTACCTGCTCCCTTCTGTTCCTGGTTGTTGGGGTACTCCAGTCCACTCCTGGCATGTTGAAGTCCCCCACAATCACCGCACTACCCTTCTCGCAGGTCCTCCTGATCTGTCCCGCTAGTTCCTTGTCCAACTCCTCCATCTGAGATGGCAGCCTGAACCCCACTCCCATTCTAAGAATCCTATAAATAAAAGTGTGTTTTGATCTGTTTCTTTCTGGTATGATTTTGGGAGCAGTTGATTCCCTTTTTCCGTTCACTTGCACACATGCGCAAGGAACGTCTTGGGAGAATAGGACACTTTGGAGGTGTGACTGTCCTGTGCAATCCACTGCTCCATTGAGCAGGCGTGGCGGTCCTGCACCAACGGATGCGGGTGCTGTGTATGACAGCAGTGGTCTTCACTTCAAAGAAAACCACCACTGCAATCAGTGCTGGCAGTGCCTCTGTATGAGCTGCCGGAACTGTTATAGCCGACAGGGGTGCTAATCCCCGTCTCGGCTTCAAGTCTGCCCCCCCCAAAGCTTTAGTGCCATGCTGGGAGCCCACCCCAGCATGGCAAATCTTGTTTTGGCTAATGGGGATGCCCAATCCCCCATCGGCTCCACGTCCCCCCAAACAGCTTTCCCTGCTGCCATGCTGGGAGCCCACCCCAGCATGGCAAACGCCCCGTCGGAATAAAAAAAAAATCTGTAAATAAGAAAATGTTCCATCGCTGTCTCCCACCCCTCCCACAACCCGCACCCACCCACTGCGCACCCTGCCTCCCCACACCCCCACCCCATACATACCTCCGGAGCTCGGCGTGACGATCATCGGTGGACCGGGAACACGTCTGCACTCTTCAAAGCTGACCACGAACTGAGGAAATGCCGGTAAGCTGTATAATGGGATAGATAGGGGGTTTTCAACTTCATTGCATATCTCAGGCATTTTTTGGAATTTTGCACCAAATTTTCAACATGCTGTCATTTCATGGCGTTATTCGGGCCCGAAGGGTGATTTCGCAGTCACTGTGCGAAATCACCTTTCCAGAATGATTAATGAAACGACACTGCCAGTGTTCATAAGGTGGGCTCTCAAAAAGCCTATTTTGAAAATTTGGTGGAAAAATTCCTAAAATTACTGCTTTATGAGCGCATGCTAGTGGAGTCTCATGCACGCTGTAAGTTTGTGAATTTTCAATATTTTCACTCCAGATTTTCAACATTGCCATTTTACCATACCTTCTTATGAGCAGTACAGCTGTCATTTTTCACATCCCACCCAAAATGTGTTTCCGCTCATGTAGCACACAATGGCGCAGTTGGTGTGCGAACTCAATATATGGGACACATTAAGAAAATCACAGTGACACTGTTCATGAGCAGAGGTCTTAAAATGGCTGTGTTGAAAATTTGGTGAAAAAATTCCTAAAAATGACTGTTTTATGAGCATGTGTTGCGCAGTTCCTATGCACTCTCGTAAGTTCGCGAATTTTCAATATTTTCACTCCAGATTTTCAACATTGCCATTTTACCACACCTCCTTATGAGCAGTACAGCTGTCATTTTTCACATCCTGCCCAAACGTGTTTCCACCTACATGTAGCATAATGGCTTAGGTTGAAAAGTAAATTAATGTATGGGACATATTAAGAAAATCACAGTGACACTGTTCATTAGCAGAGGTCTTAAAATGGCTGTGTTGAAAATTTGGTGAAAAATTCCTAAAAATGACTGTTTATGAGCGTGCGTGCAGTTCCTACACACGCTCGTAGGTTTGCGAATTTTCAATATTTCCACTCCAGATTTTCAACATTGCCATTTTACCACACCTCCTTATGAGCAGTACATCTGTCATTTTTTCACATCCTACCCAAAATGTGTTTTCCAATTCCATGTAGCGCATAATGGTGCAGTCGGTGCGTAAATCAATGTATGGGACACATTAAGAAAATCACAGTGACACTGTTCATGAGCCAAGGTCTAAAATGGCTGTGTTGAAAATTTGGTGAAAAATTCTAAAAATGACTGTTTTATGAGCATGCATTGTGCAGTTCCCTCGCACATTAAATGGATTCGCTGAATTTTCAATATTTCTGCGTAATGACTTCAAATACCTAAACAGCACATAGAAGCAAGCAGCATTCGGCATTGACAAATGCTTGTTTTTACTTATATTTTTAATACTCCTCTCTGGTGCAGCCAATATCCTCCACGTCTTGCCCACTCTCCCCCCCAAACACCTAATGCACTTATCCCTCTGCCTTTTAACTCTGAGCTTTCCTGTGGCAGAGTACGCCAAGCACCTGTAGAAGAGGGGTTTGGGGGGTGGGAGGAAGAGAGGGGAGAGGAAGATATATATATGTATATTCAGGGATGTCCAAGACTTTGCCTTAGCATGTTTCTGTCCCTCCTACAATTTGTTTCTGTGACTGAACAGTGGGTAACAGATTTACAGACTTGATCTTCTGCAGACAAAGTATTTTACACCAATACTCTTATGCTGCCTGCTTCAGGCAATAGAACCACTTGTGAAACTGTCTCCCTCATTTTACTTCTTTGTCACTGATTTTTTTAAGCCATGTCCAAGTGCCAAATACCACTGCAAATACCTGCAAGCGAAAGTTCGGCATTGACAAATGCTTGTTTGTATATGATTATGTCTAGGAAAGGAATTTCAGTTTTGCTTACACAGATTGCAAATTTCAGATGATCTGTTGCCCTTAGGAAGTAATCATAAAGGATTAAAAGGTCTGCATCTGAGCCTTTCCAGATAAGCATAATATTTCCAATAAACTGCTTCCATTCTACGAATTCTTTTTGATATGTGTTTTGGTTGTTAAAAATTACAGTCTCTTCAAATTGGCTCATAAATAAATTAGCATAACTGGTGTATTTAAATACACTATTGCTGTTCCGTATGCATGTAATACTTATATTCAAATACAAAATAAATCATGCAGTATTAATTATGCCATTCTGATTATGCATTCATTTGGAGGTGGTTCTTCCACAGACCTAGGGTGGTATTTACAAAAGTGCTCAAGTAATGACAGTTGTATCAAAATATACACATTTGCATCACAAAGATGCAACAAATAATTGCACCATATTTTCATAACTGCATCAAAACTAGCATGTCATGGTGCATGATATACTTACATCATAACTGCAGCTGCATCATAGTTGTGTCACTTTTGTGTTATTAATCTGGACATAAGTGCAGGTGCAGCAGAACGTGAAACAACCATCTTCTGATGATAATGCAACCTTTTGATTCAGACACAGCTGGGAGTTGTCATGCAAAAGTGACACAACTTGCTGTTGTTTCCCTTCATAACTAGTGATGTGCGAAGTTGGCTAACTTTGCTTCATGGATTAGTTTGTGGTTTACTGCAATTTGTGAAGTTAATCTACCCTGCAAAGTTACAATTTGCAGTATAGGGTTAACTTTGCAAATGGTAAATTTGGTAACTTTCCTGGCAAACTTCTTAACTCCTCCAGTGAAGCTGGGCCCACAGGTGAAGTTTGCAAGGAACCATGGGACTGGAGATCATATGATATTGAAATTAGCTGTATGCCATACCTTCAGTGCAGTCTTATGAAGAGAGAGAGTTAATAAGTGTGTCCCTGCTACTCTGAGTAAACAAACTTTAAAACTACTCTGAAAGTGAAGTATGTTGAACCAAATCATGCGCACAATATGTCTAGAGTGCCTTGTGTAGCTAGGTTACTGTTCTTCGTTTGTTTTGCAGATTTATTTAGTTGACATTTAAGGTTTTGTTTTGTCTACTGAAGCAATGCTGCTGTGTGGGGGAGGACAGGTTTTTCAGTGAGCAAGCAATGTAGCCCAGTGAGCACTTATCTTTTTGTGGAGAATGTGGAATTTAGAAGGTTGATGGTACGTGCCTGTCCCAAATGGCAGATTCCCTCACAAATGTACTGCTCCACCTTTGTCATTCCTGAACATTATGGGACTGTATCATGCACGGTAATGCATGCCCTGCTGCATTCAGCATACCCATACATAAATCTCAGTATAGATATATGGACCAGGGGCCAAAGAGCTGGTAGCTTCTATCTGTGCATTACAGCACATTGGTCACAGGTACCTGGTGTAATATTCAACTCTGGCTAGGGGAAAAATTGTAGTAAGCCTAATTACAGTGGTAGCAACACTCTGGGTATTCACCAGCATGCCATGCTGGCAGTGAAGAGTGTAACTGGATCACAGTCAGAAAAGCTTAGAATTGCTACTGACTGAGCTTAATGAGTGGATGCAGCCTGTGGTGGAGGTGTCATGGGGGGTGGCACAGGAGCTTCCGACTGCCGCAGAGAGGGGGAACAGGACTGCTGACCTTGAGACACTTGTTTATCACTTAGTAGCCTCATTTTGAACCAATTTCACCTGGTGTACCCCAGGGTGAAGTTCCAGGTGAAGTTGCCAAGGGAAGCTGCCAAAAGTGAATTTCCTATTAAATAGAAAAAAATCTGCACATTTATTCATGAAGGTGAATCTGGCAAATTCACCTCATCTTCACTGGTGAATTAAAACTTCACAACAGTTCTACTTGCAAATCATGAAAATACATCGTCTGTTCTCTAAAACCCAGGTAAGTGCTTTCAAACCCATATCATCATGTATACTAATGTACAATTATTTTATATCATGAGTGACTAATGTGAAATTTCACAATGTCTGCATTCATCACCTTTATTCTTTCTAAAACTTCAAGGATATGCTGAGCTTGTCCTTCACTCTCAGTTTAAATACTCCCAGATATGACCCCATACTCTTTGTCTTCACTGGCACTGAATGGTACATACTGTACACAAGGCCTGATGTCCCGTAGAACTGTAAATTGTTTGCTCATACAAATAGTTTCCAGATAATTTGGTTGTTATCGACCATCATTAAACTGGAATATTTTGCTATCTAAGTTGTTTTTAAAAACTGCCTAAGCAAAATACACAATGGAATGCTTTGTTATGGAATTTGTGTGAAGTGACTTGGGAAATGCAAAAGCTGTTCCTGAGGCTGTTGTCAGCAGCAGATCAGGATCCTGTTCAGCAGCACACCTGTTACCTATTAAGAGAAGAATTTTGAACTTGTAAGCAATCCTTCCTGTAGAAGATGCTTTTTAAAACAACTATTAATTCCAAATCTGTTATTGTTCAAGTCTTTACTAACCATTGACTAAACTCAGTGGCTGGTTATAACTTAGTCACTGGAGGTAAGTACCATTTTAACATGTTATGATCAGTTTATGCCCTTTAGAATCAGTGAGTTCTATAGTAAAACACATGCATTGTAATACCGTAGAGATAGGGATACACTGAATATTATACAGTCAAGGTCAGTGGCATGTGTATTTCACTGTCTCTCTGCTCATTGGGCCTTCAATACTGTGAAGCACTAGACCCCCTGGTAGATGCAGCACTGGTGTGTTGCCAGTGATTGTATCATTTAATTTACTTAAATTATTTCTGTTGCTTACTATGCTTTTCAATTTGTTTCCATGAGATGGCATTTTCTGCTAACCATTCTACCTCAGTGCCAGCGACTACACTACTTGCAGCCATGTGCCTGTAGAATGGGCATGCATTTGATTACAGTGCCAGTACGTTGGGGTCATCTGTGACACAGTCATAATGTGTTTTCAAAAAACAAAGAAAGACGAGATCATGCCAAAGCACCACAAGGCAAAAAAAGCCATGTTAATAAAAGCCAGCTTTAGCATGGCAGTTCTTAATCTTTTTGACTGCACAGTGTGCCCAGAGCTCAGCTAGTCTGTTCTGTTGCTGCCTTCTATGTTTGAATTTAGCCATAATGTGTTTACCCATCATTTTGATTGCCTGGGTCCATCATGTCAGTGAGTCACACTAAAGTAAATAAACCATTTTCATATGTGCCCTTCAGAAGCACATCACTGTTTCAGCACTGCACTGTACTAGTATCCACTTCCATTTTTCATTAGTGAAGAAAGAGACTGCGATCATGTTCTTCTCGCAGATGTTAGTGACTTAAAGTCCAAATTAAACCGTGACCCCCCCATGCAGTTAAGTGCCTGCACATGTTGAGTCCTCTTGTACCACTTGCTCTATTACTGTACATTCTCTATTTAAATGAGCTGAGTAAAAGATCATACTCGTAACACACAATACAGTACCTTACTGTAATTGATGTGTATTATACTAAGCATGCAGTCTGCTAATTTCTTTTGACTTCAGTCTTCTGCACATGCTAAAAGTCACATCACCCATTTGCCTGTTCTGCTCTAAGTGTTGAGTGTTGTTCCTCCGAGTTCTGTAATGCTGACATTTTGTCAAGTGGTACAACAAACTTACAGTTCACTAGTCCCAGATATGGGGATGCCTCCAGATCTGGTTATGCTGGGGGCCCAGCTTCCTCCAGTGCTTCACAGTGGCAGATAATGATCACTATGAAGATTAGGGTGGGTGCATTTAGGAGGTGAAAGAGCTTCAGCAGGTATAGCATTGATTACTACTTTCATGTGCCTTGCCCTGTAGCAGCACAGTAGCATTTACATGATCATACTCATAAGCAATACATTGACAGTAATCCGCTTATTTTATGTTACCACAACTCTTTAAAAACAAACAACAAAAAAAAGCAACACAGAACATTTTTTAGATACAGGGCAGAATTTTCAAACGTATTAGATTGCTGCAAGGACCCAATGATACGGTGCATGGGGATTGCGGCAATCTAATGGGATTTTCTGTCCCATGCAGTAATTGCAACAAGGTAGACCACCTTTCTCTGGTCTGTCTTGCAACAATCATGGGGCCTCTTTTTACGGAGCTTGCACCAGATATTTGGCGCAATCAGCCGTAACTCATGGAAACCATTTCAGCTGCACCTGAGATTGGAAATTTGGGTGCAGTTGTGCTGAAGGGTTTGGTGCAGGGCCAGAACCTAAGTGTGGTGGTGCAGGGCTGGATGCAAGCCCTGTGCCACCCTTCAAAAATCCTGTCATCAGTATTTAAAGGAGAAGTCCACCCAGAATGTGCAAAAACATATGTTATGTATAGTGTTTTGATATGTATGTTAAATCCTAGTGTGTCCTTCCCTCTGTCTGCTATTAGGAGTTTTTCCTAAATTAGCCTGCTAGCTGAATGGTAGTTTTACGACCCCTGGGGATTTCCATCACAAATAGGTTTATTGGCTTTCTTTCTCCTACGATGCACCTTGGCTCATGTGACAGTGATGTAGCTATGCTCTTAGATTTAACAGGGTCTGTCACAGCTCAGCCACAAAGATAATACTTCTTCCAGAGAAGTCACAGTGCTAGATTTTGGGTGAGTGTAATCATTATTTTTTGACATTAGTACCTTGTCCTGCTATGTTATAACCTATAAGGTGATGTTCAATTTTTACTACTTAGTACTGGTGCAAAAACTGAAAGTGACTGAGAGGAATAGAGTAAACAGTGACATGATTCAAACACACACACACACACACACACACACACACACACACACACACACACACACACACAGCAGAACATAGCAGGACAAGATACTGATATCAAAAAATAATAATGATTACACTCACCCAAAATCTTCTAGTGTGACTTTTCTGAAAGAAGTATTTTCTTTCTGGCTGAGCTGTGATAGACCCTGTAACAAGACACTGGCTTCCTGCAGGGGCAATTAGACATCACACCAAAGGGCACTCTGGGAAGACTAGAGGCCATGAAAGAAACCAGAATGGCAACCTCCAAGGGCAATAAAACAGTTAGAAAACGTTAGAAAAAACATCTCTCACAGCCAGAGGAAAAGAAAACACTGGGAACTGGTTAGAACACAGAAAAAAAAGACTACTACATATCTTTTTCTGATTTTAACATGGAGTTTTCCTTTAACGTTGGAGAGTTGGTGGGATGGGGACAATGGATGTAATAGGGGTAAGATAACAGTGTTAATCCCAGTTCTTGCACACCTCTGGTGGTGGTATCACATCATAAAGAGTGACCCAAAATAAGCCACTAGAAATATAGTGACTCATTTTGGGTGCTTTTATTGTGGGCTACCTTGCAAAATAGCAAGGGTATGGGATAGCGACTGGGAGAAAGGTGAACAGAAGGGAGGAATAGCAAGGGGAGGGACAGGGAAGGGGTTTTCAGGCACTGGTGTACCTACTACTGCTGAGCTAACCATGTGGCATGGTGGTGTGGGAGACTAACTCTGGCAGAACTGGTACTGGGTTTGAGATCAAGAGCAGGTTACATTTTGCTGCAGCTGTGGCACTTAATTTCTGTGAGATCTGGATTTTGACCCCTCCTGCATGCACCCCCCCTGGAGTTCAGAATCCTAATTTGAGGGGTGTGGGGGCAAAGCCCCTCCATGAGAGGGGATGCAGGGGAGAGCATAGCCCCCCCAAAAACACTTTTTTTACCATCTGGAAGTCAGGTCACCTTAAAGTTTACATCGCCGATTTGCTTTTCAGTGATCTATATTCATCATATTTGCGATTGCAGTTTTGTAATCACTATTATGACATGTAACCCTAGTGGTACACTGTCCAGGCTTTTTTATTATCATTATCAATATGAAAGATACAAGTGTACAAGTCATATTATTGTGAAAGGAGAATAACAGAATACTGTACTGTTCTTGTTGTGATGCACCATGATTTAATTCACCTGGTGCAGAACCATCACCCACTTCCTGTTCAAAGGGTCCAAGTATATCCTCCTCTCCTGGCTCCAAGATAGAGCAAATGGCAGTTGAGTGCCAGCCTAAGGAATGGCTGATATTCCTTGCCACCAGTTGATGGTCACCCTCCCCCGGGTTGAGTGCCATGGAGGGTAAGAGTAAAGGAACAATTCCTGACAGGTGGGTTTTATGCTGGACAACATCCCATCTTGGGTGATTGGGCCTGAGGCCAACAGCCGAGGGCGTCTAACACCAGAGAAAGGATGTTATTCCAGCATAACACCCACCTTGGAGGGCATTATTCTTATTATACAATGGCTTGTAGTTTTATAATAAAAAATAATGTTAAAGAATGTTTTTGTTAGTGTGTAAGCATATTTTTGTTTCTTAAGAGAAAGAGGAGATCATCATGGTGGTGCTCATCAATATGATCCAAACAATTAGCAGGGATGTTATGCCAGGATAACATCCCTGCTGTGATGGCCAGCTGACCAATCAGAAGCCAGGATTCTATCTTGCCATTGTATAATGTATCCTATTGCATCCTGTAGTGATAAAAGAGATGTGTGTTTTAGGCCTAACAACACACAGTGTCAATCCTTTGATGCTTAATGCTATCTCAAACTATTTTAAATTTCAATACACAATACATATTCCACTTAACCTCACCACTGGCAATGGGCTAGTGTACACGACACTCAGCCCTGTGTTCCCAGAAACTCCACAGTGATGTGGCATGGGAGCTTTGTGCTTCAGTTCAGCTCTTGCTTCCACCATTTCTATAACCATATGTGGGTCATGCTGTTGGCATAAAAAGCTTTCTGATACAAAACCAAGCTACAGTGACCTGTAGATGTCTAATTGATGTGCTACTGTAATTCTTTGCTACAGAAGGAATGTGAGATTTGCAGGCTGGCTGTTTGGGTTCAGTATACAATAACAGTATCACACACAGGACGAAAGTGGACCACAGGAGCCTGTTAAATGCTGTGGGACCCAAGTCCACAACACAGTCTTGTCAAGCATCACACACAGGATGAGAGCGGACCACAGGAGCCTGTTAAAGGCCATGGGACACCAGTCCACAACACAAACCTGCCCAGCATCACAGAGGATGAAAGCAGACTGCAGGAGTCTGTTAAAGGTTTCAGGACCTCAGTCCACAACACAGACATACCCAGCGTCAGACACAGGATGAGAGCAGATTGCAGGAGCCTGTTAAAAGCCAGAGGACCCCAGTCCACAACACAGACATGCCCAGCATCACACACAGGATGAGAGCAGACCGTGAGAGCCTGTTAAAGAAAATTTGGCTCCCTTCTAAGGGCAGACCTTTATAGGGGGTATTTACGGCAACTGCCTTTTCTGGCCTCTGAGCAGCACTGATTGTCTTATCGGCTGCACTTTGGATATTGCACCAGTTTCCCTTTGGATCTGGATCCAGCGGGAGCTTTAAGGCTGGGAAGGGCTAGTGTGTCTGCTTATGCAGTTCTTTCATTCCTCGCACGGATGCCACACTTCCCTCCTGCCTTATCCCACTGTGTGTTTTTATACTATATAGAGTCACTGCTACATTTCACTCTGCTACTGCATCAATTGTGGATGTTTACTACTGTTTTTGAGTGTAATTAGCTACTTTAGATATAGTTCTTTACAGCTGCTCAGAGTCTTAGCTTTAGTATGCTCTGGTGCACATGCTTTAGCTGGTTTACTGATTTTCTGTGTAGTGCTGAGCTGCACTAGATGTTGTACTGCTACAAATACATTTTTAATGGCCATTCTGCAGTTTACCTTGGTGTGGAGTCTACTCTCTACTCACTTGTTCTGGTAGTTGAGCAGGCCTTGGGCCTCCAGTGTATGTTTGGCATTTCCTCTTGGGCAGTTTCCACCAGCCCCCACTCACCCCCTCTACCTCACGCATGCACACTGACATTTCAGTCCGCGCATGCTCACTAGTCTCCTCCACCAGGACCACTCTCCTTCATCATACTAATCTTTCTTTGTTCTCTGCCTTCTTAGGCTGTGGGACCCCAGTCCACAACACAGACCTGCCCAGCATCACACAGGACAAGAGCAGACTGTGGGAGCCTGGTAAAGGTCATTTGGCTCCCTTCTAAGAGCAGACCTTTACAGGGGGTGTTAGCCCATTGACACTTCATGTTGAATGCCCCCCTCACTCCCCACCCAAGGCTGTCCCTCAATTCAAGGCCCACCCTGGTCACATGGCTCCCTGCTGTGTATTTTACTAAGTCCCCAGTTTCCCATTTGGAGGTTTTACTAACTTCCCACTAGAGGGCTATCAACTGTTCCCCACTTAGAACCTCCCAGCCTCTCTGTCACCTATCCCACCTTCTCTCCACTACTGGACACTCTAGTATACCCATAAAATCATTGAAATCTCGAAGATGGCCAGCACGCTGGGCATGCTGAATGTAGCTCTGAAGTAGCTCTGTTGTACCGACTGCATGTGTTTGCATTTAATTGTTATTTAATTGTTTTTAGTTTTTTTAGTTTATTCATCTTTTTCTAATTGCTTAGTTGTACAATTGAGTATAAACTCCACTTCCGCAGCTTAGGAGCATTATTGCTGTCACTCGACCGGTCACAGAGTGTGCATTGGGCTGAGTGATCAGGCCCGCTGCTGCCCAAAGTCAGGAGGAAAGTGCGTGAGCTGGTGGAGAAGAGGTTTTGACTGTGTGAATTCTTAATTCAGTCCCCTGATTAGGAGTTTGCTGTGGTGTGAAGCAGTCATGTTAAGGTGTGTAGCAATAGGAACGCTCGGCTGAGAGCAAGGAACGAATACGGGAGGAGCGTTGCGAGCCTGTGGAGAAGAGTTCTCCAGGACTGTGCTTTGGTGTAAATGACCTTATGACCGAGGTTCTGTTACAGAGCTAAGAAACTGTGCTATGTCATGCAACAGAGGGTGTACTTGACCAAGAAGTAGAATGAAGATTTTGAAAGGGGAGCTGCATCAGTTGATGGCTTACTTGGATTTACTGTGGAATAACTTGTTTTGGATTAACAATTTTTGGCTGCTGTGGAGTTTTGCCAGACCAGGATAGTATCACCCTGTAGTTGTGGGATGTTAGCCACTAAAGACTGTTTCTGCCAGGAAGAACCTGACCTGGATTGACCAGGAAGCCAGTCAACAGGCCTGTGTTTCGTCCAAGGCCCCTATCTGGCCAGCCAGTGGGCTGCTGCAGGTGGGATGCCGAGGTGGTGGGACAGTTATTTCTAGTGGCAGCCCATACAGATAGAGCTTTGGGGTGTTTGGTCTGGTCTCCAAAAAATATTCAGCCTGTTACCAAGTGTTTTTGTGCCAAAGAAGATTTGGATTATACAGGGAGGATTTCTGCCAGAAGGAGACTATCTACTGGAATCTGAGGTATCAAAATCTCAGATACAGTATGTGGTCAGAACACACTTTTATTTTCCTTATAAATTTGTTTGGGCAGTGAGAGTGCCAGATTTATTTTGACTCCTTGGTAGTGAGAGCTTCTGGGGGTTGAAACTATATTAAATACTGTCTGATTTTTATGTTAATTTAATTTGTATCCCTTATCAAGAAGAGGGGTACTTCTGTTTTATTTTGTTTTTTGGTTTTAAGTTTAAACTATTTTCTTAATTTTTCTGTGATTTGGATTTTCCTGAAGTGGATTCCTTATTTATTTATTTCTTTATTTAGATTTTGATAACTGGGTAAGCTCACTGAGACCAAGGTCCCTTTTCAGGAGTGACCTGGATTAGTTACAGATAATGATTACATACAAGTAGCACACAGTAGTACATACATTGGCAGGAGTACACAGTAGATTAAACATACACTAGAATAGGGTAAGGAGTATATTACAGAGCATGTCAGTTACATTTACATAACAACACAGTAAGTTTACAATACACATAACAGCAAAGCAGATTAAATCAGACATGTGACATCAATACCACCATATTTTGGGCTCCTGCTGTGAGGCAAGCAGAAACTTACAGCCATTGGGACTAGGTTTCAGGCTAGCAGTTGCAGCCACAGAGGCTGAGATCTAACATGTAAACTTTCAGGCCAGACTTAAAACCCTGAGTAGTACGACTATTAGCCAAGTCAGCAGGGAGAAGGTTCCACAAGTGTGGGGCAGAGTACCTAAAGGAGTGCTTTCCATAGTTAGTTCAGACACTAGGGATGTCAAGGGGATAGCCAGTAGACGATCTCAGGTTCCGGACCCGGGCTTTGGGGTTTAGTAACCCACGCAGGTGAGGAGGGGTGCCAGCAGTGGTGAATTTGAAAGTCAGGTTCAGAGAGGAGTAGGCCAGTTTTTGTCACATAGAGGGCCAGTGGAGATCAGCAAGGACCTCACAGTGGTGCCTTCTTGGTGGGGAGTTGGTGGCAAAATGAGTCACCCTACGGTAGAACGTAGTGAGTTTTCTTTTTTCACCCTCCCTAAGGGACTGCAGCAGGGGAGCCCCATAAAGGAGGGAGGGAAGGGAGAAGGGTACAGTTAGATATGGTGCAATGGGCCGAGAGAGAGAGAGAGAGAGAGAGAGGAGAGAAAGCCGCCCAACCTGTAAAGAAGTCTTAACTTCTGGTGGGTGGACTTTGCAACGGAGTCTATGTGAGGCTGGAAGGTCATTGCCTGATCAAGCAGGATTCCGAGGTATTTAATCTTGTCTGCGACCTCTATTCTCTTTCCTTGTGCAGTATGAAGCTGTAGAATACCATGCCAGTCTCAGCCAAGGTAACAGGACCCAAACAAGACTGCCTTCATTTTTTCCTCATTCATTACAAGCGAGTTTGAGGAGAACCAGGCTTTCAGTGTGGCTAGACCGGCCTGGAAGTTGGCACTGATTACACTAGGAAGTGGATCACTGCAGTAGACGACATTGTCATCTACATAAAGGATGAGGTTATTCCTCCCACTGATTGCCTCGATATTGTTGACAAAAAGAGTGAATAGCAGGGGACCAAGGATCGAGCCCTGGGGTACCTTGGAGATTACATGTTTAGTACTAGACTGGGTTCCTCTCCATAGGACTTTCTTGGTTCAGTTTATCAGATAGCTCTTGAACCATGTGACAGGGAGTCCATCCAGTCCACGTAGTTGATGTTTGGAGAGGAGAAGTTCATGGCTGACCAAGTCAAATGCCTTGGATAAATCAATGAATAGAGCCCCTGTTGGGGAACCACTATCCATTGCATCAAGAATGTCCCATGTGAGCCAGGTAAGGGCTGTATCAGTGCCAGGGCCCTTCCTAAAGCCATGCTGGATGTCAACTAGGAGTAGGTGCCTTTCAAGGTAGTCCTGTAGTTGATTGTAGACCAGTCTCTCCTGCACCTTCGCTAGAGGGCAGAGAATAGAGATTGGTCTGTGGTTCCTCACATTATCCAGTGGCCCTTTTTTGTGAATGGGGACAATAGTTGCAACCTTCCATTTATCCAGGACCTTTCCTTCAAGGAAGAACCTGTTTATGAGTAAGGCAACTGGGCGGGAGATAGCCAGAGCAGCAGCCCACAGGAGTCTAGGTTCTAGCCGGTCATGTCCCAGAGAGGAGTCTGGGTTTATTCATTGTAGAAAGGGAAGTACTTCAGTGGGCTTGACCAGCTTCAGTTGAAACTGTGGTCTGGAGTGTTCCCAGGAGGGGGCTCTGATTCTGGGGGCACCAGAGGGCAACTGGGGTAAGGCTCCTCCAAGGTTGGAGAAAGCAGCACTAAATGCCTCAACAATTAAGGTAGAGTCATTGGTTAGGATATAACTGACCAGGAGTGCACCTTCTTGGGCCCTAGGGGCACCTTTGAAGAGCAGGTTGATTTGGCCCCAGAATCTCTTGGGATCCCATAGGTGCCTGGACTGGAGATCGTGTAGGTATTTGGATTTAGCCAACTTGGAGGCTTTCTTGCACCAATTCCTCAGTTCTCTATACCTCTCCCAGTCAGTTGTCTGGCCTGTGGATTTGTACTGACCCCAGGCCTGATCTCAAAGCAGCATGCTCCGTTTGAGGTTAGGGTTAAGCCATTTGTGGCATTTTACCTCCACACTCAGTTTTTTTCTGGGGCGTGTATGTTAGCCACTGATATAAAGGTGTTGGTATAAAAGTCAAGTGCCTCATCTAGGGTAGGAAGGGAGATAAGAGGGTTCCAGTTTACGGTGCGTAGGTCAGAGCAAAGAGCCTCCGAAAAGAAAACTGCTGTAGTTTCTGGCTTTGATTACTTCGGGAGGCAGTTTGGTTGGCCTATTTGACCAGATGCAAAAAATTGGGGAATGGTCACTCAAGGAGTCAGCCATGGCCTCAGCAGCCTGTATATGGTCCTGGCTGGATATTAGGGCCCAGTCAAGCAGCGAGTGATTACCGGACCTAGGGTTGTGCATAGTGGGCTGGTGGATAACTTGAGTCAAATTGGTATCATGTATAGGGTTCCTGCTGGCAGAGGCCTCCAGGGAGAGCCACTTTTGGTTAAAGTCCCCTAGGAGAATCAGCTCCCTCAGGGAGTGTTGTGTCAAGGCAAGGGCTAGAGATTCAAGGGATGATGTTGCCATTTGGGATGGGAGGTAAGCACACCCTATGTGCATGACCAAAAAGACCATCCTTGGGCAAACACCACCTGGATTTGCATCCTCTCTCCACCTATCCACCCCCACTGTCTCCATTCACAGTGCTTATAAATCCACCCTAGCCATCCTTAGGGTGGGGACCTCCCTAGTCCAGAGGTCTCCCCCCCCACAGGGCTCTAAACTGATTCAACTCCCTCCCTGCATCTCTCACCAGTCTGCCAAAACTCGGAGCTTTTAAAGCAGCCCTCAAAAACCCACCTTCATGCTACTCGCTCCTGTACATGCCCGCAGCAATGAAACGGCAGCACCCTAGCTCACAAAGGTCAGACAGGCTAGGCCTAGTAACAACATCTAACTGCTAGACTGCTTCAGATATTATTTTGCTTGGTAATATATCTATAGCAATGTAAATAAATGCTTAGCTAATATCTTGTATAGGCTACTACACAGGCATACTGCCTCCCCTGTCTATACTGTATGCTGTTCAGTCAGTGGCAGTGTATTTGTTATAACTCTTGAATTGTGTCATTGTATTGTAAAGTAACTGTATATCCTGTTGTGTTATATGTTATGTATTATGTATTATGACATGGATCCTCTGGAAATGAGTCCATTACTCAAAGGATTGGATTTCTGATATCTTACAAATAAATAAATAAATGACTGAACTAGTATCCAACCTGGGTCATTTCTAGGCTCATGAATATTAGATGAGACTTATAATATACAGCAGTTTGAGAAAACTGAAGGCCCCCACCATTCCTTTTTGCAGCCACAACATGACCCAAAAAATACTCGAGCCATACCTACGGTAGACCTGAAGTGCAAAACACAAACAAAAAAATAATGAAATGCAAACAAAAAAAGGAAAGCAACAAAACCAAATGTAAAGTGTGATGTCATAAAAATATAGTAGCAAAACAAAATCAAATGTAAAGTGCAACCAAAATAAATGACAAATACAAAATCAAATGCAAACCAAAATAGTCATGTACATGTAAAATGATTAATTTAAAAAATACATTAGCACAGTTCAAAAATTAAGTAAAAAAAAAGTATAGCACAACATGAAAAGTAGAACAAGGCTATATAATGGCTGCACACAAAATGTATAGTAAAACTAAAAAAGAATGCAAACTAAAAAAGTAAAGCACACAAAAATTGCACAACACAACTAAAACTGAGTGCATTACAAACAAGTAAAGCACAACTAAATAATGAAAGAAAACAAAAAGGTAGTGTGCAACAAAAACATGAATGCAAACAGGAAAGGGGTGGTGGAAGCAAAATATGATTGCAAAGAACTGAAATGGAAAAATATATCAACTGCAAACGATTTACAACAAGATGGATGGTACAACCAAATACTAAAAAAAATCCAAAAATGTGACCTGCAAACCAAAAGCAGCAGAACAACAAAAATGGTGGACATGCACACAAAAAAACAGTTGACAGAAAGAAAAAATGACAAGCAAAAAAATTTGCAAATGGAAGTTGGTTACAAAACGGAAATGATCTAATCTTTTGCAACCACCGGGGTACAGGGAAGGAGACATTTTTCTAGTTCATTCCTGCCCTGTTCTCTGTTATAGTATGTTGATACCTTCAGTCTTCTGATTTGCAATCCCCAATTATTTTTGGCAACAGTACTGCTAATAGCATTAGTAGAAACTATATTGATATTGTTTGTGTACACTTAATGATTGTTGGCATGCACAGCAGGACAGGAGACTGAGTGCCACAGGCAACATAAGCTAGCAGCCCGACAAATATTAAATCAAACTTTTCACAAATTGAGGTTACTCACAGCCACCAAATTAGATAGAAAATACACTAACTCACATGTTAAAAATGAAATTTATTCATGGTCCATTTTCTCATGCTCCATACAACCTAATGCAGCATACTGATGTAATACCGAGAATCACAGCTTTCCAATGGTATATAGCATTAGATGCTGTCTTGTACAGAATGGGTGAAAATGGTGCATGAATGTGCACTATTTTATTAGAGAAAAACAACAGTAAGTTGAAATGGATTAAACCAAAAAATAAGAAAAAAAAGTGGTTCTACTAGCTCAGAAGACTGAAGGCATCATACTATAACAGAGAACAGGCAGGAATGAACTTGAAAAATGTATCCTTCCCTGTACACTGGTGGTTGCATCAGACTAGATCATTCCCATTTTGTAATCAACTTCCTTTTTCAATTTTCTTTGCTTGTCATTGTTATGTATGTCGAGTGTGCAAGCACAGATGAACATGTTGATATGAGAGTTACTAGAGAGAGGTGTGAGAGGTGCCAGCCCAATAGACAGCAGTGATGCAGGGGCTGGTCTGTAGCTGGCAGATCAGCAGGCACTGTCCTATTGAAACTGGTTTGTTGAGGGGGCTCTTCTTGGCAAACATTTCAAAGGACAGAGCTGACACTGCACGCTGCTCTGTCCTTTGAAATGAGAGCCCTTCAGCTGCGGCTTAGTGTGTCTTTCCTTGTTAAACAATGTTCCTTTTCCCTGTTGCTACTTAGTGTGTCTTTCCTGGTTAAACAATTTCCCCTTTCCCTTTCCAACACCAGGATACTCACTCCCAGTGTTGGATGCCCCCCATCCGTCTATATCCCTAGCCAACATCAGGGTGCCCAATCCCCATGTCAGCATCCCCCCACCACTATTGTGGCACACTAGGAGCCCACTCCAGTGTGTCTAAATTTATATTTAGTGTTTTTTACCTGTGAATGAAGAAAACATTCCCTTGCGGTCTTTTTTTGTTTGTTTCACCTGTAAAAAATGAAACCATCCCTCATTGTCTCCCCCTTCCCCATCCTGATCCTCCCTCTGTGCACCCACCTCCCCTTACCCCCTTACCCCCTTACCCCATACTTACCCTCCAAGGTTGGCTGACTCCATCGTCTGTAGAGTGGGACACGTCTGCACACTTCAAAGCCGACTGGCAAACTGAAAGAATGAAAAGTAAGCCACATAATGGGAGTCAATAGTGGTTTCTACTTATGTTGATATCTCAGACATTTTTAGGAATTTTGGCCCAAATTTTTAACGTGGGGTTCTTGGGACCCCAAATCGTGAACATGTCACAGTCATTTTGTTTCTCAGTCCCAACTGGAGATTTCACAGTCGCTGCATAGAATCACCTTTTGGGACTGAGTAATGAAACAACAGTGCCACTGTTCATGAGGTGGGTTCCCCAAAAGCCCAAGTTGCAAATGTGGTAAAAAATTCCAAAAAATGACTGTGTTACGAGTGTGCATTATGCAGTTTCTATGTACTCTCATAATTTCGACAATTTTTTATATTTTTACTCCAGATTTTCAACATTGCCATTTTTTCACACCTACTTATGAACAATATAGCTGTCATTTTTTACATCCTGCCTGAAATGTGTTTTTGCACCAGTTGTGCGGAATGGTGTGGTTGCTGTGCAAAATCAACTTTTGGCATAGAGAAAAAAAACACAGTGCTACTGTTCATGAGGGAAGGTCCCAAAAAGCCCATGTTGAAAATGTGATGAAAAAATTCCAAAACATTATCACGTTACTGGCGTGCATTGCACAGTTTCTATGCATGCTCTTAACTTTGCCAAGTTCCCATATTTTCACTCCAGATTTTCAACATTACCATTTTTTCACACCTCCTCATGAACAGTACAACTGTCATTTTTCATATCCTGCCTAAAATGTGTTTTAGCACCAGTGGCACCGAATGGTGCAGTCGCTGCACAAAATCACCTTTTGGGATTGAGTAACGAAATGATAGTGCCACTGTTCATGAGGTGTGGTGGTCCCAAAAAGCCCATGTTGAAAATTTGGAGCCAAAATACCAACAAACATCTGGGGTGTTAGTGTTTCCAACTGTAATGCCCAACCCCCTCACCCTGTAGAGACTGACAGGCATCGGGCCGCGTGCCTTGGGGTGGTTGGCCATAATGTTGACACCATTCCACCCCTACCCTGCAGCCAGTGACAGGAATTGGGGTGAGTCTTGGAATCTTTGGCCCAAACGTTCACCCCATTCTCCTATACTGCACCTATTTCAGCTTGTTTCATTATGGAATGGGGTGAGCATTAGGTCCAAATACCTTATGGCATGCCACAATGCCTGTCAGATTCTGCAGGGTGGGGGTGGGGCATTAGGTTGGAAACTGTAATGCCTCATTAAGGAAGTAAATCAGAGAGGGATGTTTGATGTCACCTACCTTGATTTTGGCAAAGCCTCTGACAACATAGAAACATAGAAGTTGATGGCAGATAAGGACTGCAAGGCCTATCCAGTCTGCCCATTACTTTTTCTACCTTATGAATGTGCCATTGGCCTTTGCTCTGTCAATGGCCCATCTATTCATACTCATCTGTATTGCTCCCTTATGCCTATCCCATGCCTGTTTGAAGCCCTGCACTGTATTCATATCCACCACTTCCTGAGGTAGGCTGTTCCATGCATCCACCTCCCTTTCTGTGAAAAAGAACTTCCTCACATTACCCTTTAATCGCCCTCCCTCTACTCTCATGCTGTGTCCTCTTGTCCTGCTATTTTTCTTATATTGAAACATGTTAGACTCTTTCACCCTGTTAATGCCCTTAAGGTGTTTGAATGTTTCAATCATATCACCTCTCTTCCTCCTTTGCTCTAGGGTATACATATTGAGTTCAGTTAATCTGTCCTCATATGTTTTCTGATGCAGTCCCTGCACCATTTTGGTTGCCTTTCTCTGGACTGCCTCAGTTTGGTTAATGTCCTTGTGAAGGTGTGGCTTCCAGTACTGCATGCAGTATTCCAGTTGGGGCCTAACCAGTGTCTTGTAAAGAGGGATTATTACCTCCGTTTTCTGACTTGTGATACCCCTACTAATACACCCCAACATCCCTCTAGCCTTACCTACTGATTTAGTGGTCTGCTTGGATGATTTCAGGACATCAGTGATGATGACGCCCAAGTCTCTTCCTTCCCTTGTGACTGTCAGCAACTCCCCTCCCAGCCTATAGGTGTCTTCAGGGTTTCTCTTCCCTGTGTGCATGATCTTGCACTTCTTTGAGTTAAACCCCACTTGCCACTCTTCTGACCATTTTGCTAGTTTATCCAGCTCTCTTCTCATTCTGCCCACCCCATCTGGATCATCTACTCTGTTGCAGGTCTTGGTGTCATCTGCAAACAGACAAACCTTACCTTCCAGTCCATCTGCAATGTCACTGATGAAGATATTGAAGAGGACTGGCCCCAGGGCTGATCCATGAGGTACCCCACTTGTGACTTGCATCTGTTCTGACTGTATACCATTTACCACCACTCTCTGTTTTCTGCCCGTCAACCAGTTTGTTACCCAGTTGACCAATGTCTGACCCACCCTGAGCCTACCCAGCTTATTAATCAATCTTCTATGTGGAACAGTATCGAAAACTTTGCTGAAGTCAAGGTAGTCAACATCAACTGCTCCTCCTTGGTCCACCACTCTGGTTACCCAGTCAAAGAAATCTATGAGATTAGTTTGGCAGGACCTTCCTTTTGTAAACCCATGCTGTCTTAAATCCTGTGCTCCTATGGATTTCATGTGTTGCACTATCCTTTCCTTAAGGTGTGTCTCCATAATCTTGCCCACTACTGAGGTAAGACTGACTGGTCTGTAGTTCCCGGCCTCCTCCCTGTTACCACTCTTGTGGAGTGGTATCACATGAGCCCTGCTCCATTATTCTGGGACCTCTCCTGTGCTCAGAGATTCACTAAACAGTTCTGATAATGGCTCTCCTAGTTCCACCCTTAGCTCACCCTTAGCTAACATCCAACACAGAAGGCAGATTAACAAGATGACTAGTCTGACAATGGGGCACAAGCTGATAAACTGGGTTAGAAACTGGCTGATGGACAGGAGGCAGAGAGTGGTAGTAATGGGATCCAATCTGGGGAGAGGGGGTGATCACCAGGGTACCTCAGGGATAAGTCCTGGGACCAGTCCTGTTCAATGTCTTCATTACAGACACTGTGGAAGGGTTCAAAGGAAAGGTCTGTCTGCCTGTTTGCAAATGACACCAACATCTGCAACACAGTGAATACTCCAGAAGGGGTGAAGGAAATTATCAGGGGCATGAAGAGGCTTGAAAAATGTTGTGAGGATTGGAAAATGAGGTTCAATGCAAAGAAGCCTAAATAATGCACCTGAGAAAAGGGAAACCTGTGGAGAGTTACAGGATGAGGTGGAGGTGCTAATGATCACCAAGGAAGAAAGAGACCAAGGAGTTATCAGTTCTGATGACCGGATGGCATCAAAGCAGAGTGCAAACATTGCAAGGATGGCCAGTGGCATGCTGGGGTGCATAGGCAGAGATATCACTAGCAGAAGGTACGAGGTGGCAATGCCATTGTATAATGCACCAATGAGGCCTCACCTACAGTACTGTGTGCAATTCTGGAGGCAACAAATGCTCAAGGACATTGACAGAGTGGAGGCAGTGCACAGAAAGACAACCAAGATGGTACATGGTTTGCAACACAGAACATATCAGGAGATATTAAAAGGACCTCAATATGTACTTACTGGGGGAAAGGAGGGAGTGGGGGAAAATGATAGATACTTTCAAGTACTGTACCTTAAGGGCATAAACAAGATGCAAAGGTGGACATCTTTTAATACATCAGACATCTGGCATTGATAAATGCTTGTTTTTTATCCTAAAAAAAAAGAAAACCGTCTATCATTGTCTGCTGTATAACCCCCCCAAACAGTATACAGACACTGGGGTAGCCCAAACCTCCAGTGTCCTCATCTGTCAGTCCATTGTTATGTGCTGTGTAACTCCCCCCCCCCAAAAAAAAACAGTATACAGACACTGGGTGCCCAATCCCCAGTGTCCTCATCTGTTCAGCAAACTCCCTAAAAAAAAAGAAAACTGTCCCTCGTCATTTTTATTCCTGTAAAAGAAACCATCTATCATTGTCTGTTCTGCCATTACCCAACCCCCTACCCTCCCACTCAGGACCTGCCACCCCACACCCCCCATACCCCATACTTACCCATAGGAGGTCCATCGCCATAATCTACCTTGGACTGCAGACACATCTTCGCTCTTCAAAGCCCAACTTCAAACTGAGGTAAACGCTTCAACGTATTTCAATGGGGTTTTCCGCATCAATGTATTTCAATAGGGTTTTCAACTTGCAAACATACGAACATATGAAATTTGCAAGCAGATAAAGGTCTAGAGGTCTATCAAGTCTGCTTGAATGTGCAGCTAGCACCCCTTATTCTGCAGCTTCCCCTTCCTTCCACCCTTCCCCTTCATTAACTCTCCCCCTTGTCCTGTCCCATCCCCTTTTGAAGCAGTCCACTGTTCTACTGGATACCACTTCTGCAGGTAACGCATTCCACCCAGCCACCACCCTCTCTGTAAAAAAGTGTCTTCTCATCTCCCTCCTGAACTTTCCTCCCTCAATTCTCATATCATGGCCCCTGGTGTCCCTCCCCTCCCCTCCCTTACTTTGAACAGCCCCTCTGTACCTGTCTTGTTTATTCCTTTCATGTATTTAAAGGTTTCAATCAAGTCACCCTGTCCCTCCTCTCATCCAGTGAGTACATGTTCAACTCCCTCAACCTCCTGTCATATGATAAGTCCCCCAGCTCCTTGATTATCTTTGTCGCTCTGCACTGCACCCTCCTCCAGTAATTTAATGTCCCTCTTCAGATACGGTGCCAGTACTGCACACAGTACTCCAGGTGTGGTCTAATGACCTATACAGTGGCCAAATCACCTCCTCCCTCATCGAAGATATACCCCTTGCAATACAACCCAGCATTTTGTTGGCCTTTGCAGCTGCCTTCCTACATTGTGCCAAGTTAGTGGCATAACTTGGCCATTTTTAAATATTTTTGCCCCAAATTTTCAACATATGTTTTTTTGGACTCCACCTCACAAACAAATTCACTGAAGTAATTTTCAAACATCCCCTTCCCCCATGACACCAGTAAACACGACGAACATTCGGCATTGACAAATGTTGGTTTTGTATGCATTCACTTTTTTGTTCTGCTATGCTTTTGTGCTTGCATCCTCTTTTTGTTGGACTGTGTTTTTTGTTTGCATTCACTTTTTTGTTGTATTGTGTGTTTGCATTCACTTTTATGTTGTGTTGTTTTTTTGTATGCATTCACTTTTTTGCTGTATTGTGCTTTTCTGTATGCATTCACTTTTTTGCTGTGTTGTGCTTTTTTTCTTGCATTCATTTTTTGTTGTACTGTACTGTGCTTTTTTCTTTACATTGACTTTTTAGTTGTGCTGTGCTTTTTTGTTTACATTGACTTTTTAGTTGTGCTGTGCTTTTTGATTGCTATCACTGTTTAGTGTTGTAGTGCTTTTTTATCATTCACATTTTAGTTGTGATTACTTTTTTGCTTGCATTTACTCATGTTATTTACATTTTTTTTGTTTTCTTACTTTTTTGCAGTATGACATTTTAAGTTTGCTTTTGTTGCTTTATTTTTTGTTTTTATTGCATTTATTTATTTGTTGGTTTCGCTCTGCTATTTTGATTGCATTTCACTTTGTTTGGAGTGTATTTTGCACTTGAGGGCCACTGTACATACCTGATACAGTATTGTACTTTACTGTAATCCATGTGTGCTGCAGTACCAAGTACAGGAGACTTTGCAAGCACTTTATTGCTAAAACCTGTATACTGTATTGAAATATTGCATTTATGAGGAGTTTTAATGCAAGGAAATTCAGTTAAACTACAATTCAGTAGTTGCCATTTGCTAAAAAAAGTGATACATGCAGAAGTGATATTAAATATCCAGTATGAATGTCTACTGGCAGCAACACCTAATCATTTTACACATTGTTGAGGGTCAACTAGAAAAAAACTATTGAGAGACCTTTCACTAAATGTATCTGCTGCGTATGTTGCATAGGTAACCCAGTTAGGTGTGATGGAGGGCATGTTTAAGCTGACTCCACAGTTGGCTGATGGGGCACTTCACCAGCTGTGTTTACATTTCTCCTCCTTGCCAGTAAAGCCTGTGTAATATAAAATTAGCCTGCTGGCTGACTGCAGGACAATGAAGGTCCACTTTTATAACAATACACTAAGCTCTACATGAGGTGGGGGTGTACACTGGATGGGAAGGGGGATTATTTTGCTACTCTGGTGATCTTTTTCTTCTCTTTGATTCTATGAGGCCTTTTGGGATGATGTCAGTGGATCACATTGCCCATTTTCCTCTGTTGTGCACATACACATTTTTAAAGCATGGGATTACCACAGGAGAAATAAGTCAAATTGTCATATTCTTCAAATATTTATATTTGTAATTTTGTCCTGTTTTTTTATGTTTCTCTGTAGGTGTCTGGGATATTTGTATTGCTATAACTCTACATCTTCCCCCTGATCTAAAAACAGATATCCAGTCATTATGTTTGCTTGCACGCATGTGCAAGAAACATAGTGCCATCATCTGAGTTTTCGGAGGTGTGTCACCCCCTCTTTCAATTTAGTCAGTGTGTTGGCAGGCACTGCCCCAGTCCTCCAATGCATGCTGGAACTGTCTATGACAGCTCCAAAATGCAGTGGAGTACATTTGAAAGAGGGAGCTATGCTTCAGTGAGCAGCGATCAGATATCGCCTGCTCGTGCGTGCTTCCTCTACACACACACACGCACACACACACACACACACACACATGCAGGCATACTGCGTGCGCCCCCCCATGCACACACTGTACAGCCGGAGGTGCCCAATCCCCAGTCAGATGTGCTGCGCCCCCCCAAAAAAAGCCTTTCACATGCCACACTGGGTGCCCACCCCAGCATGGCAAATCATTGTATAGCCAACGGGGGTGCCCAATCCCCTGTCAGCCCCACTGTCCTCCCCTCTGAGAGTACTGGGTGTCATGCTGGGAGCCCACCCCAGCGTGGCAACTGATGCTATGGTTGACGAGGATGACCAATCCCCCCATTGGCTCCACTACCCCCAACCAGCTGTCCTTGTGCCATGCTGGGAGCCCAACCCAGCATGGCAAACGTCCCGTGTCATCATTTAAAAAAAAAACTGGCAATAAAAAACTGTCCCTCGGGGCTTCTCCCTGCCCCCTTCCCACAACCCGCACCCACCCACTGCGCACCCTGCCTCCCACACCCCCTCACCCCTACTACTCTCTGAACCTCGGCGAAGGATCTTCGTGGACCAGGAACACGTCTGCACTCTTCAAAGCCAACCACGAACTGAGGAAATGCCGGTAAGCTGTATAATGGGACAGATATGTTTTTTTCAACTTTATTGCATATCTCAGGCATTTTTTGGAATTTTTGAACCAAATTTTCAACATGGGGTTTTTGGGACCCCTTCTAATGAATGCTGTCACTGTCATGGCTTTACTAGGGCTCGAAGGGTGATTTTGCAGCCACTGCACAAAATCACTTTTCTGGAATGATTAACGAAATGACACTGCCAGTGTTCATAAGGTGGGCTGTCAAAAAGCCTATTTTGAAAATTTGGTGGAAAAATTCCAAAAAATGACTGTTTTACGAACGCGCATTGCGCAGTTCCTATGCTGGCTCATAAGTTAGCGAATTTTCAATATTTTCACTCCAGATTTTCAGCATTGCAATTTTACCACACCTTCTTATGAATAGCACAGCTGTCATTTTTCACATCTCACTTAAAACGTGTTTCTGCCCATGTAGCGCACAATGGTGCAGTTGGTGTGCAAAATCAATGCACAGGACAAAGTAAGAAAATCACAGTGATACTGTTCATGAGCAGAGGTCTTAAAATGGCTATGTTGAAAATTTAGTGAAAAAATTCCTAAAAATGACTGTTTTACGAGCGTGCGTTGTGTAGTTCCTACATACGCTCATAAGTTCACAAATTTTCAATATTTTCACTCCAGATTTTCAACATTGCCATTTTACCACACCTCCTTATGAGCAGTACAGCTGTTGTTTTTCACATCTTGCCCAAAATGTGTTTCTGCCCATGTAGCACACAATGGCGCAGTTGGTGTGCAAAATCAATATGTGGGACACATTAAGAAAATCTCAGTGACACTGTTCATGAGCAGAGGTCTTAAAATGGCTATGTTGAAAATTTGGTGAAAAAATTCCTAAAAATGACTGTTTTACGAGCGTGTGTTGTGCAGTTCCTATGTACGCTCATAAGTTTGCGAATTTTCAATATTTTCACTCCAGATTTTCAACATTGCCATTTTATTACACTTCCTCATGAACAGTACAGCTGTCATTTTTCACATGTCACCCAAAATGTGTTTTCGTACATGTAGCGCGCACAATTGTGCAGTCTGTGTGTGAAAGCAATATTTGAGACAGATTAAGAAAATCACAGTTATACTGTTCATGAGCCGAGGTCTTAAAATGGCTATGTTGAAAATCTGGTGACAAAAGTCCATAAAATGACTGTGTCACAAGTGAGCATTGCGCAGTTTCCACGCACCCTCGTAAGTTCATGACTTTGTAATATTTTCAGTCTAGATTTTCACCAGTGGCATTTTTTCCACACTTCCTTATGAACTGTACAGCTGTCATTTTTCACAACATGGCCGAAATGTGTTTTCACACTTTCAGTGCAGAGATGCATGGTTGCTGTGGGAAATCATTGTTTGGAACAGACAAAGAAAATCACAGTGACACTGTTCATGATCGGAGGTCCCAAAATGCCTGTGTTGACAATCTGCCATAAAAAATCCCCAAACTAATTACATTACGGGTGCGCGTTGCACAGTTTCTATGCACACTCGTGACTTCACCAGTTTTTTAAATATTTTTACTGCAGATTTGCAACATTGCCATTTTTTACACCTCCCCATGAACAGTACAGCTGTCATTTTTTACATCCTGTTAGGATGTTTTTGCACCTGTGGTGCTAAATGCCGTAGTCACCGTGCATAAGCAGCTTTCGGCTTACAAACTGATATTGCCACTGTTCATGAGGTGGGGTCACAAAAAAACCATGTTGAAAATTTGGAGTGGAAATACCAACGAATGCCTGAGGATTAGGGTTTCCAACCATAACGCCCAACCCTGTAGAGAATGACAGGCATCAGGGAAGTGACTTGGGATTCTTGCCTGTAATGCTCATACCATTCCACACCCTGCAGCCAGTGAGAGGCATCAAGGTATGCCTTGGACTTTTCGGCCCCAAAGTTCTCCCCATTCTCCTATGCCACACCCATCTCACTGTACTTCCTGATGGAATGGGGTGCACATAAGGGCCAAAGACCCCAAGGCACACCGTGACACTTGTGAGTGTCTGCAGGGTGGGGTGTGGTGAAATGGCATGGCCATTATGCCTGATGACCCAAAGGCACACCCCAATGCCTGTCACTCTCTGCAAGGTGGTGGTGGGGTTGGCTTCAGTTCAATACTTCACTGCCATTCCTATTACGCAGCTCTGTGACTTCTACACTACCACTGTCAATGCCAGCAAGCAAACATTCGGCATTGACAAATGCTTTTTTTAATATTGATGTTGGTCTTTTATGGTTTTGATCATGCTTTAACCACAGTGCTTTATGCTGACATGCAGGCACAGAGGAAGGAAAAATTCCACAGCAAACATCTCTGAAAAAGTAAGGCTTTAAAGGTAATCTTGCTTCTCCCAGGAGTATTTTATTGTGCTGTCTTTTGTGTAGTGTGTTGTTTATGTATTACTTGTGCAGAGTGGCCACCGGTTCTGCATTTTCTAGCTATGTTGGAATTTTCTGTACAGTACCTGGGTGGTCCTCAACACCTGTGTGGATGTATTATTGTTATCTTTCACAGAGAGCAGGGGGCTTGGAGTCATGGTAGCATTACTGAAATACTTTGTACAAAAATATACAGTAGTATTAAAGGAAAATACAGTTTGCAGTTATACACAGCACTTTTTGCAAAATAATAAATGGTAAATGATACAGTAGCACCTGTACATGTAAACCTTTGCCCACTACCATTTGAATAAAGTACAAATGCATTATTCAAGTTTTATTCTATTTTTTTTAAATATTAGATTTTGACAAAAATGTTTGAAAAACATGCTGGCTGCATAATGACCTTTTGCACTCGCAATTGGAAACACCTTTTGTAAATCCATAATAGTCTTTATGCAATGCTGGATTTGAGTGTGTTCCAAAACTGTTTTATTCTATAAGTAAGTTTCTTCTTTGTTCATGGATTGCTCTGCTGTCATAAGTCAGTTTTCATGGCATGCCATACCATACCATACCATCTCTACTGGATTCATGTCAGGGGTCTGAGAGTAAAAAGGATGATATTAGTAAAAACAATTGTGTCAGAAATTATCATGAAACAGCTGACCCACCAGTGCAGTGGTAGTACTACTGCTTGCAATGGCAATGACCCAGGTTCAGGAATGAGTCTGGAGTGTCAGAAGGTCCAAAGAAGGAGGAGAAGGATAAAGTGTGAGGGACAACTCTCCTTCGGGGAGCAAGCAATGTATATCCCCACATCTGCCTGACTCTACCACTTTCTGGGGTTGAGGGTGTAGGGGTACATCAGATTATGATGTAGGAGTGGAGTACATTGACACATTGTGTGTGGGAGGATGCAAAATGAAAGCCATGATGTTATTACATACCTGTTACTTCTCAAGACCAGAAACATTGGAAAAGCACCAACTAGGCAGGTGATAGTACACCCAGCTGCCCATGTCCATTATCAGCCTTCTCTTTCATGGGCTGGATTATCTCATGGCCTTCACTTCCACCATTGGGCCAATTGGATGAAGAGGGCAGTCAACAAGGAGCTGCATGTAACCCTGTCTCATGAGGTAAGTGTTGGGGGAATAATCTAATGATGAGTTACAGGTGAACAGGGAGCAAAATGTGCTGGGCAGTGGGGCCTCAGGAAGATGGGAGTGGGCACTGGTGCAGGCTGAAGGACATTTCAGTGTGTAGGTGGCAATATGAAGAGCATTTAAAAAGAATCATCCAGTATAATATGTCTAATATTGTATGAAGTAATAACACAGAAAATGAGGTGTTGCTTTACTCTGGTGGTATTTTGACCCAGTTAATGCCTTTTGCAGTAATGAATGCAGTTGAAGCTGTATGTTTTGAGTCATTGTCCAAAGAAGCAGTACCCATCAGGGAGCATTTTCTGAATAAACTTAATTTCTGCCTCTTGTATGATGTTATCTCCAAAAAAGAGACCACACATAGCTCCTGGAATGTTGAAATACACTTAATTAATTACTGTAGAAAAATGTTAAGAACATTTCAACAATTATACTGCAGCAAATGCAATATACTGTGAAACACAGACCAGGCCTGGACCTTTCTTTGAAATTGTATCCAGACATCAATCTCCAAAGGATGATTTGACTTTAATTTCACAGCCATTCACAACAATTCTTTCTAAAAGCCACAGATGCAAACTACTTCATGGAAACTCTTGTCTCATCCATAATCATGATGTCTTGAAATATTACCTTTGTCTTTATATTTGGTCTGACCTGCTCCAGCTGCTTAAACTTGTTGACATCCTGTATCATCAGGAGAAAGTTGAGCAAATACAAAATTTCCAATGAGTTTTACTAGATACATCACAGAATTGCACAATAAAATACTTATATTGTTGGGAACACTCCACACAGTGCTCTCCCATATGTGCTGCCAATGCATCCATGCATTCTATTGAGTGCCAGGGGGAGCTGATGGTGCTCCATCATTCAATCCTGATTGAGTACACTCATATTGATGAGTGGTAGTAAAGCACTGTACTGTACTGTACCAAAGACCCTAAAGTATGTTTCCCAATGTACATTCCAGCAACCATCTGAAGACAACACAACTCCCTTCTCCTTCAGCAAACAATTACTGGAGTTGAAGGCAAGTGTGGTAATGCAAGTGTTTAACTGCCACCTGAGCTCCTTGCATTACACAAGCAATAACACACTCTGAGGTGTGGGTTCTGTCCTGGTAAGAGCACACCCAGGTCTCTTAGAAGGCACGAGGCACTTGCAACGAGTGCCTTATGCACCTGGGCATGCTCTTATCAGGACATAACCCACACCTCAGAGTGTGTTATTGCATTTATAAAATGGGCCCCCTCCCAAAAAAATCTAGTAAAACAAAACTTATAATTCTTTAAAAAAAGTATCCTGAAAAATGTTAAGTATACAAAACAGAGAAAATAGTCCCATCTGTACTGTAGACTTGCACACTGTATATATCTTGGAGTGAGTAGGGGACACTGGCATCTGTGTCTTTTCTCTCAACTCTGTCTCTCGCTCAATACAGAAAGATTTTTTTTTGTTACTTTACTTTTCTTTTATTTAGGCTTTGTTCTTAAGTTGCAGCCAGCACACTGTATATGTTGAGTGAGTACAGGGCATTGGTGTCTGTATCTCTTCTCTAACAACTCCGTCTCTCCCCCAGCACAGAAAGAGTTCATTTTTTTTATTTAGATTTTTTTACTTTGAGTTAGACTTTGTTGTGAAGTTGCAAACAGAGGCTTACTTTTGAGGGCGAGCCTGTCAGTCCCCACCTGCCGTACACACTGCTTTCTGATTCATGATTCTCAAATGGTAACTTCTGTCATGTGGTGCCATGATAAACAATTGTTTTATTTTACTCTGTCCTCTCATGGACGGGGAGAGGTGGCTCACAGGAGTGAGCTGGTTCCCAATTTTTCTTTTGCTTGCTCTAAATTATAATTTAAAAACTCTGGCAGTATGGAATTATTTGAAAAATGGGGAGGGGGGATCTGACCCCATATGGAATGAAGATGGCAAAAATTCCAAGGGTGAAAGAGATAACAAGAGAAATGGCAGATGTGCAAAAGAAAAAGAAGAGGTGCTTTATGGCATTTTTAATGCTCTTGAGTTTTGTTGCCTGTAATTTTTGAAATTTCCACATTTAGAGCCGACTGGTTAGCAACTGGACTGCTGAATACTGACTTCCAGTTTTGTGGTCCATTTTGGCTTTACAGATCACAGTCATTTGTGATTCTGAGATCTGCGACTGGGGTATGATCGAAGTTGGAACACTGATACTTAGTGTTATGGGTCTTTCCCTGTAGTATGTAGTGCCAGTTGGCAAGTTATGGACTGATAAGAACACGGCTACAATAGCCTTTTAGCCAATCAGATTAGAGGACATTTTTTGCTCAATGTTATTGTGTTCAGAGCTTGCACAGTAGTGTTCTTTAACTGAATGAATGAACACAAGACTTATGGAGAGAGTGGTGGATACATGGAACAGCCTTCCTGAGGAGGTCGTTGGGTCTAAAACAGTGAGGGAATTCAAACATGCATGGGACAGACACAAAGCAATTATAGTGGGGGGTTGCAGGAAGCAGGCTTTTGGTTAACTAGAATCTGCAGCTTATCCAGTAGGTAGGGAAATGGACAGACTGGGTGGGCCAAGTGGTCCTTATCTGCCGTCAAAGTCTGTGTTTCTATATAAAAATAATTCTTATGAAAACAATTGGTGTAAAAATATGTAGTCAAAAATGAATAGTACAGTAGAGAACTGTATTTTACTTGTACCTGTACTGAATATTAGTTTAATGTATTAAAAATAACTATAATTATTCATGAGTCAAATGCATGCTCTTATTGGCTGTTGTACTGGGCATTAATCCCTTAGAAATGCCAGTTACAGCTCAGAGTGACTTGTGCTTGTAAACGTAATTAAAAAAAGCCAGTTTTTCTTATTACTGTCATGATTATATTGTACTTATAATTACAATAATGAGCTTGCAGTATGTCTTTTCCTGAGGATAAATAACTGGTTGGAGGGTGCTGGCCCTCAGGTTCACCTCAGGCCACCCTGCCTCCCCAGTCAGATGTTAATCCCCAGGCAATTACTGGCTGTTTTGTCATTATTTCTTAATTAGTTTCATGGTCATACTGTAGTTACACACATTGGGCCAGATTTTCAAAGGGTGACACAGGGCATGCGTCAAGCCTTGCATTGAACACGTTTTTTTGGTGCAGCTGTGCCAAAAATGTTGTCACAACTGCACCTGATTTTCTATTCTTGGGTGCCATTGCATCAGTTTCCTCACATTACAGCAGCTTGCAACAAATATTTTTCTCAATCCTCGTAAAAGGAGTCCCCAATATACGATTTAAACTCCTGATTACTGACAAGATAAATGCCACAAGCTCTGTGCGCCATATGATCTGGAGACAGATTTTAAATTGACCCAACTACTGTGCAGCTTTCTAAATAACATATTATAAGTCAGGTTAGGGAAAATGGAATTCTGAAGGCCTATAGGCACAAAAACATGATTGGTGATGGATAAGTAGATATTGCTTTTATGAACCTAGAGGAAACTAATAGAGTTTTATGAAAGTTGAAGGTGCTTGATAAGATGGATCTTTTTTTTTTTTCCTTTTGGTAGATTGAACAAATGGAGTAATTAGCTCTGATCTGAAAATTGATAATCAAATCAAAAATGGTGAGCAAAAGACTGGGGTAGAAATAATATCCCAGATTCCTATTTAGAATAGAATCCTAGCTCTTGCTGGGTATGTCAGCTGACTACACCAAGATGATTTTGTCAGTGTCCCCTCATTCTGTAATAACAGTGGATATCTCATGATATGGACAAAGCAAATTGAGTGACTCTAATATGAGCAATTCAATTTGCATGCCTGTAGGATCAGCGATGGTGAGGTTATAGTGAGGGGAGGGAATAGCAAGGGATGAGGGACAGAAGAGCAATGGTGAATGACAAGGGGTTGCCTTGTTCTACGGGCCAAATGAGGCACTGCAGCCTGCTGCTGTTGAGCTGGCTGCCTAGCATGGTAGGTATGGATGCCACCTACAGTGCCAATGGTCCTGGGTTTAGGAATGCTGGAAGATAGATTTTCTGTAATATTTTTGGTGGTGGTGGTGTTTTTTTTTTGTGTGTTTCTGTCCTGTGATTGTGGTGCCCCAGCTGTGGTACCCCCCCCATTTACTGCACCCCCACTCTCAAGTAGTCTCCTGTCCCACAGTGTCCACCCTTCCCCCAGAAATGATTATTTTAATATGGGTGTGTGTGGGGGCATATCCCTCTGAATTAAACATTAATTTTAAGGTCCCTGTTTTGAAATGTCTTTCCGTCACTCTATTGGTGGTTGCTGAGGTGGGTTCTGTGCTGCTTTGATATTCAGCAAATTGTATTCGCTCTTTTGTGGGTTGCCATAAAATGTTCACAATTATGACATGGAACCATAACAGTGTGGGCCCCATTGTCAACTCATCCCTCTTTTTTAATTTGGTGTTATCTTGGAACATCGTTGGTCTCACCTCCAAGCAGGAAACTTCTGAGTGGCTTAAATTATAACCACTTTTAACATTATTTGCTTACAAGAAACATGGCACGAGCCCCAACATGGTCTTGATTTGGAAGGATTTTATCTTTTTCTCAGATGTGGGATAAAAATATCTGAGACAGGCAGAAGATCTGGTCTAATGACTCTCATTAAGTTTGAGACATTCAAAGATTGGTATTCAATAATTTTACTTAATTTCTGCATTCCCCCACTCAGATTTAAATGTTATCCTATGGATGTCTGGGATAGGACTAATGATGTTTTACAAGACCTTCAAATAGAATACCCCAATGTATCCTTTTTATTAATAGGCAATTTTAATGCCAGGATTGGGTCCTTTGATGGCCTGTCTGATTGTATCATCTTAAACTGGATGTTCCCCTTACCTAGTAAGTATAAAAGTCACAGCAGACATTAAGGTGAATCAAAATGGTCAGCATTTACTGGAATTGATAACATCTAACTTTCTATTTTCTTTAAAAATTGGAGGTTAAAAAGGGACACTGAGGGTTCTCCAACTTTTTTCACACAGCAAGGATCTTCTCTGCTTAATCTAGCTCTGTGGAAAGGACCACATCATTTTTGGAAAAAAAAACGTATCATCTGTTCTAGAATTTAAAGTAATCACCTTAATGTGATTCTTTATAGTAATAACTTGGATCCTAATAATCAGGCGTCTCTCACCTCTATAATTTCAACTCCTATAGAAATTAGATATTCTAAAAACTACTCTGGTCAGAATCCCTGGAGTACACTTTCAAAGAAAAAAATTGCACTCTTTCTGGCCTATTGGTCCTTAGACCTGTCATTAGATGTCTGCCTTTCCTCTTTAGATGCTGAAATACAGAAAGATTTTTTAGAAGCAAGAAAATTACTATATGTAGAGACAACTTCTAGAAGAAGATTCCAACAGAATAGGGGATGGTTTGTTCAAGAATGGAAGTCAAACAAAAAGAAACTCATATCTATACTGAGAATTGTTAAATCAAATTTAAACAAGGATAATGTGCAGTTGTCTCCTGATCCCCTTCCAGATATAAACTCACACCACACCTGCTGGATTTGGCTGCTCACTGACAATTATTTATTTTTGGCACACAGATAATATTTACATTCCCACATTCCATATTTCATCACCATAAACAATATAGTAAACACATCATTACATTTCTTCAATCCTGAACTTTTCTTCCTTTTTGGTGGTCTTCCCTTTTCATGCTGTGCTTCAGGGTCCAGACACTCTGATCTGCCCCCCCATCACCAGAACAAGGTCCAACACTTTCCCAGGCCTCACCCCTCTAAGTCCGGATACTGTGATCTGACCATTAGATTTATTTATTTATTTAGCTTTTGTTAACCGGTTAAGTGCACTAGGCATAAAATGACTATTTTCAGGCACGACCTGGGAGAGTACAGACATGCAGAAACTTAACAGGATAACAAATTATAAGTGCTTTACATACAATGAGTTAAAGAGGACATGATATATCAGAACATACAAAGTAAAGCGCTTTACATACAGTGAGTTAAAGTGGATACAATATATCAGGGACATACAGAGTAGACCATTCATAAGTTCATAGGTGCCTACCTATGCAATGAATAGAGAGGACCTTGGACAATAAATTATCAGGTGACACATCATATGAACAGAACAAGGTACAGAAAAACAAAAACAGGTAATACAAAAGGAAGAAATAACCATTGAGAGCAGGGGGTGTCATTAAGGAAAAGGTCGGTAAGTGAGGAAGAGGGGATCAAGCCATGAAATTAGATTATATGAGTGTATGTAAGTGTAAGGGAGATGCCTGCAGTGCAAGATTGTATATGGGCATGGAAAGGGAGCCGGGACAGGCTGAGGCAATAAGAGGGTTAAACAGAAGTGAGGAAATACTACTGTATGGCCAGAGACTTCAGTCATTAGGTAGAGTGAAAGCAGGAACCCTCCCCCCATTTGTCCCATGCCTGGGTTCCTTTGCCCCCAGTTTGTGCTGCCTACCCCTCCCCCTTTTCCTGTCCCCTTTTCTCCCCCTCCCACTCCCACTTCCCCCTCCTTTTCAACTGCACATCTCCAGATTTTGAAGGACAATGGGGCTCCCCATTGTGGGCTAGTATCTCAGACCCCTCTTAGCTATCTCCCCCACTAGGCCCCTATAGGTCTCAAGAAAAAGCACATGCCAAACTCAGACAAATGTACCCCATCTGACCTATATACGTTGGACTGATTGAAGGAAATGTCCCAATGTTGGATGTGCACCCCCCATCTTGAACACCACTCTGTCCACTTTCCTGTTCAGGCACTTCCTCCCTTTCTCCACCACCCTAATGTCTTGGTACCTCTCCACACCCAGTGGGATATAATCTCAAACCAGCCAATGATCACTCCTGACAATCACCCATTCATCTTCCTTAAATTGGCTGTTATGGTCTGCACCAGTAGCCCCATGGTAAGTCCCCTAAATCATTGCCCCCCCAATGAATAATTATACAATCCAGCCTACCCCACTGTACCCTAAGTTCCTACAGCAGAGGCAGCAGCTGGGCCCACCTCATGCCTCTGATGCCCTTCCACTGCACCCTCGTGTGCACCATATCAGTGCATAACTGCATCCTTCTGTCTCTGGTGGCTGCAAACCTCTCTGTCCAATAGATGAAGGAATGCTCCATGATCCTCACTTTCCATTTGGAACCTGTCACGAGAAAACAGAAATAGCATAAGTTAATGGTCATCAATACCTGACATACCTTTTGTAACAGCTGGACCGCCAGCCCCCCACCCACTTCACCTCCTCCTCAGATTCCCCCTTTGCCACCACGTCTGAGGCCACCCTGATCTGAAAAGAGTGGGGGGAAAATTCCTCTGGATCTTCCCCAATGAATGTTAAGACAGTCTTGAGAACCGACCCCACCTGAAGTCCTGTCACTGGGGAGCCATCCCCGTGGTGAAACCATACCCCCTCCCAGTTGCTCCCCAGGACCTCTCATATTCTTAGATTCAATGCTAAGAAGTGAAAGGTAATGCACCTGGGAAACAAAAACCCAGGGGAAGAGTACACAATGGGGGGTGAGATACTAACAACAACAAAAATGGAAAGGGACCTGGGGGTAGTCATATCAGATGACCTAAAGGTGGGCAAGCAATGTGACAGGGCAGCATGGAGGGCTGGGGGGATACTGGGATGCATAGGGAGAGGCATCACCAGTAGAAAACAGGAAGTTATTATCCCTCTGTACAGACAGCTTGTGAGACCCCATCTGGAGTACTGTGTGCAGTTCTGGAGACCCAATCTCCACAAAGACATAGACAGGATGGAAGTTGTCCAGAGGAGGACAACTAAAATGGTGCAGGGTCTGCACTGGAAGACATATGAAGAGAGAGAGAAAGGAGCTTAATATGTATAGCCTCGAGGAAAGGTGGGAGAGGGGACATGATAGAAATGTTCAAGTACCTTAAGTGAATCAACAAAGTCCAAGAGGGTAGCATCTTTCAAAAAAAGGGGTGTGCAAGAACAAGAGGGTGCAATTTGAAGATAGAGGGGGGGTGGCTCAGAGGTAATTTAAAGAGAAGTATTTTTTCACAGAGAGGGTTGTGGATGCATGGAACGGTCTTCCAGAGGAGGTTGTGGAGTCACAATCAGTGGTGGAATTCAAGCATGCATGGGACAGTCATAAGGCAATTCTAGGGGGTGGGGGTAGGAAGAAGTAGGCTGCTGGTTAACTAGGATCTGCAGCTTATCCAGTAGGTAGAGAAATGGGCAGACTGGGTGGGCCAAGCAGTCCTTATCTGCCATCAAATTCTATGTTTCTATATTTCTCCATGGCTGAAACTGCACAGACCTTGGCCTGCAGCTGCTGATACAGCATCACAGAGTCCCCTTTCTCTTTCTGGTCCATTTTGGACTTGGTAGCTTAATGGCCACTGTATCCCTCCACCACTCCACATTCTCATGCTGTAATGCCTGGGTGGCTGCCACTCTCTGTGGATCCACTATGTCCCCACTCTGAAAACTCCTCCAGCCATGACAGCAAAAACTGCCCTGAACAAACAGGCCTCCTTCACTGAGGTGCACACATGCTGCACTGCCCCTAACACCCTCTCTAACAGCTGCCCCTTAATGGGTCACCTCTTGTCATAGAAACATACTGTAGAAGCACAGAATTTGATGGCAGATAAGGACCACTTGGCCTACCTAATCTGCCCATTTCCCTACCTAATGGATAAGCTGCAGATCCTAGTTAACCAACAGCCTACTTCCTCCTACCCCCACTAGAATTGCCTTATGTCTGTTAAATGCATTCTTGAATTCCCCCATTGTTTTTGAATCCATGACCTCCTCAGAAAGGCTCTTCCATGCATCCACAACCCTCTCCATGAAGAATACTTCCTCATATTACCTCTGAGCCATCCCTCCTCTATCTTCAAATTGTGCCCCCTTGTTTTTGCTCATCTCTTTTTCTGAAAGATGAAACCCTCTTGGACTTTGTTGATTCCCTTGAGATACTTAAAAGTTTCTATCATGCCCCCCCTTTCCTTGAGAGTATCAATCAATCAATCAAAATCTTTATTTTGCCAGGAGGAACATCATTGAGACAAGCACATTTACAAGATGGACCTGGGGCAAAACAATTGCCAACAGGGTTGAGTCATAACAGGTTGAGTGAACGTACATAACAATTACATAGTAATAATAACAACATAATAACATATAACCCAGGTGCATTACTTTTGCATTGAATCTAAGCTGCCATACATTTGACCATTCCTCCAAGCTTGCCAAGTCCCTTCTCATCCTTTCCACCCCCACCTTGTGTATCAGTACCATTGCAGATCTTCTTTGTTGTTTTGTTGTCTGCAAAGAGACATACTTTTCCTTCCAGTCCCTCTTCAATGTCACTTATAAAGACATTAAAAAGGACCGGACCCAATACTGAACCCTGCTGTACCCCACTAGCACCCCCTTTCTTCACTGCATCCTGTTGTCCAGCCAATGTTTTACCCAGACTACCACACTGGGACCCACTCCCAGGCTGGCTAATTTTTGTATTAATCTTTTGTGCTGGACTGTGTCAAATGCCAAGACCTTCCTGCTGTGAATCCATGCTGTCTTGGATCCTGTGATGCACTGACCTGTAGGTATTCCACAATTCTTTCCTTCAGATGTGATTCCATCATTTTCCCTACCACTGAGGTCAAACTGACAGGTATGTAGTTTCCTGCCTCTGTCTTGCTCCCACTTTTATGAAAGGGAATCACATCCACCCTCCTCCAGTCCTCAGATATCACACCATCCTCCCATGATTTGTTAAAAAGGGTAGTCAATGGTGTTAATAGTTCTCCCCTTAGTTCTTTTAGAATTCTGGGGTGAATTCCATTAGGCCCCATTGCTTTGTCCACCTTCAGTTTTAGGAGTTCTTTCAGAACCCTTTCTTCTGTGAAACGATTGATATCCACCCCCCTACCGGGAGTGCTTCGAGTTACTGGATTAGGTACCTCCTCCTCCTCCTCTTTCTTTGTGAATACTGAGCAGAAGTATTGGTTCAGCGTCCCTGCTTTTTCAATGTCCCTCTCTGCCCACCCACCCTCCTCTTTATTCAGCCCCAGTATCCCTCCCTTTGTCTTTCTTTACTCCCTAATGTACCTATAAAATGTTTTATACCCCTTCTTAACCGAGTTGGTTATCTTTTCCTTAATTTGGGCCTTTGCTATTCTGACTGCCTTCCCCACTTCCTTCTGCTTTAACTGGTACAGTTCTCTGTCCTGCTCCTTCTGTGTTTCCTTATACTTCCTGAATGTTATGTTTTTCTTCCTAACCTTGCCCGCTACCTCTTTTGAGAACCATAGTGTTTTTTTTCCTTTGTTTTTATTTGTTTTTTTGTTTCACAAAAAGGCTTGTTGCCTCTGTGATAGCAGTTTTGATGTTTCCCCATTGTTGCTCCACCCCTCCTTCTTGCCTGTTTGCTAGTGCTTTTCTGAGGCACTCTCCCATTTTGACAAAATCAGTCCTCCTGAAGTCCAGTACCTTCACTTTTGTATGCCTTGACTCTACAGCTGAGTTTATCATGAACCACACTGTTTGGTGTTCACTTGTTCCCAGATGGCTACCCACTTCTAGATCTGAGATCCTCTCTCTGTCCCCATTTAAGAGTACCATGTCTAAGATTGCTCTTGCCCGAGTGAGTTCAACACTAGCTGTCTGAGGCATGCCCCCTGTATGGCACTGAGAATGGCCCTGCTCTTGGATGTGACTGCAGCAAAGATGCTCCAGTTAACATCTAGCATATTCAGGTCCCCCATCAGCAATATCTCCCCTTTCTCTGCCATCCTAAGGATGCCGTCTATCATTTCCTTGTCCACTTTCTCCCCCACTAACAGGGGTCTGTATATAACCCCTGTGCAGATTGTGGTGCTATTTCCAGTCTCCAGGGTGACCCACAGTGCCTCCTCTCCTCCCTGTTTCCCCTTTAGTTTCATTGCTTTGATCCCTTCCCTTACATAGAGAGCTACTCCTCCTCCTCCTCCTCTTCTATCCTCCCTATCCCTCCTGTAGATTGTGTTCCCTGGTATGTTGACATCCCAATCATGGTTCTGTATGTACCATGTTTCTGTGACTGCCACGATATCCAGGCATCTTTCTTCCATCAAGGCCACCAGTTCAGGGAGCTTGTTACCTAGACTATGGGCATTGGTACTCATTACCCTCCATTTTTTGGTGGTCTTACCCCTTTTTGCCCAATCTCTGTCCTTACTGCCTTTGTCTTTTTCTCCATTTATCCCTGCCTTTCTCTCTATTGATCTTTCTATCTTGGTGTTTACCCCACTAACTACCCTGATTTTTTTGGGGGGGGTGCTAGGATTTCCCTTCTCCTTTTCATTGCCTCCACAGTTAGCTAGTTTAAAAGCTTGCCAGTGAAGCTTGTCCTTTCTCTCCCCTTGGCCCCTTTGCCACCCTGCAACCATCTGCTTGACTGCTCTCCCTGCGGTGGCATCCAGACACCCCTTGTCCTGGCAAACTCAGCCTATGCCAGCCAACTGAATCACCATTGGGGCATGGACCACCCCTTTCTCCCATCTTTCCACTATATACTGCCTCACCTGCTCATCCCAGGCCAGCTCTTCTGCATCCCATCAGTGCCTGACCCTGAACTCCTGGAAACTAGCCCACCCACCTCATAGGTGTGTTTGCTGACCAGGATCCCTGGTACAATGCCCAGGCTGTGTCCCTCCAATCTCCCATAGCAGGTCTGGGACCCTAGTCCTGTGTGTTGCTGCTTGTGGCGCCAGCTCCCGAAACCTTTCCAGTTGTAAACTGTAAAGACTGTTAGCTACATCATTCTTGAGTCCTTCAATATGCTGAGCTTTGAAGGATAAGTTCAACTGCAGCCTGAGTAGCACCATACATCACAGAATCCTGCCCACTGATTCCATACTCCCTCCCTGTCTGTTCACCACCTCCACCACCTCTTTATTATCATACCAAAACAGGATGCGCTTCCCCTTCATTCTGTCACCCCATACCTCCAATACTACCCAAATAGAAAATATATCCAGGAAGGTAATGTCCTTCAAGACCCAACCTGCCTTCCAATGTGCTGGCCAAGCTTCTGACATCCATTCTCCTTTTAAATATGCCCCCATCCCCAAGGTGCCGGAGGCATCGGTGTATAGCTCCAGATCAGTATTGTATGCCCACTCCTTCTGCCAGAATGTTACCCCATTGTAGCTTCCCAAGAACTCCTCCCACACCTGGAGGTCCTCCTGGACCCCTCTCGTGATATCCACCAAGTGATGCTGTTGCTTCACCTTCCTTGTGGCCTTTCCCAATCTCCTGGTAAATGACCTGCCTGGGCTTATGGCCTTGCAGGCTAAATTAAGGTGCCACAGTGGCTGTTGTACATGTACCAGTGGCACCCTCCTCCTCCCCCAGCCACCTGAGCCAGCAGCCCCCTGAGATGGGACACCTTATCCACTAGCAGGCAGAAGCCTTCCTGTTCCATGTCCATCTCAGTTCCCAGGAATTCCAATCTGCGGGCCAGACCCTCCATTTTGCCTTTTGCTAGCGGGATTCTTATGCACCCACATAGCTCCTTGAAATCACCTGGCATTGCCTGCATCTCTGCCTGGCGGTCTTCTATGAGGAGAAAGTCATCTAAATAGTGGACCACCCTCCTGTGGCTGTATCTAGACCTGAAGACCCACTGCACTCATGAACTGAATGCCTCAAAGGTTGAGCAAGCCACTGAACAGCCCATTTGCATTGCCTTATTGAAATACATGCTGACTTCATACTGAAAACCCTAGAGGTTGCAATCTTCCAGTCTGACTGTTAATAACCAAAAAGCTGACTCGCTGTCCATCTTTGCCAGCCAGACCCCTTCCACTGCCATGATCAGTACTACTGCTTGATCCAGCGAGGCAGGTGTTCAGGGATACCCTCATTCATGAAACCCCTTTCTGGGTAGAACAGGTGGTGGATAAGCTGGAACTCACCTGCCTGCTTCTTGGGCACCACCCCCAAAGGTGAAAACTGGAAGTTGAAACAAGGCGGCACCTTTAAAAGGCCCTTCCACCCTACCCGCCCTAATCACCTTCTGAATTTTTGCTTGTACAATGTCTTCCTTACCCCTTATTGAGCCCAAGTTCTTGGCCCTCATCCCATTCCATCCCCTGGTGAAACCTAGCAGAAAACCCTTCCTGAGCCGTTCCCTCAGGAGCTCAGCCTCCCATACATTAGGGTAATCCCAAGTCCAAGCCTCCACTACTCCCACGGCAATGAGCGTGCATGCCAATGTACATCCCCACCATCCTTCAGCACTTACCCCTTCAGTTCCACTCATAGCTGGAATTGTATCCTCCCCTGCTGTTTCCCCCCAACCCCTGTCTGGTCCCCCACTCTGCCCCCCTCAAAAGGGTTGCTCCTGGTATTGCCCACCCTCATGCAAAACCTTATCCCCCTCCCTTGTCTGTAGCTCATTGTCAGGTGTGAACCCACACATCTTGAGCAAGCATGCCTGGATTTGCAACTAGCCCATGTGTATGATGCCCTGTTAAAGCCCCAGCAGGTCTCTGCACCTGGCACCACTGAGGTCTTCTTGTCTGTTCCCCCACCGGCCCAGTCACTGACCTGGAGAGAGTCCTCACCCACAGTTCTGAGTGAGTGCAGTCCCATCTCAGGTCCCCTTTTGCGGCCATCCACTTCCAGGAAGCCTCGTCATATTTCAACCACCCATACCCTAACTTCACCTTATACGACTCCCTGATGATCGCTGTATAGGTCAACACAGGGATGGCCAGTTCTGGCTGCTTTTCCAGCACCAAGGCGCTGTATATAATAAACCTCACCTGCCAGGTATCAATGTTCTTTCCTTTGTACTTCGCCTCCTCTTCATTTTGTCCAACAACCACCAGTGCCACTGCCATCTCTGACTTCCCTATCAACTCCTTCTGCTTGTATTTCTTGGCCATGTCCTTGTCCACCAAGCCAAAGATGTCCACATACTCCCCCTTCCATATTTTTTCTTTCAGTGAGGTTGGGACGTTATCCCCCAATGTGAAACCTGGAGGACCCACATATAACTTCTTACCTCCCACCTTACTACCAGCCTCCTTGGCCCCTTTCTTGCCTCCTTTCTTTATGTCCTGCAAGGCCAGCTCCTTCTTTTCCACTGCTTCATCTCCCATGTCACCAACAGACCTTCCAGATATTCCTTCAGATCCCCTCATTACATCCATGTCATCCTTACCCCGGTCCGGGCCTGGTCTACCTGGCACTGGCTTGGGCACCAGTGCTGGGGTGGTTGAGGGGCTGGGTACAACTTGTCTGGGCCTCTTCCCAGACTTGCCACCACCCACGCACTCATCCCTTTTCTTTCTTTTCTTCAGCACCTCCTCCTCCACCTCTCCCTGCTTGGCCGCCTCCACCAGCTCGGTCATCTGGCTCATCAACTTGGCCACCTCCTCCATCATCTTAGCAATGGACACTGGGGTCTTTCTAGAATGCATCCTCCTGAGTCATGGTACTAAGGGTGGAAAGGCAAACACCATGAAATCAGGGTATCTTAGTACACCTGCTTCATCCCATTTTCTCTGCCCAGAGCACGACTGCATTCCAGCTCCAAGCCCCTCCCAGCTCAGAAGCCCTATCACCAGGGTGCCTGGGTGCTGATCACACTTAAGGTGCACTCGCCTTCCCATCCTGCAAGAACTGAGGGCTTCAGACCCTTGCTCCCTCCTCCTCCTCCTCCGGAGTGGCATAACAAGGCACACAGAAAACCCAGCCCACTCCACCCGTGGACCATGGTGAACCTCTCTCCTCCCAGACCCTCAAGTCACGTCTGATCCCACGCCCCCATGCACTACAACCCTTCACAACCCTGGGTGCTGCAGTGCTAAACTGGGCTATGCTCCACCCACATGACCTTCCACCCCCCCTTTGCCGCTGGTGGCAGGCCTTCTGCAAGCCATAGGGGCCAATTGCTCCATGTCTCACAGGCCATAAACTTGCCCAGGCCCCTGTAAAAATGGCCCCTGATATACCTTCCCTCCACTTCCCTTTTATCATATGCTTTCCTATTTCCTCCTTCATTCCTTTGTCTCAGTTTATTCTTTTCCTTTCACTTGCCTCTGAATGTTGTGTGCCTTGTGGTGATTCCTCCTTTGAGGACTCCCAACAGATTGATTCCACTGGAGGCAGCCTGCCCCCCCCCCAATTTTAGACAAACCGCTGCCCACATTCTGGCCCCCCATGCCTCAGCCAGCTGGCTCCAGCACACCAAGCTTGAAATAAAGAAATTAACACCGTTTCCATTCCATATGCCTCCACTGTTCAATTCACCTCCAAGTTTCATATACTGTGAGTCTTGGCGCCAGCATAAAATCTCCAAAAAAAACAACAACCTGTTGTTTAGCAGAAGTTTCCACCATTAAATTTGGTTGCTTAATCTCCCATGCATTGCCTTGCAACTCCTACCTGTGGAGCGATTCCTCTCTAGGGTCTGTGACTACTATTACAAATCCACCTTGTCTAACTGGGCATAACTAGGCCCAACACAGGTACGAGCATATCCCCCCCCCCAGCCACAGCCTCGCCATGCTGAAAATGCTGCTTCTGGGCTCCATCGTCATCCCCGCAACTTGCTGCTTCCCGGTCTCTTCTCCATCAAAAAACCCTCCTTGCAAGGCCCCTTCCTAACAATGCTTCTGCTCCTTCACTTCTCAACTTCTTTGCTGCCCCATACCTTATACTTCCCTGTTCCCTTCTGCACGCAAGCCATTGTCCAGGACACCAATCCCTTACTCACCCAGTTGTGGCCTGCCCATCCTATGCAGTACACCACCTTGAAACAGGCCTAAACCACAACAAAAAGAACCTCCTGGCACTCCCAATCCAGCCCTGCACCAGTCCTACTGGCACCCTTCTTGTTCCGGCCCATGAGGCCGCAGTGCCTCTGCTGGATGCTCTGCACCAGCAACTAGGCACTCTCCACCATGTGGCCCACCTACAACAACAAAGAACACACCCCTGAGACAAAAACAGAGCACCACACCACACTCCTGTCATCCCCGGCCCTTGAAGCCTTGCTGGAATGCACTTCTTGACCCCATTCATGAGCCACCTTTCTGGTGCCATTTTTAAACAGGACCTGCCATGGCCAGCGCCTTCACCAGATGCCCAGTACTGGTGTGTCTGTGTCCTCCGCCATGCTGCCTGCCATCTGCTGCACCAGGCCACCTCTTAAACCACCAACTCAATTGAAACCATACAACCCTTGTCGGCACTTCCACCATACTCTCATAACACACCCACTGCCTGACAATAAAACACTTCACCATCCCTCAGAGTACAGGACCTCATCCAGATACAGAAATAACACTTTTCTCATTCTCTCTCTCTCTCTTTTTTTTTTTATTAAACCTGAAAACTGCAACTAACCCTGCACTGGGACCTTCCTTATCCAAACCATTACCTACCCAACCTATCCTCCTTCTCCATGTACCCACATTACAAATCTCTTTAAACTTACATCCAACCAAAAATCTAAGAGGACCACATGGCCTGCATATGCCTAGTAGCTCCCCTAGGTAGTGCCTTACCTACAGTTGCCAATGATGTGCTTAGCTTCAGAATTTTCTCTACAAAAGAGGGCTAACCATGGGATACCAACCATTTTATACCCCCTAAGGACCCCAGCCAGCTCCTTCCACTAGCCAATGGACTTTGAGCCCTAGCCCTTAGTCATTTTACCCTCCTCTGATCTCACTGCAGATGTCACAATCCATTCCCCTTCATTCCTCCCTCTCTTTTGTCTCTTTCTGGTAGGGGCCATGAGACAACCTGGCCTGCCTTTTAGTGGCAAGCCTAATTGTGGAAAACTGAAAGGAAACAATATAAAACATTTCTTCTATTTAAAAAGAACACATATTTGGATGCCCAATGGAATCATATGTTAATTGCCATAAAGGAAAAAGATCAGAAAGTTTTTTGGGCACTTGTGGGAAGCTGAACAGATTTAGATAATTTTATACCCACGGATATTTGGGTTCAATATTTTTCTGGAATATTTTTATGACCCCACACTTAACTATGCTTGGCCAACCCTGGATAACGATGTCATAAAAGCACCTTTTAGTTTAATTAATAGACAAGAAGTCATTTGGGCTATTAAAAACATAAAATGAAATAAAACTCCAGGCCCTGACTAAATTCCTGTTGAGATATATTTATGTATGATGGATAACTGGGCAGCTAGCTTGAGTGTTTTCTTTACTAAATGCATCCAAGAACATTTTATTGCTTTTTCTTGGAGAGGCTTTGTGATAGTCCTGATACATAAAAAAAGGAGGCAAAAGAGACTTAAAAATGTATAGACCAATAAGTCTTACTGGCATATTGGGAAAAAAATGTTACTAGAATTCTATTACTAAGGCTAAAAAAGGAAGTTAAAAGGTTAGGTGATTTATCTCCCTTACAGGCCGGATTTAGAGAATATTATTTGACTATAGATAATTATTTTATATTACAACATCTCCTAGAGAAATATGTAAAGTTAAGACACCAGAAGGTTCTGTGCTGCATTTATTGATTTTAGTATGGTTTTTAATACAATTAATAGAGGTACCTTGTGGCACATAATGGAAAACTGAGATATCTATTGAGTACTGATTAACATCATAAGAAATTTATATCCTGAGACATAGGCCAAAGTTAGAGCTGGGCTAAGTATCGGTTATCAGATAAATTCCCTACAGTCAGAGGAGTGAGGCAGGGCTGTATTTTAGTCCCACTTCTCTTCTCGATTTATATTAATGACCTTCTGGTTGCATTAACGAACGCTGATTTGGACTCTCCTAAGATTAAATCTGTAGTTTGTCCAGCTTTAGCATATGCAGATGACATAGTGTTATTTTCCCTTTCTTCTGTTGACCTGCAAAAAAGTTTAACATCTTAGCACAGCATGCAAAAGAATTAAAATTAAACATCAATATTCAAAAAACAAAGGTTATGATTATTGGAGGACATTTTCATGAATACCAGTGGAAAATTGATTCCAAATATTTAGACTTGGATTACTGTTATTTAGGTCTCACTTTCTCCCAGAATCTTTTCTGGAAAACATATTTTGATAGTTTCTCAAGTAAAGCCAAACTGACAATATTGGGCCTAAAAAGATTCAACCAGTTTATATGGGGACAAGTCTATCAGATCCTTGCTGAAGTCTACAGAGGCAAAATATAACACACAAATTCCTGATGGAGGTGAAATATCGGCCTTAGACTCAGTCTGGGCATCACCTTCGACTCAGCTTTCTCCTTCCATGCCCATCTTAACTCTGCCCTCTCCCATGAATGCCCAGATTGGACTCCTGTAGTGCCACAAAGACTGCCTCCCTGAGTTTGCCCTACAGCTGGCTATCACCTCCTCCATCCTGTCTTTGGTTAATTATGGACTCCTTATCTATGCAGCTGCTGACCCCACTGCCCTCACCAAAGTCTAGACCTCTATCAACAAAGTCTTCAGGCTCCTGACTGGCACCCCTAGCAGAACCCACACATGCCAGCTCTACTCCACCTCGAACCTACTCACTTTTGAAGAATGCCTGCAATACCACTCATGTATACTAGCAAAAAAGACTCTACTTGGGCTATCCCCCCGAAAAATCATCACATCCCTTAAACGGGCCTCCCATTCAGTCATCACCCAAAACACAACAAAAGCCACCTTCCAGGTGCCAAGAGCCAGGACCTCGCTCGCCCAAAAGTCTTTCCACTACAGAGCACCATCCTGGTATAACTCCCTCCCCATGCACATTACTAACATCTCCAAAATTGGACCCTTCAAAATCGCCCTATGCAAACACCTCACTGACACTTGGAGTTGTAAATGCCCCTTATAGGGCCTTACCGAGAGCGTCGTTTCTGACCCAATCTGCAAACATAGATCTCCCAGGCAACTACCACCTACTACTCCTAGTCTCTCATAGTATTATGTATGTAGTAGTTCACTTAGAACAGCTTCGTGTAGCTTGTACAGGATGCACTGTAACCTGCATGCTCCACTGTGTCACTGAAATTGCTTAGTTTTTGTATGCTCTTCTGTATCTTACCTACATTGTTCACTGAAATGCCTTGCTTTGTATACTCTTTTGTATCGCACCTGTATTGTTCTCCACTGTCTTACTCCACCAATATGTTGTCTACCCTCCCTGTGATGAGGTGCCTTTGTAAATGAGTCTTTGACTCAAAGGCTGTAAATCTGAATTGTGAATAAATAAATAAATAAAAAAGAGAATCTTGAAAAAACAGTTTTCCAGTTGCTCTGAACAACATTAGCGCTTAATAAAACTACTCTGACATGTTTTTTAGAACATAATAAGGACTTATTAGTCTACAAGTCTTGGCAAAATACTAGGATTATTAATTACCAGATTAGATTAAACAGATTACCACTGCATAGACTAGCAAAACAGTGTCTGGACAAAAAGATGCACTGGGAACACTTGGCTTGTAAGCAATCTACTTGCTTATCCCATATAAAAACGTTAATGTCAAAATATGGTCTGGAGATCTTTTTAAGATATTTTAATAGGAATATCACTATTAGTTATAATTATAGCCCTTATATTTTCAAAAAGATTTCAGCCTTTTTTAAAGCTAGGGACTTGGACCTTGTTAAGTCCTCTAGGTATACTAAATGGTACAGTGAAAACTACTGTAAACACATGTTAAGATATTATTTAGATTTATTAGAGGATTCAACAAGCTGAAAGGCCTTTACTAGATATAAATTGAAACTTTTTGAATCAAATGTGCTGGCCTCCAGGTTCAGCAAGTCCTCACTCCACAAGATCGGTTTTTACTATTATAATAAAGGGGACATAGAAGATTTACCACAAGTCATGCTTTACTGCATCTGGTTTCAAAAAACAAGGAAAAAGTGGATTCAGACCGTCATTGAATCCTTACAACAAACAGATGAAAACATTATTTTGTGCATACTTTTTACTGTTGAAGATGATATTATTATTGCAAAGGTATCTAAATTTCTGGCCATTATTCAGAAGGTTAGGAAAACAATGATCAAAAATTGTTTATCCTATCTTGGTTCTTAATATTTTTCTGCTATTTGTAATGTCATTTCTTCTTATTTTCCTTTTGGATTCTATTTTAACTTTTTATGTAATCTACTTCAACTTTTATATGATTGTAACTTTTGAAATGATCACTTGTTTTAATCGAACAATAAAGCTGTTACTGCTACATATGATCAGCACATCAGGTGCTTGCGGTATTCTCAGGGCTTTCAAAATCTGGCCCATTATAGCTCTCTTTTATGAACAGCACAGTAGAGCATGCTTTACAGTATAATACCATGTACTGAATATTAGTTTCAAAGATGCATGGCATTTACAAACATTTTGTCTCACTTTTCTCAGACACTGCCTAGAAAAATCCAGGAGCTTCTGCTGCTTAGGGTGGGCAGAGGAAGAGGAAGAAGATGAGGCATCAATGGCTCCACCTCTCCGCCTCTCCATCTGCACCCTTGGACATGAAGCCAGAGAATAGGGATGCTGTGAGCAGACTGGCAATGGCATCACAGCTGGGGGATTCCCACTTACTGCTTTAAAATCCAGCTTGTACTCTAAAAAAAATAGTAACATTAAATAAAGTAAAATTCATTTTCACTCAGTAACACATGCTGTTATGTACTGAAATTTATTAAATTTCCTAAGTACTGTAACAGAAATGAAAGCAAAAAGAGAGGGTGGTCCAAGTGGGCCAATATCCTAAACTGAAACCTGGGGGCTTCCACACTGTCAACCAAAAATGCCAATGAATGGCTATGAATGATGAGAGATATCTACTGGTAAAGTTTGGAATATAAATTAACTATCAGCATCAGACCACCACGGACACAGAAAGCATTGTAGGCTTCTGTGAAATTTAATATTTTACTGCCATGCGGTGGATGGCAGAATCCAATATACTGTTGGCCTTGATTGTAGTTGTAAAATGGTCCATATCACATAGACACATACATACATACAGCATGGCTCTAAGTAGGAAAGAAACCAATTGGTCCATTGCCGAGTGTGGCTCAGTTGGTAGCACATCCACCTCTGGAATAGAAGGTCATGGGTTCTCATCCCACACCAGAACTGGACTTAGACCTAAAATGCTGTCATCCGAGTGCAGTATTAGGGGGTGCTGTACTGCTGGGGTGTGTCATCCTTCGGATGAGATGTTAAACCGAGGTCCCTTCTACCCATCCTGGTGCTGTCCTGGTGGATGGCCAGGTGGAAGTAAAAGAACCCAGGACACTCTTTGCAAAAAGAGTAGAGTACATTCCCGGTGTTCTGGCCAACATTCCCATTCCCATAAACTGGTTCATGCAATTGTCCAGGTTGTGTGTGGGTGCTGATGTGCAATATGGCTGCCACTATGCGTTGAATGATGTAACAGTGTCAGATGATGCCACTGCTCTGGTTGCTGCTGATCTGTACTCTAGGGCCAGGACTCACAAAACTTTGCCTGGGCAGAAGCCCTGGGTTGTGTGAGCAAACCAGGTTTCATGCCAAGTTCCTAGTCATGGAAGCCTGATGTGCATGCTCAAACTGGGTTTGCACTTGAGGAAAGTGTGGAGCTGGTGTGCAATGTAAATGAGGGGGAAGGGACCTGAATATCAGTGTAATCCAATTCACAGAGCATTTGCTCTGTGCAGGGGCCTTTTGCATGGTCCCCTTGCATGGAGAAAATATCCCTGACCAAGACCTTAGCTTAATCCCACGCAACCCTAGTGGCTGGCAGAGATACTGCAGCAACATACCCAACCCTCAGCACAATAGTCCCTGGTGTCTACTGGTCCTTCCCGTCACCAGATCCCTCACCCAATTAAACTGAAAGGTTTCCCTGGTGTCTAGTGGTCCCTCCCCCCATCCGATCCCATGTTCGATAGTAAGAAAAGGCTTTTCTGGTGTCCACTGGTCCCTCCACCCTCCTGATTTAGAATTCATGTTTCTCTGGTGTCCAGTGGTTCCCTACCCCATCTGATGCCTGCACAATTTAAAATAAATGTATTCCCTGGTGTCTAGTGGCCCCCTACTGATCACCAGTCCACTGTAAAAAAATAACATTCCCCTGGTGTCTAGTGGCCCTCCACCAGTCGCTAGTCTGCTGTAAAAAAGTAACATTTCCCTTGAGTCTAGTGGAGCTCCCTCCTCTCCGTTGATCACTGGTCTTTTTTAAAAAAATATTTCCCTGGTGTCTAGTGTCCCAATCAAAACCAGTTCACCATGCACTCTGCAGCACAGTGTGTGGTTGCTTGAAGCACAGACGCACTCTGGACACAAACATTCATGTACTGAACAAATTTAATGGTAAAAAATACCATAATTTATGAACCACAGTGCTTCATGCTGCTGTATCACAACTTAACTATTGATGAGTGAAGGGCACTCAGAGAGCTCCAGGGACTGGTAACATAGTTTTCAAACAATTATACAAAAGGGGGACATTGTTATATTAACAAGGGATTTTTATGAGAAACATTTTATGGATTTACTGTTAAATGCTGATAATTATATTAAATTGAGATCCAATCCAGAGTCCATCTCTAAGCAAGAACTTATGCAACTATTAGATCAAACATTACATCAGGTTAAAATCAATGAGATTGAACAAATGTTCTTGCTTCCACAACATCCGATTACTTCAACCTTAAACCTTTTATAGGTACATCAGGGAGCGAGAGGAAGACCAAGGAGGGATAGTGAGGCTTAATAAAGGGGAGGGAGGGAGGGTGGGCAGAGGGTGACTGTGAAAAGGCAGAGATTCTAAACAAATATTTTTGCTCAGTATTTACAAAGGAAGAGGGGAGGCACCTAAAACAAACAGTAGAAACACTCTGGATACAGAAGTTGATACCAGCCCATTTACAGAAGAAAGGATTCTGAAAGAACTCTTAAAACTGAAGGTGGACAAAGCAATGGGGCCTGATGGGATTCATCCCAGAATTCTAAAAGAACTAAGGGTAGAACTAGTGACACCACTGACTACCCTCTTTAACAAATCATGGGAGGATGGGGTGGTACCCGAGGACTGGAGGAGGGCAGATGTGATTCCCCTTCACAAAAGTGGGAGCAAGGCAGAAGCAGAAAACTACAGACCTGTTAGTTTAACCTCAGTGGTAGGGAAAATTATGGAATCACTTCTGAAGGAAAGAATTGTTGAGTATCTAGAGGCCAGAGGGGCACAGGACCCAAGGCAGCATGGATTCACAGCAGGAAGGTCATGCCAGACAAATCTGATAGATTTCTTTGACTGGGTGACCAAAGTAGTTGATCAGGGAGGGGCTTTGGACATGGCCTACCTAGACTTTAGCAAGGCATTTGACACAGTCCCACACAAAGATTAATATACAAGTTAGCCAGCCTGGGAGTGGGTCCCAAGATGACAGCCTGGGTAAAGAATTGGCTGGAGAATAGGTCACAGAGAGTAATAGTAAATGGAGTCCACTCTGAAAAAGGGGGTTAGTAGTGGGGTACATGAGGGTTCAGTAATAGGACGGTCCTCTTCAATGTCTTTATAAGCGACATTGCAGAGGGACTGGAAGAAAAAGTATGTCTCTTTGCAGATGATACAAAGATCTGCAACAGAGTTGATACACAAGGTGGAGTGGAAAGGATGAGAAGGGACTTGGCAAGGTTAGAGGAATGGTCAAATGTATGGCAGCTTAGATTCAATGCTAAGAGTGCAAGGTAATGCACCTGGGAAACAAAAACCCAGGGGAAGACTACACAATGGGGGGGTGAGCTACTAACAACAACAAAAATGGAAAGGGACCTGGGGGTAGTCATATCAGATGACCTAAAGGTGGGCAAGCAATGTGAGAGGGCAGCAAGGAGGGCTGGGGGGATACTGGGATGCATAGGAAGAGGCATCACCAGTAGAAAACAGGAAGATATTATCCTTCTGTACAGACAGCTAGTGAGACCCCATCTGGAGTACTGTGTGCAGTTCTGGAGACCCAATCTCCGCAAAGACATAGACAGGATGGAAGCTGTCAGAGGAGGCAACTAAAATGGTGCAGGGTCTGCACGGAAGACATATGAGAGAGAGAGAGACTTAAGGAGCTTAATATGTATAGCCTCGAGGAAAGGAGGGAGAGGGAAGACATGATAGAAAACTTTCAAGTACCTCAAGGAATCAACAAAGTCCAAGAGGGTAGCATCTTTCAAAAAAGTGTGCAAGAACAAGGGCACAATTTGAAGATAGAAGAGGCGGCTCAGAGGTAATTTAAGTATTTTCTCAGAGGGTTGTGGATGTATGGAACGGCCTTCCAGAGGAGGTTGTGAGTCAAAAACAGTGGTGGAATTCAAGCATGCATTGGACAGTCATAAGGCAATTCTAGGGGGTTGGGGTAGGAAGAAGTAGGCTGCTGTTTAACTAGGACCTGCAGCTTATCCATCAGGTAGGTAAATGGGCAGACTGGGTGGCCAAGCGGTTCTTATCTGCCATCAAATTCTATGTTTCTATGTTTCTATGTTTCAACAATGTGCATTTTACCAAAGATCCATAAAAACCCCATGAACCCTGCGGGTAGACTTACAGTATCATCTTGGGATGGGGTCATTGACTGATAACCTCTGTCATTGTATAGACTTTTTCTTGCAGAGAAATGTTGAATATTTATAATCTAAAGGACACTATGGATGTGCTAAGTAAGTTTACAGATTTCAGTTGGTCACTAATTTTAGATGGCAAACCACTGATGTAGTGTCCCTTTTTATGTCCTTTAGGCATAGTGATGGCATTGATGCCTGTGCACAACTTGTATGAAGGAACCCTTTCAGTGATATGATGCCAACAGAACTAATAATCAGAGGTGTAGATTTTGTATTATCTCACAATCACTTTGAATTTAACAATAATTTTTAGTTACATGTGGAACAGCTATGGGGGGCATCTATGGACTCATCATTTGTTAAGTTATTTCTAGGCAAATAGGAGGAACATGCAATCTTTTCAGAAACTAATCTATATAAGAATGAAATAAAGTGGCATCGCTTTATAGACAATGTACTGTGTGCGTGGATTGGTACTGAAAATTAGGTGGATTCATTTCTAACAGGTTTAACGATAATCAGCTGAGTCAGAAATTTACATATAATGTTGACTATAGAAACATAGAAACATAGAGGTTGATGGCAGATAAGGACCACAAGGCATATCCAGTCTGCCCATTTTTTTCTACCTTATGAATGTGCTATAGGCCTTTACTCTGTCAATGGCCCATCTATTCAAACTCATCTGTATTTCTCCCATATGCCTATCCCATGCCTATTTGTAGCCCTGTACTGTATTCATATCCACCACTTCCTGAGGTAGGCTGTTCCATGCATGCACCACCCTTTCTGTGAAGAAGAACTTCCTCACATTACCCTTTAATTGGCCTCCCTCTAATCTCATGCTGTGTGCTTTTGTCCTGCTATTTTTCTTATATTGAAACATGTTAGACACTTTCACCGTGTTAATACCCTTAAGATGTCTGAATGTTTTGATCATATCACCTCTCTCCCTCCTTTGCTCTAGGGTATACATATTGAGCTCCGTTAATCTGTCCTCAAATGTTTTCTCATGCAGTCCCTGCACCATTTTGCTTGCCCTTCTCTGGACTGCCTCCATTTTGTTACTGTCTTTGTGCAGGTGCAGCCTCCAGTACTGCATGCAGTACTCCAGATGGGGCCTAACCAGTGTATTGTAAAGAAGGGATTATTACCTCCCTCTTATGACTTGTGTTACCCCAACTAATGCACCTCAACATCCCTCTAGCCTTATCTACTGCTTTAGTTGTCTGCTTGGATGAGTTTAGGTCATCTGTGATGATGATGCCTATGTATTTTTCTTCCCTTGTGATTGCCAAGAACTCTCCTCCCAACCTACAGGTAGCTTCAGGGTTTCTCTTCCCTATGTGCATGATCTTGCATTTCTTTATGTTAAACCCCAGTTGCCACTCTTCCAACCATTTTGTCAGTTTATCCAGATCTTTTTCTGCCCACCCCATTTGGATCATCCACTCTGTTGCATATCTTGGTGTCATCTGCAAAAAGACAAACCTTACCCTTCAGTTCATCTGCAATGTCACTGATGAACATATTGAAGAGGACTGGCCCCAGGACTGATCCCTGAGGTAGCCCACCTGTGACCTGCATCTCTTCTGACTGTATACCATTTACTACCACACTCTGTTTTCTGCCCGTCAACCAGTTTGCCACCCAGTTGACCAACCTCTGACCCACCCTGAGCCTATTCAGCTTATTAATCAATCTTCTATGTGGAACAGTATCAAAAGCTTTGCTGAAGTCAAGGTAGGCAACATCAACTGCACCCCCTTGGTCCACCACTCTGGTTACCCAGTCAAATATGTCTATGAGATTAGTTTGACAGGACTTTCCTGCTGTAAACCCATGCTGTCTTTGGATCCTGTGCTCCTATGAATTCCAGGTGTTGCACTCTCCTTTTCTTAAGGAGTGCCTCTATAATCTTGCCCACTACTGAGGTAAGACTGACTGGTCTGTAGTTCCCTGCCTCCTCCCTGCTGCTCCTCTTGTGGAGCAGGATCACATGAGCCCTTCTCCAGTCTTCTGGGACCTCTCCTGTGCTCAGAAACTCACTAAACAGTTCTGATAATGGCTCTGCTAGTTCCACCCTTAGCTCGTTTTGTACCCTGGTATGTATGCCATCAGATACTATTGCCTTGTTCATCCTGAGCTTAGCGAGCTCTTGTAAGATCTTTTTTGTGAAGGGACTAGTGCACACCTCCCTTCCCCCTATGTCCATGGTGCTGAGCTGTGGGCTCTGCCCTACCTTCTGCTCAGTAAATACTGAGCAGAAGTATCAATTTAGGATAGATGCTTTTCCTTGGTCCTCCTCCACACACTCCCCCTTATCCCCTTTGATCTTAGCAATACCCCCTCTGGAATTTCTCCTTTCACTAATGTAGCTATAGAAAGTCTTGTCACCTTCTTTTACTGTCCATGCTAGTGTTTCCTTGGTTTGGGCCCTTGCCTGCCTTTCTACATTCCCTGCTTCCCTTAAGGAAGTTTGGTATGCCTCCCTATCTTCGTCCCACTGCATTCCCTTACATTTCCTGAAGGCCAACCTTTTGACTCTGATCTTTTCTGCTACTGTTTTTGAAAACCAAAGTGGTTTCCTCCTTCTTTTGCTCTTGCTTTTCTCCCTAACACAATCAAATGTTGCTTCAAGTATTGTATCCTTAATGCTTGCCCACTTTGGCTGCACCCCCTCACCTGTATTTTTTATTACCAGGGCTAGCTTAACTCTGCTGGCCATCTTATCAAAGTCAGCTCCTCTGAAGTCCCATATTTTTGCTTTGGAATGGAATTATTTAGTTTTAGTGGCCAAATTAAACCATACCATGTGATGGTCACTGGCTCCCAGGTGACTTTCTACCAGGAGATCTGTGATCCTTTCCCTGTTAAGTCAGTACTAGATCCAGGATAGCCCTGTCTCTTGTGGGTTGTTGTACTAGTTGTTTGAGGTTCTCTCCCTGCAGAGAATCCACTGTGTGTCTAGTTCTGGTGGATGTTCCTGCTGGTATTGACCAATCTGTATCGGGCATGTTGACGTTTCCCATTATTAGAACCTCCCCTTTAGCTGTCATGACACTATTGATTTTTTTAGATGTAACTTTTGCAGTAAATTCAGGCCACAAATAACTTTCATTTGGCCAGCAGTTCACATCCCAGATCACTTAAAAGTTGATTCTCTACAGTCAATTTTTTTTTTTAAATTACAGGAATTGTTTTGAAATGGATGAATTTTTGAAAGAGGCAGATGTAATGAAAGGGATGTTTTTACTGTAGATAGGGGGTATAACTTGAAAGTACTCAATGACGCTTTAAAGAAAGACATAAATGTGGATTGGAATTAACTATTAAAACCAAAAAGGAAGGACACCAGTGAGAAAGAGGTGATCTGCTCTTTAACAGCATATAATCATATGTCAGGACAGATTGGCAATATCATCATGAAATAGTGGCCTATTCTGCAAAGTGATCAGGTACTGGGTAGAGTAGCTGCATAAAAACCATGGATTACATTCTGTAGAGGGGTTATTTTAAAAGTCAAACCTGTCTGTACTATAGTATGTGCTCATTGACAGCTCAGTTGGCAGCCAGCCGTGGTGGAGAGTGGAGGGGTGTGCTGATCGCCAGTTCGTGGTCAGGATGGGGGGTGTGAGGTGGTGCAGTACTACCTTCCGGGGTGGGGGGCCGCTAGACACCAGTAAATATTATCTTTGTACAGCGGGCCATCGATCATGGGCGGGCATACTAGACAACAGGGAAATGTTATTTTTTTACAGCTGATCAGTTACTGGAAGGGGGGTTGGTCAACTAGACACCAGGGAAATGTTAATTGTTTTTACAAAAGACCAGTGATTGGTAGGGGAAGACACTAGACAACAGGAAAATGTTATTTTTATACAGTGGAACAGCAATCAGTGGAAAGGAGACACTAGACATCAAGTAATACATTTATTTTAAATCAGGCAGGCATCGGGTGGGAAGAGGGACCACTGGACACCAGAGAAACATATATTCTATATCTGGCGGGTGATTGGGTGGGGGGAAGGACCACAGGACATCAGGGAAATAGTGTCCATACATCAGGCAGGTGATCTGATGGGGCAGAGACCACTGGACACCAGGGAAAAGTTAAACTACATTGGCCATGGCACAGGGTGGGAGTAGGGACCACTGGAAACCAGGGAAACATGCAAGCAGTCATACGCTCCAGGGTGGGTGGTATTGGGTGATACCCACCAGCCCAGGGCATAATGAGGCCTGACACCACAGACGGAGGGCCTTATAGCCCTTGGAAGGGCACATATAGCCCATACTGCCCACCTTGGAGGGTATTACTGCACTTAGAAAATGGGTTACCTGTGGCATTTTTATGAGAGACTTAATAAAATTAATAAAGAAATAAAAAAAAATAGAGAGTTACTAAGTTAAAGACTTTATCTTGTAAAGTAGTCCCTCCTTTTTGTGCTGTTCAATGTCTTAATGCCCCCTGACAGAGCTATTCTGTTCTCTCCCCCACCCTTACCACATCAAGAACAAAACCGGAAGTTTGTTTTGCAGTTTTTTTCCAAGGTTGTTTGAAAAAGAAATAGTTTTCTGTTTGTTTTGCCAGATTCTCCCCCCACACACACATACACACACACACACACACACACACACACACTCAGAAGTTGCAAGTTTGGGCTACCCTGCCATACAAAAGCCAGACGTTCAATGTGGCAGGGCAACGTACAGTGCTGGTGTTTCTCTTTAAAATTAAAAACATGGTATTCAGAGTATAAATGTGACTGTTGAGAGTGTTGTCTAGCTGCCACAGAAACTGAGGAGTTGTGACTGAACAATTTTTTTTTTTATCATTGAGCGTGGTCAGTGCAGAGCTGCTGGTAGTTTTTAGTCGGGATTGTCCAGGAGCCCATGGCGAGATAGAGGCTAGTGAGTAGAAACAAATGGCAGCAGCAGTTGCAGAAATTACAAATGTTTTTTTTCCTGGATTGCAAACATATTGATCCTGGCTTTAGTCTATTACTGCCCTCCTCCCCAAGCCACCCTTGCCGTGTTGAATCTTGTTGCAGACCAAGGGGCATGATACAGCACTGCTGATCTGTCCCCCGAGCAACAACAACAGCATTACAGATTCTTTGAGGAGCTTCGTTTTAATGTTCATCTTCATTTATTTTTTATACTGTATGTTGGAAAGTGGGTGACCATGCAGAGGAGGGGGTGCGAGACAAGAAGAGGGTTTGTGTGGGTGGCAATGAAACTGGCATTTCAGTGGTGGGCAGGGTTCTGCTGTATTTGTGTATTGTGGCTAATCAGTATTTCGTTAGTCTTACCGAGCAGAGAAAATGGCAGATAGTGTCAAAGTGGCATTGGGATACAGGATGAGAAAACAAAAAATGATGTTGGGATGTGGTGGTAGGGAGGAGGATGGCTGGATGACCAGGGCTGGGTGTGAGCTCTCGCTAAGCGAGACAGGAAAAAGTGGCAGACATTTGAAAATGAAATGAGAGGGCTTTAGCCAATTAGGGAGCAGGGTGGGGAGCAGGATCCTGGTGATGGGGCTGGCTGGGCTGGTACTTTTAATAGCCAGGCATCTGTTGTCTGATAGATGCCCAGCTAGAGAAGTCCCTCAGCCAATCAGAAGCTTCAAATACTTTTACCCATTTTCTAAGTATTCTACATTGGGCGGGTGATAGGGTGGGGGAAGGGATCACATCAGGGAAACTGTGTCCATACCTTGGGTGGGTGAGTGGGTGATGGAAGGACCACTGGATACCAGGGAAATAGTTTTAAAGGTTTGGTGAGGGATTGGGTAAGGGGAGGGACCACTGGACACCAGGGTGACAGTATCTTTATCATTGGGCAGACATCTGGTGGGGGCAGGGACCACTAAACGCCAGGGACTGAGGCTGCATATCGGGTTGAGGGGGTCTTCTAAGCTCCACACAGCCTATGCAAATGACTCCATAATAGGCATGCAAATGGCCACATAGCACATTGCATGCTCAATTAGCTCATTTACATGACTGCCTTTGTGAACTGGTAATGGTGCATCTATGCTATTTATTGCTGAGCCATATTCCTGGCTGTATGTTGGGGCAGCGCTAGTGGGGTTAGTGCAAGTGGTAATGGGTTACCACTGACTTGACCTTATTCTCAGTCAGATAGTGCAGTTGCACTATCCATCTGAGAACAGCAATCTTAGACACCTGGGCAAACATTAAGTGCAATGCAAACTTTTATGCTGTGCTTTGTGACTTTTTGCAAATCTAGCCCCAGGATACTTTTCATGCTTGGATTCAGTAATCTCTATGTTGCTTATGCAAAAGCGACATAGAGATCCGGCTGAATCCAGATAAGACGGAGGTATTGGTTGTGGACCAAGGTCACCAGGTAGAGGGGTTATCAGCTGGGCAGCCATCTGGGCTTTGGCTGGGAGGCAACCAACTGATGACCTCTGACCTGGTGCGGAATCTGGGCATTATGCTTGATAGCGAGCTGACACTTAAGTTTCAGGTGTTGGCCATCGTCAATATCTCATTTTACCATCTGAAGAATATTGCCCAGATAAAACTCCTGGTCCCACCTGATGACCTTCTAACACTGGTCCACGGCTTTTGCGACCTCGCACCTTGATTACTGCAACATCCGATTCCTTGGACTACCGGGGGTGGGCCTTCGCCACATGCAGCTGGTACAGAATGTGGCTGCCAGGTTGTTGACTGGCTTATCAAGATCTGGCCATGTCACACCAGTGCTCCACAGCCTGCACTGGCTGCCAGTGTGGTGGAGGATCACCTTCAAGGTCAGTTTACTGACCTATAAGGCCCTACACAGACTGGGACTGCAGTTCCTGCAAGATCTCCTCTGTCTCTACTACCCCTGTTGTCCTCTCTGCTTTGCTGATTAGGGATTGTTAGAGATTCCCAGAGTCCATTTGACAACTTCAGGAGACAGATCATTTGCTTTTGCAGTGTCGACCCTGTGGAATTCTCCACCTTGCCAGGTTAGGGAGTGTCCATCCGTTGAGGCCTTCAAATCTGCCTTAAAAATGTATTTATTTGACTTAGAATTTTCTAATATTTAAAGTCTTGCTGTTTCATGATTTGTTTTTATGTTTGTAATTCTGTTGATCTGATGTTTTATGACTTTGTGGACAATGCTATAGTCTTATTAGAATAGCATTTTATAAACAAAGATTGCTTGCTTGCTTATCTTAATGTTCTTCTATCCTAGATGCATCACCAGACTTTCTCAATAGTGAAATTCATCTGCCATTTATCTGCCCACATCCGAAGTGTATCCATATACTTTTCCATTTTGTATCTTGTGTTATCATCTAACCACCCCTTCAGAAAATATTCAAGTCCAGACATGTTTTGGTTGCTCGAATGGCAAATTATTTATTGACACCACCTCCACCACAAGATTACATTTCTTAAGGCAATTAAAAATATTATTTACATAGTACACATTCAGTATCCATAATTCAATCCTTCATTGATTTCGTTTCTTTTCCATCCAAATCTTCTTCCTTTGATCTTCCTTCCTTCCTTCTCAGAGCCCAGATGCCGAATCTGACCACTGTACCATAACAAGTTGCTTCACCCTTCCTCAAGTTCCTAGGCCCGGATGCAGTGACCCAAACCCTAGTACTTCTAGATCCCCCCAACCCTCCTTTTCTCATGTACAGGTGCTACTGAGTCTAGCCCTTGTTGCCTTACCCCCTCCCCCCAAACTGTCTCCCTTTTCCTTCTGCAACCCCCTTTATTTTATTACCCACTTTCATGCACCTGTTCTTTCAGCAGACCATACTCCATCTGCAGGAACTGTCTACCTGCCTGGACCATCCTCCTGTTTATGCTACAGCTCCCTTGGAACTCGCATCCCAGCACCTGTCTCTTGACCCCTGCCCTTCCTGTTGAAAATGGGTGGGCACATGGGTAAAGAAAATTCCAGCAGAAAGAGGGAGAGTACCTTGGTGAGGGGGCTTATAAACCCCTTCAGGACCCCACACAAGGACTCCAACTGGCTTCTCCCCTTGGTCAGTCCTGTCCCACCTGGAGTGCCTGCATCATCCACCTTGCTGCTGTCACTCATGACCTCATCTAGCTCAGCCCCATCACTCTCTGGACTCTCCCCCCCTCTCCAAACCCCTGCCCCCTCTAACCTCTATTTCTTCTGGGATGCCATCTGACAACTCAGGTTGTCTTTTAGTGGCAGCCCCATTTGTCATCTGTTCACCCCTTCAGGAATTATTCAAGTCCAGACATGTTTTAGTTGCTAAAATGGCAAATTACTTATTGACACCACCTCCTCCATAAGATTACATATCTTAAAGTCATTAAAAATTGTAGTTACATAGTAAACATTATGTGTCCATATCATTGAATTCCTTTGATCTTCCTTCCTTCTTGGGGTCTGGATGCTGAATCTAACCCCCATACCATAATAACTTGCTTCATCCTTCTTTAAGTTCCTATGCCCAGATGCAGTGACCCGACCACTAGTACCTTTAGATTCCCCCTTCCCTACTCCTTTACTCACATCCAGGTGCTACTTATCCATGCCCGTGTTGCCTTACCCCCATCCAACTGGCTCCCTTTTCCCTCTACACCCCCATTATTTTCCTTTCCCTTTCCACTAGCCTACTTCCAGCCTGCATTGGAAGGTGGGCTTCCCCCTCTTGCAGGTTAGCCTCAGCCCCCCCTACCACTTGCCTGCTAATTCCCCCAATGGCATCAAAAAAAATGCCATACCCACTTCAGAGAAGTGGACTCCGCCTGATCGATATACTCCAGGCATGTCAAAAGATATGTCTCTGTGTGCCCCATATGTCCCACCCATCTCCACCAGCACATCTGCAATTCTCCTATTCAGCCATTTCCTGGCCTTCTCCATGGCTTTTATTTTATTTATTTATTGAAAGTTTAACCAGGAAGAACATACTGAGCAGCAAGTGCTCATTTCCAGTTGTGTCTGGGGGGGGGGCATACAAGTAGCGCACAGAACAGGAGGATTAATACAGTAGAGGTACAGTAAACATACAGCAGAAATATATACATTACATACTAGTTAAATGCAGATACAGATTTATACATTATAATACAAAGTGAATGCAGTTTAATTTCTTGAAATAGTTTCAGTTCAATTGCAGGGAGAACATACAGGATCAGTGAGACCAAAGCAGGATATAGCTAAGGGGAGAGGGCACTAGGGATGTTAGAAACAGGTGCAGGGGGGTGATGACATGGTTTTCAATAAGGTGAGTGAGCATGAGGGGAGGGAACAGAGAGGATGCTGTATAGAAGGGAGTTCCAAACAGTTGAGAACCTAAAGGGAAAGGCAGCCTGACCCCCTGAGGAAGTCTGATGAGGGATAGACAAAGTGAGAGGGTCTGAGTTTCTGAGCAAATAGGAGGGGGAGGTTAGGATGGTAAGAGAAGAGGATAGGTAGGAAGGTAGGGACTGGGTGCAGTATTTTGTCATAAAGGTTGCAAAATGGGAATGCAGTCTGTATTCTAAGGAGGGGAGTGATAGAAAGTGATATAGGGTATAGTGGTGAGTGAGGGAAGGACAGTCAAGGAAGAAGAAGCAGCAGAAGGAGTGGAAGAGTGTGTCCAATTTGGTTAAGAAGGTGGAGGGAGAGGCACTGTAAACCACATCCCCAGAGTCGAATATGGGGAGGATAATTTTCTGTACAATAGACCAGCTGGCCGGCAGTGGGATGCAGTCACAGTAGCGGTAAAAGGCACCCAGTTTAGGGTGAAGTTTCTTGGGCATGGCATCTATATGTACAGAAAAACTGAGGTGCCGGTCGAGCCAGACCACAAGGCATCTTAAGAAGGAGCAGTCTTCTAACAGAGTCCCATCCACGGTATGGAAGGAAGGAAGGGAGGATAGCCGAGAAAGTCTCTGCCTAGTGCCAAAGGTCATGGAGACTGTTTTCTTCACATTTAGGACAAGTTGGATTGAGCGAAACCACTGCTGAACACTATCAAATTCATCCTGGAGTGTGGTCGTCACTTCAGTAATGGAGGGCCCAAATGCATACAAGACTGTGTCATCTGCATAAATATGAATACAGGTGTTGGAGCAGGCAGCAGGCAGGATGTTTAGGAAGACAGAAAATAGCAGGGAGCCAAGGACAGAGCCTCAGGGCACACCAGTGGTTATGGGTGGGGGGAGGAGAGAGAGTTGCAGACTCTGATGGATTGAGACCTACTTACTAGGTAGGAGGAACCAGCTAGTGGCTGTATTTGATAGCTCTGCATGGGCAAGATTTGTGAGGAGGAGAGGATGTGACGCAGTGTCAAAAACCTTGGCAAGGGTGACAAAGATGGCAGAGGTGATATGTCCCTGATCCATACCCATTTGGATGGAGTCAGTAATCCTCAGTAGGGAGATAACGGTGGAGTGGGATCTCCTAAAACCAGAATGATATGGTCTGAAAAAGGGAGCGACATCAAGGAAGGAGGAATCTGAAATAGCACAAGATGTTCCTGCAGTTTGGCGAGAATAGTGAGGAGTGAGAAAGAACAGTAGTTACCAGGGGAGGAAAGGTCACCAGCCTTCTGGAGGGAAACAACAGTAGCATGTTTCCATTCAGCCGGAACAGAGGTGAGGGAGAAGGAAAGGTTTAGTAAGGAGGTGAGAGGAGCTGCAGTAGCAGAGGCAGATAGATAGAGCATAAAGAGTAAGGGAGCAAGATTTTTTTGGTTTTGTTAAGGAATGGGATATGGGATTCTCGTTATGTTGAGCTAATTCCACCAGAAGGGGGACATGTGACCCAGTAGGTTTCTTGTTTTGTTTTAGGCTGGTAGGCCTTGGTTTGGAGCCTAGATACCACATGGTGCTGGCACCCCAATAGCATGCAGTGTCTCAGTCCAGTCTGAAAAGCTGCTTTTCCTGTGGTCTTGGGAAGGGGGATAGAGAAATAGAACTGAAAAATGCCTACCATGGGACTTATTTATTTTATGAGGAAAGAGGTTTTGGGATTACTCAGAGGAAGGTTGCTTGCCTGGGAAGTTCCCATGTGGTTGGGCCCATGGCCCTGAGTTGTTTTGTGTAACCACGACAGGCACACAGAGTGGCCTGCTTTTCCTGGTAGTCATTCAGGGAGAGACATAACAAGGTAGAAGGGGGACTGGGCAAAACCCCATACCTTCAGATGGAACACACTTTTCTGGGAGGGTTACCTGATGTAGGCCCTGGGGATCCATTCAGGGGGCCAGGCCACTGTGTGTACGGTTCAAGGTGTTGTCTGGAAAATGTACCTGCTGGGGACGACAGGATGGATTATGAGTAACTGTATATCAAAAAATGAAAAAAAAATGTGTATGTAATACCAGCAGGTGTTTTAGCAAGAGGGCTGGATGGTCTGAGGGGCCAAGTGGTGGTGGTGCACTGAGCAAGCTCAATAGGCAGGTTATATAAAAAGAAAAAAGAGAAGCAGAGCAAAGTTGTTTTACCTGACTGGGCCACAAGGGATGAATTGGTAGCCCGACCCAAGGGGCCTAATTGCGAGGCAGTTCAAGAAATAGTTTTTTTATCACTTAAATGCAGGGATATCCTTACCTTGGCAGTAGCGTGGCAGACAGCAGCTGAAGGGTGGCAGATAATCTGGGCAGGCGGGCTCAAAGGGTCTGACTGCACTGCAGGTGGTCCCCCCCGGGGAGTGGGAGGGGGGTGGGCAGCAATTCAGTTTGGGGCTGGGAGAGCTGGGGGGGTGGACAATGAGGGGGGGTTTCCTTTTGCCTTATGTCTGTCCCATGCATTCTTGAATTCTCCCACAGTTTTGTACCCCACAACCTCCTCAGGAAGGCAGTTCCATGCATCCACCACCCTCTCTGTGAAAAAATACTCCCTCACATTGCCCCTGAGCCATCCCCCCCATCTTCAAATTGTGTCCCCTTGTTCTTGCACATCTCTTTTTCTGAAAGATGCTATCCTCTTGGACTTTGTTGATTCCACTGCTGTACTTAAAAGTTTCTATTATGTCCCCCCTCTCCCTCCTTTCCTCAAGGGTATACATATTTAGCTCCTTTAGTTTCTTCGTATGGCTTCTCTTGCAGACCGTGCACCATTTTAGTTGCCCTCATCTGGACTGCCTCCATCCTGTCTATGTCTTGCAGAGATGGGGTCTCCAGAACTGGTTGCAGTACTCCAGATGGGGTCTCACCAACTGTCTGTACAGAGGGATAACAATGTCCTGTTCTCTGCTGCTGATGCCTCTCCCTATGCATCCCAGTATATCCCCAGCCCTCCCTACTGCCTTCTCACATTGCTTGCTAACCTTAAGGTCATCTGATTACCCCAAGGCCCCTTTCTATTTTTGTTGTTGTTATTACCTCCCCCACCCTACTGTGTACTCTTCCTTTGGGTTCTTGTTTCCCAGGTGCATTATTTTGTACTTCTTTGCTTTGAATCCAAGCTGCCATACTTCTGACCATTTCTCCAACTTTGCCAAATCCCTTCTCATCCTTTCCATGCCCCCTTGTGTATCGATTCTGTTGCAGATCTTTGTGCCAACTGCAAAGAGGCATACTTTTCCTTCCAATCCCTCTGCAATGTCACTTATAAAGACATTATAAAGTACTGGACCCAGTATTGAATCCTGCAGTACTCCACTAGTAACCCCCCATTCTTCAGAGTGGACTCCATTTATTATTTCCTTCTGTGTCCTGTTGTCCAGCCAATGTTTTACCCAGACTACTACCCTAGAACCCACTCCAAGGCTGGCTAATTTGTTTATTAATCTTTTGTGTGAGACTGTGTCAAATGTCTTGCTAAAGTCTAGGTAGGCCATGTCCACAGCCCCTCCCTGGTTTACTACTTTGGTCACCCAGTCAAAGAAATCGATTAGATTCATCTGACATGACCTTCCCGTTGTGAATCCATGCTGCCTTGGGTCCTATGCCTCACTGGCCTCTAAGTACTCAACAGTTCTTTCCTTCAGAAGTGATTTCATCATTTTTCCTACCACAGAGATCAGCCTGACAGGTCTGTAGTTTCCAGCCTCTGTCTTGCTCCTGTCTTGTGTCTTGTTTTGTGAAGGAGAATCACATCCACCCTCGTCCAGTCCTCAGCTACGACATCATCATCCCATGATTTGTTAAAAAGAGTAGTCAGTGGTGTCCCTAGTTCTATCCTTAACTCTTTTAGAATTCTGGGGTGAATCCCATCAGGCCCCATTGCTTGGTCCACCTTCAGTTTTAGGAGCTTTTTCAGAACCCTTTCTTAAGTAAAGTTCCTCACATACCTCTTATAGCAACCAGACCACCATCTCCCGAGGTTCTTAATTTCCTCCTCCGACTCTCCCCTTGCTTCCACCCCAAAGCTGCCCTGATCCTAAAAGAATGGGGGATAAATTTCTTGAGGTCCAGCCCTATAAAACCCAGGCTTTTCTTCAGGACCCCACCTAGCTGGTATGCTATGACTACCACCCCATTCCCATGCCAGAACCACAGACCCCTCCTGCCCAATCGGATGTGTCCGTATTCCTCCATCTCCCTTACTGAGCACCCCTTATTAACCATATCCCGCCAGATCACCACTTATGCCCCCATGGCTCAACTGGTCCATCTTTGACCATCAGAGCCAATTCACCACCCTCTCCCCCTAAAATGAGACATCCTCCACCTGGAGACCCCCTAAGTCGGCTTTGCTCTTTGCCATAACCATGCTGACCCTGAATGTCCCCTTTACCATGATTGTGAACACAGCCCAAACATGACATGCCTCATTGGCAGAAATGCATACAGCCCTCAGGACTTCCAAAAGCTTCCCCAGAATTTCTCCCATGATAGGTTTCCTAATGTCCACTTGTGGCCCTTGGCCCTTCTGCTATCCCAACAGAATGCATCTGACCCTCTTAGCCTTGTTAGGCTGTTGCCACCCCCTAGATCCACATGCCCAGCCTATCCCAGTGAGCTGAACCCCCATAGTGGAATATGCCATCCCTTTATCCCACCTATCCACCATATATCTCATTACCTACTCTTCCATGGTGGGCATACTTACCACCCTGCCCTGCTGCAGTCTAAACTCCTGGAAGGCCTCACACGCTCCTTCGTATGCCCTCAGTGTGTGGGCTAACCAGGAGTTACAGTACAACATTCGGGCTTTTGCCACCCAATCTCCCATAGCTGTTAAGAACCCAAGTTTTCACTATCTCTGCTTGTGGGGACAATGTCCAGAACCTGCCCAACTGAAGATGGGAAAGACTGTCAGCGTCATGATTTCTGACCCCTTTTACATGCCTAGCTTTGAAAAAATCTCCAGAAGAGTGATATCCTTCAATAGCCCAGCAATCCTCCAGCTGTCCAGCCATGACTGCGATATCCATTGCCCCTTGAAATAGGCCCCTTGCCCCAAGGCCCCTGAGGTATCGGTGTATAGCTCCATGTCAGCACTGTCTACCCATTCCTCCTGCCAGAAGGTCACCCATTATAGTCTGTCAAGAAGGTGCCCCAGATGGCCAAGTCCTGTGTTATGCCCTTGCTAATGTCCACTTCATGATACAGCAACTTAGCTTTTTCCATTGCCCTTGCCAACCTCCTCATAAATGCCTGCCCTGGGCTTATTGCCTTATAGGCAAAGTTAAGGTGCCACAGCAGTTGCTGAACTAATGCCAGAGGCACCCGTCTTCTCCCCATGACCTACCTCAATAGGCCCTTGAACTTTCTCACCTTGTTGGTGGGCAACCAAAAACACTACCGTTTTGTGTCTACCTCTACCCCCAGGAACTCCAAAGTCTTGGCAGGGCCTTTAGTTTTACCTGCCACTAGCAGTATGCCTGTCTCTTGACACATGCCCTTAAAATCCTCCAAATTGCCCCTCACCATGCCACGGCTCCCCCCAATCAGTCGGAAATCATCTAAAGAGTGCACCACCCTCCTGTGGCCATATCTGTGCTTGAATACACACTGCACCCATGAGCTAAAACCCTTAAATGTGGAGCATACTACTGAACAGCCCATGGGCATAGCCTTGTCAAAATTGAAACCCTTTCAAACTTGAATCCCAACAAATCCTAGTCCCCTAGTCTCACTGGTAACAACCTAAGGTGGACTCTATATCTGTCTTTGCCAGATATGCCCCCTGTACCACCCTTATCAAATTAAGCAACAGATCCAGTGAGGAGTATGACATTACAAGCATTTCATTGGGAATGTCATCATTGATCGACTCCCCATCTGGGTATGACTGATGTATCAGGCGATACTCACTTGGTTGCTTTTTCGGCACTATTCCCAGAGGAGAAACCCAAAACTCACGACACAGTGGTTCCTTAAATAGTCCCTCCACCCTGTCCACCTCACACTCCTTCTGAATCTGTCTCTACACAATGTCCTCCTTCCCCTTTACTGAGCCCAAATTTCTAGCCCTTATCCCTCTCTGTACCCCGTGGAAGGCTAGCAATCCCCCCAAATCACTCCCACAGCATTAACCCCCTTTCTTGTCAGGATAGACATCCATGCAATCCTCCACCACCTGAACCTTTATGGGTGTTTCCACTAGCAGAAAACCCCTCCTCCCTCGCTTCTTCCCCTCTCCCTCAGTTCCAGCTATAGTTGGAATTGTACCCACCCCTGTTACCAGACCCTCTGCCCCTCCTGCTATACCCTGCATGCCCCTTCCACCCCCCTGACCTCCTCGAAAGGACCGGTCTGTGACTTGTTGTCCCCCCTCCCCTTTCCCCATTGGATCTGCATTTTGAAAACAGGTGCTGCCCAGCACATTTTGATCACACGTCAGAATTTACAATTGTTTCAGGTGAATGAAGCACTATTGTAACCCCAGCACGTTTTGTCCACCGGGTTCTCTGTACTCTTCTTCCTTCCTTCTGACCCCCTGCTGAATTGCCCTGACAACATCCTGACCCATAGCTCTGAGTGTGTGCAATCCCATCTCAAATCATCTTTTGCTGCCATCCTTTGGAGGAATGCCTCATCGTATTTTAGCCACCCATAACCCTTCTGCTCCTGATATGCATCCCTTATGATGGCAGTGTAAGTTAACAAAGGGATGCCCAGTTCTGGCTGCTTCTTTAGCAGTATTATGCTGAATATCTAGAAGCCAGCCTGGCATGTATCCAGGTTTTTACCTTTATATGTGGCTTCCTCCTCTTGTGACCCACTACAGCCAGCGCTACAGCCATCTCGGACACCTCCAATGATTACTTCAGTTCATATTTTTTGGCCATTTCTTTATCCACCAGGCCAAAAATATCCACATATTCTTCCCTGCATGGTTTGTCCTTAATGGACAATGGTACATGGTCCCCTAAGGAAAAATCTGGGGGGCAACCGTACAATTTTTTGGACCTCTTCCCTCAGCCTCCGTCACCCATTTTCTCCCCTTTCTGTTTCTTTAGCTCTGCTAATACCTTCTCCATTGTGTCTAGACCCTTTTTGGCCATATCCCCTAGGATGCCTTCCAGATAGTCTTTTAAATTCCCTTTGTTGGTCAAATCCCTTGCCACCTTACCTGCTCTTGTGTCTGGTTCCCATGGCTCGGGAGTAGGCTCCTGCAGGGGCTCTAGTCCTGGCTCTGGAACAGCCTCTCTTGGGTGCTTTCCACCCCTGCCCTTGTCCCTTGGTCCAATTGACTCTTTCCTCTTCTGGGCTGCCTCTTCCTCCTCTTCTCTCTTCTGCGCTATATCAATCAGTTGGGTCATCTTCCCAATCAGAACTGCTGCTTCCTCCCTCTCCTGCGTACTGGTAGCTGATGCCGGTGGTTTTCTGAGTGCCATGGTATCAGACACTTGCTGCTATAATCACAAAAATATTATTTAGCAAACTCCAAATCCTTGCTGTTTATCCTATCCCTTTTTGACCCTACTGGCCAAGCCTGGTGCTGTGGCTACTCTTTCCACCTACCCGTTCTGTGCCCAACAAAACAACCCCTCATTGTCCACCCCCCCAGCTCTCCCAGCCCCAAACCCAATTGCTGCTCACCCATCCCCACTCCCAGAGAGGGGACCACCTCCAGTGTGGTCAGACCCTTCAAGCCCGCCTGCCCAGATTCTCCGACACCCTTCAGCTGCTGTCTGACACTCTACTGCCTAGGTAAGGGAATCCCTGCATTTAATTAATAAAAAAACTATTTTTTGAACTGCCTCGCATTTTGGCCCCTTGGGTCGGGCTACCGATTCCCGGGGGCAGTCAGGTAAAACAACATTGCTCTGCTCTCTTTTGCTTTTTTTTTTTTTTTTTTATATATAACCCGTCTATTGCACCTGCTTAATGACACCCCGGCCACCTGATCCTCAGGCCATCAAGCTCCTTGCTAAAGCACCTGCTGGTATTATATACACATTTATTTACTTATTTTTTCATTTTTTGATATACAGTTACTTATAGTCCATCCTGTTGCCCCAGCAGGTACATTTTCCAGACAACACCTTGAACTGTACACCCAGTGGCCTGGCCCCCCAAATGGGTCCCCAGGGCCTGGATTGGGTAACCCTCCCAGAAAAGTGTGTTCTGTCTGTGAGAATGGGGCTTTCTCCAATCCCCCTTCTACCTCATTATATCTCTCCCTGAATGACTATCAAATCAAATCACTCTTTTTTTATATAAGGCACCTTTCTTAAACCAAGGCACCTATACAATATTACATAAAACAATAAATAGCTAAAACAACATTAAAATATTCAGAAATCATTATAGGCTTTACTAAAAAGGTATGTTTTCAAAGCTCCTTTAAAACTTTGGACAGTTGAGCAATTTCACACCTGATGAGGTAGAGAATTCCTCAGAGTTGGGGCCATGAAACTAAAAGATCTTGCCCCTGAAGTTTTTAAGTAAACCCTGGGAATCTCTAGCAATCCCTCGTCAGTGATTGGAGAGAGCAGGGGGACAGTAGGGACAAAGGAGCTCTTTCAGGTAAGCAGGTCCCTGATTGTGTAGGGCTTTATAGGTCAGCAAACCGACCTTGAAGGTGATTCGCCAGCAAACTGGCAGCCAGTGCAGTCCGTAGAGCACAGGCATTATATGACTGGACCTAGAAGAACCAATCAACAGCCTAGCTGCCGCATTGTGCACTAGCTGTAGGTGGCAAATTTCAGCCCCCAGTAGTCCAAGGTAAAGGGCATTGCAGTAGTCAAGGCATGAGGTAACGAAGGCGTAGACCAAAGTTGGAAGATCACCTGGAGGAATCAGGTGCTTCACCCGGGAGATGTTCCTCAGGTGGTAAAAAGATGTTTTGACAACCACTGACACCTGAGATTTTAATGTCAGACAGTTATCAAATACAGCGCCCAGATTCCGCACCCGGTCTGAGGTAGTCAGCAGGACACCCCCAAGCCATAAGCCCGAGGGAGATCCAGCTAACAAACCCGCCTCCCAGTGAGCCTGGTCCACAACCAACACCTCAGTTTTTTCCGGGTTCAACCGCAGCCAACTCACATTCATCCAGTCTTGGATTTCGGCAAGACAGTTGCTAAAGACCAAAATGGCAGCATCCTGGCCAGGCACAAAGGACATGTACAGCTGGTTATTATCTGCATAGCAATGAAAACCCAAACTGTACTGCCTAATGATCACTTCTAACAGTAGCATATACACTGCAAACAACATGGGTGCCAAAATGGAACCCTGTGGTACCCCGCAGGATAGGGAGACTGATGCAGAGGAAAAAATCCCGGACACCACCCTCTGAGTCCTACCCTCGAGGTAAGATCGAAACCACCTGAGGACTGTATCAGACAGTCCACAGATAGATTGCAAATGTTCCAGTAGCACACCATGGTCCACAGTGTCAAATGTTGCAGAGAGATCAAGAAGGACCAAGATGGAACAGGTCCTTCGATCTTTCGCTATTAGGAGGTCAGTTAGTACCCAAACAAGTGCTGTCTCGATACTATGCCTTTTCCTAAATCCAGACTGGAGATAATCATAGACATTGTTGTTGGTCAGATGCTCATCCAACTGCAATGCAACCACCTTCTCAATAACTTTACCCACAAAGGGTAAGTTAGACACAGGCCTGTAATTTGCCAGACAGTCCAGGTCCAAGGATGACTTCTTAAGAAGAGGCTGAACCACAGCCTCCTTAAGATGACCTGGAAAAATCCCCCTCTCCAAGGACCTCCAGACTATCTCAGCAAGGACTGGGACAATTTTATCCACACAACCCACTAAGAGACATGTGGGGCCCAGGTCCAAACCACAGTTGGTCGGACACAGTGATTGGATGATCATCACAATGTCATTGATTGTGAGGAGGCTGAAGTCAGACCACACAAACTGAGTGTCCGACATCTCCTGCCGACCATCACAACTCCCACTGGAGAGGGTCAAGCAGACATCAGATCTGATTTTGACAAACTTACCTGCAAAGAATAGAGCAAACTCCTCACACCGTTCTTGAGAAAAGGCTCTTCTGGGCTGAAGACAGATTGGATTGCACAATCTGTCCACAGTCCAGAAGAGCTGAGCTGGTCTGTTCTGTGCAGCTGCAATCTCTCTGGACAGGAATTCTGCCTTCTCATGAGAATTTATGGATTGATAGACCACATAGTGGTCCATCAAGCTAAGTTTGTCACTATCCAGACCCAACCTCTGCCAGCACCTCTCCAACATTCGTCCAACTCTCCTCAACTCCCTCAGAGTCTCATCAAACCAAGGAGACCTGGAGCGAAGAGTGAGAGGATGAACATGAACAGGAGCAGTAGAATCCAGGGCCTCTGCCACCGCTTTATTATAGGCAAGTACCAGCTCTCCTAGATCCATGCAATCTCTCAGTAAGCCCGATAGGTCCTGCACAGCCATCAGGTCATCCGGGGAAACACCCCTTAAAGGTGGTACTGGACCATTTCCATAGGGGCTGACCTACTAGGGGTGGCCTCAAAACTGAACCCAATGGCCTGATGGTCCGACCATCTGACTGGTTCCACCACCAAGTCAGATATCTCCATCCCCAGAAGGAACACCAAATCCAATGAATGACCACCAATATGGGCTGAGGAGGAAATAACCTGTGTGAAGCCAAGTGAAATCATTAACTGGAGGAAGTCTTGACCAAAATGCCAGAGTTCATCGTCGATTACCAGGAAAAGCAGGCAGCTCTCAGTGCCCATCTGGGTTACACAAAACAACTCAAGGCCATGGGCCCAACCATGTGGGAACTTCCCAGGCAAACAACCATCCTCTGAGTAATCCCAAACCCCCCTTCCTCATAAAATAAATAAGTCCCATGGTAGGCATTTTTCAGTTCTGTTTCTCTTTCTCCCCTCCCCATGCCCACAGGAAAAGCCCCTTTTCTGACTGGGCTGGGACACTGTCTGCTATTGGTGTCCCAGTGCCATGTGGTATCCAGACTCCAAACCAAGGTCTACCAGCTTAAAAAAAAATTAGAAAACTCGTGGGTCACATGTCCCTCATCCGATGGAATTGGCTCAACATAACGAGAACTCCATATCCCCTTCCTTAAAAAAAACAACAAAAAAAACTTGCATGCATCATTGTAGGGGTTCCAATTTCCAGCACGACTTAGCAGATACACATATGAGTTAGACCAACTTTTTGGTGGTCAGACTTATGGCTGCAAGCTTCAGGAAATGCAGGATGATTGAGTTGCATGTCCCCAATGCAAGGCTGAAAATCCAGCCTCTGAGTTTTATAGTTTATTAATTAGCATCCTGTGAACCCATTATCACATGTAATGATGGACAAAATAGCTGAAATTCACTTCAAGAGTTAATTTGCAAATTCTGCAGAATTTGCAAGGTGCGAATTAATTTGATTCACAAGGTTTTGACTGGAAAAGTTGCTTTTTGATGGTGAATTGATAAAGATTCACTAGTAAAATGGCCACTTCCTTGAAAAAAAAACTGCTACTTTGCTGTAAGAACATCACAGTTTTAGAGAAGCTGAAATTCCTTGTGTCTGCAGAAACTTCAGGTAGCTTTACAAAGGCAAATTTCTGCTGCTTTGCTTTTCCAGCGAACTTTAAATTTGCAGCATCTCTACTCGCATGCTTGATTGACGTCATGATACTGTATATAACATTCACAAGCTTTCCTACATTTATTTCTTTGGGTAACTTTTTAAAAAGATATAATGCCATATATTTGGCATGATTTCCCCTTACTGATTTCATCCTGAGTCCGTGAGACCAACTTGCTTTTTTGTAAGAGATCAACAACTCTATTGCTTCTTTTCTTATCTTGAGCAGTTTTCCGGTATTGACTTCATGCTGACTTGCTAATAGGTCATGGGTTCCATTTTAGTGACATTCTTGAATATTGGTGCCCCATGGGCATTCTTCAGCTATCAGTAAAACATGCAGTTATAATCAACTTATTGAATATGCTTGTAAAAGGTATGAATAGTTCCTTAGCTAGTGCCTTCAGAATTGCTGGGTGCATTCCATCAGATACAATTGCTTTATCTACATTTACCATCTTTATCATTTTCTTAACTTTTGCAAGTGTTACATATGTGTCCTGTTGTGATAGGAAACATAGGAAACTATCAGGAACATTAGCCAAAAGGTCATTGACATCCTGCACCATTTACAACCTCAAATCATATGGATAACTACTTCTATATTTATCTAGAGTGGTTTTAAACTCATTCATGGTTTCACTGGAAACTACCTGACTAGTCAGATTGTTCCATTGATCCACTGTTCGTTGTGAAAACCAAGACCCTCTCAAGTTCCTATTATATTTATCTCCTTTTAACTGATACTGATGACCCCGATTTGTAATTAAACTAGATCTTGTTGTTAATCCCAAACATTCCCACAAATCAGGAGTTCTACATGCCTTGTAAATCAGATGCATATCTCCACGATATCTCCAGTATTATAAGGAATACAAACCAAGCTCCCTTAGTCTATCCCTATTAGACAATCCTCATTGATGAGGAGGAGGAAGAGGAAGAGGAAGAAGAAGAATCAGCATTAATATAGCATTTTTCATACACATTGTATTCCAATGCACTTTACAAGTAGTGCTAGACTGGTAGCAAAGTGACTGAATGTGTAGTGGCAGCCATTTTACACATCAACACGTACATACCACCTTGGACAATTGCATAAACCAGTTTTGTGGGAAGGGGAATAATGGACAGGACACCAGGAAAAGTCCCCTACTCTTGCTACTATAGTACTTTTTTGAATTAAAATGTGTTAATAATAACTGAGGAGGGTTTTCTCCCATAGAGGAACACAGTTCTAATTCATCATTATAACCCGCAGGTTATAACTGTGAACATACGCTGGGTTTCCCTCATTCCACGCATGCACCTGACTCAGCTCTTGCCTCATACAGTGGCATACACTTAGCCAACACCATCACTTGGCATCGGTGGTAAGTGGATGTTTTAAAAAAAAGAAACCTTGCCTAACATTATTTGACTTTTCCTCTTGGCTGGCAACAAAAAAGAAAACGTTTCAGCAGCTGAAGTGTTCTGCCACCATGATGCTGACAGTTCTTCATCCCAAGTCCTGACCAGGCCTCATTGCTGTTTTATTTTATATAATTACTATGGTATGAAAATGCTGCCTAGCAATTACATAAAATAAAACATGGGGTGGTGTGTTTAAATTGAGAGTTTACACATACGCTTGGGTGTTGGATGCTTAAATAAACCCATCGAGCTTCGCTCTCTGGGTTTTTGTAGCATCCAACACCTAAGGGTGTGTGTAAAATCTTGTTAAACCCACCACCCCATGCATTATATATATATATATATATATATATATATATATATATATACTTGGAAACCAAGAGAACAAACAATGGGCAGAAGTAGTATTAGAATGGATGGAACTCTATAAACAGGCATTGTCTCAAAATGAATATAGGTTTCTAACAAAAACACAGGTAATACCTGATTATGTTAAACCAATGTTTCATAAAACCATGAAATGGAATGTGCCATACCTGTCTGCCTTTGTAAATACTAGACAGGAGGTATACAACATCCTGCTCAGGGTTATGTGAAATACTGAACTGAATATTCCACAATGTCCTGCCATGCACAATAAAATAGTACTTTCACAGCTATATGATAACAAAATACTTAAGTACACATGGTAAATGTTGTGATTTGGCATTCATGGTAGATTAAATGTTAAGACTAACAATAAACATAAAAAAGTATCTGAAAGGTATTGCCTGAGACCAGAATGTAATCAGCTCCTGGAAATACAGGGACATTTATTTTTAGAGTGTAAATAAGTCACAACCTTGTGGACATTTATTGACCAGAAACTGCAAACAACTCTATTTTCAAACCTAACATGAAACCTTAATCCTTGGTATCCACACACAGCAATGGAAGGGATTTCGCAATGATACGTTACGAGTTATCTTTTCTGTACTTAAATAGTATATCTGTCAAGCCTGTTACAAGCAGGTTTTGCAACAACAGTGTATTGCCCCTGATATAATTCTATGAAACATCACTACTGCCTTATAAAATGTATATGAAGAAGATGCAAAGAAGAATTCAGTCACAGATAAAAGCTTTGGGAAATCTTGTCACAATATAATGAATGCTTAATACTAGAACTGTTGATTGTATAAATATATATCTCTGATGGTAACATAACTGATCCACTCTTCAGAAAATATATACAACAGTGATTGATCATTGGAAAATACCAGTTTGTTAATACTGTATATACATTTAAACAGATATGTTATGTTTAGTATTTTACTACCCTTTTCTGCCAATAAAATACCCTACTCTTTCTAAGGGGGAACCCTTGGCTATCTTCTAAGATGGTCAAGTCCGGAGAGGAAAGTGAGGAGAAAGAAGCTGGAGCTGTGCTTGAGGGATCAACCTCTGCCCCAGCCATGATACTGCAAGAGGCCACTGAATCTATGGACACGAATATTCTGCCTATCGACACTGAGACCTGTTCTATTGAGATAGCCAATGCGGTGAATTTAACTACTGAAGAAATAGAAAAGGTGGAGCGTGATTTAGGTTCTGCACTTCAACTGAGGAAACAGTCATTACTTGCCCAGGTAGCAGCTGGAGAGCAAAACTTTGTGCAGCAAAGAGACCATTTGAGCTAACTGAAGCTATCTATGAGCACAGATGACATGGCAGATGGAATGCTGTTGGCAGCTGAATGGGCTGCAGCTGCTGCTAGAACAGGCACTACTATGGACCATAAAACCTTAGGAGTTAAAAAATCATTGTTAAAGCATACCTTGGGAATGCATCAAAAAAGTGTACCCCGGTCCCCAGAGAGAAAGCTCTACAGGGAGTGGGGTGGTTACAGAATGATGGAGGAGCCTGGATTCCAGATACTGCAGATCCCCTTATGCAGTGTTATTGTTCAGAGGCACAGCTGCCAGTCCAGAGAACATTGCATTAGCTGGACACACTGCGCTGCAGCTCCTGCATGCCTACCGGACTTTGACTGCAACTAAGCTGGAGGCTATGCCTAAGGAACTGACTGAACATGCTCTGCATGCCCCACAATCCATGTCCAGTATCATTTTGAGTGAGGAAGTGCTATTAGAGCTACCATAACTGACAGCCCTGCCATAACACTGAATTCTGTACAAACTGTAACACCTTCACTATTGGGAGTGAGCCCATCGGCCCCATCATTGCCTGCTACCACTGTTGAGGATGTTTTTAATATTGCTTCCCAGCAATAGACTTTTTCTGCCCAACAGAAGTCTAAACAGTTTGCTGACAAAGGGTGAGCCTGCACCAGATAGAACTGTGGTGTTCTTGATGTACAAGAGAGGCTTAGAACACTCCCAGATAGAGTCTATATTGCTAGAACTTTATTAAAAAATTCTTTGCATCAGAGATTTATGCATTGATCCACACTGGAGATTCTAATTCTGACATTAAACTCATTTCTGGTTTGTATAGGTTTTGGGCCCAGAACAATAAACTGAAAAACACCCCACTGTGAATTCCCTTTTTGGTTATCCCACTAACTCATCGCATCTTACGTTAAGAACCTTAACTGCAATTTTTCGAATAAAGGTGTCAATATAGTTGGCATCTTGTAATAGTTGTGGTACTGATGTGAAGTGTAGGACTGTCCTGAATCAGTTATAGACTCCGAACAGATCTGGACTCGGGGGCGGAAAATACATGTGAAACTATTGCAGCATTATACTGGGATTTTACATCTGCCTAGCACTTTTTTCCAGGCTGAGATAGGGGGACTCCGTTTTATAAGGGCCAGCCAAAGTCTTGCTTTATATGTGGTTCCAGGTGTCATTTGAACAATGCATGTGATAGCACACAATGTAGTCACTGTCTAGAGTTTGGTCATACTGCCAAGGAATGTAATAATGTGTCTTGCTATAATTTATGTGAGCTTAGAGGGCACTCCTATGGGAAAGTGCCGCTGGGCCTCCCATAATAGGGGACATAGTATGTCACAGGATGACTTGGTAATGCAGGCACAGAAAAAGGGTGCAACACTGACCTTGGAACATAGGCTCGAGGTCTTACATGTGGCTGCACAGGAGAAAGTAGGCCTTGCTCAAAGTGCACCCTCTTCTGGTGGGCAGGTGTCAGTGGCCGTGAGATGTCCAGTGGATCTCACTCCTGGCCCCTCTTCTGCAGACCAATCTGGCTGTTGTCCAGGAGTTTAACACCCAATGTTAGATACTGATGCTAATGACCTGGTAGAAGAGCCTTCTCAGACTCAGCACTCCTCAGTGCAAATACCCCCCCCCCAATTACTTTGTTACTGTTACCCTAATGGAAAGAAAAAAGGGCCATGGGCTGACAGCATGCCTAAATAAAAGGGCAGAAAGAGAGCATTATCTTTGGTTACTTGTTATAGCTTTGGCATTTTTGTACATGGGAAAGAATGGGGGACACTGAGGATGAAGATGGAGATTTGGTGAGCTCCTTTCTCCTCTCCACAGAGCAGGATCTTTCTTTGGGCCTAGCGAACTCTCACCCTGAGTCTGTACTTCAAAAGAGAACTAAGTGAAAGACAAGGTATCTGGACAGGTTGGAATGATTTCTGTGCAGGGTTCCTTTTTTTCCATTTTTTCTCATGCATATTCTAACACCGTAAAGAGCTATGAGAAAATAATTTCCCCCTTTACTGCGTTACAAGACATTGATGCTCAAATTATACTGTTACAAGATACATTGTTACAGACACAATTTGAGTTAGCTGAGACCTCTAGACCATGGATTGGTGGCCCAGCTTTCTGGTCTATAGGCACTGACCACTGTGATGGAGTGGGAATTTTATTTAACGATGCAGCCACAAGGCTGACAAGACTGGTAGAAATACACCCTGGTAGGTCCTTGGTGTTGGACATCTCCTATAAGCAGGATAGGTTATGCCTTATTGTGGTGCATGCTCCCCAAGCTAAGGCAGCACAGGTTCAATGGTTTCAAGATATACAACTCTATCTGCACACCTACAGGCTAATAGTTTGGGGAGGGAGATTTTAACAGTGCAGTGGCTAGAGCCTATGGGGGTTTACAGACAGATAAGATGTACATTGATTCCAATTGTTTGAATTTGGTTGTGAGAGATGTTTATTGGGTAATGCATCTGACAGGGGTGGAAGGGGGCCATACTTACTTTAGAAGCAACCTGTCAATGAAAATAGATTATTTCTTCATTTCTATACTAAAGACCATTCTGCATGCATGTACAGTGGGGACAGAGATTTCGGACCACAAGGTACTGATCTGCACATTCACTGGGGGGATCTCCAACTCATGGAAAAGGGCCCTGGAGATGGAATAATGCAGCCTTAACTGACCCACAATTGGTACAAAAATGAGAATCACTTTGGACAGCGCTCCTCTCTATGCAATGCTTCTATGGTACCCTACCCGGATGGTGGGAAGATGGAAAAGGAGAATTTACTGATTTATTTAAAAAAAGCATTGTCAAAAGGATACAGTAGAATATCTTAATTACTTGATCTTTTGGGAACAGTTGCAAAAGGTCATCTCCAGGGCTGAAATTGATACATCTGATTATAGTGCTCAAATTCGAATATTACAGGCTGAAATGAAGAGATTGAAGAGATTCCAGTATAACAGAGCACAGTCCTTGCAACAGGAGATGAGGTTTGGCACACAGTGCACAAAACAGACGTTTGACCCCTTCAAGGACTGTAAAACTCAAGAGTTGAGTAGATCTATGTGGGGAGTGTATTACTTTGATGATGGTGACATGGTAAACAGCAAAGCAGAGATGATGCATGTTGCTTCTGAATTTACTAGGGAGATTTTTAGTACTGCTCCCTATATAGAATTTGATCTTCCTTTTTTCGCAACTTCACATTCCTGACTTGGCTGAAACAAACAAAACCATTTGGGTTGTTTCTCTTATGAAGGGTGAGATGAAAAGGAGCATTGATTCTTTAAAATCTAACAGAGGGAGAGTTGACCTCAGCTCCGAATTTCCAGAATGAAAAGGATTGTATTGATGAAACCACTACTGATTCTGGTGATACTTTACATTAGTTATATCTTCATCCCCCAAAAAACTCTAGAGACTAAGATATAGTGTTTTTTTCCAGGCATCGTGGGGCAGTCAGCTGAATCCAGTGAAATGGGATGTCACTTATAGATTGAAAAAGCAGGGGGGTTGGGGTTGCCTAACCCGCTAGTCTTTTATCGTACCTTTTTTTTTCCTGACTAACTTTACTATCGCCCTGAGGAAACTGGATAAGGTATGCTGGCAGCACTTATGGAATGGATCTCTATATATATTCCAGCATGACAACCTTCTCATTTAAAGAACATTAAAATATCTTGTTTTGTCCCAGGCAACTGTATCTTATGGCTTCATTCCAGAAAATTTTATTCTGGAAGATCTCATATGGGAGGATGGTACATTAGCAGCATCAAGACAACTGCTTTATCAGATCACAATGGCTGAGAATTTCCAGTCAGATTTGTTGATTCCTAACTGTAGTGGGTAAGACATCAACTTGATTTTGAGACATTTGAATAATCGTTGGATGTCACTGTCTCTGATGTCTGTGATGTTTAGGAGTGAAAGGAGGCACAAGGCCCATTAGAATCTCTTAAATTCCATATAGTAAGTCATATAGTGACCATGAGCAATATAATTATCTAATCTATTCTTAAATGTATCCTTGGTTGTACTTATTACTACTTCTAGTGGGAGTCTCTTCATAGGTTCACCACTCTCTGTGTGAATAAATGTTTTCTGTTAATAGTTTTGAACCTTTTCCTTTTAACTGCAGTGGATATCCTCTTGATGTTAAGTCAATATTCTTAAACTTAGTATTCAATTCTATTATTAAATCTATGCCCTGTAGTATGTCATATAGCAGTAATAAGATGCCTCCTTTTGTTTATGATGTTTTATGGTTGTATTACTGTATTAAACTAGGTGTTAGAAATGCCCATAACCACAAACAACTATCTGAAAGACATTGTTTACAACAGGATGTGAAACGATTTTGGAAACAAAGGAACACTTGTTCTTTCACTCTCTGTATGTTCAACAACTTTGGAACTTTGCTGTGCATGAGTGTGCAGAACCTTTGTTTCTATCCCTGACTTACCCAGAGTTGGTGCTAGGTGTCACAAGCCCACTCCTGTGGGGCTATAATTCCCTGGGCTACAGTGAATCCCTCCTGTGACAGGGGTCAGGGATACTCCTTCTCTGTCCTTTTAGCATGCTCACTATTTCACAACTAAACATATGCCAGAGAATCCCAGGGTTCCCTCTCTCCATGCAAAGGGGTACAAATACTGTACAGTCTCGAGTCTATGTTCCTGGGATAGAACCCTCTCAGCCACTGCACAATGAACCAGAAAGCCACAGGCATGTATAGGCTTCTGGGTGCACTAAATACCCTATTATGTGTCTTTCCCCAGAAATTCAGAGACCAGTTCAAACCCCCACAGACTCCTCCTGAGACCTTTTGTATTTCCTCTCCTCCTTTCATCCACAAGGTCGCTGGTGGTATTTCATTTTGGTAGTGTTTGGCCCTTAGAACAGTCACAGAGGTGTAGTACAGTTTGAACAACCCTCCACAAGGAAACACACACAAACAACACTGGCAGAATTCTTTTAAAAGTAAGCCAAAAGCTTAACTTATTAATTAATAAATACAGTAAATAACTTAGAGATAGATCATTTTAGACATTAGTTAAAGGATATGGAAAATAAAATGGAAGTATACAAAAAAAAAAAACTAAACTTTGAAAATTCTAGTTTCAAAGTTCTACCTCAAGTCCTTAGTTGCTGAATTTGAAGTGCAAGGTGTTCTTAAAAGTGGTAGCTGAAGTCTTGGTTCTTGGTCCAGAAGTCTTGAGAAGGAATTGTCTCTGCTCTCTAAGCAGACAGGGTTTCCAAATGCAAAAAGGTCCAAATACATTCTTGCACCCTTGTTTTATGGGGTTTCTCAAAGGGCAGGTCCAATGGATATTGACTTGCTCTGCAATTGGCTAGCATTCCATTACCATGGCTACACAACCAATCAGCTTTCAGCATTTTATTAGAAAACAACAAATGAGCATTTCTTAATATGAGAGGAAAAAAGGCTCAGAGGTCAGCTAGTCTAAACTGGAATTTTAGGAAACCACCCAGCCCCCCCTTTTGAAATGGCTGTAATTAAGCTGCACTTAGTACAGCCATTTACTTAAATGGTAGTCCATTCAGCTGTAATGAGATTAAGTCAGTGTAGACCTCTCAAAATAAAAGGGTCCAGACATCATGGCTCCTCTAGAGATCCTGGCCTTTTCACAAGCAAATTGGGCAAGATGGCATCCAAGTTATGCCTAATTATTCTTTTGTCTCCCTCTAAATGATTTAATTAAACTCTAGACCCTGACTAGCAACAAACAGCTTCTGTGTCTAGTAACAAGAAATCACATCATATTTTTGGGCCCATGGCTTTTCTTTGTACCCATGATCCCTTGCAAGTTACATTGGGCCACCATGTATGGGCCACTCTGATGCATTTGTCACATAAAATACCATGAAATGTGATTAGAACAATAAGGTATGACTTTATCCTGCCACACTAGGCATCTTTTTCGCTAGAAGGAAAGCTTCTAATTTTTCTGTATCGCAGGTGCTTTTGGCTCTGTTTAAATATTACATTTGGCAAGCATGGTGTTCCTGGGGTTTACAGCAGTAAGTGGTTACTCATCAGGAGTTACTTAAGAATGTACAGTTGGACCTTCTGAAAGTATATGAAAAGGATAAGAACTCCTTTACTGTTGCAAATGTGAATCTTTTAAGGTGTGCCAGACTTAAGCTTCTTTTTGTGATTCTCTGTATCTGCTGAGGTTTTTTTTTTTATATTTTTTAGTTTCTTGATTGTTTTGTCATATTCTGTTTATTTCAGTTTCATACTGTGATGAAACAATTGCTTTTGATTGTTTTCTTTAGATGTGGACATTGTCTTGTTTTACCTGTATATATATATATATATTTATTTATTTAAAATTTTGGTAACTGGGAAAGGCACACTTAGCTGAGGCTTGTTTCCAGGTGTGACCCAGGGAATGGGGAATGGTGTACAATACAAACAAAGGGAAATTACAAAGACTCATAAGCAACAAGTACAAAACATGGAAGAGTGACTAACAGGACAACTAGACGCAACAAAAACAAAATTTTAAACGGTCTGATTGAACTATAATGGCAAGCACAACATAGCTAAAAGTGTGAAGCCTTTGACCTGTCTGTCTTGTGTGATTTATCTGTAATATAAATTCTCCTACTCTTGCAATAAATGCCTTGGATTCTTTTACTTCTACCTGGACAGCACAAGAGATCGATAGGAAGGATCTCAATCTAATGTCTCATCTGAAGGATGTCACACACGACAGTATAGCATCTCCCTAGTACTGCACTAGGGTGCCAGCATTGATGGTATGAGTCCAATCCCAGTGTGAGACTAGAAGCCACAACTTTCTAGCCCAGAGGCAGATCTACTACCAGTGGAGCCATGCTGACACCTTGTGCACTAATTTGTTGCCCTTTAAACAACAGTTTGCTGTTGAATATCACTCCATCCTTTACTTTTGAAGATACCAATCAAAATATTCATTCTGACATTTTGCCATATGTCTTCTTTGTTATTATGTTACAATTGCCCTAAACCTTTAGTTGACTAACAGTTTTTTGCCTTCCCTTTGCTAGTTTTAATATTTGAAGAATGTTTTGTTAAGGGAAGGCTAGCCTGAGGTTCAATGTGGGGGAATAAACTCCTCCTACACCCATCATATAAACCAGCTGCTCCCAGGACCCCCTGCTCTAATGTTTGGAAAAGTTACCTGCCTTGAGCTCCTGCATCTGTGTGTGTGTGTATTGGCTTGCTTTTCCGCTCCATTTAGTTTTCCCCTGCTCTTCTCTTGTTGTTTTTCCCTGCTTGTCTCCACCTTCTTCTTACTTGTGTGCTGGCTTCTACTTGGTTTCTGTTTAATTTCGTTTGTGTGTTGCTCTTACTTGGTTAGTATTATTTGGCCTCCAGCCACAGTGTGCTTCTTCTTGTGCTTGTTTTTTCTGTTTTTCTGTGTTTGTCTTTGGTTTTGTCTTTTCTATTGGGGGTTTTAGTGCCCTTGTGTATGCTGTGTTAATCCAAGTCTGCTGTTGTTGCCATTCCTTTCAGCACTCTCATGTTCCTAATTGATTACATCTGGCTGGCTCTCTTCAGCTTCTCACTGTGTGTTCTGATGTTGCATTTTAACAGCTTGCTTTGAGTCTCTCAGCTGCCTGCTTCCTGGATTTCAGTTCTCCAAAGCCACACTGCTGTTGCTTTTCACTCATTTGTTTCATCTGAATCTATTACTTTGTAGCCTATCTGGAACCAAACGTGCATAACTGTGTGCAAGCCCTATTTTGAATCAGCAGCCTTGCATTTCCCTATGGTTTCTTTACTGCTTACTTCACTCAATGTTTCATTCATTACTACACATTTCCTTATGTAAGTCCCCAGTTTTTATTCAGCCCTTTCGGTGATTTCAATCCATTCACATACAGTACCATCCCCCAGAATGAAACCCACTTGTAAAGCACTCTGCAGTATGCTGCAGCAGACCTACTGACTAAAGCAATGTAATTTCAATGGCAATTAGTCCCTGTTGTCATGCAGGAAACTTTGGCATTCACTTCATCCTGGCAGTGTCACATTTTCCTGCATGATGAAAGGGACTAATTGCCATTGAAATTACATTGCTTAATTCAGTAGGTCTGCTGCAGCATTCTTCAGAGTGCTGCAAAATGCTGCAGAATTGGGTTTCATCCTGGGTACACTACTGTATGTTTATTTGCAGTCAGTAGAAATTACCTCAGAGTCTACTGCAATTCTATTTTACTTTCTTCATGGGATTCAACTCTGCTTCACTGCAATTGTACCAAGCAATTAGTACTGTTGTTTTCAGTGCATTATTGCTTCTGCCTGCAATCCTATGCTTGTTCACTTGTTCAGCTTAGCTCCTGCTAGAAGCTATAATTAATGTATGCTGGAAACTGTTAAACTGCTTTTGTGCAATGTTTCTTTTTTCTCTGGCAGTCAGCTCAACTACAGCTGTTGTTGTACACTAGTTTTCAATCCACTTGTGGGTCACGGTGCCTTACTGCAGCTTCTTGTTTTTCCTAAAGTGGAGAACTCGATGGTATAATGGCGTGTCATGGCCCCATGTGGTTAATGTACCTCACTTTTGAAAACTGCATTCATCTCTAAAATCCTCAGAGTATTTATGTCATAACTTTATGACATCAAGGCTTGACTACTGTAATGCACTCTACCCCCTTCGTAAAGTTGCAGAGCATATTCCAACCCCTTAAGTCTGCATTGTCTCATTCTCTGGTGCATAGCAACAGTGTAAGGGCCTGTGGCCTTCATCAGTGTGATCAGATCAGAATAAGGGGAGTATGTAGTGCCCTCAACTATTTTTAATTTATTATGTGCAGTGTGCCAAGCCTTAATTGTAGTTAGTGTACAGGGGTTTAATACTGGGTGGTTATGCATGGGTTCAAATCTCCAGATAGATATTGAAAGCGAAGGGTCCATTTAGCTGTTCCTTCTTATAGCAACCCAGTAATGTTTTACAGAGCCCAACCCTGTGGGTACAAATGCAAGCTGTGTTACTAGATAATAAAGCTGAAAGTTAGGCAGACCCAATTCTCTCCTGCTGGTGGTTTGGTGTAAGATTGTCTTTTTGATCCAGGTTGTTTTTCCCCTCCAGATGAAGCCATGTACCATGTGTTCACTTGCTTAAAATGTAACAGAGGTATCTTTAGTGGTAATGACTGGTAAAGATAAAGACATCTGGGTAGGATCATCATCTTCACTATGTCAATCCTTCCTATCAGAGTCAGTGGTAAGCTCTTCCACTTCTCACAGTCCCCATTTAGTTTTTTAATTAATGGGCCATAATTCAGGGCACATAGCATACCCAATTTTACTGTTAGGACAATCCCTAAGTATTTCAGCCTGGTCACCATCATCAATTCACCCAGCAGTTTCACCAGTTGTGGCTTATCTTGCTAATCGATTGGGAGTAGTTCACCCTTAGTCCAGTTGATTTTATGACCAGACATGGAGCCATAATCTCTCAGAAGGTCATGTAGTAGGGGAAGATCCCTACTTGGGTTATGCATGTACAATAGTAAGTCATCTGCATATAATGTGACTTTGTGCTTCCCCCCCAAAAAATCCCTGAATCCCTGCATGGGCTCTTATAGCTGATGCCAAAGGCTCCACAGCCAAAACATATAAGAGTGGGGACAAGGGGCAGCCCTGTCTAGTACCACGAGACAGTGTAAATGAGGGGATTAAGGTGCCATTAACTAAAATTTGGGCCAAGGCGGAGGTATACAGTAGTTTAATCCATTTTAAGATTCCAGAGTCCAATCCCTGCTGTCTGAGGGCCTCAAACAAATATGTCCATTCAACTCTGTCAAAGGCCTTTTCAACATCTAATGCCAGTATGGCAGCCCCATGTTGTTGGGATGATCTGCCCCACAAATGTAAGACATTCATTGTCCTTCTGATGTTGTGTTTTCTCTGTCTGCCTTGTACGAACCCTACCTGATCTGGCTGGATCTAGGTTGGCAGGACTGATTCCAGCCAGGTTGCAAGTACCTTTGCCAGGATTTTATAGTCAGCAGTCAATCAGGATATGATACGATAGGAAACACACTAAGAGGGGTCCTTTCCTGGCTTAGGAAGGATAGTGATAGTGGCTGTTTTCATTGACTGGGGTAACATTCTTTTGTTCAGGCTTTCTTTCAGAGTATCAAGTAGGAGATCTATGAATTGGGGCATAAAGGATTTAAAAAAATCAATAGGTAACGCATCTGGGCCTGGGGCTATCCCTCGGCTTACAGATTTAATAGCTGTTGCCAATTCAGTGATTTCAGGGGGGGTACTCTAATATTTCTGACCAGTCAGAGGTAAATACCTGTACAGACGCTTTATCAAAGAAGGCCTGCAGCTGTTGAGAAGTTGAGGATCTCTCAGTTGCATACAGTTTTTGGAAAAAGTTTCTAAATTCTTCTCCAATCACAGGAGAGCAGGTTGTCCTGATCTCACTGTCCTTCTGAATTTGTATTATAGCCCTGTCACCTTCCCTTCTCTTGAGTTGCCATATCAACAATTTCCCACCTCATCCCCATTGAAGTATGCCCCAGCCCCTGTTAATAAGACCACCCTTTCAATTCTAGCTGTGTTCATAAGATGAAATTTCCATTTTAGTTTTTGCACTATTCTGTATAGGGATTGGATTGGGCTTCTCCTATGGGCTTCTTCATATGTCTCAGTTTTACTCCTAAGATGTTCAATTTCTTCTACAGTGCCCTTCTTTTTATGTACAGAGAATGATGTGACCTGCCTCTTTCATACGCTTTCATTGCTTCTCATCTTGCTGCATGGGAAGTGTCCCTCTTTTTATTACAGCTCCAAAACTCAGTCAAGGTGTTAGTCATAAACTTAATAAAATACTTGTCTTTAAGCAGGAGAGGGTCCAGCCACCACGATCTCTGCTGGGGCCCATCCCCTCACCTAGTTCCATCGGTACGTTAAGATGTGCATGATCAGAAATCAGTACTGGGGAATAGGTAGCTGGGCCAGATGTACCTAGGAGGGTAGCATTAACTCAAGCCTGGCATAGGATCCATGGGCATGGGAGTAAAAACTATAGTCCCTGTTGGTCAGGTTTTGGTGTCTCCACACATTCACTAATGCATATGTATCCTCTATCTCTCCTAGGGCCATAGCGTTCTTTGTCATCTGTACTGGGGTGTGGTTGGATCTATCCAATATTGTGTCCCTAACACAATTAAAACCTCTCCCAAGTGTCCATGGCCCCTGAAGAGCAGACCAGGGCCAATTTTTGAAGAAAAAAACAAAAAACAGATCTTCTACATTAGGGGCGCAAACACTTTCAACTGACATGGGTTTACCCTCTTCCAAAACAAGGTTGACCAGGACATATCTAACCAAGTCCCTTACCACTTTATGCACCTCTGCTCTTGAGCTCTTAGGCACCCATATTGATGCCCCCTTGCTTTAGCAGAATAGCATGTTGAAAGCCACAACCCTCCCATGCTTTTTTTTCCATTTCCAGGGCTTCTTGTACAGACATATGGGTTTCTTGCATAGTACCAACCATGCTTGTCCTCGCTTCATCTCATTGATTACTTTCTTTCTTTTCACCACTGATTTTAAGACATTCACATTCCATGTCACCACCTTCATTAAGCTATCCATGATCGTGGTAGTGTACTAGCATTTCTATTACACCACTAGTTACAACTGTATTAGGAACATAAGGGATTGTAAACATTTCCCAGCTTAATGCTCTACCACTCATCTTCAGTTTTTGTGGTTCAACTACTCCCCCCTCCCCATTTTCTAGAAAACCACCCGCATAAAAATCCAAACATTTTTGCCAACAGGGCGAGAACTTTAACCCTGCCCCCCTCACCCATTCCAACTCCTTGACTAGGCTAGTGGGTTCTCAATCAGTATTCCCTCTCACGTAGATGACGAATAGCTAATGTACATGAGCATCATTTTTATCAAAACAGAAAAACCCAGATCCAGCACAGGAAAGGCAATGAAATGCAGCTTTCAATCCTCTAGGCCAACAGGAAAATGGCAAATTTCAGAGGTTTCTTACCTGTTGTATCTTTCCCGGGGAGTGGTAAGCAACTGGAAGCCTGGTCCATCTTGTGTCCATCACTAAGGATGGGCATCAAGGCAACTGCCAGCCTAGAAGAGGAAAAGCAAAGCACCAGGTATCCGACTTATATCCAATCCATTCAAAATAGAACAACTATTCTTATCTAGAGACCCTACCACCAACCGTCTAGAGACCCTACCACCAACCAACGCCCCCACAGAGAAAGTGACGCTGGTGGTTGCGAGGGCTCACGGAGCTGCCCTCCCCCGGAAACCCACGAAACCGGAGCTTCAGCCCCACGGACAAGAGACTGGTGGTCGTGCGAGGCTCACAGAGCCGCTGGCCCCCGAGGAAACCCACCGAAACCACGCCTAGGTATGACAAATTACAGCCAAGAGAGCACACTGCTCTGTTGCAGAGGTCGAGTGTTGCCTTAAAGACTTTTTTACCCCACATAAATGCTGATAGTTTTTGTGGTGAATATTTTTTAAACTTTGAAGCCTTTCAAGCTGCTACTGTTAGTGATCTTAATTGTTTTACTGCATCCCTATAAGAGATATAATCCCACAGCACTGTCTTTTACCTGTACTTTAAATGTGATTTGGTAAGCAGCAGGGGATGAAGCCTTAGGCGCAAACTACCATTTTAGCTTCAGTATCTGCAGTACAAGCAGGGGACGAAGGCTTAGGCAGCAACTCCCATTTTAAATCTTGCATCTGCAGTACAAGCAGGGGACAAACCATTAGGTGCCAACTCCCATTTTTAAAAAGTCCCCGAGTCCTTTATCTGCTTCCCTGCTGTGTATTTCTGCTCTGTATATTTATTATCTGCTGGCTCCCTGTACTGAATGAATTTCAGGATTCCGAGTGTTTTCAAAGTGTTCCGAGTCCTTAAAGGGTAACTGTGCCGCCTTAATTGATAATTCCTACAGCACTGTGTTTCTAACCTGAACTTTAAATTTATCTTTGGATAAGCAGGGGATGAAGCTTTAGGCACAAACTACCATTTTAGCTTCAGTATCTGCAGTACAAGCAGGGGACGAAGCCTTAGGCGCCAACTCCCATTTTAAGTCTTGCATCTGCAGTACAAGCAGGGGACAAAGCATTAGGTGCCAACTCCCATTTTAAAAAAGTCCCCCGAGTCCTTTATCTGCTTCCCTGCTGTGTATTTCTGCCCTGTATATTTATTATCTGCTGGCTTCCTGTACTGAATGAGTTTCAGGATTCCGAGTGCTTCTTTAGAGTGTCCCGAGTCCTTAAAAGGGAAACTGTGCCACTTTTAAATTGTAAATTCCTACAGCACTGTGTTTCTAACCTGAACTTTAAATTGATCTTTGGATAACCAGCAGGGGACTTGGCGCAAACTTCCATTTAAATTCAGCAACAAGAGTATTTCAGGATCGAGTGTACCTTCATATCTTACTAACCCCTTACAATTTGAACTGTGCCTACTTTTAAAACTCCCCTACTGTGTCCATACAAAAGTGTAACTTCAGCAAGTACATAAGCGCAACAAGTAATCCACGAGACAGACTTAAAAATCACAGTCTCTGCTAACGCACTACCTGCCTGCAACCCCACCCCCCAAAACATTTTTTCTCTCTATAAATACCTGTGTTTTGTTCTTCTCTGCAGCCCCCATGGAGAAAGCGACACTGGTGGCCGAGAGGGCTCACGGAGCCACCCTCCCCCGAGGAAACCCACTGAAACTGAGCCTAGGTACGACAAATTACGGCCAAGAGAGCACACTGCTCTGTTGCAGCAGTCGAGTGTTGCTTCCCCGCTGCCCCCACCACCACCCTTGGTGAGCACTCCACTATATAGTGTGCATCAGGTGACAAATTTAACCAATCAGCCTACTTTTCCATCTGCAGATTATCAGCGCTCACCACTAGCAGCCGCTACAGCAATTTCTATTGTTCAAGTTGCATCAAATTCCCCTTCTTGAAATGCCATGCTACACATAGCCTTTAAATCAATGTTAGGGATAGCACTCCTTGCAACACTAGCATCCCTCCCACCCACACTCCACCCTAAACCACAGCCTGGCCCCCCAAACCTCACTCCACTAAACTGCCACCCTGGTCACAGCTCCACCACCATAAATGGCCAATATCCCCTAGGGCCACACTGTTCCTGGATACCTGCCCCATCCATCATCCCCCCATCCTTCCATACTGTGCTGGCAATACTGAAACTCCACACATCAGGCTATTTCACACAGCACCCACAGACTCCCTCAACCTGCCGCAAGCCTACAAAAATTCTGCCAAACCTAAAACTGGTACTAACCTTAGTACTCCTACTCGAAGGGGACATTGAGCTAAATCCCGGACCTGCCACCAGCACTAGCCAACCCCCCCCCCACTGACCAACTACCCAGAGGCCTAAAAATAGCCCACCTAAACATATGCACCTCCTACAAAAAATGCCCCTACTACAAACGCTAGTACTAACACTATGTCCTGACATCCTAATTATCACCGAGACCTGGCTGAAACCACATAACCTGGATGTTGAAGTAACTATTCCTGGATACTCCATCACCCATCAGGACCACCCAGGCACAAAGAGAGGCAGTGGTACAGCCATTTACGTATCCTCCCTGGTACAATTCTCACCAGTCTCACTACCTGCCCTCCCGGAAAACATTGACGCCTCACTAATAAAAATGTCCTTATCCCACTCTATCCCCATCTTTATAGCAGGCTCCTATTGTTCCCCTGACTCCCAATTAAACTCTGTCGCAACACACCTGGATACCATAAGAACCATTACCTTGGATGGGGAGCTCCACATCCTAGGTGATTTCAACTTAAACTGGCTCACTAGTGCAAGCACCAAGCTCCGAAACCATGTAGCTACATTAAATCTGGCACAACTCATCACTGAGCCCACGCGGCTAAACCACAAAACTCAAAACCACTCCCTGCTCGACTGGGCCCCTCACTTCTCACCCATACAGGATTATAGCCTCAGGCCTCCTTCCGGACTCGCTGAGCGATCACCATATGATATATGTAATACGAAAATATTCAAAGCTAAGGCATTCCCTCCGAAAACTCTCCTTATCAGGTCATATAAATCCCTTAACCTTGATGGTCTCCTAAAAGACTTAGAAAACTTAGATTGGTCCTACATCCCCAGGGCCCCATCCATGGATCACGCCCTAGACTTCTTTAAGTCAAAATTTCTTGCCTCTGGGACTACTATGTCCCACCCAAAAAGGCTCGAGTAAGGGGAGCTCATCTGCCATGGATCACTGCTGACCTTATGGAGCACCTCGGTGCCAGAGATCAGGTGTGGAAAGCCTATAAGTCATCGGGGATGCATGCTGATCACCTACACTATTGAACGCTTAGAAATGCCTGCACCAGGCTTATCCATCAGGCAAAAGCTCACTACTTCACATCATCCCTCCCAAAAAAATTTAAACCATCCAGCCAAGTTCTGGAGGTCTATAAAATCACTTTTCTCCCCTCCTGCCCAGCCACTCACTCCAGCCCTAGATGTAGGCAGCTCAATCATAACAGAACCACTAGCAGTTGCCACAGCTTTCAACTCAGTATTCACTAGCAGTGCGTCCCCCCCACTACTCTAACCCCCCACCTGCTACACACAACCCGACATCCACATCCCCACCCACGCCAACCCCTTACCCGGCTTTCTTCTTCTCTCTGGTTACCCCACCAGAAGTACTCAAAGCCCCACTTGCCCTAAATCCCTCCAAGGGTAGATGCCCCGCAGGTATGGATGCCAAAATGCTCTACCGTTCTGCCTCTGCTATCACCATGCCTCTAGCGTCTCTCTTCAACCTCTCTTTCACCTCTGCCTCTAGACCTTCAAAATGGAAGCATGCCACAGTTATCCCCCTCCCAAAAGATGGTGACCCATCCTCCCCCAGCAAATACTGCCCAATCTCCCTCCTACCCACTCTAGCCAAAATTCAGGAACATCTCGTCCTCTCGCAACTCACCACCTTCCTTGACTCCTCCTCCTTCTTCACCCCTTACCAGTCTGGCTTTAGAAAATCCCACTCCACTGTCATGTCCCTCCTCAGACTCACAGATTCCATCCTCACAGGCATGGATAAAAGCCTTATCACATCTGCCATTTTCACTGACCTAGCCAAGGCTTTCAACACAGTCTCACATACCCTTCTACTGTTGAAACTCTCTAAGGCAGGCCTCTCCAGTGCGGCCACAAACTGGTTCAACTCATACCTAGCTGGCAGGTCCCAATCGGTAAAAATTGGTGCCTCCACCTCAAACTCCCTCATTGTTTACATTGGTGTCCCCCAAGGCTCTGTCCTTGGCCCTATTTTATTCTCCATTTTTCTCAGTGACCTGCCATCGACCAGCCTGTATGCTGCCATTCACATGAACGCAGATGATACAGTCCTGTATGACTCAGGACACTCCCCGCTGGAAGTTGCATCCAAGATCCAGCAAGACTTCACCGAAGTCCAGCACTGGTTTTGCAGAAATCAACTTATTCTAAATGCCAGAAAAACTATCTCCGTGACTTTTGGCATGAGATAAAGACTCTCCCACCTACCCGCTTTCCCCTTTCTCAAAACACTAGATGGGATCCCTCTAGAAGTCTGCACCTCTTTCAGATACTTAGGGGTCTGGCTGGACCAACACTTAGACTTTTCCACGCACATCGAAGCAACCCACAAAAAACTACACCTAAGGCTGGGGGCACTATACCGGAACCGCAGTTGCATCCCTCTGCCAGCCCGCAAAAAGATACTGCAGAAAATGATCCTCCCTATTTTCCACTATAGGGACATAGTCTACAGTTCTGCCCCTAAATCCACCCTGGCTAGACTGGATTCTCTTTTTAACTCCTTCTGTCGCTTTGCACTGGACTGTCCACCCTCCACTCACCACTGTGACCTCTACAGATACCTTAACCTACCCTGCCTCATCAATAGGCACCAGTACCACTGCAACAGACTCACAGCCAAATTCTGGGCCTAGTTACTGCCCTCCTACCTAGCCTCTACTCTAACTGCTCAAACACCATCAACATACTCACTCAGAAATTTCGACTCCCGTCTACTACTAATCCCCCACATGGCTACCTCTGCTGGACAGTTGGCTTTTAGAGTCCATCTACCAAAACTATGGAACTCTCTGCCGGCTGACATCCAGCTTTCCCCCTCCCCTCGGCAACAAATCTCCCTTCTAAAAGGGCAAGTCCCCACAAGCTGCTCATGTCAACTTGATGTGCACTAAGTATGGGCCAACTCCCCAGTGCAAAACTATGTTGTCCACTCAAATGCTTAACTGTCAAATTTAGTTTGCCAAAACCTTTTCTACATATTCTGCCTACTATTTGCTGTGTACTCTCTGTTCTATCTTCCTGTATATACTACTTCTAGATTATTATCATTGTAATTGTAGAACTTGTGTACCTATTTGTATCAAACCTATGTAAATTTTGGTGTTCTGCAATTCTGTATTTTTTACTTATATGTATTTATCCCATTCCCTTCTACCCCCAGGATGCATTTGGAATCGAGCGGTAGTCTGCTCAGTATGCCTTTCCTGGTAAAACTTTTAAATAAATAAATAAATAAATAAAAATAATCTGTAATCGGCACCATGGAATTTGGGCCTTATATATTTATTATACAACCATATGTAACAATATAATAATGGCCCGGTGGTAGGTACTCCAGTTTTACTACGTTCTTTCTAACTATATTTTAAGGGATAAAAGTGTTTTAACCTACATTTATACCTGAAATATTCAGAGGTTTTAAACTTGGCTGTCTGTGTTACCATACCCAAAGTACACATTTTCCTTTTTACTCCTATAAAACACATAATAGATACCTCTTCACTTATAGAGTATATAAAAGATCCTGTTAACCCCACAATGGTTGCTTAATCACAGAGTAAACTATCCAACTGCATTCTGTGTTCGCTCCTCCTCCTCCCTCCCAAACCAAGACAGCCAATATAATCTTATTATTCCTTAGGGATATATCCTGGGTCACACAAGTATATAATCAAATTAATATTATCTACTAGTTTCCCCTCTATTCACCCCTCCCCCCTTCCGATATACACCCTCTAGCTATGCTACTTAGAACTTATCAATAGCATCCCATTCATACTTCCCTAATGGGTAATCCATCGATCTTCAAGTTTGTCTAGGAGGGGGTGCCCGCTGTTACCCACATCCCTAGATGTGATCTAGTGAGTCCCAGAAACAGTCCATCAAGTGTTGGATCATAAAAAGAGCCTTAGATGCAAATCATGGCCTTACATCACCTCCTAAGGCCCTGTCTGAGAGCGTGGATAATGTCGCTAGTTCTACAAAATGTGCATGCATCTGGCCATATTTCCCAGGTATGTTCCCTCATACCCAAGCTGTGCATAACCATGATCAACTCCTCTCTCATTGCCAGTAGTCATGCTGCACATTGAAGACAGAGAAAGGAGTTCAGGCATGCGTCTGATCTAATTAGGTCAGATTAATTTAGCAGCTCTCTCCATAGTGGCACGCTACAGACATAGGGCCATGTGGTGTGATGCAGTTCAACATGCACCATGTCAGAAAATGTGTGGATCAGTTCTCTAGCAGTGAGATATAAATAACATTTTCATTCTAGGTTGTGAATGAAATTTGTAGTGGCATTATTCTTATTTCATTAATCTGCAGTGCTCCACAAATCACCCACGGGGATGGGAATAGAACAAAATCGAGCATCTTCAAAGCAGTCCCACAGCACAAAAACTCCTGTAAATAGAGCAATGTCTTACAACATCTGCACATACCTCAAGGCCACAAAGATTCAAAGACCTGTGCTCCTCCCATCTGCTTTCCTCCGAGACCAACTTTTCTGCCTCCAGATAATTTATGAATTACTTGAGGGGAGAACCTGGCGTTATCAATCCGTAGTTTTCCTGGGTAGAAAAAGGAGAACAACCAGACCATCACATGCAACTTAGATTTTAGTGCATTAAATTTCTGGCACTTCCCCTGCATCTCACTGCTGTAATCCTGATAGACTCCTACTCTCACCTCGCCACACCTGATTGACCCCTGTTTCTTTGCAGCCTTTAGGACACTTTTCTTATCTGTAAAGCACAAATATTTTATTAAACAATGCCTTGGTCAGTCTGTTGGTTTGGATGTGGGGCCTACTCTACGTGCCGTTCTACCTCAAAGTCTGATTCTTCAGGAGGTAGATTGAGATTTTTGACAAGCCATCGATAGATGCCAAACGATGGAGCCTTCCCTTCTGTGCCATCAGGAAGCACCACAATTCTTAAGTTCAAGCACCTGGAGTGATTCTTTTGCTGATCGACTTTTTCTTTCAGCTTTGTAATCACCTCAGAGTAACTGGTCCTTTCCCTGGACATGTTTTGCAAAGAGTCCTCTAGATCACCAACCCTTTGCTGCAGTTCTTCTATATTGGCAGCATAAGTGGTGGTAGTCTCTTTTAGGCCCGTTACTACCGATTGAAGGTGTACCATTTATGCAGTCATGTTCGTAAACCCAGCCCACATTTCCATCTGCATGGCCTCTAGGGTGGATGGTACCCCTGCCAATGAGCTCTCCAGGGCCATCATCTCCCACTCAACCTCCAATGTCATCACAGCCTGTTGTCCCGAGTGGAAATTCGGGCCTTCCTTCTGGTCCTCTTGTCGTGCTGGGGAGCCAAACTGAAGATTTGACTGATGATTTTTTGATTTATTAGATGTAATCAGCTTTCGCTACCATTACCATCTGGTAGCTAGTTAAGCCTGCGCTGGATATTTGGGTCAAGGGTGATTTCAAAGGTGATGCCTAGAGAGCTGTACTAAAACGTGGCTACCATCAACTCTGTGTAAGCCACACCCCCCCAGAGAACTTCTTGAAGTGAAAAAGTTTCTGTGCCTGTACCTTGTTAATGCCTTTTATGTACTTGAATGTTTCAATCATGTCCCCTCTTTCTCTTCTCTGCTCCAAGGAGTACATATTCAGTTCCCTAAGTATTTCCTCGTAGGATATGTACTGCAGACCCTGAATCATTTTTGTCACTTTTCTCTGTACTGTTTCCACCCGGTCAATGTCCTTCCTGAGGTGAGGCCTCCAGAATTGGACTCCGTATTCCAGGTGAGGCCTGACCAGCGAGCTATACAGTGGTAGTACCACCTCTCTCCTCCTGCTCGTGATTCCCCTCCCAGTGCAGCCCAGCATTCTGTTGGCCTTCAATGTTGTCTTCTCACACTGCTTACTAACCTTCAAGTTGTCTGAGATTATGATTCCCAGATCTCGTTCCTGGTCTTTATTATCTAGTAGCACAGTGTAAGGGCCCGTGGCCTTCATCAATGTGATCAGATCAGAATAAGGGGAGTATGTAGTGCCCCCAACTATTTTCAATTTATTATGTGCAGTGTGCCAAGCCTTAATTGTAGTTAAGGAGTGGTCCTCCTCCTCTGTGACTGGCCACCAGTCTTTTGCCTCCTAGATAATACTCCTTTCTTAGATTTTTATTTCCTATGTGCATAACCTTGAACTTTTTGGCATTAAATCTCAGCTGCCACACTCCAGACCATTCTTCTAGTTTCTTGAGGTCAGCTTCCATCTTGCTCACTCCTCCTGAGGTGTCCACCCTCTTACATATCTTTGTGTCATCTGTGAACAGACACACTTTCCCATCCAGTCAGTTAGCAATGTCTGGTATAAAAACATTGAAGAACAGAGGCCCCAGCACTGAGCCCTGGGGCACCCTGCTGGTCACCCTGCCTTCCATCGACTGCTTTCTAATAACCTGTACCCTCTGGGTTCTGCCTTGTAATCAGTTTTGTACCCATCTGACTACTTCTGGACCAACCTCTGTGTGGTCAAGATTCTTTACCATCCTTCTGTGTGGAACCAAGTCGAAGGCCTTACTAAAGTCTAGGTAGACCACATTTACTGCCCCACCGTCATCCACTATGTTTGTAGCATAGTCAAAAAACTCAAGCATATTTGTCTGGCATGACCTACCTGCTGTGAAACCGTGCAGTTTAGGGTCTTGTTTCAAGGAATGCTATGATCCTCTGTTTGAGTAGTGTCTTCATTAGTTTCCCTACAGTAGATGTGAGGCTCACTGGTCTGTAATTACTAGCCTCTTCACAACTGCCTCATTTGTGAAGTGAAACCACTATTGCCTTTTCCCAGTCTTCGGTTACCACACCGCTCTTCAAGAATTTCATAAATAGAAGTGCCAGAGCTAATTCTGCCCTCAGTCCCTTAATGATTCTGGGGTGCATTTAGTCTGGTCCGATGGCTTTGGCTGCTTTTAGTTTATTTAGTGCCTCCCGTACTTCAGCTTCTGTAAAGGAACTTGAGTCTACCCCTGGTCCTGGGGTGCTGTGTTTTTTCAGGGCTGGCCCATCCCCTGGGTCCTCCTTGGTAAACACAGCACAGAAGAATTTGTTGAGGATTTCAGCTTTCTCTGGGTCATGTTTGGTGCATTTCCTTTCTTCAGTAGCAATCTTTACTCTCCCCCTTTTGCCTTCCTATGTTCTCTAATGTATCAAAAAAATTATTTGTCTCCTCTCTTTGCCCCTTCTGCTATATTTTCCTCTGTCTGGGCTTTTGCCTTTCTAATTTGTTTGTTTGACTCTCATTTTTTCCTTGAACAACTCCCAGTCTTTCTCAGTTTTGGTTTCCTGGTATATGCTATATGCCTTCTTTTTTCTTTGACTGTGGTAGCCACTTCTTTGGAAAACCAAAGTGGATTTCTTTTTGTTTCTGCTTTGCTGACCCATCTGGCACATTGATCTGTGGCAGTCTCTATTGCTCTTTTGAGTCTCCCCCACATGACCTCCCCCTCCTCAACCTCTGTTTCCATTAACTGGCTATTTATGTTGTTCCTCATTTTTTGGAAGATGCCTTTCTGAAATCTAGCACCTTTATCTTTGAGTGACTGGTGTCCAGTGTTATGTTTACCTTAAAGCTTACCATGCGATGGTCACTGTTGTGCATATGGCATCCCACTTCAATGTCCCTGATCTGTTTCAAGTTTGTGAGGGCAAGATTGAGAATGGCATCTCCCCTTGTTGGGGTTTTGACAAGTTGGCACAGTCCCACGCCTTGTAGTGACAATAAGAAGTCCCTACTTCTTGTTGTTGCTGCCATTAGTGTACTCCAGTTAATATCTGGTAGGCTGAAGTCCCCCACTAGTATTACGTCACCTTTATTGGACATTTTGTGGATTTCCTCTATTAGGTCTTTGTCTTCTTTATCTCCTTAATTTTGGGGCCTGTTCATGACACCAATTCTGAAGGGTTTTCACTTGCCTGTGTCTACTGTTAGCCACAGTGACTCGAAGTCCCCAGGTTACCATTTTACTTCTGTGGCTTTTATTTCCTCCTGAATGTAAATGGCTACGCCTCCCCCCCCCCTTTTTTGCCCTGCCTAGCTTTCCTGAACAGATTGTAATTGGTAATGACCATATCCCATCCATGGTTTTCCGTGAACCACGTTTCTGTTACAGCCACCCAGTCCAACCTTTCTGTTTCCAAGATGGCTATGAGTTTATGAAGTTTGTTGGTTAGGCTCCTTGTATTTGCAACCATTGCCTTCCAGGAATGTACATCCACTTTGGTGTGAGGTTGTAACCTCTTCCTGGACTGCTCCAGTTTGCTTTTTCCGGCCAAGAGATTATGGAGGTTGCTGGTTCAGGTGGATGTTGGCTCTGATTTGTTTTCTAAGGATGTATGCATGCATCTGGCATTTTGGAGCATGATGACTACCCCACCGATGGCAGGGGCGTGAGCTGCATCATATTCCCTACTCCCCTTTATTTAATTTAAACTACCTGTATAGACATCACATTTTTGTCCAAGTGCTCACACACCTTCTCTGATTATGTACAATCTGTCATATTTAAAAAAAGCTCTTTCCCAAAAGTTGTGCCAATTCTCTATGTAGTGGTATCCCTTGTCTTGGCGCCAATCATGCAGCCATGAATTGAATTTGTCTACTTCAATCTCTCTGACTGACTTGGTACATTTTCTTTTTTCCCACACTGGCAGCACTTCTGAGAAGGCTAATTTGGATGGAAGGAAAGAAAGTTTGTTGGCCAGGTCCTGAAAGTGTTTCTTGGCCTCCTGAACTGTATGATTTGTCAAGTCATTTGTACCAGGGTGTATTCTTATATGTGTAACATCCCCTGATTCCTGCACAATTGTCTTAATGCGGTTAGTGTCCCAACTTGCAGAGGCTCCTGGTAGACACTTTACCATGATGCCGCTTTTAACATTTTGTGTTAGGTGGTGTTCCACTCCTCAGATCAAGGAATCCCAGGTTATGAGAATTTTGCTTTTGTTTATATTTGTGTCATTTTTATTTTGAGTTTTAGTATTTTTGTTGTTATTGCATTTGGTTTTGGTATTGTTGCTGGTTATAGTTTGAGTATTAATATTTTTGTTTTTATCATAGTTTGTATTGGTTTTAATTGGCATGTTAGCCTTTTTTGGTGGTTTGATTTCTTTACCTTATATTACTTTGCCTGTGGTTAGTAGCGGTGGAGTGAACCTGTTTTTGGTTTGGATGGCTGGGAAATGCTCCTGGTTTTGGCTTCCTTCCTGGGCCTCCTATGATGCCTCTTTTTCCTTACTACCTGCCAGTCTCTGAGACCAGCACTGAGTCCTGGCCCCTGGCTGACATGATGGTACTGGTGGAGGGGAGGGTTGAGGAGGTGTGCTATAGAATTCCCTGTATTGGAGGTTGTATATTATAGTCTAAGCATTCTGTAGTTGGGCTGCAAGATCTGCTATGGCACAGCACGCACGGCAGGGTCCTGATTACCATTTGTAGATCCTATTGTACAGTGCACCGCAGTTTTCGCAACTGACAAGGTCCATTTTTTTTTTATTTTTTTTTAGTTGAGAGGTAGTGCTGATTCCTATTTCTTGGCAGGAAGTGTTGACAAAAAAAAAACAGGTAAGTGAGGGTTTTTTGTTTTTTAATTTTTGTACCTTACTACCTCCTATCGGGTATTGTACAAGAACCTTTGTTTCTCCTTCCTGCTGAAAAAACAATCAGTCTGTTAAGGTCTGCCACTTAGTAGCTCAATTACAGACTAGAGGGAGGAGGTCTCTCTCCCAGTCAGTGAAGATCAGTGAAGCTCAGCAGACAGTAAGGCTAGGGGCTAGACTGCACTTGACATATGCTTCATAGGGTTGCCCTTTGTGTCTGAGCTGTTGCTTCTGGTTGTTTCTGGTTCAGAGTTTTCTATTAGCTGACTACTATTTCAGTAGAGGGTACAGCAGACAGTAAGGCCAGGGGCTGGACTGCTCCTGGCGTATGCTTCCTAGGGGTGCTCTGTGTGTCTGAGTTTTTGCTTCCAGCTGAGAGCTTTCTATTAGTGGACCACTATTTCAGTAGTGGTACAGCAGCCAGGAAGTCTGCGTAAGTGTTCCAACTACTCCTCATGCTGGGAGAGCAGCCACTGGCTGGGTCTGAGTGGAGCAATCAAGGACAGAAGTCACCTGAGTGGAGATAGGAGCCCAGAGAGTGCACTCCAAGGAGTATTCAGTCAGGTAGTACAAAATCACACATACCCCAATAATGCAAAGCATCATGGGCTGAATATGCAAATCACCACAGAATATTATGCTGGATTCAACTTTAAGCAGAAATGCATGGTGCCAAAAGGCCTCTCACACAGTCTACAAAGGGTGCCAACAGAAAGACACAGACACATGTTTCATCCTACCAGAACTCATCAGTGTGCCTCATCTGTAGGACATCCCAGTGGAATGAACCATCTACCTAAGATGGTCCATCTGGGTTATGTTGAGGTGAATCCAATAAAAATGAAAAAAAAACCTAAAAAACAAAGAATCTTAATGCACAAGCACTGAGGCAATGGTTATCCCAAAGGGCAATGGCCAGGAAGCCAAGTTTCAAAGAAATACAAAATCACACATACCCCCATAATGAAAAGCATCATGTGCTGAATATGCAAATCACCACAGAATATTATGCTGGTTCAACTTTAAGCAGAAATGCATGGTGCCAAAAGGCCTCTCACACAGTCTGAAAAGGGTGCCAACAGAAAGACACAGACACGTGTTTCATCCAACCAGGACTCATCAGTGTGCCTGATCTGTATGACACCCCAGTGGAATGAACCAGCTACCCTAAGATGGTCTAGTTGGGTTATGTAGTGATGAACCCAATAAAAACCAAAAACAAAGGTAGAACTGCCATCAAGGAATCCCTGTTTCTGCACCTGTCAGAGTCTGCCTTCCCTCTGTGATTGGTCTCTCTCCTAGTTGGTGAAGATCAGTGAAGCTCAGCAGAAAGCAAGGCTAGGGGCTGGACCACAGTTGGTGTATGCCTCCTATGGTTGCCCTTTATGTCTGAACTGCTGTTTCTGGCTGAGAGCTATATGTTAGCCGGCCACTATTTCAGAGGTGGGTACAGCACACAGTAATGCTAGGGGCTGGACCACTTTTGCAGTATGCCTCCTGGGGTGCCCTTTGTGTCTGAGCTGTTGCTTCCAGCTGATAGCTTTCTATTATTTGACCACTATTTCAGTAGTGGTACAGCAGTACAAATGCTGATTTACATACAGCAGCTAGGAATTCTGAGTATGTGTTCCAACTGCTTCTTATGCAGAAAGAGCAGCCACTGGGTGGGTCTGAGCAGAGTGATCTAGGAGAGAAATTGCATCAGCAGAGATAGGAGCCTAGACTGTGAACTCCAAGGGGGATTCAGCCAGGTAGAACTGCTGTCAAGGAATCCCTGCTTCTGCACCTGTCGGAGTCTGCCTTCCCTACATGACTTGTCTCTCTCCCAGTCAGTGAAGATCGGTGAAACTAAGCAGACAGTAATGCTAAGGGCTGGACAGTACTTGGCGTATGCCACCTAGGGTTGCCCTTTGTGTCTGAGCTGAGCCGAGTTGTGTTTCAGACATTGGGGGATGTACACTTGCAGAGATTACAGGGACCGCCTCTAAACTCAAGGTTTCCTGTGCCATTCTAAGACTTTGCTCTGCTACCCTTTTTGTCTGGATCTGTTGCACTAAATTAATTAAACTCTCATGAGATGGACATTACTCTCTATTGTGCAAGGCCCAGGGGCAACACCCACATGCATGACCAGTTCACTCACAGAGATTGCACTTAAATAGATTTAAACAGCGCTCACATGACCATAGTCCAGACAGTGGCTACACCGAGCGGCATCACAGGGTGAACTCAAATGGGAACATGAACCATATATAAAGCAGAAACATGTCTGACCTTCATAAAATAGGAAGCCACAGTCTTTTCCTAGAAAAAAGTTACTAGGGAGATGGACAGGCCCTGAATTAGTGGAGAACAATTAACCCATATTCTCCACCCCATCCCAGATTTGCTCACCATCTACTGTAAAGTGGGAGTAGGCTTCCCCTGTACTTCACACCACTGCCTCAACTAGAACAGAATGCTGTCAGCATTCCCCTCCTTTTTAAACATGACAGTGAAGTGTTTTACCAAAAGTTTAGTGAGGGGAATCGTATGAAAGGGAATCCAAGCTTGGTTATTTTTTTTGTGCTTGGTATTGCGTCCAAGACCGTCCAAACTAGACACAGTCTTAAAACGTATATCATAATTCATGTTTCCAATGCTGATTAGTGCAAAACATTTTGGAGGAGGAAAACAATTTCATGGAACCCTTAAGCAGGACTTTCACTACAGTATATGCAACCTATCAGAAGGTGTTTCTAACCCCCACTTTGTAAAGTAGATGAACTGCATTCCTCCAAGGGGCAGGTTCTCCCTTGTTTTGAAACCAATCAGACAATTTAAAAATAGTAGCCAACCTTTCCCTCTTGCCTGGATCCTGAAGTACCTCTTCAGGTGGCCCTATCCTTATCGGGCCCTCATCTTACTGGGTATACTACTCTGCAGCATTAGTCTGCTCATTCTCAGTACTAATATCTGTATAGTTAATCACAGTATTAGCATTATTAACAGCAACAGTAGTGTTAGATATAGACACAGAATTAGCAGGTTGTAACCCATTAGAGATCAAAGTGTTACCACTGGGGTTATTGGAGCTCAAACTTGGTGCTTCGTCCTGGGCTTGTCCTGCAGCAGTGATGATCAGTTTCTGATAAGAAGGATCCACTGCCCATCCTCCCCCTGTATCCAGCCCGCATCCTCTATGGCATGGACCAGGGACCAGTTTGCTGCCCCTATGCTGGTGTTCTGAGGGGCTGGGATAGCACTTCTAGTGTCAGAGAATGGATCCTCTTGCTGTGTCTTACTCCATCTGGCCACATCCTTAGATTTTGAGAAAAAATAGACTTGTTCTTTACTCTACTCATTTTCTCTTACATCTGGGGAGTAAGCTGCTTTACCGGCAGCTCTTGAGATGTGCTGCCCCATTGCAAGTCTGCCTTTCACCATTTTTTCCCCTTCGGGAAAATTGAGGAGATGAAATTACAGCTCTAGGCACACAGCCCTCAAGCTGATCTCACTGCCAGCCGTGTTACCCTCTCCTCTTGATGAGCCAGTCAATGCTGTACCAGGAGTGCCTTCTGTGACTGAAACTTTGGCTGGAACAGGCTATGCACCCACCACAGAGGGATTCAGAACAACTACTATGGGACCTCCCACACTTGGTAAGGCACTCCCCTCCATTTTCTCCAATATTTCCTCCAGCTCCTGCACCTTCAGGAGGTATCTCTCTTACTCAGCTCACAGCATTCTGAGATGTGCTGCATTCTCTAGCCGCTCAGTAGAACTGGATACAGCAACAGATACATTATTTTCCACCTGGTGCACAGTACTGCTGGGTGGTTGCACCTCTTCCCTTAACTCCTCTGAGGAAACAAACACATCAGTGGCTGTATGTTCCTCAGAGAAGTCAGCCACTGCCATTGCAATATCAACAGCCTCTTGTGTAGTGAAAACAGGGGAGGAGGACTGCTTCCCTGTCTCCTCAACATCCATGCTGTTCAACTGCTCCTATGGAATGGTCATCCAGGAACAGACAGCCAAGGGTTCCCCCTACTGATGAGTAGAGAAATTTCCCTGGTGTCCTGTCCAAATTCCCCCCATTCATTAAAATACCACCAACAGCTTAATCTGGTTCTGTAAGTCAGTCTACATCTGTACACATGTTCCCCTTCCCTTGCCCCTTGGTTGCACTTGGAAACAAGCTGTGGCTTAGTGTGCCTCTCCCGGTCACATACTTTCAAATAAACGAATAAATCAATATGCAGTTTAGAGCAAAAGAAAGTGTTTGACAAAGTACCCAATGAATATTTATGGTTATGCTTAGAAAAATATGGAATCTCACCTCAATTTACTAAATGGGTTAAACTTTGTTATTTAAATGCAACAATATTTCCCTTAATTAATGGCTGGACAGGAACCTGTAGCTACATAAAATGAGGGGTTAAACATAGTTGCCCCATAAGCCCTTTGTTACATGTACTATCCTTGGGCCCACTGATTCAGAAAATTAATAGCTCAGCTCAGATTCCAGGCTTGATTTTAGTACCAGGATATAACCCTATAAAAACAATAGCGTATGCAAATGATCTCTGCTTAGCTCTACCAGACAAAATTTCTGGACAATATGCAAAAGAAATTCTACATGAATTTGCAGTGGTGACTGGCTCGAGCATTAATTACCGAAAAAGTTTTTGTATACAACTTGGTACAGATTAGAAAAGAAAGAAGATACAGAGTATATTGGATCCCCTATAATTGAAGGTCTGTGTAAAATCCTTGGCATCTACTTTGGCCATCTTGATATGGCCAGTTATAATTGGTCCACACAATTAAATGATGCTGTCCAACAAGTCCAAAACTGGAACAAATGGAATATGAGTAAACAGAAGAGAATTTATCAAATAAAAACTTTCTTGATTCCAATATTTCTTTTCTTAAGTCAAATGTTTCTAATACCAAAAACATTAGAAACTAAATCGCATGTTTTTTTCTCAGTTTTTGGGGAAGTAGATTAAACCCCATAAAAAGAAATACAACTTAACTACCTGCTACACAGGAGATGTAGGAATGGTAAATCTGGTTGCGTTTTTTCACTGTATATTTATATATACAAATATTTTACCATTCTTAACTAATACAACACAATATTCAACCAATGTCCTTTCTCAACCCACAACCTCTGTTTTAAATATATGGGGAGAAAATAATCCCATTCCAAAAGCTCACTCATTGAGAAATGTACCTTTGCATATGAAAGGTTGTTTTATTAAAATTAAACAATAGTATATTACCAAAAGGCAAGTATGCTTACTTGCCAGACATAAATTACATGACTGGGTTATAGAGCAGCATTTTCCCACTGAACTTTGGCCAAATAACTCACCACAAGAAGTAAAATACATAACAACTATGTTAACAGATCCTAGGATTCCACTTAAATTGTGGGACGTGATGTGGGTAGGAGCTCATGGGAAACCATGTCAGAAACAATCTGAAACATAAGGATGTCTTGGAATGCTACTGCCCTAGAATTTCCTGTGACAGAACTTTAGAGATGATGAAACATCTTTATTTTACTAAGACTGTGACTTTGATGGCAGATAAGGACCACTTGGCCTACCTAGTCTGCTCATTTCCCTACCTATTGGATAAGGTGTAGATCCTAGTTAACCAACAGCCTACTTCCTCCTACCCCCCACTATAATTGCCTTATGTCAGTCCCATGCATTCATGTCTTTTACTCATAGAGTTCTGGAAGTTAGTGTCACAAAAATTGCCACATTCTACCTTCTGTCATATGTCAAATACGTTTTTAATATTAGGGATTTATCCCCGACAATTGCAAACACTTCACAATATCTTGTTCAGAGTTAGTCTGTTTTAAATATTGGATCTGGCAAATCAGGTGCAAGCTCATGATCCAAAAACAAATCATAACACAGGAACAATTATTTCAAACAATTATTCAAGACATAGAGAAAACTAAAAGTATGGAATCACCGAAAACATCATGGACTACCTTAATGAGCCAGTGGAAACAGTTTCAATCTTGGCACTGATCTATATATATATATATATATATATATATATATGAATGATATCAACAGGTTACAAAGATCACTACCCTTAGGGTACAAGAGAAACCATGTGATTATTAAAATCTAACTCAGCTGAGCAAAGATGAACATTGATGTTAACAGTACTTGTAGACAGCAGTTAGATTCATTGATTTGATAGAAACCTAAATGCTTCCACTCTTTTTCATTTTTAATTAAGATGTTTTGGTATTCGAACATTTTCTGTTGTGAATTTTGTTGTTTTACTTTGTTGTAGTTTGTGATATTGTTTCTGACTTTCTTGTGACTGTTAATAAAAATTCCCCTCTCTTGCTATGGGGAACCCTTGGCTATCTTTCCAAGGTGGCCGAGCCCCGAGAGGAAAGTGAGGAGAGAGCAGCTGGAGCTGTGCCTGGGGGACTGGCCTCTATCCCAGCCATGAAACTGCAAGAGGTCACTGGATCTATGGACACTACTATTCTGCCTAAGGACACTGAAACCTGTACTACTGATGTAGCCACTGTGATGAATTTAACTGCAGAAGAAATATAAAAGGCTGAACATGATTTACGTTCTGTATTACAAGTGAAGAAACGGTCATTACTTGCCCAGGTAGCTTACTTGCCCAGAGAGCAGCTGCAGAACAGAGCTTTGCACAGGAGAGAGACCATTTGTGCTCACTGAAGTTGTCTGTGAGCACAGCTGACATGGCAGCTGGAACACTGTCAGCAGCTGCTAGAACAGACACTACTATGGACTGTAAAACCTTAGGAGTCAAAAAACCTTTATTAAAGCATACCTAGGGAATTCATCATAAAAGAGTGCCCTGGTCCCCGGAGAGAGCTCTACAGGCAGGGTGTGGTTACAGAATGATGGAGGAGCCTGAATTCCAGATGTTGCAGATCACCTTGTAAAACATTATCATTCAGAGGTACACAGCACAGCTGCCATCCCAGAGAACATTGCAACAGCTGCACACACTGAACTACTGCTCCTGCATGCTGACCAGACTTTCACTGCAACTAAGCAGGAGACAATGCTCATGAAACTGACTGAACCTGCTCTGCATGCACCACAACCCATGTCCAGCATCATTTCGGGTGAGCAAACTGCTATTAGAGCTACAGTACTATAACTGACACCCCCCTGCCATAATGCTGAATTCTGTACAAACTGGAACTCCTTCACTATTGGGAGTGAGCCCATTGGCCATATCATTGCCTGTTACCACTGTTGTGGATGTCATTAGTATTGCTTGCTAGCAACAGTCTTTTTCTGTCCAACAGACGCCTACACAGTTTGCTGACCTCTTTCGAACTAAGGTTGAGCCTGTACCACATAGGAATGCAGTGTGCTTGATATACAAAGGAGGCTTGGAACACCGCCAGATAGAGTATATATTGCTAGAGCTTTATGAAAAGATTCATTCAAGTTCTTTGCATCAGAGATTTATGTGCTGACCCACACTGGAGATTCTAATTTTGACATTAGTTTTAAACTAATTTCTGGTTTGGATAGGTTTTGTGCCAGAACATCAAATTGAAAAAACACTCCATTGTGGATTCCCCTTTTGGTTGTCTCACTAACTCATCCTATGTTAAGATCCTTAACTGTGCTTTTTTGCAATGTAGGTGTCAATATACAGTAGCTGACATTTTGTACTGGTTGCGGCAGTGATGTGAAGTGTTGGACTGTCCGGAACCAGTTATAGACTGTAAACAGATCTGGACTGGGGGGTGGAAAATATATGTGAAACTACTGCAGAATTATACTAGGGTGTTACATCTGCCTAGCACTTTTTCCAGGTCAGGATAGGGGGACTCTATTTTATCAAGGCTAGCTGAAATCTTGCTTTAAATGTGGTTCCAGGTGTCATTTGAGCAATGCATGGAATAGCACACAATGTAGTCACTGTCTAGAGTTTGGTCATCCTGCTAAGAAGTGCAATAATGTGTTTTGCTGTTATTTAAGTGAACATAGAGGGCACTCCTATGGGAAAGTGTTGCTGGGCCTCCCATAATAGGGGAAGCAGTATGTCACAGGATGACTTGATAATGCAGGCACAGCAGAAGGGAGCAACACTGGCTTTGGAACATAGGCTTGAGGCCTTAAGTGTGGCTGCACAGAAGAAAGTAGACCCTGCTCACACTGCATCCTCCACTAGTGGGCAGGCATCAGTGGCCGGGTGATGTCCTGAGGATCTCACCAGTGGCCCCTCATCTGCAGACCAATCCTGCCCTAGTCCAGGAGTCAAACACCCAATGTCTGATATTGATGCTGATGACCTGCTAGAAGAGCCTTCTCAGTCTCAGCACTCCCCAGTGCAAATACCTCCCCCCCAAGGAGTTTGTTACTGTTACCCATAAAGGAAAGAAAAAAAGGCCATTGGCTGATAGCACGGCGAAACAGAAGGCCAAAGGGTGCATTGTATTTGGTTATTCGTAACGGGTTTGGCATTTTGGCACATGGGAAAGAATGGGGGGGGGGTACTGAGGATGAAGATGGAGATTTGGAGGGCTCCTCTCTGCTCTCCTCAGAGCAGAATCTTTCTTTGGACCAAGCAGACTCTCACGCTGAGTCTGTTCTTCCAAATGTAACTAAATGGAAGACATGGTCTCAAGATAGGTTGAAATGATTTCTGTGCAGGGGTTCCTTTTTTCCATTTTTTCTCATGCATACTTTACTAGTAGCAACCCTTAATGTTAACAGCGTAAAAAGCTATGGGAAAATAATTTCCACTTTTACTGCATTACAGGACATTGATGCTCAAATTATACTGTTACAAGATACATGGTTACAGGCACAATTTGAGCTAGCTCAGGCCTCTAGACTATGGACTGGTGGCCCAGCTTTCTGGTCTATAGGTACTGACAACTGTGATGAGTGAACATTTTATTTAAGGATGCAGCCCTAAGGGTGACAAGACTGGTAGAAATATACCCTTGTAGGGCCTTGGCATTGGACATCTCCTATAAGCAGGATAGGTTACATCTTATTGTGGTGTATGCTCCCCAAACTAAGGCAGCCAGGGTCCAATTGTTTCAAGATATACAACTCAATCTGTATGCCTCCAAGCTAGTAGTTTTGGGGAGGGATTTCAACTGTGGAGTGGCTAAAGTTGACAGGTTTACAGACAGATAAAATGTACAATGATTCCAACTGCTTAAATTTAGTTGTGAAAGATGCTTATCAGGTAATGCATGTGATGGTGGGGGGGGGTGGCTATACTTACTTCAGAGGCACCATGTCAATGAGGATAGATGTTTGCACAGATGGGACGGAGATTTTGGACCACAAGGTACTGCTCTGCACGATGACATGGAGGGGGGTCTCAACTTATGGGAAAGGGCCCCGGAGACTGAATAATTCAGCCTTACCTGACCCACAGCTGGTACGAAAATGGGAATCCCTTTGGACAGCATGTGTTTCTGTGCACTGCTTCAATGATACCCTACCAGGATGGTGGGAAGATGGTAAAGGAGAATTTAGTGATTTATTTAAAAAAAACATACTGGTCAAAAGGCTACAGGAGAATATGTTAAATACTTGACCCTTAGGGAACAGTTGCAAAAGGTCATCTCCAGGGCTGAAATTGATACATCTGATTATACTCCTCAAATTCAGACATTATAGGCTAAAATGAGGAGACCCCAGCATACTAGAACGCAATCCTTGCAACAAGAGATGAGGTTTGGCACACAGTTTACAAAACAGACTTTTGACCCCTTCAAGGACTGTAAAACTCAAGTGGAGGGTAGATCTATGCGGGATGTGTATTACTTTGATTGTAACATGATAAACACCAAAGCAGAGATGACTCAGGTTGCTTCTGAATTTACTAGGGAGATTATTACTACAGTACCCAACAGAATCTGATGGTCTTTCTATTCACATCTTCACATTCCTGACTTGGGTGAAGCATACAAAACCATTTTGGTTGCTCCCCTTATGGAGCATGAGGTGAAAAAGAACCTTCATTCTTTAAAATGTAACACAGCTCCAGGGAGAGATGACCTCAGCTCTGAATTTTATAAAATGTTTAGAGAGCTGCTAGCTCCTTCCCTCACAGAAGTGTGCAATCGGTGTCTCCAGCAAGGTTCCCTGCCAGCTTCTCTGACACATGCAATATTTGTTAACATTTATAAGTAATGTGACAATGCAGATCTCCACAACTGGAAGCCTCTGAGCTTGATCATTATGGACTACAAGATACTGGCAAAAATGTTAGCTGTTAGATTGATGCCTAGCTGATGTTCTGATTAGTCCCAATCAAACCTGTACCAACAGTAGCAGACAACTTCAGGACAATTTGATAGTCCTATGAGAACAGCTTAGTATAGGGGTGGTTAACTTGGTCAAGGACTATGTCATTACATTTCTCATGACAATTTGCTTCAGGTTCTAGCACTCTTCCACTTGCCCGCTGTTTGTATTGACTGGATTAAATGTTTGTATAACAAGGCCACTATACTACCACTCATTAATGGCTGGATGGGGCCTGACAGCTTAAGTGATGTGTCAGACAAAGGTGTCCTTTAAGCCCCTTGCTCTATAACTTCAAATTGGACCCCCTGCTGAGGAGAATACATTTTAGCTCTACTATTGAAGAAATTCCATTAACCACTAGTTCTTTTCCTATCAAAATCATGGCTTGTGCTAATGAGGTTGTTGTAACTCTTCAGAATGTGTCTCCAGAACTGAAAGACATCCTAATAAATATTCTGTTGCTTCAGCCTCCAGTGTTAACTGTGATAAAAGTAAAGGTGACCCCCCAGGGTCTGATAGCTCTGAATCACCCAAATACTGTAGTCTGGTCTTTGTCATAATCTCCCAGGTGGGCATAAACATTTTAGGCATTATTTGCAGCCAGCAAGATATACCAGTGAAAAACTGGGAATCCTGTTTAAAGACTGCAGACAACAAAGTACAGAACTGGAAAGGTAAAAGAATTTCCAAACTGAAAAGGATTGGATTGATTAAATCACTACCGATTCTGGAGTTTCTCTACATTAGTTATATCTTCCCACCCCAAAAAACTCTAGATACTAGGATATATAGTGTTTTTCAGGCATTGTGGGACAGTCAGGTCAATCCAGAGAAATAGGACCTCACTTACAGACTGAAAAAGCAGGAGGGTTTAGGGATGCCTAACCCGCTAGTCTTTTATTATAGCCTTTTTTTACTGACTAACTTTACTACCACCCTGAGAAAATGGATAAGGTGTGGATGGTGGCACTTATGGAATGGATCTCTATATATGTCTCAGAGTGGCAATCTTCCTGTTTAAAGAACATTATAAAAGCTTGTTTTTTCCAAGACTATATTATGGCTGCATTCCAGAAAATTAAACTCTGGGAGATCTCATATGGGAGGATGGTAGAGTAACAGCATCAAGACAACTTCTTTACCAGAGAAAAATGGCTGAGAATTTCAGATCAGATTTGTTGATTCCTAACTGTAGTGGGTTAGACACTAACTTGATTTTGAGACATTACAATGATCCTTGGCTGCCTCCTTTTGTATAGGATGTTTTATGGTTGTGTTACTATGGCAAACTGGATGTTAGAAATGCCCATAAGCACAAACAGCTGTCTGAGGCTTGTTTCCAGGTGCAACCCAAGGAATGGGGTATGATACAAACAAAGGAAAATTACAAAGACACATATGCAACAAGTATGAAATGGAGGATTGACTTACAGAACAACAAGATGCAACAAAAACATAATTATAAACAGTCTGATTGAACTATAATGGCAAGCACAACATAGCTATAAATGTGAAGCTTTTCACCTGTCTATCTTGTGCGATTTATCTGTAACAGAAATACTCCTACTCTTGCAATATATGACTTGGGCTCTTTTCTTCTACACGGACAGCACAAGAGATGGGTAAAAGGGGTCAAAGTCTAATGTCTCATCTGAAGAATCTCACACCCGACAGTACAGCATCCCCCTAGTACTGCACTAGGGTACCAGCATTGATGGTATGAACCCAATCCCAGTGTGGGACTAGAAGCCACAACCTTCTAGCCCAGAGGCGGATGTGCTAACAACAGAGCCATACTGACATCTTGTGCACCCATCTGTTGCCCTTTGGACAACAGTTTGCTGTTGAATATCACCTTATCCATTACTTTTGAAAATACCAATCAAAATATTCATTCTGGCATTTTGCCATATGTCTTCTTTGTTATTATATTTCAATTGTCCTAAACCTTTAGACGACGGACAGTTTTTTGCTTTCCCTTTGCTAGTTTAAATATTTGAAGGATGTTTTGTTATTGTAGTTGTCCTTGTGTATTATCTGTTTATCTGCTTCTTATTTTGTTCTTTGACTCTGCACTTGGCCTCCTGAAAATTTTCCTGCAGTTCTGCCTATTACCTTAGGTTCTTTTAATTAGATTTTTTTGTATGCCTCCTTTTTTCTTTCAGTGTGCTTGAAGTACCTCACCTAATATATAGTCTTCTCTGTGCCTCATTTTGTTGTACATTTACCACTGTGGTGATGGGACACAGAGCATTATTCTGTTATTGTAAAGGGTGCATATTGCTGCTGATCACTGATGTCATTCATTTTGGTTTACCAAGGAACTGGTCAGTGCTGTGAGCTCCTTCAACATTTCAAAATCAACTATGTGCAGGAGAGTGGTATGCACAGTTCCATCAGGTTTTCACTGTTTCTTCCAATAATGAATCTAACAAAGCTGTGTTCATTGGTGTACAGTGTTTTTCAAATTTCCACTTCTCAAGCCTGCCCGTCAGAGCAGCAGTTGAATTTCCACTTGCGACGCCGGTGACCCAGCTTAGGGAATGTATCTGGGTCATCAGAAGACCGGTTGGGGGAGAAGGACTGAGCATCCCTAGACAGCTCTCCTTCTCCAGGGGGGAGCGGGGTCTGTATGCTCAGTGCAGTGGCAACACCCAACGGAGGCTGGGTTCACCACTTTGCACTGACGTCTAATCAATAACTCCAGGCGTGGGGCAGATGCTGGATGTCATTGCACATCTCTACCCCTGCTTACAGGGGGAATTAAAAATGGGTGGGTCCTCCATCCACATGAAGCCCTCCTCGGGCTTCAATTAGCAACCATCTCCGGCTGTCCCAACAAGATACTGGTTCCACGGTGCTGGGAGTGGGGGGAACCAGTGCCGTGGCCCCGCCCTCTGGGGGGCAAGCTGTGGTGACAGGGAGAGAGTACCAGCAGTTGATGGTTGGTGGGAGTCTGAGGTCCATGACCAGGGCACAGCCTGATGGAGGACCTGCCGGGAAAAGTACAGCAAATATAAAAAAAATTAAAAAAAAAATTCCACTTCTCTGTCCAGGTGGTACTTGCTGCAAAGGATCAGGTCCAGCATTACTTGGTCCCTAATAGTTCCTTTGACATTCTGTATCACTTAAAAGTCATCAACAAGATCTAAAAATGTAATTCTGTTCTTGATCATAGTTCTTTTCCTGTCCCAGTCTAAATCTCGATAGTTTTGGTCCCCTATCTGAAGCATAAATTCCTTCATTGTTACTCTTTTGATCAAATATTGAAGTTTAAGTGTATAAATTCAGAAATCAGTGTGTAATTAAGAAACAACAACATCATTTACTAAAAGGCCACTAGGTAAATGTTTGGAAAGTGATAAGTGTTAGATAAAATTTAAATTAAGTTGATGAAAAACTTCAAAATTGCCTTTTTTGCATTTGCACATTTGAAATTGCATAGAAATTACCCGACTTCATCAGTAGCACTAGTTTGTTCAAATACTACATTTTGAGCAATCTTGTATTTAAAAACTGACTAATGTCCAAATTGCACAACATTTTTTAAGTGTTTAATTGTAGTAGATTTTCCACCTTTTGTTTGGAGGTGTGGGTGTCTGAGACCATTTTCCATGCACGTGAGTTCTGATTGTTTTTTTTGGTTTTTTTTGTTTGTTTTTTAGCAACAATTGCAGATGGTCTGTGCATCAAAATAAAAATCTTCCAGAGAAGTCAGACATAGATCAGTAGATCAGTAAATTTGCTCTTCAAAAAATCATTACAGAACCACTCTGAAGCGTAATAGTCTTGCTGTTACTTAGAAAATAAATTTAGTTTTAACATGTACTGCTACTGCTGCTTATATTACAAGTCTGTTCAAGGGTTAAGTAATTACCAAGCTTTCAACTGTGGTCTGAACATAACTCATAATTTAAGTATACCAACTATCTGAAGAAGAATCAGCGTTTGCATAGTGCTTTTCATACACCATGAATCCCAAAGCACTTGACGAAGTGACTGAATGTACAGTGGCAGCCATATCACACATTAACACCCACACACAGCCTGGATAAATGCATGAATCAGTTTTATGGGAAGCAGAATATTGGTTAGGATGTCTGGGAGTTTCAGTGGGTCTGATGGTGCCCCAGGTGGAGGATCCTACTTTCCTCCCCACCCGGTCTACTGAGGAGGCTCTGTGTGGAGCCGTGGTTGATGATGTGACTGCAGTTGGTCCGGCTGTACCACCTAGCCTGGGAGTGGAACCAGAGAGTGAATTTTTGAATGGAGTGGTGAAAGATAGATCTGAAGCTTATTGGAAGCCAACAGCTTATCTGCCTGCTCTACTGGATCAGGAAGAATACCAGTTCCAGGGATGTATTGCTGAGAAGGAAAGAGTGGATGTTGTTTCGGCCCCGGCTGCAACTTCACTTACAACTCATCCACTACCTGATACGACTGACCCATCACAACCAGCATCAGATATCGACAATGCTTCTGTTCAGGTTTTATTTGAAAAGTATGCTGCCTTTCAGCACAAAATGTGAGTGATGTCTAGGATTACAGAGGAACAGGACACCGAGATCATGGGGCTGAGCGGCCTGGAGCTAGCAGGTCAATTTCAAAGTCAAGTACCAATGTCTGTGGTATGTTGGTATCAGAACCAGAGTCTGACATTTCTTTGCCACAAAGTTCTCTGGATGTGCAGGTAGTGAGCTAAATGCATAGCAAAGAGGCAGAGAAGGCAGGTTTGGGACACAATTATGTGGTTACCACGAGACCAGATTATGATGATAACATGCTGGCTACTGGCCTGACTATTGCAGAGGCCCTTTGACAGGTGGGATAGGTTAAACCTGAGATGTCCCAGCCATGGTCTTCATTGGAAATGACACCAGGGAAGATGGACTTAGCAAGCTCTTTAGAATTCCCATCTTCTTTTGAACTGACACAAAATCTGGTTTTACAGCTTCCTGTTGAGCAGACTAATATTATTAATGAGCATACCAGGATGGAAAGCAATTCTGGAAACCAGGAGTGTGTGCCCTCCATTTCCAAAACTGTGCTTGAATTCATGGAGTCTCAGCCCCCACCCCCCCGACACCCTCCAAGTTATTTATTTATTTTTATTTATTTGCTTTTGTTAACCGGGTAAGTCACACTAGACAGCCAAGTGCCTATTTTCAGGTGAGACCCGGGAGGGTTACAAAGTGGGTTACAGAAGAAACAGTGGGGAAGTTGAGTTTACATACAATCAGGTAATGAACGAGGTTTACATCTAGATGCAGGGCCAGCATAACAGGGTAATGAAAATTGAGTATACAAACAGTCAAGTCATAACCGTGGTTTACATCAAGATACATGACAGCTTAACAGGGCTAGAGTAGGAAGCTAACAAAAAAATTGAGACAATATAGTACAGGATAAGTACAGTGCTAACAACAGAAGATACAATTTACCAAAGGGTAAGTACACCAGAAGATACAATATACCCCAGAGTAAGTTCGGTGCATAGAGATGAGAATTCCTTTTTGACATCAGAAAATCAGAATCAGAATATAAGTGCCGGGGGCGTGGCCTGGCACGGTGCAAGATGGAAGGTTGATCTCTGAGCTCCGACCAACAAACACCATCTAACATCATATTTAGTCATCTAAGTCATTCGGGAACAGCCTATTAAGGCAAACAATATTGATGTAAACCTGCAGTAAGCTTTTAAAAAATTCGTATTTTATCTCGGAATGATATCTGAACAATGCCTGCAACCAACTCAAATGTTCACAGTGCGGAGGGATTGGGCACTCTCTTGTTAATTGCCTGAACCCAGTTTTTTGCAGCTTATGCGATGAGACTACACATGCATACAAAAACTGTCCCTGGGCATTTCATAACAACCTGTCTTTAAACCCTGAGGAACAAGAAGATTTGGTGTCTCAAGCACAGCACCATTCCAGGCCAGATCCAGCTACACCCAAGTGCCATTATAACACGGAGGAAGACACTGATGACTCTGAAAATGGGAATGCTGGTAGTGATTTTCTTCAACCAGTCTCTAGGTTGTCGGGTGAAGCACCTACATCTCAGCTTTCAGAGGTTCAGGACCAGGCCGTGATGGATGATGTGGAGCAACCCCTCCAGGAGAATGGCTCTGGACCAGCACCCCCAACTTCCATGGCAGACACTTCAGATTTTCAGACATCAGAGCCTATGGTTTCAGCTGTCCCAAATATGCCCCCTCCCACCATGAATGAATGGAAATAAAACCACTCATGGAGGCTGACTAGAAGTAGAACAGCAAAAGAAAGTGCCCCAAGGTCAGAAGCTACAGTTAGTGGGATTCAGACCAGGAACAGGTATTCAGTCCTGGCCAAACATAAACGGGGGCGGACACTGAGGATGAGTCAGATGCCTCCTCAGTGGCTTCATCACAGGCAGAGCTCAAGACAGATATGGAAATGGGGTCTTCGACCCCAAAAAAACTTAGAAAAAAAAAGATCTAAGCTGAAGTCATCAGCTCAAGGGGGAAATGGCTAGTGGGATTCAATTCTTGCAACCATGCATTTGAATTTATATTGTGTTTCCTTGAACACCAACAGCCTAAAGAATCCAAAAAGGCAAAACACTACATTTTCTATTCTTAGGGACTTGAACTTGTATATTTACTTTGTGCAGGATACAAGGTTATATACTGTTACAGAAATACAACAGACCTCTAGGGAATGGTTTGGAGGACCATCTTTTTGGTGCTTAGGGGATGATTTGTGTTCAGGGGTAGGAATATTATTTAATGGTCCAGGTTTTAGGCTCACCAGATTTATAGACCTGGTCCCTGGCAGAGCGCTGATCTTAGATGTTACCCAAGAATTTAGATTGGTGAACATTTACAATCCTCAAATGAAATACCAAAGGGTCAAACTTATGGAGCAGCTCCACCCTTACTTACACACTATGAAATCCATTATTTTTTTTTGGAGGGGGCCGTATTTTAATTTGTGTTTTGTCTCTACATGACAAAACTAGTACTACTCAGAAAATGTATAGTGACTCAATTTTTTCAACAACTCTCTGTCAAACAGCTAGGCTAAAAGATAGCGCATCTAGTGGACAGTCCCCCTCGGAACATTCATTTTTTAAGGGGAGACTGTCGACGAGAATTGATTTCATATTTTTGTCAGAGTGGATGCCTGAGTTTTCTTATTCTACTGTCCCAAATGAAACTTCTGATCATAGGTTAGTGAAAATAGGTGTGGAGACTCCCCTGGACAAACCAGTCTCTCATAATATTTAGAAACTTAATGTGTCCTCATTGGAAGACCCAAAATGTTGGGGGAACCTCCTGGAGAATTTGAATTGTATGACAATTCATTGTTATGGTGGCAGGATACCAAAAGTGAAGTACACCAGTGCTGTAGTAAGGCTTCTAAGGTGGCTTCCCATAGGAAATATCTGAAATATTTTGATTTGTGTAAGTATCTTCAAAGATTAATGGTGGAGTCTGGGCATGATTATTCAGCACAGGTAGCCACCATTAAGAAAGAATGTGCTCCTTTCAAGTATGATTGGGCCCGGACATTATTTGTAGAATAGAAATTCAGTACCCCAGGGAAAGCACAACAATGGAACCTGCATGCTAGTTGCAGACAAGAGGAGAAATACATGGCAGAATTGCAACCAGGTACAGGTAGACTTACCAATGGTAATGTAGAGATGGAACACTTTATAGCTGCTCATACTGAAAACATGTGTGGATGCCCAGCACATCTCCCTTCTACTAGGAGGCAGTACAACGCAGTGGGTTAAGGCTCTGAGCTGCAGATCTGGAGATCTGGGTTTGAATCCCACTGCTGCCTAGGTGCATACTGTGTGTTCCTGAGCAAGTCACTTAATTTCCTTGTGCTCCCAGGTCGCATCTAGAAACAAGCTTTGGCTTAGTGTGCTACTCCTGGTTAAACAATGTTCCCTTACTTTCACAGTTTTTAAAGTCTTTAAAGATTACTGAGGTCCCTTTGGACATTAAGGACACAACCTATAACAAAGGAGGAAATCTGGATGGTTATTTCTAATTTGAATAATGGTGTGTCACCTGGACCAGATGGGCTTCCTGGGGAATTTTATAAAAAGAATTTTGACATCTTGTCAGATTTTTTTCATCATTATTTTTAATGATGCACTACAAGACCAGGTGCCCCTTACCTCCTCTTTTTCAGATAGTTTTCACATTGTTCCTGTATAAGAAAGATGATAACAGAAATATCAATAACTGGAGACCAATCAGCCTGATTATTTCAGACTGGAAAATACTGTTTGAAGTTCTTAGTAAAAGGCTGGCCTTAGCAGCTCCTTACCTTATTTCCCCCACACAGATGTGTGCCATACCACAGCATTCAATGCTGGATAATTTGAAAATGTTTCAGGAAATTCATGAATGTTACAATACACCTAGTTATGTATTAAATTTAGATCAGTCTAAAGCTTTTGATGGAGTCCCACATGAGTACCTGTTTATGGTACTGCATCGTTATGGAATTCCTCCATTGTTCATACAGTGACTACAATAACTGTGTAAATATGCATTCACAAGTCTGGTTGTTAATGGAAAAGTGGGGAGACATATCAAAATATTGAGAGGCATGAGGCAGGGGTGCCCTCTGAGCCCCCTGCTTTATGACTTCACAATAGATCCTTTTCTATGGAAACTTAATTCAGATAAAGAATTGATGCCAATTTCTTTTTGGGTGGCATCACTTTTCCCATTGCAATGGCATATGCAGATGATATCAGCATTTTGGTAGCTGATCCATCATCAGGTGAAAGAGCTCTGAAAATAGTTCAAGAATATTCTATGGTTGCCATTCTGTAGTGACTAGTATAACCAGAATCTGTATTGTGAATACTCCTTTGCAGATTTTGGGAGTCTTGTTTGGCGCTCAGAAACCAGCAATGTTAAACTGGGAAGAGAAGCTCAAAATTGTGGAGGAAAAAGTTGAGAAATGGAAACCCTACCCAATGTCAAGATGGAAAAGAATTTATATGATTAAAACCTTTATTATACCCACGTTTTTATTGATTAGTTATATTTTTCATTTGCCAGTGAAACTGGAACCTAAATGATATAATTTAGTTTTCAGATTATTGTGGGGAAGCAGGTTAAATCCTGTCAAAAGAATGGTTACTCACTGGCTAGTAAAGCGTGGTGGTCTGGATATGATAAATCCTGTGTTGTTCTTTTTTGTTAACTTCTTATATTCCAATTTATTACTGATAGTTCAGCATACTGACAAAATAGAGGCAGTCCAGAGAAGGGCAATGAAGATGGTACATGGACTGCACCAGAAGACCTACAAGGAAAGACTTAAGGAGCTTAATATCTATTCACTGGAGGAAAGAATGGAGAGGAGAGATATGATAGAGACTTTCAAGTACCTTAGTGGAATAAACAGGGTACAGGTGGAAAGCATATTTCAGAGAAAACTCTGCACAAGAACAAGGGGGCATGATATGAGGCTGAAGGGTGGAAGTCTCAGGGGTAAAGTTAGGAAATACTTTTTCACTGAGAGTATGGTGAAGCCATGGAATAGCCTTCCACCAGAAGTGGTGGGTGTGAAAATAATATGGGGGTTCAAGAGTGCATGGGGTAGACATAAGGGTACCCTGGAGATGTGCAGAGAAGAGATCCGCAGATCAGACAGGATCTGGGGGCTGCAGCAGAGAGTAGGGAAATGGGCAGACTACGTGGGCCATATGGTCTTTATCTGCCAACAGATTCTATGTTTCTATACTTAAGAGTACCTGGGCTATGATTTTTCAGTTAAGGTGTGCATATTTTTTGTACGGAAATGGGAAATGCAGCAATGGAGTGTGTTTAGGGCCATCCCCCGGGGGACAGTAGCATATCTTATACAGGTTTTTAAAAAAGTTAAACAGTAGAAGGTAACCTTTTGTGATTTAATGCACTTTACCAGGAAGGATGTGTGCAGGAATATGTTGAATGACCATTTTTTTAACCTTATCATGTTTTCCATGCCCACTCACTATTGAAGAAAAGCTTTTGTTTCTCTGTTAACAAATCTGAGGATCCCAAACAAAATGTGGGATACTTTGTGGCTCTGTTGCCATGATAGGTTAAATGTCCATGACAATCATTTCCATAAAAGTGCACAGGAGACAATGTGTTTGAGAGAACTATGCCATAACCATGTGAAATCGATGCAACATTTATTTTTTGATTTTTCTTACCTGTTACACTTTTGGCCCACTTTAGCCACATCTTGGGCATGGCCGTAAATTGCAAACACTACATATGAGATATTAGTATATGGAAAGTACACCGCTGATTGGAAGAGGTTTTATCCTGGGACACTTTGGGCTATTATGACCATAATTAAATGGGTGATTTGGCAAGTGAGATTCCAATTTGTATTACAACAGAAGAATTTACATTTAATGGGGCTTATTGAGATATTTACCCAAGAGGTGGCTTTAGTGTATACCAAAGGGCAATGTACTCTTCCAAAATCTGTAATGAATGCTTGGTGGAGACATACACCCAGGAAAGTATGTTCCAAGTGGCAGGCTTTCTTTTTAGGTTATTGTAACTGCATGAGGGGTCTCAAATTATTTCTATGGTGATTGTACCACTGTCTGACTTTATATTGTAACCAGATCTTGTTTCTTTAACATGATGCACTTACAGTTCTGTACCTAATTTTGCACTAATAAAACTCCCCTACTCTTTCTGAAGAGTGTCTTGGGTTCTTTTACTTCCAACTGGACACCCACCAGGACAGCACCAGGATGGGCAGAAGGGATCTCAGTTTAACATGTCATCTAAAGGACAGCACACCCCAGCAAGTATAGCACTCCCCAATACTGCACTCAGGTGCCAGCGTTTTTAGGTAAGAGCCCAATCTTGGTGTGGGACAAGAACTCATGACCTTCTGGCCCAGAGGCAGATGTGCTACCAACTGAGCAATGCTAACTCCTGGACCTCACTATGGGGGTATACCTATTCTAATACTGTTGGTACTGTTTTACTTGCTGTGTAACCTCCCAACTCATACCTGAAAATAGCCACAAATGTAAACTAGTGTAACCTGGTTAATAAAAGCAAATAAATTAATAATAAAGATCAAAAATAAAGCAGTAGTAGGTTAGGAAGGATCAAGCTGGCATATCCCTGATTGGTGCTTTAGTGTTATGCAGTTCTATTTCATTACCAGCTCCTTCTCCCAGATTAAAGCACCATGATCATCCCCTGACTTTCTCAGTTTGTATCTCCAAAGTAACTAATTGCTTAATACCTAATTCCAGAGGTCTACTTTTCTCTTAAAAGTATTATCTGTACATGGTATATTTCTTCTATTGGTACTGTAATGCTGACCTCCTCCCTCAGCATTTTCCATATTGGTCACACCATTATTTTTCCCTCAGGATTCTCCTGCAATATGGGGATTTAGAGCATAACACTAATTCCCACCCCCTATACCTGCCGTACACCATTGTTTTGAGCTTAGGTGAGTTGCTACAACTCAGATATCATGTGCTTAACTGAAACCTGGGTAAAACCATCAATACCTGACCATGCCATCTTCATTCCTGGTTATAACCTGATTTATAAGAATAGAACTTCTCTAAAAGGGGTGGCTATGTCCTGACCTATTTCAAGGAAAACTGAGTCTAATTTGCCACTCTTCTGTAACCCATTGTCTTACCTATATGAATGCACTCATTCTTTACTCATACTAGGCAGTATGAAAAAACTCTAACTTGTATGTGTATATAACCCCCCATGCAGTATCCATGCCGGTACCTCGGCTCTGGTTGGTAAACTTGCTCACAAATCATGGTTCAAATTCAAATTTACTGGAAAGCAATATAGAAAGAACTCTCATTTTCAATTGTGTCCATAAATAGGTAACACAACATATAATACATACAAATACACATGGAGTCATCAATCAATAAGACAAACAAGCAACATTCAGAAAAGTTTCAATTAATCATCCATAGCAATCACATCTGTGTAGTAAAAAACTTCTTATGCAATTTTTAAAACTTGCATAAGATACAAGTAAAGTTACATTTTTTATGTATAAAAACCCAAGCTTGTGCAACAGTACTTGCTAAAGTAATGTTACCATATTTAGTTTAATATTTAGGTAGAGAACATTGTGGCATATCATTTGATCTCAATGCATAAGTACTAATGCGTTTTGGGTATACAAGTTCCAGCAGATATGTAGATAATGTTTTCAAAACATATCTATTAACAAAAAGCAACCAATGAATCTGTCTTCTGGCAGACTAGGATTGCCATCCCACAGCTGCATATAAGCTACAGTGGTGTGTCCTCCACAGAAGCCCGGTAACAAACCTAATGGCGTTACGATACAGTGCATCAAGCACACCCAGGATTGTATCAGTTGCCCTCATAAATATATATACAGTTCCTGTAATCAATGTGCGATAAAAATAGTGAGTTGACCAATTGAAGCCCTCATTTGAGCACCGGGGCTACGCTCCGCCAGCGGGCAGTCAGCAACCGCCTAGCCGCCTCCAGGGACCAGAAAACCGGGAAGGACAGTGAGGGAAGGTACGGGAAAGCCGCGACCAATCAGAAGGCGAGCACTCTCGTGGCCTGACAGCTGATTGGTCCCCTTGCTCCATTCACTTGTATTGCTTGATTTTCACTGCAAAAGCTGTTTTTTGGGATATGTTTAAATTGTTAAATTCTGCTAAAAAGAGTTGTCTTCATGAAATTGTGAAATCCTTGGGGCTATTGTAAAGTGTAACTGTGGTTAAGTGATTACAGCCTTTTGTTGATACCTTAAAGTGGGCCAGACGCTACAGCGCCCCAGCCCCCCCACAGCCTTTTGTTGTGTTAATTTAAGTTTCATTGCCCAGCAGAAACACTTGTTCCTGCTAAAATATTAACTTCTGTGCCATCCTCTGTCTCTTCCCAGTCGAAGCTTCCTGTTTGAAGCCCTCATTTGAGCGCCGGGGCTACACTCCACCAGCGGGCGGTCGGCAACCACCTAGCCACCTCCAGGGACCAGAAAACTGGGAGGGACAGCGAGGGAAGGTACAGGAAAGCCGTAAAATTTATGCCACCCACCCTTCCCCTCCTTGGGTGTTACTTTTATAGGCATCTTCCCACCAAATTACAATTCCCGCCCCCAGCGCCGCGCTAACCAGTAATCTGTCTCATTGCCACTGCTGTGTCATCAAATCAGCAGCCCTTCCTTACTGTTCTCTCTATAACTACACTGTCAATTTTTAGCTTGATTTAATCATCAACATTGCTTTCATAATGGGGGGATCCCTTTGGTTATTTCTGGTTCTGTTATTCATGGTGCTCAGGGAGAAAGATATCCTCCCTGTCACTGTCACATTGAAAAGTGCGACCCACTTTCCTAGTCTCTCTATTTCACCATTATTAAAGAAGGACCGGATCCTCATAGATGCCCTACCTATGCCACAACACAACCAGTGGGGCAACCTCCATGAAGGGACTCAAACTGTTCTATCAACATATCGCTCAGTGCTCCATTATTGGGTATACATTTCCCCATTACGCCTGACCACCAGACTGCTATTTAGTGAGTTGGCACGAACCCATAACCCCAACTGGCATACCTTAAAACAGAGGCCCCTGAATAGAAAAAGGAGGGCCAAAGACAGTCTCCTCATTTTATCTCTTGAAGCCCTTATGAAACTCTTAATTTTTTTCTTGATTTGCATTGGAAATGTGGAAGTTAACCCAGGCCCTCCAGAGTGCATTACCTCACCAGCAGATTTAGCCTCGACCAAAGGACTAAGCTTTCTACATATCAATGCCTGCAGCCTGCTAAAAAGGCTCACGATGATACAAGCCTGGGTTGCCCATACTTTGCCAGACTTTCTTGTGGTGTCGGAGACATGGCTCAGACCCGACACAGCAGATCGAGACATAAACTTACCCAATTATCAAATATTCAGAGCGGATCGCTAGACAAGGGGCCGGGGAGTAGCTATATATGTAAAATCCAATATATCGGTAACTTGCTTAGATGCAACATCTATGTCCAAAGAATTCGAATGTCTATCCCTCAAAGTGGCTGTCTCCGACACTGCAGTATTTCAGCTAGTTGGCTGCTACAGGCCCCCCTCAGCTGATCATAAGCTTCTAACCCACCTGGGGAATCTAATCAAGATGGGTACTGAAGAATCCATAATCCTAGGTGATCTAAACCTAAATTGGCTATCCAAGGCAGCAGCAGCACCTTTAGTATCATTCTGTGATACATATGGGTTTTCGCAACTTATAAATGAACCAACCAGAATCAACAAAAAGAATCTGAGCAACAGCACATTACTTGACATCATACTGGTGAATAAACCCCACCTCTTCACGCACACTGGAGTGCTTTTCAGTGATATAAGTGACCACTGCCTTATTGCTGGAGTAAGATCATCTGGCAAAGTAACGCCCCCAGCTAAGTTCCTACTGAGGAGATCCAAGAAAAATTTCAATACTGAGGCATATCTTCATGAACTAAATCACTCTACAAGATGGCAAGAGTTCTACCTAGCAGACTCTGTGGAAAAAGCACATCAGGTGTTAAATAGCATAATACTAGGTGCCCTTAACACTCATGCACCAATTACTAGAGTTTGAATAAAAAACAAAACTTGCCGTTGGTTTTCATTTGACCTTAAATCAGCCCTGCTTAAGAGAGATAAGCTAAGATAAGGCAAGGAAGACTAAGAACCCAAATGACTGGATGATATTTAAGAAAGCCAGAAATAGCTGTACCAGGAAAGTACGGGATGCAAAGGCTGCCTATTACATGGCTGTACTCGACTCCTCCTACCACAATCCTGCCAGGTTCTGGAGCACCATTAAGGGCATAATAGGACAAGATCCTAGCACTACACTACCAGCTCAAATGCACCACAACAAGGGAACAGTTTCAGACAGGATGGAAATACTGGATGCATTCAATAATCATTTTACAACTGCTGGCCTTGCATTTGATACCTCTCCAGCTAATCTGCTACGTGCTCAGTTAAGCTCCCAGTACATGGGAACTCGGATAACTGAATCCTCCTTCTCCTTCAAACTGGTTTTGTTGAAACAAGTGGAGGATCTAATTTCGCAGATGGATATCAAAAAAAGTGCAGGTGCAGACTCCCTTGACCCCTACTTTCTAAAGATTGCAATACAAGCACTCGCAGTTCCTTTAACACACCTTTTTAATCTGTCATTAATATCTGGTTCTATTCCTGCAACTTGGAAAACAGCCCAAGTTTTCCCTCTACTGAAATCAGGGGACCCCATGGACCTTAACAACTATAGGCCAATCTCTATCCTTCTAGTGCTTTCCAAGCTGCTAGAAAAATTAGTGAGCATCCAACTAAGAGAATATCTTGAAGAAACTAATCTCTTAAATCCAGCACAATCTGGGTTTAGAACTAAGCATAGTACTATTTCTGCACTGGCTAAAGTTACAAATGACTGGCAAACTGAACTGGATAAAAAGAACAGTATTTGTGCTGTATTCCTAGATCTAAGCAAGGCGTTTGATATGGTGGACCATGAACTGCTACTCTCTTCCTTGCATTCCATAGGTTTGGATCCATCCTCCCTTACATGGTTCAGGTGTTACCTCACGGAAAGGACACAGCAAGTGAAAGCTGAAGGAGACCTATCTCCACTAAAACCACTTCTAAGAGGAGTTCCACAAGGATCTATTCTGGGCCCTATCCTTTTTGCTATTTATATTAATAATATTGATTCAAATCTTACCGAAGCCACTGTACACTTGTTTGCAGATGACACTGTTTTATATGTCAGCAACCCATCGCCTGCTACAGCTTGTGAAGTTCTACAAGTGGAATTCTATATACCACAACATCAACTATTGGAAAAAAAGCTTATTTTAAATGCAAAGAAAACAAAAGCAAAGTTTTTCTCCACCCAAAGCCATACAAGTCCCTCCTCACTAAACAATCTCCCCCAGCTATCCACTACCCTTGGTGAAAGCCTTGATTATGTAGAAAAATTCAAGTATTTGGGGGTGTGGATAGGTAGCAGACTTGACTACACAGTTCACATTGAAGAACTTCTAAAAAAGCTTCACCAGAGGCTTGGTCTATTTTTCAGAAAAAGGCACTTTCTAACCAGAGACTCCAAGAAGAGGTTGGTCCAGGCCACATTTCTCTCAGTGCTTGACTATGCAGATTTCCTTTACAGTCACTGCCCTATCTCCTACCTAAGCAAATTTGATACACTATACCACAGAGCACTGAGGTTCATAACAGATCTACCATGTAACACTCACCATTACTTTCTCTATGCTGCAGTCGGATGGACATCTCTACATCTCAGAAGAAACAGAAATGCTGCAGTATGGACATACAGAGCATTGACTAAGATGCTTCCGAACTATATATTAGACTGCTTCGCACAGGCCACAGCTAGTACCTATGCCCTAAGAAGCCACAACTTCATCATGCTCAAAGTGCCTAAAGTCAACACCCGGCATGGGAGATCTGCTATCAGCTATGCTCTAGCTATATCATGGAACACGATACAGAAGATCCTGAAGCTGATCAACCTTGTATCATTAGCATCCTTCAAGCATCTATATCTAAGTCTCTTCCCAGAAAAATGCAATTGCTTCCAAAAGTTCTAGTTTATTCATATTCCTAACCTTCCCCCTCTCAGGCAGCCATCATAACATAGCAATTCACTTCCCTATAACTTATCTCCACAGATATCTCACCTCCTGGCTATAATCTTCTCCCATTAATTCTTGGCTCTTACCTTAGCCCTTATCACTGCCATACACCTCCTAGTACTAGCCCCAGCCCCTGTTCTAGTCACTGGTACCCTTTCCTACCATTTCACTTATCACAGTCTATGTCCACCGTCTTTCAGTCATTCAATCACTGTGTCTCCTTGTCCACATTGACTTACCTTGGAACATTGGAATTTTGGGTGCCTCATGTTGAATGTATATCATGATACTTCCAATGTTGATATGTATATATTGGATTACCTAGTGTGCATTTCATATGTTCCTACCTTGGCCTGTTATGTTTTAAACAATTTTTGCCTTTGATTACTGTATATAAGTGTTTTAAATATACCTGCATATGTACCAATTATTGAACCTTGACCTTATCAGGTCCATCTTGCAAATGAGCTGGGCTCAATGATGTTCGCCTGAATAAATAAAGATTTGATTGATTGATTGAATTGTTTTCATATGGAAAAACTAAAACTAGCCCTGTTTCTATAAAGCAATCATAATAAACTCTTTAGTTTTGCAGAAAGTTTTTCAACATGCAGACGGAATTTCAAAGAGTCACCCGAATATATACCCAAATATTTGTAGAAAGATGATTTAAAAATTACAGTTCCATCTGCAGCTTTAATGGTCAGACTAATAATCAGTTTTTGGTTTACTAGCAAATAATACCCATTGTGTCATTGCAACATTCAGCAATAAATGTAAACTTATGAGTTCATGCTGGATCCTAATAAAGTCACCCTGTATGGTATTCAGTGCCAATGAAAGATCTTTATTTTGGGTATATAAAACAGTGTCATCTGCATAAAGAAAAACTTTAATTTCAATAGAACTACAGTTGGGCAAATCATTAACATAAATGAGGAATAAGAGGTGCCCCAGTACTGACCCCGAGGAACCCCCTTATTAAGGGTAACATAATCTGAACAATATTCCCCAGCTTTTACACACTGTAGTCTTGTTAATAAATAGGAAGAAAACCAAAACAACAGGTTCATTTCTAAACCTAAGGCTTTTAGTTTGTTCAGTAAGATATTATGATCAACTAAATCAAACGCCTTAGAGAGATCTAAAAAAACTGCTGGAACTTGCATACCTTGATCAAACGCTGTCAATATATCATCAACAACTCTTGCAGTAACAAAGGTAGTGTTGTAACCTTTATGAAATCCAGACTGGTAATCTGATAGCCACCCTTGTTTTGTTAGAAAGCTGGAAAGCTGTTTATAAACCAGCTTTTTCAAATATTTTTGCAACTTGAGACAATATTAAAATGGGATGATAACAGCCTGGGTCCGTTTCATTGCCACCTTTAAAAAATTGAAGTGACAAAGGCTGTTTTCCAATCTGTTTGCCTTTTTGACAGATCTTGGGAATATTAAGTGGCAGGACTTCAATCTTGCACCTTCTGTGTCTGAAGCTTTCTGTATCTTCCAGGATCAGTTACTAAGGGTAATCAATAAACACGCAACCTTTAAGAAAGGTTAAATCTGGGAAACAAGCACCTGATTTGTTCAGCCCATCCCTTAAGGGGGCCCTGCGGTCCAGAGACACACTATGGAAAAGACAAGGAAGTCGCAGCCCAACTCAGACTGGCTCCACTTTCGGGTAGCCAGGAATACCTGCACCAAACTGATCAGGACAGAAAAAAAATCATGTTTCTTTCAGTCCACCCTCAAGGAAAATAAAAAACTGCTCTGCCAAGTTTTGGCAAATCTTGAGAGTGGTCGAAGGATACTCCCCTGCCACCCCAATTCTGGCCAAAATTGTAGTGAACAATAACTCCTACACAGATAGGTCTGAGATCCTTGACCTGTTCAATAACCACTTTGCTACTGCAGGCCTCGCATTCGATGCCTCGCCTGTTAGTAAACTGAGTGCCCCAAGTGCCACCAGTGTAGGTACCAGCCCTACCTCTGTCCCCTGTACTGGCCACCCTCCCTTTAATTTTCAGCCAGTATCCTTTAAACAGGTGGAGGACCTTCTTCTCTCACTAGATACCAAAAATGAGTGCTGGTGCCAACTCGTTAGAATCCTTCTTTCTAAAAGCAGGCTATTATCATCTGACAGCACTTATCGCTCATCTAGTTAATAGCTCACTTACCCAAGAGGGGAGCTACCGCTCAGTTGGAAAATTTTACACATTATCCCTTTGTTCAAGTTGGGAGACCCTTCAGACTTGAATAGTTACAGACCAATCTCGCTTCTTCCTGTACTATCTAAGCTACTAGAAAATATTGTCAAATCACATCTGGGGGAGTATTTAGACTGTGAAAATATCCTTAACCCAGCCAAATCGGGGTTCAGACCTAAGCATAGCACCGTGTTGGCTCTAGCCAAACCGTCTAATGACTGGTTAAAAGCCCTGGATAATAAACAGCACATCTACGCACTTTTCCTTGACCTTAATAAAGCCTTTGACATGGTTGATCACTCCATCCTGCTTGATACTTTAGGTAGTATTGGTCTAACCCCTGCTGTAGTAAAGTGGTTCCACTGCTACCTCACAAATCGAAGTCAACGAATTAAAGCACAAGGGGAACTGCTCCCACTAAAAGCTTTGCCCCGAGGTGTCCCGCAAGGTTCTATCTTCGGGCCTATCCTCTTCGCACTTTATATTAACTGCATAGATTCTGGCATACTCACAGGAAATGTTCACCTTTTTGCAGATGACACAGTCCTCTATACAACCAACTCCTCTCTAGATCTTGCTTACAAGGAGTTACAGCAGGACTTTATCATCCTCCAACATAACCTGCGGAGCCTCAAGATCTTGCTCAATGTGAAAAAAAACAAAGCCATGATTATCTCCCCACACTCCTTCCACAGTATGGGGACGCTTGTTAACCCTCAGATTATTATCACCCTCCTTGCTGAACCTCTGGAAATAGTGCATAAATTTAAATATCTGGGGGTCTGGTTGGATAACAAACTCAGTTTCATTGTACACCTAAGTGAGTTAACAAAAAAGCTAAGACAGCGCCTTGGCATATTTTATCGCATAAGACATCTACTCGCTCTCAAAGCTAGGAAGCGGCTGGTTCAAACAACCTTTCTAACCTTGCTTGACTGCACTGGCTTTCTCTACAGTCACTGCCCCCATTATGCCCTCCAGAAGCTTGACACACTCTACCATCGTGCTTTGAAATTCATACTTTTTTTTTTTTTAGTTGTATAACCAGGATTAGCACACTAAACTGAAAGCTTTTTTACAGGCATGACCTGGGAGTGCAGGGAAGTTAAGTGACTTGCTCAGGGACACACAGTATGTAAGTGGAAGCTGTAGGATTCAAATCCAGGTCCAGTCTGCTGGATGTCACCAGATTTGCAGCTCAGAGCCTTAAACCACTGCGCTATACTGCCTCCCTGTACTTGACATGCCCCTGTGGATTCACAACTGCCTGTTGTACCAGGCAATTGATTGGTCATCTCTCTTCATGAGGAGGCAAATAAATGCCCTCATGTAGCTCTTCAGGGCTATTTCTAACAAACCCCTTCCCTATGTCTGCAACCTGTTCGAACGGTCTAAAGGTGCGTATGGCCTACAGAACCCATCCTTTGTCCTCCTCAGGCTACCATGGATGAAGATGTGTCATGGCACAACTGCCATCAGCTCCTTCCTATCACTTTGGAACAACATGCAAAAAGTACTTAAACCTTCCCTCCTGCCAAGCCCCTACACATTCAGGCAGCTGCTTTATCAATGCATGAAGAATGCATGTGATTGCTTCAGGTAATCACAGGCATGTGGACTAAATATTCCTCTAGCTCCTGGACCTCCCTGGCCTTCTTATTCCCCCTGTCAGCCAGCATTCCTTTTTAGTGTAACTACCCCCCTTCCTAGCTCCCTCCCTCCTTCCCCATGGCAACCCCCTGGGGACCTCCACCCTAGCAGGGCTGCCCCCCTGCTTCCCTCACATGTCTTTGCCATCCTCTCCTCCCTTTGTCCTCCACTGTCTCCTAACCCATATATGATGAATTGCCTGTATTATATATAGCCCTCATTATCTAAGTCTTGCTCCAGTTACCTAATGATCTCATACTTAAAAATAATCTGTTTCAGTGTATGCTGTGTTATGAAATGATGTTGAATACTGTAAATGAATTTGTTCTCTGTGCCCAGGGCCATCTTGCAAATTTGCTTGCTCAGTTTTGTAACTGCCTGGTTAAATCAAGTTTGATGGATTGATTGATTGATTGATTGATTCCTCCACCCCACCAGGCACTCCATACTACTGTATTTTGGCTCCTTGCTTACAAACAGCCATAACAGAATAGTCATGGCAAGCACCCTGCCAGATTTCATTAGAGATCACTCACCCATATTTGTAGCCTGAAGGACCTGTTTCATTACGACACATATAGAGCTCCTTTGATTTAGGAATTTCTCCATCATTCAGCTGTATTACTTTATTCATGACATTGTCTATACCAACAGGTCACACCTGAACTCCCTCTCCTACATAAATCTGCATCCACTGTTACATTTTGCTTAACTGTTTTGCCTATACTGTATTTGTTGTTTCTGATATTTATTGTTGCTCACATGTCTGGACTATAACGTCTTTGGTATAGTTCTTTGTAACACACTTCAGGTCATACCTGTAAAAAGGGATTTAATGGTCTAGTGTACCTACCTTGCAAACAAGAAACAAACAAAACAATGCTGTCTTAGCTTCATTCCTTGTTGTTTTCTTCAATATTCAAAACAAGCATGCACCTGTTACTAAATGCAAGCCTAACAAAGCCAGTATCAGTCAGGGTAGTGTGGGCTAAAGCAGTGGCATGAGATGTCATGTTGGCATCAGTCATATAGACTGACAGGTCTGAGAATTTGACAGTAAAAGCATTTGCAATTATAGTCAGGCTATTACAGCTTCCATATAATCAAGAACCAGTTGTAGGAACTCCTCATTCTCACAGTAGAATGGCTGGTCCAGGAGCACCCCATATGCCTTCTTCATAGCAGCAACAGGCATGAATGCCAGGGCAAGGAGCATCTGTACCTAGAGAGCGAACTCCTTCTCCTTTGCATGCCTGGCCAGGACTGCTGGGGTTTGCTGGACCTTCCGCCAGACTGCCTGGCAGAAATGGAAGAAGCAGCCCCGCAGCTTTGTGCCCTCAGAGGTGGTACTGAAGGCATGCCAAGCAGCCTGCTCGAAGTCGAGAAGTGCGGTCTTTGGATGGCCCCCACCCGCAAGCCTGCATTCTTCTGAGAATGCCTGTCCATATGCCCATTCAGTTCAAGATGACATAAGCAAGTATACCACTGGTATCACCACACCTACAAGTATCCCATGCACCATATACAGCATACCGAATAGTGGTGGCGCACAGCAAAAGGTCCCGTCAAGGAACCAGTCCTCCAGCCCTGACAGGAACCGGAGTGACCTCAGAGTGGCAAACACAAGGTGTCAGTCCTCAGCAGGACCACTGTCCTGCTTCAGGAAGTGTTTCCCTCCCCCAGTGATGGTGTACTTCAGGGGGATGACCAGGTTGGTCAGCATTGTTGGCATGGCAAGGAATCTCATCACAGCCTGCCGCACCCACTGCACCATCCATTTGATGAGTGGCAGAGCTCACAGGCTGCCAGCCACTGCATTAGGCTCACCTGTTTTGCAGTGGGTGAGCACCTGTGAAGTGCTTTCCATGCTGCTGAGCACCCTTTCCCACACATCTTCCATCACATACCATACACCCACCTCACCCACTTCAGGGACGTGGTTGTGTGGACACCCAGTGTACACAGTGTGGTCCAAAATGGTGTGCAGGCATGCAGGACACTGGTGTCTATGGTCATTCACACATCTACAGTACACCTTCTCCTTTACCGTCTTGTCCTGGCAGTATATGTAACCCCTGTGCTCCAAACGGCATTCCCTTTTGACTAATCATGAACTTTACATAATCCATAATGTTGGTCACTCTAGGGACTGAATACCTGCATAGCAGAGTTGGTTTCCTTAAATACAGAAGGTGGGTCATGTGGTGTCTTCACTTGGGTGCATCCCTACCTCCCCCCCGGAACTCCAGCATAAAATGTCTGTGTGTGTGTGTGTGTGTGTGTGTGTGTGTGTGTGTGTGTGTGTGAGTGTGTGCAGGTGGACCTTCGTATGCATCGCAGTGACATGGCAGTATATACCCTCAAAATCCATGGTTGGGACAGACATCAGCCGTGGAACTGGATGGCGACAGATGGTGAGTCTCCCACTACTGCTCAGCAGTGCTCCGTGTATATGATTTCATCTTCCACATTGCCCGTGTTGCTTTTGTTGTTCCCTGTATTGTGGTGTTCTGAGTTATGTATGACGTGTGACATTCGAACTCCGCACGCTGGCCAGGTGCACCACAATTTTGTTGGTGGTGACTGGACTGCTCTGTGTGATACGACGGTGGCTTGGCTACATCCCTGCCATCATGCACATTGGCCTTTTCAAGGCTGCTTGTTTGTGGGGCTGCAGTGCCAGGGTACTGTGTGCCCTCCTGTTCAGGGTTGGGGAAGTGACTGTGGCCCGTATTGTATGCCGGTGGCCTGTGTGTGTGTGTGTGTGTGTGTGTGTGTGTGTGCTCTGTTGTGTACCATGCAGGCATGCGTGCAAGCATGTGCAGTGTGGGATTCACCATTTTCGACAATTTACTCTATTTACTTTCGCCATCTTGGCTAATCACCGTCAAGTCCAGTCGCTGTTTTGATGCAAGCTCCTGTCTAGAGGTCCCCGTAAATGCCAGTCGCCCGTATGTCTGTCGTGTACATATACTTTGACGCAATATGCAGTCACCGTATTGGAGCATTCTCCATCCCACAGGTCATCCTTTAGTAGTCGCCATTATGCAGGTATCCCTTCCACATTAGCTTATATCATGGGATACCCTTTCTAATGCTTAAGGTACCCTAGATGCTATGACAAATTCCCCCTCTTTTGCCCTAGCTTGATAATTCCCATTTGCCTATCCCATGCATTCTTGAATTTCTGAACCGTGGCTGCACCCACCAATTTCTGGGGGAGACTGCTCCATTTCTCCACCACCCTTCCAGTGAAGCAGAACTTCCTCAAATTCACCCTATGTTTTTCCCCTTTTAGTCTCATGCTGTGCCCCCTTGTTCCACTGTTTCCTTTCATGTGAAATTTACTTCCCTCTGGTACCTTGCTGATCCCCTTCAGGTACTTGAAGGTCTCTATCATGCCCCCCCTCTCCTTTCCTCCAGGGAGAACATATTGAGAGCTCTGAGTCTCTCCTCATATGCCTTATGCTGCATCCTGGACACCATTTTTGTCACCCTCCTCTGTAACGGCTCCATCCTGTCTATGTCTTTCTGGAGATGAGGCCTCCAGAACTGAACATAGTACTCCAGATGAGGCCTTACTAGGGAGTTGTACAATGGTACAGCCACTTCCCTCCTTCTACTTGTTATACCCCTCCCCATGCACCCTAGTATTCTGTTAGCCTTTCTGGCTGCTTTGTTACACTGTTTAGCCACTTTGAGCTTGTCTTCTATAACTATCCCTAGATCCCTTTCCTCCTTGGTGACCTCCAGTGCTTCCCATCTAGTTCATACTCAACTTTAGGATTCCATCTCCCCAGGTGCATAATCCTGCACATTTTTGCATTGAAACCCAACTGCCATTCCTTGGACCAGTTTTCTAGCCTCTTCAGATCTCTTCTCATTTTTCCTATACCTTCCTGTGTATCTACCCTGTTACATAGCTTTGTATCATCCACAAACATGCTAACCCTCCCTTCTTGACCCTCTGCAGTTTTGCCTATGAAGACATTGAAGAGCACTGGTCCCAGAAATGATCCCTGGGGTACACCACTTGTTACCCATCCTTCCTGTGAACTAACTCCATCTACCACCACTCTTTATGTTCTGTTACTAAACCAGTTTCAAACCCACATGACTGCCTCTGTCCCCATCCCCAGATTTGCCAGACTGTGGATTAGTCTCCTGTGTGGGACTGTGCTGAAGGCCTCCTTGAAGTCCAGACAGGCCACATCTACCACTCTGCCCTGGTCTATTTCCTTCATCATCCACTCAAAGAAATGAATCAAGTTGGTCTGGCATGACCTCCCTGCCATGAATCCATGTTGCCTTGGGTCCAGCAGCCCCCTTGTCTCTAACTAGTCCATCAGTCTTTCCTTAAGCAGGGATTTTTATCATTTTACCTACTACCAAGGCCAAACTGACAGGGTGGTAGTTTCCTGCCTCCTCCTTGCCACGACTTTTGTGCAGGGATACCATTTGTGCTCACCTCCACTCCTCCAGAACCATGCCTGTTTCCAGTGATCCACTGAACAGCTCAGCCAGAGGTTTAGCCATTTCCTCCTTTAGGATCATCAGGTGTATCCAATCTGGCCCCATAGCTTTATCTACCATAAGCTGTTCTAGTGCTCTTTTTACTCTGTCCTCTGAAAAAGGTCTACTGTTCACCCCTACTACCTGTTTACATTTCTCCATTACTGAGGGACCATTCCCATTGCCTTCTTCTGTGAATACGGGAGCAGAAGTATTTGTTGAGGATTGCCACCGTGTACTTCTTTTCTTCAGTCCACGGAATATTATTCCATGACTTAAGAACTCCATAGACAAGTATTCTACAGAAATGCTTTAAATTAGGAAAAAAAGCATTTCAGAAGTGGAATTATCATTTTGCACAAATTCCGCTGGCAGAACTGTGCATTCTAACAGCTCTAGTGTACTGTATTTCTATCTCACACTGTGCACTTATGTGTTTATTATGATCCCTCTACTTCTAGTGATAACTAATACTAATGTTCTTATGATGTGTACTATTTCCTGCCTTGTATTATAATACCTACTTTTATCATATGTTTATTTTGCTACCTTGTTTTGTAACATCATATTTATCATTGGATGATCAATTTTGTTCCTACAGCTGTTATTGTGCTACAGCTCTTCCAAGTCATGCCTAAAACTATTCAACTACATAGACAATGTGCTTACTTGTTGAACAAAGACAAATAAATGAATACAGACATAAGTTCAGACAAGGACGGAGGTTGGGGGAATAGGCTCAAGATGGATGACATGAAGGCCTTGGGTGGTTATGGGGGACATAATTAGCTGCATGGATTGTGGGGCGGTCATCTTTCAAAGGCTGCTCCAGAAACACAGTGCTTGCCCAATGTGTAGGAGATTTGCAGCACTCACTTCAAAGTTTCTGTAGTTACAGCATGAGCTGAAATACACCTGCTGTGCAGAAGGATGGAGAGAGAACTGTGATCACCTGTTAACACTCCTCTCCTGCTGTAGTGCACAGGAGTGTGCCCTGGGATGTTAAGGGTTCCGGCTAGGAGGAGGATGAGTCCAGACTGGGACCACAAGAGGATGGAAGGAGTTGTGGCTGAGAACTACTTCACCCCACCTTGGGGAAGCAGTCCAGCCAAGAACGTTCCAAAGGGAGATGGTCCCAATTACTTCTCTAGCTCTGATGACTGCCACTAGGGCAGTACCTACAGTAGTAAGGGTACCTAAACTCCCTGCATTCACATACTTCTCCTGTGAAAATACCAGAAGATAATAAACTGATAATACTGCATAATCAATCCTAGCTCTAACATATGCCACATGACAGCCAATTAACCTAATGCTGGTGCTGCTACATAAAAAAAAACATGTATGATTTACAACATTGCTGCTACCACAGCTTATATTGTTGAAAAAATAGCCTGCAGCCTCATGTTTCACAACAAACCAGGAACATATGACAATCTAGAATAATGTACACCCTACTGGTTGTTACTGCTTACATATTCAACACACCACAGAAAGAAAAAAAAATCAACCATGTAACCCTACCCAACAAATCATGTAAATGTGATGTACAACTAAACTATTTGATAAGGAAGCAATATAGCCTAGAAGTTAAAGTGCCAAGCTGTGAGCCATCAGACATGGCAGACCTGGGTTTGAAACCCCAAACTACTACATGTACACTGCCTGACCCTGAACAAGTTACATAACCTCCCTGTGCTCCTATGAAACACCTAAAAATGAGTTGTGCATCAGAATGACTTTTCTCGCCAAAAATTCTAAAACAAATATTAAGTTATCACCATTTAGATAAAACACAGCAAATTCTGAAGTGCTTGTTTTTATAGATTCTGGATTAAGGACTGGGTTATCCTGATGTAGATCTAATTCTTCTGACTGTTCTCTCTTGATTGCACAGATCATCTGTGAATAAGTGGGATGCATACTCAGCAAGACAATACAAGAAATCATGTAAAACACAGTGCTAGACACCCCCCAAAGAATTGTTCAAACTGCTCACTCATTGTTAACAAAAAAGGACAATTCTGAAATTGCTATTTTTTTAATAAATAGGTATATTTAAAGATGTGTAGTTTCAACAATTTGCACAAAAATGCATTGTTCTAAAACATCATCTCAGAATCATGTGGCCATTTGGGCACCAATGTGAGCAGTTTTCAAAAAATATGAAACTGTAGCTCTTCGACATATTATGATGTAATTTTTAAATTGTGCATTGTAATGGAAAAAATCACTATTTACAATATTGTACATTTTCTGAAAGAAAAAATATGCTATTTAAATACAGTGTAATGATTCCTAAAATTGTACAAAACTTAGTGTAAATTGGGCACAGTTTACAAAATGTGCATGAAATTGACTTTTTTAATTCCACCCACTACTAGAAAATACCATAGCAAGTATCGCTAAATCATAGCCCTTTGTTTGTATCCTGACATCTAACTGCTAAATATTACTGTTAGTGCTTTGTTACCATGTTGCTTATTTTTGTAATAATCCACAACAGGGTGTGGGGTCATGGTGGGATTTACCCATTCCTGGTGTGGTTCTGTCATGAGGCTGTCATGAGGCTGCAGGCTGAGTGAGGAAACCACCCCAGAAGTGGATAAATCCTACCTTAAACCACATCCTGGAGTGGATTATTGCAATTATACAATGTCCCTTTTTACTTTCTGTGACAAAAAAGGTAAAGAAAAAAGAGAGTTTTTAGGTAGAATATTGCTATCCAGAGAGAGAGAGAGCTTGAGTGGGGGTTCGGGAGGGGCGGAGTGGCAGTATTCTGGAAAGAGCTGGGAGACAGTGCTGAGCACCAGGTATTGTGGCACAGAAACTGATTTTAAAGTTTTTTTTTTGCTCTGGTTGCTACTTGTGAGGGAGCTGTGGGAGGAGTGGTGGCCGAGCAGATGAGTGATGTTGTTTAGTTCCTCCTTATTGGCTTTAGCAGGAAAAAAATAGCAATGGTTTCTTTGGAGTTTTTCAGGGAGTGGGTGCATTGATTTCATTTGTTATACTGTTTCTACCCTGACTGATTGGCACTTTTTGTGTGAGCTGTTGTGAGATTTACTCACTGTTAAAAGTGCCAGTGAGCCAATCAAAATAATGGATTCTGAATGTGCTTTGTATAATATTGTATATTTCCAGCGTTGCCAAGTCTGGAATTGGAAAACTTTTGGATCAGTAGAAAAGTAATTCTTCTGGGTGAGGTAAAGTAATATGATCAATTTGGTTAACTACTGTAGTAAATGAGTTTCAGTTGCTCTAAACCTTGTCCACTGCAAACTCATGGGTGGTGAAGATGAATTCACAGTGCTCCTCGCTGAGAGATAAATACCATATTAGACTAAACTATCTATGTTACAGTAACATAATCAGATGCATGTACTCATTTTTATAGTGCAAAATAATACTGTTGTGTATTCTGTGACTTCATAGACAGAGACAGAATGGAGAATTGTCTTTTCATGGCTCTTCAAATGATTCAAAACAACCTCCTCTGCCCAAAAATTAAATGAAAATCCCAGTTTGAAGTAGCAATCAGAGATACAGTTTCAGATATGCTACTGATCTAACCCTGAGAAAATAATCCCATTTTCTTTTTCTTTACTGTTCTAATTCTGGAGTAATTGAAACCTGACTGGATGTGTTCTGAAACATGCAACACATCTGGTTCTCATCGGAGCAATTCACTTGCAGAGTGGCGCCTTCCATCTTTATCACAGTCCGAAAGTTCCCACATTGTGATTTGTCAGTTTCTTTTTTTCTTTTGGGTTATTGTTTTGCTCTGGAAAATGTTAAATTGAACTTCTGACTCTGTGTAAAACAGTTGGAAAGAAAGCCACCACAAGGCCCCCAAGGAGCAATTGGCCTTCACCTCCCATTATCCTACCACATTTGTTACAGCTTCTCAGTCCTTAGGCATTTCGTCCAGGTCAGCTTTCCCTGCCTATTATAGCATATTAGCATCACAAAACATTAGGCAAATGGTGCAACAGACATTATAACCAATGAGATCAGTGGGGGTAGGATCCTAGGTGCTCAGAAACACCCATCCAATCATGCTTCTATTATGTTCTCATAAAAAAGTTTGGGGTTATGGTTCCAAATAATGAGATACTTTTTAGTCTAGTCCCCATTCAAAAACCCTGGTTCAGTCCTGAAGGTAGCCATAAGTATGAGCACAACACTTATGGAAATATGATATACTGCACCAGCTTGGGATGAGTGAGCCCAAAATGATTCTCATTCAATGAAAGGTGCTGATAATATGGGGTGCTATTCATATCACTGAAATTTGGTCCACAGAATGTTTTTTTTATGAGTGTAATAAAAAAGTATTTTCTCCACAGAATGAAGTTAGCAGTTTGAGAAAATGCATTTCACCCTGAGTGTGCAACTCTGGGTTTCACAAAATAAATCTAGTTGAGAGTATCTGCCCTCACAAGACTCCATATTTCAATATCTGAAAATAACAAACAACACACACTCCACCACCATCAGGTAAAGACTCAATAGACCACAGGGTCTTCTTCTGTTTGCGTGTTTCTTTTTGTTTACATTTCTAATACTACACCAGGCACAAGTATACTCTCCCACAAAAACCCAGATACCAGTATCTGCATCACAGCTGCCCACCTCCAGTATCAGTCTCACAGCTACTAAACACAACACATCTTTTTGCCCTTCCACTAACCCTCATCTCAGTATCTGCCCTGCAATTAGCCTTCACCCATGTATCTGTTCTACAACTGCCCCTCACCCTAGTATCTGTCTAGAACTACCCACATATTTACACTGGCCATCACAAATATGCCCTAAACTAGTACCTAACATATAACCACTCACAATCAATATCAGTCCCAAAAGTATAACATATAAAAGTATTTGCTCCCACAAAGACCTACAACCCAGTAATTGACACCTCAACCACCCACATCCTAGTATCTGTACATAAATACTACACATTCCAGTATCTACCCTGCAAGTACTCCTCACCCCTGTATCTTCAAGGCAACTGCTCCACACCCTGGTATCAACCTCACAACTACTCCATGCATCAGCATCTGCTCTGGCTACTACCACCACTACACATTGCTTTCTGCCTACAATCATTCTCTAAGACTCTGTTAAACAACATTAGTTGAGTAGGAATGGATAGACATGATGGGCCAATGGCCTTTTTTCTACCGACAGATTCCATATTTCTACATTTCTATAACTCAATAATTGTTCCAAAACTATATAACCACCCCACACCACACTTCAGTATACAGTTATTCCAGTTAGCCAACCAGTACCCTAGTTTCTGCCCCCACAACAACCCTCAGTCCAGTATCTGCCTCCAGCTACTGTACTCCAGGGTCTGCCTCACAACTGCCAGCTCACTTTAGTATCTCTGTTTTAAAGCAGCAGTATTTGTTATTCAGCATGTAGTTTTTTTCAGCAGTATTGTTCTGGCAGAAATATCAACATTCCCATTATTATTTTTTTTTTTTGCATTTTCTTTCATTCCTGAACCAAAATAAGGGATTCTGAAGTTTTTAAAAAATCCTACTCCTGTGCCATGCCCACCATAAAAAAACATAAATATCTTGGAACAGTGCTGTGCTGTGTGGTTTACCCTTCAGAAACATGTGGCAGCACTGGTCCAGTGGTGTGAAGTGATGAGGGCTGAGAAGCCAGTGCCTTACCTCCTACCACACTGGCAACGTGAATTTGGGAATTGACATGGGTCGTTGGGGTCGGCTGGGATTGGAGAGGATTGAGCATCCAAGGGACAGCTCCTTTGTTCTCTCCTGTGGTACACAGGCATGTTTGCCCATTCTAATACTGCCACCAGGTGGTGGCCTGGTGGCAGTGCAGCACAAGCAGCAAGTAAAGGAGGGCACTGTGGGGAATATCAGATGGATGCACCTCTATGCATGAGCCTAACACTCTGCAGTGAGGGATGAAGAAAACATTGGACAAGGAACATCAGATGCTTAGTGAAGCCATGCCTGTCTGTCCCCAGGCCTGCACTGCCACCACTCGCTGTCAGTCCAACTTAGATTTCAGAAGTGGGGAGATGATGGCCCTCCCTCCTCAGGACCCACAACAAGTGGGAATTCCTGGAGAGAATCTGACTGCAGAGAGTACTGGGGGGAGCAGGAACCAGCTGGAGGAAGTGAGGACAGGGTTCAATTTTCACCCACAGATAAAGGAGGGTAAAATATATACATATAACAAAAAATGTGTGGGTAACATCCTATTACATCTACATTATGACTCTAATACATACATTCAACAAGTAACCTCAGGGGAAGCAATTTGAGAGAGGCTGCCATCTTTAATGGAATGAGTCAATAATTGCAAAATTAGCTATAAATGTGGTTTTAAAATAGCTGAGAAAACTAAAAAGATGAATATTAGGTTTCTGAGAAATACATTTTTGCTAAAAAAAACTATATCATGACATTTTTTGGATGACTAACAAATACTGCTAATTTAACTATGACACACCCATGACTGCCCCACATCTACCCCATACTACCCAGTTATTTTCCTCTCAAGACAGATATTGTGGTGACGGTTGTTCAGCAGGTACTGAGGTATGGGATGGCTGTGATCAGGTGCTGTGGCAAGTGGTACAGTAGCTGTGGCACAGATATTAAGACATGATCATGGTTGTGGGGCAGATACTGAAGTTTGACTGCAGTTTTGGCAGATATTGTTGTAGTAGTAAAATGTTTTGACAAGATAGGGAACGTTAGGCCAGATTTATTCTGTTTCCAAAGTTGTCCTGTTCTGGTTAAAATAATACAGTAGTACAGTAACCCAAAAAATAAATCCAGATAAAAGTATATAAACACACAAAAATGCCTTTGTCAAAACCGATTATTCAACAGCAAGAATATATCTTGAAACCAGATTGTTCAGATGAGAGCTTGACCAGTGATGTTATCAAAGCACAGCTTTACGGGATCTTGTCCTAGCACACCAAGACTGTGTGAAAAGTGAAGTAAATCACTGCACATGCCATGTCCAATGTGCCCAAACTTGGCATGGTCACTGTGCAATTTGCCAGTTCTTCACATGTTTTTTTAAACATACATTCCTCCCTCTCAATGTCACAAAGTGTACCCCAAATCATCCTCCACATATTTAATGTGTCAACATGACACAAAATAATTATATAGCTAATTCTTTTTTAACTACCAGGAGAAGTGAGAATAGCTCAGGAGGCACAGAAATTCAGAAGGCATGACTGGTAGAAAGGAACAGCTGATTGATATCTTGCTTCGCTTACCAATCAGTGCTTCCTTTCTATCAATCATGCCTCCTGAATTTCTATGCCTCCTTGGCTATTCACACTTGTTCTCCCAGTATACAGCCGACTGTACCTGGAAAACAGTGAAACACATGGATAGGAAACTCTGATCCATAGATGATACAGATGCTCAGAGGGAGGAGGTAGAGAGACCCCTTGACAGAGAGATGTAGGGGGGGGATGCAAGTAAAACTCAAGACAGGACCCTGAGAGGATGAACACTCAGTGTAACACAGACAGAGAACTATAGGGACAGAGGGAGCAGGAGACATTATACAAAAGACAGAGGGAGAGCGATGGTGAGGAAGCAGTACCACCTAGTAAAGAAAAATGAAATGACTTTTTTAAAAAACGTATACATTGTAAAAATGAAATGAAAATCTATTTAATTTTTTTTTGTATTTATAAAGAAGCCATTTTATAATAGCAACAATGTACTCCATGGGTGTGTGTCCTGTTGAGATGTGACTTCTTGTGTGTTGAATGCACTTGGCCTGCAGCCCATGCTTCAAGCACCCAAGGTGTGATGTATCCCAGCATGATACACACCCCTGTCATGCATTATTGCTTAAATCCAAAAACACTGGCATCAAAATAACAAATTAACATATAGAGAGTACAGTAAGTCGCAAAAGCGTAACAATTTTACCACTCACAAACACAACAGTCTGTAAGTTCAGCTGATGATGCATGTGCAAATGAAGCTAGCTTCACAATAGTCCTAGTCTTAGGTGTAATGTTGTTCCAAAATTTAAATATGTTGTACTGTATAGTAATTTCTTCATATTTTTTATGAATTTTGGGAGCTGGTGCTCTTCTGTGAACAATATCCTTTAAGGGATAATGATGTTCTTGTCCAATAGTATTGACTCTGATATTTTCCCTAATCAGGCCATGTTTTATTTTGTATACTAGTATTAGCCATTGTTTCCTTCATACTAATGCAAGGGTGTCCCACTTTAACTGCTGTAACATTACACAGTGATGGGTAGTGAAGTGACATCTTAACACAAATAGGGCAAGATTGTTGAGTTGCATATCTATACATCACATTACTAGATTTAAGAACAGGAAGAATTAATTGAGTAGCTAGTGTATTTTACATCTTATATGATAATAAATATGAAGATCTTCCTAAAGCCCCTATTCAATAATTCACTTTTCTAGTTAAATTGTTGATGTGAACATCAAAAGAAAGTGAACCGTCCAAGGTTACACCCAAGTACTTATACTGTTCAGTTACAACCAATGTCTGTCATTCTGCAGTTTAGATGCTTATTTCCTTGATACATTTACACTTAGTATATTTACTGTGGAAGGACATTACTTGAGTTTTTTTAGCACCCACTAATTAAGATTCACTAAACCAGTCTTGAAGAACTCCAAAACTGGTTTGGAGGTTAGCCTCTGTTTCCGAGTGGCTTTTTGCTGTTGCCAGAATAATGGTATTGTCTGCATACAACCTACTTGCTGTATTCTTTATAAAAGGTGGAAGATCATTAACATAAATTAGGAGCAACAGATCTCCTTCTAGTATGATTTACTTTCATTGTGGCACGGCCATTACAGATCCCATAACATGTGTTGGTGAAATCTGTAACAGCCATGTCAAAGCCTGGAATTAAATCTGGCCTACCCCAGCATTCCTGTTGTAAACTGTAATTAAAGCTACAGTACTTGTTTTCTGATTATCGGTATGTTTTATTTTGCCCTATCGGACAATACACTCGACCAGACAATTGTCTCCTAAATTAGAGCTCATTACAAATCTAGTTTCAAAATTCAATGTTTTGGCTGTAAATATTATATCTAATACATTACCGTGGCTATGGATAGATCCTTTCCTAGTTGGTGATTCTATTAACTGTTTCACATTCAAAATCTGAAAACTCATTTCAAGCCTTAGTTTCCTAGGGTTTCCCAGGCAGCATTAAAGTCACCTATTAAAATTATTTCTTTGATGTATACAATGATATTATTTGAGCTAATATATCAAAATTTTGCATTGGAGTTTTAGGTAGAGAACATATTACTCCATTTATTAATTTCAGGGACCAAATTGTTTCCTAACACACATTCATCTCAAGCAATTTCACAAGAAAAATCAACCTATGTGTAACCCAGTTTGGGGTTTATGTATAACAATACTTCTCCCATGAGTTTACCGTTGTCTTTTATGAAGCTAATAAAATATTCTGGTTGGATCTCACTGTCACACTTAGTCTTTTTTGTTAATCAGGTTCCCATCAGCCCAATTATTTCTATTTGTTTCTGATGAGCCTAGAGATGAAAGAAATCCATTCTTTGGTTAAGCTTCTGGCATTATCGTGGATTACTTTTATTCCTGATTTAATCTCTTTAGTAACACTGGAATTTGTTTTCACATTTCCATATTATAAAATGGTTATCTTGGTGGGGGTTACATTTAGGGACATTAAACTTTTTTTTTAATTAATTAATTATGAACATACAAAATGAACCAGCAGAAGAAGACCACTTGGTCTATCATGTCTGCTCAATAAATGATGGAAGGTCCTGACTTTACAACTTACGCGAGTGACCCTGCCCCATCCATCCTTTCCTCACCCTCTTCTCCCTATCTTTAGTTCCAAGGGTTCAGTTTGTGTTTGTCCCTGGCCCACTTGAATGCTCCCACCATCTTTGATGATACCACCTCTTCTGGCAGCTCATTCCAGGCAGTCACCACTCTCTCCATATAGAAATGCTTCCTTACATCCCTTCTGGATCTCCCCCCATCAATTTTAGGCTATACCCCCATGTGTTGCTGTTGTCACTCATTTTAAAGAGATTCTCCATTTTCACTCTGTTAATTCTGTTCATGTACTTAAATTTATTTTTGTTATTGGGCATTAATAGGTCTACTATTGGGTCCAGGCCAAAATATGGCTTCCAAATATTAGTGAAGAAGTTCCATCTGGAATGAGAACATTTCAGAATTTTGAAGCTAGTAAAGAAACCCATAAACTACAGATTTTTGTTTGTTGATCTCTATTTCATAATTTAAACATGTTACCTCATTTTATGCTGGGCAATGTGATATTGTTCTCTTTTTTTTTTTGTTTTCAAATATGACTTTGTATTTTGACTCATAAAAGTGTATTATTTTTGTACATTATTTTAATACTGTATTTTTAATCCTTGTAACCAAGTGTTGTTTCTTTTTCTGTACCCCCCTGTTGCTCAGATCGCACCTGGAAAAGAGTCTTGGCTCAGTGTGCCTTTCCCGGGTACCACATTTTATATAAATAAATTAATAAAATTGCTCAACAGCTGTCTTCCTGTTTCTATTCCTCTACTAGTGTAATTTAGTTGGATTCCAATTATTAATAATTGTCTTATGCAACCAATGATTCCGAGTAACCTAATGGCTGTAAGGGCACAATTTCCAAGATATAGAATATTCATTTATTTCCGGAACTCTCAATAAAATAAAATGCTTATATATAACTTCAAATAAATCAATATAACAATCAATAATACAACATAGGCTAAAGCAATGTCCAATACTTCTAACTAGGCTAGAGCAATCAATCAATCAATCAGTCTTTATTTAGCCAGGTGAAACTCCATTGAGCAAGCTCATTTTCAAGGAGGGCCTGGTAGGTACAGAATAAATAATATAGTAACACAATAGAACATATAGCACAAATGGGCATAGTAATACAATACATAGCAATAAAAATAAGGTACAAGGATAATCAATGAGGCCCCATCATAAGATGAAGCCTCATCCCAGTAAACAGTAAAGCAGAGAGGTTGAAGCAAGTCAGCACCAATGTGCCGAACCAGTAATTTTAGACACTGATAGCTCTAGTAGAGCATGGTTAATGCAAGTGACAGTGCAAGCTGGGGGCTCAGCAGCAAGTAGAAAGCAAGGATGAATCCAGGAACATGGCTTAGGATAATTCTAACGAGAGAATAGAAAGTGTAGAGGGTTGATTATAAGAATAGCAATGTATGGCTACAGTTTAGTGACAGGGAGGGCATTGACAAGGCTCTAAGAAGTATCTCGAATAAAGTGGCTTAAATTCTGCAAAACCAATAGGATGCACCAATTTTATGGATTTCTGGATGTTGTTCTAAAGCTGGGGCAGCACATAGCTGAAGGAGGCTCTGCCAAAAGGGAAAAGACCTTAAACATAGCTAGTGAGATGTATGAATGGCTTCTCAAGGCATAGTTTCATAAGGTGCAGGAGGGCAGACAGTCAGAAATGTAGGAGGGTAGCATCTTGGATATAGATCTATAGGTCCATAGTATAGCATTCCTTTGCCTCCTGAACATACAGTAAGTGAGGTCCATCCTACTGTGGAATAGAGTACACAGTGATGGGTATTATATGCTGCACCTGAGATGAAATGTAAGGCCCTATGACAAAGGGTGTCAAGCTTAGATAGGGCAGTTTTTGGGACTTTGCCATACAGGAAGTCTGCATAGTCCAAGATAGCTAGGAACATGGTTTGTACTAAGCTTTTTCTGGCCTCCTCGGTAAGCAGATGCTTGATTCTAAAAAAAAGTCCAAGCCTCTAAGTTTTTTTGAGAGCTCACCTATATGATCAGCAAAAGAATGTCTACTGTTAATCCACATACCTAGGTACTTGAACTTGGTCACATAGTCAAATGATTCACCAAGCAGGGTGGTGATAGTGGGAATATTGTCATGCTTAAGGGAGTTTATAGGCTTGGTCATTGTGGAAAACAGCATAGCCTTGGTCTTTTTGGCATTCAGTAGGAGCTTTTGACTCAGGAGGTTTTGTTGCAGAGTAAGGAAATCTGCTTGCAGGTCTGAGCAGGCACTTTCGGGAGTAGGCCTGGCAGTGTAAAGGACCGTGTCACCCGCAAAGAGATGTACACTAGAAAGTTTGATTCCATGGTCAATGTTGTTAATATAAAGTGAGAAAAGTAAGGGCCCCAAGATGGAGCCTTGAGGTACGCCTTTGCTAATCTGTTTTAGAGTGGTGAGATCTCCTACTGCTTTTACTTGCTGCATATGCTCTGCCAGGTAGCATGAGAACCATTTTAGGGAAGGTGCATCCAGACCAATGTCGTGGAGAGTAACTAAGAGCAATGCATGGTCGATGGTATCGAAGGCCTTGCTTAAGTTGAGGAATACTGCGCATACATGATTCTTTAAGTCAAGGGCTCTCTGCCAGTCATTTGTGACTTTAGTCAGAGCTGTGATTGTGCTATGGCAAGGCCTAAAGCCTGATTGCACAGGGTTTAACAGATTTGAGGCATGAATGTAGTTTCTAAGTTGGCAGTTCACTAATTTCTCCAGCAGTTTAGATAGGGTGGAGAGTAAGGATATTGGCCTGTAGTTATTTGAGTCTCTGGGGTCTCCTGATTTGAAGGTGGTAAAACTTGGGCAGTCTTCCACACAGAAGGGAGTTTACCAAAGCTGAGGGACATATTAAAGAGGTGCGTTAATGGAGCTGCCAGCATTTGGTGACCAAGCTTTAGGAAAAAAGGGACAATGAGGTCCACTCCTGCACTTTTTGTGGTATCCAGATGAAGGAGCATGTCATCCACTTCCTTGTAAGTTACTGGTTGGAAGGAGAAACCCGTGACAGGAGTACTGTGGACAGGGGGAGGGCTTGCTGATCCTTGTGATAAGAACTGGGTAAGTAGGTTATTTGCAGGAGAAATGTCAAAGGCCATACATGTGATAATAAAATGATAATTAAAGCAGTCAAGGATATCTGCCTTCTCAGTAATGAGGGATATCTCGTATAAGATCTTGGTAGGGAGAGAACCAACCTGACGAAGCATGTCCTTGAATATCTCTAAGGGTTTGCCAGAATTTGGCTGGGACCTTGGTGGTGGAGTCCAGAGTTGACTGGAAGTAGTTAGCCTTAATGTTTCTGACAAGCTTTGTGCAGCGGTTTCTGGCTGCCCTAAAATCAACCCAATCTGACTGAAGCTTTGTTTTACACGATTTCTTCCAGAGCTTGTCCCTGTTGAGTAAAACTGGCTTCAGTTGACATGTAAACCAAGGGAGAGTCCTTTTCTTGGTACGTGCTTCAATCAAGGGGGCATGTCTGTCAATAGCTCCACAGACAATAGTATGGAAGGTCTTGTATGCTGTCTCTACTGTCTTGGCTAGGTGGAAGTCCTGCCATGGCAAGGAGGTTTATAAGTCCAAAAGGAAGGCATGTGGCATTAAAGTATGTAAACATCTCCTGACTGTGAACCTGAAATTAGAAATAGGCTTGGAAGCAGCTCTTATGCAAGCAATAAAGCAGTGGTCGCTGAAATCAGTGAAGAAGACTCCAGAATGAGAGAAGAGGTGTGACTTGTTTACTAGAATAATGTCTAGCAGGGAGCTTTTATGCAATGTTTAGTACTTCTAACTACTGATGAATTATGCTTTTTAATGAATTCATTAAAATAAACAATTAATCACAACTAGGTCCTAAATAAACCTGCATTCCTTCACTTCTTTAAAACTACTAATATACTAATCATATAATTAACTGCAGTAAAAATGAATAAAATATACCCTAAAGGACTTCTTAAGTTAGTACCTTAGATCTTGTTTATTGTACTAGGGAGCTTTAATTAAAATCTAACCATAAAACGTAAGGTATTATTCTAACTCTGATGACTATCATTGTATCTCCTAACATCTTATAAACATAGATCAAGAACAGTTATCAAAAGGTTGTTAAATGCATACAGATGCAAATAGCATTATTGGACTAATAATACAATAAAATGCACCAAAACTTACTAATCAAAATATGTTAAACTAAAAATACTACTTTAAATAATCTAAAGCTAAAAGAAAACACAAATACAAAAAATCATGATAATAATATATGCCTGGTACCACAATATTATTGGCACCACTGCTCTCTCTGGTGGGCCCCACCAGACTTATAGGGTGCAAGTAGACTAAGTAGTAAATTATCCAGACCTTGCTGTTAGAAGTAGAAGCAGATGACCAAACTGTCTGCTAAACAAGGTGGTACTGTATGTGGTAGTTGTGGGTCAGATACTGGATTATGGGGACGGCATTGTACATATCTGTGTCACACATACCCAATGTCTACCCCACAATAGACTTAGGGTGGGATATTCAAAGCAGTTGCGCAGTGCACAACTGAGATGCACCTGCTCAAGTGCAGAAGAGAGCCAATGAGTGATATTTAGTGGGAGCAGATGTGCAGCCCAAATTGCAGTGAGCCAATGTGCAACCCTAATGAATGCATGTGCAAGTGCAGGGGGCGTAGCCATGAATAAGCGGTGCAGTGCAATATTCAACAGCAAGCCAGTGGTGCAAGCGTGGAGCAACAGGGGCATGCATGGAGCAAACTTGAGCCCATAAAAAGACGGAGCATGCAAGGGATGGAGGCCTGCACCACAGGGGAGCAGGGGAGAGAGACAGACAGAAAGAGACAGAGAGGGAGCCAGTGGCCAGGCAGGACAGCAGCAGGGGTGCAAGACAGGCACAGAGGCAGGAAGTGCAACAGGCTGTGGGACAGGGCGTGTGACCCTGAAAATGCTTGTGTGTGAGTGAGCATCCCAGTGTGTGTGTGTGTGTGTGTGTGTGAGAGAGACATCTGTGGGGGCAGCAATAGCAGCGTGAACCTGTGAGCCCGGACATCAGAGTGGCAGTGGGAGTACCCAGACAGGTGGGAGGTGGAGGTCACAGCCAACAGGCCACCAGCAGGGAACCTCAACACAGGTGTGTGCCCAGTGCAGGGGCATACGCAGCAGCACACAGCCGGGGGCACCTGCGGAGACAGCCGCCCGGTGGGGCAGGACAGGCCAGGACTTGGCCAGTGCAATCTTCCAGATGGAGGCAGTAATGAGGGGTGTGAGGAGGCAAGAGGCACAGCGGCACTGCCGAGGAAGGGCCTGGCAGCAGTATGCCCAGAACAGGTGGTACCATGCCAGCACCACCTTTGAACAGTACAGTAACACTGAGATTGCGGGCCGGTATTACCTGAACCGGGCAATTCTGAGGCAGCTCTGTGAGCTGCACAGTGATGAGATGCAGGCATCCACAAGACAGAGCCACGCCCTGTCGGTGGAGACCAAGGTCACGGCTGTCATGTGCCTGCTCACCATGGGCACCTTCCAGAGACCAACAGAGGACACTACAGGCATAACCCAGTTAGCCGCATCATGGCTCCTCGCACAATTCCTCAACGCACTGCTGCCACATGCTGTGGAATACATCCATTTCCCCAGCACACAGGCAGAGCATACAGCGAACGTGCAAGAGTTCCACGGGGTGACACTTATGCCTGGCATGCTAGGGGCCATTGACTGCACCCACATAGACATCCGCACACCACCTGGGCCTGAGGGGGTGGCCTACATCAACAGGAAGGGCTACTCCAGTGTCAACTGCCAGGTGGTGTGCGATGCCAGGGGGTGCATAATCAGTGTTTGTACCATACATCCTGGTGGAACACATGATGCCTTCATCTGGCACCAGTCAGCACTGTGCCACAAGTTTGAGAGTGGGGACATCCCCATTGGCCACCTAGTAGGTGAGCATGCAGCAGGAATGGGCATCCTGGCACAACTGGGCAGGGTGTGGGGGGATGCTGGGCTGGGGGCATCAGAGGGTTTGGCTGGGTAGGCAGGGGGGCAGCCACACAGACCACCATGCTAACCACACATGTCTCCACACAGGTGACAGCAGATACCCACTCAGGTCCTGGCAGCTTACCCCATACCGGTGCCCGTTGATCCCAGTGCAGGAGTGATACAATGAGGCACACGCCAGCACACAGAATATCATCAAGTGTGTGTTTGGGCTGCTGAAGGCATGGTTCCATTGCCTGGACAGGTCTGGTGGTGCCCTACAGTACAGTCCCTAGAAGGCCTGAGGCCTATTCCTGGCCTTCTGTATGCTGCACAACATGGCCACTGACCGTGGGATAGCTGTTGAGGTCGAAGAGGGGAACAGCAGTGGGGAAGATGCGGATGCCAGGCCAGGCGGCAGTGGGCAGCCCCCTCCAGGTGACAGGAAGCCCGGCTGAACAGGATGGCCCAGCAGCACCGGGACACAATTGCAGAGGAGCACTATGGTGCAAGCAGATATGTGAACATGACCACATACATATCCCAGGGCCCATGGCACAGTACACAGGCATGCAAGGCTGGGCCCGATGACAGACATGGCTGGAGAGTAGCGGGGATGGGAATGGGACTGGACCCCGTGTAAGCACCCTGTACAGCATTGTAGACCCCACCCACACACCCACACACACCCTCACATGCACAGGGGCGCCAACACGCGCACACCCAGAGGCCACCAATGGGCATGTGTCAGACATTGTACACCAATGCACAGTAGCAGCCAGTGTTTTATTGGCGTCATCAGGCACATGGCACAGCAGCCAAGTGGGTGTGCACAAGGTGGGTGTGTGGCGTGGACCATGGATGACATGTCCCTTGAATGCTCATGCACACACCACACCAATGTGCGCACAGGGCTGCGGCAGACAGTGGACAGGGATGGTGGTGGATCAGGACCATCGCGTGGTCTCACAGCCATTGCGGACATGTGGACGGCCCCACTGAGACCACCAGCAGTCACAGGCTGTGTGATGGCCACAGGGGGTGTCACTGATGGTCCCCCAGGTGTGTCACTGTGGGAATGCGACCGGTCCCTCACAAGTGTCTGCAGGCTCCCAAACAGGCCAGCTCCAGGTGTGCCTGGAATGCCCACAGCGGATCCCAGCATCGACACTGATGGGGTCACACGACGCTGGGACCGAGGGGTGGAGATTGCTCTCCGTGGGGTCTGTGTTGGATGGCCATGCACTTGGGTGGCCAGTGGTGCCAGGCTGGCCGTGACCGCAGTAGTAAGCCAATCCAGGGCAGCAGTCGTGTCCTTCCACATGCGTGTAGTCTCTGCCAGGAGCTGCTCATAGTCCAGGTCACACATCCCTGTGGACTGGCGCAGATCTGTGTGGAGTGCATGCACCCCTGCCACAACCAGCATCTGTTGCTCCACAGAAGCCCGTAGCAGACGGGTGTGCTCGGTCAAGGGTTCGGCGCCCTAGGGGACATGGGCATTGCGCAGACCCACAGTCATTGCATGACCCCGCAGCACAGCCCCCCGCACTGGTGGGGGCTGCACAGCGGGGCCCCCTTGAGGCTGATTAGTCTGTGGTGCAACATCAACGGCCACTGCACCTGGCCCCCCCTAAGCCCCGTCCTGCTGCTGCTGCTGCCCCTCCAGCCACTGTGCATGTAATGGCACTGGGGCAGCTGCACCACCACCACCGCCACCCCCTTCTTTGGACTGCACCACACCATTGGTGCCCACAGTCTCACCGGGCGTTGCAGCTGGTGGGCAGACTACCACCACCAGGGCACCATCTGCGCTGCTGTGTTGGGTGTGTGGTATGGGTGCCTTCCCCGATTGGCAACACCACTGTCCAGGATAACAGTCATGTTGTCATTGGTCCCGGACCCCGCCTCGATCTGTGTCTCAGCATACTGGATGCCATGGCTGGCATCTTGCTGAAACACAGCCAGGGCCTCATCCGCAACCATGCCACAGACATCCGGTCGGACAGTGGGTATGGGCTGACTGCGGTCCAGACCCTGGACACCAGTGGAGGTGGATGGACGGTCCTCTGGGTCCTGGACCGCCCCCAAGGTGGACACCCCCACCCCTGCTGCTGCATGCAGGTGCTCTGGAGCTGTAAAGGAACACAGACGCGTTAGTGCCGCCGGCACACACCCCTGCCCTTAGGCCCCCCTTCCCACCCAGCTCCCCCAGGTGTTGCTGTACCTACCGTGCAGTGATGGGCCTCCGCCTGAATCCTCCTCTGGGCACACCCTCGATGGTGCTGTGCTGCATGGATGCCACCACCAGCTCCTCCTGTGGCATCAGCTGAGGCACATCAGGCTGTCCACCACCTGTGGCAGCATGTGTGGCCCAGATGGCATCCACCTTATCCTTAATCCTCCTCCGGTCTGTGCCTTCCTTCTTTTTGCACTCTTGTGCTGTCCTCTGATGGCTGCCCTGCTGGTTCACAGCTCTGGCCATTCCCTCCCATGCAGTTGCCCTGGCCTGTGAGGTGCCTGTTGAGCCACTCAGGAGGGGCTCCTGGTCCAGGTAGGTGTCAAACAAGGCATTGCTCTCTGCCCTTGTGAAGTTGGGCCTGCGCTTCCATGCAGGCCCTTGCTCCTCAACCTCCTCATGTTCCGACATGCTTATTCCTGTGGGTATGAACATGTGGTCAGTGATGGCTGCAATACACAATGCCCTCCCAATCCACTGTCATGACAGTCCCACCTTACCTCTGAAGGATGAAATACCAGTCTGGTGCCTGTGCAGTCCCATGGCGCCTTTATAGCACATCACATGCAAATGAGGGGATGCGCAACTGCAATGAGATGCAAATGCCTCCGCTGTACAGCTGATATGCTGATCAGCCCATCTGCATATTCCAGCTGAATATCGTGAAGTTGCATATGGTGCATTGGTGATGCGCTTGCACAAGCCATGGTGCAACTGTATGACATGCACAGCAGGCCTGGCAGTGCACATGCACGCACTGATGTCATGTACGTCGATGGCGCATCCTACGTACAGTGCACCATATGTGGTACAGCTCTCTGCCACTATTGAGAATGTGGCGTTCGTGTGCTGTAGGCCTTATGGCACCCGTGCACCACTGGCACATGGACCGTGGGGCACACTTACCCCTACTGCGCACCATGCAAGGCGTGCCCTATCGCGCTGTCGCGCATGGTGCATGTGCCGACCTATGACCCCATGAGTGACCTTTGACCCTCTGGGAGCCTGCGGCACATGCCAATGCTGCCTCAGCTGTATTGTGCATTACTGGGGCATGCACGATTGGGGATGGCAGTGCATCACCAAGCGAGTCGCGCACCCACAGCATGTGTGGCTTGTGCACTACCGGGCACCATTTTGGATTCCCATTGCAGAATTGAGCATGCCATGCTGGAGCATTGCAAGGGCACCAAACTGGAGCCAGGTTGAACTCTTGAACCTGGTGACACTGGTGGAGCCACATGTGGGTTCTCTGTATGGCCAGGTGTGCCTGGACTGGCCTCGCACACAGGTGTGGCAGGAGGTGGCTGAGAGGTTGGAGGAGGCCACTGGGGCTCAATGAAGTGGGAAGCAGTGCCACCACCGATATGGTTACCTGCAGATGAGGGACCCTGACAGGCTGAGATCACTGCTGGCACACGTCCAGAGGGGCGCCGTGACACATCCAAGTGAGTGCACTATGTCCATGTCTGAGCCAGGCCAGTGTTCTGTGGTGGCCAGCAGGGCATCACACCATGCTGCGGGGGGAGCTAAGACTGCACACTCTGCTGGCTATGGCAGTGCACCATGGGTGTGCTGTGCCACCGCACCACCACTGCACAGGGCCAGGGATATACTGTGCTGGAGGGGGGTGGGGCACATTGGGTGTTGCCAGGTACTGATGTGTCCTTCTCACTGTCTCCCTACAAGGCCCTGAGGATAGGTGATGAGCCAGGATGGTAGGTGCTGCTGGTGGATGTAGGCAGGCCAACATTGGGGCACAGGCACAGATTACAGGACGTATGGGTAGTGCCGCCGTACAGGAGCCCATTGCGCCGCAGCAAGCAGGTAGGCACTCTAGCAGGGTTTGTTGTTGTGCAGCATGGGGATGGGCCACAGGCCCCTGTGCTTATGGCCATTACAGCTGTGCAACGCTGGCGGTGTCCATTGCACCATGCCGTGGCTATCGCACATGTGTGTGGCTGCTGCAGGTGGGCTGTGGGTGCACCCAGGTTCCAGCCATATGTCACTGCCATCCCGCTGACTAGCCCTGTTGCCTGGCCACCATGGTTGTGGTGTGCTGCACGTGGGTGGTGTTGGTGTGCAGTGCTGTGTGTGGCTGTGGATGGTCGGGATGGCAGCTCGTGTGGGCACACACACTGCAGGTGGCTGTGTGCTGTCTCAAGGGCACATATCACTGCTGTCCGCTGAGCACGGTGGGTGGGCTACGGTCGTATGGACATGCACTCATACCATGTCCCCTCCTTTGTCCTAGGTGTCCGATGGGATGATGTGAACACCAGTCTCCTTCAATGGATACTGCAGGTCACCACGGCCATGCTACAGGTGGTGTGGCTTCTTTGACAGGCCCTGTGCAGGCCACAGAGGAGACAGAGCACCAGGTGGTGGTAGGGTGTGGACGCCTGTGGGGCCCGTTGGCCTGCACCCCCTTTCCTTCCCTTCCCTTCCCTGACTCCCCCTCTCTCTCCCTCCCTTGTACCCTCACCCAGCCATGTCCTCTGTCCCACTGCCTCCCTTCCCCGGCCTACTATCTTGTTTGTGGCCTCCCCATTCCCTGCTCCCTGTTCCTGTATATCTGCAAATAGTTTTTGTTGATATGTTTTAATACACATTTCTAATGTTAGCCATCTGTGTCTGTGTTTGTGTCTGCTTTACAGCTGGCATGTGGGAGCCATGCTGCAGTGGTGTGCATGGTAACCGAGTGGTACATCTGGGGTTGACTGGGGTATGTGCCTGGTGGTCTGTGCCCAGTGGCGGGTGAGCATGCCATGGGGCATACATGTGCACTCTGTTCATGTTGTGTGGCTTGTGTGTTGTGTGCTGTTGGCATGTGTGTTGCCAGCTATGGGCCAGGTGGCATGTCCTGTGCCTTCCTGTGGGTGTTGCTCGTGGCTGTTTGCCAGTGGACATTGGTGCCACACTGCCTCTGTGCACCACTGTGGTGTGCATGGTCGGAGGCCTGCAGACGTGCCCCTGCCATGCCTCCCCCCTGTCATCCTCCGCACCCTGGTGGTGGTCTTTCCTGCTCTGGTGGCATGCTCCCTGCTGTGTCTGTTGTCTTGTGTCCTGGCCCATGCACCTCTAACCCTTGCGCAGCCCTGGTTGTTCTATGGCATTTGCTGGCTTGCTCCCTGGCGCAGTCCTGGTTGCACTATGGTGCATCCCTGTGATATTCAGCCATGTTGTGCTGGCTCATGCCATCATGTGCAATATCGCATTCGGTGCACACTGGCAGTGTACTTTTGCTGCGCGGCTACTGCGCCTGCCTCGGGAGCATTTCTGAATATCCCACACTTACTCTTTATTACCAGTCAGGAGCAACATTCAGCCCCAGTATATGAGCCACAAGAAAGCAAAGCTCCATAGCTTTCCTACATCTATATCCTTGTGGCAGCTTGGGGCAGATACAGTACCATTGTGTGTTGGTGGCCACGGGGCAGATAATGTGTTATGGGGTATTTGAGGCCAGATACTGGGGTATGTGATTATCGAATAGCTACTGATCCTTGAGGTACTTTTGGGTAGATACTGTAATGGGGTAGAAACTGGAGTAGTGGAGAGATGAGAAGCAGAAACTGGGGTATGGGAGGTTGTGAGGGAAATACTATGGTGTGGGATATAATGGATAGTTGTGAGATGAATCCTTGGGTGCTGATTAGCTGTGAAACAGACTCTGAGGTACTGAGGTTATGGGGCAGATATGTGCATATGGGGTAGTAAGGGGCAGAGACCATAGTATGTGATAGTTGGATAGATACTAGGTATGTGGTAATGGTGTGATGATACTAAATTAAGTGGTAGTTTTGGGACAGATGGGTTATCGAATGGTTGAGCAGCAGATATTAGGGTATGGGAGGTTGTTGTGCAATTTTAGGACAATACCACACAATGGCTGGTTGAGGGCTATACAGAGGTGCACAAGTGGTTGTTGGACAGATACTGTGAAAAGGGTAATTGTGGGTTAGTGACTAGGATATTGGGTCCCATTCATGAAGGTGCATGAGATATGTGTGAATCTGATACAAAGAGGCCTAGGCAGCTATGCAGTGTGCAGAGCTGGGAGACTACGCGGCATGTACAAAAATGCGCACAAGATGTGGAGAGGGCATGGGCGTGGACAAGCATGGTGCACAGCTGTGCACAGGGGTGGGCCACAGTCCATGCAGGAACCAAACTCTGCCCCTTGACCCCACCATAAAAGGAGGTGCGGAACAGCTATGCAGACATAGGAAGACAAGGCATGCAGGAACTCAGACCCACATAGTAGGGGAAAGATGGCCTGAGCCTGGTCCAGCCCTGCCTGCAGAGGCTGCACCAGGTGTCAGGCAGGCAGAAGGGGGCAGGTGCCAGCGCCCATGGTTGGAAAACTTCAACGGGGCACAGGTGGCAGTACTGGTCAGTGACATATGGCAACATTATGATGTGCTGTATGGACACAAAGCCCTATCCTGCCCTGCTGAGACCAAGGTCAGGACATGGCTCAACATACATGTGGCTGTCAACACCGCAGGACTGAGGCTGACATGCTAGCCACCATCAAGCACAAGCGGCAGGACCTCCAGTCCCAGGTGAAGAAAAAGATGAGCCATGCACACCAGTCCCAGGCTGCCACTGGATGCACCCCACCCCCAGAACCACTGCTGACACCCATTGAGAAGATGGTGGGCAACACCATCAGTGCTATAGTGAGCCGGATGGCATCAACAGCATGCCAGGTGAGTGTAGTGGCAGTAGACAGTGGGATGACCATGGCATTGTGATGACACTGTGTATACTGATATTATCCCTTCCACCCACAGTGCATGATGAAGATAACACTGGAGAAGGACCCTCAGGCCACAGCACCACGGACCAACATGGGCGGACACCAGGAACTGCAGGTGCTGGCATGGCATGAAGACACAACACACCACGGACACACACACACATATCACAATGACTAATGGCATACACCCACCTGTCCAACAGGTGACACACAGATGGATACCCCACCAGATGTGGGAGCAGCACCACACCATGCAAAGGACACAGAGCGGGACAGGACCTAAGAGACACTGCTGGGTGCAAACATGGGGACACGGGGGACACCCCTGAGGACCTAGGCATACACCCAGCAACACCACTGGACAGCCAGCCAATGGAGACTACAGTGGCCAATGATGACCAGGGCACACAGGCAATGCCCAGCGATGGCTGCAGTACTCCAGAGCTGTACAGCACAAGTGCCGCAACAGTGATGGTCATGGAGTCACAAGGCACACCACTGCAGTCCCTGGACATGCAACCTGGAACATCTGCTGGCTCCCCCACCTGTGAGATGGCCAAGCTGGACAATGACAAGCAGCCTCCTGTCAACAAACTACCCAGATCTCTGTCGGCTGGAATGGGAGAGACAGCAGACAACAAGGGACCACATATGCCCTGGAGTGTCTGATGGAGGCCATGTCCAGTGCAGCAAGGTTACAGCAGGAGCTGGACATGGAGCTGGCCACCGGAGTCCATGCAGAGGAGCAGATAGCAGGTGCACTTGAGGCCAGTGTGTGGCTGCAGGCAGGGTTAGTCTCCAAATTCACCGCCGGCATCTGTGCCCTTGAGAGATTTACTGACACATTCACAGCCATCACCGCATACCCGTGGGGGCAACAGGCACAGTTGCAATTGGTTGCAGCCACCGGCACAGGGGAGACACAGGCGACAACACAGCTACCCATGCCCATGGGCTCAGAGGTGCACAGCCTGGCACAAATGAAGAGGACCCACCCACTAGTTTTCCAGCAGGACGCGATGCCATGACTGCCCCATGGGTCTGTGCCACTCACAGCACAACCTGCAGCCACTGGCTGATGCAACCATCATTGGATGGGATGGGGCATGGGTAACACTGACTGTGCCCATGGAGTTCATGGTGCATGACCCCCATGTTCATGGACACCCACTACAAGCACAGTAACACAGCACACTGACATCTGGAACCACCATACACACACATACAGCAGACACACATGACCGCAGGGATAGCACCACTCCTCAGGCACCGCATACAGCACAGCACCATGCACAGTCCTCACAAGTGTAAGATGGTGCTCCAGACACACACACACACACACACCCTGCATGGCCTCAGCAAGGTGCCCCCAATTCAGAGTGGTACAACAGACAGCCATGGCCACAGCAAGGGTACTGTCCATGTGGACAGCATGGCAGCCAAGCTGTACCATTGCATGTGTGCCCATCTGTTCACAGCGTATTCTGAGCCAACATGGTGCTGCATGACATACGGGCAGTGATGTGACAGCAGGGGTGCCACACAGTGAATGCCACCATGGTGACACCAATGGGCAGACATGCACGGGCGACATGACACATGTGCCGCTAATACCCACCAGCCATGGGACACACACATCTCTGGAAACAGGAGTGCTCAGCTGCATAGCATTATCACTATACTCCTGGCAGTGCAGCCTACTGTCTGAATGTGCCATGTGCCACATGGTGCTGGACTGCACATGCGGCAACGCATTCAGGCAGTGGCTCATCACAGTGTCACCTCTGGTCCATGGGAACACGTTGGCTTTGCACTGCTCGATTGTCCTGCCATCTGCCCTGTAGTCCGTGGGGTGGCGGTTGTGGGTCATCAGGGGGCTTTAACAGCTGGTGTCACTCACACATGTTGTGCAGCATGGCACATGTGATGAAGACTCTGCAAACCTTCCCAGGTGGTAGCATCATCGTCCCACGCATGTGGTCCAGGCAGTGGAACCGCATCTTAAGGAGGCCAATGGTGCATTCCTTGCTGTTCCTGGCCCTTGCATGGGCATGGTTGAAGGCATCTTCTGCTGGGTGCTGTGGTGCCAGGTAGGGGGTCAAGAGGTATGTCTGCAGGGGATAGCCACTGTCACCTGTGGAGGAATACATGTGCAGCAGCAGTATGGACATGGTACACACAGGGCACACTGTAAACATGGCACATCATAGCTATACAAACCTAGTAGCCATCCTGAGCCCTCGCCCAGCAATGCAAGGTGACGTATAAGGGTGCTGTTGTTGAATATGTATGAGTCGTGGCATGATCCGGGGTACTCGGCATAGACGTTGGTCAATATGCACCTGGCATAGCACATGACATGGCAGTTCACACTGTGGTAGCCCCTGAAGTTCCTGTATGTGTCCTCATCCACCGGTGGTTCTAGGATCGATACATGGGTACAGTCATTTGCACCAACCGTGTTTGGCATTCCGAAGGCATTGTGGAAGCTCTGCACCACTGTCCATACCTCCCTTGGTGCCATGGGGAACCAGATGTGCCTGACCACACAACTCACCATGGCATCCATCACATTGTGCAGGGCCCGGGACACAGATAATTGGTTGACACCTGTGATGTCACCCATCACCCTCTGAAATGACCCTGTAGCATAGTACTGCAGGACACACATGACCGTAGTCACCACAGACAGGACCCATGACCTGCGTGTCAGTGGCCATATCTGGTCATCCACAAGGCCACAGATATATTGCAGCATGACTTGGGCCATGCAGTGTCGCTGGAGGCATTTGGCATCCCCCAGCAATTGTGCCTGCAGTCTGTCATAGAACGCATGTGTCTTTATAAGCGACATTGCAGACAGACTGGAAGGAAAAGTATGTCTCTTTGCAGATGACACAAAGATCTGCTACAGAGTTGATGCACAAGGTGGGGTGGAAAGGATGAGAATGGACTTAGCAAGGTTAGAGGAATGGTCAAATGTATGGCAGCTTAGATTCAATGCTAAGAAGTGCAAGGTAATGCACCTGGGAAACAAAACCCAGGGAAGAGTACACAATGGGGGTGAGATACTAACAACAAAATGGAAAGGGACCTGGGGTAGTCATATCAGATGACCTAAAGGTGGGCAAGCAATGTGAGAGGGCAGCAAGGAGGATTGGGGATACTGGGATGCATAGGAGAGGCATCACCAGTAGAAAACAGGAAGTTATTATCCCTCTGTACAGACAGCTGGTGAGACCCCATCTGGAGTACTGCGTGCAGTTCTGGAGACCCAATCTCCGCAAAGACATAGACAGGATGGAAGCTGTCCAGAGGAGGGCAACTAAAATGGTGCAGGGTCTGCACCAGAAGACATATGAAGAGAGAGACTTAAGGAGCTAATATGTATAGCCTCGAGGAAAGGAGGAGAAGGGGACATGATAGAAACTTTCAAGTACCTCAAGGAATCAACAAAGTCCAAGAGGGTAGCATCTTTCAAAAAGAGGTGCAAGAACAAGGGGCACAATTTGAAGATAATGGGGGTGGCTCAGAGGTAATTCAAGGAAGTATTTTTTCACAGAGAGGTTGTGGATGCATGGAACGGCCTTCCGGAGGAGGTTGTGGAGTCAAAACAGAGGCAGAGCAGCGAGTGGTCTCAAGGCTCTGAGCTGCACATTTGGTGACATCCAGCAGACCAGACCTGGGTTTGAATCCCACAGCTTCCACTTGCATACTGTGTGACCCTGAGCAAGTCACTTAACCTCATTGTGCTCCGAGGTCGCTCCTGTAAAAAAGCTTTCAGCTTAGTGTGCTATACCTGGTTAAACAACTAAAGAAAAAAAAAATACAGTGGTAGAATTCAAGCATGCATGGGACAGTCATAAGGCAATTCTAGGGGGTGGGGGTAGGAAGAAGTAGGCTGATGGTTAACTAGGATCTGCAGCTTATCCATTAGGTAGGGAAATGGGCAGACTGGGTGGGCCAAGCGGTCCTTATCTGCCGTCAAATTCTATGTTTCTATGTTTCATCAGCTGCGTCGTGCCTGACACTGCCTGTCTAACATGTCCTCAATCAGCAGGATGTTCAGCAATGCCCCAGGGTACATCCTGCATCACACAATGTTCCTCCGCTTGTAACTTCCTTTTCCTGTGGTACAATCCCTATCACGGGCAGTGTCACTCATGTTCACCATATGAGGACATATGCCCTTTAAGGGGTGGGGCACATCACGTGCAGTGGGCATGCCGTCTATGGGTCCATGCTGCTACCTGCACATGCCCGGACCCTACTCTGCAGTAGCAATGATGGCATGTGCAGCAGCTGGTTGGTCAGTAAAGGACCTGAAATGTGGCCTACCGAGGTGCGTCATACAGATGTCCACATTCACGTACCAGGATGCAATCCTGGTGGGAAACATCTGGGAGGTGGTGAAGAAACTATCAGTAAATCATTGTCCACCTATGTGTGTGCCCATCTGTTTGGCTGCCCTGCTGAGGTGTGCTGTTGTGCTGTGTGTTGCAGGCCATGCCGGGAGAACCACTACGGATGGTCCTTGTGAAGGTAGAACTGGGGGACGGTGTCCTTGGAGAGGTCATGGCCTATCGAAGGAGGAACATGCAATGGTCCCTGAACACACCGGACTACCTGACATTCAGGCACACCCAGCATGCCCTGGTACACAAGGACCTAAACGGGGACCTTTCTGCCATCTAGGAACCATCACAGGTGGGTGTTGAGCAGTGTGCATGCATGTGTGGGTGGGGTATTCCTGCATGTGTGCGTCCCACCCTGTCACTGACATGCAGACCCCTTTTCCTTATTCTCATTTCAGGGGTACAGAGGTCCTTTGTGACACATCATTCTGGTGGAGCATGACTACTCAACCACCCCCCCACTAGCCAATTATGAGATCTCAGACTCAGCCATTGATGACTAGCATGCCACACCCTCTCCATACCTGTTCTCCGTGTTGCCCTCCCTGTTCCTATTCCCATCCCCATCTGTCTGTGTTATGTACAGCTCATAAATAAATGCAGTTATATTTTTCCAGATCCTGTGTCACTGGCCCTGTTTCACATGGCTCCTGTCTGGGACGATGGTGCTTGGTATGCAGTTTGTGTGTGGCATGTGATGGCATTTGGCTGTGTGTGCATGCCACATCTACACACTGTGGTCTTCCTGCAACCAGTCGTGCTGTGCCAGCCCATTCATGTGGTGCTATATGCTGGTCATGGCTGTGTCCACTTGTACACCTTGTGTGCCATTCCTGTTCTGTATGGGGACCATTATGCAGGTGGGTCTCTCTGTGGTGCATGCTGTTGCTTCGTGGATCTGTCATGTGGCACTCCGGTACACAGCTTGCTGTTGGGCATGCACACACACTGCATGTGCTCACTGCACCTCTGTGTGTGTTGGGGGGGCCTGTGCCACTGCTATTGCCCTGTTGCAGACTGTGGGTGTTGTTGTACCCTATTCTATGGTACAGTTGCAGTGTCGGGCCACTGTACATGACTGCTGTGGCTTGCCATGGCGCGGATTGTTCTATGTTGTTGTGGGGGGGTTCTGCCACTGTGTCACCATTGGACTACTGGCCTGCTCCCTTGTTTGGTCCCTGGGCCATACCGCATGTGTTCTACATGTGACATGGGCCATACTGACGGCCGTCAGGCCAGTCATCCATGGTGTCACATCACGGTGTCACAGCCCTTGCTGTGCTCCCATTTGCTGTGGCTTTGTCCTTGTGCCACCAGGTCAGTTTGTCTGTGTTGTCCTGTTAATTACATTACTTTCTATGGGGGAGGCCACAGGGCTCTGGTGTCGTGTTTTGCCACTGCTACTGTTTGTGTCCAGTTTCCCTGTTCTTGGCTCACATTTCCCTGTCACATGCAGGGCTCCCTGCAGTTCCCTGTGGTTCTAAAGGCCACACCCTTGTGCTTCAGTCCCCACAGCTGCAGACAGGTGCTGGCCTTTGGCACCAGGAAAAGGCGTAGAAGTTGCACCTGCCTCGGTGTGGCATAGGCCGATGCCTGCGTACATCTGCAGCATTCCACCTTATGTTGCTTTGCACATGCAGCGCCATGCACTGTTCACCTCTGTAGACATTATCATACGCATGTGGATCTCACAACACTCGCATGCTCTTGGTCCATGTCTGCGTACATCTATATGCACCATTGGTGCATGCCACGTGTATCACCCATACGCGTCTACTGCATGTATCACTCTACGCACCCTGCATATACTACGTGTATAGTGCTTATGCACTTTTGTGAATAGTTCCCTTGGTGAGTTGAGACCAGATGCTGAGGTGTACAGTAGATATAGATGTAAAGAGATTTTGCAGAGCAAATTTTTGGGGGTTTGGATGGCTGTGAGTAGATACTGACATATGTGGTGGTTGAGGTGGCAGGTATTGGGGGATGGAGTAGTTGTGGGGTATGCTAGGTTTTATCATGGTAATGGTAGGATTATAACAATACTCAAATTGATAAAATTTTTAAGAAAGTTTAATGTGCAGTACAGAATAAAAACACAGTAATTTGTAGATCAGTAAGGCATATGCTCAGTGGATGGAAAATACTAAGGCCCCCATTTTCAAATGGTTTGCATGGCACAAACTGGATTTGTGTCATGTAAACCTGGAATAGAGTCAGCCATTGGGGGTGTGGCCATATTCAAAGGCCAGATATGCCCAGTGCACCTCTGACAGCACCATAGCACACAGTAGCACTGTGTGTCTATGCACATGAGGGATCCCTCATGCATAGGTGGTGCAGTGCAATCTACCAAAGTCTCAGAAGTGCTAAGCAGCCACTTGCTGTGGCACAGCTCAATGTTTCTGAAACCCTGCCCTTAATGGTACATGGACTGGGTGAGCCCCGTGCACTCTATCCATGCACCATTCAGGGCAGGGTTCCTGGTGGCCTAGTCATCCTTCCCTGAGCCCTAATCCCATGCAGCATATTAAAAAACATCCATGTTTCCATGGTAGTCTAGTGGCCCCACTTTCCTGATATGACCTGATCACTTTTCCGTCTGTGTAAATATTTTTTTTTTCCCCTGGTAGTCCGATGGTCCCGCTCCCTGCTTGTTCCCTGATCACCGTCCCAACCCATATAAATGAAATTCCTGGTAGTCTAGTGGTCCCCCCTACCTGAGCCCTGATCCCATTCAGCAAAAATATAATCCACACATCCCTGGTAGTCTTGTGGCACCACAACCCCCATCCCCTGCAAGAAGTGACCCAGCAACCCTCTCCCCCCAACCCAACCCTTACCTGCTACTGCCACAGTCCTCATCACACCGCCATGGCCAGCTGCCAACTGAACTGTCAGTGAGCATGTACAGTACATAGTATGTGCTCATTGGTCGACTGGCCAACCAATGAGTGCTTACTATGTACTGAACATGCTCATTGACAGTTCAGTTGGTGGCTGGCCATGGCAGTGAGGAGAGAGGGGTTAGCCACTAGACTACCCGAGAAGTGTGGATTAGAAAATGTGTATATATATATATATATATATACACACACACATATATATACATATATATATATATATATATATATACAGATGGAAATTGGGGAGACAGAAACCACTAGACTGCCAGTGAGATGAGGGTGTATTTTATTTTTACACAGATTGGGGATCAGGGAGGGGGAACCACTAGACTACTAGGGAGTGAGGGTTTTCTTTTACATTGACACAGATCGGGGATTGGGGGGACCACTGGACTACCAGGGAGAGAGGATTTTATTTTACTTTTACACAGATGGGGGATCGGGGATGGACCACTAGACTTCCAGGGAGTGAGTTTTTTTTTTTATTCATACACAGATTGGGGATCGGGGAAGGAGGACTCCTGGACTACCAGGGAGTGAGTTTTTTTTTTATTCATACATGGATTGGGCTTGGGGGGGGCCTGGCCCTGTGCACTTGGGCCAGTCACTCATATGCAGATGAGTCCATAATCTGCATGCAGAATGGCCCTTTAGCACCGTGCATGCCCAGTGGGCTAATTTGGATGTTTGGGCTGAATACTGCCTACAGGGGCCACAGCACTCACCAGTGTAAGTCATGCTTTACCCCAACAGGTGGTGTTCAGCCTCACCCTCTGGTAGTGCTGTGCCAACATGGTGACTGATTCCTGTGGGTCATGCTACCAGGGTCCAATATTCAAACAGACAGCATGGGCAGTTTGGATGGTGCTATCTGTTTGAATGCGGTACCAGGTCAGGCCCTATTTTGGTGCGTAGTGCACCTGTTTGCCCTCGCAGCTGGATGGCTCAGAATATGGGGCCCTAAGTGGTATATATTCTGTAAGTTTTTCATTTAAGCAATAAGGCATGACAGAGTGTGTGCTGAGGTAAGATATTGGCACACATCTGATGTATTGTGAGGAACGAGGCATCACTGAGTGCCTTCAACCACCTGAGAAGTGCCATTTTTATGATGAAATTATGCTTATTTGTTTATAACTTAGTGACAACACAGTTTGGGCCTGATGAAGTGGCATGACCAGGAAACAGGACAGCCTAGCCCTCTTATAAGTGTGAAGCAAGAATAAAAGTACAATAAGTGAAAAAATTTTTTGGAGTCAGTGGACTTCATCCAAACATTTTTACTGTTTATGGAATTGTTGATTGGTGGATGACCCATGATATATTTTGAACTTTCTGTAACTTTTGATGGCAACCTGAACCATACGTTGACTTTCTGTATGTTGATTAGGGAATTGACAATTTTGTTTTGGTTCAGTGGTCCAGTTATTTAACCCTGCAGGATTTGAATAAACACAAACACTATACAGTTTTCCACAGTGCACACTACACTCCCACTTTCAGCTATCCATATTGATCATGAGTACTGCTACAGGTCTAGGACCTAGTTCTACATATATATCCTTTCAGGAAATACCACAAGGGGAGGAGGGTACATTTTTATACTTTCAGTTTACAACTGAGGAACAAGAAAAGGCTTTGAGACTTTTGCAGCAGGATAAATCATGGACAGAAACAACCAGTGATAAGACTTTAATAAATAAAATACAACACTTGGAACAAAGGGATATACTCCTAGAATGGCATGCACTGTCCATGGGAGAATATATTAAAAACAAACATATACCTAGGGGTCTTAGGGTGTTAGTAGAACATAATCTTGGTTTCATGATGACAGAATTACATGAAAAGCAGACAGGTATCAGGAGCAAGTGTTCAACTGACTTTACGCTAGCCTTAATAGAGGCCATAGTTAAGGAGAGAAACAGGTTAACATCTGAGATAAAAGAAACAAAGGAAGATTATAAGGGCAGGGTCCAGCACCAAGAGTTCACTAGCTATTTAGAAAAAATAAAGAAGGAATTATTGGACTATGAGGATTAAATTATAAACAACAAAAATGTAAAAAAGTTAAACATGACATACTGTAGTGGACTACCGAGAAAATAAGGTTTACACTTGGTTTTTGAAACCTAAGAATTGGAAGGGTGGAGATTCATATTATAATACACAACAGGAATACCAATCAGATATGGATAGTGGGGACAGTTTTGTCACCAATTTCTACAACCAGCCATGACCACAACAGGGAGAACACACCCAGAAGACTAACAGGATACCAGGGTACAAGGCCCTATTATATACACAAGGGAGGACAGGTGATACAACTTACGGGACAGAGGCTGGCAGAGAAACAACCAATACAGAGAGTCCTTTAGAAGCCAGAGAGGAGGGGGTGGTGGAGGCATTGAAAGAGGAGGAAGATGCATGGGAGAGAGCATCAGGGGACAGCAGAGGCACCAATAGCAGTGTTCAATTCAAGTGGGAGAGATTTTATGGATTCTGAGATAAAAGTACTCGGCAGGAACCTTTCTTTCTCACCAAGTAAACCACTAGACACTTTCAGACTTGAGGTGGATTTACAAAGATTTTGCAGAAAATTAAGATTGTCTGACTGGTTTTGGATAAACCACAGAAACAAAACACGAGAAAACAAAAATTGCAGAAAGCACTTGGTGCAAAGTAAAATTTTAATCTGGCAAAAGGTAATGAGATAGTGGAAGCTTACATTAAAGTGGTGGAGAAACAAATTAAGGATCTCACCAAGAGGATGAATCTATCCCCAGGATTAAATAACCTTACAAAAACAGAAAGGGAAATTCTGAAAAAACTGGATAACAATAAAACCCTTATCATTAAACCCGCAGACAAGAGAAGGGGAATTGTTCTGTGGAGATATTCTGATTACAAAGAGAAATGTTTACAACAGTTAAAGGACCAAGATAGAAATCTACCCTAGATGAGGACCCCACAAGAGATATGGAGGAAGAGATTAGACATGTATTAGAACAAGCTACAGATTTAGGGTGGTGTTCGGAAAGGGAGAGAGATACTTTATGCTGACTAAAAATAACCTGAAGGTTGCACAGTTTTATATACTCCCAAAAATACATAGGGATGCCAATGAACTACCAAGGAGACCCATAGTGTCTGGAGTAGACTCTATTTTGGAGCCTCTCTTGAAATATGTTGATTACCATACACAGCAGGAAGTGGTACAAATGGGAAGGTACATTAAAGACACTAGTCATGTTATTGAACTAGTACAGGTGATGGATCATCAGTATTTGGATAGAGACTAGGTGTGGCTAGTGACATTCAATGTTAAGGATTTGTACACTAGTATGGTACATCAGGAGGGGCTTGAGGCACTGGTTCAGGTCCTCAGACATAGGGAGGAGCAGTACCCACCAAATGAATTCCTCTTTAGATTATCAAAAATGGTCTTACAAAAGATTTTTTTTAAGTTTGAGGAGTAGTTTTATTTACAGACTAAGGGGACAGCTATGGGGAACACCATAGCTCCCTCATATGCTAACATATTCATGTGGAACTTCGAACAGATACATGTTTTAAATCCTATCACTAATCCTTTTTTGAGAACATTACCTTATGGAAATGCTTTATAGATGACATACTTTTAGTACAGCATGGACAAAGGACAGACTTGGACAGGTTCAGGGACTATTTAAATAGTAGAAACAATAATTAGGTATTTACTACAGAGGCAGACTTAACAAAGATTTTCTTTTTGGACCTCTTGATTTGTAAGGGTGAAAACAAAATGGAGACAACACTTTTTAGAAAAAGAACAGTCAGGAACACAACCTTACAACCTTGCACTTTCAAAGTTACCATAGTCCGAGATTGAAGGAATGTATTCCCAAAGCACAAATAATAAGAGCTTGGAGGAACTGCAGTGAACAGGGGGAATTTCTTAAGACATCAGAACAAGGAATGGCCAGTAGATTCAAAACAGAGGTTACAACACGAGACTGGTAAAGGAGGCAATGGAGGAAGTTACACAAGTCCCCAGGGAAGAGTTATTAAGGCCAAAAGAAAGTAAAGGACAAGAGAATGGAATAGTTTTTTCTATCACATATAGTCACTTAAGTGGAAGAATCAGAAACATCCTAATGGATAACAGGCATATTCTAAAGAGTGGAGTTAACACAAACACTAGGTTTAGGAACCTGTCTTTGATAACTTCTGAAAAGAACACCACTATAAAAGACAAATTAGTCTACACTGTACACCAGATACTGGAAAAGGGTCAGATACAGCTATTATTGGGACCATTAAAAAATGGAAATTATCCCTGCAGACACTGCTACCAGTGTGGAAATACTAGCAGGAAGTCATTTTTTTGAATACCCATAAACAAATGCTAGACATGATATACAACAGCACATTAATTGTAAAATGGACCACATTGTGTATATCCTGCAATACCCATGTGATAAAGTGCATGTGGGGAAAACTAAAAGGGAGCTTATAACAATGATAAGTTAGCACAAGAGCGTCATTCACCTAAAAGATTGAAATTCTTCAGTAGCTGTTCACTTCTGCATGGTGATACATTCTGCTACCTCCCTTCATTTTTGAGGACTTGAAAAAGTGGAGGAGCCTACTACTGGAAACATTACTTGGGATGACTTACTTCTGAAGTGAGAAGTGTTTTGGATTTATACCATGGATTGCTTGAATCCCATCGTAGGACTTAATAAAAGTTGCATCTAGAACCTTTATTGTTAACATTTGAGGAACACTGATCTTATGAGCTGCAAGTACACATTATGGATTGTAATGGACAGTCATTTCTGAAGCCTGAAGCCCCCCTCCCTTTCCCATAGTGATGTATTGCTTGAGTTTACAGTGATTGGGAATGAAGTAAAAACTTTCAGTACTACGGTTGCCACCTATCTGATTTTTGACTGGATAATCCGGTTTTTAGGGTCCTTATCCGGTCATCCAGTTTTGATTAAATGCAGTCCAGGTTTTGGGCCATTTTGAGTACTCATATACTCTTAAAACTAATGTATCAAATCATTCACTATTTTGGCTGCATTGCATGTCCAGGTTACAAAGAAGTTCTGATGTCACAGTCATTCAGACCTGCCTTTGTTTGTAAAACCAGACTGTCTGGGAGGTGTAAAGTATGGCCCTTAAAGCGATTTACCAAGTTTTGATATATGAATGCATATACTGCAAGATGACTGCATATATAACTGATTTGCAATGTATTTTGATAGATGCATAGCCTATTTTAGCAAATTAAATCAGGTTTTCACCCTCACAAACCAGGAAGTGTCATTTTGTGTATTGGAGCCTGTATTTGGTGACCTTTGACACTCATTAGCTTTGCAATGTCACCACAGGGAGATCTGTGCTCTGCAATTAAAATTAGTTCTTGGTCTAGCCGGCCCGGTGGCGCTGAGGGTTGAGGCGTTGGAGGCCACACCTCGCGCTACGCTGGCGGCCCGGGTTCGGGAACAGACCCAGGCAGCCGGGGTCGGTAGGGGAGGGAAGATCGAAAGGCCCCAGTGGATGCTCTTCCTCCCTCGTAAATCAAGAACGCCTATGCTTGGCATTCTTTCCATAGCCGGTGGAAGCACCGACCAAAGGAAGGAATGGAGGCGGCCGCTAGCGGAGCGGGAGGGGACATCACAGGCGATGAGGGCTGATGTGCATCAGCACGCTGCCACCGGGATGTGGCCCCAGTGCACGCGCCTCAGGGGACAGGGACCTAAGGGAGGAAATGTGGAAAAACACCCCTCCGGTAGCCTAGATGAAGTCCGCTCCAGTACCACCCAGGAGGCCACCTACAGGACAGATCCCACTGTGCGACAAGGAAAGGAGGAGTAGGCACTCTAGGGGCAGATCCCCAGGTAGGTGACCTCGGGGGACATGAGCAAGGGATGGAAGGAGGGGCTCCGGAGGGACGGCAGGAGGATAAAAAGGAAAATAAAAAAAAAAAATTAGTTCTTGGTCACAGCAATTCTGTCTTGATAACAGAGCTATTGGTTGCAGCATGCAGCACGACAATAGCAATGTCAAACAGTTCATTTTCAGGGTCCGATGATGAAAGCATTATGTTGTCCTGCACTAACAGTGATCTTTCGGACACTGACATAGTGCCACAATTTGACAGCCACTGCATAGTAGATCCCCATAGGGATGACCCTATGACAGCAGCGAGAATGATGTGGGCAGTAGCTCAGGCAGTCACAGCAGTAGTCCCGATCCATTCCAGTACAGCAGTGAGAGCAGACTTAGCAACACGGACTGTTAATATTATATTTTGCTACTTAGTGCTACGGTTTGGTTCCCATCATTGCTGTGATTTTACTGTGCAAAATCAAGGTATGGTGTGTGTTCTGTTACTCCCAGCATCGATGTGCCCACACAAACGCTAGTGATAGTACCCTGGGTTTTTATATTTCTTTTTTTGGGGGGAGATTGCTTTCCCTATGCTAATGAGTTGTTGGCCACTACAGCCTGACACTGAGAGCACAGCTCGATCTGGTGGCATTGCTTAAGCAGGATAAATGGCTCACAATTTGTCCAAATCCAATTTGACCAAATTCCTCACCTGGTACTAGTTAGTAGTGACCTCCCACCAATTGGTTTATCAGTCACTCACTCTGATGGAGCACAGGGTGGAAATTACAAGCAGGCACCTTGTACCCCAACCACTCCAAACCCCCCAGCTGCACACATACACTTAGAAAAATGCTGCAGCATAGAAATTTTATTATCTGTAAATTATTTATACTGTTTGGGTCTGTCGTTGCCCTAGTGTCAACTGGTCTATGCTATAGCTTTCTTCTCTGTGTGTGTGTGTGTTTTGGGGTGGGGAGCCTGTTTGTACTTTTCCCTTTAGAGGTATCAGTGATTGAGTAACGTTGAAGTCACCGTTCTGTTTATGGCATGTTATAAATTTAAATGACAAATTATTGCACCAGCTTTGTGTTACCTCTAAGTGCTCAGGAACTATACAGACTGCAGCTGTCATTAGTGTCTGCATAAGCATCTGTAATGCCATCCTGGCATTGGCTTATTGCTGCTACATGTGTGCCTCCAGGTGCATTATGAATTGAGCAAAAAATACACGGTACAGTCGGTGATCGTCCCCCACCCCCCAAGGTTAAAAATGACACTGCCAATACCCTTCTCATGGACAAAAGAGACCGCATTTATGTTTAGATAGACTAAGTGCTATTTGATTGGTCCACTACAAAAAGGGACATATCCTTGCAGTAGATACTCAAGTGTTAGACTGTATTTGAACCACCCTTCCTCACTTATATCACAATACTTCATTACCACTTTGGTCTGTGTCAAGCCGTTTGTGTTTTCCTATTTTTTCCATTGTAGTGGATCTCTGATGCACATGCGTAAAGTGTACAGCAAATACAACAGATGCTGCACTATACTGTCTCCCATGCCTTACCGATGTCATGGTGCATTGTGTAGACTCCCTGCATTCATTGCTGTGTAGCCCATATTTTGGTTCAGACATTATTCCCTAAGTATGCCAAACTGACTAGCACACTTTGCAGTATAACACCATAGAAGCCGTACATTGGTACCACACTGTCGGGAGAGGATGGCAACTGCAGTCTCTTCTTTTGCTGATGCTCCGGAGCACATACAATGATGCCACAATCCTAATTATAAATAAAGACAGTATGTTAAAATGTTAAAAAACTAAGTGCTTTTAATTTTGAGATACACTGTAAACTATGTACAGTATAACTATGTACAGTATATAACTGATTTTATTGCATTCATTTATAAACTTAGCGAGGAGCTGGCAAGCTGGAGAAACAATTCAGTGCACCATGTCCCTTTATTCATGCACATTTAAGCATACTTTGGTGATCAATGTTGGTGCTTGCATGAAAACACCAAATGAGCCCAAGAAAACACATGAGCACAAGAAAAAATATAAACTATCTACAATGATGGTGACAATCAGAAATGCAATAGCAAAGGCAGTTTGCTGAAGCAATCACACTGGAAGCAGCACTTGCCAAAAAATACACAGTTTATTGCACTCTTCTCCAGGGATTGGACTGTGAAGCTCAGTGCTTATACTCTTGCTGCACATTACAATTTTGAACTGCTGAAAAAGTCATCCATTTAACACAGACCTCTATGTACCAATACTGAAAAGCTTACTTCAATTTATAGATCTGCCCAGTTCAAAAGTCGTCCTTTTGTGTCCCAATACGCTACAGATTACAGCTCCGCTCAGTTAAAAAAAATTATTTTTTATACAGACTTGTTATAATTATGTACTTGCAGCACTTATTAAAACTGTAACACTGTACTCAAGCAATGTAGATTGCGATATTCCTAGAACCGATGGACCTAGGACACAGAACTTAGTCAGATGAGTAAATTGAAAATCAGGAGAAATCACCACTTCTGCAATCCCAAAAGCAAGTATAACAGCTGCCAGTATAACAAACAGTTTCAGTCATCAGTGCTGTAATTTTTGCCAGTTCAGTTTTGGATCTGCACTCACTGAGACTGGGTCCAGGAAAGATGAATGAATGAGTAGTGAGAGAAGTGCAGTGGTAACACCTTCCCTGTGCTGATGTCACTCATGTATGTGGATGCACTGCTCATGTGCGAACTTCAAACAAAGAAAAAACATGCAGAGACAACTGTGGCACAAAAATGTTAAAAAACTAAGCATCTGAATATATTTAATACTTAACTTCAGGGCAGCTGAGCTTTGCATCACTCAGTGAAGGGAAGGTGATCTGCAATCACGACATCGGGGAAGTTGGTAAATCACTTTAAGATCATTAGCAGTAAATTAACCTAATCTTTTCCACTCTGAATTTTAAGTATAGTCTTTTACTGCTATGACAGGAAACAGCTTTTACACCTTTATGTGCTCTCATGTGTTTCTTTTTGTTTGCCCTATATTCTGGCATGTTTTAGACCCATTTTTGTTAAATTAATAATCTAACTTTTATTGCCTTTATCACCACATTTGCTCTATTTTTTTTGTATTACCTGAACATTCCATGATATTAGCTACACTTTTACAGGTCATTCAGGTAAACAGCATGGAATGGTGTATCTGAAATTGTAGAATGTCTTAGAAATATGAAAAGAAACAGCAGTAGCTGCTGAGGTAAAGGAACACAGTGCAGTATCAAGGGTACCACAAGCACAGATAATTAAGTTATCAAAAATTGGTCAAGGCATCAGAATAGATGACTGACATGGAAAGGAAACTGGGAGAGTGTTTAACAGAGGGCTGAGCAATAAGTTGTGGATGAGCTGGCCTTGGCACATCCAGCAGACATGAGTTTGATTCCCACAACCTGCACTTATATACTGTGTGACCCTAAGCAAGTCACTTAACCTTCCTGTGCTCCTGGGTCACTCCTGTAAAATGGGCTGTGGGGCCTAGGGGAGTGAACCTGGTTGCCAAAGAATAAAAATAAGTAACTGAATAAATAAATCAAATAAATAACATTTAAAAATGATTTTCTATCACTAGTAATGTCTATTCCAACATTATAAATGGCTGTGGAGGAAGAGCAATATACTCGGCAGTCATGAAAATGGGGTGGGGTCAGAGGCGGAGTTTAGGGTGTGTGTTAGCATCTGGTTTTTACCTCATTCAAAGGTGGTGACCCTATTCAGTACTGAAGTAAAACATTGAAGAGAAATTTACTGATAGATATGATTTAATATACTGAATGGTTAAAATTAATTTTGTTAATTCAGAAAATGTTTCAGCAATTACAGCTGAGGGCAGGGTACGAACCACCTTCTGGACTGTCTCTGTGGCGACCAGTGGTTCTGCCGAACATCTATCACAGTGCACCACTAGAGCAGTTTCCATCTGTGTTCACACAGGATTGTAAGGCATGGCCAGGAGCAGAGCAGGCCATGATGCCAGTGCTGACATCAGTACCCCTGCCTCCTTGTGGTATTTAACTGCATATGTTTTGGCAGGCCCCACTCTTAGTTGGGGAGTCGTCTGGTAGCCACACTGACTGCAGTTCCTGTAAGTGTTTTCAAGTTTACTTTCACTGTTTAAGATATTTTACTTATGTTTAGCTGGTAAGCACAGTGTAGTCACAAAACATTGTTTACACTTTAGGAAAGAAAGGGCAAAAGTGGAGCCAACAGGGAAGTAGAAGCAAAACTGTCAACAAAATGAGGGTAAGTTGGTTTAAAAAAACCAAAATGATGGACAGGAGAAACATTTTTAATGAATTTAAGCATAACAAAAATGTATAAAATGATTAGAGGTCTAGCATTAGACTGATTTGAAAGTGTAAACATGGGGGATTAATTGGAGGATTTTTATTTTTCTGCGCATTTACAGCATAGAGATATAAAACAATGATGACAAACAGATGAAAATAATAGTGAATATTGAAGCAAAGGTAGCTATATTCAAATGAAATATTATAAAGTATATATGGTATGTCAAAGTATATATGTAAAAAGGTTTTCTTTGATTCTATGAATGAAATATAATTTGAGGATAATATATAAAATGGGATACCCACTCACAGAGAACAGCAAACAGCCATATTTTTTTATGATAAGAGGAGCAGTGTCTAAATGCATGCTTATATTCTGAAATCTCACAGGCATGCCTCACTTTTGGGGAACTGTACATAAAAAGAGTGATAAGAAGAAAAAAATGTTTATGGTGAATTTATGCTTATTTGTTTATAACTTAGTGACAACACAGTTTGGACCTAAGAAAGTGGCGCGCCCATGAAACCATCACCCTCTTATATGTGTGAAGCAAAAATAAAAGCACAATAAGTGAAAAAAAATGTTTAGAGTCAGTGGAGTTCATGCAAATATTTTCACTGTTTATGGAATTGTCAATTGGTGGATGGTCCAGGATTTATTTTGAACTTTCTGTGACTTTCGATGGCAACCAGAACCATACGTTGATGTTCTCCAAGTGCTGTTATTCCACCACAAAGCACACTCTGAAGTGTCTTATTGTAATTATGAAATGGGACCCAGATTTTTTGGGGGGGTAGGTGGGGTGAAAAAATATACAAAAATTAAAAAGGAAACATGTTTATGACTTTTTTTAAGGTTCCTCCACCACAGCAAAATAGTCCCAGTACATCCCAACAGTGACATGCCATCTCAGGTTAAAATATTATGTACAGCAAAATACATTTATTTCTAATTAGCTCATAAACCATCTATTTTTCCCAGCCCACCCTATTTATCTGTTTTTTATATAATAATATTTATGTATAAAGCACCATTCAATTATCAAGGTGCTGAACAATAAAATCAAATAAAAATGATAAGATGTACAATTCTGACAAATAAATACAGAGCTGAAAATCAATTAGGGTAAGCTTGAAACCTTAGGTGAGTCTTTAGGGCCTTTTTGTAGTCTTCCATGGTCGTGCACTCCCATATCTGATAGGGTAGAGAATTCCACAGGGCTGAGGCCACATACATGAATGCATGGGCCCCCGATGTCGTCAAAGATACCCTGGGAATCTCTAGCAACCCCTCATCAACTGAGTGGAGTGGTCACCCGGGGCAGTAGGGGGACAAGAGCACTTTCAGATAGTCTGATCCCTGTCCGTGTAGGGCTTTGTAGGTCAGAAGCCCTACCTTGAAGATGATCCACCACTGAATAGGCAGTCAATGCAGTCAGCACAGCACCTGTGTGATGTGATTCACCTGAGGGGTCCCCGTCAACAACTGGGCTGCAGCGTTCTGCACTAGCTGCAAACAGCAAATATCAACCCCTGGAAGCCCTAGGTAGAAGGAGTTGCAGTAATCAAGGTGCAAGGTCACAAAGGTGTGGATCAGCGTAGGAAAGCCGCAGGATGGAACTAGGTGCTTGACCCTGGTGATGTTCCTCAGGTGGTAAAAAGAGGACTTGATGACTGCCGACACCTGAGACTGCAGTGTCAGCCCATTGTCAAGAATCACCCCCAGGTCCCACACCTGTTCAGAGGAAAGAAGCTGGGTACCTCCCAGACAAAGTCCAGAAGGTTGGCCAGCCCCCAACCCCTCTGTCCAGTGACCCAGATCCACAACCATCACCTCAGTCATTCCTGAGTTCAACTTCAACCAGCTGGAGTTCATCCAATCCCGGATTTCAGTGAAGCAGTTGTTAAACACCAAGCATGCACTACCCTGGTTGGGTGCGAAAGACAGGTAGAGCTGGAAATCATGAGCATTGCAGTAAAACCTCAGCCCATACCATCTTACAACATCTCCAAGGGGCAGCATATACACTGCGAACAACATGGGGGACAACACCGAGCACTTAAGGACCGCAAATGGCAGAGAGAATGGGTCAGAAGAAAAAATCCCTGACACCAAACTCTGAGTTCTGCCAGTGAGGAAGGACATAAACCACCTAAGAACTGTACCAGACAGGCCACAGATGAACCTCAAATGCTCGAGGAGCACCCCATGGTCCACAGTGTCAAAAGCTGAGGAGAGATCAAAAAGTACCAAGTTAGAACGGCGCTTCTGATCTCTTGCCATCAAAAGATCACTGAACACGCAAACCAGAGTAGTTTTGGTACTATGCCTCTTACAAAAACCATATTGGAGAGGTTCATAAATGTCGTGGATGGTCAAATGGTTCTCATTTGCAGCGCCACAATCTTCTCAATCACCCTCCCAACGAAGGGAAGGTTAGAGATTGGTCTATAGTTCACAAGGCAGCCTGGGTCCAGAGCAGCTTTCTTCAGGACAGGTGTCACCACCACCTCCTTCAGGGAGCTGGGAAACTCACCAGACTCTAGGTAGCACCAAACTATCCTTGCAAGGACCTGGCCAACGATGTCACAACAACCCACAATCAGGAAGGTTGGGCCCTGGTCCAAACTACAGCATGTTGGGCACATGTGCTGGGCAATTTGCACAACATCCCTGAGTTCCAGGTGGTCAAAGATGCTCCAGACAAAATGAGGAGGAGTGACCGTACACCAAACACTAGCAGCTCCCATAGAGTGTGCCAGTTGGATCTCTGCCCTGATGCTGTCCACCTTATCCACAAAGAACTGAGTGAGCTCATCACACAGAATCTGTGAAAAGGCACTTCGAACCTGAAGACAGGCTGGGTTGCACAGCCTGTCCATGGTTCAAAAGAGCTGAGCCGGTCAGTTCTGGGCAGTAGCAATCTTCCCAGGACAGGAACTCTGCCTTCTTAAGAGTGATTGCTGATTGATAGACTTGATAATGTTCCATCAATCTAAGGCAGTCAGCCTCCAGGGCAAATTTGAGCCAGCAGTGCTCTAATCTTTATCCAAGTCACCACAACTCCTTCAAGGTCCCATCAAACCATGGGGACCGAGGGCAAAGGGAGAGAGGATGAACTTGGACAGGAGCGATAGAGTTCAGGGCCATAGTAACGGCATTGTTATAGGTCTGAACCAGGCTCTTTGGACTCCCACTTGCCTCTGGAATTACCAATAGGTCAAATAACACCACTACACTGTCAGAGCTCACATCCCATAAAGGGTGGTATCTCACTATCTCCAAAGAGGCTGGCCTATGCAGGGGGGTGCAAAAACTGAATCCCACAATGTGATGATCTGATCAGTTCCACCACCAGGTCAGAGGTTTCAAGCCCTAAGAGGAAGGCCAAGTCAAGGGAGCGACAGTACTTATGGGTAGCAGAGGTAACTATCTGTGTGAAGCACAGTGATGTCATCAACCAGAGGAATTCCTGTCCAAATCATGAGAGTTCATCATTGACCCAGGACCATCAACCTGGATGACTCAAATGTTGTGTCGACCATGAAGTCCAATACTTCCTGAAGAATTGCTTCTCATCCCTGAGTGGATAGTATATGACAGTGATCCTACAGCCTACATCTGCTACCACGGTATCACTTTTTCACCTTTCTTTCTTGTTCTTTATAATATTCCTTCCCTTTTCCCATCTTGTTGTTTTTTTTTCTTTCATATATGCAAAAGATGGAATGTTTACCATGGATGAAATAGAAGAATTCAGTTCTGTACTTGGTTCTACTGGCACAGTGTTTACTCCCACACTCAAACAGCAGAAGTCCTCAGATGGCACCAGCTGTTGTGTTTCATCTGAAGCAGGTTAAACAGCAGAGATTTCCCAACTAAGTAGTTGAGGATAGTAGGGGATTTTTCATGATCTGTAAAGACACACCAGAAATTAAAACTGTAAGTACAGTAGTACTTCATTTTTTAATTTATATATGTGTGTGTAAGAAGAAGATTATTAGGGTAAATAACATTTGATGATTTTTTTTTATGTATGGCAGTTTTATTTTTAAGACCTACATGAAGGTTTTCAGTAAATGTGACAGCCATGTTTGTGATGGCAAACAGGGATGTGTGGTTAGTATTGATTTTTAGTGTGAAAAGGCTGCTGGGTGTTTATCCAGTGCTGCTGTGCTGAAATAATAGCACCGTTAAAGATGTCCCTCAGCCAATCAGGCTTCACAATTTTTAAAATCCATTTTATAATTGGTTTTAAATAGTTTAAAGAGATTTTCCTATTTCCCTTACATTAGTTTATTTTTAAATATCCCAAAACACAATTATATCTATCTATCTATCTATCTATCTATCTATCTATCTATCTATCTATCTATCTATCTATCTATCTATCTATCTATCTATCTTACTGTATGCATGTATCTATCTATCTATCTATCTATCCCAATTTGTCTACTTGAAAAAAGTGACTATATTTTACAGTTGTTATTCTGAATCATTTTATGCAATAAAAAATCAGGAGCAGGCAAAGATTTGGGCTGATTTAGCAAACTGTGTCCATGATGAGACACTTACAGTACACTGCAATAATGCAGCAGACAAAGGATAAAACTCAGTGTAACTGTGCCTTATTAGTTTTGTACTTTACTTTAATTACATTTTTTATTTATTCATTTAATATTGAAATATATGAAATGCACAATTAGATTATTTTTTCTAATGGGATTGCCATGTATATGGCATCATTTTAATTGTATACATGACACATTGATTGGTTTAGCTATGTTTCAAGAACCACCTTTTCCAAACTTATATAGAAATATAAACATTACTGGCAGGAAATGGCCCAAAATAGCCCATCCAACTTGCCCAACCTACTTGTGGTTGTCTGTGATGGCCCTAGTAGTCACCCATGCCTTCATCCCCTTCTTTCCCATGCCTTGTGCTATTACACATCTCATAGATTTCTCCCACCCATTTTTGAACCCTTCTATCAACTTTGCACTGACAACCTCCCTTGGCAGTTTGTTCCACTTGTCCACCACTCCATGGAAAAGTATTTCCTGGTGTTCCTCCTGAATCCCTCCATCAGCTTCATTGAGTACTCTCTAGTGCTTTTGTTCCATCTTAGTGTGAACAACTCTTTGCAGACTATCTTATTTAGGTACTTGTATGTATGTTTCTGGTCATGTGATGAAGCTGGAAGGGGAGTAAGCTTAAGAGAGATGTGTGGCAATATTTATTTCCTGAAGGGGTGGCAGACAGCTGGAACAAACTGCCAGAGGAAGTGGTGGCAACTAGAACAGTGAGGGGCTTCAAGCATGCATGGAATAAAAAATGTCCTTCCTAAATCTTCCCCCCTCTATTCTTAGCCCATGTGCCCTGGTGACCCCCACCCTTAACTTAAAGACCCCATCTTCCCCATCTTCCCCATCCTTATTGATTATCCTCAGATACTTGAATGTCTCTTTCATGTCCCCCCGTCCCTTCTATCCTCCAGGGTGTACATATTCAGGTCTCCCAGCCTGCTGTCATAGTCTCTCCCCTCCATTCCACATATCATCTTTGTTGCCCTACTCTGCACTCCCTCCAGTAGCCTGATATCATGCTTTAGGTATGACCTCCAAAATTGCACACAATACTCTAAGTGCGGCCTTACCAGTGACCTGTAGAGGGGCAAGATCACCTCTCTTTGCCTGGATGAAAACCCCTTGCTATGCACCCCAGCAATTTGTTCACTTTTGCAGCTGCACTCCTGTACTGAGCAGTGTTGTTCATGGTCTCTGTTATCATTATCCCTAGGTCCTTCTCCTCCTCAGTGATCTGCAGCTTAACCCCACCCAGCCAGTATTCTCTCCTTGGGTTCTTCACCCCAAAGTGCATAACCTTACACTTCTTTGCATTGAACCCCAGCTGCCACCTCTCTGACTACTAGGAAGAGTTTAGGAAACTGGGGAAGGGTCTCAAGCAAGTAGCTACTTCTGTCACTTTCTCAGAAGTACTACCTGTGAGAGGCAAGGGAGAGCATAGGAGTGCATGCACCAGGAACTTTAACTCATGGTTGAAGAACTGGTGCTGTGAGGAAGGGTTTGGATTCATTGGTGACTGGGGACCCACCTGGAGGGATGGAGGTTTGTTCAAGCCTGACGGCCTGCATCCATCCTGGAGGGGAATCCAAGCACTCAATGATAAGTTTAAATGCAACATTGACAAGCATTTAAACTAGCAAAGGGGGGTGGCAGGCCAGCAAGGATGATACCTACTTGCTCACCCCCCACAGCTAGTAATGGAACCAGTGAACCAGAGGAGTGGCTATCTCTGCAAAGCAGTGTGCAAAAGATGGAGATTAGTGTCCAAAAGGTGGATAAGCAGAAAAGGGCAAAATTCAGCAGAAGGGCAGACAGCAAGGAGAACCAGGGATAAATGACAACCAAGGAAGGGGCTGGAGTAGAACAGTGAAGCAGTCTAGGAGGTCAAATCATGGAAAGCCATGTGTGCAAATGCCAGGAGCCTTAGCAACAAGATGGAAGATCTGGAGGCTGTCATGGTACAGTCAGACCTGGACATTGTGGCCATCACTGAAACCTGGTGTAATGATAACCATGACTGGGAGATGGCCATACCTGGCTACAACATATTCAGAAGAGACAGAGCAGGCAGGAAGGAAGGAGGAGTGGCACTGTATGTGAAAATGACATAAGGCCACACAGATCCAGGAGGAACAAAATGGGGAGAGATACTGTGGGTTAAGCTGGAAAGGAAAATGGGGCCAGCCATCCGCACAGGTGTGGTCTATAGACCACCAGCCCAGGAGGAAGAAACAGATAGGGAGTTGATGCTAGCCATCCAAAGGATGGCAGACAAGGTGAGGTAGTACTGGTTGAGACTTCAACATACCAGACGGACTGGAGCATCCCAGCAGCAGCATCAACTAGGAGCAGATTTATCCTGGACTCCTTCAGGGTGCCTTCCTCAAGCAACTGGTCATGGAACCAACTCGGCAGAAGGCAATACTGACCTTGTGCTCACAAACAGGGACAGTGTGATGGGGGTAACAGTGGGGGAGCACCTGGGTAACAGTGACCACCAGTCATTGTGGTTTGAAATCACAGAAAGAGCAGAACCAAACCACACAAAAACACGTATCCTGGATTTTAGGGGGGAGACTTTGGGAAAATGGGGAGATGCTTGAAAGAGGCATTAAGGGAATGGGACAGGAATCAGGATTGAGGAACAGTGGGAGTATTTAAAATGGGATTATAAGAACAACAGTATTATGCATTAAGCAGGTTAGCAAGAGGAAAAGAAAGAGGAGACCATTATGGTTTTCCAAAGAGGTAGCAAAGAAAGTGAAAGCCAAAAGATTGCATTCAGGCAATACAAAAAGACACAGGCAGAAGGGGATAGGGAGAAGTACCAGGAGAAACAAAGGAGGCAGGGAAGTCAGTAAGGGAAGCCAAAGCTCAGACAGAAGAACACATTGCAAAATCAGTGGTTAAAGGGACAAAACCTTTACAGGTACATAAGTGAAAAAGAAGGACAAAGGGAGGGATAGTGAGACTGAAGGGGAGGATGGGAGCCGCATGGAGGATGACAACAGTAAAGCTGACATATTGAACAGGTATTTCTGCCAGTCTTTACTAAGGAAGAGGGGGTAATGGGTCCGAAGGGAGTACAAGGGTGAGAATGGTGCAGAATGGACACAAGTCCCTTTACACGAGAAAGGGTCCTGAAGGAACTGGAAGTAATAAGAGCTGATAAAGCAATGGGGCCAGATGGGGTGCACCCGGTCCTTAAAGAACTAAGAGAGGTGGCTGAACCTCTGGCTATCCTGTTCAGCCAATCACTGGAAACAGGGAGGTACCCAAAGACTGGAGGACAGCAGATGTAGTCCCTTATACAAAGTGGGAACAAAGAGGAAGCAGGGAACTACAGACCAGTCAGCCTCACCTCGGTAGTGGGAAAGATCATGAAGCACTACTGAAGGAGAGATTGGTGGAACATCTGGTTGTCAATGGACTACAGGACCCAAGGCAGCATGGTTTCACCAGGGGAGGTCATGTCAGACCAACCTCATTGAATTTTTGACTGGGTGACTAGGGAGGTGGATCAGGAGGGCAGTGGACATGGCCTATCTGGACTTCAGCAAGGCCTTTGACACTGTGCCACATAGAAGACTATTACACAAACTGGGGAATATGGGTGTGGGCAGGACAGTAGTGTGGTGGGTAGGTAACTGGCTGGGTGGCAGGACACAGAGGGTGGTGGTAAATGGCTGTCACCCACAGAGGGAAGAGTGACCAGTGGGGTACCACAGGGATCAGTGCTGGGACCGGTCCTATTCAACATCTTCATCAGTGACATTGCACAGGATATAGAAGGCAGAATTTCACTGTTCGCTGATGACACAAAGCTCTGTAACAGAGTAGACACACCAGAGGGTGTAGACAGAATGAGAAGGGACCTGCAGAAACTTGAAGAATGGTCAAGGGTTTGGCAGTTGAAATTCAATGTAAAGAAGTGCAAGATAATGCATATGGGGCACAAAAACCCTGGCACAATATATCAGTTGGGGGGTCAGGATATAGCATGCACCAAGCAGGAAAGGATCTTGGGGTTGTCATCTCTGATGACCTCAAGGTAGGGAACAGTGTGACAAGGCATCAGGTAAAGCAAATAGGATGCTGGGATGTATAGGCAGGGCATCACCAGCAGGAAAAGGAGGTCATAATTCCGCTATACAAGACACTAGTGAGGCCCCACCTGGAGTACAGTGTACAGTTCTGGAGACCATACCACGAAGGACATAGACAGGGTAGAGAAGGTTCAGAGGAGGGCAACAAAGATGGTGCATGGGTTGCATCACAAGTCCTATGAAGACAGGTTGAAGGAACTGAACATGTACTCCCTGGAGGAGAGGAGGGAGAGAGGGGATATGATAGAGACATACAAGTATCTTACAGGGAGGAACAGGGTGCAGGAAAACACTATTTTTAAGCGAAAAAGATGTTTCAGGACTAGAGGGCATGGGATGAAGTTGGAGGGAGGACGATTCAGAGGAAACATGAGAAAGAACTTCTTCACAGAACGGGTGGTGGACAAGTGGAACACCCTGCCAGAGGAAGTGGTGGGGGCTGAAACAATCACAGGATTTAAGAATGCATGGGATAGACATAAAGGAATTCTAGAGGTCAGGGGTAAGGGGAAATAGACTTCTAGGAAAACAAACTGAACTTACAAGCTCAAATGGGCAGACTAGGTGGGCCATAGGCCCTTTTCTGCCGACACTGTCTATGTATCTATGTATCTATGTACTCCTCTAGCTAGATTAGGTTCCCCTGCAGCTGCTTCCATCCCTCCCCTCCATCCACCACTGCTCCGATTTTGGTGTCATCAGCGAACAGACTTACCTTGCTCACCACCCCGTGTGCAATGTCTGATATGAAGAGCCCAAATAATACTGGCCCCAACACAGAGCCCTGTGGCACCCCACTCATCACCGGCCTTGGAGCTGAGAGCTTCCCTCTCACCACCACCCATTGCAGCCTCCCACTTAGCCAGCTTGTAATCCAGTTCATCATTTTTGCCCCTACCCCTACACCAGTTAGCTTCCCCCAAGCCACCTATGAGGCACAGAATCGAAGGCCTTGCTGAAGTCCTAGTAAAGAACAACCACTGCATGACCCTTATCCAGCTCACCTGTCACCCAGTCATAATATTTTATCAGGTTGGCTTGACAAGACTTCCCTGAAATGAACCCATGCTGCCTCACATCCTGGAGGACATTGTCCTCCAGGTGCAACATCAGTCTTTCCTTTAGTATGGTTTCCATGAGTTTGCACACTATGATGGTGAGACTTACCGGATGATTATTACCCAGTTCATCCCTTGGTCCACTCTTGTGTAATGGTACTACATGTGCCATCATCCAGTCCAGTGACACACATCCCAACTCCAGCGAGGTGCTGTACAGATCCACCAGCGTCTCTGCCAACACCTTCGCCATCTCCCTCAGCACCCTGGAGTAGATACCATCCAGCCCTGGTGCCTTGTCTATCTTCAGTGCCCTCAGTCCCTCTAGGACTCTACTTGCCTCAATTCTTCCATCTGTCACCTCCTCTCCCCCTGTCCCCACCCTCCCAGCCCATGGTGGTAGCGGTCCCCCCCTTTCTTTCGTGAACACTGAGCAAAAGTATTCAGTCAATGCTTCTGCCTGCTGCTCCCCCATTCTGTCCACTCCCTACCCCTTTTTATCCTCACTATTGTCTCCTTGCATTTCCTTTTCTCCCCCTGATATATCTGAAAAAGCCCCCCACCCCCACTGTTAATTCCTGTGCTAATATCAGCTCCCTGTGGGCCTTGGCTTCTTTCACTTTTCTGGTCACCTCCCTGGTCCATCTTGCATACTCCTCCCTGTCCACTTCCTTCCTGTCCTCCTATACCTCTGGTGTGCCTCTCGTTTTGCTCTCACCACCTCCACTACCTCGCTGTTCAACCAGCATGGTTTTCTTGCTCTGCTCCTCTTACTCTGTGTCTTGGTGCAGGCTTCTGTTGCCTCCGTAATCCCCCATTTAATAATATCCCATTTCTGCTCTGCATCCATCTCCTGCCTTATGCCCTCCAGTTTCCCTTTCAGTACTTCCTGCATCCTCCCAAAGTCTGACCCCCTGAAGTTTACCACCTAAGTAACTGATTTCTCTGGCTCCCTGCGCATCGTGATATTAAACCACACCGTTTGGTGATTGCTGTCGGCTAGTGGGTCCTCCACCTTTATTTCCCTTACTGCCTCCCCATTCGACAATACCAGATCTAAAGTGCTTTTTAGCCTAGTAGATACACTAACCAACTGTGTCAGGAGACCATCCTGGATCACGTCCAGGAGCACTTTCACCCTAGCACTGGAGGTGATCGGAATGCTCCAGTTAACCCCCGGCAAGTTGAAATCTCCCACGATGACCACCTTCCCTTTTCTACATACCTTTTTGATTTGTCCTGCTAATTCCCTGTCAAGATCCTCAGACTGGGACGGTGGCCTGTATACCATTCCAAACCTCAGTTTCCTACCCCTCAAGTCTAGGAGCTGCAGCCAGATTGCATCTGTTCTCCTTTCTTCCCCCTCGTCCCTTGTGCATTTGATCCTGTCCCTCACATAGACTGCCACCCCACCGTCCCTCCCCTCCTTATGGTCCTTCATGTATAATTTGTATCCTGGGATTGCCAGATCCCAGTCCCGGTGCTCAGTTGCCCACGTTTCTGTGAGCAACATCCACCCTCCACACTGCTAAGAGTGCCTGTAGCCCAGCTGATTTGTTGCCTTCCTGCATTCAGCGAGGCCACCCTCCATTGTGCCCCCTTCCCTTCATTGGCTTCCATTTCATCCCTTCTACTCCCTCCTTTTTCAGCCACCCCGAGTCCTTCCCTGCTAGCCTGGGGGGTTGGCTATGACTCCACTCTATCAGATCCCTGCCTACCTACTGTCCACTTGCCACCCCCCATATCTAGTTTAAATCCACCTTTGTTGCAATATACCTCCCCAGTCTTTGCTTTAATACCTCCTTCCCCTCCCCACTCAGGTGCAGCCTATCCCTTGCAAACAGATTGTTATTATCCCAGGCACTGCCCCAGCCATCCACAACCACATATCCCTTAGTTTGACACCATTCTATCAACCATGTGTTCAACTTCCTAATCCTCTCCTTTCTCACTGTGCTTGCACAGGGTACTGGGAGCACCTCAGAGAATGCCACAGACTCCCCAGTCTCCTTGCACAACATTTCCACTTCCTCAATCCTCTCCTTTGTTATCTCCACCATTTCCCCCACTAGGTAATTTGTTCCCACATGTACCACAATGTGTGGTTTCCTCCTACCCCTCCTTATGCACCTTAGGATTGCCTGTCCTGCCTTGTCTGCCTTTAATCCTGGTATGGACTCCACCCCTATCTGACTTGGCCTCTCCCCCTTGCTGCCCCATCTGATCCACTTGAGTATGGAGTCCCCCAACACCAATACACCTCCCTCCTCTTTCTTTGTGCTCATCACCCCCCCCCCCACCCAGGTTCCCATTTCTGGGGACACTCAAGACAGTGCTTTTACAATGTGTCCCAGTGTCTTCCCCCGCCCTCTCAATTGAGACCCTCCCTCCTCCTGTTTGACTGACAACCTTCCTCTCTCTCTCCTCCTCATCTCTCCGAGTATTATCGCTCCCCTGCCATGCCATGCTCAATCACTGCACTAGTCATGCACACATTCAAAGTTAGCAATAAAGGGTACAATATTTTTACAAGTGCAGTTGTGATTTCAAGTCACATATCATTTTTATATTTTTGGCCAATACTTGCAAAGTCAGTTTTAATTACAATGTATACTCTAACAACTTCACAGTTCAAAATTATACACATGTGCTTCCTGGCCAAGGACAATTTCCTATCACCCCCTCTATTACCCACAACATTCTCCACTACTATGAAAAGAGGTTTATGCTCACTAAAATTCATTCACCTATGTACTTATATAGGCTGTATCACATGTGGGTGCAGAACCAATCAGCCCACTTTGGCATCTGCAACTTATACTTCCTCCACATTAGTGGCCAATCTTGCAGCTGCTGCTGCCAAATTAATCCAGTCCATCATGTCTCCTCTTTCTCTAATGTTAGTCTGCCTACTGATACCTACATCATCCCTCATACCCCCCTCCTACCCAGAACAGTGACAGCAGCCGTGCTCCCTAATACTGGATGCTACAATTGCTACGCAGGCTCTCAAGCAACCTCCTCCATTGGGCAGCCCTTCCCATATCACATGTACTATGGTATACTTGGAGCTGCCATCCTTCCTCCCCTCCTTTCATGCGGGGCTGCTGGTCCTAAACACTTCCCCTCTAATCTACTCCTCACAAAGCCCACCTACACCTCAGCAACCCCCCACCCGCCGCAAGGTTCAATAGGCTATAAAAAAACTATTGCCCCTACTCCTCCTTCTAGCCGGGAATGTCGAGCATAACCTTGGTCCACCATCCCTCCCCCTATGCCCCACTTACCAAAGGACCTCAAAATAACTCATCTACATATATGCAGCATCCTTAACAAATTCGCAGCACTTCAACCTAATGTCCTTTCTCTTGATATCCTAATCATTACTGAAACCTGGCTGAAGCCCCAAAACCTGGATGCAGAATTCTTAATCCCTGGCTACTCCCTCATTCAGCAGGACCATCGTGGTAAAAAGAGGGGTGGGGGCACTGCCATGTTCATCTCCTCCAGGCTACAGTTTACCTCAATCAGGCTCTCTGTACCCATGCAAGCTATAGACTCTCTGCTCATTAAAATCTTACTCCCTCACACAAATCCCCTTTATGTAGCAGGGTCCTATTGATCCCCGAATACCCAGCTGTCAGACATCTTGGACCACTTGTGCACTCTAAAATCCCTCACGTCAGGTGGAGAGCTGCACATACCTGGCGATTTCAACCAGAAATGGCTCTCCAGTACTAGCTCCAAAACACATAGCCAAGTGAATGCCTTAAACCTATCCCAGCAAACAACAGAACCCACTCGCCTGAACCACAAATCAAATAAACATACATTATTGGACTGGGCCCTGACCTCACACCCACATCGTATACTCACCACTGGTCTTCTTCCGGACTCTCTCAGTGATCACCACATGATTTATATGGTACGGAAAATTTTCAAACCTAAGGCTCCACGCCCCCATTCTCTGCTCACCAGGTCCTATAAATCCCTTGATCTGACAGTGCTTTTAAATGACTTACACAATGTTGATTGGTCCTTCATCCCACACACACCCAATATTGACGTTGCCCTTGAATTCTTCTTGATGAGATTCCTGGCTATCAGGCATCACCATGCACCACTTAGAAGATCCAGAGCAAGGGGTGCCCACTTGCCCTGGGTGACCGCTGATCTCATTGATTGTTCTTTGACTCAGGGACCACACCTGGAAAGCCTACAAAGCATCAGATTCCTAAACGGCTCTCCAACACTACCGGTCACTGTGGAATGCTGCACAAGGCTTATCCATCAGGCCAAATCAAGTTATTTTAAGGCATCCTTCAACACCAACTTCAATCACTCAACAAAATTTTGGAAGTCAATTAAATCTCTCTTGTCCCCACCAGTCCAACCTCCTACACCAGCCCTCAACATTGCAGGAAACACTGTCACTGCCCCGACCACGGTGGCCACTGAGTTAAACTCCTATTTCACAAACTGTGCATCCACCCTCCTGTCCTCTCTTCTGCCCCACCCCTTACAGCCATTCACATCAACCCCAGCCACACCCCATCCTCAAATTTCTTCTTTCACTTAGTAACACCCTCAGAGGTATTAAAAGCCTTAGAGCTCCTCAACCCCACCAAAGGTAAGTGCCCCTCGGGTCTTGCCTCCAAAATGCTCCTCGTATCTGCCCAAGCCATTGCCAGCCCATTGGCTGCTCTCTTTAACCTCTTCTTCATGCATGGCTCACTACCATCTTCTTGGAAACATGCTACAGTTATCCCCCTATATAAAGTCGGTGACCCCTCCTCCCCGGGAAACTACTGCCCTATCTCCCCATCCTAGCCAAATTGCAGGAGTGCCTCATCCTCTTTCAGCTCTCTGAATATCTCTTCATTCCGTACAAAGCTGGTTTCAGGAACTCACACTCCACCATAACCTCTCTCCTAAGACTCAGCAATGCCATCCTCATGGGTATGGATAATGGGGAAATTACCTCAGCTATTTTCATTGACTTTGCTAGGGCATTCGACACCGTCTTCCACACCCTGCTACTGTCCAAGCTCTCCCTAGCCAGTCTATCAGAATCGGCCACCAGTTGGTTCAAGTCATACCTGGCAGGCAGGTCCCAATCAGTCCGAATTAGCTCCTCCACTTCCTCCCCCCTCCCTGTCACTACAGGAGTCCCACAAGGCTCTGTCCTTGGCCCAATGCTGTTCTCCATCTTCCTGAATGATCTGCCCCTGGCCTGCCCACATACTTCCATTCACTTGTATGTAGACGATACAGTACTGTATGCCTCAGGCTTATCCCCTTCTGAAGTAGCAACCAGGCTTCAACAGGACTTTGAGAATGTCCAACTTTGGTTTCATTCAAATCAACTCTTTCTTAATCCTAAAAAAACTGTCTCCCTCACATTCAGCATGAGGGCTAAACTCTCTAGACTCTCCTCCTCCCTTATCTTCCACACCCTTGATGGCTCCCCTCTGGAGGATTGTAAGTCCTTCAGATATCTTGGGGTCTGGCTTGATCAGCATCTAAATTTTTCAGAGCATATCGATTCTATCCACAAGAAACTGCACCCTATGCTGGGTGCTGTATATAGCCACAAAAGTTGCATCCCTCTGCAAACGAGCTCAGAAATTGTCCAAAAAATTATCCTCCCAATACTGGACTATGGGGATGTGGTCTACAGTGCAGCACCCAAGTCCTCCCTAGCCAGACTTGATCCTCTTTTCCACTCCTTCTGTTGTTTTGCCCTAGATTCCCCCCCTCACAACCCATCACTGTGTCCTTTACCGGTCTTTAGACCTCCCTTCCCTCCATGATTGGAGACTGTCACACTGTGTTAGGACCACAGCCAAATTTTGGGCACAGACCCTCCCCTCTTACCTTGCAGCAACCCTACCTATCCCCTTCTCCCCCAGGGTGCCTGATGGGATTCATCCCAGAATTCTAAAAGAACTAAGGGTAGAACTAGTGACACCACTGACTACCCTCTTTAACAAATCATGGGAGGATGGGGTGGTACCCGAGGACTGGAGGAGGGCAGATGTGATTCCCCTTCACAAAAGTGGGAGCAAGGCAGAAGCAGGAAACTATAGACCTGTTAGTTTAACCTCAGTGATAGGGAAAATGATGGAATCACTTCTAAAGGAAAGAATTGTCCAGGTATCTAGAGGCCAGAGGGCACAGGACCCTAGGCAGCATGGATTCACAGTGGGAAGGTCATGCCAGAGCCAATCTGATAGATTTCTTTGACTGGGTGACCAAAGTAGTAGATCAGGGAGGGCTGTGGACATGGCCTACCTAGACTTTAGCAAGGCATTTGACACAGTCCCACACAAAGATTAATATATAAGTTAGCCAGCCTGGGAGTGGGTCCCAAGATGACAGCCTGGGTAAAGAATTGGCTGGAGAATAGGACACAGAGGTAATAGTAAATGGAGTCCCTCAGAAGAAAGGAGGGTTACTAGCGGGTACCACAGGGTTCAGTATTAGGACTAGTCATCTTCAATGTCTTTATAAGCGACATTGCAGAAGGACTGGAAGGAAAAAGTATGTCTCTTGCAGATGACACTAAGATCTGCAACAGAGTTGATGCACAGGGTGGGGTGGAAAGGATGAGAAGGGACTTGGCAAGGTTAGAGGAATGGTCAAATGTATGGCAGCTTAGATTCAATGCTAAGAAGTGCAAGGTAATGCACCTGGGAAACAAAACCCAGGGAAGAGTACACAATGGGGGTGAGATACTAACAACAACAAAATGGAAAGGGACCTGGGGGTAGTCATATCAGATGACCTAAAGGTGGGCAAGCAATGTGAGAAGGCAGCAAGGAGGGCTGGGGATACTGGGATGCATAGGAGAGGAATCACCAGTAGAAAACAGGAAGTTATTATCCCTCTGTACAGACAGCTGGTGAGACCCCATCTGAGTACTGTGTGCAGTTCTGGAGACCCATCTCCAGAAAGACATAGACAGGATGGAAGCTATCCAGAGGAGGGCAACTAAATGGTGCAGGGTTTGCACGGAGGACATATGAGAGAGACTTAAGGAGCTTAATATGTATAGCCTCGAGGAAAGGAGGGAGAGGGGACATGATAGAAACTTTCAAGTACCTCAAGGGAATCAACAAAGTCCAAGAGGGTAGCATCTTTCAAAAAAGAGGTGCAAGAACAAGAGGGCACAATTTGAAGATAGGGGGCTCAGAGGTAATTTAAGAAGTATTTTTTCACAGAGAGGGTTGTGGATGCATGGAATGGCCTTCCGGAGGAGGTTGTGGAGTCAAAATTAGTGGTGGAATTCAAGCATGCATGGGATAGTCATAAGGCAATTCTGGGGGGTTGGGGTAGGAAGAAGTAGGTTGCTGGTTAACTAGGATCTGCAGCTTATCCAGTAGGTAGGGAAATGGGCAGACTGGGTGGGCCAAGCGGTCCTTATCTGCCATCAAATTCTATGTTTCTATGTTTCTATGTTTCTAGCAGCCCTCCTGCTTGCCAGCCTACTCACTCAGGAACATTGATTCCTGGCTACTCCACGTTCTGCACATGTCAACCACCTCTGACCAGGCTGCCTTTAAATAGCGTATGCAAAGATTTGGAACTCCTTGCTGGTCATCATTAGACACACCTCCAGCCCACTACATCTCAGCTCCCTCCTGAAGATGCATTTCTCCTCTACTTGCTCATGCAAATAGCTCTGATAAGGTCCTAGCATCAGGCCTGTTCTACTGTGCAGCTCTCTCCTCACTCAATGTCCGCAGACCCTCTTGCTGCCACTACAAAATGTTGCTTTCTTACAACCCAGTCAGACATATATACTGCCTTGCATTTCAGGCCCTCTAGATAGTAGTTTAGGGGTCTATTTTCTGTCCTACGGGACCTCCGTTACTGGTGCATTTTGTTCTTGCTCCTCAATGCTAACAACATGTAGGTGTACATATTTCTAAGTTATGCTCTATTATATTTTGTATTTATCTATCTTTTTCCTCTTTTACTAGCTGTACAGTTGTTGTATTTTCTGTTGTATTTCTGTAATTCTGTTTTGTATCTCTATAGTTTTCTACCTATCCCCTTCTCCCCCAGGGTGCATCTGGAATCAAGCGGTACTCTGCTCACTGTGCCTACCTGGTAAAATGCTTAAATAAATAAATAAATGTGGGCAGCTAGAACATAATCCCTGATGGCAGAAGAGGGGGTGATAGAGAGCTGGCCTTGGTCAGAAGATAAACCTTGTAAATATACAGTACCATCTGGGGTACTCTCTCAGCAATGCCTTAATGACAAATTTGAATTATTCCTCTTCTTGTATGCTCTATATCCTTCACTAGCTTGATCAATACTTCATGATGGTACAAAAGTATTCAGTTTGTATTGTTTTACTTTTTTTCTGTCACTAGGAGAGGTTCTAACAACAGGATTCCAACAACAAGAAAACTGCATCATCTTCATCCATCAACATTGCCCCAGAGATAGAATTTTTAATTTTTAATTATTGGATTTTGATAACTAGGTATCAACCTGAGTAAGTTACAATAAAAAGGTATTCACTTGATACAGCATCAGATACAAAGACAAATGAGACAGTATGACCAATATTAGTAACAACTGGTAAACAGTCATCACTAAACAGTGGGAAGAAACAATTTGTAATATGTGGATCTTCATAATAATACTATCGGAGTGTATACTAAAAATTTCCCATAATACTGTCATTGGAATCCATCATTAGTATTACAAAATCTTGTAATACTACTGATGGCACTCCAGTGACAGTATTACAGGAAAGAACACTCAGCATGCGCTGGAAGGTGAAAGTGAAACACTGTCTTGCCTACAGTCAGCCGTCAGCTGCTGAAAAGACACTCTCTTTTCACCTCTCCAAACCAAAACTAAAAATGTAAAACTTGCATCCATATACTACAAAAAATAACAAATATGAGACTGTGACTTTTTGCCTGCAATACCATTTCAAAAATTCTGGGGACATGCTGGAAACTCTTAAGCCTCTCTCTTGAGTAACCTCGTAATACACAGTCCCCTATCTATTATTCTATTTATGAATATAAATTAGAAAGACAATGTGTGTTTGTGCACAGTATTAAATAATACAGCACATCACTTTGGTTCCAGGGAAAATCCATGGTGGACAGAAGAGACTGGACACCATGAGCAGCTTGCCACAGCATAGACAAATTCTGCCTCAATCAAAACAGGTACAGCTGTGCTTGGAGGGGGGCATCCTTTGAGTTTTCCCTTGAAGGACTGTTATGTCTGACTTTCCTAGATGGGGCTGAAAGCCCATTCCACAGTAATGGGGCTTTGTGTGAAAAAGGATCTCTGACTGAATGTGATCCATGTCCTAGAACCTCAAGAAGGGGTAGCAAGGAGAAGCAAAGATGCTTTCTTATGTGTTTCCAGATCAGTACATCTCTTAGATTGGGAAAGCAGTTTGTTAATGGCTTATAAGCCAGAGAAAGGGTTAAGCAGTAGAGGTGCTGTTCAAGTGGGGGTCAGTTAAGGGAGGCAAGAACATTACAATGATGTTCTCTTTTCCCCACTCCAGTGAAAAATCTGCCAATTCTCTGGTACAACATTTTTAGCTTAGTTAGCTCAGCACCATTCAGGGAAGAGAGGATTGTGTTCCATACAGTAGAGTAGGAAGTACACTACTGGCCACAGACTGACATGATTTGTTGGTAAGGTAGCATTTGAGCCTATAGAGCAGCCCCATTTTGGGAGAGAGCTGCTTAGTGATGTGTTTGGTGTGAGGCTTGAACATGAACTCCTGGTAAAGCCAAACACCAAGATACTTTGTAGTGTCTACCACCTCCAATCGGGTGCCTGTGGAGGTGGAAATCTGCAAGAGTTCATTTCAGTCAGGGCCCAGCTTTCTGTATCCAAACAACATGGCTTTGTTTTGTTGTTTTTTCACCACTGAGGACAAGCCACTTACACACAAACCAGGTTTCAAGGTTATGAAAGTCTTTTTGAACTTCTAATAGGATTTAGCATTCTAGTCAAACTCTGCACTGAGATCACTCTCCTCTTACTGGTCTGAAATCAGATTTATTTCTCCACTGACGAACAGTAGTTACTCTGGAGTCCTGTTGCAGTCCCACAGGTCAATTTTTTTGTTTATTGCAGTTTACTGTTATTTGTTTACAAAATATATACTGTAGCTTACTTAGTTCTCAATACTCTGCAATACTTTAGTTTACTTTATCTGTGTTTTGCCAGTTCCCCCTTGGTTTCAGGAACCAGATAAAGAGTATTTTAATACTGTTCCTGCCTAGAGAGGAATTGAGCTTTTTTTAAATAAAAACTACAAAAAATGGTTTTAAATAAATAGCAGTTTATGTGCCATAATGTTTGAACTGAAGAAGTAGATTTTTAGGTGTTTATATTCAATCAGTATGACAGAAAAGTCCAAGAAGAAGACAGGGCCTATAGCATTTTAAAAATGTAAATCTTGTCACCAGTTCCTGGCAAAAGCAGACAGCCACGAGCTGTGCTTTATCTGTCTGGGTCCTGACCATGGTTTAAAAATTGTGCAGATGGTTTTGTCCTAAAACACAAATGAAAAGGGCTGTGAAATGAGAAGCTTTTTCAGCTCCTTAGTCTGTTTCAGCTTGGTTTACCATGCTACTACATGCAGCCTTAAACATAAATAAATACAGAAAGAAAGAAAGAAAGAAAGAAAGAAAGAAGGAAGGAAGGAAGGAAGGAAGGAAGGAAGGAAGGAAGGAAGGAAGGAAGGAAGGAAGGAAGGAAGGAAGGAAGGAAGGAAAGAGAGAGGGGAGGGAAGGAGAGAAGACCAGATGGATGGCAAAGACCAGGTTCTAAATGTACCACTGTCAGCGCTCCAAATTTCAATCTGCCTCATGGTTGCCAGGACAGCTCTGATAAGGTTGTGGACCTTAGAAAGGCTTGGGATAGTGAGACCTGGAGGCACAGAAGTGGAATCTCTCTGGTCATTATCTGAGCAAGCTTGAATGTGGCCAGACCATAGAAGTTGGCCCACTACCAGCAGGCCACACTAACAAACCTCCTTTTTCTGCCTTAAGGATGCTTTCTCCACTAACTTGATATTTTAAAAATGATACCGAATGCCAACTCACGCACGCTCCCCCTCCTGAAGCATTTGGCATCAGGAACTGCACTGTCACTTGATGCACAAGCATTTGGTAAATTAAGCTGTATGGTGCTTTCACAGGGAAGGTGCACTGGATTCAAAATTGGTAAAAATAAGATGTGATTGATGCGCACTGTAATGCAACACCTTCAGTATTTTGTGGGAGCATTCACATACAAGTTGATCAGTTAGCATACTGATATGTAATCTAATCAGTAGCACTTATGCACAATGAACTTGCACTTCAGTTGTTTAAATTGTTATGTGCCTTATCCTGTTGTACTGTTTGTTATCCTATATTTCCTAACATTGCTGTATTTCATGTATTTTTCTCATTTTCACATGTACTGTGTTGATCTTAATGTAATGACTGTTCTGTATAAGTTGTATGTATTCTCCCTATTCCTTTCCTCACAGGTCTCACCAGGAGATGAGCAACTTGTTGTTCAGTGTGGCTTCCTGGTGAAACATTTCAATAAATAAATAAATAAAATATGTTTGTGCATGCATTTTTGCTTGGTTATCGGTTCCAAACAAGGGTAAAAAATAGACTTAGTCTCAAGTCTGCAGCATTTGTAGAAGGGCACTGGCTTTTTCAATTTTGGGATTGTAACTTAAGCATATTTTCCTGTGGTGAAGCATTAACATGGGCTACCATAGTGTGGCTGCAAGGCGTAAAAAAAAAAAAGGAAAAATAAATTGTTACAGTGAAACAGGATGGCAATGTTAATGCAGACAAGCAGTGTTGAAGGTTTAAGAACAGTGATGTTTGTGATCCTGCTAGATAATTCCAAACAGTATATGTGCCAATATATTGCCAAGCTGTGATGGTTTAACACAAAACAGCAGTGTAGAGAGTTAATAAATTTAGCCTGCTGGAACATGAGCAAAAAAAGTATAAAGCAGGCAGGGAATGGATGGGATTAAGCCTTCTGGACCTTCAGCACCCTTTTGGATTGGATCATAAGAAGCCACCCCACCAGGATCACAAACACCACTGTCCTCCCTGACACACTTAGTGACCACTCCCCTGTCATCTGCTACTGGTTCAATAAATTCATCAAGCCCCCCCACAAAAACCATTACTAGCTGGGTTCTACCTAGAGGCAAGCTACTTCGTCTCAAAACCTTCCTTCATCAACAGGATTGGACCCAATTCTCACTGCAACCAATCTGAGCACCGCACTGGAACACTTCATCAGGATCTTCAACCAAGCATGCAACATATTTGCACCCTTCAAGAAGCGCAAGGCCAAAGCCCTATGTAACCCGTAGCTCACCGGAGACCAACTTAGACGACTAAAAGCTCAAGACCACCTTTGGGAGATTGCCAGAAACACCAGGAGACAAGTTGATATTGCTAACTATAAACGTGCACAAAATGACTGCACCAAATATATCCAGGATACGAAGACCACCTATTTCCATAATGCTCTCACTAACTCATGGGGAAACGGTAGGAACTTCTGAAATAACATTAAAGAAATCACTGGGAAGCAATCTAAATCACCCCCATCAGTACTCAGCATAAATGGTGAAACTACACTTGACCAGAAACTCAATGCTGATACATTCAATGACACCTTCACGGACCTCAGTGCTGTACTCCCACAGGGTTTTTTCAGTGAGGTGGTTCCTCTTGCCCCCCCCAGCCACCTCCAGCCACCCTCCCTTCTACTTTAAAGCAGTAAAAATGCATCAAGTCCGCAGCTACGTTACCAAAGCCATTTGCAGCTCCAGAGCCAGCAGTGACTCCCTTGACCTCAAACTGCTATCACTCACACTTGAAGAAGTACTCCGACCACTGACCAGGATTTTCAACCTCTCTCAGCCTCAGCCAGTTCTCTGACTTATGGAAATCTGCCACGGTAACTCCAATTCATAAAAGTGGTGACAAAACAGCTACTGAGAATTACCGTCCAATTTCCATCCTACCTCCACTCTCCAAGGCCCTAGAACGGATTGTGTCAGACCAGCTCACTGACTTCCTAGACAATCACAACATCCTGTGCAAGAAGCAACATGGCTTTAGAAGAGGTCATAGCACCTCCACAGCGCTACTTGAATTCACTGGTGCAATCCATCACTCACTCGATAACAGTCATCTTACTGGGTCCACCTTCATCGACTTAACTAAAGCCTTTGATACCATCAGCCACAATCTCCTACTTACCCAGCTTTGACTAGCAGAGCTTTCACCTAACTCGGTGAACTGGTTCAAAAGCTACTTAGACAACCGCTCCCACAGAGTGAGAATTGCTAGCACACTGTCAGACTAAGACCAGTCTGGTCCGGTGTCCCACAGGGCTCAATCTTGGGCCCCCTCCTTTTCAGCCTTTTTTCTGAACTCACTGCCAGAATCCTGCCCTGAACAGATTCTACACTACGTAGATGATGCTGTCATCCTGGCATCCTACCATGATCCAGTCCATCTACAAGGTAATCTCCAACAGACCTTCTCTGCAGTCAAAAAACTGGTTCACAAAACACAGACTTATACTTAACCAGAAAAAAACAAAGACCATGATCTTCTTCCGCTCCCAAAACAAACACAAACAATATCAGCTCTCCATTAAAACCAAGCAAGGAATCACCCTCGAACAAGTTCATACCGTTATGCATGGAGGAGGAGTCATCCATACAGACAGTGGATTGCCCATCAGGACACCCCAGCCACAGCTGTCTGACACCATTGGACCCTGCCCAAGGACCAGATTTAGATTCAGTAACGGGATGTGTTCCAAAAACAATTGCAGGTTTTAGCACATATGTGTCTCTTGTGGCCAGTGCCACCCCCTTGTGCAGTGCCCTTCTCCAAGTCCCAGAAGGGGAGACAACCACCACTTTCATAAAGAATTTATCAAGCCCTACAGAGGTAAGCCTACCCACCCCAGTAAGGGTGGACAGGCTTAGACTTTGGCTGGACCAATACCTGACTGTAAGACAGCCTGCCTGCTGGCAGAGGCTTTCTCAGTTTCTTCAGATTCCCACACACAGGGTCAAGTTGAGGGTACGAGGCAAAGAAACTGAAATCTTGTACAGACTGACAGCACATGATCTGGGAAGACTTGAGAAAGGAGATGTGGCTGGGGAGGGTGAGCTGTCCTTACCCATCCCACCCATGCTGAATCTTATGGTGTCTTTGATTGGAATAGTTCTCAAGAAAGCCCCAGCCAAATTCTGCATGATCAGCTATTTGTCACACCCTGAGGAGACTCAAATAATGACCACAGTGATCCATGCTTCATGGCAGTTCAATATGTGTCATTTAATAGAGTGGTTGAAGCTGTATGATCGGCAGGCTGGCACACCCTACTGGCCAAAGCAGACTCGGTTAGGTTTAATTCAAAAAAGTGCTAAATTATGCACCTGGGGCACAGAAACCCTGGGGAAATCTACAGGATGGGGGGGGGAGTTACTGACAGTCACAAAGGAGGAGAGGGACCTGGGGGATAGTATTTCACATGACCTGAAAATGTCAAAGCAGAGTGCTAAGGCAGCTGGGAGGGCCAGTGGCATGCTGGGGTGCATAGGCAGGGGTATCACCAGCAGAAGGAGGGAGGTAGTGATGCCATTATATAAAACCATAGTCAGGCCTCACATGGAGTACTGTGTGCAGTTCTGGAGGCCACACCTTTGTAAGGATATTAACAGGCTGGAGACAGTCCAGAGAAGGGCAGCTAAGATGGAACAGGGCTTGCAACACAACACTTATGAGGAGAGATTAAGGGACCTCAATATGTACTCACTGGAAGAGAGGAGGGAAAGAGGGGACATGATAGAAACATTCAAGTACCTCAAGGGTATAAACAAGGTGCAGGGGGGAGACAGTTTCCAAAACAGGAGAAGTACAAGAACTAGGGGCCATGACATGAAATTGGAAGGTTAACAGGGAATGTGAGGAAGTTCTTCTTCACAGAGAGGGTGGTGGATACATGGAATGGTCTGCCTCAAGAGGTGGTGGGAACAAGCACCGTGGATGGATTCAAGCATGCTTGGGACAAACATAGGGAAATCATAGAGGTACAACAGTGTGTGGGTCAGAAGCAGTAATCCAGTACAAGGGCTTACAGGCAGACTAGATGGGCCAGCCAGTCCTTATCTGCTGACAATTTCTATGTTTCTTACTTAGAGCCTTCTACTGCCATTACATCCAGCTGACCAGGACTTGCTGGGGATGAACTTTGAAGACCAATACTATATGTACAATTACATGCCCATGGGCTGCTCATTAGACCGTGCAACATTCAAAGGTTTCAGTACCTTCCTTCACTGGGTAGCAGCCCATGAATCTAAGAATCAGGTCATCGTTCACTACCTCAGTGACTTCTTGCTCATGGGGCCAGTGCACTCTTCAGCTTGCGGGCAATGCTGGCCACTTTCATTGAATTATGTAGTCTCTTTGGTGTACCCCTAGCTTCCAGGAAAGTCAAAGCACCAAGCTCAGCGATGATGTTCCTGGGTGTAGAGCTTGATCCAGTGAGGCAGGAGTCTTGCTTGCCTCATGATAAGATTGATGCCCCATGTGGCCTTTTGCACAAAGCCACAGTGGCTAAAAAGATAGCCCTGTGGGAGTTATGACAGATAGTGGAGCACCTCAGCTTTGCCCACTGGGTCATCCCATGGGGAGGACCTACTTGCGGTAAATGGTGACGTTGAGGATAAGTGTCCAGAAGTTTCATCACCGGATTCAGGTGATGGAGGGTTTCCAAGATGTCTTGCAGGTTTGGCAGACATTTATTGCCCATTTTCATGGCATAGATATGTGGCTGGAGACAATGGACAGCCAGGAGCTAGAACTGTACACAGACATTTGAGGAGGGCTAGGATTAGGGGCACTGTCTCAAAGTGAATGGTGTGCCATGGATTGGCCCTCCAAGTGTGCAGCTGCTGGGCTCTACAGGCAGATAAGAGTTCTTCCCAACTGAGGTGGCTCTGTACGTTTTGGGTTGTGGTCTGAGAGACAAGAAGATCACCTTTCGGTTTGACAATATTTGTGTGGTACACAGCATAAATGGGCAATTGGGGGATAAGGGTCCGTTGGGTGACTGCTTGAGGATATTTGTCCTGAAATGCATGTTGCTGAATGTTCGTTTTAAATTTTTACATGTCCCTGGCATTGAGAATGTTATTGCTAATGGTTTATCTCATTCATAGTGGCAGAAATTCAGTATTTGGCAGCAGTGGCAGATCAGAATCTATTACAGATCCTGAAATTTCTGTGGAAAGTAGTGACCTTGTGAACTGGGAATGCATAGGCAATGCTATTGCTCCCTGGACCAGATATGTCTGCTGGCATGGTGTGTAACATAACCATGAAGTCCAAGCGGAGACAGGATGGAAAAACAACTAGCCCATTCTAGCTTACCAACTCTGTAGTTATATAATGGAAGCAAAATGGCATGGCCTGATGCCAGAGATTGTGGGACAACACCTGGTAGGCCTGTCATGGTTTTCCAGAGTTATGTGGCTTCACAGACACCACTTATTCCTTCAAGATTGTGCAGATCCTCAAAGGGTGTGTAAAGGCCATACCAAGTGGTCAGATCTCTGGTTCCCAGTCCCATCAATGATTCTCGAACAGGTGTGGTGAGCCCTCCCAGTGATTTTCTGGATGGCATATAAGGTCATATTATTTAAGTCTACATTTGCCCTGGCATTCTGTGGGGTGTTCCAGGTCTCTCAATCAGTGTAGACTGTGCAAACAGGGGCTGCAGTGAGCTTGCTGGATTCAGATTTCACAGTGACATCAGAGGGAGTTTTTATGTGGTTGTGATGGCGCAAAACAGATAAGAATGATATTAGATGCTAGTGTACAGTAAAGGCCCCCGCCGAGTCAGCATGGGACATACAGTCCTTGGTGGCTACCTACATTGCCCTCTGCTTGGCTGAGGGTAAGACTTTCTCATGGCGTATGGATGGCAAGCCCATGACAGCCTACAATTTCAGACATATAGTGGGGTTGGTAGTGCACCGTGCTGGCCTGAACACTAAAGAGTACAATACCCATTCCTTTAGGATTGGGGCAGCAATAATCACTAGGGCCCAAGGGCTTTCAGATAGCAAGATCCAGGCCATTGGGTGGTGGAAGTCCCAACTGTTTTTGCACTATGTCTGTATGTGCTTGCTTTAACATTTTGTCTGGCTGTTTTCCAGGCTCCCTAGATGGCTCCAAGCTGGTGTGGATCTGCGGACACTCCTGCATCCACTAGGCAGCTAAGAGAGTGGTACCTCAACATGGTCAAAGAACCTATCAATGCCTTGTCATAAGGCACAGATCCACTTGATGAACACGAGAGGCATCCACTGAGAGGAAGTTCTCCCTTGGACGGCAGTGGAGGTCTGGCAAGGGAGTTCATTCATCATTGATTCATCTGGGTGGAGACCTGCAGTCCATCAAAGAACAATGGCCTAAGACCAAGGATCATTTAATCTCACCTCATTCAACAGCTTCACTAGTAATATGCAATTGATTCCAAGGCTATGGACAAAGCATGCATACAGATTAATAAAGAATTGTAGCCATTTATGGAATATACCAGGGGAAACCATGGTTCATCACTAGGACATTAAAACCTCAAGCCAGGGACTGTATGCCAAGGATGGTGTGCATTTTTGTGATGAAGGATGTGACTTGGACACTTTTTATCAGGTCTTGGAGAAATAACTGAAGTAAGCTGCTTGGGGATTTAGACTGTGTCTGTCCTGTAGCAGCTTGGGAGTCTTGCAGATTGATCGTATGGGGGATGAGTCTAATTCCTTGAAGGCTCATGTTTCCCAGTCAGCATAGGGACTGTAGGACTACCAGACCTGGATTTGGGGGGGGGGGGTTGCAGATCAACCTCCTTCATCTTTCCTGTGTGTGGCAGCAATGCCAGATGGGAGTGGTCCCTCTCCATGTTGCCACATGATCTCCCCACTGTTGGGGGTTGGGTACCCAACTCAAGAGGCACATATTTCCTTTGGTCTACACAAGGGATTTGGCTCTTCACTAGAAGGGGTGCTGGGACCCAAGGTGTCTGCCAAGATCTCACAGCTGCACATGCCACTCCAATAGTGTAATTACAGCAAATAAACATATGGCTGTGGCCATTTCTGCAAGATGTGTGTGTGTATATGTGTGTGTGTGTATTTTTCAGGGGAAGGGGCATGGCAACTACTAAGAATAAAGTATGAAGAAGTCTTGATAAGGGGAAGCCACTAGATGTAGTGTTCATTGGTTATGTGAAGGCTTTTTACAAGGTCCCACGCTATTGTTTTTAAATATAAAAAAAACTAGAAATAGATTTGGGATTTGTGAATTTGATGAGCAAATGGTTAGATGAAAGGCCATGCAGAGTCAAACTGTGTGGTTAGTATTCTATAGGGTTTGGTCCTGGGAAAAGTTTTATTTAGTATATTCTTTATGGACATGAGTAAAGGTATCAACTCGTGGTAAATAAAGTGTGCTGAGGGCACTAAAATGGGTTTTGAGGTTAGTTTGGAAAATGAAAGTATCAAACTATAATGCAGTCTCGATTCAGGTGTTGTCTAGAAGAGAGCTGAGGAATGGAATTCAGAATAAATTCTGTAAATGCAAAGTTATGCATCTGGGCAAAATAATGCAGAAAATATATATTTCGTAAAGAGTACAGAAGGTTGAACAAAGAGATCTTGGGGTTACAATTACCAGGAACCTAGTAAGCAATCAGATATGACAGGGTGTGGTTTTATTTTTGTAAACCACATGCCCAGGTGCATGGTAAGGCATTATGTGCTTGTGCAGTATGCCTTCCACCACCTGGAAGTGCAATTTACAAAAATAAACCCACACCTTCCCAAGACCTTTCAAAATTGGATAGGTACCCTTTATAAATATCCCATAGCCCATATTTCCAGTAACGGAGCCTCATCTGAGACATTCCTACTCTTCTGGTACTAGACAGGGATGCCCCCTATCACCCTATCTTTTTAACCTATATTTGGAAACCCTTATCCGTAGATTAACTACAGCACCAAGGGTTCAAGGTATCACCATTGAAGGCCACATAATGAAAGATTTGGCATATGCAGATGGTCTGCTTCTCCAAGTATCACACCCAACCTCCTCTATACCTCACAAGTTAACAATCATTGATGAATTTAGTAAAACATCCAATTATAAATGAAACAGAAAAAAACGGTAGTTTTTCCTCTTAACCATAAGGTTGTGAAACACAATATTTCCAATATGGGACTTTCCTGGAAAACAGATTCTCTGCAATACTTAGGTATCGAATTAGCAAGGAACCCCGCCCGACTTCTGAAGCTTAATTTAGACCCCTCTCATACATACCATTAAACAAGATTTACAAAGATGGTCTTTCCTCCCATTATCACTTTGAGGCAAAATTAACCTGATAAAAATGAATGTTTTTCTTCACCTCTTTTATCTCCTCAGCCTGTTAGATCTCTGGCTCACATTACAGTGGTTTAAAAATGTGCACAAGCTTTTTACAGACTTTATATGGGCAGGGAAAAGACCCAGACTGGCTTTTTCTAAACTTGCCACTCCTAAAGTTATAGGTGGGTTATGATTACCACATATTGGCCTATACTATTGGGCCAGTTAGACCAATAAATATCTCAGATGGATAGATCCCAGAAACCAGCTAGCTTCCTTTTCTTTTACACCAATATTGCTCAAGACTGAAAAAGACCTCCTGAAAGCACAAGAACTTTCCCCAGCCTCTCTCCTATATATTAATCTGAAATATCTCCCATCATTATTAAAGACATCGCCCATTGCCATCTCCATTAGAATTCACTCTCAGTTGTCCAATTTCATGAAATATGCTCATACCCGTGACATATTCCAAACCATATGGGGTAATCCCAATATTAAGATAGGAGGCAGAACTCTTTCATCTGGATGGCTACCACAATTAGGAGACTGTCCAATCCATTATTTTATTAAGGAAAATGGAACCTGGCTTACTCATTCTGAAATATTAGTTAAAGCAAGTATCCCAAGGACTTAGATTTTCAAGGGGTATCAGCTTTGCCACCTTCTGGTTAATACATTTGGGCAGACCCACCCAAACCCTCCTAATTTACCCTTCTGGATGGAGTTGCAACCATTAGTGGGACTTCCACATGCAGTCTCCAAAATATATATGACCCTATACAATCTGAAATATCCAGAGTGTTTTGGTCCCACAGCTTTCTGGTCCACCCTCATTCCCGGAAAGACCATAAATTTACCTCTCCTGTGGCAGAATTGTCACCATTTAATTACTCAAGATAGGCTATAACTCATGCAGTTTCAAATATTGCATAACTTATACTACTCCCCTCAGAAACTAACTAAATTTGGCTACTCGGATTCTTCTACTTGTGTTTGTTGCTTACGTGAGGAAGGCAATCTGCTCCATAATTTTTGGATCTGTCCAAAAGTAGCCAAATTATGGACCCTCATTAAGCAGAAGATGGATCCTCTTTTAGTCTTGAATGATTTGTTCAATCCTGACATTTGTCTATTAGGTGATCTCTCAGAGGTTCATGCACTAAATCACAAATATCACATAACTTTAATGTCAATGTCAGTCAAGAAACTGGTTTTGAAACACTGGAAGGATACAGAAGAAATTAGCTATACAGAATGGTTAAACAAACTTCTGGCTAACCTCAGGACTGAAAAAACCATAGCAAGCCTCAACCAGAGACTTAAAAGATTTAACAAGATTTGTGGCCATCTGCATGCTTTATACTCATTGTAAATGTTAAACAATATCTCTTTCTGTATTGTGTAGTGGCTCTTTGAAATGGTTCTGTGCGGAGTAGGGGGATGGGGAGGTTAGGGGGGGGGAGGGCACTGTTCCTCTAGGTCTTCACATTAAGTATGTACGTACCATATTTATGATGGATCAGCGCTCTGTAATTATAAAAAGTTGAATAAACTTTGAACTGAAAAAAATATAAATAAGTAAATAAATAAACCCATACCCTGAAGTGTTTTATTGATGTTATAAAATGGATCATAGGTTGTACTAAATAAGGAAACAATGAAAAATTATGTTGAATAAATTAATATAAATTTTATTTAAACACTTTTTGCAATTGAGGAAAAATAGTCCCCTTCACTAGGAGGGGTGGATAAACAAGAAAGGACCCCCCCAACCCCATATGTGAAACAGTGTCTCTGTGTCAGTTTTTATTTACCATTGTTTTATTGTCATTCATGCCATCATATCAATGTTTTGACGTGGGGGGGAGGATCTTGTTTTACTACTTTGCATTTATATTGCCAAAATCTAAACAATGTTTGGTACAGCATAGTTGGTAGTGAAAGTGGAGGCACTAACAGAATGATAAATATGCAGCTCTGAGCTTTCAGTTTGTTGTTTATTTTTTTAACAGATGTCCAGCATACACAAGTATGACTGTATCCCCCCTATTCACATGGTGACTTACTGCCTGCATTGACTGTGCAGTAACCATAACAAAAAACAAGCAATGGGACAATTAATTACTGTCGCTTCATGTATACATGAGATGAAAAAACAAATTGCACTTTATCCTGTAGTGCAGTGTGGTCCTTGTGGTGCTTTGGAGACCATTGCGCAGAATGACTCTTTCCTTGAAACTGCTATCTAAACCCTTGAGTTGTGTGGATGGGTGGATGAAGGTGCTAATGACTTTGTGAGTCTCCATTACTTTGCTTGGGCAGATTGTGAAGAGAAGTCAATCTGCAGAGAAAGGACCTGGAGTTATGTCTGATTAATTAATCTGGTGCTGGAGCTACAAAAAATTAAATACAAACAAAAGTACTGACTATTTCCATTTATGCTTTATGCATAACTTTTTGTTCATTGATCAGAGTGCTGTGTGAGTGGTTGTGTGGAAAGTGGGGGGTGGAGAGCAGTGGTCAGGAAAGCCGTCTTTCCCTTTGTAGTTGGTGGGGGGGGGTTAAGCACTGATGATTTTGCAGCTTCCTAGCAGTTCATACTTCATAAGCATTACACCCCACCTGGCCTGTTGTGAACAGGAGCAGTAGCAGGCTGTTGTGGGTGGCCTCGGCATTGACACTCATGGTGGTGCCGTTGAAGGTAATGAGCTGAAGCAGTTAGCTGCAGCAGAAAGAAGTCCAGTACAGAGCTGTACGATATCAGGCACTACTTGTTGAGTGTAGCAGGTGGGATGACACCCATGACTCTAGGGCAAATGGAGAGAACACTTAACAGCACCAGGACCCAGGCCTGTGAGGCTTTAGAGAAGAAGGTAATCTAAGCTATGATTGTAAGACCAGCAGAATTGTCTTTTTTTCAAGATTTATTTTATTAAATGGAAATGTTAAGTTTTATTTTTGGGAAATCTGTAAGTGTGCTGTTTTGTAAATTACAGGCTACAGTACAACTGATTGTAATTTACCAACATGGCTGCAGGTAGAATTATAAAAATTCTGAAGGCTGAGCACTAGTGTGTATTGATGCTGTGTCCTGTTTGTCAAAAGAAGTACAAAGAAATTGGTTTATTTTTCTAAACTGCATGGCTTTGGAATCTTCTCAGTTTATTAGCCAATTAGAATTCAGTAAATTCCCCACCTTTTTTTAAAAATAATTTTTATTGGTTTTCCAAATAAACATCATTACAGAAGAACAGAAGGATGAGGCAGTTACATACAGTCCAAATAGCAAAGAATCGCACAACCTCAGTCCTGGTTTCGTACCGTTAGTACGAAACCGGTTGAGGTATAGGACTGGGAAGCAGAGCTTCTTTGTTATGTTGGCGTCTGTATTCATTGTTAATGAACCATATTTTTGTACTCCAGGATTGAGGTTGTGCGGTTCTTTGCTATTTGGATTGACTATTTCTAAACCGCATCCTTGTGTCCGTAGAGCTGGACTTGCTTGATCTTTAGTTACATACAGTACATTCACACAACAGGACTTGGTCTAGTACAGTAGTCAGCAGGGCCAAAAACATATTATGCAACAATAAACGAATACTTGGAATACAGGAGGGGGCCCTGAGGTGTGACTGCCAGACTGACCGGAAGGGACATGTGAGCTGCCCAGCATCTCTTTCTTCTGACATTTCTAACAGGTGGCTGTCATAACACGTCCTGTATTCTTCACAGGGGCTACTCTAATCTTCAACTCTGGAGAAAAAAATAATGGAACCACAAAGCATCTTGGCTACAACATTGCGATGCAGTTACACATAACAACAACATATAGTGTCATAATCAAGGTTGTCTGGGGCTTCTGTGTGATTGAGTTAAGGTCATGGGAATTCATGAAGGGTGTAGCAAGGGAGAGGTTCGGGTGGGGGGGCATTCTATCCTTTTCCTGTGATCAATGTAGACCATATAAGGGTTCCAGCACTCATAACGCCTATTCGTGGTACCTCTCATCGACTTAGTGATCCTGACTAGAGAAGCAAGGACCGTGAGGGATTTTAAGAGTTCTGGAAAAGTGGGACTGTTTGTCATTCTCCACTTTGATAGAATAAGTCTTTTCACCTGTATTCTGACCAGGGCCATCCATCTTTTCTCAGAGGGGGAATACATGATTGTGGAGGGGGGTATCTGTAAAATTCTAAATGCAGCAGTCAAAGGGATGGCTTTATATATAATATCTGCTGCTAGTGCTAGCACCTTGGTCCAAAAAGGGGATATTTGGGAGCAGGCCCATAGAATATGGATGAGATCCCCTTTGGCGGCTCGGCATCTCCAGCGTTGGTCAGTAGGTAGAAGCTTGGCTTTGTACAGCAGCTCCAAGGTCATGTACAAGGAGCGCAGGATCTTGTTTTGAATGAGCCAACTCCTGGGTTTGGGGTAAAGCTTATGTGCTGCTGTCCAGCATGTCTGCCACTGCTGGTCTGTGATCACAGTGTGCAGTGCCTTCTACTATTTGGACTTATATTAAAGTGATTAGCTAGGAACTTTTTTCTTGATGTTCGAGCATATCTGGCTGGCCACCCCCCTCTCTTGAAAGACATCCATCCTTGTAAGCTACTGGGAGGGGGCTGGTGTTAGTTTGTTTGTGAAGATACAGCTGGGCAGTACTCCTAAGTTGCAGGTATCTCCAGAAATCCGACTGGGGAATATTAAAATGGGCCTTAAGGGATAGAAAAGTGGCCACATGTCCAGTGGAGGGGTCTAGTACATGCTGGATGTGTATTATTTCCTGTTTGATCCACTGAGGCCAAGCAAGGGACTTGTTGTCTACCTGGGTAAGTCGATTATCCAACAGGGGTGTATGTATCTGGGGATTTGGGTTTGCCTTGAGGAGCTTATGTGCTCTTGACCAGTATCTGACATAAAGGCTAATGGTCGGGTGTGAGTTTAGGTTTGTCGGAGGGGGTGCCATATAGTAGAGGGGATAGAACATGCAGACCTGCCTTTGCCTCTTCCATGAGGAGCCACTGGGAGGAGGAGCTGGAGTGGGGGAGGAGCCAATGGATTGTCTGGGTAACATGGTATGCATGGTATACCCCTTGAACCAGAGGGGGCGCCAGCCTCCTGATTTCCAGTGCACTTTCAGCTTGTTCTGGCTGTATCGAGTTACCAATAACACTATCAATTTGGGTGTACCATTGAGGGGGGCAGATATAATGCTAGATGTGAGATAACATAAAGAATCTTTGGGGAGATCACCATCTTATTGGCAACAATTTTCCCCACCATTGTGAGGTGCAGTAACTTCCATCTGGAGAGTTCTGTGCATATTTCATTTAGTAAAGGTTTAAGGTTCAGGTCCCATAGCTGTGAGTCATCCTTAGATATTCATATACCCAGGTAAGTGATGCCTTGAGGCGCCCATCTCAGTTTGTGTGGGGAGACCCTGCCTTCTTTGCATAGCAGATTTAGGGACATCATTTTGATCTTGCTGTGATTAACTTTAAGACCAGATAGGGTGTCAAAATGCACTAGCATTTCCAATAGTGGGCTGATGGATAATGTGACATCAGCAAGAGGGACCAGCAGATCATCTGCATACATGAATGTGGAATAATTGCTTTGGCCGATGAGGATTCCAGATAATTGTGGGTGCAGCCTGATAACTGCCACCAGAGGCTCCACTGCCAGTGCAAAAAGGAGTGGAGATAAGAGGCAACCCTGCCTGGTGCCTCTGCTCAAGGGGAAGGGGTCTGACATGAGGGAGTTAGTCAATATCCTTGCTGTAGGTGCAGAGTATAGGGCACTGATCCAAGCCAGGAATTTCTTACTGTACCAAATTCCATATGAGCCAGCACTGACTGCATATAATCCTACTCTAAGGAATCAACTGCTTTCTCAAAATCTACAGCCAGTGCCACTGCAGGTGTGGGTAGGGAGTTGGCCACGTGGAGATGTTAATTAGTAATCTGATGTGATCTGCACTATATCTCCTGGGGATGAACCCACCTGGGAGGGGCGTACCAGCTCAGGTAGCATGGGGCTAAGGTGGGTAGCTAGTATTTTTGCAAAAACTTTGCTATCTCCATTAATCAAGGATATGGGGCTATAGCTGAAGGGCAGGGTAGGGTCTTTCCCTTTCTTGGGGAGGATGGCTATCACTGCTTCATTGAGGGTGGGAGGGAATTGACCCATTTCCAGGGCTTCTGCATAAACCTTACTCAGAGGGGAATAATTTCCAAGGAGAGTAGCTGCCATAGGTCGACGCTGAACCCATCTCCACTGGGGGCCTTTCCTGCTTTATGAGACTTCTTTTTCGGATATGTGGGTGCCAGGTTGGGCCATTTGCTGACTAGATAGACATGGGATGTTTAGTGGGGCTAGAAACTTCTTATCTTCAGAGGGATTGAGTGCATGAGAGGATGAATATACAGTACAGTAAAATTGCTTCATTATATCATTTATTTCTTTGGTTTGGGTCTGAATTTTGCCCACTGGAGTCTGGTAGGCCAGAGATATATCTTTCGGCCTGCTGCTTTCTGAGCTGATAGGCAAGGATCTTCCCACCTTTCTTCCCTCCCTCCTAGTAGTTGTGCTTCAGGCATAAAATGGCACCCTAGGCCTTTTGGGTGAGTATGTCTTTTATATCCATTCATAGTCCCACGATTTTCCTACGCACGGGAGAGTTCAGGTTTGTACGAGGGACTGCTTTGCAAGTGACTTCTGCCATTTAAGCTCGTTTTCAAGGGATAGCAGATGTTTCTCCCTGGCATGTCTCTTTGCGGCTACATATGCCATAATCCCTCCCCTAAGGGTGGCCTTGAATGCCTCCCAGGTGTTCCCGGGTGTAGTGTCCCCCATATGGTTCTTTTGGAAGAAGAGGGCAGCTGTATTCTGATCCCATTTGATGAACTCTGGGTCTTTAAGGAGAAATGGGTCTAGCCTCCAAGAGGCAGAGGCCTGTGGAGGGGTGCCCCATAGGATATGAAGCTGTACCAGAGCATGGTCTGATATTACCATAGGGGCTATGTGGGAGTTGAGGGAAGCCTGAGTCACCTGAGGAGAGGTCAGCCAAAGGTCCAGGCAGCTGTGCGAGCCATTCATCAGTGAGTAAAAGTAGTGGTCCTGGTCATGAGGGTGGAATACCTGTCAAATGTCCACTAGGCCCACATCTTTCATTAATTGGGAGAACGCAGCTAGCCCTCTACCATGAGACTCAGTCAATTGGCACTTCTGTCCATCATTGGGTCAAGGGTGAGGTTAAAGCCCCTACCCAGAAGGACTGGGGTGGTGATGGGGGCCATGGACTCTATCTTTTGGGCAATATTATGGAAGTATGCTGGGTCATCCATGTTGGAGCCATATACTGTATGTTACTGAGTAATAGGCGACCATGCAGTATATCCATCAGTGCCAACACCCATCTCCCTAGTTGGTCCTGCTCAGTGACTATGGGTGTCCACTGCAGCTTTTTATGGACCAGGATAACTACCCCTTTCTTTCGGGTAGGGGCTGAGGAGTGGAACAACTGTCCCACCCATTCCCTTGCCAATCTTAAGTGGTCTCCCTGGGTCGGTTTGGTTTCCTGTAGAAAAGCGAGATCTGATTTAAGATTTTTCAGGTGTGAGAGGACTTGTTTCCTCTTAATTGGCATATTAAGGCCTCTCATGTTCCACGAAGTACATATGATCTCATCCATGTCCAGATCTGGGGAAATACATGGAGATGGGGCTAGCAATAGGGGTGATGGACCAGTCAGACCTAACCTTCTATCATACACCAGTGGGAGATCACAACCCATAAACCTTTTAAAGTATACACTGTAAGTGAAACCATCTAAGTACCAGATCAACCTTATATTTGTTGTGCATATCATCACACATAACACAGCTATCATCACACTACCAACTACGCTACCAACTATGTTACTAGAACTATTTACTCAGGCCGAGGCCTGAAATCCCAAGGAATAGAGGGGACTAGGGTTGAGTGACCGCAGTCACCCAAGACTCATCATCTCACTCCGGGGAGTGCGGGAAGGGGGTATCTTTGTAGTGTCTCATGATAGAGACTCTGTTGGTGAGTCTCCAGACTCTTTGCAATGGGTGTAGTAAGGGGGGAAGATTGAGTACCTTGATGTGGAGCCTGAGTCCACCATAAAGCAGCCATTTGACATGGGGGTATGGTAGTACCTTGGGCCATGTTGTAAATAGCCTTTCAGAATAGCTTGCCAACTGAGAAGAAAAAGGGGATGGGAGGGATCGAGATGGGCACTACAGATGGGGCACTGTACGAGGGGGGGAAGAAAACAAAAGAGAAAGGGGATGGTACCTCCTATATATGTGTCTGGGGTATTCATTCACCTAGGGGTCTCCTAGGGCCCCCCTGCACAAGAGCAGGGGAGGATCACAGTATCCATGGGCTATGTGCCTGGATACACTACAGTAAGTTTTCTGGTAGTTGGCTAGGGCAACTGCAGTACTGAGTTTAACTGGAGTTGGTGGAGAGGCCCCTAGGGGATATTAAGACAGGAGCCTGGTGTGACCAGCCTGATTCCATCATATCCTGTAAGCACCTGTAGTGCGCATAGTAGGGCTAGGCTTAGAAGCTGAGCATTTGTGGTCTCGGTGGAAGCCTGCTTATATGGAGGGGGATACTCTCAGCTGCATTGTTAATCTTGACGAGTGGGCCCTGGGGTTTCAAGGAGCAGGTCTTACCAGCTTCGGACAACCCCTCGGCTGAAGGAGACCATCAAATTTGTACTACGTGCTTCATTACTAACGTACAGTAGAGTGCACATGTGTGGCCTGAGAGGGCACAGCTGCATACAATTCAGATAACCTCAGCAATACCAAGATGAGAGAAAACTGGTAGTCTGTTAACAGGGCTGTCAGCCCAGTGCTCAATGTTTAGCAGTGTCTGCTGGGCCTGTCCTCCTAGGCCACAGGAGCAGACTGCATGAAATGGGGGGGGGGTAGGGCCTGTTACCATCCCTTATCACTGGGGTGTGGGGGATGTCAATGTGACATGGTGCACCTGGTCCCCATTCAAATTTCTTGACTCCCTACCGCACCCCCAACCCCAAAACAAAAAGTAAGCACTTATCTGATCAGTCAGCAGGGCTTCTCTTCTGGCACACTGGTGCACTTCTTGGTGGTGTTTGTAGGCAGCTGCAAGGTGGCTGTGGGGGCCCACTCCTTTCCATAGTAACCCCTGTCTTCAGAGACCCTCAGTGAAGCAGCCGCTACCCTCTCCACCCAGGTGGTAATGATCTGCTTGGTAGAGGCCATGGTGGAAGCTGTGCTGTCCATTGATGACAGTTCATTGGGATCGGGGGCCAGAGAGGGGGAGCAGAGCACCACATACTGTATCTGTTCCCCTTGAGCCATGGATTTTCTTCTGTGCTGATGCTCCAGTGTTCATCTCACCTCCCAGGGCTCCCCCATCGTGGTCTCTCCTTTGGGTGCATTCTCTGTTCATGGCAGTGCAAGACCTACCTTTTCCAATTGTGTGGAGGAAGGGACCATGCTTCTGTTGTGGCCTACTGTTATTGCCCTGTCATGGCCTGTTCATCTGCGGAGTAAGCTCTGGCTCCCCTATAGTCTTGTCTCTTACTACTTGGAGACCCAGATCACCTCATTTCTTGAGACCGAGTCCTTCATAGAAAGTTCATTAGGTGCTCTGGCATTTCGAAATTCAGTGGTACCCCAGTGTGGATGACCCGAATGACATCAGGGTAACGCAGTGAGAAGGAGACTCCGAGACAGTGCATAGCCCTGCTGGCCTCAGTATAGGCTTTCCATTTGTCTGCCAAATCCTTAGAATAATCTTGGAAAATTTAAATTCAATAACCTTGATAAACTATGGGGCCTCTGGATCGCGTGGCTGTTAGGATATTGTCCCGTTGTTGGTACAGTAGTCCAGAAAATGAACTAAAAGGGATCTGGGACTCTCCCCTTCTCTTGGCCATGGAGCTAGAGTTCTATGAGCTTTCTCAGTCTGGAGCGGGGTTTTTCGATGTGTTTGCAGGATTTCAGGGAGCACAGTCAGAAGGAACCCAGCAGCATCGCTCTTTTCTGTGCCCTCCGGGAATCCGAGGAGCCAGAGATTGTTTCTCCTGCCCTAATTTTCAAGGTTGCTAACTTCAGCCATTAACAACTGGATTACTCTGTTTTAATCTTTATTGACCTCTGTGATGTCTTGGATTGCCATTTCGTTTGCCCCGACTCCACGCCCTGTTTGAAAAGGTCTGTCTTCAATGCTGTGAACTGCCACTATGGTTTGGTTAGATGCAACAGTCAGTTGGTCTATCTTTTGTAGAAGCTGTGCGAACATAGACGACCTTTTGTGGATCCATGCCACCCACCAACTCTGCCTCCATGCTTGACTTGCAGCCGGAGCTGGTAGGGTAAGTTGATCAGCTATTTTGACTTTGGCAGAGAAAGGAATAGAATCGGGCTATACCCTGAAATTTCAACTGCTTTCTCAGGTTTTTAAATTGTGCATAATGCTGCTGATTGCAGATAATTCAGGATATATGTCTCAGTGGACCCAAGAGACTGCGATTTTAGCTACCATCTTGGATCAAAGCTAAACCATGCTCCTCCTCACCCATTTTATAAAAAAAGTAAAATAATTATGAACTGGCTGCCAAAAATGGAAGAAGCTGATTGGTCAAGAGGTCTTTGGAGCCATGATTATATCTGACTACCTATTTACAGCTTCAAAAGGCCTCCAGCTACCAGCCTTCTCACTGCCCACAACATTCTCCACGTGCCTACTATGGGATTCCTTGCACAAACAGTCCACAGCAGCAGAAAGTGGCAGGGGCCCTTGGTAAGATTGTATTGGGCAGGATGGCATGAGTCGCAGCTCAGGCAACTCTTCAAAACAATAACAAAAAAAAGCAAGGACCCCAAAACAGGCCACACGATGTGCATGTGTATTTCTTTCTTTTTTCTTTTTTTTAACAGTTTGATCAGCCGCCCGGTGACTTCACCTTTACTGTTTAAATACAGAATCCCTCATGTCTTCCCACATTGGTGCTGTCCCACAGCTCATCAACCCAACCGTAAAAAGTAAAGCCGTAAACATAAGTGTATGCTTTTCAAAACATTGTGCTCCACTTACTGATTGTCAGCTTGACAGCTTCCTTTTCCTGTGGTACCGATCGTCGGCTTCATTTTTTAGTTTCTATTTAAACAGAAAACTAATGAAACTGAAAGCTTCTGACTCCCTCGGGGGGTTGCAGACAAGACAGAGTCTTCCAAAGAGAGAGAGCAGACACCATGGTAGAGTGACAGCTTTGCAGAGTGAGAGATCAGTCAGCATGTACCAGCAGCACCACCTATTGGGAAAAGCAGAAATTGTGGATTTTTTTTCTGAAAAGATATACTTCCACATCAGAAATGTAATTAAAAAAAAATTAAAACAATGTTTTTAATAAATGAGCTAAAGCTTTTAATTTAGGATAAACCAGGTCCCTATTGTTTGTGTGCCTGGCAGCCTGGCAGACCAACAGCAGCCATGAGAGAACACAACACACATGTCTGCAGTTCCATGCTGGGTTCCAAAAGCTCTAAACTGATTTATGGTGCAGCATAAACTGTCTTACAAAAAAAAAAAAAAAAATCGATACTGTGCTGCACCACAGGTCAATTGGGCCAGAAACAATACAGTAATCTTAAAGTTCACAGGCTCCGATCAACACCACCCCCCCCCTCGAAACAGCACTATCAAACAAAATTACAAAACTGAATAAAGAAATAAATTAATCTCCCTCAGCAGTAGTCTGCACCTCGGTCTCCAATCTCTCAGTACCCCCGTATCACTAGGAATACAGTACCTGGTATCATAAGAAAATTATAAACCACTTGTGTGTTTGGACAATCAGTGCACCAAAGGATCTCTTACCCTGCATACAGCAGTTGTCTCATGCAAGAATGTAGGCTGCACCCCTCCGTCCCCTATCTTTCAGTACCTGGTGGCTGGTACAGTTCTGCAATGAATACTGCTCCTCGTATCTATGGTGCGATCTATCATCCGCCACCCCCACCAGATGCCCAAGGGATCATCTGGCCCAAATGCACTGTGAACATACAGAAACTTACTGGCCATGGTGATGGTGGTGTGTGTCTGCACGAAACCAGCCTTGCACACTGGCACAGGGTTCAGTTCCTGGGTGCGCAGTGCAGGATGGCTCAAAAATGTAACTCGTTGTTGGCAGGTCAGTGCATCAGTGGGTGGGTGGTTGCAGAATGGTTACACGGAATGTTCAGCTACCAAGTCAATTTTGGCTTTATTGCTACACTGAGCATGGAGGGTAGGTTCAGCCAGCTACTGTAATCGATTTCTTATGAAAATCCCCTCAACAGAGAGCTGCTAAACTGAGCCATTAGCACCTTTTGTTTATGCCTTTCAACAATTCTATTCAGTCCTCAGCAGCTCCTAACAAATGAAAGGTGCTAATGGCTAAGTTTAGCAGTTCTCTCACGGGGCATAACTCCATTTCGGATAACTGAGGTTTTTGGTTAAGGGGTTCGTTAAATGAGTTTTATTAGATCAGATTTCCAGGGTGTGGTATATATGGGATATCATCACTCGGTGCTGGACACACTCGGCCTGCAACCACATGCCCAACCACCCAGGGCATGATGATATCCCATGATATACCACACCCTGTCATGCATTATTGTTTAATTATAACATTTCTGGGATATATCTGCCAAAACAAAAAGGGTTATCAGCTGTAGTAAGGCAAGAATCAGTCATTTTTCCATTATACAGGATTTTTATCAAACTGCACCTTGATAACTGTTCATAATTCATATCATGATGAATACAAGATTATTTAAGAAGGCATACAAAAATGAGAAAACAAAATTAACCTAGAATTAAAAGGAACAAACTTGTGAAAATCTCCTCAACAAACTAAACATGCTGGTGAAATAGTCTAAGATCTGGCAGTTGAGATTCAAAATATACAAGGTAATGCATTTAGAGAGGCAGGACCCACACACTGACTATGGATGGGAGGAAAGGGATCTGGGGATCATAATCAGTGACTCCCTCAAGCAAACACGTCACTGTAACAAAACATATAGCAATGCATAGAGGATGCTGGGGGTGTATACAGAGGGGCTTTGATAGCATAGGCATAGTTTGGGGGGGACAGGGGGGCATTGCCCCCTAAATTTGCCCTGGCTGACACTTTTTTCACAAATTTTAAATTAATTACACAAACATTCTGCCCCCTGCCCCCCAAATGTCAAAGTCAAACTACGCCTATGTTTGATAGTAGCAGAAGCAAGCTGATACTGTTGCTATAGGCCTCATCCAGAGTTCTCTGCTCAGTTCTGGAGCCCATACTGTAGCTGAGGAAGGACACAGACAGACAGACTGGAGGTGGTGCAGAGCAGGATACAAAGGGGGTTCACGGTTCAAATTCAACACTAAGGTTTGGCAGCTGAAATTTAATGCCAAAAAGTGCAAGGTAATGTACCTAGGGAACCAGATCCCCAGGACAAAGTACTGCATAGGTGGCGTGAGACCACTGAGTTCTATATACAACTACAGGGCGAACTGATGCTACGAGGTCATTGGGTGATATGATGCCGTGCTTCCTCCATCTAGCCTAGGGAGTCAGTTCCAGGAAGTGATTTGCGACCACATAGTTTTCAGTGGCTGTTTTTAGTGTGATTGGCCATTTCTTGCAGTGAGTGCGACAATGGCATTGGGCACGAGTGTGATGGATGGTTGTATAACTGTGTTGCTTGTCTGAGAACTTCCCACAAGTGAGATACTCTGCTAGGATCACTCTGGGGTGGTAATTAATATTGCCATAGAGTAGTATTTATTGCACCCTTCCCCATGGGAGAGGTCCCAGAAGACTGGAGAAGGGCTCATGTGATCCCGCTCCACAAGAGTGGTAGCAGGGAGGAGGCAGGGAACTACAGATCAGTCAGTCTTACCTCAGTAGTGGGAATGATTATGGAGGCACTCCTTAAAGAAAGGATAGTGCAACACCTGGAATCCATAGGGGCATGGGATCCAAGACAGCATGGGTTTACAAAAGGAAGGTCCTGTCAAACTAATCTCCAAGATTTCTTTGACTGGGTAACCAGACTGGTGGACCAAAGGGGAGCAGTTAATGTCTCCTACCTTGACTTCAGCAAAGCTTTCGACACTGTTACATAGAAACATAGAAACATAGAAACATAGACTTTGACGGCAGATAAGGACCGATAGGCCCATCTAGTCTGCCCATTTCCATACCTACCGGATAGGCTGCAGTTCCTAGTTAACCAACAGCCTATTTCTTCCTACCCCCCACAAGAATTGCCTTATGTCTGTCCCATGCATTCTTGAATTTTCCCAAAGTTTTAGACCCCACAACCTCCTCAGGAAGGCTGTTCCATGCATCCACTACCCTCTGTGAAATAATACTTCACATTGCCCCTGAACCGCCTCCTTCTATCTTTAAATTGTGTCCCTTGTTCTTGCATGTCTCTTTTTCTGAAAGATGCTACCCTCTTGGACTTTGTTGTTTCCACTGAGGTACTTAAAAGTTTCTATCATGTCCCCCTCTCCCTTCTTTCCTCAAGGGTATACATATTAAGCTCCTTTAGTCTCTCCTCATACGGCTTCTCTTGCACACCCTGCACCATTTTAGTTGCCCTCCTCTGGACTACCTCTATCCTGTCTATGTCCTTGCGGAGATGGGGTCTCCAGAACTGGACACAGTACTCCAGATGGGGTCTTACCAACTGTCTATACAGAGGATAACAACTTCCTGTTTTCTGCTGCTGATGCCTCTCCCTATACATCCCAGTATACCCCAGCCCTCCCTACTGCCTTCCACATTGCTTGCTAACCTTAAGGTCATCTGATATGATTACCCCAGGTCCCTTTCCTTTTTTTGTTGTTACTACCTCCCACCCATTATGTATTCTTCCCGGGTTCTTGTTTCCCAGGTGCATTATTTTGCACTTCTTTGCATTGAATCCTAGCTGCCATACTTCTGACCATTCCTCAACCTTGCCAAGTCCCTTTTCATCCTTTCCATGCCTCCTTGTGTATCAACCCTGTTGCAGATCTTTGTGTCATCTGCAAAAGACATACTTTCCTTCCAGTCCCTCTGCAATGTCACTGATGAAGACATTAAAAGGACTGGACCCAATACTGAACCCTGTGGTACCCCACTAGTAACCCTCTTCTTCAGAGTGGACTCCATTTACAATTACCTTCTGTGTCCTGTTGTGCAGCCAATGTTTTACCCAGGCTACTCCCTGGGACCCACCCCAGGCTGGTTAATTTGACTATTAATCTTTGTGTGGGACTGTGTCAAATGCCTTGCTAAAGTCTAGGTAGGCCATGTCCACAGCCCTCCTGGTCTACTACTTTGGTCACCCAGTTAAAGAAATCTATTAGATTCTGTCTGACATGACCTTCCTGCTGTGAACCCATGCTGCCTTGGATCCTGTGCTCCACTGGCCTCTAGGTACTCAACCATTCTTTCCTTCAGAAGTGACTCCATCACTTTCCTACCACAGAGGTCAGACTGACAGGTCTGTAGTTTCATGCCTCTGTCTTGGTCCCACTTTTGTGAAGGGGAATCACATCCGCCTTCCTCCAGTCCTCGGGTACCACATCATCCTCCCATGATTTATTAAAAGAGTAGTCAGTGGTTTCACCAGTTCCTCCCTTAATTCTTTAGAATTCTTGGTGAATTCCATCAGGACCCATTGCTTTGTCCACCTTCAGTTTTAGGAGTTCTTGCAGAACCCTTTCTTCTGTGAAAGGACTGGGATCAACCCCAAATCAAGAGTGCTTCTGTTAATTGGATTAGTACTTCCTCCTCTTTTGTGAATACTGAGCAGAAATATCTGCTCAGTATCCCTGCTTTTCACTGTCCCCTCTGCCCACCCACTGTTCATTCTATTCAGCTCACTATCCCTCCTTTGTCTTTCTACGCCGCTGATGTACTTATAAAAGGTTTTATCCCCTTCTTAACTGAGTTGGCTATCTTTTCCTCAGTTTGGCCTTTCTATTCTGACTTCCTCCCGCTTCCTTCTGCCTTAACTGGTACAAGCTCTCCGTCCTGCTCCTTCTGTGTTTCCTTATACTTCCGAATGCTATCTTTTCTTCCTGACTTTCACAGCCACCTCTTTTGAGAACCATAGTGGCTTTTTCCTTCGTTTTGATTTGTTTATTTGCTTCACACAAAGGCTTGTTGCCTCTGTGATGGCAGTTTTGATGATTCCCCATTGTTGCTCCACACCTCCTACTAGCCTCTTTACTAGTGCTTTTCTGAGGCACTCTCCCATCTTGCCAAAGTCAGCCCTCCTAAAGTCCAGTACCCTCACTTTTGTATGGCTTGACTCTGTAGCTGAGTTTAACATGAACCACACTGTTTGATGGTCACTTGTCCCCAGATGGCAACCCACTTCTTGATCTGAGATCCTCTCACTGCCCCAGTTTGAGAGTATGAGGGCTAAGATTGCTCCCTCAAGAGTGAGTTCCAAAACTAGCTGTCTAATGCCTGCCACCTGTAGGGCATCAAGAATGGCCCTGCTCTTGGATGTGGCTGCAGCAAATGTGCTCCAGTTAACATCTGGCATATTCAGATTTCCCATCAACAGTATCTCCCCTTTCTCTGCCATTCTAAGAATGCCTTCTATCATACCCTTGTCCATTCCCTCCCCTGACATGAGGGTCTGTACACAACCCCTCAGCGGATTGTGGTGTCTCTTTCCAGTCTCCAAGGTGACCCACAGTGCCTCCTCTCCTTCCTGTTTACTCTTTTGTTCAGTTGCTTTTATCCCTTCCTTTACATAGAGAGCTACTTCTCCCTCTTCTCTCCTGCCTGTCTCTCCTGTAGGTTATGTACCCTGGTATGTTAACATCCCAGTCATGGTTCTCTGTGTACCATGTTTCTGTGACTGTTACAATATCCAGGCATCCCTCTTCCATCAAGGCCACCAGCTCAGGGAGCTTGTTGCCCAGACTATGGGCATTGGTACTCATTACCCTCCATTTCCTGATGGCCTTACTCCCTTTTGCCCCATCCCTGTCCTTCTTGCCTTTGTCACTTGCTCCATTTACCTCTGCCCTTCTCCCTATCGACACCTCTATGTTGGTGTTTGCCGCACTTACTACCGTGATTATTTGGGGGGGGCTAGGATTTCCCTGCTCCTTTCCAGTGCCTCCCCCCTTGGCTAGTTTAAAAGCTTGCCAATGAAGCATTTAAACCTATCACCTAGGATCCTGGTTCCCCTCCTGGACAGATGCAGCCCATCATGCCAGTATAGGCTTGCATCACTCCAGGTGGACCCCCAGTCCCCAATGAAGCCAAATCTCTGAGCTCCACACCAGTTTTTCAACCACTGATTGAATCCCATGGTGCAGAACACCCTAGCCTCTCCTATGCCATAGATGGGCAGCACCTCCGAGAAGGTTACTGTGCATGCTACTTGACTAAGGCCCCCCTAATTCCACAAACTCTTCTTGCACTTCTCTAATCCCTTTCTTAGCCAGGTCATTTGTCCCTAGGTGGACAATGACATCAAGCTCCATCCCCTGTGCAGCTGCTCCGGCAATCCTGAGGATTCGCTCCCTGTCCCTCCAAGCCATGGCGCCAGGCAGGCACCTTACCTCCCTCTCCCCTTCCTCCCCCAGTTCTACCTTCCTAACAATGGAGTCCCCCACCAGGAGTTGTTTCCTCCATCCTGTTCCTGTTCCACATAGAAGATTGATAAACAAGCTGGGTAGGCTCAGGGTGGGTCAGAAGTTGGTCAACTGGGTGGCAAACTGGTTGACAGGCAGAAAACAGAGAGTGGTGGTAAATGGTATGCAGTCAGAAGAGATCCAAGTCACAAATGGGGTACCTCAGGGATCAGTCCTGGGGCCAGTCCTCCTCTTCAATATCTTCATCAGTGACATTGCAGATGGACTAGAGGGTAAGGCTTGTCTGTTTGCAGATGACACCAAGATCTGCAACAGAGTAGATGATCCAGATGGGGTGGGCAGAATGAGAAGATATCTGGATAAACTAGCAAAATGGTCGGAAGAGTGGCAACTGGGATTTAATGCAAAGAAGTGCAAGATCATGCACATAGGGAAGAGAAACCCAGAAGCCACCTATAGGCTGGGAGAGGAGTTGCTAGCAGTCACAAAGGAAGAAAGAGACTTGGGCATCATCATCACCGATGACCTGAAATCATCCAAGCAGACCTCTAAAGCAGTAGGTAAGGCTAGGGGGATGTTAGGATGTATTAGTAGGGGTATCACAAGTTGTAAGAGGGAGGTAATAATCCCTCTATACAAGACACTGGTTAGGCCCCATCTGGAGTACTGCGTGCAGTACTGGAGGCCACACCTTCACAAGGACATTAACCAAATTGAGGCAGTCCAGAGAAGGGCAACCAAAATGGTGCATGGACTGCATCAGAAAACATGAGAACAGATTAACGGAGCTCAATATGTATACCCTAGAGCAAAGGAGGGAGAGAGGTGATATGATTGAAACATTCAAACACCTTAAGGGCATTAACAAGGTGAAAGAGTCTAACATGTTTCAATATAAGAAAAATAGCAGGACAAGAGGACACAGCATGAGATTAGAGGGAGGCCGATAAATGGGTAATGTGAGGAAGTTCTTTTTCACAGAAACGATGGTGGATGCATGGAACGGCCTACCTCAGGAAGTAGTGGCTATGAATACAGTTCAGGGCTTCAAACAGGCATGGGATAGGCATAAGGGAGCAATACAGATGAGCATGAATACATAGGCCACTGACAGCAAAGGACGATGGCACATTTATAGGTAGAAAAAGAAATGGGCAGACTGGATAGGCCTTGCAGTCTTTATCTGTCATCAACTTCTATGATTCATGTTCCTAAAAACTGACTACCATTTCTGTGTTCCCTATAATCAGTATAATATAATATTGTTTTCTTTGGACTCGTTATGTTCGTTTATATACCATGCAGTCCCCTACCCCCACCCAGTTGATATGATCCTTGACAGGATTCAGTAATGTACAGTACACATAAGTGTGGACCAGGTTTGTAGGGGGACACCATGCTGTTTTACCATGAACTTTAATCTAGGAATTTTAGCTGAAAAAGTGCAGTTGGTGTGATAGTTAAAAATGCATGTGATGATCATCAGTTTTTATTACAGATCATAGGAGATGACTACTAGGAATTACAAATGTTGTTATTGTACATGTCTTCCTTACTGTTAATAGGTTTAATGCCATTTTTTTCACTCTATGGGTCTGCTATCCTCTGTCTGCAACACAAAACCAGAGGGGTGGCTCAAAACCCTGGCACAATATATCAGTTGGGGGGTGAGGGTATAGCATGCACCAAGCAGGAAAGGGATCTTGGGGTTGTCATATCTGATGACCTCAGGGTAGGGAAACAGTGTGACAAGGCATCAGGTAAAGCAAATAGGATGCTGGGATGTATAGGCAGGGGCATCACCAGCAGGAAATGGGAGGTTATAATTCCGCTATACAAGACACTAGTGAGGCCCCACCTGGAGTACAGTGTACAGTTCTGGAGACCATACCTACGTAAGGACATAGACAGGGTACAGAAAGTTCAGAGGAGGGCAACAAAGATGGTGCATGGATTGCATCACAAGTCCTATGAAGACAGGTTGAAGGAACTGAACATGTACTCCCTGGAAGAGAGGAGGGAGAGAGGGGATATGATAGAGACATACAAGTATCTTACAGGGAGAAACAGAGTGCAGGAAAACACTATTTTTAAGCAAAAAAGATGTTCCAGGACTAGAGGGCATGGGATGAAGTTGGAATGAGGACGATTCAGAGGAAACATGAGAAAGAATTTCTTCACAGGACGGGTGGTGGACAAGTGGAACACCCTGCCAGAGGAAGTGGTGGGAGCCGAAACAATCACGAGATTTAAGAATGCATGGGATAGACATAAAGGAATTCTAGAGGTCAGGGGTAAGGGGAAACAGACTTCTAGGCAAACAAACTGAACTTACAAGCTCAAATGGGCAGACTGGGTGGGCCATAGGCCCTTATCTGCCGACACTGTCTATGTATCTATGTATCTATGTATATATGAATATATGAAAGAGTAAAAGCATGTTATATATGTTTAGAGTTTCATATTGTATTTTCTGTACTGTAATTGTGTTGTGTCTGTCATGCGGGGGGAGGGTGTTGTAGCCGAGGGATGGACAGACATTGAACCACTGAACAGTTCCCTATATATCATGAGTCATATCATGGCCTTTTTTGACTCTGTAAATCTGATTTTGTGGAAAAATAGGGTGACAAATAATCAAGTGAAGGAACATGTAGTACAATAAGCAAGCAAAAATACCCGACAGGGTGGGCGGTATTGGGCAATACTGGACTGCCCCTTGAAGGTCCGGTATTGCCCATACCACCCACCCAGGAGGGTATTATTGTGCTTATAAAATGGGCACTGTGCCATTTTTATATGGGACTTCAAAAAATTTAAAAAAATAGTTAAAAATGTATAACTAATGATGTTTAAATGTTTGTGTGGTAAAATAGTCCATGTTTCTGTGCTGTGCCATCAATTTCGGCATCTATTGTCTACCCCCCCAGGTTGAAGACACAGAGTATGTAACGGTGCTGTACTGGTAGGCCTTGGGGTTCTTTGCTCTGAGTGGTGGATGTAACTATCTCGCTACCAGCAGCACCAGTGGCACCCTCAGCAGGTGGGATGGTGAGGGGCCACCGAAGGTTTGAATGGGGGTGGGTAGATGGAATCACCGACAAGGAGAGGCAGGAGTCATACACAGAGGTCGGATGAAGCAAAGATGCTTATTTGACAGGAGGGCAAGGAGGACATGGTCATACAAGAAAATACTAACGAGAAAAACAACAGGGAGAATGGACAGCATTGTGGCTATCAAGGCAGTAACAACATAGAAACATAGAAACATAGATTTGACGGCAGATAAGGACCACTTGACCTACCCAGTCTGCCCATTTCCCTTCCTATTGGATAAGCTGCAGATTCTAGTTAACCAACAGCCTACTTCCTGCAAACCCCCACTACAATTGCCTTATGTCTGTCCCATGCATATATGAATTCCCCCACTGTTTTAGACCCAACAACCCTCCCAGGAAGGCGGTTTCATGCATCTGCCACTCTCTCCGTGAAAAAACATTTCCTCACATTACCCCTGAGCTGTCCCCCCTCTATCTTTAAATTATTCCCACTTGTTCTTACACATCTCTTTTTCTGAAAGATGCTACCCACCTGGACTTTGTTGATTCCCTTGAGGTACTTGAAAGTTTCTATCATGTCCCCCCATCCCTCCTTTCATCAAGGGTATACATATTAAGCTCTCTCAGTCTCTCTTCATATGGTTTCTGATGCAGACCCTGCACCATTTTAGTTGCCCTCCTCTGACTGCTTCCATCCTGTCTATGTCCTTGTGAGATGGGGTCTCCAAACTGCACACAGTATTCCAGATGGGATCTCACCAACTGTCTGTACCAGGGATAACCACTTCCTTTTTCTACTTGTGATGCCCCTTCCTATGCATCCCAGTATCCCCTGGCTCTCCTTACTGACTTCTCACATTGCTTACCCACCTTTAGGTCATCTGACATGACTACCCCCAAGTCCCTTTCCATTTTTGTTGTTGTTAGTACTCCCTGCTGTTGTGTACTTACTCCTGGGTTTTTGTTTCCAGATGCATTACTTTGCACTTCTTTGCATTGAATCTAAGTTGCCATATGTCTGACCATTCCTCCAACCTTGCAAGTCCCTTCTCATCCTTTCCCCCCTTGTGTATAAACTCTGTTACAGATCTTTGTGTCATCTGCAAAGAGGCATACCTTTCCTCCAGACCCTCTGCAATGTCACCTATAAAATGTTAAAGAGGACTGGACCCAGTACTGAGCCCTGATGTACTCCACTAGTAACCCCCCTTTATTCGGAATGTGTTCCATTCACTATTACCTTCTGTGTCCTGTTGTGCAGCCAGTTTGCTACCCAGGCTACCAGCCTGGAACCCACTCCCAGGCTGGCTAACTTAATTATTAGTCTTTTGTGCGGGACTATGTCAAATGCCTTGCTAAAGTCGAGTTAGGCCATATCCACAGCCCCTCCCTGGTCTATTACTTTGGTCACCCAGTCAAAGAAATCAATTAGATTCATCTGACATGACCTTCCTGTTGTAAATCCATGCTGCTTTGGGTCCTGTGCCCCACTGGCCTCTAGGTACTCAACAATTGTTTCTTTCAGAAGTGATTCCATCATTTTCCCCACCACTGAGGTCAAACTTACAGGTCTGTAGTTTCCTGCTTCTGCCTTGCTCCCACTTTTGTTAAGGGGAATCACATCTGACCTCCTCCAGTCCTCAGGTACCACCCCATCCTCCCATGATTTGTTAAAAAGTGTGGTCAGTGGTGTCACTAGGTCCTCCCTTAGTTCTTTTAGGATTCTAGGGTGAATTCCGTCAGACCCCATTGCTTTGTCCACCTTGAGTTTTAGGAGTTTTTTCAGGACTCTTTCTTCTGTAAATGGACTGGTGTCAACCCCCCTTTCCAGAGTGCTTCTATTGTCTGGTTTAGGTAACTCATCCGTATCTTCTTTTGTGAATACTGAGCAAAAGTATTCATTCAGTATCTCTGCCTTTTCACTGTCTCCTTCTGCCCACCTCCCCTCTCCTTTATTAATCTTCACTATTCCTCCCTTAACCTTTCTATGCTCCCTAATGCACTTATAAAAGGTTTTATCCCCCTTCTTAACTGAGTTGACTGTTTTTCCTTGGTATGGGCCTTTGCTATTCTGACTGCCTTCCCCACTTCTTTCTGCTTTAATTGATACAGTTCCCTGTTGTGCTCCTTCTGTGATTCCTTATACTTTTTGAATGCAGCCTTTTTCTCCTTAACCTTCCCTGCCACCTCTTTTGAAAACCATAGTGGTTTTTCGCTCCGCTTTGTTTTCTTTATTTGTTTCACACTAATGCTTGTTGCCTCTATGATTGCAGTTTTGATTTTTCTCCATTGTTCTTCCACTCCTCTTTTTTGGCCATTTGCTAGTGCATCCTCAGGTATTCACCCATTTTGCCAAAGTCAGCCCTTCTAAAGTCCAGTATCCTTGTTCTTGTATGGCTTGTCTCCATGGTTGAGCTTATCGTGAAGCACACTGTGCAGTGGTCACTTGTTCCCAGATGTCTATTGACTTCATTTGAGAGTACCAGGTCTAGTATTTCTCCCTCCTGAGTGGGTTCCAACACTAGCTGTCTAAGGCCTGCCCCCTGCAGGGCATCGAGAATTACCCTGCTCTTGGATGTGGCTGCAGTACATGTAGCCCGGTTAACATCTCGCATATTCAGGTCCCCCATCAATAGTATCTCCCCTTTTTCAGCCATTTTGAGAATGTCCTCTATCATTTTCTTGTCCATCTCCTCCCCTTGAGATGGGGGTCTGTATACAACCCTGTGCAGACTGTGATGCCATTCCCTGTCTCCAAGGTGACCCAGAGTGCCTCTTGTCCTCCCCTTTACTTTTTAGTTCTGTAGCTTTGATCCCTTCCCTTGTGTATAGAGCTACTCCACCTCCTCTTTTACCCTCCCTGTCCCTTCTGTAGACTGTGTACCCAGGTATGTTGACATCCCAGTCATGGTTCTCCATGTACCATGTTTCTGTGACTGCCGCAATATCCAATTGTTCATCTTCCATCAGGGCTACTAGCTCAGGAAGCTTGTTTCCCAGACTACGGGCATTGGTACTCATTGCCCTCCATTTAATGTTGGCTTTATCCTTTTCCCCCCATCCCTGCTCTTATTGCCCTTGTCTATTTTGCCATTTACCCCATCCTGCCCTCTGTTGAGCTCTGTACCTCAGTGTTTACCTTACTACCTACCATGTTTTGTGGGGGGAGTCTTGAAATTTCCTGTCTCTTATCAGCACCTCCCCCCTTTGCTAGTTTAAAAGCTTGCCAAGGAAGCATTTAAGCCTGTCACTTAGCAGCTTGGTTTCCTTCATGGACAGATGCAGACCATTGTGCCAGTATAGACCTTCATCTCTCCAGGTGTACCGCCAGTCCCCAGTGAAGCCAAAGCCCTGTGCTCTGCACCAGTTTTGCAACCATTCATTAAACTGCATGGTGTGCAGTACCCTAGCCTCACCCCTGCCATGGACTGGCAGCACCTCTGAGAAGGTAACCATGCTTGCTACCTGTCTGAGACCCCTCCCCAACTCCACAAATTCATCCTGCACTGCACTGATTCCATGCCTAGCTAGGTCATTTGTCCCAAGGTGGACAATGATGTCTAGTTTCCTCTCCTGTGATGCTGCTTCTGAAATCCTGAGGATTGGGAGGGATGACATCCCAATGTTACAACATAACCCATGGAGCAGTTGCCATGGAGGGACTCAGGTGGATTTACTATCTTATGGGACCTTCCTTCAACTCTGTACAGAAAATTATTCAATGCACCTGTCTGCAAGACTACTAATCAGTGTTCTAACAAGAGGCCAAAGCTCCATATCCGGATGGCAAACAAAGTGGTATCAGAATAAAAAAAAATGGGCAACGGCAAGAATCTTTAACCTATATCTTGTGGCAACTATGAAACTATTGATACTATTATTAATATGCTCAGGAAATGTAGAACTTAACCCAGGACCCCCAGAAGTCATCACTGCACCAACAGACTTAGCCAAGATCAAAGGGCTAACCTTTCTCCATATTAATGTATGCAGTCTGTTAAAGAAGATCACGACGATCCAAGCCTGGGTTAACCATACCCTACCAGATATACTAGCAGTGTCTGAGATGTGGCTCAGGCCTGTCACAGCCAACAAAGACATAAACTTACCTAATTATCAAGTATTCAGAGCTGACTGCCAAACTAGGGGTGGGGGCGTAGCGATATATGTGAAGGACAGCCTATCTGTAACCTGCCTCGACTCATTATCCATGGTAAAGGAATTTGAATGCCTATCCCTCAAAGTGGCCCTCTCCCACACCACATAGCTGCAGCTAATCGGCTGCTATAGGCCCCCCTCAGCTGACCTCAAGCTATTATCCCACCTGGGTGACCTAATCAAAAAGGGAACAGAAGAAACTATAATCATAGGAGACCTAAACCTAAACTGGCTCTCAAAGGCAGCTGCACCCTTAATATCATTCTGCGATACACATGGGTTTACACAGCTTATAAATGAACCCACCAGAATCAACAAAAAGAATACAAGCAACAGCACACTGTTAGATGTTATACTAGTGAATAAACCTCACCTTTTCTTGCATGTTGGAGTACTATTCAATGACATCAGTGACCACTGCCTTATTGCGGGAATAAGATCAGCATGCAAGCCGTCATCCCCCACCAAGTTCACAATGAGGAGATTAAAGCAAAAATTCAGCATTGAGGCATATCTGGAAAAGATAAATCACTCCACACGATGGCAAGAGTTTTACTTAGCAAACACAGTGGAGATAGCGTACGAGGTGCTAAATGACTTTATTACAGGTGCCCTTAATATCCATGCTCCAATTTCTAAGGTACGCATCAAAATAAAACCTACCGTTGGTTCACCTTACATTAAAGCCACCCTCCTTGACAGAGACAAGTTATGGAAAAAGCATGAAAAACTGAGATATCAACTGATTGGGAGCTGTTCAAAAAGCCGGGAATATCTGTACCAGGAAAGTACGAGATGCTAAGGCTGCTTATTATATGTCTGAACTAGACTCCTCCTGCCACAACCCTGCCAAGTTCTGGAACACCATAAAAGACATAACAGGATGTGATCCAAGTAACACACTCCCAGGCGAAATACACAATGGCAAGGGAGCCATCTCTGATAGACTGGAAGTCCTGGAATCATTCAACAATCACTTTACAACTGCTGGTCTAGCATTCGACACCTCTCCGGTTAACCAAATGTGTTCCCAGTTAGGTATCAAGAACATTGAAGCACGGGTAATGGAGTCCACCTTCTCCTTCATACCAGCCACCCTGAAGCAGGTGGAAGAATTAATATCACAGCTGGACACCAAACAAAGTGCAGGTGTGGACTCCCTTGATCCCTATTTTTTAAAAATTGCCATACAAGTATTAGCAGTGCCAATAACACACCTATTTAACCTCTCACTACAACTAGGATATATTCCATAGATCTGGAAAACAACCCAAGTTATCCCACTACTGAAAGCAGGGGACCCCATGGACCTCAACAACTACAGGTCAATCTCTATCCTCCCTGTGCTATCCAAGCTGCTAGAAAAAATCATTAGCACCCAACTAAGAGGATATCTTGAAGAGGCTAATCTTTTAAATTCAGCTTAATCTGGTTTAGAACCAACCACAGCACCATCACAGCCCTGGCTAAAGTAACCAATGATTGGTAACTCTAACTGGACAAAAAATTGTGTCTGTGCTGTATTTTAGACCTGAGTAAGGCATTCGATACGGTCGACACTAAACTGCTCCTCTCCTCCCTGAAATCCATAGGACTCAACTCAACTCCATTAGATGGTTTAATAACTATCTCATGGAAGGACCCAGCAGGTGAAGGCTGAAGGAGACCTATCACCACTCAAATCTCTCCAAGAGGAGTTCCCAAGGATCCATCCTCGACCAATCCTATTTGCCATCTATATCATTAGTATTATCAATAACCTCACCAAAGCCACTGTACACCTGTTTGCAGATGATACAGTATTGTATGTCAGTCACCCTCTCCGTATCAGCATGCATAGAGCTACAAGCAGAATTCAACCTATTACAACACCAACTACTGGAAAAACTCTGCTAAATGCCAAAAAAAAGGCAATGTTTTTCTCCCAAACACAAGCCAGACACTCCTTCCCAAACAATCTCCCCCACATATCCACTGTCCTTGGTGAAAATCTTGAATGTGTTACAAAATTCAAATATCTGGGGGTCTGGATAGATAGTAGACCCACCTACTTAGATCATCTGGAAGATCTTCTAAAAAAACTCTGTCAGAGGCTTGGGATCTATTACAAAATAAAGCACTTTCTCACAAGTGATTCTAAAAAGAAGCTGGTCCAGGCCACATTTCTATCAGTATTAGGTTATGCAGATTTCCTAGATGGTCGTTGCCCCAACTCATATCTGAGCAAACTGGACACACTTTACCATAGAGCCTTGAGGTTTATTACAGATCTTCCTCTCAGCACTCACCACTGCTCACTTTATGCTGCAGTTGGATGGACCTCGCTCTAATTTAGAAGAGACAGGAATGCCACACTATGGACTTATAGAGCGATATCAAAGATGCTACCAAATTACGTCTCAGACTGCTTCACACATATCACATCAAGTAAACATGCCCTAAGAAGTAGGGTTGTCAGAACTAGTTCGTCAAAGATTCGAACCCCCCTCCAACCCTGGTGTTCGAGTTCTAACTTAGAACTCGAACACTAAAAGGTTCACAAAAGGGTTCGAATCTGAGTCCCAGCATGTGTGTGGAGAGGAGGGCGGAGGAGGCACTTCCCAGTGGGCAGCCCCGAAGGGGGGGGTGTAGGGGTATGTGTGGGGACTGGAGGAGGCATGTCCCAGGCAGCAGCAGGCAAGTGGCAGCCCCGATGTGGTGAGGGGGGTGCAGCAGCAGCAGCAGCAGTGTTGTTGGGGGGGTTGAACGAACTTGCCATTGCCATCCACCGTGAGTTGTCTGTTTGCACTTGCGTAATGTACTTACGTACGTATGCTCAAGTGAAGTCATCCTCCTTACCACCTGACCAATACTATGTGGTCAGGTGGGAGCTGAGTAAGCTGTGTGAGCTGTGGGATCTGTGGGGGTATTTATAGGCAGATGCAAGCCAAGACAGAGCGCCATTTGCTGAGGATTTCAGGAGGCAGCAGCAGCCTACTTAACTGTAGCGTTATCGGTTAGAGTACCGCTACTCTACTACTGCAGCCAGGCATTCTCTTGCCCGATATTATACTTATAGGCCAGGGCCCAGGTCGGTGTGGCCACAATCGGACTGCAGCGAGCACTTGCTAGTTGCTGCAGTGCTATTTAAAAAATTCCATCATCCATTTTCCTGTGAGACCGAGAACGAGAGAAAGGCTGAAAAAAAGGCTCAGTAAATTAACGGTCGGGTGGGAGTGGGACTAGGGGGAGGTTCAGGTAGAGGGATTAATCAAGAATTGGGAAGGGATTGGGGAATAGGGAGGGATCAAGACTGAGATCAATCAATATCAGGACTCAGGAGAGAGAGAATAAAAAAATAAAAAGAAGAACCTTTGTGAAATGTGATTGTGATTATTTGAAACCGCAGCACTGCACAGTGGTGCACACTCAGCAGCTGCCAGCAACAAGCATATAACAAGGGGGGCAGAAAAAAGGCAAATAAATCTGTACCCTACCCAGTGTGTGTTACAGAGAGAAGCCCAGTGGCCAGTTGTGTGGTGGCATTAACCTTACATGACAGAAACGAAGAAATATAATTCTCATTCCCTGGGTTGCATATGTGACTCCATCTCCTGTGGTCAGCCCATCACCCTGCTGCTGTGTGCCCCTTGACTGCACTGTACCCTACCCAGTGTGTGTTACAGAGAGAAGCCCAGTGGCCAGTTGTGTGGTGGCATTAACCTTACATGACAGAAGCGTAGAAATATAATTCTCATTCACTGAGTTGTGTGTTGGTTATGTATGTGACTCCATCTCCTGTGGTCAGCCCATCACCCTGCTGCTGTGTGCCCCTTGACTGCACTGTACCCTACCCAGTGTGTGTTATAGAGAGAAGTCCAGTGGCCAGTTGTGTGGTGGCATTAACCTTACATGACAGAAATGTAGAATATAATTCTCATTCCCTGGGTTGCGTATGTGACTCCATCTCCTGTGGTCAGCCCATCACCCTGCTGCTGTGCACCCCTTGACTGCTATGTGTATGCCTATGCCCAGCAGCCCAGTCATTCTGTAAGCCTTGAACCTGGGATCCTTTAGTTGCAAACCGTCATATTCTTTAATTACTTTCAGTCTACTGCATCACAGTGCCGCACAACCAAAGTAAAATTTTGGAGTTGTAGCCAGCGATCACAGATCACATTGCTTTCTTACACAGGAATTGTTTGGGTGTGGGTGTGTTCACCGCAGTATACTGGTAGTACTGGTACTGTCTGTTATGGCTGACACCAACATAGATGAAGCATCTGGTGATGGTGTTGAGAGGTGTTGGTGGTAGTGGTAATCCCGGTGCTAGCAGAAATAACCAAAATGCTTCATGTGATAAAAATTCAAGAAACAGCAAAAGAGCAACAGTGAAGTGTGGTAAAGGGGGACCTTTTAAGAAAACCTGTACAGCTGCTGGGGTCACACGGAGAGTCACCATAAGGTATGCCATTCATGCTGTTAAGATCCCTGTGACTAGCAGCAATAATGCAAGTGACAGTGAGTCCCTCTCTGACTTAGACAGTAGCTCTTTGTCTCAGTCCGACACTGTTGTGTCTCGCGACTAATCATTACTTCCTCAACAAAGTGAAATGAACAAGTCTGCTGACAATGAATCAGGTAGTGCACTTGCAAATACATCCAGCACTGTTGGCAATGAAAAGGACATATCCATTGAATCCACCACTCTGTGTTGTCCAGCAATGAAAATCCATCAGAGTATTCTGCCCACTTTCTAGCACCAAGGAGCATGTCCCAGGTTCTGTTAGGACAGGTGAAAAGACACAAACAGTCTTTAGCTATCTTCCTAGCACTCAAACAAAATCTGTCACATCTGAGGTGTGGAATTATTTCTCTGTCAGTAAAACTGATCCATGCAGAGCAATTTGTTCCCTGTGTAAACAGAGTGTAAGCTGTGGTAAAGTTGTATCATGCCTTGGCACTACAGCTCTTAAACGCCATCTGAAAAAGCATTCAGTTTTACTTGATCATCCAAAACCAATGTCCTCCATCTTCCAGACCGCACGTGAGAAGGGTCAGGAATCTGAAATGGATACTGAATTGTCTGAACTTGATGCAGGCAGAACCACTGCCAGCCCTAGGATCACTGTTACCACCAATACCAGCACCATTAGTACCAGTTGCACATCCAGTGATGGCACTGAATGTATAAGTCCTAGTCCACCATCTCTGTGTCCATCTGCCCATCGAAGCAAAGTGTATAATAAACCAGCAGGGACATGTTGTAAACAGCTAACACTGTCTCAGGCATTTGAAAGGAAGAATACCTTTACTAGAAATCATCCAAAGACCCTTCATCTTAATCACCGAATTGGTGAACTGTTAGCCGGAGCCCTTCTCCCATACTCTTTGGTAGATCATGAGGATTTTAGGAGCTCATGACATTAGCAGAGCTCTACAATGTTCCTCATCGAAGGTATTTTCCTATGTTGAAATCCCAAACATTTATCAGGCTTTAAAAGTGACAGTGATGCTTGCACTTAAAACTGCAGAGGGTGGTGGATTCATGTCACAACAGATATGTGGACCAGCACTCAAAACATAGATTACATGTCCTACGCACGCTCATTGGGTCACGTTTTCTTGTGCTTCTTCAAAACAAAGACACCCCAAAAGATGACGCTGCTGCATATAAAGAAGTTTGGGCAAAGTCATACTGCTGCAAACATCTTGCAGGAACTAAATGACCTCCTTGACGAATGGGTTTATTCTCACGGTCTAAAATGTGACTTCATAGTGAGTGACAATGGAGCCAACATCTCGAAAGCAGTACAGGATGGAGGATTTCTGCAAGCTTCTTGCTTTGCACATTGCTTACACTTAATTGTCATGAGATTTCTCAGCAATGAAACACAAGTGGATGGTATGATTGCTGTTTGCAAAAAAATTGTGACTCACTTTTCACATTCAACCAAGGCTATACGGACATTGTCCGAACTGCAAAAAAAACACAAGCTGCCCCAGCAAAAGCTGATTCAAAATGTTTCCACTTGTTGGAACTCAACGCTTTATATGCTGCAGCACCTCTTGGAGCAAAAGCAAGCTGTACATGAATATTGCTCCAGTTACATTATTGAGATGGCATTATGCTGTCTGTGCTGCAGTGGAAATTAATGGAGACAGTGTGCTGCATCCTAGCTCCTTTTGAGACAGCTACAAGGGACATGTCTTCTGAAGGCGTATCTGTGAGTCAGGTTATCCCACTCATAATGCTCATTTCACATCATCTTAGTGTTCTAAATCTACAAATAGAAAAAGACAGATCTGAAGCGCAGACAACATGTTGCCTGTATCATGGGAATCTCGTAAAGAGAATGAGTGAGCGCTTCAAAACCAATGACAAATTAGTTGCAATGACAAAATCAAAACACCACATCCTTGCAACTCTCTTAGATCCCAGGTTCAAGGCTATACATCTTCCAAAAACAGATGATATAGAGCAGTACAAATGTCTGTTGCTAGATGAGCTGCAGCACTCACAGGAGTCAAAAACAGACATGCACAGTACCCTCAGGTTGTCATCACCACAACATGCAGGTTCATCTTCACAAAGGGATACAGAACTGGAAAAGTCACCAAACATTAACAGTAGTTGTTCCACAACTGCCACTTCTTCAACCCTTAGTAGCAAGCTAAATCTGTGGCAAAACTCTTCCCAAATTGCTGCCATACCAACTTCTGCTGATTCCTCTTCTGAGTGGTCTCTGTCCATCATGGTAGACAGTTACCTGCAAGAACTGCCTTATTCCTATTGATGCATGCCCTTTGAATACTGGAGATCAAAAAGTCAATTTGGACAGAGCTGTATGATGAAGCCTGTAAATATCTTGGTTGTCCTGCAACAAGTGTCTCTTCAGAATGCATGTTTAGTACAGCTGGCATTATTGTGACAGACACCAGAAATAGGTTGCTACCAGAAAATGTACACAGTTAACTTTTATTAAAGTTAATAAGTCAAGATTTTCGTATCCCTATAAGAGTATACAAACTGATCCTGAAGTGAAAGATGTTGTGGATGTTGATGGTGATGACAACTCAGATGGTGGTGGCTAGTAAATATTGTGTGGGACAGAGTCTCTCTGCACCAAAAAGGAAACTTTTACAGACTGTGATGACTTTGGTTGTCTCTCCCTTTCTCGATCTACTACCTTGACTATATACACCCAAACTTTCACCATTTCATGGCAAACTGCTTTGTAGCTAGGGTCTAAACTAAAGTCAGCAAGTTTTATACACAGGGCAATTTTAACATCAGTGGGAACAGGCCCAAATTTGGCATAAAAGGGACACTGTCACGTCAATCCTTTCTGTATCATATTATTTATAGTTAAAGTGCAAACATATATTTTTGGATTTACCTTCTGTGACTTTGTGGTGCATCAGTATGGGCTGGGACCGGGGCAGTCTATTTTCAATTTTAAAGAGGACAAAACAATGAGTTCTAATTGGTAGCTGTTTATTATTTTTCAATTACAGAAATGTTAGCCATAAACCAAAATGGATGCTAGTACATGGGTGAGGGTTGTGGGTTGGTTTTAACATGGGTGTAAGGTGGTATGGGTGCTACTGCACAGATGAGGGTGGTGGAAGAAAAGTGGAATGGGTGATGAGGTGAAGGTGGGTGTTGTTTTAGTCCTTTCATTTACAGATTCGTGATCGGTTGGGGATGGTGAGGAAAAAAATGATGACAGACTGAACCTACCGTGTACATATAATATATATATATATATATATATATATATATATATACACTTTTTTTTTTCTTATTAAATACATTGCAAACTGCTACCACCTAGCATAATTGTCCTGTCCCCTTTAAAAAAAAGAATAAAGGAATCAGGAATAAAAGAAAATCTGCATCAGCAGTTTTCACAGAATGTGACCTATCATAAAGTGTTTTTGCTTTACAAGTAGTGATAACTTGATACATAATGGGGTTGACAGATGCTGTCCCTTAAACATCACATGCCAACTGCTGCAGCTACATTAAATGTTCCTTAAGTTAGTATGTGGTGAGGAAACCACTTTTTTATGTGACTGAAATACAGATTTTATTGAAGTATTAGCTACACAAATGCATCATCTTAGAAAGTTGTATGTATTACTTCAATTTGCCAACAAAAATGTTGGTATATGTATGCATTATCTTAGAAAATAGCATACATTTTTTGCCAGCAACAATGACTGGCATATTTTTTTTATTCAAATGTCTTGACTGACTAAGTTATGACATAATATGTTTTGCAACAGTTCCACATGCTACTGCTGTAGTACCTTGGCTTGACTTTGTTATAAAAGCTTTCTTTTAAACATAGCAACTTTTGAGTTATTCATTTAAAACAGAAAGCAGCAAATAGCTGAGATTAGGTAATATCAGTTATTTTTTCTCAGAATTCATGACGATGAGTATATATAACTGAGTACATAAATGGCTAATGTGCCTCTTTCTTTCATTAAGGAACTATGATGCAGCTGCAGCAGGAAAACTTTTAACATATGGGTGGGTGGTGGCCTGTTACGTATTAAGTTGCTGGCTTTTAGCAAACAGAAGAAACCATAGATAAACCTAGATGTATTCCTATCAATGTCACACATGATAATTTCTCTCCCCTATATTGAACAGTTTTTCCTTTACATGTATTTTATTACTATCTTCATTACTGGCAGCACAATAAAAAAATAGGGTTCGAGTTCTAAAAAGTTCTAAAAAAAGATTAGAACCCTAGAACTTTTTCAAAAGTTCTAGACTAGAACTAGAACCCAGAACTTCAGAGGGTTCTGACAACCCTACTAAGAAGTCTAAACTTCATCATGCTTAAAGTGCCCAAATTCAATTCTCGATATGGTAGGTCTGCTATCAGCTATGTCTTATCTGCCTTATGGAATACGATGCAGAAGACCCTGAAAGTGAGCAGATACATCTCATTTACATCCTTTAAATATCTGTATTCGAGGCTTATCAAAGAAAAATGTAATTGTTTCCACAAACAGTAGAGTATTCCTAATCTTATCCATCTCTCTCCTCAGATAGCCAACTCACGGAAGGTATCCACCTTTATTAAGAGTCACCACCCCTCACACTCCATGCACCCCTCCTTTCCACCTGCCTCCCCTTAATCTCTTGTCATATATCACAGCCCTATATCCCTGTTATACAAACCCCCCCAGTGCTGCCCTCCTGCCCTCTTCATAAGGCCCACAGTTTATCCATTTCACAGTACAGGCCCCCACCATCCTCCTCCTCCCCAACCAGCCAGGCACACCACTTCCCGCTCCCCTTCCCCTCACCCCTTATTACCACTACACCTGAATTTAATGTATAGTCTGATTAGAATGTATCCTTAGACTGTGTGTATACTGAATATTCTATGTAGTATCCTAGAGTGTGTGTATATTGAATATTTTTTATGTATCTATGTAAATTGAACCTTGACCTTACCAGGTCCATCTTGTAAATGAGCTGTGCTCAACGATGTTCACCTGGATAAAGATTTGATTGATTGATTGATTGATTCACTTCTTGTCCCTCCAAGCCATAGCACCAGGCAGGCACCTTACTTACCTCTCCTCTCCTCTCTCTTCCCCAGTTCTACCCCCTAACAATTGAGTCCCCTATCAGAAGCTGTTTCCTTCCCCTGTGGTGTCCCTTGCCACCCTTTTGTGGGTAACATATGACTATATAATGTAAAACTCTAACATGTACTGTAATTCTAAAACTCTACAAATAGCTCTGAAAGCTACATCAATACTATACAGGCTATAGTAGCACTTTATCCCAACCCTGAGGTGCTAAGTGGAAAAACCACCACTAAAAGTCTATTGGTGCTAAAGGAAGTCCACCTTTTCCTGATGTCTTTGTGCACACAGCTGAAGAGAGGAGAAAGCAATGGGCAAAAAAGAAAATGGGGTTCCTAACTGGTACCAAGGTATACCTAGAAGAGGTTGGAGTGGATGCAAGAGATTTTTAAACAGACCCTGATTCTTCAGCAAACCCAGTCTCTAAGGTTGCCAGAATAATTTCACACAAGAGAACTAAAATCTGCCAAACTCTTCCCCGGCACAACACTTGACCAGGGCTGCCAAGGATGAAGGAACAAAGACTTGGTGTTGAATCCACTTGAAAGAATTGCCAAGGTTGGAGATCCGCTGCAATTTCCCCCAGCACAAACCCTCAACCAGGGCTGCCAAGGATGAAGAAACAAAGACTAGCTGAAGTTTCCCTGACACAAACCCTCGACCAGGGCTGCCAAGGATGAAGGAACAAGTACTTGGCATTGAATCCACTTGCAAGGATTGCCAAGGATGAAGATCTGCTGCAATTTCCCCGGCACACACCCTCGACCAGGGCTGCCAAGGATGGAGGCACGTTGAGGCTTCTGTGGCGAAGGATCCACAGGAGGACCACCAAGAACAAGCTGGATCCTAGAAGACAAAATGGTGCAAGCAGGATGAGACAAGCAGGAAGAGCAGGACACAGGATGAAGATCAGAGCCCTGTAATGTCCAGAACCGGACAAACAATAAACCGGCAGATGCAGATACACACTGGCCACATCAGACTCAACTATCGGCGAATGACTGGGAGTGACGGACAAGGCTTCTTCCAGGACGTTCCACTTGCAGGCTGACCAAACCACAAGAAGACCAGGAGCCAGCGGTCATGAATCACACAGGGTTACAATGGTTTTGATGAATGGCGGATGACAGGGAGGAGTGTTGCTGTGAAGTTCTTCACTGACTGGAGACTGCTTCAGTGAAGAATCAGATGTGAACAACCCCACCAGTGGTGCTGTGGCAGAAGATTGAATCCATACACAACAGGTGACAATGCTAAAGCTGGAAAATACACTTTTACTGCACCAAGGTATTTATTTGTTGCTGGGGTTATTTGCCAGGAACAGGGGAAAATAACCAAAGTTCAGGGCAATTATTCATTGCAAGGGCAAATAACCAAAATTCAGGGCAATTATTAATTGCAGGGGCAAATAACCAGAATTCCAGTAACAATACAGTTTTGGTACTTTGCAGTCAACACAACAGTTCAGATACTAGTCAATACATGTTTTAATCAGATGACAGTCACTAGATGACAGTTGTGTGCTAAGCACCCTTGCTATGCTTGCGGGTTCCTTCTGGTACTAGGACCTGGCTACCCCTGGCAAACCTCAGGATAAATGCCCTTCCATCCCTGAGCCTTCTTACCCCTGGGTCTTCCTTGCCTTCTTTACCACTGGGCCTCTCTATCTACTATGGGTCTTTCTACTCTTGGCCCATATTAGCTGTGGGCCTCTCTGCTGGGCATCTTTAATTACTCAGGGCCTTTGCTGCCCCTCAGATCTTTAGTGGGCCTGATGTCACCCCTTTAACTGTGGGACTATTCTTCTGGGCCCCTTTTACTCTATCTGGGGATTTCTCTCTGTTGCCAGGCCCCTTAAAATCTTTTGTGGGCCTGTGATGTCCCCTTTATCCCTCTGGGACTTGCTTTACCCCCTTAAATCCCTTGGGCTGGTCAGTGCTTCTTTAATTCTTTAGGCCTGTTCAAGGCCTAGCTGCCAGTCACCCAAGGCTTGCCCCGCCTTCCACCCACCCCCTTATGAATATTTACTAATTTCCCCTGTGGATCTATTGGCATGCCCCTCCCTGTAGGAGTTGCCGCACCAGAATAAATATTTAAATTAGCCCTCTGACCCACCCAATGGCTCTCAGCCATCTTCTCAAGCACCCTGAGCACTAAAAAAAAGACAATTTTATTTCATTTAATTTTCTTGTGGTCAGCACCTTAGCATTGGTGCTACTGCGAACTCACCGCCCTGGCCCAGGGTGAAGCTGCATTAGCTGGGAGGTGGGAGGTTCTTGTTGGCAGAGGGAGGGACTGTAGCAGGCAGGACATGGACAGTAAAGGGGCCTTGTGGGTCTTTGTGATGCCCAATGGCTCTCTTCTTGTAGATGCGGCTCTTCTCTCACCACTGATGTGGGACTGAAGGTTTTATTTAAAAAAAAACAAATGGGGCAGAACAGAGCCCTCACCGCAGCAGGGGACAGACTGGGACAGACTTCAGACTGCAGCACTGGGACTGCCACACACTCACGGACCCGACGCCTCTATTGAGAGATGAGAGGCGGCCCACAGGTAAGCCCTTGAAATATACCTCCTTACCTGTGTCACCGCTCTCCCTCTCTCCAAGAACAGATGCCTAGATTTCTTCAGAATGCCTGATAGTGCTCCCTTTTGGGGTCTTCTTTGCCCACAGGATGGCAGCAACAGACCATCTGCTTCCTTGGCTACAGCTCAACTGCTTCAGCCAGCCAGCATTCTGGACACTTGTCCTTGTCAACGCTAGCCAGTTCCCCAACAGCCCAGCAAGAGCTGGACTCAAAAAATTCTCCCCTGGCTCATGCTGCTTCCAGAAGGTGGGGGTTCCTGAAAAGAGCAGATGGCCAGGGGAGAGCAAAACAAAACTTTTTTCTGCAGCAGTTGCTTTAGTAGGGAAAGGGAAACACACTAAAAGGGGCCCTTACACTTTACCCTTTCTCTGCTCACACATGGGGTCCCTGGGGCACCTCTTCTTTATTTCTGTTGTGCTGCCAATTTTGGGGCACTGTAAGTAATTTTTTATGTAGTATTGTGATGAGAAAATGTTGCAGTGTACCTACACAGGGGCTTACAGGTCCAGCAGTACTTTCCAGTCTCCACGCTGATCAACCTCGTTAACTGTCATTTCTCACTCGGTTCACTCCCACAGGGGCTTACTGATCTATGGTGTTGCCTGTCATTTCTCACTCAATCTATTCCGCTGTCTAACTGCACACAAATTCATGTCTCACCACTTCCAGTCAATTAAAACAAAAATGAACACCACGACTCCATAGTAAAATAAAGAAATGAATTTCTCGTTTGGTTAGTTCAAGCGTGCCACTTGACATTACACCCAGAAGTATGGAAGAAAGGGAAGAGGTGTTGGAACAAGAAATTCATTTCTTTATTTTTTTTTATTTTTATGTGGAGTTGTTGGGCCAGAATTTCAAAGCCCCGGGAATGATGTAAGGGTCTTGTGCCAAAAAACAGTGGAGCAAGACAGCCCTGTGTCAAACACTGCACCAGACCCAAACTTCAAAGGCACCCTGCATCAAAACCAGACAACCCTGAACCAAAGGTGACTGTGTCAGCCCTGCACCAAAGGAATGGCAGTGCCACGATGTAAGACTGCCTGTGCCACAGAAATGGTGCAAGATTGCACTCATGGGAATTTCAAACAAGCACCCCTGACAGCTAACAGGTTAAAGACCTGTCAGCCGCTAGATCAGCCAGAGCTGGTCTAAGCAGCCCTAGAGTATACAAAAAGGCACACAGCACAACAGACAATGCTGAAAGCTACACACGTCTGAGGCTCTGAGAGAGAGTAAGAGGTGGAAGACAACACAGAACAATGCCAGGGGCAGCTGCACTACTCCTCCACATGGCAGCAAGGAGGTGACAACGAGCCAGGCAGCAGCTACAGGAGGCTGCCAGGAGACTAGCACTGGCCAGACAACAGCAGCAACACCTAGCACAGTGCCCATATAAGCCAAAGGAGCACCACACAAGAATCATGTGCACAGACATGACAAATGAACAGTGCCTGATACGATACAGGCTGAACAAGGACACCATCACACAGCTGTGCAATGAGCTAAGGGAAGACCTGCAAAGCAAGACAGGCAGAGGCAACCCATTACCGGTGGAGATAAAGGTCACAGCTGCATTCTGGGTCCTTGCAATGGGCACCTTCCAGACACCCACAGGAGACAAGCTGGAGATTTCACAATTGGCAGTCTCAACAAGCCTACAGCAATTCCTGGAGGCACTATTGCATAGGACAGCACAGTACATCCGATTCCCACGGGACACCCATGAGCAGCAGGCCATCCAGCAGGGCTTCTACAGTGTCGCCCAACTACCATAGGTACTGGGTGCAATAGACTGCACCCACATCATTATAAAGGCACTATCAGTGGATGATGAGGCATACGTGAACAGAAAGGGATACCATTCAATGAACATCCAGGTCATATGTGACAGCCGCTGTAGGATCCTGGATGTAGTGGCATAGTACCCAGGATCATGCCATGAAGCGTGCATCTATCGGCACAGTGGCCTGCATGATGGATTTGAGTGTGGAGTAATACAGGATGGCTGGCTAATCAGGGCCGGCCTTAATCATTCTGGGTCCCTGTGCAGCCCCCTGCCAAGCCCCACTATTTCATTCCCTGTGGGCCCCCACACATCCAACATTTACACCCAAGTAACCCTCCTGTCCTGTATTAATAAAGCAGTAGCAGGTCTATTAGTGTAACCAGCAGTGCCATTGACTTCATTGACTTATTTGACTTCACCATTGGAAATAAATCTGACTGAGGCTAGAGCCAGAACTTAAGTGGTACTACTACCGCATTTATTTCTGTAAGGACAGAGACATCATCACTGGACACTCACACCTCAGATACTCTGATCTGCAAACAAGTTAAACAACTTAACTTTTGTGGAGGTGTGAGACAGAATACAAAGACTTATCATAGGAGGCAGTATAGTGCAGTGGTTTAAGGCTCTGAGCTGCAAATCTGGAGACCTAGGTTTGAATCTGACAGCCCCCACTTGCATACTGTGTGACCCTGAGCAAGTCACTTAAGTTCCTTTGCTCCCAGGTTGCACCTGTAAACCAGCTTTCAGCTTAGTATGTCTCTCCTTGTAAAAAAATAAAATAAAATCATTGGACACCTGTAAGGTTGCCACCGGTCAGATTTTTTACCTGATGATCAGGTTTTCAGGGTCCCTATCAGGAAATCCAATTTTGCTCTGTGCTGGTCAGGTTTTTGAGCCATTTTGAGCAGGGGTCAACCTTAACCTTTTTTTGCACTAGCCAGCAGAGCAAGTTGATTCAAAATTGCACTAGCTCATAGATGGTTGCAATAGACCTCAATTATAATGGCACATTTTGATCACTTATACAGGAAACAATGCAAGACAAGAAATACTGTGATTATTGCACATTTATCCTGTTCCCACATTGCTTCCAGCTCCCCAGCAGAAAAAAAAGACTGCAATGCCATCACACACAGTGACCACCCCACCCCCACCCCCATTGTTGTGTACCATGGCCTCCTCTCTTCCTCTTCTCTTTCTGCACACACACACACACACACACACACACACACGCCCAAACCAGAGGATATCACAACAGCAAATGTTCAATTAAGCAGTCCTAGCTCTGCTCACACACACAATACCTGACATCATCATACACTTCACCACACTGTCACCACCACCCCCAGGGCAATGAACAGAGTCAGGCAGAGAAAGACACTCAGCCCCCACCCTATAGTCAACTGGAGACCTGCGCTTCTGGAAGTTTTTGTACTGTCTCAAGTGAGCCAGGAGCACATCTAAGATTTCTTTGGTGTGGGAGCTACACAAGCCTAAGGGGCTTGGGAAATAGAAAACTATTACATTGTGTTTTTAAGCATTGATTTTAATATGCTCTGCACCAACAATAGCAGATTTTTCTTTAATATTGTCCTTTCATCAGTCCAAGGGAAACAGTACACAGACATAATGCTGTACTACTATCTCTGTTTTTATGTAGGATGATCTATGTACCCCTGGAATGCCTGTTTTAAGCTTTCAAATTATGTATTTTACTTTTGTACCATACATGATCCAAAGCTTTGTTTTTAGGATGAAAGTATATGCTGGGTGGGACTGTATTTTTTTTTTACCAGGAGAGACACACTAAGCTCAAAACTTGTTTACAGGTGCAACCTGGAAACACAAGGAAGTTATGTGACTTGCTCAGGGTCACACAGTATGCAAGTAGGGGCTGTGAGATTCAAACCCATGTCTCCAGCTTTACAGCTCAGAGCTTTAAACCACTGTGCTATACTGCCTCTCAATGGATAGTGATGACTGGCATGGTCCATTTAGAAGAGCTGGGGACCCCTACACTTGCCAGTAATGGCAGCTATGGATCTGTGGATGGTCATTTCAGAGTCTGGTCTGCAGTGGTGTCCAGAGAAAGAACAGAGTTAAGAGATTTGGAAGGGAGAGGGAAGTTATGGTGAGACTGGGATAAACCCCACCACCTGCAAGGTTGACCCTGTATACCTCCTCGCATTTTGTCACTGAAATATTGGATACAGACACTCAAAATGTAGGGAAATGAGGGACACTGGTCTTAATAATATGGGACACATTGTTAGGCAGAGACACATTCAGAAAACTGGAAGCTAGTGACTTAACAGCACTCCACCCTTGATCACACCCTGGACACTAGCTAAAAATCCTAACAGTGGAGTGATAATGACTCACATTGAGTCTTTTGTGGGATCCCCCTCTTGAACTGCCAGATAATTGCAGCTCTTAATGAGCTGTTAACCACACCAAGCCATCTGGAACATTGAGAGAGATTATCATGAGCACAAGAACCTGCTAAAGTAAGGACATTTTTAACTTCATTAACAGCCATGAAAACCTGCACTAGTCAAGATGGACAAGTAGAGACTTAGCTGCAATTGGTCTGGTCAATTTGCACTAGTGTTTGGGCTAGTAAAACAATGTTAAGATTGACCCCTGATTTTGAGTGCTCACACACTTTTGAAATAGAGTGTGTCATATCATTCATTGTTTCAGCTGCATGTCCAGGTAACAAACAAGGGGCAGGATTCTCAAAGAACAGCAAAAATTCCGTAGCTGCGGGAAAAAAGCTTGCAGCACTGTGGAAATGCAGTTGCATGATATTCTTAAAGAAAATCACACAGCTGAGGGAATTACGTAAAAAGTCCAAGAAAGCGGAATTGCAGCAGCTGCGGGAATCCCGCAAGTGCTGCAAATCCGCAGCTGTGGAAATGACTGAGGAGGCACAGCAATAATAAATCTATGTACAGTATCTGAAGCAGCAGACTTTAACATTGCTGCCATAATATGAAGCTGACAGCACACACAGAGACCAGCAACCAGTCCCCAACTGTGACCACAGCAGCACCACAGGTACCAGCAATACCATGGCACCAAAGTGGCTGACTGTCCCTGGTGGTCGTCCCTCCCTGGGGTGTTTCTGTGGCCTGCGGGGGTAGCACTCACTGCTGGCTGGTCAGGCTCTACTGCTTGTGGGGCTCTGTCACTGGGTCTAGTGGTTGTTGCCTGTTGCCATATCATGGCAATGTGTGCTTTCAGTGCTGTAACATCAGCCACTGCTATACTGTCTGAGATGCTATTACCTGTGGTACACCTCCACCTTAATTGATTCCAATTGCTGGGGCACTACTGCAGTATGCTGAGGGAGAGTTACACCTCATTCCACTGTGTGTAATATTCTTTCCTCAGCTGTAGAAAAAAAATGGCTATGAATAGCCTTTCAGAAGCTGTGCCTTACTTATCTCACACCTTTTTGTCCTGAGGGACTTCCGCAGCTGCACTTTTTTCCACGGCCCATAATGGTTTTTCCTGCAGCTGCGGAGGGTTTTGTGAATACCACTTGGTGCAAACTCCCCTTTTTTCCATAGCTGAGGAAGTTTTGGGGACTTAGGGAAGGTTTTGCACCTTCTGAAAGCTTTGAGAATCCTGCCCAAGTTCTCTTGTCAATATAGCCCTTTGTTTGTGAAAGCAGTCAACCTGGGAGGTGTAAAGTATGGCCATTAACATGATTAACACTTACTTAACCTAATCTTTTCCACTGCAGCAATGCTGCCCCACCTTTTGTAACAGTAGCAGAGCCAGTAGTCTTCCACTTTGATTTGCTGGTAAACATTCAGACTCCTGAAAAGGCAGTTCCGGTGCCTGGACCGCTCTGGAGGAGCACTGTAGAACAAAATGTAGGCATTTTTAAATGTTTTAAATTATTTTTGCTTCCTCAAGAAAAAAGTATGGGCCCCCAAGGTGCAAGGGCACAGTTTGCACCTAGTTAAGACTGACCCTGTGGCTAATAGGTAGGTGCATGTGCAGCAGTATGCAATGTAACACACAGGTAATGCAGAACATAGCCAACACTGCAACCAGGACATGCATTGTTGATCCATGGGATGGGGAAAACACTGTTGACACACAAACACCCACAGCAGGAGCACTAGACAAGCTGCGTGCACTGGAGGACTGGACATGCACACCCCCCCCTCACGACAGGTAACATACATGCACGCATGTCACAGTGATAATGACACAGTAATGGCACCGGGGGTGCCCCTTGAAGCCTCAGTGCCATGGGGAGCACAGCACAACACACAACCGTGACCAACATCGGGATGACACTGCCCATAGAAATGCATCCCTGGGCCCAGGTGTACAAACACAGCACACAAGACATCCCCCCCCCACACACACACACCCCGACCCACCACCACACAGCAACACAGCCATGCAGTGTAACACAGCCAGTGGCCATTGGGAGGCAGACAGGCCACACACACATGCAGGCGACAGCAACACAGCAGACACAGGGATCACACACGTGGACATGCACGAAGGGGCAGACAGTGTGAGATGGATGCAACAGCCAATGTGGCAACTGCAGCACACAGCATGCATGGTGGGTGGAGGACAAAGTGGGTTGCCAGAAGAGATGCACACAGAACCAACAATACAGGCACACCAACTAACCATTGCCAACATGTTCACAGGTGACAGTGGATACCCCCTACTGCCATGGCTAATGACACCAATCAGAAGACCACAGAGCACAGCCGAAGCATGATACAATGATGCACATGCAGCCACAAGGGCTGTGATAGAGCGAACATTCGGACTCCTTAAAAGGCAGTTCCAGTGCCTGGACCGCTCTGGAGGAGCACTGTAGTACACACCCACCATGGTCTGCAAGATCGCCGTGGCCAGCTGCATCCTACACAACATCGCCATTGCCAACAAAGTAAACATGCTGGAAGGGGATGACAGTGGTGATGAAGTGGGTGACAATGAAGAAGCAAATGCAGTGGTGGACAACAACCAAGGCCAACACCCAAGAGGAACAGCCGCAGCCAGATATAGGGCCAGGGCACAGCTGGTACAAAGTCACTATGCATGACACCATGCCACAGCACACAGCACCATGATCAAGACAGAACAGCCAATGACCACAACAAGACCACACGCCACACAATAAGCACTTACCAACTGTACGGCACCACACCATGGTGCCATACGAACATGCAGAACAAACCAGGGCAAAACCCATGGAACACTGATGCCAGAACAACAGCTCTGGACATACATGCTGTGCCATAAGGTGCCTGTCAGACAGAGACCAGTGATGGTACACAGACACTGTCTGCTGAATGACTGACAGCCCACAACAGCAGTACACAGCAACATTCAGAGAAGGACCATGTTAATGGGAGAGGCACATACACCGTGGAGCCAGGTGGTGTGCACTGCACAGAGTGGATGTGTGCATGGTGGAGCACTTGCCTGGAAAGCCATGCTAGGCACATGCCGAGGTGACCGTGGCATGGCCAATGTGAGGACGGGCCTGGGTGCCACTGAACAACACCATGTCAACAGGCATGTCCTAACACAGATGTAGTGAATCACACTGCTATAGATGGGTGTAGGCACCATGGGCACACATGTGGTGATGTGACACCAACTCGTAACCGGGTGAGTGACGGATGCCACCACAAGACCACGCCGGTGCGCTGATGGATGCACCAGTAAAATGGCACCCTGTCACAAGGCACCCTTTTAATGTCTTTATATGTGACATTGCAGATGGACTGGAAGGGAAAGTATGTCTCTTTGCAGATGACCCAAAGATCTGCAACAGGGTTGATACACAAGGTGGGGTGGAAAGGATGAAAAAGGACTTGGCAAGGTTGGAGGAATGGTCAAATGTATGGCAGCTTAGATTCAATGCAAAGAAGTGCAAAGTAATGCACCTGGGAAACAAAAACCCAGGGGAAGAGTACACAATGGGGGGTGAGTTACTGACAACAACAAAAATGGAAAGGGACTTGGGGGTAGTCATATCAGATGACCTAAAGGTGGGCCAGCAATGTGAGAAGGCAGTAAGGAGGGCTGGGGGGATACTGGGATGCATAGGGAGAGGCATCACCAGTAGAAAACAAGAAGTTGTTATCCCTCTGTACAGACAGTTGATAATACTGCATCTGGAGTACTGTGTACAGTTTTGGAGACCCCATCTCCACAAAGACATAGACAGGGTAGAGGCTGTCCTGAGGAGGGCAACCAAAATGATGCAGGGTCTGCATCAGAAGACATGTGAAGAAAGACTAAAGGAACTAAAGATGTATAGCCTCAAGGAAAGGAGGGAGAGGGGGGACATGATAGAAACTTTCAAATACCTCAAGGGAATCAACAAAGTCCAAGCATCTTTTAGAAAAAGAGATGTGCAAAAACAAGGGGACACAATTCGAAGATAGAGGGGGGATGGCTCAGAGGTAATGTGAGGAAGTATTTATTCACAGAGAGGGTTGTGGATACATGGAACAGCCTTCCTGAAGAGGATGTAGAGTCAAAAACAGTGGGGGAATTCAAGAATGCATGGGACAGACATAAGGCAATTCTAGTAGGGGGTAGGAGGAAGTAGGCTGTTGGTTAACTAGGATCTGCAGCTTATCCATTAGGTAGGGAAATGGGCAGACTAGGTAGGTCAAGCGGTCCTTATCTGCAGTCAAATTCTATGTTTCTATGTTTCTAAGACCCATGCACCATGCTGATCAAGGATGACACCACCGCCACGTAGAATGGATACCACACAGGATAGACAGCCAGACAGAGCACAGATGCGGCCTGGGTCCCTGGACCATGTGCACCACGTGGATAACGTTACCGGACACACATGGCCAACATGGAGGAAGGACACCATCATTTTTGCAGCAGCACACTCGGGGAGGCCCAAGCAGTGGTGACTGGCCACACCCCCCCAGAAGGCACACCCATGGGGAAGGGGTACCAAACACCACCACCACAATGGGACCCCATGTAATACCGGGATGGGAGCACAGGTCACAAACACGCCTGATGTGTGGTACAATGCCCGGACAGCACTGCACCATCACTGGCATGGCTCGTTGCCGCGGACACCATGATAGGTCCCAGCCCCCCACCAATGGGGCATGGTGTATGGACTCCCCTGTGTGGCGTGGCAGTGCTGGTAATGCATGCACGGGAATGCGTGGCCAACAGCCATGCCACCCCATGCACCACAACACCCACACACAGCACCCCACCAGCCCTTGTGTGTGCCACCCACTGGTATAGGCCACCGTGCCCCCCCCACAGCCAGCAACAGACCCACCACTGACTGAGGGATGCCACAGCAATGTGACACAGTATGCTGCATGATGTAGTGGTCACAGCATGAAGTAGGGGGATGGCATAGGACAGAGGCCACACAGTGCAATGCCAAACTCGTGAGAGTGCGGTGACATGTGCGCAGCTGATGCCACTGGTGGCACAAACACACAGACACCCTGATGAAGGAGCCAGCAGAGGATGACCAACTGGACCAACATGCCTGCATGGATTGCAGGGACCACAGCCAGTGCACATGACCCAGCCCTCCCACCCACCCCTCCCAACCCCCACCCATGAGTCCCACCAGCCCCTATGCCCATCCCAGCCTCCCCTAATGCCACGTGATGACAGGAAGGCCACACCCGGCAGGGCAGACAGGTGTCCACCACCCATGTAGTGAACAGGTGCCTCCCAACCCCCCTCCAGACCACACACCCCCAGCCAATATCCGTGCCCCCAGGTGATATGGATGCCATGTGGCCAAAGGTGCCCACTCCATGGACCACAAGCATCCCTGGCAAGTACCTGTAAACCCACCCAAGACCCCTCCACCACCTGTCAAGCAGGGAGCACATGAAGAGTTCCCCCACCCTACCCACGTATGCCATCGCCTTCCAACCGGCAGTCAGCTAAGTAGCCCTCCACTGTACCATCACCAGAGTGAGAACAACCTCGGGGAGGTGTGTGCACTGGTACTGAACACTGAACCCTGGATGCGGCCCTACCAGTGACTCGTACGAGGGCAGTACAGCCTACCCACCCCTACCACAGAACCACCTAGGGACGCATCCCAGTGGCTTGTGTGCCTGTGCTGCTGCATACCAACACAGTATGGTGTGCGTCAGGTCCCCAGTGTGCATAAGCCCCATGGCTCCCACCCCCCCACTGCAAGGTAATAGCCACACCCAGGTAAACATCTGTCCTGGGTGTCCTTTCCACCGGATGCATAACCCTGCAGTCCTTAGCAGTGAAGCCAGGCAGCTGGATCCAGGACCACCCCCCAGCTGACCAGGAATGCCCCGTGTAAGCCCAACCCCATGCCCTGCACAGTGATATAGTAGGTGGGTGTGTGCATGTATGATGCAGGCACAATAGCAGCACAGCCACCAATGGCCCTCATGACCCAGTGCCACAGTGCGGCACGGCAGGTGACGCAGTGCCACTGCAGCAGGACCCCATCCCCAGGACATGGTGCATCACGGCAGGTGATGCAGTGACCATCGTGTGAAAGCCTCATCGCTGCATCATGGTGCATCATGGCAGGTGACGCAGAGGCCAGTGTGGCAGAACCCCAGCCTTGCATCATGGTGTGTCATGGCAGGTGACACAGAGACTGTCGAGGGAAAGCCCCATCGCTGCGTCATGGTGCGTCATGGCAGGTGCCGTCTCAACAGTGGCATCAGTACCACAGCCCTGCGTAATGCTGCATTGGGGCAGCCAATGTACGTGCAGCTGGGGTGCATCAAGCTGCACAGGGGACAGCCAGTGGTGGCACACTGTGTCAGGAACCTATACATGGATAACTGCCATGGTACACACTGCCCACAACAGCGCTCACAGGGGTGCAACAAAACACCTCCCCAGCCTACTGCGCCACATTCCCTGCACTGCAGGGCCTCCCACAGCTTGCAGCCCATGAAGGACGGTCCAAGGGTACTGTAGGCTACAACCACAGCACACCCCTGCAGGTGTGGTACACAGAGACACCCTGTCCCCAGCAGGTGCAATTGGTGTGGCTGACCCAGTGCTGCACAACATGACAGGCCCAAGGCCCAGGAGACCGAACTTCACTGATGAGGAGACCGCCATGCTGGTCAGCTGTGTGACTAAGTGGTCAAGGCTGCTGATGCCACCAGGCTTGGCAAGGCACCCCATGAGGGACAGGGACAGGGTGTGGCGCAGCATAGCTAGCAGACTGCAGATGCTGATGGGTGTCAAGCGCACAGACCCGACAGCTGAAGCACAAACTGAACAATATGTCCTGCAGGGAGCCAGGGATCCTGAACAGCCTCACAGACCAGGCCAGAGAGGCAGACTTATGGATGCATGGTGGCCATCATAGACAGACAGGTGGGTGGCACACCACATGCACAGTGTGGCAGGGACACAGCCTTGAACAGGGCCTGTACCAACAACCTGTCTAACCCATGTGATGTCACTGTCTCCACAGATCCGCGGGCATGTGCCACTGCAGAGGAACATGGGGCCAGACAGCAGGACACCGAGATGACCTGGCAACGTGAAGATGGTTGGAGTACAAGTGAGGAGGGTAAGTGACACATCCCTTGTGTGTGAGGTGTGCATGGGCAACACAGTGGATGAACAGATGAGGGCCAGGCCAGCAGGCCATGGCTGTGCATAGGTGTACAGCCCACAGGATACCAGAGGCAGCAAGGCTACAGCAGAAGGTGTGCATGGGGGGGCAGGATACCTGGGCAGGTATGCACAGCGTGTGCTGGTGCTGTGTGCCACTGTGCCCCACAGCATAGCTCTCCAATGCGACCACATCACTGTACCCGGTGAAGGTGACAGCAGACCACCCCTACACAGTGAGCCCAAAGCAGCCCTGCTACAGGTGCACTTGGGGGTGTGCCGGGGTACACATGGTGCTGTGTGCACATTGCAGGCCCAGCGTGTTGCATGACTGGCAGGGCTTGGATGCAGCCCCACCGTGCCGCTGGTGTGCAGGACATGTATGCCTGCACACGAATGCCTGGACAAGCATCACAGTCCCGCTGCCTACATATGGGCACACGTATGACAGTGCCATGCCACAGTGTGACACTGGAGAAGGTGTATATGAACAGGGGCGAACGTCACCACAGGCAACATGGTACAGCTGCATGGGTGCAATGGGCAACTGACAGCAGCCATCTGGCGACCAGTGCACACAGATGGCACGGCATGGACACAGCCAGGCACAGTGAGTGCCGATGCACCCCGACACTGTGCAGGACCATGACACCCTGCTGCTGGCACCACTGTCCCCTGTGGCTCTGGCACCCTGACCGTGTACAGTGCCTGCAGTCACAAAGGGGGAGGGGCATAGCACCCGTAGGTGCACATCACTGGGGCAATGATGGGTGTGTCACCCAGGACTTGGTCGAGGGACGGCGGCACTAGGGTGGCAACAGGGCAGCGGTACGTGGTGTGTGCACACACCATGCACCTACAGTGGGCATTCTGTACACAGCCATTGTGGTGGGCAACTGACATGCACACTGCCTGCACGGCCACGGGTATGTGGGTCAGGACAGGCACCATATGCATGCTACATAGGGTGCTGGGGTAAATGCCACACTGCCCATGCAGCATGGCTCCATGGCTACTCACCACACTGCCAGGTATGGCCATCATATGTGACATGTGGGGTGTGTCCATACATGGCATGGGTGACACTGTGTGTGCATGCGCGGCTGGATGCTAACCATGGCCCACCTCTATTGTCATTGCAGGGGACAGTGAGGAAGATGAGGATGATGTCGATGAGGTGGATGGGGACATGCCAACACAGCGTCTGAGAGGCCTCATGATGGCAATGAGGAACCTGAAGCATCAGGAGGCACAGAGTTACGCAGAGTGCACCAGGCAGATGCAGGCCCGTGCATGTCCGACGACAGGTACAGGACCTGGTGGTGAAAGGTCATTGGTGGCCCAGTCCGGGTGCAGTACAGCTCAGGGCACACAGTCGGCTGCAGTGGAACGTGTACCCCAACCAAGCACACAACAGCTGGATGCTGCCCCTGCCACAGTGGTGGTGACCACTGCAACTGCAGGACTCACAGGATAGGACAATGTGGACAGTGGTACACATGTGGACCAGGCCACAGGGCCTGCTGTCCCTGCTGGTGATGGCCATGGACATGTTGATGCTGGGGGGCTGTGGGAATTGGCCGCCAGGACGCCCATGTGCAGCATGTCACTGCCACCGCAAGGCAACATCTACAGGATGTGGTACAGTTGTTGGGTAGCCTACTGGTGTCCATAAGGGCAGTCATGGACACACTTGGGGAGCTTGAACATTAGTGTGGTGCCACCACGCATACAAGCCGTCACCTTGGTGGTGTAGAATGGATGTGTGGTGTGCCATGCCACACAGTGCTGGCAGTGTGGAATGTGTGTACCACATTGTCTGGGGGAAGGGGGGGTTTGGTAACATGTAGTAGTAGGCAGGCTGTTGTTATGTAGCGTAGCATGTGCAGAATGGCAGGGTTGGCACTGTCACCGCAGTGCCTGGGTGTGCATCTATGTATGTGATGGGTCCTGCTGGTGAGTACACAGCTGGGCTGTAGCATCTGGCGGCACCATTGCACTGTTCACTATTGCTGTACAGCCATGTCAATGTTGATATGTAGTGTACTGTTTGTGCTACACCCGCAGCAGAGGGACTGTGCATTTGTTGGTTGTACTTGTTGTTGTTGTTGTTCCTGTTCCCACACAATATATGCACTGTTGTGTTGCCATACCCATTGTTGTCTGTGTCATTTCTACACTGTGGGGTGTCATGTGTTGCATGTGGGTGGGGGGGGCTGAAGCAGGCATGTCATGTAAGGCATTGTGCATTATACAGCTATGCGCCATGACATGCACAGCATGTCACGGACTGGGCACAGGCCATGTACATGCACAGGACACTGCCACTCGGTAGGGCAGTGGGTCCGCTGTGGTGGCTGCCATGGCCGACAGTCTGTGGCCATGTAGGGACCAACCTGACAGAGCATGCCGGTGGCATTGACGGAGGGCATAGCTGTGGTGCTCTGATGGCTGGGGGTACCAGGCCTGCCACGCTGCTAGGGGACGGTAGACATCATGGGTGAACATGGGCACACGTCTGTTCTGACTGTCACACACCCACTGGTGATGGCTGCATTGTTGGATGTCCGTGCATGTTGCCACACTGGCCTGGCATGCACTGGCCAGGACACGGGGACTGCCAGCAGGGCAGGGTGTATGCTCACGCATAGGCCCACCACATGTGTAGCACTCACACCGGTCCGCCGACAGACAGACCGGTAGGCCACATGGCACATCCCATGGACAGTGTGTACAGTAGCCAAGTGCACACCCTGCAGCTGCCGCCCATGAGCACTGGTATGAAGCCTCACACATGGCCATCCCCCAGGTGACAGTGTATCGGGGCATACTGCCACGTCTCCATCCTATACACAGGTCGTACACAGCTATATGGTAGTTACAGACGTCCATGATACTGTTGCACACCACTATCCATATGGCCTGTGTTCCACTGTCATGTGTGATGGACAGTGTATGTACAGTGCGACGGACACATAATAGTGTAGGCAATGGCAGGTGCGGCTGCGTTCAGTGCTAGTGGGCAGGCATGGCACATACGGGGCTGCACATGGGCCTATATAGGTGTCATACGTGTGTAGGGAGGATATGCCTGGCAACACCATTGCCCGCATACAGTGGCTGACATCACCCATCAGTGGACCAGTCACAGGTGCATGCAACCCTGTCTGGGTGCCTGCCAACCGGGTATGTTGTCACTATGGGACCCTCACAGGTGCCACAGGGCGGAAATGGCTGAATGGGTGGTTGGACCGGGTACTGTGGGGCCGGTGTGTTGTCCGTCCGATGGCCATACAACTGCTGTGTGTGTGGGTGTGTGTGCACCATGATATATATGCAGGTGCCCATGTGTGGAATGGTGGAGGCACACCATCATGGGGCAGGGTCAGGGATGTTGCACTGCCATGTCGATGTGGCGCTGGGTGCCTGTGGTGGCCACACACCAGTCCAGCCATGTGAGGCATGGCTGGTAGCCACAGGGCTGCAGGCAACACCCTGTGCACGCAATGTCCTCCATGAAGACTATGAACCATGGCAATAGGTGATGGGTAGGCGTCTGCTCGATTGTGCCTGTGCTCGGACAGGGATGGCACACACACAGTTGACTGGTGGTGGTCGGCACACATGGGGGTCATCTGCAATGGTGTACAGGGTGTATGCCACATGGCAGGGTGCACATGTGGTCCACTGTGCATGGCACCAGGGGAGGGTCACAAGAATGCGCATGGCTCTGATAGTGGACAGCATGGTATTGTCCGGCTGTGGGTGCCCACATCCAGGCACATGGGCCATGATAAAGGGTTCACATGGGCAGCACACCACACGGGGATGGTGTCTGTCCCATCAGCATGTTGGGACCTGACCAGATGTTGGGATAGGCACCCGGCCCTGTTCAGGTCTACACCCCCAGCACTGTTCGGGACTGTGGTGGTGGTGCATTCTGTGTCACACATGCCACAGGTCCAGTTGTGGGGGTGCGCTGGGCCAGACCCCACCTCAGGCGCACAGGTTGGTATCCCAATACTGCCTTCGTATTGCAGCATGGGAGTGCTGGCACCCATGGGCATCCACCATTCAGCAGTGTTGTGCGATGAGGTCCCAATGGCCAGTGGCACTGCCTGTCCCCACGGACGCCTGGGTCCACATGTCATGAACCGCTCATGGTACTGGCCTGTCCCCATTCGACTGTGCATGTGTCCCCCAGTCATTGGCTCACACAAGAACAGCCGTACCTGTGTCACCGATACCTGCCAGGCATCCATGCCAGTATGTGGGGGGGATGGTGGGTTCCACTTTGTGTTGCTATCTGTGGACAGGCATTCACCCACACCTCATCCATTGTAGCCACTGGCTGTTGCCCATGTTGGTGCATACACCTGTCATGCGGTGGTGGGTGACCATCACCAGCAGGCTGTGTGGCAGCTGTCATGCGGGGGGGGGCACTGTCCGTGGCTAGCAGGTGGGGAATGTTGGCGGGCGGCACAGATCCGGGACAACATGGTGTTGTCGGTGGAGCCTGGCTTGTGTGTCCAGAGGGATTGCACTCCCGAAGGATTGTTGGCAGGTCACATTACAGCTGTGCAAGGGCATGGCTGTGGGTGTGTGCACCGTGCTCCCTGGATGGGTGGCCTGGGGTGTAGCGACTGGGTCCTCGCCACGTGCTGTGCACTCTGCAACACAGGCATGCCTGATTGGCCACATGGCCATTGTCCACTGCCATCGTCCATTGCTCACAGGGGCCATCTGTGTCACTGGCAACCAACAGGTCACCATTCTGTCCTGTGGTGCATGCCCTTGTGTGGTCACCACCCAGGTGCATGCATTCCTGTGACCAGTTTGGTTGAGGATCCCTCAGTGGCTGCTGCATTGTATAGGGGCACAGGTGTACTTTGCATGCACTGCCATTGCATGTTTGGCTGTGTACTGTGCCCTGTGCAGCCATGCCCAGAATTGTGTGCATGTCGGCAGCAGATGCATGTACCCTAGTGCACTGGTGGGAGTGCGGTGTATTGCTGGGTACACTCGATCACCTTCAGGACAGTGCCACGTTGGGGGGCATAACGGGTTACTATACAGGCCACACGGCAGGACAGGTGTGCAGCGCATGAGATTGGGGCTGCAGCAGACAGGGTACTGTGGGGTATGTATATCACAGCATGGGTGGTGGTGGCATGGTGCAATCTACCCCAGGGCATGGCCATACCGCATTCTGTGCTGGACGTCGCACAGGCATGGTGGTGGCATGTGGGGACACTACTGCTGAGTGTGTGTGTTTCTAGGCCACAGACAGTTCAATGACTGAGGACACATTCTGTGGTGACACATGGACATGGGAGGACAGGATGGGCATTGCAGAACTCCTGTGACACACCCTCTACAGTCCAATGTGTCCATCCCTACAGTGGTGCATTGTGCAGCTGTCATCTGGGAGGGCCGGGCATCATAGGATGCCACCGGTGGTCTCTGGCTGTATTCTACATCATGTGTGTGCATACATGTGTGTGTATCACCGTGCAGTGCTCGCTGTGCACAGGGAGTGTGTCAGGTGTGGGCGTGTGTATTCAGGGACCACAGTGTTGTGTGTCAGTGGCTGTGGGGTGCTTTACGCATGTCCACCGTCCCAGCCACTGTCCATTGCTGTGTGTGCCAGTCCCTTCAGCTTGGCTGCCCCATACCATGTGGTGTGTGTGTGCCGTCCTGGCACTGTGCACGTGCGGTGTGGTGGGGCATGTCATTCCATGGCTGTCTTCGGCATCTTTCATTGCTGTGCAGTGGTCATATCTGTGTGCGCTGCCTCTGCAACCCTTTTGGAGCATCCAGTCCCTGACGGACCGGTCCGGCACCTCTGCTCCTCCACTGGTCCACTCACAGAGGTGTCCATGGTTCCAGTGGCTGCTGCACTGGATACTGCACATGCTTCCATAGCAGTCCCCTGTGCGCTGTTCGCCCTTGTCCTGTTGACATCTGTGTGCCCATGTTGTCCTACACCGGTTGCCTCACATGCTGTTGCTGCTGTGTCCACCACTGTAGTCCCATTGGGTCCGACTGTTACCTTGCACAGCCTTCCCCTGCTGTGTACGGGCTGTGGTGCTGACACCTGTGAAGCCTTGCTGTATTGCACACTGTGAGCCGTGGTGGACCTTGCACTGTCAGTGCTGCCAATGGTGGACAGTGCTGTTTGCGGACCTGTGGTATGGTCCATGCTGATGTGCCATGCCTGTGGTTACCCTGTTGCTGTGTGTGGACATGTGTCACCCGACTGTGTGCCTGTCATGTTCCGTTGTCCGGTACACTGTCCAGTGGTGGCATGCATGTGTCCCTCCATGCTGGCTCTGTCATCATGCATGGTGGTTGGCTGTGCACCCTGGCCACATGTTGCCTGTGGTGCTGTTGCATTGTGGGACTGTTGTGCCATGTTGGGCTGGTCGTGTTCTGCTGTGCTGCTGTGGGTCACCATGTGACTGTGGACCATTGTCCCCTCTGTGGGTCTGCATGTCTCCCCTGTGCTGTTGTCACCCAGCATGGTGCTGGTTGGTATGGTGGCGGCCTGTGTGTTCCCATAGTCTCTGGTCCTTGGGGCCACTATGCCATCTGTGTGTTGTTCCTATTGATGCTGCACAATGGCCACAGGGTACACATATGTCTGGCATATGGTTTGCTGGCTTGTGTCGCCGGGTACCAATACGTCCTGCATCTGTGGGTGTATTGCCTGTCGCATGTCATATCCACTGCTGTGCCGATGTCCACTGTTCATGTTTGGTCCATGCAGTGTACGTTGTATGCCTCCATACACGGGTGGGTGTCCTTCCCCATGGACATGTGTTGCGGTATCCCCATATGCTGCCATGGCTGGTGTCATGTAAGGACCGGCATGCATTGGCACTGGTCATGTGTCAGTGTCTTGGGCATGTGTGGTGGGATACAAATCACTGTGGATGTTGCTGCTGTGTGGCCCATACCACTGGTCACTTCCCTCCATTGCTGTTGCCGACAGCACATTGCTGATGGGTGTCATATATGGGGTGGTGTATTGTGTGTATGGTACATGTCCTTCCTGGCCCATGTTGTAGTATGTGTCCTGTTGCCCTGGGCCACGTGCTGCATTGTGGCATTGGATGCCCCCACCATGCATGGCATGCCCTTGTACCTGACCAGCGACCGTGGCCTGGGCCATCAGCTGCAATGCTGTGGCCATGGCTTGTGCAGCCTGTGAGTGCTCCCGCTGTATGTGCAGCAGTTGCTGCAGTAATGCTATTGTCATCTCCATGCTATTTGCCTGGTGCTGGATGCTAGCCTGTATGGCCAGCAGTATGGCCTCAATGTGTGCCTGTTGGCCCTGTGTGTTGGCCACACTGGTCCGCACTGTAACATGCACCACAGCTATGGATCCCTCAATGCGACCCAGGCTTGCTGTGGTGGCAATGGTGTGTGCCTCGAGTGTTGCATGCACCCCACTCATGCTCCTGGCCATGGACTCCTTGGCATGCACCACCTCCTCGAAGTACTGTCTTAGCCCATTTCACTGGGTATGTGTCCTCCATCACTGTCCTCTGTCCATTGTGAGGTGTCCACGTGCATGTCCACTGCTGCCGTGCTGTCACTGTCCACGTCCCCTGTTTGGTCATGCATGCCATGTGTGCTGACACCTTCCTCATCAGCTGACACTGCAGGGTCCGCCACTGACTCCTCAACATCCCCTGTTGTGGTGGCTGTCACAGGGCTGTTTGTGTCCAGAAGTTCACCTGTGTACCACTCATCTTCACCCTCACTGGCCCTTGCGTCTCGCTCACTGTGGTGCTGCTGCACCTCCTCCTCCTCCACCTCCTCCTCCTCCGCCCAAGCCACTGCCTCTGTCTGTGTGCCTGGGCTGCTTGGTGGCATTGTTATGCTGCTTGACTCGCTGCCTGTCATGGACCTCCTGTCCTCCCTGGCATCATCTGTGGGTATAAAGCACATACATTATGTGGCTGGGTCCTCAACATGTGTTCCCCACTGGTGTCCCCATGTTGTGCTGTGTGGTAGCAGTTCTGTATGTGTCATGTTTACATATGCCTGTGTGGAGTCCGCGGTACATGTCTGTTGCATGGTGACATTGGGTCATGCCTGTCCACACACCATCGCATTGCATTCCCGGATCAGTATTGCGGCTGTTGTGTGGCTGCCAGCTGTCTCTGCACTGTTACCCACATGACGTGGGGACGGCAGGGTCGGTACCATGCTGTGTTCCATGGGCCATTGCTTGTTTACACAGTGTTGGCCATATGGGTGTGGGGGGCTGTGCTTGTGTCTTTCAGTGTCCCTTCTAGACATGTGCTGTGAGTTCTGCTGTAGCCTGTGTGCCTGTTCACATTTCCTTGGCCATGGCTGGGTACTGGCAGGGGGTGGGTTCATGGGTACTGTGAGGGTGTAATGCTGTACAGGGGGGCATGGGACTGTGCCCTGGTTTGTGTGCTGCATTGTTGTATGCAGGCCAGCACTGTGTGTTCCGTGGGCCTGGGCCATGCTGGGGGGCATGGTGTGTACTGCTTGATGTCAGGCATGAGTGCATGTTGGGGGTGTGTGGTGTGTGTTGGTGCCCTGGTGACTCGACATGTACTGTTGTTTGTTGGGGCCTGGTGTGCCTTGTTGGGGCTGTGTGTTACCCCATCAGCAGTGTCCACAGTACTGTCAGGTGCTCCCTGCTATGTGGGTATCTGTCACTTTACCCCTGTGTGCCCATTCAGGCGGGCACCTGTTAGACCAACTTCATTCTCCACTGTGGTATGTGTCACAGAGGGGGTGCTTGGTGGGGTGTTCTGCCGGTGGCAGTGTTGCCCTCTCCAGGGATCCCTTCGCCGACATGCCCCCCCACCATGTCCAGTGGTGTACGGGCTATGTGCATGTCACTACTCTATTGCTACATCAGTATTGGTCCTGCCACATCTGGTCATCCATGGCTACAGCTGTACACAGTGTACTGTTTGGGCCTGTGCCTGGCATGGCTGCCACTGTCATGGGTTGCCCTGCATGTCACTTGCATGGGCCTGCTGTGCCACCCTGTGTGCCATGTTTCATGGGGTGGCAGGATGATTCCAATCCAGGCCTTACCGGCCACTTCCATTGCCTTTCCTCTGTGGTACCTGAGTTGTGTGGCATCTGGGTTGTTCATGCTGGTGGCTGTCACATGTCCCCCGTTCATTCTGTATTGTGGGTGTGTCTGGGCTTTAGCTGTCTCCCTGGCCCTCCCACAGCCATGGCTTCTGTGTTCAGCTACATGGCCTGTCCCTTGTGCACAGTGTTGTGGGGTTACAGCCTTGGCATGTGCAGCATGCACACTATGCATGCCGGTGCCTGCTGCTGGGGTGATGTTCTGTGCATCTGTGTGGCTCACCTTGTAATGTCGGTCATGTGCCTGCACCCATACTCCGGTTGTCTTGATTGCTGCCTGCCAGTGTGCCTTGCATGTAGTGGCTGTGCTGTTCTCCAGCACTGTTTGCATTGCAGGCATAGGCTGCACTTGGTCGGCCTATCCTGGGTGGCTGGTGCAGGGGCGTTCCCACATTGTGGGTGTGCTGTTCCTACTGGCAGTGAGGGGGATGTTATGCAGCAGTTGGTGTGTGCGCTTGTGGTGTGGCAGTGCCTGGCCCCATGTTGTGTGCCTCAGCTCTCTGCACCACCTACTATTGGGTTCCCACTGCTGTCCTGCTCTTCCAGCTGCTGGTGGTCAGGGGGTGTCTGAGGGGGTTCGTTGTCTGCACACCTCACATTACTCCAACTGTGTACCCTCTGCTGTACCCTAGTATCCCACCGGTCGGTCTACAGCCTGCATGGTGCCTTTGGGACCAGGCATGTTGTTTGCCATCACATTTCCCTGTGTGCTGGTAGGGATGTGGGTGGCTATGTCCATTTTGTACACAGTCTCCTACATTTGCCCCCCTCCCTATTGCTGCATGTACACAACCCATCCACATGGTGCCCCCTTCCAGACACATCGGTATGTGTACAGATGTGTTCTGTCATGGCTACTGGGGTTGTCTGTGTCCCTGTCTTCAAGCCAGCAGCAGTTTCCAATGACACACTGCTCAGTTGCCTACACTGCCCTTTACCTACTGCTTCACCTGGTCATGGTCACAGGCCAGCATATACCTGGTGATAGCCACTGAGCAGTACTGTGCCCATCTGGGTACTGTGCATGTGCCTGCCTACAGCCTTGTATGCAGGGGCTTTCGGTGCCTGTGTTACACCTCCCCTAGAGCTGTCCTGCCTCTGCTTGGTGTTTGTACAATTAGCCTCTGTTAGCGTGTACCTTGCATGGTGGTCTGTTGCCTGAAGAGGTCGAGGTCACTGTCACCTGCAATGGTGCAGCATCTCGGGTGGCTGGCGACACTCTCCTCCTGCAGGGTGAGCACCTGGGCTTGCGATGGGCCTCCTCCTGTGACTGTGGCACAGCGTTCATTGTGTGCCATTTTATCCTTGGATCACCTCTCGAGATCATGGTACCATTTCTGCAGTTTCCTGATGGTTCACTTGGCTGGTGCAACGGCATTCACATTTGTTGCCACCTGTGTCCATGCCTGCTGCCACTTGTCTCTTTGTTGCTTGTCCCCACCCCAGGATAGCAGTAGTTCATGCTGTTTGTGCACCTCCTCAATGAGGACATCTGTTTCTCCTTCCATGAAGTTGTGTTTCTGGGTATGGCATGGTTCACCTCTCCTTCTGGTAGCCTGTGCCATTCTTCATGCCGCAGGCCTTCTGGGTACCTTGAGTCATTCAACGCCATGCGACACATTTATGGGGCAGGCTGGTCCTTGCATCATTCTCCTGGACTTTGTAGCTGCGGATCCATTTCTTGCAAAGTCTGGCACACAGGGTTTGGCGCAGCCTGTTTGTCACAGGGTGGCCCTTTGGTGCACCATTCGCCAATCTAGGGTGCATTTGAAATTCTGGCCTGTGGTGTTCATTATTCTTTTAATCCATTGGGAGCAACGAGAGATGAATATGTGTGGGGTTGGAGAGCGGAGTAGAGTGTCAAAGCAGTGCCGTGAATCACCACAGAGACCAGAAAGTACTGCTGCAGCTGTAAGCCACTGTGAAGGTACAGTGGAACAATTTTTCATTGCAATACTACACAAATAGATCAGGGCATTTGTTTTCGGCACTGGAGGTTGATCTAGGGCATTGTTAAGCAGCTGGTTATGAATGAAGGAGCCTTTGGAGACAGCCCGTGGGACATTATCTCTAGCTAAGTGAGAGAAAAAAATGGCGATAATTTTAAATTAAAGGCAGGGCTTTTAGTCAATTACAGAGCAGGGTAGGCACTATGATATTTTACTGAGTTAGCATGGCTGGCACTTTTTACTTACAGGGCTCTCACTGTAAGTTAATGTACCCCTGCCAGCCAATGAGATTACTATAATTTTTAAGCCCATTTTCTAATCTGTTAAAGGATACTCACCTTTCTGTTATGGATTTTTATTTTTTCACACCCCTCTGCCTTTTTGGCACTGTAACCCTACTATGCCCCCTTACGCTGCAAGTCCGTAAGGACTCCTTACTGATATGTAGCTAACCACCGCCAGAGTGGATGAAGTGGGAGCATGGAGTCTGTCCCCTTAATCCCCCCTCAACCCTGTTACAGTACCTGTTGTCCTCATCAAGGGTCATTCCTCTCTGGCCATAGATCTGGTGATGAGGGCCTTTGTCTGACGCTCTTGTCATGACAGGGTTAAGTATTTTCTTTGAACACATCCATTGGAGATGCAACGTGTACTATCACCAAGTTGAAAGTCAGCATCTGCCATGCTTTTCCCCTTACAGTACATGCATGTCGATCTTCCAACAACCACCAGAGGCTGATCATGCACATAGTCAAGAATCCAGCCACTCCCTGTAAGAGAATAGCCATCTCTGGATGATCAAGCCTCCTCCCTCCAGTGGTCCTCCAATAACTATAGACTGTTCCCAATCTCAGGTCTGTTAGTGTTGAGGTAGGAGTGGGTAACAAATCCCTGTAATACTGCTTTTAACATATTGTATAATCAAATGATAACTGTGTGCTTGGATAACTGAATTGAAGAAACAAGAATTTAGAGTACTCACTTATAGCTATTTTTAATGTTATGGAATACCTGAACTGGTGCTATTAAAACAGGTGTTAAATTGTGCAGGAACTGACCTGAACTCAGTACAACATCCTCATGCACATTTCTTCATGAACATTATTGGAGAGTTGCACCTCCTATAGATGACATTTCCACTTCATACAAATGTATGGAATACAGTTCCCCCTGTTAAACATTTCCAAATTATGACTGAAGTAAAATATAGCATGGTGACTTTGATTACTTAACAGTGGAGGGTGGCTAATAATTGTATTGAGTTCTTACGATAGATAGCATAAAATGTTTGAATTATAAAGTGAAGGGGTAAGAATGATATAGGTGAAAACAGCATGATCTACATAGTGATATGAGGATTGCTTTGGGATGGATGGTGGGTAGGTGCGTCTTTAAATCAGAACAGTGAAGGGAATAACAGTGTAGTATGCAAAGATGCTGATAGTGGTTCAATTTAATGCATGTGGGGGGCAGACGTCACGAGGACATTCTGGAAATTGTCATGCTGCCCTATTTGCAGGTCCCATCACTTGACTGAGTGTGGAGGTTACCAGTCTTCTGGTCGAGTTTGCTAGAATTTAGTGGACTCAAAATCCATGTGACACCTAATCTGTGTCTGCTAACTCCAAGGTAGCACAGTTGGAATGGATGGAATACGGAGAACTCTGAGGGCAAGTGGGATGGGTCAGATGTACCTCACTCATCTGGTGCCGTTGAGAAATGTGAAGGTCCCTTAGTGACACCCAGAGTTGTGACATAGGTCGCTATTCTTGCAGAGTGTGATTCCTCTATGGAGTTACCTGCAGTGGAGACCAAGATGATTCTGAAAACCTCCACAAAGGAGACCCCCCAGGAGGATGGCATGGGACCCCACCATGGAAGGCAAAACAACTCCTAGTGGGGGTCTGTTTGCAGATGACACAAAGATCTGCCAAAGGGTTGTTATATGGGGGGGTGGAAAGAATGAGAAGGGACTTGGCAAGGTTGGAGGAATGGTCCAAGGTATGTCAGCTTGGATTCAATGCAAATAAGTGCAAAGTAATGCACCAGGGAAACAAAAACCCAGGGGAAGAATACACAAGGGGTTGGGGTGAGGTACTAACAACAGCAGAAATGGGAAAGGACCTGGGGAGGGTCATATTGGATGACCTAAAGGTAGACAAGCAATGTGAGAGGACAGTAAGGAGGGCTTGAGGGATAGTGGGAAGAATAGGGAGAAGCATCATCAGTAGAAAACAGGAAGTTGTTATCCCTCTGTACAGACAGTTGATGAGACCCCATCTGGAGTACTGCGTACAGTTCTAGAGACCACCTCTTCATAAGGACATAGACAGAATGGAGGAATTCCAGAGGATGGCAGCTAAAATAATGCATGGTTTACACCAGAATCCATATGAATAAGAGACTAAAGGAGCTGAATAGGTATAGAGACTAGGGAGGGGAGAGGGCGGGATGATCCAGTGAACAGTGATAAGACTGAGTTAGTAATGAGGGAAAAAGGTAAGTGGATGGTAGAATGAGTGACAGAAAAGGTGGGGAGCAATCTGGGGGGGTTGTGGGGATTGAGCAGAGGGAGGACAGTACTAATAAGGGGCAGAGGGGATGGGATGAGGGACATCAGGATGTGGATAATGGAAAGAGGGAGTGTATGAACAGAGAAGATGAGGGGTGCTAGTGATAGGGGATTCTATACTGAAATGGTTAAGATAGGGTGGAAAAGGGGCAAGACATAGTCACATATGGGTGGATGCTATTCCAGCATTGACCGCAGAAAGGGTGGCTCAAGCGATTCTCAAATGAGCAAGGAAAGGAAGGGGAAACCACACATAGTGGTGCATGTTGGAAGGAATGACCTGGTGGGGGAGATGGTAGAGATGGTAAAGGAGAGGTTTGAGGTTATGGGAAAGCAGGATGAGGATATGGGAAAGCAGGATGAGGATGTGGGTGTATAAGTAACGTTCTTAGTGGTACTCCCATTCCCTGTGTGAGTACAGCAAGGAACAGTATAACGCAGGAGTTTAACGAGTGGCTGAGGGAGTGGTGATGCACCAGCAAGTACGGACTTGTGGCAGGCTGGGGTGACGTATGGAGCAACAATGATCATATGCAGGGGACAGGCTGCATCTGAGTACGAGGGTAGATAATACTAAGGCAAGGGTTGGATGGGTGTATATCATCGACACTGGATTTAAACTACAAAGAGTGCTGGAGAGGGTTCCACTAGATAGGAAGTGGGTCAAAAAATTCAGGACTGGGATGCTCACTCCCCTAGGAAAGTATGAAAGTAGTGAAGAAGGTGTGCAATGAACAAATGGGTGGGCACGTACAGTTGCAGGGAGGGAAGGGAGCATGGTTGGAAGGAGGTATCACTGAATGCGAGAAGTCTTGGAAATAAGGTGGCAGATATGCATCCTCTATTGGTGGTGAGAGGGATGGCATTGCAGCGATCGCAGAGATGTGGGCCACATAGTATCTGGACTGTGACATGATTATACCAGTGGTTAGAAATACAGGAATGACAGGGCTAGAGGGAGAGGAGGTGGGGCAGGGTGGCGATTTATGTAAGGGAAGGGATAAAGTGCATCAGGGAGGAGTGGGAGGAAAGGAGGACAGAAGCTCTGTGGATGCCATTTCGGGATGTGAAAAACAGTGCAATGAGGGGCCATTGTACATCTTCAGGGAGGGAGGAAGGAATGTGTGTATCCCTTCTTTACTGCCTCCTGTGTGACTACGATTGTGGTGCAGCAAGATTGCAGAATAAATGGGAGGGGAAGATGCTGGTGGATCTTCATTGTGTATGCACGTCTCTGCGTTCACAGGTTTCCTTGGCCCTCCATATGTGCTGACATTCTTGGGAGCAGGGACCCAGATGCACTATATCACAGTAGTTTAGGGCTATTATCTGCAAACCTGGAGATATGGGCTTGAATCCCACATCCCCCACTTGCACACTGTGTGACCCTGAGCAAGTCACGTAATTTCTTTGAGCAACAAAGTCACACCTGGAATCAAGCTTCAACTTAGTGTGCCTATACTGGTTAAACAATTTCCCCTTCCCCTATCGCTTTCCCTTTTCACATGGCCAGAAGCTGGTTATGCATGCATCTAACAAGGAAAATAATCTTTATAATTTTGATATTCCGGTACTTAATTAGTTACCTCAAATGTACCCAAATACCACTATATTATAACAATGTATAGTATTCGTGCAGCCCCCTTATACTTTCTGCCAGCTGTTAAATCTGACTATAAACAAATTGAAAATTGGCTGGCCTAAGGTGTTTATGAAGAACAAATCAATGATTAAAAAAGCAGTGTGACGTTATTACTGCATGCATATATCTACAGCTTAATGAAATATAACTTATTGTCTTCAGGTTGTAACAGAAGTTTGCTGATTGCTTATCAGATAAGTGTCATGTTTAATTTCTCATTAATATGGCATCTATTGTTAGAACACATTTGATTCTTTTTGTATTCTTAAAACCATTTCTTTTTTTCAAAGAAAAAAAATTGTTATTGGAATGATGTTGTCACATCGTGATGATTTAAAAGTTTAATTCATTCTTCAACCTAAGGTAAGAAAAAAATAATTGAATTCAACATTGAATAATCATACATCAAAAAGTCATTAATTATGTATAGGTAAATGTTTTCATTGCACATAATTTAGTTGATAAGACATGAAGTTTATGTAACCTTTTTAAACTGTGTTTATTACATCAACTAATAATCAAATCTAGGCCTGCATGTAACTAATTTGTTTACTTAAGACAGTTGCTAACGTAACCTTTAATTAACGATTTGCATTAAATGTATTATATACAAAAACCTGGAAAAATGATATACACACTACAAGAAAGTTGGATAAAAAAAGTGTCAGAAGAACGGTAAAGGATAACATATGGTAAAATTCCCACAGTTGCTGCATTATGTATTTTTGCTCGATTATCATGTTCCCATTCACTCCATTAGATCACAAAACATATTTACTTATTTTAATACCTTCACACATATAAAGTTCTATCTACCTGGTGTTGCAACTGGCAAATTGTTACAGATGGTCTGGCCCACAGGTGACCACACTACAAACAAAAAAACCACCATGGAGGAGTGCGTTAGGCTAAGGGAGAAGAACACAAGGGGTAAAGTGTCCTGCTAGTTCTGTACTGGGGTTGTCCTGTCAGTAAGGGAAAAAATGTTGGTCTATAGTAAATTTGGTAACTCCAAGATAGAGATGTATATATAAATATAAATACAAAACAGTGTAAAATAAATATGGTCTGTGACAACACGTAACCCTAAAAACACACCTTCAGCAAGATATAGTATTGGGAGATAAAGGCTCCCCAGCATGACTAAAGATAATTAACCAGGATGTCCTGGCTGAACAGGAAAGCTTTGAGGCAGGCCTTAAAATCATCAACTGATGGGGACTCCCGAATAGATTGAGGAAGCAAGATCCACTGGACAGGACTGGCAACACCGTATGCTCTGTCGCCGGCAGTCTTCAGCCTCATCCTAGGAACATCTAGAATGTCCCTGGAGGAGGAGTGTAGAAAATGGACTGAGACATCAGGTGTAAGAAGGTCTGTCAGATAGCAAATTGTTGTACAGGAGCCTCCACTCCCATCACTGTTCTAAATTCTGATGGGGGTCAAACCCTTCATGGGAGATGAGGGCAGTTTGACAGCATGTAGATCCAGCACCTTACCCCCACCCATCCACCCACAAGCCACCCCACAAAGTCCCATGTTTGTTTCCAAACATGTGTCATCTGCAAAGCATGTGACATGGTGCCCATTGCCTCAGCCATTGTCGTCACTGGGACTGTTGAATAATACTTTTTTTAATAGTGTTATGCACTTCTGTAGTACCAAACTCATCAACACATACACACAAATGTATTTACATTTGTACATAATAAATACAGAGACTCAGGTTGTTAATTCATAATAACTATGTTAATTGCTGTGCTTCACTTAGTATAGCATAAAACCAGAATGGTGCTGGTTGTCAACAATTGTTGGTAGTTGAGACTAGCTATATACATGATTGCCAAATTCAATATTAGCACTTACACCAACCGGAGTGGATTTTGTAATGTTCTTAAGTATAACACAAGTTAGATAAAAAAAAAAATAGGATACTGTTCATCACTTTCTTATGCAGAGTTATGTTCTTTTTTTTTTGGTCTTGTTACTGATTGTTTTTCTTAATTATTGGTGCTTAAAAGTAATGGTCTTAGTTAATGTTTGTCTGACTTGAGGTCCTTGAATCTTTTCAGTAAATTTCTTTCCCTCCGCATACAGTCTAACAGTAAAATATTTGTCAGCGACCATTCCCATTAAACAGTGGCAGTGGTTCATAATCCCAACCTCACCATCAAAATGTGGTCATCTAATGACGGGAAAATTTCTTCTCCACACAGTTCATACAGTACTATATGCAACATAAGTTGTTTCACATCTTTAGATTTTTTTTAGACTACTGCAACTTCTAAATTCAGAGCAAAACACCCTTTCTGCTATGTTACATACACAAAGTGCTCCAGCTGAAGAACTGTGTAAACCACCTCTGTTCTTGACTGTTAATAGTCTAGCAGTGTCTGGCATTTTACTGTTGCTGCCTAACAATGTATCTTTGCAAGCATTACATGTGATTGATTGTCACAGACTCTTTACAACAAATCCTGCCAGATATGTGACAACGTTCTCAACAAACAAGGACAATGTTTCTAAAGATGGAATCTAGCAGTAGCTGTGCTCATCATTTATCCTATTCTCTTCTTCTATTGATGTTTCTTGCAGTTTAGTGATTGAGATGTCAATTATGTCCATTGTTGGTCCTGAAAATAGAAATAAAAACATTGTAATATTTTATAGATGACAAACCTGGTGATGCAGATTGTAAAATCTCCTCCTTTTAGCTTGTTTAATGGAAACTCACTAAATTTGCCGCTACCCATCATACAAGTGTCTTACCCCCACTACAAATTAAGTTTTTGGAAGTAAAGTCATTTATTTTAAGATCGATAGACAGATAGATAGTTATTTTATTTTCAAAAGCGCACATTTCCAGGGACTCTGGGCACTGTACATTAAAAAACAAACAACAATATGTACACAACAATTCAGCTTGGAGTGGATTTAAAATTCAACTATCTATCCCTTTAAAATAGTGTGCTTTTCCAGGTTGAGCATTTCAATAGATTCACCAATGAGCCATGGCGCATCTTTCCACATGGGTGGCTCCTGCCGTCCGCCGCACACCCCACACTACATCATTGCCATTCATATAATGCATCTCTCTAACTCATGCACTACCAATGGCAATACTGTACCAGCAAGCAAACATTTGGCATTGACAGATGCTTGTTTCTTATTCTTACTGTGCCTACCTATAGTTCTCTTTTGTTATATCACACCTAGAGGAAAAACTAATAAAAATGAAATTACATAATGCTAAAAAAAGTTATAACTCAATATGACCTGTTATATGGTGGATCCACGATGGGTGTTCGACAAAATATTCATCGAACACCCCAACAGCAAAACCGTCAGGTTGTCTGCATTTTGCAGTCGGCTGCTGGTTTCCAGAGGCTGGATGTGTTTTCTTAGGGGGCTTCGCCCCGAACCCCCACACCCCCCCACTTAAGGATTATCAACTCTGAGTCGGAGCTGATTTGGGGGGGTGCAGGACCCCTGACAGACAGTGCCAGGTTCCAGTGGGTTCCCTACAGCAGCATGGCACTGTAGTTGCTGTAGGGGACCTCACTGTCAAACTGTCACTGTCAGGTGGGCAACCGTTATATGGCTCTGGTGACCAGTATAAATTTCTGTGAGATCCTGAGTGATAGCATTCCCTGACGTTGAAATAACAGGCAATCCATGAGTTGTTATTTGCCTGTGTGCAGCCTTTAACTGTCTTGCTGTGCGGTTGTTATTCCAACCTCCCTTGCTACGAATACAACTGAATAGCAGCTTAAGATGGTCCTGGCTAAACTTATAGCTAAGGATGTATCTGGAAGAAAATATGCAAATTTACTGTTACAACAATTCTAACTATTTAGTTGCTGTATTATGCACTAATATTATTAACATGGATCTATTGAAAGTATGACAAATGAATCTCTATGATCAGCAGAAAACATTGTGACCTCATTGTCTTAAACAGGTAGTGTACTGCCTGAAAACTGCCTGCAATTAATTGTAGCTTTCAGATGTAGTGAGCTATCACTTCTAATATCTCAAGTATTTATTATTTTCTGTTTGCTAATTAGAAGATTTTCCACCTGGCAGTACTGGGGTGATATATGGAAAAGCACTATGTCTGGAGGGAAAAAATAAGTGAGTTCTGTTCCTCCCACTTCATCAACACTGAAACCACACTGACTATGACATCACTAGTAACCAATGAGAACCATTTCTTGCTGCCAGGCCTCACTTCCACATGAAGCAGCAGGGGCTGGCTCTCCCTGGTTACTAGTGATGTCATAATTTCCTACATTTTGATTGGTAGCTTGTGAAAGTCACTGTTCAGGCTGCAAGGATTGTGATGCCTCAAGGTGTTTGGTCTCATTTCTGACGATGTAGTGGGAGGAACAGAACTGACTTTATTTTTTCCTCCAGGCAGAATGCTGCTCCACACATCACCCCAGTACTGCCAGGTGGAGAATGGTCTGATTACAAACAGGAAATAAACAAATACTTCAGATACTGGAAGTGACAGCTGACTACATCTGAAAATTACTATTAATTCCAAGCAGTACACTAGCTCTTTAGTCATGTATTTATTTATTTATTGAATTTTGTTGACCAGAAAGACCAACTGAGTCTAGCAGTCCCTTTTTCAAGGACATAAAAACATAGAAACATAAACTTTGAGGGCAGATAAGGACCGCTTGGCCCACCTAGTCTGCCCATTTCCCTACCTACAGGATAAGCTGCAGATCCTAGTTAACCAACAGCCTATTTCATCCTACCCCCCCCCGCAAAAAATGCCTTATGTCTGTCCAATACATTCTTAAATTCTCCCACAGTTTTAGACCCCACAACCTCCTCAGGAAGGCTGATCCATGCATCCACCACCCTATCTGTGAAAAAATACTTCCTCACATTGCCCATGAACCACCTCCCATCTTCAAATTGTGTCCCCTTGTTCTTGCACATCTTTTTTTCTGAAAGATGCTACCCTCTTGGACTTTGTTGATTCCTCCTCTCCCTCCTTTCCTCAAGGGTATACATATTAAGCTCCTATAGTCTCTCCTCATATGGCTTCTCTTGCAGACCCTGAACCATTTTAGTTGTCCTCCTCTGGACTGCCTCTATCCTGTCTATATCCTTGTGGAGATGTGGTCTCCAGAACTGGATGCAGTACTGCAAATGGGGTCTCACCAACTGTCTGTACAGAGGGATAACAACTTCCTGTTTTCTGCTGGTGATGCCTCTCCCTATACATCCCAGTATCCGCCCAGTCTTCCCTACTGCCTTCTCACATTGCTTGCTAACTTTAAGGTCATCTGATATGATTATCCCCAGGTCCCTTTCCATTTTTGTTGTTATTACTACCTTCCCCTCATTGTGTAATCTTCCCCTGGGATTTTGTTTCCCAGGTGCATTATTTTGCACTTCTTCGCATTGAATCTAAAGCTGCCATACTTCTGACCATTCCTCCAACCTGTGTTGGGGTACTGATGGCAACCAACTGAAATTGAATCAAATAATGCTGTTGGTGATTTTATTTTTTCAATGATAGATAATAGGCCATTTCACCAAGGATATTTTAATGTCCACCTGAACAATCGCCAGAACAGGAATACAGGAAATCAGTTAAATGTCTTATATGAAAGATAGGACCTAATGAGTGTAGCACACCTCTCATGATGCACTTCTGTGTCAAATATATGATTTTACCACTAGTACCAATTGTGCTGATAGAACCCACATCCTTATGGTCTTCTGGACACACATGAGAGTGAGCAACCTGCAGAGACACTGACACTATATTACCATATGTATAAAGTATAATCAAATGATGAACAAGGTTTAGCTCGGTGTAAAAAAATTTGTATTATTAAAACAATAATGCTATTCTGTGTTACTGCTTGAATACAGTGATACATTGCATATGGAAAACATAGTTCAGAAAAAACTTTCAGATTTTAACATTCAATAGCACCATTTCTGTTTCTCTTGACATATTGATATGCAAATAACTGTACTTACAAATAAATAGTTGATGAACATGTATTACATTATATATGTAATTATCAACACCTGTTGTTGGACATTTGCTGTTACCTGCCAACATACTAGTCAAACCTGTCCCTAATTTGATAAATACAGTATACAGTATATGACAAGTCTGTTATTCATTTCATTTCTGCAACATAATTTAACATTCACCTCAACAGACCAGATGGCTGTAATAGTTCATCTGCCAGATCCAGAATGCTTCTAGTTGTTATCATAAATCCAAGAACTGCTGTCTTCTGGAGGCTTCTCATCATGGGTGTGCCATCACCTAGTGCTAGTTTTTTCAACTGATTGATGCTGTACTCCATAAACGGTCTCCAGTTGTTTTCAGAACCCCTTCTAATGGGAGATTTGTACCCCTTCCCATACAGACTCCTAGAATTTAGGATGTTGAATAATCTGAGGAGATATATTAAAGACATAAATAAAAACAGATAACAAAAATCACTTCAACCTTTTAGTCCTGCATTTAAAATGAGTCTTTTTCTGGTTTTCTAAGTGAGCATCATGACAAGAGATGTTCACCACCCTTCCACCAACCCTCACCACATATTGCCAGTTTCAAGACAGCGTTTGTTCCAATTGCATTATTTTAAGTAAAAAAGATTAGCAATGAAGGCAGAGATCATTATAGTTTTAAAAATAAAATACGTAATTTAATAGTTGTAACAATTTACTTGATTATTTTTTATCAAAAGTATAAACACAGTGATCAAGTGAGGGCACATAGACAGTCTGTTCCTATATATTTCTATGAATCTTTCAGAAATTCAATAATTCTTCAAGTTTATTACCGGGTCAACAAAAATTCAATAAATAAATAAAAAAAAATATTACTTCTTTCTTTTATGAAATGCATACATATCTATGTCTTCTATCCATTTAGCAGTTGGTAAACAATCCTTAAATTCAGGAAGAATCTCTGCAAACAAGATAGTGACGCAGCATCAGATGCACTTAATGTCTGTGCAATGATGGATACGTTCATTTTCTGTTTTTGCCACTCTATGTGTTTACGATGAAGTTTATTGGTAGCATGCAGACCTTCCATGTCTTGTATTTTTTTGTAGATTTTCTAAATGCTCTCATTTGACTACCTGAAGTTTAGAAACACAAGTTACATAGTTATAGCATTATGCAGTAAAGCATTATAATCATGTTTTTTTACATTTTAAAAATGAGATACACACACTGGTTTCATTCTGTTTTATGTTTTTAGCTAATAACACAGTGACAAAAATAGGGACTACTTTTTAAATTAAAATTTAAAATAGAAATACTTCTTGATTGCAGACCACTATTTGTTTATATTTTTAAAATACTTGCATCTTAAGTGTGTGGTGTACCATTACTGTGATATAAACATACTTCTCATGTGCATTTAATGACACTCTGCTGTGGAAAAGTGCGATAATTTCACCATAATGCATTCCCTGTCATGACTTTTTTCCATTCATACCTTTTTTTTTGATTTGTCAATCCTACATACTCCAATGCCAGCTGCAATAAGTGTTTTTTTTTCTCTGCCAACAAGTTACAAATCATCTTATGATAATGGCATGGATCAATAATGACATACAGTTTTCTATCACTCACACTAGAATGGATGAAGTGCTAAGTGATTATATAGAGAAGAAAGTATGGGTCTGGGTGTGTAACTAGAATTTACACACACCCGAGGGGTTTGGTGCTACATAAACCCTGAGAGTGAAGCTTGAGGGGTTTATGCGTAGCATTAAACCCCAAGGGTGTGTGTAAATTTGAGTTTTCACACACCCAGACCCATATTTTATTTTATATAATTGTTGGGTTTCTCTTTTTCCCCTCAGCAATTACATAAAATAAAAAAGGCTGCTGTGCCACTGGAGTCCGATCATGTCATGGCGTACAGTCAGCTTTCACTTTTATTTTAAACTATTGTGCAAGATTCAGTTTCACTTTAATATAAATCATATATTCTAGTTAATAAGGTTGATGGCAAAATTGGTCTTTCAGTGAAAGGTACTCCTGTCTGTACTGAATGTGTGGACCTGATTTTTTTTTAACTTAAGCACAGCAAAACATCCCGGTATTTCTTCATCACCTGCCGAGTTCAATTTAATACTGTTCATAGTAACGTGTAGTGTTTTTAGACGTTCAATACAATGTTTTCACAGGATGAATCTAAAACATAAACTACTCTGGAAATGATTTACCTTAAATGTTAAACTGCCTACTGAATCCACACACACATACGGTTGGGAAGGAGACGGCGATCGAGCATTGAGGAGCACAAGAAGGCGCATGCACAGAGTGGGGGAAACTGTGCGTGTGTTTGCCATTATAAACACTCCTTTATAACGGCAAATTACACCATGGTTTCCCTATGGGAAACAGTGGAAACCACTAATTATGTCATCATTATTAATCTGTACTCCCAGCATTTTAGCAGCACTGACAGTAGTAGAAAGTTTGTCAAAAGTTACCGCTACCACTATAGCATCAGCCACATGCAGCTTTACTAGACACCGCAAGATAAGTGTTTTTACAGTGCCTGCTGACAGTCCATGTATAAGAAAATACCCAATAGGTAATTTCCTATTGCTGTTTATGGAAACCAAAAGGAAAACCAATGCCTCTGTTGCCACCATAGAGTCACTTGCAGCATTTCCTTCTCCTAGGTCAACAAATCCTAGGAACTGTTGTAGTGAGTTGTCTCACTCTACATGTTTATGAATCGACATGCTATCACAAGGCAGTATCTACTGTCAGGTAGTGGAGATTTATGTAATCAATTAAATTATTCTTCTGTGAAGCTGGGTCTCCTACTGCAAACCTCCATCCAGCTACACAGTGTACAAGGATGTGGCATTGAAAGAAATTTGTGGACATATTCATAGGCCTTTGGCAAATAGAAATACAAGGTTAAACAGAAGTTTCTAATACTGTCACTGTAACGTCTTGAATGGGGATCTCTGCTGTGATTGTCAAGTTCATTCTCAAGAATGTCTAGGGAAGTGCCCATTATTGAGCTTTCCAGCAATTCACTTTGCAAGGTCAGTTGGCATTAAGCTTTGCCATTTTAAATCATCAATAATATCTGTTGATTTTTTCCACTTATGTGTCAAACATCTTTCATGTAGTCTAATGGATTTAAGTTTTTTTCTAAGACAGAATAGCTTGTCTTGTAGCAGATCAATCTTCCGTTTAGCACACATGGGATCTCAAGGGAGTAATTGTGTTTCAAACATTTTATGCGATGATGACAGACCCTCAGATGAGCTTGTAGGAACTTCTGTGTCTTGCGTATGAAGCGTGCGTTGTGATGTGGCTGGCTTAAAAGAATTAAAAAATTCATAAAGATATGTACATGGAAAGAATCACAATACAAATAAAAACACTTTATTGGTTGAATGTGTTTAGCTTCTGATTTTATATTACATATTGTCCTTACAGTTTACCATATAATGATAGAATTTGGCACAATGTTCTAGGACTTACATTTCTGGATTGTACAGAAATTAAAAAAGAACACAATTTAAAAGCAAATTTTAAAATCAGTTTGTAAATACGTTGAACAGATGTTTCTGTATCATCTGTTACTAAAGACTCTAATAACTACATGCCACACTATGCCAGTGGGCATTTGGTAATATCTGTTCAAAGCACACATCATCATGTATTCATGTTTACATCACAAACATGGTGTGCATCACGCATCAGGGTATGTATCCGATAATGATGATTATAATTACTGCTCTAAAACTGGTGTAAAACATGAAGAGCTTTAGTTTGATACAATCACTGAGGTGACTGTTCATTAGTTATACAATAACGACCAAGCTGGCTGTTGTTTCTTGGGGATTAATGATCATGTGGGGGGACTGGGTTGCCTGAGGAGCAGAACAAGTCAAGTGGGCTACCCCAGGATAAGCAAGCCTACACCACACTTCAGAATCAGTTCACCAGAAGAACACACCTAGTCAAAGCAAAATACTTTTGGAGCTAGCTATCTCACAATGCACTTGATTATTCTTAATTCTGAAAAATGGACAATAGCTTAACTGACCCATCCTATGGCAAGACACAGACCCCACCTCACCACCCAATTTCAATATTTGTTTATTACCTTTCTTTGAAGGTGTTGAGGGCATTTGAATATTGTTGGAATACTCATTGGTCTTAGTTTTGTTGTCTGACCAGTCCTATCAAAGCAGGTATTGGCAAAGTGATCTGAACATATTGCAGTCTTACTGTTCAGCTGAAAATTTTCATGCCTGATATTTCACACCCATTCATGCTGCAAGGTTTGATCTTTTGGATATCTATAGCAAACAGAAATAAAGAAGACTTTATCCTATCAAATATGAATTTAGTAACTATTTCTCTCACACAGTCTCTCTGATTTTTATTTCCATATTTTATGTTTGCTTGCAGCTTACTGCAAGCAAAACACCTTGTGGTAGTAGCACTTTTCAGGGGTGTGGCAGTGTTGTGGCCAATGCAGAAGATGATTTAGTGGGTGCATCCCTCAGACATGAATCAGTGAGCATGCTAGTGATGACAGAAAAATTCAAAGAGAGCCAAAGATTTAAAAGAAATCTTCCGTTCCATTTGGGTGCAGTTTCCTCATTCCATTGGCAGATTTCTTTGCACTCTTTGAAGCTGCTGATTGGTGCTGAGAAATGTGCCCACTAAAGCTCATCTGTCGCTGCAGTAACAAAACTGCACCTGATTGCACCCCAACCCATTAACACAAATGCCGACATCGAGGTGCCCAGTCCCCAAGTTGGCATCTCCCCCTCCCTACCACTATTGTGGCACACTAGGAGCCCACCCCAGTGTGCCTAAATTTATTTATTTTTTAACCTGTAAATAAAAGAAAACCTTCCCTCGTCATTTTTTCTACCCTGCAAACAAGAAAACCATCCAGCGTTGTCTCCCAGTCCCCCTCCCCACCCCAACCCTCCTTTGTGCACCCACCTCATCGCACTCCCCTCATGCATACTTACCCTCAGGAGGATGGGAGTAGCAATCTTCTCTGGATCAGAAACACATATGCACTCTTCAAAGAAGAACTTTGAACTAAGGAATTGGGTAAGCTCTGTATAATTGGAGTCAATGGGGGGGGGTTTCAACTTAGGTTACTATCTCAGTCATTATTAGGAATTTATGACCCGATGTGTGCAGCATCAATATGGCAGCCTCCAGCTGCCGCTAGTGGCCAGGCATGCACCGACAACTGGTTGCCTCCACCTCCTCCGGAGAAGGAGAGCTGTCCCTGGGATGCTCGATCATTCCCCTCCACTGCTGACCACCGGTGGTCTGTGCTCGCTGCTGAGCACAGGTTGCCAATGTGGCATGAGGTGTTGTGTCCTGTGCCTCAGCCATCAGCATTACCAGGCCAGCGATGCACCCCACATTTTCAGAATAGTGTTCTTATTACCCGAGCTTCGGTATTCCAATGCTGTTCAAAATATGACAGCTTCTCAAAACATAGTTCAGGCAGGCTTTTCCTCCCACAAGAAGTTCAAAAAACACAGTACACGCCTACCACATAAACCATGCAAGCAAACATTCAGCATTGACAAATGCTTGTTTTTTGGTTGACATTGCCAGTCACACTTGCTAATGTATCATTTCCATGAGTATTATACTTGAAATGGTAGAAATTTGGTTGATATGACAGTTCCCTAAGAACATAAGACTTTTAAACTGTTTAATTTCACTGTGTGACAAAAAGGTATTTCAATGACAGTATTTTCAACTGTGTTTTACTCATATGTAGTTAAATTCCTTTAAAATAAAACTGCACTCTAGCAAAAAAAGTATTTTTTTTTCAAGCTGCTAGAAATACAGTGCAAACCTCCACACCAACAGTTATACAAAATAAGTAACTGCTGGTAGGTATGATGTCATGGTTTTTCTACTATTCATGCTAGAATGGTTGAACTGTGCTTTGATCTCAAGGTTTATGGGTCATCACACACCTCGGGTGTGTTAAAAAAATCCATAACACACACTTACCTATCCATTATTCTATATGTATAATTTTGATACTTAATTTGGCTATTTGAATGTTATTACCTGTGAAACTTCTTCCTGATCCATTTTTACGGCTGCAGTGGGCACAGCCTGCAGATGTATTGCTTTGAGAAAAGGATTACCTGCATAATTACCTTCCAAACAACATGGTAGAGTATTAAAAATAGTGTCCTACACTGAAGCCTCATTACTACACTGCCTGTCTGTGTATGGGATTTAGAGAGCACTAATTTTCCTCTGGCTCATGTTCCCTTCTCCTGCAAGGCATCAAAGGAGGCAGGACTTTGTCTAGGGGCATGGCCAGGACACCTAGATGGACAGGTTTGGGGCGGAGGCAAGCAGGTGCCACCCACTAGGGGCAGGCAGGTGTTCCCAGGGCAGAGGGAGCTTGAATCCAGGAATAGGGAGGAGATACATCATCATTTCTACCTTTCCTAGGTTACAAGAACAGCCTCAGAGGGAACATCAAGGTTTTTGACAAAGAAGATACCTTAAGACAACAGCAGAAAGTAGATCTTGTGAATCCTGGAACATTTTGGTAATACTGTTTTTGCTTTTAAACTTCACCTGGTTGAACAGGATGAATGATCCTTCCTGTACTGCACCTGGCTGCATCATAATGTGATATAAAACTAAGTCTGATGTTAAATGTAACCTACTTAATGTTCCCCTTTCAATAATGATGTGCTAAATTATCACCTTACTTTGTCACTTATGAATATCCATATTGTCTGAACTTCTTATCCTAAAACAGTGTCTTTACAATACAGACAAATGCTGTATTCAAAACATAAAAAGAGAAATAACCAAATTGCTCTGCATTTTAAATGCAGTTGACCAAAATTGTAACTATAAAAAGAAATATTTTTTTTTTTCTCTTCAGTTAGGCATTCAATGTCAAAACAAATATTTTTAGCATCTTGCCATATATTGTAGTGTGGTCAACTACTGATAACAAGGTGTAGTACAGGTCAGTCGGTGTGTAAAATTAGCACTGTGCCTCATGCCACATGAATGGGGAGGACAAAAATGCTGAAACAATTGAAAAAATCTATCAAGGGTGATAGTTTCCTCAAATAACAGTAAAAGCACAGGTACTGACACAAGCAGTATCATTAATTTGCAGGGGCCATTGCAAATGCCAGCATGAAATCTAAAGGAAAAAAGTATACCTGTACAGTATCACTTCAGTTAGGAAATATAGGGAGACAACAACTGACACATTGATTTGACTAGAAAGGCATTATTACTTAAAAGATAATTTTTTTATGGAACTCAAAAAACTGATGCAAAACAAATGTATTTGCAAAAACATCAAGCCCTGTTTGTAATGATGTGTAGTTCTCTGTTCCAATACACACACACACACACACACACACACACTGTATAGGAAGAAATATAGGACACCAGTTGCAGTAAACAAAATGATGGCATGATGCCATCTTGCAAACCAGGAGTATGAAAAGACTAAGTAAATTAAAACTTTTTCACTTTACTTAGGGAATACAGGGATAGAACAACTGAGGTATTGGTTAGATTATAAAGGCATTATTGTTAATGATTAGATTTGTCTACAAGCACTGTCTTCTAAGCAAGACACAAGCAATTGAATCAACACACACACACACACACACTCACACACACATTTATCATGTAGTTTTCCTTTATTTGAGCTAGCCCCAGTACTGCCTTTTTTTTGCAAGCTGAAACCTCCACTGTAGTGATCTTTTTGTGCTAAGTTTCAGTGCTTAATTTACAACCATTTACAAACTGAGAAACTTGTTTTGCTGGTATCACCTTCCCCACTAATACAGAGGTGTCAATTATGTTTGATAACCATGCTGGTTGATCTTACTTGCTTAGGGCAACATATTATCATTTGCAGTAGTTTACATTAAAAGGATCAAGGAGTCAAGTTCACAGCCACCTCACAAGCTACACAACCAGGGAGCAGAATGGACCGCTGGAGCCCTAAAGGCTGCAAGACCCCACTCCCTAGTACAGTTCACAGCCCCCTCACAAGCTACACAACCAGGGAGCAGAGTGGACTGCTGGAGCTCTAAAGGTAATTGTATGCTGCCTCCTGGAGTGCTCCTTTCAGCGGGGTGTTTCTTTTACTGTCCTCCGACTGTGACTGATTGAATTCTCCAGCCTTCTACTGCCTCATTACATCGGGGAAATGTCTGCTTCCAGAGTGGTACATTAAGGACCTGAATCTGAACTCTCAGCACTTGTCTCACTGCATGGAACCTAGCGACTGCTGTGTCTAGATTGTACTAAGCCTTATCCTCAGATTCTTGCATCATAACTATGCATTAGTGTGTCAGTAAGCTAGTGATTGTTTCTGGCAGCATTTGTATTCTACTCAGTGAATTCTACAGCTTGTACTGACTTGGTGTTCTTCTGTAGGCCTCAGGCCCATTGTTCCCACATACAGATGGCTTCTAGTCAGCGTCTTGCCAGCGCATGCATACTGGGATGGTCCCTAACCTCAGTCCGTGCATGCACACTACAGTTGTGGCTTTCTCCTATGCACAGCCAGTCTCCCATTGCATACTAATTACTGTTCCTTTGTTTGCTGTCCCTATTTAGGCCATGGGGCCCCACTCCCTAGTACAGTTCACAGCCACCTCACAAGCTACACAACCAGGGAGCCGAGTGGACTACTGGACCATTAAAGGTAATTGTGTGCTAACTCCTGGAGTGCTCCTTTCAGCAGGATGTTAGCCTATCAATGCTGTGCATCGACTGCCCCACTTGCCCCAGCCGCCCTCCCACCCAGGGGCATCCCTTCATTTAAGGACCTCCTCTGGTCACGTGACTTCCTGTCTGCTTTTTGACTAAGTGCCCACTTTCTCATTTGTAGCTTATACTGCTCCACCCCTAGGTGGTAGCATATAATCTCCCTCTCTCTTTCTCTCCTACCTACTTCCTGCATTCTCCTCCCTTCCTCAAACCCCTCTCTTCCTCTGTTGACAACACAACACCTACCCTGTCTCACAGCTCACTACCAGAAACTGCTTCCAGGAGTCACTGATGCCCCCCCTTTTTGCCTACTCACCACACTCATTTTCTCCTGGGGCACAGCCCAACCCTCCACTTTTCTATATCCCTACAAGGTCACCCCACACAGGTTTTGAACCCTGTACTCTCTGCACCAGAGTCCATGGCCCTACTGCTGCACCAACTGCGCTCCCACTTAACTAGACATCCATCTCTCACCATTATATTACATCACTTAAAATCCCATGTTTCCTACCCCCCCTTTTACAGTCCTTACCTTTCTCACAATAATGCTTCTACATATCACCCTACTGAATGTCCATACCAGTACTACACCTGATCCATTCCTGCCCAGCACACAGCCCTGCCTTTTACCCGTGGACCCCAGCCACCATGCCCCCACCTGGACTACCCCTGACCACCTTACCCCCTCCAACTTGTCCATCTCAGCCCACCCCCTGCTTCCCATGGCCACCCTTGTTTCTTGCCATCCCAACCCTCCAGTCCCTTCCCATCCCTGTCTCTCACTCCATGACCTCCACCAAGGGTACTGTCACCAGACTCTATAAGCATACCATGGCTCTTTTCATGCTCATGGCCCTACTTCTCCTTCTCTCTGGTAATGTCCACCCTAATCCAGGCCCTCTTCCAAACAACCACACCCATCTCCCAACAACTACAGGACTCAAATTTGCCTCCATTAACATCTGCAGTCTGCTAAAAAAGTTTTCTGATTTACAAGTCTGGGTTGCTCAGTACAAACCAGATGACTGGCGCTAGTTGAAACGTGGCTATTCAAGCCTACTCCTAACTCATTCATCTCCCTACCAGGATACTTGCTCTTTACAGAGGACAGAGTTGGTAAACACGGGGGTGGTTGTGTCATTTACCTATGGGACTCCCTCCTTGGCCTCCCACTCTCAAAGTCCCAGGTAGAGCATGGTGTCCAGGCTATCTCAATAAAGGTCACCCCGGGCTCCTCATGAGCTCCCTCATCATCACGACTGCCTATATTCCCCTGTGCTACCAGAATCACGCCTTGCAATCTCTCCTAGTCTACATCTCACATCAACCTAGCAAAATGTAGCAAATTATAATGGGTGACTTAAACATAAACTGGCTCACCAGTTCTGTGACCAATGCCAAAGATGTCTTTGCTGAGCTCAATCTCACCCAGCTTGTATCCTCCCCCAACCCCCATCACCCAGCTACCACACTACTGGACCTGGTACTCTCAAATAGGCCCCATAAGGTCACTAACATAGTGGTGCTGCCGAATGGCCTTAGTGATCACTGCCCAGTCATTTTTTCCTGGCCATGTAACCTGGTGAAGCCTGAGCCTGTCTTCATCTCCACGAGGGGGCTGCTCCCTGGTAACCTAGTTTTACTCCATGAGCACCCTGCAAACTTGGATTGGTCCCCAATAAAGCTGGCCCCCAATACTGACACTGCCCTCAACTATTTCATTCACTCATTTAACAGGGCATGCAATGCCTATGCACCTCTCTCCAGATCCCTACTTAAGAAACAAAACCCCTCCTGGATCACCCCTGCTCTCATTGAGCAAATGCACTCCAGGGACAACCTCTGGCACAGAGCCCTGGAGTCTAGGAAACATGCTGATAAACAAGCCTACAGAGCTGCCTCCAATAATTGCACCTGGGCTATCCATAGTGCAAAAGCTGCATACAATAAGAATACTCTTGCCTCTACCTGGGGCACTGCACATAATTACTGGGACAACCTAAAGGAACTTAATGGTAAAACCTATTCCCCACCTCCCTCTCAGCTCAATACTGGTGGTGCAATCACCACCAACCCACAAAGTATTGCAAATGGTCTAAATGATGCTTTTTCAGATCTCTCTTCTGCCCTTCCTGCCAATTTTTTTGACCCCACTCCTGACCCCCCCACCAGTCTCCAACACCCACCTTTCTACTTTGGAATTCTCTCCCCATCTGCTGCAAAACCCTGTCTACTTACAGCCCTAAACAGTGCCAGACACAACAGTGACTCTCTTGATCTCAAACTCCCTTGCTTCACTCTGGACATTGTTCTCACCCATCTCACTGACCTTCTCAACCTCTTCTTCTGCCCTGGCTAGTATCCACAAAGCCTGGAAAAAGGCACTCATCACCCCCATACACAAGGGCGGTGATCGATCCTCCCCTGGAAATTACAGGCCAATCTCCATCTTCCACCCCTTTCCAAAGCCTTGTAAAAGATCGTTGCTGACCAAATAATGGATTACCTCACCATTCACAACCTCCTCTGCATGCAGCAGCATGGTTTTTGTCATGGTTTCAGCACAACAACTGCCCTCATAGAGTTCTCCACCTTCCTTCACTCAGCCCTGGACAAAGGGCACCTCGCTGGTGCAGTCTTCATTGATTTGTCAAAGGCCTTTGACACAATCTGCCACCCTCTTCTCATTAACACCCTCACACAACTTGGTTTCACCCCAGGCCCTGTAAGTTGGTTCACCAAGTACCTCACTGCCCGAACCCAATGCATAAAAATCAGCAATGTCCTCTCTAGCCCCTGTCAGGTCTGCTCTTGCGTCCCCCAATGCTCTATTCTTGGGACACTACTTTTTAGCTTATACCCAAACAAACTGCCTAATGCCTCCTCAGAAAACATACTCCTTTACGCAGATGATGCGGTCCTCTTCGCATCCCACCCCGACCCTGCCCAACTGTAGCTTGCTCTACAAACCTCTTTTTCAAAGACTGAACAGTGATTCATCGACCACAGGCTTGTAATTCACCTTAAAAAAACAAAATCCCTGCTTTTCACCCACAACCAGAACAAACTCAAGGGCTTGACAGTGTCCATTCAGTAACTCTCCCACCACCTTCTTGAGCAGGTTACCTCATACAAATATCTAGGCATTGTCTTTGACTCTGCCCTCACTTTTCATAATCACATCCATACCCTCTGCACTGCCATTAATACACGCATAGGCTTACTTTACTTACACAGAGCCTGTCTCCTCCCAGAAGCTCTAAGACTCGCTATCGGCTCATCAGTCCTATCCCTTGTGGACTATGGACTATTGATATACAGTGCAGCAGACAACCTCACACTGGGCAATATCAAGCTCTCAATCAACAAGGCCTGTTGGCTACTCACAGGGGCTGACAGGCTCACCCACACTTGTACCCTTTATTCCCTGTCAGACCTCCTCTCCTTTGATGAGCAACTACTCTACCAGACCAGTTTGCTCACCCAAAATATCCACTCCAGCCTGACTCCCCCTGGTCTATCCAAGTTGGCCAGCACCTCCTCACCTACTGTCACCACCTGTAGTGTTACAAAAACCACACTATTAGTCCCTAGGATCAGGACGTCCCTTGCTCAGAGGTCGTTCTGGTAAAGAGCCCACACTTGATTCAACACCCTTCCCCCTAATATCACAGCTGAATACAAAATAAGGCCATTTAAATCAGCCCTCCGTAACCACCTTCTCAACTCCCATAGCTGCAACTGCAAATAAAGCAGCCCCCCGTGGGTACTGCCCAACTAAGTGACCTCTACCGCCCTCACTGTATATGTATCTATGGGCTTCTCCCTCTTGCTTAGCTACAATCATGTATAGACCAGTGGCTGCTAATTGAGCTTTTCTTCTTGCTGCTATTGTCTACACTCTTTTTTCTGTATATAATGTAATACTTGTATTACTGTTTTCCCCTTCCTGCTTAGCTACCACCATGTATAGGTCAGTCTCCTGCAAAAAAAGATCTTTGTCTCACTACTATTGCCTACACCTTCTGTATATTATGAAAAGTTCTAGTTTGTTTCATGTACTGTTGGCTGTCTTTCCACCCACTGTATGTATCACCTCCCCCATCTTGTATTTTCTGTATGATGAGGAGCTTTTATAAATGAGTCTTTGACTCAAAGGGTTGCAATTCTGATACAATAAATAAATAAAAATAAATATAACAACAACTGATGACAAGCAAGATGGTAAATGAGGATGTGAAGAAAGTGACTCAACAACAACAAACAACAAGAAAGCTAAAAATGCAATAAAATATCTGAAAACAAAAGCCATGACATAACCACATGGTCAGAATATGAAACATTTTTAAAGAAACAAAAACACTAAAAAAAATTTCAAAAAGAAAATGGAACTCAAATGCAACAAATGTAGACAAAGGCAACAGCAAGAAATTTTGCAGTTACATCAATAGCCTAAACAAAAAAAATAGTATGCATATTAATAATAATGGGGATATAGTAAAAAATCCAGTGGAGATTGCAAGACAATGTAATGAATATGTGTGTTCCTTACTCAAACCAATCACAACTCTGTCCTCTGCCCCTGTACATTGCCAGGAATGCCAGCATAACTAATATAAATACAGACAACATACTGCAAAAAATTCAGAATAAGAAAATCAGAGTGCAAAGTTTCCACTAAAATGCTGAAATTAAATATTGGGATAATCCATAACCAGGCACCCCCCCCCTCTCTCTCTCTCTCTCTCTTCTATATATATATATATATATATATATATCAATAAATACAAGTTTAGAATAAATTCTAGAATTAGTAAGATTTAAGTCAGCTACATGTCTAACAGTGATTTCAGTGCAGAGAGCAGCAGTGTTTCACAAAGGGATAATCAGGTACCCTAATTGTAATGTGTCTGTATGAAAATGTGATCAAATTCCTGAGCAACAATACCTGATAGACATAATTTCTGCAAAACATCTGCCACTGTACCACATCTGGCAGTCATTAAAAAATGTTTCCCTAGCTATTCATCCCTGAATTATAAACAGTAGAACCCAAACCAGCCAAACCATATGAAGATTCATCACTGTAAGCCTTGTGTATTGTGCAGACTCGACAGTTTTAGGGTAAGTTAGTCCATCTTGACTTATTTTCTGCATATGCATCTTAATTGCTAAGGGGTCCTGACTATGTTCACCCTTCCTCAAGCCAAGCTAGCTACAGTATGTCTAGCACTATCACTGATGGGTAGGGATGTAAGTTTGTCATGGCAATCTTACACATCATTGATTCCATGACGTTTGATCTTTATTCAGAACTTCCATGACTTTCACTAGTGTCATCATAATGTAGCAATGATGACAGTGCCACAACATTTACTACTGTTTACCAATGACTTCATGAACAAACAATGAGTCATTAAAACCTTATCCATGACAAACTTACATCCCTACTGATGTGAAGATTATGCCATTAGCTAGAATCTCTTTAAATAGCCTTTTTGGCAAATTGAAACCTCCTCCATAGTGTTTTATTTGGCTTGCCTCTGGCTTGAGAGAAGTTAAAGGAAAACTCCACCCAATGTCCAAGTCTTGTGCCTCTGTGATTTCTCTGGATTTGCTAAAAAAACTATCCTGCACATTTTGAGTCCCTCCATAGCAGACATCAATAATGTAACCAAATACTAAGTAAGGATTGGATCACATAAAACAATCACAAAGCCTACTTAGCCAGTGGATGATCACAGCTGCAAAATGATTAGATTTGTTTACAAGCAGTCAAGCAGTGCCTGCTACACAAAACACTCACACACACACACACACACACACACACAGCAGAACATAGCTGCAAAATGATTAGATTTGTCTACAAGCACTGTCTTCCATGCAAGACACAAGCAATTGAATCAAAAGTCCACACACACACACACACACACATTAGAACGCAGCTGCAAAATGATTAGATTTGTCTAAAAAAACCTATGCACATTATTATTACTATGAACATATGAAATTTGCCAGCAGATAAAGGCCTAGAGGTCTATCAAGTCTGCTCGAATGTGCAGCTAGCACCCCTTACTCTGTTGTGTGAGTAGGGCATATCTGAACACTGTGTAGGTCACAGAAATTAAATCTACAAACAAACTATGAACATTATTATTAAACTTCAGTGTGAGTGAAGCATATCTGACCACTAATGAGTAAACAGACCTGCACTCGGGGTGGGGGGGTAACCTGTAACAAAAAAGCAGTACCTTGAGGTTTAAAGTAAAGGTACAACCATAGCAAAGGGCACTTGATAAATGAAGGTCTACACTAATGTTTACCAGATATTTTCTCCATGTAATGGTCACAGCAAACATTACATGCCAACTGGGCCAGGGAAATGCTCTCTGCAATTACCTTTCCTTGTCCCAGTCGGGCATGTAGTGTTTGTTTTGATCATTAAATGGAGAAAATATTAAACATTATTGTGGATCTTTATGTATTAAGTAACATGAGCTAGAGTTGATCTGTGACATACCTGAACACTGGTTATGTCACAGAAAGGAAATCTAGAATGCAATTGGCAGTATGACCCAAATTAAATATTAATCTGTTGTGTGAGTGAAGCATATCTGAACACTGTGTAGGTCACAAAAATGAAATCTACAAACTACAAACATTATTATTAAACTTCAGTGTATGTGAAGCATATCTAAACACTAATGAGTAAACAAACCTGCACTCAGTGTGGGGGGGTTACCTTGTGACAAAAAAAAAAAACAGTACCTGGAGGTTTAAAGTCAAGGTACAACCTAAGGTGTATAACCTTTTACACAGATCAGTGACCTCCCTGTGTCAATGGCTACAATTACTGCTAAGCATTGAAAGCAGGAAACAGACAATATAAGCATAAAACATGGGCATGGAGAAATTGTTATAATTTTCAGGATAGAGTATTGGGTTGCTTATTGTACTGCTGTTTTTTTCCCCTTTTGTTTGCTATTGTGCTAGCATATACTACAACAGTGAGATTAACCATCACAGTCAAATGTTTGTGCACTGGAAAGGCTCAGCTGCCTACAGAGTCCTTCCTTCACACACACACACACACACACACACACACACACAGACACACAAAGAAACCCAGAGAATCATTGTGTGGTGCCTGTTACATGAAGATAACTACTAAAGTATGACTATAGCCCTTGAGGTTGTAAAGGTGTCCTATGAAAGTTTTTAAATATTATAAATACATTTGCAAGTACCTAGATAATGAAATTAATGTGTCTGAGTAATGCATGAATAAAAATGTAATTATCGCCAATGTGTAATAACTACATGAGTTTGGATTTAATTTTGCTGCCCTGTAAGTTTGATATCTTGGATCCGTAATCAGTGCAGGTTATAGTACATTAAAAAATGACAGTACATAAAAGGTAGCAAATATAACAGTGGGTGCATGGTATAAAAGGAAAAAAAAACTTACCGAAGTTGGTACAGAAATGGAAATGTTAGTCCTGTAAAGGACATCATTGTAATAATCCAATTTGTGAAGAAGTTGGTAGGAAATACACAGAAGAGTCACTTATTTTGAGTTGATACATGTAATAAGGAAATATTTTGGTTATGATATATCAGAAGCAATAATGCAGTAGCCAGTTAATTAGCCAGTTGCTTTCAGTCCATAGATCAAGACTATATAGGCTTAGTTTCTTAGCAATAATTTAAGATTACTTATCTCCAGCAACCTCAGAAGCAAATGTTGGATGTGATATGATGAGTAACACTGTATAGGCACTAAAAACAAAGGCCTTGTTTAAGTTGGTATCCTTTGCATGGAAAGTGGATTTGACACTGGCATGTAAGAGTTACCCAATGTGAATTATTGGGAAAGGAATTTAAAGTCATTTGCATCTCAGACAGAAAGTCTGGCAATTTTTCTATAGATCCTGGCACCTGACATTTACCATTATTGTGTGCAGTGACTGAAGACTTGGGGAATTTAGCATATGAACAGATTTTGTGCGTTGAAGTTTAATATATAGAGTATGATAATGTCATGGGCAGAAGAAGAGGATGGAGTCTGTAGGAAAAGAAACTTTATATAAAATAATTTATTACTGTGTTGTATGAGTGAAGTATATCTGAACACTGTGTAAGTCACAGAAATTATATCTACAAACACAGTATGAACATTATTATTAAACTTCAGTGTGAGTGAAGCATACCTGAACACTAATGAGTTAACAGACCTACACTCAGTGGGGGAGGGGGAACCCTTTAACAAAACAACAGTACCTGGAGGTTTAAAGTCAAGGTACAACCATAGCAAAGGATACTTAATAAATGAAAGGTCCATGATAATGTTTACTAGACATTTTCTCCATGTAATGATCACAGCAAACATTACATGCCCAACTGGGCCAGGGAAATGCTCTCCACAATGATCTTTCCCTGGCCAGTGGGGAATGTAGTGCTTGCTTTGACCATTAAATAGAGGAAATATCTATGAAACATTATTGTGGATCTTTATTTATTAAGTACCCTGAGCTAGGGCTGATCTATGACATTAAGCCTCCACATGTATTTGCATTTGTATATATGATCAGATCACAGGCTTATGGAAAGGTCAATATTCACATTATTATTAGTTTGTTGTGTGAGTGAAGCATATCTGAACACTGCATAGGTCACAGAAATGAAATCTACAAACAAACTACAGACATTATTATTAAACTTCAATGTGAACGAAGCATATTGGAACACTAATGAGTAACCAGACCTGCACTCAGTGTGTGTGTGTGGGGGGGTACCCTCTGACAAAAAAAAGTACCTTGAGGTTTAAAGTCAAGGTACAACCTAACATGTATAACCTATTGCACAGATCAGTGACTTCCCTGTGTCAATGGCCACAATGACTACTAAGCATTGAAAGCAGGCAACAGTCAATATAAGCATAAAACATGGACATGGAGAAATTGTTATAATTTTCAGGATACAGTATTGGGTTACTTACTGTACTGCTTTTTTCCCCTTGTGTTTGTTATTGTGCTAGCATATACTGCAACAGTGAAATTAATCATCACAGTCAAAAGTTTGTACACTGGAAAGGCTCAGCTGCCTGAAGAGTCCTTCCTTCCCTCTGACACACACACACACACACACACACACACACACACACACACACACACACACAGAGGCTCCTGCAGTGTTATTAATTTTACACACTTGGCAGCAGACCAAAAAAGAAGTTCTCAGTAGAGCTGCCAACCTCTGGCAGTTACAGGACTGCAGAGACTGATCATGCTATGTTGTATTTTAGGCATGCTTTTTATGTTTACTTGCGTGCATGTGCAAGAAACATATGACAACTTTCTGGAGTAGCAGTTTGTGGATGTGTTGGGTTGTGGCCAATGCCCCCACTGCTTTGTGGGGCTTGTCTCTGTTGCAACAATAAAAGAGCATGCTGTCTATGACAGCAGTGCAAAAGTGTGCCACCAACTTGACAGAATTTTGCCATTGCAATGAGGGAGCACCCCCTCATTGCAGGGTGTGCCCTGCCTGGTGTAACATTTCAATAAACATGGTAGCTGTCACTGTCGACATCTACCTCTAGTTCCCAGAAAGCTGATATCTGGGGTGCCCAATCCCCCTGTAGGCATGCCCCCTCCCCAGTTCATTTGCTGACAGTGGAACCCAATCCCCATCAGCATAATGGTTCCCCTCTCCAATCATTTGTCTGCAGAGGGGGAGCCCCATCCCCCTCAGCTTCATGCCCCCTATAAATACCCTTTCTTCTTTGCCAATGCGGTTCCCAATCCCTGTTGACTCCAGTTCCTCCCACAAAACACCTAGGTGGCATGCTGGGAGTCCACCCCCAGTGTGCCAGATGTCCCTGTAACAAAGAAAACCTTTCCACAATTTTGTTTAACCTGTGAACAAGAAAATGGTCCCTCATTGTCTGTGGTGCCCCTTCCCCAACCTGCACCCACCCTCTGCGCAGCCCACCTCCTCACCCACCCTCACCCCATACTTACCTCCGGAGCCTGGCATAATGATCTTCAGTGGAGACAGAACGTGTCTGCACTACTCATAGCTGACCACGAACTGAAGATGTGTCGGTAAGCTATATAATGGCATACAGTAAATATTTTTTTTTCAACTTAGGTGGATATCTCAGCCAGTTTTGTGACTTTCAGCACCACATTTTCAACATGTTTTTTTTGGGACCCCACCTCATGAATTCAGTCACTGTCATGTCATTATTCGGTCCCAAAAGGTGATTTTGCAGTTACTTCGTGGAATCACCTTTTGGGGCCGATTAACAAAACAACAATGTCACTGTTCATGAGGAGGGCTCCCAAAAAGCCTATGTTGCAAATTTGGTGAAACAATCCAAAAAAATTAATGTGTTATGAGGATGCATTGTGCACTTTCCACCCTCACTCATAACTTCAAGAATTTTTTATATTCTCACTCCAGATTTTCAACATTGCCATTTTTTCACACCCCCTTATGAACAGTACAGATGTAATTTTTCACATCCTGCCCAAAATGTGTTTTCACACATCTGGCACACAATGGCATGGTCATTGTGGGAAATCAATGTTTGGGACAGATTCAGAAAATCACAGTGACACTGTTCATGAGTGGAGGTCCCAAAATGCATATGTTGAAAATTTGGTGAAAAAATTCCACAAAATGACTATGTTATGAGTGTACATTGTGCAGTTTCCACACACACTTATAACTTCGAAAATTTTTAATATTTTTACTCCAGATTTTCAACATTGCCATTTTTGCACACCTCCTTATGAACAGTACAGCTGTCATCTTTTTTACATCCTGCCCAAAATGTGGTTTTGCACATCTAGCACACAATGGGAGCAGTTGCTGTGTGAAATAAATGTTTGGGTCAGATTAAAAAAAAATCACAGTGCCACTGTTCATGAGCGAAGGTCCCAAAATGCCTATGTTGAAAATCTGGTGTAACAAATCCCCAAAATAATTACATTATGGGTGTGTGTTGGGCAGCTTCTAAGCAAGCTCATGACTTCATCAATATTTTTACATTTTCATTCCAGATTTTCAACATTACCATTTTTTTACACCTCCTCATGAACAGTATGGCTGTCATTTTTTACATCCTATTCAAAATGTGTTTTTGCACCTGTGGCACCAAATGGCACAGTCACTGTTCAAAATCACCTTTCAGCTAATGAACTGATAGTGTCACTGTTCATACGGTGGGGTCACAAAAAGCCCATGTTGACAACGTGGACTGAAAATACCAAGAAACACCCAGGGCATTAGGGTTTCTGACCATAACACCCTGCCCTGTAGGGACTGACAAGCATCAGGGTGTGACTTTGGATAGTCAGCAGTATGCTCAAGCCATTCCACCCCCATCCCTACTCTGCAGTCAGTGACAGTTATCGAGGTGTGTCTTTGACTCTTCAGCTCCAAAGTTCACTCCATTCTCCTATACTGCACCCATTTCAGCATATTTCCTTATGGAATGGTGTGAGTGTATAGCTCAAATACCCCAAGGCACACCTTGATGCTTGTCTGTGTCTGCAGGGTAGGGTGAGGTGAAATGGCTTGAGCGTTATGGGTGAGGACCCAAAGGCACATTCGAATGCCTGTCTAGCTCTGCAGGGAGGGGTGGGGTTGGTGTCACTTCAATACTCCACTGCCATTTCTATTCTGCCTGCTTGTCTGTCTCTCTCTCTATCTATCTATCTATCTATCTATCTATCTATCTATCTATCTATCTATCTATCTATCTATCTATCTAGCTATCTATCCATCCATCCATCTATCCATCTATCTATCTATCTATCTATCTATCTATCTATCTATCTATCTATCTATCTATCTATCTATCTGTCTGTCTGTCTATGTAATTATCTATTTTTCTATCAACTGCATGTATTGCTATTTTTACCTATTTGTAAAACAAAGCTGCATATCACATTTGCTTGCATCCTGAGAACATACTTATGAAACTCTGCATATTTGTACTCCACTTCTGCATAGACCTCATACTTTTCTAATATTCCCATTATCACAAGCATAACTACCTTAACCTTATCCAGAGCGACCCCTCTGAAAGTTACAATCACATTTTCTTTGCTAACAGTCCATCATTACACCTGACTGCCTGACATCAACACATTGCTTAAATATAACTTACATCACCTCATGGACAAAAACCTTGTTTCTCTAAAAAAAAAAAAATGTGTAAATAATCCCAAAGCTGAACATATGCCAGCCAATACTTTTTCATGTAGTGCCACCTTCTGTAACATCATGGGGAGTTGCATATTTTTCCCATGAAGCTTTGCATTATTGGGGTATGTGCAATTGTGTTTTCTTTAAAATTTGGCTGTATGGACAATATCCTCAAGGACAACACATACCTCAGTGGCATTTGCTCTGGGGTTCTCTTGTAAACCTATATTGCTTACTATTCCTTCCATTAAAATGTACACCTCCATATATTTTCCTAACAATGTGTATGCCTTCCTTAGAACAGAAACTAAAACAAATCTTACTACTTACAAATCATTGTGTTGCTTCTCCATGCCTCCTTAACAATTCCACACAACTCCATTAACTTCATTATGCATCCTTGGAGGATCTGATCAGAATTTGTTAAGAATGGCATTACAACTGTATGCACAGCAACTCTTCGGCATTTTCAACAGATGTAATTTGATCAACAACATATGTTTATTAGTGTTGAAAAGTTAGGTTAATAACATACATACAAACATACGAAATTGCCGACAGAAAAATGGTAACAGGTATATGGGGTCAGTAATCTCACATCCATGACTACAGTTATTTAGAAAAGGTGAAAGAAATGTTTTGGTGTACAGATGATTGGGTGGATTAGAAAACACTCTTAATAGTGATGTTGAACTAAGCAAACATGTTGTTTTAGTGTTCTTTTATTTTTTTTCCAGATTGAATGAAGTGCATAGGTTTAAAGTCCAACATGATAAAAAGATTCACAACAAACTAGGTCAGCATCACTCATGCATAAACAAAACTGCCAACAAACACAGCATCTATATTTCAAGGAGGTGAAAGAGGATGCACAAAATTGTCTTTGAGAACTGGAAGTGTATTACAGATAACCACTATTACAGGATTATGGCAGTTACCATGAAATAATTCTAATTACACATATCAGTCTTTCATCAGATATGTATCCTGACCATTACTCTTAAGATACTCTGAGCACATCCAATGTATGCTATGTATTTCAAGGGATTTGTACGTTGGAAATCCTGGCTGGTGCCATCGCAGAACATTATTAGGTTTTCATGCTGTATTTGTCAACTAAAGTGGACTCTTCATTTGACTATGACTTAAGTATTATCCCAGATATTGTTTCTTTCACTTGTTTTCATGTTCAGATTTCTTTGGCTGCCTCACAGGATATAGCAGTCAATGGCTGTGCATTGATTACAATGACACAGAACAATGTTGATTATGCGTCTGCATGCAATTCCGTTGGTCAGACTGCTGGATACTTTCTTTGAAATATCCTCTTTTATGCCCTTTGGGTCACCGGATGTCTGCAACGATTATTTAAGACTTAAACTTTCAGGTAAAGCATTAAACAACTAATACAATTTGTAGTGATGGAGCTGGTTTTGTGAGACTTTTAAGGGCATACATGAGAGCACTCAGATTTATGAAGGAGTGGGCACCATATCAGAAAGCCACATAAACTACCTTGCCAAAGTCTGTGTGACCATAACAATCTATGGAAAGCACCAAAAATTAAAAAATAAGGCATGAATAGGGGTTATATTGACTGTCTGTTAACCACATCTTAAGGATGCATTGTACAAGGCACATTCGAGTGCCATAGTTCCCCTAGAAGGTGAGTAACTGATTTATACTCTAACCCCTGGTCATGCATCATTGCTATTATAAACAAGCATTTGTCAGTGCTGAATGTTTGATGGTTACTGAACAAGGAATCAAGTATAAGATGGAGGTAGTGAGGTGTATAACTAGAGGTTTCTCCAGTAAAAGAAATAGATTTTGATGTCATCTGCAAACAGGCAGACAGACCTTTCCTTCTAACTCTTCTGCAATGTCTGTAATGAAGACATTTGACAGGACTGGTACCTGATGTACCCAGCTGATTACCACCCTCTCACCTGAGTGGATCCCATTATCACCACCCCTTTGCCTCCTGTCCATCAGACAGTTTGTAACCCAGTTTATCAGCTTGTGCCCTGTGGCCTGACTACCCATCTTGTTAACCAGCATTCTATGTTGATCATTGTCACAGACTTGTTCAGAGTCACACAGTATGCAAGAAGTGGAGGTTGTGGGAATCAAACCCAGGTCTGCTGGTGTGTGGGGTCTGTGTTCTTTTGTAACCAGTATGACCATCAGACTCATGTGCCTGTTTTTATGGGAGGCTAAGTGACTTGCTCAGTCACCCAGTATGCAAGCTGAGATTGTAGGAAGAAATGAAACAATTGTCTGCTCATGTGGCATCTGTGTCAGATCATGAAACTGTTAGAGGGGGTGTCTTGTATGCAGGGATATATAGTCTGGTAGAGGTCTGTAGTCATCCATGCAGTAATGTGCTTTGAACCAACTGAAGTGCTGTGTGAGAGAGGAAAATGCAACTATTTGTAGTAGTGATGTGGCCAAACAGTTATGAAACTCAAACGTACACCAGTACAGTGACCATACTGAGAAATACTACCAGGCAAACTAAAATACTACCACCTTGTAAAACTAGGGATAAAAGTTACATGGGTCCCTGTCAGAATGTTAAAAATGCACAGATTTTTATATTAAGAACAGAAATAAACACACTTGACAAAAGGAAATGTTAGTATGTCTCTTTTTTATCCATCTATATAATTGACTGCCTACTCCCACCCACATGACTCCTGTTCTATGTGTTCACATCCTACATCCTCCAAAGGATCCTGACCTGGCAATAATTTGCCCCACATGATTACTGGCCTGATATGGGTTTTTAATACATGCCCTCATCCATGGATCCAGGCCCTGGCCTGACATTGTAATGTCATGCCTGTTCCCCTCCCCCCCACCATGTACTCTAACTCTTCCGCAATGTCTGTAACTCTGAGGTGGAACTATCTTACCTGTGGCCTGCCTGCCACCCTCATGGATCCTGGTCTTCCTTTCCCCCAATGGATCCTGCCCCCACCACACAGGGATCTCATGAATGTGGTCACAGCCTGCTGACCCAAATGCTCCATGCCTGATGTAGGCCTGTCTTACATGCTGTGGAGTAGGCTAAGGAACTCTGCTTATGCAATGGTATGCAGGCTGCATAAGTGGAAGACTAAGGGCCCCCTTTTTTATGAAGCTTAATGAAACGCAACCTATCTGCCTATTTTATCGGCAGTTGCCCACACTGTGCTGTAGCAGTAGTTATGTATCGTTATCAAACATGCTACTCTTTATATTAAAAAACTGTGTGTGTGGGTGAGGGAGAGAAATCCCACCATTCTTAGCAAAACCAACTATTTAGGTTTTTTTGTTACATGACAGGGTCTGCCCCCACACCTCTCATTATTTAAGCAATAAGGCACAACAGGGTGTGGGTTATTGGGGATTTACCCACGCCTTGTGAGGTGTGTCACGAGATGCAGCTGAGTGACTTAACCACACAAGAAGTGGGTTAATCACCCAGTCACTCACACCCTGGAGTGCCTTATTGTGATTATATAATGAACCTATGTGTAAAATAAATTTAAAATGTGATTAATTACGTTTTCTCATAAATCCCATGCCTCAGCTGTGGGTAATGCAGGATTTACCAACGGTCATGTGACATGTTTTTTAACCAATGAGGTTGCATGATTTTCACATACCATTGTATAATTTTTAGTTGTACATCTTCTACAGGAGTATCACACTAGGAAACTAGCATAGTAGGCTATCCCATCCCTTGCATTCAGTATTTTGGAACACCTTACATTCTGGTTCTTATTCTTCTATTTTCACCCATGCCCCTTCTCCATAACTCCTGGTCACATCCTGCCCCACCCCCCATGATATTGACCTGCCTTTTTCCCAAACAGATATTGGACTACATAATCCCACCCTGCATGGATCCAGGTTTGACATTGTCTTACCCCTCCTCTATGGATCATGCCCTGACATGGACCTGTTTTGGCTGTCCTACCTCCAATGAACTTGCCTCCCCTTCAATGGATAATTGCCTGGTATGGCTCTTGATTGCCTTGCATCCCATCCCATCTGTGTGCCAAGTTGATGGGCCAAGCAAAACATGATATTACTGAGCATGGTTGAGATCACTGTACCAGCCTGGAAATACTGTCCAATAGAAGCAGAAGCAGGTCTCTCCTCCTCAATCCAGACTATGGACCTGTGCCGGTGAAAGGGGGCTGGTGACTATACGAACATATGAAATGCCAACAGAAACAGGCTTCATAGCCTATTGAGGCAAAGGCCTTGCTGAAATCCAAATATGGGAGATCCACTGCATGGCCCCTGTCCAGTTCCCTGGTAACCCAGTCATAGTATCTGACTAGGTTTGTCTTCCCCAGGGAGCTTGAAGTCCCCTACCACTACTGTTTTCCCCCTCCTACAGACCCTTCTAATCTGCTCGGCCAACTACCTATCCAGATCATCCTCTGAACTGGTGGCCTGTACACTACCTCCACTCTCAGTGTCTTTCTTTTGGAGTCTTGAAACTGTATCCATAAGATCTCTGTCCGGCCCTCCACCCCCTCCTCCCTTATATGCCTGATCCCCTTCCTCACATAGATCAACATGCCCCCCCTTACCCCCTAGCCCTGACATTCATGAATATGTATGATCATCGTATCCCAGTCCTGGTTCTGGGTGGCCCATGTTTCATTGATGGCCACAATGTCCACCCTCCCCACATCCAAGAGAGCCTGTAGCTTGGCCAATTTGTTACCTAAGCTTCTCACATTTAAGAAGACCACCCTCCAACTTGTGTCTCCCCCCCGCACCCTGGTTTCCACCCCTTCTACCCTGTCCTTGTGTCTACATCCCAAATACCTCTTCTATTGCTTGGGGAGGGGTAGGCATGCTTGGCTCCCCCCCATGGGATCCCTTACCTACCAGTTGTCCTCACACCGCCGTCCCCCCACCTACTATAAATCTATACTTGATGCTATGTACCCCTCCAACCTCTGCGTTAATACCCCCTTCCACTCCCTGCTCAGGTGCAGCCTATCTCCTGCATATAGATCCTTATTGTCCCAGGTTCTGCCCCAATCCACCACCACTACACCATACCCTTAGACTGACACCATTCCCCCAGTCATGTGTTGAACACCCAAATTATCCCTTTCATTCCTGTTCTCTTGCAGTGGACTGGGAACACTTCTGAGAAGGTCACTGATTCCTCCATTTCCTCACATAGCCCTCCTAGTTCCTCAAACCTCCTCCTCACTACCTCCACCAAGTCTCCCCTACCAGGACCGAAGTGCCCACATGTACAACTACATGCAGTTTCTTCCTGCACCTCCATGTGTACTTAAGTACCACCTGCACCACCCTGTCTGCCATTAGCCTGTGTATAGCCTCCACCAATATCCTACTATGTCTTTCCCCCCGATGCCCCATCTGATCCCTTTAAGTATGGAATTGCCCAGCACTAGCATACCACCTTCCTCTTTCATTATCCCCTTCCCCACCCTTTTCTCATGGTATCCATTAATAGAGCATGCCACCTCGCTAACTCCATCCTTCCTCCCTTCTGCTCCCCCCCTTCTCCCCTGTCCTGTTTGTGGCCCCCTTCCCCAATCACTCCCTATCCACCACTTCCCACTCCTCAGCCCTGGTCTCTCCCCTCCTCTGTGTCCCTGACATCCTCCTCACCACCAGTGCTTCTCTCCCCTCCACCCCATCACCCTCCTCTGACCAGCTCCTGTCCCGTGTGGATTTCCCTTCCCTTGCCCCTCCTGCACCCCCTGGAGATCGTGCATCCTCTCCTCCTCCTCCATCAGTGTTGCCAGCACAGCAAACTTATTTCCTGCCCTTCCTGCCCGGTAATACTTTGGCCCCTTGCCCCTGACCATTGCCTGCCCACTTGAGCTATGCCCCTTGTTTGTTCTGCCCTCCTGTGCTGCCCCTAACCATCCCCATTAGACCCCCCATCATCTGGTGTGTTCATCTCTCGCCCACTCCATCTGTCCTCCTCAGCAATGTCTACAGTTAGCAGTAACTATGCAAGACTTTACAATCCTATCAGTGTCCCATTCTGAGGCAGGTATAGCCAAACAGTCCCTCCATCCCCAGTGCCTTTACAAGCTGTGTCTCCAACTGCCACCCCTCCAGAAAGAAAAACAAAACAAAGCCCACCATGCCTTAATCACCCCATAATTCCCCATTGTCACAGAACCATCACAGTGGTCCTGCTTGATGGCAAAGACCAGGACTGAAACCTGAAATCTGAATTCAGTTGGAACCATGACCCCATACCGGGTAGGTGGGGCTGCTTACTATGGACCCTGGATGGGGGGGTTGTTGACTATGGACCTGTGCTGGGAATGGGGGTTGGAAGGGCTGTTGACTATGGAACTGTGCCAGGAAGGTGTTTGTGGGGGGTTATCGTGAACCCATGCTGGGGAGGTGGGACCGGTGACTATAGACCTGTGCTGGGGAGGGAGTGGCCTTTGACTATGGACCCATTCCAATGGCGTGTTCAGACTGTGGACCCTGGTTGGTAAGGGGGGGTGGTAGACCATAGGGGGAGAGTGGGAGACAGTAACTATAGATCTGGGTTGAGGAATTGGGTCCCATTTATTATGGATCAGGGCTATGGAGGGGGCCCATTGACTATGGACCTGTACCATGAAGGGGGGACAGGTGACCATGAACCCATGCAGGGGAGGTGGAGCTGCTGACTATGGACCCTGGCTGGGGAGGGTGGGTTGTTGACTATGTACCCTTGAGGGAGAGTGGGGACCAGTCACTATAGATCCAGGCAGGGGATGAGGGACTGTTGACTGTGGGCCTGTGTTGGGGATGAGGTGGCCAGTGACTATGGACCTGTGCCCGGGGGGGCACTGACCATGAACCGGTACTGAGGAGGTGTGGCTGCTGATGATGGAGCTGTGCTGGTAAGGTTGGTAGGCTGATGACTATGGACCATGGCTGAGGATTGGGTGGGGGGGTTGTTGGCTCTGGAACCTTTTGGAAAAGTGGGGTCCGGTGACTATAGAGCTGGGCTGGGAAGGGGGGGCCTTTGACTATAGACCCATGCCAGAGAGGATGGCTGCTAACTATGGACCCTAGCTAGTGAGAGGGGGTTGTAGACTATGAACACTTGAGGGAAAGTAGGGGCTGGTGTCTATAGATCTGGGATGAGGAGATAGGGGGGTGACCGGTGACCATGAACCAATGCTGGGGAGGTGGGGACATTGACTATGGACCTGTGCAGGGGATGAAGGTGTTGCAGAATATGGACCCTGACTGGTGGGGGGTGTTGTAGACACTTAAGAAAGAGTAGGGGATGGTGACTATAGGCCGATGCTATGGAGGAGGGTCTGTTTACTATGGACCAGGTCTGGGTAGGGGGACTGTTGGCTATCAACCCATACCATAGACAGGAGTGTGGGCTGGTGACCTTGAACATGTTCCAGGGAGGTGAGGCCATTGACTATGGTCCCATTCTTGGGGGGGGATCTGCCGACTATGAACCCTGGATGGGGATGTGGTTGTTGGCTACGGACCCTTGGAGGAGCGTGGGACCTTGTTACCATGGGCCTGAGCTTGGGAGTAGGGGCCATTGATTATGGACCTGTGCAGAGTGAAGGGACGGTGACCATGAACCCATGCCGGGGAGGTTTGGCTGTTGACTATAGAGTCATGCCAGGAAGAGGGTTCTGCCAACTATGGACCCTGGTTGAGGAGGTGGGGGTGTTGTTGACTATGGATCCTTGTTGGAGAGAGTTGGGACCGGTGATTATAGACCTGGGTTGTGGAGAGGGAGCATTTGACTATGGACCATGCTGGGGATGGGGGCTGCTAACTATGGATCCTGTCTGGTGAAGGGGGTTGTTGGCTATGGACAACTGGTGGAGAGTCAGAACCTGTAACTATAGACCAGGGTTGGAGGAGGATCAGTTTACTATGGACCAGGGTGGGGTGGGGGGCAGTTGACTATTGACCTAAGCTGATGAAAAGGGGCCGTGATCATGAACAAGTGTCGGGAGGTGGGACTGCTGACTATGGACCCTGGATGGGGAGGGGGTTGTTGAGTATGGAACCTGGGTGAGAGGGGGCCAGTGACTATATACCTAGGCTGGGGCTGCTGACTATGGACCTGTGCTGGGTGGTGGGCCAGCTGACTATGGACCCTGGTTGGGGAGGGTGGGGCTGCTGATTATAGACCCTGGCAGGTGAGGGGGGGTTGCCGAATATGAACCTGAATGGGTGAGGGGGGTCAGTGACAATGGAACTGGGCTAGGGAGGTGGGACTGCTGACTATGGACCCATGCCAGGGAAGGGGGAAGCAGTGATTATGAACCCTGGATGCATAGGATGGACTGTTGACTATGGAACTAGGCCGGGGAGTGGGGATTGTTAAACAAGGACCTGTAGTGGAGAGCGGGTGCCTGTGACTATGGACCCGTGCTGGGGAGGGTGTGGGGTGCGAGTATGAAGCTGTATGGTGCAGGAGGTGCTGAATACTGTTCTGGGTGGGGGCGGGGTGGTGAATATGGATCCTGGCTGGGGAGGAGGGCAAGGCATATCAGAAACCAACCTGAAATGTAACCGGACAGAAGACAATCTCATTTGTGGATCATGTGGAATAGTGCAATTCTTAGGCATGTAGGTTTTGATTTGGGGAGGGGCATTTATGATCCTCTGGATCCACTATTCATCTGGGCTGTGCCTCTCAGAAGGTAGTTAACCTACCTATCCACCATGCTACCTGTCCTTAAACCACTCACCAGACTACTGTGTCCACCACCAGGAGTTACTTCCTCCTCCTCTTCTGTGGTCCTCTGCCAGCCACCCTTGGGTTTCATTATGGAGGACCAGCTCAGTGTCACTGTTCACAACTTCAGATGTCAATATGAGACCTTTCCATTCCTCAGTTGCAACAGATGGGGATGTGACTCTGACCTACCTCCCTTACCCTATCTGAGCCCACCATAGTCCATCCACTCCTACTTGGCAACCTTGCAAAGAATTCGTACTAGGTGGACCATGGAAGTGGGGGGTGGAGGTCAACTTCATTATAGCTAACTCTGTCCGAATAGGTTCCTGCAGATTGGGAAGCACACCAGTATCCAGAAGGCCCTCATAAATACTGCCTCCATACAGCCACTTAATTGTCCCATTCTCAACTTCTATCCCTACTACTCCGACTATCCGGACTCTGTTCAACTTTAGTAATCACACACACACACACACACACACACACACACACACACAGAGCAAACCACATAGTACCCTTTTGATCCTGCTAGTTACCCACCCTCCAGTGATCAGAATCAGGTCTTAAAAATTCAGTAATACAGGACTTTGCCACCCATTCCCATCAGTCTCCTGACATTAAAATAAATACGTTATTGGTTGATCTTGACAATATTTTTCAATTAAAACCATAACTGTCAAAATACTTCACAATTTTCACTTCATCCACCTCATAGACAATCTATCAGCGAAGCATTTTATTTGTTCTCAAATACAAATTGTAAGGTAACTGAATACATGCCTAATAATACTAAGTTCTCAGTGAAGTAGGTGATTTTCTGATGAATAGACTCTCCTGTACGTTCTGCAACTCTCTCTCTCTCTCTCCCTTTTTCTTTTTCAAAATCTCTCACACAAGCTCCTCAAAGGTTTGGCAGCTGTTTATAAACACACCTGTGCGCATGACAAAAAAATAAAACATTGGGCCCTATACCAAGAAAGCGGCTAGAGCACAATGCAAACTGTGCCATGCCATAAAACTACATCTAAACCCTTGTGACATGCGAGCTGCACTCTATTCCAGAACAAAGGCTAAGTACAACAGAAAACAGTGGAATTACATCCATTGCCAGCTACGCCACAAATGCATGGCACAAACCGTAAAGTAGGAAGAACAGTTACACATGATGCAACACAACACCAGTATAAAAGTGTGCAAACTGCAGACCCGTTGCATAAAGCAATGTAGGCGGAAGCAATGGCGCAAGCCGAGATAGTGGCTTAGGCGGCAACAGCATGGAAATGAAAATGGAATTTCATATCAGAGGAGACAGATGTGCTCCTAAATGAGGTGGAGGCCCAGGCCAAATAGCTAATGGGCAAGGGTTGAGAGAGGGAACTGTACAAACAGTGCAAGGCAGCCTTGGATGCAGTAGCCCGTAAGGTAAACATGGAGGCCAATGCCAGGCACATGGTAAGGGACATACAAGAAAGGTTCAATGACCTGAAGCGCCATGGCAAAGGCAAGGAGGCATAGAACAAGCACTGTGCAGCAGCAGCAACAGGCCCTGGCCCAAGAGAGGAGAGACCACTCAGTGCACATGAGGAATGGGTCCTGGCCTTCCTGAGCTAGCACAGTGTGCATGGGCACACGGAGCTCGACACAACATGGATGGGGACTGGAACAGGTAGGTGGTAGACAAGCACTGCCACAGCAATGTCTGCAAGCCACAACATGGGGTGGGGGGGGACTGGGCAGAGAGGTGCATCTGTGCAGGAGCACTGCGTGGTGCTGGACAGAGCCAGTGGCATAGTGAGTAGTATGCACCCCAGGAGGTATGCAGGGATAGAGTGGAAGTGGCCCTGTGGGGTATGATGGTAGTGACAGGCAGCATGTGAAGCAGCACAGTAGTGCATGGAGGCCCATGACAGCATGGTGCGTAGCACTGACTGTGTGTACAGAGGGCCTGGCCAGGAGCATGGGCATCTGCCCTGCACCTGTGTTTCCGGGGTACCCATGCTGCAGGCAATTGGGGGGGGGGAAATGTACCTGTGCATTGGCCTGCAAGGACCCAACCATGGAGAGGATGTGGCCTGTGGCCTGGGCCACTGTAACGTGCATATGCAAGGCAGGGGTGGGCATGGTGGCATGTGCAGAGGGCTGGACATGGTACACTGGCACTGACGTACTGTTGTAACCCCACAGGTACGGCGGGTGAAGACTCAGAAGAGGAGGACAGTAGTGACACAGGCAGTGACACAGAGTGGCCCAGCACAAAGCCAACCAACATGCAGGACACCATGATGGACCTACAGGGCAGTGCAGACAACATGGTGCTGGACAGTGTGCCAATATCTGAGGAGGACATGCAGAAGGCAGCTGCAGTGCCCCAGCAGTAGGAGGCTAGCATGGATGTCTGTGACCTTTTCAATGTTTGCAGCATTGCTGCCAACGTAGCCCAGGACCTGAGCTCCCCAACATACAAGGAGCTGGAGGTGCACCGCGACAAGGCAGCATGCTCCCTACAGGACACCCATGAATGGATACCAATGGACTATGCTGCATTGTGCAGGACTTTGGTGGATCACCATAAGGAGCCATCAGAAATGCTGGGCTGCATACACCTCTGCCTCAACACCCACCACAAAACCATTGAGGAGCAGATGGCCACCCTAGTCACTGCCATTGAGAGAGGGAGACACACAACAGAGACAGCCATGGGGAGGCTGGTTGACGCCATGCATGCCACACAGGCCTGTGCCAGGGAACATACACAGGCAATCACATGATGGAAATGGCCATGGAAGGGTCCATGGCATAGCAGCAGAGGCAGATGGATGTCCTGGCGGCAGCCGTGCACAACATCCTAGTAACACAGGCAGTGTACCAGCCACAGTTGATGGATGCTGTAATGCAGGCATTGCAAGCAGTGCAACAATGACAAGTGACAGATGCAGCCACACAGGCATTGCATGTCATGTGCCAACCTCAGGTGACAGATGCAGCCACACAGGTGACACAAGCAGTGCAGCAACCACAACTGCAGTATGCCACAACACAGGCATGGGTGTCCCTGCAGACCCAGCAGCAGGAGGCTATGCCACATGCAACACCAAAGGGGACAGGGAAACCACCAGAACACACAGTGCCTGATGTGCCAGAGACAGTGCCAGGCAGTACACGTGTGCTGCCACCATCACCCGCCACCATGCCTGTGGAGCCTGATGCAGGTACCACTGTCCACCAGACCAGATGCAGGACGCAGTCGCACTAAGGATTGCCAGGAGTTGCAGGTGGTGGAGGTGCAACCAGCAGTGATGCCAATACCAGAGGTGCCCAACAGAGCATGGCTGCACCTGTTGCCAGAACAGTACAGGCCACCACACAGGGACCTGTGCCAGCAGTGGGACTGGAGGACAGCAGCACACTGATGACAGGGTTTGGAACTGTGCCAGAACCTGCTCCACCCATTGCTGGCAAGCGTGGAAGGTGAAGAAAGACAGTGGCTGTACAGGGCCTAAGCATGAGTGGTGGAACAGCAGCAGCACAAAAGGGGTTGGGGGGAGCAGCGCAGCTGCAGAGACTATTGCACCCACGCCACATGGGGAGACACAGGACCCCCCACCAGTGAAACAGGGAATGGCCGTGCAACAGCCGGTGGACAAATGACAGTAACTGTGTTGCAGGGCATACACAGGAGGGTGGCCACTGTACATAGCATGATATGGGGTGTATATAATGTGTGGACTGTGTGTGTGATGTGTGTGTGTGTGGGTGCACAGCGTGCAGGTGTGTGTGGGATGTGGGACAGCACAGTGTGGGTGTGGATTTAGTGTATTGCCACTCGGTGTGTGTGCGTGTAGAATATTGAAACACAAACTGTTGTACTGTAATACAGACCCGAGATACACAGCAGTATTCAACAGTAAACTGTAATCCTTGCCAGTCATGTGGTGTCAAGTCATGTCTGTCAAGGTGCCAGCTGTGATAAGGCATTCCCATGTGTTGCACACTGTGCCAAGGTATGGCATGTGGCATGCATGTGCGTGAGTGTGTAGCTGTGAGGCCACGTGCATGTGCATCCCGCATGCCGCATTTGCCCGCTACGCTGTGGCACGCATATTTGGCACATGGCACATGCAGGTGTGGCAAGGTGTCCTGATGTGACAATGGTGGCAGTGGAGGATGCAGACATGTGGAATGTCAGACTTCGCAGTGTGTGTGCCAGTGCCTCTGCCATGCACTGTGATGGACTATGCTGTCTGCACCCATGTGCCATGGATGAGCTACCTGTGCAGCCCCAACACATGTACTGCATGCCTGCTACACCTGCGCACATGTCCCTGAACCAACCGCATGTGCTGCACGCTGTACCACGACCACTGGTGCTGCTGTATGCATGCATAGCACATATGCGGCATGCAGCAGAGTAGGCCGCACATCAGACCTGCACATGTCTCATGTATGTACATGTGCTATCATGAAGGTGTGGCACCACAGGTAATGCAGATAGTAGTTACACAGTGTACAGTGCTGGGACAGGCCTAGGGACTGTAGGGTAATGCAATTGGCAGCAGAATGTGCTAATTGAGTGGAAGGGCCCCAAACTTCACAGCAGCTGAGACTGCCCAGTTTATTAATCTAGTGCAGCAGTGGCGCACAACCCTGCTGCCACCTGGGTGCAGGAACCACACTACAACTGCCAGGAACAGGGTGTGGAGGGCTATCGGGGCACACCTGTGCAAAATGAGTGGCATGTGTCGCACCCCAAGGTAGCTGAATTACAAATTTCAGGACCTCACCAGGCAGGACCCTGCTATCCTGTGGAGCATGTTGTCCATGGCGGAGAGGAGGGATGTGGAGATGCGGTCTGGCCAGCAACCCGATGCAGGTAGGTATGGTTCCATGTTTTCACGCAGAGGCACTGCACTGCCACACATATCATGGCCACCAGATCTACACAGATAGTATTGTGTTCTCCATCCACACTGGTGTCAGGGCGCAGTCCAGGATCAGCAGGGACAGCATTCAGTGTAGAAAAAGCATGGTGGGCAGTGGCATGTGAGGCAGGGACACCGGGGGGAAGGTAGGTGCATGCAATGTCCAACATGTGTAAGGGCATACTGCCAGGGTCCAGCATGTGAGTATGCAGTGAGGTGTGCATCCATGGCATACCCATGCAGGTAATTGGACTACAGGGGTACCTGGCCGTGTGTGTGTGTAGTGTCCCTATGTGCTGCTGGTGTGCATGTGAACAGCCCACAATGACATTGTCCACGATGCATGTTGCAGTGGGGGGGGGCAGGTGAGGTGCTACGGGCATGTCATGTGCTGCATCTGGTGTGCGTCCCGTTGCCCAATCCGGCATCATACAGGTGCATGTGCACTTGTGTCAGTGCAGTCTTGCTGTCGTCCATATGCCTCTGACATGTGTCATTGCTACATTGCAGGTTACCGCAGCACTGTTGCACCACAGCACAGGGCACTGCTGCATACCATGGAGGATCAGAAGGTCCTGATGCCTGGGTATTTGCACATCGCACAGGCCACCAGTGATGCAGGGCCCATACATTGCCACCAGTCACAGATGATGATGATGAGGAGGAGGATGTGCAGGAGGTGGAGGACTATGCAGCCACAGAGAGGATGAAGGGACAGGCACATGCTGCTATGGTGGGGGTGGAGGAACAGGAGCATGCAGCCACAGAGGGGGAGGAGAAACAAGAGCATGCAGCCACCGAGGGGGAGGAGGAACATGTACATGCTGGCATGGACCCTGGGAGGGTGTTGCAGCATGATGAAGTGGCCGTGGACCAGTGCTACAAGCAGGGACTGATGGTGGTACCAGCAGACAGTACCATACAGCGTGCAGCACCAGAGTGGGAGAACGACATGGAGTGCCTGCCACAGTGCCCTGGGACCTTAGCTGAGGACATGCATGGTGCTGTTGGGGTTAGCAGACAGTGTGGAATGGACACTGTTGGCCATGATGGGAAGGATGTGCTGAACAGGGCAACTGGGACAGTGGCACACCCTGTGCAGGTGTAAGTGTCACAGGTGGTTGTGGCTGACATGGGCACTGATGCAGGTGCTATGATACAACTGCACCATGTGGCCCCAGAGGTGGATGTCGGGGCACCTGCAGAGGGGCTTGGATAGCAGGCTGTGGGTGGTCTTCCACAGCAGAAACCGGCACAACAGGAACAGCCAGCCAACAGGGACCAGGTCCTCATTCAGCTTGTGGCTGCTATTATAGGTGATGTAGCATGCCTACATGGGTCCCTTGGTGCTCTGCTGAATGCCCTGTTGGACCAATAGGGTAGGGGTGCAGTAATGATGTGGCACCAACAGTGCCTATATACGGTCTTGTGCACTGTGAACATGCCATGCCGTGCCGTGGGGGGGGGGGCCTGTACCCTGTGTGCATGGCTGAAGGGTGTTATATTCACTATTTACTGTTCTGCTGTTGTTGTTAGTGTTCTTGTTGTTGGGGGGGGCACTGAACTGTTTTGTGCACCCATGTACATACTCCCCTACCCCGTGTTACTGTTTAAGTGCTTACTGTTCTACATTGACTGTTGTTCCTTGTTTTGTAATAAACTGTTTTTTGGCAACACTGTCTCAGTGTCCCTGTGTGTGGTCTGCATGTGTGTGTGTGTGTGTGTGTGTGCGTGTGCACCTGTAACAGATCTGAACTGTTGCATGTGTGTCCCCATCCTGCACATGGAACATGTGTGATGGCTGTACACACCTCAACCACAGTTACACTCTGTGCCATCATGAAGCACTGTGTGTGGAGCAGCACTCTGTGATGGGATGTGTACACATGCCACCACACGGTGTCGGTCATGCTTGTGTGGTATCCATGGGCCGTTACGGCACTATTCCACACAGTGGTGTAGTAGGCCCTGTGGGTGGTACCAGTGGCACATCACCATGGTGTGTACACGCGCCAGATGCTTGCAGGAATGTGCTGCCCAATGCTGTGTACCTGTTGTGGCATCACTGTTTACATGCACCAGTGGCCATGGCAGGAGCACTGTGCCTGGTGGCACCAACCACATGGTGTGCCACTGTCCTGTTTGTTGACTGATGCCACCTGTTTCCACATAGACCATGACTTATATTGCATGCCATGTGCACTGCTGGACTGTGTGTGCACCCCCGTGTGTTGTGTAGTACACTGTGTGGTATATGCATTCCTGGGGCCTGTGCTGTGTCCATATCCACCCTGTCTAGTACTGTGTTGGTGTCTGTCATGGGTTGTCTGTTGGGCAGTGTGTGACTGCCCCCAGGTGCATTCCTGGGGTGTTGCAGTGTCACTTGTGTGGACATGTATGTTGCAGTGCACTACCCATGGTGTGTGGTGCTGGTTCCAGTGTGTTGTGCAGCATGTCAGCCTGTCTACATGTGCAGCACCGAGGCCTCATGGTGCCCTTGTCTTGTACCCCGCACTACAGTCACTCTGCCACTGCCTGTATGCCTGCCACCATTCAAGGTCACTACCACCCCCGCCACATGGCACATGTGTCTTTGGGCAGGGCCATTCGCACTACACAGTTCCCTGCACTGCTGACATGACAATGTGCATGCGGCCATACACAGCCGCACCTGTTGAGAGTCACCCCTCGGTATTGCACATGGCCCCATGTTGTCATTGTACCCCTGCTGCATGACTATGCTGGGCCATCACTGCACATCTGTATCTTGTGCCACTCCCATTGTGACCCATTGCACTGCTGGTCCTCCCTGCGTTGCCTTTCCCCAAGTCTGGCCACAGCATGTGGGGGCCTTGGTCCCATGCACGTCTAGGTCTGTGTGCCCACAACACCCTCCTAGCATACAGTAAACATCCGTGGATGGCCCGGTGGACTAGCTTTGCATGCAGCCATGTTGGCCAGTTGCTGTATGACACATATGGTCACTGGTACAGCAGCAGTGCTGCCACATGTGTTGCATTGCACCTGGCAAACAGTATCCCATCCTGTGGTGTTCATCAGACAGGGGTTCTGGTGCCATGTTGGTGTGGCATCCCACCACTGTGTGTTCCATACTGCTGCAGGTGCGACCCTTGGGGTGGTGGAGGTAGTGTGATGCCTCAGAAGTATCGGTGTATCACTTTACATCTTGCACTGTGTCCTGCAGACGCACCCCCTTGTGACTGTTCTTCTGCCATTCTGTCGGGCTCTCCATTGTCTTCCAGTGGCACACCATCCTCCTGGTCACTGTCAGACAGTGGTACACAATGTGCCAGTGCAATGTTATGTAGGATGCAGCAAGCGAGCACTATCCTGCAAGCCATCTCAGGGCTGTACTGCAGCGCACCTCCTGATCGGCCAAGACATCGGAATCTTGCCTTTAGGAGCCTGAATATGTGCTCAGTGACTGCTCTTGTGCTGGTGAGGATCTCATTATATTGCTCCTCTGCTGCAGTCTGTGGTGTTCTCACTGGTGTCATCAACCATGGTATCTGGGGGTATCCACTGTCAACTGTTGTGAATGGGGAAGTTACAGTTTAGTTGCCAGTTGCTATGTACTGCACTGCCCACATCTGCTGCCTATTGTGTGTGTGTCCCCCCACACACACACACATATGCACATACACTATCACACACACATACCCCTGGCTGTGTAAATGCACAGTGTGGGCGTCCTGTGGCATTGTGTCACTCACCCATGCCCGTGTGTGGTGCACTGTGTATGGTTCCTGGCTCTGCATGCGTCCCATGTGTGCTGTGCCACATGTCTTTGTGACTGTCACATCTGTATGCTGCATTGCCTGTGCATCCTGTTCCCCTGTTGTGCCACCCTGTCCACACACAGCTGCGCACACTGTCTGCAGCTCTCACACACACACACACACACACACACACACACACTGCCACATGCTCACCACTGCAGGGTTCATCAGCCCCAGTGTATACCTATTAGCCATCCATCTCTGATGTCCCCTCTCTCAAAGGCCTCCTGTAGCCCACTGTTCTGGAATATGTGAGAGTCGTGGCAGGATCCAAGGTACTTGGACACCACATCCAGTATGCGGCAGTCGCTGTCGCATACCACCTGAATGTTCATGGAGTGGTGCCCCTTTCTGTTGATGTACGCATCTCCATTTGCTGTTTGTGCCCTGATGGCCACAAGTGTTCCCTAGTACATGGGGGAACTGTGCCATGTTGTAAAATGCCTGCTTCACTTAGTGCTGTTGTTGGGCATCCCATGGGAAGCTGATGTACCTTGCGGTGCATCTTGTCAGGGCTGTCAGGAACCTCCTCAGGCACCTTGACACCACCAGTTGGGATATGCACACTGTTGCCAGGAAGCACAGTGCTGTACTGATGCACATCTCCACAACCAGTGGGTGATCCCTGTTTGTGGTACTGTGTATGTCCTTCCACAGGTCATAGCATAGCTCCCTGATGGTGCTCTTGCTGAGCCTGTAACATGCAATGCACTGCTCCTCTGTCAACTCCTCATAGGACTTCCATGTGTGTCTCACTCTTTGCATGGGTGGTCTTGGCACCATCAGTCACCGCTGTGGATGCTCGGTCCCCTGGGTCCTGTCATGGCACCTGACATGCTTGAGTTCTCGTTCCTCAGATAGCATGATGCCCAGTAGGGCTGATAATACTGACATGCTTCCAAAAGTGTGACAGTCCACACTGCTGAATGCTGTCTGTCTGTTGGGGGGGGGGTAATATATGCTGTCCTCCAGTTAGACCACCTCCTCCTTGGTCTAGGTTGCGTCTCATTGTTTTGGCATTATCACTTACGCTGCATATTCTGTAATTGCTCCTGTGTTGTACATGTGCATTACCCATGTCACAAGTCACACTACGCATTGGTGCATGCTTTTTCTGGTGTAAGTTCATTGTAAGTTATGTTTGGCGCAGTGGTTGAGGCTTGTGGCGCAAGGGGCCTTCTGGAATTGCGTATGTGACAGGTTGCTGGCATAACCTATGATTTGTGCCATTTAGTGCTGGCATACTGCATTTCCATCAGGCGTATCTGTTCTGGAATCGGGCCCACTGTATCTAACCCTAGCAGGGTGGGAATTTAGTCATGCATATAGCAAAGCAAGTAGGATGCTGGGATGCATTGGGAGGGGAAGTGATAGCAGAAGGGAAGAGATAATACTTTCCCTATACAGAATCTTGGTGAAGACACACCTGAAATACTCCACCCAGCTCTGGAATCCTTGTCTCAGTAAGGATAGAAAAAGGCTGGAGACGGTGCAATGCAGGATAACAAAAATGATTCAGGGCCAATAGGGTAGGTCCTAAGAGGAGCACCTCAAGATACCGAACATGTACTTGCTGGAGACCAGAAAGGAGAGGGCAGATATGATAGAGACCTTCATGTTCCTAAAAGGATTTAATAAGGTGAACTGCGGGGGAATATTTAGCTTGAATACTAGTTCATGGTCACATGTACGTGAGTGGAAACTGAAAGGAGAAACTGACAGGAGGAAGGCTCAAAAGGGAGATGAGGAAGTATTCTTCTACAGAAAGTGTGGTGGAGCCATGGAACAGTTGCCTGCTGAAGCTGTGGGTGCTAAAACTGTTGATGGGTTCAAGCATGATTGGGACCAAATGAAGGGTATGGTAGTTGCTCGGGCAGCAGAAACAGGGAGAGAAATGGAGGGAAGGATGGGGAGGGCTAAGACCCTAAAGAGCAGTAGGTCCCAGGGCTAAATAGGGAACTCAGACAGAGTAGACAGATCTTTGGTCTTTTTCTGCCATCATTATTTATGTGTCTATGTTCCTATGTTATGAGATACATTTGATCAGTTTTGTATTTTTTAGGTTTTGGCACTTACACTTTTCATGTTAGGCACATTTTAACCTGTAAAAATGTATTATTTATTAAAAGTTTCGGAATTACAACTTTGATCTTTCACTTTGGGGTACTCTCTTTATACAGTTGCATATCTCCTATTGACTACATTTAAATATCTAATTTATTGATATTTTTGTAATCATGTGCACATTTTCTAGCTCCGCCCCTATGAAGCCTCCAGAGAGAGAGGTGCTATAAATGGGGGTTACAGTAGCAATGCTATGTAATTACTGTTTGAAATTAAATAACTTTTTATACCCTTATCTCATGTGTGTGCCACTTTTATTTTGTTTTCACTTCAGTTCTACTGTACGGTAGTGGTAGCACCAGTACAGATACTGGTGTGTGTATGGTTTCTCAGCTGTTCTTGATGATTCAGGGCCAGCAAGGCAGATCCTATAAGGAATGGCTGGTGGCCCTAAATATGTAGCCACTGGTGGTCGGGCATGAAAGAGGGGACATGCTTGAAACATATAAGTTTTATAGGGGCATAAACAGGGTAAATAGTGAGGACCTCTTTGTAAGGAATAGGGACACACCCACTAGGGGCAAGATTGTGGGTTGGTGGGGAACAAGTTCAAGAGAGATGTGAAGATGGTTTGCTTTATGGAAAGGGTGGTGGAACCATGGAATAGACTGCCAGCAGAAGTGGTGTGGGCCACTACCCTATATGAAATTAATCATGGCTGGCACAGGGCAAGGGATCACAGTCTGTGGGGAGGCAACACAGTATTGAAGGATGAAGGAGTATGGGGGAGAGGGAAACAACTCACCAGTACAGGTAGGCAGTATCATAATATGGGCAGAATTGATGGAACCTTGGTCTCCTTCTGCTGTCAGAGTCTATGTTTCTGTGCTTTTGTGTAACTAGGGCTTATGTCTCTTGAAACCAGCAGAATAAAGGTGCTATACAATATTACTCATGTTTGGCATTATGCACAATGAAATACTAAGAAACAGTCTAGATTTTGATATCACAAATGATAATCATGCATCCAAAATCATAATAAACAGGTTAGGATCACCAAAAGCTGCAGGACAGTGGCAAAATTATATTTCTTTGCAAACGATATAATACGTATGTTGAACAACCTCCCTCAGGGGGGTGTTCATAGTTCTAACAAAAATCAATTAAAATTAAAAATGATCAGCTTACTTGCCTGGCCATCTGGCTTTTCTGCTAGAAAATTGTGCAGTCATGTTCTAAAGGCCCTGGCAGGTCCCTCTCCATGTCGCTTTCCCTATGGCTCCAGGTATATCTCCTTCTGGTTCATGGCAATGTAGACAGTTCTTGCGATGAGTGGTGGCAGCCAGTGTCGAGGCTGAATGCTTCATTTTGTGCAGATGGCAGATGATAGTCATTCCATCAGCACTAGAATGATATTCTGTGGTCAGTCAGTAGGCTCTACTTCCCATGCTGTTCCACCTAACAAAGAGAATTGATGCCAGGAAAACCTTCCCCCAGGACCTGGGTCTAGCTACAAATAGGCCAGGCCAATACATTCTAGGCAAAGTCAGCAAAAAGAGGACCTTAAAAACTAACAAGGCCTATATACTACATAGATACATAGAATTTGTCAGCAGATATGGACTGCCTGGCCCATCTAGTCTGCCCATTTTTTCTACCTTTAACTAATGCTGCAGACTGTAGTTCATCTCCGGCTTGTCCTCTCAATTTAATTTCTAAAACTATAAAAAAAGATACAGTCTATTACAGACTTACTCAGAAGTCACCTTAGCATATTTGCATTTTCACACATAATTTTTCACACATCTAATTCCTTGACCTCACAAATATAATTTTTTCTTCACATATCTAACACCTTAGTCTCACACACAACTAGAAATCTCTAGCTACCATGACAACACTTCTCCTGTAAGGTGACATTTAGAAATAGCCATGTTTTTATGCTACAATTTACTAGCAATTATGAGACCATTTCTCAGCATAGCCACTTGCAGTAAATTCCATTTCCCCCTCTGGATAACTCCGGCCTGAGAAACCCCCTAAAACAGACTATGAATATCCTGGTCTTTTTGCAAAGTGGAGGACAGTCCAGAGCTTCAAACATGGCTGCCAAAGATTACTCTTAGCAAGTATTGGCTGGGCATTGCTGATGGGTCACACAGTGGTAAGAAACTGGGATCAACTCTATGTTTCTAGTATTTGACAGTCCTCTCATGCAAACCTAACAGTCAGAAGGCTACAGGTCACTAAAGACTATTTTTGGGGGATAGTTGTTTATAACACATATGGAAACATTGTGGCAGTTGTTCTATGTGTATGTGTAATGTGTACTATATGTATGTATATATGTATGTATGTAGCTCACTTAGGAAAGGTTTTTCCTGCACCCTAAATTCAAAAGTCTGAATAGCAGAAAAGATAGCCTGGCATATTAAATACTGTAGTTATTTTACTTTCTGCTTTTAGGCATATGAAATAGTTGTGTAGCTTAATGCTTTTGTTAGGTAAAGAGAAGAATAATTGTGACATGACATTCCTAATGAATCTTGCTGGTGAGAAAAGGTGAGCAAGCTCTTTTATACAGTGTATGTTTATTAGTTAAATTAAACTATTCTTATAATAAAACTGCTTGAAGTAGGCCAACACGTTCCAGACCTGTTCTGTAACTATAAAAATGGAGCACTCATATGAACCCAGGTACTGGCACTAGTGCTAGTACTGGTTCTGGTTCTAGTTCTAGTTCTTCAGTGACAGCACCATCTTATGGTACTCTCAGCTTTGGGGCCCTTACCTGTCCTTGTCTCTCTGTGCCCTAGATCTAAAATTCACCATTTGGGAAGTGAAGAACTTCCTCCACCCTCTATGAATAAGTTCTCCTTGCCATCTGTATCCTTGCAACTGGTTTCATGTTCCCCTTATGATGTTCATGCTTGAGGTTTTTTTTAAAAAAAACTCCCCAAGCTGAGGAGATTACAGAGCTAGTGTACTGTCTAAAACTAATATTAGTTTTTAGAAGCAGTCAACCATTACGTTTTATAACTGAGGTACTTTTTTTGCTTTTCTGTTGGTTAATTAGAAGACTGTTTACCTGATGTTAGACAGTGTGATATGTGGAACAGCACTCTGCCTGGCAGCTGACATATCTAGTTATATTCCCCTCTCCCCCATTACATATTCAGCATTGTAACCTTACTGAGTGTGACATCACTACTACTGCTTAGGAACAGCCACTCAGTAGCTGTCAGATTACTAGCCTGTGATGTCAATATCAGTGAGATCAAAGTGCTGATGATGTAGTGGGGGAAGTAGAGGTAGATATGTCAGCTGCCAGGCTAAGAGCTGTTCCACACATCTAGCACAATATTATCACATAGAAAACTTTCTAGTGAGCAAAAGGAAAAAGGAAAATACTTCAGAAACAAACAGTTACAACTGACTACTTCTTAAAATTTGTATCATTTTCCTGTCTATCTGTTTTGGTTCCTCTAGCTCTTTAATTCATAATGTAGCAAAAGCAAAAGATAAGGGAAGGCATAAGGGTAGTGGGGGGAAGCTACATCTAGTAATACACTTAGGTACAAATGCCCATGTGGGAAATGAAGTAGAGGAGGTTCAAAATAGGTTCAGGGAGCTGGCCTGGGGCTGTAGGGAGGAGGTAAGTTCACTGGCATTTTGAGTGCAATGGGTGGCTTAGGGTGAGGATGAAGGTTTTGCATGCATAGGGGAGAGGGTTGACATGTGGGCAGATGAGGGGTTATGTGGAAAAGATAGTCTGCACATAAATGAGAAGGCCGTTAGGGTGCTGAAGGGAAAGCTGCAATGATCTATAGCTAGGGTCTTGGAAGGGGATTTAAACTAAGTGGGGAGTACAAGACTAGGGAAAGGAAGGTGGATGCAACAGGAGGGCATTGCCTAGCTAGCACTTCCCTGCAGGAGGGGGGCAGGAGAAGTACGGAGCGGAAAAAAAGGGGAGAGGGAAACATAGTGGAGGGGAATATCAGCCAATGCCAAGTGTATGGGAAATAAACTGGTGGACTTGGAGGCCACTATGGTGGATGAGGGACTGGACCTGGTGGGCATAATGGAGACCTGGTGGATGGCGCACCAGGACTATGAAGTGGTTATCCCGGGGTATAGTCTTTTTAGGAAGGACAGGACAGGTGAGGGCTGCACTTTACATAAAGGATGGGATAAGGGTGACTGAAGTACAGAAAAAACAAGGAGCGGTGGAGGTCCTGTAGGTCATGCTGGAAAAATGGACTGATGCAGCAATATGCCTTGTTCTGGTCTACAGCCCTCCTATGAAGGGAGGGAAGGGAACAAAGAATTGATGCAGACAGTACAAAGGATGGCACAAAAAGGGGAACTTTGGCTGGTGGTGGACTTTAACCTCACTGATGTTGACTGGGAAATCCCGTCAGTGACATCTGCAAGAAGCAGGGAATTGTTGGACTCCCTGCAGGGAGCATTCTTTCAGCAGCTGGTCAGGGAACCTACTAGAGGTGGGGCAACACTGGACTTAGCACTGACAAATGAAGAAAGTATAGATGATGTATCAGTGGGAGATAGTCAAGGGTCAAGTGACCATAGAGCTGTTAGAGTCAGGATTCAGACGGGGATAGAAGTGAGTCGAACCACTACTAAGGTACTGGACTTCAGGCATGCAGATTTCATCAAAATGTATAAGATCTTCAGGGAGGCTATGGAGGACAAGGAAGAAATGGGGGATATGGAGGAATTGTAGGGGGTAATAAAAGGGGAAATTTTAAGAGCCACTGATATTTGCATAAAGAGAGTAAGCAAAAATTAAAAAAGAAGAAGGCCACTCTGGTTCACCAGAGAGGTGGCAAGAGCAATACAGGAAAGAAAAAAAGCATTTGGGACATATAAAAGAATGCAAGGAAAGGAGGATAGAGAGGTATACAGGGAGAAACTGAGGGTTGCAGGGCAGACAATAAGGAGGGCAAAGGCAGAGACAGAGGAGGGGATAGCTAGGGAGATCAGAAGAGGAGATGAAACATTCTACAGGTATGTCAGTGAGAGAAGGAAATCTAAACAGGGGATAGTAAGACTTAAAGGGGAGGTCAGGTAGAGGGTGACTTAGAGAAAGTGGACTTACTGAACAGGTAATTCTATTCAGTTTTTATTGTGGAAAAGGAGGATAAGGAACCAGAGATGTGTGGGAAGGGAATGGGGGTCAGGGGGATGTATTCCAGCCCATTCAGGGAGGACAGGGTAAGGGAAGAACTGAGAAGTTTGAATGTGGACAAGACAACGAGTTCAGACGCCCAACATCTTAGAGTGCTCTGGGAGCTAAGGGAGGAACTGGCACCACCAATGGCTAGACTGTTTAATCTGTCACTGGACACAGGGAGGATTCCTGATGACTAGAGAAGGGCCAACACACAAGAGCCACAGCAGGGAGGAGGCAGGAAATTATCGTCCGGTCAGCCTTACATCAGTGGTGGAAACGATTATGGAGGCACTCCTTAAGGAAAGAATAGTTGACTTACTTGCAACCAGTGGTCTCCAAGATGACCAAAAGCACAGGTTCACAAAGGGGAGGTCATGCCAGATGAACCTGATTAAATGTTTCAACTGGGTGATGAGGGTGTTTGATCAGGGAGGGGCAATGGATGTGGCCTATCTGGACTTCAGCAAGGCATTTGTCACTGTCCCTTACAGGAGGCTTGTAAGTAAGTTAGGCAGTCTGGGGCGGGGCCAAAAATAACCAAATGGGTAGAGATCTGGTTGAGGGACAGATGTCAGATGGTGGTGGTAAATGGGGAGCAATCCAGGGAGGAAAGAGTGACAAGTGGGGTGCCCGAAGGGTCAGTATTGGGGTCCATCCTCTTAACATCTTCATCAGTAATATTGTGGATGGACTACATGGGAAGGTGTGCCTATTTGCAGATGATATGAAGATTTGCAATAGAATGGACACACTGGGGGGAGCCTTTGAGGGAGGACCTGATAAAACTGGAGGGGTGGTCAGAAAGTTTGCAAGTAAGGTTTAATGCAAAGAAATGCAAAATGACGCACATAGGGCACAAAAACCCATAGGCCAAGTGGACACTATAGGGAGAAGAAGTTATGGAAATGGAACAGGAGAGGGATCAGGGGATCATCATTTCAGGCAACATAAAGGTGGCCAATCAATGCAACAAGGTGGTGAGAAAGGCATCTTGAATGCTGGCATGTATTGGGAGGGGTATAACAAGCAGGAGGAGGGATGTGATGATGCCCCTTTACAGGTCCATGGTGAAACCCCACTTAGAGTACGGGGTCCAGTTCTGGAGACCTTACCAACATAGAAATATAGATAGGGTGGAGAGAGTCCAAAGGATGGTGATCAAAATGGTGCAGGGCATGCATCGGAAACCCTATGAGGAGAGGATGGAGAAGCTTGATCTGTATCCACAGAAAACTAGGAGGGAGGGAGAGAGAGGATATGATTGAAAGAATTAAATACTTGAAGGGGATTAACACGCTGTGGGAAGGGAACTTATTTCAGAGTAAAGTAAGTTAAAAAAATAGGGGGCACAGTTTGAAGTTAGAAGGGTGAAAGTTCAGGGGTAATAGGAGAGGGCAATGCTTCATGGAGAGGGTTGTGGCCCCTTGGAATAGACTACCTGAAAAGGTGGTGGGGGCATAAATGGTAGGAGAATTCAAGCAGTCATGGGATAAATGCAAGGGAGTAACCAGAAAAGGGAGGGGAATGAACCAGGAAAAAGAGAAGTGACTGAAGTCTCCAACAGGAGGGGAGGGCCAGGGTTAAACATGGGGGTGAGAATAAGGGCAGACAGGATTGGCCAAGGGGTCCTTTTCTGCTGACAGATTTCTATATTTCTATGTAGATGCTCCTCCAGGGAATCTGGTTGTCCCTGGTCCCTCATACAACTTCTCACTCTTGTGGGTAGTCCTGTGTGGTAGGATTTATAAGGGATACATATGCCCCTTCACATAATCTCCCCATCCTTATTTCGCTTTTTAAGCTACCTCTGAGGTGGGGGTGTACTTGTGTTGGTAGGTTTTGTTGTTTTGAATATATTTTCTTGGTTACTACTTTGATGGTCATATGCGAGGTTTCGGTTGCAGCTACAAAGCATTCAGTGATTACAGGCTAGCAATTTTAGATTCTTTGTAGCTTACTTTGTGTCCTACTGTACTTGGTTGGTGTTGATGTACAATATATTTGTTGGTGTCATGTTTGGTTAGATCTTCAACAAAATTTGATTAACTGCAAAAAAATGACCAGTTTACTTTAGGTGGTTCTCAGTTGTACTATTAAATTAATTAGATTAGTAGCAGTAAAGATCTTTATTTTTATAGAAGATACAGTATGACTCTGAAGGCTAGAAGTCTGGTTTACAAAGTTGTCCTGTTATAGTGGCATTGTTGCATAAATCTTGTAAGAGGTACAGAGTTAGAATGTACAGAAGTCTAAGCAAGCAAAGGTAGAATGATACATTGGGTAGTAATTTATTTGTGAGTATATAATTTCTGTGCATGTTTTATGGGAAAAATTACTGTGCCTCACTTTAAAAGCAGTCATATTTCAGTTCCTTGTGACAGTTTTAAAAGCACCCACTTTAGGAATTTTCCTAATGTCTGCCCATACCAAAGACCATATACAGTATTTATAATATATTACAACATATATTTAAATATTGCATTATATATTATATTATATTCTTTAATAATGTTGCCACTTATATGCAATGTATTAAGAATATATTAACTATAAATGAAACATATAATTAATATAAATGGTCAATATCACATATTTTCTAATATTCTTCATATGTTTCAAAATACTACAGCAAAAATATATTGTTGCACATGTATTCAAGTGTAATACTTCATATACATATATGTTTAATATATAGAAAACATAATGTATGTACTTAGAATATGTAGAGATCAGTGCACTAATTCACAACATAAGCTAAATATAAAATATATGTTCCTAAAGTATGCTAAACTGATATCAACAGAAAGCTTGTATTCTAATGGTTCCAAACATCATACATTGTTAAGAACATGTGGCCATCACTGACATCAATATTATTTTGTATAGATTTTTACTGTACCTAGAAGCAGTCAGTAGGGAAGACCCTAGGGTTGGGAAATTGACACTAAAACCTAAGACTGAGATAGGTAGAGTGGCAGAGATAAGAAAGAATGGGAATAAAAACAGGAGAGGAAGGGAGGAAAGACATGAGGATAGGAGAGGAGCTACCAGAAGGGGAGGTTGCAAAACTTGGAAGGCCATGTGCATGAATGCCTGCAGCCTGGGAAATAAAATCCCAGACCTAGTGGCTTTGATGGCAGAAGCAGACCTGAACATTGTCGCTGTTACAGAGACATGGTACTTGGGGAACCATGAATGGGATATAGCCATACCAGGTTAATTTCTACTTAGAACAGACAGGGTGGGAAAAAAGATGGAGCGGTGGCTATCAACATCAGGGAGGGAATTAAAGCAACTGAAGTTCAGGGAATGCAGGAGGGAGCAGACACACTGTGGGTCACCCCGGAGACAGGAAATGGCACTGCCATTCACACAGATGTGATCTACAGACCTCCAGCACAAAGGAAGGAGATGGATGGGGTACTAGTGGAAGCCAGCCACAAAATGACAGCTAAAGGTGAAGTGCTGCTGGTGGGAGACTTCAATTTGCCTGATGTGGATTGGAGCACCCAGACTGCAGCCACAGCCAGGAGCAGAGGTAGCCTGGATGCCATGCAGGGGGTGTACCTCAAGCAGATTGTGGTGGAACCCACTAGAGAAAGAGCAATATTGGACCTGGTACTCACCAATGGGGATAGAGTTACAGATGTAATGATGGGTACCCACCTGGGGTCCATTGATCATTTTATGGTGTGAGTCAATGTGAGAACAGTGGAGGAGTCAACTACACAAAAGCAAGGGTCCTGGATTTCAGATGGGTTGACTGCAAAAATTGGGGAATGTCTCAAGGAAGCCTTGGCAGGGGAAAAGAAGAAGGGGGGGCTGTAGAAAAACAATGCACTAACCTAAAGAGAGCCATAGCAGAGGCAACAAGCCTTTGTGTTAGGCAAGTAAGCAAAACAAAGAGAAAGAAAAAACACTATGGTTCTCAAAGGACATGGCCGGGAAGGTAAGAGAGAAAAGATTAGCTTTCAGAAGGTGAAAGGAAACACAGAGGGGGGAAGACAGGGAGCTTTATCTGGAAAAGCAGAGGGAGGCAGGGAAAGCAGTTAGGAGTGCAAAGGTGCAAACTGAGGAAAAAATAGCCTAGGCAAATAAGAAAAGAGACAAGACCTTTTTCAGGTACATTAGTGATAGAAAGAAGACCAGGGGTGGGATTGTGAGGTTAAAAAGAGAGGAAGGAGAGTGTGCGCAGGGGGACCTAGAAAAAGCAACAATCTTGGACAGATATTTTTGTTCAGTATTCATGAAAGAAGGGGAAGGAGGAGGACCACTATTGGAGGATAGAAGCACCAGTGGGAGAGAGGTGGACATCAGTCCATTTACCGAGGAAAGAGTCCTAAAGCAACTCAAGAATCTGAAAAGGGGCAAGGCTATGGGGCCTGATGGGATACATCCCAGAATGTTAAAATAACTTAGAGGGGTGCTGGCAGCACCACTAACAACCCAATTCAACAAATCAATAGAGACAGGGGTGGTTTCAGGGGACTGGAGGAGGGCAAATGTAGTCCCTCTCCACAAAAGTGGGAACAGGGAGGAGGCTGGCAACTACAGGCCATTTAGTATGACCTCAGTGGTGGGGAAATTAATAGAGTCATTGCTAAAGGAAAGAACTGTGATATTTCCTGAATCCAGTGGAGCACAGGATCCAAGGCAGTATGGAGTCACAGTGGGAAGGTCTTGTCAAACAAATCTCATAGATTTCTTTGATTGAGTGACCAGGGAGGTAGATAGGGGAGGGGTGGTGGATGTGGCCTACCTAGATTTCAGCAAGGCCTCAGACACTGTCCCACATAGGAGGTTGATAAATAAGTTGGGCAGCCTGGAAGTGGGCCCTAAGGTGGTAAACTGGGTCTGAAACTGGTTTAGTGACAGGACACAGAGGGTGTTGGTAAAGGATATTCAATCCGAGGAGAGGGGATAACCAGCGGGGGTGCCACAGGGATCCATGCTGGGGCCAATCTTCTTTAATGTCTTCATAAGCGACATTGCTGAGGGGCTGGAGGGGAATGTATGCCTTTTTGCAGATAACACTAAGATCTGCAACAGGGTCGACAGTCCGGGGATGGGAAAAATGAGAAAGGACCTTAACATGCTCGAGGAGTGGGCGAGAATGTGGCAGCTAAGATTCAGTGCAAAGAAGTGCAAAATCATGCACTTGGGGCACAGAAATCCAAGGAAGGAGTACAAGATTGGGGGGAGGTACTGATGGCCACCAGTCAAGAAAGTGACCTGGGGTAATCATTTCTGATGACCTAAAGGTATCCAAACAATGAGAGAAGGCTGTGGAGGAGAGCCAGTGGGATGCTAGGGTGCATAGGGAGAGGTATCACCAGCAGAAAAAAGGAGATAGTTACGCCACTATACAGATCACTAGTGAGACCTCATCTGGAGTACTGTGTCCAGTTCTGGAGGCCTCATCTCTGGAAGGACATAGACAAAACAGAGGCAGTCCAGAGAAGGGCAACAAAAATGGTGCAAGGACTGCACCAAAAGTCATATGAAGAAAGACTAGAGGACCTCAAAATGTATTCCCTGGATAGAGAGGATAGAGAGGAGGGATATCATAGAGACATTCGGGTACATCAGGGGATCCCAATTAGACAACCACCACAAATTAAACCCAACCAAAGATTTCTCTCAGTCCATATTCCTTAATCCAAATATCAAGATGGGGGAGCACTCATTCCAAAGACCTGGTTGAAGATACCGGAAAGCTCTCAAATCTCAGATTTTTATTCCACCATTTCTATGCTTACTTCTCAAGAAATAATTCATAAATTTAGTCTCTCTTCATGGATATATTGTAAGGTATATCAGTTACGACACGTATTAACCAATTTATTTGGACAAAAGTTACAGCCTTCCAGGTTTGGGGAACTATTGCAGCACATTTCAGGCCCAGCCCACCAACCTCATGGAATTTCTATAATATATAAAATCTTGCTCACCTTTCCGGACCCTTCCTCCCCAAAAGGTTCCATAGTGTGGGATAATCTGGTACCGGACATAGACCTTGATTGGCCTTTCCTTTGGAGGGATCTTTATACCTATATTTCTCAGGACAGGTACAGGCTAGTTCAATATAAAATCCTAAACAGTATGTATTACATGCCAGTGAAGCTAGTGAAGATGGGCCATATCAGTACTTCACTATGTACAAGGTGTAACCTGGAAGTGGGTTCGTTGTTACATATTTTCTGGACATGTGTGAAAGTTGCCCCTTTGTGGACACAAATTGAGGACAATCTAGATCCACTTTTAGGTTTGCAGGGGCTAATTACTCAGGAAGTCTGTGTCATTGGGGATTTCAGGAGAATCCAGGTTAAGGAAAGAAGATATCATATGGCTCTAATATCACTAGTGGTTAAGAAATTAGTTTTAAGGCATTGGAAGGATAAAGCTGTCATTACCTATTCAGAGTGACTGCACAAATTGTCTTTTTCTCTCAGAGCATAACAGTTAATTGCTAGTGTTAAACATCAAGTTCTGGCTTATTGTAAAAAGTGGGGGAAATTGCAAGCTTTAACTATAGGTTAGTTGAATTCTTGGTTTGTTTTTGCGTGCCCCCTGACAAATTCTTAGAGTTGTCTGATATTAATTTGCAATTGGGACCAACTTACCATTAAAATAGGTTGCACGTGTGGTAATCAATGTATAAACGTACCTCGCTGGTGGGGGGATGTGTTGGGGGTTGGTATTTTAGGTAGGAGGTTTGGGGAGATTTTTTTGTTGGGTGTAGTAGGGGGATAGTAACTTTTTGATTAATCCTGCTAGCATATTATTGTAAACAGTCAAAGTCCTGTTTTTTTTCTGGTTGTATTTTGTGTTATGTATGTGTATCTTTATAAAACAAGCATTTGTCAATGCCGAATGTTGTCTTGCTGCCATTGGCAGTGCAGGAGTTAGAGAGATGCAGCATAGGAGTGGCAGTCAAGTATTGAACTGATGCCAACCCACCCCCACCCTACAGAGAGTGAGAGGCATGAGGGTGTCCTTGTGGGTGTTTGTTAGTGCAGTGCAGGAAAACATGCTGGGCAGGATGTGAAAAATGACAGCTGCACAGTTCATAAGGAAGTGTAATTAAATGGCAGTGCTGAAAATGTGGCATACAAATATACAAAAGTTGCGGAGTTGCAAGGGTGCATGGGAAATATGCAAGGCACACTTGCAGCACTGGCAGTTTGTGGGCGTCGCACCAAATTTTCAACATAGGCGCGAGCACCTCTGCTCATGTAGTTATGTCACTAATATTTCCTCAAAGTGTCCTAAGAAGTGATTTCACAGCCACCACTTTATTCTGTGCCGAAGTGCGAAACACATTTTGGCAGGATATGTGAAGTGACAGCTGTACTGTTCATCAAGAGGTGTAAAATTGGCAATGGTGAAAATCCAGAGTGAAAATATCACAAATGCACGATAGTACAAGCATGCTGCAATCTGCCAATGCACGCCAGCAACACAGTCATTTTATGGAGTATCAGCTCCAAATTTTCAACATAGGCATTCTAGGAGCTCTCCTCATGAACTGTGTCACTGTCATTTTCATAATCTGGCCCAAACACTGATTTCCCACAGCGACTGAGCAATTGTGCGCCGGAAGTGCAGAAACACATTTCGGGCAGGATGTGGGAAATGACAGCTGTACTGATCACAAGGAGGTGCACAAAAATGCCAATGCTGAAAATACGGCATTAAAATATTGCGAATGCGTGAAGTTACGAGTGTGCGTAGCAACTGCGCAACGCATGCTCGTAAAACAGGCATTTGTTGGATTTTTTCCACCAAATTTGGAACATAGGCATTTTGAGAGGCCACCTCATGAACACTGTCACTGTCATTTCATTAATGGGTCCTGAAAGGTGATTTCGTGCAGTGACTGCAAAATCACCTTCCGAGGCTGATTAACGCCATGACAGTGACAGAATTCATGAGGAGGGGCCCCAAAAACCCCATGTTGAAAATTTGGTGACAAAATTCCAAGAAATGCCTGAGATATGCAGCAAAGTTGAAAAAACCCTATTCATTGCATTATACAGCTTACCGGCATTTCCTCAGTTCGTGGTCGGCTTTGAAGAGTGCAGATGTGTTCCTGGTCCACGGAAGATTGTCGCTCCGGAGTCTGGAGGTAATTATGGGGTGGGGGTGAGGGAGGCAGGGTGCACAGTGGTGGTTGCGGGTGGCGGAGAGGGGCATGTAGACTACTAGGCACGGCTTTCGCTGCAGGTGGACAAAAAAAAGGGAAACCGCCAGGACAGTTTTTGTATTAAGGGCATTTGGCACGCTGGGGTGGCTCCAGCATGCCACCTAAGTGGGTTTTGTGGGGGGTGTCAGTAGCCGATGGGGATTGGGCACTCTCATTGGCACACAACATGGGGTAATGCCGGCAAGGGATTGGGCACCCCTGCCGCAAAAAGAAAGAGGCGCGAGCCAGGGAATTGGGCACCCCTTGGCATCTCCATTTATGGGGGATGCCGATGGAAGTGGCCCTCTGCTGGCACACAAACATGGGGATGACAGGGGATTGGGCACCCCGATGTTGAAACCGTGGAGTATGTCACCATCGACCATGATCATAATGGCGGCGATATCGGCAGCAAAGGACCGCTGCATATGATGATTGCAGCAGACCTTGCTTTGATGTGCTCACCCCATTATGAATGCATGGTGTGGCGGTGGCACGAGGCTGATTGGGGAATGAGGACGACCTACTGATGTGTGCCCTGGATTCACCCAAGAGCAGCCGCACTTCCAAGACCAAGACTGTTGTAGAAGAGATGTTGCTTACGATGCACGCAAGCCAACATAATGAATAAAGTACATTTGATTTAAAAAAAGGCTCCTTCAAAAGGGCTGGGACAGGGCAAGGGGAGGGTCAAGGGAGGGGAAGGGTGGGAGGAAGGGGCAGCTGCAGAATAAGAGGTGCTTGCTGCACATTTGAGCAGACTTAATGGATCCCAAGGCCTTTATCTGCTGGCAAATTTCATATATTCATATGTTCGTATCTCTCTCTATTAATGAACTTAATGTGGTAAATTATTGGGAAGGGCAATAACTTACATTGGTAGGGGCTTAGTCACTCCTAAATCAGCATGGTGATGCCACTGATGAAGGTGTTAGTAACATAGTGGCCAGCAAGCCCTCAATGTTGGAAGCACCAAGTTAGGTCAGCAGTTTTACTGTCGACCTCCCACACAGAGAGGGCACAATACCAATGCAGGTATTGTGCCACCCAATCCCCCCAGTGTTTTCTGTGGAGGGAAGTGCCCCCCACACACCCCAGACTTTTGCATTCTCAACTCCAGGTCGGAGTTGGTCCAGGGAGGGGGGCAGAACACTGGGGGAAAGAGAAACACGGAAACGGACCATTACAGCGACTGTCGCTGTAGTGGTCTTTTTCCGTGTTTCACCATCGGGGTGTCAGGCAAAAGGGGACCACCCTCAGTGTTTGAAAGAATATGGAGATCTTTCCTACTTCAAGGGGAGGGGAGTCAATGGCCACCAATGTCTATGTTACCTAAGTTAAAATGAGAGGGGGAGATACCATGGGGTTACCCACAGTGTTAAGGCTGTGAGACTGTTGCAGAAAAAGCTCAGCAGTCAGGCAAAGTCCTCTTTACCAGAACCTAAATACACAGTCTATGCCAGGGAATGTAAGTGTGGCTCAAAACATACACCTTGATCTCCCACATGGAAGTGAAATACGCTACCCACAGTACCCCTGGACCAAGCTTCTTCCCCCCCATTTGAACTGCACTGCCCCCATACCAGTTTGAAATATTATTTCCATTTTAACTTTTAAATACGCTATTAAACTTTGGGTCCACAAGGGCAAATTAGCTTTGTTATGTTAATACAAGCTTGGATGGTGATTGATGGCTTCCCCTCAAAACACAGCCAAGAAATTACAGTTGGGCAGGACATCCTTGTGGATACCCATGATTGTGAAGAGTGCCCATCTAGCTTTGTAGGGAACAGCCATGAGGTATGATGTTCATAGAAACTGTAACATAGAAACATAGAAATTGTCAGCAGATAAGGACTGCTAGGCCCATCTAGTCAGCCCATAGGCCCTATACACTGTATGTGGCCACTACAGGGTCCAAGTTCTGCAGCAGTGTCAGGAGTGACAGTTAGGCAGTTCTGATTCTGTGGTGTGAGTCTCTGGGTTCTGGAGTGGTAGCTGGAGCATAATCCGTGGTGTGCTGGGCATTATTACACAAGAAAGTGGCAGTGAGGCCAGGTGGAGATGGTGCTTGCAGGAAGCAGTGCAGCTGAAAGGGGATCCACAAAATGTGAATAAGTAGTACAGGCTAGAGAGGGATCACAACCAGACTGGCAGTCCAAGAAGTGATGCATTCCACTGGCTGGAGATTATGCACCCCACCTTGCCCAAGCACAGTTTTGTTGAACTTTAAGCTCTGGTAGTGGCAAGTGGCATGTGTCTGGCAGTGGGAGCCAGAGAGAGATACATATCAATGTGCACCATTGCAGTGTCAGGTGTCAGTGGAGCGATGTGGGATAGCAGGCAAAAAGTACCCCCTGACATGTCCAGTGATAAAGTAGTGGCTATGCTGGAGCACCAGCATTGTGAGCATATGATGGCGAACCTGAAATTTGGCCACACTCGGACTTCCTTTGACTGTAGCAAGGAGCATGAGATCCAAACTGGAAGAACCACAATGCATGCACAAGGAGGTGGATAGGCAACAGTGACAGCCCCCTGAGAAGCCATTGCCACAGAGTGAAGGTTCTGGCAGGGACATAAGGGTGCAGTAAGTCAGGTGGTAGTAGTGTCAATCTGACAGGAGGTAGCGCTGCTGCTGAAGAACCACCAACAGGTGCCATAGATGAGAGCAGAGCCACAGACCAAGGGCCACCACAAGAAGCACCAACAATAATGGCAGCAGTATTGGCCTGGTAAAGGCACATGATCAGCCAGTCGGCTACTGCTGGGGCTAGAGTACTGTGTTTCAGTTAACACCTTACTGTGTGGTAGATCAGTTCAGGGGTAAAGACAGTGACCAGTTGATCCCACACTGGGTACTGAGGTTCAAGCACTTTTGTATTAGCTACAGATATTAATTTGTTTATGCAGCCAGATTTCTACTGACATTCCACAGACTATTCAACATTCAGTGATGTTCTTTTAAAGGTGACTAAGAGTTTTGACATTTGGCTAAAAAGTGCAAGTGAAAAGCAAAAATGCTGTGAAGTGTTAGGACTTCCACCCTGAACTCTAGGTTGACCTGCTTCACTTACAGACAGCTGGGCAGCAAACAAAGTGAGTCATCCAGAGAATTCCAGTGAGACAAGATAAATAGGGCAGAGTTCTGGGAAAGAGGAGCAGCAAAAAAAAAAAAAAATCAGCCTCCTAATCAGCAGCATGGACATGTTCATACACTGTAACAGGAAACTGAACAACTACAAAATCCAACAGAAAACAAAAGTAAGACAAGATTAAGAGTGTATGAGATGTTACAGCTTTGTGTATGTTTCACATACAGTATGATAGTTGCTTACAGCCAAATCAGTGTTTACCTTTGCTGGGTGGCAAGAATGCAGTCCTAGGCAGAAACAGACAGAGTGTATAATGCTACTACTGTCCAGCTAAAATCCCATTTCAGTTACTCTAGTCAGATACAGAGGCAATTCATAAATGTGTAAGGCATTCGATACTGTGAACCACCAGACCCTGCTTGATAACTTACTGGCCATTGGATTATTCAATGATGCAGTAAAATGGGTCCTGAGCTACTTGTCCTCAAGAACTCAGTGTGTGAGAATAAGCAGAGTCACATTCAACCCTAGGGACATAACTCTGGGGGTTCCCCAAGGGTCGATTCTCGGCCCTTCACTGTTCAGTTTAGCTATAAACTCATTACCCATTGCTAAAATGCTACTGTAGGCCGATGGAGTTATCACCGTTTCAGGTAGCCAGCAGTCCGAAGTAACAAAGGACCTACAAGATGGTTTTAAAAACCTTGAAAACTCATTTTCCAAACACAAACTCCTCAATTATAAAAAAAAGAAAAACTATGAACTTCTCATTGCCAATTAACAAGAAAAAGTCTGGTCCCCTGATCATCCACACCAAAAAAGGTGACACTCTAGAACAAGTTAGTTCTTTCAAATGCCTGGCATTCAGCTAGATGAGACACTATCCTTCTTATCCCACATTGATCATATATTCAAAACGGTGAACATCAAGCTTGGACTCCTTTACCACAACAGGCAGGCAATGACCCCTGAGGTCCTGAGCCTGGTGACTAGGAACTCGGTGCTATCCTCCATCGATTATGGCCTGATTATATACAGTGCTGGGAGTGACACAGCCTTAAAAAGAGTCACTGTGCTCCTTAACAAAGCTTGCAAACTCATCCTGGGAGGACATCACCTTATGCACACCTGTAGGCTATACTCCAAAACAGGATGGCTCCCTCTGCACCTAAGAGTAAAATATCAGGCTTGCCTAATTGGGAAAAAAGCTCTACTGGGTCTCACCCCTGTCTTCATGGCTGGTATATTCCAATGTGTTCTCTCCACCAAATCAACTAGAAGTGCTGCTAAGGGTGTTCTCCATGTCCCCTTCAGGCGTACCTCTTTTGCCCAGTGCACCCTTTCCTGCTGAGGGCTGCAGTGGCTGAATGAACTCCTGATCTCTCTTATAGAAAGTGATAAAATAGGCCATTTCAAAAAGTATCTTCACTTCCTCCTGTCTAAGGCAAACCACTGTGGCTGCCTAACCTAGACCAGACAAGGTGTCCTCTACCTATCCACTGACCAAAACACCCAGGGTTACCACCTGTCCCAATGTTCGCAGGACAGTCCTGATTTGGGCAGCTGTGTCCTGCAAAAAAATATAAAAAATACTACATGTCCTGACATTGCAGTAGAAAAAAATATTTTCTGATTTTCTTCTAAATGTTGCAGAACACTATAATACCTTAACTAAAATATCTTAAAAGGGTAAGACACACTAGAAATAACTAAAAACTACAACACTTACTCTTAAGTCTGATTATTTAGAGAAAACAAGTCAGTTGCATTGGTCTAGGTTACATATTGTCCTGCACAAAATCATGTTTCAGCAAGAAATGTCCCACTTTGGGCTTCTTAAAAGGTGGTAACCCTAAAAACACCCACCCTACAAGTCTCCTTCCCTCCCCTCTCCTCAGACCCCTTTTTTCACCTCTGACAAAGTCTAATTAGACTGATTTTTCTTTTTTTATCTCTTACTGCACTGCACTTAGTAAAATAACTCTCCACCCCCCTCTCCCCTTCCCCTTTCTCTCGGACAAAGTCCAAGTGGACTGATATTATCTCTTATTTGCACTGCACTTTGTAACAAATTGCTCATGTTGTAATATACTTTGTGTAAAGTTTCTACTTACTGTTTGTACTGTTTCTACTTACTATTTCTTGTGCCACAATTACTATACCAACACTTTGTACTACTGTGTTAAGAATGTTATGTCTTGTGAACCTTCCAGTGTCATGGGTCTTGTACTGCGTTACAACTGACTTGGAACCTTCGTAAAATAGCCACATGGCTAAAAGGTATTAATCTGAAACTGAAATAAATAAATACATAAATAAATAAATAAATATATGTGACCTTTTAAAGTTTATTAGGCATGGAGAAAGGTGCCATGGAACCCACATGGTGATTGGCAAGTGCCATTGGACACTAGGGCATGCTCGTGGTAGTGTGAGGAGAGTTAGACAGATGCCACTGGATGGTTCCAGCATTACACAGTGATGCAAATTGTGATGAACGGCACTGCAGTGACAGCACAATGTTTACAGTCAGCATTGTGCCATCCAGGAAAGCAAGTGAGCCTCCCACACCCCCCGTACTATAGAACACTAACTCTGAGTTGGAGTAGATTCAGGAAGGGGGGTGATATCCTCAGAGACTGCAGTGTCAGGAATATCAGGGACCATTGCAGTGAACTGCTGATTTTGTCACTGTAATGGTCTTCGTGGTATTCTCATTGCTGTTCAAATGTGATACACCTACTGAACACCAGACAGTGTTTGGCACATGGTGGAAGAGGTGCTACTGATACCAGGGAATGCTTCATTGGGAAAGAAGAAGGGTGCCATATAGATTGTTTGGCATAGAGATGGAGGTTGGTGCCACTGAACACCTGGGAATGCTGGGCACAATATAGGGAAAGGCAAATGGATGCCACTATACTCTAGAGAGTACTTGGCATGAGGTTGGAAGGGAGTGCCACTAGAAACCAAGGAGTGCTCGATATAGGATGAGTAGACAGAGAGTGCCACTGGACAGCAGGGAGAGCCTGTTACAGGCTGGATAGGTGGGGCAGTCGTCATGCTTAAGGAAATGGTCTGTAGAGAGAACCTGAGGGGCGAGGGATCCCCCAAGGTGCAAATTAATGAAGGAAGCAGGGTGGTAGAGACAAAGGGGGAAGAGACGGGAGCATTCAAAACAAAGGGGGAAGGAGGGAAGGCAAAAAGGTAAAAAGGAGGGCAACAAGCAGAGTGGAAACAAAATCTGGAAGGCCATGTGTGTGAGTGCTAAAAGTCTAGGAAATAAGATTCAGGACCTACAGGCCATCATGGTAGAGACCATTCTGGATACTGCGGCCATTACTGAGTCAAGGTACAATGAAAACTATGACTGGGACATGGCCATATCAGGCAATACTCTGTTCAGTTTCAACAGATAGCACCATGAACCTCAGTACCGGGTTGGTGCAAACACTGGGGCAGTGAACCCAATACATCTTCAAGTTAGTCCAACTTGTATGCACTCATAGGTAAAGAAAACAGCAGGATGACTGGAGGCTGCTAAAATTACTGTATATTTGTGCTAACCTCGTTGCTTCAAAGAGATAAGCAGATCATTTCAAAGTGCTCCCATTAGCAAGTAGCCCCTACAGCAGCACTTTGACTCTTGTTGTGAGTTTTCATCAGGGGGACAAAGACTTGTAGCTAGAGTAGAAATGCTATGGTAAGGGCTACTTGCAAATGGGAGCTCATTTACAGCAATCTTGATGTTTTGCACCTTGAAAGAACTTTGCAATGATCTACTTATCTGTTTGAAGCAAGCACATTTACTGCTAATAAATTACAACAGTTATAGCAGACTCCATTATCCTGCAGATTTCTTTACCTACGAGTGCATACATATTGTATTATACTGCATTCAGGAAGATCAGGGTGGGGAGGGAGGAAAGGAGGGGGTGTGACGCTTTATGTGAGGGAAAGCATAAAAGCAATGGAGATAAAAGGAATACAGGGGGAGGCAGAGGTACTGTGGGTCACCCGCGTGATGAGGAATGGAGCCACTATTCACACTGGAGTGATCTACAGACCTCTAGCACTTGGGGAGGAATTAGATAAGGTACTGGTGGAAACTACTGACAAGATGGCAGAAAAAGAGGAGGTGCTACTGGTGGGGCACTTCAACCTGTCAGATATAGATTGGAGCCTCTCAGTAGCTTCAACTACAAGCAGTGACATCCTGGACTCTGCAGGAGATGTTCCTCAGGCAGCTAGTCAGCAAAACCACTTGTGATGGGGCAATTCTTGACCTGCTACTCACTAATAGGGACAGTGTTGCAGATGCCAAGGTGGGAGGCCACATGGAGACCAGTGATCACTGTACAGTGTGGTTCAGTATAAGGACAGCTGCGAAATCGATCCACACAAGGGCAAAGGTCTTGGACTTCAGGAGGGCAGATTTTATAAAGATGAGTGAATGCCTCAAGGATGTCCTGTTAGAGGGATGGCCTGGGTGGGTTGTAGGAACAGTGGGAAAAGCTAAAAGGGAACATACTAAAAATAACAAACCTCTGCCAAACAAGTGAGCAAAAGCAAGAGAAAAAAAAACAGCTATGGTTCTCAGAAAAGGTGGCTGAAAAGGTAAAGGCTAAAAGGGTAGCATTCAGAAGGTATAATAAGATGCAGTGAGAGGAGGATAGGGAGGTCTATCAGGTGAAACAGAAGGAAGCATGGAAAGTAATAAGGAGCACAAAGGCACAAACTGAAGAAAGAATAGCCCAGGAGGTAACAAAAGTGGGCAAAACATTTTTTAGGTATGCAAGAGAAAAGAGGAAGTCCAGGGGTGGGATTGTAAGGTTAAAAGGGAAGGGAGAGGACTGTGCAAAGAGGGACCAGGAAAAGGCAGGCATCCTGAGCAAATACTTCTGTTCAGTTTTCACAGAGGAAAGAGAAGGGGAGGGGCCACAAAAAAAAAAAACTTTGGAGGGAGGGAGTTAGACACTAGATCATTTTCAGAGAAGAGAATTTTGAAGGGAATCACTAATCTGAAGGGCACTAGGACAAGACAATGAATACCAGAACATTGCAGTCAAGAACTGTTAAACCAAAATGGTGCAAGCAATTACAGTGCCCTACCAAAAGAGTGACCTCCAAAAACAGACCCAATGGTAGCAGTCCACAGACACACCAACCGCTACCATGGCTAAACAGAAATAACATGTAGACTAAGATTTTGCTCTGCCCCCCGCACCCCCAACTAAATATAATCACCTCCAGGGGAGAGGCAACTCGGGGAAGAGAAACCTTGAGGAGGGACGGGGAACCGTGTATCCACATAGGTCAGGGGGAGGGAGAAACAAAAAAACAAAAGAGTCCCAGGAGAAAAAAAAACACAAGTGCAAGTTCTGGGACTGGGATTCAAACCCCAATCCACCACCATTTTGCCACGCTCCACTGCCTGTGGCACTATCCTTTGCACCACAGCAGCTGCTCAGCAGCATGCCCCCTGACAGACCCTGTATTCTCTTCCTTCCCATGGCAAACAACTATAGGGATAGGGATAGCATTAATCCTACCAGTGCTATACTACCCCTGTAGCAGTTTTGTCTTTTGCTATTTTGACAGTGCAATTTTGATGGTGCTATTCTCTACTTTCTGAATTTTAACCTGGTATGATCTGAAGGTGGACAAAGCAATCAGGCCAGACAGAGTGCATACAGGTATTCAGGGAGCTCAAGGAGATACTGGCTGCACCTCTGATTGTCCAATTTAACAGCTCACTGGGCACAGGAGTGTTGCCGGGGAACTAGAGGAGGGCAAATGTAGTCCCACTTTACAAAAGTATTAGCAGGGAGGAGGCTGACAACTATAGGCCAATCAGACTGACATCAGTGGTGGGAAATTTTATGGAATCACTGCAGAAGGAAAGAATTGTGGAATACCTTAAATCCAGTGGGTTACAAAACCTGAAGCAGCATGGGTTCACCGGGGGCCGGGTGGAGGTCATATCAAATGAATCTGACTAATAGAGTTCTTTGACTGGGTGACAAAGAAATTAAATCAGTGTGGAGTGGTAGATGTGGCCTACTTAGATTTCAGTAAGGCTTTTGACACTGTTCCGCACTAGAGATTAGTTAGCAAGCTGGTAGCTTAGGATGGGTCCAAAGGTGGTAAACTAAATATGAAACTGCTTATGAGATAGGTGACAGACGGTGGTTGTAAACAGAGCTCAGTCCAAGGAAGGGAGGTCGACCAGCAGTATGCCTCAGGGATCAGTGCTGGGACCAGTCCTCTTTAATGTCTTTATAGGTGACATTGCAGATGACCTTGAAGGGAAGGTCTGCCTCTTTGTAGATGACACCAAAATCTGCAATAGGGAGGATACTCTGGGGAAGGATAGGATGAGCAGTGCATGAGAAAACTAGAAGAGTTGTCAAGGGTATGGCAGCTGGTTTCAATGCAAAAAAGTGCAGAATAATGCACTTAGTGCATCGAAACCCAGAGGCGGCATGGTACTGATGACTACCAAGCAGAAAAGTAACCAGGGGGGTAATCTTATCTGATTGACTAAAGGTGGCAACCCAATGCAACAAGGCAGTTGGAAGGACTAGTGGGATGCTGGGGTGAAGGAGGAAGGGTATCTCCAGCAGGAAGAGGCAGGTGGTGTTGCCTCTGTATAGATCACTGGTATGACCCCACCTAGAGTATTGTGTCCAGTTCTGGAGATCACCTCTCCATAAGACAAAGAAAGAGTGGAGGTGGTGCAGAGAAAGGCAAGTGAAATGGTGTGAGGTCTGCATGAAAAACCCTTCAAGGAGATTAAAGGACCTCAATATGTACACCCTGGAAGAGAGAAGAGAGAGGTGGAATAAGATAGGGACCTTTAAATACCTCAAAAGTTCAAAAGGTATATAAGTTACTGGAGGGAAGTGTTTTTCAGAAATAAAGGTGCTCAAGAACAGGGGGACATGCTATTACCTGGAGGGGGTAGATGTCCAGAGTGGGGCTGCTGTGTGTGGTGATGGCCATTCCAAAACAGGTGCTCTGTTTTGCTTTTCCCACAATCATGTTCAAAGCATAGTAACAAATTATCATCACTAATCATAATCATCTGTGAATACATAGCAGGACCAGTAATTGGTAGCAGATGGTTCTCAGCCACATCTGGCACTGTCCCTCATAACAGCTGATGTTTTCATGACTGAATGGAGAGGACTATACAGGGCAAACATGGTGTCAAACATTAGTGTTACAGATTTCTTCATGAAATGCTTGTCACACTAAGCCCCTAGTTAATAAAAGTTTCTTGACTGGAGTTCTGTGATGCATCCCTGGTTTTGATCCTATTGTCCATGTCTTTTTAAGCATGATACTTGATTTAAGAGGTTGGGAATTAAAAGGTACCATTTTAGTAACAAAAGAGATCTTACCACCCTCTAACCGATGAGCAAGCTACCCCATCCCAAAATTATTTACCAGCAGTGTACAGTACCTATTACATTATCATCTCCCCCTCATATGCAGAGAATGCCCTTATCAATTGTGCTCCAAGCTCTCCTACACTTAGATCAAACCCCCCACACCCTCGCCCACACTTGCAATTTATTTATTTATTAGAGAGTTTCACCAGGAAAGACATACTGAGCTTTGAATTAGCTCATTTCCTGATGTGTTCTGGGGGAAGGGTAAAGGGGACTGATACAAGAATGACAGTGTATATACAGTACAATACAATGAACAGTAGTTTTGCTTGTTACAATAAACAGTTATTTATAGCATTTACAATCATATACAGGTAAGGTACAAGGTAATAGTGCAGCTGAGTCCTTGTGGGCAGTGGAAGTAGAGGCCCAATGCAGGGCGATTGATAAGAGGATTTGAACAGGTGCCAGATGAGGAGGGGTGGAATGGGGCAGATGAGGGAGGGACACATGGGAGTGGTACAGAGGAGAGGAGATAAGGGAGGGAGTAGTGAGGGAGAGGGGCAGAGGGGGAGAGGAGGCAGAGGAAATGATTGGGGCAGGTAAGGGGCAAATGGTGGGAGGGAAGCAAGGAGGAGATAGGAAGGGAGAGGAGATGAGGAGGGAAATGAGGGGGGACAGAGAGGACAAGTGAGGAAAAAAGGGGGGAAGGGGGAAGGAGAGGAGAGTGTGAGGAGGATAAGAAGGACAGGAGAAGGTGGGGGGCTGTGAGGGGGAAGGAACTGAGTGAAACAAATGAGCCTGTTAACTAGGAAGTGTCACAACAGTGGGTGGTGTGGGTGCAGACTTGTGAGTTTAGTGAGTGTCTGGAGGAAGAAGAGTGCATGGAAAGGGGAAGAGATTTCCAAAGTTTAGGAAAACAGAACAAAAAGGCAGCTTGACCAGCAAGGGCTTTATGATAAGGGAGTAGGAGGGAGCGATGGCCAGGACTGCAGAGGGATTGGGTGAGGTAGGTGAGAGAAGAGAGTTCAGATAGGGAGGGAGGGAGGGAGGACAGCCAGAACTTGGAGTGATGGTGGCACAGTGGGTTTAGATAGCGATCCTCTAGGGAAGGAAGGGAGGGAGAGAGCAGAGTAAAGAGAATAATGGTGGGTGTGGGGAGAACAGTTCAGTGTGAAATGGCAGAAGCAGTGGAAGAGGTGGTCCAGTCTGGCCAGAGTGGACCTTGGGACAGCACCATAGACTATGTTGCCATAATCAAAGATGGGGAGAATCATCTTTGTAAGGATGTCACGGTGAGCTGGAAGAGAAATGCAGCTTTTGTTCCTGTAGAGGGCACCAAGCTTGGGCTGGAGTTTATTGTATATGGCATCTATGTGCTGAGAGAAGTAAAGGTTATGGTCAAGCCAGATACCGATGTACTTAAATGAGGGTATATCATCAACTGTGACCCCATCTAGGTTGTGGAAGGAGGGGAGGGATGGGAGATTATAAATCCTTGTTCTGATGCCAAAACACAGGCCATTCTCCTAGACATGCCCAAGTTGTGGTCATCAATTATTCAGTAGTACAAGGCCATGTTTGCAATCTTGAGTCGCCCCAAACACAAAAAAATGCCCTGGTTATAAACTGTGCTCTTGACATCCTGCACACACTATTGTTGCATGCCCTTCCCCTTCCCAAGATTTATTAGCCTTGCCCAAGCTGCCCTACCAATCGCTCTGTAAGCACATCCAGCATGGCCCCAATTTATGATCCTCTGCCGCCCTATAAAACCACCACTCCTAACACTGTTAATCAGGCACATGGGTACCAGCTGGCCTGCTGTTCAAAAGGCTTCATGGGTAAAATTAATTAACATGGCAGGGCTGTTCTTTCAGTGGTCATCCATGCAGCATGTTCTCATTACTTCCAGTTATCTGTAAAGTGGGAGGAAGTCAGACTTACATGTTGTGTTTTTTCCTCCCAGGCTGCATTAATAGTTGAAAGTTGAAGTGTGCTACGGCTGCTGAAAAAACAGTTCAGCTACACTGAGTTCTTTAACCATCTTTTTACAGACCAGGTGCTTTCACATTGTTGAGAATGGTGGCTAATATGGGAAGGGGATCGCAGTTGAGGCTGTGCACTGTACTGAGTAGAGAACATGTGAAGGTGATCACAATTGGGGCCTCCACAGTGGGAGGAATCACAAACAGAGCTATGCACTAACTGTACTTACAGGACATGCGTGGGGGGTCACAATCAGGGCGTTTTATGGGAAGGAGTTGCAATCATTGCCAAGCAAGAACATGCAGCATGTAAGATTGCTACTCTGAGAGCCATACAGGTTGGGACAAGAATTAAACATAAAAAAGGATTCAGTCTAAATCCCTTCAAGAGGTATGAAAATCTCTAAAGTTTGCAGCAAGGGGTGTTTATGACATTGGGGTCAAATCTGAGAGGTATGTCTGAAATGCTTCATTACCAAGCATAACAAATGCAAGTCTATGGAAACAGTTTCCCAGTAGACTGTTCCATTTCCCTGTAAAATACAGAAATCTCTGTAGATCTGGGAGTAATAATGTCCCAGCGACTTGACCTGTTTGCTAATAGCTACAGAACCTAATTTCAACCCTGGGCCAAACCATGCATGGATTTTGACTAGCTGTACAAAGTCAATTGGTGGTGAGGTCATCGTGACTCTTTTGTGCGGACTTCATCAATCGCATGATAACAACTTGAGGCAAGCCATGCTGCCACTTAACATTTCAGGGGTTGGGGACCTCTCCCTTTTATGTTAATGGGATAGGAGAGTGGGGGTGGAAAGTGGCAAACCTGGGGAGAAAAAAAAAACACTAACAAAAAAAATAATGACAGTGGCATTGTTACTGTTATTTAAAATACAATAAAAGATAGTAGTGAAATTACCATTTTATATTGTATTCTAGTTGGAGAGGGATAAAAAAGTTATTTTTTTTAAATGAGGCAGAATAGCAATAATATGTTGATGAATGCACTATCCTCAGCAACAATCTAATTTCAATATATGACAAACTGAATGCAAGAAAGCTTGTCATTCATCAAGACCACCTTCCCCCACTTTTTCAGTGGTAATACATTGCAATAATTGTTACCTGTAAATACATTTGTTGCAGAAATACAGTAATTGGCCATCAGCCTGAATGCTATTGTTCTCCTTGATTGTCCCACAATAACATCAGTTATCGAATGACACCCATTATTGTCTCCCACTGCCAAGTGTCACAACATTCCATGATTTTTAAAATTACTGCCACCTTCAGGTATCTCACTCAACCCTATCATTTTTAAAATGATGCCCCCTTTGTGGAGCTCATCCTCCCTGTCATTGCATATGGTGGTCAGCCGAGGTGGTGAGTAGAGGGCTGTGCCCGCCAATGTATGAGCTCCCTGCAGCACCAAAGACTATGGAAAGGGGGGTTGCAGGTTGGTGTACTCAAAGGTGTGGGCAGTGCGGGGGGGGGGCACTAGACACCAGGGAGTTAAACAGCAGCAAGTGATCAGAGGGTGGGGGGGTTCCACTAGACATCAGCAAAACATTTATTTAATAGGGGCCCAGTGATCGGAGTCTAGGGGAGGTGCCACTAGATACCAAGGAAATATTACATAAATATGGAGCCAGAAGGGAGGGTGAGGTGTTCCAGTAGACATCAGGGAAGGAAACATTAAATTAATTTGGGGCCAGTGTTAAACAATTCCCCTGTTTCTCCTTATCACCGGTCTCAACCACTGACACCCTAAAAGCTGTTCTAGCCCTTAACCCCAATAAGGGCAAAAGCCTGGATGGGCTGGACCCTAACTTTCTGCACCTATCCACCCATGTCATTGCTATCCCACTCACCTACCTTCTGAATCTATCCTTTTCACTGGCCACAGTCCCTGATGCCTGGAAACTTGCTACTGTTGTCCCTCTTCCCAGGGGTGGCGATTCTTCAAACCCAGGTAACTACCGCCCAATATTCTTAATCCCAATTCTTGCAAAACTCCAAGAACACCTGGTACTGGCTCAACTTTCTCCATTCCTTGACTTTCTTTTTCTTTCTTTCTTTCTTTCTTTCTTTCCTTCTTTCTTTCTTTCTTTCTTTCTTTCTTTCTTTATTTTTTGTTGACCAGGTAAGTGCACTAGACAAATCCTGCCTATTTTCTGGCACAACCTGGGGGAGGGGGATACAGATGAATGCCAACTGACCTTGAACCAGATGAAGTTATGATGCTCCTAAACTCTTCCTCCTTCTTCACCAATCCCAGTCTGGTTTCCACAAGGCATACTCTACCGTGACCTCCCTGCTCTGGCTCATTAACTCCATTCTCTCCGGCACTGATCAGGGTCGTATCACCTCTGCCATCTTTGTCGATTTGTTTAAAGCCTTCGACACTGTGGCTCACACTCTACTCCTCACCAAGCTTGCTGTAGCCGGTCTCTCTGATTCCACCATTAGCTTGTTCCATTCGTATCTTATAGGTAGATCACAATCAGTTAGGCTAGGCAACTCCATCCCCCCTCTCCATCAACACTGGTGTCCCTTAAGGTTCGGTACTTGCACCAATACTCTTCTCGATATTTCGAAATGACGTACCCTCTGCCTGCTCAACAGCAGATATCTACATGTATGTGAATGATAGTGTTTTGTATACCTCCAGTACCTCCCCCTCAGATGTGGCATCCAGGCTTCAGCTGGCTTTTGATAATGTCCAACACTGGTTTCATTCAAAGCAACTGTTTCTCAATACCAACAAAACAGTCTCTATGACTTTTGGCATGAGACAAAGACTCACCAGGCTTACATCCGTTTCCACTTTTCACACCCTTGATGGGTCCCTATTAGAGGATGTCTCATCCTTTAAATACCTAGGGCTGTGGCTTGATAGGAACCTTAACTTCTCTGTCCATGTGGATGCTTTACATAAAAATCGTCATCCCAAACTATGTGCTCTGTATAGACACCATGGCTGCACCCCTACCCCCAGGCCCATCAGGAAATAGTCCAGAAGATGATCCTTTCAATATTTGACTTTGGAGACATAGTTTACAGTGTCATCCATAAGGCCACCCTCACCAGACTGGACACCCTCTTTAATTCCTTCTGCCGCTTTGCCCTAAACTGTCTACCACATACACACCACTGCAACCTCTATGCCACCCTTTCCTTCCCACCTCTTGCATCTAGATGCCTTGCCCATTGTGCTTTACTAGTTGGGAAGTTCTGGTTTGTATCCCTCCCATCCTACTTAAATGCAATCCTTTCCACCCTTCCTATTCCACTTACTCCATCTGCAACTCCCCTTTTAGAACCTTAGCCCTCCTTACCCAAACCACCACTTCAGATCGGGCTGCCTTATCCTACCATTTCCCTAATCTTTGAAACTCCTTAGATATCTGCACTGCCCCATCCTCTAGTTCATTGTCTTGTCTTTTCCATAACTTTACTTCCCCTTCCTGCAACTTCTCCTGAATGCTACCCCTTACTGCAACTGCTCCTGACCCCCCACCCCTTCAACACATCATCTCTTTTTCTATAACTTTTGTCCTGTTTCTCATCCCTTCTGTCACCCGTTTCCACCTTCTGGCAAGTAAATAGCCTATTGTGCTTACAGCAGATGGTATTTCTTACCTTTCCCCTACTATCCCCTCTTTTTCCTAATCTTTGGAACTCCCTCCTCTTAGATATCCGCTCTTTCTAAATTTGTCCCTAAATTTTGATTATTATGTTGTATGTTTGTATCTATGTGTATGTATGTATGAGTATATATGTGTTTGTGTGTGGTATTATGTGTGTGTATGTATGTATGTATGTGTATATATGTTTATATGTGTATATATATATATATATATATATATATATATATATATATATATATATATATATTAGAGGTAAAAACTCCATTTAATGCATTAGTTAGGGTTGTTCCACAGTGACAAAGTGAGGAAATTCGCTGTTAGGGTTGAAAACCCTAACTCCGAATTCACCCCCCCCAGCACCACACACACACACACACACACACACAGACACACGCACACACACACACATGCAAGTATGGGGGAGGACGAAGTCAACACAACCAATGACAGACATCCAGCAGCAGGTGACAGAAATAACAAACAATCGTCTAAATGTACTAAGAGACATCCCCACCCACCTGACTAGGTACTGCATGCTCAGTGGAGATCAACAGCAAAACTGAGGCCATGTACACCAAACGTACACATCCCTGATTGCAGCTGCACACAACGTACCACACTTAGTAGTTGCATGGCCTTACCTACCGATGCCCCACACCAGACCACACCACATGTGGTGAGCCACCTGAGCAATAGAGTTGAGCAAAACCAAGGAGTTGTACAGGTATAATATCTCTGATTATAACAAGGGTTTGAGAAATTCAGCTTTCTAATTGACTGTAAACATTGTAACAGCCTTATGTTTAGTTTTTATTAAGATACATGTAGAGCCTAACCGTATGATGAACATGGTTTAATGTTGTTTAAAAAAACAGTTTTAGTATGATAGCAATAAGCCACTCCCAGGTATTATGTTAATGGTCAGTTTATCACTGTCTAGCAACATGTGGCACTCGGCTACACCTCATTCAACATTAAACCCCTACAGGGTGATTAACAGACCATTTATCATAACTGTTGGTCATGCCTTATTGCTTAATTGTCTTTATGAGTAGATACTCTCCCTCTGCTAGGCACTGCAGCAGCTTTGCAACACAGTGTCCCACCCAGTTACACCATACACTGTCTAGTTACTGGAGAATGGCTGTGAATATGAACTCATGAAGATGAACAGTGTAACTTGATCATCACAGTCATTGAAACCTTAGTGTGATTATAAGTGACAGAGTCAGAGATAGAGAATAACCCCTGCTGTCCTAGTACACTTACCCCATTGTGAGTTAAATCAATACTAAAAGACATTCTGTTTATATCTACACTATACCTACTTGATTCCTGTTGTACCACAATTAACATAGTTATCACTTTGATAGCATCAGTGACAGAAGTGTGGCAAACCCAAGCACTAGGCATACAGCCTGAGTATGAAACAACTGTTAAAAAAATTACATTGTGTCCATAAGTGGCATAGATCACTCATTGCAACAATAGTAAATGTATCACTATTTGAATAAGCTAGTCATCACAGATGCAATGAGATTGTCTTTCTCAGGTACAACATACTCAGTAAGTGCCTACAGGAAAATCTATCCTATAGACATCTCTGATACAGGTACGTCATTGTTGGCTCAGTAGTGCTATGATATTTAGAAGTTGCTTAGCCTGATCCATGTAATTACATTGTTTCTTACAAAGAATACTTACTGCATCTTTAGTATTGAAACACACTGTATGTACATCAGCAGTACACCTTCATCAGTAAGAATGCATCTGATACTGGCAGTACGAATTTCACAGCGTTGAACAGGCAATGCTTTTCCATATGTTTACATTAGCCTCTCTATCTTGAGTAAACAGTTGCAATAAATGTACTACTACTATGTAAATCACATACTAAATGTAACACTACTTTTATCTTGAGCATGCTAGTGTCTTGTAGCTAATTTATGTACTTTTCTTAATTAATGTATACTCACTAGTGTTAAAACCTTTCTACAACTGTCATCATGCACCTTCAGCATTTATATTGACTAACGGCACAGTACCAGTTGTGGTGTGGTGTGGGGCATCAGTAGGTAAGGCCATGCAACTACTAAGTGTGGTACGTTGTGTGCAGCTGCAATCAGGGATGTGTACATTTGGTGTACATGGCCTCAGTTTTGTTTTTGATCTCCACTGAGCATGCAGTACCTAGTCAGGTGGGTGGGGATGTCTCATAGTACATTTAGACAATTGTTTGCTATTGCTGTCACCTGCTGCTGGATGTTTGTCATTGGTTGTGTTGACTTGGTCCTCCCCCATACTTGCATATGTGTGTGTGTGTGTCTGTGTGTGTGTGTGTGGTGCTGGGGGGGTGAATTCGGAGTTAGGGTTTTCAACCCTAACAGCGAATTTCCTCACTTTTGTCGCTGTGGAACAACCCTAACTAATGCATTAAACTGAGTTTTTTGCCTCTAATTTCCCTTCTTTTTGAGAATGATAATGAGAAATAGTAAATGCAATGCAACTGTGGGAGAGTGGGGCCCTCTGGACGCCTCCATCCGCGTAATGCAGTGGCGGGGCGTAGGGCCCTTTGGGCCCCACGCCCCGCCCACATGATGTCTTGTGGCATAGTAACAGGAACAGCAATGCAAACAGAAGCACTAACAGTGGCGCACTTAGTAGCATAGCTAAATGAGAACAGAAAAGATGCTTTGCAGTTGCGTGAAGCGGGGAGCGGTCTGCCACGTGATGTGTTGTCACATAATAACATGGTGCCTGCAAATGGAAATGTCAATGGGCATGGTGACGCAAAGTGAAACAGAAAGAGAAACAGTACTGTAGACACAAATGGCAAAAAATAACAGAAATGCAAGCGCAAATGAAAAAGCAAAGGATAACGCACATGGTGGCGTAGACGTCAACGGTAAGTGAAACGGGCATGGAACCGCAAGCAGAAAGGGCAACGGTAACAGTAATGTAAGCGCACAGGCTGGTTTTCCCCAAAAGCTGAATAGAGAAAGACAGTGAGTACAAAGAATGTATGCATAATAATGGGTATCGGAGCAGAAAATGAGGACTTGGAATACTAAACAGGTTATATCTCAGGAACCGTACGACGTAGGAAAAAAATTTAAAAGTCATATGATTTATGACTGTCCTGGCTAGTTTTGTACTTAGCCCCCATTGGGTGGCTAAGTAGTTTTCTGACAAAAAGTCCGTATCTCGCACCGTTTCCGAGATATGGGCCCTGAAAGGCGCAGCGAACGCCGTAATGTTATCCTATGGGAAAAAAAGAGAAGTTTGGAGTGCCATAACTTTGCCTCCCTGTAATATTTTTTCACCAAACCACTGAAAGGCACATCTGTGGGCTGTTGGCTGTCTTTACTCCAAATTTCAGGAAAAAAGACCAAACTGTTATTTTGCAGCAAGGTGCCAAAGGATTCCTGTAATGCGTCGGGCACCGTAATGTTATCCTATTGGAAAAAATGTCAACTTTGGAGTGCTGTAACTTTGCTGCCGTGTAATATTTTTTCAACACAACACTGAAAGGCACATCTGTGAGATGTCGGCTGTGTTCCGTCCAAATTTCAGCCCAAAACTCCCAACCATTCTTTTGCAGTGCAGTGCCAAAGAATTGCTGTCATTTTCCCACAGACTAGAAAACTACTGCCGCAATTTGGGAAAGCTTTCGCAAAAATTTGCAACACTTTCGTGAGCACGAAAGTAATTTGTGAAAGTACTTTTTTCAGAAATTTGAAAAACATATTTCTGGGGTGTTTTACCCCAAAATAAAGACATGGGTAGCATCCTCAGGGTCCGACTAGGTGAATACAAAAATAATTAGGTTGCTAAAGGGTCCCAAATTTAAATGCCAAGCATTTTTCTGATCACCAACTGAAAACAAAATGGTGGATTTGCAAAAGTAACAGGCCCATCTGCGAAAGTAAAAATGCATTTGCGACACTGTCAAACTTTTTAACTTTTCCCATTGACTTATAATGGGAAATTGTTTTTTGAATAACTTTTGAACCGTTTAATATTTTTTCACCAAATCTTTGAAAGACACATTGGGGACCCCAGCCGCACGTTCTCTGAAGATTTTGGGCTGGTCGCGAAAACCGTACAACCTGTAGGCACGACCGTAGAATTCCAGGAAAAAGTGTAAACGTGTGTGCAGATCACGCTTAATAACTCCGCAGCCGTATATCCCACTTGTACAAAACTTGGCATATCCCAAGGCCTATGGTTCTTAATCATGTATTCCAAATTTCAGGCAAGTCCATCAAACAGTTGCAAAGTTATTAAGGTGCAAAATTTTGGAGTTTAACATAGAAATGGCTCAATCTAATTATGGTAGCACTACCGTGTTACCATAATATATATATATATATATATATATATATATATATATATATATATATATATATATATATAGATGTTAGTGTTGAACCTTTACCCTCTCAGCCCACCCCCAACTGGAATCAGGGTGCGCTTGGGGTCATCGGCCCTAAGTGTCACCCATCACATGTGGAAAGAAGCTGAGGAATAGGAGAATGGGGTGACAGTTAGGACCGATGACCCCAATGCACACCCTGATTCCAGTTGGGGGTGGCTGAGGGGTGCAAAGGGGTTTCAACCTAACGTCGAATTTCCTCACTTTTGTCGCTGTGGAACAACCCTAACTGATGCATTAAATGGAGATTTTTGCCTCTAATTTGTCTTCTTTTTGAGAATGATAATGAAAAATAGTGAATGTAATGCAGCGGCAGAAGCACGGGGGTGATGTCTTGTCGCATTGTAACATTGTGCTCGCAAACACAAATCGTAATGCGCATGATGACGCAAAGCGAAACAGAAAGAGGAACAGTACTGTAGACAGAAATGTTAAAAACAATGGAAATGCAACCGCAAATGAAAACGCAAAGGGTAAAGCACATGGTGGCGTAAACGTGAACGGTAAGTGAAACGTGTATGGAACCACAAGCAGAAACGGTAATGGTAAGAGTAATGTAAGTGCACAGACTGGTTTTCCCCAAAAGCTGTATAGAGAAAGACAGTGAGTAGAAAGAATGTATGCAAAATAATGACTCTCGGAACACAAAAATCAGTAGTTGTAATAGTAAATTGCTTATATCTCAGTAACCATACAACATAGAAAAAAAATTTAAAAGTCATATGTATTATCACTTTCCTGACTAGTTATATATGGAGGCTAAAATTTTTCAACAAAAACTCCGTATCTCGCACCATTTTCGAGATACAGGCCCTCAAAGGCGCGGTGAACGCCGTAATGTTATCCTATGGGGAAAAAAACAGAAGTTTGAACTGCCATAACTTTTGAACAGTTTAATATTTTTTCATGAAATCTTTGAAAGGCACATTGGGGGCCACAGCTGCATGTTCCCTGAAGATTTTGGTCAGGTTGCGCAAACCGTGCGACCTGTAGGAGCGACTGTAGAATTCCAGAAAAAGTGTAAACGCTCGCGCAGATCACATTTAATAATTCTGCAGCTGTGTATCTGACCAGTATGAAACTTGGCAGATCCCAAGGCCTATGGTTCTTGATCATGTATTCCAAACTTCAGGCAAATCCATCAAATGGTTGCAAAGTTATTAAGGTGCAAAGTTTTGGGGTTTAACATAGAAATGGCTCCTCAACCCTAACTATGGTAGCACTACTGTGCTACCATAATATATATATAGAAAGAGAGAGAGAGAGAGAGAGAGAGAGATGTATTCTTTGCAAAAACCTCCATTAATGCAACAGTTGGGGTTGCTTCCACAGCAACAAAAGTGAGGAAATTCAACATTAGGGTTTTCAACCCTAACTCTGAATCCCCCACCCACACACACACACACACACAACACACATACCAACAGGGGACAGTACAAGGCAAAACAACCAATCAGAAACAGACACCATAAGGTAACAGAAAGAACATAAACTCTGTAAACATACCACAAGAGGCATCCATCATGTTTCAGCAATGGTATCACTTCTGTTGCCATCCCAGTGTCTTGTGGGGGTACACCCACAGGTTGTACAACCATATGAGATGACCACTGCATGAACTATATACCTCCATGCAGATAGCAGAACAGTACTGATAAGTCATGGTAGGGCTGCTTGATGACTTGGACTTTGTTCTACCATCCCTCCATCATGATTGAATATCACTGTCCGTATGTCACAGTGGGAGTACAGGGTCCTTCATAACCTGCAGTCCCATTGCTCTATTGACATATTGCAAGGCAATGCATATGTCACACTATCTATATGTCACAATGAGAACAGTGTAACATATGGATAGCATGAGATATGGATTGTGTTGTACTATCTCAATACAGGTATAGTAGTGCATGGTCCAAAGGACCCTGTGTTTTCACTGTGACATATGGACAATGTAACATTTGGATAGTGTTGTACTACCATGATGTACTACTGGGACAGCAGGGTCCCACAATGACACATGCATGTTGTCTTATATGGATTCTGATGTACTATGTCAATGTATGGATGGGAGTTCGGGGTTTAAATACAGTGCACTCCTAGTCCCACATTGACGTAATAGAACAGTGACTATATGTAATGGTGGGAACACCATTCCTCCATCCAGATACTACAACAATCTGCACATATCAGATTTGTAGTATAGGGTTAATCATCATACAGTTACATCCCTACATGCAGATAGTATAAGAGTGTACATATATAATAGGGGAACCACATGGCCATTCAGAATATTTCCATCACTCCATCCAAATTGAAGAAGAGTATGTATATGTCACATTTACACTGTAGGTTGCTTTAGACCCTGCGGTTCAATCTCCTCTCCCTCTCTTTCCCCCTCCCTCTCTCCACCTCTCTCTGCCTTTCTCTCTCCCTCTCTGACTGTACCCCCCCAAGACACTGGGATGGCAGCAGAAGTGATACAGTTTTTCAAACTTGATGATGGATGCCTCTTGTGGTATGTTTACCGAGTTCTGTGTTCTTTCTGTTACCTTATGGTGTCTGTTTCTGATTGGTTGTGTTGCCTTGTACAGTCCCCTGCTTGTATATATGTTGTGTGTGTGGGTGGTGGGAATTCTGAGTTAGGGTTGACAACCCTAACATCGAATTTCCTCACTTTTGTCACTGTGGAAGCAACCCTAACTGTTGCATTAACAGAGTTTTTTGCAAAGAATTTTCTTCCTTTTTGAGATGTTGTAACGAAATAAATACATACACAGTTTTTAAAGCATTACATTTTAAAGTGGAAGCCTGGGCCCTCTGGACCCTGTACTCCAAGCCATCCCTAGAAATGTACCATGCATTACTGTTAACTTGTATCCAAACCTTTGATTCACATATATAACCATACCTCCTACACATGTATGTGTGGCACCGTTTCATTATATTTATATCTGTTTCATTAGAAACCTGAACAATATATGACTGATATGCAGTGAACAAGAAGTACAACAGACACAGAGAAATAAGTTTTACAAAAAAATGTATTAATCATTAAATGCCAATTGAGTTTTAAAGAAGGCCAAATTGGACAACTTTCTCAGTCTCAAAATGTCACTGCATAGTTCATTACAGAAGTATATAAAATGTTTTCAAAAATGACATGAGACTGTGGGCCTGATTCCAGAACAGATACAACCAGCAGAAATGCAGTATGTCAGCCCTAAATGGTTCAAATCGCAAGTTACATCTGTGACTTGTGACATGCACGATTCCAAAAGGTCCCTTGTACCACATGCACAAACTGTTATGCCAAACATGATTTATGACTGAGTTGCACCATAAAAAGCATGTGCCAATGCAGAATGCAACTTGCGACATGCATAATGCCAGTGTTTTCTATCACAATTAGCCTTTGTTCTGGAATTGGGTGCAAGTCACATATCACAAGGTTTTGGACATATCTTTCCATCAGGGCATAATTTGTGTCATGCTCTAGCCGATCTCTTGGATTCGGGCCCAGAGTAAATTAATTTTCTTGGGGTGGGCAAAAACCAAATGTGGTAAACAATCAACAAACTACTTACACAATAGCAACATGTCCCAAGATTGCTGCCATACTTTGTTACTGTGCTGTAATATTTTAATCTTAAGTGCTAACTTGTTGAGTTTTTATGAAAAAGTTAGCAATGTTTTGGATCAGGGTAGATCAATGGATGTAATCCAGCTAGATTATTCAAAAGCTTTCGATAAATTACCTCAATGAAGAACTAATTAAATCCCTTCTTGTACTAAATATAAATGGGATCCTTGTAAATTGGATATTGGAATGGTTGACGCATAGGAGGCAGAGAGTGGTGATTAATGGGCTGTAATCTGATTGGCTTTCTGTGACAAGTGGGGTCCCTCAGGGCTCAGTGTTGAGCCCCTGCTTGTTCAACATATATATATATCTTCATTACAATATAATAAGGGAAATGTATGGATAACTAAGTTTGCCGATGACTGTAGAGTGGGAGCAGTAATAGATTCACCTTCAGATTATATTGGACTTCAGGATGTGCTCAAATATATCGAGAAATGGACAGTAGATCATAAACTTAAACTAAATGAGGATAAATGTATTGTCCTACACATGGGCAAGAAGAATTTGGAATTTAATTACTCTATCAATAACAAACAATTAAAACATGTGATACAGGAAAGGGATTTGGGTGTTATTATACAAAATAACCTGTCTTTTACTGCTCATTGTGGTCAAACTATAAAAAACACTAATAGGGCTCTTAACTGTATATTGAGACATACAGTAAGTAGAAGCAAAGAGGTTGTGGTCCCACTGTATGGATCGTTGGTTAGAACTCACTCGGAATGTTGTTCCCAGGTCTGGGCCCCTTTCACCAAGGGTGAGATAGCGAGAGTGGAGAGAGTGCAACGAAGGGCTACCCGATCAATATTGGGACTTAAAAATATGACATATGAGGAAAAGTTGGTCAATTTGGATCTGTATTCCTTGACTTATAGAAGATGGAGGGGTGGTATGATTTTAGTTTATAGATCATTTCAAGATATCACTCTCAGAGAAGATTTAGGACTTGAATTATTTGTTAGAAATTACAATACAAGAGCTCATTGTAGACAAATTAAACAACAAAAGTGGAAATCTCAAAAAAGGAAACAGTGGTTCAGTCAGAGGGTTGTTTCAAGGTGGAATTCTCTTCTCCATGATATAGTTAGTAGTCCAACTTTAGATATTTTTAAAGTAAGATTGGATGATTATAGTAGAACCAAGTTTTTAGTTTATTAATTAGTTCACTTGATGATAAAATAAACTCTTGCAAGCAGACAAGGACGAAAGTCTATATATGCTTTGTGACAACCATGAAACTATGAAACTATGAAGTGCATCTTGAAAAATTCCTCACCCGACCCCTTAATAAAGGCAATCCAAAAAAAATCAGGAACATACCTTGAACTGAGATTGAGCAGAGTGTGTGATTTACAATGCTCTTTCATAAATAGTAAATAACTAATATCCCATTCTACATAACATACCTTACCAACATACGAACATATAAAAATGCCAGCAGAAACAGGCCTCACAGTCTATTAAGTCTGCTTGAGTGTGCAGCTAGCACCTTATAATGCTGCTGCCCCTTCCTTCCACCCATCCTATTACCCCTTCCCCTATTCCAACCTCTTGTAAATAAATATATTCTATGACAAAAGAAACAATATACTAATTCAGCTAAATATTTCTAAGTTGCAATAGGATTCTTTTAAAATGCTTTCTAAAATTTTTTCACAAGAAATATCACATATTAACAGAAATCAGATACTTTAAAAATCTAAATATGAATTAATAGTAACATTAAAAAATATTTTCATAACACACTCAATGGTCATTAAGCAAACCACATATTGTTCTTTCTATAATGCTTCAAATAACATAGCATTTGATCACTGCAGTTATGAAAACTAACAAGTTTTAATGATTACACTACATACAGTATGAAAACTACACTGTTATACAGGTAGTATGTAACTCTCACCACTAAATTATGATTAATAAAAAGATTTTTGCACTTAATATAGAATTCAGAGATGTACTGTATATATAGTCACAAAAAAATGAATAACATTTTTACAGATATACAATAGCATTCAGTAACTATTTATTACAAAGCTTAAATGTAATAGTACTTCATAGTAATGTCCTGTTTGCAAAAGTAAGTAAAGTTGGCAGTAAATATGCCACTTCAAGTGAACATGTGTTACTGACACACTACCTGTATATATAAAATATCAGGAATCTCCTTATTCTACATGAAAAAATATTGCACAGCAATATGTGTGCAAACAGATTGAAAGCTGCAGTGGCAGCATTATATCACAATCTGTCCTCCTACATCACCAGACTGGTGTGAAACATGTACATGATGTACTCAATTAAAAGAAACATTGCAACCCAATAAATATGGTTGTTTCTCAGCATGCTTAATGTACAGTGCATGGACACACAATAGTGTTGACAGGAATCACAGCACATTCTATGTCACATAGTGTAACAGCGCAGTAATCTACAGACTAGTAAAACAGAACTGCATAGACATGAGATGTTGATATGCTATTTATATGATGATTCCACAGTTAAAGTAAGTGTTGTATATCATGTGATTATGTACAAAGCTCACACCGATTCAGGGCCACTCAGGCTGCATTTTAGCAGTTATCACAGCAATGCCTACATTAACTGTTGGTATCATAATTATTTGCACGTGCCTAATAAGTTTATGCTACTATTCATAAACTAATATGAAAAGAGCTGCACATGTACAGGAAAGGTTGCACAGCACACTGTTATGACTACTAGAGTGTGTCAAACAGAGTGAAATTACATTTCCATCAACTACTCTTCTGCCCAGTGAAGCTCACTGTAGTTTTTGAGAACCAGAAAGTAAGCATCTTTTAGGTTTTGAGGTAGTCTCTGTTTAAAAGTGCTCATGTAGTCACTGCATTCCATCTAGCCATTGCTGTACCTCAGCCATGTCACATAATGTCCTAAATGTACAGATGCTGCATGGTGGAATATCACAGCATGAGTATCAAAGCATGCTCCCATGAATTGTATTCTTCCAGCTACAAAATCACTGATTGGTGTGTCAACTCTTAGTCCATTTGCATCAAATCTTTGCAAGACTACTGTAGAAGAAGATACTGAGAAGAGACCTAAGTCGTATGGACTGAAGACACTCTTCTCCACACCAGATACACCTCCAGCCACATTCTGCATTCCTGAGCAGTTCCCTGAACATCACAGAACATGCTTGTGGAACATATAATGAAATACACAGCATGTTTTCTGTTACTTCTCTGACAGGCAAGTGTACTTTGTCACATATGTGACAGTAAAGTACTATCACATGGAAATTTGATCTAATTCCAAACTGTTAATGATAGCCATCATAAACTCAGTCACATCTTAGTGGATGTTATTGGTGAATGTTTGATGGCCATAATATACACCCAGCACAAGTCGTAAGCATGTCAGAGTCTGTATGCTGTTGTCATGCTTGTCACACTCATTCACAATCTTCTTCAATGACTTGGACGTGCTGTGTCATGTGAAGATTTGATAGTGGCAAAAAAGTGAGGCATGTGGAGAAATGCTTGCATTGCTGAATTTGCATAGCAGTTTACTCCAGTGCTGTTGTCAAATGCTGGGACAACAGTCATACAAGTGCCTTCTTTCGTGGAGGAGAGCTTGTCTTTTTTTGTGTCGTGGATTCCTTCTTAGTGCTATCTGAATTCAATGCTCTATCTGTCTGGCATCTCTTTTTCATGCCAGAACCTGTGACTGTGGCATTGCACTCTGCTACATGTATGGGTAGCAGTATAAGAGGCAATGTTGGCTGGTACAGAGTACGCAGTCTGTTGTACGCCACAATGCATCGTCTGTCAGCACGGATTTTATGCGGTGCTATGCAGATGATATACAAGCCAGACAAAGTCCATACACATGAAAGTGCAACATAGCTCATGCCATCTTTAAAGATGCCAGTGCCTATGTTGACCATAGCTGAGGCCAAACGTAAGCATTGCGACTTGTGTATGGATACAGCATATGCAACACATGCAGGAAACTTTCCTAGTCACATATATGTCTTTCACAATCTGGAACTTAACAGTCATCCTGGAAATAGGTAATGACTGTTCAATGTAGTCAAACCTAACAACGAGTGCCTCTATGAATGTCTTCTGTACATTGTACTGGAAGTCAATGATGTGTCCCATTGCACCAGTCACCATACTACGCTCCACATCAAGATTCCATCATATCATGACATGTGCATTCACACAGACTGAACAGCATCTAATCCAGCTGCGCAAGACACATCAGACTTCAGTTCTGACAGTCATTCAATGAGCTTTGCTACCAGATTCCAACTCAAGACCACACTATCAACCGTGTCAACTGCATGCAGAGTAATGATTTCTTGACCTTGTCTCTGCAACATAATGCTGTTAAATTAAGCACACTGCTTGAGTTGAGGCATGAAACACACTATCCGAGCAGTGTCTGAGTACATATTACTAAAGACATCACATGCAGCAGTTAGAGATGTACACTCATTACTGATACAGCATGTATCAACAGAGAAACATTGTGTTGTGACAAACAGCCAATACGAGCCAGATCCAACAGTACCTTGTAGGCAAGAACATGACTCTGTTGCATGTTTTCATACAGCTCAATGTAACACAACAATTCCCAAATATTGATTCCTCCAATGCACCCTATAGTACTCTTAGCTTGCTTTACAGTCAGTTCTGTAAAGTCATGCTCTCCATTCACAGGTGCAAGTTACAGAAGGTCCCCAAACACAACATTCTTTCCCTCAAATGACTCACATAGTTAGTTCCAAGAATCTCCTGGAGGTACAGTATAGATGGATACATGCAAGCATGACATTTGAAACCATGCTGATCTCATCAATGATCAGAAGTTTCATCTTGGCAAACATTGGACGCAGCTCAGATGTTTCCTCATGGGACAGTTTTCGGTACTGTCCTGTTTTGCCATGTTCTGCAGGGAGTATAAACAACTGGTGTAGAGTCACATCACCAATGTTGTTTGCAGCCACGCCTGTAGGAGCAGTTATGGCTACAGACATCACTTCTGTTGCATGTGTCCTTATCTTTTCTGTGATGGCTTTGATAACAGAACTCTTGCTAGTGCCAAGGGAATCACTAACAAACATTAGCAATGGTTCATAGTTTCCGCATGTACATTGCTTCTTCTCATGAAGGATGCCATGTCTCAATGCTTCTGTGACAGCATCATAAGTGACAAACTGCTGTCTATTCAGTTGGTCTATCAGTAGACTAGGATCCTTTGTAGCATGAGAACCATGTTCCATGGCACTCTTCACTTCACTTATCAGAACCACAGGATCATTCATTGGGAGAGGAGCTCCAAGAGTGCCCTGTCCCTCAGGATCTATGTTTTTCTGTGAATTCCCTTGGGTATCCTCCTCAAGCTGTTTCTTAGCTTGATCCATCTGCTCCTTTTCTAATTCCAGTCTACGAATGTATGTTTTGGACTGTTCAGTCTTGAAGGTCTCATATGAACGGTATTCTTAATATGTTTCACAGTCTCCTTTAAGTGTAGCCTCATCCCTCCATGGCTTAAAGAGGAACATTAGAGCAAAGTAGTAATGCTCCTTACTGTCAGTTGTAAAGACAGACTCAATTTACATTGGTCAATCAGTCAGGGTTTTTGCCTTTTGGCAAGGCACCCATCAAACCCTCTGACCTTGTAAATCTCTCGTGTTTGGTCAGGTGCTACATCAGTCTTGTAGTCGTACCACTTGGCAACATGGTAGAGGCACATATCATCTATCATACTATCCCAGTATGGGTAGTATGTGTCAATCAGGTTGGTCTTTAAAATGCTCTTGGATGAAGGGCAGTGCAAAGCAAGTTTTTTTATCTCATCCAGAGACTTCAAAACACACTTTCATTTCTCTTTGTCATTAACACTGAGAAATTGTACAGCATCAGACTTGCTGTACAAGTGTGTTCTAATCAAACTATCACTGGCCTCATATGCACCACACTCTTTGTGAGACAGTGTATTTAAGCCCAGTGACCAGAGCTGTGAGTTTAATGACCATCTGGAAGTTGCAGTATCTTCCCAAAGCTCAAGCAAACTAGTCTGCTCATGTTTCATAATGTACGATGTGATGTACCAAACAAGAAACAGGGAGTTATCAGTGACAAACTGCACATCAATGTTTGCTTCTCACATCAGAAGAAGAGTAGGGTTGTAGTCATTGATGAACATCTCATTCTCCTCTCTGGGTAACTCATAAACTCTTTTAGTGGACTTTGCCTTGAGATGGTGATGCATGACTGAGAATAAGTCATTCATACTTCCTTGCTGGCAGACATGTCTAGGGAAACTAAATTGACACCTGGTGTGCCACTCATTATGACTCTTGACTGGTCTATGGCAGTACTTTCCACAAAGATGCTGCTGGAACTTCTGCACCAGCTTTGACGGTGTTGGACTATCATACTTGTCAGGGATGTGACAAGTGGTGTAACACTGAATGAAGTTCAGAACTTCAGCTGCTTCATTCTCCCCAATATGAACATCATCTTTAATCCACAACAACATATGGATGTGTGGTGCACCTTGCACCTGGTATTCCATCCTCCAAAAGTAGTGCTTGACTAATCCAAGAGGCAGATTGTCCTTTGACAATATGAATGTCAATATCTCATGGAAGCAATGGTGAAAATGTCAGGACACAGGAACTGGATCCAGTGAGCACATCTCACCAAGCATCATTGATGAAACACCATCAACATCAAGATTGGCTCACCTCAACAGTTCAACTGACTCATCACAGCTGTACTCTGCACAGCTCAGAGTAATGAACCAAGTAGCTGCACCATACTCATGCAGCATAGTCATGACCTCTGAGTGTTTACGATACCAGTATTCTTTTGTGCCACACAAACTCAAGAATATAGATGTCAAATTCACCTGTAGTTTTTCATCCTTTTCCTTCAGTTCTTGAAGAAACTCAACTGCTGTGATTCCATCTAGTGGAGTAGTCAACCATAGAATATGTGCAATGGATGCAGAGAGGATACTAAGCTCACTTTCCCACAGCAGGTGGAACAAATATTGTATGTTCCTATGGAATTTGCCACCCCTGTTCAAGACTCTTGATGTACGATATTCAGCACCTTGAACACGCACCTCATATGCATCCAAACAACCTCCTGTACCTTGAGAGAATAAATCTGGGAAGCAACGTGCTTCCAGTATTTCCTCCCATATGCTAACAGGACTACCTTCAACCTGTTTCATCTGGTACAGGTCAATATTATCACCAATTAGATCCCTGATATGTGGAGGGAGAATAGTGTACTGCTCATACACATCTTCATGAGTTGCAACAGTCCACCACTCCAAACTGAGCACTCATATTGGAGAGTTCATCAATGTCAAGGTCAGCATGGAAAGGATTATTGCTCTCAGGTAGTGTAGAGCACTTTTCACCTTCTGCACATTGACAACATCTTGCCAAATAACCATTGACTTCACTGGGACACCGTTCACTAGAATGACAATACTGTTTTCATTTGAGATTGTGTCCACATTCTCTTTCAGAGGCAGTGGAAAATACATGACAGACCCTTTCAGAGATTTCATAAGCTCTTTCTGGGGCATTTTTCATGTCTTAGTATTCAAGTGTGGAATAGTCAGAAACAGTTTCATCATTTGTATGAGAATCCATTCAAACATATTCACTGCAGCAATCTCAGTAGGTGTCACATCTACCTCCATGTTGTTCAATATAGACCTCAGTGGCAGAATGTCATGCTTCACCTTTGTCAAACAGTACTGACACATGGTAACCACTGGTTCCAGTCAAAGTCATGCTCTACTGGTAGGTAAGCCAATAGTCATGCCCACATATCATTAAAAGATGTAATCTTTTCTAGATCAACAGTTACAGTCTGGTGCCTGTAAAGTAGTCTGTGACATGAGACACACTGAGTCAATCTTCTCTCTCTTTGCCAGTTCAAACTTGGCAATGGGTTTCCCAAATGTCTTTAGTATGTTAGACTCCTGAAGAGTGAGAGCACATGGTGCAGTGACAGAAGTGTCATCACATGATGCATCATAACGTTTACTGTTACATTGCACATTCTCTATCACAATTTTTGCAGCTTGCATATCTCCTGCTTTCAATGACTTATCAAGCAGTTTGTATACTGACACAGCTTTTCTCACCTGGTATATTTTACACACAAAGCTGAGCATCACAGGATTGTGTACAGCAAGCATGCACATATGATGAAACACACTGTTACACACAACGCTATCTAAGCAAGACAAGGAATGCCCCAGCAATCCTTTATGCTTGCAAATTTCATAGAGATCAATCTTGATAATAAATTGTATCTCTGTTTCTTCTTTGTGGTAACAAAGCAGTTCACAAGCTGTGCAATAGCATCAAAGGATGCTTTTCTGAGATTACAGGTCTCATCACATCTCCATGATACACAACTTTTCCTGTGTGTCTCAGTAGTTGAGTCGGTATCATTATCTGACACACTTGCTTCATCAGTGTGTGTGTGACACTCAACATTACAAGCCTTACCACCTTCATCGACAGAAATTGTGAGATCCTTAGAAACTGCATGATAAGACTCCTGCCAGAAAAAGGCCTGAGTGCTGTTTATGTAGCCATTTTCCGTTAAAGACTTCACAAAAGTTGCCTCTGTTGAGAGTAACAACATTTTGCAGCGTAGTATGAACAGAGTTCAGAGCACCACTGAAACGTTCAGTCTTCCTCATCATTTGTCTCCACAAACGTGCTAGGACAGCAAGTGCCATGTTCGCAAAAGTAAGAACCCTAAAACTTAGTTTCATTAAGGCAAATTGAGTCTTGAGTCATTTGCCTTGATGTCTCATCATGGCAGAAATAATCTGATCAACTTAAGCCTTTGAAGCTAATTTCTGAAAAAATGTCAGCTTACTATGATGGCCACTAATCACAGAATTGTGTTTCTGTTTACGGGTTACATTGGCAATGCCTGCAATCTGAACAGCTCTCCTCTGCTCCATATTACAAACAGCATGATCAGGAGCTGTGCTCTTTGCAGTTGTTGCTGAACAACTAACTGATGTAGACATCTCGCATGCAGCAGGAAACCTTTTCCTACATACAGACTTTATAGCACTCTTGGCTTTCCTCGTGGCATTTTTACTACCTACATTACTCTTCATCAACTTAACATTACTATGATACATATCCCTCCTTCGTTTATTGACTTTTTTATCTCTTCTATGCATTTTAGCAGGTTACAAACACAGGTTTCACATTATGTAATGATACAGGATCACACACCTATAAAAGAAAGAAAACAATAATTACTTTCCTGAAACTATTCATTTGCTATGAGACATTCAGATCAGATAGTAATAAAATGAAATATAACTATGAACATCAGATTTACATACAGATTCAACACACCAATAATCGCTATCATGCTTATGATGCCTGTAATAATTAAAAAATATTAAACAAACAAAGCTTCCATATGTAAACTAATATTTTTTTATTGTTACAAATAGTTTGTTCCAAGAAAAAACCTTTAAAAATGTATGAACTTAATTTAAAAAGTGATGTTTTTGAGCTAATACTTGTAAGTGCATGAAAGTTTTCGAGCTTCATGAGTTGGCCCCATTCACATAAATCATGTTGCCGAGCACAAAAACAAGTTGTGAAAGTTTTCGGGCTATGCGAATGTGCCCCATTAAAATCAATGATGTTGTCGAGGTTAAAAAAAGGAAAAGCACATGTTTTTGATATATGGAAATGCGCTCCATTGAAAGGAACTATGTTTTCAAGGACAGAAAATGTAACCACAAAAGTTTTTGAGGTACATGAACATACTCCATTTGAAGAAATTATGTTTTTGAGCCCAAAAATTGTAACTGTGAACATTTTTGAAGCATGTGAATGCACTCCATTGAAATGTATCATGTTGTCGAGGATAAAAAAAGTAACCATGAAACTTTTTGAGGTATGTGAACTCACTCCATTGAAATGAACTATGTTGTCAAGGACAGAAAAAGTTACCACAAAAGTTTTTGAGGTGCGTGAATGCACCCCATTGGAAGCAATGTTGTTTTTGCGGTGTAATTTTATCTTACCTCGCCACAAATATCATGCCCATGCTTGCCATATACATTACATTAGAATTTGTGCGTGATAACATTAAATGTTGCCACACCATGAATCTGGTGTCGAACTGATTTGACCCTTTACTTTTGCTTGCCATAATGCTTTGCAACTAGGAAGTGGCTCAAATCAGCTCCCAAAAATGCTAGTGACCACAAAATTATGTACAGGCCATTAATAAAAGTTACGCACCCTAATTATATTGTCAAAAGCACACATAATCAACATACATATTAAGAAATAAGTGATAATGTGACTAAATTATTAACTGAGCCCACTAAGAGTGGCCATGTTTTTTTCCTGAAAAAAAAACCTACATACCACATTTAACCAGTCACACGCCAGAGAAACAAGACTGACAGTCCATAATAGCAAATGACAAAGCACAACTAATTTACGCATGTTTTATATTTTTGAAGATATTTTTTAAGCATCACAGGAAATTCTTCAACCAGCCAATAATGCAAGAAAAAAATCATAAAGAAGGAAATAGCTCCATTTTGAGTAAACTGAAGAGACTAACTACACTGACAGTAAGTACATCACACTGAAATTACTTTTAAAACTTTACTTCTACTTGTTATTTCCTACTTAAAATAGGCTTGTTTAACATTTTTTTTCTACATAGGTTAGTATAAGGCCAGCCATGTACAATGATACGTTTTATAGCAATTTTCAGCAATTTAAGACAGAGCTTGAAGCAGTACTCACCACCACAAATGAACACTCAAAAGGGAGGGAGACCACAGTAGGCATGTGCATATGTTGCAAATGAACAACAAATCAGAATGGCTCTTGTGCTGTGTTCTTTCAAATGACCCTTTCAGAAACTTTCAAATTCCCATCAAAACATACTGTTTTGTCTGTGGTACACCCAGTCAAAACCTATTTACTGGCATCTGTGAAGTGTGATATTTTTTATTGGCACACACCTATTGCTATCAGCCAATAAATATTTTTTAAACCCACTGTTGCTACCTACCTATACAAGAATCCACTATCATAAGGAAAATTGCTCAGTCTGTCCATTAGATCTCACTAGCCACCAAGAGACACAGACTGACTTTTTGAGCTCTCTGTCTGTTTTTTAAGGCACATACAGCATGGCAGAAAACTCCAGAATCACAGTGTGGATGGTAGGCAGCAGTTTAATTCATCGAGGTGGTGAATATGTTCATAGAAGTCAATTTGTTAGTGACTTGAATCTTCCCAATTACAAGATTTATTGGTTTGGCAAGGAGGTATGAGATGGGAGCAGCTCATGCCAACCATGCTACACCTCTTGAGCAACCACTGTGCACTGGATGTACTGCTGATCCATCTCGGAGAGAATGATTTAGGTTACAAAAGGTGGATAGATGTAGTAGCTAAAGTTAAATTGGACCTAGTTTCACTTTCAGAGATGTTACCCTCCTGTAAGATTGTCTATTTAGACATTACAGAACATATGGTCTGGCATGCAGATCAACACATGTATCTGCTTGACAAGGCAAGGAAAAAATAAATAAACACATCTCTGCATTTTTATATGATCTGGGTATGTACACAATTCATCACCCTCAAATTAAGTATTTTAAAGTTTGGCTGTACCTACGAGATGGTGTGCACTTCTCAGATGCTGGTAATTGCCTCTTCTTGGGAGACCTCCAACATGGCATCCTCTCTGTGATCTGAAGAACAGTGTGTTTTGGCAAGGTGTTCAGAAAAAAAAGGGGTCTTTTAAGAGCCAAGCTGTTCTGGTCAAAAAATAGAAAAAAATATACACAGCAAAGAAAAACATTCTATAGCAAACACATTTATGAACATAATATGCTTGCTAGAGTTATTATTGTCAAGACACAGATGCACACTTCCAATAGTAAAAAAACAACTTTTTGAGCACAACTACACCACGTGGGGAGGGGGAGGGGGAAGGAGGGTCTTTACCTAACAGTGACCATACAACGGCATACTGTTGCACACTACACACTGTTTGCATAACTTAGCAATACCCAGATCTAACCACCACCTCAGATTTTGTCTTTTTTTTGTGTTGTTCAGTTTTTTTTTGGGGGGTAGACAATTTCTTACTGTCAAATCCTAGAAGTTAACCACATAGCAACACATCAGAGATCCCAATGATGAAACTAGACTGATAATTGGCACAGACTCACATGAATAATTTGTAGTACTTCATCATCTAGTGGTTACTGTTGTTCTTAGCTCATTGTGGAGGGTAGGGGAAACATACTGTGATACCATGCAAAACAGTAGTGTCGCAGCATATCTCTACTTACTATCCATTACTTATTGCACTATTTTTACTGTATTCACCTACTCACAGTTACAACACATCTTAGAATTTTGAATCATACAACTAGAATCATAACATGCACTGCAGGGTTTACGTAAACATACATAGCATATTATTATGCCACATGCATAAAGCAACATGTCATTCTTGGTGTTTATGCCATACACACCAAGATATACATATATTTACATATTTAAATTCCTTTTCTTATGTCTGTTTCTCTTTCAGAACATAACTGTGTCAACCGCCCAAGGCATGCATATATCAGAGTGCGACTGCACACCCTAGAGTGGGTTATCTAGCTTATAAAATGACAAAATAGTTTTTGAGGGGGGTGAAAGTGCAGGTTTATGGTCGAGCTCTGATATACACAAGGTCATGTGATGTGTTTCAACCAATCAGCAGATGTAATTTTTCCTACCCATTTTATAAATATATATATATTCATTGCAAAAAATTCCATTAATGCATCGGTTAGGGTTAATAGTACAGCAACAAAAGTTTGGAAATGTGATGTTAGGGTTCAAAACACTAACTCCACATTCCTCACACACACACACACACACACACAGACACACACACATATGCAAGCAGGGGAAGGGTCAAGGCAACACAATCAATTATCGACAACTAGCATCAGGTAACAGAAATAATGTACAACTCTCTAAATCTACTGCATGACACATCCATCATCATGGGTCACCAACTGTATGAGTTCTGCAACCATTTTAGTGCCTTGGGGGTAGACACACATGCTGGGCAACCATGGGTGATGCCCCACAGTAAGCATTTTTGTGTTACAAACTGCAATAACAATATTTAAGCAGATGCCTACATTTCAATAGTGAAGAATTGATGTAACACACAGTATGTTATCCACAGGTAATTCCTTGGTAATGAGATTTAGTATTAGCCTACCAATAGTCACTGGATGTTTGCATTTATTTTTCTGATGTAGTGAGTCAGTTCTAATGACAAACAGTAGTAATAATAAAAGTAATTATTTGGAGTATAGTTTACAAGTAACATGTGATAGCAACAGTTGTAACATCCAAAGCTAACAATAACATGCTGCTAATGAGTATTTTCAGGTAACGCAGCAGTATAACAACATGTGATGGTGCTAGTTTGATACCTGAGCAGTATCATAAAAGTGGTATGTCTCATCTCTATCTTTCCTGCTACCACATGCCCATGTGGTAGCAGCGATACCTGCAGCAACCCAATTGTTGAATAGTGACACATAAAAGTCAATATTCTGAAAATGTGTGCAGACTAAGTTTCATTGTATGAAGAGGATATGCCAGCAATAATGTGTCATCATACTGTGCTGTCAGTATAGAGTCAATGATACTATATTTGGTTTTTCATTGCATAGTGATAGTCCCCAATTTTATGTTGGCTCACGCATGCACAGCCAACATATTGCGGTAGTAGCAGATTTGGAGGTGCGGTCACTGTTGGGTGAATGCAGGGCATGCATCAGTAGGTGTGTCCCTCTTTCCCCAATAAGCCTGCATGCCGGCACCACACCATGCATACATAATGTGGCAAGCACATCCAAGGAAAGGTCCCCTGCAATGCGAGCAAAGCTCATCATATTCATCGGACCTCCCAAAGTGCTTTCCCTGGTGAGAAAAAGAATTTAACATGGCGGCACACTGCATGCCATAATGCCGACTTCGGGGGTGCCCAATCCCCCTGTTTGCATGCCTTGCCCCAATGTATGTGCTGATGGGGGATCCCACTCACCATCGGCATAATGCACCCCCCATTTGTTATGTGCCAACGGGGTGCCCAAACCCCCATCAGCTACAGCATTCCCCCCAAAACACTTAGGTGGCAGGCTGGGAGCCCACCACAGCATGCCAAATCCCCTGAAAATAAAAACTGTCCCACAATGTTTTTTTTTCTTTTTTTAACCCTGTGAAGGAAGGAAACGGTTCCTTGCGGTCTCCCTGCCCAATCCCACAACCCGCACCCACCATCTGTGCACCCTGCCTCCCATACCCCCCTCACCCCATACTTACCTCCAGAGTCTGACGCGACGATCTTCGGTTGACCAGGAACATGTCTGCACTCTTCAAAGGTGGCTGCGAACTGAAGAAATGCCGGTAAGCTGTTTAATGGCATAAATAGGAGTTTTTTCAACTTTGCTGCACATCTTGGGCATTATTTGGAATTTTTGCACCAGATTTTCAACATGGGGTTATTGGGGCCTCTCCTCATGAATTCAGTCACTGTCATGGCATTATTCAGTCCCGAAAGGTGATTTTGCAGTCACTGTGCGGAATCACCTTTTGGGACCAAGTAACCAAATGACAGTGCCTCCATTCATGAAGGGGGCTCTCAAAAAGCCTATGTTGCAAATTTGGTGAAAAAAATCCCCAAAATGGTTGTTTTACGAGTGTGCGTTGCACTGTTTTCATGCATGTTCGTAACTTCGTGAATCTGTAATATTTTCACTCCAGATTTTCAAAATTAGCATTTTTACACACCTCCTGATGAACAGTATAGCTGTCATTTTACATATCCTGGCCGAAATGTGTATTTGCACATCCAGAGCAGAATAGCATGGTCACTGTGTGAAATCAGTTTTCAGGACAGTTTGAGAAAATGACGGTGACACTGTTCTTGAGCAGAGGTCCTAAAGTGCCTATGTTGAAAATTTGGTGCCGAAAGTCCATAAAATGACTGTGTTGCAAGCATGCATTGCACAGTTTCTACGCACCCTCATAACTTTTCAAATTTGCAGTATTTTCGTGCCAGATTTTCAACACTGGCATTTTTTGACACCTCCTTATCAACAGTACAGCTGTCATATTTCACAGCCTGCCCAAAATGTGTTTCTGCAGCTGTGGTGCACAATGGTGTGGTCACTGTGGGAAATCAACTTTTGGGACAGATTAACATAATCACAGCACCACTGTTCATGAGGGGAGGTCCCAAAATACCTATGTTGAAAATGTAGCAAAAAAAATCCCCAAAATTATTGGGTTATGGACGTGTGTTGCACAGTTTATATGCATGATCATGACTTCACCAATTTTTCATATTTTCACTCCATATTTTCAACGTTGCCATTTTTTTATGCCTCCTCATGAACAATACAGTTGTCATTTTGCACATCCTGCCCAAAATGTGTTTTCATCCCTGTGTTGCCAAATGGCATAGCCACTGTGCAAAATCACCTTTCAGCTAACAAACTGATTGTGATGCTCTTCATGAGGCGGGGTCACAAAAAGCCCATGTCAAAAATTTGGAGTGAAAATACCAACACACGCCTATGGTGTTAGGGTTTCCAACTGTAGCACCCCACTCTGTAGAGACTGACAGGTGTCAGGGGTGTGACTTGGGATCATCTGCTGTAATGCTCATGCCATTTCACCCCCACCCCTACCCTACAGCCAGTAACAGGCATTGTGGTGTGCCTTGCAGTGTTCAGCCACAAAGTTCACCCCATTCTCCAATACTGCACCCACCTCAGCATATTTCCTTATGGAATGGGGTAAGTATAATGCCCAAAGACCCCAAAGCATACCACAACACTTGTCAGTGTCTACAGGGTAAGATGAGGTAAAATGGCATGAGCGTTATAGCTGATGACCCAAAGGAACACCCCAATGCCTGTCAGTCTCTGCAGGGTGGGGATGGGGTTGGCATCACTTCAATACTTCACTGCCATTCCTATTATGCATCTCAAACTCCTGCACTACCAATGCCAATGCCAGCGAGACAACATTCGGCATTGACAAATGCTTGTCTCAAGTAGTGACAGTCCCCGTTTTCTCAAGTCTGGTCAGACCACACTTAGAATACTGTTCTGCTATATGTGCCCCTCTACTTATTAGAAGTAACAAACTAATCGAAAATATTCAGTGTAAAGCTACTAGAACAATAAAAACTGTACGGAATTTCGATTATGGCACCAGGCTACAGAAATTGGGTCTTTGTTCAATGTAGTACAGAAGAATTAGGGGTGATCTGTGTATGGTACACAGAGCAATAAATGATTAATCAACTTTTGTAACCATTGTATTGATTAAAAATTTATCTAAAGCTAACACTAGATCACATGATAAAAAACTAAAGGGAACTAAAAATAAAGCAAACAGAAGAAATCACTGATTCACCCAAAGAGTAATAACAGCATGGAATACCTTCCAAAAAGTGCCATTGAGAGTAAAACAATGGTCATTTTTAAAAATAGTTTGGATGCATATATGTGAAATAAAAATTCCTTTTCTGCCAATGATTTGGCAGTGAGCTTATAAAAGGCATGACTGCCTCCTTAGCTCATAAGTACCTATGGATCTATAGAGTTATGTGAAATAAGTACAGTGTTGTAAGTATTGTGGTTACAGATGTGACAAAGTGGTATAGTGTCTTAAAGTCTTGCATGTGTCTTGCATGTGTATGTGTGGGGGGGCGCGGGGAATGTGGAGTTATGGTATTGAACCATAACATCACATTTCCACACTTTTGTTGCTGTACTATTAACCCAAACTGATGCATTAAAAGAGTTTTTTTGCATTGAATTTCCCTTTTTTTGAGAAAGTTTAATATAAGTGGTATGTGCTAGTGGAATTGCGGGCCCTCCGGGTCCTGCGCTCCCTTTACATTCTCCATTTTTTTTGCATAATGGTATGCGTATGTGGGACCGTGGGCCCTCCGGGCCCTGGGCTCCCAATTATACATAACTACAGAGCCATACAGCAGCCCTATAGGGCAAGGAAGCCTTCTAACACTAATTTGCTAATATCTCAGCAACTGTAGCAGCTAGGAAAAAAATTCCAGTGCTGGTGTAATCATGACAGTGAGTGCTTCACAAGATATAAGTAGATTGTATCCATATCTCATATTATTTCTAAGATATGGGCACCGAAAAGCAGTAAAAAGGCACCCTTTGAACCCTTGGAACATATTTTTGCCAATATCTCTCTAACTGTAGCAAGTAGGAAAAAAATTCCACTTCAGGTGTCATCTATGATTTCCAAACTTTTTTTGCCATTAACTTTTTATTGAAGAAAAAGATAAAATGAACAGAGGCAATACTCCACATATACAGTGAATCACAGAGTGCATGATACAGCATAGTTTCCATAAATGTAAATATGCCGGAGTAAAAGAGCACCCCCAAATTAGGCGCCTCTCCCTCCCCCTCACCCCCAACCTTCCACCCTGGGGCCTCTTACACCCTCCCTCCCCGGACTCAGAAATTTCAAGAACAATGGCAGACAAATCATATATAAACAAAAGAGCTTAAACACACCAATCATAAATAGGCACATATTAAAGGAGACCAGTTTTTCTCAAACCTAGGGAGCTGATCGTTCAAAATTGCGATCTGTCTCTCTATCCTAAGGAGAGCTAACAATTCAGATAGCCATTCAGAATAAAGGATTCTATTAGTTTCCTTCCAATGTCTAAGCACGAGCCTTTTAACTGAGATGGAGATCAAGAAAATATGAAATTTTCTCTGTGTAACAAAGACCTCAGGCATATATCCTAATATGCAAACCTCTGGTTTAAGCAGATCATCTAGGCCCAAAAGTGGGTTCACCCTCTACTTAATATCTGACCACAGAGGGGCTATCTTGGTGCAATACCAAAATATATGCAACAAATCTCCTCCCTCTGACCCACATCTAAAACAGCAAGAGTCCAGTAACATTTTTAGATTGAACAACTTCTGGGGGGAATAATAGATATTATGTAAAATCTTGAACTGGGTTAATTTAAGAGGGTCCTGCTTCAAGTATCTATGACAATTTGACCATGTCTGAGCCCAATCGATTTCTAGATTCGGAAAGACACTGCTCCATACTGATGGAGGAGTAAAACCATCCTGGAAAGCCCAGTCCAAAAGAACTGCATATATTTTGGATATTGCATGCGGGGTGTCCACTAAAGGTCTAATAGTATTCCAAAAATCTATCCTAGAGGGTTTAAGACCGTTCAGTCCCATATTCTGGAGTATTAGGTGTCACATCTGATACACCTTAAAACACTCACTTACCGGTAAGCTCAACCTAGTAAGAATCTGGGGGTCGTACTGAGCTTGCCATCTGCATTCGAATAGATCACCCAACTTGATCTTTTTTAAGCCTGGCAGCCATCTGTACCCAATCGGTTTCCCACAATCAGCCAATAAGGGCTGCCTATAAGTGGTTGGGACGGATCTAACCTGTACTCATACTTCAGAAAATTACTAACTTGGTCATCGTCTTAAGGAAACCCAAATGGGGAGTTCGTGAGATAGGAACTAATCTGGGGAGAAAGCGGCAAAGCCTCGTGATTAAAACCAAACCTCTTGATAATAGAGGTTCAAGATCAAACCAAAGAGGATGTACTGCATGCCCTTCAGAAACAGAAGTGCTCATCCATCTGCCATACTTGTTAATCTGCGCAGCCCAGTAATATATTGCAAAATGAGGAAGCCGTAGGCCCCCATGGGTTTTAGGCGCCGCAAGCTTGTTGTAAGACATCCTAGCCTTCTTGGAGTTACAGATGAAATTGACTATTAGTTTATGAATTTTAATGAACGAGCCCAATGGAAGTTGGATATTTAACATAGTTAGTGGATAAAAGAGCCTGGGGAAAACATTCATTTTAACTATGTTAATCCTGCCTCAAAGTGATAACGGGAATTGAGCCCACCTTTTCATATCCAACTCAATTTTACGAATTAGAGGGTCTAAATTAAGGTATCGGAGGCGATCAGTATTTAAAGTTAAAGAAAGCCCCAAATACTTGAGAAATTTAGAATTCCAACCCAGACCTAACTCAACAATGTCCTTTTTAAAAAACCCATTGGAGAGAGGGAACACTACTGTCTTATCCGGGTTCAACTTATAATTAGACACCCGACTAAATTCTTTAATAACATTTAACAAAACAGGGATAGAGAGACCGGATCTGATAAATAAATCAAAGGTCATCCATGCCAGTAATCTTGATGGACTGGTCACTCACCTTAATCCCATGAATCGTGTCATTAAAAACAATATATCTAACAAGGGGCTCTAAATAAAAGTTGAAGAGTAGGGGGGATAAGAGACAACCTTGCCTTGTTCCAGCCTTTAACACAAAGGGATCTGATATAACACCATTACAGGTCACTCTTGCCGTCGGGTTTGAATATAAGGCCTTAATCCAGCCTACAAATTGGGCGAGGAAACCTGCTCTTAACATGACTTGGTAAAGGTATGGCCAATGAACTCTGTCAAATGCCTTCTCGGCATCCAGGGAGACCAAGGCCTGTGGGGTGTCGGCCTCCTCGGAGGCCGAGAAAACATGAGACAGCGTCCGAAAATGATCCGCTGAAGATCTGCCCTTCATAAAACCCACTTGTTCCTGTCCTATCAATTGAGGCAAGACTTTGCCAATGTGTTCAGCCAGAATTTTTGCCAATATTTTAATATCGTAATTGAGTAAAGATATGGGGCGATAGCTACTGGGGTTTTCAAGCGGTTTATTAGGCTTAGGAATTAACACTATTTAGGCTTCAAAAATATATTTATCCACTTCTTCTCCCGATAAGATATACCGGAATAGACCGGCCAGCAATGGGATCAGTGGGCGAGAAAAGGTTTTGTAAAAATTAGGTGAAAACCCATCCGGGCCGGGTGTTTTATGCAGTGGTAGAGCGCTGATAGCATCTTCTATCTCCTTGTGGTAATATCTGCCAACAGAACCCTACTATCGGCTCTCTCAGACTAGGAAGCAGTATTTTATCTAGGAATTGCTGGATATCCACACGGCTGTAGGGGTTTTCATACCTCCATACAATACCTCGTAGTAATCTCGGAAACAAGGACAATGTCCTCTGGGGTGGTTTTAATCAGTCCATCTTTACCCGATCTAACACCCTCAATAATACAAGATGTTTCCAGCTGTGCTAACTCTTTGCCAATAACCTGCTGGTTTCTCCTTGATCCATGTACAATGCTTTGGTTTTGATGATGGCAAGTTCAGCCTGATCCCCTAACATTTTAAGATATTCATCCCTGACCTTGGTTAACTTTAACTCTGTTTCCTCTTGCGGGTTAGTGACCAATGAGGCCTGAAGTTCTTTGATCACTCTCAATTTTTCTCCCAATAAGGCGTTAGTCTCTTTTTTGTTGATAGTAGCCTGCTTGATAAGGAGGCCCCTCATGAAAACCTTTAGGGTTGCCCAGAGAATATCTGGCCTTGTTTCATGGGCAGAATTTAATGCTAAGAATTCCTCAAGCTGAGAAGATAAACCCTGCACAACTTTGGGTAGGTGAAGTAACTGGTTGTTAATTTTCCACCTATTTCCTCTACCCAGAGCCATGGGAAATGAGATTACACCCTCTGCAGCCGAGTGATCTGACATGGGGGCGGGCACAATTTCTACGGTAAAAACCCCTTTAAGCAGGACTCTAGAGAGGAATATGTAGTCTATTCTTGAGCCTGTCTTATGCACCGGTGAAAAAAAGGAGAATTCCTTAACTTGCGGATGTAGAATCCTCCATACATCGGATAGTCCCAAACGTGTCAATAAATCAGTTAGAGCTAAAGCAGCCGGGGAGAGGTACAAGCATTGTCCTGAGGACTTATCCAATGTGGGATCCAGAACCGTATTGAAGTACACACCTAGAATTATAGGTATGTGGACAAAAGGCAATAATTTATGCATTAATTTGATAAAAAAGTCTTGATTGTCTGAGTTCGGCCCGTAGACCGACCCCAGAAGTACCTCTCTCCTATATAGCTTCCCAACAGTAAATATAAACCTCCCCTCCTTATCTAAAATAATCTTACTAGGTACAAAAGGCACCGTCCTATGAACTAAAATTGAGACACCCCTACTCTTTGTGGAACTCTGGGCAGAGAAAATTTCACCAAACTGCCTTTTTCTAATACATTTACTTTCCTCCATTAATAAGTGTGTTTCTTGTAAAAAGGCTATCTTAACCTTAGCCATTTCTAGGTATTTTAATAGTTTATACTGTTTAACTCGATGTCTAGCTCCCTTGACATTCAGTGTGCAAAACTTTATGCAGATATCAGTACCCATAATCTAGAGGCCAACTGGTGAGACCTAGTCTACCTTGCTTAATCCATATAACCCCAGTTTTCACGTCCGGTACCCAATACCCCTGTAGTCGAGAGGCCCCCCCATTCTCAAATAGAGATAAACCCTCATGACAGTCCCCCCTACCTGCCCCATCCCACCCAATATGTTGTGGCCCATGATGACAGTGCACATAACTCCATCACCTCCTCCGCCCCGTCCTCCCTACCAATAATCCTAGCATATGTAACTAGCTTTAAGAGCAATATAATTATTTTAAACATCACCAGTCCATAATATGCAGGACATCAAAAATAAGATTACAAATCAGATATGTATTACACCATCGGAGATGGAAATTAATATATAGGTGCAAGCCTTGGCATAGTTCTGAGACTTTAGACCTATGCACCCATGTAGACCACCTATATCAAAAAAGAAAAGAAAACATTCTCTAACTATGTAATATGAGAATCCAATTGGTCATATGACTGACCCAATGTCTACATTGCCTATACCTATAGGCTCTTCCTGTGGGCAGTATATTCTCATCCTGTAAAAAAAAAAAAAGTTAAACCAGAATACTGCAATATGTCCTGTTAATTCGTAGAAGCTTCTTACTACAGGTATGTAGTCAGACATAGACTCTTAGTCATAACACAGGTACAGCTGGCATCTGAGAAAAGGCAAATTGATCCCACGGCAGGCCATTAAGGATTCAAGTGTCTTTCAGGAGGTCTGGAAAGGACGAGCGCAACGAGACAGTCGCGGCTTCCACATCATCAAAAGAGCTCCAACCATCTGACATTCTGACCTGCAACCTGGCAGGATAGCCCATTTTGAATTGAATGCCTGCCGACACAAGCTTGCTGACCAGGGGGTGATAAGCCTTCCTTTTTTGACGGACCAACAGGGGTAAGTCCTGGGTAATTCTGATCTTCACTCCGGCCCATATGACTTCCTTGATTTCTTTAACCTTTAGTATAAACAATTGGCGCTCCTGATAATTAAGGAAACGGAAAATAAAGGAGCGTGGCGGTGCAGATATTGGTGGGGCTGGGCGTAGAGCACGATGAGCCCTCTCGATCATGTAGGTAGGACCAAAGGGAGAGGGGCCTGCAATCTTTTCTACCAGCTTCTGGACAGATTTAATGGAGTCAGAGCCTTCTTCCCCTTCAGGTAATCCGATTATAACGGCGTTGTTTCGCCGACTTCTACCCTCCAAATCCTCGATTTTGGACTCGAGTTTAGCCATGCGTTGCCTCATCTGGACCAGCACTGGTTCAACTTTTGCATTGTGCCCCTCTAACGAGTGAATCCTTGCTTCGTTGTCGGAGGTCCGCCTAGATAGATCATCCATTGCCACCGAGATCATTTTAATCTCACCCACAAGATCTTACATTTGTTGTTTGAATGGGTGAAATTCTTCCAAGAACTGGGTGAGAGTAAGCGGGTCTTCCTCCTTTGGACTGGTAACAGGAGCAGGGAGGTGCGAGGAACTTGAGGCCCTGGATTTTTTTGCGGCCTTTTCTGGAGAAGTCGGTGGCGTATGTTTGGGGGGGGTTTGTGCATCTCCTCATCCATCAGGTAGCGATTGTGGCAGAACAACTGTCCGGATGTCTAGGGCTGAGTCTCCCCAGGATAAAAGGCGATGTAGGCAGTAGTTAGTAGTGTAATTAAGGTAGGGGAGATCGGAGCATCTGGAGAGAGCAGCTAGCTCATGCCCTGCATCACGTGACTCCCCTATGATTTCCAAACTTGTTTGTGCAGATTAGCTATCAGTAGCAAAAACTCTGTATTTCACTTTGTTTTTGAGATATGGATGTCGAAAGGCATAACAGGCGCCGCAATGGTATCCTATGGGAACATTTTCAACTTCGGAAAACTGTAACTTTGGGCCCCTTTAATGTTTTGGCACCAAGCCACCAAAAGGCACATCTCTGGGACCAGGGATTGCCATTCTGCAAATTTCGGCACACAAAACCCAACCTTTTTGTTGCAGGAGGATGGCAAAGATTTGCAGTTATTTTTAAAAATACTTTCGCAAATCATGAAGGTTTCACAAAAAAAAGTACAAAACCTTTGCATTTGCAAAAGTTTCACAAATGCATTTGTGAAAGTATTTTTTCTCTGATGTTGAAAACAATATTTCTGGGGGGATTAACCACCCAAAAAAAGGTTAGGCTAGCATCCTCAGGACCAGACTAGGTAAACCCAACGGTCAGTGTTTACCTAGAGGGTCCCAATTTTAAACACAAGGCATTTTTGACTCTCACTAACTGAAAGCAAGATGGCTGAATCACAAATGTAAAAGGTCCAATAGCACTGCTAAGGATCACGTGATGAGCTAAAGGGAAAAAGACATTCCGTAGATTGCTCCTGGGCCGCGTTCAATATCGCATTATAAAATTACTACTTTGGATCTCACCAGTTCACTTCTAACCAGGATTTCTGCTGCCTAAAGTGGTAAAGTGTTTTTGGGTGCAAGCAGAAGGTACAAAATAAAGTAATACACTCACGTTTGGCAAGGAAGCACCTGGCTGAGGATATGGCTGAGATGGAATGTGGAAGCCCCAAGCCTCTTTCTGCAAGGTTGCCAGCTGTGAAGCGATCAAAACCGCACTCTCCATTGCCAGAGGAAAATGAGAGCCAGCTGATTGAAGAACAAGGAGGGCAAGCATCTTCAGACGATATCTCAGAAATTAAACATTTGCTCCAAGGGCTCGTGGCTGACTTCTCTACTTTAAAGTCTGCACTGAAGGCCTTAACACAAAGAGTGGGGGATGTGGAAGCAAGGTTGCATCCCAGGAAAGGAAATTGGCGATGATAGACCATGTGGTGGTTACACTGAAAAAACAAGTTAGGAAGTTGGAAGATCAACTCGAGGACCAGGAGTCACGCAGTCGGAGGAATAACCTGATCATGGCTGGCCTTCCAGAGAGGACTGAGGGATCGGACTGTGTATCCTTTATGCAGGACCTCCTCATGAAACTGTTTGGTCCAACACCCTTTGGAGAGTCATATAATATAGAAAGAGCACACCGTTCATTGAGAGAGATCCTCCCACCTGGTGCTAGACCTCGGGTCCTCATCATGCACTTTTTAAACTACAAAGAAAAAACCCATGTTCTATATAAAGCTAGAGCAAATAAAAGTCTGCAGTGGAATGACGCCTCCATCTGGCTTTTTCAAGACCTGACGCCCTCAGTTCGAGAAAAGCAGAAGGAATATGCTGAGATTAAAGAGAAGCTTTATCCAGCAGGGGTGAAGTTTAGACTCCAACATCCAGCCACGCTGACTGTGAAATTGCAGACAGGAGATAGGAGATATACGACGGTGACCAATGCTGCAGAAGGCCTGTGGGTGGAGCTACCAGCTTTATTTAAATCTGCGACCTGAAGAGTCAAAAGGCCAGGAGGTTTGGCATTCATAGAGCGGTGAGGCACAGCAGGACTGATTGGGAAGAGCTACGAATCCAGGTAGTGCCTGATCAAATTGAACCCAGTTACACTCCTCACACTTTGGAGATAGGATTCGCTCACTTATGGTATCGACTACCCTGGATTTCTTCTGTTAGGAAATGACTTATTATTTATAATAAGTAGGGTCTAATGGACCCCAGTCCAGTAAATCTTACTTTTTTGGCATAGGGAGTTGACATTTTAGTTTACGATGGGGGCTAAGAACAGACTGCCTGAATTTTTGAGCAATGTAGTAAAATATAAGATGGTTCAAGACTTTTCAGTAGGGATCACTGCTTTTTCTTCCTGTTTCATAGGGAAAGGAAGGGATTTTACCCAGCGATAAATGGGGTGATGGTAACTCTGTGCTACTGAACATATCTACACTGAATCAATAGTTATACTAGGATATCTTCTCTAGATTGGTTAAATAAGGGTTTCAGGGGCTCGATGGTTGCTCCTCATCGGATAGGATTGCAATAGAGGAGCAGGAGTAACTGGGGAAAATGGACATGAGTTACATTACTGTGTTGGGGGGCATATTTCCATAGTCGCATATTTAAGAGGTCGGGAGGGTTAAACTCTTAGACCTCTGACTTTGTGGCAAAGACTAAATAGGGATTGGAGTGCATTCTCCTAGCTACTAATGGTTATTATAGAAGGAGTGACCTTTAATGGGGAGAGAAATGCACTTGCTGAGTCTCTGGAGTTTAGCTGCCCTTAAACATTAAGGGTATTTAGGAACTTAGGACATTTAAGGAGGGATTTAAAGATATGGGTGGGGTCTATAGCTCTCTTAAAGGGATTTGGGCGGTCCAGGGGCAAAGGGGGGGCTAGCTCATTCACATCTCGAACTGTTTAAGAAGGGTGATCGGAGGAGCGGGGGTTACAGGGGGGTCATTGGGGAAAAGGGAAGTGAGAGAATCCATGGTATATATAAGATGATGGGCAGACTGTTGAAGGATGATAAGCAGGGGTATGGTAACAAATAATGGTATTGCTTAAATTCCTATCCTGGAATGTTAAAGGCCTCAGAGGGAGGAAGAAAAGACTGGTAATATTATGATATATCAATCAACTGTGGGTTCAAATTGCTGCACTACAAGAAACACATTTGTTGAAAGAGGAACTACATTTACTGAAGAAAATGTGGGTGGGCCAGGTAATAGGAGAAGGGAAGGCAAAAGCATCAGGGGGTGTGGCAATATTAGTAGGAAAAGCTTGCCTATATGTAATTTTGCAAATTAAGGTTAGAGAGGATGGTAGGGGGATTTATGTTTCGGGAGCCATCTTGGGACATCCATTCTCTTTTGCCTCAATTTATGGCCCTACTCTGACTAAACCTGACTTCTTTGCCTCACTGGAGGTGGATATTGCTACTCTCCTGCCCCACTCACTTGTTTTAGCAGGGGACTGGAATCTTTGTTTGGATATTGGGGTAGACAGGCATCCTCCTTCTAAAAAAACACCTTCTCCAGCACAGGTAGCCATAAATAGGCTTTTGGAAGTCACAGCATTAGTAGACCCCTATAGGGTGTATACTAAAGGGGATACCGACATGACCTTCTATTCTAGAGTGCATAATTCCCATTTCCGAATTGATTTTTTTTGGGTCAATGGAGCAGCACTAAGGGGTGTTAAAGAACTGGCTACTGTTAATAAAGTACTATCTGACCATTCCTCTATACAGGTGCTCTGGGAAATAGATACCATTCCCCCAAAGCAATATAGGTGGAGATTGGATGATACCCTGTTAATGGTTGATAAGGCTGTGTCTGAATTAGAGTAAGCTCAGGTGGAAATTATTCAGACTCAAATCCCGACACTCCAGGATAAGAGACTTGCTTGGCCCACTTGTAAAGTACTATATGCAGGAATAGCTCAGTTAAACACTGCTAGGAGGAACAGTATGAATATAGCTAGGGAAGAATTCTTAACTGAGGCCATTAAGTCATAACTCCCTTTGGAGGGTTCTTCTAGTGAGTTGGACAATGAGCTCAGAGACTTAAGAGATGAAATGAGAAGCATGATGTATGTTAAGATAGATCATTGGCTTGAAAGATTAAATGCTAAATATTTAATCCAGGGAGATGTACCAGGCCAATTGTTGGCTAACAGAATCAGGGAATGGGAGGCAGAGTGGATGGTTCCTGCAGTAAAATATAAAGGGGACATTATTACAGACCCTCAGGGAATGGCGGATGCTTTCGCAGACTATTATGTTGGGATCTATCAAGGGAAGGGTTAATAGTACTGAAGAAGAGATTAAAGGGTTTTTAGATAAAATTCCTCTACCTAAGTTAGACCAGAAACAGACCCAGGCCTTGGCAGCCCCAATTCAAGAAGCAGAAATAGTGGCAGTAATTAAAGCATTGCCCAATGGTAAGACACCAGGGCCTGATGGTCTTTCAGCTACATTTTATAAGGTTCATTTAATGTCTATACTCCCTCTACTAAAAGATCTATTCTCACTTATTATGCAAGATGGGGTTCCCCTTCCCCCCCTTATATCAGGCTTATATTATGCTTATCCCAAAGCCAGATAAGCCTAGGGATATGCCTGGCAACTATAGACCCATAGCTTTAATAAATCAAGATATTTAAATCCTTACAAGGATCCTTGCTAATAGAATTCTAAAAGTTGCTCCTTTATTAATTAGTCAGGATCAAGTAGGATTTATGCCAGGTCGGGGGGCACATGACTCATTAAGGAAGCTTCATCATATCCTGGGCAGGGCTTCAAATTCCAAGTCATCTATGGCATTGATTGCACTTGACACTGAGAAGGCATTTGATAGGGTTTCCCATGCTTTTCTATTCCTTACAATGGAGAAAATGGGCTTCCCTGATGGCCTTCTCAGAGGTCACAAAAACCTTTATGCTGCCCCCTCTGCCAGGGTTCTGTGCAATGGATATCTTTCCAGAGAGTTTCTTCTGATGAATGGGACTAGGCAGGGATGCCCCCTCTTACCGACCTTGTTCAATATCTATTTAGAACCACTATTAAGAGCAATTTGCTTGGAGCCTGAAATACAAGGGATTAAGGTTCATGGGACGGAGCTTAAATTCTCAGTTTTCGCAGATGATATATTGTTACATCTATATAAACTGGCTGAAAGCTTTCAAAAAAACATGGAAATCATTAGGCAATTCTCTGAGGTCTCCATTTACAAATTAAATTTAAGTAAAACTCAGGTTCTTCCTCTTACCCCTTATACATACCGAGCAGATTTTGAGCATTTGCAAATAAATTAGACCCCAATCAAGATTAAATATTTGGGTATTTGGGTTATGGCTAAAGCAGAGGATGGGGTGGAAGCCAATATTGACAGTCTATTGTCGGTAATTAAAACTGATATTTTAAGGTGGAATAAACTCCCCCTCAACTTCACTGCCAGACTGGGACTGATCAAAATGAACCTCCTGCCGAGATTGCTATACCCGATTCACTTACTACCCTACAATATTCCTAAAGGACAGTTTATTACAATCCAGAGGGTAATCTCTGCATTTTTGTGGAATTCAAAACCCCCCAGAAGAAAACATACCATTCTACACCTTCCCCACCTTATGGGGGGGCATTAAACTCCCAGACCTACATTTATATTATGTGGTGGGACAATTAGGTTTAATGGGACGGTGGTACAGCGGTATGGCAGAAGAGGGATACATCCCAACCTGGTTGCAAATTGAGAGACAAATTTTGAAGGACCTGAAACTTTCCCCAACAGCGCTGCTTTTCTCAGATCCTGAGGGCCTACCTAAGAATGGAAGGCAGACACCAAGTTTTAAATCAATGTTGGCGTGGTGGAAGTTTTTAAACCCCACACAGAGGAGAGACCAAATGAGAATTCGGGACCAGCCTCTACTGGGAAACCCTAATCTTTGCCTAGGGGACAACTAATTACTGATAAGTGGGCTCCACACTTATCTGACCTAACTTTGGCAGATTTTATAGTAGAGGATAAGGCGACCCTCCCAACGCAGGCTAGGGATTGGGCCTTATTTAAAAAGATTCAGATTTCAAATATGGTGCAGCAATTTTTAAGAGGGAGCAAATATGCTGGACAGACCCCATTTACTTGGGATCAACTGAGGGAGATCGATTATTCTCAACACCCCCTCTCACAAGTTTACAAAGTGTTGTTAGAATATGTGAGCTTTGGCTCCTCGGTTCAAGTTTTATATTGGGAGAAAAGCATAACCCCCCTGAGGCCTGACTGGAAAGGGATTTGGAAGAGTGTTAAATTTCTGCCTATACCGAAATACAAGACTCGGCCCCTGCTAAGCTATGTTCCAGAAGACTCAGACAGACAGATCTGTGCTTTAGATGTGGCATGCTGCCAGGGGACCTGATACATGTGATGTGGGATTGCCCCAAAATACAGTCATTATGGGTTCATATTGGGCAGAACATGGATCCCTTATTAAACTACTCAGAATACATTAAGCTGGAGATCTGTGTTTTGGGGGATATGAACTAGGTTGTGAAGGAGTCAGCTAAGCATCATGTGGCATTAATGTCTGCCCTGGTTAAGGCATTTGTCCTAAGACATTGGAAAAGTGACTTTATCTATAATTATGATCAATGGGTGAGAGATCTGTTACATATATTAGATAGACTCAAGAGATAAATGTTAATGGAAGATAGAAAGAAAATATATGATAAAAGGTGGAGGGCATTAGAGGCAATGTACTCAATACAACTTAAGAGTACTCAAACCCAGATCTGTCTGTCTGATTGGGATTAGCTTGAAAGTGATGCTTAAGAAAAAGATAAAAATAATTCTGATTATTAAAGAAGAATGGAATTTTTTGCCTGGAAGTACTCCTTTAAGAGAAGTGATTTTTCCCCTTAGACAGTTATTATGGTGGTTATAAGAAGTCTGCAGCATTAGGTTGGATTAGGATGGATTCTCCCTCTCTCCTAGGGACACAGTTTTATAAGATTGGTTTAACTGATGTACAACCACTTAGAAATCACCGTTAGTATTAACGGAAGACAGTCAATTGGGGAAGTTGACTAGGTTCACAGTTAAATCAGAAGCTGAGAGATTTTAATCGCATATTAGGAAGTCAGCTGGACAATAGCTAGAATATTATATGAAAACTGTACATGTATATAGTTATGGGGATGTACATAGAAGCCACATTCAGTTTGGGGATGTGGGGTCAGGGTAAACCTGGGCTATATATCTGTATGTATTATTTGTATATCTCATAAACTTTAATAAAGAAGTTTAAAAAAAAAAGTAAAAGGGCCATTTGCAAAAGTAAAACTGCATTTGCAAAACTTCCATGATGCACATATATTTTTTCCCCATTGACTATAATGGGAAATTTGTTTTTTGAATAACTTTTGAATGGTTTAATATTTTTACACCAAATCTTCAAAAGACACATCGGTGACCCAGGCTGCATCTTCCCTGAAGAATTTGAACTGAATGGACAAATCGTGCGAGCTGTATATATATATATATATATATATATATGTGTGTGTGTGTGAGTGTACATATATATATATATATATCTATAGTGGCGCAGTCACACCCTTATAGTTAGGGTTGAGTAGGCACTTCAATGTTAAACTCAGAATGTTGAACTTTAATAACTTTTCAACCATTTAATGGCTTTAGACACAATTTGGTATGCCCCTTCCTGTGGAGTAGCTCTCTTGAGCTAGCTTGTTTCGTTCTGGTTGGATGTGCAATCTCTGAGTTACGGAGAGGTGAAAAAACATGTTTTTACCCATTGACTTTGCTGGGATTTTTCTTTGAACTTGCCTACAGCCCAGAGGGTTTGGTTGTTTGGCATGAAATTTGCAGGGTAGAACGGGATTAATCCACAGATGTGATTTTTGCTTATCAGGTGTAAAAAGAATAAGTCGTTTTTAAGTTATTGTAATTTAAACATTTTAAAAACTCATTTCTGAACATGTTCAGTAGGCACTTCAATGTGGCTGTATGAAACAAAGTAGGAGTCCTGCTCTATATGGAGAAATTCCTACTTTGTATGGTGGCCATCTTGTTTTCAGTTTTGTCAAAACATTTTTTTAAACCTCCCAAAATGCTATTCTTGGGAGGAATCAAGATATGCAGCTTGCTTATTAGGACCCCTTTTGGTGCATTCTGCACTTTGGATAAAATATGCCTGTAAAAAGTGTTTATTTAATCATTTTAATCCTACTTCGTATTTGCATTATATGACCTAGGATGCTAGTTCGTATGCACGAGATATGACCTAAGATCCTAGGTCATTGGCTGAAAATAGAAAACAATTATTAAAAAACAGTTTTTGCTGACATGAGGTGTCCAATTCCCCATGTCAGCAGTAGAGGACCCACTCCTCCAACCAGTATGGGACACTGGGGAGCCCACTACCAGGGTCCCCAACAGAAACCATGGCTGACAATGGGGTGCCCAATCCCCATGTCGGCAGTAGTCCTGATAAAACACAAAGCATGCCCGACAATGAGGTTCCCAATCCCCGTGACAGCAGTAGCCCATACAAAACTTAAAACATGTCTGACAATGGGGTTCCCAATCTAATGTGGGCATGTATGCACCCCACACACACACTAATATGGCACATTGGGAACCCACCCCAGTAAGCCCAGCTATGTACTATTTAAAAAAATACCTGTAAATAAAGAAAACCGTCCCCTACATCTTTAATTTTTTTAAACCCGCAAAAAAGAAAACAGCCCCTCATCCCCAGTCCCCACCTCCCCACCCCCACCCTCCCACTGAGCATCCATCTCCCGCACCTCCCTTACCCATCCTTACCTCCAGAGGTCAGGAGCAGTGATCTTCTCTGGACCAGAATACATCTGCACTCTTCAAAGCTGATCCACAAACTGAAGAATCAAAGGTAAGCATTATAATGCCTGTCAATGGGGGGGGGTCAACTTATGTTGATATCTCAGCAATTTTTTTGAGAATTTAGCACTAAATTTTCAACATGGGGTTTTTGGGACACCACCTCATGAATAATGCCACTGTCATCTCGTTACTCAGTCCCAAAAGGTGATTTCACAGTTATGGCATGGAATCACCTTTCAGGAACAATTAATGAAATGAACATTCCAGTGTTCATGAGGGGAGGTCCCAAAAAGCCCTTGTAGAAAATTTGGTACAACAAATAGAAAAAATGGCCATGTTATAAGCATGCATTGAGCAGTTTCTGTGCACGCTTGTAACTTCACCAATTTTTAATATTTTCACTCCAGATTTTCAGCATTGCCATTTTTTCACACCTCCACATCAACAGTACAGCTGTCATTTCTACATCCTGCCTGAAATGTGTTTTCACACCTGTGGTGCAGAATGGTACAGTTGCTGTGTGAAATCAACTTTTGGGGTGGGTTAACAATATCACAGTGCCAGTGTTCATGAAGGAATTTCCCAAAAAGCCCATGTTGAAAATTTGGTTAAAAAATGCTCATAAATGGCCATGTTACGAGCATGTGTTGTGCAGTTTTGACACACTCTTGTAATATTGCCAATTTTTCATATTTTTACTGCTGATTTTCAACATTACCCTTTTCCACACCTCCTCATGAACAGTAAACAGCTGTCATTTTTCAAATCCTGCCCAAAATATGATTTTGCACCTGTGGCCCAGAATGGCGCGTTTGCTGTGCGAAGGCAACTTTCGGGATAGATTAACAAAATGACAGTGACATTATTCATGAGGTGGAGTCCCCAAAATGCCTTGTTGAAAATTGGGTAAAAAAAATCCTGAAAATGCCTGCATTACATGTGACCATATAATTGTGGTGCTGACAATATCTTTCGGTGCCTGTATCTCGAAAACAGTTTGAGATACAGATTTTTTGCTCTCTGCAGCTTAGTCTACCTTCAAGTGGACTAAGCACCCATGGAGGTTTCTAAGTAATTATTGCAACTGCAGTGGAATTTTTTCCATAGTTGCTATGGTTACTGGAATATTGCCAAATTAGCATTATGAGGGTTACTCTTCATGACTATAGGGCTGCAGTATGTCCATACTTATGTGTAAGTGGGAGCACAGGACCCAGAGGGCCTGTGTGCCCACTTATGCATATCAATATGCAACAATGGGTAGCATGAGGGGAGTGCAGGGAATAGAGGGCCTGTGGTGCCACAACCACATACCAGTTACATTACACATTCTCAAAAAGAAGGGAAATTCATTGCAAAAAACTACATTCATGCATCAGTTAGGGCTTTTATCAAAGTGTAAAAATCTGGGGAAATTCAACATTAGGGTTACCAACCCTACCATCCCCCACTCTCCACACACCAAGAGGCATCAGGGTGTGCCTTGGAGTCCTTGGGCCTAACTTTTACCCCATTCTCCTATTGTGTACTATCTCATCTTGTTTACACATAGAATGGGATGAGAGTTACAGCTAATGACTCCAAAACACACCCCGATGCCTGTTGATCTGTGGAGGATGGGGATAGGTAGGTTTGGTAAACCTAATGTTGAATTTTTCAGCTCTTTATGGTTTAATAAAAACCCTAACTGATGCATTAATGTAGTTTTTTGCACCCATATACTTAGGGTTGAGTAGACACTTTAATATTAAACCTCTATTTTTGCGTGTTAATAAATTTGCAACTATTTAATGGATTTGCACAAAATTTGGAATGCACAGTGTCATATGGTAGGTCTCACGATTTAAAAAAGTTGTGTTTTGGTCAGACTTACAGTTTCTGTGCAGCAAAGCACTGAAAAACACATTTTTCACCACGTTTGACATGTTTTTTGTCCATGGTGCTGCAACCACACCGTGTGGTATTTTGGTCTGCAATTTGGAAGGTAGAAAGGGTTTGGGTCAAAGAACAATCCGGCATTGGTTTGGTTAAAAAACATTAATCTGTTACAAAGTTATATAATTTTTGGTTTCTGAGCATGCTCAGTTCACTCCAAGATTTATATGTATGTTTTGCAAAAGAGGACTGGGCTCACGGTCAAGGATTTTGTCATCTCTCAAATGAGGATTTAAAAAAATCCTGGTCTTCCAGAAAAATTCCTTGTCCTCAAGCCGCCATCTTGTTTTCATTTTTCCCCCAAATAAAATGTCATAGCTTCTTACACGGGTTCCTTTTTCTTGTAATAAGGAATGGGTTTTGCTGAGATTGATACCCTCTACAAACCCATACCTTTAGTTTGCTTCATTTTGTCCAAAAAATAGCCTTTAGAAATGTAAAAATTATTTGACCATGACTAGCTCACCATCCTCTTTCACGAGCTGACAAAATCCCAGTCCGTAAGCCAATCCTCTTTCACGAGGCTGAAAAATCCTTGCCTCTTACTTTGTGAGCAGATATCCTTTGTCACGGATGAGGATTAAGGTGACGGTCAAAGATTTTGCTACCTCGAGAAAGAGGATTGGCTCGCAGACTGGGATTTTGTCAGATCACAAAAGGGGATTGGGTTTTTGAATCCTCTTTCATAAGGTGACAAAATTGTGGTCTGCGAGTGGTCAAAATCCGAGTCCACAAGCTGATCCTTTTTTGTGAGCTAGCAAAATCCTTAACCATCACTTTGTGACCAGATGGCCCTTCTCACTGACAAGGATTCACTCACAGTCAAGGATTTTACTACTTTGCAAAAGAGGATTGGGTGACAGACTAGGATTTTGTCAGGTCATGAAAGGGGATTTGTTTTTTGGCTCCTCTGTCATGAAGTGACAAAATTGCAGTCCGCGAGCTGTAAAAATCGTAGTCCACCAAACGATCCTCTTTCGTGAGGTAACAAAATCTTTGACTGTCACTTAGGGACCAGATGGCTAAAATCTGACATTCGAGGATTTCTCACAGATTACAATTTTGACAGCTCACAAATGGGGATTGATCTGACAGTCAGAGATTTTGCTACCTCACGAACTAGGAATTTTTAAAGTTTTAAAAATCTTCCCACTGCATTGTAAATTAACATTTTAATGTTTTCACTTGCAATTTTCAGGGTATTAAGGGGATGCCCTAGAGATGTGAATTATGCTGTTTAGGTGTTGGAAAGTTAAGCAGTTCCATAGATATGCCATCACAAATTTGAGATTTTTCCCATAGGATAACATTGCGGCACCTGTCATGCCTTTCGGTGCCCGTATCTCAAAAACAGTTTGAGATACGGATATTTCATCATGCAAATGCTTAGGGGGACTAAGTACAGAAGTAGGTTGGAAAGCCATGAATACTACGAATTTTTAATTTTTTTTTATCTTATATGGTTACTGAGATATTTGGAAAAAAGTATTCCAATTGCTCATTTTCAGGTCCGTGGGCCAGTATTACACCCTCAAAGTTAGCACCCACAGTGCTTTTTGATGCCCATATTTCATAAATGATGCACGATATGGATTTGGACAATGTATGTTGTGTGGATGTCTCACTGTCACGATTACAACAAAATGTAATTTTTTTTCCCTAGCTGCTATAGTTCCTGAGATATTGGCAAATTAGTGTTGAAAGGGTTCCTTGCTCTATAGGGCTGCTGTATGGCCCTGTAGCTATGTGTAAGTGGGAGTGCAGAGCCCAGAGGGCTGGCACTCCCACAGATGCATATCATTATGCACAAATAGGCAGCTTGGTGGGCAGGCCCTGAGCTCCCACCAAGACTTACTATTTACTAGTTATATTACAATTTTTCAAAAAGTAAGGAAATTCATTACGACAAACTTAATTTAATGTATCATTTAGGGTTAAAGTTACAAAAGTGGGGAAATGAGACATTAGGGTTGAGCCCCTAATCCCCTACCAACTCACCCCCTATTCTCCACAGATCGACAGCTGCAGAGGTGTGCCATGGGGTCATGAGGCCTAACTCTCACCCCATTCTCCTTTACTGTAGCATGTCAACCTGTTTACACATGGGATGGGGTGAGATTTGGGCCTTGTGACCCCATGGCACACCCTGGCATCTGTCGATCTGTGGAGGATGGGGTGTGGGGGATAGGGGCCCAACCGTGAAAGTCTCATTTCCCCACTTTTGTCGCTTTAACCCTAACTGATGCATTAAATTAAGTTTTTTGCAATATATATATATATACATATATATATATATATATATTAAATGCAAAAAACTTAGTTAATGCATCAGTTAGGGTTATTCTACAGAAACAAAAGCAAGGAAATTCGACATTAGGGTTCCCACCCCTTGCACTACACCCCCACCCTGCCCCCACCAACAGGCATCGGGTGTGCATTGGGGTCATCAGCCCTAACTCTCACCCATCCCATGTGCAAACAAGCTGAGGTGGTGCAGTGCAGGAGAATGGGGTGAGAGTTCTGGCCAATGACTCCAACGCACACCTTGATGCCTGTTGGTAGGGCAGGTGGGTTGGGAGTGCAAGGGTGGGAACCCTAATGTCAAATTTCCTTGCTTTTGTTGCTGTAGAATAACCCTAACTGATGCATTAACAAAGTTTTTTTGCATTTAATTTCCTTACTTTTTAAGAAAGAATAGAAAAGTAGAAAGTTGTGCAAGTTGGTGGGAGTGTGGGGGGGCCAAATTATACAGCTAATGACTAAAAAGTACATTGACAACAACACAAGCAGCCACTAAACAAATGTTAATTTAGTAAAACAATAGAAAACGCTATCTGTGAAACATTAACTGCACCACACAATCTCTCCACAAAACAAAAAGTGTCCAGCATGTAAACACTGCAATTCACATCCACAGGGCATCCTGTCAACACTCTCCAAATTTCAAGTGAAAAGACCAAATCGTGTCCAAGATATAGCATGTCACAGCTTGAAATTTTCATTCGTCACAGTAGCACAGTTCCACACCTGATGACATTTAACACACAATGACTAAAAACTACATCCATGACACTAAGGTTAGGCATCCTATCAATTTCTAGGCACCACCACAAGCAAAACAATGTCCGCAGAACGTAAACTGTGCCATGCCATATCTCCAGCAGAAAATTGTTTTCCAACATGTAATGACTGTAGTTTACATCCACAGGACATACCATAAACACCCTCCAAATTTCAAGTAAAAAGACCAAACCGTTTCCAAGATTTAATGTTAAATATTGGTAAAATTTCCCTATCTATTCCATTATAAAAAATCTGGCCATCTTGTCCTGCCCTCATGATCAAAGATGGCAATCAAAGAATCTCACGTTCAGAGAATTTGCAGGGTCAAAATCAAAGAATTTGCAGGCTCATGAACAAGAATAAAAATGTTAGTAATTTAAAGAATTGAAAGAATTGCGGCAAACCACCACAATGGTTCAACAGAAGGTTAGTCTAGCGGTCTCCCTCCAATATAATAAAATAAATATTTATTTCACATTTCCTGGTAGTCTAGTGGCCCTCCACCCCCACCCAGCCATGCCAGCCCAGCCAGCACCCCCACCCTTGCCCAGCTGGCGATTGGCACAACCCACCTCACACATCCATGGCCAGCTACTGACTGTCTGCATTATGAGTGGTAATACAAAGAGGTGCTCTGAAAATATTCTGAGCACCCTTTGTATTAGTACTATAGACAGTCGCAGTAGCTGCCAAGTGGAGGTGAGAGGTGGGCAGCCAGTTGCCGACTGGGGAACGGTGGGGGGGTTGCTGAGTGGGCTGGCACAGCTGGGTGGGGGCCACTAGACTACCAGGAAATGTGAAATAATTATTTATTTTATTATAATGGAGGGGATCCACTAGACTACCATGGATATCTACAGTCACAGTGGATATTATTTCTTACAGATGGGGGAGCACTAGACTACCAGGGATATTAACAGTAATAATTTTTTTTTTACAACTCAGGAGGGGCCACTAGACAACCAGGGATTAAAAAAAGACACATTGGGGGGCACTAGACTACCAGGACATTAGACAACATAAGATTATTTATTATGATGTGGGGGTACTAGACTACCAGGGATATTTTATACACATAATTATTCAGATGGGACAGAATGAAGCCCCATGAGCAAAACCCAGCCTCATTTATGTTTGTAGGGCACCCTTGAGCTGAGAAAAGTGATTTTAAAATCTGACCATCTCGCCCATCGCTCGTGATGCAGGATCTCGATCAAAGAATCTCGCAATCAAAGAATTTGCAGGCTCGCGATCAAAGATCATTAGTGAGCCACGAACAAAGGTTTTAAAAACTAATAACTCTGTTTTTTACTGATTTTGATGCAACCAAAGGCATGGTCTGATAGATCAGAGCCCCCTGAGTAACACCCATCCAAGTTTTACTTCAGGAGTGATGCCGAGCCAAGATATTTCTGTTTTTCTGATCGGAAAACTAAAAACAAAATGGCGGACCTCATGATCAAAGGATTTAGAAAATTCTCAGGGACAAAGATTCATGCACCATGAGGCTGCAAATTTTTTGATAACCAGGTGGGACCAGATGGCCAGAACCTCATTCTTTGTTCACAAAACATACATATACATTTTCCCATTGACATATAATGGGAACATAAAACTAGCATAACTTTTGAATGCCATAATATTTTTTCACCAAACAAAAAGCGTCATATTCAGCCACCAAAGCTCTTTCAAATGAGCCATCTCACAGAGTAGCATGCAACACAATGTTCATGCAGTGCCACATCAAAAATCCCAAAAGCTGCCTCCAAAAAGGGACAATTTTGCATTTTTCAGTGCTTTTGTACGCAAAGACCGTAAGTCCAACCAAAACACAATTTGGCAGATCAAGAGAACTACTATGCCCCACCACACGTACCAAATTTCAGGCAAATCCGTTGAATGGGTCTAAAGTTATTAATGCCAAACTTTGACTTTAGTACGTAATCTGACGCTGAATTTAACTATAGTGGGCACAAATCGCCACTATAATATATATATATATATCTATATCTATATATATATATATATATATAGATATATATATATCTATATCTATATATATATCTATATATATATAGATATATATATATATATTCTTTGCAAAAAAACTCTGTTAATGCAACAATTAGGGTTCTTTCTACAGTGACAAAATCAGGGAAATTCGATGTTAGGGTTTTCAACCCTAACTGAATTCTGCCTCCCCCACATACACATACACATACACACACACACACACACACACACACACACACACACACACACACACACACACACAAAACACATATACAAGTGGGGACTGTACAAGGCAACACAACCAATCAGAAACAGACATCATAAGGTAATAGAAAGAACATACAACTTTGTAAACATACCACAAGAGGCATCCATCATCGTGTTTCACCAACTGTATCACTTCTGCTGCCATCCACTGGGTCTAAGTCAAAGTCATTCTGTACTAGTAAGTAGGCCAACAATCATGCCCACATGTCATTAAAAGATTTAATCTTTTCCTGATCAACTGTTACAGCCTCCAACCTGTAAAGTAGTCTGTGACATGAGACACACAGAGTCAAACTTCTCTCTCTTAGCCAGTTCAAACTTGGCAATGGGATTCCAGAATGTTTTCAGTATGTCAGATTCCCAAAGAATGAGAATACATGACACAGTGGCAGACATGTTGTCACAGGGTGCATCATAACGTTTACTGTTACATTGCACATCCTGTATCACAATTTTTGCAGCTTCCATATCTCCTGCTGTCAATGACTCATCAAGCTGTTTGTATACTGATGCAGCTTTTCTCACCTGGTATATTTTGTGCACAAAACTGGGCATTCCAGGATTGTGTACAGCAATCATATGCATGTGATGAAATACACTCTTACACACATTGCTATCTAGGCAAGTCAAGGAATGTTCCAACAGCCCTTTATGCTTGCGAATTTCACAGAGATCAATTTTATAGAAGTTGTATTTCTGCTTCTTCTTCATTACAAGAAAGTTATTTACAAACTGTGCATTAGCATCAAATAATGCTTGCCTCAGATTGCAGGTGTTATCACATCTCCATGATGCACAACTTTTGGTCGGTGTCTCAGTTGCCGAGTCTGTTTCATCATCTGTGACACTTAATTCTTCACCGCATGTCACAATCAACACATTACAAGCCTTGCCAACCTCGTCAACAGAAATTATTGTTGCATTTGACAGACACAGAACTCAACATGTGATTGTCTTTTTTGTTCTTTTATTTTTTTCCAACAGAACTACACCAAACACATACTGCTGCTATTTGTGAGCCACTGAACAGTCTGATTCAGGGACAGCAGTGAACACAGGAACAGCTTCAAGCACTAATTCAATTAATGGAAACTAATAGTAAACACCTCACAAACACTCAATTTAGATTAGGCCTTTTGGAAACTCAATTAGATCAAACACAACACAAATTCAGTATCTGAATCAGACTGTCCAGTCGCTCACAAATACCATCATAAAGATGTCTGAAAAAGAAGCTGAAATTGAAGAGTAAAAGCACCCTGGTCTCCAGTAGCAACACAGTCTGTCCCCTCCTCTGGCACTGTTCTGCACCTTCCCCAATGGAGTACCTTCCATTTTATCCTGCAACCTCCTACCTGGCCACCCCCTTCCACATATCCTCACAGCCTCCAGCAGCATTGGCAGCAAGCTAACAGCTGTGCCAATTTTTTTCTATTTCAATTTTTCTTAACTAAAAATCAATATTTTTTTCACAGAGTTTAAAAAAATATATATTGTGTTTTACTCTGACAAACACAATTCTCTAGTTGCTTGCATTTTTTTGTATATTTGTTATCAAAACTGGCAAAGAAGTAATACATACATATTTTCAGATTTTTTTTGCAAGTGTTTTTATAATAAAAAATAACAACAAATAATTATTATATTTTATGTTCACTTAATAAAAACATATATTTCTTGATATCATTATGTCCTGTCTTTTTTTTTTCTACAAGCTATCCATTTATGTATTACCAGATGCATTTGTTCCAAACAAAGCAGCCCTCAAAAAACAAGTATATGTAAGTGGGAGCATATGGCCCTTCGGGCCCCACGCTCCCACCAAACTGTCTATTTGTGCATAATAATAATCATGTATACTAAACAAAGCAGCTGTCACAGAACAAATATGTATAAGTGAAAGCGTGCGGTCCTTTGTGTCCCATGCTCCCACAATGCTGCCCATTTGTGCACAATCATACGCCTCTGTGGCAAACAAAGCACATCTCCAAAAACAAATATATGTAAGTGGCAGTGTGGTACTCTTTGGCCCCCATGCTCCCACCAAGCTGCCCATTTGTGCATAATCATACACATCTATGGCAAACAAAGCAGCTCTCACAGAACAAATATGTATAAGTGGGAGTGTGAGGCCTGACCAAGCTGCCTATTTGTGAATAATGATATGCATCTGCGGCATACTAAGCCGCTGTAAAAAAAAAAATATGTGTACGTGTGAGCATGGAGCCCATTTGTGCATAATTATATGCAGTGGTGAAGCCAGGTTTGGGAGCATTTGGGAGCCGAGGGGGCCAATCAGTCAATCATGGGCTCTACAATGGGCACTAAACAGTGAATAAAGATGGTGGTGGGGTACCACAACTCACACTGGGGCAGCCAGTAGGGGCGACCACCCCCCCCCAGGCCAAGCTCTAACTCTGCCACTGATCATATGCATCTGTGGCACCACATGCCCTCCGGGACCTGTGCTTCCACCTAGACATAAGTAAAGAACAACACAACAACCCCATAGAGCAAGTAACCCTTATAACAATCATCTGCATACACCACTGGCATACTAATTTCCAAATATCTCAGTAACCATACAAGGTAGAAATTAAATTCAAAATTCATGGTATTAATGGTTTTCCAACTTACTTCTGCAATTAGTCCCCCAATTTTTGCAACAAAAAAATCCGTATCTCTAACCATTTTCGAGATACGGGCTCTGAAAGGCATCGCGAGCACCTCAATGTCATCCTATGGGCAAATGTCTCAACTTTGGAATGCTGTAACTATGGGCCTGTTTAATGTTTTTGTACCAGACCACAAAAAGGCACATCTGTAGGACTAGGGCTTGCCACCAAGAAAATTTCATGCCAAAAGCATAATCCACCTTGTCACAATGAAGTGACAAAGAAAACAACACATAGCAAAATGTGTTTGAGCAGTGTTACCACGATTACTTTAATGCTTTCGCGACACTCGTATCTCGATAATGGGAATGTTGTCACTCACACAAAAATGTTGCCAAGGTTGTTTTTTTCCTTTATCATGATTGTCAAAAACTGGGAATAGTTTAAAAAACATTTTTGCAAACCACCTACAAAAAAACTAATGCCATGGTCATGTTCCTCAGGGCCTGATTAGGCAAATGCAACTATTGTTGTTTACCAAACAGCATTATTTTATGTCTTACAATATTTTTCTCTCTCTTGCTAACTGAAAAACAAGATGGCAGCAGCACAAAAACAATTTCAGGGAGCTCGACAACAAAAATGTGATTGCAAAAGTTTTCACAATGCACATATACATTTTCCCATAGGCTATAATGGGGCATGAACAAATTGAATAACTTTTGAATGGAGCAATATGTTTTCACCAGATCTTCAAAAGGCACCAGTTCAATGCTAGGCCACATGTAGACAAATACATTTGAAGCCATTCAAATGCATTCTTCAGTCCATTATGGCTTACCAAAAAATGCACAAAACAATGTGCTCTACGGTTCCACAACCATACATCCAACTGAAACAAAACTTTCTGGATCCAGAGATCTATGGCAGGCAGTTGAGCATTCCATATTTCAGGCAAATTGGACAAATGGTTGCAAAGTTATTAAAGTGCAAACTTTAAGGTTTAACATAGAAGTGACCGTGCAACCCTAACTCCCTAACTATACCATCCCTACTGTGCCATGATAATATATACATATATATATACATATATATATATATATTACTGGTGTAGTAGTGCTAGTATAGTAAGGGTTGAGTCCAGTTAGAGTTGAGTAAGCATTTTAATGTTATTCCTCAAATTATGCACCTTAATAACTTTGCCACCATATAATGGATTTGCCTGAAATTTTACATGCATGGTCTGGTACCATATCTCTCTGGATCTGGCAAGTTGCATTACAGCTGGAAGTACGGTTGCAGGGATACAGAACTCAAAAAAATGCCAGAAAACTGACTTTTTGCGCATTTCTTTGCTTGTGCCCACAGCCAGCACAATTTGTTCATTCTGTCCAAAATCTTCAGGGAAGATGCAGTCCGGGTCACCAATGTGCCTTTTGAAGATTTGGTGTAAAAATATTAAACTGTTCAAAAATTATTCAAAAAACAAATTTCCCATTATAAATCAATGGGGAAAAATATATGTGTCTCACGAAAGTTTCGCAAATGCAATTTTACATTTGCAAATGGCCCTTTTACTTTCATGCTGCCACCATCTTGTGTTCACTTAGTGAGAGAGAAAAATTCCTTGCATTTAAAATAGGGACCTTCTAGGTAAACACTGACTGTTGGGTTTACCTAGTCAGGTCTTGAGGATGCCAGGCCTATCTTTTTAAGGGTAAAACCCCCCAGAAATGCCCCTTTTAAACACTGGAAAAAAATACTTTTACAAATCATGAAAGAAACTGCCAAAATACTTTTGCAAATGTGAAAGTTTCATGTTACTTTCTGCGAAACTTTCATGATTTGCTTTAGTATTTAAAAAAAAAAAACAGCAAATCTTTGCTGTCACCCTGCAACTGAATGGTTGGGTCTTTTGGGATGAAATTTGCAGGGTGGCAAGCCCTGGTCCAATGGATGTGCCTTTTGGAGGTTTAGTGCCAAAATGTTCAAGGAGACCAAAGTTAGAGCATTGTGAATTTGAGAGATTTCCCGTAGGATAACATTGCAGTGCCCGTGATGCCTTTTGGCATCTGTGTCTTGAAAACAAAGCAAGCTGTGGATTTTTCACTACCTGCAGCTTAGCTCACCTAAGGTGAGCTAATCTGCAGAAATAATTTTGTAAACATTCGATTACACCAGTTTTGGAATTTTTTCCCTACTTGCTACGGTTATGGAGGGTGCCTTTTCAGTGCGTTTCAATGCCTGCATTTCGAAAATGATGTGAGATATGGATTCGGTCAACTTATATTGCATGGAGTACTCACTGTGATGATTACAACTCTTGAATATTTTTTACACATGTGATGGGGTGAGATATTGGCACATTAGTGGCACAAGGGTTCCTTGCCCTACAGGGCTGCTGTATGGCTCCATACTTACACATGAGTGGGCATGCAGGGCCCAGAGGGCCCATGCTCCCTCATACACATACCATTACACAAAAAATGGACAATGTGAAGGGAGCACAGGGCCCAGAGGGCCCATGCTCCCACAACCATATACCAGTTACATTACACTGTCTCAAAAAAGAAAGGAAATTCATTGCAAAAAAATTCCATTAATGCATCAGTTAGGGTTCATAGCATAGTGACAAAAGTTTGGAAATGTGCTGTTAGGGTACAATCCCCTAACTCCACATTCACACACACACGCACACACACACGTGCACAAGACACATGCAAGATTGTAAGACACTATACCACTCCATCACATCTGTAAGCACAATAATCACAACACTGTACTGATTTCACATAACACTATGTAATAAAGAAACAAATACAGTATGCTTGACTCTATACTGCTAGCACAGTATGATGACACATTATTGCTGGCATATCTTCTTCATACAATGAGACATAGTCTGTATACATTTTCAAAATATAAATATTACTTTTATTATTACTATCATTTGCTATTAGGACTGACTCACTCTACTAGAAAAAAATGCAAACATCCAGTGGTTGTTGGTAGGCTTATCCAAACTCTCAAGTCCAATAAACTATCTGTGGATGACATACTGTGTGTTTTACCTGATGCTGGTTGTCTCTGGTTGGTTGTGTTGCCTTGGCCCTTCCTCTGTTGCATGTCTGTATGTATGTGTGTGTGGGGGGAATGCGGAGTCAGGGGATTAAACCCTAACAGCACATTTCCAAACTTGTCGCTGTGCTATCAACCCTAACTGATGCATTAACTGAGTTTTTGCAATGAAATATATATATATATATATATATATATATATATATATATATATTTATTAGGAAAACAACTCCATTTAATGCATCAGTTAGGGTTGTTCTACAGTGACAAAGTAGGGAAATTTGGTGTTAGGGTTGAAAGCCCCCCTTGGACCCCAGCCCACCCCCAACCGGCATCGGGATGCACATTGGGGTTGTTGATCCTAACTCTTACCCCATTCTCCTATACCTCAGCTTCTTCACACATGTGATGGGGTGAGAGTTAGGGCGATGACCCCAATGCTCACTCCGATGCCGGTTGGGGGTGGGCTGAGGGGTCCATGAGGGCTTTCAACCCTAACACTGAATTTTCTCATCTTGTCACAGTGGAACAACCCTAACTGATGCATTAAATGGAGTTTTTTTGATATATATATATATATATATATATATATATATATGTATTAGAGGCTATCAACCCTAACTGATGCATTAACAGAGTTGTTTACAATGTATGTATGTATATATATTTATATATATATATATATATATATATATATATATATATATATATAAAAACTCAGTTTAATGCATCAGTTAAGCTATTCCTGATGACAAAAGTGAGAAATTTGGTGTTAGGGTTGAAAGCTCCCTTGGACCCCCCAGCCCACCCCCCAACTGACTGGAGCGATTAAGGTCGTCTCTATCCTTCACCCCATCACATGTGTAAAGAAGCAGAAGTATAGGAGAATGAGGTGAGAGTTAGGACCGATGACCCCAACGCACACCCTGATGTCGGTTGGGGGGTGGGCTCAGGGGCCAAAGGAGGGCTTTCAACCCTAACCCCGAATTTCCTCGCTTTTGTCGCTGTAGAACAACCGTAACTGATGCATTAAATGGAGTTTTTTGCCTCTAATTTCCCTTCTTTTTGAGAATGAGGATAATAAATAGAGAATGGAATGCAGTTGCGTGAGCACGGGGCCCATTATGTCTTGTTACATAGCAACAGGAACTGCAAAGCAAACGCAAGTGGCAATGGTAGGCAAAATTGTTATGATAACAGCAACAATAAAGCCAACAGAAACAGAAACACAAGTGCATATGGAAATGCAAACTGTTACATGCAAGGTCATGGTACCAAATTGTAAATGTAAATGGTAACAGTAACAGCAACAATAAAACCAACAGAAACAGAAATGCAAGGGCATATGAAAACACAAACCATAACACGCATGGGCATGGTACTGCAATTGCAAATGCAATGGTAACAAGAAACAAAAAAGAAATGCAAGTGCAAACAAAAATGCATTATGAGTGGTAATGCAAAGAGGTGCTCTGAAAATATTTCTGAGTACCTCTTTACATTACTGCTCATAATACAGACAGTCAGTGGCTGGCCATGGAGGTGAGAGGAGGACTGTGCCAGTTGCCAGCTGGTGAAGGGTGGGGGGTGCTGGGTGGGCTTGGATGGATGGGTTGGGGGCCACTAGACTACCAGGTTTATTATAAACTCATAATTTCTTTCATTATGCTGGGGTGGCCGCTAGACTACCAGGGATATAAAGAGTCAGATATTATAAGACAATACAGCTCAGGGGGCCACTAGACTACCAGGGATCTAAAAAATACCGGGGGGGGGGGCACTAGACTACCAGGGCATTAATTTCTTCATATATTTTATTGGGGGAGGCCACTAGACTACCAGGGATATAAATATTTTATTAGGGAGGGAGGGAGGGCACTAGACTACCAGGGATCATTATTACATTACTTTGGGCATGCACATGGGCACAACAAAGCCCCCTAAGCAAAACCCACCTTTATTTGACAGTCTAGGACACCCCTGGACTGCAAAAATGAATTTTTAAATCTGGGCATCTCGTCTCTCACTCGCGATGCACGATCGCAATCAAAGAATCTCACTATCAAAGAATTTGCAAGCTCATGATCAAAGAAATTGCACGCTCATGATCAAAGAATAAAAAATGGTGAAACATGATTTTTTGACTGATTTGAAGCAAACCAGTGCCATGGTTCAATAGCACAGACTCTCCTGAGCAAAATCCACCCTCATTTGTATCCCTAGCCCACCCCTGAGCTGAGATATTTGTGTTTTTAGGTCGTGATGCAAGATCGTGATCAAAGAATTTGTCAACTCGCAATCAAAGATCGTCAGCGAGCCATGAACGAAGAATTTAAAAGCTAAAAACTCTATTTTTGGATCGATTTGAATGGAAACAAAGCCATGGCTTGATAGATTGGGGTCCCCTGGGTAAACCCATCAAAGTTTTACTTCAGAAGTGACCCCTGAGCCGAGATGTCTGTGTTTGTGCAATCGGAAAACTGAAAACAAGAAGGCGGACCTTGCGGTCAAAGAATTTTTTGAATTCCTCAGGATCAAAGATTCTTGCACTGCGAGGCTGCAAATTCTTTGACCGCCAGGTGGAACGAGATGGCCAGAACCCCGATTCTTTGATCACAAGATATACATATAAATTTTCCCATTGACTTATAATGGGAACTTAAAAGTGCCATAACTTTTGAATGCCTTAATATTTTTTCACCAAACAAAAAGTGACATGTTTGGCCACCAAAGCTCTTTCAAACAAGTCATTCACAGAGCAGCACACCACATAACGGCAGTGCAGGACCACATTAAGAATGCCAAAAGGTGCCACCAAAACTGGATAATTTTGCATTTTTCAGCACTTTCATACACAAAGACCAGAACTCCAACAGAAATGCAATTTTGCAGATCAAGAGATCTAGTGCACCCCAACACATGTACCAAATTTCAGGAAAATACATTGAACTGCTCCATAGTTATTAACAACTAAACGTTTGACTAAATTATATAACTGGCCACTCAACCCTAACTATTGTGGCGTGACCGCACCACTATAATATATATATATATGTAATAGATATTACTCTCTGAGGTGTGCGGTCATGCTCTGATATCGCATGCCTTGGTGTTGTCAACACGGCAAAGGCGTGCTGTGATATCAGAGTGCGACCGCACACCTCAGCGTGGTTTATCTATCTTTTAAAATGTCAAAATTATTTTGGAGGGGGGTAAAAGTGCAGGTGTGCGGTCGCGCCCTGATATACGCATGGTCATGTGATGCTCAGGATCCAATAGAGCAACAACAATGTCCCGATCCATTTTATAAATGTATATATATTACGGTAGCATGGTAGAGCTACCATCGGGTCGAGTACCCCATTTAAGGTAAAATGGTGAAACTTTGCACCTTAATAACTTTGCCACCCTTCAATGGATCTGCCTGAAATTTGGCAGGCATGGGGTGTAACCATAGATCTTGGGATCTGCCAACTTGTCTTCTGGTAGGGTATACGGCTGCGGAGTTATTAAGTGACATTCCAGGGTGCATTTACTTTTTTTGTGCATTCTTTGCTTGCACCTACAGGTTGCACAGTTTGTGCGACTGGTCCAAAAACTTCAGTGAATGTGCGGCCAGGGACCCGATGTGCCTTATGAAGATTTCATGAAAAAATATTGAGTGGTTCAAAAGTTATTCAAAAAACAAGTTTCCCATTATAGTCAATGGGAAAAGTTAACAAAAGGTTTGAAAGTGTTGCAAATGCACTTTTTAGTGTTGCAAATTACCCTAGTAGTGTTGTAAATCTGCCATTTTGTTTTCAGTTACCGATCAAAGAAAAGCTTGGCATTTAAAATTGGGACCATCTAGGGACATACTTCTTTTTATGTTTACCTAGTCGAGCCCTGAGGATGCCAGCCATGTCTTTAGTTTGGGGTTAAACACCCCAGAAATATGTTTTTTAAATTTTTGGGAAAAGTAGTGTCGCACTTGCGACACTGACACAATTTTTTGTGAAAGGTGTCGCAAATCACGACACTACTTTTCAACTCTATGGCCAAAATGACAGGAATTGTTTGCCACCCTGCTGCAAAAGAACAGCTTGGTCTTTTGAGCTGAAATTTGGAAGGAAGGCAGCCAACATCTCACAGATGTGCCTTTTTTTGTGGTTTGGAGACAAAATATTGCAGGGATGCAAAGTTACGGTACTCCGAAGTTGAAGTTTTTTTCCCTTAGACTAATATTGCAGCATCCGCCACGCCTTTTGGGGCCCGTATCTCAGAAACGGTGCGAGATACAGATTTTTTGTTGGAAAAATGATAAGCCCCTTTGGGCCCTTGAAAACCTAGCCAAGAAAGTCATGAGTCATATGAAATTTAAATTTTTTCTCTACATCGTGGAGTTCCTGAGATATAAGCAATTTAGTATATCTTCACCTCATTTTCTGCTCCGAGGCCTATTATTATGCATACATTCTTTGTGGTCAGTGTGTTTCTCTATGCAGCTGTAAGGGAATACCAGGGTGTGCGCTCCAGTTACTGTTACATTTCGTGTTTCCACTTGCGTTTCTGTACCTGTTTGCACTAGCATTCCCATGTATGCCTCCGTGTGCGTTACCCTTTGTGTTTTCTTTTGCACTTGCATTTGTGTTACTGTTAGCATTTGCATCTCAACTACTGTTTCTGCTTGCGTTTCACTTTGCGTCACCGTGCGCATTACCATTTGCATTTTTGGCCACCCTTCCATTTGTGTTTTCGTTTCTCTTTCATTTTTCATCATCTTTGCTCTTACCATTAACATTTGCATTTCCAATTGCGTTACCATGCCTGTGTGCTTTACGGTTTACATTTCTGTAAGCGCTTGCATTTGTGTTTCTGTATCCTTTCCCATTATTGTTGCTGTTACCATTACCATTTGTGTTTATGATTGCAGTACCGTGATCGTGAGGGTTACGGTTTGCCTTTCTGTATGCACTTGCATTTGCGTTTTGCGTTTCTGTTTCCTTTGGCTTTATTCTTGCTGTTACCATTACTATTTGCATTTACAATTGTGGTACTGTGACTGTGCGCATTACAGTTTGCGTTTCTGTATGCACTTACGTTCATGTTTCCGTTTCTGTTTCCTTTGGCGTTATTTTACCCGTTACCTTCACCATTTGTGTTTCCAATTGTGGTACCATCACTGTGCACGTTACAGTTTGCATTTCCATACTCGCTTGCGTTTGCCTTTCCATTTCTGTTTCCTTTGGCATTATTGTTGCTGTAACAGTTAACATTTGAGTTTACAATAGCGGTACCGTGACCGTGCGCGTTATCAGTTGTGTTTTCGTCCATACTTGCATCACCGTTTGTGTCACTGTTTGCTTTGGCATCACTCTGCACTTGCGTTTCTATTAACATTTGCGTTACCATTTACATTTGTGTCACCATGTGTGTAACTGTTAGCACTTGCATGCATTGCAGTTATCCTTACTATGTCACAAGACATCACGTGATGGTCATTCTACTCACTATTTATAGTCCTCATTCTCAAAAAGAAGGGAAATTCATGGCAAAAAACCCCATTTAATGCATCAGTTAGGGTTGTTCCACAATGACAAAAGCGAGGAAATTCTGTGCTAAGGTTGAAAGCCCCCCTTGCATCCCCCCAGCCCACCACCCCAAAACGGCATCAGGGTGTGCATTGGGGTCATCGGTCCTAACTCTCACCTCATTTTCCTACACCTCAGCTTCTTTACACATGTGATGGGGTGAGAGTTAGGACCAACAGCCCCAACACACACTCTGATGCTGTTTGGGGGGCAGGCTGTGGGTGCAAGCAGGGCTTTCAATCCTAACACTGAATTTCCTCACTTTTGTTGCAGTGGAACAGCCCTAACTGATGCATTAAAAGGAATTTTTTGCTGTGAATATATACATATATTATATATATATATATATATATATATATATACACTACAAAAACTCAGTTAATGCATCAGTTAGGAGTTGATAGAATAGCGAACACATTTTGGAAATGTGATGTTAGGATTACACCACTACCACCCCACCCCCAGCCCTCACCCCCAACCCTCCACACACCAACAGGCATCGATGTGTGCATTGGGATCGTCAGCCTAACTCTCACCCCATTCCATATATTAACAAGCTGAGGTGGTGCAGTATAGGAGAATGGGGCGAGAGTTAGGCTTGATGACCCCAACACACACCCTGATGCCTGTTGGTGTGTGGAGGGTTGGGGGTGGTAGGGGTGTAACCCTAACTCACATTTCCAAACCTTTGTCACTGTGCTATCAACCCTAACTTATGCATTAACAGAGTTGTTTACAATGTATGTATATATATATATATCTATATATATATATATATATATATATATATATATCTATATATATAGATATATATATATATATCTATATATATATATATATATATACACACATGTATATATATATACACATGTATATATATATAGAGACAAAAACTCAGTTTAATGCATCAGTTAGGGTTGTTGAAACTAGTGAAAAAGTAGGAAATTTGGGGTTAAGGTTGAAAGCCTCCTTGGACTCCCCAGTCCAGCCCCAACTGCATCGGGTGCACGTTGGGGTCATCAGCCCCAACCTCACCCCATCACATGTAAAGAAGCAGAGGTATAGGAGAATGGGGTGAAAGTTAGGACCAATGACCCCAACGTGCACCCCGATGCTGGTTGGGGGGCTGGGCTGGGGGGTCCAAGGGGGGCTTTCAACCCTAACCCCAAATTTCCTCACTTTTTTCGCTGTAGAACAACCCTAACTGATGCATTAAACTGAGTTTTTTGCCTCTAGTTTCCCTTCTTTTTGAGAATGAGGATGATAAATAGTGAATGGAATGCAAAGGCAGGCTCCACGCTCCCGCCACATGATGTCTTGTTACATAGCGACAGGAACTGCAAAGTAAACGCAAGTGGCAATGGTATGCAAATTGTTATGATAACAGCAACAATAAAGCCAACAGAAACTGAAACACAAGAGCATACAGAAATGCAAACTGTTACTCGCAAGGTCATGGTACCGCAATTGTAAATGTAAATGGTAACAGTAACAGCAACAATAAAACCAAGAGAAACAGAAACGCAGGCGCATACAAAAACACAAACCGTAACATGCATGGGCACAGTACTTCAATTGCAAATGCAAATCATAACAGTAACAGCAACAAAAACAAGAAACAAAACAGAAGCACAGGTGCAAATGCAAATACAAACTGTAATGCACATGGTGGCGTAGACGAGAACAGTGATGCAAACGGTAACAGAACTGCACCTGGAAATGCTAAATGACACAGTAATGAAAGGGCACATCCTTCTTTCCCCAAAAAACTGCATTGAAAAAACACATTGAAAACAAAGAATGTATGCATTATAATTGACTTCAGAGCAGAAAATTACGACTTAGAATAGTAAATTGCTTATACCTCAGGAACCGTGCGACGTAGGAAAAAAAATAACATTTTCTATGAATTATTACTTTCCTGGCTAGTTTTATGCTTAGCTCCTATTTGGGGAGCTAAGCAATTTTTTGATGAAAAGTCCTTATCTCGCACCGTTTCCGAGATACGGGCCCCGAAAGATGCAATGGACACCATAATGTTAATCTATGACAAAAAGCATGAACTTCAGAGTGCCATAACTTTGCCGCTCAGTAAAATTATTTGACTAAACCAGCAAAAGGCACATCTCTGGGATGTTAGCTTTCTTCCTCCCAAATTTCAGCCCAAACGACCAAAACGTTATTTTGCAGCACTGCAGCAAAGAATTCATGTACTGCAGCAAACACTGCAATGTTATCCTATGGGAAAAAATGTCAACTTTGTAGTGGTATAACTTTGCCACCCTGTAATATTTCTTGATCAAACCACTAAAAGACACATCTGTTGGATGTTACCTTTCCTCCCTCCAAATTTCAAATCAAAAGACCAAACCATTCCCAGGATATTGAATATCAAAGTTTTATAAAACTTCTCTATCTATTCCATTATAAAAAAATCTGGCCATCTTGTCCCTCCTTCGCGATCAAAGATGGTGATCAAAGTATCTCATGATCAAAGAATTTGCAGGCACACGATGAAAGAATTTGCATGCTCATAAACAAAGATTTTAAAACCTTATAAATCGAAAAATTGAAGGAATTACTGTAAACCACAAACATGGTTCGACAGAACGAAGCCCCCTGAGTAAAACCCACCCTAATTTGACTTCCTACAACACCCCTGGGCTGAGATAATAGTTTTTTTAATTGGGCCATCTCGTCCCTCACTCACGATGCATGATCGCAATCAAAGAATCTCACGATCAAAGAATTTGCAAGCTTGCGATCAAAGAATTCAAACAATTGTAATTTACAAAATATGCATAATCCGGCAAATCACCATGGTTCATCAGAACGAAGCCCCCTGAGTAAAATCCACCCTGGTTTGACTTCCTTCGACACCCCTCGGCTGAGAAAATTGCTTTTTTTCTGGCCATCTTGTCCTTTGCTTGCGATGCATGATCACGATCAAAGAAGCTCGTGGTCAAAGTTTTAGCATTCTCAAGATCAAAGTAATTGTTCGCTCATGAATAAACAGCAGGATGAGATGGCCAAATGTTAAAATTAATTGTCTCAGCCCAGGGGTGCCCTAGACTGTCAAATAAAGGTGGGTTTTCCTTAGGGGGCTTCATTGTGCCCCATCAGCATGCCCAAAATAATTTAATAATGCTCCCTGGTAGTCTAGTGGCCCCCTCCCTAATAAAATATTTACATACTCTGGTAGTCTAGTGGTCCTCCAATAAAATATGTGAAGAAATTAATGCCCTGGTGGTCTAGTGACCCCCACCCCTGTTTATTTTTTATTTAGATCCCTGGTAGTCTCGTGGCCCCCGAGCTGTATTGTCTGATAAGATCTGAGTTTTATATCCCTGGTAGTCTAGCAGCCCCCCAAGTATAAAAAAAATTATGCCTTTATTATATGCCTGGTAGTCTAGTGGCCCCCTACACCCCCACCCGTCCATCCAAGCCCACCCAGCACCCCTTACCCTTCACCAGATGACGACTGGCACAGCCCTCCTCTCACCTCCATGGCCAGCCACCGAGTGTCTGCATTATGAGTGATAATGTGCCTCTTTGCATTCAAGCTGCACAGTCACGCCCAGCTATTTTCCTCCGATTGACCCTTGGAGCATGGATGTGCAATGACGTCTGGGCACAATGTGCCGATGTCCGCTGCACTCCCCCTCCAGTATCACCAGCACAAGTAGTGCTCCCAGGCATCCCCAGGGGCTGCTACAGTGTGGTGAAATTCTCTGACCCACCCCAGAACCAGGAAAGCAGTCAGCAGATGCTCAATCCCAGTCCTCCCGTGCCAACCCCCAACAGCCCGGGCTCATTCCTGAACCCAGGTCGCCCGTGTGGTGCGAGGTTTGGCATCCAGCACTTCAACCCTCAGTGCCACCAGGCCGACATATCAGATTGAAAATCTGATACCCCCAGTGTGTTCCTCAGCCCCCAAGTAGGTAAACACAACTGACAGTGTTAACCTAGGGGCAGTAAATAAAGAAAACCATCCCACAACATCTTTTAGCTTTGATGCAGAATTCTGCATCGAAATGTTTGATGCAGGATCCTGCATCGAACTTGTGTCAGAGTCACCAACAATGGGGTGCCAACCCCATGTTGGTATGCCTACCCCCCCACCCTACATACTTATGTGGCACACTGGGTGCCCACCCCAGTGTGCCCAGATTATTTTTCAATATTTTTATCTTTCAGACACCTGGATGCCCACTCCAGGTGTTGGATGCCCCCTCACACTCACCCCCAAGCCCACTTTCTTTGTAGACAGAGGTACCAAATCCCCCTGTCGGCTGCATGTACCCCCCTGAAATTTCATGTTGCACACTGGGAGCCCACTCCAGTATGCCAAAATGGGTACATTTTTTGTATACCTGTAAAATGAAGAAAACCATCCCAGAATGTCTTTTCTTTTCTTTTCCCTATGAAGAAGAAAATGGTCCTTTGTTGTCTCCCCAGTCCTCCCTTCCCATCCCAACCCTCCCACTGAGTATCACTTCCCCACACCCCCCTTACCCATACTTACCTCCAGAGGTCAGAAGCAGTGATCTTCTCTGGACCGGGGACACATCTGCACTCTTCAAAGCCAAACTGCGATCTGAGGAATCAAGGTAAGCCATATAATGGGAGTCAGTGGGAGGGGGGTTCAATTTATGTTGATATCTCGGCCAATTTTAAAAATTTTGACCCCAAATTTTCAACATGAGGTTCTTGGGACCCAGTCTCATGAACACTGTCACTGTCATTTCGTTACTCAGTACTGAGAGATGATTTTGTGGTCACTGTGTGGAACCACCTTTCAGTACTGATTAATGAAATGACAGTTCCGGTGTTCATGAGGTGGGGTCCCAAAAAGACCATGTTCAAAATTTGATACAAAAATTCCAAGAAATGACTGTGTTACGAGAGTGAGTTGTGCAGTTTCTATACACTCTCATAACTTTGCCAATTTTCAATATATTCACTATAGATTTTCAGCATTGCTATTTTTTTACATCTCCTTATGAACAGTACAGCTGACATTTTTTCACATGTTGCCTGAAACTTATTTTCACTCCTGTGGTGCAGAATGGCACATTCACTGTGTGAAATCAACTTTTGGGATGGATTAACAAAACCACAGTGCCACTGTTCATGAGGGGAGGTCTGGTCCCAAAAAGCCCATGTTGAAAATTTGGTAAAAAAATTCCCAAAAAATGGCCTCGATACAAGTGTGCATTATTGCTATGCATGCTCATAACTTTGCCAGTTTTTAATATTTTCACTACAGATTTTCAACATTGCCATTTTTTACATCGTCTTATGAACAGTACAGCTGTCATTTTGTACATCCTACCCAAAACATGTTTTCACACCAGTGATTGCTGTGTGAAATCAACTTTTTGGATGGATTAATGAAATCACAGTGCCAGTGTTCATGAGGGGAGGTCCCAAAAAGCCCATGTTGAAAATTTAGTTCAAAAATTCAAAAAATTTCACTGAGTTACAAGCATCCGTTGCGCAATTTTGTTGCGAAATTCCCCATACGATAACAGTGCTACGACCATGGTGCCTTTCAACATCCATATCTCAAAAATGGTTCGAGATACAGATTTTTCACTACTCATAGCTTAGGTGGACTAAGGGCAGGTGGAGTTTTCAAAGTCTTGAATACCACTGAAGTGGAATTTTTTTCATAGCTGCTACGGTTACTGAGATATTAGCAAATTAATGTTCCAAACATTCAGTTTCATGTCTGTAGGCCTGTGTTATATCCCCATACTTCTGTGTAAGTGGGAACTCATGGCCCAGAGGGCCCACATTCCCAAATTTGCATACCATTGTGCAAAAAATGTCAGTGTTAGGGGACCGCAGGGCCTGGAGGGCTCGCACTCCCACAGCCTCATACCAGTTACACTATTATTTATTTTTGCAAAAGTACTAGCAGTGTTGCGACACTACTTTTTAATTTAGCGAAAGTACCATATGTTGACCTATGGGAATTTTGTGAAAGTTGTGGAATTTCTTGAAATTAAAGCCACAATTGAGCCGGTTTCTTTGTGATTTCATAGCAAAATAACGGTTAGGATTTTTTGGCTGAAATTTGCAGCGCAGCAAGTTCTGGTCCTATAGATGTGCCTTTTGGTGGTTTGGTCACAACATTTATGATGGTTCCATAGTTACAGTGCTCTGAATTTGCCAAATTTCTCAGAAGATAACACTGTGGCACCTGCTGTGTCTTTTGGCACCCGTATCTTGAAAACAGTTTGAAATATGGATTTTTCACTGTGGTGACCTTAGTACACCTTTAGGTGGACCAAGCCCCCATGGAGGTTTTGAAGCCATGATTACAACTGCAGTGGGATTTTAGTTGCTACAGTTACTGAGATACAGACAAATTAGTGTTGCAAGGTTTCCTTTTCATGCCTTTAGGGGTATGATATGTCTCCATACTTATATATGAGTGGAAGCACAGGGCCCAGAGGTCTCACGCTCTCACATATGCATATCATTATGTAAAGAATGGGCAGTGTGAGGTGAGTGCAGTCCTGAGAAGGTGCCCATGCCATGCTCCCACATATGGATATCAGTATACAAAAAATTGTCAGTGTGAGGGGAGCACATGGCTCAGGGGCCCATTCTTCTACAACCATATATCAGTTACATTACACTTTCTCAAAAAGAAGAGAAATTCATTGCAAGAAACTTCATTAATGCATCAATTAGGGTTGATAATACACTGAATAAAGTTTGGAAATTTGGTGTTATGGTTACCAACCCCTACCACCCCATCCCCACCCTCCACACACCAACAGGCATTGGGGTGTGTGTTATGGTCATTGGCCCTAACTCTCATCCATTCTCCTATACTACACCACCTCAGCTTTTTTACACATGGAATGGGGTAAGAGCTAGGCCTGACAACCCCAAAGCACACCCGAATGCTTGTTCATGTGTGGAGGGTGGGGGGTGGGGATGGGGTGGTAGGGGTCCCTAACACAAAATTTCCAACCTTTTGTCAGTGTGCTATCAACCCTAACTGATGCATTAATGAAGTTTTTTGCAATGAATATACATATATGTATGTATTTATATGATCTTTTATTCATCAATGTCTTTTATTTTTATTTTTGCATCTTGTTTTCAAGTTCAATTATCATTTTTGAATTTGTATTTCTCTTCATGCTTTCAATTTTGTATCTTGTACAATTTATCTTTATTCTCAATTCATTGTATTTTCTATCTTGCAATGTATATTGTATCCCATCTCCCCTTTCCCCAGAACACATCTGAAAATGAGCTATTAGTTTGCTCAGTATGCCTTTTCTGGTAAAACGTTGTCAAATAAAATAAATAAATAAATTCATACATTCATTCCACAGTTCAGTGACCTACTAAACTGTTGAATGAATGTATAAATCACAGATTCCTGTTTTAAACTGCAAAAAGAATTTCTGCAGAACTGATCTCTGACAGTGATCAATTCTTTGGAACTTTCTTCTACTTATTAATACATAAATCCTCAGTTAGTACATTTATTCTGTTGTTCTATGTCAGAATTTCCATGAAAGTTACCAAAAGGATTTTCAAACTTTTGACTAAGTGAAAGTCCAACTTCTGCACAAATTCCATTGGCGGAAGAATTTTTTTCACACAGCACTAGTGCCATTTGAGAAACCTCTCCATAGTTACTGCATGACTCTAAAATTATTGCAAACACAAGGTTAAATTTCATCTTTCCTCAGGGTTACCACCGTGAATCATGGAATGTACTTCTAATGTACTCCAAAAACATAAACAATTGTGATTTTCCTTTTACCAAGCATTACTCCTACAAATCTATTATGTTGTTAATGTACTTTAAACATACTGTTACAGCTTAGCAATATTTATAACAAACCTTAAAATGACATAAAAACGTTGACATTTGCTGCTCTTAAATATGATTTAAGATCCTCAACCCCAAATCAAATTCTTCATCAGAACTAAACTAGAGAATTTGTTTCGTTAAAATTAATGTTTCTATATTATATTCTTTACTAATAAGAGCATATACATCAAAACTGGGCTTCTCTTGCATCCATTTCCATTTGTTCATTTTTCATTTTGGAATTTTGGCACCTGTGTCTAGCCTCCATCTGCTTTAGTCAGCCATTCAACACCATCACACCACTGTGCAGCCTTCATTACATCTCTTCAGTTACCTCCTCCATAATCAACTACCATGCATACGTTCTATACTTACGCAATTGCTAGTTACTGCATAATGCATTTATGTGAGACCTATTGTTATGTGTGCACATTTTGCATATGAGAGTCTGCACACTTTCAGCTGAAAAAATGTAGTATGCCACTTGCATGCAGTTCTATTACCTGTGATCTTGAAAAATATAGCTACCAGTATTCAAGAAATATATAAATGAATACTTGAGAATCATTTTGGTCTCTTTTTTTAACAGCTTTCCCTAATATGCTTATATTTACAAGCAACAATCAGGTTTCATGCATATAGCATCAGGAGGAGATGGTTCCACTTTCCAGCACCTATAGAGATACCATTAGCTCTCAGACTTTGCCATAGTGAGCCTCCCCTAAGCAATGGCAAAGATCTTGAGCCTCCTCCAAATATGGACATTATCTGGGGCCGTCCCATAAAAAAATATCATACTATGTAGTTAATGTTTACATAATACACCAAGAATAAAGTGAAAGGCCTTTGAGTTTATTTTCATTTTATTACTTATTGTTCCTCCATCCCCCCCCCCCAGTAACACCAAGAACCATTCTGTTTGTCTTTCCTGATCACAGATCTGTATACCAGTAAATAAATACGGAAATGATAACACTGCCAGCAGCCTGTCAGAACAGCGGCAGTGTTGCTGTTTGCAATGCTGGCAACCCAGATTCGGGAATGAACTTGCTCCATTCGATGGCTGTTGGAGAAGTGGATTGAGTGTTTCAGAGGATTAGGATTGCTGCTTCTACCAAAGTGCTGCCACTAGGATGACCATGAGTGGAAGTGCAGTTGAGGCATGGTAGGAGGATGTTTGCCAGCTGGGATTGGAGACATCACACTGTCCTGTGCATTTCCATCCCAATGAACTTTGAGCCTGCTGATGTCAGTGGGGTAGACAGCAAATACTGTAAAGCCACCAGGTCGGTGGCAGGATGATATGGCTCCCCCTTGCTAGCCTCACATCACCAACTGTAGTGTCCTTCCTTGAAATGTAGGCCAAGGATTATTCAAGGGTCCTAACCCGTCAACCCAGATGAAAATGCCCTGCTGTGGGAGACAAACCACAGGGGTACATATAAGAATGGGGTAATTCCCAAAGAAGACAGGTGTTGAGGCTGGATGGTTAGAGACAGTAATCTTGCTCCTAGGTGTTCTGCTATAGTGTCTAAGGCCAATAGTTATTGTCAGTGCTATCTAGCAATTTGATGAAAATCCACATGTATAAATTTGCAAATTCAGTTGTGCAATTCTAAAATATGAAATAGTTTACAAAGTGACAATTTGATTCAAGAAAACAGTCATTCATGTTTCATACTTAATTGTTTTATTTTTCATTTTTCATCTAATTCATCAGTTCAAAAAAAAATCACTATTTTGCATAATTTAAAACAACGTAATAAAATCAGTACAATTTGTTTCATCTTTTTACATACCAATGACATACTCCTCAGTATTTAAATACATGTGTATGGCAAATTAGTCTGCAACAAATTAAAGGGTTGATTGCTGGGACTTTTGGGGTTCTGTTTTCTGAATGTATATTGGTGTCAGGATGCAGTGCAGTACTTTGCAGTATGACCAGAATGCTGGAATATTTTTATTTATTTATTTAAATTTTGGTGACCGGGTAGGCCTACTAAGACCGTAATGGTCCCTTTTTCAAGGGCGACCCGGGGTTAATTACAGTCAACAGTACAATAAGAAGTAGGAACCATTCAAAGGAAAGTGCGTATATACAGACATTAAAATCAGAACATATAGTACAATCACAGGCAGGTTAGGTAACGTTTAGAATAACATGGGGTAAACACTAGTTTCACAAGAGTAGCAGTTACATAAGGTTCTTTTATCAGGTCGGTTTTACGGGTTACAATTTCAAGTGTTTCAGAAGTGATAAGATTCAACTGAAATAGGATACCAACTTGTTAGGCGGCAGGTTTTTAGTATCAGAGGTGGATGCTGCCGGGACGGGTATAATTCAATGGCAAATAATCCTTTTCGTAATGCATTATTTTATGACATAATTTAGTACAAATTATGGCATTGCATCCTGTGTGACTCAACTGTGACTTGATTGTGGGGGCAGTGGTGGGTGTTGTGGTTGTGGTAGAGATTCACTCAGTCTTTTTTTGTATTATACTTTATATCCTTTGTCACTGATGCTACCCCCTTCATCCATCACAACCTCTAGCTGGGTCCTCTCCCTTCTACACTTACCTCCAGACCACCAATGTCCCAACGTATCTCCTACATTATGGTGGTTTACTTTTAAGTTTGTCCATCTGCTCCCTCTGGCACTGTAGTACAGGAGGTAAAGTGGTCAGTATGGAGGGCAGAGCCAGTGACCACCAGGTGTCATCTTGCATGCAATGTGGTATTTTGCCCCTTAGGATTCTATGAACCTGCAGAACATCATCAACAGGACCACTAAATGTGCATGTGAAAGCTATATGTGGTACTATGCAGAGCAGTGTCCTCCCACACTAGGTACTAAAACTGCACTGGTACATGTGATCACTCAAGTGTCAATATAGCATTGTAGCCTGCTACCCTTCCTCCATGTAGATTATTATCCTCTGGGATTCTTGAGTCTCCTCCCACTGGCCATTCCCTGGCATCTGTGTTCTTTCACTTACCCTGATCACACATCAGTGGAAGCCATCCTGCTGCAGCACTGATGGGCTTCTCTTTTGAGAATACTTTTGAAGGTAAATAATCTTCTATCCCTACCTATGTTTGCAAGAATAGTCTCATGGCCACCTCCTACACTACTCAGCTGAGCTCTTGTCTTCTACACCATCCCATCTACCCATATAAATCATTTTTACAATTAAATTCACTCCTTTCACTACAAGGAAATACTTCAGCTTAACATATAGGACCTCTATTCCTATTCTCTCTAGGCCCAAAAGTGCTACGTATAAAGTTGTCCCAGACCTTTCATCTATAATGTTGTACTTTTTAGCTTTTTTATCAGACTACCTCATTCTTCCATGTTCGTATCCCACACTTCACCATTTCCTATACAGTCATCTGTATTAGTATGTGAATGGTAGTTAGTGAGAAGCAGTTTGTGTTATTCATTATGCTATGGATAATGTAATGCAAAGTTTAATTTCTATCCTTAAAAAAAAATCGTATCAAAGGGGAATGCTTAGTTCTGTTCACAAAATACTGTTTGTCTGGAGTGCCGCTATTAGCAAATGTCAATTAAATAATGTTTAATCTACATATCATTATTTTAAATCTTTATCTGGTTAATCCTGAATTGCTACAACCTCCAATTACTCACATGTCAGCAAATTCATGGTATTCCCATTGCTGAGGTAAAACATCAACTTCTACAGTATCATGTGCTGCTAGTTTCTGGTTAGTCGCATCACTGAATACTGTCAACACAGTTGATTCCCCCAGTACCCAAGCCTAGCCTAATGGCCCCATTCACGAAAGCATAGCCCATTTGCTCTCCCCATGTATCTTCAGAACAAAGAATCACAATCAATACCAGGACGCTGCTAAATTCTCAACTGATTCACAGTGGATTCCATAAAGCAACAATGCCAATTGTGAAACACAGAGGGCCCAAATAAGGGGAACAAACAGGATTTTTCAGCATTCTGGTGTCAAGTGCAGTTCTTTTTTCTGGAGACAGGTTTACTCAGCTGGGGCTGGCCACCCCATGAACCAACACCCACCCCCCACCCAACAGAAGTGCAAACATGTCTTATGGTAAGTATTAGTTACTCACCCCTACAGCCAGTCCCAGCCCAGTAGTTACCATCTGCACTAATGCCCAGAGGGTACCTCCTGTGCCTACATCCAGCAGATCCTCCCCGCAGCCACACCCTGTGGGTTCCCTAGCACCAACTCCTTGTTTGCTAGATCCCCCTGCATGCAAGCTGATCCTGCTGAATCCCCAGCACCATAGTTCATAATGTGGAGTCCCCTGCACACAGGCTTATCCTTCTGGATCCCTTGATCTCTGGCCCAGCCCAGTGGGTCCCCTGAATCCTAGTCCAACCCAAGAGGCACCCCTTTCTCTGCACATTTCTTGTACCCACCTAACACACAACTCTTGCTAGCAGTCATAAAACATTTGCTGCCATTATATATAACTTTTCTTCCCCATATTGAGATTGGGGGAAGGGCAAGTAGCATCATGCTGGAGATTTTCATTGCTGGCACATCTCTCTGATCGTGCCTTTCTCTGGTGTGACTCTACGACTGTTACAGTGTGTCAATATTCTTATTGACCAGCCACACTTCACAGCGGTGACTCAGTCCCTCAACTCTGCTGAGTTCAAACCATGTTGCACATAGACCACATATCACCATGCCATATATATTTTTAATTCTCTTTATTCACCTCATCTAGCTATGTGATATACACAATCAGACCCTTCAGAAGCCACCCCAGCACCATCATTCTGCCATCTTTTGGGACTTACCACAATGTCAAAACTCTTTGACTTCCCCTAGAATGAGCCTCAGGATCCCAAGGGTGCATGAGATGGAAGACACAATGGGTAAACAGCTGTGGGGGTGTCAGTGATCATGTCATGCTCCTGAATGAGAGATGGGTTTTACTCCTTATTTTCAGCACATCTTTAGAATGGTGCCTTAGCAGATGTCTGGCAGCCATGTACACAGAATGTATGCATGCACTGTGACCACCGGAAATGTCTTGCCCTTCCTGACACTCCAGAGACAGAACCACTGTGGTATGCAGCCGACCCCTCCAGAGGAAAGCACCCACTGGGATGTTCAGTCCTCCCCTCCTTGGCCAGCCCCCCATGACCTGGGCTTGTTCTGGTAGCTCAACTGCTACACAGATGATCTGGCCCATCACCTTCATTTTTTTTAAAAAGGTTGCTATACAAACTACAAATGCAATCCAAATGATTTCATCTGTGATTTATTTGAATGCAAATCCATTTTCAAAATGCTATCTTTTACTATACTGAGGAGAAAGAGAGTATCATCTTAGGCCAGCAGGGACGTCATGTCAAAAGAGTGTAGGAAAGGCTCACAAGAAAACTGTTTAATGCAGGGAGAACACTAAAGTATAATTTTACAGCCTTACTCTACCTAAAAAGTACTAATTACACTGATGAAAATGTATAGGGCATGTTCGCCCTCAGAATCTAAGCACCAACCACAGCAGAGGGCATGGGTCGTTTGGTGTATGGCTTGAAAGACACTCTTCAGAAGAGGGACAAAAGTACTGCCTGAGTGAGGCATTTATGGAGGGCTCAATGATGTACTGGTCACCAGTGCAGAAATTCTCCAGCATACCTTAATATGTCATAACATATGTCAGAGCAATGTCAGTGGCTCAGTAGGTAGCACACTCACCTCTGAGGCCGGAAGATCAGAGGGCTGCGAGTTCAATTCCCACATCTGGCACTTGGGTTAATATCCCAGTACTGACACTGTAGTGCAGCGTGAGAGGGGTGCTGTACTTCTGCGGTGCCATCTTTCGGATGAGATGTTAAACCGAGGTCCCATCTGCTTGGATTGGTGGTAGTTCAGGTGGATGTTAAAGATCCCATGGCACTTATTGAAAAGAGCAGGGGAATTTCCCCGGTGTCCTGGCCAAATTTCCATCATTCACTAAAAAAAAAACACCAACAGCTTAATCTGGTCCAAGGTCAGTTGGCATTAATCTGTATCCCACTCCCCCGGGTCGTGCCTGAAAATAGGCAGGATTTGTCTAGTGCACTTACCTGGTCAACAAAAACTAAATAAATAACCCCAATCCCCCTTCATTTAAGCATCCTTACTAGTTATTTTAAATGACTTAATGAAGTGCTGAGCAGCAAAACACAGCAGGGTTTGAAAAGTGTAGATATGGCAACACAATAATAATTATTTTAGTACTGAATAGAGCCGAGCCTAGGTTTAGCATAGGATCCCTGCCCTGCACAACTAAGCAGCATCGTGTGCAATGAGGTAACACGTTGCTCCATTTGTTACTGCAACTTTTAGGACTGTGTATGGGGCCTAACATTTTTTTAAATTGTAGAACCATAGTTAAAACAGACAATGTTGCTAACCTGGTGGTGCTGAGGATTGAGACCCTGGATGCACACATTGTGCCACGCTGGTCACCAGAGCTTGGGTATAATTTACTTTGGGATTAAATATGCTTACAATGTAGTAGTAGTAATAGTATTAAAAAGCTTCATTTTTAGACAGAACTTAGATGACAAAAATATGCACCATTAATATGTGTCCTATTTACAGACCTTGCAAGCAAGATTTAATGCTGTGCTGGGAGCTCTACTGTCTCTCTGCTGCCTGCCCTCCCCCACTGCAAGCAGACTCGTGGACCTGGCAAGCAAGGTACAGGATACCAAGAGAATGTCTATGTCCAGTGCCATTTTTAAGAGGCCTAGTCATGAACTTGATCCAGTTAGCTAGCTCTGTTTCATTTTTAGCAGCTATACTCTGTATTTCACTCTGTATTGAGCAGCTATACCACTGTTTTGCTATGTTTTCTACTGGTACTTTAAGGGATTGCTTATGCCATTGCCTCATTTTACTTGGAGTTTTGTAGTGCTGAGGCCTTGTTTTTCTAGTGCACAGCTCTTGTTTTTCTAGTGCTCAGGTCTTGTTTTCCTTGTGCAGGGACTAGTGACTTAGAGAGATCAGCAGACAAGTACAGACTGTTTTGTGGGGCTTACCTGCAGTGATCACGCTGTTTGCCCAGTCCTCTGGCATCACATTCCATTGTTCTTCCTTTAGGTTTAACACTGTGCTGGGAGCCCTAGTGTTACTCTGCTGCCCACCCTACCCCACTAAGCAGAACCGCAGACCTGGCAAGCAAGGTACAGGACACCAAGGGAGCAAGTCAGTGTCCAGCATGCAGTGCCACACCAAGACATCATACTAAATTGTTCTCCCTTCAGGTTTAACACTGTGCTAGCAGCCCTACCATCACTCCACTTCTGGCCCTCTCCCACTGCAAGCAGAGTCATGGACCTGGCAAGCAAAGTACAGGACACCAAGGGAGCAAGTTGGCATCCAGCATGCAGTGCTGCACCAAGAAATCACACTTAATTTTTCTTCCTTTGGGATTAACACTGTGCTGGGAGCCCCACTGTCACTCTGCTGCCCCCCCCCTCCACTGCAAGCATACCTATGGACCTGGCAAGCAAGGTACAGGACACCAAGAGAGCAAGTCAGCATCCAGCATGCATGTCCCATGCCAAGACATCATACTCCATTTGTTCTCCCTTTAGGGTAATGCTGTGTTGGGAACCCTCCCCCCTTCCCCACTGTAGGCAGGCCCACAGGCCTGGCAATCAAGGTTCAGGACACCATGGGAGCAAGTCAGCATCCAATGTGCAGTGCCATGCCAAGGCATCACACTCCATTGATCTCCTTTTAGGTTTAACACTGTGCTGGGAGCCCTACCATCACTCCGATGCCCACCATCCCCCACTGCAAGCAGGCAGTGGACCTGGCAAGCCAGTTACAGGACACCAAGGGAGCAAGTCATTGTCCAGCATGCAGCACCATGCCAAGATATCACACTCCATTGATTTCCCTTTTGATTTAATGCTGTGCTGGGATCTCTACCATTACTCTACTGCCTGCCTTCCCCCACTGTAAGCAGACCCATGAACCTGACAAGAAAGGTACTGGACATGAAAGGAGCAAGTCGGCATCCGGCATGCAGAGCTGCACCAAGACATCACACACCATTGTTCTCCCTTTAGGTTTAATGCTGTGCTGGGAACCCTACCATTAGTATGCTGCCTGCCATACCTCACTGCAAGCAGAGCTGTGGACCTGGCAAGCAAGGTACAAGACACCAAGTAAGCAAGTCGTCGACTGGCATACAGCGCCTTGCCAAGACATCATACTCCATTGTTCTCACTTTGGGTTTAATGCTGAGCTGGGAATCCTACTGTCACTCTGCAGCCCACCCTCTCCCACTGCATGCAGACCCACAAACCTGGCAAGAAAGGTACAGAACACCAAGTGAGCAAGTCGGCATCCAGTGTGCAGCGCCTCAACAAGACATCCCACTCCATTGTTCTCTCTTTATGTCTAACGCTGTGATAGGAGCACTAGCATCACTCCTCTGCCTGCCCTCCCTCACTGCAAGCAAACCCGTGGACTTATCAAGCAAGTTACAGGACACCAAGGGAGCAAGTTGGTATCCGGTGTGCAGCACCATGCCAATACATCACACTCCACTGCTCTCCCTTTAGGTTTAATACTGTGCTGGGAACCCTACTGTCATTCCACTGACCACCCTCCACCACTGCAAGCAGACCCATGGACCTGGCAAGCAAGGTACAGGACACCAAGGGAGAAAGTTGTCATCTGGCATGGAGTGCAATGCCAAGACATCACACTTCATTGTCCTCCCTTTAGGTTTAACGTTGTGCTGGGAGCCTTACCATCACTCTGCTGCTCACCCTCCCCCACTGCAAGCAGACCTGCAAACTTGGCAAGCAGGGTACAGTACACCAAGGGAGGAAGTCAGCATCTGGCAAGCAGCACTGTGCCAATACATCAGACTCCATTGTTCTCCCTTTAGGTTTAATGCTATGCTTGAAGTCCTACTGTCACTCTGCTGCCAACCACCCCCACTGCAAGTAGAAATGCAGACCTGGAAAGAAAGGTACAGGACACCAAGGGAGCAAGTTAGCATCTGGTGTGCAGCACCATGACAAGACATCACACTCCATTATTCTCCCTTTAGGTTTAATGCTGTGCTGGGAGCCCTACCCTCAATGTGCTGCCTGCTCTCCATCACTGCAAGCAGACCCACAAACCTGGCAGCAAGGTACAGGATACCATGCGAGCAAGTCAGTGTCCAGCATGCAGTGCTGCTGGAGTGGCACTGCACAGTACTTCCCACCCACCCACTCCAGTGTTCTGCTCCTTGGAGCAGTCGTGAACCAATCAGCTCACTTTTGTACCCTTACAACTGGTACAGCCCAGTGAACTGTTCCCCCTTCCACTATTTTCCACTTGATTCCCTCCATCCGTTCTGCTCCAAATTGAATTCCAGGAAACACACCTGCACATGCCACAGCAGTAAGACAACATCCCCCTGCATCAAGTAACAATGATGTGACTCTGAGCTTACCTGCTATGAGGGTATCTGTTAAGCTTATTAAACCAAAGAATACTCCCACAAAACTCCCTGAACTCCCCCGGGTTTATTGTGAGCATAAAAGTGGGATGCTTCCTCTTGACAACTGCTCAATCAAACCATGGTCAGGGGCAATCACAGCCAATATACTGTACCCAGTCCTGGAAGGACCACATTTAAATCAGGTAGCATAAAGGCCTTCCTTCTAGCTAGGCAAAAAAAGGGTATTAGGCATGGAAATGGTTGCATAACAAACATAAATTGCAGTGCTGGTAAAAAACACAGAAGCTGTCTGAGTGGCTAATACGTAGTGCCCCCTTCTCACCACATACCTATAGGTGTGTGGGGACATTCATCCGAACTCAGACCCTAAAGCACCAATTTGAGAAACTTCAGCACATGTCCTGAGAGGGGAAGGACTAAGCATAATTCATTTCAATGCCCAAAGCAGAGTTAATAAAATAAGCCATACAAAGAAATGGGCTATTGAAAACTCCCCTGACATCATGGTTATTACCAAATCATGGCTACCCAACAAAATTGGTGATACACAAATAGTATTCCCAGATACAACCTACGGAAAAAAGACATTACCGGGGAGGGGGGTAATAATCTATGGGAAAACTAACCTAGAGATTAAAGAAGCAGACCATACGCTGAACTGGATGGGCTCAGAAGCCTTGGTACTGGAACTAAAATTACTTTTCCACTGACCTATTTTACTGATAGGCATATATCACCCCGCCCCCCCAGGGCAAACACAGATATATTTAATACACTGCAATATTTCTTAGGCCATTATCAGAACTGACACAAACTGCTAATACTATGAGATCTAACCATAGACTGGATTAAAATTGATATCAATCATAACCTAATGGATCTAAAGTGTAACCTAGGGCTGCCGCAGCTCATCAATGAGTTTACAAAGCTGAATGATAAAGACCACTTAGCTTCAGCTCTGTTAGATTTAATATTAACAAACAACCCAGCCTGCTTTGCATCATCAGGCGTACTGGCTGACTACTTCTCAGATCACCAAGTAATTTTCAGTATCAAAAAGATAGTTAAGCACAGTGGCCCCAGTAAATCAGTTCAACATAGATCCTACAAAAACCTTGACTATGTAAACTTCATGATCGACTTGGAATCCAAAGACTGGGATAAGGTTGCACTAATCCCCAAAGTAGATGAGGTATAGGGCTTCATTTATGACTAATTCATGGACAGTTGCAACAAATTCACCACTCTACGATCCAGAAAGATAAAGTACAAAAACTCCCCCTGGTACAGTTCCTACCTCCACAGACTAAAGAAACATAGAGACAACACCAGAAAAAAAGGAAAATAAACAAACAATGTTCTGGCCTGTAATAGGTACAAACAGTTACAAAATGAATACACCAAAGTAGTGAAGACACAAAAACAGGAATTTTTCAAAACAGCCTTGGCAGACAATGTATGAGCAGACCATAGGGAATTTTGAAAAATAATAAAGAAACTCCATTGAGGCCAAAAGGCAGACACCACAAACTTATACAAAATAGATGAAAAAGAGGTCCTGCTGACTGAGCACATAGGAAATGCATTTAATGAATATGTCATTAACATGGGTACCAAAGCCCTAAAACAAAATAACATACATTCCTACAAGCAAAGACATCAGGATACATCCCCACCCAAAACTACCTCCAAATTGAGCAAGGTCACACAGGCACAAGTCTGCTAGGAGCTATTAAAAATCAACACAAAAAAAGTCAGAAAAGTTGGGCTGTATTCCTTTCCCGCTCTTAAATATGCAGCCCCACTGGTGGAGCTATTCAGCATGTCTATAGCAACTGGGGTCTACCCCTCAAAATGGAAGGATGCCCTGGTCATCCTAGTATACAAAGCCAGTCCAAAAAACAAAATAGAAAACTACCACCCTATATTCCTGTTGTCCGTAGTCTCGAAAATCTTTAAGGGCTAGTATGTGCACAACTGAAGCACAATCTAGAATCTGAGAGCCTACTACCAGTCTTGGTTCAGACCACTCCACAGCACCACCTCAGCACTAATAAAAGTCACTGGTGACTTCCAGGAGGAGTTGGACATGAAGAGGGATCTGGGTGCCATTTTTGTCGACCTATCAAATGCATTTGACATCTTGAACCATGACATCCTCCTGACCAGGCTAAAGAGCATGGGAGTGACTGGTGGTGCAGTGGACTGGTTCAACTCATCCTTAAAAGGGCATAAATAAACAGTGTCACTAAATGGATTCAGATCTTCCTTCACCCCTATAATGTCAGGGGTTCCCCAATGATCAATCTTAGGGGCAATATGATGATGATGAAGATAAAACTTTATTTTTATACAGGATAAATTGTTAGGATTTTGCTCCTATTTACAACAATGTCATGTTTGTTACATCACAAAAAGATTCAATACACATACACTTACACATACAACAATACAAAATATTTACATACTTAACACAATATGTTACTTTTTAAAAACCTAAGTTAAAAGCGGGTACATTTTTGGTGAAGGACATTTTTCAATTCCTTTTTAAAGACATCAGTTGATTGTATGGTTCTCAGATTGTTTGGCAATGAATTTCATGACCTGGCCAAATTCATCTGCAGGGTAGTCTCCCTCATCCTATTATATACCCTAAATGTTGGGATGTTCAGACTATTTTTGTCTTAATTTAGATTTAGTGACATTTAATGATTTTAACAGCACCATTTTACCTAGGAGATGGTTATCAGGTGAACAAACTAATTTATGACACCAAGTTAGCCATAACAATTTTCTTTTCTGTGCAGGTTGTAACCAGTTTAACATCACATAGGTTTTACAGTGTTGCAACCCATATTTACTTTTTGTAACACATTTTGTCAATCTATAATACATCTGATTGATCTTTTTTAAGTCACCTGCAGGGGGATTCATATAAAGATACGAGCCATACCCAAACTTGGCATCAGCAGATGATCCACCAACTGACCTCTTACCTCAGTGGACAGACTTGCTGAGGCTCTTCTTAAAATCCCTAGTTTTTGGTTCACTTTTTTAATTTGTAAACTTATACTGTATGTTCAGAATAAGTAAGTCCACTATCAACTTACACCCCTAGGTACTTGTATGATTTAACATCGACTATATTGGTCCCATCCATCAAAGAGATTTTTAGTCCTGGAGCCTGCCTGGCCTGAGCGCCCGGGGTAAACAACATACTTTGTGTCTTTTTTGCATTTAATAATAAACACATGTCCTTAAATCATGTTTCCATGAAAAGTATATCTTCCTGGAGAGCTGTTTCTAGAAAGGCTTGATTCTCTGCTGAGGCCACTGTTACCATGTCATCAGCATATAGTCTTAAATTACTATGTACAATATTTCTTGCCAGGTCATTAATACATACCTTAAACTTTAGGGGTCCCAGTATTGAGCCCTGAGGAACCCCTCTCCTAAGCTCCTCAAGGCGATACACTGAACCCCCCGCATGACACACACTGCTGCCTATTAGAAAGATAAGAATGAAACCAGGCTAAAGGTTCTTCATTAACACCACTCATATATAATCTTTTTAATAATAGTCCATGGTCCACAAGATCAAATGCCTTACTGAGGTCTACAAACACTGCCCCAGTATTTTTTACCCAGATTTAGAGATGATGTTACTAAATTGTTAAAGTCCACTAGAGCAGTGTCCATGGACCTCCCCATCCTAAATCCATATTGGGCATCACTCAGCAAGTCTTGTTGCTCTAAGTAATGGTAAAGCTGCCTGTGGACCTGCTTTTCCAGAACTGTCAATAAAACTGGTAGCAGAGCAATCAGCCTATAATTTGAAACTTTGTCAGGCCCCCCCCTCATTTGAAGATGGGTACTATTTTCCCCACCTTCCAATAGTGAAGGAAAGATGAACTAGATATACTCCAGTTAAATATATAGGTTATAAATGGTGCCAAACTATCCACCCCAGCTTTATAAAGCTAGTCTCTAGATCATCTAAACCTGCTGCCTTGTAAGTTTTTATTTTTTTAGGTCTCTTTCAACATCTCTAACTTCGATTTTTTTAAACCTAAAACCTGTCCCGCAAGTTTTCTTTACTGGTCCCTTTTTCCCTTCTGTGGATCCAGTATTAAGTAATGTATATTTATTTGTGATGTCTTAATTACAGGGTCCTGTATATGTAGATCTGGTAATTCAATAAAATAATTATTTAAACTCCCAGCCACTTCTAATTGATCTTCTATCAGATTGTTATTTTCCATTAGGGTAATTGCATTTTTTGATTTAATAGGGTTCTGTAAGTCCCTAACAGTTCTCCAAAAACATATGAAGTCAGTTACTTGTCCCAGTTCACTCTGAAAATACCCTTTCTTTTCTAACTTAACCACTTTAGTGCATTTTGTTCTCCAATGTTTTAAGATATTTCAGTCTTCTGTTTTCTTTGTTTTTCTAGCGTTTTTCCCCAAATGGTTTCTAATTCTCAACTGTGTCTTAAGTTTTTCAGTTAAGCATGGTCCGTCCCTGTCATTTACTTTCTTCTGTCTTTTTGATGCATGCTGGTCAATTATAGCTGTTAACTCTTCTGTAAATTCCTGTACAGCTATATTTATTATTATTTAACATATACATGAACATCATTACCATGTTAACCCACATGTCAAATTCCATCTCTGCACCAATGACACAATACTTTACACAATAGGTGCAAACAACTCAGAAATAGAACCCAGACTACAAGCCACATTTCAAGAGCTCCAAGACTTTTAGCTACACTTAAAATTAGCACTGAATGGAGATCATGTGATGCCTGAAGCAGGAAGGTAGTCTAGCTCTGGAGCTCCCACCTCCTCACTCAAATTCTGTCTAAATTCTGCAGTTATTTCATTCTTCGGCAAGCAATTTATTAGAAATATCAACATTTGACTACTATCCTACACTGTGGTAATGTTACTGCCTCTTATCAGAGTGAATTTCAGAATGATGGAGGTTGATATGCGGCAGGCCCCACCCAAACAATGCCACCCACCTCGCCTGATAAGGCCCAGAAGAAATCTAAGCAGCAGTCAGCTCAACCTCTGTGGCAGATGAATGCACCAGCATTGGTGGTTCCTCTCACTAAGGACTGCTTTCTACATGAACTTCAGCCTTTTAAAGAGACCCTCTCTGACATAGCTACTGAGCTAAAATCATTAAGGTCTGATATGACTGTCCTGGGCTGGAGAATTGGCAACATGGAGGCCCACACTTCCTCTCTTGAACAATGGCAAGAAAAGACAGACCCTGAAATTGTGAGACTGCAGCAGCAAATCCAAAGGCTGCAACTTAAAACAGAAGACCCAGAGGGACATAGCTGCAGGAACAACCTTCAGATTTTTGATCCCCCTGAAGCCAAAGAAGGATCATCCACAGTCATCTTCATCCAAAAACTCCTTGCCAAGCTAGTTGGACCATTACCCTTTAACTCTGCATGTCAAATTGAGAAAGCACATAGATTGCTATGCCCGAAACCTGCTGCTGGTGCCCCCCCCTCCCCAAGAGCTATCATACTAAAATTCCTGAGCTTTCTCGAGAAGCAACATGTCCTGACTAAATCAAGGGAATTGCAGTCTATTTTGGGGAAGGCAAACCTCTCCACATCTCTCAAGACTGACAGTACCAAGCAAGACATGGCAGAAGTAAGCAGCATTCCATCCAACTGTCAACAAGCTGATTGCGGCCAGACTTAGATTTAAAATGCTCTACCTGGCTAGATTGCAAGTTCCAGTCAATGGACAGTGGATTACCTTTGATTCACCTGAACAGGCCTCTAAGAACCTAAAACTTCATCTGCCTGATCTCTTTAAGGCACCATGATTGCTAAACTCTATATTTTGGGTCTCACCATATTTAAATTGTTGAAATTTACCTTTAGTGGTTGTTGAGCTGCTGTTCTTGTTCATCGGGGTTGGGGTGGACAATCGATGGCAAGGTGGTTTCTGACAGGTGCCCAGAGCGGTTGTTTGGTGGGCTGCTCATGCTCTGGGGTGAGATCCTGTGACTCGCCCTTATTGCGGCCTTCTTCTGTGTCTTGATTTGCCAAGCCTTGGCTCCATTTCTCAGAATGCTGGGGGATGTGTAGGGCTTCTGGATGGGTGCTGCTAGATTGCTTGTGCTCTGGGTGTTTGCCTAGTGGAGCACATTGGTAGCGGCCCTTATTGGTCCTAATTTATCAGGCCTTAATGCTGCATACTTCTGGAACCCTGGGGGTTTAGTATGGTTCCCAGAGGACATGGAAAAGAGTGGTACCACTTCAGGTCTGCCTCCCCTTCAGGTCCTGCTTTGTTCAGCCTGACTTCCTCCACGGGGCTTTTTCCTAGGGGCCCTTACTGAAAACCTGCTTTTGCTTGCAACACTCATGATCGCCATCACAGGTAGGCAAGTTTCTTCATTCTTTCCTTTCTTCTTCCCCTTTTCCTGGTGTGCTCCTACTTTTCAGAGTACCTTCTGAGGTCTGCATAAGTGCAGAGTTTTGTAGACCAGACCTTGCAAGCTGAAGATTTACCTCGGGTGGATCTCCCTTCTGCACTACCTAATGCCCTGCAGGAGCTGCCAGGAAATTATCTTGCTCACAGCTTGTTTAGTTGAGCCACCAGCCACATTTAAAGCATAAGTTGATCTTATTAAATCGGGGGGAAGGTGGCCCATTGCACTTACTCATGGCAATCTATGGGTGGCTGGGGGATCAAACTGGACCAAAGAGATTTCTGCAGAATTGTTTATACTGACTCTTCAATTGTATAAGAAGGCGGGGGCTTCAACACCTGCTGGGTTATTCCTGCACTGATGGACATTACATCCTGGACTTGAGGAGGGGAGACTGCTCCAGTGTTTAACAAAATGGTATCTAAGCTTCTTTCATGTTAATACTCAATCTCAGTGTTGGGATTGCATCCTAGAGGTCCTACTGTGTCCTTTTTTTGTTGTTTTTTGTGGGGTTGTCTGTGTTTATGAACTAACAATGAGTTTCCAATTGCTGCCACAGTGGAACCTCCAATACATCATAAGGGAGCAAGGAAGGCCATCCTTCAATGAGCTTCTGATTGCGTCGTCATCTTCTGGGATCAAGATGGCTGCATGCTAGGAGGTTGTGGAAAAGCATCATCAGCAGGGACAGAGAGAAGCATTTTTTTTTTAGTAAAGGTATGCCACCATTGCCTTATCATTTTTAATACTCTCTGTTTTTTCCAGTCCATCCTGTGCAATCTGGTCCTTGTGTTTTTCTCTTCTTTTTGCTCTTTTCTCTCGCAATGAACCGGTAAGGAGTCCCAGTGGTGGGCAGGGAGCCACGGTACTGCGGCGGATGAGCTGCCTTGTGGAGGGTTGAGGAATTGAGGAAGACACTCAAGGGAAATCTCCTGTTCTGCTGGAAAGTCATGTGAGAGGGAAAAAAAAGGAACAAAAAAATATTTTACACCCGATGAGCTGTTTATCGTGTGGGTTCTGTATTGTATGAGCTACCACTGAGCTACCAATGTTGTGTGACTATGTGATTATGTGACTTTTGCTTTGGAAGGAAAGAATTCAAAGTAGTTTGACTACCAGAGAGAAAAGAGGTTTTCCGATAAAGTTTGAAAAGTCAGAAGACTGTAGACTGATACCTGAAGCCCATGAAGCCAGTGGTGCAGCACAGTCTTGGATTTAATCATCCAGAGGTATACGATAGTACGAGCTAGATTTGGGGATGATTCTGTGAGCATGGAGTAGGGGATTGAGGATGGAAGGACGTTACAAGACTCGCTTATTCACTTTATTTGAATTTAGAAGAACACTGAGTGAGTAGTGAGTAAAGGTCATGTGGAAAAGACTTGAAAAAGACTGAAAAGTGTGGTGGAATACTTGGTGAATTTTAGAGCCATTTGAGAGTGTTTTTTTTTTTCTTTCTGTGGTTAAATTGTGAATGCTTTACTTTGTCCAGTATACTAATATACAAGTGACTTTTATTTGCTCAGTTATCTGCTCAGCTAGTCGGTTTGTATCGTGCTTCTGATATTGTATAAACCTGTATGAACTTTTATTTAATTTTATGCAGTTTTATATATTTTTATTATTTATATTGTTTGTTTTTTTTTGCGCCATTTTCAGAAAAGATAGTTGTGGGTTGGTTGTTCACCTCATGTGTCTTCTAGTGATTTAAGGTGCTTGCGCCAAGTGAAGGGTATCAGTTGTGCTTTAACCATAGCTTGAGTAAGCAGTATACTTATGCTTAGCTATATTGCTATATTGTGAATTCAGGCTCTTTGGATTTTCAATTTTAAGTGAAAAGCAAAAATTGTTGAAGGTAATTCTATATTTGAATTATCGCTGATTGAGTTTGAGCTAATCATTTTGAATAATTGTGTAATGCTAATACTAAGTTAAGTGCTGTGTGCTGTGTGCTAAGTTTGTCTTTTAACTCTTTCTTCCATATCTCCCATTGTTACTTTTAGAGTGCTGTCTGGTTTAAGATCGTTTACCGAGGTAACAAGAGCTTCGTTTTCCTTCTGGTTTCCTGGCTTCTGACTCCAGTACATGAGTTTTGCTTTGTGCTGATTTTATTGGATTATTGCTGGTTGTTTGTTGGAGTTATGATGGCTAAGTAAGTTTTAGCTTACGAATGTAAAAATTAGAGTTGCTGTTTTATATGGAAGAACGTTGGTGTTGATATGATATTATAGGTGCTGATTTTGTATATTTTGTATTTTTTTTTAGACTTTATTAGATTTTATTATATTTTATTGTTTCTTTTTCAGGATTTATTTCAGAGTGTTTGGTTTTTGCTTAAAGCCTTTTGCTGCAGCTGCAGTGGTTATAGTGGTGAAGTGGTCAGTGGTGAAGCGACCGAAAGAACCCTACAACAGAATTTTAATCTTACTGTGGAGAGTCGAGAGTTAAGAATCAAGGAGTCTACATAAGAACTTGAATTAAGATAAATTTTTTTTTGTTTTGAAATATGGTGGTTACCAGAGCACAATCAATAGGCGATCTGAGAGGATGTTTGGGAGTTTTAAATCCAGAGGCAACCCCTTTTTCTCCTTCCCCATCTCTTAGGAGAAAACAGAATTTAAAGATTAAAAATAAAAAAGGCAAAATGATTAGATCAAACAAACATAGAAGTGAACCCCAAATAACAAGAAATGGGGGAAAATCTAATGGGAGCAATAATGATATTATGGAACTTTGTGTAAATAAGTCTTTGGAACTTTTATATCCATTAACATCAGCATTACATCCAGGACATACTGTTTCTAGTCCTAGGTCTAGGTCTATGTCAGTTAAGGACCTTAGCAATATTAAACTGACCAAGCAAACAAATATTCTGGCTCACTGTGTGGATAAACCAAACAGGGAGCCTAAAGATAATAAGGTAAACAAGGACTATTTGGGGAATTCACAAAGGGGGGAATTAGATTTGGTAGACTCTTTAATATCCAAGTGTCTGATTTCCTATGCTTCTGCAGACTCTGTAATTTGTATTAAAACAGCTCAATCAACTTGGATGGACCAGGAGAGTTTAAAACTAGATGATACGAATCCTGTTAACAACTGTATGAATCCTTAGACCTCTGTTGATGCTGAAGTTTTAACAGACGAAAAGGGGGTAGGTACACAGACTTTATGTAATACTAATCAAGTATTACTAGATAACCCCTTGGAAGGAGACTTTGAAAAATCTTTACTGTATTCTGTTAAGACTGATTGGTTGCAATCTGGATTTGAAACTAATATGAATGACCATTTCCAGAATTCTGATAGTTCTTCTATTGATACATCTGCCATTATTAATGTCTCCATGAAAGATAAATCTGCTCCTAATGTTAGTTTTGGGGATATATTGACAGGCCTGCAACATACAATATTGGGTTTAAAGTCATTAAGAGAAGATTGTATCCCCAAGGATACTCCAAATGTGAAGTTAGTTTGCCAGGATAATCATATTCCCAGGATAATTGGTTCAGCTACTCCTGGAAACTCCAATGGAGAGTGTCCAAAGACCTCAATGATGTAGTGCTACGGCACTTAGTCAGGACATAATAGATATTTTGAAAAATCAACATGCAGCTAAATTGATACTATTGGAACAATTTGTGATGGTGAGAGAAGAATTAGAGAACTTAAAAATAAATATAGCAGCTAATGGTGCTAAATTGGACAATTTAACTGGCATTCTTAACAACAATCATTCAACAAGAGATACAATTTCGGTTTCTATGATTTATGCAGAAGAGTCAGATAGCCCTGTGAATGTGAGTAGTCCTGTTTTAAATGAAGTTAAGTTTGATAGTCAAGGCCCCTTGTCAATTAGTGAAGATGGAATAACTAACCAAGTTCTTCAAGTTGAAACAAATAATAGAGAAATTGTTAAAAAGGGTAAGGGTAAAGGGAAACAAGGACAAATAACATGCACACAGCAACACAGTACATTACGTAAAAAATTAAATAAAAGAGATATTTATAGTCCTTCTAAGAATAATAATAAAAAAATAAGAAACATAGAACCAAAAAGAAAAGGGTGCACCCTGGGAATTTGTCATGTATGGATGAAAATAAAATACCTGATGCAGTCACTATTGAATGTCATGAACAAACTGGTACGAAAGAGGAATTACCAGTTGGCAATATCCAAATTCATGTGTTGGGAAATGAGAAAACTGGTAAGCAGGATGTTGAAGAAATGAATGGGATAAATCTGTGCCAGGAAGTCTCTAAAAAGAATAATGAAATTCATGATGCCAGCAGTGGTAGATTTCAGAATTGTAAGAGCTATATCAGAATACTGGGCCTCCATTTGGAAGATCAAGGGTTGGAGGAACTCTTAAAGAATCAGGTATTGTCTGTTTTTAGAGACATGGTTGGTCTCTCTGTGGAAGATGAGGATCTCTTTATTTTTAGAGATACATCTTCCACTGAGAAACCAACAGTGATTAAGGTTTTTAGTCATCACAAAAGGGTACTTTATTATATCTGGAGAAATGTTGAGGGGTTATCCATTGGTAATTTGAACTTTGAGCTAGTAGATGATTGTGTTGGATCTATGAACACGGGGTTTGTGGGATGCAGCCCTGTCTCACTCACATTTTTTGGTCTGAGATGTACAGTATATATTGACAAACAAGAGATAAGCTAAAATTTTCACTGTGTAATTTTCTTTCCAATATTATTGGGATTAGGCTGGGAAGAAATGGAATAGTGGATGTCTATAGACATCCCAGTCTACATCAATATTCTCAGGTGGACGTGTTATGTTCCAATAAGGAAGTCAGTGAAAATATTCTGGCAAAATCAGTACTTCTTGATAGTTTAGGAATTCATGCTGTTGCATCTTCAATGATCCTTGATGAACATAGTTTGGTTAAAAATAATCATGCTATTAAATCTCAGGGACAGTCTGGTACTGATAAACAAATGCAAAAGATTATTGAATTAAATGATGGGACTGACCTGAAACTTGATAATAGATTTGGGATATTGGTGGATTTAGATGATTGACAAAACACAAAACATATAATTACCTCTAGTGATTTAATTATTAAATCATCAAGCAGCCATATTAAAGATTCATATACTTACTTAAATATTTTATCATGGAACATTGCTGGACTTAGGGCCAAATTTGTAGACAAAGAATTTGTTGAAAACCTATCTGGTTTCTCTGTGATTTGTTTACAAGAAACTTGGCATGCACTGGATGATGATATAAAACTGGATGGTTTTCGAACTTTTCAGTATCCAGGGAGCAAGATGTCCAAATTGGGGAGGAGAGCTGGAGGTTTAATTATCTATGTTAAAATTAATGTCTTTACACATTGTTCTATGATTGAGTTGAATAGATATTTTGAGATAATTAGACTACTAGGGGTTAGTTTTTCAATAATTGTATGTAACATTTATGTTCCACCAAGGACTTCAACATTTTTTGATAATGAAATCTGGTTTAAATTAGAGGGTCAAATTACCCAAACTGTCGAAGATTTTCCAGATGACCAACTATTACTGATTGGCGATTTCAATTCAAGAATAGGTAATTATGATGGACTAGTTGATGACGCAATATTAGGTTTTATTTATCCTAAAGCTGTTAGTTTTCCCAGGAGCTCCAAGGATCTGGTTATCAATAATAATGGTAAAAGGTTAATTGAATTGCTAAAATCTAATGATATATTTCCACTAAATGGTAGACGTTTTGGTAATACTGATGGGGAATTTACATTTCATGCTGCTGTTGCAGAATCAGTTATAGATTTGGCATTTCGGAGAGGTCCTTTGAATTTCTGGCGGACACTCAAAATTGATGACAGGGGTGAAAGTGACCACTATCCAGTCAACTTGACTGTTAATATCAAAATAATGAGTAATAATTCTCTAACTCCACTAATAATTAATAAAATTAATGTAGAGGTTCATGGTAGGAAAATATTAATTTGGACTCATATAACAGATTTAGATTCCTGCTCAGATCTAGAATTACTGTTCAATAAATATAACAAAATTACTAGCACAGATTTTAGAGTCAAAAATAAAAATGGGCATGAAAGTTTGTGTAAGATTCAACAGGGTATTTATATTGAGGCATTTAATAATAAAAAAAATCAGAAAAGCTGGTTTGATAATGAATGCTATACCTGGAAGCACTTACTGAGAGTACAATTATGGAAGTACAAGCATCTACCTACCCCAGATAACTTGGCTAAACTAAGATTGGAAATAAATTTATATAGGAAACCATTAGTTGATAAAAAAGAAGCTATATTATTTACATCAATGGCAATTAATGAATCGGGCAATTAGAGATAGAGATGACAATACTTTTTGGCAATTGATAGCTTATAGATGTAAGCAGGTCTCTAATTGCATTGAGAGTGCAATTGGTGACAGTGAGTGGTGTAATTATTACACACAGATTCTTTTCCAAGAGTCCCACAAGTGTATATTTCCGTTTGATCAAGAGGCGGTGTCACAGCTTACTATCTTTAAGATAGAAGTTAGTGAGGCAATAGATGGTTTAAAAAATAATAAAGCTCCTGGTCCAGACCTAATTCCCTCTGAAGTTTATAAACAGTTGAAAGTAAAATGGGTTGAGTTGCTGGTAGATTTCTACAATACATGTTTAGCTACTAATTAAATTCCAGATTCATGGAGGAGTTCTGTGATTGTCCCCATTTTCAAGAAAGGCAATAGGGGAGAATCTGGCGCATTATCGTCCTATAAGCTTAATTGATATTATGGAAAAAAATATTCTCAAAAATTCTGCTTACTTGACTAATTCTGAATACACAAAAATTGGGTGGTTTGTCTCAGAGTCAGGCTGGTTTTTGTGAGTCCTTCTCAACAATTGGTAACCTATACATATTACAACATTTACTAGAAAAATATGTCCCAAGGGGGAGCAGTTCATGTTGCCTACCTTGACTTCAGCAAAGCTTTCGACACTGTTCCACATAGAAGATTGATAAATAAGCTGGGTAGGCTCAGGGTGGGTCAGAAGTTGATCAACTGGGTGGCAAACTGGTTGACAGGCAGAAACAGAGAGTGGTGGTAAATGGTATACAGTCAGGAGAGATGCAAGTCACAAGTGGGGTACCTCAGGGATCAGTCCTGGGACCAGTCCTCTTCAATATCTTCATTAGTGACATTGCAGATGGACTAGAGGGTAAGGCTTGTCTGTTTGCAGATGACACCAAGATCTGCAACAGAGTAGATGATCCAGATGGGGTGGGCAGAATGAGAAGAGATCTTAATAAACTAGCAAAATGGTCAGAAGAGTGGCAACTGGTATTTAATGCAAAGAAGTGCAAGATCATGCACATAGGAAGAGAACCCTGAAGCCACCTATAGGCTGGGAGGGGAGTTGCTGGCAGTCACAAAGGAAGAAAGAGACTTGGGCATCATCATCACCGATGACCTGAAATCATCCAAACAGACCTCTAAAGCAGTAGGTAAGGCTAGGGGGATGTTAGGGTGTATTAGTAGGGGTATCACAAGTCATAAGAGGGAGGTAATAACCTCTCTTTACAAGACACTGGTTAGGCCCCATCTGGAATACTGCATGCAGTACTGGAGGCCACACCTTCTCAAGGACATTAACCAAATTGAGGCAGTCCAGAGAAGGGCAACCAAAATGGTGCAGGGACTGTATCAGAAGACATATGAGGACAGATTAATGGAGCTCAATATGTATACCCTTGAGCAAAGGAGGAGAGGTGATATGATCGAGACATTCAAACACCTTAAGGGTATTAACAAGGTGAAAGAGTCTAACATGTTTAAATATAAGAAAAATAGCAGGACAAGAGGACACAGCATGAGATTAGAGGGAGGCCGATTAAGGGTGAATGTGAGGAAATTCTTTTTCACAGAAAGGGTGGTGAATGCATGGAATGGCCTACCTCAGGAAGTGGTGGCTATGAATACAGTGCAGGGCTTCAAACAGGCATGGGATAGGCATAAGGGAGCAATACAGATGAGTTTGAATAGATAGGCCACTGACAGAGCAAAGGCCAATGGCACATTTATAAGGTAGAAAAAGTAATGGTCACACTGTATAGGCCTTGCGGTCCTTATCTGCCGTCAACTTCTATGTTTCTATGTTTCTATGATATTTGTGATATTTATTGACTTCACGTCAGCCTTTGACACCATAAATAGAGAACTAATGTGGTATACTATGAGAAATCATGGAACTGATCCAGCGCTCATAAACACCATTAAATTGTTACATACTGATACATGGGCTCAGGTTAGAAATACTGGGGGGAGTTTAACAGAGCATTTTAGTACCAGCTGTGGAGTGAGACAGGGCTGTATCCTTGCTCCCTCACTATTTTCAATCTACATAAATAATTTTTTAGTTAATATAAATAATTTGAAATCTGATTCCCAAAAAATTGGAAGTGATCCATGTGGAATACTTGCCTATGTGGATGACTTGTTAATGTTGTCATTATCCCATAAGGGACTTCAAGTTAAGTTAGATGAGTTGGCCAGGTTTGCAACCAGAACTTCTTGAAAATCAATTTGACTAAATCAAAGATCATGGTCTTGGAAGGCTCTGTGTGCAAGTATAAATGGTATATAAAGTCGGAGAGATTGGAACTTGTGAATGAATACCAGTATCTAGGAGTTGTGATATCATCCTCCTTCAAGTGGAATAAACACTTTGAGGGTGTTTCATCTAAAACCGAAAGAACTGTTGAAGCCTTAAGCAGGTTTAATTATAAATATGGCAGCAATTCATTGGTTCCACTTTTGAGGTCTGTAGATGCAAAATATAATTCCCAAATCCTTTATGGATGTGAGATATGGTACCATAAACATATTTCTAAATTGGAAAAACCAGCAATTAGAGTGCTAAAAAAGAGCTATTGGTTTTCCTAGAACAACTCCTGCACAGTTTGTTAGAGCTGAATTAGGCCTCTCTAATCTCATTGATTTGGCTGAATCTCGTGTGATAAATTTATGGATTAGGATTACTTTGCTATTAGACCAGCGTTTTTCAAAAAAATGTTTGATGGAAAAAATGAAATGGGAACTTCTGGACTGCAAAAAATTGAATTGGCTGACTTGTGTAAAAAAGATTTTAAGTTCAGTGGGGTATTTGAATTTGTTTGTACTGACTACTCAAGGTATCTGTATTGCTAAAAGTTATGGGTCATTTCTTAAACAGCTGATTATGCAGAAATATAGGATCTATAATCTTTATTATATACAGAATTCAAAGTTCGCAATTTGGTATACTCAAAATGACTGTTATCATTATTTTCACTACTATTTAGAACACTTGGAACATCCTGACATGCGTCAGACTTATGCAAAATTTCAGATAGGATTTTTTCTGTCCAATGTGCTTGAGTGTAAGTTTAATAAGATTTATGACCAAGAATTCTCTAATTGCCTTTATGGCTTTAATGAGAAGGAAGATCTAGAATATGTTGTTCTAAAATGTCAGTGGTATAGAGCAGCTAGACAGAGATGGTTGTGTCCAATTATTGATTATTTTATAGAATGCACAAATGAGATAATAGTAAGGACTCTTTTTACCACAGAAGATAGGTATACTATTAGAAATACTGCTCTTTATTTATGTAATATACATAAAATAAGGAAAGGAATAATTAGTACAATTCAGAGATAGTCATTTTGGAATTATATGCTGTTTTGCACGACATTTTTGTAATTTATTTGTAAAATGTAATGTTTATTGTGTACACATTTTTTGTAATGAGCTTTTTTATGATTGAACAAATAAAATTAATATACATACATACATACATAAGGGAACAGGGCTTTGTGGGGGTGAAGTTACTACTTGGGCCTCACATGGTTTATGAAACGTTCTGGATGTGTATTGCTCAAGCCCTAGGGCTTAACTTAATGTTTGTAGTTAATTGGTTGGGGTTTTTAGGATGTTTAGACCTATTTTGTCCTGTCCTCATTCCTTTAAGGTGATACAACAGTTAACGGTGATTCTGGGGGAACGACTACATTCTGTTCAATGTTGAGATGGGGGACAGGTGGGGGGTTTCATTATCTGGTTCTTGTATCTATCATTATGTATGTGGGGGGTTGGGGCCAGGCCTGGGGGGAGGGAAGTTGGAGTTTGCTCTAACTGATTTTTACAGGCATGGCTGTTCTTTAAGTATTTAGACTATGGCTAGCTTGACCACAAAATTTCTCACCTGGAATGTTAGGGGAGTTCGGGAGCAGAACAAAAGATATCACGTTTGCAAACATATTTCCCTCTTGCAGGGAAAGATTGTTTTCCTACAAGAAACCCATCTGACTACCCAAGAAGCTACTTGGTTGTGCAGATAAAACATTTCCCAAGTTTTTGCCTCCAGTAACTCCACCTCAAGCAAGGGAGTGGCTGTACGGATTCTTAAATCAATCCCTTTTCAAGACAGCTTAATTATATTTGACACACAAGATTGCCATGTCCTTGTCAAGGGCACCCTTGATCAGAATGAAGTGGTCCTTGGTAGTATTTGTGGACCAGTAGGTGGAGACCCTGGCTTCTTTATGGAGTTAACAGATGAACTGGCTGCTTTGCTACCTTCTATTCTTATTCTTATTCTTATTCTTAGTGGAGATTGGAACACCCCACCTACACAAGACCTGGATAGCTCTCACTCCCCACATAGACCCACCACACCAGCACAATGGGCCCTAGGTGACCTCATAGACTCCCTTGTCCTATCCGATCCATGGAGACTTCTTTATCCCACCTCCAGAGCTTACTCCTTTACATCCATGGTTCACCACACTTCGTCCCATTTAGATTTTTTTCTTCTAAGTCTTACTGCCTAATGTACCATTTGTGATGCAGGATTAGAACCCCCATGTACTCTCAGACCACAATGCAGCCTGGCTTCTTCTCTCCCCCCTCTCTAACACACCGAGGGACACTGCTTGGAAACTTAACACCCAGCTCCTTAGTGACAAATTCGTGGTCACCAGAATTAAAGACCTTAACCAATCTTTTATTGAGACTACTTTAAATTCTATTCCTCGGGTAGATCAAGTGTGGTGTGCTCTTAAGTGTTTCCTAAGGACGGAGTTTATCCACTTGCTTCCAAAAGAAAGAAACAATGGGAGCAAGAAGCCACCTCTCTTTTAGAGAAAATTAGAGAATTAGAAAAGTCAATTTTTCCTTCTTCCTCTCTGGATCTATTATCTTCTCTTCTTAAACTTCATGACAAATATGCTGACATACTCCGGGAGAAATCCAAATTTGCCATTTTGAGTACTCAGCCAAAATATATTGACCAAGGAGAGAAGGCAGGATGTTTACTGGCCCTTCGGTTGCATAAATTGGAAACCTCCAGATTGATTGCTGCTATCTCATCCCCGGATGGATCCCTTCAAACACACCCGAGAGGAACTGCACAGGTCTTTGAAAATTTCTACAGTGAGCTATACAGGAAAAGAACCCCCGGCCCCCCACAGAGGAGGAGGACATTCTGAGCTAGCTAGACTCTATCTCTTTACCCAGGTTATCAGAAGCTCAACAAATCATATTGTCTTCCCCCATCTCCATCATTGAGATCTCCAGGGCTAATGATGGTCTGGCCTTGGACAAATCTCCAGGGCCAGATGGTTTCCCCTCAAACTTTTATGAAACCTTTTCAAATGAGCTTTTGCCTCTATTACTATGTCTTTTCCATTATGTGATCTCAGCAGACTCCCTAGACCAAAGCCTTTTAGAAGCTTCCATAACTCTTCTTTTAAAACCAGGTAAGCCCTCTTCTCATCCATCTAGCTAACACCCCATTTCCCTTCTTAATTATGACATTAAAATCCTCATTAAAATCCTGGTTACCAGGTTAGGCTTTGTTTGGTCAGTTCTTCTTAGCCAAATGGATTTTGTCCCAGGCTGCAATTCCTCTGATCATCTTCATAAGCTCAGCTACATTTTTTCAGTTGCCAGAGACCACCCTGTTCCCATGGCCCTGATCTCCCTGGATGCTGAAAAGGCCTTTTGCAGAGTAGATCGGGCATTCCTGCAGGACACAGTGAAGCAGTTGAGGTTCCCCATGCCCTTCATTACCTGGATTTGAGTTTATACTCCTCTCCCACTGCTAGAATTTATTGCAATGGAGTCTTCTCTTCTAGATTTCCCCTTCACTTCGGTACTTGCAAAGGCTGTCCCTTATCTCCTTTTCTTTTCAGTCTCTACTTAGAACCTCTTATTAGACAAATCAAGGCTTCTCCTACCATTTCCGGTGTTCCCATTGGTGACCTTTCACATGCCTTGTCTATTTATGCAGATGACATTCTTCTTCATCTCATTCATCCTGATGAATCCCTGTCTGAGGTCTTACAGATCATTGATCAGTACAGCTCCATGTCTAACTACCATCTCAACCACAGTAAAACTGAAATTTTCCCCCTTACTGCTTACATCCATAAGTCAGACTTTGAGAAATTTGGTATGAAATGGACTCCCATCTCAGTTAAATACCTGGGTATTCATCTATCCACTCAATCTTCTCTTATGAAGAAACTTGATCTGGATGACTTAACCCTTGTCCTTCAACAAGATCTATCCAGACGGAAGTCCATCCTACTTTCTCTATGGGGTAGGATCACTATCATTAAAATGAATGTCCTCCCCCACCTTTTCTATCTCTTTCATACTGTATGTTGAATTATTGGCTTCCCCTCTCCTTCTTTAAACACATCCACGCCATGATTAACAGTTTTATCTGGTTAGATAAAGTTCCTAGATGGTCTTATGGCAAGCTAGGTCTTCCCAAAAGGCTGGGGGGCCTAAGGCTTCCTAACTTTCTCTTTTACTATAGGTCTAGCCATCTATAGAAATGTAGCAAATGGCTATCCACCTCAACCCCTCATACTGAAACAGATCACTTTCCCCCTGGTTGGCAATTGAGACTTCCCTAATGGCTAAGTCAGGCATTACCGGTTTTTCAATCTTTTTGCTTCATTGAATTCTTTACCAGCTTCTCTCCATAATTCTATAATAGGAAGGTCTATTCCTTCCTCAAATTGTCCCCCGCCAAGGACATGTCACAACGCATTCTACTTAATTAAAACATTAGAATTGGGGGTGTTACCCTTCTGCCATCTTGGCTACCATAACTGTCAGATCTCAAGGTCGCTAATCTATATTCTCAAGGTTCCCTGTTATCTTCCCCTGATATTCTGTGGAATCTAGAGGTCTGTGCTCTTTAAATCTTTAAAGTCTTTCAAATTAGGCATCTAATTCTTCAGAAGTTTGGACTCTCTTAAAACCCTTCTGGCCTCTCGGACTTTCTGTCTCAGTTGTGTGATCTATCTCCTAAACCTCATGGCATAGCTGGCTGTTATTTTTTAATTTTAGATAGACTTGCCCCTTCCCCAGTAGGTGCTTCCAAGGTCTGTAATAAATTACTACCTAACAACAACTTTAACTAGGACTATATTTGGAGAGACCTATACCAATATACTACCCAGGAGAGACTAAGTCTAACCCAATTTTGTATTTTGCACAATATGTACTACCCCCCAGTTAAACTAGCCAATATGGGACATCTCAGTTCACCCGTACGTACTCATTGTGGTAAATTGGATGGCAACCTCCTACATATCTTTTGGTATTGCAAAAAGGTCGCCCCACTCTGGGCCTTGGCTAAATCTAGGATCAACCCTTTGTTGGGACTGGATGACCTTTTCTCCCCAGAAGTATGTATTATTGGTGATTACAGTCAGACTAGGGTCAAGGAGAGTAAATATCACAGGGCTTTAATCTCCTTATCCATTAAAAAACTAGTCCTCAAGCACTGGATGGACCAATCTATCCTTACATATAAGGAATGGCTGCAGGAATTTTCATTCTGTCTCAGAACAGAATGTATGATTGCTAGCGTACACCATCGGTTTCCTCTTTTTAACAAAAATGGGGTAAGCTCTATGCTCTGTACTTGCATTTAACACTGTTCTGCTCCCTCTAGCTCCTCTACCTGTTATGTCAACAAGTTTCAGATCTAGATTCACCTATAATCCAGTCTGTCTAATTTTTTAACCTCACAAACTCCAACTTAGGGAAGGTGGGAAGGGAGTGCATCCTGGGGGAGTGGTAAGGGTGGGTGCATGGGGGGTTTATGCATGTTTGGGTGTGTTTATGTTTGTGAACTTTTGTTGTTTGTTGTGAATGTGTTTACATATCCTTGTCCTGTCTTCAAGTTCTGTTCTATGGTTTGTAAGCTCTGAAATTCAATAAAAATATGCTGAATTAAAAAAAATAATTAGCACTGAATACAAAACAAAACAGGTAATGTATTTCAGCAGAACTAACGGTCAGGGCACAGCCACAAGCACATTACAAATCAGAACTACAGACCACGTAACAGCTACAGCGGGTACACAGTTATCACTACATGGGTGTTTGGCTAGATGAGAAAATCAGATGGAACATCCATATAGATAACCTCACAAAGAATCTGGGGAAATGCCTAGGAGCCCTTTACTAAATCAAATATTCAACAGACACAAACACCAGGAGAAAATTAGTAGAATCCATTATCCTACCCATCTTCAATTATGGTAACCTTTTGTTCTCAGCAGCATGTAGCCTAGAACTGGCAAAGATTGACATCATGTATGGTCATTTTGCTCGCTTCATCCAGGATGCTCCCCACAGAACACACAGGTGAGAACTCATTAGCAGACTGGGATGGCAAAGGTTAGGGGATAGAAGGAGAATACACAGCCTAGCTTTCGTGCACAAATGCTACAGTAACAAAGCTCCAGACTAGGTAACAAGAAATATCCATGCACAAAACATCAAGGGGTCACTAAGGTCTATGGGAGGAGTGCAATTCTCACTCTCAATCAGCAACCTGGAGGTAGGGAAAAAACACTTCTTTCATGTAGGTCCTAAACTCAGGAACTCCATACCAATACACCTCAGACCAGCAAACAAACCTATCAGCATGGGCAAAATCAAACAATGGCACTTTGAACAGTACAACAAGCCCAAGCCCTGCTGCCTAGTACCTGAAAAATTCATGAGCCTCTGTACTTCCTGTTGCATATAATGTTACTCCATTGCAACAATGTCTGAATCTAGGTACCTTCGACCATTTTGGTTGTTATCTCCAATATCTCAATGCCTTCCCCTGTACTTCTTTCACCACAAATGTAGTAACAATGTCTAAGCATGTTATTTTACACTTTCTGTTTTCATGTGAAATTTGTTTTCCATGTGCCATGTACTTTCTCCTGCACTTACACCACAAATGTTGTAACAATGTCTAAACATGTTATTTTACACGTTTCTGCTTGTATCATGTTCAGTGTACTGGACCTCACTGAAGATGAACTATGCTCATCTATCCGATACTGTACATATGATGATGAATAAGATATTTTACTACTAGTATTACTACTACATTTACAAGGTGTTCCTGTGTACAACAGATTTTAAAAGTTGCAATACAAAAATGTATACAATATATTACATATATTTTTAAATGCCCTATGAACTCCAGATGGAGCCAAGTGGTGAAACATTGAGTTTTTATCCGTGGATGGGTAAATAATAAAATATACAGTATCTGAAATAAAGATTTTTTGAAAGAAAATTCAAGGGAGTGGCTGTGAATTATTGACTGTTGTGGTTGGGACACAAATACTGTAGTACTGCAGGTCCAGGATATAGACAGTCTTCTAAGATCCTTTTCTCACTGGCATGGTGATGATCTGTTTCAGGCACACAGTGGAGATGCTAAGCACTAGTTTCCCCACCCCCATCCACTCCAGGCTGTGTTAAAATTGTCCATCAGTAGAATTACTTTGCCTTGGTCTTGGTTAGTAATTAATCAAAGTATCTACTGGAATCCAGTGTGGCCCATCATCAGCAACAATAAAATACTGGGAGGAGTATTTTCCATGAACAAGGGCCTACAAGCTACAACCACCTCTTGGACAAATTAGACTCACTCACACAATTTAACATTCTTCTATTTTAATTTGTAAATGTAATAATATCATTATTGTTGTCTAGTCAATGTTTTGAGGAGATTATATCCCTCTTCTTCAGGGTAACACAGAATATAATGTTCTTTATTTTGTTTTAAACTTAACAATCTTAAATCACTTATTCATGAATAACATACTGTAGCTAAATAGTCTTGTTTTTACTGTCTGTACTGAAACTGAACCAAAGCCTTACTGATGTGGTTACTACAAATACACAACTAGGTCATGTTTGATAATTACATTCACATTTCATAAAACATTATTTCTTTCATTTAACCATTTTTAGATACTTGTATACTGTAACTCATTTGTAAACAACAGGAAAAAAGGGGGGTGGGGAGGTAAATTCATACCTGAGCCATTGCCTTTCTTACATTCACTTGTAAATGGTGTCTGTCAAAAGTCCATTTTCTACAAAGAAGACAGAATATCTTCCTCCAGCAAATGTTTAAAGAAATAATATTTTTATGCAATGTAAATTTAATTATCAATGATGACCTAGTTGTATATGTAAACCCTCTCCAGGAGTTTAACAGTCTAGGGCCCTTTAATTTGGGGATGACCAGTTTTCATGTCCACCTGTTGGCAGGTGGAGCTGGGGCTGGGAATTCCCTGATGAAGTGTCAAAGTGGAAGACATGAAGCACTGGGATAATGTGATGAGGACTCTTGCTCCAAGTATGGTGTAAGCATTTGATTTTTCAACATATTTCATTACTGGCAGAGTGCTAACTTGTGTGATTTTTGTCCCTTTATAAGGGGTGGTTTGATGCACTTTGGGAGGAGGAAGGGACCGGGAGTGTGAGTTAGGGCTCCTGGGCTGAAGGTAGGACAAGTTTAGTTACAAGACCAAGGTTCAGGGCTGGGTTGGGACAGTTACCATCCTGGTACACCCCTGTTTCATTCTTGGCCCCTTGGGGTTAGTGAAGCGGTTGTATGTGGGGCCATTTTTTGCTGCTAGGAGAGGACCCCCATGGGTAGAAGGAAATGGGAAGTGTTGCCCAGTTTTGCACAGTGTAGCCTATCTCATGATCCCTAGCACCTGGGTAAGCCTTATAGTGGAGTCCATTGTTGGCCACTGGCTGCTTCAGGGTCAGACACGGTGCAAGGTGAGAAACTGTATCATGGGGTGCAGTGGTGGCAGCCTGCTCCTGGGGACCTAATGTTTAGCCATATCCAGCAGCCCTGCTGCAGTGAAGAGGAGGAAGCAGCACTGCAGGCTTACCCCTCAGCTTCTGGGACAATTTGGGGGAAATAGTGTGTGCACCGTATGCCTTGGGGTAGCTGTTTCCCAGGAAATTAAGTTGGAGCAGGTTGGCCAGGCTGGTGAGAAATCGAGAGACCAGAAGTACCTTATACAATTCATGAAGCCTTTGGGACCAAAGATAGTGGTGCAGAAGGGGAGTCTCTAGTGTGACTCAGGGATTGTGCTGCAACTGCCATTAGGTGAGGGAGTCTTGGATCCAGTAAAGTTGGTTTGAAGAACTTGTGCCATGAAGATCATTTGCTCTACACAGAAGCTGTACCTGCCTGCTCCATGGAGTTGTGATTGCCCCTTTTATTCATTAGATCAATTGTTTATTCCTTATCTGCACCTGGACAGTGGACTTATTTAGTGCTAACCAGCTTAGAACATAGCTCTCCATCAGGACATGTTGCACCCCGCCGCCCTGTTTATGAAGTTGATCCCTGACTGCAACTCCTCCCCCTCCGAAGTCACCTGCACAGTGGCAGCATCAGTACCCAGGCAAGAACTTTTATCTCCTGTTGGACATTTTTGCTGTGTTGTGGAGTGCCCCTTCCTCATTTTTATCACCTGGAATACCCCTAGACATGGGGATGGGGGCTCACATATATTTATAGTAAGAACATCAGTAAGGGTCAGGGTAAGTCTCAGTACAGCCAGAAAACACTATTTAGTCATGTTATTCATGAAACAGTAATTTAGGATGATTAAGTTTAAAACAAAACAAAACTAGTAATTAACTGGGCCAGTTTTTCAAACTGTGATGCATTGGTTTTTGGCAGTGAGTAGACCATCCTTATACATATATCTTCTAGTGGCAGAAAAACCAGGACCATTTTATGTCATTCACATTTCTTGAATACTTTAGTTCCACACATCCTATAGCATGTATGTGTAGAGCACAACCCCTCCCCCCTCATTGATCTGTCATATGGAAGAGCTGTACTTCAGTGTCTGGGGATTTATTTGAGTCATGTCTCAGTCAGTCCTATAACACTGCAGTTCCCAAGGCTTACCAATAATTTAAATTGATCAGTTTTGTTAGCCATGATCCATGCATTGTCATGAGCCTGTTTTAAAGTTTCATTGCTAGGGCTCGTGTTTTGCTCAATGTCCCCACCTGCCAACAGGAGAAGCTCAATGAATATCAGTTTGCTCTTTAAATTACTTGGTTTGTCAGTCTGTAGCAAGTTAGTTCCTATCTGGGCCTTTGATCCTACATAATGGTGCCATAGGTTAGTAAATTAATTTCTTCTGGCTGTTTTAAAGAGACTCTGTCAACCCCCTTGGGCCTCAAAGTGTCCCTAGTTTAAACAAGCATTTGTCAATGCTGAATGTTTGCTTGCTGGCATTGGCATTGGTAGTGTAGGAGTGAGAAAGATGCATAATAGGAATGGTAGTGAAGTATTTAACTGAAGCCAACCCCACCATCGCCCTGCAGAGACTGACAGGCATTGGGGTGTGCCTTTGGTCGTCAGGCACAACGGCCATGCCATTTCACCACGCCCTACCCTGCAGACACCAAAACGTGTCAAGGTGTGCCTTGGGGTCTTTGGGCCTTATGTTCACCCCATTCCATCAGAAAATACAGTGAGATGGGTGCAATATAGGAGAATGGGGTGAACTTTGGTTCTGAAGAGTCCAAGGCACACCTCGATGCCTCTCACTGGCTGCAGGGTGTCGGTCGGGGTTGAATGGTATGAGCATTACAGGTGACAATTCCAAGTCACACCCCTGATGCCTGTCAGTCTCTAAAGGGTGGGGTGTGATGGTCGGAAACCCTAACACCTCAGGCGTTCGTTGGTATTTTCACTCCAAATTTTCAACATGGGTTTTTTGTGACCCCCACCTTATGAACAGTGGCAATATCAGTTCATTAGCCGAAAGCTGATTTTGCACAGAGATTACATTATTTAGCACCACAGGAGCAAAAACACATTTCGAACAGGATGTGAAAAATGACAGCTGTACTGTTCATGGGGAGGTGTAAAAAATGGCAATGTTGAAAATCTGCAGTAAAAATATAAAAAAACTGGTGAAGTCACAAGCGTGCATAGAAACTGCGCAACACACACCCGTTATGTAATTAGTTTGGGGATTTTTTACAGCAGATTGTCAACACAGGCATTTTGGGACCTCCACTCATGAACATTGTCACTGCAATTTTCTTAATCTGTCCTAAACAGTGATTTTCCACAGCAACCACGCATTTCTGCGCCGGAAGTGTGAAAACACATTTCAGCCATGGTGTGAAAAATGACAGCTGTACTGTTCATGAGGAGGTATGGAAAAATGCCAGTGCTGAAAATCTGTACTGAAAATATTACAAATCCATGAACTTACCAGGGTGCGTGGAAACTGCGCAGTGCTCGCTAATTACACAGTCATTTTATGGGCTTTTGTCACCAGATTTTGAACAGAGCCATTTTAAGACCTCTGCTCATGAACAGTGTCATTGTAATTTTTTTAATCTGTCCTGTACATTGATTTCACACACCGACAGCGCCATTGTGCGCTACATGCATGAAATACATTTTGGGCAAGATGTGACAAATGACAGCTGTACTGCTCATAAGGAGGTGTGGTAAAATGGAAATGTTGAAAATCTGGAGTGAAAATATTAAAAATTTGTGAACTTACGACGTGTAGGAACTACTAGCATGCTAGTAACAGTCATTTTAGAATTCTTTTACCACATTTTCAACCTAAGGGTTTTGGGGGCCTACCACTTAACTGTGTCACTGTCATTTCGTTACTCAGTCCGAAAGGTGGTTCCATGCAGTGACTGTGGAATCATCTTTCAGGACCGAATAACAAAATGACAGTGACTGAGTTCATGAGGTGGGGCCCCAAGAACCCCATGTTGAAAATCTGGTGATAAAATTCTCCAAAATGGCTGAGATATGTACAAAAGTTGGAAAAAAAGCCCACATTTATGCCATTATACAACTTACCGGCATTTCTTCAGTTGGCAGTCGGCTTTGAAAAGTGCAGACGTATTCCCGGTCCACCGAAGATCGTCGCGCTGGGCTCCAGAGGTAAGATTTGGGAGGTGTGGGGAGGAGGGTGTGCAGAGGGTGGGCAAGGGTTGGGTGAGGGGTTCAGATAGTCAACGAGGACCATTTTTTACAGTCTTTTTCTACTGCAGGAAGATGGCGGGACTTTTTCCACACTGGGTGGGCTCCAGTGTGGCAGCTGATTATTTTTAAGGTGGCAGCCACAAAGGGAGATTAGAACCCCAGTCGGCCATACCGACTTTTGCCACACTGGGTGGGCCCCCAGCATGGCAGCTGAAAGGTTATTTTTGGGGGCAGCAGTGGACCCAACAGGGACTGGGCACCCGTTGGCCATACCAACATTTGCCACGCTGGGGTGGGCTCCCAGCATGACACCTAGAGGTCTGTTTAGGGGAGCAGTGGAGCTGACGGGGGATTGGGCACCCCCGTTGGACATACAGTGCATGTGCATGGAGGGGAGCGCATAAGCATGCTGGAGTGGGTTTCCAGTGTGCTACCTAAGTGGGGGAGTGATGATGAACTGTCTATGACAGTTCAGATGCAGTGAAGATGTACATGTAGGCAATTTGCATACTGCTGTTGGCAGTATGCAAATTGCATACACATTACCACCACTGATTGTGGTGGTATTTTCCTCTGAACTGTATGCCACTGCATCTGAACACTGTCATAGACATCTTGGACAGTCATTGGCGCGGTGCAGCCATGCCTGCAAAATGGACCAGAGCATTGGAAGTGGGGGAGGCACACCTACAAATTCTCATATGGTGCACTGTCACTTGCACATATATGCAAGCAAACATAGAAACACATTATGACTGTTCACATTCTGTAGAGATTGCTGACATAACTGGAAGTTTAATTCTAATTCCTTTTTTTTCTTTTAAAGTGTTAAAAACAGACTGCCCACAATACTGGTGTTACCGTACCTAACCATGTTTGATTACATTCCTAGATCAGCTTCCACTGCATCTTTTCTAGATTTAGGAACACCCCAAACAGAGTCTAGCTACTAATTATGCAGTGGCGGTAGAGGAGACTATTGTATCGTGGGTGGCTGCACTGTTCGGAGGTGTTTCTAATGTTCAGAATGTATGCAATAAGAATAGATTCAAGATTTGAAACAAAACAAGGCTGTTTAAAACTATACATTAGCATGCATTTCAGTTCTGCTAAGCAAGGAGGCAGATAAAACAACCAGCAACATCAATAAATTTTAGACATGGCAAGCAAACCTAAAATGTGGTTTTCAGCTGGAAATAATATGATACAAAAGGGTTGACACTGTCCCTTTAAACTTCAGTGAGAATGGGGTCATAACTGCAAGGACTAAACTAAGAATTGTATCTCTATATTCACCACTTCCATTATGTTGGTGAGTGTGGTCCTTAGATCCTAGGCCATGTAAGAAAATTGCAAGGCAGGTTACTAATTTTAACATTGACATTTTGCAACTAGAGCACAGGCTGAATTTGTAGACCTTAAAACAGCTGGATCTAGCAATTTATCTCATTTGATAGACTTGTACCGCTTAATTTAAATCAGTATGTGTGAAGTATATCTCCCACATCCAGGACACTTAAAATCCTAAATCCCTTATACCTATTCAGGCTGGTAGCTATGTAAAGCACACTGATCCAGAGCTTGTCTCTGGGTGCTGCCTGGGTGAGGGGAAAAAGGAGATAGGATACATTCAGTGATTATGTGATGTTAAACTCCTACTCCTTCTCCTTCTCATCTCAGGCAGCATCCATCCCAATCCTGGCCCTAGAAGCTCAGGCCACACACAAACTCCAGGTGCCCTTATCCTTGCAACCATTAATATCTGCAGCCTACTACCAAAGCTGGATGCACTCCAAGCCTTCATATGCCAACACAACCCTGACATCCTTGCAGTGGTGGAAACTTGGCTGACACCTAAAGTTCCTGACTCAGCAGTAACAATACAGGGCTACAATGTCCACAGGCTGGACAGGATATCCAAAAAAAGGCGGTGGTTGCACAATCTATATCAAAGACTCCCTGTCTTGGCACCCTGTAGCAACTCCATCACTTTCTGCCTCAGTCCAGATTCTGCCAATAAAAATCATCCTAGGTCCCAACCATAAAGCCCTGACTATTGTTTCCTTATACATCCCACCCAGGGACCCTAAACATGGATTCAATGACATCCTAAACTTTATCAACTCTCATCCTCCCGAAGCTGAACTTATTCTATTAGGGGATTTCAACATAAACTGGTTAGCATCGAGTGCCATTGCCTATAAAGACTCCATCTCAGCTGCTAACCTCACGCAAATGGTAAACTCCGCTACTAGGATTAACTACAAGACTGGCACCAGAACCCTCTTGGATTGGGTCCTCACCACCCACCCCACAATGATTTCACGTACGACCATTCTCCCAGACTCACTCAGTGACCACTCCCCAGTCATGTGCATGGTCTAACAAATTCCTTAAGCCCCCTCCCAAAATTATCGCTAGCAGAGTCCTTCCTCGTGGAAAACTTCCACATCTCAAACAACACCTGCTTCTACAAGACCAGCTACCCATTTATGAAGCAACAGATGTTAACTTGGCCCTTGATCACTTCATCTCAATTTTCAACAAAGCCTGCAACCTCTTTGCCCCTGCTAAAAGGCGCAAAACAAAATCTCTCTCTCTAACCCATGGGTCACCGCGGCTCTTCTATCACAGCTGAAACTAAGGGATCACCTCTGGGAAGTTGCCAGGGCCACTGGCAAACAACTGGACATCCAAAATTACAAACAAGCACGAAATGCCTACACAAAAGCCATACGGCTAATGAAATCCACCTATTACAAAGACGCTCTCACCAATACATGGGGAAATGGTTGTGCTTTCTGGGACAATATCAAGGATGTCACAGGGAAGCAGCCAAAAACCTCTCTGGCCATGTTAATGGTTGATGGATCCTCAACCCTTGACCCCAAGGTGATCGCAAACATCTTTAACACGGCTTTTTCAGACCTTAGTGCTGTTCTACCCCATGACTTTTTCGAAACAGGGCCTACTCCCCAAATACCTCAGCCTCTCAGTCCAACCATCCCATCTTCTACCTCAGGAAGGTAAGGCTGAATGAAGCTTGCCGCTATATTACAGCAGCTATCTCTAAACCTAGATCTAGTAGCGACACCCCGGACCTTAAGCTTCTGTTGCTCACCCTCGATGAGGTAATTCATCCATTAACAAAAATCCTAAACCTCTCTCTCAGCTGTGGAAAATTCCTGGACCTATGGAAAACAGCCACCGTGACACCCATCCATAAAAGTGGGGACAAGATGATTCACTCAAATTGTCGCCCTATCTCCATACTGCCCCCACTCTCTAAGGCACTTGAGCGCATCGTGGCTGATCAACTTACCGACCACTTGGATAAATACAATGTACCTTGTCCACAACAACACGGCTTCCAGAAAGATCACAGCACCACCACAGCCATTCTTGAGTTCACTGGAGCTTTGCACAAATCCCTTGACAACGGCCTTCTCACAGGGCCGTTTTAAGTCATTTCTCTCAAGTCCTTGATACAGTACCATGGACTACTAATCACCAACTACTGAATGCGGACTCTGAATGCGGGCTATCACCTGACTCTTCTCTCTGGTTTAAAAGCTACTTAGAAAACTGGTCACAGAGAGTAAAAATTGTGGGACGCTCTTTCTAACACCCTGCCTGTTACGTGGGTGTCCCACAGGGATCCATACTGGGACCCCTCCTTTAGCCTTTCTTAAACTCCCTCCCTTACCACTGCTCTGAGCAGATCATACTATATGCTGATGATGCTGTTGTATTCTCCACTCACAAGATCCTGCAACTCTTCAACACAACCTTCAACTTGGTTTCAGTTCTGTACAGACATGGTTTCTTAATCATAAACTGGTCCTCAATGACAAGAAAACCAAATCTAGCTCTTCTGCAGCTCTCATAACCCACACAAGCTACACCACTTGGCTATCTCCACCACCCAGGGGAACACTCTAGATCAGGTGGTGTCCTTCAAATACTTAGGGATACAGCTTGACCCTAATCTCTCCTATGGACTTCATGTAGATAATGTAGATAAAGCTGCTAATACACGGCTTGGTCTCCTCTACAAACACAAACCACACCTCATGCCAGAAGCTTTGAAGGTTGCAGTCCTGAGCTCTGTGATCTCTGTAATAGACTTTGGTCTCATCATTTATGGCTTGGCCACAACCACAACCCTTAGATGCCTCTCAACTGCCTTAAATAAAGCATGTCGGCTCATCACTGGTGCTCACTGTCTCACTCACACATGTGACCTGTACACTCAGACCGGCTGGCTCCAACTATCAAACCGCATAAAGTTTCTCACCTGCTCCATGGTCAAAAAAATCTACCTTGGCCTTGCACCTTCTGGGGTCTCAACTCTGTTACCACACCGAATTAACAAATGGTGCCTTAGGAGATCCATGCTACAGCTACTGAGAGTCCCCCACTGTCACACTTCACAGGGACAACACTCTTTTGCTTATCGAGCACCACTCTGGTTCAATGGCCTCAGCCCAACCATCTCCTCTGCCCCAACTATTGGTATGTTTAAAACTAGGCCCCGGGACTATCTCACTACTAACAGCTCTTGTGACTGCCTAACTTAACCTTGTTTCTCCACTTCCCTTTCTGCTCTAGTTGTTCCCCCTTCCCTCCCCTCCTCACTGGATTCTACCCTCACATCTTGGTATTCCCAATGCTGCACTTTTCACCCTCTCACCACCCTTCCTACATTCCCTCTCCCCCCCACCTGCTTCCCTCTCCCTATGACTCTGGCACTTCTTATCTGTTGTCTATTTTCTCTGACAAATGCCACTGGATGCCTTGTTACAATGCTACCCTTGAACTGTATTAATCTGTACTCTGTTTGCAATGTCCACATTGTTGTAATGCCTGTCTTGATGTTCCCCACAATTTGTATTTCTCTGACGTGGAACCTTTGTAAAAGAGCCATGACTCAAAGGTATTTGTAATCCTGGACTTGATAAATAAATAAATAAATAAAAATGGGATGAGGCACGGTAATGCAGTTGATGGTACAAAAACCAGAATTAGAGTTACAGCTGAGAACTGCTAACACAAACACAGGCACAGGTCAGTGAGCCATAATTGGAGGACACTTTATCCAAAAAGGATAGGAAGTCCAAAAGCCCTCCTGCAGCCTGATTGGCTATGTGGCAGAAGGTGGAAAAGTTCAAAGTCACAAGCTGTCCTGGTATTGGTAGTTACTGGGAGGGCCATCCCAGTCTCTTATGACCCACATCCTCTCTCAATGTGTTGAATGAGGAAGAAAAAGGCTCCTACCTCATGACCACTGGCACTCCTGCAGAAGATGCCACCAACCTCCTCAGGCAAATGCTGGCCCTGACTGGGCAAGTAATAGTCCTGGTGAGTGAAGCGGTTTCACAGGCTCAGCCTGATTCAGCTGCCAAGGTCATGTGACCTTTAAGCAAGTCCTGCAGCGAAGGGTGTGAAAGTAAAAAGGTACAGGGCAGGGTCAGATTGGCCCACCTGGATACCTGGAAATTTCTAGGTGGGCCACCCCCCTCAGTTGAGTAAGTGGTTACCTTCGGAACTCTGAAAACTTTTGCATTTATCTTCTTTTTTTCTAATTAAATGGGGTATCTGGGACACTGTTGATAAATGTAAAATGCAAACACAGAGCTAGTGTATCAGACTGAAGTGGAATATTGATACGAGTGTGTCAACCTGGGCCCTCCTCTATTGATTTTCAAGGTGGGCCCTTGTATCTTCTTTCCAGGTGGGCCCTCTGTACCTCAGTCTGACCATGGTACAGGGCCAGATACCTTTGTTCAAGCAGCTATTCAATTTTAGTGCCATAAATAGCAAGAATCAGCTGTTTAAGTTCATCTGAAAGCCAGCCCTCATAGAGTCAAGTAAGTCATCTCCTGCTCCTGCCTCATGCCACTGGCACCCCAGTAGAAAATGGTGGTTACCTCCTCAGGCAAAAAGCTAGTAAGTAAGATAAGGCAGATACAAAGTCATAAGGTCTGCTTCTACTTGAAATACCAAGTATAAAAGTATAACTTAAGGCAGGATAGCAGGTGCATTGGTGAACAGCACCACTAAAGTCTTCTTCCAGTACTTCAATGGATGTAAGAAGATGATGAAGGGGAATGGGCCCATGCAAACTGGGGTAGGAGGAAAAGAACTTGTGAGAGAGCTAGGGGTGGTGGCTGAAATGCTGAATGAAAACTTTGCTTTCATGTTTATCAAAGGGTACCTCAGGAGGATGGTCATTGGGGGGGGTTTATGGCATCAGAGGTAGCCACAATGCAACCTGCAGACATCACACACTCTCTAGCAACTGATTACCTGGCAAAGATTAAGCAAGGTTAGTCTATATGGGACAGAAAGGATACATAACATTATTCCAAGTGAAGTTAAATGAATAAGTTGTGTTGCTTGTTGCAATAATCTTTCATGAGTCTGCCCATACAGCTTTGATGCTAGATGAATAGAAAGTTGTTAGTGCTGTCCCCACCTTTAAGAAGGGAGTAGTGTCAGACCCAGCCAGCTACAAGTTGGTAAGCATGACATTAGTTCTTGGCAAGACCCTCAAATTCATTATCAAAGACAGAATAATGAAGCACTCAGCTTAGGCCCTTGTCTTCTTTCAGCATTGCATTATAAGGTGGCAGATCATTGCAAAACCAACTTGATCACCTTCTTTAGTGGGGTGACCAGGGAGGTGGACAAGAGCAGGTTCATTGTCTATCTGGACGTTAGAAAATGGGTTAGATAAGCATGGGATCCTGATTAGTTGAGGGCACCATGGACCCAGGCAGGTATCAGGCAACAGAAACTAGTAAATAACTAGTCTCTGAGCCTGCCTGCCTGCCTTTTTACAGGAACCACTGTTATAATTAGAATGTTCAACTACAAGCTGACAGCCATTTTATTCACGCACTTAGCAAGTGAGCAAGAGATGCACTACCCCCTCCCCAAATATTGCACGTGAGATAATACCTCTGGCTTTTCACAACAGATCCCCCACCCCAAATGTGCCACACAACAGATATAACACACCAAAAGAAATACAAAATTGGCGCACAGTCAGGTTTGACTGTGCCAGCTCATACATTTTCACAAAGTTAACAGGTACACCATCAGGTCCAACTGCGCCAGTGCATGCTGTTACGTGCACTTATCCTTCAATGACTGTTGTTGCCATCACCCAAACCACCAAGCCCATAGCCATGGAGGGGGGGGCCAGAGGGGATCGGCCCACCCTGCCAAGATTTTAGCTCCCCTAGCTTCTGCTAAGAAACAGTTCATAAGTCGTATAAACAAAGGGGTTGTTCACCACCCTGTTCCCCCTCCAACCCCCATCTGTTGAGAAACCCTAGTATACATGCAGGTCTGCCAAGGAGAGCACTTAGAAGTGTGAGACCCTTAAAATCAGGAGTGAGAGGTGTCTCAGTGGGTGTAGACAAACATACTCACTGTACACATTTGTGTATCACAGCATTGTTTTTTTTGTTAAGTGTGTTCCAAACCCCATGTCTTGTAACCATTGTCAATGATCCAAATCTTACCACGTACCTGATAGTCTAGTGCCCCCCAACACCAACAGGCAGTAGTCAACCACCCCACTTCCTCCATCACCAAACTGCTTTCACAACTGGCACTTCCCTCCACACACCACCATGGCCAGCCACAGAATGCGATCTCACAGACCGCGTAAGCATCCTGTACACTTACACGGTCTCTGCGATGCGATTCTGTAACTGACTGATGGTGTGCGAGAAAGTGCCAGTTAACAGGTCAAAAGGGGAGGTAGAATCGGTTAACTACTACAGAACTGAAACCACTAGACTCACCAAACACAACCTTGGCATATATATTTAGCGGCACATCATGAGCATGGATAGGGTGGGGGAAATGGATTGGGACCAGCCATCTTTTTGTTAACACTGAATCCAGGATCTGGGCTTCTTGTGCATTAGGGGGTGGGCACTATACCACCACCATATTGTGATAATCTCAGGGATTGGTGGGGTTTTGCAGTCACCTGCCATGGCAGGCATTCAAACATGATGGCACACAAGTGCCTGGACATTTCAAGGGCAGTGCACTACCGTGGCATAATGTCCCCTGCAACAGCCTTGCATTGGCAGCCCCTTCTGTGCTGGGTTCTGGCTGGAGGGCTTGCTGCTCCTTGGGGCAGCCCCCTTTTCTGCTACAAGCTGCAGCTGATGCAGGTGGCTTCTAAAATTGGGCATGATGTGAACAAGGTGGCTGGCCCTAAACTGCACAAGATGTGCCTTAGTGCATAACCAGTTCTGGTTGACTGCAGCTTTATTGGCTGCCTGTAACCAAGCCAAGGCACCAAGCAGGGAGTTTCCATATGTGCTACCCATCATAGTAGAATCAATAATTGAATTAGACAGACAGCGAAGTTAGTAATGAACTTGGCGATGGAAAAATTTGTCATCAGAACAAATAAGACTGCAGTCACAGAAGAAGAACCAGAACCAGGCCCATCTGTAGTTAGATTGGTGGTGCTGACAAAAGACATAAACACCATAGAACCTTACCATCCTATACACATTAAGTTTCCAAGAGATGAAAATGGCAGGTCTTTTCCAGCTGAGGGGTATAAACTTTTCGAATGGCTGGAATACTCACCTGAGAGAGACAAGGCATTCTGTTTCACTTGTCACATATTTAATCCCCATGGTTCAAAGGAAACTTCTTTTACAACTACAGGATTTCAAAAGTGGAAATGAGCTTTGGGAGATAAAGATAAAGGTTTCAAGCAGCATTTGACACTGCCTGTACATATAACCACCACGTCAAAATGGATTGAACAAAAGAAACATGTTGAAGCTGTTAAAAGCATCTCAACCATGCTTTCAAGGATATTTTGGAGGATAACAGGTACTATATAAAATCTATTGCTAAAGTTGTTCAATTTCTTGCTGTAAATGAGCTTGCATTCTGTGGTGATGATAAAGAATCCTCAGCAGGACTAGTTATCAGAATGTTTCAGTATACCTTGAAAAAGGATGCCAAACTCACAACATTTCATGAGTAAATGCCAAAAAATGCAACATATTTGTCTCCAGACATTCAACATGAAATTATTGAGACTATAGCACAGCTACTATAGGAAAGTGTGGCTGAACACATATAAAATGCCCATGTAGACTGGTACACTTTACTTGAGGATGTAACGAGATTCTAAAAACACTAAACATATTTCCATTGGAATCAGATACAGGTATGTAAAGGAAGGTGAAGTACATGAGTTCCTGTTAAATATGCCATCTCTTGGTACTGATCAGTTGGAAGCCAAACCCAAAGCCAGGGAGGCAGTATCGCACAGTGATTTAAGGCTCTGAGCTGCAAATCTGGAGACCTGGGTTTGAATCCCACAGCCCCCACTTGCATACTGTGAGACCCTGAGCAAGTCACTTAACTTCCCTGTGCTTACAGGTTGCACCTGTAAACAAGCTTTTGGCTTAGTGTGTCTCACCTGGTTGAACAATTGGAAAAAAAACCAAAAATGATGGCTGATAAAACATTAACTGGCTTGTCATATGCTAAACTTGACACCAACAAGTTGCTATCTGAGTGCTACGATGGTGCAAATGTCATGCGAGGGGAAAAAGGAGATGTTCAAGCACATATGCAATGTAAACTGAGCTGCAAAATTCCATGGGGAACATATTCAATGCAATATTCAAACAGAATGCATTATTGGTACAGATCGCATATTCTGTATGACTATGGGACCCTCGATATACAGCACAAAGCAGGTGACTGCCATGGTGGATGCATTTCATCCAGGGTCAGGGCTGCACATTGCCAGTGGGGGAATGTGTGGCACAAACCTGGATGCGCCATTCCTCCAAGGGCGATATTCTGCCAGCACATGCTAATGAGCTCATTGGGCATGCATGCACAGCTGGGCCCCATGCATGCTCATTATGAGCTCATTATCATGGCTCTGCCCAGCTGAATGTGCTGGACAAGCCCCCTTCCAGTCCTTTCCGAATGAGCACTCAGGTGACATCCCCTGTCTGTCTCAGTAGACCAGTGGTACCCTCCTCCCATGCCCGAATGCCGAACATATCACAACACTATGGAAATGGATCGGGGATGCTTTCTGCTGTGAGTGGGGATGGGAGGGAGCCACTACACTATGGACCTGGGTTGGGGTTAGTTTCTTTTTCGATCAGGAATTGGAGTGGGGTGGTGGGTATGCTACACTATGGTAATGGGGGGTGGGCGCTTATGTATCATCTACATTGTGGCTGTGGGATGGGAGGAGGGGTGCCACTAGACTACCAAGGCTGGTAGGCTGCTGTGCACCTGTCTTCACTTCTGCAGTCTGCCTGTGGGTGCCTGGCTGATTTAGGCCACCTTTTTCGAGCCTGTCTTTGTGCGGCACATTACTGGCCCTTGCGGGGCTCATTCCCACTGAGTATGCTGATGCACAGCATATTCATGGGAATGCCCCCTCTACATGGGTCGCATACATTATGTTTGGTCCATGGCCTATCCAAATTTGGACAGCCCAACTCCCTCCTTTGAATATCGCGATTCAGCACATTTGTTGGGATGCATGACTCATCTCCATTTTCTGCCAGGATGCACAATGCATCTCCTTTGAATATGGGGGCCCATATGTGCATTGCTACAATCACCCCGTACAGTTGGTGATTATTCACACAATTTCATCAGTTCCTGTCCTCAGTCAATATTTCAACCAATGCAGTTCCCTTTACATATTTTTCAGTTGGTCAAAAGTGTCTGCAGTGTACCAGGGCAGGCATCTAAAGTGTCTTCTTGAGCAGAGATGATCAGAACACTTCAAAATGACTAAGACCATCATTCTGCAATACAAAGAAATTATGGAGACTCTAAACAAAATTTCATCAAGCACTGACATTGATGGCGATTTGGTCGCTGAAGCTAGGGGATATCTGGCTAATGTTTTGCATATCAGATTTACATTTTCTGCCATTCTGATGAACTAATTTCTTGGAATTATTGAACCTTTTAATAAAATACCTCAATCATGTGCAACAGGATTAATGACTGCAATGGAATGGATTGACAGCGTGTACCAGGAAATTTCTACTCTCGGGGAAAATTACAAATTTGATGAATATAAAGCTAAGGCAGAATAACTGCTTGATAAGAACTCAAGTCCATTGTCACCCAGACCCACCAAACCCAAAAGACCTTGCAAAATGTCATCTCTAATTGCAGAGTCTATAGTCATAGAGGCTTTGGGCCAAGAAAGGGGAGAGGAAGATATTGCAATCAAAATTCAATTTGCTTACTTTTCTACTATTAACCAAGTGCTGAGTAAAATGGATCTGTGATTCAAAAGCACTGATTGCCTATACTCTGTGAGCAGTTCTGTCTCAGCTTTAAAAGATGACTAATTGTTACTAGATGTCCTCAAGTCTCTTGAGGAACTTGGGATTGAACTTCCTTCAAAAGAGGAGATAATTGTTGTGAAGAGGTATTTAAAAAACAAATCAACTGAGCAGTCAACCTCAGCTCTTCTAAAGGCAGTATATTCTCAAAGAGAAGCATTTCCATCAACATATGGACTAACAGCTACTCTGGCAACGTGTGGATGCTCTACTGCCATGTGTGAATCTTCATTTTCGACTCTATCAAGGATTGATCGACCATACTGGAGAAGCATGCTTCAGAAACATCAAGCTAATTTAACTCTTCTTACTTTTGAGAAAAAGCAGGTCATGAATATGGACATGGACAAATCCTTGCATAGCTTTTCTCAGAAGTCTCATTGAATTCTTTTCTGAAATCCTGACAAGCATATTTTGTTTCTGAGTTGATGACTGTTCATCTTTAATGAAAGGTAAGTGCATCTTTTATAGACTGCCGATCTATTAGGGACTGGTCTTGTGTACACAGTGTTTTTTTGTGAAATATACTTTTCTCCATCTTCAAAGTTGTTAAACACATTAATATTATTTTAATAAGACAGTGAAATACCTGTTGCATTATTGTAATGTGATACACATATAATACTTGCTCCTGTTCCCCCGCCCCAGGACCTCTTGCCCCCCCCTCCACTGTCAGAGTCTGGCTACGGGCCTGCATACCACTTTATTTTTTTTCTTCCTGCTTTATTTTTTATTTAAAACAGATCTACTGACAGCAGTGCTACTGTGACCAGATACAGTGCTCATGTTTAGTAACGCAATCAGCTGCGCTCATGCCACATTCCTTTGGCTTTCAATCTGTCAGGGGTGCTCGGCCATTTGTTATCACTATCCTTTAAAAATAATTTCCATGATGCACAGAAAGCTGAACAGAAAACTGTTGGAGGTGGGTCTCGCTACTGGGGAAGGTCTTCTGCTATGGGGTGACAACAAGTAGGCTAACAAAAACATCAGCACACTCTACTGCTAATTCTACCAGTAGAGTGGCTACTTTACAATAAATATTTAAATGATTTATTGTATTTTTTTTTACCTTTTAAAACAGTTTTTTTTCCTAAAAAATACTCAACACATACCCATTTTCTAAGCGTAATAATACCCGACAGAGTGAGCAGTATTGAGCTATTCCAGAGCTTCCAGGGGCTATAAGGCCATCCATCTGTTATGTTGGGTCTCATTATTTATTTATTTAGCTTTTGGTTACCGGGTAAGTACACTAGACAAGTAATATGCCTATTTTCAGGAACGACCTGGGAGAGTACAACATTGTGATTACATAGTGGTACAGGGTTATACAGGAAACATCATAGCAGACAGATTGACTAGACAGGAACAGTTCAAGGTGACATTGACAAGGTATCAACAGTGGTAAAGCATTTAGGTTAACATCCAATTTCAGACAGTGTGAGGTAAAACAGAGTTACTGGTGGTTTTGTGAAATGGACAAAATTATAATTTACGAAATGGACAAATTATAACTCAGTCAAGTGCCAGGTGTGGACGAGTAGTATCTCAATCAAGTGCCAAGAGAGGATTTGTTCATCAGGGGCTGGCCATATGCATGTTGCAAAGCACAAGGGCCTTGCTGAGAGAGGACATAGCTCTATGGGGGTTTGGGACAGGCACACACAGAGGCCAGCTTTAGGTCACCCCACAGGTGTCTACAGAAACTATGGTAGGAGGGGGCCGATCTAACCTGCTCAGGAAAGGAGTTCCAGAGTCTAGGTGTGCTTGCAGCAAAGTCCCTGCCCCCATGAGGGTGCGGGTGGGAGGAACTCTTAGCAACCTGGGGACCTGTGATCTGAGTGAGTAGGAGGAGTGGTCCGCTGGCATAAGTAGCTGAGCCAACCCCGGTGGGGTGCCTGTTCTAGTCACTTTGCCCACGAGACATCCAAGCCCAAAATCCAGGTAGCTAGATGGTGAGAGCCAGCCGAGATTTTCATAGAGGTTGCAATGGTGGCTTGGGCAGTCCAGTATAGGCCAATACTGCCCACCCTTTTGAAGATTATTGCATACTTAGCAACTCCTTTGACACTATAGTGCATGACAAACCTCTGGGAAAGGTATAGTACCGTATACACCTTAGGGTGCTAAAAGAGCAAGAAAAGGATCTTGCAGGGCCACTTGTGGATCTCTTCAAGAGGTCTCTGGAGTTGGGAGTGTTGCTGTTGGTGTGGAGACTGGCACATGTGGTGCTTTTCACAAGAGCAGACCCAAAGATGACCCGGGGAACTATAGGCTGGTCAGTCTGAACTTGATAGTATGTAAACTCATAGGGACCATACTTAAGGAAAGGCTGGTGTGATACATAGAAGAAAATGGTCTTCAGGATGAGAGGCAGCATGGGTTTGTGGCAAACAGATCATGTAAAACAAACCTGATTGAATTCTTGACTGGGTCACCAGAGTGGTGGACGGAGGCGAGGCAGTGTACATCATACACCTGGACTTCAGCAAGGCCTTCACTTCTGTACCACATAGGAGACTGATCAGGAAATTGGCAGATACTGGGTGTGGGAGAAAATGGTAAGGTGGGTAGGCAGCTGGCTAAGTGGCAGAACCCAAAGAGTGGTGGTGGGAGAGAGTTTTCCAGCACTAAGGAGGTCTCCAGTGGGGTTTCATAGAGATTAGTGTTGTGGCCGGTGTTGTTCAATGTCTTCTTAAGCAAAATTGGGGAAGGTATTAAGGGCAAGATGTGCCTGTTTGTGGATGACACCAAACTCTGTGGGAGGGTGGACACAAAGGAAGGGATACAGGACCTGAAGGAGGACCTCAGTAAACTCGAGAGATGGTTGGGAAGTTGGCAACTTGGCTTCAGTGCCAAAAAATGCAAAGTGGTGTACATCGGGGCCAGGAATCCTAGGATGGAGTATCACCTGGGGGGGATTCAGGTGGCTGCTTCAGAGGAAGAAAAGGATCTGGAGGTGGTGATTACTAGAGACCTGAGACACTCCACACAATGCAAGAAGGCAGCATCAAAGGCAAATAGGATGTTGGGGCATATTGCCAGGGGATTCAGTAGTAGGCATGGCGAGGTCATTTTACCCTTGTACAGGTCAATGGTAAGACCGCATTTAGAATATGGGGTAAGGTATTGGCATCCATACCACAAGAAAGACATCAGCTTGCTGGAAAGGGTCCAAAGAAGAGCAACCAAGATGATCATGGGTCAGCAGAATAGGTCCTATGAAGAGAGGCTGGGAGCCCAAAGGATGTACTCCCTGGAAGAGAGGAGAGAGAGGTGATATGATAGAGACCTTCAAATACTTGAAGGGGATTAACAGAGTGGAAGAGAAGGTCTCTTTAAATTGAGTGACAGTACCATGAGGGGGCACAGCTTGAAGTTGAGGGGTGGGAGGTTTAGGAGGGATGTTAGGAAGCATATTTTTATGGAGAGGGTGGTTGCCAAGTGGAATACACTGCCAGATGAGGTGATCTCAGTAAAGACACTAGGGGTCTTTAAGAGGGCCTGGGACAAGCACAAAAGGGACTCTTGAGACCATGGAGGGGTAATAGGGAAAGCAGCATATGATATCTGAACAGAGACATTTGCACAGCGAGTGACATTACAGTAGCAATTCACAGTTGCAATTGTAATGCACCCGAGGGACCCATGCACTGCCTTACCCAGGTATTGCACCTCTTCCCGAATCAGCTCCAACTTGGAGATGAAAATCCCAAAGACCCGGGGGGGGGTGCAAAGGACAAAGCTCCCTGCATGAGGGCTTGGGGGGTGAAGTGCCCCTGAAAAAGAAATGGTTTACCTGATGGATTTATATTGACCGCAACTTGCAACTTTAGCAGGGCATTTGACACAGTCCCACACAAAAGATTAATAGTCAAATTAATCAGCCTGGGAGTGGGTCCCAGGGTGGTAGCCTGGGTAAAACATTGGCTGGACAACAGGACACAGAAGGTAATTGTAAATGGAGTCCACTCTGAAGAAAGAGGGTTTACTAGAGGAGTACTACAGGGTTCAGTACTGGGTCCAGTCCTTTTTAATGTCTTTATAAGTGACATTGCAGTGGGACTGGAAGGAAAAGTATGCCTCTTTTCAGATGGCATAAAGATCTGCAACAGGGTTGATACACAAGGATGTGTGGAAAGGATGAGAAGGGGCTTGGCAAGGTTGGAGGAATGGTCAGAAGTATGGCAGCTTGGATTCAATGCAAAGAAGTGCAAAATAATGCACCTGGGAAACAAAAACCCAGGGGAAGATTACATAATGGGGGGGAGGTAGTAGCAACCACAAAAATGGAAAGGGACCTGGGGGTAATCATATCAGATGACCTTAAGGTAAGCAAGCAACGTGAGAAGGCAGTAGGGAGGGCTGGGGGATACTGGGATGTATAGGGAGAGGCATCACCAGCAGAAAACAGGAAGTTGTTATCCTTCTGTACAGACAGTTGGTAAGACCCCATCTAGAGTACTGCATCCAAGATCCTTGTTATACAAATATCAACTATAATATAGATAAAACATTTGCATATGAATCATGTTATGTTTAATTAATTTTCTGTTATCATGCCCAACATTCTTTGGGTATTAGCATGACAATATGACCATGAACTATATACAGCAATTTAATGAAAGTTAAGCTGAACAGTATCTGAATATAATATTTTAAACGTTTTTTCTGGATATTGTAAAATTTCTTTCATATTAAATCAATGTTTATATTAAGAGTTCAACTTTTCATTATGAATTTAGCTCCCCACCATATACACACTTGCTCAGAGTTGTTAAAGGGGGAAGATAACATTGCCCATGGTCATAACTTGGTCCCTTGATGTGGTGCACCCTCGCATATACGTTTTCTTGAGCCAAGATTTGTTTTTAAATGGTTATTTTTACCTTATTTCGCTCTGTTGCTGTTTGTCCTCCATGTTGCTATAAGTCTCGTCTCGCAGTAGTAGGATGTGATGCAATCGACTGGCCGCCCCATTGTGTACTTCACTGTACTGTAACTACTTCCTGTCATGGTCTGCTTCGGTAAATGGGATTTACAAAGAGTACTGTCTTCACTTTATTTGTAAGCACCAATTCCTCATTACCTGTCTTACTATGTTCTGCTGATGAGATGTTCTTATTACACTGATGATTCGTGCTGCAAAATGGTAGTAGGTATTCTGGTGCTGCTGCTGCAGTGTGTTTTGAGGTTGCCAGTGTGCAGTTCGATATTCAGTGTGTCAATGGTTCTTTGCATTTTGCTAATGGTTTTATTTTTTACTTCTACTTTGCTGACTTATTTGCTGACAAAGTACCGCAGAGAATTAGTTTGCTAAGAAATGTATAAATAACTGCAAATATGCTTGCAACCCTGACTAGCTGTTGTAATTTCTTTTACTAGCCACGAGTTCATTGTTGTGTCCGTCATTCTAATGCTCCACCTAATGTGATCATTTTTTTGGGTGACAGGACCTATCAGTGTTATATCGAGGCAGGCTATGGGCAATGATGCACTGTTCATTATGAACGTCCGACGTTCACCAGTACACCGCCCTGGAAAAGGAAGTTCGGATGTTTTTTTCTACCCTGCCATTTCAGTACGTCCTGTGTAGCATGTGTCAGAAGATGAAGTAAGGGGTATGTCTACAGTGTCATGCAATGTAGAAGTAATTTTTTTAGCACATGTTCTCGCCCTCTCACTGCGAGGCAAGAGTGTATGTTCGAGCTGCATGTGACTAAATGTTCTGTCCTGATGGCTATGCATTTTTCACCAGTGTGCTAGCTGGGCATGGTACACCCAGACACTGTGGACAGCCTCTCATACACATGATAGAGTATCCCCACGGAGCATGATTGGCAGTTTGTGTATCACTGCAGGTCTGGCATGTCAAACAGTGAAATGATCATCTGTTGTGTGTATAGAATAATAATAATACATGACATTATCAGGAGATTATTCTGTGTCTAAATAGCATCACATAATACAATCAGAGAACATATGAGGACAGATTAACGGAGCTCAATATGTATACCCTAGAGCAAAGGAGGGAGAGGGGTGATATGACGGAAACATTCAAACCAGGTGAAAGATTATAACAAGTTTCAACATGAGAAGAATAGCAGGACAAGATGATAGAGCATGTGATTAGAGGGAGGCGGATTAAGAGTGAATGTCAGGAAGTTATTTTTCACAGAAAGGGTGGTGGATGCATGGAACGGCATACCTCAGGAAGTGGTGGATATGAATACAGTGCAAGACTTCAAACAGGCATGGGATAGGCATAAGGGAGCGATAAAGATGAGTATAAATGGATAGGCCATTGACAGAGAACAGGCCTATGGTACATTCATAAGGTAGGAAAAAGTGAATAGACTGCATGGGTGTTGTGGTCCTTATGTGCCATCAGCTTCTATGTTTTTGTGTCATAACCTGGCTATGACCAGGGCAGCATCTAAAATGATTGCCCACTATGCAGTGCTTGTGTTACTCTGCATGTCATGTGAGTTGACCTGCTGTTGTGTGTGTCCTTATTGTATGTCTGTCTTTGTACCTTGATGTTCTGTTCTGTGCATTCAATATTGTAAATAAACGCCCACTGTTATGTTGGTGTATGCATTCTCCACTCTGTCACTTCTTTAATGTTACTGTGGTGGAGACCGTACCACTTTTATGGATTGTTACTTGAACAACCACACAGTGTGATGCTGTGATTGACATCATGGAGTACCTTACTCAAATAAAGATACTGTTTAATTAACTGTAATAGGGGATGTTGATGGTGGAAGTCAGCACTGCTGGGGTTATTGTTAACAATTTTTTGCAATGTAACAGCTGTAGAACTGTTACCAATTTGCAGTGATCCACCCAGATTTGTTGTGCTGAATATCAACAAAGAGAGACTTATGGGTTGAGGGAATCACTCATTAAAAAATATTTTTCATGTCATCCCATGTGACTGTCATCCTCCACTGAACAAATTGATGAAGTTTAGTATGAGGAAAGAGTAGGTTAATACAACATGTTCTCCCTGGGGCAGATGATGGAAAGGGGCAAGATGGCTGACACTTGCAAGTACCTAAAGGGAATAAACTAGGTGCCAATAGAGAGCATGTTCCAGATAAAAGAAAATAGGAGTACTAGGGGCCATTAATTGCACACTGTGGGTGGACAGTTAAAGGGGAACATTGGGAAGTACTAATTCATAGAGAGAGTGGTGGATACTTGAATAGGCTCCAGGTGGAGTTGGTAGGAGAGACAACAGTGGTATGATTCAAAACAGCATGGAACATACACAAGTGACTGGCACAGTTATGTGTCTGTGGTGGGGGGGGAGGACGTTCCCTAGCAGATAAGTAGGCAAAACAGTCAGACTATGTTGGCCTGGCAGTCCTTTTCTGCCATCACATTTCAATGTATCTATGTATTTGCATCAATATTGTGTGCGTATGTATCCCCTTGCTATTAGCATGTATACCCTGCGTTGTAAATGACCTATGCATTAAAAACAAAACACAGGATGAGCCAATACATGCACAATCAATGTGTCTTGAAACCTCTGGATTCTGATTCAGACAGACCTGTCGAGCATTACTGAAGAGGTGACACTGGAATAAGAAAACATCTGTCGCACTACACGGTGATTGTGCATAGTGGATCAACAAATTTATCAGTATGTCATAGTTCATTTTCAAAGGTGTTTACATCATGAATCTTTACTCCTTCGTTGCATGTCTGATCCATACTGTCCTTGTGTGTAACCTTTAAACTATTCTACTACTGTTATAATCATTTTGTTGTCATTGATATTACATATGATGACATCTAACTATCTTTCTTTTAGTCCTTAACCAGTGCCAATGGAGGAATGGCCTTGTCGGGGCGGCATTGCTTTTTACTAACATTCCTCCCACTGTCTTACTAATTTCCAGGTGAGTAACAATTTAAATTTTACACCTATTGGGTTTTTTGTGAATGTTTGGAAATTCTGTCTGTGCGACCACGCTACAACTTATAAATGGTGCAATTTTTGTTTCTTATTATATATTTTGGCAGTCCCCTTGCGTCTTGACCATCCTCTTCTTTGGTCCGCCAATGTCTGTACTCACCTACATGGAAGCTCCCATCCTCACCTCATATTGCAGTCACCATCCAGTTAACCCAATGTATCCCTTTGTTGGACATGTCCTCTCCTTCCTGAGTGAAACTCACTTGCGGCATACATTTCTGGCCCTTGGGTGCTGCTGAGGTAGGTACTGACATACGGCTGTTCTCTGGCTACAAGGGTCCGGGCGGCAGTCATCCTGCTGATCAAGATGCCATTTGCACTGGCTTTTTATTTGCCTCACTTTATTGATGCTCCGTAGTGCTTCTGGTCTTCACTAAGGGGCAACACAGAGAGATGCAAGCTCACCAACGCACCCCAGGAGAGGAGAGGAGAGCAGTCCATTGGACACTCAATACTCACTCTCCCCTGATGACCCTGATGTCCTGAGTCCATTCCAGAACCTGGGCATCCAGCGTTGTGTAAGGTGTATTGTCCAGAACCTCAGCCCTCAACCCCTGTGCCACCATGCCAGCACAAAATGGTTTCAATCACTATTTTTGTTAGCCGTATGTTACTAGTCTGTAACACATGGCTAACTATGGAAACTTCACTTACGATATACAGACTTATTTTATAGGCAGAATAGCCCACTATGTGGATGTATGGTACATACTTGTATTACATGACTGAGGTACTGTATGAATTGTTCTGGGGCATCAGGCATCACTATGGCCCCTAGCATGTGCTTCAACTTTGGAACGCACACCATGACATGTCATACTGCTCATTTATCATACACTGCTTGATGACTTTTAATATACTTTTATTACTATTGTCCATTTCATTCATTGCAATTTTGTTTTACAACATAAGTCTGAAGCATTGCAATGTCTGGATCTTCGGATTCTAGTGGTGAGGAGCTTCCAGCATACCATAGCAAAAGCAATCTTCAGCCATACGTGTTTGAGCCAGAGTACCAGGACAGCGAGTCAACACATGAAAGCAGCCAGGTTGCAAACTCTTTGAGCTCAGAATCCGAAGACAGTGACAGGGACATGGACTTGCCAGGAGAGAGAGCTGGGAACACTGATTGGTGCATGTGTGGGTCATGTGATGTCATGCCGACTGGGCGAGAAAGCATCTGTTGCCATGAGATTGATGCTGTTAATGACAAGCATCACGGTAATTTATGTTACTACATTGTACAGTCATTGCTACATACTGATGTCATTCATGTTACTGTACATAATGAATTGCCTAGCAGGCACGGTGGAACTGAGGGTTGGGGTGTTGGATGCCACACCTTGTGTCACTCCTTTGGCCCTTGTTCAGTGATGGAATTTGGTTGGCGGGTGTTGGCAGGGTAGGGAAAGAATTGAGCATCTGGATAACAGCTGTTCTCCACCTGTTCAGGACTCCAGGGCTGCTCGGTGTCCTTGTGACCCCCGATGAAGATCTGGACTGCGGCTGATGCCACAATGGCAGCTGAGCACAGGCATTATTGAACGCTGCACTTTGAGGGGAGACAAAGGAAATACCCCTGATTGCCGGGTGCGGTGACGATTGTTCTCTGGGGGCCAACCCCCATAACACTGTACATATGCCACGATCCCAACCATATACCCTGTGTCTCCTTGGCCTCCTCCTGTATGGGTCTGGCAGGAGAGGATGGGGATCCTTACACTGATGTCTTGGTGGAGAATTATGGTTCAGGTGTGTGGTTCAGGGGAATGTAGACTTAGCCAGCATGTGAGAATCCACGGGCCACCAGGTGAATAAATGTAGTTGAAAAACCAAAAAATAAATAATGAATCTTGTTTTACAGAGGCTTAATGTGTGATCCACACATCTGGTTTTAAGAATGTCTGCCTTGACACTGAAGTCCTCTGGTGTGTCCTGCTGCACCTTCATGAAATTTGGCATGATGTTTTTGAGGATCCCATCCACAATAGGTAAGTTCCATGACGTGAGAAATATGTTATTGCATAATTTCATCAGTAAATGTCACTATTATGCCAGTACATTGGTGCACCTGTGGTACCACCTCTTGCTACCTCAAACACCCTGGTTCATGAATGAGCCCTGCTACTTTGAGGACAGGTGGATTGGTAGGTGATGAGCATCCCAGGGACTGCTCGCCTGTGCCGGTGACTGTGGTTGTTCAAGGGGTGGTGCTTAACTTCCACCAGGTTGAAACGTGGTTCATGTCAATCACACTGTGATGGCACAGGAGGAAGATGAATCTCAAGTCACCAGGTTAGTGTAGCACACGGTGTGACCTTGCCAAACTCAGTGGGTAAGCATGGACCTATGGTGTGGTGCGTGGAGGTGGGTGCACAGGGGGAAGGTCGGAATGGGGGAGGAGGAGGAGTGGTAAACAATGGAGGACTTTTTTGGTTTTGCAGGAATAAAAAAAATGGAATGGGTACAGTTTTCTTTCTGTTACGTAGACATTTATGTTTTTACTCATTTATGCAAACTGGTGTTGGTTCCCATTGTGACACAATGGTGGGTTGGTGATGCTGACATGGGTATTGGGCACACTGATGTTGGCATGGTAAATGGATGGCTTTTGGGTTGGGGGGTGCATCCCAGTATCGGAAAAATAACAAAATGCATTTTTTCTGAACAATGTGGTGATCTCCCAGTGAGTCACAGTATGAAGGGAGTGGACATGCTGCCACGTGTCAGGACCACCTGGACGTCGGGGTGTGGTGGTGTGTGGGGAATAGTGCAGGGTGGACAGCATACGTTATTGTGGACTGAGAAGGTTTCATTTTTGCCGGGTGGTGGGATGGGAGAAGGTAGGACAACACACAGAGTGACAGAATTAGACTGCAGTGAGGCAGTACACAGGCCTGCCAAGGCCAGTGCCAGGACATCTGCTAGCTCCTTCAGCAAAGGTTGGTTAACTCCATCTGGACTTTTGTGCCTAGTTCACCCTTGGTGTCCCTAATGCCTCATGCACAGTAAGTTATGTTATTTACCCATCTGTCACCCATCCACCTCTGTTCCTACCTTCTCTCCCAGCTTGTGTATCTTCAACCACTGTTCTCCATCCAAAATAATGAGCAGACTTACATTTTACAACCATCACTGTTTTCTTTTATTTTTCTGTACATACCTCTTGTACATGACCATACCCTATTTTTTTTTATCGTATCATACTCGAGCTGCTGGCTTGACCCGCCCTGAGGTCAGCAGGCTCACTCACATGACAGGGTGTCGGTATGGCCATTCCCCGACCCCCTGGGAAGCCCCACCATTCCTTCTCGTGCCATGCTGAGACTGCCCACCCACCACAGCACCACTGGACTGTGGACGTGCAATGACACCCAGGCACTGTGTGCCAATGTGTCCTGCACTCCCCCTGCATGCACCAGCGGTACTAGTTCCCCCTGGTCGTGACCATGGGATGACACAGCACGGTGCATTCCCTCTGCCCTCTTCAGGTTTAGGATAGCAATCTACAGATGCTCGATCCTAACCCTTCCCTACCAGCTCCCAACAACACATGCTCATTCCCGAACCTGGGTCAATGACGTGGCGCAAAGTATGCCATCCAGTGCCTCAACCCTCAGCGGCACTGGACCGGTGACCATACCCTATTTGTAATTGAATGATGTTGCACCAATTGCTTCCCTCACCCCCCTCATTATGTTTTCTGTATTTCCAGGACTTATCACTGGGCAGCATACACACAATTCATGCAGTGGATTCACCAACACCTGGGCAAGAAAGTATGCTGTGTTATCCCTGCATGTGCTGTTTGGTCAATACGCCACCAGTTTCCAGAGGAGTCTGGTCATTATGTTTTTTTTAATGAGGCTGACGAGCCAATGTTTTCATACTAAACCATTACTGACCATGTCTGTGCTTGCTACTGAACAGTTTGTGACATACCCACAGGTTGAAGCAGTACAGAGGAATGCCATACTGCATCGTGGTTTCTTTTAACCCGATGATTTATTTGATGTAATCAGTGGTATTGTTAATTTGACTGCTTCATACGTAACATATTAAGGAGAACATACAGTTATAAAGACAAACTGTGACATGAATTACTGTAAACATCACTGTAGATAACATTTACTGAGTGAAGTTATAATGAACTGTGAGGCAGGTTTATGGTTGATAAACCATTCTAGGAAGTATCACATAAGTACATTTAAGTGCACAAGTGTTCTATGCTTTGTAACTTGGTGACACAGCAACAGTGCAGTATGTTTCACTGTATATGCCTTATTACAATGTGGGCTGATAACACTACGATTCAGCCTTATTAAATCGTGACACATGTTGCTTAATCAAGTCTGATTTTTCTGGCCGAGGGATTTTGGCAATGTTCTTTGGTACCTGTTTCTGTTTCACAGAAGTTGGTGATAAGTTTTCTTTCTTTCTCTCTGTCAAGTCACTGATCATCTTCTTCAAGTAATCATACTTCTTGCTTTCCAAAATTGGCTTTGCAACCCAGGCTTTTTCGCTTTTTGGGTAGACCACTTTATATCTGTCTTCACCACATTGGTCCACAGCCATTTGTCGTGACACATTGTTATTGTGGTCCATGGCTGCCAGTTGGTGTCTTGCCACCTTACCTTGATGGGTGAAGTGATGCCTCTTGGGGCAATACTTCAGTACAAGCAAATGGTAAACCTCCAGCTCACTGGTGTGGCAGAACATGGTTACCTTTCCAAGAGCTTTCATAAACTTTTTATTGAATAATGTTTTCTTCAAAGCGTTGTGTGCAGGACAATGTGGTTTCAACCAGAATTTTTTCTTCTGTTCTTCCCTTGCTAGCTTGTTGTGGGAACATTTCTTGAATTTGTGGCTGTCTGACCAACTGTGTTTGTTCACTGAATGGTGAACCACCAAACTGACCATTTCTCTTAATTTTTTAGCATCTCCTTTACAATTGGCACAACTCCACCAGAAGTGGTTTGACACCGACTGAATCCATGCTGCTAGTTCTGCACATTCTTTTTTCTTCGAAAGTGCAAATGGTTCCTTCTTTAGCAACTTGTCTAGGTGCCACATGTCATACTGATGGTTAATGTTGTTGTTTGGTGTACACACTTTATTCATAATGCTTGATATCTGTATGTGATGGTCAGTGGCAATTGTGCTGATGGGAAGTCCGCACCCAATGAGGTAATCCAGTGATCGCTTGAAATCCTCTTTTTCCATGTTTGTGGAACACTTGACTTCTGAAACCTGAATTAGGGTGAAATCAACAATTTTAGATGAGTTCTGTTCCATAAATGTGTAAATGCCATATTTGGCCGAGAAACCTGGTGAATTGCAACGCCCATCACCACAAAGCACCAGTGGATCCTTTCCCGTCATCTCCTCAATTATCGTCTTTTACTGTCTGACATATTCCTTGTTAATCATAGGAAATAAGTATTTACTTTGAATCTTCATGTACGTGACACTGGAGATAAATTGCAAGTTCAGAAGATCACCAAAAAAACTTGACTTATGGAATGAATTTCCACCGTAAAGAATAGCTTCACATATTTCCAGGTTTCCAGAAGCCATTTTTTTCAAAAGCAGTTGTGAAAACCATGTCTGGTCGTGGCTATTGCTACAAAACATTTTAAAGGACAAAAGTGATCCCTGGGTGTTAATTGACATGTCTACTATTGGTGCACCACATGTCATGCATCTTTGTAACAATTTTTGTAATTTCCCATAGGACACAAGGAATTTGCAATTATCACTGACAGCACTGTCAGTGTTGTCTCCATCTTCTGATGACTCATCACTGTCTGACTCCTCTGTGTGTGATGGTTTGTAGTCTGAATCTTTCTCATGGGGGTCACTGTAATCTTGATCTGAAATATCTGATTCCTCCTCTGTTACATCATGCTGTACACTTATTCTAGGTATATATACAGATGGGTCAAACATAGTGGGGTATGAGTGATAATTTGTGACTTTTTCAAAGTCAACTGTGAAACTGAATTCATATTCTGGCCACTGGCACCACTAGTCCTTAGAACACTGGTCCTTAACAGGTGGCATCTCAGTTTGAGTACCCACACTACAAAGCACCTTAGTATGTGGGCAAACAGGGCAGATGAATTCATCCTGCAAATAAAATGACAAAGTCACTATCATTCATGTGAACAGTTCACCTGTATCTAACCTCATAAAGCTGTATTGCATTGAAATTCCTACCATTGTAGATGTGAGCTGTATCTCAATGTCTTCCTTGGGTACTGACACGTCAAAGTCTGTTACCCCTGTACTGTCCATTGGGTCATCTATGCTGCTGTTAAAAGTAGTGATAGTACTACATGAATTCAGCGCTTGATCAACTACCTGTATATGGAGAAAGGAAAGTATTGTAGTCATGTATCAATGGATGACACGTGATTTACAGTACAGTTAGAATCATCCCATGAAATGAAAGTAGCTATTGGTGAACTTTCAGCAAGCCGTATCACCACATTATCCCAATTGTTGGTAGTACAACAGAAACTGTGTTTCTACATCCTGCTATCAGTAATGTGCCCTACTATTCCTTTGTTTAGTACTTCAACAAACCAATATTAAACTGCAGTTAGAATCTTCTTACACCAGTGCTGAGACACCAAACATCAAATAACTAGGCAGTTTCTACTGACCTTCCTCTAATTTTGTGATAAAAAAAATAGAATAATAGATAGGTTACAGTGAATTACTAGGCTGTAATTCCATCGAGGGCTTCTGGGGACATAGATAACCTCGAGAGCGAAGCTCAGGTGGTTTCTATGCCCTCAGAACCCTGAGATGGAATTGCAACTGAGTAAGTCACTGTAACCTATTTTTTATTTTGGGTAATATATGGATGAGAGAAGCTGGCTCTTGAAGTCTCTATGATGTCATTAACACCCTCAATGGGTTATTGGCAGTGGGTTATTGGGAGTGGACGGTAGTATTATTGGAAAGCTGGTGTGTATTACAATATTTTTTTACATAATTTTCGATGCTATTATTTTAGCGATCCATATATTGCAACAATTTTCTTGATGGTGACCTCATATGCCATGGCACAACATGGCAGTGTGTGCCATAGTACTGCTACATGTGTTGCATCCTGTGTTGCCATGGTTAAAAAATGGAAGGCATGCTACCCAATCCCTTTGTGCCAACAGACCACAAAACTGAACAGATCCAGTATTGTTATTACAATACATGAGTAATAACTTACCTCTCTGTGTCATTTCTGAGTGCCTCTTTGCATTAGCGCTGCTAATACACACAGTCGGTGGCTGGCCATGGAGGTGAGAGGTGGGCTATGCCAGTCACCAGCTAGGGAAGGGTGGAGGGTGCTGGGTGGGCTGGCTCAGCTGGGAGGGTGGGGGCCACTAGACTACCAGGGTGGAGATCGTAATGTATTTTATAATGATTGGGGAGGGGGCACTAGACTACCAGGGATATGGGCAACAATATTAATTTTATACAGATTGGGGGGGGCTGCTAGACTACCAGGGATACGAAGACCATTATTAATTTAATGCACATTGGGGGGCCGCTAGACTACCAGGGATGTACAGAACACTATCAATTTTACAGGGATGGGGGGCTGCTAGACTACCATGGATAAGGAGAAGATTTTTCTTTGTACAGATTGTGGGGACCACTAGACTACCAGGGCTATACAAAACATTATTTATTGGATACACATTGGGGGGGGTCCGCTAGACTACCAGGGATACGGACAACATTATTTGTTGGATGCACATTGGGAGGGTGCTAGACAACCAGGGATATGCAGAACATTATTATTTTATGCACATGGGGGGCCGCTAGACTAAAGGGGATATTGAAAACATTATTGATTTTATTCAGATCAGGCAGAACGAAGCCCCTTGAGCAAAACCCACCCTCATTTGACTTCCTAGGGCACCCTGGACTGAGAAAACAGTTTTTTTTTTAATCTGGCCATTTTGTCCCTCACCCTTTGTTTGTGAGCATGAAATTTCTTTGATCGTGAGCCTGCAAATTCTTTGATCGTGAGATTCTTTGATTGCGATCATGCATTGCAAGTGAGGGATGAGATGGCCAGATTAAAAAATCAGTTTTCTCAGCCCAGGGGTGTCCTAGCAAGACAAATGAGGGTGGATTTTACTCAGGGAGCTTCGTTCTGACAAACTATGGCAGTGGTTTACCACAATTCTTTGAATTTCTGTAAATTACAAGAGTTTTTATTCTTTGGTCATGACCCTGCAAATTCTTTGATCGCGAGCCTGCACATTCTTTGATCGTGAGATTCCTTGATCGCGATCATGCATCATGAGTGAGGACGAGATGGCCAGATTAAAACATCTATTTTCTAAGCTCAGGGGTGCCCCAGGAAGTCAAATGAGGGTGGGTTTTGCTCAGGGGGCTTCGTTCTGTCGAATAGCTTGGCAGAAGGCACCAGGAGAAAGGACTGCTGTGTGACTGGACTTCTGTACTGGGACTAAAGAAGAAGAACTCTTGTACTTGGACCTTTAATTTAGGGTAAAAAAAAAAACTAACAAACAAAACAAAAAAAAGTGTGTGTTTGTCTGAGTTAACTGAACTGGATGGTTATCTGAACAGTTATCTAGGTGTAAATCTCAGGTGATTGAAAGGACTTAATAGCTGTGAGGTTTAAATTACTTGTAGAAAGATCTAGTAAGTAGGGGGAGTGGCTTAGCTAGAAGGAAGCTACATTTAAAGACTGCCTTAGAAAGATTCTGCTAATAGCTTGGCAGAAGACACCCGGAGAAAGGACTGCTGTGTGACTGGACTTCTGTACTGGGACTAAAGAAGAAGAACTCTTGTACTTGGACCTTTAATTTAAGGTAAAAAAAAACTAACAAACAAAACAAAAAAAAAGTGTGTGTTTGTCTGAGTTAACTGAACTGGATGGTTATCTGAACAGTTATCTAGGTGTAAATTTCAGGTGATTGAAAGGACTTAATAGCTGAGAGGTTTAAATTACTTGTAGAAAGATCTAGTAAGTAGGGGGAGTGGCTTAGCTAGAAGGAAGCTACATTTAAAGACTGCCTTAGAAATATTCTGCTAATAGCTTGGCAGAAGACTCCAGGAGAAAGGACTGCTGTGTGACTGGACTTCTGTACTGGGACTATATTGCCCTCCTTCCCTTCCCTCTACCCTCCCACCCAAAGGTAGTTCTACTTTTATAGGCGCAGGATTTGATTGACAACAGAAACTTCCTGTTTAGGAGCAGGAAGTGAGTGATCACAGAGCCACCAAAGACCCACCATCCTAGAAGGGCAAGAGTAGCTCTCTGGCCCCCTCTAGCTGCTGGAGGTCTGCCTCCAAACAAGTAAGGGATCTACTGAGAAATATAGGATAGTCTTGTCTCAGAACAGGACAATCAGGAGCTTAAAGGGCACACAGGCAAAAATTAAGGAGAGAGAGAAAAAAAAGAGGAAAGAGTAAGGATTGCAAACAGTTAAGGGGCCAGAAATAAGATATGATTGGAGTGGTGCAGTGCAGTGGCTGTGGAGCAGCAGTCTTCCGGGTGAGGTTCTGGAGGATGAGGTGTTGTCCCATTTGCAGGCACCTCTCTGGGCTGAGGGAGGAGGTTGCTCATCTCCAGGCTGAGTTGGCCAGGATTTGTGGGATCTCCTCTTCCATCCAGGGACCACCAGTGCCACTGCAGTTGCCTCAGAGGTTGCCAAGAAAGAGGAGCGGTTGGCCCACAGTGGGCTCAGGAAGGGTGAAGGTGGTGGAACAGAGGCTCATCCCTCCAGTTGTACCTCTCCACAATTCCTATTCCATTCTGGCAAAGTGTGGTTCCTCTATGGAGGCACCTGCAGTGGAGACCAAGGAGGATGCTGGGAACCTCCACAAAGGAGACCCACAGGAGGGTGGCAGGGGACCCGCGGAAGAAACAACTCCTGGTGGGGGACTCCATTGTTAGGAAGGTAGAACTGGGGGAGGAAGGGAGAGGGAGGTAAGGTACCTGCTTAGCACCATGGCTTGGAGGGACAGGGAGCGAATCCTCAGGATAGCCGGAGCAGCTGCACAGGGGAAGGAGCTGGATGTCATTGTCCACCTAGGGACAAATGACCTGGCTAAGAAAGGGATTAGAGAAGTTCAGGAAGAGTTTGTGGAATTGGGGAGGGGCCTTAGACAAGTAGCATACATGGTAACCTTCTCAGAGGTGTTTCCCATCTATGGCGTAGGAGAGGCTAGGGTGTTCCGCACCATGGTATTCAATCAGTGGTTGAAAAACTGGTGTGGAGCTCAGGGATTTGGCTTCATTGGGGACTGGGGGTCCACCTGGAGTGATGCAAGCCTATACTGGCATGATGGGCTGCATCTGTCCAGAAAGGGAACTAGGATCCTAGGTGATAGGTTTAAATGCTTCATTGGCAAGCATTTAAACTAGCCAAGTGGGGAGGCACTGGAAAGGAGCAGGGAAATCCTTGCCCCCCCAAAAAATCACGGTAGTAAGTGCGGCAAATACCAACATAGAGGTGTCGATAGGGAGAAGAGCAGGGGTAAATGGAGAAAGTGACAAAGGCAAGAAGGACAGGGATGGGGCAAAAGGTAAGGCCATCCAGAAATGGAGGTAATGAGTACTCAATGCCCGTAGTCTGGGCAACAAGCTCCCTGAGTTGGTGGCCTTGATGGAAGAGGGATGCCTGGATATCATAGCAGTCACAGAAACATGGTACAGAGAAACCATGACTGGATGTTAAAATACCAGGGTACATAACCTACAGGAGAGACAGGCAGGGAGGAGTAGCTCTTTATGTAAAGGAAGGAATAAAAGCAACTGAACAAAAGAGTAAACAGGGAGGAGAGTAGGCACTGTGGGTCACCTTGGAGACTGGAAAGGGCACCACAATCCGCACAGGGGTTGTGTACAGACCTCCATGTCAGGGGGAGGGAATGGACAAGGATATGATAGAAGTCATTCTTAGAATGGTAGAGAAAGGGGAGATACTGTTGATGGGAGACCTGAATATGCCAGATGTTAACTGGAGCACATTTGCTGCAGCCACATCCAAGAGCAGGGCCATTCTTGATGACCTACAGGTGGCAGGCCTCAGACAGCTAGTTTTGGAACCCACTCGTGAGGGAGCAATCTTAGACCTCGTACTCTCAAATGGGGGCAGTAAGAGGATCTCAGAACCAGAAGCGGGTTGCCATCTGGGAACAAGTGACCATCAAACAGTGTGGTTCACATTAAACTCAGCTACAGAGTCAAGCCATACAAATGTGAGGGTACTGGACTTCAGGAGGGCTGACTTTGGCAAGATAGGAGAGTGCATCAAAAAAGCACTAGCAAACAGGCTAGAAGGAGGTGTGGAGCAACAATGGGGAATCATCAAAACTGCCATCACAGAGGCAACAAGCCTTGTGTGAAGCAAATAAACAAATCAAAATGAAAGAAAAAGCCACTATGGTTCTCAAATGAGGTGGCTGTGAAAGTCAGGAAGAAAAAGATAGCATTCCAGAAGTATAAGGAAACACAGAAGGAGCAGGACAGACAGCTGTACCAGTTAAGGCAGAAGGAAGCAGGGAGGGAAGTCAAAATAACAAAGGCCCAAACTGAGGAAAAGATAGCCAACTCAGTTAAGAAGGGGGATAAAACCTTTTATAGGTACATCAGTGAGCTTAGAAAGACAAAGGGAGGGATAGTGAGGTTGAATAGAATGAACGGTGGGTGGAGAGAGGGGGACAGTGAAAAAGCAAGGATACTGAGTGAATATTTCTGCTCAATATTCACAAAAGAGGAGGGGGAACTGCCTAATCCAATTAACAGAAGCACTCTTGTTGGGGGGGTCGATCCCAGTCCTTTCACAGAAGAAAGGGTTCTGCAAGAACTCCCAAAACTGAAGGTGGACAAAGCAATGGGTCCTGATGGAATTCACCCCAGAATTCTAAAAGAATTAAGGAGGAACTAGTGAAACCACTGGCTACTCTTTTAATAAATCATGGAGGATGGTGTGGTACCTGAGGACTGGAGGAAGGTGGATGTGATTCCCTTCACAAAAGTGGGACCAAGACAGAGGCAGGAAACTACAAACCTGTCAGTCTGACCTCTGTGGTAGGGAAAGTGATGGAGTCACTTCTGAAGGAAAGAACAGTTGAGTACCTAGAGGTTAGTGGGGCACAGGACCCAAGGCAGCATGGGTTCACAGCGGGAAGGTCATGTCAGATGAATCTAATAGATTTCTTTGACTGGGTGACCAAAGTAGTAGACCAGGGAGGGGCTGTGGACATGGCCTACCTAGACTTTAGCAGGGCATTTGACACAGTCCCACACAAAAGATTAATAGTCAAATTAACCAGCCTGGGAGTGGGTCCCAGGGTGGTAGCCTGGGTAAAATATTGGCTGCACAACAGGACACAGAAGGTAATTGTAAATGGAGTCCACTCTGAAGAAAGAGGGGTTACTAGTGGGGTACCGCAGGGTTCAGTATTGGGTCCAGTCCTTTTTAATGTCTTCATCAGTGACATTGCAGAGGGACTGGAAGGAAAAGTATGGCTCTTTGCAGATGACACAAAGATCTGCAACAGAGTTGATACACAAGGAGGCATGGAAAGGATGAGAGGGACTTGGCAACATTGGAGGAATGGTCAGAAGTACGGCAGCTAGGATTCAATGCAAAGAAGTGCAAAATAATGCACCTGGGAAACAAGAACCCATGGGAAGAATACACAATGGGGGAGGTAGTAACAACAACAAAAAAGGAAAGGGACCTGGGGGTAATCATATCAGATGACCTTAAGGTTAGCAAGCAATGTGAGAAGGCAGTAGGGAGGGCTGGGGATATACTGGAATGCATAGGGAGAGGCATCAGCAGCAGAAAACAGGAAGTTGTTATCCCTCTTTACAGACAGTTGGTGAGACCCCATCTGGAGTACTGCATCCAGTTCTGGAGACCCCATCTCTGCAAGGACATAGACAGGATAGAGGCAGTCCAGAGGAGGGCAACTAAAATGGTGCAGGGTCTGCAAGAGAAGCCGTATGAGGAGAGACTAAACGAGCTTAATATGTATACCCTTGAGGAAAGAAGAGAGAGGGGACATGATAGAAACTTTTAAGTACCTCAGTGGAATCAACAAAGTCCAAGAGGGTAGCATCTTTCAGAAAAAGAGACATGCAAGAACAAGGGGACACAATTTAAAGATAGAAGGAGGGCGTTTCAGGGGCAATGTGAGGAAGTATTATTTCACAGAGAGGGTAGTGGATGCATGGAACAGCCTTCCTGAGGAGACTGTGGGGTCTAAAACTGTGGGAGAATTCAAGAATGCATGGGACAGACAAAAGGCAATTCTTGTGGGAGGTAGGAAGAAATAGGCTGTTGGTTAACTAGGGCCTGTGGCCTATCCTGTAGGTAGGGAAATGGGCAGACTAGATGGGCCAAGCAGTCCTTATCTGCCGTCAAAGTCTATGTTTCTATGTTTCTATGAACCATGGTGGTGGTTAACCGCAATAACTTCAATGTATTGATTTATAGCATTTTTTATTCTTTGTTCACGAGCCTGTAAATTCTTTGATCATGAGAGTCTTTGATCACCATCTTTTTTTTGCAAGGGGGGGACAAGATGGACAGATTTTTTATAATGGAATAGATAGGCAAATTTTACCAATCTTTAACATTGAATATCTCAGAAATGGTTTGGTCTTTTTACTTGAAATTTGGAGGGTGTTTATGGCATGTCCTGTGTATGTGAATTATGGTGTTTATGTGTAGGAGAAAATTTTTTTTGTGAAGATATTGCATGACACACTTTACGTGTTGTGGACAGTGTTTTGGATTGTGCTGGTGGCTTGAAATTGATAAGGTGCCTAGCCTTAGTGTCATGGATGTAGTTTTCAGTCATTGTGCGTGTTAAATGTCAACAGGTGTGGAACTGTGCCACTCTGATGAATGAAAATTTCAAATTTTGACATGTTATATCTTGGACATGGTTTGGTCTTTTTACTTGAAATTTGGAGGTTGTTGACGGCATGTACTGTAGATGTTAATAGCGGTATTTATGTGTCGGACAATATATTTTTTTCTGAGATATTGTGTGGCACAGTTTACATTTTGTGGGCAGCATTTTCTATCGTTCTACTAGATTAACATTTGTTTGGTGGCTGCCCTTGCTGTTGTCAATGTACTCTTTAGTCATTGTGTGTGTAATGTGGCCCGACACTTACAAGTTGGTAGGAGCACAGGGCCCACCAACTTGTGCAACTTTCTACTTTTCTATTCTTTCTTAAAAAGTAAGGAAATGTTATGCAAAAAACTTTGTTAATGTATCAATTAGGGTTCTTCTACAGCGTGTGTGTATGTATATATATATATATATATATATCTATATCTATATCTATATATATATATATATATATATATATATATATATATATATATGTATGCAAAATGCGTTCCCATTGCCACTCATTGCTGAAAATGGGTGATTTCATTTGTCTTCAGCTTGAGCCAGAACAGCTCAGGTTCACTTTGCTGGTATCGCTCAGTTGAAGGTGCATCAAACCACTCGTTTTCAGCAATGAGTGGTGCCGGGAGACGAATTGACACATACAAACATGCAGACATTTCTATTTAAATGTATGTATGTATGTATGTATATCAATATACACATATATCAATATATTGGTTATGGAAGTGTTAGTGAAAAGTAGTGTCACCACAGCAAGGTCCTTCCGTGTTGACACTGATTATATAACAGAATGACAAATGAGATACACAAGGAAGAATGCACATACACATCCAGGTATAACACACAATGACAATGTGAGGATAGGTACACATGCATGTAGTACAAGTAACACTTTCATTAAAAGTAGTTGCATTATTGTTGATTGTGTGTATGTGTCACAGAAGACCATGGGGGGGGGGTTCTTTTAGGAATAGGTCTGCAGTAAAGAAAGCAATAACATGTCAGTAATATGAAGTTTTTTTTCTGGTGGTATGGTGTTTGCGTAAGAATTGAATCCTGAATTGGAAATCATACTCGAGGTGCGGTGTTGTGACGGCTTGGTACCGAGCCAACAGGACATCCCTCGTGTCAGCACGCTGCAACCTGTCCTTACCGGATACTTCTGTGGGTTGTGATGGTGATGGTGTTGACAGTGTGTTTGTTGTTGTTGGGCATGCAACAGAGTTGTTCATGGTGCATGCATCTGTATAGGGCATTGGTACAGAGTGTGATACCATTTTTTTTTAACACACAGCTGAAGAAGGGCACAGCTTCAAAATTAATGGCTATGTAAGTTGTATAGCACCATGCAACATGATAAACATTTAAAATGTTTTGTATCACATCCAGTACCAGCACGATGCAGACACCCCTGTCTACATGGTGAGGTGAATCAGCATTTTGCTTAAAGCATGATGTAAGGTGAACAGTGGACATGTTTATCATTGCCAGGGCAGTCTAAACATAGGTGTGAATTTCTTGAAAAAACATTAGCTTATACAGATGTGGCAATGTCAGAATGATGCAGAAAGTTACCATTTTTCTGCATGTGTTGGACAGGTTGAGTGTCAGCATAATTCAGTAACAATGCTTACAGATGTAAATAAAAAGAAGAGCAGTGTTACTGAAATGATGATGCTTAAAACACGTTTGTTTGCTGGTGAGTTACAGGGTGGTACTGATGTATGCATGCTTAACAAAGAAAATCATAACAAAATGTTTATGGACACAACAAATTGGACACCTGACAATCAAAAAAGGAAAAGACAACACACAGACATTAGACAACATCGCTAAGATGAAGGAATGGTGACTGACTTTCACAGGACAATATGGTTTTACTGCTACATGCAACAGTGTTCTGTACGTGGACATAGATAGGTTAAACTACAGGGGTGCAAGACATGTTAGTGGTTATCACACAGGCATAGGTCAATGGGAGGCTATGTGTCAGCACTGCAGCCAAAAGTCAGTGTGCTGGCGTGGTAGCCTGTGGAGTCTGTAGGATTAAAGTGCATCTTTTTTCAGGGTAACTGTGACAAGCATATAGCTGTGATGTGCGTGTGCGTCTGTGTGTTGGGGGGGACAGTTTCAGGAAGAAAGGGAGTTGTATCACTGAGTTCGGTGTGTTGTTGACCATCAATACACTCAATACTTGCAGTACACTGTCATCTGTGATCCTTACAACTGTCACCCCCTCACCACACATGCCAACATCACCCATCCCATTCGATACCTACACCCCTTTCTCCTGTGTGAGTACATAATTACTCAATTATCAACACTGTATGATCCTCCTCTCTCTACACGCACCCACCCATCAATCCTTACCCTCACTATGTGGACTAGACTCACATTGCAATCTGCCTTACGTATGCCAGTCCCCTGTAATGCCACATCTGACCCCTTTCAGTATGAGATCACAATGTATTACAACCGCCAACATTTCTCATACATACTCATCCTTTTCTCTATGTGCCTGTTAGTACACTCCACCATACCCTGCTCATTAATTACTGGGAGGCAGTATAGCACAGTGCTTTGAGACTCTGAGATGCAAATCTGAAGACCTGGGTTTGAATCTCACAGCCCCCACTTGCATAATTTGTGAGCCTGAGCAAGTAACCTAACTTCCCTGTGCTCCCAGGTCACACCTGTAAACAAGCTTTCACCTTATGGTGTCTGTCATGGTCAAACAAATGGAAAAAAAAATAACTACATCCATTTCCCCTGTGTCTACACCAACCTCAACCTCAATCCCTATCCAGCACCCCTTCACCCCCATGCTCTCTCACTGTCTTCCAGCCCACTACAATACACAAATGCCCCCTTTACACTTCTACTTGTCTCAGACATCTATCTTACCATCATTGTCCATCACCACTTTACCCCTATCCACTCCATCCACCATTCAGGAAATGTCCCATCTCACCCTTCCCCTTTTCCTCTGTCCGGCTGCTCTCCCCTGAGATCTCAATGCCCTTAGTGTCTCATGACCATTCTTGGTGATCAAGCGCCTCAAACATTTCAACATTTCCATCAACATAGCAAACCCATTAAATGCATTCTATGTGATGCTCAGACTAGGCTCCTTCCTAATTACCTGTTGCTGCCCTCCATTACTCTAAACTATATCACTTTTCACCCCACCCACTTAAAGCTGTCATCTACAGCTTCAGTACTGATGCTACTGCTATGCCTTTGCCTCATGCAACCCTGTTCTGAAGACCAGTCCTCAACAGGTAGCACATTCCCTCCTTTCACCATCTCCAACTCCTTGCACAGCCACCGGGCAAAACACCTAGGTTCAATAGTATGGTCATCATACTATGTTCATCAAAACAAATGTGTTACAGCCATTGTAGTCCACTGTTATTCCCCTGCCAACAACCACAACATCCTGCTGCCCCCATGTACCATCCCCACATTGCACTGTTCCTATTCCAACCCATTTATGCCATGCCACACCCTGGGCACAACTGTTGTAACCTATGTCCATTTTCAGAAATCTGTGCTTCCCATGCCCATCTTGTGTCTGAACTACTTAGTTATGTGATGCCTATACCACCAAATACAAAGGAAAATCTTTCCATATGCAGCCCAAACAGACTGGTGTCATACTGCTTATAAATTTGGTTTGCCTATTTATGGTTGGAAAGGGGGTCTGTCTACAGGCAGATGAAACCCACAATGTGAAGTTGGTGGATGGTGCACTGCTGTAAAAATGTTTTCCTCTGTTCCTGTTACCTCTCAGAGGGGCCACAAGTTGAATGCCAAAACCTTAATAGTATTGGAAACAGTTCATTATCTTTCTGATTGAGAATAAAACAATATCATTTATGTGCATGCTTACAGGCTCCTTTATAGGAGCCATGGGATAAGTGGACATTTCAGACTAGTGGGCCCCCACCACTACCAACATGTTGACTGCATACAACAACAGCACAATATAACAGCACAGCTGGCCATGTGGCAATATATTTATAGAGAGGTACAGTAGGATTATATATGAACAATGGATAGAAATAGATATGTATATACACAGGGACAGCACAGTATAGGAGATGACCATACATCTGTAGAGGTACAGCATGCTTATGCATGCAACAGGGACATCAATACAGGAGGAAAGAAGATAATTACAATACACCATGATCAGTAAACATATAGATGTGTGTGATGTGGACATAGTAAGCTCCATTTTTAGCAGACTAATCAGTCAGGTCACAACAACACAAAAGACAGACAGCAGAACCAGAAATTACACAGAAACAGAGCATGTTTAACCTGAGGGCAAAAAATGTAAATGAAATAAAAAAAACACTGTCCTTCATTCCTATTCACCTTTAGGTCCCTTTCAAAGCAATCTGTTGAAAAGTGAACAGAACACACAACTGTGTGTGTTTTGTTTTTCTTTTTTAAGTATTCAGCATCCTCAGCATGTTGATCAGATTCAGTAGAAGTAGTTGTACAGTAGTACTAGAAAACATTACCATCTCTTGGATCAGGTCGTGTACCATATACCACAGTACACTGGGGCATGCAAAAGCAGTTGCATCATTCACATGGGTAGGGTGGGTGGGCTCTCTTAATGCTGCTCATTTGATCATTCATATCCATTTCTTTGGCTTGTTCGGCTCTAACTGGAACATAAATCAAAATAATACGCACACAGCACCATTAATAAAAAAAGAAATCTTAGCTGCCTGGCAGTGTCTGCAGTGCTTGGTGGTGCTATGATATAGGTATTTGCATCTGTCTGTCTCTTTCTCTCCATTTCTCCCAGCACACTCACGTCACGGGCCTGAGCAGGATATGCCATAGTTATAGGCCAGCCATGAAGGGGCTAGTAGTGACAGATTGCTTTTTTATATAGCAGTTTTACTTACATTTTTATACAGATAATCCATTAAATTATTTCCTTTTGGGCATCTGTGTCAAATGTGAGGAACTTTTGCAATTTTTTTGCATTTTTTCATGTATTTTCAAATATTGGTCAATAAATCAGAATTAATCAGAACTAATCAGGATAAATCAGAACTTCACCATGTTCCAGTCGTTATTTAATAAGGGTCAGAACTTCACCAACTTTTCCCAGCCCTAATTGAGAGTTCAATGCTCACTGACTCCTCCAAGCTGTACTGTGCAGCCTGTCTATTCTGAGGTGGGAAAGACAGTGTCGCATTCAGGTGACTCATGTGCTCTTGCTTGGCTGGTGCTCCTCCATGTCATGTGTGATGGTGCTACCGCTAATAGGTGGAGAGTGTGGAGAACACAATACACACACAATCGAGTCAGGAGTGCACTTGCAGCAAAAGCATACACAGGCCAGAGGACACTTACTGTGGAAAAGATTAAATCCAAATTTAATGACATTACTGCCACTCCATAAGAACAACCTAGGCACAAATGTGGGGGGGAACTGTCCCCCTCTGCCCTACCTAAATGGCACCCCTGCTTTATGGTAGAAATTAATTCTCAGGTGCTAATATCAGTACAAGTAAATAAAATGATTTCCACTGTGTTCTGAGGTACAGTACTATATCTCCATGTTTCAGGGTGTGTCTTGATCATCATGAGGGTTAGTGTCCCTCATTGTCCCTCATTTTGAATATCCATGTCCTTCATTTCAGTGACAAAATGTGAGGCACTGTATGTTGAATGCTTCCAAGACCCTACTCAACACAAAGAGTGCTGATCATGGCCACAGTGTATATGTTCCATACAGAATGACAAAGGGAAACTAAGTGAGCCAATAACAGTCATGGAGAAACATTTGTAGCACCAAATATGCATAATGGAATTTTAATGGTCCAAAAGAAAAAGGTCAGGCTTCACAACACAGAGGCCCCCTTTGCATATCTGGAATGGGGGATGTTGACTGACTATATCCTAAGCATATAATGCAGTAAGCAAACAATACTTTACAAATTAATGGCAACTAGTGTATGCAAACCGCATGCAAACATTTCACAATTAAGCATGTGGCATGCATTCTGCATATATGCAGCACACATATTTCTGTAATGGATGACATGAAATGTATGTGATGGACTGGGATATTCTTACAGGACTTGCCCAAGGGTGGCTCATAATAAGAAAGACAGAATAGACCAGGCAGAGCATGATTATTATATTAATCTTGCTCAAAGGGAAGGTTCTAGTAGAGAAGAGCCCAGACCTGCTAGACCTCCTAGGCCAGAGGTACCCATAGCAGTCAACACAGAGCTGCCCTGGTTCCACCAGAGGATGTTGGTTCTGGGACTTTAGAAGGTTTCCCAATTATGTATAAGCCCCTTCTCATGTCTATTTTGCCAGACCCTCCTGCCCCCCCAGGATCCTAATCTTTCAAGTACTGAGGACCCCTAGTGGTTGCTATTCCGATTGACACAGTTATTATGCCTGGTGAACCTGCTCCATTAATACCTCAGAATCTGGTGGGCAGGACGTTATTCAGACCCTGGAGACAGAAGAAATGTCTGTTTCAGTACTGCCTCCTTTAACTCCTGATACCAAAAATCTTCAGGTAATCTCTTGTCGTAGAAGTACAAGGGGACAGCCCAAGCCTAAACTCACCAAACAGGAAGACATTCCATTACAGAACAAATTGACACTTTATATAAAAGGAAAGATTGGGGGGGCACAAAGGAGGAGGACTCTTATGTGTCTTCCAAGACATCCTGTCAACACGGCCCTTCCTTGGAGAATGAGAATGGCATTTTAGAACTACAGTCTACCTAGAAGAGGAAACTGAGAGTTAGAAGGGGAAGATGAAGTGTGAAATAATGAATGTCTTACTAGCCAGTCTCTTTCTTTTTACCTAAAGTGGGGTTAGTCCACAATTTTTTGATTGGCACCTTACATGCCAGTAGTATAAAATCAAATAAGTAAATGCTGGCTACTCTGGCCTTTTTACTGCAGTTGAGGTGTGAAATTATTTTCTTGGAAGATATTCATTTAGGATATCTGTATGGCCACAAAACTTTGGCCTTTCGGTCCGACCTTTTTTTTCATTGGGTAAAGACAGGTGCTCTGGAGTGGGCATCCACCCCTCGTGTTCACCTGTCTCATTTTGTAGACATAGTTCTCGGTTGGACAGTTTTGTTAGACTTTTCTTTTAGTTCTATTTTCTTACACTTAATCAATGTTTATGTCACTCTTTCAAAGGCAGAGAATATTGACTTGTTTGAATTACTTCCGCCTTATTTATATACCTCAAAAGGAGTTATCTTTGGAGGAGATTTTTATTGTGGACTAACCCCCTTTAATAAGGGGCCAAACTCATTTAACCCTTCTGTGGCTCTAGCTGATTGAAAGAGATTGTTTCTATGGCAGGGTTATTGGATTCAGCTGGTATACCTTTTTAATTGTTCCTTATCTAATCATATTAATTTTTTGCTTTGTTCCCTGTGGCTAGAATGTTCTCGGCACCATATTGTTCCAGTAGAGACTTCGGACCACAGACTAGTGCAAACCTCTTTAGGCCCCAACTCTCAAGATATATTCGATTCAGGACAGTGGAAATTAAATGCCTCTTTAATGGAGGATGACATCCTTAAATAGAAACTGAACTATTTAGTTCAAGCTAAAAAATCTACCTGGGTATTATATGATTCCCCCACTGAGTGGTGAAAGGATGCAAAGCTAGAAGTTTAATCTTTTTTCAGTCCCAAGTTAAAATAAGATCTAGCCAGAGCCAATAGGGCTGTGAAGAGCTATCAAGTGACCAAAGTTATGCATGTGCGTAGGAATTCTTCAACGCCCATGTGTAATGTGGCCATTTTTTGGAGGTGTTGCACTAAATTTTCAACATGGTCTTTATGGGACCCTTCCTCATGAAGAGTGTCAGTGTCACTTTGTTCACTTCTCATGAAAGGTGATTTCACAGAGTGAATGTGCTATTCTGTGCCACAGGTGCAAAAACATGTTTTGGGCAGGTTGTGGAAAATGACAGCTGTACTATTTTGAGGAAGGTGCGCAAAAATGGCAATGTTGAAAATGTGAAGTGAAAATATTAAAATTTGCTGAAAGTAAGAGCATGCGTAGAAACTGTGTAATGTACACTTGTAATGCAGTCATTTTCTGGAATTTTTATCCCAAATTTTCAACATGGGCTTTTTAGGACCCCACCTCATGAACTGTGGCACTGTCATTTCATGAATTGGTCCCAAAAGGTGATTCCATGCAGTGACCACAAAATCACCTTTCAAGACAGAGTAACAAAATGAAAGTGACAGTTTTCACAAGGTGGGGTCCCAAGAACCCCATGTTGAAAATTTAGGGCAAAAATTCAAAAAAAAATGTCTGATTTATCAGCATAAGTTGAAAACCCAATTGAATGGCATTATGGCGTGCTTACCTTAGATTCTTCAGTTCATAGTTCAGCTTTGAAGAGTGCAGATGTGTCCCGGTCCAGAGAAGAAGACAGTGCCAATCTCAGAAGGTAAGTATGGAGTAAGGGGGGGTGTGGGGAAGTGGGTGCTCATTAGGCGAATGGGGACAGGGATGATGACTGGAGCAATGATGAGGGACCAGTTTTCTTTTTTACAGGAAAAAAATTAGTAAAGTGATGATGAGGGACCATGTTCTAGTTTACAGGAAAACAAAACATTTGGGCACACTGGGGTGGGATCCCAGTGTACCACATAACTGGGGGGGGTTATGCAGGATGCCGACACGGCTCATCAGTGCTAGACAGATACAGAGGCACATTTAATTCACCACTACTGTCATGTCCCAGAGTCCACAATGTGCGTCTATGTGTGTGTGTCACCTGTAGGTCCTGGCAGCAGGCACCTGGGAGATTGGACATGACGGCTAAGTAACTATTTGCTATGTCACAGCTTGTGCAGTATGTAGAATGTTTCTGGCATGCAGCCTAATACACAGTGAGAGACAGAATGAGTGAGAGAAAGAGAGAGAGTGTGAGAGAGACAGACACAATAACTGCTTGCCGATATGCACAACAGAATTACTTGTGTCTGTGTCTCTCTGTCTCATGTCATGCATCTCTCTCTCTCTCTCTCTCTGTCATCTGAACTCCAGCTATCTTTATTTCTGTGTCATTGGGAGCTCAGCTATCTGTGTGTTGCAGTGAATAGCATTTTGCCATGCACTTGACAGGGCTAGCTGAACTGCGCACATGCGTGAGTCGCACACGCTCAGTTCATGCACCTGAATGCGGAAGTAACAGTCAAAATAGTGTGGCTGTTATTCTGTAGTGGCCTATGGTGGTGGAGGGGTTCAACCTCCATTGGGCTTTCAGAAGGATACTTCCAAAAGTCCAATGGAAGGTTCCATGATCGGCCATTTTAGAGTTATGATCCGATCCCCAAAAATGGCCCATAAAAATATGTCCATTATTTGCAACTTCATTAAAAGTTTCACAGATTATTGTCTATCATAGCCACAACAGGTCAGGACTTATATGACCAGTTGTCCATGATTAAGGAATAAATGACATCCTTTCAGTACCAACACATGAAGTCCTTGGAGTCAGAACAAAAATATAACACCAAGGGTAAGAAATCCCAAAATAACCCCTTTGACAACTGTAAGTCCAGAACTGCTGATTACACATTTTCCTGCATTAAAGACTTGGATGGTATTGCACTTTTTAAATGACTATATAGAAGCATCTTGTTTTTAGAGATAGTCATGTTGGATCCACCATTGGAACCACCGCCCATTTGGCACCTGATATGGAAAATTCCCTTAGAGATTTTCCAGTTCAGACTCTCTCTGATATTCAGATAGGCTACCTGCAGTCTGACATCTCTCTCTCTCAGAAAGGTTATCTTGGCAATTACAGTAGTTCCATGTCCCTGAGTTCTGCTCCTGTATCTGATGGTCTTCCGGGGAAGAGAGTCTATCGGATTGGGGGGGGGGTATTCACTGAAAATAGAATTGGCTGCCCTGTATAATAATATGCTGACTCATGGGAAAGTGGGTCCTAGGTTGTCTCATGGCATTATGATATTTCTTCATAAAAAAAGCGGACAAAACAGACATCGGCAATTGGAGGCTGTTTAGCCTCCTCAATACTGAACTCAAAATATTGACCAAATGTCTAACTTCTAGATTGTCACAGGTTGCACCAACTTTGACAGCCTCCTTACTGGCCTGTAATGTTTCAGGTAGGAGCATTCAGGATAATGTTCATATATTTAGAGAAATGCCCGAGCATGGCAATCAGGGAATTGTTTGGTGTCTTCTCCTGGCCTTGGAGCAGGAGAAGGCCTTCAATCAAATATTCCACAAATTCTTGTTTTCTACATTGACTAGGTATAGGATTCCTGAACTCATCATATATTGGCTATGCTCTCTGTACAACTTGGCACTAGTGTACCCCACCTTACATGGCTGGCAAGGGAAAGCTGTTGCTATACATAGGGGGTACAGCAGAGCTGCCTACTCAGTCCACTATTGTATGTTTTTGGAATAGAACCTTTGAATAAATTTATCACAAATACTCCTGATACTATGGCATTATTGACTGATGTTCAAATTCCCCCCATCTTGGCCTAAGCAGATGAGTTATACCTTTTGGTAAGGGATTTGGATTCAGTTGCACTGGTGTCTCAGGTTTTTTTTAATTTTTGGTAGTTTGAGGGGCCAAAATGAACCTGAATAATAATAGTGGTATGGCGTTGGAGTCTCTGGAAGATGTCTTCCATGATACAGTGATTGACATCCTTATACAGGCTGGTTCCCTTCAAATTCTTGGGATACTCTTCGGTGAGGGGGATTTGGGAATTTGGAGAAGGTCAATTGAGAATCAAAATTTTGCACAGCTGAACAAAAAGTCATGGACTGGAATAAGTGGCCTTTGACTAAGGCAGAGGGTTTATCTAATTAAAACATGGTTCCCTTGTCTCTGTATGTTGTTTTTTTCTCCCCCCATCTCCCCCACCTCCCCTCATGTTTTGGAGGCCAGGTTGTTTAGTATTCTTTCATTTGTTATGGGGTAGTCGGCTGAATCCTATTAAGAGGGATCACTCTTACAGGTCTCTTAAGGAAGATGAGGTTGGTATGTTAAACCACTTGGCGTTTTTCCACAGTACTGTATCTTTATTTTTCACTTTTTGAGACCTCTTTTAGTAGGTTCTGATAAAAAGTGGGTACCTTTGGGGTAGGCATGGTTTTCTACTCTCCCAGATGCTTGGAGTGTTCCAGGTGATAGGCCCTTGTAAGACTCCCATAGTATACCTGAATTACCTTAGTTCTTGTGTTACAAAGGTTTGTTTGTGGAAATTGTCCTTTGTTGAAGTGCCCACCCACTCCAGAAAGGCTCTATATGATCATGTCTGAATTTTTTGGGGGGCAACCAATTTATGTTTCCACAGGAGGAATTTCACTATCTACTATCACCAAGCAACTGTTACACTCTTGGATTCAGAGGAAAATGAAATACTTTTTGTGGCTTTGCACCCATGGCAAGCTGCAAGTCAGAAGCAATCACAAGCACAAGAGTGAGGCAGAAATATTCTGTCTCCAAGATAGATGTAGGCAATTTGTGGAAACCATGGAGCATTCATTTTTAAATTGGTTGTGCAAATAATCAAACCAACGTATTGTTGCAATACAGGATTTTGGGTGTGTGTTGCTGCTGAGCCCACTGCAGTACACAAAACCAGGGGCTTGTAATGGGCTCGGCAGTCAGCACCAATGACCACTTGGTGTGGTCCTGATGCAACTCTTTGCTCAGTGGGATGAATAATCATGTACTTCAAAGGGCCAAAACCACTCCAATCAGAGAGGGCTTCGGTCCTTTGATTTGTATGAAGCCCACATCAGTAAACAGCTGATCAGCTTGTGGAGTGAAAGGGGAAGTCTTGCAACAGTTGCTTCCAAAAAAAAAAACTCCTCCCCAGACCAAGAAAAACAGGCCCCTCATCCCCCTCACTTGATCTAAGGTTGCCGACAGTGTGGTGTCCAATCCCTGTGTCAGCAGTAGCCCCCATCCCCCCCAGCAGTGTGCTGTCTTGATCTGAGGTTCGCTGACAGCAGGGTGCCCAAACTCCTTGTCAGCAGTAGCCTTCCCTCCTCCTGACATTGTAGGACACTAGGTAGCCCACTCCCAGTGACCCCAAATGTATAATGTACCTGCAAAAAATAAAACAGTCCCCCAACATCTTTTTTTTTTAAACCTGGAAAAAGAAAATGGTCCCTCATCATCTCTCTCCTCATCCCCCCTCCCCATTCTGACCCTCCCTCAATGCACCCACCTCCCCACACCTCCGTACCTCATACCTACCTCTGGAGGTCGGTGGTTACAATCTTCTCTGGACTAGGACACATCTGCACTCTTCAAAGGTGAACCATGAACTGAAGAAATCAAGGTAGATTATATAATGGCTGTCAATAGGGCTTTCTCAACCATTTTTAGGAATTTTGACCCCGAATTTTCAACATAGGGTTCTTGAGACCCCGCCTCAAGAACACTGACACTCTCATCTCCTTAATCTGTCCTGAAAAGTGATTTCACCTTTTGGGACTGATTAACAAAATGACAGTGCCAGTGTTCCTGAGGTGGAGTCCCAAGAACCCCATGATGAAAATTTGGTGCAAAAAGTCCCAGCAATGACTGTGTTAAAAGTGTGCATTGTGCAGTTTAAATGCACACTCATAACTTTGCTAATTTTTAATATTGTCACTACAGGATTTTCTTTTTTTTTTTCAAATCAAAGTTTATTGAATTTTTAACAATATTGAGAACAGATCCAAAAGACAAATATGCATTATATATAAACCATGAAATACACCATACACTGGAACTGTTCCCCCTCCTCCCTCCCTCCCTTCTACACCTCCCTCCCTCCCTCCCCCATGATCATATAAACCCCACCTCCCTATACAGCACAGTCATTTCTCCTGATTAGGTGGGTCAAGAAGTTAGTCACATAGAGCGAAGGATGAATTAAATAGAGAACAAAGTATGCAGAGGTTCTCATATCTTTCTGTATCTCTCAAGTCTATTATTAAGACTTGCTATTGTTTTTTTCTGTCCTGAGGTTTGCAAAGAGCTCACTGAGCCATTCAGAATAACACGTATCATTATTATCCTTCCAATGATGGAGAATGACCTTTCTCTCTGACATGGCCATAAGGGCTATGTGATATCATCTGATGGATACTGAAATTCCAGTGTAATTACCTAGAAGACAATTTTCAGGAGTAAAAAGGTTGGACAGGCCCAGTAAGGGGTCAACTTTTTGCTGGATGTTGGTCCAGAGCGTTATAGCTTTATGACAGGTCCAAAAATATGATACAGAGATCCCACCACCTGCTGACAATGAGGACAAGTGCATGATGCAAGAAGACCATACTTAAATAATTTTTGAGGGGAGTAGTATAGGTTGTGCAATATATGAAATTGGGTAAGACGAAGCCTATCTTGGGTAGTATATTTATGACAATTATGCCATAAGGCATTCCAGTCAAATTCCTGATTGGGGAAAAGGGAAGTCCAATAATTTACAGAAGCAAAGCAAACCGGGTATGCCAAGTTGTATAGGTTCTTGTAAATATTGGATACAGAATGTAATGAGTTGTCTGGAAGGGCCAATTCACTAAGAAAATATTTAGTGCCCTGCTGCGGAGTGGTTATGCTGAATACTTTCAAAACTAGGTGTCTTAATTGAAAAACTCTGAAATAAAACTTAGTAGAAATATTGAGATTTTTTAAAATCTCTGTAGAGGAACACCATGAATTCGCAGTTGTCACAAAATGGGAAAGACGCACATCAGCCAATTGGGGTAACCAAGTAACTGTGATCGGTTTATTATCTATCTTTAGATTTGGGCTGCCCCATATAGGTTGTGCTAAGTCCTGAGTGTGGTTATACTGTACTTAAGAAAAGTACATAATTGGGTGTGAACTCTAACAGAAATTGTAAACTACTGGATTTTCAACATTGTCATTTGTTCACACCGTCTCATGAACAGCACAGCAGTCATTTTTCACATCCTGCTCGAAATGTGTTTTTGCACCTGTGGTGCAGAATGGCGTGGTCACTGTGTGAAATCAGCTTTCAGGATAGATTACTGAAATCACACTACCAGTGTTCATGAGGGGAGGATGAAAAAAAACATGTTGAAAATTTGGTGAAATAATTATGCATTATGAGCATGCATTGCACAGGTTCTACACACATGCGTAACTTCAACAATTTTTCATATTTTTACTCCAAATTTTCAACATTGCCATTTTTCACACCTCCTCATGAACAGTATATAGCTGTCATTTTTCACATTCTGACCAAAACATGTTTTTGCACCTGCAGCACAGAATAGTGTAACCACTTTCTGAAATCAACTTTTGGAACAGATTACCAAAATAATAGTGCTAGTGTTCATGATGTGTGGTCCCCAAAAGTCCATGTTTAAAATTTGGTGAAACAATTCCTGAAAATGCTCAAGTTATGTGCTTCCATTCAATTTATTCTAAACATGCACATTTGGACCCTGCACTCCCACAGAAAAATAAGGATCCCATTACACTATCTCAAAAAGAAGGTAAATTCATTGCAAAAAACTATGTTAATGCATCAGTTAGGGTTTTTATTAAATCATTAAGAGCTGGGAAATTCAATGTTAGTTTTCCCACCCCTACCATCCCACCCCCCTCCACACACCAACAGGCATTAGGGTGTGCCATGAGGTCATCAGGCCTAACTCTCACCCCATTATCCTATTCTGTACCATATCAGCTTGTTTACACATGGAATGGGGTGAGAGTTGGGCCTGATGAACCCATGGCACACCTTGACACCTGTTGGTGGATGGTGGATGGGGGGGTGGTAGGGGTGAGAACCCTAACATTGAATTTCCCAGCTTTTGACAATCTAATAAAAACCCTAACTTATGCATTAACATACTTTTTTGCAATGTGATCACTGGCTGTACTATAGCAACAAGCAGCATGGTATAATTCATTAGACGTCGGCACTCGACAGTGGAGGATGGAGGATTGTGCTGTGCTGGACTGGTGGGCAGTGGCAGCAATTGCCTTCTCCTAATAAGGAGAATTGGATGCTGGGTGCCGGGTGCAGGTGTGGAGGTGGGGCAATGGATGGGCTGAGTGGTCAGTTCACTGCTTGTTGTAGGGTGGAATATTCTGTATTCTTGGCACTGCTGCCTCTCACTTAAATTTGGGGAATTACTCTGCATTCTTGGTGCTGCTGCCTCTCACTTAAATTAGTTTATAAGATGGGGGCCAGCCATGGAGGCAGGCGGGTTCTGCCAGTCCCCATTAAAAATTTATTTCGGCAGAAAAAACAAATTGCAGGTGCTGGATGCATAGGAGGGTGGGATTTAAACAGATGTTACTGAAATAAGTTGCTCCCTTGAAAGTACATAAGGCTATGGGACCAGAAGAGGTACACAGCAGGGTATAAAAGGAGCTCAGGGAAGTGCCAGCATTAAACAAGCAACCAATGTTCAGCATTGACAAATGCTTGTTTCATGTGTCCTTACATTGAGGAATTTTGGAAGGAACTTAGTATGTATTGGAATTTTCCTGGGTTAGCCTCCCTTCCATGTCAGAATTTGCTCTACTGTTCTTTTTCCTGTCCCTGGGTAGGTGGGGATTATAGTAATTTGTGGGTGGTGATGGCCTGTTTAAATTGTATATTTGGCACACCAGATGCTCATTCCTTTTCCAGGAGAAACTAGTTCCTCTTACTTTATTAATGCAGCTGGATCATAAAGAAACTTAGATAATTTATGCCACAAAAGCTGGATGTTTGCCCAGTTCACAATGTTATTCTTACTGGAACAAAGCACTGTGGTTGCAGCATGAATAACAGCTTGTCTTTCCTAATTTAGAGTTTGCAAGGAGTCATTAGTTACAGATAAGAGTACTGTTTCCTTTATGCATATTATACTGTGTCTTGCTGTGTTTTTATTTTTTTTTGTCTTTTCTGACTGTGAATTTCAGTTTTTGTTACTATATATCCTTTTAATAAATACAAATAACCCTACTGTCTGGTAGGGGGATCCTCTGTTCATCTTGCTGTCAGGCAAGATGGCAGAACAGGTATGGCGAGAGAATAAGATTCAGCTGGGGCAAAGAAGCTAACCTCCCTCCCTGCCAAGATAGTCAGAGGGTTGACATGAGGATATGGAATTGTCTCCTGAAAGAAATATTTTAGAAGTTAGAAGCTGCAGAGACTCATTTGGCTGCATAAATACAGAAAAGCAAACAACACCTGCTAGCCATGATGGAAGAAGAAAACTAGTATGTACAAAAAAAAAATGAGTTTTGTTGCAGTCTGAAAAAAAGAAACTGATAGGTTTTGAGCTCCTGGAGGACTGTTTCCCTAAGATAACACAATCAGAAAAATAGATGGACTTGCTGGCCACTGGGGGACAAAGCTCTGGCCTTTCTATAATAAATAATGTATCCCTAGCTATTTTGAAACATGCCTGTTACTGTGCAGCCTGAAATGCAGCCAGAACCCACTGACCTGGTTAATATTCGTGTTACTCTGGACCCACAGACAACAGCAGAGGATGACTGGTCAAGTTGATACAGTCTTAACTGGTGCAGTTTGGTCTCGGTCCCCAACAGGTGTATAGCTGGTGAACTATGAGGAGCAGACCCTGAAAGCAGAGCTTGACTCAGTTAAGAGGTCCTTAGCTGATGTGAGTGATGACATTAAAATGCCACCATGTGTAAAGCACACAAGATCCCTGCAAAATTGTCCCAGAATGTCCCTAGTACTGCTAGGCCAACAGTTGTTAGCAATCAACACATCCCCATCCACAGCTTATTCCCTCCAAAGTGACTGCTGCTGTACCAGAATGATGGGTAGATCCTCAGACACAGAGAACAAGAAAACAGAATGAAAAGCTGCAAACAGCTACACAAATAGTTCCCCCAGAAAAAAAAACATCTAACACTGTCACTGAGGAGACAGCTCTGCTACCTTCCTCACAAGAGAATTCAGTAAACAACCCTGCAATGATACATGAGGAGGAGCAAATGGACAGTTTCTTCTTAGTCTGTGATAGAATCTGACAGTGTTCCCCTGTTCCCATTCCTAATAATAATTTATTTTGGCTTATGACTTAACCACCAGGTATCTACAAGATGCTGAAATCCTTTCTCCTATAAATTCTCCTTATGCTGCTCCTACTCTCAGGAAATGTTCACCCCAACCCAGGACCACCTGGGCAGCCAGCAGTGGCACCAAGCAGAAGGACAGGGACACTCACCATGGCATCCATCAACGCCTGTAGCATCCTCAACAAACTTGATTCCCTCTAAACATGGATCCTACAGCACAACCCTGATGTCCTCTCAGTTGTGGAAACATGGCTAAACCCTAAAATCCCTGATACCTCAGTCTCTATCCCTGGCTACTGCATTTTCAGGCAAGACAGGATTGCTAAACGGGGCAGGGGCTGTGCCATCTATCTTAAGGATACCCTTATGGGTCACATCATCCCATCCCCTAGCCTGAGCAACTCCTCTCAGTTCCTCACAATCAAAATCCTCCTTGGTGCACATAACAAGGAACTCACTGTCATCTCAGTTTACTTACCCCCAAGAGACCAGGCTGCTGGCTTCCATAGCATCATGGAATATCTAAGGGTCCAGCAACATAATTCTGAAACCATAATCATGGGTGATTTTAACATTAACTGGCTCTCCGCTGAGGCTGCTACCTATAAGGATGCAGCCGTGGCACATCACCTCACTCAACTGGTCAATGCCCCCACTAGGTGTAACTATAGGACAGGCTCCCTTATGCTTCTAGACTGGATTCTATCTAACCACCCTGAACGCATCTCCAATGTTTCTGTACTCCCGGATACAATAAGTGACCACTCGCCTGTCATCTGCTCCTGGTCAAACAAATACCACAAGCCCCCTCCCAAGCTTATCTATGCCAGGGTTATCAAACAAGGGCACCTCCAGCAGTTAAAATCCCATCTAACCAGGCTGAACTGGGCAGTGCTCGACTCCCTCAGTGACACCAACAAAGCTCTGGACCTATTTATCAAACTTTTCAACGAAGCCTGTGACATCAATGCACCAGTGAAAAAGATGAAGGTCAAAGGACAGACCAACCCCTGGGTTACTACTGACCTTTTAACTCTGCTCAAGCACAGAGACCACCTCTGGCATTGTGCTCGTACAACTCTGATGCAAGTAAACATACAATTATACAAAGCAGCCAGAAATGATTGCACTCGGAAAATATGGAATGCTAAACGAGCTATTACAAAGAGGTTCTGTCCAACTCTTATGCCAGGGAAACAAATTCTGGAACAACATGAAAGAACTAACAGGCAGATCCTAAAGCACCACCCACTATGCTCAACCTTCATGGCACCTCTACACTGACCCAGGGTACCATCACCAGACACTTTTAATAATGCATTTACAAACCTGGACAGTGTCCTTCCACCAAATTTTTTCAATGACCTCCCCTCCAGCTCCTCCCAAGTTACCCTCCAACTAGAACATACAACCCCAAAGTTTTTTTTTTAAGGTGTTCCCACCACAAGTAGCTAGAAAATACATTCAAAAGGCCATCGGCAAACAAGGGTACAGTGGTGACTCCCTTGACCTGAAACTGCTGGCACAAGTCCTCGATGAAATCTTAGAACCACTTACAAAGATCTTCAATCTCTCGCTTAGATTGGGCCATTTCCCCTCTCTCTGGAAGAAAGCCACTGTCACACCGGTTCACAAAAGTGGAGATAGGATGCTGCACACCAATTACAGAGCTATCTCACTCCTCCCCCCACTATCTAAAGTGCTGGAGCGAATAGTGTCGGACCAATTAGTTGAATCCCTGGATAAGTACAATGTACAGTGCCCAGAGCAGCATGGCTTCAGAAAAGGGCACAGCACCACCACTGCACTACTGGAATTTACAACCTTCATCCATGCCACGCTTGACAAAGGGAATTGTGGAGGGGCAGTATTTATAGACCTTACCAAGGCATTCAACACAGTTAACCACCCCCTACTGCTCAAGCAACTGTCCTCCATTGGGATCTCCAGTGATGCCCTTCCATGGTTCAACAGCTACCTTGATAATCAGATCCAACGTGTAAGGATTGCAGGGATCTTTTCGGATGAGAAACCGGTCCGCTCTGGAGATCCCCAGGGGTCTATTCTGGGCCCTCTACTCTTCTCCCTCTTCATCAACAATCTCCCCAGTGCCTGCCACCAAAAAATATTACTACACGCAGATGATGCAGTCCTGTTTTCCAGCCACCATGACATTACAGTCCTTGAATCCCAGCTGCAGCTTGACTTCAAGCACATCAAAGACTGGTTCAATTCTCATAAACACGTCCTGAACCACAGCAAGACTAAAGCCATATCCTTCTGTAACCGACAGAGCAGGCACAACTCTCTGTCCCTCACCATCAAGAACCACGCTGGGAACCCACTCGAACATGTCAAGGAGTTCAAGTATCTTGGCATTACCCTGGATAGTACCCTCTCCTACACTCGGCATATTGACACTGTTGCCAAGACCGCCAATATACGGATTGGACTACTACACAAACACAAGCACTATATGCCTGCAGATGCCCTTAAACTAGCCATCTACAGCTCTGTCACCTCTATCATTGACTACGGCCTTGCCATCTATGGCTCTGCCTCAACAAGTGCCCTCCACAGGATCTCAGTTTCTCTCAACAAAGCCTGTAGACTACTAATGGATGCGGCCCAACAAACTCACACCTGTGACCTCTATGCACAGTCCAGCTGGCTACCCCTACTCAGCAGAATACAATACCAGACCTGCTTACTTACCAAAAAGATTCTCCTTGGTCTCATGCCACCTGGTGTTAGCTCACTCCTTACTACCTACAGTGGAACATAAACAAACACGTGGTGCCCAATCTCTAACCTTTCAGGTTCCCAGATGTCGTACCTCCATAGGTCAGCGGTCCTTTATCTATAGAGCCGCTCAATGGTTCAATTCCCTCAATAAAGAAGCACTTTCTCTACTACACTTGGACCCTTCAAAAGGAATCTCAAACTTACCTCACCTCTACCACTCATGTGACTGCATCTCTGAACAGAGATCTCTAAACACTTCCCAGCTCACTCATGTCTCACAGCATGACCTTTCCCAGTCTCATTCCCTCTGGCACCGGGCCTTCCTTGTGACTCCTTTCCTGCTTCACATCTCCATTGGTACAAGACATTTTCCATCACCATCGGACAGTGGCCCATTAGCCTGCTAACTTCCTCCCCAGTCACACACCTGCAATACTAACTGCCTGTGGTGCCCTCTATCTCTTATTGTTACCGCAGTCAGCTGCCTACTCAAGCTGCTCGTTATATGAATATTATCTCAAAGTATGTTATAACTGAGTATCTTTATTTTTTCTTTTAGTTGTTTTGGTTGTTTATTGTGCATTCTTTTACTACCTCTGTATGTATGTTGACCCTCATCCTTTGACATGGAACCTTTGTAAACGAGCAGTTTCTGCTCAAAGGTATTTGTAATCCGAGAATTTAATAAATAAATAAAAATTAAAAATAAATACCCTGATTTATGGCCTGCATCACAAAATCCTCCTTTTGATTTTATTACTCATGATGAGATTCTTGGTCCCTCCTATGTAGATCAACTGCCATCACATAGCTCAAATAATGATAATAGAGCTTCTGGTTCTAGACATTTGTAGGGGGAAGAACCAGAGCACAAGGCCCTTCATCAACCTTCACACCTCAGCCAAACCAGAGAAGGTTTGCAGACCTATTTATAAATGCTGGTTCTTCTGCACAAAATCATAATGAAGCACTACTGTGAGGGTCAGGATGTCCCTCCAGATAGGTCTTTCATGAATTGGACCCTTCTTAAAGACTCAATGAAATACTCCTTGATCAAAATCTATTTTCTAACATCTACTCCTGTTGATAACATACACAATGCCAGCTTCAAAACTGCAGAGGCATTGGACAGATTCTGGATGAAGTTCTAGAAAATAAAATACAGCATAGTGAACAGAAGACACCTTTTTCATGCCATCCCTTTTACAAAATCTGCACTCAAAACAGTCACAATCCTGTTTTAAAATTAAGGTAAATGTAGTCAACATCACGCACTGGCTAGCTCAAAGATGTGAGATTTTGGGCTCCCAGTCTCCATTATGGATGATGAACAAATCTGGATGGTAGGTGGAGGTTTAATGCTAAACTCAAACATGCTGACAGTGATATCCAATGGTTTCACCACAGCAGGGCACCGGCAGTAGTACTCTGGGTCCTTACAGCACCAAGTTATAATTTTGCTGACCTCTCTTTTTGCAGGGGGCTTCCCCCCCACACCCCCTTACTAGTTATTTTAAGCCCGTGGGGCAGACCTCAGGGAGGGGGCAGCAAATCCAAAAATTGGTACTGTGGTGCCCTGTCGCTATAATGCCAGCATCATAATGCCATGTAATGGTATCCAACATCTACCAAATTGTTTTATTTTTGCTGAGACAGGGGTCATTGTTTCTATCCTGGCCAGCCTAATACTTGTTTTAAATATGGCTTTTTGAACCACGTAAGTACTTCTGATCAAATATAGTACAACCTGTGTATGGATTACAGACATACAGGAGTTTATTATGCCAATGACCTCAAGTAAAATCTGTGCGATGAATCAGAATATTCCTTTCACGCTTATCCAAAGGCCACTCACAGTAGACCTGAGTATCCAAATCAAGAAGAACAGATGACAAGAATACAGAAATGTAATATAACACATCCCCAGAAAAGGGAACAATAAAAAGCAGTCCAACATCCTTGTTTAGTTTAAAATGCCAAACCACAAGAACTTGATTCTGAACCAGAAGCTGTGGCACAGGGCATCCTGCCCCAAGATGTGATTCAGGAAGTTTCAGTTCACTAATCTTCTCCCTCTACACCAGATGGACCTAAAGTTTTACCTGAATGAACTGTGTCTGGACTGGTACAGGACAATATTGAAAATGTTACAGAGGAAGCTGTACATATAGTTCCACCAGAGGAAAATGTATCTCACCTGGTATGATATGATCATGGTTACTGGGAACAGACACAGGAAACATTAGCCTCCAAAGTCAAAACTGAAGAGGAAAGACTTGACTACTCTATGCATATCTCTCTCTCAACAATAAGTTTGATGTCTTATGGAATGAAAGAGAAAGGGGTGACTCCAAATGTGACACAGAATCTAAGGCTTTCTTCATTATCTCTTATCAATGGTTCACCTCCTTGAAAATGGAAGAGGATCCCTCCACTTCAAAAGGCCCAAAGGAAAAAAATGTATAGCTCCAGGACAAGACAAGGAAGCAGTGATAAAGTACCCTGAACTACCCCCACCTTCCCTTTTCAAATTTACTAGTTTACATTCCCTATAGTAAACAATAATGGTCAAGGATTGCACTCTAAATATAGCAACCATAAATGTGAACAGTATAAAGAGCTCTAGGAGATGCTTACTGTCACTCTCCATCCTAAAAGATTTGCCTTCTGATATAGTCTTTCTACAAGAAACTAGAATTACCTCCATCAATGTCATTAATTAAACAAAACAGTTATGGTGTTGGGAACCATCATACTGGGAATTTGGGAAAGATAAAGGTGATGGGGTTGGCATCTTATTCAAAAGTTCAGCATTTACCACAACACGCATTTTAAATATTATGAAAGGACATGCCTTGTCATTGGATGTTTCTCATGCAAGTTCAAGACTAAGGCTGATTAACATCTATGCCCCTGCAGGCTGAAAAATTAAGGATTTATCTCTTTAAGAAAACACAGCCCTATTTATATAGAACTTCTCTGGAAGATCATTGTTTGGGGTAGGTAAATTAATTGTGCCCTAGCTAACTACCTGTACCTGGGGTGTGGTGATAAATAACATGTTTTGAGACTAGAATTTTTTAATTAAATGATATCAGTTGCTGGGTTGTTGGATGCATGCCACAAAAGGGTATGCTTACTATAAGAATTATTTGGTCATGCATGTGTATTATCTTTTTATTTCAAACACCCTAAGTATCAGAAGCATAAGTCTTATACCATTTGAAAATTCAGACCATTTTCTCCTGGCTGTAATTTAGGATATTTGGAGGGACCATCAAAGCAAAATAATATCTGGAGATCAAATAATGACCTCCTAAATCAGACAGATATACTTAGGGTTACCACCTGTCCTGATTTTCGCAGGACAGTCCTGATTTGGGCAGCTGTGTCCTGCAAAAAAAACATGAAAAATACTAAATGTCCTGATCGTACAGTAGAAAATATATTTTCTAACTTTCCACTAAATGCTCTAGAAAACTACAATAGCTTAACTAAATTACCTTAAAATTATAAGAAACAATAGAAGCAACTAAGAAACTACAATACTTACCCTTAAGTCTGATTATATAGAGAAAACAAGTCTGTTGCATCAGGTACTGTCCTGCGAAAAATCATGTTTCAGTAAGAAATGTCCCACTTTGGACTTCTTGAAAAGTGATAACCTTAGATGTACTGCTTTCCATTGAAAAGGTACTGGATGATAGGAAAACAGGTATATGTTTGCAAGATAATTTGGGCTTTTGATGGGAGGACACCAAAACTGATATTTCAAGTGTGCTAAAAAAAAGACAACTGCTACAAAAAAAAAACTGAACTATTGAACATACAAACACATGAAAATGCCAGCAGAAACAGGCCATAATGGTCTATGAAGTCTGCTTGAGTGTGCAGCTCAGTCCATTTGACTGGAGCTGCCCCCCAATTCTCTCTATAATAAATATCTAGAATTGAGAACTTCATTATCTTGATTTAGATCACTAGTACATGAAGGGGTGGGTTCCTATTCAGAGATGATAAAAAATACTGAAAGTGAGATGCAAAGTATTCAATACAAAAGGGCCATGTCTCTTTTCATGTAACTTAGAGGTGGGACGCAAGAAAAAACTACCCAAGGCACAATATATGAAAGTTGTAAAGACAGAACTAATAAAAGGAATATTACTGCTTGAAGAGATGAGGAAGGGAACATACAAACCACCATTAAAGGCATTATCTCAGGATTATTTGAAACAGATGTTTAGTACTAGCATTTCAAACACAGAGCATTTAAAGGACCTAATTAGAGACCTGGACTTGCCTCACCTTTCGAATGAACAAAATGAAACCTTTAATACAACTATCATTGAGGAAGAAGTTCATGGGGTGATCCAAAGCCTCCATAATCAGACTTCCCCTGGCCTAAATGACCTAATAGTTTAATTTTATAAAACTAATATTGACTTACTTTATGAAACCTTAGTTCACCTATAAAATTGTCTTTTATTAGATGGAGCTCCCACTCCTGCCTGTGGAAAAGCCAATCAAAATGTTTTATATAAAAAGGAGAAACAACAATCTAAAAAAATAGTGACCCCTGTGTCTTCTCAACACAAACTTAAAAATTCTAATGAAAATCATATGTACTGTAGTAGACTAGCATCAGTTGTGGGTGTTCTCATATTCCCTCATCAGTCCTGCTCTATTAAGTGTCAATATATACAGAACAATGATGTTTCTTGAAATTGTAGAACATGGTAATAGAGTGACTTTATCAGGCGATGTACTTTCTATTGATCAGGAAAAAAAAACCTTTGACAGACTTCACACCATTACTTGTTTTTGTATTGCATCACTCTAGGCTAACTAAGATATATATTCACTGGATTGAAAAACTTTGCATGGTTGTTTCTTTTGTTCCTAACATCAGTGGTCATTTTGCTCTAAATTGATACAAAAAAGAATGAGGCAGGATTGTTCACTAAGCCCTTTGTTATATGGGTTTAGTTTGGATCCAGTACTCCATATGTTACACAACAACCCCAGAGTTTGTGGTTTGACGGCTAGTATGGAAGAGACCCTTGTTGTGGCTTGTGCATACACAGATGATAACTGCCTTTTTGTACCAGATGTAAAATCAGTAACACAAGCAGTTAAAACACTGCAAACCTTTTCAGATGTCTCAGGTTCTAGCATCAGTGTGCTTAGAGTACAGGATACCAGTTTACAGATAGTATGGTAAATATTTTCGATATTCTTGGCATTCCTATAACTACTGAACCTATTGAGGTGCCAGGTGTTACAGTATATTTGGTCACTGAGATATGGTAACAAAAACATTGTGAAAATAAAATGGAATTTTGCTCTCAAAAAGTAGGTAAATAGAATTCATGATAGCAGAGAACAAGAAGAGTAATCTTAATTTAATTTAGTTTTTTTTTATTTAGTTTTTGTTGACCGGGTAAGTGCACTAGACAAATTCTACCTATTTTCAGGCACGACCCGTGGGAGGGGGATACAGATGAATGTCAACTGACCTTGAACCAGATTAAGCTGTTGGTGGTATTTTTAGTGAATGAGGGAAATTTGGCCAGGACACTGGGGAAATTACCCCTACTCTTTTCAATAAGTGCCATGGGATCTTTAACATCCACCTGAACTACCACCAATCCAGGAAGATGGGACCTCTCATCCGAAAGACGGCACCTCAGAAGTGCAGCACCCCTCTCATGCTGCCCTACAGTGTCAGTACTGGGATATTAACCCAAGTGCCAGATGTGGGAACTGAACCTACAGCCCTCTGATCTCCCGGCCACAGAGGCGAGTGTGCTTTTTACTTCCCATTTTTATCCTCCTAAGTGCAATAAACCCCCTCCAATGAATTTGGATACAAAAATACTTAGTAAATTCTTTCAAATGATTTTGGGACGTAGACTCAACCCTTTTAAGTCCAAATCATATGTCTTCCTAAAGCCATAGGAGGACCAGGCAGAAGAAATCATATCACCTTCTTTCATAGCATGTTCATGTTTTGGATAATGTTATCAGTCCTCTGATCATATTATAAAACACAGTCCCCCTGGCTTGTCTCTTGGCTCCCCCTTCTTTGTAGTAAATGGGTACTAGGTTTCGCCAAAGTATTGAAATCACCAGAAATCCCTCAAGATATTTTGTCAGTATTAAATTAAATTAGACAGTTGAAATTAGCAATTTCCCAAGTTGAGACTAGTAATAGAAAACAACTTTAAGAAACTGTACAATCTCAATATTTTCTAGCAGTAGCAGAATATAGGGGAGTGAGCCATTGTGCAGAAGGTGGAATGATACATGACTGATAGGAGACGTTCTCCATATGTGGGATGTTACATGGCTTAGTTGTCAAGGTACACCAGGAGTGAAAGATAATGCAAAACACAAAAGTGTGGCAAAATGAGGCTATGCCAGAATCAACCTGAGACTGGAGAACATTTGTTCAGAGACCATCCATATTTCTGTGATTTTTGATCTCACTAGCTGTAACCTGGAAGGACCCACTTGAGCCTATGTAACATGTGAAACTATTATTGTAGGTACTTTGCATACTAGTAAAAAATATGATCATTGCACACTCAGAATATTTTTTTCTGTAACTAAATTCTTCATCTGCCAAGTGTGATGCCAACTGCTAGTATATTCCTGCAGCAGGTCATTTCAGCACATTCCCTTGCCATGACTATCAAACACAGTAACACATGAACTATATCGAATACACTCAAAAACTGTTACAAAAGAAGGACTGTAACAGATGAAAGGGGGCATTGTGTATCTTCTTTAAAAAAAACATTATGGAGAAATAAAAAGGGTATGCTTCTCAATTTAATTACTTGGGGAGCAGGACTGATTTACTGTTTTGATCTTGATGTATATACACTGATGTGATATATAATTTTTTTGCTGTTCCTTAATTATTTTCTTATCTGTATTGATATATAATCTTATTTCTTTACATTTATGTTTGCATGTGCTTGTAACCTGTCTGTGATCCTTTTTTTTATCATCTTGCTAACAATCTTGTAATGTTCCTATGCTTATGTATGTCTGAATTTTTCTTTTAAACAAAAAATACCCTACTCTTTTTGAGAAGTGCCATGGGATCTTTAATGTCTACCTGGACAACCACCAGAACAGGTAGACAGGACTTTAGTTAATGGCTCATTCAAAAGATGACACCTCAGCAGTACAAAAGCACCCTCATGTTGCACTATGGTGTCAGTATTTAGATTTTATCCCAAGTTCATGGTGTGGGGCTTGAACTCACGACCATCCAATCTTTTGGCCTCAGACATGAATGTGGAAACTGCTGAGCCACTGACACTGCACTGTTTTATATTGCTTTGTGTGATGTGAAGCACCCTGAGCCTTCTTTTGGATAGAGTACAACCAAATTGTCTTGCCCTTCTATCTGGTGAATAAAGTCAACTTTGTGTTGACCCACAATGATTCTTTCTTGAATGTTCAGGAGATCATATAGATTTAGTAATGATGCATATACTGTGGTGCATCCCTTATAGGAAGTTAGGGGACTCTGAGATTCATATAACATTACATATTACAATAAGCTGTTTTTCCTTAAAATCACTTAGGTAGTAACTTATCATCAGTCATTTTTAATTTGTGTTGTCTGCAATGAATGTGTTACATGGCAGTGACAAATTCACACAACATAAATTAGCCAGGACCTGACATGGAACAATTGTACATCACATGATGCAATAAAAAGATTGAATATAGGACAACCTGTACTTTTAACTGCAAATGGCATTTTTAATTAGCAAACTTTGAAGAGAAATCCCAGTCAAGGCACTGAGTGGACTAGTGCATTACACTATAAAGCATTTTAAACATTAGAAAACTGGCATCTTCAAAAAACTCAGTTCAAGGGTTAGTTTATCACATTTTAATGTTTTCTTTGCATAAATTATATATAAGTCTGGTGATATTTTTTGTTGGTGAACAAAAGCATGTAGCACGGCAATGATACATACATACAGTATTTAAGAAAGTAGCAGTCAGGAAGAATGCATTCATCTTCTGGTCCAAGTACAATATATTCCCTCCTGTACAGTAGGGGTACATGAGTACCTTCAGATGAATACTTGATAAGAATATATATAGTCAAGATCCAAAAATAGTTGTTATTCTTCACTTATTTGGAGAAAGAAATGTGTACATCATTTATTTTAAAATCCCCCTCCCCCTGGGTGGACAAGAATAGTACCATGGCATGGTTATCCCTGAACATACCGAATCATCTACTGTATTTCCCCAACTGCCCTCTCAAGTCATTCCATATAGTCCCACACACATATAGTCATCACTATATAATGGCATGTACACATCATAAACTATCATATAGTGAAATGCATACACTACAGTATATACAGTATTGTATTAAAAACACAAACACTATATAGTAAAACATGTCAATCGCAAAATGAGCCTTATAATATACATTGTATACTGAAATGCATACACATTCTTTATTTATTGCTTTATTTAGGAACTGATGACTGGGAAGGAACACTGAACCAAGACACATTTCCAAATACAAATGGGGGGGTGTACAAATGACAAAATACATAAGCAGACAAACAATAACATTCAGTGCAGGCATCTCAGTGCAAGCCAGTACTAGCAGTAAATAGTAGTAAAACCTTTATTTTCTATAGCAGATATGAACTATTAGGACTAAAACATCCTATTTACAAAGTTGCCCTATGTGAGGGTAAGATAAGTTATAGTACAGTATATAATCGAATGAAAGAGAAATAAATATTTGACAAGCAAACGACAATAATATGAGCATACATATAATTGACAGATCACATAGAAACATAGAATGTGTCAGCAGAAAAGGATTAGTAGGCCCCATCCAGTCTGCGCTATAGTCCCCACTTATTACTACACCCTGGGCCCTATCTGGTCACAGGTCCCGCTCCCCACCCCCCATTATGCCAATGTGCCTATTCCATGCATGCTGGAAGCTCTCCACTGTCTTCACCCCCTTCAGTTTTTCTGGTAGGCTGTTCCAGGCATCCACCACCTTTTCTGCTAAGAAGCACTGCATATCTTCAAATGTGTCTTAAACTTCCCCTCTCCAGCTTCATAGCATGCCCCCCAAATTATGGTGCTCTTCCACCTCTGAAAAAGACTCCTCATCTGCATCTTGTTCACCCCTGTTAGATACTTATTGGTCACCATCATGTTCCCTTAGGGAGTACATTTTTTATTCCTGCAGTCATTCCTAGTATAGTTTCTCATGCAATCCCTGCACCATTTTGGTAGATCTCACCTGGACAGCTTTTATCCTGTCAATGTCATTGAGGAGATGTGGCCTCCAGAACTGGACACAATACTGTACTTTAAGTGGGGTCTTAGTAGTGATCGATACAGTGGCAACACCACCTCCCTTCTCCTGCTAGAAATCCCCCTCCTTATGCTCCCCAGAATTTGGCTAGCTTTGTCTTCTGTCTTGTTGCACTGTTCTGCCAGCAAGAGATCATTAGATATGATTACTCCAAAGTCCCTCTTTTGCTTGGTGACTAAAAGTATCTCTTCCCCATCTTATATACAGTCCCCGGGTTTCCCCACCCCAGGTGCATGAGTTTGCACTTTTTGGCCTTAAAAACCAGCTGCCACACCCTAGACCACTGCTCTAGTGTCCCCAGCTCCCTTTTTGTACTCTCCACCTCTTTCTGAGAGCCAACCCTGTTACAGATTTTTGTGTCATGTGAAAAGAGACACACCTTCCCCTCTAGTTCATCAGCAATGTCACTTATGAAAACATTGAAGAGTACATGCCATGGCATTGATTCCTGTAGTACTCCACTAGTCACGCTCCAGTCCTCCAGCTGACTGCTGTTTACCACCACTCCCTGTCTCCCATCTTTCAACCAGTCAAATACCCAATTTACCACCTTCTCCCCCAACCCCAGGTTGCTAAGTTTTCTAATCAGCCTCCTGTGTGGTACAGTGTCAATGACCTTACTGAAGTCCAGATAGGCCACATTCTTGCCCTCCCCTGATCCTCTTCCCCAGTTACCCAGACACATAGATCTATGAGACACATTTGACATGACCTCCCCCTGTGAAGCCATGCTGCTGGTTATCCTGCAGCCCATTTGCTCCAGGTACTCCATTGTTCTCTCCTTCAACAGGGTTTCCATTAATTTATCCACCACTGAAATGAGTCTGTCATTACTAGCTTCCCCCCCGATGTTGCTCTTGTGCAAAGGGACCACACTGTCCCTCCTACAGCCATCTGAAACTAATCCCATTTCCAATAAGGTGCTGAATAGTGTTGCCACATGGGCAGCTATCACCATGCTTAGTTCTTTTAGTATCCTTGGGTGGAGCCTGTCTGGCCCCATCATCTTATTTTCCTTTAGGGCTTCTAATCCCCAGTGGATTCACCCTTCCAATAATGGACTGGAGTCTGCTCCCCCTCCCTCTGGTGCTTGCTGATGCATTCCAGTCCATCCCCTTCCCCATCCACTGTAAAAAGTAAGCAGAAGTGCCCATTTAAAATTCAAACTTATTTCTTGTTCTTACTCTGCACAGTACCCCTGGTCTCTTGAGCCTCACTATTCCACCTCTTGCCTTTTTCTTTTCAATCATGTACCTGAAGAAAGTCTTATCCCCTTTTTCGACCTCCTGGACAATCCTCTACACCATGTGTTGTGATGCACATGGGGGAAACAAATGCCTGTAATAATACTCTCTAGCTAGGAACATCTTTAAGTCAGTAGAAAGAGAAAAAGATCTGGGGATACTCATTACAAATGATTTAGAGTTTAGCAAACAATGTAATGAAGTAGTCAAAAAAACAAATTAGATTATTGGCTACATCAAAAGGTCAATCTCAATAAGAAATAGGGCCTGTATCATCCCCCTGTATAGAGCATATGTGTGGCCACACCTGGATTATTGTTCTCCATTGTGGAGCCCACATTTACAAAGCGATGTTAAATGAGTTGAAGGGGTACAGAGGAGAGTAACAAGGATGGTGGATGGCCTCTAAAACATGGACTATGAACAAAGGCTCAGATAATTAAATCTTTACACATTGGAGCTTAGGAGGACCAGAGGGGACCTATTGCAGATGTTTAGAATTTCCAGAGACACACAATTAATGACAGATCTTGGGCCACTACACAGTCAAAGGGACTTCTCTCTCAGGAGTCATGATTATCTGCTCATACTGAACTACCCTAAAAGAAATACTAGAAGATTTTACTTCACACAAAGGATAGTGCCCATATTGAATTCCCTCCCCATGGAGGTGGTGGAAGTGGACTCCCATAACACCTTTAAACTAAACTTAGATAAGCACCTACTAAACCCTTTGGAAAATAAATAAACATGCTTGCAGATGTACCACAATGGGCTTTTGCCTTCAATACTTCTATCATCTCCTTGTATTACTCCTAGTATTACTCCTAGCTTGAGCCTTTGCTGCCCTCATCCTCATTACTACCTCCTTTCATTTATCTAGATATACCTCATGTCTCCCTCCATTTGGATCACCACTCTCCTTGTATTTCCTAAAAACTGTTTGTTTTCTCCCTTACTGCCTTAGCCACCTCTTTTAAGAACCATAGTGGCCTCTCCCTCCTATTACCCAGGTTTATTTCCTTCAGACAGCTTGCCATTACCCTAGTTATTGCCTCCCTTATTCTTTTCCATTGTGCCTCCACTTTTCCCCAACCACCCCTCCTTCAATATATTTACTAAGGCAGTCTCTTATTTCTTTAAAATCTGCTCTCCTGAAATCCAGGACCCATGTCATAGTGTGTTTTTTCTCCTGTCCAGTCCACATGTCAAACCAAACTGCACAATAATCTCTTGTATTCAGGGGCTACCAAGTGTGATGTGTGCAGTGCTGTCCCTGTTTGTAAGTATGAGATCCAGAACTGCCCCATCTCTAGGGGGTTCTGTAACCAACTACCTAATAAATCCCTTTGCAAGGAGTATAGGATGGCCCTGCTTCTAGTTGTAGCTGTGTCCAGAATGCTTCAGTGTACCCTTCATAAGATAAAGCCCCCCACAATCAATACCTCCTCTTTACTTGCCATTTTACCAATGGCTTCCCCCAAAACTCTGTCCAAATCTTCCCCCTATGTTGGTGGTCTGTACACCACCCCCACATGGATAAAGGTCCTGGACCCTTTCCTTAAGCCAACTCAAAGAACTTCCAGCCCTTCCTTATCCCTGTTGTGTCCTTCTGTCTCTGTGGCCTCTATACTTTCCTTCACATGTAAAACAACCCCCACTTTCCTCTCTGTCCTGTCTTTCTGAAACATAGTGTAACCTGGAATGGCAACATCCCAACTGTGGTTGTCAGGGCACAATGATTCTTTTATGGCCACCAGACCCAGGTCCACCTCCACAAGGATTGCCTCAAGGTCAGGCATTGTATTTCTCAGGTTGCTTGCATTGGCATGCGTGGCTGTCCACTCCTGTTGACCTTCCCTGCCCCTGCCCTACACATGCTGTAGCAAAGTACAAAAGATTGCATGAAATATAATTAAGCAATAAACCACAACAGGGTGTGGGTTATGCAGGGATTTACCCATGTTTGGTGTGGTTGGGATCAAACCCATACCAGAAGTGGGTAAATCCCAGCATAATCCACACCCTGTCATGATTTATAGTGATAATACAATGCCCCACTTTTTTTGTGACAAAAAAAAGAAAAAGAGTTTGTTCTACTATATATTAAATTATTGTTACTGATTTTGTTGCTCCACCATAAAAAATAGTCCTTTGTTGCTTGGCAGAACCTTCCTAGCTTCCTTATTTCTCCGGTCCTGCCCAGCAGTCCCCCTTCCCACACAAACACATACACACACCTCTACAGTACCTCCACATCTGCTTGCTACAACAGTATGCCTCCCCATCATGAAGAGAGCAACCAGAAACATGTGTTGCAGCCAAGATGAGCAGCTGGAGAGGGAAAGAGTGACCGTGGACCATGAGAGAATGAGTGAGCAGCGGTACTGTTGCATCTTGACTGGGAACTGAGGATTTCTTTTTATTCTTTTCAGTTTTACCAATGGGCTGGGACTGCATGTGAGTCCTATACTGGGACTGGGGAGCTAGCAATAGCAGAATGGTGATGGGAGGGAGTGACTGTTAGAGGAGGCAATGAAAGTTGGAGGGACCGAGTGTCTGAAGAGTTGGCAGGAAAGAATTTCATAGTGAACGTGGCACGCAGTTGATGGAAAGCCGTGGTCTGACTTTGGCCTGCATCCCATTTCACAGGTACATCATTCTTTTGCAGATTAAGAATTTTGGTAGATGTATTTTAGAAAAAGAAAAGATTTTATTGTGTTGAAAGTCGGTTTGGGGAATGGTGGGATTCTATCATTTCAACAGCGACTTCAGGTTTGAAAGTCACACTTTTGCATCTCAGTTTACTGGTTGATTAATATGGCAGTTTGATGGTTTGGTGTTCATGGAAAGTTGGATTGAATTTTTATGTGGGGAATGCAGATGTGGCTGACTGGGTCTTTATCCTTGAGTTATGCTATGATTTACTCTTGGATGAAAGATTCAGTCAGCCAAACAGCTTTCTAGTATAAAATGTACCATTGTATAATGAATTCCCCCAAAAAGATACTTTTATACCTTTTATTGGATCAACATATACAGTATATAACAAAACAAAACAGGTGCTTAAGCTTTCAGACTACATACAGTCCTTCATCAGAAGCTAATGCCAGTTGTTTGTGAAGAAGACATCCTATTAAAGACAAGATCATACATCAAAAACAGACAAAAGGTTGTAAAGAATCCCATTGGCCTAAAAATTGCATGTAAAAGTCAACTTAAAACCATATTGTGTGCACTGTTTTATTCATTTGATGGTGGCTGGATAAGTAGGAGGGTGGCCAGAGCCAGCCACCTACCATGGGACACTATGTCTTTGATTAAATGTGTTATGGGGGAATGAGGTAGCATGCACACCTAGAAGATGTTAGGGAGTGACAGGCTGAATTGAAATTTTCACTTGGGGTTGGGGAAGAGAGGGAATGGGGACTTAATGAAGGTTGTGGTAAGATAATTCTTTTTATAAAATACGCACAGCCACTGCACTTGCTATCGCTGCTATCACTACTAGAAAGTCACTTCATCTCAATGGAGAGAAGAGGTTGGATTTGGGTACCAGGGATTCAGGAATGGGGAACTGATTTTATTTTGGCAATGCTAAATGGAAGAGGGTGCCAAAGGCTGCCATTTGCCTGGGGGAGCCAGGGTTTCTTTGGCAAAAACTTCTTGCAGTGCACTTTACTGGTGAAGTGCCACCATGTGATTACTTCACCTGGTGAAGCAGCTTGGCAAAGAACTTTGCAAATCACTACTTTGCACATTATAAAGTAATAGAAATTCACAGAGTAGCTTGGTGGATGTGGCCTACCTAGATTTCAGGAAGGCTGTTGACACTGTTACACATAGGAGACATGTAAGCAAGCTGGGTAGCATAGTAGTGGGTTCAAAGGTGGTAAACTAGATACGAAATTGTTTAGGGGATAGGCAACAGAGCATGGTGGTAAACAGAGTTCATTTCAAGGGAGGCAGGGTGACCAGCAGCATGCCTCAGGGTTCACTTTTGGGACCAGTCTTCTTTAATGTCTTTATAAGTGACATTGTAGAGGAGATGGAAGGGAAGTTCTGCCTCTTTGCAGATGACACAAAAATCTGCAATAGGGTGGACACTCCAGGGAGGATGGAAAGGATGAGCAGAGACCTGAGATAACTAGAGAAATGGTCAAGGGTACAGCAGCTGGGTTTCAATGTGAAAAAGTGCAAAATAATGCATTTAGGACACAGAAACCCTGGGGCAGAGTACGAAATGGGCAGTGTGGTACTGATGACCACCAAGCAGGAAAGATGCCTGGGGATAATCATACTGGATAATCTAAAGGTGGCCAGGCAGTGCGACAAGACAGTAGGGTGGGCTTTTGGGATGTTGGTGTGAATAGGGAGGGGTATCACCAGCAGAAAGAGGGAGGTGGTGTTACCTCTTTCTAGATTGCTGGTAAGATCCCGCCTAGAGTACTTTGTCAGGTTCAGGAAACCACATTGCCAGAAGGACATAGAGAGGGTGGTGGTGGTTCAGTGGACAGCAACTAAATGGTGCAGGGTCTGCATCAGAAGCCCTAGAAAGACAGACTAAAGGACCTCCATATGAACACCCTGGAACAGAGGAGGGGGACATGATAGAGACCTTTAAATACCTCATGGGGGTAAATAAAGTACAGGAGGAATGTATTTTTCAGAAGAAAAGGTGCTCAAGAACAAGGTGACGTGCTATGAAGCTGGGGGAGGGGTAGATTCAGGAAAGATGTAAAGAAGGACTTCTTCACAGAAAGAGTGGTGGATTCATGGAACAGCTTTCCAGCAGAGATGGTGGGACAAGAACAGTGGTGGGGTTCAAGAATGTATGGGATAAGCACAAGGGAATCATTGTGGAAAGGAAGGGAGGAGGGAGAAACAGCAGCAGATCAGGCATGATATGTGGTAATAGTGTAGGTAGGGTGAAATGTGTAGACTGGATGGGCCAAGTGGTCCTTATCTGCTATCAAATTATGTGGACTCAGTTCTCAAAGATCAGCACAAGGCATGCCAATGGTGGCTTGTGCCAATCGCTGGTGCACCAGGGACCCTGTGCCCAATTCATTATTAGGTAGGGTCTCCAGCACCAAAGTCCTGCAGCTAGCAGCAAATGTGAACATGTGGCAAAAAGATGGTGCACCTGAGAGATTTTCCTCAAGCTGTGGTGCAGTCAGGTGGCATCTGTGCCCAGGGACATAGACCTGCCAGGAGGCTACTGGGTTCATTGGGGACTGGGCAGTGAATGGGGTGGGCTGGTAGGACACAGATGGGTGATGGGAAGGGTGGCACCAGCATCCCAAAGGAGCATCAGAGGGGCTGCTTCCACACCAGTGTGTTGGTGCAGCCCCATGCTGGGTACCATGGGGGGAGCCACTGTGGGCACTGCATCATAAAGAACACCATATGTATTACTGTATGTGGTATTTATTTTCCTTATTTTTGAAAATAAATCCTGAAAAATCTAGAGTTCTAATTACTGGAGCTAGGAAAATCAAGTATGCCTGGAAGATAAATCATAACAGGCTTGAAATAGTTAATAAATATATGTATTTGAGAATTATTTATACGAGTAATGGATCGTGGAAATCCCATTTTAAGTATATTATTTCTAAAATAAAAAAAAAACTGTGGGTGCATTGGCAAGATTTGATTATCTATATGGAGGACACTCTGTTAGACTTTTACTATATGCACTTCAAGCTAAATTTAATGCCCAGATACTTTATGGTGCAGAGATATGGGAGATGAGCCAAATCGATCAACTGGAAAAGCCAGCAATAAGATTATTAAGAACTGTATTAGGCTGTCAAAAGTCAACTCCAGCATATTTTATAAGAGTGGAACTCGGAATAGCAGGATTACAGGCATGGGCCAATACTAGGGTCATCAGTTAATGGATTAGAATACTAAGTTTCCCTAATGATAGATGGGCAAAACAATGTTATCTGGAAAAGAAAGATTGGAGAATGAGGGACTCCAAAAATTGCTGTTGGTACCAGCACTTGAATAGACTTCTTGACAAATATTACCTAACTTTCCTTATGGAACACAAGCAAAAATATATTATTATCAGTGACCAGTACAGACCTTACATCAAGAACAGAATAATACAGTATTATAAGGACATAGATTTAGCATGCATTGGTGCTTCAACAAATGCAAAATGGTATACGCATAATGACAATAGACACGGGTTCAGGTATTATCTTGATGTATTGGAGAATACTAATATACGTAAAAACTTTACAAGATTCAGATTTGAACTGTTTGAATCCAAGCCTAGAGATGCCCTATACAAAAAATCTTAAGCAATACGTGATACCTTGTGTAACTGTAATCAAAAATGAAAGAGAAGGCCTAGTGCACATTTCATTGAAATGTACATGGTAGAGACCATGTGATGCAGTGCTCAGAGTAACAGCTCTCCATGACTGCCCACCCAACACTTAAATATACATTTAAAATATCTATTCCAGCATTATTCTGCTCACCTTCATTCCGGTCTGTCTCCTACTACCACTGGGAAGCTCCGTGGGTGCAAGAATGGAAGCTGAGCTGCGTCTCACAGTGCTGAAGCAAACCTAGTCTGCAACCCCAGAAAAAGACAGCAAGAGAGCCAAGGCCCAGCCGGGCACCAGTGAAAAATCCTCTACTGCTACCACCACACAGGCCTCGGAAGCAACCCCACTCACACTTGAATGCTTCCTCTCAGAATTCAGTCCTTTCCGGGATGATTTTAAATCGCTCACCACAGAAGTTAAGCAGATGGGAACCGTACTCGATGGTATCTCTATGAGGATGGGGGATAATGAAGCACACCTAAGTTCCCTGGAGAAACAAGCGGAACGCATGAATACTGAAACCGTGGATAACAGGCACAGAATCTTAAAATTACAGGCCAAAATCAAAGACCTGGAGGGGAGGAGTAGCAGAAACAACATTGTTATAATCGGACTTCCAGAGAAAGAGGAAGGGACCATACTATTCTTTTTATTCAAAAGCTAATAGAAAAATTAGCCTGTCCTTTTCACTTTGGTACAGCCTATACCATTGAGTGGGCCCACAGAGCCCTTAGACCAATGCCAGCACCCAGTTCCACTGCACATCCCCTGATATTTAAGTTATTAAATTCCCAAGAAAAGCAATATTTCCTGGAGAAAGTGAGAGACCTTCAAGAAATTCAATGGGAGGGAACCAGAATTAGAGTCACCCAGGACCTGCCAGCAACAGTTAGGCAACAAAGGGCTCAACTACACCCTATTGTTTCAAAACTCATAGTGGCTGGAATAAAATTCAAAATGGGGTACCCGTCCTGACTGCTGGTCCTGATAGCAAGCAACTGGACAACCTTTGAGGAGACAGAAGCAGCGCAGACAGTGTTACATGCAGCTTTCCTAGATCTATTTCATACTTGCTGAGCAAAGACTGCAGCAGGATCAATCTATTAACCTACTGGATTTATAAAGTAATAAAAGAGCATTTTGAAGAGTGGCCGAATTAAGAAAATGGAGCAACTTTATATCACCTCAGAAGTCCACATAAGTATCTGCCCAGGTTTCAGCCAGTATAGCTAAATTTAACAAAAGCCCCAGTTCTCGTTGAGTGTTCTTGATGTTACCTTTTTTCTTACTTAGAGGCATTTTGGACTGTTTGAGCTTAGAGTGTTTCCACATGATGCTGTGACTTTCTTTTCTTGAGTAGACCATTTACTTCCCTGAACTTTACAGCTTGCATCACTCCTAGAGATATTCATTTTATTTTTGACCTAAGCATGTGACAGAGAAGCAACATAATCCCCTCAATAGATATTGGTAATGATTGCCTGTCACCACTTGAGGGACTGCGAGCTACATGCTTAGGTGTCTCGCTTAACCACAAATGTGTTTTCGCCTTGAATAATAGAATTTTTGCTGGACTGTTGTTGCTCCAATGACATTTCTTTCCTTTACTATGATTACAAGTCATATTTTGGGTCAATGCACAGTTCGAGGCATTTTTTCCTTTCCTTTCCTTTTATGTCAAACTAATGACTTCAAGGACAATGTCAAGCGGGTGCAAAGACATAAGGGGACCTTATATAACCTCATGTTGGGGGTTGCATTTTTGTTATAGATATTCAGGGGATTTATTACAATAGGTTTAAATCTTTCAGTATTGTTTAAAAAGAATACTAGTTTTACCTTGGATGTTATATTATCTTTTAGTGTCACATAATTTCAGGGTCATTGTTCGGTGGAGGGAGGGTGGAACTGGAGGGGCGAACAGGTGAGTTCTGCAGAACGCTATCGCAGCAGAATGGGGAGGTGGGAGGGCTGGGTTGTTTTTGCTCTACAGGGCATTTGTTTGGCTTTTCATACTGAAAGGGGTACTTGTTGGTAGAGAAGGGGGAAGGGGGCTGAGAGTGGGGAAAAGCACAACAAGGATATGTAAAAGAGATCTAAAATTTTTCTTATTTACTACCACCCTAGAATTTCCCAGGTTCTGTTCTGTAATGGAAAATGGTTAGGGACGTGCATATTGCTACATGGAATGTGAAAGTGGTTAGATGGAAGCTTAAACAATATAAGGTGTTGAAACATTTAAATATCCTATCAGCGGAAATCTCCTTTATTCAAGAATCCCATTTGTTAGACTCCAAAGCGCTTCAGTTTCGGAGACAGCAAGTGGGACAGGTTTTTTCGGCTGAGGGCTCCATCAACAGCTGTGGAACTATGATTCTAATAAATAGAAGTCCCCTTTTCACCCACTCAGATTATCAGAGACCGTGGCAGTAGATTCATATTGGTACAGGGCACAATCTTTACCAAAGAAATACTGCTGGACAGTATCCATGGCCCCAGTCAGGATACTCCTGGGGTTTTCATGCAACTTATCCAAAGCCTAACCCCCTTCTTATCAATCCCAATGACCCTCGAGGGAGATCTTAACCTAGTTTTTGATCCGTCTTTAGACTGGACTGGCCATCATTGAATAGGCCTCTCTCCAGCCCAACGGGCATTCCGAGAATTGATGGACCAGGTAGGTCTGTGCGATATCTGGCGGGTTCTCCACTCAATGGATAAAGAATATACTTATACCTCCCCAGTTCACAGATCCTCTTCCAGTATAGGCTACATACTTTTCTCCCATTCACTCATCCCTGGGGTTCTGGATGTTTCAATTCAACCTGGCTCTCCCTCGGACCATTCCATGGTTGTATGTCATCTTTCCCTGCTATCTATACCTAAAGGGGGATCCCGATGGAAATTTGACGAGTTGCTAAAAGACCCAGAAATTGTCCAAGTTATTCAAGATTATATAGAACATTTTACTGCAACCAACCGCGGATCCACTGAACAACCTGACATGGAATAGTGCGCCCTTAAAGCCTACCTAAGAGGGATCCTGATCGACTTAGCATCTAGAAGAAAGAAAATTAGGGAACAAAAGTTGATACAACTATTGTCTCAAATTAGGGTTATAGAACAGAACTAATCCCCACAGTTCCCTGAGTCTCTCCATCAGGAGCTAATCAGACTGAGAGCTGCCTACCTAGAGCTATTGAGAGAAAAGGCAGAGTATGCCATACTGAGCACAAGAGCTTCTTACACAGACCAAGGCAAAAAGGTGGGATGCCTACTAGCCCTCAGGATAAAACAGGAATCTTCTCGTTTTATAGCCTCAATACGCTCTCAGACTGATGGTTCCCTGAAAACTTCCCCAAGGGATAGTATATTAGAGTTTACTGGTTATTATAAGTCACTGTATGGCCCAATGTCTGATCCCCCCACTGAACAGGCACTAGATAATTATCTTAAAGAGGCTAAATTGCCCCGTCTCTCTGAGGAACAGCAGAATTTATTGTTACATCGATCACTGAAAGGGAACTGGTGGAAATAATCAATAATCTTCCCAAGAACAAGACCCCAGGGATGGATGGCTACTCGGCTCATTTTTATCAAAAGTTTAGTAAGCAACTTATCCCTCTGCTTGTTCTCCTATACCAACATATACTCTCTGGAGCTGAAGCTGACCCTACCATTTTCGAGGCACTGATTGTCCTATTACCCAAACCTGGTAAGGCTTCTGAGCTTGTCACGAACTACCAACCCAATTCTTTTCTTAACCAGGACTTAAAAATTTTAACTAAACTACTTGCCAATTGATTCAGCTTAATACTCCCAGATCTTATTGGGCCAGAACAGGTGGGTTTCATGAAAGGGAGATCCTCAGCAGATCACCTTCGCATCCTGTCTCATGTTTTATCAGTATCCAGAAACACCCCTTTCCCTGCAGTCCTGGTCTCTCTGGATGCCGAGAAGGCCTTTGAAAGGGTAAACTGGCACTTTCTTTTTCAGATCCTCAAGGCTTATGGCTTTCCATTAAAGCTCCAACATTGGATTCATCCTCTGTATTGATTCCCTACAGCCTGAATAACTGGCAATGGGGTAACCTCGGACCTTTTCACACTGTACTGAGGCATGAGGCAAGGCTGCCCCCAATCCCCACTACTCTTCAATCTTTATATTGCGCCACTGATCCATAGACTGGTCAATTGCCATTTGATTCAGGGCATTCCTGTACAATCTCAGGAAGTAAAGGTCTAGGTATATGCAGATGATCTCCTTCTCCAACATTCTCATCCTGTCACATCCACCCCCCCAATGCTAGAAATTATTGAAAAATGGTGTCAATCATCAAACTAGAAACTGAATGTTAGTAAGACAATTGTTTTCCCCCACAACCATAATATATTTAAACCAGTCATATTAGCACTAGGACTCTCCTGGAAACAGGATTCCCTAAGATATCTAGGTATTGAACTCACAAGAAATTCAGGCAAATGTTTAAAACTTAACTTGGATTCCCTGGTGCACACAATTAGTCAAGACTTAGATCGCTGGTCCACCCTCCTGATTTCCATTTGGGGCAGGATTAATCAACTTAAAATGAATGTCTTCCCAAGCCTCTTTTACCTCCTTAGTCTACTTAATACTTGGCTCCCTTTGTCCTGGTTTAAAAAAGTACACAGCCTTTTCACCAAATTTATCTGGTCCAATAAAACACCTAGATTAGCTTTCCACAAACTAGCTGCTTCCAAATCTAGAGGAGGATTACGTCTCCCTCACATTGGCGTGTATTTCTGGGCTAGTCACACCAATAAATATCTTAGATGGCTAGCACCAGATCCTCCCTTTTACTCCCCAGATTGGCTGAAAATGGAACTAGCCCAGATTCACTCCAGTGGCCTATCTCCAGCGGCACTCTTACATATAAAAGAAAGTGCTCTTCCTGCCAAACTGAGAAATACCCCAATTGCCATATCAATGAAGATCCACTCCTAACTTTGCATCTTTCTCAAATATAAACACACCATTGATCCATCACAACCTATATGGGGTAATCCTAATTTTAAAATCAATAGCAAAGTTCTTTCACCTCATTGGTAACCTTACTTAGGGGAAAGCCAACTTACCAATCTGGTTAAAGAAGATGGTTCATTGCTTTCCACTGTTGAAATCATGCATAAGTTCAATATCCCTAATGTCCATGTTTTTAAGGTTTTTCAACTGAGACATATTCTTATAAAAGTATTGGAACAGACCCCTCTCATCAGCATGCCCCTCCTTCCAAAGAGAACTGAGCCACCTAGTGGGCCTTCCACAGGCTGTTTCCAAGATTTATGGAATCCTATTTGATTGGATTCACCCAGACTGCTTTGGTTCCACAACCTACTGGTCCACTTTCTTCCAAGACCTCATGATAGACTGGCCGGTCCTATGGCATAACTGCCATAGGTTTATAACTCAGGACAGACTGAGGATTATGCAGGTGCATATACATCACAACTTGTATTATTCTCCTCAAAAATTAGCCAAACTTGATTTAATACCCTCACCTTCATGTATTCGTTGTCTCCAAGAGGATGGCACTTTATACCATATTTTTTGGTCCTGTCCAAAGGTGGCCCCTTTATGGGTCAAGATTAAACAAAGATCTGACCCTCTCATAGGTCAAGAGGACCTTTTTACTGCCAAAATCTGCCTGCTAGGAGATTTTTCAGGAATTACAGTTCTTAGGCATAAATATTATATGGCTCTCATTTCTATGTCAGCCACAGAGCTGGTACTGAGGCATTGGATAGATCAGGATGAAATTCCTTATGGCAAATGGCTCACTGAACTTTTAGTCAACCTTAAAACAGAGAAAATGGTAGCAAGTCTGACTAATAGTTTAGAAAAGTTCAAGAAAATCTGGAACCCCTTGTATACTCTATACTCTTTATAATTGATATGCACTGGAATCTTTTATGGTAGATAAAGTAATCTCCTTGAATGTGCTGTGTTGGGAGGGTTAGGGAGGATGGTGGGGAAGGGAGGGAGGGAAGAGAAAACAGGAGGGGGTGGGGGGAGGACAGTCTTGTTATGATTCAATATTTTTACTCATTTGTTTCTAACAACATTGTGACAGTCCTCTGTATGGAAAAACTTTTCAATAAACATTGAATTGAAAAAAAATATACATGGTATAACAAAATTAGGAACATTTGGTTACAGCCGATTATGGATTCCATAATTTCCTGTAGTGATACCAAGTTAATTAGAGTTTTATTTACAACTGAGGACTCACATATAATACATGGTGCTGGGAAATATTTATTGCTCACCAGAAAAGTAAGGAGGAAAAGAATTAGCTCAACCTAAGCACATAAGAAACAATACTGCTGGAATCTTAAATGCCCATTCACTTGTGAAAACTGTATGAATTGTTATTTGCACATACCCCATGGCTTTTAATGTTTTGTATAGTTGTGCAAATAATGTTTTTTTATGATTGCATGTGTGTATGTCTTAATGTGCATGTTTTATGTAAATCTGTATTCTGTGATAATCATCTTTTAAGATAGATAGAAAGATAGATTGATAGATAGATCATTTATTAAGGGCCCATTTCCACAGACTCTGGATGTTGTACAAACAACAATAAAATAAACAAGTTAATAAAAACCAACCAATATACAACATATGACATAATTAAAATATCATAATTCCATTCAGCAGTTAGCAGATTAGTCATAAAGGGCATCCAGAAAAAATATTTTTTGAGGCCCTTATTAAAGGCTTCTACTGAGGGGGCCCTCCTCAGATTCTCAGGCAAAGATTTCCACAAGGTGGGTGCAGCAACTGAGAATGCCCTATCTCTGGAAAGCCACAACTTCACCCTGGGAACCTCAAGGAGGGATCCCCAGCAGATTGAAGTGCCTGGGAGGGGCGATAGGGGACAAGGAGCTCATACAGACAAACAGGCTTCCATTGTGTAGAGTTTTGTAGGTCAGGAGCCCTACCTTACAAGACAATCCTCCACCTGACTGGCAGCCAGTGCAGATTGTGGAGGACAGGAGTAATATGCTCAGATCTCCTAGCTCTCATCTGTAATTTTGATGCTGCATTCTGCACCAGCTGCAGTCTGCAAAGGTTACCTCCTGATAACCCTAGGTACAGAGCATTACAGTAGTCCAATCTGGAGCTGATGAAGGAATGTACTAGTGTGTGCAGGTCATCAGGCAGAATCAGGGATCGGATTCAGTCAATATTTCGAAGATGATAAAAACCACTCCTTTTATTAAAGAGAGCTTTATTAGTTTTAAGCACCAAGATAGATACATAGGTTGATCCAACAAGTGAGACAACATGTGCAAACCCACCAAAACAATAACAACCCCTTCCCCTACTCATCCCCACAGACTACACACAGTTATTGATCATATAGCTATAACATCAGCGCAATCCCTCATCAATTGGACTTCCAAATTGTAAAGATAGTCTCTAGCCCACCCCATAAAGAGGTAAAAGCACTAACTCTATCTCGCATAAGTGCAATATGCCTTTCCAGCTACAGTGCCAAGACACTCTCCCTGTACCATTCCAATAATGTGGGAGATTTCTCCTCTACCCAGTGTCTCACTATTATAAGTTTAGCAGTTGCAGTGATGAGTGTCATGTGTGTTCTCCTGTTTTTAGGGGTGTCAGCTGGAAAATGATTTATTATACAGACTTCAGGTGTAAATAATTCTCTTAAGCCAAGGATAGGGTCCAAAGCATTACTAATAGACTGCCAGAATGTCTTTATATAGGGACACTGCCATAGCATATGATAGAGGGAACTGGTGTCACTCTTACACTTATTGCACGTTGATGCAGCTAATGTCCCATATCTCAAGAGCTTATCTGGTGTCAAATAGATATTGTGCATAATATTATAATGGACTAATCTAAGTCTGTCTTGCTTAATAAATTTATTCATTGATATCCAAAGTTTTTTCCATAACTTAGTGTCCTCAGGGATACCTAGCTCTCTCATCCAGTAGGGACAAGTTCCAGATGGTAGTCTATGGTCCCAATCCTGTAGAGTTTTATATATGTTAGACACTGCATGTGGTTGGGAGGCAATCTGCATGAGCGTAGTTAGATTGCTATCACCTAAGCCCCCTTAATGGGGCCATCAGGGAGAATGAAGTGAGGGCCTTACTAACTTGGAAATATTTAAAGGCTTCATTATCTAAAGCACCCATAATGATTTGCAATTGAACAAAGGGAATCAGTTTCCCACTCATCCACATTTCTGAAACTTTACATTGGTTCAGCCGAGGCCAAAAAGGTAGAAGGTATTGGAGTGCCACCAATCTTGAAATGTGGGTTATTAATGATTGGCTGGTCAGAGGACTGATACCAGTTCACTGCAAAGTATTTTTGGGCCTGGTGAGAAGCCTTTATTGACCAACCCACAGGGTTATTTCTGAGAGGTTTGGGAATGTAGGATGGGGAAACATATAAAAGGGCCCACAATGAGCACTTTACTCGGGTTACCAAATATCTTTCTATAGGTAGCCAGAGAGGGGAGTATACTGCATGTTCTATCTCTTTGTGCCAGAAGGACAATTTACTCATGTGCTGCACAATATAATATAGAAAAAAAGAGGGGGCTGCAAGGCCTCCCCTTAATTTCGGGGCTGTTAATTTTAGATAAGACCTGTGGATACTCTTCTTGTTCCACAGAAAGGAATTTAGTATGCTTTGCAGCCTGGAAAACCACATTTTTGGAAGGTATATGCCCAGCATTCCCAAAGGATATAATATCCTCGGTAGTAGATTCATTTTAATTATACTTAATCTGCCCCATAGAGAGATAGGAAATAATCGCCATCTCTCCAGGTCCATAGCTATTGTTTTAATTAAATTATCAATATTGTTTCACATTATAGTCCCAAGTTCCCTAAAGATCTTGATTCCTAGATAGTCTATAGACTTCGTTTCCCAAGCAAGGCCCAACAGGGATAACGCCGCTTTATTCATTCTATAATTCAGGGGCATTATCTTCGTTTTTGCTCGATTTATCTTATAATAGGATATTTTGGAATATTCTGCAATTTCCTCTAGGACAGCAGGGACTGAGATACCTGGCCTCTCTAAATGCAATAAGATGTCATCTGCATATACCGAAAAAGCATACTTCATTTCTCCTATTTGAATACCTTCTATGTTGTTATTACCTGCCATTCTAATAAGCAAAGGCTCTAGGTATATATTGAAGAGTAGTGGAGAAAGGGGGACATCCTTGCCTAGTACCCCGAGCTAGTTTGAAGGGGGGGACAATAGCCCATTACATTTAACTCTAGCCAATGGGCAGGAGTATAAGACCTTAATCCACTTTATAAATTCTTCTGGAAAACCAAAAGGAGTTAAGGTGGTGAACAAAAAGTCCCAGGAGACTCTATCGAACGCCTTTTCAGCGTCCAATGAGACCAGCACCATCGGAACCTAGAAGTCTCTAGCAGTTGCAATGAGATGTAACAGCTTTCTCACATGGTCTCGAGATGACCTTCCGGCCATGAATCCGACCTGTTCGTGTCCTATTAGATTGCCTACAATTTTAGTGAGTCTGTTAGCCAGTACTTTGGCCAATATTTTTTGTGTCAGTATTTAATAAGGATATAGGGCGGTAACTACTAAGGTTTTGTGGATCCTTCCCAGGCTTTAAAATTAAGGATACCACAGCCTCTTGAGAACTGGGATCTGATATCCCATTATTATACCAATAAGTAAAAAGGTTCTTTAACACAGGTGCTATCGCAGCTTGACAAGTTTTATAAAAATTGCTTGGCAAGCCATCCGGTCTGGGGGACTTGTCCAATGGCATCTGTTGGATGGCCTTCTGGATTTCACCTAGGGTAATTGGGGCACTTAATAGGGCTACTTCTGTGACAGTAACCATAGGCAGATTCACGGAACTAAGATATGAATTTATATCCACTTCAGTGGGCCATGTGGATGGGGCCACTGTGTATAAATCCTGATAATAAGATCCAAACATTTCCGCTATTTTTTGGGGCTCGGTACAGATTTGGCCATTTTCTTCAGAGCAGATACCAGCAATAAATTGCGAGGCATCCATTTGGCGAATACGCATTGCAAGCATCTTACTTGCCCTCTCTCCCGTATCTAGATATTTCATTTTGGTTCTGTGTAAGGATAGCTCAGCCCTCTGAGATATTAAACCTGCATACTGGGCTTGCAATTGGTATAATCTAGTCCACATCTCTGCAGGGGACGTACGTGATAAACTATATTCTAAATTTTTAATAGATGTTAAAAGAACATCTAGCTGAGCTCTTTGATTCTTAACCCTTTTGGAAGCCATTTTGATAAATTCCCCTCTCAAGGAACATTTTAAGGCTGCCCAAATTAAGTCATATTTATCTACTGTCCCCTGATTACAATTAAGGAAGAAGGCAATATGTTCCATGATGTATCCCACAGTGGCTGAATCTTTTAATAGCTGACTATTCAGGCGCCATTGTGGGGAACGCTTGGCCCCTGCCCCTAACCTGAATTCCATGTCAACCGGAGCATGGTCAGACAATACTCTGGCTGAAATTCCTGTCTGCGTAACCTTGGGGATTGCAGAGGAGCTTACAAGTAAATAATCAATCTGGGAATATGTTTTATGCGCAGCAGAAAAAAAGGTATATTGCCTTTCGGAAGGTTTAAAAACTCTCCACACATCAATTAATGCAGCACTGTACATTAGATCTTTCAATGCTCTCTGCACTGGGGATAGGCCTCGCCACATACGATCAGACCTGTCTAGGTCTGTCTGAAGGACTAAGTTCCAATCCCCTCCCAATATTGTGAGTTTGGGTGGATTAGTCACTATTATGTTTAATAGATTCACAAAACAAGAGGGAGAGTCACTATTTGGTCCATATACTGAACCAAGGAGAACCGGACAAGACTCCAAGGATCCATGTACAATTATGTATCTGCCCTCTGGATCCCATATTTCCTGAGATAATTTAAACAGAACACTCCAAGCCAGTAGAATCACTACTCCCCCTTTACTCGTGGAGGTTCCTGCACTAAATACCTGACCCACCCATAGTCTTCTAAAGAGGGTCGAGTCCTCCCTTTTTAAGTGCGTTTCCTGTAAAAAAACTATTTGTGCACACAACTGTTGTAAGTGCTTTAAAATAGCCTGTCTTTGACCCTATCCTTTGCTCCTTAATGCTCCAACTCACAAAACGATAGTTATTACTAATTTTCTATAGTGATTGTGAAGAGGCATAAGGGCTAATTAGCAGAATAAACCTATATTGAAGTTGCCCTCCTGGCCCTATACACCAAGCCATCTGGGGAGCATAGTAAGTCCAACTGGAAAGTGAGAAAGTATCCTGACAAACTTTTAACCCTTCGTAGTTGACGGTGTGTAGTCCTTTTCCCTCCCAAAATAACAACACTACTACCCATCCCTCGATATCTATTAGAGTTACAAATTATAACCCATAGCTTAACGCAACACCCCCAGTACCAACTCACTGTACTCCCACCCATGCTATGCCACATGATTTAAACAATAAAGCAGACTCCAGCTTAACAATGTTGTTCCCCGGAGCCCCCCCCTTCCCCTTACCCCACCGCTAACAACTGTTCAGAGGAGAGTAAGAGAGAGAAAAAAAAGGCGTTTGTTTACATTACAAGCAGGCACCTTAAATGTTCAATGCTTTCCTGTATCTAGCACACATCTATTAAAGCCTATAGATGAAACCATGATTATCAGGGAATAAGAATAGCAAACATCTATATATGTACTCATCATCTCTATCCAGTATGGAGAGCTTAGTAGACATGTAATCAGCCTGGAAATAAGTAGCTTGTCTATATTATGTTATCACCTTTCCGCTACTCATAACAACTCTACATTTTAAAGAAAGGAGAGGGAATAAAATCAATAACTCTACTATTTCTATATGCTAAAATGTTAAATTCTACGCGGTATAGAAATGTTAAACTTTCCCTAAAACCTGCAAGGTGGCTATATTAGGTACAGTATTGATTTATTTTCAGGTCTGTATCGCTCGATCTAGCTGCCCCCACCAGAGTGCTATCGGTCTCCTAGGGCAGGGTTGGTAGTAAAGTAGGTGCAGATTTAAACGGCTGCCAGGTCAAAAGAGATTGCACATAACCAGACTTAATCCGATGTCATCTCAAAGCGGCACAGTTCCCCATATCTGATCGCACTGAGTTCTATTCCCGCGTATTGCATTTAGAGTCCAGATGAAGCTGGTCCATGTGATTATTTTACAATGTTACAAACTGCGTTGTCTCGTAGTATGCAAGTGAGGAGTAGACTACTATAGAGGCTGTGGTTCTTCATATCAGCTTGTGCCATTAGCTTCTTATTAATTCACCATTCATCTCCTGTTTCAGTCTGCAAAGTCAAGTGAATGTAAGGAGCTGTGGGTGTCTGGTAGATGTGATGGAAGTGGACAAGCTGTTCTAAGGTGGTACATCCCACGAATTCTTGGCCATGTCAGAACATCCCCCCATTATTGATATCTCTTCGGGCGCCAAAAACCAAAGCTTCAAAATAAACCTGGGTACATTTACAAGAAATCATGGGATCGTACTTAAGTACAGCTCTAACAATCATTTCTTCTGATGATTTGCATCTAGTATATGCCAGCATACTTAACTACCATATGTTAAAAGATTCTTTGCACAATATTCAGAGGGAGCACTCCATGGCAACAAGCACTTACATTGCCATTCTTATATGCCGACTTGCCCTCACTTGAACAGGTCTGGAAAGAGCTCTTTTAAACCTTGCAAGGCTTGTGCAGGGGAATCATAAGAAATCCATTTGTCTTCATTTTTTACCATCAGGACTGCGTGGTATTTGACCCTGAACTGCTTTGCCGCTGCGATCAACTTGGACACAATAGGATGGCGTTCTTGTCTCCTTAATCGCACCGAGTGAGGAAGGTCCTGCGCTATTCGAATTTTCCTGCCCTCCCAGGTCACTTCTTGGATTTCTTTCACTTTATTCAATATGTGCTGCCTATCGATGAAATTTAGCAGCTTAAAAATCATTGGCCTCTGGGACTGACCAGGGGCTGGCGGAGGACGCAGGGCTCAGTGGGCCCTCTCGATCACATAATCTCCTCCATTCGGGGGGGGGGACCGGCATTTTAGCGTAAAACTTTTGCATGAATATGATTGCTGCATTCCCTTCCTGTTTCTCAGGAATGCCAATTACCACAAGGTTGTTCCATCTGCTGCGCCCCTCCAAATCCTCTATCTTCTCCTCCAGCATTTTAAGTCTGCGCCCAATGTTAGCTGAATCTGGGTTGGCCTTGTCCTGCCTTCTTTCCAAGGATGTCATTCTAGTTTCGGAGTCCCCAACTCTCCTTGACAAGGAATCTACAGAAGTTTTAATTGCTTGAAGGTCTTCGGAGATTGTCGTAATTGCTGTCTGCAACGGCTGCATTATCTCCATAAATTTCTCCTCCGAGAGTGCTGTAGATGCTGCAGACATTTTTGGCAAATTTGGAGCTTGCTGCCAAGGTTGTTTTGTGGCCTTGTCTTTCTCCAGAGCAAGCGGTGGGGATCGTCTCGGTAACACTTTTTTCATGTACACCTCCATTCAATACTCGATCCCACACATTCAACTACAGTTATCTTGCTGTTAGATTTCTCTGGTAGGGTAAGTCTCACTTTTAGAAACCAGTTATTAGATTAAAATCGAAGAGCAGGGAACGGAGCTCCGAGGAACTGCTGCTTCAGCTCAAGCTGCCATCACGTGACCATAAAAACCACTCCTGACAACGGCCACCTCTTGAACAGTGATGGTCAGTCCATCATCCAGGATCATGCCAAAATCCTTCCCCTGTCTGGAGGGGACAAGGGGAACACCACCTAACACTAAGTTGAAGGGTATCCCAACACCCCTCCTCCCTTCCAATGACCTGGATCCACCACCAGTACCTCAGTCTTGTCTGGGTTTAGCCAGAACCAATTTTGAGCAATCCATGATGGGAACTCCTTGAGGCAGTTGTTAAATGCAGCAACTGAAACCTGGTTCCCGGGTGCACAGGACAGATACAGTTGGATGTCATCTGTGTAACAGTGAAAACCCAGTCTGGACCACCTGATGATGTCCCCCAGTGGCAACATATACACCTTGAACAACAAGAGAGACAGGACCGAACCTTGCGGAACTCCACAGCACAGAGGCTTCAGGGCTGATGAGGCAAGCCCCATCTTTACCCTTTGCACTCTACCTGTTAGGTAAGACCTAAACCAGCAGATGACCTTGCCAGACAGGCCACACCAGAACCGCAAGCAGTCAAGCAACACCTCATGATCCACAGTGTCAAATGCTGTGGAGAAGTCAAAAAGGACTAAGATGGTATGGTCTCTCCTGTCCCTCACCATCAAGAGGTCAATCAACACCTTCACCAGGGTGGTGCCTCACCTGGAAACCAGACTGAAATGGCTCCTAGGAAGACAAAGCAGTGAGGTTTCTCTCAAGCTGAATGGCAATCACTTTTTCAATAACCTTCCTGAAAAATGGGAGGTTCGACACCAGCCTGTAGTTGCTGAGGCAGTCCAGGTCCAGAGAATGCTTTTCTCAAAAGGGGGTCTAACTAAGGCCTCTTTCAAAGCCTGTGGAAAGATTTGAGTCCTCAAGGAACTCCAGACAATCTCAGCAACCACATGTCCCAACAGGTTCAAACATCCGACCAGAAGCCAAGTTGGTCATGGGTCAAGATCACATTGGGTAGGTTGTAGCTTAGAGTATCCCCACCACCTCCTCCTCCTCCCCAACTTGCTCAAACTCCTCCCAGACAGGAGGAGTGTCTCTACACCTCTCAGATAGACCACCAACGTCCTTTCAAGAGCCACTTGAGGAGAACTCAGCCCTGATGGAGGACACCTTGTCGGCAAAGAATAGGGCCAGCTCCTCAAACCTAACCACTGATCTTGCTGCCCCCACACATAGACAGTCAGGATGGAACAACCTGTCCACCATGTGGAAGAGCTGAGCTGGTCTATTCCTTGCTGCAGCAATCTCTCTCTAGACAGAAATTCTGCCTTCTTCTGAGAGATCGCCCCATGATAAACATAATGTGACTTCAGGGCCAATCTGTCCCCGTTCAGTCAAGATCCCCTCCAGCATCTCTCTAACCTTCACCCCTTGTCTTTAGGCCTCACAGATCTTCATCAAACTGCAAGGGTCTGCAGCATGTGGAGAAAGGGTGGACACAAATGGGTGTGATGGAGTCAAAGGTGGCAGAGATGGCCCTTTTATAGGCCGCCACCCCCCCTTTCTCCCCACTGCACAAGTCCCTTCCACACTCGATAGGTCCAGCACCACCACCAGTCCCGTAGAGGAAACACCTCTCAAAGGGTGGTACCAGATCATCTCCACATGGGCAGGACCTTCTAAGGGAAGGGCTCCCAATGTGAAACCCACAGTACCATGATCCGACCAACTTACAGGATCAACCCTGGAATGACTTACTTCAAGATTCAAAGAAAAGACCAAATCCAGTGTGTGGATTGAACAAATAAAATTGAAACTAGTTAAACTGTTTACCAGGTTGGTGCACTAGGCATATGCAATGTCAATGCACAGAATATTATGTCGTAAGGGCGAGGGAGACTACAAGCGGCGGGTGGCACATGTTCCTTCCCCCCATGGAGGGCTGTGCTGGTGATGCACAGATCATTAGACCAGCCCTGGCAATTCTAACTGTCCCAGAATGTGTGTCCTCTGGGAATATTTCCTGAAATCCAGTGTTGAGAATATGGCACCTTGCATTTTCTGCATGGACCTATCACCCTCTTGTACCCATTAGTTTGGCACAAACCTGGTACAGGGCTGATCTGCTGCCCTGGGTTCTGGTTTGGCAGAGGGGTCTTCCTGAGTTGGGATCTCCTTAAGTTTTGATGCAAGGTGCTCCTTGAATTACCTCTGTGTGATGCAGGCACCTTGCATCAGCTTCAGGGCTATGAGAATTGAGCTCTCTGTTTCTTTTTTTTTTTCAATTTAAAGTTTATTGAAAACATTTCTGATATTTTCTACATCTACATACACATGGCAAATACACCTGAACATAAACATGATACATAAAACATCAGATTCACATGAGTCTGACCCCCACCACCCCAACTATCGCCCTCCCTCTCCGCCATCCCACTCTACCCGCATTGAGCACCAAAAACCCATCACATAACCTCATTAGCACTATTCAAGTTCCTGGTTAGCCAACTGGGCACAATAAAGCCTTATATCTGGATTATCCTTATTGTAAAGAGTATAAGGTATATAAGGGATCCCAGATTTTTGTGAATTGTCCCATTCTGTTATTAAGGCTGGCAATAGCCTTTTCTGTGCGAAGGTTCGCCAACAGTTCGGACAGTCATTCATTATAGGTAATCTCCTGCTGGTCAATCCAATGTCTTAATATAAGTTTTTTGACTGACATGGCTATGAGGGTTATATGATATTTGTGAACTCGCACTTTAGCCTCAGAGAGAGCACCCATAATGCACACCGTCAGTCTAAACAGGTCATTAAGCCCCAGAAGGGGATCCATTGACTGCTTAATGGTAATACATAGGGGAGACACTTTGGGACAGGACCAAAATACATGAAGTAGTGTTCCTTCCTCCAGTAAACACCTGGAGCATGTCATGGAAGGCTTTAGGCCCAATAGTATGCCTCTTTGCAGATGACACAAAGATCTGCAACAGGGTTGATACACAAGGAGGCGTGGAAAGGAAGAGAAGGGACTTGGCAAGGTTGGAGGAATGGTCAGAAGTATGGCAGCTAGGATTCAATGCACAGAATTGCAAAATAATGCACCTGGGAAACAAGAACCCAGGGGAAGAATACACAATGGGGAGGAGGTAGTAACAACAACAAAAAAGGAAAGGGACCTGGGAGTAATCATATCAGATGACCTTAAGGTTAGCAAGCAATGTGAGAAGGCAGTAGGGAGGGCTGGGGGTGTACTGGGATGCATAGGGAGAGGCATCAGCAGCAGAAAACAGGAAGTTGTTATCCCTCTGTACAGACAGTTGGTGAGACCCCATCTGAGTACTGTGTCCAGTTCTGGAGACCCCATCTCAGCAAGGACATAGACAGGATAGAGGCAGCCAGAGGAGAGCAACTAAAATGGTGCAGGGTCTGCAAGAGAAGCTGTAAGGAGAGACTAAAGGAGCTTAATATGTATACCCTTGAGGAAAGAAGGGAGAGGGGGACATGATAGAAACTTTTAAGTACCTCAGTGGAATCAACAAAGTCCAAGAGGGTAGCATCTTTCAGAAAAAGAGACGTGCAAGAACAAGGGCACACAATTTAAAGATAGAGGGGCAGTTCAGGGTCAATGTGAGGAAGTATTTCTTGGAGAGGGTAGTGGATGCATGGAACAGCCTTCCGAGGAGGTTGTGGGTCTAAAACTGTGGGAGAATTCAAGAATGCATGGGACAGACATAAGGCAATTCTTGTGGGGGGGTAGGAAGAAATAGGCTGTTGGTTAACTAGGATCTTCAGCCTATCCTGTAGGTAGGGAAATGGGCAGACTAGATGGGCCAAGCGGTCCTTATCTGCCGTCAAAGTCTATGTTTCTATGTATGTTTCTATGTCTATTTGAATAACCGAGCTGGTGAATAATATGCATTATGCAGGATATACAACTGCATTAATCTAAGCCTGTCTTGAGTCACAAATTTATGGCAGTTGTACCACAGTTTTGGCCACTCTATATTATGCTTTGGGAACAGGGATTCCCACATATCGGTGAGCCCAAAGCAGTCGGGGAATTTCCAGTTATGGATTGTACTGTAAATTGCCAAGACTGTGCCGGGACAACCACAGAACTTTGAGAGTTCTTGACAAAAAGGAATGCAATTCACCGATTGGGGAATTCTACCAAGGACTTTCATTAATGAATGTCGTAGTTGCATAAGTCAGAAAATGTATTTATTAGGGATCCCCAGACAGATTAATAAATCCTTGGCCGGGAACCAATCGCCACTGTCCATAATAAAGTTGGAAATTTGCATGCCTTGTAAACCGGGTAGCCAATTTGAGGGAATGAGTTTACCATCTATTTGAAATTGAGGATTTCCCAGTATAGGTTGATTAAGATCTCTACCAGGTTCATATCTAAGGTACCGGCAAAACTGTGCATGAATCTTTAATGAGGTTGTAATAGTAGAATTCTTAACTTTTAGAGGTAGAAGACTCTGCTTAACAAATAATAATCCCTCTAGATTCAGGCCGCATGAACGGATTAGAGTAAGTTCAATTTTAAGCCAAGCTAGGGCAGAGTGTAGGTTGTCCTTAGTAAGCCATCTTAAATACTTATTAATATGGCTGGCCCAGAAATACGATGTGAGGTGGGGGAGACGCAGTACCCCTTTTGACTTGGAGCAGTCAGTTTGTAATAAGCTATCCTCAGGGGTTTATACTGCCAGATAAAATTCGTGATAAGGGATTGTATTTTATTAAACCATGACATAGGAAGCCAAATGTTAAGCATAGAAAGGGGATAAAAAAGCTGGGGGAAAACATTCATTTTAATTAAATTTATTCTTCCCCACAATGACAAGGGAAGGGATGACCATCTATTGAGATCTTGGGAAATTATGTGGATTAGGGGGTCAAGATTTAACTTGATGACTTGTCCAGAACATCTGGTTAACTCAATACCCAGATATCTCAGTGACTCACATTTCCAACTGAGCCCCAATGCCAGAATAGCCACCTTAAGCACCTTATGATTTAAAGGAAAAACTATGGTTTTACTAACATTTAATTTGTAGTTCGAGATTCTACTGAACTCTTCAATAATGTCTAACATAGGGGGTATGGATACCTTGGGGTTCGCAAGCTGGAGGAGCAGGTCATCCGCGTATGCTAAAACCTTCACTTCACACAGGTGAATCGGGATCCCTTGAACCTCTTGACAAACTGTTAGTTTACAGATTAATGGTTCTGGATAGATGTTAAACAATAACGGCGATAAAGGGCACCCTTGTCTGGTTCCTGACTGTAATGTCAAAGCCTCGGAGATCGCCCCGTTACCCGAAACCAGTGCAGATGGGGAACGATATAAAGACCTGATCCCTTCAATGAATTTGAATGGGAAGCTGAAGGCCTCGAGAGTTAAAAACAAGTAACGCCAATCTACCCTGTCGAATGCCTTCTCGGCATCCAGTGAAACCAAAATGGTTGGATAAGGTGCATCCCTACACGCCGAGACAGGGTGTGTATATGATCTGAAGATAACCTTCCCTGCATAAAACTGACCTGTTCAGGGCTTATCAGGGTATTTAATACAGTATTGAGATGCTTGGCCATCAGCTTGGATAACATTTTTATGTCTATATTCATAAGAGAGATGGGCCTGTAATTAGTAACCATGTCAGGAGCCTTGTCCGGTTTAGGTATTAAAACTATTAGAGCTTCGGAAAGAGAAGAGTCTACCACTTTCCCAGATAAAATCTATTGGAATAAGGGAAGATGCATCAGGATTAGGTGGGTTTTAAACTTCTTATAAAAATTAGCAGAGTAACCATCCACCCCCAGAGCTTTATTCACTGGTAAATTCCCCATCACCTCGGAAATTTTGTCTACTGAAATAGGGGCTACTAAACAGTTCCACTGTTCCTCTGACAATTGGGGTAAATTAGCATCATCAAGTAATTGCGTATGGTTTGTTCTGGAGGGGGAGATTGCATAGGGCCATATAAATCCTTGTAATAGCAGAAGAATTCCCTTAAAATGTCCTGGGGATGGGTTTTGGAGGTACCATCTAACCTGGAAGTTATCGAGGATATATATCGAGATGACTCCATTTGTTTAAGCCTAAGTGCTAAAAGGCACCCTTCCTTTTCCCCTTGGTCAGTGTAAGGTGCCTGGATTTTTAACATGGCATACTCTACTTTCTCTCTCAACATTTCATTGTACGCAGCTCTTACTTTGATTAATTCCTGTCTAAATTAGTCCGGGGATTGAGTGGAAAGATTCTTCTCCAACTTCCTGATTCTAGATAATAACTGGGACAACTTAGAACTAGCCATTTTTTTCCTATAGGTGGCTATGCTGATTAAGATACCCTTCAAATAGGCTTTAAAAGCAAGCCATAGCATATCTGGTCTCCCCGAGGGGTTGAAATTGTGCTCTTAATATCTTTGAATGTGTTCTTGAATAAGCTTAACTGAATCCGTCTCAAAGAGCAATAAATCATTCAATTTCCATCTTGACCCCTTATTGGGTAATGAGACTAGTGACAATTGACAGGCAGCTATAGAATGATCCGATAGGGGACCTGGTAATATCACTGCATCTATCACCCCCGGTATTAGAGAGTAGGATTGGAGGATGTAATCAATTCTGGAGGAAGAGTGATGGACAGGGGAGGTATAAGTATACACCCTCTCCTGTACACTCCGAATGTCACAGAGACCTAACTGGTCCGTTAGCTCCCTGAGTGCCCTCTGAGCAGGTGATAGCCCCTTTCTCTGTTGACCTGTTTTATCCACCTAAGGATCGTAAACTAAGTTAAAGTCCCCTCCCCAATGATCATGGGTAAAAAAATAAATGGTAATAACACCTGTATTAACTGTGTGAAAAAGCTAGGTGTGTCCTGGTTAGGGCCATAAATACTACCCAGCAAGATTTCTTTGTTAAAAAGCAAACCATGCACTAGTAAATATCTTCCTAGTGGGTCCTTGACCTCCTTGATCTTCTTGAAAGGTATCTTTCCATGTATAAGAATCACCACCCCTGCACTCTGAGTTGTACCCCCCCGCTGTAAAGTATTGATTGAATTGTTGCCTGCGAAGCTGTGAAGCTTCTGGATCTAACAAATGCGACTCTTGCATATAAACAGTGTCAATACTCAGAGGTTTTAAGTGTTTTAATACCTGGAACTGTTTGGTTCTTTTCCAGACCCCTTTTATGTTCCAAGAGGCTATAGTAAAAGGATTAGCCATCTTTCCCAATTAAGCGACTAACCCGTTCAAGATTAACTTTGCCTTTGTAACCTGACCTCTCCATGCAAACCCAGGACCTGTGAAAATTTGTGCTCAATTCTAATATCCCACCCCCCTCCACAACCACCCTCCCTACAAATATTACACAAAACTTGTGTAGTATCCACCATCCCATGCCATTGCCCCCTCCATACCCCCTCACTATATGGATTACGCTATGCAGACTATCCTAAGCTTTCCTTTCCCATCTGTCCCACCATCACCCCGCCCCTAAACAGAACTAACATTCAGCCTGTATTGAACCCCAGTGCAGTTTGTACTACCAGCAGGAATATTGGTGGTTGAGTAACCTAAACAATTTGGAACACAACAATTAAGAGATCATAACCCAAACTATTGTCTAAACACCAGGTTTACAAACAGAGGAGAGAAATAAGCTTACCAGGAAGCACACTGCCCAAGGTTATACGTGGGGAAAAACAGAAAGGTACCAGAATTCTAGGTTGAAAAAAATATGAAAAACCCATATCCCCCAGAAATGTAGGCAATTGACCTTCCCCACAAACAGATTACACTCTGGATATACCAAATCGAATTCTATTTGTGAAGTCAGTAAAATTAAAAGCAAGGATTTGGCTCCCTCTTGTGGCGTCTTAATGTCAGAGCCAGTCTCTCTGCAGGGTCAGCACAAATGAGCATGAGTCGTGCACTCCTCGAGTTGTGGCAGTCCTTCCTGAAAATTGCAATACATGCACGTTACCACTACAACAAAAAACCCATCTGGGACTTACTTCAAACCCAGTGCCCCCTTTTGGTAACAAGTAGGGTTCACTCTAATTCCAATACAGTAATGCTAGCTCTCTTCAAATTGAGGCAGTCCATCCTGAACATTGCACTGTATGCGCGATACCAATTAAACTGAAAACCAACTAGGACTTACTTCAATCCCGGTACTACCTTTTGGCAATATGCAGGGTTCATCCAGCTTTTAAAACGATAACAGAAAGTCTCTTCATATGTAAGAGCCCACAAGAACAAGCTCTTCATTAATCAGGACCCAAAGACTTCTTCTTATCTTCAATCAGTAAAGAAACATCCTCCCCTTGAGCGCAATATACTGCCAGCATCCCTTCTGATCCTTTTGATCCATTCAGTGCGCAGGGAACAAATCCGGAAAGGCCTTCTGCAAGGCCACTTTTGCACTCTCCACCTCTTCAAAAGTCGACCAGGCTCCTGAAATAAGAACTTGCAACCATGCAGGATACCCCATTCAAAATTTCACTTCGGCAGCAATGAGCTTTGTAATGAGGGGGTGAAATAGAGTTCTTCATTGCCTTACAGTGGCTGGTAAATCCTGGGTAATGCGAATTCTTTTACCCTCCCATAGCACCTCTTGCATTTCCTTGATCTTCCCCAGAAAAAGCTGCTTTTCCTGAAAATTCAGAAATTTTAAAATTATGGGTCGGGAGTAAGCTCCGGGTGGAGGCATCAGCCTCAGGGCTGTGTGGGTCCTCTCTATGATGTAAACAGAGCTAAAAGGGGAAGGACCAGCCAATTTCTGAATTAATTTTTGTATGAAAAGAATGGTGCTCGTTCCTTCCTCCTTCTTCAGGATCCCTATTATAACCACATTATTTCTGTGACTCCTCCTCTCTATTTTCTGTTCTAATTTCTTTAATCTGTGATGATTATCCACCACTTCACTGTTGGTGCGCTTGGTTTTATTCTCCAGAGAAACAAGACGAGACTCGTTATCCGCCATTCTAGTAAAAAGATCCTCAAGTGCTGTAGCCATCTGTTTCACTTCACATACCACAGATCTGAGATCATCCCGGAACAGTCTGAGTTCTTGCAGGAATAACTAGAGGGTGAGAGGAGTCGCATCTGGGGTAGGAGTTGCAGAGGCCGCCCCCGTAATTTGCCTTGCACCACCTGCCGGTTGGGCCCTGGATCTTTTGCTGACTTTTTCCGGCGAAACTGGAGGGGTGTGTTTGGGCATGGCAAGACACATTTTGGCATCTATTTCCCCCAAATCGACTGCAGGGGAGGTCGCTGTACCTACCGATGTACTTAGGGAGTGCCGAACTGTAAAAGAAATACCGACAAAACCCGGAAAATAGAGCTAGGAGACAGGAGCAGAACCGGGAAGCAGCTACTCGGATCTCAGCATCACGTGATCTCAAGCTCTCTGTTTCTATAAAGCTATACTTCCTGATGTCACACATTTCAATGCATAAATATAAAGATTCATGAAAGTCCTTAAAAGTTCATGAAAATGATCCACTGAAGTTTTATGGACAAAGTCCATCAATATATTTTTGTGACCAGAAATAATCAGCTTTTATAATATTGGCAAAATCATCAGGCAACCCTATTTAGCCATGTTCTCACCAGATTCTTGCCCTATGTACATTTCAGAGACAGACCTGTTTAATCCATAAATATTTTATCACACAACTTAAGCAGTTAAGTATGACAACTGGATTCTTTTAACAAACTCTACATTTTTTAATTAATACTTTTTATTGTGCATTTTAGAACTAGTAACTTACCTTATAAGAACATAAGAAGATGCAAAAGTAGCCAACAGAAGAAGGCCTATTGGTCTATCAGATAGACCAGTAGACCTTCTTCTGTTGGCTACTAGTTATGAAAGGATGGGGAACAGTGGTTCTGTTTGAAAAGAACTACAGAAGAAAAGTAATTAGCCCACAGTACAATAGTTGCTGAGAAGGGGCTCCACAGTTTAAGCAGACAAGACAGATTCTATCTTGCCTGCTTAAACTGTGGAGCCCCTTCTCAGCAACTACTGTGGGCTAATTACTTTTCTTCTGTTGTTTTTTTCAAACAGCACCACTGTTCCCTGTCCTTTCATAAATAAAAAGCCTATTGCTATTTCTAATGGAAAAAGCTGAAACTCTTGTAAAACGTGGTGAAAATAAATGTTAATCTTTTTGGGTGCTCAAATAGTCAATTTTCTTGTAGAGCATGTATTTTCTACTTCTAAACTGAAAATGTTCTGATTTTGTGATGCTTTATAACTCTCATAGTTGGAAATAGTGCATTCTAATACACAAATATATTATGCAAATTCATTTGTCTTGGTTCATTATAGTTCTTTAAATGTTCAGCAGCTTAATGTACTTTGCATCAAAGAACAATTCATGAACTGAGTGTAAGAGCAGTTGATGAACTTCTTTAACCTATGCACACCAGTTTCCCATGTTTTCTTCTTCATGTTCTCCCAGTTTTCCTACTCATAATAGAAGAAATCCATCTAGAAATATAAAGTTTGGTTCCAGAAAAAAAATATATATCTTGCATTCACTGATCAAATTCCTCAAAGTCACCCCCCATTATCACTAGTAATAGTAGTGGCTTTGAAAAACAACATGAGGAAAGGGAGACATGTGGCAAGCCCATATCACATGTTAAACTTCATAATTCATGTTTTCATGGCACATAAATGATAACTAAAATAAATACATGATAATAAAAATTATGTATTACAGTAATTTATATTGCATCATAATATATAATATTATAATCTCACATATCGTATCGTATTGCGCTATATTACCGTCTCCTATATCATATCATACTTTATCTTCTCATACATCATATACTATATCAGATTATATTATCTCCTCATATATTATATTATAAATGGAATAATAGATAAATAAGTGTGTATTACAAGGCAATAAGACCAGCAATAGATTTTGGGGACTTGGAACCTCGAGAGTGAAACTCAAGAGGTTCCCGAAATCCACAAAACCTCGAGATGGTCTTACTGCGTTGAAATACTCACTTATCTATTGGTTATTTTTTGTAATATATGGATACAAGTCAAAATTCTGTGGCTTTTTTTTCCCTACTGCATGCTGTGAGACGGGCACGCCGGCCAACTGCCTCACTGAAGAAGTGGTCGCTCACCCACGCCCCTCCCTCCTCCATGTTAATATCTGCTTGTTTACATTTTGGTAGGCAGTCCTACCTTTTATTTTTTTTAGCCTTCGGCAAATTCAGGATAAACCAGATAACCAGTTGAATGTGTACAAAGAGAAAAAAACAAACAAAGGAATGAAGGGCATGAATTTGTCTCGATAAGCGAGCATAAACAGCTGCCATGTTTTTTTAAATTGTTTTCTGCTCTTCCACAGAGAAAAAGTTACCAATGAGAATGCACACCATCAGTTTGTGTGTGCAGGAAGGGACTTGGCACCATAGCAAATGGGCTTCTGTGGGAGGCAGACTTGTGCATGCGCTGTGGTATTTCTGTGATAATACTATTGTCCAGAGCTCTGAATGATAGTATTATGGGCTCTGAATGATACTATTATTACTCATGAATGATGATATTAGTACATTTTGAACTGTAGTATTATAAGGATTTTTTTGAATGGGTTAGGATTGTATTAAAATAACTTATCCATATCATATATTATATTATATTATATTATATTATATTATATTATATTATATTATATTATATTAAATTAAATTATGCTATATTATGTTATGTTGTATGATATGATATTATATAATATTATATTATTTGCTCATATATCATATCTGCTGACCTGTGTAACACCATCTGAAGTCACGTCAGTCTACAGTGGTTGATAAATATTAAATAATTTTGCAGCTGCCACCTCAGCACCTAATTCCTCTCAGGAAGTCGTCCCAGCCCCTACTACCACTACCAGTGTATTTTACCTAAAAAACAGAGCCACTGTAGTATGAAAGTCATTTACAGATGACACCACAACTCCACTGAAGTCACAGCTTCAATGCGTATAAATAAAGTTACATTTATACACAATAATAATGAATAATACATTACAAATTACAGCCTCTTTTGCCTGAACCAGCAAAACATTTTGAATATTTGATTAAAAGACAGTTTATGTATTTATTTATTTAATTTATTTTTGTATGTATGTATGTATTTAGCTTTTGTTGACCAGGTAAGCACACTAAATAAACATGTGTTTATTTTTAGGTGCAACAAGGGAGATTACAAGGATTATATAGACAGCAAGATTTAACATTTTAGACAGATTACAAATAATATATAGACAATACATGGTTCAACAGAGAGGTAGGCTTAAACAACATAGGCAAGATTACAAATGATATTACAAATAATATACAGACAATGCAGGGTTCAACAGTGTGGCATACAAAAAACAGCACATGATAAAGTAACTGATCAACAGTTACTTTAAATCACAGTCCTTGACTGCTGGGTGGTAATCTGGTTTTAGACAGTCCAATTCCTCTACTATGCAGTGCCATAGGTCTTGGATGATATTAACTTGGCTATGGTTGGGGCAAATTTATTGTTGCCATTTTTGTTGATCTATCCAGGGCCTTTGATATTGTTGATCATGGCTTGTTAATGAGCAGACTAAGTGTTCCTTGTTTTGAGTCTAGTGCTCTGGGATGGTTTTTTAATTATTTGCTGGGTCATTCTCAGATGGTTTCTTTGTCTGGTCAGGTCCTCTTTCTGTGATCAAAGGTGTTTCCTATATCAACAACTAAGGTGCCAGTTTGGGTGAAGCAAGATGCAGTACCATTTCTATGCTGATGAAACTAAGGATGAGTTTGAAGCAAAAAGGTGAATAGCCCATAGAAGCTCCTCAAATTACATATAGTAGGACATATTTTTATGTGAAAGCAAGAATCTATCCAATCTATTTTTAAACACAGTTTTATTTTGTTTGATAATAACTGATGTTGGCAGTCTATTCCAAGGGTTTATTATTCTCTGAGAAAAATAAAATGCCATTTTCTTCAATCTAAGTTTATTTCTTTTCAGCTGAAGTGGATGACTTCTAGTAGAAATAGCTACTTGTTTAAAATCAAGCCCATATTCTGAAGTTAGGAAGAGATCATTAATAATGTCCAAGGTAAATAGGAGGTCTCCCTTTAGCCGGCATTGTTCCAAGGACATTAAATTGAATTTGGAAAGTATTTCAACATAGGACAGATTCTTTATTGGATAGACCAATTTTATAATTCTTCTTAGAAGTCTCTCAAGTCTGTGTATGTCTTTCTGTATATTAGGGCACCATATCTGAGACACATAATCAAAATGAGGTCTAACATATGCACGATATAGAGGGAGCAGAATATTTGGATCTTTGGAGGTTATGTTGTGTTTAATAGCTCACCAAAGTTTTTTAGCTTTACTAATGGTACTAGTTATATGAAGATCAAAATGTAGTTCTGAATCAATGATAATGCCAAGATCTCGCTCACTGACCTTACTAGTTAATGTTTCATTATATAAGAAATACGAATTTCTAGGATTATGTTTCTCAAAGTGGAGGACACTACATTTGGATGTATTAAATTGAACACCACACTTGATGGACCAGGCCCCGAGGGCATCAATATCACTCTGTAGTACCTCAATTTCCTCAGGGTTACTGCAAACATTAGTATTTTACAGTCATCTGCATATTTGATGATTTGATGATTTTGATGATGATACCATGATTTATTTTTCTTTTCATTCATTAGACATCAACATTGTCTCTGCTCCAGAATAGTTTGCCCAGACTTCAATTCTTCTTTTGGAATTCTAAACTTTTCTTGAATGAACAGAAAACTAAAGCAATGGTGTCTGACTCTCCTGACAGATTATCATGTGCTTCCTTTGGCTGGGCCTATCTTTATCTACCGTTGATGGTGTTGCTCTAGATGTTGCCAACTCATACATACATCTTGGATACTAGCTGGACTCTTCTGCTTCAGATACTGCTCATACTGATCATTACTGTAGGTTAAGTCTATTGCTACAAAGGTTTTCTGTATCAGAACAGTCCACTTATCCCATTTGAGTTGTGCTCCAGACTTGTTCAATCCTTGATTTTCCCTTTTGTTATATTATAGGGACATAAGAGGTTGCCCTACTAAAGGGCAACCCAGGTTGTCAGTGGTCCCCTTGGGATTGACTGTAAGGGGGAGGTAGGGTGAGCAACTGGGGGGTGGGGTCAGGCCAGGTAAGGCCTGGGCAGACAAGAAGGGGGAGGGGGCAGGGAATAAGGTAGAATGGGAGGGCTGACGAGGTCAAAAAGGGGGCATGGCAGAGGCAGCAGGTGGGTGATTGACAGCCCACCTGATTGGGGGAAGAACAGGAAGGAAGGGGCCGAATCAGGGTAGAAAAGGTGCTGCAGAGAGAGAGAGGGCCCTCTCTACTGCAGCTTGGAACTTAATCCAATTTGTACACAGACTTTGGAAGAAAGGTAGGGTCTCAAAGAAAAAAGGTAAGGTGTGGTGAGGGAGACCTACTACCTGGGACATGAAGCAGGCCTACCTAGCCAAACAATTGGACAAGTTACTGTATTTGTTATGCTATTATATTGGGTGTTTCAAAAAAAAATATATATATATAAAAGAGAATTGTTATAGAGGTATATAAATGTTAATACTGTTTTGTTGTCCCATACAGTGTTGATATCTTATCCTGTATAGTATGGTTTATAGTAGTGCTGGTGGGTTGAAAGTTCCAGGCATGTAAGTATTATGACTGTTGAGCAGTACTAGGTAGTGTATTGCAGGCAGATGGTGGTTTGGGGCTTTGGGCTAAGGGAGATGCTGGGGGGGCTTGAGAGCTACAGGAAACCTCCACCCACATGGGAGTCAGTCAAGAAATGCTGGTTTGCTTGCAGTGCAGTGAGAGGGCACCTGGGTTTTGTGGTGTTCATTTCCTTTGCGGTGCTTCTGGAAGTGGGATTTTTAACAGGCAACACAGGGCAGGCGTGGCCACATTGTGCATGGCATTGGTGGTGGTAGTAGGCCACGGAGGTCAGGTCCCACATGGCAGCTGGGCCCTGTAGCTTGGTTTCAAGCAACCTGGAGTGGGCAATTAAAAAAAAAAAGTAAAAAAGAGAAACACTGGTTTCCGCCAGTGTTCATAGGCAACATCAACTGTTTGCCCATCCATCTCTTTTGCTGCTGTTTGGGATTGCAGTTAGCCCACGGCTGGTTGTGGCTGTGTTTGTTCTGGTGTATGGTGGGAGGGCAAGCTCTATAGGCTGGTGCCATGAGTTTGGGCCATGTGGCCAGGAATATGTGGGGAGGGAGCATTTCCTCCAGTCTGGCGGAGCAGCGGAAGGGGGCGGCCTCAGGAGAGACAGTTGGCCTGGTTCCAGGAGGCTCTGGAGGGGGCAGAGGAACAGACTGCAAAGTAAAAAAAAAAGAAGAAGAAATAATGATATGGGAAGAGTTTTTAGTAGGGGAGGAAAGGGTTCCTCCTTTCAGTTTCCAGGCATGAGATGCAGGTGCTGGCTGGCAATCAGAGGCTGGTTTTCTGGTGGTGTCACCAGGTCTATCATCTAAAGCTGAGATGGGGGCCTAGCAGCAGGGGAGCCGAGTGGCTGGCTCAGGCCACATGGTGCATTATGCATTTCAATGGGGGCCTGTTGTGGAGGGGTGACCTTATGGGGGTTTTGGGTAGTGCGCATCCTCAGAATGGGTCACGGAGGGGGAACAAGTGCAGGAGGATTCTGGGAAGATCACATGGGACCCACTATTTTTGGCCAGCGGCAGGGCACAAGCCTGGTTTTTGGGGGGTTAGGGATGGGCCTTGTAGGCACAGGGCAATACCATCTTCCCAGAAACCTCCAGGTTTGTTCTTGGCCAGGCAGTGACACTGGGCCAAAGTTGGCAGGGGTTGGAGTCCCTCGCACAAAAAAAATAAAAAATTAAAAATGTTTTTCAGTTTTTGGAGCCCCGGGCACCCAAGCAAAAGGGGGGGTCTTGGGACATTCCCTCTTGCAAGGCAAAGGTCACAAGCAGAGTTGGCTGCCAAAATTGGGCCAGGCTGAGTGGCCTAGCAACCCTGGAATTGTGTGCAAGGTAGTACCGAGGAGGGGACACTCACGGTGTCAGGCACAGAGCATGGGGGGTCTGCCACGCTGGGGGAGTTCCCCCCCAAAAAAAGAAAAACGGAGAAGGCATAAGGCCCTAGTAAAGGGGGCATGATGGGGTTTTGGAGGAGCAAGGGGGTACTGCAGCACTCTCATTGGCCAACTCCGGCACATGCTGAAGGAAGGTATGAGAGGCATGCCCAGAGGGGGTATTTTATTTGGGGCTCACAGAATGCTTTATGTGGTTTCAGGATGGTGTCCAAAAATGTGAGCAAGCAGAAGGCCAGTGAAGCATTAGCACACAGGGCCGCAGAGCTCATGGAGCAGGTCCAGACCATCCTAAAAGAGTCCAGAGTGGAGGAGGAGAAGTAGAAGAAGGCAGACAAAAGGAAGGAGAGACTCAACAAGAGGCTGACCAGGAGCAGCCCAGATGAGGGTGCCTTCCACTGACAGGTCACACTGGGCTTACCCTCACTGGTTGACTTCAACCAGTGGAGGAGTGGCTTCAGTATGGACCAGGAGTGAAGTAGCCTGAAGGGTTATCTGGCTGGTCTGATGGAGGACCGCAGGGAAAAGGGTGGGATGAAGTGGATAAAATATGGAAAGAGCTGCAGGATGAAAAGAAAGCTGGCAAAGGGATGGGAGTTCAGGGGCAGGTGGGGTGTGCAGCATGGGCAACAGTGGCTGGCCTCCACCAGTTACTCTGGGAGGATAGCTGCATGGACATGGGGTTACCCAGATCATGAAGTGGGAAAGATGCTGAGGGTGAGTTTTACACTGGGCTTTAATTTATATTACACCTGGCCTAGGAAGGCTATGGGGGCCAAGAATTTGGCATCCATCAATGGTAAGGAGGAAATATTAGAGAGAAAGATCAGGAAAGAACTGGAGGCAAGCCAAGTAGAGGGCCCTTTTCTGACCCCTCTGTTCAAGAATCTTAGGGCTTCCCCCTTGGGTTTAGTGCCAAAGAAGGCATCAGGGGAGTTCAGGCTTATACACCACCTGTCATACCCTGACGGTGAGTTGGTAAATGATGCCATAGCACCAGAGAGGAGCACAATGTCATATGTCACCCTGGACAAGGCGGTGGACCTTATAAAAGCCAGAAATGGGATATGGGTGGCTAAAAATGATATAGAATCAGCGTTTTGGCTGCTAGTGGTCAGGAAGGAATATTGGGATTTGCTGGGCTTTCAGTTCCAAGGGAAGTATTATTTTGATAAAGCCATGCTAATGGGGTGTTCAGTGGCATTCGCCAGTTTTGAAGATTTTAGCACTTGGTTGCAATGGGTCCTTACTGTGAGGCATAGGCAGGGAGCAGTTGTTCATTACCTGGATGACTTCCTTTTCATAGGAGAAGGCTGTGAGGGCATGCAGCAGATGCTAGCAGTTTTCTAGGAAGTATGTAAAGAAACTGGGGTTCCTTTGGCTGAGGATAAAATGATGGGACCAAGCAGGTGACTGGAGATTTTAGGGAGTGAGCTAGATTTGGATCACCAGTGCAACAGTTTGCAGGTGGGCAGACTGAGGGAGCTCATACAAGGGGTTAAAGGGCACAGGAGAGTGCAGCTCAGGAGGATACAGCAGTTGCTGGGACACATGAATTTTGCCAGTAGGGCAGTGGCACAAGGGAGGGTGTTCACCAGATGCCTACCTATAGCATCTGAGAAGGCCAAGCTACCACACCATTTGATGGATCTATCCAAGGGAGTGCAGGAGGATTTGTTAGCCTGGGAGCTCTTCCAGGAAGGTTAAAATGGGGCAACATTGTGGAGGGACCAGTGGGAAGAGGGAGCCAACCTGGAACTATTTACAGATGCAGCTGGGGGATTTGGCATAGGAGACTACTGCCAGGGAGAGTAGATATCAGAGGAGGGGCCAACCAGATGGGTGGAGCTGGGGCTGACAAAGGACATATTTTTTTTTTTAGGCATTTTCTATGTGGGTGGCTTTGGTGGTATGGGAGCACTGGTTCAGAAATAAGAAGGTGATCTTTAGGTGTGACAACATGGCAGTGGTGGCCATAATAAACCAACAATCAGGATGCACAGAGGCGATACTCCAAGTGGTGAGCATGTTAGTCTGGGAAGGTTTGAAGCTCAGCTTGTCCTTTAAGGCTAGGCATGCAGAGGACATGAGGAATGAAATAGCTGACAGTGTCTTACATTTCCAGTTGGGTAGGATCCATGCATTGGCTCCAGGGAAGCTGCCCAGAGATCACAAGTGCCTCTGCACCTTTGGGAGACTGGCTGGACCAAGCCCAGTTTCTTTTCTGGAATGTCTGGACTCCAAACATGCTGAGGGCCTATGAAGCAGCATGGAGGAGTTTCCAGGGGTTCAGGGAGAGGGCTGGTTTGGAGGTAAGTGGCCCAGTGACAGAAGCCCATGTGATGCAGTACATGGTGGACAGATGGGAAGCGGGCATGTCTGGGGCCACCATTGGTATCCACCTCACCAGTATTGGCATGGTTTGCCAAGCAAAAGGGTGGGGGCACCTGGCTGGGCACTGCTCATATGCAAAATGCAGCAAGAGTGGATCCGGCTGTAGAGTCAGAGGCTAGATGGATGCAGGCCAATAGGGAAGGACCTCCTGGAAAAGTTGGTGGCAGTTTTACCATGAGTCTGCTCCTTGGCCTGCAAGGCGTGCATGTTCGCAGCCATTTTCTGGGTGATGCACAAAGGGGCATTCTGGGTAGGGGAGGCGGTGGCACAAAGTAGAGGGGTAGGCTGGGTGGGCTGCAGAAAGGGAAGCTTGAATTGTCCCCTAATTCGGCCACGGTGTGGCTCAAATGTTCCAAAACAGATCAAGAGGGAAAGGGCTGTATGGTGGAGCTCAACAAGGAGCACATGAAAGGAGTGACAGTGGTAGCAGCTTTAGAAGACTAAGTAGCAGCCAGGCCATGGGGGGAACTTCTTTCAGCATGGCAGAGGGGACCTAGTAGCCACAACCCAGGTTATGGCAATGCTCAAAAAAGGGTTGGCTTTTCTAGGTGAAGATCCGAGGAGGTTTGCATCCCACTCTTTCAGAATATGGGCAGCCTTGGAGGTGGCCAGGTTGGGAGGATCCCCCATCGAGGTCCAACAGGTGGGTAGGTGGTCCTCCCAAGTGTACAAAAGATATTTTCGGAAATGACTGTTAACAGATGCAATGTTATGTTTTACAGGATGCAAGCAAAACAGGGTGGTATGGATTGTTGGCCATTCATTTATCCATTGGGTGGAACGATAGGCACTCACCATGGTGGGGGGCTGCCAGTTGGAACAGGATCCAGAGTGGAACACGACAGAATGGCGGGGTCGCAGGGGATTAAAATGGAAGCAGCTGCTACCACTACTAGAGGAGAGCAGCAGCAGCAGACCGGCACCTGCTCTACTTATCATACTTGTTGGGAGGAATGACTTGGGCTCCCTGCCCTGGGTGGGGTTGGTCAACATGATCTTGAGAGACTTTGAGATGACAACAACAAGGTGGCCAGGTGGGAAAATAGCATGGTCCATGATTGTCCAGTGCAGGAGCTAGAGGAGGGCTCAGAATGTGTTAGCAGTGGACAAGGCCAGAAAATGGGTAACTAGGAAGCTAGCAGAGTGGGTGAGGCAGTTGGGGGGACATATATAAAGCATGAGCTGATTACGCATGCTACACCAGGGTAGTAATGCCCCAACGGGGTGCACATGTCAGGCGTAGGTAATGTAGCATTCAACGGGGCACTCAGGGAGGCCATTGAAAAGTGGCAGGGCTTTGGTTGTATGTTTGCTAGTTTTTAATGGGGGGAAGCCCAGAGGCGGACAGGGGCCAGCCTATGGGCTAGTAGAAAAAAGAAAGGGGAGCCCAGCTGGATGGAGTACAGCAAGACGGGGGATGGCCCCCCCTTATGGGGTAGTCACCTCAAGGGGGGGACAGGGCTGGGGGGTCAGGTAGGACACCTGAGTCCAGAAAGAATATGAAGGAAGGAAGGGGCATCGGGTCCTTACACCCAGACCGAGAAGTACAAAATGGACATGGTTGTAAAATGATCGAATTGTAAATAAATAAATAAACACTTGGAGATAGTGAATGTAAATATATTGGGTGATGGTCTTGGTGTGATGTCATATATGGTTTGTGAGAATCTATCTAAATAAACTTTGAATGTTGAACCATTTACACATTGTGTGGGAGTGGCTGCTTTTAGGGGGGTCCAATGACAACTGTTACAATCTTGCCCTGAAGTCTGTGTAGTACTGTCTTGTCCATTTTCTCTGAGGTGCTTCAGATTTTATATATCATTGTGTAATGTTCAAACAGTTTGGTTGTGTGTCTGTGGCTGACATGTGATTGTTCCACAAGCATTTGTTTGGCCTACATGCTGTTCATGGTAAACTTACAGATTATTTGTTTTCTTTAATTTCCTTTAGGCAGAATATCTCCGATCTTCTTGTTGCTGGCTCAGTTGAGCTTACGGTTCCTTGTGTTAAATCTGTAAAGGGAGAAAAAGCTTCTAGCTGTCTTTGTCCAAGTTTATGAGAAACTCTCACTTGGCTATTTCTCAGTCCTCTATTGTTCTGTCTCCTTCTGTGTTCCACACTTGGTCTCTGAATTATCATCCTTTGGTTAAAACTTGTTGTCAAGTTATTACTTTATGTGTTGCATTTATTATTACATATAATTTATCTTGAGTAGTTTTATTGTGCTTTGTATTTAATGTGTTATACTGTGTATTGTAACTTTTCTGATAATGTATATCTTCATACCCTAGGTTCTATTGGATATGAGCTTTGGCTAAAATGTTATTTTTATTTTCATAAATAAAATTAATGAATGAATCATAGAAATAAACTGGTTCATTATTCTCCTCCCTCCATCATGAAGCATGTTTTTCTCATCATGCGTTACTGTGGCATGTGGCTGACACCATCTACTTCCCTGCCTGTACAGAGATGATACAATAGGGCTGGCAGCTATCACAATAGGAGCTGGTACTGTGCACCATGGGCATGGACAAATCCCTGTTTGCATTGAAACTTTATAGATAGCACTATTTATTGTCATCTTCATCACATGTTGTTTTTTTGAACATGACTCCAGCTGCCAGTGCCACCACGGTCTCCTATGTGATGTGGATATGGACAACTGCCAGTCTGCATTGAGGCAATATACTGTACCTGGTGCAGTTTATTACCATCTTCATGACGTGTCACTTGTTTGTTAGGAACACCATGACACCAGTTGCCACTGCAAGTGCCACCACAACCACCTGCATGCCATGGGTGTAGACAATTGCCTGTAAAACTTGAGGCACTGTAAATAGTGCTTTTCTTATCATATTCATGAATCATGACTCATCACATGCTCATTCAGCAGTAACGTTTCCTTGTCATATAATTAAAACAATACATTTAAAGAGCTACCAACACCTACAGGAGAGCATTAAGACTTATAACATTGAGGCACAGTTCAGCTTATATTTTACTTTAGTTCTGTAGTTCTTCTCCTTGTTATTCATTATTCAAGTCATATGCATGAAAAACAGAATCTTTGTTCTCTGAGCATTCATCAGCTCCTGTTGTTTATTCCCTACCTGTCCTCATAGTACTCTGCGTATAGCATTCCATTTATTCCCAAGGCAAGAGACTGTGACATCACAACAAAGAATTATGATTCCAAGTAAGGAATGAGCTGTACGTGCAGATGAGCACTAAGAAAAAGATCCTGCTTTTCTGCAATGTTCTCTGGTAGTACAGTATATAATGGAGATGAGAAATTAGTAGATAATATATGATATGCAAGTGGTATTGTGTCTAAATGATATGTTTTTCAAAGTTTTTCCAGCGGTGCCAGCAGCTTTTTAAGGTATTGAAAACAGTATATTACATTACTATCAGGCTTTACTCCAGCACATTTGTCATGCCACTGATGTCATGGGGTCATGCTCCACTGTGCTCCTCTGCTAGTGCTAGCAGAAGCACAAGAAGTAATGTTTTGGCACTCATTTGACAACTATTTGGGGAGTGATGCTGATTCTTCTTCGTTCATCATTACCTATTGTAGGAGACATTGTTTTTTGAAGACTCCCCCCAGCCCCCCCTCCATGCTGGCCACCTTCTGCTCTGAGGTCCCCACAACCACATCACCTGCCATCTCTTGGATTTAACTGGGGAACCCACCTATTCCTCCATTGCTTGCCCTATGTGGCAGGGCCAGAAGGGGAACCTCAATCCTCTCTGGATGCCTCACTCAGTTAGGTGAGTCATGTGCCTGGTAGGCAGTGTAGGGTGAGTGGGGAACCACGGGCAGCATCATGCTACTGCTGGGGATATTCCCTTCATTTTGTCCCCAGTCTTCAGATGCTCCACAGAGCTGATGGCTTGATGTGTGCATATTGAACATGCTGACTTCTTTCATTGGAGATTGTCCCCCTCACAATGCACTGCTCCTGGTAACATCACCGTGAATGGTCATGTAGTTGGTGGTGTTCTGGCGGAGCATGCTGCCATCCCTCCCAGGAGTAGGAGAGCGTCCTTTGGGATGCTCAGTCCTCCTCCCACTGGCCGACACCCACATGACCCAACTCCATTCCTGAACCTGGCTCACTGGCTTGGTAGCAGGTTAGGCATGGGTGCCTCAGCCCTCTGCACCACTAGGCCTGCTTTTTGAAGACCTTTGCATGAAGAACTAAAGTGCAAATACCACACTCCATAATATTTCACATTCTCTAAGTATGCCAGTCCCAAACTGTGTATTCAGGGGCTTGTGCTACAAATGCTTATTTTCCTCCTGCCACCATATGAACATGCTTTAAAAGAAATAGAATAAGCAACCCTTCCAGTGATCCTTCCCATGGTATACCCACTTGAATGCCACACACACCTTTATTTATGATTCTCTACAGGAACCAAATAACACATGTTATTATACTATTATACAACTATTTTTCTTGGTATGTAAATTAAAAATGAATAAGATTAAAATTGCATTACTAGTTCCTCTAAACACAAAGCATTCATTATCACAAATCATGTTGTCTTGTCGTGTAATCCTCAGTCCTGAGGAGGGCAACCAAAATGGTGCAGGGTCAACATCAGAAGCCCTACAAGGAGACACTTAAGGGCTTAACTATGTACACCTTGGAACAGAGGAGAGAGGGGATATGATAGGGACTTTTAAATATCTCATGGAGTAATTAACGTACAGGAGGGAAGTATTTTACAGAACAAATGGTGCTCAAGGACAAGGGGGCATGATAAGAAAAAGGAGGGGTTAGATTCTGGAGACATGTGAGAAAGTATTTATTCACAAAAAGAGTGGTGGATCCCTAGAAAAGTCTTCAGGTAGAGGCAGTGGAGGTGAAAACAGTGATGGGTGTGTTCAAGAATGCATGGGATAGGCTTAAGGGATTCTTAGGAAAAGGGAAAGGGGGTGAGTGAATGAATGGGTTAGAGAACAAGTAGGCTCTACCATGATATTATAGGCAGGAAAAATGGGCAGACTAGGTGGGCCAAGCAGTCCTTATCTGCTAACAAATTCTATGCCTCTATGCTTCTAGAAATTAAAAAAATATGTTTATATTATATTACTATCCTCATATTCCTATGCGTGCTCCCTGCTTGACCTCCCATCCCCATCGAGTTGTGGGCTCTGGGCTACTACCAGACTCTATCAGCGACCACCACATGACCTTTGTAGTGTGTAAAATACATAGGACTGAACACCTAGCAAAACTATTCTTACTAGAGCCTTCGCATCACTTGAACTGCAACTATTGATGCATGACCTCACACAAGCTGACTGGTCCACCCTTTCCACGGCAACCTCTGCTGACAAGGCCCTTGCCTATTTCACCACTAAGTTCTTACATATTTGGAATTCCCGAGCTCCGCTCCGCAAAACCAGGGTCCATGGTGGGCACTTTCTCTGGGTCACTCCTGAGCTTCTGGCCTGCCAACGAGCTTGTGACCTTGTGTGGTCATGGGCCAAAGTCTCCAACTGCCCTAGAGATCACCAACGATACCGTGAACTTCGGAATGGCTGCACTAAAGCAATTCACTTTGCCAAAGCCGAACACTTTAAGTCCAACTTCCCAGCGAATACTAACAAACAATCCAAATTCTGGAAGGTTGTCCACTCCCTCTTCTCACCATCCACAAACCCTCTGCCACCTGTCCTCAGGTACAACCACTCTGTCCTTTCAGAACCTATTGCCATTGCTGAATGCTTCAACTCCCACTTTGCCACCTGTGCCTCAACTCTGCTGAGCACCCTCCCAAGTCCCTCCCTTGCTCAGGTGGCCCCTTCTCACACCTCACACACTGACACACTATCCACTGGTCCTCCACCTGCCCCCAACTAGTCCACACAATCTCCCCCCCCCCCCTGCTTCTCTACCCCTCTCCCCTCACCATCCTCCTTCAATCACTCACACCCTCCAGTTCTCCTTCTCTCCTGTTTCTCCTGACACTGCCCTTCAAGCTCTCCTTGCACTAAACCCTACCAAAGGCTCCTTACCTAATGGCCTTGACCCTAGGCTCCTCTATCTCTCTGCTCCTGCCATAGCTTACCCACTCTCTCTTATACTGAACCTCTCCTTTGAGACTTCCACAGTTCCCTCAGTTTGGAAACATGCAGTAGTCCTCCCCCTCCCAAAGGATGGGAGACTCCTCCTCTCCCAGGAACTATTGGCCTACCTCTCTCCTGCCAACCTTAGCTAGACTACAAGAACACATAGCCCTCAACCAACTCTCCTCGTTCCTCACTGACTCCGCTTTTTTCACACCCTTCAAGTCTGGCTTCAGGAAATCCCACTCCACCACCACCACCACCTCCCTGTTGAGGCTAACACAGACCATCTCCTCAGGCTTTGACAAAGGGCACATTACCTTGGCAATCTTTGTCGATCAGACCAAAGCCTTTGACATTGTCTCACACCCCCTCCTCCTGCACAGCCTATCAGCTGCTGGACTCTCCCCTTCTGCCACAGGCTGGTTCAGTGCCTACCTATCTGGCAAGTCACAGTCAGTCAGAATAGCTGATGGTACCTCTTCCCCCTTGCCTATAACCACTGGAGATCCCCAGGGATCAGTGCTAGGCCTTATTCTGTTCTCCATCTTTTTAAATGACCTCCCCCAGGTTTGCTCTGAAGCCAGCATCCACATGTATGCTGATGACGCAGTGTTGTTTACCTCTGGCAAATCTATCTCTGATGTCACTACCAGACTCCAGTGTGACTTCACTAAAGTCCAACTCTGGTTTAGTTCTCATCAACTTTTTCTAAATGCCAAGAAGACAGTCTCCATGACCTTTGGCACAAGGCAGACTTGCAAGGCTAAGTCACCTCCCCACCTTTCACACCCTTGATGGGACTGTTCTTGAGGACTCCCCCGCATTCAGGTATCTCTGTGTCTGGCTGGATAGATACCTTGAGTTCTCTGTACATATCAATGCAGTTCTGAAAAAACTAAGGCCCAAGCTAAGGGCCCTATACAGAAATCACAGCTGCATCCCACTCGCTGCCAGGCGTGAGCTGGTACAGAAGATGATCATGCCTATTTTTGACTACTGCGACATAGTCTATGGTGCTGCCCCTCAGTTCTACCTATCCAGACTGGACTGTCTCTACAATTCCTTCTGTCATTTCACTTTTTATGCCCCTCACCTCACCCATCAATTGTGATCTCTACCGCTCCCTCAACTTCCTTCCCATCAACATTTGGCGTGTGCTACATGATGCTAAGTTCATCTCTAAATTCTGGCTTGGATCTCTCCCCTCCTACATCTTCTCCTCTCTTGGCACCACTTCCCCCTCCCTTTATTCCCTGAGATCCCATGCTGACACATGCAATGTCTCAGTCTCCAGCAGATCTACATCCTTTGGCCAAAAAGTCTTCTCTTACCACCTGCCTAAAATGTGGAATGCACTTCCTCCACAAATCTGCTACTCCTCCTCCCTATATTGTCTTACATCTGCTCTGCACAATTACCTAACACCTAGCTTCACCTGCTTCTGACCCCCTCCTTGTCCATCTGCCTCTCTCTCTCTCTCTCTGACTCTCTTTTCTCTCTCTACACCCCTTAACTCATTTGCACTTATCCTGCCCTATATTGCCAAACTCTTAAATATGTGTCATTGTTTACTTATGTTTACACCCTTGCAGCTACTGCATCACCTGTGAACCCCCTAGAATGTAATTGTATGCATTTGACCACCATGTATCCTATGCCTTTGACTCTGTATTGATATCGTATGTATGTATGTATTTATGAATTCTCCTTCTGTACGTCCCGCTCCCCTTTTCCCCCAGGACATACCGTGAGATGTGCATTGAGTTGCTCAGTGTATTTTTTCTAGTGAAACAATTCAATAAATAAATAAAAATGTATTATCTAATTTAAAAAACATTTGACATAAAAAATAATAAAAAATAATAATCATAAAATAAAAGTTAATTGTAAAATATATGGCACTGCAATGGAGAATATAACTGGCATGAGGCGAAAAAAGTCAGAGACAACAGGGCAGTATACACCTTGAGGTCAGCAATGAATAGTTGCTACCACTGTAGCACACACATTGGGTCACAGTGGTCATGGTATGTTTGCAGACTCTGTCAGATAACCACAAACAGTAATCCACAGCAGATGTATGCCAACAGAAACTTCTACAAGTAAGCTACAGTAATTCATATTCATTGCTGACCTCAAGGTTCCCACCACCCATTTGTAGTCTGTTTTGCCACATCATATGCCATTACCTCATTCACAGCCAACGTGGTTCAACTAAATTAGTGAAACCAAACTGAATTGTAAGGCCCTAAGTTAAAGTTAAACTGAACTTGGCTCTTACCCACTTCATCTGTAGATCAACACAGGAGAAGAAAGGGAGTGAGAGTGCTGCTAAAAGAACTTTGGTACAGGAACAGGAGAGCAAAAAAAGAGCCTTTAGGAGTTGTTTGAGAGAGAGAGAAAGAGAGAGGGAGGTATAAGGGTGAGAGTCAGAGCTGGGCAGAGAGTTTTTCCAGAGGGATGGGAGGCAGATAGACAAAGCAGTTAAACCAGTGGAGGCTGTGCAGCACAAGATGGAGAAGAATTGAGTCAACAGAGTGAAGCAAGTAAAAAAATGGGAAAACGGAAGGGAAGATTTGAAAGGTAGGGAGGGGTTGAGGAGAACCAGGATTTAGAGAAAGGAGAAGCAGTTAGAGAGACATCGGGGCACAAAAGGAAGTAGTGTTTGGTATGTGGCGGTGGGTATGGTGAAATGCATGCATTAGGTATTGAAACACATGCAGTATATCATATAATACAGAGTATGTCACATACACTGTAAAGTTGGATTGGTTGGCAGTCACATAAGTAATAGCCCCTCCCACCTATCGATCTGCCACTGTCTTCATTTCTTGCTGGCCTCAGCAAACTGTGACTACGGATGTGCAATATTCTTTTTTTTGACACTTTGTTTAGAAAAATATAAATCACAGTCTATAGTTAGCTTTAAGTGTTGTTTTTTTTTTTCTGGAACATGAGTGCTGAGCCTTTATTTTTTTGTGGTGTCTCATTAAATCTTTAGATGGAAGGACTGCAGGCTGGGTTGCTGAGGAGAGTAGCAGCCATAGCAGATGTATGGAAAAGCTCATTTTTTTCTACAACAGGTATACCACCATTGCCTGAATTGTAATTCCATACACTTTCCAGGCTAGCTTGTGTCCTTGTGTTGATATTGGTTCAGCTGTTCTGCTTTTTGTTTGACTTTCCCACACAGGTACAGAGGATAAGGATCCCTGTCAGTGGCTACCTCTGCTGTGCTGGGCAACTTAATACTGCGGAGAGGAGGAGACCCATACCAACAAGTGGACAAGCTGTAGAACCTGTGGGGGTTCCTATACCAGAGTAGAGCACCAGAGTAAGGACAGCAGTGAACAGATAGTGTTATACAGTAAGAGGAGCAAGGAGCAGAAGAGAGTGGAAAGTGGAGAAAGAGATCGGAGAGGAGAAAGGAAAGTAGATGAAAGAAAGAAAACTCTAACAGAACTTCCAAAAGACTCCCAGAACTTGCTCTGGGCAGTACATAGTCCCCGGTGCATTGCATAAAGCTGTGCAAATTTTGCAAACTCAAGGGGAGTCGTTTTATAATTTCTATCTTAGGTCTGATAGTATTAATCATTTAATTTTGTATTCTCCCTACAATTTTACAGATACTGTGTATGCTTCAGAAGGGTTGCTGCTATGTTTTATATAACTTTGCCCAGATTGAATACTGCAGTATAAAGCAGGTCCTTTGGTCTAAATACACAAATTGTGACAAATTGTGACAATTGTTTTAAATGGATTTTGTTTTACTGACCATTTTTGTTATTTTTTATTTTGCTTCAGTTTGTATCTGGTCATTTGAATAGGGAACTCAGAGTTTGGAGTCAGGATAGTTTAGAAGTTTGAAATTGGCAGAGTTTGAATCTGGGTCATGTGTTAAGGTTCTCCATAAAACTACACGTGTTGGCATTCTGGAACCACACAGAGGAGAAAAGAGAGCGGAGAATGTCAACCAGAGCAGCGCTCTGCATAATTTAGCTTCTAAATTCAATTATATCTTTAAATATGCACTTCATTTGGCTTTCCTGCCAGTTTTTAAAGCTCCCTGCAAGAGAGTGGTGGCAGTTTTTCTCTTTTCCAATGGCAGCTGCTATCACGCTGCCTTGAGGGCCGAGGTATAACAAAGGCAGACCTGAGTTTGCATGCTATTTACCATTGAAGCAGAATGTGAGTGCGCAGAATGTGATTGCTCAATTTCACATTACATATAAATAGCATTTGACAGAAAAAATGTATTGCTTTCTGATAAATTTCTGACATATTTTATTTTTGTAACGGTTAAGTGGAAAGGCTACCAATGGCCACCAATGGACAGCCCTGTTGTGTTGTGTCCTTTCAGTATTATAAAATAAACATTTATTTAGACCTGTAAAGGACTACTAAGGTGTAGTGTCCAGAAATTAAGTGTAAACTGAGAGTGTCTAAATAATCTAATTGGTGGGCCTTAATTTCTATAAGCCTTTAGTCTGGCTGTCCATAGTATTATTTAAAACCTTCTGATAGGAACTTTTATTTACAGTTTCCTTTCCCTTCTCCTTTATAGGGAAACTGCAGAAAGGGATCCTTTATATCAAACAAAGTACCGCTGGTCCGAATTTGGATACTGGAGCGATAGCTGGGCTTGGAAAAATTCATCTGGCTTAGCAGCGGTCTCAGAGAACTGGACTGACCATTGCGGACTTGTGGCAGAACTATTCTAAAGAGAAGAACTGAAGGTGAAGGCAAGAGACTTCAAGAAGGAGAAGAGGGTGCTTCAGTTTGATTATTGCAGGCTCCCCCACTCAAGTACTTTTTGTTGAGAGTGCTATCTCATAATTTAGGTTATAGAAAAAGCAACTGAAATCTGAGCTCTCAGACTTGAATATTTATGTGCTAAGTTCTGAAACTCTGAAACATATTTATATCAATATTTATATCTGCTAAATTGATCAATCCTAGCTACTGATTTCTGCAGAAAGATACAGGCTCTGATTTATAGCTTTATTACCTGATCAGTAATGGTTTTAGTATTTGATACTGTGTGCACACTGAAGAATTGCTATTTTTTGATATAATTAGTGGTATTTTAAGATTTTCTCATATATTTATCTCAGCTTAGGGCTATAGTGCAATTGCTTTGTTAGCACCATAATAATTAAAATAGAAACTAATTAATTTAGTGCTTGCTTTGCTGTAATTTGTTTTATTCAGCATGAACTGAAAAACAACTGTAGCTATATTTACTTATGTCTTAATTTCTAACCATATTTGCACTTTGTACTTACCCAAGGAAAAATTGCAATATATAGTCCAGTGGGATTAGTGCAATTAGTGCAATGATATACTAGTTCACATCTGGTTTTAGGCTGCTTAATGCATGAACAGCCTTTGTTAAAAGATCTGTAAGACTGTTGACTTACTATTATTTTAATCATCTCTAATCTATATTTAAATTTGTAATCTACATTTTATATTTTGCACATTGCTCTTTGTAATCTGGGTAGCTTATTATTTCATATTTACAACAAAATGGTGTGTACAAGAAGTGGAAAGAATAGCTCGTAATTTGAAGAACAGGTTATATCTGAGAGGTGTAGAAAAAGAATACGAGGTCTAAACAAAGGAAACTGATAGATAATAGAAATTTTGATATACAGAAAGATCAAGTGGCAATCCCTTTTTTTATTTATTTATTTATTTATTTTTGTGTCAGCTTCCTTGACTCCCTCCGCAGGGGCTCAGCTCCCACCCACACCACCTCCCCATGCCCAGGCTTGCCCCTGTGTGTGGCCACTGGATGAGTGCCCCTTCCCAAAGTCAGCAGTAACTTGCCAAGACTTAGCCCCTAGGGTTGGGCCTTGTGAGTGGGCCCCACCTGGCAGACATGGTAGACAGTGGAGTCAGCAGAGCAGAGCTTCTTGCTTCAGGGGCTGGCATTTTTGTAGGCTGTATCAGGAATGGGGATGTGCAATGATGGCCAGTGTCCACCCCACCCCCCACTGATATGGCGCCGGTACTGCCAGCATCCTCTAGGGTTCCGTAGCATGCCAGACACACAAGCCCCCCCACTTCCACCCCCCCAGATAAGGAGAGCAGTCCCTAGGATACTCAGTCCTTCTCCCATGGCTGGCCCTCCGACATCCCAAGTTTGTTCCCAAACTTGGGTCATCGATGTTGCAGACGGATGCCCTGCCTCTGTGCCGATGGGCTGGCAAGTGAAAATGCCTTTGATATAAGCTAAAATTAAATTTGATTTTGCTAATACAGCATCAAAAAGACTGCCTCTCAATTTTTTTCCAATTTATCCTCTACACCAGTTTTTAAACTTCAGGATGAGAGAAGGAAATATCTCCATGATGATAAAAATATTAGTAGGGAATTGAATTTACTGACTCCCCTCTGAAAAGGAGGAAAATGGTCAGGGAATATCTACAGGGATATTCCCATGTTTCTCACAGGATGGAATTTCTCTACATTTCTATGATTGGCATCCACAAAACATGTATAATATGTCAACATCTATTCTGGATATGACTAATTTGGAATCTGCAATAGCTGACTTTTCTTCATAAATATTTTCTCCTGAATAGTTACCCAACTGCATAAATTGAAACTAATGTAATACCAAAGGATTTATTTGGGCATCAAACCCTAAAAATGGGAGAACATTGTTGGATTAAAAGTATAGATTAGAACAGTGTTACTTCAGTCACCAGTGATCTTAGTTATACAATTGAGGGACTGAAAAAAATAGTTCCTGGATCCTTAACTAAACCAGGATATCCAGGAAAAACCTCTGGTAGGCCGGTACAGTTAATCCCCTCTGAGGACCTTCTAGATCCAAACCCTCCTAATATAAATTATAATAAGGACTATTTTACTAATGATGATAATTTTATATCTTCTTCCACTTTATCTAAGCAGATGCTGGAAATTATAAGTAATCCTTATTATGATATCTTGGTAGTTTTAGAAAACATTGGAGTATTAAAGGAAGAGTTAGCAAATTTAAGAGAAAATTTTATTTTACAGTCAGGCTGTTCTGAAACAATTAGGGCAAACTATTCAGAGAAATTTGAATTCCACTGATGTTCTAGAAGCATGGACAATGGTGAAGGAGTAAGCAAATAAAGCTATCCATGTGTCTTTGTCACCTCCTTTTTGATAAAAGTCAGTCTCTAAATCAGAAAACAAAGTTTGATTGCATTAAAAATCCAGTGACAAATAAAGGTTTAGGAAAATATAAGAAGCAATCTGCCAAGAGAAAGAAAAACTTAAGACAACAAGCAGAGAAAAATAAGAAAACTGACAATGTTATTGAGATAAGCTTAGCAGATAAGGAAGAAGTACTGAGAAAATAACTGAAGATAGAGAATTGCAGAATGATTATGATAATTTATGTTTAACAAATGTTTTTAATGGGGAAAGTACCTAAAGTGAGGGGAAATGACCAGAATTTAAATAATGATAATTTGGTTACACAGGTACTCTAGAGATGATTTTGGTCAAGAGGGAGGCTGAGACCCAGCCAGCGGAAGCTGAGGCCATTACAATGATGAATAAAATTCAAAATTTGGCTCAAAAGACAAAAGGGAATAAGAAATATGGAGAGAATGACATTAAAGACAGAGTACTGATTGATGTAGAAGTTCCTACTCTAACATCTTCCAGTCAGTACATACCTAGTAAGGGTAAATAGACCCAGGACTATGAATATATGTTACTATAATTACTGCTAAGTCCTCCTGTCTGTTGCCCACCCCCAACCCTTGAATCAGCACTGGAGAAAAGCTCCTGTTGCTCTGTGATTGTCTTGGCTGACAAAGGGAAGGAGCTGGAATACTTTAAAAATGATACTAGCAGAAAAGAAAACAGTGCATACTTGTAAATGGTCGGGCTATATGAGGTAGTCAGCCACCCTACCAAAAAAAAGCACCTGTACTCAGTTAACCTTTCTATAATTGGGGGGGGGGGTTACTGCATCTTCCTATTCCACAGTTGTATTCAAAAGTAGACTTTAAGCCAAGGTAACAGGACCAAAGAACTGTTGCTCCCATACCTCTACTGCATGTGAGTATGAGGTGACCTCTAAGGTTTCCTTCCATGTACAGTAGGTGTGAGTTACTGAATCAACACTGGGGTCACATACCTCATGAGGGAGAGCCATCACTGTTGCAGTGGTTCCTTTATGAGTGTGCGAAGATTCACATCATCAAGAGAGACTCTATCAGCAATGGCTAAGCCCCACTGTCTGATTCCCATCCTCAACTCCCAACATCATTATTAGGTGGATGTCTTCTATTATTCAGTGGTGGTCATGGTATTGCAGTAGGTAGAGAAGCTAACAATGGGGTATGAGTAAGGGACATTTAACATGCATTTGCCAATGCTGAATGTTGTCTTGCTGGCATTGGCATTGGTAGTGCTGGAGTTAGATGCATATTAGGAACGGCAGTGAAGTATTGAACTGACACAACCCCACCCCCACCCTGCAGAGACTGACAGGTATTGGGGTGTGCCTTTGGGTTGTCAGCCATAAGGTTCATGCCATTTCACCTCACCCTACCCTGCAGACACTGACAACTGTTGCATTGTGCCTTGGGGTCTTCGGACTTCACGCTCACCCATTCCATAAGGAAATACACTGAGATGGGTGCAGTATAGGGATTGGGGTGACCTTTGGTGCCGAAGAGTACAAGGCACACCTCTATGCCTGTCACTGGCTGCAGGGAGGGTGTGTGGGTGGAATCGCATGAGCATTACAGCCCACAATCCCAAGTCACACCCCTGACGTATTTCGGTGTCTACAGTGTGGGGTGTTACAGTTGGAAACCCTAATGCCCCAGGGGTTTGTTGATATTTTCACTCAAAATTTTCAACATGGCTTTTTGTGACCCCACCTCATGTACACTGGCACTATCAGTTTGTTAGCTGAATGGTGATTTTGCACAGCAACTGCACCATTTGGTGCCACAGGTGTGAAAACACATTTTGGGCAGGACATGTAAAATGACAGCTGTATTGTTCATGAGGAGGTGTAAAAAAATGGCAATGTTGAAAATCTGGAGTGAAAATATAAAAAATTGGCGAAGTCACGAGCTTGCGTAGAAACTGCACAACGCACACCAATAACACAATTATTTTGGAAATATTTTAACCAGATTTTCAATTTAGGCATTTTGGGACCTCTGCTCATGAACAGTGTCACTGTGATTTTGTTAATCTGTCCCAAACGTTGATTTCCCTCAGCGACCGTGCCATTCTGTGCCACATGTGTGAAAACACATTTTGCTCAGGGTGTGAAAAATGACAGCTATTCTGTTCATAAGGAAGTATGAAAAAATGTCAATGTTGAAAATCTTGAGAGAAAATATTAAAAATTGTCAAAGTTACGAGCGTGTGTGGAAACTGAGCAACACACACTTGTAACACTATCATTTTTTTTGAATTGTTTCACCAAATTGGCAACATAGACCTTTTGGTACCCCACCCCATGAACAGTGGCACTGTCATTTTGCTAAGCAGTCCTGAAAGGTGATTCTGTGCAGTGACCATGAACTGACCTTTCAGGACCCAATAACGAGATGACAGTGCATGTTCTAAGGGATCATACTAAGGAGTTATAGGAGCTAGGAGACTTGGAGGCCCATTAGTGCTCCTTATATTAATAATAGTTAATTTTAGCACCTGAGAGTATCAATTTTTCCAGTCTATGCTTACATACTAATTTCGAGTTGCTTGTAATTACCTCAATAGGGAGAGCATTCCAAGGATTGATAGTTCTTATGGTATAGAAATATTTCCATGCCATCAAGTAAAATTTTCTACTATATAACTCTAGAGGATGACTTCTGGTGTTATATATGTTGTTTTTAAATTTGAATCCTAATTCGATTAATAGGAATGGGTCCTGTATAATGTCATACATAAAGAGGAGCTCCCCCCTAAGACGTTGAGTGGTTAGTGACATAAGATTCAAAGATTTAACTCTAGGTTCATATAGGACATCATAAAAACCTGTAATGAGTTTAGTATATTTCCTATACCTTTTCTAATAGTAAAATGTCTGATTTCCTAAATGGGCACCATAATTGTGAAGCACAATCTAGGTGAGGATGGACATATGTTCTGTACAATGGCATCATCTCGTTACTGTCTCTGGATTTTATGTTTCTTTTAATTGACCAGATAACTCTGTTCACTTTTGGAATGGCCCCATTAATTTGAGAAGCCGGAAGAAAATCCTCAGATATATTGACCCCTAGATCTTTTTCATTGGATGTTGCAATTACTGTATTACAGTCTAATTTATATGTAAAACATGGGTTATTTGGGCCCAGGTGCATCACTTTGCACTAATTGGAGTTTAATTTCATCTCCCACTTAGTTACTCACTGTGTGATGGAATAAAGATCTTTCTGAATGGAAGCTGTTTGCTTGGGGTTAGAACAGGACCCTCTGATTTTAACATCATCTGCATATTTGGTGCTGGGAGCAAAAAACTTATTCATCAGATCTGCCATAAAAGCTTGGAACAGGCAAGGGCCTAACATGGAGCCTTGTGGAACCCCACTGGTAACCTTGCCGATATTGGAAAGCAGCCCAGTAATTAGAACCCTATGTGTCCTGTCTGTTAACCAATTGGAAATCCAGTTAACTATGTTCTGATTCATATTTATAGTATTTCAAGTTCAAGTTCAAGTTTATTGCAGGAAAGACTCCGTTGAGCAAGCTCATTCACAAGGAGGTCCTGAGGCACATACACATACAGTTCGCAATTAAATAGACAGGAGATATAAAATGTAGAACAACAAAGAAAAAATATATAATACAAGAGGTATACACAATAGAAGCCCTTATGCTATATATGCAGTACATTCCAGTTTTAACCTTGCCCTAAATTATGCAACACATTTCAGCTTAATAAGTAGAGGGCCAGTTGGTACCTAGGAAGTTGACTTGGCATTGGGGGCCTAGTAGCACCTACATATGTCTTTTAATTTAGAGATAGCTAGTGTTTTGTAGGAGTTAATTGATACGATGCTGGTTAGCTTCAGCATGGCTTGTAGTTGGTTCCAAGTGTTTGGGAGGGCATATGAGACAGCTCTTTGGCCAGCTCTGTTACTCGTCTTGGGAACATCTAGTAGGATAACATCAGATTTCCTTAGGGAGTAGGTGCTATGCGAGCTGTGTATGAGAGACATTAAATAGATAGGCAGTTTGTGGAGTAGTAATTTGAGGGTCCAAATGCCAGTATGCAGGAAGCATCTGGTGGCAAGAGAGGTCCACTCAACTGCTACATAAAGATCACAGTGGTGGGTACTGTACGCAGAGTCAGTAATGAAGTGAAGAGCACGGTGATAGAGTACGTCCAGTTTAGATAGGTTCAAGGTTGGGGAGGAGATAAAGATAATGTCTCCTTAGTCAAGTAAGGGAAGGAATGTTGCTTGGACAAGTCTTTTGCAGGTCACGAGAGAAAAGAAGGTCCTATTTCTAAAGAAGAAACCCAAGCATGCTTTAAGCCTCTTTGATAGATCCTCGATGTGGTCGTTGAAGGAAAGGTTGTTGTCTATCCACATGCCTAGATATTTAAATTTAGGTAGGACTTCCAAGGGTTCACCTAGGGAGGTAACTATGAAGTTTTTAGGTGGGGTAGGTAGGGCACCAGACAAGGCAAGTCTCGAGAAAATCATTGTCTTGGTTTTTTTGGCATTAACAGCAGCTTGGCATTGATAAGGTTGCTTTCTAACTGGATAAAGTCAGCTTGGAGTGCTTCCCTGACTTCAGTTAAGGACAAGCCTGATGCGTACAAAACTGTATCGTCCGCAAAGAAATGTATGCTAGAGTTCTTTATGTGGGAGTCAAGGTTGTTGATGTACAGGGAAAAAAGGATTGGTCCTAGGATGGAGCCTTAAAGGACTCCTCTGGCAACTGGAATTTCATTTTAGTACTAAGGCCAGTGGTGCATCGAGTCAAATGCCTTACTAAAATTGATAAAAATAACATCATATGGTGTTTTATTGATAAGCTGACAGCTAACCTCCTCGTAAAAACATAGTAGGTTTATTAGACAGCTACAATCTTTTTTAAACCTCTGCTGGGCACTATCAAATTTGTCAAGAGCTGGGAAAATTAAGTCCTTTATTATACTTTCTAATACTTTGCATAAGGGGGATGTTAGGTTTATAGGTCTATAATTTTCCCAGTTATTCCTCTGCCCCTTTTATGTATGGGTATGACATATGCTATTTTCCATGAATCAGGGATGCACTCTCCTTGTATATGACTTAATCCTTGTATATATACATACATGTATAGAATCTTTATGTTGAACTGTATTTCTGCCTGTAACTATGACTGTATATGTATAACTGCCTATGTTTCTTGACGAGGAGCCTTTGTAAATGAGTCTTTGACTCAAAGGTTTGCAATTCTGATTCTATTAGATAAATAAATACAAAAATAAATAAATAATTTAAGTTAATAATTTAAAAAAAAAATATCTTAAGGGGATGAACCAGACAGTCAGCGAGCAGATATAAGATATGGCCAGATATTTGATCAGGTGAAGCACTAGTTTTACCCTTAAGAGAGGATAATTTTTTGAAAATGTGCTCATCATATATAATAACGGGTTCCTCAATACAGCTTGTTTTTTTAACTATGTTCCGTGAAGACTGGAATATTTCACAAACTTTTGTGTTAAAAATGTTGGCCATATCATAGGGTTCGTGAATTGTATTATTGTTAATCTGTAAAGGGCCTATCTGGCATATGTTTTTTTTAAGTGCATTAATATATGAAAAAAGGACTTACTGTTGGTCGTATTAGCTTCAGAAGCTAATTTTTGTTCCCATTTTGTTTTTGCCCTACGAATACTTTTTTTTACACTTTTTTTGACTATCTAAGAAGGCAGTCCAGTTAGTTTGTGTTTGAGATTGAAGATAAGTTGAATGTTTGTTATTTTTTTGTTTTATGAATTTCCTTACAGATTTAAGCATCCATTTAGGATAATGTTTTTGTTCATATTTTTAGTTTTGAGAGGGATATAAGTATTTCTTAGATTACATAAGGTGTTATAAAATTTATCCTAACTATCTTTAATTGGTAAAGATGAGAATATTTGATCCCAGTCAAGGTCATTCATTTTCAGTTTGATACTAGGAATGTCTGCTTTCTCATACATATATATTTTTGTTGCACTATCAACGAACGTGAATGTGTTTTTCAGAGTGAATTTGATGGCATAGTGGTCACTGTTGCCAATAGGTGATTGGATCAGGATATATTTTACCTCCATATTTCTGTTATGAATAACAAGATCCAGAATACTGTCCCCACTTGTTTGTTGGTTAATTCTTTGAGTGAGGTTACACTGCTGGCATATATTGATTACTTTTTTGCCTGACACAGATGAAGCCATCTGGTCCTTCCAAGCTATATCACTGAGATTAAAGTCACCCATAAGTATAATGTTACCTAATGTACAGGCCATTTCAATTTTCTGAATTATTGCATCTAGGGGCTCAGATGTAGTGTTAGGGAGATGGTAACAAATCCCCAGGATAGCACATTTTGTCTTGTTTAGGACAAATTTAGTCCAGATAGTTTCTGTGGGGCTGTTAGAGGGTTTAATCTTATCTGAGATATTTAATATCTTCAGGGTATCTCTTATAAAAATTGCCATGCCCCCATCTCTTCTATCTGCTCTATTTAGAGTATAGGGGTTGTACCCCGGTAGGTGGTTGTTCCAGCTGCATTTATCATCTCCACATGTTTTGATTACTGCAACAATGTCAATGTTGTCAGAGACTAGTCTTAATTTAAGTTCATCTATTTTGTTAAGTAAGCTCCTGGCACTGAAGTACAAGAAATACAGATTGTTCCCATGACATTTGTTATGCCCGCTGTTTCCTCTGTTCAGCGAGGGAGAATTAGCCTGCCTCTCCCCCAATTCTATCAGTTTAAATGTTTATTTATATAGCTTAGGATATGCTTGCCCAACAAAGAGCTGCCTCAATGGCTCAAGTAGAGTCTGTCACCACAGAAGAGTTCATTCCTGCTCGAGAACTCTTCCCAGTGAGTGATACATACATGTTTTTCTCTTAGGCACCACTTCCGGAGCCACCTGTAATTTTTGATTTTTTGGTTTATCTCTTTTGATGCTCGTGGAATGGCAGAATTTCAGAGAAACCAATCTCACATCCATGTTCTACTAGTCTATTAGATAATGCCAGTAGATCTTTTTTTATTTCAAGTAGGTCATCATGCATGATGTTATTTGTACCCACATGCAGTATCACAAGGGGATCTGCTCCACAGTTGTTTAAGATATTGTTCACCATTGAGGTAATATCAGCTATTTTAGCTCCCCAGGAACTTGAGCAGGTATAATTCACTTTGTCATGCTCACATATATCTCTGTCCAGATGTTTAATAATCAAATCCCCAAGTACATATACCTGTCTTTGATCTACAGTAGGTGGCAAAGGACATGGGGTAGTGCCCATGGGAAAAGTGGGGATATTAGTAAGGAAGAGCATGTACTCGATAGATTAGAGCTACTGGATAATATCAGGGACTCGGTGAGTAAAGACACTGAGGGGAAGGGGGGGCAAATATCTGCCTGGTTGACCTTATCTGTATGGCTAGAGGTGACACACAATTTTTGTCCAAGTTCATTTGAATGGCCACTTGCAATGTTGCCTAAGGTAACATTTCCAATAGTGTTGTGTGGTTCTACCGGGGGTAAATCTGTTACGAGTATCAAGGGAAAATACAATGGCTTTGAGCCTCTTTTTGAAGGCTTTCTTACTCTATATTTCATACCATTGGTCATCTGGATTATCATTGAAATCTTCGTCCCTTGGACATTTTCTTTGACTAGTGGTAGAGTCATTTCCCTCAGTGCTGTCATGGTTTACCATGAGGTCTGTCAAATTGCCTATATGGTGGGTGATATGTGGCAAATTATCTGGCAGAGAATTAGCACTGGTAGTTTTGCTGCCTAACGCTAAAAATCGAGCAGACATTTGTTCCTGACTTTGTTCTAATACCATTAGTCTGGAACTAAACATGGGAATTTCCTGATGCAAAGAGGCATTATCTGTCCATTAAGTACAAACATAGCTGTGTTGATCTGTGAGTCCTGACACAAAAGCATATGTTTGACATTCACTGCATTTTATATCGACTTCACCATCTAATGTCATGATAGTTTCAGCCATACTTGACGAGTATTAAGTCTCTATCCAGAACCAGATACAAAGTACTATTTATAGTTCAGAGGTTTTATGGTGGATAATGTACCCCCCGATAAACTACCTTTTTGGTGAACTATATGCTGGGATCATAAGCATGCCTTTACTTTTCTTGGCAAATATACTTCTGTCTTACCTATGGTGAAGTCTAACAATCCAGTCAGACAGTATTGTTTTTGGCATGCAGACCACGTCTTAGCATGCTGCCCCATGCACGCTCGCGCCACTCGCTAGTGCGAGCCTTTTAACCCTGCTGAATCTGGAAGCTCCATAGACTTCAACTTCCAGTTTTGGTGTGATCACAATTGTTTAAAATAAAGTGTTAAAAGACACTTTTGGTACATATAGCTCCAAATGGAGTTGTAGTTAGCTGCAGCAAAATCCCTAACACCATACATTGCCCTTGATTGTATTAGGGTACACTAAAAGTGCCCACGGAGACCTCCACAATCCCAGCACACTCTGCAGAACTACCACAGGGTGACTGCTCCCAGGGAAGGTCTCACAGGTATGACAGTGTGGGACTCAGCAGAAAATCAACAGTTCACTATAAAAATGTTTCATAAAATACAGACCACCTCTCACCAGAGGTACGCTTACTCCAACTCAAATGTGCTCATGAGATGGGGTCCCAAGAACCCCATGTTGAAAATTTGGAGCCAAAATTAAAAAAAAAATGGCTGAGATATCCACCTAAGTTGAACACCCCCCCCCCAGCATTTATGCAAATTATACAGCTTACCGGCATTTCTTCATTTTGCAGTTCAGCTTTGAAGAGTTCAGACCTGTTCCGCTCCATTGAAAATCACAGCACTGGATCTCCAGATGTAAGTATGGGGTGGGGGTGTGTGGGAAGGTGTGGTGTACAGATGGTGGTGGGGTGGGGAGGGGGGCGCTGTGGACAACGGACCATTTTCTTTTTTTCAGGTACAAATAAAAAAACAGACACTGCACTGTGGGATATTTTTCTTTCTTTACAGGTGAAATAAAACAAACAGGCACACTGTGGTGGGCTCCCAGTGTGCTCCATGACTTTCGGGGGTGATGTTGGCCACATGTTGGAGTGGGGGAGGAGCTTACCTGTACGGTTGGCTTTCTGTGAGTGAACGCACACTGGGGTAGGCTCCCCGTGTGCCACAAAATGTGAGGGGGTGGCGGACATGCAGACACAGGGATTGCATCCTCAATGTAGGCCTCCTTTCAGGATTGTGTGGCAGTGTCAGCTGCCACCATGTTTATTAAGATGTTTCACCAGGAAACGCATGTACAGAGGCGTGTCATCTGTGCTACTGCATGACAGGCTTGTCTCTGATTGCAGCACCATATTTCTCTCAAGTTGGTGGCACTTTGCATAATTCAAGTGTCAGTGGTAGCATGATGGCTAATTGGAGAATGAGGGATGCACCTACTAAAGCATGCCCTGCATTCGCCAGAACACTAACACACCTCTGAAAGTGCTACTACCCCAATATGTTATTTGCGTCTGCACGCAAGCCAACATAAAAATGATAGCAGCACCAAGGAACAGTACATACATGTACAGAACACAGAGTTACAGGAGATAATTAATTCCAGCCTACAGACAGAGCCTCTGCATTTAATGAACCCATCCCTAACTGATTAGTTAGTTCTTCCCTGAGAAGCATAAAATTGACAAACCAAGGCTAAACACAGTACAGCATTTAAGGTTCATATAATCATAGAGGGACTATCAGGTGTGATTGTCCCTGACAAGCAGAGATCAAAAGAATTTTATCAATAGATTGAGCACTTGGCTATGAGTTGGGAAGACAGCAGCAGTCTGGGCTGAGGTTTTGGTGGTCCCAGTTTTTTTTCTACAACTGATGCCCAGATGGGTTTCAAATATATGTCATCATCTTCTGGGGGAGTTAAATACACCAGCTCTAAAAGGTCCATATTTTCAGGCTGTCCAAGCATTTCCCCATAAGCAGTACCTTCTTTGTATTCCTCCAGTTTTCATGCCAGTTTAGGGAGGGTCCACTTCCCAAGAGAGTGTGCCCGAACCTGGGGATGAGTGCCGGGATCCTCTGCTTCTGCTGAGGCATCTTGTAGGAGTTGAGGAAGGGTTATTAGACTGTGCTTTGATCCACTGCCTGACTCACTTGTTTTTCAGTGTTTGCCACATTTCCAATGGCTATACTGGGGCAGGGGCTTATCCTTGTGGTGCTTTCTGCTGTGGGTGAGGTTGTTGGCAAAGGGATTCTCTATTATTTACAGTCTGCTGTTCAGCCCCTGCATTCTTTCATGGTTTCATGGTGTTGGGCATGCTACCTTTTCTCTGACCAAGATTCCTGAGAAATTGCTAGGCATCTTATGGCATATCAAAGTGATGTCACCTATCCCGCCATAGGACATTTAGGGTTGATGGATACTGTATGTTGTATGGTAGTCTTTGTTGTGCTTTTTTAAATTGCTGTATATTGGTTCTGTTTCTCTGCTAGCTCTCTACAGAAATATTGGACAATGTGGATAGTGTGGCTGTTCCACTGTAAGGTCCCTTGTCCCTGGCTAGCTTGAGAATTTGATTTGCTCCTTCATGTTGTATCTGAGGAAGTGTGCCAGGATTTGGAAAGGAGGGGCCCCTCATCCCAGTCTGGGAGCCAGAGACTTATGTGGTCACTCCACTTCCCAAGTCTGGTCCCAATAAAAATCCAGGGTCTTTGGAATGAGGGTTTATAGAACTATACACATAACCTTCAGCTCAGCTCCTTCAGGGACATTAATAATGCAGACATTATTGTGCTGGCCTCTATTCTTTAGGACATCTGTTGTTGCCCACAGAAATGTAACCTGCTGCTCAAAGTACTGCACCTGCTCTCTATGATCTGCCATTCGGATTCTATCATTATGGAGTACAGCTTTATGTCTGCTATTCTTATTTTGGCTGCTTCTATCCATTCTTCTATTTTTTTCGGTTTCTGATGTCTGGCATGTCTATCATGAGTGCCTGCAGCATACGCTCAATGTCTGGGAGGTCAGTCAGACCTACCACAGCTTGTGGCTCTGAGGTTGCCATTTCACTTGCAGCTGACTGGAGTTTGAGCAGAATAGCTGCTCGATGATTTCTTCTTCCAAACTCACCTCGTTTCTTCAAGAAGAGTCTCATTCAAGAGCGCATGTCTACCTGTAATTAATGCCGGGGAGTACCAATGGCAATCTATTACTAAAACCAACAGATAATTTTTCATTATCAAGCCTCTGTGCAGAGCATTAAGTGGCCATCTTGGTCAGAGGTCACATATGTGCCCCAACCAGTGAAGTATCTTGATGGCAGTCTGCTGTGCTGCAGTGGTGCTGATCCTTGTTCACGAATGACCTTACATCACAGACAGCCTGGGACAACAGAAAGAAGACACATTTTGGAGGTCATGATTTTACTCTTAGATTAAATTAGATCTTTCTTTTCTGGCACCCACATTTTCAGTGTCAGCCAAGATGTCAGACTGTATCACACTAACAATAACAAAAATTACATGACACAAAATGATAAAATGACAAATTACAATAAAGTAACTTTAAACAGGTGATGCCTAATTAGCCCAAAAGGGTTGCAGGCAAACCTTAAAGGCTTCTATTGAGGACAGTGTTATTTAGGAGGAAGGGACACTATGGCATACTGTAAACTTATTTATTATTTTATTTATTTTTTATTTTATTTATTGAGTAAGATCGGAATTACAATCCTTTGAGTCATAGACTCTTTTGCAAAGGCTCCATGTCAGGTTACAGTGGGGTGGAGGGTAGACAAATACAGTAAAGACGTACAAGAACAGGCAGTATTTACAGTTTCATTACTTAGGGCTGCCATGTTCAGCTATGGCGCAAAATCGTGCTATCTAAACAACAAACAGCTCCCAATTTACTAATCAAAGGAGTCTGTCAGGTATTAATGGCATCAGGAGGTTATGTGAGGTCCAGTTCATGAGGGGCGTTATGCTGCAGGTCAGTCATAAAACCTTTAACCTTATTTTTGGTCTGTCTGGCAGTCAGTGTGCATCTTGCAAAATATAGAAGATACTGTCCCTCAATTCAGCATGATTGAAGTCTCTAGCAGCTACATTCTGGTCTCAGATAAACTTCCTCCTCTAGGAGCCACACAAACCTAACATAACTGGTATCATAATTGGTGATCATTCCATCATTGAGCTACATGAGATCATGAATGCCTTCAACCAGTCATTTACAGATCTACAAAAGTACAGTCCTCCCCTTCAGTCTTACTGTTCTGGCTCAACACATGCAGCTTCTAATGGTGGTCCCCCAGAATTTAATCTCAGACTAGTATACTACAAAGATGTTGTGCATCTACTGTCCAATAAAAACCTAAGGCATTAACAGGATTTGATGACTCTGAAACAAGACTGCTCAAAATAAGCTGTCCCTGTCATTGTGTCTCCATTACAATAATTCTGCAGTACTTCCTGCATGCATGACACAGTGCCAAATAGAAAATGGCCTTTGTTACCTCATCCATAAAAGTGGTCTAAAGAACCAGGCTGAGAACTATAGACTCATCTCCATCTTCAGTACTCTGGGAAGGATAAAGGAAAACCTAGTTCCTGCCAAAGTGACTGTATACATCAAAAGTTGTGAGCTCCCACCAGAGGCAGAATTTGGGGTAGTTTCTGAATGAGGACTGCTAATTGCTGAGTTGAGATTTTGTGATGGCAGACAAGGTGCAAAGCTGACAATTTACTGGGAATCAGAACCCGGCTCCTTTGCAAAGATATGCATATTTTTAAATTTCTACAGGTACGCCATCATTGCCATATTATATTTACACTTTAAAGCACTTTTTTTATAATTAATTTTTTTATTGAGTTTTCCCAAATAATTAAAATACAAACTTGTCTTATACATGTCACCTCAAAACCTAGCTTGAACACAGTCTGATCCTTGCATTAAATAAGAGTCTCTGAGAACAATGCAACTTAGATAACAGACCAAGTGATACCAGAATAAACACCAATATTTATAATTGCATGCCACATTTTTAGTATCTTACACAGCCATAGGAAGGTGAAGCTGAGTATCAACTATTTAGAATAATAAGTGCCGTAACTGTAAATAGCTTCAGTGTTGAGACGCAGGGAGAGACATCTCCTGCTGGAGTTCAGAAAATAATTTCATATATTTAGAGTCTGTAGAAAACAAATCTCCAACCCTGTTCAGGCTGCCCTTGGACCAGGTAGACAAAGGGAGTGGCTGGCCTCAGATTTTCAAAAGAGCAATGCACTATAGAAACCATTGCCATATTGGCACATCCCAGACTGGCCCTCAAATAGTTTTTATGGCAGTCCAGATGTGGACTGCATCCTCCTGGGTAGGACCACAGGACAATTGTTGGGACAGATCCCATAACACTGCCTCCTGGGGAGAACCACCCACTAAGTTGCGATCTTGGTCCAAGCAGCGAATGGAGGATCTGCTAGCTTCTGAATGAAGTCACATCAAAATACACCTAAGCCCAGCTGCTAAATAATTCCATTTGAACCACAGTGTCCCAAAACCTCCTTTAGTTTCAGAGACAATCAGATACAGAGCAGATAAACAAGCCTTCCTGCCCTCCCACAAAACATTAGACACCATGGATGGCAACTTAAGAAGTAAGTAATGTATTATACAAAGAACCTTTGGGCATGTCATCATCTGCATTGCCTGAAGTTTTCCCCATAAAGATAGTCGAATATGGGTCAGTCTAGCAATATGATCCTTTAACTTCTAAAGCAAGGAGTTAAAATTCAGAGCTGGCCATTACTTACAATCTGAAGATATACAGTATAAATGCCCAAAAACCTAATAGGATGAGTTGCCCATCGAAACCCTACATCTGAAATATGTTGGCTACTACATTTTACATTAAGGGGAAGGAACTCAGTTTTGTTCCAATTATTAGTAAGCCTGGAAAGGGATGAGAATTTATCCAAAATTTGGATCAGGGCAGGGATCGAGACTGCTGAGTTTTTCACTGTCAATAGAATGCCATCTGCAAACAATATAGTCTTGTACTGCTGCTCTCCACTTTTTTTTTAAACTTAAAAGCACTTTTGAAAATTTGAGAGCATTTGTACCTCACAGAGAGTCTCCTTTGCTTTTGATTTTCCCTCAAGGTGAAACAGAGTCCATTAACTGTAGACAGGGATGAGCGGTGAAGTCAGAGGAGTTCCTGGTTTGGCTCTGTCCTGCTCTGAGATCTTTCCTAGTGGTGGCATCAAGGTTTCTGGCACTATCTGAGATTTTTGGATGGCTAGAAGACTAAACCAGTGTTTGAACTGCAGCAGGCTTTTTTTGAACTCACATGGAGCTCATTTGGAGCTTGCCTGTGCAGAGCTTATGCAAACCTGAGTGGAGTGGATTCACGTACTGACAAGGGCTCTTTGTAGGGGCGTAGCCAGGATTTGGTGATGGGGCAAATATTTCTAGCAGATCCAGGGGCATGCTTCTCTGGACAATATAGAAAATTTAGGAGTTAAATGGTGCAGATTTGTGCAATTTTAAGCAATAACTATTGAGTTACAAAATGCATAAAACTTCAAGTTGTCAGTCTCATCCCTCCCCAGTCCCAGGTCTATGAGTTGAACTCAGTTTTTCTTTTCTCCCTTTTTAAATATCCATCTTTCTCTTCTGTAAATCTCTTTGCATTCTGTTACCATCCCTACACCACTGTCGCTGTTTTTCCAGGTGTTCCTTCTAATATTTTTTTGTTTATTATCACTGGCCCCATTTTAAGTTCTGTTTTCAGCTATCGCCTTATGTTCCACTTCACCCATGGCAGATATTTCCCCTTTAATTGTCAACTTTCTAGGGTTTCTCTTTAAATTAGTAACCCTCTTTTTCTCCTCTACAGTACATGCATAATCCCCTTTTCTGCAAACAAATAATGGTTGGCAGTTTATATATTTTTAAATATTTTAATACTGTTTGTGTCTGGTTCACACATTAAAGGAGACAGGAAATTATATTTTTATATATTGTTAACTGCCTTTACATCTTCCTTTCCATGCCAGTTATGTATTCTGATATACTTTGGTGACTTTATGATAAATAAATAATATAGCTTTGGGGTACCTTCAGATCTACATTGAGTTCCACTCTCCTCACAAACCACTGCTCTTGATTTTCATATTTCTAAGATATTCTATGATATAGGAAACTCCCATTCCATGCTATTCATCTGAATGGCCTAAAATGGGTGTTTCTGATGTCACAGAATGTTCAGGCAGTATGAAAACAGAGAGCAGCAACTGCTGATCACAGAGGGGTTCAGAGCAGTTACATAGGCAACAAAATTAGATTATTAATTCACCAAAAACTCTCAAAACATATCAGAATAGTGGGTAACCAACAACTAGACGGCATCTTGAGGTCTATAAACTGTTTCCTATCACCTTTAAACAGTACTGCAGTTAACATATTTAAAAATATATAAACTGCCTGACTAGTATATTTGTGTGCAGAAGATACACAACTTTTACCAAATATGAGATTAAAATTACCAAACTACTACAGATGCAGCCGGTAGATTGAATTATTTGACAAACTGGGTGTCATCAGAGTGTAATAGTGAAATGTAAAATGAAAACATTACAACTTTACCCCACAAACACAGTTATTTTACATCCTAGTTCTCTTGTTTCTTTATCAGTTTGTCTGTAATCTGGTTGAATTTTTTCAAAGTCTGTGAACTGTCTGGCACAAAATAAGGAGTCCCAGCTTCAAAAAGCAACTAGTAGTATGAAAATAAATGGAAAGAAAAATCCCTTCAGATGCTGGATAGAAAACAATTACTGGATCCCTTGCTTTGTTACTCAGTTTCTCATCTTATTGCTGCCATCACATTTACAAGCAACTTCCACCTTGGATGTTTCCTTGCAAACCTTTCAATCACTTCATTCAGTGTCCAGTTCAGCTCCATAATGAATGTTTATTAGGACAAGGTGTGACTTTCTGTCATTACCAATGTGACTGAAATTATAAAACTACTGCAGATGCAGCTCGTAGACTGAATTACTTGACAACTTTGGTATCATCAGAGTGTAATAATAAAATGTAAACTGCAAACATTACAACTTTACCCCACAGACACACATAGTAATTTCCCTAGTTCTCTTGTTTCTGTATCAGATTATATGTAATCTGGTTGAATTTTTTTCAAAGTCTGTGAACTGACACAAAAGAAGGAGTCACAGCTTCGAAATAGCAAGTGGTAGTATGAAAATAAATAGAAAGGTCCTTTAAGATGCTGGGTGGGAAGAAATTCTGGACCCCAGGCTCTCATCTTGTTGCTGCCATCACATTTACAAGTAATATCTGCCTTGGATAGTTTGTTGCAGACCTTTCAATCACTTCATCAGTGTCCACTTTTGCTCCATAATGAATGTGCATTATGTATTTTGAGTAAAGTGCATATGTTTGGGAAAAAGGATGCATCACAGGCTTTGAAGGCCTCTAGAGTAGTACCAGGTGAATTTTCATTGTTTTGCCATTTAGTTTTCTATGTTAGCAGTTCTACATCTATAACATGAGAAGGAAGATCCTTGTTACAGAAATCAACAACTTCATCTAGGTTAATGTTTCCACTGTTGGATTTAATCACTAATGAAATAAGCCCCATTGTATTACCCACAACTTCCTGTGTTCTTGAAAATTTCACAGACAGTACCTCAAGAAGATTATGAAGCATTTGAATTGCAATCAGCCTCCTCTATATAGGAGAGTGTATGGTTGCCCATACGCAGCAACGCTATTCTTATACCGAGTGGTTACAATGACATCAAGGACCTCAAGAGCAAAACTCGAGCAGTCCCACTGATGGCACAGTATCCACAAGGTTTAAGAATAGTGATGTTGTGCATTTGGGCTTCCATACACTATTCTATATAGTGTATTGTTCCAAAAAACACAATTGCTTACTTTTTCCTCTCTAGGCAGACAGTCTCTGTTGTCCAGGACCACATCTCAGGCTATCTGCCCAACGGCCAGCTTACACACCTGACTCATAAACTGTCCCCTGTCCTATGACCCACGCTGATGGGTGTGATTGCATTATGACGTTGCTACTAAAGCAGAATGACTTTTTGCGATGTATTGTTTTCCATACACAACTGCATTCCACCATACACTATAATATCCTTCAGGATCACTTATAGGCATGTTGCTTTGTTGATTCTGTCATCCAGCAGTGTGTGGTATTACAGGCTCAACGTTGACCTTTTCTGCAACACTGCATGCTTCAATGTACTGTGCCAACTGTGGAACAAAGAATCAATTTCTTGTTGAGCTACCTTTATACGGTCTTTTACTGTGGTAATCATGTTGTAAGCATTACTAATACCAATTTCACTGTTTTGCAGTTTTGCACTCAGTGGTTGCACAAACTTCAGTACCTTCAATACTGTGATAAAGCAAATAAGTAACATAAATCCTCCATGGAATAAACTATCCCATTTGCTATTGTTTTAGTCTCAGCATCTCAAATCCAGTCTCCATACTCAACATATTGCTGTCCATTACTGATGACATGTAGTGCAATGAGAATACAAGGAAACAGATTGTTAAAAATCTCATATGTTGCGTGCCTCATTGCCCATCTTGTTTTGCAAAGAGATTGCAATGTTACTCATTTAGTGTAAGGATAATTAAGTCCTATAACTTTCAACAGAAACTCATTTCTTTTGGGTGAGAAACTGAAGAAGTTACAACATTGGTTAAACACATTGTGCATATTCCAGATTTCAGACTGTTGACAAGAGTTCACTATGCACAAATTGAGGCAATGTGCATTACAGTGTACATAAACAGCTGATTAATTCTGCTTTCAAATATGACCTTGTATGCCTTGACTGTTCGAGGGCATGTTTGATGCTCCATCATACCCTTGGCTGTGGCATGCTTGAATGTCAAGACTCCATAGTGCCAATTTAATACTGTAAAATGATCTATTATCACTGCAAAATTACTTTCACTTTAATTGCTAGGACATGCTATGCAGCAAAAGCAGTTTTACAGTGAAGTTTTGTTGTCATGGTTATCTGACTGACCTGGTGGTTGCAGTGTTCAGGAAGTGAGTGCTAGTACCACAAGCTAAGCTAAAGCATTAATAAATACACATAATATGGTGGATTTATTTTTAAGAGAAAAGATTTTTTGATTGTCAATGTGTTATTAAAGTTTTAACAAAAAGTAAAAAAAAATAGTAGCTTTAACTGGGAGGTCAGAGGGAGAGCGGCTTTGTTGTGGTAACTAGGCTCCTACTGTTCCCTTTCGGGTCTGTACAATTCTCACTCTGGAAAGAAAAACTCAAAGAAGTAACCTACCCCAAAAAAACTGCTACTAAAACAACAACAAGTGCGAGTGGGGCTAAATAAAGCAGCACCTTTTTCAGTGGTCAGACAATGCTTGTGGGCATCGGCAATCCCAGCCTGTTCAAATCCTCTGATGCACTCATCAGAGTGAGCTGACAGCTTTGTGAAACTTGTAACTAGCCACTTGGCATGATGTTTTTTTAGAACAGTCATTTGAAAGTCCACCTTTAGGTTAGTGTTACTCACACCCCTGGATAGTTCACTAGAAAGTTCAGTTAAATACCATTCAGCAAATTGGTTTTATAGCTCGTTTATGAAAATTTTATTAACTGCCACATCTAATGGCTGCAACAAGTCTGTACAGGACAGCAGAATGAATATGGGTATGATGTTCTTCTCTAGGACTTTTAAAACATCCTCCGTAGTGTGATCACTGAAAAGATCAAACATTAACGGGGTATGTTGTTCCTTCAGGAGGTCGTGATTTTTTTATATGGCTGATGTATGGAACAAGAATCTCATTGATGTACTGTATTGCAGTGTTACTGTAGGGCCAATGATTTTCAGATTGGGTGATGCTCCAGTCTGCTGGGTATTTGTAAATGGGCTGACAATTTTTTGTTTTGCCTTTATAGATGATTTGGGGCAGGAGATAACATCCAGGGAGTGCTATGCACAGAACTGCAGTTACCTGCCGTTAATCACCAAGCCCTGTGACATCGATCTGTCTTGAACCAGCAGTGTCCAGGTCCACTCAGAACATGGTATTAAATTTACACCAATTTCATTTAAATTGATAACTAGCTCAGCTGGAATGAACTCTTGGGCAGCTGCATTTGAAATTCATTTAAGGAGCTGCCCCTTTAATTCAACAAAGTCCTCAGGGGTTTTACAAGCAGGCTTGGTTCCTTTTATTTTATTAAAGTCCTTTCTCCTTAAAAAAGCCATGACCATTACTTAAAGAATGATGGATGGCCCCCATTCTCAATTAACAGCTGTGGATTAGTGGCTTTGACAATGCCAAGCGCTATAGCATGTAACACCCTGATGTTTATCACTGCACCCTCGGAGTGAAGTGACCTGACAATTATTTTGATTTCTTCCTCAATGTTTTCCATTAACAGAGCAGGATACCCTCAGGGATTTCTTGGCAGTTCATGAAGAAGATTGGAGGGGTCTGGGGTATCCTTTAACTGTGTTAGGTAATCCAATTTAAATTTCCTGACTCTGCTTTTATTTATTTTGGCTTTCCCTTTACTTTCAAATAAACACACAACATTCATAATGCCATGTACTGCAGTATGACGGCCAATATCAAAGTGTATTTTGGGTGACTAGTGGGCATATTGAGTCCTTCTCTTCTTCTGTGAGAGGCTAGGGATGGCACAAGCAGACAACTCTGCCACTACTGACTCTGCAACAGTGGAGGAAGTCTCCACATTCATAACAAGCAGCACTGGTACAATTTCATCTATGTGAAGGCATGAATAATCCCACTTGACAGCCTTGGCTTTGGGAGAATTTAACCACTTAACAAGAGACATCTTGACACTGTGCTTCTGGGCTTCTGGTATGCTTCTAGTGTGACTGCAGATCAGCTGATTGGCACCTGCATAATGACAGGGACTTAAACAGGTGGGTACACAAAAGTTGTTTGTCATGGCTGTCATGCCATGGTAGTCAGGATGGGGGGGGGAGATGTGGCAGTTTATATCAGGGAAGGAATAACTTGCATGAGGGAGGAGTTGAAGGAAGGGTAGGTGGAGGCATTAGGGATTCAGTTAAGGTCCAATAGAGGGAGAAAGGTGAGGTTGGGGGGGGTTTACAGACCACCCAGTTAGGATGAGGAGAGGGACAGGGAACTAAAATCACAAATATTGGAAGCTGCAGGGAAAGGAGAGGTGGTAATTGTAGGGGACTTCAATCTGCCCAAGGTGGACTGGAGCACACCATCCACAGCATGTGCTAGGAGTCAGGTGATCCTGGAAGGATTGTAGAGTGGGTTCCTGACTCAGGGCATCACTGAACCAAGAAGATCTGAGGCAATTATTGATCTGGTGCTCACACATGAGGAGCATGTACAGGAAATAATGGTCAGGGAGCCACTGAGTGGAAGTGACCATTGCATGGTGTGGTTCTAGTCAGATATGGACAGGGAAAGAATCATGACTAAGACCAAAATCTTGGATTTCAGGAGGACAGACTTCAGGAAGATGTGTGGAGTGCAAAGAAGCCATCTGGTAGGCATCAGAGCAGATATGGGGGTGGGCCAAAGGTGGTCCATCATTAAGGAAGGAATACTGGTTGCCACAGATGAGTGCATTAGGCTCAGGAGAAAGAACACAAGGGCCAAAGTGCCCAGCTGTTTCAGTTATGGGGTTGCCCAGGCAGTAAGAGAAAAGAGGTTGGCCTATAGAAAATTCAGGAAGACCAAGAGAGAGGTGGATAGGGAAAATTACCTAAGGTTGGCTATTGAGTCAAGTAAGGAAGTCCTGAGAGCAAAGGCACAGAAGGAGCTGCAGATAGCTGAAGGAATAAAGAAGGGGGGAGAAGGCTTCCTTTCACTATATAAGTGAGAAAATGAACAAGAAGGAAGGGATTGTTATGCTTAAGAAAGGGGTGGATTTGGTGAAGGATAATGGGGGAAAAGCAGGTATACTAAATGAATGCTTCTGTTCTGTCTTCACCATGGAGAAGGATGGACCAGTGCCTTTTGGAGGGAAAAGAGGAGAAGTGGGGGAAGGGAACACGGATGTAGTGATATAGGAGGATACAGTGAGGGAGGGGTTGCTGGCATTGAAGGGGGATAAATCACCAGGCCCGGACAGATTACATCCAAGGGTACTAAAGGAACTGTCTGAGAAGCTGGCAGGGCTACTGGCAGACCTATTTAATAGTTCACTAGAGTCAGGATTGGTACCACAAGACTGGAGAACAGCACATGTAGTGCCCCTCCACAAAGGTGGTCCCAAGGATGATCCAAGGAATTACAGACTAGTCAGTCTGACCTCCATTATGGACAAGCTCATGGAGACCATACTAAAGATAGGTTGGTGGAATATCTACAGTAGCATGGTCTTCAGAATTCGTGGCAGCATTGGTTCCTGGGGGAGATAGGCTGTGTCAAACAAATCTGATTGACTTCTTTGACTGTGTCACTAAGACAGTAGACAGGGGCCAAGCAGTAGACATCTTCTATCTTGATTTCATCAAGGCCTTTGACTCTGTGCCCCACAAAAAGGTTGATCAGGAAGTTGGTGGATCTCAGGGTTAGGGAAAAGATGGTCAGATGGGTAGAAAACTGGCTGAAGGACAGAACCCAGAGGGTAGTTGTGGGGGGAGAGTTATCTGGCACTAGAGCGGTAACTAGTAGGGCTCCACAGGGCTTAGTGTTGGGGCTGGTGTTGTTCAATGTCTTCATCAATGACATTGGAGATGGCATTAAGGGCAAAATGTGCCTATTCAAGGATGAAGCCAAGCTCTGTTGGAGAGTGAACACAGCTGAAGGGATACAGGACCTACAGAAAGATTTGGAAAAGCTGGGGAAGTGGTCCGAGATCTGGCAGCTTGGATTCAATGCCAAGAAATGCAAAGTTATGCATATTAAAGCAAAGAATCCCAGGACAGAGTACTACCTGGGTGGAGTCCGAGTATCGGCATCAGAGGAGTAGAAGAAGCTGGGAGTATTGATCACTAGTGACCTAAAGCACTCTATACAGTGCAAGAAAGCAGCAGCAAAGGCAAACATGATGCTGGGATGCATATCTTGGGGAATCAGTAGTAGGAGAGAGGAGGTTATACTGCCCTTGTACAGGTCAGTGGTAAGGCAGCATCTAGAGTATGGAGTTCAGTACCTGTGCCCACACCTCAAAAAGGACATTAACCTGCTGGAGAAGGTCCAAAGGAGGGATAGATAAGGACAGTCTCTTTAAGCTGAGTGGCGGCCATAACATGAAGGGGCACAGTCTTAAGCTGGAGGGTGGGAGGTTTAGGAGGGAGGTCAGGATGCAGTTCTTCACAGAGAGGGTGGGGGACACTTGGAATGCACTTCTGAAAGAGGTCATCTCATTGAAGAAAGTGAGCAGCTTTAAGAAAGGCTGGGATAGGCATAGGAGGATGGTAAGGATCTTGGGTAGAGAGGATGGGAGGAGTGGGGAGGAAGGGCAGGGACATAAACTCAAGCTGTGTGCCCAGCAATATAAGCAGAGTTGATAGTTCAAATGGTCTTCTTCCGCTGGCTTCTTCGTATGTTTGATTGTGTGCCATCATCAGGAAGCACTAAATATCTGTTATGCGCATATTAATAATTGAACAGTGCTTTCTTTGCAAGTGCCTCTCCAGTTATTCTCTCATAAGGTACACAGTCTAGGAAGTATTCTCTTACATTCTGAGTTTTGTCAATGTAGCAAATTACCAGAAACAAAACTCCTTGTTACTTTCATCTGTAAATTGATCACCAAGAATAGAGTAGTACTCAACATCTTTGATGTCTTTTATTATATAGTCTCACGTCTGACCCCTAGCAAGCTCTGTCAACTCATTTTGAATGTCTGTTGAGGGATATTGTACACTTCACTCACCTGACTGCAAATGTTTATCTAGAGTTGTATCTCCAGCATTTACTCTGAATTTTAACAGGGAGATAACATTTCCTGGAGAGTTGGTGTCATTATCTATTTTCTCGATATGGCCACATAAGGCTATATTCTGTCGACCACAGACAAGTATAGTTTCAATTATTGATCTTCATATTTTCTTGTTTTGTTCAGTTCTTGCAGCATACTTAACATCAAGTTTGTTCCTCACTGATTTTTCAGGGATTTCCAGTTACCTTAAAATTCTGAGCCTTTTCCAATGCATTCATGTGATACTGTTTTTTATACAGTGCTCTTTTAGAATCTTCTTTGCTTTTGCCCACTTAGTTAATGGTTTAGTGATATGAGTGCCAAAGCTATTGCTGTAGCCAAAGTACAAAACTTACATAAGCCACCTTTCAACAATTCACTGTAAACTAACCAAGGATATTCAATACACCATTTCTGTTGGAAGGATCGTTGTTTATCGTGCATCACTGCCTTTGGAAATATATAAGTAGCTGATGAACTAAAGTGATTAGTGAGGTATTTATACTTCTCAGAATCATTGAGTGAGGTACCAATGGTTCCACTTATATCATTAGGACACTCTTCTGGCATAGTGCTACTACTCTGTTTTGGCATTATGTTATTGTTGCTGTTTTCATTGAATAAACTTTCTTGAACAGTCTCTCTCTAACTGACTGCTGCAATGCCTGAATCTAAAAATACAAAAACCATTGTTAACTTTGCCATGAATATGGGAAAATGAAATTAACAACAGATCAATTCATATCCACTCTCAAATGATTAAACATTTCAAACATGGCTAGCAGATTAGAAACAAGGAACAGTCTCCTACCCAAGGTAATGGAGGTGAAAACAATGTGGGGCATCAACAATACATGAGATAAGCATAGGGGAGTACTGCTAAAAAAAAATAGGCTGGGATGGGGCAGGGTTGCCAGATGTCAGCTAGGGATGGGTCTGAGGAGACAGAACAGGCAGGGAACATCTGGGCAGACTTGCTGAGGCAAGCATTTTGTTATGCCAACAAATGCTATGTTTCCATGTAAGGGTAAGCAGTATTTGCAAAACAAGTGGGGGGATTCAAACAAAGATGGGACGTGCACAAGCGCATAGTAAGTGCAGAAGGGTGGGAAATGGGAACATTTAGGGAGAAGGATGGTCATTAGGACCAGCTCAGAAGGATTCGGTATTGTGGGCAGATTGGATGAGTCACCGAGCCTTTCATTTCCTGCCATTAAATGATATGTTTCTAATGAAGGATAATTTTGGCAATAAGTGCATTCAGTGGTTGATAGCTATCTATAACTAACTTTGGTTATTAAAGAAATGCAGTTATTGATAGGTCCAATGAAAATATGAATACATGGCTTGGGGGACACATTAATATAGAATAGAATGACAGTGATTCCAAAAAAATGCTAATGAGTATCAGGAGTCATTTTTCTGACTGTAATTCTGTAGTTTTACAACAGACTGATAACTATAAAAACTGATAAGTAGAACACTGCATTTCCATCATGACACACCTTGGAAGCTCCCACTTTCTGACTGGCATAAACATGGTAGTTTTGTTCCAAATCCAAATGAAGAAAGAGTCACCTGATTGGTAGATGCTCACTTCTTAGTAGTTGCCATCTTAGCAGTGACTGATCCAAACCAGTGTCCCTTATTTGAAATGGAGGAGCAGAGTTTTTCTTATTACATATTAGCTTCAACATCAATGCTCACATTCATTTACTGTATCTGGCATACAAGACTTGCAAAAACTGCAGACCAAACTTGACAAGCTTAACTCTATCCCCAGCCGCAAGCCAATCAAGGATCATTGTCGATTGATGGCAATAATATGATAAGAACTTGAGTAAGAAAGCAGGGTGTCCAGTAAAGTAACATGTCTTTCTACCCAGCATCTTATAGGGCTTTTCTAGCCATTTATTTTAATTTCATACCATGGAAACAACTCCCTTGCAAACAAGATCAGTAACACCTATTTAATGGTATTTCTCATACATGCTTCAACTACCTACTTTCCCAATAATGTTTGAAATTCAGTGCTTATGCACCATCTGAGGGTCAATGGAGTTTGACCACAGCACAGGGAGCAGAGCATACTGGAGGCAGAACAGGAACCTGCGAAGAGCAAGACATTTTATCTTTTTCATATTTTGCCCATACTGTAGTGTTATATATTTACGGGACCATAGTTTCCCCCATGTTTGCATTTTAAGTACCACACAGGACACAGGACTGATATTTGATGGATCCATCCTGGCTGCTGAGCTGGCCATAAATCTGACCTAACCTGCCGTGGCTGTGCTGCACAGCACAGAGAAGAAAAACATCCTTCAGTTCAGTTGATACTGTGTAATTATCCCGGAACTGCCTGCCCATATGGGTGAGAGTCGATAAAGCTGAACAAGCTACCAGTCTCTGTCGCTCATTGGGGCAAGCACTGGGATCAGGGGGCTGGGTGATGTTGTCCAGTTTCCTTCAACTTTTTTAAGCCCTGGATAGTGCATAATGACCAACTGCATGAAAGGCTCAGTAGCTCCTATCCCTCACTCCAACTTTTTAACCATGGCTGTGCAACAAATGTTTGATACCCTGAGCCCCCCAGCCCAGCCATCATTTCTCCTTGTGAACAGTAAAGAATGTGATTACATTAATTAGTTGCTGTGCTGTATTGCATTGCATGTCATCAGTAATGGACAGTGTTGAGTGTGGAGACACGAATTGGGATTTTGAAAGTAAGACAACAGGAAATGGTATCCTTTATTCTATGGAGAATTTTCGTTACATTATTTAGTGTTCTTATTGCTTCTTCATGTCATTAGATGATCTTTGGGATGCCTTCTTATACCAAAACTGGCCTTAAAGGAAAATTGTCATTAGCAAAACGTCCCCACCCACCAAAGCCTAACCTATTATGCTTTTTGCAACAAAAAACAATTTTCCCATGGTTTAAGGTCAGTTAAACCATAGGAAAAAATGTTTTTCAATGTGAAAAACCTAAGCAAGGTTAAGGCTTTGAGGGGTGGAGACATTCTATTAATGACAGCTTTCCTTTAAGACTTGTAGTTTTGTATATCATCTAGCATTGCACAAACACACATATTACATTTTACCCCATGTTCTATGCATCTTTACCTATACTTTTATCATGCACATTCTGTCATTTTGGCCTAAATATTCTCTTTCTTCTGACCTGCAAGGCATTTCTACATTGGCTCCTACTTAAAATTGCCATTTCTGTATTTTTTTGGGAGGGCTTTAAGCCTGTGATTTGATGGGTAGAGCAACAAAAATCACTCCCCCATTGAGCTTAAAGAGTCACAACCTCCTGGGCTTTGCCAGGATTCTTTTTTGTTGCAGACCAGTGGCTCTGTGCTCCTTGTTCCTCCCTCCTTCTTCCTCGCTGCTCAGTTGGTTTCCTCTGCCCTGTCTACCCACCTGCCTGCCGTCTATTCCTCTCCATCGCCCTTGCCTCCCACTGTGTTGTTTCTCCCTGCTCCTTGCTCTGCAGTTGCCATTGTTGTACTTGTTTGTACCCCCAGCTGCTTGCTCCAAGGCTGCCATTGTGTCTGCTCCTATCCTTCTGCTCTCATGACCTTTGTCCCTCTGCCTAGCTGCCACCCCCTGCCTAGATGCAGCTATCGCTCACCTTCTCTGTGGTCCATGCTGGCAACCTCCTTCTGATTTGTCTGGGCTTTCTGCAGCCACTTCCTGGTCTCCCTTCCCTTCTAGCGCTTTTGCACTTGCCTGCTTCATCATTTGGGGGTGGTCCAGTGCTTCCCCCGCTTACCTGCTCTGCATCTCCTCTGCTTGTTTGGGTTTCGGATTTCTGCCGTGTGCCATTCACTCGTCTGACCTGCTGTCTCCGCCCTTGATCGGCCTGGTATTCCTCCTCTCCTTATGACTCTTCCTGTTTCCCGTCGGAGCTCCAATTCATTCGGCTCGCCGGACTCCCTGCATAGCAGTTCTCCGCTCAGCTGTTGTTGACTTTGGCCATCTTCCTGCACATAGCTATTTCTTTTTGGGGCATCGCTAGCTAGCGCTGCATTTTTTCATCCATTCATGTTAGTTTTCTGTACTTGTTCTCATTGCTTGGGTATTTCATCGCCCTTGTCTTCCATCATCATGTCAGAATTACTTTCTTTCTCAGCAGTATTCCGTACCAGATATGTCGCATTTAGCAATTCATGTAAGGCAGTCTGTTCAGTGGGGGGGGGGGGATTTTAATTTTATGGTCTCCGATTCTGATTTTCCATCATGTTATTAGCCTCTCACTGCTATGATTTGGACTGCTTTCCTGTTTGGGTTTCCGCTGGGGGGGTGGTGCATTTCAGACTGTCTTTACCCTGCTGTTTTATCTGTATCATACTCTCTCCCCTCTCTCAGCCCTTTCATGTTCCTGTCTGACCATTCGAATTCCTATGGTTGTACAGTTCTTCTGGTGCTGCTACCTTGGTTGAGTCCCCATTATTTGATGGACATCCTCGTTCTTCCTGTGGTGTGTTTGTAGTATATGTTACCATTCCTCAGTCCAGTGGCCCATGTCTGACTCTGCTCCTCGTTGGCTCTCGTCTTCCTGCTCTGTCCTCCAGCCCATCTTCCTAGTTTGCTGCAGCCCCGGCTAGCCTCTTGCCCCTTGTTGGGGGGCTGGACTTTGTCCTTCATCATTTGTCATTCCTTTTCTGACTCAACTGCTGCCCTCCTGGTTCTCTTGTTTCCATCATTAATTTAGTGTCCTTCTCTTGGCCTCCTCTGCTACGCCCATGCATTTCTTGGGATTTTATCCCTATCCTGCCTACCAGCCTCCATGGTGCATACTCAAGCATGCCTTGTTGGCGCCTATCCCCTCATCTACTTCAATCACTCCATCTGAATGCCTCGGTTGCCTTCCTCCAGCCTGCAACATCCATTACCTGCTGTTTTCTCTGTCTCCACTCATGGCTCCTCACCTCCTTGATGCTCGACATTATCCATTCATACCTCACTTTCCTATACCAGCCTCCATGGCTTCAATCCATCTCTGTACCTCATATGCTTCCTAATTTTACCTTTTTCATCCTGGTGCCTTTTCTCATCCAAACTGACTCCATCTGACCTGCATTTGATAATTCTTTTTGGGCATACCAATCACACCTCACATGCCACCTCATTGATCTGAGGCCCTCCTGCCCATGTATCCGGTTCCTGACTCTGGTCCTCATTACCCATTTCTTATCTCATCGAGCCTCCCTTCCTGAATACATTCTGTCATCAGCTGTTATGGATTTACTCCTGTCATGGTTGCACTCCTTATCATCTGATTTGCTTGCATTCCTTCAAATCTCGCCTCAACCTGCTCATCTCTTTCAAGCACTCCATCGCTATGCCTTGGCTGCTTCCCTCTAGCCTGCAGTGTCAGTCACCTTGATTCAACTCTGTCTCCATTACTGGTCATGCCTTCCTGTCTGTCGTGCCTTGCTACAGGCTGTCTGGAGGCTATCCACTATCATTCAAGTTTCTTTCACATTCATTTCCGAATCTACCTCATTTCGTGAAGCCTACTTCATCACATCGCTCTATTCCTTTCTGGTTCTACCTCCTCTCAAGGGGTCTACTTGGTCACATTGCTCTATCAAGCATATCGCCCCTCTGGTTTGTGTACCCTCTGGTCCCAGACATGCCTTCTTGGCCTTCAAGTATATCTCCTTTCGAGGAGCCTCCTTACTTGCATCACTCTATTGAATCCTCTGATCTCTCCTCACTCACATATCTGGATCTACTCATTCATATTGCATGTTCATACCTTTTCATCCTCAGTGTCTACTTCCTCACCTTGCTCAATCAGGCATACCTATCAATCGATCTTCTGCTCCCTGCTTCATGTTTCATGCCGCCCCAACTGGTGGCAGCTGCGGTCCCAGCTCCTCCAGCCACTGCTTGGCTCTGCAACCCCCCAGCGTGCCAGCTCGCCCACTCCCAGACTGAACAGTACTGAATCCTTGGGATCTTCCACTGTGGCCACCTCTTTTATCTTTCCGACTCCGCAGCTTGCCAGCTTTTGGATGCTGCCCCTATTTCCTTCACCTTTGGCTACCTTATCATCCTGCAATGATAGAAACTAAATGCTACCAGCTGCATCCTTCTGTGTTATCATCGGTACTACTCTCCCTTGGGAGTCTGTCTAATTCTGCACTGCAGGTCTACCCTTCTTCATTTCCAGTCTATCACCTAGTAGACTGCTCCATATGCTGATTATTGCCTGCTGCGTATATTGGTGCTTTCTGCTGTTTCCCCTTATCTACCCCATTCTAAGGATATGCCATGTAGTTCTGCTTGCCTTCACCAGCTTCAATAGGTATATATGCTTCCCCTGTCAATTCCTTGCAGTATTCTGACCTTTTTTACCATGTCTCTCCTCACCCTTCACTTTCCTAGGTTTGATACTTTGTATATCTCCAGTGTTTTGTATGGCTTTCGTTCCCTATGCAGCCAATGGCCTGATCATCTCATGCTCATCTATTTCCATTGCCTTCCATTTGTTTTTTCCTACCTTACTTTCCCCATCACCTACTCCTGCTTCAGCATGCCCTCATTCTGCTCCCTCTCCTAGGCTCTTTCAGCAAACTCAACCATCCTGGTTTCAACCTAGTCATGGCTTCAATCTCATCGTGCCACGCTTTATCTGTTCATTTGCTTTGCCATTTATATCCTCTGGCCTTCCATGGCTGACTCCATCCAACCTTCCCTTGACCCGGGCCTACGTGCCACCTCATCCAGCTCGCCCTCTTGCCCCCTTTCAGTGCCTTCCTCCTTCACGGAGTCTACTTGCTCCATGTCATCTGTCATCAATCCCTTCGGTGATCCTTCATCTCTTTAGCGCCTCAGCTCCATGATACATGGCCTCGACCTGCTCATCTCATTCAAACCCTCTCTCGGCATACCTTAGCATGGTTTGCTGTCAAGCTTACGCTGTTCCCTTGCTCTGTCTGGCCATACATATCCCGAATCTTGTACCGCCTAGTCCAACTCTCCCCCTTGTAGTTCTCCTCCCATACCAGCTGGGTCCTATGCTACCCTATTGCCCTCCCTATCATCCTTCATCCTTTCCTACCTCGCTTTCCAGTACCTGCCTTCATGGCGTCCATCACTCATCGTACCTCATCTATTCCTGTTCCCTTTCTCAGCCTAGCGCTTACTCTCATCCTGACCATTGTGGATGCTTTCCTTTCTTGGCTGCCCTCCTCTTTATATTTCATCTGCTTTGACTCCCCTTGATCGCTGTCCTGCACTTGCCCTCTGGTTTGCAGACCCTCTGGTTCCTGATGCACATTCTTGGCTTTGGTGTCTGTCTCCTTTTGAGGAGCATCATTGTTCGTAATGCTCCATAGAGCCTGATACCTTCATTCAGGTTCTTTTCCTGTTCATTCCCATCTTCTCTTCTTCCAGTTCCATAGCAGCTCTTCAGGATTCAGCCATCATAGCTTCCCTCCACTCTTTGCTTCACTCGTCATCATCCTTCGTCCAGTTTTGCTCACTCCTCATCATACTTGTCCAGTTTTGATCCTTGATCACTTCACCTGAGTTGCCTCTGGTTCTGGATCTCCCTTCTTGGCCTCGGAACCTATCTCCTTTCGAGGTGCCTACTTCCTTTACTTCCTTCATGCCAGTTCATTTTAGGTTCTTTCCTGTTTCCTCCTCTTTCAGTTCAGTTCTGGCTATTCAGGCTATTCAGGCTTTCCTCTGCTCTTGGCTTGCTCTCGATATTCTTTTTGGGCATACCTACCATAATTCCTATGCCACCTATTGGCTGCGGCCATCTTGCCTCATGTATCAAGTTCATAAATCCAGTCATATCGAGTTCATGAATCCAGTTATCATTCACTCAGCATTACCTCAAGGTTTATATCTTTACATCATTTACTCGAACATTCCTATCATTGAATCCATATTACCTCATCAACTACAACCTCAGGGTCTAATCATTCAGAGTCTAATCGCATATATCGCATAATCAAGCATGCCTCTTCAATCTCAGTGTATGCTCACTTGCATCGCTCAGTCAAGCCAGTCTGCATTATCATTTGTTTCCTCATCAGCACATCTGGAATCTCCTTGTTAGCACATCTGGATACCCCTTTGCTGCTCTGTTTCATACATGGATTTACTCCCTCCCAGCCTTGCTCTTCTGATCTACTATCTCTCATCAACTACTCCAGCATATCCTTCTTGGGTCCCTACTACCTTATGTTCTTCATTTTGTCTATGCTTCTTTTGAGTTTTCCCTATCCTTTCATCATTCTTCTTACTTATATTCCTCATCTATGAACCATTCTCTCTACCGAAATGAGGCCTCAAATCTAACATTGTCAGCCTGAAGGGAAGGCGACCTAGGCCTTGGATCCAAAGAGGTTTCCTCCTCAAAGGGGGTTTTTCCCTCTCCTCTGTGCCAATGGTCATAATATTATTTAGAGTTAGTGCTTTTTTCTCGTTAGTTAGTTAGGTTCTGCTGTTGGATGGAGGCGGATGGTGGCCCGGCTTTCCCCTCTCTCCTCAGGAAGTTAGCCCTTCTCCTCACAATTTAAATTTCTTGTGTTAGACACTTTCCAGAATGCAAAAGCTGAATATTTAATAATTTTATATTTTGTACAATGAGAGATTTTAGGTGCTTGATTCTCAAACTTTATCTAGATCTGCAGCAACCTCAGGTATGTGTCAGGGTCCCATCACTAGGCCTCGCCCATATGTCTTTGCTTATGGAACAGAATACATTCAAGCACTGTATCACCTGTTGACTTTTCATGCATCCAGTCTGTTTAATTCAATGGTCAACAGTACATGCATGAATGTCACTTTTTATTGTATTGTTTATAAGTTCCCAGGTCTGTCAATGTTAAATAGGTTACATATGTACCTTTCTAGTGCTCCTAGTTTGCTAATTAATTTGCCATTTAGTCCTAGCCTTATATCCTAATCTGATTTATTAGTAGTAATGCATGTTTATTGAATTGCAACATATACATTACATTTAGATGAGTGGTGCCTTCATATGTTGTTTTCTGCATGCTGTTCTGTATTTCTTGAGATAACTTATAAAAAGATTAACTTAAAAAAAATGCATACACATTGCAGAGAGGTTGTTTGCTTATGAAAAGCACCATGATGTATACGATCAAGATTTCATTTATGACTACCGTTTTTGTCAGACTTTATTATTCATTGAGGAAAAAAATCAATAAAAGGTGCATCCTCCTCAAGAAAACACTGTATGCAATATGTAAAGTGCAAAACACACCCATACACCTAGCAAATTTAGTCTCATTTATCCTAGCATACAAGAAGAAACAGTAGTCCAACAAGCAGCAGGTAAGTTTAGTTGCAAATTTTTTAAAACTGCAGTACGTGCACATTATTTTTGTATGCAAAAATGAGCAAAATTAAATTTGTGAGTAGTGCATTTCTGTATCTAGGATGATCCAGTATGTTTTTTGGTCAATAGAAATTGTACAGAGTGCATACAGAGCATTCTGAGGGTGGGTGCACCATTTTTTCCCTTACCTATCAAATCAGTTTATCAGTGAACCACCTGCTGCATTGTGTTACTGAAGCACTTGCCATTCTATCTTATGTGCTGTACTTATGATGCTAGCAGAAATTCTCAGAATGTGATGCTTTATAAGGATAAGTCATCAGAAAATATGGGTGACACGAAGGGTCTGCTGGCTTGTGAACAAGTTTTACGATGTAAGCAATAATCAAGAATACCTTGGAAAAATATCACCACCCCCATTATTACAATAAAAGTACTTCAGGTCTAGATAATGGGGCTTGCCATTAAAAGGCAGGCAAGGTTGTCTGATGACCCCTGTCAGGAAGAAGCATAAAGGGGAGGGAAAGATCAGGTAGAAGGTGAGGGGCTAGTGACATCACTAAGCCAGGTAGAAGGGTAATATGACAAAGAATGCCAGAGTCCCAGGGATTGGCTGGGGGGAGGAGCATCAGGGGTCCTGAACAGCGGTCCTGTGGAAGTGTTTCAGTCCAGGGCACCTACTGGATGACCTCTTTTTGCTGGGAATTGTCAGACTGAGAACTCAGCATATCATTGGCAAGCATCATGTAAGGCACATGAGGCATTTAGGCCTTGTAGGCCATGTGGTCCAGTGTGGCTAGCTCATTGTGGGATGTTGGTTTTTTCTCATGGTGTTTTAATAAAAAAAAAAAAATACTTGGGCAGAGAACATGTTTCACTGCGAATGCTCAAGTGTTTCATTTTAAAATTGTAGTTTGTGAATGTAGAGCTCAGTGGGGTTGTTTTTTTCTCACGGTGTTTTAATGTAGAGAAAAGCTTGGGCAGAAACATGTTTCCACTGTAAATGCTCATTTATTGCATTTAAATTGTGGTTTATGAATTGCAGAGTTTATGGTGGGTGGTTTTGTTTTCTCATTGCATTTGTAATCTAGAGAAAGCTTGGGCAGCAAACATGTTCAAAGTGGATGTTGAGTTGTTTCATTTTAAATTGCTCAATGAGGGTTGTTTGTTTACTCATTGCATTTAATTTAGAGAACAAGCTTGGGAAAATAACATGTTTTCACTAGGAATGCTCATCGGTGGTGCTTTAAATGGTGGTTTCTGAATGCAGAGCAAGGGTGGCGCATGTGGGGGCATCTAGGCCTTGGAGGCCATGTGGTCCAGTGCGGCCTAGTATGGGGTGATTGTTTCCCTTTGCTCAGTGGGTATCTAGAAGGAAAGCTGGTGCGATGGGGAAGCAGAAGACAAATGAGGCAGATTGTGCCACTTTTTGTCCATTGATTCACAAGCAGAGGCAGTGGCACGTTGGGGGCCTTCAATGGGTTAGGCCGTGGTAGGAGCAAGAAATGCAGTTTGTACTGCACTGGTTTTGTTGGACAGGGTGCTGCAGCCATGCTGCATTTTTTGGGAGGTGAGGGGTTTATTGTGACAGCAAAGGATATGGCAGCCACAGTGAGGTGTTTCAAGACCTGCTAGCTGTGGCCAAGTGTATGGGCCTGCAGGGCAGGACCAGGATGGCAGGAATGTTGCCACTGAGGTCACATGGCACAGCCAGGCTATGTGTTGGATCGAGGCAGTGCATTTGCCAAAATTGTAAAAATATAAATATATATATATATATATATATATATATATATATATAAACAGCGCCTCCATCTATCTTGGGGCAGGGGTGGAGGTTGTGTTAGCGTTGCAGTTTCGGAGGCTACAGTGGCATGGAGAAGAGCATGTGGACAGATCCGGGTAGGCCCAGAGTTTGAAAGAGCCTAACGCTGTCAGGAGGAAAGGTGCAGAACAAAAGAAGAGAAGGCTGACTGGCTGACTGGGGGTGAGGCAAGCAGTAATTCTGGCCATTTCTCTGAAGCTTCAGCAACTATACAACAAGTGGAGACTGCAGTCTGTAGTGAAACAATTGCTTGTGTTCATGGGTGGGGGGTTACTATAAAAAATACCAGGGTAGTACGCGGGCAACAGAAGCAGAGAGCAACCTGCTGGGAGGGTAGGCCTGGGCCAAGGGGCACGAGGGCCGACGGTATAGCCTAGAGGTTAGAGTAAGGAGCTGTGAATGAGCTTGGTACCTCCAGCAGACCAGACCTTGATTGGAGTCTCACAGCCTCCACTTGCATACTGGGTGACTCTGAGCAAGTCATTAAAGCCGGATATTAAAAAAAAAAAATGGAGAAGAAGATGGATTTTCCTTTTACAGTAGGCATTCAGGGCAGGGGCCGGTTCGAGGCTCCCTCTTCCCCCCAGCGGGAGAGCAAAGTCAGAGTGTTCTGTTCCACCTCATGGGGGAAGGAGGGCAAACAGGGTCGCAGAGAAATGAGGGGCCTTAAAGAGCTACGGCCCTTGCAGGTGGGATCATGAGGCCAATTCAATTGGGCCATGGGGGACCATGAAAAAGGGGGGAAAGGAAAATGAAGGTCTTCTGAAGTCCCTACAACCTCAGCTTACAGGGGTTTTGTACACAAGTCTGAGCATTTGTTTCTCACCCTTCTACATGCAATGACAGAAGAACAGCAATGGTACCCAAGCGAACCACAATGTCCAGAGAAAAGATGATGCGAGAAGTGACAAAATTGATGAGGCAGATGTCAGAGCTGGTGGCAGCGGTGAAGCAGACAGAGGCAGAGGAAGAGGTGCAGAAAAAGTATAAGGAGTGAGAGGAGCACCCGAACAGGGTAAAGGGGAGTAAAAGACCCAGATGGGAAGTGCCACACCCTGCACCCATCCCAGCACCTCTGCCCATACCAGAACTGAATGAGGAGAGCCCGGATGGTGGTAACATGGATCTCACTGATGAAAATGATTTTAAGGAGTATTTAGAGGGGCTATTGGGCAGCATGGGGGATGCAGGCATTGGAAAGATGGAGCAGGCCATGCATCCCTTAAAAAGTAAAGGGTCTGTGGTGGAAAAGGAGGGGAGGTCCAAGCCGATGGGCAAGAAACTGTACAAAGGGCACCTGGGCTGCCCGGCTGAGGACCACGTCCTGGCCTCAATCAAGGAAAAAATTGGGAAAGGGGAATATATCAACATCTTTGGACTAGTGGAAGAGGATATGGCCAAGAAACACGAACAGAAGGAGTCGGTGGGGAAGTCAGATATGGCAGTGGCTCTGGCGGTGGTAGAACACAGGGCTGAGGAGGCAAAATACAAGAAAAGGACCATCAAAAAATGGCAGGGGGGTTTCCTCATCTACAGTGTGTTAGTACTAGAGAAGCAGCCAGAGCTAGCCGTCCCCTTGCTGACATACAAGTCCATCATCAATGATGCGTACAAAGCAAAAGAAGGGTATGGGTGGCTCAAATATGATGAGGCTTTCTGGAAGAGAATGGCAGTAAAAGGGGATCTGAGATGGGATTGTACTCACTCGGAATTGTAGGTGAGGACCCTCTCTGGGGAAGGGAGCAATGCTGGGGGCAAGCAGGCGAGGAGGAACACTCCTGCCACAGGGTCCAAGACCTGCTGGGACTTTAACAAGGCCACCTACACCTGGAGCAGCTGTAAGTTCAGGCATGCCTGTTCAAAATGTGGAGGGTCACACTCAGTCTCCAGCTGCCATCATGGTGGCAAAAAAGGGACACTGAATGGGGCAGTACTAAGAACAGTCCTTTTGGGGCAGCTGGGGGCAGGGCAGGGGGCAAGGGGGCAGCACTATGCCTCCAATGGCTGGCATTAGTGAGGAGCCAGAGGGAGGGCGGTGGGTTACCCGCTGGCACATACACCCATTTCCCTAACGATGGTAGAGGAGTGTGCTGTGGACTATCTGAATAAGGGGGTGTAGGGAATTAAATTCATCTACCAGAAATTTTTTTTTTAAAAGCCTGTTGCAACAGCATTTCTCACTTTCCTGTTCTTTACTCTTCTCCCTAATATATAACATTATATAGGCTGGCCACCTATATAATATAGTTATTAAGTCCTCTCTCTTTATCTCTACTTTGTTTCCATATTTCTGGTATGTGAAGGTAATCCCCCAGGTTTGGTTCAATGGCGTATTATGCTGTTCAGAAGTATAAAAACAACATCCTCACTTGAATGCCTTGTTTAAATAAACTGTCACGCTAGTGTAACATTAACTAGCATTTTCTTCTTGAATGTACATTATTGAATTTTCCCTTTAAGCAAGCGTTCTGTAAACGCCTTGTCTGTCAGAATTGCACTCCGCAATGCACCGTGCTGGTAAGCGCTGGCATTCGGGGGTAATTTTAAAATGCTGCTTCCTTAGTCTGGCATTTCAAATTCATGTAGTCTCATAAAATGCACACTAATTCAGAGTTCTAAATTGCTCTAATAGCTAGTGTGGCACTTTAAAACATCTGTAGAATCATGCAGCCTTTGGTGAACTGAAATTCATGTTGTAAAGCTGTAAAACCTTAGACACTCTTGGATTTAACTAAGCTCCGTGTACAATACCTTTTTATAAACCCAGTCTGGTAAACTCTCTATGCAGTACTTTTATTAAAATGCTCTATATTTATTACAATTTAGGTTTACCTTAGTGTTTAGGTGAACAGTCCCTCCACAATGTTAAGCCTTTAAGTTAGCCTTCTCTTTAGAGCTGGCCGGCTGGGCTCTGTCTATATTTAAAGGTATACACTAGGGGGTGGAGCTCTATTGGGGCACTTTAAAATTTATTTTTAAAATTATCATCCTATATTTAAATCTGGAACCAGAGTTATGCTCAAAAATGTAGAAAATGCATTGTGAATATGTTTAGGTACAAAATTATTGTTTGTTTATAATTAAAATGTGTTTAAACTAACTAAAGAGGGAGGGACTTGGGTATCCCATGATTGAAAGACTATATAAAGAAATCTTTTGGTTCATTTGAGCAGATAGTCTGGTGAGGCGCAGACCTGTTCTGTCCTCATAGTATGTACTTACACTAGTGGTATTCTAGTGTTTGTTTTTCAGCTTTGGTTTTTGCAATTTTATTTTCTTTCTGTTACACCTGAATTTTGGCTTTATTTTATTTTGTTCTTATAAATAAACTTTTGTGTGAAGCACCTATAGCTGTGGCAAGACATCCTCCTTATTGATACCCACACCCCACACATGGTGGTAGTGATGGGATATTCTGGAGGTACTGCTCTAAAGTATCAGAAGGAGGTCGTGGATGTCCCAGAAGGTACCTACTGGAGTGCTGACCAGGACCATGGCAGAAAAACTTGGACAACCCTTGATGGCTGGAGTACCCGATGTAGATGGAAAACCATGAAGCCTGAGGAAGATGGGGACAATGCCGATGAAGAGAAGGAGGAGTTGGAGAAGGAGCCCCCTACAGGAGATTCACAGGACTTGTTACAATGGTTGTGTATGCAACAGATTGCCATGGCAAAGCAGAGAGAGAAAGATATGCAAAGGAATGAGGATAGATGGGCCGACACCTTACATGCCATACAAGCCCTCGGCATAGGTAGGTTTCCTTCACCTGCTGGGGATAATCCAAAAGACATTAAATTAACTAAATTGAGTGAAACTGATGATATTGAAACCTACCTAACTACGTTTGAACGCATTGCACGAGCATGTCAGTGGCCTAGAGACCAATGGGTTATACGTCTAGCTCCATACCTAACAGGGAAGGCACAACTGGCTTACGATAATGTGGACAGTGCTTTGAGTGAGAACTATGATACTGTTAAAGAAGCCATTCTTAAGCGGTATGATATTTGTTTAGAGACGTATAGACAGAGGTTTCGAACTTTGCGGTTTCAGATATCTGATACTCCACAAGAAGCGTATACTAGGCTAAAAGACCTCTGCACTAAGTGGTTACAACCTGCCACTAACACAAAAGAACAGATGCTAGAAGCAGTTGTGTTGGAACAATTTATTCATATTTTACCACAGGATGTTCAGATGTGGGTACGGGAACATCGCCCAGAGACATCCAAGAAAACAGTACAACTGGCCAAAGATTACTTAACTGCCCGACCTAATAGGACTAAAGGACACCCTGGAGCTAATACAACCCAATCTACGGTAAGAACGTATATGTCTTCTTCACCAGTCTCTAGTGGTACTGTCAAACCATTGAATATGTTTAAAGCACCCCATACTGAAATAACTTGTCACTATTGCCAAGGAAAGGGGCATATTGCCAGATTCTGTCCCAAAAAGAAATCTGCTCCTACACACCTAGCATTGGCCAATTGGGGGCAGTATATAACACCTGTTAAAATAAATGGCAAAGAGATGTTTGGTCTGTTGGACTCTGGCAGTAGGCAAACATTAATCAAAGCCCGTATGGTACCTACAGTCACTGATATAACTGCACAAACAACAGTGACCTGTATACATGGTGACACACACAAGTACCCATTGCAACAGGTGGAAGCGCAAATGCAATCCAATGTCCGAAGAATGGATGTTGGGGTGGTTCCACAACTTCCAGTGCCAGTTATTGTGGGACATGACCACCTAGATTTTGCACAGCTACTCTCTAATGCTACGAACATTGGGGCTGTGACTACCAGAGTGCAGGACAGAATAAACACAGAATTACAACTATCTTTCCCTTTTGAGGATGAACTGTTTGGGCTTCCCGGAAAAACAAGGAAGACAAGAAGGGAAAAGTGCCAGGAAAAATGGGTGTGGCAACATACCCAGAAAGACACAAAGGACAGTAATGACTTCAAATTACAGGATGTTAAAGATTTAAGTTCTCAAGCAGAGTTTAGAACAGCTCAGTTACAGGACCATACCTTAAAGCCTTTCTTTTTGCAGATAGGTGCTGAACAAAATCCTGAACAGAAATATGTTTTAAACAAAGGGTTGTTATATCGAAAATGTTTTAATGAAAAAAAAAGGTGAAACTGTATTGGAATTGCTAGTGCCCACTGGTTACCAGGAACAGTTGCTGAACCTTGCTCATGACTTGCCAATAGCCGGTCACTTAGGTCGGGAACGTACCTTACAGAGACTCCTGTACAGATTTTTCTGGCCAGGAATACATGAACAAGTGACCGAGTATTGTAAGTCATGTGTGCAGTGTCAACAAGTGAGGCCGATGTTACAAAAAGATAAGGTACCCCTACAGCCTATACCTTTAGTGAATACCCCATTTACCCGGGTTGCGATGGACATAGTTGGTCCTCTACCCAAGAGTGCTAAAGGAAACCAATTTATTCTAGTGGTGTGTGATTACTTTACGAAATACCCTGAAGCAATTCCTTTACGGACAGTCGTGGCTGATAAAATAGCGGAGGAATTGATCAAAATATTCTCCAGAATGGGCATACCGAAAGAAATTTTGATGGATAGGGGCAGCCATTTTTGTTCCCAGGTGCTGAAACGCCTCTATCGGGCCTTAGGAGTACATTCCATTCTTACCTCACCTTACCATCCACAATCTGATGGTCTAGTGAAGCGTTTTTAATAAAACATTGAAGCAAATGTTAAAGGAATTTGTTACTGATGAGGGCAAATATTGGGATAGGTATTTACCTTATTTAATGTTTGCTTACCATGAGGTTCCCCATGCATCTACGGGGTATTCACCCTTTGAATTACTATTTGGGAAGAATCCAACGGGAGTGTTGGATATTATAAAAGAAAAATGGGAAGGGTCTAAAGTAGATACTATCCCTGTATCCACATTGGAGTACGTCAACACATTACATCAAAGGTTGGCAAAATATGCAAAAGCCGACCAACAATGTAATAGAGAACATCAGGTAGCACAGAAGCAATACTATGATCAGAAAGTGGGTAGCAAAACATTCCAACCTGGTGATAGAGTTCTTCTATTATTGTATTATTGCCTTGTTCTGAGAACAAACTATTAATGAAATGGCAGGGACCCTATACTGTACACAGACAAATAGGGCCAGTGAACTACGAAATCATTTGTCCTGACAAGAAACAGCAACTAAAGATTTATCATGCTAACTTATTGAAAAGATGGCATGGTAGGAGTTCACCTACCCTATTTGTATACCCTGAGATATCTGACAGTGAACTAGACCTTGCCTATGAACGACAGGAAAGCCAAGGCAGTATAAAAGAGATAGCTATAAATGATAAATTGAGTAATGAACAAATGCAAGAGGTACAAGAGTTAATACATACTTTCCAAGGGATATTTACCACCGTCCCTGGGACAGTGGAGGGAATTGAACATCACATAGAGTTGACTAATAATAAACCTCTTAGACACAAGTCTTATAGAATCCCAGAGAGCTTAAGAGAAGAGGTAACTAAAGAGTTGTTAAAGATGCAACAACTAGGGGTAATTGTTCCTTCTAAAAGTTTGTGGAGTTTCCCCATGGTTGTTGTGAATAAAAAAGAAGGAGGTGTGCGGGTTTGCTTAGACTTTCGAAAACTGAATGAGATATCAAAATCTGATGGGTATCCAATGCCACGTATTGATGACATTATAGATAGATTGGGCAATGCCCAGTACATCAGTACGTTGGATCTTTCCAAGGGTTATTGGCAGATTCCCCTAGATGCTGACTCGCAGGATAAGACGGCCTTCAGTACTCCTATAGGCTTATTTCAATTTACAAAAATGCCATTTGGACTACATGGAGCACCAGCAACTTTCCAGAGATGTATGGATCAATTATTACATCCATACCTAGATTACAGTGCACCGTATTTAGATGATGTTATCATCTTCAGCACATCCTGGGAGGAACATGTAAAACATCTGCATAACATACTAACAGTAATAGCGAAGGCAGGACTAACCATAAACCCTGGAAAGTGTTCCATAGGCATGCAGGAAACCAAATAGCTTGGTTTCATAATAGGAAATGGGAAAGTAAAGCCCGAAATAGGCAAATTAGATGTTATTGCTAGTAGTCCACGACCACAGACAAAGAAGCAGGTATGTTCATTTTTAGGCTTGGCTAGTTATTATCGCTGGTTTGTAAGCAATTTTGCTGATATTGCTAGCCCTTTAATCAATTTGACAAAAAAGAATAACCCTGAAAAAGTCCATTGGACCGAACAATGTGAAGAGGCTTTTGCAACACTGAAGGCCAAATTATGTTCATACCCAGTATTATATAGTCCCAATTTTCATAGACCCTTCATGGTACAAACAGACGCCTCTGAACAAGGTCTTAGAGCTGTTCTCTCTCAGATGGATGGAGAAGAGGAACATCCCATCATATTTATTAGTCGAAAATTACATCAAAGAGAGACTAAATACTCTACTATTGAAAAAGAATACTTAGCTATTCGCTGGGCAATAAATGCATTAAAATTTTATTTATGGGGAAGACCTTTCATGATCATAACCGGACCATAATCCATTATGTTGGTTGCAGACTATGAAAGATAAAAACCCGCTCATTATGTGGTGGTATTTAGTACTACAACCATACATATTTGTAATTCAACATACAGCTGGAAAAATGCACATCAACGCTGACTATCTCTCACATTATTGAGCAGGTATTAATACATGATTACAGACCCCGGAGTAAAAGAAGTTGGGATTTAAAAGTTTTGTGAGAAAATATTCAGTGAATAGTAAATTCTGGGACTCCGGGGTGGAGCTTTGGGAGTGGGTGGGCTAAAGCTCCATCTCCCCTGTTTACCTTGTAAAAGGGGAGGTCTGTTATTTGAAAGCAAACCAAAGGTGGAGTGATGTTATATACAGTATAAAACACTTTGGTTTCTTCTTAAGGGGGGAGGAGTGTAGGGAATTAAATTCATCTACCAGAATTTTTTTTTTTTAAAGCCTGTTACAACAGCATTTCTCACTTTCCTGCTCTTTACTCTTCTCCCTAATATATAATGTTATATAGGCTGGCCACCTATATAATTTAGTTATTAAGTCCTCTCTTTATCTCTACTTTGTTTCCATATTTCTGGTATGTGAAGGTAATTCCCCGAGGTTTGGTTCAATGGCGTATTATGCCGTTCAGAAGTATAAAAACAACATCCTCACTTGAATGCCTTGTTTAAATAAACTGTCATGCTAGTGTAACGTTAACTAGCGTTTTCTTCTTGAATGTACATTATTGAATTTTCCCCCTTTAAAAAGCGCGTTGTTCTGTAAACGCCTTGTCTGTCGGAATTCGCACTCCACAGTATGCCTCTTACATTCGAGAGGCTTTATTACTGCGTGAATGTGTGAATCCTGCTCGTGTTCTTGCGAACTGCAGTACCTCCCCCTTTTTCCCTTCGTAGCAGTATCCTTTGGCATCTGCGTAAGAATGAATTCGGAAGCTGTGCAAACTAAGGTAAAAATCCCTCTTGCAAAACAAATGTCTTTAATAGCTGAAGTAGAGAGGTAAAAGTTAAGCTTACAATTCCTAACTGCTCTTCCTGCTCCTCTTGCTGGTTGTACATTGCCTTAGGCGTCTTTAGGTAAACAAATGCGCCGTGCTGGTAAGCGCTGGCGTTCGGGGGTAATTTTAAAATGCTGCTTCCTTAGTCTGGCATTTCAAATTCATGTAGTCTCAAAAAGATGCACACTAATTCAGAGTTCTAAATTGCTCTAATAACTAGTGTGGCACTTTAAAACGTCCGTAGAATCATGCAGCCTTTGGTGAACTGAAATTCATGTTGTAAAGCTGTAAAACCTCAGACACTCTTGAATTTAACTAAGCTCCTTGTACAATACCTTTTTATAAACCCAGTCTGGTAAACTCTCTATGCAGTACTTCTATTAAAATGCTCTCCCACTAATCTATACAAGTTATATACAGGGAACTTGCCTCTTTACTAACAAGAGTCTTTAATTCATGGTATGAATCAGGCTTCTCAGAAGATGCATACCTTGAAGCTTTGATTACTATTGTTCCTAAACCAGGTAGGGACCCTCACTATGTAGAAAACTACTGTCCTATCGCGCTCCTTAACACTGATGTTAAGATATTAGCTAAAATACTTGCCAACCATTTAAGACCCTTTATGGACGGGCTAATCCATGATGAGCAACTGGGATTCATGCCAGGAAGGTCTTCAGGTGACCATATGTGGCGGTTACTACATCTTATTTCCATAGCCAGCAGTCTACACTCACCTGCTGCCTTAATAGCCTTGGATGCAGAAAAGGCCTTTGACTGGGTCTCTTGGCCCTTTCTCTTCGCAGCACTTTCTCGGTATGGAGTCCCACAAATATTCATTAATTAGGTCAAGCTGTTATACTCGAACGCCACGGCTTGAATTTGGTGCAATGGCTATCTCTCAGAAACCTTCCCACTAAACCGGGGTACCAGGCAGGGTTGTCCCCTTTCCCCACTCCTATTTAACCTTTATATAGACCACCTTATCCGTAAACTGCTTATGAACCAAGGCCTGCAGGGTTTTTTAGTTGGGAACAAGCAACACCTTATATCAGCCTATGCAGATGATCTTTTAATACACATAATGAACCCCTGCACAACCGTCTCTATCCTACTACAAGAAATTGAGATGTTTGCCAAGGTATCGTACTATAAGCTAAATTTGACTAAATCTATTATCTACCCACTGAATCACAAACTATTCAAAAGAGATGTGCAGCAATTTGGGCTGCAATGGGAAAATAAAAGCTTAACATATTTGGGTATAAAAATTTTCAAATCCCTCTCCACTATGATCAAAGAAAACCTCACTAAATTAATAAAAACAATCCAGACAGATTTGGAAAGGTGGACTACCTTGAGGATAGCACTATGGGGAAGAATCAACACTATAAAAATGAATATCCTTCCTAGAATCCTATATCCCCTTAGCATGCTAGCCCCCTATCTTCCTAAAAAATGGTCTACTGATCTAAAGAGAATAATTAATAAATTCCTCTGGAAAAATAAACCAGTGAGGCGAGCATACCCCAAACTGACAGCCCCAAAGCCCCGCGGGGGACTCTCCCTCCCGTCCTTTTTCCATTATTATGAAGCAATTCATATAACCAAGCTGACTATCTGGCAGCACAGCTCGAATAATAGAGAATTGGAGTCTTACACCCCAGCATGGCTAAATATAGAAGAGACCCTCATGTCCCCCATCTCTTACTCGCTACAGTCTCTACTATATTTACCATGTAAATATATCCCCCTTACAGTAAAGATGGTCTCTGAGAGCTTTAAACCAACTGCAGCACCATTTGAAGATAAATTGGCATATAGATGGGGAACAGCCACTCTTAAACAACCCTCATTTTATGATTCAAAAGAAACCTATGACATTAAGCTTTTGGCCTGTTCTAAAAAATGTTAAACTTAAAGATGTTATGGACAATAGTAACCTAATACCATACCACCGATTTGTACAAAAATTTCCTGAAGCTAATAGACACCCTTTTAAATACTGGCAAATTATGCATGCAATATCCCCATTTATTAAGAAACATAAGGTCCTCAACTCCCCTAGGATTGCCTTAGTATCGCTATTAGATATTGCTAGACAACCACACCCGATATCTGCAGTATATAAAGAATTGCAATCTCTAGACACGGGATTGCCATCTGGTATAAATCAATATTGGGTGGAAGCATTGTCTCTCCCACTCACACACGATTTTTGGCAACAACTCTGGAACAGCCTATATAGATTTGTCAAACAGGACCGCCTGAGGCTCGTACAGTTTAATATAATGCAAAATACATATTATACCCCCCTAAGACTCTACCAAATGGGTCAGATACTTACCCCCTCTTGCCCTCGCTGCTTTTGTAGGAGAGGGGATCTCTACCATATGTTGTGGGCATGCCCTAAAATTCAAACCCTATGGAAAAGTATACAGGCCTCTCTGAGTACAATCCTTGTACTAAGCCCGCTGTTCTCCATGGATACATGTCTACTTAACATCTTCCCTATAGGAACTTTGAAGCAAAGAAAATATTACATGGCCCCATCTCTGCAGTGGCCAAGCTCATAATTATGAGACACTGGGCCTCAGATGTTATGCCTACCATACGAGAGTGGCATAAAGAAATGCTGCTTGCCCTGCAGTTAGAAAAAACATATTGCTAACATGAACAGTCGATCAAGTACATACACTGAAAGATGGGGCACCTTAGAAACACTGCTTATTGCAGAAAACCCAAAGAGTAGCTGACTATACAAGTACCACTCATAGCCTAGTAGTAAACCTGGGTTTGAGAGGGCACTGTCCTGAAATAAAGGAGATGGATAAGGTTGGTGCTTGATGACACTCCATTTGAGAGAAGAATAAAGGAAGAATAGAGATAAATTACCCCAAGAGAGTGATTTAGAGGGTGGGAGGAGATGGGGCGGGGGTTAGTATTGGGGTTTCTTCCCCTTTTTCTCTCTTTGCTAATTCTTTTACAATTTTTTCTTATATCACCGCCCCTCTGCTGACTGTAGACCTGAAGTGACGCCCTAATAAGGTTGTATCACAACATATCACTACTCCTGTAACCTAAAGTCAATTATCAGAATATTAGTTGAATTGTCACAAGTTATCAACTTATAAGCTACATGGTCTAATAGATTACAATGAGGGTTGCAATACTACTTAAAACAACATGTATTTGTTTTCATATGAATTTCTTTTATTTATTTTACTCTGATGTGTTCATGTATTGTTGTTTTAAAAATCAATAAAGCTTATTGAATTCCCCCCAAAAAATAAAATGCTCTATATTTATTACAATTTAGGTTTACTTTAGTGTTTAGGTGAACAGTCCCTCCACAATGTTAAGCCTTCTCTTTAGAGCTGGCTGGCTGGGCTCTGTCTATATTTAAAGGTATACACTAGGGGATGGAGCTCTATTGGGGCACTTTAAAATTTATTTTTAAAATTATCGTCCTATATTTAAATCTGGAATCAGAGTTATGCTCAAAAATGTAGAAAATGCTTTGTGAATATGTTTAGGTACAAAATTATTGTTTGTTTATAATTAAAATGTGTTTAAACTAACTAAAGAGGGAGGGACTTGGGTATCACATGATTGAAAGACTATATAAAGAAATCTTTTGGTTCATTTGAGCAGATAGTCTGGTGAGGTGCAGACCTGTTCTGTCCTCATAGTATGTACTTACACTAGTGGTATTCTAGTGTTTGTTTTTCAGCTTTGGTTTTTGCAATTTTATTTTCTTTCTGTTACGCCTGAAGTTTGGCTTTATTTTATTTTGTTCTTATAAATAAACTTTTGTGTGAAGCACCTATTGCTGTGGCAAGACGTCCTCCTTATTGATACCCGCACCCCACAGGGGGCAGCAGCAGTGCTGCTTAGGGAAGGTTGCCAGATGGGTTTCCCACTGGGTTTTTAAGGGGGGCCGGCAGAGATGTGAGCTAGGAACCTCGGGTCAGTGAAGGGGAAGGAGGGGGTAATAGGGGCCAAGATCAAAAAGGAATCAAAGCAGGCTAAGTGGAGGGGCCACTTGGGGCCGCCCCATACACACATTTCTGAGTCTCCCCATTGGGCATCATACCCAAGAAGGTGGAAGGAGAGTTCCGCTTGATTCATCACTTATCCTACCCCGAGGGCTCGTCAGTGAATGAGGGCATACCAGACCAACTTAGGGCAGTGTCATATGCCTCGCTGCAGTAGGCCATAACACTGATCAGGGCAATCGATGGGGCATGGTTAGTGAAGACGGACATCGAGTTGGCATTTCAACTCTTGCCTGTCAGGCCAACAGACTGGGACCTGTTGGGATTCCAATTCCAAGGGAACCTCTACATAGAAACATAGAGGTTGATGGGAGATAAGGACTGCAAGGCCCATCCAGTCTACCCATTTCTTTTTCTACTTTATAAACGTGCCATCAGCCTTTCCTCTGTCAGTGGCCTATCTATTCATACTTATCTGTATTGCTCCCTTATGCCTATCCCATGCCTGTTTGAAGCCCTGCACTGTATTCATAGCCACCACTTCCTGAGGTAGGCCATTCCATGCATCCACCACTCTTTCTGTGAAAAAGAATTTCCTCACATTCCCCCTTAATTGGCCTCCTTCTAATATCATGCTGTGTCCTCTTGTCCTGCTATTTTTCTTATATTTAAACATGTTAGACTCTTTCACCTTGTTAATGCCCTTAAGGTGTTTGAATGTTTCATTCATATCACCTCTCTCCCTCCTTTGCTCAAGGGTATACATATTGAGCTCCATTAATCTGTCCTCATATGTCTTCTGATGCAGCCCCTGCACCATTTTGGTTGCCCTTCTCTGGACTGCCTCAATTTGGTTAATGTCCTTGTGAAGGTGTGGCCTCCAGGACTGCACGCAGAACTCCAGATGGGGCCTAACCAGTGTCTTGTAAAGAGGGATTATTACCTCTCTCTTACGACTTGTGAGACCCCTACTAATACACCCTAACATCCCCCTAGCCTTACCTACTGCTTTAGAGGTCTGCTTGGATGATTTCAGGTCATCGGTGATAATGATGCCCAAGTCTCTTTCTTCCTTTGTGACTGCCAACAACTCCCCTACCAGCCTATAAGTGACTTCAGGGTTTCTCTTCCCTATGTGCATGATCTTGCACTTCTTTGCATTAAATCCAGTTGCCACTCTTCTGATCATTTTGCTAGTTTATCCAGATCTCTTCTCATTCTGCCACACCCATCTGGATCATCTACTCTTGTTGCAGATCTTGGTGTCATCTGCAAACAGGACAAACCTTACCCTCTAGTCCATCTGCAATGTCACTAATGAAGATATTGAAGAGGACTGGCCCCAAGACTGATCCCTGAGGTACCCCACTTGTGACTTGTATCTCTTCTGACTGTATACCATTTACCACCACTCTCTGTTTTCTGCCCATCAACCAGTTTGCCACCCAGTTGACCAACTTCTGACCCATCCCGAGCCTACCCAGCGCATTTATCAATTTTCTATGTTGAACAGTGTCGAAAGCTTTGCTGAAGTCAAGGTAGGTGACATCAAATGCTCCCCTTTGGTCCACCACTCTGGTTACCCAGTCAAAGAAATCTATGAGATTAGTTTGACAGGACCTTTCTTTTGTAAACCCATGCTGCCTTAGATCCTGTGCCCCTATGGATTCCAGGTGTTGCACTATCTTTTCCCTAAGGAGTGCCTCCATAATCTTGCCCACTACTGAGGCAAGACTGACTTGTCTGTAGTTCCCTGCCTCCTCCCTGCTATCACTTTTGTGTAACGGGATCACATGAGCCCTTCTCCAGTCTTCTGGGACCTCTCCTGTGCTCAGAGACTCACTAAACAGTTCTGCTAATGGCTCTGCTAGTTCCACCCTTAGCTCCTTAAGTACCCTGGGATATATGCCATCAGGTCTCATTTCCTTGTCCACCCTGAGCTTAGCGAGCTCTTGTAGGACCCTTTCTTTTGTGAAGGGAGTAGTGCTCACCTCCCTCCCCCCTGTGTCCATGGTGCTCAGCTGTGGGCCCTGCCCTACCTTCTCTTCTGTAAATACTGAGCAAAAGTATCTATTTAGGATAGATGCTTTTACAGGGTCCTCCTCCTTCTCCTCACATGTCCCCTTTTCTTCTTTGAGCTTTGCAATACCCCCTCTGAATTTTCTCCTTTCACTAATGTATCTATAGAAAGTCATGCCAAAGGGGTGCTCAGTGGCTTGTTCCACCTTCTAAGCATTCAGCACCTGGGTGCAGTGGATATTCGGGGCCAGGTAAGGGCACAGGAGGGTAGTGCATTACCTGGATGATTTCCTCCTCATCGTGGAGTCAAGTTAGGAGGTGCAAAGGATGTTGTGGGATTTCAAAATGAGGTGCCAGCATATAAAGATACTGCTGGCACAGGGCAAGACGGAGGGCCTCACCCAAAGATTAGAGTTCTTGGGCATAGAGGTGGACATGGAGGGGGGCTGTTTCAGGCTTCCCAGAGTAACAGTGGCACAGCTTAAGGGCCTGCTGGCCCAGGTGATGGGGAGGAGGAGGGTGCCACTGGTACAAATGCAACAACTGCTGGGGCACCTTAATTTCGACTGCTAGGCCATCAGCCTGGGCAGGGTATTCACAAGAAGGCTGGGAAGAGCAACAGGGAAGACTAAGCTGCTGCACCACTGGGTAGATGCATCGAAAGGGGTGTGGGAGGACTTCCAGGTATGGGAGGAATTCCTTGACAGCTGTAATGGAGTGGCATTTTGGCAAGATGAGTGGGAGCGGAATACAGACTTGGAGTTTTTCACGGACACCTTGGGCACCCTGGAGATGGGGGCCTACTTCCAGGGAGACTGGACATTGGAGGCTTGGCCAGTACAGTGGAAGGAGTGAGGAGTATTGAAGGACATCACATTGTTGGAGATATTCCCAATTAGGGTGGCTCTGGAAGTGTGGGGCACCAGGATGAAGGGGAAGCACATCCTGTTCTGGTGCGACAACAAAGGGGTGGTGGAGGTTATTAATAGACAAGGGGGGAGGACAGAGATGGTAGGCAAGTTGCTTAGGTGCATGGTTTTGTTTGGTCTGCAGCTGAACCTGTCTTTCGAAGTGCAGCATATTGAAGGGTTGAAGAATGCAATGGCTGACAGTCTTTCTCGTTTGCAGCTCAGAAGGTTTCAGGAACTGAGGCCGCAGGCAGTGACACACAGGACCAGGATCCCGTACCGATTATGGGAGGCTGAAGGGACACAGCCAGGGTGCTGTACCATGTTTCCTGGTCAGCCAACACATTGAGGGCCTACGATTTCAGGAATTCAGAAGGAAGCACGGGTGGGGCAGGGATGAACTGGCCCGGGATGAACAGGTAAGGAGGTTTTTAGTGGATAAGTGGGAAGAGGGGCTAGTCCACACCACAGTGGTGGTCCATCTGGCTGGCATCAGTTGGGTATGCCAGGACAGGGGTTGGCCCGATGTTGTGTCCAGCAGGACAATAAAAAGGATGGTCTCAGGCTGGCAGAGGGGACAGGTTGCCAGGATGGATAGAAGGTGCCCCATAAGAGGGCAGTTGCTGGAAAAAGTACTAGGGGCAACTCAGCAGGTATGCACCTCAGTCTAGGAGGTGGTCCTATTTCAGGCCATTTTTGCGGTCATGGCAGCAGGGGCCTCTGGGTGGGAGAAGTGGTGGCCCCATGAAAAACAGCTGCCATGCAAGCTTTTGCAGCACAATGACGTGTTGTGGGGGTGGGACAGAGCAGTTATTAACCTGGCCAGGTCCAAAACAGACCTAAGGGGGAGGTGGACCACGGTGTCATTGGTGAGGCAGCCACAGTCCACCAACTCCCAGTGGGTGCACTGGAAGCATATGAGAGCACCAGAGGGAGGGCTGGGGGGGTCTTATTCCAGCATGAGGATGGTTCCTCAGTCACTGGTTTTCAGGTGGGGGCAGTACTCAAGAGGGCCCTGGCTTTCATTGAGGAGGATCCAGGTGAATTTGCTCATCATTCCTTTCAGATTGAGGTGGCCACGGGGCAGAAGAAAAGGGGGCTGCAGTGGAAGAGGTAAAGAATGTTGGGCGCTAGAAGTCCAAGCTGCTACAAGAGGTATGTCAGGTGTTTATAGCAGTGACTCACACTGTTATCTTGTCTCCATGGCAGGTTCCAAGAGGAAAGTTTGGATAGTGGGGCACTCCTTCATCTTTTGGGCAGAAAGGTTTGTGGTCACTACTTCCGGAAGAGCAGAATTGCGATACAATACCAAGCACACCATGGTGCTATAGATAGGCATTAGGAGCATGAGGTGGGCACAACTTCTGCCGCTGTTGGAGGAATTAAGGGTGCAATGGGGCACTCCAGACTGCATTATCATACACTTGGGGGGAAATGGCTTGGGGGGCCTGCCATGGGAGAACTGGGGTGGGATTTGGAGAAGATTAAGTGGTGGTGGCCCAGGGTGACAATCATCTGCTCCGACATCACCTCCCGGTGGGTTTGGAGGGGGGTCAAAGATGTCAGGCTGATTGGAAAAGTCAGGAAGCATCTGAATAGGAGTGTAGTAAGGTCAGTAATTGAAATGGGGGGTGTGCAGCTACAGGTCTGACAGGGTGCATTTGTCGGAGTTTGGCATATACCTATTCCTGAGGCCAATTGGGGAGTTAGTGGGAGAAATAGCCAAAAAAGGTTTGAGATACTAGCCCACAAGGGGGAAGCTCCTCTGTCCATTGCAAGCTGGAGGTAGGGCAGTGGAAGAAGAAAAGGAGGAGCGGGGGGAGGAAAAGGGGGGAGGGAGTAGGATACACAGGCTGGGGACAAGGAACCCAGATGTGGTGTTAAAGCAGGGAGGGGGATAGGTCCAGGCACTGGATTCAGAAGTGTCCAGGACTGGAGGGCGAAGGCCCCGGTAGGTGGTACTGGCCTGGTTCTGGTGTGGAGGAGGGGGCCAGATTAACAGTGTCTGGATCCTGAAAAAGTCAAGATGGATGAACAACCAGAGGAAGGAAGAGGCCGGAACCAAGAAAACTTTGAAAGAATTGTTATGTGTGGAGAATGAAGTATTAACATTGATAATGTAAATATTCTTTGTGCCAAATAAATATTGCCAACGAGCAACCAAAAGGTGAAAGAAATTGTAGCATCCATCATTCCTGGGAGGGGTTCAGGAAACAATTTGCCAGATCAACAACAACAGTAACATTTGTGAGCATGTCATGACTGAATAGCTAACAATTTACAGATCGTGATGCAAACATGTGATAACAGAGGCTAATGTTTATCAGTTGCACAAACGTGTCATTACACACATCTGTAATACCTTTAGTATGTGATTTACTTATGCCAACACGACAACATTGTTGCCGACGTGTGTCATAGAGACATCCCCGATGTTGACAGGTGAAATTTCACCTGTCAGACATCAGTCTGGTTATTAACAGGGGGCTGCACCCCAGAACCCCCCATGCAGGGGGCAGCATCCCTCGCACCCCTCTTCTTAAGGATTGTTGACTTCAGTTGGAGTTAAGCGGGAGTGAAACATGGTGAAAGGGTGACATTTTGCTGGCAGGTCCCCCACCGTGACATTTTTGAATCTTGTTGAAAATGGCACTGTGGGGGATTTCACCAACTGGGTTTCACCCTTCCATTGGTATACCTAGTAGGTATCCTAACATCAGATCAATAGTGCAGCATTCATTTTATTAACACATTTACTGAATTGCCACAATGAAAAATTTAATATGCTTTGATTCAGCATATAAAGAACAGAGTCATGATGTAATTTGCAGAGTAGCTGAATTAGGCCATATATTCTGAAACCCATTTGCAAGTGAAAAATAAAAATTCATAATTGAATTTCTGTGCAACATGATGATATGGAGTGAAAGTCTAACTATTAATAGGAAATGAACTGCAGTTCATGTAGAAGTGACTGTGTGTGCATATGTGCGTGTGCGCCAAAGTGGTAACTGAATTATATTAAAACTGACCCAAACAGTATTGCCAATTTAAATCCTCATATTACTTTCTATTTGAGGATCATGTTTTTATCATGGGCTGGATATTCAGAAATGCACCGAAGGTAGGCGCAACCTCAGCACAGTGCAACTCAAATGCACAATGGCGCAGTGACTGTGATATTCAACGGTTGCGCACTGCAACATGTGCCAGCGCAACATGGCTGAATATCACAGGGATGCACTAAGGTGCAGTCAGAGGTACACCAGAGAGCAACCAGACATGTGCCATAGCACAACCAGGGATGCACAAGGAGCAGAGAAAGATGTGCCAAGGCACATTAGGAACAGCCAGGTGCACAGCAGAGAAAGAGAGGCAAGGGGGAAGGTGGGAACAGTGTGGTATGGCGGGAGTACCAGGCCAGGCACACTGGCAGGGACACAGCCAGCACACAGCCCACAGCTGCACATGGCATGCAAGCATGCAGCGGCACTCCACCCGGAGGATGTAGGGCACAGGTGACACTGACGTACAGGGGCGGGCACCCTAGACCACCCCACACTGGTGGGCACGTGGCCACCCGGTCAATGACAGGCTACACCCCAACACATGGCATACACCACACACACATGCCACACAAACTGAACAGCCATCCCAGGGCCACACCATGGCACAACCACTGACTGAGGGGCATGTCAACACCATGCACACACCACCCAGTGACACAGGTGCACCACATGGCCACACATCACACGACTGCAGCATGGACCCACTCACCAGCTGCAAAGCAGACATGGACACAGAAGGGTAAACAGGTAAAATAAATATTGGAGGAAAGCAACTCAGCTAAACAAAACAGAGGTAACACAGGGGAGAGTAGGGGAAGGGAGGTATAGGTGAGAAGGTGTCAGAGGACAGGGACTGTACAGGTGGAAGGGGAAAGGAGGGGGAAGGGAGGACAGAGGTGGGATGGTGGCAGGTGATCCTCATGGCCAGCCATGGCCTGCCGATGGCTGGTGCCTCCCCCTACACTGGTACTGGAGCACGGGCTTCCTGGTCTGCCCTACAATCTCCATGGTGTGGGCCGTGATGAGGAGGATCTCACGCAGGAGTCACTGATAGACTGGCAGGTGGGAGCCCCTCCAAACACCTATGGCAGAGGAAGGGACAGGTGATCAGTGCATGTCCAAAGCCCCCTAGCCCCCCGAGTGCAGTGAACAGTGGGAACACATGCCCCTGGAATGCCACCCCTGCCCCCCCATGGGTGGGCCCACACCTGCCATCATCCCAGCAGGCCACAGCTGTGCACAGTACTGGACACTGCTGCCCAAGGGCCACCTGACTGCACAGTGGCAGGCAGGTGGCACAGTGCTGCAGCAGAACCACAGCGGCGCTGGTGGCAGCTGGATGCACACCCATCCCACCAACAGCTGCCACACTCGTGCAATGGCCACCCCATGGCACCATGCACACTACACCATGTGCTGCACACAGCTGCCATGGTGCAAGTCACAGGAGGCCATGGCCGTACCCACACCCCTGCCGACCACCCTGCACTGCAATGAGGGAATGCACAGTGCCTACCTGCCTGCTGTGGCACTGCACAATCCAGTCCTGCTGCCGCCGCTCCACCACTGCTAGGTCCTGCTCCCCCTGCTGAAGGGCCCACCAGGTGCCCCTGCTGCCCTGGCATGCCTCCAATCTTCAGGTCCTAGGACAGGAACACAGACAAGCACACATCAGAACACAGCCACAGCATGAGCCCACCACCCCCACCCCAAAGCACAGTGTGCTCCCCAGCCAGACAAGGCCACAGGGCAGTGGCACAGTGCACCCAGTGACAGGTAATGCCATGCCACAGGGCACACAATGACAGGTCCCCCAGCGTGGCATGAAGCCCTGCCAACACCATGGTACAGTGGTCATGCACGGATGCAGTATGTACCTGGATGTGGCACAGCCCCCCTGCAGACACGCACCTGCAGCACTCTCAGCCACTCCGGGTCCCTTCTCACCAGGTCACCGTACAGGTGGTGGCACTACTCCCTGGTGCACTGCACCCCTGTGGCCTGGAAAAGTCCATCTGCTATGGCCTGCCACACCTCTGTCCTGGGCCGCTGCAGGGGCTGCTGCCCAAACAGGCCGGTGGAATGGGGCTCCACCTGGGCCAGCAGGTTGACAAGCTCCACCTGGCTCCAGTTTCTTGACCGTCATACAACATGGCACGCCATGGTGTTATTGCAAACTTGCAATACAAAATGGTGCCCAGTAGTGCACATGCATAATATGCATGAGATGTGCACCTTGTAAGCAGTTGCACTGCCACCGGCAATCGCGCAACTTCATAAATGCACTGTGTGGTCGTGGCCACACCAGCATGTGGAGCAGGGGCCCCAAGAGGGAATAGGGCAGGGTCAGGGGTTAGCATGCGCAATGTGCGCGTGGTCATCATAGGGCCCTTGATGTATGGTGCACAATAGAGCCATGAAAGCACCATGGCCCATAGGCCCTATACTGCCTGAGCCACATAGATCCAATAGTGCCTGAGCACCATAGGCTCAATAGCTCCCGAGCACCATATGCCCCATAGTGCCCAAGCTCCATAGGCCCAATAGCGCCCGAGTGCCATAGGCCCAATAGCAACCAAGTGCCATAGGCTCAATAGCGGTCCTATTGCATGGTGCGCAATAGGTGGTTGCACATGCTGTGGCACATGTGTGGTGTCGAGGGTGCACTGCTCATGGCATGGCATTGCACCATGACATACACCGGAGCAAGTCCATTGTGCAAGGTGCATGAGCGTGATATTCAGCTGTCATTTACAGATGAGCTCATCAGCCTATCCATGGCGCAATGGTGATATTTGCATGTCATTACTGTTGCGCGACAGCCCATTTGCATTGGATGTGCTATAAAGGCACCACACAACTGCACAGGCCATGGACCAGTATTGTAACCATCCGAGGTAAGTTGCACCTGCCAAAGGGATGGACAGCACAGCAGGATGGATGGCTGGGGTGGGCCACTGCAGCCAGTAACCACATGTCCATGTCCACAGGTAGCAACATGTCTGAGCATGAGGAGGGTGAGGAGCATGGCCAGACCACAAGCGCAGACCCAACTTTACTAAGGTGGAGGCAGATGCCCTGTTCAAGGCATAACTCAACAGGGAGCCATTGCTTAGTGGCACCACAGCACACCCTACACCAGGACCTCAATCTGGGTGGAGGTGGCAGCTGCAGTGAACCAGCAGGGCAGCCACCAGTACTCTGCACAGGAGTGTAGGAGAAGGTGGGCACTGACAAACCTCAGATCAAGGAGAATGTGGCGGCCATACAGGCTGCCAGGTCAGCCACTGGTGGGGGCCAGGCTGCCATGTCACAGCTCACAGTGCAGGAAGAGCTGGTGGTGGCCACCATGAGATGTAGTGCAGTCGAGGGTGTGCCAGGTGGTGGCTTCCAGACTGGAGGGGCCCATCACTGCATGGTAGGTATGCTGAGTCGGAGGCAGGGGGGGCAGCGGATGGTACGGCAGCACTAACACATCTGTGTTCCCTTACAGCACCGGCCCACCAGCATGCAGTATCGGGGCACCTGAATCTGCTGTGGGGGCATGCCCAGCCCCAGAGGACCAGCCATTCAACTCCACGGGCATCTGGGGGCCTGATTGGCTGCAGCACACCACCGCCATCCAGCCAGATATCCTGGGCATGGTAGCAGATGAGGCCCTGGCTGTGTTCCAGTGGGACACAAGCCATGGCATGCTCTGTGCAGAGACACAGATCAGGGTGAGGTCCGGCATCGATGATGATGTGACCATAATTCTGGACAGCAGGGGTCTTGTCGTGTGGGAGACACCCATACCATCCACCATTACTGGCAGCGCGGCCAGTGGTCTGTTGTGGATGGAACAGCTTACCATCACTGCTCCTGGTACTACTGTGTGCACAGGCACAGTGGCGCTGGGTGTCAGTGGTGGTGTGACCGCACAGGAGCTGGCCAGAACACAGGGGCCAGAGGGGCAGCAGCAGCAGATGGCTGGGGATGTTGGGCGGCAGATTGTAGCATTTGCCACCGGTGTGCCTGGCATTGTCCAGCCCCATAAGGACCCCGCTGTGCAGTGCCCAGCTGAGTGGGGGACTGTGCAGCATGGTTATATGCCACTGGTGGGATGGTGACACGTCCATGCACCCCTGGGCACTGACCCCATGGCAGAGCACACCTGATTGCTGGGGGCCTCCATGGACCAACAGGTGCTGCTCATAGCTGGGGTGCATGCACTCCATGCAGAGGTGTGCCAGGCAGCCGAGCAGCATGAGAGGGGCAATGTGCAGGTCCTGGAGGCCATACAGCACCTGCGGGAGGACATGACCGCATCCCTGGACCGCATCACCAATGCGATCACGGTCGGTCTTTCACCACTGGCTGTCACAGGGTGTGGCTGCCTGCCACAGACACCGTGGAGTGCAATGTCCACCCCACGGCCTTAGCATCAGGCAACCCCCAGAGTGTCAATGCCAGGCTCCACTGTTGGCATCCCAGGCATGCCTGGGTGGGCCTGTTTGGAAGCCTTCAAACCCCTGTGAGGACCCGGTCACTTCCCCACAGTTCAACTCCTGGTGGGCAGTTGCAGACCCCCCCCCGTGGCTGTTGTGCAGCCTGTGGCTACCCCGTGTCCATGGTGGTCATGTGTCAGCACGGCGGACCTGATGTGTGCATCACCCTGTCTGCTGTCTTCTGCCACCACCCTGTGTGCACCTGGGAAATGTGTGTGTGTGTGTGCATGACATAGACCTGGCATCTGTGTGTCACGCCACACTCTGCCTGTGTGCTTACCTGCCCAGCCGCTGGCCTATGTGGCATGTGCGTGATGATGCCAGCACAGCACTGGTTGTACATGTGCACCAGCACCCTGCATCTGATCCATGCCACATACTAGTGCCTGGGCACATGCCTGCAGGTGCCAGTGTGTGCGTGTGTGTGTGTCTTTGTTGCTGTATAGTGCTGCGTGGTGTTGCGTGTGGCTGTGTGGCACATCCCCCCATGTCCCTGCAATACGGCTGGGTGTGCATGCCCATGGCCTTGCCTGCACATGCCTGTGTGCCCTGCCACTCTGTCCACTCTGTGCATGGGGATTTGTCCACCTACCTGCATGTGCCGTAGTGCTCCTGTGCAATTGTGTTGCGATGCTGGTGAGCCATCCTCTGGAGCCGGGGATCCCTCCACCCAGGGGTGGGGCTGCCCACCCCCCAGCCCATTACCCATGTTGTCCCCACTGCTGTTCCCCTCATTGGCCTCGACAGCTGTCCCACGGTCAATGGCCATGTTGTGCAGCATGCAACAGGCAAGGAGTAAGCCACAGGCCTTTGAGGGTCTGTATTGTAGGGCACCACCAGACCTGTCTAGGCAATGGAACTGTGTCTTCAGCATCTCGAACACCAGCTCAGTGATGTTCCATGTGCTGGCGTGTGCCTCATTTTATTGCTCCTCATCTGGGGATGATGGGCGCTGGCAGGGGGTGAGCAGCCAGGGCCTGAGTGGGCAGCCGCTGTTACCTGTGTGGACAGAGATTTGGTTAGCATGGTGTCCTCTATCACTGTGTCCCTTGCCCATCCCTGGTACCTGCCAGTGCTCAGCCCTGCCCGCCCCCTCCGTGCCCTGCTGTATCCAGCTGCCCATGGTCTTGCCATATCTACCCGCTAGGTGACCTGTGGGGATGTTCCCACTCTCAAACCTGTGGCACAGTGCTGAGCTGTGCCAGATGTAGGCATCATGTGCACCCCCAGGGTGTGTGGCACAGACATTGGTTATGCACCCCCTGGCATCGCACACCACCTGGCAGTTGATACTGGGGTAGTCCTTTCTGTTGACATATGCTACCCACTCTGGGCCAGGTGGCATATGGATGCCCAAATGGGTGCAGTCGATGGCCCCTAGCATGCCTGGCATCTGTGCTACCCTGTGGAACTCCTGCATGGTTGCTGTATGCTCTGCCTGTGTGCTGGGGAAGTGGATGTATTCCTCAGCTTGTGGCAGCAGGGCGTTGAGGAATTGTGTGAGGAGTCATGATGCAGCCGACTGGGTTATGCCTGTGGTGTCCCCTGTTGGTCTCTGGAAAGTGCCCGTGGCGCGCAGGCACATGACAGCTGTTACCTTGGTCTCCACTGTCAGGGAGTGGCTCTGTCTAGTGTGTGCCTGCATCTTCTCACTGCACAGCTCACAGAGCTGTCTCAGAATTGCCCAGTTCAGGCGATACCAGCCCACGATCTCCATGTCAGCGTGGGTCTCAAAGCTGATGCAGGGCCTGTACCGCCTGCTCCGGGCGTACCTCTGATGGGCCCTTCCATGGCCACATTGCTCTGCCTCCTGCCTCCTCACACCCCTCATTATGGCCTCCATCTGAAATACTGCACTGGCCATGGCCCCTGTTGTTCTGTCACCCCCCTGGGCATCCAGCTCCACTGGCCCACCTGACTCTGTGGGGCAGTGCCTGTTGCTAGCCGGGCCCCCTCCTGCGCCACCTGCCCCAGGCTGGCTGTCATCTGTGGGCTCTGTCTCCCACCCCTGTGGGTGCTTGTGTCACTCCCTTCAGGCCTGGTGACTCTTTCACACTCTCTCTGTCTCCCTCACTCCCTCAATCGGCCTCCCTGTCTGTCACACTCTCTCGCTCTCTCTTTCTTTCTCTCTCACTCTCTCAGTCTCTCTCTCTCTCTCTCTCCCTCGCTCCCTCTCTCTGTTTCTCTCTCCATCTCTCTCTCTCTCTCTCTCTCTCTTTCTCTCTGCAGGCCTGTCTGTCTCCCTCTAGCTTGCTCCTTTCTGGTGCAAGTGCCATCCCCCTGCTTGCTCCCTGTTTTTATAGGCTCAAGTCTGCTCAGTGCATCTGACAGTTGCTCCATACTTGCGCCATTGGTCACGGGGTGAATATCGCACTGTGCCGCATATTCATGGGTACACCCCCTGCCCTTGCACATGCATTCATTACTATTGCACATTGGCGCACTGCTACTTGTGCTGCGCAGTGGCTCCCACTGAATATCACTCTGTGGCACATTTCTGCAGTTGCGCATGCACAACCCTGTTGTGCCATGCACACCTGCTTTGAATATCCAGGCCCATGTGTGCATCTAGTAGCTGTTTGTGGGCAAGTCATATTTTTACACCCCTTTTGTGAATGTGAGATGCCCAGCTGCTTAGTCAACAACTGTTAGAAATATTTTCAAACTAAGGCATATAAATTTAATTCACAAAAAATAAGCAACAGATTTCCGCTTCACATTACCTGGCACTGTAATAGTATTTCTGAACAAGACAAAATAGGCTTGACCACGTTGCTCAAAGAGGAGGTTGAAAAATAAATAAACTTGAACAAAGTGCGCTCAGGAATGCTTTTTTGTGAAGGCACACAGCTCATCAGATCACACATCTTCAATCACGCAAGAGCACCCGATCATGTAAACAAACTGTGTCTAGTCTACAACAAGTAAGAGCAGACAGCTCTTTACATTACTTTATAAAACATCTCAATAACTGTCCAACAGATGAATTAAATCTGCTCACAAACAAAAACCTTATGTCAAATATTATTGTTTCCAATATAAGTCATTGAGGAATGCAGTACATCTAAAATAATGTGACAATATGCCTTTAATACATTAATCCACAATTTATACATTCATTCTGCAGTTCACTGACTCACTGAACTGCAGAATGAATGTATGAATTGCTGATTATTGTATTTAACTGCAGATAAATATTCTGCAGAACTGACCGTGGATGGTGATCATTCCATAGAACTTTTTTCCACAGTTTAATACAATTATCCACAGTTAGTACATTTGTTCCACCGATCTAAGTCAGAATTTCCACAAAAGGTTGCTAATTTGATTTCCAAACTTTTGCAGAAGCAAAAGTCTGACTTTCATGGAAATTCCACTGGCTGAAGTGTTTTTTTGCACACCTCTAGTGTTCACAGAGGAAGGGGCAGGGGACGGGCAAAGCTTAAAGGATAAGGGCACTAGGGGCTGCATGGCAGACAGAAGTTCCTCTATAGTGGAAAGGGTCCATAGGGAACTAATGATGCTAAAGGTGGACAAGATGATTGGGCCAAATGGGGTACACCCCAGGTAACTGAGAGAACTCAGAGAGGAGCTGGCAACACATCTGAAATCCATGTTCAACCAGTCATTTGAAATGAAGGTGATACCAGGGGACTGGAGGAGGGCAGATAGGGTCCCTCTACACAACAGTGGGAACAGTAAGGAGGCAGGAAACTACAAGTCTGTCAGCTTGACATCAGTAATGGGTAAGGCAATGGAATCACTGTTAAAGGAAATGATTAGTGAATACCTTGTCAACAGTAGGCTTCAGGATCTCAGGCAACATGGCTTCACAGGAGCGAGGTTGTACCAAACTAACCTGATTGAGTTTTTTGACTGGGTAACCAGGGAAGTGGATCCAGGAGGGGCAGTGGACATGGCCTACCTAGATTTCAGTAAGGCTTTTGAGAATGTTCCATATAGAAGATTGTTAAACAAGCTGAGGAGACCAGGACCAGCTACTACAGTAAGGCCATTAAATGTGTAGAGAGTGGCCTGGGCAATAGGACTCAGAAGGTGGTGATAAATGGGACCCACTCTGGAATAGGCGAAGTGACCAGTGGAGTGACATAAGGATCAGTACTGGGCCTGGTCCTCTTCAATGTCTTTATTGACGGCATTACTGAAGGACTGGAGGGAATGGTATGCCACTTCACAGAAGACACAAAACTCTGTACCAGAGTGGACACACTCCCCGGGGGGGGGGGGGATAGAATGAAGAGAGATCTAAAAAAGCTGGAAGAATGGTCAAGAAATTGGCAGCTGGATTTCAACACACATAAAAGCGCAAAATAATGCATATGGAGCACAAAAACCTGAGGGCAACATACGAATTGTGGGGCAAGGCACTGACAAATACAGATCAGGAAAGGGACCTGGGGGTGATCATTACAGATGACCTAAAGGTTGTAAAACAGTGTGACAAGGCAGTGGGAAAAGCTGTCTGGATGCTGGAATGCATGGACAGTGGCATCACCAGCAGAAGGTGGGAGGTAATACTCCTGTACAGATCACTGGTGAGACCACACCTCAATTACTGTGTGAAGTTCTGGAGGCCCTATCTTCAGAAAGACATAGTTAGGGTGGAGGCGGCTCAGAGGAGGGCAACCAAAATGGTATAGGGAATGCATCAGAAGACCTATGAGGAAAAGCTTAGAGAATTAAACATGTACTCTCTGGGGGATAGGAGGAGGAGGAGGAGGGGGGATATGATCCAAACATACAAATACCTCAGGGGAAAAACAAGATACAGGAAGGCAGCATTTTTCAAAGGAAAACATGCATAAGGATGAGGAGTCATACAATGAAATTAGAAGGGTGAGGTTCAGAGGAAACGTGAGGAAGCACTTCTTCACTGAAGGAGTGGTAAATAAGTGGAATAGCCGACTGGGGGAGGTTGTGGTATCAGAAACAGTTACAGGATTCAAGAAAGCATGGGATAGACACAAGGGATCTTGGAAGTAAAAAGGGTGGGGGTGGGGAGGAGGAACCAGAGGCAAACCAGTGTCACATTAAGATAAAAGAGAAATAAAGGACAGACTAGGAGCACAATGATGCCCTTATCTGCCAACACCTTCTATGTTTCTATGTAAATTAATCTCAAAAATGCACTTGAAAACTTTTTTGAAGAATATAAAGATCTCTAGCAGAGGTGAACTCAGGGAAGTCCAATATCTTTTAGCCCTACATGATGTAGAATTTTAACACAATGAAAATCAACAGTCACTTATGAAAACAGTATGCTACCTAATAATTAAAATCATGGGGAATAACCTTGGATATAAAGGAATACAATGGGTATGGAAGGAAACTAGTCTTATAAACTAAGGTCAGATCACCTTAGATGTTTACAATAAATTATTGTTCTACCTCATTCTTGCTGAAGCACACAGACTTGATAAATTAGGTACAGTATACTCATGTGTGAATGCCCCTCATCACAAGGAACTAACATTATTGAACCTAGGATATCACAGGTACAGCAAAAATACGTAATTGTACCTGTTACTCATGTGAATAAAGGTTATGGTAGTAATGTTACATCACCTTTCCAACAGCAGGGACAAGTAATAACCAATATTCCAATAGAAAATCAGTTCCAAGTTCTCACAGAACTGAGGAACATTTGACTCAGTGATCAATAATCACTAGTATCCATATAATCCCAAGAAACTCTTTTTAACTAGGGATATAGCAAGTTTTTCAAGAAACCTCGCAGACTTGCAATTCAAAAACTTTCTCTTACAATATACTGTAGTATGCTTTCAAGAAATTTGGGCCACGGAAGAGATTTGTTTGGAAGGTTATTCATGTTTCTCATCAAAGGCCAGGAATGTTGACAGGAGGATTAGCAATTTTAATAACAACAGGTGATGATTTTCTCCTAAAAAACAAATTGCAATATCTTCTTATTTGCTCATTGTGTTAGTCCAATGGAACACTGAATTACTCTACATTTGTAATGTTTACAGTACATTCCACCTAAAATACAAATTATTAGGATGAATGGTTATGGAAGAGGTAGAGAGTGAAGTCCAGAATGCATTACAGGAAATTCTAGAAACTGAATTAATTCTTATGGGGGACATTAATGCCAGAGTGGGTACTTTCACCCTGACCATATATATAGAGAATGATGCAGTGTCATTGAGTGGACGAACTATAAATGGAAGTGGCAGAATACTCTTGTAGCTCTTGGGAAATTTGGGGCTGTTAATATTAATTTATCCTTAGAGTTCTTTAAAAAACATTTTTAGATGAACAGGCCTTCGGGACCTGAGGAATTTATTTTGGGACCATCAGACAGTTTGGGAATTAATCTGTTTTAGATTGTAATGGGGTCTGTGTATAAATTTTATATATTGTATGCTCACTGTTCCTTATTTCTGTATCTGTATATTTTTCTGTGAGAGCACCCTGAACCTATGTGGAAAGGTGCCCGGAATAAACAAACTCTAGTATTACTACTACTACTACTATTAAGTGGTCTGCTAGAATGGGATTTTCCAGCTCAATATAAACACTTTTAAGCAAAAGATGCATCTGCGGTTGACAATGTACTTGCATGTCTATGGCAAATTTCAGATTTTTTTGAATTATAAGGTATTTCAAGATCAGAAAGTGATAATTTTCCTCTTTGCTTAAAAATGTCTTCACGTTCATCCTCCCTTTGGGCAGACCCAGTTCCTATGTTCCGTAAATAGAGGTTTGAAATAACAATAAAGTGCTTTTTACAGCTGAACTGGAATCCACCATTTCTAATATGTTGTTTAGCGATGTAATTTCAGAAAAAATGAAAGCTGATTGATCGTCATCTTCTGCTCATGAAATGTATGTGATTATTAGAGTGATCTGCAGAGAATTTCTCCCACTTCTATGTCGTCCAGTGATTAATAATGAACATCAATCTTGGCTTTACAGAAACTGCAAAAGATTTAAGGCTGCTCTCCTAAAATGCATGAGGTATGCCAGATTGAAATCTTTCAAGGAAAAATTATAAGTTTCCTAACAAACACAAGAAGGAGTATAGGATATTTTTGCAAAAACCAAAACAACTGTTCCAGGCAGAACAATGGACAAAAATTCTTAGGGTAATTCAAACTAAGGACACAAAGGAAGTTTGACTCCTGGTAGCAAAAGGGACAGGCAACTATGCTCCAAACATGTTTGGCCCACATCACCCCATGGTTTAGACTATTGCCAAAAAACTTTCTTCAATAAACATGAATCAAACACTCATCAAACATCTCTTTCCATACTACAGGCAATAACGGGACCCTTAAATATTACACTATATAAGATCTCTATAACCATCAAACAGGATGAAAGTGGATAAAGCCCCATGCCCAGATAAAATACCTCCTTACATGTATAAAGAACAGATTGAGTGGTGGAGCAAGTTGCTTGCCATACTCTTTAACAAAATTATAATGGAGAACTTTATACCACCTCAGTGAAAGGGTAACGTTATAATCTCGATTTTTAAAAGGAGTGACCCTGCATCCCCTGAAAATTATAGACCTGTAAGTGTTATGGGTTGCCTGGGGAAAATTTCTTAAGGGTTATCCTAGCCAGAATAAACCTGTGACTAGAGAAAGAAGAAATTGTAAATCCCTGTCAAGCAGGTCTCAGGAAAGGTTACTCTACAGTGGATCAGTGCTTCATCCTTCAGCATATCCTAGAAAAACAGTATTTCAGAAAACATATTCCTGTACATTTCACATTTGTCTGTTTCAAAGGGGCCTTTGATGGTGTCCATAGATCTTTTCTTTGAAAAAAACTTTATAATCTGAACATGAATCATATAATATCAAGGGCAATTATAAGCCTTTACTCTTGAAATTGGACCTCTATAGAGTATCACTCCACCACCACCTCCCTTCTTTGGCTCACTGATTCTGTCCTCATGGGAATGGACAAAGGTCAAATCACTTCAGCCATTTTTGTCAATCTGGCCAAAAGCTTTGACACAGTTTCCCACTCCCTTCTCCTTGACACCCTGTTAACAGCTGGGATATTCCCCTTAGCAACAGACTGGTTCAAAGCATACTTCACTGGCAGAACCCAATCAGTCAAGATCTCTGACGCAATTTCCCTACCCCTCCCGATAAGAACTGGCATCTCCATGGGATCAATATTAGGCCCGATACTATTCTTTATTTTTCTAAATGATCTCCCATCCACCTGCTTTCCATTCTCCTTCATTCACATGTATGCTGATGATACAGTCTTGTATACATCTGACTCCTGCCCCTCCAAGGTTGCATCTAACATGCAGCATGACTTTGACAAAGTTCAGCATTGGTTTGCAAACCACCAACAATCTCTCAATGCCAAATAAACAGTCTCCACAACTTTTGGCACCAGGCAGAGACTTACCAGGTTTCCCTCTCTACCCTCCTTCCACACCCTTGATGGGATTTTACTTGAGGATACATCCTCCTTCAGGTATTTAGGTGTCTGGCTGGACCACGGTAATCACGGTAGTAAGTGCGGCAAACACCAACATAGAGGTGTCAATAGGGAGAAGGGCAGGGGTAAATGGAGAAAGTGACAAAGGCAAGAAGGACAGGGATGGGACAAAAGGGGAGTAAGGCCATCAGGAAATGGAGGGTAATGAGTACCAATGCCCGTAGTCTGGGCAACAAGCTCCCTGAGCTGGAGGCCTTGATGGAAGAGGGATGCCTGGATATTGTAGCAGTCACAGAAACATGGTACACAGAGAACCATGACTGGGATGTTAACATACCAGGGTACATAACCTACAGGAGAGACAGGCAGGGGAGAAGAGGGGGAGGATTAGCTCTCTTTGTAAAGGAAGGGATAAAAGAAACTGAACAAAAGAGTAAACAGGGAAGAGAGGAGGCACTGTGGGTCACCTTGGAGACTGGAAAGGGCACCACAATCTGCACAGGAGTTGTGTACAGACCCCCATGTCAGGGGGAAGGAATGGACAAGGATATGATAGAAGGCATTCTTAGAATGGCAGAGAAAGGGGAGATACTGTTGATGGGAGACCTGAATATGCCAGATGTTAACTGGAGCACATTTGCTGCAGTCACATCCAAGAGCAGGGCCATTCTTGATGCCCTACAGGTGGCAGGCATTAGACAGCTAGTTTCGGAACCCACTCATGAGGGAGCAATCTTAGACCTCATACTCTCAAATGTGGGCAGTGAGAGGATCTCAGATCTAGAAGTTGGTTGCCATCTGGGGACAAGTGACCATCAAACAGTGTGGTTCACGTTAAACTCAGCTACAGAGTCAAGCCATTCAAAAGTGAGGGTACTGGACTTTAGGAGCGCTGACTTTGGCAAGATGGGAGAGTGCCTCAGAAAAGCACTAGCAAACAGGCTAGAAGGAGGTGGAGCAACAATGGGAATTATCAAACTGCCATCACAGAGGCAACAAGCCTTTGTGTGAAGCAAATAAATAAATCAAAACAAAAGAAAAGCCACTATGGTTCTCAAAAGAGGTGGCTGTGAAAGTCAGGAAGAAAAGATAGCATTCCGAAGTATAAGGAAACACAGAAGGAGCAGGACAGAGAGCTGTACCAGTTAAGGCAGAAGGAAGCAGGGAGGGAAGTCAGAATAGCAAAGGCCCAGACTGAGGAAAAGATAGCCAACTCAGTTAAGAAGGGGATAAAACCTTTATAGGTATATCAGAGCGAGAAAGACAAAGGAGGATAGTGAGGCTGAATAAAATGAACTGTGGGTGGGCAGAGGGGGACAGTGAAAAAGCAGGAATACTGAATGAATATTTCTGCTCAGTATTCACAAAAGAGGTGGGGGAAGTGCCTAATCCAATTAACAGAACCACTCTTGATAGGGGGGTTGATTCCAGTCCTTTCACAGAAGAAAGGGTTCTGCAAGAACTCCTAAAACTGAAGGTGGACAAAGCAATGGGTCCTGATGGAATTCACCCCAGAATTCTAAAAGAATTAAGGAGGAACTAGTGAAACCACTGGCTACTCTTTTTAATAAATCATGGGAGGATGGTGTGGTACCCGAGGACTGGAGGAAGGCAGATGTGATTCCCCTTCACAAAAGTGGGACCAAGACAGAGGCAGGAACCTACAGACCTGTCAGTCTGACCTCTGTGGTAGGGAAAGTGATGGAGTCACTTCTGAAGGAAAGAATAATTGAGTACCTAGAAGCCAGTGGAGCACAGGACCCAAGGCAGCATGGGTTCACAGCGGGAAGGTCATGTCAGGCAGAATCTAATAGATTTCTTTGACTGGGTGACCAAAGTAGTAGACCAAGGGAGGGGCTGTGGACATGGCCTACCTAGACTTTAGCAAGGCATTTGACACAGTCCCACACAAGATTACTAGTCAAATTAACCAGCCTGGGAGTGGGTCCCAGGTGGTAGCCTGGGTAAAACATTGGCTGGACAACCAGGACACAGGGTAATTGTAAGTGGAGTCCACTCTGAAGAAAGAGGGTTACTAGTGGGGTACCGCACTGTTCAGTATTAGGTCCAGTCCTTTTAATGTCTTCATCAGTGACATTGCAGAGGGACTGGAAGGAAAGTATGCCTTTTGCAGATGACACAAGATCTGCAACAGGGTTGATACACAAGGAGGCATGGAAAGGATGAAAGGGACTTGGCAAGGTTGGAGGAATGGTCAAGTATGGAAGCTAGGATTCAATGCAAAGTGCAAAATAATGCACCTGGGAAACAAGAACCAAGGGAAGAATACATAATGGGTGGGAGGTAGTAACAACAACAAAAGGAAAGGGACCTGGGGTAATCATATCAGATGACCTTAAGGTTAGCAAGCAATGTGAGAAGGCAGTAGGGAGGCAGGGTATACTGGGATGTATAGGAGAGGCATCATCAGCAGAAAACAGGAAGTTGTTATCCCTCTGTACAGACAGTTGGTGAGACCCCATCTGAGTACTGTGTCCAGTTCTGGAGACCCCATCTCCGCAAGGACATAGACAGGATAGAGGTAGTCCAGAGGAGGGCAACTAAAATGGTGCAGGGTCTGCAAGAGAAGCCGTATGAGGAGAGACTAAAGGAGCTTAATATGTATACCCTTGAGGAAAGAAGGAGGAGGGGACATGATAGAAACTTTAAGTGCCTCAGTGGAATCAACAAAGTCCAAGAGGGTAGTGTCTTTCAGAAAAGAGACTTGCAAGAACAAGGGACACAATTTAAAGATAGAAGGAGGGCGGTTCAGGGGCAATGTGAGGAAGTATTTCAAAGAGAGGTTAGTGGATGCATGGAACAGCCTTCCTGATGAGGTTATAGGGTCTAAAACTGTGGGAGAATTCAAGAATGCATGGGACAGACATAAGGCAATTCTTGTGGGGGGTAGGAAGAAATAGGCTGTTGGTTAACTAGGATCTGCGGCCTATCCTGTAGGTAGGGAAATGGGCAGACTAGATGGGCCTAGCGGTCCTTATCTGCCATCAAAGTCTATGTTTCTATGTTTCTATGACCAATACCTGAACTTCTCTGGTCATATTGACGCCATTCTGAAAAAATTGCATCCCAAGCTCAGCACCTTATTCAAGAACCGTGAGATTGTCCAGAAGATGATCCTACCTATCTTCAACTACTGTGATGTAGTCTACGGTACTGCCCCTTAGTCCTCCCTGGCCAGATTACATATCCTCTTCAACTCCTTTTGCCTTTGATGCCCCCCTCCACACTGATCACTGTGATCTCTACCATGCCCTAGCCTTCCCTTCCTTGACAAACCAACATTTCTCACTGTACAAAATTCACCTCCAAGCACTGGCTGGGTGAACTTCCCTTCTATCTCTCCCTTGCCTTTACAACCGCCCCTCCTCCTTTCCACTCCCTATGATCTACCCACTCATGAACCCTGGTGGTCCCACGCTGCTCCACCCTTAGTGGCCAATCGGGTTTTTCTTATTGCCTCCCAAAAATCTGGAATTTTCTTCCCCCTCAAATTCACCACTCATTCTCTTGATACTCCATTAACTCTGCCCTCAAGAACTTCCTTGCCCCTTCCTGTGCCTGCCATGACCCTCACTAATCCCCCACCATCTTCCCTAAGCCCATATTACCATAAGCCTACTCCCCACCACTCCTATTTCCCTCTGATCATGCTCTTCCTAGTCCCCTACTCTCCCGCCTCCCTAACATCTTCCCCCTTCTTTCTCTACCCTTAATCTATCTCCCTCCAGTGAGCTTGATCACTGTTTTGGTCAGGCAGGATCCATAGTGCATGGTGGGCAACAACTTTACCCCCTTTCCCCTATTACTCCTTTTACTGCACCCCTTCAGTCACTGCGAGATCACTGCCTTGTGCAAGCAGTGTCACCCAGCACACTGGTGGGGTACTACCCCCACTATAGTTGACCTCTGCTACCCCCTCCCACAACATCCCTCCCCCAATACCCCCTTCTCACATCACTATATATAAATAACTCTCATTGCCTATAACCGGTGTCCTACCAGTAAGGCTGTCCACCACTCTGCCCAGATAGGGATAACAAGACACTGTTGAATTTTGACTCCCATTCCCCCCCTTGGATACCCCCCACCTACAATAACTCTCTCTCATCACCCTGCCACACTGTACCTCTCCTCTCCTCCTAACCCCTTCTGGTTAACATTGCCTAACACTGGTCTACCCCAACATTCAGTTAAGCACTTATAACCTACCTCATACCCCTCTTATATGCACTTTAGTCCACCCTATTGTCTCCGTATGCCTTGAAAATCATGTTCTGTCTGCGTCTCTCTGTAAACTTCCTTTCCCTTCTTCCATTCTGCTCTCCGCAATTTTTTGTTCCCTTCTTTCATTCTTCCTGTCTTTACTCCAATCACTGTAAATCTTGAATATCTATGTTACACTAATGGCTACCAATAACTATTGGGTCACCTTTACCATCTAGTGCTACATACTGTTGCCAAGTTATTTTATGTGTTCCAGTGTTACTATCTCTTACAAACTGTTGCCAATTTGCTATATATGTCTTCATATCTACTATACGTAACTGTTGCATTGTTAGCCAATGTTATCCATCTATAATCCCTCCTGCTCTTATTGTATACAAGTACTGGTAAGCAAATTGTAGCCCAACATTGTAACATTTCTCTGTATTCAATCCCTTTGTTCCCTACCCCCTAGGTAGCACCAGGAGACGAGCAACTTGTTGCTCAGTTTGCCTTCGTGGTGAAACATTTCAATAAATAAATAACTAAACTGGGAAGGTAATTTACCAGACCCTCTTGAGTCTAAAATGGGGGGTGAAATAAGATGCATTTTACCTCTGGTATTATTTAATTTGTTTATATAACAACTTGCCAACTCTCTTCTTAAATGATACAAGTGATTTCCCTGCTTTAAAAGGTCTAACAGTTCCAGCACTAATGTTTGCTAATGACCCAATTTTGATTTCTATTTCTCCCGCGGGCTTAAAGAAAAAAATTCCTACTGGAGTCATACAGTGACAAAAGCAAATTATGTATTAATACTAAGGAATGTCAACTCTTGATCTATGTCAAAAGGAAATCAAACTGGAAGTGATATTTAAACCATACATCCTTGGATATTGTTTCAAATTACTGTTATCTAGGACTCTTTTTTTTTTCAACAAATTTAGCTGGGTAAAGAATAAAACATATACAGAAAATCAACTTGCTAGGATTAAAAATACTATGTTAAGATTCAGTGCCAGATTTGGAGGTTTTTCACTCATTTTTACATTATGGGCATCAGAAATTAAAATCAATAGTGTGGCCCTAAATATGAAAGAAATATGGTGTGAAAGAAAGTTTGACTAAAAAGAAAAAACATTTACTCTATTTTATAGCTCAGTTCAGTTCTACAGATATCTAATTATATACCAACAGAGATGGCTAGAGCAGAGCTGAGGAGAGTTATGATGATGTTCCTGGCACTATCTGCAAAAATGACTTACTGGGTCAAGAGTAGAAATGGGGAGAAGTTTAAATTCACAGGTGAAGCTGCCACAAAGTGGCCAAAATTCGCACTTCATGGAGCTTTGCAAAGTTGGCCCAACCCTCAGGAACTTCAACTTTGCCTGAAATCACAAAGTTTTGCCCTACAAATGGGGGAATTTTACTCTTACAGGAGGAACTTCACACTTCGCGGATCAATTTGCGATCTGTGAATTATGCAAAATTCACAGATTAATTTGTGGAGCAAATTCTGCCTACTTCACCCATCTCTAGTCAGGTGTTTAAATTTTGACCCCCAAAGGTTGATTACAAATTTTTTTGAAGATATGATGACCTGGGTACAAAACAATTAATCTTCACCCTGGCTGAGAGATACAATAGATACCTTAAAACCTTTAATCCTAGAGCATCTTCAGGTAGAGTCCCTTGAAATACGATCATATTGAAGAATATACTATGTTAATTAAAAACAAACTCCTGCAGTTTTCTTAAGTGTCTAACATGAGGGTGAAACTGTGGTAGGTAAGATAATGGAATCAATACTGAGGTAAAAGATTGGGGAATGCCTTGTTGCCAGTGGTTTACAGGACTGGAGGCAGGCTGGTTTCACAAGGGGGAGGTCTTGCCAGACTAACCTGATCATGTTCTTTTGCTGGGTAATCGGGTAAGTGGATCAGGGACAAGCCTACGTGGATGTGGCCTACCTGGATTTCAGCAAGGGTTTTGACATTGTCTCACACAGGAGACTGGTAAACAGTAGTTAAATGGGTACAGAGTTGGCCAGGAAACTTGAGTCAGAAGGCGGTGGTAAATGGCATCAACTCTTGAGTAGGCAAGGTGACCAGTGCGGTGCCACAAGGGTCAGTACTATGACCAGTTCTCTTTATTTATTAGCAACATCGCAGAGGGACTGGAAGGGGAAGTTTGCCTGTTCACAGATGACACAAAGCTCTGCATCAGAGTAGACACACTGGGGGGCGTAGAAAGAATGAGGGGTGATCTACATAAGCTGAAGCATGGTTACAGGTCTGGCATCTGGGTTTCAATGCAAAAAAGTGCAAACTCATGCACCTGTTGCATAGAAACGTGGGGGCAACATATAAACTGGGAGGAGTGGAATTATCATTCACAAAAAAGGAAAGCAGAATTAGGCTAATCATTTCAGATGACATGAAGGTAGCTAAACAGTGTGACAAGGCAGTGGGGAAGGCTAATCAGATGCTGGGCTGTATAGGCAGGGAAATCACCAGCAGAAGGAGGGATGTGGTGATACCCCTGTATATGTTACTGGTGAGACCACACCTTGATTTCTGTGTCCAGTTCTGGAGGCCCCATCTCCAAAAGGACATATCTAGGGTGGAGAAAACACAAAGGAGAGTAACTACAATGGTGCAGGGCCTGCATTAAAAGTCCTAAGAAGTAAGGCTTAAGAAGCTGAATTTGTACTCCCTAGAGGCAAGGAGGGAAAGGGGGATATGACAGAAACATACAGATACCTTACAGGTAAAAAAAGGGTACAAAAGACAGCATTTTTCAGAGAAAAAGATGCTCAATGACAAGGGGTCACACTACGAAGATGGAAGGGGAGAGGCTCAGAGGAAATATAAGGAAGTACTTCTTCACAGAGAGGGTGGTGGATGCATGGAACAGCCTCCCAGCGGAGGTGATGGAGGCTAAAATGGTTACAGGATTCACAAATGCATGGGATAGATACAAGGGGATACTGGAAGTAAGGAGGGGAGAGTCCAAAGACTAAGTAGGGTCTACGGTGTTGCTGTAGGTGGGGGAAAGTAGCGCAGACTAGATTAGCCATGAGGTCTTTTCTGCTGACATCTCCTATGTTTCTGTGTTTCTATAATACAGATATTAATAAGGATTAGAACTTTCAAATGTCACCGATAGCACGCACAAAATAAAATAAGTCATGTTTTAGAACCATATCATACTTTTGTTTTAGCTAGAGAAGACAGGTGTGTATTTTTGAAATTCAGACTGGAACTTTATCCTTCCAAACTATTGTACTTTAGATATTCCAAGACTAAAGCAACTGAATCTACTCAAGACTTATATTGCAACTGCGGGGAGCAGACTTTTGGGACACTTGCACATATGTTGCTGAAATTTCCTAAATACACCCACATGAGACAAATATGTAAAGGTCATTATCTTTTAAGTAATACAGTCCCTAAGGCTGAAATTGTTAAAATTCATAAAATGGATTAATGCTCTTATGATTCTTACCCCCCCCCCCCGATAATTACAATGTCTAGGGATTTGTTTACTTTACTAAAATGTATATACTCCTTTGACAGGAAACCATTTTACCATTACCTGAATGGAATCTCTCTTTCTCCAGAAGTCCTGGACATGTTGTGATTACAAGCAAATTATGCTGTAGCAAAGTGAATGTAATAGGTTGTGAGTGCTTCGGACCGCACTGAAAATGAGCTTTGCTTAATTGAGTATCATATTCATGCAATGAATCAAATATTTTACTACTTACAATAACTACTGCTAAAAGCATTCCCAGCTGTCTGGCATCCTGTTTACATGCTGCTTTATCCCTAGTTGGAAGCAAACATCAGCTAAAGTTTCACTTCAGAGGAACCTATACAAAATAATTGGGGGAGATATTCAGAGGTGTTGCACAATGTGCAACGGAGTTGCGCATGCAAAAACACAGAAGTGCACCCTGGAACCATATTCAACCAACATGAATGCGCAGTGCAATATCCATTGCGTAGATGTGCAACAGTAATGTATGCATCACAAGCACATGGAGGTGTACCCATGAATATACTGCACAATGGCATATTCAGCTGAAAAACATGGCACAAGGTAGGAGCAAGTCACAGAATGCACCAGACAGACTTGAGCATATAAAAGGAGGCTCAAATACACACACAGCAGATGGTAAGCCAGAGCAAGAGAGATAGCAATGGATGCAGGGCCTTTCCTGATGGAGGCGGTAATGAGGAGTGTGAGAAGGAGGAGAGAGGGACACCAATATGGCCGAGGACGGGCCCAAAGGCAGTATGTCCACCACAGATGGTACCATGCCTGCCCCACCTTTGAGGACTATGGTGTCATGAAGATCGTGGGCTGGTACCAGCTGAACAGAGCAATTCTGAGGCAGCTCTGTGAGCTGTACCATGATGAGTTGTAGGCATCCACCTGAAGGAGTCATGCCATGACAGTGGAAACCAAGATGACAGCAGCAATGTGCCTGCTCACCACAGGCACCTTCCAGAAACCAGTAGGGGCAACCTCTGGTATAACCCAGTTGGCCACATCCTGCCTCCTCATGCCACATGCTTCAGAGTACATAAGATTCCCAAGCACATAAACAGAGCATACAGCAAACATGCAGGACTGCCACAGGGTGGCACGCATGACAGGCATGATCGGGGCCATAGACTGCACCCACGGGGCCCTATGCATACTACCTGGCTCAGAGGGGGCTACCTACATGAACAGAAAGGGCTTCCCATCCGTCAACTGCCAGGTGGTGTGCAATGTCACTGGGCGCATCACCAATGTCTGTGGCACCCACCCTGGGAGCGCACATGACACATTCACCTGGCACAGCTCCATCCTGTGCCAGAGGTTAGAGCATGGAAAGATCCCATGGGTCACCTGATAGGTGAGCACGGCATGGGATGGATGAGAGAGCAGCTGTGAAGTGGTGTGGAGGCCCAAGCCACACATGGAGGGTGATGTGTGGGCAACTGTAAGCAGCAGGGGGGAGGGCAAGGAAATGTGCAATGCCATGTGCTAACCAGCATGTGTTATCCCCACAGGTGACAGCACCTACCCCCTTCGCCCCTGGCTGCTCACCCCCATCTGGTGCCCATCCAATGCTGCAGAGGAGAGATACAACGAGGCACACATCCCTACATGCAACATCATTGAGCAAGTCTTTGGCATGATCAAGATGCAATTCTGTTGCCTAGACAGGTACGGTGGTGCCCTACAGTACAGCTCTGCAAAAACCTGTGGCCTATTCCTGGCCTGCTGCATGCTGCACAACATGGCCATTGACCACGGGATAGCTGTCCAGGTGGATGAGGCCAACAGCAGTGATGAGGATAGGGATGATGGGCTGGATGGGGGTGTGCAGCCACCCATGTGGAGGAGGGGCACAGAGGCACCGTGACACGATTGTACAGGAGCACTTCTGGCACAGCAGGTGAGTACCAGACATGACAGCCATGCATGCACGGCACATCACACACACACACACACATGCACAGAGGTTCACAGCCACACAGGGATGCATGCAGAGACACTGGCACACACACAGCATGCCCAGAGACCACACAAACACACAGCCACACACCCACAATACAGTGCAATGGCATGGGCACATGCAGACATACATGGGTCCTGCACTGGACACAGAGCTGCCCACATCCCGACCTGCACATGCACCACCAGCATCATCACACATCGCACAGCTGTGGTGAGCGATGTGGCAACACACACACACTGGTGCAGCTGGACATGGCATGTATCAGAGTGAATGCACCGGCACACAGACAAGACTTGCACAGTGCTGCCCTCATGATGACCACACCACAAGGTCCGGCAGCACTGCATGCATACATGGTGGACGTACCACACATATGTGCCAGCACACGTACATGGGCACACCCGGCCAGGTGTGCAGCAGGCAACAGCTGCAGCCAGCAGGATGAGACAGCACACACAGCAGGCCTACCATCAGTTCCATGGCTTCCACAGCCACGTGGGTGGCCACGCCCAGGCTGTGTGGCAGCCACAGGCAGCTCAACAGCCACTGGAGGTGTAACCAACACTCATGGAGTAGAGGCCTGAGAACTTGACCGGGTTTTCTTGGGCATGAAAAGTCTGGCAAAGAGAGTACTGCTGGGTATGTCAGGGATGGGCACATCAGAACCCAGTGTCAGCAGTGCTAGGGTTGCCAGACACAGAGCCCGTGGTGTTGAAGTTGTACTATGGGGATTCCTACATGCCTTGCCATGCCCAGTGGATGCCAGTGACACAAATCTGGTGGCAACTGGTACCAGCAATGCAGTACAGCAATACGGTCATGGCCTCCCACAGCTGCCAGAGCTCACCACTCAGCAGGGCACATCCAATATCCCCACACTCGGATAGTTGATATAACTCTACCTGTAGTGCATGGATCTCAGCCCCAAGCATCACCTGGTTGTCCATGGATGATGGCAGCAGCCTGGTGTACTTGTCCAGCCTGTCAGCGTCTTGTGCATCCTGGGGCTAATGCTAACCTGCTGGAGGTGTGGTGGCATGCTGTGCAACATCCCTTGCCTGTGGCCGCTGCACAGGGGACTGCGCAGGTGGTGGGGATTGTGCAGGTGCCCCATCAGTGGCCCCTGTGGTGTGCTGCATGGTGGCCACTGCAGCCCACTGCCGCAGCCCATCTGCATGCTGGGCCAGCCCCTTGGCACCAGCAACCATGCCAGCACCCCCCATAGCCATCGATAGTGGCAGCACCACACGCCACTGTGCAGCCATGGTTGGGTGGCGGCTGCAAGGGTGCCATACTACCAGTGATGACAACCACTGCCTGTGTACGGCCGTGTACCTAGGCAGCATGTCCAGGCCCATGCCACCCAGGCTCAGTGTAATGTCATCATCTGTGTCCAATGACGCACCCTCTTGAGTCCCTGGTACAAGTACCGGTAGGGCCTCGGTTAGCAGGATGTCCATCTGGGGGTCGTCATCGCCCAGACCAAGGAATTCTAGCAGTTCCACACTGCCCCATTGCTGATGGTCAGTATCTCTGATGCCAGCGGACATTGATGGCACAGCCTCATCATATCCAGCATTGTCGTTGGTGTCCTGCAACTCACTCCTGAGGCATGATGGCACTGGAAAACAGAATAGCAATATCAGTGTTGACAATAGCAATGTGCATTCAGTGCTGTGGCCAGCGCTAAGAGGCATGCGCACCAACACCATGCCTGCATGCAACAGGGGATGCCCGTGCAGCACCACACATCAGGGTGCTCAGAACACAGGTGGTGCACATGCCATGCCAACCATGGTGGGTGTATGGAGAACATGATGTTGCATCAACACACGGCTGACATGCATGTTCCCCCTCATGGGCCACAACACCAGTGGTATGCTGTGCAGCTGCCTGCACTCCTGTGGACCATGCCATGTCAATGATGTGCACTGCACTTGCAGCACTGGGGGCAGCCATGCAGCGATTCTCACCCTGGACCACATCCCATGGTCACAGTACAGTGCCCATGCTGCTGTTGCACTGCACACAGATGGCCATGGCCATGCATGTTGGCACCATGGGCAGCATGTGCAGCTGCATACCACACAAGCCATGGGCACACTGCACTGCTGCAGTCATGCTTGCACACTGCCATCCAGCACACACACACCCCCACACCCACATACGATGACAACAGACTCAGTACTGTGATGGGCTGCCACCCATCTGGAATCCACCTCCTGGGACACTGTCTATGGCAGCACGGGCAATGGTTGCTGCCACCATCTCCTCACCCACCATCAGTACTGGTGTGGTGTCTGGTCCCCTGCCCATCCTGCTGTGAGACACCCTTATAGTGGCCACCTTCTCCTTAATATGCCTACTGTCCATCTCCATCTTCTTCTTGCACACCTATGCACTCCTGTTATGTCTGCTGTGAGCGTTCACAAATGTTGCCACTTCCTCCCACCCAGTGGCACATTCCTGCGGAGTGCCAGTGGCTCCACTCAGCAGTGGCTCCCTGTCAAGGTAGGTCTGAAACAGGGCCTGCTGCTCATCCTAACTGAAGTTGGGCCTGTGCTTCTGTGCAGGCCTCTACTCCTCAGCTCCCTCCATCTCAGACATGTTGCTACCTGTGGACAATCAGACATTCACCCAGTTAGCGGCTTGGCAGCCCAACCTGGAGCAGTGCAGCACTGACACTATGCACAACTATTCTATAAGGTGTGATGGTCCTTTCAGCAATGGCTGCAATATCTTTCAGTGTTCTGTGCTGTATTGTGGTGCTTTTATGGCTCAACGCAGGCATATGGGCAGCAGCACAATTGTAATGAGATGCTAACGTGCATGACTGTGCCTGGCATTGACTCATGAGGCTATTTGCATATGCTGGCTGAATATTGCGGAAGTGTGCCTTGCGCAATACGACTGCAGCAGAGCAATTAGCTGGCATATTCCCAGTGCATGCACAATGTGCAGCTGTGCAGTTTGCATGTGAGCCATAGGCTGAAACACGTTGAGTGGCCTATCATGCAGCTGTGTGAACTGTGCATTGTTCCCTTATTGTGCATGCAGACCCAATGCGCCGCCTGGCCCCACTGCACTTCCATGCCAGATGCGCCATGCCAACAACAGTGCATTGCTTGATAATGCATGATTGGCACACTCACAGCATTGCACAGGGGCATGCAAGGCGCAGATGTGGGTCACGGCCATGACTCTGTGCTCCCACCTTGATGTGCTGTTTGCGCATGTGCGGTACTGTGCGATAGGCCTCTGCTGTGCATGTCTATCATGAATCTCCATGCTCTGCAGCCATGCTCCACTGTCCCCTATTGCACATCACATGCTGTGCAGTTCCACATGCTCACGTTGCAGGCTAGAGTACTCGCGGTCGGCCACAGTCCGATGGACAGCACGAATGGCAGGTTCAGGGTCTCGTATGTGCCATGTTCTGAATTGGAGCACCATGAAATTGGCCAGTCTAGTTGCCCTGTTGGAACCTATGGTGGGTCAACTGTCAGGTGTGACAGATTTCCAGGTGCCACAGTCCCATGTCTGGGACAGAGTGGCAGTGGGCCTGGAGTGGTGAACAGGGGTGCTGTGGACTGGGGAGCAGTGCCGCCACCATTACAGGGACCTCAACAGGTGGGATCCCAGTGCACCTCTGCAGGTTGCAGGACAGGGCATGACAGGGGTCTGTGCAGCAGCCAGGTAGGTGTCCCTTTGCACTGTGCATGCTCCCATTGTCCAATACCTGTATTGTTATGTGCACTGCCTGTGCAGCTGCCTGGGGGGGCCCAGCGCTGGCGGGTGGTGTGTGTCTTGTGGTGCTGCACTGCACCCCTGTGCGGTGCACAGTGCTGTGGTCCAGGTGCCATATCCCACACGTGGGTCAATGTCCCTGCCCATGCTGTGTCAGCAGTGTGCACTGTGTCGGTGCTGGGGGGACCTGTGCATGGCATGTCACTGATGTCCATTTCTCTATCTCTGTTCCAACCACAGGACCCGGAGGACCACAGGAGGGCCAGGGAGGCCGCAGGATGGGACAGGCAACAGGGTGATGGGGGTGCTGCAGCTGAACCAGCACCTGGACAGGCAGGTGAGTGTGTGCGGCATGGTGTATGGGGCATGGGTGGGACTGAGATGGGTGGTGTGGCCCAGCCAAGGGCACTGCCATCATGCATGGTCACTGCTTGGTGAGGTTCCCACCTTCACTGCCTGTGCTGTGTTGCACAGTGTGTGGCTGCTCCGTGCATGTGGCCTCTGTGTGGTGGCATCCCATCACTGTCCCTAGTAGGGTGTGTGTGTGTGAATGTCTCCCATGGTGTGTGACTGCTGCTGGGTGTCTGCCATCCTGCCCGGGGGGGGCCTTGCACCAGTACTGTGGGGTGTGGGGTACACTGAGGAGGTGTGGATGCATGTTGCTCCCAGGATGCCATGTAGTCTGGCTGTGGGGCGCATCAGGGTTGGCTGTTGTGGTCCGCTGTGCACATACCATTGCTGGTTCCGCCCACCGGTGGGTGCATCAGCTGTCCAGTGGGCACACATGGGGGGGGGGGCTTGAGCTCCTTGTCACTCGACACTTATTGCCTGTTCTGTGTCCCTTCTAGGTGAGGCTGGGCCACAGACTCAAAGATGGTGGCAGGGGCTCACTGGTGGCGGCATGCTGCACCTCCACCATCTCATCCAGAGGACCATTGGGCATACAAATGTCCTGATACGCATCAGCCAGCACCATCTAGAGGCCAGACAGAAACTGTTGTGGGAGGTGCACCAGCTGAGAACCTTGCTGCGGCATCAGCATCACTAGTCCTGTGCCTACACCCTGCTATACTTTGGACTTTCCCTGCCCTAGTCCACTTTGGTTGTTTCCCATTGCTCAACTGTGTGTTTCCTCTCGGACCCATTCCCCTTGTTACCCACATTGCACCTTCCTGTGTTTCCCCCTCCTGGAATATTGTTGCATGCCCTGTTGGCACCCATCTGTTGTTTTTTGTGTTGCTGCAGTAAAGCTGTTATATTTGTTTACATCTATGTCTGTGTCTCCTCTGCATGCGGGCTGCTGCACTTTGCTGACATTGTGTTGTGTGGTGCTCTTGGGTGTGTCCTTTTCAGTCCCAGTACTGTGCCCTTTGAGTTGTGCTGCTGTGTGCACAGGGTCCTATGTGCCGTGTCCCTCTGTTTCACGTGCCCATGGGCTTGGGGTCTACACCTGCCCTGTGCACGGTTCAGTGCCTTCTGTCCCTGTCTGCCTGTGCTGCCCTGCCCTCCACCTGCCATGCTTCCCTTGCCAGTGCTGGTGTATGGTGTGGTGCTGGGCCCTGTGTCCCTGCCTGTCGGTGTGCCTTTTGCCCCTTGTTCCCCAGTGCATCTGTATCTCCTTTACATCAGTCCACTGTGTGTGCCTGGTGCCCTCACACCATTGCTGTGGCACTGTCCCATATGGTGCTGCCTGTCAGGGTTGTGGTGGTGCAGTGCCATGGACCTGCCAGTTGCTGTGCCTTAAGGGTGGGTGGGTTGGTGTGCTTTGCAACCTGTGTTGGTGTTGTGCAACTGGCATACGCTGTTGCCCCATGGCCATGTGCCTCTGCTGTTCATCCTGGGTACTATCCCCTTGTGGTTTGGGTCTGGCACTGCTTGCTTGGCACTCTGCTCTTGTGCTGCATTGCCTGTGTTTCCCTTTGCCTGTTGTGCTTGCTCAGCCTGCTGGTTGCTGCCTACTTGCATGCTCCTGCACAATCCTGGTTGCTCCAGCGCATGTCTGGTTGCCCAGTGGCACATCTTTGCTATATTCAGTGTGATTTGTGCCTGCACATGTCAGTGGTGAATCTTTTGAATTTTGTGTCAGTTTCCTATGGCGCAGTCTCATTGTGCTGCGCATTCACTGTGCACTGTCTGGGTGCACTTTTCAATATCCAACCCTTTATGTATATGTCTAAAACTTATTCTTCAGTGTGCTAACTACACCGACTGAAATTTATATTTGTAACAATTGTGAGTGTATATTTGAAACTATTTTTTTAAAAATCAAAGTGTGTATTGTTGCATCATAGCAAATTTGCTTTGTTTCATTCTGTATCACATTGTATTTGTAAACAAACTGTAATTATTTTAATCTCTGTACTGACTTCTATCAAGACAAGCAAATTAAGCACTGATCTGATCTGATCTGATCCTAGCAAAAGCACAGAACTGACTCGGCTCCAATTAGCTTTGCAAACGGCATTTAGGATTTACAAATAAACATAGCACTGAGACTGCACTGCTCATGGTCCATAATTATTGTGTGAGGGAGAAAGACAGAAGGGAATGGTCAATTATTGTCCTCCTTAGTCTCCCCTCAGCTTTTGACACCGTAGACCATGGGCAGTTGCTGGACTGTCTGAGAGCTTATGAAGGTCTCACTGGCCGAAGCATCTGCTGGACGGAGTCCTACCTCAGGGATAGGACACAAAGGATGGTGTTCGGGAATTTCTCCTCACTCCCAGTGTCACTGACCTGTTATGTTCACCAGGGCTCAGACCTCTTATGCATGTTGGCCCCTGTGCACTATTGGGATGGAAGGTATGCACCTAAGGCACATACCCCACCCACATACCTATGTAGCCTGGAAAGGCACAGGGTACACTGTATGCATGACCACAAGCATCCGCCAGGTGCCTGTCTGCGACCCCACCCTCTCGGCATGCAGGGTCACATGGGGTGGTCGGGGGTGGAGCCGTGGACTCGGGCAGGCATCCAAGCAGATACCTGTCCCAGGTCCCACAGTGGATCCCTTGTGCCCATGCAATGGGCACACAGCTCAGGGATGAGCTGTATAATGCAGCAACATTTTGACTCTTGTCAAGCACCTGTCTGATACACTGTCCTAGCCCTCCCCAGCAGCATGGTGGGCTGGGGTAGCATGGAGGGCCATAGCCCAGTACCACCGCAACTGGCAGATGAAGAACATGGGGGCATACACCAGGTTATACCTGGGTCCCAGCTGGTGTAACTGGCATCCTCTGTGCCTGGCACTATGTGGTTTAGTGAATGCCACATAGTGCAGGCACCCTGTTTACCCAGTGCGGAGTTGCCCGTAGGGCAGTAGGCAGGCACACAAGTGCTCTGTGTGCCTCTGGTGATTGCCACCAGGGGTCGTTGGGAACCCCACTGCACGGCATTCGCAATTAAGGTTACCTATGTTCCTCAGATACATGGTGCATAGGCAACATTATCGTGCGTGCATAGGGCCCGTTGTTTGCAGTGTATATTCTGCTCCTGAGAGACAGAAATAGACAGTATGGTCTGGGATTTCATGTTATGCAGATGTTAGTCAGTTCTACCTGTCTTTTTCACCCAGGACACTGGGTGCAGTCAGTGTGCTTAACAAGTGTTTGGTTGAGATTCAGGACTGGGTGTCAAGAGTCTGGTTGAGGCTCAACACAGACAATGCTGAGGGTTGGTGCACAAGCCACCTCATAGGGGTAGAGTGGTAGCTAGGCTTGTGATTGCAAATAAGGTGAGGAATCTGGGTATTATTCTGGACAAGAGGTTGACATTTACACTCAGGTGTTGGCTGGTGCCTAGAGTGGCTTTTACCATCCAAGAAACATCAAATGGTTTAGATCCCTTATCCACCTGGAGACCTGGTGACACTAATATATGTGTTTGTGACATCTCAGTTCAGCTACTGTAACAGTGTACCACGTGGTCAATTATGATATGCTACAGTGCCTGCAGCTGGTGCAGAAGACAGCTGCTAGGTTACTGACTGTCCTTCTGAGGTCGAGTCATGTCTCCCCAGTGCTGTGTGACCTGCACTGGCTGCCAATTAAATTGAGTATCTCCTTTAAAGTTGATTTACTAACTTACAAGGCCCTACAATGGTTGGACCCTGGCTCCTTATTAAATCCACATCCTTACATGTCCTCTTACTCTCTTTGCTCACCAAGGTGGGCCTCTTAGCTATACAGAGGGTGGGCTAAAAACCTTGAGTGACTGGGCCTTTAAGGTGGCTGGTCTGGTCTTTAGGAAATAGCTCCCGAGGGCTCCCAGAAAGGCCCCCGTGGTAGAGGCCTTTAAGAAAGGTGTGAAGACTTTTCTGTTCCATCAAGCCTTTGAGGATTAATCTATATTCCCAATTAGTCTTTTTCCAGCTGAGTGTGATGAGGTTTATTTTTTCTAATTGTTTTAACATTCATATTTAGGATATTTGTCTATGTGTATTTATTTAAGGATTGACTGTCATTTCTGCACTTTTGCACTTTATTGTAAGGGACCCTGGGCCTCCGGAGAAGGGTGTTGATATAAATAAAATCTACTACTACTCTTACTATATCACCCTGGAAATGGAAGTGGGGAAGTCACAGCTACAATCTATGTAGATCTTACAATGGCCTTTGACTTGGTCTACCACACACCCGTCTGTGCTACAAACTTCAAAACCTCAACCTGGATAGCAGCTCCATATCCTGGTTTAGTAGTTGCCTGGGAAAGACAAAAGGTATCCTGATAACCTCTAGGAGTCACACATAAGGCATCCCAAAAGGCTTTATCCTTGGACCCTTTATATTTACACTATTCATCAAACACTTACTCAGAAACTGTGGTGGTGCTAAAGTGTTGCTATACATCTATGACACTGTTCTATATCATAGTACAGGTAATATACATACCATAATTTGCCCCCCTCAAAATGACTTCATGTAGTTACAGGAATGGTTCACATGAAACAATCTTGTCCTAAACAGCACAAAAGGAAAGACCATGCTGCTTGGCACTAAACTGGAAAAATGATCCAATGTGTGGCAACTAAAATTTAATGCAAAGAAGTGCAGAATCATGCACCTGGGGTGCAGGAACCCTGCAGAGAGTTACAGGATGAGGAAGGAGTTGCTGACAGTCACTAGAGAAGAAAGGGGTTTAGTGATAATCATCTCAGATGACCTAAAGGTGGCCAGTGTACAAAGTCTGTGGGGAGGGCCAGTGACATGTTGGGGTGCATAAGAAAGGGTATCACTAGCAGAAGGAGGGAGGTGGTGATGCCACTGTACAAAACACTGGTGAAACCTCATCTGGAGTACGGTGTGTAGTTTTGGAGGCTGCATCTTCATAAGGACATAGACAGGGTGGAGGCAGTTCAGAAAAGGGCAACTAAGATGGTGCAGGGCTTGCACTAGAAGACGTATGAGGAGAGATTAAAGGACCTCAACTTGTATACACTGGGAGAGAGGTGGGAGTGGGGAGATATGACAGAAACCTTCAAGTATCTTAAGGGCTTAAACAAAGTACAAGTGGTTGATATTTTGCAGTATGTGAGACGTGCAAGGATGATGAGGCATGATATGAGATTGGGGAGTAGGATAAAGAGGAATATGAAGAGTTCTTCTTCATGGAAAGGATTGTGGATGCATGGAATAGCCTACCTTAAGAGGTGGTGAGAGGTAGCACAGTGGGAGGATTCAAGTATGCATGGGATAGGCATCAGTGAACCCTAGAGGTGGGAAGGAGAGGCTAAATTTAATGACCAAGTAGGGTCAGCGGCCCCTGATGCAGGTAGGGAATACGGGCAGACTGGTTGGGCCTAGCAGTCCTTATCTGCTGTCAGTTTCTATGTTTCTATGTTTCTAATGGAATCTGCAGTAATACTGTGGCCTCTTTAGGACTGACTCCTGCATTGGGTCCCCACTAGAAAGCATTGACAATTTCAGATATCTCATTCTAAATTGCATTCCACACTGTCATGCAGAATGCATGTAGTTACCATCACAAAAACAATAAACTGAAAAATGGGTCTGCTATATAGATATAGAGTCTAGGTAGCGAAAGAATCCCTCTTGATCATTGCCAAAAATATTCTAGTACCGACTCTTACATATGAAGCAACTGCATCTTGTCCTCAAAGGAAACAGAGATGGCTAAGCTCGGAATCCTATATAACAGAGTTGCTTGTTTTGCCCTAGATGCCCACAGCAGGGAACACCACTGTAGGGTCCTTAGGGAGTTAAAATGGCCCATCCTTCAAAGATGGATACAATAGCCTGGTCTACAAACTCCCCACCTAGCCTGGTCCCAACCTTGACCAGACAGACCTCCTCTAGAAACCTAAGATCCATGACCAGTGACTCTCTGGTAATTCACTGAATGAAAATGGACATGGGGGAGACATCCATCACTTACTTAGCCTCATCTATGTGTAACTCCCTCTCCCTTGAATCAAAGGTTGCCTGTCTCCTGGCACTTTCAAGATAGCCATCAACATGCACCTCCTAATCTTAGACAAATACAACTGTTGAAACTCAGCCTATGTAATGGGTCAGTGGCCCTCTGTAATCTACCTACTGTACAATATGTACTCTTGCTCCCTTCTAGTATATGACTAGTGGTAAATGATGTACTGTAGATCTGTTAAAACTGTAGTTCTCTTGTAACAATATGCACTAATTGTTTTTGCACAGTTTATTTTTGCACAAAATTCCTAAATGTTTTCAGCCACTTATGCATCTGCCTACTGTATGTAATTAATTTGTATACTATGTTCTTTGATGTTTGAATCCAGTATACTATATGCTGTTATCTGTAACTAATCCTGGGTCTCCCCTGAAAATAGGACTTTTGCTTCAGTGGGCCTGCCTGGTCACCAAAAACCAATAAATAGATAATAATATAATTCTACACCAACTACAGATAGTGAAATACATGCAAGAGAGATAAAAAAACTGGTTTAGGAAAAGAAGAATTAAATGACTTAAGGGTAATAATGAAATGGAATAATTGACCAGTTTATATCATGCGATATGTGCCATATTTGTTATCCATAGGGTATTTATGAAATATATTTATTGTTCTGGATTGTTAAGAGTTTGATGTATGATTGTGTTATTTTGACTGTCTTTACATGTTATGTAACTGATGTAACTATGATATTCTATAGATCTCTCTGGAAATGAGTTTTATTTTAAACTCAGTTGAGCCAATTCATTATAATGAATAAAAAATGTTTACTACTACTACTGAATGAACATTTCTGGGAACAATCTCCCATTCAACAATGAGCAATCAAAATCCATAACTTCCTTCTGACAGAGCTGTAAACCCAGTATTGCCCTCTCAGATGCATGTATTTACTGTACAAGTTGACTGGTCTGTATATTGTCCCCCCATGTCCCCTAAAACTTCACCATTATGGTGCACTCTACTTGCCACCTAAAGACTGACACTGTCTGTTGTGTATTCATGCCTGTAGCACCCAGTAAAAATTATTGAAAGTTTTGATTTTATTTCATTATCCAGTTGATTTTGCATGTGCCTATGTACTGTTGTGCTTGTATTGCCTGTTACTGCACCTTTCTGTAAAACTTTGTTTTACTGTACTGCATATTGAGTTTCCCAGGACATATGCTGTAGAAAGGTTCAGTACAACTTTGTTGTTTTACCAGCATTTTTTATCAGCACTCATGTAACAATCACAGAATGAAAACCAGGAAAACGTCTTATTCTAATCACCAATTTTTTCAAGTTACTTTATTGAAAATGCATTAAAATCAGAAGATTCATCATATTTACAGAAACAAATCTGCCTCAAAAGCCTAACTTGGCAGATTATTTATTGCAATTTCAGACCAAATACTATGTAGTTTATTTTGTGTTAGAATTATATTTTGATTATGAAACCAATTATTTCTTGTCTTATTTATTGCATCTAACCAGCATAGTTGTTTCAACTTCTCTCCATCCATAATAGCAACATGTTTCCACATCCTAACTGCACATTTAATAATGCAAAATCCAATGGATGATAGCTCAGAAGCTAAGCATAAGAAAGCATTCAAAATATCCCTTGGTAGGCACAAGGTGAGTCCTACAAACTGAACTTACAAGCTCAAATGGGCAGACTAGGTGGGCCATAGGCCCTTATCTGCCGACACTGTCTATGTATCTATGTATCTATAAAAAATTGTTGTATGGATTCTATTTTTTGCTATGCCCTATATTTCACTACCTACAACACTTGGTTAATTTATTGTGATTTATATGTTGTTTTTAAAGCATAAAATGATTTTTAGCAAAGTTAGTAGCAAAGCGATTATCACTGAAATGGTCTTATTTGCATTGTCTTCCACTTTTTTTTGCTTGCATATTCCAGGAAATATGTCTGTCAAAGGTGACTCATGAATAGTTATATTCTTTCACTTCAAAGCTTTCTCCTTTGATAGTCTATTCTTGTCTAGCTCTACTCCTGTGTCCAAAAGCAATAATCTTTGATTTGGAGACATTCTGATTTAACTCCAAATAAGCTAGATGTTTTGTTGTTGCAACAAGCCCCCTTCTCCTGGTTAAACAACATTCCATTTCCTTTTAAGTCCCAATTGTGTCTGTGACCGCAAAATTGCATAATCTGTGTACATCAATAATTTGATGTCTACTTTACTAATGTTGGACAGAAAAGTGTCTACTGAAGACAAACATATACTTAAACTATTGATGTATGACTGAAATAAACACAGGGCCAATAAACAACCCTGTTTCACACCCTGGGAAATATAAATTGGATCTGTAAAGGCACCATCCCTGTTATATTTTATGAATGCTTGGTTATTGGTGCGTAGTTACGATATTAAGCAGTCTGCCTTCAGTGTTATGACCTTTGAGTTTATACCACATAATATTTCTATTTATCGAATTGAAAGCAGCACTTTTATCTAAAAAGCATGCATATATTCTCCTTTTTACCACATATGTTTTGAGAATGTACTTCATCATAAACACTAAATCCAGAGCTGAATAAAATTTACAAAATCCACATTGAAACTTTGAAATAAGATTGTCATCAGCCCATTTTTCTAACTTATCCAATATTAATCTGAAATAAATTTATAGCCCAAAAGGTAATAGCATTATGGTTCTACAACATGCAGAGTCATTATAAGTACCCTATTAAATAAGGGAACAATTATCCCAGTATTCCAATCCTTGGGGAGCATCAAATGGTTTGAAATTAGTGTGAACATAGTCGTTAAAACTGAAGTCCAAAAGTCAGGATTATGGATAGCTATTTCTGCTGACATTGCATCAATGTCTGCTGCCTTATGATTTTTGCTAGGCAAGTATTGCATTAACAACCTTGTTTTTGTGAAACAGAGGCCACACTTTTTCATTTACAAAGCTATCATGTAGAAGAGTGGTCTCAGAATCAAAACCTTGTGAGACATTATCTACAACATAATATGCCATCTGAGAATGGTTCAATCAATTATGAGCAATTTTTATTAGAAGTATTACAGTTTCTGTTTAACTCAGTGGAGCTAGGGGCCACTAATGCCCAAAATATTGAGTTATTTTTAATAACAATTGCCTTTTGCAGCTTTAATTACAGTGTCTTTTTATGTTCTTTCTTTTTTAAAGTTAGCATATGCTTGTTTTCTTATTTTAGATTTTTATATGACTTGTTTAACCGTTACCTTTCAATTTTTTACAGTACAGAATCCTGCTTTATTCACTGTTTTCTTCAAATCAGTACAGGTGCCATCATACAATGGGCAAGATTTTCTCACTTCAGTGCCTCCTTTTTTCTGTCCTTTGCAGTTAATTTAGTTATTAAATATGCCATCCTGTTTAAACAATCATTTAATACACTTCTGGGGTTCTCAATAAAATATGATTTTTCAGATATTTCATATAATTTCCGATGAGTGTTAAGGTTTCTGCTGTCATAACCTTGTTAAGTTTTTGATCACTGAATTGCATCCAGTGAAGTTTTTTTTATCACTACTGTGTTTCTCTTTGCTCCTTAAGGCCCCCATCTGACTGACTCCCCCAGAATTACTGGGGCTTACCTTATGCCAGGTCTGGGAGCAGTGCCTGCAGAGAGTGGATCACCATCCTGCCGCAGGTTGCCTTTTTCCGTTTTTCCCCCATTTCCTGAGAACCCCAGGAGAAGGACGCATGCATGTGGAGGCACGCATGTGCCTTACAGCCCCAGCAATGGCCCTCCTCCACTCACCCCATTGACCTATTGTCAGCAACCTTGCTTGCGTAGCCACTCAGCCTCCACCAGGAGGTAGCCATGAGTGAGGGATGCCACCACACCTCCCCGGAAAGGAGAGCTGCCTTTATGGCCACTCCATCCTGCTCTGGCTGTCCCCCCGTGCTGACCTCTGATGACCCAGGCTCGATCCTAAACCCAGGCCACCGGCATGCCGCGAGGTGAGACGTCCAGCGCCTCATCCCTCTGCGCCACCGGGCCAGCATTTTTTGTTTTGTTTTTTAATTTTACAGTATGCACATGTTCTCATTAGTGTCATTTATAGCTTTGACATTTTCTCTTTTAACCTTTTCATGGAACATAATTCTGCATTATAAGGGACAATTATTACTATACAGAGCTGCAATACTTTAAAAAACTGTATTCTGTTAAAATCAAATACATCACACAGCCAGAGGTCAAGCATGCTTCCCCCTGCTTCTATGGGGGATGTAGCTTCACCCTTATAATCCTCTTTTACTTGACCAATTAAAATATGAAGCCCAGTTTTTAGTAAATATTTCATTAATGTGACAACTTTTACACATTTTTTCTTATCCATAGCATTTCTGATCAGGATGCCTATAGTGCCATTTGCTGTCCAGTCAGTGTTTATTTCCTCTGCAAGTTCACGTACTCTTGCTTTTAGGTCACCTGCCACTGAGATAAATATATTTTTATATTTGTTTTTAATCTCAAATACACAATCAGAAAAAGTGGACATACTTTTTTTTTTAAAACCTGCTAGGTTTACATTTGGTGGTATGTACATATCAATAAAAGCAAAGCATTCAGTAGAGGGTAAGCTAATCACAGTTCCAGTAAAGTATTGCAGATCACCAAAAGTTTGTAAACATTTTAAGTTTTAACATTATTTTCACCAAAATAGCCAGACTTCCTTTTGAGTGCCCATATCGATTTCACTGTATTGCGTGAATACTCCACATCTTATATCATTCTATATAGTTTGAATTTTGTGTATGGTCCCAAGTCTCATGTAATAGGATGACATCATATTTTTCCATGTTCACAACAGAATTTCTCTCTTTTAATTTTAAGGCAGTATAAGAAATATTCCAGCCTATTGCTTCTATAGAGGTTTTTATGGGTTCTAGTCACTCTCTCTTCAGTAGAGATATCTGAGGCTATGGAACTTTCTTGATCTGTATCCTCAATATCTGATAGGATAATCTTAGAGTTTATTCTTTCTCCTTTCTGGCATCTACCTTTACTATATACTTCTCCTGTGTCATCACTTTTTAATACATGTTCTTTTTCAACAGGCTTTATGAACCTTGTTATTTTTAGGGCAGTGGCAGAGCCTACAGCCATTTTGGGATCACTCAGTAGTTCTAAAAATGGCTGATCGTGGAACCTTCTGTTGGATTTTTGGAAGTATCCTTCTGAAAGTCCAATGGAGCCTGAAATCCTCCACCATGACCGGCCGTTATGGAATAACAGCCGCACTATTTTGTCTGTTACTTCCACATTCCTGGACATGAACTGCACACGAGAAACTCATATGCATGTGTAGTTCTGCTGGTGCCATCATGTTGTGAATGGCAAAATGCCATTCCCCACAACTGCACATGCACAAGTGCAGCACATATGCAGTTGTGTCACCGCTACCAGCACCAGCAACTCAGTGAATGTGCTGAAATTGGGTCACCAATCCCTGTGTCAGCATTATGTAGCCCCCCACTCATGTGGTACAGTGGGAGCCCACCCCAGTGTACCCAAATATCTGCTTTTTTTGTTCCCTGTAAATAAAGAAAACAGTCCCCCGCCGTGTTTATTTTGTCTGTAAAAAAGGAAACGGTCCCTTATTGTTGCCCCAGTCCCCCTCCCCCATCTCCACCCTCCCACTGAGCACCCACCTCCCCTTACCCACCCCCCTTACCCAATACTTACCTCCAGAGGTCAGCACTGTCATCTTCTCTGGACCAGGACATGTTTTCACTCTTCAAAGCCAAACTGCAAACTAAAGAATCAAAGGTAAGCATGCTGCGGTATAATGCCATTCAATGGGGTTTTCAACTTATGTTGATAAATAAGCCATTTTTGGGAATTGTGGTCCCAAATTTTCAACATGGAGTTCTTGGGATGCCACCTCCTGAAAACTTTCACTGTCATTTTGTTACCGAGTTCCAAAAGGTAATTTCATGGTCACTGCACAAAATTACCTTTGGTGACTGATTCATTAAATTGTATTTATTTATTTATTTGTATAATCTGATTTACAACCTTTGAGCCAGAGACTCGTTTACAAAGATACCTCGTCATAGAGAGGACATGCAATGTAGCATATTTACAGAATTCAAACACACAAAGTGACATATTATACAGTTTTGCACAGTTGTTCTCATACAATGAGCAGTCTGAAGCATTTCAAAGTAACAGATTTAATACATGCGTATACCAACAGAGGGGTGGGAGGCCAGGAGGGAGTAGGGGGTCGAGGAGGGGGGTTCAACCCAGTGGGCTTCATCAGATGCATAGAGAGGATATGAGGTGGGGTCCCAAAAAGCCCATGTTGCAAATTTGGTGAAACAATTCCAAAAAAATGACTGCATTACGAGCGTTCATTGCGCAGTTTCTACGCACGCTCCTAACTGCCAATTTTTTATATTTTCCCTCCACATTTTCAACATTGCCATTTTTGCACACCTCCTTATTAACAGTACAGCTGTCATTTATCACATCCTGCCAGAAACATGTTTTTGCACCTGTCGCACAGAATGGCACAGTAGCTCTGTGAAATCACTTTTTGGGACAAGTGAACAAAATGACACTGGCATTCTTCATGAGGAGGGATCCCAAAAAGGCCATGTTGAAACTTTTGTGCAACACCTCCAAAAAATGGACACGTTAGACCCAAGCATTCAATAATTTCTACGCACAAGTGTCATTTTTCTCACTTGGCAGCTCATCATAGCCCTATTGGCTCTGGCCAGAGTTTGTTTGTTGGCAGCTAGTTCTTTGCTTCCCTTATGTGACTATTTACTCCTTCTGCTTTTTCCTTCATTGTCTGTACCAGACATATAGTGGTGCCAGTTTTACTCCTAGCACCCCCAAAATCATCTCTGACCTCAATTATCAGCTTTCTTTCATCATAATTATTAATTTATGACACAGATCCATCCCTTATTTAGAACAATATTGTATCTGTAGGCTTACTGTATGTCAACCCATGATATGTTGTTGCCTAGTACTCCTTTCAAGATGTTTTATACTGCTAATTTTAATTTAGATTTAATCTTGTTTTTTGATGTTGGGATGCCTTTAAAATACATGGTTGGAATTATAGTCCCTCTTTTGATTTCAGTTTCCCTGTTTTCATCCAAAGTCCACACCTCACCTATTGATTTTCCTGTCAGTGTCTTTTTTTAAATAATCTTTTGATGTCTCGTATCCTGTCTATTTACAATATTTCTAAAGTGTACTGACCATTGATCATATTTTTTCTTGTCATGTTCTCATTCATTTTTCCAAGATAGTCATAATCAGTGAGAAACTTTTATTAATATTTTTATCTTGATTTCACCCCTTCCTTTATCTTTGTCCTTGTTTCCATCCTCCATTACAGTAAATTGTTTCTTTTTCTTTTAAGTGATCCTCCTTAAGTTGTTTTTTTCCTTATTTTTCTAAATCATTGATTTTATTCAATGTGCAGCTGTCAATGTTCTAGTACCAAACATACAGGCTTTCTTACTTTTGACAACTTATTTTCCTAATTCATTAAAAGTTTTGTTTTGGTCATACATCATGACTCCTCATGCCTCTCAGCACAAATCTGGGTCAAACAGCCAGACCACACTCGCATGATAACATACATGTAACTGAACAAATGTGTCCATGTCATACACATTAATCAGAGATGCATGGCTTTGTAAAGATTGACATTTTATCTGCTCTTGTCTCTATGGAGACACTGTACACCCCAGTGGCAAACAGTGCTATTGTGTTTGCTTAGAAATCAACATCAAATATTTTTTGCCATTTTTAAATCCCATGGAAAATTGTCAATTGCTGTAACTCTACATATATAAATACATTGGAAGAAACCTATTGTGCAAATTGCTACCAAAAGACGTAAACATAAAGTGCAACCAGTACTAAAAGCAATGTCCTCGGTGGTGGGGGGGTACCTCTATAGATTCATTTTTAACTATCATTTTTAATACTTGCTGCACTTGGTATTTTTGTCTCTTGATAGTAATTTGCACTATATTTTTCAAAGGTATTTATATACAGTATGTATATTTATAACATTTCAACATTTTCTATATTGTTTAAAAATGTCATATTTATAAATGCCCAAAAGTCTTTACTTATTTATTCAATCTAGGATTACAAATACCGTTGAGTGCCATGCAGCTCATTTACAAAGGTGCCACATCATCAGGGAGGGGTAACAAGCAGATATGGGGAATCAGACGGGTTATGAAAAATACTTAATTCAGACAAGTTACAAAAAATACTTATCTACAAGCCTTATTATCTTAAAATATCTCTAAACAGCAGCGACAATAAGGAAGAGAAGAAACAGAAGAAATTATGGGAGGAAAAGAGAAAATTCAGAGTTCATGGAAGAGAAGGTAGTAGCCAAAGGCTTTGTCGAGGTTGCAGTTTAGGGTGGGCAGGGGGGAGATGGGGATAACAGGACGGGTTGTCAGGATGAGAGTGAGTACAGCAGGGCCGAAAACGATGAATTGGGGGAACCTGTAAGTTAGTGGATGCAATCACAGGGGTTTTCAGTTAAGAGCTATTGTCTAAGCTGATGTTTGAATAGGCTAAGTTCAGGTAGATTAGCCAGTTCACTGTGCAGGCCACTGAACCAGAAAGGAGCTCTGAAGAGAAAGGAGCATTGGCATTGAGTAGTCTGGCACCTTGGGACAAGGAGGAGTTCGCTAGAAGAGATGCACATGTGTTGGGTCTTCAGAGATTTGTTAAGGAGGCATCCCACTCCTGGCAGCATGAGCCAAAGGAGCACCTTTTTTGTAAGAAGGCATGTTTGGTATTTAATTCTCCCACTTAAGTGGAGCCTCTCAGCCTGAGCATAGAACTCACAAGTGTGGATGAACTGGGAGGCACCTGTAAGAAGTCTACAGACCTTGTTGAGGGCAACAGTGAACCTTCTGAGTGTGGTAGTGGAAGCTGCTCTGTAAATGACTAGGGCATAATCGATGATCGATAGCACCAAACTTTGAATTGCTAGTTTGAGCACTTCAGGGGTTAGACTCCTCCTGTGTTGATAGAGTAGGCCAATTCTAGTGCTGATGGCCCTAGCAACATTCTCAATGTGGGGAGCATAGGTAGGGTGATTGTCAAGGATAACCCCAAGGTACCTGAAGTGCTGCATTTGCTCAAGGGGGTTCCATGGTTATTTCTGATGGTAAGTGCATATGCTTTGTGTTTGCTGCGGGTGGGTAAAAACAACATAGCTTTTGTCTTCTTGTAGTTTATCACCAGTTTATGTTTACTAAACAAGTGCTCAACTTCCATGAAACCATTTTGTAGAGTGCATTAGAGCAGGTTAGGGTCCAAGTAGCTTGCAAAAATGAGAGCATCATCCGCATAAATAATTTAATGCTAATAAATATTTTAATGTTGGTTAATAGGCAAAGACAATTGCACTGTTTACCACTGAGACAAACAATGTCTCCATGGAGACAAGGGAGGATAAAAGTCTGTCCCTCACAATGTCACCCATCTCCGATGAAAGCATTTGTTGCCCAGACATTAATATGGGTACACACACATCATCAGTCAAGCGTGGGTCAGGATGTTAATTGACCCAGATTCATGCTGAGAGGCATGAGGAGATATGATGCATGACCAAAGCACAATTTTCTTTGAATAAGGCAAATGAGCCATGAAAGGTAAGAAAGCCTGTAGTGTGTATTTATTCTGGAAAACTTGAATCTGCACATTGAATACAATTAGTGATTGGGGTAAAAAGTTCCTCTTGGTTTTCATTGTATGACTGTTACATGAGTGCTGATATACAATGCCAGTAAAAAGGCAAGGCTGTACTGTGTTATTTCAGACCTATGCTATCTAGCACCATGATGTCTGATCTGTGAAAAGGGAACATTCTACACTCAGGGAAGAGCATACACAATTCCTCTGCAACTTTCTAACTCTTAAAAAGCTGCAATATCTAAGGCTCAATTTTCAAAGCCTGGAGGATGATGCAAGGTGCCTGCATCAAACAGAAATCATGCAAGTGGCACCTTGTGTCAAAAGATGTGGCAATCCCTATATCTGAATGCCGTCTGTGTCTAAAAGGGGAACCATTGCACCAAAGTGGCACTGCACCAGCCATGCGACCCCAATCAGGGTGTGCCAGATCACAAGGGGTCTTGCACCATGGCAGGGCTGTAAAATCCCCTTTTCTGCAATTTTGCAAGCCCTGCCATGGCTGCAATAGTAGGTTCATGTTAGACCAACAAGAAGGTGGCCTAAGTGCCCATTGTCACTGCTTGGCAGGGAAGTGAGTAAGATGTGGGGCTGGGAAGGTGAGGAATGGAGGCTTTAGGGGCACTGAGGGTGCCATAGTGCATGAGGGAGCAATGGCAGCAGGTATAGGCAGCAGAGGAGGCACTTGGAAGAGGTGCCATAGGGCGTATGAGACAGCTGAAGGAAGCAAGTATGGGAGGTTGACATTGCAATCATATTATGGTATGGCCCCTGGTGGTAGCAGCCCTGGCATCTGCCCCACAGGACTATGAGTTTAGTGGGGCATGTGCCAGGGCTGCTACCACCTGGGAATGTGCCATAATAGGATCATGATGCCAACCCCCCTACTTTGTCCCCATGGCTGTCTTATTTGCCATATGGCACCTATGCCAGTTGCTCTCTCTGCTCCCTATACTTGCCACCATGCCCACCACATGCCCTATGGGGATGAATTACTTATCATCATCAGATTTATATGTCCAGCTCAATTTTCTTAAAATCTGGGAATGGGAGACAGGGGTGGGGGCACAGGCAGGAGTGGGCTCAGTGGTGGTAGATGTGAACTGAACATTCCCAGCAGTAGTCAGGAACCTGGGAACTAAATCAGAATATTTCAAAATAATTTGTGTTTGTTTTTCGTTTTTGTTGGTCTTACTTGCATTTCTCATTTAAACTGCAGATATCATGATTTTGTTGGCAGAACTGCTCAACCAAGGCTTGTTTCCAGGTACACCCCAGGAGGAAGGGAACAAGAAGGTGTGAAATGCAAAATACAATAATAAATAAATAATATAGTTAAGGGCAGTGGTATGTTGCTTTGAAGAACTGTGGCCACTGTGGCAGATCACTGCATTGTGCGGCACAGTGTAATTAAAAGCACAAAAGTTCCTTTGTTATCCATTTGTTCTTTTAATTGATTGCTGCATCACCAATGACGTGATTCACAGATCAGTCATGTGGCACAAAGCAGCACACAGCTGGCTTAACTGTAAGTAGAAAAAAATGCATACAAAAATACATACAGTAATTACGTAAAAAAATACATAACGCAAACTACTGTACCTAATAATTAGGATATCCAGAAATCACTAGAAAGGTAGATATGTGGACCAAAAAAAATATGGTCACTTCATTCTCTCTGTCCCAAGATTCCCTACTCATAGACACTCTAGTGACTGTCCTTCCTCCCAGTCTCTCCTTCTTTTTCCTTCCATTATCTTTCCATCTGATAACTCCTTTACAGTATATGCATTCCACTCCCTCTTCCAATTGCCTTTGCCTCCACAGTCTTGTTATGAAGTTTGTTCTACCCATTCACCATCCTTTCAGTACTTTCTATTATCCTTTTTGAATGTTTTCCTGTTCCAGCTTGAACATATGACTGCTGGTGGGTGCTCTGCCACTCAGTTCCAACCATTTTGTTGTGTTCACGCCATTGAACCCTTTCATAAACTTGAAAGTCTCTGCCATGTCCCCTATTCTCTCTGTCATCCAGGTAATACATGTTGAGACTTTTCAATCTCTCATCATACACCTTGCCCTGCAGTCTATGTGTAATCATTGTGGTATAGGATATACTGTGTTATCCCTAGTCTCAAGATCCCAAGTTTAGTGGCCCAAAATACACTCTCCCGAATCAATCAGATGCCTGACAATGCAATGTCTGGCATCTGAAAAATACAATATGCAATTCAGGGGGCTTCACACCTCAACCCCCCCCCACAACCCCTACAACTAAAATAAACTCCAAGGGGGAGTGGACTTCAGAGTTAACACAATTCATTACTGGATGGTAATAAAACAAATGGATGCAGCATGGACCAGAACCTGGGCCTCCCTTGGTATGCTGGCCAAGCTGCCAGTAGTTTAGACCTCAACACCACTGGGGCAGCTCAGCCAGCCTCTGGATCCAACCAGGATTTGTAGACCATCAGCAGGGGTAAGGTAGCAACCCATCACATCCGCTACCTTACCCCTGTAAACATCCATTGGGTTTAGTATTGCCAGGATTCTCACTATCCGGATACTGCATCTGTCAAGCAATACTGCACAGGCAGGTCAATGTTGGAATAGTGAGATTCAGCATAACATAAGTATACCGTGGTATATAATTACACTGTTTCTAATCTATCCCTGTTCTTCCTTTGGTCTAGCCCCCAGGTTTGTGTGCTATATTTCAGATGTGGTCTTACCAGTGATTTACACCCAAGCAATATCATATTCCTCCTTCTGTTAGTAAACCCTCTCCTTAGGCACCCCCCAGTTGGTCTCATCCTCCATGATCTCTTTCAAAGTCCCATCAATATACTGTAGTTCACTTTTCCAGAATTTTACCCTCCTATTTGCATCACCTTGCACTTTTTGAGATTGAATTTCAATTGCCATATACAGTAGTAGCACCGAATTTGTCAAGCAATTTTGTGAGAGTCCCTATTTATCCTTCATAAAATTTAAGGAAAAAGAATCCTCTAAAATTCTTTTTGTTAAACCTACAGAAAGAGGCAAGTTCCTATTAAAGTACTTAAGTGCCATCTGGTAGATTTTCAACTGCACGATCAGATGAGAGCACCCTCTCTGCATAGCAGTGAACACACTAACAAATAAAACAAAATCCCTAACAAACAGTTTCACAATTCTCAATAGGGATTTTTAAAAATCCTTAAAAATCCCTTGACTAATTTGGTGCTACTATTGTACTTGATCACTCCTCCAGTCTCCACACATTCTGTCTCATAATGTTAGTCCCATTCTCAGTCTCTCACAATCCTCATGCAGACTTTGCTATTGTCGGTGAACAAACTCACTTTGCCTGGGATACCCTCTGCTATGTCACTAATATACATTGCATGCTGAACAGGAGTGGACCACGTACCAGTCCCTGTGATACCCCATGAGTCACTGCCCTGTGCTCTGAGAATTTACCATTTAGAACAATTCTTTGTGTTCTGTTTATCAGTCAGTTTCTTATGTGGTACCCATTCAAAGGCTTTGCTAAAATTCAGGTACTTTACATTCATTTCCTGGCCCATGTCTGTCATTTGTATTACTGCATTAATCAAGCCAATTAAGTTAGTCTGACATGACTGGCCCCTAGCAAACCCATGATGGTTCTTATCTATTAAGCCCTTCTCCTCTGAGAATGCAATTAGCCTCCTCCTTCATTATTTCTCCAAGAGTTTTCACACTATCAATTTCAGGCTCACTGACTGGTCTGCTATTTTCCATATTTTCCCTATTGCCCTCTTTGTGTAAGGGAACTATAATTTGCACTAACTTTTCAACAGGTACCACACCTGGTAGTATAACCTATGACAGGGAGTGTCAAGTGCCTTTCAACTCACCTAGGGAAATGTATTAATTTTCAAGAAATGTACATCCTGAAGTGAGTTTTGGCATTTATAAAAATGGAATAAGTTTATTTTATTTTGTTATGTGTAGTTAGGCTGTTGCTAGGTAGAATATGTTAAGCTGGTGACAAACTGTGCATTTGCTGTTAATTTATGACTGGTCAGATGATGTGTTTTGACCAGTGAACTTGATAGGATTCCAGAGAATTTTGAAGTTCATTTTATAAAACCTAATAATACACAGCACACTGTTCAATTAGTGGACATGATGTTCTAAGAGAATCAGTCTGAGATAATAGCAAGAAGTGGTCTGTGCTGGCAAGCTCTGTTGCATTGAAGTATATTGTGTGTGCTATAATATCTAACCCATTGGGGAACTATACAGTGAACCAGAGCTGCTGCCAGTGGAAGGGAAAAGTTAAGTAGCTTTTGTAAGGAAAGAAGTCATGTTGTTATGGTAAAACTGAGGTGGGAATACTTGAGACAATTATTTGATTAGAAATATATTTTGTAAATTATACCACTGTGTTTAAAAATGATTGCACATGCCAATAAATGTAGTGCTGTAATATCCATTAAATAATAATTTCTCTGTTGGAGACTGTAAACTGGATATCCCTTGACAGTAACAAAATGTAATTGTCTGGTACATTATTTTTATTTGAGAATGTACAGTCTACCAGTGCAATGAATGGATGTATGTGCAGTATATTTTTTGTGGGGAAGTTATAAATAGACTTACATATGCAATACGTCTCAAACCACATTAAAAAGTAATTTGTTTGATGCTGGCAGTGCAGAGATTGTATGCAGCCATTAGCAGCTCTTAAGCACTTGAGATCTACACACATATGGAGAATTGAATTTCAGCATGCTTTGTGGTTAGGTAGGGTGCAATCCTAGCCAGGAAATCTGGGGATGATGCCCTACTGTGATGAAAAGTGACATGGGAGGATCCTGAGACACAAATTTATTTCCCAGAAAATGGAGCACAAAGTGCACTGTCTCATACATTTGCTATATTAAAAAGGGAATATCTGCACTATGCAGCAGAGATCCCTTGGTACAATACTACTATATTATTTTAAATAACCTATCCAGCTGTTACGGTATGCAAACATAGTTTGCACACACTAAAGTCACACAGAACTGCCACATACATATGGAATTTGCCAATAGATAAAAGGCCTAGAGGTCTATCAAGTCTGCTTGAATGTGCAGCTAGCACCCCTTATTCTGCAGCTGCCCTTCCCTTCCACCCTTCCCCTTCATTGACTCTCCCCCTTGTCCTGTCCCATCCCCTTTTGAAGCAGTCCACTGTTCTACTGGAAATCACTTCTGCAGGTAACGCATTCCACCCAGCCACCACCCTCTCTGTAAAAAAGCGCCTCCTCATCTCCCTCCTGAACCTTCCTCCCTCCAGTCTCATATCGTGGCCCCTGGTGTCCCTCCCCTCCCTTACTTTGAATAGCCCATCTGTACCTGTCTTGTTTATTCTTTTCATGTACTTAAAGGTTTCAATTATGCCCCCCCGTCCCTTCTCTCCTCCAGTGAGTACATGTTCAACTCCCTCAGCCTCCTCTTATATGATAAGTCCCCCAGCCCCTTGGTCATCTTTGTCACCCTGCGCTGCACCCCCTTCAGTAACTTAATGTCCCTTTTCAGATCGGCGCCAGTACTGCACGCAGTACTCCAGGTGCGGTCTAACTAATGACCTATACAGTGGCAGAATCACCTCCTCCCTCTTTGAGGATATACCCCTTGCAATACAACCCAGCATTTTGTTGGCCTTTGCAGCTGCCTTCCTACATTGTGTCGAGTTGTTCATTGACCCTGTAAAGAGCACCCCAAGATCCTTCACCTCCTCTGTCTGGGCTAGCTGCACTCCCCCCAGCTGGTAACTCCTCCTTGGGTTCTTCATCCCAAAATGCAGCAACTTGCACTTTTTGGCATTAAACCTCAGTTGCCAGGTGTCTGACCAGGTTTCAGGCTTTGCCAGATTATCCTGCAACCACTGCCATCCCCCTAGGTCATCCACCACTGCTCCTACCTTGGTATCATCAGCAAACAGACTGATCTTGCTCTTGATGTCCAATGATATGTCTGCAATGAATATCCCAAACAACACTGATCTCAACACTGAGCCCTGTGGAACACCGCTCGTCACTACCCTCAGGTGTGAGAGCTCCCCACCCACCACCACCCTCTGTTGCCTTCCCTGAAGCCAGTTCCCTACCCATCTCACCAGCTTTACACCTGCCCCTGTGCCTACTAACTTACTTCCCAGCCTTCCATGTGGCACCAAGTTGAATGCCTTACTGAAGTCCAGATACAGGACATCCAATGCATGGCCCCTGCCCAGTTGCCTAGTTACCCAGTCATAGAACTCCACCAGGTTGGTTTGGCAGGATCTGCCCCATATGAAGCCATGCTGTCTGCTGTCCTGTAGTCCTTTGGCCTCTAGGAGGGCCACCAGCCTGTCCTTCAGGATAGTCTCCATTAGCTTATCCACGATGGATGTGAGGCTCACTGGTCTGTAGTTTCCCAGTTCATCCTTGGGGCCACTCTTGTGGAGGGGCATCACATGAGCCATCTTCCAGTCCTGAGGTACACACCCCGAATGTAGTGAGGCATTAAATAGATCTGCCAAAGGTCCTGCAAGGACCTCTGCCAGCTCCTTCAGTACCCTGGGGTGGATGCCATCTGTGCCTGGTGTCTTATCCGCCCTCAGTGCCTTCAAACCCTCCCAAACTCTGCCCTTCATGATTTCCCCATCTGTCACCCCCTTCCCCCATTTCTGCCATTTCTCCCCCCTTGGGTGTCGCCCTCCTCTTCTCTTTGGTAAATACTGGGCAGAACCACTCATTTAGTGCTTCTGCCTTATTGCACCCTGCTTCCACCTGACCCCCCTCCTTCCTAATCCTTACTATGTGGTCCTTACAGCTCCTTTTCTCCCTGATGTACCTAAAGAAGTCTTTCTCCCCCTTCTTAATGCCTTGTGCGCAGCCTCAGTTCCGTAGATGCCTTGGCTCCCCTTACTGCCCTTGTCACCTCCTTCGATTCCGTCAAGTACTCCTCCCTGTCCTCCACTCTTCCTGTTTTCTTGTACTTCCTAAAGGCAGCTCTTTTCCTCCTTACCTTTTCCATGACCTCCTTGCTCATCCAGCTTGGTTTCTTAGCCCTAGCCTTCTTGCCCTGGGGCTTGCAGCAGGTTTTGATTGCCTCCACTATCCCCAGCTTTATGAGCTCCCACCTCTGGTTAGTGTCCATACTAGATTGAATTCTGGCCAGGTACCCTTTTACCACTTCCCCCATCCTCCCAAAGTTGGCCCTCCTGAAGTCCAGCACTCTTGTGCAGATTCCGCTCCTTCCTTGCCCATATCCAATGTGAGCCATACTGAGTGGTGGTCACTCCCTGACAGCGGTTCCTCCACTGTAAGTTCTCTCACAAAGTCCCCATTTGCCAGCACAAGGTCAAGGGTATTCCCTAACCTGGTTGGTTCACTGACCATTTGTAGCTGGAAACTGTCCTGGAAGGCATCCAGCAGTACCTGCTCCCTTCTGTTCCTGGTTGTTGGGGTACTCCAGTCCACTTCTGGCATGTTGAAGTCCCCCACAATCACCACACTACCCTTCTTGCAGGTCTTCCTGGTCTGTCCCACTAGTTCCCTGTCTAAGTCCTCCATCTGAGATGGTGGCCTGTACACCACTCCCATTCTAAGAATCCTATGCTTGGAATCCTGGATTTGCATCCAAATTGACTCTGTACAACCCTCCTCCCATTCCTCCCTTACACACTTCAGTCCTTCCTTCACATATAGTGCCACACCCCCTCCTTTCCCAATCACCCTGTCCCTATGAAATAACCTGTACCCTGGTACAGACAAGTCCCAGTCATTGTATTGGGTGGCCCATGTTTCTGTGATAGCTGCAATGTCCACCTCTCCCTCTGCCATGAGCACCTGTAACTCTGCAGTTTTCCTCCCAAGGCTCCTAGCATTAAGGGTAACCACCTTCCACCCTTTTCCCACCCTCCCATCCTGCCCTCCTTTACTAGCATCACCAATAGTGCCTGCCATTTGTCCTTTGTCACTGTTACGGGGGGTAAGCTCATATGGTTTCCCAACCTGTGGTCTCTGCATATCTCTTGCCCAGTTGCCACCCCCTGCTCCTAGTTTAAATTCCCTACTTCCTTTATGTACTCCTCCATCCTCTGTTTCAACACTTGATTTCCCTCCTCACTCAAGTGTAGTCTGCCCTTGGCATAAAGACTACTGTCCTCCCAGGTCCCTCCCCACCCCCAACAGCCCTTACCCTTCAACACAACACCAGGTTCTTAGCCATCCGTTAAATTCCTCTATTCTCAGCTTTCTTGTTGTGCTTGCCTTGGGCACTGGAAGTATCTCCAAAAAAGTTACTAATCTTCCTGCCCCTCACATAATTGTCCTAGTTCCTCAAACCTCCTCCGGACTATATCTACTGTCTTGTCAGCCAGGTCATTCGTCCCAAGATGTATAATTAAATGATGCTTGTTCCTACCCCTTCTAGCATATTTCAGAACAGATTGTCCCACCCTTTCTGCTGTCATTCCTGGCATGGCCTCCACCCAAATGCGACTATGCCTCTCCCCTTTGCTACCCCAACAGACTCCTCTTAGTATTGAGTCCCCCAACACTAAGATTCCACCACTCTTACTTCCTGCTTGCTTCCATTCATCTCCCTCTCCCATTTCTGGCTCCTCTTCTTCCTCCTGCACATTATTTCCCCCTTTTGCCCCTGTTGTAATTCTCCTAGCAGAACCCCCCCCAACTCTGGTTTGGTCCAGGCATTTATCAATTACTTCTCTAACTTCATCATTTCCCTCCTCCACCTTCTTCCTCTCTAGCAGTGCAAAACTATTTTCTGAAGACCCTTCACAAATGCCCGCTCTCGCTTTCTTCATAGTAAATTGTTCTCTCCTTTCCACTCCATGACTTTTGCCAATTCTTCACCTCTCCTCACAAGTCCCTATCTCCTCCTTCCATTTGTCTTTTGTCTCTTGACCTGATTCCCCCGGCAGTCATTCTTCCTGGCCTGGGCCCCTTGTCCCTGCTTCCCTTCTTCTGACCCTCTCCTCCCCACTGTTGGCTTAAATCGCCCTCCCTCATCTCCCATTCTTCCTCCCTCCAGTATTGGGCTAAACCCACCCCCAGTCTGCCTTGCCTGTCTTAGTCCCTCCTGCAGACCCTCAATCTCCTTTCTGAGTTTCTCTATGTGGCTGCACACTAAACATCCTCCCACACTCCAGGCAATTTTTAGAAAGATTGGTGCACCACAGTTGTTGCAGCCTACCACCCTACCCATTGCTGTCATTGCTCACCTGTGAGCCCCCATCCTTCCAGATGCAGGATACCAAACACTCTCCCAAGTCTCCCCTGTCCCCATCTATCAGTGCAAAACATTATTTTCTCAATTTCCCTTACCCCCTTTGTTGTACATGTTTAGATAGATTGAGCAACTGCTTTTTATATTCCTAACCTTCCTATCCAAACTGAAAAAGAGACTTTAAGTAGCTATTGCACAACCTTCTTCAAACTCCTACTCCTCCTTTCCACGATGAAATAGCAATGCAAAGAAGTAACAATGAAAGCTCCTCGATTTGCAGTTACTTCGCTTCCACTGAGATAGTAGTCACCTCTTCACTCGCTGCTGTTCCTTTCCTGGATGTCTGCTTCTGCTATGACAGGTGCATATCCTTTGCCCATTTGAGGAAGTGATGTCAGAACCCCTGGTATAAAGGAAATCATGGACCTGGGGTGGTTGGGATGAGGGTGGGGGTGGGACCAACCCAAATCTTCCAGAAACAATCAGGTAGTTGAGGCCCCTGGCCAGACCATTAGCACCCTTCCCCCACTATGCATTAACCTTTGCAGCTAGTGAAGCCAGCAAAAATGAATCACAATTCTACTCAAAGCCCCAAAATAGGTTTGCTACCAAAAGAAACAGGTCTCCAATTCAAACAGCTTCACCAACAACACATCAGAATAGGCTTGAAATTAGAAGATATAGTCTCTAATTCAAAGAAACAGCCCCAGTTAAATCACATCAAATAGGTTTTAAATCAGAAAAAAATAGGCCTCTACAAATGCAGCCTGCTACACAGTGAAACATCAAACAAATGAGCCCACTTATAGTCACCAAAATAGTTTTCAAAATTCCAACAGCCCCAAAACAGTACCCTGCTAGCCCCTTAGAAGTAGTAAGAAAGAAAATAAATAACCTTCTACCAAGTAAAATCCACAAGAAACAATGTAAAAACAACAAGAAGCCACTGTACTGTAATAACTCTGACCCTTTCCCTTCTAGTTCCTTCTGAGAAGCCAAAGCAACTGACACCACACCTGATTCAGCTCTGCCTCCCAAGCTGAGTGAGACCTAGCCAGACCATTAGCACCCTTCCCCCACTATGCACTAACCTTTGCAGCTAGTGAAGCCAGCAAAAATGAATCACAATTCTACTCAAAGCCCCCAAAATAGGTTTGCTACCAAAAGAAACAGGTCTCCAATTCAAACAGCTTCACCAACAACACATCAGAATAGGCTTGAAATTAGAAGATATAGTCTCTAATTCAAAGAAACAGCCCCAGTTAAATCACACCAAATAGGTTTTAAATCAGAAAAAATAGGCCTCTACAAATGCAGCCTGCTACACAGTGAAACATCAAACTAATGAGCCCACTTATAGCCACCAAAACAGTTTTAAAAATTCCAACAGCCCCAAAACACTACCCTGCTAGCCCCTTAGAAGTAGTAAGAAAGAAAAGAAATAACCTTCTACCAAGTAAAATCCACAAGAAACAATGTAAAAACAACAAGAAGCTACTATACTGTAACAAATCTGATCCTTTCCCTTCTAGTTCCTTCTGAACTATATATGTACACAGTACACTGCCATGTACATATGGGTTTCAAACCCCAGCAATCCTTCACTCATGCTTAGCAACTGCAATCATTCCCCCAGAATGACCCACCCAAGTGCTTTAGAATTTTATGGTAATAGGAGAACTTAGAATTAAATTCAAACCCTGATGTGTGGTAAAGCTCACATTTGCATTCTAACATCAGATGTATTTCTCCTCCTGAAGAAAGCCGTCACCCCAGTCTTTTCATACTCCAGATCACTCTCTATTTATACTTCTGATATATCACCATTTATTATTTTATTATTTTATGAAAACCATTACTTATTTGTTATTTTATTGATAGCTCTGTGTTAGTTAGGGTGTATGTGTGTGTTTATGTGATTTTTCTCCGGTTCCTGGGAACTGATGTAGAACCAGTCATTTTGCAGTTGAGTTCCCACCTTTAGGGAACTGCTTCTGTTTAAATTTAATTTAATATAATTTAACAGCCTAAATTGTACCATCTTGCAGTAATTTGGTTTACATTATTCTCAGTTCATTTATTTAGGAACCAAAATGATAACTGGCTTCAACGTACAGTTTAAACACCATTTAGTGTTCCGTTTCTTGTTGTTCTATTTTTTAAATGGATCCAAACTGTAATTGAATAATTTCTACCTTTTACTCAATACTATATTTTTGGGAAACTGCAATGCCTTCCCAGGGTTGTCAGCACTTGGTATGACTGACAGGCCCACAAAGAAAATGGGACCCACACATTTTAAAAATTGTTACATTTGTTATCAACTCCTGGCAAAGGCAGACTGCTATGAGTTGTTGTTGAGGTGCCAGGGTCTAGATCACAGTTTTTTCATTTTTGAACTCTGTATTAAGTTTTGCTTCAAAACACAAAAGAAGAGAGCTGAAAAAATTAGGAGACATTATGGCTTCTCAGTCTACCTTCATGTCACATAAAGGGTCCAGCCTCTCAAAATAAGTAGCAGTCCCTGTAAAAGGGGACAGATAAAACAGAAAAGGCTGCAAAAGATGGTTCAGAAATCAGAGTATCTGAATAGGGGAACCCTAAATTCAGTAAAAATAGAAAAGCCTCTGAGCAGACACTGATGACAGTGCCTGCCAAGAAAAATTAAAAAGAAGCACATGCCGCTGTCCCTCCTCCTAAAAAAGGAAAGGAGCAACCAGTAGACACAAATAAAATGCCTTCAATAGAGGACATGACAAAGGCATGGCAATTTCTCCAGGCATTCCAGCCATGGGGAATTTCATGAATATGCCTGCCCCACCCCCCAGACTCCAGTTCCATTCCCAATGTCTGTGGTAGAGAAGGCTGAATTGTATGAGAAGGAGGAGGAAGGAGAGCCTATAGAATAAGATGGTTATCCTGAGCAAGAGTTTTGCTGCCCACATTGACCCACGGATGACTATATCTCATACTATACTTTTGTGAGGTATATAGTGCACACCCTCAACATCACCTTAGAGGAAACTGAGAAAGATAAGGATGAGGCAGAATTTATGGATATGATGTATTTAACTCCCATAAAAATGCTTCTATTGCTTATCCACAAATCTCTCAGGAAGGCCACCTGTAAAATCATGTCAGCACCCACCTCAGCTGCAAGCATAAACAAGAAAATTGAGAAAAAGTACCAGGTGGGCAAACAGGGTGCTGAAAACCTGTATTCTCACCCTTACCATGAGAGAGTGGTCCAGACTGCCACCTGCAACAAGGCCAGGGTGCACCTTTCTTCCCAGACTCCTAAGAGAGATTCTAGGTAATTGGATAGTATGTGAAAACAAGTTTATACTTTAGATTCTCTGCTGTTAAGGCAGGCAGCATACTTGACCTACACAGCTCAGTACCAAAATGTCCTTTACAACTGTATATTCGCAGTGAGTAAGAAGGCTACTGGTGACTTGGCATAGGGTCTATCTGACACAGAAAAGACAGCCATAAATGCCACTAAGTACCAGTTCCACATGACAATGGGCACTAATGACACTGCATCTAGGATTATGGCACATGCAGTGTCCTTAAGAAGGTTTGCCTGGCTTAGAATCAAAAACCTATCCAGGACACTCAGACAAAAGCAATGGATTTTCTCTGTAATGGAAATTCTCTGTTTGGTGACAAGATGGAGGATTACATGAAGAAGGTGGATAAATACAAAAACACCAACAAGAGCAACACTGAGAAGGAAAAGGCCTCCACCCCTTATAAGCATCATGGAGGGGAGGTAGAGGTAGGGGATACTTCCCCCTTGCTTAGCGTACCTATGACCACCCTCTACAAAGGTTTTTTTTTCAGGAGTAGGGGTACAAAAATTACCAGGCACATAGCTGCAACACCATCTCTCAAAACTCAAGCAAAGCAAAACCCCTGACAAGTCTGCACAGGCTGCCCATCCATTGCCAGTGGGGGGAAGGTTGACTCACTATTTTCAGGAATGGACAAAACTAGCCACAGACAAGTGGCTCCTAGAAATAATGAGCCAGAGTCTGTCACTGCAGTTCAGAAAATTTCCAAGACTGCAAAGTCACAAAAATGTCCACTGTCAGACTCCAACAGAAAGAATCTTGTTGGAGATGGCAGTAAAAAAGGTACTGCAAACAAGTGCAGTGCAAAAGGTACCTCCCTCCAAATAGGGAAGTGGATTATATTCAAGATATGTTCTGATCCACAAGAAAAATGAGGAGTGGCAGCCCACTCTAGACATGAGATATCTGAATAATGATGTAAAAAAAGAAAAATTCATGATAGTAACACTAGGCTCAGAGATTCCATCACTGCAAAAGGGAGACTGGATGGGGTCACTGGATCTGAAAGATGCCTACATCCACAAACTAGTCAGGCCCAGCTACAGAAAGTACCTAAGATTCAGAATAAGGAATTCCCATTAATAATTCACTGCCCTTCCTTTTGGCCTACCCTCAGCACCAAGAGTGTTCACTAAGTGCCTAGCCATGGTGGCAGCTCCTTTTAGGAGGCAGGGGTGGTGATTTTTCCCCTATCTGGGCAACTGGCTAACCTCAGGGGAATCGCACCAGAAGGCCAAGTCCTTCCTTCTTCTGACACAAGGCAATCTGGAAGACCAGGGCTTCCTCATAAATATATAAAAGTCACAAACAGACTCAGTTTAGGCTTTGAACTTTATAAGTGCAGACCTAGATACCCTGCAAGAGAACATATTCCTTCCACAGACAAGGGAGCAAATCACATTATAGCAGCAAAATCCTTCAACACAGGTCAGCCCAGACCTGCAAAGTATTTCCTGCATTTTCTGGGGCACATGGCATCATCCATCATGGTGGTACAAGGTGCCATATGTACAATCGGAAGTCTATCTACCCTTATCTCCCTTAGCAGCTTATTGTACACCACCACTTGGGTACGCTGCGTTATCCCTCTATTTATATTGCAATTATTTCACCAGGAAAGGCACACTGGACAACAAAATGTTTGTCTCGTGGTGCGACCTATACTGCTTTAAATGTAATTTAATGCCTTATACACCTTGTGTGGCTATTCCTAAACCAAAACTAATTTCTCCCCCCTACATCTGTTGTATCTGCCCTTCAAGCAATTTGCTCCCTCCCTATACTCTTTCAGCCTACCCCCCCGGACTTGAACCCTCACCGGTGTGTCTAGCCTATTCCAAAGCCCACAACCATATCCTTTTGGCTACTTAGTCAGATGCTTTCTCCACGAGATGCATTCTTTTAGTATTGCAACACCTCCTCTCCTCACTCACACTTGGAATTTCCTATTCACATTTTACATCTTCCCTCCTGCTTGCTCTTTCTTTTCCTTGGGGTCCTAGACACCCCCCTGTTACTGTCATTGGTCCTCTTAAAATAATCATCTGGTGCTATCTTTCTCTTTCTCTCTCCATTGATTCTCACCTCATTTCCCCCACTATGCAGCTCTCCTACCTCACCCCATTTGTCCTTTTAATATCTTTCTACCTGCTTCTGTACTCCCCTCACCCCCTATTTCCCCCTATTCCACCTGTCTCTTCCTGGCTCCATTTCATTCACTTTCAACTCTCCTTTCATCTCTCCCACCTCCCCCCACCCAACTCTTCGCCAACTCAGGTGCTCCATTTTCTCAATTAATCTCTTACTTCCCCTACTACTACTTATGTCTGGTGATGCTGAGTCCAACCCCAGCCCAGTCTATGCCCTTCCTTCCAAACTTCCCAAAGGGATCTCAGTGGCTCACATCAATATCAGCAGTCTCCTCCCCAAAATTGACCTTCTTCAACCTCTTATTTCTTCTCTTCTCCCAGATGTCTTTATTGTTTCTGAATTCTGGCTCTCCCCCAATATTTCAGACTCAGTCATTAGTATCCCAGGGTTCTCCCTTACCTGCCAAGACTGCTCCAAAAACAGTAATGTTATTGCTATATACCGCTATTCCTCTATTCAATTTTCCACAGTATTATCCATGTCCTCCCCTGCTGCCTATGAACTCCTACTGCTCAAACTCTCCCTCTCTGTCTCCCTATCTATGTGGTAGGCATATATTGCTGTCCAGGCCTATCTGCAACTATGATATCCGAGCTCCTTGCTATAATAACTACCCTTGCTCCTTCTGGAGATTTTCTCATCCTCGGACCCTTCAAAATCAACTGGCTCCCCCCTCCAATGCTAAATTCTGTCAAAATGTTAAATCCCTGCAACTTACCCAACTCATCTCCACCCCGACCTGCCTAAATCTTAAATCTCAAAACCATTCTCTCCTGGACTGGGTTCTCACCAACCATACACACCCCCATCATCAATGCAGGTATCGTCCCCGATGTTCTCAGTGACCATCACATAGTATACTGTGTAAACAAAATTAATCTCCCTAAAGCGCCCCACGAAAATAATCCACATCCATTCCTTCTGGTCTCTTGATCTATACTCCCTCCATGCAGGACTACAGTCTACTGATTGGTCACCTATCTCTAGTGCCACTGATGTTAACTCAGCCCTTGATTATTTCCACACCAAATTTGTACAGATTTGGGATCAGCATGCCCCCTTATGAAAAACCAGGGTCAGAGGCTCCCACCACCCCTGGATCTCAGCAGAACTTATGGCTTGCAGCGTTCCTATGACCAGGCATAGAAATCCTATAAGATCTCTGATTCCCCTGCTGACCTACTCAGGTATCGCACCTTGAGGAATTCATGCATCAGGGCAACTAGGTTTGCCAAAGGTGAGTTTTTTTCTTCATCTTTCCAGTAAAACGTGAGTCACCCCTCAACGTTTTGGAAAGTTATCCACATCCTTTTAACCCTCCTACCCAGTCTGCCCATCCTGCACTAAATATGAGTGCCTCTACAGTTTCTGACCCTTCAGCCATGGCTGCTGCTTTTAACACTTATTTCACCACCTATGCTTACGCCCTTCTGTCCCCTCTCCCCTCTCAGTCCACCTCCTCCCTCTTTCCTCCTCCTCCCCACCTCTCCTCCACCATTTCTACTCCTGTTTTCTTCTCTTCCATCTCCACATCCTCCTCCCTAAAAGCCCTGTTAGCCCTCAATCCCCTACAAAGCAGAAGCACTGATGGCCTTGACCCTAAACTCCTACACCTCTCTGCCATGCCATTGCCTCTCCTATTGCCTCTGTACTAAACCTCTCCTTTTCTCTAACTTCAGTTCTGGCATCTTGGAATCATGCTACCATCATCCCCCTTCACAAAGGTGGTGACCCCTCCTCTCCTGTGAATTTCCATCCTATCTCCCCCCTCGCTACCCTATCTAAACTCCAAGAACACATTGTTCTAGCTCAACTCTCTCCCTTCCTAGACTCTTCTTCCTTTTTCACCCCTTTCCAGTCTGTCTTTCATAAATGCCACTCTACCACTTCCTCCCTCCTCTGGCTAACAAAGTCCATTCACACACAAAGCTATGGACCAGGATTTTCTCACTGCCACCATCTTCGTCGATCTTGCTAAAGTATTCAACACGCTCTTTCATTCACTCCGAATCCATAATCTCAGTTCTGCAGGTCTTTCTGCTCCTGTAACACATTGGTTCAGCTCCTACCTCATTGGTAGAACCCAATGTGTGAGGACTGGTGGTGCCACCCCCCACCCACTCTCCATGACCACTTGTGTCCCTCAAGGTTCTGTACTTGGGCCACTCCTATTTTCCACATTTCTTAATGACCTCTCATCTTTATGCTTGACTGTGTCCATACACATGTATGCAGATGACACAACCCTCTTCATCTCTGATGCATCTCCTACTGAGCTGATGGCCAAGCTCCAACTTGATTTTGACTCAGTCCAGAAATAGTTTGTCTAATCATCTATCTCTTAACACCAAAAAGATGGTCTCTTTGTGCTTTGGCACAAGGCCAAGGCTTTCCAAATTCACTACCCTCCCTTCCTTCCTCACCCTTGATGGGAGTCCCTATTGACAATGTTCCCTCCTTCAAGTACCTAGGCATCTGGTTGGCCATCATCTCCATTTCTCCCTGCACATAGATGCTATTCACAAAAAGTTCCACCTAAAACTTGGTACCCTCTATAGGCATAAAAGCTGTATCCCCCTCCCTGCCTGTTGTGACATCCTCACCAAAATGATTCTCCCCATCTTTGATTAAGGTGACCTTGTATATGGTGCTGTCCCAAAACCACCCTTGCTAGACTGGATGCCCTCTTCCACTCTTTCTGCTGATTTGCTCTAAACTCTCCTACTCTTACCCATCACTGTACTCTCTACTCCTCTCTGTCCCTCCCCATTCCTGGAGGATTGTCGCCTTTCCCACTGCGCCTCCTTTACCTCTAAATTCTAGCTATTATCTCTTCCCCCTAAGCATCATATGAGCATACAAATGTGCCAGCAGAAACAGACCACCCGGTCTTTCTAAGCCTGCTCGAGTGTGCAGCCAACACTCCTAGTTTGCAGCTGCCCCAACCTCCCTCCCTTTTGTCATCCCACTGCCACCTCCACCATCACTCTCCCCTGTTCCCTGTCCCATGCCCTTTTGAAGCTGTTCACAAATTTACATGATACCACCCATTCTGGTAGGGCATTCCATTTTTCTACCACCCTCTCTGTGAAATAGTGTCTCCTCATCTCCCTCCTAAATCTTCCCCCCTTGATTTTTAGCCCATGCTCCCTGGTGACCCTCCCCCCTCCTTAACTTAAAGACCCCATCTGCCCCATCCTTATTGATTCCCCATAGATACTTGAATGTCTCTATCATGTCCCCCCTGTCCCTTCTATCCTCCAGGGTGTACATATTGAGGTCTCCCAGCTTGTTTTCATAGTCTCTCCCCTCTATTCCACATATCATCTTTGTTGCCCTCCTCTGCACTCCCTCCAGCAGCCTGATATCATGCTTTAAGTATGGCCTCCAAAACTGCACACAAAACTCCAAGTGCGGCCTTACCAGTGATCTGTAGAGGGGCAAGAGCACCTCACTTCAACTGGACGAAAACTCCCTTGTTATGCACCCCAGCATTTTGTGCACTTTTGCAGCTGCTCTCCTGCACTGGGCAGTGTTGTTCATGGTTCCCATTATCATTACCCCAAGGTCCTTCTCCTCCTCCTCCTCTGTGATCCCCAGCTTAACCCCCCAAGCTGGTATTCTCTCCTTGAGTTCTTCACGCCAAAGTGCATAACCTTACACTTCTTTGCACTGAACCTCAGCTGCCACCTCTCTGACCACTCTTCTAGCTTGCTTAGGTCCCCCTGCAGTTGCTTCCACCCCTTCTCTCCATCCACCACTGCTTTGATTTTGGTGTTGTCAGCAAACAGACTTACCTTGCTCACCACCCCATGTCCAATGTCTGATATGAAGAGCCCAAACAATACCGACCCCAACACAGAGCCCTGTGGCACCCCACTCATCATCGGCCTTGGAGTTGAGAGCTCCCCTCTCACTACTACCTGTTGCAGCCTCCCACTCAGCCAGCTTGTAATACAGTTTATCATTTTTGCCCTTACTTCTACACCAGTTAGCTTCCCCCAAGCCACCCATGAGGCACCAAATCAAAGGCCTTGCTGAAGTCCAGGTAAAGAATATCCACCACATGACCCATATCCAGTTCATCTGTCACCCAGTCATAATATTGTATCAGGTTGGTTTGACAAGCCTTCCCTGAAACAAACCCATGCTGCCTCATATCCTGGAGGCCATTGTCCTCCAGGTATGACACCAGTCTTTCCTTTAGTATCATTTCCATGAGTTTGCACACTATGGAGGTGAGACTTACCGGATGATAATTACCTGGTTAATCCCTTGGCCCGCTCTTGTGTAATGGCACTACATGTGCCATCTTCCAGTCCAGTGGCACACATCCCGACTCCAGGGAGGTGCTGTACAGATCTGCCATCACTCCCTGCTCTCTCACTCCACTTCCACCCCTTCCTCCTACTACCTCCAAAACCCTGTGTTTCACTCCCTCAAGCTCCCCCTCTCAAAAAACCCTAGCTGGACAATCAGCCTTCCCGTACTGCTTTCCTAAACTCTAGAATTCTCTCCCTCTAAATATTCACTCAGCTCCATCTAAATCCTCCCTTATCTCTCTTTTTCACACTCTTATCAACCCCTCCTGCCACTGGCATAAGATTGTCTGGTTCATGTGACTGCTACTCACTGTAGAGACTTCACTTTAACTGCACTTTGTATGTACCTAAACAATTGTCACTGTATAAGGCACTTATTGACTTATCTTCTTGCACTTTGTATTGTTTTTTAACCCTGCTGCTATGTACTGACTTCATTTAATGCACATAATGTATGGCCTCCTTCCTGTTTCTCTGCCATCAATTTGTATTGCTATACTATTGTGCTGCACTTTATGTTGTGCTATGTTATGCTACTGTTGTCTATAATTGTTCCCAGTTTCCCCTCCCCCCAGGATGCATCTGGAAATATTTTGAGCTCAGTATGTCTCTCTGGGTAAAATGCTTCAATAAATAAATAAATGAGAGATATCCAATTCCACTTACAGAGCCACTGGTCCCAGAGGTGGGGTCCACTTTCAAAACTAGTGCCTGTCGCAAAGTACCTACTAAGGGCACTAGAATGGTGGAAGAAAGGTTGCAACCTTGGAGAAAAGTGTTCTCTAACTTCAGCATTGGCATATGAACTTACCCATAACAGATGGCTCCCTCGTTGCATTGGGGTACCTACCTGCAGGACCTCACTGCAAGTGGTATCTGGAGCACACAGGAGACTCAGAATCAAATAAATCTTCTGGAGTTCAGGCCAGTGTACCTGGCAATGCAGGCATTTTCTGTCCACATTTGAGGTCTTTCTGTCCTGATCAGGATGGACAACACAACACCTATGTATTACATATACAAACAGGGAAGAGGAATATCTTCAAAACTATGTACAGAAGCAAAGAAGATCTGGAACTTTGCATACTCCCTGGATGTTCAGCTGTCTGCCATACACCTGCTAGGGAAGGACAATATGCTGGCAGATTTTCTGAGCAGAATCAGCCAGGGAAATCACAAATGGACCCTGAGCCAGAAGGTGCTGGTGACAGTTTTCACAAGGTAGTTACACCAGAAATTGACTTGTTTGCATTTTGGGAGAACAACCAGCTCTCACTATTTTGTTGCAGACCCCCAGCAGTGGGTACAGTCCCAGGGGATGCCCTAGTCCTCAACTGGTCAGGGAAGTTTCTTTATGCCTTCCCACCTTTCCCACTTTTGCTGAGAGTACTACTAAAACTGAGAAAGGAGTCGGCACCAATTATTCTCATTGCTCCAAATTGGGCCAGGCAGATCTGGTACTCTCTGCCACTGTTTGTCTCCAAGAGGCATTCCATCAATATCAACCTGCCTTTGAGATACAATCTGCTGTCATCATCTCAGAGCAGGATAACATTTCCAAATCTGAGAACTCTGTCTTAGAACATGGTAATTGAAAAACTAGGTTTCTTGGGACTAAACATCTTAGAGAAGGTCATTGAAGTCCTTAAGGTTTCAAGGAAACCAGCAACAAGAAAAATGTATCACTCAAAATGGAAAAGATTTTCCTGTTGGTATTCCCCTAGACAGTTCAACCCACTGTGAGCAAGTCTACAGTAGTTACAGTCCTGGATTACCTAGTCCATCTTCAGTCCTTGGGCCTTAGGTGCTCAACCCTGAACATTCATTTGGCAGCAGTGTCAGCCTAGGCTTCAGTTGGGAAGGCAGGTCAGTAGCCCCATAGCCCATTTTCAAAAAGTTCTTCAAAGGCCTTAAGCACCTGTTCCCTCCAATAAGGGATCCTGACCCCCCATGGGACCTGAATCTGTGCATTATCTGGCTAATGAAGGCTCCTTCAGAGCCTATGGCAACTGCTACTTTGAAGTATGTTACCTGGAGAGCAGTTTTCCTGGTGGTGCTGACATCTGCCAGAAGGCTGAATGAGCCACAATCCCTCTGCACAGATCCTAACTATATCATATTTCATTGAGATAAAGTAGTCCTAAGAGCTAACAGAAACTTCCTTCCTAAAGTGTTGTCTGAATTCTATCTGAATCAGCCAGTTACACTTCCAGTATTCTTTAGAGCAAAATACAACTCAAGAGAACAGAAGCTCCACAGTCTTGATGTTAAGAGAACTCTCAACTCTTGGGACACTCAAAGGATATAAGATCTTCTAGCACTCAATTATTTGTCACCTGTGGTGAAGTGGGGAAGGGGAAACCAGCATCCAAGAGAACCATTTCTCATTTTGATATTTTCCTGCATACAATTCTGCTATGGCAAAGCTGTCAAACTGCCATCAGAAGACCTTAGAGCTCACTCCATGTGGGGCACCTCTGCCACTGTGGCAACATCAAGAGATGTTCACCTACAAGAAATCTATAAAACAGCTACCTGGAAAACAGCACATACTTTACAAAGCATTACTGATTGGACATACAGTCCAGAAGGGATGCTAGCTTTGGCACTGCTGTCCTGCAAAACCTTTACCCTAAATAGGTTATGTACCCATTCTTCCAAGGTGCTGATATGCAGTCTGCAGTTGTTAAGCATATTTGAGGGATTCCTGGGGTTTGAAGAAAAAAATTGTTCACCATGGTAATGTTGTTTCTTCCAAAAGGATTTCTTACAATGCTTAACAAACTCTAACCCCTACCTCCCCTTCCAGGACCTGGAAAAAGGTTCATACAAGAATAATTTCTTTCTGTTTGCTTGAATGTTACTTGCTACTGTGCCCTTATAATTGTTACTCAGTTATGTAAGCCTTTTAATTATTCTTAGCATTTTTAAATTGCTTTGCCATGTAAAACAGTTTTTCAAACTTTTTACAATACTTTTTTTGATATATTTTTGGCAGACATATAGTTAGTTTAGTTGTCACTGTTCATCTAGCTTTAGAAATAAATTTGACTTTAGAATGGCTAGGATAGCATGACCACACTGCAGAGTTTGAATTTCATTCTAAGTTCTCTAAGTAGAATAAAATGTTGAAGATGTGGGTGGCTCAATGATCACAGTTGTTAAGCATAGTGAGGCATCCCATTGGAAGAAACAACATTACTGTGGTGAGACATTTTTTTCTTGTAGTCCATTGGCTTTACTTGCCCCCCCCCAAATTATAAGGTAAGCTCTTGTATGGAAAGACTTTAGGCCTGATTCTGAGCCCACTGGCCTTCATGTAGGTTTGTACCTTATTTATCTCTTTGGTAGTCCACTGGACTGCCAACCCAAACCCACTGTAGTCCTGTCCATTGTAGTCCAGTGATCCCATCCCTTTCCCTATTCCTATATGCATAACCATTTCTGTCATGGTCCCGCAGTGATCAACATCCACTAATATCAGTACGCACCCACACAACACTCTGGTGGCCAACCCACCACCAGTAGTTATTTATTTATTTTTTTGTTGATCTGTTTTCGCTCCCTGTGCTGAATGGCCTCCACCCACCAATCCCACCAGCCCCATCAACCCAGTGTCCTCTGAGAAGTATCTTGTCTGGCTGTTCCCCCTGGGCTTACTCCCCCCCAGTGAGGTCAGCAGGGTCTCCCTTAACCACACTCTGAACAGGATCTGGTTCACCTGGATGTGCCCAGACAGCAGGGTGCATGGTCCAGGGGAGACTGGCATCATCCTACTGGTCGATGTTTTTCCTGTTTTCTCCCTCCTGCACAGAGAAAGTGGCATGCAGTGATGGCAATGGCTGTGCTGCACACACTTCTGTACATTGCAGGCCAGGTGTCTGCTCCACTTCTGCCCCCCCTTATGTACAGTGTCAGCATGCTTACCTCCTCCAGCAACCACAGGGGGCAAGGCTTATGCCAAGCATTGGTCCCACCCCTCCCCAGAGGAGAGCAGTCCCTGTGATACTCGTTCCCCCTCCCCCCGTCTGACCCTCTGATTTTTGAAGTTGCTTCCAACCTCAGGTCATCAGCGCCAGGAATGGTAGTACTACTGCTGTGCTGGCGGGCCAGCCACTTGTATTTATTTATTCTGAATAACAGGTAGGTACACTACACAAACAGATGCCTATTTTCAGGCATGACCCAGAAGTGTCACAGAACAATAAAGATATTAATATACAATGAATAAATATTAGAGATAGGTGGTTCTATATGCCATAAGTAGGTGAAAAAGAAGATCGCACATAACAATTATCAGGTGTTATTAGGTATTATACAATGGCAAGAAGTAATGCTGGCCTGCGATTGGTCTACCTGGGACTGGACCTGAGATGTTATCACAGCATAGCATCCCAGCTATAGTCCTAGAAAATTCACGAGCACAAAAAAATCAAGCTGCACCCATCCCTACCATTGGCATCGCAGTTCCCGACTCTCAGCCCCAATCAAAACCACTTTGGCAATCAGCTTCACACTCCCTCACTGAACATCCTTTTTTTAGAAAGCCACAAAGTTTTTGTTATTTAAAATAAAAAAAACACCTACAACAGTGCTCCAAGTGACCTTTCAAACAAGCGAAGTTTTAAACAGTCGCTGTATGCCTTTTTTCCTAATGCTATCTCGCTTCCTCTTCAAATCACTTCTTTTTCTTTTTTTGTGCTTGGCAAAGCTGACCACATTATAAACAAATAATTAAAAAGCATTCTGCTCACCTCTTTATCTCTCGTTCTATGGAGACAGTCACAGGAGCAGTATAGAGCTGGAGGAAGCAGCGGGGACAGGGTGGGAGGTCCGTTGTCCAAACAGTTCCTGTTGCCATCTCAAGGCTACACCCGCACCCCCCTTGCACCCACCCTTAACATTCTGATGATCCTGTCTCACTGAAAGTCTCCTGGTACAGTTGCCAAATGTATTGTTTTTGTACTGAAAGAACAAAACTAACTGAAAAGAACATCTTTTCCCTCCCCTCTCCATGCACTCTGTAAGTGGATACTGATCACAAGCAGGACAGCTGAACCTAAGTCAGAGCCACAAACTCAGTAACAACAGACCAGCTCCACCTATTGGACAAAAAAAAATCAGCACTATTTTTTTAGTGAATATTCCAACACCTTAAAACAATGGCAGAAAAATAGATTTTTAAGGAAAGTAATAATATTTTTCTCTTTTTTTTTTTCAATGAATCATTGTATAATAGGAATAATGCCCTCCAGGGTGGGTGGGTGTTATGCTGGGATAACATCCCTTCTTGGGTGTTGGATGCCATTGGCCTGTGGCTATGGGCCCAACCACCCAAGACGGGATGTTATCCCAGCATAACACCCACCCTGTTGGGCAATATTCCTTTATTATTTATGTCTTGAAAACCAGTAACCAGGAAAGACTCACTGAGCCAAGGCTCATTTCCAGGTAAAATATGCAGGGCAACATAGAAACATAGACAACAATGACAGAAAAAGATCAGTGGTCCATCCAGTCTGCCTATAGTTCCCTATCAAACCCTGGGACCTGTTGTTCCTACTGGGTACTAGCCTTCAGTATCCACCCCTCGTTCACCTCCCTACTTCTTTACTCTTCACTCTGTCCCACCACCTCAGCTGGCTGATTGTTCCATGTTTCCACCACCTTTTCTGTAAAATAAAACTTCCTCACATCCCTCATAAGCTGTGTCCCATTGGTTTACAGTCATGAACCCATGTCCTTGAACTGTTATTCATGCTTGGTAGTTCTGTACAGTTGACCTTGTTTATTCCTTTCAGAAACTTGAAGGTTTAAATCATATCACCCCTCTTGTCTGGTTTCCAGCAAGTACATGTTCACTGCTTTAAGTTGATCCTGGCAAGATCTCCCCTTCTGGCCCTGAATCATCCTGGTCACCCTTCACTACACTGTTTCAATTCTGTCTTATCTTTCCTAGAAAAAAATTAAAAGAACAACTGCATTACATTCATGTAATTTGCCATCCAATACTATCACTCAAAAATATATATATCTAAATAATAGCTATAGCTTATAAACCCTTAATCCAATAATATTTCAAAATAAAATCTAATAGCTGCTATAAGTTAACAATTAGGGCTGTGTGAATACCTTTTTCCAAATATTTGGTATTCTAGTCCTGGGTATTCAGCCAGGAATGGTGTTTTTTCTTAAGAATTGTTCTAAAAGGCCTAAAACAACATGCATAAACCCTCATTGGATGTGGTGTTTCATGAACACATCAATGACATCTGAACAACTGATGCAGATCTGTCTACAACACAAGGTATTCAACATGTTCCACTGGTCGTAAGAAAGGTGACTTTGTAAATAATACTTTAACAAGTGGTTAAATGAAAACCATTAAACCATATTCAAAGAACTTGGTGTTCCATAAACATCTTCAGTTCAGTTCGGTTCAATTTTTATTGTGTGGCAACCAATATTGTCTTTACAAATTTCTCATATCAAATATTACATAAAAATATACAATACATTTGTTAATAATTGTTAAAATAATATTAATAAATCCACACATTTATAAAATTAGTATTTTAAAAATCATAACATTGTTATATTATTCACAGTTCAAATAAGCCAGCACCGGTATTGTAGCAAGTGAATCCAGACCACACCAATAGAGGTTTGAATCGAACGAAAGGAAGCAAAACTCTGGGTGCTAAAAGTGCTTCATTTTATTCAAAAAAATGCACCCTGCTTCCACATAATGCTAAAAAGACCACAAACTTCCCAAAGCGTTTCATGCCCCCTGGCGCTTAATCATGAGAATACCAACACCACACTAAGCTACACTTATATTTAAGAATCTTAGCGACAGTATCAAAATGAATCAACTTTTGACTTTTACAAATAGAACACTTAAAAACATAATCTGCAGGCTTAATAAATAAGCATTATAGCTCTAAATATTACATTTTACTTTTTACCACTATAATTAGTGTCCTCCTCAGTTTCTTAGGGATCCACTTTCCATGCAAGTGGTAAATGATGAAATCTATAAAATAAAATAAGCGGATGCAAATTAATATAAATTATTAACAATAAGATATTTCTATACATCAATTAAATCTAATCCAATCTTAAACTACTTTTTTTAAAAATGGTTTTATATCAATTCTTTCATTTAATCCTGGTGTTTCTGATCCACCCATAGAAAAAATACAATATTGCTCTCTTTTCAACAGAATGTTATTGTAATCACCACCCCTTGGGCCTCTTATGGGTTTTTCAACCCCAACAAATGACCATTTATGTTCTTTAACATCACTTACTTTACCCATATGAATTGCTAATGCATTTTTACTATCACCATTCTTTATCGCCCTTAAATGCTCACCCACCCTCTCTTTAAACTTCCTTTTAGTTTTACCTATATAAAAACAACCACATGTTTTTTTTTAGAGCAAAGTAACGAAAATTTGTGTTTTTCTCTATCTTTTAGTACCACATATATTAATTTTCTTGATTTGATCATTAAAAAGGATGGTGAGGGAAGGATTGCAACAGATCTGTTCAGAAAAAAGACAGACAGAAATATTTTATTACAGGCTGACAGTAGTCACCCTTTCCATACTATAGCAGGCATACCGAAGGGACAATTCCTTAGGGTTAAAAGGAATTGTAGTACTAGGTCAATGTATAGGAAGAGAGCTGATGAGTTAGAAAAGCATTTATATGAAAGGAAATATCCAGCCGCTAATGTTACCAGGGCCAGAGAAGAAGTGGATAAGTTAGAAAGGTCAAAGGTCATGCAGAAAGTGGAAAAGAAACAAAAATCTGATTCTAGAATTAATTTTGTAAGCACATATAGTGCACAATCTAAGGAAATTGGAGGAATTATTAATAAACATTGGCCTCTAGTAAGTTTAGACCATGGTTTAAAGGATCTTAGAGATGTAAAGCCAAGATTTGTACATAAAAGAGGAAGAAGTTTAAGAGATAGTTTGGTACATTCAGTACAACCTAAATATGAAAATAAAAAGATGTGGTTACCTGCATGTCAAGATGGATGTTTTAGGTGTGGAAATTGTAAATTTTGCCAAAATATTATACAAACTAAAACTTTTATTAACCCTAAGACTAAAAGACTTATAAAGGTCAGAGGTTTAATTACCTGTGCAACAGAAGGGGTCATTTATTTGGCCTCTTGTACATGTGGTTGTTTTTATATAGGTAAAACTAAAAGGAAGTTTAAAGAGAGGGTGGGTGAGCATTTAAGGGTGATAAAGAATGGTGATAGTAAAAATGCATTAGCAATTCATATGGGTAAAGTAAATGATGTTAAAGAACATAAATGATCATTTGTTGGAGTTGAAAAACCCATAAGAGGCCCAAGGGGTGGTGATTACAATAACATTCTGTTGAAAAGAGAGCAATATTGGATTTTTGCTATGGGTGGATCAGAAACACCAGGATTAAATGAAAGAATTGATATAAAACCATTTTAAAAAAGTAGTTTAAGATTGGATTAGATTTAATTGATGTATAGAAATATCTTATTGTTAACAATTTATATTAATTTGCATCCGGTTATTTTATTTTATAGATTTCATCATTTACCACTTGCATGGAAATTGGATCCCTAAGAAATTGAGAAGGACACTAATTATAGTGGTAAAAAGTAAAATGTAATATTTAGAGCTATAATGCTTATTTATTAAGCCTGCAGATTATGTTTTTAATTGTTCTATTTGTAAAAGTCAAAAGTTGATTCATTTTGATACTGTCACTTTAAGATTCTTAAATATAAGTGTAGCTTAGTGTGGTGTTGGTATTCTCATGATTAAGCGCCAGGAGGTGTGTAATGCGTTGGGAAGTTTGTGGTCTTTTTAGCTTTATGTGGAAGCAGGGTGCATTTTTTTGAATAAAATGAAGCACTTTTAGCACCCAGAGTTTTGCTTCCTTTTGTTCGATTCAAACCTCTATCGGTGCGGTCTGGATTCACTTGCTACAATACCGGTGCTGGCTTATTTGAACTGTCTATATCTTTACTTGTTTGCTGGAGCATGGTTCCCAGGTGCAGACCTGTGTTTTCTTCATTAAAAAAACTTCACCTGTGATCAAGGTCATTTGTTTGCACGGGTTATATTTAAGAAACATTGCAAGTTAAAAACCTCCAAGTTGATGCAGATTCTAGTTTCAAGTCCGTTCATAAGTGGAGCATTTGAATGAAGTTTTGTGAGCTCCTTTAGAAAAAAAGTATTTTAGGACTATTTTGAAACAAGTTGGCGTGTTCCCTTGGGAGTCATGGCATGTAACAATGGAAAGGGTGCAGCAGGAAGGTCTGAAGATGCCCGTAATTGCGATTTGGGAGAAAACATGACTCTGAAGGATTTGATTTTTAACAAGGGAGACAACGAAACGGATACTTTTGCAGAGCTCTTGAAGAGGACTGGGAAGTCCGAGGTAAGCCCTAAAAATATCAGACAAGCATTTCAACAGTTTGAAAGGGCAGCGTTCAGAGCTAAAAGACTGTATTGGGAAAGGATTTCATTGAGAGCCTGTTTGGAGGTGGATCGCGTACCACGAGGTTTGAGAGTTGTTAAAAAACCTTCGTTTGGATTACAAAGAGAAGGATTTTTAGAGAAGTGGCATAAAATTAGTCATGAAGCTAGCAAACAATATATGGAGCTTATTTTAAAGGAAAATGCAGCTATACAGCTGGAGACAGAAAAGGAAATTAGATCTAAAGAAGAAGCTCTGTATAAACATAAAGACCATCTTTTTTATGAGGATTACTGCCAGAGTTTTAAACAGAATTTATTTAAATATGATAAAAAAATTCAAGAAATTAAAAGAATGAAGTTTGAACATGATGCTAATGATTATGAGACTAATCGAGTTTTTGAATGGGGAAAGAGAGTCAAGTTTGACACTAGTTTAAGTCCTGGTATTTTTGTTAAAACACCTACAAAATCCATTCTAAATAAGCATGATGGAGGTGAAAGAGACGATTTAAGTAGCCTTGAAGATGGATACTTAGGAGAAGCTGAACATATTGTAATACCAGACATAGGGAAATCTCCTAAAGGCTCGAGGCGGAGTGAACGTCTGAATTATAATCAGAGTCAAAAAAACGAATTCAGAGGGGGGTAGGAAACAGAGGAGATGGCGTTTTCAGCAGAGGAAGAAATGGATGGAATATGAGATGGAGGATGAGAAGAGGATATCAATAAATAATGTTATTAACATTTCTTCGAGGGCATTAACTGCTCTTGAAATGGATTTATTGAATAAAGGACTTTCTTTTGTTCCACAACAGAGGTTTAATTTGTTTGAAACTATAATGGATTGTCATAAATTATCTAGAAACCTTTCCCTGTGATCCTTTTTAAACAGGAAGGAAGAAGGTAGCTGTATAGACCGAGGGGTAAGTGAGTCATCAGTTTCTATAGATAATGATATGTCATATCACAGATTTAAACCAACCTCTGTTTTTTGCCCACCTTTGATATCTGGTGTACAAGCTTTTGTTGAGAGCTGTGAGAGAGATCTGATGGATTTAGATAAAAAGGTTCAGGGTGAGGGCTATAGATTTATGAATAATCTGAGCAGAGCTGAAAAGACTGCTATTGATGTATTAGGGAAGGATAGGAAAATTACTATTAAAAAGGCAGACAAAGGTGGCTCAATTGTTATAATGGATACAGACAAGTATATTGTAGAGGTACATAGGCAGTTAAGTAATACATCTTTTTATAAAAAAGTGTCCTCAGACCCGACCCTAGATATAAAGAATGTATCGATAATTATCTGATGGAAGCAAAGGAAAAGGGTGGTTAACTGATGAAACTTATTCTTTTGAAAGTACAAAATCCTATGAAAGCATGTCTATATACATTACCGAAAGTACATAAATGTCTTGTAAACCCCCCGGGTCATCTTAATGTTTCGGGAAATGGCTCTTTGACTGAACCTCTGTCACAGTATGTTGATTTTTTTATTAAAGCAATAGCTCAGAATATTCCTTCTTATATAAAGGACACAGGCGATATACTTGCTATATTAGGTGACATTGAAATTGAAGAGAGTAGTCTTTTTGTAACTTTGGATGTAGAATCTTTATATTCTAATATACCCCATGAAGGGGGTTTGGAAGCACTAGAATTCTATTTAGAAAGAAGGGACAATAAGATACCAACTACAGAAATGTTAGTAAAAATGGCAGAATTTGTTTTGAAATCTAACACTTTCTTCTTTATGGATGATCAATATGTGCAAATTAAGGGAACAGCGATGGGAGCAACTTTTGCCCCTAATTTTGCAAATTTATATCTTTGAAAATGGGAAGAAGAATATATTAGAGATAGAGAGAAAAATCCATTTAGGGATAAAATAGATTTATTTAGACATTTTATAGATGATATATTGATTATTTGTACTGGCAGTGAGGATGAATTATTTGAATTTGTGAAGTTTTTAGAGCAAAGTAATGAAAATTTGCATTTTTCTCTATCTTTTAGTACCACATATATTAATTTTCTTGATTTGATCATTAAAAAGGATGGTGAGGGAGGGATTGCAACAGATCTGTTCAGAAAAAAGACAGATAGAAATACTTTATTTCAGGCTGACAGTAGTCACCCTTTCCATACTATAGCAGGCATACCGAAGGGACAATTCCTTAGGGTTAAAAGGAATTGTAGTACTAGGTCAATGTATAGGAAGAGAGCTGATGGGTTAGAAAAGCGTTTATATGAAAGGCAATATCCAGCCGCTATTGTTACCAGGGCCAGGGAAGAAATGGATAAGTTAGAAAGGTCAAAGGTCATGCAGAAACTGGAAAAGAAACAAAAATCTGATTCTAGAATTAATTTTGTAAGCACATATAGTGCACAATCTAAGTAAATTGGAGGAATTATTAATAAACATTGGCCTCTAGTAAGTTTAGACCATGGTTTAAAGGATCTTAGAGATGTAAAGCCAAGATTTGTACATAAAAGAGGAAGAAGTTTAAGAGATAGTTTGATACATTCAGTACAATCTAAATATGAAAATAAAAAGATGTGGTTACCTGCATGTCAAGCTGGATGTTTTAGGTGTGGAAATTGCAAATTTTGCCAAAATATTATACAAACTAAAACTTTTATTAACCCTAAGACTAAAAGACTTATAAAGGTCAGAGGTTTTATTACCTGTGCAACAGAAGGGGTTATTTATTTTGGCCTCTTGTACAAGTGGTTGTTTTTATATAGGTAAAACTAAAAGGAAGTTTAAAGAGAGGGTGGGTGAGCATTTAAGGGTGATAAAGAATGGTGATAGTAAAAATGTGTTAGCAATTCATATGGGTAAAGTAAATGATGTTAAAGAACATAAATGGTCATTTGTTGGGGTTGAAAAACCCATAAGAGGCCCAAGGGGTGGTGATTACAATAACATTCTGTTGAAAAGAGAGCAATATTGGATTTTTGCTATGGGTGGATCAGAAACACCAGGATTAAATGAAAGAATTGATATAAAACCATTTTTAAAAAAAGTAGTTTAAGATTGGATTAGATTTAATTGATGTATAGAAATATATTATTGTTAACAATTTATATTAATTTGCATCCGCTTATTTTATTTTATAGATTTCATCATTTACCACTTGCATGGAAAGTGGATCCCTAAGAAATTGAGGAGGACACTAATTATAGTGGTAAAAGTAAATGTAATATTTAGAGCTATAATGCTTATTTATTAAGCCTGCAGATTATGTTTTTAAGTGTTCTATTTGTAAAGTCAAAGTTGATTCATTTTGATACTGTCCGTTAAGATTCTTAAATATAAGTGTAGCTTAGTGTGGTGTTGGTATTCTCATGATTAAGCGCCAGGGGGTGTGAAACGCGTTGGGAAGTTTGTGGTTTTTTTAGCTTTATGTTTAAGCAGGGTGCATTTTTTTGAATAAAATGAAGCACTTTTAGCACCCAGAGTTTTGCTTCCTTTTGTTCGATTCAAACCTCTATCGGTGCGGTCTGGATTCACTTGCTACAATACCGGTGCTGGCATATTTGAACTGTCTATATCTTTACTTGTTTGCTGGAGCACGGTTCCCAGGTGCAGACCTGTGTTTTCTTCATTAAAAAAATTCACCTGTGATCATGGTCATTTGTTTGCACGGGTTATATTTAAGAAACATTGCAAGTTAAAAACCTCCAAGTTGATGCAGATTCTAGTTTCAAGTCCGTTCATAAGTGGAGCATTTGAATGAAGTTTTGTGAGCTCCTTTAGAAAAAAAGTATTTTAGGACTATTTTGAAACAAGTTGGCGTGTTCCCTTGGGAGTCATGGCATGTAACAATGGAAAGGGTGCAGCAGAAAGGTCTGAAGACACCCGTAATTGCGATTTGGGAGAAAACATGACTCTGAAGGATTTGATTTTTAACAAGGGAGACAACGAAACGGATACATTTGCAGAGCTCTTGAAGAGGACTGGGAAGTCCAAGGTAAGCCCTAAAAATATCAGACAAGCATTTCAACAGTTTGAAAGGGCAGCGTTCAGAGCTAAAAGACTGTATTGGGAAAGGATTTCATTGAGAGCCTATTTGGAGGTGGATCGCGTGCCACGAGGTTTGAGAGTTGTTAAAAAACCTTCGTTTGGATTACAAAGAGAAGGATTTTTAGAGAAGTGGCATAAATATTAGTCATGAAGCTAGCAAACAATATATGGAGCTTATTTTAAAGGAAAATGCAGCTATACAGCTGGAGACAGAAAAGGAAATTAGATCTAAAGAAGAAGCTCTGTATAAACATAAAGACCATCTTTTTTATGAGGATTACTGCCAGAGTTTTAAACAGAATTTATTTAAATATGATAAAAAAATTTAAGAAATTAAAAGAACGAAGTTTGAACGTGATGCTAATGATTATGAGACTAATCGAGTTTTTGAATGGGGAAAGAGAGTCAAGTTTGACACTAGTTTAAGTCCTGGTATTTTTGTTAAAACACCTACAAAATCCATTCTAAATAAGCATGATGGAGGTGAAAGAGATGATTTGAGTAGCCTGGAAGATGGATACTTAGGAGAAGATGAACATATTGTAATACCAGACATAGGGAAATCTCCTGAATGCACAAGGCGGAGTGAACGTCTGAATTATAATCAGAGTCAAAAAAATGAATTCGGAGGTGGGTAGGAAACAGAGGAGATGGCGTTTTCAGCACAGGAAGAAATGGATGGAATATGAGATGGAGGATGAGAAGAGGATATCAATAAATAATGTTATTAATATTTCTTCGAGGGCATTAACTGCTCTTGAAATGGATTTATTGAATAAAGGACTTTCTTTTGTTCCACAACAGAGGTTTAATTTGTTTGAAACTATAGTGGAGTGTCATAAATTATCTAGAAACCTTTCCCTGAGATCCTTTTTTAACAGGAAGGAAGAAGGTAGCTGTATAGACCGAGGGGTAAGTGAGTCATCAGTTTCTATAGATAATGATATGTCATATCACAGATTTAAACCAACCTCTGTTTTTTGCCCACCTTTGACATCTGGTGTACAAGCTTTTGTTAAGAGCTGTGAGAGAGATCTGATGGATTTAGATAAAAAGGTTCAGGGTGAGGGCTATAGATTTATGAATAATCTGAGCAGAGCTGAAAAGACTGCTATTGATGTATTAGGGAAGGACAGGAGAATTACTATTAAAAAGGCAGACAAAGGTGGCTCAATTGTTATAATGGATACAGACAAGTATATTGTAGAGGTACATAGGCAGTTAAGTAATACATCTTTTTATAAAAAAGTGTCCTCAGACCCGACCCCTAGATATAAAGAATGTATCGATAATTATCTGATGGAAGCAAAGGAAAAGGGGTGGTTAACTGATGAAACTTGTTCTTTTTTGAAAGTACAAAATCCTATGAAAGCATGTCTATATACATTACCGAAAGTACATAAATGTCTTGTAAACCCCCCAGGTCATCCTATTGTTTCAGGAAATGGCTCTTTGGCTGAACCTCTGTCACAGTATGTTGATTTTTTTATTAAACCAATAGCTCAGAATATTCCTTCTTATATAAAGGACACAGGCGATATACTTGCTATATTAGGTGACATTGAAATTGAAGAGAGTAGTCTTTTTGTAACTTTGGATGTAGAATCTTTATATTCTAATATACCCCATGAAGGGGGTTTGGAAGCACTAGAATTCTATTTAGAAAGAAGGGACAGTAAGATACCAACTACAGAAATGTTAGTAAAAATGGCAGAATTTGTTTTGAAATCTAACACTTTCTTCTTTATGGATGATCAATATGTGCAAATTAAGGGAACAGCGATGGGAGCAACTTTTGCCCCTAATTTTGCAAATTTATATCTTGGAAAATGGTAAGAAGAATATATTAGAGATAGAGAGAAAAACCCATTTAGGGATAAAATAGATTTATGTAGACGTTTTATAAATGATATATTGATTATTTGGACTGGTAGTGAGGATGAATTATTTGAATTTGTGAAGTTTTTAGAGCAAAGTAACGAAAATTTGCATTTTTCTCTATCTTTTAGTACCACATATATTAATTTTCTTGATTTGATCATTAAAAAGGATGGTGAGGGAGGGATTGCAACAGATCTGTTCAGAAAAAGACAGATAGAAATACTTTATTTCAGGCTGACAGTAGTCACCCTTTCCATACTATAGCAGGCATACCGAAGGGACAATTCCTTAGGGTTAAAAGGAATTGTAGTACTAGGTCAATGTATAGGAAGAGAGCTGATGAGTTAGAAAAGCATTTATATGAAAGGAAATATCCAGCCGCTATTGTTACCAGGGCCAGGAAGAAGTGGATAAGTTAGAAAGGTCAAAGGTCATGCAGAAACTGGAAAAGAAACAAAAATCTGATTCTAGAATTAATTTTGTAAGCACATATAGTGCACAATCTAAGGAAATTGGAGGAATTATTAATAAACATTGGCCTCTAGTAAGTTTAGACCATGGTTTAAAGGATCTTAGAGATGTAAAGCCAAGATTTGTACATAAAAGAGGAAGAAGTTTAAGAGATAGTCTGGTACATTCAGTACAACCTAAATATGAAAATAAGAAGATGTGGTTACCTGCATGTCAAGATGGATGTTTTAGGTATGGAAATTGTAAATTTTGCCAAAATATTATACAAACTAAAACTTTTATTAACCCTAAGACTAAAAGACTTATAAAGGTCAGAGGTTTAATTACCTGTGCAACAGAAGGGGTCATTTATTTGGCCTCTTGTACATGTGGTTGTTTTTATATAGGTAAAACTAAAAGGAAGTTTAAAGAGAGGGTGGGTGAGCATTTAAGGGTGATAAAGAATGGTGATAGTAAAAATGCATTAGCAATTCATATGGGTAAAGTAAGTGATGTTAAAGAACATAAATGGTCATTTGTTGGGGTTGAAAAACCCATAAGAGGCCCAAGGGATGGTGATTACAATAACATTCTGTTGAAAAGAGAGCAATATTGGATTTTTGCTATGGGTGGATCAGAAACACCAGGATTAAATGAAAGAATTGATATAAAACCATTTTTAAAAAAAGTAGTTTAAGATTGGATTAGATTTAATTGATGTATAGAAATATCTTATTGTTAACAATTTATATTAATTTGCATCCGGTTATTTTATTTTATAGATTTCATCATTTACCACTTGCATGGAAAGTGGATCCCTAAGAAATTGAGGAGGACACTAATTATAGTGGTAAAAAGTAAAATGTAATATTTAGAGCTATAATGCTTATTTATTAAGCCTGCTGATTATGTTTTTAAGTGTTCTATTTGTAAAAGTCAAAAGTTGATTCATTTTGATACTGTCACTTTAAGATTCTTAAATATAAGTGTAGCTTTGTGTGGTGTTGGTATTCTCATGATTAAGCGCCAGGGGGCGTGAAATGCGTTGGGAAGTTTGTGGTCTTTTTAGCTTTATGTGGAAGCAGGGTGCATTTTTTTGAATAAAATGAAGCACTTTTAGCACCCAGAGTTTTGCTTCCTTTTGTTCGAATCAAACCTCTATCGGTGTGGTCTGGATTCACTTGCTACAATACCGGTGCTGGCTTATTTGAACTGTCTATATCTTTACTTGTTTGCTGGAGCATGGTTCCCAGGTGCAGACCTGTGTTTTCTTCGTTAAAAAAATTGTTATATTATTGCACTTTCCCTAGCTATTTTCTTTGTAAATAGAGGTAACATAACCTTAATCCCTACTCATAGGACTTGTTCAGTTTTCTATGGGATATTACAGAGCCTCCTAAATGTTCCCTTTGGATATCTAATGTATTTGCTAATTCTCTTAATTTACAAGAAGTATATGTAGCTTTTTCCGCTCAATAACTTTACACATCTTTGCAGTCTTATCCAGAATTTCGTTCTCATTTGACTTCAGCAAGTAATTCAGTTGATATTTTCGTTCCATATCTAGACCAGCCAAAATTTCCCCCATATATATCTTTCTTTCATGTCTATATAATGGAGATAATATTATTAAGTGAAGTAGATTATCCTCGCCCAGTCTGCATTTACATACTGATGTCATTTGTTTACTAAATATTTTTCTCAATCTCTGAGAGTCATTATATTCCAATTTAAATTTGGTAAACATTTTCCTTTTATCTGGTTCTTTTTTTTTAACCAATTATGGTTCCATTCCAAATACTCTCTTTCTGTTATTAGCCAACCATTTACTTATTTTTAAGTTTCTACTCAGCTCCATTTCCTTTTGTGTGTATATATATATATATATATATATAAAATTCTATTTTTTATTTGCTATTCAATATATTCCAAATGTCTAACCATACTTTCTGTTACATACAGTATGCCAGCATACCATTTGATTTGATTATTTTGTCTAGTATATGCAGACTGGAGAAGATCTATTCCTTTTGTCTATATGCAATGGTTTCCTCTACACATAAACAGGGTAACCATAATTGTTTCGTATTGAAAGCTTTTATCCAATATGTACATAGTCTTTGTTCAACATGACATTTTATTGATAGTTGTCCCAACTCTAGTCTTGCCACTGTTGAGGAAGCACCCATAGGTAATCCCAATATTCTCTTATAGAATTTACTCATTGTTACCTCAACTCAATCTAAATTACCTATTCCCCCTAATTCAGCCCAGTAAAAAATGTAAGATTTAATTTTAGCATTAAGAGCCCAAACACACCCTTTAATAGATTGTCCACAATATTTATATGCAACTCTTTCTACCATTGGGGTAAATCTTTTAGTTTTTTGTATTGTTTTACTTTAATGTTTATTCCAGTTTAGGCTGAATTTGAATATTAGTCTCAAATAACAAAATTCCTGGACTCTTTCAATCACATGTTTATCACATTTTATTATTTGATCTTTTCCAATCTTCCTATAAAAAATATTTTACATACCATGTACTTTGTTTTGTCATAATTTATTTCCAATGAGGCTTCTGAACATCCTGCCTGAAATTTTTGCAAGCTTCTTTTTATTCCCAAATAACTGGTTGAGATTACTGTAGGCCCAAATCATCTGTAAATGCCAGGTATGGGCAATGCCTATCTTCCACTTTTGGCATGTGTAACTCTGGATCATAGAGTTCTTTTAATATCTTATTTAAAAATAAATTTAAAAAGAGTGGTGATAAGATATAACCTTGTCTTAAACCCCGATTAGTTACAAATGTTGTCATATTGTCCCCTTTTTTATTATATCTTACACAGGTTTTATTATTAGTATATAGAGTTAATATAATATTTATTGTGGAGCACTCCAGTCATATTCCTTTAATACTTGTCAGAGTTTATCCATTTTTACCCCATCAAAAGCTGCTTTAAAGTCAATGAACACACAGTACAGTTGCTGTTTTTTTAATATTATTTTTTTTTAATATTAATATATTTATGAACTAAGTGTGCAAGCACAAAACATTAGTTAATGGTTGAATGTCCAGGCATAAACCCAGCCTGGGATTCATCCATTATATTGAACTCCTGTATCCATTCCATTATTCTTTCCTGTAATATTTTTGTAAAGATTTTTTGTGTTGTATCCAGCAAACTAATTGGGCTATAGCCAGCCCAGTGGTGCAGAGAATTGAGGTGATGGCATCTTACATTGACCCATGCTGGCAACCCGGGTTCAGAAATGGACTTGGGGTGCCAGGGATCAGCAGGGGAGGAGAGGATTGAGCATCCAGAGGACTGCTCTCCTCTCCTGGGGTGGAGGAAATGGGACACATTGCTAAGCAGCAGCACCTAGTAGAGACTGGAGGCACTGTACGAGTGGCGCAATGACGAGGGCACTCAGGAAACAGGGAAAAGGCACTGGTGTTTGCTGGATGATGACTCCTCACTCCTTGATGGTGCCGGAACCTCCAGGAAGCATTCTTCACCTCAGCAGTGCCCATCAGGTCCTAGTAGTTAGTGCACTGGACCCACCATGCTGGTGCCTTCCCCCTTGGAAGAGAGGGACCTGCCCAGTGAAGGAATATGTCAGGATACCCCGGGGTCAGCTGCAATATGAGGATGGAGGGGCTCAAGAAGAGGATGACCAGTAAGTCAGGGGGCATTGGATACCTGAATGAGTGGGGTCACTAGAGCAGGGAGGAGGAAAAATACATGAAAAAAACAAACAAACAAAAAAATTATTGGTCTATAATCCTTCGGGTTGAATTTGTCTCCTTTTTTAAAAATTGGTATGATGTTTTTCTCCATGATGGTATTATCTTTCCTGTCTTGACTATAAAATTATAAAGTCTTTTTAGACAAAGGACCCAAAGATTAATATCATTCAAAATTATATCTGCTGGCACACCATTGGGGCCTGGTGTTTTATGTCTCTTCGCATGATTTAGAGCAACTAAACTCTTTTCTTCCCTAACCTTATTTTCCAACAGGATCCATTCCTGTATGTCAGTGTCTTGAGTTGACATAACTTTAGCAAAGAATAATTCCTTAAAATAATTTTCCCATACATGCGGTTCCATATAATGTTCAATATCTTCTGGGAAAGCATCCCAGCCATAGGCAACTAGTCTCCAAAATTTCTTATTATTCTTGTTCCGTACTGCTGTTTCAAATTCTTTCCATAAATATCTTCTATAGAGCTTTCTTTTGGTGTTCAGTAATCATTTATATTCCTTCCTAAGTTTATTTAATCAAGCTTTTTTACTTCTGGTTGGATTACTTCTGACTAAACCGGCATATCTATTAATTTCTCTTTTTGTATTCTTACATTCAGCATCAAACCACTTGCTCCCTTTACTTTCTTTTATGTAGGATGCTTTTATTAGGACCGATGCTAAATTTCTCATAATTTCTTCAAAGTCCTCCACTATAGTATTGTCTTGCCTAGTACTTAATATATTTTGTATTTTTCACTTACACCACAGTCTATAACAGTCTGCTTAGAGGAGTTTTCTATCAGTTCCCATTTTATTGCTTTTTTAGTTCTTACCAGGTTACTTCTGGTTTCCTTGTACACTCTTTTAATCCATAGATCTATTTTTAATACAATAGGGCTGTGTTCACTCTCGGCTCTATTTCCCACAATCATATCTCTAATCTGTTGTATTAATTTTAAGTTGATCCAGCATAAATCGATGGTAGGTACCCCTCTGCTTCCCAAATAAATATATTCTCCTTCACTATTCCAACTAGTTCTTCCATTCAACAAAATAAAATTATTGTTTTCCAATATATTATACAGCTTGTTCCCTCTTGTTGTGTCTCTGTGGTCCCTTGATTTCCTCATGGTGGAGATACATTTTGGATTCACCAACCCACATGCTGCTTTTAATTCTGGAGTTAAATCTAGGCATTCCTCCACCCTGGCATTAAGGTCCCCACCAGAATAATACCACAGCCTGGGTCCCTTTGTGTACAATCTCTCACCTCACCCCCCATTCCTCCCCTACCTCACCCACACCCTCCCATCTTATAGCACTTCAGACTTCTGTCCCCTCTATCTTGCACTTCTCATGCCAACCCCCCAAGACAATGGCCTTTCAGCCTGCCCACTCCTTCCTGATCCCCACCCATGCTCCCCACCCCTGCTTGTTGCTCATCTGGCTTTACTATCCTTTTGCTGTCTCTCCACTTAAAATACGGTATTTTGTTTTTTGAGACTCTGTATTAATGTTTACCTTTGTTTGTATGCTATCCTTCCATCCTTTGACATGGAACCTTTGTAAATGAGCAGTTCTTGCTCAAAGGTATTTGTAATCCTAGAGTTTAATAAATAAATAAAAAATAAATAAAAATCTTCCATTGCTTTTTCTATTTTTTCCAAAATTCCACTATCAGAATATTGCGACCTTACAGGGGGGACGTAAATATTTAATATAATGATGTAACAACCATTACCATTTAGTTTCACTCCAAAGATATGTCCTGAGTCAATTTGTGCTTCTGTTGTTTTGTATTCCTTTTTATCTTAAACCAGGTGATCAATTCACCTGACAAGCTTCCATATTTCTTATTAGAGTCAAACCCGCTTATAGCGGGCACATATGTGCACTAACTATTTGCCCGCTATATCAGATGATCACTTTACCCACTGCTAAAAAAAATGCATACTAAGGAACTGAGGTGACATTTTTTTATGTGATCTCCCCCACAGCACACAAAGCATAACCCGCAGTGACAAAAGAAACAAGCAAACAAGAAATTTCAGCTCAATTATAAGCTCTTTAAGTCCTACTTGAAGTAGTCAGAGATTTTACTCTGAGTTGCCGATTTCTGACAGTAGGGGTTCCTCATTCTTTCTGCAGCAGCGAGAGCATTCCAGTCAGGCATCGCATCTGGATTTTGTTCCATCTCTCGTTTATCGTAAATCCTACCTTGCAGAAACACTGCTGTATGGTCTGTGGAGTGACAGAGTCCCAAAAAGGTTTTAACAGTCTCACTGTGTCAAATAAGTTTATTTTTTTGACACACTGTGCTGCTGTAAGGAGTGTGTCAGCGCTGCTGTCGATGTCATCCAGAACTCAATTTCACATACACCTTATGTAGTGCTGCTTCATGTTGTAAATTATGCCCTGGTCAAGGGGTTGTATGATACAGGTAGTGTTAGGTGGTAGGGAAATTAGGTGATGTTGCTTAGCCCTGGGACAGCTGGGTGATCTGAAAAGTTGTCTAACAGCAGAGCAATTTTACAGCCATGTAGTTTTCAGTCCCAAATCCAAATCCATTCTGTGAAAATGACCGAAGTCATCCATGCAGACTTGTAAGCCTGGTAGAGAACCGGCAGATGGCTTTCCCCTCTTTTTCAGTTCCATTCTTGTTACAACATACTAAAACTGAAACTCTCTCCTTCACTTTCTTTTGTCCCATTAGTGCCTCACTTTTGAAAGCGAGTGTTCCCTGGCCGATGCAAAGAAAAATAGGCCAGTTTCATCACAATTGGGCAAGGCATCTATTTTCTTTAACATTTCAACTTTGTCACCGAGAGACATAGCCTTGCGTTTAGACAGCTCAGCAACTGAGAATGAGCTGACAATGAGCTGGTGCCATTAATGCTCACAGCATAAAGCTGCACAATTCATTGGACTGTAATTCCAATCATTCACACCTTGCACGGTTGGAATTGACACCCACTGACAGCTGTCAAGTGGGAGATATAGACGGCAGTCAATAGATGGTGTAACAGTAACAATAAGCATGGAAAACATACAAGGATGGCTTTTGACAACTTGAAAATGAAAGCTAAAAATGAGTGCCCAATTTACCCGTGGGCCCTATAAGTGGATTTGACTGTATTTATTGCCTTTTTAAAGAATACTTTAAATCCATTAATATTTTTAGGTTGAATTGTCCAGTTTTTCTGCAAACATATACAATCAAATCCTTTTACATAATCCGTAAAGGAAGGGTCAGCAAGTCTATCTTTAAGCCCTGCAACATTCCATGACAGAACTGAGTAATCTGTCCCCCTATCCTTTTCTAGCTGTCCACAACCTTTTTTTATTTATACCTCTGTAATTATCCATGTGTCAAGCTTCACCATGATCTTGCAAGATCTGAAATCTATTTGAGGTTTTAATCAGGTTTAACCACTGGTCAGATCTCATTTTAACCTCACGTGCAGGTTCATTGACCATTTTGCATATCAAATTGATATCTATTTTATTAAAAAACTCCATTTTGGAAAGTACAGTATCATTTGATAGTCTGTCATGTTATTTACACATATAGTAATCTGTTCATTTTCTTCCCATCTTGTAACTGTTTTTTACTTTTTGATTTAATTCATCAATTCTCAGTATATTTTGAAGCAATTCTACTAGTTTTAACTTAATATTCCTTCTGGTCTTGTTCAAAAAGTTGTTTATTCCATATATAGAAATTGGGTAATTTTTATTTATTTATTTATTGATTGCAATTGTTTCACCAGAAAAGGCACACTGAGCAACAAGATGCTCATCTCCCGGTGTGACCTGGGAGGGGGGTACACATGGGTATGATAACATGCAGGTTATCAAGTGAGCAGTTAACAGAAGCAAATAAAAAGCAGCATAAGGATACACGACTGCATGAATATACAAGCAACGCACATTGAATGCTTAGGATATTATAGTACCAAATAACAATTTTTGTGACAAGAAGCAGCAGACAAGGTACAGTAGCACAGTAGTAACAGCTATAAACAACAGAGGACATATATCACAGTTATACAGTTATACACAGTACATAGGGAAAAATTGGCCCAGGGCATAAATGCAAGGTTGGGGTTATATGCCAGCTTCTGTAGCAAGGCTAAGTTTTCTTTCCCTCTTGCAGCAGTTGTATCAAAATATTCTGGGGATAAAACCTTGATATTTTCCACACGTTCTACTTCAAATCCCATATTCCTTAATTTCAGTTTTTGCTTTTCAATAGCCTTTAGAGTATAGTATTGGTCAGAGATCAAGAGGACCAACTCTACCTCATCCAGTGGTCTAATTACACTCAGTTGATCTAACATTGAAATGAAGTTCTTGTTTCCCTGGAACAATGCCCTTAAAGATTGTTTCAAGTGTATATTTAGTTTAGTTTCTGTCTCTTCTGGAATTGCTGTCACCTTATATAGTGGCAACACATAATCTGTATATAGTGCCCTTTTTAATATATTTTCAAGTCTTTTAGTCTGTGGTTCCTTGTCAGTTTCCTCTTTTGTCTCATTTGCCAGTTTTAAAATTCCCTTTTCTATGGGGCAATCCTCTATACCATCTACATTTTCCATATTCATATTTATTTCCTTGTCATTTGCATTGTGCTTGGTTATTTCTTTAACTACCTTAGTTTGAATATTTTTTATTTCCCTCGATGTCATTTTCTGTTTTATCTTTTTACCATTGTTGTTCTTTTTGTTATTTGTCTTAATGTATTTTTTCTTCTTATTTTTTTAGTCTTGTTTTCCAGTCTCTGTCCTACTATCTATTATAGGTTTCTCTGTTTCAATATTAGATGGAATTCTTTTACCTTTCTTACTGAAATTTTCCTGGATGGGATTTTTTCCCTCTCCCTAATATTGAAAGTTTCACCATTGAGTTTTCTCATCTCCTTTTGGTTAGTTTCCTTGTTCTTACAAACTCTATTTGTTTGTTTTCCCTTAATCTTTTCTTTAGCTTCTTGTTTAAGTTCTTTATCCCAAATCTCCTTATTTGTTCCCATTGGTAGCCTGTGACATGGGTGCCTGAATCAGGGCTCCATCTAAAATGGTGAAGCGATGTGGGCAAAAGCCCGGAAGGTGAGGAGGCAGGGAGGGTGACCGGATGTGGTGGGGTGGGCAACGCTAGCGACAGGATGTCGCTGTGTACCTAAGCGGGGGAGCAAGCATGGTGAGAGTTGCCTGGGAGGGGATGTAGGGGGTGGAGCTGCAGTCAACTGTTGAGCTGCACCATGGTGTTGGGGGTTGGCCTCCACTTGCAATGTGTGGGGTTCCGGATTTGGGTCTGGGTCTGGGCACTACATCGTTTTTGTTGTGCCCAGCCCAAAACTTTAGTTTTTTTTTTGCTTTTGCCCCCCCGACATGCACCCCACTGGAGTTGATAATTCTTAAGCAGGAGGGTGTGGGGGGGCAAAGGCCCCTGCATAGGGAGGTGTTCCCCACAGAAAGCAAATCCATTGAGTCTCCGGCACCATTCCTCCATGCACCAAGGTTGTCAGGGTGGTGAAATTGTTTTCACCACCCTGACTTCACGATAATGTGGGTCACCGTTCAGCACTCACCATTATCACATAGAACAGTTCTCATTAGTTGCATTGCAATACTATCTTGTCCCCAGTTTAAATCTGGTAGCATAGCTAATTCTGAATCAGAATCCAGGGTAGTGACCATTTCAAGGTCCACCTCTAATATCTCATTCACAATTCCTGTCTCCCCTATATCTGATGTTTTATTTGTTAAATCTATAATTTTATCTTTACTACCCACCCCTCTTTTTTTCTTTTATAAATCTTTCTTTGTCATACATGCTAGATAACTTTTCTCCTGCTGGTATAAAAGTTACCTCAACTCCCTCACTCTGCCTTTTTCTCTATATAACTGTTTCAAATGTATTTGCATGATATGGCTCCAATTTTCTAGATACACCCCTTTCATAAATGGCAAATCCGGTCTTATTAATATAATTGCTCATACATCATTGCATTGGCTAATAAAGGGTCTCAGAGTGGTTATTACATCTTTAGTCAGATTTTCTAGGATTGGAGTGTCAGTTTCTATTGGGCTCATTAATTATGTTCATTCGAATATGTGCTATTTCTCAAATTTTGACATAATGAGTCATTGCCCTGTGTCTCCTGTTCATTCCATTCCTTTCTCATAGGTGTTGAATCATTCATGCTTTCTTTAATGTATTTTATCTTTTGTTCAGTCCTTTTATTAGTCTCTATTGTCTCCCATATTTCTTCTGCTGTTTTATTCACTTCTTTATTTACCAATTTTAAAGTACATAGATACATAGATACATAGACAGTGTCGGCAGATAAGGGCCTATGGCCCACCCAGTCTGCCCATTTGAGCTTGTAAGTTCAGTTTGTTTTCCTAGAAATCTGTTGCCCCTTACCCCTGACCTCCAGAATTCCTTTATGTCTATCCCATGCATTCTTAAATCCCGTGATTGTTTCAGCCCCCACCACTTCCTCTGGCAGGGTGTTCCACTTGTCCACCACCCATTCTGTGAAGAAATTCTTTCTCATGTTTCTCTGAATCATCCTCCTCCAACTTCATCCCATGCCTCTAGTCCTGGAACATCTTTTTGCTTAAAAATAGTGTTTTCCTGCACCCTGTTCCTCCCTGTAAGATACTTGTATGTCTCTATCATAGCCCCTCTTTCCCTCCTCTCCTCCAGGGAGTACATGTTCAGCTCCTTCAACCTGTCTTCATAGGACTTGTGATGCAATCCATGCACCATCTTTGTTGCCCTCCTCTGAACCTTCTCTACCCTGTCTATGTCCTTACGTAGGTATGGTCTCCAGAACTGTACACTGTACTCCAGGTGAGGCCTCACTAGTGTCTTGTATAGCGGAATTATGACCTCCCTTTTTTCTGCTGGTGATGCCCTGCCTACATCCCAGCATCCTATTTGCTTTACCTGCTGCCTTGTCACACTGTTTCCCTACCTTGAGGTCATCAGAGATGACAACCCCAAGATCCCTTTCCTGCTTGGTGCATGCTATATCCTCACCCCCAACTGATATATTGTGCCAGGGTTTTGTGCCCCATATGCATTATCTTGCACTTCTTTGCATTGAATTTCAACTGCCAAACCCTGACCATTCTTCAAGTTTCTGCGGGTCCTTCTCATTCTGTCTACACCCTCTGGTGTGTCTACTCTGTTACAGAGCTTTGTGTCATCAGCGAACAGTGAAATTCTGCTTTCTAGGTCCTGCATGTCACTGATGATGATGTTGAATAGGACCGGTCCCAACACTGATCCTGTGGTACCCCACTGGTCCTCTTCCCTCTGTGGAGTGACAGCCATTTACCACCACCCTCTGTGTCCTGCCACCCAGCCAGTTACCTACCCACCACTACTGTCCTGACCACACCCATATTCCTCAGTTTGTGTAACAGTCTTCTATGTGGCACAGTGTCAAAGGCCTTGCTGAAGTCCAGATAGGCCATGTCTGCTGCCCTCCCCTGATCCACCTCCCTAGTCACCCAGTCAAAAAATTCAATGAGGTTGGTCTGACATGACCTCCCCCTGGTGAAACCATGCTGCCTTGGGTCCTGTAGTCCATTGACAACCAGATGTTCCACCAATCTCTCCTTCAGTAGTGCTTCCATGATCTTCCCCACTACCGAGGTGAGGCTGACTGGTCTGTAGTTCCCTGCTTCCTCTTTGTTCCCACTTTTGTATAAGGGGACTACATCTGCTGTCCTGCAGTCTTTGGGTACCTCCCCTATTTCCAGTGATCGGCTAAACAGGATAGCCAGAGGTTCAGCCACCACCTCTCTTAGTTCTTTAAGGACCCTGGAGTGCACTCCATCTGGCCTCATTGCTTTATCAACTCTTATTGCTTCCAGTTCCTTCAGGACCCTTTCTCGTGTAAAGGGACTTGTGTCCATTTCTGCACCATTCTCACCCCTTGTTCTCCCTTCAGACCCATTACCCTCCTCTTCCTCAGTAAAGACTGAGCAGAAATACCTGTTCAAAATGTCAGCTTTACTGTTGTCATCCTCCACGGCCCCATCCTCCCCTTCAGTCTCACTATCCCTCCATTTGTCTTTCTTTTTTTCACTTATGTACCTGTAAAAGGTTTTGTCCCCTCTACCCACTGATTTTGCAATGTGTTCTTCTGTCTGAGCTTTGGCTTCCGTTACTGACCTCCCTGCCTCCCTTTGCTTCTCCTGGTACTTCTCCCTATCCCCTTCTGCCTGTGTCTTTTTGTATTGCCTGAATGCAATCGTTTTGGCTTTCACTTTCTTTGCTACCTCTTTGGAAAACCATAACGGTCTCCTCTTCCTTTTCCTCTTGCTAACCTGCTTAATGCATAATTCTGTTGTTCTTGTAATCCCCATTTTAAATACTGCCCACTGTTCCTCAACCCTGATTCCTGTCCCATTCCCTTAATGCCTCTTTCAAGTATCTCCCCATTTTCAAAAGTCTTCCCCTAAAATCCAGGATCGTGTTTTGTGTGGTTTGGTTCTGCTCTTTCTGTGATTTCAAACCACAATGACTGGTGGTCACTGTTTCCCAGGTGCTCCCCACTGTTACCCCATCACACTGTCCCTGTTTTGAGCACAAGGTCCAGTATTGCCTTCTGCTGAGTTGGTTCCATGACCAGTTGCTTGAGGAAGGCACCCTGAAGGAGTCCAGGATAAATCTGCTCCTGGTTGATACTGCTGCTGGGATGCTCCAGTCCACGTCTGGAATATTGAAGTCTCCAACCAGTACTACCTCACCCTTGTCTGCCATCCTTTGGATGGCTAGCATCAACTCTATCTGTTTCTTCCTCCTGGGCTGGTGGTCTATAGACCACACCTGTGCAGATGGCTGTCCCATTTTCCTTTCAGCTTAACCCACAGTATCTCTCCCTATTTTGTTCCTCCTGGATCTCTGTGGCCCTTATGTCATTTTCACATACAGTGCCACTCCTCCTCCTTCCAGCCTGCTCTGTCTCTTCTAGATCTGTTGTAGCCAGGTATGGTGTCATCCCAGTCATGGTTATCATTACACCAGGTTTCAGTGATGGCCACAATGTCCAGGTCTGACTGTACCATGACAGCCTCCAGATCTTCCATCTTGTTGCTAAGGCTCCTGGCATTTGCACACATGGCTTTCCATGATTTGACCTCCCTAGACTGTTTCACTGTTCTACTCCAGCCCCTTCTTTGGTTGTCATTTATCCCTGGTTCTCCTTGCTGTCTGCCCTTCTGCTGAATTTTGCCCCTTTTCTGCTTATCCACCTCTTGGGCACTAATCTCCATCTTTTGAACACTGCTTTGCAGAGATAGCCACTCCTCTGGTTCACTGGTTCCACTGCTAGCGGTGGGGGGTGAGCAAGTATCTGTGTTATGTAAGTCCAATAGCATGGACGAAGGATCCTGTGGTGCCCTTTCTTCCCCAACCAAATCTTTCTTCTTATTCACTCATCTCTTTATTCTGATATCTGTTTAATTCTGTCTTATTTTTATCCCTAATGCCACTAATCAACAATTGTTTCATCTTATCTCCACCTGGACTCTTTGCTGTCTTACTCCCTGGGTGCTTATTCCGAAGTGTAGAAATGGAGTCCAGGTGTGATTCTAATTCATGACCTAATAGATTAACAAGCAATTTAGCACCCCTTTAGAGGTTTCCTTTTTTCAAGTTTTAATCTTCCCCTTTGTCACCAATTGATTCAAAATTTTGTCTATTTCCTGTTTTTCTATTGACATTGCAAAGCTGTTGTTCTCCTGTGAACTTCCCCCTTCTTGTTTTTGTACTCAGTTTATATGCTTACTGATCCAATATTCACTCTTTAAACACAAATGAACACTAGTTGGCAATGTTACCCTCACCACATATTGCCTGGTGATGAAATATACTTTAACAATAGTCTGGTTCGGCCCTGACCTTAGATAGTCTTGATGTAAATCTTGTTACTAAATAATTCCTAAATACTGAGACCAATTGTATAAGTTAATATAAATTGTGTATAACTACATACAAAAACATTTCCCAAAAATATAATAGCAGTGTTTTCAGTGAGTAATGTTCTCAGTAGGTAAAAATCTTTGGGTCTGACATCTTGTCTCTCACAAATTTCTAGGCATATAGTTCAGTTCAGTTCCCACTAAAGTGCCTGATGTGCCTATTGAGTTTTTAAAGTCCTTAGTGTCCTATATCTCTTACAGGTGTATAATTTTGTCCCAGAGTCTAATGCAAATTAAGTCATTTAGGCAATATTCAAAAACAAAAACAAATCAGATAGCCTCACCACATAATTAGGCAATTGTATAATTACTGCATAGCTGATGAGTTTACAGATTCTTGTTTTCACAGTCTTTCCAGCCAATGCACATATAATATTTCCTCCTTTAAGTGTTTTCACTGATGTTCCACTTCCGCAAATGTCAAACAGCACATGCATAAAGGAAGTCTGCCTGGTTGCCCAGTGTCCCAAGTAATACAAAAAATGGTGTTTCTTCTATCCATAGAGGTTTTATTCACTAGAAGTTAAACAAGAACAAAACCCTGATAACATCTAATACCAGCCAGGGGACCCAGATAAAAATAAAAGTGACAATATAATCAATAAAGTGTTTAAAACAGTTCTCTAGTTTATGCAGGCTTGCGTAATTAATAATCAACACTTCTCTAAAGAAATGAGGCCCTACTATCATTCATTTACTTTTCCAAGCTTTAGAATTCTTGTACCCAGGTTGCTCTATGATATAGAGTGCTTCCCTCTTTACTTGTCCTATCAAATTCTCCAGGCTATTAGCTAAAACTGCAAACTCCAAAACTGCTTCTGCAGTATTTTTTCACTGCTGGCTAGTAATATCAAAGGATGCACTACTGCTCGTATATTACAGAGTATGATATAAACCTCCATGAAAAAAGATTACCTGTGCAAAAAGGATGGTTTCATAAGGCTATACTCTGATTTTAAATTGGTTATACCTTAGAATACCAGAGTAAATAAGCCCAGATTACTTATAAAGTACTAGAGTTTAAATGCGGAGCTCAGTTGGCTATGTCACCCTTCCCTCCAAGGTGCTCATAATGGTGACTGTCTAATAAAATGCCAACACCTGTGTTCTTCAGCTCTAAGGTCACGTGCACCAGCAACCCATCAGGACCTGACTCCTTGGTTTTTCAGAAACTCTTTTTTAAATATGAAAATATAAACTACTTTTGCAATTTAAATCCTATTTATCAAGTCCTACCATAGACATGCCCCCGCCTAATAAAACCTTTCTTCTCTAGGACAAATTTAATGTCTGAAATCTCTAACCATAAGCACTTTTCAGCTATGTAATCAGGCAGAGGTAAGATAATACACAGAAAGCTAAAATGTTAAAAAATAAACTAGGGATACAAAATTAAAATATCTCTACATATCTAGCATCTGTATATCTCCATGAGTATAAAAGAAACACAGAAGCAGATGTCTTATTATTTTCTTGGGAGATTGTAGGGCCGTATAATCCCTTGGGGATCCACTGGATAAACCTTCACCTCTGAGAGCTCCTTCCACTGCCAAGGACTCTATCCCAACAGCATGGTGTCCAGAGGCCTATCCCTTCTCTTCAAGCCTCTTCCTTCTGAGACCCAATGAGCACAAAGTTGGTCTGAAAAGATCATAGAGTTTAAAATTTAGTGTGGCAATGATGGCATACATTTTATAAAAAACATCAAAGCTTCTCTCTAACTCCTGCTATAGTTATTTTCTTCACAATGGCTTAGCGACTTGCTCACTCCTCCAACGTTTCTCTCCACCCAACAGAGGTTATTCAAAGAATCATGTATAGACAATGAATAACAATGAAAATGAACATCACATCTGTTCCATCAACATTATTCTTATCAGACAACATTATATAATCAAAAGCAGTCAGCAGAAAATTTTCATTTAGTCCATATCTGGCATTTACTGTGTTTAAGGTGAAAATCCACCAAGCCTTCCTTCTTAATAAATATTTTTCCCCAATCACTCCCACTCCTTGGTTTATGAACTCTTTACATAAACATCTCAAAGACATGACAACAAGCAACACAGATCTGTCTGTTATGCAACACAAGGTATCAGGTATCAGGTCCCATGTATTATATATTTAATTGCTACTATTAAACCAGCAAAGGTGTTAAAGACTAGTACTGTGGCACTTAAACAATGCCATTAATCCATCTTTTAAGAACAAAGCAGTCCATAAACATGTCAAAAGCATGTCAATGATCTACACAGAGCTTTATGTAAGACAAAGCAAGGTAGTTTAACTGTGGCATGCTTGATCAAGCATTACACACAGATAATCAGTGCAGTGCATAGCAAACCAGAGTGAGACAATATTATTTGAAAATGTCATAGAGTTGTGTTAGCAGAACCTGCTCCCACTTGACTGCACTACTAAACAGAATATTGTACCAGCATGATCCCATTGTACTGTATCTTCCACACATTCTTGTATTTCTAAATCTAATCTTCTGCATAATCTGTTTTTCAATGTGAACACATCTGATGCTATAAAAGTCATTTCTATGTTTTGGATGTTGCCTCATCCCATCACATTTCTCCTAGATCCTTCTTCCTTCATTTATGACCTCTAGCTCAGTTCCGTTGTGCTAAAATTCATAGTGTTAGTCTTTTCTTTACCCATGTATTTATAAGGAAACTTCTGAAAGTATGTTTTAGTACCCATTTAAGCAGTTTAATCTCTTATGATGCTGACAAGAGAAGTCCATTCCCATTAGGAGTGCATCTCTGCATTTGTTCTTTAGCTTGAACTTAGAGAAAGGAACATCAATGTCATGGTCAGTACTTTCATGCATTGTTGTCTGAGCCTCGATAGGTATATACACAGTTGGCACATGTATGTGCTGAACAAAGTAAAAAAAAAAAATATATATATATATATATATCTAAAATATTGGCATGGTAGCACCACTATAGTTAGGTTTGAGCAGCCAATTTAATGTTAAACTTCAAATTTGGGACCGTAATAACTCTGCAACCATCAGCTCTGAAGATGGAGTTGGTTTGAACTCTGAAACATCAGCACACCTTGTGATACACTCCACACCAGAAGGAAGGTGTGGTCAGGAAGGCAGCAGCAGCACTGAAAGAAAGAAACTAACAAGTACATGGCAATGGCTGCCTGAGCAGTGTTTTTCATCACAAATAACTTCTTCTAAACCTGTGGAGTCCACTCGAGGAGAGCATCAGAAGTTCAGCAATCCTTAATAGAGATGGATTTAGACAACTGACCCATGACAAATTTGTTGAGAATAACACAGGTCTTGAGACTGAATTCACCACTAAACGCTATCACTAGCCAGATAAGTACTTTGTTTTTTCAGCCACATGCTAGAAATGCACTTTTTTGTTCCTTACAGGCGGAAGTGAACTTCTATCAAGAAAATAAATATATTCTGATGCAGTTTTACTGTTTGGAATTCCATTTTTGCAAAGGTTTCATAAAAAGACACTGGTTTAAACATATACCAAAGCATTTGGTGGATCAATTTTCACTGATTATTTGAAGACAGTCAGTAGAGGGTGTACACTAAATTAGTATTGCTTTAGGGCAGTCCTCACACTGCTGTAATTGTCCTGTAGTGTAGCACCTGACCCCTATAGCTTCTTACATATAAGTCCATGAGCACTAGCATCATATTTTTTATTTTTTATTTTGTCATTCAGATTGAATTTGCAGATTTTGAGATCCGGATAGTGAAAAAACATGAACATTTGCAACTTTTTGCTATGTTTTTCTCATTGTGCTATGCACAGACAGCACTGCATTTTGGTCTGATTTTCTTATGAAAGAAAGAGCGTGGGAACAGACCAGGCCAGCTTTTATTTGGTGAAAAAATATGAATCCATTCCAAAGTAATAGCATTTGTAAGTTCCCATTTTTTCAAGGGGATTTTTATTTTTCAGGATAGCTGCATGGAATGAAAAAGGATATTTTTTCTTGAGGGGGTCAATCCTTGTTTGCCAGAGACCAATCGTTGTTCACCAGAAAAAAAATTTTTTATGTGTCGCCATCTTGTTTTTTGGTTTTGCTCTGAAAAAAGTGTCTTAACTCAGCCCAGGGATGTGTGTTACACACATGTAAGTGTGCTTCTTGCTCACCGGGAGCTGCTCATTTATTCTGTATGGTTTCTGAGCTTTGTATGCCCCTTGAAATTTTTTTCAGCAATTTTAATCCTTTTTCAGTACTCGCAAAGTTCTTTTTTCACCATTTCTTTTTCATCATAGTGGAAAAGGAAATCGACTGGTGAAAAAGGGTTTCCCCTTTTCATGACCACATGTCCCTTTTGCTGTCCAGATGGTGCTGCAGGACCATCTGGTCGGCAAAAGGGACATCTGGTCAGGCAAAGGAATTCCTAAAAAGGAATTTTGGGTGGGAAAAAAGAATTCTCCATCTGGCCATCTTGTCGATGAAATGTTTTTTCTAGTCATCTTGTCAAAATAAATGCAGCCATCTCATTGGGAAAAAGGTTCATTCTTTGCCAGATGAAATCCTTTTCTGCCACCACAGGAAAGGACTGGCGAAAAGGAATTTTGCCTGGTGAAAAATGATCCTTTGTTGTATGTATTTTTCTTTGTATTCTTTTATTTTTTGTTCTATTTTTTAAGATGTTACCCTTCCCCCACGGCAAAAATTCCTGGTGTCTAGCGGCACCTTCACCCTCTGTTTTTGATATATATATATTGATTGCAAAAAACTTCATTAATGCATCAGTTAGAGTTGAAGTGACAAAAGTAGGGAAATGTGATGTTAGGGTTGAGCCTCTAACTATCCCACCCTACCACTCCACCACCCATCCTCCACACACCAACAGGCTTTGGGGTGTGCCATGGGGTCTTCAGGCCTAACTCTCACCCCATTCCATGTGTAAAGAAGCTGACATGGTACAGCATAGGAGAATTGAGTGAGAGTTTGGCCTAATGACCCTATGGTACACCACAATGCTTGTTAGTGAGTGTAGGATGGGGTGGAGTGGTAGTGTGGGGGTTTAGGGGCTCAACCCTAGTGTCTCATTTCCTACTTTTGTTACTTCAACCCTAACTGATGCTTTAATGAAGTTTTTTGCAATGAATTTCCTAACTTTTTGAGAAAGTGTAATGTAACTGGTAAGTGGTATGTGTTGGTGGGAGTGTGGAACACCCCCACTACCCACCAAGCTGCCCATTTGTGCACAATGATATATGGCCTCCAGGTACTATGCTCCCACTTACACATAAAAATGGAGCCATACAGTAGCCCTATAGGGCTGAACAGGAACTCTTTTTAACACTAATTTTCCAATATCTCAGTAACCGTACAAGCTATGAATAAAATTCCACTGCAGTTGAAATCATGACTTCAAAACCTCCACATGTGCTTAAGCCTAAACTGCAGGTAGAAAAAAATCTGCATCTCACATTATTTCCAAGATACGGGCACTGAACATCGATGTGGGAGCCGCAATGTTATCCTATGGGAGAAATCTCAACTTTGTTATGGCATATTAATAGAACCAATTAGACCTTTTACACCTAAGCAGGATAATTCACATCTCTGGGACATCCCGTTTATGCCTGCAAATTTCAAGCTAAAAGACCAAACTGTGGAGCCAGCCTGGTGGTGCTGAGGGTTAAGGTACTGGATGCCACACCCCATGCCATGCCAGTGACCCATGTTCAGAATGAGTGTGGGGTACTGGGGGTTGGCAGGGAGGAAAATGATTGAGCATCTGGAGGAGGACAGCTCTCCTTCTCCAGGGAGGGGGAATTTTGGCAGTCGGCAGTAGCCTTGTCCCTAGAAGTGGCTGGGGGCTGGTACACCGATGCTGCAAGATGGGGGTCAGGAGCAGCACAGATGCTAGGTGGCAGCACACACAGGAGTGGGTGTGGCACTGTCACAGGCATCACTGGACATGCTGTCTCAGCAAGAAGGAAACCAGGAAAATGCACCACAGAGGATAAAGGGGGAGCTCACAGGCCTCACACCTGGCCAGCCATGGCACAGGAACACTTGATCCAGTCTCAGAAGAGAGGGCCCTCTCCAACCCCACCAGGGGAGTAAGCCCTGGAGCCACTACTGTGCTGGCTGGTGGACACCAGAGTGACATGGCTGGGGCTCCCCCAGATTGTGAGGGCTGTTGAGGCAGGAGTATAAACAATCTAAAAAAAAAGACCAAACTATTTATTTACAGTGCACTGGCAAAGTTTTTAAATTCCTAGTTCATGAGGTGGCAAAATACCCATTTGTGAGGTCAATCCCTGTTCATGAGCTGTCAAAATCACCATTCGCGAATAATCCTTGATCGTCAGGTTTTGGCCATCTGGTCTGGAAATCATGATCTAGGATTTTGTTAGCTTGCAAAAGGGGATTGGCTTGTGAAAGGGGATTCTGACAACTTGCAAATGTGGATTTTGTCACTCATGAATGAGGAATTGAAAAAACAATCCCCTTTCATGAGCTAACAAAATTCCCTTTTGCAAGTTGATCGCCTTTCGTGAGGTGTCAAAATCCTCATTCACAAGTCAATCCTCATTTACAAGAAGGGCCATCTGGTCATGAAATGATGTTCAATGATTTTCTCAGCTTGTGAAAGGGGATCTTGTCAGCTCATAAAAGGGGATTCAAAAACCCAATCCCCTTTCGCTAGGTGACAAAATCCCAATTCGCAAGCCAATCCCCTTTTACGAGCTGACAAAATCCCCTTTCATGAGCCAGTCCTCATTCACAAAATAGGGCCATCTGGTTCCTATGTCATGATTAAGGATTTGCTTACCTCACAAAAGGAGATTGGCTTGTGAAAGAGGATTTTGTCACCTCACAAACGAGGATCAGAAGCGAGTGATGAACGAAGAATTTTAAACTTTAAAATTGCTATTTTTTTGGCCAAAATGAAGGAAACCAAAAGGCATGGGTTTGTAACTGGCATCATCCTGAACAAAACCCATACCTTATTTATAAAACAAGTCACCCGTGGGCAAGCTACAACATTTTGTTTGGGGGGAAAAATGAAAACAAGATGGCAGCTAGCAAAAGGGAAATGTTTTCTCATAAATGGGGATTTTATAAATCCCCTTTTGCAAGGTGACAGAATCCTTGATTGTGGGCCCAATCTCCTTTTGCAAAACATACATATAAGTCTTAGACTGAACTAAGCATGCTTAGAACCCAAAAATTCAAAATTAAATAACTTTGGAATGGATTAATATTTTTTCACCAAACCAACAGATTATTCTTTGACCAACCCTCTTTCTACACTGAAAATCTCAGACCAAAATACCAAATTGTGTGGGTGAAGCATGATGGATAAAAACCAGCAAAAAAGTGCAATAAAAAGAGACAAATGTGTTTTTTGGTGCTTCGCTGTATGAAATTTGCAAGGCCAATCAAAATACAACTTGGCAAATCAAGAAAACTACCATACAAGACCATGCATTCCAAATTTCATACAAATTCAGTAAACAATTGCAAAGTTATTAAGGTGCAAAATTTGGGGTTTAATGTTAAACTGCCTACTCAACCCTAACTATGCTGGTGTACTGGTGCGACCGCACCACTATAATATATATACATATATATGCATACATATATTCATGGCAAAAAAAAACTGTATTTAATGCATCAGTTAGGGTTAAAGTAACAAAAGAGAGGAGATGAAACTTTAGGGTTGAGCACCTAACCCCCCACAACCCACACACCCATCCTCCACAGACTGACAGATGCCAGGGTGTGCCATGGGGTTGTCAGGTCCAACTCTCACCCCATTCCATGTGAAAGCAGGTTTACATGCTACAGTAAAGGAGAATAGGGTGATAGTTAGGTCTCATGACCCCATGGCACACCTGCTATCTGTCAGTCTTTGGAGGATGGGTGTGTGGGTTGTGGAGGGGGTTAGGTGCTCAACCCTAACATTTCATTTCTTCACTTTTGTCACTTTAACCCTAACTGATGCATCAAATGCATTTTTTTGCCATGAATTTCCTTACTTTTTGAATGTAATATGACTAGTAAAAAACATGTATTGGTAGGAGCGCAGGACCCATCAAGTTGCCCATTACTGCATAACAATTTGCATCTGTGGAGCGTGGGCCCCACTTACGCATAGCTATACAGCAACCCTATATGGCAAGGAACCCTTGTAACACAAATTTGATAATATCTCAGTAACTGTGCAACCTATGAAAAAAAAATTCCACTGCAGGCTTACTCTATGGTTTAAAATCGTGTTCTAGCAGCTTAGCTCACTTGTTGCCAGTAATGAAAACTTTGTATCTCGCTTCATTTTCAAGATAACGGCACCGAAAGGCATGACAGCCACCGCAATGTAATCCTGTGAGGAAAACGTCAACTTCATCATGGCATATCTATGCAACCACTTAATTCCCCAACACCTAAACAGCATAATTCACACCTGCAGGGCATCCCCTCAAAACCCTGTAAATTTCACAGAAAAAAACAAACTGTTAATGAGCTATGCAATTCTAAGGTTTTTACACCTTTAAAAATGTTTCAGTCATGAGATAGAAAAATCCTCAGATGTGAGATAAATCCTAGTCTGCAACCCAACAAAATCCTAGTCCAAGAGCGGAAATCTGATCGTGCCAATCTGGGTCATCTAGTCATCCCCATTGCCATCTGGTCATCCCCAGGGACATCTGGTCATGAAATCCCGGCTATCTGGTCATCCCCTCATGAGCAAAGCTCACAGACTAGGATCGTCTTGCAGACCAGGATTTTGAAGGCTTGTGAAAGAAGCTCATTAACGAGTCATGAAAGAAGAATTCTTAATTTTTAAAAACCTATTTTTTGACAGAAATGGAGCAAACTAAAGCATGGCTTTGAAGAACCCTAAACAAAACCCATGCCTCATTTAGCCCAAAAGTCACCCGTGGAGAAAGCTACAACATTTTGTTTGACTGGAAAACTAAAAACAAGATGGCGGCTCCTGAACAAAGAATTTTTCTGATGGACTAGAATTTTTCTTTGGTGAGCTGACAAAATCTTTGACCGTGAGACCATTTATCTTTCGCAAAATATACATATACATTTTTGAGTAAATTGAGCATGCTCAGAACTCAAAAATAAAACATTTTATAACTTTGAAACAGATTAATATTGTTTAACCAAACCAATGCTGGATTGTTCCTTGACCCAACCTGTTTCTACATTCCAAGTTTCAGAACAAAAGACCACATGGTGTGGTCATAGCACCACAGGCACAAAAAACCCATCAAAACTGGTGAAAAGTGCATTGTTTGGTGTTTTTCTGCACAGAAACTGTATGTCCGGCCATAACGCAACTTGGTAAATCAAGAGATCTACCATACCAGACTGTGCATTCCAGATTCCAAATTTTGTGCAAATCTATTGAATGGTTGCAAAGTTATTAACGTGTAAATTTTGAGGTTTAACATTAAAGTGCCTACTCAACCCTAACTATAGGGCACAAACACACCCCAATAATAGATAGATAGATAGATAGATAGATAGATAGATAGATAGATAGATAGATAGATAGATAGATGTTTATATATCTCTATGGGATACACAATCCCCCTACTTGAAATATTGTCAATATTTTTTGTTCGGGTGCCAATTGACCCAATAACACCACGAGTGGTGAAGCAACGAATGATGTCATCGGGTCAACTGGCACGAGAACAAAAAATATCAACAATATTTCCAGTAGGAGGGTTGAGTATTCCATTTATGACATACCATAAAAAAAGTGAACAAAAAAGTCAATTCTTGCATTTTTTTGTTGATTATAAAAAATCTAAAAGAAATCTATAAATAAAACACCATTCATTTTGTAGGTATTTTTGTACTGATCAACCTTTTTGCTCAAAGTACCATGCTATGATTTTTCATTTTAAAGGCTAACTGTGCTGAAACTGAAGGTAATTTTTGCCAGCAGATGCAGTTTTTTAAAACTGGTTCAAATTCTGTTATTGTTTCATCTATACTTGACTATTGGTGACCTTGGTGTTTGTTTCTGATTAGTAGTCTAGTGTTGGGTGCCATTTTACAATTGCATGATGTCATTTATGTCCCTCTCCAACTACTGAGTTCAATAGAAGTACATGGATGCATTGTTTCAACAAAGGAAGAGCTCAGCAAGGAACATAAACTACATCATACAGTTCTAAAATGGCACTTACTATCTGTGTGTAAATCAGAAACACCCAGAAGGATTACTAAAAACCCTGTAGAGATTGAACAGTAACAAAATGTGAACTAATACTTAAAAATCAACTTCTACAGAGAAAATTACTTATAAGTTCAGTGCAGTAATTTTTTTAAAGTTATATGCATTTGTTTGTTGCAAAAAGTGAGTAAAATTGAATTTTCTGCTTTTTTTGCTAATGATAAAAAAATAAAATATATCTATTAATGAAATACCACTCATTTTGTAGATATTTTTGTGCTGAACAATTTTCATGCTCGTAGTTCCATGCTATCATTTTTCATTTTAAAATTATTTGCATTTGTTTGTGGAAAAAGTGACAAAAATGCATTTTTTGCCTTTTTTTGCTAATTATATAAAAAAATAAAGGTTAGTCATTAATGAAATACTGCTCATTTTGTAGATATTTTATGCTGAACAACTTTCGTGTTTGCAGTACCATGATATCATTTTTCATTTTAGTCATATTTTTTGTTGAAAAGGGTGAAAAAATTGCATTTTTTGCTGTTTTTTTGCTAATTATATAAAAATTAAAAGTTACTCATAAATGAAGCACCACTCATTTTGTAGATAATTTTGTGCTGAACAACTGTCGTGCTCACAGTACCATGCTATCATTTTTCATTTTAAAGTTATTCGCATTTGAATATGGTTAGTACTGTTACTGAGCTTGAATCTGCAAATGAATTCTGAATGAGCCAATATGGACCTACTGTCATAGAGATATTTGGATCTACAGCAAAAATATTTTCTGATATTTACACTTGGTCCTAACAAGTAAAAATAACACTTTTATTTGGGGAAAGTTATGCCCACAGGTATGGCATAAATATATACATGCATATATATTATAGTGGCGCAGTCACGTCACTATATTTAGGGTTATGAAGGCACATCTATGTTAAACTCAAAATGTTGTGCATTAATAATTTTGGACCTGTTAAATGGATTTGCCTGAAATTTGGTATGCATGGTGGGGCATGGTAGATCTCTTGATCTGCCAAATTTTGTTTTGATCGGATTGACAGTCTTTGTGCACTGAAACACTGAAAAATGCACTGTTCGCCAGTTTTGGAGGCAGTTTTTGAGATTTTGCCTGTGGCCCTGTGCAGCTGTTGTGTGGCATGTCAGTCTGGGGGTGGCTCATCTGAAAGAACTTTGGTGGCCAAACATGCTGCTTTTTGTTTGGTGAAAAAATATTAAGGCATTCAAAAGTTATGGCACTTTTAAGCTCCCATTATCAGTCAATGGGAAAATTTATATGGTTGTTTTGAAAACAAAGAATGGAGTTTGGGCCATCTCATCCCACCTGGCAGTCAAAGAATTTGCAGCCTCACTGTCAAAGAATCTTTGTCCCCTTAGAATTCTTTGATCGTGAGGTCCACCATCTTGTTTTTTAAATTCTGTCAGAAAAAAATCAAATATCTCGGCTCAGGGGTCACTCCTGAAGTAAAACCTGCATGGGTTTTACTCAGGGGGCTTCTATATATTGACCCATGCCTTTGGTTTCACCTAAAATGGTCAAAAAATAGAGTCATAATGTTTTTAATTCTTTGATCGTGACTCGCTAATGATCTTTGATGGCGAGCCTACAAATTCTTTGATTATGAGATTTTTTGATCACGATCTTGCATACAAATACAATTTTCTCAGCTCAAGAGTGGCCTAGGAACACAAATGAGGGTGGGTTTAGTTCAGGGGGCTTCGTTCTGTCGAGGCATGGTAGTGGTTTCATGTAATTCTGCCTAAAACTTGAGTTTCACTATTTTTCATTCTTTGATCGTGAGCCTGCAAATTCTTTGATCGCGAGCCTACAAATTCTTTGTTCGCAAGATTCTTTGATCATGATCTTGCATCATGAGTGAAGGATGAGATGACCCTTTGAAAAATTCAAATTTCTCAGCCCAGAGGTGACCTAGGAAAACAAATGAGGGTGAGTTTTGCTCAGGGGCTTTGTTCTGTCGAGGCATGAGCGTGGTTTCAAGTAATTCTGCCTAAAAGTTGAGTTTCACCATTTTTTATTCTTTGATCATGAGCCTGAAAATTCTTTGATCACAAGATTCTTTGATCACCATCTTTGATCGTGAGGGAGGGACAAGATGGCCAGATTTTATAATGGAATAGATAGGCCAATTCTCACAATTTTTAAGTTTAAATATCTTGGAAATGGTTTGGTCTTTTTACTTGAAGTTTGGAGGGTGTTGACAGCATGTCCTGTACATGTGAATTACAGTGTTTACATGTAGGAGAAAATATTTTTTGTGGAGATATTGCGTGACACAATTTACGTTTTATGGACAGTGTTTTGCATTGTGGTGGTGCCTTGAAATTGATAGGGTACCTAGCTTTAGTGGCATGGATGTACTTTTCAGTTGTTGTGTCTGTAAAATGTCAACAGGTGTGGAATCCTGCAACTCTGATGAATGAAAATCTAAAACTTTAACATGTTATATCTCGGACACGGTTTGGTCTTTTACATTGACATTTGGAGGGTGTTGATGGTAGAGACATGTTTACAAGTTTGTGGGAGCACAGGGCCCAAAGGGTCTGCACTCCCACCAACTTCCGCAAGTTCTTAGTTTTCTATTCTTTCTCAAAAAGTAAGGATATTCTACGCAAAAAACGGCGTTAATGCATCATTTAGGGTTAAACTACAAAAAGTCAGGAAATGAAAAATCTTTAGGGTTGTCCCTCCCCCCCGGACCCGGCAATCATCCCAAGATTGACAGATGATGGGGTGTGTCATTCGGGTTGTGAGGCCTAAATGTCACCCCATTCTTTTTCGCAATCCCTTGTCAATATCATTACACATGGAATGGGGTGACATTTAGGCCTCACAACCCCAATGACACACCCCACCATCTATCAGTCTTGGGATGATTGGCAGGTCTGGGGAGAGGTGCCATTTTTTGCCTATATATGTATAAAACCTCAGTGCCCAAGTAGTGAGGCAAGGGTTACCTCAAAGGGCATTGGCCAGGAAGTCAAGTTTCAAAGAATTACAAACTCATATATCCCCCCATAATGCAAAACATCATGGGATGTAAATGCAGATCACCACAGAATATTATGCTGGTTCAACTTAAAGCAGAAATGAATGGTGAAGTATATATATTTATTTAATTCTTTCTTGATTTTTTTGTAATCCAAACTCGATTTTTTAAGGGGGGTCACAAAGGTCCCAATTTTATTCCTTTTTCATTGGTGGCAGTGGAGGTATCCCCCCTTACAGTCCTTTTTTTAATTTTTGATCTCTGAAAAACAAAAAATATCCCTCAATGTCTTTTGCCATTTTTTTAAGCTGTGGAAAAAAAATATCCATCGCTGCTCTTGCCCGTACCCCACTCGACCTCCCACTGTGCACCAACCTCCCCACATCCTCATGACATCCCACAGACCCTCACTCACCTCAAGATGTCCCAGCTTCAAGACGCACTCCACTGATCAAAGACACGTCTTGCTTCTGGAACCAGTGCCTACAATATGAGAAACTAAGATAAATGCGCTTCAATGTATTTCAGTGGGGAGTTCTACTTTTAGCAATAATTCTGCCTTTTTTGTGATTCTGGACCCACATTTTCAACATGGCCTTTTGGAAACCCCACCACATGAACAATATGACTGTCATTAGGTAACTCCCCCCGGAAAGGTGATTTTGTGTTTGGTTGGTGAAATCACCTTTCTGGTGGGATTAGTGAAATGACATTTATATTGTTCATGAGGTGGAGTCATAAGAAGGCTATGTTGAAAATTTGGGGTCACAGTTTCAAATAATTGCTGTGTTATGAGCATTTGTTGCAATTTCGCTATGCACCCTTGTAAATTTGAAAATGTTCAATATTTTCACCCCAGATTTTCAACATACTCTTCTTATTACCCCACCTAGATATCATATTTCAAATCCTGGCCAAAATGTGTTTTTGCATTGGTGGCACAGAATGGTGCTGCAGTTGCACAGAATTACTATTTGGCAGGGATTTGATAATTTTATGTACTGGGTAACTGTGGTGAGGTCATAAGAAGGCTATGTTGAAAATTGTTTGGGGTCAAAATAAAAAAAATGCCACAATTATGACTATTTCTTACAATGTTGCTATGCATGCTTGTAACTTTGTGAATTTTAAATATTTTCAGCCTAAGTTTTCAACAGTGGCTTCTTATTGCACCACCTCATGTATGTCACAGCTGTCATTTTTCAAATCCTGGCCAGAATGTGTTTTTGCACCTGCACTGTGGAGTGGCGTTGCACTTGTGCGACATTATGTTTTGGCGGTGATTGAAAGATTTTTTTGGACCGGGTATATGAGATGGGGTAATAACATGACTATGGTGACAATTTGTTGACTGTTGTCCTATCACTGGAAGTGCAGGGGACAGAGATCCCTTTGCTTCCACAGCTAGATGCATATATACATCTATGGAGGGATGGGAGCACAGGGTCTGAAGGACGCTGTGCTCACACAGTAAAATAAGGATACAAATATACTATCTCAAAAAGTAAGGAAATAAATTGCAAAATACTTTGTGAATGTATCAGTTAGGGTTAAAGTGACAAAAGTAGGGAAATGTGGTGTTAGGGTTTCCAACCAAATACCACATTCCCCACTTTGCAAAGAATCACAGGCGGGTGGGGAGGCAGGCAGCTGTCTTGGGACCATGAACCCTATCGTTCACCCTATTCTGGTATGCTGTAGCCATGTTACCTAATTCTGTAATGGAATGGGGTGAGTGTTATGGTTCATTGCTCCAAGACAGCCCCCTTCCTGCCCGTCTGTCAGTCTGTGCACTGTGGGGAATGTGGTGTTGGGGTTGGAAACCCTAATGCCACATTTCCCTACATTTGTCACTTTAGTCCTAGCTGATGCATTACTGTTTGAGATGGTATAATCATGTTCATATTGTACAGTGTGAGCACTGGATCTGATCACTCCATAGATGGATGAATATATGCATCTAGCTGTGAAAGCACAGGGACCTCTATCCCCTGTGCTTCTAGTTATAGGCCAACAGTCACCAAATTGTCATTTCCCTACTTTTTGTTGCTTTAACCCTAACTGATGCATTAACAAAGATTTTTGATATATATATATATATATATATATATATATATATAGTTAATACACTTTTGGGTTGCAGAAATGTGTAAGGTCTGACAGTTACTTGTTAAAGTTCTTGACCTGCTGGTTCTATGTGAGGGTGTGTGTTACACAAAGATTTTCTTAAAACACCTAGATATGGTTGGGTCATCCACAGCAATAATTTTTCATCCAGGCACATAATTAATCCTCATTTTTAGAGATGATATAAAATACTTTAAAAGGCCAGAAAAAAACAAACAAAGCATATTTGGAGTCAGTGTTTACAGATACGATACCCCACCACCCTCCCTATCCCCCTACACACATAACAAAATATATAAAAAAGTTGACTACCTTTGCCAGTAGGACACAGTGGCCCGGATATTCAAACTGCACCATTCTGAGGTGCAAGCCCTTGCGCTGCTCAAAATAGTTGTGCAGGGGTGTGGCCGGGGCGATATTCAAAGGAGTTGCGCTATTGAGCAACTCCCTTGAATATCACCCCCCAGCCACAACCACTGTGCATGGCGCAGTGGAACTTACACCACCGCAAGTTGTCAGAGTTGAGCATTAAACTTGCGGTGGCGCGTACCATTATACCATCGCAAATTTCCGATATTCAAAGGTGACATGCAAATGGGGCATAATTCATTACAAGTCACAGGGGACCATTTGCATCTATTTATGGCCCCATTTGCAACTCTCACATGTAGGTGCGCCGATCCCGAGGACTTGCCTGGCCACCCTGCCAGGCAGCAGCCGTGCGGGGACGATGCACCCTGCAGCCCGATGTGGGCAGTATGTATGAATACACTCCCCAATCTCCCGATGCCCGATCATGGGCGGTATGTATGAATACACTCCCCCAAACAGCTCGATGCCGATCGCGGGCAGTATGTATGAATACTCCCCACAATCTCCCGATGCCCGATGTCGGGCAGAGCGTGAAACAACCCATTCCTGATGCCCGATCGCGGGCAGTATGTATGAATACTACTTCCCCAAACAGCTCGATGCCGAGTCGCGGGCAGAGCGTTGAAACAACCCCCAGTGCCCAATTGCGGGCAGAATGTAAAACTCCCCAACGAATATCTCCTGGTGGTCCAGTGGACCGTAATGCCCGATCGCGGGCAGAATGTCAATTACAACCCCAAACATCTCCCTGGTGTCCAGTGTCCCCACCCACCCACCACGAAGCCCCTCCACCCGCTCCCCCTGGCAGCCGGCGGGTGGTATCATCCACCGCCTGCCGCCCGCCATCGCAGTCAGTCGGCAGGCGGCGGGCGGCAGGCGGGTGGGATGCTGCCGCCGTCGGGGGAGCGGTGGAGGGGCTTCTGTGGGTGGGTGGGGGGGGACACTAGACACTTGGAGATGTTTGGGGGTTGTAACTTGACATTCTGCCCCGATCGGGCTTTTACGGTCCACTGGACCACCAGGGAGATATTCAGGTTGGGAGGGGCTTTTTCATTCTGCCCGCGATCGGGCACTGGGGGTTGTTTCATGTTCTGCCCATGATCAGGTATTGGGAGCTGTTTGGGGGAAGTGTATTCATACATACTGCTGTTTGGGGGAGGTGTTTGATACATACTGCCCACGATCGGGCATCGGGAGATGTTTGGGAGGGGTGTCTGATACATACTGCCCGCGCTCGGGCTGGTGGGGGGCACAGGGACTGAGTTGGGGCCAGCCACGGGTGGCAGCTGCCAAAGGCGCCTGCAATACAGTAGCTCACCTGTGGGTGGCCCTCAACTTGATCCTTTTTTGGCTCAAAGTTGTGCAGGCGCAGGTTGGAGTTACGATATGACAACTCTGCACAACCCGACTGAATATCGGGTTGCGCAGTTTATGCATGGATCCTCCCCCTCCTGTTGAGCATGCATTCATTTGCATTGCGCTGTTGCTCAACCTGTTTTCAGTGGTGCAACTGCCTCCTGCTGAATATCGCAGAATGGCGCAATGTAGGACTTGCGCATGCGCAACCCTGTTGCGCATGGTGCAACCCTTTTGAATATCTGGGCAAGTGTGTTAATCAATCATCAAAAACATCTGGATCTGGTTTGATCAGTCATCATTACTGAATACACATTCATTGGCAATTACCATTATAATTGATCCTTATAACGGTATCTGTATTTTTGGTATTGCGCTTGCATGCTTCTTAAGGCAATGTTATATTATCCAACTACTAACATATATTATCTTCCTTTCATTTAACCAGATCTGGGCTGGAACTATGCAGAAACAGGATTCAATCACCCAAGTGGTAAAATACAGTACATGAAAAGGCAATAAAAAAACAGGAGCAGAACATGGTTAGAGACAGACTGTTCAATGAACTTTACTATGATCCCCCAACCAGAAAATTGAGTACTTACCTTTGCCGGTAGGACTCAGAGTTTTACTCGAAGATTAGAAACATCTGGATCTGGTTTGATTCATCATCATTATTGAACAAATGTTCTATGGCATCCACAAAAGTAAGTTATCTTCCTCATAATGAAATCTGTATTTTTGGTATTGTACTTTCATGCCACTCAATGCAATGTGATATTATTATTATACCAACTTATATCATCCTCCTCTTTTTAACCAGATCTGGGATAGAATGAAACAGCATAAGGATTCAATCACACAGGTGATAAAATAGTTAAAAAGGCAATAAAAAACAAGACCAGAAAATGGTGATAGGTGGTATTGTGGGGGGTCTTCCACCGGAATATATCTGGTATTTCTGTTAGAGGCTGTGCTAGGATTACTTAATTCTACTTGCTGTAGGGATAGTTAGTGTGCAGAGGCTGTATAGGTAGTGTGGACCATGGGTAGGATTGTTGGGTGCAATGGTTGTGGGGCAGCAATGTAGATGAATATACTGTGGAGTCTGAGAGGGTGCCCAATATGCCACAGGCTAAGGAGGCTTGAGGAAGAGGTTCAGTGGCTTGGCAGGGAGCTGCGGAGGTTGAGGGATGAGGGGAGGATTTCATCGGTAGGAGGGCTGACATCTGAGAGTATTGTGGGGGCACCACAGAGAAGGAACAGTGGGTGAAGGGAGGGCGGAGGGGGCAAACTAGATAGGAAGTCAGCTGATGAAAGGTGGACTTTAGTAGAACCTAGAAAAAGAGGAGCAGCAGTAGGCAGGAGGAAGGAGAAAGCACATAGTAAGGCAAAGAGGATAGGAAACATGTTTACTTTGCTAGAAACACATGGAAAAGAGGATGCAGGAGGTGATTACACAAGGGATAGCACTCACAAAGAAGAGGGTGTGAGGGGCATTACTACTGGAGAGACTGAGCATGGTGTGACAGGGAGAGGGATAATACTCGGAGAGTTGAGAAGGGAGAGGAAGGTTGGCAGTCAAACAGGTGGTGAGGGAGGGGTCTTAATTGGGAGGGATGGGGAAGACACTGGGGCACATGGTAAAAACACAGTCGTGAGTGGCTCCAAAAATGAGAACCCGGTTGGGGGGGTGGCGATGGGCACAAGGAAAGGGAAGGGGGGTGCACTGGTGTTGGGGGACTCCATATTCAAGGGGATCAGATTGGGTGGCAAGGGGGAGAGGCACAGTCAGATATGGGTGGAGTCCATACCAGAATTAAAGGCCGACATGGCAGGACAGGCAATCCTAAGGTGCGTAAAGAGGGGTAGAAGGAAACCACACATTGTGGTACATGTGAGGACAAATGACCTAGTGAAGGAAACAGTGGAGGTAACAAGGGAGAGGACTGAGGAAGTGGGAAGGTTGTGTGAGGAGACTGGGGAGTCTGTGGCCTTCTCCGAAGTGCTGCCAGTACCCTGCACAAGCAGAATGAGAAAGGAGAGGATTAGAGAGTTGAACACATGGTTGGTAGAATGGTGTCGAACTAAGGGGTATGGAGTTGTGGGAGGCTGGGGCAGTACCTGGGATAATAACAATCTGTTTGCAAGGGATAGGCTGCACTTGAGTGGGGCAGAAAAGGAGGTATTAAAGCAAAGACTGGAGAGGTATATTGCGACAAGTGTGGATTTAAACTAGATGGGGGGGTGGCAAGTGGACAGTAGGTAGGCAGGGATATGATAGAGTGGAGTCACAGCCTACCCCCCAGGCTAGTAGGGAAGGACTCAGGGAGGCCAAAAAAGGAGTGAGTAGAAGGGATGAGATGGAGGCTAGTAAAGGGAAGGGGGCATTATGGAGGGTGGTCTCATTGAATGCAAGAAGCCTAGGAAACAAATCCGCTGAGCTGCAGGCACTCTTAGCAGTATGGAGGGTGGATATTGCAGCTGTCACAGAAACATGGGCAACTGAGCACAAGGACTGGGATCTGGCAATCCCAGGATACAAATTATACAGGAAGGACTGTAAGGAGGGGAAGGGGGGTGGGGTGGCAGTCTATGTGAGGGATGGGATCAAATGCACAAGGGTTGAGGGAGAGGAAAGGAGAACAGAGGCAATCTGCCTGCAGCTCCTAGACTCAAGGGGTAGGAAACTAAGGTTTGGGGTGGTATACAGGCCACCGTCACAGTCTGAGAAACTTGACAGGGAGCTAGCAGGACAAATCAAAAAGGTATGTAGAAAAGGAAAGATGGTCATCGTGGAGGATTTCAACTTGCTGGGGTGGACTGGAGCATTCAGTCACCTCCAGTGCTAGGGAGCAAGTGCTCCTGGATGCGATCCTGGAGGGTCTCCTGACACAGTTGGTTACTGTACCTACTAGGCTAAAGAACACTTTAGATCTAGTATTGTCGAATGGGGAGGCAGTGAGGGAAATAAAGGTAGAGGACCCACTATCCGACAGCGATCATCAAACGGTGTGGTTTAAAATCACAATGTGTGTGGATCCAGGGAAATCGGTTACTCGGGTGGTAAACTTCAGGGGGGTGGACTTTGGGAGGATGCAGGAAGTACTGAAAGGGAAACTGGAGGGTATAAGGCATGACATGGGCATGGAGCTGAAATGGAATATTATTAAACGGGGGGTTACAGAGGCAACAGAAGCCTGCACCAAGGCACAGAGTAAGAGAAGCAGAGCAAGAAAGCCATGCTGGTTGAACAGCAAAGTTGTGAAAGTGGTGAGGGCAAAATGAGTGGCTCACCAGAGGTTTAGGAGGACAGGGAAGGAAGTGGACAGGCAGGAATATGCAAGATTGTCCAGGGAGGTGACCAGAAAAGTGAGAGAAGCCAAGGCCCAGAGGGAGCTAAGATTAGCACAGGGAATTAATGGGGAGACTTCTTCAGATACATCAGGGAGAAAAGAAAGTGCAAGGAGACAATAGTGAGGATAAAAAGGGTGGAAAGTGGCCAGAAAAGAGAGAGGAGCAGGCAGAAGCACTGAATGAATACTTTTGTTCCATGTTCATGGAAGAAAAGGGGGAACCGCTACCAGCATGGGCTGGGAGGGTGGGGACAGGAGGAGAGGAGGCAACAGATGGAAGAATTGAGGCAAGTAGAGTCCTAGAGGAACTGAGGGCACTGAAAGTAGACTAGGCACCAGGGCTGGATGGTATCCACCCCAGGGTGCTGAGGGAGATGGCAGAGGTGTTGGCAGAGCCACTGGCAGATCTGTACAGCACCTTCTTGGAGTCGGGATGTGTACCACTGGACTGGAGGATGGCACATGTAGTGCCATTACACAAGAATGGCCCAAGGGATGAATTGGGTAATTATCGTCCAGTAAGTCTCACATCCATAGTGTGCAAACCCATGGAAACGATACTAAAGGAAAGACTGGTGTCGTACCTGGAGGACAATGGCCTCCAGGATGTGAGACAGCATGTGTTCGTTACTGGGAAGTCCTGTCAAACCAACCTGATACAATATTACAACTGGGTGACAGGTGAACTGGATAAGGGTCATGCGGTGGAAGTTCTTTACTTGGACTTCAGAAAGGCCTTCAATTCGGTGCCTCATGAGCTGCTTGGGGGGAAGCTAACTGTTATAGCAGCAGGGGCAAAAATGATAAACTGGATTACAAGCTGGCTGAGTGGGAGGCTGCAATGGGTGGTGGTGAGAGGGGAGCTCTCAACTCCAAGGCCATTGACAAGTGGGGTGCCACAGGGCTCTATGTTGGGACCAGTATTGTTTGGGCTCTTCGTATCAGACATTGGACATGGGGTGGTGAGCAAGGTAAGTCTGTTTGCTGATGACACCAAAATCAGAGCAGTGGTGGATGGAGAAGAGGGGTGGAAGCAGCTGCAGGGGACCTAAGAAAGCTAGAGAAGTGGTCAGAGAGGTGGCAGCTGAGGTTCAGTGCAAAGAAGTGTAAGGTTATGCACTTTAGGGTGAAGGACCCAAGGAGAGAATACTGTCTTGGGGGGGTTAAGCTGGGGATCACAGAGGAGGAGGAGAAGGACCTTGGGGTAACGATAACAGGGAGCATGAACAACACTGCCCAGTGCAGAAGAGTGGCTGCAAAAGTGAACAAAGTGCTGGGATGCATAGTGAGGGGGTTTTCATCAAGGCAAAGTGAGGTGATCTTGCCCCTCTACAGATCACTGGTAAGGCCGCACTTAGAGTACTGTGTGCAGTTTTGGAGGCCACCCCTAAAGCGTGATATCAGGCTTCTGGAGGGGGTGCAGAGGAGGGCAACAAAGAAGATATGCGGAATGAAGAGGGGAGAGAATATAACAGCAGGCTGGGAGACCTCAGTATGTACACCCTGGAGGATAGAAGGGACGGGGGGGACATGATAGAGACATTTAAGTATCTGCGGGGAATCAGTAAGGATGGGGCAGATAGGGTCTTTAAGTTAAGGAGGGGGAGGGTCACCAGGGGGCATGGGCTAAGAAAGGAGGGGGGAAGATTTAGAAAGGAACTGAGGAGACACTATTTCACAGAGAGGGTGGTAGCAAAATAGAATGTCCTACCAGAATGGGTGGTATCATGTAAATCAGCGAACAGCTTCAAAAGGGCATGGGACAGGGAACAGGGGAGAGTGAGGGTGGGATGGCAGTGGGACACAGAACAGGGGAGAGTGAGAGTGGGGGTGGCAGTGGGATGACAAAATGGAGGGGGGTTGGGGCAGCGGCAAACTAGGGGTGTTGGCTGCACACTCGAGCAGACTTAGACTGTGTGGTCTGTTTCTGCTGACACTTTAGTATGTTCGTATGTTAGAGACAGACCATTCAATAAGACTTTACTATGACCCCTCAAAAAATAAATAAATACATAATTAAATAATTAAATACACAGCAATGTTAAGTACTTACCTTTGCCAGTAGGACACAACATGTTACTCAAAGATCAGAAACATTCATATCTGCTTTGATTGGTCATTATTAATATAACAAAAAATATCCTTCACATTCTGTGCAGTTTAGGCATGGTAACTGGCTATTTTGCTAGTCTAAACTGGAGTGATTTATCATCAATATCTCAACCTCCTCGTCCTTATTATCATCATCATTATCATTATCATAACTGGCTTATTGCAGGAGTTGAAACACTTGGGGAGATTGGTGGCACTGCCAAGCATATTAAATGGCTTATTTCCGGAGCTGAAACTCTTGGAGACAGGTGGCACTGGCAGGCATAGTAGCTGCCTTACTTTAGGAGTTGAAACACTCAAAGAGACTGGTGTGGGGTGCTTGTGAGTTGGATGTTAGTATTTTTATTTGATGAGAATAAATGCTTTTACATTTGTGACTGGACAACAGTTGTGTTCAGAGAAATCTATTTTGGGCAAATGTTATTATCATGCTTGTTTAATGAGAATGCACAGCTGGAGAAAGAAGAACATATAAACATACGAACATGCCAGCAGATTAAGGTCTTACTGTCTATTTAGTCTGCTCAAGTGTGCATTACCCAATGTATTTACAGAGGGTATTCCCCCCCTTCCCTTCTGACTTCCCTCAACTTTCCCCTCTCCCCCCACTCACCCCTTCAACCTGCAAGTTTCCTCTTAACCCTGTGCCACCGTGTCTTGAAGCTGGCCACCATTTTTAGGGATACCAAGTCCTTTGGCAGCTCATTTCACTTGCCCACCACCCTCTTGTTGAAAATGTGCCTCCTGATCTCCATCCTGAACATTTCCGCAACAGCTTTGTGCTGTTCCTCCAGTGGTCTTGTTCCCACTAAAGCTCAATAGGCCCTCAGCGTTCAACCTGTTAATATCCTTAAGGTATTTTAAGATCATCAATCAGTGTCAGAACAATAAGTGAGACTGATAGGGCAAGGTCAAGACCTTTCTTATAGGAGTGTTTAGTATAAAAAAAATAAATAAAACACTATTGCAAATTTAAATATCAGCTGTGATTGACACACAAAGCCTAGTTTCTCATAAGAGAATGCAACTTTGTGGAGTGGGAGAGCATCATTAGTCATGGGGTGGGTGTGAGAAAAGCACTCTTGAGTGAGGTGAAATCCAGAGCAATCATGTGCTGGGGGAATCACCACTAGTTATGGGAGGAAAAAGCAATACCAGTCTTGGGTGTGTGAGATGGAGTAACAGTATTCATGTGTTGTGGATGTCAACAGTCCCTATTATGCATATGGAATTTAAAACATGAGATAAGGAGAGATTAGTCAAGGAGTTTTATATGCAATGTTTGTGATGCAACGGCACAGGCAACATTTGATTTCACTTGTTACCATAATGGAAATACCAGCTGCCCAACACTTTCCAGCTTTAAAGTGGATCTGTGAATCTGCACCACATCCCCTGCTGAACTAAATACCCTCTTGAGTGGCACTCTGATCAGTGTGCAGCTGAGGTATTTGGTGGTCAGCTTTGCTAAGTGAGGGGATAATGTAAGCTTTTTACACATGTAGTGCATGGGATCTCCAGATATAGGCTACAGAGCCTCTGTAAAGACGATATTTAGCAAACTGCTGGCAGAAAGGGGCTGCTGTATGCCTTCCTTTGCTCCACTTGCAAGGATACACTGAGCTGTGCAAAGCAATCAGTTTCCTCCTTAGGGGCATCTTCTACTTGTTGGTCTTCTAGAGATGGCTCAGTAGGTGTCACTCCCTGCCCGCACATCCCAAAGCAGAACTCAGAGCACAGCTGCTGCCAAAACTCAGTCACCCAATGTGCAGGCCTTGCAAGGTGCACTGCCTTGCACTTAAACCTCAGGTCCAGCATTTTGGAGAAAACATATGGCTTAATGCCATATATTTTGGTAAACCCGCTGTCTACTTCAAGGCTAAGGTTCTGAACAAGGTCTCTGACTACACATGTGCTATGCCCAGGATCTTGATCAGCCTGTTTTGAGAATCTCTGCAGTGGTCTTTTAGTATCTGCATTACAGGGATGACCTGATTGAGCAATGCAGATCCAGCACTATGGCTTTATGTGCCCAACTCAGAAGGTGCAATCACCTTTACTGTGCCTTCTAAGACATGTTCAAGATGGTGGCTGATATGGGCCAACCAGAATCATTAACTCTATGTTGAGCTGTTTTTATTTTCTGTCTTTATTCTATGTCAATTTTGTTATTTTTTATTTATTTATACTATGGAGACCAAAGCATATTTTGTGTGGACAGTGGTTATTTGGTCGGGTGAGTTCCGTGACTTGGTGTTCCTGTTGCAGTTTGGTTGTCATGCTGAACCAAAACCCGCATGGTGGCTCTAAACAGTTAGTTTATTTTTTATTTAGTTAATTTAGTCGGGGTCCTCTTAGTGAGTTAGTCCAGTTGGAGAGCAGGATATTTTTTCAGGGTTTGTATCTAGTATCAGTTTTTTTGTCAGGCCTTTTTCTCCTATCGCTTTGCCCTGGCCAGAGCATAGCTTTAATTAGTAGTGGGCTGTGGGCTAATTATCATTTCCAGTTGGTCTAGTTGTGGTGCTATCTTGCTGCTGCCCGCATTACCAGTAGTTTTATTTAATTTGGTAATGCTGATCAGGTAGTCTTCCTGACCAGCATCCTACTTTGGTTTTATACATTTTGTGCTTTGCGGTTGTTTTGTGCAAAGTACATTGCACCAGTAGCTGCGGGGAGTGGTTGGAGTAGAACAATGCCCTATCCACTCCTCCATCTGCCCAGCTTTAATCGATCTCAGAGGTTACCTGCAGTTGGGAAGGAGTTTGTGAGGAGAAGAGAAGAGAAGAGAATGTCTTGGATACATTTAGATGAGGAGGAATGAGTATTGGCAGATTGAGAGGCTGCGACAGTCTTCTGTGTATTCACCTGCTGGATAGTCGGTGGAGTGGTGAAGGAAGCATTTAGAAACATAGAAACATAGAAACATAGAAACATAGAAGTTGACGGCAGATAAGGACCGCAAGGCCCATCCAGTCTGCCCATTTGGCTGCTGGGGTCCCTCAGAGGTGAGTTGGTGAGTGGGGTCTGGTCTGTGGAGGCTGTGGAGTGATAGCAGGAGTTGCTGGCTGACAGGAGGGTTGCTCGCATAGCCGGGGAGTGTTGCAGTGTTTCTGGCTGTTGGAGGATGGCCAGTGCTGCTGGGGCTCCAAACCTCAGTCCTCTATGACCAGCACTGATTGCCTCTTGCAGCCTGGGGTTCCACAGTCAGCTGCTTCATGGAACGAGGACTATGAGGACTGTGCTACCTGTGGTTTGCTTCTGGCAGTCTGCATTGCCAACCTGGGGGGCAGTGGTGCCAGTCGGGGTGTCTCTTTGGAGGGGCACTGGAATCTGGTGGTTGGAAGGCTGCAGGATCCCAATTGTCTGTGGGGGATCCTGAGGTGGAGGCCACAGGGTCTTTTCCTCTGGGCTCCTAATCTTCCAGTAGGGTCACCTGGCCTATTTTGCTGGCCCTCTGGGGGGGCTTAATTGCTGGTCTGAAGGGCTGAGTGACTTTCATATTCTCCTCCTTTTAAACTGCAATGAGAAGTCCTAGTCCTTGAACTGAGGCTGCAGCCCTGGTGTATATATTTTGGATTTTCCTTTTTTAAATTGGTTTGGGGGGGAATGTGACTGCTCCCATTAACTGCTCTTTGCTTTCATTATTCAGTGGCCACTGGAGTGAGAGTGCAGTGGCGTTTGGACATTATAAGCTTGTTGGCTGGTTGGGGGTGAGAGTCCCAGCTATCCGCAACATTTATTGTCTGCATTGGTATTCATCAATTGTGTCACCATTTGTGAACTGTACTAGAAGAACCTTTTCTGCATTTTAGTTAAAAGGGGGTGAGATTATTATTTGGAAGCTTTGTTTATTGGATTGGGGAGATTTGGGGTTTTGTCTTAGTTTTACTTTTTTGTTCTGAGTGTTTGATTTATTTTATTCATATTGTTTTAGTCACTGTTTGGGTGATTGTTGTTTCTGGCCATTGTAGTTATGTGTTGGCAGCTTTCTTCAGTGGATAGGCACTACTCCCCCTCTAGGCTTAGGGGACAGCACCCCTTCAACTGTCCTCCACTACCTGCTGAGGTGTATAGGTGTTGTGGTGCCTTGGGAATAGCTCGGAGGGGTCAAGGGTGCATGGGCCCCTGGCCAGGAGGGGGGGTGGGCAGATTGGGGTTGTGGGTACCAGTAGGTGCCCTGGGGCAAAATGGGTCCAGGAAAGGGGTCCTCCCTGCCTGGTTCCCATACTCAAGAGCTCCACATTGAGTGGGCAAATGACACGCTCCTCCATGGCCACTCATCTGACTAGGGCGGTGTTGTGCAATGCCAGGTCAATTAAGAACAAGACAGCAGTCATTGCTGATGTTGCTGGAACATCTGACCTGGTTTGCATCACCAAGACATGGCTGGATGAAAATGCTGGTCCTGTGTTGGAGGCAGCAGTGCCAGCTGGGTACTCGGTGATACACTGCCTGAGATTGGATCACAGGGGCTGGAGTATAGCCATCTGTCTCAAGACGGAACTGAACATTATAGATGTGCCTGTGGGGATCACCAGATCCTTTGAGTGTATCATGGGTGCTGGTGTGGGTTGCAGAATTCTTCTCATCTACCGTCCACCCAGGGATGGGAAATAATTTCTGCAGGAAGTCGCAAACTTCTTCATCGACATGGTGTTGGAGTCCTAAGGTGAAAAAATGAGTACCTGCTATCACAGAATTGCAACAGATTTCGAACTTGGTTGCGAGTCATATGTTTTTATTGTTTGGGGAAATAACAAACTGTGCAGTGGCCCATTAGCATATTAAAACACTAATGTTTCTCCTGGTCATCTGCCAGGCATCCTCAGAGTGATTTAAATACATTTGTTAAAAATGACCCTTATATTACACCTACAGGTGGGCTCAAAGCAACCATCCACCAATAAAATTCATTCTTTAATTAACTTCAAGTGCAGTTTCAAACCTTCCAATTGATTACATACTTAATCACATTTCTTTTAAAAAGCCTGACTGGCTTACTTGAATTTCTAGCACCCACTGTGGGGAGTACTCTTTACACATTAATGTTTATATAAATGGGGGGCAGGGGGGTTACCCTTGGAATACTTTTCTATGTAATGCACTACATTTCTTTTACACTAACTCATCCACAGTGGTGCTGCAATTCAGGCACTGTCTTTTAAATTTGTATTTAAACTAATAACGAACAGCCAGTGTCCAAACGTTTTTTTTCAAACGTATACAATCTCACATTAACAGCACCAAAACCTTCACTTCTTTATTTTCTTATTTTCAACATCAACACTTATTGAAAAATGATGCCAGATCAATGCTGTCATTAAGTCCCCCATCCCTTGCTGCAAGCTCATAAGTCCAGTAGCTTCTATCATCCCTATTAGTTTCTTAATGCCCCTGGCCCACCTTTGATTTGTTCTAAACCAACAAATTTAATATCATGTAAAACTCCTGGTGTGCTTTGTACATGCTTAACTATAGCATATGTAGTGTCACCTCTCCCCAAGACCCTAATATGTTCTCTTATCCTTACTTTGAACTGACGTGTGGTACGTCCTACATAAAAGGCCACACAACTACAATTGAGTAAATATACTACAGCCTCACTACTACAGTTAATAAAATCCCCAATATATATTGGAGTATTTTTAAGGGGGTGTGTAATCACCTTACATGTTTTCATATACTGACAATAGGTACATTTACCACATTTAAAATTATCTACTGGTGGGGGTAACAGGGTGATGCTACTCTTGGGGGGGGGAGGTTTTGTTTTAGGTAGGTAGCTCCTTACTTCCTTATCCTTGATAGTTGTACATCTCCTGAATAATATCTTCAGTCCTTCTATGAAGACAGTATGTAGCTTAGGTTCTGACTCAAGGAGGGACCAATTGTCTGCTATCCTCTGGTGCACTTGTTCCACCACTCTGGAGTAAGTGGTGACAAAGGGACATGCATTTCTACTAGGCTCTTGTTTCTTCCCATCCCCTAATGTTACAGTTCTATCCATATTAGCCACTGTGTTTATAGCTGTGGATATGCTATGTGTGATGTACCTCCTTTCAAAGAACTTTCTAACTTGCTGATTTCTTTTCACTTTGTACTCCTCCACTTCTGTACAATTCCTCAGTGTTCATATGAGTTGTCCCTTAGGTATATTAAATTTAACATGATTAGGGTGACAACTTTCAAATCTAAGGAGACTATTTCTATCCATTGGCTTCTGGTAGAGGGTAGTGCACACGTTACCATCTGCTTTTTTATATATTTTGAGGTCCAAGAACACTACCTCTTTAGGGTGTATGGTGTGCTTGAACCTCAAACATGTGCTGCTGCTTTCCAGCCAATGTTTAAGTTGTTCAAATTCTGTGACTGTGCCCCTCCAGATTATCAATATATCATCTATAAAGTGTTGCCACAAATCCAAACAAGAATAGAAAGGATCTGTGGTGGTGCTATACAGATGATCCATCTCCCATTTGCCAGTGTAGAGATTCGCAAAACTGGGTGCCATTGTGGCACCCATCGCAGTACCTTGTACCTGCAAAAATGCTTTTTCACTAAACATGAACATGTTTTTTGTAAGAACCTGTTCAACCAACAAGATTAAGTAGTCTGTTGGAACCCCCACCTTAGCCTCTTCTGTCCTCTGCTCAAGGAAAAATCTAATGGCCTCTAATCCTTCTAAGTGTGGTATCACCATATAAAGGGACTCCACATCTAAAGTGACAAAAACACATCACCCTCCATGTCCAAATTTTCCATTTATATTTATTACTTCTGTGGAATCCCTTAAATACAAGTGTAAACTACACGCCAATGGTTGTAAATGTTGATCCACAAAAAGTGAAAGGGACTCAGTGACCCATCCCTTACCCAAAATGATTGGTCATCCTGGAGGACTTGTGAGGTTTTTATGTATTTTTGGAACCATATTTTTAACAGGAAGTGCTGGATGATTAACTGACATGGCTACATACATTTTGTCTGTCAAGTACCCCTTAATATAGCCCTGGTTTAAAGCCTCATCCACTTCTTTCTTACACTGTTCCACAAATGCTCTATTGAGCTTTACATATGAATTACTATCCTGTAGCTGCTTTTCAGTCTCACCCACATAATAGTCTATGTCCATTATTACTATCCCTCCCCCCTTGTCAGCCAATTTTAAAACAATATACTGATCTTTGGCTAATGCTTCCAGGGTCTGTTTTTCCTCCCTGCTACAATTGTTTATTTCCTTTCTATTTCTTTGACTTTTTAGATGTTCTAAGTCTAATTCACATTTTTTAATAAACATCAACACCACAGGGATATATATAGGACAATATTGTGAACTAGGTTGAAAAGTGTTATTGTCTGTAACCATATGTTCATTCATTTGATATATGCTATGAAAAATTAAATTTCTGGCAAATTTGTGCAAGTCCACGTTGGTTGTAAAATAGATAATGTTTGTCAGGCAAAATGAGAATCTCTTACTGAGGACAGCAACTTTTGGTTCTGATAAGGTTCGTTTGGAAAAATTTAGAACAGGGGAGACTGGAATTTGCATAACCTGGGTCTCTGTAGTTTGTAGTATGTTAGTCAATAATCTGAGGAAGCCTGGCAGATGACCAGGGGAAATGTTAATGTTTTTATAGGCTAATGGGCCACTGCATGGTTTGTAATTTTCATAAACAATAAAAACATATGACTTGTAACTAACTTCAGAGTCTGTCGCAGTTCTGTTATAACAGGTGCTCATTTTTTCTCCATTGGACTGATTTTGTTAATATTATCACCGTTACAAGAAACCTGGTGCTTCATCTTCTTTTTGTCTCTATGATTATTGTTTAAAAAGCACATGTTACCTCATAATATATAGAGGTGTAAAATCAGTAGAACTGCATTTGAAGAGTGTATAACATTTGGTCCTCCCCATAGAGATTAGTGAAATAAACCACGGTATATTTTTTAATTATCTGGCAAGTTGTTAAATAGTGTGAAACCCAAAACAATTTAGGAGCCCATATTTATGAGTACTATGGAGCTGGAGTGATGAGGATGGCTAATCAGGAAAATCAGGAAGAACAGACAACTATGCCGGAGGCCCAAATTGGAGAATTTGCCAGTTTAGCTTTTGGAGTTATGAACAGCATGAATCCTATTCTGCAATCTATAACTGATGGCAACGTTGGAGACAGCACTGTAATAGACAATAAAACAGCATACCGAACTCTGGAGAAGTTGGTGATGAAAGGTAGGAGGATGTCATAAAGTAACTCTAGAAGCATACTTAATTGTTAAAAGGATCCCTTGGGGGTTACGAATTCTAAATAAACTCTGTCATGGAACTGACGATATAAACCTAATGCAGAAGTGGCAAAATAACATGGAAGAGGCATCCATTAAAAATATAGAATTAATATTAAAATATGCCCAACCAGCTAGAGATAAATTAACAAAGGATATAGCAGAAGCAGAAACCAGCTCGACAAATAAATGTACCCTGGAGGAGTTTGAGTCAGTTAACAATACATTGCATGCCAAAATTACTCGCTATGATCAACAGTTGAAAAAACAGAAGAAAAAAAGTTTAAAAGAGATGAAACTGATTATAGACTGGATAAGGTATATGACTGCATGATAAAAGTAAAATGGGTCCTTTAAAATCTATATTGAAGAAACCGGGAACAACAGACAATCAGCTGGTAACCAGTAATGAAGCAACTATTCTTGATTACACCACAGGATCATCAGATACCAACGGGTTAGAATCGGACCATTTTTTTAGAAGAAGGGGTGGAGGAGGAGGGTCCCAGGAATAGTCAGTGCAGGACCCGCTTTGAGCAGCAGCCCCAACCTAGAGGAGGAAGACAAGGAGGGGGGCTGGCGTGGAGGAAGGAGAAGGAATGCAAATTATTGAGTAACATACTGCAAACTACAGAGACCCAGGTTATGCAAATTCCAGTGTTCCCTGCTGTAAATCTTTCAAAATGAACATTATCAGAACCAGAAGTTGCTGTGCTCAGTAATGGACACTCATTTTGCCCGACGATGAACATTAATTTTTTTATAACCACAGTGGACTTGCACAAATTTGCCAGAAATGTTACTTTTCATAGCATATATCAAATGGATGAACATATGGTTACAGACAATAGCACTTTACAGCCTAGTTCACAATATTGTCCTATATGTAACCCTGTGGTGTTGATGTTTATCAAAAAATGTGAATTAGACTTAGAACATCTAAAAAGTCAAAGATATAGAAAGGGTATAAACAGCTGTAGCAGGGAGGAAAAACAGGCCCTGGAAGCATTAGCCAAAGATCAGTCTATTGTTATAAAATCGGCTATATTAAGGGGTACTTGACAGACAAAATGTATGTAGCCATGTCAGTTAATCATTCAGTACTTTCTGTTATAAATATATGGTTCTAGAAATACATAAAAGTCTCACAAATCCTTCAGGACGGCCAACCATTTTGGGTATGGGATGGATCACTGAGCCCCTTTCACTTTTTGTGGATCAACATTTACAACCATTGGCGTGTAGTTTACGCTCGTATTTAAAGGATTCCACAGAAGTAATAGATGTAATGGAAAATCTGGACATGGAGGGTGATGTGTTTTTTGTCACCTTATATGTGGAGTCCCTTTGTACGGTGATACCACACTTAGAAGGATTAGAGGCCATGAGATTTTTCCTTGAACAAAGGACAGAAGAGACTAAGGTGGGGGTTCCAACAGACTACTTAATCTTGTTGGCTGAACAGGTTCTTACAAAAAACTTGTTCGTGTTTAGTGAAGAAACATTTTTGCAGGTACAAGGTGCTGTGATGGGTGCCATGATGGCACCCAGTTTTGTGAATCTCTACATGGGCAAATGGAGATGAATCATCTGTAGAGCGCCACCACAAATCCTTTCTATTCTTGTTTGGATTTGTGGTGATGCTTTATAGATGATATATTGATAATCTGGAGGGACACAGTCACAGAATTTGAACAACTTAAACATTGGCTGGAAAGTACCCGCACATGTTAGAGGTTCAAGCACACCATACACCCTAAAGAGGTGGTGTTCTTTTTTTTTATCATGTAAAATGTTATTGAGTTTTCAATTTTGACAAACTGCTTGTAAGATACAGACTATCACACCTGCTAGTTATTTCCATCATAGGCATACAAGAGTAATAACACCTTATAAGATATCCAATTGTGAAGAGCAAGGCTTGCTATAGAAATAATCTAATTCTGACCACTTAAGAAACTCAGCTAGCCTCCAAAGAGGCATTCCTTATGCACTCACTACTTTTATCAGACTTTATGCAACCACATAAATTTGTTAGGGTAAACCTCAAAAAAGCAGATCCATACAGGCCAGTCGGCATAGCTATATGTTAGAGAAAATCTCTCAGGTTCTCTTGGATAGTGTATGTCAGGTAACCTGTTGTACTAGTATTTAAATTGCCAGAGGACCAGAGAAGAAATGGTGAAAGTAGAAAACATAGACAAGGGTGGTGGAGAACAAATTGGAAGCTAAGAGGGAGAGACGTCATCTTTACTATTTCAAGCTCGGGTCAAGACAGTGGGGGGGTTCTGCAATGGGGGAGGTGCCACCATGCAAATGTGAGAGAGCAGGTAGTCTTCTCATTTCAGGTAGTAGTAAGCAAGTTTACCTTTGGCTACTGCTGTAAGTCGCTCAAAAACGACCAATCTGGCCATAGCTGCCCACCACTGTGAAAGTGTGGGGGGGGGTTGGACTGCCTTCATTTCACCAGGATAGCCTTTTTGCTTCCATAATTGCCACAAGGACCCACGCCTTGCTAGGGAGGAGGGGAGGGAGTGGGCTTAAGGTGAGGGTTAGGTCACAGCCATGCACATGCAGCATCATGGCTGCATAACACACAGTTAGTGCTGAGTCTGTGCCAGGCCTCGGCCAGTTTGCAAACGTGTGAGAGGGCCTCCGGCACCATGCAATTCTGCTTAAAGTTGGACCAGCATAACATTCTGTGGTGATTTGCATATGCAGCCCATGATGCTTTGCATTGTGGGGGCATGTGTGATTTTGTATTTTCTTGAAACTTGGCTTCCCAGCCAAATGCCCTTTGGGGTAACCCTTGCCTCAGTGTTACGCACACAGGTTCTTTGTCTTTTAGCGTGGAGGTGTCCCCCAACATGAGAAGATAGTGCTGAAGGGATATTGGTTTGTCTACTACAGTGGAGCAGTCATTCAGAAGTGGGGCCCAAAAAGTACGTATGGTTGGGCATGTCCATAAGATGAGGAGTAAGTGGGCAGGGGAGAAGTGACATCTCCAGCAGCTATCTTGTGGTATTATCTTAAGACTGTGAAGAACCGTGGGGGTTCTGTACCATCTAAGGAGGATTTTAAGTTGGATTAACTGGCTCTTTGAGTCCTCATATGCTGTATGAGCCATTCTGAGGCACTCCGATCATTGCTGTTGGGATAGGAGGTGGGGGAGGTCTCGTTCCCATGTGGATCTACTAGATACAGTGGCATCTGGCTGGGCATCACTGAGTGTTTTGTAGAGGGTGCCTACAAGGCCCCTACCTTTTTTGGGTTGATGGAGGTTTCCTAGGCAGCTCCAAGTGGGCCGGGTTGGCCAAGTATTAAGGAGAGGTGTTAAAGCACTCATTTACTGAAGAAATTTCCAAAAATCTTGTGAGGACAGCCCATATTTATCCCTGATCTGCTCAAAGGACATTAATGTTTGGGTGTTCGGGAGGAGAAGATCACCTACCATTCGGATATGCCTGGTGGCCCATGTGGTCCAATTAAGCTGTTTGTGGTCCACCTTGATAAGAGGATTGTGCCACATCAGAGCATAACATAGAGGAGGGAGGTAATCTGCACTTAGGACCCCAGTTATTGCCATCATCTGGCACCAGGATCTACATGTTTCTGTCATGAGAGGGGTAAGTTGAAGTCCAGAGGTTTTCCTGCTAGATAGCAGGGAGAAGAGAGGGACATCCACCAACAGTGCAGCTTCTAACATTACCCACTGGGGAGGAAGAGGGGTAGAACGGGGGACAAACCAGGCTACTGCTTGTGCCATTCTGAAGGCAAGCTGATAGCCCATGAACCAGGGGAGGCTGAGTCCTCCTCTAGTCTAGTGGGCTGGCAATTTCATTCGCCCCATCTAGGAGCTCCACCCTCCCATAGAAAAAGTGCAACTAGCCTGTCTGGGGCCTGAAATGGCTTTTAAGAGAGAGGGGGATTGGGAGGTTATTAAGCAGATATGAGACCCTGGAGAAAACAAACATTCTTACAGCTTCTACCTTTCCTTTCAAGGTCAGGTGCAGCTTTCTCCATCGTTGGATATCGGCTGTAAGGGATGTGAGGAGAGGGGAGAAATGATCAACTTCAAGATCTTTCCAAGCTGTCGTAATAGTGATGCCCAAATATGGGAAGCCTTGCGGGGCCCAGGCAGTATCGATGCCAGTGAGACAGTGCCTACTACATTGCCTATTTGGGGGAAGAGCATGGTTTTCCTTTGGTTCACTGTTAGCCCTGGCAGTGAGGTGAATTCTTGTAGGATTGACAAGATAGTAGGGAGGGAAGACTATGGATTGGAGAGAGTAAGCAGCATATCATCTGCATACGCGTTAACTAAGTAGGATATATCTCCCACTGGAACACCGGTGATACTTGGGGTATGGGTGAACTTTCTGATCAATGGATCCAAAGCCATAAGGAAGAGGAGGGTGGAAAGAGAACAACCCTGCCTAGTGCCTCTGTGCAAGGAGAAGGGGAGGAAATATCCCTAATAGTAAGAATCCCGGCTGTGGGTAAGTTATACTGGGTGGACACCCAGGAACAAAAGTAGGGCCCAAATCCATACAGTCATATAACTTGAAGGAGGTAGGCCCATTCCAGGGAGTCGAATGCTTTAGCAAAGTCGACTGCCAAGGCAGCCATTGAGGTTTCAGATTGTAGCGCTAACCATTTGAGGTTTAGAATGAGACATAAGCGATCAGCACTCGACTTCCCTTTTGAGAACCCTGTTTGCAATGGGTGAAACAAGTTTGAGAGGACTAGGGACAATCTGGTTGCCAGGACTTTGGCCAGTGTCTTGGTGTGATATGGGCCTGTAATTTGCACACATCAAGCTATCTGAGAACTTTTTAGGGATTAGTGTGACAAGGACTTCACGCATAGTGGGGGGAGTGTACCATCTCTCTGTGCTTCCTGGAGAGCACGCATAAGAGGAGTGGTAATCTCATCTTGTAGTAGTTGGTATAACTCAACTGACATCCCGTCTGGACCCGGGGCCTTTCCTTTAGTCATTTGGGACAGGGCTAAACAAAGTTTGTCTTGAGTGATTGGGATATCTAGGGAATGGGCTTGCTTTTCTGGGAGCCAAGGGAGTTACACCCCTTGAGAATTAGCTTGCAGCCAACAGGCGAGCTAGTCATCTGACAGAACGTTCTGGGACTGGTAGAGTTCTTGATAGAAATTTTTCATAACCTTATTGATGGTCTTGGGTGCTGTTGCTACCTTATCCAGTTTATTTTTGAGGGCAAGAATTCTGGAAGAGGCTTTCTGCTTCCACAGAAAATATGCTAACAGTTTCCCTCCCTTGTCCCCTCCCTCCCAGGACCTATGTTTAGCCTGAGTCAATGGCCACTCCGCTGTTCTGTTCAACAACATGTTAATTCTATATTTAAAGCCTGTGATGTCAGCCAGAAGAGGAGAGTTAAGTGGGTTAGGGGTAGATAGCTTAAACTGCTTTTCCAGACGGGTAAGCTCATTCTGCAGCTTTTTTATTTGTCTCACCCTTTCCTTAATTTTGGCCACTGAGAGGGAGATAATTCTCCCTCTGAGAACTGCCTTGAAAGCTTCCCAGACTGTGGTCACTCAAGTTTCCCCCGGTGTGTTGATAGAGAAATAAGAGAGGGCCTCCTTCTTTAGGTAGTCTCGAAATGATGCGTCCTGCAGCAGTAGCAGATTGCATCTCCACCTTGTGGAGGGCGAGCTTTGCCCCGGAGGAAGGAATGTGATCATTACAGGGGCATGGTCTGATATAAGTATGCTACCGATGGTTGAGGATCCTACCCCAGGCATAGCTGTATAATTAGCCAGCCACAAATCGAGTCTACTATGAGTCCCATGGATGCTGGAGAAGAAGGTATGGTCCCGTTCATTTGGAAGAGTGAATCTCCAAAGGTCCCCTAACCCCCATTCCGACATCAAAGTGTTTAATGTTTCTAAGACCTTCGGATGGGATTGAGGTGTAGGGATGGATTTATCCAGGAAGATATCCAGCACCAAGTTATGGTCCCCTCTAAGCAAAATTGGGATATTGAGTTCTTAAATGGAGAGCTCAGTAAAGGCCTGGCTCAGATCCAAATAGACCTCTCCTGCATCAGTGTTATAGCCACAGACATTGGCTATTATGACATTGCCCCCAGAGTATGATAGTTTAGCCACTATCCATCTCCCTTGCGAATCCTGACGTTGAGCCTCAACTGTCCAGGGTCCTGACCTACATAGCAGTATGGCTGCACCCCTGGATTTTGTGGAAGCACAACTAGCCAACACTGTCCTCACCCAGAGCTTTTTTAACCACTATACCGTATGGCTGGTGAGGTGTGTCTTCTGGAGTAGGGCTGTCTGCACCAAAGGAGTTCAGAGACTCCAAGACTCTGGTATGTTTTGCTGGGTGATTCAGCCCCCGCACATTCTAGAAGACACATTCCCAGCTGCGTGGCACAGCAGGAGTCGAAACCATTGCTGTCCACCACTGGGCACTTAGTAGAGAGGAAGGTACTCACCCAGTCAGCAGTAGTAGAAGAGGTGGAAAGAAAGGAGGAGAAAGAGTATCCGGCTAGAAGCTTGTACCAGAATGTAGGCAGTAGGTAACCTCAGAGGATAGGTGCTGAGAAAGAGGAAAGACGACAGTGGCAAATGTTCTTGTCTTTAGCTGAGAAAAAGCCTGGACAAACCAGAGAAAACACTCAAGTTATGTATCTTCAGGCACTGTAACCTTAACAATAAGTAGTCATGCAATAAGAAATACAGTATAAGTCTCTAAGCAAAACAACAATAACTCAGTTATTGGTGCTGGGTTGTATGTGTGAGAAGGGACAAAGGAGTCCTTAGGCCACACTGCTTCAGACACCAAAAAATGTGAGGAGAAAAGGTCACACCAAACATGTGTGATCTGTCCCAGTCCAACTCCGTAGACCTGGACATGAGGCTTACTCCAAAGAGTCAGGATATTGTGACCATGACCACCCTAAACCAGTGGGGGGCACAGCCAGCCAGCAGGAAGCAGGCTGGGATCACCTGCATTGGGAAGGGGGAAGGGGGGTCTGTCAACCACTCATACATATACAAACATGAGCAGCAGAGATGAGCAGTAACTTATCAGGGATTTAGGAAATTGATAGGGGGTAGCCAGCTATAGCCTGCAGAGCATAGTGCCCTTCAAAGGGGCTCAATCAACAACGTAGCGGTGCCATGGTCACTTCTGGTCATGGGCACCTGTTAGATATGGGAGCTCTTTTCTTAGGTTTTAGCTACATGGTTGTGGCACCCAGCTGGTGGGTGAAAATATGTACATAGCTGACCTTTGCAGCGGAGGGAAACGGGGTGGGGGGGACACTACTTATGGTGGGGGGGATTACTGGGTGGGTCATAGAGATGCACTCATCTACCTGGGAGGATGTCTAGTGATCTGCAAACAATGGGAAAATAAGGCAGAAGAGTGATATGAATGCCTATAATTCACAGTCAGTACTCCGTCCAGGCCAGAGTACAGAGCTGGGGGGGGCCCGCTTTCCCTTCCCGTCGGCCTAAAGGAGGCCTGAGTTATCAGAGTGTTAACAATAGTATATATGTTAACCAGCTTATTTATCATGCTCCTTCAGGTCTTCCCCATTTTTATGTAAGGGCTTCCTCAAAAGTTTTCAGTCCAGGTTTCAGTAGTCCAGCATTTGTAGCGGTGTCGCCTTCACTCTCTTCCATTGCCATTGCCCAGTCTAAGGGAACCGGGTCATCCACGGGAAAAGCAGTTGAATCCTCAGCACAATCCAGCTGTGTTTCCTGTTCCAGCACCATCAGGTCAGCCTTGAGAAGCTTAGCAGGCAGAGACGCAGTAAAATTTTCCTGCACTGAGGAGTGAGAGCTTCTGGAGCGCTGACGCTGCCTCACTGAGAGGGGGAGTCAGTTGGGTCCACCAGTTTGGGCTTTTGACTGGCATAAGTTGCATCCAGAGTTGAGTGAAGTACAGTGGGGGCCGAAGGTTGCTTAGCCCCTGCAAGAGATGGAGACCAGAGCTGTCTATGCATGGGGGAGACTTTATTGAATGGGCCAGTCCTGCTACGGTTGTTGTGCACTGGGGCAGCGTTTCCTTCCCTGATAGTTCCTTATTCTATTCAGCCCCGTGGCTCCCAGAGGCATCCGGGAAATGTAGTTCCTGTCAACAGATTAGGCCAGTGACCCTGAATCCACACCTCAGCATCTCGAGGAGATTCTGCAAGGAAGGATTGGCCGTTTTTGGACTGGTACAGTGCAGAGAGGCCCTCGAAGCGATACTGGATTGAGTTTGCATTTAGGATCTTCTTCAGAGGGTTATAGGCTTTAAGTTTGGCCACAACCTCCTGTTTAAAGTCCCTGTAAAAAGAGATGGTGTTTCCTCTCCAAGTTATCTCCCCCAAGTCCCTCGTAGCCCTAAGTAGCCGTTCTTTGACTGAGAGGAGTAACAGATAAGCGATTATAGTCCGAGGGCCTTTGGTGTTATTTGGGTTATCAGAGACTTGATAAGCACATTAAACCCCCACTGGCTCTTTCCAATGTTCCCCTAATAGCTAGGGAATCCATTCATTTAGGAATTTCTCCATGTTTAGGCCCTCCATCCCCTCTGGCTCACCGAGGATCCGAATGTTGTTTCTCCTGGTTCGGTTTTCTTGATCCTCTGCTCTATGTCATAGTTGGGCCAGCTTATCTTCATGCTCCCTAAGTTTATGCAGCACATTTAAATGTTGGTCTTCCAGCTCCTCTGCTTGCTGTTCAAGAACATTATGCTGATCCTCAAGTCTGCGAACATCCTCAACGTTGCCTGCTAGGGAGGCACCAATCGTGTCTACTCTGGATAGCAATGCTTCAAGCATTTTGGTAATATTTGCAAGTGCCTCCCCCATCTGCACTTGGTCCAGAGATCCGAGGGGCACCCGGGCTGCGGCTCCCTCCTTACTACTGCTTAGAGGATCCATCTCATAGGAAGAACCAGAGATGTGCAGATAGGCAGTGTAGTAAGGAATTGCTGTCGAGGGCTGCTTAGGTTCCACTTGGCCACTGTCTGCTCTCAATCGCAGCCTGGTAGTGAGTGAGGGAGAGGGGGGGAGAAAAGACACAGATACTCTGACCAGGAAAAGTACTACATGGCTTGGAGACCACGATCGGGCCTGTGCAGCCTAACTAGAGAGAGCAGGACAGATATCTGCGCGGTACATCGAGTGCAACAAGAGCGTGGCTATCCCTGAGAACATTCCCAACACGATGACAGGGGTGGGGAAGGATAAGGTCAAGCAGGAAAATGAGCCTTCAGTCCAGCATTGTGAAAGATTAGTGTGCAATTCCTGGCCGGGCTGGGGCACAGCGAGAGATTCAAGCTGCCATCTTCTCCGGGTCCAAGCCACGCCCCCCCAAGAGGTGGTATTCTTGGAACTCAAAATATACAAAAAAACAGATGGCAATCTGGTCACTACCCTCTACCAGAAGCCAACGGATAGAAATAGTCTCCTTAGATATAAAAGTTGTCACCCTAATCATGTTAAATTTAATATACCTAAGGGACAACTCATACGAACATTGACGAATTGTACAAAAGTGGAGGAGTACAAAGTGAAAAGAAATCAGCAAGTTAGAAGGTTCTGGAAAAGGGTGTACAGCACACATAGCATAGCCACAGCTATAAACACAGTGTATAATATGGATAGATCTGTTACATTAGAGGACAGGATGAAACAAGAGCCTAGTAGAAATGCATGTCCCTTTGTCAACACTTACTCCAGGGGGTGGAACAAGTGCACCAGATCATAGCAGACAATTGGTCCCTTCTTGAATTAGAACCTAAACTACATACTGTCTTCATAGAAGGATCTAAGGTTGTATTCAGGAGATGTACAACTATCAAGGATAAGGTAGGATGGAGCTATCTATCTAAAACAAAACCTTCCACTCCCAAGAGTGGCACCACCCTGTTACCCCCACCAGTAGGTAATTTTAAATGTGTTAAATGTACCTATTGTCAGTACATGAAAACACGTAAGGTGATTACACACCCCCTTAAAAATACTCCAATATATATTGGGGATTTTATTAACTGTAGTAGTGAGGCTATAGTATATTTACTTAATTACAGTTGTGAGGCCTTTTATGTAGGATGTACTACACGCCAGTTCAAAGTAAGGATAAGAGAACATATTAGGGCCTTGGGGAGAGGTGACACTACATATGCTATAGTTAAGCATGTACAAAGCACACCAGGAGTTTTACATGATATTAAATTTGTTGGTTTAGAACAAATCAGGGGGAATTGGGGGGGCATTAAGAAACCAATAGGGATGAGAGAAAGCAACTGGATTTATGAGCTTGCAGCAAGGGATGTGGGGGGGGTACTTAATGACAGCATTGATCTGGCAGCATTTTTCAGTAAGTGTTGATGTTGAAAATAAGAAAATAAAAAAGTGAATGTTTTGGTGCTGTTAATGTGAGATTGTATACATTTGAAAAAAACATTTGGACACTGGCTGTTCGTTATTAGTTTAAATACAAATTTAAAAGACAGTGCCTGAATTGCAGCACCATTGTGGAGGAGTTAGTGTAAAAGAAATGTATTGCATTTATGATATAGTGCATTAAATAGAAAAGTATTCCATGGGTAACCCCCCCCCCCCATTTATATAAACATTAATGTGTACAGAGTACTCCCCACAATGGGTGCTAGAAATTCAAGTAAGCCATTCAGGCTTTTTAAAAGATATGTGATTAAGTATGCAATCGATTGGAAGGTTTGAAACTGCACTTGAAGTTAATTAAAGTAAGAATTTTATTGGTGGATGGTTGCTTTGAGCCCACCCATAAGTGTAATATAAGAGACATTTTAACAAATGTGTTTAAATCACTTTGAGGAAGCCTGGCAGATGACCAGGGGAAATGCTACTGTTTTTATATGCAAATGGGCCACCGCACAGTTTGTTATTTTCACAAACAATAAAAACATATGACTTGTAACTAAGTTCGGAGTCTGTTGCAGTTCTGTGATAATGGGTGCTCATTCTTTCTCCATTGGACTGATTTTGTTAATGTTAGCACCATTACAAGAAACCTGATGCTTCATCTTCTTTTTGTTTCTGTGTTGGAGTCCTCCAGGTGGTTGGTCCTGGGAGACTTCAATGCCTGGGTTGATCACGAACTCTCGCAGTTTGGTCAAGACTTCCTCTAACTGATGATCTCGTTGGGCTTCACACAGGTTGTTACCTCTGCCACCCGTAATTGTGGTCACTCTCTGGACCTGGTGTTCCTCCTATGGATGGGGATCTCTGATTTGGTGGTGGAACCAGTCGGTTGGTCTGATCATCACATTATAGGGTATAGTTTCGCAGCTCCCCCAATAGACCTGACCCTGTGGAGATGGTTCGGTTCTGCCCATTAAGGGGTGTGTCCTCAACTGGTCTAATGGTGGTACTGGACATGTCGTGTAGGCTGACAGGATGCATGGAGCCAGGTGACCTTCTGCTGCATTATAATAGTGCGGTATCGGGGGCTCTGGACGTCATTGCTCCTGTTTGAGTTCGTCCACTCACTCTTCATCCTCAGACCCCTTGGTCTGATGGGACCTTGAAGGAATTGAGGCAAGTAGGGTGAAGGCTGGAGCGTCGCTGGTGGAAATCTGGCCTGGAGGTTGACAAACTTAGATTGATGACCCATTATAGGGATTATCAATCGGCTCTCTCCAGTAAGAAGGCAGAGTTTCTGTCCAGGGAGATTGCCACCACAAGGAACCGACTGGCTCGCTCTTCCAAACTGTCGACAGGTTGTGCAATCCAACCTGCCTTCAGAATCGGAGAGCTTTTTCACAGCTTAAGTTTGAGGAGTTCGCTCAATTCTTTGCAAATAAGGTTGCCACCATCAGGTCAGAGATCAGCTCAGTATGCTCCAATGAGCAGTGCGGTGGTTGGTGGGAAGTCGCTAGCACCCACTTTGTCTGGTCTGACTTTGACCCGCTGGCAATCACTGATATTGTGAAGTTTGTCCAGGGTATGCAACCAACTTGCTGTAGGTTGGATCCTGGTCCAACCCACCTCCTGGTGGAGTGTGTGGAAGTCATTGGACCAGTCCTTGTGGAGATAGTCTGGAGTTCGTTGGAGAAGGGGTGTTCCCTGACCCCTTGAAAGAGGCGGTCGTGACTCCCCTTTTGAAGAAATCTTTCCTTGACCCAGATTGTCTCATAAACTACAGACCTGTCTCTAACCTGCCCTTTGTGAGTAAGGTTATTGAGAAGGTAGTCATGTTGCAGCTCGAGGACCATCTTACCACCCATGAAGTCTATGATCCTCTCCAGTCTGGATTCAGGAAGAGGTATAGTACCAAGACAGTGCTTGTTCAGGTACTCAATGATCTTCTGATGGCAAGAGATTGGAAGAGTTGTTCAATCTTGGTTCTCCTTGATCTCCCCACAGCATTTGACACTGTGGACCATGGGGTATTGCTGGAGCACCTGTGGTTGATCTGTGGACTATCTGGTATGGTCCTTAGATGGTTCCATTCTTTTCTAATGGGAAGGACAGAGAGAGAGGGATTTGTTCCTCTGCCCCTTTCCCCCTGACCTGTGGGGTGCAGCAGGGCTCTGTATTATCTCCCATGTTGTTCGCAGTGTATATGTTGCCATTGGGAGACATTATAAGGTAGTATAGGCTGAGCTATGCAGATGACACTCAGCTATACATCTCTTTTGTGCCTGAACAGGATGATGCTGTCTTGGTCTTTAACAACTGCCTTGCCAAGATTCAGGACTGGATGAGTGCAAGCTGGTTAAGGTTGAACCTGGATAAGGCTGAGGTGTTGGTTATGGACCCTGGTCATCGGGTAGAGAGGTCCTTGGCTGCTCATCCCTCTGGGCTTGTTCTGGGGGGCAAGCAACTGAGGTCCTCTGAACAGGTGTGGAATCTAGGCATTATTTTTGATGTTGAGCTGTTGCCTAAATCACCGGTATCAGCTGTCATCAAGTCCTCATTTTGCCATATGAGGAATATTGCTCAGATGAAACACCTCATTCTGCCTGATGACCTTCCTATCCTGGTACATACCTTTGTGACCTCCCACCTCAACTACTGCAATGCTCTCTACCTAGGGCTTCCAGGGGTGGACATCCGCCACCTGCAGCTGGTGTAGAATGCGGCAGCCAGGCTATTGGTGGGCTTACCTCGATCTAGCCATGTCACGCCTGTGCTCTGTGAACTGCATTGGCTGCCAATGAGATGGAGGATCACCTTTAAGGTTGATTTTCTGACCTATAGGCTCCTACATGGACAGGGGCCACGTTATTTGCAAAACCTCCTGCATCCCTACCGCCCCCTCCACCCACTCTGTTCCACTGACAAGGGATTGCTAGAGGTTCCTGTGGTCCATTTAAAGACATCTGGGTGAGATCGTTAGCATTTATGGCCCTGACCTTGTGGAACTCTCTACCTCATCAGATTAGAGAGTGCCTGTCCATTGAAGCCTTCAAGGCTGCCCTAAAAACTTATTTATTTGACTCAGCCTTCTCAGATGCTTTTTAATTGGAAAGTTGTCGATTTTAATCTGATTTCTGTTTTTATCATTTATTTTTGTCTTTTTTATTCTTGTGTACAAGCGCTTTGATATTTTGAAAAGTGCTTTTTATAAATAAAAATGACTTTGACTTTGACTTTAACAACCCAGTCCTGGTGGCTGAGAACTCCCCTGATGTCTGTCTCCATACTCACCTCATGTAGTACCCGTTTTTGCCTCCAGTACCCTTATTAGCAGAAAGTAGGTGGAATTCCATTAGGCTGAGACATCCTAACTAATCATGTGCTGTGGAAATTGAAAGCACTTTTGCAGTTGGCATAGTAGGTTCATGGCCTTAATGGAATAGTGAAAATGCCCACAAATGCTTATTGCTGCTTTCACCATTTGATCCACCTCTGTTGTCTTGCCAAAGGAGTTTGTCATCACCGGATTTAAACTGTGTGCAAAAGAACAGATCCCTTCAAAGTCTTCATCCCACAAGGCCTTGACCGTATTTGAAGCAGGCATGACATGCACAATTCAATGGGTCACATCTGACCCACTGAAAAACTGCAGCAGTTTAAGAAAAAAATCCATGCGCACGGCTGTGTTCATGCGGATCACAGCCTCACACAAACAAAAAAAACTGTGTGCACACAGCCTACTTTCGCACAGTGAGCTGCAGAATGGAGGAGTTAGCCAACACCTTCCTGAGTCATGCAAGGAGCTGAGCCCAGAACCAGATAATGAACAGGAAAAAATCAGCGAGTTAAGCCTGGCCCACTGAAAGAACCTGCAGCAGTTTTAAAACACCACAAAATGCATTCATAATTTCCACCTGCCCCCCCCCCCAAGTTTCCTCCATCATTCCCTACTAAATGAAGCATCAACAATGCTTAATTCATGCTTCAAATTGCTGTCATTTGTACTTTAATACTGTATCTAGCAGTGTCTTGTTTATGTTCCAGTTGTCTTCCTATTTGCACTTATATTACTTGTTGCTCTTCAGATGATCTGCCTGGCTCATCTTGTTGATTTTCTTGCTCCTTAATTCTTTAACTTACATTTCTGATTTGTGTAACTGACTGTTGTAACTTACTGCTGTACTCTCATTTCCTCATCACCCAGGACACATCTGGAAACATGCTATTTTTGCTCAGTATGTCTTTCTTGGTAGGTCTTTAGAAACAACTAAATAAATAAAAACAGCCATAGCATGCAGAATGCAACCTCATGAAAATGAACACATGCACATGCAAGACATTCATAGTGGGATGTGGGGGTGGGTCAACCAATACCCTATGTAGTCATATAAGGAACTAAGCCCAGAACCAGATGACACCAAAAAAAATAAAGAAAAAAAACCTCACAAAAATAAAAAAAAAAGCTTCACAAAAAAAAAAGATCACACTGGAGAAGGAGTAGTATGAAAGTGAAGACAGTGCATGTGGGGCAGTCAGCAAACAATCCTCCCTATCTGAGCACAAAATAAGTCCACCAGCTATTGTAGTCAGAAACTTCAAGTCTGACTTTCCTGATAAAAAAACTTGTGAGCAAAAAAGAAAGGTGCTTCTGTAAAGAAAAAAAAGGGTTCTGGGTGGTCTGGGCACCATCATTAGGGCGCCGGCACGCAGAGCGCCAGTATCAGGGTGCCGGCATTCACAGCACAGCATCACAAGGCCACTGGGGACATAATGGGCTGACAAACTCAGAGTGGCAGGGCAGTGCCAAACACAACACACCCGCAGCCATGCCCACCGTATGGCAGTGGGGTGGTGACAGACACAGCACCTCCAAGGTGCACCATGGGGCCACACACAACAGTAGCAAGGCCCCTCCATTGACACACAGTGCAAGGAACCAGTGTGGCAAGCAGTGGCACTGCCACGGACCTGCACACCAAGGGCCACAGTGCTGCTATACCCACAACCCAACAGTGGTCGACCACCCTGCAGCCATGCACCACAGACACCCATGCACAGGGATCAAGAAAATGGGCAGGGGCAACAGGAGGTGCAGAAGGGAGGGGCGTGCACCCTGCCGATGGGCACCTGCAGCAGAGACACAGGGATGGATGAACACACTGGGAGGGTGTACACAGGAAACACGTGAGACACCACTTCACCATTGCATGATGCCACAGAAGGGCCATGGAGGGCATGGCAGTGCAGCCAAGGGCCTGGGAATACTGGAGGGGAGGGTCACACCACAGGACAGTGCCGCACCATGGAGGGAATGGCCAATGGGATTAGGGCTGCACACCACCAGGTACACCATGGGATAGCCATCCCAACAGTCTGAAGCAAGATGTGGTACTGCAGCCACCAGTACAGACATGCCTATGTGTGGCACATGAGGGCAGCCACAATGCCACATGTGGCGGTCGGCGCCCGTGCACCGGGCGGAGGTGGCAAGAACACCTGTACATGATAGTCCTACCACAACCCCAGATGCCAGCAGCAGCCCAACAGAGCCCACAGCCCCAGCCCCATGCCCACCCCAGCCACCTTGTCACAGTGCACCATGGCCACCCATAGCAGTACAGGCCACCGACACACACCACCACACCCGCATGCACACAGCCACACCCACACATGCACATGCACATGACACTGGAGGTAGAAATGCTGTTCACACTCATTTACTGTGCACTACAGGATGTGTTAGATGTCATGTCTGCTTGCGCTGTGGGACACCCATGGTGCAGACCTGCAGGCATGCACATGCAGTGGGCTGGCACCTGTGATTACACCTGCTGCTGGAAGTGCATGGCAATGCCCTTCAGATAGTTCTGGATGCTGTGCTCCCTGTACTGCACCACCAGATCCATAATACGCTGGACCCTGTCCTGGAGCCTTCTGTGGGCTGGTGCAGTGGGCTCCCCTGCCATGTATTGCTGCACCTTGATTAGTCCAGATGGAGGGATGCACAGTTCCCAACAGGGAGTTGAAACCCCTGTGACAGCCCTCCACCACATTGATGGTCCATGGCAGTTCAGACCATGAGGCAGTGTAACAGTTCCATGCATCAATGGGAAAGGTAGCCTTGTGCCTGTGGCCACTGTGGATGGGCCACCCAAATCAACAATCCTGAAAGTATTCCAGGGAAGGCACCAGCATATCCTCCCACTCGGTGAAGAATGGCCACATCCGCAGCTCCGTGAAGGTGGGAACCACATCGTCTGGTGGCATGTATGCCATGGCAGGGAGCAGCCGTATATACATGATGAAGTCGGGGTCTGCTGTGTGATTCTGCAATATCTCCAGCAGCTGCTGCACCTTTCACCACACCACCTGGCACAGGTAGAAGAAAGACACCTGCAGGGTGGTATCGGGGAAGATGGTGTGGAATGCCTTGTGCGCAGCCAACTCATAGTCCACCATGATGGACTCTGGGGACAGGCCAGAGTGCAGCTCTGCCAGCTTTCTGAACACAGCTGTGTAGGCCGCTGTGGTGCACACTGCCATGAGCACAAAGACTGTGGGGGATGACATTACTGTATTCCAGGCCGTGGACTGTGTACAGCTGCCTGAACAGGGATGGGTAGCATCTGAATGTGCCATCAGCGCACCAGTTGGCACAGCACACCATGTATTGTAAGTTCCAGGTGGTGGAGAAGAGTAGGTATCTGTCCAGCCCAGACCCTGAGTCCCATAGGAGGAATGGCTCCCGCTTCTGAGTGAGGCTGTAGGTCTTGGGCACTGTCAGGTCCACGAGCGATGTTGGCAGCTGTGGTGCCATGCTAGCTGCCCTTCTACTGCACCTCACTGACCACCAAAGATTTTCCCAGCATGGCAGCTGCCCCCCAATAGCCTCTGGCAGTGCACTGCAGCATGCAGTCACCACCTGTTGTGGAGTTTCTGGGGTCTGCACCACCCTCCTCCTGATGTTGGCATGCACACTGTGCACAGTGATGTCAGCACTGTCCGGGACATGGTTGTGGGTCCCCAGGGTGGTCACCAGCTCCCCCTGGCTAGTGTGGGCACATGCCTTGCAGCAGCTCCCTCAGTATTTGATACATTTCCAATATACCTTGAGTCCCCATGAGCGCTCCTTCCTGAACAGGAACCTTCGTGTAGCAAAAGTCTGATGCCCCTTGGGCTGTTCACATATTCCAGTGGCATGTCAACTGTTCCACCTTTGACTGTGGCAGCTCAGCAGCGCAGCTGCCTATGTAGTTGAATGGGTGCAGGCCATTGGCTGCCTACAATGCAGTGCACCTGGTTGCCCTGCTACACCTCAGCCAGATTGCCCTGATTGGGCTGTGCACATTGCATGGAGAGGTGCCCCCTGTGAGTCTGTACTGCCCTCTGCCCCCCCCAAATTGTCACCCATCGCTGTCTGTAGCCCCGTGTCCTTCTTGGTGTTGTTGCTCTGGTTGTCCCTCTCTGCTGCTGCCTGCACACCACATGGTGCTGATGCATGCCATGGCTGTTGCCCTGTGCTGTACCTGCCCTGCTGGTGCACTCGGTATCATCTCCTTGCTGCACACCCTCTTGACTGGGTGTGCTTGCATTTCCTTGGCAATGCACATTACACAGCACATCCACATCGGACAGGCTGACCAACCACAGGGGCCAGACACCAGCAATGGCCATACAGGGGCTGGTTGTCAGCCAGCAAGGCCACGGGTGCTGACACACATACCTGACAACGGACGCCGACAGGGAATCACACTGACAGACAGGGAATTCTTTCTTCCTCTACTGCCTGATTTTGTTTCATATCAGCAGTTGCATCTTTGTAAGTACAGCTCTTGAAGGGAAGTCCACTCTCTAAGCTGCACACAGGTATTCATCTCATGATGTGTCACTATCACTGACTTGCTTATACTGCTGAGTTTTGTTTTTATATGAGTCATGATATGTATGCTGGCTTTCAACCTCTGTTAAAAACTCAGACCTGCATTATACCCTTGCACATGGCACACTTTATGGATACCTGGTATTACAAGCACTGCAGCCTGTTGCTCAGGGCTGCTGTGGCAGGTGGACATTGCAGTGTGCCTGTCACAGTGTCCCTGTTCCTGCCCTGTGCCATTCTGCATCCTGGTCCCCCTTCCCACAGGCTGTTCTTGTGCGGTTCCCAGGGTGCAACTATAACTGTGTCTGTTCCCACTGTGCGGGCACCATGGCCTTCTGGTGCCCCATTTGCCGGTCCCATGCTCGATCTCTGGGCACTGGGCATCTTCTTCTCTGGTGTTCTGCTGGTGGGTGTGCACTTGTGGTCCAGACCACCCGGAACCAAATAAAAGTCACATTGGAGCTGTGTGGAACTAAAAGTAGTGGTAGAGGGGTGTCGGTATACATATATACATATATATATGCACACACATGCATATACAACACACACACACACACACACACACACACTCTTACACTCAAATCTCACCCACCGAGCAGTGCTTCCTGAATAGTGGCCAAACAGTGGACTATTGAGGAGGTCTAGCAGAATATTTGGGAAGCCTATTATTCACAGTATTTGGGAAAAATATTCAGTCCATGCACAGCCTTAGTAACAGCGTTCACTACATTTTGAATTAACAAAACAGCAGAACTTAAAATTTGTAACTTGTCAGCTGTTATGGCTGTATCTTCAGATGGGCAGACTCCCCTAGAGCCATTACTAGAATCAAACCAAAAATCCTGAGTCCTGAATGAAGCAACACAAACCATCTGGATATTCCTATTAACATGGAAGCTAAACTGAGCTTTTTACTTATATTTCTGATCAGTCCTATCCATTAGAGGGCAGTGGGAACTGATGTTACTACTCCTCCATATAATGGAGTTTTCTTACTACAGTACCTCAGATCACATTTAGATGTTAGTGCTATGCACAGGCCACTTTTCAGACCTGCAACACAGCATCTCAGCATCTCCTATTTTAAGGTGGAAGCATTCCTTCCTTGTTAGCTTTATGTCTCTCCTTTCAGTAGGGCAAACTCAACAACAGCCTTTCCTTGGATTCAAACCTGGACCCCAAGTCCTGAAGGCAGCAGCTGTAAACATACAACTAATGTGAAATCATCATCATTTAGAAAGGTTATACTGAGCTCTTTACTTTCATTTCTATTAGATTTTCCCCACTAGAAGGTGTTACTGTTATTGTTCCCCAGCAACACTGTAGAACTCTGTTATTGCATCATCTCGTACTATACTTAGGTGGCATTGCTTTTCTCACATACGACAAGCGATACTTTGTAGCCCCTGCAAGAGGAAGGACATGTCGTAGGTATTCTTGGGCACATTCCAATAGCATAAATTAGGGGTGTGCAAAATTACAAATTCTGCCCGCAGACCTCACCTTAAAATTATCACTTTACTTCCAAAATGTTTTTTACAGTATTTAATAAATTAGATCCTGTGATATAATAAATAGACTTCACACCATGAGAAATTTACTAACCAGTTCATGTAATATTTCATAATCAGTTTTGATTAACATTTCTGGCTGCTTCTCTATAGAAAATAATTTTCTTTCATGGAACATATTTGGCCTGGCAGGAAAACTAATGGACTTGGAATGGACAATCTTTGTAACATGCTTTATGTTACTTTGTTTTCAATAAAGTTGAAGCCCAGATGTGACTGATAATGGATATTATGTGTTGTTGGCTCCAGCTATGCCATTTAATAAGTTTGGTCACCACATAAGAGGCATAATAACATATATTAAGATAAGGCCTGGAATAAAAATCTTAGAAAAAGATGAAGTTACCACTAATTTCTTCATAATTCTTCTTCAATGGAATAAGATTTGAATTCTCACAAATGTTTATTTGCCACCAAAATGGTCATTACAGTATAATTCAGATCTATGGTCATTTTTGTCTTCAGATATAGCAGCTGCTATGAGTAAATACTGTACTCCAGTTACATCATTAATTGCTGGGGACTTTACTGCTAGACTTGTGGATTATGACAATATTGATAACTTCAAAGACTGTATTGACACAATCTATGGAACTGGTAGGAATAATATGATGAACATCATAATGATAATTGAAAACTTTTAATAGTATTTATAGTTGAAAATATTTCATTATTTTAAATAAAGGTTTGAAAGGAGATGAGAAAGGTAATGATACAAATTTCAATCCAAATGGACAGAGTACAATAGATTTTCTTCTTTGCAATCCTGAAAATATATCATTATTTGCCAAACTTCATATAGATATGAGTGGAGAAAGTTATTGTGTTCCCACCTATTCAAGAAGGCTTTCTCCTTGTATTCATCTGGATAGCTACTTGTTATTTCTCAATTACTTTCAGTCTAAAAATAATGGGAAATAATCTACCCACTTGGCCTCCTATTGTTTTATACTACCAAGTAATCAAGTAACTTAGTTTACTATTTATGCACTGTCATTTATATTATATATCATAATTACTTCATCTCTTTTTTCTTATATTGTTGATTTTAATTATATGTTATTGTTCAGAGCCTAGAGCCTCCTGGGAAGGGTGCTTAAGAAAAGAGGTTTGCCTGGTTAAGGGCAAACACTATTGTCTCAGTGTTCCAGCAAGTGGTGGTAACTCAGAGGATTGGAGGAGAGAAGAATAAGGTAAGAGGAAGGGGGAAGGGGTGGGGATAGGATGATTCAGTGGTGGGAGGGCCACAAGGGACTTTTTTTTACCAGTAGAGACACATTAAGCTAAAAGCTTGTTTACAGGTGTGACCTGAGAGCACAAGGAAGTTAAGTGACTTGCTCAAGGTCACATAGTATGCAAGTTGGAGCTGTGGGATTCAAACCCAGCTCTCCAGGTTTGCAGCTTAGAGTCTTAAACCACTACAAAATACTGCTTCTCTGCAGTGAGGTAAACATGACCTCACAAAAGGGGAGGGCTTGCACTGGAAGAGCCAGGCAGTCCATTGGCCCAAAAAGAGAGAGAGTGGGGCCAAGGGGTTTAAAAGCTGATGCCTGGCCTTAAAGAGCTCTCTTTTTTCTGCTACTTGGAGCTTTTGCCTCCCACTGACCCTACAAGGGAGTCACTGGTCAATAAGGCATCTGAGGTATGATGGACTGCCGAAGGTGGATGGCAGTAGGCACCAAGAATCCCATAGAGATTTGTGTAAAAAAAATATGGGGGAAATATATATATTCAAGGTACATGAAGAAATGGCTGATCAAGAGACAGCCATGGTGGATAGCTGATGTATGCAAGAGGGGAAGGAAAGAAGTAAGCAAGGGGCGAGGGGGAGACAGGTGAACTCAGAAGGCCGCAGAACTCCAGAAAAGTCAAGATCGGTATTGGTGTACACTGGTACCGGGAGAAGAAATGGAAAAGATCAGAGCAACACCCAGGTGTACACCTGGGGGAGAAGAAAAATGAAGATGTATAAATATGTAGATATATAATTCTGTATATAAAAGTGGATGGGATGTGAAAATGGAATTGATGTAAAATGATAATGAGGATATGTGCATGGGATGTTGGACCATGATGATGATGTTACCTGTAAATCATTACTTTAAAACTAGTAAAATTATTGTCCATCTGAGCACCCACTAAACAGCATGTCTGTGTCTTCATTGGCCAGGGAATCTGAGGACAATTAAACTTTGTTTGCTTACTTACATTAGCACTTGCAATAAGTACAAAGCAGGAAAGTGATGAGTTGACATTGGATCCTTCATCAGTTTTGTTAGACATGAGAAGCAATGCAAGGCTTAAATTGGAAGGAGAAGTTGTTGATAAAATTAATGCAGTTTTGTATTCTAATGGCATTGCTAACACTTTATCAATGATTATGGCAGAAACAGAGCCAGCATCAAGTTACAAATTACTGGAAAAAGTGTTTGAGTTTTTTCACCAAATATTATATGTACCAAAGGGAAATGTTAATAACAGAACAAATTCAAGATTTGATAAAGGTTGTATTAAGTCAGAAGGAAAACTCACAAAACTCATTAGAAGGGCAAAAAAAAAAAATAACCCCATTAAGTGACATTTTTAAAATTTAAATCTAGAAAGAAAGCAGTGTGTACATTTTGTTGAAGGATGTACTATAAAGTGAAACATCAATTGCCTCTTTGGAGGAAAAGAACAAAGCAGTAAATCTTAAAGCAAACAAACAAAAACACATTTTATTCCTAGTTGTGAAGGTCACAAATGCATAACAACCATGTTTATCAATTTATGTTTCAAAAGATATGTGGGTTGTTCAATAAAGAAAATACATTCCAGTCATATTAACTATCACACAATCTATGGTCAACTTATATAGAATTAGCCATAACAAGTAAGCCTTTAATTTTCACTATGGGTGAGGCAGAAGAGAAAATGTGTTATTTTGCCTGAAATAAGACCCCAGGCCTAGAAGGTATGCTACTGAAATTATGTTAACAATAATCTAAGTATATGGATCTCAGTGTTAACCAACATCTTTAATAAATGCCTGCTACACAGGTACATTACAGACTGCTGGGAAAAATACTGTGGTTCCTATCCACAAAAAATATTTATTTATATGCCACAGATTTTAGACCAATAGGTTTATTGGATTCTATAGCAAAGATTTTCTTTTTCAAAAAACTTTATTTGAGAGGCTTTTGAATTGGATAGAAGGGAACAAAAATAATATCAAGCTTGTTTTCATGCAGGCTCTTCTACTATTGATCACATCATCTATGTGTATTATATCACATCTCATGGAAAAATATATAAAACTGAGAAAAATGAAACTTTACTCTCTTTCTGTAGATTTTGCAGTGACTTTTGATTGCCTTAACATATAAATAATATGGCAGAACATGTCTCATTTGGGTTTAGGTCATAAAATTCTAATATCTATTATACAGTTTTATGCAGGTTCTAGTACAGTCAGCAGATATTATAATTTTGGTACTGTAACTTATAACCTTCATTCATTGTTATTAGAGAGGTTATGCAGGGTTTTCATCTGGCATCCTGCCTATTTAATATTTATATTATCAGTTTATTAAATTAAATATTGGAAAAGGAATTTTACTCCCCAAAGATTAAAACTACACTTGATAGGGGGTCAATATCAGTCCTTTCACGGAAGAAAGGATTCTGAAAGAACTCCTAAAACTGAGGGTAGACAAAGCAATGGGGCCTGATGGGATTCACTCCAGAATTCTAAAAGAACTAAGAGGAGAACTAGTAACACCATTGACTACCCTTTTTAACAAATCATGGGAGAATGGTGTGGTACCTGACGACTGGAGGAGGGTGGATGTGATTCCCGTTCACAAAAATGGGAGCAAAACAAAGGCAGGAAACTACAGACCTGCCAGTTTGACCTCTGTGGTAGGGAAAATGATGGAATCACTTCTGAAGGAAAGAATTGTTGATTATCTAGTGGCCAGTGAGGCACAGGACCCAATGCAGCATGGATTCACAGTGGGAAGGTCATGTCAGACAAATCTAATTGATTTCTTTGACTGGGTGACTAAAGCAGTAGACCAGGGAGGGGCTGTGGACATGGCCTACCTAGACTTTAGCAAGGCATTTGACACAGTCTCACAAAAAAGATTAATAAACAAGTTAGCCAGCTTTGGAGTGGGTCCTAAGGTGGTAGCCTGGGTAAAACATTGGTTGGACAACAGGATGCAGAGGGTAATAGTAAATGGAGTCCACAGTGAAGAAAGGGGGGTTACTAGTGGGGTACCACAGGGTTCAGTACTGGGTCTGGTCCTTTTTAATGTCTTTATTAGTGACATTGCAGAGGGACTGGAAGGAAAAGTATGTCTCTTGGCAGATGACACAAAGCTCTCAACAGGGTTGATACACAAGGTGGATTGGAAAGGATGAGAAGGGACTTGGCAAGGTTGGAGGAAGGGTCAAATGTACGGCAGTTTAGATTCAATGCAACGGAGTGCAAAGTAATGCACCTGGGAAACAAAAACCCAGGGGAAGAGTACACAATGGGGGTGAGATACTGGCAACAACAAAAATGAAAAGGGACTTGAGGGTAGTTATATCAGATGACCTAAAGGTGAGCAAGCAATGTGAGAAGGCAGTAAGAAGGGCTGGGAGGATACTGGGATGCATAGGGAGAGGCATCACCAGTAGAAAACAGGAAGTTGTTATCCCTCTGTACAGACAGTCGGTGAGACCCCATCTGGAGTACTGTGTGCAGTTCTGGAGACCCCATCTCCACAAAGACATAGACAGAGTGGAGGCTGCCCAGAGGAGAGCAACCAAAATGATGCAGGGTCTGCACCAGAAGACATACAAAGAGAGACTGAAGGAGCTTAATATGTATATTCTTGAGGAAAGGAGGGGGGAGGGACATGATAGAAACTTTCAAGTACCTCAAGGGAATCAACAAAGTCCAAGAGTGTAGCATCTTTCAGATGAAGAGATATGCAAGAACAAGGGGGTGCAATTTAAAGATGGAGGGGTGACTCAGAGGTAATGTGAGGAAGTATTTTTTCATGGAGAGGGTTGTGAATGCATGGAACAGCCTTCCTGAGGAGGTCGTGGAGTCAGAAACAGTGGGGGAATTTAAGAATGCATGGGACAGACATAAGGCAATTCTAGTGGGGGGTAGGAGGAAGTAGGCTGTTGGTTAACTAGGATCTGCAGCTTATCCATTAGGTAGTGAAAAGGCCAGACTAGGAGGGCCAAGCGGACCTTATCTGCCATCAAATTCTATGTTTCTATGTTTCCTATCTTGCTAATGTTGATGTTATGGTTCATTTTTTTCACTTTCACCTTCAGGTCTACAAAGAAAAATGAATACATTTAGTACCTTATGCAATCTTCACCAGTTACAAATTAACCTTAGTAAAACAAAAATCTTAATTTTTGGTGATAACTGCCCAAAGTGTTTCTTTCTGGGTACTGAAAAAAATTAAGTAGTCAAAGGCTGTAAATATTTTGGTGTAAAATGTCTCACAATGGCAAATGGTCAGAACATGTAATGGACCAGAATCATAAAGCAAAACAAGTAATAAAAGAACTTCTGAATAGAGGTGTGGGAAAAAAAACTTTCACCGGTGGAATTTCTGTGAAAGTCAGAGTTTCGTTTCGGTGAAGGTGTGGAAATTAAATTAGCAATTTTCATGGAAATTCCAACTTAAAACAGTGGAATAAATTTATATATTGCAGTTTATTCTATTAAACTGTGGAGAAAAAAGTCTGCAGAACTGATAACTGAACTGCGGAATAATTACATGCATTGTGGAATAGTTCACTAAACTGCAGAAAAAAATTCCTCAGAACTCTTGTTCCTCAGTTCATGTGTATTATTATACAGTTCAGTCAAAAACTCTGCAGAACAGGGCAAAAGTTTACCAAACACATTTGGAAAAATTCAATCTTGCCAATGGTGAAAGTTCAGAAAATTCAGCGAAATTTCCGAATTTTCGTTGGCATTCTGCAAAAGTGGAATTTACAACTTCTGCCCACCTCTACTTCTGAAATTTAATCACAAATATTCTGGTACTTCTTTATACTCAAAACTCACTCCTGGAAACATGAAAATAGAACTGATCTTACTATATAGCTCAGATGTCTGGGGTACCCAGGATTCAAAAAAGCTAGAACTGCCATAGCTGACTTTTTTAAAGCACTATTAAGAGTACAACTTTGAACCTCAACTGCTATACTGAGATTCATATATACTCACATAAATGCCATATTTATTAAGGGTTATCAATACCATAATGGTCCAGTGGCATGGATAGCTAAGACATTGTGCACCTTATCTCTTGTGATACTGGTGACCCATGTGACAGCCATGTGTTTATTTGACAGACAGGTGAGTGGGCAGTGGAGAGGAACAAGCAGGCCACTAAGCCATTAGGGAGAAAACAACTGCAGCATGAGTCAGAGATCAACTTTAATATTTTTAATGACAGGTATGCCATCATTGCCACACTAGATTGTAGGCTGTCTAACCTTTCCAGACCAGTTTTTTGCTCGTTGGACCTCCAAGAAAGAGGCTTGGAGAGAGATGGGAGATGCCTCTGGATACCTGCTGGGGGGATAGAGTCCTTGGCAGTGGAAGGAGCTCCCAGAAGTCAAGGTCCATCTAGTGGAACCCGTGGGGGTTTATGCAGCCTTATGCTCTGCCGAGCAAAGAGGATGTCTGCGTTTTGCTTCTGTATATCTGCATTGGGACTTGCTGAGTGAAGATACTGTGGATTTTGTATTTACTCTCTGTGCAATAATTCACTTTTGTCCAGTTATACAGATGATAATACGAAACGGAGAGCTGAAGTGTGCTTATAGTTTGAAAATCACGGATACTAAACTTCCTCAAAGAAAGATTATATTGGGGGGGCAGGTTTAGGGCATGAATTCATAAAACAAGATTTAAACTGTAAAAGGAATTTATAACTCAATATTTAAAAGAGTTTTTAAATTTAAAAGAGTTTTTTTTAAGAACCAGGAAGGAGGGTCCCTATTGGACCAATAGTGCACATAATCTAAGGGTTCAAAAGTGCAGGCACTGGTGTTCTGTTAGACAGTCACCACTACAAGTGTCCAGGAGGGAAGGGCGACAGAGTTGACTTGAGCCATGCTTCTAAGACACCAGTTAAAGTATTTTTGGCTTATTTCTGGTGTTTTGAGATACTATCAGGTTAAAACCAGAGTACAGACTTTTAATATAAATTTATCTCGGAAATAATCCTCTTTGGAGAGTTACATTATATTTGGTAATGCCCGTGCAGAAGTGCATTCAGCAGTGTATCTTTCTGATATTACTTGCTGCTAGTGGGAGAAACCACAGAAGTAGTATTTGGAGTTTATGGTTTTTATAGCTTGGAAAACTTGATATAATGAGTAAAGAAGGAAGCACTGTGCACTGTGCACCGTGGGGTAACATTACAGCAACCTGGGGACAAGATTTTAAGAGTTCTGAAAAGTGAGTAAACAATAATAAATGATAGTAGGATCTTATTTCTATAATGAAGTGTCTGTTTATTAATTATAAAAACCTACATAAATAAGCAAATTGTTTTAAATGTTTTGAGGTAGTTTTACTAATTATATTGAATGTACTGTTACCTTATTTTCAGGGTTCACCAGTTGGTGTAAGATGTTATCAGGTGTTTTTATTTCATTTTTAGTGTACAAAGTTTTGTGGATGGAAGAAAATTCATCATTTCCACTATCTGGTACCCTGGCAACCAAACAGATTACCCTTGTATATGTGTAGTTCGATATTTGTAGAACAGGGACAACATTTGAAACATCAAAAAAGAGAACATTTTCACATCGGCTGGAAAGACTGGGGGAAACCTAAGATTTGAGAACCCTTCAACTATGCTGCAACTATATAACTGGCTAATTCTGCAATGAGACTGTTAGATTTGGTTATGTTTTGAATATTGACCAAAACAAACTTTTTAGAACTAGATTCCAGGACTTTTTGAATATAGGACAGCAAGGACTTCTAAAAAGTATTACACGCACCTTATACACTTTAAGCACTTTAGGAGGAACCAAACTAAATTGTATACTTAGAAATCTATGAGAAACAAGACCTCAGACCCAAAAACTGATACTTATCAAGGACAAATACTTGTGGAACATATTGTTATTGCTATGTTAGTATCTGGTAATATCCTGGCAGATAGTTGTGTGCAATCATATGTACACTTATATGTAATTTATAGTAATATACATATTTGACTTTAGTGTCTAGGAATCATTTATATTTAAGATACATTTTGCATATTCTATTTCTCTTTTCTATTACACAGTATATAATATGTCTGTAACCACTAGAAGTGGCAAGACCCTAACAGATGTGTACCATTTATTTAAAAACAAAAAGGGGAGAATGAACATCTCAAGGAAGAGTAGCTCTGGAGATTTGGAAGCTTCAAACTTCCTGTAAATCAAAGAAATCAGAAAAAATATGAAAGGGGAAGAAGAGATCATTCAAATAAGAAAGTGTTAAAGGGAAATACATAGAGATTGTAGTGGAAATAGTGAAGATGGGGAAGGTAAAAAGGGAAAGAATAAGACATCAATACCAACAGTAAAAATAACTGATTTCTTTTTTCTAAATAACATTAGTAATGAGAGAGAGGGAAAGGTTGTAGTGTAAAGGGGGGAAAAAGAAAATAACGATAATAAAAAACATGTGAAACACCACAATCAAGAGTGAAGTTTTTAGATGTATTTCAGGATATAGATGCATTAAATAAAGATATCTCTAATATGAGCTATTCTATAAAAGAAGAATTAAGTGCATCAGAGGAGAAAGTAGAGAGGAGAAGGGAAGGTAACAAGAGCAACCAAATTGAAGAATTAAAAGAAAAGGAAATAAACTATAATGTTAAATCTGGGGAGAATACATAAATAGATAACCAGGTGATTAAGATAGATCTATCAGGAATATTAAATTGTATGGATACCAGTGAACTGGACTGGGAGGATTCAGGGGGAACAATGAGGCAAACCCAGGTTATGAGTTCAGAGGGGATGGAGATGACTGATGTGGAAAGCATAGCAAGAGATGTCCAATTATCATTTGTATATGGCTAACTTATTGATTTATAATGAATTAGTGGAAATCCAAAAAGAAATCTAATTTCTAAAAAGAATAGGTTTGACAAATTGGAAAAGAGCAGAAGAGGTTAGAAAGGGCAAAGAAAACAAATCTCAGAATCATAAGGTAGGAAATGAAACAATAGTATTAGCCGAGGAAGAAAATGATAAAGATCATAGTATATGGTCACCACTGTTGTTAGAGACTGAGGATTCAGAGTTGAAGGAATTAATTATGCTCCCAGAAGAAAGTAAAAGAGAAGATAGTATATATTAAGAACTGAAAATGATCCATGCTATGCTATGGGAGAAAGGAGAAAAACAGGAAAAAAGTATATTAGGAAAAGTGAAAGACAGTGGAGTGAGATATAAAGAACACAGAAAAAAAGAAATAAAACAGTAAGATAGATAAGAAGTGGCAAGAAGATGTTAAAACACTAAAGAAGGACAACCCAGTCTATAAGAGGTGACAGTTACTGGGCAAAGTCAAGGAATCAGTAACATACAGGTTGAAATAAAGGAACAAGATGCCTCCAAAATGGTGATAAAAGGAACAAAACAGAAAAAGAACAAAGGGAGAAAAAAGGCAGGAAAAAAGGACAGGAAGAGTAAGGGGAAGAAGGGAAAAGGAAATAAGTTAATGAAACAGGCAAACCTTTGAGGTAGAGGTTGAACCCCCTGAAGGGAAAGAAGAGATAATCAAAGGAGCAGATGACCAAGTGAAACTTAAGGAAAAGGCTAAAGAGGACGGGGGGGGGGGAGATGGGGATTAAAATAAAGAGTATATTTCAAACCTTTCAGACAAAAAACTAAGGGATCTAACTTAGTTTTGCCGATGTATGGGGTAGGAATCTTACTTCAAGAAAACTTGGAAGATCTGAACAAAATGCTGAAAAACCTGCTGAGCACCCTGCTGACAGGAAACAAACAAATTCTGGATCATACCAGTATGGTAAGACCGATAGAGAATGAGGAACTGGTCTTAATAATTTTGGGCCAGTATTATATTCTGAAGGCAATATGTAAAAAAAGTAAAATGTTAAAAGACAATGTAGCTCAGCTGCTGGCCCGATCAGATGATCAAAAAAATTGGGCATGCAGGTCAAACCTCAGGACTGCTGGGCCAAAAGAGGGACTTGAAGGGCGAGTCAGAGGTCAGGCAATACAGAAATGGCTTGTGGAACAGCTTGGTCTCCTGGACTCTGTGGCCACCTATGAAATCCAACAAGCACACCGGACAGGTCCATCTCCCAAGCCAGGAGTTAGACCTAGACATTATTTGATCAAAAATCTGTGGTATCTGGAGAAGCAGATAATGTTAAAGGTGGCCTGGGTACACGGCCCCATCAGGGTTGAGGGAGGACAGGTGTCCATGTACCAGAACAACTCAAGGGAGCTACAGATCCAATGGCAGAAGTTTGCAGGTATTAAAACAACTCTGCATCAGTTAGGGTAGAATTTTATTTTACTTTACCCTGTGAAGCTGAGAATCACTATCGTGGGGTGCCAACATTTTTCTCCAAGCCCCAAGATGCAGAAAATTATGTGAACTGTGAAACGGCAGCTGGTGAAGGAAGATCCCAAAACAGGGTGACTGTTCCGGCCAAGTGAATGACATATAAAATTGTCATGAAGTTAAAGTTAAAGGCTGCTTGGCCTCGTCATTGGGGCAAGAGACATTTTTTGTAGACTGATTGGTGAGCCGTGGGGGTGTCATGGCTTTACTGTATTGCCTAAAGATGTTTGGTACTGTTAAACTTGATGTATATCTTCTCTGATGTTCCTGTAATCAGGCCGTTAACAGAGAGCTGCAAAAAATCAAAAAAATCTGGTGTCAACGCTATGGTGAAAATTATTGTGTTTTTGCACTTATTTCCAGTAAATTAGTGCGGGGACTTGCCGCAGCCACATGGCAATATAAATTGCTAAGCTGGTTACCTGTGCTATTATGTTTACTTGGGCTAGCCATGTTGCTGCAGAGAGGCTGCTTTGTGGGTGTCTTTCTCAATGACAATCTGTCGGCTTTCTGGCAGCTGCCAACCACTGAAACTAACCAAGGGAAATCACATCAATCAGCTAGCAACTCTGGTGGAATCTTAAACCACACCCATTCTGCATGAAGGTCTAGCAGCAGCCTAGATCCCTGACACAAGAATCCATTTACAACTTCAGATATGGGACTACTGTCATTAGCAACATCACCTGGTCTTCCAGTTTTGGATTACCTCCCGATACACTGTTCTTTTATTGCACATGTACAGAACTATTATAAACTGCCTGCTTTGTGTTTTAAAGGGTACCCTGAGTTCATGACATGCTGTATGGAAACCCCCTGATACAGGGGTGATGTTCAGGGATGGAGTGGGTGACCTGGACAGCTCATGGGAGAAATGTAATTATTAATCTTGTGGGCTGGAAATAAGCAATGAGGAACATTTCCAGGTGCACTAATACCAGCTCACACCTTATAGCTGTGATGCCTCTCTCTAGATGCAATCAAATCCTGTTGCATATATTGGCACTCATTCTGGCTCCTCGATTGTGTGAACACTTTGTGGCTGACAATATGTGCTTACTCAAGGGGCTAAGAAATATGTGGGTGTTTGATGGAGACTGGACTTGCTTTGTGGGACACCTCACTGAGACTGCTCAGGACTGGCTCCATGCAGGAGCACTGGTGGCAATGGATTTTGCCTAACTGTGTGCTTAACCACTCGACCTCAGCAGGGATCATTGGTGCCAGCAAGTCATCCAACCCATGGAATAGGTGAATTGGGGCTTACCCACAAGGGTGCTGATGTAATGGCATACCCTAATATGCAGTAGTATGCTATTTAACCAACTGGGGAAACCTTATATTCAATGACATTAAAGACTCTATGTGATGCCAGTAAATGACATGATGTTTCCATGACAATGCAACAAAAGAATAAGTCATAATATTTTGATAAAATGCTTATTTTACTATGTTCATTTACAGGCGGTTGGGTATAACAGACACTCAACCACACAACTGATGACAAGAATGGGGGCTGCTGTGGCCATGCTATTGCCTTGTCTTGAAGAATGGCAACCCTTCCCCCTCCCTGGGTTGGGGCTGGGAGTGCTGGCCTATAGCCAAAATCAGTTAATAAGTTGAGTTATGATATGTAATTTATGATGAGATATCTGTTACAATATTCACTGTTCTGCTGTTTAATTGATCTTCCAAAGATAAATTTATCTTGTTTTAGGTGTCTTAGCAGGTTAAGAGTTCCATCTAGCAAGTGAGGTAATGCTGCACACTAGATGTGCTAATGTTCGGGGAGGAGGGGACAGAGTAGTCTGGGTTATGTTGGGGTTAATGGCTACACTGTGCGAGGGGGGGATGGAGTGAAGTTATAAAAAATGGATGTTTAATGTTTGGGCATATTTTCCCTCCGCACTAGTTGTGGGGAAGTTGTAGCCTCACAAATGTTGAGGAGTCAAAGGTTACAGTTAACTGTTTTTATACAGATAATTAGGTATCAAGCTTTTAAAAGACATGTTGGCAGGCATGGCACTGGGAGTCTAAGACATGTAAAATTACTTGCAGACTGGCATGATGGATGACACCTTAAAAATGAGTTCATGGAATATTAATGGGCTCAAGTCACATACAGAAAGGAAAAAAAATTATTAGGTAGGCTTAAATCTATGAAGGTTGATATCGCCTGTCTGCAGGAGATGCATATGACAGCCAAGGAGGGTGAACACATGGCCAAGAACTGGGGAGAGGAATGGATGGGCTCCTGTTTTGCATCCAAGGCCAGAGGAGCAGTAATATGGTTGCGGCCCAGGTTCCCAGGGGTGATTATGCAAGTTGCAGCTGACAAAGGGGAAGATTTGTGTTGCTTCAAATATAATTGAATACTGAGCAATCCATTGTGGTGGGCTCAGTGTATGCCCTAAACGTGGATAACATGGAATTATTCATATATCTGTCCTTAGAAATGACCACATTCCTGGGGCCTTGGATGTTAAATGGGGATTTTAATTGTGTAATGGATATCACCCTTGACCGGTCAAATAGGGTGGGAGGGGATGGAAACAAGAAGCACCAAAGCTCTCAAAGAACTTATGAGGGACCACAGACTGATGGACTCTTGGAGGCACCTTAATCCCAAAGGTAGGGATTGCTCCCATTACTCACACTCTGCCAATGTATATTCCTGGATTGATATGGCCCTTATATCCTGACATGACACTGAATTTAAATTCTGTAGTATATGACCCAATCATGATCACCGATCACTCCCTTTACAGGTAGTACTGGCAAGGGTAGGTTCACCCTCAACTACCCGGGCATGGAAACACGATCCAACCCTGCTGAAAAAGAAGGATTTTAGGTAGCATGTTAGGCTTCAGATTGAAGACTGCCTAATAAATAATCCCCAAGGCTACATCAGCGTCAGTGTCAACAACGTTTGAAGCGTTAAAAGCTGTCTTGAGGGATGCAATTATACCGTATGCCTCTTACCAAAAAAAAAAAAAACCTGGATACCCAGCACCTAGTAGAGGTAGAGGCCAGTATTGCATTGGTCAAGAAGAGGCACAAAGAGTGTCTCTCTGCAATGAGATATAATGAGTTGCAAAAGCTCAAGTGGGAGTTTAATACAGCGCACAATTCAAAAATAGAAAGGGATCTGTTGCTCACATGGGCAGGCAATTATTTTGAAGGTGATGCAGGTGGTAAGTGGTTGGCGTGGTGGTTAAGAAACAGACAAGGAGCTAGGAATATAATGCAGATGCAAAGTGCTGAAGGTGAGTTATGTCATAGGTATAAGGAAATAGGGGACTGCTTTCGCTTCTATTATGAAAAATTGTATTCCTCTGATGTGACGCCAATGCAGCTCCAATATAATACCTTCCTTGTTAAAGCCCAGATCCAGACTATTAGTAAGCAGGACATGGAGGTAGTGGAGAGACCCATCACCTGGGAAGATTTCTAAAGCAATCAAGCATTTGAAGGGAAGGAAAGCCACTGGCCCGGATGATTACCTTGTTGACTTTTATAAAGTCTTCTGTCATGAACTCCAGGTCCCGCTTCAGGACATGATTACCAAATCCTTATTGGAGGGTACCCTGCCCCCTTTCATGTGTGCAGCCATGATTATCATCCTCCCTAAGCAGGGCAAGGATCCTAAACTTTGTGCTTCCTGTAGCCCTATATCAGTTCTAACTGTGGATTATAAGAACTTGGCATGTATTCTAGCGGATAGACTAGAGGGGGTGCTCCCGTCCTTAATATGTGAAGACCAAACTGGGTTAATACAGGGCAGACAGGGAAAACTCAATATTCAGTACACATTAAATGTGGTGTAGAGGTGGACAAGGAAAAACACACAGGGAAACCCAGGAATTTTATCCTTAGATGCTGAAAAGGCATTTGATTGAGTTGAGTGGTGATATCTCTTTGAAACCCTGTGCAGATTTGGTTTTGGGTAAAATATGCTGAGGTGGGTTGGGGCACAGTACAGGAAACCCTCTGCCCAAATTCTTGTCAATGGTTTACTCACTTCCCCATTTCTGCTGACCCAGGGGACAAGGAAGGGTTGCCCGCTGTCCCCCCTCCTATATGTGCTTTCATTGGAGCCACTAGCAGCTGTGCTTAGGGGTGATGACAGTTTAGAGGGTATAGTGGTGGGGGAAACAACATAAGATAGCACTGTTTGCTGATGACTTGCTGCTTTATTTGCAAGACTCTAAATCTAGCATATCAGTATTGCATAAAATTTTGGGGGATTATGAAGAATTGGCAGGGTACAAAATAAATTGGGCAAAAACTGAGCTGTCAGTGCTGAGTCGTGAAGACGAAAGTTACATTTGATCCTCACCTTTAAAACAAAATGTGGTAGGAACACTGAAATATCTGGGAATACTGATTCAAAAAAACTTGGGGCATCTGAATTAAGAAATCTTTAACCAGCTGTTGAATGTGATGAAAACGGATTGTGACAGGTTGGAGAGCCTGCTGTTGAGTTTGATAGGTAGGATCAATACCATAAAAATGAACCTTCTTCCAAGATGTCTTTATTTATTTCAGAACATTCTAATCAGAGTTCCCGAGAGCTTCTTTAAGAAATTAAATGGTATATTGCACAGCTTCCTATGGCTGGGTAAGGCAGCTCGAATTAAAAGAACCATTTTCCAGTTGCCTATCAGGAGTGGGGGACTGACTTTGCCTAACTTTAAGTATTATTACTGGGCAGCACAACTGACATATCTGGATACCCACAGCACTGCTCGGAGCCCAGCATGGCTAGAGACTGAGGAAGAAAATAGCCTGGGTTGTCTGGTGCAAGAAATTCTATCCCCTTCTTTGGTGAGACCATGCTTTGCAAACAGTAAAAACCCAATAACCAGATCCCTCATTAGATTACGGCTAGGGGAACATGAACATACTGTATTAACTTCCCCGTGGGCGGTCTGCTAATACTGCTCTGCACATGGGCTTCTGTGAACAAATGGAGTACGATGTATTCATCCACCAGGCATTGTTAAGATGGCATAAGGCGGGTATAGCCACAATAGTTGATTTGTTCTATTGTGACAAATTGAAAACCTTTGAGGAAATTAAACAACAATATGAGTGATTTTTTTTTGCATACATAAGAATTAGACATATAGCAGAGGGTGTGGATCTTAAACTATCACCAACTGAGGAGGCGAGTTGCAATTCTTTGTCCAACACCAGGTGTTTGTCTGTTCTGTATAAGCTCCTACTGAATTCCCCCCCACACACACACAATAGGTGCCTGATGTGCATGGGAGGAGGACTTAAATATAGTGCTGGATGACAATACATGGAGAGAATGTATTATACATGTACATGGGTGTTCAGTCTCCAACAGACTGCATATGGTCCAGCTAATCAATCTATATAGGACATACCTCACACCTAGCAAATTACAAAGGTTTACCCCATCCAGACAAAACATATGTCAAAAATGTCAAATTGTGTAGGGAAATTTTATACACATGGTGCTCACATGTGGCAAGGTTGCCCCTTTCTGGTTTAAGGTCCATAATATTATGCAACAGATACTGGGAATGGACCTCCCAGGCACCCCATTTGGGTTCATGCTGGGAGCTGAACAGCACCCCTAGCAGGAAGAATTAAAAATGGGCAATGGCCTTGATAACAGCCAGGAAAACTGTTGCTCAGCACTGGCTTAGTGACTCCCTAACAAGCCTTGTGCACTGGCTCAATAATCTAGGGCAGTGTATGCATATAGAGAGGATTCAGTTACAGTATAAGACAATTGCCAGGAATCAACCTTCCATAACATCTGGCAGCCTCTAATAGAAGCTACTGAACAAGGATAGTATCTCTCTGAGGCACTCATCAGATCCCCTGTTTAAGACCCATGTACATTAATAGCAATGATGCTAAACTCAAGAATACAGATGTGCCAATGGTGGTTTATGGTCTCCTGTAAATTGTTAATTTTTATTTGGCTACTTAACAGGGGTACTGTATAACTAAATAACTGAAAGTTAAAATGAATAGTAAAACAGGTACGCCAAGTAGAAGTGGAAGGCTTGGAAATAAACCTATTGAATAAAGTGTTACCAGAGTATACAAATACTAAGAAAATGTTATGTAATAGTGTCTAATGAACCCTATCAGAGTGCATGCTGTTCTGTTGTGCATGATAGTTAAAGAAATTCTGTGAAAGCTTGTTTGTATGTATTAATGATACCTTTTCAATATAACATGTTTAAAAAAAGTATGTCTGCATCTTCTGTGGTGTAGGCATATAGTACATGGACAACACGTGACTGAGCAACTTGGTATCAAAGATCATCTCATGCTGTATTGGTAGGTACAGCTTAAGGAGTGACTTACATTTGCTGCCGATGCAATACAACATCTCTAATACCCATGAGCTAGTACGAGCTCAGAGGGAGTGCTCAGTACAGCCGAGGTATCATAACTAACTAGACAACCATCCTGTCCAACAGGAAGTTTTAAATCCTGATGTTTGGTGGAAGCCAAAGCACCTCCTGAGTTTCTCAAATGAGTCAAGATGGATGGAGCTGGCCTACCAAAGATTCATTAGGCAGAGTATTCCTCTCATGTTCCCTGAGTCCTAGCAGATCTGTACACCCCCCAGAGTAAGCAGGGGATTTCTCCACAGTTCCAGTAGAGAAAATGGGAACAGTTAGATGCACAGCTAGGTTTCCAACCTTTTCCATGTCCTGAAGGTAGGTAGCAATGTGAGGTCCTTTTCATGAAGCTTGGTGGACGGCCAGTATAGGTGGGCCATCAGGTTAGCTAGTTGCCCCATTATAATCTCCATAGTGACCCATAGCTGAGGTCTGGAGTGGGGTGAAAGCCACTTGAGAGTCTGTTCACATTTGAAGGCCACATAGTAGGCTGAAAACCAGGGCAGACCCCCAACTACCTCTTCTCCAGTTAGCCCAAAGTTTTTCCCTGCTGTAACAGGAAGGCTTGCCTTCCCATAACAAATCGCCTATCAGTGAATTAAACTTGGTGAATCAACCTGTGTATATGAGGATTGTTATATGAGCCAGGCAATGTATAATCCTGGGGACCATTATCAATTTTATGGCCAAACATTTCCCTGTCAAGGGTAGGTACAGAAGCTTTCAGCAGTCACAGTCTTCCTTACGTTTTTTCAGAATGGAAGTCAGGTTGTCCACAACCACTCCCCTTGGATCAGGGCAGACCATATACCAAGATATTTAATACCTTTAGGAGACCAAAGTAAACTGTAGTTGGGAGCAACCACATCTTCAGTGCATGAGCCATTCAGTAGGAGGATATCTGTTTTAGTGGGATTCATCTTTAGATCTGAAACTGCCCAGGAGTTTTCCAAGAAAGTAAATAGGGGTGGAGGTCTCCTGATGTTTCCCAAAGGAGCACCAAATAGTCATTAGCAAAAAGTTGGGTGTACATATCTAGCTGGCCCACCCTGATGCACTGAAGCCCTGGATGTTGTCTTTGGGAATGCTCAAAGCTTGTGCTTACTTACACCTCACCTCTCACAAAGGGCCCAGGGTGCTTTGGATACTTTTGTTTATAGATCAGGTTATCCCTGCCCCATGAGACTCTAAGACTGGCTTGTAAGTTGGGGGGATGGCCTAGCCAAAAACCCTTGGAGACATTTTTTTGAGGCAGCTGTCCACCCCACTGTGCATTTGAAGGAACCTCAAGAAATCTGCTTGGGGAGGCCATCATGCCTCTTGAGGTTCTCAAATGAGTCAAGATGGGAGATATTGGGTTGCCACATATCAGCTATGCAGAGTATTTCCCTCCTGTTCCAGGAGTTACAGCAAATCTGTACACCACCCACAGTCAGCAGGGGATTCCTCCACAATGACAGTGGAAAAATTGGGGTGAGTGATGTGCGGAGTTAAGTTTCCACAAAGATCTGCAACAGAGTTGATGCACAGGGTGGGGTGGAAAGGATGAGAAGGGACTTGGCAAGGTTAGAGGAATGGTCAAATGCATGGCAGCTTAGAGTCAATGCTAGGAAGTGCAAGGTAATGCACCTGGGAAATAAAAACCCAGGGGAAGAGTACACAATGGGGGGTGAGATACTAACAACAAAAATGGAAAGGGACCTGGGGGTAGTCATATCAGATGACCTAAAGGTGGGCAAGCAATGTGAGAGGGCAGCAAGGAGGGCTGGGGGGATACTGGGATGCATAGGGAGAGGCATCACCAGTAGAAAACAGGAAGTTATTGTCCCTCTGTACAGACAGCTGGTGAGACCCCATCTGGAGTACTGTGTGCAGTTCTGGAGACCCAATCTCCGCAAAGACATAGACAGGATGGAAGCTGTCCAGAGGAGGGCAACTAAAATGGTGCAGGGTCTGCACCGGAAGACATATGAAGAGAGACAAAAGGAGCTTAATATGTATAGCCTCGAGGAAAGGTGGGAGAGGGGGGATATGATAGAAAAGTTCAAGTACCTCAAGGGAATCAACGAAGTCCAAGAGGATAGCATCTTTCAAAAAAAGAGGTGTGCAAGAACAAGAGGGCACAATTTGAAGATGGGGGGCAGCTCAGAGGTAATTTAAGGAAGTATTTTTTCACAGAGAGGGTTGTGGATGCATGGAACGGCCTTCTGGAGGAGGTTGTGGAGTCAAAATCAGTGGTGGAATTCAAGCATGCATGGGACAGTCATAAGGCAATTCTAGGGGGTGGGCGTAGGAAGAAGTAGGCTGCTGGCTAACTAGGATCTGCAGCTTATCCAGTAGGTAGGGAAATGGGCAGACTGGGTGGGCCAAGCGGTCCTTATCTGCCGTCAAATTCTGTGTTTCTATGTTTCTATGTTCCAACTTTATCCACACCCAAAAGGTAGGTAGCAACATGGGGTTCTTTTTATTAAGCTTAGTGGACAGCATGTATAGGTGGCCAATTGGGTTACCTGGTTGTCCCATAACAAGGATGGTGACCCATAGCGGCGGTCAAAAGGGGGAGGGGTGTGAAAGCCATTGGAGATTTTGCGCATATCCGAAGGCCACATAGACAGAAAACCAAGGCAGACCCCAACCACCTCTTTTCCAGTTAGCCCAAGGTTTTGCCCTGCTGTCACAGGGAGGCTTCCTTTCCCATTAGAAACCCCCTATCAGTGAATGAAACTTGGTGAACTGGCCAATGGATATGGGGATTGTCAATTGAGCCATGCAACATATAGTTTTGGGAGCCATTGTTACTTTTATGGACAAAATTTTCCCTGCCAAGGATAGGTGCAGAAGCTTCCAGTGGGTGTAGTTTTCCATAAATTTCATTTAGGATGGGGGTCAGGTTGCCCACAATCACTCCTTTCAGTTCAGGGCGGATCCATATACCAAGGTATTTATTTAATACTTTAAAGAGACCAATGAGGAGTGACCACACCTTTAGTGTATGATTACTTCATTAGAAGGCTTTCTGTTTTAGTGGGATTTGTCTTCTGGCCTGGGACTGCCTGCACATCTTCCAGGAGAGTAAGCAGGGCTGAGATGCCCACTGATGCATCCCAAAGGAGCTCCAAACAGTCATCAGCATAAAGCAGGGTGTTTATGCCTAGCTGGCCCTACCAGATGCCCTGGAGGCCTGGATGTGTCTAATAGTGATAGCCAACAACTCAATGGCCAGGATGAAAAGGAGGGGGGGTCAGAGGACAGCCCTGAAGGGTGCCCCTGCTGCAAGTCAAATGGTGTGGAGAGGATCAAATTGGTCAGGACTATGGCGGAGGAGTGTGTAAATAATATTTGGACCCAGCCTCCAAATTGGAGCCCAAAATCAAGATTGCATGGAGGTATCCCACCTCCACTGAGTGAAAAGCCTTCTCAAAATCAATGGCAACAGCTACAGCTGTAGAGGGTACAGATGCTGCCAGAGATATCAGGGAAAAAATACCCTATGGTGGTCCTCACTATAGTGTCCCTTCACAAACTCCACTTGGGAGGAGAAAATAAGGTGAGGGAGGATGGATTCCAACCATGTGGCTAGAGCTTTGGTTAAGCCTTACCATCCACATTTATGAGTGAAATAGGCCTATAGCTACCCAGCTGAGTGGGATCCTTGCCCTCTTTGTTGAGGACTATAATCAGGGCTTCTCCCATTGAGGGGAGTGGAAGGAGCACTTGTTGGTTTCCTGGAATACTGATTGCAGAATAGCAGAAACTATGTCTGGGATGAGCGGGTATAAATCAATTGCATGCCATTATTACCTGGAGCTTTATGTGGGACAAAAGCAGTAATTGTGGTTTTACTCTCCATTAAGGTGAGGGGGACATCAAGGCTCTTTTTCTGGCTCAGTGTCAGTGTGAGAGGTGGAAGGCCATTCAAAAACTCTTTCAATTTAGCTTCTTGTAGTGGGCTCTGAGAGGAGTATAACTGTGCATAGATGGAGTGCATGATTTCATTGACCCACTGTGGAAGGAAGTGCAGTTCACCTATAAAATCCCTTAGACCATCTATGTGTCAATCAGCTTGTTGCTTGTGCAACCAGTTTGACAGCAGTCAACTAGCGCTTTCCTCTCTGTCCAAGTATGTGCTTCAGGTGAAGCATTGTCAATTTAGCCTTTTTGTCAGACAGGGTATTAAGACTTATGTGAGGAGATCTAATGTTTCTAACATAGAAACATAGAAACGTAGAAACATAGACTTTGACAGCAGATAAGGACCGCTTGGCCCATCTAGTCTGCCCATTTCCCTACCTACAGGATAGGCCGCAGATCCTAGTTAACCAACAGCCTATTTCTTCCTACCCCCCATAAGAATTGTCTTATGTCTGTCCCATGCATTCTTGAATTCTCCCACAGTTTTAGACCCCACAACCTCCTCAGGAAGGCTGTTCCATGTATCCACTACCCTCTCTGTGAAATAATACTTCCTTACATTGCCCCTGAACCACCCCCATCTTTAAATTGTGTCCCCTTGTTCTTGCACGTCTCTTTCTGAAAGATGCTACCCTCTTGGACTTTGTTGTTTCCACTGAGGTACTTAAAAGTTTCTATCATGTCCCCCCTCTCCCTTCTTTCCTCAAGGGTATACTGTACATATTAAGCTCCTTTAGTCTCTCCTCATACGGCTTCTCTTGCAGACCCTGCACCATTTTAGTTACCCTCCTCTGGACTGCCTTTATCCTGTCTATGTCTTTGCAGAGATGGGGTCTCCAGAACTGGACACAGTACTCCAGATGGGGTCTCACCAACTGTCTGTACAGAGGGATAACAACTTCCTGTTTTCTGCTGCTGATGCCTCTTCCTATGCATCCCAGAATACCCCCAGCCTCCTACTGCCTTCCTCACATTGCTTGCTAACCTTAAAGTCATCTGATATGATTACCCCTTTCTTTTTGTTGTTGTTACTACCTCCTCCCATTGTGTATTCTTCCCTGGGTTTTGTTTCCCAGCTGCATTATTTTGCACTTCTTTGCATTGAACTAGCTGCCATACTTCTGACCATTCTCCATCCTTGCCAAGTCCGTCTCATCCTTTCCACGCCTCCTTGTGTATCAACCCTGTTGCAGATCTTTGTGTCATCTGCAAAGAGGCATACTCTTCCTTCCAGTCCCTCTGCAATGTCACTGATGAAGATATTAAAAGGACTGGACCCAATACTGAACCCTGCGGTGCCCCCCTAGTAACCCCTCTTCCCTCTTTCTTCAGAGTGGACTCCATTTACAATTACCTTCTGTGTCCTGTTGTCCAGCCAATGCTTTACCCAGGCTACCACCCTGGGACCCACTCCCAGGCTGGTTAATTTGACTATTAATCTTTTGTGTGGGACTGTGTCAAATGCCTTGCTAAAGTCTAGGTAGGCCATGTCTACAGCCCCTCCCTGTTCTACTACTTTGGTCACCCAGTCAAAGAAATCTATTAGATTCGTCTGACATGACCTTCCCACTGTGAACCCATGCTGCCTTGGGTCCTGTGCCCCACTGGCCTCTAGGTACTCAACTATTCTTTCCTTCAGAAGTGACTACATCACTTTCCCTACCACAGAGGTCAGACTGACAGGTCTGTAGTTTCCTGCCTGTGTCTTGGTCCCACTTTTGTGAAGGGGAATCACATCCGCCTTCCTCCAGTCCTCAGGTACCACATCATCCTCCCATGATTTATTAAAAAGAGTAGCCAGTGGTTTCACTAGTTCCAGCCTTAATTCTTTTAGAATTATGGGGTGAATTCCATCAGACCCCATTGCTTTGTCCACCTTCAGTTTTAGGAGTTCTTGCAGAACCCTTTCTTCTGTGAATGGACTGAGATCGACCCACCTATCAAGAGTTCTTCTGTTAATTGGATTAGGCACCTCCCCCTCCTTTTTTGTGAATACTGAGCAGAAATATTTGTTCAGTATCCCCACTTTTTCACTGTCCCCCTCTGCCCTCCCACCGTTCATTCTGTTCAGCCTCACTATCCCTCCCTTTGTCTTTCTACACTCACTGATGTACCTATAAAAATGTTTTATCCCCCTTCTTAACCGAGTTGGCTATCTTTTCCTTAGTTTGGGCCTTTGCTATTCTGACTTCCCTCCCTGCTTCCTTCTGCCTTAACTGGTACAGCTCTCTGTCCTGCTCCTTCTGTGTTCCTTACACTTCTGGAATCTATCTTTCTTCCTGACTTTCACAGCCACCTCTTTTGAGAACCATTGTGGCTTTTCTTTAGTTTTGATTTGTTTATTTGCTTCACACAAAGGCTTGTTGCCTCTGTGATGGCAGTTTGATGATTTCCCATTGTTGCTCCACACCTCCTTCTAGCCTGTTTGCTAGTGCTTTTCTGAGGCACTCTCCTATCTTGCCAAAGTCATCCCTCCTGAAGTCCAGTACCCTCACTTTTGTATGGCTTGACTCTGTAGCTGAGTTTAATGTGAACCACACTGTTTGATGGTCATTTGTTCCCAGATGGCTACCCACTTCTAAATCTGAGATCCTCTCACTGCCCCTGTTTGAGAGTACGAAGTCTAAAATTGCTCCCTCACGAGTGGGTTCTGAAACTAGCTGTCTGAGGTTTGCCACCTGTAGGGCATCAAGAATGGCCCTGCTCTTGGATGTGGCTGCAGCAAATGTGCTCCAGTTAACATCTGGCATATTCAGGTCTCCCATCAACAGTATCTCCCCTTTCTCTGCCATTCTAAGAATGCCTTCTATCATATCCTTGTCCATTCCCTCCCTCCCTCTGACATGGGGGTCTGTACACAACCCCTGTGCGGATTGTAGTGCCCTTTCCTGTCTCCAGGTGACCCCACAGTGCCTCATCTCCTCCTGTTTACTCTTTTTGTTCAGTTGCTTTTATCCCTTCCTTTACATAGAGAGCTACTCCTCCCCCTCTTCTCCCCTGCCTGTCTCTCCTGTAGGTTATGTACCCTGGTATGTTAACAACCCAGCCATGGTTCTCTGTGTACCATGTTTCTGTGACTGCTATGATATCCAGGCATCCCTCTTACATCAAGGCCACCAGCTCAGGGAGCTTGTTGCCTAGACTATGGGCATTGGTACTCATTATCCTCCATTTCCTGATGGCCTTACTCCTTTTGCCCCATCCCTGTCCTTCTTGCCTTTACTTTCTCCATTTACCCTGCCTTCTACTTCCACACCTCTATGTTGGTGTTTACCACAATTACTACCATGATTTTTTTGGGGGGCTAGGATTTTCCTGCTCCTTTCCAGTGCCTCCCCCCTTGGCTAATTTAAATGCTTGCCAATGAAGCATTTAAACCTATCACCTAGGATCCTGGTTCCCCTCCTGGACAGATGCAGCCCATCATGCCAGTTTAGGCTTGCATCACTCCAGGTGGACCCCCAGTCCCCAATGAAGCCAAATCCCTGAGCTCCACACCAGTTTTTCAACCACTGATTGAATCCCATGGTGCGGAACACCCTAGCCTCTCCTATGCCATAGATGGGCAGCATCTCCGAGAATGTTACCATGCGTGCTACTTGTCTAAGGCCCCTCCCCAATTCCACAAACTCTTCCTGCACTTCTCTAATCCCTTTCTTAGCCAAGTCATTTGTCCCTAGGTGGACAATGACATCCAGCTTCCTCCCCTGTGCAGCTGCTCCAGCAATCCTGAGGATTCACTCCCTGTCCCTCCAAGCCATGGCACCAGGCAGGCATCTTACCTCCCTCTCCCCTTCCTCCCCCAATTCTACCTTCCTAACAATGGAGTCCCCCACCAGGAGTTGTTTCCTTCCCCTGCGGGTTCCCCTGCCACCCTCCTGTGGGTCTCCTTTGTGGAGGTTCCCAGCATCCTCCTTGGTCTCCACTACAGGTGCCTCTATAGAGGAGCCACACTTTGTCAGAATGGCATAGGAATTGTGGAGAGGTACAACTGGAGGGATGCACCTCTGTTCCACCACCCTCACCCTCCCTGAGCCCACTGTGGTCGAACTGCTCCTCTTTCTTGGCAACCTCTGAGGCCACGGCAGTGGCACTGGTGGTCCCTGGATGGAAGAGGAGGTCCCACAAATCCTGACCAACTCAGCCTGGAGATGAACAACCTCCTCCCTCAGCCCAGAGAGGTGCCTGCAGATGGGACAACACCGCATCCTCCAGAATGTCTCCCAGAAGACTGCTGCTCCACAGCCACTGCACTGCACCACTCCCATCATGTCTTATTTCTGGCCCCTTAACTGTTTGTAATCCTTACTCTTTCCTCTGTTTTTTTCTCTCTCTCCTTACTTTCTGCCTGTGTGCCCTTTAAGCTCCTGATTGTCCTGTTCTGAGACAAAAATATCCTATATTTCTCAGTAGACCCCTTACTTGCTCAGAGGCAGACCTCCAGCAGCTAGAGGGGCCAAGAGCTACTCTTGCCCTTCTAGGATGGTGGGTCTTTTGTGCTTTGTGATCACTCACTTCCTGCTCCCAAACAGGAAGTTCCTGTTGTCAGTCAAATTCTGTGCCTATAAAAGTAGAACTAGCTTTGGGTGGGAGGAAGGAGAGGAGGGAAGGAGGGCAATATAGTCCCAGTAGAGAAGTCCAGTCACACAGCAGTCCTTTCTCCTAGTGTCTTCTGCCAAGCTACTAGCAAAATATTTTTAAGGCAGTCTTTAAATGTAGCTTCCTTCTAGCTAAGCCACTCCCCCTACTTACTAGATCTTTCTACAAGTAATTTAAACCTCACAGCTATCAAGTCCTTTCAATCACCTGAGATCTACACCTAGATAACTGTTCAGATAACCATTCAGTTCAGTTAACTTAGAGAAACACATACTTTTTTTTTGTTTTGTTTGTTAGTTTTTTTTTACCCTAAATTAAAGTTCCAAGTACAAGAGTTCTACTTCTTTAGTCCCAGTAGAGAAGTCCAGTCACACAGCCGTCCTTTCTCCTGGTGTCTTCTGCCAAGCTAAGTAAAAGAGTGGGTATCTGTGAGGGAGTGGCTTTTTGTAGCTCCATTTTCTTGACAGCTAAGTCAGCCTTGAGTGCTTTTTGTTACTTCTCCCTCACCTCATGCCTAGCAGCCACATACCTGTAAATGTATGACAGATCCTAAAGTGTATGCTAACATACTCCATAATAAGGCCATGGAGATAGGCTTTAAAAACCTCCAAAAGAATGGCCTTGGATGTGTCCCAATGTCATTAGTTGGAAGACTGATGCAGCCTCCTTCCAGCACCAAGGTACAATTTTTGGGTCCTGCTGCAGAAGGGGTCAAGCCTCCAAATGGAGGATTAAGCGGGGCCCATGCTACTGTGGGTGTCACTGGCACATGATCCAACAAGTACAAAGGAGCAATGTGAGAGGTGTGTACCATTTGTGACATCAGGGTGGAGGTTAGACAAAAATCTAGTCTGACTGAGGCAAAGTGAGAGGTAGAAAAATGTGAGTAGTCCAGAACCATGGGGTCCTGTTTGTGTCAAATATCAGTCAAGGAGTGCACTGACACAAGCTCCCGCACTGCAGCCAGTGCCCTGTTATACAATTCCAGCTTCCTGGAGTTCCTGTCGATACAGTGATCTAGTCTGAGGTTAAATCCCACCTATCCACAAAGGGGTGTTAGGTGGTGCCATGTCCAATAAGGACTGACTGAGGGAATTGAAGAGGGTGGGGTCATCATAATAGTGGCATAAACATTGGCCAGAAGTACAGGCCCTTCTGGGATACCACGTTTGGCTACCACCCATCTAGCTTCTGAATTTGAGGCCTGTGCCTCCAAAGATCACTTGAGGGACTTGTGGATGAGAATAGACACCCTGGCTTCTGAGCTAGGGTCACACCTATGAACCTCCAAGCCTATGCATGCTCTTTTCGGTGTGAGCTCCTCCTCCTTACAGAGTTTAGTTTCTTGTAAAAAGGCAACTCTGGCATTTAGAGGCATGATCCTAGACAAAACATTCTTCCTTTTGACAGGTCAGTTTCAGTCATGAACATTCCAGGACACAAATGTAATAGAGGCCACTATGGACAACTGAAAAAATGGGGTTCTGTCTTGGAAATGTACAGCAAAAGAACCTAAGGGAGGAGTGTGGACTGCAAAGTGAAGGTGGTGTCTGGAGTATATATGTAATAAGCATTAGAGAGCCCCTGAATAGTTTGCCAGTTTCCATGACTAAAGCCTACGCAGAACATTTGTGATGAAAAGAAGAGTAATTCATGATCTAGGTGTACATGCACATTTTGTAGAAAAACTAAGTATACATATAATAACATGTATCCTAGTAAGGTGAATGTTTTTACTATTATGAATCCTTAGAGTAGAAGTCATACTAACTCCTGTGCTCATACTTAGCCAGCGGGGTAGGAAAATACATTTATCTGCCGTCCTTGTGTGGTGAGTCTGAACTGTGCATGCAGTAAAGAACAGCTACTGTAAACCTCTATATAGTTATCACTTGAAATACCATGAATAGTTTAACATAAGGAGTTTACTAAGAAAATTAAGGCATAGACACAGTACAATCCTTGCATTCTGCTGGAGGAAGGGTCATTCCCAGTCATGACTAGGCCAGACCAGAGTGGTGTGGGGAAGGGGATCCACTTAGAAGTTTGTGGGGTTATATGAGGGAAGAGGGAGGTGGGGAGGCTGGAATCAATTGGGGGCGCAGGTAGAACCTTACAAGTTCTGCCAGATTGTGATCAGGTGCCTCACATGTCAGCAATCCTGCACTAGAGCTTTGGAAGCCTCACCACTGGAACTGACGGGGGGCATATACTAAATGATCAGTCTGTAGTTGAGAGTCCTTAGGAGGGGGGCTCCTCATTTACTTGACTGGTCACCAGGGTGACCTTCAGGTAAAAGGAGAGAGACAACCCTAAAGGCTGTTCCTGACTGTACCCAAGTGTTGGGTTAAATAGTTTTACTTGGCCAGGGTGCCTGTTAACACCCTATCAATCTGACCAGGAGCCACATCAAAACACATTGAACACATATGATTCATCTGAGCCTGGGGAGAGAGGGCCCAAAGCATAGTGGCAGTCAGGGCAGAGTGAGTGGTACTCAAAACTATGGGTTGGGGCAGAATGTAAGCAGCATTTGGTGCCCAGGTTTCAGAACTATATCCCATCTGAAGTTGGGTGATTGGAGTCTGGGACAACACAGAAGAAGGAAGGATAAGGGTAGGGCAGAGGAAAAAGCCACCATTAGAGGGTAGTAGAGGGTAATCTTGGTGAGGGTGGGTGGGGAACATAGACATGGCTGGTCTAGGCTGCATAGGCTAAAGATTTAATATATTACTAAGTCTGATGTAATCTCTCTTCCACTTTGTTGTGTTATTCTGTCCCTTTTCCCTAGAAACAACAGAGCTCAAACCCCCTTCAGCAGAGGAAACACAACAGTAACTTGAACAACAGTTAAACTTTAACAATAACACTCCCCTTAAGGAGCAGTGACCAATAGAAGGATACTGGGGAGTAGTAGCCCCCACATAGTGAGCATCCACATTAGTTACCACCAGTGTCCATTGCTGCCACCCAATGCAGTGACAGATGGGTCCATGTTGGGTGGTGGGAGATGTAATCCATCTAGTAAAACCTTCAGAAGCCAGTGCTGGCAGGTACACATGAAATAGCATTGACAATGCTCACATTGATGTGAATTCCAGGGATGGCAGCCCCAGCACCCTATCTGACTGACTGAATTTTCCCACTACCTCTTCAGACTGGGTCAAGCATTACTTACTATATCAGTCTGTCTGAGGGATATGAACAGGAGATGCTGAGTTTGTGGATGGGAATGGGTGCTTGGAAACCCACAGTATTACTGTCAGTCTTGGATAGTTCACTCAGTATCGTGAGCTGTTTTGCAGGAAAAAAACTACGGAGCCTTGTTGTTTGACAAAGGCACAAGTAGAAATGGTGTCATCCTGAATCAGTTGGCAAATCAAGGAGGGTGCCCAGTTAGGTGTCCCAGGCATTCAGACAAACAGAGGAGGAGGTGGAGGAGGACCAGGGAAAGGTGCCATCAAGATTAGAGGGGACTTGTCTTTAACATGAGTGTGGCACCAGCTCAGTCCCACTACCCTTTTGACATGCAGGAATTGTTGCATCATCCTTTATAACAAAGTCACATCAGTTTGTTGAGGGGGAGGTGGTGGTTTGTAGACATAACCTGTTGGTCCAAAGAGAATGGAAGCAAAGAAAGTTAGCACAGAGTAGCCATTTGGAGCCTGTGAAGCACATGTGGAAGTGTGACAGTTAACTTGTGGAAAAACTAATCATAAAGCAATATAAGTGATCAAGATAACAGAGGTAATCAAATAACTATTTCACAGTGCCCAATCCATATCGAGGTAACTGACATAAGGAAGAGACTAAACACCGTAGATCCTTACAAATCTTTTGGACCAGATAGGCTCAACCCTAGACTGCTAAAGGAACTTGCAGATGAATTGGTACCCCCAATAAGTCACATTTTCCAATGTTCTTTGGATAGAGGGGAGGTAATGGACTCCTGGAGGGAAGCAACTGTAATTCCATTATTTAAGAAAGGTGATAAAAAGAGTCCCTCAAATTACAGGCCAGTTAGTTTGACAAGTACCCTGTGTAAAATTTTGGTAGGGATAATCAAGGAACATATTAATTTTATACAGAAGGAGCACTTGGGAGATGATTTACAACATGGCTTTACAAAGGGGATATCTTGCCAGACAAGTATGTTGGAGTTTTATAACAGGGTAAGCAAAAGCTTAAATGGGGTAGGTCAGTCGATGTAGAATTCTTGGATTTCACAAAGGCCTTCAACAAGCTGCCACATCAGGAGCTTATATGAGCAATAAAATCAATGGGTATCCACGAGAACATTGTGTCATGGATTCACTCATGGCTGGGAGACAGAAAACAATGGGTCAGCATTAGGAGAGTTCTTCAGATTGGACTCAGATAACAAGTGGAATGCCACATGGCTCAGTGCTGGGCCCATGACTTTTTAATATATATGTACCATCACTCCAATATGAGCATAGTAGGATGTGGATAATCAAGTCTACAGATGACTTCTGGCTGGGAGCTGAGCTAATGAATCAAGGAAACCACGATTCTCTGCAGGAGGCCCAAAACCACATAGAAGAGTGGTGTAACACATTTAAACTTACCTTAAACCCTGACAAATGCACAGTCATGCATATGGGTAGAAATAATTCCAATCACACATATTATATTGGAAACACCACTCTTAGATCAGTGCTAGAAGAAAAAGATCTGGGAATCACCATTACAAACAATTTGAAATTTAAGACCCATTGCAATAATGTGTGCAGAAAAGCAAATGGGGTTTTAAATCGTATCTTAAAACAAGTAACCAGCAGAAACAGATAAGTCTTAGTCCCCCTATACAGATCACTGGTGAGGCCAATACTTGAGGATGGAGTGCAGGTATGGTCACCATATCATAGGAATTAGATAGATAGGCTAGAGAGGATTCAGAGGGGAGCAACATGCTCCATGAGGGGCATGGAAGATAAGGATTATGATACTAGGCTGGGAGAACTGAACTAGTTTTCTCTGGAGTTCAATAGATTAAGTGGAGAGATGTGCCTATTATTCAAAGCCCTAACTGATCAAGACCTTTGGGAGTGGTTGGGACTGGTTTTCCGTGAGCAAGTTTACGCTACCAGAGCACACTCACTTCAGCTTAGTGGTGAAAATTGTAAAACATGGCAGCGTAAAATGTGGTTTAACCAAGGATAATCTCAGTGTGGAACTCACTACCCGAGGAAGTAGTATGCAGTATATCACTGGATAGTTTTAAAGTTAAATTGGATAAGTTACACCAATTGGGTGTGCTATAGCTTAAAATATGGTGAACATTATGGACACAAGTCTTTCTTTTAGCTCTGTATATACTGTACCTATGTTACCTAAGCCTCTGCTGAACTGAGCATGTTAGAGTTTATACTTTTTTTTTTTGCTACTGAGTTTATTTTATTGAATTTTTCGTAGAATACAGTAAGACATATAAACAATTTATACAACAAGGCCTATTTATAGCAAAGAATCATAAACAAATAAAAGAGTTTATACTTTTAATGAAGCACTGGTGAGTCAGGAACTCAGAGGCAGAGTGATGAGGAGCACTCGAGTCAGTTGTAAAGTCAAAGGCTCATTTTCTTGCTGCTCCGTGCTCCTCTCCCCCCCCCGCACAAGTGTTGGGGGCTATCTCTGTCCAGTGAAGGTCTACTGTAGCAACAGGTGAAAGTAATTAAAGGACAGGACCCACCGGTCCGGTGGTGCTGAGGGTTGAGGCACTGGAAGCCACACCTCGTGCTTCGCCAGCGACCTGGGTTCAGGAACAGACCCGGGCTGTTGGGGTCAGCAGGGGAGAGGGAGGATGGAGCATCCCACAACTGCTCTCCTCTCTCTGGGGTGGGTGAAGGGGTTCATGTCACTCTGCAGTGGTGCCTGATGAAAGTCAGGTGCACTACAGCAGCGGCATAAAGCAGAGGGCTGGAGCTTGGCGGACGTCTGTGAATTAGTGCTCCAATGTCATTGCACATATGGCTCAAGGGGTGAAAATTAGGCGGAAAATGGAGTGGCGGTCATGGCTGCAGATGGCCACGTGCTGTGCCCCTGGACCTAGAGAAGTGTGCCCCAGATGCTGGCCAGCCTGAGTGGAGGAGAGCATATTACAGACCAGACCTGGGTCCAGGGACGTGGGTGCCAGCAGCCGGATGACCAACAGGCCTGCTCTGCAGAGCAGAAAAGAATATCATGATAAAAAAAAGGACAGGACCTAACCAAGGGGGCAGAGGGGCCGGTAACAGGAATCAGTGCAATACGGGGGGAATGAACAGGGTAAGAAGATGATTATATTATTCACCTTTGACCATGCTCACCTTGGTTTCTGCTGTGGCAACAGTTGTGATTTAGGTGCAGGCTGAGTCAGGGGGTGACTATGGGTAGACAAGTGCTTCTGCCAGGAGAGTAGTAGACCGTTCAGCCCAGGAACTGCCATCTAAGGATGTCACTGAGGTTGGAAGTGTCATGTGCACTTGGACAGCCTGAGTGGTCATCAGTGGATTAGCAACTGGTGTCAGGGAGTCTTTTAGTGGAGTCTGCTGAAGAGGGGCATATCGTTTGGAGGTGGGCAATGAGGTGTCCATCCTTGGGCAACCTGAGGAGCTGGAGGGGGGACAGCCACACAGTCTGCTCCTGGATCTGTTGGCGGGACACACAGTGCGCTGTCTGAACTGAGCCTTTTACCATTTCTGTCCTCTACCTCTGCACTGCTGGACCCATTCTGCACTGTTGTCCTGATCAGTAACCCTATCATCCTTCAGGCTGGCATTCAGTAATGAGGAGGTGTCCATAACCACAGGCTCATTCATCCTCATGGGGGCATCATTGGGTGAGGCTATGAACTTGTAATTAAGCTAGTGCCCTGCGATGAAATCCTTCACTGTTGATGGAGACTCAAACCGATAATTCAGCCCTATTGCTGGTGATCTGTAATTGAGCTGTGTACTGCAGGGATGTCTTGGCCCCAAGATGAGCATGTTGCCATTTAACTTTGCCATAACCCCCTCCTTTCTGCTGGCAATTCTGGAGAAAATGTTGGTAGGAGGGGGGTTGGTGGCCTTCCCATAACAAAGGGCTACATTCCCTCACCAGATGAAGGATGTTCTCTTTAACAGGATGCCTCAACATTTTAATCAGAATGGGCCTGGGCCATTCACCCTGGCAACGTTGAGGGGCCAGTAATTGATGGGCCCTCTCAATTTCTAAAGGCAGGAAGTTCAGGTTATTCAGGAGGGATAGTAATGATCACTGGAGGAAAGGTATTGAGTCACTGCCCTCAGTCCCTTCAGATAAGCCTATGAGATGAATGCCCTTCCTTCTTGCCCTGTTCTCTATGTCATCCACCTTCAAGAGCAGATAGTGGAAGACTGTGTCCTGCTCCTGAAGATGTCATTGCAGATTTTCTTCTTTTTCATCCAGGCAAGAAATGCAGCCTTTGGTGCCTTCCTTGTCTTGGCCAATGCCATCAGATCTTGGATGGTTTGTGCAGATGCTGCTTTTAAATATGTAGCATCCAACAGTATCTGCTGCAGCAGGGCAGTGATGTTGGCCATGTCACCTGGGAGGCATTGTGCTGTAGCCATGATATGGAGAAAATGATGCTGGTCTGGGGCCCAGATGAATGAGTGAGAACCATGTAGCTGCAGCTTTCTCTTTTGGTGGCTGGCAAGAGCTAGCAGATGGTGCAACAGTAATATGATTTTTTGTAGTCAAATCAGGGTTGACAGTGCACAAACCAGGGTATCACTCAACTCAGCATGACATTACCATTATCCTTATGTCCACCAAGTATCTGGATGCCAAATGGTCCTGTTGGATGCAGCGGAATTATATGAGGAGAAGCAGGAGCTCACAAGATTAAGCTGCCATCTTGCTGGCAACTAGGAATGCACCCCTCAAATGGAGTGTACCATCATTCACATATTTTTCTACCAAGGCTGTCCCAGGGTTATATCTCAATCTAAACATTTTCTACCATACACTCTTGTCCATTCTGTTTTGGACATGGTCCACCATGTGAATGATATGTAGAGTAGTAGTCCCAGTGCAGCATCTTCATATATGTGTATAAAGGCATACTGGGCATGTTTCCCAAATGATTATGGTGTTAAGCCCTGTAAATCCCCATTGTACCTAAGCTAACTCCTTGTTGGTTTGCATCAGCAGAATATACTGAGAATGACATGCATAGATTCTGTGTAGCACAACACACAAAATATACTGATCAAGCTGAGAAATCAAATTGAGGGGTGGCTAAAATGGCAGGACCTGAAATTGGGGTTCACTTCAAGTTATCATTCCAACAACTTGGATAAGGCCATTATGGATGGTTCATTCCATCATGTGGCATGCTTAGCCCACTGCGTCTATTTAATTGTTCAGGACTGCCTTAAGAAAAATTTAAAGCACATATAAAGTTAACTATTGCTCATTGACTATGTGGCCATTTTAGCCATTCCATGAAGAACAGAAACCAGCTGAAGAATATCCATCTTTAAAAATGGAATCCAGGTGGCCAAACAGTGGAATTTTACTTTACAAATGTTTGAATGGCTATTTGAGCAGTACAAGACACTCACCAACTTCATCATGCTGCACTGAGACCCTGACACATCATCCCTATCTCTGAGTGTTGATCAGTGGTGGCTGATGGGCACCCTGATCTAGATCCTGTAGCCATTAAAGCATGCTGCCAAAGTGGTAGGCATAGCACATGCCTTTATTAACTTCCTGTGAGAGATTCAATTGTGAGGTGGATAGATTTGGGAATAGGAAAGAGGAGAAAGAGGTTAGGTGCTTATGCAGTGCCATAGTCTGAAGGGATGGGAAGCAGAGTCAGAGGGATCTATAGGGCAGCAGGACAGGAGGTACAGATGGATGTCATGGTCAAGCTGTGGACTAATGATTTGTCTAGGGACTGGTCAGGGATAGTACAGGGGGATTATAAGGAGCTGGGGAGGGGTCTGAGACAGGCAATGTGCTCAGTGGCTTTCACTGAGGTGCAGCCTGTTTACAGCAGGGGGAAGGAGAGGGATCACCACACCAAGGCCTTCAACATGGTTGAAGGAAAGATGCTGAGGTGAAGGGTTTGGCTACATAGGGGACTGAAGAGCCATCTGAAAGGATAAAGGCCTTTACAGAGGCAGTGGCCTGACTAATCCAGGAGGGGAACCACAGCCATCAGTGGATGGTTTAGATGTTACCTTGATAAACATTTAAACTAGCCAAGTGGGTTTGCAGAAGAAATTGGGGAGGCAGTAACTGTCCCCGCAGGCTGAAGTAGAAAGTAGGGGGAACCCGAGGGGAATGGAATGACCCAGGGTAGAAATCAGTAAAGAAAGCAGGACAGTAGAAGTTAAGGGGATGGCAACACAAGCATTATAAAGAGAGGGAGGAAGTAGACAGCCAAAAAAGAAAGAAGGGGGGTTACCAAGCAGAGTGGTAAACAAGCATTTGTCAATGCCGAATGTTGTCTCGCTGGCATTGACATTGGTAGTGCTGGAGTTAGAGAAGCATAATTGGAATAGCAGTGAAGTATTGAAGTGATTCCAACCCCACCACCACCCTGTAGAGACTGACAGGCATTGGGATGTGCCTTTGGGTTTTCAGCTATAACGCTCATGCTGTTGTATCTCACCGTACCCTGCAGACACTGACAAGTGTTGTGGTGTGCTTTGGGGTCTTTGGGCATTATACTTATCCCATTACATGAGGAAATACACAGAGGTGGGTGCAGTATAGGAGAATAGGGTGAACTTTGTGGCCCGAATACTGCAATGCACACCACGATGCCTGTCACTGGCTGCAGGGTGGGGGTGGAATGGAGTGAGCATTACAGCCGATGATCCCAAGTCACACCCCTGAAGCCTGTCATTCTCTAAGGGGGGGGTGCTACAGTTGGAACCCCTAACACTGTAGTCGTGTGGTGGTATTTTCACTCCAAATTTTCAACATGGGGTTTTTGTGACCCCACCTCATGAAGAGCGGCACAATCAGTTTGTAAGCTGAAAGGTGGTTTTTCACAATGGCTATGCCATTTGGTGACACAGGGATGAAAACACATTTTGGGCAGGAATGTGGAACATGACAACTGTATTGTTCATGAGGAGGCGTACAAAAATGGCAACTTTGAAAATCTGGAGTGAAAAAAAATGAAAAATTGGTGGAATCATTAGCATGCATAGAAACTGCACAACACACTTCCTTAACCCAATTATTTGTGGGAGTTTTTAGCCACATTTTCAACATAGGTATTTTGGGACCTCCCCTCATGAACAGTGGCATTGTGATTTTGTTAATGTGTCCCAAAAGGTGATTTCTCACAGTGACCACGCCATTGTGCGCCACAGCTGCGGAAATGCATTTTGGACAGGCTGTGAAAAATTACAGCTGTACTGTTGATAAGGAGGTGTGAAAAAATGGCAGTGTTGAAAATCTGGCATGAAAATATTGCAAATTTGTGAAGTTACAAGGGTGCATGGAAACTGCACAACGCACGCTTGCAACACAGTCATTTAATGGACTTTCACCACCAAATTTTCAACATAGGCATTTTAAGACCTCTGCTCATGAACAATGTCACCATCATTTTCTCAAACTCTCCCGAAAACTGATTTCGCACAGTGACCATGCAATTCTGCGCCGGACATGTGAAAACACATTTCAGCCAGGATATGTAAAATGACAGCTGTACTGTTCATAAAGAGGTGTGGAAAAGTGCCACTTTTGAAAATCTGGAGTGAAAATATTACAAATTCATGAAGTTATGAGCGTGCGTGGAAACTGCAGAACGCATGCTCATAAAACACTAATTTTATGGACTTTCGTCACCAAATTTTCAACATAGGAGTTTTAGGACCTCTGCTAATGAACAGTGTCACTATCATTTTCATAATGTGTTTCAAACATGGATTTCCCATAGTGACCACGCTATTCTGCACTGGAAGTGTGAAAACACATTTTGGCCAGGATGTGAAAAATGACAGCTGTACTCTTCACAGGGAGGTGTGTAGAAATGCCAATGTTAAAAATCTGGCATGAAAATATTGCAAATTTGTGAAGTTATGAGTGTGCGTAGCAACTGTGCAATGCACGCTCATAAAACAGTCATTTTTTTGATTTCTTCCACCAAATTTGCAACATAGGCTTTTTGAGATCCCACCTCATGAACACTGGCACTGTTGTTTCGTTCATCAGTCCCGAAAGGTGATTCCACGCAGTGACCGCGAAATCACCTTTTGGGGCTAAATAACGCCATGACAGTGACAGAATTCATGAGGAGGGGTCCCAAAAACCCCATGTTGAAAATTTGGTGCCAACATTCCAAAAAATGCCTGAGGTATGCATCAAAGTTGAAAAAACCCTATTCATTCCATTATACAGTTACCGGCATTTCCTCAGTTCGCGGTCAGCTTTGAAGAGTGCAGATGTGTTCCAGGTCCACCGAAGATCGTCGTGCCAGATTCCAGAGGTAAGTATGGGATGAGAGGGCAGTGTGAAGAGGCAGGGTGCACAGAGGGTGGGTGCAGTGCAGGTTGGGATGGGGGGCAGGGAGGCGGCGAGGGACCTTTTTTTTTCCACAGGATATTTGGCAGGTTGGGGTGGGCTCCCAGTGTGCCACCCAAGTATTTTTTTGGGGGGATGCAGTAGCCAATGGGGGATTGGGCACCCCATCGGCACATAGGGAAGGGGAGTGGGGGACATGAGCCGAGGGGGATTGGGCACCCTCCTCAGCACAGAAGAAAGGGAGGGAACATCATGGCGATGGGAAGTGGGCTCCCCCATCAGCAGATCTAACTGGGAAAGGGGGGAACTGAAGCCGATGGGATTGGGGCCCCCGTCGACAAAGAAAAGCATTTTGTTGGAGGGCACATGATGCCGAGGGAGATTGGGCACCCCTCGGCACACAGTGGAAATGGGGGAGGGGGAATTATGCCGACGGGGAGTGGGGTACCCCGTCAGCATTGTGACAGGTGGTTTGCCGCCATGTTGCCTGCACGCCGGGAGTCATGATGTGGTCACCCTGCATGAAAACTTCACTCTCATTGCAGTGGATCTTTTCTCAGATGTTGTGGCTGCATTAGATATGCAGGGTGCTGGCCCCTGCTGCTTGCTGATTGGGGAATGAGGGACGCACCTACTGATGCATGCCCTGCATTCACCGAACAGTGACCGAGCCTCCAAATCTGCTACTACCGCAATATGTTGACTGCGCATGCGCGAGCCAACCTAAAAATCTAGAAGGACATCCGTGTGATTGTTAAAAGTCTAAGAAATAAGATTCCGAATTTAAAGGCCATAATGACATAGGCCTACCTGGGTATTGTGACCATTACTGAGTCATGGTAAACTGAAAACCATGACTGGGACATGGCCATACCAGGCTTTACTCTGTTCAGGAGAGACAGGGTGGGAAGAAAAGGATGGGGTGTGATCTTTTATGTGAGGTAATGCATAAAGGACATGGAAATATGGGGAATATAGAGTGGAGCAGGGGTACTGTGGATCACCCTAGAGATAAGAAATGGAGCCTCTGTAAACACTGGCATGATCTACAGACCTCCAGCACAGGGGTGGAGTTAGATAAGGTATTGGTGGAAGCTACTGGCAAGATAGCAGAAAGGGGGAAGTGCTGATGGTGGGGGACTTCAATCTGCTGGATGTAGATTGGAACCTCCTACACACACACTCAGCTGGAAACAGGGACATCCTGGACTCCCTGCAGAGGACATTCCTCAGATAAGTAGTCGGTAAACCCACTTGTGATGGGGCAATACTGGACCTGGTACTCACCAACAGGGACAGTGTTGTAGACATCAAGATAGGAGGCCACCTGGGGAACAATGAACACCACAAAGTGTGGTTCAATATATGGTTGGGTGCAGAACTTAAACACACAAGGACAAAGGTCCTGGAGTTCAGGAATGCAGATTTTACAAAGATGGGTGAATGCTTCAGGGATGACCTGGCAGGGGGAATGACCTGGGTGGGGTGCAGGAACAGTAGGCAAAATTACAAAAAGGGCCATAGGGAAGGCAACAAACCTCTGCATCAGCAATTGAGCAAAAGTAAGAGGAAAAGAGACTGCCATGGTTCTCAAAAGAGGGGTCAGAAAAGGTAAATGCTAAAAGGGTAGCAGTCAGAAGGTGTAAGGAGATGCAGAGGGAGGATGCTAGGAAGATGTATTGGGGAAACAGAGGGAAGCAGGAAAAGCAGTAAGGAGTGTGGAGAAGCAAACTGTAGAGAGAATAGCCCTGGTAGTGATAAAGGGGAAAAAGACATTTTGTAGTATGTAAGTGCAAGGAGGAAGACGAGGGGTGGAATCCTAAAGTTAAACATTGAAGGGGGGGGGGGACTGTGCAGAGGAGGACCAGGAAATGGCAGACATCCTGAACAAATACTTTTGTTCAGTGTTCACAAAGAAAGGAGAAGGGAAGGGGACAGGCCACAAAAGAGTAACAGGAGCATTGGAGGGAAGGAGGACAATAGCTAATTTTCAGAGGAGAGTGTCCTGAAGGGATTCACTAATCTGAAAGTGGACAAAGCAATTGGGCCAGATGAGGGGCATCCAAAAGTTCTGAGAGAGCTCAGGGAGGTACTAGCTGCATCTTTGACAGTCCTATTTACCAGCTGATTGGAAATAAGTGGTTTCTTAGGACTGGAGAAAGGCAGACATAGTCTTACTTCACAAAAGTGGTAGCAGGGAAGAGGCTGGCAATTATAGGCCAGCCAGCCTGGCATCGGTGGTAGGAAGGTATATGGAGTCACTGCTGAAGGGAAGGCTTGTGGAATGTCTCGAATGCAGTGGGTTACAAAAAACAAGGCAGCATGGATTCACGTGTTTGGAGGGTCATGTCAAATGACTCTGAGAGATTTCTTTGACTGGGTGACCAAGGAATTAGATCAATGTAGAGCATTGGATGTGTTCTACCTAGATTTTAGTAAGGCTTTCAACACTGTTAAGCATAGGAGACTAGTAAGCAAGTTGGGTTTCTTAGCAATGGGTCTGAAGCTGGTAAACTGGATAAGACATTGGTTAGAGGACAGGCAGCAGAGGATGGTGGTAAATGGAGTTCAGTTCAAGAAAGGGAGGGTGATCAGTGGGGTGCCTCAGGGATCAGTGCTGGGAGAGGTCCTCTTTAATGTCTACATAAATGACATTGAAGAGGAGATGAAAGTAAAGGTCTGCCTCTTTGCAGATAACATCACAATCTGCAATAGGGTAGACACTCAGGGGTGGGGGGTGGAAAGGATAAGCAGAGACATGAGAAAACTCAGAGAGTGGTCAAGTATATGGTGGTTGGGTTTCAATGCAAAAAAGTGTAAAGTATTGCATTTGGGGCACAGAATCTCAGGGGTGGAGTACAAAATGGGAGAAGGTGTACTAATGACTACCAAGAAGGAAAGAGACCTGGGGGTAATCATATTGGATTGCTTAATGGTGGCCAGGCAGTGTAACAAGGCAGTTGGTAGGGCTAGTGGGATACTGGGGTGCATAGGGAAAGGTATCACCAGCAGAAAGAGGCATGTGGTATTGCTTCTGCATAGATCATTAGTAAAACTCCAAAAAGAGTACTATGTCCAGTTCTGGAGACCTTATCTCTGGAAGGACATAGACAGAGTGGAAGAAGTCCAGAGGAAGGAAACTGAAATCATGCAGGGTCTGCGTCAGAAGTCCTATGAGGCGAAACGTATTGACCTAAATACTGTATGTACACCCTGGAAGACAGGAGGGGAAGGGGGACATGATGGAGACTTTTGAACACCTCATGGGGGTAGACAAGGTACCTGAGTGAAATATTTTTCAGAAAAAAATGTACTCACAGACAAAGGGATATGATAAGATGAAAGGGGGTAGATTCAAGAGAGAAATGAGGAAGTACTCCAGAAAGAGTGGTGGATTCCTAGAACAGGCTTCCAGCAAAGGTGGTGTGGTGTAAACAGTGGTTGTGTTCAAGAATGCATGGGATAGGCATAAGGGAATCTTACAGAAAGGGGGTGGTAAATGGGCTGGAGATCAAGTAGTCCCCTAGGTGGACCAAGTCAACCTTTTCTGCCGGCAAATTCTACGTTTTTAGGTTTATGAGTCAGTGCACTCTACAGATTCATCTCCTGCTTCTGGAAGCTGATAAATTCCCAGAGCAGTTTAAATGGAATGACTGGCATAGGAGGTATTGATTGAAGGTATGCCATACTACGAATGTTTGTTTACAGATGGTCATTTCTTTTTCAGCATGACGGAGTCACAGGAGTCTGTTGTGCCAACCATGTTAGATCCCATTACAAATATGGGACTGAGCCACTTCTTGATGGGGGACAGGCACAGGTGGACAGGTACATTTGTGCATTGACACAGCTGGGACATACAGCAAACATATGCTGACAACGCAGAAAATAAAGGAAAGCAACAGGTCCTGTTGCAAAAAGGTTTTGTAGTGTGCATCATTTTCCACCACACAATTGTCCTTCCATCTTCCTACTACTCCATAATAAGTAGTACTCAACAAAATCCACTGATATGGGTATAGATAATTTTTGGCTGTTCTGGTGGGGGTGTCAAGAAAATAGATGATTGTATCTGATCAAAAGAGCCATTTTTCTGCAGTCTCTGAGGTGGAGGCCTTTATGGATGATCCTGAACAACTAGGGCTAAATGACAAAGCTCTTCTGTATTGGAAGTGTACATTTTATGTGTGGCCAACACTCGCTGTGGATGATGTTGCAAATCTCTCCTGCCTGCTAGCCAATGGTAGCTCAGAAAATGTCTTCAGTTCAATGGTGGCAATTATAAGTGTCTGTTAAAGCTGCCTGTCAAGCAAGAATGTGGCAATATTAACATTTGTAAAAATTTATACTGAACACATCCCACTGGACTAAAGGATTAGTTTAAAACTGAGGTTCCATGAGGAAGGTGAGGGCACAGACAGTAAAAGGCAGTGATGGAAGATGAGGAGGACAGTGTACTGTTTGGTGATTTTTCTGATGAAGGTAATACAGAAGGTCATTTTTTTCATTCTTTGGTAACTGGGTATGGTCCACTAGGCACAAGTGCCTGTTTTCAGGGGCAAACCAGGAGCACTACCCTACCAGGTCAAAATGTTGTTCGTTTAATAGTGTATGGCATTATGTGCGAACCCCAGACCTGTGTGCACTCCATGTTGGACCCCCCTGGAGTTAGAATCAAGTGAGAGAGTCTAGGGGCACAGACCCCATATCGGGGTGGGGCAGAGCCCCCCACAGATCAAAATAAATTGCTCAACACGATTAAGTCGCACGGTGTTCTGCCTTGCAACATTTTGACCCCATGCCAAGCACTGGGGAGGTTAAGTGACTTGCTCACAGTCACACTATATGCAAATTGAGGCTGTGGGAATCAAACCCTGGTCTGCTGGGTGTACCAAACTCATTCATAGCTCATTACTCTAATCTCTAGGCTATACTGCCAGCCCATTGTGAATATTGCCAGCCCATATCTGCTCCTATCAGGACAAAAAAATCTACTGATGCATATTTGTCAACCTAATTTCATCACTGACATCTGTCTTCAAGCTTTTTCATGGAGTAAAGCAAAGCAACCTTTATTAATAAAAAAGCACCTTTCTAAAAACCAAGGTGCTTGTACAACACAATAAATAAATAAAATACATCAATAGATAACAAATACAGCAAATAAAACCAATAAACACAGCAGTGGAATTAAAAATCAGGGTATGCTAGACTTAATAAGAAGGTTTTAAGAGCAATTTTAAAACTTTGGACGGTCAGGCAATCTCGCACCCGAAAAGGTAGAGAATTCCACAGGGTCGGGGCCATGAAACTAAATGACCTAGACCCAGATGTCTTTAAACAGACCCTGGGAATCTCTAGCAATCCCCCGTCAGTGGATCAGAGAGGGCAGGGGGGGAAGCAGGGGTGAAGGAGATCTTGCAGGTAACTAGATCCCTGGTCGTGTAGGGCCTTATAGGTCAGCAAACCAACCTTGAAGGTGATTGGCCACTGTACTGGCAGCCAGTGCAGTCCGCGGAGTACAGGCATTATATGACTGGTCCTGGAAGTACCAATCAATAGCCTGGCTGTCGCATTCTGCACTAGAGGCAAGTGGTAGATATCAACCCCCGGCAGCCCTAGGTAAAGGGAGTTGCAGTAGTCAAGGCAGGAGGTAATGAAGGCATGGACCAAAGTTGGAAGATTGTCAGGAGGAACCAGGTGCTTCACCCAGGCGATATTCCTCAGATTGTAAAAAGAGGTTTTGACAACTGCCAGCACCTGAGATTTAAGGGTCAGGCAGTCATCAAACATAAGGTCCAGGTTCTGCACCCAGTCTGAGGTAGTTAGCTGAACACCCCCAAGCCATAGTCCCAAGGGTAATCCTGCCAACAAACCTGCCTCCCGATGACCTGGGTCTACAACCAACAGCTCAGTTTTTTCCTGGTTTAACTGCAGCCAGCTCACGCTCATCCAATCCTGGATCTCAACAAGACAGTTGTTAAAGACTGAAACAGCATCATCCTGACCAGGCACAAAGGACATATACAGCTCAGTATCATCTGCATAGCAATGAAAACTCAAGCTGCACTGCCTAATAATCACTCCTAATGGCAGCATGTACACCACAAACAGCATGGGTGCCAAGATGGAGCCCTGCGGCATCCCACAGGATGGGGGAGTGGTGCCGAGGAGAGAGTCCCAGATACCACCTTCTGAGTCCTACCCTCTAGGAATAATTGAAACCATCTGAGGACTGTACCAGACAGTCCACAGATGAACTGCAGGTGCTCCAGCAGCACACCATGGTCTACAGTGTCAGCTGCCACAGAGAGATCTAGAAGGGCCAAGATGGAACAGGTTTTTCAATCTCTCAGTATTAAGAGGTCATTTAGTACCCAGACAAGGGCTGTCTTGGTACTATGTCTCTTCATAAATCCAGACTGGAGAGAATCATAGACATTGTGGCTGGTCAAATGATCATCCAGCTGCAACGCAACCACCTTCTCAATAATCTTACCCACAAAGGGTATGTTAGAGACAGGCCTGTAGTTTGCCAGACAGTCCAGGTCCAAGGAGGGCTTTTTTAAGCAGGGGCTGAACCATGGCCTCCTTGAGGGGATCTGGAAAGATCCCACTCTCCAAAGACAGCCAGACTATCTCGGCAAGGACCGGGCCGATTTTGTCCACACAGCCTACTAAGAGGCGTATGGGGCTCAGGTCCAAACTTCAGTTGGTCAGTCGCAACAACTGGATGACCATCGCAATGTCATTGACTGTGGGCAGGCAGAAGTCACTCCACACAAACCGGGTGTCCGACATCTCCTGCCGACCACCACAACTCCTATTAGAGAGGGTTGAATGGACACCGGACCTGATTGTGGCAGCTTTATCTGCGAAGAATCGAGAAAAAAAGTACTTCCAGGCTGGAGACAGATTGGATTGCACAACCTGTCCACAGTCTGGAAGAGCTGGGCTGGTCAATTCTGTGCAGCAGCAATTTCCCTGGACAGGAATTCTGCCTTCTTATGGGTAATTGCTGATTGATAGACCCCATAGTGCTCCATCAATCTAAGTCTGTCACACTCCAGACCCAAATTCTGCCAACACCTCTCTAGCCTTTGTCCCACTCTCCTCAACTCCCTCAACGTCTCATCAAACCAGGGGAGACCTGGGGCGAAGAGTGATGGGATGAACATGAACAGGAGCAATGGAATCCAGGTTCACTACCATCGCCTTATTATAGGCAAGTACTCGGTCCCCCGGATCCATGCATTAACTTGGTAAACCCGATAGGTCCAGCACCACCATCAGGCCATCCAGGGAAACACCCTTCTAAGGGCGGTACCAGACCATTTCCGTAGGGGCCAGCCTACACGGGGGGGGGGACACAAAACTGAACCCAGTGGTATGATGGTCAGACCACCTGACTGGTTTCACCACCAAGTCAGATATCTCCATCCTCAGGTGAAAACACCAAGTCCAATGAATGTCCACCAATATGGGTCGAGGAGGAGGAAATAACCTGTGTGAAGCCCAGTGAATTCATTAGCTGGAGGAAGTCTTGACCAAATTGTGAAAGTTCATTGAATCAGGCATTGAAATCCCCCAGGATCAGCCATCTGCGGGATCCCAATGTCAGGTTTACAATGACGTCTGTGACTTCCCACAGGAAAACATTCCCATCTCCTGGTGGACGGTAGATGAGAAGAATCCTGCACCCAACACCCTTGCTCATGATACATTCAAAGTAGTTGATTATTCCCACTGGTACCTCCACCAGGTTTAGTTCTGATCTAAAACAGATGGCCACTCCCTCACCCCTACGATCCATCCTCAGGTGGTGTATCACCAAGAACCTGGCTGGAATTGCTGATGCCAAGAATGTGCCAGCATTCTCATCCAGCCAGGTATCAGTGATGCAAGCTAGGTCAGATGGTCCAGCAAGATCCGCTATTATAGTGGTCTTGTTCTTAATGGACCTGGCATTGCATAACACCACCTAAGTAGAATGAGTAACCAAGGAAGACCGTGTTACCTGCCTGCTACAAGCAGAACCCTTGGGTATGGGAACCAGACAGGGAAAACTTCTTTCCTGGACCCATTTCACCCCAGGGCATCTCCTTGTCCCCACTATCCCAATCCGCCCACTCCTTTCCATTCCCCCTCCAGGCCCAGCCCCCATCCTCCTCCTCCTAACAATCCCCAGAGCCCAGCATCATCTATTAACCTCTGGAGATAACAGGGGACGAGAAAAAGAATGGAGGTCCCTAAGCCTGGGGGGAGATGCCTGACCATCATTATGCCTTCCCAGCACATCTCTACCGCACTCTGCAGATACCCACAATAAACAATCACAAAATTACAAATATAACCTACACCACACTCAAACGCTCACCACCCAAACATACAACCACTCAATTTAACCTCTCAAAACATCCACACCACACACCCACAAATGCTCAAACTTAATAAATAATACCAGAAATATAAAAATGTTATATATATATATATATATATATATATATATATGCAAATTAAAAGCAGAACAGAACTACTAATGATATGAAACAGAATCAAACAACAAAATAAGAGTAGTCACAACTCTCCCCAAAAAGAACCAGTTGTAATCTCTGGGAGCTCTCACCTCACCAAAGGAAAAGAATACTGACTCCTCAACTTATCTCCCACCTAGGTCGGGGTACAGTAAACAAAATTATTATAAAATGTCAAATCAAGATAAGGCAGTCTCACTGCACACCAGGTTCAGGGAATTTAAAAGAAAAGTCAGACCATCTCTCTGGTGCAGTCTGTATCGAGCACTCTAAAAATCCTCAGCTTCAATAAAACAGGCCACCTTGTCTGGGTTTTTGGGAATCCTCCAGCCTCCAGCTTCAGGCAAATAGGCCTCCCACTACCTGGCACTCTCCCACTATTCCCCCAAGGAGGCACCGCCAAGAAAGAAGGCCACACTAGGTCTTACCACGGGACAGGCTCAACAGTCCATTCCCCGGAAAACCAAGGAGAGCCGGGCACAACAACATGCGTCCTCCGACAACACTGGATCCAGCCTCCCATGCAGACAACAACCCCAGCGGATTCCACCCCGGGTTCAGACAGGGTCCACTCGGGAATTACAGGGCCCAAACACCAAAGCCAACAGTCTCCCAGTCCCTGAAAAACACGTCCACCACAAACTTCGTGACAGTGGTCAGAAACAAAAGTCCAGCAATAACCCATCGAGAAGCAAAGATCTCCTCTGCAGCTCAACTCCAGTGGTCCAATAGTCCACAACACCAGCCACAAAAAAGCTCCTGCTCCACTCCAGCAGCAACAATCACGACTACACCAGATCTCCCAGGCTCCCAACCAGGAACTCCACTCCAGCTGGTAGGTCGACTTCAGTCATTCTACAAACTCCAAACCTGGCACAAAAGCAGATCACCAATGATAATAGGGAGGTTTTGTTTAATTAAAAATAACTTAGGCCTGACGGCTAATGCAGGCAGTTCAGGCCAAAAAACAATGTGGCTAAAAAATATATAACAGATAAAAAAGAAAACCCAAACAAACATTCCTACCACTATAAACTCATTGTTTCTGCCCTATCTCACTACCTCTAAAAACACAATTATTAATAAAACAAACAAGGCAGCTTCTGGGGCATGGCCTGGCACCGAGCAACATAGATGTCTGATTCTAGAGCTCCTCACCAACTGTACCAATCTACATCATCTTCAGCCATCTAAATCAGATTAAGTAACTTTACCAATGAGATTACATAGATAAAAAACTCTACAGCAACTTTGTGAGGCTATTTCAGTTCTAGATTATCTTTATTGTCTACTCTGCTCTTGTTAATATTTGTGGATCTCTGATTACAGGCCCTGCATCATGTCTAACTCCTACAAGCAGCTGAACCCTCTTGACAAAATTGAAGCAATGTTCACCAAGTTATTTACAGACTTGAACGATCTGAAAAATGCTACCCAGCACAATACTCAGACAATAAAAACTGTTGACTCTCGGCTTGCTTCCACAGAGAATAAAGCTCACCTTAATGAAGAATCAATACAGGAGTTAAAAACTACTATCAGACTACAAGGCCGCACTATAAAAGAGCTACAAAATAAGGTAGATGATATGGAGAACAGGAATCGAAGAAATAATCTCCGGATATTTTGCTTCCCCGAGGAAGTGGAAGCCAAAAATACAACTGCATTCCTACTTCATGTACTACTGCAAGTTCTTAATCTTCCGACCAATAAAAGCCTAATTATAGAATGCTCTCATCACTCATTAGGCCCTAAGCATCCTCTAGGACAAAGGCCTAGGCCAATTATTGCCAGATTCCTCAACTATGCTGATACAGAACTTATCCTGAAGAAGGGGCATAACATTTATATATACCGCGACTTCTCGAAGGAGTTATCTGCCAAATGGAAAGTCTTTACTCAAGCCAGAGAGTTAATGCATCAGTGAGGCCTACGTTTCTCACTTAGATACCCCACGACTATGAGGATCTTTACCAGAGACTCTCACAAGGATTATCATACACCAGAATCTCTAACGTCCTTCCTACACTGTAATATTGCAACTCACATTTGAGATTCAGTTGCCCGAATAGCTCACTCTGCATCTGCATCCCCAATCACCACTGATATTGGTGCTGATGTGACTTCCTTTACATTACTCCAGAGGAAGGAATCTGTTACCTCCGACTCTCCCTTAGTGCAACTGAGAAGGCAGTCAAATTGGGTGCGAGAAAAGCTATCATACAGTACAGGACACTCTAAACCCTGGTGCTGCAGTCCTGAAGACATACATGGAAATTTACCTAAATCCAGCAGTGCAAACCAAGTTATCCCCAATATTCCTGTGCGTAATAAATGTGCATTACTGCAAGACTTACCCTCGTCTTACAGTCTCAATTAGAGATGCAGTGAATTTAAATTCCGCCGGCGAAGTGAACATGAAGTGGGCACTTCACATTCAGAGTGGGCAATGCAAAGTGCTCACTCCGTCTTGTCATTACCACTTCGTCTTAAGGCAGAATGGCAATGCAAAGTAAGGCAAAGTCATTGTTTTTAATGGACTTCGGGTTCCTCATTATGATTCTAAGGGATCCACTTGGTGTTTCAGATTTGGCAGCCCCTCCCCACACATCACATGGCTTACAGTACTGTAAGTCACATGCTCTTTAGCTAGGCAGAAAAGAAGTGAGTCACACAAGCAGACACTTTTACTTTCTCCTGTGCAGACGGAGAGAGAGAGTTTGTGACTGCTGATACTTTGAGATCAGAATGAAGAGGAGATTTAAATTTTGATTCAGACCCAACAGCATTTTTAAAAGCAACATTTTTTTGTCTTTTCTGTCTGTACTCTTTTTTACTTAATTTGTTCATTCTGTAAATTTAATTTTTCTTATATAGAGGGACATCAGTTGCAAATTATGTCCATGCTAGAACTGCTGCTGGATCACCATGGGATCCCACATTAGTTTTTTTTTCCCCTCACATCATGTGCCCCCCACACCTCCCTTGCTGTGTTATAAAATGTTTTCCTCCACCATCCCCGACCCTTGTATGTAATTATGCCCTTTTTTTGTTGTCTTCTGCATGTATTCTGAGCAGTGGAAGTATACTGTGCTAAACTGCATGGGTGCAGTCTTCTTTCCAGTCTGTGTATGTACTGCAGACACTGTCCAACTCCCTGACTTACAAACACTTATTAATGAGTACACTGGTGGGATGGTGAAGCCTGGAGAGATACTACAAAACAAGCTTACAATACATCCAAGAAACTAGTAAAAAAATTAATGTTGTGATTTGTGATGTAATCGTAAATCGTGATTTGTGACTGCATTTGAGACCGTGATGATAAAGAAATGTAAACGCCTATGGCTGTACTTCCCTGTGCCCCGACGAGGTATGGCGAAAACTCCTGACTTAAAAACACTCATTAATGAGTACAATGGAGGGGTGGTGAAGCATGGAGAGATACTACAAAACAGGCTTACAATACATCCAAGTAACTAGTAAAAAAAATTAATGTTGTGATTCGTGACGTGATCGTAAATCGTGATTTGTGACTGCATTTGTGACCGTGATGATGAAGAACATGATTTGTATCATGAGTGACTCGTGATGATGGTCCTGACTTAAAAACTCATATTATTGAGTACAATGTTCATGCTGAATTATGCACCACACCTGTTCAGTTCTCTGAAGGGAAGCCAAAGAAACAACTGTGACTTAAGTTAGAGATGGAGATTGGGCCCTAAAGAGATGCAAATGTACAGCCAGATTAAGATTGCGCTGCACATTGAAGAGATGCAGATGCAAAGGCACAACACCTAACCAGTGCTCACCATCAGAAATTCAAACATGGAAAGAATATCTTTGCCGGTTGTGGGGCTGGGGCAGTGTATCACTGCTGCAGTAACAGTCACTAGTACTAGTATCAGTAAAGATACCACAAAGAAGTACAAAAATTACACAACTACAGTGGATAGCAGGCTCACATTGCTGAAATTATGTGGCACAATAAAAGGTGTTTAATTTGATGACACGCATCACACACATACTCACACACACAGTAAATTAATGCTTAGCACATTGAAAACTTCAGTAATATAACCACATATTTTAAACAAACTAAAATTATGCACTGCTACACCACAACAATCAGCAAAAAAATGGCAAGAATTATTGAAAATATTACTGTGTGTACATTAACACAGTCATACAAGAAAGTATCACCAAAACAGAAAGCACTGTCTTTTTCTCCAAGTTAATCTACCTACACCACAGATACGCCCTTCCCCCAAAGCACACTTCCACTGTCTCTCAGAACACAGACTGAATGTTGTGCATTAACATTCAAAATACACACACAAACAATAAACGCTCGATGATATGAGCACAGGCGGGTTTCCTATAATCGATGAACTAAAGTTTCAGCAAAACAAATGACTCAAAATTGCTTTTTTAACAGCTTTTAGAAGGGTTGAATCACAGAGAGCTCTCAGAGCAGATTGTCTCCTACAGCTTCCTACACACACTACCCCAAACTGAGGCTGTGCAGAACAATCTAGAGCCCATGTTACCTGAAATCCCATGAATCACTGCAAAATTCACCTTTGGAGCTTAAAAAGAAGGCGAAGTAAGGCAAAGTACATTGTTTTCAATGTACTTCGCCTTAAGAATTGGTGGAGTAGTGGTTTGGGAAGGCAGAGTAATGCAAAGTCATTGTTTTCAATGGACTTCGTGTTACCCATTAATAAAGCAGAGTACTCCGCTTTGCGTTGTTGAACACTCCGTGAATTTGCTTTCACTCCGTGTTCCACTTCACTGAGTGAACTGGGGCCACTTAGCCCATCTCTAGTCTCAATGGAAACTCCTCCGCAGAAGTGAATAACCTAGTGGGATCTGAAATGGATTGTACTCCAGCAGACTCTTCCTGGGCAGATAGTGGGACAAGCTCACCTTTCAAAATTAATGTACCCCCGAAAAAGAAGCATCATAGTAGGGGTAAAACTAAAGGGGACACTACACCTTTAAAATACCCTCGGTGACTTTCTGTAACCTCGATATCCCCAACAACTACTGTCTAACTTTATTTTTTGAATGGTAACTTGGGAGACCTTTTGTCTGTGAGTCTCGGTCAATTGGCTGGTAACTGCTGCTCTATAATGTAGTAGGTCAACATTGATTGACAGCAAATCCATTCGGTCACATATCTAAATTAATATGCCAACTTATGTGTGCATGTACAGGCTATTTTCATGCTGTTGGAACTTAATACTTTTAGCTTGTGACAACAAGGCTTGATTGCTCCTGGTTTAATGAAGCTATGGGTTCCTGCGCTGCGTGAAGCCTGATGGACGATTTTGACTAGCACCTTCCAGACAATATTGCATGGCACCATACACTCTACTATGTCTCGGTTCGCTATTGACCATAAGCACATGATTGTAACTGAATGGCAGGTCACAAGATGGATCTGAGGCAGCATGATGGACGCATAATGCAGTCTGTGAGTGTAAATGCTTGTCTGGTTCACTCTGTATAGTGCTCATTGCCACGGTGAACCAGCTATGTTAGGATAGATAATATTTTCTCCTTCATCATCCTAAAAGTTAGGGACAGGGAACTGTTATTATAATATTACTTGTGCTAGTCTCTGTATTTCTGCATTGCGAGGCTCTCAACTGATTATTTAGTGGAGGCACTCCCCCTGCTGGACAAAGTATGCTATTTAATCCAACCATAAGAGATTAGTTACAACATTACATGTTATATCTCCTCGCTGTACCTAATGCACATCAGGTCTACTTATATTTTAATATTTGAACATTTGTCTTTTTTTTTTTTTTCTGACAGACCCAACTCCAGTATAGAATCTTCCTAATGATCAGTACAAATGAATCCCTTTTATGTACTGTTCATTCAAGCCTGTTGCAATTTCTGTAATTAAGGCAATATAGGCATAACATCTTCTACGTTTATTAGCCTCATTATTGCCTCCACATATTATTTACTACAGTAGTTGGTTACTAATTTTAAAGAAGTACTTCTTAGAATCTATAGTGGATCCACCTTAGTTCATTTCTTTTAAACTGTCCATAATAGGATAGTTCTATATTATGTATGAAGAATGGATAATAATTCTTCAATGCATTGCTGTAGTGTCACATCTTTAGCATGTTATTTGTCCCTTTATAACAAAGATGATGGCAGATTAGCTAATGGTATCTGTTATTTGATTAAACTCTAGATTTATAAGAGTAAAATAACTACAACGTTATTACTCTGCTCTAGGGTTAGATATTGGTTAGTTTATAAATATTCTAGTATTGTTATACAATTCTTGTTAGACAAACTGTTATCAGGGAATATGGGATTATACTTTTACTTTTAGTATTATCCAATCTCCTTGAGCTGTTAAACTCCGTCCCAGAGAACAGAGAAGTGGTCTTGGTCCGTTTTTTCTTTTTCTGGACTGACCTTTTCTTCTCTGTTCATCTCAGATGACCTTAATGTTATATTGTTTCATAGTTCAGATATTTAAAAATATTGAGGTTGCATTGTTAGTAAAGAGCTGCAAGGAAAGGAATCTGAAAATTTTTATACGCCATTCTTTTTTGATTGTTTTAAATAACTCTGCCAATAGTTTTCTTAAAATCATCATATACATCAATCTGATCTGCATATTTTTCCTAAGTATACTTGGCAATTGGAGTCCCTTGATCCCACATTTATCCCATAATAGACTAGGTAATTTAAATGTGATGGTTAATCTAACACTTTACGCTTGGAATGTCAAGGGACTCAATGTGCCAAGTAAGCGTAAACAAGTTTGTAATCATCTCAAAAAACATAAAGCACAAATAGCCCTTTTGCAAGAAACTAAGCTTTTGGATGCAGATAATGCAAGATTAAAATGTGATTGGGTCAGTCAAGTATATGCAGCTTCTGCCCCTTCCAAGAAAGAGGTGTAGCTATTTTAATTCATAAGAACCTTTAATGGTAACTTTCCAATATTTTAAGAGATCCGATGGTAGATGGCTTATCACAACCTTTGATACTTCTTCAGGTCCATAATCTTTAGTCAATATCGAAGCTCCAAACTCTGAAGACCCTTAGTTTTTTCATAAACTGACTCAACTTTCATTTCACTGAATCTGATCAATTCTCCCTTACTGATTGGAGGGGACTTTAATCTTACTCTGGATACCTATATGGGCAGGAGTAATGGCTCACATAAGGCTCACCCTAAAAGTACAGCTATAATATCCCAATTAATGAAAGATTTGGACCTGTCAGATATTTGGAGGATTCTTCATCTCAGAGACAGGGACTATACATTATATTCTCCCTGTCATAGGACTTACAGTAGAATAGACTACTGGTTGGCCTCCCCCACAATCACAACTAATGTAATAGAGACTACCATTCTCCCCTTACTCATATCCAATCATTTTCCGGTTAAACTTTTACTAACGTGGGATTCTCCTCCCCTAAAATCTCTTTCTTGGTAATTAGACTCCTTACTACTTAAAGATCCAGAATCTTTACCCTGGATTAAAATGCAAATAGAATAATTCATGGTGTATAATGATCCCAGAGATACCTCTATGGGTATAATCTGGGAAGCTCTTAAAGCCACCCTTCATGGTAAAATAATTAGTTTTTCAGCATATAGGAAGAAACTCAGAGAACAACAATTTAATAACCTTCAGAATTTACTTATAACAAAACAAACTCAATATTCAGTTAACCCCCACCCTCACCCCTCCTCTCCCCTCAATTACAAAATCCTGCAATTACGCATGCAAATTAATGAGTTAATCTCTCAAAAAATAGAATTAGCATTATTAAGAATCAAGCAGAAGTATTGGGAAGGAGGGAAAAAGGGGAGCAAAATATTAGCCTACAGACTCAGAATGCAACAAATGGAGAGACACATTGCTGCTTTAAAAGATCCGGCAGGGAAAATTCAAACAGATAACTCTTCTATTAATAAAATTATGACAACCTTTTATAAAAACCTATATTCTTCTTCCTCCTTAGCATCACCCCTGAATATCATCTCTTTTCTTGACAACTTAGCACTTCCTCTTCTCTCTCATGACGTAGTTTGCTCCCTAGATAAACTTTTTACTACAGAAGAAGTAAAACAGGCACTTTTCTCTCTTAAGTCTGGACAGTCTCCCAGTGGAGATGGTTTCTCAGTTGAATTTTACAAGCTTTTGGCTGAACACCTATGCCCCTTGTTATGTAATGTATTTCATGAATCTTCTAAGGTGGGTTATTTACCTCAAACTATAACAGACGCAATTATTATAATTCTCCCCAAAAAAGACAAGGATGTTTTCCTTCCATCTAATTACCGCCCTATCTCCCTACTTAACACAGATGGCAAAATCTTTGCCAAGATTTTGGCAAACCATATAGAATCACATATTCCCAAATTAGTTCATTGATCACAGGTGGGTTTTGTCAAAGGGAGGATAGGTTCTTACCATCTTTGTTCCCTAATTAATTTAATGTACAAAGCCAAATCTCTTAATACCCCTGCAGCAGTTATTGCTGTAGATTTCAAAAAAGCTTTTGACTCTTTAGATTGGAACTTTCTTTACCTTGTGCTATTGTGTTTTGGTTTTAGTAACCTTTTTTGTTCTTGGATCAAACTTCTTTATATCTCTCCCCAAGCCAGGGTACTTACTAACTCCACATTATCCCAACCATTTAAGCTAGCTAGGGGCACCAGGCAAGGATGCCCATTACCCCATCCCTTTTCATCTGAGCTCTTGAAACCCTGGCTACCTCTTTAAGACAAAATCAAGCTATTAAGGGTGGGATATTCAGAAGGGTTGCACCCCGGTGCGATATTCAAAAGGGGAATGTGCATGACACAAATCCCAATGTGCCGGAGCGCATCAGTAATGTAGGCGACACAAGTAGGGGGGACGTGCTCATGCATACTCCACACATCTCAATATTCAGCATGGGATGTGGTGAGCAGATGCAGGTAACCCATATCTGCACTGCACACAGTTGAGCAAAAATTAAAAGGAGCAGCAGCTGGCCACCCACAGGTGAGCTGCCATGTTGCAGGGTGCAACACGGCAGCTGCCAGCTGTGGATGGCCACCTGAGCTCCTGCGGCACCTTCATGGTAGCACCCCTCCCATGGATGATCGTGGGCATATGTATAAGGTAAAGGTCCAATATCCCTGGTGGTCCAGTGGACTGCTCCCAGCCTGATCACAGGCATATGTATAGGATTAAAGGTCCAAACTCCCTGGTGGTCCAGTGGACCACTCCCAGCCTGATCGTGGGCATATGTATAGAATTAAAGGTCCAATATCCCTGGTGGTCCAGTGGACCATTCTCAGCCCAGTCGCTGGCATATGTATAGAATTAAAAGTCCAATATCCTTGGTGGTCCAGTGGACTACATCCAGCCTGATTGTGGGCATCAGTGATAAAATACTAAAATCCAATCCATCCTTGGTGGTCCAGTGGTACCCCCCTCCCCATCCGCCCTCTGACCCCACCACCCCACTCCCCCCTCTCAGTGGTGGGCAGTAGCTCCCCACCCACATGCCACCCCACTGCCCACAGACTGACTGCGTACAGTACGGCTGTATGCCCATTGGTCCACAGCATGAGCCAATGGGCATGCAGCCATACAGTACACAGTGCAGAAATGTGAATGGGATCCATTCACATTTCTGGACTGTAGTATGGTAGGGGCTGCAAGCCCATTGGCCAATGTTGTGAACCAATGGGCATAGACTCCTACAGTACGCAGTCAGTTGGTGAGCAGCAGAGCAGCATGTGAGTGGGGAGTTGCTGCCCGCCACTGACTGGGGGGGAGTGGGGTGGTGGGGCTCAGTGTGTGGGTGGGGAGGGGGGTACCACTGGACCACCAGGGATGGATTGGATTTTAATATTTTATCACTGATGCCCACAATCAGGCTGGACACGGTCCACTGGACCACCAGGGATATTGGACCTTTAATTCTATACATATGTCCGTGATTGGGCTGGAAGCAGTCCACTGGACCACCAGAGATATTGGACCTTAATTTATACATATGCCCATGATCAGATATAGTTATTCGACTGATCAGACGGAGTGAGTTGCACGCCCATTGGCCTGCTCTGAACCACCGGGCGGCAGCCCTACTGAGCTGTCAGTCGGCGGTGGTGGGGCAGCAGGCGGGTGGGGTGCTGCCACCTGCCAGCTGATGGGGGAGGGGGGTGGTGGGCCCAGTGGGTGGTGGGTTGGGGGTCCACTAGATCACCAGGGATATCGGACTTGGGGGGTGAGGAATGCCGCCCCCGATCGGGCTCCGTGTGGTCCACTGGACCACCAGGGATATTGGACTTGGGGAGGGGAGGGATACAGTGATGCCAATGATTGGGGCATGGGGGGGCGCCGCCAGGTGTGGCAGGAACAGGTGATGGCCACCCAGAGGTGGCAGCTGCTGTGTTACACCCTGTAATGTGGCAGCTCACCTGTGGGTGGCCCTTGACTTGTTCCTTTTTTTTTAGGTGTAACTTTGTGCAGGCACAGGTTGGGGTTGCACCTGCATAACTCTGCATGGCCAGGGCTGAATATCGGGCTGTGCAGGTTATGCATGGGCACGCCCCCCCCACCTGTGCCTGCATACATTACTGATGCGCCACGGCGCATCGGGATTTGTGCGGCGCACTTTTCCCTTTTAAATATCACACTGGGGGTGGGGAAAGTAGGTTGTGCATGGCGCAACATTGTTGCTCCATGCTCAACCCTGTTGAATATCTGGGCCAGGAAGTTCTAAGAAAAAGAGAGATGGCTGATTTTTATTTGTTTGTTTTTGGTTTTTTATAGTTATTCAAGTTTGTACATGTAGAGAGGTTTGGTCCTGTAGTGTCCCAGTTCCCATGTTGGTGCACTAATCACACTGCCTCCACATTATCTTTACACTCTGAGGAGAGCACTATTATTACTGTTTAAACCCTTGTTATCAATCTATATGGTAACTATAGAAAACAGTTAACTTGATATACACATGCAGGAGCAATGTGTAAGAAAAGAGGAACAACAGACATTTTAATTTTTTTGTAACTATATATGTAATACAGTAACAATAAATGTCAAGGAAACTGGTTAATTACATCAGATAGCCCAAATGAGATCTTATGTTGTTGGGGTTCCTTCTAGAATTTGGTGACAGAGGCAACGGACTTGCTGAAGGTCACAGTGGTATTTTTTCAACTTAGTGTCCACATTTTACACAGTTTTCCATTCAAATCACTAGTTTACATTGCTACTGTGTTGGTGTTTAGACCTCTTAACAATGAAAATAAAATTGCAAGCAGTCATGACTAAAGTAGTACTGCACATCCATAATTTTTTTCAGCTAAATCAGCGTTTTCAGGAGGTCCTGTATGCACTCTCCTTTTCTCATTCCTGCATCAATATATTTTGTAAAACATTTTAATCTAGGGACAGATTTAGAAATGCTGGGGGGGCAGGCTTGATACATGGTGGCGCTGCATTTTCTATTACCTATGTACTTAAAGAAACAACATCCCTGTCTCAGTGTCACTCCTGCATGCAATACAGTAACAATAAATGCCAAGGAAACAGAGTAAGTAAACCAGATAGCCCAACTGAGATCTTACATTGTTGGTGTCCCCTTCTAGAATTTGGTGACAGAAGCACAGGACAGTCAGTGGATTTGCTAATGTTCACAGTGGTATTTTTTCACCTTAGTGTCCATATTTTACACAGTGTTCCATTCAAATCATTAGTCCACATTACTACTGTTTTGGTCTTTACACTTCCTAACAATGACAATAAAAATCATAAATAAATCAGTACTGAATATTAATATTTTTTTTCAGTTAAGCCAGTGTTTCAGAAATTACTGTAAGCGTTCTCCTTTTCTAATCCAAGCATCACTATATTTTGTAAAACATTTTAATCCAGGGACAGATCTAGAAATGCCGGGGGGAGGTGTTGATGCGTGGGGTGGGGGGGGGGTCCACTGCATTTTCTATGACTAACACATTATATTGCCCATGTACTTAAAGAAATGACATCCCTGTCTCAGTCTGTCTCCTAAATTCTTAAATTGCACTCTGATTAAACAAAATGAACCTGCAATTCCTAAAGCAGGCAACACTGTTAAGGTGAAGATACACCAGACTTTTCAACATTACCCTGTGTACTGTATCTGACAGACACTGACCACTGGATAGTCCTTGGCTCTTAGATTTTACTTAGCTATAATAGTCTACAGACATCCCTAGACACGTGTCCCTCCAAACAGCAACTAACATGTACAACTGCAGAAACAACAAAAGAGTAAGAAGAAAGTATTTCAGATGAGCAATGGTGGTGGTTACAGTTGTTCACATCTGCTTGCTGTTGTGCAGAGGACACTATGCTATCTAGCACCAACTTATAAAGATCATTTGAATATGTATGATATACAGAAACAATAAATGTCAAGGGACCAGTTTATTTACATCAGAATACCCAGTTGAGATCTTATTTTGTTGGGGTTCCTTTTAGACCTTGGTGACAGAACCACGGGGAGGTAAGAGAACTTGTTAAAGGTCACACTGGCATTTTTTTAACCTACTGTCATATCTTACACAGTATTGTGTTCAGAATGCTAGTCTACATTTCTGCGCTTTGGTCCTCACACTTCTGAAAAATGACAAAAATAACTAAAACAGTCATAACTAAAGAAGTACTGCGTATTAGTCATTTCTCTCAACTAACACAGTGTTTCAGGAAGTACTGTAAACACTCGCCTCTTCTCACCCCTGCATCCATATATTTTTTAAAACATTGTAATCCAGGGAAGGTTCAAGAAATGCTGTGTGGGGGGTCAATGCAAGTGGTGGTGTGTGTGTGTGTGTCAGTGGGGATTGATGTATTTACCATGACCTATACATTATTAACTAAAGGACATCTCTGTTTCAGCCTCTCTCCAGCATTCTGAACAAATTGCACTCTGTTTAAAACCAGAGTGACTATGTCCCCTGTGACCTGATTAGGGAAGTTTTTCTGCAGCAAATTGCTTATTGCTGTTTATCAGTGCAAGTTGCATACATATGACTTCTCATAGTAACCAGGTCCTGTAAGGCACACTGTGTTTATTGTCTGCTTAAAACTGCAGCACTTGATTGAGAGTGTTGCATTATCAGGCACTAAAATGGACTGAACAATGGAATAGCTGCTATGGCACCACTGTTTAAGTATAGTTATGTCTGGAGATCCTGGATTACAACATGTTCTGACCCCAGGACAGCAGCATTTAAAAGATGCTAAAAATAGAATAACATATGTTTTTTCTCTGCTACAGTGCTGTAACTCCATTGAGGAATTCTAGTGATATCATTACCTGAAGAGTGAAGCTGGAGAGGTTATTGATGTCCCTAGAGCCCCGAGATGCAACTGCAGCAACGTAATAGATAGAAACCCAAATGCTTTGGTTTACTGTACATAGCACATCTGCCAGTCTCATTACAAATATCATTGTCATCACACCACCGATCCCTACACCAGACTGCAACTACAAAGCCAAATACCATGACTTGCCATCAAACCACCTGCCACAACATTGAAGTGTGACCACAAAGCCAAATATGTTACTTGCCATCAATCAGAAAGAGAGAGAGAGAGAGAGAGAGACAGTCACTTGTACATGTGCAGGGAGAGAGAAAGAGAGATCATTACTTGTCATGACACCGCCCATCCCCATAACAAACTGTACCTACAAACCCAAATACTATGACTTGTTATCAAACTACCTGCCCCCACATAGAACTGTGACCACACATTTTTTATATGTTTTCCCTGGTGTCCAGTGGTATCCCCCAACCCTCTGATTGCTATCCCCATAATACTTCTTTCCCTGGTGTCTAGTGGCACACTACTCCCTCCAATTTCCCTCCACGTAAATAATTTATGTATCCCTGGTGTCTAGTGGTGCGCCCCACCCTTCCATGCCTAAGCCAGTAATACTGCACTTCATCTCTGGTATCTAGAGGCATCCCCCATTTTCCAATGGCCATTCCCCTTGGTGTTTAGGCAAGGCAAAAATGTATTTTAAAAATGTCCAATCCCAGAGGCTTTGGGTGCTGCACAAATAGTAGACACATCTTCAGAAATAGAATCTTTAAATACAGAAAAGGAAAAAAAAGAAACATTTTAACAACCCAACATAATAATACAGCATATAAAATTAATAATCTAATCAGATCAATAAATTAACAATTATGCTTGCCCTGGTGTCTAGTTGCACCAGCCACCCTCTGATGTCCCCTGGAGCCTGAAAAGAACATCTCTGAAGAACATTGCTGAACATGTCATTTAAATCAGCAATGACATGCATAAGGCTGAAACTGATTTAGATAATGGGGGAATGTAGACTAGCAATTTTTGCACTAATCACTGAGTCACCTAATTGAACTTTCTAATTGTGATGATACACACAAACACTGACTAATACATATAGTCATATATGCATATATATTCCAGTATAACATAGCAGTGCACTGTCTGTACACACAGAGCACTGTCACACACACTAATACACATACACTGCCTTATATGGCATGTATTTACTTATACTTCTAACCCTACATTCTATTGTATTTAGGATAAGCACTGCAACACACTAATACACATGCACTGCTTCATATTCTGAACAGTGCACAGTACTAGAATATAGCATTACAGCCATTTACAAACTGACAAGGAAAAGGTTGATGTATGAGGAAAGGGTTAACAGAGCACCACACAGGCACACACAAACACATGCACACACACACACACACACACACACACACACACACACCACACACACACACTCTTTCCTGAACTGATAACAACAACTTACCCAGTGTTGATCTGAGGCACTTCCCAATAACCTCTGAAATCTGAACCTCCTTCCTTAATCTTATTTATAGCTTATGGCTGGGAAATGCTGACTAAGATGACATGTTTAGTATGAGCTAGGAATCTTTCTTGAAAGAGAATACTACACAGACTGAAGCTAGTAACCACATTATCACACAAATAGTGCAGTGCAACACTGCTCAGCTGAATGAACACAGCAGATTGCTTCAATTAGCGTAGTGATTGCACTTCACCTTCAATTGCTTCTAGTCCATTCTGAATCTGGAGAGCTCCATTTTTCTACTGTGATAGCAAGATGTCTGCAGAGCTCCACACTGCAGCTGTAACAAGTTCACCGTGCTTGTGCTATGGTGCTGAAAGAATAGTCTTCATCTGCATTTTGAGTCATCACTGTTATCAATATGAGACAACTCTGTCACTGTAATCCTCTTTTAAATACATCAGTAACTATGCTGATAACTTAAGGACACTTTCTTCTAATGGTGAAGAATGATATCCCCTCAACATTCATGGATAAACCAGCAATTAGAAAAGATTTATTGAACTCCTAATATTGTATGTCCCACAGTTTCCTGGTTTCCTCCCCTCAGAATGCCCTGTTATACTTTCATCAGGGCATGGCCATCAGTAACATGACATTAAGTACCATATATTATGTTTCGTATTTGGTGTTTTATTAATTCTGCCTGAAAACTGAACTTGGACTGTGTGACCATATCTATCTGCATATTTGACCAAATCTGGTTTGCAATTCTGTTTGCATGTTTCTCCATCATCCTACCATCATCAACATGGCTGGTAATGTCTCCTCAGTTTCATCCTATATATGGTGCTTGACTGAAGAACTAAAGATATAGTACCACTATATAATTGCCTACTCATAGCTTGCATCCTGGGGCTCAGCTGAAAACAGTTGTTTACTTTAATCTGTTTTCCTGGTTACAAATGTTAATACATATATAATCTCCTCATAATCATAACTGGGAAGATAAAAAAAATTGCAGACGTATTAATTTGTTCACTTAACAAATTTATATATAAGTCACAATAATTTAGTTTACATTATAAATCTGCTTTACAAATGACTTATTAACTCAGGATAGCCCAACTGAGAAGCAACACCTCATTTGCAGAGGGGTCCTGCTGCTACCCAATTTGACAGCTGGGAAGACTAATACACTGAGAGGTTAAGTGACTTGCTCAAGTTCACATAGTGCAAAAGTGGCTCTAGTGAGTTATGAATCTGGGTTTCCTGGGTCCCAATCACATTCTATTCACTAACCATGCTGCTTCCATTTTGCATAATGCAGTTTTCAAGTTTCAAATTTATAAACAGTGAATTGTGTAATTTGTCCTAAATTGTTTCTTTGTCTACTAAATAAGCTTCACAGACCCTGAACTCCTATACTTAACATATATTTTAATGGTTCGTTGGTAGCACTCCGTCTCAGGGCCAGGAAGATCAGAACGTGTTGGGCTTCACAAACACCATTGGTTCCCAACCCTGAAGCTGCAGTGCTTCACTAGTGGGTTGCTACTCTGTTGGATGTGCTATTTTATGAATGCAATTTTAAACCAAAGTCTCTCCAATCAATCTCTGGTGACTTCACAGGTGAAACAAAATATACCATAGACTTTTTCAACATTATTCCAATCTATGCAACACAACTACTATGCAGTATGGCCATTAATGTAGTATAACTACACCTAATAACTGTGATGTATACTGGATAGAGTCTCTGCACTACCAGTACCTCACTCATTGTTTTTTTTAAGTGCTTTGCAGTACTGTGTGCCCACTGATTTATTTTTATCTACTGCCTTAATTACATTATCAAAATTACTATTAGGTTGATCTGACAAGAACTCCCTGCCACAAACTAATACTGATTACTATCCTGAAGCCCATTTCTTTTCAGATAATCTACTATGTTATTGTTGACTAATGCATCTATCAGTTTAACCACAATGGAGATAAGACTGATGTGGCTGTAGTTACCCAGTAACTCCATATCCCCACCCTTGTGAAGCAGAACCATGTCTCATACCCTCCAGTCTATTGGAACTATCCTTGATTGCAGTAAGCTACTGAACAGTCCTGCCAGGGGTTTTGCCACTTCCACTTCCTGAGCACTTTCATGTGCAATCAATCTTGTCCTGGGGTGGTATATTCTTTCAAGGCATGCTGCCCTTTTTGACCCTTTCCCTTCTGATTACCACTTACCTCATGTCTGAAATCACCCTTGCTGCAATTGTTATGCTACTTTTTGGAGAGGGCCCCACTATCCTCCACAATAAATGCAAAGCAGAAGTAGTTATTAAGAATGTCTGCCTGCTGATAGTCCTTCTCTATTAACTTGTCCCCTTCTGTCTGCTTTACAATTCCCCCTCTCATCTTCCTTTTCATCTAAAGTATCTGCAAATCTGTTTTCCCCTCCCTTGATTGCCTCTGTAATATGCAGCTCTCTGTCTGCTTTTGTGTGCCTGACTGACTTCTTGGCTTCCCTCATCTTTGCTTGGTGTATACTTCATTCCCTTTTCCCTATTTCTCTTTATATCTGATGAAGCTCTTTTTTTGACCCTCACTGCCCCCCTGACTTTTTTAGAGAACCAGATTGGTCTCCTGTGCCTGTTACTCTTGGTAATTGTTCTCAAGCATGACTTAGTTGTCTCAGGAATGATATCTTTAATTACTTCCTACCTCTCCTCCACCTCCTGATTTGATCTACTCCAACCTACTTATCTAGTCAAAAAATCTGCTCTGAAATACACAAACACAGCCTCATTTTCATTCATCAAAATTTACCAAATGTTTTCAAGCACAGCTTATGATCCAGGTTCTGGAACTGTTCATCAACAAGAGAATTCATGCTGTTGCTGAACCTTTAATGGACTGTGATGAACCGAGACAAAACCAATTTGCATATTACAATTCAATGTTAACTGATATAAATAATCGCAAAATCAGACCTCTTAGAATTTAAGAGTAGAAAATGTTGAATTTCTGAAAATAATTCAGTTGTAAAGGTAATGGTTAATTGGTTAATTGATGGAGTTGGTTGACTGATTGAGTTACTGATTTTTATTTGGTGACCAGGTAATGTACATTGCCAGTAATGCACTTTGGATTACAGGTACTTTAGAGGAATGACTTGGACCGATAAAGTGACAACATAGGGATTAACAGTTTTTTTACAGCATTATTATTAGTAAAATGGTTGCTGTGGTAGCAGTCAGATTGTTCAAACTGTTGACTTCAAACTTTTAAACCTCTTAAAAACTACAGTTAACTGAATTTAATAGCTCCTGTTCTTGACCTATGCTCTGTGATATCATGACCTTTGTTACCAGTCAGAAACTAACCAGATTCACAGTTCCACCCTGTCTTCACCACTCTGAATGGCATCCCACTTGATGTTCTTCAGTCCTTCAAGTACCCGGGGGTCCGGCTAGACAGTAGGCATGACTTCTTAACCCACATTGATGCCATCCATACCAAACTCCTTCCCAGTCTTGGTGCCTTCTATTGTCACAAAGACGGCCTATCTCCACATGTATGCAGGGAGCTGATTACCAAAATGGTGCTCCCTGTCTTCTACTACATGGACGTAGTCTACAGTTCTGCCCCAGCCTCTTCCCTCAGCATACTACATACCCTCCTCAACTCCTCCTGTTTTGCATCTAACTCTGCCACACACACATCACTGTTTACTAAATTCCTCCCTATCCATTCTACCTCTGCCATCTCACCACTAGGCCCATCGCACTTCTTTCATCTCCAAATTTTGGTTCAACACCGTTCCCTTCTACATCTCCTTCCTCTCATCCCAACTCCCCCATGCCTCCTGCACTCTCTGCTTTAGGGACCATCGCACCTTTGACACTCCTCACCAGCCTGCCTCTGCTGGACAATCTGCACTCTCCTATAGGCTTCCCTTACTCTGGAACAAACTCCCCTCCTCCCTCTATTACTCCCCATCCCCTAACTCCTTCAAATACCAGCTGAAGCATCAGCCCCCCTCCCACTTGTTCCTACTATCCTTCTTCTGGATACCCTTGAAGACTGTATGTTAATCCTTACATGTTATTGTTTGTGATTCTATGCACTGCTAAGGTTCGATTCATTTTGTTTAACTGCTGTACATGCAAATTGTTCATTATTTATTTTATTACTGTATCTCATTGTTTGTCTTTCCATTCAGCTGCTGCTTTTATTATTGTCTGTTGCTTTCTCCACCTTCCCTTCCCCCAGGTTGCACCTGACAATAAGCCTTGGCTCAGTGTGCCTTTCCCTGTTAACAAATTTAAAATAAATAAATAACTAAATAAAAATGGATAAAATATAGGAGCATCTATTAACCTCACTGAAGAAGTCCCCCCCCCCCAAATGGACAACTTAAGAAGTGATTTCACCATGTATTATCAAGCCCAGAGTGTGGTAACACTGGAGGAGGAATATCTTCCAGAAGGCAGACCACACTGCTGGTTGTTGCCACACTAGCTCCTGTGGCTGGGCCTATCTTATCAAGCTATGGAAGGCAAAGAAATGCACAGTCATATTTTACAACACCTGAAAGAAACAAAACAACTTTTAACCCTCCCCTTATACTTTACCTGGTACACCATTAAAGCACAGACTCTCTCAGTCACTCACTCATCAAGACTGTAAACTGGATAGACTGATATGATTGCAGATTTGAAGCTTTGTGCAAGATTTGCAAAGCTTTGCCCAGGCACAAACACAGTTTACCCCTACAAACTGGGTTTCCAGCCAGGCAAAGTAGTGAGGGGGGCCACAATGCAAATGAGGTGCAGGGGACCTGCCTATCCCCACAATCCCATTCACAAAGAATTTGCTCCACACAATGGCCTTTGTGAAGGTCCTTGCATGGAGCAAATTACCACTGAAAAAAATGGCAGTAATCAGCACAACCCTAGTGGTTGGTGGAGGTACCATGCCCCCCACACCCTCTCTGGTCCCCCATCGCCAAACCCATATAGTACAAATGTTTTCCATAGTGTAGGGTCCCACCCCAGTCCTCGATCATTTGAATACCCACCCATTTTCCATAGTGTATGGTCCCAACCCAGTCCTCAATCACATGAATATCCACCCATTAATATAAATAAATATATTCCATAGTGTAGCCATCCAACACCAGTCCCCAAGTACACGAATACCCACCCATTAATTAAAGAAGCTATTTTACACAGTGTAGCGGTCCCACCCCGATTCCCAATTGCTCACCCATAAAGTAAAGAAATCTTTTTCCATAGTGTAGTGGTCACAGTCCTGTCCCCAATCACCCGATCTCCTACCATAAAGTAAAGAAGTCTCTTTCCATATTGTAGTGGTCCCACCCCAGTCCCAAATCACCCAATCACCCTCCTGTAATTAATCATTTTCCATAGTGTAGTGTTCCACCACCCCCACCCTCAGGTATGCACATGCCACCCGGCTCCCTCTGGCCCAGCTTGCCACCAGTTGGTGAGCAGCACAGCTCTCTTCACACCTCCACAGCTGCCTACGGACTGAATTTCTCAATGACAGCTTATAGTATAAAAGTACAAGCCCATTGTTTGTGCCAATGGGCTTGTAGGTATACCGTAAGCCGGTCATTAACAGTTCAGCTAGGCAGCCATGGAGGTGTGAGGATGGCTGTGTTGCTCACAGACCCGTGGTCATGCTGGGGGCGGGTGGCATGTGCAAACTGGAGTGGGTTGGGCGGTTGAGGGGACCACTACACTATGGAAAACAAATTATTTGCTTCACTGGTAGGTGATAGTATGATTGGGGAATGGGTTGAGACCCCTACACTATCAAAAAATATTTCTTTACTTTATGGGTGGGTGGTCGGGCAATCAGAGACCAGGGTGTGATCGCTACATTATGGAAAATAGATTCTTTAATTAATGAGTGGGTATTTATGTGTTCAAGAACTGGGGTGGGACCCCTTCACTATGGAAAATATTTATTTATATTAACAGGTGGCTATTCATGTGATCAGGGACCTGGGTGGGACCGCTACACTGTAGAATATGTTTATTTATATTAACAGGTGAGTATTCATGTAATCGGGGACTGGGATGGGACCACTACACTATGGAACATATTTATTTATATTAATGTGTGGGTAGTCACGTGATCGGGGATTGGGGTGGGGCCACTTTCACTATGGAACAAAATTTTTTTACCTTTGGGTCCGTGATCAGGGTGGGGGGTGGCACCTCTAGACTATGGGAGAATGCGCCTGCGTGGGGCTCGGGCTGGTGGGGGTGGCTGCACAATGCCACACTAATGGCATGCAAATTAGCCCATAATGAGCATACGAATGGCCACAAGTGCCTTGCATGCCCAATGGGCTCATTTGCATGGCTCCTTTTGTGAATGGGGACTTAGCATGGTGGCACTATTGCTGGCAGCCCATTCACCTGGCTGTCTGTGGGTGGCAGTGCTACTGAGGTTCCCAGTGCTTTTCCTGGGTTAGCACTGCTCCCGCCTACAGCTATTCACAGTCAGATGGGGCAGTGGGCTAACCAATTGTGAATAGCACTTTTTGCTCCCTGGGCAATGGCAAGGAACAATGCAAACCTTTGCACTGCACTTTACCCTTTTTTGTGAATCCTGCCCCTTATATGCAAAGGCAAATTTTTGACAAAATGACCTAAATAATACCCTCAAAAGCTTGATTAATAGAACAGTTGATAATGTCACAGAATACTAGAAAAAAGGTTGTAAGCCCAATAATTTGGAGAATTCAGTTAAGATGAAAGTACAATAATCTGAACTGAAAGACTGATGTGTTAGAAAACCAGATGAGATTCTATAACATCTGTATTGTCAATTTACCTAAAGTTCTGGATAATGATTTCTCTTCAATGAGAGATTTAGTAAAAAAAAAATGTATTATTGCACTTGGTCTCCTGGCTGACAACCCACCCCTTGTGGTAAAAGTCTTCTGAGTTTCAAATAAATAACCGACACAGCCAACCACAAAGGGATCTTCTAACATGACTGCTGGCAAACAATACATAGCCACTGGTAAATCATCCATCTTGACTACCTTTAAATTCCATTCTAAGTACAAGCACATTTTAAAATTAGCTAGTATAGAAGTTTTTCTAGATTTTTCTTACTGCACACAACAGTAACATTGTTTATCATCAGGATGTGTTAGCAACTGAAGTACAATCCCATCTATTGGGTCTTGTGAATGCAAAAATATTCAAAGATGGGAAAAGTCACAATTTTGTCATGGATCAGGTAGCTACATTTCTGAGAACACGCTATGAAAACATTTGAGAAGAAGAATGGGATTCAATCATTTTTCTTACTCAGCCCACTAAAGAGCTTCTTGACTTAGCAGACGTTGCAGAAAGCATGAACAGTAGCTCTGGTGTAATTCTTAGATTTTTCCTGAACCAAAGACTTTGAATAGGGTTTAGTAACTAGCAAATGATTGAATTTACTTTTTGAAGAATTTAATATTCATTTTGGGGCTTGGTGCATCTCATTTGTGCCATTGTAACTGAGATGCTCCTGCATCTCAGTTATGGCGGCACAAATGATGCGCTTGTCCCAACTGTAGTATCCACAGAATATGCTCTGGAAGATGCTCCCGGCACATCCCCTCTGTGAATACCACAGTTTTGAAGGATTTAATATTTATTTTGGGAGGCAGTATAGCACAGTGGTTTAAGGCTCTGAGCTGCAAATCTGGAGACCTGGGTTTGAATCCCACAGCCACCACTTGTATGCTGTGTGACCCTAAGTAAGTCACTTAACTTCCGTGTGCCCCCAGGTCGCACCTGTAAACAAGCTTCAGCTTTGTGTGCTACTCCTGGTTAAACAATTGGAAAAGAAAAAATAAAAGCAAAATTTAATAAAGTAATGATCTAAAAAATGTGGATTATTTAAATTAGCTCATCTTAAAAAAAGATGCATAACAGACTGGGGGGGGGGGTTCTCAATGAAATGCTCCCAGTGCATCTCAGTTGAGATGGCACAAATGAAATGTGCCGTGCCCCAACTATGGTTTTCACAGAAGATGCACCGGTAGATGCTTCTGGCGCATCCCTCTGTGAATACCACAGTTGCATCCAACATGAGATGCACCAGTGCAACCCCCTGGTCGGGTTGGGGAACCAATGGGGCAGTGCATCTCCAGATATGCAAATGGGGCATTAGGCATGCAAAGGCGGAATGGGTCATTTGTATGTCATTATGGCCCCATTTGCATGCAGCCCACAGGGATGCACCCAACAGAATGTGTGGGGTTCCCTGCAAGGGCTGTGACCAGTAGTTCCAAACATGAACCACTGTCAGCCTAGTGGGTCCCCACCCATATCCCTGTAGATAATAAAAAAAAACTCAGGAATCCCTGGTAGTCCGGTGCCCCCCCCACACCTGTAGCACCGTAAATGTATTCAAGCACATCAAATCCCTGGTAGTCTAGTGGTACCCCTTCCCCACCCATATCCCTGTAAACATGGACACGCTCCCCAAGACTCCCTGGTAGTCCAGTGATCCCCCCCCGCCTGTATCACCTTAATATCCAACACAGTGTCAAACATCCCTGGTAGTCTAGTGGACCTCCCTACCCTGCCCTGACCCGATCACACTGACATATGGAAATACAGGTTATCCCTGGTGGTTCAGTGGATTCCCCACCCTCCCAAGCACTCAGACACCCCCTCCCCACACTGCTCCCCATCCCAGCAAGTGCTGAAAGCCAGTGAGCAGCACAACCCACCTGCATTCTGCCACTGCTGCCTGCCAACTGTTTTGTCAGTGAATGACAGCATGCAGTACAAATATAAGCCCATTGGTAGACCCTGTGGACCAATGGGCTTGCTGTTTGTGCTGTAAGCATTATTCACAACTTTGTGAATGACCTGTTATTCACAAAGTTGTGAATGAAAGCTACAGTACACACTGCAAGCCCATTGGTCAACAGGATCTACCAATGGGCTTACAGGCATACTATACACTGTCAGTCACTGAGCACAGTCGTGTAGGCAGCTGCTGTGGTTTGCAGGTGGTTGTGCTTCCCTCTGGCTTTCAGCACTTGCTGGGATGGGGAGTGGGTGGGAGGCATGAGTTTGTGGGGGTTCACTGGACCAACAGGGACAACCTGTATTTCTGTATGTCATTGTGATCAGGGTGGGGCAGGGTGGGGTTCCACTAGACTAGAAGGGATGATTCATACTGTTTTACACCAAGATGCGATCAGGTCAGGTAGGGTGGAGGGAGGTTCCACTTGACTACCAGGGACGTCTGGTGTTATATATGACATTACTAGGATATGGTTGGGGGATACTTGACAACCAGGGATGCCTGGGCAATATTTGGCATTATGGGGATAAGGGTGGGGTGGGTGGGAACACTGACTGGTTATAGGCAGGCTGCCGTGCTGCTGTCTGGCAGTACGGCAGCCTGCCTTTGGGCAGACACCCACTTAAGTCTACTTTTTGTGGATTTATCTTTTGGAGGTGCATCTTCAGACTTTCTCTGGGGATGCGCCTCCAAGGTGGGTTGTAAATAGGGCTGGCCCTATATGCATGGGCACACCCGCTGCACGCCCCATCCAGATGCACCACATACCATTATCAGTGGTGTGAGGCACATCTGTGATGTGCCAGCACATCAATGATGCACTGACAGATCACTGCCCTATCAGAATCACGATTAGGTGCAAGTCCAGGATGCACCTAATGCACCAGAATGTCCAGTGTATCTCAGATGTGCTGGGTGCATCCCTTTTGTGACCCCCCCCACCTTATATTTTTGGTTTATTTTTAATTAAACCTGCTCTCACACAGGTCAGTTGAATTCAAATATCTAATAAGACTGATTCAAAAAAGTTGCTGCTGTTTTATGCTGTTTCACTATAAAGACACTACTGGTACTGTAGAATATTTTTTCCTGACCCCTACCCCGATGAATTGAGGTAGGGCTATCATGTACTTTCAGTTTGCAGCTGGTTTGCTATGTATTTTGTTATAATGTAAACTGTTTATTATTTATATATAAAAAGTAAAAAACATATTAAAACTAAAGTACAAAAATATATAGCAAACAACAATAAATACAAATATACTAAACACATTTAAATTTTGCATTAGCAATTGCAGAATAAATGTTAAAACATTTAATTCAGTGTAACACTGTCATTTCATTTTTTTCTCATTAAATAGTTTCAATATAGCACAATGAAAACTCAGATACAAAGAAACATAGGACATGTATATCTACAGTAACAAAGCGGAGGCAAACATAATAAGTTATGTATTACACTGCAATTTCCAAAAGATAATGAGGAAAAGGGATTTAACCAATATTTCTTACAAAACATTAATGGACAATCAAAATATTGCATGGATGTTTACAAGTGAAACACTGTGTTGCTATTTCTTTTGGTAAATTGTGCATATTGGGCAACTAAAGAATATCAATGGGCACAACAAGAGAGGGGCATTGTGTCATAATATGCTGCTGTAACTGCACATCTAAACTACTGAATTTGATCAAGAACTGGTTTTAGATTTTTTCTGTAAACTGTTTTTATGACTGTCTCATGTAAATTTGTGAAGATTTTAAAATCATATACAATAAACTTGAACTGAACATTAAATAGTTACACAAGCACCATTTAAGCAAGGAATGACTAGGTACAAAATGTAAGGAACAAGGGAAACTATTCCACAGTCTTAAGGTAGAACAGAGAAAGAGTTTTTGACCAGTTCCAAAGGATGTAGGAAACAGAAAAAAAAGACATACTGGGCTGGATTCACAAAGGTCAGCCACAAGCTGCCACAATGGCAGCTTGCGCTGACCATCCCTTCAACCTGGCCTGTGCACCCGATTCAGTATCGGAGCGGGTCCAGGGGTCTGCATCCTGTGACTTGCGGTAGCTGCGCAAGGTAGGGCGCAGTTCCCAGATGTGCCGCAGGTCACAGGACAGGATAGGCAGCAGATGCGCAGCTGAGGGGCACCATGGTACCCCCATGCCCACCTCCCATTCCCCGTAAGGTGTGGGCTCCAGCCCCAAGCCCCTTTGCCATGGATCCCCCCCCAGATTAAACACCCTTACCTACCCTGGTGGCCCAGTGGTCCTCCACCCCCTTTCAGCGGTGCCAGCCCCCTAACACACACATCCACCCAGGGGGTGAGCTGGTGACTGGCACAGCCCTCCCTCATCACCAGGGCCAGCCACCGACTGTACTGTGCCACAATCGCATACTGTAAGTACATACTCTTTGTGAATGACAGCTGCTATCATTCACAGACGCTTATTATTACAGTATGCATTCTTGGCACAGTTCATCGCTGGCTGGCCCTGTGGAGAGAGGGCTGTGCCAGTCGCCATGGGGTATCAGGAGTGTGTGGGGGCTCGCCTGTGGGGTGGGGCCACCAGACTACTAGGGGTTAAGGGGATTGAAGGGGTGATCTTGCCCCAGGGCATATGGGGGGGCCTCAACATGTGTGTGTGGGGGTCTGGACATTGGGGATGTTCCACACACCCATGCTGGCACAGTGCAAGCCATGCCTGGGACCTGGAGCCCATGGGGGGGCTGTAACCCACAGGAGATGTGGAGTTGGGGTACAGTGGCAACCTCCAGTGAATGGCAAAGACCACTTAGACCACCTTTTTGTTGGCATAAATGGTCTTTGACAGATGTTCACTGGTGGTTGTCTCTGAATCCTGTTTGTGGACATAGCAGCCACCCTACCTCAGTAGGGTGCAAATGCTGCCATAAACCCCCTTGCGCCATGTCACAAAGGGGTTTATGGTGCATAGGTGCAGTTAGGCACAGGCAGCCTGCAGCATGTCGCAGGCTGCCTATGTGAATCCCACCTGGATGCAACTCAGGACGCAAGTGCTACTTGCACCATTTTGTCTGATGCAAGTTGCCTTGCATCCTGATTTGCCTTTTGTGAATCTGGCCCACTTTGTTTACTATTTATCATTTGTAGTATTTCATGTTGTACCATTCCCAATCTTGAAACTGTGAGCTCTCTAAATCTGTATCTGTATTTTTTTGAAGAATTTATTCTATACTCTCCCAGGTCATACTTAAAAATAGGCATTCAGTTGCCCAGTGTACCTACTTGGTACCAAAAACCAAATAAATAAATAAATTCACCAGTTGATCAAAGGAGCATAACACAACCATTAAAGCTAAAGGAGGGCTTTTTGCACCTCTAAGAGTTTTGTTGATCAAGCAAACCATAAAATAAATTCTACAAACATTGCTGTAGATCAATTAAATGTAGCGTACAGATCACAATGATGGTTTCTAAGATGAACAAGCAGGGCCAGCAAATTGGCTCACACTATTACAAACTATGTTTGTCCTCTTTACTGTATATAATTTGCTGCAACATTTAAAGTGAAAGAAAGCATCAATTGGCAATAGAAGGCCAGAGATCATGGGACATGTGTTGTTTTAGCCTATAAGCAGCACCCATTTCTAAATCAGTAATATTACAAATGCTTGCAACATGATCAGAATAAGAGATGACTACCCGACAAAATTCCCAAAATACTTAAAATTAAGAATGTGTTCAAGAAAAGGCAAAGACTTGTATATCAGAATGCAGAATTATAGGCCGCCCGTCGGCACAGCGGTGTTGATTATGACGCCAGCGACCCGGTTCGAACGACCCGGTCACCGGAGGGCTGGCTGGGAGAGAAGGATTGAGCATTCTTGACAGCCTCCTTCTCTGGGAGGGCAGGGCAGCACTGTGTACGAGCCGGCACCTAGAGGAGGCTGAGCGCCGCACCACGTCGCTGCTCGTCAGCATGTCAGGATGGGGCGGACGCAGGTAGTCATTGCAAGTCCTCATCCTGCTTAAGGGGGTAGGGTTAAAATCCCAAACCTCACTGTCTTAATGGCGCTTCTGCCCTGGGTGCCTCTGATCAGCCTCGGAGCGATCCTCGACTAGATACAGTCCGCGCCCGATATAGGGGTCGGAGCCGCGGCCCCACTCTCTGGGGGGTAAGCCAGGGATGACCAAGGGGATGCGGTCATATCCGGAGGTGGGGGCAGTGGGGGTCAGTGACCAGAGCAGATATTTCCAACGGGAGTTGTAGGGCCAAAAAAGAGATAATTAAAAAAAAAAAAAAAAAGAATGCAGAATTATTTATTAAGTTCATTGGAATTGCTTGGGCTGTGTGGAAAACATGCTCATTATAGAAACTTAGGGCTTACCATTGGTAGAGCTGACCCTGTTTTTTTCAGTTCAGTTTATTGTGAAGGGATGAAATCCATTGAGCAAGCTCATTTGCAAGGAGGTCCCTTGTACAACATACTCAACAATGTACACAATGTCAGAGAACATAACAGGATAACAAACAATATGTAGCAGATCTTACATTTTACTAAATAATAGCAATAAATAGCACATGAATTAACAAAGAGTTAACTTAATAATGGAATACACATGGTCAAGTTAAAACAAAAGTGGAAAACAACAATGGGGTAATTGTTTACCTAGGGCACATATCTTTTGAGAAGGCTTTTTCTCTTAAAACAGGGTTTGCCTGATAAATTATTCATTATTACAAAGTAGGGTACTTCTGGTCACCAGACATCACTGATGGACTGTTCCATGGAAGACCATAGTAGTTCACTGGAGGGGTATCATGAACATCTCTGCTTTATGAAACTTTGCATGCATGACTTCTCATGAATGCAGCAGTCAGTGCCTTGAACAATATTTATGAACATTCATGAACAATTCAATGTACTTTGATGAATAAAGCAGGTGATTAGATACCTTATATTGGACCAAAAAGAAATGTTCAGTCCACAAGCTTTCAGTCTACATTGTTCATATGTTTGTACGAAGGCCAATATAGTTACAAACAAATTCTTTGCATGTACTTTGATGAACACTCTTGAGTTGAGTTCATGAACTATTCATGTATAATCTATGAGCTATTTGTGATCATTTAGACTATGCAAAAGGCTATAGAAAAAGCATATTCTAGATATAAGATATTGCATTGATTGGAAGGATAAAGCTCATCATAACCTCCCAGCTAATGAAACCATCTCTCTTACTGAATGCTTAGAACTGATGCCTTCAGGACTCTGGTTTCATAGTTGGATTCCCAGCAAGGACTCTTGTTGAGCTGAACATCAGCTGGGACTGGCATTAGATGAGCATTGTTTTATTTTGTGCTATATTGAGTTATGCAACATTCCAAAATAATTTGGATTTCACTCCATTCCATTCTTTATTTCTAAATGTGTAGGAGTCTTTGCTTTGTCACCCTCCAGGGCAGAAATAGGAATTACTGAAGGACTTTATGGATTTTGTCATCACACAATAATTGGCCACATCCCAACTTAAGTGTGAGGGGGAATTTTAATGTGTGAGTTAACAAGGAAGCTCACAGTTTGCTTAGCAGATACTCCATAGAATGAATTTATTGGGCCCCATAGAGATAGGAACCTCCGTCACCCATGGACTCAGCAATCTCTTGAAATTTATCTTCTCTTTTGGGCTGAATGCCTAGGATATCAGGGCTGATCTGATTGGCAGGTCAGACCACCATATAATGAAGTTTCTTGCAGGGGCCTCTTGGATGTCGGTACTACTATGGAAATGGTCCAATACTGACTTGGATTTAATCTTGAATCAGATAAACTTGAGGCAGTATTATTCATCTTGGGCATGCTGTCAGTGAGTGTGTGGTAAGGACAGGTGCAGCTGTGGCTGTTGATGATTATAATATGGCCATCACAGCTTTATTTATTTATTGAAATGTTTCACCAGGAAAGGCACACTGAGCAACAAGATGCTCATCTTATGGTGTGTCCTGGGAAGGGGGGGTACAGAGGAGAGCAGATGAGTACATGATACATAGCATTCAGATACGCATTGGAGTCATGAAATGAGAGTATCATTACTTACATTGCTTGCATACATACATTACTTACATTGAATTGAATTAGAGTTACACATTGCTTACAGGGCTTTGGACTGCCTTTGTATGTGGGGGGGGGGTACATGAAGTACGGAAACAGTATAGGGAAGGTTTAGTAGCCAAGGGAGAACAAAGAGTAAGGTTTAGACCTGGATTGTGTTACACTAAACATGGGTGACAGTCACTGACTAAGGGAATATGTTTGACAGGGACACAAGGCAGAAGTGCAGTATGGGGTAAGTCGGAGGTTGATAGAAATATATGCCAGCATTTGCAGCCGTTAGCTAAAGTTGCTGGTCAGGCCACATAGAATGTAGGGGAGCAAGGGGGAGTAGTAGGAGGGGGTTGATTAGAGGGGGTGGAGGAGGTCAGGTGCTTTAATAGTTTACTGCATAGCACTTTATGAGGCAGAGGATGGAGAATGCCTAGAGGTAGAAAGGTGGATTTGGACGGGCAGGTAATTCCAAAGATTAGGAAGATGGTAGGAGAATGCTGATTGGCATGCAGAGGTCCAATGGTGAGGGATTACCAATAGTCGGGAGTCAGTAGACATGAAGGCATGGGAGGGGGTTGGAGAGAAGATATGGAGGAGGCAAGGTAGGGTGGAAGGGAACTGAGCCAGAAGTTGGAAGCAAATTTAGCACTGTGAAGTAGTCTCCGGTTGCTAAGGGGTGGGAGGGCCAGCGAATGGAAAAGCCTCCAGTGGTGGGTACAAGGGGGGGCATCAAGGGCAAAACGGCAGAAAGCATTGAAGAGAGGGTTCAGTCTGGATAGGGTAGACTTGGGGGTAGAACTGTAGATTTTATTGCAGTAGTCGAAGGTGGATAGTATCATTTTCTGCACAATTTCATGTCTCACGGGAAGCGGGAGACTATTGTGATTCCTATAGAGAGCGCCAAGCTCAGGGCACAGATTTTTCAGGATAGCATCCTCATGGGCTGAGAAGGATAGGTGTTGGTCAAGCCAGACCCCTAGGTACCTAAAGGAGGACACATCCTCAAGGACTGTCCCATCAAGGGTGTGGAAGATCGAGGGTGAGATAAGTCTGGATATCTCTGCCTAGTACCGAAGGTCAAGGAGACTGTCATCTTGGCATTGAGGGAGAGTTGGTGGGAGTTAAACCAGAGCTGTACCTTGTTGAAATCAGCCTGTAGACTGGATGCAACCTCCTCATGGGTCCAGCTGGAGGAGAAGAGGATTGTGTCATCTGCATACATTTTATTTATTTAGTTTTTGTTTACCGGGTAGGTGTGCTAGCCAAACAGGTGACTATTTTCAGGCACGACCCGGGAGGTACAGTAACAATACAGAGTTCATTTACATAATACAGGGAAGCAGTAACAATACAGAGAACAGTTTTCAGTAAAAGGCAATAAAGGAGTACAGCTTCAGAGACAATCAACAGGTCAAGAGAAAAACAACAGATTTACAGTGTACAGGTAGCATTTAGTGAGTGGGTAAAGGTATACAGGGCAGATCCAAAGGACAGGTGGGTCGGGGAGGGGGAGAGAACAGGGAAGGGGGAACTGGGTGAGCAGGTAAAAAAGGGAAGGGATGCGGGAAGGCAACCTTGCGGCTAAGTGGTTAAGGTGGCAGCAGGGATGAAGGAGGCAGGACGGGTTGGGGTCTGGGTGTGGGGTGGTGAATGGATGGTGGCGGTACGTGGTCGAAGTGGAGGGGAGAGAGTAGGTCAGGCAGAGCTGGAGGCAAGGGAGAAACCACCTGCAGTGGGGCTATAGAGAGGTAAAAGGCGGCGTGAAAACAGGGCAGAAAAGGACATGATAGGCATCGGCGGCCAGAGGAGGAGTGAAGCGGGGGAACATTTGGACGGGGCAGGAGGCTTACGGAATACATCTGGGTGAGGGGAATATGGTGGCATAAGCAGTAGAAGGCTACGGGAAGAGACCGAGTCCATGGAACTGTGCGGCCGCTAGAGAGAAAGCTGAAGGGAAGGGGATCGGAGGTGGAGACGGCCCCGGGCTGTTTACAGCAGAACCACTCAAGAGAAGCCCGGTTCATGGAACCAAGTCTGCAGGGAGAGTTAGGATGGCGGGGTTTGGGGTGAGGTACGCGGGGAGTGCCATCTGTGGCTGGAAGGTGGCAAGCACCGGGGTTGTGGTACTGTTACCAGGCAGGGGAGTCGGTGCTCAGTTGGGTAGTGGGGGGCAAAGGAGGTTAAGAGCAAACGGGTCTCAACTAGGGGTGAAGCTTAAAGTCAGTGTTAGGGGGATATGGGGGAATGGGCGGCAGGGGCTGAGGGATGAGACCGGTCCATGGAAACTGTACGCAGGCTGGACAGATCGATGAGTGTGAGAATACGGGGTGAAAGCGGCGGTGAGCAGTTTTAGCAGTAGGGAGCCACTAGGGAGCCCAGGACTGGAGCCGAGGCCGGTGGGGAGGCTAAAGATAGCGGGGTTCGGGGTAAGGCACGGTGGGTGAGCGAAGTCCAGTGGCTGATGGTGCGGCTAATGTCTGGGGTTGTGAACTGTATCGCAGGAGAAACGGGGTTCAGGCAGGGTGGGGGCTGGGGTCCAGGGGCAATAGGAGTAGAGGAACGGGTCCGTTGGGGGGCGCTTAGGCATTGGCTGCGCCAGCACCTGGTACCCTTAGATCATCAGTACAAACATTCCAGTAAGGAGCAGTAACACGTAGAGCAGTGCAGACAGCAATAACAGGTTAACAATGCAGTAGTCAAGGCGCAGTAACTTACAACAAAATTACACACTCTAGACAAGTGCAAGTAGAGAGAAGTACCCTGAAACAGGTCCGTTGGGGGGCGCTTAGGCATTGGCTACGCCAGTACCTGGTACCCATAGATCGTCAGTATAAACATTTCAGTAAGCAGCAGTAACAGGTACAATAGTGCAAACAGCAATAACAGGTAAACAATGCAGTAGTCAAGGTGCAGTAACTTACAACAAAATTACATACTTTAGACAAGTGCAAGTAGGCTTCAAGGTCGGAGTTTTGAACTCGAAATGAAGTGCATATGGGCAGAGACATATATCACAGTGTTAATGTTGTAAGAAAAATAGGGTAAGGAGTAGGAAGGAGGGAGTGGTGGGGCAAGAGAGAGAGGTTGGCAGAACAAGCTCAGGTAGGGTCATAACAGGCACACTGGTCCGTGGCAAGCAGGTGTTCACGTAGCTTGCGGCAAAGATCCTGGGAAGATGTCAGTCTAGGTCAGTGGCTGGAGGTTCCACACTTGAGGGGCTGTGTACCCGAATGCTCCAGACCCTTTGGAGGTGCAGCAGTGGGGAATTTTTTAGTAGGGGTTTGTCCGAGGATCTCAGCTCACGTGCAGGGAGGGCTAGCTGAAGCAGTTCAGTTAGGGATGCTGGTCTGTTGAGTCTAATGATGGAGTCGCAAAGGCAGCCCAGGTGTTGATGTAGAAGAGCAGGTTTGCGGCAGGTCATTTAGTAAGATGGAAAAGAGAATGGGGCCGAGAACTGAGCCCTGGGGAACACCAGTGACAATAGGGAGTGAAGGTGAGGTGGAATCAGCAATTTTTTACAGACTGGGTTCTGCTTTACAGGTAGGCTCTGAACCAGTTGGTAGCAGTCACAGATAACCCAGCTTCAGATAGGCAGGATAACAGCAGGGGGTGGAATACTGTGTTGAAAGCTTTGGCTAAGTTGACAAAGATGGCTGATGTAATTAGACCTTTGTCCATCCCCGAGAGAATGGAATCCGTGAGTCTTAGTAGGGCGGTGGTAGTAGAGTGGTTTTTCCTAAATCCAGACTGGAAAGGAATGAAGAAGTTAGATTCAGAGAGGTAGTGGGAGAGTTGTGAAAGCATGAGGTGCTCCTGAAGTTTCACGAGGGTGGGAAGAGGGAGATGGGGCGGTAATTTGCCACAGTGGTGGGGTCTCCTCCTTTTGGTAGTGGAAGGACTGTGGCATGCTTCCACTCCGTAGGAATTGATTTAGTGGTGAATGAAAGGTTTAGAAGGGCAGCGAGGGAAGATGCAATGGCCGGGGCAGATAGGTAGAGGAGTTTGGTGTTCAACCCATCAGGGAACTTTCCCTTGGAGGGGTTCAGGGTTAGTAGGCCATCTAGAGCTTTCATGCGAGAGATGTTCCTGAAGGAGAAGGTGTTCAGGCTGGGAGGTATATGCATTTCAGCATGGTGAATGGGCTGGGTTACAGCTGGAAGGGAAGCAAGGAGGGTAGTAGCACATGTGGTAAAGTAGGAGTTGAATTCAGTGGCAACCGAGAGAGGGTCTGAGAGGAGAATCCCACTGTAAACAGAAGAGGGGAGGGATTTGTTGATGGGGGGGAAAGAGGGAGTTGATAACTTTCCAAAATTTAGATGGCCTACCAGGATTGGCTGTTAAAATATTCGGCTTTGGCTAGTCAAGTGGACTTGGTGCACTTGTTTCAGAGCATGCGGTAGGTGATGTTGTCATCTGGGAGGAGCCTAGTTTTGTAAGTTCTCCATGCCATGTCCCGGGCATTTTAGCGTGCTATTAGTTTGGGGAAAATCCAGGGAAGGTGTGTCCCCTGGACCCTAATGCGTCACAAGGGGGCATGTTTATCCCAGACGCTGAGGAAGGTGTTTCAGAAATGTATAAGGGCATCATCCATGTTATTACTTCTAAGGTGAAAACCCCAGTTTGAGTGAGCTAGTTCTTCCAGGAGTGGGGTGAGGTTTAGTGTTTTGTATGACTGTTGCAGTAATAATTTGGGAGGGGATTTAATCCGATGGATTTTGTGGACTAAGTAGGTGATGTGATGGTCGTTTATAGAGTCTGGAAGTAGGCCGGAATTGATGACTCAGTGGGGGTGGGAGGTGAGAGCACAGTCAAGTAGGGAGTGATTGCCAGTCTTGGGGTTTGATCGTGTCAGTTCTGAGATGAACTGGGTAAGACTTGAGGGTTGTTATCTCGGAACGAGCTTTGTTGAAAGAGAGAGATGGCCGTGCACCTACTCATTCTGATTCATGTCTGCCCACTGGCCTCCTGTCACAGCTCATCGTGGCATAATAAAGAGCTGAGATGGTTGAAGGCAACAGGGTGGAAGTTGAAGCATTCCTGGAGGAGGTCAAGCTCAGTGGGCAACAGTATGGTTGTGAGAGTCCATTATAAGGCAAATCAGAGGGAAATCCCTGTGAAAAAGTCAGCATTCCAGTCCCAGATGATTGCCTCAGGTAGAAATTAGCTGGATCAACACTTCTGCCCTGTAGCTAGGTTAATTAATCCTCCCAATCTATAGTCTGGATGTGTCTTATCCAATGTGTTGCATAAGGAATTTGGTCCCTTCTTTCTGGACGGTGTACTCCATTAGATCAGGGATCTTCCCTGCAGTCAGTCAGGGGCCACCCATGTCAGGATCAAGAAGAACAGAGGCCTACTTGTTTCTGGTTTGAGTTTCAATTGAAGAATTGATAATAGTTATATACAGGCTACAGCCCACTTTCTGTTATTTGGAATCAGGGCTTACATACTATAGCTGTTGCCTGGAGACTCTGGGTCCAGTATTGCCAGCGTTGTCTGATGTTCCCTTGTGGAGAGATGCTTCCCAGTGACTCTGAACAGAGAAGTGTTGAAACATTCTTAATGGAACCATGGCATGATCTGGACCTGCTGGCAAAATACAGGTGGGTCCCAAATATTCAATTTCTGAGGAAGACTATTGAGAAGGTAGTGGTGGTACAACATGAGGCTCATCTTGAATAATTTGACATCTACAAACTATGACATCCTGGTCCCAGGCCTATAGGCACAGCGTGCTTGCCAAGTTTTAAAATAACCAGCTTCTGGCAAAGGATAGAGGGGAGCCTTCGATTGTTGTTTTCCTTTATCTTTTATGGATATTTGATACTGTGGATTATGGACTTTTGATAGGTCACCTAGAGGAATACAGCAGACTCACTAAAACAGTCTTGAAATTGCTTCAGTCATTCCTCTCCACCAGATCTCAGCACGTCGTCATGGAATATTTCTCAAGTGACCTGAATGTGGTGAGCTGTGGGTTTCTGCAAGGTATATTTAAGGAGGGAGGCAACGTAGTGTAGTGGTTAAGAGCACTGAGCTGCAAACCTGGAGAACTGGGTTGGAATACCACAGTGACCACTTGTATACTGTGTGACCATGAGCAAGTCACTTAACTTTCCTGTGCTCCCAGAATGCACCCAGAAACAAGCCTTGGCTTAATGTGTCTTTCCTGGCAAACAATTGTACAATAAAAAATAGTCTGTCCCCCATGTGCAGTACACATGTTGCCATTGAGACAGGTCTTTAGACAGTACAGAGTGCGCTTTCTCTACTGTGTAGATGATATTCAAGTGTGTCTGTCCTTTACACAAGATTGGCTTGAAGCAGTCACTGTGCTGAGCCAATTCCTACAAAAATCTTTATTTGAATGGGATCCAGCTAGTTGAGCTTAACTACAGCTAAAACAGAGCTCTTACTAGTGGAACCTGGTCATCAAAGATTGGTAAAGATGGGTAATGTGCCAATTCCACCACATTTAAGTGACATCATGTTAGTATACATGGATTCAGTAAAGATTCTTTAGGTCACTGTGCATTTCAGGCTGATATTGGAAGGTAATATGGCAGTGCTGGTCTGCAGTGTTTTTTCCAGCTAAGAAATATCTACTGGATTAAATCCTAACTTGCATGCACAGAACTGCTGACCTTAGGACACACTTTTGCTATCTCAAGGCATATTACTGTAATCCTTTTTAGTGAGGATTGTCTGGAAAGTTGTTGCATTGCCTACAATTAGTCATATACCACAAAACGTGCACACAAGGTTGGTGGTGCTCTTCAGACAAAAGTATATCACAGTTGCAAAACTCGGGCACTTACCACCACATATGTACACTAACTCCATTATAAGCAGCAAATAGTTTTATTTCTAACCCGAGGAATCACTCATTATGATTAAACTGAAGCAGTCAGCCTCCTGTGTTGAACTGCCTGGAGAGATGGAATGCTATGCAAATGATGGAACTCTCAATTGGCCCATGCCAATTTCAAACTGCTGCCCTAGTAACTGCTGCACTCTGAGTGCTTCAGATTCTTTACTCCGCCTGCCTAGTGAAGATGTCCCGGATAGCTCTCCTTCAACTTTCTTCAAATTTATCTTGGTCAATAAGTAACATTTTAAATTTAATTTTAAATTGCTGCCCTTAGAGTTAGTTAATTTTGTAGTTTGCATTAATTTTTTACGTTGTTAGCAGTTCTCTCACGGTTCCTTGGAACCGAGGGTTCCGCAGCTTTAGGTGAGGTTTTTATCTCATTCTTTAAGATATAAAGTGATTTTGTGGTTGGTTCCTTTGACCACTTTATAGTATTTATATTAATGTTAATTTTTGTTCCCTTCTTCTCTCAGGAACCAAGTAGCGCTCAGTTCCAGGAATCGTTAGTGGTTGTTTATATTTGAAATCTCCAGTTTCAAGGAACCAATAAAAATTCTTTCATTTGATTTTACTGCTTCCTGCTCAATGTCAGAGGTACCTGTTGACAAACCTAAAAAATGCACAGGACCCACTGGTTTTAAAGTATTGTGAGTCTTGTGGGCAGATTATAGCAAAAGCAGACAGACATTCTGTCTATGTTTCTTATCTGGGTACTAGCCATATTTTTGTCAATTGTGATATTTGTAAAACTTTTTGTCCTAAAACTTTGAGAAAAAAGGGACAAGAAGTTAGAAGAAATGGCCTCTGCTTCTGCTACTACTGTGGAAAGTAGTTCCTCTACCTCAGCCCCTAAGCAGGATGGAGGTAAAGCTAAAGACCTTGACAAACAGTCAGACAAGACTGATAAAGGTAAGTCAAAAAGGGCTATGGAGACAGGAGCTGAGTCTGTCCCACTTAAGAAAAAATACAAGGAAAAGCATGTTGCTGCGCCTCCGGCAGAGAAGGCTAAGGAGCTCCCAGCAGACAAACACAACATGCCGTCTGCTGAGGACATTACTAAGGCCCTCCAGGTCTTCCAAGCACTGCATGCTGCAGTCCAGATTCCCACACCGGCTGCACCGGTTCCTGGGCCAGTACCAGCTCCTCAAGAACTACAGGCTATTTATGGTGAGGAGGATGAGGAGGATTTTGAAGGGGAACCAATAGACCCAAAGGTTTCCCCAGAACAAGAGTTTGGATCTCTTCCTAGAGGACCAGAGGATTATACCTCCCACTATGCCTTTGTAGAAAACATGGCACAGACCCTCAACCTTTCTCTGCAGGAGACAGAGGAGGATATGGAGGAAGCAGAGTTCCTTGACATGATGGGGCTAGCTCCCACAAATATTTCAGACTCCAACTTCAATACCTGGAGTAGATAAAAAAGTTGATAAGAAATATCAGCTGGCTAGAACCACAGCTGATTTACTATTCAGCCATCTTGACCCTGAAGGCCAGGATACATTTGGCTACCCATCCTCTGGACAAAGATTCTCAGAAAATGGATGCCATGGGAAAGATGGCATACATGGCTGCCCTTCTGATAGTCAGGCAAGCCAATTACATGGCTTATTCAGTGCAATACCAAAAGGCACTCTGGAATTCAGTTCTAGCCCTGGCTGACAGGGTTCCAGGTGAAGTGGCAGTCAACATGCAGGATACAGCAAGAGCTGCACTGGATGCCACTAAATACCATTTCCACATGGTGGTGGATGAAAATGACACTGCAGCCAGGCTTATGGCTTTAGCTGTCTCCCTCAGGAGATTTGCATGGCTCAGAGCCACCAACCTCACCTTGGATACTCAGGCCAAGGCAATGGATTTCCCATTTGAGAAAAACTCATTGTTTGGTGACAAAGCAGAGGTCTACATGAAAAAGGTAGATGAATACAAGGCTACTTATAGAAGTAACTCTAAGGATAGGCCTTCCACCTCCTATAGGGCCCAAACTAGGGGAGGCAGGAGTATGGGATCCTATCCCAGACCTTTTTCCCAAGCACAGGCCTCTCAGCTGCAACAGCAGCCTAGAGGTTATTTTAGAGGAAGGGACAGGAGAGCTATGAGAAGAGTTTCTCCCTCCTCACAGACTCGGGCCCAGAACACACAGAATCCCTGACAGGCTGGTACAGGTCACATCCCCTATCGCAGAACCACCAGTAGGTGGCAGGTTGGCTCACTACCTCCAGGCTTGGCATACCATCACCACAGATGAGTAGGTCCTGGAGGTAGTGAGTCAGGGGCTGTCACTCAGCTTCAAATCATTCCCCAAGCTGAGAACAAGAACTTCTGCACTAGTTACATCTGCATAGAGAATCTTACTGGAAGCAGAGGTAAAACACCTTTTGGCAATCAAAGCAGTGGAGCCAGTGCCCCTAAACCAGAGAGGCAAAGGCTTCTGCTTCAGATACTTCCTCACCAGGAAGAAAAATGGAGATTGGTGACCTATCTTGGATCTAAGACTTCTGAACAAACACATCCTGAAGCCAAAATTCAAAATGGTCACTCTCTCAATAATCAGTCTCACATTACAGAAGGAAGACTGGCTAGCTTCCCTAGAGCTAAGGGATGCTTACTTCCTCATCCCTATAAGACCATCTCACAGAAAGTACCTGAGATTAAGGCTGGCCTCAAGCCATTATCGGCTAACAGCACTCCCGTTTGGCCTAACTTCTGTACCAAGGGCATTCACAAAGTGTCTCGCCATAGTGGTAGAGTTTCTAGGAAAACAGGGGGTGACAGTCTTCCCCTACCTGGATGACTGGCTAGTAGTGGGTCAGTCTCTGCAACATGCAGGGCAACCCATAGCACTAACAAAATGTACTCTACAGTCCTTAGGTTTCTTCATAAATGAGCAGAAGTCACAACAAATACCAGTATTGGAGTTCATTGGAGCAGAACTGGACACCAGCCTAGGCAGAGCTTTTCTGCCCCAGGACAGGGTAGATGGCATTCTACAGATTGCAAAGTCATTCACATTAGGAAAACCCAAACCAGCCAGAGAATTCCTCAGGCTGAAGGGCCACATGGCAGCTGCCACCACAGTGGTGCTAAGTTCCAGAATCCAAATGAGAGACATCCAGTTTCATCTGAGGCAGTACTGGTCACAAAGGACAGACCCACAGTCCAAACTGGTTCCAGTCACTCACAGCCTATTACAGGCACTACAGTGGTGGCTGGACGAGCACAACCTTCGGGTAGGTGTACATTTTCTAAGGGAACAGCCTTCCCTAGTTCTCATAACAGATGCCTCCCTTCTAGGTTGGGGAGCATGCATGCTGGACCACACTGCAAGTGGCACATGGACTTCCCAAGGGTTCCTGTTGCACATAAATCTGCTGGAGCTCAGGTCAGTGTACCAGGCTCTGCAAGCATTTGCCACACATCTTCAAAACAAGGTGGTGCAGGTCAGAACAGACAACACCACAACTAAGTACTACATCAACAGACAGGGAGGAACCAGGTCAGCCCCAATGTGAACACAGGCAATGAGGCTGTGGTCCCTGGCATACTCCATGAAAGTATCTCTATCAGCTATACACCTTCCAGGGAAGGACAATGTACTGGCAGATTCCCTCAGCAGGATAATTCAGGACCACCACGAGTGGTGTCTGAATCCCCAGATACTCAGTACAATTTTCAGGAGGTGGGGCACTCCAGAGGTGGATCTTTTTGCCTCTGTAGAAAATCACCAGTTACCAATGTACTGTTGTAGGCCTCCTCTCAGGGGTACACTTCCCCTAGATGTGAAGCCCTGGACTGGTCAGGGAAGTTTCTGTATGCCTTCCCTCCTTTTCCAATCATATTCAGGACCCTGCTGAAATTAAGGCCCCAAACAGCAAGAATGACACTGATGGCACCCAATTGGGCGAGGCAACACTGCTACTCACCTCTGCTGACCCCGTCAGTGCACCCCCCCCCCAATTCACTTGCCCAGGAGGCACAACCTGCTGACCTCCTCTCTGCACAGGATCCTGTATCCCAAACTCAAATCACTGAGTCTCAAGGCCTGGCTCTTGAGGACTTAGAATTTCCTAACCTTAAACTGTCAGAACAGGTGCTGACAGTGCTTAGGGGTTTCACAAAATCTTCCACTAGAAAAACATATTCTTCTAAGTGGAAGAGGTTCTCCATATGGTGTTCAGGTATGGGTACTGACCCCTCCAGGGCCGACTTGGCTATTCTCCTGGATTATCTGACACATCTACACTCATTAGGCCTGAAACCCTCGACCCTCAAGGTCCACCTGGCTTCAATCTCAGCTTACCTGTCAGCTGGTAAAGAGAGGTCTGTGGCTTCTCACCCAGTCTTCAGGAAATACTTTAAAGGCCTCAAACTCCCTGCACCCTCCCCTGAGGGAACCAGTCCCAGCCTGGAATCTGAATATCTGCATTGCCAAGCTAATGGATGCACCATTCGAACCCATTGCAAATGCAGATCTGAAGTATATCACTTGGAAAACTGTTTTTCTGGTTGATATTACTTTCGGCCAGAAGGATCAGTGAGTTACAAGCCCTGTGCACAAATGTGGACTACATCTCATTTCACAGGGACAAGGTGGTCCTCAGGACCAATAGAAAATTCCTTCCCAAAGTAGTATCCAATTTTCATTTAAATCAGTCAGTCACTCTACTGGTTTTCTTTACAGAGAATTCAAGTTCTCCAGAAAGGAAACGCCACTCCCTTGATGTCAAAAGGGCACTTAGCCACTATATTGACAGAATCAAGTCTTACAGATCAAGTCAAACACAGCTCTTCCTCACCTATGGTGAAGTGGTAAGGGCAGAGCTGCCACAAAATGTACAGTTGCTCACTGGATAGTGGCAAGTATTCAGTTTTGTTACAGTAAAGTGGGCAAACAGGCGCCCCCGTGCCTAAGGGCACACTCCACCAGGGGCACAGCTGCTTCAGTGGCAGCTTCAAGAGAGATTCCACTGCTAGAAATCTGCAAAACAGCTACATAGAAAACAGCGCACATTTTCACAAAGCACTACAGCCTGGACCTTCAATCCAGAAGTGATGACAGGTTTGGTACAGCAGTTCTACAGAAGCTGTTTTCCAAATTGGTTCTCTGCCCAGCCTCCAAGGGTACTGCTTGGCAGTCTGCATCAGTTTAATCATAATGAGTGATTTCTGAGTTAGAAGAAAAAAATACTCACCATAATAATCTTGTTTTTTCAAATGGGTCACTCATTATGATTAAAGCACCCACCCTGCCCCTTCCCCACCAGAACCTTAAAAAAAAGAAAAGGGGGGGGGGTTCTTATAAAGGAGAGAAAGTTGTTCTGCATCCCTGCTCTAAGATTTTTGTATATGAGACAGGTTAGAGACTTACCCTTTAACCAGTTGGTTTCGTTGTGGTCTCGAGTTTTAGGCTTGTCTCTTAGGGATGTTTTTGACCCGAGAGGACAAAAATTATTTTGTAATATGTTAGGTTTAGCTAGTGGGTCCTATACCCAGTTAGGTTACATAAGAATCTGAAGCACTCAGAGTGCAGCAGTTATTAGGGCAGCAGTTTGAAATTGACACGGGCCAACTGAGAGTTCCATCATTTGCATAGCAATCCATCTCTCTGGGCAGTTCAGCACGGGAGGCTGACTGCATCAGTTTAATCATAAGGAGTGATCTCTTTGAAGAAACAAGATTACTGTGGTGAGTAATTTTTTCTCACATACTGAAAAATGAAAAAATGCTCCCGTGTTTCGGATCCTTTGATAAATGGTCTTGCTGGATCTGAAACACATCAGGTGGGTGCATTTTTTTATTTTCCAGTATTTAAATAAAATTATTTGCTGCTTATAATGGAGTTGGTGTCCATATGTGGTGGTGAGTGCCCGAGTTTTGTGATTGTGCCTACAGTTAGTGCAGAATTCTGTGGCGAGACTGTTTGCAGGAGCAGTATTCACAGATTGCATATCACTGTGCTGCATTGTCTGTTATAAATTAGGTGGCACACCACTTCAAAGATCACATTGTTAACTAACAAAGCCCTACATGAAGTAGGCCTGTGCGACCTTTAACGATCTATTGACCTTCTATGCTCCAGGTCACCCCCTCCACTTCACTGATGAAAATCTGTTGGCTTTCTTGACATCTTGCCTCAAACTATCTGGTGATAGAGCTTTATCAGAGATGGCCCATATTATAAGGAACCCATTACTAAGGCATCTGAGCATCAGTGGAGGTGTTTAAAAAGGTACTTAAGCCTTTTCTTTTTTGCAAGCGTTTGGTGATGGGTGACTCTGAGAAATCTGTTATCCAGGAACTCAGTTTTATTGGGTCAGCTAGATGGGCCAGGGGGGTCTTCTACTGCCATCAGATTCCATGTTTTTGTGTTATTTTGTTTTGTCTGGTAGATTATTCATTACTATTATTGTTTACCTGATTAATTCTTATTTGAGATATTTATATGCATCTACTCTGCTGTGCTGTGCTGTGCTGTGCTATGCGAAGTACCCTGAGCCCTAGGAAACAGAACTCTATATACTGTAAATAAAATTACCATGCATTGCTAAAGCTATTTGCTACAGTAATACCAGGATATCTATATATTTATACAGTAGTTAGTTTGATTCTGATACTTGCATGCTAGCAGAGGCCATAATGATGTGTGTGCAAATTCAAAATAATTTCTTCTGTAACTGATTATGATGTCACACATAGTGAAGTACAACCTTAGCTAAGGAATTAACATAAGAAGGAGAGACACTCTGAGGGGCAAATATAATGTTTAAAGCAAAATAATGTCCTTAGGAAAAATGAATCAATTGCTATAAAATTCAATATTATGGAGGGAAGAAATGATGCATAATTGAGTTCCTGCTGCTGTCAACTGTGACTTTTTGCTGGTTACCAAGTCTCCTTATAAAATCTGAAGAACTGTGCTCAGGCAAAATAATTTTTTTCATGATTAGAGCTGGTTTCAACTTACTTGACTGTTTCTGCAACTGAGATGGTTCCCCCTTCGGCCTTTGGTTGTGGAATTTTTTTTAATACTGCACTCTTTCCCTTAAGAATTGTTTGAGCTGTTGTATGTTGTTACTGATGTTTTTATGGTAATATGCCCTTGCTATGTAAGAAAATACCACTTCAACCTCAGCTGAACATGTCTGGTAGAAGAGGCTTGCCATAGTTACTACGTAGGACTGTAGTAACTGGAAGATTTTGTCTCTTGCATTGTGCACAAACAGTGAAAGATCTGATTCATGCACTTTGGTGCACTATGTCATGCAATCTTTACTGTGCCCCTTCAAGAAACTAATGAGAAACATTTCCAAAAGCAAAAGAACAAAAACGTAAGTCAGTAAGCCTCTGCTTGATTAGACACCAGACTGCCATACTTACTTGCTGAAATCAATAGCCTTGGAATGACAGATAGGTGCAATATGGGATTCTTACACAGCAGCCAAATGCCCAGCAGGCAAACAGAGCTAAGGTCTCCACTGTTTACTTAATGTTGGATTTGGGAAAGGCCTTTATGTTGATCTAATTACTGTACTTGCTCTCACAGGGCTGGATCTTGAAAACATGATCACTGTTAGTATATCCCTTGCAGGTGTAACAGTGGGTTTACACAGGGTCAGTTTGTCCGTTATTATTTTTTGTAACAAAGTATCATGCAGTAAAATGCTGTACCTGCAGTATCAGTCTGCTTTTGAGTGGGATCTTCTTGTAAATCATTGGGTTGTTTCTGACAGAACTATCACAGATTCAACCACGTCCTAGTAAGTTTTTAATTGACTCAGCAACATATCGATTTAGTTAAACATATTTAAAAAATACTCAAGATACAATGTTTATTAAAAAGGGTATCAATTTAAATTACAAATTGCAAAGCTTTAAATTAGAACAGAAAGGGCTAAATTCTTGCCTGGAGGCCTGGGTTCAGTTCACCGTTAGGTCACATTATTTCATTTTCATTATAATTTGTATCATCTAAACAGTCATTCTGGCCAATTCTATGAGGTAGGACACAGTTGTTGAGAATTGTAGCTCTGCTACACTGTTTATGTTTACATTTGAGAATGTGAATTGGCCATGGTATAAATTATATTTGCATGCAAAATGTTACAGTCGGCAAGCAAATCATTCATATATGTGTTAAAAATCTAAGTCACAAACAAATCAGGTAAGAGTGCTAAATGCTAACATACCATATTTCTTCCTTTCTTTCTCTTTTTCTCAGTTTCCCTTTTTCTGAACTTCTATATTACTTCACATTTTTGCATTATAGCCTTGCAGACTACAGGGAAGTAATTACAAGCTTGGGTATTTCTCAATGGAGAAAAAAGATTGAGAGAAGATACTGTGTAATAACAGCTTTCAAACTGATGAAAGGAGAAACCATATCCAATCAGATAACGCAAGTACAGTATATATAGTATAACAAGAGGTCTACCTGGCATAACCGAACCATTAAAGGGAAGAAGACTTTTCCATACTATTCAATGCACCCCAGTCCATCGCTATGATAACAGTTAGGCTTGATTTTTCAGATGTCTTCCAGCACTATGATCTCAGAGCAGAGTACAAAACGCATTCTTTGAATACAACTTTCACTTTAAACTCAGTGTATTCATACAGCTAAAAATTGTGTTGTCTATATAGTATTAGGCACACTGTGTTGAATATTTCAAATAGCATCAGGTATCCCTGGAAACAGAATGGATACTGCACTGTTTCACTCAGTGATCCTATCTAAATGGATTAAATACACTTGGATAGTTGTTATTTATTTATTTATTTGCAATTTGTGACCAGAAAAGGCACACTGAGCTGTGGTAGCTCATTACCATGTACATACTGAGTGTGAGTTACATAGATCAGTTTCATTGACATAGGAATGTTGGCCAGGACACTGTGGATATTCTTCTACTCTTACAGTAACTGTATGTGTTTTTTAAACTTTCAGTGGAAAAGAAAAAGCTGCTAAGAGAACCATTGTTCTCCTGTGTAAACTGCAACTAACATAAAACTAAACTTGGCAGCAGCAAATTCCATAAACAAGCAAACAGACAGGCTCTGAGCTCCAAGTAAGTGAGAGGACAGGCTTTGGTCCCATGCCAGAAGCTGTAAGTGAATAAAAAGGTGTAACACCTGAGGCACACTAAGGAAAACTTGAAGAAATTGAGAAGACATTGAGCCCAACAAGCTTAAAGCTAATACAAGATTTAAAAAGCAGGTGTTTAGTTAATAAGTTCACTCCCCTCCAAACATATATGGCAGATTACCTGTGCCCAACTCAGCTGGTACACAAAGTTTCTTTATTTTCTTGCTGGTTTAAAAGTAAAAATGCTCATAAAACCACTCCATGTAGTCCCCAGCAAAAATGCTCCAACTTTCTTAGTCAGAGTTATGCCCCCATGCCAGCACGTTTTGAGATGATGGTTCAAGAAGCATACAGGGGCGCACTCCTTAGATTATAATGGGGGACATTTTTACAGTTGTTTTTTTAATATTTTTGAGTGCTAATTTTGACAAAGGAAGGCCACTGCTCAGCTAACAAGGACAAGATTTTTTTGTCCCAAAACACATTATGGAACACGTACCTCTGATCATTGTTGGTTACACCATTTCATAAAACTCAACAACATCAAAGAGTATTTTCTTATATCACAGTAAACAAAATGAAATTCTTTCAGTCTTACTGCTGTTACTACTATTGCTACATTTAAACATAATTACTGTATAAGAATGATCTGTTAACTAACAGTGTGTATAAATGCTTTGAATAGTTGTTTCTTCTCTATTTCATTTGAATTTGGTGCTGTTTCATTTATTTAAATTGTCTGTTTTTTCATTTTGTTTTTCTCCTGGGTCTCCCTTGAAAATGGACAAACAAACAAACAAATAAATACATTTAACTAACTAACTAACTAACTAACTAACTAAATACTGCAGCCATCATGGTTGTCACAGAGGTCAGTTGATGCAACTGTAGATGTACTGGCACTGCTCTAACAGCATCACTCAGACCATTAACAGCCACAGCCAGACCCAGTGTATGCCCCACGAGCACATCTTCTAAATCTGTTTGTAACCCCCCTGTTACCCGGGGTTACAAGAATCCCAGTTAGGCCTAGTGGTAGGCAGGGAAGGCAGCTTGTGAAACTCCAGTTAAATGGATTTCACACTGTCTCACTCTGTTCTCAGTCTCAGCTGAGACTGAGGGATGACATCATTTTAGAACTGTCGCAGCTGCATAAGCCGTACTGGAATGTTGCAGCTAGGGAAGTTAGGATAGAACGTTGGGGAATTTGAAGTCAGTCTGTTGCAGTCTGTAGTAGAGGAAGGAGGTGTTCTGCTGTAAGCAGGCCCTCAGAGTCCTAAGCTCTGTCAAATAGCTATTTTTCTGTAGAGGTGTGTGTTCTCACCTGAAGAGGAACACAAGAAGAGCCAAGTGAAGTGGCAGAGACCACTTTCAGTGGTTCAAGGCCCCATCCCTGCGGGGATGGGGGAAGGAATCAGCCTGCTTCCAGGGGCAACTCCGCTGGTCTGGCTATGGAAAAAGAAGCTGCCTGAGTTAAGTTCATGCTGAGGCACCAGAAGTTCTGGACGAGATTTCTTTGAAGAGAAAATGCCTGTGGGGCATTTGCAACCAAGGGGTGAGTTCATTCTGCAAAAGGGCCAATGTGTTTTCACCTGAAACAAGATGAAACTAAAGTGACTGATACTGTGGGGTCAGGAAAAGACAGCCAAGTACAGTTTGGAAGATGTGGGGATTGGACTGCTTAACTCTGTGGGGGGTCTAGAGTAATGGACACATCCACTTATTAAGTATGTTCAAGTTCAGCACAAATGGGATGTAAAGACAGTAGACTGAATGTGAATACATTTAAAGAGAATCTACACAGCAAAGTGTTTTCAAGGATGAGGTGTTACAGTCTACAGAAATGGCCGGGTATGAGTTATGGGAGCGAGAGGTGGGAGATCCCCCATCAGTAGTAACCAAATTCACCTCTATGGGTTTGCTTTGGGACACCTGTTGCTTTCTCTCAGGTACTTGGCCAGTGCTTGAGGAAAGTACCCAGACGTGGGATTGATGAGGAAGGTTCCCTGATGGAGCCAGAAGTGCTCATAGGTGGTTTAGGGAGCCAACAGTAAATGTTCCATGCGATATGGAAAGTGTCCAAAGGGCTGGAAATGTAGATGAGCTAGGGAAACCAAAAAATAGTTGCGTTAGGGCAGAGTGCCCACAGTATTTCGAGACCTGAGGGTTTCAGTGTAAAGAGGATGTGTTGTGATCTCCATAAATCTGCATTACCAGGAGTGTAGCCCCATGGGGGTCCATCTATGCTTTGCTATTCTGTTGGATATAAATAAAAGCCACACTTTAGAATCCCAACTTCTGGTATTGGACATTTCAGTTATTGCTTCCTGTGTCCGGAGTTACTTGGGTGCCCTGTTGCAGAGTAGCCAAACCTAGCCAATGTGCCAAGTAACATATTTCTCCCCGAACCCAGCCCACCAGGTAGTGCTGTCAAGATGGAAATGGCATACCTGGGTGGGGGTTACATGTTGCAGTTTAACAAACTAGACTGCTTCATGCCTGCATTAAACCACCACCCATCACTTACATTCTGTCACAATGACACAAATCACTGGGGAGATAATGGTCATTGAACTTCAGCCATTCTCCTTTGCAGAAGACACCAGCTCTCAAAGATTGTTGTATGAAGAGAAGCCCAAATGCAGCATTCTACCATGCTTCCCATTTTCCAGGCATGTTATCCCCATTATGTATGAGGCAGTATGCACTAAGATGCTGACACCTCTGATGAAGGTGGGGGGGTATGTGCACTCCACTAGTGATAGCTGGAGCAGTAACTCAAGCCAAAGCTTTCTAAGCCTTACTGTCTATTTGGTTGTGTTGAAATCAAACTCCACTATGATTTCTGTTATGCTTCCACCACCATTAGCTATATATTTTCTGTGGCAGTGAGCTGAATAGTGCTGCTTAAACTCATACCAGGCCAGTATTTTGCCTGGAAGGTACGTGAAACCTGATATTTTATATTTTTAAAATCCTAAGGGAAGTCCTTTAGGGACTGTTGAGCTAGTGGCACTAATAAGTGTGTCCATTTCTTTTTAGGAAGACAGGCTGACAATACTGGTGATTTTATAACATTATTTGGTCCAAAAGCTGTTGGTTGTCCTTTTAAGGGCAGCACAAAGCAGTTTGTTTTTTTAAATAAGACCTTAGCTATAGCAAGGGAACCGGAAGCAGGTGGACACGCTACTTCTGGTCTTGGCACTACAAAACTACTGCACCAGTGCCCGTATCTCCATTTCTGTGGCTGTGAGCTGAATAGTGCTGCCTAAACTCATACCAGGCTAGCATTGTGCCTGGGAAGTACTTGAAACTTGATATTTTATATTTTTAAAATCCTAAGGGAAGTCCAGTGGGACCTTTGAGCTAGTGGCACCAATAAGTGTGTCTGTTTCTTTTTGGGAAGACAGGTTGACAATACAGGTGATTTTATAATACTAGTTGGTCCAGAAACTGTTGATTGTCCTTTTAAGGGAAGCACAAAGTGATTTATTTGTTTAAATAAGACCTTAGCTGTAGTGATGGGACCAGAAGCGGGCGGACATGCTACTTACGGTGTTGGTACTAGAAAACGAGTGCACTGGTGCCTGTATCTCCATTTCTGTGGCAGTGAGTTGAATAGTGCTGCCTAAACTCATACCAGTCATGTAGTTTGCCTGGGAGGTACTTGAAACTTGATTTTTTTTTTATCCTAAGGAAGTCCTGTGGGGACTGTTGAGCTAGTGGCACCAATAAATGTGTCTGTTTCTTTTTGGGGAAACAGGCTGACAGTATTTGTGATTTTATGATACTATTTGGTCCAGGAGCTGTTGGTTGCCCTTTTAAGAGCAAATACCCTCAGGTCACAGTTATGCAGTCAGAGCCCTGAATGACCTGATCTGGATCCACACATTCAAAACAATACTTTCTCATTCTGTCCTGTCTACAATAAAGAAGTCAAGGATCTATTTCTGCAACTAGATCCACAAAAAAGTGCGGGTGCTGACCTGATCAAACCTGCCCCCCCAATTACCCATCTTTTCAACATGTCCCTATCACAAGACACTCCCCCTACAGTTTGGAAGTCAGCACATGTCGTTCCACTGTTTAAATCAGGAGACTCCTGTGACCTAAACAATTATTGACCTATATCCCTGCTCCCAGTCCTGTTCAAACTACTGGAGAAGGTAGTTAATGCACAGTTTAGATTACACTTGGAAAACTCCAACTTGCTAAATATGGCCCAATCAGGTATCCATCCCCACCACAGTACCATCACAGCTCCTATTAAAGTTATGAACAATTGATAGATCACTCTAGATGCCAAGCATTATGTATGAACCTTGTTTCTTGACCTTAGCAAGACCTTTGACACGGTGGATCATGACCTACTACTGGTGACTTTAAGAAATATAGGGGTGGACAACTTGGTGCTAAAATGGTTCTCCAACTACCTTATAGACAGACACTAATGGGTTAAGGCAGATGGTGACCTGTCTTCAATGAAAAGACTGTTAAGAGGCATGCCTTAAGTCTCCATCCTTGGCCGGTTACTTTTTGCTATCTATATAAATCACATAGATACTGGTAGCAAGTCTGTGAATATCCATCTATTCGCTGATGATACAGTACTTTACATCGATAGACCAACACCTGAGTCAACCAGTAATGACCTACAAAGTGATTTTGATGTCTTACAGAAAAACATATTGCATCTGACACTGCTGCTAAATGCTAAAAAAAACTAAAGCTATGCTCTTTTTCCCTTCAGTCCTCCCTCCCAAAATAACTCCCCTAGCATGGTTTCTCAAGTAATCACTCTTCTGGGTGAGACCCTGGAATTTGTGGTGAAATTCAAATACTTGGGTATTTTGATAGACTCTAAACTGTCTTTCCTGGACCACACAGAGGAGCTTGCTAAGAAATTGAAACAAAGACTTAGACTCTTCTTTCACATTAAGCACTTCCTGACCCTAGAGGCCAGAAAACTATTAGTCCAAACTACTTTCATGCCACTCTTGGACTACGCTGCCTTCATGTACAGACATAGTATCAATGTGGTCCTCTCCAAGCTTCATACCCTTTACCATAGAGCACTCAGATTTATCTCTGGTGGTCCTATTCCACACACCACTGCACACTCTATTCTACCATATGCTGGAGCTCTCTCAGCTTCAGGAGGCAGAAGAATGCTGTCTTATGGACCTATAAACCATCATCCATAAGCTCCCACAGTATTTCTCTGATTGTCTACCTATTTGTTCCCCTGGTAGCTACCCACTGAGAACCTTACCTACATATCCCTCATTATCCCCAGGTCAGATCACACTTCAGTAAAGCTGCTATAAGCCATGCCCTCCCTGTTCGTTAGAACAATGTTCAGAAATCACTAAGGCTTGTTACTCCTGTGACAGTGTCTCTTTTCAAAGCCTGCTCCTGAGATCCTTCGTAGAGGCCAGTAATTGTTTCAGATAAGGGTCACATCATTGCTTCATGTCATAGGTCTCTTGACATGACCCTTTACCTTCCTACGGGATTCCCTATCCATAACATATAACCATACCATACAATCTCATCTTCCATTAATTCCATTCTCCAGTGGTTCACCTCCCATTAACCTCCTGCCATATCTTATCAGCTGCCCCACCCCTGCATGGTTTTCTCCCTCCCTCCTTCCCCTTAATCTTCCCCATGCTCACCTCCTTTTCTTCCCCCTTTCCTTATCCCTTCCTTACTCTATGTAACACACTGAACCTTCACTAGTTGGAGTGTATTGTGTTAATTAACACTCTGTATAATTTGCTCAAATTCGAGTATGCGCAATGTTTAGGATTTTGCTTTCAAGGTATATGTTTCACAAGTTGTTGTCCTACTGAATGTACCCTGTTCTGTTCTTGTCTCTCCCTCCTTGCACATTGTACATATATAAGCATTTTGTCTAATTGACTAGCTGATGTACTACACTATGCACCATTATCTGGTCTTGTATTCCTTTTCTCTGTACACACGTAATTTTCTTTTTGTATATGTGATTAGTTGCTTGCTTAATCTCCCATGGCCTTCCAGGTGGCTGTGTGCTGCTGTGGCTAATGTACTGTACCCAGGTACACCTTGCAAATGAGTTCTCCTAAATGGTGTTCCACCTGGTAAAATAAAGAACTGATTGATTGATTAATTGAAGAGCAGCACAAAGCAGTTTACTTGTTTAAATAAGGCCTTAGCTATAGCGAGGGGACCGGAAGTGGGAGGACAACCTACTTCTGGTCTCAGCACTATAAATCTTCCCCAGTAGGTGAGCATTGGTGAGTCAGCTTCGGCAACCCAACAAAGGCAACACAGCTAAGGCAAACTGCTTAGCTGTGTCTGCCATGTCAGGTGGAGAAGCTAGAGTAGTTGGGTGGGACACTATTAAAAAAGGAAGTAGGAACAAGGAGACGAAAGAGTGCAAGGTAGGAGCTGCCAGAATACAAACATTTAGAAATGGACTCCAACATAGTTACACTTGCAAATGGAGGCTTAGGAATAAGGTGTATTATGTGTGGTGAAATCAACACAGAAGTTATAAATGAGATACTGGTTTACACGTGTGGCAAATGCAGTACAATACGGGAACTAAATAAAAATATGCTGCTGGAAATGCAGATAGTGTCTCTGCAACAACAGAAAGTACTGTATGAAATAAATAATGATAAAGAAGGAGACAGGGAGCAACAAAATGACAAAGACACTACCACTGAGAACAGAAAAAGGGTAAGGGAGACTGACGAGGATGGGATCTGAATAGTGGAAAATAGAAAATACAAGAAAGGCCGTAGAGCTGGGATTTTCAGTCTGGAGTTATCCAATAGTTTTGACCTCTAGTAAGGCTGGGTAATAATGAGATTCCAGACAGAAACATAGAAACATAGAAACATAGACTTTGACGGCAGATAAGGACCGCTAGGCCCATCTAGTCTGCTCATTTCCCTACCTACAGGATAGGCCGCAGATCCTAGTTAACCAACAGCCTATATCTTCCTGCCCCCCCACAAGAATTGCCTTATGTCTGTCCCATGCATTCTTGAATTCTCCCACAGTTTTAGACCCCACAACTTCCTCAGGAAGGTTGTTCCATGCATCCACTACCCTCTCTGTGAAATAATACTTCCTACATTGCCCCTGAACCGCCCTCCTTCTATCTTTAAATTGTGTCCCTTGTTCTTGCAAGTCTTTTTCTGAAAGATGCTACCCTCTTGGACTTTGTTGATTCCCTTGAGGTACTTGAAGTTTCTATCATGTCCCCCTCTCCCTTCTTTCCTCAAGGGTATACATATTAAGCTCCTTTAGTCTCTCCTCATAAAGCTTCTCTTGCAGACCCTGCACCATTTTAGTTGCCCTCTCTGGACTGCCTCTATCCTGTCTATGTCCTCGCGGAGATGGGGTCTCCAGAACTGGACAAGTATTCCAGATGGGGTCTCACCAACTGTCTGTACAGAGGGATAACAACTTCCTGTTTTCTGCTGCTGATGCCTCTCCCTATACATCCCAGTATACCCAGCCTCCCTACTGCCTTCTCCACATTGCTTGCTAACCTTAAGGTCATCTGATATGATTACCCCCAGGTCCCTTTCCTGTTCTGTTGTTTTACTACCTCCCCACCCATTGTGTATTCTTCCCTGGTTCTTGTTTCCCAGGTGCATTATTTTGCACTTTTTGCATTGAATCTAGCTGCCATCGTCTGACCATTCCTCCAACTTTGCAAGTCCCTTTTCATCCTTTCCACGCCTCCTTGTGTATCAACCCTGTTGCAGATCTTGTGTCATCTGCAAAAGGCATACTTTCCTTCCAGTCCCTCTGCAATGTCACTGATGAAGACATTAAAAAGGACTGGACCCAATATTGAACCCTGCGGGTACCCCACTGGTAACCCTCCTTTCTTCAGAGTGGACTCCATTTACAATTACCTTCTGTGTCCTGTTGTCCAGCCAATGTTTTACCCAGGCTACCATCCTGGGACCCACTCCCAGGCTGGTTAATTTGACTAATAATCTTTTGTGTGGGACTGTGTCAAATGCCTTGCTAAAGTCTAGGTAGGCCATGTCCACAGCCCCTCCCTGGTCTACTACTTTGGTCACCCAGTCAAAGAAATCTATTAGATTCGTCTGACATGACCTTCCCGCTGTGAACCCATGCTGCCTTGGATCCTGTGCTCCACTGACCTCTAGGTACTCAATTATTCTTTCCTTCAGAAGTGACTCCAGAAACTCACAGGAAATAAAAGGAGGTAGTGATAAAACTGTAGCACATGTTACTAACAGCCTAAACCAAGATAAGATACATGCCACTGACGATTGCCTAAATAGTTGCACATAGGATATTTTATCCAGTGACAAATGTGAACAGGAAGCTAATACAAATACAGTTGCATTTAACAATGTGACTTTAGTGAAAAGTTACATTGGTCAGATGGGTAGCCCACTTGGAAACTGCCCTCTGGATAATCAGGCAGAAATTATTCAACTGAACCATCTGAAGTATAAGCAAGGAATTATTAACCAGAACATGTAAATGGTAGTGCAGGGACCATCTATTAATAATACCAGTACAGGGGAGATTAAGAACATGAAACACGTATATGTTTGAGGTCATTCAATTCTCAAATGCACTGGTAGATATACCGCAAGGGGTAATAAAGAAAACATCACTACTAGCTACTTCTCGGGAGCTAAAATAAGTGATATACAATGAATGTTACCAAATATTATTAAAGAAAGGGATATCTCAGCAGCCATTATACTGCATTTAGGAACAAATAACATTCCAAATCAGAGTGTGGTACAAATAAAGGATGAATTTAGGAAAATAAAACACAAAGCACATAATATAAAATGTAAACTTTATTTTTCAGAGATCTTTCAGTCCCCTGAGCAAATGCTTCAAGAATAGCCAAAATTAAGATGTTACATACTTGGCTAAGGATTTGGACCCTCTAGGAAGGAATTGGATGTATTACCCATTGGGAAGAATTCAATGACTATTTACAGTTTTTTTAGTAAGGATGGGCTACAACTTAATAAAATAGGAAGCAGGAAATTAGGAACAAAACTGAAGCAAACAATTGATGGATGTTTAAACCAAATAAAATTGGGAGAGGGAATGCATGTAGGGCACATAGCCCTACTAGAGTGTTCCATTTGGAAAAAAAAGACCACCCAGAATTTGGAATAGGGGGATTAAGGTCTGGGTACTAAATTCTTGAAGTTTGAATGATAAAATCAGAACTGGAAGTACTACTACACAAAGACGATATAGACATATGCACTAAAACAGAAACATTGTGGGGTAGTAGAACTACTTGGAATAAAAATATTCATGGGTATGCACTTTACACCAGAGATCAATCTGAAAAAAGGATGTGGATGTAGCAATTTATGTTAAAAACTTGATTAACAGTACTACACACAATGCATGTGGGAGCGAGTTAAATATTGAGTCACTTTGGGTTGCAGTAGAGAAGCAGCAGTTCAAAACATTGTACATTGGTGTTTATTACAGGGCCCCAAAAGAAAATATTGAAATGCACAACAAAATTCACAAACAGATGACACAAATGGCTGAAACAGAAAATGTAGTAGTGACAGGTGATTTTAATTACCCACACATCGAATGGGATAAACAAGTATCAAATGTGGGAATTGAAAAGAAGTTTATAGAGACATTAAAAGTAGCTGATCTGAATCAGATGGTGCATTGACCAGTGAGAGAGGATAAAGTATTAGCTTTAGTAATAACTAATGTAGGTGAATTAACAAGGAACGTGAACATTAGGGTAAATCTGAACAATTGTGATCACTGTATGATAGAATTCCTTATTAAGACAGATGTGGTTAAAACCATGAGCTCAACTGTAACTAAGAATTAGAATAAAGCAAACTTTCAGAAAATAAGATCGAAATTATCAGAATGGGAATGAGAGACTGCATTCAAACATAAAAATGTAGAAGAAATGTGGGGCATCTTTAAGGATAAATTACTGCAAGTAGAGGATAAAATTGTGCCCCAGCAAGAAAAAGTATAATAAAAGGGGCAAATAGCCTAAGTGTTGTGCTCATAGGATTTTGAGACAGTGTGTCAAAAAGAAGAAGGCTTACGATAATATGAAAAGACAGTGAACAGAGGAAACTATTGCAGTATACGAAAGGGAACTTAATGTGTTAAAGAAAATGATTACATTTGAGAGGAACAAGTTAGAATTTAACATCACCCACAGGAAAGACAATGGGAAAAGTTTCTACTTGTATATTAACAATAATAAATATGGTGATGCACAAGTGGGGCTAATTATGAATAATGGTCAAGACATCACAACGCTGAATGGAATGGCAAATACCTTTAATGAATACTTATGCTTAGTGTTCAATAAAAAATACAGTTAAAGATAGCATCATTACTGAAAACAAACTAACAGGTCTATTTATCGAAATTAGCCCATTGGAAGTGAAGGGCATATTAGATAAATTGAAGGAAAATAAATCATCTGGCCCAGATCTCTTGCATCCAGGGTTCCTAAAATAAGTAAACAAACAAATAGCAATACCTTTGGCATGCTTATTTAACATGTCATTTTCCACAGTAGAGGTGCCTTATGACTGGACAACAGCCATGGTCATACCATTATTTAAGAAGTGAGACAGGTCAGTACAATTAAGTTAAAGGCCAATCAGCCTAACTTCGATCATATGTAAAGTGGAGGAAAGCTTCCTGAAAACCAAATTGGAAGATAACTTACATAATATAGGATACAGGGACATTAAACAGCACGGCTTTTGCCAAAATAGGTCATGCATAACGAATCAATTATGCGTCTATGAAAATGTAAATAGAAGCATACAAAAAACATTCCTGTAGATGTATTGTACCTAGATTTGCAGAAAGCTTTTGATAAAGTACCGCATGACTTGTTAATACATAAGCTATTAAGAACTGGTATAAACACTAGGCTACTTAAATGGATCAGTAACTGGTTAAGAGAGAAAACAAAGAGTCAGGGTTAAAGGTTATTACTCTGAGGAGGGTGGGGTGACTAGCAGGTTCCTGCAGGACTCTGTCCTGGGACCCGAGCTGTTTGCCTTGTTCATCAGTGACTTACACCATAATATTAGCAGCTGGTTGGTGAAATTTGCCAACAATGTCAAATTGGGAGGGCCTGTGGATACTGCAGATAATATTGCAAAGCTTAGGATGGATCTAGGAAGAATACAGAAATGGGCAATAGACAATGGTATGCAGTCTAGTTTTTTAGAAATGTACTGTTTTACACATGGGTCAGAGAAATGACCAAGAGAACTAGAGTACTCCATAAATGATACTTCACTTAGTAAAGTGATAGTTGAGAAAGACTTTGGCATCAACGTGGATCAGAATTTGAACTTTAGAGAACATCGTACTAAAGTAATCCAGAAAACAAACTTTATGCTTAGAAATATAAAAAGAACCTTTGTGAATTGCTCTACCACCTGTATAATGCCTTTGTATTGGTCATTGATAAGGCCGCACCTGGATTATGGATCCCCATTGTGGAGCCCTTATTTGAATGGGAAGGTGAAGCAGGTAGAGAGGGTCCAGTGCAGAGTGACAAGAATGATTGGGGGACTAAAGGGTCTACAATATGATTAAATGTGAAAATGAATGGGTTTGTATAGCCTGGAGCAGAGAAGGATTAGGGGAGACTTGATGACCATGTACAAAATTGTGCATGACGATGAATTATTGAAAGAGCTAGGGATCGAGATTCAAGCCAAGCCAGTTGGACTGAGAGGGCATAAATTACAGATTTAGTTAGATAATGTGGTACAAAATGGGAGAGATAATTTTTTCACACATCAAACAGCTAGAAGGTGGAACAAACTGCCTGCAGACTTAGTAGAAAGTCCAAGCCTTGAAATGTTCAGTAAGAGTCTGGATACATTGTTGTTACATGGAGGGATTAGTTGGACCTGCTAATGTGAGTGGACAGTACTAATGGGCATGTAGCCTTCTTCCGTCCATTCCCCAGTATGAAAACCCAGTATGATATTTATTGTGTTTTCCACATGCATTAAATCTGGTGGTGAGTAGTGAGTGTGCTTGAAAAACATATGCAGTTAACCCTTAGGCTGCCCGAAGATTTAGAATGTGTAGGTTTGTAGGATGTGCATGCACATCGGTGGAACAGCAAGGGTTAAAAGGAACACTTGACACTTTATGAGGCATAACAAGATATTTCCAGTGTGCTCCCAGAGACATGCTGAGCTCCTACACTATTACAATCAAAAGCACAATGTTCCTCAGCATTGCATAATTAAAGACTGTGGGTTCTAATCCACACCAGCTACTTGGGTAATACTGTTCCTGTAACTGTCCATAGTGCAGCATGAGGGGGTGCTGCTGGGATGAGATGCTACACTGAGGTCCCTTCTGCCCATCTGTGGTCACTGTCTTGGTGGACAAAAGCAATCCTATGGCATTTATCAATGAAGAGTGGGGGTGGTTTTATTGATAAAAGAAAATATATACATAATTACCTATTAACATAAACTGATGAAAAACATATCACCACCATCACTCTACTGTTAACACACATACAAAAGAAAGAGTTCCTGAGGGAAAATAAAATAATTAGTATAAAAAAGAAAAGCTATCTCTCTCCATAGACTCCTCAGTATGAAGAAAAAACATCAGTGATAGATAAAGAAAGAGGTCTACATATTACAACCAAGTTACCTTCCTCCATCTGTTAAAAAACAATTGTCTAGGAAGAGCCATGAAGAGGGACTCTGGCCAAAAGTGCTACTTTACAGAATTAGAATAAACATACCACAATAAATCACATACCAAAAACTAGGTTTACGTGTTACTTCATTTTAAAGTTATGAACTATTTTGTTTTTATTTAATATACTTTATTGAGATTTAACAACCATGTAATGTACACATGAGTACCGGGTTAATATTGAGGTGATATTACATGTCAGTAGTATGGAACATAAAGATATCACTCCTTTATCCAACCTTGATATAAAACCAGTTATTACTATATTCCCCACCCTTTCATTCATCCCTCCCACAATTACCCTGTGCCATACTAGGTGTTTAAATGTCTGCACATCGCAACCTTATCCTTGAATACAAAATGTATTTGCAATGTTCTATGGCTTCCAAGCTACCAGCAGGGCCTCCAAGTGCTCCATTTGTTTATATAAGTCTGGTTCTGGTGAGATAGCATAGTTATATGATTTCCAGTTGTAGGGTTATTAGAGCTTCTCTATGCCATTCTATCACTGGCAGTAGGGTGTCATCTCTCCAATGCCTCATGATGATGAGTTTGGCCACCGCTGAAAATAGGGCCATGTGAGCTTTCCTAATTTTAATGGTTCCCAAGGGAAAATCATTAAGTAGACAAATATTGGGGGTAAATACATTTTGTATTCCCAGTAATGGATCCATAGAGTTTTGAATATTATTCCAAAATATTGATACTTTGGGGCAGGACCAAAGCATATGGAAGAGGTCACCCGGGGAGTCATTATATCTTTGACACTGGGGCGATGACAGCCCACCCATTTTATGAAGTCTCTCAGGTGAGAAATATAAGTTATGCAAGATGTTATACTGCACCAGATGGAGTCTGTCTTGTTTGATAAATTTGTGCATATTGCACCAAATACAATGTCAGAAAGAAACTTCAGGGGATAGAGATAGCTTATTCACCCAATAGTAACATATACCTTTAGGAAGACTATGGTCAAGGGCTTGCAATAGTTATGAGCTATTTTGTAACCCTGATTTCACTACCTGTTTAAAAAAGCCAGCTTCAGTGAATAGCTGATGATGATGTCATCTCCAGAAGTCACAGTCTAGTCTTCCCTGTCAGCAAGCTTACAGGAACTGTTTCTCCAAAATTTAAAAATCATGTGCAATTGTTTTTACAAGTAAAAGAGGCAGCAAGATTCAAAAAACATTTCTGTAAAACTACGTGCGTTTCAGGTTTTGGAACAAAGTTCACAAATTCATATTTGAATGAATTTTTGATGTGGTCCATGTATCCGGGGTTGCTGAACGCTGAGTCAGCATCCCTCCAGGCTGCTGATACCATTTGGGGTGCTACTCTACTGTGCTTGTTAGGAAGTTGAATTGCTACTAGCATTGCATAATGTTGGTAACTTCACTGCTGTTTGTCTGTGCCTGCTTTATAATAAGGTTTAAAGGGCACCTTTCTCAGTCCTTTTGACTTTCATGCATAAATTACCCTGTCTTGCATTGATTCTGGAATTGTATTTCATTACTGACCTCTGCAGTTAGTTTTTGCATTCTGCAAAAGGAATGAAATGCTATTTCAGAATCAGTGATAGAAGGGGTAATATATATATGAAACTCAAAATGACTGGGAAAGGTGCTCTAAATCTCAATCTCTCTCTATTGCTCACCAAAATATTGTTCTGTTTTATAAGATGTCTTCTCCTAGGAGTTGAAACTCAGCCTCCTCCTCTTGTAAGTTTAATATCCTGTCTTTCACAAAATGGGGTAATTTTTGCTTGAAAGTCAAAAGGACTGGGAAAGATGCTGATCTTCTCAATCCCCATGTTTTATCAAGGCAGAAGAAAGTCAACTTTACTAAAAAAACATACTAACAAGGCACTTGGATGTTGGCATAATGCACTGCTAACAGTGTGTATTGAGAAGGAGGAACATTGCATGTACATTGAGTACTCGTAGATTTCCCTTGCAAAATTTATGTGACTGCACTGTACTACACAGTATGAGTCACTCCTATGACCTACAGTGATGCCATCGGGAGCCAGCAGCCCAGCAGCTGAACAGCAAAGGCAAGTGCAGCACGGCTAAAGCAGGGCTCAAAAACAAATCCAAATTATGGAAGGTGGAGTAAACCTTAGCTAAAAATAAAAAATGCACACACCCTTTCAGGTCTAGTACTGCATATAATGAATACACAATGCAACTTTTTGGACCATCATGAAAGGGGCTTTTTAACAGGGGGCCTAATATGTGTTAATTCCTGCTAGTTGTGGAAGTGTTAGCCCTGGTAAAATTATAATTTTAATGTGGAATACAACATAACCAGTTGTCAGGGGAGGGGGTTGCTACTGATGTCTGGCTACATGTGGTGTCATAGCTCTGGGGTAGAGTGGCTGTCACATGTCCAAACATCGCACATGTGTCATGTTTGAAGTCTGTGGCTGTGTCAAGGGTGGGGTCACCTGCACACTGTCTGCTGTGTGGCCCTGTGGATTGACACTATGGGCCACAGTCCACTACCGTGTGACAATTGGTTGTGTGGCTTGAGGTTGTGTTGTTGCATGATCACCTGACACTACCTTCTGGAACATTGGGCAGCATGTCCTAACCATTATGTTGCAACAGTGTTTTGGTGTAGCTCTGGGGCAGTCTGTTGTTCACCTGAGGGGGGGCTATGTGGCTGTGTTGTGCCTGTGTGGCCCTGTGGATTGACACTATGGGCCACAGTCCACTACCGTGTGACAATTGGTTGTGTGGCTTGAGGTTGTGTTGTTGCATGGTCACCTGGCCCTACCTTCTGGGACATTGGGCAGCATGTCCCAACCATTCTGTTGCAACAGTGTTTTGGTGTAGCTCTGGGGCAGTCTGTTAATCACCTGAGGGGGGCTATGTGGCTGTGTTATTCCTGGGTATACATTTGTCATGCCTGGGGCATCGTACTATCTGTGGTGCTGGTAGCAATGGCCTTATAGGCCATCCTGGCTGTGTTTGATTGGCATGTGTAACATGGGTTTTGATCTGATGCATACAGGCACAGGTCAGGTGCCATGTGCATTGTTCACATTTCTGTGTGCATGGGCATTGTGGTTGGGACATGGTGTCCTTCCCTGAGGCCACATCCTGGGATCCACATTACTCCACATTGTCGGCACACAATCCTTACATGGTCATTCCACCCATAGGTTTTGGTAAGAGCTCACTTTGGGCCAGAAGACCAGAAGAATCAGAGGACTGGGACAACCTGCTGAGGTAGATGATGTGGCAGCAGAGGACCCTGATCGAACAGCAGGCGGTCATCATTAGTGAGATCAGGTTCATGGCTGCTATCCTGGAAGAGAGACTCCCTGCAACCACCAGGTCCCAGCCTTCAGTCTGTTAATCCCCCACTTCACCTGTTCCTCACCCTTCCTGTCCCACTCCTTCCCCATTTTTCTTATCCTTCTCTTATACATAGTTTGGCACTGTCTTGTTAGCTGTTTCTGCCCACCCACCCACCCCTATTTGGCTTTACTGCTATTGTATAAAGTTTCATGCATTATTATGTGCATTTTCCCTTCCCCAGTTTGGTATATTTGTCCCTTGTTTATTGTGTGTTACTTACTGTGACTTTTGCATTTACATTAATGCGTACTTTGCGGGTTGCATTCCTGTGTCCTGTGTATTCATTGTTTTTTTTTTTATCATAGAATAATTTTTAATTTCGATTTCTGTCTTTCAATGTCATTACATACACAAAAAGGTATAGACACTTAACATACAGTGTAGCGTCTCATGGACAGCAAACCAGGTTATACATACCTCACAAAGAAAACATAATGTTTCTTACCCCAAACTGTCCTTCAGAGGTTTTAAGCAAACAACATTGACTACTAACCTTGCCTATATATATATATAAGGTCCTAAATATTCCAACATTCCTCTGTAACAGAGGATACTTCTTAAGAGTATTGAAAGCCTCAAAAGAGATAGATTGGTAAAGATATGGGAGAAAATATATACTATTAGAAAGGGGAAAGGGTATAGTTAAGTGGAAAAAGGTATATCTGCTCCTCAACATCTCAATGCATATCCTAAAAGGTGTATCCAGCTGCAGGGTTGTGGCACCATTAGACCTCATTGTTCAGGAGGGTTAAGTGGTAGGGGAAGGGGAACTTTACATAAGGTGGAGTTTAAATATGCTCCCCATTTCTGGTAGTATACAGTAAGTTGCCCTCGAATGGTATATGTAAGCCTTTCAAAGGTGGCTAATCTCACCAGAGCAGAGTGCCAGAGGGTGATGGGTGGGGGTAATGCTTGCCTCCAGAACAAAAGTAGAAGGCTTTTTGCCTCCAAGAGGACTGCCAAGAGCCAGTTTCTATGTGGCTTCCGCAATTGGTACAAGGGAGCAGGGTCCCCCAGTAAGAGCAGTGGGTTGGAGATATCGATGGGTAGTCCCAGTACCCCAGAACAGGCCATTGCTATGGCCGACCAAAAGGGGGTTAAGGCCTGGCATTCCCACAGGAGGTTCAGAATGTTTGCTGGGTCCTGCCAGCATCTCCAGCACCTTGCATGGTGAAGGATACCCCATGAGTGGAGGGCTGCAGGTGTCCGATACCACCTGAGAAGGATCTTGAGTTGTATCATCTGACTCCTAACTTCCTGATATGCTGAGTGAGCTAGGTAGAGGCATTGGGACCATATTTCTGCAGTGATAGGAACCTGGAGATCCACACTCCATGTGACCCTACAGGATTCAGTGTGGTCCAGTTGTGCCTCACGTCAGGTGCTGTAAAATCATCCAGCTAGGCCTTGGGAGGAAGTTCTTAGATGTAGAGATGACATTCAGCTCCACTTAGGGTCTGCTATAAGTGTCCCATTGAGATTCTGAACTGTACTGTGGAGTTGCAGGTATCTCCAAAAGTCATTAGACTGAAGGGAGTATCGGACCTTAAGCTGTTCGAATGACATCAACGTACCGGAGTTGTGCATATATAGGTCTTGAACAATACGTATCCCCTTGCTTTCCCATGTCGGCCAATGGAGCAATTTATTATCCACTGTAAGAAGTTGGTTATGCCAGACAGCCATGTACCAGAGTGGTATAGTGCTTGTTGCCTTCAGAGTTTTAGAGGCTGCCATAAGTCTGAACCACACCTACCTAGTCTCAATCATAACTGGGGTGAGCTTACTGAAATTTATGGGGGTAGTAGTTAAGAGTAGGCCCAAGGGGGTGTTCTGCAGCACTGGGATTCTAGCTGAACCCATTGAGTAGATGGAGACGGGGAGGGGACAAACCACTTACTGGCCTGTGCTTAGATGTAGGCCCAGTGGTAACCCTGCAGCCATGGGAGTCCCAGACCCCCCTTAGTCCAGTAAGCCCGCATCTTACTACGGATACACCTCGGTGTCTTGCCTTCCCATAGTAGGAATGCTATCAATTTATCTAAAGCGCAAAACACCTTGCCCGATAGGGCAATGGGAAGATTGTTAAGAAGGTATGCTACTCTAGGTAGTAACAGCACAAGGATTGCAGCTACTTTACCAGGGAGAGAGAGGCTAAGGCAGCACCAGTGATTTACCTCTGCTGTTAACAGAGTTATTAGGGGGCCAAAGTTCTCATTTTCTAGGTGTTTCCAGTTTACTAGGATGATGATACCAAGGTATGAGAAACTGTGTGGAGCCAAGTGAGATCTAAGCCTTGCAAACATGAATTTGTGCATGCCATGTTAAGGGGGGGGGGGTTACACTGGTCTTTTTTTGATTAATTTGCAGTCCAGACAGCTGTGCAAACTCTCTCATAACCTTCAAATCTTTGGGGTGTGATTCCTTTGGGTAGGCCAACATTAAGAGCAGGTCATCTGCATTAGAGGCGGTCAGGTATATATGCTGGCCTACCTGTATGCCCATAATATCTTCCGTGGCTTGCAGTTTTTGTGTAAGTGGATCTAGAGCCACTAAGAACAACTAGAGGGATAGGGGGCAACCCTGTCATGTACCCCTTTGCAGGGGAAAAGGGGGGGGAGATATCTTTATTGGTTAAGATTCGGGCTAGAGGGGCATTGAACAGCACCCAAATCCATTGTTTGAAATTGGGACCAAATCCATAGTGCCGGAGTATTTCATGAAGGTAAGGCCATTTGACAGAATCAAAGGCCTTAGAGAAATCCACTGCCACTGCTGCCATTGGGTTTTTGGAGTGCATTGCAAGCCATTTCAGGTCCAAGACAAATCTGATATTGTCGACTGCCGCTCGTCCTTTAGTAAACCCCACTTGAGATGGGTGAATAATAGAGGGCAGAGCCTCAATTGAGTGGCAAGCATCTTGGCTGCAATTTTATTGTCGACTGAAATAGGAGAAATTGGATGATAATTAGCACAATTGAGGGGGTTGTCTGATTTTTTTGGAAGAAGGGTGATTAAGACTTTGCACATGGAGAGGGGGAGAGTACCAGTCGTATGAGCCTCCTGCAACACAGAAAGGAGAGGGGTACTGATTTCTGCACTTATGGCTTGATACAGTTCTCTGGTCATACCATCTGGACCAGGTGATTTACCTTTGGCCAGCTGGTTAAGGGCATTCCGAAGCTCACTTTCAGTAAATGGCTTGTCTAGGACATTCTTCATGCCTTCAGATAATTGGGGGATATTAGTGGCTGCACAGAAGTTTGCTAGTTGGCATTCTAATTGATTGGGCTTTGGAGTGGAATGCGTCTGGTATAACTGCTGATAAAATTGTTGCATACATTCGTTAATCTTTTTGGGTGTGGTGACTACCTGATCTCCCGTGCCCTTAAGGGCATGAATACGAGAGGCTGCCTGTTGTTTCCTCAACTGATATGCTAGAAGTTCCCCCGTGTCTCTTCCCTCCCAATGCGCGTGCTTGAACCTGAGCAGAGCCCACTCTGCCTTTTGATGCAGCATAGTATTAATGCAGTATTTTAGCCCGACTGTGTCCCAGAGGAGAGTCAGGTCTAGTGTTTGGGCTGTGGAGGTCCTGAATTGGGTTTCCAATAAGGAAAGTTCAGATTGTAGACTGGTGCATGGTCTGAGACTAGAATATTATGAATCCTAGTACAGGTAATGTCTCAGGCAGTGGGGAGATTGGCAAGCCAAAAATCAATCCAACTCTATGTAGCATGAACAGAGGAGAAAAAGGAATAATCGCGTCCTGACGGATGGTCTCTGTGCCACACATCAGTCATTCCCCACTCTGCCATAAGCCCCTGCAGGGCCAGCAGTGTTTTAGGGTATGTTTGGGCAGTTGGTTTGGATTTATCGAGAAAAATTTCTAGGGTGAGAGTGAAGTCCCTGACCAGCATTATAGGGATCTGCAGGTGATCAGCAGCTAAGGACTCTACTGCCTTGTTGAGATCTAGAAAATTTTCTGGATTATCTATATTTGGGCCATATACATTTGCTAACACCACATGTCCCCCCGGGTATGAAAAATGGACCACTATCCAGTGGCCTTGAGTATCCATAATGACTTACTCTTGTACCATCGGCATGATTTCTTCACTAGGATGGCCACCGCTCTGGATTTAGTTGGCGCTGAGCTCGCTAAAACACTACTGACCCTGTGTCTTCATTGGTTTACTGTTGTCAGTGACACTACTGTTGAGTGTTGCACCTACTGTGCATCTAGTTCACCATGGTGGGTGCCATCCTGGCATGTCCTGTGGCAGTGGTCCCACAATTGTTCTCCCTGTGCTGTCTGTGGCAGTGCAAGTGGTGGTGGGTTGTTTTGGGTGTGTTGTGTTTCCCCTCCACATGGCTCTCATATTCTGTTCTCCATGTGTACCCTGCATGTTATGTGTGTGCTGCAGATTACATCTGTCTTGTGTGTTCCCATGGACATGGTGTGTTCCCTGTTCCTTGGGTGCACCTCAACTGCATTCTGGGGGGGGGGGTGCCTTGGTCTGCTGGCTTGTGTAGGGTTTCTTCCTTGTAGCTATGGCAGCCGTCCATCCCCCATGTCCTGCCATGGTGTATATGGTGGTATGCAGTGCCCTGCTCTGTGTTGTAGTCCTTGTTTCCTCCCCCTGTGCACAGTGGGCACTGCTAGGGTCCATAGGGCCTCACAGGCTTGGTTGCTCCTTTCTGAGGGTTACATCTCCACTATCCCATCTCTGCATCTTTTCCACTGTTCATATCCAAGACTTGTTGCCAGGTGTTGTGGTCTCACTTTGCTGTCATTTTCACTGGGTCTTTCTTCTTCTTCTTTTTGGGTTCCTCTGTTATTTGCAGGACATGCATGTGTTGCTGTCTCTGCTGTTGTTTGTGTTGTGCACCTCTGTATGCTGTGGTGTTCACATACTGGGCTGCAGTGATTTGCAAATGCCTCTAGTGATCACATTTCACCTGTGCACTGTGCTGCTGTTGCTGTTTGCACCATCCGGTTACTATATTCAATGCTCTTTCCTTTACAATATTCAGTGCTTTCTTGTTTGCCAGGCTATTTTGTACTGCACTTATAATAGTAATAATAATAATAATAAAATGTATTTGTTAAGCGCCTTTCGACATTCCAAAGCAATGTACAGTACAAATAAAACAAAACACAGTAAGTACAGATTAAATCAAGCAAATAACAGGAACGCTTTCCCCCATAAAAAATTCTTAAGTGCCTGCTTGAAACTCCCCACTGTCCTGCACTCATGAAGCTGATGGGGCAGAGAGTTCCAGAGGGTCGGTGCCTCAAATCTAAAGGCCCGTGCACCAGATGACTTTAAATTGACCCTCGGAATCTCCAGCAACCCCTCGTCTGTCGAGTAGAGCTGTTGCAGGGGGCTATAAGGAATCAGGAGCTCTTTCAAGTAGTCAGTACCCAAACCGCGTAGGGCTTTGTAAGTCAAAAGCCCTACCTTGAAGGTGATCCACCACTGAATAGGCAGCCAGTGCAGATCGCGCAGCACAAGGGGTGATATGAGATCTTCTAGAAGACCCTGTCAACAAACATGCTGCCGCGTTCTGCACTAGCTGCAAACGACAGATATCATCCCCAGGAAACCCTAGGTTAAGGGAGTTGCAGTAAGCAAGGCACGATGTCACAAAGACATGGACCAAGATAGGTAGGTCATTGGGCAGAACAAGGTGCCTAATCCTACTGATGTTCCTAAGACGGTAAAAGGCCAGCTTGACAACAGCCGAAACCTGGTGATGGAGGGACAGGCCATCATCAAGCACCACCCCTAGGTTACGCACCCATTCAGAGGTGAGGATCTGGGCCTCCCCCAGGACTAAACCAAAGGGAGCCCTGTCCTCAACCCCTCTGCCCTAGGACCCGGGTTCACCACCAAAACCTCAGCCTTTCCTGGGTTCAACTTTAGACCACTGGTATTCATCCAATCTTGGATTTCTATGAGGCAGCTGTTCAGTACTGAGATAGCACTAACCTGGCCACGAGCAAAAGACAGGTAGAGCAGGGTATCATCAGCATAGCAATGAAACCTCAACCCATACCGTTATACAATGTCTCTGATGGGCAGCATATATACTATGAATAACATGGGAGACAGCACCGAGCCCTGAGGTACTCCACAAGGCAGAGAGAAAGCCCCAGAAGAAAATAAGCCCAAGGCAACTCTCTGCGTTCTACCAGTGAAGAAAGATAAAAACCATCTGAGGACTGTACCAGACAGCCCACAGACAAACCTCGGGCATTTGAGCAGAATCCCATGATCCACATTATCAAAAGCTGATGATAAATCGAGGAGAACCAAGATGGAACGGTGTCTCCAATCTCTCACCATCAGGAGATCATTGAGCACCCGAACCAGGGTGGTCTCAGTACTATGCCTCTTACGAAAACCCGATTGGTATAAATTATGGATGGTGAAATGGTTATCCAGTTGAGCAGCTATGACTTTCTCAATAACCTTCCCCACAAAAGGAAGGTTAGTGATAGGCCTGTAGTTTGCTAGGTTTTCCGGGTCTAAAGAAGCTTTCTTCAGAAGCGGGGTCACCACCCCCTCCTTCAGGGAATTAGGAAGCTCACCCGAATCCAAAGAGCACCGGACAATCTGAGCTAAGACTGGGACGATAATATCCCTACAACCCAAAATCAGGGATGAAGGGCCTGGGTCTAAACTACAGCATGTGAGATGCATCACCTGGACAAACTGCATAACATCTACAAAATCTGGCAGGTCAAAGGTACTCCAGGAAATTCCAGGCACTGCGACAAAGCACCGATCAACAGCAACCCCTTAGAGTGAAGTTGGTGGCACTCCTGCCTGATGTCAGCCACCTTATTTCGCAAAGAAGTGCGCAATCTTATCATATTATTCAGTGAAAAAAATCAACAGAACTGCTGACAGGCTGGGTTGCACAGTCTGTCAACAGTTCTGAAGAGTTGAGCCGATCGGTTCCGTGTGACAGGTAGTTCCCTGGACAGGAATTCTGCCTTCTTACAGGAAATTTCTGTTTGGTAGAATTTGTAATGTTCTAACAAAATAAGGGGGTTGACTTCAGAGGCAGTCTTCCTCCAATGACGCTCTAACCTAAGCCACATTCTCCACAACTCCCTGAGAGCCCAATCAAACCAAGGGGACCCAGGGCGATGCGGGAGGGGCGAACATGGATAGGAGCAATCAGATCGAGGGCTGAAGATACGGCCCCATTATAGGCCTCAAACAACTGCTTAGGATCTGTGCTAGTCTCATCCAACGACGAGAGGTCAATTACTGCCATCAGGTCTTCTAGGACCACATCCTGCAAAGGCCAGAACCTGACCAACTCCACAGGGGCAGACCTACCCAGGGGGGCTACAAAATTGAACCCTACTGTGTAGTGGTCAGACCAACCAACTGGTTCCACCACCAAGTCGATGGCCTCGAGCCCCAGGAGGAAAATCAAATCAAGAGAGTGACTACCCTTATGGGTAGCTGAGGCAACAACCTGTGTGAAGCCCAGAGATGTCATCACCTGGAGGAAATGTTGATAGCTCATAGCCCTGTTTGCATGGCTTCACTTGTATGCCATATTTAACTGCTTTTGCACCTGTGCTATTTTTTTGAATATTGCGTGCAAATGGATCCGGGCTAATTTAGCATGCCGGGTAGTGCTAATTTTGCCCCAGGGCTAAGTTTTGAATATCTGGCCCATAATGTGCTGTAGTCCCAAGTTATCCAGTAACCGGAAAAAGAACAAAGATCAAAGTTTTCATAAGAAACACAGAAGAAAATTCTGGGGTGTACCAGGGATTTCTCAGGTCCCCTCAGAAGTCTGTAATACATGAGCAAAGGAAAAAAAGATGGACCACGGTCTCCACATCTTGGAAACAGGTCTCACTGAAACAAAACCTGTCCAATGTGTTTTTGTGTCTGTGGTTCCTCTGAACCTGCAATTTCCAAACTATGCCCTCATTTTTTCTGAGATCCTGGGGTTTGTAAGCTGTTTTGTCAAAACCTTCACTGGAACACCCCTGACTTCCATGTAAATAAGTTCTGTAAACTAAGATGTCAACACATAGGGCTCAATTTCTTTTTTTTTTTTTATTAAGCTCTTTGACCCCCATCGCCACCTCCCACCTACTTGGCGATGGAGGTACATGGTAGAGCTGGCAGGTGGCTCCAGCCCTCCCTCGGAGGGGCTTGGTCTCAGGACCTCTGCGTCCCCCATGCCTGACCCTCCTGGCAATCCCCCCATGGGATCCCCCCATAGCAGGGCCGAGGGAGAAGGGTGTCAACTTTTCCTCCCTCTAGAGACTAACAGCTAGACTCCAGGGGGCCTGTGCAGGTGCTACTGGGCCATCATGGACCCTGCCAGCTCCATTTTTTAACAATTGTCTCCCCGCCTCTTTCCGCAGTTGCTCACAAGCATGTGGAGACACGCTCATGCAGCAACCGGTAGCACACTCCCTACACTAATCACTTCTGACTGCACTACTCCCGGGCCACCACCTGGGGGCAGCCCTGCAGTGGGTGTGGCTGTGTCCCCACCCGGAAGGAGAGAGCTGCCTTATGTCATCTCCCAGCTTCCCCCCCCCACCAACCCCTCACAACCTGGTCTCATTCCCAAACCCGGGTCACCGGTGTGGCATGAGGTGTGGCATCCAGCACCTCAACCCTCAGCACCACCATGCCGGCATAGGGCTCGATTTTCAAAACATAAGGAATGATGCGAGGTGCTTGTGCCAAAGAGAAATGTCAAAAGGGGGGCACCTTGCACTGTATCTTGCACCATTTCCAATTTTGTAACACTGCCTGTGCCTCTTCAGGGACCACCTGTGCCAGTTGGGCCTGTGCTGTCCTTGCAACGGATGCACCTGTGTGCCATGTCGGAAGGGGGCTCGCATCAGGGCACACTACAGCATCCCCTAAATTTGGAGTTTGTAAACCCCCTACCCCAAAGGATGCATGGTCCCCATGAGTTAGATCAGGCTGAGGCTGGTCTAACTCCCCCATGGCCACTCTTCCTTGATGAGGGTAGCAGGGGGATGGGCTATTACGTTCAGTCTTAAATAAACAGAAATTATTTAATTCTTGTGGGTGTCATCTGGAAGGGATAGGACACTAAATAGCTCCAGCGTGAGTAAGCAAGGACCAGAAAGTGAGGAAAGTAGCAGAACACTGCGAGACATGTGTTGGGCACAACATGGCATGTCTGTCATGAGCACCACTGGTAGGTAAGTACAATAAGAGTGCCACACAAGACCAAATCGTACTGCAGCAGATGCACAGCTATGGTGCCAAAGAGGACACGTCCTCTGGAGCACACAATGATGAGATGCCAGCCACACGCCTGTGCAGGCCTGCCTCACACACATTACCCAGTACAATGCACTCTGTTGTGTATGCCCCCCCACTCCAGAGCCAATGCCAGCATGCCAGAGTTGCACCAGAATCCACTGGCTCTGGGGTGACAGACTGAAACTCATCATAGCTCTACCATATGGTCCCTTTTAGGGGAAGCATTCATTCCAAGAGATTCACCCCCACAAACATTCTACACTCTGTAGTTACCCCCCCATAGAGGCTCAGGTACATAGGTGCAATGTCCTGGGTAGACAGTGCTTGTGGATGACAGCTGAACAAATGATGCAGAGTCATGTATAGGTCCGTAAACCCCACACTACCATGCTGTGTCTCATAATGCATCTTTTTTCCCTGTGAGGTTGGCATGGCCATTAGCAGCATACCAGAGGACATGTACCATTTGGTGTACTGTCCTGTAGTCCAGAAGTACATCATACATACTGTGCAACATTACCCTGCTGTGTGTTCACGCTGGGGATCAGTAACCTGGACAGAGCCACCACTATGGGTACATTGGGGCAATATGCTGTATAGCTGCCACCTACAGATTCTGACCTGTGTAAAGGTCCAGCGCCTGTACTGCCATACCTGTCCCTGCATGCCAAGCTGCACCTGCAGGTACTGTACTGCCTGTAGCGGGCACCCCTTCATGCCATGGCAGAGCCACTATCACTGTTGGTGTCCAAGAAGCTGGGGGTACAGGATATCCAGCCTGCCTCTGTACAGGTCACTCCTGCCAGTGTATGGCTCTGTCAGGCTGTGCCTGTTGCACTGGCTGCCCTGCCTGTCATTGTCACATGCCATGGCTGTCTGTAACTGCACCCCATGACAGGGCAGTGGCATCACTCTGGGTCAGTCCCATCCCAGCCTACTACTGTGATGGTACCACGGCAGTTCTGCATACCACTAGCATGTTGTGTTCATTGGGGCCACTGTGTGTCACCTGCAAGATGACACTAATATTGGTGATAGAATGGTATAACTCTGAGCTCTACAGGTCCCTCACACCTTCCACACCTTTCCTTGCCTGCCAGGGCAAAGGCACATGTTTCTGCTGTGCACACACACATCTGTCCACATGCAGGTGGACATTGGTATGTTCCACTGCTGGTGGCATTGTGGTGTGGCACAGCATTTCAGCACGGCTTCAGTGCCTTCTGCTGTCTTGCGCCTCGACACATGGGCTGTGGATTCATGGACCAGGAGTTGATGGCAGCCTCTGTCAAACCCTTCCAGTGCACTGTCGGTTTGGTGAATGATATGGCTTATGGCAACTTTGGGGATGAAGGTGTTCGGACTGCTATTGTAACAAAATATGGCATAGGGTCCCTAACACACCGATGTTTGCCATCCCATGTGCTGATCTAGAGGGTTTCTTTTGAAAATCGAGCCCATAGTGTCCGGTTCTGGAAGCCACAACTCTGGAAAGACATAGAAAGAGTGAAAACAGTCCAGAGGAGGGCATCTGAGATGGGGGTAGAGTCTGCATCAGAAGCCCTATGAGATGTGACTGAGGTATCCTAATAATTATACCATGGAAGGAGGGAGATATGATAGAGACCTTTAAATACCTCACAGTGGTAAATAAGGAACAGCAGGGATGTATTTTTCAGAAAAGTAGGTGCTCCAGAACAAGGGGACATGCCATGAAGTTTGGGGGTTGGTAGATTCAGGAGAGATGTGAGTAAGCACTTCTCCAGTGAAAGACTTGGTGAGGAGGCAAAAACAGTGAGGGGTCTAGGAATGCATGGGATAGGCAGAAGGGAGTCCTAGTGGAAATGAAGAAAGGGAAGAAAAAAGAGCTTTAGATCAAGTAGGATCTGCGGTGAGAATGTAGGTAGGAAAAAGGCGGGCAGGCTCAGTGTGTTAAGTGGCCCTCATCTGCTGCCAGATTCTGTTTCTATGTAGTCATACAGTTTCTTTCCAGAAAAAGTTGACATGCACAGAAAAAATGTTTTCTGCTGCCGTACTTTTGTTAGACAGTAATGGAGAAAACCCTGCAGGTGTGATGAGAGTCTTCCCAAATGGGAATTACCTACCTGGGTCCATGAAGAAAACAAGGAAAGACACCACGCACATCCAAAAGGAACCCCAAATTAGGAATGTTAGAATAACTGGGGCCAGATATTAAAAATTTGCCCAATGGGCTAAATTAGAACTGTCCAGCATGCTAAATTAGCCCAGAACCAACAGCCCACTATATTCAAAAGGATAGCCCTGACGCAAAACCTGCTGAATATAGCATGCTAAGGAAGCCGGGCAAACTGGGCTGGGACAGCAGTGCAAAAATAGCCCGGGAAATAAGACAGCTCTGAATACAGCATGTGAAATTCTGCAGAAATGTACCATGTTTCTGAAATGTTTATGCAGTGCAGACACATTTGCGCAGGGTTTTGCTGAGCTAAGCCGTTTGCCCAGGGCAAAAATTTGCTACATTCAAAAGTGACATGCAAATGAGCCTACTTAGGCAGTCTGTGGGCAAACATCCAGATTAGCATCTCATTATGTCCTGATTTGCATGCAGTTTGCCCAGCGCTATTGCAGGGTCCCACAGTTCCATCTGTAGGTCAGTCTGGAAGTACAGGGGCTGGCTGGGTCTGTCCACGGCTCCACCTGTAGGTCAGTCTGGAAGTGCATGGTGGTAGCTGCAAGCTACATTTGTACAGAACCGTATAGAATATTGTGTCCCTGGGACTACACAGCACAGGCACAGGTGGTGGTGCTGCATGCAATTGTCAAACTGTAGTTTCTGCTACAGTGCACAGCACACGCTAAAGTAACAAGGGGCCAGTAGTGTGAGGGACACAGCAATGCCAGTGGTATGTAGGGCATCAATGACTGCTGCACTTTACACAGTGACAGGCTCATCTTGCAGGTATGTACTGACAGTGGACATTACTTTTATGCTGTTGTGCGACCCACAGATGCTGTACCACTGGCATGGGATACTCACAGTGACATATACATGGCTGGCTGTGTGTGCTGTGGTGTCTTTACAGATGTGCTGTATGTTAGTGGGGGGAACATGCCATCAGACAGGCACACTGGTTTTGGGGTATTCCCTACACTGTACCATTTGCACTGTGTGGATTGTCCCAGCCTTGTGGCAGCACCCAGAATGTGGTGAAGACTGGCCACCTGTAGACCCTCCCCTTGATACCCTCCACGCCCCCAGTGCTGCATGTGTGTGATGAATTCTGTTGGTGTCTACTGAAGGGTGGTCTGCAGGTGTGTGATGTATGGACACAGTGCTGTGGTGTCCACTGGGCGCTGGGTCACCACTTAATGCCTGGCAAGGCTGGGACTGGTGGCAGATGATGGCAACATAGGAGGTGCCATCCGTGTGCAGCATGTTTATTTATTTATTAAAAAGTTTTACCAGGAAGACACACTGAGCAGAGTACTGCTCGATTCCAGGTGTGTCCTGTGGATGGGGATATAGGAGAATAGGATATACATTATACAATATACATATACAAACTATATGATAGTACGGGAATAGAACAATGAAATTACAGTTCAATACAGCACAATGTAAGGATATCGAGTCAATAGGCAATGTTTCAATACCTAAATAAATAAATCATGCAACTATATTTCAGACTAGGCACTTAGCCATAACAGGAGCTCAACTGTGATAACCTACATGTAGCCTAGACAGTTAGCCGAAAGCACAGGTGGAGGAGAAATGTGCTTTGAAGAGAGGGTTTGGGTGTTGTGTTGGGGCATGAGCAAGATGCTTGCTGGGAGGGAGTTCCACAGTTGTGGCATGCGATGCCTGAAGGCTGCCTGACCAGCAGAGGAGGACATGTGCAGCATGTCCATGAGGCAGGTGTCGAACTTTCTGAGGTGGTACGCTGGAGGGATTGGGCTGATAGGACAGTGGAGAGGTAAGGTGGCAAAGACTGGGACCAGAACTTGGCCGTGAGACTCATGCAGTGGGTCAGTCTTTGGTCATGGAGCATGGGGAGGTTGAAAGTCTTGTAGAGAGTGCAGTGGTGTGTAGTGTGAAGACAGTCAAGAGCAAAATGGCAGAAAGGGTGAAAGAGGGTGCCCATTCTGGTTAGAGTGGACTTGGGAGCAACACTGTAGACTACATCCCAGTATTCAAAGATAGGGAGAATTATTTTCTGTACAAGGGTGCAGCAGGCTGGCAGTGGGATGCAACCACAGTTGCAAAATAGGGCACCCAACTTGGGGTGGAGATTTTTGTTGATTGCATCAACATGTACAGGAAAAGTTGAGGTGCTGATCAAGCCAGACCCTAAGGTATCTAAAGGAGGAGCAAGGCTTTGGAGTAGTCCTGTCCAGGGTGTGGAAGGAGGGCCAAGGGGATGGTGGAGGGCAGAGAGAGTCTCTTCCTCATGCCAAAGGTCATAAAGACTGTGTTCTTGGCATTGAGAAATAGTTGATTTGAATGAAACCAGAGCTGAACATCGTTGAAGTCCTGCTGTAATCTGGTTGACACATCAACAGTCAAGGGCCCTGATGTATACAGTACCATATTGTCCGCATGCATCATACATATGGATGGATGTGTGTGGGCAGACTAACGGCAGGTCATTTAGGAAGATGTAGAAAAGGAACGGGCCAAGGAGTGAGCCTTAGGGGACTCCAGTGGTGACAGGGAGGGTGGGAGATGTGGAGTTACCTATTTTGATGGATTGGGACCTACCTACCTACCAAGTAGGAGCGGAACCAGCTGATGGCCTCATTGGAGAGGCCAGCAAGAGAGAGCTTGTCTAGGAGGAGCACATGGGAGACAGTGTCAAAGGCCTTTGCCAGGTCTATGAAAATAGCTGAAGTGATGAGGCCTTTATCCATACCAGCAAAATTGGAGTCTGTAAGCAGTAGGAGATAAATGGTGGTGGAGTGGGACTTCCTGAAGCCAGACTGATAGGGAGAGAAGAAGGAGGAGTTGAGAAATGAGGAAAGTTGTGAGAGTACGAGGCAGTCCTGTAATTTAGCCAGAATGGGGAGAAGGGAAACTGGACGGTAGTTTCCAAGGGTGGAGGTGCCTCTGGCCTTTGGGATTGGGATAAAGTTTGCATGCTTCCATTCCAATGAACAGAAGCCAGGGTGAAGGAGAGGTTGAAAAGAGCTGCCAGAGGCCTAGCAATGGCAGGGGCAGCTAAGGAGATCATTTTGGTGTCCAGCCCAGAGGGACATTTGCCCTTAGAAGGATTTTGTGCAGACAAGGTGTTGTAAACTTCCATCGAGATGATCCGGCAGAAGGAGAAGGAGGAGGCAGGGAAATTGGCCCATGCATTGGTGGAACAAGAGGTGGCTTTTGATTGTAAGGAGGGAGTGAGAACAAGAGTGATCAGGTACAGCTAGCGTAAAAGGAGTTAAATTCTGAGGCCACTTCAAGGGGGTGTGTCACAGTTGTTCCACATACAATTAGAACTTGGGTTGGGGGCTGAGAGGGTGGGGAGAAGAGCGATTTGACCATCTTCCAGAACTTAGCCTGGTGATTTAAGTTAGATTGGAATGTGACTTTGAAGTAACTTGCTTTCGCCTGCCAGATTAGCCTAGTGCAGGCATTGAATAAGGCATGATATTTGGCGTGCACGGCGGTCGAGCTGGAGGCTTTTAGCAACTTCCAAGCCTGATCTCTGGCTTGGCTGTGGATCATAATATTAGCTGTGATCCATGGGAGGTGAGCGCCCCTCACTCGAGCCCACCTGAGTGGAGCATATCTGTCCCAGATGGCTAAGAACTTGGACCTAAAATATGACAGTGCAGAATCAATAGATGCAGTCTGGACTATGAAAGACCAGTCTATGGTGGCCAGGTCATTTAGGAGTGAGTTGAGGTCAAGAGATTTGAACGACTGTGTAAGGATGGTCTAGGGGGGGTCACTTAGGGAGTCTGGTGGTAGGCCTGAGGCAGTTATTCAATGTTGGCATGAAGTAAGGTCCCAGTCCAGCAGAGAGTGGTTCTGTGATTTGTGGTTCAGACATGTGGGTTCATTGATCAGTTGAGTCAGGTTTAGGGCAGTCACCTGGTTGCAAAACTTTGAAGTAGGGCAGGAGAGCCAATTCAAATTGAAATCACCGAGGATATGGAGCTCATCCCCTGATGGGCTTGATTTAAAAGTGGTCAGATGTTTCAGGAATGAGGGCATAGGTGAATTGGGGGGAGCAGTATGAACCAGCTATGAATATGGGGATGGTGTGGGAAAGAATTTGATCAGCAGGGCATCAATGGACTGCTCAGGCAAGGATAGGTTGACTGTGGTAAACTGGAGGGTGGATAAGATATACATAGCTATGCCTCCACCTCTTTTGTTGCCTGAGCGGTTATAGCGAATAATTGTGTTACCTAGGATGGTGACTTTGGCATCCTTGTTATGAGGCTTTAGCCAGGTTTCAGATATGATCAAGATATCAGGCCTCAGGGATTAGACAGTTTGCTGGAGCAAGGTTATTTTATGCAATAGACTGCAGATATTAAGGTGAGCTACTTTTAGTCCCCTAGGTAGTTGGTGGTGGAGGTGGGTCCTGAGTTTGGCTCGACATCCCCAGACATCAGGAGTAGTAGCATCACCAACAGCTTGGTGAGTTGCGTGGGCCACTGAGGCATGCGGGTTGTATAATGAGGCTTAGAGGCCACTGTGGCGGTACACTGGGCAGATAAATTTAGGGCTGATAGCCCAGTGTGAAAGCTTGCTGATAATATTGAGGGTCTTATTAACCATAAGTGTGGACTGGCTGCAGAGGGAAGTTCTGTGGGTGCAGTTACAAAGGTTGGAGACAGGATGGACTGGGTGCTAGCTGCGTTATTACCTGGCTGCTCCTTGGGGTAGATGGGGGAAGGGAGAGACACTGGCGGTAGGAGGTAAGTGACTAGAGCCAGGTAGAGAGGCAGCATGGTGGTGCAGAACATTGGATTAGCTTTAGTATGAGATAGCATATAGTGGCCACTAGAGGTGATAGAGGATAATCTGCAAGTGGTAAAGAAGGCTGATAAGTTTTTAGTGACATGTGACTTGCACTGTAAAGGAAGTTGTTCACCAAGATTGGTGGTGGGGGTGGTGGGGTAGCCAACACGAAGAGTCAGCGGGGCAATCCTCACTGTGCAAGCGTCCATGGCGGTTGCTCCGAGTGCTGCCGTACCTGTTGGGGAACTCCACGGATGAACTCCTAGTTGCGATGTGAGGGAGGGAAGTGTCTACACGGCCCTCTTGATCTCAAGGGAAGTATGGAGCTGTGAAGAGAGCAGAGGTGCAATGGATTATAAGCATATAGGGGAGAGAAAAGCAGAAGGGAGGGAGGAGCTGGCCCAGCTGGGGAAGGGACTGAGAAATCCTGCTAAATTTAAGTGTTTGGTAACTTCTGCTAAATTGAAATGCCTGGGCATGGATTAGAATTATATGCTTGGCTGCCAATCTAACTTTCTTAAGCAACTGCGGTTACAAATACTTTAAGCAAACATGAAGAAAAATACATTGGCTGTAGCAAAATACTACCTGCTAGATAACATCTACCAAACAAATGCAGCTTCAACTTCAACACAGTAAATATACAGTGACTAGTACTTGCTTGAGCTGCTACAATTAATATGTTTAGCAACAGTTGCTGGGCTCCTGAGATTAACTTAAAGTGGCTACAGAGTTTCTTAAAGCTGCTTAAAAAATAGTTGTATTTCAGTGGCTACCAACAATTGCTGACATTTAAAAAACTCCATTTGTGCGCTGACTTAATATCAGCACCAGTCCCATAAGGGATTTAGAATTTAAACCTGGCGCCAAAATCCTCACTGTGCGAGCATCTGTGGGGGTTGCTCCATGTACTGCCGTACCTGTTGGGGAGCTCCATGGACAAGCTCCTAATTGCGATGTGGGGGAGGGCAGCTTCTGCGTGGCCCTCTTGACCTCAAGGGAAGTGTGGAGCTGTTGGGAAGCTCCACGGACAAGCTCCTAGCTGCAATGTGGGGAAGTGCAGCTTCTGTGTTTTCCTCTTGACCTCAAGGGAAGTGTGGAGCTGTTGGGGAGTTCCACAGATGGTCTCCTAGTTGCGATGTGGAGGAGGGAAGCTTCTGCGTGGCTCTCTTGACCTTAAGGGAAGTATGGAGCTGTTTGGGAGCTCCACAGACAAACTCCTAGCTGCGATGTGGGGGAGGGTAGCTTCTGCGTGGCTCTCTCAACCTCAAGGGAAGTGTGGAGCTGTTTGGGAGCTCCACGTTCGAGCTCCTAGCTGCGATATGACAGAGGGCAGATACTGTATAAAAGATGTGTTAACTCCCTGTGGACCCATAGACTGTATCAAACAGAAACTGTTGCATATACATATGGAGGAGTAACAAAGACTGACTGAAGAAACCAGCAAGAATCTGTGTAAACAACCTCCTGGTAGCACTCCTCCTCCACCTTTTCTTCTGACTTCACATTAACACTAGAGCCAGAGAATCTTAGAATCCTTAGCATTTCTCAAACTTAAATTACCAAGGATTAAATTTATCTACTCATTTTAATAGTCACATGTCCAACAAGTTACATCTACTACTATATCCACTCCTACACTTCATGGTGGCAAGTTTCTGAAACTTTGCCCACAGGCACTGACTCACCACTAACAGCAGTAGCAGGGAAACTCCTCCTTCTGATGACACTACAGCTTTCACTTTGTCATCAGCAGTAAGCTCAATATGATCAGGCGTGCCACTGAGCAGAGTTGGTATCAGTTCATTGAGAACTCTCAGCACCACCACCACCAGCAGCACTCCCTCCCACCCACCATGAATGGGATGGTGGCAGAATGAGTGGCACGACTGAATGCACACAAGCATGCACAGTTCTCCTGTTAGACCTCATGCAGTTAGTAGTTTGCTACTAGAGCTTTGGCTGCTGGTGGGCAGTGTCTGTGTTCCAACTAAATTTAATGTGACAAAAAATATGTCAAATATAAACAAAAGGAAAAGAAAAATCAAACAAAAGAAATTTTCATCCATGAACGGAAAACATTGTAAACAGCAATAAAATGTACTACATTTAATGTCTTTTCATTTAATTTAATTTTTTTCTATGTTATTCACACATTGTTTGCCAGCTGTCCATGGGTATCCGTGGACATCCTTTCTCTGTCCCTGATCTTTGTCTGTCATAACCCCATCCATGGTTTGTCCATGATTCATTTACAAGACAGTACATGGCTGATGTACAAATGCATGGAAAAAAACACAGTATCGAAAGAGACTAATTAGGAGAACTGAATCCATGTTCAAGCTGGTTAATTGAAAAAGAAATGTTCTGATAAAATAGCATATTTAATTGTTTTTGGTAGCAGCCATGATTATCCATGGTCTAAATATGGTTTATAAAGTCCAGGCATGATAATGGTTTTTGGTGTTTGGTTTATAACCATGTCATAAATCAAATTTAATCTCTTTGTATCCTATTTATTTTTATTTATTGAAATGCTTCATCAGGAAGGCACTCTGAGCAATAAGTTGCTCGTCTCCCGGTGTGACCTGGGGGGTAGGGGAACATGAGGATAGTATACAGAGATTTGGTACACAATATAGATATACAATTTGATTACATTCAATAAAGTTATCAAACTATACAGAAGTAATGGAAAGGAGGAACGCTAACAGGTATGAACTTGCTGGATACAATGCTAACCCAGTCTTGAACTAGATAGATACGATAGCACAAATATCTTTGGCAAACACTTGGTGGGACATAGCTTTGTTGTTAGAAAATGGCTGGATTGAATACAAGGAGGTTGAACTAGGGCAAGATTGTGAGGAGAGACACAGATAGAACAAAATTTATAAGGTGTAACAAAAGTACAAGGTTGATTATAAGTACATTACAGATTAGGGGTTAGCCAATAACTACAGCTAGGAAGGAGGTTGGGGTGGAAGGTGGGTGGGGGGCATATACACAGAAAGCAGGGGGGAGGAAAAGTGAGGATTGGAGGAGGGGAAGGCAAGGGGTGGAGGAGAAGGGTCTGCCAGGGCCTGACCCCTCCAGAATGCTGGGGACCCTGCCTGCACCAGGTGGAGGTCAAGCACAAACAGGAGGGAAGCAGGTTGTAGGCAGTGGGAGTTTGAGCATCTCAGGAAGGAAGAGAGGGGAAAGAGAAGGGTCTGCCTGGGCCTGGCCCCTCTAATATGCTGTGGACCCCACCTGCACAAGGCAGAGGTAAAGCATGACAGGAGAGCAGCAGCTTGTAGGCAGCAGAGGTAGAGCACAATAGGAGGGAAGTAGGCAGCGATGGGGAGTAGGTTTCAGAAGGACCAAGAGAGAGGGAGGTGGGAAAGAAGAAGGGCCGAGACCCAGCCCTTTCAGGAAAGAATGGGGTGGGAACAGGAGGCAAGGAAGGTGTTTGCCTAGGTTCTGGACCCTTCCAGGATGCAGAGAACCCTGACAGGGGCCTAGGCCAAGCAGCAGTGAGTGAGTAGTGAGAGTAAGGTGGTGTACAGAGGAGGGAATGGGGGTGGGAGTAAGGTGGAAAGGAAGGGGTGCTAGGGGGAGGTTATAGGGGGAGGGTTTTGCATGAAAGAGGTGGGCATGAAGCTGAAGTAGGCTCATAGGGGAACAAGTTAAGGAGGATTGTAGCAGGAGCAGCTAGCAGAGAGAAAGTTGTGTAAGACAGAGGCAAGGGAGTGGGATCCTGTTACTTTATATCACGGCTGGTATACTGGTTAAAATATAAACATTTTTTTATAATATTAGTAGTGCCATCTTTGAAAGCATTGAAGTTATCAATGAGAAAAAGAGAGACATGAGAAAGAGCTCCAAGTCCAGGGGACATGAAATGAAGCTGGGGAGAGGGGAACTGAAGAGCGATGTGAGGATGTACTACTTCACTGAAAGGGTAGTAGACACCTTGAACAGACTATCAGTTGAAGCAGTGGAGGGAAAAAGAGTAGGGGCTTCAACCAAGCATAAGACAGATGTAAGGGTTTATTAGTAAATAAGTGGGGAGGAGGGGGGGTCATTGGAGACCAATTAGGGTCTGTGGAGACAGATTAGGCAGGCAACACTTGGACAGACTGGGTGGGCTAAGTGCTCCTTTTCTGCCAACAAATACTACGTTTCTATGTATAGATTACACATTGGAACAGTAAAAATATTTGAGCTTGTCATTTTAGTTTTATTTTAAGATGGGTCCACTATACCCCTTTTCAGGGGGTCTAGATAATTCTAAGGCCACGTGTGAAAATTATATAAAACTTTACTGATTTACGATATTTACTCCATTAAATGAACCGCCAGGATCAGTATTATTCTCAAACTAATTTTTGCCATCTCTTATTGTTACCGTAATTGGCAGTCACTTAGCATATTTTTTTTTCAAAGTTTCTGAAGATATATTCAAGTAGTAGCTTTATTTCTAAACTCTACTATTTAAAAAACATGCTGATTAATAAATTAGTTTGCTTCCATTTGGCTGCTATTCTTGGTCACATTTGCTACAGAATTCTTCATGTGTGATCTGTGTGCCTTTTCCAATATGTTTTGTGAATGTTATGGCTACACCATGATCAACCATGATTAACCATAGTTTATCCGTGTTTGATCATGGTTTGTCCATGGTCTTAAGACCATGGGATAGCAACCATATTTGCATAATGTATTCGTATATTGGAATACAGACTTAACTCTTTGGCTGCCAGAAGATTTAGAATGTATAGGTTTTTAGGACGTGTATACACGCTGGCAGCACAGCAAGGGTTAACACTTTAAACTATATAAATATAACAATAACTTTTTTGTTCTGCAATTTATGAAAAAATAATAAGGTTTACACCAAGAAATTAATTACTTGAGCAAAAAAAAAAATAATATGAGAACTCACCACATATTACTTTATAGTGGTATAAGTTGCTGTCAAGCCATTCTATTAGTCATTAATGAGGAGGCACTTAGACGAACACCAGCAGCAACAGCAAGTACAGTAAATAAAAACTATTTCAGAAGTGCGTGTGGATAAAGGTCCCAATTATCGATGGTGGACGCAGGGTTTGCAACCAGCCCCATGTCTGATGCAAACTCTGACACATCTGCATCCAAGAGGCTGCCGCAACCTGCACTCTATTTTATAACAAGAATGCAAGTTGTGAGATTTTCCATATTTTATGGCAGCTTGTGCCAAACCTTTGGCACAAGCCCTGTAACAGGGATTCCTGTCAGATGCAAAGTTGGACCAAGGAAGAGCTGGCCTAACTTAGCAGCAGTCACCACAATGGACTTGCAGCATGGGGTATGCAAAATCAATTTTGAAAATCCTGCCTGCAGCACAGTTTGCCACAAATCACCACATGCAAGAAACTGTCAGCCGCAAGTCTGTTCCAGCGGCCATAACAGATTCGAAAATTAGGCACAAAATGTATTCATTACAGACTGTACAGGTTATTGGAAAAAATGAATTTATTAGAGCTGTGTAGAAGTGTGTTTTACAACATGGAGACATCTGAAATCTACAACAATGGATACCATTAATGACAATAGCCAACCTGAATAATTCTCAAACTGTACTGAACATGGGCATCCATATCCTGTCCCTGGGCCATTTATTGTCAGTAGCTATCCATGGGTAACCATGGCTAAAGACCCTCTGACAACATTAGAAAAACTTTAAAAAGGTGAGATTTAGACATAGTTCTGTTTATACATATTTTCTGTATTTCTTTCCCTTTCTTCTTTATTACCGAGGCCACTTGTATGAAAGTGAACTACTTTCTCTTAGACTTTATCTGCTCTTTCTGCTTTCCTAAACCTGATGCCACAATCCCTTGCTTATGGCATCATGTGCCCCATTTTCAAAGCTGTCTGTCTGTGCAAGCACACAGGTGTGCCACTTCAAAAAATAGGACCAGCTGGTTCTGGTGCAATATTCAAACAGATAGCATGATCCAAACTGACCATGCTATCTGTCTAAATATTGGGCCATGGTAGCATGGTGCATAGCAGGCAGCAGCCTTGCTGTGTGCAGCACTGCCAGAGCGCTGGGCTGAAGACCACCCATAGGGGTACAGTGCAGCACATACTGGTTAGCACCGTGGCCTGTATGGGTGATATTCACCCAAACCTGCAGTTAAGCCCATTGGACATGCACGGAACTAACAGGCCATTTACATGCCCATGATGGGCTCATCTGCATGTGTGCATCGACCAAGTACATCTGTCCAGGTGCCCTCTCCCTAGCCCCGATCCCCTCTAGAATAAACACACTACCATCCTAGAGGTCTAGTGGTCCCTCCCTAGCCCCAACCCCCTCTTAGAATACATAAATGGATATCCTGGTGGTCTAGCAGACCATCCCTAGCCCCAGTCCCCTCTTAGAATACGTAAATGGATTTCCTGGTGGTCTAGCAGTTCATCCCTAGCCCCTAAGCCCCTAACCCCTCCTTGAATACCCAAAACATTTTCCTAGTAGACTAGCAGTCTCCCCTTCCTAACCCCGACCTGCCCATATTGTACCTATCTCTGTCCCCGGTGATCTAGTAGACCTCTCCACCCCCCCACTCTGGTTGGTACTGTCCCACCACCCCATTCTCATCAGCCCAACCCTGAGCGCCGGTGACTGGCACTGCCCTCCACTCACCACCATGGCTGGCAGCAAACTGAGCTCACGAGAAGTGGGTACCATAACAGCTGATTGTACAGTATGTGCTCCATGAGATCTCAGTCTGTGGCCAGCTTTGGCGATGAGTGGAAGGAAGTGCCAGTCACTGGCTTTTGGGGTTGTGATGGGTGGGAGCAGGGTAGTGGGGCAGTACTTGCGAGGGTGGGTGATTGGGAGGTCTACTAGACCACTAGGGACAGAGATATGTACAATATGGGCCAGACAGATTTAAGGAGGGGGGACCACTAGACCACCAGAGATACATTCTGGGTATTCTATTAGGGGATCAGGGCTAGAAAGGGACCACTAGACCATCATGTAACCCAGCCCTTAATGGTGTGTGGATGGAGTGTGGGGCACCCACCTCCTCTGCACACCATTAAGTGCTGAGTTTCAGAAACATTAAATTGTGCCATGCTACCAGCCATGTAGCTCATCTGCAAACATTCTATATCATGCTGCACCATATATGCATGAGGGTTTCCTCATCTGCATGTGCACAGTGTGATATCATGCGCGCCAGTGCTATCCAGGGTGTGCCATGCAGAGGTGACCCTCAAATAGGGGCATGCCCCAACAGTCAGTGCTATTCCAGATTAGCATGGCACAAACCCAGTTTGTGCTGTGCTAACCTTTTGAATATGGGGCACCATATTATCTCCACAGCAGCAGACTGTGATGTCATAAACAGAACTGTGATGTCAGGTGCAGGCAAACAGATTGACCAGATATGGCAGTGATCCTTTTTACATGCAAATGTCCTTAGTTATAAAGAAGTAAGTATGAGAATCACAGAAAAATATTGAACATAAGCTGAGTTGTACCTAATATAACATTTTTTAAGTTGTCACAGTGTGTCAGGGGCTCTTTAAAATCATGGCAAACACTAATTTATGATTTGCAAAAGCCAGTACTCCAAGGAACACAGGCACAATGGGCTAGTAGCTAATTCAAGCAAAGAGCCAAAGGCCATTGGATTTGGCCAAAGCACTGGGGCTATCCCTGACCTCAACGTTTTTGGATTTGTTTGCAATAAATGCTCTTTGATTGAATTAGTTACTAGCCTACTGTGCCTCTGTTTCTTGGGAGTGCAGGCTTTTGGAAATCTTGACTTGCTGTAACAGAGCTGGCTGCCCTTTTCCTGGCACCCTGGTATCTCCTGAGTTATGGTGATAACTTGCTCATTCAAACAGTGATTTATTCATGATGCTAAGAGGAGGAAAACTTGCTTCATTTGGGGGAATTTAGGATATACTTTGAAAATCAGTTGGGACAGACTCAAGACAGAATATAGCAATTGACATGAAGGTCAAAGCAGATAGTATGTGGGGTATATGCCTTAAGGTCTGCAGTAAATAGTAACTAATATTCTATCTCACATGGAGATCTTAGTGGGTTTTGCAGACTGACAAAATACCACAAACAGTAATTCACAGCAGATGCATGCCAGCACTACCAGCCACAAGTAGGTTACAGTAATATTCTTTTTGGACCTCAAGATTTTTTTTTAATACCCCCCCCCCGACACACCTTTGTAGTCTGTGTTACCCCATGCCAATTACTGCCTTGGAATCCAAAATGGTTTGACCAAATTCTCAAAGTTAAACTGGTTTTGTGGGTCCCAAATTAAAACCGAATCGCAGTAGCCACTGGACAGCTTCTCTCACCCCTACTGTAAAGGTTAGGAAGATACAGGGGCTAGTGCCAGTTAGGGCGGGCTTTGTACACATTCTGAACTGGAAATCCAAGAGTGAGTCAAGTAGCCAGTGATCCCTGCCCCAGGTGATGAGCATACCTAGGAGATGTTGGCATCCTCAGCAAAGACCACAGAAGTGACAATACCAGTACATGAATCCAGCAGCGCAGGTTATCAGAATGTTAATGATAAGGAACAATGGAGTAATTGACTAGACCCTTACCAACATTGGGCACCTGGAACCAGTTCTCACTGGAGGTGCTAGGATAACTGAACTGAGAAGTATTCTACGTTGTTGCAGCCCCCTATTAAGGTTACTAGACCTGTTGTTGTACATACTGTACTTATGAGGTAGGCGTCACGTTATGAGACTTGTGACTTACAATGATCTGCCACCATTATAAGCAAGAACTTAAGACAATCTGTAGACTGTCAGAATTTATGCCTATTTCCAGTGCTATATTTTATGTTTTGTGTCAGTGCTGTGTATGTACAATTCCACCACAAGTCAGATTCCTTTTTGTCATATCACTTGTAGCATCATTCAGTGGCAGATCTTGGTACTATGTGCCATGCAGTGAATTATAAAATGGGTAGAGAAAATCCTGTGTCCTGACTGATTCTTAGCTGTGCATTAGAAGTATCTAAAGCATGGCTAAAAACAAGTGCTGGCCAGCAGGACACAGCAAAGGGACAGGAATCAATGAGCCTCTGGAACTGTCAGCCACCATTTTCCCCCTTGCTCAGCTCATGTATACAACTGCAGCACGATCTACTCTAATGTGTGAGGCACACTCATTCTTAGACAAAATCCTGACTGTAGCTTTAGCACCCCCCACGATTTCTCATGTCAAGTCTGTCTTTAGTAAATACAACCCAGCTGCCAGACCAACCGCTGTTTACCCACTCCCGCTCTTTAACTCTTGAAACCGTGAATGTCTCCTCTCCCTGCTCCTCCACCTCCATGTTAGCAAAGTACTAACAATTAATTCAGACTCTCCCACACCAGTATTTTAAAATACTTTTCTGTTTCATAAATGTGAAGGACCTTGTTTCCATTTAAAATATAATCACTTGGCTCACCTGTAGTGCCACACTTTCCACATGCCCAGCTGGCTTGCCCGCCTGCTCAACTGCCATTCTTCTACTCACCCAGTCTGAATTCTGTTCCCCGTCATTTGCCCAGTCTCTCAAAACTAATAAGAAAAAGTAAATAAAAGTAACTGCCTCTAACATGCAGCAAGCTCATGCTGAGGCAGTTTGTGCGTGAAGGGGGCGAGTGAACGAATGACCACTATGCTTCTGGGATGTCGGGGGGGCATGACAGTCACAGCAACAAATTTGGAGACAATATCTTCACCCAGAATCTTCACCTAAACAAATATTAAAATAACTGTAAAGTTAAAAAAAAACTGCTGTGTGGGCCCATGTGTGTGGATCCTTGGCAACCACTTTGTCATTAAGAAAACCCATTACAGCTATGGTGGACATAGTATGCAAATGTACCAACCTAAAACAAACAAAAAAATCGCTCTTCTTGTAGGCAGAGAAATTATTTTACAACAGAATAGATTATAGTTTCAAACTTTTTTCCATATAAACATAAAAACATTCTTTTTTCCATGCATGTAAATTAAAGAGGCCCATTTAATAAGCACAATACGCTACTCCGACATGTGCAGTAGACAGTTCTAACGCATGGCTAGGGGGTTGGATGCACTCGACCTGCTGCCTCATGCCTCACTATGCCCCCTAGCTGTTCATTAGAACTGTCTAACGCACACCCTGTCATGGCTTATTGCTTACATAGACACTGCTTGTTTCCCACTGGCCTTTCTCAAGTCTGAGTTTTGCTGGTAGGTGCCAAGGCATTTCTCATAGATCCCTCATGGGTCATGGTCCCTAAGATCCCACATTTGTGGCGTACATGTGCCCTCTTTCTATACAGCAACTGTTCTGCACTTCCAGTAATTTATGCTCAAGTAGTACAATTTGTGCATCCCATAAAAAATATATCATGCTTTTACATAGAATTATACTGTATAAAGAATAAAGTATACTCCTGTATATGTAATAAGTGTATAATTCTTTTTTTTTAATTCAAAATTTTTATTGAAGTCATCAACACCATAACAACATACATACATAAAAGATTTTGTTCCTTCATAACAATTGACATACATTAGAGCCGGTAAACAGTTTTCCCCCCAAAAGAAAAAAAAAAACACACACAACACAACCCCCCTTCCCCCCCACCTATCCCCCATAGTACTAAATATCTTGAGAAGATCTGCTCATCCAATCGCTTCTGGCGCATCTTTACTAAATCCAACTGCACCTGAGGAAGGTATAACGCCTGAAGACGACTCCATACCTTTTCATATAATTGGAGCTGATTATCCCTTCCTGCACTCAATTTTTCCATATTTAAGTTAAATAACATCTCCTGCAGCCACTCCAATACGTGATTGAGGAGTCCGTCATCCAATGTCGTAAAACTACCTTTTAAGCAAACCTGAGATCAGAGCCATATAGAATCTAAGCCCTTAAACCTAATACCAGAATAATCCCTATCAAGCATACTTCTGGGTAAAATACTGATCAATACCCAACAATGGATCTACTTTCTGTTTAATCTGTATCCATAACTGCTTTATCGGCGGGCACTCCCAAAAAATGTGATACAAATCTCCAACTGCCTGATGGCACCGGAAACAGTTTTGGTTAGGCCTACGACCTACTTTATGTAGTTTGGAAGGGGTCCAAAACAAGTTATTCAAAAGTGAAACTGCATCACCCTCAGTCTATCCTGTTTAAGATACCTATACACGTCTCCATACACCCTCCCAATCCCGTTCCTGCTCTCCCAAACAACTAGACCAATATCTAGGCTTATAATCAATATCCATAAGAGCTTGATCGAGGAGTACCTTGTATACTCTGGACACATATGTGGTTCCACACAATTGGCTCCAATGACTCAAGCCATTTCCCATTTTACGCTCTACCGAAGCTTAATCAACATCTGGGTTAATAAATGAGTGATTTGGTAAACTTTAAAGACTTGCTTGGACTCAATGTTATACTTTGCCAAGATCTCTTTTATAGGCAGTATACGGCCGTCCACCATTAAATCCTCAATTCGCAATCCCTCAAGTTGGGGAAGCCATCCACCCGATATCATTTTCCCCCCAGTCTTCAAGTTGGGATTTTGGCAGATCGGCTGATACTTGTCCCTATCTGGAATATAACCTAACTTGGCACATATCTGTCTATGAATACGCACACATTTTGCTATTGGGGTAGCAATCAACTTAGGGGGTAATATCTTAGGAATGGAATAAAGCAAGGCTTTCGGGTCTATCCCCACCTCCTTAATCGCCTCTATTTCCAGTCTAACCCATGAGGGAACATAAGGCAAGGACTCCAACCTCCTGGTGGGTACTATCCATTTCAGATATTTGCAAAGGCTACTAGCCAGTAATATATATCAAAATGTGAAGTCTCAGACCTGCTCTCTCTCCTGGGGGCTGCCAGCTTACCATAGGCCCTCACGAGGCATTTTCCCTCCAGATAAACTCGAGATTACTAGATGTAACTCACTGAACCACCTTTGGGGGAGCGATACATTGAGCATATTGAGTGGATAAAAAATCCTGGGCAGGACGTTCATCTTAATTATATTGATCCGTCCCCAGAGAGAGAGCGGCAAACCACTCCACCTTTTTAAGTCCTGCTTAATAGTATTCCTAGTGGCATCCAGATTAAGCTTGATTAATTTCAGATCAGATCTAGCCAAGTAAATACCCAAATACTTCAGGCTATGCGGAGTCCATTGCATGCCCAGTTCCAGCGCCTCAGACCTATGCACCCTCATGTTCAGCGGAAAAATCTGAGTTTTCTCTACATTAATTTTGTAATTGGACAATCTACTATATTCTTCAATGATACCCATAACTGCCTGAATTGAACCACCTGGTTGAGAAACATGCAATAAGATGTCATCCGCAAATGCTGAGATTTTAAGCTCCTGCGATCCCACTCTAACACCCATGACCCTAGGGTCTAACCTCATTTTGCTGAGGAGAGGCTCTAAGTATAAATTAAATAGAAGAGGCGACAGAGGACAGCCCTGCCTAGTACCAGAGTTAAGAGGAAAACTTGTAGAAAATACTCCGTTACAGTATATTTTAGCTTTGGGATCCTTATACAGAGCAAACACGTGACTGATAAACTGAGCCGGGAAGCCAAATTTCTCCATAGCAACGGACAAAAACTTCCAATCCACTCTATCAAATGCCTTCTCTGCATCCACCGACAGCAAAACACATGGAGAATTACAGTCCCTGGATGCAGAGAAGACATGAGACAGCTTACGCAGGTGGTCCGAAGCCGACCTGCCCTTCATAAACCCAACCTGATCGTGATGAATTAGACTAGGCATGACCTTGGACAACCGATTCGCTAGAATCTTCGCCAGGATCTTAACATCGCAATTAATCAGGGAGATAGGCCTATAGCTTGTAACTTTATCTAATTCCTTCCCTTCTTTCGGAATAAGCACTATTAGGGCCTCAAATAAATAGCCATCCACTGCATCTAAGGTCAAGATACTCTGAAATAATCTTTTAAGGCCGGGACATAACAGAGTCGCAAAACATTTATAAAAATTAGGTGAAAAACCATCTGGGCCAGGTGCCTTATCATTGGAAAGCATTCGGATTGCCTCCAAAATCTCTTCATCAGAGATGGGAAATGAGAGCTCCCTCCTTTGAGCCTCCGTCACCTGGGGCAGACTACAAGTACCTAGATAATCTTCAACTTCTTCCTTACTGGGTCTAGGAATCATTGGACTATATAATACCTTATAATAATCCTCAAATTCCCTAACGATTTCCATAGGTGAAGTTTTAACCGACCCATCTACTCGAGACGTGATACTTTGGACTATTCTAGATGCCTCTACAGCCCTCAACCGCATTGCCAAGAGCCTACCTGATTTCTCACCTTGGTTCAAATAGAATGCTTTTGTTTTATTCATCGCATACTCTGCCCTCTCTCTAGTATCTCTTAGTACTCATGGACGCAGTTTAATCAACAGCTCCCTGGTCTCCTCTGGTATTCCTTGACAAGGCCTCTCTATGTCCCTAATTTGTACCAACAAAAATCTGACCCTGTCGTCCCTCTTCTTCTTCCTTGCAACCGCCACCTGGATAAACTCTCCCCTCAACACGCATTTTAGAGCACTCCACCATAAATCCCCTCTAATAGAAAAATGCCTATTCTCTGCCTCATATTGTTCAATCCGGCGACCAATGTACTCCCTTATTCCCGTGGAGCGAAGTAATTGGTTATTTAACTTACAAATAGTCTGCGTGGGAGTATTAGGGACCAAATTAAGGGAACAGTGAACCATGGAATGGTCCGAAAAGATCCCCGGAGTAATGTTACTATGCACCAATCCTGAGAGTAGGCCTCTACTCACCAAAAAATAGTCAATCCTGGATCTGGACTTATGAACTTCCGATAGAAATGTATATTCCCTGCACGAAGGATGCAGAACCCTCCACGGATCACACAAACCCAGATTATCAGACAGATCCTAATAGCTCTCTGGGCTGGCGAGAGACCCTTACTGCTTACCATCTTATCCAATTCCGGAGTAAATGGTAAATTCCAACTTCAACACTATCGGGAGGTGATGAACGGACTTAAGACTTTCATTAGATCCATAAAGAAACCAGGGTGTCTGCGTTAGGACCATATACACTGCCCAGCACTAACCTTGTTTGGTTTAAAAGCCCTATAGTGATTATATAACGCCTACCGGGTCCACTATCTTTTCCTCACACACAAAAGCCACACTCCTATGCAATAGAGTGCAACCCCTAGCAGCAGTATTATACCCAGCCCCATACACCTGACCAGTAACTGACATCTGAGCGCACTCAGCTCCTTTTCAAGCAAGTGTGTTTGTAAACATATTATCTGGCCCTTTAACAATTGCAAATGTTTTAGTATTTATATCTCTTTACTTTTTGCCTGGCACCCTTGACATTCCACGAAACAAATTCCAGAACACTACCCATCCTAGCAATTCTTAAAAAACCATCGAGCTACCTCCTCTCTCACGTCGATCGCCATCTTGCCCAAAACAACTGGGAGAGCAGATCTTCCAATATTCCACCCCTCAAAGTTCCTACTGCTAGCCTCCTCCCCCAATCCCTGTCCTACCTTAAAAATGAACCCTACAACGATCCAATCCCATACACCTATATTTAAAGCAGTTAATACCCTCCTCCACGTCCCTCCCCAATACCTCCCACCCCTCCCCCTCTCCATCACACTTTGGTCCATGATATCCATAGCTCCGCTACCTCAGATCCTTCCTCCAGCCCCCCAAAATCATTAAATGCCTAACCGAGACTAATCCACAGATCTCAATGACCCTATACATTCCCGCTTAACCATCCACATAAAGAAAAAAGGAAAAGGTAAAATATGAGACACATACACAAAGGAACCATTCAGATCGTAAACTTACGCTGCAGAGCCTCCTCCCCGAATAAACCCCATGTACCATTGCCCCCACACTCATTGCTGGAGTTGACCCCTCCACAATAAAAGAAATCCCCAAAAGCTATTATTCAAATAACAACCAACACCATTACAATTAACTTTCTTCTGCTCTATAAAATAAAACCAAAAGAAATAAGAAGGCATAATTATCTGTAGGAGATCCAGCGAACAGTGTCCATAGTAGATACAGTCCCCGACTTGAGGCACTGATGGTGCTCCATTACATCAACAAAAGATCAGGTGAGGTAAAACCAAGTCCCACAAAGAAATCAATCTGCAGGTCAGATTCCAACAGGTGCGCTTCTCCTCCACTCCAACAATCAGCAGCTGCAAATACAACTTGAGTTCCTCCCTTCCAACTCTTAGCTAGGAGCACTTCTTCTATTACTGCGATCCCAGCAAGACCGAATAACATACTAGCGCATCCTGGAATCCAAAAATAGACGGAGTAGAAGAACGACCTCCGTTTTCCCAGACCTGACTATTACGGAGAAGCCAGCCAGTCCACCGATACGTTATCGGTAGGTCCATTAAATGATCTGGTCCGTTTGCAGTGCGCTACATCACTCCAGGCCAGGCCCTCCTACCCGCGTACGCTAAGCCTTTCACCCCTCATCAGATGTCCCGTTGCTCGACCGATTCATCTGCAGCCCCCGGGGTCGAACCTCCGCGCCTCCACTCCTCCAAGCAACCTGGCCAGTCCACATTAATACGTGCCACTGCAACCCGCGAGCAACTTGTTCAGTCAAGGACGGAAAAGCAAGGAGAAAGGAAAAAAAAATAAACAAATTAGGTCGGGGCACGTCTTATCCAAAAGGCCACACTCCTCTGTTTCAACGAGTCACGATCAAAAATAAAATTTTAGACACTATAGCCCACTTCTCTCTCCTTTGACATCCCAGGGGCTATCTGAAGAGGTCTGGAAGGGCTGCAGACAATCCCTTTCTTGCTATTGCAGCATCTTCGTAGGAAGACCACTGGCCAGAGATCATAACTTGCAACTTAGAGGGGTAAAGCATGCGAAAATGAACACCCGCAGGAATCAACTTCGACATGATGGGATGATACTCCGCTCTTCTCTGCCGCACTGCTAGCGGTAAATCCTGCGTAATCCTGATGGGCACTCCCTTCCATTTCAATTCCTTGAGGTCCTTAGCCTTTGCCAAAATGAACTGCCTTTCTTGATAGTTCAAGAAGCGCACTATGAAAGTACGCGGGGGGGAGCCGGTGATGGAGCCGCCATGGCGCCGGTGAGCCCTTTCAATGATAAATTTGTCGCCAAAGGGCGTGGGCCTACAATCTCTCTGAGAAGGCTCTGCATAAACGAATCGCATCGCTCCCTCTTCACGCCCGGGAGGCCAATAATAACTAAATTATTCTCCTGCTCGTCTCCTCCAAATCTTCGATCTTTGCCTCCATTCTAGTTAACTTCTGTTTCAGGTTTACAATCTCCGGTTCATGCTTTAGTACTCTCTTCTCTAGAGATGAAACCTTCACCTCCGTATCTCCAGTGCGACGAGACAAGTCCTCCAGGGCCACAGTGACTGCTTTAACTCCTCTGTCACCGTGCAGAGCTCAGCTCGAAAAGGTTTAAACTCAGCTAGAAATTGAGCCAGAGTCAGGGGCTCATTATCGCGGGTAGCACTTTCACTTTCAGGGCCTTCAGAATCCGCGATCACTCTCGCTTTCTTTGGCTGGGCCTTCGCGGGAGAAACTGGCGGAGTGTGTCGGGGTGCGTTTTTCCTCATCTCCACATCCATGTGCACCCAATTCAGCGCCAGCTGCTTCAGGGATCTTTTATAATTCTTATTAGGATCGGCTGAAGTCGCAGGTTAGTCCAAATTGCAAAAATATAACTTTAAATGCAGCGGGAAGCTGGAGCTGAAGGATCAAGCTGTGTTCACAGAGCTTGCATCACGTGACTCCCCATAAGTGTATAATTCTATTGAGGGGTTCCAGCGACATTTGTAATCCAGAAGAGTGATGCTGGGTTTAGAATTTGCAGCAGAACATCTAGATAGACTTATACCCTTATTGATGTATAACTGAATTTTATTTGTTATAATATATGCAGTATTAGTTATCTCCAGTGTAGGCAGTGAGCCAACAAGGAGGGAAAGTCTGCTCAGCATGAGGAGGCCTAACCAAAAAACTTTAGGATCGCATGAATGGGATGTGCTGGGTAATGTACTGTAATACTGGACTGATTAATTAGTGTCAGCTGACTGGAATGTACTGGGGAAAGTAAGACTGGATTGATCAGAGTCAGCTGAGTGCAGTTTAGTGGTAGTTTTGATTTTACTGCCTTCATATCGATGGGTTTTACGGTCATAGCTAGTCAATTATGAGACTATGAAATTCAGGTGTTTGTAGATCTATTAACATTTCATTATTTATCAGTCATTGCAAAAAAAAAAAAAAACATTTAGGCACCCGTTTGGGTTCAAGCAAAAAGCCTCAAAAGTAGGGAGATGTGACGTTAGGGTAAAAAGGAAGTTCCCAGAGCATTTGTGAATCTATGGTGTGGTGTTTCTCTGGGTTTGAAGGACTGTGCAACACAGCATTGCCATTGTCTTAACTTCAACACTACCTTTTCAGGCATAGAAAAATATCAGTACACCAATGACTGGAAAAAGGGTGGTGAAGTTAAGGCATCATTATGAACAGATTCAGCAAGGCTCAAGGGACTTCATGTTTACCCTTACATTACATTTCCATACATCTACAGCTTTCTACTTCATCCCTAACTGACGCCTAAACATAGCTTTTGCAAAGCATTTCATTCCTTTTTTTTAAAAAAGACATGCAAATAGCAGCTATGCATGACTTTTCACATTTAATATAAAACAATACTATATATACCTGGTCCAAATGCCACTTTGTGCCCTCATAGCACTCTGTGCCAGGTAGTTCTTGCAGTACAGCAGCATCCCCTTTGGCATCCAATCCCTGGCCTAAGCAGTCTTTGGCATTCATTGGCACCATCCTCCCTAACCCAGCTCAATCCAGTCCATCACTGACATCCAGCAGCAACCCTTCCCTCACCTATATCCAAAACATTATTCCCTAGCATCCAGTGATATCTCCTTCCCTTATCCATCCCCAATTAAGTAATCCTTGACATCCAGTGATACCCCCTCCCTTGCTCAGTCCCCATAAACTCAATATTTGCTGTTCACTGGTAATCCCACCCTCACCCTGCCCCAATGCCAATGTGCCCTGCTGTCCAGTGCTATGTCAACTCCTCACCCTCACCCTCACCCATCTCAATTTCCCTGACAGTGGCCAGCTGAGAAATCACAACCACAATTTATTTAATACAAGCACACAGAATGTATTTCATAACTCTTGACTGATGTTAAATATTGCAAACCTAGGATTTATGCAATACTGTACATGCTCCGTGTGTGTGGGTGTTTCAGAAGCTGAACTTACAATTTACTCAGACAGCAGCTATCCTAGAAAGTAAGTGAAGTGTTTGAACTGGTTGCCATCGGGGGGCAGCGGCCAGTACAAGGCCATTGGAGGTGGTTTTCTTGTGGCCATTTTCATTATTTGGGGAGCTTTGGGCCATTAACATGTCACTGAAGAGGGACATCTGATAGCCTCATTATTTTGTTATATTGTCTAACACCAAGGCGGGCACCTAGTGTGACAAATGTGGTGTGGGACAACACTGCAAACTAGAACTGCAATTTTACAATGTAATAAATGCAGACAGTAGCTGTATGTATTTATAAAATTGTAAATTTTTGATCACATTTAATGTAGCAATATAGTCTCTTAAGCTTTATATTGCTGCAGTAAATATGATCACACATTTGTAATTTTATAATTACGTACAGGCTACAGCTATGTATTTATTAAATCGTAAACTTAATTTTCAGATGGTGGCCAGTGTCAGAGGTGAAAAGAGGATAATTGAAGGCTGCCGTCTGGGTGTAGAAACATAGAGACAGAATTTGTCAGCAGAAAAGGACTGGTAGGCCCATCTAGTCTGCCCTATGTCCCTGCATTTTACTACTACCTGGACCATATTTGGTCTCAGGTGTCCCTCCCTCCTCCTCCTCCCTTTCCTCTTCTTATCATGTCTATGTGACTATCCCATGCATTCTTGAAGTCCCCCACTGTCTTTGGCCCTACCAACTCTTATGACTGGCTGATTAAGGTATGCACCACCCTTTCTCTGAAGCATTGCCACACATCCCTCTAATCACCCCCCTCCAAGCTTAATTGCATGCCCATTTGTTCTGGTGCTCATCCTCCTTTGAAAGAGACTCCCCTCCTCCACCTTGTTCACCCCAATAGGTACTTACAAGTCTCAATCATTTCCCATCTCACTGTCCTGTCCTCCAGGGAGTACAAGTTGAGTTCCTGCAGTGTTTCCTTGTATGTATTCTCTTGCAATCTCTGCACCATTTTGGTAGCCCTCCTCTGCATGATTTCTACACTGTCAATATCCTTGTGGATGTGTGGCCCTTAGAACTGTACACAGTACTCTAGGTAGGGTTTCACTAGTTATCGATACAGTGGCAACATCACCTCCCTTCTCTAGCTAGAAATCCCCTTCCCTATGCACCCCAGTATCCCACTAGCCTTGCCAACTGTCTTGTCATACTTCCCTGTCACCTTGAGCTCATCAGCTATGATTACCTAAAGTCTGCCTTTTGCTTGGTGACAATAAGTACCTTCCTTCATCTTATACACAGTCCCCTGGTTTCCCCACCAAGGTATATGACTTTGCACTTTTTGACATTGAAACCCAGCTGCCACCCCTAGACCACTCGTTTAGTTTCCCCAGATCCCTTTGCATTCTTTCCACCCCTTCCTGGGTGTCCACACTGTTGCAGATTTTCTCCAGTTCTTCAGCAATGTCACTTTTGAAGACTTTTGAAGAGGACAGGATCCAGTGCTGATCCCTGTGGCATCAAATGGTCACTCTCCCATCCCCCAAATGAGTTCTGTTTACCACCACCCTCTGTCTACTATCCTTTAACCAGTTTGATAAATAGGTTGCCACCTTCTCCCCACCCCCACCCCCCTAGTTACTAAGTTTCCCTGTTAGCCTCATGCATGGAACAGTGACAAAGATCTTACTCCAGATAGGCCACATCCACTGCCTTCCCCGATCCAACTTCCTAGTCATGCAGTCAAAGAAATCTATGAGATTTGTTTGACATCTACTCCCCCCTGTGAAACTCTGCTGCCAGTGGTCCTGCAGACCATATGCCTTCAGGGACACCTTAAGCCTCTCCTTCATCAGGGTATCCATTAATTTCCCATGACTGATGTTAGACTGACTGGTCTGCAATTACTAGCCTCCTACCTGCTGCCACTCTTGTGCAGGGGGACCACATCAGCACATCTTCTATCCTCTGGAACTACCTCATCTCCTTTGAGGTGTTGAAAAAGTGTTGCCAGATGGGTCTCTAGCACCGTGTTCAGTTCTTTTAGTACGCTTGGGTGAATCCCATCTGGCCTCATTGTTTTGTTTTCCTGTACGGCTTCTAATTCCCTTTGGACTCTCTCCTCCTAAAATGGACTTGAGTCAACTTCCCACCTCTCCCCAGGTGCCTGTTGATACATGTTGACCCCTCCCCTCCCCCTCTACTGTGAATACTAAACAGAAGTGATCATTTACAATTTTAGCTTTTCTTGCTCTTCTGCAGTCTCCCCTTTCTTCTGATCCACACTGTCTCACCCTTTGCTTTCTTTTTTTTTTCACTCACATAATTGAAGTCTCATCCTCCTTTTTGAGTCCCTTGGTGATAATCTTCCCTGTGTGTGCCTTAGCTGTCCTCACCCTCCTTCTTGCCTTCCTTTATTTACTTATATATATATCTCCCTGACCCTTTCCATCCTCTTATTCTTCCTAAAAGCTATTTTTTTCTCTCTTATTATCTGACCTACCTCCTTTGAGAACCACAGTGGCCTTTTCCTCCTCATACCTTTGCTTAATTCCTTCAGGCAGCTTGCTATTGCCTTAATCATTCCCTCCTAGATGCTCTTACATTTCGCCTCAACTCCCCTCTGGCTACAACCCCCCAAGGTATTTTTTGAGGCAGTCATCCATTTCTTTAACATCTGCTGATGTCCAGTAGCCTCACCCTAGTGTGGTTTTCTCTTGCCAATCCATATGCCAAACCACACCATACTGTGATTACTTGTACCAGAGGGCTACCCACTGTAATGTCTGCAATATTGTTCCTGTTTGCAAGTACTGGGTCCAGCACTGCCCTGTCAGTGGTGGGTTATTTAACTATCTGCCTGATAAATACCCCCTGGAGGGAGTTGAGGATGGCTGTGCTTCATGATATAGCAGTGGATAGAATGCTCCTACATACATCCAGCAGATTAAAATCCTCCATACTCAATATCTTCCCTTGTTTGGATTATTTGGTGGATTTCTTCTGGCATCAGGGATGGGCTCCTGATGACAGCCGCAGTAAGGTCGGGGTAAGTGGCGTGGTAGGGGTTGGAGCATTCAGAACCATAAAAACATCAGAAAATGGGCTCCTGGAGTTTAATAAATTTCAACTGCAGGGAGTTAACACTGAGACTGGGCTTCCAGAGTTGCAGTTGTTTTTTAATGCAGCATTACTTTTCAGCTGGGATGACTAATTCTCCCCCCTCCTGCAGCCTGGCGCGTTCACAAATGTTCTTGGCGCCGGAGCGCCTATAGGCTTGTTCATGAGCACTTTAGTTTTTTCAGAAGGCGTATGAGTTTATTCGGAAATCTAAATCTATATGGATCAACAAGACTGGCAATGTAACTCTTTCCTTGAAATGAGCAGTATATTTCATAGAAAAAACACTTTGAAAAGTGAAGCCGTGACCCTTGGCATGCGCATAATATATTTTTAAAAAAGCTAAAAAAAAGTGTCACTTAAGGTCCTATTCTATTGCATAAATGAAATGCACAGAGAGCACCTTGTGTGACAAATGATGTGCCTATTTTCTTGCTGTTTACTCCATTCATGAGGTCCCCACTGTGTACCACTTACAGTGTATAGTTATATGCAATCTGTAATGTAGTTTTGCAAAAACAAATTTCCCTTTTTATGATCTTGAACTTGTATCCTTATTCATACAGATCCCTTTGGAAATGGAATAAACAGAATAGTTGAGATATTTCAAGACTCATTTTTCATGCCACATGTCACATGCCAAACCACTTCTTGTGACACACTTCATTGCCCCATCAGGCCATGACATGCACATTAACCACTTGTAAGGGAAGGCTCCCCCGGCCCATCACAAAGTGTCTCCTGTGCAAAAAAACAGTGCACCATGCCTTCCCAGGCTCAGAGAGGTGGTGTGCAACAATGCTGTCCCCCATTCTTGTGCTATCCAGCCAGCTCCCTGAGCTCATCCCCAAACTTGAGTAGCTGGCACAGGAACACAGCATGCTGCCCACTGACCCAATGGCTGTCCCTGCACACGTTTCTTCATAACTTTTAGGAAATTCTAGCAACCCATGATAACTCGAAATCAATAACCCTGGTAAAAATGTGTATAGCACAACTACTCATTTAATAGGACTGTTCTTTCAACAGGTTTACACATCACTGTTTTCTACCTTTCTGGGCATAATTCTTTTATTTGTTTTTTAAAGATAGGTTAATTCATTTTACCACTTATTTATTTCAGAGGGCTTCCCAATACATTAAAGGCACAAATAAATATGTACAATGAAAGGTATTCAGTTAACAGGCCAATGCTGTTGTGAAGTATTTGTTTAAGTTGGCCCAGTGTAATAATTTAAGAATAACAATTTTATTAGGCTGTAGTACAGGCTAAGGAAATATCACAATATCTGATATGCTGTGCCACTTCCTTAAAGAGTGGAAGCGGTGGTAGGTAAATTACTATTCATTTCTGTGGCAGAATGCAGCCCTGTCATTAGCTGATGCATGAATTGATGTAATTGATAATATCACATGAGCATAGAGTGGGTTTGGGTGTAAAAGGAGGGGAAGGAAACCAGGTGCTATGGAAAAAGTGTAAACGTTAAAGCATCACTAAGAACAGAGAATTCTGTAGCACTGCAGATATTCTGTGGTAGGTTGCAGGTTCTGTGTAAAATTAGGCAGCCACTGAATTCTAGGGGCCTTGCATTTGAGCCACCCTTCTGTAGACAAAAAAATTAAAAAGCCAACTCAGATACAATATCCTAGCAAAAAAATTGAAATAGGCCAAGTTGTCCACACCAACCAAAATTAAAAAATGGACTACTTGGCCACCCTCCCCCACTATCTCTTCTAAGCCTGCTTTAGCTCCACCCTCAGTCAAACATCCATTTCACAGGTTGAAAAGACTGCAAATACTGTATTTTCTCAGATAGGTTCCATTCTCTGACTACTAAGAGTTACAGAAATTTAAAGAACAACCCCAAAACACTGAGCCAAAAGCATTTACTCTGCCTAGACACTCACACAACTCCTTTAAGTACTAAAAATAAAATGTATTTTCTGGTTTGGGCTAGCTCTCTGTTTTCTCCTTCATGTCAGCTTCCGCTAGTTTCTGTAGTCGACACCTGTCCCACTCTCAATGGACACATAGTCCAGTGACCCAGCTTACCCCACTGGGTCAACAATGATACTAAGCAAAGATATAATGCAAATGGACACCATGCTCCCTCTGTGGTCCCACTTTGGGCAGTGCACCAGAAAGTACCAAGCCAGAATAGTTGCCTTCAATTCAGGTCAAAGTCATACCCCAGCCAAGGCTTGATGATGCACAATAGTGATGCACACTAACAGAGGGTGGGATAGGCACAAAAGGTTGGTGAAGGGATCAGAGCAGGCGAGGGGGGGAGGTCATCATGATCCACTAAGGGAGGTGCATGTACTGTACATCATCACAGTGCAGATTGGATAGAATGCAAGGCCGTCTTCTGATGGCAGTTTTTTGATGCTTCTATTTCAAGGAATGTAGTGAGGAGAAGATGACATAGCCCTATGCAAACTACACAGCATAGATTTAAGAGTCTGCCATTTTTATGACTGTGGGCGGAGCCTACAGTCATTTTGCAATCGATCTGTTGCTCCTAAAATGGCCGACCATGGCACCAGCCATTGGACATTTGGAAGTATCCTTCCAAAAGTCCAATGGAGCTTGTAACATTCCACCATGATCAGCCACTACAGAGTAACAGATGCATTTTTTTTGGCTGTTACTTCCATATTCATGGTGCTGCCATTTGTGAACCACAACTACACATACATGAATGTAGCACATGTGTAGTTGCGTTGCATCCACCATCTTGTGGATGGCACTCCTCCTGCACCCTCCCACTGCTCCTGTCCTCCCTGCTCCCATAGTTTCCTGTTCTCATGCTGACATCTGGGTGCCCAATCCCTGTGTTGGAATCATGTAACCCCCTCAACTCATATGGCACACTTGGAGCCCACCCCAGTGTGCCCAAATTTATGTTATTTTTTTCCCATGCCGAAATTGGGGTACCCAATCCCCATGTTGACATTGTATATCCCCCAACTCATATGGCCCACTGGGAGCCCACCCTAGTGTGCCCAAATTTTTTTTATTCATTTTTCCCCCAGCCAACATTGAGGTGCCCAATCCCTGTGTTGGCATCATGTCTACCCCCCCAATCATGTGGCACACTGGAGACTACTCCAGTGTGCCCAAATTAGTTTTTTCCCTGTAAATAAAGAAAACTGTCCTTCATTGTTGCCCCAGTCCCCCCTTTCCTATTCCCACCCTTCCACTGAGCACCCACCTCCCCGCACCCCTCCCCTTACCCCATATCTACCTCCAGAGGTTGGCGCTGTCATCTTCTCTGGACTGGGATACATCTGCACTCTTCAAAGTTGAACTGCAAACTGAAGAATTAAAGGTAAGCACCGTATAATGGCACTAAATGAGGTTTTCAACTTATCTTCATATATCATCCATTTTTAGGAATTTTGGCCCAAAATTTTCAACATGGGGTTCTTGGGACACCAGCTGATGAACACTGTCGCTTTAATTTCATTACTCAGTTCCAGAAGGTGATTTCGCATTCACTGCTTGGAATCACCTTTCAAGACTGATTAATGAAATGGCAGTACCACTATTCATGAGGAGGGGTGCCAAAAAGCCCATGTTGCAAATCTGGTGAAACAATTCCCAAAAATGACTGTGATATGACTGTGTGTTGCACAGTTTCTATGCACGCTCCTAACTTCACCTATTTTTTATATTTTCACTCCAGATTTTCAACATTGGCATTTTTGCATACCTCCTTATTAACAGTATAGCTTTTATTTTTCACATCCTGCCCAAAATGTGTTTTCGCACCTGTGGCACAGAACGGCACAGTTGCTCTGTGAAATCACCTTTCGGGACAAGTGAACAAAATAAAAGTGGCACTTTTCATGGGGCAGGGTCCCAAAAAGGCCATATTGAAAATTTCATGAAACAGCTCTAAAAAATGATGGAGTTACACCCAGTCGTTCAAAATTTTATATGCAGAGGTGCAACTTTAGTCATTTGGCAGCTTGTCACAGCCATATTGGCTCTGGCTAGAGTTTGTTAAATATGTCAGAAAAGTACATGCTATGTGTTTGAACTAAGCTACTGTGCCTATGAGGTGTCTGCACCTCATAGGGCACAAAACTGATTATTTGCTTTTACCATTTCATTGTTTAATAAATGTGTGCTCTATTACCATAAAGCTGTTAATAACTCTGATCAATATCTTCCTCTGTAGTGAGCATTAATCTATAGGCCATGATTACAGGAACTACAGTGAGGTCCTTTTAGACTGTTTATAATATGTTAATTAAAATTATTTATTTATTTAAAAGTTTTACTTGGGGAAGCCTATACTGAGCTGTGAAACAGCTTATATCCAAAGGCATCATTGGGATGGGTAGAAGGGGAAAGGAAATAGCAAAATGACTAGGGATGAGAGGATCAGTTAAGACCCAGTTTTAATTCTGACTCTTACAGTGCCTTTTCTCCAAAAAGTTCTTATTTATTCTGTTTTACCATAACAAGTGCATTTATCAGACCAGGCCAGAACTGGGACAGAGAGAGATCCAGGCTGGATCAAATGACAGAATCAAGTTGCCCCTCCCCCATCAGCCTTTTCTTTATGACATTTATCTCTTGATATTCAGACAGTGCTGTGCAAACAGTGTTTGCACTGTGCTAACAGTGCATTGTGCACGTGAGTGCATGGCAGCACATTAAGTGCCATATAGGAAGGCACAGTTAGTGAACCACAATGCTGTTTGCACATGTCCATTAACTGGTACCTATGGCCAATGTAAACAAATGGCAGAGCACTGGATACTGTATGGGTGCAACTGTAATATTCAACTGTTTTTGACAGTGCTGGCAGGCTAGCAGCACTGTGCTGTAGTAATTAACACTGCATAAAGTCCAGTTTTAACACTAATGGTGCACATTCACCCCTCCCAGATCCCTGACCCCACTGCTAGCAGCCATAAAGAATTACTGTGTCCATGGCTGTGGTAGTGCCTACTCCCATTTCCAAATTCCTATAGCTGTGTGTTGATAAAATATGCATTGGTGGTCCTCTGGCACCCACTGCCATTCACCCCCCTTTTATTATTACTCTTTGGTAATCAGGTAGGCCCACTACACACAAATGCCTATTTTCAGGGAAAACCCTGGAGCACTTGGTCAGAGTCACACAGTACTTAAGTGGAGGCTATGAGAATCAATCCAGGTCTGCTGGATGTACCAAACTCATTCACAGCTTGTTACTCTAACCTCATGGCTAGACTGTCTGTGCCATGAGCTACCCAATATTTTCTGGCTGTACCAGCCTGGATTTGAACTCAGATCACCAGAGTTGCAACACTAATTCTCAGTACTCCACTTACTTCCCTACACAATAACCTAAAGCATTAAGAACAAGAGAAAAACATGTGCTATTCAAAATGGCAATCTGTTTCCAATTGTGTCTTATGTTTCACATCACTTCCAAAAAACTACTCATCAGTGTTTAAAGACAGCTTTGAATCTGGTGTTAAAGGGATGTAGTCAGAGCCATCCCTTCCCAGCAGATACAACATGTGAACTAAAGCCAAAGTGGCCTCTGGTACCATTACAGTCCACTTCATTTGTGCCACAATGGTGTACACACACACACACACACACACTCACACACACACACACACACACACACGAGTGCACACACGCTCACATTCCAACCAAACTGCTTTAGAATTTTGCAATGTTTTGAGTCTCCCAAACCAAAGTGAACAACCCCAGTCCTCATCCATGTCAATGCAGTGACCCATCACTTGTCTTTACAGTCCAGCAGATTTGTTTTGCTCTGACAAGCTTACTTAATTTGTGTACTGTATGAATGTTGCAAAATTAAACTTAGCCATTGAAGTTGGTGAAAAGTTGGGAACTTCGGGATGGTCCAGTGGCATGGAGGGCTGAGGCACTGTGCCTCACCTGCTGCCACACTGGTGACCCGGGTTCAGGAACAGACTTGGGTCACTGGGAATTGGCTGAGGAGAAGAGGATTGAGCATCTGGCAGACTGCTCTCCTCCTCTGAGGAGGGAGGGATGCAGAACCCCACACATCTGGCTTCTAGTGGAGGCTCAGGGTGCAGGCAGCCAGGGACTGCAACCTTGGGAAATGGAGGAACAGCAGCCAGCAACATACCTCACACAGCAGCGTGTGTGGGTATGTCTGGACAGCATTACATGTCCATTCCTTCAAGGGGAGAAAAAGTGGAGGAAAATGGCTGGGTGCAGCACAGGATGACACTGACCATTTGCAGGCTCTACACTGAGATACAGGACCCTCTCCCAGAACAGGATCTGTTTCACTGGTGGTAAGGCACCGACCCCTGCCGGGGGGGGGGTAAGCTATGGGGAAAGCACAGAGACTGAGGTAAGTCCGAGAGATGCTGGGTGACAGGGCTGTGGGAGTCAGTGAGAAGGATAGCCTGCACTGGCTGCCAAGGAAGAGTAAATATATTAACTATAAAAAGAAAAGTTGGGAACTTTGTATTATGCGTAGCGGGTTGAAGTTCCTGTCTTCACTCTGACTTTGCACAGCAATGTCCTTTTTTAAATAATAATCCATCTTCACCTGCTGTAAGGTATTTTGTCCCTTCCCACCATCCAGACCATTTCAGATAAGTACCTCCAGTTTACCCACCCTCTAACGTCATACCCCCCTCCCCCAATCACAGCAAAGTTTTATTTCTTGAAGTGAAAGTTTTGTTACAGCACATACAGTAGCAGGGAGCCAGCAGGCTTAAAGAAATCTTTCTCCTGCCTCCACCCATATGGCACATCATAAAACCCCCACCCATCAGATCAAATCATCAACATAACCCCCACCCTTTTACCCAGTAGCACCAGACCTACCTCTTCCTCCAGAAGTAGCACAAATATTGTGAAAAGCAGAATACCATACAGTGGTGGAGAAATTGTTCTCACAGTTGTTTCTACTACTTTGGGGGCTTGGGGGAGGAGGGAGATTGTGTGCTAGAGGGTGGGAAGGGTGAGGGTTATGTTGATGTCTTACTCATATGGGATGGTGTTATTTTGTAACTATATTTTTATTCACAGAGACAAAAACAAAACTTTACATTCAGTTCACAGAGACAAAAATAAAATTAAATTTAATATAACTCATAAGAATTCTTTCTGATACTGAGTAGTAGAATATAATATTTCTTTCTAAACTGAATAGAGCACAAAAAAATATATTACTTTAGGGGCTCACAAAGACATCTTAAATTAGCTTAATCTATGTACTTCTAAACTTTTAATAAGCAGTTTGTTACTTCAAGTGCTCCAAGCTTGTTCATCCTGTAAAAGATAGGAACATAAGACATTTATTAAACCCAAAACATCCAAAACTGAACACTAATCCATAGTCTTCCTTCCCAGGCTACTTATCATAAACCTTCCAAGATCAGAATTATACATTTTTATCAGAAATTAACTAAAGGACTGTTACATCCACAAAGCTGCAGCCAAGTTGTCTGAACCGGGTGGTATTCATTGGAATCTGCTGCATCCTCCTCAAACTCAGACCCCATATCAGTAGGCAACTGAATGTTTGTTTCAAAGAAAGCTCTCTCCCAATCTGGGTACTCAAAAATTCATCTTTCCCTTGAAAGCTAATTTTTAATTGGGGTGGTGCAACCAAAAAAGCAGGAACCCCTGCTTCTTGAAATTCAGAGAGTATATTTAGAAATATGTTTCTCCAATGCTTAGTAGCTGAAGAAAATTCCAGGTAAAGATGCAGTCTAACTCCAGCATAAAAGTCTTCTGTCTAGCCATTTGTAATATTTTATGTCTATCAGGAAGGGACTGAAAAGTTACAATCACATACTTTGCCCCAGCTGCCATTTCAGATGTGCCTGCTGTTGCAGCTGCCACACCAGTCCCTTTAATTGACTTTGGATGATAGACTGAATTGAGAGATGCAGGAGGTTCTAGTGAGAAGGTTGTATTTAAAGCTGTTTGAACTTCCATCTTAAGCACCCCATCTGGGATGTAGGCAGGAAATCCTATCAGCCTGAGATTTCTAAACAAAATCTGATTCTCAAGTCTTTTAACCATTGCAGCTTGTGTTAATTACTCACGGAGCACTGCATTTACAGTTCCTTCTACAGTCAGAATGGGAGCACTCTGAGATTTAGATCTGGTTCATTGGTTTTCATAGACTTCTCAGCAATTCTGGTATTTTCCTCAATGGCAACACATCTTTTAGTAATCTCAGTGAGCATTCCTTCCATTCTCCAAGAAGATGCTATCTTAGGGGAGATACATTTGTCCATATTTAAAGCTGGAGTCATTTCCATGAACCACCACACTGGTGAAAGAATTCAGTACTGTTGTGCTGCTTAAAAGGTCACTGATACTGCTGAAATGTATTTTCTTTTATCATGGAAAACACTGATTGAAACCATAGTGCTCTAAAATAATGCATCTACCTGGCATTGGCTCAGTAGCACCCCCAGCTCTCAGGATGCTGTTATTTTGATGTTCCATGTGGGTGGAGGCAGAGGAAGATCCATTTCCTTGTGCTACGATAACATTTTCACTTTGCAGATATTGTGGGGGGAGGTACTGTAGGATGTTGGGTGGAGGGTACTTACTTGAAAGGGGCAGGGTGGAGGGGTACAATAATTCACAGGGGGGCAGTTATTGTCTTCAAACAATAAACAGGTTTTGTTTTGTAAGATAAGCACTTTGTAATGTTCTTACCAGTGAAGTACTACTTCACCTGGTGAAAGTAAATGTAGTGACTCTTCACCATCAACTTTCACTGACAACGTTAACAGGAATACTGCGTGCAGTTCTGGAGACCCCATCTCCACAAGGACATAAACGGGATGAAGGTGGTTCAGAGGAGGGCAACTTGAATGGTGCAGGGTCTGCACCAGAAGCCGTACAAAGAGAGACTAAAGGAGCTTAATATGTATACCCTTGAGGAAAGTAGGGAGAGGTGGGACATGACAGAAAATTTCAAGTACCTCAAGGGAATCAATAGAGTCCAAGAGGGTAACATCTTTCAGAAAAAGAGATGTGCAAGAATAAAGGGGCACAATTTGAAGATGGGGGGGATGGCTCAGGGGCAACATGAAGAGAGAGCGGTAGACACATGGAATGGCCTTCCTGACGAGGTAGTGGGGTCAAAACAGTTTAGGAATTCAAGAATGCATAGGACAGACATAAGGCAAATCTAGTGGGGATAGGAGAAAGTAGGCTGTTGGTTAACTAGGATCTGTAGCTTATCAAATAGATAGAGAAATGGGCAGACTGAGTGGGCCAAGCAGTCCTTGTTTGCCTTCAAAGTCTATGTTTCTATGTGACAAAGTGCCACTATGTTTGTTTGTTTGTTTTGTTTATTTGAAATCTGGAGAAATCCATGGGCCAAAGACCCATTTACATGGGCGACAAGAGCAAATAAAATATACATAGTACAATAAACAATTAACAAACATAAAATATATAAAGGTAAAAGTTAATTAACAAACAGTAAAACATTCACAGTTATTGCTGGGAAGAAGATTCTTTTTTAAGTCTGTTCTGAAAGTATGTAAAGTATTTCAAACACTGGTTATACATTTGACATATGAGGACAGACTTGAGGAGCTCTGCTTGTTTTCATTGGAGGAGAGGAGAGATGGGGGGACATGATTGAGGTCTTCAAGTACCTCAAGGGAATAAATAGGGTAAATATGGAGGGGATCTTTAGACTAAAGCAGGGAGGTATCACCGGAGGGCATGGTTTGAAGTAGGAAGGTGAAATGGTGAGGGGGGAAAAGAGGAGGAGGTTTTTCACTGAGAGGGTGGTGGACCCTTGGAATGCACTGCCTGGCGAGCTGGTTCAGAGATCCACAGTGGAGGGCTTCAAGAGAGGGTGGGACAGACTCAGAAAGTGGATGTATCAGATGATGGCCTGTCCCAGGGGGGTGGGGATGAATGATAGGGGTTTCTGGAACACAAGGGGGGGAGGGCCTCGGCACCCAACTAGGGATCTGAGGTTCGAGCAGACCTGATAGACCGTAAGGCCTAATCTGCTGGCAATTAGTATGTTAGTATGTTAGTACATGATGGTAAAGCATTATAAACTACAGGCAATAAATATAACAATGATCTCTGACAAGTGGAAGTTTTCATCTTAGGAACCATGAACAAAGTACAATGAGATGATCTAGTTTGAGCCATGGAAATATGTTTTATTAATAAGACATGAAAGGAACTACAGTAGGTATCATGTCCAGGGTAACTTTCCAGGCCAAGATACCGAGTTGAAGATGATACCTCTGTTCAAGCTGCAGCCAACCCAAATGCTCATAAAGATTACAGTGATGAGTAATATCTGGTAATGGCAAATCTTGCAATCTAGTCAGTAATGTCTTAACCTTATTTAGCAACCCCAAACCTGCTGAATGATGGACCAATAATCCATAATCTATGAGAGGCAACTGGAAGCTCTGCAACAACAACAACAGTCTAGTAGATGGAATAAGTAATGAATTAAGTCTGTTTAGTCATAGTATTAATGTGCTGTTCATAGGTTAAGGATTCATTTAATAGGAGTCCTAAATATTTAAAGATCTAACTTGTTCAATGTTATCATCCCTCAGTGTTCGCAGTGAGATAGTAGGATCATCAGGCAACTTTTTTCTTTGGTTATAAAAATCATGGATTTTTTTCATTCAATACCAATTTATTAAAACAAAACCATTTTTGGATAGCAACAAAATCACAAGCCAAATCTTTTCGTACTTCAAAAAAATTGGAACCGCTCATGAGGTTCACCTCATCATCAGCATAAAAAAGAATTTCAGTGTTACAACAAGTCAATGGTAATGTTTGCAAAAATAAATTAAATAAAAGGCAACCCAAAATTGAACCCTGGGGAACACTCAGTGGAACTATAGATGGGGATGAAATATTTTCCTCAGTTTTTGTTGATTGGGATCAACCAGAAGGTAGCTCTCAAACCAACTATTAACTTCCGAGGACAGATCTAGTTTAGAAAGGGCAGAGGAAAGCAGTTCATGGCTTACCAAGCCAAAGGCCTTGGCCAGGTCCACAAAGGCAGCTGCAGTAAAAAAGCCCTTATCTAGGGCCTAATGGACCACATGTGTGAACCCGACCAAGGCTGTCGATGTACTGTGACCTGGGTGGAATCAATGTTGTGCTGGAGTCAATTTGTCATACTTAAGTAAATATTCAGTCATCTGATCAAAGACTCTCCATTCAAGGATCTTAGAGAAAGGGGCCAGAAGAGAAACCGGACAATCATTTTTTATGCTGGCCATGTCCCCAGCTTTAAATATAGTAACAACAGTTGCCTGTTTCCAAATGTCTGAAAACTGGCCAAGGCAAAGTGACATATTAAATATTTTAGTAATTGGAAAACAAATAATAACAGTGGTGATCCTCACAAGCCCCATCATTACCCACTGAAGGGTGAGGACTAAGATTGGATAGATAAGAAAGGACTTCACCAGGGGTAAGAACACTAAAGTAAAAGATTGGATGGGCATGACCCAACATAAGATCACCAGAATCAGAGCTATCAGGGGAATTATAAGGGTCAGAGCATGATACATAATCTGAAAAGTCTGAGAAGTATTAATTGAATTCTGCTGCTATTGCTGATGGCTCCTTTATTACTCCTGATGGCATCTTTAATATCTGAGGAGAAGTACTGGATTCTCTTCCAAGTAAGTCATTTATTATGTTCCATGTATCCAAAACATTGTTCCCCTTACACTGCTTCTGTCTTTCAATAAGAAGCTGTCATTTTAAGTGTCTAATCAAAGCTTTTACATTTATTTTGGCTTCCTTATAAGCTAAACGGGTTGATAAGTCCCTAGTCTTTCTATATATTTTCCACTTTTTATCTCTAACTCTCAGTTATTTAGTTTCAGTGGGAGAAGTTGCTAATTTGTCCGGTGAAGAACCACACAGAGAGGTGTTTTTTCTACACATAGTGACGTTTTTTGACTTTGCATGTACCTAATCCTGTGTGAATCACAGAATGATAAGTATGGTACAGTACTTACAGTACTTTTAAAATAAAACAGGCAATGCTCAACACTGAGTTCAGCAAATCCAACTATTGGTGTGTGTGTGTGTGTGTGTGTATGTGTGTGTGTGTTACACAGATATGGTGTTGTCTTGCATATGTACATTATATCTGATAAGCACTATATAACACTGACATATGTCAGCAAGCAATATGTTGCATCACTCTAAATAACCAATAAAGTGATGTTGCCTCACTTTGATAGTTGTCTAGTTTGTTCATTTGGTTACAGCTGTCTTTGGCACATTTACTATGTTTAACAACAAATGGGTAATTTATGGGTTTTAAACTATTAACATTCACAGCTAAGCACAAATACATTACATGACATTAATAATAATAGCCATAAACACTGCATAGGCAGAACAAATGTAAACCACAAATACCTTTGGGGAATGATGCTTCCATTTAAAAATGCAAGGCATACCTGAGGCAATTGTTTGCTCAATGTGAGTCTTAGAGGCCTCCAACTTTTTCACAAATTGTGTCCTAGGTATCTAATTAGACTAATGAGTATGATGGTATAAACTACTTATGCATGACTAACAGTGGCTAAATCTATTACAGCCTCTTAAAATGAATAAATGAGTGGAAGAAGTTTTAGGTATGTATAGTACATGTGTAAACAATATGCCACAGCACATGTGGGTTGTGCTGGATAAACAAATGTCCCTGAATGGATATGATCCACAAGACAGTGCCTCACCCAGGAAGTGTCTGAATTGAGGACAACCCACCTCCAGCAGTCTCTTATTGCCTTATAAAATGGGATCCATGTGTGTATTTAATGAATGCCCTCCTAAGTTAAAAAGACACAGACATTTTACATTGAACTGGAGAAAAAGGAAAATAAAACTTTGAGAGAAAATTGTCCCTTTAGTTATTTGTTGTACATTTTAAATTGAACTTTGACAGTGATGTTTTTCTGTTGGTAGTGTAATTTTTGAGACTGCTGATCAGTGTATTGTTTAATGTCAGTATCATAGCTCTTGTTGTAGTAAAACTGCTTTGCTACTACTTTGTAACTGCAGTGAAGGATGATGTGTTGCATGGCAGTTTTTTATGCCATTCCTGGTGGTCTTATGAAGACTAGTAGTCCTGCAGCCTGACCTCACAATGATGTCCTGTTATGCACATACTGTACAGTAGTGCTCAGTGACAAGTTTTGCAATGTCACAGCTGTCAGTGAGGAACTCTCAAGAGCTCCTGTTGGCAATGCTTAATCCTATCAACTGTACACTAGTTTAACACATGGTGATTCCTAGTGTTATAACTAGTTATGACTTTGGGCATCATTATTATAGTATCACAACATCTACATTTATAGTGGAACCTGTCCTTGAGCACCACTGTAATTGGTCAAGTGTCCAGACCAGCTTCATCACAGAGATGCAGAGACATGCTATACATATAATGTTGTGATCTTCTCACTCCATGTTTCAGTTCACATTCTACCATATGTGGAGTTCAGAAAAAAAATATTGCAGTACTTCAGTTCCAGACATTAAAATGTTCCACCCATAACTGGGACACAGTCTTTCTTTCTTTCTTTCTTTCTTTCTTTCTTTCTTTCTTTCTTTCTTTCTTTCTTTCTTTCTTTCTTTCTTCCTTCCTTCCTTCCTTCCTTCCTTCCTTCCTTCCTTCCTTCCTCCTCCTCCTCCTCCTCCTTCTTCTTCTGCCTTCCCTTTCTTTCCCTTTCTCTCTCTAATTCTCAGTAAGGATAGTTTTCTCAGTTGCACATTTTCATACTTGCCAGAACATGAGAAAAGAAAGACAGATGTTGTCAAGTGAGTAAAGAGTTTGGGGTTCAATGGCTTTGTCACAATAAAGTGACCTCTTCTCCACCATTGCATTTACTGTAATTATTTCTAATCTGTTTCATAATCATTCAGCCATAATAATCAAATGCTCATGCTTAAATCTAAGCCTGAGCTCATTTAAGTTCATATATGGACTTATAAAGATCTAGCATTGCATTCATGATGACACAGTAGAACAGTAGTGTGATAATGGGAAGGACTTAGAGTTTGATCCACAGTGATAGCTGGGATACATTGGAATTGAGCATACCTTGATGTACTTCTGCATATCCTGATTCCATACAGTGAAGGACAGGATCCATAACTCCATCCCCCACACCCTGCATGTGCAGAACCCCTCAATGGGATGGGAGCACAAGGGTTAGAGCTTTCTAGGATGCTAGGCATCCAATCTGAATCCCGGGTTAACACTGTAGTGGATTTCTCACTCCACAGAGAGTAGAAGACTACAGGATGTGGCAGTCCATGTCAGTCTTCAAAAGACAGGCACCCCCCCAATCAGGATTGCAACAATTTACACTGGTTTGTCTTGCCAGTCCCTGTGGACTGCACAGTCCTCACAGCCTACACAGAGGGCTGGGGGTTGGTGGTGTGGGGACCAGTTGGGTCCCAGAGAGTGTTCCACTGCTGGGTGAAATGGGCATGTAGGCACTGCAGCAACTCCTCAGGTTATTTAACAGTTTAGGGCACTTACCTGCAAACCCAGAGACCAGGGTTTGAATTCCACAGCCCCCAATTGGATATTCTGTGACCCTGAGAAAGTCACTTAACTTCCTTGTGCTCCCAAGTTGCACCTTGAAACAAGCTTTGGCTTATGTATGGTGCTAATTGGTTGATTGGGATTGGGTACAGGTACACGCCTGCTTTCCTGCCTGTTACTGACTGAGCCAGGAGTGCAACCATGTGCACAGCTAGAGGTCAGTTCCAGAGGGGATGCACAGTGGGGCTCAGGATGTGAGGAGGTCTCTGAACATACATCAGCAGTCAGCAGATAAGGGCCTATGGCCCACCCAGTCTGCCCATTTGAGCTTGTAAGTTCCCTTTACATTTTTCTAGAAGTCTGTTGCCCCTTACCCCTGACCTCCAGAATTCCCTTATGTCTACGTATCTATGTGTGAAGCAGTACCTTTGTGCACCTCTGACACATGTAGGCACCCCATCTACAGGCATGTATCCCTTTGGGAATCATTTATTAAGGTTAATTTGCCTGTCTGTACCTCCATATGGTAGTAAAGATACCCAAACTAAGTACTGACACATATCCACTATCAGAATGTTACATCTACTGTTGCCATGGAACCCTAAGGAATTTATCTAGATTTACATGGAAAGCTTGAATAGGGTCTGCTATTTCATTAGGTAGGCTATTTCACATGCTGATATTCCTGTGTGTGAAGTAATATTTTCTGATGTTTCTCTTATCCTGCTCCCCTTTTAGATTGAGTGCATACTCTTTAGTTCTGTTTGCACACCAAAGTTAAATTAACTACAGTATTTATGCTCCACCCTGGTGATCTTTTTTAGTATTTGTAACAGAGCCATCACTTCTGATACAACATTCTCTTCTCTAGGCCAAATAATTTTTGTAAATACAGGTTTCCTCAAAGCCTCAATGCCTTTGCTCCATAAGCCACTTATCAGTTTGGTAATGTTATGCTGGACCCTCTGAACTTCTTCAATGTCCTTTCAGCTCTGTAGTCAATTTGATCCATCTCCCATGATCTGCTTGCTGTTTCCCTTCCAGTGCATCCCACTTTGCATTTGCTTTCCTGACTGCAGCAGCACATTGCCTGCCTTATTTCAAATTTCTGTTGACAATTAACCCCAAATCCTTTCCCTCATTGTACTGTCTATTTTTTGCGATATACTGTGGGTCCAAGTGTCAGGTTCCTTCCTGTCTAGTCATGTTAGTCAACATCTTGCATGCAGAACTGTTGAGAATGAACTGCGTTTCACTTTGTAATTGCCTGTCTTCTCATGATTTGCCAGATAACCATTGAGCTCCTGGGCTAGAGAGCTTAAGGAGGTACATACATGTGCAGCAATATTTCTGCAAAATCTCACCTACTGACTCTAATAACCCCACAGATGACAATGTATCTTTAAAGCATATAGTGTTAGTAGAAGTAGTAGTTCTGCAACTAACTCTAGATCACCCCTGAAAATGGGACTTCTATTTCCAGTGGGCCTACCCAGTTACAAAAACTAATAAACAGATATGTAGTAGTAGTTCTGTAGTAGTAGAAGTTTTTATTTATATGGTGTCCTATCACTCTGGGCAAATTACACTAAACTAAATCAAAGAAAATCTTTAAGAACAATCCATACAATCAAACATTTGGACAATGTAAACCACTCTAATAACCAGTGTCATAAAACAACAAGATAAATAAACCAAAACAGGGAAGCCATTATGTATCAAAAAGTGGATTGTAAATAATCTTGGTAGGCCAGCTTGACAAAATAAGATTTTAGAGACCTCTTAATGGCCTGCACCTAGAAGGCTTCTTACAAAGCTTTTTGCAGAGAATCCCATAAGATCAGGGCAACAGAGCCAACCTGGTGCAGCAGCAGTATCACTGTCACCTACCATGCTTGTGACCTGGGATTGGAACAAGCTTAGGTTGCTGGGGTCAGGCCAGGGGAAGGAGAGGATGAGAGTCTGATGTACAGCTCTTCTCTCCCAGGGACAGAGATGTGCTGTTCTTGCAGAATAACTGCAAGCAGGTGGAGGCCTGGTGGCAGTGCAGGCATGCAGGGCAGCACAGGAAGGGAGGGAACTGCAGGACTTCTGTGGCACATGTGTGCCTCCACATGCATGCATGTCTGAATGCATGCTTCAGCATGGGTATCAGGAACAAAACCTAGGAGGAAAAATGGTGAGGCGGGTTTATATGATGCCCTGCATGCTGACCCCCACCTGCTCCACTGCCAGAGACCCCAGACAGCCAACACAGGATCTGAGTCTTTAGAAGGGAGGATGGCCCTTCCTCTTCTTACCCCCGCCATGGAGGGAATACATGGGAGTGATGGCTGACCACTAAGTTCCGGGAGGTGGTAGATGGTTGGGGTGGTAGGGATAGGTTAGAGAGGAGCCCTGCCTGCCTCAGCCACAGGCAGAAATCAACTTGACTAAAAAAAAAAAGTCTACAGTCATGATGACACAATTGCCAGATTGTTTCAGATGTGAACATAGAACTCCCAAAATCCCAGTATACTGTATGTAGAGCAAAGGAGACAACCACATGTGTATGAGATGAGTTAGTTCCTCAGTTAGCCTGAACCCAGATATGCAAGGCTTTGTAGATGAACAAGCCCACCTTAAAACTGATGTAGCAATGCATTGGTAGCCAGTGTAGCTCCTGCAGTACCAGCATGATATGTTCAGAGCAGGGAGACCTTGTAATCAGCCAAGCTGCAGCATTGTGCAGTAGCTGCAGGTGGTTCAAAAACCCCACTGACTTCTCAAGGTAAACAGCATTGCAATAATCCAGTCCCAATGTGACAAAAGTAAGAGCCAGCATCTTCAGGACTTCCATAGCCAGACAGAATTTGATCCAGAAGATGTTACAAAGATGCAAAAAAGTAATTTCAGACCATTACCAACACCTGATGTCCTAGTATCATCCTGTGTTTCAGAATGACCCTAGTACTTTTACCTGATCCACAGCTGTGTTCATGGAGCCTACAGTTTTTACCATGGTTTCACTGAGGTCCATGCCAGAAGGCTGATGGAGACCTAAATCAATTGGTAACATTCCTTTCTTGTCTGATTTGAGCCTTAACCAGTTAGATGCTATCTAGTCATTAATTTCTGCTGAGCAATTGTAAAGCACATAGGTTGAATTTATTTTGCAGGTTGAATAGGACAAATACAGTTGAGTATTATCTACATATCGGTAATGCTGTAATCTGTACTATCTAATGACCTCACCCAAGGGCAGAACACATACTACAAACTGCATGGGAGACAGTATTGACCCCTGAGGTACTCCACAGCACACAGGAGCTTGGGGGCAAAGTAAAATTAGCCAGAACAACAGGCTGCACACTGCCTGTATGAAATTACTCACACATCACAAAATAGTACCAGTGAGCCCTCCCTAGCACCTTGGGTGTTCCAGCAACATACCATGGTCCACAATGTTAAAGGCTAATGAGAGACTGAGGATGATAAGAATGGAATAATCCCCTTGCTCTCTAACCAAAAGGAAGCAATTTTGCATCCTAAAGAGTGCCATCTCCATGCTATGCCATGGACTGAAACTAGGCTGGAATGGCTAGACCATAAAGACAAAAGAATTTGCCACCAGAAGGAGGCCGTGTGGTCCATATAGTCTGCCCAGGTTTTCAACCCCCTCCCCCCACTATCAATTTGTCATGCTAAGGTGGCTGTACTGTCTATCCCATGTCTGTTTGAATTCACTGATCATCTTGACTGCCCGTTCCAAAGTTACACCACCCTCTCCATGAAAAAGTACTTCCTAACATTTCTTTTGAATTTACCTCCCACTAGGTGCATGTTGTGTCCTCTAGTATGTGCAGCCCTGTTTTCCCAGAAGAGGTTCCTGGTTTGTACTGTGTTGATCCCTTTAACAAATTTAAATGTCTCATCATGTCTCCTCTGTTCCTCCTCTGCTCGAGGGGAGTATAAATTCAGCTGACTGAGCCTAGTTTTGTACATTTTGTGGTGCAGATCCTGCACCATTTTGGTGGTATGTCTCTGCATGGTTTCCAGACAATCTATGTCCTTTTTAAGTTGAGGTCTCCAGAATTGCACACAGTGGCCGGCCCCCCGGTGCAGCAGTTGGATTTCTGCTTGCGGCACCGGTAACCCGGGTTCGGGAATGGACTCGGGTCATCGAAGGGCCAGCCAGGGGGAGAAGGACTGAATGTCCCATGACTGCTCTCCTTTTCCAGCGGGAGGGAGAGAGACGCCGTCAGTGCATGGGTAGCCCCTAGTGGAGCCCAGGGGGTGCCACAGCAACAAACATCAATATGGTTCCTTGGGGGAGGGATGGATGCTGGCATCTCTGCATGTTCCTGCCCCCCTATGGGGAGGGGGACAAAAATCAAGCCTGCCTCCACTGCCTAAATGAAGCTCACCCCTCAGCTGCAATCAGTTACCCAGGCTGACTCCTGCCCTATCCTGTTGTTTGTGTCACACTAAGACTGGGGGTGCCGCATCTCCACCCTGGGGGTAATCCAGGGGGTCCTGGGAGAGCGGCTCATTTGGGGATGCTGCAGCTGAGGGATCTGTAACTGGGCAGATATCCGGCAAGTGGAACAGGCACAAAAAAGATTAAATTAAAAAAAAAGAACTGCACACAGTACTCCAAGTGAGGTCTCTCCAGGGACCTGTACAGCGGGAAGATTACATTACACTTCCTACTGGCAATACACCTACCAATACATCCGAGGATGCTGCTTGCCTTTAGTGCTGTTTTTTTCACGTTGCTTCCCTACCTTTAAATCATTTGAGATCATGACACCAAGATCCTGTTCCAGCTTTGTTTCTTCTAGTAGCTGCCCCTCCAGGACATACTTCATGCATGGGTTCCTTCTACCCAAGTGCATGACTTTACATTTTTTGGCATTGAATCTCAACTGCCAGTTCCTGGACCATTCCTCTAGCATCCTGAGATCTGCCTCCATTTCTGCAATCTCTTTCTGCATGCCCACCCTGTTGCAGAGCTTTGTATCATCTGCAAAGAGGCAGACTTACCCTTTTAGTTCTTCAGCGATGTCAGTGATGAATATGTTGAAAAGGATGGGGCCTAGTATTGACCCCTGCGTCACGCAATTTGACACCTTCCCCTCTTGGGACAAGGTGCCTTTTACCATAATCCTCTGTGTCCTGACTTGCAGCCAGCTTTTGATCTATTTAACTACTTTGTGACTGATGCCAGCTTGCTCCATTCTGTTGGCTAGCCTTCTGTGTGGGACTGTATCAAAGGCTTTACTAAAGTCCAGATACACCACGTCCACTGCTGCCCCCTGGTCTGCTTCTCTTGTGACCCAGTCAAAGAATTCTATCAAATTTGTTTGGCATGAGCACCCTGATGTGAAGCCATGCTGCTTTGTGTCAAGTTTCCCACTTGCTGTCAGGTAGTTCATTACTCTTTCCTTAAGCAATGTCTTCATTATGTTACCCACTACTGAGGTCAGACTTACTGGGCAGTAGTTTCCTGATACCTCCCTGCTACCACTTTTTTGCAATGGCACAACCATGGCCCTTTTCCAGTCCTGTGGTACTATCCCCTGTTCCAGTGAACTGTTAAACAGTTCAGCTAGTGGGGCGGCAAGTTCATCCCTAAGTTCTTTTAGAACTCTTGGGTGTATTCTGTCTTGGCCCATTGCCTTGTCCACCCTTATTTTAGACAACTCCTAAAGAACCCTTTCTTTTGTAAAGGAGGATATGCCAGATCCCCGGTATGGGGAAGAGTTTCTTGGCTGGTGCTAGATCATTACCAGTGTCTTCCTGTGTGAAGACCGAGCAGAAGAATTTATTGAGAACTTCTGCCTTGTCTTTGTTGTTTTCCACCAGGTGTCCTTCCTTGTTTACCAGACATGTTATTCCTCCTTTGCCCTTTCTTTTTTCTTGAATGTATCGATAAAATGTTTTATCCCCACTTTTCACTTCTTGAGCCAGTTTTTCTTTGGTCGGAGCCTTTGCCACCCTAATAGCTTTCCCGGCTTCATTGAGTTTCTTCTCTATCTTTTTCAGATTTGGTCTCTTTGTACTTCCAAAAAGCTTTTCTCATTTCCCTAAATATAGTAGCTAACTTTTTGGAGAACCAGAGAGGATTCTTTGACCTTTTGGATTTGCTGATTTGTTTATTGCATAGCACTGTGACTGATGCTATAGCATCTTTCAGTATTGTCCGTTGTCCTCCACATTCCATGTGGTATCCATTGCCAGCAGGGGCTTGATCCTTTCCCTCATTTTCAGGAAATCTGTTTTCCTGAAATTGAACACACTGATTCTGGAGTGGCAGGGGTCCTCAGTCTTACTAATGGAGAACCAGATTGACCTATGGTCACTGGTACCCAGATTGATCCCCACTTGTACATCTGATACCCTGGCACTGTTAGTGAGTACTAGGTCAAGGACAGTTGATTCTCTGGTGGGCGAAACCACCATTTGAATAATTTCTGTCCCCCTCAAAGCCATAAGGAAGTATCTACTCCTCTCTGAGGAGGCTGTGAAGGCGGACCATTCTACATCTGGTAGATTGAAGTCCCTGACTAGCAATAGCTCACCTTTGTCAGCCATCCTCATTATGTCTTCCAGGAGAAAGTTGTCCTTTTCAATCTCCTGGTTTGGGGGTCTTTAGATAACTTCAACCCTGATAGGGTTCCTGTTTTGAGCTCCCAGAGTGATCCACAGTGCCTATGTCTTGCCTTGTTTTCCCTGAGTCTCAGTAGCATTTATCCCTTCCCTGATATATATAGCAACCCTCCTCCCTTCTTACCTATGCAGTCTCTCCTGATGAGAGTGTAACCAGGGATGGCAACATCCCAGGTATGGTTCTCTGTAAACCATGTCTCCAGTGACAGCAACCCAGTTGAGGCTGGCCTCAGCTGTAATTGCTGTGAGATCTGTGATTTTGTTTGGATAGTTACAGGCATTGACACACATTGCCTTCCAGTCTTGGTTTGTCCTGCTTGCTGCATGATTTCTCCACTTGTGGTTTGTGTCCCTAATGTTTTGAATGTCCTTATCATGTCTGGAATGCCTATGTGGAGTTGTGATGCACATAGTGCTTGTGATGCCCTGTTTTGGTTCTGATCAATTTTCCTCAGATGGGGAAGGGGCATTCATAAGCTCATATGATGCAGCTGTTGCTGGTGCCCCTTTCCCTGCCTCTAATTTAAATGGTTGATTAAGATGTCAAATTTTTGGCTGAGAGCACGTGTTCTCTCTTTTGTAAGGTGTAAGCTATTGAATCTAAAGAACTTCCTTTCCCAGAAGTTCTGCCAGTTTCTTACATAGCCATAACCTTTTTCCTGACACCAGTTTTTGAGCCAGGTATAAAGTTTGATCATGTCCCTTTCTCTGATGTTCTGCCTGTTAGCCCCCTTGTCCCACACAGCTAGAATTTCTGAGAAGGAGACTTTGGATGAAAGAGAAGTGCATTTTTCTCCTAGAGTCATTAGATGCTGCTTAGTCTTGCCAACTGACCATCTGGCCACATCGTTTGTACCTATATGGATGAGAATGTGAGTGTCTAGCTCGGTATTATGCACAATTGCCTCAATCCTGTTTGTTTCCCCTCCATGCAGAAGTTTCTGGGAGGCATCTAGCCTCAATTTCTGTTTGACTGCTTTGGTGGATGTGTGACTCTACCCCACAGATCATAAAGTCAACTATTATTAAGATACACTTTTTGTTTTGCTTTGAGGTTTTTGTTGTGGTTTGTTTGTCCATGTGTGAGGGTCCTCTCCACTGTCATGCCTGCCCTGGCAGTAGGCTTGGATGAAAGTGGAGAGAACCTATTTGTCAGTTTGATTGGTGTTGGAGTTATTTCATGAGAGTTATTTCACTGTGCTTTCTGTTTTCCTTTCTGGCTTATAGATGTCCAAGGCTTTCTGATGAACCTCCAGTTTTAATACTTCCAATTTCTCAGTAAGCTTCCCCAAAAAGGGGAGGTTGAAAACAGTTTTATAATTTGCAAGGATATCAAGGTACAAAGATTTTTTTCAGAAAGGGTCTCACAAAAACCCTCTTCAGGGCTGGTGGAAAGACACTCTCCTCAAGAGAACACATAATAATCCCTGCTATTACTGAACCGAGGGACTCCTGACAGTCCATCAACAGTTTGGTAAATCCCAGATTAAGTAAACAGTAAGTGGGACATAATTCTCTGAGTATTCAGAGTACCTCTTCCACTGAAATTGGCTTGAATGCTTTCCAAACAGAGGTACTGTCTGAGTCATGCTGGAGCTGGCTACCACTGGGGCATAAAAAACACAATCTAGGAAATACCATGTCTGATAGAGGACACCCTGTAAAGAAAAAGTCTACCAAAAATGTGACACCAAGCATTACATTAGATGTAACTGAGGATATTCTGACAGTGGTATCAAAATATCTTTAGTCATGATGGAACCTGATGCTCAACACAACTGTACAAGGTTTATATGTAACCCAAATGCCTTTGCCACTAAGTTAGGAATCTTACTCTTTCCTAAATAAACCAAAACCCTTATTTTTGGCTATGCTGCAAATGTGTGCAGGTTAACCTGCAGTCTATCACCTTCCTCTGCTGTTTCCACTGCTTTTGCTAAACAAGTGTCATCAGTAAACTTTAACATCCTGTTGTTCAATACAGGACCTCTTATATACCTCTGACAAATATGTTAAAGATCATTAAAATCAACTCTGACCCATGTAGTCTGAATGGTGTCCACCCACTGTGACTCTCTGCTTATAGACTGTAAATTAACTTGCTGTCCAACTCCTGTATATTTTGTGGACCTTTTGTTATACTACATTTTCCATGAGTTTTCTATGTACTGTAGTATAGCATGAATGCCTTGTTGAAATCCAGAGGGTATACACATCCACTGCACAACACCAATCCAGCTCCATAGCTATTTCCTTAGAAAAGGCAATCATGTTGGTTAGACCAAGATCTACCTTTTGTGAAACCATGTTATTTGTTAGAAAATAGCCTGTTCTCTTCCATGTGCCAAACCATCATATATTTAATGATCAGCTCAAAGACATTGCCAAGCACTGTGTAATTGGGAAATACCATTGGCCATTTCCAGCCCTTTGTAACTATCCCTACCTAAATGGAATTTTGTAAGGTATCAGCAATGGGACCCAAAAAAGAAACATTTCTTTACTCGACTAAAACCCTTAGGAGGATACACTGATGCTTAGTGATAGGTTCCACCTTGATGATCAGTAGCTTTCAGTAACGTCAGTTGATAAAGGTTAATTCTATAAAACTGACACACTTTTAAGCACTGTGATTCACAGTATTATAACTAATTAAGACTAAGGGTCATGATACTAGCACCAAGAAAATGGGAGATTTCCTGAGAGATGCCCTAGAAGGGGTAGGGAATATGGGGAGAGTTGAAGAACAGTGGATATTTATCAAAGAAGGAACCAAAGTAACAATGCATCTCTGTCAGCAAGGGCAAGAGAAAAAGGATACCACTGTGGTTCTCAAAGGAAGTGACAGAAAAAGTAAAGAGTAAAGAAGATGGCCTTTAAGAAATACAAACAGACGCAGAAGAAGTGGGACAGGGGGAGTTACTTGGAAAAGCAAAGGGAGGCAGGAGCGCAAAGGTGCAAACAGAGGAAAACATTACAAATTCAATGAAAAAAGGGAATGAAACTTTTTTTAGGTACATAGGTGAAAAAAGAAGGCATGGCTAGGGGTAGTAAGGCTAAAATATAAGGAAGGGGATTGTGTGAAAGAAGACCACCAAAAGGCAGACATATTGAACAAACACTTTTGTTCAGGTGTCCGTGATGTGGGCACTTGGGGAAGAGCACCAACAATAATGGTGACCCTCCCCCCAGCCCAATGCAGCAACAGTGCACAGGGCATATGGTGGCTGGATGGGGGGGGTGGGAGCAGACACACACAGCAAGGGATGTGTGGGGTGGTGTCGCGATCGGTTTCTGTGCCGACCCCGTGGTGTGGTGGGTGGGTTGCCGGTGTTGGTCAGAAGGGTACAGGATTCAGGTCCGGGAGCTGGTGCGTTTTTGTTGCGCCCAGCCCAAACCTTTTTTTTTAAATGTTTTCACCCTCCCGACATGCATCCCTCTGGAGTTGAGAATCCTTTTGTAGGGGGTGTGGGGGGTGAAGCATTACAAACTAAGTCCCCAGCACCCTTTTGCTGTGCACTGGGGTGTTAGCGTGCCAAAATACATTTTTGGCATTCTTGACTTCTGCAAAATGACAATCGCCTTTAGGCTTTTGCTATTATGACATGGAAGCCTTTTGTTCAGTATTTACAGAGGAGGAAACATGTAAAGGTCCAACAATAAAGGACAAAGGCATAAAAGGGCAGGAGGTGGAAACTAGCCTGTTTTCTGAGTAGAGGGTCCTTAGGGAACTAACATTACTAAAGGTTGATAAGGCAATGGTACCAGATGGGGTGCACTCCTGGATACTGAGGGAACTAAAAGAGGTATTGGCTGCACCTCTGGCAACCATGTTTAACCTGTCATTAGAAACAGGGGAGGTGAAAGGGGACTGGAGGAGGGCAGATGTCGTCCCACTATACAAAAGTGGAAACAAGAAGGAGGCTGGGAACTACAGGCCAGTCAGCCTGATCTCAGCGGTATGCAAGATAATGGAAACACTATTGAAGGAAAAGATAGTGGAATACCTTGCAGCTAATGGTCTGCAAGATGCAAGGCACCATGGTTTCACTGAGGGGAGGTTGTGTCAGACAAATCTCATAGAGTTCTTCAACTGGGTAACCAGGGAAGTGGATCGGAGGGAGAAGTGGATGTGGCATACCTGGAATTTAGTAAGGCCTTCAACACCATTCCACATAGAAGGCTAATAAACAAGCTGGGGAATCTAGGAGTAGGTTGTAAAGTAGTGAGATGGGTGGAGAGTTGGCTGGACAATAGGACTCAATGTGTGGTAGTAAATGGCATACGCTCTGGAGTAGGCAGAATGACTGGCGGGGTGCCTCAGGGATCAGTTTTAGGCCCAGTCCTCTTCAATATCTTTATCAGTGACATTGCAGAGGGTCTAGAAGGGAAAGTTTATCTGTTTGCAGATGACACAAAGCTTTTCAACAGAGTGGACACATCGGAAGGATTGAATGAGGAGAGACCTGAAAAGGCTGCAGGAATGGTCGAGGGATTGGCAGCTGAGTTTCAATGCTAGAAAGTGCAAAATAGTCTAGTAGGTCCCAAATTAAGTAAACAGTAAGTGGGCCATAATTCTCTGAGTATCCAGAGTACCTCTTCCACCTGGCTGGGAAGGTGAGAGCAGGCTCAAAACAGGAAAGGGACCTGGGGGTAGTCATCTCTGATGACCTGAAGGTAACTAAGCAGTGTGACAAGGCAGCAGGCAAGGCTATGAGGATACTGGGATGCATAGGCAGGGGAATCATCAGCAGAGGAAAGGAGGTAATAATCCCACTATGTAGATCATTAGTGAGGCCACACCTCAAATACTGTGTCCAGTTCTGGAGACCCCATCTCTGAAAGGACATAAATAGGGTAGAGGTGGTTCAGAGGAAGGCAACTAAAATGGTGAGGGGCTTGCATCAAAAACCCTATGAGGAAAAGCTGAAGGAGTTAAATATGTACTCCCTGGAGGACAGGAGGGAAAGAGGTGATATGATTGAAACATTCCAATACCTCACAGGTAAGAAGAGGGTACAGGAGGATATCATCTTCCAAAAAAAAAGTTGCTCTAGGATGAGGGGGCACAATGTGAAGTTGAGGGGGTTCAGAGATAATGTGAGGAAGTTCTTTTTCACAGAGAGAGTGGTGTACAAATGGAACAGCCTACCGGCAGAGGTGGAGGGGGCAGAAACAGTTTCAGGATTCAAGAATGCAAGGGATAGATACAATTGGATCTTGAAAGTTAAGAGAAGTGGGGGAAACATAGGCTGATTAGGGTCTGCAGCATCCCTATAGGTAGGGAAATATGGCAGACTGGGTTGGTGTGGAGGCCCTTATCTCCCATCAACTTCTATGTTTTATGTTCTATATCTTTAATTATAACAGAACCTGTCATTGAATACTGTACCACTGTACCATCCATACCCTGGGACTTCTTCAACGTAACACCCTCCTGATCCTTAACAACTAATTGTGGTATGACTGGCATGGTTTCCTGCTCAGCCTGCGTATCTTCCACAATACCCACCCCTGCTGGCCAGGCCTCAGGAAGTATTTGCTGAATAATAACACAAAGTAGTTATTCATTAACTCTGCCCCACTGCTTCCCTCCATTCTTCAATGGTGGACCTTCCCCTTGGTGATCAGGAGACTCATCTTGTCTTTCACTCTCATGCTATTCCCTGTGTATGAAAATGGTTTATAATTTTATCTCTCAAACTCAGTCCCATTATGAGTGTTGTTAGTTGGTACCCACTGGTTCTCTGGTGCTAACTATATTGACAATAGCATCTCCGCTGCTCACAGTAGATCCAGAACTACAGCCCCTCTTGCTCGCTCCTTCCCTACATCCTCATCAGAAAACTTCAGTTCACTGGGATAGTTGCATTTAAGATCTGTGAACTGTGGTATTTCTTGTAAATTCAGGTTGAGGTGATACCAAGCTAACGTACTTTATACTGTTTGTAAATTAGAATAGCAGTTTTGCTTGAGATGTGCATATGATATGGACATAATCTATTGTTTGCTTCAGCAGGGCTTTGGGCATACTACTATAACTAGACTTTTTTTAGCTAAAGTATTAAACTGATGCTTCCAGAAACTGGAATAATGGTCAGATTATTTAGGAAATTCCATTTGCTTGAGGTAGTCTTTATCAATCTGAATAAGAGTCTAGCCTCTTCTAGGCATGTATCACCCACATACAGGAGAAAAGTGCCAGAACCTGAAGTGGGCAAAGATGATGAAGGACCATAAAGTAATCACCTTACAAAGGTGCAGATTTTCAGTTTCTTTTCTGTAATATACCCACGGTCAATATTTTCTAGTAGTCTACTTGATCAGTTTTACTAAACGGTTTGTCAGAAATGTTGTTAATTTCATTTTGTTAACCAGGTTAATACAGCTGGGTTAAACCCCTTTTACATGAGTGACTCAAGGAAATTCAGCCACTAATAATACAAACATTAAGACAAACATTTAAATATATATCATTTCAACTAATTGTATATAGAATAAAGTATGGGATAGTGTGTGTAACAAGAATTTACACTCCCCCAAGGTGTTGGATGCCACATAAACCCTACCTGAGATCGAAGTTCAAGGTGTTTATCTTGGCATCCAACACAAAGGGGGGGGCGTAAAATCTGAGTTTACATACCACCCCATTCTTTATCTTATATAATTGTTGCATTTTGTTTCTTTTTACTACAGCAATTATATAAAATAAATTGAAGATGTCTCCATGCAGCTGCTGTCTGACCGGGTTTCAGCAGGGTCAGTGGTCAGACGCGGCTGCAAGAAAAAAAGGCTAGTTTTTTTTTTCAGTTGCTAGGATGCAGATCAAAATACTTTGTGCAGCCATTTGTTTCTTTTTTTTTAAAGGTTTTACTTACTGCCGAGTCAGAGTGGCAGTCTTGTCTGTGGCGATGTGGAAGGGTGGTGGTTGTAACTGGGCATGTGCAGGGCGAAGGAAACCTGTTGCGTGTTTGCTGTAATAAATACTCCTTTATTATGTCAAATTATGCTACAGATTTCCCATAGAAAAAAAATGAAACCTATTAATTATAACTAGGCTTGGCAGTTTTCGATTTTTGTTTTTAACAAAAATCGACTGCTAACATCAACGATTATTTTCTAATTTTTTTCAATCAGTATCGATCTTTATTGTTAAAAACAGCTTGTAAATAGGCAACATGCAATATAATCAGTTATGAAATGGGCATCAGAATTTAGACATTCTGATTGGTCCATACCTGTGTGATATTATGTCTAACGCACAGGAAAAAAGACCAGCAGTGCCCTGTGGGCACTGATCCTAGTAAAATGCCACTTAGAATGTTAGCAAACTGAAAATCAGCCATCTTCTTTTCACCAACTGCGAGTGACATGCCAGGCTGTATTTTCAGTATGCCAACTAAATGTATTCCTATTGCACGCTACACATTCTCCATCAAGAAATCTGCCTAATTAGCCATGTTAGTAATGAACACAAGAGCTGCTCTAAACATAACACTGGGACAAAAATATGGATGCAATTGTAACAGGCGGGCTGGACCAAAACTACTGAGGTTTTTCGGGCACAAGGAGCAGAGTGTCAGTGTGAATAAAGAAAGTGTCCTGGGCTCAGGGGAGACTAACCTTTCCCGCACACATGCGAGTACGAGTTGCGGTCAGGGCAGGGCAGGAGTCTCTGAAATCTCTCCTTAACCCTGTTTAATCATTGTTTCAGGATTCTTCACTCGTCACAGGTTATAACTACTTACTGCTCAGTGAGCTGCACCACTTGATCTTTGGTCTACAGAACTGTAGGACTTCGGAATTTCCTTTGCTCGCACTAACAAACAGCGACCGCACTCACAGCTACGGTGCGCTCTCTCTCATGATTGCTTACCTATTCACTTTGGCGCCATAGCAGAAAATCGGTTATGTGCTCTACCGGGGTTTTGCTACATTGATTTTATACTGTCATGACAACCATATGAAACTACAGAAGCCTTTGTAGGACAAAATTTCTTAAGTAAAAAAAAAACAGTAGGCGGAGGAACTATTTTATTTAAAACCAAGACAAACATTAAACTTTTTCCCTTTTAAATACTATACATTTTAGCTATCACATACATCTGTATTTTTGATAGCCATTTCATAAGCGCAATAAGCCACTCCAGGGTCTGTGCGTTAGACACTTTAACACATGGCTAGGAGGCTGGACGCACTCGGCCGATGGCCTCGTGCCTCACTACACCTCCTAGCCGTGTGTTAAAGTGTCTAACGCACACCCTGTTGTGTCTTATTGCTTACTCAATACAATGACACAAACAAGTAGACATGGAGACACCCACAGTTATACAGAGACAAATACAACATGCACCCCCCAAAAGTGCAATCGATGCTGGATTCAGCTGTGCAGTTTTTAATGTCTGAGTCATTAAATGGATCAAAACTTCCTGTTATGTCATTGTTGTGGTACAATATGTTTAGTAGCCCTAGTCTCTCTGAAAGGTGCATTCTAAGTTTATCTTGCACCTTTCTGTAGAGACTAAATGAGCACTCTATGGCAGTAGATGTAATTGGCATAGCCAGTGCCCTCAATGCAACACTGGACAGTACAGGAAGGTTTAGCATCTCACTCTTCCAGTACTCCATTGGAGTGATCATGCTGTTGGAGGGAACATCCAGTTTCATATATAAATAAAAGTCCTGTTCAAAGTCATCTTTTTTGCAATGAAAAGTGTTGATTATGGCACCATTCTTTGATACATCAGTAGAGAGCTGTTTTTTAACAAACGGGTCAAAAATCTGGCAATTGTCAAACAAAGAAAGGCCTTCAGGGACATTTCATGTCAGTGTTGCACTTAGCTTTGAATGAAAATTTCTGGAGAAAGAATGCATTGCTGCAGACAGGGACTATCTTTTAGAACCCATTGACTTTAAATCAACATCTTTTAATGAAGTTTTTACATCACTTACCACGATCAGATCAAAATTCAGTAGTCTGTCAATTTTGTGTGTCAGAGGTGCTTTTGTTTTCATTTGGACATGTATCACATGGATTTTACCAAGAAAACAGTACAAAAATGTATGCTTGTAGTACAGTTCTTTTTGACTCGAATCATCCATTGCAAGTCTTTGTAATTTGGAGGCTTTTTTAGACTGATTCTCCACCTCCTCATTAATTAAAAAGTCACACACACTATCCCAATGCACATGAATGTACTATGTTGCTTCTAACCAAGAAAACCACCGGCAAGGGCAATTCTGGGGGGAGTTTTGTACTGGATAGTGGAACACCATTGTTTGTACACACTTTAAAAAATGCTCTCCTCTGTTTATTTGCACTTTTAAATAGAGCTGGAAAGTGAAGCACAATTTCATTAACATCACAAAATTCCTCAGATTTAATAGCATGGTCGATAGCAACGTGTAATAAATGTGCGATGCGTGGTATGTGCAGCAAATGGGGTAAATGTCTCTAAGGTCTTTAATCATTCTCTGCATGTACATTGCTGAATCAGTGTATGTTGAGATACAGTCTGACCAAGACAATGAATAGTCTCTCATCATGTCATGGAGTAAGTTAGAGATTACACCCACATTGCACTGCATAACAACTGTAGACTTCAGTAGCAGACTGTTTATGGCTCTATTTTTAGACGAGTAAAAAACTCCCAGAACATTAATCGCAGGTAGACCAGCCAACTTAGGTGTTTCATCAACAACAATAGAGAATTGCTCACCAGATACAGCTCATTTATTTTTGATTTGTGGTGCGTGAAGACCTCTGGAATATATTTCTCCTCCAGCTGATGTCTTTTCGGACATGTTCTCACAGCAGGTGCATATTTTCTTAGAACACACATTAGATAGCTGGAACCCTGGGCAGCAGTCATCGGAATTGCTTCAAAACATAAAGCCCAAACAAGATCATGTGGGAAGTCGGCAGCTTCTTCTTTCTTCTGCCTCATGCGTCCCATAAAGGATTCCATCAAGGGCTGTGAGATAATGTCCTGACCTTGCTTTAGTCTCAGGTGTGTCTTGCTGTTAAGATGCTCAGAAATATGGTTTTACAAATCTTGCATCGTAAAATGTCAATGCTTTCCCCATTACCAGCCTTTTTTGTGGTTTTTAATTCTAGTTCTGGGAATTTTGAGCAATGCTCGTCTGCACATTTCCTTTTTTGACCCATGCTGTGTGGTTGTGTAGCTAGATCTGCGCTCTAATTTGAGGATTACAAATTAAATTAACAGCTCAGAAGCTGCCACAGGAAACCACACAGGTATGCTGCTATTACAAATTAGGTGTTAATGGACTAGGTGATCACAAGCTTAAGTAGAGAGAGGCATGGCAGTTTGTGATTTAAATCACCTGCTGATCAATAAATAATAGTGATACGAGTACTGCGAGAGGTAAACTCATTTCTGTGTAAATTGACGATTAAAAATATCCGTTGAAATTGACTAAGTTGTCCATCTCGATGTAAATCAATGAAAACCGATTTAAATTGCAAACTGCCAAGCCTAATTATAACCCAAAAAATCACACATATATCATATCACATGCAATAAACTACATCATTCATGACATTTGCAAACCAAGGTGACATTCAAAAAGTCTTTTAAATGCCTTTAGTGGAACAGTCTGCCAGCAGAAGTGGTGGAGGCAGAAATGGTTACAGGTTTCAAGAGAGCTTGGGTCAGACACAAAGGAATTTTGAAAATACAAGAAGAGAGGAACAGCGGGCTGATAAAGATTTGATTAGTCAAGATAACTAAAGTAACTGGGCAGAAGCAGTTGGCCTATGGGCCCTTATCTACCGATAACTTCTATGTTTCTATGTTTCTGTTTGATTTTAAAACTGTGTGGGATGGAATTTTCCTCAAGTCACATGAAAAAGCATTCCCTGCCTTGTAGGCCATACTAAGAAAAATCCTCTGGCAGAATTGCCATTCATTTAAATGGTGCCAGTATTTGATATTTATCAAAAGACTTCGAATTCCTGTTAGACTCTTCTCTTTGAAAAAAGAAAGTCACTTAAGAGACCTTTTTATCAATGTTCAATATGTCATCTAAAAAAATTCACCATATTATTTAAATATATCATTAACTGTACAAAGGTCAAAGCTTAGTAAGACATATTTATTGACAAAAATGTCATGGCATACAGAAAATTAGAACAATCAATTGCATAAAAACAATACAATAGCATCTTTATAGGATTGTTATTAAAATCACAGTCTGGAATATTAAACACATTATGATAGTTTGCATATTGTAGGACATGAAACACATAACTTGTCATTCCAAAAAGGGTTTCTTTTTTTGTCAGAAAACAGAACGTGTTCTAGCATCTTATATCTTTTCCATTCTGTTTGCTTGCCAGCTCCTGGGGGCTCAGTCAAGTTCTCTCTTTTTCTTATAAATTACACTATAAAGTCAAGTACTGTACTAATGACCTTACCCCATGGTTACATTTGCATTGCAAATTACCCTTATTGATCTTTCCCTTTCAAAATAACCTGGTTTTACTTTCAAAAATTCATACTCTAAATCTACACAGAACTGCTCTGTATTTCTCCTTTTCACAAAATCTCAAATATAGTTCTGCCTTCTTATATGTCTTTTATTCTGTAGCTCAGAAGAGGAATGTCAATCAACTTTGTTTATGTGTTCTGAAAGTGTCATGATTCTTTGTTCAGTTTCGTGCACATATATTTCAATATGATATAGAGTAAAATTGTCTCATATACTGGGAAATTCATCTCTTGTTAAGGAATAATTCAACCTTTGGAATCAGATGTCTGCATTTTTGATTTTACCCAACTCTTCCCATCTAAGATTTGTATTACTACTAAGCTGTGCCAGAATTATCCTCTTCCACCATCTTACCACCCTAATTAAAGCCTTGGCTTTCAGAGAAACTAAATGTATTTATATGTATAAAAGTGCCATAGGAGTGTCCCAAGGCAATGATTAAAAAAACTCCTTAGGAACATATTTGAACCACTTCAGAAGTTTATTTCCGCATAGTAAACCACAGATCTCACTTCCATGAAGCATTTGACTGTTAGTCATAAATAGGGCTGGGAAAACATATCTTTCACCACCAAAGTACTGTCAAAATTCCAATTTTGCTTATGCAAAATTGAATGAAATTTCCTTGAAAAGTTTGTGAATTTTTGCCAAAATTGTGATTTCAGTAGGTTCCATCTTATTCAAACAGTTTTTGTCCTAATTTCACCAAATTTTGTAGGATGACTATACCAGCTTCCATACAGAAGTTTACCAAACTGCAGGGACCCAGTTTTCAATGGGATGAGATCACCACAGCAGAAGTTTGTTTCCGCATAGTAAACCACAGATCTCACTTCCATGAAGCATTGGACTGTTAGTCATAAATAGGGCTGGGAAAATGTATCTTTCACCACCAAAGTACTGTTGAAATTCCAATTTTGCTTATGCAAAATTTAATGAAACTTCCTTGAAAAGTTTGTGAATTTTTTCCACAAAAATTGTGATTTCAGTAAGTTCCATCTTATTTAAACAGTTGTTGTCCTAATTTCACCAAATTTAGTAGGATGACTATACCAGCATCCATACAGAAGTTTAACAAACTACAGGGACCCAATTTTCAATGGGATGAGATGGCCACAGCATATGGTAAATGGGGCTTACAGCCTTTTCCTGGCAGTCAATCAATATTTTCTATCCCATGTGCCACCCATTCTGCCAAAGTCTCAACCCATTCCATCAGAAAATTACCTGAGATGTGTACAGTATATGAGAATGGGGTATGCATTAGGGTTGACAACCCCAAGGTATATGCCATTCCTCATTTGCAAAGACACAAAATAGGTCAAACCATAATGTTTTTTCCTATTGCTGCCTGCAGGGTGGGGGTGGGGTGTTAGGGCTGGGAAACCTAACACCACATTTCTCTATTTTTATCACTTTAACCCTAACTGGTGTATTAGCAATGTTTTTTTTTTTGAAATAAAATGTCCTTACTTTTTGAGATAGTATAATAGTATCCTCATTTGGCTGTGGGAGCTTGCATCTTTCCATAGATGAACACATCTATGTGGGTGTGGAAGCACAGGGCCCTTCTGCAAAAGCAGCAATTTATGTACTTTGCTGTATGGCTTGTTAAAGTTCCAATGTTATCCTATAGGAATTTAGATATTTTTTTTAATTTTTATGTTATTTTATATGATTCCTAGGTTTTTCGGTGGGTTTATGTGTTATTCTTGTAGCACTCATTAAGACATTTGTTTTCATATATAGATTGTCCCTATGTCTAAATATTGAGGGAGTTATGGCTTGTTGAAGTTCAAATAGGGTAAAAAAAATAGGGTGGGATATTCAGAAATGCAGCAGGCAGGGGCACAAGCTGAGCACAGTGCAACTGGGATGCACCAGGAAGTGTGCTGGTTGATATTCAATGGTGCTGCTCCATGGCTCAGCACCATTGAATATGGCAACATGGCCACCCACATTGTGCATGGTGCAGTGGCACTGTGCCAGTGCAAGTGGCAAAAGAGGAGCAGGGGATGCGCCAGCCCAAGTGCAGTTGCGCTAGGGGCAGGAACCATGATATTCAGTGGTGGATATGCAAATGGGGCCATAATGCATGCAAGGCACAACTGGGGCCATTAGAATGTCATTATGGCCCCATTTGCATGCAGGTGCACTGATCCCTGGTGACTTGCACCTGGCGCCCTGCCAGGCTGCAGCTGTCGGGGACTGACGCCCCATGCACAGCATGGCAAAGTGCCCCAATGCCCGATCATGGGCATAAGTATTAAATAAATCAAGTCCAATATCCCTGGTGGTCCAGTGGACTGCTTCCAGCCTGATTGAGGGCTTAAGTATTAAATAAATCAAGTCCAATATCCCTGGTGGTCCAGTGGACCACTTCCAGCCCAATTGCAGGCATAGGTATACTAAAAACAGTTAAAATTAACCCTGGTGGTCCAGCAGTACCCCCCTCTCCACCTGCCCACTCAGTCCCGCCACCCACTCCCCATAGCGTGGTGGCAGCACCCACCCGCAACCGCCCTACTGCCCACCCGACTGACTGCATACAATGCGGCTATCGGTCCATTGGTCCTAGCGTGGAGCCAATGGAGCATACAGACTGTACTGTACTACACAGTCCAGATATGAATGGATCCATTCACATATCTGGACTGTGTAGTACTGCACTGATCTACATGCCCATTGGCCCACACTGTGACCAATGGGTACAGCCGTACTGTACTCAGTCACATGGTGGTCGGGCTGTCATGGAAAGAGGCCACCGCTGACTTGGGGGGAGCGGTGGTGGGGATCAGTGTGGTGGGAAAGGGGGCACCGCTGACCACCAGGTTAATTTAACTGTTTTAGTACACTTATGACTGTGATTGGCTGAAGCGTCCACTGGACCACCAGGGATATTGGATTTGCTTTATTTAGTACTTATGCCAGTGATCGGGCTGAAAGCAGTCCACTGGACCACCAGGTATTTCGTTTCTAGTACAATGCCTGTGATCCGGCGTGGGGGGGTGTGACGCTAACAGGCCCTGGCTCTGGAGCTCGGGTGGCCACCCACAGCAGATGGCTGCCATGTTGCACCCTACACTATGGCAGCTCATCTGTGGGTGGCCGACCCTTGCTCCTATTTCTTTGTGGCTCAACTTTGAGCACCCGTATGCATTGCAAGTAGGGGTTGCACCAGCATATGCCCGCACATCCCAGGCTGAATATTGGGATGTGTGGACTATGCATGGACATGACCCCCACACTTGCACCGCATACATTACTGGTGCACCCCAGCGCATCGGGATCTGCATGGCGCAACACCCCTTTTTGAATATCATGGCGGGGCACATCAGTGGGTTGCGCATGGCGCAACACTGCTGCTCCATGCGCAACCCCTTTGAATATCCCACCCTAAGTCCAAAATCTTTTTTTCATATGAAGGATTCCTTTTTCATATCAAACAAAAGACCCATACGAGAAAGGTTTCCTTCATGCAGAAAAAGAATCAGAAAAAACCCAATTCCAAAATCTTTTTTTGTAAAAAGGCATCCTTCTTCATATGAAAGTAAAAAACACATGAAAAGGATTCCTTCATATGAAAACAGAATTTGGACTTCTTTTTTTTTCTGGTTCTCTTTTGCATGTGAAGGAATCCTTTTCTATATGTTTTTTTTTTTCATTCATATGAAAAAGGATTCCTTCATACAAAAAAAGAATGGAAAACAACTAAGTCCAAATTCTTTTTTTCATATGATAGTATTCTACTTTGTATGGGCCAATTCATTTTTCATATGCCCGTACAAAAAAAAAAGGAACTCAACTCATATAAAAATATTTCTAAATAAAAAATACAGTGCTGGGTCATTTCTCCGCTAAGTACTGAATCTACCTAACGGGGTCCTGATTAGCAAGATACATGCGTTGATGTGTATGCAGGATGTCGTTTTTGTGGGTTTGGACATTTTGTCTTCAGAAAAACAGAAACAAGATGACAGCTGTAAGAAAAAATATTTTTTCCTCATTAAAAAGGATTAGCCCCATACAAAAACAGTTCTTTTTTTGTATAGAACAAATTCTTGTTTCATTCAAAGCAGATATCCAAAAGACCATACTGAGCATGCTCAGAACTGAAAATTTTAAATGTAATAACTTTGGAACAGTTTAATATTTTTCACCAAATGAGTGAAAGGCACCACTGTGGGGCAAGCCCTTTCTACCCTGAAAATTTCAGACCAAAATTCCAAACTGTCTTTGTGCTAGGTGATGACAAAAAAATAAAGAAACCACAAAAACACAGATGTTATCACTTTTTTCACTATCTGCATCTCAGAATCCACACCTTTGACCAGAATGAAACTTTGCACATCATGAGATCGACCATCTGAGACCATGCATGCAAAATTTCATGGCAATCTGTTAAACAGTTGCAAAGTTATTAAAGTGCAAATTGGGTGTTTAACATAGAGACCCCTGCTCAAACCTAACTTTAGTGGCACTACTGCACCACTATAATATAAAAAAGAAAATGGCCCACCAGACAGTCCTGTTTTACTCCCTTTAGTGCTTTAATTTCCCCAGTTAGCTTTCCATCTCTCTCACTCTTATACAAGTATTATTGTTAGTATGGATCAATTGAATAATTCTAATTCTGTCAGTTGAACTAGCTAGTCTAGAGTGTATAATCTGAAATGTGCTTACTACTATATGCTTCCCCTAGCGTAAAATGATGTATTTCCCACATGTTTGTTTACTGTGACAAAAAACTGTACTCTCTTTGCCATGTCTCCTTGACTGTTGTTCCTCATGTTGTATTCTCCCGGGTCGTTCCTGAAAATAGGCATAATACTTGTCTAGTGTACTTACCCGGTAAACAAAAGCTAAATAAATAAAATAAATAAGTAAATCCCTATTGATATGTTCATTTTCTAATAAGGTCTAAAGCGTATCTCTCTGGACATTATCAAAGGAACTGTGGATGTCTAGATAGAATCTTTGGCAAATAAGGAAAATTTGGCCCACCCAGTCTGCCTATTTTTTCCTACCTACAATATCATTGCAGACCCTACTTAATCTACGACAAATTCTTTCTACCTTTATTCCTTTCCACTAAGATGTTCTTATGCCTGTCCCATGCTTTCTTGAACCCCGATATTGTTTTTACCCCAACAACCTGTGCTGGTAAACTGTTCAAGGAATCCACCAGACTTTCTGTGAAGAAGTACTTTCTCACATCCCTTCTGAATATACTCCCTCCAGCTTCATAGCATGTCCTGTTGCTTTTGAGCCCATTTTTGAGTTCGCGCATGTGCATCGAACTCCTTAGGATAGTAACTTTTGAGGGGTGTGACACTGTCTGTCCAATGCAGAGTGCTCTGCAAGGGGCTCGACAGTATCACACCAATCATCATCTAGGCTGGTTGTGATGCTGTTTTAACAGAAGTGGTCTGCACTTGAAAAGAAAAAGCCACACCAATCATGTGGTGGCTTTTTCCTTTCATCTGCAGTCACTGCACAGTAAACTGCTGTTTGCTTCGCTATCAGCCTGGCTGACATCTCCACTCCCCCTCGCAACCCCACCAGTCCCTTCCTGGAAGTTGGGAGGAGGCGCTTTCCTCGCCTGCCTCCTCTACTTCCCCTTACTCCTTTTGCTTATTTTCTCCCACTCATGTGGAGTAGGCCACAGCCTAAGATCTGTATGTGCTAGGAGTATACAGTGCCCAAAGGTACTTTCACTCTAAGCTCAATCACGCTAGTGGATCCCCCCCCGCCTGTCAACATCGGGGTGTTCAATCCCTGTGTCAGCATATACATCCCTTCCCCCTTTAATGTGGCACACTGGGAGCCCACCCCAGTGTGCCAAAAACTACCTCTGGTGTTTCCAACAATGGAATGCCCATTCCTGGTGTCAGATGTGCCCACCCATGCCCCTATATTCTCAGCCGACCTCAAGGTGACCAATCCCTGGGTCGGCATTGACCCTCCCACAGTACTCTGGTGCACTTGGAGCCCACCCCAGTGTGTCAAAATCCATGTTATGAATAGTTTACCTGTAAAAAACCCTGAAAAAAAGAAAACGGTCCCTAGTCATTCCTGCCGGCCCTCCTCCCCCAACCGGCACCCTCCCTTTGCTCACTCCACCTCCCCGCACCCTCCTTCACCCATACTTACCTCCAGAGGTCAGGAGTAGCGATCTTCTGTGGACCGGGAACACATCTTCACTCTTCTAAAGCTGACCACAAATGGAAGAAAATCATGGTAAGTCCTATAATGGCAATCAATTGGGGGTTTCAACTTAAGTTGATATCTCAGCCACTTTTTGGAGTTTTGGTCCCAAATTTTCAACATAGGGTTCTTGGGACACCACCTCATGAATGCAGTCACTGTAATTTTGCTTCTCATTCCTGAAAGGTGATTTTGTGGTCACTGCACGGATCACCTTTCAGGACCAATTAACAAAATGACAGTGCCACTATTCATGAGGTGGCATCTCAAAAAGCTCTTGTTGCACATTTGGTGAAAAAACTCCCCAAAATAACTGTGTTATGAGCGTCCATTATGCAGTTTCTATGCATGCTTGTAACATCATCAATTTTTAAGATTTTCACTCCAAATTTCCAACACTGAATTTTTTTCACCCCCCTTAGGAACAGTACAGCTGTCATTGGTGCAGAATGGCATGGTCTCTATGCAAAATCAACTTTCAGGACAGATTAACGAAATTCCAATGCCACTGTTCATGAGGGGAGATCCCAAAAAAGGCATGTTGAAAATTTGGTGGAAACATTCTAAAACATGACTGCGTTATGAGCATGCGTTGTACAGTTTCTATGCACACTCATAACTTTACCACTTTTTCATATTTTTACCCCAGATTTTCAACACTGCCATTTCTTCACACCTCCTCATGAATAGTATAGCTGTCATATTTCAAATCCTGCTGAAAAGATGTTTTCACACCAGTAGTGCCGAATGGCTCACTCGCTGTACAAAGTCACCTTTTGGGATTGAATAACAAAATGATACTGCCACTGTTCACGAAGTGGGGTCCCAAAACACCCATGTTAAAAATTTGGAGCAAAAATACCAACAAACACCCACAGTGTTAGGGTTTCCAACCATAACACCCACCCTGTACAGACTGACAGGCATCGGGGGTGTGACTTGGAGTCATCGGCCATAATGCTCACCCCCATTCCATCCCACCCCCACCCTGCAGCCACTGACAGGCACTGAGGTGTGCCATGGGGTCATTGGCCCTAACGTTCACCCCATTCTCCTATACTGCACCCATCTCAGCTCATTTCCTTATGGAATGAGGTAAGCATAAGGGCCAAAGACCTCAAGGCACACTGCGACATCGGTCAGTGTCTGCTGGGTGGGGTGAGGTGGAATGGCATGAGTGTTATGACTGATGACCCAAAAGCACACCCCATTACCTGTCAGGCTCTGCAGGGTGGGGGTGGAGGTTGGTGTTACTTCAATACTTCACTGCCATTCCTATTATGCATCTCTCTAATTCCTGCACTATCAATGTCAATACCTGCAAGCAAACATTTGGCATTGACAAATGCTTGTTTTTCTAATGAAGTAAACCAGTGCTGGAAGAACATAAGAAATTTGTGTTAAGAATGATGCCTTAAAATACAAGGCAGAGGAATATACACAGAAAAATATGGGAGGCATGTACAACAGCAATACCAACAGTGATCATTTGGCATTGACAAATGCTTGTTTTCTGAAAAATACTTTCCTTCTTATCTAGGCTGCATACATCCTTTGTTTTTCCTCAACAACATATTTATGTAGTACATGATTCAAAATGAATATGTTATTGATTGCTCCTTTCTTCCTCTGAATTTCTGCTTGGAAATCTGAGAATATATTTTTGTTCTCTGCCCATGTTTTAAGCTCAGTTGAAATAATTCTTTAGAGAATCTTTAAGTCAGTGCATAATAATGTGATTGCCCTATGGTTACAGGGGTCCTGGAGGTCACCTCTTTTGAACAGTGGTACATTTATGCCCTAAGTCCAGTCCACTGGCAATACTAAGTTCCTAATGATTTTGTTAAATAGAGGAGTGGAGATCTTAACTCAGTTATCTGTCTGTACTAGGAATATTTGGGTATATGTGATAACTGCAAAAGCCTAAAGGCGATTGGTGTTATCGCAAAGCCAGAGTGCCAACAATATATTTTGGCACTCTGACTCTGATGCTCAGCACAAGGTGCTGGGGACTTAAATTTACTAACATGGGGCTATGTTCCAAGATTATTTCTCACGGGGGTCTTCACCTCACACCCCTACTTAAGGATTCTAACTGTAGGGTGGTGCATGTCGGGGGTGCAAATCAGTGAAAAACTATTTCCTGACAGCCACAACAAAAGGCACCAACACCCGGACCCAAACCCAGCACCACACCCTCCCTAGCCCTAAACCCACCCACCATGCCATGGGAGCAGCTCGGCAACTCACCGCAGCACCACCCCTCAAAATCCTTCCCTCCCTTCCCACCCCACGTGCAGCATGCTCCCTCCCCCTCACATGTGTATACATGTAGCAACATCCTGCCACTATAGTTGCACATCTCCCTATCCGGTCGCCCTCCCTTCCTCCTCCCCATGGGGAAAAGCCCCACGATTGAGTCACCATTTCGGTAGATGCCCAATCGCGGTCGCTAAACTCACAGGCTACCAAATATTTCTGCAAGAACATAATTGCACTCAGGGGTCTTATTTCTTTTTTATGTTTTTATGGCTACAATGACATTGGCCTCATTTATGATCAGTCTCTTTTCCTCTACTGGGTGATTACAGTTATCTTATTTTTTTTTTTTTTTTGTATTTCGAACAGCCATTTCTTTTTTGATTGATTCATTTAAGATATACATTTTCAACCAATAATGTTTCCCACAGCAGACTACTAACTATCAAAATTGAGTTCCTCTTCATGTTTGCTGTGCCAATTGACACTAGTTCCCCAAAAGCTTTATGTGTTGCATGTATGGATTCTTGAAACTAGCCCCATAGATCTTTGCTATACTGTAGTTAATTTTCTTCTGTGTCAGCATTTGCTATAGTCCAACCTTGCAGATATACTGTATATGCTCTCCTGTATTAACCATCCCTATTTTTTCAATGACTGCCTTCCAAGTCTACAAATGGTTTTCCTTATAGTTTCACAGTCTTTACCAAAGCACTTGTTTAAAACTTATTGTATGTTCCCTTTGGCTTACATCTGGAATCTGGAGTTATCTTTGTTAATAACTGATTAATGACCTCTGTATAAATTTCAGCCATGCTGGCACAGTTCCCCAACATTTTATTACTACCTCGCTCCATTGCTTTCTGCCTTAATTCAAGATTTCTTTTTCTAAATGTTCCTTTACAAGATCTTCTACTAAGGAGGTCCACTTGATTGTCTTTTTGTTATCAATAAACATATGTTCATTTGACTTAGCCAAACTATCTTGACTTTGCTAACTATCAACTGTAAAATCGCATGCTGAAGTATTGTGACAGCCAATGGGAAATAGTCACAATCCCACGTCTCCCTCACAGTCATACTGTATACCTTCTTAAAGCTGAAAATATCTATAACACAGAAGTCAAGGAGACTTGCTCCAGAATGTGTGGGATACATAAACTTTCCAGATCTGTACACCACTACATGGTCATTCAGAACTCTACACAGACTTTCCACCAATATAGATATAATCTTTCCCCCAGACTTACTAATTTTGGAATCTATAGAATTTCTTAAGGATGTATTAAAAACACCATCCAAATGCCAGTTACTGTCATGTACTTCTTGTGTATCGCCTATTTTTGAATTAAAATCTACCACAATAATTATCATTGTCTCTGGAAAAAGTGCAACCAATTTTTGTATAGCAGAGTTTAAGTAGTCTATTGGGTCAAAGTCAGAAAAGTCATACTCTCTTGGGGGAATATATAGACAACAACAATAACATCTGTTTAATCCAAATCAATCAGCTGAAAAGAAAGAAAGAAAGAAAGAAAGAAAAATCCCTATATCAAGCAAAACTGCCTCCTTAAAGGTGGCCATCGCAACTAAAGTGGCAAAACCCCATTTTGCTCATCCCATTTTATTTAGTCTAGTCGAAGATAATTTGTGGCACATATAACCTTATAAGTAAAATTGTTTCCCATTAGCCAGGTTTTGTGTAGTAAAATCATATAATATGCAAATCTTTGCTTCCCATGCTATGTCCTCACATTTAACCTCAAAGCCTGTTATATTCCAACATATTAGCCTGACTTCTTTGTTTTTTGTCAATCTAAATCAGTAGTGTCCCAGATTATTTGTATTCCTCTAAATGATCCTCGTTTTCTGTTTCTAAGGAGCTCTCAGGCTCTATTTCTTATTCTGATTCTGTGATTACTATACCAGTGTTAATCATGAGTCTTTTAGTTTTCTTCCTTAAATTTTTAAGTGATCTTTTCAAATGCAAAAATCATCTTCCTCTATTAGTGTATGTGAAACTTCTGTTGGTTTTATAAACTCAGTTATGAGTGTCTGTTTTTTCAGAAGCTGCTTATGTATTTTCACCTTCTTTTGCTTTTCCTCTGTTTGCCCTGATTATTTCCCACTTTAACAGCTGTGTTCTTATTCTCCTTTATATCTGGCCTTTGCTTTTTAAGAAAAGGTTCAATAGTATTCCCCAGTCTAACTTCCATGTTATTGTTGGCTTTGATCAAGTTTACTCTAATCTTAGGGCAGCATAGGTCCTGGAAGAAAGTTTGGTGGCAAATCTCGAAGAACACTGTGGATTGGGAAAGGGAAGGGTAGTGATAATGGGGGACCTCAACATGCCAGGAACAGACTGGGGGACTATGACATCACCAGTGGCCAAAGAGCAGAGGCTGCTGGATGTCTTCCAGGATGAGTTTCTGACACAACAGGTGGGTGAGCCAACTAGGGAGGCCCGGACACTGGACGTGGTCCTGGCAGACAGTGATCAGATTAGGGGCCTAGAGGTGAGGCACCCTTTGGCGGGGAGTGATCACGCCACAGTTTGGTTCTTCCTGGACCTGGGGGGAGGAAAGCTGAACAAGGACAGTAGTAACCAACTTTAGGGGTGCAGACTTCAGAGAGATGGGAAGGATCCCTAAAGATCATCTGGACAGGATAAGGCCAGATATGGATGCTGACAGAAGGTGGGAGATCATTAGAAGGGGAATACAGGAGGTTACCAGATCCTGTGAAAGGGAAAGGCGTAAGTTTGGTAAGGCCAGAAAACCCTGCTGGTGGACCTGGGAGGTACAGGAGGTGGTGATGGAAAAGAAGGCAGCCTATAGGTGCTTCAAGTGCTCAAGGAGTGAAAGGGATCAGGAGGAATATGAGCTGACAGCCAAGAGAGTCACCAGGGTGGTGACAGCAGCTAAGGCAAAAAAGAGCAGTCCTTGGCCAGTGGGATCTGAAGGGGGAACAAGGAGTTCTTTAGATACATAGGGAAAAAAAGAAGTAGGGTGAAGATCAGCAAGAAAAGGATAGGGATGGTTGTGCACATGAGGTGGGGAACAGGCAGAAGTCCTAAATGAGTACTTTGCCTGTGTTTGCAGGGGGATGGAGGGCTATGACATGTGGGGGAGTGAGAGACAACCGGAGGAAAGAGGTGGGACAGTGAGAGACCAGGGCCCTGACGATTCTGGGGAAAGGGTGGCCACCACAAACAGGTGGGGGGCCAGCAGTGCAGGGTGAAAAGGGAAGACGTGAAGGCTGAAATCCTGGTAGAGAGAGTAAAGGAATCCCTCAGGTCCCTTCAGATGGAGAAAGCACCTGGGCCAGATAAGATACATCCCAGGGTGCTGAGGGAACTGGCAGATGTTCTGGCAATCCCTCTAGCAGAGCTTTTCAACATCTCTCTGAGGACTGGGTGGGTGCCCCAAGACTGGAGAGTGGCCTATGTTGTGCCGATCCACAAGGGGGAATCAAGAGAGGAGGCAGGAAATTACAGGCCCATTAGCCTGACATTGGTGGTTGGCAAGGTGATGGAGGGTATTGTCAAGGAAAGGCTAGGGGGGTTACTGGAGCAAACTGGGTAGTTGGATGATAGGCAGCATGGCTTTGTCACGAGAAGATCCTGCCAGACAAACCTTGTTGAGTTCTATGACTGGGTGACAAGGGCCCTAAACCAGGGTCGGCCAGTGGGCATCCTCTTTCTGAACTTTAGCAAGGCATTTGATTCAGTACCCCACAGTTGCCTGCTGGCTAAGCTGAAGGAAATGGGGGTAGGAAGACAGTTGTTAAGATGGATAGGAAATTGGCTCTCTGAGAGTACTCAAAAGGTGGTGGTTGGAGGGTTAGCCTCATCCCCAAGGTGGGTTACTAGTGGGGTTCCCCAGGGGGTCAGTGCTGGGGCCATTCCTGTTCAATGCCAATGTCTCGGACATCAGGAGGGGGATCAGGAGTGAGATGAGTCTGTTTGCAGATGACTCAAAGCTGGGTGCAGTGGTAGATGAGGAGGAGGGTAGGGTGGCCTTGCAGGAGGACCTGGAGGCTCTGGAAAGGAGGTCAGGAAAATGGAAACCAAAATTCAATGTGGGGAAGTGCAAGGTTCTGCACCTGGGAGTCAGAAATCCAGGCCAAGGGTATACCCTGTGTGGAGACATGATTCAAGTCACGGAGGGCGAGAGGGACCTGGGAGTAGTGGTAGATGTCAAAATGAACACCTGAGAGACCTGTTGGAGGGCAGCAGCAAGGGCAAATAGGATTCTGGGATGCATCGCCAGGGGGATTACCTCCAGAAAGGTGGAAGTGATCCTTCCATTGTACAACTGCTTGGTTAGGTCACACCTTGAGTATTGTGTGCAGTTTTGGAGACCACATTTAAAAAGGGACATTATACTCCTAGAGAGGGTCCAAAGGAGGGCAACCAAAATGATCTGGGGCCTGGGGGAGAGGCCCTATTAGGTGAGGCTCAGGGAGCTCGACATGTACACCCTGGAGGAGAGGAGGGACTGGGTGACATGATAGAGGTCTTTAAGCACATGAAAGGGATCAATAAAGGAGGCCCAGTCAGGGTGCTCCAAAGGAAGGAGGGAGGGTGGGGCAACGAGAAGTCACGGGTGTAAGCTGGAAGGGGGCAGGCTCAGAGGGGAGAGGAGGAGATGTTATTTCACTGAAAGGGCGGTGGAGCCATGGAATGCACTGCCCAGGGAGCTGGTAGAGGTGGAGACTGTGGACGGGTTTAAATGGGGATGGGACAGGTACAGGGGGAGAGTAAATTTGACCAGGCCCAGTACAGGTGGAATATCTGGGACTGGGGACAGTATAACCCAAGGGGAGGGGGGGGAGGACACCAAAATCGACCCTCAGTGCAGGTGCTGAAAATCGAGCAGACTCAAGAGACCGTTAGGGCTATTTTGCTGGCATTTTAGTATGTTAGTATGTATAGTGTAATACAAATAATTCTAGCCCTTTCCTTTGATCTAACTGTATACCTATAAGCTGTCTGAAGTCCGTTCTGTCTACACACATTACATAAGGCAACAGGGGCATAGCCAAGATTTGGTATTGAGGGTTTCCAAACCTTTCTTGGGGGAGTCTGGGGACATGCTCCCCTGGAAATATTGGAAAATGTAGGAGTTAAGTGGTGCAGTTTAGTGTGTTTTTCAGGCAATAACGGTTGACACTAAACTGCACCATTTAACTCCTACATGTTTACATTTTTCTATGGGAGCATGCCCTCAGAGTTATAAAATCAACTGTAAAAGCTGTTTTAACAATATCTAAGAAAACTAAAAATGAACTGAACATTAATCTAAGGATGTCAGAACTATATTTTTGCCTGAAAAAAAACTAGATAATTTTTTTATTGACTAACCAATACTATTGCTTTAAACTTCAAAGCCCCATTTCACCAATGGTTAAAAGCACAATTTCACCAAAGTTGAAAAGGCTGTAAAGTCTTGCACTTGTCAAAACAATCGTGAGGTAAATAGGTGTTCATGTGTATGGCAATGGACATCAACAGCATAGGCCTCATCCATCCCCCCCCCACACCAAATGACATTCCAAGCTGAGCTTTCCACACTAGCAGCTGTTTGCAATGTTTTCAACTAAACTTCCCTATGTTGTTAATGCCACATCCCCCAGCAAAACAAAGCAGAGCTGCAGAACATAAATACTGAATGTCCTTGATACATAAAAACATTGAACTCTGTTAGATTATCCCCATTCTACAAGTCTGATACCACCTGCATTGCGTCTGTCTGACTGCTGGCTGGGATTACTAGTGCTAAGGACAAAGTGTAGTGGGCACGTTCCCTCTCAGCTACTGTGCAGATGGCAGAGCCTGGTGTTGCTGATAAAACACACTCAGACTTCTCTACACACAGAAGGCTATTATATCCAATTTGAATCTGTTTATATACCAGAGGAAATGTGCATCAGCTTACCAGTAAATTTGTTCAGCCAAAAGTTAGCAGCCTTTAAGTTGACTCAGGAAATCGCCAAGCTGCAAAATGATCCTGTTCACCCAGGTTCAGTTGACAATTTTTAAAATAAAAAAACTAGTGCAGATAAAAATGAAATAGTGCCCACATCATCAAATAAATCCTTGCTTGTTTTTTGCAACTTTTTTGCTTTGCTAACCTTATTCTCTGCTATCTCTCTCACTTTACAGGTGTTTGCCCTTTTCCTGAGCTGGACTGCAGACGAGACAGTTGATCGACTGCTAAAAAAAACAAAAAAACTATAACCTCGACTTCCTGATTTTTTTTTGTTCTCCCTTGCCCTCTCTCTTCTTCACAGCTGTAAGCTGCTGAGCTGAACAAGCATTACACAGCCGATTTTGTGCCACATGGCCCATGCCACGCCCAGAAAAAGAGCTCAAAAGTCCTCCAAAGTCTCACCACCTCAAAGCCTCCTGGAACATGTTGGAGGGTGCGCATGCTGCATGGGTGATGCATGTCACAATGCAAGCACAGCCCAAATGTTCCTGTGAGCCTCTGCCCTGGCAGCATGGTGGGAGTCCAAGTCTGGAGTGAGGAGTTGGCATAAATGTGCATGTCCAGAACTGCATCATTGTCTGTGGGGTTTTTAAACATCAAGGTAAGTCGGGATGGGGGGGGGTCTGTGCACCCAGAAGCCCCGTCCCCTGGCTATGCCTATGTAAGGCATCCTAGCAGAGTTTATAGGTCATAATTTGTAATGATGTACTTCCTCACTTCTCTCTTCATTATAACCCCTTCCAGCTTCACTGTGTGTCCTCATATTCTCATGTATCTTTTCCTATGAACAATACTCCCCTCCTGTACTTTATTCACCCCTGTTAGGCATTTATGGGTATGTTTCATGCCCACCTCCCTTTCTCTTCCAGAGTGGTACATATTGAAGTCCTTCAGTCTCTCCTCATAGGGCATCTTATGCAGACCCTGTACCATTTCAGTTGCCCTCCTCTGGACTGCCTTCACTCTGTTTGTGTCCTTCCTGAGCTGTTGTCTTCAGAACTGGACACAGTACTCCAGGTGGGGTTTCACAAGTGATCTATACAGTAGCAATACCACCTCCCTACCTCTGCTGGTGATACCCTCCCAGTGCAGCTCAACATCCAACTGGTCCTACCCCTGCCTTGTTGCACTGCCTTACCTCTTTCAGGGCATCAGATATGATTACTCCCAGATCCCTTTCCTGTCTGGTGGCCATCAATATCCCTTCTCCCATTTGGTACTCTGCCTCTTGATTTCTGTGCCCTAACTGCATGGTTTTACAATTTTTCACATTGTAACCCAGCTGAAATGCCCTTAACCACTCCTCAAGTTTTCTGAGGTCTCTGCACATTCTTTATGCCCCCTCTGGAGTGTCCACTTGATTGCAAATTTTGCTCTCATCTGCACAGAGGCAGGCCTTCCCTTTCAGCTCATCTGCAATGTCATTTATAAAGATATTAAAGAGGACTGAGCCCTGTGCTACCCCATCACTCACCCTGCCTTCCCTGGAGTGAACTCTATTTGGTACTACCCTCTGCCATCTATCCCTTCACCAATTTGTTTACCAGTTTACTGTATTTGAACCCACCTCTAAGCTGTCCAGTGTCCTTATGAGCTTCCTATGTGGAATGATGTCCCTAGCCCCAGGTCATTTGTCCCAATGTGGACAATGACATCCAGCTCCCCCCCCCCTGCCCTGCTGCCCCAGCAACCCTTAGGATCCATTTTCCATCCCTATGAGCTGAGGTGCCAGGTAGGCATCTCATCTCCCTCTTTCTTTCTGATCCTGCTCCCAAATATACCCCCACATGATCAAGTCCCCACCAGAAGTTGCTTCTTCCTTTTCTGGGGTCCTGTCCCTTCCACTTTGGGGCCTTCACTAGGAAGGCACCCACATCCTTCCTGGTCACTACCATGGGTGCCTCATCCCAGAAGTCCCATTCTGGCAGAACAGCAAATTAGTTTTGCAGTGGTACCAGCTGAGGAATATACCCCAACCAACCATCATACCCTCCTGGAGCCAATCACAGTCCAGCTGACCCTCTTCCTCCTTGGCATCATCTAAGCAACGGTGGTAGACTTGGTGGCCCTTGGGTGGGGAAGAAGAGGTCCCCAGAATCAAAGCCAGCTCAACCCAGAGTATAGTGATCTCCTCCCTCAAACCAGACAGGTGCATGCAGATGGGTCAGCACCTTAGTCACCTGAAGATCTCTGTGAGAACTGCCTCTCCACAGCCACTGAACTGCGTAACTTCCAACATTCCTGTTTCTACACTTAGTGTTAACTGGAAAGAACTTTGTACCCCTACCCTAGATAGGGTGTTTCTAATTTTCTCCTTTTTTGTTTTGCTTAACCCCTTTGCTACCTGATCCCAGATAGGGTGTTTTAAGTTTTCCATTTTTGCTTCTTTTGTCACATTTTTACCTTTACCCTAGACAGGTTGTTACTTCTATTGCTACACTATGGGTAATTTTAATTTGCCCATTTTACCTTGCCTTTACCCTGTCATACACTTATCCTAGATAGGGTGTTTCCTCCCTTCCCACACAATAGGTATTTTCTGCTTGTGAGACTAGTTTCCTCCTGCTGTTATCCCCTTACCTTCTTCTAGTAATCCCTTTACACAGGCAGTACCAAATATACAGGTACTTTACCTTACTTCACTGGACTGAAAGAGTTTCCTCCATGCCTGCTGTCACCCACAGATCTCTATGATGCCAGTCCCTTCAGCTGTTCCACTCCTACTCTGTTCCAGTCATGCACTGGGACACGAACATGAATTGGACATGTTAGGAGTGAACCCATTTATACATCAGATGGGGATTTCTGGTGTGCTCCAATTGGTTCCCACCCTGCTTGTTGTCTCCCCGCATCCTGCCTGAGCTGCCTCTGCTCCTGACTCTGGTTATAGTTTCCTGCAGAAAAAAAAATCAACAGTGAAACAATTCAGAAAGCATTTTAATTTAAAAAGCACACTTTTAAGTCCCCCCCTTTAGCTGACAATTGATTGCACACGTGTGCACCAACACAGTCCTGTTGCCAAGATTTAAACTCCCCCTTGGGTGTTTTGGTGTGCCTCATCTGGTTCCCTCCCTGCTCATTGTGTGCCTCCTCCTGCCTGAGTAGCCTCTACTCCTGACTTGAATTATGACTCACTGTGGAAAAAATCAACAGCCAAACAGGTTAGAAAAAGTTTTAATTTACAAAGCTCACTTTTACACCCCCTGTTCATTTGGCTCCTGCTTGCCAAAATGTGAGCCAGCACAATCTTGCTGCCGAGATTTAAACTCTCCCTTGGGCTTCCTGGTGTGCTTTGATTGATTCTCTCCCTGCTTGTTGTCTACAAAACAATCTTTACTTGGCAATATAGTAAATGGTTTTGCAAGAATGTGGCAACAATAACATACTATTTGTAAGATACAGTCAGGCATAAAATCATTCAGCTGGGCTGTTACTGCTAAGACTGCACAGCTTTCGGTAGTCATTTTACATCCACTGGTTATTACCTATACATATACAGTCAAAACACTTCAGTAAAGATGGATGAATGAAAAACACAAAGCTCATGGTACCTGTATATACTGAGACAAGAAACCAATATTATTATCAATTAATAAACCTGACAACGTTTTATAAATACAGTGTGGTGCCGGTCATGTTGCTGCAATATAAAACACCCCTCTATTTTACAAAGCACACATTCTTAAGTTATGTAGATCCCTCAAGTTTGGGGCCCTTGTTTGGACTCCCTGGCTCAGTGGAAATCTGTGACTTGTCCCCTTAGTGGGCAATCTTCTTTCACAGGGCCAGTAATCCACTAGACTGTTCAAGAGGACAGAAATCAGAGATGATCTACTACATAATCCATCAGAGAGAAAAATTACTTTCTTTTCCCCTGTATGTGCCTTAGCCCAGGAGATGTTAATAAGCTGGATCTCCAGATAAGGATTAAATGTCACCCTCTCAAACAGCTGCCTGTAATCTTCTCACTGTCTATGGCAAGGTCTCACTGCCATCCTGCCATGCCAACCTTACTTCCAGCTCACCCTATAGGAAGACAGCATCCCCTGGGAAAATGTCTTTACTTTAATGCTGGCTTCTAATGGTAATCCCACTTATGGGACATGAACCCAGGTCTCCTGTGTGGCCAGTAAATGGGCTGTTGCTGGGCTATATGTCTGGTTCAATGAATGCTTTTATAGAGGACATGAGAGTGGCAAAAGGGAACTTGTTGCCAACCACAGTTAGACTAGAAACCATGTAAACATTCATGGGTTGAACTCTAGACTAAAAAGAGATAAAAGATTCATGTCCAGACTTAGTTAAACATACTAAACATACTAAAAATGCTAGCAGAGTAGGCTCTATGGTTTATCGAGTCTGCTTGAGGATCAGTACCCATTTGGGGTACCGTTGCTACCTTCCCCACCTCCCCAGTGAATCCCCCCATCCCCCGACTGAAGTTCTCCTCCAGTTTTGGCACTACCCAGTTTTAGCTTTCCCTATACCTGTCCCAGCCTTGCTTGAACCCCTCCACAGTATCTACAGCCACCAGTTCTGCAGGCAGTGCATTCCAGGGTTCCACCACCCTCTCAGTGAAGTAGCATCTCCTTGTCTCTCCCCTGAATCTCCCACCAACCAGCCTCAATTGGTGCCCCCGGGTAGCCCCCACCTCCCTCAACTGGAACACCCTATCTAGGCTTACCCTATTCACCCCTTAAGGTATTTGAAGACCACGATCATATCCCCTCTGTCCCTCCTCTCCTCCAGGGAGTACAAGTTGAGCTTCTCAAGTCTCTCCCTATAGGACCTCTCTTCCAGACCCAGTATCATGCTGGTCACCCTCCTCTGGACCCACTCCAGGAGTGCAATGTCCTTTTTGAAGTATGTACGCCAAAACTGCATGCAGTACTCAAGGTGCAATCTAACCATGCAGTTATACAAAGAGAGCAGCACCTCCCGGCTTCTCGAAGTTATCCCCCTGGTGATGAACTTCAGCATTTTATTTGCTTTGGCCATAGCCCACATACAATGCTCAGAGTTATTCATTTTGGCATCCACAACCACCCCAAGGTCCTTCTCCCCCACTCAAAGCCTGCAGTGTCTCCCCCCAAGGTGTGCACACGAGCTGGATTCCTAAGTTCCAGGTAGGGAACCCTGCATTTCTCCATATTAAACCTCAGTTTCCAGGTCCATGATCACCACTCCAGCATCTCCAGGTCCCCCTTTAGGGTTACTCTACCCTCCACCCCATCCACCACTGCCCCCAGCTTCGAGTCATCGGCAAAGATGCTCATCTTAGTTATCAAATTTGAAATAACCTGACTCCAGCAGAAAATATTATTCTGTATTTAACCTGTTCAGAAACATAGAAACTGATGGCAGATAAGGGCTGCTTGACCCACCTAGTCTGCCCATTTTTGTTTTATTTTTTTGCTGCAGACCCAACTTCATCTATGGCACTGTCCCCCTTAATGTTCTTGTGCCTGTCCCAGGCTTTTTGAAACCCCACCCCACTGTCTTCACCTCCACCACCTCTGCTGGAAGGTTACTCCTGGAATCCACCACTCTTTCTGTGAAGAAAAACTTCCTCACATCTCTCCTGAATCTACCTCCCTCCATCTTCATAGTATGTCCCCTTGTTCTAGAGCACCTTTTTGTGATGAAAAAATACACCCCTTCTGTATCTCATTAACCCCTGTGAGATATTTAATGATCTCTATCACATCCCCTTCCCCCCTCCTTCAAGGTGTACATATTGAGCTCTTTTAGCATCTCCTGATGTGGCATTTAAGGCACACCCTGCACCATTTTGGTAACCCTCCTCTGGACTGCCTCCACGCTGTCTTCCTGAGATGTGGTCTCCAGAACTGGACACAGTACTCAAAGTGGGGTCTTACCAGTGATTTATACAGGGGCAAGACTGCCTCCATCTTTCTGCTGGTGATCTCTCTTCCTATGCACCCCAGCATCACACTTGCCCTCCTGACTACCTTGTCACACTGCCTGGCCAACTTCAGACCATTTAATATGATTACCTTCAGGTCTCTTTCCTTAATTATCATTGTCAGTAATACTCAACCCATTTTGTACTCCGGCCCTGGGTTTGTATGGCCCAAATGCACAATTTTGCACTTTTTTGCATTAAAACCCAGTTGTCATATGCTTGATCATTCCTCCAGTTTTTTCATATCCCAGACCATCATTTCCACCCTCCCCTCAGAGTGTCCACTTTGTTGCAGACCTTTGTGTCTTCTGCAAAGAGGCAGACCTTCTCTTCTAGTTCCTCCACTGTGTCACTTATAAAGACATTAAAGAGGACCAGTCCCAGCAATAAACCCTGAGGTACCCCACTGATCACCCACCTTTCCTTGGAGCAAATTCCATTTACCACTACCCTCTGTCTCCTATTCCCTAATCAGTTTCTTACCCAGGTTACCACCTTACCACCCACCTCCTAGCTACACAGCTTGCTTACCAGTATCTTATGTGGAACACAGATTTCATAGATATTTACAAGCAATTAGACTGACGTCCTTAAAGCTTGCCCATTTGAAACATGTCTTAAAATAGAAATTTCTTTTCACCATAATGTAGATCCAGATTATTTTTTAAATGATTCATACATTCCATGGGACAACCACCCTCTGACTGTACCAGTGCTTTCTTGTATTGTATCTCCTTTTAGGCTGTATCAATTGTTTGTTGTGCCTTCTGTTACCATATTCGTCTGTTCTAGGACAAATTCCAAATTCAGAACAATGGCTACCAGATCCAATTATCTTATACAACATGCACATATAACCCCTAAACCTTCTATAACATAAGGAATATAGATTAAGAGATACAAGTCTATCTGAATAAGATAATTCTTTCATTCCCCAAATAGCTTTTGTGAGTCTTCTCTGGACAGATTCAATTTTAATGATATCTTCTTTGTATTGTGGGGACCAGACCTGAATAGCATATTCAAGATGGGGTCTAACTAAGGCTATGTAAAGCAGAATTACGACTTTGGCCTCCCTACTAGCAATATAGTATAGTATACAGTTTAAATTTTGGATAGCTTTCTTTGTCTGGGATCTACAATGTATGCTAAACTTGAAATCTGGACAAAAAGTTACCCCTAAATCTTTTTCTTCAACTGTATTAGTGAGTTGTAAATTGACAAGTGAGTAATTATTAGATTTATTTGTTTTTCCCAAATGCATTGTTTTATATTTCTCAACATTTAACTCTAATTGGTTAGCAATGGTCCAATCGGAGATTTTATCCAAAACCTTCTGTAATTCTGTTACTTCTTCCTGTGTATTCACAGTGTCAAAGATCTGCTGAAATCCAGGTAGGTCACATCCCCCGCACCTCCCTGATCCATCTCCTTGGTCACCCAATCAAAGTAATCTATCAGATTAGTTTGGAATGACCTTCCCCTTGTGAAACCATGCTGCCTTATTTCCTGTAATCCACTGGATTCCAGATATTCCACAATCCTATTCTTTAGGAGTGTTTCCAATAACTTATATACTACCGATGTCAGGCTGACAGGCCTATAATTGACCGCCTCTTCCTTGCTACCTATTTTGTGAAGTGGGACTACATCTGCCCCTCTCCAGTCCCCTGGGATCACACTGGTCTCTAGCAATCTGTTAAACAGGTCCTTCGGAGGTGCTGCTAGCATCTCCCTGAGTTCCCTCAGAACCCTTGGATGCACCCCGTTTGGCCCCATAGCTTTGTCCATCTTTAGATTAGTGAATGCTTTCCTGACTCTCTCCTCAGAAAAAGGACTAATGTCAATTTCCTTCCCATCAAAGGTTCTTGTGCCTTTTCATGGTCCCTCCCCTTTCCTTCCCCATCTACTGTTAACACTGAGTGGAAGTATTTATTCAGGAAGTCTACCTTTTCTTGATCCATCTCTGTACATTCTCCCTTCCCTCTTTAACCATACAATCCCTCCCTTTGTCTTCCTTTTTTGGCTCACATACCTAAAAAATGTCTTGCCCCTTTTAATTCTGCCTGAGCTATTCTTTCCTTAGTTTGTGCCATTGTGCTCCATACTGCTTTCCTTGCCTCCCTCTGTTTCCCCTTATATACTTCCTTCTCCTCCTCTCTCTGGTCTCCTTATACCTTCTGAATGATACACTTTTAGCCTTTACCTTTTCTGTCACCTCTTTTGAGAACCATAGTGGTCTCTTCTTCCTTCAACTTTTACTAACTTGACACAGAGGTGTGTTGCCTTCATAATGCCCTCTTTTAGTTTAGTCTGCTTTTCCTCCATCCCCTGGTCCTTTCCCCTGTCGTATAATTCTTGAAGCATTCACCCATCTTTTTAAAATCAGTCCTTCTGAAGTCCAAGACCTATACCATTGCGTGGTTGAATTCCACAGTTGTCCTTATATTGAACCACAATGTACGATGATCACTGGTCCCCAGATGGCTTCCTTGCTTGATGTCTACAACACTGTCCCTGTAAGTAAGCACCAGGTCCAGTACTGCCTCATCACAAGTAGGTTCACTGACTAGTTGCCTGAGGAATGCCCCTTGTAGGGAGTCCAGGATATCCTTGCTTCTAGCTGAAGTTGCAGCAGGGATGCTCCAATCTGCATCCAGCATACTGAAGTCCCCCACCAGCAACACCTCCCCTTTTTCAGCCATTTTGCCAATTGCTTCTAACATTTCCTTTTCTATGTCCACCCCCTGTGTCAGAGGCCTGTAGACCACACCTGTCCAAATAGTGTCTCTGTTTCCCAACTCTAGGGTGACCCACAGCACTTAAACTCCCACTAAATTCCCTGTATTTCTGTTGCTTTTTTGCTTACCTTCACATAAAGCACCACTCCCCTTCCTTTCCTTCTTATACTGTCCCTTCTGAACATTGTGTAGCCTGATATGACCATGTCCCAGTCATGGCTGCCTGTGCAACCATCATTTCAGGGCACCAAACCTCATCTTAAAATACACATGTAGCAAGTTTTATCCTTCTCCATCACTTGTGGCATTTTTCATTTTCAAAAATTATATCCATTGTTCCATTCACTTTTTAAACATAATAGATTGCATAAGGATTCCTCAAGAAATCACTTCTCCCAGAATGCTGTGTGGCATTGGTCTTCTTGTTTACTATGATGTCCCTGTATATAGACTGTAGAAATACTCTCCATACAGGATTAAGAATGAAAACCTTTTTTAAATTATATATGTTTTTTTATTTAAGACAGCAGTATTTGTTAGTCACCATATAGTTTTTTTTTTCCCAGCAATAATGTTTTAACGTAGAAACATAGACTTTGACAGCAGATAAGGACTGCTTGGTTCACCAAGTCTTCCCATTTCCCAGCCTTTTGGAGAAACTGCAGATCCTAGTTAACCAACAGCCTACTTCCTCCTACTCCCCACTAGAATTGCTTTATGTCTGTCCTATGCATTCTTGAATTCCCCCACTGTCTTTGACACCACAACCTCCTCAGGAAGGCTGTCCCATGCATCCACCATCCTATCTGTGAAAAACTACTTCCTCACATTGGCCCTGAGCCTCCCCCCCCCTCTATTTTCAAATTGTGCCCCCTTGTTTTTGCACATCTCTTTTTCTGAAAGATGCTACCCTCTTGGACTTTGTTGATTCTCTTGAGGTACTTAAATGTTTCTATCATGTCCCCCACTCCCTCCTTTCTTCAAGGGTGTACATATTAAGCTCCTTTAGTCTCTCTTTGTATGGCTTCTGGTGCAGACCCTGCACCATTTTAGTTGCCCTCCTCAGGACTGCCTCCATCCTGTCTATGTCTATACAGAGATGGGTCTCCAGAACTGCATGCAGTATTCGAGATGGGGTCTCACCAACTCTCTGCTGGCAAAAACATCAATATGCCCATTTTTTTTCACTTTCTTTCATTTCTGAACATAGATATGGGAGTTTAAAGTTTTCGAAGTTTCTGTTAACATGCCATGCCCACCATGAAAAATTTAAATATCTTGGTACAGTAGCTGGCCAGGTGGTGCTGAGGGTTGAGGCACTGGATGTCACACCTCACGCCACACCAGCGACCCAGGTTCAGGAATGGACTCGGTTCATTTGAGGGTCAGCTGGGGAGGTAAAGATTGAGCATCTGGAGGACTGGTCTCCTTCCTTGGAATGGGAGGCCTTGTGCTGTGTTGATCAGCACAACAAGAGGGGTTTGGCCCATGCCCAGGATGCTTGGCTGCCTCTGCGGAGGTGGAGATGGCTGCTGCATTCATTGCATGGGTGTGGGTGCAGAGGAGAACAAAGGAGGAAAAATACCGGGACTCAGCATGGGCGTGGGTGCAGGGGAGAACAATGGAGGAAAAATACCAGGACCTGGCAGGACCTCGCGATGGCCCCGATGGCTGGAGGACGATTCTCCGAGGGGGGTCAGGCCCTGCTAGGTCCGGAAGGTGGTACAAATAATGTTGTGATAAAAAATATCTATATCTTGATACAGTGATGCATAATTTATCATCAGAAACATTGATTAGCACCATCCTAATAGATTCTCAGTAGGAATCTAGTAAGTACATTTAATGGTAACCTCAACAGAAGAGATTTTCAAAAAATGTGAGTGGCAGCAGTCTTTAATGGTATGAGTTTTTAATTGCAAAATATGATAAAAAAGTTGTTTTAAAAATATCTAAGAAAGCTAAAAATACACCAGAGATGAAGCTAAGGATGTCAGAAATACATTTTTGCTAAAAGCTATATGATGACATTTGTTTTTTGCCAACTACCAAATACTACTGCTTTAGTATCAGACAACTTTCTGTGAGGAACACAACAATGACTTGACACAGCAGGTACTAGAAAACATACAATAGTTGGTCACAGCCTAGCAAAGCTGTATTAGGTGAAGAGCAGCAAGCAGCAGGTCATGGACTAAGATGAATCTAAGAATGTCAGAAATATATTTTTACTAAAAAACTACAGGGTGAAAGTTTTGGCTGAATAACTATTGAATACTGCTGATTTAGGTAGTGTTACAGTGCCAGTGGCTTCTCAGAGTTACAGTTTAAATAACCTAGTTAGGTTATTATAACTATACATCAAATGACCCCTTATCACATCACCAAACTAAAAAAAATAAAATAAAATTAATCTTCCATAGTAATTTATAGAGAACAGTGACATTGCAACTGTCAAAGAGACCATGCCCCCAGAAATGTTGGGATATACAGTGTGCTGTCTCTGTGTTTTCTAGTGTGAGCTGTGTTTTTTTATAGTGGTAAATAAAACAATAAAAATACCAGTTCAAAAATAAGAAACACCAGGGATTGTTTAGAATATTGTAACACTTGCCATATTTTGTTTTAAACCCTCATTTGTATAAAACATACTTAGCATACTTAAAGATGCAGTATTCATTAGTTACCATATACATATATATATATATATTTTTTTTTTTTTAACTCAGAAGTAATGTTTTTTTTTCCTGGCAGAACTACGTATATATCCATTTTAATTTTAGTTTTCTCTCATCCTTAAGCTAAGATATGGGATTTTCAAGTTTTTAAATATCCCATTCCTGTGCCATCCCATGAGCTAATTGAATATCTTCATACAGTACTGTGCTGTTTACCATCAGAAACACATGCTGCCACCATCCTAATACAGCCACAGTGTGAATCACTATGTGCATTCAACAGGTAACCTCAACAGAAGGCATTTTTAGAAATTGCAAGGGGTGGCCATCTTTAATGACGTGAATACAGATGCAGCAAATGTAAAATTTTCCGGCGAAGTTATAGCAAAGTGGCAGATTTCGCCACATGGAGTAATCTGCAAGGCGAAATGTTGCCTGTGGAAAGGTGAAATTTCACCTTGGAAGGTGAAATTTCTCTTCTAAAAGCCGAATTTCACCATGGAAAGCAACATTTCTCCTTACAAGGTGAAATTTTGCCTTTCCTCAGGTGAAATTTTGCCATTCCACAGGCAAAATGTCACCATTCCACAGGTGAAATTTCACCTTTCTGCGGGAGAAATTTAGCATTTTGCTACACAAAATGGGCAAAATTCGCAGATTACTCTGCATAGTGATTTTTTTTCACTTCACCCCCCTCTCGACATGAACCATTATTTTTACAAGTAACTATAAAAGCTTTTATAAACATCTCAGAAAACTAAAAATACACAAACGATGACTCTAAGGTTATCAGAAATACATCTTTGCCAAAACAACTACATAATGAATTGTTTTGCTAACAAAGACTGTCACTATAAGGTGATTACTGATATACAAAATGCTAGAGTAAAGCAAAAAGAATTGAAACTACTGAAACTGTACTGCATTTTTTCTTGTTGTGACTCTTGAGACACCATCATTACAGACTACACTAAAAACTATACATTTAGTTTAATAATTTTTTCTGTAAAACATTTCTTTAACTCCAGCCCTGAAAGGTGCTTTAGCTTTCATTGTGAAACATACTTGATGGAGGGATGATAGATGTTGCAATAACTTGGATATCTGAACCGTGTGTTAGCCTCATAAAGGTATCATTGCTGTGTGTTACCTAACAAAATGTTTTCGAGCCATGTATTCTACTGACCTTTATGCAATTGCTGTAGTAAATGAGGCTTGAAGGAATTTACCTTATTATTTCACTTTGTTTAAATCACTTCATCCTGATTGTGCAATCTAAGCAATAAGTAACCACTTTGTTTATGAACTCAAAATACCTGAGAAAAAATGTCATCCGATGAGGGTGCACCACAAGTTCAGGCAGTCAACCTGGTTAACTGCAAGTAACTTGTTTGGAATTTCCTTTCACATGTCTTTAGCCTGTAGACAGCAAGGCCAGGAATCCTATAGAGATTTCCCCATTTCTCTTAAAAAGGCAGGTGCCAAGAAATCAAATTCAGGCTAATTTCCCCTTCTCGAAATCCCTTCCCCCCCCTGTGTTTTCCTTTCTTTAAGGGGACACTTCTTGGAAAGTGTTTAGGTGACTTGCACTGTTTGAAAAAAATGATACTTAGTGAATTTGGAATTGCACGGGAGACAAAACGTGACTTGGAATGAACTTCTTGATGTCTTTCTAGGATGATTATCATTATAGGAAAGTGCTGCAATGGAATGAATACTGCTTCAGAAGAAGGATTTTGTCTTTTTGTCCTTGATCTTAATTGTCTTTGGCATCAGTAGCTCAGCCTGAGGGTGTGCTACAAGGAATAGAACATCCACTCAAACCTTTGGATCTCGTTATTTGTCATTGAATCGTATGCAAAACTTCAGCCCCATGCAATATGTTACCCCTCCTAACCCCACCAATGCCACCACCACCACTGCAGCAAAAGGATCTGATGAAAAAATATCCCTGATTTCTGTGGAAATTCTATACTCACTTAATGGGGAAACACTGTACCTCAGGAGTTATTCATATCTCCACTAGAGAGCTGCAGCCTGCTTTTAACTACATTGTTTACTCAAAAAAAAATAATCATTAAATTAATAAATAAATAAAAGATTTCTAAGTTTTGCACATTACATATGAGCATTTTAGATTTTTTCTCTTGGTGTACATTTCTGTGATATTTTGCAACAGGTTGTTTCTCCTGCTAAACTATAATGGAGTATTCTAAAATATAAATTGGAGTGAAGCCAATTGAACTATTAGGGAATGTGGGATCCCATATTTAAAGCCCTCAGTTTAAACCACACAAAGTTCCTGTCCTGAGTGGAAATTAGCATATTGCCCAAAAGTTGCTATATTCAGACAAGGGTAAAGCACAGTGTAAGTGCCCAAACTTGTTAGGATATAGCCTCCTAGAGCAAAGCTCTAATGCAGGCACTAAAAGGGTGTTTGGCACTAAGCACATCCCCCCACTGGCCACAGAGAAGTAAATACCTATACTTACCATAGGCAGGCAAGGAGCAAAAGCAGTTAATGGCCCCAAGTCTGTTAGCTCCTTTGTGCTAACTTGCTATATTCGGTGTTTCCCATGCAAATGACCACTTACTGCATAAAGGGTGCTAAAAGGTCATTTGCATCCTTCTATGGTCTCATTAACATGTGAGGCCCAAGAATGGCTTCTATGGATTGTGTGGAGGGTTGTCATTTCCTCTCCCACCTGTGATGCCATGTCTGTAAAATGGCCCCTTCCCCCTGCTCTTCATCAGAATATGAATATTTTCACAGAATTACCACAAATTCTGTGAATTTTTCAGAAATTTCCAACATTTTTTAATTGGTCATAACTTAGTCAGTATTATAGCTATAGATACTGTTCACTATTTGATATGCGTACTGTGTGGGTGGGGCCTGAAAAGTATGCCATGTGTCATGACATTTAAATGAGGGGTGGGTAAGTTATAGGGATTCAAATTCTGGCAGCTTATTATCCATGTGCACAGCTGTGATATGTCTATGCTTACAACTTAACCATCTTTGGAGCTAGATAATTGAAAACTGATATGCATACTTTCTTGGAAGAGTTATAGAAATTGGCAAATAGAGAGGAAATTGGTTGTGCAACGTGCAAGTTACAAGAGTTCAAAATTTCACAATTTAGAGTGATCACATGATGTCTTCTTCCTAAGTAGATGCTCGACAGATCAGCTCCCATCTCATCCCTCCAAAAGGCAACTAATTTAGTACTTTAAGGATTATATTAGGCTAGTTCAGCTGCTTCTGATATCATTTACCATCTAGAGAAAACAGTGATCAGCGTCAAGAACAACACTCAACGACGCTGGGCAAGATTGACAATGAAGGTAGAAATGCAGCAGGCCCTCCTGGCCTGTACACCTCCTCAGATGCCAGACAAAGCTGCCAAGGGTTCCAAAACACAGGCCATGACCTCTGGCAAAAATGTGGCTTCGGTGAACAACTCTGTTCTGCTCTCCGAAGACAAATTCTTAGCTGAAATGGCCCCTATTATAGAAGCCTTCTTAGAATTTGTATTGGATTTAAAAAACATTCAGGAGGATCTTAAAGAAACAAATAAAAAATTATCTGATGTGTTGGCGCGCACCTCTTCATTGGAAGGCTGGCAGTCCAGGTTAGACCCAGAGGTTGTGGCATTACTGCAAAGATTAAACAAAATTGAAAGTAAGCTGGGAGATCTTGAGGGAAGAAATAGGAGAAACAACATAATTATTTTTGGCTTACCAGAAGAAGCCGAAGGGACCTCCACTATCTTGTTCACCCAAAAGCTCCTGGTGAAAATAACAGGCCCACCACAGCATTCCACCGCATACCATGTGGAGTGAGCTCACTGATCTCTAAAGCCTCAACCCCATCCTGGTGCCAATCCCAAGCCGCTCATCATCCACCTCTTAAGTTACATTGATCGGCAGCATATCCTGGTGAAAACCAAGGAGCTGCAGGAGATAAAATGGGAAGATGCCAAACTAAGACTATCCCAAGACCTGCCAGTGGCCACCAGGCAAAAACGGGCCGAGTATCATCAGTCTGTGACCAAGCTAATTGCTGCTGGCATTCAGTTCAGGATGAACTACCCAGCTAAATTAATGATCCAGTATCAAAGTAGCAGGAAATCCTTCAAGAATGCGAAGTAAGCAGTGGAGGAACTACTTGCCATGTTTCCAGACCTGTTTAGTCAATGCTGAGCCAGCTAAGGGGTTTACTTATTCTAGCAGATCTCTGCTACATCCTAAAGTCTTGTAGGAAAACTTACTGTGTACTGTATATGGTTGGTAATTTTCTGACGGTGCCATAAAGTTAGCTGGCAACAAGGAAGCCTACTGTTTTCTTTCTCCAGTGCCCCCCATATAGAATAACTCCTACTGGTTACACTCGGATTCGGCTGAATAAAAACCTGGAGTGCCACTGTAAACACTCACTCAAGTTTGCTGCTGGCTGTTGTTCCCTCTTAAAACCATCACTGTTCCTTACTTCTGCCTCTGTATTACATACTGAGCTCTGCAGCTCTGCTTACAGACTGGTGGAACCTCTCACCCACTTGTATGCCTCTCCTCTTCTCAACTGTGCAGACTATCGGACTGCTTGACTCTGCATAAATTCGAATAAAGATTACAGCTCGACCGTGCGAATGCTGAACGTGCTCTACTTCAACTGGAGACTGGCTTTATTACGGAAATATAACCTGGAATCCATGGCCATTATTTGTCAACCCTCTTCTCATCCTTTGGACTTCCCACCCCCTCTCTCCCCCTCCTCTTTTCTCTCCTTTCTTTTTATTTTCTTTCTTTTTCTTTTTGGGCATTTATATCGTGCATCAATGTAAACCAGGCATGAAAGGTCCTGACACAAAGACAAAAATCATGAGGTCATTTAAATCTTACTGAAATCATTTGGGCACAAAATACCCTAGGATAATTTTTTCACTAGGTTACTTAACCCCCTTTTTTTTTCTTTCTCTCCCTGCCTTATCTATAGTAAGTAGCCAACTTGTTGGATAACAGAGGACCAATACTGCTACCCGGTTGTTAAAAGTATCGTGTATATAGTTGACAGTTTCACTGGTTATACACTAGTTTGTTAGCCTCAGTGAAACAATTATTGAAAGTACTTTAATTGCGCTGAGTTTTGAAACAGCATTTACTTATATTCATTGACGAAGCTTAGACCATATGTGGGGGGTCATCCCCGTTATTGTTATTGTTTCAAAGATGGTTAATGGTTATGCCTTTTGGGGGGGATGCGGGGAGGTGGGTCAGGAAGCTCTATTATGGATGAAGCAGTCATGTCTTTGCAATTGGGGATTGAGCCTCCACCACTGTTTGCCCAGTATAGGGCCTATGTTAATATACTACCAAATTGGCTATGTGGGCTCGGGGTTATGTGTTTTGGGGGTTCTTCTTGGGGTGGGGGTTTCAGGAGGATGGGGGATTTAAAAGGTTTTCGGGGGGAGGGTACTGCCACAGGTAACAGGGTTAGTAGTTATATTCTTTTTCTGGGTCCCATTATTTTCTTGCATATTGGTTTAAGATTTCCTGTTATTTGGAGAAAATGACTGGTTACAATGTTTGCACATGGAACATTAAAGGGGTACAAACCCCAGCTAAAAGGATGAAAGTCTTGTTGCATCTCTGCGGTCTCCAAGCTGATATATTTTTACAGGAAACGTACCTTCTACCAACCCAGGTGCATTAATTTTGTAGAACCTGGGTGGGACAGGTATTTGGTTCAGGTTTCAATTCCTGTAAGAGAAGAACGGCCATTTTCATTGCCCGTAGAGTCCCATTCCACTTATTGCAAGAAATATCTGACTCAGAGGGTAGCATTATAATTTTAAGAAATATCTTCGATCAATCAGAGGTTATCCTTGGTTCCATTTATGGACCCAACTCTGACAACCGAGAATTCTTTGTGAACCTCATGTCTACATTAGCCCCATGGTCCATTACCGCGATAATTCTTGGAGGGGACTAGAACCAGGTCATATCAAATAATCTTGACAGATCGGGCCATCCCAGATTATCATTGTCACTAGGTCAAAAAGCCTTGCATGATCTAATGCATTCACTAGGTCTCATAGACCCCTGGAGAATAGCTTACCCAGATAGGAAAGAATATTCATTCCACTCACTCCCCCACCACTCATTTTCCTGTATAGACTGTATTCTAATGAGCATTGACTATCTCCCTGGTGTTACATCAGTTTTCTACTCCTCAAAAATTTTCTCAGATCATCATATTGCCCAGTTATTTCTAGATCTTACACCCAAGATCCAAAGAGATAGAATTTGGAGAATTAACAATCAAATTTTAAAATCTGAGGTTCATATACAACACTTACAATCCTTCATCTCTAATTTCATGACATATAACTCTCCATCCATGCCGAAAGCTGATGTTTTATGGTGCTTACTAAAATGTGCCTTAAGGGGAGAATTAATATGCCTAGCATTGAAATGCAAAAACCAGAGAGATCAAGCCCTCTCCTCTCTTTTTGATCAGATTACAAAAGCTGAGGTAAATCTCTCAGTCCTATCTGGTGAAGAGGACTGGGAAAAAGCTGAGTCCCTTCAGGTGCAGTACAATCAACTACTGGCTGAAAAGGCTGAATTTCTCATACTCAGGTCTAGAATATCCTATTTTGATCAAGGTGAAAAAGCAGGGAAGCTCTTAGCTCTTCGGCTTAGATCTCAAGCCTCCGATAGGATTGTTACCTCCCTTCAATCATCAAAAGACATTCTCCTCACTTCCCCCAGGGACATTTGTGAAGCTTTTAAGGATTTCTACTCCTGTCTATATACTCCTACCAATTCCTCTTTCTCTCAGCAAGTGCTGGACTCCTTTATTAGTGATATCAAACTTACGACAATGAAGGAATCTCAAACTTCCAGAAAAGTGCCCATCGAAATAAAAGAGGTACTTGAGACCATTGACTAGCTCTTAATGGACAAGGCCCCTAGCCCAGATAGTTTTTCTCTCAACTTTTGTAAAGCCCTCAAGGATACAATAGTTCCTCTCCTCTTAGACACATTTTGATACCTCTATGAAAACGGTATCTCAGATAACTCTGTAACACAGGCCACCATAATAGTCCTCCCCAAACTTGGCAAGGATCCTATATTTGCTCCTAACTACTGATCCATCTCTCTCATTAATGTGGATATTAAAATCCTGGCTAAAATTCTGGCATCAAGGCTGGGCTGTGTTTGGGACTCACTAATTTGTGCAGAACAAGTAGGATTTGTTAAGGGCCACCACTCGTCTGATCACCTTAGGAAGTTAGCTTATCTCTTTTCTGTATCAAAGGACTCTTCCACTTCAGCTGTGTTAGTCTCCTTGGATGCAGAAACATAGAAACATAGACTTTGATGGCAGATAAGGACCGCTTGGCCCACCTAGTCTGCCCATTTCCATACCTACAGGATAGGCTGCAGATCCTAGTTAACCAACAGCCTATTTCTTCCTACCCCCTACAAGAATTGCCTTATGTCTGTCCCATGCATTCTTGAATTCTTCCAGTTTTAGACCCCACAACCTCCTCAGGAAGGCTGTTCCATGTGTCCACCACCCTCTCTGTGAAAAAATACTTCTTCACATTGCCCTTGAACTGTCCCCCCTCTATCTCCAAATGGTGTACCCTTGTTCTTGCACATCTCTTTTTTCTGAAAGATGCTACCCTCTTGGACTTTGTTGGTTCCACAGAGGTACTTAAAAGTTTCTATCATGTCCCCCTCTTCCTCCTTTCCTGAAGGGTATACATATTAAGCTCCTTTAGTCTCTCCTCATGTGGCTTCTCTTGCAGACCCTGCACCATTTTAGTTGCTTTCCTCTGGACTGCCTCCATCCTGTCTATGTCTTTGTGGAGATGGGGTCTCCAGAACAGGATGCAGTACTCCAGATGGGGTCTCACCAACTGTCTGTACAGGGATAACAACTACCTGTTTTCTGCTGGTGATGCCACTCCCTATACATCCCAGTATCCCCCCAGCCCTCCCTACCGCCTTCTCACACTGCTTGCTAACCTTAAGGTCATCTGCTATGATTCCCACCGGGTCCCTTTCCATTTTTGTTGTTGTTACTATCTCCCCCCCCATTGTGTTATTTTGCCCTGGGTTTTTGTTTCCCAGGTGTATTATTTTGCACTTCTTTGCATTGAATACAAGCTGCTATCCTTCTGACCATTCCTCCAACCTTGCCAAGTCCCTTCTCATCCTTTCCACACCTCCTTGTGTATAAACCCTGTTGCAGATCTTTGTGTCATCTGCAAAGAGGCATCCTTTTCCTTCCAGTCCCTCTGCAATGTCACTTATAAAGACATTAAAAAGGACTGGACCCAGTACTGAACCCTGCGGTACCCTAGTAACCCCTTTTTCTTCAGAGTGGACTCCATTTACGATTACCTTCTGTGTCCTGTTGTCCAGCCAATGTTTTATACAGGCTACCACCCTGGGACCCACTCCCAGGCTGGTTAATTTGAGTATTAATCTTTTATGTGGGACTGTGTCACATGCTTTGCTAAAGTCTAGGTAGGTCATGTCCACAGCCCCTCCCTGGTCTACTACTCCACTCGAGGAAGAGCCACTTGAGAGGCAGAGAGTGTCCGCACGTGGTGCCAAGAGATGGCTTTAAAATCAAAGCCGAGACCCCTACCTCCATCAACTTTGCCATTACTATTTCAACTGATTAAAACTACCATCAGCACAGGTGGTAGAACTGTATGCTCAGTGGCTTCTGTTTGAGAAATGCGCTGACTCGACAAGATGCATTGAAAATGAAAGCTGCTCTGCACTATGGTGGATGAAGTGGGACACACTCGCTCCCTTTAAAACTGCTCCTCTGAAAATAAACAGTGTGTGTGTGGGGTCAGGGGTATTTCAGTGTGCCAGCATCAAGACAATAGTCCGACTTTGTGCTGACAGGTTTCTTTTTAAAATGAGATGAAACGTATGTTCAACATGAAGTGGCTGCATTCGAAAGTTAGCTGCGCTACACACTGCTACAGCTTGCAATCGTGATATACTCAGCTTGAAAAGATAGAATTCTGTTCTCTCGCATATGGTTTATTTTAAGTTGGTGGTAACATTTTCTAGTTTAGCCAAAAATATGACTATTTTATAAATGTTTTACTTTTTTCCTCAAAAAAGGGTGTCAAATCAGACTTAGAAACAGGGTTAGGATCAAAAGAAAAAACAGATTTGTCATATATGCTTAAATTTTAATTAATTATAGCGGGAACTAGCTTTTTGGAAAAACATGTTTCATTGCACTGCAGAGTAGGACTCTAATAGTGGTAGCTGTCTGTATTTCAAGCTGCTTGAGTTCTGCTTGTGTAGCAAATGGTCTGGTACAGATGAAAGAAGCCCCAAGATGCCAAAATCTAAATTTATAGGAGTACAATCACATACTTGTTATCCACAGGTAGTTTGGGCCCTCAGTTTGCTGTTTATTAACTTTATAGAGCCCTTCACAGGCATTCCTCCATATTTAAAGTTAAATCTTCTCAGGCCCTCTATAGTTTGATTCCATTTACCACACAAACTTAGGTGTTTTGCACACTTCACATCTAAAGAAATCTTTTATTTCTCAGTAAGTGTATTCATTTACATTTTCTTCATTGAGGGACCAGACATAGTACTTTTTTCTTTCTGATCGCAGTACTATGGCTATTGTTCTGTTGATACGTACTGCCAATTTTAAATTTCTTACAGCTCTCACTAAATATATATTAAATTTTCTTTATAACCCCAAAGGTGTGATTGAGAGTAAAATCTTGTTACCCTCAAGACAATAAATATCATCTAACATCTTCAATAGCAGGAGAAAAAAAAAATCCTGCTTTCGACAGATAATGAATCAATAAGTTGGTTTACATAAAGATTTAAAAAAAATGGTGCCAAAATGTAACCTTGTTTCACACCTCTGTTACTATTAATTAGCCCAGTATTATCTCCCCTCCAAAGTCCTGTATATCTAATGACGGACAATGTATCAATATGTTACAAAACAGTGCAGTTATTTAAGAACTTACTGTAACAGTAGATCTTTGAAAGAGGCTCTTGCAGTAGATAATCACTCTGAGGACTACACCCTCTGGCATCAGGACCCACGGATAGGGTATCATGGGATTATCTATTTTCTTTACTTCCCAAATATGGTATTCCCCAAGAATTTGTAAGCTGGATTAAAATACTTTACACTTCCCCCTCAGCACGTGTTCAATGTAATGGGGCAATCTCCACACCCATTACCTTACAACAGGGGACTTGCCAGGGTTGCCTCCTTTCACTTTACTTATTTAATCTTTTCTTAGAACCCCTTATAAGAAAACTAAATTCTTCTCCATTAATATCGGGCATTACAATAGGGAACACATTGATCAAGTGCCCCCGGGTAACTATCAACCTATCTCCATCCTCCCCCAACTCTCTAAGGCCCTTGAAAAAGTAGTTGCCAACCAGCTTGCTGAATATCTGGCCATGCACAATATCCTGTGCCCTGAACAGCATGGCTTTCATGCAGGTCACAGCACCACAACTGAGCTACTTGAATTCTCCAACTTCCTACACTCTGCTCTTGATGCCGGAAGTTCTGCCGGTGCCGTGTTCATTGACCTTTCCAAGGCCTTTGATACAGTTTGCCATCCCCTCATGCTTGACTCCCTCAGATGCCTTGGTTTCTTCCCCAGCCCCCTTGCATGGTTCACCAGCTACCTCTCTGCCAGAATTCAGTGTGTAAAAATCAATAGTATCTTATCTGACACATGACCTGTCTGCTCTGGTGTTCCCCAGGGCTCCATTTTAGTCCCTCTCCTCTTCAATCTCTACCTCAACTCCATCCCTTCGGCCTGCCCAAGTAAGATCCTCCTCTATGCAGATGACGCTGTGCTCTTCGCCTCTGACCCCAACCCCAACACAGCCCAGGTCACCCTCCAACAAGCTTTTGATAGAGCTGAGCATTGGTTCACATCACGAAGACTAGTCCTGAACCTAAAAAAGACCAAATCTATGCTCTTCTCGCATTACCAAAGCAAAGCCAGTGGCGCCCCTCCCATGATACTGCCTAGCGCACTAAACCCCATTGAGCAGGTTTCCTCCTACAAGTGTCTGGGCATTACCTTTGATTTGGCACTCTCCTTCCATTCCCATATCAATGCCGTTTCTTCTGCCACCAATGTCAGGATTGGACTTTTATACCACCATAGGGACTGCCTACCACAAGAGGCCCTTAGATTGGCAATCACCTCCTCTGTCCTGTCGCTAATCGACTATGGGCTGCCCATTTATGCTGCAGCTGACAACACTCCACTTGCAAGAATCCAGCTCCTTATAAACAAGGCCTGCAGGCTAATGCTGGGAGCCCCTAGGTGCACCCATACATGCCTGCTGTACTCCACCACCAACTTGCTCAACCTTGAAGAAAGACTCCGCTTCCAAACCTGCCCTCTTGTAAAAAAGACCCTGCTAGGGCTCTCCCCTCCTGGGGTCACCACCTCCCTGCAGCATGCCTCCACTTCAGTCTCCATCCACAGCACTGTCAAATCCTCCCTTATTGCCTCCAGGGTAAGGACCTCTATGGCCCAGAGATCCTTTTGCTATTGGGCTCCCTCCTGGTTTAATTCTTTCCCAGCCAATGCAGCTGACTCCACTAATCTTGGTCCTTTCAAGGTTTCCCTCAGAAGCCATCTGTCAAGCACTCGCTGCTGCAACTGCACATAATCCCCCACCTGCCCCTTACCCTCACCCCTAGGCTGGGTCTGCCCTGTCTACTTTTGCTGTATATGCCTGGGGTCTCAGTCAACATCTGCTGACTAATGTAATAAAACATCTCTGGTTGCTACCGCACATGTTACTCATGTACCTATATTACGACTACTGTGATCAACCTATTACCAGGCTTGTACCACCAGTAAATGCCTGTAACGCTGGTTGCTTTTTTAATCTAAGCGTTATGTACTGTATTGTTTTGTTTGCTGTGATGTATTGCTCTCTTGACGAGGTACCTTTGTAAATAAGCCTTTGACTCAAAGGTCTGTAAACCAATGATCTAATAAATAAATAAATAAACACAGATTCTAAACTCTCTGCGTATGTAGATGATATTCTATTACATATCTCGTCTCCCTCTAAAAATCTCTCCCTACAGCATTTATAATAATTTCCCAATTTGGCACCATCTCTAACTATAAGCTAAATCTTGATAAAACAGAAGTATTCTCTCTTAATAAATACTCCCAGAGACTAGAAGTAGAAACCTTAGGACTACAGTGGAGATTGGATAAACTCAAATATCTGGGTATTAACCTTCATTCTTCCCCCAAGATATTGAAAAAGCTTAATCTTGACACCATAGTAAACACTATTAAAGATGACATCAAGTGCTGGTCGCAGTTACCGCTCTCTTTGTGGGGTCATATGAGTATAGTAAAGACGAACATACTACCTCGTATACTATACTTCTTGCAAATGTACAACTGGGCCCTGCCAAGTTCTTGGTTCTCCCAAGTTTATAAAATCATAAATTCCTTTTTGTGGGCTGGGAAAAAATCAAGAAGAAGTTATCTTAAGCTTACCCATCAAAAAATAGATGGTGGTCTACAAGCTCCCAACTTTTACTTATACTATCTGGCAATACACCTAACCAGGATAAGGAACTGGATACTCCCATTAAGTTCCTCCCCTGATTCTTTCTGCTCCCCTCTATGGCTTAAGATTGAAAAATCCCTATGTTTGGCACAAGATACAAACCCAAAGGCCCTCCCTTTCTTAATTAAAATGAATTTTCCTAGTAAGCTGAAAGAATCCCCATTAAGCTCCCTGCTTCAAATACAGCACCAACTTAATAATCTTCTTAAGGCTGCAGGCTATAGAGATGTAGCACAACATCTCTTCAATAACCCTAATTTCCTGATTTCTGGCAAACCTTTCAAGCCTACCCCCATTTGGCCTAATATGGGTATTGAGAGAGTTGAAGAACTAGTTACCATTCATAAACTGCTGCAATTCCAGGATGCTTGTGCTCTTTACAATTGGTCTCCTAAATTTGTATTCAAATATCTGCAAGTTTCCCACATGTTAATGCAACATTTTGGTACTGGGTTGTGGAACAATACTTTATCATCTATCCTTGTCCCATATGTTAATTCTCTCCCATCTACTCACTTAATAACATATGCTTACAAGTTTTTGCAAACCACAATTTCTTGACTAGAAGGACAAAGATGTTACTGGTGGGATCAATTACTACTAACTTCCACCTCCCCCAGATATTGGCCAATAATTTGGAAGCATCTATATAGATACATTAAATGGGACAGATATAGATACATGCAATTTCAGATCAACCATAAACTATACTACACCCCAGTCAAACTATACCGCATGAGTTCCCTATCATCTAATCTCTGTACCAAATGCTTGCGGTATCCTGAAGATTTGCTGCATATGTTATGGTCATGTGAAAAGGTCTTCCCATTCTGGAATTGCATCAAATCCCATTTGGATCCATTATTATCACTCTCAGATAAATTTGCTCCTGAGGTTTGTATTCTAGGGGATTATACGAATCTTCAGAGCCATACTCAGAGAACTTGTATGGTATTAATTTCAGCATGTGCCAAAAAGGTACTACTTAGATACTGGGTGGATGCAATTACACCTTCCCATGCTGAATAGTATAAGGAAATTATGTTTGCCATACAAGCAGAATGTGTAATAGCTGGTGTGACCAACAGAATGAAAAAATATAAACAAGTATGGGACCCCCTCTTTAATGTTCTACTAATCCATTCTACTCAAGTAACTCCCAATATTAGTGTCCCTTCTTAATTTAACTTATTTGTTCTTTTTCCTCTCCCTTCTTCTCACAAGGGGTCATGGGAGCAATACCCAGATCCTACGTAAAATTATAACCTGGTGGCAGTAGGGGTGGGTTGGGGAAGGAAGGGGAGGGTGGCTACAGGGTTGACAGGGGAAGGGGAGGGAGGGTTGGGGCTATATGTATCAAATCATATACATTTCTTTGATATTCACTGTATCCCCATGAATATAAAATCTACTCATGTGTATATGACACCAGTGAAATATGATTATGTTTGTACTCTTTGACATGAAAATTCAATAAAGTATATTTAATAAAAAAAATCACAATGTAATTATTTGTTGAACTGTGTGAAAATGTTCAAAATATTTGGATGTTTATAGCCCCACTGCTACTTCAGGTATACACTCAAGATTTGGCATTCATATCAAAGTAAATATTTCCTGGAATCTAATTAAGCTGGATAAATGTTGTTTAACATGTTAAAATGTGTTGTGGGTACTTTAGAAATTATTAATTGGCAAACTTTGCTGAAAACGTCATGGACAAATGATAGGTAATGCCAGTAGAATTCCACTTGTGGAATTTAACTTTTTCAAAGCACTTATCATTGCTAAATCACCTTACTTGGACTAGCATCAGGGCCCTGCAATACTCCTTCAACACTCTCACAACAGTGATGCCCAGTATCATGATTATTATGACTAATAATATCCTGATACTTCTGCTAAAATGGCCTAAGTAGCAACTACTTCTAAGGCTTGGCATCTTTTGCTTCCACTGTTTACAAATGGTAAAAATATAGAGTATCTACAGGGTTGTTTAAGAGTCAGCAAATGGTATTGTACAGAAACAATGCTGCACGTGCATGTGCTTTCACAAGTCATAAATCTGTGAGCTCTAGTGGTTATCTGGCATATTGCAAGAAATCAGGCTAGTGCACAGTGATGTCCATGACTATCATTCATGGTTACTCACTCAAGACAGTGACCTGTCACTTAGCATGACTATACCTTTAATATGGAGCCTGCCATGAATGCTACCTTATTACCACTTTACCCAGTCTTTACCTTCTTCTACAATGGCAGCTCAAGTGTATGACTGGTTATAATATATGGACATGCTTGGACAAAAGTATCACAACTTCCACAATTTCACAAAAGCTGATGAAATTCAACTTTAATTACTGATTTATTTTGATATCTTTGGCTACTTATGACTTGGCCAGTCTTTAAGCAAAGACACACACAGCCTAATTTTATTTCCCAAATTATTTTTTCTTCCGGTTGGCAGCTCTTTTCTCAAGGATATACCATTTTCATGGGGGGGGGGGGGGGGCTTACTCAAGTCATGTTCAAACTAAACAAAAATTGAATGGAAATGAGTGGAACTGCTAATGAATCATAAACTGTAACATTTGCTGGTGCTACATTATGGGATATTAAATCAGCTTTCCTGAAACTCAAGAGACAATTAATTCATGAGCTAAATATTACAGTACATACAATATTATTACTTCAGAAACTGATCTCGAGATGGATGAAATACCATGGGGATTAAGAGTGACTAAGGCTCCCTCCTGTGGGCTTCAATATTTTAACAACAGGGATGCTTGAATTAGACTGGCAATAGAATGTTCAGTTGAGTTTACCAAATTGATAGAAGTGACTGAGAAATCTCAGTCATTAACTAAAACATTTAAAACACCAAAAGGGAGATCACAAAGTTCACAGAGCATCCTGAGTTCAATAAACTTAACAAAGCTTTACAGCATAAGGTTAATAAACATGAACAAGTTCTGATTGCAAGTAGAGTTGGTCCTAGTCAACAAAATTCGCTCCGCAAAACATTTCATGAATAGTGCTCAATTCACAGAGCACAGTTCATGAAATCTGGCAATTTGCAGAGTGGGGGATTATCCATGAAGTGTGGAATTTCCACATAAAATGATTTAAATTTATAATTCCTGGTGTCTAGAGGTAGTGCCTCCCCCCGCCCCACTGTTTCCCTGGCACACTGCCCTGATGTCTTGTGGTTCCCCCTGCCATTGCCAATTGCCCTCCAGGACCAAAATATAAAAAAAATATACATTTTTAAATAAATCCCTAATCTATCCCTTCCATTGTATCTAGTGGCCCCCATGCCACTGATCACTATCCACAATAAATCCACTCTGGCTCCCTGCCTTGGAGACCAGTGGTTCTCCCCACCACCACTGCTGATTGCCACCCACATCCACAATATTGTATCAAATTAAAAAAAATTAATTTAATCCTTGGTGTCTAGTGGACCCCCCACCATGGACCCCCAACCCCCTCAGGTAGTGCCCCCACACCACTTACCCCCACATCCCAACCCCAAGTGGGCCACTGGCATAGTCCTCCACTCACATGCATGGCCGACAGCCCCACTGAGCTCAATGAATGAGTGCATGCTTGTACAAGCAAGCGCTCATTCAGTGACTTGCAGTCATTTTCAGCACTTTTCAGGGTTCTAGGGAAGGGAAGGGGGGCTTCTCCAGTCATTGGCAGGGGTGATGGGATGGAGAGAAATGTCCACAACACCTTTCCTCCCATCCCATCCCCCCTTTTGGTGACCGGAGCAGCCCCCTCCTCTTCTCTACTCCCCTGTAAAACTGCTGAAAATGACCATGAGCTGTCAATGAATGAGCATGTGCTTGTGCAAGCACATGCTCATTCACTGAGATAGGCCAGGCTGCCAGTCATGGAGGTCAGTGGAGGGCTGTGCTGGTGGCCTGCTCGGGGTTGAGGTGGGGGCACTACCTGACATGGTGGGGGGTTCACTAGACTCCAGGGATGAAATTAATTTTGTTTTATTAATACAGTATTGTAGATGTGGGCAGCAATTGGTGGTGGTGGGGGAAACCACTAGACACCAGGGCAGGGTGGATTTATTGTGGCTGATAAGCGATGGTGGGGGGGGGACTAGACAACAGGGAAGGGATAGATTAGGGATTTAATGAAAACATATTTTGTTTTATATTGAGGATGGCAATTGGTGTTGGAAGGGGGAACCACTAGACACCAGGGAGTTATTGTGGCCAGCGATTGACACCAGGGAGGGAAGTTGGGCTGCCAGCTGTGTGGGGGGGTACGACTTCTCCTTGCTTTGGGTTTTTGTAAGTGCAATTTACACTTAAAAACCCCAAAAGGCAAGGAGAAGTCACAAATGGCAAATTCTGGGTATTTTTGAAAAATTACACAAAGTGCTTCATGGAGGCGAATTTGGTGACTTCGTCACATATTTGCCCACAGAGAAAAACTGTGCTGCATCTCTAACTGCAAGAAAGCAGGCAAAATTAAAAAGGGACCAAGGTGATTATGATAAAGATCAAGTTTTTTTCTGGACCCCAGACAATTGGGGGCAAACACCCTTATGTTCGTGCTCCAAAAGTAGGGGGCGGTCACAAGTGAGATTCAACATTACAAACAATACCCAGGAAGAAACTGACCCTAATGTTAATGTACTGGTTGAAACAAGTGCTGGACCATCTACATCTGATTCAGTTCACCAATTAAGCAGTAAACCTTTTTAGACAAACAGAGCAAGGTCCCGTGAGACAGATTAAGAAATGGAAGACCAGACGAGGAAAGAGAGGGATTAGGAAATGAGGGAGGAGACACTTGAAAACTGAGAGAGAAAAGGGTAACAGCCTACAACAATTAACATATCCAATACAGCTCTTTCAAAGAAGGAAAGTTCTCTGCTACAGAAAGGACTTAACTTTGTGCCAGTAATGAGAATAAATTACTTTGAAATTAATGTGGGCTTATTCAAATTCTTTAGCAAAACCAAGTTAAGGTATTTTTTGGCAATAAGGCAACAAGTGACTTCAGTGAGGGAATCATGGGACAGGATACATACAGCAATGCCCCTAAAGATTTGGACCTACTGTTAGAAATTCAAGAAGGACTGGAGAATGAGGTTACAGGTACTTTTTCTATCTCCTCTCTCTTATGATAGTCCAAGATAATAAGCTGTGTTTTGGACCTGTGGATCACCAGGTTAACCAGAACCAGGCCCATGAAGTAAGACTGATCGAAGATAGAGATGGACTAAGTGGCTCCAATTCGCTCTGCGAAGTGATTTTCGGAGTGAAGGTGAATTCACGGAGTGCTCCGCAACGCGAAGTGGAGTACTACGTGTTATAATGGGTAATGCGAAGTCCATTGAAAACAATGACTTCGCGTTACTCCGCCTTCCCAAACCACTACACCACCAATTCTTACGGTGAAGTACATTGAAAACAATGTACTTTGCCTCACTTTGCCTTGTTTTTAAGCTCCAAAGGTGAATTTTGCAGTGATTCATGGGATTTCAGGTCACATGGGCTCTAGATTGTTCTGCACAGCCTCAGTTTGGGGTAGTGTGTGTAGGAAGCTGTCGGAGACAATCTGCTCTGAGAGCTCTCTGTGAGTCAAACCTTCTAAAAGCTGTTAAAAAAGCCTTTTTCAGTAATTTTTTTTGCTGAATCTTTAGTTCATAGATTGCAAGAAACTCTCCTGTGCTTACATCATCAAGCTTTTATTGTTTGTGTGTGGATTTTGAATTTTAATGTACAACATTCAGTCTGTGTACTGAGAGACAGTGGAAGTGTGTTTTTGGGGGAGGGGTGTATCTGTGGTGTTGGTAGATTAACTTGGAGAAAAAGACAGTGCTTTCTGTTTTGGTGATATTTTTCTTGTATAACTGTGTTAATGTACTCACAGTAATATTTTCAATAATTCTTGCCATTTTTTTGCTGATTGTTGAGGTGCAGCAGTGCATAATTTTAGTTTGTTTTAAAATATGTGGTTATATTATTGAAGTTTTCAATTTGCTATGCATTACTTAGTGTGTGTGTGAGTATCTATGTGACGTGTGTCATCAAATCAGACACCTTTTATTGTGTTATAGAGTAATTGCAGCAGTGTGAACCTGCTATCCACCGCACCTGCATGACTTTTTTATACTGCTTTGTGGTATCTTTACTGGTAGTGGATTGTTACTGCTGTGCACTAATCCCCCAAATGGCAAAATGTATTCCTTTCTAGATTTGGATTTGTGACTTGTGAGCACTGGTTAGATGTTGTTGTGCCTTTTCGTATGCATCCCTTGAGTGTGCAAAGCAATCTTAATCTGTCCGTGCTTTGCATGGCACCATTAATTCTGGGAGACTGCATTTCTTGTTATGCTCTCATTTCACTTTGTCAGCACTGAGGAATTTTCTGGACACAAGACAGTAGCATTTTGGGGATGAACATTAATTCTGGTGACTCTGTGTGTGACCTGAGCACTGCATGCATGGCTGAGTGTACCATTAATTTCGGGAGACTTTGCATTTCTTGTTACATTCTCATTTCACTTCATCAGCACTGCGGAGTTTTCTGGACACAAGACAGTAGCACTGTGGGGATGCACATTCATTCTGGTGACTGTGTGGGTGGGATGCTGCCAATATTGTTGTCACTCCGCCTTACTTCACATTTAAGGTGGAATGACAACGTGAAGTAATAATAAAAAGGCGAAGTGAGCCTTTCCTATGGGGCACTCTGCATAGCAAAGTGCCAGTGCGAAGTGGCCACTTCGCGTTCACTTCGCCGGCAGATTTTAAATTTGCTGCATCTCTAATCGCAGAACATGAAACAGGCATTAGGACAGCAGTATCACTTCTGTCTTTTATCATTAATTTCTAACTAAAATGGACTGATTACTTAGCAACTGATACAGAAACTGTCTGTAATGTGTTTGTTGTATATCTTTTTACATACTTTGGGGTTTTCTATGGTTTGTAATTGGTGCTACACTATTGGTGTATTTGAGTAATGATGTCATAAATCTGGACCATAAATATGTGGAAGTGATGAGCAGTCTCCACCCCTGATGAAGCCTTAACAGCAAAGTGGTGGAGTTAATCTCTGTGCTTGATTGGCATGCACTGGTACATTGTTCATTTTAAATGTATCTTCAGAGGGTATTTAATAAAGGATTGAAACAGAGATCTGTTTGGATTTGTGCTATTCTCCAGGAGTGCAACAGAACTTTGGCTGTTTTGAGATTGCTTTTTGTGGGTAGGCACCCCATCTGACTCCACCCTCCTATTCGACTGAGTCCAGCCAGTGAGCTTGAAAAAAGTTGTTGGAGAGTAAAAGGGAAACAGCAACCACATGATTGTTGGAGACTAAATAAAACACAGTAAAAGTGGTTAAAGCTAGCCAGCAAGACTTCTTCTGGCTGCTTTGCAGTTTGTCATTTTATGTCTCTTTCTATAGCTTATCAACTTCTGTAATTTTCAGTCTAGCTGGCATCCACAGTGCTTAGCCTTGCTGAGTTTTTCTCAAGCCAAGTCAGGTTTAGCTGGTCCATGCAATGCTTAGCTTTCCTGAGCTTCACTCAGATCAAGAACCTTGGGGAAGACTTGCCTGGTGTCCTTCTATCCTCATGTGGCCATCTGGTTCTGTAAAAGCAGAGGCCAGAACAAGCACATATAGTGGTTAAATGCTGTTACAGGGTAGGGCTATTGGTATAGTGGCAGTGCCGCAGATGGGTTACATAAGTATAAGTGCCATTCTGTGCTTTTTAAAACACTGGGCTAGATATTCAAAGGAGTTGCGCATTGTGCAACTGAATTGCCCCAGCGCAAACACTGAATTGCACCCCAGAGCCATATTTAAACAGCAGAAATGCACAGTGCAATTCCTATTGCATTGCTGCACAACAATAATGTATGCTGTGCAAGTACAGGGGAGTGTAACCATGAGTATGCGGCGCAATGGCATATTCAGGCGAAACACACAGCCCAACTGTGGAGCAACTCACAGAATGTGCCACACAGAGTTGGGCATAAATGAAGGAGGTTCAACCACACACATAGTGGAGGCTCAATCCAGGAGAGCAATGGCTATGGATGCAGCACCATTCATAATGGAGCAGGTGATGAGGGGGGTGAGGAGGAGGAGGGAGGAAATGCAATATAGCCAAAGAAGGGCCCATTGGTGGTTTTCCCAACACAGACAGTACCGTGCCTGGCTCACATTCAAGGACTACGGGGACCCCGAAATAGTGGGCTGGTACCTTCTGAACAGCACAATTCTGAGGCAGCTATGTGAACTGTGCCATGATGAGCTGCAGGCACCCACCAGAAGAAGTCATGCCATGATGGTGGAGACCAAGGTGACAGAGGTAATGTGCCTGCTCACCACGGGCACCTTCCAGAAAGCAGTGGGTACAACTGCTTGTATCTCACAGTCAGCCATGTCCCACCTCCTCACCCAGGTCCTCAATGCTTTGCTGCAACATGCTTTGGAGTACATAACATTCCCAAGCACAAAGGCAGAGCATACAGCAAACATGCAGGAATTCCAAAGGGTGGCACACATGCCAGGCATGATAGGGGCCATTGACTGCACCCATGTGGCCATGCCTGCACCACCTGGTCCAGAAGGTACAGTATACATCAACAGAAAGGGCTACCACTCAGTCAACTGTCAGGTGGTGTGCAATGCCACTGGACGCATCATCAATGTGTGCACCACACACCCTGGGAATACACACGATGCATTTATATGGCACTAGTCCATCCTGTGCCAGTGTTTTGAGAGTGGGATGATCCCCACGGGTCACTTACTGGATGAGTAGGGCCTGGGAAGAGGTGAAACCAGCAGCTGTGTATCACACCACACAGCAGCAGGTTGGGGAATGAGGACAGTGCTAGGTGAGGGGACAGGACAGGAAAGGAGGATAGCAACAGTGCAGGTGAGCATGGCTAGTGGTGCCCAGGCATGTAGAACACAGATGGCAAGGCATGAATGTTGGCACAGCAGCCGTGCATGGGTGGCACCGGCCAGGGCACACAGGGTGGCAGGTGGTGGCGGTGTGTACTGGAAGGGGGGGTCGGGACAGGTAATGACAGACGTTTAGCCATCACATGTATTCTCCGCACGGGTGACAGTGCATACCCCCTATGACCCTGGCTGCTCACCCCCATCTGGCGAACAAGCAATGGTGCAGATGAGAGATACAAAGAGGCACACATCGCCATACGCAATTTCATAGAGCATGTATTTGGCATACTCAAGTTGCGATTCTGTTGCCTAGATAGATCCGGTGGTGCCCTACAGTACAGCCCTGGAAAAGCCTGTGGCCTATTCCTGGCCTGTTGCATGCTGCACAACATGGCCATTGACCATGGGATAGCTGTCCAGGTAGATGAGGGCGACAGCACCGATGATGAGGATGACCAGCCGGATGGGGGTGTGCTGCTGGCCATGGAGAGGAGGCGTTCCAGGCTGGCATCCTGTGCCAGGAAGCACAGGGACACCATTGTCGAGGAGCACTTTGGGAACCAAAGGTGAATGCCACCCAGGGCAGCTGTGCATGCACAGCACAACACACACACACACACACACACACACACACACACATATGCACACACACAAACGCACACACCTGCATGCAGGGACACAGATTCGCACACCGCCCACACTGGTGGACACACGCTTGCACCCCCACACCCCCATGAGACAACAGAGACAGTTGCAACCACCCATGTGCCATGTGCTGTATACCCATGAGGATGATCATAGGCAGGCACACGAAGCAGTACCACCACAGGGTGCACAGCAGGGCACAGTGCATCAGGTGGGACACACAGAAAGGTGCAGTGAGGAAGAGGAATACACACACAGCAGTACAGCGGGCTGTGGCATGGATCAGAGGGGAAGCGCCAGCACACAGGCAATATCAATACAGTGCTGCACTCATCACGCCCATGCCACATGGTCCAGCAGAACTGCCCGCACACATGCTGGATGTGACCCAGGCCACACGTATGCCACAGCATGCAAACCAGGTTATGACTATACATGCATCCAGCTGGCAACAGCAGCAGGAGACTGGAATGGGCAGCGCACCTGTCAGGACTACCGTACAGAACCACAGTCATGTGGGCGGCCATACCCTGACTGTGTGGCAGCCACAGGCTACTCAACAGCCACAGGTGGAGTCACCAACACATTCATGGGGGTAGAGACCTAAGAACTTGACCAGCTCCTCATGGGTGTGTACAGACTGGCAAACAGACTATTGCCGAGTGTGGCAAGGATCGGCATGGCAATGGGCGGCATCAGCCTCAATGGGGTCACCACACTCCGAGTCTGTGGTGTAGATATAGTGCTACATGGAGTCCTGCACACCCTGCTGTGACCATTGGACACCAATGATGCAAATCCCACAGCGATGGTCTCTGCAGTGTGGTCCAGCGATGCAGTCGTGGTCTCCCGCAGTTGCCGGACCTCAGCTATCAGCTGTGCACATCCAATGTCCCCTCTTTCAGTCAGTTAATGTACCTCAACCCACAGCACACATACCTCTGCCCTGAGCATTGCCTGGTTGCCCATGGAATCCCTCAGCAGCAGCCTGGTGTGCTCATCCAGCCTGTCAGCACCGAGCGTATCATGTGCTGCTGTGGACAGGTGAGAGGGGAGGCCGCATGCTGTACAACATCCCTCAACTGTGAATTCCACAAAGAGGTCCGCGCATGTAGTGGGGACTGATTGTGGGCACTGACGGTGGCCCCTGGGGATTGCTGCACAGTGTCCTCCACATGCCGTTGCAGCACGGCAGCAGCCTTCTGGGTCTGCCCAGCAGCACCAGTGAAAACACCTGCACCAGCAGCAGTGCCACATGCCACTGAGTAAGCCTGGGGGGGCCTGCATGTTCGCTGGGCCACTAGAGCTGTCTGCTACTGCCTGTGTCAGTACCTGTCCACCAGGTGGTGTGTCGATACCAGTGCTACCCATGATCAAGGTGACATCATCATCACTGTCATATGCATCATCAGCCTGTGTTGCTGGCACAAGTAGGTGGTCCAGGAGGAGGAGATTGGCCAGTGGATCATCATCCTCCAGTCCTAGGAATTCCACCAGTCCCAAACCTGTTTGGCGCACCCTGTCCATGGCCACAATGCCAGTAGATGTTGATGGCACTGCATCATCTTGTGCCACGTTGACAGACTCAACCTGCACAGCACCCCTGAGGTATGATGGAGCTGGAAGAGAGAATGGGTGGTGTTAACGGTGTTGTGGTAGCAACGCATGTAGTCTGGTGTACTGTGCAATGTCAGCATGTGTGCCACAGGTGTGCCAGGCCACACCTGCGTCTGGTGTGGTGGCACTGCACAACATGCCTGCCAAGACATATGCGTGTCACAGGACTTGTGGCTACAAGTATGTAGACACACAGTGGTGTGATACACATGCAAACGTATGGCAGGCATGGCCCCCCCCACACAGCCTGCCCCCCCAACACCACACATGTTCATGTCCTGTGCAGTGTGCCATGCCGATGCCTGTGCCACTGCAGTGCCCACACAGCCGACCGGTGTGCCATGTGACCCTGCAAGTCCCTACCATCACATGCCCCATTCTGCTGCCACATAGCACACAGGGACCATGGTTGTGCACTGTGTGGCCATGCAGGCCATGCACCTCAGCATGGTGCATTGGGTACAGAGTAGCCGCATCCCTGCAGTGTACCAGGCACACTGGTGGCATGCACACGCTGCCCCCCACCCCTCCTCCTGCTGTCGTACTCACAGTGCTGTGGTAAGCTGCCTCCTGTCTGGAAACCTCCCCCCGGCACATCCTCAATGGCTGCCCAGCTGATGGTGGCTGCCACAAGCTCCTCCTCCGCTGACAAGATGGGTGCTGTGGATGGTCTGCCACCTGTCCTATTGCTTGATGCACTGATAGCATCTGTCTTCTGCTTGATAAGCCTCCTGTCCATGTCCATCTTTTTCTTGCAGTCCTGTGCACTGCAGTTGTGGCAGACATGGACGTTGGCGGATGTCGCCGCCTCATCCCACCCATTGGCCCGGTCCTGAGCATTCCCTGTGACCCCACTCAGGAGGTTCTCCCTCTCCAGGTGGGTCTCGAACAGGGCCTTCTTCTCATCTTTGCTGAAGTTTGGCTTCCACTTCCTGGCAGGCAGCTGCTCCTTAGCACCCTCCGATTCTGACCTTCTGTGACCTGAGAACAGTAATGGTGCACCGACGATCAGCATAGTAGCATTCCGTGTAACAGTGTAGCATTGGATTGCAGCAGTGCAATAACAGTGACATTTCACAATGTGAACCCGCTTACCTTAAAGGCTGCAATATCTGTCAGTGACCAGTGCTGTTTGGTGTAATTTTTAAGGCTCAACTCATGTAAATGAGCTGGGGAGCAACCAGTAACGAGATGATAATATGAGTACTTGCACCTGGCATTGGCTCATGTGGCTATTTGCATAAACCGGCTGAATATTGCAGAATTGCTCCATGTGCAATGGACAGTGTCATGTGCCATATGAATGCACCGGAGCAATTCACAGGCACACTTCTAGTGCATGTGTGCAATACCGCAATTGCCATGCATGCACGCAGCTGTGCACTGTTCGTTTCCGTGGATCATGCAGCCAAATGCACTGTGCTTGCAAATCCTATTGCACATGCATCTGTGTGTGCATTCTGCACATGCAGCAGGGATGCACAATCCAGTCCTATCGTGCACCTGGCCCTGCTGCGTCATGCCATTGTCTGTGCTTGTGCGGTCACCGTGCCATTGGCGTGCGGCAATGCATGCTCTTCACAAGATGGTGTGTATGCACACCTGCATGTATGTGGGTCGCGGACTTAACCCCAGTCTCCTGCCTGCATTTTCAGTGTTGCGCATGTGCGGTACTGTGCAATAGGCCACAATTGTGCATGTCTATCATGCAAATACATTCTGCAAAACGCTGTGCTGTGTGTTCCTGGCATGCAACAGACCCAGCAGTGCTACGTGGGTAACTTTTATTCATTTTATTTTTATTTATTTATTGAATTCTTGGAATACAACCTTTGAGCTACAAGCTCATTTACAAAGGTTCCACATCAGGAAAATAAGGCGAATGTACAATAGTAACCATAGAGTTGTAAAGAATTAAACATTTAACAATCGTAAAAAGAATATAAAGAATTTGGGATAGGGATAGAGCCTTAGTAGACAGGCAAAGATAGAACAGCAGGAGCCATTGCCTGGGAGAGTGGGGGGGGGAAGAGGAGGGTGGTAGAATTTAAGGGAGAGGGTGGAGAAAGAGGGGGTAGTCGTCTTGCAGTAACCACAGGTTAGGGGTCACCATGTCTGAGAGGGGTTGGGGGAGGGGGAGGACAGGGGTTACGAGCGTGGTGGGGGAATGGAGCCCAGGGGAAAGGAGGTAAGATCAGTGATGGGCAGGGGTCAGATGGCTAGGGGTTGGAGGAAAGAGGGAGGGAGAGGGAAGTAGCGAATTAGGTGCTCACAAAGTGTGAATTGGTGGGGTAGTCTGGGTTTTAAGCAGAAGGGTTGGTCAGGTAGGACAGGTGCATTTCCCTCGTGAGAAATGGTGGGACCTAAGTGCAGATTTGAATGAGTCAATTTTGCTAATTGTGGCTAGTTCTTTTGGGAGTGAGGAGACCCATAGCAGGACCCGGTATTCGAAGGAATGCTGACCTTGGGTGGTGCGACAATATGGGATCTTAATAGAGATCTTATTGGAAGTCCTTGTAGTCCTGGTTGGAGCAACCTGGTGTATGAGGGAACTGGGTCCTGGAGGCAGTAGGCCCAGGCACCACATTGCACAGTGCAGATGGTCTACTGCCCGGTGAGCTTGGCATGTGCTGGGGGACTCGGGTGATGGGCCATGAACTGGACTGAGGTAGAAATGGCGAACCTGATCACAGTAATCACCCCATTGGAGGACCAATTGTTTGGGCAGGAGACTTGCAGGAGGCACAGTCCCAGGTGTGGGCCCATGTGGCTCAGGGCCTGAAGAGGTGCACATGTGTGCCCAGGACAGGGGAACAGTGCCACCACCATAATGGGGACCTGTGGTGCCATGATCCAGATCTGCTGCAGAGACTGCAGGACCATGCTCATCATGGTTTGGTCTCTCAACCAGGTATGTGTGTCCATGCATTGTGCATGCTGCCTCTGTCCGGACATTGGGCATGAGGGTGTGCAGTTGATGTGTGTGCACCTGCACACAGGTGATGAAGTTCAGCCCTGTTAGCATGTGTGAGTGCTGTGGTGTGGTGGTACTGTGCTTTGTGTGACACTGTGTTGCACCGTGCCAGTGACCTCAATGGTGTGCCCATCACATGGGCCAGGATCACTGCATGGTGTGCTGTGTCATGGTGTACCATGACCAGCCTGCATGGGCAGGGGGATGGGCATCTGTCGATGACATGACTCTCATGGTCCTTTCTGTATGTAGTTCCTTATCAGGGCCAGAGGCGTGCAGGCAGGCCAGGGCCGAGGCCAATAGGATGGGACTGCAACCTGTAGATGGTGCTGTGGCTGGGCCAGCGGGACAGTTGGCAGGTGAGTGTGTGCAGTATGCTTTTCACATCAGTTGTCGAGGATGGTTTTGGTGGGGGGGAGCCAGTACACATTGTAGGGCAATGCCACCATGCAGTGCTGTGGCATGTGCTGGCTCACTGTCACTGTTGCCTGTGTTGGTTGGCAGATTGTGGTGGTCCCTTCATGTGTGCCACATCTGTGTGGTGGTATCCTGTTGCTGTCACTGGTGGTGACTGTGTTTGGCCCATGGTGCACACACGCTGCTGCTGTCTGGCTCTTGTGTTGCCCATGGGGGCATTGGTCCCCCACTGTGGAGTGCCTATGCACAGGTAAGTGACAGTGCATGGCACTCTATGGCATGCCACAATGTCCTGGGCTGCTCTGGGTGTCTGCTGTGCACATGCCATTGGCAGCATCATCCATGGGAGAGCACCACTGTAGTCCCCTGTACACACAGCCCTGGGTGGGGGGTGGTGGCCATTTGCTGTGTGGTACCTGTCACTTAGTGGCTGTTCTGTGTTTCCTTTGCATAGGTCATCCAGGGCCAGGGAATGGACATCGGGGTGTCAGCATCCTGGGAGGTGGCATGCTGCATCTCGGGTGACTCACATTGCATATCATCTCCCAGATGGCACTTCACATCCGCCTGACCAGGAGGCATCTGGTAGCAACACGGGAGTTGGTAGTGGAGGTGCACCGGATGAGAGAGGACATCTGCCGGCTGCGGAGATTATGATGTGACACTTCCCTTTGTTAACCCAGGTTTCCCTCCCTTGCACCCCATCCAACTCGAACATTTGTGTTGTTTCCCCCTTGCACACCATTCACACTTCCATCCCCGTACCGTTCTGTACCCCACTGGACTCAGCACTGCTTTCTGACCATTACCCTTTCCTGTTTTCACCATGTTGGCTGTTCTGTACCTTGTTGTGCTGATTTATATTTTCTTTTGTATTAAACTGTTTACTACCATTTGCTCATGTGTTTCTGTGTCGCCTTCGCATGCTTGGTGCTGCCCTGTGCTGGTGTTGTACATTGCTGTGGTCTGGCAGGTACCTGTCTTGGCCAGTGGTGTCCCTGCAGTGTAGGTCTGGTCTGTCACATCTCTGTGTGTCACTGTTACATTGGTGTGGTCTGTGACCCTCCTCTGTGCATGCCACAGTGCTGTGTGCCAGTGTCTACATGTGTATCATGGTACACCACCAGCTGTGTTGCCCTTCCTCATGCTGCAGTGCTTTGCAGTGCAGTATCCTGTGTCCATGTATGTCTGTGTGGCATGTGCAGCATACTGTCCTGTGGCAGTGTGGCTGTGGCACACTGTGCATGCTTGGTGCTTTCACACAGTGGCTACGGTGGCTAGATATCCTGTGTTGGCTGTTGGGACTGTAGTCCTGGGGTGCTCAGTCCCTGTGGCCATCTGTTCCATGGCCATTCCATGCTCTGTCACATTGGTTACCAGGGTCTGTGTGGGGCTCTGTGCATTGTCCATGGCCATTGGGCTCTGTGCCTGTTCTGTGCCTCCTGCCCAATATCCCTTAGTGGTTCTCCCCTGCATCCACGTCCATGCTCCTGTGCCTTTGCGCAGCCCTGCCTGTGTTCCCTTGCACATGGTGCACCTTGCTCCACCCACTATATTCAGCATGAACTCTTACTCCTGTGCAGTTCAGATTGCTCTGGAGCATGTCTATTTGTACAATGGCACATTTTGCTATATTCAGTGTGGTTTGCGAAGGGGCATTTCTCTGGTGCATCTGCTGAATATTGCTTTTGTTTCCTGTGGCGAAACTGGATTGTGCTGCTCATCCCATTGCACAGGTCAGGGTGCACTTTTGATGGTGCACCCCTTTTTTTTGACACCTCGATGACAGAACAGGGAAAAAGACCATTACGGTGACATTCATGGTAATGGTCCTTTTTCTGTGTTTTGCCTTCCCCCAGTGTGCAGCCCCCTCCCTGGACCAACCCGACCTGGGTTGGAATCCTAGAATCTGGGGGCTGCGGGACAGAAACCCCCACATGGGGGGTGTGGGGGCACAGACTCCCACAGAAAACATGCATAGAACAGGTGGCACAATACCTGTGTTGGTACTGTGCCGTCGCTGTGGGGGAGGTCGGCATTGACAAAACTTGGTGCTTCCCACTTTTGAATATCTAGCCCTTTAGATACAAACAACATTGCAAAAAAGGGGAAGATGCAATTGTACAGCCATGAAAAGGGTTATAAAATGCCCATACAGTAGCCGGTGCCCTGTTGGATGAAGTAGACATGCATTTGACAAGAAGATTTTGTTCTATAAAAGCAGTAACATTAAAATTCTGCCAAAATACATGATCCATTACAATGTTAAAGAGTTCTGAAAGGTTACCACTGAGTCTGCTCATTCTCTGAGATTAAAAGGAAAACTCCTTTATTCCTGGGAAAGTTAACTATGATTTGGAGTAAGGAAGGGTGTAGGTTGCATGCAGACTTAAACTTCTAGACTGTAGGTTCAAAGCTGTGTGCCTTCTTATAGAAGCATAGCAAACTGGATAACAAACAAGAATGCTACAATAACCGATATGATCCAAAACCACTTCTATAAACTACCTAAACCAGGTATAAGGTCAACTAACCAAGATTAGTTAAGCAATTAAAACGGTGCAGAGTCTGCACCAGAAGCCATACAACAAGAGACTAAAAGAGCTTAATACGTATTCCCTCGAGGAAAGGAGGGAAAGGGGACATGATAGAAACTTTAAAGTACTTCAAGGGAATCAGCAAAGTGCAAGAGGATAGCATCTTTCAGAAAAAGAGATGTGCAAGAACAAGGGGGCACAATTCAAAGATAGAGGGGGGTGATTCAGGGGCAACATGAGGAAGTATTTTTTCACAGAAAGGGTGGTGGACACATGGAATAGCCTTCCTAAGGAGGTTGTGGAATCACAAACAGTGGGGGGAATTTAAGAATGAATGGGGCAATTCTAGTGGGAGGTAGGAGGAAGTAGGCTGTTGTTAAAACTAGGATCTGCAGCTTATCCAATAGGTAGTAAAATGGGCAGACTGGGTGGGCCAAGCAGTCCTTATCTACTGTCAAAGTCTTTGTTTCTATGTTTCTATGATTGTACTTTTGAGATGTCATTCCATCAGTTTTCAGGGTTAAAAAGGAGGATTTGGTTCATATGACGTTACTGAAGTCTAGCAAATCCTTAATCAAGTTCTGTTCATGTAAGTTTGAGTTCTAGAATTTCTTTGAAAAGCATGTAATCATTACATCCATATTGAACCTCAGTGAAAATGATGGGTGAAATGACTGGAGAATTGGAATATACCATTAATGGGGCTGGAAAAAAATCTAAATTACAGATTGTGTAATGTGTTTAAAATGTAAAAAAAAGATTGGTTTTGGGGACGCTAGGGTTAAATTGCATTAAGGGGCGAGAATAGCCAAAGAACCATTCACACTGCAAAAGACTATATTAAAATGGCAGTTATTTCTTTTCTTAATAACAAGAGAACAACTTTTTGATATTTTACACAACTGATAAGGCCTTCCAGAGCATATAGTGATTCTATTGTGCCACATGGCACATTGGTCCCAAGGGAGACCTTTTCAAATGAAACCATAAGTAACAAAGTGATAAAGAACTTTTAATTTTGCAAAAATGACATAGTCAGGTGAATAAAACCCTATATTATGGACCAAAAAGTCTGCATCAGACTGTGTTGCATGGATAATTGGTATTAAAATCACAAATTCTAATTGTTGGTGCCCAGCTGCAGATGTGGAGTGATTTGGGTAAGTTGTGGCTGCATAGGCCAGGGCATCAATCTCATTATCTGACAAGGAACCACTACAATAAGTACATAATAAGGCCGCAAGAAAGTGGGGTCCAAGAAGCTCAGTTGATATCAACCCATTTCGTAGACCTGAAATGGATCCTCCATAAAGGAATGAATAGTTGATTGTATAATACTTTAATGTTGTGCTTCTAAAATATTGCTCGGTCTGATATTAAATGAGAGTTCAATCTCTAATGCTGACTTCTTAATATTTTTGTCTGCCTTGTAGCTTGTAAAAGGGAAGTGGAGCTTTTAATTAAATTGTGTATTGCTTTTCCCTGCTGACACAAAAATAGAAGTCATATACTCTTAATGCTGCCTCTATTAACCTCCAAAATTGTCTGCATTGTTGCCTTGACTCTGCCCTACAATTAGACTCAATTGATAAGCAATTCAGGGTACTGTAGCACTACCGGTTTCTCTCAGCTGCTTGACCTTACAATCCATAAGTACTTTTCTGATTCTATTGTCCACCCCAATTATCTTGAATACATTCTTTCACTAAAAGGGTAACATTAATGAAAGATAAATCATTATGAATGTACAATGGATGTGGTTTACAAGCACAAATAATTTTCCTGTCATCACTTGACAGTGTATCCCCGGTTAAAAGATAAGTTCTTATAGGGGGTTAATATTCACTGACATAGTTCTAGGGGGCTTGGAATGGTTTTATTAATGCCCTTCCGGGTGTAAACAAGATTATACTGAATAGCACTTACAGTGCCTAATTTCATAGTCTGCTGTATAGGCCTAAAATAGCTACGGGTATATGGGCCCTTTATTATATTAGAAGTTATGATACCTAGATTTTCAGAATGAAGGGGTGAATGGAAGTTTTTGTAGGAATGTTTTGCATGATTTGGGAAGTTGTACAAAGGGCCAGAACAGGCTAGGTCAAAATGAATAGTACTGAATGCATTTCAGTTTATTTGGAATGCTGGTTCTAGCAGATATCCTGTGATGTATATTTCCATAGTTCCCCAACAGCACATTGATAAGTACCTTATGCTAATAATTGAGAACAGCCAAAGATATCAAAGCATGAATGCTTCTTGTAGGAATCATCACAGTTGGATATTAGACGGTAAAATAAAAATGTGGTATACTTTGGGAATATATAAATAGAAGGTTATCCATGTTCTCTCTTATGGAGTACATTAATGTGCATTTTGTTTGATCTGAAGTTCCTAACCCAGTACTATAGCTAGAGTCACACACCATTTGCTTATATTACTTCTCAGGGTGTACCTCTACTTTAACAGGTATTTCTAATGTTTGTCCAGTGTACAGTAGTATGATGGATAAGGTAACTGATCATAAACTACCCCTGTACCATTGTGACACAGAATATCTAAAAGGAGAGCTGACATGTAAGATGTTCTGATGCCAAAATGTGATCTAAATGTCAAGTAAAATTGGTGATATTGTATGGACAGTCATGATTATGGGTGATCATACCTATGGGATCTGCCCCATTTTTCAGTGTAAGATAAATATAGGGAAACCTTAACCACACAAAGTATAACAGTTATCAACCAAAGTACAGACCCAAACATAAAAAAAGATAAAGACTTTTAGCATTTTGGGACTGGTTTCAGTTCTGCAAAAGAAACAACTTTATTCAGCCCTTTATTTTTTATTTATTTATTTTGAAATCTTGGATAGCACCAGTAAGAAGAGGCTCATTAATTGGTTCCATATCATTTAACAAGTACAGAGTGATACATAAACATTCAAATACAGAGTGGTTTGGTAACAAATATACAAATATGTTACGGTACAACAATACAGATAAAGTTCATGGTTACACTATACTGAGGCATTGTACAATGTATGCCCACGTCAAGGAGAGATAAATATCAGTAAAGTAGACAAAGAGAGGAGAAGGGAGGAGAAGATGGAGAGGTAATAGTAAGAGGAAGGTGTGGGTGGGGGTAGGAGGTGGAGGGGTAGGGAAGAGAGGTGAGGGGGCATGGCAGCGCCATAGGAGAGGATGGTGGGTCAGTGAAGTGCAAGGTCGGGGCTACCCAGTGGAACAGTGACAGGGTTAAGAAGTGCTAGAGGTTAAGTACAGACTACTGAAATGGGATTACTGACTTGAGGTGGGATTTAGTGGGGCAGGTACAGGTACCCATGGTGAGAAGGTGTTGGTGCAGTTTGTGTTTAAAAGAGCCAATCATTGCTGCATCACAGATGTCCTGAGGTAGCACATTTGTCCAGAGGGGGGCCCGTTATGAGAAACCCCACTGAGCCAAGGAAGTGTGGCTCCTTGGCACATAGAATACTTGAGAGGCAGCACTTCTGGTTTGCTTTGTGCTCCCGGAAGGGGTCAGTAGATTCTGTACTCCTGGTGGTAGAAGGTTTAAAGAGGCTTTTTTGGTGAGGAGGCAAGTTTGGTACCTGATTCTTCCACTGAGCTGTAGCCAGCCAGCCATGGTATAGAGATCACAGGTGTGCTTGAGTCTAGCAGCACCTGTGAGGAGATGGCATGCTTTATTCTTTACATAATATTACTGCTGTCTTGGGATTTAAAATCTTCTAGCTAGGTAAGTAAGTAAGTAAAAGAATAATTTTAGTTTTAGAGCGCCCCATCTCGGAGGCACTGGGCACTGTAAACGTAAGGCAGGCATATGTAGATAAATAAACATAAAAAGTAAACAAATAATAAATTACAAGCAACATGAAATTTAAAAGAATAAAATATAGAATAAAAATACTGCAGCAGTTTAGCAGCTAGGTGTCAATGGGTGGTATCATGGTTGAAAAGACTTTATCCTCCTAAAGTGGGTCTTCCATACCACAACATCTGCTACTTTTGGAATCCATTTAGGGGAGTGTGTGTCCTGATGATGCAGTTATGAAGTCCAATCTTGTGTGCAGCTTCAATGTCTCTAAGAAGGGAATCAATTATGAAGGAATAGAAAAAAAAGCAGAAGCTAGTGACAAAGGTGTGTTCATCTATTGGCCGTAAAATAGTTGAAATGGTTAAAACTGGTTGCTAATACACTTGATTTTAAATCTCCATCAAAACCCAAGGTATTAAATCTGTACATTTCATTCCTCTGGACTGCAGTGCCTTCGTCAAGGCTATTTTAATGGATTGGTTTAGTCTTTCCACCTTCCCTGAACTTTCTGGGTTGTATGGAACATGCAACAAGTGTTTTGCCCCTAAGGCTTTTTAAATACCTTTGTCTATTCCATTTGTAAAATGTCTGCCTCTGTTTCAATAATGTGGAGTGCCCTGTTATCTGGGATAAAGGTTTTTAAGCAGTGGTTGATGGTGGTGGCAGTATTATCATAAGAGGGGAAAATGAAAGGGTGTCCAGAAAATTGATCTACCACAATTAAAGCATGTCTAACTCCTCGCTTGGATGTTGGTAATAGTCCCATAAAGTTCTCATATACTCTGTCCCAAATTCCAGAGGCAGGAACATGTACTATACAGTAGCTGGGTATCTCCCCTCTTTATCCTACTAGGATTGGTGTGTATACAAGGAATTCAATTATGTTTATAAGTTCATGGCCGAGATATTCAGAGCACTTGCGCGAGCGCAAGTCTGAAGATGTGTCACTGAGACATATTCAAAGGGAGCCATGGCACAGCACAAGTCCCATTGTGCCAATGAGCAACCATAATGTATGCAGCACAAGTGCAGGGGGCATTTCCATGAATAAATGGTGCACTGGCATATTCAACCATAGAGCATGGCACAAGTCTGGAGCAAACCCCAAGTTGTGCCAGGCAGACTTGAGCCAATAAATATAGGCTCAAACACACAGACAGCAGATGTGCAACAGTGTGCACAGAGAGCGGGGGAGTGAGAGAGTGTGTGCATGAGAGAGAGAGGGAGAGAGAGAGAGACACACACAGACTGACAGACAGACTGACAGAGTGTGAGAGGCACCCAGGGAGACACCCAGTGACTGAGTGATGGACAGTGGCCCATTCATAATAGATGTGGTAATGAGGGGTGTGAGGAGGCAGGAGGAACAGCAGTGTGGCCAACGAAGGGCCTGGCAGTGGTATGCCCGACACAGGTGATACCACACCAGGATCATGTATGAGAACTTCAGTGACACAGAGATAGTGGGCTGGTACCACCTGAACAGGGTAGTTCTGAGGCAGCTCTGTGAGATGATCAGTGATGAGATGCAGGTACACACCAGACATAGTCATACCATGGCAGTGGAGACTAAGGTGACCGTTGTGATGTGCCTGCTCACCACAGGCACCTTCCAAAGACCAACAGGTGATACCACAGGCATCACCCAGTCAGCCACATCCTGTCTCCTCACCCAGTTCCTCAATGCTCTGCTACCACATGCTTTGGAGTATACACATTTCCCCAGCACAAAGGCAGAGCATACAGCAAACATGCAGCAAGTTCCACCAGGTGGCATGCATGCCAGGCATGATTGGGGCAATAGACTGCACCCACATTGGCATCTGCATACCACCTGACCAGAGGGACCAGTGTACATAAATGGAAAGGAATACCCATCCATCAACTGCCAGGTGGTGTGCAATGCCATGGGGTGCATCATCAATGTCTGTGCCACGCACCTCAGGAATGCACATGATGCCTTCATATGGCACAGTTCTGTGCTGTGCCATAGGTTTGAGTGGGGAGACATCCCCACAGGCCACCTAGTGGGTGAGTAGGACATGTACCAGGGTGGCCGAGAGCCACAGCCCTGGGGGTGGGGAAGGGAGGTTGGGGCTGGTGCTGTCGTGTGTGTGGTGGCTGAGAGGGAGTGGGTGGCAACACAGCACAGCACAGGGAAAACCATGTCATCTTCCACAAAGGCAACAGTACATATCCCCTAAGGCCATGGCTGCTCACCCTCTACCGGACACCATCGTCCCCCACGGAGGAAAGATACAATGAGGCACATGCCAACACGTGCAATATCATAGAGTGTGTCTTTGGCATGCTAAAGATGTGATTCCATTGCCTAGACTGGTCAGGCGGTGCATTACAATACAGCCCATTGAAAGCCTGTGGCATATTCCTGGACTGCTGCATCCTGTGCAGCATGGCCTTTGACCATGGAATAGTAGTCGTGGCTGATGAGGGAGACAGTAGCAGGGACAATGGTGGTGAAGGGCCGGAGGGTGGTGGGCAGCACCCCTTGGCAGGAGGGACCCTCAAATGGAGCAGGAGGCATGGCGGCACTGTGACACCATCACAAGGGAACATTACGGACAATGCAGGTGAGTGCACTGACACATAGGCAAGGCCCACAGCCCAGCACACAACACAGTGGCAGGGATGTGCACAGCGGTATGCATGCAGGGATTGGGGAGCACAACACACATGGCAGATCCACTGGCACACAGGCTCACACCTGCAGACACATGCAACAATAGCATATTCTCATACACACACACACACACACACACACACACAGAGCTACCCACACACATGGTGAGGGACATGGCATGGATCAGAAGTATGACACCGGTGCTGAGCTGCCCTCATCACATCCATGCCACATGTCCCAGCTGCATGGTCCACACACACACAGGGGGCATGCAGTACAACACATATGTGCACCACCACATGCATGCCATACCACCACCACCCCACCATCCATGTGTGTGTGTGTGGCAACAGCAGTGGATGGCAGGTCAGGGCAGCAGACACGTCACTCTAACTGCGCAGTCCCATGACCGCCATGGCCACATGGGTGGCTGCGCTGGGGCTGACTGACAGACACATGCTGTGTATCAGCCACAGAAGGCGTGTCAGACACTCCCCCAGGGGTTGATGTGTGGGACCGTGACCAAGTCCATGCAGGGGTGTTGAGACAGCCAAAAAGGCCTTCCCCTGGGGTGTCTGGGATGCTGACATCAGATCCCGGTGTGCACTGTGCTGATGTCACCAGATGATGTGACCATGGGGTGGAAAGTGAACTGCATGGGGTCCTCTGCGCATGGCCGAGCCCAGTGGCTGCCACCGATGCCAGCCCAGCTGCAATAGTACCAGCCATGTGGTCCATTGATGCCACAATGGCACTGGTCATGCGGTCCATTGCTGCAGTCGTGGCCTCCTGCATCTGGGTGAGCCTGTCCACAAGCCTCGCATCACCACTGTCCTGCTGCTCGGTCATCTGGAGCATCTCTGCATGCAGTGCACTCACCTCAGCGGCAAGCAACGCCTGGTGTTCCATGGATGCCCACAGTAACTGGGTGTGCTCCATCAACCTCTCGACATCCTGGGCCTCCTGGCCTGCCCTTCGAGCTGGGGTGGGTGCCCCGGCATGCTGCTGCACAGCCTCTTGCTCAGGTGGATGCTGCACAGTGGACCATAGAGGGGGCACAGTGCTGTCCGGCGAACCGGCGGTGGACACCATGGCACACTGCCCAACATCACCTGCATTCTGCTGCCACTGCCCAACTGTCTGCTGGGCAGTGCCCTGTTCCTCCATTGCAATGACAGCATCACCTCCACCCACACTGGACACAGTTGTGGCGCCATACACAGCTGCACCGGTGGGGATGGGGGGCAGCTGTGGAGCTGTGGGCACGGCGATGGGACTTGCCAGTGCCTGTGTAGCGGGAAGGGACATATCACGCACCACCACCCCATGCTGTCCAGTATCACAGTAACGTCATCATCAGTGTCGGACAGCACCCCAAGCTGGGTCTCTGCACACAGCACCTCCAGGCTGTCATCATGCAGGAACTCAGCCAGGGGGTCATGCGACCCCATGTCAAGCAGGGCTGCATGCCCAACAATGCCAAGACATGGCCTGTCCTGGCTCTGGATGTCCGTCGATGTTAAGGGTCAGGCATCCGTGTCCACGGCAGCCTCCGCCTGGTCCTCCACATGGAGGTGCACTGGTGCTGCAAAACAAGAACAGAGGGTTAGTGGAGCAGCATACCACATGGCACCCACCCATGCTACCGTTGCCACACGCCACCTTGCAGCAATGTGTGTCTGCGTCCACACACACTTGTGGCAGTGGGCAAGGCCTCAGACACACCTGCACATCACGCCCACACCAGGCACACCTGGTGGCTGGTCAAACTCACCATGTAGAGGGGCTTCCACCCATCTGGAACCCACCACCAGGCACACCCTCCACTGCTGTGTGGCTGATGGTGAATGCCACAAGCTCTTCTGTGGCTGTCAACGGTGGCACGGTTGCAGGCCCGCCACTGGTCACCCAGCTGGATGCCTGTATGGACACAACCTTATCCTTGATCCACCTCCTGTCCATACCAACCTTCGTCTTACACTCCTGCAGGGTGCAATGGTGGCATCTGTGGGTGTTGACGTATCGGGTCACCTCCTCCCAGCCCATCGCCCACTGCTACATCATGCCCATGGCACCGCTTAGAAGGTCCTCCTGGTCCATCTAGGCCTCAAAGAGGGCATTGCTCTCAGTGGCTGTAAAGTTGGGCCTGCGCTTATGTGCAGGCCCCTGACTCTCCTCTCCTTCATTTCCCGACATTCTACCACCTGTGGACATGAACAGCAGAGTGGGTCAGTGCCAGCACGTTGCAATGCAGCACTCTGTTGCAGTGTTTGATTAGGCTGCTGTTCATTCATGTTGCCAGTCAATTACATGAATGGTTGCAATACTGGTCTGTGGCCTGTCCTGTTCCTTAGCACTTTTAAGGTGCAAGGCATGCCAATTAGCCTGTGCACAATTTTAATGATATGCTAATGCTCCCCAGTGCACTATGCATTGGCTAATGAGGTGATTTGCATGCGGCATCACAATATCATGTAATTATGCCATGCGCAATGGGGCTGTGCCAGAGCATCTCCATGGTGCAATATCTGTACATGCACAGTGTGCATGTGTGCAGCAATGACCACATTGCTCTTGCACATCATGCGCAGCATGTGCGATGCAATGGCATGGCATATGCACCGCTGGTATGCCATTGTTACGCATGTGGTCACTGCCTCTATTGTGCACCTGCGCACTGTGCATGGGGGTGATGACCTCTGACCCATGGGTTGTGTAGTGACCCCATGCCCCAGCTAGGCCCCGGTGTGCTGCTCATGCCTATGACTGCACTATGGCCCTGCACTGCTCAGTGTCTGTGCATCCACATGCGGTGCAATTGCAGCCTTGTGTAGCCTATCATTTAACCTGCAAATGTGGCAGACACATGTGCTGTTCCACAGCGATTTTCCTATTGAAGTCGGCTCCTGACTATGGTGCAGGGAAAGAGCAGGAGGGCAGGCAACTGGATGGAGGTTGAGCTCATCAACCTGGTGGCAGTGGTTCAGCGTTATGAGGGGCAGCTGTATGGCCAGGTGCCACTCCAGCAGGCCAGGGGGGAGGTGTGACACTGTGTTGCAGAGGCCCTGGAGTGGAGGACTGGTGTTGGATGCATGGCAGAGCAGTGCAGGCACCAGTATGGGGCCTGCGGTGGAGGGCACCAGACTGCCTGCGGCGTATGCAGGCCTGCATCCTGTGAGGTTCCATGCCACAGCCAGGTAGGTGTGCTCATCTGGCTGTTATGTCCAGGCTTAGTACTGTGGTGTTGGCATGGCTGCACAGCATGGCCCGCAGCAAGGTACTTTGTCAGCCTGGGGTACCGCACATCAGGCTTGGCTGATACACAGGTAGCAGCCGCGCCGGCATGTGGGCCTTAGAACTGACAGGGACACATCCAGTGCACAGCAGGCTGTGTGGTAGTGGGGGGCTCCACATGCATGACTGTGAACTAATGCCCATCTCTCTTCATTCCCTCCACAGGGCCGAAGGACCATAGATGGGCCAGGGCAGTGGCGGAAGCGGCCAGGGTGGAGCAGTCTAGTTGGCAGCAGGTGGCACCAGCTGCACAGCAAGGGGCAGGTAAGCATTGTCATATTCCTTCTCAGTATAACAGTGGGATAGTGGCGGGGATAGGGCACAGCCTTGACCACCTCTGCCATGCACCTAGACAGCTGTGTGTGTGTCACACAGTCCATTGTGCATGCCACTCCGTGCCATGTCTTGGCCACTGTGTACCAGCTGTTGGTGGGGTGAGCATGCACATGGCTTCCACCATTTGTGCTACAGTGCTGCTGTTGCTGTGTGCATTTTGTCCCTCACATTGCGCTCCTGTGGCCGCTGCACTACATCGCCCACTTCTGTGCACCACCGTGGTGTGCCTTGTGGATGACTGGCATTGCCCTGCATGCGACGGTCCTTTCCAGTCTCTCCAGGGGTGTGTGCCCCTGCTGTCCAATGTGCACTGTGGGTGGGTAGGGATCCTTGGGGCATTGCACTGATTGCCTGTCTTGTCCCATCCCCTAGGTGTCAGCTCTGTGGCAATGAGGAATTGCCCAAGAGTGCAGGTGAGGACCCAAAGGCAGATCCTGGCTGTGCTCTGGAGAATACTCTGCATGGTACAGTCCATCCAGTGTGTCACCATGGCCATGAGGAGGGAACAGTGGCACTGAAGGCCTGCCAGAAATGGACAACATTAACTTGTCCCTGTATATAGCCCCCTTTTCCTTGCTATCCCTGTTCTCCTGCAGTTCTCCAGCATCTTGTACAGCCCCTATTTCCAGATCTCATCCTACTTTTTACCTCCCTGTCCCTGCCCCTGTTACTGTGTTTCTCTGCTGTTTTCATGTTATAAGGCATTTATTTTCCTACATGCCTGTGTCTGTGTCTGCTTTGCAGGTGGCGTTTACAGCCATGCTGCAGTGGTCAGGTGTTGGTCCATGGTGTTGGTGCGGGGTGGAGTGTGGGTTGACTGTGGTTCCCTGCTGTTTCCAGTGATGTTTCATGTTGTGGTGGGGTCTGTCTCCTGGGTGTGGTGGGTGTGTTGTATGTTTTCAGAGTCACCATGGGGCTGTGGTCAGGGCTGGGCAGGCGGTTTGGGGCATGGGGGTTGTGCACTGGCCTGGTTGCCATGCTGGACTCATCGGCCCACTGGGGTGTGGCCATCTGCATCCACTGTTGTGCTCCCAGTACCGTGTGTTCTGGCCACCTGCCTGGGTCCTAGCTCATTCACTGCCTGACATTGGTGCTGCCTGTGAGGGTGTGTAGCATGAGGCATGGGTTTGTTTGGGTCCAGGGCCATGGAGGGGACATGGTGTGGCATTGGCCATGGCCAGCTGGCTGGTGGCCTGTGGGGGGGGTATCATTGGCTGGCTCACATTGGCCATTGTTCGCACCTGTCCCCTGATGGCCAGCCCAACATTGTGTTCTGGGGTGCTGTTCTGGTGCATGCCTCTGTCGCATGCCCATGGACCAGCTCTGGTTGGTGTGGTGCACAGTGCCTCTGTTGGTGGCTGTGCTCCATCCAGTGATGCCCATTGTTTCCTCCTGCTCTGTGTTGGTGTGTGCACTGGTGTACCCTGCTGGCTGGTGGGGTCCTGTACCATTGGCACTGTGCTTCCTTTGCTGTGTCCCTGGGCCTCCTGCATTTGCACTGCCCCCTGTGTTTGTGTGCAGGTTTGCTCTGCGCTTCCATGGTTGTGTCAGTGCATCTTTGATTGTGCCATGGCTCATTTTTGCCATATTCAGCCAGCTTGCACTATTGCATTTGCGGTGGTACAACTTCTGAATATGGCACCCAATTTGCCATGGCACATCAGACTTGTGCCAGTCTTTGGAGCATTTCTGAATATTTCAGCCCATGTGTCCTGAGTTTTGGTTGACCACCACCAATCATCCAATAATGCTGAAGTGTTGTTCACATAACCATGTAAGCCTCCTGTGCCTAGATGGGCAGACTAGATGGGCCAAGCGGTCCTTATCTGCCGTCAAAGTCCATGTCTATGTTTAGATGTGCTTGTTTGACTAAGATCCCCCCCATGTTAATAGGAAGTATATTTTTGTATCCATCCTTATGCAGTTATCTCAGAACAAAGGAGTTGTTTCCTTGAGATAAGATCCTGATCCATCTGGAGACATTAATTCAAGCACTGACTGTTGCAGATGATTTTGAAGGTTGTAGGGGTGCTCATACTTTCAATAGGGTTACTGGGGGGTAGGTTGCACCATGCCATCATCCTTGTGTGCATCAAGGAGTGGCTTGCCGATGTGTCAATACAGCATGGCAGGCCACAGAGGTTGTCATCTCTTTATAGCAAGCCTCCTTTGCTAACCTATCTGCATCAGCATATGCCTCAACATGTATACCCCCTACCAGTTATGCCCCCTAATATGGACTACCCTAGAGTGGGAGGAGCAGATTTTTTAAAGCAGCAATGTTTTCCTAATGCTTTTGATGGGCTACAGGTGCATGCCTATGGTCTGTAAAGCCATTATAGTGTATGGTGGAATGCTGTTCCACATGGAAATCCATGCCTGGAACAGCATTGTTGTGCTGTACTCGGTATGTCATGATCTTGTTGTGCTGCACTGAGTACTTCACCGGTGCAGCACAACAAGATCGAACACATTCGCGCATGCACAAATGAGCTGCCAGTGGCGACGCAGAAGTAAGCACGCTGGTACAGATGCCGCAGTAAGCCTTATTTTTTCTTCTAGGCTTGTTTGGGGGATCACGGAGTGCTGATTATGGTTGCCCATACACAATAAAAGATTGTGTATGAGTAATCATACACAAACAAGGCAGTTGAAAGATCTCAAGGTTTCCGTGGTAACAGAACTCTCAAGCTGCGTTCTTGAGGTCTTTGGTTACCACGGAAACCTCTCAATCACAACTGCCTTGTTGTGTGTGCTTGCTCATACACAATCCTCTATGTTAACCCAGTCTACTAAATAATGAGAAAAGGCCTTTTGGCAGTAATTTGAGTCAATAATTACTAGTATCTTAGGTTGACTACCAGATGTAGTAATTGCATTTTCTATGGCACATACCATTGCTTCTTGAGCTGAGGACACTGCAATTGGGAGAGAAATCCAGTCATCCAAGGCTATTTTGCAATTTTGGCATCTCCCTGTCATTATAGCAGTTCCTGCCCTACCATTGCCTTACACTTTTTGGTAGGATCTGTCATAATAAATGAGGAATTGTGATGGGTTGAGGTTCATGTCAGCTATGGCAGGGACCTCCTGCTCAAATAGTGCAGGTAAATGGTTTTCCTGCAGGCTGAATTCTAAATGTAACAAGGAATTATTAAACAGGGTTTCCCACAGATACCATCTTTACCCACAGCTTTCCTAAAATTATCTGTTTTCCTTTGGTTTATGTTGGGAATTGGGACCAGAACTAGTATTGTTCTGACTGGTAACTGTGTTGGAAAACTGTAAGCACTTGGGTAATAGCCACCAGAATCTTTTCATCAACTGTAAAATTACTTTTGGCTGGGATGAATTTCTTCCCTGCAAACCAAAGGACCTCCCTGTCAGTTTACTCAGAACATTACTCACTTCTGTCTGGAATGCCTGAACCCTTTCACTAAAAGGCATGATCCTGCCAACTTTCACTATAAACTATTCAATTTAACTTCAAGTGCCCCTGTTTGGGTGCCAAGTTATCATGGGTTCAAATATTACACAGTATGAGTGCTCTATTTAATAAGTATAGAAGACAGCTGGAGTGTACTGGCAAATTTCAAGTGCTATTTAATACTGTACTATTGTATGTTCTTAACACTAAACTAGATAAGCGTACATACTCACAATTTCATTGTATGTTCTTAGCACTGAACTAGATGAGAGTACATACAATCTCAAATCAGAAAGATTTACCAAAAACTATATGACAAAAGCTATTATTTCCTAACCCAGCAAAAGCTATTGTATATCACAAAGCCACAATTTTCTAGCTCGGCAGTCTCTTGATCCTATAGCCCTGACCACTAATGTAAGTTACAAAGAGAACAAGCAAGCTGACCTAGTAGTTTAACTCATTACTTGCAATAGCTCCGTATGAAGTCCAAACTATCCATTGTTTACCTGACACAAAATAGCCTTCCAGGTAATAATGAGTTAATAGTATTAGCAGTCATATTATAAAAAAGTTATCCCCTAATCCAGTAGTCCTAGTGATACATAGTCTTGACTATTAATTCCAGTTGCATGAGAGGTGATCAATGCATGAACCAAGAACTGATCAAAGTCTTACCTTCTGTGACCCTAAGACCAGCAGCAAGCAGCCATCTTCCCATGCACAGTATCTGCTCCTACAGTCCTCTCAACTATCAAAAGTCTCATATTTTTATATTTTTCATGTAGGAGCTTGCATAAGGAAACAACAACCATATGGTTGTTGGAGAGCAAAAGGGAACAAACAACCACATGGTTGTTGGAAGCTAAATAAAACATATTAAAAGAGGCCACATTATTGTAGAAAGGTAAAAGTTAACTGCAACCACATGGTTATTGTAGGATAAACAAAACATAATAAAACTGGTTAGCCACATGGTCATTGGAGGCTAAGTAAAACATAATAAAACTGGTTAGCCACATGGTTGTCAGAGGCTAAGTAAAACATAATAAAACTGGTTGTTGCCAGCCTGGTGGTGCTGAGGGTTGAGGTGCTGGGCACCACACCTCGGGCCATGCTGGCAACCCGGGGTTCAGACTGGCAGGGGAGGGATAGGATTGAGCATCCAGAGGACTGCTCTCCTATCCCAGGGGGGGGATCCAGGGAACCTCCGCTCTGTGGCAGCCCCTGATGACAACTGGGGACACTTCTAGAGCAGTGGCAGAGCAAAGGGATGGAGTGTGGCGGATGTCAGAATGTATGCTTTGATGTCATTGCATGTCCATACTCCCAAGGGGAGTAAAATACAAGAAAAATGGCACACTGTCGATGTGGTTTGATGGTCTGCTCTGGATCGCCCAGCCTCGGAGCACCACTGGAACTGGATCCGGACTTGTGGGGAGTACAGGGGAGCTCTCCACCACCCTGCTGTGGGAGGCAATCCACAGGGGCACACAGTGGAGGCTTCAATGGTGGCTTTGTCAGGACAGATGGCGGCCGGATGGAGTCGGATGCCAGAATGTGGATTGCCGACAGTGCACCAGATATAAATAGATATAAAAAATAAATAAAATAAAACTGGTTGTTGGAGAGCTTTACTCAAGTCAAAGTCCATTTTAGCTGGTCCCTGCAATCCTTAGCCTTGCTGAGCTCTGCTCAGGTCAAAATCCTTGGGGATGACTTCCCTGGTGTCATGCCACTTCTGTCTTCTTATGTTCTCATTCATACCAGATTCTGACTATAAGATGGTACTCACACACATTCCTTTTTTTTTTTTTTTTTTCCCTCCTCTCCCCTGCAGTGCCCCTCTCTTGAGGAGACACTCTCGGCCTTTCAGCCCTCGCTCACCTGCCTGGAGACCAGAGGCGGTCCATCCCCCCCAGGCCTTGGTTTACCCCAGGCGGAAGTGCAGGTGGGCTCTACCCGAGATTTACTGAAGTTTCATCGGGATGCGTCTCTGGGCAGGCAGGGCTTTGAGGGTTGGGGCCTTAGTGCTCTGTCTACGGGGCACCGCAAGGTGTTTTTCCGTGTTCTTATTTTATTTGGCGACGCAAGCCGTGTCCCCTGGACGCTGCCAGCGCTGGAGCGCCCGACGCCCGGCACGTCACCCCCTTCTTCCTGCCATCGGCCTTGCTGCGCCTCAGGTCTCCACCTGGGGACAGTCAAGCGCCGGGCTCTGGATCCCCCTTCCCCCCCGGAGAGGACGAGCAGTCCCTGGGACGCTCAAGCCCTCTCCCCCGGCCGGCCCTCCAGCTTTCCCGGCTCAGCCTCAACCCGGTCGCTGGCGCCGCAGCCGGAAATCCAATCGCCACGTCATGGGCAGCCTCTCACACATATTCCTGATGGTAAACAGCACATCACCACATCAATATTTTTAATGCTTCCATGGTGGCCATGGCAAGGGAGCAGGAACTTTTAAATCTTTCAAAACTATATATCTTTGTTCAGAAATGAGATAAGGTGAAATGAAAAACAAATATATTGATATTTTTGCCAGAAATATATTATTGTTAAGAAACTATATAGCATTTTTTTTTGCTCTGTAACAAATTCTGCTGCTTTTAGTTTGCTTTCAATATCTAAGTCTGGAGCAGTGAACTTGGGCAAAATTATACTACTGAGCAACATCATCATTTTGTATAAATATCATTGTGGATGATCTTTGTGCTACTACTGTACAATAGCTCCTTTAATTTTTGACAGTGTGTTTTTAGTATCTAGTACATTAATCTTTTGGTTTTCCACTAAACATGTAGTAATAGTAATTACTATGTAAGGGATACAGTAAAACATAACATGGAGCGTGGGAATAAGGGAATAATGCATGCCTCAGGTTACTGAAAGGCATGAGGTGCACCTAAGTGCATCAACAACCAGAGAAGATATATTCCCTTGTGCTCATACTCTGGAGTGTGTTATTCTACGTATATTTTATTTATTTATTTATTTGTTTTTGACTACTGGGTAGGTGCACTAGACATAGAAAAATGCCTACTTTCGGGCACAACCCAGGACAGTACAAGGTAGGTACAGTTACACATCTTGAGAGGGCAATATACACAGTTAATAATAATACATGAACAACAGGAAGGGAGACACATAACACTGCAGTAAAATAACAGAAATCTTTAGAGTACAGAAAGTTATTAGAACGTTACGTAACAGTAACTAATATACTATCAGGAGATAATAGTAGATACTGTACATTAGTTGCTAGGAATAATCAACAGAGGGTTCTATGTGATAACGGAAATTGCAGAATGAATTTCAGATATGTACACTCATGGCTAACTACAAGAGGGTGCCTGAGATCTACGGGTTTTCCTTTCGCACCCCTACTAAAGGATTTTCAACTCCGGGGAGAATGTCAGAGGAGGATACAAAACTTAAAAAAAATAAAACTGACCTGGCACAAAAACATGATCACACCCAGAACCGAACCCAGCACCCTTCCAACCCCAGCCTGCCACCAACCCACCACACCACACGGACAGCTCAGCAGCTACTGCTGCACTACACCCCAAAACCCCCCTCCCTTCCACCCATCCCATGGTGTGGTCCCCCGCATGTGTGTATATACATAGCAACATCCGCGTTATATTCACCACCCCCCATATCTGGTCACTACCCTGACAGGTAGCCCTGTGCAGAGGCACTGTTACTGAGTCACCTTTTAAAGTGCTCAATTGCGGTCACCCTGTACATGGGATACCTCAACACAGCAAGCAGCTTAAACATTTCATTGAAATCTCAATCAAGAGAACAATCAGTTAAACATTTCATTGAAATCTCATGAGGATCACAGAGTGGGAGGAAGTAGGGGGGCAGAATAATCATAGATGTGGGGTATAAGGGGGAACAACAAACTCGAAGTAGTAAGTGCAATGGGCGATAGGCTAGGGGACTAGTATAGGGAGAGCCAAGGAGGATTCATGGTGGAAGGAAGCAGGGGCAAGGATCAGCTGTTAGAAGGTGGCTGCATAGCTGTAGTTTGAAGCTAGTTTGAGTTGTAGATAGGTGTATGGCAGCTGGCAAGCAGTTCCAGTACTGGAGGGTGAAGTGTGAGAATGCCTAGGTTTCCATGACAGTTCTACTTCTAGGTACTCGAAGAGGGATCAGATCCTCAGAACGAACAGCATATTGAGAGCAATATGGTGTCAGCAGATGTGCTAGTATGGAAGGAGTCCCAGATTAAGAGATATGGTCAGTTAGACTGCCAAGTGCATCGAGTTGATTTGCAGAAGGGGAGAGCCAGTGAAGGCTACTGTACAGGTGGCAGTGATGAGTGTGGTGATGTGATGCCAGTGCAAATCGACATATACTATTATATGTGGTGTCCCATTTGTGAAGGCTGGCTTTAGTAGCTCCAGAATAAGTGGCTGAACTGTATGTGAGGGCAGGAAACAGTATGCCCTGGGCAATGGCCACCTGAGCAGAGGGAGTAAGAGCATACTGTAGCTAGTTTTATAGGCTAACCCAATTTTAGAGTTGACAGCTTTACAGGTGGTGGTAATGTGGTGATGTGGTGATCAATATCTAGAGAAGGGTCAAAGGTGATGCCAAAGTATATAAAGGAGGTGGCATTTTCAATGTGGGAACCATTTATGCAGGAGACTAGTAGATGATCAGGACATTTCCTTAGCCAAGGAGCAGACCCAAAAAAGCATGGCTTGCATTTTATTAGTGTTAAGAAACATAGAAACATAGAATTTGATGGCAGATAAGGACCGCTTGGCCCACCCAGTCTGCCCATTTCCCTACCTAATGGATAAGCTGCAGATCCTAATTAACCAGCAGCCTACTTCTTTCTACCCCCACCCCCTAGAATTGCCTTATGACTGTCCCATGCATGCTTGAATTCAACCACTGTTTTTGACTCCACAACCTCCTCCGAAGGCCATTCCATGCATCCACAACCCTGTGAAAAATATTCTTTACATTACCTCTATCTTCAAATTGTGCCCCTTGTTCTTGCACACCCTTTGTTTGAAAGATGCTACCTCTTGGACTTTGTTGATTCCTTTGAGGTACTTGAAAGTTCCTATCATGTCCCCTCCCTCTCTTTCTCGAGGCTATACATATTAAGCTCCTTTAGTCTCTCTTCATATGTCTTCCGGCACAGGTCCCTTTCCATTTTTGTTGTTGTTAGTATCTCACCCCCCATTGTGTACTCCTCCCCTGGGTTTTTGTTTCCCAGGTGCATTACCTAGCACTTCTTAGCATTAAATCTAAGCTGCCATACATTTGACCATTCCTCTAACCTGGCCAAGTCCCTTCTCATCCTTTCCACCCCACCTTGTGCATCAACTCTGTTGCAGATCTTTGTGTCATCTGCAAAGAGGCATACTTTTCCTTCCAGTCCCTCTGCAATGTCGCTTATAAAGACACTGAAGAAGACCGGTCCTAATACTGAACTCTGCGGTACCCCACTATTAACCCCACTTTCTTCAGAGTGGACATCATTTACTATTACCCTCTGTGTTCTATTCTCCAGCCAGTTCTTTACCCAGGCTATCATCTTGGGACCCACTCCCAGGCTGGCTAACTTGTATATTAATCTTTTGTGTGGGACTGTGTCAAATGCCTTGCTAAAGTCTAGGTAGGCCATGTCCACAGCCCCTCCCTGATCTACTACTTTGGTCACCCAGTCAAAGAAATCTATTAGATTTGTCTGATATGACCTTCCCACTGTGAATCCATGCTGCTTGGGTCCCAGCCCTCTGGCCTATAGGTACTGACAATTCTTTCCTTCAGAAGTGATTCCATCATTTTCTCTATTACTGAGGTTAAACTAACAGGTCTATAGTTTCCTGCTTCTGCCCTGCTCCCACTTTTGTGAAGGGGAATCACATCTGCCCTCCTCCAGTCCTCAGCTACCACCCCATCCTCCCATGATTTGTTAAAGAGGGTAGTCAGTGGTGTCACTAGTTCTACCCTTAGTTCTTTTAGAATTCTGGGATGAATCCCATCAGGCCCCATTGTTTTGTCCACCTTCAGTTTTAAGAGTTCTTTCAGAACCCTTTCTTCTGTAAATGGGCTGGTATCAACTTCTGTATCCAGAGTGTTTCTATTGTTTGTTTTAGGTACCTCCCCCTCTTCATTTATAAATACTGAGCAAAAATATTTGTTTATTATCTCTGCTTTTTCACTGTCACCATCTGCCCACCTCTGTCCCCTTTATTAAGCCTCACTATCCCTCCCTTGGTCTTCCTTCGCTCCCTGATGTACATAAAAAAGGTTTTATCCCCCTTCTTAACTGAGTTGGCTATCTTTTCCTCGATTTGGGCCTTTGCTGTTCTGACTGCCTTCCCAGCTTCCTTTTGCTTTAACTGATACAATTATCTGTCCTGCTCCTTCTGTGATTCCTTGTACTTTCTGAATGCTTTCTTTTTCTCTTGAACCTTCACTGCCACCTCCTTTGAGAACCATAGTGGTTTCTTACATCGTTTGTTGCCAGAGAACCAGGCTTGGACACAATGAAAATCAGAGGAAAGATTTGTATTAATGTCAGTGATGTTCTTAGAGTGGTGGTAGAGGACAAGGTCATCACCATAGAGCAGGGATAAGCCTTTAGTGGTAGTTGAAGAGATGTCATTGATAAAGACGGAAAAGAGAAGTGGGCCAAAAATGAAGCCTTGGGGTACCCCAATGTTAATAATAGAGGGTACAGAGGCGGTAGAGCAGTATTTCATGTATTGCTTCCTGTCAGTTAGGTAACTGTCGTACCAAGCTGTAACTTCGAAGGAGAATCCAAAAGATGACATTTTGGCCTTGAGGAGAGTGTGATCAACCAGAGGCCTTGGTTATGTCTATGAAGACTGCACCAGTTAATAGTCCATTGTCCATAGCTACTTTAGTGTTGTTGGTAAGCTTGAGATGTGCTGTGGTAGTACTGCACCCTTTTATAAAGACATGTTGAGTGACCAGGAGAAGACTATTATCAAAGAGGAAAGTAACACATAGAATCATATCATCATAAAATTTGATGGCAGAAAAGGACCCCATTGCCAATCCAGTCTGCCCCTTTCCCCACAAGTTAATCTTCCCATCCCCCTCCCTGAGCATCCACCCAACTCCCCAGTAACCTCTTATGCCTGTCCCTTGTCTTCTTGATAATGGTTTTTTATGTGTTAAAAATGTGTAGGTGAAGGTAGCAGTGTGGTTGTCGGAGATCATCAGTGATCATGTGACATGCTTCCACCAATGAGATTACAAGATTTTCATGGCCCATTTTAAAATAGATAAATAAGGCTCTGAACCAGTAATTCTACAGTTTTCTGACAGTTGTCATTGTCAGCAAGACTTAAATCTCATGGCATTCCCTTTTCTCTATCTGATCTGGCATTCTCCAAGTTTCAGTCCTTGGCCTGATCCTTTTCTCCATAAAGGGGTACTGAAAGCAAAAGCATAAGCAAAAGGTGGCCATTATGGTTCTCCCAAGAAGCGGCCAGGGTGGTGAAAGAAAAAGTGTGCATTCAAGAGATACAAGGAAACACAGAGGGAGGACAGGGAGGTGTATCAAGCAAGGCAGAAGGAAGCAGGTATGGTGATTAGGGGAGAAAAGATACAGACAGAAGAAATGAATGCTAGTGGGGTGGCTAAAGGAAATAAGGCTTTTTTTCAGATTCGCAAGCAAGAAGAGAAAAGCAAGGGAAAAGATAGTGAGGGGTGGGGAGGGGTGGACATCTGTTTTAGATCCAACCTGACATTTTCAGTGCACCCAGTTGAGTTTACCTCATCATTTGAATGTGTGGCCATATGGGGGGATTGAGGTGCAGGTGACAGAATCCTGGTGTACTGGGCTCCAAGGCATGAGAGGGAATTTCTGCAGGAAGCAGCAGTCTTCATCAGAGTGTTGGAATCATACAGATGGTTAGTTCTGGGTGATTTCAGTGCTTGGATTGATGATGAACTCTTGCAGTTTGGGCAACAGTTCCTCCAGACAATGAATTTGTTGGGCCTAGAACAAGTTGTTACTGCTGTGATCCACAGACATGGTCACGCTTTGAACTTTGTATTCTCACTGAGGCTCGAGGTAAATAAGCTCGAGATTGGTCTGGTCATGTGGTCAGATCACTGCACAGTAAAGTTCTCATTCAGGCCCCACCAGTATTTCACCCCCTGTGGAGATGGTCTGATACCGCCATTTAGGAGGCAGTATACTGCAGTGGTTTAAGGCTCTGAGCTGCAAACCTGGAGACTTGGGTTTGAATCCCACAGTTGCTACTTAGATACTGTGTGACCCCAAGCAAGTCACTTAACTTTTTTGTGCTCTGAGGTTGCACATGTAAACAAGCTTTCAGATTAGTGTGTCTCTACTGGTTAAAAAAAAAAATAAATAAAACTAAAGGGGTTGTCCCCAGCAGGACATAAGACGGTGATGGACCTTATGGTTGTTATGGCTGCTTGTGAGGCAGGCATGGGAGGAGAGGTGGTGTCTTATAATAGAGCTGTCACCTCGGCTCTCAGTTCTGTCTCATCAGTCCATGTACAACCCAGGTCATCTTGCTTGAGATCCCTATGATTTGATGGGGAGCTCAAGGAGATAAAGACCAGGGGCTCGATGCACAAAGCACTGGGTTTGATGCAAGAAGCCTGCACCAAACATACAGTAAATGGCGCAAGTGGCACCTTGTGTCAAACACTGCCCCCTGAGCTAATCACAAAGGCATCCTGCATCAATTGCAGGCTGACTGTCCCAAATGGTGCTTGCACCACCTCTGCACCCAAAAATGGGCTGCAACATGGTGCTAGGGGGCTTGTGGCAGATGGGGGCTGACATATCCCGAGAGTGGGATTCACTAAACACTCCCAGAGGGAGAATTTCTAAGTACCCTTGGAACAGCCTGGGCTGGACTAAGGGTACTTAGAATATGTTCCTCTGGGATAGTTGTGCAGTTTGCAGGCAAAATGTGCCATGGATCTGCCCTCCCCAATCATGCCCATGGTAATAAATTTAACAGATATCCCCTTCCCATGTAATAATGTTCTCCCTCCTCCCCGATCCCTGATGCCGCCATTGTGTAAGAAATAATATGCCCCCTCCCTGATCCTCGATATTTACAGTAATAAATAAGCCTGGTCATCCAGAGGTCCCTGGATCATCCCCGATCCCCAATATTTAAAGTAATTAATAAGCGTGGTGGTCCACTGGTCCCCCAATCATCCCCAATCCCCAATATTTAATGTATTACAAACTCTGGTGTTTCAGTGGTTCCCCAATCATCGCTGATCCCCAATATTTAATATACTACAAAACCTGGTGGTCTAGTGGTCCCCCGATCATCCCCGATACATACAGTACAAAATAAACCTGGTGATCTAGTGGATCCCCACCCCGGCAGGCAGTTTCTCATCACCCAGATCCCCCCATCCCATAACAGAGCTGGCACCAGTACAGCCCTCCTCTCATATCCACAGCGGGTGCCAACTGAACTGTCAGTGTGTGCTGTAGTGTATAGTGTATGCGCATTGTGTACACCATACAGTACAGCACTGACAGTTCAGTTGGCGCCAGATGCAGATGTCAGAGGAGGGCTTTGCTGGTGCCGGCTCTGCTATGGAATGGGGGGTTGGATGCTGGGACACTTCCTGCTGAGGTGGGGGGGTAGAGGGCCACTAGATCCCCAGGTTTATTTTGTATTGTATGTATCAGCGATGATCAGGGGTCAACTAGACCACCAGGAATTTCTATTTTAATACTCTCACTGGGATCAGGGCTGGGGGAGTTGCGATAGTCACCAGGGATATGATATATTACATTGACGGGGGACTGGAGCTGGGGAGGGGGTCTGCTACACCACCAGGGATATTTAATATTACTGACAGGTGATTGGAGCTGGGGGCGGCATAGCCACCATGGACTGCTGTCCATGGTGCTACTGACACAGGGCTGCCCCACAGCCTGCAGCACACCTGTAAGGTGTGTTGCCTGTTTGATGGAGTGCCAGGGTTGTCGAAAGCCGTGGGAATTTGCCGCCGGGATCCTCACTGATAGTGAATTGGGTGCAGGGTCCCTGGTGCACCAGTGGTCACTGCATGCTGCATTTGGTGCAGCTTGCATTGAACTTTGTGAATTGGGCCCCAGGGGTTGGAGGTTGGAGCATAGTTGGCAGAGATTATGACTGAGAAGGACAGACTGACTTTGAGGACTCGCTTCAGTGAGTATCAAAGGGTAATCCCCATAAGAAGGCAGAGTTCCTGTCCGGAGAGATTGCTGTAGGGAGAAACAGACCTGTTCAGCTCTTCGGCTTGTCTTCAGCTGGTTAGAGCAGTGTCAGATGACAGGTGTAAACAGTTCACACTGTTCTACTCTGACAGGGTACCCTCTATCAGGCTAATCACCCCAACAGGGCTGTTGTGGTCCCTCAGTGGAGAGATAGAAACATAGAAAGTGATGGCAGAAGGGGACCATGTGGCCCACCTAGTCTGTCCATAACCTACCCCCTTCCCTTAACTGCTATTCAGCATTATTATGACCTTGTTACTATCCCATGCTTTTCTGAAGGTTCCCACTGATTTAGCCTCCACCACCTCCTGTGGAAGGCAGTTCCATGGACCCACCACTCTTTCGGTGAAGAACATCTTGAGTGTGTTGCCCCTGAGTCTGCCCCCCCTCAAGCCTCATGTCATGCCCCATGGTCCTTGAGTGATTTTTGATATGGAACAGGGCTTGGATCTGTACCTTGTTTATTCCTTTTAGGAATTTGGAAAGTCTCAATCATCTCTCCCCTCTCCCTTCTCTGCTCCAGAGAGTACATGTTCAAGTCACATGGGCGCTTGTCGTACGATTTGTTATGCAGTCCATGAATCATCTTTGTGGCTCTCCTCTGCACTGTCTCCAGTCTGTCAATGCCTTTTTTTCAGGTGTGGTCTCCAGAATTGGGTGCAGTACTCCAGGTGAGGCCTTACCAGTGATTGATAAAGTGGTTGAATGATCTCTTTTTCTGCTGGTAATTCCTCTGCCTATGCATCCCAACATACTATTTACTCTTAATGCTGCTTTTTCACATTGCTTGGACATCTGCAGGTCATCTGTTACAATTATTCCTAGATCACTTTCCTGTTTGGAGGTTTCTAGTTTTCTCTTCCTAGGTAGTAATCCTTTCCTGGGTTGGTCCTTCCAATGTCCGTAATCGTGCATTTTTTGGGTTAAAATTTAGTTGTCATGTTTTTGACGATTTTTCCAGACATGTAAGGTCACCCCTCATCTTCTCCACACCACCTGGAGTGTCTACCCTATTGTCTATCTTTGTTTCATCTGCAAACACACTCACCTTATCTTCCAGTCTGTCAGAAATGTTGCTAATGAAAATATTGAATAGGACTGGTCCAAGCACTGAGCCCTGTGGTACTCCACTAGTTATATCACTTTCCTCTGAAAGTGAGCCATTTACTAGTACCCTCTGGGTCCTTCCAGTAAGCCATATCCTTACCCAGTTTACTGCCTGTTGCCACACTCCCATTCTGTCTAACTTGTTGATTAGCCTTCTACGTGGGACCAAGTTAAACGCCTTGCTGAAGTCTAGGTATACTATGTCTACAGCTCTTTCTTGGTCTACTATTTTTGTTACCCAGTTAAAAAAAGTCTATTAGATTTGTTTGGCATGACTTTTCTATGGTCATCAATAGGAGCTATCCTCCTGTTCAGAGTGAGTTTCAGCTGTTGGGGTCAGAAGAGGTCAGTGAGGTGATTTTGATGCTCTGCCTCATGTGGTGTGAACTGGATCTGGGTCTGACACATCTCTTAGTGGGCTATGTGAAGTCCATATGTCCAGTGTTCACTGAGACTGTCTGGTGCTCACACTCAGAAGAGTCTTTCCCAAGCACCTTGAAAGAGACGCTGGTGAAGCCTCTTCTGAAGAAATCATATTTGGACCCAGATCATTTAGAGAATTATAGACCACTCTCTAACCTTTCCTTTTTGGGAAAGTTATTGAGAAAATAGTGGTTCTGCAGCTCAAGACACATCGATGCCTTTGACATTTATGAGCTCCCCCAGTCAGGATTTATGTCTATGCACAGTACAGAGACTGCATTAGTCAGGATGCAAAATTATCTCCTCAGGGTGAGAGACAGAGGTTGACATCAGTTCTCATTTTACTTGACCTCTCCTCAGCATTTGACAGCGTGGACCATAATGTGCTGTTGGTTCACCTTAGGGAGGTCTGTGGATTCTCTGGGTACTGCCATCAGATGGTTCAAGTTCTTCCTTACAGATAGGACCCAGAGAGGTTTTTGAGCAATTATTCCTCTTGCAAAAGGCCCCTGTCTTATAGAGTTCCTCAGGTTTTGATTCTCTCACCCATGCTGTCTGTGGTGTACATGCTGCCCCTGGGTGACATCATTAGATGTTACAGTGCAGGGTTTCACTGCTATGCTGATAACACTCAGCTATATCTGTCATTTGCACCCAGAACACAACATCTCTGTGCTGAATTCATGCCTGACTAAAGTCCAAGACTGGATGTTCTCTAGCTGGCTGAGGCTTAATCCAGACAAGACGGAGGTACTGGTAGTTGAGCTTGGCCATCAGCAAGATATAGATATGGTAGGAGAGGTGACTGGGCTGATGCTTGGTTCCTCTCCTCTTTCCGCCTCTGCCAAGGTGAAGAATTTGAGTGTTACCCTGGATAATGGATTGGCACTGGAGGCTCAGGTGTTGTCTGTTGTATAGTGTTTTTAACTACTTTGGGAATATAGCCTGGATTAAACCCTTCATCCTGCCCAATGACTTCCCTCACTAGTACATGCATTTGTGACCTCCAGACTTGATTACTGCAATGTTCTGTACCTTTAGGTGAATGGAGGGGTCCTACGTTGCCTACAGCACCTGCAGAACATGGCAGCCAGGTTACTGATGGGCCTCCCAATGTCCTGTCATGTGATGCCCCATTCTGGATGATCTGTACTGGCTGCTGCTGATGTTGTTAATTACCTTGAAGGTCAGTTTACTGACCTATAAAGCCCTACATGGACAGAACCCTAGCTATAGGTGTGCTCTCCTAACTCCTCAACATACCCTCCACCCTCTCTGCTCTTCTGAGGTGGGCCTCCTGGAGGTTTGCAAGGCATTGCTAAAATCATCTAGAGACAGGGCCTTCAAGGTAGCTGGCCCATCCCTATGGAACTCACTTCCAAGATCCTTGAAGGAGGCCCCATCACTGGAGGTCTTTAAGAGGGGTCTGAAATCTGAATTGTTTAAGGAGGCTTTTGTTCTACAAGCAACCTGACCCACCGACTGTCTACCAGGGATTGTATTATTTTTTTATTGCTATTTATTGGATTTTAACTATTTGGACTGAGTCTTCTAGCTGATATTCTTTTTTTATACGTATTTATTTGTATTTATTGTCTATTATGTCTGAATTTTTGTACAGTGCTCTGAGTCCCCAGATATGGGCACTCTATAACTAAAGGTGTACCTATTTACTTACACACCAGAAACCCCACTGTAAACCTGGTGTGCTCTACAGAAACAAAGCTTGCATCCCGCTTCCTGCTCACTGAGAAATCATCTTGAAGATGATCCTCCCTGTCTTCAATTATGAGGACACTGCATACAGTGCTGCTCCTAAGTACATGAGGGGCAGACTGGATTCCTTTTTTCATTTCTGGCATTTTGCTCTGGATTGTCTCCCTTGTACCCACCACTGTTCCCTCTATACTTTCCTTGTTCACCCTTCTGTCAATGCCAGATACCTCTCTAACTGCTACTCATTTATCTCTATATTCTGTTTTGACTCACTTCCACTTCACCTTAGCTCCCTCCTCTGCTGTCCCTCTGCTTCTGTGTACTCACTCTGCAACTCAGATTCACACTCGCTCTCCATCCCCCTTGTAAAATATCTCGCAGGTCAAGCTGCCTTCTCGTTCATTCCCAAAGATCTGTTATTTTCTGTCTCCTGCCATTTATAGTACACTGTCACTTTCCTCAATTCTCTCAAATTCCTCCTTTGAGATCTTTCTTCTCACACCTGAATATGTTCCTCCCCCAAGATCCCCCATGCACTAAATGCAACTCTAATGCTCATCCCTCTTACTTCTTCCTTGACAGCAACTTAGCTGCTGTATATTATTGTGCACTAGTGCTACTTCTGTGGAACTGTTCTTGTTTTGATGTAATTGTACTTCTATCTTTATTTACTGTTTATGCTTTATGTATTATAATTGTACCTTATAGTATTTTCTGATGAATTCTACGCCTTCACTTACTTCCCCAGGATGCATCAGTAAATGAGAAGATATCATGTGACATCAGGTTGAGATGTCATATGCAGAGTATAAGGACCTCTTGTCTGAGTAAGGCAAAACCATTTTGTTTATTAGGCACCCTTGCCCTGTGTCTCAGGGCACCATATGAAGCAAGCACATTAAATACAGTAAACATGAAATAAATACGACAAACATGTAGCAAAAAAAGGAGAATTTCTCCATAAATACAACAAATTCAGCTAGCAAATAATTTTGGAAAAAGTTATTGCCAATAAATTAATAAATAAAATAAATCAGGCAATAGACAAGGCTAAACAAGCCTGTAATTTACAAACTGTGTTTTTTTTACTCAATTATGTTATTATTTTGTGTTATTATATATTGAAATCTATCTAATTTGTTGTATCTCAACCTGTCTGTAACCATTTATTGTCTGACGTGGAGCCTTTGTAAAGGAGTCTCTGACTCAAAGATTTGTAATTCCGAGAATTCAATAAATAAATAAATAAAAATTAAAGTGATAGTATTTCATGTTCCCTTTAAAGGACCCCACCATGATGGCAGAATGAATGTGCACAGGTAACACATTCCATAGGATTGGTGCTGTCATCAGGAATGACCTGTTCCATGAAAGCTTCAATCTGGACTGAGGAACAGACAATAAGTCAGCATCAGTGGCATAGAGAGGGTGAACATAAGTAAACAGAGTCAGGAGATCTTTTAGATAGCCAGAACCAAAACCATGTAGGTCCTTGTATACCAGCAACATATCATGAAGATGGCACACCACCAAATAAGCAGCCAGTGCAGTTTACACAATACAGGAGTAATATCATCTCTATTGGATGTCCCAGGAATCAAATGTGCTGCAGCATTCTGTACCCATTTCATGTGGCACATCAGACTCCCAAATAACCAGAGGTAATGAGCATTATAGTAATCCAAAAGATTATACACCAATCTTACCACACATATGTGGAGCAGTGAGCCAACAGCTGCTAGTTCATTTATGTGCATGACAATACTTTGGGTAGAACTGAAGGGGGTTGATTATTACCTTGGCAGCAAATGCAAATGACCTAGTTACAATGGAACCTACATGCCTGGAATTTGCAAGCATGCAATACTGGCTATGAAGAGCATGCTTGATTCACACAATGGGGGCAAAATTTTGGTATCAGTATTGGAGGAGACTGGCACTTGGTTGAGCTCACGGTCCTTAAAGGCTGGCTACATAACTAGCGACAATGGTGCAAACGCTGTCAAGGTTAATAGTGATGGGGTTTTGTTGGAGTGCCCTGCTTTGTACACTGTCTAAACCTAGTTGTGCAAGAGTTCTTATCACAATGTGACATTAAAGAAGTGCTCACACTGTGTTATCAAATTTGTGACCATTTTGCGCAGTCTGGAAAGGCCAAGGACCAATTGCATGCACGGCAATTAAAACATGGCCTGCATCAGCACAGATTAAAGCAGGAGATTATCACGAGGTGAAATTTGACCATGTATATGCTGGAGTGAATGTATGAATAGTATAAAGCCTTATCAGATTATATGCTTCTTCATGCAAGCAGTGACAGTTCTAGAGCTTCTATATCAATGACAGCAGAACAGTGGAGATTTATGGATGGGCTGATTTTGATCTTGAGGCCTTTTTCATGAAGAAAGTAGTTTCTTTGGGGAGGATTCACAAATGTTGGCCACAAGCTGTGACATTGGTAGCTTGCAGCAATGGCCCCTGCACCCGGGACCCTGCGCCTGATTCAGTATTGGACAGGGTTCAGGAGCCTGGGTCATGCAGCTTGCAGCATCTGCACAACAAAGGATGCAGCAACCAAGAATGCCACAAGCCACAGGATGGGAACACAGTAGGTGCACCCACATAAGAGAGGCTGGCAGTGGTCGTGCTCCCCCACATGCCCAAAGTCCCCACCATTAGTAATGTAAAAGCCCAGTATGGGCTAGCCCCCTATCCCGACCCGATGGTGCCAGTGTGCAAGCCCTCATGGGCTGTTAGACCCCTCCCCAGCCCGATGCCAGTCCTGCACCCTGAACCGGAAATGCCTGCCCATTTCTACAGTAGTAAAACTGTCCTCGCAGTGCCCCATATATCCCTGGTGGTCCAGTGGCCCCCCCACCCCCCACCCGAATGTGGCAGCCCACCATGCACCCCCATGCCCCTCTGGTGACTGGCACAGCCCACCTCTCACCACCACAGCCAGCTGCCAACCAAGCATTGCACAGAGCGCATAGAGTTAATATACGCACTTGGTGGATGACAGCAGATGCCATTCACCAAGCATGTATATTAACTGTATGAGCTTTGTGCAATACTCAGTTGGTGGCTAGCCATGGAGGTGAGAGGTGGGCTATGCCAGTCACTGATGGGGTATGGGGCGTGTGGGGTGGGCTGCCACTGTCAGGTTGGGGGGGGCACTGGACTACCAGGGATCTATGGGGCAATGCGGGGACAGTCTTATTACTGTAGGAACAGGAAGGCATTTTGGATTTTTGGTGCAGAGATTGACATCGGGGCTGAGGAGGGGGTGTTCTGATAGCCCAAGAGGGTTTATACATCGGCACTGTTGGGGTTGGGATGGGGGACATAGCCCACACTGGGCTTTTGCATTACTAATGGTGGGGACTATGGGCATGTGGAGGGGGCACAAGACCATATGGGATTATATTACTGGACAGGGGAATGGGGCTGTTGGGGGTCATAGCCCATGAGGGCTATCCATTGTGCAACATTAGGAGAACACTAGCAACCCCCATTAGATGGCAAAGACCACTTACGCCAGCTCATAGCTGGTGTAAATGTTCTTTGTCGGATGTCCACTCGGGATTCTTTCTGAATCCCACTTCGGTGACTTGGCAGCTGCCCTTCCTGAATAGGGAGCAACTGCTGCCGTAAACTCCTTTATGCCATGTCGCAGGGGGGTTCATGGCGCATGGGACCACTTTGATGCAGGCAGCCTGCAACATGTCATGGGCTGCTTTGCTGAATCCTGAATGTCACAACTTATGATGCAAAGTTACTTGCACCATTTTTCAGGACACAAGTCACTTTGCATCATGGGTTGCCTTTTGTGAATCTGGCTCTTTATTTTTGTCTTGTTCAATAACATCTTTAAAAACTGAGATACTGCTCCCATCTGACTTTGAGAGCCACGCTTTCCGCAGATGCCGACAACTGACCTAATGTTTCTCACCAATCATGTGGTGACTCATCAAAGGTCTGCACATCAATTGCATGAACAAAGTAGCCTCTTTGTTCTTTACAGCTTTGAAAACTGAATACAGCTGACTGTCAAAGTCAGATAGGGGCTATATTTCAGTTTTTAAAGCTGTTACTGAATGAGATAAGAATAAAGAGGCTACTTGTTCATGGAATGGTGGAATGGATGTGACCACATTCATTGATGGGTTGAGTGCTGCTCTTCTTTTTCTGAAAGTATATTTAATTTTTGGGACATGAAAAAAATGGGAAATGGGATTTTCATATAGTGCAATTCTTGGCACTGAAGTGGATTACAAGAATTATATAAAACTCATAGGCAAAATAAGATTTTAAGAAATGGGGCCAGATATTCATAAGTTTGCAGTGGCAGTAATGGGTGTTTGCCTGTACTAATCCAGTTTTGTGCCTGGTGTGTCACTGGAGTCCACATTCAGAGACCCCTGTAGCACAGGCTAACCCTGTTTGCACCAGAGTACTAAAATAACTCTACACCCATGCAAATGAAGTGGTCCCCCATGCATACTGGCACAGCAGCAAATTCAGCAGTTTAAGTCAGCAGTAAATGGCAGCCAAAGTGACACTATTTACTGCTTTTGCAAGCCTAGACTTAACTGGGTGCAAAGCCTTGGTGGAGAAACAGCTGTATTTCAGCTGCTTGCCTCTGTTTGCCTGTCTGGTGGTGGGTGGATGACACCCTGGCAGGTAGTGGCATCCCCATCATTTGCTCACCCATCCAAGTATGGGCACAGTATCCCTGATGTCTAGTGGTGCCCCCCACCTTCTGGGTACCCATCCTGGTATCAGTACAATTTCCCTGTTGTTCAGTGGCACCCCCTCACCCCCAATCAACCATCCCGTATAGTGGCAGGCTGCCCTTGCTATCTAGTGGTGCCCCTTTGATCACCCATCCCAGCAAATGCCTTAAAATCTCTAGTGTTTAGTGGCACCCCCACTCCACCGAAAATCCATCTCCAATACGTGAATTCATGCTCTGGTGTCTAGTGGCACCCCTCACCCTACAGAATGCCCATCCCCTACATGCGTGGATAATGTGGTGTCCAGTGGCACCCCCCCCACAGTCACCCACCCCAGTGTTACCATCAGGTCCAAGGTGGCGATTGGAATCCCCCATCTGCCAATCACCCGTCCCCATGATATCAGCAATGCCCTGGTGGCTTGTGGAATCTCCAGTCACTAAGTACCCATCCCAGTGCTACTGCAGAGGCCTTGGTGACTAGCAGAACCTCCCACTCCACCTCCCAACCTGTAGAACTCCCTGCCTCTCAGGTGTCCATTGGCATCCCCCCACAACCACATGGCTCAGGTATTTGGGCCTATCCATGATGTCAAGTGGACCCCCCCGCAACTGCCAGGCTCCACACAGAGCAGCATACAGTGGCTTTTTCTCAGGCCTCTGCCTGCCCTACCCTGCCCACACCCAGCACACCACTCAGTCAACCCCCTCCGTACCTGTGCTGGTGGGACTGTGCGTGAGTCTACTGACAACAATTGGCACAGCCCTCCTTGCACCTCTGTGGCCAGCTGCCTTATGAATTGACAGTGAGCGTATATACAGTAGACTGTATACTGTATGTGTACTCACTGTCAATCTACATGCCCATTAGCCATGGAGGTGAGAGGAGGGCTGTGCCGGTCATCATTTTGGGTCCCCAACATGGCCCACCAGCACAGGTAAGGGAAGTTGGCTGGGTGGTGTGCTGGTGTGGGCTGAGAGGGTAGGGTACCCTGGAACCACCACTGTGCACCCACCATTTAGCAACCAGCAGTCATAGGGGATACCACTGTACACCAGGGATATGCTCAGGTACCTGGGCCATGAAGTTGGGGGATGCCACTGGACAACAGGAAGCAGGAAATGTCACAGGCTGGAAGGCCTGGGCAGGGTGGATCCACTAGCCCCAGGATCTCTGTGGTAGTACCAAGATGGATGCTCAGTGGGTGGGGGAATCCATTGACTACCAAGGCATTGCTAATATCATGGGGATGGGTGCTCAGCTGGTGGGGGCATTCCACATGCCACCACAGACCTGATGGTATCACTAGGATGGGTGATCTGTGGGTGGGGTGTACTAGGCACAAGGGCATACATATCCATATAGGAGATGGGTGTTTGGGGGATGGTTGCCGCTAGACACCAGGGACATCCTGGAATTATACTAGGCAGGTGATGGAGGGGTGAGGGGTGCCGCTTGAGAACAGTAACAACCTGGGACTATACAAGGCAGCTGGTCAGAGGGTGGTAGGAGCCACTGGACACCAGGGACAGCCTGCATGTATACTGAACAAGTGACTGGGGGGGTGGGGTGCCTCTGGACACCAGGGACTAGATCTGCCATACTGGGATGGGTCATCAGTGGTGGGGGGGGCACAGGACACTAGGAACTATGGGCATGTGTACAGGACAGGAGATCAGATGGTGGTAGGTGCCACTAGATACTAGGATCTGTGGTACTGGCATTAGGATAGGGATTGTAGAGTGCACCTAGACCCCAGGGACTACATTATCATAAAAGGGATAGATATTCAAGGATGGGGAGGGCTTTGCTGCCAAGATTGATGTGGCAGGTGACCACAGGATGGGTGCAAACCTGCTGCAATGTCCCATGTAAATGAGCCCATAGCAAGCATGTAAATGTCTCCTTAGTGCCTTGCATGTCCAACGGGCTCATTTTGCATTTTGTGGCTGAATTTCACAACACAGCTCCCAGTGCTATTTACTCTGGGGTGCAATTCACTAAGAACTGGATGCAGCCCAGTTCTCTGTCAAGGCAGCATAAAGTGACTTCAGGCCTGCACTTACACATCACAATATTCAGTCGGATAGTGCCGGTGCACTATTTGACTTAATATAGCAACCCCCAGGCAGGGTGCAGGTGCAGTGCAAACCTTTGCACTCCACTTATGCACTTTTTTGAATATCTGACCCATGGTAGTCATAGTAGATGGAAGGAGTTTTATAATGCCTCTGTACTCAGTGCTAGTGGGGCTGCATATGGAGCATTGTGTCCAGTTGTGGGCATCATACAGGCTGGGAGAGGTGATGGGGATGGAGAGGGTACAGAGGAGAGTGACAAAAATGGTGGCCAATATCAGACACCTAACTTATGAGGAGAGGCTGAGAGAGCTGAATATGTATTCATTGGAATACAGAAGAATCAGGGGTGACATGTACCTAGTCTATAGGTCCAAAATAACAAAGGTGTTTGGGACTGTATATGTCTTGAAAAGAAAGAACAACAAAAGGTAACTAGATCACATGATATGTGTCTGAAGGGAGAACATTACAAAATGAATGCTGAAGGTGCATTGCTAAACCAAAGGGTCATGTCAACTTGGAATATATTTCCAAATGATGTGGTTAAAACTGAAAATATGAAGAAATTTTAAACCTCCCTGGTCTCATTCTTAACAGCAATGGGGCTATTTGGATATGCATAAAATAAAATAAAAAAATAATAAATAAAGTCACAATAGCTGATCACTGTCTGACTTGTACTATTCTATGATTCCAGTCTTCTATGGTATTTATTCATTGCTATGGCCTGGGCTGGACAAAAGGTGCACCCTCACCATGGGGTTCTACATTCCCTCAAGCAGTGCATGCTGGTTTGATGTCAGTGTCTGGATTGTGGTCTTCATGGACACAACTCTGTGTCTGAGATCACCCTCCTCGATGCAGAGTTGTGCCACTTCATCTCTGAACAAAGATCTTGAAGGAGGAGGCTCTGCAGCTGGGGTCTCGTGCTCTGTCTGGGTGCAGCCCCCGGGTTTAACTGTAGGTCACATTTCCCTCATTAGTGCCCCCCTTAGGCAACTGTACACCTTGCTGTTGCCTGCTGTACCACCCCTATGGCAAAGAAGGACCACTAGGAGTGACACTGCCTCCACCCTTTCTCAGCTGCCTTCTTGTATTCCTCCTACTCACAGTGATACCTTCCTTTAAGGTGTGTGTGCTGACCACCAGTGCCCAAGTAGCTGACCTGTTTACCATACCGAACAACTGTATGGCACAGTTTGCATGTCACAACACTATTGTTGGCAGGGTCCAAGTCAAAATAATTCACAATTAGGGTCTTGTACTACTGCCTAAGAGAGGAGTCAGAGGTGGATGTTCTTGGTGGCTCCTCCTCATGGGATCAGCCAGTGGTTGCAGTGGTACTATAGGGAAGGGGGCACAGGAGGGTTATCTTTTACAGGTTCTTCTGGCAGCAGAACAGCAGTGGTAACAGGAGGCACTGATCTTTGCTGCTGCACTGTTGGGGGGGATTCTAAAGACAAAGAAGCCATTGCTGCTACAGGCTTCTTGCTGGCCCTTCTTCAAACAACTGGTGTTGCTGGTGTTGCCTGTAAAGGTGTCCTCTTCAGACAGATGGAATGGCATATACCATCTATTGATCACATGGACTGTCCCTTTTTCCTCCCTCTCTTCCCACTGACTCCCACTCCTCCCACTCTCCTCTCCATCTCCACTCATTTTTATTATGGCTGTAGTGGGCAGAGCCCTGCAGCCTTTTTGCCATTACAGTAGAAAAAAATGAGCTCTTCTGATTCCTAATGGACTAGATAAAATTAGAGATTTTGTGGTATTACCTCAAGTACCTCAAGGGAATCAACAAAGTCCAAGAGGGTAGCATCTTTCAGAAAAAGAGATATGCAAGAACAAGGAGGCACAATTTGAATATAGAGGGGGGACGGCTCAGAGGTAATGTGAGGAAGTATTTTTTCAAGGAGAGGGTTGTGGATGCATGGAACAGCCTCCCTGAGGAGGTCGTGAAGTCAAGAACAGTGGGGGAATTCAAGAATGCATGGGACAGACATAAGGCAGTCCTAGTGGAGGGTAGGAGGAAGTAAGCTGTTGGTTAACTAGGCTCTGCAGCTTATCTGTTAGGTAGGAAAATGGGCAGACTAGGTGGGCCAAGAGGTCCTTATCTGCCGTCAAATTCTATGTTTCTATGTTTCTATTACTCTGCTTTCATTCAGCTTAGCAATGTTTCAAAGCACTATTCTGTATGCTAAGCTTCAATCTGGTTAAAACTGTCTTTCAAGAAAGATTCATAGCTCATAAACCTATCAGCTCAGTTAGCTTTTCTCAGCTATAAAGGGAGATAAGCAGATAACCCAAGGACTAGCAGTGATTAAGTCAAATATCACAGAATGGAATGTTTTATGTAGTAAATCCTCTGATGTTAAAACTTTCACTGAAAATAAGTTAAAGGACCCTAAACACTTCATTTAAGTTTCGGTTTGTTTTTTTAAGTGGAGGTTTGAAATGTACTGTCCATATGCACTTTTTCATCTTAAAACTTACTGTGCTGTTGAAATTCTGTTGCTAAAGTACTGAAAATGGAGTTTGTTGGTCTGTACTGGTTATGTGTCTTCTTCCTAAAAACTTAGATCAGCTAACTAGCTGTTTTACAGGGAGAGTGTTTTTTTTACCTTTGGATTTCAATAAGCTTTGCTGTGTCTGAGCTTACTATTCATCATGTTTGAGATAAAGGAATATAAAGATATTGAGGACATACATTTAAACTTTGATATTGGTTACCAATCTTACCAATTTGAGCCCATAGTATCCAGTAATAATCAGTGTGAGGGGGCACACGCTGCATCTAATTCTGACATAATGACTGACAGTTCTGATTCATATGACACAAATTGGAGACTTCAATCAATCAATCAACCAATCAATCAAAATCTTTATTTACCCAGACGATCACCATTGAGCAAGCTCATTTACAAGGTGGACCTGCAGTTTGCAAGGATGAGGGTACAGAATAGAGTACAAGTAAAATACACATAAAACAACAGTAGCAAGACGTATACAACAAAATATATACAGTGTAGAAATAAAGGTAAATAATATATACAGAGATGCCTTTATAATCCTATCCATCAATAACATGTTCATAGCCTATAAAGGAGTCCCTGGGATATGGAAAAGCACACATGTAGGAGGCAGGGACGCTGGCAGAAAGATTCTGGGATACTAAGCAGGTGGTATCAGGGCATAGGAGTGGGTGATGGGGGGTGTATTGCAGTGAGTACGTAGTACTGGTGGGACTGGAATGGGCTGATGTGAACCGGTAGTACCGGTGGGACTAGAATGAACTGAGGGAGGGGGGAGTAATCTCGGTAAAAGAACACTTAGTTTGAACAGGAAGGACTTAGATTGAGTGGAAACATCAGCTGGATAACTAGGAACGGTGGAAACAGTTACAGAGCTCCACAAATGTTTTGGCATACAGGGTCTTGAAAATAGCAAGACTAACAGGGGAGCTAAGTCTCAGCAATTTCTGTATCCTATTCCAAAGTGTGGGCAGTACAAAGCTTATGGCTGCTCTTCCAAAGTGGGTACCGACCCTAGGTACTTTCAGGGAAACCAGCCAGTGACTTCTCAAGGCATAATTCCCAATCAGGCTTATTGGGAGACAGTCAGCAATGAATTGTGGGAGTTTGTTGGTGATGGCTTGGAGTGTCCAGAGGGCTGCATTTCTATACCGCCAGTGTTGAAGGGAGGGCCAACCCACAGCTGCATATAGTGAACAATGGTGAGTGGAAAAGGGGAGGCCTGTTATAAATCTCAGAGCTCTATGATACAGTACGTCCAATTTAGCAAGGTGTGAGGCTGTGCACTGGCCATATATGAAGGCAGCATAGTCAATTAGTGAGAGAAACATGGATTGGATGAGCTGTCTTTTGGCATCTGTGGTCAGGAGGCGATTTATTCTGAAGAAGAGTCCAAGCCTCTGCCTCAGCTTTTTCAGCAGTTCTTCTATATGTTCCACAAAGGAGAGTTTATTGTCTACCCAAATACTTGAATTTCGGTACATATTCAAGATGTTCACCTAGTAAGGTGGAGATAGAAGGTAATAGACCAGCAGCGGCAGAATATGCCCCCTGGCCAGTTGGTGAGAATAGCATTGCCTTGGTTTTCTTGGTGTTAAGTAGTAGTCTTTTACTGAGGAGCTGCTGCTGCAGGATGCTAAAGTCGGTTTGCAGCTCACCACAGGCAGCTTCAGGAGATTCATGGCTTATGTAGAGCACAGTGTCATCAGCAAACAGATGAATGCTTGCTTCCTTAATGCCTACATCCAGGGACACCTTTTTGTATCAGTTTAAGTGAAGAAAGCTCCCCTTCAGCCTTGATTTGTTGTTGCCTACCAGTGAGGTAGTCATGGATCCAACAGAAGGAGGTTCGGTCTAGGCCTATTGTTTGTAAAGTGGAGAGGAGCAAACAGTGGTCGATGGTGTCGAAGGCCTTACTGAGATCCAGGAAAACTGCACAGATGAATTTTTTGTCTAAATCCCGTTGCCAGTTGTTAGTTACTTTTGCCAGGGCCATAATGGTACTGTGCTTTACTCTGTAGCCTGACAGCATAGGGTTTAGTAAGTTCAAATTGTCTATGAAAGATCTCAGCTGGGTATCCACAATTTTTTTCTAGGAGCTTGGAGAGTATGGGGAGGAGGGAGATCAGTCTATAGTCATTTAGGTCACAGGGATCCCCTGATTTAAACAGGGGGATGATGTGAGCAACTTTCCAGAACTGAAAGAGGGAACCTTGTGATAGGGACAGGTTCAATAAGTGACAGATAGGTGCAGCAAGGATGTGATAAGCAATTTTCAAGTAATACGGGTCAAAGAAGTCAGCCCCAGCACTTTTTTTAGTGTCCAATTTTAGGAGAAGATCTTCAACTTCCTTTACGGAGGTGGGTAAGAATGAGAAGGTTATGATATTGTTACTCAATTCCGGGAGCTTAGTGTTGATCCGTGGGTGTAGTCTGCTAACTGGTGCATTATCGAATGCTAGGCCTGCAGTGGCAAAATGATTGTTGAAGGCCTGCAGGATCTCATTTCTGTCATTGATTATAGCATTATCAGTGGTAATTTGGGAGGGAAGCACCTTTCCTGGAGAATGACCAGTCAGTTCTTTTAGTATGGACCAGAACTTGGTAGGGCATTTCAACACAGAATCTAGCTCAGATCGGTAAAAATTGGCCTTGGCCTCTCTGACCATCTTAGTGCAGGTGTTTCTAGCTGTTCTGAAGAGACACCAATCTTCGTCTGTGTGTGATTTGCAAGTCTTTTTCCAGAGTTGATCTCTTTGTAGTAAGGCAGCCTTGAGGTCCGCTAAGAACCAATGACATGTTCTAGCTTTCATACGTGCTTTTACCAGAGAAGCATGGTTATTTAGGGCACTGGGTATAAGACTTGCCTTGTATTGGTTAGTATTTTTAATTATTAATACCTAATCACCTACTTATCAGTCAATAGATTTGGAAGAGTTTTACAGACCTTTGGAAGAGTTTTACAGACCTGATAACAGTACTATAAGCAAGTGGATTTTTAGCAGGCTCATCAGATAACTTAATATTCTTCAGGTGAAGCTACCTCTGGCTGGAAGCTGCAGCACTGGACTTAGGATTTGCAAGAAAGTGAGTTGTGCTCACAACAGAGGGAGGTGAACCTTACAATTTACAATTGTCTTTGGCTTGAAGCAGATTCCTTAGGAAAGTTAATATTCTTCAGGTGGAGGATACTTCTAACTGAAAGGTGAAATAAGGAACTTAGAATTATCAGAAAAGGCAGTCTTTCAATCAACAGAGGGAGGTGGACCTTGCTTTACTTTTGTTACAATTGTTAAGATTTTCAGTGCAGGAAGAGTTTAAACTCACAGGGACTGAATACTGTTTACTGTGTCTGTCCTTGTGCACAGCTGACGTGTTTTGGGGCTGACTGCTTTCAGAATACAAATCACCAGGCTGTTTTGGGGCTGGGGAGGTTTATCTGTATCTGACTTGGATGTTTGGATTTTTCTCAGTTTGATTAGCAGGGTATTTTCTCTGTCAAATTGTCATGTAGGACATCTTGCTGACAGGAAGGCACTCTTCAAAGCGATAGGTCAGAGCTTTTAGCTGATTGTTTCATGAGGGCACAGTTTAGGCCCACACCCTTCCCACCCCCTCACCCCACCAACCCCTGGAAATAGTTCCTTTATATCTGGGGTTCTGACAACATTTCCTCAAGAGGGCAAGGTGCATATCACTGTCATATCCTCTCTAGCACACTGCACTGGCAATATAAGCATACACATTATATAATATATATATTTCTATATAACAAACCAATCACACACACACACACACACACACACAAAACAAAACAACAAACAAAAAAAGAACAAGGTAGACAGACATGTGGGGAGTAGTGCAATGTAATGGCTGTGGGGCAGCAGTCTTCCAGGAGTCCTTCTGGAGGCTGAGATGCTGCCCTGTTTGCAGACAACTCTCTGCCCTGAGGGAGGAAGCTGCCCATCTTTAGGCCGCACTGGACAGTAGTAAGGGAACCTCCCCCCATCCAGGGAGTACCAGAGCCACCACCACTACCTCCGAGGTTGTGAAGAAAGCACAGCAGTTGGACCACAGTGGGCTCAGGGAGGGTAAGGGTGGTGGAAAAGAGGCAGACCCAGTCAGTTGTTCCACATCCACAATCCATACACCATTCTGGGGGAGCATAGTTCCCCTATGGATGCATCCGCAGAGGAGACTAAGGAGGTTGCAGACAACTGTCACAAGGGAGGCCCTCAGGAAGGAGGCAGAGGACACCACAGGGAAAGGAAGCAGCTCCTGGTGGGGGACTCAATTATTAGGGGGATAGAATGGGGGGAGCAGGGAAAACTGAAGTAAGGTGCCTGCCTGGTGCCATGGCTTGGAGGGACAGGAAGCGCATCCTTAGGATCACGAGAATAGATACACGGGAGTCTGAACTGGACGTCATTGTCCACCTAGGGACAAATGACTTGGCTCATCATGAGATTAGAGCAGTGCATAAGGACTTTGTAGAGTTGGGTAGGGGCCTAAGACAAGTAGCACACACAGTATCCTTCTCAGAGGTGCTGCCTGCCAGTGGCATGGGTGAGGCGAGGGTACTTTGCACCATGCAGTTTAATGAATGGTTGAAAAAATGGTGTGGAGCACAGGGGTTTGGCTTCATTGGGGACTGGGGTTCTGCCTGGAGGTACACCAGCCTATACTGGCAGGATGGTCTGCATTTGTCCAGGAAGGGACAAGTCTTTTGGGCAATCAGTTTAAATTCTTCATTGGCAAGCTTTTAAACTAGTCAAGGGGGGAGGCACTCATAAGCAGCAGGAAAATCCCAGCCTCCCCCTACAAAACAGGGTACTAAATGAGAAAAAGACCAAGGCAGAAAGGTCAGTGGGGGATGCTGCTACAGAAGGTAAAGCCATCAAAAAATGGAGAGCAATGAGTACCAATGCCCATAGTCTGGGTAACAAGCTTCCTGAATTAGTGGCCTTGATGGAGGAGGAGGAACATCTGGTTATCATGGTAGTCACAGAAACATGGTACACACAGAACCATGACTGGGATGTAAACATACCAGGATACACTATCTACAGGAGGGACAGGGAGGGTAAAAGAGGAGGACGAGTAGCTCTCTACACAAGTGAAGGAATCAAAGCAACAGAACAAAAGGGTAAACAGGGAGGAGAAGAAGCACTGTGGGTCAATCTGGAGACAGGCAATGGCACCACAATCCGCACAGGGGTTGTATACAGACCCCCCCTCTCAAGGGGAGGAAATGGACAAGGAAATAATAGAAAGTATACTTAGCATGGCAGAAAAAGGGGATATGTTGCTGATGGGTTATCTGAATATGCCAGATGTTAACTGGAGTGCAGTTGCAGCAGCCACTTCGAAAAGTGGGGTTATTCTAGATGCCCTACAGCGGGCATGCCTTAGACAACTAGTATTGGAACCCATTCGAGAGGGAGCAATCTTAGACCTGGTTCTCTCAAATGGAGATGGAGAAAGGATCACAGATGTAGAAGTGGGTAGCCATCTGGGAACTAGTGACCATCGAACAGTATGGTTCACAATAAACACAGCAATAGAGTCAAGCCATACAAGACAAAAGTACTGGACTTCAGGAGGGCTGACTTTGCTAAAATGGGTGAGTGCCTAAGGAATGCACTAGCAAATGGGCAGGAAGGGAGGGTGAAGAACAATCGAATAATAAAACTGCCATCACAGAGGTAACAAGCCTTTGTGTGAAGCAAATAAACAAAACAAAATGATGTAAGAAACCACTATGGTTCTCAAAGGAGGTGGCAGTGAAGGTTCAAGAGAAAAAGAAAGCATTCAGGAAGTACAAGGAATCACAGAAGCAGCAGAACAGAGAATTGTATCAGTTAAAGCAAAAGGAAGCTGGGAAGGCAGTCAGAACAGCAAAACACCCAAACCGAGGAAAAGATAGACAACTCAGTTAAGAAGGGGGATAAAATCTTTTTTAGGTACATCAGGGAGCGAAGGAAGACCAAGGGAGGGATAGTGAGGTTTAATAAAGGGGAGGGGGTGGGCAGAGGGTGACAGTGAAAAGGCAGAGATACTAAACAAATAGTTTTGCTCAGTATTTACAAATGAAGAGGTGGAGGTACCTAAAACAAACAATAGAAGCACTCTGGATACAGAAGTTGATACCAACCCATTCACAGAAGAAAGGGTTCTGAAAGAACTCTTAAAACTAAAGGTGGACAAAGCAATGGGGCCTAATGGGATTCATCCCAGAATTCTAAAAGAACTAAGGGTAGAACTAGTGACACTACTGACTACCCTCTTTAACAAATCATGGGAGGATGGGGTGGTAGCTGAGGACTGGAGGAGGACAGATGTGATTCCCCTTCACAAAAGTGGGAGCAGTGCAGAAGCAGGAAACTACAGACCTGTTAGTTTAACCTCAGTGATAGGGAAAATGATGGAATCACTTCTGAAGGAAAGAATTGTCGAGTACCTAGAGGCCAGAGGGGCACAGGACCCAAGGCAGCATGGATTCACAGCGGGAAGGTCATGCCAGATGAATCTAATAGATTTCTTTGACTGGGTGACCAAAGTAGTAGATCAGGGAGGGGCTGTGGACATGGCCTACCTAGACTTTAGCAAGGCATTTGACACAGTCCCACACAAAAGATTAATATACAAGTTAGCCAGCTTGGGAGTGGGTCCCGAGATGATAGCCTGAGTAAAGAATGGTCTGGAGAATTGGACACAGAGGGTAATAGTAAATGGAGTCCACTCTGAAGAAAGGGGGGTTACTAGTGGGCTACCGCAGGGTTCAGTATTAGGACCGGTCCTCTTCAGTGTCTTTATAAGGACATTGCAGAGGGACTGGAAGAAAAGTATGTTCTCTTTGCAGATGACACAAAGATCTGCAACAGAGTTGATGCACAAGGTGGGTGGAAAGGGATGAGAAGGGACTTGGCAGGAGTTAGAGGAATGGTCAAATGTTTGGCAGCTTAGATTCAATGCTAAGAAGTGCAAGGTAATGCACCTGGGAAACAAAAACCCAGGGAAGAGTATGCAATGGGGGTGAGATACTAACAACAACAAAATGGAAAGGGCCTGGGGTAGCTCATATCAGATGACTTAAAGGTGGGCAAGCAATGTGAGAGGGCAGTAAGGAGGGCTGGGGGATACTGGGATGTAGAGAGAGGCATCACCAGTAGAAAACAGGAAACTGTTATCCCTCTGTACAGACAGCTGGTGAGACCCCATCTGGAGTACTGTGTGCAATTCTGGAGACCCAATCTCCGCAAGGACATAGACAGGATGGAAGCTGTCCAGAGGAGGGCAACTAAAATGGTGCAGGGTCTGCACCGGAAGACATATGAAGAGAGACTAAAGGAGTTTAATATGAGTCACGTGATGCGTCTGGAAGCTTAGCTACTGGTTTTTGGGTCTCCCCTCCCCGCTACAATATTTTATTATTATAAGGCACATTTAGATGGCAGAATTGATTGAACGTCAATTAAAAGAACTACAAGGACTTCCCCCGATTGTTTGTATTTTGTTTCTCGAGCGCAAACGATATGGAAAGTTGGACAAGGAGTTGAAGCGAAGCGACTGCGCAGCTCATCCCGACAACCCAGCAAGAAGAGATATCTGCCAAAATTCATAGCGACTTTACAACCATTAAAGAGGCGCCTTCAAATTGATCAAGAAGTGGCTGATTTTAAGCCGCCCTAACGCAGCTAGGCCCGCTGGTGACGGATGCTGAGGCAAGGATTTCCTCCATTGAGAGGAATATGGAGAAAAGCGGCCTGGGATTAGCTGAAGCAAAGAAATCTATCTCGGGTTGAGGACCACCTAGATGACTTAGAGGGAAGTAGCAGACTCAACAATTTAGTACTATTAGGGTACCCAGAGGAGAAGAGGGCCCAATACTATTTTATTTCTACAAAAGTTTTAAATCATCTGTTGGGCCTTCCCGAATGGCCCAGAATTCATCATCGAGAGCCCATCGAGCCCTTAGGGCTAGGCAAATCCTCAGAACCTCTGAGACCTGTTATATTTAAACTGCTGAACTACCTTGATCGTGAGTTCATATTAAGGGAAGCGAGGAAGATATCTGCAATTTTATGGGAAGGGAAAAGCTTCATCGTGCCTGATTTAACTTTAAAATCACGCCTTGTCAGGAGCTTAGCCCCTATCACCTTGAAGCTTTGGGCTGCTGGAATAAAACACCGCTTGTTATATCCTGCAAAGTTGGAGATTACCCTGAAAGAAGGACAAAGCGCTTTGAGTCAGTGGACGAGGCCTAAAATGCTTAATGTGGCCTTACCAGATTTATTCCCATAAGGGGTGACTGTTCTGAGGTATTATAAAGGCTTCTGGAATATTTGGGGACACAGCAATACGGTAACCAACTGCATTGGACATTGAAATGGACTATTTATGGACCATTAAAACCTCACTAACTCTGTCTAATGGTAGCATTTGGTTTAAGTTTAAATATTTCAGGTTGACGGTGTAGAGGGAATTAGATGGTCCTATAGTCAGCCAGTAATTTTGGGAGTTAGTCTGGTAACACAGAGACCTGGTGTGAACTAATTAACCGCTAGAAGGGGTCTCCAGGCCATTATAAAGTTGAAATATTTGTGTTTAATTTTCTCTTTATATAATTTTTCATGACGAGACCAGCTTTTAAGGAATTAATTATTTTGCTTTAAACATATGTGACGCCTAGGTAATTCCCCAAATGGCATAGTTACTGAATTCTGAAGTTAATTTCTTCTACATTAAGTTTATTTCTTGCTTAGTATGAAGGTTGGGAAGGTTATTCTCCTGCATATAGAATTTTAAAGCTGATCTAGGTACATTAAGGAACTTCTATATTTAGAGAAAGTGGTTGGTTTTCCTAGTGGGGAAAAGAAATTATGGCGGGTCAGGGTTGGAGGTAAATTAGGTGAATTACTCAATCTTTGTTGATAAGGCCAGACCCTTTCGCTGCTAATAAAATATTTTATTCCTTATTTGTGGGACGTTAAGGTAATACGAAATGCTAGGTTAGCTTAGTAATATGATTAGTTTTTATATCATTATAAGAAGTTTTCATAAATGTGAACAGTCCTGCTAAAACAGTTTCGAAGGCTAGTGAGCTATGTCCTGAAGGAATATGAAGTTCACACTGGCCAGTGAAATAGGCATACTATTCGGTTGTGTGTGGGGGCTGCTTTCAGAGCATATGGACCTGAATTTTAGGAGTTGGCTTCGGCCAGAGAGTTTGTTTTCAGTAATCGTTGTTGGGGTTTTTGGGAAGGTTTACATGTTGGGGTTTTAGGGTTTGTTTGGGGCGGGCCAGGCAGCATCTCAAACAATCATGGATTTCTTTTTAGCTTCCAATGGTTAGCAACCTAAATATAATTTCCTGGAATATAAAGGGGAAAGGATAATACAAAAAATTTGTTATATTAAATCACTTAGCTCATTATAATCCATCAAAGTTTTTCTCAAGAAACTCATGTGCCTATAAATCAGCTCCATCATTTGAAGAAAAGTGGGTAGGACAGGGTTTATGGGGCAGGGCTTTCTGAATAAGAGGTGTGGCTATTTTGGTAGCAAAGGGTATTCCTTTTTTCCTGCACAAACATTATCGGATCCTAATGGTAGGTTTGTAATAGTTATGGGCAGGTTAGGGGGGGATAGAGGTAGTTTTAGGATCTATTTATGGCCCTAACCAGGAATCAACCTCCTTTTTTTCAGAGTTGGCTATACTCATGGGCCCCTTAGCAGACAGACCGGTAATTTTGGGAGGAGACTGGAATTTGGTGCAGTCAAACTACTTGGACCGTTCTTGGTCCAGAACGGAACGTATGTCACCTTCACAAAGGGCTCTAATGGAGTTTTCATCTTCCTTGGGCCTTATAGACCCCTGGAGAATGATCAACCCCACCTCCAAAGAATTTACTTTTTTTTCTACTGCTCATAGAAGTTACTCCCATATAGATTTTTTCCAGGTTAATTACCAAGTTTTCTCCTTTGTTTATGAAGTTACTATTCTGAGTAGAGTGATTTCGGATCATTCACCCATACGATTATGTTGCCGTCCCTTGTCAGCTCCACCCAGATCTTACTCTTGGTCCTTAAACAACTGCTTGCTTAAGGATTCTAAATTAGTGGAACATTTTCGTTCCTTTTTGTCCCATACAATTGCATCTAACTGGGGTTCAGTCCAAGCGGTAGATAATGTATGGTCAGCCTTAAAGGCTACATGGAGGGGTGAGTTGATTAGACATGCCACAACTCAAAAAAGGAAAATAAGAAGCCTCTTGTCTAAATGTCTAGAGAGAGTCAAAGCCTTAGAGATTATGGGTGACGATTTGAGATCACCAGATCAAGAGCAAGAGTTAATTACGCTAAGGGCATGGTATTCGAAGACAGTAAGAGAAGGGGTAGAAAGTCGAGCTTCCAAATTGAAGGCCACCTTTCTAGGACAGGGTAGTAAAGCTGGTAAAATTTTGGCCTGGCAGCTAAAGCAAAGAACAGCAGCTAAAAGTGTGGCTGGGCTGAGCCATCCATGTACTAATGATTTAGTAGCAGACCCGGAAGGGATTTTAGCTATTTTTCTTGATTTTTACAAAAACTTATACTCGAGTGAGTTGCCTCCATCTGATGAGGGTGCAGGGATGGAAAGCTTTCTGGCAAACCTTCCACTCCCCACGCTTTCAGAAGAAAGTTGTCAGAAGTTAGAGGCCCCTTCACTCAGAAAGAGATCAGTGAAGCTATTGAGGATCTTAAGCTAGGTAAGGCTCGGACCTGACGGGTTTACGCCCAATTTTTTCAAGATGTTTAAAGATCTCCTTGTACCATTGTTGCATCAACTCTATATCTCCTGGCATGACTATGGGATACAGGACCCTTCCCTCTTTGAAGCCAGAATTATTCTCCTACCCAAGCCTGAGAGATCACCTGATTTGGTTGGCAACTATAGACCGATTTCATTACTTAACATAGATATTAAAATCTATGCTAAGATATTAGCTGCTCGAATGAAAAACACATGGCTTGAATTGGTGAGTCCGGAGCAGGCAGGCTTTGTGGCTGGTCGCTCATCAGGAGATCATTTCAGGAAAATATTTTACCTAATCTCTGCCTAGGTGTCCAGATTTGAAGCATCTCTGGTCTCTAGACGAGAAAGTTTCGACAGGGTGGAATGGGGGTTTTGTTCCAGATTCTATCTAAATTTGGTTTTCCAGCTAAATTTCTGAGGTATATCAAAGTTTTATATACTTGCCCATCAGCAAGGATCCAGTGCAATAATTTGATCTCAGTGGCTTTTTAACGCGAGGTACCCACCAAGGCTGCCCCTTTCTCCGTATTTATTTAACTTATATTTAGAACCCTAATTAGATCTATTAATAATGACAACCAAGTGCACGGGATTTGTATTGGGAATCAGAATATAAACTATCAGCATTTGAGGATGATCTATTACTGCATGTTCGTTATAGTCGAGAATCGCTTCCTCGTGATTCCAAATTATATCTGAGTTTAGTCAATTTTCAGGATACTATTTGAACAAAGGCAAAACTATGGTTCTTCCATTATCCCCTTACCTCCAACATAGTTGGTGCACTTCTCTAGGATTAAAATGGCAACCTGAATCCCTGTTCTATTTAGGTATTTGGAGTTCTAAGAATCTGGATGGTCTGGTAGACTTACATTTTAGGCCACTGATGAAATCCATCAAGGAAAGCCTAGAGAAGTGGACAAAGCTTTCGCTGTCCTTTTACGGGAGAGTTAATACAATTAAAATGATGATCTTTCCCAAATTCTTTTACCCCCTTTACAACCTCAATGTATACCTTCCTAAGTCCTTTTTCAAATTGATTATTAAATACTGTTCTGATTTTTTATGGAAGGGGAAACCCCCTCATCGAACTTATAAGAAGCTCACATATTTAAGGAAGGTAGGAGGCCTTCAGCTTCCAGATTTCTATATATATTATTTAGCTTGCCATGCTGCTAGGGCAGCTTCATGGCTATCAGATGCAAAAGGGCCTCATCTGGTCAAGGTATAGATTTGATGATGGCTAAAAGTGTCAATGTGGATTTGGAATCTTGTTTATTTATTCCATGGGTAAAGGTTCCAAGTAGGCTGAGAGACACTCTATGGGTGGGATATAAGGGCCCTACACCAATTATATGCATTGCTGAGAATCCCCTACATAAAAGATATATTCCAACCCCTTTTAAGGAATCCTAACCTAATGGTAGGGAATCAGACGATAAAAAAACATAAAGGTAACGACCTTATTAAATATAGACTAATGGACTTTGTTTCGCAGGGTTCAGTTATTTCACCTAATGCCCTTATAGAGAAATTCAATATCCAAGCCAGGGATTGGTTACGGTTGTATCAGATACAGGGGTGCATTGGTTCCTTCCTTAGAAATGACAAGGGGGTGGCAGAAGCCGGGGAACTCTTGAAAAAGATGAAAGATCTGGTAATATCGGGTAATCCAGTCTCAAAATTGTATAAATTAATCCTAACTAAAAGAGATTTAAGTATCTCTCCAGTCCCATTTTACTGGGAAGCAAATCTATCTCTGGGATGGTGGAAGAGACGTGGGGCAAGATATGGCTAGATCTATATTCTTATGTTAAACAAGACAGATTAAGGGGTTTACAGTTCAACCTACTACACAACCTCTACCTCTCTCCAGCCAAGCTTGCCGAATACACAAGTCCAATTCACGAGGTGTAAGTCCTGTAGCTGCCTTGTAGCTACAACATATCACATACTATGGGAATGCCCTAAGGCAGTTAAGCTTTGGTATCTGGTGGAAAGTGGTTAACCCTATTCAGTAGGATGGCCTCGACTTTGATGTTAAAACATGCTTCTTTGGGCTGTTTAAGAAAGCATAGCTAAGTCTCTTAGATACCAAATAGCATTGGTGGCACAGGTGACAAAGTTGCTTTCTTCTTCGATATTGGAGCAGCGACCAATCTCCCACTTATAAGGAATGGTGGAAGGAATTTCTTAATGCTCTAAACGCAGAAAGGTTCCCTGCAATTTTTTACAACTCAGTAGAGAAGTTCAACTACTACTGGAATAGTTTTTTACAATGTTTGAAAGATAGATATGGCTATTAATAGGTTGAGAGCCCCTCCCTCCATTCTTCTTTTGTTCCTTCTCTTATTTATGCATTTTTATTTGTTAAGGTCACACCCTGTAGATAGCTAGGGCTCTCTATACTTTCTAGATACAGTTGTCACCAGCTTAGTTAGCACATTGAGTTCCCCAAGAAGGCAACCAAGAGGGCTAATGTTTAGGAAGGTTTCTACCTGGGACGATCAGAGCTCTTTAATGTGGAGGTTGCTAACTAAGATAGGCTATTATCCAAGTCAATAAAAAACCGTAGTGGTATTTTATGTATGGGTTTGCTGCTCTGGTTGGGGGGAGGGGCGGGAGGATAGGGGATTAAAGGGATGGTATCCTTGTTATGATGAGCTATGTACTATTATACTTTTCTGTAGTATGGTCCAAGGACTACCATCTGTAGTTTCTCTTTTTTATTGTGGTTTTGTTTTTATGAGATGTGTGTTATGTTGTGTTGTTTCTCAATATAAAATAAAATAAACTTATTTGCAAAAAAAAAAAAAAATAAAGGAGCTTAATATGTATAGCCTCGAGGAAAGGAGGGAGAGGAGGGACATGATAGAAACTTTCAAGTACCTCAAGGGAATCAGCAAAGTCCAAGAGGGTAGCATCTTTCAAAAAAAGAGGTGTACAAGAACAAGGGGCACAATTTGAAGATAGAGGGGCGGCTCAGATGTAAGGAAAGTATTTTTTCACAGAGAGGGTTGTGGATGCATGGACGGCCTTCCGAGGAGGTTATGGAGTTAAAAACAGTGGTTGAATTCAAGCATGCATGGGACAGTCATAAGGCAATTCTAGGGGGTAGGGGTAGAAAGAAGTAGACTGCTGGTTAACTAGGATCTGCAGCTTATCCTTTAGGTAGGGAAATGGGCAGACTGGGTGGGCCAAGAGGCCCTTATCTGCTGTCAAATTCTACGTTTCTATGTTTCTATTGTTTCATCTGTAATCTAGTGGTCATTGTCTGTTTTATTTAGCAACACAAAGGTATTCCAGTCCTTCATATCATCTATGATAGTCCCCCCCCATTATATTGTATAGCAACTCATTGACCTATGCTGTGTCACAAATTGAATATCTATATTTTTTAATATGTCTTTGTACTTATTAGTTCAGAACTATATCAAGTCATACTGTTTATTGTATGTGGGGGGTGGGTGACTCTGCAGAGGTTCCCACGTACACCCATTGTTATTATAATTTGATGGTGCTTCATATTAGTTTATTTGGGGCTGTGTTTGGACATGTTACATATTCTGATGTGTGTATGTGTGTGTGTGTGTGTGTGTGTGTGTGTACTACAAGGGTGGTTCTGACTGTCTGTTCCTGTGCTGTTACCTGTGTAACCACATGTGGATGTTCATGGACAGAGGTCAAAAATGGTACTGGCCCCACTAGCCAAATGCTGTTAGATATTGTTTGGGATAGACAAACATCTTTGTAAGAATAAAAAAAGAGCATTGCAAGTCTTAATTTTACCGCTTTGGAAAAACAAGACCACAATCCTGAGCATGTGTGTGACGTTGCCATGGACATGACACGCATTCTCAGGATCACAATCCTGTTTTTCAAAGTGGTAAAAGTAAGACTTGCAATGATCTTCATTATTCTTACAAAGATCCCCATGCTTAGAAGAGCATGTACTTTTAGCCCCAACTATCACTTACTCTTATTAAGGAAATTTGCACATGCGAAATGCGTGTTCACATTTAGAAGAGGCATCCAATGGTGGAAGATCGGTCAAGCACTAATGTAATGTGCTTGGTCCAAGCTAAAGTACATATTTTTAAAATTTAGGTAACAGATCTTACCGTTACTCACACTGGGGCACATGAATCATTTATTTTGCCATACAAATTATTACATGCACACTGATCACAAAAGTTCAGTATATCTGCTGAAAGCTGACAGTGTCCCTTTAATGTGTGCACTATTCATGCACTACATTGATAAAAGTCTCCAGAAACCTGCAAAGTACAGTAAGCTGAAACTGTATAGCAGCTAGAAACAAACCATTAGGAAACTTGTATTAATTCATTGCAGTGAGCAGTGCACACATTAAGCAACTCACTGAAAAATGCTGAACCAGTCAGTTGGAGGGACAGTTTAATGTGACTTGTACTGTATGTTATATTGGGATATATATGCATATATGTGAATTAGTGAGTGTGTATCACAACAATTAGAAAGTGCAGTTAGGTGGCTCAGTGGTCAGTGCAAAAATGTCTAGTCTTCATTCCCCCACTATCCAGACCTGTTTCAGCCTTATGCATGTCATTATTGATTTAAATGAAGTATCTAGTGGCAAGCCTCTGCCCTCGGAGCCTGAAAAGAAGAAAACGGTCCCTCAATATCTTTTTTATCTGTAAAAATGTGTGTAGACAGTGCACTGCTATGTTCTGCTGTAATACATATGCTGATAAGTGTGTATGTATTAGTCATTGTGTGTGTATCACATTTAGAAAGTGCAGTTACAGTAGGTGACTCAGTGGTTAGTGCAAAAATTGCTAGTCTATATTCCCCCATTATCTAGATCAGTTTCAGCCTTATGCATGTCACTGCTGATTTACATGTGTTGCCTAGTGGCATCCCCCCCACCCCCACCCTTGATGTTCCTCGGAGCCTGAGAAGAAGAATACGGTCCCTTAATACCTTTTTTTAATTTGTTAAAAAAGGCAGTGAACCCCGTAACCTCAACCTGACCTCCCACTGAGCACCAGCCACCCCACACTCACCCACAAACCCCCTCATTCGCCTGAACAGATCCCAGTGTGAAGATCCACTGTCCCATGAAAGACACATATTGCTGCTGGAACTGGCAACTGCTAAATGAGAAATAAGGTAAGTGCAGTTGAAAACTATTGAAATACATTGAACAGCACTTACCTTACAGTATTACTCATATAGCAGTCCCTAGTTTCAGCAGCAAGATGTGCCTTTGATGAGAAAATGGATCTTCACACTTGACCCGTTCAGGTGAGTGAGGGTGTGTGGCAGAGTCTGGGTGTACGGGGTGGTGGATGCTCAGTGGGTGGTCAGGCTGGGAGGGTGGGAGTCGCATCAGCACTGAGTCTGCCCTATTAATCCCTATCTAATGTGAGGCCCAATGTCCTAACTGAACTCTGGGGCTCCCCTTGCCTTCAGGATACCCTTGTGTCTATCCCACTCCTTCTTAAATTATGTGACCATTTTAGTCCCCACCACCCCCTCTGGTAGGCTATTCCAGGCATCCACCACCCTCTCCATGAAAAAATATTTTCTCACATTTTCCTTGAGCCTTCCCCCATCTAACTTCTTTTTGTTTCACGTTGACTTGAAGCATCTCTTACTTAGGAAGATGCTTTCTTCCTGAACTCTGTTCATACCAGTGATGTATTTGTATGTCTCAATCATCACCTCCCCATTCTTTCCTCCAGGAAATAAATATTTAACTCCTTTAGTCTTTCCTCATAGGTCTTAGCCTGCAGACCCTGCACCATTTTACTTGCCTCCACTGCACTGCCTCCACACTGCCCATGTTCTTTCTCAGATGGGGCCTCCAGAACTGGATTCAGTATTCCAGGTGCAACTCACAAGTGTCTTATACAGGAGAAAGAAGACCTCCCTCTTTCTACTTGTGACACCCTTCCCTATGCATCCAAGAATCTGGTTAGCCTTTCCAGCTGCCTTATTGCACTGCTTACTTTCGCTTAGGTTCTCTGACATGTTAACTCTCTGGTCCTTTTCCTGCTTTTTGACTGTCAGTAGCTCCTCACCTAGTTTGTACTTTGCTCCTGGGTTCTTCTGCCCTATGTGCATGATTCTAGCACTTCTTTGCATTGAATCCTAGCTGCCATTCTTCAGACCTTTTCTCCAGTTTTCTAAGGACTTCCCTCATTCTTTCAACACCCCCAGGAGTGTCCACCCTATTGCATACCTTTGTATCATTTACAAAGAGGCATAACCTCCCCTCCAGTAGCTCTGCAATGTCCCCAATAAAGACATTGAAGAGGACCAGCCCCAACACCGACCTCTGCGGCACTCTGCTCATCACTTCTCCTACTCCAGAGTACTCCCTGTTTACCACAACCCTCAGACTCCTGCCATTCAGCCAGTTCTTCACCTACAGAACTATTTTACAATCCACCCCTAGGCTGTGCAGTTTGTTAATCAGCCCTACACGAGGGACAGTGTGTTGAAGGCCTTTCTGAAGTCCAGATAGGCCAAATCTACCGCACCTCCCTGGTACACTACCTTAGTTACTCAGTCATGCCATAGATTAGTACAATAAGTTAGTGCAAAACACAGTGCTTATCCTAAATACAGTAAAAGTTAGGGTTAAATGTATAAGTAAATAAGTGCCATATAAGGCAGTGAATGTGTGTTAGTGTGTGTGTGTGGCAATGCTCTGCTTGTTGCCAGTGCACTGCAGTGTTATACTGGAATATATATGCATATATGTTTATATGTATTAGTTAGTGTGTGTGTGTGTATTGCAGCAATTAGAAAGTGCAATCAGGTGGCTCAGAGCTTAGTGCAAAAATTGTTAGTCTACATTTCCCCAATATCTAGATCAGTTTCAGCCTTTTGCATGTCATTGTTGATTTAAATGAATTGTCTCGTGGCAAGGCCCACCCTCCAATGTCCCAAGGAACCTGAAAAGAAGTAAATGATCCCTCAGTGTCTTTTTTATCTGTACAACTGTGTGTAGACAGTGCACTGCTATGTTGTATTGGAATATATATGCATATATGGGTATATGTATTAATCAGTGTGTGTAAATCATAACAATTAGAAATGCAGTTAGGTGGCTCAGTAGATAGTGCTTAAATTGCTAGTTTACATATTTCTCACTGCCCACAATTCCAATATTTTGTAGCCATATTGACTCTTGCTAGACTTAATTAAAAGGGTATCAAATTAAAATAACCACAAGAAAGTGAATGTGGAAAAGGCAGAAAAATGAGGGAAAAAAGTATAAATAATAACTAAACAAGAATTCACAAAACCAGAGTATCTGAACACAGAAGTGAAGGGAGAATAGAGATAGAAGGCAGTAGAAACAGGTACAGAAATTTAAAGAAAATAAGACATAAGTCACATAAAAACCTATACAGCAAAGTACTAAACAAAGAGAAGATGTAGAAAATACAAAGAAAAGCTGAGAAAGTTGTTTTAAAGCTCTTTTCCAATGCACAAAAAGCAGCAGATCTGGGCCCTTCCACTCACTCACACACACTGCAAAGTGAAACTGAAAGCTGCTATGTACATACAGCTGTATCAAGTGACCTGCAGGAACTTTTGCATAAGACCTACAGCCTCTTTCTGAAGAATTGTTACCTGTATTTGCTGTAAAGCAATGTCTAAGGCAAAATTACAAGCAAAGTGCCAGCAAAGTTTTTCAAAGTTGAAATTGTCACAAAACGGGCAACTTCATAAAGTGCTTTGAGAAGTTGAAGTCACTGACTTTGTCATAATTTTGCGATCAAAGTGGAACTTTGCTGCATCTCTATTGATGACAACAGCACAATAGAACATGGCAGTGGAGGGGTGAGTAGAATGCTGGAATATATCACAATAGGGATTAGCAACCAGAGGAGCAAAGTGATTCTATCGCTGTATGGATCCCTGGTTTGTTTTGACCTGGAGTGAGCAATTCTGGAACTTGCACATGAAAAAAGAGGGACATGGTGGACACTGTGCAGAGGAGGGTAACCAGAATGGTCCAGGGTCAGCAGGATTAGACTTACATAGAGAGCTTTTTGGGGCTCAACATGTGCATGCTGCAGGCAAGAAGATTGATGGGGGAAGGATATGATACAGACACATAAATACCTCCACTAGCTTTACAAAGCAGGCAGTGGAGGGTTGTTTATGGTGAAAGGGAACACCAGCATCAGGAGAACTCAATGAAATGGGCGGAGGTGAGAAGATTTAAGAGGAACATCAGACAATATTTCTTCACAGAAAGAGTGGTGGAGGGGTAGAATAGGTTTTTCAAGGGAAGCAGTCTCTGCAAAATCAGTGGCAGGGATTCAAGCATAGGTGGTATAAACATGTGGGTTGGTGTAGACAGCAGCAAAAAGGCAGAGGGAGAGGGAGAAATGTGAGAGTGATGGGACATTAGGGCCTTAAAAAATCAACATTAGCTAGGTAGGGTGTGAGGGAATTTTATATATCCTAAAGCTATATTTGCTATTATATACCTTGAAGCTATGTTTGCTTTGTAAGCCATGCTGTAACAAAGTCATAATGAATGTAGTAAAAATTTCTGAGTTCATGCTGTTTTCTACAGGGTTACAGAATGTTATTGAGGTTACTTGAGGTACATTTGTAGAAAACAGAAAGCAAGATAAAACTGGGCAGAACTGGTTGTACCAGCCTGAATAATAGCAGTTCTTGGAATTTAGATACTCCTCTCTTACAATTAACAACACGCTCGGACAAAGTATAAGATAACAACACGTTTGGGCAAAGTATAAGATAACAGCACGTTGAGGCATTGAAGGCAAGCTTTACGTTGTTGTATGTTGCTATGGTGTGAGTGAAACTCATTGTTTCACCTAGGTCAGATTGACCCGCTGGCATATGTATCAAGAAATATTGGGTAAGAAATGAAGTAAGCAGTGGAAAAATACACCACACATTGGTATCAACTTGTTATTCTGTTTTATGATTGGCTTATACTGAAATGTTGCATAATCTAGCTTATAAAAAGCTGCTGTAAATTGTAATCAGGGAGCTTTCTCCTTTGCAGAACTCCCGCATGCATGTGAAAGATTTGATCAAATAAAGCGATGTTAAGACAAAACCCAGTGGTGTGGTTTTTGCCCCGTGACGACGGGAGCGGTTGCTCAGGTAATACTTACAGTGAGAGAATTTGTGATACCAGTTTTGGCATAGTCAGCAGGATGAGTTCTTCGGTCCGTGTCACCTCGTGATCGGGTTGTTTCCCTTGGACAAAAAGAAGGACATTTTTGTGGAACCCCATCAGGACGTGACGCCTAGGGGCCGGCGACACTCATCATCACTGTAAGTACAAGAATACCTTGGAGCAAGTGTGCACTATAAAGGACAGGCCTAGATAAAATGGGAAACAAGGGAACAAAAAATAACCTAGGTCCAGAGTTAGTATTATCTGGACCAGCAAAATGTATGGTTGATAAGTTTGGCCAGGATCTGCCTCTGAGATAGGACAATGGCATAAGTTAACCAGGGGAATATTTCCCCTTATAGGTACTTTTAGTATAGATGTACTAAAGGAAGCAAGGATAGCATTGGAAGAGAAAGAAAAGAGCAAACAAAAAGGGTGCAAGGTAGACTGGTCAAGGTTTAGAATATGGGAAAGAGAGGCAGAAAGGCGACATGAAAATCAAGTGAGAGGGTTAATGGTAAAACAAGAAGGGGAAGATACTGAACACCGCAGGAGTGTGTTTCACCATCACGATACCCCTCCACCATATCGGCCCCTTCCCCCAACTGCTCCGCCGGGACCACAGGAAGGGGTGGTGCCAGATGCACCACCAGAACAGGGAGTGGTACAGCCTGTGCAACAGGCTGCCCCAGCTGTGCCTGCTGCCCTACCTGCTCAACAAGCACTGATAGTCCAACCAGGCCAAGCAGTACAACCAGCACAGGGCAATCAACAGGCTGCCCAATTGACTAGGGACACGCTTGTTCAACATCCTCCTGTGACTCTGGTGTGGGAGGCTCCGGTCACAGTCCCCAGAAAAAGCCCAGAATCCCCCACACCCATTCAGTCGGATGAGGAGGTAGGGAGTGAAGAGGGGGAAGAGGACCTGGTTGATGCAGTGGGATCTATGTCACTGGATGGGAAGGTACATGGCAAGGGAGATGGGAAGCCTTGGGTATTTAGGAAAACTGATGCAAGGACTAAGGGCCTAAACCAGGCAGGGGGAAGGAAAAAACTAACACAGCAGTTGCCTTTGATACGTTATCCCAACCCACAACCCAAGGCAGGAAGACCGTCTGTCATCGGCCAGCCTGCAGTCCCTCAATACATTGAAGTGGACTGCCCATGGAATCCTGAGGAGTTGAGAGAGGCCCTGAAAGATATACCAAAGCCTCAAAATAACATAGAAGAATATATAAAGGAGTTAACAAACTTAGTAAAAATGTATGAACTGTCTACGACTGAGGTTGGAGAGTGTCTTAGACGAACATTAAAGGGCATGTGGGAGGAAGTAAAAGAGGCCTGGGACCCAGAGAAGCCAAGGGACCAAATTATGCCACAATTTAACGCGGTGTGCATAAAACTACGGGAAAAATACAGAGATGTGACAGACTGGCCTAGCATCCGGGATACGAGACAAAAAGATGAGGAATCAGTACACGATTACAAGGAACGATTGGAGGGGGTCTTTAGGCAATTTTCCGGTATTGGGCCGGATAATCCCGCATACCAGCATCAGTTGGCTATGTCTTTTTGCACCGGACTGAGTGAGCCAATTAGATTGGGAGTTACCACAGTGTGCATTGGATGGGAGACAAAGAAAATGGCCGACCTAGTACCGTATGCTGAACATGCTGAGAGACAGCAGAAGGAGATACAAAAGGAAAAGAAAGAAAAGCTGGAAAAGGCTCAGCTAATGTACTTTGAGAGAGACAATAAGCAGCCCCAACCGGAAGGTGGACATGGCAACAGAAGAAGACAGAGAGGACGAAATAATGGAGGTTATCCACGGGGAGGAGGAGGAAAAGGGCAACCATCGGAAGGATCGGCAGGACAAAGACCAGGACCGGGAGGTGGTATCATCTGCTTTGCTTGTGGAGAACAGGGACACATAGCAAGAAATTGTGTAAAGGCAAATCAGTGGCAGCGTAATCAAGATTCCAATGCCCTCTTGCTCCGCCACCACCTCCTGCTCCACAACAGTGGCAGCCAAATCAGCAGCAAGGTTAGTGGAAATCCTCGGATCCTCAGTTCTGACTAATAATGTTGGCTTTGCCAATGACAGCTGAAGGTTAGAGGAACACTCCCTCCCCTTTCACAAATGCTATGTGCTTCAACAACGCCAGAAGGTAGTCCAGTAATAGACTTAATAATCATGAACACCAAGTTGACATTCTTGATAGACACAGGTGCCTCGATGTCAGTAATTCAAAGAAGCAAGTTAAATGCACCCTTATCCAGTCAAATGGTGACAACTATAGGGGCATCAGGAGTACCACAAAGAGAGCAATTAACAATCTCATTACCGGTTCGGTGTGGAAAAATGGAATTACAACATACTTTCCTCAGTAGCACGACCTGTCCTGTGAATTTATTGGGACGGGATCTCCTGTCAAAGGTAAATGCACACATTACTTGTACCCCAGAGGGGGTTAATATAGAAGCGCTGGGGGTGGGTTTGTATCCATGTTTAGCAGAAAGAACAGGGGATTGGCTGTATAGTTGGGAATTAACAGAACCAAAGGAGGTGGGTTGGCTACAAGAATGGGTGGAAGTAGTAACACATGGCCAGTTGCAGTTACAGACAGATTTGCATTGCACAACACATTATGCAGTGGGAGGTCGGGACCAAACTTATGAGTGCAAAGAGTGGGGAAAACAGCCAGTAGAACAGGCCATCTGGGTGTCAGAGATATATGTGGCAAAGGATCGTTGTGCAGCCTCAGTGAGGCTGAATGCAGAGCAATTAAAAGTATTCCAAGAGCCACTGTCATACCCGCACATTTCTCTGGCAAGAGAACCCCCCCTTGAGTGGAAGGAATTGGGGCCATGGGTAGCAAAAATGGTACAGTTGTGTGATTGGGAACGTGTAGGAAGCAAGCTAATATCAAGGGCTGGAAACTGTGAAAAATACATAATTAACAGAAAGGTTAAGGTACGAGTGGATGAAAGAGAAGTGAATGCGAAAGATTTGTGAAGAAATAGGCATGCAGGAGAGTGTAAGTTGGATAAATGAGTTACCAGCAAAGCTATGGGCAGAATCAAAATATGATGTGGGATTACTGAAGAATGCACAACCCCTTATGGTCAAGCCAAAGTCCTCTTACAGGCCGAATAGGCATCAATATCTGCTGGGTAAAGAGGCGGAGGAGGGAATAGCCCCAGTGCATGCAGCATTAGTGGAAAGGGGAGTAATCGTCCCCTGCCCATATGCAACGGTAAATACACCAATTTTACCAGTGAGAAAGCCAAATGGAAGTTACCACTTTGTGCAGGACCTGAGAGCGGTAAATGAGGCAGTACATGTACATACCCCGGTAGTGCCAAACCCGATTACAGTATTGTCATCCATTGCACATAACAGCTGTTATTTCACAGTCATTGATTTAGCAAATGCGTTTTATAGTATCCCGGTAGAACCCAGTAGCCAGGAATGGTTTGCATTCACCTACAAAAGGGAAAAGTGGACCTGGACTCGCATGCCCCAAGGCTATGCTGAGTCTCCAGCAGTATTCTCAGCTCAAATGAGAGAGAATCTATCTGCTTTTGTGGCCCCATCGGCAGTACCCTAATACAGTATGTGGATGATCTATTGCTTGCTAGCCCAGTAAGGAAGCAAATGAACAGGATACAAAAGCTTTATTACTTTTCTTGGCTGAGAATGGGCATAAAGTGTCTCGAGAAAAATTGCAATTGTGTAGAGAGCAAGTAAAATATTTGGGTCATGTGTTGTCTGGCAGTGGTAGAAAGCTAGACCCTGAGAGAATTAAGAACATAACAGCATGGCCACGCCCAGTTACCAAGCAGCAAATGATGTCTTTTTTGGGTATGGTGGACTATTATAGAGCCTGGATCGTGGATTATGCTATGTTGGCACAACCCCTCCATGAAGCCATATTTGGCAAGAAAATGCCGATGAATGAGGAGATCAGGTGGACACCTGATCTAGAGATCTGTTTTGCAAAACTTAAAAATGTATTGGTTACAAGTCCTTGTTTGGGACTACCTAATTATGAGAAGGGTTTTAATCTGTTTGTAAATGGTAAAGGAGGTTACATGTCAGCTGTATTGACACAGGAACATGGAGGGGGACAGAGGCCCATAGCATATTACTCGAAGCGTTTGGACTCAGTGGTATGTGGGATGGTGTCTTGCTTGCAGTCGGTGGCAGCGGCTACTGAAGCGGTGTTGGCATGCGTGGATCTGGTAGGATTCTGTGCTTTGATGGTGCATGTGCCTCATTCTGTACATACTATTCTGCTACAAGCCCGCACAGCTCATTTAACGCCTGCACGATTGCTTCAGTATCAAAATGTGTTCTAACCATGTCTAACATAACTTTGAAAAGGTATACCACTTTAAACCCAGCGACGTTGCTCCCCACCCCGGAGGAGTGGGGGAGCATGACTGTGGGCAAATAATTGACTTAGACTGTAAGCCTCGACCGGATATCACTGACATGCCCATCCAGAACGCAGACATAGAACTATTTGTTGACGGCTCGGCCCAAAGAGACGAAAAAGGATCCCCCTTGATAGGTTATGCAGTATGCACTCAAAACTGTTTAGTGGAAGGGCCAAAACTACCGCAGTCCTTGTGCAGAGTCCACGAACTTCAGCCCAAGCTGCCGAACTAATAGCTCTGACGAGGGCATGTATAATCGCTGAGGGTAAGACAGTTAACATATATACAGATAGTCGATATGCATTCGGGGTAGCTCATGATTTTGGCACCCTGTGGAAACACAGCGGCTGGAAAACCTATTGCGCATGCGAATTTGGTAAAAAATCTTTTGTTAGCAATCCAGAAGCCAGAAAAGTTAGCAATTGTAAAATGTCAGGCCCATACTTCTAACCGAGATTTTGTTTCTGCAGGAAATGCGAGGGCTGACGCAGCTGCAAAGGAAGCAGCTCTTTCTGGGAGTGTTCCGAAATTACAAATGTCTTTGACTGTAACTAACCAACTTGATTTATTCTCAGTAAAGGATGTTGCAACTTTACAACAGTCGGCCAGTGTAAAAGAGAAACGTAACTGGCAAACAAACTGTAAATTTGATGCTAGCACTAAGGTGGATAAACCGATGGCAGGCTCTGCCTGCCTCGGCAGTATTTCCTTTCTGGCAAATTGGCCCATGGGGCCGATCATGTTTCAAAAGTGGAGTAGTCGATCTTGTAAATAAACATTGGTATGTTGTTGGCTTTACCATGATATGCCAAGATTTTTGTAAAAGTGTGTAATATGTATGCAAAATAATGTTGGCAGAGGACTCCAAGTAACACCTTCTGCCCATCCTTTTCCTACAGGACCTTTTGAACATTTAATGATGGATTTTATTGAGCTAAACCTGTGTGAAGGGTATAAATATTGCTTAGTGATTGTAGATATGTTTTCAAAGTGGGTAGAGGCGTTCCCAGTACGGAAAACCACGGCCTGTACAGTAGCAAAGGCCCTGATTAGAGAAATCACACCAAGGTGGGGGATTCCCACCCTGGTCTCCAGCGATAATGGCTCGCATTTTGCAAATGAAGTCATTAGAACCTTGTGTGAGGCACTGCAAGTGGATTTACGAACGCACTGTGCATACCACCCACAATCGGGAAGGGCAGTAGAAAGGGCAAATCAGACATTAAAGCTGAAATTGACCAAAATTATGGCAGATACTGGCCTTAGTTGGGTAAAGACACTACCAATAGCCCTAATGAGTATGAGGGGAAGAGCTGGCCCCATGGGTTTATCACCTCATGAAATTTTGATGGGAAGACCCCGCAGAATGACAAATGTCCCCTTCCCACAAAACCGAATAACATTGCACGGTTTAGATAATGAAATGATTGCCTACTGTTTATCTCTTAATGCTGTTTTAAGATCTCTCTCTATCCTAGGGTGAAAGCTGTGATTCCGGTCCCCTTGGAGGGACCCCTGCATAGGATACAGCCAGGAGACTTTGTGGTTATCAAGGACTTCCGAAGAAAAAAGTGGTGTGCCCCGAGGAGGAGAGGACCGTTCCAAGTGCTCCTGATTACCGCCACAGCCATAAAAATCGTGGAGAGAGAGAAGTGGATTCATGCATCTCATTGTCGCTTGGTGACAGCCTCTACAGTCAATACCAGTGAACAGTGAACTGAGCAACCATGAATATTATTATCGTTCTGTTTTCGTTTGGACTATCGCTGCTATTGGTACTTTTGCTATGGGGCTCTGAATACAAAGGGGGCAACTGCTCCCACCACAGCACAGAGCCATTGCACATTACAAACACTTGGTGGACTTTAATGAACTTACATGCTAATAATGCTAATGTCTCTGATTGCTATGTATGCACTAGCTATCCCTTCTCTGCAGCCGTAGGGCTCCACCTAAAACCCAAGCCTGTAAATAGCACTGAGGCCAGTGAGATTCTCGGTGCCATCAGGGGAAGGAACATCACTAATGCCCCAGATTATGCTACAAACAAAATAAAAAACATAACTGTGTTTTGGGGGCACAACCTTGCTGCATGGTACAGCCCACCAAATGATACAAATGTGTCAACCCCGTTGTATCTAGACGTTAGACAGCAGAATATATCATCCAGGCTTTGCCTGTGTAATAGGCAACTAACCGTGGGTTCAGCGCCGCTTGATGGTCCACGGCAATATTGTAAGCACTACAACAGCACCACCAAGTCCAAGTCCACCATAACCAACTGCTCTCAAGCAGATGCCCACACAGTACATCCTGATTTCACTGTCATGGGCAGTCTGTCAGGTCTATACTGGGTATGCAGGGATAGAGCTTATCTCTTTTTGCCTGTGGGGTGGATGGGCTGCTGTTATCTAGCCACGCTCCACCCTGCGGCCCATGTATATGTGTACAACGAATCTGCTACACATCGACATACAAGCTATGTAAATCAAGTTCAAAAAAGGGAGGTGCCAGACACAAATAAACGTGTCCCAGTGGGAGAAAAATTTGGGCAGGAATCTTCCCATGGTGGGGTGTTGTTCAAAACATGCATTACATTGACCAGTTAAGCTATGAGTTGGAAACGTTAATTAATGATACCTTGCAATCAACTGCCTTGCTGACAGCTAAAATTAAAGCCCTTAGAATCGTAGCTTTGCAGAATAGAGCCGCACTTGATTATGTATTAGCCTTGCAAGGGGGGGTGTGCGCCATTATAGGGGAGGAATGCTGCACCTATATACCAGATAACTCCCAGGAACTGGAGCAAGTGACTGAGGGAATATGAACGCTACAGCAGCATGTTCTTAGTGAGCATGCACCTATATCGCAGGGCTGGGACCCCTGGTCATGGTTCTCAAGCATATTTGGTGACTGGGGTGCTACCCTCCTCCACTGGATGGCAGTAATCGTGGTGGTGATACTGGCATTATGGCTCCTGACTGTGTTGCTCAAATTTCTCTTGCGACGCCTGTGTAGCACCTTGTCACCACGTGCCATCACCAAGCTGCACCCCTTACTACACCCCAAGGACCAAGACCCTAGCGAATTAGTCGGGGTGTTCCTGTTCTATGATGTCCCAGACATGACTAAAATATAATAGTTAACAAGTTGATACAAAGTATCAAAAGGGGGGAGAGTGTGAGGGAATTTTATATATCCTAAAGCTATATTTGCTATTATATACCTTGAAGCTATGTTTTGCTTTTGTAACATGCTGTAACAAAGTCATAATGAATGTAGTAGAAATTTCTGAGTTCATGCTGTTTTCTACAGGGTTACAGAATGTTACTGAGGTTACTTGAGGTACATTTGTAGAAAACAGAAAGCAAGATAAAACTGGGCAGAACTGGTTGTACCAGCCTGAATAATAGCAGTTCTTGGAATTTAGATACTCCTCTCTTACAATTAACAACACGCTCGGACAAAGTATAAGATAACAACACGTTTGGGCAAAGTATAAGATAACAGCACGTTGAGGCATTGAAGGCAAGCTTTACGTTGTTGTATGTTGCTATGGTGTGAGTGAAACTCATTGTTTCACCTAGGTCAGATTGACCCACTGGCATATGTATCAAGAAATATTGGGTAAGAAATGAAGTAAGCAGTGGAAAAATACACCACACATTGGTATCAACTTGTTATTCTGTTTTATGATTGGCTTATACTGAAATGTTGCAGAATCTAGCTTATAAAAAGCTGCTGTAAATTGTAATCAGGGAGCTTCCTCCTTTGCAGAACTCCCGCATGCATGTGAAAGATTTGATCAAATAAAGCGATGTTAAGACAAAACCCAGTGGTGTGGTTTTGGCCCCGTGACGACGGGAGCGGTTGCTCAGGTAATACTTACAGTGAGAGAATTTGCGATCACAAGGGCTAGGCACACTAGATGTGCCATGAGGCCTTTTTCTGCTGGCAAAATCTACCATACTTTTCTTCTGTATATTTCTATTAAAATGAACATTATTAATAAAGAAATGAAACAATAGTAAGCATACAGATTTTACTTGTGGATTATTAAGTAATTTCTGTAGGTTTCTATGCTATTGTGGGAAAGAGTGAGTATTGTACTAAAAATTGTTTACACATTACGTTTTGTGAAAATCTTGGGGAAAGTAACCCTGATGTGATCTTTGTACTTCACACAGATGTGGATAATTATGAAGAAGATGGAAAGTTGTGAAAGCTTTTTTTTATTTATTTGACTTGTTTTATTTCCAATGTAGAGTAGTGAATCTTAATAGTAAGCACTTGGAGTGAACAAAGCATGGTAGGACAGGTATGGTTCATCTAGGACCAACTCCTTTGAATGTATTATGGGCGAGGGTGTGGGGTGCAGGATACTTCTCGTCTACTGACCTCCAGGTGATGGGAATGTTTTCCTGTGAGAAGTCGCAGACTTCATTGTTGACCTGACATGGGGATCTCCCAGATGGTTGGTTCTGGGGGATTTCAATGCATGGCTTGACGATGAACTCTCGCATTTTGGTCAGGACTTCCTCCAGTTAATGATTTCACTGGGCTTCACACAGGTTATTTCCTCCTTGACCCATGTTGGTGGTCATTCATTGGACTTGATGTTCCTACTGGGGATGGAGATATCAGATTTGGTGGTGGAACCAGTCGGGTGGTCTGACCATCATACCATTGGGTTCAGTTTCGAGGCTACCCCTAGTAGGCCAGCCCCTACGGAGATGGTCTGGTACCGCCCTTTGAAGGGTGTTTCTCCAGATGGCTTGATGGCGGTACTGGACCTATCGGGTTTACTGAGTGAATGCATGGATCCAGGGGACCTGGTACTCACCTATAATAAGGTGGTGATAGGGACTTTGGATTCCATTGCTCCTGTTCATGTTTGTCCCCTCACTCTTCGCCCCAGGTCTCTTTGGTTTGATGAGACTTTGAGGGAGTTGAGAGTTGGATGAAGGCTAGAGAGGCACTAGTGGAAGTCGGGCCTTGATTGTGACAAACTTAGCTTGACGGACCATTATGTGGTCTATCAATCAGCAAACACTCGTAAGAAGGCAGTATTCCTGTCCAGAGAGATTGCTGCTGCACAGAATCAACCAGCTCAGCTTTTCCGGACTGTGGACAGATTGTGCAATCCAATCTGTCCTCAGCCTGGAAGGGCTTTTTCTCAAGAATGGTGTGAGGAGTTTGCTCAAATCTTTGCAGATAAGGTTGCCACAATCAGGTCTAGTATCCGCTTGTCCCTCCCTAATGGGAGTTGTGGTGGTCGGCAGGAGATGTCGGACACCCATTTTGTGTGGTTTGACTTCAGCCTTCCCACAGTCAGTGACATTGTGATGATCATCCAGCCATTGCGTCCGACCAACTGTAGTTTGGACCCAGGCCCCACATGTCTCCGAGTGGGCTGTGTGGATAAAATAGGACCGATCCTTGCCAAGATAGTCTGAAGGTCTTTGGAGAGGGTGATCTTTCCTGATCCTCTGAAGGAGGCTGTGGTTCGGCCCCTTCTTAAGAAGTTCTCCTTACACATGGATTGTCTGGCTAACTACAGGCCTGTCTCTAACCTGCCCTTTGTGGGTAAGGTTATTGAGAAGGTGGTCGCGTCGCAGCTGGATGATCATTTTACCAGCCACAATGTCTATGACTCTCTCCAGTCCAGATTTAGGAAGAGACGTAGTACCGAGACAGCTCTTGTCTGGGTACTAAATGACCTCCTAATAGTGAGAGATCGAAGGACCTGTTCCATCTTGATCCTTCTTGATCTCTCTGCAGCATTTGACACTGTGGACCATGGTGTGCTATTGGAGTGCCTGCGGTTTATCTGTGGGCTGTCTGGTACAGTCTTCAGTTGGTTTCAATCTTTTCTCAAGGGTAGGACTCAGAGAGTGGTGTCTGGGATTTTTACCTCAGCATCAGTCCCCCTATCCTGTGGGGTGCTGCAGGGCTCCATTTTGGTGCCCATGTTGTTTGCATTGTATATGCTGCCGTTGAGAGCGATAATTAGGTGGTACAGCTTGAGTTTTCACTGCTATGCAGATGATACTCAGCTGTACATGTCCTTTGTCCCCGGCCAAGATGCTGCCATTTCGGTCTTTAACAACTGTCTCGCCGAAATCTAGTATTGGATGAATGTGAGTTAGCTGCGGTTGAACCCAGAAAAAACTGAGGTGTTGGTTGTGGACCCAGATTGCCGAGAGGTGGGTTTGTTGGCTGGATTACCTTCAGGTTTATGGCTTGGGGGTGTTCAGCTAACTACCTCAGACCAGGTGAGGAACCTGAGCGTTGTGTTTGATGACTGTTTGACACTGACATCTCAGGTGTCGACAGTTGTCAAAGCCTCTTTTTATCATCTGAGGAATATCGCCCGGGTGAAGCACCTGGTTCCTTCCGATGATCTTCCAACTTTGGTCCACGCCTTCTTTACCTCCCGCCTTGACTACTGCAATGTCCTTTACCTGGGGTTACAGGGGGTTGACATCTGCCACTTGCACCTAGTACAGAATGCGGCAGCCAGGCTATTGACTGGTTCATCTAGGACCAGTCATATAACGCCTGTGCTCCATGGACTGCACTGGCTGCCAATATGCTGGCAGATCACCTTCAAGGTCAGTTTGCTGATCTATAAGGCCCTACACGATCAGGGACCTGGTTATCTGAAAGATCTCCTTCATCCCTACTGTCCCTCCCGCCCTCTCCAATCCACTGACGAGGGATTGCTAGAGATTCCCAGGGTTCATTTAAAGACATCTGGGGCCAGGTCCTTTAGTTTTATGGTCCCAACCCTGTGGAATTCTCTACCTCATCAGGTGTGAGATTGCCCGACCGTCCAAAGCTTTAAAGTAGCGTTAAAAACATTTCTTTTTAGCCTAGCATATAATGATTTTTAAATGTCGCTGTGATGAATTTTAATTGATACATGGTTTTTAATTATTTATTTATTTATTTATTTTATTATGTTATGTACAGGCGCCTTGGTTTTAGAAAGGCGCTTTTTATAAATAAAGGTTGATTTGATTTGATATGATATGCTCATCTCTTATACAAGAGCAATTGCATGTTACCTGGCTGCAACTCCACATTTTTTCTGTTGTATTGTTTATGAAGCATAACATGCAAGTAATGTGGTGTAGCCAACAGAAGACAGAAAGCACAGTATAAAAGTATAGGATGGTTCATTAAAAAAAAAAAATTTTTGATATTTAGGTGGGTAGGAAGTTTGGGGTAGTCCGTGTCAGGAGATGTGGCATGGTAAATGCCCATGGGGTGGTCTAGGAAATGGGATGTGCCATGTGCATACAATGTTTCATTTTTACAGCTGCATGGTGATGTCATCATGCTGATGTATTGCTATGACTAGGAGAGATGGAAAGGACTGTGGAAGCATATGATCGGATATCAAGAGGGTCTCTAGCCACTGAATGCTTTGGCTGGACATGACTCACAACTCACTGCCTCATCTCCACAGTGCTGGTCCATTGTCTGACCCTCCCCAACCCCTTCTCCACCCCACCACTGCAGTAGCCACATTATTTCATTGCTCCAGACTTGAACTCCTGAGCCTACAAATGGTCACTGTCAGGGTATTAACCTTTTTTGTGTGTGTGTACTTTACCTCTGTCTGCTGGCATTTTGCATTCTTTGGTTTTCTATCTTTGGTTTTCTATCTTTCATGAGTGTGTATGCATGTGTGTGTATGTGTGTGTGAGAGAGTCTGCAAGTCCTATCTGCTTTTATGTTAACCCTTTCAGGATTGATCTAATAGTGACATTCTATTCAGTTTTTTTTCATTCAAAGGTAGCTGCTAAGACATTGTGCGGTAGGCTGCATGCATTGAATCTAGCTCCTTGCACATATCTGATTATATGGGATTTGTGTTGATCTGTACCTCCTTTATAGTCAGATAATCCCTTCACAGCTTTTCTAGGCTGAGGACCTTGTGTTTAAGAATCTCTGTTTCTTTTGTGCCATGCTGCTTGTCAGTGAAAGCACCACCCCCTCATCACTGACATTCCCAAATTGACCACAGAAGTCAATGAGGCTCAAAGCAGAAGGGACTACAATCAAAGACCCAATAAAACAACTAGTTCAGTGAAATTTTTTTTTCAATTCCTTTACTTTGCCTTGTGATGCGAAGCTCAATGTTTTCTTGCGTGTATGGTCATTTCCTGGAGTGAGCGATAAGGGGTGATTCCTGTGTTATATAGCAGGTCTGAGTGGAGAGAGTAAGAGAGAGAAAGAGAGAGAGGGAGGGAGAGAGAGAGAGAGAGAGAGAGAGAGAGAGAGGAGAGAGAAAGTGGGGGGGGACAGACAGCATTTTGCACTTGATATGGTTAACCCATTGCTAACCTAACAAAACAGAGCACATGCCAGGCTGCAAGTGATTTCCTAAAAATGAATACAGTGGTACAAAAAAAAAAATCAAGGTCACAGAATGTAAGAAGCATCCTTGGCTGTAACATTAGTGTGTAGACAATGTATGGATTATTTTAAAAAAATGCAAAAATAAATAAAGTCCCATAATGTAGATGACTCAACATTGGTATATAGCTGCATACCATTATAATGCAGTACCTTCATACAGTATGTACCTATCATAGATTACTGCTCAAAGTTTTGGGGAGCTTTACATATATTACTGATAGGATGAAAGTTGAAATTATTTAGAAGAAGGCAACAAGAAAGTGTTTGGAACATAAGACTTATGAGGAACATTTGAAACTCCCCAGACTAAATACTCTGCACAACAGGAGTATTGGAGGAATGTGATGATGATGTATAAAATCATTAACAAGGAGGATCTAATGGAAGGATTAAATTTAAATTTTAGAATGGAACAAAATGTAAGGGGACATGAAGAATAAATTAGGCCAATCAATTTTAAAACAAACAAGCATAAGATTTATTATACAAAAAGGACAGTAGACATTTGGAATAATTTGCCTTCTGAAGTATTAAATAGCAGGAATTTTTCTGAGTATAAGAATAGATTGGACACATTTCTTGGCAGATAAGGGCTTAGAGGATTATTATAACTAAACAAGGGACTAGAGACACAGTGAAATTTAAATCCCTTAGCGAAGTGCAGGCGAAGTGACCACTTCACATCCTAGTATGGCTACGTGAAGTCTTCATCATAATGAGTGACTTCACATTGACAACTTCGCATTGACTTCACCTTATTTTTACACAAAGGTGAAGGGAGTGATAATGAAACAGGCCACAGATCATGAGTCACAGACTCACAGTCTGCAGGTCACATGCTGCAGGCATGAAGTTAATCAGCCAGGTAGTAATATAGTTTCAATTTTACCTTGCCTATACTTGGTGAAGGAGCTTTTGTCTGTAGCAGAGAGAGAAAGAAAGTTATATCTTGAACACTTCCTCAAATTTAGAGCTTTTTTTGGTAGTTTAGTTGCCTATTTGTTGCTTTTAGTTGTGCCCCTTTTGAATTTGATTCCTTATTCCATGTCCTGATTCCTTAGTTTACATCTTATTTTTGTATCAGTAGTTGATCAAAATAGTGATTTTTATTTTGTGTGTGTGTAAGATGGAGAGAGGTTGGTTTGTTTCCCCAGGGGCACACAGAGGACAGTGTGTGGGGCCATGTATGAGTGATGGCATCCCACGTATTGATTACAGCACTGTATTTAGTGCTGCTAGTAGTGCTCCCCTCCCTGAAAGAGGAGGCACTGGTGCGATGCAAGCACCCCCGCCAGTGGCCTGCCATCGCCCCTGTGGATCAGCAGCAGCAGCAGCAGGAGCCAGAAGTCATGCAGGAGCCACAGCAGCAGCAAGTTGTCTCCCCAATCATGTACCAGCAGCAGGCCGTAACCATAACTTCTGGGGCCCCCCACCTGTGCCCAGTCCTCCCTGCAGCTCTGTTGTGTGGGAGTTCTTCACTTCACTGCCCAGTGACCTCAGTGTTGTGAAGTGTAAGATATGTGATGTGCTTGTGTGGCATGGGCCCAGGGGTAGTCATCAGGGACAGGTACGTAGCACACTCACCTCGCTAACCACCACCATGTGGAGTGGGAGGCCAAGGTGGCAGAACATGGAGGGAATGCACCTGCTGGGCAACATGTGGCAGCACGGCCTCCACTTGCATGGGGTGCAAAGTGTAGAAGGACCAGGGAGCAAGTGGCTGCTCCACAACCTGCACCTGCATGTGATGACTCTGGAGGAAACCCTGCAACAAAGCTTAGCACTCAGGCTGATTTGGGTGTCATGTCGAGTGTGGTAGACCACCTTACCAACAGGGTGGAGAACCTTGAGGAGTGGTTGGAGCATACGGAGGGTCACCAATTGCAGATTATGTCCATGCTCCAACTTCTCCTGTCTCACCACAACCTATAATCTTAGAGTTTTGCGGTATAATTTTCATTTAGTGTTCTGTCTTTCTTTCTCAGTTCTAACCTTGTTTTCCCCCAAAGAAAATTATAAAAACACTACCTGAAATCATTTTAAAGAAAGTAACATAAAAAATTGCTGTCCTTCCCTTCCTTCTATTCCTAATCCTAGTTACTAATCTCTGGCAGAAGGTCACCTGGGGCCAATGATCATCACATGGTATGGTTGAATTTGGCCACTAGAGCTAAATCATCCCATTCCAAGGCAAAAATATGGGACTTCAGAGGAGCGATTTCGATAAGATGGCCAACAGAGTTAAGCTAGCCCTGGCAAGAAGAAATACAGGTGAGGGGGTACAGTCAAAGGCAGCAAGCATTAAGGATGCAATACTTGAAGCAACATCCCATTGTGTTAGAGAGAAAAGCAAGAGCAAAAGAAGGAGGAAACCACTTTGGTTCTCAAAAAACAGTAGCAGAAAGCTCAGAGCCAAAAGGCTGGCCTTCAGGAAATATAAGGGAATGCAGCGGGACGAAGATAGGGAGGCATACCAAACTTCCCTAAGGGAAGCAGGGAAGGCAGTAAGGCAGGCAAAGTCTCAAATTGAGGAAACACTAGCACAAACAGTAAAAGAAGGGGACAAGACTTTCTATAAATACATTAGTGAAAGGAGAAAGTCCAGAGGGGGGTATTGCTAAGATCAAATGGGATAAGGGGGAGTGTGTGGAGAAGGACCAAGGAAAAGCATCTATCTTTAATAGATACTTCTGCTTAGTATTTACTGAAGATAAGGTAGGGCAGGGCCCACAGCTCAGCACTAGAGATGCAGCAAATTTAAATTTTGCCGGTGAAGTGAATGCAAAGTAGGCACTTCACGTTGTCATTCTGCTATGCACAGTGGCCAATGTGAAAGGCTCATTTTGCATTGTAATTATGACTTTGTGTTGTCATTCTGCCTTAACGTGAAGTAAGGTGAAGTGACAACAACATGAGCAGCCCCCCACACATCACATGGCTTACAGTACTGTAAGTCACTTGCTTTAGCCAGGCAGGGAGGAAGTGACTCATACAAGCAGATACTTTCACTTCCTTCTTTGCAGAGGTCGAGAGAGGAGGCAGTGTGTCTGTGTAGTAGTTAAGAGAAGCAGAGAATCCAGAGGTCATACAACCCCCCCACCAGCCGTTTTCAAAGCTATATTGTTATTTAGTGTTTTTGTACTCTTTTTGCAGTTATTTTTTTGTTTCTGTGATTATGATTTCTTTGTTTTTTACTTTTATAAGTTTTTGTTTGTCTGTGTGTGCCTTTGTGTGTGTGAGTGTTTCATGTTGTCATTGTCAACTGTTGACTTGTTGTTGCTCGGTAAGAGGGAAAGAGAGAGGGCAGTCAAGTCTGATTACTTAAGTTGCTGAAATGGACCAGGGACAGGGTGAAAATCAACAAATGTCTGGGATGGTGCCGGGTGCAGTGGGACCACGTGGCAGCATGGTTGGCAGGAGAGGAGTGCGCACCCATGGGGGGTGTGGCCGGGTGCTGTTGGTCCAGTCGAAAATTGTGGATTCCCCCCCCGGATGTAGCAGCACCACCACCACCACCTCCACCATCACCACCAGCAGCAGCAGCAGCTCCAGCAGCACCTCCTCCACAGCAGGATGTGCCGGAGTTTGAGAATCACCAGGACCAGGCTGCTGCCAGTGCATCTGGCCCTCCCATGCCTGGTCCCCCTGCAACTCTCCAGTTTGGGAGTTCTTTGACTGTGTCACGGGGGAACAGTAGCCTGGTACGGTGCTGCATTTGTGGTGTTGAGGTATGCTGTGACCCCCAGGGGACACACCTGGGGACTGGGGGCCAGTGCACCCACATGGTTAATCACCACAAGGTGGAGTGGCAGGCTGCCACAGAATGGGCTAGGTCTCCACCTGCTGACCCTTATGTGGTAGTGGCAGAGGGTGCTGCTGTGTGTTGCCACAGCAAAAGGAGGGCCACAGAAGCAGCTGCTCCACCACTAGCACCACCCCCACCATGGCCACCAGCTGTACCACCACCAGTGGACTCCACACTGCCTGTAACTCAGGCCAACCTTGCTGTGCTGTAGGCCACAGTAGAAGAGAACAATGAGAGGGTGAGTGCTGTCCAGCAGCAGTTGCAGCACATAGAGCAACACCAATTGCAGACTGTGTTGATGCTCCATCTGCTGCTGGACCACTTGGGGATCCCACCTTAGCTTTTTTCTACACACCTCCCCCCACCCACTGTGTTATAATCCAAGTTAATAATGTGTGCCCTGATGTATTTCCGGTGCCTCAGTAATATTTACTTCCTGTTGTGGAGTGGTTGTGGAAAAGCAGGACTGAGCATTGCAAGTATAGTGTGCTAAACTGCATGTGTGCAGTCAGTGTTCTTTCCTGTGTGTGAACTGCAGACATTGTCCAGCATCTTGCAAAAATATATATGTTGACTTGTTGCAGTATTCATGGTATAAAGAATAAAGATAAGAATATATAACGTATATTTTATTAGTACCATCATCATCAGCAGCCTAAGTGATTTGATATTTTTTCAGAGGTTTCTGGCCAGAGTGCACCTTAGTCACATACTGCACACATGACTTTTAGGAGATCAAATAGCAACCAAAAATCCTGCTTTTCAACAAACCGTACCCAACAGACATGAAGTATTGGTGATGGTGAGGCACCCAAAATATTTGACAGATGGCATACAGACACTATAAAATCAGAAAATAGATAAGGTCCAGTTCACTCACTGCCAGATGCCAACACACTGTGCTATCACAGTTCTTCTTTTCATTTTTTGTTCCGGAATAAGTGATGTCTTTCTAGTTTAGACTGGCAGTGTCAGTTTTTTAGCAAGTTGGTGTATACCATAACATGACACGGTGCCATTCGTTGCACAGGGTGGTGGCAGTGGATTGCAGGACCTGTTATATATTCGGGCCCAGATTTTCAAACTGCGCCATTCTGAGGCTCAAGCCCCTGCGCTGCTCAAAATAGTTGTGCAGGGGTGTGGCCGGGGTGATATTCAAAGGAGTTGCGCTAGTTGAGCAGCTCCTTTGAATATCATCCCCAGCCATTGCAGATTAGCGCGATGGCGAGTGGAACTTGCGCCACTGCAAGCTGCCAGAGTTGAGCATTAACCTATGTGTGGCGCAAGTACCATTGCGCCATGCTCAAATTTCCGATATTCAAAAGGTGACATGCAATGGGGCCATAATTATTGCTCTTTGCGCAACCTGTTGCCAGTGGAGCAACTGCCTCCTGCTGAATATTGCAGAATGGCGCAATGTAGGACTTGCGCATGCGCAACCCTGTTGCGCATGGAGCAACCCTTTTGAATATCTGGGCCTCTGACTTTAAAATGTTGTACACCATAACATATTTTGGGTGCCTCAGCAATATTTAATGTCTGTTGGGTATGGTTTGCTGAAAAGCATGATTTTTTTGTACTATCATCTCCACAAAGTCATGTGTACACTGTGAGTGACAGAGATGCACAGTGGCCTGAGACCTCTGAAAAAATATCAGATCACTTACTCCACTGCTGATGATGGTACAAATAAAATATACGTTATATATTCTTATCTTTATTCTTTACATACTACAGCAAGTCACACCATATATATGTTTGCACAAAGCTGGACAGTGTTGGCACACACAGGAAAGAACACTGACTGCGCACATGCAGTTTATCATGTATACTTGCACTGCTCTTCTGCTTTTGGACAAACACTTCACGACAGAAAGAAAATATTACTGAGGCTTCAAAAATATTTATTTTTTGAAACAGACATTCATTTATAATTTATGACATTATGTGCTCACAACACAGTCATCAGAATTTTTGTGCATCCCCAAAATGCAACTGTCTTGTGTCCAGAAAATTCCCCAGTGTTGACAAAGTGAAATGAGAGTGTAACATGAAATGCAAAGTGTCCCAGAATTAATGGCACACTCAGTCATGCGTGCAGTGCTGACACACAGTCACCAGAATTTTTGTGCTTCCCCAAAATGCAACTGTCTTGTTTCCAGAAAATTCCCCAGTGCTGACAAAGTGAAATGGGAGCCTTACAAGAATTCCAGTGCTTGAGAAATTGTGGAGTTGGAATTGGAAATGGAATACTCTTAAACCAATGAAGGTAAGTTATTTTTTTTTGGGGGGGGGATTATCATATTTGCAAGTAGGTCTCATTAATGGTTTATTATTTGGTTACTTCTTCACAGATTTTATCTGCATCCTTCTCCAGTCCAGTAATGATGGTCATGGTCAGCATCGATTCATGCGACTTCTACTTGTTGCATGTCTGCTAGCCTGGGGGTGGGATGATGTTAAAGTTCTTTGAATAAGGCAACTATGACACAACAAAGCATTTAGAAGTTTCCTAAAAACAGAAATGAAGAACTTATTACAACTTGATTGCAGCAGTAACACATTATGTTTAAGCTGTGGCTGTTCCACCATGGGTATATGGATTAGCACAGATAGCAAGCTGTGAAGCCACAAGAACACAAAATCATCAGATCACAATTAAATTTAGTACCAGGCTGTAAGAAATAAACTGTGTCAGTGTCCCTGCATCTTAACTCAAGTTACATTTTAAAACCACATCTTGTCAAGTCACACAACCTGAGTCAAACTCTTTTAAACACTGGCATGACTGCAGCTACAAATTTGGAATACAGTGCATGATGTGTTGGGCAAATATTTTGTGACATATATGTCACCTACTTTACAAATCATTAGTTGGATTTTTTTGCACTCTTATGAAGAAAAAAGGAACAGATTAAATAAAATGGATATATTTACCAGTATGGAAATGGATATCCCATAAGTTGCTGTATGCAGTAATGCTGCACCATTGATACAGACCTTCTTTTTGTTTGACCACTGCAGCTCAGAAAGGCAACAGGAAATAAAACACACAGCTAAAGGAAGTTGAATAGCATGAAAAACATTAGTACACATACTCACTTTCTAGTATTCATAGTAAGAAGCCTTGTGCCTGTGGCTGATGGATGTGGTCTCCTGTTCAACTCCATCTTCCTTGGCATGGTCAAGACATGTAGTGGAAAACATTGTCAGAATGTTGGAGGTGGTGGGTGGTGGTCATAGCTTAGGCACATGATGGCATTCCCTCTGACATCTTCCTGCATCTGGTGGTGGTTGCAGTTGCTAAGAGCAGTCTTATGGTGGTGGTTCAGGGGGGCACACGATGTCATCCCCCCTGGTGGCAATGGCTAACAGCAGTTTCATGGTGGTGGTCCAGCGGGGCACATGGTGACATTCCCTGTGGTGAAAGTGGCTAACAGCAGTCTTATGGTGGTGATCCAGGGGGGCACACAAAGTCATTCCCCCTGATGGCAGTGGTTAACAGCAGTTTTATAGTGGTAGTCCAGTGAGGCACACAAAGTCATTCCCCCTGGTGGCAGTGGCTAACAGCGGTCTTATGGTGGTGATCTATGGGGCACACAGTGGCATTCTCTATAGTGGCAGTGGCTAACAGCAGTCTTATGGTGGTGGTGCAGGGCCAGGATATATTGTGCTCTGTGTTACAAATGTGATGTGACATATGGAATTTGAATCACTCTGAGTGGAACACTGTTTAAACTTTATGAAAAAGAAAACATGTATCATACAACAAATGTGTCAGTACAGTGACGTACATGTCACCTTCTTTACAAATCATCAGTCAGATTTTTTGCACTCTTACGAAAAAAAAAAAGGAACAGATTAAATAAAATTGATATACAGTACTTACCAGTATGGAAATGGATATCCCATAGGTTGCTGTATGCAGTAATGCTGCACCATTGATACAGCCCTTCAGCAACAGAGAATCGTTTGTTAACCTGTAAAAAAACAAAATAAGTTGACCGTATTTGTTTGACCATTGCAGCTCAGAAAAGCAACAGGAAACAAAACACACAGCTAAAGGAAGTTGAATAGCATGAAAAACATTAGTACACATACTCACTTTCTAGTATTCATAGTAAGAAGCCTTGTGCCTGTGGCTGATGGATGTGGTCTCCTGTTCAATTCCCTCTGCCTTGGCATGGTCAAGACATGTAATGGAAAACATCATCAGAATGGTGGTGGTGGGTGATGGTGGTCATAGCTTAGGCACATGATGACATTCCCTCTCACATCTTCCTGCATCTGGTGGTGGTTGCAGTGGCTAACAGCAGTCTTATGGTGGTGGTCCAGGGGGGCATACAAAGTCATTCCCCCTGGTGACAGTGGCTAACAGCAGTTTCATGGTGGTGGTCCAGGGGGACACACGGTGACATTCCCTGTGATGGCAGTGGCTAACAGCAGTCTTATGGTGGTGGTACAATGGTCAGGATATATTGTGCTCTGTGTTACAAATGTGACGTGACATACGGAATTTGAGTCACTCTGAGTGGACACTGTTTTAACTTTATGAAAAAGAAAACAAGTATCATGCAACAAATGTGACAGCCTTTTAACCACTTAAGTTAAAACCTGCCAACATTGACCTCATCATGATTCTCATAAAGAGAACTGCCCTCACAGTCATCTATGTCAGAATTCTGACCACTGAGAAATTCTTTCTCCATTGTGTCATCATCTATGTCAGTGGTAGGCTGTTTCATGCTGCCACGGACAGCACCACCAGGATGGTCCATTTCTACATCAGCAAAACTACGACTAGGCTGGGGAACGAATACTGAAGTTGCAGTTTGAGCTGGTATGTGCCTCTCATTCATTTTTTATGAATGTCAGCAAACTGACATTTGTAGGAGAGAGGTTTGTACGACGATCCCGAACTATTGCACCTGCTGAGCTGAATACCCTCTCGACACTTACACTGGAGGGTGAACATGTCAGGTATTTCAGTGCCACTGCGGTCAGCTCTGGCCATTCACTGACCTTTCCACTCCAGTATAAAAGAGGATCATCATTTATTGACAGATGCCTCTTTTTAGACAAGTATGACTCAACCATTCGCTGTGCTGCACTAAGTCCAGTGGCTGATGTATCATCCTGTTCTCTGGAATCATTTATGTCACAAATCCCTACTTGGGACAAAGCCTCCCAAAGTGGGTTAACGCCAACCGCTTTTGATGACAGACCACCTGGAATTGCAGTCCCCTTCCCCTTACAGGATATGCTTGATACTACTCCAGGTTCACCTTAAGCCTAAGTATGCTGCTGAGGTTTGCTGACCTTGGCATGTGACTTCTGTGCCCCATGAACCAAGTGTACCAGTTGCCTACTGACAGTTTTTATCTGTTCAGGCCCGCCCTCCAGTACTGAGGCAATTCTCTGTTTGTGTTGTGGGTCCAGTATTGTTGCTATTGCAAAGTTGTCACTACCCTGGATGCTCAAGATGTAACGATTTTGATCGAATACTTTCGGCATGTGTTTCAGCAACACACTGCTAGCACTGTCTCCGGCAACATCAAGGCTATGCTGTACATTCACCAATGTCTGCCTCAGCACCCGCAGCAGTGGAATTGATTGGCTAATGGAGGCAGACTCGCCACTCACTGCCTGTGTGGCATGTTCAAAAGTCGTCAAAACTGTTATTACAGAGTCTATGAGTCGCCACTGTTCAGTTGTCATAGACATGGAGGCCCTGGAACTGTCACGGCTAGTGTACATGACAAGATATTCTAAGATGGCTTTGTATTGTTTATACAACCTCTCTGCCATGTATAAAGTGGAGTTCCACAGGGTGACAACTTCCAGGTTCAAGCAGTGCTGCAGGAGGCAGTTTCGGATCTGCATCTGCTGAAATTGGTCACAGGTCTTTGCAGAGCATGAAAAGTGAGAACAGATACGGTGTGCAGCTGTCAGCATTTCGTTTACATCAGGGTGCTGCAGAAACTCCTGCACCACAAGATTTAAACAGTGGGCCATGTATGGAACCCAAACAAAGCCACCATTCATGATGCATTCCACCACATTTGACCCATTGTCACTTGCTATGACCCCATCTCTCAGGGACAGGGGGTTCAGCCACTTGTCAATTTCAGTTAGTACCAAGTCCAGCATGTTTTCACCAGTGTGTGAACAGATCACATTATGCATAGCAATCATTGCATGCTGTCGAATTCCTGGAAGATTCCTACCACGACACTCCACCTTACTACACTGATTATTCATACTACCTACAGCACAAACAACACCCGGCACCTATGGCCAATGTGTAGTTATACACAAATATGAACTTCCCACTGTTTTGCCACTTATCCACATATCCATAATTAAATGGGTGAATGGAGAGGAGGAATGCTGAAAGGCATGTCTTACAGAGTCGGACACAGTACGGTACAACTCAGGGATAGCACAAGTGGAAAAGTATGTCCTGGATGCTGCTTTCCATTTTGGACAGACATGTGCTGCAAACTGTGGGAACCCCGAATTCTCCACAAAGGAGAAGGGCAAAAGATCAATTGCCAGCATTTCACCTACAGCAGCATTAAGTACATGTGACACTATATGATTGGATGGGTACTTCAGCTTATGTGCAAAAACACTCTGTAACATGGTCTAACTTAAACGTTTTATGTGGGGTGTGACAACAAATGGTTCTGCTCTGCGAATGGCAGAGGGTGGAGTGTGAACATGTGATGAAGATGGTTGCAGAGGTGATGAAAAATCCATAAATGAAGTTATTTTCCCAGATTTATGAACAGGGGTTGATGTACCACTTGCACTAGACATACTGCATTCACCACCAACACCACCAAAACTGTTACTCTCACCACCTCTGGACAAGATTTCAGAATCATTATGCTCCTCCACCTCATCATGCCTGTAGTAATCCTCTGCTGTTATTTCATCGCTACTGCACATATTTAATTTCCTACATGATCTTATAGTCATGGAAGGGGATAACATACTCATTATGGTTGATGATGAGGGTGAACGCCCCACTGTGGTATTAGCTGCCATCTTGTGCTATGTTCACAGTGCCATGTGTCTCTTCTTAAGATGTGTATGCTGTCCCCCTGTGCCCAGATGGCTCCCCTTTTTACCTCACCTCAAAGGTGCATGGCAAACCTGGCAGATTGCAACTTACTCCTCATTTGCATCTTGCACAAAAAAATTCCAAACAAGGGATTGCGATCCCCTACTTTAACATGTCCCTGTTGCTGCTTATTGGACTCCAGTTTTTTAAGCCCTGATGTGGGGGGTGTGCTACATGATTTTTCAGGCTGGACACACTTGGACTGCAACTGACCACCATGACTACCTATCATTATTACTGGGTCATCATCATCAACTGAAACTGGTAAATCACAACTTTTTACTGGGGAAGTTAATGCAACAGACCCAGACACAGCCACCTTGAATTTCTTTTTCTCCAGTTCCCAACAGGGGTCACTGACATCATCATCATATTCATCAACATTATCCACATCCACATCTTCTCCTTGGATGCTGGCATGTGGACTACATGTTGCAACCACAGCAACATCAGCATCATCAGACTCATCATCAACACAACCACCACCCGATATTTTTTCACCACACTGTGAATCATTGCATGGCAAATGCGTGACCTGAACTGTAGTGGAAGAAATGTGACATTGTGTGGTATCATTGCCATGATGATCAGAATCCTCATGTTCAGTTACCAATGGGATGTTACTGGGGAGTATGACATCATCTACACTGTCTCTCATTGCTTTATACTCAGCTATATTTTTGGACATGGTCAACTGGGCAAAAGTGGAACTTTAGGCAGGAATACTCATACCACCAGCAACTGCACTAACAACACAAGCTGGGACAACATCATCTCCCCCAACTATGAGTGAAGCTACAGTTTTCACTGTAAAAAACATTGAAGGAGAAATATCTTTCTTCACATCAGTAATGCACTTCTGTGATTGCGTACTACCATGCTCACAGACAATCTTACCACTGGCAGCAGTGCCATGGTGAGAAACAGCTTTACTTGCACAGCTCTTTGCAGGCATTTTGGGGGATCAACAAGAATATTCTAAACAAATTTAGATTTTGGAATGTTCACTCTGGGCCACTGGATGTGAAGCAAAAAAAACAACTGTGACTTCAACAAGAGATACAGACACAAAGTCACAACAAGTGCAACAACACCTTAACCAACCAGTGGTGCTCAAGTCACAATACAATCTGGAAAATAATACCTTTTGTGGGTTGTGGGGGAGCACTGTGACTGCAGATTACAGTAACAGTGCAAAACCAAGATACCACAATGGTAGTACAAAATTACACAGGTACAGCGGATAGCAGGTTCACACTGCTGCAATTACACTGTGTCACAATAAAAGGTGTATTATTTGATGTCACACACTGCACGCACACTCACACACACACTTTGTCTAAGCAAATTGAAAACTTCAGTAATATACCACATATTTTAAACAACCTGAAATTATGCACTGCTGCACCAGGTCCACAACACACTCCGCAAAAAAACTCAACAATTACTGAAAATATTACTAGGTGTACATTAACACAGTTATGCAGAAAAATATAACCAAAAAACAAAGAACTCCCTATTTCTCTAACTTAAATCTACCTACACCACAGATACACCCCTCCCCCAAAGCACACTTCCACTGTCTGTCAGTACACAGACTGAATATTGTACATTAACATTCAAAATCCACATGCAAACTTGATGATATGAGCACAGGAGGGTTTCCTACAATCGATGCACTAAAGTTTGAGCAAAAAAAAATACTCAAAAAGGCTTTTTTAACAGATTTTACAGGGTTTGAATCACAGAGAGCTCTCCGAGCAAACTGTCTCCTACAGCTACCTACACACAATACCCTGAACTGAGGCTGTGCAGAAGGATTTAGAGCCTATGTGACCTGCAATCCCATGAATCACTGTAAAATTCACCTTTGGAGCTCACCAACAAGGCAAAGTGATACAAAGTTCATTGATTTCAATGTACTTCACCTTAAAATTAGTGGAGTAGTGGTTTGGGAAAGGCAGAATAATGTGACTTCTTTGGTTTCAATAGACTTTGTATCCCTCATTATGACGTGAAGTATTCCACTTTGTGTTGTGGAGTACTTTACGAATTCTGCATTAATCCACGAATCACTTCGCAGAGTGAATTGGGGCCAATTTGCCCACCACTACTCAGCACCATGGACACAGAGGGGAAGGAGGTGTGCACTAGTCGCTTCACAAAAGAAACGGTCCTACAAGAGCTCGCTAATCTCAGAGTGGACAAGGCAATGGGACCTGATGGCATACATCCCAGGGTACTAAAGGAGCTAAGGGTATAACTAGCAGAGCCATTATCAGAACTGTTTAGTGAGTCTCTGAGCACAGGAGAGGTCCCAGAAGACTGGAGAAGGGCTCATGTGATCCCGCTCCACAAGAGTGGTAGCAGGGAGGAGGCAGGGAACTACAGACCAGTCAGTCTAACCTCAGTAGTGGGCAAGATTATGGAGGCACTCCTTAAGGACAGGATAGTGCAACATTTGGAATCCATAGGAGCACAGGATTCAAGACAGCATGGGTTTACAACAGGAAGGTCCTGTCAAACTAATCTCATAGATTTCTTTGACTGGATAACCAGAGTGGTGGACCAAGGGGGTGCAGTTGATGTCACCTACCTTGACTTCAGCAAAGCTTTCGATACTGTTCCACATAAAAGATTGATTAATAAGCTAGGTAGGCTCAGGGTGAGTCAGAAGTTGGTCAACTGGGTGGTAAACTCGTTGGTGGGCAGAAAACAGAGAGTGGTGATAAATGGTATACAGTCAGGGAGATGCAGGTCACAAGTGAGGTGCCTCAGTGATCAGTCCTGGGGCAAGTCCTCTTCAATATCTTCATCAGTGACATTGCAGATGGACTGGAGGGTAAGGTTTGTCTGTTTGCAGATGACACCAAGATCTGCAACAGAGTAGATGATCCAGACGGGGTGGGCAGAATAAGAAGAGAGCTGGATAAACTGGCAAAATGGTCAGAAGAGTGGCAACTGGAGTTTAACACAAAGAAGTGCAAGATCATGCACATAGAGAAGAGAAACCCTGAAGCCACCTATAGGTTGGGAGGGGAGTTGCTGGCAATCACAAGGGAAGAAAGAGACTTGGGCATCATCATCACAGATGACCTGAAATCAGCCAAGCAGACAACAAAGTAGTAGATAAGGCTAGAGGGATGTTAGGGTTTATTACTAGGGGTATCACAAGTCATAAGAGGGAGATAATAATCCCTCTTTACAAGACACTGGTTAGGCCCCATCTGGAGTACTGCGTGCAGTACTGGAAGCTGCACCTGCACAAGGACATTAACAAAATGGAAGCAGTCCAGAGAAGGGCAAACAAAATGGTGCAGGGACTGCATCAAAAAACATATGAGGACAGATTAATGGAGCTCAATATGTATACCCTAGAGCAAAGGAGGGAGAGAGGTGATATGATCAAAACTCTCAAGCATCTTAAGGGCATTAACAAGGTGAAAGAGTCTAACATGTTTCAATATAAGAAAAATAGCAGGACAAGAGGGCAAAGCATGAGATTAGAGGGAGTCTGATTAAGGGGTAATGTGAGGAAGTTATTTTCACAGAAAGGGTGGTGGACACATTGAACGTATGAATACAGTGCAGGGCTTCAAACAGGCATGGGATAGGCATAAGGGAGCAATACAGATGAGTATGAATAGATAGACCATTGACAGAGTACAGTCCAATGGCACATTCATAAGGTAGAAAAAATAAGCAGACTGGATGGGCCTTGCAGTCCTTATCTGCCATCAACTTCTGTGTTTCTGTTTACAAACAGGAATTTTTTTATATTTTTTTTTTGGCAGTAGTGTTTTCTTCCTCTCGTGTTGTTTGTGTCAAAGCAGCAGTGCAATAATCTGTCAAAGAGCAGATGTGCATTGTCTGGTATCCAGCCCCCTGAAACATATATGATAGATGACTTTGACCAGTGTTGATGGTATTAATAATATACCATGCTGTCCCATCTATTGAAGTGAGAACAGTCAGTATGGCTCTCAGTTCTCTATCCACAGTTTAATAATACACAGCAATTGCAGTAGAATACATTTCCCAAAAGTTTATTTTACTTGCACACAGATGGAGGTGCCCCTCCCCACATAGCCACCCGAACCTTGTTGCATGATACCCACGCTGTGTCAAGGCCGAGGTGGTAAATAACGTTATATGAAATTTATACTACTGTAATGATTTTGGATCATTAAGCTGTGGACAATGACTGAGAGCTGTACTGACTGGTCTTCCTCTTCCAGTCAAACAGTTCTAGCACCCCGAATGTGTACCCACAGAAAATCAGAGGCATTTCTGGAACCTGCTGACATGCCACCATGCAGGCAGGCACCCCCATGTTAATTTTGTGACATTAGAAAATGAATGGTGAGTGTGCACTCACCTGACTTGTATGAGCACAATCTTTCTTTAGCTGTTAGTGCTATTTTTACCTGCAATTTATAAAACTGAAAGTGACTGCTGTAGCAAGAGTGTCTGTTACTCCACTCCTGCGATTGCTTTTATTTCTGTAAATTACAACACTAAGTAGTACGAGACACATTCATAAGGCAGAAAAAATGTGCAGACTAGACGGGCCTTGCGGTCCTTATCTGCCGTCAACTCTATGTTTCTATGAGACGCTCTAGAAAAATAATGCCCATACATGTCAGTGGAGTGCATACTCTCAAAGTCTCAGTTTACTTACTGACATCCCAAAATTAACATTGGTGTGCCTGCCTGCCTGGGAGTTGTGTCAGCTGGTTTTACACACTGCTGTGTTTTTCTGTGGGTACACATTTGGGGTGCTCTAACTTTGTTACTGGACAGGACCACATGGTATTAATACCCCTCAACACTGGAGCATGTCAGCTATCATTTATGCTTGAGGGGTGGTGGGTAATAACCACCTGACAATGCACACCTGCTCTTGAGCAATTTTGATCTATACAGTTTTATCCTATTTTTAATTATCCCTTATTTACTGACTTGTTTGTATATCATTACCTTTTTCAGATATGAAAGAACAGTAGTGCTCCTTTTAATCTTGTTTTGAACTGTTGTTTTAATCAGTTTATCCAGCTGTTTTTGTACACCTACTGCTCCATAATGGTGGTGTACCATGTCCTACTAGATAGCATGGTACTTTGTTGTAGTCCCAACAAAAAGGATTTGAAATGATAGATGTACAAAAACCTGATGTGAATACTGATAAAACCTGCCAAGAGCAAGATTAAAAGGAGTGCTGTTTTTTATGTCATATGGGAAAAAACATAGCCCAGCAGATGTAAATTGTGAAAAGAAGGGTATCATATAGACAAGTCAGTAGATAAGTACTTGCAATTGAAAATTGGCATAGAAAAGTACAGGTACAAATTTTTAACCGATTATTGCACTGCTGCGGTAGTTGTCATGCAGTATAAGACTTTGGTTACTGATGACAGTGTTCTGTTTTCTTAGAATATCTACAGACACTGACTGTGACTGTGAAAGACAACCCTGTAAGCTCCAGGAAGATATACAATTTGTGTGGTAGATATTTGTTGGAAGTCAGAAGGATCAACACATTTATTTAGTGTGATCTTTCTAATCTGATGTGGTTAATTTTAATACTATAGTTTAAACCCTTTCTGTATGTGCCTTTGGTGGTGTCTGATATTGAGAACCCAAGTGTCATTTATGGGTATCCTGTCTGTTTTGGTAGGTACTTTATTTTCTTTGTTAAACAGCTGAGTATACCTATTGCTTAATTCTTTATAGTACATTGCATCTTTTTGCTCAGTCTCTGATTTTTCTCTTCTTTCTCCAATGTTTTAGAACTGTTTAGTTATTGTGGCAGAGGTTTGGTACTGTGTTCTTTCTTGTAGTTCAAGGTGATTTTGGAACTGCTGATTTCTATTGGTTTAAACTACTATTTTTTCTATTTTAAAAAGCTACATCAACTTGGTTTTGTTGTCACCTGTTTGTTGTTGCTAAGTAGCAGAAGTTTTGCATTGTGCTCTGATTCTATAATAGAATCTGTATTAGTAGAAGGTAGATTATTGTAATTGTAGTTACCTTTTGATGGTAAGGATAAAGAGGTGAGATAGAAGTGTATGTATTTTCAAATATTATAGAGGAACAGTGGCAGGATTTTAGGACAGTAAATTAATAAAAAGGGAACTAGGAGAGCTTCAGTAGCAGACAAGTAGTGGAATAGCAGTATAACTGCAGTATAATGTGGGGAGTGGTGCAATGCAGTGGCTGTGGGGCAGCGATATCCAGGCAGATCTTCTGGACACTGAGGTGCTGCCCTATCTGCATGCATCTTTCTGGACTGCGGGATGAGGTAGCCAGACTCAGAGCGGAAGTAAACTGGGTCAGGAGTACCATCACCTCTATCCAGAGACCACTCAGTCCAATGCAGCTGCCTCAAAGGATGCAGAGAACAAGGAATACTTGGATGACAGTGGGCTCAGGGAGGGTTAGACAAGTCAGGCAGAGGCACATCCCAGATCCTATTCCACTCAAGAACTCATATGCCACACTGCCAAACAGGGACAACCAAATAGAGGTACCCAGAGAAATGGAAGGAAAGGATGTGGAGGTTAGCCAAGTAAAGATGGAGATTAGCGCCCAGGAGGTGGATAGGCAGAATAGGGGCAAAATTCAGCAGAAAGGCAGACAGCAAGGTGAACCAGGAATAAAGGGCAACCAAGGAAGGGGCTGGAGTAGAACAGCGAAACAGTCTAGGGAGGTCAAATCATGGAAAGTCATGTGTGCAAACGCCAGGAGCCTTAGCAACAAGATGGAAGATCTGGAGGCTGTCATGGTGCAGTCCGACCTGGATGTTGTGGCCATCACTGAAACCTGGTGTAATGATAACCACGAATGGGAATTGGCCGTACCTGGCTACAACATATTCAGAAGAGACAGGGCAGGCAGGAAGGGAGGAGGAGTGGCACTGTATGTGAAAAATGACATAAGGGCCACAGAGATCCAGGAGGAACAAAATGGGGGAGAGATGCTGTGGGTTAAGCTGGAAAGGAAAATGGGGCCAGCCATCCGCACAGGTGTGGTCTATAGACCAGCCCAGGAGGAAGAAACAGATAGGGAGTTGATGCTAGCCATCCAGAGGATGGCAGACAAGGGTGAGGTAGTACTGGTTGGAGACTTCAATATTCCAGATGTGGACTGGAGCATCCCAGCAGCAGCATCAACTAGGAGCAGATTTATCCTGGACTCCCTCAGGTGCCTTCCTCAAGCAACTGGTCATGGAACCAACTCGCAGAAGGCAATACTGGACCTTGTGCTCACAAACAGGGACAGTGTGCTGGGGTAACAGTGGGGAGCACCTGGGGAACAGTGACCACCAGTCACTGTGGTTTGAAATCACAGAAAGAGCAGAACCAAACCACACAAAAACACGTATCCTGGATTTTAGGGGGCAAACTTTGGGAAAATGGGAGATACTTGAAAGAGGCATTAAGGGAATGGGGCAGGAATCAGGGTTGAGGAACAGTGGGAAGTATTTAAAATGGGGATTACAAGAGCAACAGAATTATGTATTAAGCAGGTTAGCAAGAGGAAAAGGAAGAGGAGACCATTATGGTTTTCCAAGAGGTAGCAAAGAAAGTGAAAGCCAAAAGATTGCATTCAGGCAATACAAAAAGACACAGGCAGAAGGGATAGGAGAAGTACCAGGAGAAGCAAAGGAGGGCAGGAAGTCAGTAAGGGAAGCCAAAGCTCAGACAGAAGAACACATTGCAAAATCAGTGGGTAGAGGACAAAACCTTTACAGGTACATAAAGAAAGGCAAAGGGAGGATAGTGAGACTGAAGGGGAGGATGGGGTTGTGTGGAAGATGACAACAGTAAAGCTGACATATTGAACAAGTATTTCTGCTCAGTCTTTACTAAGAAGAGGAGGTAATGGGTCTGAATGGGTACAAGGGGTGAGAATGGTGCGAAATGGACACAAGTCCCTTTACACGAGAAAGGGTCCTGAAGGAACTGGAAGTAATAAGAGTTGATAAAGCAATGGGGCCAGATGGGTGCACCCCAGGGTCCTTAAAGAACTAAGAGAGGTGGTGGCTGAACCTCTTGCTATCCTGTTTAGCCGATCACTAGAAACAGGGAGGTACCCAAAGACTGGAGGATAGCAGATGTAGCCCTTATACAAAGTGGAACAAAGAGGAAGCAGGGAACTACAGACCAGTCAGCCTCACCGGTAGTGGGGAAGATCATGGAAGCACTACTGAAGGAGAGAGATGGTGAACATCTGGTTGTCAATGGACTACAAGACCCAAGGCAGCATGGTTTCACCAGGGAAGGTCATGTCAGACCAACCTCATTGAATTTTTTTGACTGGGTGACTAGGGAGGTGGATCAGGGAGGGCAGTGGACATGGCCTATCTGGACTTCAGCAGGCCTTTGACACTGTGCCACATAGAAGACTATTGCACAAACTGGGGAATATGGGTGTGGGCAGGACAGTAGTGCGTGGGTAGGTAACTGGCTGGGTGGCAGGACACAGAGGGTGGTGGTAAATGGCTGTCACTCCACAGAGGGAAGAGTGACCAGTGGGTACCACAGGATCAGTGCTGGGACCGGTACTATTCAATATCTTCATCAGTGACATTGCACAGGACCCAGAAGGCAGAATTTCACTGTTCGCCGATGACACAAAGCTCTGTAACAGAGTAGACACACCTGAAGGTGTAGACAGAATGAGAAGGGACCTGCAGAAACTTGAAGAATGGTCAGGGGTTTGGCAGTTGAAATTCAATGCAAGGAGGTGCAAGATAATGCATATGGGGCACAAAAACCCTGGCACAATATATCAGTTGGGGGTGAGGATAGCATGCACCAAGCAGGAAGGGATCTTGGAGTTATCATCTCTGATGACCTCAAGGCAGGGAAACAGTGTGACAAGGCAGCAGGTAAAGCAATAGGATGCTGGGATGCATAGGCAGGGCATCACCAGCAGGAAAAGGAGGTCATAATTCCACTGTACAAGACACTAGTGAGGCCGCACCTGGAGTACACTGTGCAGTTCTGGAGACCTTACCTATGTAAGGACATAGACAGGGTAGAGAAGGTTCAGAGGAGGGCAACAAAGATGGTGCATGGATTGCATCACAAGTCCTATGAGGACAGGTTGAAGGCACTGAACATGTACTCCCTGGAGGAGAGGAGGAGAGAGGGATATGATAGAGACATACAAGTATCTTACAGGGAGGAACAGGGTGCAGGAATGCACTATTTTAAGCGAAAAGATGTTCCAGGACTAGAGGGCATGGGATGAAGTTGGAGGAGGACGATTCAGAGGAAACTTGAGGAAGAATTTCTTCACAGAACGGGTGGTGGACAAGTGGAACACCCTGCCAGAGGAAGTGGTGGGGGCTGAAACAATCACGGGATTTAAGAATGCATGGGATAGACATAAAGGAATGCTGGAGATCAGGGGTAAGGGGCAACAGACTTCCTGGAAAACATAAACTGAACTTACAAACTTAAATGGGCAGACTGGGTGGGCCATAGGCCCTTATCTGCCGACACTGTCTATGTATCTATGTATCTATGACACCACAACCAAAATACACTATCATCACACAACACAATTACTGCCCCCCTCTCAACCAGGAAAAAAAAATTACTATGATATGTGAATGTAGCATGCTTATACCGTTATCTTGCTACATCATTCGGCAATCAGTATTCTTGTCCCGATCCCAGATGAAGAATAATCACATGAGAAAATGTGCTAAAAGTCATACTTATTTCTGGACACACTGATTAGAGCATGCACTAACAGCCATAACTTTGCATAAGTGTACGAACTAAAATGGCTGCTGTTAAACTTTCATGAAAAGGCCTGATCCCAGATGAAAAATAATCACATGAGAAAATGTACTGAAAAGTCACATTTATTTCAGGATGCACTGATTGGAGTGTGCACTAACAGCCATGACTCTTGTGCCTGCTGCTGCTGCTGTCGTACTTCTGTTTACTGCTGCTGCCGCTGACTGAGCTGATACACAGTGTGTTGCCGAAAGATGATAGCCAAAGATGACAATTGGATGAACCATACTGAGATGTTCTGGAGGACCATTAATGTACTGTGCTGACTGAAACATATTGCCCTATGTCATGGATTCATACCACCATTGGTAAGTTACTGTATGTTTCATGTTCATGTTTTTCAGAGACTCAGATATTAAATATCTATCCATGTATATATATATATATATATATATATATATATATATATATATATATATATTCATGGCAAAACTCAGTTTAATGCATCAGTTAGGGTTGCTCCACAGCCACAAAAGTGAGGAACTTCAGTGTTAGGGATGAAAACCCTAACTGCGCATTCCCCCCAACTCCCCCCACCACCACATACATGCATGCATGTAGGGGAAGGACCAAGGCAACACAACCAATCACACACATCCAGGAGGAGGTGTATACATGTGTTACTGTAGGAAGTGGAGAAATCCAACTTCAGATATGATGCATTATTTACAAAGTTGTTCTTCGAGGTTAGTTCACATAAAGGTGAACCAAGCTGGCAGTAGCAAAAATGGTGTACCTCGCTTTGTTTTCAACATATGGGTGGTGAAAGGCATCATGGGTGCTGCAGTGTTAGTCTATGGCAAATTGTTCAATTTTGGAACAGTGTAACTTTGTAATTGTTAACTATTTTAGCACAATAGCAGGAAAAAGCACATCTGTGGGACTAGGTCTTGCCATCCTACAAATTTGAGCCCAAAGAACCCAACCGTTTGCTTGCAGAATGATGGCAAACATGTGCAGTCATTAGGAGCATACTTTCACAAAATACTTTCGCAAACACGAAAGTGTCAAAGCACGACACTTTCGATTGCGAAAGTGATTTTTGAAAGTATTTCAGGGATTGTGCAAAATCCTATTTTGGATCTTGTGAACCCCAAAATACCATGTATGTAGTATGTGTGTTATGTGTTGGTGGCAGCGTGTGGCCCAAGATGTCCAGTTGTCTGTAGTGATATGTGTTTAGCGGTGCATGGAATGTCCGGGATAAGAGTTAGCAGTGACAACCCCATGCGACAGCCCGATTGGAGCATGGGTGTGTGGTTTTATGGTTTACATAGTTGTATGTTATTCTTGTTATCTGCTAATGATTGTGTGTGATTGGTTGTGCTGCCTTGGTCCTTCCCCTATGTGCATGTATGTGTGTGTGGTGGGGTTGGGGGGGAATGCGCAGTTAGGGTTCTCAACCCTTACACTGAATTTCCTCGCTGTTGTCGCTGTGGAACAACCCTAAATGATGAACTAAATGGATTTTTTTGCCATGAATTTCCCTTCTTTATGAGAATGTGCACTATTAATACTGAATGGAATGTGGTGGTGGGAGCGCGGGGCCCATCATGTGATTTTTTTGTTACTTCACTGTGCAAAAACTGTATGACCGAGTGAAATGAAAATTGGGTATGCAAACACAAATGCAAACGGTAACAGCAATGGTGATGCAGAAGGAAACAGTAATGCAATCGACAATGGAAATGCTACTGAAAACACAAAAACTAAGGCTAACAGAAATGCAATTGGTAATGAACATGCAAACAGTAACAATAACGCAATTGGAAATGGAAATGGTTACAGTAACACCGATGATGATGCCAAAGGGAACAGTAACAGAAACACAAGTGCAAAAGCAAAAGCGTATGCAAAAGCAAATCGTTATGCGCACAGTCACGGTAACGCAACTGGAAATGCTAACGCTTACGGTGACACCAACGATGACACCAAAGGAAACGGAAGTGGAAGTGTGTACGCAAATGCAAATGGTAATGCACACGGTGATGCAAAAGGAAATGCAAATAAAAACAGTAATGGAAATGTAAATGGTAACAGTAACACAAACGCAAACACAAGTACAAAGGGAAACACACACGGTGACATAAACAGAAACGCTAATGCAAACGGTAATGGAAACACAATCGGAAACGCTGACTGTAACAGTAAGTGAAATGCAAGCACTGTTTTTCCCCAAAAGGTACATTGAGAAGCACAGTGAATACAAAGAATGTATCCATAATAATGGGTCTCGGAGCAGAAAATGAACACTTGCAATACTGAATTATTATAACTCAGGAACCGTACAACGTAGAAAAAAAATTAAAATGTCATATTATTTATGACTGTCCTAGCTAGTTTTGCACTTAGCCCCTAATGGGGAGCTAAGCATTTTTCTGACTAAAAGTCCGTATCTTGAAGTGTTTTCGAGATATGGGCCCCGAAAGGCATAGCAGACGCTGTAATGTTAGCCTATGGGAAAAATGTTCAACTTCAGAGTGATGTAACTTTGCAGACCTCTAATATTTTGTCACCAAACCACTAAAAGGCACATCTGTGGGATCTTCGATTTCGTCCCTCCAAATGTCAGCCCCAAAGACCAAACCGTTCTTTTGCAGTAGGGTGGCAAATATTTCCTATTCTTTTGCTCATAGTGTCGCAAAGTAGTGTTGTGATTTGTGACACTTTTGCAAAAAAAATCATGAAAGTGTTGAATGTGTGACACTACTTTGCGACACTACTGTTTACAAAAATTTCAAAATCATATTCCTGGGGTGTTTACCCCCCCCCTCAAAAAAAAAAAGACATGGCTAGCATCCTGAGGGCTCAACTAGGTGAACGCAGCAAGAATTGTGTCCCTAGAGGGTCCAAAATTTAAAGGCCAAGCATTTCTGTGACCGCCAACTGAAAACAAGATGGTGGATTTGTGACAGTACAGGGGTCATTTGTGACACAAAAAACTGCATTTGCAACACTGTCAAACTTTTTGTTAAGTTTTCCCATTTACTATAATGGGAAACTTGTTTTTTGAATAACTTTTGAACCGTTTAATATTTTTTCACAAAATCTTTGAAAGGCACATCGGGGACACCGTCTGCATGTTTCCTGAAGGTTTTGGACCAGTTGCACAGACCATGCGACCTGTAGACCCGAGCAAAGAATGTGCAAAAATGCGTAATTACCACATTCTCCAGTGCTATGTAGCTCCATAACTGTATACCTAACTATTACAAAACTTAGCAGATCCACAGATCTGTGGTACTGCTCTGTGCATGCCAAGTTTCAGGCAACTCTGTCATACGGTGGCAAAGTTATCAAGCTGCAAAATTTCAGAGTTTAACCTTAATGGGGTATAGTGGCACTACTGTGCCACTATAATATATATATATATATATCTATATATAGATATATATATATATATATCTATATATAATATATATATATATATATCTATATATATATATCTATATATATATATATATCTATATATATAGATATATATATATATATATATATATATATATATATATATATTCATGGCAAAAAACTCCATTTAATATATTAGTTAGGGTTGCTCCACAGCGACAAAAGCGAGGAAATTCGGTGTTAGGGTTGAAAACCCTAACTCTGCATTCGCTCCCCCCCAGCATCTCACACACACACACACACACACAGACACACACACATATGCAAGTAGTGGGGAGGACCAAGACAACATGAGCAATCACAGACAATCAGCAGCAGGTGACAGAAATAAAATACAACTGTCTAAATGCAGTACAAGACATCCCCACCTACCTGACCGGGTACTGCATGCTCAGTGGAGATCCACAACAAAATTGAGGCCATGTGCACCAAAAGTACACATCACTGATTGTGGGTGCATACAACATACCACACTTATGAGTTGCATGGCCTTACCTAACATGAAGCAGCAGAAGTGCTAGCATTCATGTTCCCCTATACGTGGTGTATCCTTGATCCACAGCAACATGTGAATATGAGGAGCACCTCGTGCCTGATACTCCATTCTCCAAAAATGTTCCACAAAACAAAGAGGTGGATTGTCCTTAGACAAAATGAAAGTCAGAATATCATGGAACCATTTGTGGAAATGCCTTGTGACAGAAACTGGGTCAAGTGAGCACATTTCTCTGAGAGTCATTGATGAGATGCCCTCCACATCCGAATTTGTCCACTTCAGCAGTTCAATGACCTCATCCCAGGCATACTCAGCACAACTGAGTGTGGCAAATCATGTAGCTGCACCAATCTCTCACAGCATTGTCATCACCTCAGAGTGTCTGCGGTACCAATATTTTTTGGTGCCACGTAGACTTGACAAAATGGAAGACAAATTCACCTGCACATTTTCATCTTTCTGCTTCAATTTCTGCAGAAACTGTGCAGCTGTTATTCCATCAAGTGGAGTTGTCAGACGAATCGTGTGCACAATAGACACAGACAGTATGCTAAGCTCACTCTCCCACAGGAGATGAAACAGATACTGTATGTTGCGTCTGAACTTGCCATCCTTACTAAGCATGTGGCTCATTCGGTACTCAGTGCCCTGTATACACACTTCCCTTTCATCCAAGTGACCACCTGACCCTTTTGGGAATAAGTCTGGGAAACAGCGTGCTTCCAGTGTTGTCTCCCAAATGCTGACAGGCTCACCTTCCACCTGTTTCATTTGATACAGATCAATGTTGTCCCCTACCGGATCTGTGCACTGTTCATACACTTTGTCACTTCTGTACGCATTGACTTTCTCAATCATTGGCTTTGTGCTTCCCAACTCATGATGATCAACAGACACACTAGTCATGCGATCAATATCAAGGCCTGCATAAAAAGGATTGTTGTTCTTTAAATAAGTAAGGGTAAGCTTCACCTTCCGCACATTTACAACATCCTGCCAAATAACCTTAGACTTTGTTGGCACACCATTTACAAGAATCACCAAAGTGTTTTCAATGGAGATAGCCTCCACATTTTCCTGTAGAGGAAGTGGGAGATACATGACGGAACCCTTCAGAGAACTAATGAGTTCTTTGTGAGGAATGTTCCGTGCCTCTGTATTCATACGTAGAATTGTTTGAAACAGTTTCATTGTCTGAATCAAAATCCTTTTAAACAATTCAATGTGGCAATCTCAGTTGGTGTCACATGTGCCTCCATGTTGTTCAGTACTGACCTTGGTGGCAGAATGTTACACTTCACTTTGGAAAAAAAGTGCCTGCACATCACAATGATTGGGTCTAAGTGAAAGTCACACTTTAGTAGCAGATATGCTGACAGCCGAAACCACATGTCATTGTATGGTGACAAGAGTTCCAGATTCACAGTGATGATGGAGTTCCCAAACAGTTTGAGAATATCACTTTCTACAACTGAGACACAATTTCCATCAACAGCTGATGACTGATCAATAACAGTATCTCTCACACTGCTGACACGTTGCAGCTGTTTCAAAAATGCTATGGAGCCATGCATGTCGCCAGACAACAGCAACTCATTCAGGCGAGTGTATTGAGCGACAACTCGACGGACCTCATACACCCTGTATACAAAGTTCCTCATGCCTGATTGATGAACTCCCAGCATGCGCATGTGGTGAAAGACATTGTCACAGACACCACTGTCTATCCATGCAAGTGAGTGACCCATAAGTCCAGTGTGTGGACGTATGTCACAGAGGTCTATGCTCTCAAACAGTCGATATCTGTCTTTATGATCAGTAATGACAAATAGGTTGATAAAGTGCTCAACTTTGTCATACGATGCTTGCCTACGGTTGCAAGTATCATCGCATGTCCATGAAAGACAGTGACGTTTACAAGACTGAGTAGTTTCCTCACATTCATCATTTGACTCCATAGGAGTATCTTCACAGACACTGAGCACATTACACACTTTGCCAGACTCATCAATGCAAAACTTGGTGTCCTTTCTCAGAGAGAAATATGACTCCCTCCAAGAAAAATGCCTCTGAGTGCTGTGTGTGGAGCCACTGTCCTGTGAAAATATCACAGAAATTGTGTACATTCAAGGTAGTAAACCACTGTAGCCTCATCTTAACATCATACACAACTTTTCTAAACTGCTCCAGTGCAAGAGACATCTTACGTCACAAACGCTGAAGAACGAAAACTGCTCTATTAACGAATGTACATACTTTCAGGTGCAATTTCATCAAACTGGAATGACTCTTTATTTTTTTGCGCTCACGTCTCATCACAGCAGCAATAAGTCTTTCAATCTTTGCTCTGGAAGCTAAAGATCGAAAGTACTTCTGCTTTCTCAGATAAGCATCAGCACCAATGGATTTCCAATGTTACTTAGCACATGTGTTTATGCAAGCTTTTGCTGTAGTAGTCTTTCTACCCACTGATCTACACAACTTTTGCATCATTTCAGATCCTTCCCTTGCTGTTGAGCAAGCACATCATTTTCTGATAGAGTTATCAACCTTTGCATTGACTCCTTCAGTGAGATGTGGAATCATCTTATGTCTTGAAGAACTATCACTGGGCTTAACTTTACTCTTATGCAACAGTGAACTACAGTGATACCTGTTTCATCTCTGCATAGACTTCTGTCTCTGTCTAGAAGGCATCTTCCCTCTTTCGCAGTGTACAATTCAGTACTCTAATCTTACAGAACAATCAGACACCAGCATGGGGAGTTCAGAAAAAAAAGACAATTAATTTCTGTGGCACACTGCAAAATGCAATACTATCATGCACTATTGATATCTCATATAATAATAAGAAATTCCATTATCGACAGAACCCGCCTTGCAGACAAAGACAGTACCAAGGAAACCTCAGAAAATAATTTAGAAACTTCTCAAGTTTGCTGAAGCATAAGTGAAAAAACCAAAAAAATTAAGAAAAAAAATTGCTAGAACTGAAGCAGTGTTACAATGCAAATAATTGAATGTACTGTTCTGCATTAAAAAAAATGACTGAAGCGTGACCTCGAACCTGCAGCACAGGCAAGCATAAGGCAAATATCAAAATAACAATAAAGAGTGAAAAACATAAAAACTAAAGCAGTGTTACAATACTAAGCATTTTATCTCTGTTCTACATTAAAAATAAAGATTTCCTGAAAATTACCCAAAGGGGGACTCGAACCTGCGCAACTGTCAAAAAATAGTGGTGTGCATTCGACACTTTCGCAAACCATAGTGTCCTGCATGTGACACTTTCACAAAAAATAGTACTGAATGTGTGAAACTGTCGAAAATAGCCATATTCGAAAGTTTCTTAGGCACGAAAGTGTTGCATAGTAGTGTCGAACGCACAATACTTTCGCAAATCATTATTCTTGCCACCCACTTATCTACTCAGCCAATGACAGATTGGAGCCTATTTGAGTGTCACATGCTGCAACCAATGAAGCTAAAGAAATGTCAGGCCACATGAAGCAACCAATCAGAAGCATGGAACAATGAACAAGAAGAACATAGCAGCCATCTTAGAGACAACTGGAGATACACTGCATTTCATCATGTAAGTAAGTCACATTTTTAAATAAATACTACTAGTGTCATGAGAACTATTAAAAGTTAAACAATAGCATTAAACAAAATGTTTTTTCATACTATATTTCACTATGCTAATATAAATTAGCTATCTTGCTGTGGGACAAAAATATAACAGTTTAAAGTCAGACCATCAAAGAGTACTCACTAACACAGATAGAGCTGGAAATGGAGTCAGAGACAAGCAGCACATGTACCATAAGCACAGACACAGCCGATCACATATGTCTGTGACCTGTAATTATTTGAACTAGCCAATCCAAGATTGTTATTTTTCCCACTAAAAGAAATTTCTGCATTTGTGTTTGACAGCAAGAGCAGCCACTCACTGTAGTAATACTCAGTGCATGCACTGGATAGGTCAACCACTGAAAATTTGTAGCTAACAACATGATAAGTCAGTGTGTGTGGTAACAGCCCACAGAACTACTGTTCAAGAAAAGATGTAAATCTCAGTTTCACATTCACTTGTGGCTAGCTAGTGCAGAAGTAACACTGATTTTTTTGGTAGCTCTCTGCTAATTTTGGAGTGTAAAAGCTAAGAATGGCAGAAAACAGCAGCTGGAACGTGCGGGTAGTGGGCAGCAGTATAGTAAGGTGTGCTTCAGAGTATGCTCAAAGGAGTGAATTTGGGAAACATAGACTTTGATGGCAGATAAGGACCACTTGGCCCACCCAGTCTCCCATTTCCCTTCCTATTGGATAAGCTGCAGATTCTAGTTAACCAGCAGCCTACTTTCTGCAACCCCCCCACTACAATTGCCTTATGTCTGTCCCATGCATGTTTGAATTCCCCCACTGTTTTAGACCCAACAACCTCCCCAGAAAGGCGGTTCCATTCATCCACCACTCTCTCCGTGAAAAAAAATTTCCTCACATTACCCCTGAGCTGTCCCCCCTCTATCTTTAAATTGTGCCCCCTTGTTCTTACACATCTCTTTTTCTGAAAGATGCTACCCTCCTGGACTTTATTGATTCCCTTGAGGTACTTAAAAGTTTCTATCATGCCCCCGTCCCTCCTTTCATCAAGGGTATACATATTAAGCTCTCCAGTCTCTTTCATATGGTTTCTGATGCAGACCCTGCACCATTTTAGTTGCCCTCCTCTGGACTGCTTCCATCCTGTCTATGTCCTTGCGTAGATGGGGTCTCCAAACTGCACACAGTATTCCAGATGGGGTCTCACCAACTGTCTGTACAGAGGGATAACCACTTCCCTTTTTCTACTTGTGATGCCCCGTCCTATGCATCCAAGTATCCTCCTTGCTCTCCTTACTGATTTCTCACATTGCTTACCCACCTTTAGGTCATCTGATATGACTACCCCCAAGTCCCTTTCCATTTTTGTTGTTGTTAGTACCTCCCCTGCTATTGTGTACTCTTCTCCTGGATTTTTGTTTCCCAGGTGCATTACTTTGCACTTCTTTGCATTGAATCTAAGTTGCTATATGTCTGACCATTCCTCCAACCTTGCCAAGTCCCTTCTCATCCTTTCTACCCCCACCTTGTGTATCAACTCTGTTACAGATCTTTGTGTCATCTGCAAAGAGGCATACGTTTCCCTCCAGACCCTCTGCAATGTCACCTATAAAGATGTTAAAGAGGACTGGACCCAGTACTGAGCCCTGAGGTACTCCACTAGTAACCTCCCTTTCTTCAGAATGTGTTCCATTCACTATTACCTTCTGTGTCCTGTTGTGCAGCTAGTTTACTACCCAGGCTACCACCCTGGAACCCACTCCCAGGCTGTCTCACTTGATTATAAGTCTTTTGTGTGGGACTGTGTTAAATGCCTTGCTAAAGTCTAGGTAGGCCATATCTACAGCCCTTCCCTGGTCTATTACTTTGGTCACCCAGTCAAATAAATCAATTAGATTCATCTGACATGACCTTCCTGCTGTAAATCCATGCCGCTTTGGGTCCTGTGCCCCGCTGGCCTCTAGGTACTCAACAATTCTTTCTTTCAGAAGTGATTCCATCATTTTCCCTACCACTGAGGTCAAACTTACAGGTCTGTAGTTTCCTGCTTCTGCCTTGCTCCCACTTTTGTGAAGGGGAATCACATCTGCCCTCCTCCAGTTCTCAGGTACCACCCCATCCTCCCATAATTTGTTAAAAAGTGTGGTCAGTGGTGTCACTAGGTCCTCCCTTAGTTCTTTTAGGATTCTGGGATGAATACCGTCAGGCCCCATTACTTTGTCCACCTTGAGTTTTAGGAGTTCTTTCAGAACTCTTTCTTCTGAAAATGGACTGGTATCAACCCCCCTACCCAGAGTGCTTCTATTGTCTGGTTTAGGTAACTCCTCCTCATCTTCTTTTGTGAATACTGAGCAAAAGTATTCAGTCAGTATCTCTGCCTTTTCATTGTCTCCCTCTGCCCACCTCCCCTCTCCCTTATTAATCTTCACTATTCCTCCCTTAACCTTTCTATGCTCCCTAATGTACCTATAAAAAGTTTTATCCCCTTCTTAACTGACTTGACTATTTTTTCTTCGGTTTGGGCCTCTGCAATTCTGACTGCCTTCCCCACTTCTTTCTGTTTTAATTGATACAGTTCCCTGTTGTGCTCCTTCTGTGATTCCTTATACTTTTTAAATGCAGCCTTTTTCTCCTTAACCTTCCCTGCCACCTCTTTTGAGAACCATAGTGTTTTTTTACTCTGCTTTGTTTTCTTTATTTGTTTCACACAAAGGCTTGTTGGCTCTATGATAGCAGTTTTGATTTTTCTCCATTGTTCTTCCACCCCTCCTTTTTGGCCATTTGCTAGTGCATTCCTCAGGTATTCACAAATTTTGCCAAAGTCAGCCCTTCTAAAGTCCAGTATCCTTATGTTTGTATGGCTTGTCTCCATGGTTGTGCTTATTGTGAAGCACACTGTGCAGTGGCCACTTGTTCCCAGATGTCTACTGACTTCTAAATTTGTGATGCTATCTCCATTTGAGAGTACCAGGTCTAGTATTGCTCCCTCCCGAGTGGGTTCCAACACTAGCTGTCTAAGGCCTGCCCCCTGCAGGGCATCGAGGATGACCTTGCTCTTGGATGTGGCTGGCACATGTCATCCAGTTAATATCTGGCATATTCAGGTCCCCATCAACAGTATCTCCCTTTTCAGCCATTTTGAGAATGTCCTCCATCATTTTCTTGTCCGTTTCCTCCCCTTGAGATGGGGGTCTGTATACAACCCCTGTGCAGATTGTGATGCCATTCCCTGTCTCCATGGTGACCCAGAGTGCCTCTTGTCCTCCCCCTTTACTTTTTAGTTCTGTAGCTTTGATCCCTTCCCTTATGTATAGAGCTACTCCACCTCCTCTTTTACCCTCCCAGTCCCTTCTGTAGACTGTGTACCCCGGTATGTTGACATCCCAGTCATGGTTCTCCATGTACCATGTTTCTGTGACTGCCACAATATCCAATTTTTCATCTTCCATTAGGGCTACTAGCTCGGGAAGCTTGTTTTCCAGACTATGGGCATTGGTACTCATTGCCCACCATTTATTGTTGGCTTTATCTTTCCCCCCATCCCTGCTCTTATTGCCCTTGTCTATTTTTCCATTTACCCCTGTCCTGCCCTCTGTTGAGCTCTGTACCTCGGTGTTTACCTAACTACCTGCCATTTTGTGGGGGGAGGCATGAAATTTCCTGCCTCTTATCAGCACCTCCCCCCTTGGCTAGTTTAAAAGCTTGCCAAGGAAGCATTTAAACCTGTTACTTAGGAGCTTGGTTCCCTTCATGGACAGATGCACACCATCATGCCAGTATAGACCTTCATCTCTCCAGGTGTACCCCCAGTCCCCAATGAAGCCAAAGCCCTGTGCTCTGCACCAGTTTTGCAACCATTCATTAAACCGCATGGTGTGCAGTACCCTAGCCTCACCCCTGCCATGGACTGGCAGCACCTCTGAGAAGGTAACCGTGCTTGCTACCTGTCTAAGGCCCCTCCCCAACTTCACAAATTCATCCTGCACTGCACTGATTCCATGCCTAGCTAGGTCATTTGTCCCAAGGTGGACAAAGCTATCTAGTTCCCTCTCCTGTGATGCTGCTTCTGCAATGGTGAGGATTTGCTTCTTGTCCCTCCAAGCCATGGTACCAGGCAGGCACCTTACTTCCCTGTCCTCTCCCTTCCCCAGTTCTACCCCTCTAACAATTGAGTCCCCATATCAGAAGCTGTTTCCTTCCCCTGTGGTGTCCCTTGCCACTCTTTTGTGGGTCTCCCTTGTGGATGTCCTCAGCATTCTTCTTGGTCTCCACTGAGGGTGCCATCATAGAGGAACCTTGCTTTACCAGACTGGCGTATGATTTATGTAGAGGTACAGCTAGGGGGTTTTGCCTCTGTTCCACCACCTGCACCCTTCCAGAACCCACTGTGGTCCAACTGCTCTTCATACTTGGCAACCTCTGAGGCAGTGGTTGTGGCAGTGGTACTCTTTGGGTGGGGGAGGCCTCCTTAGTGCTTGCCAGTTCAGCCTGGAGGTGGGCAATCTCCTCCCTCAGAGCTGACAGTTGCCTGCAAATAGGACAGCAGCACAGTTTCCAGAATGTCTCCCAGAAAACTGCTGCCCCACAGCCACAGGAAAGACCTGCAGCTTCTAAATTGCTCAGTCAAGTGGTTTGGTAGAGGTGGCATGAGGTTGGAGCATCTAATGCCAATGATGCACAGACTTCTGACTACTCGAGCTCACCCATACATAGTGGTGATCCATCTCAGTGGTAATGATTTGGGCACTAAAAGGTGGCTAGATTTAGTCACAGAAGCAAAATTGGACCTTGCTTCTATCATGCACATATTGCCTGCCTGTAAAATCATATTTTCTGATATTATAGAGTGTAGAGTGTGGCAAGCAGAACAGCAAATGTACCTGCTTGACAAAGCTCTCAGAAAGGTAAACATTCAAATATCTGGATACCTTCACATGGCTGGGATGCACACTATACGTCATCCTCAAATTAAGCATTTTAATGATTTACTCTACCTACCAGATGGTGTGCACTTCTCACATGCTGGCAATTGCCTTTTCTTGGGTGACGTTTGTAATGGAATACTCACAGTCCTCTAAAAATATCAGACTGTTACAGCAGACAGAATTATTAACCAAAGGTTCTTTTAAGAACCCACTACTTTGGTCAAAAAATAGAACAGCTGCACTACTCTCACACACACAACAAAATATACAATGTCAGTATGACAGTCTCACTTAGATGCAGATGCATGCACACGACCACAGTAGAAGCATATATTTAGACATACATAACAATTTAAAAAAAAAATCTTGTTAGTGTTTTACATACATCTGTCATATAACAGCATTTATACATCGAAAGCAGTAATTGTCTTACAATGCCATATTATGTTATAAATACTGCAATTTTTTTGACATTCTGACCAGCATTAATTACCCTGCCCCCACCCCACAGCTGTCTATACAACATGTTTGTAACACTGATAGTGTAATACCCCCCAAAAATGGCTATACAATGACACAACTCACAACATGTTGCCAATGTTGTGGACCACAAGGTGTACAATGCTGCTAACAACACTACTGAATCTCATCATATTGCTGGTGACATTGTGCAAGGAGCTGTACAATGAAACCTTCATGTAATAAGACACAACCACATATTGCATTCACAAAGTCCATAGCTTCACTTAATCCTTGGAATACTGTTCTCTAAGTATTGAATCACAAATTAATAACTGTGTGACACTGTGTACCATGACATTTGAATATGTGTGAAAAATACATTTTTCATTACACTCTGTAATAACATACTGTTAATTCTCTATTTATTGCAGCTTTTCAGCAAAAAAAAAAACAGCAGAATGCGTATGTGGTCACAGAAAGAGGTGTGCTGTCTGGTCCAGTCAGCCCAGACATGGGGAAATCCACACATTCTCATGCATAGTACCAAGATGAAGCTGGAGAAAATGTAAAGGCTCATCCACATGTTCCTGTGGGGCACATACAAGGTCTGCAACAAAAGTCCTGCAATGTGCAAGAGGAAGTGGAAGCTGTTGTGCCAGCATTTCTACATTTTGAAACAGAGAGAGGAGATACTGGATAATGATGTCACCTGGTGCTACCACGCTTTTGAAATGTGGGAAGTGGCAAGAAAGCCACAAGCAGGGGAGCACCTAACAAGCGGTAAGTACAAAATTCATCTGTCAGCAAGCAACTCTTTGTGTCCACTGAAACGAATACTGTCACTGTTCTGTCAATTAAGGAATTATAAAATGCAATGGTTATATAAATGAAGTACTTAATCAACAGCTGGGGTCATCATGTCTGAGAAGGCTGACCTGGGTGTCATATTGTGTCAAAGTTCTGATTATGTAGAACAATCATGCAAGCCCAACCTTTTGGAACTAGCCTGAACAAGCACAGTAGTAAGGATATAGATATAAGGTTTTCACAATAGAAAATATTAATAAGAATCTAAAAAATATGAGTGAACAGGTAAGTTCTTAACATCAGAGCAGTCAAATATGTATCTTGTGTTAACATGTATATGCAGGGAAACCTAGTAGGTAGCAAGGTTTCACAGTGTGTCTCACTATTATAAATAATAATACCAAAAAGGTACAGTATACATTGTCCCAATGACAACTCAATTGACGCTTACAATCACATTCTGCAGAGGTAAAAATACTGTAACACGACACTGTATTGCTGTCATCCAGCACCATAGATATCATATTACTGGTATAATCTCATCCTAGCATGATGAGGCTAAGAAAAAATGTTCCTTTCTTGTTAGCCATAAGACAACAATTACCTTAGCTATATCTTAACTGGTAGAAAAGAGAATCATTGTTTAAATAAATGACTTATCAATACGTTTACACACAAATCCCCCACTCAGCGCAATCTTTTAAATCTCTCATTTCATAGAACACCAAAGGCACTCCCCTCCCCAATGCAAGGTAGTACCAGCTGTGACTGAGGCTGTGGAGGCCGAACACTCTGACGACAGTGTCATCATCGTCGAGTCAGAAGGTAAGCAAATTGCACAACTCATAATAAAAAATGATTACTATCTCCGATGTACAGGGGTCACACATACTGATGCTGTGACCCACAACAGTTTTCTAAAATTCTTATGTTCTTAACCATTGTTTACAGGCAGCACAGTACAAACCTAAAGTTCTAGGTGCATCATTAGTGAAAACAAATTTTGAGACCACATAGAACTGCTTATTTCCCAAACATATTTACCTTTATAATTCTAAAACTGTAATTCAATTATTCACAGTTCTACTTTCCCAGTGTTTCCACAGTTAAGAAAGAGCAGATTTTTTTGTCGCATAAAAAAGGAAAAGTTTGTAAAACAGTACAATGACTTAGGAAGAATGGTATACAGAGCAAGGTAGAAAGTAACTATTTTTTTCATAACGCACAGTTCTACCTGAAAATAGTTAACTCATTAGTATCTACCTAAGCTATTGCCATAGTAATTTGCTAAGGTTTTCTGTAGAAACTCATAAGTGTGAATATGTAACTGTTAAACCGAAAGGCAATAACAATTTGTGCCTGCTCATACAAAACGGGGAGGGGGGGGGGCTGCACAGAAACAGAAACCTTTCATTATCAAATCACAGCAAAGGAAAAACATTTTTTTTGAGAAACAAAAATCTTATTCATAAAGTGAAGCATGTGCACCCATTGACTGTACAGCTCCCCATACATGTAACTGGACAAAACCCATGACACAGTATACACCACACACACAGATTCAAAGCATTCATCTCCATGCACTGCTTCACACTGTGACTGTAAAACAGCAACTTAAACTTCATGAAGACACACGATACATTGCCTCACCATGGGATGCAGCACCCAAGTGTTACAAGCCGTCTGACATTCAATCACAACCTGTTACTTACAGCTACATAAATGTTGCTAGGCATACTAAATACAGTTATACTGTTCATTTTATTTATTTATTTAAAAGTTTTACCAGGAAAGACATACTGAGCAGACTACCGCTCGATTCCAGATGCGTCCTGTGGGAAGGGGGAAAATGGAATAGTACATCCAAGTCATCTTACAGAACTTTTTGGAGAGCAAAATCAAAGGTTACATACAATATGTACAAGGTTGTATAATTACAGTGAAGAAAAAAACACAACAAATAGTTACAAGTACAGGAATGCAAGAACAGAGAGTGACATCGTATTTGTAGGCAGAAAAGAAGGAAAAAAAGTAGTGGCAGTGATGAGATTTGATAGATTAAGCGCTTGGGTGGACAAAGAAGGATTGCATTTGGTGGTTTGCCATCACATTTTTGCTCACAAGTTAAGTCATGGCCCACGCTATTGCGTGCCAAGTTGACATGAGCAACTTATGGGGACCACCAAAACTGGTCGGGATTACTGCTCTGTTAATGTTAAATGTAAATTCTCTAAAAAGGAGCTGTTTTTACTTTTTATTATTGTGTACTTTTGTGAAATGCCTTCCTGCTTGTTAGCTCAGTGATTACAGCCTTTTGGGAGACTTGTGTTGGGCTAGACGCTCAGGCGCTAACCCCCCCCACCCACCCAGTCTTTGTTGTGCAAATTTTTTTTAGCACCTCTTGCAAGCCATTGCTTGCAAGTGCCTTTTCTGACTGCCTCTCCTCTGTCCCCTCCATTCTAGCCGGCCCTGCCCTACAGCACCCAGAGACCTGCAGGGGCTCCGAGCATGGCCAGGCGGGGCGGCCACCGCACAGCCGACAAGGGAACCAGGAGGCCGGAGACAGCCAGAAGGTGCAGGGAAAGCCGCAAAATTTTTGTCGCCTCACCCTCTCCAGGGTGTTTGTTTTATACACACCTTCCGCGAATCTTTATCCCGCCCATAGCTAATCTCTAGCAATTCCCGAGCTCATTTCCTCCACATCACCTTAGTTTCTTTAACCCCTATCTACCCGCCACCATGCTACTGTTCCTACTATTGCTGCTTTGCCTCTCACCTTCCTCGGATCCAGAAGAGATAACTGTTGTAACTCATGCCATGGTGTTTAGGGCGACCACTCATCACTGTCCCCCTCTACTGTCCCCAGTGGATGCCCCTAAACTCCACATATATATACTACCGCTTCTGCAAAATAATCCTTGGGGAATCCCACAAAAAGGCTCACAACCAGTTCGGAACTCCTCAATCCCCCTGCTACCTTACTGGCACTACAATTACTCACTATGCCTGTCCATTAAGCTGGTACTCTATGACAAAATCTATAACCATGCAACAGGATCATCACTCACTATACATTGGATCCCAAGCAAGAAGAAAAAATCGTCTGACTACTCCCTATTCCTATCACTTGGTGCCCTCATCAAACTAATCTTCTTTCTGCTGATCTGTGTTGGCACTGTTGAAATCAACCCTGGCCCCACAGAAAGCTCTATCTCTCCATCTGACTTAGCCTCCATAAATGGCTTGAGTTTTCTTCACATCAACGCCTGCAGCCTCCTAAAAAAAGTTCTCTCTAATACAGGCCTGGGTTGCACACACCTTACCTGACTTTCTGGTTATCTCTGAAACATGGCTCAAATCTGCAACAAAAGACAGTGAAATAAACCTTCCCAACTACCAGCTCTTCAGATCTGACCGTCCATCCAGGGGCGGTGGGGTAGCCATCTATGTCAAAGCAAACATCTCTGCATCCTGCCTCAATATTACATCACAACCAAAGGAATTTGAATGCTTGTCCATTAAAATAACTCTTCCCAACATGTCATCCTTTCAACTGATTGGCTGCTACAGGCCCCCCTCTGCAGGCCTCAAACTCCTATCCCCACCTAGGATCTATACTTAATCTAGGCCCTGAAGACACCATCATCTTAGGTGACCTGAATTTAAATTGGCTAACCAATGCATCTGCACCCCTAGTAACCTTCTGTGACACTTATGGATTCACTCAATTAATCAAAGAACCAACAAGGATTAACCCAAAGAATAATCTGAACAGCACACTCCTGGACATTATGTTGGTAAATAAGCCTCATCTGTATTCCCATGCTGGAGTACTATTCAGTGACATAAGTGACCACTGTCCCATAGCTGCCATTAGATCAACAATCAAGCCACCCAATCCTGCAAAATTCCTCCCACGAAGGTCAAAAAAGAACTTTAATGTTTCAGGATATCTCCATGATCTGTGCCACACCATACGTTGGCAAGAATTCTATCTCACAGCTTCAATAGAGACAGCTCTTCAAATCTTAAATGATATTATCATAAGTGCCCTCAATATACCTGCACCCCTCACCAGTGTCAGAACCAAACTCAAATCCTGTCGCTGGTTCTCTGCTGACCTCAAATCCGCACTGCTTGCCAGAGATAAACTCTGGAAAAGGGCAAGAAAGACAAAGGATCAAAATGACTGGCTTCAATTCAGAAAAGCCAGAAACTCCTGCACAAAACAAGTAAGAAATGCCAAGGCTGCCTTCTACACAGCTGAATTGGATGCTTCCTATCACAACCCTTCCAGGTTCTGAGGTACCATAAAGGGGATCCTAGGTCAAACTTCTACCCTGTCTTACCACCCAAAGTACACCTAAATAGTATTGAAATCACTGACAAGCAAGAAATCTTGAATGCCTTCAACAATCATTTCACTACAGCTGGCCTGGCTTTCGACTCCTCACCTGCAAACCTATTAAGATCATCACTAAACATACAATCTACTGAGGGACAAAAGGTTGCTTCCACATTCTCATTCAAATCAATACTCTTAAAAGATAGAAGACCTTCTATTCCAACTAGATACAACTAAAAGTGCAGGTGCAGACTCCTGGATCCCTACTTTCTAAAAGTAGCACTGCATGCCTTAGCTGCCCCCCTCACCCACCTCTTCAATCTGTCACTAGCCACTGGTTCTATCCCCTCATTATGGAAGACAGCTCAAGTGTTTCCACTACTTAAGGCAGGTGATCCCATGGACCTCAACAACTATAGGCCCATTTCCATCTTACCAGTACTATCCAAGATGCTTGAAAAGCTAGTAAACTCCCAGTTAAGTGCCTACCTTGATACCAACAATCTCCTTAACCCAACTCAATCTGGGTTTAGATCTATGCACAGCACCACCTCTGCCTTAGCAAAAGTTACAAATGACTGGCAGACTGCCTTAGACAAAAGAATAACACCTGTGCTGTGTTTCTGGATCTAAGCAAAGCTTTGACACTGTGGATCATGAACTACTAATTTCCTCTCTGAACTCCATAGGCCTTGACCACTCTCTCTTAAATGGTTCAGATGCTATCTCTCCGGAAGATTACAACTGGTAAAAAATGAAGGTGACCTATCTACCTCTAAACCACTCCTAAGAGGTGTACCTCAAGGATCCATCCTGGGCCCCATTATTTTTTGCCATTTACATCAACAATATTGACTCCAAACTCTCACAATCTAATATTCACCTTTTTGCAGATGACACTGTACTATATGTCAGCAACCCCTCACCATCAAAAGCCTGTGAGCTTTTACAGTCTGAATTCTCCCTCCTACAGCACAACTTATTAGAAAAGAAATTACTATTAAATGCCAAGAAAACAAAAGCTATGTTCTTTGCCACCAAGAACTGCTCTTCCACTGTCCCATCATTCACCCTCCCACAACTCTCTACCATCCTTGGTGAAAATCTGGAATATGTAGACAAATTCAAATATCTTGGAGTCTGGATTGACAATAAACTTGACTACACTACCCACATTGAAGAGCTCCTGAAAAGCTAAGACAAAGACTTGGCCTTTTCTACAGGATAAAACACTACCTGACCAGAGATTCCAAACAAAGACTAATCCTAGCATCATTCCTGTCCCTCATTGACTATGCTGACTTCCTCTATGGCCACTGCTCCTCTCCCATTTAAATAAATTAGACACCTTGTATCTTAGAGCTATTAGATTCATTACAGATCTTCCCTCCAGCACCCATCATTGCTCTCTCTACAATGCAGTCAGTTGGACATCCCTGCAACACAGAAGAAATAAAATGCGGCTATCTGGATCTACAAAGCTCTGACAAACAAACTCCTTCCTACATCTCAGACTGTTTCAACGGATCACATCCAGGCCTTACACCCTGAGGATCAATAAACTGATCATGCTGAAGATTCCTATCACCTGCACCGGTATGGAAGAGCTGCAATCAGCTATTCCTAGCACTTATCTGGAATTCTCTTCAAAAGACATTGAAACTGGATACCCTCATTCCTTTAACATCCTTCAAAAGCTGTATACCAGTCTATTCCCAGAATCATGCAACTGCTTCCACAAGGCCTAGTCCTCCCACCCCCTCCTTCCCCACCCCCTTTTAAGCTCCCACCTATTTATCTATCGTTCTTCTAGCTCATTATCCGACAAACTTCATAATATATGCCCACCCAAGTCCAACTATCCGAGCTTTATCCCTACTATACTGTTTGTTTCTCTCCTTTAATATGATTTAGGTTTATTGTCATTTTGCCTTGTATATATGTAAATATTTGTATATCTGTCTCATTCATAAATGATTGTATTTGTGTTTATTCAGTACCATGGTTTTGTGTAAAATTTGTAACCTTTATTGTTATGACCACTCAGGTCCATCTTGTAAATGAGCTATGCTCAATGATGTTCGCCTGAATAAATAAAGATTTTGATTGATTGATTGATTGTTGATTGATTGATTGCTTTTTAATAGGAGATTTGTTGCCCAGGAGAGGGAAAGCCAGATGTCAGTCAGCAGAGTTCCATAGTTTGCTTCAGGCCAGATAAAGCCGACTGCCCGCAGGTAGTCATGTGTGGGATTTGTAGCAGGCGGGAGTCTAAATTTCTGAGTGGGTATACTGATGGTTTTGGGGCTGTTAGGGTAGTGGCTAGGTAGGAGGGCAGTGACTGGGTCCAGAAGTTTGCTGTGAGTCTGTTGCAGTGGTAAAAGTGCCGACTGACAAGGGAGGGTAAGTTAAGGTGACTGTAGAGGTCACAGTGGCAAGTGGTGGGAGGGTAATCCAGTGCAAAGCGGCAGAAGGAGTTATAAAGAGAATCCAGTTTAGCCAGGGTAGATTTAGGGGCTGAGCTATAGACTACATCCCCATAGTCGATGATAGGGAGGATAATTTTCTGAAGGATCTCTTTGCGGGCCTGAAGGGGGATGCAGCTACGGTTTCGGTATAAAGCCCCCAGCCGAGGGCATAGTTTTTTAAGGGTTGCTTCGACATGCGTGGAAAAGTCTAGATGTTGGTCCAGCCAGACCCCTAGGTATCTGAAAGAGGTGCAGACTTCTAGAGGGGACCCTTCTAGTGTTTTGAGAATGGGGAAAGCAGGGAGACGGCAGAGTCTTTGCCTTGTACCAAAGGTCACAGAGATCATTTCTTTAGCATTTAGGATAAGTTGATTTCTACGAAACCAGTGCTGGACTTCTGTGAAGTCTTGCTGGATTTTGGATGCAATTTCCTGCAGGGAGTGACCTGAGGTGTACAAGACTGTATCGTCAGCATACATATGAATATCAGCATGCTGGCAGATCGAGGGAAGGTCATTGAGGAAAATGGAGAATAGGATAGGGCCGAGGACCGAGTCTTGAGGGACTCCAATGGGGACGGGGAGGGGGTTTGAGGTGGAGACACCAATTTTTACTGATTGGGTCCTGCCTCCCAGGTACAAGTTAAACCAGCTTGTGGCCACACTGGAGAGGCCAGCTTTAGAGAGTTTTGATAGAAGGAGGGTGTGAGAGACTGTGTCAAAGGTCTTGGCTAGGTCAATGAAGATGGCAGATGTTGTTAAATTTTTTTATTATTTCAGTTTCTTTACAATAATGATATGAGATGGCAGATGTGATGAGGCTATTATCCATACTGGTAAGGATGGGATCAGTGAGTCTGAGGAGGGATGTAACAGTGGAATGGGATTTTCTAAAGCCAGACTGGTAAGGGGTGAAGAAAGAAGAGGAGTCAAGGAAGGTGGTAAGTTGTGAGAGGATGAGATATTCCTGGATTTTGGTGATGTAGGGGAAGGGGGGCAGAGGGGAAACAACAGCACCAGTCAATGTTTAATTGGCGACACAACCTGTTTCCAACAGGTCCACTGTTTCTCAAACTGTATCAGACCATTTTCAACATCACTGTATTCATACTGGGTGTCACTGTAACTCTCTACTCAGGATACACTATCTCCCCTCACTGTTGCATAAGGACTCTCATTGTTTAAGAAGTGATAAACAACAACTGTTTGTTTACAACAGCATGTAATGCAAAGATAGAGTTGAACTGCTAGATATATTTATTTTTCTTACATATCACTAAACAAACTACTTATCTATGTTACAGTGGCCGGGGAGAAACTAACAACACCACAGTCACAGGTGAAGCAGGAGCGTGCTGCCACCCCTGAACGTAAGTGTATGAAAAATAAGTAATACATGATTCATACAGTTCTGGGGACAGTATCAGGTGTAACCACATAAAAGTATGTAAAAATGCAACAATTACAGTTATACAGTGCATCAGGTTCTCATGTCTCAGAAACCCACAGGTATGAACAGTTACGTGTCACCCTTCTTTAAACAGATCACATACAGTATGTACACAGTCAAAGCAGGTTAGTAGCAGGTTATCCAGTCTGTACTTGTGTAGAGAGCAAATCCCTTAGTCTGTATCAGCTCACTATGTACTTTTATTACTTCTTTCTTTCCCAATAATCACAGTGTCACGTAAGTGACCATACACTGTTTTGTTGTGACACTCAGGACCAATAAAACAGCAAGTAATCCATTGGCCAGACATGAAAGAATCTGGTAGGTACCTATGTAACACCACAAACACATAACTGCATAGGACAGCAACTATTACACACAGAGAAAGATGTAATAAATCACAGGAAAATAGTAAGTTCTACATATCCACTCAAGACACAGTCACCACTCTATGTCTGTCTATGCTGTAGAGGGTGATGCACTGGTATAGGCAAACTACTGCATTATCCAATTTTACTTCAAAATTCACTGCAATCAAACTTTTGGTTATTTTATTCATTGTCAGTTTGTCCCCCTGTAACTGGACAGCCAATAAATAACACATCCTGTGCATATGTCTGTTTGCAGTCCCATAAATATAAAAAATGCACACCTAATTACCCTCTACAGGCATGTTGTTGGTAGCCACACATCATCCCACAGTCTTCCTATTTAAGGTGATTTACAGCCCATTAACATCAGCCTTTGTTATGCCTTACATAACAAATAATACCGGGCAGGGTGGACATTATTAGGAAATCCTGTACCACTCAAGGGCATAATGAGGTGCAATGACACAGGCGGAGGTCCTCATAGCCCCTGGAAAGTCAGGTATTTTCAAATAATGCCAGCCTTGTAGAGTATAATTGTGCTTAGGAAATACTTTGTCAGTAAGTTATAATAACATAGTAAAAGGAGAGAGGAAATTAACATAGAAAATGCATAGAATTAGTAGAAAAAAAAACTCCTGGAAAAGTATTTTATATTTTCTAATGCTGTTCCATCTCATGTTACTGCTCTCCACAAGCCCCCACCCCAGACACACACACACACACACATCCACTTGAACAACAAAAAAAATGTCTGTGGTTAAAAAATTAAAAACTGTAGCAGTCTTTCGGTATAGTTTCTCACTGTGGTCCCTGTCTTGCAAGATCTCGAAGTTGTGTCTGGTAAGTGCTCGGCATGAAACAAGAAAGTGTATCTGTCATGGCGAATTTTAAGTCAATAGATTGATCAACTGCAGGGGCACTGTGGCATGAGGGATTAAGGCATGTGTAGAGGCACAATGGTACTGCTAACAAAACCGTGCTCGACTCTCAGAAGCTGTGGCGAGCGAGAGCTTCCTTTAACTTCCTGTTCACAGTGGAGCACGAAAGCACAAACAGGAGAGTGTGGCTGTGAGAAAAACATATTTAGCCACTCTTTCTGTCCATAGAATAACTGGAGTGTGCGTTTTTATTTTTAATGACAAGAGAGCTTATAGTAAAGTAACAAGTGCTGGGGCGGGGGGAGACCACTAGCTCTCACTGAGCAAGAGAAAAGCATGGCGGGTATTGCAAATTAAATCAGCTAGTCTCAGGCAATCACAAATCAGAGTGGGCACCAATGTACAAGGGTATGTGGTGAGCTGGCACTTGGGCTGGTACTTATATTTAGCTAGCCATCCATTGAGAAATAAATACCCAGCTTGCAGCAGTGTCAGTGAATCAGGACTCAGAAATCTGTCTTGACATTTTGTTATGCTTAATAATATAGTCACTTCTTACAATACAAAAAATTATTGAAAAGGTATTGTGTGGCACTATTCAAAAGTAAGGAAACACTAGTAACACATACAGTGTTTCATAACACCTACTATGACACATAACAAGCCATAGTGGACTCGCAAAAGGTGGTAATGAAACAAATTCTCAGTCTGGTCAGATGCAGACCAAAAGTGGCATAACAGTGACCCACTGCCAAAACACTGAAACACAGATTATTAAAAAAGAAAATATATTATTGAAACTGTAACATACTCACTGTTTATTTTTCTATCTTTACAGATCATGCAGAAACCGAAGACCACACTGTGCACTGTCGTTGTGTTCATAGGCTTGAGCAAAATATTGATTGTGTGTTATAAGAATTAAAACACCTTGGAGAAGAACACCGCACAATGCAGGCACAATTGGCAGCACAACATGGCACAATCAGTCTTGTGCTCAAGCCTGTGGGCACACCAGCAGTTGACACTGCGGACAGCAGTACATCCTCACCTGTGGCCTCAAGCAGTCTCCCTGGCCACTGATAAACAGCCTCCACAGCTACACCCAGTATCTCCTCTCTCGCTGGAGCAACAGGTTCCACTTCCCGATGCACCTCCACATTTTCTCCAGCTTCCAGCCTGGGCTGGCTGAGCCAGGCAGCACACCTCCATTTGCTCGCCATCAAGCCAGAAAATTTGAAAAATATTTTTCTAAAACACTTTCTTTAAAATAGTATTTTGAATAATTTTATATTTTTCAATGCTGAATAAAAACACTTATAATTTATCCTTTTTTTAAAAGATTTAATATTTTCTAAAAATAAATGTTTTGTGATAGAAACCTTTTCCTTATATTACTTTAATCAAACAGTAGTCATCACATGTACTGCAATGGTTACTACTGGGGGGTGGGGGTGGTGGTGGCACATTGCCCAGGTGAGGTGTTCAACCCATAACACTGCTAACTGTACAGTTCTTGCAATTATGTAGCAGCACCATTGATGTCCATGAACTCAGTTTTGCTCTGTCTCTCAAGTCAGGATCCAGCACCTGTCCTGCAGTGGCACAACCTGCAGAAAGGGGGTGTAACAATTCATGATAAACAGCACGCAAGTCAAGTGTGAAGTGACAAAGAAGCGAACAGTGATGCAAACGGACATATAACTGCAGGTAATGGCCATTATTTCACTGACATAACCCACTCAAGATGTACAACCTGCCCTGGTTGCGGGGTTGGGGGGGATCATTGCTGACACTGACCAACTACTAAGTGCGCAAACTTCTGCAGAGGTTCACTGTGGAGCTGCACCATCCATATACAAATTTGCATTATTGCTCTAACTGAACAGTCAGTATCCAGTACCTGGTGTCTGGTGTGGGGGGGGGTGCAAATTGCCCAGGCAAGGTATTCAAACCATAACATTGCTAACTACACAGTACTTGCAATTAGCTAGCAGCACCATTGATATCCATGAACTCAGTTTTGCTCTGTCTTTCAAGTCAGGATCCAACACCTGTCCTGCAGTCACAGGTCCTGCGTAAAGGGGGTATAACATTTCATGGTAAACACCATGCAAGTTAATTGTGAAGTGACGAAGAAGTGAACAGTGACACAAATGGACATGTAACTGCTGTCGATGTCCATTATTACAGTGACGTAATCCACTCAGGATGCACAACCTACCCTGGTTGGGGGGGTAATCCTTGCTGACACTGACCAGCCCCTAAGTGTGCAAAGTTCTGCACAGGTTCAACCATGGATCTGCACCATCCATATACAAATTCATATAATTGCTTTAGCTGCAGAGTCAGTATCCAGTAACTGGTGTCTGGGCGGTGGAGTGCTGGTGCAAATTGCCCAGGAGAGGTAATCAACCCATAACACTGCTAACTGTACAGTACTTGCAATTAGCTTGCAGCACCATTGATGTCCATGAACTCAGTTTTGCTCTGTCTCTCAAGTCAGGATCCAGCACCTGTCCTGCAGTGGTAGGGCCTGCGGAAAGGGGGTGTAAAATGTCATGGCAAACACCATGCAAGTAAAGCATGTGGTGACAGAGAAGCGAACAGTGACACAAATGGACATGTAACCACTGTCAATGGGCATTATTTCACTAACATAACCCACTCAAGATGCAGAACACGTACGGTGACAGAAACAGAAACAGTAGTGTCAACGCCAATGGTAACAGTAAGGAAAACAGAAGTGCAAATGACAACGCAAAGGGTAAAGCACATGGTGGTGTGCACAGGAACGGGAACACAAACGGGGACATAAATGCAAGTGGAAACAGTAACTGTAATAGAAACAGAAGTGCATACCCTGTTGTTGCCAAAAAGATGCATAGAGAAACACACAGAATGTATGCATTGTAATGGGCATCGAAGCTTAAAACGCGCAGTAGAAGTACCTAACTGCTAATATCTCAGCAACCGCATGACGTAGAAAAAAATTAAAATTTCACAAAAATCATGATTTTCCTCGCTACCGTTTTGTATTACATAGCCCATAGGGCTATGCAGCTCGTGACGTAAAATCTGTATATCTCACCATTTTTGAGATGCGAGCCCCGAAAGGCGCAGCGTACGCCACCATGTTATTCTAGGGGGAAAAAACTCCAACTTCGGAGTACCATAACTTTGCAGCTGTGCAATATTTTTTTTACCAAACCACAAAAAGGCACATCTGTGAGATGTTGACTGTCTTCCCTCCAAATTTCAGCCAAAAAGACCAAACTATTGTTTTGCAGCAGAGTGGCAAAGAATCCCTGTCATTTTGGCCATAGCCTAAAAAAGTAGTGTCGCAATTTGCAAAATTTTTCGCAAAAAATTGTGAAAGTGTCACAGGTTCGACACTATTGTTTCCAGAAATTTGAAAAACATATTTCTGGGATGTTAAACCCCAAAATAAAGACATGGCTAGCATCCTCACGGTCCAACTAGGTGAACACAGAAAGAATTGTGTCCATAGAGGGTCCCAATTTTAAATGCCAAGCATTTCTGTGATCGCTAACTGAAAACAAAATGGTGGATTTGCAACACTACTAGGGTCATTTGTGACACTAAAAAGTGCATTTGCGAAAGTGTCAAACTTTTTGTTAACTTTTCCCATTGACTTATAATGGGAACTTGTTTTTTGAATAATTTTGAACTGTTCAATACTTTTTCACAAAATCTTCAAAAGGCACATTAGGGACCCCTACCGCATGTTCTCTGAAGTTTTGGACCAGTCGCAAACCGCATACGACGCCCTGTAAGCGAAAGCAAAAGAAATGCTAAAAAGCGAATATACTTCTCGTTGCTGCTATAACTCCGCAGCCATATAATCAACTAATACAAAACTTGGCAGATCCTAAGATTTTCCATGCCCCATCGTGCATACCAATTTCAAGCAAATCCGTTGAATGGTGGCAAAGTTATTAAGGTGCAAAATTTGACCCTTTAACCTTAAAAGAGCTACTCAACTCTAACTATGGTAGCACTACCATGCTACCGTAATATATATATATATATATATATATATATATATATATATATGTAAATCTATTTTTTTCTCTCACAGGTTATCAAGTCCTACTTTTGTTGAGCACATTTTGGCTTCCTGCTGATTTTTGCTCTACGAAAACTAGTGTCAAGCCATGAAAGGTAACTATTTTTTTGGGGGTGGGGATATCATTTGAAAGCAAGTTTAAATAATGGTTTTGTTTTCTTTGTAGGTTTTATGTGTATCCTCCAGATTCATACAAGTTGCACATGTTCTGATTTGAAGAAAGCACCGATGGCAACACACAGCACTTAAATGTTACCTGCAAAAAGCCGAAGAAGAAATTATTCAGACTTCATTGCACTAAAACATTTTGTTACAAGTGTGGCTGTTCCTGTCTATTATATCCAGCTTAAAGTACCAAGCTATTAGTTAGCCACTACAAGACCAACTAACAGGTTTAGTGCATGTGACATACATTGGCACACAGTATTAAATTAAGTTACATTACGTGAGTGTTGTCATGATGACCAGGATAAAACATAATGCAACCATGTTGTGCTGAAGTAAGCCAGTGACAGATGAGATGTGCATGAAAAATATATTATCTGGCCTGTATCTCACCTCCATTGTAAGGTTTACACTGGCTTTAAAAAATGAAAGACAAAAAAGAACAGATGAAATATGATTGATACTTACTTTAAAATGATATACTTTAAGTGATTGTTCTGTGGTACTACATTAATCCAAGTCCTGTCATGTTACACTGTTTGTATGTTGAACCTGTGAAAAAAAATTTGCTTGCTGGTATTTGGTGATAAAGTCATCTTTAAAATGATTAAGGAAGCATTCACACATTTCTTGGAATAACCATAGTATAACGAATTAGCACATACTCACTGTAAAATAATGATAACACGTAGAATGGTGTCTATGGCTGGCTGAGCCTGTGGATTCCTTCGGGGCATGGGCACAGGTACACATTATCTGTCTCTCATGCTCATCAAGATGGGTGGCTGTGGCTAGCTGTGGGATTGTTCACTGGGAATAGGCACAGGTACACATTCTTTGTCTCTCACTCTCATCAAGACAGGTGGCTGTGACTGGCTGCAGGATCATTCATTGGGCATAGGCACAGGTACACATGTTCTGTCTCTCACTCTCATCAAGACAGGTGGCTGTGATTGGCTGCGGGATCATTCATTGGGCATAGGCACAAGTACACATTCTTTGTCTGTCACTCTCATCAAGACAGGTGGCTGTGGCTGGCTGCAGGATCATTCGTTGGGCATGGGCACAGGTACACATTCTCTGTCTCTCACTCTCGTCAAGATGGGTGGCTGGATATGGTGTGTTACAGTCTTTGAGTACTCAGGATGAGGATATCTGTCATTTAATCAGCATGAATTTAGTGGCTACAAAAACTGGACAGTTATGTTTACGATACTGCTGACTGTTTGCTAATGACAGCAGTGCACATTCTGTTAACTACTTTAAAAATCTACAAATGGGAAGGTAAAATACAATGATGAGTCATTATTTGTGCATATCTGTAATATGGAATGAGTGTCAAGGACACTGTTTTTCTTTTATAAAAGAAAAAAAAGGTAACACGGCAGTAATGTGACAGCCATTAAACCCATTACACAGTACCAGCACCATCATCCTCATCCTCCTGATCAAAGAGGAAGCTGCTCTCACAGTCATCAAGGTCAAAATTGTGCCCACTCAGGAATTCTTTTCCATGACCGAATCACCAGCCTTAATGATAGTCCATTTGACTTTGCCACCAGGATGGTCTGCTTCAGCCACATTATTAGCACAACCATCATCGGGACTGGGTACCAACACAAATGTGGTAGTTCGACTTGGTATGTGACCTTGATTCATTTTTATAAATGTCAGCATGCTGACATTTGTGGATGAGAGGTTAGTACGATGGTCACGCACTATTGCCCCCACAGAACTGAATACCCTTTCCACACTTAAACCAGAGGGTGGGCTGGTGAGGTACTTCAGTGCTACTGAAGTTAGCTCGGGCCATTCATTGACCTTACCACTCCAGTACAGCAGAGGATTGTCAAGTGCTGACAGATGCATGTTTTCTGCCAAATAGGCATCAGCCGTTCTCTGTGCTGCATGCAGTCCTGATGATGAGTCATCCACTGGTTCACAGGCTTCATCGAGGTCACAGATACCTAACATACTAACATACTATTTGCCAGCAGATTAGGCCTTACGGTCTATCTAGTCTGCTCGAACCTAGATCCTTAGTTGGGTGCCGAGACCCTCCCATCCCTTGTGCTCCAGAAACTCCTATCATCCATCCCCACCCCCCCAGGACAGGCCATCATCTGATACATCCACTTTCTGTGTCTGTCCCACCCTCTCTTGAAGCCCTCCACTGTGGATCTCTGAACCAGCTCACCAGGCAGTGCATTCCAAGGGTCCACCATCCTCTCAGTGAAAACCTCCTCTCTTTTTCCCCTCACCCTTCCACCTTCCAACTTCAAACCATGCCCTCTGGTGATACCTCCCTGCTTTAGTCAAAGATCCTCCATGTTTACCCTATTTATTCCCTTGAGGTACTTGAAGACCTCAATCATGTCCCCTGTCTCTCCACTCCTCCAATGAAAACAGGCAGAGCTCCTCAAGTCTGTCCTCAAAGTCAAATCCCTAGCCCTCGATCATCTTTGTTGCCTCCTCTGTACCCTCTCCAGGAGCTGTATGTCCCTCTTCAAGTGTGGTCTCCAGTACTGTACACAGTACTCAAGGTGTGGTCTAACCAGTCCATTGTACAGCAGCAGAATCACTTCCTTGCTCCTAGAGGTGATCCTTACGATGCATCCCAACATCCTGTTTGCCTTGCTAGCTGCTCTCTGCACTGCTCAGAGTTATTCATACATGTATCCACCATGACCCCAGGTCTTTTCCCCTATTGAGGCCTCCAGCGCCCTCCCAGGGTGTACCTGTGTTTAGGGTTTCCCACCAAGATGCAACACCTTGCACTTGGTGATATTGAAATTTAATTTCATGTGCGAGCCCCGCTTCCAGGGTGTCCAGGTCCCTTGCAGGGCCAGCCTCCTCTTCTCCCTCAACTACTGCTCCCATCTTGGAGTCATCCGTGAATAGACTCATTTCACACCCTATACCCTCCCTGATGTCCGATATGTATGCATTAAACAGGATCGGACCCAGGACCGAGCCCTGTGGTACCCCACTACCTACCTCTCTAGGTTCAGAGCTCCCCACAGACCACTACTCTCTGAGAGTGCGCCAGCTAGCCAGTTTTCAATCCATCTGACCATCAAAGGGCCTACCCTAACCCCATCAGTTTTCTCCACCAGACCATTGTGGGGGACAGAGTTAAATGCCTTGCTGAAGTCCAAGAATAATACATCTAGGCTTACCCCTGTCCAGTTCTGATGTTACCCATTCAGAACTCCACAAGGTTGGTTTGACATGATCTACCTGGCACAAACCCATGTTGCCGACTATCCAGACCTCCCACCTCCAAGTACACCCCCAATTGTTCCTTTAGTATACTCTCCATTAATTTTCCCACCACCGAGGTCAAACTGATGGGTCTATAGTTCCCTGGTACTTCCCTCGACCCCCCTTTATGGATTGGTACCACACGTGCCTCTTGCCAATCCCTAGGTACCCTCCCTGTCTCAAGTGACCTGCTGAAAAGCTCCACCAGGGGTGCAGCCAGTATGTCCGCCAATTCCCATAGCACTCTCGGATGAATGCCATCCGGCCCAGGAGATTTGTCTTTCTTTAGGGCCTTGAGGGCTAACCACACCCTTTGGCAGAGATAACATCATCCGCTCCCTCCACCTTACTGGTCTTTTATCCTTATCCAGATGTGACACCCTGGGGTACCTTTCCTCCCTCTTGTTCCATTTCTGTTGCTCCCTGATCCCACTCCCTGCCACTTCTATCCCTTCTTGCCTTGCTTTGTAGATATCCCATCCTCCCTAGTGAACACAGAGGCAAGTACTCATTAAATACCTCTGCCTGGTCCCCGCCTCTTCCACCCACCCTCCTTCTGATCTCAATCTGCTGAAATGGCCTTAGTTTTTCTCCGCCTCCCAATGTACCGAAGAACCCCTTTCCTCCATGTATCCCCTGTGCCAGCCTGCTGCCTTTACTGGACTTTGCTCCCTCACCATACGGGTGACTTTTCTAGATGCAAGCTGGTACATTTCCTTATCCCTATCCCTCTTGTTGTTTTATATTTTTGTAGTTCGCCTTCTTTTCTCTGACTGCTACCTGTACCTCACTGGACCACCAGCATGGTTTATGTGACTTTGCTCCCTTACGCTTCAACTTAGCGCAGATCCTGACTGCCTCATGAGTCCCTGCTTTTATGACCTCCCATCTCCTTTCCACATTTGTCGCTGAGGTAATCCCTCTAGTGATCCTTGAGAATATTTCCCAAGCCCATGAAGTTCTGCCCCTGAAGTCCACTGCCAGTGTCCTAGATCTCACCCCACTCCCCCATGCTTATTTGAAACCAGACAGTATTGTGATCACTCCCAGTCAGGGGGGTCCTGTACAACCATGTCCCTTACCAGATCCCCATCTGACAGAACCACATCCAGGACATGCCCCTCCCTTGTGGGCTCCATCACATGCTGTGTTAAGAACACATCCTGGAAGCCATCCAGCAGCCTCTGCTCCTTGGCCACCTTAGAGGACATGGTTCCCCAGTTTGTACCTGGCATATTAAGGTCCCCCATCAATACCACTCCTTCCCCTTTTGGACCACAGTGGGCAATGATGTTGTCCAGCAAACCATCCTCTAGAACATCACTCATCCCGGGGGGCCTATATGCTACTCCCAGCTTGACCTTATCTCCTGCTGGGGATCGTAAGGTGACCCATAAGGCCTCCACGTTTCCCTCTGCCTCTTCTACCATAGCAATTTCTATGTCATCTCTAATGAACATAGCCACTCCACCCCCTCTGCCCTCCTTTCTATCCTTCCTAAGCATAGTGTACCCCCGCACATTTAGGTCCCAGTCATGGTTTTTGTTGGCCCACGTCTCCGTGACTGCCGCCACATCCACCCCCGAACAGCATGGCCTGGAACTCTGGCAACTTGTTTCCCAAGCTCCTGGCATTTACTAACACCAGCCCCCACCCCTTAACCCTGATCCTCTTTGTCGGAACCCCACCCAGATTCCTTATACTTCCATCCTCCCCCTGCTCCTCCTGAAACCTCCACCTCCAGTCTGTTTCCCCCCTCCCCCCCTTGGGCTTGAAGGCTACTCCCCTCATCTGGAGGAGAGGGCTTCTGGTCAGCCCCTCCCTTATCCCTTCCCTCCCTCACAAGTTTAAACCCCACCTTTCTTGAATGTAGTCAGCCATCCCCTGTTTAAGGACTTCCTTCCCTTATGGGGCAAGATGAAGCCTGTCCTTGGCATACAGTCCCTTATCCTCCCAAACTCCTTTCCAGTTCCCTAACACCCCCAACCCACTCTCTTCACCCCACTTCCTGAGCCAGTCATTAACCTACTTGAGATAAGGCACTCCAAAGTGGGTTAATGACAACCTGTTTTGCTGACAACCCCCGCCCCCCTTGTCCCGCGGCCACCGTACTGGATGAGCTTAATCCACAGTGACCTTCAGTTATGTTTTTTTTTTTTATCTTCCTACTATTTATTTTCCTCGGCAGAGTGGCCCTACACCCCCGGACCTGGTCGTGCATGCAGGTCACATGAACCCGCTCCCCCAGTGGGCCGGCCATTATCACTCATGCACCCACTGGATACTCGCCCCTCTCAGGTCTCTCCGGGGGTGCAAGGCGCGGCCGTTAGTCACCAAGATCACCCTCCACATTTTCCACTTTTTCTCCCAATAAAGAGCCAGACGTGCAATGGCTTCCAAGCGTGCTGATGCCCGCCATGCTCTCCCCCCCCTTGTTATTGCATGCCACTTGTAGTGTGGCTGGCCTCCACCGGTTGCAGCTACAGGGCGATGCAAGCCCCACTACCCACCCCAGAGAGAGGAGAGGAGAGCAGTCATCAGACGATCAATCCTCCCTCTCCCCCTGCCAGCCCCTGGCAGCCTGAGTCCATTCCTGAACCCGGGTCACTGGCGCGGTGTGAGGAGTGGCATCCAGCACCTCATCTCTCAGCGACACTGGGCCAGGACCTTCAGTTATGTTTTGATGCGGTTTGCCAAAATTTGCACATGACTTTTGTGACCCATGAACCAATCGCACCAGCTGTCCAGTAAGGTTTTGAACCTGATCAGGCCCTCCCTCCAGTAAGGATGCAATGCCACATTTGTATCGTGGGTCCAGCATTGTTGCTATTCCAAATTCTGCACTTTGCTGAAGAGTGACAATGTGGCAATTGCGGTCAAATGTTGTTAGCATGTGTTTAAGTAATGCACTGCTTGACCTATATCTGGACACATCAAGGCTAGGCTGCAGATTCAACAGAGTCTGTCTCAGCACCCACAGCAGTGGAATGGCTTGACTAAAGGATGCAGTGTCACTGCTCACTGCCTGTGTGGCATGTTCAAAAGGCCTAAAAATTGGTATCACTGAGTCCATGAGGCACCACTGTTCAGTTGTCATAGACATTGAGGCCCTTCAACTGTCATGGCTAGTGTGCATTACTAGGTATTCGGAGGTGGCTTTGTACTGTTCATACAACCGCTCTGCCATGTAAAGTGTTGAGTTCCAGTGTGTGACAATTTCCAGCTTAAGGTGATGCAAAGGGAGGCTGTTTTGAATCTGCAGCAGCCTAAGTTGGTCATGGGCCTTTCCAGAGTGTGCAAAGTGTGCACAGATGCGGCATGCAACTGTCAGCATTTGCTTGATTTCAGGGTGCTGCAGAAACTCCTGTACTGCAAGATTTAAACAGTGAACCATGCATGGAACTCGCACAAAGCCACCATTGCTGATACATTTAACGACGTTTGATCCATTGTCACTAGCTATAAAGTCAGCTTTGAGGGACAGGGGTTCAGCCACTCACCAATTTCTGTCAGTAGCAAGTCTAGCATTATTTAACCTGTGTGGGACCCTGCAGCACTGCTCATTGCAAGCAACACATTCTGTCTAATTCTCTGAAGGTTGCTACCTTGAAAGTCTGCCTTATTACTCTGCTCTCCAATACCACCAGCACATACAACCCCCAGCACCTGCACCCAATGTGCAGTAATACACAAATAGGAACTACCCACAGTTTGGCCACTTGTCCACAAATCCTTACGTAAGTGACTGTATGGTGAGGGGTAATGTTGAAAGGCATGTCTTATAGACTCTGTCACAGTCCACTATAACTCAGGGACAGCACAGATGGAAAAGTAAATCCTGGATGGGAGTGTCAATTTGGGACAGGAACATGCTGAAAAAGCTGGAATCCAGAATTCTTCACAAAGGAGAAGAGCGAAAGGTCAATTGCCAGCATTTCCACAACAGCATCATTCAGTTCACGTGACACCTCATGATTTAGTGGGTATCTCATGTTACAGACAAAAAGACTGTGCAACGTGGGCTGCGTTGTTACCCATTTTGCATGTGGTGTGCAAAATGGCTCTGCTCTCCAAACTGCAATGGGTGTGGTGCTTTTGCTGTGTGATGCTGAGGGGAGCACTGGGGACAAGTCAACAAATTATGTTATTTTCCCCATTTTAAGCACAGGGGTTTATGTTGGACTAGAAATAATGCATGGATCAGCTCCACTGCTACTCTGACCACTACTTGACAATTCAAAATCATCCTCCTCCTCAAGCCTGTAGTAATCCTCAGGAGTAATTTCATCACTACTACAGGCATGGCTACTTGGGCTACTTCCACTCAAGGAAGGGAATACCATGCTCAATATGGTGGATGAGGATGAACGCCCCACAATGGCATTAACTCCCCTCTGGTGCTGAGTCCACAGTGTCATATGCCTGCTCTTCAGATGTGTATGCTGTCCCCCGGTGTCCAGATGGCTACCCTTTTAACACACCTCACACACTTGGCAAAGCTGGCAGATTGCCACTGTTTCATCACTTGCATCTTGTACGAAAAATCCCAAATGAGGGATTTTGAAGCCCTACTTTTTACTTGTACATAATGTTGCATATTGGAATCCAGTTTTTAGATACTGAAATGGGGGTGTACTGCATGAATTCTGTTGTTGGGCAAACTTGGACTCTACCTGACCATCACAATCTATGACTATTACGAGGTCATCATCATCAACAAGCACAGCTACATCACAACTTTGAGGAGGGGTTGATTTACTAACAGACTGCACACAGCCACCTTTACTTACTTTTTCTTCGGTTCCCAACTGGGGTCTCTGAAACAATCATAATCATCATTCGCATCCACAATTTCAGCTTGGATGCTGTCCTGTGGAGAACATGTTCCAACCACAGTCTCATTATGATCATGCACTATTTTTTCTTTGACATTTGAATCATTGGGTGGCCCAGGAACAACCTCAACAGCAACGGAAACATTACATTGTGACTGTGAGTCATCATCAGGATTAGAATCAGGTTCAGCTACTGTGGGGATGGGTACGTGGGAGTGTGACATCAACTACAGTCTGACTCATGTCTTTAGATTCCACAATATTCTGGCAACCTGTTAACTTGTCACGGGTTGAACTTGGGCCAATAATCATGACATCAACAACTTCACTACTACCACCAGCAGAGACGGAGACAACAGCATCTCCAACCTTCATTGAAGCAACCTTGTTGTGTGAAAAACATACTTGGAGAAATTCCTTTACTGTCATCAACTATGCCATTATGCTGCATACTACCAGACCCATGACCTCGACCACTCATGCCACTGGCAGCAGTGCCATGGCCAGAAACATCTTTGCATGGACGTCTCTTTGCAGGCATTTTTTTGACTACACACAAAATTAACAACAAATTTTGATTTCTGAACTTTGGGCTAGATGGGAAGCCAAAAGGAAAACAACCATGGCTTACAGATGGAGACTGGGTCTTTAACAGATGCTGACACACAGACAGATGAAGATTGTACACTCAAGAGATGCAACCACACAGGCACAACAACATCTTAACCAGTGGTCCCACAAATCAAACAATTAAAAAATAATACCTTTTGCTGGGGGGGGGGACTACAGTACCAGTCCACTAAGTGGATAGAACGAAGCAGTAAAAAATACTGTAGAAGGATAAGAGACACAGAGTGCTGCAATTACAGTGTGGCAAAATAAATTGTGTCTGATTTGATGGAATGCACACTCATTAAGGTGCTGTTGTGCCTGTGTGATTGCATCTCTTGAGTGTACAATCTTCAGTACACTATCATCAAATCTTTTAATCCAACTGAAAAAATCCACTGCACAACAGCAAACAGCAAAATTATCAAAAATTTTTACAAGTATTACTGTGTGTACATAAACACACAAATACTAACACACTAGCTATTCAACAACAATCAATCAATCAATCAAAATCTTTATTTATCCAGGCGAACATCATTGAGCACAGCTCTTTTACAAGATGGACTTGGTTAGAACAGGGTCAGGGTAGACATCCATCATAAAAACATTTAATTACATGTAAATAAGTGTATAAACACAAACACAGTGGCACAGTAGTAGGTAAGTCAAATGATAAAAAGGAAGACAAGGCAAGCCATAATAGAAGAGGATTCAATACAAGGGGTCAGGTCCAACATTGAACCATGCAGCTGTATATAACCCATGTTTACTGTATAGAAGTACCAGTTAGTTCATTTACCAGAGGCAGGCACTAGTAATAGCCATGAAAATGGCTTGGAGAACCACCAACTAATTGCAGATGGGGTACCAAGAGGGCTATGAAATATGTAAGTGAAGGATAAACAATGAGAATGGTGGAGTCCCCAGAATAGGTGGGTAGCGCTGATGCAGCGGTGGGGGCCTACGTGGAGATGGAGGGGGAGATAGGGTTTCCATAGTATGATTGCGTGTAGATTTAGAATGAATGCTGTATGGAGATGTGAAAAGAAGGCTGGAGAAAGTGGGAGGATAGACCAGTATCAAAGCGAGGACAGAGGCATCAAGGTGATGCGTAAAAACATGTTGACAGAATGGGGCCAAGGAGGAAACAAACATGAGAAGTAATTCATTCATGGTTGAATGGTACAGGTTAGCATGAAGACACTTCATGGTCATGGGAAACAGTTGCATTGATCATTTCTGAGACTTGAATATAAGAGCTTGAAAGATGAGATGCTGATAGGTGACCTCAGTTTAATTTTTTTTTTGCAATTTATTCCACAGGGTGGGCAGTGTAAAGCTTATAGCAGCCCTGCCAAAATGAGAGTTGACTTTAGGAGCCAACAGTAGGAGAGATTTGCAAAAAGTGAAGTGTACTGCTACCAATGGGAATTTGTGTCCAATAAGCAAGGCAAAGTAATACGCTTCACAATGCAGAGTGATACGTGAATTCTGCTTTTATACGTGAAATACTCCACGTAGTGAAGTTTGGAGACTTCACCCACCACTACAAGGGACAGCCCGTATGGGCACCATGCCTTCTACTGTCTCTAAAATTCAAAGTGCATCGGAGTGAATCATGGTGTCACCACTCTAGGAGTAGTGTATTGCTTCACACGTGTTCCCCTTGATTTTTTTCTCTTTTGCTCAATGCACATATTATTGTTCATCTGATTATTGCATATGTATAGCATGGTACAACATGAATTATGTGTGCCACACAGTTTACAGTATGGACATTGTACATATTAATAATTGTACATTGTATCCATTTGAATCACATGACCTGTCATACATACAAACATAGAAACTGATGGCAGATAATGACCACTGGGCCTATCTACTCTGCCCATTTTTAATTATGATCACTTTTACTGCAGACCCTACTTGATCTACAGCACTGTCCCTTTCACCCCTTTCTTCCTCTTAGGATTCCCTTGTGCCTATTGCAGGCGTTTTAGAAACCTACCACTGCTTTTGTCCCCACTGCTTCCGATGGAAGACTATTCCAGGAATCCACAACTCTTTCTGTGAAGAAGTACTGCCTCACATTTCTTCTGAATCTACACCCTTCTACAGTAGCTTCATATCATGACTCCTTGTTCTAGAGCACCATTTCTTTCTGAAATACACTGAAAGGCATTTGATGCAGTAGACCATGATTTACTGCTACTTACGTTGAACAACATTGGTCTGGATGATTTCACCATGCAATGGTTTGCCTGCTATCTTGTAGGTAGGCAACAGCAGGTCAAAGCCCAGGACAACACCTCTCTTAATATCCTGCAGAGAGGAGTTCCACAGGGGTCGATCCTGGGGCTACTCTTATTTGCCATTTATATTAATGATATTGACTCTAAAATTAGTACATTAAGTGTCCATCTCTTTGCAGATGACACTGTACTTTAAGTTGCTAGGCTCTCTCTCTAGATCTTGCATGCTTGGAATTGCTGCTTGAATTCGGCCTTTTACAACAGAACCTTCTGCACCTGAAATTACTGCTTATTGCAAAAAAAGACCAAAGTTACGTTTCTCTCCTCAAATGCTCACTCAGTGAATACAAATCCCATGGATTCAAGCTCCAAATCATGACCCTACTTGGGAGAGGCACTTGATATAGTGGACAAATTCAAATATTTGAGCATTTGGCTTGACTGCAAGCTTTCTTTTACCATACACTTAGAGAAATTCTCTAAAAAGTTAAAACAAAGGTTAGGCCTCTTCTATCATCTCAAACATCTCCTTACTTATGAGGCTAAAATAAGATTGGTGCAGACAACGTTCCTCCCTCTTATGGACTACATTGACTTTCTCTACAGCCATTGCCCAAACACCACCTTGGACAAGTTAGACACTCTGTACCATAGAACTATATGATTCATTACTAGTGCCCCAAACAATACACACCACTGTTCCCTCTATGTACAGCTTGGTTGGCAGTCATTTAGCACTAGACGATTAAAACATGCTGCCCTCTGGACCTATAGAGCCCTTACCAACAAACTTCCCCAATATATTTCAGATCTCTTCTCTTGCATTTCAAGAGAATATTCTCTTAGAAGATACTCATACTTCTTTCTTGACATTCCTAGGATCAGAACCCCTTACAGTGCATCCTTCCTGAGCCATGCCCTCCCTACCCTGTGGAACACTCTCCAAAAAATGTTAAAACTTCCTAGGCTGGTTGGAATGCGCACAATTAAAACATTACTGAGACATCAGTTGAAGGAAACTTGTAATTGCTACTTTTAATCTGGATCGTAACTTCAAGGAATTACCTTGCCCCTTTGCACTTCTCCTCAACACTTGTTATCCGACCCTTGGTTGTGTTGGTTTGTTACTCCCTCATTCAACACTGACTCCTACACCCACTGGATTACCTCCCCTTCCCTTCCCTTCCCTTCCCTTCCTTCCCTTCCCTTCCTTTCCCTTCCTTCCTTCCCTTCCCACATCTCATTCTTTCCCTCCTAGTAGAATTGTTCCCTCCTACCCTGCTTTTTTCTCCTTAATGATATTAGCTATTATTGTTAGCCTAGTTCTTATATACTGTAGTTACTATTGTTAGCCTATCCTATGTTCTGCATTGTCTGTTCACTTTATACTGTGTGATCCTGAGCAAATCACTTAACTTTCTTGTGCTCCCAGGTCACATCTGGAAATAAGCTTCAGCTTAGTGTGCTACTCCTGGTTAAACAATGTTCCCTTTCTCCTTTCCTTATGATTACATTTTTTGAACTACTGTGCTATTGTGTCAAAACCTTTACTGCATCCTCCCAGGAACACTTTGTAAATTAGTTCTCTCAGTGTTGTATATTCTTGGTTAAATAAAAATGGAATTGAATCTTCCTCCTGTACCTTATTAACTTCTGTGAGGTACTATATTTAAAGGTCTCTATCATATCCTCAATCTCCCTACTTTCCTCCAGGGTATACATATTGAACTCTTTTAGTCTCTTCTCGCTGGGCTTCTGATGCAGACCTTGCACCATTTTGACAGCTGTCCTCCAGATCACTTCCACTCTGCCTATCTCTTTCCAGAAAGGTGGTCTCCAGAACTGGACACAGTTCTACAGGTGGGGTGTTATGCATTGACCTATACAGGGGCAACACCACCTCCATCTTCCTGCTGGTGGTGTCTCTACCTGTGCACCCCAGCATCTCATTAGCCCTCTTGACTGCCATGTCACATTGCCTGGCCTGCCTTAGGTAATCCGAAATAATTACTACCCAGATCTCTTTCTTGCTTGGTCACAGTCAGTATCACTACCCCCATTTTGTACTCTGCCCCTGGGTTTCTGTGTACCAAATGCATTACTTTGCTCTTTTTTGGCACTAAAAAAACTAGCTGTTTGATTACCCAGTCAAATAAATCCAACAGATTTGTTTGGCATGATCTTCTCCATGTCTGTTGAATAAGTCTATCAGAGGTGCATCTACTACCTCCCTGAGCTCTCTCAGCACCATTGGATGCACTCCCTCTTGCCACTTAGCTTTGTCCTCCTTCAGATTATTGGGTTCTTTCTGGACTCTGTCCTCAGAAAAGGGACTACTGTCCATCACCCTTCCCTCAAAGCCCATTGTGCATTTCTATGTTCCATTTCCTTCTCCTTGTACTCTAAACACTGGGCAGAAGTATTTGTTTAAGGTGTCTGCCATTTCTTGACCCCCCTCCATATAGTCCCTCCTCCCTTTAAACATACAATCCTTCACTTTGTCTTCCTTTTCTCACTAATATAGCCCCAGAATAGCTTGTCCCCTTTTGATACTGCCTGAGCTGTTATTTCCTCACTTTGTGCCTTTGCACTCCTTACTACTTTCTCTGCTGTTTTCCCTGATATGCTTCTCTATCCTCCTCCTCCCTCTGAGTCTGCTTATACCTTCTGAAATTTGCTCTTTCAGCCTTTACCTTTTCTGCAACTACTTTCAAGAACCATAGCGGTCTCATTTTCCTTTTGCTTTTGCTTACTTGCTTGACTGAGGTTTGTTGCTTTCACTATGCCCTCTTTTACTTTGACTCACATCTCTACACCCCCCTCCCACTGAAGTCATCTCCCCAAGCCAGGTCATTCCTGCGGCATTCAATAATCTTTGTAGCCTCAGCCCTTCTGAAAACCAGGACCCTCCGCCTTGTGTGGTTGGAGACTGCCCCTGTTCTTAAGATTAACTACACTGTACAATGATGCACTTGCTTCCAGCCACCTTAAGTTCTTTATCTCCCCCAGCTCTTATCCTCGCTATACTACACTTTCTACCCTTCCTCCTCCTGCTTTCATCCTCCCCCCATTTGTACCCTCTCACCCTCTCCCCCTCTCTCTCCCCTTCCTCCTCTCTACTCTTTCTAGGTGCATAGTCCTTGCAACAGCACTTACAGTGTGCAGTACTTTACATCCCTGTATTTCTTGCACTAGTTTGCTCTGAATACCCCAATGTATTGTTTATATTTTGACCTGCTCCAACTATGTACTTCACTGATTCACTAAGTTGATTGTATTTCTGACTCCTTCACTTTGTATTCACCTTCGTTATGTGCTGTGTCTCACTGTTGTTGTTAATTGTATTCAACTTGTATCCTCCCAGATGGTGCCTGAAAATAGGCATCCTTATGCCTAGCATGCTCACCCGGTTACCAAAAGCAAATAAATAAATAAATGATCACTGGTCCCCAGATGGCTTCCAATCTAGATATCTGCAACAATGTCCCTGTTAAAAAGAACCAGGTCCAGTATTACCCAATCACGAGTGGGTTCACTGACTACTTGCCTGAAGAATGTCCCTTGCAGGGAGTCCGGGATATCCCTGCTCCTAGTTGATGCTGTAGCTGAAAGGCTCCAAACTACATCCGGCAGGTTGAGGTCCTCCACCAGCAGCACTACTCCTTTTCAGCCATTTTGCCAATTGCTTCTTACATATCTTTATCTGAGTCCTCCTTTGTGTCAGAGGCCTGCAGATCACTCATTTCCAAACAGTAGCTCTGTTTCTCTACTATGGAGTGACCCTCATCACCTCAACCACCCCCTGAATTCCATGTACCATTGTCGCTTTTATGTTTTCCTTCACATAAAGTGCCACACACCTGCCTTTCTTCCCTACCCTGTCTCTTCTGAACATTGTGTAGCCTAGTATGACCATGTCCCAGACATAATGGCCACAATATCCAAGTCTGCCTCCACCATGACAGCCTCTAGGTCTGGGATCTTGTTTCTCAGCCTCTAGCATTGGCACACATCGCCTTACATATTTTGTTAGCTCTTTTCTTGCTGCCGTCTCCTTTTTCCAATTGTTTTCCTCTTCCTCACATTTCTCCTTTGACTGCTCCCTTCTCCCACTTTCTCCTTTGCTAATCCACTACTTCCTTGAATAACTTGCATCCTGGTGGGACTCTCTCTCCCCTAGAGATCTCCCTACTCTCTATCTCAGGCTGTGGTGGGCCACTTTCTACCTCCCCCATTTCTTCTGTCACCCCCCCAACTGCTTTTAAATGTCCATCGAAGTGCCGACCTGGTGGTGCTGAGGGCAGAGGCACTGGACGCCACACCTTCACGCCACACTGGTGACCTGGGTTCAGGAACAGACTTGGGCCATCGGGGGCTGGCAGGGGAGAGGAAGGATTGAGCATCTCACAATTGCTCTCCTTCCTCTAGGGAGGGTAAGGGGCACTGCATCGCACTGTAGTGGCAACTGGTGGAGGCCAGCTGCACTACAGCTGCATGCATTTTGTGGAGTGGGGAGCTCAGCGGGCATCAGCATGGACGTGCATGATGCCATTGCATGTCCAGTTCCCCAGGGAAGAAAAATAGGTGGAAAATGGTGGGGTGATCTCAGCAGCTGATGGCTGTTCCCCGCACGCCCAGACATGACAGGCACTTTCACTGGGGTGTGGCTGACCCTGTGTGCATGGAGCAGTTACCATGTGCCAGACCTGGTTCAGGGGTGTGGGTGCCGGTGGCCGGGGGTCATTGGGCCCGCTCCACAGGGGAGCAAAAATAGAAAGAATAAAAAAAATGTCCATTGAAGTAGCATTTAAACCATCCACTGAGGACTATTGTTCACTCCTGGATGGAATTAGGCCAAAGGTAAGTCATGGAAATCTTGCAGGCAGAAAAGATGAGAGAAGAGGACGGGACCCCCCACTGCCTCTCAGATAACAGAAGCTGGGGATCTTAAGGATCTGGATTTAAGTACCAACTTTGTGGTTCCAATATGGATACCCAGGCAAACAGAAGTTTATATGGTCAGGTATGCAACAGATATTTATATACTCAGGTTAGTTGAAGAGGAGCTAAATGAGGAACTACTGCAAAACAAAAAGAGTTATAGACATTCAGATATTCTCTTTTAGGGTACTGGAGCAAACAAAAGAGGGGAAGGTTGAAATGGCAGTCCCCAAATGGGAGACTCTTCTGGTGGAAATCAAAATGCTCACAGTTGCCATAGATAAGCTATATGAGGAAGGACAATAAAAGCGAGCAAAGATAGCTGAATTAAAAAATTAATATTCCAGGACAATACAGTAAGAGATGCTTTTAGCTTGTAAACTTTCTCAGTCAGAAATGAAAGTGGTTTAGAGAAAAGTGGAGTCCCACCAGGACACACAAGAAAGGTTAGAAAACCTAGCAGAGGGTGATATAGCCAGTGCAGAATACCGATTTTGAGGCACAATGACAAAATACTGAGCATGTACAGAGTTCTGGAAAGACAGGAAGTCATGGGACCTGTGTAAAGGTCAAATCAAACCTTATTAGGAACCATGCTCAGTATAGTACCACAAATGAGGATACATATTTCACCTCTACAGGAGGTATTGCCACAAATCCTGAAAATGTGTTCTCCTTTCTACAGTGTCAAGCAACCTTCAAAAAGTTTGGGGAAGGGGGGTTAAACCCCAATTTGGTAAGCAAAAAGTGGGCAAAGCACTAAACCAAAAATAAGAAGTCTCACCAGTGTTGAACCAAAAGGGAATATACTGGTCAGAGTGGTACCTGGAAATCAGACAGGGGCTCTACAATGCCAAGCAATGGTCCCTGGGTTAGTACAACCTGAAGTACTTCACTTGTTTGCTTCCTGGCATAGCATGTTTGGAAAAGAAGGAACCCCTGGAGCAAATACACTCTCAAGGTTATGGGCAAGGGCTAGTTATGAGGTAGCTAACTATTGTGCCTCTTGTCCCAAATGCGATGTGGGTAGCTAAAAGATAGAAAAAAGGGTCTCTTGTGTGCATAGGAGCGAATGTTTGCGCACAACAGCATAAGAATCCAATTAAAACTACATGCTGGGAAGGGGCATGGCCTGGCAACCAAAATGGTGGCAAGCTAATTTTGTAAGGGAGAACCCTCTGACCACTACCTACAAGAATCCTACAATAGTGACAGACCTGGAGAAGGAATAAGTGGCAAATTCAGGAACCAGAGTTCTGGAGCTGCAACCTGATCTAAAAATTAAGAAAATCAGCACAGGGGCAGCAGAGATATTCAATCCAATAGACTATATAGCAAGTGCCTGATGGCATCTGCACCAGACCGGACAAAGCAGCGGAGCCCCAGCTGTCACGATCCCATATCAAAGCTCTGAGGAACATCTGGCTGCAGGGCTTGCACTGCACCAATTGCATCCTTAAATCAAGGACTTAACCCATCAGCTGAATTTGCAAAAATAATTAGTATGCTGAATAAGATCCTCTCCGATACAACCAAACTCAAACTCACAACTACAAGGACTAATGAAGCTTTACATCTAATGAGTCTGCATGTCTCTGAATCGGAGGGGATAAATCAACAGCACAGCCAGCAGCTACACCAGCACAATGCTATCATTCACGAACAACAACAGCAAATTGGATATTTGATGTCCAAGGTGGATTATATAGAAAATCGTTCCAGGAGGAACAACGTTAGGGTGGTGGGAATTCCAGAGGGCATGGAAGGATGGGACATGATAGAAACATAGAAACATAGACTTTGACGGCAGATAAGGACCGCTTGGCCCACCCAGTCTGCCCATTTCCCTACCTATTGGTTAATCTGCCGATCATAGTTAACCAACAGCCTACTTCCTCCTACCCCCACTATAATTGCCTTATGGCTGTCCCATTCATTCTTGAATTCTCCCACTGTTTTTGACCCCATAACCTCACTACCTCAATCTGAATCAATCAAGCTGGCATGGGAATGGGCAGGTTGGGAGGTGCACAGCTCGACCAGCTTGACTTGTTGTGGTGTATCCATCTTTCGCCACAAAAAAATAAAGTGGACCCTCATAGAACAGAAATCCAGTGGGGAGGTGCAGTGGGTAATGGCCAAAGTGGCTACCCTAGTGGGCACAATAATTCTGGCAAATGTATACGCCCCCAATGAGGACCTCCCTGACTTTTACCATGGAATCTCTCAGGCTCTCTCAGAGTTTGTAGACAATAACTCAGAGATTATCATGGGGGGGGGGACTTATACCTGACCATGGACCATTTTTTGGACCGGTTAAATTACAGGACTGAATTTCACCCTAAATCTCTGGCAGCCATTAAGGAACTGGCCAGCTTTCATAGGTTACAGGACATTTGGAGGCTCCAACACCCGATGGATAGGGACTACACCTATTTCTCAGCTCCTAAACAAATGGCCAGTAAAATAGATTATTGGCTTACTTCCCCATCGATATTTCATATGGCAAATCGGCACAGGAATTGCTCTGCTGCATTTATCTGACCACACACCCCTCACTATGGCCCTACTGGTCAGCCCCACTCCTAATAAACTGGTCACATGGAGTCTAAATCCTCTGCTCCTATTGGATGAGGAGTTCAAAATATGGGTGGTCAAAGAAACCCAAGCCTATTTTGCAGACAATCTGTCAGGTATTGTCTTGGCAGCAGCAATATGGGAAGCCAATAAGGTTACCTTAAGAGGCAAAATAATAGTTTATGCCTCCCACCGCAGGAAAAAAAGAGAGAGAGAGTGAGAGAGAGAGAAGCAACAAAGCTAGAGTAGAAACTGGCCAAAAAGGAATCCCTGTATAAGCTTAACCCGAATAGACTTAAATCCCAGTCCCTTGTCTATGAGATAGTTCACATTAGGCTTCAGTTAAATATGCTTGCATCTAGAAAAGCAGAGCTACAGTTCCTATGGATGCAGTATAAATATTGGGCACAGGGAGAAAAGTTGGGCAAACTATTGGCATATAGGCTTAAGAAATGCCAAGCCAAGAGACACATTTCTCAGCTGCAAAATAATAAAGGGGAACTTCAAACGACATAGACAGGGATTAATACTAGTATGGTGGACTTCTATAAAACCCTGTACAGTACATAAAATACACAGACTTTATTTCCAAGCTTAAGCTGCCCCAACTATTGCATAAACAAAAAGAACACCTTGACTCCCCACTTACAGAAAGGGAAATCAGTGAAGCAATTAGCAGCATGGCCCCACACAAAGCCACAGGGGGGGATGGATTCCTGGTAGACCTGTACAAATTAGTCCAAGGCACCGTCTCCCATCCCATGTTGCACATGATCCAGGAAGCCCAAGGAAAAGGAGGCCTGCCTGACACCCTCAGGGAAGCCATTATAACAATTCTTCCCAAAGAAGGGCAAGGAGGCAGTATAGCACAGTGGTTTAAGGCTCTGAGCTGCAAACCTGGAGACCTGGGTTTGAATCTCACAGCCCCCACTTGTATACTGTGTGACCCCGAGCAAGTCACTTATCTTCTTTGTGCTCCAAGGTCACACCTGTACACAAGCTTTCAGCTTAGTGTGTCTATCCTGGTGTAAAAAAAAAAAAAGAATGGAAAAACCCCAGCTGGCCTGGTAGTTATATGTCAATCTCATTAATTAATGCCAACACCAAGATCTTGGCCAAAGTCTTGGCCTCCCAGGTTGAGTTTGTTAAAGGCCAGGTGAGCTCAGATCACCTGAGAGCCCCGGTGACTCTAACGCAGGGGGCTACAGCCTCTCCCACTCCAGTTGTGGCCATAACTGTTGACTTTGAAAAAGCCTTAGACTTAGTGGAGTGGGAGTTCCTACATGTCAACCTTCAACAGTTCAGTTTTGGCCCTACTTTCAGCAACTGGGTAAAAGTGCTATACACAAACCCCATGGTTAGAGTGCTCACCAACGACACCCTTTCAAAACCCTTCAATTTATACAGAGGGACCAGGCAAGGGTGCTCTCTTTCCCCAAGGCTCTTTGTTTTGACTATAGAAATTCTTGCATATGCAATATGGGAACACCCAGGCATACAGGCCTAGAGACGGGGGAATGACAACTCATATGATGTTACATGCGGATGACTGCCTAATCCTGACAAAGAACCTACAAACCAGCATACTTCACATAATGGCACTACTAAATTCATTTGCTCAAATATCTGGCCTCTGCCCAGTAAGACTGAGGTCCTCCCTCTCAATCAGGCCACCTCCCCAGCCATGCTTATAAACTCTGGCATAGCCTGGTCCTTAAAGGGCATCAAATACCCGGGGATCCTAATAACACCCAATGTACACACCCTAGTGGAGAAAAATCTCACCCCCTCAACTGGACAACTGTAAGCTGAAATAAAAAGATGGAAACACCTAAAGTTAGCTATGCCTGGCAAAACAGGAGCAATCAAAATGATGTTAGCCCCAAGAATCTTTTACCTAATGTCCCATTTGCCCCTTGAGATCCTAGGGAAATGGATTCAGAAATTGGACTACTTGACTGGCAATTTTCTCTGGGATGCCTCCAAGTTCAGATACAGCAGAGTGAAACTAAGGGCTCCACGGAAAAGATGGGGATGGGGGGGTACCCAATTTCAGATTATACTCATATGCATTCTCTGTTGCCATAACTTGCAGGATGTTTCAAGATTTGAGCCCAAACAGACCAACTTGGTGCGACCTGGAACAAGAAATTTTAGGAGGTGCAGACCTGTCAGCCTATTTAGGGAAAATATTCCCCCACACACATAAGAAATGAAGAGTCCTCCATGATGCACACAGGGCCTGGCAGAAAGTGGGCCATATTACTAAATCCTGCACCAATCCAGGCATATGGGAATGTTTCAGGAATAACCCCTCATGGTTGATTGACTGCAAACAAATAGACTGGCCTAACTAGAGAGGTAATCAAATGCTGAGGGTGACAGACATTCTGGCACAAGATGGAGAAACACTGGAATCCTTCGCTACCTTAAAAGACAAATTTCTCCTCCCTCAGCACAACTTCTGGAGGTACTTCCAGTTGAGACAAGCTTATGTAGTTACGGCATATGAACCCTGCTCTTGCTCCATGTGTAGTAAACATAACAAAAAAGAGATGCCCCTCCCTCCCTCTCACGAGCTAGTCAAAGAAACCCAAGGGTCTAGCAGGCACGGTATTTAAGATGCTAAGGGATGCAGCCCCTGATCCCACTTAGAAGGCCAGATCTAGATCGCAAGAAATGCTCAACACCCCTGTATCAGAAGAGGACTGGAGGGGGTGCTGGGTGTCTGCCAAAAAGGCTTGCTTAGACACCCGCAGTCTACATATTCAAAACAAAATGCTGCACCTTTGATACCGCACACTGACCCTTCTGAAAGCAATGGGGCAGAAGGCAACTGCTGAAGATGTAGTACCCAGGGGGCAGACCTTCTTCACATTTGATGGCACTGTTCCCTAATTCATCCCCTATGGGACAAGGTAATCTGCTGCTCCAAGATACTGAATAAAATACTCCCAGTAACATCCCGGTTATGGATTCTAGGCCTCCCATCAGATGACTTACTGCTACCAGGACAGCACAGGCTGTGGTTAATCCAGGCCTCAGTAGAGGTCAAAAGAATCCTACTACAAAAGTGGAGATCTACAGAGATCCCTTCATTCCAGAAATGGCTGCAGGCAATGGAGAGGTTGGCTAACTTCTCTAAGTTGTCTCACTTTACAGCAGGTACCTGTTCCAAATTCTTGGACAGGTGGACCCCGTTTTGAACTTACATAGCCTCAAAGCTAACTCCCTAACAGCCACACCAGAGTCAAGGCATGCTAAAACCTCCATGAAACTACTATTTAGACTCTGGCCACAAAGAGGCCCAGAAACTGCCATTACCAGTTTTGATTTTGGAGCTATCTGGCCTCCTCCACACCCTCCCCAGCATTTACCTCCCAGAAGGGCATAGCTACCCACACCCCATGCCAGTGCCTCAGATAAGGAGAACAGTTTTCATGTTACTATCGTCTATGTAAAACTGTAAAGCACAGAATTTGTTAAGTTCATTTGTGTAAGAATGCAACATCTATTTGTATTACTATATGTTCAAATAAGGTGAATTCACCTGATGGAAATTTTGTATATAACAGCATCTTTTGTATCTGCACAAAAATTGGAAAATTCAATAAAAAGATTAACTGCAAAAAAAAACATACATGCTGAAAAACCCTGTCCCTTGGAAGGGATGAGACTGAGTATGGCAGAAGTGCCCAATGAAACTGTGATTGATAGGAACATTGATATTCAAGAGCAACTCTCTATTATAATGAAAAGTTTAAAAACTTTAGATTTACACCAGTTTTTGTTTTCTAGTTATTTTTTTTTATTTTGTCTGCTGTTGGTCTACTATATATTGTAAATGGTGCAGCAGTTAAGTCACTGAATCTTCAAGCTGTGACTGACTCATCCTGCTACCCCACAACTGCTTTTTGTGACATCACAGTCTGTTGTCATGGTGAGTACTATAATGTCATAAACAAAGGCACTGTGAGGTTAACAGGGGGAGGCATATGTCTTCAAATGTTTTCTATACAGATTTTTTAAATGGACTGCCAAGATGAGCTTTAAATCTTGGAAAGGAACATTGAAAATGAAAAAAAAAAATAGTATTAAAGTGTAACAGCTGAAACATCTTATTTGTGAAAGCACATGCCTAAGTGGAGAGTTGCTCTTTCAGAAGGAACTGTATACCCTAATAAATTGTAAGACTGACGGTTCAGGGAAACAATGCCCAAAACAAGCAAAATGCAAGCAGTACAAATTTACCATGACAGATGTGAATATTTGGGACAACGTAATACAGTACTGGATATGGATAATACGGGAGTTGCCCCCAACATTGAGGAGGTTCTCACCATATAAGATATAGTACGGCCAACTGTCCCATAGAATGTAAACCTCATTGTGGAGAGAGTACAGACACAAAGTCCATATAAGATGCTGCAGTCTGTTTTAAGGAGGAGAGATGGGCTGGACACAGTTGGCAGAGTTGCCAAAACAAATTGGACCAATGCACAGCACACTCAAGTGGTTTTGTATATCAGTAGTGTTAAATTTCAGAAGCTTCAGCCAGGGAATGCAGCACAGTACCCCACAATGCTGGCAGAGTACAGAGCAAGGCTCATTTTTCTTCCAAGGAGAAGGTGCTGGTAGGCATACCTGAGCCCTCCTCAGGCATGGCTCTGAGGGGTTTTGAGGGGTTATGGCTCTGAGGGGTTATGTATTTGACTGGATAGGTCTGTCCGTTGCCCTTCCCATCACTTTCAGAATAAGAGTTTTTTTTTGTCAGGGCTCTGGTGGGACCTAAACCAGGACTTGGCAACAGATGCTTTTTTGGAGTTGGCCTTTAGGAATACAGTGCAGGAAGATCTGTAAACATGTAGTCAGCCCTCAACTGGATAATTGGGAGCAGCTGATAACTGAGAGCACCTGCATTCTGAGGATCTAAATATATAAAAAAAAAATCCCAAATTGTTTTTTTTCTGGACTGAAATCTGCTGGGAGCAAGAGGTAAACCCTGCAGAGTACAGAGCTGAAGGGGAGCTGTTAAGAACTTCCAGCTGAATGTGCTGAGGGAAAATTAACCCTACAAGCCAGAGACAGGGAGAGTTGAGGAAGTCTGCCTGGAGGCCCGCATGAAAGCAGGGAGAGCTGATAAAAAATTTGGAAGAGAATCAGTTCAGTATAGACTGAACTGAGGCCTTAGAGTAAGGCCCTATCCACACTACCTCTCTGTAACGTTACAGAGTGACCAAACCATTACTGCAACGGTTTGAGTTTACACCTGTAATGTTACAGAAGGCATTTTCATAACCGTTGTTGAAACCACATATGAGGTGGTTTCAACAACGGTTATGAAACCGGTTTCGCCTCGGTAACGTTACCGGGCGTAGTGTGGATGCATGGCACCGGTCCCCTAGAGCAACATGACCTGCATTGTAGGATCGGGTGCCACAGTTATGGTCACCCGGCTCCCGAAGTGTGGACCAGTGGAGCCAGTCCTGTAACGGACACCGCGGCAGTGTGGACACACTGCACCGCTCCCCGGTTGTAACGGTTTCTATCCGTTATGAGGTCTGAGCAGGTGCAGTGTAGACGGGGTCTTAGTGGCCAGAAAACACAAAGAAAGTGTGTGTGTGTGAGAGAGAGAGGATTATTTCAGTATATACTGAATTGGAGTCCTTATAGTTATTGACCAGAGAGATCAGGAAGAGGTAGTTTATTCCTGCTGTATAAAGAAGGGAACTCACTGATGAGAGATTTTTTTGAAACCTGAAGATTAAATAATATTTTAGTTCTGTACTATTCAAACAAATGTAACATAAAAAGTTTAGGTGTTTGAATTTTGAAACTTGTCTGACCTATCATTTTTATTGTTCCCAAATAGCCTAGGCCATGTGGCTACCCGCTACCTGTCAAAGATGCCCACCATTGTGGTTTATATAAAAAATTAACATGGCTTTTGTGAAAGAATAGATGGGAGTTACAATTCATTCACTTAATGTTAAGATGTGTTTTGGAGGTTGTCTAGGTACATCTTCATCGTTGAGCTAATATTTCAGGTCTCACTGTTAAATACTATTAGGGGTAGACACATTTTTGCTGTCTGTGCCCTTTTGGCTTGGAACCACATACCACTTGAAGCACTACAGCAATCAGGTAGGGCGGCTGTGTTGTGAGCTCTGTCCAAATGCTGAATGCCATTTTGTTTGTGTAATTTTCCTCAGAACCCCCTTTTTTATTTTATTTTAGTGACGTTATTCTCTTTACAGATAATTTTTTAAATAGGTGGCCTTTTAGTTAGGTGAGATTTAGAGTAGTTATGGACATTCAGTGAGTTAGTGGCAGGATTTATTTATTTATTTTTTTTGATAAGTTCCCATTTCAGTTCCCACTGCTTGCTGTTCCTGTAGTGCTTGCTTTCACAGGATTTACAGAGTTTACAGTGTTCAGCCACAGCAATTATAACAGTCTACCCCTGTATTCACAGAAGGACCCTTCTTCTGAATTCATTTCTATTACCAGGGCGGGGAAGGAGATGGTTTGCCGTAAGCCTGGAAGCAGTTAACAGAGCGCTGGGGACATGCTTCTGTTGGTAATCTATGCATTTGAAATGAGTGTTGCAACCACTGCTGTTTTTTTCTTTGAGCTTAATAAATTTCAACTTTTCATGCCATGGCTGCAAACACACCCATTATTTGACAGATTAGCTTCTTTGTCGTCCGGTTCCCTCTGATTAATAGGTTGTCTGCCATCTACAAAGATTTGGGCTATTGTTTGGACTGGTCTTCCTTGCTTATTATGGTTTAACAAGATTGGTTTTATTGAACTATAAGCTGTTCCTGTAACTGAAACATACTTTCTGAGGGTGGTGAGAGAACCCTCGGACTCAGGTCCTTACATTTTGTTCTGACTGCATTTGCAATAATCTTGGTTGAACACAGTTTAGAAGCAGCTAAACAGTTTGCAGTAATGAGAGCTGGCTTTCTCTGGTGAGAGCAAAGACTATGCTGGAACCTGTTATATTATGCTAAGCACTATGGGACATTACACTCTGAATGGCTGGGGCTTTTCTAACTTCTAGGTTTGCACTAAAACTGTCTTTGTTTCATTAATTTAGGGGTCAAGTGGATTTGAGTTTATATTAGTGTTGGGGTTGTAAAAGCAGCTTGTTTTATTTTTGGGTTTAGGTGGGGTTTGGGATTGTATTCTGGTTTTTAAGGGTGCGGGACTGGGGAGGGAGGATATTAATCTGTTCATAATTTATTTTGGGGTTGTTAAGGGTTTTTAGGGATTTTATAATATTTTATTGGAGTGTTTTCAGCAAACCTGTAATGTGCTGGGACATTGGACTCCCTAGAGATAGCTACTCCTCGGCTCAGCTATTGGACCTCTGCCCTTCTGAATGTCCCCCGATAGCTGATATGTATAGATGCTGCAGAGCAACGGGTATTGTTTGAAGGCAGAGGACCAGGTGGAATGGTTTGGGGAGAGTTACTGGGGAGAATGGGTTTAGGGTGGTTGGATTCAGGAGGAGCCCTGAGATGAAATGGGTACTAGAAAGGGATCCTCCATGTCTGGTTCTCATACCCATAGGTTACACTGATTCAAGTGGACAGAAAGCAAGCAGGCCAATAGTCTCCACTCATCCTACTTGGGCAGTGCTATGCAATGCCAGGTCAATAAGGAATAAGACCACTATTATGGTGGATCTGATTTCTTTGGTCAACCTGGCCTACATCACATAGACCTAACTGGATGATAATGCTGGTCCAGTCCTGGAGGCAGTGATTTCATCAGGGTTTTCTGTTGTACACTGCCTGAGGGAGGACCACAAGGGCAGGGGAGTGGCCATCTGTTTAAGAGCCAGCCTGAACTTCTTCATGCTCCAGGTGGGACCCACCAGGTCATTTGAGTGTGTGGCCATCCAAGGGGGCCCAGCTGCAGGCTGCAGTATCCTTCTTGTATATCAGTCACTGGGCTACAAGAAGGAGTTCCCGCAGGAAGTCATGGATTTCATGGCCGGCCTGCTGTTGGAGTCACCCAGATGGCTAATACTGAGTGATTTCAATGCCTGGGTCAATGATAAACTCTCGTCTTTTAGTTAAAACTTCCTCCAGTCTATGTAATCACTGGGCTTTTCAAAGGTAATTACCTCTGCGACCCACTCACATGGTCACTCCTTGGAGCTGGTGTTTTCATTGGATCTTAGACTGATAATACTAACATACTAACATACTAAAATGCCAGCAGATTAGGCCTAATGGTCTTTCGTGTCTGCTCGTTTGGTCAGTCCCCAACCTGGGTGCTGACCTTGCTGTCCCCCTCGCCTTCTCTGGCTTCTCCCTTCCCAGTTCCGGATATTCTTGCTGCATTGGATTTTGCTTCCAGAACCCTTCCCCTGTACCTGTCCCACCCCCTCTTGAACCCCTCCACTGTCTCTGCCTCCACCAGCCCCCTAGGCAGTGCATTCCATGGCTCCACCACCCTCTCAGTGAAGTAGCACCTCCTCCTTTCTCCCCTGAATCTTCCCCCCTCCAGCTTCCAGCCATGTCCTCTAGTGGCCCCTTCCTCCTTCCTTCAAAGCACCCAGACTGTTCCTCCCCTATTTACCCTCTTCATGTACCTAAAGACCTCTATCATGTCCCCCCAGTCCCTTCTCTCTTCCAATGTGTACATATTTAGCTCTTCGAGCCTCTCCTCATAGGTCCTGTCCCCCAAGCCCCAAATCATTTTGGTTGCCCTCCTCTGGACCCTCTCCAGGAGGTTAATGTCCCCCTTTAAGTGTGGTCTCCAAAACTGCACGCAGTACTCAAGGTGCGACCTCACCAAGCAGTTATACAGAGAGAGTATCACTTCCCTCCTTCTGGACCCTTTCTCATGTAAAGGGACTTGTGTCCATTTCTGCACCATTCTCACCCCTTGTACTCCCTTCAGACCCATTACCCTCCTCTTCCTCAGTAAAGACTGAGCAGAACTACCTGTTCAATATGTCAGCTTTACTGTTGTCATCCTCCACGTGGCCCCCATCCTCCCCCTTCAGTCTCTCTATCCCTCCATTTGTCTTTCTTTTTTCACTTATGTACCTGTAAAAGGTTTTTTTCCCTCTACCCACTGATTTTGCAATATGTTCTTCTGTCTGAGTTTTGGCTTCCCTTACTGACCTCCTTGCCTCCCTTTGCTTCTCCTGGTACTTCTCCCTATCCCCTTCTGCCTGTAATAATCTTGAGGATGATCCTGTTCTTTGGTCAGATCATTGCACGGTGAAGTTCTCATTTGGACCCCCCCCCAAGGAATTCTCCCTCTGCAGAGATGGCCAAATACCACACTTTAAGGGGTTTAACTCCATTATGATTTCAAGCAGTATTAAACCTATCAGGTGAGTTGACTGCTTGAGAAGCAGGACCAGGGGAAGTAGTAATGGCCTATAATAGGGCCATTGTCTCAGCCCTCAGTTCTATAGCACTGGTTGATGTGCAACCATTGACCGCACAACCAAGATCCCCATGGTTTGATGGTGAGCCCAGGGAGATAAAAACTAAGGATTGGAGGTTGGAGCACCATTGGCAGAGATCCCAGGCTGAAGAGAACAAACTGGTTTTGAAATCCCCATTGTAAGGATTATCAAAAGACAATATTATGTAAGAAGGCAGAGTTTCTGTCTAGGGAGACTGCTGCAGTGAAGAATAGACCAGCTCAGCTCTTCCAGATGATAGACAGGCTTCTCCATCCTACCTATCTGGGATCCGGACCCAACACACTTGCTAATGGGCTGTGTTGGGTCCATTAGACTGGTATTAGCAAGACAGCTTGGTGTTCCCTTTTGGGAGGAGCTCCTGGGACTCTGATGGAGGCTCTTGTGAAACCCTCTTGAAAAAGCCTTCTCTGGCTCCAGATTGTCTAGCACGTTATAGACCCATCTCTAACCTTCCCTTTTTGGGGAAGGTTATTGAGAAGGTGGTAGCTGTACAGCATGAGGCACGTCTTGCTTCCTATATCTTCGAACCACTCCAGTCTGGATTTAGGTCAAGGCACAGTATGGAGAATGCACTTGTTAAGGTGCAAAATTATCTCCTTAGAGTGAGAGATAGGGTTAAATGATCTATTCTTGTCATCCTTGATCTCTTTGCTGGATATGACACCATCTATCATGAGGTGTTATTGGATTGCCTTAAGGAATGTTGTGGACTGGCTGGTACAGTCATCAACTGGTTCAAGTCCTATCTCACAGGAAGGGTGCAGAGAGTTGAGATTGGAATTTTTTCCTCCCACCCATGCCCCATCATGTGGAATCCCGCAGGGCTCGATCCTGTCATCCATTCCTTTCATGGTGTATATGCAGCCACTGGAAGACATTATTAGACAGTATGGCATGAGTTTTCACTGCTATGCAGATGACACCCAGCTGCACATATCTTTTGTACACGGACAACAAGATGCAGTCTCTGTGTTTAATTCTTGCCTGGCCAAGCTCCAGGGCAGGATGTCCTCCAACTAGCTAAAGCTTAATCCAGATAAGATGGAGGTATTTGGTAATTGAGCCTGGTCGGCGGTGGGACACTGGGTGGGTCATGGAGAACTCCAGTTTAGCACTCAGTGACTCCCAGTTACCATCTCAGCAAAGGTGAAAAATGTGGGCATTATCCTCGACAGTGATCTGTCACTAGAGACACAGGTGTCAGCCATTGTCCAAAATGGTTCTCACCACTTGAGGAATATTGCCCGGATTAAATCTTTTATCTTCCCTGATGACCTGCCTTCACTAATACATGCCTTTGTGACATCAAGGCTACATTACTGCAAAGTCTTGTTCCTGGGGCTAAAGAGAGGTGCCCTGCATCATCTGCAGTTAGTGCAGAATGTGGTGGGCATGCTGTTGGTGGGCTTTCCCAAGTTCTGCCATATAATGCTGGTCTTACATGGTCTTCACTGGCTGCTGATGACTTGGTGGATTGCTTTCTAGGGCTGCTTGCTGACCTATAAAGCCATAAACTGCTTAGGGCCTTGCTACCCGTGGGACCTATTGTCTCCCTACCAGCCCCCAGTCCTCTCTGTTCCTCTGAGGAGGGCCTCTTGGCAGTTCCCATGGTCTAACTGAAATCATCTGGTGAGCATGCATTTTCTGTCACCAGTCCAACCCTGTGGAACTTGTTTCCAAGGTCCTTGAGAGAGGTCTTCTCAGTGGAAGCCTTTGAAAGGGGTCTAAAGTCCCGCCTATTTAAGGAGGCATCTTCCTTAGATTAAATAATTTCTGAATATTCCTCAATGACATTAAGTTTTAATTTGTTTATTCTGAAAATGGTTTGTTTGTTACATTTTATATTTTACTTTTGCCTTATTTTGGCTTGTTTTATTTTATTATTGTATATTTTTTTCGAAATCAAATTGTATTTGCAACTGAAACTAACAAATACAAACAGTGGCTATACAAATCCATTAAGCCATACCATACAAAATTAGTCCAAATGTATGTAGCCCCCCTCCCAAATGCGGGCTTATCTTTTCACCCATCTCCCATTTTGCTCCCGATCCCCGGAGCACCTCCCTTGTGCCTGCCGGTCCACCGAGTGTTTCCCTCTTCACCACCACAGCCCAGGTCTTGGATTTTGCTCTTGTTTGGGCATTCAGGGTTTTATGGAGTTACTGCTTTCTCTCTTCCACCATTTCAAGGCCAAGTGGACGGCTCCCGTTCCCCATATGGTACCCCAATTTCCCCCATAGAGCCTCCTGTCTCTTCAGCCCTTCCTAGGGCTTGTAGAGCAAAATTGTGGGCCATCGGTGTCCCAGGGGCTGGCAGTCCCAACTATGTGCAAGGTGGTGCACTACATGTGGACTGCAATTGCAATCCACAGTTAGGCTTTTCCAGTGTCCCGGCCCCTGTAAAGGCTGGCATGGGGGGGGCCGGTGACTCAGGCAGACTGGAGGGAGACATATTTTAAATAAATAAAGAATGCCCTGCACGCTGTATGTTTTCGGGCACAGCTTCATGAATATTAATGAGCAGTGCTTTAATATTCATAAGCGAGTCTGCTTTGAAGTGAAAGGCTGTAAGTTTCAGGTGCAGCTTCCATTTGAAAAATGTAAATAATAATGTAGTAAGGGCAGCACCTCTGTGGGCAATAAAATGGCTAGTGAAGAAAGGGGGAAAAATGAATAAATAAAATGTTTTCTGGCTGCACCAGCTTCAAGATATTGGGACTCGGATAAAAGCCTGTCTTCTGCCTGGGGGTACTTAATTACAGCAGCAGTGACAGGCAATGGACGGAGAAACACTGTTAAAGCTGGGCAGTGATCAAGAGGGCACACATATGGCTATTGGTCTTTGGAGCAACTAAATAAATTAAGCATTCTTTCTGGCTTCTCCAGGATTTTCATTTGGGACTGTGTTAAATCTGCAAGGGGACAGTGTGTACTAACAGTCATTACAGTGTAGCCAACAGCCAATTGGAAAGCAAGGATTTCCAGCCAGGATACATGGGACTTTTGCCAGAGCTCATGGGATATAGCAAAGTGCTTATGGGGAATTTCAGGGACCTAATTTCAGGCACCAAAACAGGGAGCCTATAGTGCATTGAGTGAAAGTAATGAATATTAATTTCCTGGACTGATAGGCAGGATCAGCCAATCATTGTGGGAGCAGCAAACAGCTTCAGCCAATTGGCAGCCTCAGAGGAGTTCCATAAAAGGCAATGTTTTTGGTTGTGTGAGCAGTCCCAGCGTGGGCCCCCCCCCCCGGGATGGGGGCTCAGGCCCTTTGCTCAAAAATGGGCCTAATGATCCAGTGCAAGCCCCTCCACAGAGGCACAGAGGAGGGGCTTTCTTCTGACAGAGAGACAAAGTAACTGCAGGCAAAAGAAGTCGCTAGCCTGGGGGTTGCCAGATTGTCTCCCAGGACTGGCCAGCACCTTTCCATGCTTCTGGAAAAATGTGGGCAACCTGAACCTTCAGCAGTGAGAGAGCTGCATACGAGTTCTACCTCCACAGTGAGAGTGCGGAAGCAATCCTGGATCCCTCAGAGAAAGGAAAGCAATTTCTGCAAGTAATCTGAGTGAGCAAACTAATTCTAACAAGAGCAAGTATGAAAAGTCTTTAAGGACAGTGAAGCCTAGAATGTAATGTGACTATACAAGTTTAAGAGATTTTGCAAGGGGGCAGAGAAGCCCAGCTAGTTCTGAATGTGACTAACTACCTGCACCCTAGTTTAACTAAAGCAATAAAAGGGTGGACACCTGTTAGTGACCAAAGAAGGGTCCATTTTAAAAGTTATATAAATGTGTCTGAATTGAGTAGTGTCACAGGGCTGGATGGAGAGTTCCCTGACCATGCAGAATTTCTCTGGACAGTGCCTGATGGGCCAGTAACCGTCTGTATGTCCAGTCTGGGAGCTACAAATGCCAGCAAGAACCACAAGGGACTATGTCTGTGTATCTTTGAGCCTGAGAGAGCTGTTAATGAACTATCTTACTGCTAAGTAACATGTGATCCTAGAGAGTTACAGGAATCAGTTACTTCCAAGTAATGTGTGTCTGAGTCTAGAAAGGTCTACAGTGTCAGCTTTGCCAACAAGTAAAGTTTATGAAATAGTAGTAATCCCTGCTTCAAGCTCAGTCAAGTTGAGTTGATTCAGTTGGTAGTGAGCCATGCCTCAAGCTCAAGTTTAGCAAAAGTGTCTCAAGTTGTAAAATCCAAGTTCACTTTGCCTGGTGGTATGCAGGGAGACATCTAAGCTCCTAGCCATTTGAAAGGCTCCTGAGAATTTGGGTCAGCCCTAGCCTTAGGCAAATTACCCATGCTGAAAAGAGATTGTGTAATGTTAACTGCTTTGGGAGCCTTTGCCTGGGATCTGGTTATTCACGCTGCTGTGTGGAGTGTGGGTACTTGCCCCTAAAATGATAGGAAATCTGCCTGGTTAAAAGTTCTAGCTGACCAGAAAAGGATCTACATCTGTCATGTGGGCCACATGTAGAAGGAATTGTGACTATCTGATGCATCTTATAAACAATATAAATGTGTTAATTCTGATAAATGTGCTAAATGCAACATAACTATTGGATTGGATTTTGAGACATAGCCTGGGAGTGTGTCACCTTGGCACTTCCATATGCATTTCCCCCATGGGGCATAGCCTAGACATGGGATTGAAACATGCCCGGGTCCCAGCCTGGTCTATCCAGTAAAGTGACTTCAGCCAAAAATGGGCACTGGTCAAAGAAATAAAGACTTGTTTCCACCTGCAACTGCTATACTATCTGGCAGTTAGTTTGGCTCTCCTAGCTGCAAGCCTTTGCCAACCTCCTTGACTCCCAAGGTCAGTGTTTCACCTTCTGTGATCACCTTAATTCTAAGCTACAATCTAATTGTGACTGACCAAATGTGACTTCAAAGTAGACAGGGTCAATGCCCTGCCACAAGGCTAAGAGAAACTGTACATAGTTAAATGTGTTCAAATGGACTAGTCCATCTGCCATGGATACAATAGTTTTGAATTTCTCAGTGTTTGCATGTATTAATCTGCTTGCCTTTCTTCAAGGGCCCCAACTAGCCAGCCAATGCACAGCTGCACCATCCATCAGACCTGCACCTTTTTAAGAACTGTAATTACTGGGTACCCAGGTTGTGTGGGATTGCAGGGTCATACAATAATTGGGAAACTGGTACCAGTGTGGGCATTGCAAATATGTTTCTGATATAAGAGGTAGCTAGCTAGATAGCCAGGGCTCTGACTGTCTGAGTAGATTGGTGGCTGCCACTGTAATCTAAGATGTGAATCTGAATGCAAAAGTGATTGTTGCGATTGTGTCAACCCAAACTAATCAAACCAATACCACTGCTTATCAATTGTAAAAGCATAATCTATATTCCAGTTTCACCCTTCCTAGCCCCTCCCCATGTAAATAAACTTGTTGTGTGTTCTTGCAGATATCTGTCTCATGAGCATATTATTAGTAGTAAGTCATCAGCTACCAGAATGGTCTGAATTGGGGAGAATGTTATTGGGTTATGCTTGGGGTGGCATCTTGGTAAGGTAAGTGGGCACAGCTTCCCAGAGAGCTGTAATAGACTAAGCTCTAGCCCACTAAAAGGTATACTCTGGGTGGAGGCACTGTACAATTAGGTAATCTTGGGAACAAACTTGTTTAAAGTTATTTTTTGGGAAACTAGGCCCCTCATCCTTGGTCTGGCCGCAAGGCAGGTGTAGTAGCCTTTGGTATACCACTGTCTGGTGGTTTCATGTGCATAGTGTAGGAAGCTAAACCCCAACATGAGAAAGAACAAATGAAGGCAGTATAGCGCAGTGGTTTAAGGCTCTGAGCTGCAAATCTGGAGACCTGGGTTTGAATCCCACAGCCCCCACTTGCATATTGTGTGACCCTGAGCAAGTCACTTTACTTCCCTGTGCTCCCAGGTCACACCTGTAAACAAGCTTTCAGCTTAGTGTGCCTTTCCTGGTTAAACAATTGAAAAAAAAAATTAACAAGAAAAAACAAATATTGGATTAGGGGTTAAATGGAATAAAAATGAAAACCGAAAGAGCAAGAAAAAATAGAAAAACAAAAACAATGAAAGGAAAAAAAATTCAGAAGGGGGGCCTACAGGGGTCAAGCACAAAAAATAATCTAACCTGAGTATACACAAAAGCCGAAAGCTGGGCAGAAAATCCTCCTGATGGGCAGAAAACCAAGGTAAACATATAGCCACAAAAACATCTAAAGAGATCCCATCAGGGACAGGAAGCCAAAAGACAAAAAAAAAGAATTAAAGGATTAAAGGAAGTGAGCCTGGATCTCAGTAATATTCCTACCTTCATGTTCTGCTAGAAAATGAGAAAAGGGAGCCAGTGGCTTTGAAATTGATCACGTTGTTGCCTTAAATAAGCTGTCACCTGCTCCATGACTAAAATTCTATGACAATTTCTAAGTCATAAATCCTCAGAGGGAGCAGTCGGGGTCAACCACAACTGTATAATTACTTTTAGTGCTGCCGCCACCACAATATAAAATATATACTTGGCCCCTTCTACCACAAACTCCTGAAGAGGGTAAGCCCAAAATCTAAATGTGAAATTGAGATGGGATGTAGGTCTCACAGATCAGACCTGCAGCAGAAGCCACTGCATTCCAAAAGGCCTGAAGGTGGAGGCAATCCCCAAAAATGTGGATATGAGTCCGCCTACCACCACATCCTCTCCAACACAAATCCAACTGATAATGCCCATAATGTTTGGCAATAGTTGGGGTATGAAAAATACATCAATACCATATGCCAACAGAATTCTTTCCAAGAAGGAGAGGCAGTAGTGAGATGTATCCTCTTCCAAACTTTGACCCAGTCCATTTCCGAAAGAGAAACCCCAGTCCCAAGTATACATTTATGCTCTATATGGGATAAACAATCCAGCTCCAAATCATGGATCCAACTATAAATGGTGGATATGATCTTAGTACTCTGAGGTTGCACAACCAGAGACACAAATAATGGTCTCAAAGTGTTATCTTCAGCCTAAAGAGCCTCCTGTTAGGGTTTCTCAAATAAATAATACTGCAATTACAAATATCGGAAAAAATCTTGAGGCAATAAGCTGAATTCCTGCCTATGCTGGGGGAAAGTTTTAAAATTCCCCCCTTCAAAGAACTGTACTAATTAAAAGAGACCTTGGAGCTCCCGCCGTTGAAAGCTAAAATGTAATCTTGAGAGATGGAAAATTGAAACAGGAGCATACCAGGGTTAACCAACTCATACCACTATGAAGCTGATAATTAGTGCAGACCTCCTCCCAAACCTTCACCATTAGTTCTGCCCAGGGATTGGTTATATTGAGAGAATGCAAATTGGCTCTGTCCATAAAAAGGACATCAGCCATTCATACAAAGGTTAAAGTGGTAGACTCCATGAGCACCCAACTGGGAGGTTCTATAACAGAAACATGGTTCAAAATATTGAAATTGGGCAGCCCAGTAATACACCTAAAATTCCTGGATTCCCAACCCACATTTAGCCTTTGATGCTAGGAGAACAGACCATTTAATTTGAGATTTCTTCCTTTCCCATATAAACTTAGTGAATGACATAATAAGATACAAAAGGTCAGAGTTTTTCAAGGGTAGGGACAAGAATAAAAAAAGGAAACGAGGAAGAATATTTGTACAAATCATCTCGACCATGCCCCTCACTGATAAGTGTAATTCCCACTACCTAAAGCAATCCACCTGAACATCAGTAAGATGTTTAGCATAATTAGTATGAAAAAAATTGAGTAATATATTTAGGGATCCAGATACCCAAATATCTGAAGCATGACGTAACCTGTTTAAAACCACAGCTAACTGGGGGGGGGGAGTTCATCAAAGACCCTAAAAACATAATCTCCATTTTTGATTCATTAATTTTAAACCCAGAGACCTAACAACAATGATGTAACAGGTCCAGTACCACCGGGAGAGTACGAGAAGGATCCAACAGATATAAAAAGGTGTCATCAGCTAACAGGGACACCCGTAATTGCCTAAACAAGGCCACCAGGGGCTCTAAGTTTAAAATAAAAAGAAGAGGGGAGAGGCGGCACCCTACCTTGTTCTATCCAGAACTGGGAAGGAAGAATGCCATTGACCAGTACTCAGGCATATGGCTTCTCATAAAGATTTCGAAGACAACTAGAAAATTTCTAGCCAAATTGAAACTTGGACAAAGCAGCATCTAAAAACTGCCAATCCAGGCGATCAAATGTTTTTTCCACATCATTCGACATAGCAGTCCTGAGGATGGCCTGAGGCAGTGTTTGGGAAGCAGGCAGAACATTCAGTAATCTCTGAATATTATCCTGAAGATGTCTCCCAGGAATAACACTGATCTGATCTGGATGTATAAGTGAAGGTACCACCATCTGTAGTCTGAGCCCTATGGCCTTAATGAAAATGTTTAAAGTGTGGTTTAAAAGAGAAATGGGACAAAAATTGATGCATTTCGTGGGGTCCCTCCTAGGTTTTGGCAGAACAGTGATGATAGCCTCATCCCAGAAGTCTGGCAAAGTGCCTGGCTCATGGGCTAAGTTACATACCTTTGTTAAAAGGGGGTCAACACAGAGACAAAGGTTTTATAAAACTTAGCTATAAAGCTCTCAGGTCCCAGGGACTTTCCCTGTATTCAAGGATTTTATAACAGCCGCTATTTCTTCCTCCATGAATGGGGTCTCCAGGTTATCTAATTGGAATGGCATTAATGTAGGAAGAAGAACCTCTCGTAAGAAAGTATCTATCTGGGCTTTGTGGTCTGCTGCCCTGTCCTTGGCATAAAGGTGAGCATAATAATCATAAAAATCTTGTGCAATTTGTTGGGGATCAATATGAAAGTCATATGGAGGACAATCCAGAAAGATTAGGGGTACATACAGTACTTATCTGCCTCCTGCTTCTGTAGTTTTAGGTCCAGAAGTATATCTGCACAGTCCCCCATTCATAATATTTCTGATTGGTGAACCTGAGGGAGTTTTCCACCTTCCTCAAAGCAAACTGTTACGTTTGTCCCTGTGTTCTATGTTTCTATAAGAACAAAGGGGCACAATTTGAAGATAGAGGAGGGACGGCTCAGAGGTAATGTTATAAAGTATTTTTTCACAGAGAGAGTTGTGGATGCATGGAACAGCCTTCCTGTGGAGGTTGTGGAGTCAGGAACAGTGGGAGAATTCAAGAATGCATGGGAGGCATAAGGCAATTCTAGTAGAGGGTAGGAAGAAGTAAGCTGTTGAATAACTAGAATCTACAGCTTATCCATCAGGTAGAGAAATGGGCAGACTAGGTGGGCCAAGCGGTCCTTATCTGCCATCAAATTCTATGTTTCTATCTTTCCCTAATCCGTTGTAGTTGTGGCTAGAGTGAGGGGTCCTGGGATTGTTTATGAGAGGTCTCTAGGCATACTAGCCTACTTTCTAACTGATGATACTGCTCCCGATATTCTGGATTCTTAAACATGGAATACAGAATCGTGGCCTCATAAAATTGCTTTGAGACCATCCCAAAATGTACTTCAAAGGAGTATCCCCCTCTGGATTTTCAGCCAGATTTGTCTGAATCACATCTCTAATGGAAGCCACAAAAGCAGCATCATGGAACAAGCTATCAACTGCCATAACCCACCCTGTCCCAAAGGCCACAAATCCAACTTCCCAGAAAGTAAGACATGATCTGAGTCCAAAATTGCATGGGTGCAAAATGCAGTAAAAGTATATGCCCGTTTCTTTTAGGTATAAAACTGATCCAATCAGGACTATGAATTAAAGCCAGAGGAATAAAAGGTAAAATCCTTGGTGATTGGATTATGTAGGTGCCATGGATCCACCAGACCCCCTTCTAATACTAGCATTTTCAAGAGATGAGAATACACCCTTTCCCTCTTCCAGGGAACTGGAGCTTTGTACAAGGCTGGATTTTCTACACAAATCCAGTCAACAGCACAGATAAGCTGACCTTCCGGAAATTGTGCCAGAAAGGCAAAGATTGTCAGAAAAATTTTCCAGATGGGGGAGTTGGTGCAACAACTGATCTAAAATGAACCAACCTACCTTGGAGAATTTCTGTGGCTAACACAAATCTCCCAGCAGGATCCACATGCAATTTTGCCAGATGGAAAGGTAGCCCTCAACACAGAAGAATGGTAACTCCCGCCTTCTTAGCCGATGGGTCGTTGGCAGCAAAGACTGTCCCCACCCAAGAGCAATGAGGCTTATCATGTTCCTAGTCTGACAGTCTGGTTTCTTGCAAGACCTACATAACAGCATTGGTGGCTAAGGTCTTGCAAAATCGTGGCTCTCTTCACCACACTATGTATACCTTTTACACTTAGAGAACACACTTGAAGAAATCCCATAATAAACCATAAAAAAGCCAACAATATCAGTGTCAGTGGCTCAGCAGGTAGTACACTCACCTCTGAGACTAGAAGGTGGTGGGTTCTAGCCCCACACTGGGAACATGGGATAAATCCCAGTACTGACACTGTAGTGCATCAAGAGGGGCGTGCTGCACTGCTGAGGTGCTGTCTTTTGGATGAGAAGTTAAACCAAGGTTCCATCTACCTGTTCTGGTGGTTGTTCAGGTGGACAGTCTCATGGTACTTCTCAACAAGAGTAGGGGAATTTTTATTGGGGAAAAAAAACAGACTGAGTCATTACAAAGAAAAACAACAAGCCAACTATAAAAAATGTTAATACATACAAAAGGAAAACCACATCAGTACTCTGGACCATTTACATACATTACGCTTCATGTATGATATAATAAAGATAACCCCTTCCTTATCTTTGTACCATACTAAGCTATAAATTAGGCTTTCAACTTAACTATACTACGGACTCCTAGAAAAGGAAAATATTAAAGAAAATAACATGCTCAATTCTGCCATAAATCTTGTATCCTTGAAGCTGGTAAAGATTTACCTTCATGGGAGTAAAGATGCTGCAATGCTTGGCAGACATTCTGAGGATTTCTTGGTAAAAAAACATATTTCTCTGGAAGCACCCATGCACATCGAGCTTGCCAGATATAATACATAAGAAATATTCTTATGGTTGTACATAGTAACCACATTCAGTTTGGGGATGTGGACCTGGGGTAATCATGGGTGTGTTTGTATGTATGTCTATATATGTATCGGACAAATGACAATAAAGAAGATATAAAAAAAAAAGAAATATTCTTATGATCTGCAGGGTGTTCTTGTTACATCATTTTCATTTTCCAGGATATATTCCTAAAACTAATTATTGATATGTTATGGTAATAAACAAGGGTTCTTTCCACTGTGTGGCTGTATATGGCCAAATGTTTGTTATATATGGGCAGGTCAAAAATAAATGTCCTTCTGTTTCCAGCTCTGTCTCACTACCTTGTCTTAAACAGTATCTATTTGTAAGTTGCTTATATTTGTGAGTGTTTCTCACTCCCAACCTTCCATGGGTGCTAAGCCACAGAACATGCCACATATACTAAGGAACTTTTTTATTATTTAGATATCTAAGCACCAACATTTGCGCATTCTGGGGGCAAAAGGGGAAGATCATATCTGAATCAAAATTCCTACTTAAAATATCTTGGTACAGTTGTTTCCTGGTACAAGATTGTATATCTCTGTAGTCCACCTTAAATGTTTTAATATTTAGAAAGGCATACTGGATATATTCTGGCACAAAGAAAGGTATTTTTATGTTTTACAATTTTTTTTCCCTTCCCAGCAGCTGACAGAATGAGTTGTCCATTCCTGTATAGCTGCTTTCCAGACATAATCCCCATCCCGAAATAGTGGTAAAATATTAAAAGAAAAAATGTACAATAGAAAAAGACACAAGGGTTGACCATTCCTAATCCACCCTATTTTTTGGGTTTGTAAGTTGTGTTCCTCTTCTCTGGGTTTAGCCGACTTCCCTACAAGGCCTTGAAGAAAACAGAACACCCGGAGGAAGGAGCTACTGTTATAACTAAACTTCTCTACTGGGACTAAGAACTAGAACTCTTGTACTGGGACCTTCAATTTAGGGTAAAACAAAAGAGTTAGTGTGTTTGTCAGAGTTAGTTGAAGTGAATTGTTATCTGTGTCATCTGTGTACTTATCTAGGTGCTTGTCACAGGTGTCAGAAGGGAATTATCTATGAAATTAACTAAGTGCAGAAAGATTTGCAAAGTAGGGGGAGTGGCTTAGCTAGAAGGAGCCAGGTTAAAACCAGATTTAACACTGCCCTAGATATCTTCTGCCAGAGATCAGACAGAACACCAGGAGGAAGGAGCTACTGGTATAACTAAAACTTCTCTACTGGGACTATATTTCCCTCCTTCCTTCCCCTCCACTCCCCCATCCTAAACCAGTTCTACTTTTATAGGCACAGGATTCAACTGACAACAGAAACTTCCTGTTTGGGAGCAGGAAGTGAGTGATCACAGAGCCACCAAAGACTCACCATCCTAGAAGGGCAAGAGTAGCTCTCCACCCCCCCTCAGCTGCTGGAGGACTGACTCTGAGCAAGTAAGGAGACTACTGAGAAATATAGGAACTTCTTGTCTCAGAACAGGAAGATCAGGAGCTAAAAGGGCACAGAGGCAGTAAGTAAGTAGGGAGAGAAAAAAAATGAACAAGCAAGCAGAGGAAAGAGTAAATATTCCAAAAACAGTTAGGGGTCAGAAAAAAGACATGATGGGAGGGGTGCAGTGCAGTGGCTGTGGAGCAGCAGTCTTCCGGGAGATGTTCTGCAGGATGTAGTGTTGTCCCATCTGCAGGCACCTCTCTGGGCTGAGGGAGGAGGTTGCTCATTTCCAGGCTGAGTTGGTCAGGATTTGTGGGACCTCCTCTCCCACCCAGGGACCACCAGGGCGACTGCTGTTGCCTCAGAGGTTGCCAAGAAAGAGGAGCGGTTGGACCACAGCGGGCTCAGGGAGGGTGAGGGTGGTGGAACAGAGGCGCATCCCTCCAGTTGTACCTCACCACAATTTCTATGCCATTCTGGAAAAGTGTGATTCCTCTATGGAGGCACCCACACTGGAGACCAAGGAGGATGCTGGGAACCTCCACAAGGGAGACCCACAGGATGGTGGCATGGGACCCCACAGGGGAAGAAAACAACTCCTGGTGGGGGACTCCATTGTTAGGAAGATAGAACTGGGGGAGGAAGAGGAGAGGGAGGTAAGGTGCCTGCCTGGTGCCATGGCTTGGAGGGACAGGGAGCGAATCCTCAGGATCGCAGGAGCAGCTACACATGGGAGGGAACTGGATGTCATTGTCCTCCTAGGGACAAATGACCTGACTAAGAAAGGGATCAGAGCAGTGCAAGAAGCATTTATGGAAATGGGGAGGGGCCTTAGACAAATAGCACACACAGTAACCTTCTCGGAGGCACTGCCTGTCTAAGGCACAGGTGAGGCTAGGGTGCTCCACACCATGGGATTCAATCAGTGGTTGAAAAACTGGTGCAGAGCTCAGGGATTTGGCTTCACTGGGGACTGGGGGTCCATCTGGAGGGATGCAGGCCTATACTGGTGTGATGGTCTGCATCTGTCCAGGAGGGGAACCAGGATCCTAGGTGATATTGGCAAGCATTTAAACTAGCTAAGGGGGGAGGCACTGAAAAGGAGTAGGGAAATCATAGCTGCCCCCAAAAAATCAGGGTACTAAGTGAGGTAGACACCAACATAGAGATGTCGATAGGGAGAAGTGCAGGGGTAAATGAAGAAAGTGACAAATGCAATAAGGACAGGGATGGGGCAAAAAGGTGTAAGACCATCAAGAAATGGAGGGTAATGAGTAACAACGCCTATAGTCTGGGCAACAAGCTCCCTGAAATGGTGGCCTTGATGGAAGAGGGATGCCTGGATGTCATAGCAGTCACAGCAACATGGTATACAGAGAACCATGACTGGGATGTTAACATACCAGGGTACACAACCTACAGGAGAGATAGGGGGAGAAGGGGGGGTAGCTCTCTGTGTAAGGGATGGGATAAAAGCAACTGAACAAAAGGGTAAACAGGGCAGAGTGGAGGTACTGTGGGTCACCTTAGAGACTGGAAATGGCACCACAATCCGCACAGGGGTTGTATACAGACCCCCATGTCAGGGGGAGGGAATGGACAAGAATATGATAGAAGACATACTTAGGATGGCAGAGAAAGGGGAGATACTGTTAATGGGGGACCTTAATATGCCAGATGTTAACTGGAGCACCTTTGCTGCAGCCACATCCAAAAGCAGGGCCATTCTTGATGCCCTTCAGGTGGCATGCCTCAGACAGCTAGTTTTGGAACCTGCTCATGAGGGAGCAATCTTAGACCTCATACTCTCAAATGGGGACAGTGAGAGGATCTCAGATCTAGAAGTGGGTAGCCATTTGGGAACAAGTGACCACCAAACAGTGTGGTTCATGAAAAACTCAGCTACAGAGTCAAGCCATACAAAAGTGAGGGTTCTGAACTTCAGGAGGGCTGACTCTGGCAAGATGGGAGTGTGCCTTAGAAAAGCACTAGCAAATAGGCTAGAAGGAGGGGTGGAGCAACAATGGGAAAATACCAAAACTACCATCACAGAGGCAACAAGCCTTTGTGTGAAGCAAAAAAACAAATCAAAATGAAAGAAAAAGCCACTATGGTTCTCAAAAGAGGTGGCGGTGAAGGTTAGGGAGAAAAAGATAGCATTTAGGAAGTATAAGGAAACACAGAAGGAGCAGGACAGAGAACTGTACCAGTTGAGGCAGAAGGAAGCAGGGAGGGTAGTGAGAATAGCAAAGGCCCAAACTGAGGAACAGATAGCCAACTCGGTTAAGAAGGGGGATAAAACCTTTTATAGGTATATCAGGGAGCATAGAAAGACAAAGGGAGGGACAGTGAGGCTGAATAGAATGGACGGTGGGTGGCTAGAAAGTGACAGTGAAAAAGCAGGGATACTGAATGAATACTTCTGTTCAGTATTCACAAAAGAGGAAGTAGGGGAGGTGCCTAATCCAATTAAGAGAAGCTCTCTGGAGAGGGGGGTCGATCCCAGTCCTTTCACAGAAGAATGAGTTCTGAAAGAACTCCTAAAACAGAAGGTGGTCAAAGCAATGGGGCCAGATGTAATTCACCCCAGAATTCTAAAAGAATTAAGCAGAGAACTAGTGACACCACTGACTACCCTTTTTAACAAATCATGGGAGGATGGTGTGGTACCTGAGGACTGGAAGAAGGCTGATGTGATTCCCCTTCACAAAAGTGGGACCAAGACAGAGGCAGGAAACTACAGACCTGTCAGTTTGACCTCTGTGGTAGGGAAAGTGATGGAATCACTTCTGAAGGAGAGAATTGTTGAGTACCTAGAGGCCAGTGGGGCACAGGACCCAAGGCAGCTTGAGTTCACAGCGGAAGGTCATGTCAGACAAATCTAATTGATTTCTTTGACTGGGTGACCAAAGTAGTAGACCAAGGAGGGGCTGTGGACATGGCCTACCTAGACTTTAGAAAGGCATTTGACACAGTCCCACACAAAAGTCATGAGGGCTCCAAGGAGAAATTCGAAATTCAGCTCTCCCCAGCCAGCAGCCACAGTGAGGAAGCCCCCCGTGAAGCAGTCAGAACTCAGGTCTATGAGGTCTCAAGGTGAAATTCAGTCCTCCCAGCCAGCAGCCACAGCGAGAAGCCCCAGGCAGTCAGGACTCGGGTCATCACGGAGCTCTAAGGTGAAATTCAGCCCTCCCCAGCCATCAGCTGCAGCGAAGCCCCCGAAGCAGTCTGGACTCAGGTCATGAGGGCTCCAGGTGAAATTCAGGCCTCCCGGAGCCAGCAGCCACAGCGAGGAAGCCCCTGAAGCAGTCGGAACTCGGGTCATGAGGGCTCCACGGGAAATTCAGCCCTCCCCCAGCCAACAGCCGCAGGAGCGAGGAAGCCCCTGAAGCAGTCGGGACTCCGGCCATGAGGGCTCCACAGGGGAAATTCAGCCCTCAGCCAGCAGTCAAGAGCGGTGAAGGCCCCCAAGAAGTCGGGACTTGGGTCGCGAGGGCTCCAAGGTGAAATTCAGTCCTCCCTAGCCAGCAGCCACAGCAAGGAAGCCCCCCCCCGAACCAGTTGGGACTCATGTCGCGAGGGCTTCAAGGTGAAATTCAGCCCTCCCCAGCCAGCAGCCACAGTGAGGAAGCCGACCCCAAAGCAGTCGGGACTCAGGTCGTGAGGACTCCAAGGTGAAATTCAGCCATCCCCAGCCAGCAGCCGCAGCGAAGAAGCTCCCGCCCCGAAGCAGCCAGCACTTGGGTCGCAAGGGCTCCAAGGTGAAATTCAGCCCTTCCCATCAAGCAGCCGCAGTGAGGAAGCCCCTCCCCAAAGCAGTCGGGACTCGGGTTAAGAGGGCTCCAAGGTGAGAATTCAGCCCTCCCCAGCCAGCAGCCACCTTGAGAGCCCCCTCCAAAGCAGTCAGGACTTGGGTCTCGAGGGCTCCAAGGTGAAATTCAGCTCTCCCCAGCCAGCAGCCGCAGTGAGGAAGCCCCCCCCCCGCTCCGAAGCAGGTACAGATTCCCGCCGCTGAAGTTGGAGCATGGTTTTGGCGCCATTACAGTCTGAACTGAACAATAGTGCTTGCAAGGGCTCCGGCCTTCCTCAGTGACCTTTTTGTTCAACTGTGCTTCTGCCTTAAATGTCGGCAGACATCTACTGATAGTTTTTGCGGGCTAAAATTATTTGATTTGCCACAGTGTTGTAATGTAATTCCCTAGGGTGCCTTAAGAGATATCTGCGCTGATAAACTGCATTTTTGTCTAAATAATTCCCCCATACAACAGCTTGCAAGTTGCACTGTAATTCCCCATGGTGCCTTAAGAGATATCCATGCTGTTAAGCCTCTTTCTTGACTAAATTAATTCCCCCAGAAAACAGCTTGCTGTGCCCTGATACAACGTGCTGCACCCATAGACTAGAGCTGTTTTAGAATTACTGAGCTGATGGAAACTGCATTTTTACTGCATTCTTAACTAAATTAATTCCCCCAGAAAACAGCCTGCTGTGCCCTCTTACAATGTGTTCCACCCATTGTATAGAGCTGTTTTAGAATTTCTGAGCTGTTGAAACTGCATCTTGCTGTAATTAAATCCCCAGAAAACAGCTTGCTGTGCCCTGGTATAAGTGCTGAATGAATTGTGCTGTATTAGAAAGTACTTCGTTGCTCGTGATTGCTCCTCCCTCTCTGCTCACCATAAATTCTCTCTCCTCTCTCTGCAGTTGGGTCACGAGGGCTCCAAGGTGAAATTCAGCCCTCCCCAGCCAGCAGCCGCAGTGAGGAATCCCCCCCCCCGAAGCAGGTACGGACTCCCGCTGCTGAAGTCGGAGCACGGTTTTGGCGCCATTACAGTTTGAACTGAATAATAGTGCTTGCAAGGGCTCTGGCCTTCCACAGAGACCTTTTTGTTCAACTGTGCTTCTGGACCCGCCTCCCCCACCACCGCCCTTGGTGAGCTTCTAGCTTTATAGTACTCACCACATGACTGCAAAAACCTATCAGCCCACTCTCCCATTTGCAGCTTATCAGCTGCTAACACTAGAGGCCGCTACCCACCAGACAAAGCATTTCTCTGCTACTTCTGACTATGATGATGCACTTTCTATCCCTGCTACTTCTCTCACTGGCCCCACTGTCATCTCTACCCCCAGCAGACCTCCCAAACAGGGAAACCCTCCCTCTTTTCCCACCATGCCTAGACCCCCAGCACAACTATGCTGCCCCTCACCTCCTACATGCTCATGCCCTGGCAAACTTACACAACTGGCCCATTAGTGCTACCATCCCGCCCCCATCATTTCTCCCTGGTCATTCTGTCCTCCAGATCCCAACCATCTGCTGCCCAACGCATATAGCCTCAGCTAACACACATACCACCAACACTAAATACCTCTGGCTTAAAACCAAGCAGCTTATTACACTGCTACTCCTCCTGTCCATGGATATCGAGATTAACCCAGAACCCACCTCCCCAAACGCCCACACCCCATTTTCATTCCCCAAAGGTCTCGGGCTCCTGCACCTCTACAGCTGCAGCTTACTAAATAAAATTTCTGTGCTGTAACCAATTGCCCTAACCCACCGCCCTGATATTCTCATCATCTCTAAAACCTGACTAAAACCCCAACATACTGATGCTGAAGTATCCATACCTGGCTATACAATCATTAGACATGAAAGGCTAGGGAACAAGAGAGGAGGAGGAACTGCCATGTACATCTCCACTAGTCTGCAGTTTACAATGGTGCAGATTCTCTCACTTCCAACCCACATAGACTCTCTCCTAATCAAACTATCACTCCCATCCCATGCACCACCCCAGTGTATGTTGGAGGCACCTACTGTCCTCCCGGCACCTCCCCAATGGACATCATTACACACCTGGCCACCTTACAGTCCTTATCTATAGGAGGCGAGCTTCATGCCATCAGAGACTATAACCACAATTGGCTTGCCATAGATAAGGCCCACCTTAAGATCAAGATCAAGGTCCTAAACCTCACACAACTGATAGAAGACCCCACCAGGCTAAACCACAAAACGCATAATCATTCACTGCTGGACTGGGCTCTCTCCTCCCACCCCCACAGGATCATATGTGTGGGCCCGTTCCCTGACTCCCTAAGTGACCACCACATGATTTTCCTGATCAGAAAAGTGCACAGACCCACAGCTCCCCCACGAAAGACGCTGCGCACAAGGCCATATAATTCCCTGGACCTAGCGTTGCTCATGTTAGACCTAAGCCAAGTAGGCTGGTCCTTCATCCCAGTGGCCACATCTATTGACGTCGCACTCAAAACTTTCAAGGCAAAATTTCTTAAAGTCTGGGACAAACATGCCCCCCCTGTGCACAGAAAGAGTCAGAGGAGCCCACCTTCCCTGGATCACTGCTGATATCATCAGCAAATGCCACTCCAGGGATTACGCATGGAAAGCCCACAAGAAACTGGGCACACAGGCATCCTTCCAAACCTACAGAGCCCTCCGCAACTCCTGCACTAACCTCATTCGCCAGGCAAAAAAGAACTATTTTCTATTGGCTTTTAGCGCAAACATAAACTACCTGACAAACTTCTCGAAATCGTTCAAATCCCTGTTCTCCCCCCCTCTCTCACCCAACCTCCACCTCTGACACTATCAGTTCAGGGCACCTACATCACCGATCCCTGCGAGGTAGCCGAAGCCTTCAATACCTACTTCTCCAGCTGCAGTGTCTCGCTTCTATTGACCCTCCAGTGTCCACCCCAGGGCCGCACCCCCAACCAAGTGTGCCCCCACCAGCCTCACAGTCCTCCTTTGGCCCTGTATCCCAAGCTGAAGTTTTCAAATCTCTACACCCCCTGAACCCCAATAAAGGCAAATGCCCCATGTCCCTGGATGCCAAGATGTTATATTTGTCTGTCCCAGCCATAGCCGCCCCCCTAGCCACACTATTCAACCTCTCCTTCATGTTGGGCAAGCTTCCCTCTGAATGAAAATGAGCTACCGTCATTCCCCTACCGAAAGGGGGTGACTCCTCCTCCTCCCCAAGCAACTACCGCCCCATCTCCCTACTCCCAATTCTGGCAAAAATGCAGGAACGTCTTGTTCTCGTCCAATTCTCCCCATCTGGGCGCCTCCTCCTTCTTCACTCCCTTCCAATCCAGCTTTCACAAATCTCATTCTACCATCACCTCCCTGCTACGAGTCACTGGCAACATACTCACCGGCATGGACAAAGACCACATCACCTCTGCCATCTTTATAGACTTAGTCAAGGCTTTCAACACCATCTCACATACTCTGCTCCTTTCCAAACTAACTGAAGCTGGGCTCTCCAAACCAGCCACCACATGGTTCCACGACTACCTGGTGGGCAGACATCAGGCTGTAAAAGTCGCCTCGCACATCTCTAACCCCCTCCCAGTTACCACCAGCGTCACCCAAGGATCAGTCTTGGGCCCACTGCTCTTCTCCATATTCCTAAATGACCTCCCATCAGCCTGTCGCTTTGCATCCATACAAATGTATGCGGATGATACAGTACTGTATGCCACAGGCCCCTCCACAAGCACAGTGGCAAATCTCCTTCAGCAGGATTTCAACTCCATCCAGGAATGGTTCAGGTCAAACCAACTATTCCTAAACCCTAAAAAAACAATGTCACTAACCTTCAGCTCACAGCTAAGACTCTCCCGCCAAGCCCCCTGCCACCTCTTCAAAACCCTGAATGGTACCCTCCTGGGACAATGCACCAGCTTCAGATATTTAGGCATCTGGCTCAACCCGCACCTCGATTTTACCCCGCATATCGACTCCATACATAAGAAACTTCTCCCTAAACTCGGCGCCCTATACAGGAACAAAAGCTGCCTCCCTTCTCCAGCTAGGCATGCTATTGTCCAAAAGATGATCCTCCCAGTACTCGACTATGGCGATATCATCTATACTATCGCTCCCTCCTCCGCCTTGGCCAGCCTTGACATCCTTTTCCACTTTTTTTGTCGGTTTATCCTCGACTGTCCACAAACAACCCTCCACTGCACATTATATAGCTCCCTAGTCCTACCGTCCCTCCAAGACCGAAGACTAACCCACAGTGCTAGGTTTGCAGCCAAATTTTGGTCCCATTCCCTACCCCCATACCTAGCCTCTACCCTCTCACAACAACCCCCCTCCCACTTACTCCCTCAGAAGCACTGACCCCAGGCTCCTCCACATCCCCTTTATGCGCACAACCAAAGGTCAGGCCGCATTCAACTTCCGCATCCCACAGTTATGGAATGCCCTGCCAGCTGATATAAGACACTCACCCAACCCCAGCTATTGCAATCGCTTACTCACCTTCCACTTCTCCTCCTGCTGATCTTGCTGTAACTAATGTAAAATTATGTATAAAAATTGTGTTTCTGTGCTCAGTTGTAACCATCTAAAATGTTCCTGTATCGATCTTCTGACTGTCTGTATCTATCTGCCGACTGTCTGTACAGTGGGTGGCCATTTGTTGTGTTGATAACTCTGTACCAAATGTATGTACCATTGTCTTGGGTCTTGACCCCCAGGTCGCATCTGGAACCGAGCAACACTGCTCAGTATGCCTTCCTGGTTAAACTCGTAAATAAATAAATAAATAAATAAAAAAGATTAATAGTCAAATTAACCAGCCTGGGAGTGTGTCCCAGGGTGGTAGTCTGGGTAAAACATTGGCTAAACAACAGGACACAGAAGGTAATTGTTAATGGAGTCCACTCTGAAGAAAGAGGGGTTACTAGTGGGGTACCCCAGGGTTCAGTACTCAGTCCAATCCTTTTTAATGTCTTTATAAGTGACATTGCGGAGGGAATGGAAGGAAAAGTATGCCTCTTTGCAGATGACACAAAGATCTGCAACAGGGTTGATACACAAGGAGGCTTGGAAAGGATGAGAAGGGACTTGGCAAGGTTGGAGGAATGGTCAGAAGTATGGCAGCTTGGATTCAATGCAAAGAAGTGCAAAATAATGCACCTGGGAAACAAAAACCCAGGGGAAGATTACACAATGGGGAGGTAATAACAACAACAAAAATGGAAAGGGACCTGGGGATAATCATATCAGATGACCTTAAGGTTGGCAAGCAATGTGAGAAGGCGGTAGGGAGGGCTGGGGTATACTGGGATGTATAGGGAGAGGAATCACCAGCAGAAAACAGGAAGTTGTTATCCCCCTGTACAGACAGTTGGTGAGACACCATCTGGAGTACTGCGTCCAGTTCTGGAGATCCCATCTACACAAGGACATAGACAGAATGTAGGTAGTAGTCCGGGGAGGGCAACTAAAATAATGCAGGGTCTGCAAGAGAAACCATACGAGGAGAGACTAAAGGAGCTTAATATGTATACCCTTGAGGAAAGGAGGAATGGGGGGACATGATAGAAATGTTTAAGTACCTCAGTGGAATCAACAAAGTCCAAGAGGGTAGCATCTTTCAGAAAAAGAGATGTGCAAGAACAAGGGGACACAATTTGAAGATAGAGGGGGGATGGATCAGGGGCAATGTGAGGAAGTATTTTTTCACAGAGTGGGTGGTGGATGCATGGAACAGCCTTCCTGAGGAGGTTGTGGGGTCTAAAACTGTGGAAGAATTCAAGAATGCATGGGACAGACATAAAGCAATTTTTGTGGGGGTAGGAAGAAATAGGCTGTTGGTTAAATAGGATCTGCAGCTTATCCTCTAGATAGGGAAATAGGCAGACTAGGTGGGCCAAGCAGTCCTTATCTGCCATTAAAGTCTATGTTTCTATGTTTCTATTATATAGCTTTGATTCCATTGCAGGATGAGGTGGGAATATAACTGATACAAACAAAAATAGGCATCAATAATGTTATAATCAATAAAATCATTTTTAATTTGGAGATTTTATTCATTTTCCAGGATTGTACTTTTGTCATAGCCATATTTATACATGAGGACCAATTCCTTTCTGTCATATCAGGTGGGCCAAAAGTAATGCCTAGAAGTTTTATCTCATTAACATCTATTTTTTATAGAAGCAACAGAACTAGGAAGGGTATCATCCATGGTTCCAAGAGGGGAAACCTGCACTCTTTTCATAGTTTATCATAGCTGCTGAAGCTTGCTCAAAGTTTGCCAAGACTGATTACTGCCTCTCCTGATTCTTTGTTAGCTAGGGCCAGGATTACATCATCCACATAGGCTAAAATCTTGACCAGCAGATGTCTAGGGGTCAAGGCAATTCCATCTATGGCAGGATCTCGTTGTATGCTTCTGATCAAAGGATCTAGTCCAATAATATACAGCAGGGGACTGAGGGGACATCTCTGTCAGACCCCTCTCTGTAACTTAATAGTGCTCTCCATCTGTCCATTCACTAATGGCATAATAACTGCTGACCTACAGTGTATATACCTTCAATCCATGTAACAAAACACGCTGGTATTCCATATGCTCTCAAAGTAGCAAAAAGGTAGCATGGGACAGACAGTCAAATGCCTTTTCTGGATTTATGCTTAAAAGAAACCCTTTTGCTGTATCTGCTGAACCTCTGTAAAACAGCTGTCTAATTATAAGAAGGTTCTCTTGAATGGTTCATTTTTTTAGTGCACAGGTTTGTGTAGAACTAATAAGGGATTCTGCTACTTTTACTACTCTATTTCCCAAAATTTTTGTTAAAATTTTATAGTCTGCATTAAGCAGACTAATTGGTCTCCAGTTATTAAGATTATCCTTAGTACCTTTTTTGTGGATGAAAATCAATAGTCCCTGGCTCATGGAAGGAGGTAGGGTTTTTTGCAGGAGACAGTGGTTCAAAACCATCGTCAAGGGCATGACTAATTGGTCTTTGAACATCTGACAGAATTCAGAGCTCAAACCATCTCTTCCTGGAGCAGTGTTCTTGTTTAAAGTAGCTATACAACCTACCACTTCTTGCACCGTAATAGGACGAGTTAACATCTGTTTATCTGCAGTGTGAAAATCCTGGATTCCTAAATGTTGATAGAAGGTGTCATCTGAGCCTTTTCCTGCTGCAGCAGCAAATGTGTGCAGTGTATGTTTATTCACTTCTGACAGAATTTCCTGTTTATTCTGTGCTATTTCTCCAGTCCTGGTACATAGATTGTGTATTGTTCTACCGTCTATCCACTTCTTATACTTCCTGTAAGGGTCATAAGTTTGCCTTGAATTTTGGGTGCCAAACTGCATCTCTCTTTGTAGAGACTTACCCCTATCAGATTGCAGTTTTCTCATTTCTGTAATTAGAGTTGAGATAATGTTTTTGTTGTCCTCTGCCACTGTTTCTGACCTTAATATGGTGATCTGCAGTGTACTCCATAGCTGAAAATATTTTAAATATTTTCCCCAAAGCTAATTGGCCAGAATATTTTTGAAAAAATTCTCAAAACTCAGATTATTACTATCCTCCCACCACTGAAGGTAGTCATCATAAAAACAAAGAACAGATAATCTGGCATCCCATAATATGTTCAATTGTTTAATTACTTCTGTCTCAATTGAGAGTTGATTGTTTAGTCTCCATATCCCCTTGCCATTGAGGGAATGTTGTCCCCGCTGTACTGTAATCAATACCAAATCTGTGTCTCTTGTACCCGCATGTAGTACCGTTACCAGGGGAGAAGTAAAAAAGAAGTCAGTTCTGGTCTTAAGTTTGTCTTTTGAAAAAGTATGTCCCCCGTCTTATGTAGACTCCTGTTTGCATCCTGCAAGGATGCTTGCTGCACAATGGTCCGTAAGCTATTGGTATCACAAAATCATTTTATTAAAACAAAGAAACTTGTGCACACACCACCACATATTAATGCTGACACCTTAAATATATTTTTAAAAGCTTTATTATAAGCTAGTTACATAGTAGAAGAATACAATGCTTCCTGACATGTTTCTGATCAAACTTAACCCTTTCTCAAAGGCTATTGAGAAGCATTAATATGTGATGGTGTGTGCACAAGTTTATTTATTTTAATGTGCCTTTCACTGCATGCACCACAGCCTAGTGCAAACTTATCAGGTTTTTGTGTTATCACAAAATAGTTTGGAGGTTGCCAGGCCTCTGTCTGTTTAATCCATCCCACAATTAAAGTCCCCACCCCAAATCACCATTCTGGAGGTATGGAGATATGGTTGTACCATTTGAAACCAGTTTACCCTGGTGGCCTTTGTTTGTGGTGCATATACAGTACCACTATGAGCCTAAACCATGTACGTAAATATGACAGGTCTAATAAAAGAGCTGTTCCTGGGTCCACGTCCACTAGTTTGGTTACATGGAATGATTTGCCCTCTAACAAGACACCCACTCTGTTACACCTATCCAGACCTATGGACCAGAAAATTGGCCCCTTTATCCATAAATTTGAGGCTTGTGCTGCGTTATATTGTGTCTTTAACTTAGTGTCTTGTAGAAAAATTACTTGTGCATTACTCTTTTGTAATGTTGCAATGGTAGTGAGTCACTTTTTATAGTTCTTAATACTATTAACATTGAGGGAAATAGCCAAAAGAATTCTCATTATTGTTTACATAGAAGGACACATCATGTCAAAGAATCCTTCCTGGCTGTGGATCTAGTTACCCTAGTACAAGGCTTATCCAGTGTTTCAGTGGATTGTTCCTCTACATCAAAGGAAGGATTGGGCCTTGAGAATGTCACAGATGACATTTCAGATGCCCCATCTTCATTATCCTAAATCTGTTATGTATGGTCAGCTCAAATGTTTTCGCTTGAGATGTGGGGGTGCATCCTGATCTAGGCCTCTTTTTCTTTCCCTTAGGATGACATTCCTCAAAGGTACTTGGGAGAGGGGGGCATGGTGACCATCTGTACATGGATTTTCTGGGGTGGAGCAAGAAGATCAGAGCCAGTAACTTCCTGTTGCATACTGCTGAGCACTTCTGAATTGCTATAATACACGTTTGAGCTGTTCAGGATTGCAGACATTGTTTGAACAAGTTTCCTGGAGGAGGGGTCCTGTTGTTCTGGGCCTGACTGATCCAGAGATCGAAAATCTGCCTCCCTCTGTTCTGAAGCCCTAGCTGCCCCTTGTTGTTGTGCTTTAGACACTAAGCCTTCTTGTGACACACCTGATCCTTTATTACGTGAAGCCAAGGGGCATCTTGCAAAGGAATGAACCCTCCTTTCACACAATTTACAACAGAATGCATTTTTACAATTGACTGTAATGTGCCTGAACTCGTACAATGGGCACACTTAGTACTGCCACAGGCATTACTAAGATGAGCCCGTGAACCACATTTGAAACATGACTTCAGCTGGCCAGTGTGAAAAAGCATCCCCTTATCCTGCCATAGCAAAAAACTATTTGGTAGATGCATTACTCCATGGTTAGTCTGGTATAATTTAACTCGCACCTTCTATCCCCAGTCTGTATTTGTTTGCTATCAGTTATGGGCTCTGATCTATCCAGAACCTCACATTATTGTCCTAACCAGTATAAAATGTCAGACATTTTCACATTTTCATTCCTGAAACTTATTGTAATGGTCCGAAGAGTGGGTTTAGTCAAGGGGACTGCCAAAAAAGGCAACCACAAAGGTGTTGTTTTTAGTGCATTGTACTGTTTCCAAAAACAGTGTAGGTTGTGTATCAGCTTGAAGCTGACGTTGTAGATATAATCCTCAACATGGATGACAGCATAAATCTCTGGCGTGAAAAACTTCATGGAATTTTTTAATATTGTAAGTGCAATACAGGTGACCCCACCCATGCCAGCAACTACAGGCCAATATCCATACTGCAGCCCCTCTCTAAGGCCCTTGAGAAAATAGTGGCGGACCAGCTCACAGACTACTTGACCAAACACAATCTGCTCTGTCAAGAACAACATGGTTTCCGGAGGGGTCACAGCACCTTCACGGCTCTCATCGAATATACCTCTTATATACACGAGGCCTTGGATCATGGTGAAATAGCGGGGGCTCTCTATATCGATCTGACCAAAGCTTTTGATACAGTCAGTCATAAGCTTCTTCTCCACACTCTTCCATCCCTTAATATCACCCCAGAAGTCACTGCCTTGCTCACTGACTATCTCAAAGACAGGACCCAGCAGGTAAAAACAAATGGGTCTATATCATCCAGGAAAACTGTCCACTTAGGGGTCTCACAAGGGTCAATACTAGGCCCATTACTTTTCACCCTCTTTCTAAACCCTCTCCCCAAATTCTGTAGTAGGAAACTTCTACTGTGTGCTTATGATGCTGTAGTCTTCTGGAAGCATCATCAGCTCAGCACCTTACAATCTGCCCTACAGACCTTCTTTGGTGAGCTTGAAACCTGGTTCTTTGAACACCAACTTACAGTATACTCAACTATAAGAAGACTAAAGCTATGATCTTCACACATTGACAAAACCTGCTCTGAAACACACCTCTTACCATCACAAACTCTCTTGGCGTCACCCTGGAACAGGTTAACATTTTTAAATACCTGGGCATCTGGTTATACTTCTCTCTTACCTACCACAATCACATCAAACAAGTATCTTCCTCAGTCAATACCAGGTTAGGGATCCTTTTCCAACATAGGCACTGCTTTCCTCTGCTGGCGATGCATCTAGCAGTGTCCTCCTCTATTTTGCCCTTGGTTGACTACGGCATAGTAATTTATGGGACTGCAGATCATACTGCCCTGTGTAGCATAAACCTCTCCCTCAACAAAGCCTGCCGCCTGGTCAAAAATTGTGCAGACAAATCCATATGTGTGAGCTTTACAAACTCACTGGCTTTCTTAATTTCTAAGATAGGGTAAAGTATCACACCTGCCTTCTAGCTAAGAAGGTACTAAACAAGCAAGTTCCGGCAGGCCTCCACCCTCTTATTCAAATTGCCTCATGCAGGAGTGCTCCAAGATGCTCTGCAAATGCCCCCTTACTAGTACCACACTGTAGGACATCCCTTGGGCAATGGTCTTTCCATTATCGTGCCTCACTGTGGCTAAACAACCTACCATCCACAATCCCTTTAATCCAGTATCAGCCAATTTAAAACTGATCTTCGGACTTTCCTAATTTTGGTACCCTGTGACTGTAGCTAAAGTAAATAACTTGTTTCCAATACCACTTAGATGGTTACCCCCCCGTCTTCCTAGCATTCACGTCTAGCCCCAAGCTAGTATCCTTAATCTCCCTTTATCATATACTGACTCAGGGCCTAGCTTATAAGACCCTCTGAAACTCAAATACTGTCTTGTGAACCGAAGTGTAGACCCGGGACCTCCTTTAAGGTTCCCAGATGATGTAACCATACTTACACACTTCACCAAATGTTTAATCTTCTATCTATGTTATTTTCACTACTGTGCCATGTATTTTAAGATCGTACTGTTGCCTAATGTATCATCTGTACCCAATGTTTAAGCTTGTGATCCTTAGTGTATGTTTCTTACTGACAAGGAGCCTTTGCAAAGGAGTCTATGACTCAAAGGATTGTAATTTCGATGTCTTTCAATAAATAAATAAATAAAATAAATATATACTATGTCTGCCAGTGTCTCAAGACTTCCTTTTTACATTAGTCTAACAGCATGTTTCCTTGGTGCCAGATCTCATGTGGCTCGAAAAAATCTGAATAGGCTTTGGGTCATGAATTACTACTATTATCACACCCAGAACTCCTGGTCCCATCAGTCTGTTCCCCCTTAGTCTCATTCTGTGTTGAAGAACCATCATTTGGATTGTCCTTATCCTGTGAAAAGCTACAAGCATCTTGAGTAGCCTACCCTTGTTGAGGAACCCCAGCACATTCCATTTGTGTGTTTTCTGTTGATCCACCTAAGGATGCATTGTGTGTCTGAGCCCATGATTCCTTTCCAGCACTACTAGTATTATTCAATATATTAATTGGGCACTCATCCACGGGTTCTGTGCTATTGCCTGCAGTCATATTATTCTTGCTCATCTGGGGAGATAGAACTGGTATTGCACTCTGTGTGGTATGCAGTTCTTCTTGTTCCATGCTCCTGGAGTGTTCCTCCAGCTGATTCTTTCCCTCAGCACCCCGTCAACAGCATTGCATGGTGGGATCCATGTAATCGAGGATCCAGTCCCCTCCTGCGCCCTGAATCCAGACAGCCAATGCCAGCGCCTTTTCCAGAGACCATCCTTTGTGTTCCTGAGGTATTTTTTGTCATTTGGGAGTTTTATGTGCAGAGCATGCTTCTGTCCTGGACTGCTCCTTTAGGATACACATGGAGTGCATAGCAACCATGGCACTTGAGACTGCACTTGCTCTGGAGACAATAAAAGATGCTGAACTGGTGTCAGGTAATTCTGTTACATTCATCCACTATTTATTTGCCTTTGCCAGAGCAATTTTCTTCTCCTGTTCCTGTAACAAAGTCAGTAACAGTGCCTGCTGCCTTTTATGTCACAGCACCTCAGCAGATGCCGGTACAGGCACCTTCAGTCGATGTAGTTCACCTGAGGGTAACTCTATTGTTATGTCCATATCCTCTGCCATACCCTCTTGATAATCTGACACAGTAACCATGAAAAATGAAAATTCTGAATCTTGCTGAATGTCCATTAGGGTCGAGGATCGAACCTTCTGCCCTTTATCTGTTTCCTCTCCTTCACTCTGCTCTGCAGAGTCTGTCATCTTGGATCGATGGCAGCACCTCCTCATGCAGAGCAGGGGAATTTTGCCAGTGTCCTGGCCAAATTTCCCCCATTCACTAAAATTACCATCAACAGCTTAATCTGGGTCTTTAAATCAGTTTACATCTGTAAACATATTCCCCTTTCTTTGCCCCAGGTCACACCTGGAAACAAGTCACGTCTCATTGTGCCTCTCCAGGTCACAAACTTTCAAATAAATAAATAAAAAACCAATACACTCTCCATCCCCATCAAACAATTCCCTATAGTCAGAAACCACACAGGCCCCATACTTAACCCAAAAATCCTCATTATCCCCCCACATCAACCAACCAGCAAAATATAAATAATAAAGAAACTCAAACCCTAAAGGCCTCATAGGGGTCAGTACCCAAATGGTACAACAGTAGGATACTGATGGAAAAAAATTACAGGAACAACCAAGGTTCCCTTCAGAGGAAAAGAACCCCCAGACAAGGGGACATGTAATGAGGGCGGGGCATCTGAAATGGCTCTACGATGTCGGTTCTACAACTAAGTCATTGACCGCCATTACAGTGATGGATTTATGTTGGCCACAACTTGTGGTGACATAAATCCTACTGAAGACCCTGGCTGTTCTCTACTCCCCAAATGCCGAGATTTCTAGGATTCTAACTCCAAGTTGGAGTTGGATCGGGGATTGGGTGCAGGACTGGGAGACAGAGTGCCTGGATCTCGGTCAGACTATTACAGCAAAAATGTAGATGTTGTCGGCGTCGACGTTTTCGCTGTAATAATTTCGCCCTACAGGGGGCATACCATCTGAAATACTAGATAACCACCACCACCTATTGCACCTTCCTCTGAAAACAGAGCTTCTGAGTCACATCGCCTGTTCTTTTTCCCAATAACCCAGTACATAAAAATAGTTAAACTCATACAGACAAAAAGTGGCAAAGGAGCAGGGTTCGGGGACTGCTACTAATCCCCTAGCCCCAACCAAATAAGGCATCCAAGCCCAGCCACACTAAGAGGCCAAGATACGTAAGAAAAATAAATAGAAAGGTTTGCATGGAAACAACATATAACAGACCAAAACCAAGGTCTGCAACATACATACACCATTAAATGCTTACACAGTGCCATTGCCAGCCAGTTGCTCAGAATACATCCTGATAGCAATACCCCATTAGAAACAAATAGCCCCTCACTGAGAATATCCCGCCCCTCCCACAGCACTGTAAAATGAACAATCATAGCATAACAACTCCAACAAGAAAAAGAAAATCAGTGCTCTTCCCCACACACAAAACTAAAAGTCCAAGAAAATGCCCAATAAATCGAGTATATCCCATTAACAGTGCTTGTAAACATTATTGCAAGTTCACTGTCCCACTATGTCCAATAACAAAATTACTTTCTTGGGGGAGGACAAGTGCCAAACATATTGTGTAAAAATGAAACGTTGTCAAAACCAAAGCAGCCACCATGAAAAAAGGCAGCTCATAGTCCTTTATCCCAACCACCAGCTAAGAGTTCCGAAGCAATATTCTCGAGTAAGTAGGAAGGTAAATGGTACCACCAAGTGAGGAACATTGTGAAACACAGTCGCTCTGAAAACCTTAAAGAATATGGAGCCAGGGACAAACTGAAGCAAAGCTAAAGGTGAATTGCAACTAGGGGGACCGAGAACCACGAATCCCAAGTTCCCTTGAAAACAATGCCAATCTGTCCTGAGGAAAAACAAAAGCTGTGACTGCTGCAATGCTGTGCCAGTACTGAAATAAGAGAGCTCCCATAGCTAGGTAGTCTGGCTGCACAGTCATTGCCTAAGCAGATTGATGGTAGCCAAATAGCCTCTCAGTAATAGCCAGGGGATTTCCTCTTCTTAACAAATGTTAATCTCCTCAGCTGTAAAGAGTACAGCAATTAGGCAAAAGGGTATCATTTAAACAGGATCACCTGAAACATCACCCTCTCCTCTACTATCCCAATTTCAGAAGGGTGATTTATGCCTTCCCAGGGCTAGCTCAAGACTCACTTATTTCATGCATATCCACCCTACCACTCCTTGCAGCAAACAGTGAATTAATATTACCAAGCAAGTACAGTCTAAACTGGGCTCAATAGTGTCTGGCACTCATCAACCCATAAGAGGGATGCAAATGAAGCAAAGTGAAATCATAGCTTTCATATATAAGGCCTAACTAAGGCAGGGTCCTGGTGTTTTTTCTACTTGGAATGGAATGGAACAATAAATAGTTTATATGTGAAAGCTATGATTTTACTTTGCTTCATTTGTGTCCCTCTTATAGGTTGGTGAGTGCCAGAAACTACTGAGACTGAATATTGTAGGTTTCTAGAGCACCACATTCCGAGTGCGCACTCCTTATGTTTTATACAATCTAAACTGGCTCTGTCCCTCTTCCAAAGCAGCCATCTCCAAAATGGAGTCTCTTAACCTCACCCATTTATCACAGACCCCACCAGCTACAACCCCAACTCCATAAACCACTCCCTAATTGATTGGATCTTCTCCTCACACCCACACAGAATATCCACAGCTGGTGTTATGGCCAACACCCTAAGTGACCACTGCATCACTTACTGTACTAGGAAAACCCAACTACCCAGATCAACACCCAAATACATAATAACCCACCTTTAAACTCACTTGACTCCAGCACCCTCTTGTATAACCTGAGACACACGGCTGACTGGAACCCAGTCTTCTCTGCACTGGACATTGATACAGCCTTAGTCCAGTTCATGATTATTCTCACCCGGGTCTGGGACACTCATGTCCCCTTTGTTAAAGCTAGAGTCAAGAAATAACACCATCCCTGGATCTCTGCCCCACTTGTTGCCCTATCCAAAGTCAGAGACAAGGCCTGGGCTCAATTCAAAACCCTACAGACACCCCCAAGCTAGGCAAGTATACAACACCCTCAGAAATGATTGTACCAAGGCCATAAGGTGAGCTAAAGCAGACCACGTTAGGTCTCACTTACATAACGCTCAGCCGTCCTCTTTCTTGAAAGTGGTCCACTCCCTCAATGATCCCTCCACTTAAACCAACACTTCTGCCCTAAAGCTAATGGCCTACTAATCACAGACCCTGTCAGAATAGCTGACACCCTATATAACGTCTTCACCACCTATGCACTCCCTGACCATCTCTCATCGCCCTCCCAAGGAGCACTAGAAGCCTCAGTCAAAATACCTTCCTTCTCACTCTCGTCTCCATGCAGGACGTCTTAGATACTCTGAACTCCCTAAACATCTCTAAATCCAGCCCCAGTGGGACTCACCCTAAACTTCAATGCATATTAGCACCTGAAATCACTTTACCGCTAGCTTTCATACTAAATCTGTCCTTCTCCTCAGGAACTGTCCCTCAAGACTGGAAAATGGCCTGTGAAATCCCCCTACAAAAGGGTGGTGATCCCTCAGTGCCAGGAAACTACCAGCCAATCTCCCTACTCCCAGCTTTCGCCAAGATACAAGAAATGCTAGTCCAGTTCAGGCTGTCTGAGTTCTTTACAACCTCTGCGTTCCTTTCTCCTTATCAGTCAGGCTTCAGAAAACACCACTTCACAATATCTTCCCTGTGAGTCACCAGACAAAATCAGTCTGGCTCGGACAAAGGCCACCTTACTGCTGCAGTTCTTGTAGACCTGGCCAAGGCCTTTGACTCAGTCTAATACCCCCTACTTCTCACAAAACTTGAGGTTGCTGGATTAGCCCCCCTCCCCCACAATCTAGTGGTTCCAGTCCTACCTTGACAACAAACTACAATCTGTCAGGTTAGCAAACTCCTCCTCCCCTTCTCCTCATACTCGCAGGTGTTCCCCAAGGTTCGTTACTCAGTCCCATCCTGTTCTCTTTATCTATCAATGACCTCCCCACTGTTTACTCAAAGTCCCGCACATATATATATATATATATGTAGATGATACCATTCTCTTCTCATCTGGGCCAGTTCTTCATGATGTACAATCCCAATTACAGCAGGATTTCTAAAACATGCAGTCCTGGTTCCAGGCAAACCAGCTCAAAATCAACATCTTCAAATATTCTCCATGACTGTCAGGATGGCACACAGACTAGACAGAGTACCCCACCCTCTGCCATCACCTCCCTAGATGGGACCCCACTAAGTGCTGCCACATCCTACAAATATCTAGGCATCTGGCTAAACCCCCACTTAAATTTCTCATCCCACATCAAAGCCATCACCTCAAAACTACACCCAAAATTCGGCATGCTATACCACAACAAAGACTCCCTTCCACGGCCAGTGAGACATGATATACTGACAAAAATGATCATACCTATTTTTGACTATGCTACTGTAGTCTACACTACTGCCCTACATCATCTCTATCCAGGCTTGACTCCCTTTTAAATGCCTTCTGCCATTTTGCCACAAACTCCCCCCTCAGAACCCAACACTGTTCTCTCCTCTCCACTCTTGGCATTGCACCCCTGTCCCACCGCTGCAACATTCACTCAGTCTCCCTAATATCCAAATTTTGGTTCAACCTGCTAGTTCCATACCTCTCAGAGAGTTTATCTCCAGTGAACCCATCTCCTTAAACCTTGAGATCAAGTGGCACCTGCTCTTTCTCGCTGCCCAAACCATCCTCTTCAGCTGGCAAATCTGCCTTCTCCTACAGGCTCCCTTTCCTATGGAACCAATTACCTCCTTTCCTAAGAAACTTTCCCTCACACAGCTCTATCAGACAACAAATTTTCTTACTTTCGCTCCCTCCCTGCGCCTGCTTCTCACCACCCCCGGTCTCACCCACTGGTCATCCAGTACTCCCCACAAAATGTTAAACTATGCTGGATCCCTAGCTTCTCAGCTCAGAAGCAGTTAATCTCTTCTCTCTTTAACGTTCTCTCAGTATGCTATATGTAAATTATTTAAAATGTATCAATTCTGTATAAATGTTAGCCTACCTAGCCAAACTTAATGTGGCTATCATATGTATCCTAGCCAGTCTTAGTGTGACTATCATATTGTATCCTTTTGGATATGTTTCTAAATGTACACAGTATATTTTTGTATCTAGCTCATGTACCTATCTTACAGTATGTCTCTATCTCATGTGTATAATCCTGTTACCCTTGTCCCCAGGTTGCACCTGGAAATGAGCCTCGGCTCAGTGTGCCTTTCCTGGTCACCAAATGTTTAAATGAAAAAAAAAAAAATCAATCAATCAATAAATAAAGGATCTTCTCTCCTGAAAGACTGCAGCATAGCTTTAACATCAGCGAGGGCTTGTTCAGACCGGTGTTTCACACTTACTAACATATATACTAACATACTAAGTTGTCAGCAGATTAGGTATAATGGTCTATCTCATCTGCCTGAGTTGCAGCTCACAATTATATCTCTGCTGCTGCTCCCCTTCCCCTTTGAATCCCTTGCTCCCAGGTACCTCCCCAGAAGTCCCCTGCTGTTCACGTCCCTCCCAACCTGTACCTTGCCTATGTACCTGTCCCAATCCCTATTGAATCCTCCCACTGATTCCATTGTCATCAGCTCCTCTGGTAGCACATTCCAAGGTGCCACCACCCTCTCTGTGAAGTAGTGTCTCCTCACCTCTCCTCTGTATCTCTCCCTACTAGTTTTAGGCTATGGTCCTTCATAGTTCCTTCCCCCCTTCAATGTGAGAAGACCCTCTGTGCTTACGCTATTAATCCCCTTCAAATCTTTAAAGGCCTCCGTCATGTGCCCCCTGTCCCTTCTGTCCTCCAGGGAGTACATATTCAGCTCCCTAAGTCTCTCTTCATAGGACTTTTCCCCATACCGTAGAGCATCTTTGATGCTCTTCTCAGGACCATCCCCAGTAGAGCACCATCCCTCTTTAACTGAGGGCATCAGAACTGCATACAGTATTCCAGGTGTAGCCTCACCAGGGAATTGTACAGGGGCAGTATAACCTCCCTTCTCCTCAATGTTATCCCCCCTCACAATACAACCAAGCATTTTATTTGTCTTTGCTGCTGCTTTCCTGCACTGCTTGCAGTTGTTCATTGGCAAACATGCTCATTTGGCTCCTAACTCCTTCCCCAATGTCTGTTACAAAGGCATTTTACAGAATTGGGCCCAACACTCATCCTTGAGTGACCCCACTGATGATCTTTCTGGGAGATCTCTCCCCCATCACCACTCTCTACTGCTGATTGCTTAGCCATTTTGCAATCCGCCACACCATTTTCTCCCTCACCCCTAAGTACCTCAGCTTACTATTAGTCTCCCATTCGGCACCGAGTCAAAAGCTTTGCTAAAGTCCAGGTACGGGACATCAATTGGCTTTCCCCCATCCAGGAATATTGTCAACCAGCCAAAAAATTTGACTAGGTTGGTGTGACACCATCTCCCACGGATGAACCCATGTTGGCATTCATCTTGAAAGTCATTTTCATCTAGGAACTCCACCATCTGTTCCTTCAAGATGGCCTCCATCCATTTCCCCATTATAGATGTCCGACTGTCCAGTCTGTAATTTCCTGGTTCATCCCGAGGTCTGCTCTTGTGGATGCGCACAACATGTGCTGTCCTTCAGTCCAGAGGAATGCATCCTGATTGAAGGGAAGAATTGAATAGTTCCATCACTGGAGTGGCCAAGACATCCACCATTCCTTCAGAACCCTGGGGTGGATTCCATCTGGGCCCGGGACCTTGTCAGTCCTCAAGGATTTAAGAGCTGGCCTCACCCTCCCCACCTGGATCTCACCATCTGTGACTGCCTCCCTTTCCCCTTCCCCAGCCCCCATCCTGCCTCCCCCCTGTGGAATCGGCCTATCCCTTCCCCTTGCAAAGACTCTGCAGAAGTACTCATTAAGTAATTCAGCTTGCTCTACCACCTCCTCTACCCACCCACCTCCTTTTTTAACCTGTTTATCTGCCCCCTTCCTTCTCTCCTGGACATACCTAAAAAAAATATTTTACCTCTCTCTGATCCCTTGCACTAACGTTAGCTCCTTGGCTGCCTTGGCCACTCTTACCACCCTAGTCACCTGTTTGGAGATCCTATGGTACTCCTCCCTGTCTATCTCTCTCTCTGAGAAAGCACTTATACCTTCAAAAGGCCATCCTTTTTTCCCTCACCCCATCCTGCACCTCCCTGGTCCACCAACTAGGTTTCCTAGCCCTAGCCTTCTTGTGGTGGACTTTTGTGCAGGATGTCATGGCCTCTAGAAGGACCAACTTCAGTGCCTTCCAGCAATGCTCCATGCACATTCCTGGACTGATTTTCTCTAAATATTCATTGAGGATGGCAGCCATCCCCCCCGAAGTCCTCCCCTCTAATGTCTACTACTGTCATCTTAGTCTTATTCCACTCCCTTCCCAGGTCAAGGGTGAACCATAATGCAGAGTGGTCACTCCCCACCAATGGATCATCCACTACCAAGTTCTTAACCTGGTCATCATTTGCCAGTACTAAATCCAGGATGCTTCCTCCTCTGGTTGGCTGTCCCACCAGTTGAATCAGAAATTCAATGATAAAAAAAAATACAGCACTCCAAACTTCAGAAATTCAGTGAGAGTATTTCATTATTTTAATAACAAAAATGCTTTAAAAGTGAAATACTTACAGAAAAGCAAAATAAACATTAACACACAATGTGAAGTTTAAACTGCTCTCACACTCCTAGCCAGCCTCTGTGCTTTGGGGTTATGCCACTCCTTCTTTAGGAGGCGTGACCAATCACAGTATCAATGTGTTAATATACAGTGTAACTTACTGTAGGTGCACTCCATTATTCAATTCACAATTGATTGATTGTAAACCCTAAAACTTTTGGAGAACCCAATCATTTAAACCAATGCTGGCTTTGATGTCTCAGCTCTCATTAGTCCTGTTGCACAGCAACTTCTATTAAAAGGAAACTTCCTAATTGCCTACCAACAGGACTGCTGAGGCATCTGAGATAAACATGATAAATTAAAGTGCTGTAGTGAACATAGTGCAATAAGTGTCCAAAGAAAAACACATTTATTTATTATACCAGGGCACCACAGTACGCTAGATTAACAAACAAGACTAAGTGAAACTGGTCTCTTCTTTCTTCATACTAGGAGATGTAGAGGAGATCTCCTTCTCACATATAAAATTTTACAGTCTCAACACTTCATGGAACAATGTGGATTTGGATTTTCAGATAGGTGAACTGTACCGAAGAGTGCATAACAAACAACTGGTTGAATGGGCAAACACTTCAAAAAGGGATTGCTTCTTCAATATTAGAGCCCCAAAGCCTGGAGCAACCTTCCTCAGGAAATTATTGTCCCTAATAACTTTAACATATTCAAAAACAAATTAGACAAATAGCTCTGCTCTTCCACCATAGGTTAATTGCCCACTCACTATGGAGGACAATCATGATGGGTGTAAGCCTACTTTTGTTCTAACAAACTAAGTAAACTCGATTTTTACAAAAATAACACTCTTATTCAATGTACCAAAAATTTAGTTTCTATTAAATCACATACTATCAATGTAATCTGTGCAATCTTAACAGCATGAAGCACACCCACCGACTGGACAAAATAAATACGTGGATGCATGAACATTATTTAGTGTCAGTCCATACTTTATGCAAAAGAACAGGATTTGGGCTTCTCAATTCACTCTGAGGAAGCTTAGCAGTTAGCTGGATGAAACGTAAGTTCTTTCCGCATTGCCACAGCATGTCTTGCTCTAGCCATTTGTTTTTGTAATGCCACTATTTTGCATAAAATATGGACTGATACTAATATAGTGTTCATGCATCCAAGGGTTTATTTTGTCCTGTCGGTGGATGCTGGTGCCCTATTTTGATGTGCATGCCTACACTACAGCACCTCTATTTACCATCCTGGTGCTTCTAAAAGTTTTCTCATTTCATGAAACATAGCCCTATACAGGAAGAAAAAAGCTGAATCGTTATACCTTTAATTATGCAACTTCTAATGTGTGATTGCCACTCCATTTGGTCATTAAAGCCATGTGGCCTCAAAGTTTTTAGTTTGAAGATCCACATGGATTCCTTTTATTAAGTGCAAGACACCTATCCCCTCCTCTTAATCTATATGGGACATGGTCTATTCCTGCATAAAATACACAATGGTCAGAGAGGTTGTCAATTTCTGCATGGTGTTTGCCAATAGGGTGAGGACAAATCCTGCCTTTGAATGGCCCTGTAGTGCTCCTGTATTCTCTCCTTCAGGATTCTGGTTGTCTGTCCAATATATAATTTCCCACAGGCACACCACAAGGCATAGACAACAAATTCTGTGGTCCAAATGATAAAGTTGTTAATTTTTATCTATTTGACACCGAGTCTGCCTGATTTAGTGAAAGTAGTACAATGCAAGGCTGATCTGCAGGTTTTACACCTCTTGCATGGAAAAAAAGCCAGTTGGTTTACTCCCCAACCAAGTGTTAGCTGGTGCTGGCTCTCTGTATTCACTACATACAAGAAGGTCACCCAAATATTTGCTCTTTTTAAAGGCAATGGACCCATTGCCTGTATTTTTTTAAGGCCGTTATCAGCTCTCAAAATATTCCAGTGTATTTTAACTATTGACTTAAATCCATAGAAGCTGGACCATAGGTAGTGGTAAAAATAATGCATTCATCCTGTTTTGTTTTTGGTCTATACTGTAACAGATCTGATCTGTAAACTCCATTAACTTTATTTAAAGCTGATTGTAAAATGCTGTCAGAATATCCTCTAGACCTCAATGTAGAAAAGAGTTGCTCTTTTGCTTCATTAAAATATTCTGGCTCTGAACAATTCCATTTTAAACGGATAAGCTGACCATAAGGTAATTATTCCACTGTATATCTAGGATGGGAACTGTGTCCATTAAGAACACTGTTTCCAGCTGTTTCTTTGTGATATATTTTGGTTTGTACAGTATTATCAATTTGACCAACAAGGGTTAAGTCCAAAAAATTAATTTGTCTTTTGTCATATTGCACTGTAAATTTAAGCATTACATTGCTACAATTTAAATATTCCACAAAATCAAGTACATCATGTTCAGAACCATCCCATATAATCAATATCATCAATAAAATGCTTAAATTTAATTAATTTACTATGAAATGGATTAGAGAATCACAAATTCATCATGGTAGGCATCCAGCAGCCGTTGCTCTTTAACAGATGCAGATGCTATAGTACTCCAGCATGTTAAAATCCCCCCATCACAAGAGTCCTGCCCCTACCCCTACTACAGTGTTTCCTAAGGTTGTCCACCAGTTCAATGTCTTGGTCCTCCAATTGTGTTGGTGGCCTGTAGACAACCCCCAGGTTGACCCTCCTTCCCTAAGTATCATGTAAGGTGGCCCATATCACTTCCATGTTCCCGTCCCCATCCTCCTCTCTGTTGCACTCTGTCCCTTCCCTAATAAACAGTGCCACCCCCTCCCTTGTCAGATTTCCCATCTTTCCTATAAATGGTGTACCCTGGGAGATTCAGGTCCCTTTTGTGATACTGTGTGGCCCATGTCTCTGTGACTGCTGTTACATCCCCAAGTGTATCCCCAGTCACCCACCAAGCCATACCCCATAGCAGGGCACCATTCTCTCAACCAATTGTTAAATTCTCTTATTTTCTGCTTCCTGTCCACATTTGTTCTCGGCCCCAGCAGAACTTTTGAGAATGAGACAGTGTTCCCCTCGGCTTGACAAATTCTGGCAACTCCTTTTACCTAGCTTGCAATTCCTGTACGCTGTTCCATCCAGATCATTAGTGTCTATATACACAACAATATGGGGAATCCCCTCATGCTTCCTCACAAAAGAATGCACTAGGTGCTGGCCCTGTGCACTGTTATTCCTGGCATGCACTCAACCCTAATAGAGCTCCCCCTCGCTTCACCTTTCCCTCCCCATTTGATACCCCTGATTATGGAGTCTTCCAATATTAGGACCCTGTTTTCCTCTGTCCTCATACATTGTATACTTTTGACAACTATCTGGTTCCTATCAGGTATCTCCATCCAACCCCCGGCCTTGTCTCCTCCCCCATCAGTACCATTTTTCTTATATTCTCCCCTTGCACCATTGACCATCCCCATTTCTGGAGAGTCTAGCCTCTCCCTCTTGCGCCAATTTCAACCCCACCAGGACCCCTTTTCCCTCATACATTAACCTCCCCACCCTCTTGATATCACCTTTCTTGCCAACTTCCTTACCCAGCTTGAGTGATCCCCTTCTCCCTTCCAGTTTCAGTATCTTCTCCCCCTCCTTTTATGTTGCTCACAACTAGTCCCTCATGGCTGTCTCCCTCCTCTTGCCCCTGTACCTTACTTTTCCCCTAAGGTCTTTGCTAGTCCTCTCTCCTATCCCCCCTCTCTCCCTTGCCTGCCCCTCATGTCTTCAGTTTCCTCTGTCTCCACATGACCGCCTGAGTCCCTAAAGTTCTGTGAGGGTGTATACCTGTTCTTCACTATAACCCTGCCTTCATTTTCAATATTGTTCCCCTTCTTGGCAGTACCATTTCTGACTTCTGCTACTCCCTGGACAACACCTCCCTTCCACCCCCTCTTCCTGACCACCTCCTGCCATCCCTTGTTCTCCTCCCCACTCTTCCTAACCTCCTCCTGCCCTCCTCTGCTCTTCCAACAGTATGATCTTTTTCCCTCCCTTTTGTCCCCTTTCATGCCTTGCATTTGTCCACTCATCCCCTCTCCTACAATTTACAAAACCAATGCCATATCCTCCTCAATGTCCTCTTCCTCCCATGACTAGTATCTCCACCTCCCTCTTCAACTTCAAAACTTCATTTTCCAGGTACAATACTCTCATACAAGAGGGCATCCCCTCGTTCTCCACTGTGTGTGCATATGTACCACTGATCCAAATCCATTGCACCTCACTATCCTTCTAGGACCAGTACCTTCTCCAAAACCTTGCTGCCCTACCCTGCCCCTTCCCACTCTCCTCATCTTCCCTGGTACCCCATCATCAGCACGTAAGGTTTCTCAAGCTGGTCCCCCTTCTCTTACCCTTCCCTGGATCCTCCTCCTACCTCCTTCTGACCACAATTTGAGACTAACCCAAGGCTACAAGACTTAGTGATACAGCTATTTGTAGAGCTGCTCCCCCATAAAACATAAAGCCCTTGTCCTTGAGCTACCCCAAATAGGAGTTAATAGTTCAGAGGTTCATCTACTGCCTACCCCCTTTCCTCTGAAAGGCCCTCCACTCCTGCTGCCTACTTGGCAGTGAAACCTTAGCCCAGGAGTCCTGCTGAAGTTCCCTTTTTCTCCAGAGTCTCCTTGAAGTCCATTTGATTCTTTGATATTGCACAATTTGTAGTTTTCAGCTCTTTTAAGGCAGATTCAGGGTCATCAGAAGTTTAAGAACCCTCTGAGAAGTGATTGCATAACCAAGCAAGATAAGGAGTACAGAATTTGAGTTTCTGCTGCTTCAAAAAGCGTAAGATTGGGATAGGGCCCTCCTTTTAGTGGACAGTTCTGGGGAATAATCATTGTCAAAATACAGTCAATGAGCTTTGTAAAGGATAGCCTCCTTACATCAAACTCTCATCAACAAGGCTTATTTTACAGCATAGTTATGCAAAAGAAGTATAATGGAGCAAGGGCCCTGAGAGGGGCTGACTAGTTTGGGGTTAAGAGCTCTATGCACCCATTTGATGGGAAGGGGGCACAAATCTTCAGTGTTCAGGATTGTAGGGAAGAAGCTTTGCAAAAAAAGTAATAAGATTGCTCTTCCCCTCCTCTCCCTGCAGGAGGCTATACATATGAATATTATTTCGGCGAGAGTGATTCTAGAGGTCCTCACATCTCTCAGCCAGCCACTGGCTATCTTGCACTACTTTCAGCAGAACTCTTTCTAATCTATCTACCCCGTTGTTGGTGTCCAAAATTCCCAAGTGAGATTACACTGACTTGCTGTAAAGTGGCTGAAAAAAGGGAGATTTACAACCAGATCAGAAACGGAGCTCATCTTCTAGCCAGCCATCTCCAATGGTAATCTTTATTGTATATTTTTATCTCTGTACAGTGCCTAGAGCCTCTGAGAATGGACAATTACCAAAAGAGTAAACAGGGAGGAGAAGAAGCACTGTGGGTCAATTTGTAGACAGGCAATGGCACCACAATCAGCACAGGGGTTGTATACAGACCCCACCCTCTCAGGGGCATGAAATGGACAAGGAAATGATAGAAAGTATACTTAGAATGGCAGAAAAAGGGGAGATATTGCTGATGGGTGATCTGAATATGCCAGATGTTAACTGGAGTGAAGTTGCAGCAGCCACTTCTAAGAGTGGGGTTATTCTAGATGCCCTACAGGGGGCATGCCTTAGACAACTGGTATTGGAACCCACTCGAGAGGGAGCAATCTTAGACCTGGTTCTCTCAAATGGAGATGGAGAGAGGATCACAGATGCAGAAGTGGGTAGCCATCTGGGAACTAGTGACCATCAAACAGTATGGTTCACAATAAACACAGGAATAGAGTCAAGTCATACAAAGGCAAAAGTACTGAACTTCAGGATGGCTGACTTTGCCAAAATGGGTGAGTGCCTAAGGAATGCACTAGCAAATGGGCAGGAAGGAGGGGTGAAAGAACAATGGGGAATAATAAAAACTGCCATCACAGAGGTAACAAGCCTTTGTGTGAAGCAAATAAACAAAACTAAAGATGTAAGAAACCACTATGGTTCTCAAAGGAGGTGGCAGTGAAGATTCAAGAGAAAAAGAAAGCATTCAGGAAGTACATGGAATCACAGAAGGAGCAGGACAGAGAATTGTATCAGTTAAGGAAAAAGGAAACTGGGAAGGCAGTCAGAACAGCAAAGGCCCGAACCGAGGAAAAGATAGCCAACTCAGTTAAGAAGGGGGATAAAACTTTTTTAGGTACATCAGGGAACGAAGGAAGACCAAGAGAGGGATAGTGAGGCTTAATAAAGGGAAGGGGGTGGGTAGAGGGTGACTGTGAAAAGGCAGAGATACTAAACAAATATTTTTGCTCAGTATTTACAAATGAAGAGGGGGAGGTACCTAAACCAAACAACAGGAGCACTCTGGATACAGAAGTTGATACCAGCCTATTTACAGAAGAAAGGGTTCTGAAAGAACTCTTAAAACTGAAGGTGGACAAAGCAATGGGGCCTGATGGGATTCATCCCAGAATTCTAGAAGAACTAAGGGTAGAACTAGTGACACCACTGACTGCCCTCTTTAACAAATCATGGGAGGATGGGGTGGTACCTAAGGACTGGCAGAGGTCAGATGTGAGTCCCCTTCACAAAAGTGGAAGTAGGGCAGAAGCAGGAAACTACAGACCTGTTAGTTTAATCTCAGTGATAGGGAAAATGATGGAATCACTTCTGAAGGAAAGAACTGTTGAGTACCTAGAGGCCAGAGGGGCACAGGACCCAAGGCAGCATGGATTCACAGTGGGAAGGTCATGCCAGATGAATCTAATAGATTTCTTTGGCTGGGTGACCAAAGTAGTAGATCAGGAGGGCTGTGGACATGGCCTACCTAGACTTTAGCAAGGCATTTGACACAGTCCCACACAAAGATTAATATACAAGTTAGCCAGCCTGGGTGGTCCCAAGATGATAGCCTGGGTAAAGGGTGGCTGGAGAATAGGACACAGAGTGTAATAGCAAATGGAGTCCACTCTGAAGAAAGTGGGGTTACTAGTAGGGTACCACAAGGTTCAGTATTAGGACCTGTCCTCTTCAATGTCTTTATAAGTGACATTGCAGAGGGACTGGAAGGAAAAGTATGTCTCTTTGCAGATGATACAAATATCTGCAACAGAGTTGATGCACAAGGTGGGGTGGAAAGGATGAGAAGGGACTTGGCAAGGTTAGAGGAATGGTCAAATGTATGGCAGCTTAGATTCAATGCTAAGAAGTGCAAGGTAATGCACCTGGGAAACAAAAACCCAGGGCAAGAGTACACAGTGGGGGGTGAGATACTAACAACAACAAAAATGGAAAGGGACCTGGGGGTAGTCATATCAGATGACTTAAAGGTGGGCAAGCAATGTGAGAGGTCAGTAAGGAGGGCTGGGGGGATACTGGGATGCATAGGGAGAGGCATCACCAGTAGAAAACAGGAAGTTGTTATCCCTCTGTATAGACAGCTGGTGAGACCCCATCTGGAGTACTGCATGCAGTTCTGGAGACCCAATCTCTGCAAGGACATAGACAGGATAGAAGCTGTCCAGAGGAGGGCAACTAAAATGGTGCAGGGTCTGCACCAGAAGACATATGAAGACAGACTAAAGGAGCTTAATATGTATAGCCTCGAGGTAAGGAGGGAGAGAGGGGACATGATAGAAACTTTCAAGTACCTCAAGGGAATCAACAAAGTCCAAGAGGGTAGCATCTTTCAAAAAAAGAGGTGTGCAAGAACAAGGGGGCACAATTTGAAGATAGAGGTGGCAGCTCAGAGGTAATGTAAGGAAGTATTTTTCACAGAGAGGTTGTGGATGCATGGAACAGCCTTCCGGAGGAGGTTGTGGAGTCAAAACAGCGTTGAATTCAAGCATGCATGGGACAGTCATAAGGCAATTCTAGGGGGTGGAGGTAGAAAGAAGGAGGCTGCTGGTTAACTAGGATCTGCAGCTTATCCATTAGGTAGAGAAATGGGCAGACTGGGTGGGCCAAGCAGTCCTTATCTGCCGTCAAATTCTATGTTTCTATGTTAATTTATAAATAAAGTCTTACTTACTTACTTACTTGCTTGCACTGGGGTTGAGGCCTGTTAGTGGCCTACTTACTTTTGTCAGCTAAAAAAGTGGATTTTTTGCTAATGATCATTGTTCTTCAAAATGTTTTGAGTTTTAATTGCTCATTATATGTATTATTATGAGTTCAAACATGTTATTTGTATATAAATTATTATAGTGTATGCTTAAGGCTTATAATGCATAGAATTCAAGTTGCTCAAAAACCTTGTACATTCTAAAGTTGTACAAGTTCTAAAAACCTTGTTATGCATATTCTATCATTAAGAGCTGCTGCGATTCCCTCATGCTGACTCCTGCCACTTGTTTTCACTTTCTCGTCTCACACCACCTCGGCATTATCGTAACTGGGGTAAATTTTTTAAAAAAGCCACAGTTTATTCAAATGAGACATCGGAACAAGAAAAGTTCATCCTAGAGTAAAAATAAAATACAATAAAACAAGCAAATAGTGCAACATCAGGTCACAAACATCCCTTAATACCGCAAGCTTGTAAGGTACACCACTGGATATTAAGCTGTCCTTAATGTCTTTATCTCCCATTAATAAACTTAATTTAACTCAACTTTCTCTGTGGAATCCTCGGTGGCTCCCCATCGAGCACTATGGTAGGGAGTACTAAGGAAACTGGGTAAAAAGGAGAATGGTAAGAAATAAAGCAGTCAAGGCAAGAAAAAGGAATCCTAGAAGGGAGATGGTGTACAAATGAAATGTACACAAATATTAGAAGCCTAGGCAACAAGTTGGATGAACTGTTGGTGGTGGCAGCTATACAGAAAATAGGCACAGTGGTCATTACGGAAACTTGGACTTTTCTAAATAACTGATAGGACCTAGATATCTCAGGGTGCAAGCTCTTCAGAAAGGACAGGGAAAATAGTATGGGGGAGGGGTGTCAGCATACATGAGGGCAGATATAGTGCAGGAGACTACATCAGACATGGAGCAGAAAGAAGCAGAGTCACTGTGGATTCATGTGATGGGAGAAAGGGTGAGGAAATACAGGATACGGTATAGACCACCAGATCAAATGGTGGCAATGGATGAAGCACTGGAGAAGAAGATTAGGAACATGTCATTATTGGGAGGAATAATGTGAGTGGGAGACTTCAACCTACCAGTGAGGGATTAGGGGCACAAGTGGCTAAAAGCCAGAAAGGACAAGGATTTGTGGATGTCAAACAGGACCACTAACTTACACAGTGGGTGGGTGAGTGAGGCCACAATAGGGGCAGTGGTACTTGGTTTGGTGTTACATAGAATCATAGAAAACTGATGGCAGAAGAAAGTAAAATGATCCAGTCTACCCCATTATCTACTTAAGTAAGGTAGATCCATGGACCCAAATGGTCTGCACCAATCCTCTCCCACCCATCTTCCCCAGTGCATTTACTGTAATTAGTCCCCAGTGCCTGTCCCATCCCTTTTTGAATCCCCCATCATACTGTATTTGCATTGACCACCTTGGTAGACAGTCTTCCACTTTTTCATCACCTCCTCTGTAAAAAAGCACTTTATTATATACTTAAACCTCCCCACCCACCAATCTCTTAATTTTATCCCTGGTATTAGTGTTGCCACTGTTAATAAACAGTTTGCTAGTGTCCACATTGTTAATTCCCTTTTACATGTTTTGACCATGTCCCCCTCTTCCTCCTGAATTCCAATGAGCATATATTGCGGAGCTCCAGCATCTGCTTATATGACCTATCTTGTTGCCATGTATGATCTTAGTTGTCCTTCTCTACACTGATTGCAGTTTGTCTATGCCCTTCTTCAGGTAATGTACCAGTACTCAAGATGTTCCCACAACAGGGATCTGAACAATGGTAAAATTACTTCTTTTCTCCTGCTGCTAAACCCTTTTCCAGGCAGTATTACCTAATCAGGATATTGTCTGGGATGTTATGATGGAGGTCCTGGTTGATAAGAGCGATGATTGCATGAAGAGATTTAGCATGAGTCTGAGGTATTAGAAAATGATCACTGACATAAGGATTCAGGATAGAAATAGATGTCAGAATAGTGGAAGAGAAAATGCAGGAAAGTCTTACAGACTATAAAGAGATTGATGAGGTCAAGGAGAACCAGGCACCATGATTGAAGGCAATTTCAGAGACCACCCAGGAATGAGCCACACTCACAAGAAAATCCAAGAAATATAGGAAACCAATATGTTTTGACTGCCAGCTAAAGCCATCTGTAAGGTAAAAATATGCATTGAGAATTTCTAAGAAAGAGTAGTATGAGATGATTAGAGGGTGACATAAGGAGAATCAGGGTATAATCAAAAATATTATCAGGGAGGCTAACACAGATCAGATAAAGGCTATTAGAAAGGGTAAAGGACATAATTATTCCATCTTTAGATACATTAGTTTAAAACAAGAAAAAAAGACAGGGAAGACTTCTGGTTCCCCCCACCATGGCTTAGCAGCCATGAGATGGAGCTCTGCACACTGACTTCTACAAAATAACCCACAAAGTAATTAAAACTACCGCTAAAGCTCAGGAATCTATCAGTTGGCTCAATAATGGCGATGGGTGGCAGCAGAAAGAAACAGAAAGCAGGCATAATATTGTATATGTTAAAGAAATACATAAGCACACATACCCCATAATAGAAAGCATTATGGGGAGTATATGCAAATCTCCATTAAAGTTTAGGCTGGTTCAGCTTTGAGCAGGAATGCATGGTGCCAAAGGGCCTCTCACACAATCTACAAAGGGTGCAAACAGAAGACACAGACACATGTTTCATCCTACCCAGGACTCATCAATGTGTTTCATTTGTATCACACCCCAGGGGAAATGAACCAGCCTTAAGTTGGTCTTACGGATTTGGGCCATGGTGAGCCCCCAAAATACAAGCTAAAAGACAAAGAACCTCAGTTCAAAAGCACTGAGGCAAGGGTTATCCCAAAGGGCATAAAGCCAAGTTTCAAAGAAATACAAAATCACACATACCCCCATAATGGAAAGCATAATGGGAAGTATATGCAAATCACCATGACATTTTAAGTTGGTTCAGCTTTACAGCCTCTCATACAATCTGCAAAAGGTGAAAACAGGAGACACAGACACATGTTTCATCCTACCCAAACTCATCAGTGTGCCTTGTCTATGTCACATCCCAGAGGAACTGAACCAACCCTAAGTTGGTCTTACAGGTTTGGGTAATGATGACCCCCCCAAAAAAAAAACAAGCCAAAAGACAAAGAACCGCAAGGGTTACCCCCAAGGACATTGGTCATAAAGCCAAATTTCAAAGGAATACAAAATCACACATACCCCCATAATGCAAAGCATCATGGGATGTATATGCAATTCACAATGAAATTTTAGGCTGGATCAGCTTTAAACAGGAATGCATGGTGCCTAAGGGCCTCTCACACAATCTGCAAAGGGTATGAACAGAAGACACAGATAAAGGTTTCATCCTACTCCGGACTCATCAATATGCTTCCTCTGTATCATGGTATGTACAGTATATGCAAATCCAGCTGCACAGGGGAGGAAGCTGGATGTCATTGTCCACCTAGGGACAAATGACCTGGCTAAGAAAGGGATTAGAGCAGTGCAGGAAGAGTTTATGGAATTGGGGAGGGGCCTTAGACAAGTAGCATGCACGGTAACCTTCTCGGAGGTGCTGCCCATCTATGGCGTAGGAGAGGCTAGGGTGTTCTGCACCATGGGATTCAATCAGTGGTTGAAAAACTGGTGCAGAGCTCAGGATTGGCTTCATTGGGGACTGGGGTCACCTGGAGTGATGCAAGCCTATACTGGCATGATGGGCTGCATCTGTCCAGGAGGGAACCAGGATCCTAGGTGATAGGTTTAAAGCTTCATTGGCAAGCATTTAAACTAGCCAGGGGAGGCACTGGAAAGGAGCAAAATCCTAGCCCCAAAAAAATAACGAGAATGAAATGCGGTGAACACCAACATAGAGGTGGCGATAGGGAGAAGGGCAGGGGTAAATGGGGAAAGTGACAAAGGCAAAAGGACAGAGATGGGGCAAAAAGGAATAAGGCCATCAGGAAATGGAGGGTAATGAGTACCAATGCCTGTAGTCTGGGCAACAAGCTCCCTGAGCTGGTGGCCTTGATGGAAGAGGGATGCCTGGATATCATAGCAATCACAGAAACATGGTACACAGAGAACCATGACTGGGATGTTAACATACCAGGGTACATAACCTACAGGAGAGACAGGCAGGAGAGAAGAGGGGGAGGAGTAGCTCTCTATGTAAAGGAAGGGATGAAAACAACTGAACAATAGAGTAAACAGGGAGGAGAGGAGGCACTGTGGGTCACCTTGGAGACTGGAAAGGGCACCACAATCTGCACAGGGGTTGTGTACAGACCCCCATGTGAGGGGAAGGGAATGGACAAGGATATGATAGAAGGCATTCTTAGGATGGCAGAGAAAGGGGAGATACTGTTGATGGGACACCTGAATATGCCAGATGTTAACTGGAGCACATTTGCTGCAGCCACATCCAAGAGCAGGGCCATTCTCGATGCCCTACAGGTGGCAGGCCTCAGACAGCTAGTTTCAGAACCCCCTCATGAGTGAGCAATCTTAGACCTCATACTCTCAAATGGGGGCAGTGAGGGGATCTCAGATCTAGAAGTGGGTTGCCATCTGGGAACAAGTGACCATCAAACAGTGTGGTTCATGTTAAACTCAGCTACAGAGTCAAGCCATACAAAAGTGAGGGTACTGGACTTCAGTAAGGCTGACTTTGGCAAGATGGGAGAGTGCCTCAGAAAAGCACTAGCAAACAGGCTAGAAGGAGGGGTGGAGCAACAATGGGGAATCATCAAAACTGCCATCACAGAGGCAACAAGCCTTTGTGTGACGCAAATAAGCAAATCAAAATGAAAGAAAAAGCCACTATGGTTCTCAAAAGAGGTGGCTGGGAAAGTCAGGGAGAAAAAGATAGCATTCAGGAAGTATAAGGAAACACAGAAGGAGCAGGATAGAGCTGTACCAGTTAAGGCAGAAGGAAGCAGGGGAAGTCAGAATAGCAAAGGCCCAAACTGAGGAAAAGATAGCCAACTCGGTTGAAGGGGATAAAACCTTTATAGGTACATCAGAGCATAGAAAGACATAGGGAGGGATAGTGAGGCTGAATAGAATGAATGGTGGTGGGCAGAGGGGACAGTGAAAAGCAGGATACTGAACGAATATTTCTGCTCAGTATTCACAAAGAGGAGAAGTGCCTAATCCAATTAACAGAAGCACTCTTGATAGGGGGGTCAATCCCGGCCCTTTCACAGAAGAAAGGGTTCTGCAAGAACTCCTAAAACTGAAGGTGGACAAAGCAATGGGGCCTGATGAAATTGACCCCAGAATTCTAAAAGAATTAAGGGGGGAACTAGTGAAACCACTGACTACTCTTTTTAATAAATCATGGGAGGATGGTGTGGTACCCGAGGACTGGAGGAAGGCAGATGTGATTCCCCTTCATAAAAGTGGGACCAAGACAGAGGCAGGAAACTACACATCTGTCAGTTTGACCTCTGTGGTAGGGAAAGTGATAGAGTCACTTGTGAAGGAAAGAATTGTTGAGTACCTTGAGGCCAGTGGAGCACAGGACCCAAGGCAGCATGGGTTCACAGCAGGAAGGTCATGTCAGATGAATCTAATAGATTTATTTGACTGCGTGACCAAAGTGGTAGACCAGGGAGGGGCTGTGGACATAGCCTACCTAGACTTTAGCAAGGCATTTGACACAGTCCCACACAAAAGATTAATAGTCAAATTAACCAGCCTGGGAGTGGGTCCCAGTTTGGTAGCCTGGGTAAAACATTGGCTGGACAACAGGACACAGAAGGTAATTGTAAATGGAATCCACTCAGAAGAAAGAGGGGTTACTAGTGGGGTACCGCAGGGTTAAGTACTGGGTCCAGTCCTTTTTAATGTCTTTATAAGTGACATTGCAGAGGGACTAGAAGGAAAAGTATGCCTCTTTGCAGATGACACAAAGATCTGCAACACGGTTGATACACAAAGAGGCATGAAAGGATGAGAAGGGACTTGGCAAGGTTGGAGGAATGGTCAGAAGTATGGCAGCTAGGATTCAATGCAAAAGTGCAAAATAATGCACCTGGGAAGCAAGAACCCAGGGGAAGATTACACAATGGGGGTAGTAACAACAACAAAAAAGGAAAGGGACCTGGGGTTAATCATATCAGATGACCTTAAGGTTAGCAAGCAACCTGAGAAGGCAGTAGGGAGGGCTGGGGGGATACTGGGATGCATAGGGAGAGGCATCACCAGCAGAAAACAGGAAGTTGCTATCCCTCTGTACAGACAGTTGGTGAGACCCCATCTGGAGTACTGCATCCAGTACTGGAGACCCCATCTCCGCAAGGACATAGACAGAATAGAGGCAGTCCAGAGGAGGGCAACTAAAATGGTGCAGGGTCTGCAAGAGAAGCCGTACGAGGAGAGACTAAAGGAGCTTAATATGTATACCCTTGAGGAAAGAAGGAGGGGAACATGATAGAAATTTTAAGTACCTCAGTGGAATCAGCAAAGTCCAAGAGGGTAGCATCATTCAGAAAAAGGCATTGCAAGAACAAGGGACACAATTTAAAGATGGGGGGGCCGTTCCGGAGCAATGTGAGGAAGTATTTTTTCACAGAGAGGGGAGTGGATGCATGGAACAGCCTTCCTGAGGAGGTTGTGGGGTCTAAAACTGTGGGAGAATTCAAGAATGCATGGGACAGACATAAGGCAGTTCTTGTGGGGGGTGGGAAGAAAGAGGCTGTTAGTTAACTAGGATCTGCGGCCTAGCCTGTAGATTGGGAAATGGGCAGACTTGGTGGGCCAAGCGGTCTTTATCTGCCGTCAAAGTCTATGTTTCTATGCATTCCTGCTTAAGGCTGAACCAGCCTAAAATGTCATGGTGATTTGCATATACATCTCATGATGTCTTTGCTTTGATCTTTATGGCACAGACCTTTGTTGGGGGCATGGTGGTTGTACCGCTTTCGGGGGGGCTTCATGGGTCTGACCTTGTGAGATACGCTATCCTGTTCCCCTTCATCTTACTACCTGAAACGGATTTGAACCCAGAAGGACATTACCCCACCATAAGGTGGTCTGACAGCCTATAACACAGTCCTAGCCACATATTTCTGCCAACATAGTACCAGCCTGAGAGAGATGACGCATGTCTGGGCTGGGGATGGTGGGTTGGGCCACTCGACTGGCAGGACACTATTGCCCCAGGGGAGTCTGTCTCCCCCCTACCTCTATTGACGTTATTAAGCAAGTACTCTGGACAATACCCCATCTTATAGACTCACATGGGGAGCAAACCACACTGCTTTACCATAGCCCCTTTGTGGCATTTTGAACAATATACCAGACACTGCAGTTTGGAGCTGTATTATAATGGGCATGTTTGTGCTTCAGGAAAATGATTTTTCTGTGCCTAGGGGGCCAAGGCACTGCCTGAAAACCCTCCATATAATGTTATGCCATCTTCCTGTGTTACCTAGGAGTTGGAGCCTTAGCCTAACTTCCTGCCTTGGAAGTAAACATAGGACTCTAATTTTTTGTGCTATTCATGGTTCAGTTGCTGTTTCACCAAATTCCTTGTTGGCACAATGTTTTGTGTCTGTTTGTCATTACTGTTTGTATTTTATTCATCAGTACATGAGTGGCAGGCTCCAAATATTAGCTTTATCGGGTGGAAGATGGATACTGTGTTGGGAGGGCTCCCAGACTTAGGGTTTTCAAGGGACCACCATCAATTGGACTATGGGGCTAACAAGCTGTTGCCGTGTGCTATTTTTCACTACGACACAGTTTACTATGATAGTATCATATAAAGTTAATGGGGGCACAACCCTATTAAATGTTCCTGCCTTATCGAGATTTTTCTCAGGAAGGGGAAGAAATTATTTTCCTTCAGAAGACCCATCTCTCCCCAGAGGAACATAAAAGAATTCTCAGACTTTGTGATGATTAGGCCTTTTTCTCATCCCACTGTTCAGGCCATGGGGGAAGGGCTTTGCTCATTTGTTGGGGAGTCCCATTTGAACTATACATGTATGTAGCAGACTCTGCAGGGAGATGCTAGCATCACAGACTCCATCTATAGTGAACCCTTTACATGGGAATATTGTTATTTTCTTCCTGGAACAGATAAAGGTACTTTTACAAAAATATTTTGGCAAACTATTTAAGGTGTTGCAAGGGCAGTTATTATTGGAAGGTGACGTGAACCTCACTCTTAATCCTGAACACAATGGGCCCCACTCCAAGACGTGTTACATCTGGTGCAAGTCGATTTATGCCAAGTCCGATGGCGCAAATCACACCTTGACCCCGGCATAATGCAAGTCATGATTCCAAGTTGCGTCTTGTGCTATGCCATATGCAGGTTGCACCAAAGGTGGGCAACACCACCCACTAAGCCTGCAACCCAGAGCGGCATGGCACAAGGGTGGGTTATTGCAGCAACTGCACCCTATTCCAGAAGGGTGGCTGCCGTAACTCACTTATGCCATTCCAGGACCCCATATGTCATAGCGGGGTTAGACCAGCTATGAGGTGGTCTAAGGGGCATCTGTCCTGGCACAGCAATGGATGCCCCCAATGCAGCACCGCAGAAACCACATGGCTGTGCCCCCATGCCCCCTCCACTGTCATGCCTCCCACCCCCCCAAAAGTCAGGGACCCCTGGGTCTGTTCCCTTTGGAGCCCCCCGATCACCTGTGCAAACTGGCCATCCTCCCCCATGCTCCCAGGAGCTTGTTGGTGCGTTTCGGGGTGGGGGGCTCCGGAGTGGCAGTTGATTGCATGCCACAACATGCGGCACCCAGGTCCAGTGCACCTTTCCCTTGGCACTAGCCTGCAGCTGCCGCACATCGTGGGCGTAGGTGCCAGGGACACTGCTTGTCTTAGAATAGGGTGCAGGTTCCCCAGCATAGTGCCGCATGGTGCAGCTTGCATACGCCCACGAGTTATGCCATGCATCTTGCAATCAGGCCCAGTATCTCCTCTCCAAAGCTGTTAGGACTCTGTTTGGCACAAAACTATGTGTGCAAAACTTTGACACATATGGGTTTCCTGGACACATAGCATCACTTCAACCATTTTAAAATAGAATTTACTCATTACTCATCCTGCCATGGTAGTTATGGCCAACTGGGCTATGTTCTTACTGCAACTGAACATTAAGGTACTCTCCAAGAGGTTAAGTATGGCCATTTTCATCTTTGTTACCATGGTCCTGTCACTGCTGTTTTCTCCTGAGTAAAGCCCTACAAAACAGCTCACTGGCACCTGCATTCTGGTCTACTCTGGGAGGAGACTCTCTGGAAGAAACTGGAAGACTATATCCTGCAATATTTGTAGGACAATGTCACGTCAGATGTGCCCCCAATATTCTCTGAAGACAGTGCTATAGGGTGAAATCATTGCCCATGCTTCAGTACTGCATTGAGGTCAGGAACGTAAACTGAAAGAGTTCCAATATACCCAGGGCCCCTAGTGCTCTGTGGCAGAATTTTCTGATTTCTGCAGCAGGGCTCCTAGGCTTCTTCGGCAGCAATTTCTGATTTCTGTGGCATAATTTATTCAATTCTGTGGCAGAATGCAGTCCTGCCATTGGCTAAAATATGATGTGATGTCATAGATGACAAAATATGCCAAGCATAGAGGAGGGGTTTCAGGATAAACAAGATGGATATGGGAGCCTGTCACTGTGGAAAAACTGTATATTTGAATGGAAATTCACTAAAAACAATTAATTCTGCAGCACTATATGAATTCTGTGGCATGATTCAAATTCTGCAGAAAATTCTGCAACTGTAGGATCACAGAATTCCAGGGCCTTTGAATATACCCTCCATTCTCTGCAACTTTTCATATACATAGGGATAATTCTGTCCAGCAGCAACTCCTGGCTACTAAAGTACAAATCCAGAAATTACTGGATCAGAAAGCCCTGTTTTGTTTGAGGCATAGGTACTATGATGGAGGGGCAAAAGGTGCCAACACCTTAGTCCGCCACCTGAGAATAGCCAGGGTGCAGGCATGTATTCTTAAACTATGGGACTCAGTCATGGGCCTCTGGATCCCTCAGGATGCTGATATTCAAAATATCCTTAAAAATTACTATTCCCTCCTCTATACCCCTAAGGGCCATGTGCCTTCCAGTGACCATCTCAAAGCCTTTTTAAAGCAGACCAACCTTCCCAAACTGTTGGAAGCCCATACTGAGGCTCTGACCAGCCCCATCACTACTGAAGAGATTTCCTGGGGATCTCTGCTTCCAGAATGAGGAAGTGTCCAGGCCCAGATGGGTCCCCATTTGAATTTTCTGAGATACCCAGTTACGAGACCTGCTGACCTCATTACTAACTAGACTGTTCAAGACCCACCAAGGCATGGAGTATCCCCCACTTTTTGCCAATGCCAATTAGCCACTGTCTCAGCCCTCCCCAAGCCGGTGAAAGACCCTTTATCCCTATGTTGTACCTTTCGGTCTGAGTCCTAGATTATGACTATAAATTGTTTATGTCTATCTGGGCAGCTAGGCTGAAGGGCTTTCTGCCATCCCTGCTGGACATGGACCAGGTGGGCCTGATTCAGAAAAGCCAGGCCCATGACAATATTCTGAGAACATTACTTCTCCTGGACTATAAAGGCAAAGGCGGCCACCAGATCAAACATACCAAGCTCCAGTCATGTTTCACTGAATGAACTCCACTCCCAAAGACCATGCTAAAGTCACCACAAGCTGATCAAATCAGGCTTTGTTTGTCTGATTCATGAATATTTTATGAAAACATACAGGGAAAAGATAACAGCACTGTTGTTATCTTTTACCTGTATGTTTTAATAAAATATTTATGAATCAGACAAACCAAGCCTGGTTTTCTCAGCTTGTGGTCACCTTAGCACAGTCTTTGGAAGTGCAGTTCTTTTGGACTATACTCATCAACAATCTAGCCCCCTGATCCTGGCCAGTCTGGATGTGGAGAAGGCCTTTGATGGAGTTTCCTGGCCCATTCTTTAGATCTCTCTGGACAACTTTGGTTCCCCAGGATTTCACCACAATGCTGAAGGCCCTCTATTATCACCTGCAAGCATATGTAAAGGTAAACGTCTCTCTCTTGCAGCCCTTTGAAATGGGGAGGGGCACCCAACAAGGATGCTCCCTCTTACCAGCATTATCTGCCCTATGGAAAGCCACTTACTGCACATATATGGCAATCTCCTCACAAATAAGGCATACCATTAGGGGCTAAACTATTAAATTGGCCTCCTTGCAGACAATATTCTGTTGACTGTGACAAATCCGACAACTTCCTTCTCAGCTGCCTGGGTCCTCTTGGAAAGGTTTGAATCTCTGGTGGCCTTTCACCATAATATGAATAAAACTGAAGTTTTAACTTTCCATTTTACACCTGACCAGACTCTTACAGACCAGTTTCAAATTTGATGGAGTAGGAGCACTCTAAAGTACTTGGGGGTCCAAATCACAAAGCAACCTGACTGCCTGGACATACTTAATTATGATCCTCTTACAGACAGTATAACTTAGGATCTGGACAGGTGGTCCAACTTCCATCTGTCCTTTTTGAATAATGTGGAAGCTGTATGACAAAATATCTTGCCTAGGATATTACACTATCTATAGACCCTCCTACTTCTACTGGCCCAGAGCTATTTTCAAATCTGGAATAAGCTCCTTTAATGATTTTGGCGGGGTGGCAGGCAGTCAAGAATTCAGTTTTCCATTTTGCAGCTCTCTATAGTAAAGGCTGTGGTAAGCTTTCCAAATTGACATCTATATGCCTTAGCTTGGCAACTGAGACTGATCTGTCTCTGGAAGCCAGCCACATACCAGGCACACTGGAATAACATAGAAACATTGAAACACAGAAGATGATGGCAGATAAGGACCACAAGGCCCATCCAGTCTGCCCATTTCTTTTTTTAATAGAAAATTCATACTGAATAACCATCGTAACATAGGGACAATTCTTTATGCTTCCCCCCTGGGCTACCTCTCTTTCTCCACATTTTTAGCTCATACTGCAACAGTATTCAATGCCTGGCATGGGATATGGCAAGGTGTATTGCTAGGGGATAATGGTCCATTAGGAGCATTAGCAATGACCATTGTCATGATCATCCTCTGAATAAACTTGACCCATTCCTCAGGCATTGGACTAGAAGGGAGCTCATTGATCTACATTAATTACTGAACACTAGAGGGATGCTTCCATTTCAGAACCTTCAGGACACATACTCCCTCCCTACCACAGATCATTTCCACTATTTGCAAATACAGACATCTATACCCAGCCATTATCCAATGTGCAGACAACTTCTTGATCTGCCACAAGAACTTTTTGTGCAAATCCAGTTTCTCCAGCAGGGGACGATGGGAACTGACTTTATGTGTCTTTGTGGTTAGTTTAAAGATCCCTCTGTGCAGTACTTTTTCAGATTGCTTTCCAATTAATTGGGTGTACTATATTGATTGTAAGATGATTAGCCAGGCTAGCTCTTAGACCCAACTGTTTGACTGCAGATTGTAATAATTATTATTTTGTGATATGCAGTTTTAGCCCAGAGTTGAAAACCACTTTACTTTTGCAGTTTTGTTTAACTTTAAAGTGTGCCCCGACTAATCCCAGGCAGTACCTGCAAGGAGCTGAACAGCCTGAAACTCCTTTTGGAGCTGAAATTCATTTGTAGCTGTAGCTGCAGTGTGCTTGTCCCTGCCCCAAATATTCAGCACAGGCTCCCCCACCCTTTACCCTCTATTTAATCCCTATTGTCTGCTCCTTTTCAGAGTCCTGTCATTTCAGACACCTTGGGGCTCCTCCAAGCTGCCTCCAGCCCTCAGACCTGCTGGCAACTTCACAGCCGCAAACAAGGTAGCTTTTGAAGCCAATCTCAGCATCCGGCATCATTTTTCAAAGATCTCTCTGTGCAGTACTTTTTCAGATTGCTTTCCAATTAATTAGTTGTACTGTATTGATTGTAAGATGATTAGCCAAGGTAGCTCTTAGATTGGGAGAGCTTGCCTGAGGTTCAATGTGGGGAATAGCTCCTCCCACAACCTCTACATAAGCCCACTGCTGACACACCTCCCTTGCTTAGGGAATGTTTTTTCCTGGGCTTCTGTGTGGCTTGTGTGGCTGCTCCCTCGTCTCACTGCTGCTCTGCTTCATTTTCTCTCCCCTCTCCCCTCCTGCATTTGTGTTGTCTCCTCCCCCCCCTCGTTTTGGTCTCTGTTTCTTTTCCATTTGGCTCCTTTCCCCCTCTCTCTTTCTCTTTCTCCTTTGTTCCATTTTTGTTTTCTGTTTCGGCTTCTTGGCGACCGGCGCTCACTGCGCCTCCTCCTTTTCCTGCCTCCTACGCTCTCCTAGCACTAATTTCCCCTCTGGCCCTGGCCTGGCCTTCTTGGAGTTTGCATCGCCATCTGTCTGCTCCTATTAGTATTGGACCTGCTTGGACCACAATTACCTGCAATGTTTCCGATACTAGTGAGCTCTCAATTTTCACAGCATAGAAACTGTGACACTTTCTGCAGCAATCTTCTGCTGAGCCATCTGGTGTTTTTGACTACAGTGTAGCTTCTGCTTTCCTACATCGGTCTCACATTCAACCATGGAGCTGACTTCTGAATCCAATTGTACATCTTAACCCGTACCAGTACCGATACACCTCCTGTTCTGTACTGTTGCAAGCCAGCATGCATCAGCCTGCCTGCCATCGGGATTTATTTCTCCTTTCTTTTTGGGCATTTACCTTGCAGTGCACCATGACTCCTTATGAGCCTCTGGCAGCTTGTAAGTACCCAGTTCCTTTCTCAGCATTTTACAGCCTTGTAGAATTGATTTTCTTGTGGACCTTCCTACTTCATTATCTATCACAATTTACTGTCAGTCACTCCAGTGTGGGTGTCTGCCTGTCTGCCATCTGAGCACTTGGACACTCGTGTACGGGATACCCTGCACTGCTCTCTTCACTGGGGGGGGGGACTAGGCATGTACCTTATGGGGCAACTAAGCTTGTACCTTATTATAGCTGCTGCTGCTGCTCCTCGTTTGGCGAGCCATGCCATGGAATGTGCTCCCTTGCCTGGCGCCATTCTATTTCCCATCAATCATACTTGGATGTCTTCAAGTATTTCTCCCTTGAGGTTTTATTCATCTGCTTCCCTCCATTACAACATGATACCAGCTCACAATACCTTCTTCTGTCTCTCACTAGCTTAGCCCAGTGGCCCACACCTCCATGCAGCAAAGCCTTCCGGCATGGAAAACTCACTTAATTTTGCTACTCCAAAGCATAACTCATATGCATCTAACTGACCTTCCATAGCTTGCTCCTCACGTTACTCCATGAGCTTGTTATACTCCTGCCTTCATCCATCTGTAATGAGCTTTCTGTTTTCTGTGGCCATTCCATCCATTAGCTCTATGCCTACCATTTGTTTCATACTTTGTTTACTGTTTTTGCCTGCTCCGTCACTCTTTACTCTTTCTTCAGCAGTGTTGTGCATTGGCAAGCCCATACCAGCAGTTTTCTGGTCTCCGTCCATGACGTGCACATTCTGAGGTGCTGAGTGAAGGTGGACTTCCCCTGTCTACCGGGGATGGGAGTCCATTTCAATCATTACATCCTACTACTACCAGCCTGACATCCTCCATCCCCAACTCTGCTGGACTGCATCTAGTGAAGGTTCACTGCCCTGGCGACTGGGAATGGGAGCCATGTCTACCATCGACTGAGTCATACCATATCTTCTCTACTTCATACCAGTTGCTGCTTTCTTTCGGGTATGGAACTACTTCCTACTTACCAACTCTACATCCTCCATCCCTAGCTCTGCTTGGCAGCATTGAGCCCATGTTAGCTCACTACGACTACCAGGGATGGGATCTCTGTCTGAACTCTCCAGAATTATACCATACCTTCTCTACCTTATGCCAGTTGCTACTTCCCTTTGGGAACAGAACTATCACACTCTGCATACCTTCATCAATTTATGTCTGCTGCTTCTGGTTACCACTGTTCATCTACCATCTCTGACAGTTGCCTGAGTCTCTAGTCTACTATTACTTCTTAAAAGACAAAGAACCTCTGTGCATAAACACTGAGGCAAGGGTTACCCCAAAGGGCATTTGGCTGGGAAGCCAAGTTTCAAGAAAATACAAAATCACACATGCCCCCACAATGCAAAGCACCATGGGCTGCATATGCAAATCACCACAGAATGTTATGCTGGTCCAACTTTAAGCAGAATTGCATGGTGCCGAAAGGCCTCTCACACAGTTTGCAAAGGGTGCTAACAGAAGACATAGACACGTGTTTGTCCTACCAGGACTCATCAGTATGCCTCGTCTGTTTGACACCCCAGTGGAATGGACCAGCTACCCTGAGGCAGTGTGCCTGGGATATATTGTGGTGAACCCATTAAAATAAAAACTATTTAAAGACAAAGAACCTCTGTGCATAAACACTGAGGCAAGGGTTACCCAAAGGCATTTGGCTGGGAAGCCAGATTTCAAGAAAATACAAAATCACACATGCCCCACAATGCAAGCACCATGGGCTGCATGTACAAATCACCACAGAATGTTATGCTGGTCAACTTTAAGCAGAATTGCATGGTGCGAAAGGCCTCTCACACAGTTTGCAAAGGGTGCTAACAGAAGACATAGACCGTGTTTCGTCCTACCAGGACTCATCAGTATGCCTCGTCTGTTTGACACCCCAGTGGAATGGACCAACTACCCCTGAGGCAGTGTGCCTGGGATATATTGTGGTGAACCCATTAAAATAAAAAACTATTTAAAGACAAAGAACCTCTGTGCATAAACACTGAGGCAGGGTTACCCAAAGGGCATTTGGCTGGAAGCCAAGTTTCAAGAAAATACAAAATCACACATGCCCCCACAATGCAAAAGCACCATGGGCTGCATATGCAAATCACCACAGAATGTTATGCTGGTCCAACTTTAAGCAGAATTGCATGGTGCGGAAAGGCCTCTCACACAGTTTGCAAAGGGTGCTAACAGAAGACATAGACACGTGTTTCGTCCTACCAGGACTCATCAGTATGCCTCGTCTGTTTGACACCCCAGTGGAATGGACCAGCTACCCCTGAGGCAGTGTGCCTGGGATATATTGTGGTGAACCCATATGGGCATAATCCAGCCCGGATCATCTTGCCTTGACCACTGGGGTGTTAAACAGATGAGGCATACTGATGAGTCCTGGTAGGACGAAACACATGTCTATGTCTTCTGTTAGCACCCTTTGCAAACTGTGTGAGAGGCCTTTCGGCACCATGCAATTCTGCTTAAAGTTGGACCAGCATAACATTCTGTGGTGATTTGCATATGCAGCCCATGGTGCTTTGCATTGTGGGGGCATGTGTGATTTTGTATTTTCTTGAAACTTGGCTTCCCAGCCAAATGCCCTTTGGGTAACCCTTGCCTCAGTGTTTATGCACAGAGGTTCTTTGTCTTTAAATAGTTTTTTATTTTAATGGGTTCACCACAATATATCCCAGGCACACTGCCTCAGGGTAGCTGGTCCATTCCACTGGGGTGTCAAACAGACGAGGCATACTGATGAGTCCTGTAGGACGACAACACGTGTCTATGTCTTCTGTTAGCACCCTTTGCAAACTGTGTGAGAGGCCTTCGGCACCATGCAATTCTGCTTAAAGTTGGACCAGCATAACATTCTGTGGTGATTTGCATATGCAGCCCATGGTGCTTTGCATTGTGGGGGCATGTGATTTTGTATTTTCTTGAAACTTGGCTTCCCAGCCAAATGCCCTTGGGTAACCCTTGCCTCAGTGTTTATGCACAGAGGTTCTTTGTCTTTAAATAGTTTTTATTTTAATGGGTTCACCACAATATATCCCAGGCACACTGCCTCAGGGTAGCTGGTCCATTCCACTGGGGTGTCAAACAGACGAGGCATACTGATGAGTCCTGGTAGGGATCAAACACGGTCTATGTCTCTGTTAGCACCCTTTGCAAACTGTGTGAGAGCCTTTCGGCACCATGCAATTCTGCTTAAAGTTGGACCAGCATAACATTCTGTGGTGATTTGCATATGCAGCCCATGGTGCTTTGCATTGTGGGGCATGTGTGATTTTGTATTTTCTTGAAACTTGGCTTCCCAGCCAAATGCCCTTTGGGGTAACCCTTGCCTCAGTGTTTATGCACAGAGGTTCTTTGTCTTTAAATAGTTTTTTATTTTAATGGGTTCACCACAATATATCCCAGGCACACTGCCTCAGGGTAGCTGGTCCATTCCACTGGGGTGTCAAACAGACGAGGCATACTGATGAGTCCTGGTAGGACGAAACACGTGTCTATGTCTTCTGTTAGCACCCTTTGCAAACTGTGTGAGAGGCCTTTCGGCACCATGCAATTCTGCTTAAAGTTGGACCAGCATAACATTCTGTGGTGATTTGCATATGCAGCCCATGGTGCTTTGCATTGTGGGGGCATGTGTGATTTTGTATTTTCTTATTACTTCTTAGATGTTCTCAGCCTGATATCTGGCTGCCACTCCCTTCGGGAACAGGACTTTGCTCGACTTGCTTCTCCATCTCATCTTGTCTGCTGCCTAGACTTTTCGTCCCATCTGCTGGATTCCCTAGCTGGGAGCCTGACTCTAACATGGATCGTCTGCACTGTTTGCATCTCCACTGATGTAGATTGCCAATTCCTTTTTGGACCATGACTTCTCCAACCAAGTTCTCTCATTGTTCACATTCCCTAGCATAATCCAGCCCGGATCATCTTGCCTTGACCTACCCATCTGGACCATGTCCTTTCAGTCCGTTGCTTCACTCATGTTTTCTCCACCTGCTACCACATGCCACGACCCTCCAGGACTTGGACCTCTTATTGCTGAGTGGTCTTCAGTTCTCCTCTCTGCAGTTGTTCTTCAAACCTCACCAGTCTAGCAATGCAGAGTCTACCTAGCCTGGCCCATGACCCTAGCTTACATCGCTGTGCCCACTGTCTGCTTCCCTCTCACCTGCAGGTCATTGCTCCCCTTCAGGTCTGGGGCTTTCACTCTTCTAGCCATCCACCCCTTCTCACTGCCTGCAACTTTGACTGCGAGACTAGGACCTCATTGATCACCCTCATCAAATGGATCCTGCTGGCTTGTTCACTCCCTCTCTCACTCCAGGTCGACTGCCTCATGGACTTCCTTTCTGCAGGTTTCCCATTCGGCTGCTGTACAAACTTCTTTTCTTTTGCAGTTAAGGAATCTTATCCTTCGTCACTCCAGCATCTTCCATCATTTCTCTAGTCACTTCCAGGCTTCATTAGATCTGGGACTTCAGTCGCTCACAGTGCTTTGCTTGGCTCCTTGGCCTTCTGTGGATCATCATCCGATGCCTTGCTTCAACTCTCCTGTACTTCACTGCTGTTCACCTTGGAACTGTCGTCATCCTGCTCCTTCCTGCTCTGGATGTCATCCAGCTCGTCTAGCCCATAGCTTCCTTTGCTTCTTCCTTCAGTTACTCTGGATCCACTCTGTACTTCCTTTACTTTTGACTGGCTGTCTTCTCCTCTTTGCCTCGCTGGCTCGAGGCTTTGTACTGTTTGCTGTGGCTCTTTTGGGGCCTTATACCTAATTTCAGACCAGTACTACTATCAAGCCATTTGCTTCCATACGACCCATCTCCTTCTAATGGTACCTTCTGCTACTCATTTGAGCATTCATTCATTCATTACTCTGGAGTAATACTTCTGCCAGCACATATTCCTTGGCTCACATGCCTCACAGACTCTTACATCATTATTGAAGTTGCACTGCCCATTCAGTCTTTCACAATCATTCATGAAATCCCAGTTGCCTGGACAATAGAAAGATCTCCTCCATTCCTATTGGATATACCATCCGATTTCTATCCATCCAATCACCATCATTCCTTGGATACCTCTTCTCATTGACCATCTTCATACATGGAAAGGACTTAAATCCTTCGGTTCTGTTCAGACTTCATAATCTGCATTGGCTTGCCAGACCCCGGGAATTGCATGATAACCCATTCAAATATGGGCTTCATTCATTTTACCTTATGTCGCCTCTTTATTTATTTATTTATGGTCTAGGAATTACAACCCTTTGAGTCAGAGACTCATTTGCAAAAGCTCCACATCTTACATCAAATAGATTGGAAGACAGTATAACATGGAATACATTCTTAGTTCAACAATGACACTGATGACCACGTTACTCTTCTCCCACTTCCCAACAACCATTGTTAGTTCTAGGAATTGCACAGATATCGTGCAGAATATTCGTGGTGGGATCTCCATTGCCTAGCTGATACCTGGCTTCATGCCATCCACACCTTCAGTTTCACTTCCGGACATCGTTATTACTTATAAAATTATCCACATCTGTTCACCTAGTACTTTCCGCCAGGTTAATCATCCTTTTAGCAACCCATTCAGCATCTTCTTCTCAAAGTACCTTCGTTAATCTCTACAGTAAAGACCATTACCAAGAACTGACTCTCCTGAATTCTATCTTGCAATCCATAACAGCCAAGTTAATTCACCATCTTAGCCTTGCATCCCAATCAGCATTTATCTGCTGTTACACTAAATCCTATGGCGTCCTGCATTTAGAGATTTCACTTCCAATCCAGCCTACAGACTCTTCCTTAAGCTTTTCTCATGTGCTTCAGCATCAGGATTGCCCATAAACTTAACCACCTATGCCACCACAGTGCATTCCTAAATGGTCACACCACAGGAATACCCATACATACTTCAGATAGTGTACCAGCAAAGGATTAAGTATAAAGTCATGAACATCAGGATCAAAGAAGCCATCACTTCCTTATACTGCATTTCCAATCATTTCTCATATACACTAAGTTACCATCTGGATGGCTCCACAATCTTCTGTGCTTTACTATCCACTTATGGCATTACTCTTATCAGGCACTCAAACTCCTCTACTCATTTTCCTCTGGGATACTTACCTAGTGATTTTCGCTTACTTATCGATTCTTTACCTTCAGACTACAGTACCTTCAATATCAAACCCTACATGAATATGACCAGTCACTCATAATTTTACTGATCATCATAACTATCACACTGTTCTGTTTGGTCTTATATCAATCTCATCTTGCTCTCTTGCCTCAAAACTTCCATACAATTCCTTGGACATCCATCTTTTGTCACTTCAGAAATTTGGTCTACATTAGCCCTTCTGTGGGAAGATGTACCCTTCATCTTCAGGATCATCATTCAAGTTGCATCATCCTCAGATTGAGAATGAACCGTCATCACCATGGCACCCAAAGACTTTTCTGCAGATTATAAGCTATGGATCTTTCCCTAGCGACTCCTTGTTCAACACAGAATTCCTAGCCTCCAGACCATACCTTTACATTCAAGTCTCACAAGTTGAATCATTCACTAATGACTTCTATCATTGCAGTTCCGCCATTTCTAGTTTAGTATCTTATCAATCCACTCATCATCCCTCTGCCTATTACAATTCAGTTGGACAAGCATCATTCATCATCTCGGATACTTGGACTTCCTTCATCCTCCTCCACTTGGATTCACTTTATACTCAGGATTCCATCGCTCATTCAGAATGGATCTCCTCTTCAACCTCAGGATCATCATGCAGTCCGCATCATCCATGGATCAAAGATGGATCATCACCTCTCCAAGCAACTCAGCAACCTTGAATTAGCTATGGTTACTAAAAACCTAGATCCTTCTCCATTTAGTATGCCCAGAAGGATGGGCAGACCTCCGGCCATGGGTCCTCAGAGGTTTTCTCCACCTGGGGGTTTTTCCTCTCCTGAGTGCCAAGGGGTCATACTCTCCATGAGTTGGAGGAGGTTTCTTTTTGGCCTTCTATTCCCTACAAATTATTATCTACTTACCTACCTACCTATCTACTACTACTCAAGGGTTGGAACAGAATAAAGCCACAAAAAGTATCACAAAGTTACACAAGCATATATACTCTCCTCATTGCTATTCCATAAACATTGCATGGTAGGGCTTGCCTGAGGTTCATGTGGGAAATAGCTCATCTCACAACCTCTACATATGCCCTCTGCTGACACACCTCCCTTGCTTAGGGAGTGTTCTTCTTCCTCCACCATCCCCTCCTCCTCCTTCTCTGGTATTCTTTTCACCTTTGCTCCTGGGTCTTCTATTCCCTACAAATTACTACCTACCTACTACAACTCAAGGGTGGGAATAGAGTAAAGCCACAAAAAGTACCATGAAGTCACACAAGCATATATACCTCATCTCTCCTCATTGCTATTTCACAAACATTGAACCAACTGTTTGACTGCAGACTGTAATAATTTCTGTTTTGTGATATGCAGTTTTAGCCCAGAGTTGAAAACCACTTTATTTTTGCAGTTTTGTCTAACTTTAAAGTGTGCCATGACTAACTACATTAATGCAACATTTAGAGTTAAGGCTAAACTAACAAATGTGGGAAATATGACTTTAGGGTTCCCAATCCTAAAACCCCAGTGCCACCCCTGAAGCAAATCAGGGTGGAATCTTCCTGGGGGTTGTTAACCCTAATGTTTACCCCATTCTATATACTCCAGAAACATACACACCTAATGGGGTGAACTTTAGGGTTGACAACCCCTAGGAAGATTCCACCCCAATTTTCTTTAGGGATAGCACTGAGGTTTTAGGGTTGGGAACCCTAAAGTCAAATTTCTCTAGTTTTGTTGGTTTATCCTCAATCCTAAATGTTGCATTAATGCAGTTTTTTGCAAACAATATATGAATAAGGCACATCAAGTTGTGGTTTATGGCCTGATAAGAGCATGCCTCAGGTGAGTTATGAGGCACGAGGCACTTGCACCGAGTGCCTTTAGCACCTGGGAAGTGCTTTTATCAGGCCACAAGCCACACCTTAGAGTGTGTTATTCTGCTTATTAAATGGGTTCTATAGTAAAATAAGTAAATTAAAAAGGCACATAAAAAGTGTAAATAAAAATGTAAAAATATATAATATTATCAATACAAAAACAGAAAAAGTAGTCCTTGTCAATATTTTGTACTGGACATGTTTGATTAAAATTAACTTGGGGGCTGCAGTGTCTGTCTGTCCGCCCTTCCCCAGTACAAAATCCTGCACAATATGTTTTTTTTACTTTGTATGTGTGTTCATGTTTTTTTTTTAAACAGGGAGCAAACACCCAGCAAGTTTTCCTTAGAGCAGCAGGAGTGAGCATGTCTCTCGCCACCTGTAGTATGTAATAGTGTCTGTTCTGTCAAAATTCTCCATAATATGCTTTACTTTTCTATTTGTGTCTTTTTTTGTTAATTTTTGAGCAAATGTCTCGTGAGTTTACTGTGAGGAGTGGGAGCAAGAGTGTTCCTCCCCAGCCACCATATTTAGTGCTTCTTTGATAGCACTTTCCAGATAGTGCTTTCAGCTGCTCACTCTGCCATTCACACTGGGAATGATTAAAACAAGAAAATAAAAAGAAGGCTCATCTGAAAGAGATGGTAAGGAGTGGTCTGGTAAGCCAGTACAGGACCCGGTCTGGAGAATTGGTGGAGGAGCAGATATGAGCTTTTGTTTGAAAGCCATGTCAAGGTGGTGTGCACGATGCTCATAGGATTGGGGGCCACTTTTTTCATAACAACCAGCAGAGGTGACATTCCTATTATTACTAAATGAGGAGAAAAGCAAAAAGAAAGTTCCTGCTGTGGTACTGTTGTTCAGTGTGTCACTGGAGTAACAGATGTTGTGTTGCAGGGCAGGGGGGTGGGCACCTCGGCCATGCAGATTTTACATTGTTGGCAGTATGATTTGTGGTCTGGTGAGTCCTAAGCAGCTAAAGAGGTACTGGTTGGCAGATTATGGGTTGATAAGGAAGTGGCCAATAGCACCTCTCAGCCAATCAGGTTGCAGGATTCTTCCTACTCATTTTATAAAAATATATATATGTTTTACAAAGCAAATAAATATATTTTATAATTTATAAATATGACTGGAATATATGTTACATATACCTTTATAATATACTGTATATAGACTACATTCTGTAACTATATATTGAATGCACTATTTCTACACATTTTCTTATAGCAAAATACGTATACAAGCATTTAAGGCAGCTCCAAAATGTAGTGGTGCACTCCAGAAGACAATTCTTAGATTTTCCACCACAAAATTTATTTGTACAAAAACTAAAATGTTCTAAAATCAAAGCCAAAAGTAGCAATAGTAAAAAATAGACCTCCCCACAGGACTGACATTTCATGCTGTTCTCATGCTTTTTCAAGAAGAGTGCAAAATGTCAGTCCTGTGGAGAAGTCTGTTTTTCACTATTGCTACTTTTAGCTTTAGTTTTACAATTTTTTATTTACTGCACAAATAAGCGTTGTAATGAAAAATCCAAGAAGTGTCTTCTGGAACTCACATTGGTGTGTGTGTGTGTGTGTGTGTGTGTGTGTGTGCATGTGTGTGTGTGCCTAACTTCTGCTGTGAATAAAATATGTACCTTGTTTGCCTGCAAGATACTGTCTGTGTAGAATATATGCAGAATATATATTTTTATATATGTCACATGTATTTTTGCAAATGTCTGTTGTGATACTGTGTATGTATTTGCATAATTAATTTGCATATTTCAAAAGTAGAGTTAATCAGTCCAATTCATGGTAATTTCTATTTTTAAAATAGTTTTGAATTGACAGCATTAGCTCACAGACCAGAGGGAAAGATAAAGAATAAAAAAAAAACAAATACATGTAGGAACTCACCCAGACATAAAAGGAAACCAAACAAGGGTGGTATAAATGCCAATTTGAGCCCTTATAAATTGTGAGATTAAGAAGTGAATCATACAGTAAGTATAATCTGTAAATCTGTGGTACTGGAGCATCATCAAATGATAATTCTACTACAGGTATCTAAATGGTTATTAAAAAGAGGAATTCCAACTGCATAGTTAAAGATACGTTACATCAAGCTTAATCTATTGTCTTTTTGTCTGGATATTTTAAGATGCTTTTACAATGCATATAGTTAAAAAGTATTTTAGATATATGTTAACCACTTAAAAATAGCTCTATTAAATATTCAAGATATATAAACAGATATATAAAATATGTATCATGCATCTATAATAAATATGTCATAGAAATATATTTACAGTATGATATGTCTTAAATATATCTATCACATATATTCTGCAAATAAATCAGATATTTCAAAATCAACCAATTTGAGATATTTTTCATATATTTCAGGCATATGATCGAACATGTATTTGAAATATACTTTTATAAATATATCTAAAATATATTTCTTTTCCATATGGGAAAGGAAAACACAATGAGGAATAATACTTCCAGCTTACCAAATTAAAGATGCACTATAACAAGCTCAGATCTAGTCAGATTGAAAAGGGTTTGCATATCAAAAAGCAAAATCTACAAGGTGGGTAATAAAAGTGGGAAGCTCCTCACCTTCCAACTTAAAAAGGAGGAGGTCTTGAGGCATGTCGTGGAAATTTGCACACCAGAAGGTAACAAATTCACAAAATAGGCTGAGATAAATCAAGCCTTTGTGGAATACTACTCAAGAAAAGGGACAGCAGGGATATGACATAGTTTTCTATGAGGGCCTACCACAACTCAATAAATCTCAGCAGTTATCACTGGAAACTCCAGTCACTATACAGGAGATTTTAGCTGCAATGGGCTCAATGGCATGTGGCAAATATCCTGGGCCAGACAGCCTTCCACTAGAATTGCATAAAAAACTGGCTTCCTCCCTAATGGGACCACTTAATGGCATCATAGAGGCAATACAGTGTTCAGAAATAAAATACTACCTGGCTTCTTCATGGAAGCTAGGATTACAGTACTTTCCAAGCACAACAAAACCCAAAGACCAAGTGACTCCTATAGGACCGTATCTTTACTAAATGCACATCTGAATATTTATGCAAAAGTCCTGGCCAGAAGATTAGAGAAAGTGCTACCTAAACTGGCATCCACAGATCAAGCCAGATTTGTGCACAGGGGGGTGGGCTGGGGGCAAGCATGAACCTTAGGACTCTGGTGCAGCTACTTGTAAAAAGAATTCAATCAGGAACGGGGTGCCCAGTGATGGTCTCACTTGATGCTGAAAAGATCTCTGATCAGACAGAGTGGAACCACCTCTGATTCACCTTACATAGAATGGACTTTGGCAGTAAATTCATGGGACTAGTACAAGCTATATATGAACATCCTATGGCCAGGATTCAAACTAACACATGAGTCTCTGACAAAATAGCTCTGACCAGGGGGACAAGACAGGAGTACCCTCTTCCCCAGTTCTATTTGATATTGCAGCAGAACCACTGGCCCTTGCTCTCAAATGTCATCTTCAGATAACTGATATTGGAGGGTAGCATGTGAGGGAAGGCATCCGAATATGGGCGACCGTCATAACGGTGACCCATATGACAGTGCTTTCCTCATGGGCGACTGTAGAGGGATGGCGACTGCCTACATGGCGACGGTAGGATAGGCAAAAGGAAGGGAGGGCGGGCAACAGGATGTGGAGGGATGAGGGACAGGGATGTGACCTGCGGGGAACCTGCTTCCGCCGAGCCAGTCATGTGGTGTGGTGGGTAGGCTGCATGGCTCCAACGGAGCAGGTCCTGGACTGGGGGTGGGTGTGTAATTTTTACGATTTCCGCGGCTGTGGGAGTTCAATTTTTTTTGCAGCCGGGATGTGCCCCACTCCCCAACATGCACCCCCCTGGAGTTGAGAATATTTATTTGGGGGGGCACAGCCCCCCCGTGTACAATTCCCAGTAGCTTTATTGTGCATATTGCTGAAATTGTTTTCTGCAATATTGCAGGTTGGGATAATAGCAATCGCCTTTGTGCAGTCGCTATTATCACATAGAACCGTATTGGAGTAGGTGAGGTTACAGCCCCTACGGTGCTATACACAGATGACCTGCTGGTCAATGTGCTAAATCCAGAGACCCTCTCTACCCACACTAGTGCAGGTTCTGGAGGCACTTGGGAGCAGGATGGGATATAAGGTGAATATATCTAAATCTATTGTCATGCCATTATGTAAATGTGGTCATCAAGGTCTATGTGGCAGTCTTCTCTTCCAATGATCTGAGATTGGCTTCAGGTACCTGGGTGTTAACATCACCCCACATTACAGAGACCTTTTCTCAGACAACTATGTACACCTCTTGCAGACCACTAAGGAAATATTTAAAACATGGTCAACACTGTCATTATCAGTCCTAGGCAAAGTGATTGTACTCAAGAAGACAATCTTTTTTAGATTTCTGTACCACCTCCCTTTTCCAAACAACTTAGAAGTATCTGTAGCAAATGAATATTGGGCACAAAACCCCTAGGATAAGATTCCATTGACTTACTTTTTCAACGGGAAGGGGGAATTGGACACCCCTGAGTTTGAAAAGTACTACAGGGTGGCACAGCTGGCAGGCCTGAGAGGATGGCATACAATAGATTGTGACAGCAAGGGCATTTTGTTGGAACAACAGTTAGTACAAAATACATGACTCACAAACTTGCTCTATAGTTCCTCTGGGACATGTTTGGAAGTGGCAAATGAAAACTTAGTCATTAAGCATCTACTTAAAACCTGGCATAAAATACATTAACTCTTAGGTACTGGGAAACATTATACTGCTCTGTGGAGCAGTCACCTACTGTTTGATTTTCTAAAAGACCGTGGTTTTCAAATTTGGAGGGACAGAGGGATTTACTTATTGGGCCACCTATTCAAACAAGGCAAGCTCCTAACCATTACAGAAGTGAGTCAGAAATATGCTTTGCCTCAGATGCACAAATTTAAATATAGAAAAAATAGGCATTTTCTTTCTACCCTATCGCCATCATTACAACTGTAGGCTCCCTCAGAGCTGGCCAAAATTATGGATGGCTTCACAGAAACAAACAGGTCTGATCATGAAACTGTACAAATCATATCCTGTTGGTGGCCAAACCCAAACTGATAAGATTATAGAAAGACATGGGAAGAAACTCTGGGCATGATAATCTCTGAGGCTGACTGGGCAGAGATACAGGAAGAGGAGTGGTACACACTGATCCAAAGTCAGTGTAAGTTAATACAATATTTTACATCACACATGTCCTATTACACACCAGAGAAACTCCTCAAGATCTCCCAACAGATTGATGGCTTATGCCCTAGCAGTATGATCGCTTATACCCCAGGTGTAAATGTGACAAAGGATCTTTGCATCATACAGTGTTCTCCTGCCCTAAGCTGGGTACCTTCCAGGGAAATGTGGAGCACTTGCTAAGTGCAGTTACACAAACCCAGGATAAATTAAAGACACAGACGGTACTCCTACGTGTCCATGAGAAACTGCCTAGGCTTGAAGAGGGACCTAGCAGATTTGTTTATTTAGCCTTCATAGGTGCCAAACTAGAAATATTGACATGCTAGAAAAATTAACAACCCCCTAAGCATACAGTTTAGTTGGCTAAATTGACCGATTGCACCCATCAGAAAAAAATAACCTATAGAGCCAGTGGCAGACCAGAAGTTTATGATAAATGACGGCAAGCACTGGAGAAATACCTGTCCAAATGATAGCAGGGGACTAGTGGGGACACACCAGATTAATGGAAATCTGGCACCTTCAACCCAAGTATAAAGGAATTTATGCTCACAAATTATCTCAAAATACCAATAGAAATGTGTAACAAAAGATTATTCACAAAATGCACTGTACTGTTTGTTATGATTCTTTTAACTTCTTGTCCTGTATTCATCTTTTACTTTTTGCTGGCTATCATGATCTATGCTCTTTCACACTCTTCTTTTTCTTCATGTTGCTAACTGTACACAACACATTATTACTGCAACTTGAGTCTAAGTTAACTAGCACATTGTAAATCAGCATAAGATAGCATATCTGTAATTTCCACTGTAAAACAAAGTAATAATTTCTGTATATTGTTTATGAAATGTTAAGATCAGTGATATATTGGAATCTATTACCCTGGAAAATAAATATAATTAATTTTAAAAAAAAGAACAAAACACTTTAGGACAAAGACCCACATATGGTTACCCAGCAGGCCCTTGCATCTCAGCGGATGCTAATGGTGTAGTCTACCCCAGTGCTGTCTGTTCTAAAAGTCACTTTTATTCCTGTGCTGCTCCCTACACACAAAAATGGCCACCACTATGGGAAAAAACTCTAGGAGAGTGATCTGAATGAACATGCCCCTGCTTCCCAGGCCTGGGACCACTTCCCCATGCACCACTAACCCTGATAATATGCTCCAAAGCCCAAGTCCCCAGATGCATCTTTAAAGAGCTGAAGCTCCTGGCTAGTAAATTGGTTCTGGCCAGACTGGCACCTCACCGAAGCAATTTAAGAAAGCCAGTCACACCCTGAGATCCTCCCTCTTTGATTTTGACACCTGTATCCTGTGGTAGAGTTTACTGCAACTGTAGGCGACCTTTGAAAACTGGTGAAGAAATGTCCTGCCCATTGATGCACTTTTGTAAGCAAAGCTGAGGGGTCCAATCACCTGCTGCAATTCATACAAGATGAACCTACAGGCATTAGCCACCCAAGCGAGGAGGTCCCAGGGTGCTACCAGCTTCTCATGAGGCAATTGAAATTCAGTGTGACCAACATATCAACCTTTATTTCCAAAAAAGAGAGCCTAGTGCATGGGAAATCCATTTTCTCATTGGCCAAGGAAACCCCATGTCAGTGCATACCCCCTGAAAAGCATTAATTAGCTGGCCATGGTTGGAAGTGCCTTGCTGTCCTACAAACAGGAAGTCATCCAGGTAGTGTACTACTTTGGACCATCCCACCCAGCACGTGGTGGCCCAATGCAGGAACATGCTAAACTGTTCTGAGACAGCACGTGCCACCGCACACCCCATTGGCATGTAATTGTCTATAAAATATTGATCCTCAAATTTCATGCCCAGCAAATCTTGGTCATCTGAGTGCACCTGCAAAAGCCAAAATGTGAACCCCATGTTTGCCAGTATGCTGTTAGGTGGGCACCGCAATTAAGGCACCTTAATTAGGGTGACGGGAAAAGGTTGTGAGTGACAGGGGCATACTGGATTTTACTGCACCCCTCACTCATGATGTTTTTTGCCATCCACACTGGTCTGCCCCCTTCCACTCATGCCCAGACCCAGAGGGGATTATATTTAGTGTTGGGGTGCGGGGGAGCAAAGTCACCTCTAAAAACAAGTTGGACCCAGTTCTCAAAAACATAATATCAGGCGTATCCCAGTTGCGATGAACGTGAATGGCACAAAGTGCGACTTGCGCCAATAATTATGACATACGTGATTCTTGAATGTGGCCTGCATCATGTCATAAGCCCGATACGCCAAAGTAGACTTATGCCACACTTGCACCAGACCCTGAGATGAGCATTGGCATAATTCAACTTGCACCAAATAAAAGCAACATCATCCCCTTTTTTTTTATTCTAGAAACAACCAAAGGCCAAGATATGCCACTTGCAAAAGGCACAAGTTACACCAGGGGGGAGCAGGTGTAACTGCAGCAGAGTATAAAAGGGGGCCCAGTGAGGCAAACACAGCAGAGTCACTGTGGAGCAAGCAGTGCACAGACACTCCTGCTGAGAGTGACAGCATGATGGTAGCACCAGAAGCTATACTGGGCATAATGCCAGTGGCTGAGAGGTGGCATAGCCAACACAGGCAGTATGATGGCAGGAACCAGGGGATTAGGCAGCAACCAGCACAGCACATACCAGCCAGACACCATGCGTCATGGGTGTACAGAGCCAGGAAATTATACCTGGATCTCACAGAAGAGCAGTGCATTGCATGCTACCACCTGCCAAAGGCCACCATAGCTGAGTAGTGTGATGAGCTGCGGGAAGACCTACAGAGTGCCACCTGTAGGAGGTATCCTGTACCTGTGGAGGTGATGGTAAGTGCAGCATTATGTTTCCTTGCCACTGGAACATTTCAAACCCCCACAGTTGACACTGAAGGCATCTCACAGTCAGCCATGTTTAGGTGCCTTTGGCAGGTCCGGGATGTGCTGACGGATGAGATGGGCAGGTACACTGTGTCCCTGAAGGACTCACACCAGGTGATAAACCATGATGTTATTTATTTATTTATTTATTAAATTTTGTTAATCGGGTGAGCCCACTGGGCCCCAAAGGTCCCTTTTTCAGGGGCAACCCAGGGTTTGTTACATATGGTTTGAGCATGCATACAGATTTCACAGTGTCAGACATATAGTACAGGGTTATTTGGACAGTATACAATTTTCCAGTTTTTGTGTAAGAGGGCAAGAGGTATGTGATATTAGATGGTGCAGTATTAGTACAGTGCAGTGCATCTGATACAGTAGTGCATCTAATACAGCAATACCGAACAGTACATGCTATGCCAGAGGTATGTTACACAGATGAGTACAGTATGGCAGAGTGGTACAGATAATATGGGGTTATGTGTTCAGCTTGCTTATTCTACAGAAGAGGGCAGCACATACCTTTCAGCCTAGAGTACAGCAGTGAATGCAGTTGGGAGTGAGGGTGATAAGCGCTTTGAATGCCTACGGGGTGGGGTACCCGCTTGTGCAGTCGTTGGTCATTACTGTTGTAGGGGAGCAGTATAAAGTCGGTTTGAGTTGACATGAGGTGCAGCTATCTTAGCTATTTGAGCAGTAGCATGGGCTTGGTTTGATAAGGTAGACAAGCAGCCCCCTTTGAAAGAGGGCTATTGACGGTGCCTCCTGGAGATGGCTGGGGAGATTGTTCCATGAGTCAGGAGCTAGGTGAGTAAAGGATTTACTCCCTGCTACCGTACAGCTCAGGGGAATTTCCAGGAGTTTTTTGTTCGAGGAATGGAGTGGTCGTCTGGGTGGCTTTGGGGTAAGTAGACCGTTTAGTCCCGCCGGAGGATGGGCATCTAGGAGCTTATAGATCCAGCTTTGTAGGGGCTACTGGAGCCTATTGTACAGGGATGGCCAGTTGGGTACTATGTTGCACAGTTCCCCTGTGTGCTTGGAGCAATTGACTGTACACATGTGGCTATCAGGGCACCACCAGGTGAGGTGGAGGTGTACATCAATCGAAAGGGTTTCCACTCCATGAATATGCAGGTGGTGTGTGATAGCCAGTGCTGCATACTGGATGTGGTAGCCCAGTACTCTTGTTTCTGCCATGACTCCTACATCCTATGCAACTGCTGCCTACATGAGGCATTTGAGATGGAACAGCTCACAGGTGGATGGCTCATTGGTAGGTGTTACTGGCATGGAAATGTGCAAACCTGCCCTGCAGATGCAACATGTTGGTGTGTGTGACATCTGTCCTGTACATTCGTGATGTGTCACTTACACCCCACAGGTGACAGTGGATACCCACAGCTGCCATGGGTCATGACATCACTATGGCACCCACAAACTGTGGCAGAGGTGCACTATATTGAGGCCCATGCCTCCACCAAGGCTGTGATTAAATGGACATTTGGCATCCTGAAGGCACATTTCCAGTGCCTGGACCATTCAGGAGGAACATTGCAGTACAGCCCTGAGATGGTCTGCAAGATCTTTGTTGTGTGTTGCATGCTGCACAACCTGGCACTCAGGAACCGGGTGCCACTACCAGACCTGGAGGAGGAGGAAGATGACTGAGACGAAGACCACCGTGATGAGCATGAAAGACAGTCACAGGCCCATGCTGCAATTTGCCAGGCAGGGCAACGTGCCAGACGTGACCTGATAGCTCACCACTTCACCTGAGGGACACCAACCCCCAACAGGTGGCACCAACAGCAGTAGGCGATATGCCTACAGACAGCATACCACCACACAGACATGCTGCCCGGTGCTAGGCACCCAACAAGGCGATACTGTACACAGCAGGCAGTGGCCATGTCAGGTGGTAAGTACCTGGTGAGCATAGCCACCTGCAGTGGTGAGTGAAGGAACCAAGGCAGCTAAGGTAACATGACAAATAGCAGATATCATAACACTATACACTGAGATGTGCACTGGGGTGGGGGTGGGACAGTGGGTGGGGATGGTTCACACACCTACAGAGGTAACACATGTTAGAAGTGGGTGTGACTGTGTGATGGGTATGGAACACATGGCCCCCACATAGGCTGCAGTTACATGAACATCAGGCAGCACTTGCGATGTGTGTCACATTCCCCAGCCAATACGCTCGCAAAATGCATATGCATCACAAGTGTGCCGCACATGTCTCATGTCATCATGCTGGAAGCTATCGTTGGGTCACCGGCTGGGGGGTAGTTCAGCCAGGTGCTGCCCACCAGGCATGATCACTGGCTGATATACAGTGATACCATGTCTGGTGTGTGGCACCGGGCAGACAGACCTCCCTCCTGGGAATGCATGTTGACCATGCTGTTAGTGTATGCCCCCCACAGATGTGCACATGTAAAGTAAGACACACATGCATTTTGTGGTTAAAAGTACACACACATGCGACGTGCATCCAGAAATGCCACACATGTGGCCAGCACCTCCATGCATGTGTCACATGCAGAAATGTGCAGATGCTGCTGCACGATGCCACACATCACAAATCAAACGGCAAGTGAGATAAGAGAAATACAGTAAGGCCTGAAAAAGATCACAAAACCTGGAACATGATCATACTAAGCAGCAGAACTCCAAACTTTACCTCACAGGAGACTGCACAGCTGGTCAACCTGGTGCAGCAGTGGAGGAGGACACTACTGCCATCAGGTTCCAGGAGGCACACCCCCACAGAGAGGGACAATGTGTGGAAGCACATTGGGTCATGCCTCGAGAGGATATCAGACATCAGATACAACCCCTGCCAGCTGAAACACTGCTGACAGGACCTCACCAGACGTGACCCCATGATCCTATGGTGCCTGCTGGACATGGCCTCCAGCAGTGACATGACCATGAGGTCTGGGTAGTGACCAGCAGAAGGCAGGTAGGACACACAGACTGTCATCCTGGCAGGTCCCTATGGCATTCAGGGCATGTTCGTGTGACCATCACACTCACACATGTGTACCGATCATATCTCCATAGGTTGGACCCATGCAGTCCCGGGAGTGCAGGGGAGTGGAGATGGGCACCAGGTGCAGCAGGCTGCAGAGCATGCATCAACACCCATCCATGCATGGCAAGGTAAGTGGGGGCCTCCTAGACAACAGGATCAGGAGTGTGGCTGCAGTTGTACATGTTGTGGTGTAGCCCACACACCAGTACCAGCCATAAACCCAAAGGTAATGGGTGTACATGTTGTGTGGCACACATATGATGTGTATGTACACATGGGACATGGGTGGGTGGGCCAGGTTGTGCATCAGGGTACAATGGGGCAGTGCAGCATGATGTTGGGGGCAGCACAGGGGAGGCACATGGTGGCATGGCCACAGTAGGAGGGGCAGTGTACTGCACAGCTATTGCATTGGGGATGGTGTCAACTGCCATCCCCATGCCATCACCTTTTGACTGTCGCATGATCATTGCCTGTACAGCTCACTGACACGTGTTCTGTTCCCATGTCACAGGTGCTGCACACAGTGGTGGAGCACAAATTGAGAGCCCCCACCACAGAGCCCTTCTGTGAGCGATGTAGAAACAAAAGGAAAAGGACTCATAGGCGCATGAACTGAGGACAAGATGCTGTGTGAAGAGGGCCCAGCCACTGCTACTGAACAGCAGTGAGCAGGCCAATGAAGACCAGGCCAAGCCATCAACTGCCAGGCCAGCAGACACTGAGGCCATGGGCGAACAACTGCATGCACCTAAGGACTAGGCCCAGGACAGTCAGGGAGGTACACCACCGGACACTGTTGACAGTGCCCATGCCATTGGCACAACCATGGGGCAGAGCAGAGTAATTCATAGACACAGCCTGCAGGCGGAGAACGTGGCACAGGAAGTGTGGGAGGTGGCAGCACACCCGGAGGAGGCTAAAAGTCCCAGGGGCCTTGAGAACATAAAGGCAGAGGCCCAGGACCCTGACGTGGTGCCTGCTGAGGGCGAGGAACAGAGGCAAGCACAGCCGGCCCTGGCCCAGGATGATGAGCAGCATGCCCCTGTCCCACCACCATAACCACCCAGGGACAGGGACCAGTTGCAAAGGGGACTGGATAAGGACATCATGCAGCCACAGTGCAACAGTGGTGAGGGCACAGTATGCATCACATGCCTACAGGGCTGTTGTTGTGGGATGTAGGTGGTGGCCTCCTAAGAAAGCTCTAATGAGTGAAGTGCAGGGGCAATGCATCATGGAAATACCCTTGACCAGTGGTTTTGACTTGAGGTCATTTAAATAAAACCATTTCTTTATTCAACTTTGCATGGGCTGCACTTCATTTCTTTGGATAGCTACACCTCTGCTGTGACTCTAATGTGTAGGTTTCATTTTGGTTTGGGGTGTGGGTGGTGGGCCTGTTCATTTCTGCTGTTTTATGGTGTTACTACGTTACTATTGTTGTTGTGGAGGGTGGGGAGTGGGGGATGGGTCTGGTGTTTTGTTCATAATGTTGGTGTTGTTGGGGGTGGGCTTGCTGTTTTATCATTGTTCATATTGTTGTTGTGGGGGCTGGGGGGTGAGGCTGGTGTTATATTCTTGTTCATAATGTTGTTGTTGTTTTTGGTAGTGGGGGTGGGCCTGCTGTTTTATCGTTGTTTATATTGTTGGTATTGTGTGGGGTGGTTGCTGTTGTTTTCCAAAATAACCTGTTGTTTATATTCCCTGACCCACTGTGTCACTGTGTTGTTTGTGCATGGGTCTGTCATTGTCCACCAACATGGGTTGGTGTCCATAGTAGGTTTAACATCACAGAGTCAGCAGTATGGTGCTGTGGTCTGTGTGGCCACATGCAACTGAGGTGGTCATGGGGCATCGCAGTGGTGCCATGTAAGGTGTGCCATGCCAACAAGCTGTTTCGCATACATACACCACTGCACCAATTCCCAACACCACTCATGAAGTCAACAATGCATCACCACTATGCACCCTGAAGGCTGTAATTGCCTGCCTAACCTATGTCTGGCTGCTGACCGCAACAACGTCAACACTGTGTGCATGACACATGGTATCATGTGATATAGCACCATTATACAAATATTGTTGTGTGGCATGTGCATCTCACTCTACATGCGTACACATACACTGGACACACTACACTGTGCACTGTGTCAGCCATCCCAGTGGTCCAGACGTGGGCTTGTATGACACCACTCCACCTGAGGACCTACATCACCCTACAGGTGGCACCGGTAGCAGTAGGCCATGTGCCAACATGCACCATCCAACAGCAGAGACATGCTTCCCGGTGCTGCCCACCTGACATGGCGACACTGTACATATCATCTGGTGGCCATGGTTGGTGGGTTGTACCTGATGGCCACATCAACCTACCTGGGAGTCTCAGACTAGGACGTTGTATCCACATACACCTGCAGTGGGCAGGGGATGCACACCAGATGGACAGCTGCATGATATCGATGTTCTATTGCAGTGGTGGCCCTCAGAGACAGGCATGTGCAGTGTTGCCATGACATACCAAACAATCTGCACATTGCATGAATAGTACAGTATGCAAAATGTCCCAGCAAGGAATGAACACTGTTGGTCATGCACTCCCCAACCCCCACAGCACAGCGCTGCACAAAGGTACTGACATCACATGCCACAGAATGGGTGACCTGGGAATATGACCACATCACTCTCCTTCAATGGCTGTCCCCAACCGTGGCAGTGCATTGTAGTACAGTGGGGTACGATTTCTCTGATCACACACAGTGTTGCCCTATAGTGCTGTTGTCAGCATTTGGACATGCAAGTGCATGGCTCATATGCACACCTTGGTTTATGCATGTGTGCTGCATCACAGCATACTACTGCTGAACATGTACAGAACCCCTCCCCCCCGATGGCATACTGCCCACTCCCCTCTAACTGCAGGCATGTGGTGCCGGATGGTGCTGTTGCTGGCTACATAGAAACAACAAAGACAACAACTGGCAACAATGTGTGTCATGCAATGTTTTATTCAGTGTCTCGGTGTTTGTGAGAACATGTTCTCCCCACACCCTATACACACACCCCTGTCTTGTACACACTGCAGCCCCCATCCCTTTGTGAACACCCACGTAATTGTCTGCCCCAACTGTACCCTGTTGTGAGACACAGTTCACTTGTGATCATATTCCCCAATCAATGATAGCCCAGCATACCCCCAATGTCACACTTGACTATCTGTCACTGTGTGTTGGCAAGACAGTGCCGGGCATGTACACCACTGGACTGTGCAACTCGTGGCTCCTGTGGCTACAATCCTGCAATCCTCTGACAGATGTCCCCTGTCACAGCCACACCTGGGATAGTGTCCTGCACCCCTGTGTCAGCCTCCACCATGGGCATGTTATGTCTTTTGTGGCCCCTTTTCCTAGGTTGGGTGTCAGTGTCTGGCACTGGCTGGACCTCCCTTGTGTCCCGTTTTGACACATCCTGTGGACCATGCATGGCCACCAGTCTGGTGCTGGTTGTCTGGCATTCAGGCAATGTTGGGTCCTGTGCCTACACAGGGCAAGGTCCTTTGCTGGTGGTGTTGCTGGGACTGGGGGTGGGGTATTGGTGGGAGAGGTCTGGGTGGTTTTACTGGTGCATGCTGGTCCCCTGGGGGACATCACACTGTATGCTGTGACAGGACCTGTGGTGGCAATGTCTGGCACATGGGTGTCTTGGCTGCACAGGGATAGCTCCCATGTGTGCGTGCTGTGGTCTGTCTCTATGGGTGGGGGTGCTGGGCATTATGGCTGGTGGTAGCCAGTCACAGGGGTCTGCTGGTGTGGGTGTGGCAGTGTTTGTGGGGCCCCCCAGTGCTGCATGTTTGGGTGCTGTTGCCTTACCTGAAGTGCATTAGCAATTGCCAGCAGGGCTGTAGTCATGGCTTCTGTTTGCCTCTGCTGTTGTGCTACCAAGCATTCCATGGCCATGGTGCAGCATGACATGGCCTCCTGCTGCCCCTGAGTACAGTGCTGCACACCATGGATGGCCAGCACCACCATGTCAGCCAAGAATGCTGTTGTGTCCCATGTGCCTGCCTGCATGGCACTTGTGATGGCTGTTAGATGCCCCTTCGGTCTCTGGTGGTGTTCCTGTATGCTACTCCTAATGGCAATAATCTCCTGTGTCAGCTCCTCCTGACCTGCCACCACCGAATGGCAATAGTTGTCGATATATGCTGCTGGTGTGCCTGCTCCTTTGAGGTCTCTGACAGCCTCATCCAGATGTGCCTCCAGCTATGTGACACTTATGGGGCTCATTACCTCAGCCACTGATCCATGTAGGTTTGGGGTGTGCACTGTTACCACCTCGCTGTGGTGTCCCAGTGTCAGTTCCTCCATGGCTGCCGTCTGGCTGTGACCCTCATTGCCCACATCTGTATCCACTTGGGTGCTCTGTTGCATATCTTCACCCACCTCAGCACCCTCCTCTTCCTCCACCTCTTTGCCATCATCTTCCTTATCCTCCTCCTCTGCATCCCCATGTTCTTCGGATGTGTCACTTGTTGATGTGCTGCTGTCACCACTGCTGTCCATGTCCTCCTGACTGGCCTGCTGTCTGCCTTTGCGGTCTGCACCACCATCTCTACTGTCCCCGGGCACTGCTGTGGACCCTGTGGTATGGAAAGAGTGTCAGTTGTTGCTGCTAACAGCCCCCCTCTTGTACCCATTCCCAGCTATCCACTATACTTCCTTGTACAGCCTGGCTTGCTCACAGGTGAGGGGACCATTGTCACCCTTTTTGCTGGGCCACGGTGGATGGCTGCTTCATTGTCTTCCCTCTGCCCGTCAGCGTGGATGGCCACTGTGGGGCCACGACACTCTCAAGCATTGTCATTGGGCACCTGCCGTGTTCACCTAGTGGTGCCTAGTTGCCCCCCTTCAGGTGGGTCTTGCTGTACTTGGTGTAAGGGGCTTGTGCCTTGGTTGTGGTGGTGCACACCTTCTGGATGGACACATGCTGCTGATGGGGACTGGCCCATATGTCATCCGGCTGTACTGTCTTGGCACATATGTCACACCTGTCACATGCTGTGTTGCATGGGCATTGTTGCGGGGACTGTGCAACCCTTTCCACCACCAACATGCACCATTTCACTGGGACAGCCATTCCACAGTGGTGTATTCACACATTGCACATGCCTGTGTGTGACACCCATGCGGTGCCATGGCCATAACTGTGCGTGGCTGTCTGCGTGTTCATTGTGTCACAGGCCTTTCATCCCTGGTACCCATGGTGAGATTGCCCTATCATTCTCTTGACATGCCTTTGGGTTGCTGTATCTTGCAGGGGCACGCACACACACACACACACACACATCTGCATTCACATGCATGGTCGCACACTCAGTCACATGGACCCTCACATATACACTGGTCTCCACACACAGACATGTTTGCAGTGTTGCCCATCCCCTCATCCGTTTACCTGTGCTGCTCTGCTGCCTGAAGTTGTCCAGGTCCGTGTCACTAATGAGGGTGTGGCGGCTGAGGTGGGCTGCTATCTTCTTCTCATGGGGGTTTAGGGCTTGTATCTGGCTGCTACCCTTTTCTGTGGCTTGGGCACAGAGCCGGTTGTGTGCCAGCTTCTGCTTGCATAGCCTCTTCATGTCATTGTACTTTTTTTGCAGATCTCTTATGGTCTGCTTCTGGGTGGCCACAGCATTGACCTTTCTGGCCACATCCTCCCATGCCTTCTTTCGCTGGTTCAGTTTTGGCTTCTCACCACCCCTACTTAGCAGTAGCCCAGCCTGTTTATCGATTTCATTAATGAGGATGTCTGTCTCCTCATAACTGAAATTTTTTTTTCCTCCTTTGCCTCCCACTTGTGATTTGCACCATTGTTGGACTGAGCCTTGCAGTTCTGTCTTCTGCCATTTAGAACCGAGCAGTAACAACGTCCTTCCCACGTCTTGTGTGCTTTTATATAATGCAAGTCACCGCCTGTGGCATTCTCAACTTTTCTTGGCATAAGTCGCAGTTGTTCTAGAATTTGGTGCAAGTCACATGTTTCAACTTTTTTGGTGCATTTTATGCATTTGTGTAACTTATGTCTGGCGTAACTGCACCTTTGAGAATTGGGTTCAACTTGTTTCACAGTAGTGTCCATTGGCAGTGACATGTCTTGTGGCAGAATGTAGGTCTGTGGTCATTGCAGATGAAATGTTTCTGGTGCTCTAACTGACAGCGACCAGATTCATGTCATACCGCCATGGGTGAACCATGTTTGCCTTGCCAAAGAGAGTCCTGTGTCCCACTCCGTAGGCCAACTCAGTCATTCTGTGGAACAGTGCATAAGACACTGTCATGTTGGTAGAATCCATATGATGATTAACCAAGTCCACCTCTGGAGATGACTAATTTATCATCCAGAATTCTCTCAGTGCATTCTTGGGAACCAATCCAATAGAGGACACTGAGGAGAGGCTGTTGAGGCATTGTGAAGGGCCCACTAACCCTACTTGCTGCTACCTCTGTGCTCAGCTGTGACTGAATGATGTCCAGTCGATCCCTGACAGACTTCAAGTCCTCCACTTTACAGGCTTTGCAAGGATCTGAAAACTTTCTCTAAAGTATCTGCCTGGGCGTAAGTGGTCATCCTAGTCAGGTAATTGACTTGCTATCTCTCAATATGATCCACCTTTATTGGCACTGGCAAACCTGTGTTGTCATTTTCGAAAGGGCTGAGAGAGGGTGATTCCCTTTTTGTACTGATTAAAAGGGTGAGGGCAGCCACAAACCAAACACTTGTGTTTGTATGTGCATGAGTTGACTTATGTATCCCTTGATTATAGCTGAAGCAATGCCATCTCCTTCCCCTTCCACTACCGCCCTAACCCCCTTTCTTCATTGATTCAGGTCGTCTGACCAAGATTCCACTATCAGAATGTTGCACTCCCCCCTCCCTCCCCAGGGCTGTAGCCCACAATAGTGGAAGGTCCAGCATATCCCAGGGCCTGACTGGCTCATTCTGCTTTCCTCAGCAGAATTTCTCATCATATTCTAGCCATCCCCAGCTCAGTTTAATAGCATGCATAATCAAAATCTGTCTATAGTTATCCAAGGACTGAATGCCTCTGCCAGATTCACCTGCATCACTAAACCTGCAAATATTGCAAAACTGGCTGACAAATTCTCACAAATGTGCCTTACCATAACCTTATCCTTTTTTCTCCACCCCCTCATCATTAACCGTCTTGCCTTTTTTTTTTCCTCCAGCATCCTGGGCTGTTGAGTAATTAGAACACATCCACATAGTCCCTATTTGCTATTTGCTAGCATACCTTCTCCTGATAAGGCAACGGAACCTGATGGTATACATCCCAGGGTACTAAAGGAGCTAAGGGTGGAACTAGCAGAGCCATTATCAGAACTGTTTAGTGAGTCTCTGAGCACAGGAGAGGTCCCAGAAGACTGAAGAAGGGCTCATATGATCCCGCTCCACAAGAGTGGTAGCAGGGAGGAGCAGGGAACTACAGACCAGTCAGTCTTACCTCAGTAGTGGGCAAGATTATGGAGGCACTCCTTAAGGAAAGGATAGTGCAATACCTGGAATCCATAGGCGCACAGGATCCACAACAACATGGGTTTACAAAAGAAAGGTCCTGTCAAACTAATCTCATAGATTTCTTTGACTGGGTAACCAGAGTGGTAGACCAAGGGGGAGCAGTTGATGTCACCTAACTTGACTTCAGCAAAGCTTTTGATACTGTTCCACATAGAAGATTGATTAATAAGCTGGATAGGCCCAGGTGGGTCAGAAGTTGGTCAACTGGGTGGCAAACTGGTTGACGGGCAGAAAACAGAATGGTGATAAACGGTATACAGTCAGAAGAGATGCAAGTCACAAGTGGGGTACCTCAGGGATCAGTCCTGGGGCCAGTCTTCTTCAATATCTTCATCAGTGACATTGCAGATGGACTGGAGGGTAAGGTTTGTCTGTTTGCAGATGACACCAAGATCTGCAACAGAGTAGATGATCCAGATGGGGTGGGCAGAATGAGAAGAGATCTGGATAAACTAGCAAAATGGTCAGAAGAGTGGCAACTGGGGTTTAATGCAAAGAAGTGCAAGATCATGCACATAGGGAAGAGAAACCCTGAAGCCACCTATAGGCTGGGAGGAGAGTTCCCGGCAGTCACAAGAGAAGAAAGAGACTTGGGCATCATCATCACCGATGACCTGAAAACATCCAAGCAGACCACTAAAGCAGTAGGTAAGGCTAGGGGGATGTTAGGGTGTGTTAGTAGTGGTATCACAAGTCAGAAGATGGAGGTAATAATTCCTTTTTAAAAGACACTGGTTAGGCCCCATCTGGAGTACTGCATGCGGTACTGGAGGCCACACCTTCACAAGGACATTAACCAAATTGAGGCAGTCCAGAGATGGGCAACCAAAATGGTGCAGGGACTACATCAGAAAACATATGAGGACAGATTAACGGAGCTCAGTATGTATACCCTAGAGCAAAAGAGGGAGAGAGGTGATATGATCGAAACATTCAAACACCTTAAGGGCATTAACAAGGTGAAAGAGTCTAACATGTTTCAATATAAGAAAAATAGCAGGACAAGAGGACACAGCATGAGATTAGAGGGAGGCCGATTAAGGGGTAATGTGATGAAGTTCTTTATCACAGAAAGGGTTGTGGATGCATGGAACGGCCTACCTCAGGAAGTGGTGGATATGAATACAGTGCAGGGCTTCAAACAGGCATGGGATAGGCAAAAAGAAGCAATACAGATGAGTATGAATAGATAGGCCATTGACAGAGCAAAGGCCGATGGCACATTTATAAGGTAGAAAAAAGAAATGGGCAGACTGGATGGGCCTTGTGGTCCTTATTTGCCGTCAACTTCTATGTTTCTATGTAGATGCAACCCCACCAGCTCTCCCAGGCTTACAAAACCAACCTATTTCGGTTGTGATCTTTCCTGCTGGGATGCCACGGACATGGGTGTAGCTCCTATGGCCTGATTCACCCCCAGAATTGTACCCATCTGTAGGGGTTCTGCCTGTTTTTGCTCTTACGCTGCTATAAAGGTTAGGACCTTGTCATAGTTAAGCTAGAGCATTGAAAGACCTACTGGAGGACCTCTGGCTTTTTTTTTTTTTACACATACAGTGAAGCCCGTCAGAATGAAGCACTGTGCCACAGGTTTCCTGCATGACAAAAGGGATTAATTCCCATTGAAATTGCAGTGTTTGCTGCAGTAACTCTATTGCAGAATTCTGCAGTGCTGCACTTTATCCTGGTGGGCTTCACTGTATATATTATAGCTGCACAGTAGTGCAGCTATAGTTAGGGGTAGTGCGAGCATTTAATGTAAAAGGGCAATTTTTGCAGGGTAATAACTTTGTGCGGGTTCAACAGATCTGCTTGCAATTTTGCATGCGTCTTCGGAAGGGACATGTCTATTGATATGACACATTTGATGTGAATCCCTTGTGTGGTTTCTGAGATAGAGAGTGTTGAAAAATAAGAGATTTTTTTTTTTGTTGTTTTTTTTTTGTCAACCTGTATCTCAAAAATGGCTGTAGCTACAGGGCTTACAATTTCAGGGTAGAAAACTATAGCCTCACAGATGTGCCTTTTGAAGGTTTGGTGAAACAATATTAATCCGTTCCAAAGTTATAAAATGTTATTTTTCCTATTATTTCCTATGGGAAAAAAGGACCATATACACTCGTGTATAAGCCAAGATTTTTGTACCAGGTCAGCATTCCAATTTAGGGGGTCTTGGCTTATACATGGGTTAGTCATTATGGCACAGTAATATTAAGAGTCGGGCTTGATGGGTCAGTATAGCCAGCTAGGGAGAGGAGTTCTTCGTTAAAACAAGAAACGGGAAAGGGAACAGATGCTGGACAGAACAGATGCCATGAGGACAGTGGCAGTGAACAGCAGTGCAGAGTGCCCCAACAATGGAACTGATCAAAGAGAGAGAGAGAGAGAGAGAGAGAGAGAGAGAGAGTGAGAGAGAGAGTGAGAGAGGAGAGAGTGAGAGAGAGAGAGAGAGAGAGAGAGAGAGAGAGAGTGAGAGAGAGAGAGAGAGAGTGAGAGAGAGAGAGAGAGAGAGAGAGAGAGTGAGAGGAGAGAGAGAGTGAGAGAGAGAGAGAGAGAGAGAGAGAGAGAGAGAGAGAGAGAGAGAGAGAGGAGAGAGTGAGAGAGAGAGAGAGGAGGAGAGAGAGTGAGAGGAGGGAGAGAGAGAGAGAGAGAGAGAGAGAGAGAAGGAATGGAAGGGGATTAGCATAGAGGGAAGCAGATTGCTCAGCAGGAGTAATTAACAGAGCAGGGCACTTACTGAAACAACACTCCCTTGCCTGAGCTTGATGTAGATTTTCAGTTGCAAAGCTTGACATTGGCTTATGCGTGGGTTACTGCATTTTTTGTGAAATCAATTCAGCATTTTGGGGGGTCAGCTTATACATGGGTCGGCTTATACACGAGCATATACGGCAAATGTCCCTGGAGGCATAGGATTCTAGTTGAATGCAGAATCCTTCAATGAACTGCCATGTTAGATTCACTATGATGAAGGTTATTTTGCTCTTATATTGTCTCTTGAATGTAATATTGTCTCTTGAATTGTCTTGCCAGCTGTTATTGTACACTGTACGCTATATGAATTTTCCCATACGCACCCACCCCCAGGATGCATCTGGAATCGAGCAGTAGCCTGCTCAACATGCCTTCCTGGTAAAACTCTTAAATAAACAAATGCATAAATAAAGAAAGAATCCTGCATTGAAGAGGCATTTTACGATGCAGAGACCACCCCCAGTGTGCCAAAAACCTTCACTTTTCTCAGTGTTATTTCTGACACTGGGATGCCCACACCCAGTGTCGAATGCCCCCTCCACCCATTCAAATATTAATAGTGTTCACCAACATTGGGGTGCCCAATCCCCATGTCAACATTATGAACCCCCCACAGAACTGTTGGACACTGGAGACCCCACTCCCACTGTCCAAAAATAAAGTCATCCCTGCTGTAAAAAAAAAAAAAAAAAACAGTCCCCAACTTTTTTTTTTTATTCCATCCTGATCATCCCATTGAGCACCCAGCTCCCCACACCCCCTCTCACCCTATACTTACCTCTGGAGGTCGACGGCTGTCATCCTTTCTAGACTGGGACACATCTGCACTCTTCAAAGCCAACCACAATCAGAGGCATCAAGGTAGGCTTGTATTATGTCTCTCAATGGAGTTTTCAACGTATGTTGATATCTCAGCCATTTTTAGGAATTTTTATGCCAAACTTTCAACATGGGGTTCTTGGGACCCCACCTCATGAACACTGTCACTGTCATTTCGTTATTCAGTCCTGAAAGGTGATTTTGCAGTGACTATGTGGAATCTCCTTCTGGACTGATTAATGAAATGACAGTGCCAGTGGTATTTATGAGAGGTCCCAAATACAGACCAATGTGGTTTAAATACCCCAAATGATCTGCGTTACGGTGTGCATTGCGCAGTTTCTATGCATATTTGTAACTTCACCAATTTTTAATATTTATACTCCAGATTTTCAACATTGTGATTTTTTTCACACCTCCTCATGAACAGTGCAGCTGTCAGTTTTCACATCCTGTCCAAAATGTATTTTCGCAGCTCTGGCACAGAATTTCGCTGTCACTGTGTAAAATTAACTTTTGAAATGTACTAACAAAATCACAGTGCCACTGTTCATTAGGTGGGGGTCCCAAAATGGCCATGTTGAAAATGTGGTGCAACAATTCCCAAAAATGACTGTGTTATGAGTGTGCGATGCGCAGTTTCTACGCATATTCGTAACTTTGCCGATTTTTCATATTTTCACTCCAGATTTTCAACATTAAGATTTTTTCACACCACTTCATGAACAATACACCTGTCATTTCTCACATCCTGCCCAAAATGTGTTTACACAGCAGTAGCACGAAACGGCGCAGTTACTGCTCAAAATCACCTTTTGGGACCGAGTAACAAAATGAAAGTGTCAGTGTTCATGAGGTGGGGTCCCAAAAAGGCCGCATTGAAAATTTGCAGCAAAAATACTGATAAAGCTCCCACAAAACTGGGATACTATTATACTATTTCAAAAAGTAAGGAGATCAATTAACAAAAACTTTGTTTAAAACAATGTTAGGTTCTAGACATAGGTCTTCAACCAAAGTGATACAGGTCAGGAAACTGGATGTTAGGGTTTACAACTGTTATACCCATCCCCAACCAAACCCATTCATTGTAACTGCACCCCCCACCCTCCACACACAAACAATCATCAGGGTGATCTTTTGAGTTGTAGGCCTCACCCCAACGCCTACCATTACAACACCACTCCCACCTCACACACAAGTGTGTCGGGTGCCTTAAGTCAGGACCCACCCCACCCATGCCATCTGTAAGGAGCCTGACATGGTACAGTATAGGATAATGGGGTGAGTGTTAGGGTCCATGAACTTAAGGCACACCCCGACACTTGGTGTGTGGAGGGTGGGGGTGGTGTTGCTATAGTAGGGTTGGGTGGGGTGGAGCCCATAACCCTAAGGCACACCCTGACGCTTGTTTGTGTGCAGAGAGTGGGGTGTGTGGTTACAATGGTAGGGTTTGGTGGGGAAGGGGTATAACAGTTGTAAACCCTAACATCCAATTTCCTGACCTGTATCACTTTGGTTGAAGACCTGTGTTTAGAACCCTAACTTTGTTTTAAACAAAGTTTTTGTTAAATATATATATATATATATTCTTTGCAAAAACTTTGTTAATGCATCAGTTACAGTTGTTTCGACACTGACAAAAGTTTGAAAATTCCACGTTAGGGTTACCACCCCACCACCACCCCTCCACCCTTTGCACACCAACAAGCATAGGAGTGTGCATAGGGGTGGTCATGCCTAACTCTTACCCCATTCTCCTATACTGCAACACCATGGAATGGGGTGAGAGTTAGGCCAATGACCTCAATGCACACCTCGATGCCTGGTGGTATGTTGAGGGTGGGTGGTGGTGGTGGGTGGTAACCTTAACGTGGAATTCTCAAACTTTAGCCTTGTATCAGGGCCATCTCTCTGAGTGCCTGTTTTACCAATTATTATTATTTAGCCTAGCATGAAGATAAGCTGATGTCTTAGTATTTCTCCTTAATTTTGATCACTACAATTGAACATGTCCATAGTGCCTGTGATCCTATTCTTTCCTGGGAGTCCTGGTACAATGATTCTATTTATTATTTTCAGTTGCAGAGCAAGGACTCCTGCCACAGTAAGCTGTTCATTTTTTGTCCTGACTCTTATATTTTTACAGGACGTTTCTATTAGGGTGCAGACACATCTCCAAAGTTGGAGCATTCCTTTTTACCCCCATGATAACTAATGGGATCAAGTTTATTTTAGTTATTGTTGTCTGCACTGGGACAGCCTGTTAAAGGCACATAGTTGATTTTTAACACTGTTTATTAATCTCATTGCTTATTACACTGTTTGTTGGATGCTTAGTTAAGGCTAAATGTTTCAAACTTTTGACATTCAACTTAAAGGCTTAATTGGGTTAGCACTGTTTGAAGGTGGAACGGTGAGTGGGGGGGTGTCTCTACAGGGAGGGATGTGTTTCATCGCGACCAGGAAGATGGAGGAGGAACACTCTTTAGGATTGGGGATGACAGTGGGTTCTTTAGGTATATTCTTAGTGCAGGAAGGGGTTGGGGGGAAGTTTTGAGAGGGAGGGTTAACATTCTGATCTTTGTTGATTATTTTTGTTGGGATGAGGGTGGGAGGGGTATAATTATGCCTGACGTGCCAGTTGACTATGAGGGGATAGTTCTATTCCCCCAGAAATCTCCAATGATATTATGGGAATTGTGCACTGTATTCCCTTGCTGAAAGTACACTATGGGTAGCCAATATAAATTCTTTAGTTGCAACATTTGGGGCCCAGGACCGTCGTAAATGAATTATGATACTAAAACATCTCCACCAATTGAGGGCTCATGTGGTCTGCCTCCAAGAGACCCACCTTAAATGAGATGAAGCTTCACTTTCACGGAGGCTCTGGGTGGGACAGATTTTTGGAACTTGGCTTCCTCTAGGCGGGGGGCACTGCTATCCTTGTTGCCAAATCGACCCCATTTGTTTTGACGCAGGAATGGTGGGATCCATTGGGACATTATGTAGTACTTCAGGGCATGCTTGAGTCATTCCCCATAGCTATAGGTTCCATCTATGGCCCAAATGTAGAGACACTGCAGTTCTTCTTTGAACTGATGTCTCTTATACAAGTCCATTCCCTTAAACTTACCATAATTGGAGGGGACTGGAATGTAGCACTCCAATCTGAATTTGATCACTCAGATAGTAAGAGAGTAGGTTTATCCCCAGCCCAAAGAGCAGTCTGGGACCTTATGGCAAGCACTGGGACTCTGGACATTTGACGCTCCCTGAATCCCTCGGATTGACAATATACATATTTTTTTCCACTACATAAATCCTTTTCCCATATTGATTCTTTTTTACTCAGTAAGGTCTCTCTCCTGGGAGTCTTGGAGGCTGACATCTATCCCAGAGTTCTGTCCAATAACTCACCAGTCAGTGTAACCCTCCTTCTTGGACCAGGGCTTTAGCGGGACGCCCTTTGGTGCCTAAATACACAATTGCTAAAAAAAACCTCTTTGGTTGAACATGTTCAAAACGTTATTACTTCATTCCTTGAATCTAACATACACTCTGTGGCCAGTGTTGACCTTGTTTGGGCTGCACTTAAGTGTGCGCTTCGGGGAGATTTCATCTGCCTGGCAACTATTCATTCTAAGCAGAGTGATGCCCAGTTGAATTCCATATTAAGTGACATGGAACTCCTTGAGCATTCTTTACATTGTGCTTCCCCCGAGTCTGACTGAACCAAGTTATATCAGCTCCAATCTCAACATGCAGATCTAATGGCCCAAAGAGCTGAACTTTCCATTCATCACACTAAAATGAAGTACTTAGAGTCACGTGAGTGAGCAGGGAAGCTCCTGGCCATCAGGCTCTGACAAACCGAAGCCATCAGATTCATTCCTAGTTTATGTCTGTCCCCTGAGGAGGATACTGTTTCTGATCCAAAGAGTGTTGTTGCACTTTTTGGCACCTACTTTAAAGCCCTCTATGCAGCTGATGACTCAACTGCTCCCGGGGCTAACAGTATCTCTCACTATCTGAATTCAATCAAACTGCCCACCCTACCACCCCAACAGGCTGAGGGTCTTGGATCTTTAATTACTGTCTCAGAGGAAGAACAGGTCATTGCGCTTTTACCCTCTGACAAAACTCCAGGTCCAGATGGTCTTCCTACTAATTTACACAAACAGTGCTGTGCCCAAATAGCACCGTTTCTGGTAGAGGTCTACAATTTTTGGTTTGATAAGGGGATGAGTGACCAATCTTTCTCCAAAGCTCTTATAACCCTAATTCCCAAACCTGGTAAGAATCCCTTACTTCCCGGCAATTATCGTCCAATCTCCCTGCTCAATTTGGATCTTAAAATTTGTTGCTAAAATTCTGGCTGCGCGAATGGCCCCACTTCTGGGAGCTCTTATTGGGCGTGACCAGGTTGGTTTCATGTCTGGTCACTCTTCAGGAGACCACATGAGAAAACTTCTGCATCTAATCTTGGCGTCGAGGGATTCTGAGGTCCCAGCGGCCTTGGTTTCCCTCGACACCGAGAAAGCTTTTGATAGAGTCTCCTGAAACTTCCTATTCTCTTCCCTTGCTAGCTTTGGAATTTCTGAGGATTCTATTAAGTGGGTCCGGATAATGTACTCAGGCCCAACAGCCAGGGTGTGGCGAGAAAACCAGTCAGGGTTGTCCTCTTTCTGCTCTTTTGTTTAATCTTTATTTGGAGTTCCTTATCAGTAGACTAACAGTGCTACTAACCTGACTGGTATTCAAACTGAAGGTAAAAGGTACAATTTTTCAGCCTATGCGGATGACATATTATTACACGTTGAAAATCCCACTTCCACAATTCCTGCTCTACTTAATGAATTTAATTTATTTTCTACAGTCTCCTCTTACAAACTTAAGATCTCTAAATCCCAGATTTTCCCTCTTAACCATTGTTTTATGTGGGCTGAGCTCTTAGACTTTTGTTTGACTTGGATGCCACACTCCCCGACTTATTTAGGGATTAAAGTCACTAGAGATGTTTTTTCAGTGCTGAAGGAGAATCTCACCAAATTAATTTCTACTCTTAAATCAGACTTAGATAGGTGGAGCACTCTCCCAATGTCCATTTGGAGGTGCCTCAATGTCCTCAAAATGAATACCCTCCCACAGATCCTTTATACCATGGGCATGTTGGGCCTCCTTCTTCCCAAAGCCTGGTTTAGACAGTTATGGAGTATGTTCAATAAATTTATATGGAGAAGTAAATGTGTTAGAAGAGGCTATGTCAAGCTTACTGCACCTAAACTGAGGGGGTCCTTGCTCTCCCTTCCCTCTTCACCTATTATGGGGCCCAACACATCAGTAAGTTGACCAGATGGGTGGATGACCCGGCCATAGATCAGACTCATTCATATACTCCCACCTGGGTTGAAATTGAAAGGGCACTGGTGCACAGAACTCACTGTTCCCTTTCGGCTCCGGTATACCAGCTCCCTCATTGTCTCCTCATTGCCTTAAAGACTCCCCCATTGGCTGGTCTCTCTGGGCCTTAAATCAGGTACAGAAGCATTTATCCCTTAACTGGAGTACGTCACTGCATCAACCACTTTTTAACAATCCCCACTTTCTGACTGGAAATAGGGTAATCCCCCCTCTTTCCTTCACAACTTACAACATACTACTGTACATTGGAAGATATTTGTACTGAGGACTCTGTTATCCCAGTAGCCTCATTGCAGGAGAAATTCCAGTTATCCAAGGTTGACATTTTTAAATATTGACAGCTCAGGCAGGCTGCATTAGCCTTCCTGGGCCCCAGACCTGGTCCTTCCCACCTAGAGATGATTTGTCAGCCATGCTTTTAGTGGCGAAACACCCACATGCGGCCTCAGGTGTATATAAGTTTTTGCAAGAACTTGATCCCAAACTTCCCAAAGGGGTTTGCTATTACTAGAAGCAAATGTTTGCTTTTCCTGATGACCTGGTGTATTAGTGTAAACTCTGGAAAATGATTTATAGTTTTGTTAAACAAGATAGGTTGAGACTTATTCAATTCAATATCATGCACAATCTGTATTATACTCCTACTAGACTACATGCCATATAGAAGCTAGAGTCTCCTATCTGTCATAGATGTGGGGAAGAGATGAGATCTCTCCTTCACATGTTGTGAGAGTGTGCAAAAGCTCAAGCATTCTGGACTGCCATCCGAAACACCCTTGACCCAATTCTGGGGTTAGACTCATTGTTTAACCCCAAAACCTGTTTATTACTTATTTTCCCACAGGGCACACCCAAAATTCGAAAAGCCCATCTTACCTTAGTAGCAGCCACTGCTAAATTGATCATGCTTAGACATTGGAAGGATGAATCCCTCCCCTCAACTATGGAATGGTACCATGAGACCCTATTTGCTATCCAATTAGAGAAACATATAGCCAGCATCTGGCATAATTTGGATGGTTATAGAGCAGTATGGGAGTTTCTCTTGACCTTGTTATCCCTTTAATGGCCCTGAATATCTGCCCCAAATCAATGCATATCTCACTTAACCTGACATGCAGGCATGGGAGGGTGGGGGATTTGGGGGGGAGGGAGTATTATTTGGTTTGTTGTTGATCTTGTGTTTTGTGTTTGTTTGTTTGTTAGGTATGTCCACTTTTCTATATTTTATATAAGCTGTATTGCTAATAAAGTGTTACTACTTCTTGTATGCTGCCAAACTAATAAAACATATTGAATAATAATAATAAAAAGAAAATCAGGAGTGAAAATATGAAAAATTGGTGGCGTTACGAGCATGCGTAGAAACTGCACAACGCACGCTAGTAACGTGGTCATTTATAGGAATTTTTTTATCAGATTTTCATTATGGACTTTTTGGGAAATCTACTCATGAACAGTGGCACTGTGATTTTTTTAATCCACCCAGAAAGTTGTTTTTGCACAGCCACCGCACCATTGTGCACCATGGATGAGAAAACACATTTTAGGCAGGATGTGAAAAATGACAGCTATACAGTTCCTGATGAGGTATGACAACGTGGCAATGTAGAAAATCTGGAGTGAAAATATAAAAAATTGGCGAAGTTACAAGAGTGCGTAGAAACTGTGCAACCCACGCTTGTAACACAGAGTTGTTTTGAATTTTTTGCACCAAATTTGCAACATGGGCTTTTTGGGACCTCCCCTCATGAACACTGGTACTGTCATTTCATTAACTGGTCCCAAAAGGTGATTCTGCGCAGTGACCACAAAATCACTTTTCATGACTGAGTAACAAGATGACAGTGACACAGTTCATGAGGTGAAGTCCCAAAAACCCCATGTTGAAAATTTGGTGGGAAAAATCTGAAAAAATGGCTGAGATATCAACATAAGTTGAAACAGCTTACCTTTCATTCTTCAGTTTGCAGTTTGGCTTTGAGTAGTGCAGACGTGTCCCAGTCCTGAGAAGATCGCTGCTCCTGACCTCTGGAGGTAAGTATGGGTAAGGGGATGTGTGGGGAGGTGGGTATTCAGTGGGAGGGTGTGGATGCGGGAGATCATGAGATGATGAGAGGTCTTTTTTTTTGCAGGTTTTAAAAACAATTAAAGACATCGGGGGACTTTTTTTGTATTTACAGGTATTTTAAAAATGATATGTATTAGTACACAATGGGGTGGGCTCCCAGTGTGCCATAGTAGTGTGTGTGTGGGGGTACATACATGCTGACACAGGGATTGGGGACCCCATGTAAGCAATTATAAAGTACTTGTTTAGCGCGTGAGAGGTAGGGCATCATCTGCCACGGGGAGTTGGCATCCCGGGGTCAGAGCTGTACCCCCTCCCATACTGTGGGGGTGACTGTAGTGCTGACATAGGGATTGGGCACCCCATGTCAGGAAAATGTGATTATTTCACAATTTTGTTTTAATTTCGGCTCACAACCTAGGATCCTAGGTCATATCTCGTTTATACAAACTAGGATCCTAGGTCATATGATGCTAATACGAAGTAGGAATTAAATGATGAAACAAACACATTTATGGGGCATTCAGAATACACCAAAGGGGTTCCTAAAGCAAGCTACATACTGGGGATGGGGCTGTAGTGCTAACATGGGGATTGGGCACCCCATGTCAGCAAAATGCATTCATTTCATAATTTTTATGTAATTTCGGCTCACAACCTAGGATCCTAGGTAATTTGAAGTAGGAGGTAAATGATGAAATTAACAAATTTCCGGGACATGCAGAATGCACCAAAGGGGGTCCCAAAGCAAGCTATAGGTGAAGCAGTACTCCCCATACTGGGGTGGGGCGACTGTAGTGCTGACACGGGGATTAGGCACCCCAAGTCAGCAAAAAGTGTTAATGTCATCATTTTACCTAGTTTTGGCTCATGACCTAGAATCCTAGGTCGTATCTCATGCATACGAACTAGGATCCTAGGTGGTATTACGCAAATATGAAATAGGATTTAAATGATGAAATACCCAAATTTGAGGGGCATATTTCACCGGGGGAGCTGCAGAATGCACCAAAGGGGGTTCCAATAAACAAACTAGATATGTTGTTTCCTCACCACAATATCATTTTGGGACTTTTAAATTTTGAATTTTAGATGAACTGTAAACACGATGGCAGCCATATGAAGCAGGAATTTTCTCATACGATACAGGATTCCTATTTTGTATCAACCAGCTATCTTGAAGTGCCTACTAAGCATGTTCAGAAACAATGTTTTCATATTTTTAAATAGCAATAACTTAAAAACTATTTATTCTTTTTACACCAGACTAGCAAAAGGCACATCTGTGGGTTAGTCCCTTTCTACCCTGCAAATTTCATGCCAAACAACCAAACCCTCTGGGCTGTAGGCAAGTTCAAAGAAAAATCCTGGCAAAGTAAATACATAAAAACATGTTTTTTCACATTTTTGTAACTCGGAGACTGCATATCCAACCACAATGAAACTTGCCAGATCAAGAGATCCGTGCCACAGCAAGATGCATACTGAATTTTATGTAAATCCGTTCAACGCTTCCAAAGTTATTAATGTGCAAAGTGTTGAGTTTAGCATTGAAGTGCTCACTCAACCCTAACTATAGGGGCATGACCACACCCCTATGATAGATAGAGTGTTCCAGTTTTCAAAGGATAAGTTGCTGCTGCTTCCATTATTTTTTTTTTGTAACTCTTTTTTATCACCTCCTTGAGCCCCGTGAACTCTCCCTGATGATCTCTCAGACCTACTCCATCGTCTGTCTGCCTCCCAATATGGCATCTCTCTGCCCCCCCCCAGCCCAGTACATCCCCAGGTCTGAACCCTCTGGGGAAGTGCTGTCCTATCCACCCAGAGTGCTCTAGATTCAGTGCTGAGCTCCAGACCTGGGCAGGCATCATAGAGGGAATCCCGACTTTGGGAGTGTGGACAACTGGAGGGTAGGAGACACCCTTCGCCTATCATGGGAGGAGTTTTTTTTTTTTAGTTTGGTTCCACCCACTCCCACCCTTCCCTCTGAACCCGGATGTGCAATGATCTCCTGACGTTATCTGCTGTGGCTCAGCCCAACCCCTTTCTGAGCCCTATAGCTTGGCAGTGCCTCTGACTTCCACCAGAGGCTGCTGTGGTGCTAGGCTGCACCTGGATCCCTCCCTGAGAGAGGAGAGCTGTCCTCTGGATGCTCAATCCTTTCTCTCCCCCACCAACCCCCAACAGCCCAGGCTCGTTCCCAAACCCGGGTCACTGGCGTGGTGTGAGATGTGGCATCCAGTGCCTCAACCCTCAGCACCACCGGGCCAGCCTGCTGCTGCTTCTTTAATCCCTCGAAAGGCTGAAAGTCCCCTGCTGTTTGGCATGGAGCTGATGTGCTAGAGCTGGAGGAAGTGTTCAGAATGGAGGATGAAGAGCCAAACCTTTCCAGCCTATAACTAAACAGGCCTGTGCTCCTCCTCTCCAGCCCTAAGCCTACCACCCCCAGGGAATTCTCACGTACCTGCCTAAGCCCATCCCTGGTGAGCATCTTCCTAGCTGAGGCCACCTGCCTGCTCTGGTGCCAGTCAGGGCTGTGGCCACATGTCAAGTTCTGCCTGCAGCAATCCTTTGATGCCCCTTTATATCTCTAATTGTCTATGGCTCACCATAGCCCTACCTGGCTACTAAAATGCTACTTTCATAGCCTTTCATGTCAAGGTGTGCACAGAAAATGCCACAGACTTTGTCCTGGAACTCCTGATAATCAGGATAGTTACAGATGGGCTTCAGTCAACTGCAGACTTTGATTTATCCATGCAAGCTGCAAACTTTGATATGGGCAGACACACCTTCTTTTTTGCGCTAGCAGTAAGGAAAAATCTACCAACAATCTACACACCAAACTACGGTCCTCTTCCTTCCTGGAACCAGCTATTAAACTGACTTTTAAGTCACACCCCCCTGCACCCTACTTCATGAGTGCTGGCATGGCCAATCCTTCAAGGGTAGAGTATTTTTAAAGCTGCCGCCAATGGCATTGGGTAATTTATAAAACCAAAAGGCCTGATAATTCATTGTGTTCTTTGATCTGCATGGTCTTCTGTGTTCCTAACAATACCTTTCTTGTAATGCTTCATATTTAAGTATTATTATGCAGCTAGTACACATGTACACAAGGGCACCATTATAAAAGATCTCTGATCAATGGATGTTTCCCTGCATATTTCAATAAACATAGTTTACTACAGTACTGCTACGTGTTCCTATTACTACTGAGCTTATTTATTCTTCAGTCTAAACTGATGTCTTTCCCACTGCCTTCAAGACTGTTTCTTCTATACCCATCTCAAAACACTCTTGATGTAGACACCCCTACTAAATACTGACCAGCAGATCAATTTCCTTCCCTCTAAAAGCTTCCGGAGAATGCTGTGGCCAAACCATTTCCAACTACAGTACCTTTTAAATGTTGGCCTTCAGTCCAGTTTCTGTAGTGTTTACAGCACAGAAACCCCTTTTACAAGGGTTTCAAATTTGTTTTTGCCCTCTTCTCTCCATTCAGACCCCCATCTGCTCAGTCTTACCTCAGCCCCATCACCTTGGCATCCTGTAGTACTTACCTTGTCTCCTGTGTTCCTCCAGAGCTTCCTGCTCTGGCAGGAGCAGTGGGACACCACCATACCTCCGCTGCACATGGATCCAGTTTTGGGAGGAAGGGCCCAAGTAGCCAGGTGTGGGGCCTGCAGGTAGATTGTCTACATCAAGCCACTCAGGGTCATTCTCCTCATTTCTGCTGTTCTCCGGGATATTGATGTAAGGGTGCACCAAGCCCATGTGCATGCAAGCATGTGCAGTATGATGCCAGTTGGTGTCCTCCCACTCACAAGCCTCTCCAGCTGCACTGTCACTGTGATCACCCAGGTGGCAGTATCAAGGCTGAGCTGGCTGCCCTCCCTCCCCGGAGGAGGAGGAGCGTGTCCTCTGGGAGCTCAGTCCCCCCAGCCAGCTCTTGAGGACCCACACTCCTTTCCAAACACAGGTTACTGGCATTGAGGAGTAGTGCTACTGCTGCACCCGGATCTCAAGCTGTGAAAATGATATTCAGAATTGGATCTCTGTTAAATCTCTCTGCCTTATTACTGCCAAAGGCAGGCTTCTTATATGTGACACTAGAGCAAAATTCTCTTCTCTACCTATATCAGACCTGGGCCTCCAGTTTGGATCTCCTGTTATCCACCCCTATGGACCCATTTATGATCTCTGGTTCACTTTAAAAATGGCTCTACAACTGAATTCTCATGTTAGCAACCTTGTGAAGTCTGCATTTTTTTCTTCTTCACAATTTCAACAAAATCCATCTTTCCTTAATGCAGGAGTCTGCACTCATCCTTGTCTACTTTTCTGCTTTTCACACCTTGACTATTGCAATGCCATCTTAAGTGGCTTGCCAATTCTGATGTCTCCAACTAGTAAAAAAATACAGACACCAGGCTGTTAATGTGCTGAAAAATCCAGCTACATTTTCTCATTTCTGACTTTTCCCCACTGGCTGCCTCTCCAAAAAGCACAGATTTCAAAATCTTATTAATGTTTTTTTAATGCTGCCGTGGGACTACCATGTCTTCTTTTGGGGTGTGCGAAAAAAAATTTCTGCCGGCGGAATTTCAGCAAAAGTGCGAATTTCACTTCCGCTAAAGTTCAGAAATCATTTTCAGAACTTTTGCGGAAATCTGCCTGAAACTGTAGAATAAATATACAAACTGCATGTTAATTTATTTATCTGCAGTAAAAAAATCCACAGTGATCAGTTCTGAGGCTTTTTTTAACCACAGTATAAATCATTAATCCACCCCCCACTGATCAGGGGTCCCAGTAAATAGATAAATATCTCCAATCCCTTCCTCGGATTTTTCCTGGTTTCTAGTGGCCCCCCACCCACTGATCATGGCTCCCCAAAACATTTTATTTCCCTGATTTCTAGAGGACCCCCTCCCTACTCTGGATTCCTTAATCCACAAAAAAACAGCCTACTCATCCCCCTCTATTTCTAGTATTCCCTGGTGTCTAGTGGACCCCCACCCAGCCCACCCTGACAGTTCATCTGCCACCACCCCACTCCCCTAACCCTTCCCTGAGGCGGGCCACCAGTGCAGCCCTCCTCTCTCCTCCACTACCAGAGGCCCACTGAATTATCAGTGAATGACCGCATGGTTGTACAAGCAGTTCATTAAACTGTGGATAGAATAAATTCCACAGTTGATATGCACTTTTCCACAGTTCACAAAAAAAGTCTGTGGAACCCGGTGAAAATCCATGGAAAATCCCAGTTTTGCCAATGGCAAAAGTTCCAAAATTTTCATGAAATTTCTGACATTTCACAGAAGTTCCGTGACAGTGGAATTAGCTACTTTCGCCCATCCCTAGTCCTCTATGAGTGGGATATTCAATGCAAGTGAGATGCACCAGTGCAATAGCGGACATGCGTCAATGAGCAATACTCAAAGGGCCACAATGTGCAGCGCATAATGCAGTGTGCAATTGCACAACCCAAATGAATGCATGCACAAGTGCAGGGGGCATAGCCATGAATAAGTTGCATAGTGCGATATACAACAGCAAGCCGATGGTGCAAGCATGAAGCAACAGGGACATGCATGGAGCAAAGCTGATCCCATAAAAGGATGGAGCAAGCAGGTGATGGAGGCTTGCACCCATGGGAGTTGGGGTGAGAGACGGAGAGAGAGAGAGAGAGAGAGAGAGAGAGAGAGACAGAGACAGAGAGAGGTCCAGTGGCCAGGCAGGACAGCAGCAGGGGTGCAGAACAGGCACAGAGGCAGGAAGTGCAACAGGCAGTGGGACAGGGAGTGCAACCCTGACTGTGCCTGTGAGTGTGAGCTGACCAGAGCGTGTGTGTGTGGGACCCCAATACAGGAGTGTGCCCAGTGCAGGGGCCCAGGCAGCAGCATACAGCTGGGGTAGCCCCGGGGGGGCAGGACAGGCCAGACCATGGCCAGTGCAATATTCCAGATAGAGGTGGTAATGAGGGGTGTGAGGAGATGGGAGGCTGAGCGATGAGGCCATGGAAGGGCCCAGAGGCTGTATGCCCGGAACAGGTGGTGCCGTGCCTGCACCACCTTTGAAGAGTACAGTGACACGAGATTGTGGGCCAGTACCACCTGAACTGTGTGATTCTGTGGTAGCTCTGTGAGCTGTGCAGTGATGAGATGCAGGCACCCACAAGAAGGAACCACTACCTGTCAGTGGAGATGAAGGTCACGGCCATTATGTGCCTGCTCACCATGGGCGCCTTCCAGAGACCAACAGGGGACACCACAGGCATAACCTAGTCGGCCGCATCATGGCTCCTCACACAATTTCTTAACGCACTGCTGCCACATGCTGCAGAATACATCCACTTCCCCAGCACACAGGCGGAGCGTACAGCAAACATGCCGGAGTTCCACAGGGTTGCACATATGCCTGGCATGCTAGGGGCCATTGACTGCACCCACATAGGCATCCACACACCACTGGGGCCAGAGGGGGTGGGTTACATCAACAGGAAAGGAAAGGCTACGCCAGCATCAACTGCCAGGTGGTGTGCGATGCCAAGGGGTGCATAATCAATGTCTGTGCCTCACACCCTGGAGGAGCACACGATGCCTTCATCTGACACCAGTCTGCGCTGTGCGACAGGTTTGAGAGTGGGGACATCCCCACCGGCCACCTAGTAGGTGAGTATGCAGCTGGAATGGGCATCCCTGCACAGCAGGGCAGGGTCTGGGGGGGAAATGCATAGGGGGTCATAGGGGGTCTGTCTATGTAGCCTGGGCGGCAGCCATACAGACCACAGTGCTAACCCATCATGTCCCCACACAGGTGACAGCGGATACCCACTCCGGCCCTGGCTGCTCACCCCATACTAGCGCCAATCGACCCCAGCGCAGGAGAGATACAACGAGACACACACCAGCACACAGAACATCATCGAGTGTGTGTTTGAACTGCTGAAGGCATGGTTCTGTTGCCTGCACAGGTCTGGCGGTGCCCTACAGTACAGCCCTTCAAAGGCCTGTGGCCTATTCCTGGCCTGCTGTGTGCTACACAACATGGCCACTGACCGTGGGATAGCCATCGAGGTCGAAGAGGGGAACAGCAGTGGGGACGACATTTTGCAGGGTCACACGGTGGTGGGCAGCCACCCCGGACGACGGGAACCCCGGCTGCAGAGGATGGCCCAGCAGCACTAGGACACCATTGCAGAGGAGCACTATGGTGCATGCAGGTAGGTGAACATGACCACATGCAGGGACCAGGGCACAGTATTCAGGCATGCCAGGCTGGGCCCTACAACAGACATGGCTGGAGGGCAGTGTTGACGGAAAGGGACAGGACTCTGTGAAAGTACCCCGTATGGCATGGTGGACCCCACACACATGGTCCCACACACCTCCACACACACAAGCACAGTCACATGGGCACCCACACATTCACACCCCGAAGCTGCCAATGGGCGTGTATCAGATGCTGAACACCAGTGCACAGTGGCAGCCGGTGATGTGATGGCATCATCATGAGCAAGCCACGGTGGCCAGCGGCCGGGTGGGTGTGTACAGGGTAGGCATGTTGCGTGGGCTATAGACTGCATGGTCCTGGTACGCACACACACACACCACACCACTGTGCATACAGGGCTGCAGCAGGCAGTAGACTGGGGGGAGGTGGATCATGACTGCCACGCAGTTGCATGGCTGCCACAGACCGTGGATGACCCCACCGAGGCCGCCCAGCAGATTCATTCTGTGCGATGGCCACAGGGGGTGTCATAGATGGTCCCCCAGGTGTGATATTGCAGGAATGCGACCGGTCCCTTGCAGGCGCCTGCAGGTCCCTGAACAGGTCCACTCCAGGTGTGTCCAGAATGCCTACAGTGGATCCCAGTGATGACAATGCTGGGGTCACACGACGCCGGGACCGAGGGGTGGAGAATGCACTCCATGGTGACTGCTGCAGATGGCCCTGCACCAGGGTGGCCAGTGGTGCTAGGCCGGCTGTGACTGCAGTGGTGAGCCGATCCAGGACTGCGGTTATGTCCTCCCGCATGTGTGTGGCCTCAGCCAGGAGCTGCTCAAAGTCCCGGTCATGCTGCCCTGCAGACTGGCACAGCTCTGTGCAGAGTGCATTCACCCCTGCCACAACCAGCACCTGTTGCTCCACGGATGCCCAGAGTAGACGGGTGTACTCGGTCAGATGGTCAGCACCCTGGGGGGGCTTGGGAATTGTGCCGACCTGCGGGAGTTGCGCGGCCCCATGGTACGGCCCCCCATGCAGGTGGGGGCTGCACAGCGGGGCCCCCTTAGGCCTGTACTGTCTGCAGTGCAATGGCAGCGGCCACTGCACCCGGACCTCCCTTGACACCATCCTGCTGCCGCTGCTGCCCCTCTGGCCACTGTGCGCATGATTACACCAGGGCGGCTGCACCACCACCGCCACACAATATGGTCTGCATCACAGGTACATCGACTACCACCTCACCAGGTGGTGTGGCCGGAGGGTCAACAAGCGCCACCTGGGCACCAACTGCACTGCTGTGTCTGATGCATGGTAGGGGTGCCTCCCCCCGGCTGGCATCACCACTGTCCAGGATAGTGGACATGTCATCATCGACCCAGACCCTGCCCCGATCAGTGTCTCAACATACTGGACACCATGGCTGAAACACTGCCTGAGCCTCATCTGTGCCCATGCCACAGGCATCCGGTCGGACAGAGGGGAAGGCCCAGCAGCGGTCCAGACCCTGGACTCCAGTGGAGGTGGATGGGTGCTCCACCAGGTCCACATCAGCCCCCAAGGTGGGCACCGCCACCCCTGCAGCTGCATACAGGTGCTTAGGATCTTTAAGGGAACACATACATGTTAGTGCCGCCACCACACACCCCTGCCCTCTTGCACCCCTCACCCCCATCTCAATGTGCCACTGTACCTACCATGCAGTGATGGGTTCCCCCCATCTGGAATCCACCACTGGGTACACCCTCCACTGCACTGTGCTGCATGGACGCTGCCACCAGCTCCTCCTGCAGTGTCAGCTGTGTCACCTCAGGCTGTCCACCACCCGTGGTGGCCCATGCAGCATGGATGACAGCCACCTTCTCCTTTATCTGCTGCCGGTCCTTGCCCACCTTTTTCTTGCACTCCTGTGCTGACCTCTGATGACTGCCCTGCAGGTTCACGGCCATGGTGACTCCCTCCTATGCCTCCGCCCTGGCTTACGGGGTGCCTGTGGAGCCACTCAGAAGGGGCTCCTGGTCCAGGTAAGCATCATACAGGGCATCGCAATCAGCCCTTGTGAAATTGGGCCTGCGCCTCTGTGCAGGCCCCTGCTCCTCAATCTCCTTTTGCACCGACATGCTCACTCCTGTGGGTGGGGACATGTGGTTAGTGCTGGCTGCTACACATGAGGTGCCCCACTGTTCTGGTGCCTGTGCAGTCCCATGGTGCCTTTATAGCGCATCACATGCAAATGAGGGAATGCACAACTGTAATGAGATGTAAATGCCTCTGATGTGCTGCAGATATGCTGATCAGCTCATCTGCATATGCCTGCTGAATAGCGTGGAATTGCACATGGTGCAGTGGAGATGCACATGCACAAGCCATGACACAACTGTATGATGTGCACATTCTGCGTGGTATAGCGCATGTGCACATTGACATCGCCTACAATTGGTAGTGCTTCCAACGCACAGTGCGCTACAGGCAGCATGGCGCTCTGACGCTATTGGGCATGTGGGGCACATGCGCTGTACACCCAATGGCACCTGTGCGCTATTGGCACACTGGACCCTAAAGCACACTATGCTATCCATGCCCTGTTGTGCTGTCGCACATGGTGCACGTGCAGACCTTTGACCCCTGCATGTGTCCCTTGACCCCTTGGTGCCTGTGGCATGTGCCAGCGATGCCCCAGCTGTATTGCGCATTGGTGAGGCATGCACGATTGGGGATGGCAGCGCATCGCCAGGCATGTCGTGCATCCATCGCATGTGCATCTCGTGCACTCACCAGTGCCATTTTGGCTCAGCGGTATAGTTTTCTGGCACACCTCATAGGAGCACACTGAGAGTGCCCACTTGGAGCCAGGTTGAGCTAGTCAACCTGGTGGCACTGGTGGAACCACATGTTGGTTCTCTACATGGGCAGGTGCCCCTGGATCAGCCCTCACAGAGGTGTGACAGGGGGTGGCCCAGGAGCTGGAGGAGGCCACAGGGTCACGGCATAGTGGGGAACAGTGCTGCCACATGTATGGGGACCTGTGGAGGAGGGATCCAGACCATCTGAAGACATTGCAGGCACGTGTCCGGAGAGGCGCAGTGCCATGGCCAGGTGAGCACACATATCCACGACCGTGCCATGTTGCTGTTCTGTGGGGGTACCAATGGGTGCCACACCGTGCTGTCAGGGGTGAGGGGGCTGTAGCTGGGAATGCTGCCAGCCATGGCAGTGCACCATAGGTGTGCTGTGCCACGGCACCGCCACTGCACAGGGACATGGAGTATGCTGTGCTGGAGGGGGGTGGGGCACGTGGGTTGCTGCCAGGTGCTGATGTCTGCCTCTCACTGTCTCCCTACTATGCCCTGAAGATCGGCGCAGAGCCCGGATGGTGGGTGCCACTGCCAGACAGCAGCAGGACAGCGGTGGCACATGGCAGAGGGATGCTGGCCAGGTTGGAGGTGTAGGTGGACAGGCACCAGTCAGACTGCAGCTTGCAGGTAGGCACTTTGTCGGTGTACATTGTTGTGTGGGGTAGGGGTGGGCCACAGCTCCCCATGCACATAGCCATTACAGCCATGCATTGCCAGCATGGTCCATTGCACCATGCTGCACCTTTTGCATGTGTGTGTGTGGCCACTGTGGGTGGACTGTGGGTGCATCCAGATCCAAGCCAGACCACTGCCATCCCCACGCAATGGCCATTTGCATGACAGCCATGGCTGTGGTGTGCTTGTCATGGTTGGTGGTGGTGTGCAGTGCTGAGCATGGCTGTGGATGGTCAGGATGGCAGCTTTTTTGGGCACGCACACTGCGGATAGCTGTGTGCCACCTACAGGGCACATATCACCACTGTCCGCTGTGCATGGTGGATGGGCTACAGTTGTATGGGCGTGCACTCATCCTTGTCCCCTCTTTTGACCTAGGTGTCCATGAGGTGAATGTCCACACCAGGCTGCTACAGAGAATACTGAGGGTCACCATGGCCACCCTTGCAGGCCCAGTTCCAGCCTCAGAGGCGAAGATGGACGAGGTGCCAGTAGGTGTGAACATCTTGAGGGGCCCATTGGCCTGCTTCACCCTCCCTTCCCCTGACCCCTCTCCCTATCCTCCATTGTACCCTGCCTAGCCATGACCCCTGTCCCCAACCCCCCCTTCCCCAGCCTACCTTCCTGATTGTGGCCTCCTGTTCCCTGCCCCTCTCCCTGTTCCCCTGTATATTGTTTGCTGTTGTTGTTTGTTTCTTTTAATACACTTATATTTTGGTAGCCATCCATGTCTGTGTCTGTTTTGCAGCTGGTGTATGGTGCCATGCTGCAGTGGTGTACATGGTGGCTGTGTGGTATGTCTGGGGTTGACTGTGGCTTGTGTCGGGTGGTCTGTGTCCAGTGGCCTCTGTGTGTGCCCTGGGGCATACATGTGTTCCCTGTTGGGCTGTGTGGCCTGTATGTTGTGTGCTGTCATAAGGTGTGTTGTCAGCTATGGTCCTGGTGGCATGTCCCATGCCGTCCTGTGGGTGTTGCCAGTGGCTGCCTGCCAGTGGCCATTGGTGTCATGCCACCTCCTTGCACTGCTGTAGTTTGTGTGGTCAAGGCCTAGGGCTGTGCACCTGTCTTGTCTCCCTCCAGTCATCCCCTGCACCCTGGTGGCAGTGTGACCTGCTCTTGTGGCCTGCTCCACACTGTGCCGGGTGCCCTGTGCTATGGCCCATGCACCTCTGTCCCTTGCCCGGCCCATGTTGTGCTCTTGTGCTTCCTGCCTTGCTCCATTGCACAGCCCAGGTTGCACAATGGTGCCTACTGACTTGATCCCTGGTGCAGCCCTTGTTGCGTGATGGCGCATCCCTGTGATATTCAGCCATCTTGCGCTGTCACTTGCCATTGTGCTCAGCCTTTGAATATCATGTTGGATGCTCACTGGTGCAGTGTATATGTGCTGCGCAGCTGTTGCGCCTGCCTCTGGCACATTTCTGAATATCCCACCCTTTGAGTGCATTGCTACTTGAATAAACATCTGCTCACTGACTACACTTCTCCTCTAAAATCATCTAGGCTAGTCACTTACAGAGCCTTCTTGGTGCATAGTACCTGACTTTGGAATCAGCTCCCACTCACCAGTTAGGCTTGCATCGACACTAAGTCATTTAATAGCATGCTAATGACTTTTCTATTGTCTGGCATTCTTTTTTTTTTTTTTTTTTTTATTTCAGATAATCAGTTTACAACCTTTGAGCCAGAGACTCGTTTACAAAGGTACCTCATCGCAGGGAGGGTGGACAAACAATCATGTGAAGTTTAGACAATGGTAACAATACAAGTGAGATACAGATGTAAATAAGCAAACACAAGTTGTTTTAACTATACAAGGCATAATCATACTCTGCAATAGAGACCAGTGCTTAGTATTCTGTGAGATCCCAGGGTACTCTGGGAGGTACTATTTGGGACAGAATACAGCTCCGATTATTGGCAGTTACAGCTCCAATTATCAACAAGGTATTTTTGAAGGGCTATTTTGAACTGGTCAATTCTGGGGATGTCTGTGATGTGCACAGGGAGAGAGTTATACCAGGCAGGTGCTCTATGGTGAAAGGATCTTTGGCAGAGTGAAGTCCTAGCTCTAGGTACTAGGAAGATGGCTTTAGTGGAATTACGGGTGAGTGCCGGCCGGGTGGTCTGTTGCAGGAATGTAGTGACCCCTGGAGGGCATAGTCCCAATAGGGTCTTTTTTGCCAGCAGGCAGGTGTGGTATTTCAGCCGTTCCTCAAAGGTGAGTATGTTTGGGGCAGAATATAGTAGACATGTGTGGGTTCTGCTATGTGCACCGGTCAGGAGCCTGCAGGCTTTGTTAATTGAGGTCTGGACTTTAGTAAGGGCGGTAGGGTCTGCAGCTGCATAGGTCGGGAGTCCATAGTCTGCCAGAGACAACACGGATGAGGTGATGGCAAGTTTTAAGGCAAATTCAGGGAGGCAGTCTTTGTGACGATAGAGGAAACCAATCCTGGAGTTCATGGCCAATGACAGAGCTTTTAAATGTGTATAGAAGGTAAAGCCTGAGTCAAAAGTGATGCCCAGGTACTTGTAGGTTGCTACCTGTTCAAGGGGGTGGAGTGTGCTGGGGGTGATGAGAAGGGGAGAATCACTAGAGTTGTTTTGTCGGTGTGCAAAAAGCATCGATTCGGTTTTTTTCAGGTTTAGGACTAGCCGATGGCTGATGAACCATTTTTCTGCTTGGCTGAAGGTGCGTTGCAGGGTGCTTTGGAGCAAGAGTGGGTCCGAATGTGATGCGATGATAACAGCGTCATCAGCGTATAGAAGTATTTTATCATTGCAGGAGCTAGGGAGGGTGTTTAGGAAGAGACTGAAAAGGGTAAGCCCAAGGATGGAGCCTTGAGGGACCCTAGAGTGTACTGGTAGGTTTGTAGACAAGGTCCCACTCAGTTTGACCCTTTGGGATCTATTCTGTAGGTAGCTTGAGAACCAGTTCAGGGGGCCAGGTGAGAATCCAAGTTGGCTAAGGGAGTTTAGCAGTAGAGGGTGACACACAGTGTCAAAGGCCTTAGATAGGTCGATGAATACTGCACCCACAGTTTTCCCAGCATCAAACGCAGTGTGGATTTGGTGGGAGAATTCCAAAAGGGCTGTGGAGGTGCTGTGACCCGGGCAGAAACCATGTTGCTCAGGTCATAGTATGTCATATTTAGTCCATGAGCTGCATGGATACTATTTTCTCCAGGGCTTTTGGGGGAGGATGGAGATGGGCCTGTAGTTATTTGGTAGTGTTGGGTCTCCGGACTTACGGATAGGGGTGACTTCAGCCTGTTTACTTGCATCTGGGAATTGACCAAGGCATAGGGATCGGTTGAGGACATACGTGAGGGGGATTAGCATGACATCCAATGTGAGGAGGAGTATCCTGGAGTCAAGTGGGTCACAGCTCGGGTTGTGGGAGGTGAGGGCTTTTAAGAGGAAAGGTTTGGCATCACAGGGTGAGATTGTCCTGAAGTGGAATAGGGGCCGGGAGGTAGTGGTGTGGATGGATGGGAGGATGGGGTCAAATAATTGGGCAGAAAGAACCGCACTTAGGTCAGAGAAAGTTTTGTTTAGGCAGTCTGCAATGCATGTTTGGTCCGTAGTAACTGCCCCATTGATAACTATCTGAGGGGGGGAGCGGGTATTCCCATTCAGTTCTTTTATATTATCCCAGAAGGCTCTGGCTGAGCCCCAGGAAGATGTTAGAGCTGCCTGATAGTGTCTGGCTTTTGCATGTTTAATTGCCCAGGTGCATTGGTTATGGGCTGTTCAATAGGCTTGCCTGTCCACCGTACTGCCGGACTCAACTGCAGTGCACCATAGATTGTCCCTCTGTGTTAGTTGCTGGATCAGTGCAGGGGAAATCCATGCAGCAGCCCGTCTCTTTGGGCGAGATTTGGTGATGGGAGCAAATAGGTCACAGGCCTTGCTGAAGGCAGTGGTGAGGTAGGTTAAGGCAGTATCTATGTCTGGTGCAAGGGTGACTGGGGACCAGTCGAGCTGGGTAAGGTGCCGCTTGAGATTTTCAAGGCCCCTGGGGTGGAAACGACAATGGGGGGGTGCTAGTATACTCAGGGCTGAGTGTGGGGGAGGACCAGAAACATAGAACAGGAGAGTGGTCACTGAGTGAGTCTGCTAGGATGTTAACCGATTTAAATTTGTGTGGTCAATTAGAGAGTACTACGTCTAGGAGGGAGCTGGTCCCCCTAGCTTGGTTGAGTATAGTGGGCTGGGTGACCAATTGAGATAGGTCAAGGACCACGAGGTCGTCCTTTATGTTTTCTGATGTGGGGCTGTGCCAATTAGTGTTAAGGTCTCCCAGAATAAGCTGTTCAGCCTTGTGTGGCAAGGTGGAGAAATAGTCTATGAGGGAGTGGATAGCTACGCTTTGCGCTCATGGGAGTATGTAGGTGTTGGTAAGGTACAGAGGGCCACGACTGGGGTGTGGAGTGATTTTCAGGGTAATAGCTTATGCCTCATGGCCAAGCTCAGGGGTTGGTAATGCATGGCCTAGGATGGAGTCGCACAGGTAGATTGCACACCCACCTCCACGCTTACCCACCCGATCAGCCCTGAACAGAGTAAAACCTGGGAGGGAGACAGCTGAGTTTGGAGTAGACTGGGAGAGCCAGGTTTTCACTATCGTAAGGATGTCCGGTGTGTGCTGTGCAACCCAGCATTGGAGTGCTGCAGTTTTCTTAGGGAGACTGCATATATTCATAAATGCAATGAGGAGACCGTTGCCAGGGTTGGGCGGTGGCATTGCAGTAATGCCTGGCCCAGGGTTTGGGTGCACATTTCCTGAAAGCAGGAGGAGTAGGGTAATAAGACTTATTGAGGGGCTGTGGTTGCTGTGGAGGAGATGTTTTCGGAGAAGCCAAGATCTCAGGTGGGTGGTGCATGGGATGGGGAGCGAGATGAGGGCAGGTGTAGCTAGTGCGGAGAGGGACCATCGGTTACAGTATTCAGGGGACTGGGGGTTGGGTACTGGCAGTGGGTGGGTGGGGGCAAAGTGGTGGTCCAGTGTGCGAGGTGGGTTAGTGAAGATGGGCATTAAGGTAGATGGGCTGTGATAATAGAGGTAATCCATCTGAAAGGGCTGGGATTCAGGCAGGGGCACATGTATGGGGGATTTATAGGGATCCATAGCAGTGGGTGGGTGGAGTAGCAATAGGAGTGATGAAATTCTCCAGAGTATTGTAAGGGACATGCTTGTGTGTGGTTTTGTAGCAGTGAACATAGAATTAGAAAGCAGGCTCCCTCTAGTGTTAAGGAGATATAACCTGCAAATGGAGAAGTTGGCTGATTGGTTCTGGCACCTCATGTGACTATTAATATAAAACAGAGTGCCGACCAAGGGTGGTGGTGGGGGTGGTGGGGAGCGCAAGCGCCGGTGGGGCCAAACAATGCTGGAAGTCAAGGAATGCTCTCTACAGGCAGCCAGGCGCTGCTCCTTAACAAAATCTGTGAGGCGTACCTATGCAGTCCAGGGGGGTGGGGGGCAAATCCTTCGGTGGAGGTCCTGGGGAGGGCAGGCTCTCCAGCCCTCACGACCCTCAGTGGTCTCGGGCAACGGATGCAGGAACCTCTGGAAGTGAGGAGAGAGGGTTTTTTAAGCAGATGCTAGAGGCGTGGTCTGGTGAGTAAATTTACACAGCACAGGAGTCTAATATCTTATACAGTGCTGGAAATGAATGGCTGTAATGGGTGATCGAGCTTAAGATTATGTGGGGACTCAGCAAACAGCCTCTTGCAGATGTTTTGCTCAGGGCGTCCTGCTAGAGGGCTGGTGTGAGAGAGGGGAAAACATGGCTATAGTGGGATTTTTTTCTTGCACTGTGTGGCGCGGGTCCCAGCACTCAGCCCAGTACAGGCTGCAGATGTTCCTTGTGCAGAGAAAACACTGCCTGAGGATGAGAGGCTGCACTGCTACCACAGAATTAAATTAAAGGTATCGAGGGGCTCAGGTTCGACTCCCGTTTTTGCTATGGGCAGTTTGACTTAAGATCACTTGAACCAGCACTAGAATAAAATGCTGACTTGCCTACTAGACAACGCGTGAACACTCTGGCTGCAATAATAAAACTAAAACAGTGGTACTATATTGCAGGCAACAATTAAGGTAACTTCTAGAAAATGCAGTTAAACACTGATCCTGGCACAGAAAATTACAGTTTAAAAACTATCTGTATTGATGCGCCGACAATTAAGGTGCGAGGGTGAAATTCAAATCTTAACAGCAAATGTCTTTGTCTGGTCCTGTTTGGCGCCAAAGCGCTCCGTTTAAACAATGCTGGAAGTCAAGGAACGCTCTCTACAGGCAGCCAGGTGCTGCTTCTTAACAAAATCTGCGAGGCGAACCTATGCAGTCCAGGGGGGTGGGGGGCGAATCCTTCGGTGGAGGTCCCGGGGAGGGCAGGCTCTCCAGCCCTCACGACCCTCAGTGGTCTCGGGCAATGGACGAGGAACCCCTATGCAGTCCAGGGGGTGGGGGTGAATCCTTCAGTGGAGGTCCTGGGAGGGCAGGCTCTCCAGCCCTCATGACCCTCAGTGGTCTCGGGCAATGGATGCAGGAACCCCTATGCAGTCCAGGGGGGTGGGGGGGTGAATCCTTCAGTGGAGGTCCTGGGGAGGGCAGGCTCTCCAGCCCTCACAACCCTCAGTGGTCTCGGGCAACAGACGCAGGAACCCCTATGCAGTCCAGGGGGGTGAGGGGGTGAATCCTTCAGTGGAGGTCCTGGGGAGGGCAGGCTGTCCAGCCCTCATGACCCTCAGTGGTCTTATCTCTGTTATGAACACTTTTTTTATTGCCTTTAAAAGGGAACAGTCAGCACCAAGGGTCCCACACCCAAGTATGGGGCTGGTTCCAATTTGCACTTTGCATGTAAAACATTTTTGTTATTTACTGTTTACTGTAGCATTTATTTGTTTCACTTTTGTTGACCAGGAAAGGAGAGGTAAACAATTCTGCCAATTCTTAGCCTCAACCTGGGGGGGATACAGATGCAAATTGTCATACTGAATCAACTTGAGCTGTTGGTGGTATTTTTAGTGAATGGGGGAAAATTTGACAAGGACACAGGGAAAATTCCCTACTCTATTAAAGATGACACCTCATGAATACAGAACCTCCCTTGTGCTGCACTATAATCAGGATTTAGTTCAAGTTCCTGGAGTGGGGTTAGAACCCACACCCTTCATATCTTCTAGCCTCAAAGCTGAGTGTGCAACTTGCTGAGCCATTGACACTGAGTATACCAGAGTGTATCAAGTTAATGTTGCCTACTTCCAGGCTTACATTTTCTTTAACTACAAATGCCCGAATCCGCTGCAGCTGACATCAGAGCAGGACAGTAACAGTGGCAGATTAAATAGCCTGTAGTGTATGTTAGACAATTTATAAGCTCAGATAAGATGTTTGCCTGTCCAACCATTCTCCCAGGGCTACGTGCAGGCTTCTGTGACTATATATAGTTCCAAGAAGACAGTGGGGCCAGCAAACAAAAGAGCTGAGCTTACATAAATCTAACTGCAGGCTATGGAATCTCCAACTGCTGCAGCCTTGCTTTTATGTCAGCACTCAGCTACAGGGGATTCTTGGATTTGTAGTCAAAGAAAATGTTAGCCTGCAAGTGAGCAAAATTAATCTGATGCATTCTACCATATTGCAGTATGCTGTAAGTAAAACAAAATGTTTTTACACACAAAGTGCAAACTGGATCAGCCCTACACTTTGGTGTAGAACTCTTTAGGGTAACTGTTGTCCTTTATTTGCTTGCCCATGCCTTCTAAGGTGTTCTAGCTGCTGACATCTGTGCTCATCCCTTTGAGTTCTGCTATCACCTATTTGACACCAAACATCTACTAGGCACTTGGAATCAATGTGCAGCACTATCACCATCAGTGATGATTTAAACATAGCTAATTGTATCCCCGTTGCAATATGTTTATGCTCAAATATTTGTCTCTTGTTTTGCTTATGTGCACCATGTCCGGTGTCTTGAAATCGCAGTATATAAAACACTTTTCAGTGCTGCCCAATGTCAGGTTCCATTACGACTAAAAGATATTCTGATGCTAGTAACCAGAGACACACTATCCTCAGTTACAACTGTTTGTAATGCTTGGTGTTACTGTTTTGAAATGGTGACTATAGTAGTCAGTTGGCAAACTGCAAGAAGATAAAGTGCAAAGTGATGGTCTTCACTATTATTGATGTTTACAATGCACAGCAAGGGTTGCTAAACAAAAAAAACACACACACCACAGCGCTAGTGTTAACAGAACAGTCCCAAAGCAAAGAAACACTGCCCCACCACCTGTTGAATCCCAAAGAAGAGGCTCACAAGGATATTTCCTTAAGTGAACAAAGTATAAGAATGCTAACAGCAGAGAAGTGCTGTCAGAAGTGGCTAGCCCAACATTTTACACCTGTGCATGGCATTGTTTTGAGTAGGCATGAAATGTCAGATGTAGCCATATGACTGTATCCTTTGGTTTTTGGTAGATGGTGAGTGCAGAACTCTTGTTGGTTCTTCACTCAAAGGATTGATTGACATGGCTAGATATAAGAGAGCCTGATGTTGGGTTCCACTGTTTGAATACATTTGTTATGGTTATTATCATGATTATTACTGTTAAGGAGTATGTTACCAGTTCCATGGACAGTGTTGTGAACACTGCTACACCAGCACCTCCTAGAAGTACAAAGGGCCCAATTGTGAAAGTCAGTATGGGTGCATGCCAGTGGAATGGTATGCAGTAGACCCCCTTTGGGTGTGGGTAGTCTTGTGTTAGGAAAATTGTTTTGCACAATAGAGCACAAAACTGTGAACCTGGAAACCCTGGTTTAAATCACATAACTACCACTTAGTTACTATGTGACTCTAAGTTATATAACTTCCTTGTGCTTATCTGTCTCTTTCACTATCTCTCTCATCTCTGTGCTCTTTTTTTATTCTTTGGTAACTAGGCAAGGTAGACTAGGCACAACACCTGTTTTCAGGGGCTACCCAGATTCTTTGAATCAACCAGTGCACTAAAATAGCAAAGACATTCTCTCCCCCCTTTTCATTATTTGTATAGTGCTTTGCATTCAGTCTGTATGAAATACACTATTTCAAATCTATTCCTTTTCTTCCCTTTCTCATGTTATGTCATCATAATGGCTACAGAATCCCTGCTTCAGACCTCTCGCCAAACAGGTACTAAATGTAAGCATCCACACTGACTGCACAGTGGTTGTTCCTGTTAGAAAAGGAGCAAGAGCAACTGTATGTCAGTGAGAGGTAGGTGAAGTTTGTGCGTCTAAAAGAAGGAGCCCAGGAAGATTGGGGAGGGGTCAGATGTGAGTATAACAAGGGGAATATGAAGCAATAAGACATGATGTGGTGTGGACTGAACAGATCTGACTACGTGCCCAGTGGCATAGTAAGGCATTTGGTTGCATGATGAGTGCCTTCAACCCCTGGAAGTGTGGTCAGATCTGTTCAATGCACTTCCCTGGTGTGTCTTATTGCACTGATAAAATTAGCTTTTTTTTTTTTAATATGTTTCTTGAAGTAAATAAATGTGATTACATGAATAGCTAGAATTTGCTGAATTCACTGTAAAATAGTCTTTCTGCCTACTGGAAAATCCAGACCTGTTTTTTGCTGTGAGAACATTTGTCCTCTTGTGGTATCCATATATGTATTTTGCTAGAGTGTGACTGAGTGCCCCCCCCACACACACACACACATATACACAGGCTATGTAGTAGTATTGTGGAAACAGGCAAAAATGGCTGGCACACATTTTATTTGTTCTTTTAAGTTTCACCACAGTTTGAATTGTCTACAACTGCCCCCAATAAGTGCAGAAAAAGAGAGTCATATGCTTGTGGGAGACAGAGGATGAAGGATGGATTTAGGCATTTGAAGATAGAGGGTGAACCTAAAAGATGTTTCATGTATGAAGTGAGCACAACAAAAAACATTTTTTGGTGGGTTTTTTTGTTGTTGTTGTTCTGTGGGGATAATGGTGTAAACAGACAGCGAGCCTAATCTTGCGGAAGCGACTGAGGGAGTGGTGGGTAACAGTGACATGGGAGAATGGGGGACATGGAAGAGCAACGAACACAGTTATGCTAAATAAAACAGGCTATAATATTAGAAAATAAAGAAAAAGAGTACCAGGACTTTTTTTGCACTTTACATGTTTTTAATTGTGTTGAGCTTGGCTACTCACTTTTCTCTTTTTCCTTGCATGGGGAAAATGGTGGCATTTCAAAAGGTGACTATTTTGATGGCACAGTGATTTTTCTGGGCTTGATTTTAAAAGCCTGAACTTTGGCACAAGGTGCCTGTGCCAAAAGGATTTGATACAAGTGTCAACTCACAGCAACATTTACAGCAGTCCTGATTTTTTGAATGCAGGCTGTGTTGAAATTGGGATGATTTGCACCAAATCCACCCTGCACCACCCTTACAGCAGAAGTGCCAGAGTGTCAGGTCACAAGAGGGCTTGTGCCATGGCTGGACTGCACCATCCTCTTATTTGGTATTTTAGAAGCTCTGTCATGGTAGCAAGAGTGGCTGAGTTCAGACCAGGCATGATCTAATCTAAGGGTCCTGCATCACTGCCTCCGAGGGAGGTGAGTTGGGGAGGCTACAAGGTCACAACAAGGGACAGTGGTACTAGAGGTACCACAGTCCCCAACAGTGTAGTCAGGCATCAGAAAGCCTCCATGTGGTGGGCTGTGTACCAGAAGAATGCCGCGATGCCGGGGGAATATTCGTGGCTCATTATCATACAGCCAATGCCACCCACTACAAGTAAGAGCACTGTGGCACATCTGGGGCAGCTGCCAGGGCTGTTGCCACCTGGGGTCTGGGACACAGTAAGTCCATGCCAAACCTCATATACCCAGGCTGGTTGGTTCTGTCGCTATAGGCATGGCACCTCAGCCAGGTGCCATCTCTGAATCATTCCACTGCTGCTTTTCCCTGTCACCTCCATGGCACCCCCACTGATCCCTCTTCCATGGCCTGACCATGAAGGCATATTCTCCCACCCACACTGTCATGGCTCCACAATGGTTGCACTGGGCTGAGGGGGCTTGACAGAACCCTCCATCAAACCCCTCTAGTGTGACAAAGGTTTTATACAACTCTGCAGCTGTGGCAACTCTCGGGACTCTGGTGTAGGGACCCCCATATTTCTAGAATAGGGTGCAGTGTCCCCGATGCATGTGGAGTTTCCTACAGCCATGAATCAGTGCAACTTGTGCTGATCTAGCCAACTTTAGAAAATTGAGCCCTCTGTTTTTTGATACTTTGGTCCTTCATTATAGTAATTGCTTTTACCTGTGCATTGATTTAATGCACAGGTAGCAACTAATCAAAGTGCAGGAATTTCCCTGCCCATTTTAGAAGATAAAATGATACAACTTATGTAGTCATGCTATATAATTTTAATAATTTGGCATGCTGTCACATTGTCTATTAACTATGTAGTACTCTTACAAATCTTGGCTGGGCAGATCTTAGATGATGTTTGGCCTCGTGAAATATGATGTTTGATTGCTAAAATATAATGTGTTTTTAAAGGGTAAACATTTAGCACAAGGTGTCAAACATTAGGGTGTTCAAGTTATAGACAATGCATATGGCTGTTGCATGTAACTGTGTAACAATGATGTACCCTCAAATGGGATATTTTGAACAAACAGGTTTTAAAATTAATAGTATTTAGAAATGTTGCAACGTTTTCCTTTACGGTTGTAGATGTGACAAGGTCACAAACTTCACCATTTGCCAAGACCTTATGAGGATCATGTGGCCAACATTACCACAGTTGGGGAAAAGTGCATTTCATGAAATGATGCAAGCTTCTTCACCTGTGAAGGCAGTGATACTTTGAGAAGAGTGAATAGCTGGGCAAGTGCAATAGGCTGGTCAAATGGTTACATTGCTGTAGGAAGTACGGGGATGTAACCATGTGACATAAGTTATATCTTTTATGGTAACGCGTGAGGTGGGCGCATGAGGGAGGGCACCATCCGTAATGGCGACACCTTCCCAGTGCAATCCCTCATGGCGATGGGAGGGTAGGGTGACCGGATGAGAGGTTGGGTGAATTGGGTGACAGGATATCGCTATGTATACATGCGCACGGGGAGCGAGCATGGTGATCATGGGCTGGGAGGGGGCAGAGGGTTGTAGGGGTGGCACTGTGGTGGATAGCCGAGCTGCATTGTGATGTCAGGGGTTAGCTAGTTGCTGGGGTGGGTGAGGTACCAGGTTCGAGTCCAGGTGCTGGTGCGATTTTATTGTGCCCAGCCTGAACCTTTATTTTTTTAAATGCTTTCATCCTCCCCTGACATGTACCCTCCTGGAGTTGAGAATCTTTAAGTAGGGGGGTGCAGGGGAGAGCCTTCCCCACACAGAAAGCATTAAAAAAATCTTCTGGCACCATTGTCCTGTGCGCTGGGGTTGTCAGAGTGCCAAAAGGCTTTTTGGCACTGTGACTGTGCGATAATGGTAATCGTCTTTAGGCGTTCGCTGTTGTCACTTAGACCCATCTTTTATATGGAACTTGAGTAATTATGTTGCAGTTTAGTGCAGGCATGGAAGTATAATTGTTTTTATTACAAATACACTGCCAACGCTAGTTGATGAGTCCCTGGACCTGGCTGATGGTGTTGGTTGGACAGCTTATGAAGCAGTGCTGGTATCTGGGTATGCATTAGTTGGGAACTGCCATGATAGTTGGATAACTTGAATAAGCTATCATATACCATTCCCATACTCAACATTCCCCAGTCCTCAGTATAATGCTAAAAATCCAGAAAGTTCTGCACTCGCAACAAGAAAAAAACTGCAGGCATTGTGGTATCGGACCACAAAAAAATAAAAATCACTCATGCTCTTAACAGGGCCCTTTTTATTTGTTTGTAGTCCAAAATAAATGGATTGGTGAGATACCACAAAGCCTGCAGTTTTTTTCTTGTTGCGAGTGCAGAACTTTCTGGATTTTTTGATCTAAGTGGGTGGCTGCCCCTGCTGTGCACCAGCCAGTAAACAGGAGCGCTTGTTAGGACTATTGGAGCAGACTCAGTATAATGTTGACCTGAATGGAAAATGGATTTTGACTATTGGAAATATGTCATGGTCACATTTTAAATGATCAACCAGGCATCTTGTTTGCAGGTTGAAATAAGCTGATGCCAAGTGATGTTAGTCACCGTGTCTGCAACATGCTTTCAGTCGATATATGGTGACATCGATGCCCTTACACACTGCAGAGGATCTTTTGGCATCTTAGTGAAAATGGCCTGGGGGTATTTCTGAAGAGCTTGGGGATTATAACTTTCTCTGACTTTTTTTTTTTTTATAAAATGGAAGCTGTGTGTATAGATTCAGTGTTTCTTTCTGCCATTTCAACATCATTAAAACAATAAGTAATACATTCACTATAGTTACTACAAAAATAGGACTGCAGTTGTAGACCAGGAAACAAAAAATAATAGTATTCTTGGCCCAGATAAAACTGCATTGTATGTGCTTTTTATTCAATTATTCAGTCTGGACTTATTCCTGAATCATGGTCCAGAAATTTAATTATGCCAATTCAAAATAAAGGACCATTTAATGACCCAGTAATGTTCCAATCCATTAGTTTACTTGGCACTTTTCAGAAAATCTTTTCTAAAGTAATTTTAAATAAAATAAAAGGATGGGTACAAGCTCCTGGTGTTTTAGATGAGTCACATATTGGTTTTAGACTGCAAAGATTGGCAGTACACAATGTTTCATGTTATCACAGAAAACTTATAAATATAACATGGTCAAAAAAGCCCCATTAAACTGTGGCTTTGTTGACTTGAAATCAGCATTTGATAAGGTTAGCAGGATAAATTAAGGCAGATGCTAAGTGAAATTGGTATAAACTCCTGCTTATTAGACTTAATTAACAGTTTATATAAAAACACTTTGCCCAAATCCCAATATGATTAAAACGGTAACCGATCAAAACCAACACCAACTCACTACATGAGTCCCTTGACAAAGGTGAATAGGTAGGGTAAATTTTCATTGACCAGGCCAAAGCATTTGACCTCATGAACCATGCACTGCTCGTAAATAAAAACGAGGGAATTGGCCTATCTAGGAAAACTGTGTGGTGGTTTGAGAATTACCTAACTGACTATACCCAAAAAGTGAAAATCAGTGGAGTCCTCTCTGACTCTAAGGCTGTGTCAGTTGGGGTCCCCAGGGATCAATATTGGATCCACTACTGTTTAGCCTGTTTATTAATGACCTGCCCAATGCCTGCGATGGTGCCTGCATCCTGCTCTACGCAGATGATGCAGTTGTCTTTACCAACAGCTCTAATCAACTAACTGCCAGCCACACCCTACAGCACAACTTCTATTCCCTTGAGCACTGGTTCTTATGGAACGAACTGCTCCTAAACCATAAACAAGCAAAAACATTGATAGTTGCCAGCCATCAGAAGAAAAACAAACTGTTACCCCTTTCCATCTTTAACCAGGATGGTGCACTATTAGAACAAGTAACCTCCTTCAAACATTTTGGCATACACCTCAACAGTGCACTAACATACACCCAGCAAAGAGATCATCTTGTCAGTACAGTAAACAAAAAACTTGGAGTTCTTTATAGATAGAATCACTTTATGACAGCTGAAACTAGAAAACTGGCAGTAGCTTCCTCAGTCCTCCCCTCTGTGGATTATGGGTTGGTAATCTATGGATCCACTACAGATACCAACCTTGACAGAATTAGGATCGCCTTGAATAAGGCATGTCACCTCATCCTAGATGTGGACAGGTTCACACACACGTGCAACCTCTATTAGAGTATAAACTGGCTCACATTAGAACTCAGAATAAAATTCCAAACTTGCCTACTTGGGAAGAAAGCCTTGCTAAGCCTCACACCCTACCTCCAATCTCTGCTACATACCCCCTTTAACCACCACTCTACTAGGAGTGTTACAAGGAATGCGCTGTACTTCCCACGATGTAGGATCACCCAATCCATGAGGGCTTTCCCATACCGGGTGACAAGCTGGTTGAATGAACTCCCCACCTCACTGCTGGAGTTTCTTAAATTGATCCAATTACCAATTTAAATCAACCCTGAGAAAACACCTTATCCTACAACATGTAGGCCAGTGCAACCACTAGACAAGTCCCTCTAACAATGTCTCCTCTGGTTGTGCTACCTGACATGCCTGGATTCTGTAGACAAAGTTGCTTCCTTGCGACTGCCCAAACCTTACACAATGCAATACCTGCTGTTGTATTATTTCTTGAGCATAGGAACTAGTTTCTGATTGATACCTTGTATTGTGTAAATGTTGTAAATGTTTTCTTGAATCTTGCATGATCCTTTCATTCATGTTCTTCCTTGTATTGTAACTACACAGTACTGTATTCTCTGATGTGGAACCTTTGTAAACAAGGTCTGCTCAAAGGTGTTATTCCGAATATTCCAATAAAATAAGTAAAATAAAATAAACACCAACTAATAGAGGTGTCTGCCAAGGATGTGTTCTGACACCTACACTGTATGATCTAAACAGTTATTAAATGACTAAGAATTTGTGTGACTGATTTTCATAATCCTCAAATCCTTAATTGTCAAGTCACATGTCTTGCCTGTTCAGATGTTATTGTTTTGATGACGGTACTTCAGTTTTAGACTTACAGAGGAAAGACAATCAATTCTTAGCTCTTTGTGAGCAGTTATATCTTACAATTAATCATGATAAAACCAAGATATCATTTTTTTCAAATACAAGAAATAAGAAAAATCCATCAGTGTTCATAAATAACTAAAATAGAAACTGTAAAGTATTATGATTATCTTGGTCTCCGTTTTATGTCAAATTTCTCATGGGCTGTACATATTAGTAATGTTAAAAATTAACAAGGTTATAGGGGACTTTATAGGATTCAACAATGAATATGGTGGAAACCCAGTATTAGGAGTTATTAAAGCTTTAAAGGCAAAAATCACATCAAGTCTTCTGTATGATACTGAGATTGGGGAATTTTCAAATTTTGATGATTTTCAGTTATTCTAAACAAACATTGGGAGACTATGAAAGAACAGGTGGTAAGTATGGGCCAGAGGAGCATACCCCACCTGCGTAGCTCCATGGCCCCGTACAGGTGGAGGGTGCACGGTATGCACAACTGAAAACACCAACAACTGCTTCCCCACCCCCACAGTGTGCAGAACTACACAAGACAGCCAGGGGCAGAGTACTGGACCCAGGCGGGCATCCAATTGGATGCCCACCCTGGATCCTACAGTGGATCACCTACACGGGAAGGTGTCAGTCCAGGTGCGTGAATAGCTCCTGCATTCACACAGACACATTCAACCATGATCCTATGTCCTGCGGTCCCCCTGCTCGATACCATCCCCATGTCCATGCCCACCACCACGTGCACAGATGTCCCCCCAACAGCACCACCACCCCATAGTGGAATGCAACTCTCCCAAATGTAAGCCCCATTCCCATTTGTCCATTTCATACCTCCCCATGAAACATGGCATCCCCATCCCCGTTTGTTCATTGCAGCCCCTCTAAACAAACATGCTAGCCCCGTTCCCTGTTTATTCATTGCAAACCCCCTCAACACAAACATACCAGCCCCATCCCCCATTTGTTCATTGCAGACCCCCCCATTACAAACATGTTAGGCCAGTCCCATGTTTGGTCATTGCAGACCCCCCAAAACAAACACACCAGACTCATCCCTGGCGTAAATCAAGTTATGGTCCCTACACACACAGAGGTGCCCTTTCATTACTACCCTGACCCCCAACCTGGTACCCCTACTGCAACATTGGTGGCCAGTGGCCCCCCCACCGACACCCCCCCAAAGGACTGACAAAACCACCCCCTGGATCTGCAAGTTGGTGCTACGACTTAGGATGGCCAGCGGTACAGCCCTCCACACACCTCCTTGGCTGCCAGCTGTCCAACTGATGCTGTGAGTGTGCTTCAATATATAGGAGTCACGCTCCCTGCATCACGTGGACAGCTGGTGGCTGAGGAGGTGGTGGAGGGCTGTGCAGCTGGCTGTCCTGAGCCACAGCACTGACATGCAGGTATGGGATCCAGGGGTGATGTTCTCAGTGCCATGGGGGGTGGGTGCCACTGACACCAATGTTGAGGCAGGGGTACTGGGTTGGGAGTCATGGTAGTGCTGACAAGAGCACCTCTATGTGTGTGTGGGGTGTGTGTCTTGATCTACATATGGGACAGGGCTGGCATGTTTGTTTTGGGGGTCTGCAATAAACAAATGAGGGATAGGAATGCCATGTTGTGGGAGGTATGACATGCACAAACAGGGGCCAGGGTTGCCATGTTGTGGGGGGGAGTATGTTCGGAGCACACAGGGACTGGGTGCCCATCAGGGGCACAAATCCGCTATGGGACACATCTTAACTTCTGTTCGGGTACTCAACCGATCAGCTGCTCCAGCCCTCCTCTTCAGCCTAGTGGGCTAGGGCAGCACTGAGGGTCATTTCCCGGTCTGACCACAACCAGTGGGTGCAGTCTGTGGGGGCATGCAGTGGGTTATGGCAGGGTCCTGACTGCCATAACCTGCGCCCCCCCCATACCTGGTACTATGCACCTTAGTGAATGGCGCATAGTGTAGGCATACCCCAGATATGCATCCTGCCTGCCCCCACCACATTGCTGACCATGTGGCCATGGAATTGGGCATGAAACCACCTTGCACACAATTTGTGAATGCTGCCAGGGGTCCACGGGACCCATGTTGTGCAGCATTAAGACTTAGGGTTGCCTACACACCTCAGATAAGTGGTGTGTAGGCAATCCTTTTTTTTGTACATAGGAGCCCATATATGTATCTTCTGGCTCTACTAGGATATGTGGGTGTTCCTTTTTAAAGAGTAGAATTATAAAGTAAGTATTTTTATCTTGATACAATGCAATTGCTTGACTCACTACTTCCAAACTTGTGCATTAGGAGCAAATTAATTATTCATTTAGATAGCTATCTTTTCCGTACTTTCAATTTATTAACAATGTTGTCTGTCCTATGGGGCTGGAAACTATTTTCACTGATATTTGCAGTATGCATATCCAAGATGTGAGGCTATGTAAAAAAAGAAACAGAAATATAGAGAGATTGCTGTTCATCTGATTTGACCATGTTACACACAACAAAACTTAATAAATGGTTACCCAAAACTAAGAAAACCTGTAACTGGGAGCCATATCTCTCTATTATTCCTAATCCATGAGAAAGGAAGAAAGATCTTGACAATATTTAGGTTTAAAGTTTCTCATAACAATAATTTATTATTTTTCCAAAAGAGGTCTGAAAATCAATCTCCCTTTTGCTCATGTGATATGAATGGATCTGGCAGTTTTAGACATGTGGTACTTTTCTGCCAACTGCATAAAAAAGAGAAAGTAGCTGGGCTCCTTTCTTGCTAATGGTTATTACTTTCCAGATAACAATCTTCTTATTCTTCTAGCTTTTGCTGACAAAAATCAGTCAGTTAAATTTTTAAATTCTGTGAAAATACAGTAGATTGCATCACAGTACACCTTGGGAAAAATCAAACAAGGTGATGCTGCCCTGTGTAACTTAAAAAATAAGATGTGTATGAGAATGGGTTTTCTTGTAATCTGATGCCATGTCACGCTGCTATTGAAAATTCTAACTTCATTTTAATACTCATCTGTCTGCATAGGGATTGTCAAGTACTGTATCCCTTGGAATGTAGGAAACCAGGCCCAACCCTACAGTATGGTATCCATGAAGTGGAGTCAAAGCATTGATATTATCTAATGAACTTAAAATGTTTAACATCAGCCTTAATTTTTATAACATGATTATATCCCTATGAAAGAAATGTATCAATCATTGCACTGAGTGTTTTATAACTTTTATGTGTCTTTTTGCATTGTATTGGCATAAATGCCAAACATTAATTATTTGCTGATTGATATTGATACCAAAAAGAGCTTGGGTTGGGACTTAAAGATGTTTGTGGTTGTACAGGCACTGTGGAATGACATTGCTCAGGATGGGCAAAAGCAGCAGATAATACTACAATATACTGTTATGGGGATGACACCAGAGACAGCACTTGGCTTTAAATTTCCCTAAGTTCCTCTTTTGCTTTTTTTATTATATATATATATATATATATAATGTTGCTGTCCTCTCCTGCTATGATCTCCACTCCTCAGTAGACTCACTGCTACTAGTTAGTTGTGTAACTGGCATTATACTTGTCAGGCTTCTCTCAGTTTTTATCCTCATCTTGTGAATGTGCTTCCCAATGACCCTACTCCTTTCTTGCTTCTTCCCTCTAGTCCTCCTCCTCCTCTCATGTATCTTCCTCATGCGTTTCCTCCTGCTCTTGTGCTTATTCTCGCTTCTCAGTCTCCTCCTCCTCCTCTCATGTGTCTTTCCCTTGCCCCTTCTCCTCTCTTGCTTCCCTGTGCCACACCTCTCATAGATATACATCCCTCTGCCCTTTCTAATTTGTTGCATAATTCCTCCTTCTCTACCTTCTCCAACTATGATTCAATTTTGTGCACCTCTGACAGTTGCTATATACTTCCATATCCTTTACTTCACTGGCACGTACCCTTTAAGGCTGCTTTGGTACTACTCACTTTATTTTGCAACACTGTGATATAGGTATAACTCACCCTCCTCTTATAAACAACTGTACTTTTTCCTCTGTTGACAGGATTACCATAGTGCCAGTGCTCCAGATAGACTTACCTCAGTTTCAGCCAAATATATGGTCAGGTATTTCCTGTAAGTTCTGTGATATCTCTAGAGAAATTACCTGCCTGCTTGCAGTACCACTGTGCACCTCCATAGAGGATCTCTTTGGATATATTGTGAAACATCTGGAACTATCTGAATGTATAGTATCCCCTTCCTCTTGTACAGTGGATGAGTGAGTAGAACTGGTGTGTATGGTGCTTATGCATGACATGGGAACAATTATCATATAGTGGTTCAATGCAAACCAATAATTACAGTATCATTCTTCTTCTCCTCCTTTTTGATCTTTCTTATATCGTACTCCCCTCTGGCTAAACTCTCTCAGTGAGGTCATGCTATCCAATATTAAACCTGGCCCATACAAAGCTAAGTTTTGTGACTATCTTGCAACCCTAAGCTGTTATGACTGCTACCTGCTCAAGCCCCTATCAACACCTCCACTTTTCCCCTACTACATCCCCCACCTTCATATTTCTTTCAATGCCTCCCTCAGTTTCCCCAGCCATGTCCCTCCATCTCCCCCATGCTCCCACCCAGATCTACATGCCCCACCCCATCCCCCCACATTCCTCCCACTATCTACTCCTCTCATCTGCTAATTTTTGACAAGGCCTACTTGGCTGCTCCAGTCCTCCTCTCATGCCCTCTCATAGTCCTTCATTCACTATCCCTCTTCTCCCCTCACCCCCTGCTACTAGTCCCTTCCCATCCATGGTCCACTCACCTTCTCCTTCCTTGCATTATTATTGCACTTACGTTAAATGTGATTTTGTTGCTGCATATACTGTACCATAAGATATGTATCTTTATAATCCTACATGTTAAATGTCTGTATCAGAATTTCCTGTTTGTTTTCTTTGTTAACAGTTTTGACTTACATAATTTAACTACTGTAGCCCTGTTTTGTCATGACATGGAACCTTTGTAAATGAGCTTCCAGCTCAAAGGTTGTAATCTGAGATTTCAATAAATAAATAAATATCCACAAACAGGTAGCTGTGGTAGCTTTTGCTGTGTTATTGATAACAAACAGAAATGGGGAGTGGTTGGTTTTACATTTATGGATGGATCATTTCGATTTTATTCTTGTGTAGGGTAAACAGAATTGGAATTAGCAGCACATGAAGGGAAGAGGAAACCCACATGTTTCTAGATGACTCAGGCTAGTGTCATCAGATGCACTAGAAGACAGCCTAGAAAGGCTGCTGGGGGTAAGAATGGAACCAGTAGGCTTCTGTGGACTACCAAAGCATGGTTACTTTGAATATACTATCATGCACCCAGCCCTGGTCCTCACAGCCCTATGACTTCCAGTCCCTCCATTACTATCTCTACACCTACAAGTTGCAGATGTTGTACCCAGAATTGGAAATGGCATGGTAGAACCCTTATCTGCACCTCTTACCACATATCTGTTCCTTTTCTTGTTCATTTCTACATGTTTTCTACATTATATATATGACACTATGGTTCAGCAGGATGTGGCACAAACTATGATGGCTCACAACAGAAATGTGTATGTTGAAGATGAGATGACTATGTAACATGATGTTTGAGACAATGAGCAAAAGCAGCAGCCCTCAACCACACTGACAAAACCCACTGAGTTACAATGAGTCGAGAGGCCTAATACACTCCCAAGTATCATACAACAACCAACTTCATTTTCATACTGTACACTGTTTTCCTTACTGGCTAGCTGGCTCACAAAAAGAAGGTTCTCCATCCTATAAAACCAACAGTCATTAAAATAAAAATTAACTTTAAAATAAAACCTGTGAGAATCCCCCTGCCCTGTCCTTGTTCCCTGCTGATGTTCCCAATGTCCCAGATCTGCTGAATGTTGGAACTGCAGGTACAGCAGGCAAACACTACATGTACACATCTGCACAACAGCACATGCATTGCTGGTCTGCCCTTAACAGAAACAACAATTAAATACTGTTAACTAGCTAACTATAAGATTGGATAAAAAATAAGTATTTTTATAATGAACTAGTGAGCTCTTAGTATCAACATCCTTCTCTGTCAAGAAAGAGCAGCAAATGGCACTGAAGCATGACAGCATGAGGTGATCATGAGCTTTAGTATTGATAGTTGCAGGTCAGGTGACATACACAAGCTCAGTGAGTGATCCAGGATCATCAGTGTATAAAACTGCACCGCATCATGCTGTTGAATTGTCAAACTGCAAAAGGGAAGGCAAAAAAAACTCAGACCCTCCTTACCAGAGCCACAAATGTCAGTTTATGGTGAGTCCAGCAAACTTAACTTCAGCGTCTGCGCAATATTACTCTATAACAGTGCTGGACATGAGTCAAAAACACTGGTGTAAGACTGGAATCTGTGGCCTTCTGGTTGGGAGACAGTAGTACCACCAGCAGCTGAAAAGTGAAATGCAGAATCTTCTTTTACATTAAAAAAGCAACAGATCACATATGCAGTAGAAGCCAGTATCACATTCCATCATGACTGAAAGATATTACATCTGAATACTTTTTGTGGGAAACTGCATATTTAGAATATTGACTGAATGAATTATTCTGCTCTAGCTGAATTTCTTTTAATGATTTTAACTGTTTTAATCTGTTAACAGCTAATATTCTTCAGGTGAAGCTACCTCTGGCTGGAAGCTGCAATACTGAACATAGGATTTGCAAGAAAGTGAGTTGTGCTCACAACAGAGGGAGGTGAACCTTACAATTGTCTTTGGTTTGTAGCAGATATTCTGCAGGTGGAGGCTACTTCTAACTGAAAGGTGAAATAAGGAACTTAAAATTATCAGGAAAGACAGTCTTTCAAGCAACAGAGGAAGGTGGATACTGCTTTACTTTTGTTACAATTGTTAAGATTTTCAGTGCAGGAAGAGTTTAAACCCTGGGCTAAGAATTTGTCATAAGTCCTGAAGTAAGTGCAGGTACAGGCTGTGTATTTGACCCAGACAGTGCCCCAGGGGGTGGAAACTGTTTTTTGTGTTTATCTGTGTGTGCCTTAAAAGGCCAGGCCAGACTGTGTCAGGAAGTGCTTACATCATAGCTACTTATCAGCCAGTAGCTTTGGAAGAGTCTTACAGACCTGAGAACAACAGTATTATAAGCAAGTGTTTTATAGCAAACTCATCAGAACAGCTAATATTCTTCAGGTGAAGCTACCTCTGGCTGGAAGCTGCAATACTGAACATAGGATTTGCAAGAAAGTGAGTTGTGCTCACAACAGAGGGAGGTGAACCTTACAATTGTCTTTGGTTTATAGCAGATATTCTGCAGGTGGAGGCTACTTCTAACTGAAAGGTGAAATAAGGAACTTAGAATTAGCAGGAAAGACAGTCTTTCAAGCAACAGAGGGAGGTGAATCTTGCTTTACTTTTGTTACAATTGTTAAGATTTTCAGTGCAGGAAGAGTTTAAACCCTGAGGAATGGAATACTGTTTACTGTGTCTGTCCTGGTGCACAGCTGACTTATTTTGGGGCTGACTGCTTTCAGAGCACAAATCACCAGGCTGTTTTGGGGCTGGGGAGGTTTACCTGTGTCTGACTTGGATGTCTGGAATTTTTCTCTGTTTAATTAGCAGGTATTTTCTCTGTCAAATTGTTGTGTAGGGCATCTTGCTGACAGGAAGGCACCTTGCAGTGGTGGGTCAGAGCTTTAGCTGATTGTTTCATGAGGGCACAGTTTAGGCCCAACCCCTACCCACCCCTCACCCCATCCACCCCGGAAATTCTCTTCCTTTATACCTAGGGTTCTGACATCATTTCCTCAAGAGTGCAAGGTGCATATCACTGTCATATCCTCTCTAGCACACTGCACTGACAATATAAGCATACACATTGTATAATATATATATTTCTATATAACAAACCATTCACACACACAAAAAAAATAGATAAACATATGGGGAGTAGTGAAATGTAATGGCTATGGGGCAGCAGTCTTCCGGGAGTCTATCTGGAGGCTGAGATGCTGCCCTATTTGCAGACAACTCTCTGCCCTGAGGAAGAAAGTTGCCCATCTTCAGGCCACACTGGACAGTAGTAAGGGAACCTTCCCCCAGGCCACACTGGACAGTAGGAAGGGAACCTCCCCCATCCAGGGAGCACCAAAGCCACCACCACTACCTCAGAGGTTGCGAAGAAAGCACAGCAGTTGGACCACAGTGGGCTCAGGGAGGGTGAGGGTGGTGGAACAGAGGCACACCAGTCAGTTGTTCCACTCCACAATCCATACACCATTCTGGGGGAGCATAGTTCCCCTATGGATGCACCTGCAGAGGAGACTAAGGAGGCTGAGGACAACTGTTACAAGGGAGGCCCACAGGAAGGAGGCAGAGGACACCACAGGGAAAGGAAGCAGCTCCTGGTGGGGGACTCAGTTATTAGGGGGATAGAACTGGGGGGAGCAGGGAAAACTGAAGTAAGGTGCCTGCCTGGTGCCATGGCTTGGAGGGACAGGAAGCGCATCCTCAGGGTCACAAGAACAGCTGCACGGGAGTCTGAGCTGGAAGTCATTGTCCACCTAGGGACAAATGACTTGGCTCATCATGAGATTAGAGCAGTGCAGGAGGACTTTGTAGAGTTGGGGAGGGGCCTAAGACAAGCAGTACCACATAGTATCCTTCTCAGAGGTGCTGCCTGTCAATGGCATGGGTGAGAAGAGGGCACTTTTGCACCATGCAGTTTGATGAATGGTTGAAAAATGGTGTGGAGCACAGGGGTTTGGCTTCATTGGGACTGGGGTTCCACCTGGAGGACACCAGCCTATACTGGCAGGATGGTCAGCATCTGTCCAGAAAGGAACAAGTCTGTTGAGCAATTGGTTTAAATGCTTCATTGGCAAGCTTTAAACTAGTCAAGGGGAGGCACTGATAAGCAGCAGGAAAATCCCAGCCTCTCCCTACAAAACAGGGTACTAAATGAGAAAAAGACCAAGGTAGAAAGGTCAGTGGGGGATGCTGCAACAGAAGGTAAAGCCATAAAAAATGGAGAGCAATGAGTGCCAATGCCCGTAGTCTGGGTAACAAGCTTCCTGAATTAGTGGCCTTGATGGAGGAGGAACATCTGGATATTGTGGCAGTCACAGAAACATGGTACACACAAAACCATGACTGGGACATAAACATACCAAGATACACTATCTACAGGAGGGACAGGGAGGGTAAAAGAGGAGGAGGAGTAGCTCATTACATAAGGGAAGGAATCAAAGCAACAGAACAAAAGGGTAAACAGGGAGAAGAAGAAGCACTGTGGGTCAATTTGGAGACAGGCAATGGCACCACAATCTGCACAGGGGTTGTATACAGACCCCCCTCTCAGAGGGAGGAAATGGACAAGGAAATGATAGAAAGTATACTTAGAATGGCAGAAAAAGGGGAGATATTGCTGATGGGTGATCTGAATATGCCAGATGTTAACTGGAGTGCAGTTGCAGCAGCCACTTGAAGAGTGGGGTTATTCTAGATGCCCTACAGGGGCATGCCTTAGACAACTAGTATTGGAACCCACTCGAGAGGGAGCAATCTTAGACCTGGTTCTCTCAAATGGAGATGGAAAGAGGATCACAGATGTAGAAGTGGGTAGCCATCTGGGAACTAGCGACCATCGAACAGTATGGTTCACAATAAACACAGCAATAGAGTCAAGCCATACAAAGGCAAAAGTACTGGACTTTAGGAGGGCTGACTTTGCCAAAATGGGTGAGTGCCTAAGGAATGCACTAGCAAATGGGCAGGAAGGAGGGGTGGAAGAACAATGGGGAATAATAAAAACTGCCATCACAGAGGTAACAAGCCTTTGTGAAGCAAATAAACAAAAAACAAAACGATGTAAGAAACTACTATGGTTCTCAAAGGAAGTGGCAGTGAAGGTTCAAGAGAAAATGAAAGCATTCAGGAAGTACAAGGAATCACAGAAGGACCAGGACAGAGAACTGTATCAGTTAAAGCAAAAGGAAGCTGGGAAGGCAGTCAGAACAGCAAAGGCCCAAACCGAGGAAAAGATAGCTAACTCAGTTAAGAAGGGGGATAAAACCGTTTATAGGTACATCAGGGAGCGAAGGAAGACCAAGGGAGGGATAGTGAGGCTTAATAAAGGGAGGGTGGGCAGAGGGTGACTGTGAAAAGGCAGAGATACTAAACAAATATTTTTGCTCAGTATTTACAAATGAAGAGGGGGAGGTACCTAAAACAAACAATAGAAACACTCTGGATACAGAAGTTGATACCAGCCCATTTACAGAAGAAAGGGTTCTGAAAGAACTCTTAAAACTGAAGATGGACAAAGCAATGGGGCCTGATGGATTCATCCCAGTATTCTAAAAGAACTAAGGGTAGAAGTAGTGACACCACTGACTACCCTCTTTAACAAATCATGGGAGGATGGGTGGTACCGAGGACTGGAGGAGGGCAGATGTGATTCCCTTCAAAGTGGGAGCAAGGCAGAAGCAGGAAACTACAGACCTGTTAGTTTAACTCGGTGATAGGGAAAATGATGGAATCACTTCTGAAGGAAAGAATCGTTGAGTATCTAGAGGCCAGAGGGGCACAGGACCCAAGGCAGCATGGATTCACAGTGGGAAGGTCATGCCAGATGAATCTGATAGATTTCTTTGACTAGGTAACCAAAGTAGTAGATCAGGGAGGGGCTGTGGACGTGGCTTACCTAGACTTTAGCAAGGCATTTGACACAGTCCCACACAAAAGATTAATATACAAGTTAGCTAGCTTGGGAGTGGGTCCTAAGATGACAGCCTGGGTAAAGAATTGGTTGGAGAATAGGACACAGAGAGTAATAGTAAATGGAGTCCACTCTGGAAGAAACGGGGTTACTAGTGGGCACCTTAGGGTTCAGTATTAGACCGGGTCCTTCAATGTCTTTATAAGCGACATTGCAGAGGTACTGAAAAGGAAAGTATGTGTCTTTGCAGATGACACAAAGATCTGCAACAGAGTTGATGCACAAGGTGGGGTGGAAAGGATGAGAAGGACTTGGCCAGGTTAGAGGAATGGTCAAATGTATGGCAGCTTAGATTCAATGCTAAGAAGTGCAAGGTAATGCACCTGGGAAACAAAAACCCAGGGGAAGAGTACACAATGGGGGGTGAGATACTAACAACAACAAAAATGGAAAGGGACCTGGGGGTAGTCATATCAGATGACCTAAAGGTGGGCAAGCAATGAGAGGGGCAGCAAGGAGGGTGGGGACACTGGGATGCATAGGGAGAGGCATCACCAGTAGAAAACAGGAAGATATTATCCTCTGTACAGACAGTTGGTGAGACCCTCATCTTGAGTACTGCATGCAGTTCTGGAGACCCAACCTCCGCAAAGACATAGACAGGATGGAAGCTGTCCAGAGGAGGGCAACTAAAATGGTGCAGGGTCTGCACCAGAAGACATATGAAGAGAGACTAAAGGAGCTTAATATGTATAGCCTCGAGGAAAGGAGGGAGAGGGGAGACATGATAGAAACTTTCAAGTACCTCAAGGGAATCAACAAAGTCCAAGAGGGTAGCATCTTTCAAAAAAAGAGGTGTGCAAGAACAAGGGGGCACAATTTGAAGATGGGGGCAGCTCAGAGGTAATTTAAGGTATTTTTTCACAGAGAGGGTTGTGGATGCATGGAACAGCCTTCCGGAGGAAGGTTGTGGAGTCAAAAACAGTGGTTGAATTCAAGCATGCATGGGACAGTCATAAGGCAATTCTAGGGGGTGGGGGTAGGAAGAAGTAGGCTGCTGGTTAACTAGGATCTGCAGCTTATCCATTATGTAGGGAAATGGGCAGACTGGGTGGGCCAAGCGGTCCTTATCTGCTGTCAAATTCTATGTTTCTATGTTATTTATGCACGGCGCCTTGACAACTGAAAGGCGCCTTATAAATAAAAATTATTATTATTATTACTGCTGTTTTGTGCTCTGTCACAACTAATTGCGATACTTGGTGCTTTTTGGTGTCACTGTTTCTAAAGACTAGTTATACATCATCATGTGCAGAGTTGTGAAAGAGTCAGCAGGAGGCATTGTACAGAAACAGTGCTGTGCTTGTACATGCCTTCACAAGCCTGTTAGCCTGTGAGGTCAAAATAGAAATACAGAAATTGTCAGCAGATAAGGACTGTGAGGCCCATCTAGTCTGCCCGTAAGCCTATCTTTGTTTGTAGCCTCTGACCCTACTCGGCCAGCAGCTTTCTCCTTTCCTTCCCACCATAAGGGTTTCCTCCAGTAGTCATCCAACACACTGCAAGAAGAAAGACGTGCAAAATGATGGTCTTGACTACTTTTGTCCATTTTTCACTTAAGATACTGATTGACATGAGGGAGCGTGACACTGACCACTGCTGAACAGTTGCAGTAGTAGTTTATTTTATGTCGCACCCTTTCCCAGGGGCTGAGAGAGCTTTACATAAAAATAAAAGCTTTAAATAAACAAAAGTAAAAAAACACATAGGTAAAAAAAATAAGTTCAGTATTTAAAACTGCAATAGATAATCATAAAAACAGGTGGCTTCAGCAGAAGAGATTCATGACCTTCATAGAGTTACCAAGAAATAAGAAGAAACAGCTTATTATGCAAGTAAAATGTATGATGCACTAGAAGTTACATTTTTCTTTTATTAGTACTGGCTTTTCAACATTTTTGGATACCTCTTGATGTCAGTTTCCAGCCTACTCACCTGATTTTATACGTCAAACAGCTTCTATTAGAAATACATAAGATTGGTGATTACAACAGCAATGCATGGCTCAAAAAGGAGCCGTGCCTCTCAAATTTCAGGGATTCAGTTCTGACACCTTCAGTATTTTGGGGGCAGATTTCCAACCTTAAAACTTTAACTACCTGAAACTTAAATGATTTATATATGTCACAGAGGACTAAATTTGGGCAAACAGTTGTAAGACTCCTTGAGGCATGGGTGTGTTAAGGTATTTTTATATAATAATAAAAAAAATGTTTTACATACTTTTAACAATAAAACTGAACTTACCCTTGGGTAAATGAATTCTGTAGTACACTACGTACAGTGGCCAGTTGGCTAAAATTATAAAATGAAATAATGCAAAGGCAGCCCTGTAGGACGCTACATTAGGCATTTGTATTAGTTTGACCTGCATCTGTTTTATTAGGTGGTAAGGGGTTGCAGTGCTGTGACCAGGCACAACACTAACAGAATGGAGCAGCACTGGATATCAGACCTCAGTCAGGAAAGAATGGTAAGGGGACTCACTGGGAGTAAGAAGGGTTTCACTGGATGACAGTTAAAAATACCTCATGCTACTGTACATTGTCACAGAACACCACTCTGATCCTCAAAGCACAGAGAATGTTGTACATTTATCAGAAACTTGTGGAGGGATTACTGTATGAAAACAAAGGCTTAAAGGACACCTAAATGAACATGGAATAAACTGTTACAGGAGATAATCGATTTGAACAATGTTTCTATCCTTAAGAAAGCCTTAGACAAATTCTACGATTCAAAACAAATACTAGTATAAGAAGTCCCACATGTGTGGGGTGGGGGGTGCAATCTTGATGGACAACTATGCCTTCTTTTGCCCCCCAAAAACCTAGTCAACCTAGTAGTAAATCTAGTAAACCATCTTTTTTTTACATTTTATTTTTTATTAAATGACTCCATAGACTTGTAAAGGACAGGTTGTTGTTTACATATATGCTGAAGCTGCATTTATTAATGTAGGATAAATGCAGTTTCATAGCACTTGAAAATTATAAACATAGCCTCTTCTGATTCAAAAATCCTGCTCTAAGAAATCTAAGATGGCTGCTTTGATGATGTCGATCATGAGAGAGATGCCAGCTGTGCAGATGTATTCTAACTTCACTAACCGTATTCAAATGCAAATAACTTTAAAATGAAAAAATGGTATCATGGTACTGTGAGCACAAAAGCTGTTCAGCACATAAATATCTGCATAACGAGAAGTGTTTCATTCATAGATATCTTTTAGTTTTTTTTAAATGGGCAAAAAAGTAGCACAGAGATTCAATTTCTTGTCACTTTTTTAACAAAGAGTATTTCCTAGTACACATACATCAATTATATAATAATGCAATTTTCAATTTGTCAGAATAATTAATTGAGACGGGTATTTATTTGGTGTCTGTACTTGCTAACTCCACCACCTGATGAAGATCCATGAAGATGGGTTGCTACATAGGTGTGCTAGCATTGGTGTCTGACATGCTGTGCTAGTAAATAAAAACTAACAATCTTTGAAAGTTCAGCCTGGTGTGTGCCCAGTTTCTTTTTATACTAACATATTTGTCTTACTGGAACACCTTTGGGGCAATTAATGTGCAGTCCTTCTCTGCATTTTTCATAGTTATAATCTCAGGACCACCATTTCTGTTTGGCTGTATTGCCTACAGTGGTTCAAAACCTTATTTTCCAAATTTGAGATGTGTCGCTGTGCCAATAAGGATACCATCTGAATGAATGATGAAGAGAGCTAGAGACGAAAACCCAGATGAGGAAGGGGAACCAGGAACTTTGGCTGCAACTATGAATGCAGCTATTGCAGCTACTGAAGAACCATTCTGCATGTCTGACCCAGTTGGAAGTACAAGACATCAGAATATCCATGATAGACTACATGGGAGGTACACCAGAATCCTCTGATCAGACTTATTTGAAACATGCTTTCTTCAAACTCAAGAAATTAAGTTTACAATAAGTTAATGTTTGGTTTGACCAAATGTCATTGGAAAACTATATAGAGGACTCATGGGCACCACAAGGCTTAAGAGTGTTTAAAGCACCTGCCTCTGGTGAATAAGATGAAGATCCAACTAAATGGTGGGAAGACTCCCTTGCTAATTGCTCAAAGGAATTAGTAGAAATAATGATTGAACAAGACAAAAGAACCCATTCTAAAATTGTGGAAGATCTGAAATTAGTAAAGATGGACCTACAACTTTTTGATGGCAATTCAGAATTTAAATTTTTTGATGTCCAACTAAGAAAGAAAATTTGCAAAGGAGAAAAGTAAGTGGAGCAAAGAAAAAAGTATAAATTAGAATGAGACAGAAAAGACTATGAGGCAGGCTCAGTGTTTAATTGGAAAACCCACTCTGAATCAAGAGGCTGTAGTTCATCAAGAAGAAGAAATCATAATAGAAAGCAGTCTCAGAGCAATAAGTGTGTAGCCTTTTCTGACCAGATAAACTCTGCACCCAAACAGGAGGCAATAAATCAACCTGTGACACAATCCTCATTTTCAGCCGGCCGAAGAAGAGGCATGGTAAAATACGAAGGGGCAAGAAAAGAAAATGGAATCCGAATGGAATTGAGGAGCATGAACAAAAATCTAGATGGCAATGCTGCTCTACAGGTACTTAATATTTGTAGCTTCCCCCTTACTGAATCACAAACCAGTGTCCTTGCAAAAGGATTAAGTTTTGTTCCCACTACAAACTTTGACTCATTCAGTCTAGATGTAGATCTATTTAAACTGTTAAGAAAAATATACTTAAAAATGCATTTTGGGGACCACATGTTATATGATATTAATGGTCTGACCTCAGGGGATGTTCTAAGTGGGAATAATGAATTGGATACAGAAATAAATATTGCTTATGAGACCTATTTGGAGAGCAGTTTAGTATTTAGTGAGACTGAAATGGGGGAGGCAGGGGAAGATATTGATTACATCATCACTGCTATTGATGAGTTTAGTCATTTAAAAATGACTACAGGTTTTAAAAAGAAAAGCAAATTTTACTGCACAGGGACACAAAACAACACTATTAAGCTCTTTGAGTCACTGGTTAAAACAGATATTGAATGTGCTTTGCAGTGACTGGGACATAACATTTTTAATAACCTCAGCAAAGAGAAATGGCAAGCCTTCCAGGGAAGTGGTTGCAGGCCAACGGCCCTATGGGCATCCACGCCTCACTGGTGTCTGACATCGACATCTTCACTGCAGCCTTCACAGGGCCCACTGTATCAGTCATGCCACCCAGAGCATGGCAGTGGAGACTTGAAGGATCCTCCTCAGGAGCCTGATGTGGACATCAGGGCAATGGACACCTAGGATAAAGGAGAGGACATGGTATGAGTGCATGTCCATACGACCGTAGCCCACCCACTATACACAGCAGACAATGGTGACATGTGCCCCGAGATGGCACGCAGCTTCCTGCAGCATGTGCACCCACGTGAGCCACCAACCTGATTATCCACAGCCATGCAGAGCACTGCACACCAACACCACCCATGTGCCGCACACCACAAACATGGCAGCCAGGCGACAGGGTTAAGTGGCAGGATGGCAGTGGCACACTTGGAATCTGGGTACACCCACAGCCCACCTGCAGCAGCCACACACATGTGCAATAGCCATGGCATGGTGCAATGGACACTGCTGGCAGAGCACAGCTGGAATGGCCACGTGCACAGAGGACTGTGGCCTACCCCTACCCTGCATAACATCATACCTTGAAAGAGTGCCTACCTGCTTGCTGTGATGCACCCTGCACCTGTGTGGCAGTACCACCCATGCGGCCTGCATCTTGTGCCCATGCCCCTGCGTTGGCCTGCCCTTGCCCACCTGCAGTGCCAGCCAGCCGTGCATGTCTTCTATCCTCAGGGCCTAGTAGGGAGACATTGAGAATGACACATCAGTATCTGGCAACACCACGTCCTCCCACAGCACAGCATGCCTCCTGGCCCCACGCAGTGGCAGTGCAGTGGCACAGCGCACCAATGGTGTGCTGCCATGGCCAACAGAACATGCAGCTACAGCCCCCCGACAGCATGGTGTGACACCCTGCTGGCCCCCACAGAACAACGGAATGGCATGGACATAGGTGTAGTACACTTACCTGAACATGGCATGGCGCCCCTCCGGACATGTGCCAGTAGTGCCCGTAGCCTCTCAGAATCCCTCCTCCACAGGTCTCCGTAGCAGTTGCGGCACTGCTCACTGCTGCACTGTGTCCCAGTGGCCTCCTCCAACCCCTCAGCCACCTCCTGCCACACCTCCATTTGTGGCCGATCCAGGGGCACCTGGCCATACAGACTTTCCGCATGTGGCTCCACAAGGGCCACAAGATTCACCAACTCCACCTGTGACCAATTGGGTGCCCTTGCAGTGCTGTGGCATGGCATGGTCATTTCTGCAGTTGCACAAACAAAATGGCACCCAGTAGAACACGATCCACACGTGCTCTGGGTGTGCGACCCGCATGGTGATGCACTGCCATCTCCAATCGCGCATCCATGGTGCTGCTCGATACAGCTGGTGCAGCACTGGCATGTGCTGCAGGGCACCCAGAAGGTCAAAGGGCACTCATGGGGTCAAGGGTCAGCATGTGCACCATGCTTGACAGCGCAATTGACCACACCATGCATGGTGCACAATAGGGGCATGTGGGCCCCATGGTCCATGGGCCAATCACGCATAGACACCATTGGGCAAATAGTGCATGAGCACCACATGCCCAATAGTGGCAGAGCATTGTACCGCATATGGTGCAGTGTGCATAGGATGCGCCACTGACGTGCGTGATGGCAATGAACGCATGCACACTGCTGGGCCTACTGCGCACGTCATACTGTTGCGCCATGGCTTGTGCATGCGCAACACCAATGCACCATGTGCAATTTCACGATATTCAGCTGGCATATGCAGATTAGCTATTCACCATATCTGCAGCACATCGGAGGCATTTGCATCTCGTTTCAGTTGCACATCTCCTCATTTGCATGTGATGCGCTATAAATGTACCACGGAACTGCACAGGCACTAGACTGGTATTGCATCCTTCAGAGGTAAGTCACCAGGCCTTGGGCCTGTCAGGACAGTGGATTGGGAGGGCAGTGTGGATTGCAGCCATCATTGACCACATGTTAATACCCACAGGACTAAGCATGACAGAACATGAGGAGGTTGAGGAGCATGGGCCTGCACGGAAGCGCAGTCCCAACTTCACGAGGGCAGAGAGCGATGCCCTATTTGATGCCTACCTGGACCAGGAGCCTCTCCTGAGTGGCTCAACAGGCACCCCACAGGCCCGGGCGACAGCATGGTAGGGTGTGGCCAGGGCTGTGAACCAGCAGGGCAGCCATCAAAGGACAGCACAGGAGTGCAAGAAGAAGGTAGGCACTGACTGGAGTAAGATTAAGGAGAAGGTGGCCACCATCCAGGCCGCACGTGCTGCCATGGATGGTGGACAGCCTGACATGCCACAGCTGTCACCGCAGAAGTTGGTGGAGGCATCCATGTAGTACAGTGCCATCGAGGTAGTGTCTGGCGGAGGGTTCCAGATAGGGGGAAGCCCATCACTGCATGGTGGGTACAACAGCACCTGGGGAAGGAGGACAGGGGTGTGTGCCAGTGCCACTAATGCAACTGTTCTCCCTTTCAGCTCTGGTGCATCTGTATGCAGCGGCAGGGGTGGGGTGTCCACCATGGGGGCAGTCCTGGACCTGGAGGACTGTCCGTCCACCTCCACCAGTGTCTGGGGTCCGGACCATGGGCAGCCCAACCTCATTGTCCATCTGGATGCATGTGGTGTGGTCGCGGAAGACACCCTGGCTGTGTTTCAGCAGGATGCCAGCCATGGTGTCCAGTATGCCGAGATGCAGATTGAGGTGGGGTCTGGGACCGATGACAATGACGTGGACAGCATCCTGGATAGTGGTGTTGCCATTCAGGGGGAGGCACCAATACCACACACCCACCACGGCAGCACAGACGGTGCCCTGGTGGTGGTTGACCGCCCACCGGCCACCACACCCAATGATGTTGTGGGCACCATTGTTGCGGTGCAGTCTGAAAGGGGTGGTGGTGCAGATGCACTGGCGCCGATCTGCGCACAGTGGCTGGAGAGGCAGCAGCGGCAGCAGGATAAGGTCGATGAGGGGCCGGGTGCAGTGGCTGCTGACGTTGCACTGCAGACTGATCAGCCCCAAGGGGGCCCCACTGTGCAGCCCCCACCAGCATGGGGGGCTGTGCTGTGGGGTCAAGCACCATCCGTGAGTCAGCGCAATGCCCATGCCCCCAGGCCGCCGACCCCTTGACTGAGCACACCCGTCTGCTATGGGCCTCTGGGGAGAAACAGGTGCTGGTCATGGCAGGGGTGCGTGCACTCTGCACAGAGCTGCACCAGTCCACAGGGAGGCATGACAGGGACTTTGAGCTGCTCCTGGTCGAGACCACATGTATGCGGGAGGACATGACCGCAGCCCTGGATCAGCTTACCACTGCGGTCACGGCTGGCCTAGCACCACTGGCCACCCTGGTGCATGGCCATCCACCACAGACCCCATGGAGTGCCTTCACCACCCCTCGGTCATGGCATCGTGCGACCCACTCAGTGTCGATATCAGGATCTGCTGTGGGCATTCTGGGCAAACCTGGAGCAGGCATGTTCAGGAGCCTGCAGCCTCCTGCAAGGGACCGGTCATGTTCCCACAGTGACACACCCGGGGGACCATCAGAGACACCCCCTGTGGCCATTGCACAGCCTGCTTCTGCTGGGCGGTCTTGGTGAGGCTGTTCACATGTCCGCTGTGGCCGTGCGACCACGTGGCAGTCCTGAGCAGCCATTCTCCTTGTCTGCTGTCTGCCGCTGCCCTGTGTGCACATTGGTGTGGTGTGTGTGTGTGTGCATTCCAGGGACATGACATCCATTGTCGACACCGCACACAGGCCTTGTGCACACCAACCCAGCCGCTGGCCCCTGTGGAATGTGTATGATGATGCCAACACAACACTGGCTGCTACTGTGCACCGGTGTTCAGTGTCTGACACATGCCCGTTGGTGACCTCTGGGTGTGCGCATGTGGGTGCCTGTGTGCATGTGCATGTGTGTGTGTGTGGGTGTGTGGGTGGAGTTTACAGTGCTGTACAGGGTGCTTCCATGGGGTCCAGTCCCATGCCCGTCCCGCTACCCACCAGACATTTCTGTCATGGGGCCCAGCCTTGTATGCCTGACTACTGTACCATGGTCCCTGGGACATGCGTGCGATCATGTTCACCTACCTGCATGACCATAGTGCTCCTCTGCAATTGTGTCCCGGTGCTGCTGGGCCATCCTGTTCTGTCGAGGTTCCCTTCACCCGGGGGGGCTGCCCACTACCGTCTGACCTGGAGACCATGTCATTCCCACTGCTGTTCCCCTCTTCAGCCTCGACAGCTATCTCACAGTCAGTGGCCATGTTGTGTAGCATACAGCAGGCCAGGAATAGGCCACAGGCCTTTGAGGGGCTGTACTGTAGGGCACCGCCAGACCTGTCCAAGCAATGGAACCGGGCCTTCAGCAACCTGAACACATGCTTGATGAGGTTCCATGTGCTGGCATGTGCCTCATTGTATTGCTCCTGCACTGGGGTTGACGGACACCGGTATGGGGAGAGCAGTCAGTGCCAGAGTGGGTATCCACTGTCACCTGTGTGTTGACATGTGTGGTTAACATGGTGGTCTGTGTAGCTGCAACCCCCTGCCTTCCTGGCCACACCCTCTGATGCCCCTGGACTAGCATCCCCCACACCCTACACTGTTGTGCCAGGCTACCCATTCCAACTGCATACTCACCTACTAGGTGGCCAGTGGGGATATCCCCACTCTCAGACCTGTGGCACAGTGCTGACTGATGTCAGATGAAGGCATTGTGTGCTCCACCAAGGTGTGTGGCACAGACATTGATTATGCACCTCCTGGCATCGCACACCACCTGGCAGTTGATGCTGGGGTAGCCTTTCCTGTTGATGTAGGCTACCCCCTCCTACCCAGGTGGCATGCAGATGCCTATGTGGGTGCAGTCGATGGCTCCTAGCATGCCAGGCATACGTGCCACCCTGTGGAACTCCTGCATGTTCACTGTATGCTCTGCCTGTGTGCTGGGGAAATGGATGTATTCCGCAGCACGTGGCAGCAGCGCGTTGAGGAATTGTGTGAGGAGCCATGACGTGGCTGACTGAGTTATGCCTGTGGTGTCCCCTGTTGGTCTCTGGAAGGTACCCGTGGTGAGCAGGCACATGACGGCCGTGACCTTGATCTCCACCAAGAGGGCATGGCTCTGTCTTGTGGCTGCCTGCATGTCATCACTGCACAGCTCACAGAGCTGCCTCAGGATTGCCCAGTTCAGGTGGTACCAGCCCACAATCTCTGTGTCACTGTACTGTTCAAAGGTGGTGCCGGCACGGTACCACCTGTTCTGAGCATACTGACGATGAACCCTTCCATGGCCATGCCGCTCTACCTCTTGCCTCCTCACACCCCTCATTACTGCCTCTGTCTGGAAGATGGCACTGGTCATGGCCTGGGCTGTCCTGCCCCCCCGAGTGGCTGTCTCCCCAGGCACCCCCGGCTGTGTGCTGCTGCATGTGCCCTTGAGCTGGGCGCACACCTGTGTTCGGGGGTTCCCAGCTGGTGGCCTGTTGGCTGTGGCCTCCGCCTCCCACCCATCCAGGCACTTTCGCTGCCACTCCTCTGCTCAGTGTCACAGACTCATGCTGCTGTAGTTGCCCCCACACCTGTCACACACACACACACACACACACACACAAGCTCACACACGCAGGCTCATTCAGTGTCACACGCCCAGTCCCACACTCTGTTGCACTTCCTGTCTGCCTCTGTCTCTGTCTTGTACCCCTCCTGCTGTCCTGCCTGCTCACTCGCTCTTCCTCTCTCTCCTGCTCCCCGTGGTGCATGCCTCCATCCCTTGCTTGCTCCCTCTTTTTATGGGCTTAAGTTTGCTCCACACATGTCCCTGTTGTTCCATGTTTGCGCTGTTGCTTGTTGTTGAATATTGCACTGCACTGCTTATTTATGGCTACGCCCCCTGCACTTGCACATACATTCATTAGGGTTGCACATTGACACACTGCGATTTGTGCAGCGCATTGGCTCCCGCTGAATATCACTCTTTGGTGCATTTCCACACTTGCGCAGGTGCTTCTCATTTGCACCATGTGCAACTGCTTTGAATATCCCACCCACAGTGTTTAAAATTTAGAGCTCTTGACACTGTGCCTCCCTCCCTACAGGAGAGAATAAAGAAAACCTTTTAAACTAATGTGAAACAAGGTGGATATCAAAATTAGGTGCCCTTATTCCAATAGGATTGAATGATCAAATTGATTATAAACCTTACCTGTAGTTGAAATCATGTTTCTGTAGTGGGTGATACTCTAATGTTAATTAATTTACTTACATGAACTTTACAAAAGGTAATATGTATTGCCTTGATTGGTGTCACCATGTCATATTCCAGTAACCTGGACTTTTATGAAAGACTTTATTAAACTAAATGCTTGAGTTATGGGAATAACTTTTCTTTTCTATTTATTGAATATGGGAATTTTTGTAATTATTGGAGCACTTTATTTTTTGCGAAGCATTTACATTGCACTCTATTAAGATTAATTAACAGATTATGGACTACGAGGTTTATAATAAAATAAAAAACTTTAGCAATTAATTTTTTCCAGTAACTTATTTGGATTGAGATCAAATCGTGTTAAAATATTGTTACTCACTCGTTTTTCTGTATTTGTATTTGTTTAAAATTATTTAGAATTGTAAAAATATCTTGTAGCTATAAGTTTGAATTAATATAATAGAAAGCTTTCAGCTGGGCAAAACAACTCATAGGTAGAAGTTTGCATTTTTTGTTCTTATCAATTTTAAAACTATCCTTTTAGTTCTTAGATAAGACTATTAGATTAGAGTACATTGATTGTGTGATGTTTAATTTCTGTCTCATCAAGTGATATAACAGCCAAGTAAAAATTTGCCATCATAGGTTAACTAATGAACAAATTAATGACGGTGATCTTTTGCAAGAACTATGACCTCTGAATGGTGAAAAACATTGGGCTTTGTTTTTTTGCTAAAGTAGACACACATAATAAGAATAACTCACTTGTCATTCTGTATTGAACAAAATTATTTTGAGTTATAACAATATCTTGTAGTTACAACTTCAAATTAGTGTAATACTGTAGTAAGCTTTGAGATGGGCAAAACAACTCAAAGGTCAAATTTAGCATTCATTGTTTTAATTAATATTAAAAATATTCTTTTGGTTCTTAATGAAGACTATTAGATTGGAATCCATCGATTCTATGGTGCTCCACTTAATGTCACATCAAATGATGTAAAAGCTAATGAAAAATCTGGCATCTTAGGTTAACTAATAAATGAATCAATGATGGAGGCCTTTTACAAGAACCATGACCTCTGAATGGTGAAAGACATTGGGCTTTGTTTTGGTTTTTTTGTAAAGTAGACATACATAATTAAAATAATAAGAAAACTATATTTGATTAGAATCATGTTTTTTACTAAAAATATTTAGAGTAATGATAGATGCCTGTTCACTGGTGGGGGGCATGTGTGTGTTTTATGACTTACTATTTAATTGAGCTAACAATCTCAATGCATTAGATTCATGGATTTCCTAAATGTTTCTTATGTTTTAGATGCTTTCGACAAATTAATTTTGTATATATATTTTATTTCTGTAAAAGGTTTTTTGAAGTTAAAATGTTGAAATGGTAGATATCTAAACATGTTCAAAGAGTATTTTCTAGTACACGTACATCAATTATATGAAAAAATCAGAAAGTCCGGGGAGCGAGCAGACCAGGTGGCTGTTACTGGAAGGAGAAGGAAGGGGGAAAGAGGTGGAGGGAGGCATCAGGAGCCATACAAGAAGGGGGAGAGGGTTTGAGCTGAGGCGTTCTGGCTCCAGGAGGGAGCCAATCGAGGAGCAAGGAAGTGCACTCTATTCTGAGGATGGGATAGCGTGATGTAGGCTCCTGGAGGAGCCAATAGGCATGTGAGGAGCAGGATTTGAGTGTAGCTTCTGGCTTTAAAAAGCTCAACGGCCTCTGCTGAGTTTAAAAGCTCAGAAGGTCTGGGGAGCGAGGAGACCAGGTGGCCATTGCTGCAAGGAGAAGGAAGGGGAAAAGTGACAGAAGGAGGAAGCAGGAGCCATCCCAGAAGGGGGGAGAGGGTTTGAGCTGAGGCATTCCAGCTCCAGGAGGGAGTCAATCCAGGAGCAAGGAAGGGTCCCCTATCCTGAGGACAGGATAGCGTGATGTAGACTCCTGGAGGAACCAATAGGCATGTCAGGAGCAGGATTTGAGCAGAGCGGCTGATTGAAAAAAACCCACCTGCTACCACTCAGTTTAAAAACTCAGAAGGTCTGGGGAATGAGAAGCCCAGGCGGCCATAGCCACAAGGGAGAAGGAAGAGGAAAAGTGGCAGCGGAGGCAGCAGGAGCCATCCCAGAAGGGGGAGAGGTTTTTTAGCCCACCCACCTCCCTCTCTGCCCTGACCTCTATTAAATACCCAAAGGAGGGGGAGCCAATACCTGGGTAAACCTGCAGACCTAAGAGGGATTGCCCTCTAGTGGGGAGGGGTGAAGGAGTGAATAAAAAGGATATCAAAAAGGAGCTGATCACTATATTGTTCATTGGAGGAGGACATGGGGAGGAGCAACTAGCAGGTAAGGGCAGCTGGAGGAGCTCGAATGAGAAAGTGTTCCCAAGGTGGCTGTGGAGTAGGAACTCCACAGACTAGAGGGACCCAGTGTGAGATAAGGTATGGTGACTTCCTTTTCTTAAGTTCCAGCTGTTTTCAGAGTTAAGGTAGTGCGGCTGTTCCAGTTCTTGCCTGGGCCATCAAACTGGACCACTGTGGTTGTTCTGGGACACTTGGTACATAAGGGGTGATTAAGTCATGGTGAGCTCTGTGTTGTCTGTTTTTCTTCTAGGAGGGGGTGGCAGTTAGGGACCCTGCTTGCAAAGTCACTGGGGCTGGAGGACTGTTTGGCTTTAACTGTCTCAGAAAGGGACATTGCTAGGATTGTAAAGACTTGCGTAGTTACTGCTAATAGTGCACAGACTGCTCGGAAGGAAGCAGTACAGGATTAAAAAGAATTGTAAAGTCATGTATAGATACTGCTGACAGTGCGTAGTCTGCTCTGAAGGCAGTAGTGTAAGGATCTTAAAACCACTGTGGGCATCTCAAGAGGAGGACAGATGGAGCATCTGAGAGATGGACACACCAGAGGGTGAGGAGGGGTCCAGTGAGGCTGGTTGGAATCAGTGAAGGGGGGTGGTACAGGGGGAAGCGGGAAGCAAGGAGGGCCAACATGGGTAGGATTGTGGGATGCAATGGATGTGGGGTGGCAGTTTAGATGAACATATTGTGGAGGCTAGGAGGGCGTCCAATCTGTAGCAGGCTGTGGAGGCTGGAGGAGGAAGTGCTGTGGCTAGATAGAGAGGATGGGGGGTCTTGAGGCAGGAGGGGCTCATAAGGGGAATAACATGAGGACACCATATGGGAGGAACACAGACTCAAGGGAAAGGATGGGGAGGGAGTGCAGGAGAGGAACAAACAAGGGACTAGCACAAGTAGGCAGGCTAGGTAGGGGGAAGGGCCAAAGCACAACCACAGAGAAAGGGCAGGTAACAGGTTTGCTGTTCTGGCAACACTGGTAGAAAGGGGGGTATGATCTCCAGGGGGCAGGAGGGGAGGATAGGGAAATCCACAAGGGACAATAGTCGGTCAAAGGAGGGTGACAGAAGTGAAAGGGGAGAGAAACATTGCTGGTGGGGAGGACGACAGGAACAGAGCAGAGGAGGGGGGACAGGGTGGAGTGGAGGGAAGTGGAGGAGGAGGGAGGGGAAGGGGTAGAAGACAGGAAAGGGGAGAAGGGGGACCAGAAGGGAAGAAGGATGGAGTTAGCGAAGTGGCATGCACTAGTATTGGATACCATGAGAAAAGGGTGGGGAAGGGGATAAGGAATGAGGAAGGGGGTGTGCTAGTGCTGGGCGATTCCATACTTAAAGGGATCAGATGGGGTGACAGGGGGGAAAGGCATAGTAGGATATGGGTGGAGGCTGTACCTAGGCTAACAGCAGACAGGACAGGACACACAGTTCTTAAGTGTGCAAGGAGGGGCAGGAAGAAACCGCATGTAGTGGTGCATGTGGGTACTAATGACCTGGTGGGGAGACAGTGAAAGTGGCGAGGGGGAGGTTTGAGGAACTAGAAGGGCTATGTGAGGAAGTGGGGGTATCAGTGGCCTTCTCAGAGGTGCTCCCAGTATCCTGTGTGAGTACAGGAAGGCAAGGGAGGATTGAGGAGTTCAACACTTGGCTGGGGGAATGGTGTCTGTCTAAGGGGTACAGGGTAGTGGGAGATTTTGGCAGAACCTGGGACAATAAGGATCTATATGCAGGGGATATGCTGCTCCTGAGTGGGGAGGGGAAGGTGGTATTAAAGCAGAAGTTAAAGGGGTAAATAGCATCAATGATAGATTTAAACTACGTGGGGGGCATGAGGACAGCTAGTAGGCAGGGATCCCAGAGCGGGGAGCCAAGCATGCCCACCCCCCATGCTATGGGAGAGATATTTGAGGTGGGGACACAAGGTGGGGGTAGGGGGGAAGCCAGGGTGGGAGGGGGAAAGACACAGGTTGGAGGGTGGTCTCACTGAATGGAAGAAGCTTGAGTAACAAATTAGCTGAGCTATAGGCTGTCTTGGCTGTGAGGACAGTGGACATTGCTGCCATCACTGAAACATAGGCCACCCAGAACCAGGACTGGGATATGATGATCCCAGGGTACAGGATATTCTGGAAAGACAGCACTAGGGGAAAAGGGGGAGGGCATGACGATCTACGTGAGGGAGGGGATAAGGTGCATAAGGAAGGAGGTTGTGGAGGGCAGGACAGAGGCCCAATGGATTCAGTTTCAAGACTCCAAAAGAAAGACACTGAGGGTGGGGGTAGTGTACAGGCCACCAACTGAGGGGAATGACCCGGACAGATAGTTGGCCGAACAGATTAGAAGGGTCTGTAGGCAGGGGAACATAGTAGTGTTGGGGGACTTCAACCTCCCTGGGGTGAACTGGAACACCCCAACCACCACATGTGCAAAGGAGCAGGTATTAATAGATGCAGTTCAGGACTGCTTCCTGGTGCAATTGGTCCATGAGCTGACTAGGGTGGGAAGAACTCTGGACCTGATATTGACAAATGGGAAGGCTGTAAGGGATCTGGGAGTGGAGGACCCCTGGCTGGGAGTGACCATCACACGGTGTGGTTCACGCTCAGTATGGGCAGGAAACCAGGAGGTACGGGATCTAGGGTGATCGATTTTTAAGGGAGTCGACTTCAAAAGGATGGGGGAAATTTTGGTTGGGCACCTGATGGGATATCAGACATGCATGAGCGCGAGCCAAAAGTGGGGAAAATATTAAAAAAGGGCTAGCAGAGGCAACTAAGACCTGTACCAGGACACCGAACAAAAAGGGTAGGGCAAAGAAGCCAAGACTGGCTGACTTGGGAGGTCATGGATGGGGTGAGGGCCAAGAGAAAGACATTCCAGAGGCTTAGGAAATCAGAAGGGGCAAGGGGACAAAGACAAGTACACAAAGAAAGCCAGGGAGGTTGCTAGGTTAGTCAGAGCGGCCAAGGCTTCCAGGGAGCTAAGACTGGCATAGGGAATCAAGGATGGGGAAAATAACTTCTTCCACTATGTTGGTGACAGAAGAAGGAACAAAGACCAGATTGTGAGGATTAAAAAGGATGGGGGGGAGGGGCTGGATGGAGAAGGGGGAGGACCAGGCAGAGACTCTGAATGAATACTTCTGCTCTGTGTTCATGAAGGAAAAGGGGGGGTGGGCAGATACCCCAGGGGAAGGGTGGACTGGGTGGGTGGCAGTGCTGAGTGATTTCAGGATTACAGAGGACAGGGTGCTGGAAGGGCTAAGGGCACTGTTTGTAGACAAGACCGCGGCACCAGATGGCATTCACCCTAGGGCATTCAGGGAGTTAGTGGAGACCCTGGCGGGACCACTGGCAGACCTGTTCAATACATCACTGGACACAGGATGCATGCCACAGCACTAGAGGATGGCCCATGTGGTGCCCATTTATAAAAGTGGCCTGAAGGATGATCTAGGCAACTACAGACTCGTGAGCCTCACTTCAATAGTGGGGAAGCTCATGGAGTCAATCCTAAAAGAGAGGCTAGTGACCTTTTTGGAAGACAATGATCTCCAAGATAGTCATCAACACGGTTTTGTCTCAGGCAGATCCTGTCAAACAAACCTAGTCGAGTACTTAGACTGGGTTACCAGGGAACCGGACAAGGGGGCATGCAGTGGACGTCCTGTATTTGTACTTTAGCAAGGCCTTTGACTTGGTGCCGCATGGGAGGCTGAAGGGAAAATGGATCATCAACTGGCTGAGGGGTAGGCAGCAAAGGGTGGTGGCAGTTTGGGAACTCTCATCACCAAAGGATGTTACAAGTGGGGTGCCCCAGAGATCAGTTCTGGGACTGGTGCTCTTTTTGATATTCATAGCTGATATCTCAAACAGGATCCAGAGCAGGATCAGTCTGTTCACAAACGATACTAAAATCAGAGCTGTGGTAGATGACCTAGAGGGCTGGAGGGGGCAGCAGAAGGACCTGGCCAAACTACAGGAGTGGTCAGAGACATGGCAGATGGGGTTTAACGCCAAGAAGTGCAAAGTCCTGCACTTCGGAGCAAGGAACCAGTGGAGGAAATATCAGTTGGGAGGGGTGCAATTGGAAAGCACCATGGAGTATGAACCACTCAGCTCAGTGCAGGAAGGCGGCTGCAAAGGCAAAGAAGATGCTGGGGTGCATAGTGAGGGGAAATTCCTCCAGGCACAGGGAGGTGATCCTTTCCCTGTACAGGTCACTGGCCAGACCACACCTGGAATACTGCATGCAGTACTGGTGTCCATTCCTGAAGAAGGACATCAGATTGCTGGAGGGGGTGCAGCATAGGGCAACAAAGATGATCCAGGGACTGGAGGGAAAATCCTATGAGGAGAGGCTGGGAGAGCTGAATGAGAAGAGGGATGGGGGGGATATGATTGAAACTTTTAAATACCTAAAGGGAATAAACAAGACTAATATGGAAAGGGTTCTTCAGATCAGAAGGTGGAGGGACACGTGAGGGCACTGACTGAGATTGAAGGGGGGGAGATTCAGAAAGGAAATACAGAGACACTATTTCACAGGAAGGGTGACAGACAAGTGGAATACTCTGCCAGAGGAAGTGGTATCATGTAGAAAGGTGGGGGTGATTTAAGAGGGGTTGGGACAGAATGAGGGGGGGTTTGTTAAGAGGAGGGGAGAGTAGGGTGGGGCATCTGCAAATTGAGGGGCTAGCTGCACATTCAAACAGCCTCGATGGACCACAAGGCCTGTTTCTGCTGGCATTTCATATGTTCGTATGTAATAATGCAATTTGCAATTTGTCAGAATAATTAATCGTGAGTCATGTGATGCAGTTCACCATGTAGCAGCTCTTCAAGTCTGCTCCATCCACACAAAGAATTAAACTGTCATTTTTCAGCCTCAATTACTTATTAAACATCCAAATTACCTGGTTTGGTTTGCTGAAGATGCAGAGACTGCAGAAACTGCTGAAATGGAAGCTGAAATGTGGATGGCACCCCCCAAACACATGCCTCTGACAACATCGGAGAAAGTTAGTACAAAGGCCCAGGCCCAAACACTACCGGAGGCCATGCCACTACTACCACTAGTGCTGAATCCAACCTACTAACTGTTGAGAGCTTTTTAACAAAATTTCACCCCTTTCGTGAGGAATTGAGATCTCCTACCTCTGAATTTAAGTCTATGGCTGTGGCGCTCGAGTACATCTCTAAAAGAACTGCTGACAACGAAGTGTGCCTTGTCTCCCTTGAGCAAAGGTCCGATAAGATGGAACCAGAGATAGTAGCCAACTGACAACATCTAAAGCGGCTAGAGGCCAAAATTGAAGACCTCAATGGGAGAAGCTGGAGAAATAACGTAATACTGATTGGCCTCCTGGAAAGAGAAAGGAGGGTGCTGACACTGTAATCTTTGTACAAAAACTAATCACGAAGCTTGAGGGGCCCTCCCCCTATGGGGCTAACTACACCATCAAGTGAGCCCACCAGGCACTCAGGCCAATGCCGCTCCCCTGAGCAACTCCCAGACCTCTCATCTTTAGATTTTGGAACTTTTTGGAACGTCAGCATTTCTTGGGTAAAATGAGAGAAGTGCAAAAAATACAATGGGAAGGTGTTAAATTGTGAGTGACCCAGAACCTGTCTACTACAGTCCGCCAACTTAGGACCCAATTCCACCCAATTGTATCTAAACTTATTGCTGCTGGAATCAAATTTTGGATAGGTTACCTGGCCAGGCTGCAGATATTGATCGCCGGAGCTTGGGTTGCTTTTGAGGAGGTAGACACGGCTATGACTGAACTCAGGAAGTCCCTTCCCAATTTATTCAAAGATTGCTGAAAATGGCCAGAGCATCTAAATTGCTTGCATACAGCACTATTACAGAGATGAGTGGTGAGAAGGTAATCGCTTGAACTGTCTGTCAGGTCAACAAGGTTTCATAACCCCCCCCCCAACTCAGGAGGCTCGGCACCTAAACTCGACTGCAATCTGTGAAGAGTGTGTGTTTTTTCTTCAGCTTTATTCTCAGCAGCCGTTGAGTGTCCTGATACAGGGGCACATGCCTGTAAGTCTTTAATTTAAATAATTCAACTGGAATGGGGGTCACCTTTAATTTTGCATGGAGAACTAATTATATGGGGTGGTGGACAGCTGAACTTTTGTCAATTAGATCAGAGAATGGGAGGATACCCAACCTATATAAAGCATTTATAGCCTGTAAGACTAAGTGACCTGTTACAGATCTGTGGCTATTCTTACTAAAGATCATTACAAGTACACTGGCCCACGTTAGCCAGTATTCACAGGAAGTGTATCTCTGAGCAGTGAGGCTACTATAAATATAAATAAGGGTCGCTGGTCGCTAAGTTAGCACGAGATCACTGCACTTCTGTTGGGCAGACATTCAATACCCTAAGTAAATGGTAACACTTTGTTTGTTTAAAGACTCTGATTAAATGCCACAGCTTTCCCCAGAATTTCTCCTCTTACAGGAGCAGCTATTTTTAAGTGGTATCTGTCTTCAGTTAAACTACATTAGCTGTTAATATGTTGATGGTTTATATTAGTGCAGCATGGAGTCCTGATGCATGTGAACTTGTCAAATAGAGGCTTTTATAGCCAATGGGGTTGGGCGGGTGGAGGGAGGGATGGCGAACGGGAAGCTGTGCATCATGGGCTATAATGATGGTATGATGGTAGGGTGGTTTGGGTGAGCTTTTTATTTTGTTTGGTGTTTGCATATAATGACTTCAGACATGATAAGGATGGTTGCTTATCAGGGTGATTTCTTATATTTTCAGCCTAGTTTAAGGGGGTTTATTGTGGGACTGAGACTGTTTAGGGAATTTGGGGCACAAGGTTGGAAGGGGGAGGGGGACGTGACGAGAAAGGGGTTTGGCACCAGCTAGCATGCAGGATAGTGCTTCTGTTGTTCTGATTAAATATCCATAAAAAGGAGCCAGTTACTTGGTTGAAAGTCGAAAATGGCTTATAGAGTTAATATAGTTTCTTGGAATGTCCGAGGGGTAAGAAATAAAATGAAAAGATAAAAGATTCTCAAGCACTTGTACAATATTAAGGGAGAAGTCAAAGAGACCCATCTGTTAGAAAGTGAAGCTGACCAAATTAGGAGACAGTATGTGGGACAGGTTTATGCAGCAGGGGACAGCGCACAAAGCAGGGGTGAGGCAGTGTTGATCTAATGCAAAATTCCTTTTGTCAGTAGACAGTGTATTAGAGATCAACAGGGTAGATATATATTCATCAGAGGAACCCTTACTAGATCAGAGATGATCCTGGGCAGCATATATGGCCACAACATTGACTCTCCCTTTTTCTTTACCAAATTAATTGCAATATTGTCTCTGTTTCTATCCCTTCCAATTTTATTAGAAGGGGACTGGAACCTTCTGTATGACCTGGACCTGGATAAATCGGATAGACATCAGTGGGTTTATCACCAGCTCAGAGAGCTCTATGGGAATTACTAGACTATCTGGGCCTATGTGACCCTTGGAGGGTCTTGCACCCCACTGCTAGGGAATACACATTCCACTCCACGGTCCACGGGTCTTCATCCCATATAGATTACTTCCTAGTTAGCCAATCACTGTTGGGAGGAGTCCTGGTCAGTGGAGTGGAGCCCAGGGTCATCTCTGATCATGCCCCAGTAGCCTGTAAGATATGGTTTTCCCCCTTCCAACCTAAAGAAACAATTTGGAAAATAAACAACAAATTTTTAAAGATGAAAAAATCTGGCAACAACTGGGAAATCGGATATGGAGTGGGGGGTGTTAAAGTGCTATATTAGGGGAGAACTAATTAAAATAATTGCCACTAGGAAGAAGGATAGAGACAGACAGGCGCTCTTCCTTCTCTACCAAATTAGGAATATAGAATCACAACTATCACGTGGATCAGGGGTCCAGATTCGACAGAACCTCATTTAACTCAGGGATCAATATAGTGAGCTTCTTCATGACAAAGTGTAACTAGCCATTCTGAAAATGAGGGCTACCTATATTGATCAGGGTGAAAAAGCAGGCAAACTACTTGCCCTTCGGGTTTGGAAACAAGAATTATTAATGCAATTTGCTCAGCTGAGGACGGTTACATTGAGACAGACCCAAAGACAAATACCCTGGAATTCAAGAGCTACTCCTGCAGTCTTTATAGTGAAATGCCAAGAATTCTCCCACAGCGAAGAGTTGACGATTTCCTCACCGGGTCCCCCTTCCCATTCTCTCAGAATCGCAGATAAACTCACTGTTGGCACCATTTACGGAAGCTGATATTGCAAATGTAATCCATAACTTATCACTAGACAAATCCCCTGGGCCAGATGGGGTCTTCCCTAATTTTTATAAAGCTTTTGCACCCAAGCTAGTCCCCTGGCTCCACAATTTATTTCAGCACATTCTGTCATCGGACTGCATAGACCATCGGCTGCTTGAAGCACTGATAATAGTGTTACAGAAGCCTGGGAGGGAACCCTAAAATGTTACCAGTTACAGGCCAATTTTGCTCCTTAATTATGACAATTCTAGGAAAACTTCTAGCAGACAGACGTAATAGAGTACAACCATCCCTAATAGGTTTAGAACAGGTTGGATTTGTGAAAGGGAGGTCATCCATGGATCATCTCTGTAAGTTGGCTCACATTTTCTCTGCGTCCAGGGATGCAACATTCTCCTGGTGCTGGTGTCCCTGGACACAGAGAAAGCTTTCGACTGGGTTGACTGGCATTCGTGTTCAGTACTTTATACTGCTTTTGGTCTCCAATTTATTCACTGGATTCGATCACTCTATGCCAATCCTAGAGCCCGTGATATATTGTAATGGAGTTTTCTTCCACTTTTCCATTGCATTCAGGCACCAGACACGGATGCCCCTTATCCCCCTTGTTATTTAACCTTTACTTAGAACCCCTAATAGTTAAATTAAAGAAATGCCAAATAATTCAAGGCATCATGATAGGGCCAAAAGGGAGTGAAAATATCCACTTATGAGGATGATATACTCTTACATTTATCCCTCCCCAGTGTCTCCATCCCAGTGACATTGGAGGTAATCCATGAATATAGCTCCCTCTCTAATTACAAAGTTAATCTTGAGAAAACAACTGTTTTCCCCGGTATACCATTGCCGAAGTGACATTGTGAAGACCACCACAGTGACAGGAAATGGGCAAAATGTGCCTATTGCTGTGATGGTCTGTTTGGTGATCAGGACTGCCTTGTTGGGTGTATGCCCCCCCCACTGGTCCAACTCTGACTCGGAGTTAGAATACTAGAGACCGGGGGGGGTTGGGGCAGAGCCCCCACATGGGGGGGTTGGGGGCACAGCCCCCGATGGATGCATGGAGGCATCCCCGGACACTGCAATGCCGACAGTCGGCACTGCGGCTGTCACTGTCAGGGATGTCTCCATGCCAACTGTCGCTGCAGCATGGGTAAACCATTTTCCTCTTGAATTCTAGAACCCTCAAGGGCAAAATATTAAATTCGGGACTACTGTAAAGTGGACACCTAAATTTTTAAAATATCTAGGTATTCATCTGGCAAGAAGTGAGTTACAATTGAAGAAACTCAATTTAGATGCAATCTTGCATATAGTGCAACAAGGCTTGTCTCGTTGGAAGTCATTGCCTCTGTTGCTATGAAGGTGCATACATTTAGTTAAAATGACTATTCTGCTGCAACTCTTTTACCCAATTAATCTTCTAAATCTGGCTATCTTTGAGCTGATTCAAGAAGGTACATTCATGTATATCTGACTTTATATGGTTGGGGAAGGTACTGAGGAGAGCATATCACAAGTTAGCAGCCCCCAAGTGCCTTGGCAGCCTCAGACTTCCTGACTTTGGATTATATTACTGGGCCAGTCAAGCCAGTAAGTATTTCCACTGGCTAACAACTAAGGAAGAACTAGAGGCACTTTCCTATGTGCTCACCTGGCTTAGGACAGAAAAAGATATGATAACATCTAGGGGGATCTCCCCAGTGGCTTTACTGCACCTGAAGCCCAGAGACTTACGATCAGGGCTATGCCAGTCTTTGGTTGGGATCTCAGTGAGAATCCACTCACAATTATGCTCTCTTTTGAAATATAAGCATAACCGTGATCCCAAACAATCCCCGGCCAAAAATGCCAACTTTAAAATAGGGGGTAAAGTAATCTCTCCCTCCTGGATCCCACAATTGGCTACTGTGGAAGTGGAGAGATTAACAGCAGAAAATGATTCCTGGCTCACCTCCAGAGAGATTCTGTCCAAATTCTCTATTAATAATAAAATGGTCTTCAGAAATTACCAACATAGACACGTTAGTTCAGAGCTTTAATTCTCCTTTTGAACTCTCACAGATGTGCGAATTTATACTGTCCCTCCAATTACTGGCTTTGCTCCCACATGCTGTCTCCAAAATGCATGCAAATCTATATGCAAAAACTTATCTGAAGGTTGATGGGGTGCCTAAATACTGGTCCTCACTTTTCTTAAGGGCAGATCCTTACTGGCAGAAGATTTGGAAAAACAGCCACTCATATGTCACTCAGGATAGGTTGAGGCTCATGCAACTCCAAATACTGAATGACATGTACATGACACTGTACAAACTGTATAAAATGGGCAAGGTGGCTAACCCCCAATGCATAAGATGCAAAAGGGAAGAAGGATCTTTGCACCACATTTTTTGGGATTATGACAAGAGTAGCCCCCTTATGGAAACTCATTCAGGAGAGAGCTAACCCCTTGCTAGGACTCAAGAATCTTTTCACCCCAGAAATATGCCTGATGGGTGATTATGGGGTTATTCCAGTGAAAGAACATAGATACTTCATACCTCTAATTGCCATTTTGGTAAAGAAGTTAGTCCTTTGCCACTGGATAGATGAGGAGCCCATATCTTATACCGAATGGGTGCAGGAACTTCTTCTCAGCCTCCACACTGAGAAAATGATAGCCAGTATCTACAACCATACCCATAGATATAAAAAAAATAGCAGAAACTGCATGCTCTATACTATCTATAAGCTCCTTATTCCTGATAGCTTTCCTGGTACACGTTTTGTATGTAAGGGTAACACAGGGACTGCTGGTGCCGGGGGGGGGTGCTATGGGGCTGGGGGGATTGATAATGTTTCTCTCTGACATTGTATGTTCACTTAGCACCATGTATTCTGAAAACAATAAAGTATACATTTCAAAAAAGAATAATTAATTGAGAGGGGTATTTATTTGATGTCTGTATTTGCTAACTCCCCCACCCGATGAAGACCCATGAGGATGGGTCACTACGTAAAGATGTTAGCACTGGTATCTGACATTCTGTGCTAATAAATAAAAACCAACAATCTTTGAAAGTTCAGCCTGGTGTGTACAGTTTATTGTTGTACTAGTCTAACTCTAAGAACTGAGCATGGTCAGAGGAGTTCCCCTGCCTCTATATTGATTGTCTTCCATGTGTATGTTTATTAGCCATGATCAGGGTGAAACACTTACAAAATATAACTATGACAGAGGCAGCTGACTGATTTTTGTTAGGGAGTTTTGGTATTAGTTACTTGAATATGTTATTTTTGACAGTTTTCTTTTTTCCTCAAACCTGTTGGACTACAGTGGGGTGACAATTGCCCCATTCTTTGCCGACCTGTTTTTAGGCTGGTAGAAGAAGTGATGGATACTGAATAGAAGCAGTAACCCTCTTTTTAAGAAAACTTCCAGCTGGCATATAAGGAATAATATATGAGCACCAATACACAACAAGCCTGTGTTTCCATCTGGGGATTGAGACACCAGAGTATGGACCTCATGAGCGAAGCTCGAGAGGTCTATGCTAGTATTTCATCCCTGAGATGGAAACACAAGGTGAGTTGTGTATGGGTGCCCATATTTTATTTCTTATAGTATATTGTTTTAGTGTTTCTGACAGTCCAAATGAGAAAGAGAAAAGGAGAGAGAGAAATAAAGTTGTTGCAAGTGGGAGTGCTGTGTGCTGTCATGGTTACAGAACAAAATAGCACACGTTACATTGAGTGGGGCTGGACGGGAGCAGTGTCACAAAGTATTTAAATAACTCCTCATTTTCTTTTTTAGCTAATTAGATTTCTAGTGTGAGGGTACTGGAGAGTGAATGGTCAAGAAAGCAGGTGGGCAGAAGATTGTGAAGTGACGACAAAGAAAAGAAAGCATGTTGGTTGATGTCAGTTAGGATGAACGAAGCACAGTTTCAGTTTATGCAGTTTTGTTTCAAACATAATTATAATGATCTAACTGAATTTTTTGGCAGTCTTTTTGGTTTTTTGCTGACAGTTAATTAGACTGACCCCGCGCTTCTCTGAGCCTCGTCTGACTTTTTTTTTCTCAGAACCATTGTTCAAACTTGTCTGTGGTAGTTTGAAGTGTCTTGAAGGAAAACAGCCAGAGAAGCCAATGGGAATTAGCACGAGCTATGAGGAGGGGATTATTTCCATATGGAACATGCACAATAAGGAGGTGATTTGAATATGGAACATGCACAATAAGGGCTTGAGAAGGATCACAGTAGACTTACTAACTTGTGCAAATTCAGTGCACAATAAAAAACATACATTATAGATATGTTGTGTCCACTAGCTTGAATAGAATCACTGATGAAGAGTAAAGTCATAAGGCAATTCTGGTGGGGGGTAGGAAGAAGTAGGCTGTTGGTTAACTAGGATCTGCAGCTTATCCTGTAGGTAGGGGAAGTGGGCAGATTAGGTGAGCCAAGTGGTCCATATCTGCCATCAAAGTCAATGTTTCTATGTAAAACTTAATCATTGATAAGGAGCAAAATGTAATGTTCAATTTTTGGCACCAGCCAGAAATTGCCCAGGGTCTCCCTTCCCTGTCTTCTCCACCCTGGTGGCACCCCCCTCGAAGTGGTTCCCTCCTTCAAATATATTGGTGTGTGGCTTGATATTAAACTTGACTACTCTGCCCACATTAACACCATCCATGCCAATCTCTGCTCCAAACTTGGTGCATTGTACTGGAACAAAGACTGCATGTTTCCATAGGTCCATCGGGAGCTTGTTGGCAAAATGGTGCTCCAGGACACCAACCATGCTGATGTGATCCATGGCATCACCCCAGCCTCTTCTGTTGCAAGACTGGACACCTTCTGTAATCCCTTTTGTCGCTTTGCTACCACCCCTCCCCGAATTCACCACTGCTCCCTCCAGTCCTCTCTATCCATCCCCCCCCCCATCATCACGTAACTAGTCCCACTGTGCCTCCTTCATCTCCAAATACTGGTTTGGGTCTCTTCCCTCTTACCTGTCCTCACTCCTTTCTCCCATTCCCTCTGTCTCATACTCCCTCTACTCCAGGGTTCCATGCAACTTCTCTCTTCCTTAACCTCATTGATCTATTGGGCAGTCAACCTTCTGCTATCGCTTTCCCTCCTTCTGGAATCTGTTCCCCTCTTCTTCTCATCTCTCCCCCTCTCCTGGCTCCATTAGGCACCAGCTAAAACTTCTTCCTAGCTATATCTGCTCCTGTAAGCCCCCTCTCTGACCCTTCCCTATCAGTGCACTACCATTACTGATGTTGGGCCTCCTATTGAGTTCTAACTTAACCTGTATCAGGCTGCCTCCTTTTCTACATCATCATCATTTTATAAATATTTTACAACAGATTAAAAGAAACATTAACAATTTAAAATTTAAGAATACAATTTGTTTCATATCCTTGTTCCCTTTGGTATGTTACAATAGTATCTTCTGTGAATAACCAACAAAGATTATAATGGGAACAACCATCTTCCTAGCAACAAATGAGTAAACTATTCATTAAAATAAAACTATAAACATATTTTAAAAAGCTTCCATATTAGTTATTTCACAGTTTTATAGTTTGTAAATAACCCAGGAGTCTATCCAGCATCAGCTTATCCCTAGTATTATATAAAAATATCATAACCTGGTCCAGGAGGAGACTGAGTTCTGCAAGTATCATGTCCAACCAAATCTTTCTCTTCTTAGCATAAAACGGGGAAATTAGCGTAATATGTTTGAGATCATCTTCCAGATTCATTCCATATTTGCAATAAGGATTCAATACACCTAGATGTTTTTGTTGAAACAAAATATACTTGAAATTATATAATTCTATCCTAAACCTAGTTATAATTCTTCTAGCAACCGAATCTGATAAAATTGTTAAATAAGGTTCAGGAAAATGGTCAGTTTTAAATTGTTTGTGCCATCAGTAATTTTTAGTGATTGCAATCCATGAAAAATCTTCCTTTACAGCTATATCCCTTATTCGGCATTTAATCTGGACGTTGGTTTCAACTGTCCTGATATATATTGTGTACAAAACATGACCCAATCCTATTGGAAAAATAATTTCCTTAATGGTTTAAGTCATGGGAAACAAAAAACCTCATCTAGAATATTCAGTTTCTTCTTCCAAGCATTGTCTAGGAAGGCAATCTTCTGGCAAGAAGAAACTTTTTAACAGAAACACTAATTTTTTTCCAACATATGGGTGTGCATCAAACATTGGCCTAATTCAAGTCTAGCAACCTCCACTGGTACAGACTGGGGTACTGCCAAGATACATAGAAACATAGACTTTGATGGCAGATAAGGACTGCTTGGTCCACCCAGTGTGCCCATTTCCCTACCTACTGGATAAGCAGCAGATCCTAGTTAACCAACTGCCTACTTCCTCCCACCCCCCACTACAATTGCCTTATGTCTGTTCCATGCATTCTTGAATTCCTCCATTATTTTTGACCCCACAACTTCCTCAGGAAGGCTGTTCCATGCATCCACCACCCTGTCTGTGAAAAATTACTTCCTCACATTGTCTGCTCCTCTTCTTTTGTGAATACTGAACAAAAGTATTCATTCAGTACCGCTGCCTTTTTACTGTCATCCTCTGCCCACCCTCTCCTCTTTATAAAGCCTCACTATCCCTCCCTTAGTCTTTCTTCACTCTCTAATGTTCCTATAAAAGGTTTTATCTCCCTTCTTAACTGAGTTAGCCATCCTTTCCTAGGTTTAGGCCTTTGCTATTCTAACTGCCTTCTGCTTTAACTGCTAGAGTTCTCTTTCCTGATCCTTCTGTAATTCATTATGCTTTCTGAATCTGATTTTTTTCTCCCTAACCTTCCCCGCCAGCTCTTTTGAGAACCATAGTGCTTTTTTCCTTCACTTTGTTTTGTTTATTTACTTCACACAAAGGTTTGTTGCCTCTGTGATGACAGTTTTGATTTTACTCCATTGTTCCTCCACCTCTCCTTCCTGCCCTTTTGCTAGTACATTCCTTAGGCACTCTTCCATTCTGCCAAAGTCAGCCCTCCAAAAGTCCAGTACCCTTGCTTTTGTATGGCCTGACTCTATGGCTGTGTTTATTGTGAATCACGCTGTCTGGTGGCCGCTTGTTCCCAGATGGTTACCTACTTCTAAATCTGAGATCCTCTCACCATCCCTGTTTGAGAGTACCAGGTCTAAGTCTGCTCCCTCCTGAGTGGTTCCAACACTAGCTGCCTGAGGCATGCCCCCTGTAGGGCGCCGGGAATTACTCTGCTCTTGGATGTGGCTGCAGCAAATGTGTTCCAGTTAACATCAAACATCAGTTAACATCTGGCATATTCAGGTCCCCATCAACAATATTTCCCCTTTATCTGCCATTCTAAGGATGCCTCCTATCACTTCCTTGTCCATGTCCTCCCCCTTTGATGGGGGTCTGTATATAACCCCTGTGCTGATTGTGGTGCCATTTCTTGTCTCCACGGTGATCCACAGTGCCTTCTCTCCTCCCTGTTTACCCCTTAGTTCCATTGTTTTGATCCCTTCCCTTCCCTTATGTAGAGAGCTACTCCTCTTCCTCTTTTACCCACCCTGTCCCTCCTGTAGATTGTGTACCCTGGTATGTTGACATCCCAGTTATGGTTCTCTGTGTACCAGATTTCTTTGCCTGCCACGATATCCAGGCATCCCTCTTCCATCAAGGCCACTAGTTCAGGAAGCTTGTTACCCAGATTATGGCCATTGGTACACATCACCTTCCATTTTTTGATGACCTTACCACTTTTAGCCCCATCCCCGTACTTACTGCCTTTGCCTTTTTCTCCATTTACCCCTGCTCTGCCCCCTATTGTCCTCTCTACCTTGGTGTTAACCTCACTAACTACCCTGTTTTTTTGGGGGGAGGCTATGAATTCATTACTTGTTTTCAGTGCCTTCCCCCCCTTGGCTTGTTTAAAAGCTTGCCAATGAAGCATTTAAACCTATCACCTAGGATCCTGGTTCCTCTTCCGGACAGATGCAGACCACCATACCAGTATAGGCCTGTATCCCTCCAGGTGGACCCCCAGTTCCCAATGAAGCCAAAACCCTGTGCTCCACACTAGTTTTTCAACCATTCATTGAATTCCAGGGTGCAGAGGACCCTACTCTCACCCATACCATAGACAGGCAGCATCTCTGAGAAGGTTACCATGCTTGCTACTTGTCTAAGGCCCCTCCTCAACTCCACAAACTCCTCCTGCACAGCTCTCTTCCCATTCCCAGTGAGATCATTTGTCCCTAGATGGACAATGACATCCAGCTCCCTCTTCCATGTAGCTGCTCCCACAATCTTGAGGATTCACTTCCTCTCACTCCATGTACCTTACCACCGTCTCCTCTCCCTCCCCCAGTTCTACCTCCCTAACGATTGATCCCCTGACCAGGAGTTGTTTCTTTCCCTTGTGGGATCCGGTGCCACCCTTCTGTGCGTCTCCTTTCTGAAGGTTCCCATGATCCTCCTTGGTCTACACTGAGGGTGTCTCCATAGAGGAACAACGCTCTACCAGAAAGTCATATGAATTGTGGAGAGGTACAACTGGGGGGATGGACCTCTGTTCCACCACTCTGACCCTCCCTGAGCCCACTGTAGTTAAACCACTCCTTATTCTTGGCAACCTCTGAGGCAGTGGCTATGGCCTTAGTGGTCTTTGGGTGGGGGTGGTGATTTCCCAATCCCCTGCCAGGTCTTGAGTGGGGGAGGAGGTTTCCCTACTCCTTGCCTGATTTGCCTGGGATGGGCAACCTCTTCCCTCAGAGCAGGGAGGTGTCTGCAAATAGGGCAGCATCGCAGTCTCCAGAATGTCTCTCGGAAGACTGCTGCCCCACAGCCAGTGCATTGCACCACTCCCCACATGTTTATCTCCCTCCCTGATGAAATTGTGTATGCTTTTTGTTTCACTATTAGGGAACCTCACTTCCCCTTAGTAGTGTATCCTTTTTACAAGGGCCTACATACTAGGACCCCCCACATTTTTTTTTTAAATAGCACTCACAAGAAGATATCCTCCCAGCTTATGCAACACTGCCTGTCTGCCTTCTGTGGCACACCCCACCTTGTTTTGTGTCTGAGCAGGAAGTTGTCACACCTTCCTTCCTAACCCCAAAAAGCTAGGTTAGCCAAAGGAGTGTGGGAATGGGGGATGGTAGGGTTTGGGCAATTCACCTGTTCTGTGTTGTGAGGACAATCAGACCAATCCAGTTCGAACCTTCTGAGGCTATGTCTGTCTCTAATACACACGCGACTGACTGCTGGAATGAAAGAACCCACCAGTGAAAACTTAAATGTTTGTTGCAAAAAGGAACCAAAATACTTTCAAGCTACAAATAAAACACTAAATTCACAGAAAAAAAATAAGCAGTATTTTAATCCCTCTGTGCGTAAAGTAACAATCTACAAAAAGATCAATAGTATTGCAAACCCCTTCTTGATTCAAACAAGCAAAAACCAGTGAAAAATTAAAAGTAAGGCACACTTCCCTCAGAAATCAAGAAAGATTGTGTCTTCCTCCGGTTTCCTAGTTCCTAGTTGAAGACTATGCATCCTTTCCAGCTCCAAGTTCAGATTTGTAAAAGCAACCTTTACCTTCAAAGATGTCTTTCTGTCTGAATCTGCTTAGACACTTTTGGCTTATACATGTCAGAACAGGTCTGAAAAACTCCACAAAAAACTATTGGTTGACAATACCTGTGATGCAAGCAGTTCCTGAGACCTTGTCTGTCTCTAATACACACTCGACTGACTGCTGGAATGAAAGAACCCACCAGTGAAAACTTAAATGTTTGTTGCAAAATGGCACCACAATACTATCAAGCTACAAATAAAGCACCAAATTCACAGAAAAAGAAAAAAAAATCGGCAGTATTTTAATCCCTCTGTGTGTAAAGTCGCAATCTACAAAAAGATCAGCACTATTGCAAGCCCTTTCTTGAGTCATAGAAACATAGAAACATAGAAGTTGACGGCAGATAAGGACCGCAAGGCCCATCCAGTCTGCCCATTTCTTTTTCTATCTTATAAATGTGCCATCGGCCTTTGCTCTGTCAGTGACCTATCTATTCATAGTCATTTGTATTGCTCCCTTATGCCTATCCCATGCCTGTTTGAAGCCCTGCACTGTAACAAGCAAAAACCAGTGAAAAATTAAAAGTAAGACATACTTCCCTCAGAAATCAAGAAAGATTGTGTCTTCCTCCAGTTTCCTAGTTCCTAGTTCAAGATTGTGCATCATTTCCAACTCTAAGTCCAGATTTGAAAAAGCAACCTTTACCTTCAAAGAAAAGGCCTTTCAGTGATAGATTTTATTAAGTAGGACTAACAGTTTGTTTTAATATTTTTATTAAGTAGGACTATCAGTTGTTTTTTTATATTGGTGAAGACCATATTTCAGCTGCATATAATATACAAGTTTTAATTTTTGCATTTATAACTCTAAGTATGCCACTTATTGAACCTTTACCCAGTCAAGCATTAAATCTTTTAAAAGCATTAAAGGGCATTTAGAATTTAGTCTCCATCAACTAGATATGATTTTTCCAGAGGAAATTTTTTGAAAATCTTACCCCAAGATAATAATAGTATTTCTCAATACATATCTTCTGTTTTTTAATGAATAAGGTCGGGGTCCTACTTTTTCTTTTTCCAAAAACAACAATTTTTTATCTATATCAATGGTTAATTTACTTTCTGTACATAGTTTAAAAAAGTATTCCACTTTTTTATAATCCCAGAAATGAAGTGGACATCAGAACACTATCATCTGCATAAGCTAGACAAGATTTGTTTTTATTAAATGCTGATGGTGAATGTGTTGGAGACTGTTCTATTTGATCTATTATGGTTTTTTTTTTTTCTGTCCGGTATTTTTGTTCCACAGCGGGCGGCTGTCCCATGTCGGATGACCGTAATGGACTCCACAGTTGTTTGAGGCACCATCCCTCTCATGCCCCTGTAGAACACTGGGGCCAGCCTGGGGGCTTCATTGAGCCACGGCTCTGATTGTTCTGTCATTTTCTCCCTCCCTAACTCGAGGCTCCGGAATGTGGTTGCCCATGAGCATGGAGATGAGCAGGCACACCATGGCCCCAGTGATGGCCCTTTCTACCCACCTGGACTATTGCCAGGTTCCCCTCTGGTATGGCACTGCCACCCAGCCTCTGCTGGGAGGCAGCCAAGTGCCAGGGAAACCCTTGTGTCCCACCCCAAGGAGGTGAGCTGCCTGATGGCTGCATCAATCTGATCCTTGCAATCCCCCCCCAGCTGGCCCCTGGTGGCCCAATCCTGGTTTACCAGTGTGATGCAAGGTGTGGCATCCAGTGCCTCAACCCTCAGCACCACTGTGTAGGTATGATCTATTATATTGTTGATGTATAAATTAAATACTGTGAGAGCCAAGAGGCAGCCCTGGTGTACTCCCAAGTTAATTTTAATTGGTGTGTTAACCCCCATCCTGATTATACTGCACCTTAATCCATGTATCCTGATGTAATCTTATTAGGATTTTCAATATGTCTGAATCAATATTTAATGCGTGAGGTTTTTGCCATAATAAATTGTGGCTTATGCTATCAAATATGGACTTAAGATCAATAAAACTACAGAAATGTTTAGAATTTTTAATACTGAAATACTTCCAGATAAGGTGGGACAGCACATAACAATCTTGGACCATTGATCTGTTACTTTTGAAACCATTCTGTACTTTATTAAGAAAGCAGTTTTCAGTGATCAAGGTCTGGAGCGCAGTTAAAATTATTTTAGAAAAAATGTTCTGAGAAGAGTCAATTAAACCAATAGGTCTATACATACTTGAATCCTATGGAAGTCCTTTTCTGAATATAGGAAATATAATTCTGCATTTCCAACTTAAGGGAAAAGTCTCCATTTTAAGAAAAAAAGTTAAAAATAACCACAAATATAAAAAGTCACCAGTCAACAAAGGATTTTTTTTTTTAACTCTTTATTAATTTTAGTACCAGATATACAACTTCATGTGACTTCGTAAGGGCAGAAAGGTACATAAAAAGAAAACAAATAAGCCAAAAAAGGAAAAGAAAGAGAAAAGAAAAAAGAAATACAAAACTGTCCCTCCCCCTCCCCAGCCTCCCTCCCCAAGGCTGCGCAGTACTACAAATCACGTATCTATGACACAGAGAAATACATTTATATATTTGGAGATTTCCATATCGCCATAATGGCTTCTAAACTACCCCAGCGAGTAGAGAATGCGTTAGTTCTGTTTCGCATAGCCGCTATGTGTTTCTCCAGCTGCAGTGCCAAGACGCATTCCCTATACCATTCCATAATTGAAGGTGCTTTCTCGTCGGTCTAATGCCTCACTATTACTAGCTTTGCAGTTGCCGTTATCAATGCCATGTGTGCCTTTCTTTTGCTTGGGGTGCCACCAGGGAAAAAATTTACTAGGCAAACTTCAGGGGTGAAAAGGTCCCGCAAACCGAGAATCGAATCTAGGGAGTTACAAATAGTTTGCCACAAGACTTTAATACACGGGCATAACCACAACATATGATAAAGGGACCCCTCTCCTGTCTTACATTTACAGCACATTGGTTTGTGCACCCGGTCTATTCTGTATAACTTAGAGGGAGTTAGATACAGATTATGCAATATGTTGTAATTTACTGCCCTGAGCCTATACTGTTTAACAGTTCTATATAAAGTAGTCCAGACACTATCCCATATCTTAGGATCGCCCGGGATACCCAATTCTTTGATCCAATAAGGACAGAGACCTGACTGTAATCTGGTGTCCCAGTCTAGCAAGGTTTTATATAAAATAGAAACTTTATTCCTCCGTGAGGCAACCTACAATAACACAGTAGGATCCTTTTCCCCTATATCCGCAATTATAAAATGTTTGTGAAACCTGGACAGGGCTTTATTAACTTGCAAGGATTTAAAAGACTCTTTACTAGAGAGATTGTCGGAGCCACCAGATTGAGCTGGAAATAAAAATTTACCCTCTCTCCAGACATCTGATACCTTACAGCATTTCAATCTATGCCAAAAGGACTTGGCAATCGGTGCATTGCCGATTTTGAAATGCGGATTATTATCAATGGCTGATTCGAAGATTGACACCATTTAACTGCCAATAATGCTTGTGCCTGAAGGACGCTTTATCGACCATCCCATGGGATTATTTCAAGGCTTTGGGGATATGGGACCTAAGAAATATAAAGAAGCGAAAGTGTAATTCCATCTTACCTGGGAAGCCAGGTATTTCTCAATAGTCACCCATAAAGGAACGTATATTCGTGCTCCTTTTTCTAGCCAGTAACATAACTTGCCTAGATGTTGCGCTAGGTAGTATATGAAAAAAGAGGGCGGCCAGGCCACCCCTAACTTTAGGTGTGGTTAACTTGTGGTAGGATCTACGTATCTTTTTTCTACTCCACAAAAAAAGATTCAACCTTCTTCTCAATTTTGAAAACCAGATTTTGGGGATATAAAATCCTAACATGCCCAGCAGATACAATATTCTAGGCAAGAGGTTCATTTTAATAACGCTCAATCGGCCCCATAATGAGATTGGGAGATCTTGCCATCTTTCAAGATCCTTAGTAATTGTTTTAATAAGGGCATCTATATTATTACGCCGGATAGCGGAAAGATCTCTAAAGATCTTGATACCTAGATATACCATTGATCTCGACTCCCACGCTAGACCAAGGGGGAGCTAACACCGCCTTATTTACTCGATGGTTTAAGGGAAATATTTTGGTTTTCTCTCGATTCAACTTGTAAAACGACCCTTTAGAAAACTCCGCGATCTCCTCTAGCAGTGCCGGAATCGAGACCTCGGGATTTTCTAGATGTAATAAAATATCATCGGCATAAGCCGATAGAGCATATCTAGTTACCCCGACATGAATCCCGGAGATCATGACATTAGCTTTCAATCTAAGAAGCAGGGGTTCTAAATATAGGTTAAAAAGCAACGGGGATAATGGGCACCCCCTGTCTAGTTCCACGGGCCAACACGAATGACGAGGACAGCAGCCCATTGCACTTCACTTTAGCAGTAGGGCAGGAATATAGAACTTTTATCCATTTGACAAAGTCTTCCGGGAAACCAAAGGAGGCTAAAGTGGCAAAGAGAAAGTCCCAGGAGACTCTATCAAATGCCTTTTCAGCATCTAAAGAGACTAAAACTGTCAGAATGTCAGAGTCTCTGGCCACTGTTATTAAATGCATTAGTTTACTCACATGATCTTGAGACAACCTCCCAGCCATGAACCCCACTTGTTCTTGCCCTATTAGTTTATCAATAATTTTAGAGAGTCTATTTGCTAATACTTTAGCCAATATTTTCACATCAGTGTTTAATAATGAAATAGGCCGGTAACTACTAAGATCCAGGGGGTCCTTTCCTGGTTTTAAAATCAAGGATATCACCGCTTTTAAAAGCCTCGCTTCTGACATGCCCTGCTCAAACCAGAATCCAAACAATTCCATTAGCGTGGGTGCAAGGATGTCTTGATAGGCTTTATAAAAATTGTTAGAGAGCTCGTCTGGCCCGGGAGATTTATCTAGAGGTAACTGCTGAATTGCTTCTCGGATTTCTGCTACAGAGATCGAGTCGCACAGCAGAGCCGCATCCTCTGCAGGAACCTTGGGCAGGCAACAGAACGAAGGTAGGCATATATATCTGAGATCGAGGAGGGGGTAGTAGAGGCCACTGAATACAGATTTTGGTAAAAGGATTTGAACATTTCACCCATTTTGTGCGACTCAGTGATTACCCTACCCTCCTCCTCAGAGTGAATGCCAGCCACATAATGTGATGCCTCTAGCTGACGGAGGCGCATCGCAAGGAGTCTACTTGCTTTTTCTCCTACATCTAAATATTGGAGTTTAGTCCTATGTAAGGACAGTTCAGCTTTCTGTGCTAGTAAACCTGCATACTGGGCCCGTAGCTGGTGTAATTTGGTCCATTCCTCACTAGGTGAGGATCGGGATAAGGAGCTTTCCATATTTCTGATGTCGGTTAAAAGGTCCTCCATTATACCCTTCTGGCGCTTGGCCCTAACAGACGCTATTTTAATGAACTCACCCTCACTGAACACTTTAGGAAGCCCAGACCATATCATATTTTTCAACCGACCCCAAATTGTGAACAAAAGACGAGTTAATGTGCTCTTTAATATGTTCGAAGGTAGCAGTATCTTTTAACATCTGGTTATTCAGCCGCCACAAAGAAGGGCGTCTCGATCTGGCACCTAAACTAAACTCCATATCCACCGGAGCATGGTCGGAGATAACCCTTGCCGAAATGCCAACGTGAGTAACCCCGGGAATTGCATATAGGCTTATAAGTAAATAATCAATTCTAGAATATGTTTTATGTGTCGCTGAGAAAAAAGTATATTGCCTCTCAGTAAGGTTAAATATTCGCCATATATCTGCAAGAGACACGGCATCTATAAGTTCTCTCAAAGCCCTTTGAGCTGGAGATAAGCCCAAACGAGCTCGGTCGGATCAGTCTAATTCGGTCTGTAGGACCAAGTTCCAGTCGCCACCTAATAATATAGATCCAGGGGGGTTCTCGGTGATGACATTTAACAACCTCGTAAAAAAGGAGAGAGAGTCGATATTTGGGCCGTAAATCGATCCAAAGGTAACTGGACAGGATTCCAGCAAGCCATGGATCACAATATACCTTCCCTCAGGATCCCATATCTCGTTGACCAATTTAAACGGAACACTCTTAGCTAACAAGATCACCACCCCACCTTTACTTGTAGAAACCCCAGCTCCATAGGCCTGACCAACCCATATCTTCCTGAATAAGTGCACATCATCCCTTCTGAGATGAGTTTCTTGCAAAATGACTATTTGTGCACGTAGAAGCTGCAGGTGCTTCAAGACTACCTGTCTTTTAACCCTGTCTTTGGCCCCTTTAATGTTCCAACTCACAGCATGGTATCTATTACTCATGCCATACAAAAGATAATGGGTCTAGAAATGGTAGAGAAGGCACACACATAGGAGAGCCTCTCACATTTATCATATCCACAGCTGTGGAAAGAATATCAAACATGGAATAATCATCATCCAGGTGATAAATAGTAGATCCTGCGCAGCCTCCCTCCTCCCCCCCATCTCCCATCCCCCCCAAAAAGACCCCTCTCCCTTAATCTGTACCTATTCCAACACTTCAAAAACCCATCCAACCCAACAAACCAACAATACCCCCCAGTTCTAACAACTGCACCACTATTCCAACTCGCCATGTGATGTTAAAGCTAGCCTAAGCAGTGCTACGGTCTCCCATCCCCGGTAACGACTTTCAGAACTTGTACTTAACTTTAACCCCGTAACATAATTACCCTCATGCCCCTGAATAGTAATAATAATAATAATAATAATAATAAGAGGGCAAAGCTATGAAAATACCCAACACCTTACTACCAACAAGTAGCAACTTTAAAATAACTCTCCTTTCCATGAAGCAGGACATGATCGCTAATATATAATTTCAATACTAGCATCTATTACATGGTTAAACAATGGATTACCCGAAGAGCTATTATCAAACTGATTCTCAAGAGCTCTTGTAATTGTTCGTTCTTGCCTGCTGAGAGAAAAAAAAAAAACCCAGACCCCACATTTAGCAGGTGAAGCTTAACAGACTGAACAACATAGAGTATATAGCAGATCTCTGCCAAGGTCAATCCATAGATGACTCTGGCAGCTTTTATCGACAGCTCTTTGAGGCGGTTCCTTCATCATGGCTCAAATCGTCATTGATCCAGGAAGAGACTACCACAAATAAGTCTCCAAGTAGTAACCAGGTGACATTTCTGATCCTGTTGTGGGGTCATTGTGAATCATTGAAGAAGGTCTTCCCGGTGTCGACAGAGATATATCGAGGTCCTACCATAGCGTATTTGCATTACAAGCAACTAGAGAACGTAACAGCCATCATGTCCTGGAGGACGTCCAAACGGAGCCCCTAAACATCTGGGATGACCCCACCAAATATGTCCCTTTGCAGGCAGAGTCTTCGTTTGCTGCATGGAAAAAAAGAAAAAAAAAACCCTTCAGCAAGTCAGGCAAGTTTTTAAGTCTTTAGCCAAACATCAACAAACAATGAAAGCTGGTAAAACGTCCTAAACATCCAGCTCCAATAAACAGGTTCCTTCTCTTCTGGGAAGCAGTCCCACATCTATGCCACAGGAGAACAGACTGGTAGCAATTATTTGAATAGCTCTTGCAGCAATTTAGGCAGTTCTTGCTTAGCCATTTCCACAGAAATGCCATTGATCTTTGACTTTAACTTGCAGGACAGCCGGGTATCTAACCCTATATGGGATACTAGCAGCAATCAATTTTGAAACAACAGGATGAAGCTCTTGCCGTTTGATACGTACTGATTGTGGCAAATCATGTGTAATACGTATTGATTTTCCGTTCCACAAAACCTCCTGTAATGCTTTCACTTTGCCTAGTATGTGTTGCTTATCTAAAAAGTTCAGTAATTTACAGATTATTGGTCTCGGTGGGGCCCCAGGTGCAGGAGGCGGCCAAAGATATCTGTGGGCTCGCTCTATAATATAAATCGAGTTGTTTGGAGACGAGCCTGCAACCTTTTCCAGAAGCTTCTGCACAAACTGAATGGGCATTGTGCCTCCTCTTTCTCCGGATACCAATAATTATTAGGTTGTTTCACGACTTCTCCTTCTAAATCTTCAAGCTTTTATTCCATTCCTTTAAGCTTTCTACTGAGTGAGGTATAGTTCAGCTCCATTTTGTCATTTCTGGCTTCTAGGATTTCAACCTGGCGTCATTGTCATCCACTCGAGTGCTCAACATTTGATAGAAGCCTTGAAACTGTGAACTTCAGTAAAGATCTCCTGAATTGAGCTTTGAATGGGCCCAATAATTTCTAGGAAGCGCTCCTCAGTAAAAGCCGCTGAACCCTGGGTAGACTTACTTGATCCCTGCCGGGGTCGCTTTGCGGCCTGCTCTTTTTCTGGAGAGGGAGGTGGCGTGTGCTTTCCGGTCTGCTTTTTGACAAAGGCTTCCATTCCGATCGTAAAGCCGGTAACCAGCAGATGCCCCGACTACTTCGTTATCGTTAGTGATAACCTTTCAGGGAGATTTTGCGTTGAAGGTTGAGGAAAATCGAGCCGAGGACAGAGTCGACCAAAAGCGCTGTCTCCCCTTAAGCTGCCATCACGTCATCAACAAAGGATTTTTAGATATCTGATAGAATTCAATCAGGACCTGGGCCTTATTTGAGGACAATGAATTAACAGCATGTAGTATTTCTTCTTTATGAATGCAGAAAAGCCAAAGAAAATACTGTACATTACCTACTGTGGATTCACAATCTAAGCAAAAATTATCAAAATCTTCATCTGCAGAGAAATAGAGACTGTGAACGTGTTCCTCCCAAGTTATTGGAGTAATATAGGCTTCCACACACCTAGTATACTGGTTATAATTTCTCTTCCCCCTACAGCATGGTTTCAGAAAGGGTTACAGTCCACCTCAGTCACAGCTTGTTTCTTGGACTATGTACTCAGATCTGCTGATGAAGGTAGTCTAACCAGAGCCATCTTCATCAACTTATGCAAAGCCTTCGAGCTCGTCATTCACAACCTCCTCATACAGAAACTGGTCTTATCTGGTTTCTCTGAAGGGACAGCAAACTAGTTTCATCATTAACTTTCTGGGAGGTCTCAAAGTGCATATGTTAGTGGTGCTCTCTCGTCTCCCCTAGAGGTAACCAGTGGTGTCCCACAAGTATCCATACTGGACCCGATTCTCTACTCTTTTTCTATAGATATCTGCTACACATAAACCCTGATTGTTTGAACATTATGTATGTGGAAGATCTGATCCTTTACAGGCATGACCCCCAGTATTCCTTCCTTGACCCACTCCCTAGCTCATGACTTCATATTAACACGCAACTGTTTTTCCACAAAACAAACTACTGGATAATGTTAAGAAAACCAATACTATGCTATTTGGCTCCAGCCAAAAGCTCCACAAATTATCTGAAATTATGGTTAGCTCTCTCTGTCTCTCTTTATCTCGGCCCCTGATGGCACACCTCTTGAGCATGTCAAAGGTTACAAATATCTTGGAGTCACTCTGGAACCCTTCCCCTTATGTTCAGTGAACATGTAAGCTCAACTATCAAGAGAGTGCACCAGCAGTTTGGAGCTTGCTACCGCGTGAAACATTACCTTACCCTGAGACATGATTAGCGATAGGAAGGGGCATGATGCTCCCTCTCCTGGAGTACTGTTCCCTTGTCATCTCACAGACCTCACCCAGGGATTTCAATTGACTAAACACTGCATATAACTACATCGGTCATTTCATTTTCTCAACCACTCTAACTAGCAGTTACTACTGCTCTCTCTTTTACGTCTCTAGGTTGACTCTCTCCCCAGGTCTGACACAACTTCCACCTGGGTGCTCTTGTCCATAAAACCCTTGTGGCAGGCTCAACCTCCACTCTTAGCAGATTCCTCTGCAATAAGCATAGCACTAGGATGATGAGGTCCTCGTCCTAACCATTGCTAAGTGTCCCTCTCTCTAACACAAACTTGGGCCAGAAAGCATTCTCAGTAGCAGCTGTTACACTTTGGAATAGCCTCCCCTCCTCAGTCTTCAACCTAAGCCATTCACTGACCATCAAATCCAATTTATTTTCCACTCTCCTCTTCAAATCTACATGCAATTGCACCCTATAGCATCTTGTCACCCATATCTTCTCTCCATCATGGCTACACCACCATATTGCTCTTTCATGCTGTTGATGTAGTCTTAAAATTTAATTCACAAATGTCAAATCCTAGATCATCTTTGTACTTATCCTTTACTGTGAAATGCTTGTGAACTTCACTTGATGTATCTACAGCTTCTGTATCTGTGTATATGTGCCATCTCTATGGCCTGGTCCATGCCGGAAAACGGTCTCTAGGACCTGTGTACCCACTCGGTTAACAAATAAATAGTTAAAGAAACAAATAAATAAATAAAAATAACCATGACTAACTAGGGACCAAAATGCCTTACAATCTTTTTTCAGAACAGTACCTCATAATGTTTCCCACATAACTTGATGGTATTTCCTTTTCTCTTCCTCCAATACTTTTCTATAATCTTTCCTTGCTCTATTAAGAGTATTTAAATTTTTTCTTAAAGGATGTTTCTTACAGTGACACGCTAACCTACTGCATTTAGACTGCTTTTTTACAAATTTTGCTATACCAAGTTGTGTTTATTTGTTTTGCAGAAAGGTTAAATATAGTTATTAATTTATGTCCATTTGTTGTATGCTATCTGAACATCATTAGTCATCAAAATGGTGTCCTGTAATAAGAACAGATGATCTGAATAAAGTAATTTTTAAAAAAGTGCCACTGCCCCTCTCCTAATTCTTCTTGAGTTAAGCACTTCCAGACCAGCAGTGTTTAGTCTATTCTCACAAACACCAGTAAAACCTTCTATTTGCAGCTGAGTTAATAAGGGAAAAATGAACAGAATCCAACTGATCCCAAATCTTTAAGTCTGAAAAGTTTTAAAGCATCTATATTGGTCCACATTAAATCAATTGTAGATGATCCTAGGTGACCCATAAATGCATAACCTCCCTGCTGATATCCTGGTGAACAACCATTTAATAGCATAATACCGAACTCACTCATAATTTTGTTCAGAGTCTTACCTTGTTAGTTGGATTTCTTATCTTTAGATTTTCGAATCATACTTATTGTCAGATCAATAGCATCTGATCAGAGAAGGAGCTCATTACCAAATTGTCTTAAATGATTTTCTTCCTGAATTCAAGCACTGAAATCTCCCAGTACAATGAAGGGATAGGTTTCTTAATTACTGGCCATTTCTTTAAGATCTTCTGACAAATATGGCCACTCAATCAAATTAGTAATATGAGGCAAATAAACATTAATAAAACACATTTTAATAGCTGGACATTCTAATAATAAAGAGAGGATTCTTTTGGATTAAGATTTTAGTGGGATAATTTTATAATTTGGGGAGGTTTTGACATATGTTGCCATATCTGCCTTAACCCTGCCATAATTTTTGTCCCTAGTTTCTGAAATCCCAAATCCTGAATATCCCAGGATAGTGGGGGGGGGGGGGCTTTCTTTCTGGCATCAGGTCTCTTGAAGAAATAAGATGTCAAACGTTAAACATTTCTTAATTTCTTCATCCACTATTTTGTACTTTAACTCTTCTATATTCCGGGAGAGAATGGTCAAGACTCCTACAGACTTGGATAGCATATTTACATGGGTTTGTCATTGTGAATCTAATACATCATAGTGATTATAAGCTGTAAAATCTGTTTGGTTATTTTTAGGACCATTATTACTATGTTCAATTTCCAAAGTTGTGCAGTCTGTTAATAGATCCCTGAGTCCACCTAACACCAAAGAAGATTCCAAGATTAAAGAGGACAATTTAGCATTTTTAAACATTATCTCTATTTGGGGCAGTCTGAAATTCCACTGTGGGCTGTAATGCACTCTAATGCACTATGTCTTATTTCTAATCAAAGAATGCATGATAAAAAGGAAGTCATTTCTATTTAAATAGAACCAATAGTTTCACCTTTTAAAGTCTGCCAGCCAAACAGTAATACATTTCTACTTACCCAGCACTGAGAAACTGAACAAACATACTTATGAATCACCTCTGATACTCTTCTTCTTCTTCTCTTAAGTCCTCCTTCCTACTATCATTCAAGGGTCTAGGTTCTATCCCATCTGTTGGTGCTGGGACCCTTTGAAGGGCAAGAATATACCATACAATTTGAGGGTCTCTTCCTCTTCCTAGATTCTCCCTGCTATATCAAAAGATTTACAATAGAGTAAGACACAGTCAGAAAAAAAGGGGATTATGTGGATGTGTAATATATAACTTATCAAGCTATTCTGTAATATGTTATAGATGGGCCAACCATGTGCTTAGCTTTTCAAGCATTTCCATATCAAATCTGGCTATCCCATAGATTTCAATTAAACATTCAAAACATGTTTCTGGCTGCTGTAAAAAATCAAAATATGTATAGACTTGAGAAATAGAACCTGCAGGGTGATCTTGCCCCTCAGTCTCCCTCTGTAATTCAGATAAAACATCTGAGTCTGTCTCAGGAAGTACTTGAGAGATAATGTTCTCTACACCAGTCATAACACCACTATGGGTTTCTTGAGCTGTTTCTTGTCCCCTTGCATTGTCTTGTTTTAGGATTCCTGGAAGCCTCTTCTTATTAATATCAGCTTGCTCTTTGGGCCTATCTTTCTTGTTGGATTTCTTCTTTTTAGGTTTATTATTCACCCTTATGTCCTGTCCAGACTTAAAAGTAGCTGTTTTATCTACACTTTCATTAAAAAAGGGGGAGGTAAATTTACCTGGATTGCCTTATTTTAAAAAATTGTATGGCCCTTTTACATACCATCTCTTTCCTGCAACATAATATTCTCTCTAAGTTGTTTAAGCACAGCCTGATTATAAAAAAACATTTGTTCTAAGATTATTGATTTTCTCCTTCAGTGCCCATAAATTCTCCAGAATTACCAAATTTACGTAGTATGTAAAGCCGGCCCAGTGGCACTGAGGGCTGAGGTGCTGAACGCCATACCTCTCTCCACACTGGTGACCCAGGTTTGGGAGCAGACTCGGTCACTAGTGAGTTGGCAGGGGTGAGATAGACTGGCACATCCTATGAAAGCTCGCCTTCTCCGGAGAGGGTACAGGCAACTGCCTGCACACTTGCCTGACTCCGAGTAGAAGCTCCGAGTAGTGCAAGCCCTACATGGGATGGCCGGCTGCATTACAGCATGGATGTTGGCACCTAGTGCCTTGACGTTGGGGGAGTTACATGCTGTACGGGAGGATGAAAATGGAAAAAGGGGCCTGCCACCACTGGGAAGATGGGAAGACTGGGACGTGCCCACAATTTGCCTCCACCAGCTCAGTGAACCCTGGACCGATGACATGTAAGTTTCAGGGCATTCAGCCCCCACTTCATCCCCACCCAGGGGGTATAGCTGCAGCTCTGTGGTGATCTGGGGTTTCATTGGGTAGGGTGGAAGGCAATGGGATGTCAGGTGTCTCCCTTGATGGGTCGGGGGTGGCAGGCTGGGACGGAGGTAGAAAATAGTAATTACAAAAAACAAAATTTGCGTAGCATGGATTCTTGATCATTTCTAGTATTTGTTTGAATAAGGAAGAGGATGACACAAAGTTTCCTTCATCAATAAAGTATTCCTTATCATAAACTATATCTGGAACAGGAGGGGCAGTTTTAGCCATCAATGAAGTTGAAGCTGGTGTCAAAGAAAGTGTATTCCTGCAATTAATTTGAGTATTCCTAGCCCCCTTGATTGTAGAGTCAGTTGCAAATAATTTTAAGTCCTTTAACAGTATGATTTGAATCTTGAATTGCAGCAGATAAATTACCAGCTTATAGTAATAATCTCAATATCACTGACCTCTTCTCTATGCCATAGCTGGGTATTATTAGAGAAGTCATTTCTAAGGAAATTTCCTGAGATGAAAATGTTATTCAGTCAGAACTATTGATACCAATTTCCCCAGAAGGTTCAAACTCTAACAATGTCCTATCACAAGATAGCAAGGACAGACATCTGCATGGGGGTCATCTAAAACAGGAGAGTATAGATTAGCAGAAGGAGGCCTAAACACTATGCAGGAATCTTTAGACCTAATAATTAGTGTAGAAAGACCTACTGCAACAGGTGAACTATCCCCACAAAAGTCTGTAATTCTGAGATGGTTAGAACTTTCTGTATTAATAAGTTTATCATCAGGCAAACTTATAGATTTTTTTGTCCCCCCTCCCCCGTTGCCTTTTTCAGCAGGAAGAAACCATGAGTGAACTATTTTTTCCACTTCTAGTACTAACCATGGTAAAAATCTTATCAAAATATTTTAAGAAAGCAGAAAAATGCAGTTGCCTCCAAGGATCTACATCTGAAAAGGCTCGCAGGCAGATTAGCAAGTTATAAATATAATAATAATAATCAACAAGCCACAATGGCCAATATAGCATGTAAAATCATTGAATAATATGCAATAAATATTCATATCTTATTATAAATTCAAGCTCTCAGTTCCAGCAGGATAAATTCCACTGCCATGCTCTTCTTCAGATGCTTACTTCTGAAGTACACAGTTAGTCATATATCAAGTCAAGTCCAAAAAACTTATATTGGAACTCTATTGGAGGCACTTTAATTTTTGACTTTCTCCTGGGCCTCCCCTTTAAAACTTGAGTGGAGCCTGGTCTTGAGGTCCCAAAGAATATTCTGATCAGAAAGATGAAAGCCAAAGTCAAAAACAGTCCCACCAATATGGGAAATAAAGGCATGCCCACACCTTATTATTTATTGAAATATCTTTGAAAGCTTTTTTTTAATGGAAGGAGATGGTATCAAAACCACACATTAATAGACTAGATCTACTTAAATCAGGACCATCTCTAAAATCTATGAAATCCTAAGGTTCGGTCTAAAAAATAATTTAAATTTGCTATGCAAGTGCCAAATATCAGATTGATCAACCTTAATAATTAAAACTAAGTATGTATTAACAAATTAGCCTCAAGATGTTGACAGGGTATCAAAAGAGGGTTTAAATCAGATATGCAAAGTATTTATCATATTTTACAGAGGTACTGGCACTACAAAAGGTCCATTTACATAGTTTGCTAAAAAAAATCTGACCAAAGGTGGACTTGCTGGTGTTGACAACAGCACTGAATCTCCAATTTGAGTGAAACAACAGTTCAAGTCAGTTTCAAACTTCTGAAAACCAATAAAAATGCCTCCTTTACAAAGCAAAATAATCGACTCTTAGTTTCTATATAAATGGAGGAAAATTAACAAGGCAGAGAGAAAACACAAAAATTAAAACTGCAGGGTTATAACCCAGTCTTTCTCATATGTGAGGAAGCAGAATATACAATAAAGAGGCAATTTTGCTTGCTGTAATTTCAGCATGTAAGTGCAGCTTTCAGTTTAAGCATGTCAGCATGTCCATGCAGCATTTAAAAATTTTACTGATCTCAAAAGAACGCCGATGCATGAGCACTTTAGACCCAAATTCAGATCATGTGATCAAACCATGGAAAATGAAATAAATTAAATATCTCTTAAATAAAATATGTTTAATCAAATATTGCACTTGGATAAATGAAATGTATTATTTATTAAGTCATTTATTTATTCATTTTTTATTTGTTTATTTATCAGACTGAAAGGTAGAGTTCCCACTTCCAACTTTGAAAATTGTCAGTGCAATTGCTGGCAAAAAACATTAAATTGCTCCAAAAAGAAAAGGGACAGGAGTGCACTTCAAAATCAATCCTCCCATACAGAAAAGGGAGCCACCAAATTGCTCCTTTTCCTTAAGGTAAGAAACATGGCTATTCCATTAATCCAGCCCAAATGAAATGCCACAACAAGCTTTAATCAGTTTTGTTAAAAGGGAGGGAGGGCTATGGAGAAAGAAAAAAAATGGGTAGCAACCCCAGGAACAGGAATAAAAAATAATGCTATCCAAATGTACTTGCAGCCCCTGTCTTTACCCTCCACAGGGTTTACTGACCCAGAGAAGCCAGCCCAGCTACAGTCACCACAAGCTCTTTTGTCTGGGTTTACTCTGGTTGGGGCAGCTGGACAGGAACAGCAATAACTTAGTGACACAAGGCAGTCTGGAAAGGCTCAGTAACATATTATCAGTACCAGTGAAATGCCACCCAAGCAAGCATTTAGCTATGGTGTGCAGTCAATGATGGCATACATGCTGATAAAAATAAAGCACCCAAACAGAGCCCTGCTCCTGATGTTTCTCCTCAGCAGCATAGCATGCAGTCATAGCTTCTCCCAGAATCCTCCTGAGAATGCATTGAACTGGATCACGTGATGAGCTAGAGGGGAAAAGACGTCCCTGAGGTTGCTCCTGAGTCATGCTGAATAAAGTATACTAATATAGCTGTTTAAGATCTCACAACTTTGACTACAATAGTGAGTTTGGATTTCTAACAAGGTTCTGCATTACTGTTAGTAAGTCGAGTAAAGGTAATCAAGGAGTCTACTTACAAGATGCAGAAATGGGCCTGGCTGACAGTATGGCTGAGATGGAATATGGAAGCCCCGAGCCTCTGGCTGCAAGGTCGCCGGCTGTAAAATGCTCAAAACCCCACTATCTGGTTCCAGAGGAAAATGAAGATCAGCTAACAGAAGAACGAGAGGGGCATACATCTTCAGATGATATTATAGAAATCAAACATCTCCTACAAGGCTTAGTGGCTGACTTCTCTACATTAAAATTGGCACTAAAGGCTCTAACACAACGGTTAGGGGATGTTGAGGACAGGGTTGCTTCCCAGGAAAGGAAGACGGTGTCTATGGACCAGGAGGTGATTACCCTCAAAAGGCAAGTTAAAAACTTGGAAGATCGCCTGGAAGATCATGAATCACGCAGTCGGAGAAATAATCTAATTATGGCGGGTCTTCCTGAGAAATCGGAAGGATCGGACTGTGCAGCTTTTATGCAGGATCTCCTCCTGAAATTGTTTGGTCCAATGTCATTTGGAGAATCCTACAATATTGAGAGGGTACACCGTTCTTTGAGAGAGACCCCCCCACCTGGAGCTCGACCTCGGGTCCTTATTATGCGCTTTCTGAATTTTAAAGAGAAGACTCACGTATTGATCAAAGCCAAAAGAAATAAAAATCTTCAGTGGAACGGGGCCTCTATTTGGCTTTTCCAAGATCTAACACCTTCGGTAAGGGAAAAACAGAAGGAGTATACAGAGATCAAGAAGAAGTTATAATTGGCAGGGGTGAAATTCAGAATACAATATCCAGCCACGCTGATTGTGAGGTTACAGAATGGAGACAGGAGGTATGAGACGGTGATCGATGCCACAGAAAGCCTGCGGGTGGAGCTACCAGCCATGTTTAAACCTGCAACTTGAAAGTTTGAGGTGCCTGCAGGATTGTATGCTATAAAGCAGTGAGTGAGAGTAGGATGGATCGGGAAGAGCTACGAAATTAGGTAGTGTTCGATCAACTTCATCCTTGCTCCACGCTTTGGAGATGGGATTTGCCCTTTCACTGTTTGGACTGCTCCAGATTAATTTTGTGTGGGACTGTAGGATAAGGGCTCCTTAGTGACTATTTTTAGGGTCTAATCGGCTCTAGACCGCTAACAATTCTGGGCTTTCTGTTTGTTTTGTTTTTTCATTTGTTTTTCTCTCATCTTAGCTAAAATTCAGTATTAAGAAGAGGATTGAATATCAGATAGCCTGTAGTTTAAATATGGTAGAACAGGCCAAATGAGCTCAAGATTTGTGTGGGTGAAATTGCTTAAGGGAAAATGGGGTACTGATCAGCCTATGCTACTGAGCAAACCTATAATGGAACAAGGGTTATACTAGGGCATTGTGTTTTTCTTTAGTAAATGATCAAGTATAGGTCTCAGGGGCTTACTGTTTTTTTTTTGTTCTCTTTCTTTTATCCCTAATTTGCTATATCTGGAATAGAAGAATGGGGGAACAGATAGGGCGTGGAATGCTGTCTCCCTGCTATCACTAGATATTTAAGTGGATGTGACCACTTGTGGGTAGAAGGAGGTACTTACTAAGCTTCTGGAGCATCTTTAATTTAAAATAGTAGGGGTATTAGGTAACTTAAGATGTTAATGATGGGATTAATGGTTATAAGTGGGGTCTTTTGTCTTTTCTATATATTGGGATTCAGGGGGGCTCGGGAACACCTCGGGGCTAACTCATTCACATCTCATTCAGATTAAGGAGGACGATCAGAGGATCGATGGTTACAGGGGCTTACTGGGGGAAAAGGGGAGGGAGAGAGAGAATCCATGGTGCATATAATAGGGTGGATAGAATGTAAGAGGGTGATAAGCTGGGATACTGTTATAAAGTATGGTGTTGCTTAAATTTCTCTCATGGAATGTTAAAGGCCTCATGGGGAGGAAGAAAAGACTGGTAATATTACAATATATTAATCAGTAGGGGGTTCACTTTGCTGCACTGCAAGAAAGACATTTACTGAAAGAGGAATTATACCTACTGAAGAAAGGGTGGGTGGCAAAATAATAGGAGAAGGGAATGCAAAAGCATCGGGGGTGTGGCGATACTAGTAAGGAAAGCCTGCCCATATGTATTTACTCAAATCAAGACACGAGAGGATGGTAGAGGGATCTATGTGTTGGGGAATATCTTGGGAAATCCATTCTCTTGTGCCTCAATTTATGGCTCTACCCCCTCTAACCCTGACTTTTTTGCCTCAATGGAGGTTGATATTGATACGCTCCCATCCCACCCATTTATTCTAGCAGGTGACTGGAACCTCTGCTTGGATAATGGGGTAGACAGGAACCCTCCTTCTAAACAACCACCTGCAGTGCAGATAGCTCTAAATAGATTTTTGGAAGTTACAGCACTAGTAGACCCCTATTGGGTGTATAATAAAGGGGATACTGAGATGACCTTTTATTCTGGAGTACATAAGTCACATTCCAGAAGTGATTTTTTTTTTGGTTAATGGGGCAGCATTAAGTGGCATCAAAGAACTGGCTACTTTTAACAGAGTACTATCTGACCACTGCCTGATACAGATGCAATGGGAGATAGATAACATTCCCCCAAAACCATACCGATGGCGGTTGGATGATGGGATATTAGCGGTTGATAATACTGTGTCAAAATTAGAGGAAGCACTAGTGGAGATTATCCAAACCCAGATACCAGCACTTATGGATAAGAAACTTGCTTGGCCTACTTGCAAGGTATTATATGCAGGAATAGCTCAGGAATATGCTGCTAGGAGGAATAGGATGAATCGAGTGTGGGAAGAATTTTTAACTGGGGCCATTAAGACACTACTCCCTTTGGAGGGTTCCTCTAGTGAATTGGATGAGGAGCTTAGAGATTTAAGAGATGAAATGAGAAGCATGATGTATGTCAGGATAGATCATTGGCTTGAAAGGTTAAACGCTAGATACCTGATGCAGGAAGATGTGCTGGGCCATTTTTTAGCCAGTAGAATTAGGGAATGAGAGGTGGATCAAATGGTCATGGCAGTGAAATTTGAAGGGGACATTATTACAGATCCTCAGGGAATGGCAGATGCCTTCGCAGAATATTATGCTGGGATCTATCAAGGGGGGTTACTAGTTCAGAGGAAGAGATTAGAGGGTTTCTTGATAAAATACCCTTGCCTAAATTGGATAAAGAGCAGGCTCAGGCTTTGGCAGCCCCAATCTGTGAGGTAGAAATTATGGCAGCAATTAAAGAATTGCCAAATGGTAAGACACCAGGGCCTGATAGTCTATCGGCTAAAGTTTAAAAAGTTCACTTATTGACTATACTCCCTCTCCTGAAAGACCTATTCTCAAATATTATGAAAGTTGGGGTTCCCCATCCTCCTTTGTACCAAGCTTATATTACACTTATTCCAAAGCCAGATAAACCTAAGGATCTACCTGGAAATTACAGACCCATAGCTTTAATAAATCAGGATGTTAAAGTCCTCACAAGGATCCTGGCTAACAGAGTTTTAAAAGTTGCTCCTTTATTAATTAGTCAGGACCAAGTGGGGTTTATGCCAGGTTGGGGGGCACATGATGCATTAAGGAAGCTGCATCACATCCTTCATCGGGCCTCCAACTTTAAGTCAGCTATGGCTCTGATTGCACTTGATGCCGAGAAGGCATTTGATAGGGTTTCCCATGCTTTTCTATTTTTTACAATGGAGAAAATGGGTTTCCCGAAGGGCTTTCTCAGAGGCCTTAAAATCCTTTATAGTGCCCCCACTGCTAGGGTTCTGTGCAATGGCTACCTTTCTAAAGAGTTCCTGCTGATGAATGGGACTAGACAGGGTTGCCCCCTGTCAACAATTTTGTTTAACATTTATTTGGAACCTTTATTAAGGGCACTCCACATGGAGCCTGCGGTTCAGGGAATTAAGGTTCATGAGATGGAGCTTAAATTTTCAGTTTTTGCTGATGACATAATGTTGCATTTATATAATCTGGCTGAAAGCTTCCAAAAAGCCCTGGAAATTATTAGGCAATTCTCTGAGGTTTCCAACTACAAATTAAATTTAAGCAAAACACAGGTTCTCCATCTTACCCCATATACTTATAGAGCAGATTTTGAACACCTGCAAATAAACTGGGCCCCAATTAAAATTAAATATCTGGGCATCTGGATTATGGCTAAAACAGAAAATGGGGTGGAAGAAAATGTGGACAATCTTTTGACTATAATTAAAAACGATATTTTAAGATGGAATAAACTCCCTCTGAACTTCACTGCCAGACTGGGACTGATAAAAATGAATCTTCTACCTAGATGGTTATACCAGATTCATTTGTTACCTTATAATATTCCCAAAGGAAGGTTTATTAATATCCAGAGGGTACTCTCAGCATTTCTGTGGAATTCAAAACCCCCAAGGAGAAAACATGCTGCCTAAAGCCTTCCCCATCTTATGGGAGGCATTAAACTTCTGGACCTACTCTTATATTATGTCGCAGAACAAATAGGTTTAATGGGATGGTGGTACAGAACCCAGGAAGAAGGGGAATATACCCGAACATGGCTCCAAATTGAGCAACAAATTCTAGAGGACCTGAAACTTTCCCCAGCAGCATTGCTCTTTTCAGATCCAGAGGGCATATCTAAGAGGGAAGACAGACACCAATCTTTAAATCAATGGTGGCATGGTGGAATTTTTTAAACCCCACACAGAAAAGAGAGTTCAAAGGAAAGTTAGGGATCAACCAATATTGGGAAATCCTAATTTTCATCTGGGGGGACAAATAATCAATGAGCATTGGACACCACAATTAGCTGATTTGAAACTGACAGATTTTATAGTAGAAGATATGGTGGTCCTACCTACGCAGACTAAGGAATGGGACTTTTTCAGAAAGATTCAGATTATGAATATGGTGCAGCAATTCTTAAGAGATAATAAGGTTGTGGGTCAGAGTCCATTTACTTGGGATAATTTGAGTGAGATTGATTACTCACAACACCCCCTTTCAAAAGTTTACATGGTGCTGTTAGGCTTTGTGAGCTCAGAATCTATGGCTAAAGTTTTATATTGGGAAAAATGTTTAACCCCCGTGGCCTGACTGGAAAGAGATTTGGAAAAATGTTAAATTCCTGCCCATACTGAAATATAAGACTATGCAATTTTTTATTTTCTCAAATATTTACTGCACCCCTGCTAAGCTATGTTCTAGAAAACTCAGATAGACAGATCTGTGCTTTAGAAGTGGAATGAAACCAGATGATCTGTTACATGTGATGTGGAGCTGTCCCAAAATACATTCATTATGGGTTCAAATTGGTCACAACATGGATCTGTTACTAAATTATTCGGAGCATATTAAACCAGAGATCTGTGTTTTGGGAGATATGAAATCAGTTGTGAGAGAGTCAGCTAAGCACCATGTGGTATTGATGTCCGCCCTGGTGAAGGCATTTGTCCTAAGACATTGGAAAAGTGACTGTATCTATAATTATGATCAATGGGTTAGAGATCTGCTACATATCTTAGATAGACTCAAAAGACAAATGATAATAGAAGATAAAAAGAAAATATATGATAAAAGATGGAGGACATTAGAGGCAGTGTATTCAATACAACTGAAGAGTGCTCGATCCCAGATCTGTCTGTCTGATTGGGATTAGCTAGCAATCATTACTTAAGAAAAAGTTAAAAGGGACTATGATTTTATTAAGGTGTGTAAGTTTGTACCTTAAAGTACTCTTCCCAGTGAGGTGTAATACTCTCTCTAGATAGTTCTTAGTGTGGTTATATAATGTCTGCCACATCAAAAGGGTTAGGATGGGTTCTCGCTCTCTCCTAGGGACTCAGTTTTAAAGTCCAGTCCAAAGGACTTACAGCTACTTCGAAATTAAGGTTAGTAATAAAGACAGATTTCAAAATTGTAAGTTGATTAGGTCTGTAGTTAACTTTGAATTGATAGAATCCAATGTTATAATAATAAGTCAGACTCAACTCAGATGGTACAATATATTAAAACTGTGCATGTAAATAGTTTAGGGGATGTATATAGTAGCCAAAGCCAGTTTGGGGATGTGGGCCCGGGGTCAGCCTGGGATATGTGTATGTATGTCTTCTCTGTTGAAATCATAAACTTTATTAAAGAAGTTTAAAAAAAAAAAAGAGAATGCATTGAACTATACCTGCCTTTTCTACATCTGCACTGCCATCATTGCACCTGCTCTGGTCTCCCTGTTTGAACAGCATAGAAGCTCTTTGTACCGTGTTACTTTTATTTGCACCTGTACTGTGTTAAACTGTACTCTCATTTACACTTTACCTGTACTGTACCAAGCATGGATATACAGTAGTATATGTTTTATTGCATTTCCTGTTCCCTTCCCCTGGGATGCACCTGGAATTGAGCCTTGGCACAGTGTGATTTTCCCAGTTACCAGTTTTCAAATAAATAAACTGGAATTACCGAAATTTCAGTTTCACGTATTGCCTGGATGAAAAATAAATCAACCATGCTCATATGTGTGTGTGTGTGTGTGTGTGTGTGTGTGTGTCAGGGGTGGATAATCAAGTGAAAATGTCTCTTACCAAAAAGACACTGCAGGGAATCCTGCCAGCGAGATCTACCAATCCATATTTAGGTTCACTGCTTGATTATAGTTTGAAATATCTCAATTAAGAAGTAAGCCAGCCTTTACTTTTTTTGTTCATAAAGTCAGCAGTACTTTGCCATCTGAACAAAGTCCACATACTGGCCCTGTTCATGTTATTAAAGGGACACTGACAACCCCATTAGTCCTCACAATGTTCTGAGGTAAAAAAAATATGATTGGTCACATTCTGTAGAGATTTGTTTATGTAAATGGTAGTTTGATTCTGATTATTTTTTTCTTTTAAAAAGTGAAAAACAGACTGCCCACCATACTGGTGTTACCACACAAAAACATGCTTGTTTATATTCCCTTGATCAACTCCCACTGCATTTTTCATGGACTTGGGAACACCCCCAACTCAGTCAGTCCACTCATGATTCATTGGGAGGAGGTGAGCCTATTCAATCATGAACAACTGCACTGTTTGGGCTTTTCCTAATGTTTTGGGAGTATGTAATAAGATTAGTCTAAGGATTTTAAACAAAACAAGGTTGTGTATAATTACAGCATTAGCATGCAATTTAGTTCTCTAAAGGAAACAGATAAAACAACTAGCAACACAAATTAATTTTAGAGACCATAGGCAGTCATAAAATGTGCTTCTTATGGCTGTGGGCATAGCCCAGCAGACATTTTGCATTCAGAAAAGGGCTGATGTCATTTTTGCTACCAAGCAACATGATAGAGTGTTAAAAATAGATTCCTCCACTAAAGCCTTATTACTACACTACCTGTGTGTGTATAGAAGGCTGCAGAGCACTATTTTCCTCTGTCTTGAGGAGTTAATTGAGCCCACAGAAAGTTAACTCATTATCTGCTGGCAGTCATTCTGTGACAGATTACCAATGGATAGTACAGACATCATTTTTTTTTATTTTATTGAAATCTAGGATTACAAATACCTTTGAGCAGGAACTGCTCATTTACAAAGGTTCCACGTCGAAGGAATGGGGGGTATACATACATACAAAGGTCAACATAATAATACATAGTTACACAATAAAAAGAAGTAAGATACTGAGGCTTAGGAAATTCAAGTAATTCAAAATATGCCAAATGTTAGGTAGCATGACATACCAGCCAAGGGCAATCTTAGAAATAAACACTGCAGGTGAGAGGGAAGGGGGTATGCGGGCAGGAAGGCCATTGTTGGAGGGTAGAGGGTGAGGGTAAGAGCTCTAAAGGAGAGGGAGGGGAGGGATAAAAGTCAGGAAATACATGGGGGGAGGAAAGGAGAGGGGCAAGGGGTGGGCAGGTAGAAGGGGGCAAGGAGGGGAGACGTAGCTGTCAAGACTGTCAAGAAGGAGGACAGTGAGCGGTGGGCCCCTGATTAGGCGAGGCAGTCACAATGACTAGTTGAAATGAGATGAAGTCAGAGTTGTCTCTTAAAAGGGCCAAGAGCAGCAGCAGTAAGAGTTTCTTTGTTGAGAGTATTGTACCACTGTGGTGCTCTGTGGGCAAAGGCTCTCTGGCCCATGGTAGTCCGGCATCTGGGGGACAAGGAAGGTTAGTTGTTATGAACTTCTAGTTTGCTGGGTGCTGTGGTGGTCAATGAGGAGCTTTTCAATGCCTGGGAGCCTGACCCCCGAGGAGGACTTTTTTGGCTAAGTGGCAGGTTTGATACTGTATTTGGCTGATGAGAGGAAGCCATTCTGCCTGAATGTACAGGTCACAAGTGCGTGTAAGTTGGTCAGCCCCAGTTAGCAGCCTGCATGCTTTGTTGAGTGCAACTGTAATTCTACGGAGGGCAGAGGTGGAGGCAGAGCCATAAATTGGTAGCCCGTAATCAATGATGGAGGTGACAGAGCTGTTGATAACCAACCAGAGAGTGTCAGGAGTCATGCAGTGTTTGTGCCTGTAGAGCGGGCCTATACGGATGTTGGTGGCTTTGACGACAGAATCTATGTGCCGATGGTAGGAGAGTGAGCTGTCCAATGTGACACCTAGGTATTTAAAATCAGGAACGTGTTCAAGTAAGGTCCCTGTTTGGTTTAGGATGGTGAGGTCATGGGATTTGTACTTGCTCCTGGTGTTGTAGAAGGTCATAACCTTTGTTTTGCTGTAGTTCATGACCAGTTTGTGTGACTTGAACCATTCTTCAATGTGCATGAATTCAAGCTGTAATTGTTTCTCGAGGAGCTCTGCATTTTGGTGGTTGGTTGGTGAACATGACTGCATCACCAGCGTAGAGCAGTAATTTCTGGTGACAGTCACTGGGAAGGTTGTTGAGGAAGAGGCTGAAGAGTAGTGGCCCCAGGATGGACCCCTGTGGGACCCCTGAAAGGACTGGCTTTTCTTCCGAGGTGACACCGGCAATCCTAATCTGCTGGACCCTCTCCCCAAGGTAGCTTGAAAACCAGAGCAGTGCTTCATTGGAGAGCCCAATGTTTAATAATTGCTTCAGTAGCAGTGGGTGGTTCACAGTATCAAAGTCTTTCGTAAGGTCGATGAATACTGCCCCTACACAGTTTCCTTGATTGAGTGTGGTATGGATGAAGCCCGTGAATTCTAATAGTGCAGTAGTGGTACTGTGCCCTTTTCAGAAACCATGTTGCTCAGGACACTGGATGTCGTATTTTTCCAGGTACTTGACTAGTTGGTCTGAGGTGATGCACTCCAGGGCCTTAGACAATGGAGTGAGGATGGAGATAGGTCTGTAGTTGGAGTGCAGTGATTTGTCTCCACTTTTGTGTACTGGTGTGATGGTCACCCATTTTCAGTGAGATGGGAACTGGGACATACTTAGTGATAGGTTGAGAACCTTTGTCAGGGGTTCAAGGACTTCTTCAAGGACAAGTGATAACAACTTCAGGTCAAGGGAGTCATCGCTGTAGCCTGCGTTGTGAATGGCCTTCCGAATATAGGTTCTGGCTTCATGCACTGGGATATCCTTGAAGTAGAATTGTGGGGCAGGTGTAGGAGAGTGAGTTGCAGGAGGGTTACTACCAGAGGGGGCATCAAAGAAATTAGAAGGGAGGACACTATCCAAGTTGGAGAATGCATTGTTAAAGGTGGTGGTGATTGTGTACAGGTCAGATGTTGGTGTTCCATTTATGCTGAGCATGGTGGGTGGTGACTTAGGGTCCTTGCCTGTAAGGTCTTTCAAGTCACTCCAAAATTTTTTTCCATCACACCAGGAGTTGGAGAGAGCTTCCTTGAAGTATTTGCTTTTGGCGCTCATAACTGCCCACATGCACTCATTTCTGGCAGCTTTATAATTATGAATATCCCCAGGTTTGGATGTTGCATGGGCACAGTGCCAGAGATGATCCCTATGTTTGAGTAAAGTGATTAGATTGGGGGTTATCCAAGGGTTAGATCTGCCCCTGACCTTCAGCTTTTTGAGAGGTGCAAAGATATTGCAGGCCGCAGAGAAGTGGCTGATGAAAAGGTCTAAGGCTTGTTTTACATCAATGGCAGAGTGTATTGATGTCCATTCCAGGTGGCTTAGGTGTGTCTTTAGTAGCTCAAGGTACCCCTGCTTTAACACTCTGGTGTGGATTATTTTAGGAGGGGGCTTAATGAATTTGTTTGTCCAGGTACACGTGACCAGTGAGTGGTCACTGTTCCCATCAGGGAGCACTGAGACTTTTGAGATTCATTTAGGGTGATTAGTAAGGATCCAGTACACAAGTGTGTGTGACTCTGTCCTATAGTTGCATCTGGTGGGGGGTGGTAACAAGCTGGGTGAGGTTCTGTGATGTGACAGCATCCTTGTAGTTTCTGGCCTCCAGCGATAGCCAATTTATGTTGAAGTCACCTAGTACTATGAGTTCAGAGTTATGGTGTAATCCCTGTAGGCTTTCCAATATGCTTATAAATCCATTGGGCTGATCTTTAGGGGGTAGGTACACAGAGGCAATGGTGAGCTCCTTGTTGTGTGCCCTGAGTAGAACTTTATTAGCAAGAACCTGCGAGGGTGGTTTAGGATTTGAGAACGGGAAGACTTGACCCAGATAGGAATTCCTCAGGTAGATGGCACAGCCCCCACCTCATTTGGAAACCCTGTCCTGCCTGAATAAAGAGTATTCAGGGATGGTGACTGCAATGTCTGGTATCTTGGGGTTAAGCCATGTTTCAACAACAGAGAGTAGTCAGGGCTATGTTGCTGGACCCAGGTTTGCAAGATGTCAAGTTTGTTAAGGAGGCTACAGACATTGATTGAGGCTAATGTGAGGGACCCCTCCTGCCTTTTTATAGAAAGCTATTGGAAGTAGAATGGGTTAAACACTTCCTGGAGCTTTCTGCATAACAAATAAGCACTGCTGTGCCCCTATTAAGCCATTTGACACTACCATCCAAAGAGCAGTCATTCTGCTACTATACAGGACATTCCATAGCAAAGAGTCCCAGTGATGCCTGTTTCCAAATAATACACCAAATTCATTTCCCAGGCAGGCAGTATTGGGATACTCTTTATATTCTACTGAATGTTCTAAACCTGCAATTTGTGACTATAGGTGTTTATAACTGAATGATAGTAACCACATTTGTTTTTCTTGCAAATAGGTAGGCATATGTGTGTCTAATTTTTGTTTGACTTAGGTTACACATTCATTCTGTGTCAGATTACCAAAGGATAGTACAGACATCTTTAAAAGCTATTAAAGTAGAATGGGTTAAACACTTCCTGGAGCTTTCTGCAAAACAAATAAGCTCTGCTGTGCCCTCATTAAGCCATCTGACACCACCATCCTAAGAGGAGTCATTATGCTACTTTGCAGGACATTCCATAGCAAAGAGTCCTAGTGATGCCTGTTTCCAAATAATACACCAACTTCATTTTCTCAAGCAGGTAATTCTGGGTTACTGTTTATATTCTATTGAATGTTCTTAACCTGTCATTTATGACTATAGGTTTTTACAACTGAATGATAGTAACCACATTTACTTCGCTTACAAACAGGTAAGCAATAGGCATGCGTGTGTCTATTTTTTGTTTGACTTAGGTTACACATAGAATCTGATCAGTTCATAAAATGCTGTATTGTGGTTAAATGAACTGATAAATGGGGGCTTTGGTTTCTTTTACAAATTCATTTTTCCTGACCATTGGTATACTAAAACAAAGATTTCTCAACTAAATGTTTAAAAATAAGGAGTTTAGTAGTAATTTAGTTGATGTGGTGTAAAGAGCTGCTCGCTGGAAAATGATCTGATTTGGGGGGGTCTGCCACAAGAAGAATGGGACTTCATGGATGGGGAAGCTCATGGCAGCAGAAGAGGCATGATGGAATTAAAAGCTTAATGGTGTGGCTGTAGAGGCACCAATATTTGAGCATGACTTTGGTAGAGGACTAAGTGTAGCTTGGGGGGGAGGAGGATCATCAGGAATTGAGTGAGTCTTGGTATTTTTAGCATAATGGTTTTCTGAAACTTCAAACTTCAATGGGTTAGACTCGGAATCCATCTGTACAGTGTGTCACTAAACCACATGCAGTGGGGTATGGGTAAAAACCAGAACACCAGACCGGACCAGAGCTGTAAAATCTGGACTGGGCACAGCTTGTGCAAATATTGATGATCCGCTCACTCCAGATGATCTGGTCTGGCTTTTACCTATCTGGTCTGGTCCTGACAATTCCATTTTCAACCATGCCAAGGAAGGGTTGAAAAGCAGACTTCCAGGAGTGGACCAGATGCATAAAAGTTGGACTGAACAGTGCAGCCAGAATGACTGGACCAGCAGTATTTGTACAAGTTGCACCCAGTATGGCCAGTTTGGATTTTTACAGAACTGCTGTGGTTCAGGTTGGTCAGTCCAGTTTTTAATCAATCAATCTTTATTTTTTACTGAAAGGTATGTGCGCAAAAATGCCCATTTACACAAAGGTCCAATTAAGCATAAAAAGAAAACAGATCACCAGATCAAACAATTGCATAGTAGGGTATGTTCATAGAAACAGAGTACCAATTTAGAGATTAACTTCTCCAGCCTATAACTGGCACAAGTGGTTAGTAACAAAAATTTGTGTATTGGGTTGTAGCTGATACTGAGCAGAGATAAAAAAGATAAAATGAAAATCCTAGCACAACAGCTTTTTTTGTTTTTTATATGTAATATCCGAAAGGTGTCATGTATTTCTAGGCAGAAATGTGACATTAAAATCTACAGGATTTGTACTGTACGTACTCCTGTGAATAATCATTATTTGTAAATAAATTAGTGCTGAAATCCAAGGTGGCTTGTGTTTTATTTATTTTAGTTTACAGCCTGATAGTGATCACAGTGATAATAATGTTTTGCAGCCAAACTCCCCCTGGTGAATGTACTGACAGTGTCCACAAGGCAAGGCATGGTTCTGATTTAGTTTGAAGCTGTTTGCTCTAAAATTGCAGTTTTTTCAATTCTCTCTCTCCTTCCCCCCACCCCATACTGTGTAAATACCCTCCCTGTTGTTTTAATATCCTAATCTCCATCTCTTCCCAAATTACTTTTGACACACCCCGACCATGGTGTCCAGCTCCGAAGATGTACATACACCACGGTCAGGAGTTGGGAACCAGCCTTAGTAACCTAGGGAAGCCTCACAGTGATGTGGTAGGGAGTGCCCAGAACACTGCTTAAAAGGTTTTGCTCCAGAGTTCTTAGCCCTTCTTGCCACTGGACTATTGTGCCGAAAGAGCTTGGTGTCCACTGCCAGCATCTACCATACAAACACCACATTTTTCAGGGAATTTCTCAATCAAACTGCTGGACTGAAGAACCAGGAGTGCCAAGGGCTGGATTGTACTGTTTGCCTCTTGTTTGTTTTTTTCAGAAATATTTATTTTGAAATGTTTGGTGTCCATGTACATACACTGCAGTGTCCACGTACATACACCACAGTGTCCAAGTACATACACCTTGGTGTCTGCTGTACATACACCACAGTGAGCAGTCCTGTTACCGGGCATCTTTAAGTCAGTTATCTTACCACATGCCCACTTTTAACCAGTTTAATCATGGTATCTTAAACCACATTGAAATGTATCAATGTGCTTCTTACTAGTAATATTTGTTTTCAATTACAGCAGCTGATTGGTGTCCATGTACACATATCACAACCATTTTGTGTCCACGTACATACACCACAGTGTCTGCTGTACATACACCATGGTGAGCTGCCTTGTTTACAGGAACCATCAATGCAGTTATCTTACCACATGGCCAGTTTTTACTGGTTTGATCATGGTATCTCAAAATACATTTAAAACTTGATATATTCTGAATTTAAAAATTTGACCTTCGTGTCACACTTTGGTACACCATTTTCATGAACATACCCAGTAAAATACAGTATAAACAGGTCTAACATAAACAGATCTAATACAGAGATCTTAAGGGATATAAGGAAAGAAAGGGGAAGCAAATAAATAACAGTGACACATTTACAGCATGGGATATAGTTGGAGGTACAATTCAGGAACATGAACAGTTTGGTGATGCATCAAAAAGAAGAAGAAGTGCAAGTCCTGCGGCACCCAAAATCTGCATGAGGATGAGCATTTACACTGTCTGCTCTGCCTAGACCCCAAACACCAGGTCAAGGACTGTGTACCCAGCTGATCCTTCAACCAGGCCACATGGATTAGGTACCAGAAAAAGCTTGAAGCCCACTTGCTGGAGAAGTGCCTAGCTTTGATGGAAAAGGAGTTGCAGAATCTGTGGGAAAAATCTTCTTCTCTAATGCCAGAACCCAAAAAGAAGAAAAAGGACAAGGAGAGACACCAAGACCAGGATAGGTCTCCATCCACTTGGTGGTGACCATCGGGCACCACTGACACTGGAGGGGCCACCATTTTGGTAAGTACCCCTACTGCCTGGTCTCCTACCACTCCAGCAGATCAGCCCACTGCCTCCCTGCCAGCTTTACTCATGCTGCAGTCAAGACTCTTCCAGGACAACGGAACCCAATTGTTCTCCTTATTCTCATATCTTCTTCAGGGTCTATCACAAGCAGCCAGGTCAATAAGTTGCTCCCTGGCTCCCCCGAGGAGTGCACGGTCACAGCCAGTAATCTGGACTCCAGCTCTGTTGTTGTCTGCTGATAAGTTGAAGGTTAGCTCTTCTGACTTTTGCATGGCTGCAGCTGATAAGTCACTCCCCAGTTCCTCTGGGGACCACACAACTGAGGTTCTCCTGTCAGGGTCACAGGATACCACCAATGTTGAATTGAGCTGAGCCAGCTGCCAGACATGCAACAGTCTTTAGAGGGTTCCTCACTCCCACTGACCCAATCAGACCCTCAGGGCTAGCCTGAAGAAGAAGAGCTGGATGTGGGCACTAATCTGGAGGTTCCCCATCCTTCACCAGGTTAGTCTCTTCCTGGTTCACCTACTGGGCCTATTGTTAATCCCTCTGGGGATCTTCTGTCAGGACCACCTCAACCCAAGCCCCCTTGGACAACCAGGTTCCGCCATCTTGGACTCCGGCTCCCCTGATGATGATGGGTCTTCTGTTGAGTTCTACTCACACCCCAATGCTAAGTGACCCTTTGTCAGGTGACCCATCACTGGGTCAGGGTATGTGTGGCACTCCGACTATTCCTCAAATACTGGACAGCCTTCCGTCAGGCCCCCAGGTGCCAAATCTTCCAGTACCAGACATTCCTGTGCCTGGTCCGGTGCCAGCCACTTCAAATGTCCCTCTGGATCCAATGCCTAGTCCTTCTGGACCTCCTGCTGGGCCTTCAGCCCCACATCCTGTCAGGCCTTCAGCTCCGGCAGGACCTATGTGCAATATTCCAGGCTATCTGCCCCCACAATACCCAATGTACCCTTAGCAGTGGTATCCAATGCCTGGTCATGAACCCCATTATGTACTGAGGTACCAGACACTGGGCTATGTCTAATCAAGGGTATGCTCTTTCTGGGCTTTCCCTACTCCTGTCAGGCTCATGGATACCCTCAGTATCAGATGCTGGGCAATCCATTATACCAGCCTCTTCCTCCACCACATACTCCCCAATCTCAGCCTCTGCCTCCAAAGCAGCCTCAGGCTGATATCCAGGCAGTGTTTCAGACCTTGATTCAAGAGGCCGGGACTCAGCTAGCCTTGGAGCTTGACCATCAGAAACCAGTGGCAGCCTCTACTCCCGCCTCCTTTCTGACCCATAGATCAGCCTCTCCTGTGGATTCTCTCCTTTCTGGAGAAGGCTCCTCTAGATGCCAGGTCAGGAATAAAACCCAGTATACTCCTGTAAAAAGGGTTCAGACCCCCAGCAGATACTTTTCAACTCTGACTCTGACTCATCCTCCAGCTCTGGTATGCATACACCTATACAGCATCAGCCTAAGGAATCCTGAAGTCCCCTCCGGAGGACCCTTGCTTTGAAGAACTCCTCATAACTATATAAAATTCCTGTGGCTGGGCTATTCAGAAACAGGATCCAAAGCAGAAAGGGCTTGCAGAGCATCTAGATATGACTGACACAGCTCCTATGCCCATCCTGCCTTGGACTGGGCCCCATGAAGACCTCTTGTCCACTATCTGCCCATTCTGGCTGTTTCAAAAAAGGAAGACATGATGTACCACCCTCCAGATAAGGTCACACACCTTACGGGCCATCCTAATGCAGGCTCAGTTGTTATCATAGCTGCCAATGATGGTCCTTTAACCCTAAACATTAGAGCATGTCCCCTCCTGATAAGAAGTCTAAGCAGCCAGCCAGTTTTGGTCACAAGAGCCATTCCTCCTCTACGTGCACCCTCAGGTCCCTTAATTATGAGGCTCACATGGTTTTCTACCAGAAATCTTCCCTGGCCTCACTTGAGTCCAAGCCGGAAGCTATCCAGGACCAGGAGCTTAAGGTGGAGATTGCCAAGACAGTGAGAATGGCTAAAATCTCCTGTCGTTATGCCCTCTGGGCCACTTATGACACAGTAGACTCCGTTGCTTGCATCACAATCTGCATTATGAGACATTTGTGGCTCAGGATTGCTGGCCTGGCACAAGACATCCAGACCTCCATCCTGGATGCCCCTTTCAGGGGATCCATGTTATTCAGAGGTGACGCCAAAGATATTATCACTGAATTGCAGGACTGTGGTAAATCCATTTGTGACATCTGCTTCATGTACAGAGATGGTTACAAAGGCAAACAGCCTTTTCATCAGCAACAGAGATGCCAGACCAAACAGGTCCCTGCCAAATGCCAGACCAAATGCTGATATCCAGCATCAGAACACCTACTCGCCCTGCCAAGTCCCAGAAACCCCCTTGGAGGAGCTGCTGATTCCCTCCCCTTGGTCTCCTGACTCATGGAGGACCCCCTGCCTCCTCCAGATCCTATAGGGGAACCAGTGGTAGGGAAGATTTGCCTTCCACCTTCCGGGGTTTCAGAACATAACCATGGACTCTTGGTTCCTCAGTTAATAGCAAGAGGTCACACCATAGAGTTCCTAGACAGACCTCTCCCATTATCTTCCAAGGCAACTGTCTCTGATAGGGGCCAACATCCAGGCTCTTCTGCAAGTCAGCCATAGAGCTTGTGGCTCCAGCACAGATAGGAAGAGAGTACTACTTCTATTTCTTCCTAGTGCCCAAAAAGATGGGTGACCTAAGACCCATCTTGGACCTCAGCATGCTCAACCTGTACATTGAGTACAAGAGGTTCCACATGCTCACCATCCAGGGACTTCTACCCCTGCTCCTCAAGGGCCATTGGCTTTGTAGGCAGGACATACAGGATGCATACCTGCACATCCCTGTCTTCCAGGATCACTGCCGCTTTCTTTGGTTTGCCTTCCAGGGGAAACATTACCAGTTCAAGGCTCTCCCTTCTGGCCTATCCTCAGCACCTTGGGATTTTACCAAGTGTTTAGCAGTGGGGGGCTGCAGCTCTATGCTGCAGAGGGATCTAATTGTGGATCTAATATCTGGATGACTGGCTTCTGTCAGCCCCATCACAGAGCAGTCTGAGGGAGTCCCTCTCCTTCACCCTGGACCTCTTTTCCAGACTTGGAATAACAGTCAACTATCCATAGTCTCACCTCTCCCCTCTCAGCACCTACAATTCATTTGGGGCAGTGCTGGATATGGTCCAGGGTATGGCCTTCTTCCCATTGGACAGAGCGAAGACCCTGCAGGAGCAGGCCAGATTAGTGGCCAACTCATGCTGGACCATAGCTCGGTTGATCCTCCATCTTCTTCGTCTGATGGCAGCTGCGATCTCTATGGTTCCTCTTACCAGACTGCATATGAGGGTGACCCCTATGGACTCTTTGTGTCCAATGGGATCAGCAGCTGGACAACCTGGACCACAGGGTTCTAGTGTCCAGATACATGAAGAAGGATCTTCTTTAATGGCAGACATTGTCCAATCTCTCCATGTGGGTTCCCCTTTCAACCCCTTGTTCCTACCATGACTCCTACAACAGGTGCTTTGTGTCAAGGTGGGGGAGCCTACCTAGGAGACCATCAGACCCAGGGAACATGGTCTCATCTGGAAGCATCTCTACACATCAATCTGTTAGAAATGAGGGCAGTGCTGTATGCCATCCAGGCCTTCCTGCCTCTTCTATGTCCTGGGACACTCCTAGTTCAGACCGACAGTATGTCTGTGGTCTGGTACCTGAACAAGCAGGGAGGCACTCGCTTGTACATTCTATGCTGGGTGGTGATGCAAGTGTGGTGCTGTGCAGTCCAGCACAACATCTGTCTGACTGCTGTCCATGTGCCGGGTATCACTAACGTCCTGTCAGACAGTCTAAGCCACACCACTATCAGGGGTCATGAGTGGGAGCTAAATCAAGAGGTGGTCAAAAGCTTATTCGACCTGTGGGGTCAGCCAAAATAGACCTCTTCGTCTCCCCATCCAATGCAAAACTACCTAATTTTTGCTCACTCGTTCCCAGGTGTGGTGTTTTCTGGTGAGACGCACTGTCTCTTTGCTGTACAGGGAGGTTCTTGTATGCCTTTCCTCCCTTTCCAGTGCTTCAGAAGGTTCTCCTGAAGCTACAGATGGAAGGGGCTCACATGATTCTAACAGCCCCTCTTTGGCCTCATCAGGTTTGGTTCCCTCTGCTTTAACAGCTGTAGGTGGAACTCCCAGTACCTTTGCCTCTCAGCCATTATCTTCTGACTGAGAAGCAATGCAGACTAGTGTATCCAGGCCTTAAATCCCTCCACCTGCATGCGTGGCACCTGTGGACATATGTGGAATAACTCCCATTGTTATTATTTTTTTATAAAAATTGTCAACTGTGCAGACGCATTTGTAAAAAATTAATTATAATAGTGAGACTTTTTGAAATATTAATTGACTTACCGTACTCATGCTTGTCTACCCACTTAGTCGGCTACTTGTTTCTGTCCTTGTACTAACTAATTCCAGTTGCTTCATATCAAGGGGTTGTTCATTTTGGTATGCCCCCCTGACAGCGACACCACTACAGTGAACAACATTGATGCTGACAACATCGACAGTTCACTGTAATGGTGCACCTGAGACCTTCAGACCCAGACCCAGACCTTGACACTCTGTCTCCCAGTCCTGCACCCTCTCCCCAAATCAACTCCAACTCGGAGTTGATTATATTTAGTACAGGGGTGTGGAGGTAGAGTATGGGGGTTTGGGGGGCAAAGCCCCCCAATAGAATAATTGACCAGGTTTCCTTATGGATTTATGTCAACCACAACTTGTGGTTGACATAAATCTGTCACTGTGATGCTGGTCAATTAAATAGTTGTTGAACCGGCATTGTAGAACCACTGATTTTCATAGTGTGTGCCTGGGGTGGAGCAGCAATAAAAGATAAACTATACAATAACCTCAGTAACACACCTACCCCAATTTACTTTTACCTAACGCCCATTTTTAGGCCTTGTACAGTAAGATCTTCCTTCAAGCGAACAATTTGTAATGAAATGTGTAAGATTTACATTGACGGTTGGGTATATGTACTTTTATATTATACTAATTGTGTGTGTGTACTGTATAGCAATCTCTAAAAAAATCAATTAAACACATCAAATGTCTTCATAAACATGTCTCAACATTGTGTTTATCTTCCACCTTGTCACAACATGTAGTTGTCTCAACAGTATTTGAAATTAAGGTACAGTACCTTCATGTATATGATGACCATGTTCTGTTGAGCCGATTGCTATAACAGTGCATAGAATAAAAAGTGATTCATATAGGTAACTGTAATACAGACGGTACAGCATTATTTTTATATCTGCCCTTTTTCAATGTCTCATACTTTGATTCAGTTAATGTATGCAATGGCAATTCATGTTTATGTTTAAGCCCATGAAACACCCTTATCTAGTTAATGCATTTACAGACATAGTGGCTATGCCAGAACTTGTTTACCTAGAAATAACATGATATAAAAAAGGTTGACAGTGTCTCTTTAACTAGTTGCTAACTGTTCTCTCTACTCTCCTTCCTTCTCCCATTCCCCTTGTTTATGTATTTATTTATTTAAAAAGTTTCACCAGGAAAGACACACTGAGCTGAGAACAGCTCATTTCCAGATGTGTCCTGGGAGGATGGGGAAGAGGAGGTAATGAAGAACAATCAAGATTGAAAATCACATAGTAGGTAAAAACACTAAGCATTAAAATAACCAAGTGTCAATCAATAGGCAATTTATGCAAGGATAAGGGAGAGAAAGCTATGCAGTGGGTTTCTAGGGAAATACAATTCAGAGTGCTGTGTTAAAGATGTTTAACAGAAGGCACTACTGCTTGTTGCTATAGGGGGAATGGAAGAATGCAGAACAGGAAGAATGAGAGAGGATGAAATGAGGTAGCTGGTAGTGAGTAGCAGATTAGGGACAGATATCAGGTGCAATTGCAGGAGTGAGAAGTGAAATCATGGAGAAGAGAGGAGAGTGAGCTTTGAGAAGAGGCAGAGTAGATGGTTAGGGGAAGAGAATCTGATCGTTTGGAGGAGCAGTAGGAGAAAGCAGCCTTGCCAGTGAAGGATTTCATTGAAGAGAGTGCAAGGCAATGACGGCCAGACTTCTGAAGGGTGTAAGAGGAAGGTGGGGATGGAAAGAGAGAGGTAAGCTAAGGGAGGAGGGAGCCTAGCCAGTATTTAAAGATAAAGGAGGAACAATGAGTGAAGCATCTGGCTTCAAGGGAGGGAAGGAAGAGGGAGGAGTACAGGGAGCAGTGGAGGGGGTGGGGTAGACAGTCCAAAGCAAAGTGACAGAAGGAGTGAAAAAGGAGATCCAGTCTGGCTAGAGTGGTCTTGGGAGCAGCACTGTAGAAAATTTCACCATAGTTAAAGATGGGGAGAATCATTTTCAGGACAATGGCACAGCAAGCAAGAAGAGGAATGCAACATTTATTCCCGCATAATGCACCAAGTTTAGGGTGAAGTTTTTGTGAATGGCATCCAAATGCATTGAAAAGTCATGGTGCTAGTCAAGCTAGACCGCAAGGTACTTAGATGAAGGAACATAATTGAGTGTGGCCCTATCTAAAGTGTAGAAGGAGGGAAGGGAGATGAGCCTAGCGAGCTTCTGTCTAGTGCCAACAGTCATGGAATCTGTTTTCTTGGCATTGAGAGACAGCTAATTTGCCCAGAACTATTGCTGAATGTTGTTGAAGTTCCAGCTGAAGCCTGACAATCAGATCAAAGGGGGAGGAACCAGAGTTAAATAATACTTTGTTATCTGCATACATATGAATGGACATAGAGTAGCAGGCAGCAGGGAGGTCATTTAGGAAGACTGAGAAGATAATTGGGCCAGGAATAGACCCTTAGGACACACCAGTGCTGCTGATAGAAAGTGGGGGGATAAGGAATCTCCAATTCAAACAGATAGAGATCTTCTCTCAAGGTAAGAGCAGAACCAATTAGCTGAGGATTCGAAGAGCCTCACTGCTGTAAGCATGTCTAGGAGAAGGGGGTGGGCAACAGTGTTGAAGGCTATAACCAAGTCAACAAGTAATGAGGCCTTGATCCATGCCTGAGAAAATGGAGTCATTAAGCTGGAGGAAGAAGGAGGACATGGAGGAAGATATGGAATGGAATTTTCAGAAGCCAGACTGGAAAGGGGTGAAGAAAGAGAAAGAATCAAGGAAGGGGGAGAGCTGAGATAGTATAGTTGTATAGTTTAGCTAAAGTGGGAAACAGGGAGAGAGGATAATAATAGTAATAATAATAATAAACAACTTTTTTTAAGCACCTTCAAAATATCAAGGCACTGTACAAAAATAAAAATATAATTTAATAAACAACAAATACAATAATAAATAAAATAACAGATCCATATAATTATGCATCACTGAAAGGCCTGATACCACAAAAAGGTTTTAAACGCCTGTTTAAATCCCCCCACAATCATGCACTCCCGAAGCTGATGGGGTAGAGAATTCCAGCGGGTAGGGGCCACAAACATAAATGTATGGGCCCCAGAAGATTTCAAAGTCACCCTCGGAATCTCCAGCAACTCCTCATCAGCTGAGCAGGGCTGTCACATCGGGCAGTAAGGAACAAGAAGCTCTTTCAAGTAGTCAGGGCCAAGTCCATGTAGGGCTTTATAAGTCAGTAAGCCAACTTTAAAGGTGATCCACCACTGAATTGCAGTGCAGATCGCACAGCACCGGGGTAATATTGGGAAGAATAGGAAGTCCCTGTCAACAATCGTGCTGCAGCATTCTGCACTAGCTGCAGGTGGCGGATATCAACCCCAGGAAGCCCTAAGTATAGGGAGTTGCAGTAGTCAAGGCGCGAGGTCACAAAGGTGTGGACCAGCATAGGCAGATCCACGGATGGAACAAGGTGCATGATCCTGGCAATGTCCCTAAGATGATAAAAGGCAGACTTGATGACTGCCGACACTTGAGATCATAGGGTCAGCCTGTCATCAAGCACCCCCACGAGGTCTCACACCTGTTCAGAGGTAAGTATCTGGGAGCCCCCCTGATAAAGTCCAGAAGGCTGACCAGCCCTCAACCCCTCTATCTGGTGACCCGGATCCACAACCATCACCTCAGTCTTTCCCGTGTTCAACTTTAGCCATCTCGAATTCATCCAATCCTGGATTTCAGTGAGGCAATTGATAAATACTGAGAGAGCACTATCCTGGTCAGGTGCAAAAGACAGGTAGAGCTGGGTATCATCAGCATAGCAGTGAAACCTCAGCCCATACCGTCTTACAATGTCTCCGAGGGGAAGCATATACACTGCAAACAACATGGGGGACAGCACTGAGCCCTGAGGAACCCCACATGACAAGGTGGGTCTGAAGAAAAAATTCCAGACACAACTCTCTGTGTTCTACTGGTGAGGAAAGATGTAAACCACCTGAGGACTATACATGTCAGGCCACAGATGAACCTCAGGCACTCAAGCAGCACCTCATGGTCCACAGTGTTGAAGGCTGAGGAGAGATCAAGTAGCACCAGAATGGAACAGTTTCTCTGATCTCTCACCATCAGGAGATCATTGAGCACCTGAACCAGTGCAGTCTCGGTACTATGCCTCTTTTGAAAACTGTAGTGGAGAGGTTTGTAGATATTATGGATGGTCAAGTGGTTCTCCAGCTGTATCGCCACTACTTTCTCAATAACCCTTCCCTATAAAGGGAAGGTTCGAGATTGGTCTGTAGTTTGCTAGAGCTTCTGAGTCCAAAGAAGCTTCCTTCAGGATGGATGTTATGACCGCCTCCTTCAGGGAGCTAGGAAACTCACCTGAGTCCAAGGAGCACCAGACTATCTGAGCCAGGACTGGGCCAATAATATCACAACAACCCACGATCAGGGAATTTGGACCCGGATCCAAACTACAGCATGTAGCATGCATACCCTGGGCAACCCGCATGACATCAATGAACTCTGGCAGGTCAAAGGAACTCCAGGAAACACAAGGTGTAGTGACCGAGCACCGACTAACAGCATCCCCCACAGAGCGAGTCAAGAGGATCTCCGACCTGATGTCGGCCACCTTATTCACAAATATTTGAGCAAGCTCATCGCACTCCTCTTGTGAAAAAGCTCTACAGAGCTGCAGACAGGTTAGGTTGCACAACCTGTCCACAGTTCGGAAGAGTTGAGCTGGTCGATTCTGAATGGCAGCAATCTCCTCGGACAGGAATTCTGCCTTCTTATGGGAGATCACTGATTGGTAGGCCTGATAGTGCTCTACCAATCTAAGGCGGTCGGCCTCCAGGGTGGATTTCCACCAACACCACTCTAACCTTAGTCCTAGTCACTGCAACTCCCTTAATGACCTGTCAAATCATGGGGCCCGAGGGCGAAGTGGAAGAGGACAAACACGGACAGGAGCAATCAAGTCCAGGGCTGTGGAGATGGCCTTATTATAGGCCAAGACCAAGGTCTCTGGACTCGAGCTGGCCACAGGAAACTCCAAGAGGTCAATCACCACTGCTAGGCCTTCAGGGCTCACATCCCATAAAAGGCAGTAACTGACCATCTTCACAGGGGCAGGCCTACAAAGGGGGGCGCAAAAGTTGAACCTCACAGAGTAGTGATTGGACCAACCAACAGGTTCCACCTCCAAATCGGAGGCCTCAGTCCCCAGGAGGAACACCAGATCCAAGGAGTGACCATGATTATGGGTAACAGAGGTAACAATCTGTGTGAGACCCAGAGATGTTACCAACTGGAGGAAGTGCTGTCCAAAAGGTGAGAGTTCGTCTTCGACTCAGGCGTTGAAGTCACCCAGAACCATCAATCTGGGTGACTCCAATGCCATGTTGATGATGAAATCCACTACTTCCTGTAGGAATCGCTTTTCGCTGTGGACAGTAGAGAAAAGCTATCCTACAACCCACACCCGCTATCACAGTACACTCAAAAGATTCGGCCTGCTCTACTGGTACACTTGTGAGGCCCAACTCGGTCTTGAAACAGACCGCTATCCCCTTCCATGGTCCAATCTCGAGCAGTGTATCACCGAGTACCCAGATGGAATTGCTGTTCTAACAAAGGGCCAGCATTTTCATCTAGCCAGGTCTTAGTGATGCATGCCAGATCAGTGGTTCCAACAAGATCTGCAATTATTGCAGTCTTGTTCTTAATAGATCTGGCATTGTATAACATTGCTCAAGTTGGACGGGTTTTGAGAGCCACCCCAGCTACTTGCCCACCAAAAGAAGCGGTGCCCTTGGGTATGGGGACTAGACATGGAAGACCATGTTCCAAGCTTCCTTTCATCCCAGGGCATCTTCTAGACCTAACAACCCCAATGTGAGAGACCCACTCATTCGTCGTCTGATGTCTGCACCTCATACTCCCCCCTTCTACGCACAATACCCAGTGCTCGACAGTGCTGATAGATAGAAAACATCAGAGGTGGGGGGTGAACGGGTGAATAGCATGGAGAGCAGTGGACGAATAGCGCACAACTGGGGGGGGGAGGACCTACACATTCCACAGGCTAACCAACAGTCAAAAAGCACAAAACACAGGCGTATGACTCCAAAAAGAAAAACTCCAAAACAAATAATAATAAGGATGGTAGGTGCCAGGGAAGGAAGAGTCACCTTCTATAGGAAGGAGTATGACTGTGGCCTGATTCCAAAAGTCAGAGACAGAGGCAAAGGAGAAAGACAAGTTAAGAAGGGAGGAGATTTTTTTTTTGTAAACTCTCTTTCTTGGCACTGAGGGACCAGGGCATCTCTAAGGAGTGCCCTCACAGTCGAAACTTCTACTTCCTGCCTGAAACCTCCCTCCACCAGGAGTACAAGGGGTGAGCACCCCCTACCCAGACCCATGGATCCATCCAGCCCCCCAGATCACACCCCAGGGAGGGTCTGCCTCACCTTCCTGGTGATCTATCTGTAATTAGAAAGATGGTCCTGGGCCAGATCAAGGGGCTCAGGAGAGCCGGTGAGAGGTTGGTCCAGTGTCAGGATGTGGGCATTGGCTCCTGGGGCCTCCATTGCCCCACTGAGTCCTCCAGGGCTTTTCCTTGTTTTCCCCCTGGAGCATGGATGTGCAATGATGTCTGTGCACTACCATGCTGGTGGCCATCGCCGCTCCATCCCCTGTCATGGCAACACTCTCTGCAGGCCTCCAGTCTCCATCAGAGTTGCTGAGGTGTGATGCAAGTCCCAGTACCCACCTTGGAGGGGAGAGCAGTCCTTTGGATGCTCGAGACCCTTCCTCCCCCACTGATCCCAACATCCTGAGTCTGTTCCTGAACCCGGGTCACCGGCATGGTGAGAGACGTGGCATTCAATGCCTCAACCCTTAGTGCCACTGGGCCAGTGTGATAAGGAGGAGATGAGTGGAGCAATGTCAGGGGTGGAGAGATGGAGGAGTTTGAAGTAGAGCCCATCAGGACTCCAGCCCTTGAGAGGGTTAAGAGCCAAGACAGCCTTGAGGGAAGCAGCAGAAGTTATAGGAGAGAAGGAGAAGGGGAGTGATGGGGTGGAAGGACAGGTAGAAGGAAGGGGAAGGGGTAGAGGGGAGGTAGGAGAGAAGGGGGAGGCACAGAAGGTGAAGAATGAATTGAATGCTGAGGCAACAGAGAGGGTGTCAGAAATGGGGTGTCAATCACCTTGAGGACAGAGAAAGAGGACTGATTTGGGGGGAAGAGGGTGTGGATAACCTTCCAGCACTTAGAGGGGTGGTTAAAGTTGTTTTGGAAGGTGGAAGCAAAGTTGAAGGGACTTAATGTTCGTCATCACTTGGTGGTCACTAAGAGCATCAGGAAGGGTGCTGGCATCTGTGATAAGGTGAAGGTTAGAGGTAAGAACCCAGTCCAGTAAGGAGTGATTGATGAATTTTTGGCTGAAATTGGCTGGGTCTGAGATCAGTTGAGTAGGTCGAAGAGACTTAATGTTTTGGAAGAATTTAGATAGTGAGGGGGAGAGGCAGTTAAGATTAAAGTCCCCAAGGATGAATAATTCACCAGACAAGGCATGTGCAGGAATTGTGGTAAGGAGCTCTGACACTGATGAAGAGGACAGGCCAGGGCAGCAATAGACACCGCCCACAAAAATAGGGACAGAGAAAGGGAGAGGGAGTTTGAGGAGAAGTAGCTCGTATACAGGTGGTGAAGTGACAGAGGATCTTAGGAGATAGGGGAAAGCCAAGACTCTGAGATAATTAGCACATCAGGTTGAAGATTATCCTTGAGTGGTTGCAGCTGATCTATCTTTGGGAGGAGGCTTCGGACATTGATGTGTGCCACTTTCAAACCTTTGGCTAGACAAGTGGAAGGAGAGTAAGTGGGGCTGGGACTGGACTCAGTACCACCTGCTACTAAAAGTAGCAGAGAAATAAGGAGCATGAAGGAGTTATAGATGTTTTTATGTGGCAGGTGAGGGGGGAGAGAGGAGGTGAGGGTGAGGGGAACAGTGGGAGGGAAGAAAAGATCTGACAGTTTCAAGGTGTAGGCAATGGAGGGAAGGAGGGAGCACCTAGGGAGCCAGTGGTAATGGGAGAAAGAGGGAAGACAGTAGTAAGGGAAGGCGGGAGAGGGTGGAGGGGCAAGGGAGGAGAAGGAGGAGATGGAAAGTCAATAGGAGGGAGGAAAGCTAGGGAAAACAGAAGAGGAAGGAGAGAGAGAGAGAGTGATAAAAAACATAGTAGAAAGACAGAAGGCCATGGGATGTGAACTTGATAATAAATAGGAGCGAGAGGAGAGAGCTTATGCTGAGAAAGGGAGCAGGATTGAAAACACACTACAAGGAGGGGTAGTTGTGCAGCAAAGGGGGGGGAGTATGGGATTACCTGAAATGGGGAGGGAATCAAAAAGATCAACTATAGAGGGGAAACGTGGGTTTAGACAGGTAAGGTGGGGGGAAAGGAGAGAAAATAAAGTGGGGGGTGTAGAGGAGGGAGGAATGGGTAGGCAAGAATCAAGGTAGTACAGGAGCTGAGTGACAGCAACACAGTGAGAAAAAGATAGGGGGACCCAATATTGGGAGTTAGTGCAATGAACAATAAGTAAGGGGAAGAAGGAAGAGTGAAGGCATCCATGGGAAGGGGGAGGAGGGATATGCTACCAAGGGTTCGAGCAGCACAGTGAGAGAAGGATAGGGGGACCCAATATAGGGATTTGGTGCAATTACCAATAAGTAAAGGGTAGAAGGAAGAGTGAAAGCAGCAAAAGGGAAAGCAGAATAGGTGAATGAGGAGGAGGGGTACTGTGGTAGAAAGATGGGGGACACAATATAGGGAGTTTATGCAACTGACAATAAGAACAGGAAGCAGGAAGAGTGAAGGCATCCAGAATAGAGGGGAGGCAGTAAGCATGCAAGGGGTTTGGGGCTGGTACAAGCAGACAGAGAACTGAGTATGAGCAGCTAAAGGATGAAACAATAGGGGAGGCAAAAAAGGGGGGCTTGAAACAGCAGGTTGCAAACATAAGGAACAAATAATATCACATTACAGATTACACAATTCTAACAAGAAAATATTGATTTACAGCCTAACCTCAGTGGTGGGGAAACTAATGGAATCATTACTAAAAGAAAAGTTTGTGATATATCTTGAAGCCTGCAGATCACAGGATCTGAGGCAGCATGGAATCACAGTGGGAAGGTTCTGTCAAACTAATTTGATAGATTTCTTTGACTGGTTGATTAGGGAAGTTGATCAGGGAAGGCCGTTGACACCGTCCTACATAGATGGCTTGTAAACAAGCTGGGCAGCATGGGGTGGGACACAGGGTAGTAAACTGGGTCAGAGACTGGCTGAGTGATAGGACACAGAGAATGATGGTAAATAGAGTTCAAACCGAGGAGAAGGGGGTTACCAATGGGGTCCCACAGGGATCAGTGCTGGGACAAGTACTCTTCAATGTCTCCACAAGTGACCTTGCTGAAGGGCTAGAAGGAAAGGTATGTCTCTTTATGGATAACATGAAGATCTGCAAAAGGGTGAACACTCCAGAAGGGGCAAAGAAAATGAGAAGGGTCTTCAGCAGGCTTGAGGAGTGGTCACGGGTGTGACAGTTAAGATTCAATGTAAAAAGGTGCAAGATCATGCACCTGGAGCACAGAAATGTAGGGGAGGACTAAATGATGGGGAGAAGGTACTGACGGCCACCAAATATGAAAAGGACCTGGAAATAATCATATTTGATTACCTAAAGGTTACCAAACAATGTGAGAAGGCTGTAAGAAGAGCCAGTGGAATGATGGGGTGCATAGTGAGAGGTATCCCCAGCAGAAAAAGGGAGGTGGTGATGCCATTGTTCAGAACATTGGAGAGATCTCATCTTGAGTACTGTGTCCAGTTCTGGAGGCCGCATCTCCAAAAGGATATAGACAGAATAGAAGTGGTTCAGAAAAGGGTAACAAAAATGGTGCAGGTGCTGCACCAGAAGCCATATGAGGAGAGACTAGAGGACCTCAATATATATTCCCTGGAACAGAGGAGATAGAGAGATGGGAGATATGATATAGATGTTCAAATCCCTTAAAGGTATAAATAAGGTGCGAGAGGGGAGCATTTTTAAGAAAATAAAAGATGTTCAAGAACAAGGGGCCATGATATGAGAATAGAGGGGTAAATGCAGGGGTAACATGAGGAAATATTTTTTCATGGAAAGGGTGGTGGATGCATGGAACAGCTGACCTGCTGATGTTGTGGCAGCAAAAAATGGTAGGGGAATTCAAAACTGCATGGAATAAATGCTGGGGAACCTTAGCTATAGGAAAGAGGGGGTAAGTCATAGATCCCTTAAGATCTGCAGTATATGAAACTGGCAGGGAAATGGGGCAGACTAGTTGGGCCTAGTGGTCCTTATCTGCCATTGAATTCTGTTTCTATATTTATGAGCAGTGTGGAATGATCAAATACACTAAAGCTAACATACAGACATGTGGCAGGAATAGCATACATAAGGCAGTAACAACATATTCAGAAGCTTATAACTTTTACATGTGTGACCTTACATGAGCTGCTGGAAAGGGTACGGGGGGGAGTGGAGCATAGTGGCTGGCAAACTGGCTAACTCCAGCAGACTCATGGCAGACAGTTACCCTGTCCTTAGCATTTAGGTGTTTGCAGAAACGGGATGCTTGACGATAGTGATCTGCTATACTACTGCACACTACCTCACTGGCTGTTCAGACGAGTGGGGGATGCCCAGAGGATTGTTTCTCCTTTTGAGGTCCACAGTCTGTGTCAGTAGAGGGTCTCCTGAAAACAACAATTCTGTGCTGGGGGAGGGTATCCCATCAAGATAGCTAGTACAGAATGGTAAAGGAGTCAGAATGGCACACAAATTAGAATGAGTGCCGTATCATCGATTGACGGTCCCCTCCCAGGGTCCACCCCAGAGTTGTTATTTTGGCAGCAAGTGAGGGGCAGAGCTCTCTACGCAGAGAATGTGGGCCCCTGAAACAGAGAAAGGTTGCCAGTATGGCACTAGCTGTAATGTAGTACTGTTTTTGCACCTTGCTGTTCCTGTATTCGCTGTCTTGACGTGGAACTCTGGGGGAGGGTGAAAAATTGCAGGAGATCTGCCCTCAAGATTCCCTTGCTGCTGGCTCTGGCAGCAATTGCTGGCAGGAATTCAAAAGTCCACTCTGTAAATTCTCCTGGGGCCAGTTTGATTTCTGACACCTATTGAAGCTCCCACCTCTTTGGCTGTTGAGTCGAGTGGAGAAGGTCTAGAAGACTGTTTCTCCTGGCAAGGTTCACCATCTGTAACAACAGTGGGTCTCCTGAAAACAACAATTCCGTGCTGGGGGAGGGTGAAAAATTGCAGAGATCTGCCCTAAAGACCCCCTTGCTGTTGGCTCCAGTTGCGACTGCTGCAGGAATTCCTTCCCCTAGGTCACATCCATAAACAAGAGCTGTATGGATATATGTATTGATTCGCTGGTAAAATAAAAAAACTCAATAAATAAACACATTAAAACAATCAATTAATAAAAAGTCACATTATAGGGTGGCTCCAAGGTCAAATGTCATTACCTTGCCCTTATTGCACTGTATCTGTTTGAATAACATGAAGTTATACAACCTGCGTTGCTATTAATTGTGTACTATGGCTGTGCTATGTCTGTATTATGTATGTGTTGTGTCATTTATGAAACTGTTATTGTATTTATTAACTGATTTTATTTTATGATGACTACAGTATGTAACTGTATAAACCAAAGGCCATCCTGGACTTGTAAAAAGTGGCTTTTCTCAGTCACCTAATCTCAGAAATCTACAAAGGAAGGGCAGTGCAGGAGCTGATGCTTACAAACAGGGACAGTATTGCAGATGTCACAATGGGCAGTCCCCACAATACCAGTGAACGCCGTACAGTGGGGTTTAACATTATGACAGGAATGGAGGCTAACCAGAAGTGGATGAGGGTCCTGCACTTTAGAGGGCAGATTTTAAAGAAATTGGGACTGTCCAGAGGCTGCCTCAACAGGTGGGATTGTGAGGGAGGGGTAGAGGCACAGTGGACAAAAATAAAGGCGGGTATAACTAAAGCAACTAACCTCTGTGTGAAGGAAGTGAGTAAAAGCAGAAGGTAAAAGAGACCATTATGGTTCTCTAAGGAAGTGGCACAGGTGGTGAAGAAAAAAAAGGGTGGCATTCAAGAGGTATAAGGAAACACAGAGGGAAGTATGCCTTGTAATCCAGAGGGAAGATGGCAAGATGGTGAAGGGAACAAAGGCACAGACAGAGGAAAGAATCGCTAAAGGGGTCACTAAGGTTGATGAAAATTTCTGTAAATACAAAAGTGAGTAAAGGAATGAAAGGGGAGGAATAGTGAGAATTAGAAGTGTAGAGAGAGAGAGAGGACAGACCACCAAGGAATAGCAGAAAGAAAGGGAAGGTGGCGGTAGACACAAGTCCATTTTCAGAAGAACCAGTCCAAAAGAGACCTGCAGCTGTGAAGGCAGACAAAATTATGGAACCAGATGAGATAAATCCAAGGTGTCTAAAGTAACTCATGGAGGTACTAGATGCCGCACTAACAGCCTTGTTCAACAGCTCATTGTAAATACTGTAGGCGTGGTTTTGTGGGACTGGAGAAATACTGGTCCCTCTACATAAGAGCAGCAGTAGTCAGGAGGCTAGCAATTATTGGCTGGTCAGTCTTACTTTAGTGGTGGGGAAACCAATGGAAACCCTGCTAAAAGAAAAACTGGTAGATTATCTTGAATCCATTGGTTTTCAAGACTGAGTTGGGGGGGGGTGAGATATGCCAAATGAATCTGATGGATTTCTTTGACTGTGTGACCCGGGAAATTGATCAGGAGAAGGCAGTGGATATGGTCTATCTGGACTTCAGTGAGGCCTTCAACACTGTTCTGCACAGGAGGCTGATAAAGAAACTGAGTAGTCTGGGTGTGGGATCCAAAGTAGTGAATTAGGTTAGTAACTGGCTAACAGGTAAAGGACAGTGGTGGTGGTAAATGGCACTCACTCAATAACATGTACACTCTGGAAGAGAAGCAAGGAGAGCAAGAAGTAACAGGTGGCAAGGGGACAGGAACATCAGGGAAAAAGCTCCATAAAGGCATAATAGGAAAAAAAAAACACTAGCTATGTGGGAGGTAGGGCAAGGTGGAAGGTAGGTCAAGCAGGGTCCAAATCAGTGTAAGGATGGTAATGGGCCGGTATGATATGAGGGCTAGGGCAGGAGAAAGGACACATATTTATCTACATGTAATAAAGATAATGAAGTGCACAGTCAAGTGGAATGTAGAATTTGACAATTTTTAGATAATTAATTGGCAGGACACTGGTATAATGAAATGCACTTTTAACGGATGTTATTATTGGAACTATTTATTAATATTGAAGGTTTTATCAATTGTGTATGTAATAATTGTTTGTATGCATACTTTTCTCTTTTTTTCCCAATTTAATAAACTTTATTGAGTGTATAACAAGAAAAACCAACAAACAAGAACAATCAGTAATAGCCAGCACAGCACATGAGGCAGAACAGCAAATATAGATACACAGTGCGGCTACCATGACCATTACAAATGACCAATGATACCAAACACACCCCGCCACCTCCCCTCCCCAACCAAATCCCTAGGCCCTCCCAAGACCCCTCCAACAAAACCCCACCAGCCCCCACCCCAGACCACTGACTCAAGTCCCACACAATAGGGAAATTGAAAGGGGAGATAATGAAGCAAAATAGGACCCAGCCCACCAAGGAGAAAAAGGGGAACCAATTACCACACACCCCAAAAGGGAGTGAAGGTGTCCCCTTTTCTCCTCCTCAACCTGTTTCCTCTTGCAGGGCCCATGCTATAGGTAAAAGGGCCAGCAGTGGACCCATCTGCTCATAAACCCCTCCTGATGGGCCAGGCACCAGGCAATGTGTTTCTCTAATTCAAAGACTTGATTTATTTCCGAGTGCCATTCCCGGAAACATGGGACATAGTCATCCGGCCAGTGCATGACTATAATTAACTTAGTGACAGTCAAAATCAGGGAAATGAAAGCTTTACAACAGCCAACCACCTCCTCTGGGAAATGCACCACTAAGCAAACCTGTGGGGTGAAATATTGGTCTGGGCCCAAAAATAGATCCAAAGCATTTTGAATTGCTTGCCAGAAGGGAGTGACCAAGGGGCAGTCCCCTAGGATATGCTTTAGGGTCCCCTCAGAGCTATGGCATCTAATTCAGGCAGAAGATGCAGACCTACCCATCCTATGAAGTCTAGAGGGTGTGAAGTAAACTTATGAAGGATACGGAATTGGAGAAACCAGAGACAATCCTATTTAACATATTTATACAGTTACCGCCAAATCAGCCGCCAGCTATTGTCCTTTAAGTGAAGCCCCAACTCTTGTTGCCAGTAGAAATAAAACCCCTAAGGAATTTTCAGATCTCTCTGTTAAAGAAAGTCATAAAACCTAGAGATGGAATGAGGGACAGCCACCGCGTCCACAAGAGTTTGTGCCAAGGGATTAGTATCCATCGACCTGGTAGGAGGACCCAGAAAGGAAGAGAGATCCTTGATCAGCTGTAGGTGTTTAAAAAAATGATAGGTGGGAATTGCAAAATGGGCTTGGAAGTCACTCGCAGAGAGAAGTCTGCCATCCTGGAGTAAGGAAGCCACCGAAACTCACCGAAGAGGTGGGCAGAAGGTTGGAGGGATGGGGCGGTTCGCAATACAAAAATGTGAATTACCTGTAAGTGGTTGAGTGGTGACTTTAGAGAGGCCAGAGCCTAGTGGGGAGTAAATCTGATGAAGGGCTTTGAGAGAACAAAAAATCTGGGAGGCCCGCAATGACTTCGGAAGCTCTGAGGGCTTGGCATACAATAGACTACCAAGGGTAATACCATGCTGTTGGCAATGCCTCTGTTCCAAAGAAAGCCATTAGGGAAGATAGGAGCTAGCAGAGGGCTGAGGAAGTGAAGCTCCATTGAAACAATTTACTGCAATGAACTGTGCAGTAATAGAGGAAAAAGTTGGGTACACTCAAGCCCCCAAGTTCCTTTTGGATAGTAAGCTTATAAGCCCTGCAGACAGCCTTACTGTTCCAAAGAAAATCAGAGATGTAGCTCTGGAGATGAGAAAACCAGCGTTTCAGGAGACAAGGGCCAAGCATTCCCAAGGGGTATAGTAGTCGGGGCAAAACATAAATTTTAAGTACATTTACATCCCCCATAGAGATAGGGGAGAGCTCTCAATCTGTGAAGGTCTTGTTTGATATCTTGACATAAAGAGGAAAAATTTAGCTAGGCCAAACCAGAGAGAGATCAGGAAATCTTAATACCTAAATAGGTTAAGACCTTAGGTTCCCAAAGGAGACCAAGCTTCTCAGTCTAAGACCGTTGCGCCTGCAAATTCAGCAGCATAGCCTTAGACTTTACAAGTTTCACTTGTAGCCTGCCACCCGGGAGAACCCATGGATTTCTTAGAAGGCTGCAGGAAAAGAGAACCAAGGATCTGCCAGATGTAGAAGGAGATCATCCACATATGCAGACATTTTGTAGCCCTCACCCCCCCCCCCACCTGAATACCTGTAATGGCCGGATTAATTTGAATAGAGCAAAGCAAAGGCTCCAGATAGAAACTGAACAGGAAAGGAGAAAGGGGCAGCCTTGCCTGGTTCCACGTAAAAAGAGAGCAAGGGGAAACTACACCATTACAATGGATTCTAGCTATAGGGTGGTGATAGATTACCTTAAGCCAATCGCAGAAGGTAGAGGGGAAACCGAATCTACAAAGCTTAGCAAATAGGAAATCCTGAGACACACAATCAAAAGCTTTCTCTGTGTTTAGGGAGACCAGGACTGCAGGGATCCCACTCTCCCCAGATGCAGAGATCAGGTGAAGCATTTTGCAAAGATAGTCAGAGGAAAGACAGCCAGCTACAAAGCTCACCTGAGTAGGAATAACAGGTTTCTCCCAAGTCAGAAGACAGTTCGATAACACTTTTGCTAGGATTTTGATACCCATATTAAGTAAAGATATGGGGCGGTAACTGTTGGGAAGAAGCTCGGGCTGGTTTAAGAATTAAGGTGATCCAGGCCTGCGTAAATGAATTGCCAGTAAGACTGGAGTTATGCAGGTGATTAACAGCCGAGTTAAAAAGGGGGCTAGAATATCGATGAAAGTAGCATAAAAGGAGTTGTTAAACCCATCTGGCCCTGGAGCCTTTTCCTTTGGTAGCTGTTCAATCTCCCTACCAACCTCTTCCTGGGAGACAGGGGCTTTCAATATCTTCTGCTGAATGTCCAATGGGTGACACAGAGGCACAGAATCTAAATAGACCTCAATCGAATCAGTGTCCATCGGAACACCCGAGTCTGGGCTGTAGAGGGATCTATAGAAGTCCTGAAAAGCAGATGCAATGTCCCAGTATCAAGCGAGGGTTACCCTTCCTGGGGATGGCTGAAGGCAGGGAATCCATTGCCTACCCTCTAGTTGGTGCAAGTGGAGGGCTAGAAGCTGGTCTGCCCTTTCTCCCAATTCTAAGTACCTAAATTTGACCCGCTGTAGGGTGAGGTCCGCCTGTTTAGCAAGGAGCCCATAGTATTGGGCTCTAAGGGAGTGTAGCTTAACCCAACCCCCAGCTTCTGAGTCAGATGACAAACAACACTCTAGATCATGGATCTGGGCAAGAAGGGAAGCCACCCTCTCAGCCTGTTGCTTTTTAGCCCCAGAGGCCAGGTGTATACATTTGCCCCTAACCGCATACTTACTGGCACCTCAAAGAAAATCCAGACTTTGAACTGACCCTTCATTTTCTCTAAAGAAACACAGGAGAAACTCAGTAATGGCTGAGACAAATGCAGAATCCCTCAAAACAGTAGAGCTAAAGCACCAAGCCCTGTCTTGATCCTCAAGGCCATGCAGAGAGTGTTCTAGGGTGACCAGCACATGATCAGAAATCATCAGTGCAAAATTGCACAGAAGGAAAGACCAGAGTGACTAGCAGTGCTGAGCAAAAAGTAGTCTATTTATGGGAAAAGATCTCTGGGTGGGGTCGAGAAAAAGGTGTATTGTTTTTGACCGAGGTGCAGAGTTCACCAGGCGTCAACTACCCTAAGAGTATCCATAAAATCCCATAATCCCTACTGCATCGGCGACAAACCTTTTGGCAAGGCTCCATCTCTGTCCAAGTCTAGGTGGATCACAAGGTTCCAGTAGCCACTGAATATAATGGGAAAGTGGGAAAAGGGATCCAGCAGGGTCAAAAGATTAGAGAAAAATGAAGGTGAATCTGAATTGGGACCATAGACCACCCCTAAGAGGACATCCATCAAGCCCAAATGTCCATGTGCAAAAAGAAAATGACCTTTGAGGTCCCAGCACTCTTTCAATAAAGTAAAGGGTGTTCCCCTACATATCAAGATGACCACTTCACCTTTTATAGAACTGACCCCCACCCTGAAAACCTGCCTTATCCATTCCCTTCAAAGTATGAGGCGTCTTCCCGCTTAAGATGAGTTTCTTGAAAAAAGACCACCTTGGGAAGGTATTTCTTTAGGTGGTGCAGGATCCTGTATCATTTATGCTTATCATTCACCACTTTAACATTCCAAGAGATAAATTTAAATATAGTCCCCATAATGACCAGGTCTAAGCATGAAAGGGCTTAACCGGTGGGCCGACACTGTTAAAATGGGGAGTGGTGCTCTGGATCCCACCCCTATCTCACCCCCCAATAACTCCCCTGAGTCAAAGTTGGAAATAGTGCAATAGAAAACATAATGTCAGCAGTTCCACCCACCCCACCCTCCTCAATACAAATCCAACAAGAAGAAATACAAAAACTCAAATATCCCAAAAGAGGACAAACTACCCCTGGTCCTAATGACCGAATCTCCAACTGACCTAGGCTTGTAATGAAATAACCCACCTGAAACAAGCCCTCAGCTACCCACGGTCCAACAAATTGAAAGTTAAGTATCCCCAACAATCTAAAAATTAGGCAGTATACAGTGCCCAGTAATAGTTATGCAAAATACCAGATGGAAAAGTTAGAACTTCAAAAAAAAAAACAAATAGGAGTCAGGTGCTCCCCAACAATTTGAAATTCTGGTAACAGTGGGAAAGAAAAAGGTATATACAAGATCACCCCATTTTGTGGCCACAATAGAAAAGCAGCCAAACCAAGTACTCACCTCCGCCAGAGTCAATCCAGACCTCTGATTTATTCCAACCTCCAGCAGTCAAGCAAGCAGTGTTCCCAGCTAATAAGGCAGTGGGGCAGGGGGATAAATCGCAGGGCAGAGCTCTGCCCCATATCATAATACACAGTAGAGATCCAGTAAGAACCAAACCTGTGGGTGGCTGACCTACTGAAAGAAGAGATGAAGAACAGACAGCCTGGTGAAGGATGGCAGCAAGGGGAGGAAGAAGGGAGGGGGAATGAATGCCTCAACCCCTGTTTAAGTGGACTTACAAATGTTATAGGGGCTGCCACCGAGATTGCAACCAATGTGCATACCTCAGCAGGCAAATAACTTCCTGATAGTAAGCCTCCAATCCTACAGTGGTAACCAAGGAACAAGAATTAGGTAGTATTTCAGTGAACGGGGGTGGGGGGACAACTAGTGATTGCACCCACCATGCCCACTACCACCTCTAAAGAGGTGAGTTAGAAAAGTCCACTATCGAGTGGCTAACGCCCCTCCTTCCCCTCCATCGGCTGCCAGAATAACAAGTGGGCAAAGGGGACCAGTGGCCCTACACTGGCAAAATTAAATAAATAGCAGTCCCGCTGTAAATGAGGAGCCTCTACCCCCCACCACCTTGGGAGATGTAAATCAGCCTGGACACAGTAGCTGTCCAGAAAGGAAAGTTCTGGGGAGTAGGATGGCTGCCAACAAACAGAATGTAAAGGCTATCCAGGGTCCCAAAAGAAGGCTAATAAGACAGGAACAGGCTAAAAACCCCATAAGCTCCCCCCACTCCCCAAAAAAGGAGACCAGAGACCTACCTGCACATTACTGAGGTCAGGGGAGCCAACGGATACCTGTGGGCTGAGTTAGGAAGTGGGCCATTGAGTGGTACAGGGAGCTCAGACCGACTCAGAAAAGAGGCTCTGAATCCTATCAACATAAGTAAGGTGCGGCCTGCAAAATAGGGCAACTGAGGAAAAAAGGGAGTTAAGAGGAAGCAAGGGAAAGAACAGTTGAATTTTTCCCAATGTCTAGAAGCCCCAAAAGCCAATACAGAAGCACCAACACTCACAAATCAGATTGGTAGACATGAAGTTCTAATGAGTAGCCAATGTGTGCATATAAATCAACAGTTTGCAAAAATAATGAGTGCATAATAGCATCTGTTGCAAAATTAACAAAAGTTGTGCATTGACCCAGTTAAATGTTAGTGACCACATAGTACTGTAGGAGTCCAAATGGGCATGCAGAAAAAAAATGCCTCTCAGATTGATGAAACAAGTCCTTCACATGCGCAGATGTTCAGGGCAAAACAAGAGTCATTCCAAACAGACCACATATAACATAAATGTGGAACCATAAAGAGCCTAAATATATCTAAGTCCACAGAAGTGAGCACCTTGACCCTCATTTAGGTACCTGGAACAGATCAGGCAACAAAGTTGGTAGCTCCTCCATAGCCTGAGCGGCCAAGTCAAAGTATCGTAGGGCACCATTATGGGAGTGCTGCAAATGAGCCGGGTAGAGCATCTTAAATCTGATGCCTGCGGGGATCAATTTGTAAACAAAAGGGCTAAATTATGCCCATTTAAGACACACAGAGCAAGGAAGATCTTGGGTCAAACGAAGCTGACGACTCCCACAGTAGCTCTTCAGTATCTCTTAACCTGATCAAAATATGCACTTTGTCCAAAAAGTTCAGAAATTTGAAGATCAGTGGGCAAATTGAGAGTCTGGAGGGGGAGTGGGACAAAGAGCTCTGTGGGCCCGTTCAACAATGTAGGTTGTGCTGTTTGAGGAAGGTCTAGCGACCTTCTCACAAATGTTTTTTACAAATGCCGCTGCATTCTGCCTCTCTGAGCCCTCCAGCAGCCCAATGAGCAATAAGTTACTACGCCAGCTGCATCCCTCCAAGTACTCATTTTTTTCCTCAAGTTTGGACAATTTTCTCCTAAGGGACACAGAATCCAGCTCAGTGTGGGCCTGCCAAACCTCAAGGAAGCTGGTCCTGGCTTCCTTGTCCCCCATCCTTTGAGCCATCATGTTGGTCGTTTGCTTAAGCAAGGAGAATTGGCTGGTAATGTTTTGGTGTGCATCCCGCAGAGGAGAGAGCTCCTGAAGAAAACACTTTTCAGAGTGAGGAGTCAGCACTGGGGTGGATTTAGGTGGAGTTGCAGGCTGCACTTTGCTCTTTTTTTGATTTGGATTCATCTGGGGTAGCCAGTGGAGTGTGCGTCAGGCCAGAGGGCCACATCTCTTCTTCCATAGTGATGGGAGCACTGAAGAAAAAAGCAGACATGATCATGGCATGGAGGTAGGACTACTGAAGACAGAGCAAAAAACAAAGTAAAATAAAAACAGAAAAACAGCCATTGAACCCTGGAATGTCAGTCCCAGGAGAGGAGCCGAGGTAACACACGTCTTATCCAGGCAGGCACATCACGTGACTCCCATGCATACTTTTCTAATGAAATTGAACCTTGAACCTACTTAGGCAAAACATATTCCCAGGGACACTCCTGTCACTATGAAAGATAGGCAAAATGAAGGCAGTGTCTCTCACATGACTTAGTACAATCCTGTGGCATCCCAAATTTAACAAATACACAGAAAACTATTGTGTATTATTCAAAACAATGATGAAAACTGTGGTGGCAAATGGAGAGCAACCAAGAATAAACTTCAGCAAAGCCAGAAAACTGTGAGATCCTCTAACACATATGGTAGTTATTTCACTGGTAATACAAGTTATTCCTGGTTTCCTCCAAAAATCTTGTTTTGTTTTTCCACATTTGGTTCCTGTAATGTTTGCAAATTTGCTGCCAGTGGTAGCTTCTTTATACTGTACATACACCTCTAGGGAAAAAGGTAGACATAACACTGCTCACCACATGTAAGACAAACTTTGTGGTATACCAAATGTGTTGCACATACCAGAATATTTAGATCTACTGCATCACAGGGCAACTTAAGGTTCTTATTCAGGAATATATCAGGGCAATTTTAAATCCAAAATGGATAACACCATAGGAGCACAAGGGAAGCCCAAAACAGTAATTTTGATGCCGTTCATTTTCTGGGACTGGATTACATTTGTTCACTTCTCAGACATGGGCAGAGAACCCATATCCTCTTGCAGAGAGACTCAAGCTAGAATTTTACATTACAGACTTTCCCGCTTCAAGGCCTAAATGACTAACTGGACTTTGTGTAATATTTTTGATGACACAACTTTCAGTATACTTGTGGATTTAAGATGTTCATCTTTTTAGGACTGCAGTGGGCAGAGCCCTGCAGACATCTTGCTTTCAAAAAAGAACTCTGCATTCCTTGAATACTTTATAACCAAACAACATGTTGCAGTGACCTCCGTGTCTGTGGAGCGGTCTGCTTGCATTGCACTATTTTTTTGCATGAAAAAAAATTGGCAGTCCTAATCAGGACACTGGGGAATTGGGCACCCTCAGTGTCACTCGTATGCTTCTGGGGATGGTGGGTGCAGAGAGGGAGGGTGGTGTGGGGTGGCTATCTCTAATTAAAAAAATACAGTGGACATGGCACAACACAGCACACTCCACCATGTCCAAGATGGCCATCACACTCTATTGCGTATGCATGATCACTAGCACATGTGCAGTGTACTGTGGTGGCCATCTTGTTCTACAGCAGTGTGCTGTATTCTGCCATGACCCCAATTTCATTTTTTTTATGCATATCCCCACCCAACCCTCCCTCTCAGCACCCACCACCCCATACCCTCCAGAAACACAGCAATGACACTGGGGTGCCCAGTCCCCCAGTTTTGTGATCATATTCCATGCCCCCTTTTTATTTTCTTATCCCCCACCTGACCCTCCTTTCATGCGCACCTCCCTACCCCACCGAGAAACATAACAATGACAGGGTGCCCAATCTGATGTTGTGATCATATTCCATACCCCTTTAAAAATATGTATTGTTTTACCCTGACCCTTCCTCACAGCACCCCCAGGATTTTAACAGTAACACTGGGGTGCCCAAGCCCCAGTGTCACAATGATGATTCCTCAGTCCTTTCTTTTGTTTTTAACCTGTAAAAGAAAAACTTCCATCAATGTCATCTGCACCATTACTCTCCCCCCCGACCCTCCACTCAGTACCCACCCAAGCCCTTACTTCTCCATTGGGGGTCCAATGCCATAATCCTCTCTGGACTGCAGACTCAACTTCACTCTTCAAAGCTGGACCATGAACTGAAGAAACAGGTATGTGGTTCAATGTATTTCAATGGTGTTTTGAACTTAGTGGCATAACATGGGCAAGTTTGCATATTTTTGGCCTAAATCTTAAACATTCTTTCTTTGGAATCCCACCTCATGAACAATGGCACTTTCATTAGGCAAATCTGTCTCAAAAGGTGATTTTGCAGTCCCTCTGCAAAACCACCTTTCAGGCAAGAGCTACAAAATTTCACTGCCCTTGTTCATGAGGTGGGCTCATAAGAAGGCTATGTTGAAAATTTGGTATAAAAACATTGAAAAACAACAAAGTGCAGGCTTGTAACTTTGGTAATTTTCAATATTTTTGCCACAAATGTACAACACAACCATATCTCTACAGTACCTCATGAATATAACAGCTGTCATTTTTCAAATCCTAGCCAAAATATATATATTTTTTTTATACCCAGAAAGCTTATTTTGTGGTCCCGTGTGAAATCACCTTTCAGGCTGGTGTTGAAAATTTTCTCTGCCATTGTACATGAGGTTGGGTCATAAGAAGGCTATGTTCTAAATGTGGTGTAAAAATATTACAAAAAAAGTTCTGAGACTGTTGAATTTTGCAAAACACAGTCTCGTAAGTTTGGTAATATTCAATATTTTTACCCCAAATTTTCAAAATAGCCATTTCTTTACAGCACTTCGTAAACGTGATAGCTGTCATTTTTTAACTCCTGCCTAAAATGTGTTTTTGCATCCCAAAACTTGATTTTGCAATCCTTGTGCGAAATCACCTTTCATGCAGGAGTTGAACATTTGTCAGCCCTTCTTCATGAGGGAGGGTCATAACAAGGCTATGTTGAAAATTTGGTGTAAAAAATATTACAAAAACAACAAATATATGAACCTATGTTATATTTTGCTAACACAGGCTCATAACTGGTTATTTCCAATATGTTTACCCCAAATTCCTTGGCTGCAGCCCAATCGGCTCTGGCAAGAATATGTTTAAAACATACTGTGGAATACTGCCTGCCTGAATTAGCCATAACTGATGGTGCTCATCTATAAAAGTGTAAGACAAATGGGGTTACAAATCAAAGGCAACCTGAGTTGTCAGAGACCTCCATGAGGAAATGGGAGGGGGTTAGGTGAACTAGAGGGGGAGAGGTTGAGAGAGCAGGTAAGAAGGGGGAGTGGGACAGGGAAGGGGAAGGGGTGGAGCCATGCGACATCAGAGAGGGTAAAATGATGTAGATAGGGCAGGTATGATGGGAGGGGCTGAACCAGGGTGCCTTAGGGGTCCTTAAAGGGTTTATTAGGCAATGCAGAGAAGGCATCTCCCTCTTTCTGCTAGGATTTTGATCTTTCTGCTAGAAGGACAGTATTGTATTGTTTTAAGTATTTTAAGTGTTTTTTCATTTTTAGTTAAAAATTACTTTAGTTCTGTTCCTCAGGAATTTAAATCGAGAATAGCAGAGCATGAACAAGAGCTGGTTTTCATTTCTGTGAAGTCTGGAGCTAACACTGGGTCAGGTTTGAGAGTGGTGGGGTAGACTGTGTCCGCCTGGTTAAATAAAGATTTTGATTGATTGATATTGCTCAGTGTTTGGATGTCCAACTAAACAGCATTATAACACAGTGCTACCATATTACAAAGACAATATTTAATTGATATTGGTTTGACAGTGTTGCAGAACCTGAACTTGCCTGGAGGGTGTTTTGGAGCCAGACGAGTGCTGCTAGGGAGTGAAAGTGGCAGGACTCATCTGAATCCACACTGGTGGGGTCAGCGGAGCGGCCCTGCAGAAGGGGATCAAGAGACTTGCAGTGCGGGAGTCCAGGGGAGTGCTGAAGCAATGGGACATTTTCCAGGAAGAAAGTGAGGAGACGAGGCCTGAAGGTGACGGACTATATATTCAGGAAGCTGAGGAGGCTCGTTCATCCTGGTGGAGCCTGACTGAATTGCGGAGGCAATTTGGGGGATATCCATCAAGGTGGTCACTGGAGGGGGACTGCTCTCTGAGGAAGAGAACCAGTGGAGTTGCTGCTGGAGGGTGGCGACCACCACTGGGGAGTCCCTGAGTTGCCTTGCGGCTTGGTGTGGGTCTAAACTGGTGAAGGTGGCCTAATGGGAGATTTCTAGATATGAGACCACTGGGATCAATGGAAGAATTGAGTGGCAACTTAACTGGTTCTTGGAGAATCCACTTCCTGGAGGTCTGGCTATGTGAGTTACATTGCTTTAGAGCTCTCCATGTAAAGACTGTGTTCAAGAGCAAGGTGTTTGGTGCTCTGTGCAACATTGTAAACTGTACCACATTGATTTATAATTGACAGTGAGAAGGAACAGTGAAAGTCAGGGGGTGAGAGCCCCTAATATTTTTGTTGTTTGGACTGTGGAGGTGAGAGCTCCCCAGCATTTATTGAGAGGCACTGTGGACAAACTATTAGCTGTTACTTTTGTATGGATGAGTACTGATCTGGACTATATTGATTAGTACTTTGTGATTGTTAAACCTGTGTTCTGTCTTTCTCTTGGTGGATTCCTGAGGATTATATATATTTTGTAGAAATGTTTTGTTATAGAACTGTATTTTGTGTGATTGGGGGGGCTGTATGTGTGAGTGAAAGGTCAGTGGTTGAAGGGTGAGTGATTAATTGTACTGTATCTTGGGGGTGGGGTTTTCTTGTATTCTGGGAACTGTAATTGTTGAGGTTTAGGTTTTTTGGAATTATTTTGGAGTTCTTTGTGGGAAATATGTCTGGGACAGAGGCCCTAAAAGTGCAGGTGCTCTGGGGAATACCTATGTGATTTCTGTCCCTTTGAGCTCCCAGCACTTTCATCGGAGGCCTACTGAAGATGTAGGGCCTTAGGAATAGCTTGGGGGGGGGTTGGGGGTGGTGGTGCCCAAGTGGCTGCCGGGATGTCTGGGATATGGGTGGTGAGGCCAAGGAGATGCCCTGAGATGAAATGGGAACTTGAGAGGGGAGTTGCCTTGTCTGGTTCCCATACCCAAGGGCTCTGCAATGGATTGTGGGCAGCTAGTTGGTCCATCCACCCCACTTCATTCTACTCGGGTTGTGTTATGTAATTCAAGGTCGATGAAGAACAAGACTGCCATTGTGGTGGATCTGATATCCTCAGTCAACCTGGCATGCATCATGAAGCCCTGGCTGGATGAAAATGCTGCCCCCATTTTGGAGGCAGCGGGGCCGGATGGGTACTCCGTGATACACAACCCAAGGAAGGATCGCAGGGGTGGGAGGGAGGTAGCCATTTGTTTTAAATCTGGCTTGAACCTCATGGTGCTGCCTGTGGGTCAGACATGATCCTTTGAGTGTGTGGCTGCCCAAGGGGGCATGGACGCAGGCTTTAGGGCCCTCGTGCTTTATCGTCCCCCTGGACTAGATGGGAACTTTTTATGGAAGGTCAAAGAGCTTGTCACCAGCCTGGTCTTGGAATCTTCCAGGTGGTTGATCCTGGGGGACCTCAATGCCTGGGTCAATGGCGGGATCTCGGGTTTTGGGAATGACCTCCCTAGGAGCATGGGGGCCTTGGGTTTGGTACAGAAGGTAACAACTGCCATGCACTCAGGTGGCCACAAACTGGTCCAGTTTTTTTCTTTGAGTTTAGAGATAAGCGATCCCAGGGTGGATCTGGTGATTTGGTTGGATCATAGCACCATGGGGTTCATGCTTGGGGCACCCCCCCAGAAGTTTCTACCTCTGTGTAGATGGTCTGGTACTGCCCATTAAGAGGAGTTTCCTCTATGGGACTATCAGCGGTGCTGGACCTATCGAGTGTTGGGTGGCTTAGGCAATTGGGGCAGAGGAGGCAGTAGCAGCCTATAATGGGGCTGTGATTGTGGCCTTCGACTCCATTGCACCCATTTGTGTTTACCCCTTGTCTACTCACCGGAGAACTCCATGGTATGATGAGGATCTCAGGTAGTTAAAGACTAAGGAGCGGAGGTTAGAAAGATGCTGGAGGAGATCCAGCCTGGAGGGGGACAAATTGGCCTTGAAGTCACATTATGCCGACTATCATGGGGCAATCTCCTGTAAGAAGATGGAATATTTGTTCAGGGAGATTGCTGCAGTGAGGAACAGACCAGCTCAGCTCTTCCGCATGGTGGATGGGCTTTTTCATACTACCTGTCTTCATGTTGGGGGAGCAGGTTCTAGCACTAGGTGCGAGGAACTGGCTCTGTTCTTCACAACAAGGTGTCCTCCATCAGGGATAAGGTCTCTTTGGGCATTTTTCAAAAGGGATACCGTGTCCAACCTGATGTGTGCCAAAACACTCCACTCAACTTGTCTGGGCTGAATCTGAGCTGGTTGGGGAGGAGGAGGTGGTGGAGAAAATCTCAAAGTCACAGCCAACCCAGTGTGATCTGGACCCAGGTGGGGCCCAACTTTTAGTTGGTTATTTGGACCTGATTAGACCTGTGGTTGCTGACGTCATCTGGAGTTCTTTGAGAAGTGGGGTTGTCCCATTGGCTTTAAAGGAGGCCTTGGTTAGGCCTTTTTTGAGGAAACCCTTATTGGACCCAGACTGCCTCAGCAACTACAGATTGGTCTCAAACCTCCCATTTTTAGGGAACGTTATAGAGAAAGTGGTGGTCATTCAGCTTGAGAGGCATCTCGACTCTTCCTCCATCTATGAGTCTTTCCAATCTGGGTTCCAGGCAGGGCATAGTATGTAGACTGCCCTGGTGAGGGTGCTGAATCACCTTCTGATGTTGAAGAACAGGAGAGACCATAGCATCTTGGTCCTCTTAGACCTCTCTGCGGCATTTGACACCATGGACCATGAGGTGTTGCTTGACCACCTGCGGTTCTGCTGTGGTCTGTCCGATAATGTCATCAACTGGTTCAGGTCATACCTGACAGACAGAGTGCAAAGGGTGACAATGGGGTTAGCCTCATCTTCCGAGAAGCTTCTGTGCTGTGGGGTTCTGCAAGGTTCAGTCTTTTTACCCTTGTTGTTCACGGTGTATATGCAGCCATTAGGGGACATTATTAGGTTGTATGGGCTGGGTGTTCACTGCTATGCAGATGATACCCAGCTGTACCTGTCCTGTATGCCCAATACCCAGGTGTCAGCCTCTGTATTTAACAGCTGCCTCAAGGAGATCCAGTCGTGGATGAATTACACTGGCTTAGACTTAACCCAGACAAGACTGAGATATTGGTGGTGGATCCGGGTTGTGGGGGAGGAAGGGAGGGTGAGGGGTTACCCCCTGGCCTAGTATTAGGGGTGTTCCTCTTGTCCCTTCTAGACAGGTGAAGGATTTGGGGATGATCCTGGATGCCGGCCTGACTCTGGATGCCCAGGTGTTGGCTGTGGTTAAGAGCATTTTTTTCCATCTTTGGAACATTGCCTGAATCTGAGCCTTGGTCCCACCGGAGGTGCATGCTTTTGTCACCACAAGGTTGAGCTATTGTACTGCTCTATACCTAGGGTTATCTGGAGGCAACCTCGGTAGGTTGCAGTTGGTGCAGAATGCATCAGCAAGACTGTTAATGGGGGTGAAAAGAAGTGAGCGTATCACCCTGGTCCTCTGTGAACTGCACTGGCTGCCGGTCAGGTGGAGGATTGTCTTCAAGGTAGGGCTCCAGACCTACAAAACCCTGCATGAAAGGGATTTGTCCATCTGCAAGATCTCCTTGTACCCTACCACCAGCCCCGGGCTCTCTGTTCTGTAGGGGGTGGCCTCCTGGCAGTTCCCAGGGTTAGGTTGCAGCATTCCAGAGTCAGAGCATTCTCAGTGGCTGCCCCCACCCTGTGGAACTCCTTGCCTATTTCTTTAAGGGAGGATCCTTAGGTAGAAGCCTTCAAGAAGGGCCTAAAACCATATATGTTCCAGCAATCATTTATAAATTGATTATTGCAAATGCTGGTGATTTTATTCAGATAGATAGTGATTTTAATGTACTTTCGGTGGATTTAATATGTGTGTTTTATTGATGTGTTTTATGATTAATAAAGTATGAACTGTGCAGCACCCAGAGTCCCAGGAAACAGGTGCTTTTATAAATAAAGTATCAATCTGTCTGTCTGTCTGTCTGTCTATCTATCTATCTAGCTAGCTAGCTAGCTATCACCTGGTGGTTGGAGCACTAACTTTTAGATCATAAAAGTACCAAGATCAAGGTTTGAATCTCATGATGGCCAGTTGTAAGCTTTTAGGATTTTTGATTGAGTGGTCCTAGCACATCGATTGGCAACTCAGGTTAATTGATATACCGTAAGTTAAGGTATTTTAACTTTTTATGCCATGGTCTGGCCTAGGCTGGAGAGACAGACCAAGGAATTTTAAGAATTTCACCAGCTGAAATGTGATTTTGTTTGTGGTGGATAGCTGTAGCTTGGCTGTGGCATGGGGGGCAAGTTCACAGTGCAATGGAGTCGGCTGTGTGGGCTTGCTGCGAATGTTTGTGTGCATTTAATTGATTGGGATTACATTTTAGACAGCTTCAGACAGGAAAGAGTTTGTGGTTTAAAAAAAAATATATATATGTAGTAACAGAGAGCATTGGGGTGGATGAAATTGGTTCTATGTGATAACGGCAATCGCGAAAAGGTGATTGTCATTAGGGTGACAGTACATTGGCAAAAATTAATTTCAGCGATGTACACTCAAGGCGTACAGCAAAAGGGTGCTGAAAACATAGCTTTTTTTGTTTATGAGGGGGGCTGCACCCCCGCACCCCTACTACAGGATTATCAACTCAGGGGGGGTGCATGTTGGGGGGTGAAAACAAAAATAGTGAAATCCCGGACCAGTGCAAAAATATCAATATGCACAGAATTGAACCTGGCACCCTCCCAACCCTAGCCTGCCACAAATATACAATGCCTCTTGGCCAGCTCGGCAGCCCACCACCAAGCTACACCTCACAAATGCTCCCTCCCCTTCCACCTGTCACATGGCGTGCTCTCTCCCCCCCATGCGCATGTACATATAGCGACAGGATATCACTATATTCATATTCGCTCTCCCTGTCCAGTAGCCCTGTGAACAGGTGCCATTATTGAATCTCCCTTTTTGAAAGTGCTCAATAGCGGACACCTTTATCACAGGATATCGGTGAAATCAGACAGCGTTTGGCAACAGCACTTCAAGCAGGGCCAGAGAACAATGGTGGTAGGCAGTGTCTGCTGCTACCTGTGGCTGCATGGCTTGGAATGGACTAGTGTGGAGCCTGGTTCCTGGCAGGGCTGACTAGCAAGAGCTGGAGAGCCAGGTGGCAATGTCTTCAAATTGTTGATGGCAGGGCAGCAGCTGTATATCATTTATGGGTCGTATAGGCAGGCCGGAATGCAAGGACGCATGGCTGAGTAATCTGGGCCTGCATGAAGCTGTGGGGCCTGGTTGGGGAAAGTGGGGAAGGGGCAGTAGACCACATGGTAGGAGGTTGTAAGAATTGGGTGAAGTTTGTTCTCTTCTGTTGGATCTCCTCCTTTTGGTATTTAGCCCCAGCTCCTCGGGACCATGCTTTGCTAGAAAATAAATGTTTTCTTGCCAGCAGAGACATTTTGATTGGTTATGATGGAATGGGAGGCATTTGACCATGGGGCAGCCGGTCAGGAGTACCACAGGTTTGCTCCATGGTGGGGGAGCATTGCTGGCTGGTGCAGGACTGGCTTGGGAGGCAGCGCAGCTGGGCAAAAGCAAGTCATGAAAGAGAGATGCAGAGCGGCTTGGGGGCCTCGCCCATAATCTACAGGGCCTCAGGCCTCTAAAAATAAATAATAAATGATAATACAGAGAGACAACAGCTGGGGTTGTAGAAGCAACTGGGGCTGGACTTAAGGCAAGGACCACTGGGGTCACAGGGAGAGGCCTTAGGGTTCGGAAGTCAGCACTGACACAGTGGTACATGGCAACAAGGCTCCATTCATGTTTAAAAGCACCTCGGGGGTCCTTGGTCGGCCTGCCCTGGCTTTGCAGAATTAAAGCAAGGTCTACTGTCTCGGGTGATGCAAAGGGCTGGCAGGCAGAATACGGGGGAGGGCCAGCATGTTGGGGTGCTGGCGGTGGGGAAGTTTAAAAAAAAAAGATTATTTAAATTAATTCAAGAAATGAAATGGAAGAAGGAAGAAGAGATCACAGCCCGCAGGGACGCAGTAGAATGGTGCCTTCAGATGGGCCACAGGGCCCAATACCTACTGTGGGAGGAAGGGAACATTGTGCAGAACTCAGACAGGAAGCTGGACAATGCAGTTGTCAAGATGACCATGGGTCCAGGCCTTGGGGTGGGGAAGAAGGCAGGAATGCCTGCAAAGGGTGGATGGAAAGGGATCTTGGTTTTCCAAGCAGAAACAGAAGGGAGTGTGCTCAGTTCTGTGATTATGGAATTGCTGCCAGCTTGGACCCAACTGAGGGGCAGGGTGGAAGGCTGCCAGCTGGGGAGGGGGACGGCAGAAGAAAGAAGTGGTCCATAAAAAAAAAAAAAGAGAAAAGGAATTTTGAGCCAGTCCTGTGTTGCAGTAGATAAGGCACTAGCATGTGAGTGGAAAGTAGGCCTGGGACTGTGATGCGGTGCTACTCACGACTCCTCATGCAACATTTTATAGATTAAAATACAGAAGGGGAAAGGGTTAGGTGGCAACAAAGTGGGGAAGAGATGGATGAAGGAAGGCATAGGCCAGGGGAAGGCCCAGAAATACAGGAGTGGCACAAGAACATCACATCCATAGTACAGGGTGGGGGCAAATTGCAGGGCCTCACAAAAAAAAACGCATCCAGGGAGTAGGCATACAGCCAAAGAAATGGAGGGGGGAGGCCCATCAAAAAACAAAACAAACAACAGAGGGGATCGGAGGTGAGGTTAGTGGACCCAAGAAGGAGAATAGAGATTGGGACATGCAAGGTGGACAGGGGAGCGTGAGGATAAAAAAGGAGTGGACATGGGGTGGGGCATTCCCCCATCCCTTTCCTCCCCAGCACTGGTAGGTAAGGAATGAGCCTAGGAGGCACTCCATGGGAATGAGTTCAGGTGGTGATATTGATGGATGTTTTGTTATCATTATAGTTGAATAGATATGGCACTAAGAAGAACCCCAGTTCCAGTGACCAGTGCCCAGCTGAGGCAGGAGGCTGCGGCGTTGGTGGGGAAAATGCAGGAACTTACATAGAAACATAGACTTTGATGGCAGATAAGGACCACTTGGCCCACCCAGTCTGCCCATTTCCCTTCCTATTGGATAAGCTGCAGATTCTAGTTAACCAACAGCCTACTTCCTGCAACCCCGCTCACTCTACAATTGCCTTATGTCTGTCCCATGCATGTTTGAATTCACCCACTGTTTTAGACCCAACAACCTCCCAGGAAGGCGGTTCCATGCATCCACCACTCTCCATGAAAAAAATTTCCTCACATTACCCCTGAGCCATCCCCATCTATCTTTAAATTGTACCCGCTTGTTCTTACATCATCTCTTTTCTGAAAGATGCTACCTCCTGGACTTTGTTGATTCCCTTGAGGTACTTGAAAGTTTCTATCATGTCCCCCCTGTCCCTCCTTTCATCAAGGGTATACATAATAAGCTCTCTCAGTCTCGCTTCATATGGTTTCTGATGCAGACCCTGCACCATTTTAGTTGCCCTCCTCTGGACAGCTTTCATCCTGTCTATGTCCTTGCATAGATGGGGTCTCCAAAACTGCACACAGTATTCCACACGGGGTCTCACCAACTGTCTGTACAGAGGGATAACCACTTCCCTTTTTCTACTTGTGAACTCATCAAGACAGTGCAGAACAGGGAAGAAGAGGAGGAGGTATCCAGGAAGAGAAAGGAACCCACGTGGCCAAGAGGCAGTGGCAGAGGCAGAAAGTACCCCCGGAGGCCGGCCCCAGAGCCTGTACCGGCTCCTCAGTTGGAGCCCATTCCCAAACCAAGGGAACTGGACACTGGAAACTGTAAGGACAAGGTGGACTTGTCAGATGAGGGTAATTTGAAAGTTTACATGAAAGGAATTATAGGGGACATGGAGGAAAAAGGCATGGAAAGGAAGGAGAACTTTTTTATGGAGTTGAAAACTGACAAGGGCGATAAGACTGGGGATGGAGTAGTGGGGAAAGTGGCATAGAAAGTCTACAAAGACCCACCAGGCTTCACCATAAGGGACCATGTTCCCCTCTCCATTAAGGAGAAAATCTGGAAAGGGGAGTATGTGGATATGTTTGGCCTAGTAGATAAGGAGACGGCCAAAAAGTACGAACAGTGGGAATTGGTGGGGAGGTCTGAAATGGCAGTGGCTCTAGCAGTAGTGGGGCAGAATGTGGAAGAGATGACTTACAAGTGGAAGAAGAGACCAACAGGTGTGCAGCAAGGACAATGGAGGAATATCGCGGTATATGGGTAAGCGAGGGTGGGATCTGGTTTAGGCATGGTGATGCTTCCCTGGTCACTGGGTACCAGGTAGGGGGAGCTTTGAAGAAAGGAATAGCCTTCCTGAGGGAGGATCCTAGACAGTTTGCAGCACACTATTTCAGAGTAGGGGCAGCTTCAGAGATAGTGGCTTGAGGGGCTCAGAAGAGGAGGTCAGGAACATCAGGAGATGGAGGTCTAGTTGTTATAAAAGATACATTAGGAAATGATTGAACCTGTTTTTTTTGTATCCCAGCAGGTGTGCAGAGGAGGATACACGTATGGTTAGTGGGGCATTCATTCATTTACTGGGCAGAACATTTTTTTGCAGCCACAATCCCAGGAGGGAGACAACTGCGGAGAGAGCTTGAGCAGATGCAAGTTCATTGCAAAGGGGTCCGGGGCATGTGATGGTCCTAGCTATTACTATTTCTAGAGGAACTGAAATTGCAATGGCACAGGCCTGACCTGCTGATAGTACATTTGGGGGGCAATGATCTGGGGGAAAGCCCATGGGGGGCTTTATTCCAAGCAATCAGGGCAGATTTAGGGATGTTAAAGGGCTGGTGGCCATGGGTGGAGATAGGTTGGTCCGAGATCACTTCAAGAAAGGTTTGGAGGCACACAAGGGATATAAAGTCAGCGGGGAAGGCTAGGAAGAGGCTTAACAGAAGGATGGCAGGATTAATTGTGGAGATGGGAGGAGTCTACATCCCACACAGAGATATAACATTTGAAACCCCAGGCATATACAGGTCGAATGGGGTGCATTTGTCTGAGGTGGGCATGTCATTTTTCTTAACACTGCAGATGGATTTAGTAGGGAAGTGAGAGAAGGCCAGAATGAGGTATTGAGCTGCAGGGGGGAAGCCCGTCATCCATCGCAGGGCTGGAGATGGGCTAGTGGAAGGAGAAGTGGGGAGGCCATCAGCGGCCAGCTGGGGAAAAGGGGACAGGTTATGGGGAGGAGGGTAGGCCAAACACAGGCTGGGGTTAGTAGCACATGACCATGGAGTGGGGGGGAGGAAATAAGTATTAGGGTCGAGTAATGAGCATCCAAACTGAGGAAGTGGTAAAACGAGGTAAAGCAAGTTGGTGATGGTGATGGCATGGGGTGTCAGATCAAGCATCTGGGCCCCAAGAAGAAGGATGATCAGAAGCATGGAGAATTGGCCTGAGCCAGATGGACTTAGGAAAAGAAGGATGGACTGAATGCTTGATAAAACTTTGTGAATGTAAATAATATGTATTTGAAGGATTTCATGGATATGTGAATTTAAGGAAGGTGTATCATTAAACATGTTACCAGTCGAGCACCCAAAAATGAAGTTAGTGTGTATCATTTCCAAGGGGAGAATCATCTGACAATTATCTCTGTTATGACTTTATTCTCTTCCAGATATCATGACTGACCAGATGTTCTATATACTTGTGATCCAGTTGCAAAGCTGCATAGCATGTTGGAACCTCTCTTTATTCTTCTTTACCCCCCAGGCTTTTACCTGTTTACTGTAACTTCGTATTTCTTTGGCTTATCTCATTTGTGATGTTTCATATGCCATTATGCCACTAGGTGTCACCTCATAATCTTTATAATTTCAAAATACTGGACTCAACCATGGATTCTCAGACTGTGGGTTCTTATAAATCTTAGAAACAATGTTTTCACTTGCCAGTTATGCTACTAAATGTAAGTATTTGATCTGGGCATTATTATATTTATTCTTTCCTGACTACTTTTTATAACTCTTTTCCTTATTTTCTTTATCTTAATTTAAGATTCTAGACATCACAGTCACTTCCTATACCACTCCATGACCCCAGTTTCTGCTCCAGGGTTACTGGTTTTTGTTTTAGTTACATGATCAAATATGAGCTGAACTCTGCTTTTGCACTTTCTAGTCTAAACATGCACTGATACAGGTTTTCAGTTGTTTTGTACTGCACTCTGTATTTCCTTTTTAGGGTTTCCTAATTTTCTTTAACCAGAAAATGTGTTTTTTGGCAGAGTGTGTGTAATATTTGCAACATTTTAAGCAGTACAAGTTGAAGAGTACGGTGCAAGCTCTCACCACAACTGAGCAAGTGACAAAGCTCCACAAAGCACTAGCGGAGTTCAGCAGTGCTGATGAAAACCTTGTAATATACTTGTGTTATCCAAATGTGAAATTATATATGAAAGGAACTTGCTGCAAAAAAATGGAAAAAAAAAAAAACTTTATCAGAGATCTTTAGTATGCCATCTTTGGTGTTGTTTTAATGAAATGAATCTATATGAAGCTGCAATAGAAGTAACCAGGCTAATTGGCCACTCTGTCATTGGGAAAGCCCTAACTGGTAAATTAAAGCAGATTTTTGTGAAGAATTTTCTTTCTTTTTGAGATAATGGAATTGTACCCTCATTCATGCAGGTCTCAAAGGGATCTGCATGAACAGATTTAAATGGGTGCCAAGGGAAAGGTCCATGCCCCTACACAAGTGCAGAGCCTGCAGGGACCTGCACTTCTGTGTGGCAAGAGATGTCAAGAATTCATGGGGCTGTTTCGTGGGCTACAGAAACACAGGGCCATACAGGCCCCACACTTCCATGTGGCTATAGATACAGATGCACAGGGCAAAGAGTAAATTTTTCAGCTTAAACACAGCTCTATGGTGACTCTGTGGTAACCACTGGTGCAGAGATGCAGGGTCCTATTACAAGGGAAGTGTTTTCTTCACTATATGGTACTGGAGCCATGTTGGCAACTCTGCACCTTCATTTCCCAGCCTGGATGGTGGTGTCGCATGACAGCACCATCCCATCAAACCTAATCCTACACAGCTGGCTCAGTGACCTTGCCCCCAAACTCAATTTACTGGCATGGATCACAAAGCACTGCCCACTGGGGTAAAGGCTAGCACTACATGCAACATTTCTCAAGATTTATTATGTATTTTAAATTCTGGCTCCAAATTTTCAAGATAGTCATTTTAAACATGACAGGCTCGATTTTCAAACACTGGAGAATGCCACAAGCCCCTGGTGCACCGATCATATAGCATATGGGGCTTGTGGCATTCTCGGGGAGCAGATAATGATTTTCAAATACTAGCGCCAAATGCCTCAAGTTAGACCAGCTTTTCCCTCGTCTAACTGTACACCATTTGGGAGACACTTTTACAGGGCTTACACCACATATTTGGTGTAAGCTTCGATAAAGTGTGGAAATTGTCACTAATGCATCCAATGTACTTAGTGCAAGCCCTGTGCTACTCTTTGAAAATTGAACCTGAAATGTTGCATTCATAGCAGAGTAGCGGAAATGCCATTTGCACCACAAATGTGAAAACACATCTTGTTTAGCATTTCAGAAATGACACCTGTCACATTTATGACATAGGGGGATAGCTATGTTGAAGGATTAGAGTCAAAATATGGAAAATTAGCAATGTTCATTGTCAACATTGAAGTATTTCAACATTCACTCATAACTTGGTCATTTTAACATATTTTTTCACCAAATTTTCAACATAATCTTCTTATGACTCCACCTCAGGAACCCAGTAGGTGAAAATGTTCAAATCATGCCTGAAACATGATTTTGTGAAGCAACTGTGAAATCACTGTTTGGTAGGGATTTAAAATGTGTTTACCTGCATTGTTCTTGAGGTGGGGTCCCAAAAAGGAAAAGTTGACAGTTTGGTGAAAAAATATTGAAAATCAGTGAAGTTATGACTGAACATAGAAATATTTTGGTGCTCACTCATAACTTTGTCACTTTACCATGTTTTTACACCAGTCATTCAACATAGTCTTCTTATGGCCCCACTTCTTGAAGCTAGCAAATAAAAATTTTCAAATCTCACCTGAACGGCGATTTAACACAGAGACTGTGACATGACCTTTCTGAATGGATTTGAAAAATTTCAACCACCTTGTTCATGAGGTGGGGATCACAAAAAGGCTGTGTTGAAAATTTGGTGTATAAATATTGAAAAATGATAACATATGAATAAAAGTTAAAAATGCATCAAAATACATTAAATAGACTTACTTTGTTTTCTCATATCACAGAAATTGGTTCCAACAGCAAGACACCTTTTCAATTGAAGAGTGGATCTACACAATGAGACACTTTTAGGAGAGTGAGGCTGTGTGAGAGGTGTGGGGTGGTGAGTTCTGAGGAGGCATGGTAGGGTGTGGTGAGTGGGTGTTTGGGGGGGTCAGATTGGTGAAGGACCATTTTCTTCTTTGCAGATTTCTTTAAAAAAATAAAAAGATCAGTGAGGGATAGTTCTTTTTTTCACAGGGGTCTTAGCTGACATTGGGAATAGGGCATACCAGTATTGCAATACTCTTCGGCAACACTTGGGATGGGCACCCCAGTGCTATGACCTTTATATTGAAAGGAGGAGGGCAACCTGTAGGGGAGGGAGTAGAAAGTAGTGGTGCTGGTGGTGGGTCCCTGGTCCACTTATGATAGTTAGATATAATAGACAGACAGACAGACATACATAACTAGATAGATAGATAAATAAGAATAGGTGTGATAGAACTCAACTGTTGGGACCAACTGCTGGCTCATTAGACCACTGGTTCACTGCTGCCACTCAAGCCTGCAGCACCACTCCATCGCCTTCTGCAGAAACGAAGAAAACCCTGTTGTTTCCACACAGAGAATGCAGGTGAATGGCTTTTCTTGCTAAGTTGGGCATCCAGGATTTTCCAGTGTCCAAAAATCTTAGTTCCTGTGTCATTTCAAAAAAAAAAAACACCAGGATCTAGCTAAACAGCTCAGGTTACCTAGGTTCAGGCGTTTTTTTTGAAAATACATAATTTTGATGTATTTTCAAGTTTTTTTAGTAGTAAAAAAAAAATGACAGCCATCGCATCAGACATTTTTTCTCATGAAAGATAATGTGCAAATTGTGTGAAAGATAAACCATCTTGACATATGTTATCTTTCCTATATGAGGGTTATCAAAAAATCCTACTAAGCATGCTCAGAAAAAAATCTAAAAATCCTTACAACTCTGGAACTGATCAATATTTTTTCACAAAACATTTGAAAGGCACCACCTCAGCACAGGCTGCTTCCACCCTAAACATTTTGGAAAACAATTCTGTACTATCTAGGCCATACATGAGAGCAAAAAAAATGTGCATTAGGTATAGAAAAGAAAGACCACACTTCATTAAAAATTAATGTTCTGTGTCTCAGAAACTGCAGAAGATGCCATTACAAAACTTTTCACATCTTGAGACACTGCCAACTAAATCACATATGCCAAAATGGGGGCTATTTCATCAAAATCCACCAAAGGTATTAAGGTGCACAAATTGGGGTTTAACATTAAACATGTTACTCAACCCTAAATATACTGATGTTATGACACCAGTATGATATGTAAGTAATAAGCCATGACATGGTGTGCATTACAGGGTTATTATAACTGGGTTGTTTTTTTCATGTAGGAATAGGCACGTATAATTTGTCATTATAAAGGAGTGTTTGTAATGGCAAACATGCACCACTTTCCAATGAGAAAAAACATGAGCCACACACTGGCTCATGGCACAGCAGTTCTCATCAACATTTAACATCGATAGAACCACATAACGGTTCACCTGGTTTGTTGAGTCATGGAGAAGCCTTACACAGAAATTCAGCAGGAATACCTAAAACAAAAAATAGAAAATGACATCCTGATTTACGCTACCCCGCAGTAATGACAGACAGACATCTGCCCTCCCTCCCTCCACAGGTCACATGAGCAGCATCTCCAGAGCAACAGGCAGTTCCCTAGAAACAAAGACTTTTTTGCAATTCAGGTTTTTTTCTCGGTTCAGCAAATTCTCCAGTTTTTGTGTGTGTGTGTGTTTTCTTTTATTAGTAGTAATTGAAGTTACATTTTACAGAGTTTAGACTACATGATTCAAAATATTTTTTTCCTGATTCTCAAATAAATTGTGTTTCTAAACTGCCAAACAATGGACTAACTCTTATGTACTTGCAGACACATACTTTATAATTGCTGAGGCAAAAAAAAGTGACCCAGCAATTATATAAAATAAAACACAGGGTGGTGCGCGAACTCAAATTTTCACACACGGTCAGTGTTGGATGCTTAAATAAACCCCTCAAACTTCGCTCTTGGGGTTCATGTAGCATTCAACACCTCTAGTATGTGCAAAATTCTTGTTACACACACCACCCCATGCATGATTCTATATTTAATTCATGCCCCATGGTTGCAGAAAGGCATGAGGCTGAAGGCTGAGTGTCCTTACAGCTCTGGAAAGTGCATTAAACGCCTATGATGAACACCCTGGAGGGGCTTATTACACTTATGAAATGGCTCTAAGTTGTCTTTTTTTGGGAAGGAAAATGAAATTCAGCAGCTGACTGCATTTATAGTGATATAATGCCCAGTCAGGTAACGTCTCTCAGTCAATGAAATTTCTAGATTTTTCTTGCCATTTTATAAATATATATTTATAAGGAATATATACTGTATGTGGTTATCTTGTTCTATGTGTGCATGCTATGTAGACCTCCAGTTACTCCAGAGAGTGACTAGATGGCATTTTTTAAAGCACGTATTCACAGTATTTCAATGAGGCAGCAGTTTACTTCTCATTTTCTTTATAAAAATGGAACCGCTGATGCTGTGCTGATTTTGCTGCCTTGTGGGTGGCTCTCACTTTCAGTACTAGTACTACTGCTTTTTACTTTCACTGCTCAGCCATAGCATTAGAGGTACACAGCACTGGCTTTCATCTTAATGGTTCTGCACACTGAAGTCAGTTGCAGCTAGAGATGGGGTTCTGATTCTTTGAGAGAGGATTCTGATTCATATAGTTCCAGCAGGGTTTATAATTATGGCAAATTAAATCTACAAATAAACATGAATTACATAAGCAACTGCCAAACAAATGTCAATTTATAGCTTGGATTGCATATGTTTAAAATATGGTACCTATTTGGTCCACAGAAAGCTCACACCCATGGTGTATTTTTATACATACACATACATATAGCAAGATAGTGTAGTTATTTCTGAGTAAGGTGCTTAATGTTAAACCCAAATTTTTGCTCTTTAATAAGCGTGCTAGGCAGAAGCCTGTTTTCAGGACTGCCCTGTGTTTAGGTATACAAGGTTACAGCAAAAGTGAGAACATAACATAATACGATAACAGGATTACACAAGTATTCAAGTACAAGCACATACAAACACAGGCCAATTGACAAGTGCTACTTTAAAACTAGTGTAAGTAGGAAGATTTCAAATTTTTGGAGGTAATGAATTCCATGATGTGGTTGCTAAGGAGTTAAAAAACATTGCACCATATCTTGATCTTATTTTTAAAACTACAAGTCTCCTTCCAGTCACTTCCCAAAGGGAATATTTTGAAGTGACTGAGGTTAACTTATTCAACAGGTAAGATAGAGCTTGGCTTGCCAAACATTTATAAAAAAAGCCTAACCACTGCCTTTCTCTTCTAATTTTTAAAGATGTCCAGTTTAGGCTCAGAAGCAACATACAATGATACATCATTACAGGTGTGCCTGTGTATCCCAAATACCAATCTAGCAATATGGTAATGCAGTCTATCTAGCTTTTGCAGGTTTCTCTGTCCTGCTATTTTATAGACTGCACTTCCATATTCCTACATAGGTGACATGATTAGAGATGTGGCAAAGTTTTAATTCACTGGAGAAGTCAGCACAAAGAGGTGAAAATTCTAATTTGTGGAGCTTCATGAAGTTTTCCCAGACCCCAGCAACTTTGACTTCACCTAAATTGTGAAGTTTTCAACACAAAGTGCAAAGTTTTCACTGTGAAGTGCATAATTTCACCCACGAAATTTCCAGCGAAACTTTGTACTTCACAGATCAATCTGTACTTTACAAATTGCACAAAATTTGTACATTAATTCACAGAGTGAATTTTGCCAACTTCACCCATCTCTAAACATGGCTGCTGAGACTAATTTTTCTCTGGTTTCATATGCCATATGTATGTCTTCTGAGGACACTCAATTTTTATGATACTTTAGTATACAAGCAAGTGTGGTTTCTGAAATACAAAATGGCAATTTTTAATGAAGTGCAATGTTTTTTTCCTATATGTATTACATACTTTGTTTGCTCTCACATACATCCTAGATGGTATGGAATTTTTTTCTGAAATTCTTAGGATAAAAGTGACCTATGCCAAGGTACTGCCCTTAAGAGGTTTCATGAAAAAAACATGTTAATCATTTAACGAGTTATAAGGATTTTAAGTTTTTTTCTGCATATGCTCAGTAAGGTTTTGGACAATCCTCTGATAGGATCCAGAAATCTCTGGATCACAAGATCATTTTGCATTTGCACCACCTAGTTGTCATGACCTGAAAAACAGGTTTTCATGTCATAATGGCAACACTGTGTTATTTTTCTAAAGTTAAATAATTGAAAAATATCTAAATATGATGTATTTTATAAAACAATCACATCAGCCTAGCTAAACAGATTCTGTTTATCTAGATTCCTGTGTTTGTTGTTTTAAATTAGGGCCAGAAATAACTTTTCTGGGCACCCCAAAATCCTGAGAGCCCAGCATAATGAGAGGAGATGCTTTTCTTCTTGCATACAAAACTACTAAAAGGGAAATAGGGTTTTTGGTTCAGACACATCTGAAGACACCCCAATTATCTGAGCACATGGAAACTTGAGTTTTCTGGTTGCACCACAGTTTTCTATGCACATGGGAAAGAGAGTTTCTGAGTTACACCAAAATTCTCAATGCACACTGCAAATTGAGTTTTCAGGTCACAGTTTACCATGCACACAGAAAATGGAGTTTGGGTCTGGACACATCCTGAGACATTCAAATTTTCTGTGCATGAGGGAAATTGAGTTTTTGGGTCACACCCAAATTTTCCATGCACATGGGAAATTGAGTTTTCAGGTTGCAATTTCTCGTGCACATGGAAAATGAAGTTTTGGCTTAAGACACATTCTGAGATAACATTTTCCATGTGCACAAGAAATTGTGTTTTTGAGTCACCTTTTCTTGTTTGGGTTTGGATAAATTGTGAATCACCCAAATTTTTCATGCCACAAGTTTCCATGCACACTGGAAATTAAGCAGATTGTAATTTCCCATGTACAAAGGAAATGGAGTTTTGGATTTGGACACATCCTGAGACATCTAAAGATTCCATGAACACTGAAAATGTAGTTTCGAGGTTGGACACATTCTGAGACACCCACATTTTCTGAGTTCAATTGAAATTTACTTTTTGAGTTGCACTCAAATGTTCCATGTGTACTGGAAATTGAGTTTTTGGGTTGCACCAAAATTTCCCATGTGCTTGGGAAATTGAGTTTTCAGGTTGATATTTTCTGTGTGTGTGGGAAATGGAGTTTTGGGTTTGGACACATGCCAAGACACATATATTTTCCATTCTCACAGAAAATTGAGTTTTCAGGTTGCAATTTCATGTGTATATGGAAATTGGGAAATGTGTTTCAAAATTAACGATGTGCACAGTAAACTATTTTTTTGTGCCACATTTTCCCATGTATACATGACATTGAGTTTTTGAATAGTTTTCCATGCACACGTAAAATTGAGTTTTTGGGACACACTCAAATTTTCCATGCACATTGGAAATTGAGTTTTCAGGTTGCAATTTACCATTTACATGGGAAATGGAGTTTTGGGTTCTGACACATCCTGAGACACCCAGATTTTCTGTATACACTGGACATGGAGTTTTGGGGTTGGACACATTCTGAGGCACTCACATTTTCTGTGTGCATGGAAAATTGAGTGTTTTGGTCAAATTTCCATGTGTACATGGTAAATGGAGTTTTGGGTTCTGACAAATTCTGAGACACCCAAGTTTTCAATGCTAATGGAAAATTGAGTTTTCAGGTCCCAATTTCACACACATGGAAAATGGAGTTTTGGGTACAGACTCATTGTAAGATATCCAGCCTTTTCAGGGTGTTAGTATTGCCAGTTAGTAGTACATCTGCCTCTGAACCATAAGGTCATGGGTTCTCATCCCACTCCAGGATTGGACTCGTACCTAAAAATGCTGGCACCCAAGTGCAGTATTAAGGAGGTGCTGTACTGTTGGGGTGTGCTGTCCTTCAGACAAGATGTTAAACTGAGGTCCCTTCTACGCACCCTGGTGCTGTCCTGGTGGGTGTTCAGGTGGAAGTAAAAGAACCCAGGTAATTCTTCACAAAGAGTAGGGGACATTCCTGGTACCTTGGCCAATAGTTCCCTTTCTATAAAACCAGTTCATGCAATTATCCAGCCTGTGTGTGGGTGTTGATGTGTGATATGGCTGCCACTACACATTCAGTCACTTTGCTATCAGTCTAGCATTGCTTGTATAGCACTTTGGGATACATTGTGTATGAAAAGCACTATAAAAATGCTGATTTTTCTTCTTCATGAACATGGAAAATTGATTTTTCATGTTGCAATTTTCTGTGCACATGGAAAATGAAGTTCTCAGGTCACAATTTTCCATGTGCATGGGAAATTGAGTTTTAGGTTTAAACACATCCTGAGATACCCAAATTTTCCATGCACACTGAAAACTGAGATTTATAGTTGGACACATTCTCGGACACCCACATTTTCTGTGTCCATGGGAAATTGAAATTTTTGAATTACAATTTCATGTGCACATGGGAAATGGAGTTTTGGGGTCAGACACATTCTGAGTGACTCAAACATTATATGCACATGGGGAAATTGAGTTTTTAGACCACAACAAATTTTCCATATACAAGGGAAACAGTTCTCATGTACCAACCCAAATTTTCTGTGCACACAAGAAAATGAGTTTTTGGGATACACATAGGCCTGGATATTCAAACTGTGCCATTCTGAGGTGCAAGCCCTTGCGCTGCTCAAAATAGTTGCGCAGGGGTGTGTCCGGGGCGATATTCAAAGGAGTTGCACTATTGAGCAACTCCTTTGAATATCACCCCCCAGACACAGCCACTGTGCATGGTGCAGTGGAACTTGTGCCACTGCAAGTTGTCAGAGTTGAGCATTAAACTTGCAGTGGTGCAAGTACCATTGCACCATGAGCAAATTTCTGATATTCAAAAGGTGACATGCAAATGGGGCCATAATTCATGCAAGGCGAAGGGGGGACCATTTGCATCTGATTATGGCCCCATTTTCATGCCATTAGCATGTAGGTGCACCGATCCCCGAGGACTTGTGCCTGGCCACCCTGCCAGGCAGCAGCCGTCGGGGACTGACGCACCCTGCAGCCCCATCACGGGTAGAACGTAAAAACAACCCCCCCAACATCTCCCAATGCCCGATCGCGGGCAGAACGTATAATGACAACCCCCCCAAACATCTCCCAATGCCCAATCGTGGGCAGAACGATACTGACAACCCCCAAACATCTCCCAATGCTCGATCGCGGGCAGAATGTATAGCGATTATTCCTCAACATCTCCCAATGCCTGATCATGGCAGAATGTAATCACCTCAGTTCCATCGCGGCAGAATGTAAAGACTTTCAACCGAATTATCTTTGGGTCCAGTGGACCGAATGCCCGATCGCTGGCAGAATGTCCAGTGATAACCTCAAACATCTCTCGGTGTTTCCACCCACCCACCCACGAAGCCCCACCACCTCGCCCCCAGCAGCGGCGTGCAGCAGCATCCACACCTGCCACCCGCCACCACTGACTGACTGTCGTGGGCTGCATGCCCATTGGTGCGAGCTAGAGCCACTGGGCATGCAGCCCATATCAGACATGACAGTTCAGATTTGTGAATGAACATCATTCACAAATCTGACTGTCATGTACGGTATAGGCTGCACGCCCATTGGCTCTAGCTCTGCACCAATGGGCATGCAGCCCTACCAGACAGTCAGTCGGTGGGTGGCAGGGTGGCAGGTGGTGGGATGCTGCGCCTGCTGGCTGCCAGGGGGGGCGGTGGTGGGGCTTCATGGGTGGGTGGGTGGGGGACACTAGACACCAGGGAGATGTTTGGGAGTTGTCACTGGACATTCTGCCCGTGATTGGGCATTATGGTCCACTGGACCGCCAGGGAGATATTCGGGTTGGGGGTCTTTTTACATTCTGCCCGCGATTGGGCACTGGGGGTTGTTTCACGCTCTGCCCGCGATCGAGCATTGGAGATGTTTGGGGGGGGTTCTTTTCATGTTCTGCCCACAATTGGGCTGGTGGGGGGGCACAGGGACTGAGTTGGGGGCCAGCCACGGGTGGCAGCTGCTGTGTTGCACCCTGCAATACAGCAGCTCACCTGTGGGTGGCCCTCAACTTGATCCTTTTTTTTTGGCTCAAAGTTGTGCAGGCGCAGGTTGGGGGTTGTGCCTGCACAACTCTGCACAACCCGACTGAATATCGGGTTGTGCAGTTTATGCATGGTTCCTCCCCCTCCTGTTGAGCATGCATTCATTTGCATTGCGCTGTTGCTCAACCTGTTTTCAGTGGCACAACTGCCTCCTGCTGAATATCGCAGAATGGGGCAATGTAGGACTTGCGCATGCGCAACCCTGTTGCGCATGGCGCAACCCTTTTGAATATCTGGGCCATAAAGTTTCCGTGTGCATGGGAAATTAAGTATGTGGCATGCACCCAAGTTTTCCATGTGCATGGGAAATTGAGTTTTTGGGTCACATCCCAATTTTCAATGCATATGGGAAATTGAGTTTTTTTGTCACAATTTACCATGCACACAGGAAACAGGGTTTTGGGTTTGGACACATCCTGAGACACCCAAATTCTCTGTACACATGCAGAATTGAGTGTTTGGGTTGCCATATCCTGTGTACATGGGAAACTGCATTTTCCTGTTTCAACTTCCTGTGTACATGGGGAATGGAGTTTTGAAGTCAGACACACATTTTGAGATACCAAATTTTCCATATACACAGGTTATTGAGTTTTCAGGTCACAATTTCTTGTGCACTTCAGAAATGGAGTTTTGGTTTGGATATATTGTGAATCACCCAAATGTTTCATGGCATAATTTTCCATGCACACTGGAAATTGAGTGGGTTGAAATTTTATGTGTACACAGGACATGCAGTTTTCAGTTTGGACACATCATGAGACACTCAAAGTTCCCATGCACATTAAAAATGTGATTTTGGGGTTAGACAAATTCTTTGACACCCAAATTTTTGATGTGCATGGGGAATTGAGATTTCAGTTCACAATGAAATGTTCCATATGATTTGGAAACTGAGTTTTTGGGTCACACCCAAATTTTCTGTGTGCATGGGAAACTGAGTTTTCAGTTTGCAATTTTCTGTGCATTTGGGAAATGGAGTTTGGGTTTGCATACATGTTTTCTATGCAAAGAGTTTTTTTAGGTCACAATTTCATGTGTACTTAGTAAATTGATTTTCATGTACAATTTATGATGTGCACAGAAAATTGATTTCTCATGCCACAATTTCTCATGTACAGTATATATGAAATTGATTTTGTGGATAGTTATTTTCCATGTGCATGTGAAATTGAGTTTTCTGGACTCACCCAAATTTACCATGTGCATTGAAAATGGAGTTTTTGGGTCACACCCAAATTTTCTGTGCGCATAGGAAATTGAGTGTTTGGGTCATACCCAAATGTTTTGTGCACACAGGAACTTGAGGTTTTGGGTTGCAATTTACCATGTGCATAGGGAATGAAGTTATAGGTTCAGACACAACCTAAGACACCCCTGGTTTTCTAGTCACACTGTAAATGGAGTTTTGGGGTCAGACACATTCCCAGGCACTCAGATGTTCTGTTTGCATGGAAAATTGAGCTTTGGGTCAAAATTTCATGTGTGCATGAGAAATGGAGTTTTGGATTCTGATACATTGTGAGACACTCAACTTTTTCTTGCACATTGGAAATACTTTTTGGATTGCTCACAAATTTTCTTATTTTGTATATAATCTTTTTATTAAAAAACTTTAGTCATTTCATGGATTCAGCAGCAATATATCAAGAAATATCCTGGCTGGGGTGGATCGCCTTGGAAATAGATGTTTAATAACTGCATGAACAGAACAATATATAACCCAGATTTTCCCATGTTAATGATGTCATAGCTGAGAAGAAGCAGACCATTAGAAATATGTAATACAAAGTCTGAAAATATATTGTTTCTAAGGGTCAACATTCTTAAAACTGGTACAAGAGAAAGAAAATAACCCCTCCCCCTACCCAACTTGTTTTTATTTCAACCATTATGTAAACATCTGAGTAACATGAACCAACCTAACAGTACTATAATGTATGGGAAAGGCTTATTACTAGTAAAAATTAGCACGATTACATCCTTGTCATCCCATCACTATGATGTCAGGATGTTGTTAACCTATCTTAAGTATGTCATAGCGAATGGGATTACAAAACAGAACTCCAGCAGTAATCATATTTCTTTTTTTAGAATGCTGATCGCTAGCCCCTGTAAGTATTTCAAATGTTCTGTCACCATTCTAGTTACTTTCAAGTTTTTTATTCTAAATATCAGTCCTTATGCTCTCCGCTGTGCCCTCTTAATGTTCATGAAGACAATGCACAGACATTTCCCAGCACTCCCTGCAACCCAACGCCATGTGTTGTCAGTCGACCAATCAGATCTTTCCTAATGGATTTCTTTAAAAATGGCTGTTTTTTTAAGTTGTGTTTAATTTCTTTTCATGTTGCTATTTAAGATTTTAGTCAATTTAAACAAGTGGTCAAGTCTGAAATTTGTTTGCATGCTTTCCAATAAACTTTTGGAGACAAATATAAATGGCTGAAATTTCTGACTTCCGTAGATAAGCCCTAATATTTGAATGTATGTTACGATGTTTGATGGGGGGAAGGAGGGGAGATTTGTACCTATGATTTGTAACCCATACACTATACAAGCTAATGTATGGATTTTGATTAGTAACCTCACTGAAACCACTTTCTGAGGTTACCGTGACAAATTTGTAAACCTCTTGAGCTGTGATCTTGAGGTTTACAGTTGTTATGGTAACCTCTCGATGCGATTGCAGAGTGGTTACTAATCCAACCCCATACATTATCCTCTATGTAATTTCATTATTGTGGTAGTACCTTACGTGGTTCTGGAAATATTTTATTCTTCATTCCAAAGATCCACTGCATCCTGTGACAATTGGCTGATAAAGATCATGGAGGGGACAAAAGAAGAATACAGGTTAATCATCTATTGCTCAAGTTTGTCTTCTCAGATTTGCATTCACCTGGTTGAGCAATTTCTGTTATGAAATTAAGTTTAGAAAAGACCAGGGGGTAGGTAAAGCTAATTAGACAGAAATGGAAGAGAGAAAATATGTTGCTGCCACTCAGACATCCTTGTTGCTCCTATTTGGGAAGTGCTGGAACTCTGGGCCATTCCCTAGGATTTTCTCTTAATGCCCATATAAACCATCCCAGGAGAGCAACCCCTTTCAAATTTCCTTAGTGCTCCACTGGCCTTGTGCTGCACTCTGACAAAAGAGTCCTGTGACTCCAAATTCCAATTCTTCTACAAACTGGTGGGTCATTCTGTCTCCACTTCAGTAATAGTTGCCGCTTGGCCTCCAAAGTTGTTGCACAAAGGAGAGGTCCAAAGTGAGAGTCAGGAACCACCAGAATGGCAGAGTTTCCCAAGATTATAGTACTCATAAGAAAGAATGCAAGTTTGGTAGCATTAGCCATTTGTTTGACATTATATTAGTCTTACTCTTCACCACTTTTCCATTATATTATGTAATTCTTTCTTGAAGTGGGACATGGTTATCCTAAACACCACATTACTTGGCAGGCTGTTCAATTTTGTCAAAACTCTCTGGTTGAACCAATTCCCTCTTGCACTTTTCCTGTAATTTTCCCCTCTCAGTTGTAAACTATGCCCTCTGATGTCCCTACCTTTGTCCTTAAACACAAGTTCCATACAGTCTCTCAGATCTGGGGTATTCAGAGCCCTGAAAACCATGCATAGATCACTTCTTAATCTCCTTTATCATAGAGAAAACATATTTAACTCCCGCAATCTCTCCTTATAGGCCATATTCTTGACCTTATATACGTATCTGGTTGCCCTATTCTGTATCTCCTCCAATCTCTTTACATCCCCCTACTTTGCGGTACCTAAAACTGGGCACAGTACTCAATATGGGGTTTCACCATGGATGCATACAATGGCATTAACACCTCTTGTTCCCTACTCTTGATGTTCCTATGGAAGCAGCCCAGGATTCTGTTACCTTACTTGGCAATTTCCCTACAGTGACTTTCAAATTTCAGTCTGTTATTTACTAGTATTCCTAGATCCTTTTCTTCTTCTGAGGCTAGGAGTTCTGTTTCATTCATGTAATACTTGGCTTCAATGTTACCTGCTGCAAAATGCATTAGCTTACATTTAGCCATATTAAACCTAAGTTTTTTATCAGTTGCTCATCTAGATATATTGTTAATTTCTGACTGAAATCAATTTTTGCTTTATCTTCATTGTTTACTATGGTGCCTATTTTTTTTCATATGCAGTTTCTGTTTTTGGGGGGTTTTCTCCTGGCTCCTACACCCATGTGTGTCTAATGTAGTGCTTGTGTGTGGAGGCAAGGGCACCCACATCATTTGGGATGCCTCTCCCTTTTAGTCATGCCATTGACCACCAGCGCTGGCAGTGAACCTCAATTCTTTTAACATCATCATCAAACTTGCTGATCCAATCTTTATGTGTAGTTTTCATAGTTAATACAAACATATTAAAAAGTATTGGCCTTATTAAAAAGGACTGAACCTTGGGCACCCCAATCATCACCGCAGCCTAGTTTGGTAGCTGTCCCCTTAAACATAACCTCTGCTTCCTTTTCTCAAGTCATGAAGGTTATCCAACCTATTACACCTTCATTTACCCCTAATTGTTTCAAAGATCCAGAAGCATGAAGAAGCTGTGATGTTTCCCCTATAATGTATTGAGAGTGCTACAGAACTGAGTTCCAAAATTGGGAGATCACAGGGCAGGATGACATGATATGGCCAACATCCTGCCCCTTCGGCCTGGCAGTGCCAGCATATGTCCAGATCATAAAACTCATTCTCAGTAGTTTCTCTGGTGTTCTATGCCTCTGGCTAATTAGCTTTTTTGTTAGATGACATGTCATAACAGTTGATCCATGATTTTCTAGCAAGCCCCCCAAGAGGATGGAGAGATCTCCATACCCAGCAGCTATGCCCACTTCACTCTATGGGTGTCACAGTCCTGGGGTTGATCTATTAGATGGCCTTATATATCAAGCCCCCACCATTGAAGGGGTGTTTCCCCCATCTGTCCACCACCAAGTCCTTGTCAGAGGGATGGTAGGTATATAGCTGCCAAATCTAATCTTCAGTGCATGTCCAATTTGAAGATAGCTTAAATGATACATGACTGGCAAGTTAAATACTTGTTACAGCTGCCAGAAGGATTTTAAATTTCTGGATTGTGGGAAGAAGAGGTGCTCAAGAGACTGTATTCCTTTTTGCTGCCAAGATTCCCAGCTCACTAACCCCCCCCACCAATCATCAATCTAAGGCTATTCCATAGGGCTTCCCTGATTCCTAGAGTGTGCTGTTTCCAGCTCTTTAACCTACTGACTGACTTGAAAGAGGCTAATGTGTATCCAATGGGGGATGACAATGCCTTTCCTGTGGTTTAGTGACAGTGATTGCAAGCAGCAGTCCCCCATCAGTAACTTTTCTAGATGCAGCCATCATAGTCCAGAGTCCCCTGTGGCAGAGACAAAGTGTATGGCACCTTTAACCCTGTTAGCAATGTGGTAGATCCATAACCAGGTGGTGTTCCAGACCTCCAGTATAACCAACACTTGTAGCACTTTCCTCTGTGCCCAGCCCCATAGAAAGAGGGACAAACTGCTGTCTACTTTTTCCATCCCTAACCTGGGATTATTGGAAGAAAATTGAACAGGCAGTAGATCAGCCTAGGAACTGCCAACATCTTTATGGTTATTATCTTGCTTAGGAGAGATAGGTTTAACTTTTGCCACCTCCAGAAGTCTTCTACTAAGGCTGACAGTAAGGCTGAAGGTGAACATTGGCTGCCACCTGTCCCTCCAGCTTGGCTGTCACCAACATTCCCAGGTATTTGAGGTCTTTTGGGGTCCATCTCAGTTTATGCCCTTGTATGCTGACTGCTTGCTGGGGACAGCATCCTAGTGGCAACACCTCTGTCTTTGTCCACTTAGTTTGGATTCCAGCCAAAGTCACAAACTGAGAGAGGATCCTCAGAGCTGCTGATAGGGATGTGCTCACCTTTGACAGGGTTAGCAACAGATCATCTGTGCATAATAATGACTTACAACTAATTCCCCTTACCTCTATGCACTTCAACTTTGGGTGCCTTTGAATGGCCATGGCCAGTGGTTCAATGGCCATGAGAAACAGAAGTGGGGATAGTGGGTACTCCTGACTAGTCTCTCAGTGGAGTGGGAAGTGGGTGGACAGGATCCCACAGGTTAGGATCAATGCCTCCTGTTTTCTGTGTTTCTGTGGCACATGGTGACTGCAGCTGAAATCATGGTTAGTCACACAGATTTTGGTCTTGTCACAGAATTTGTAGTGCTTTCTTGGGTCCCTACAAAGTCTACTAGGGCATAAGTCCAGCATCTGGGCCCAGCAGTAATAGGAAGGAGTAGAGGATCATCCTACAGTGTTGAAACAAAAAAATGTGCCAATATAAAAAAATAGAGTGACATGATGATGCTCTGGGCCTATCTGGTCAGTATGTTATGGACAGAACCACGCATGAAATATCATGCAGAACATATAGCGCGGTGTACTAGTGTGACAGGGTACAAAACCCTGCAAGGCACATATGTTGCATGCAGTTTTGTTCCCTGTTGCACATGGGTGGGGAGGAGAAGTGATATGGAGGTCAAGACCTCTGTTGTGGAGGTGGTCCACCGAGCTGCTGCCATGGCTCAGTGGAATGAGCTGCAGTAGTGCAGGGGTGCTATGCGTCTGTAGACCAAGGCTCAAATCCTGGTCCCAGATTTTTGTGAAACTGCATTGTGCAGTTTCTTTTTGTTCTCCTCAGCAGTGTTTCTCCCCATCCCCGTGTTGAATCCCCTGTAGTTGATTGCATTAATGGGGGGTTCAGGGGCAGTGCAGGAAGGTGGCGGCCCACTTAGAAAACAAAGACACCACTAGCTTCTTTAGCTGAAATGTGTTTTGGCAGTTTGTCTCAGAAGCAGCAATGTATTCACTGAATTTACAGCACAGTACCTTGCTGTGCTGTTATGTCATACGACATAATGACCCCAGTGGAGTGAGTTTTGTGATTAAGATATGCAGGTATTTTTTTCTTGTTTTATGATGAGGCAGAGGATACCTTACAGTACTTTTGAGGGAGGATGAGGAAGATCATTGTACAGTACTGGACTGGAAGATGACAAACATAATTAAAATGACAAAGCCACTCAATGGCACTCTCAAGGCTATTAAGGAAGGTAGTGGGACAGAGATGGGTGGGGGCTGGCTTTATCTGTTTTCAACCCATGGGAGGGAAAGTGCTTGCTGAGGCAGATGGTGATTTATAGTTCATATAGGATTAAGCACAAGAGGTGGATATGGAAGGGGCGTTGAGGTTGCCAACCTGGTGAATTAGCTTTGGTACCCGGTTGGGGGGGGAATGTGAATTATAGAAAAAGAAAGCGAAGAGACAACTAAGTAAATGGAAACTGTTGGAGCAGGAAAGGAAAAAGTAAATACTGGACAGACTGGAGAAATTAAAAGAAGAAGTCAAGGTAAGAAAATTGAAAAGCAAAAACTAAAGATTATTTATGCAGAATGTGGAAACTAAATCAAGGAAGAGGGAAACAAACAGATAAATATAGAAAAAAATGCCATGACTCCACAGATGATACAATTTAAATGTTTTGGTGTTCATATGTTGCTTTAGGGCAATATTATATTGGCACAAAATGGAAGGGCGGATGAGGGAGATGTGGGAAGGCAGGTTTTAAGTTCACTGCATCTCAACTAAAAAATGTCACCCAGGGACAAGTCAATTTACCCAGAGTGTACAAATGAAGATTTAAAGGCTTTTTTTTTTTTTTTACAAAAAAAACATGTACATTGCTTGACCTTTCAGTACAGTAGTCAAAATAATCAAATAATTATTTGAGGATGGGACTTAAGTGACTGAATCAAATTTTAGCTTTGTGTAACTGACAGCTCTATCTCTTACACTTCCCTAGTCTGACCACCATTCCCAGTGTGTCAACGTTCCATGATAAAATTGTTAAAGCAGCATTGCAAATATAATCCCTTTTCTTCCTGGGGTTGGTGGTGGGCTATGATGTGTGAGGGTAGACTATACTGGATTTTAAAAACTAGGATCAAGCAAAATTGTTGATGGGGTGCAGGTTGCCGTACATTAAAGGAGAAGAGAGAGAATATTTATTTATTTATTTTATTTATTTGTTTACTGGGTAGGGGCACTGATCTGGTATCCTGTTAAAAGAGTAAACAAATTTGAGTGAAGTAATAATAGCGGGTACAAAACAGCTACTTTGTTTTCAGTGAGATGGATTTAATAGCACATGGTGTATTCAGTAAAGTAGTGAGGTAGTACAGTGTAAGCTAGCTGAAATTGAAGTTGACTGTTTAGTGCCGGAAGCAGGCTGAAATTGAAGTTGGTTGTTTTGAGCCAGAAACTCATGGTGCTCTGTGGTTAGAGCCATTGGCTATGTGTCTGCTTTCTAGCTGCAAGCAGACCGGGGGTTAATGCCTGTGATTCGTAGTGTTTTTTTTTTTAACATGTTGAGCCGTGGTTCACTGCTCCCCCAGTTGTGTTCCCTCACAGAGCAGGAATATATATAATCTACCCCTTCCAGACTTGGTCTCCTCCACAAGTTGCATCCTCTTGGAGTAGGAATGTATAATATGTCCCCCCTCGAGTTTCTTCCCCTCCCTGAGTTGCATTCCCCCCAGAGTTAGTTTAATTAGTCTGCTCCTCCCCCCAAATTTCTCCCCAGTGCTGTTGTTCTCTTTGTGGTTGTTTGCAATTGTTTGAGGTCTCTGTTATTGACTGTTGCTATTGTTGTTGGCGCTATTGATGATGCACTCTTTGTATTTACTGTTATGTTTTTGCTGATTTTATGTGGAACCCACTGATCTGAGGGCCATTTTCAGGCACAACCCAAGCCATTAAGATGGTACAAAGGGCATAAATGCAGTACAATAAAAGACAGATACAATACAACAAGATACAAGGCATTTTTATATACAATACAGCAATATATAAGGTATATGGTATCATAAAGGGCAAATAATGGAGACATATACAATTAAATTGAACAAAGGGTAAGCACATAGTGCAGGGCATAACAACAGAGGAGTGAACAGAAAATTACAAGCCAGCCAGAACATCAGTTTAGTAATGGGAAACTCCGAGCATAGGTAGGTAGCTAAATCACATATGTATCGTTCAACTGGGGGAGCAGGAGCATTTAGAAGCTCCTTGTAGAGAGATTTGAATTCCCTGTGGGAGTTAAAGGATCTCAGGGAAGCTGGGAGACTATTCCACAGGTGAGGAGCAGCAGATGAAAAGGCATTTTGGCCTATACAAGTGGAGATCTGGGGGCATTCCAACAGAAAGCTGGAAGAGTGGTGGAGGTCATTAGGGCATGTTTTGGGAAGGAGGAGGAGAGAAGAGAGATGGGATTCAACCATATCCCTGATGGCTTTTTCAACTTCACAAATCAGCAAGTAGTTGCACTGAGCCTGTGGGAGGAGCCGTCCCAGTGTCTGGTAGAGGGTGCAGTGATGGGTAAGGGTGGGTGCTAGAAGGACAAACCTACAAATATTATTATAGGTAGCATTTAGCCTAGCAAGTCCGGAGGAAGATCTAAGTCCATAGATAGGATACCTGTAGTCCATTTGTGGGAAGAGGGTGCCATGGGCATTGGCAAACTGGGCTTTAGGGGAGAGGTAGTTGATTATGCAGTACACAGCTCCCAATTTCTGATTTATATGTCATGTAGTAACCTCAATGTGGTCAGAGAAGGTCATGGCTGGATCAAGTATGATGCCAAGGTACTTAAAGGGAAGAAACAATCTCTGCCAGGGAATAGGACAGTCAGAGGACCATTTGTGTTGGTAAGTATAGATAGCCTGGATTTAGAGCTGAAGAGCATAGCTTTTGTCTTATTTGCATTGACAAGTAACATATTGCTCAGGAACCACTCATAGGTGGCATAGTAGTTCACAGAGAGTGTAGAGCAGAGGCGGGCCAGGGATCAGTCACTGTGAAATAGTGTGAGGTTGTTCACGTACAGTAATGATTTACATGAAAGACTATCCTTAGGGAGGAAGTTTATAGAGAGGGAGAATAATAGGGGTCAAAGGATTGAGCCTTAAAGAACTCCCATGATAACAGGCATGACAAAGGAAGTGGCACCCCCAAGACAGATTCTTTGAGTGCGGTCAGATAGGTAATCTTGAAACCAGGCAATTGATGCAGGGGAACAGCTGATACTATGCAGTTTGTCAAGGAGGATGCAATGGTTAACCAAGTCGAAAGCCACGGAGAGGTCCACAAAGATGGCACCAGTGATACTACCAATGTCCATATTTTGAAGTACACAATCCATGAAACAGGACAGTGCTGAGGAGGTGCTATGACCTTTTCTGAAACTATGCTGTTGGGGGCAGAAGAGGCTATATTTTGTAACATGGTCTGAGATCTGGTGGTGAGCAACTTTCTTGAGGAGCTTACTTAGGTGTGAAAGGATGGAGATGGGGTGGTAGTTGTCCATTTGTTGGGGATCATCAGATTTAAAGATGGGAATGACCTGAGCCTGTTTCCATAAATGGGGTGCAGAAGATGTGGTAAGGGACAGGCTGAAAAGTGATGTCATGGGTGTAGCAATGGCATAGGCTATAATCTTCAGAAAGTGGGGGGAGCAACCATCACTGCCAGCACTTCCCCTGTTGGGGAGGCTCAGGAGAAGCTTGAGGTTCTCACAGGGGGCAAGATCCCTGAAATAGAAAGGTAGCATATTAGGGCCTTCAGTGGACTGGCAAAGAGGGGGTGGCCTGAGAGTGTAAAGGGGGAACGTTGCAAGGTACTCAGATAGGTTAGCAAATTTGGAGTTGAAGTCATTGGCAACTTCAGTGGGATCACACATGGATATTTGTAAGGGAGCTTGCTTGGTACAGGGGGCACCAAGGAGCTAATCAGTGTCCAGAAATGCCTCGGGGTGCAGAGGCTGCGGGTCTGGAATTTTTTGAAGGTACCCTGCAGAGGAAAGATACAATGAGGCACATGCCAGCATGTGCAATATCATCAAGCATGTCTTTAGCATGCTAAAGATGTGATTCCATTACCTAGACAGGTCAGATGGTGCCCTACAATACAGCTAATGGAAAGCCTGTGGCATATTACTGGCCTGCTGCATCCTGCACAACATGGCAATTGACCGTGGAATAGTGGTCAAGGCTGACGAGGGTGAAAGTAGTGGGGACGATGGTAGTGAAGGGCTGTAGGGCAGTGGGTAGCCACCCCTTGGAAGGAGGGATCCACGAGTGGTGCAGGAGGTGAGGTGGCACCAAGACACCATCGCAACGGAGCATTATGGACAACGCAGGTGAGCACACCAGCATACAAGCATGGGTCACACAGACCAGCACACAACACAGAGGTAGGGATGTGCACAGAGGTATGCATGCAGGGACAGGGGTGCACAACACACATGGTGGAGCCACTGGCACACAGACGCGCACACACACACAAGCACACACACACATTGAGGAATATGGCATGAATCAGAAGCATGACACCGGTGCACAGGCATGACCAGTGCAGAGCTACCCTCATCACATCCATGCCACATGTCCCAGCATCATGGTCCACATACACAAGGGGCATGCAGCACAACAGACATGAATGTCACCACGTGCATTCTGCACCACCACCGCCCATGTGTGCATGTGGCAACAGCATTGGATGGCAGGTCAGGGCAGCAGACACATCACTCTGACCATGCAGTCCCACAACCACCATGGCCACGTAGGCAGCCATGCCAGGGATGGGATTTCAAGGAGGCAGTATAGCGCAGTGGTCTAAGGCTCTAAGCTGCAAATTTGGTGACATCTAGCAGACCAGACCTGGGTTTGAATCCCACAGCTTCCACTTGCATACTGTGTGACCCTGAGCAAGTCACTTAACCTCCTTGTGCTCTCAGGTCGCTCCTGTAAAAAAGCTTTCAGCTTAGTGTACTATACCTGGTTAAACAACTAAATAAAAAAAAAAAAAGGGTGACCAGCAGACACATGCTGCACATCAGCCATGAGGGGGTGTCAGATGCCCCCCCCAGGGGTTGATGTGACCATGACTGTGTCCTTACAGGGGTGTACAGGTGGCCAAACAGGCTAGTCCTGGGGGTGTCTGGGATGCCAACATCTGAGCCCGGTGTCCACTGTGTGGGGGTCACCAGATGCCGGGACCATGGGGTGGACAGTGCACTGCAGGGGGTCCTATGTGCATGGCCATGCTCAGTGGCTGCCACCAACCCTAGCCCATCTGCAATGGTACCAGTCATGCAGTCCATTGATGCCATAATGACACCTGTCATGTGGTCCAATGCTGAGGTCGTGGCCTCCCGCATCTGCTTGAGCCAGTCCATAAGCCTCGCATTGCCACTGTCTTGCTACTCAGCCAGCTGGCACACCTCTTCCAGCAGTGCGTGCACCTCAGCGGCAAGCAACACCTGGTTATCTATGGATGCCTGCAGTAACCGGGTGTGCTTTGTCAGCCTCTCAGCATCCTGAGCCACCTGGACCACCTGTTGAGCTGCTGGGGGTGTCACGGCAGGCTGCACAGCCTCCTGCTCAGGTGGACACTGCACGATGGCCATACAGGGGGTATGGTGCTTTCCGGCACACTGGCGGTGGGCACTATGTCATGCTGCCCATTGTTACCTGCATCCTGCTGCCGCTGAACAACTCTCTGCTGGGCAGTGCCCTGCACTGCTGCTGCAACAACAGCACCACTGCCACCCACACTGGACACAGTGGTGGTGCCACACACTGCGCCGCTGGTGGGGATGGGAGGCAGCTGTGGAGCTGTGGGCACAGCACTGGGCCCTGCTGGTGCCTGTGTAGTGGGAAGGGGTGTGTCAGGCACCACCACCCCTATGCTGTCCAGTACCAGAGTAAGGTCATCATCAGTGCCGGACAACATCCCAAGCTGAGTCTCTGCACACAGCACATCCAGGCTGTCATTGTGCAGGAACCCAGCCAGGGCATCATCCGACCCCATGTCTAGCACATCCACATGCCCAACACTGCCAAGACATGGCCTGTCCTGGCTCTGGATGCCTGTGGATGTTGAAGGTTGGGCATCCGTGTCCGCGGCCGTGGCCACCTCCACCTGGTCCTCCTCACAGAAGTATGGTTGTCGATGTAAGACAATCGCAGAGGGATATTGGTGAAGTATTACCTATGCCCCCCCACATGCCACCGTTGCCACCTGCCACTGTGTTGCACTGTGTGTCTGCATCCACACACGCATGTGGCTGTGGGCACAGCATCAGGCACACCTGCACATCAATCCCACACCAGGCATGCCCTGGAAGCTGGTCATACTCACCATGCAGTGATGAGCTGCCACCCATCTGGAAACCACCACCAGGCACATCATCCACCACCGTACAGCTGATGGTGGAAGCCACAAGCTCCTCAGTGGCCATCAGTGGTGGCACTGTTGCTGGCCCACCACCGGTCTCCCTGCAGGATGCTTTGTCTTTAATGTGCCTCCTGTCCATGCCGAACTTCTTCTTGCACTCCTGCAGAGTGCGATGGTGCTGGCCATGGTCATTCACATATCATGCCGCCTACTCCCAGCCCACCGCCTACTCTTGCGTCATGCCTGTGGCACCACTGAGTAGGCCCTCCCTATCCACATAGGCCTCAAAGAGGGCATTGGTCTCAGCTGCTGCGAAATTGGGCCTGCACTTGCGTGCAGGTCCCTGATTCTCCTCTCCATCATTGACCAACATTCTGCCACCTGTGGACATGAACAGTACAGTGGGTCAGTGTCAGCATGTCACAGTGCAGCCCTCTGTTGCAGTGTTGTAATAGGCCGCTGTTCATCCATGTTGCCAGTCACTTAACTAAAGGGTTGCAATACTGGTCTGTGGCCTGTGCTGTTCCGTGGTGCTTATAAGGTGCAATGCATGCAAATGAGCATGTGCGAAATGGTAATGTTATGATAATGCTCCCCACTGCACCATGCATTGGCTGATGAAGTGATTTGCATATGGCATCTCAATATCGTGAACCTGCACTGTGCACAATAGGGTTACTTCGGAGCAACTCCTTGGTGCAACACCTACGCATGCACAGTGCACCTGCCCGCAGTGTGCATGTGTGCAGCATGGACCACTATGCAATCACACATCTTGCGCAGCATGCATGATGCTGTGGCACTGCGCTTGTGGGGCTGGTATGGCTTCACACATGCTCGCGCTTCCTGGCAGTGGTCTCTATCATGCATCTGCACACTACGCACAGGGTGATAACCTCTGACCCATGAGTAGTGTATGTGATCCCTTGCCCCTGCTATGCCCCGGCATAATGCACTTGCCCATGACTGCAACATGGCTCTGCACTGTGCACTGTGGCCGTGCATCCATGTGCTGCACAATTGCAGCCTTGAGTATCCTATCACACATCCTGCACATGTGACCGACACATGAGCTTTTCCACAGCCATTTTCCTCTGCATTGCAGCTGGTGACCATGATGCAAGGTTCTGGTAGGAGGGCTACCAACTGGTCAGAGGTGGAACTTATTAACCTGGTGGCCATGGTGCAGCCCTATGAGGGGCAGCTTTTTGGCCAAATGCCAATCCAGCAGGCCAGTGGGGAATGTGTGGCATGGTGTGTCTGAGGCCCTGGAGAGGAGGACGGGTGTGGGCTGCACACCAGAGCAGTGCCATAACAGGTATGGGGACCTGCGCCAGAGGGATCCTGACTGCCTGAGACTGCTGCAGGCCCATGACCAGCGAGATTTGGTGTCACTGCCAGGTAGATGTGCGCATGTTGTATGTATTCCTAGGTACAGTACTGTAGTGTTTGAATGGCTGAGCAGCATGGCCCACATCGGGATACATCATTGTCCTGGTGGGCACCGCACATCATGCTTTTCTGCTGCACATGTTGCAGCCATGCTGGCATGGGGGCCTCAGGAAGGACAGGGACACGCCCAGTGGATGGTGGACTGTGTGGTTGTGGGGGGCTCTACATGCGTGATTGTGTACTGATGTCCACCCTCTTCATTCCCTCCACAGGGCCGGAGGACCGCAGATGGGCAGGGTGGCAAGGGTGGCAGCGGCCAGGGCAGTGCCCCCTAGTGGACAACAGGCAGTACACACTGCACAGTGAAGGGCAGGTAAGCATTGTCACATTCCTTATCTGTGTCACTGTGGTGTAGCAGTGGGGAAAGGGTACAGCCATGGCCACCTCTGCCATGTGCCTGACCAGCTGTGTGTGTTGCACAGTCCATTGTGCATGCCACTGTGGCCCATCCCTTGGCCACTGTGTACCAGCTGTTGGAGGGGTGGGCATGCACATGGCTTCCACCATTTGTGCTGCAGCATTGCTGTTGCTGTGTGCCATGTGACCATCACTGTGTGATCATGTGCATGTTGCACTGCACCGTCCACCTCTTTGCACCACCATGGTGTGCCGTGCGGATGGCTGGAGTTGCCCTCCCTGCGAGGGTCCATTCTGGTCTCTCCAGGGGTGTGTGCCCCCGCTGTCCAATGCACGCTGTGGGTGGGCAGTGGTCCTTGGGTCACTGCACTGATTGCCTGTGTTGTGCCATCCCCTAGGTGTCAGAAGGCCAGCAATGAGGAGGGCTCCATGGGCACAGGCGAGGACACTGTGCCAGATACTCCTGGTGATGCGGCGGGTCCTATTGGTGGTCATGTCCATCTGGAGGGTGACGACAGTCATATGGAGGGAGCTGTGGTGTAGATGGCTGTCCAGGCATGGCCGGCATTAGGCCTTTCTTATATATAGCCCCCTTTTCCCTCACTATCCCCATGCCCCTGCAGCCCCCTTCTTATTGTACAGCACCTGTTACCTGTCCCCATCCTACATTCTACCTCCCCTGTCCCTGACCCCTGTTCAGTTGTATTTTGACCTCTGCGTTTCAGATTTTATAAAGCATTTATTTTGCTACATGCCTGTATCCATGTCTGCTTTGCAGGTGGTGTGAAATGAACTCAGTATGTCTTTCCTGGTAAATCTTTTTGAAATAAATAAATATGCAAATAAAATACAAGTCACATTAAAGTGTTCCATCAATGAGTTGGTTTAGCATTGTTTTTTCTTTTAGTTAGCATTACGTTGGCAATTCATATTGCGTTATTTTTCAATGCTTAACCAGTTGAAAATAAATGTTTCTAAAATGCTTTTTTGCAACTCATTTGGAATACATCTGCAGTCTAAGCATAAAACATGAAAGTACACACACCGGAGGTTGCAAAATGTATGAACTTTTCCTGGAGGGAGCATCTGGTTTGAGGCTGGTGCTGCAAAATAAAATTTAAAAAGCATTAAGCAAGCAGTCTGTTAAGTGATTTAAGAAAGGGTGTGTGAGCTTTCACGTTTTATGCTTACAAGGACTTTCAGCTGCACCACCACCCTTGTGCCGATCTTCATTGTAAAAGTTAAACATCTGCAGTCTAGTCACAGTGCAATGCAAAACTTTGACTTCATTCACATATTTGGGACTGTCTAGTACAGTATGACCTGCAAGCCTATTGGTCCACACTGGGGACCAATGGGCTTACTGCCCATACTGTACCTCTCAGTCAGTGGGCAGCCGGGCGGTATGCGAGCAGGTTGCAGCCACCGCCGATGATGAGAGAGGAGTGGGGTGGGTAAGAGGTTCGGTGTGGGTGGGGGAGTGGGGGGTGCCACTGTATCACCAGGGCTGTTCTTTATGGAAGATTACCATGATTGTGGGTAGGAGATGGTGGGGTTCCACTAAACCACCAGGGATGGCCATTTTAAATTATTTGGGGACTTGGGTGGGAGGGGGGACCACTTGACCACCAGAGATGATCTTTCATTACAACATTTAGGGATTCGGGGACTTGGGGGGGCACCAGACTACCAGGGCTTGTTTGGTATACATTGAAGCAATCGCGGCTATGGGCGAGGGATGCCCCGGGATCCCCACTGCACACGTCATGCTGTGCAGGGCACCAGGCACAAGTCACCAAGCTGTCCTGTGCAAGACATGCAAATGGGGCCATAATGACATTCAAATGACCCCATTTATGCCTTGCATATCTTATGGCCTTATTTGCATGCCATATGCTGAATATCGCGGGTGATGCACCTAGTGCAACTGCACTTGTGTTGGTGCATCCCCATGCTCCTTATCTGTGGCTTGCATTGGCACAGTGCCACTGCACCTTGCACAGTTTGTGTGTCGACCTTGCCATATTCAACAGTGCTGCGCCATGGCGAATCACCATTGAATATCACCTGGTCCTGGTCCCAGCACAACCCAGTTGTTCTGTGCCCAGGCTTTCGCCACTGCCTGGTGCTGTCTGAATATCTGGACCCTGATGTAAAATGATATTTTTTCCAATATACTATACATTCTACATATCATGGTTATAGGGGGACTCGTAAAATGACTATTTCATGGGATCAAGTGATGCATCACTGGAGTTAGCAGCACTTCTGTAAAACTTTGACCCTCTCCCTCTGTAAATATCTTATTTGTCTATCTACCAAATGCTATACCAGCCTGAAATACATTATAGAGCGTGTGCTTACCTGCAGTTATAATATCTAGTGACAGAAACTGAAACATGGATTCAGAAATGAGAATGGCATCACCCTACCACACTCCTCCCTTAATGCCGGACAAGGCCTCCAAGTGCACCAAGGCACAGTCAGCTTCTGACCCCTGCTAGTTCCTTCAGCAATGACTCTCACCGAGGAGAAGTTCCTGCAGAAGTTTGGGCCCTTCAAAGAAGTTCTACAAGGGCTTGCTGATAACACGAAGGCTATGCAATCTGCACTTGATGGGCTCACTAGGTTAGTTGGGGTCAATGAAGCGTGTATAAGCTCCCTAGAAGATTGACGGAATAAAGTTGATCCTGAAATTGTCGCCCTGTGGTAAAAAAACTCAAAACTGGATGCTCGTATAGAAGATCAAGAAGGGAAGAGTAGGAGGAATAATGTATTGAGCCTGGGTATCCCCAAAATAAGTGGAGGGGACAAATCAAATTCTTTTTGCCCAAATGTTAACAGAAACATCTGGGCAATCTCCCAATGCTCACTCTTACTTTATCGAGAGGGAGCACCATTCTCTGGCCAGTGCTGCAGGATGGACCACCACCCCAGCCATTTATCTTCAAGTTTTTTTTAATTTTCTGGATAAACAGCATTTGCTTCACCAAGTGAGAGAACTCCAAGAGGTGACTTGGGAAGGCACCATCTCAGTGTTGTCCAGGACCTTCCTAGTACTGTCCTTTAATGCAGTGCAGCTTTTCATCCCATCATCACAAAATTAGTTGCTGCAGGCATTCGATTACAAATGCAGTACCCCTCTAAACTTCAAGTACAGCATCAGGGTTCCCAGATCTCCATTGATGACCCTGTTAAAGCTAAACTTGAGGTTGCAGCTCTATTTCCCAACCTCTTTAAATCCGTCTGAAGACACAGACTAAAGCAACCCTGTCAGCTGTACTTATTTGCTTCACTGTCCTGTGAAACCTTCAATTTAGAGGATCTGCATTTGCCTCTAGCTTGTTATTTTTGGAGGATATTGAGCTGAGCTTCTTATTTACTTATTTATTTATTTTATTTATTGAAATGCTTCATCAGGAGGGCACACTGAACAACAAGTTGCTCGTCTCACTGTGCGACCTGGGGGGAGGGGGTTAAATAGGGTTGTGAAGGATGATCAGTTACAATAGTATGTGGGTAGTACAAACAATACAACATTGCAAGATTGTGCAACAGATGGAACACATGGTATTGTACAATAAACAGTAGTGGAACATTGGGTAAATTACAATTCATGTCCAAAATCATACAAAAGAACATATAAACATACAAAATAGTAGTAATGCAATAGAACCATTTATAGTGCATGAGTGTACCAGGAGTAGACTCAAAGTAGTACGCAAGTGCTGTTGGAGTAAAAAGGATGGGGTAGGTTGTACACACTGGTGACCCAGAAGGGCAGGTGGAGAAGAGAGGGGGAGAGGAAAGAACTGAATATGAGGAGAAGGGCTTCTTAGTGGCTACACTACTGGTTTCCACTGTTTAATTAACTGGCGATGCCCCAAGCTGTTTGCTGTAACCTCAACTTGGAAGGACTCATTACTTAGCATCAGGCTTCATTAAATACTTGTCAATCCCTTTATGTATTGGTGCCAGCTGTTTCTGATGCTCTGATATTTGACGTGGTGAGGACTCCTCTCCAGGGCAAATTGAATTGATTTTAACTCACTTTTCCTTGCTTTATTGCCCTTTTGTTTTTCAGTACAAAGAGGAGTCTACTATCTGCACTCTTCAGCTCTTCAGGATGGGTGTATTAAGGATTGTTGTTACCCAGGGCAGCAATTCATGACTACAGTATTCTATATTTTTATTTTGCGTTAAGATTTAGTTCTGGAGATTTAACCTATACCTACACTGAGTTGAGTAATAACCTCAACAAATATTACCTTGTCGGTGCCTTGGTTTTTTTATATAAAGAATGACTGTGTTTTTCCAGTGTTATTGTTATATTGAATGAGTCATCTGTTGGGAGCTCTCTTCTTACAATACATTTTCTTTCTTGTCTTTGCCCTGTGTATGTTCTAGAGGACTGACTGTACGCAGCCCCCTAATGACCACTACTGAGAACTCTGGACCATCATAGAGTATTTTTCTTTGTATTCTTTTTTTGCCAATGTTAGAGCTTGATTTTAAGGGATTTGCCTGATCTACTGGTTCTCCAGTTCTCGGACCTTTTTTTAAGATCTGCAGAGTAGTCTATTTTAATTTACTGACTGTAGCAAAGATACTTTTTTTGGTTATCTGCTGTTTCATGGAATGGCTCCCAAGTTCTTCAATTATTGACAGATTCTTATACACCAAGTATAATTGATTGACATTTACTGGGACCCAGACTGGATACTAAAATGAAAATAAGTTTTACTTTTAGCCTGGTGTTCTGATGCTCATTTCCTTTTTTGTCTGGTTTCTGCTCCCAGTCTTTCTCTATTTGTTTAAACATATGGATGGATGTCCACTCCATTTAGTTCTATGTTTTTTAAGTATATTTGAGATATTGTGTGTATATATATATATATATATATATATTCTAGATTGATTTGGGCATATTGTTATTGATGTTACCTATTCCATATGTATAATAGATTTTCTGGACTCTGTCCTGTGCATTTTTACCTGGGTAATACTGTATATAGAAGCCTTTTTCCTGGTGTTCATACAGCATATTCATTTAGCGCCTTTTCTTGCAACCTCTTTTATAATCATGTAGACTGGAACATCTCTTTTACTTCAGACCTGGACAGGACAGGCAATAGATGTGTTGGGCTCTCTCCTGCATAGCGCTCCATCTGGGACATTGTTGATTCTTTGGGTTTATGTGATCCAAGGTGCATTTTATACCCTAATGCAAGAGAATACATATTTTATTCCTTGGCACATGGTTCCTATTCTCATATTGATTATATTTTACTCAGTCAGAATGTTTTTAATGGTGTGCTGTGCAGTAAGATTGCCCAGTGTGTCCTCTCAGATCACTCCTTGGTATAGTTAAAACACTGGCTGGTGTCTGATTTTCAAAAGGATACTTTATGGAAACTGAATAACCAGCTTATGAAGGAGGATTCTGTAATTGCTAGGCTTAGAGATCAAATAGAAGTCTACCTGTCCTGTAAGACAGGTTCTATTCAAAATGGAGTCATAGAGTGGAGTGCCTTTAAATGTTTTGTCAAAGGCAAATTTATCCGCCTGGCTGCTAAGAGGAAACATTCCAAGCAGTCAGATGCCTCTGCCATTTTGAACTGGATAAGGGAAATGGAAAAACATCTGAACCCTGATTCGCTTGAGGAGTACCATTCTAAACTGTTGGTCTTATGGGATAAATATGCAGACTACTTATGTGAGATGGCTGAGTACCCTATCTTTAGGATGCACTGCATTGATGTGGATCAAGGTGAAAAAGTGGGTGGTCTCCCAGCTTTGTGCCTCTGGCAGCAAAATGCTTTCTGTATTATTATATCTGTTAAGTCTGAGAGTGATAATTCTATAGAAACCTCCCCTAGAGAAATTACCTCTGAGTTTGAGAAATTTTATAGAACCTTGTATGGGCATCTGTGTAACCCTCCTTCACATTTGGATCTTCATACATATTTAGCAGATATTCCCTTCCCCATGCTGATTGCCAACAGGCCTATTATTAATATGTATCATTTTTCCCTCATTATGTGAAAGGAAATATTACCAAACCCCTTAGATGTAGAGGACGCAAAGTGTTTAGTAAAATGTTATAATGCTGCCAGCAGCCGTAGGAAAAAATTGCCCTAACATAATATGTATGTATGAGAAATGCTATAGCTTTGTGGCTGTGGGGCCATTTTCCTGGCTGGCTGTGGGGGCTGCGTTACTGGGTATTCCACTGCTTTTCCTGGGTTAGCGGTGCCCCCACTGGCCCCTATTCAAAGTTGGATAGCCCACCTGGCTATCCGACTGTGAATAGTTCCTCTGCCCACAAGTGCAGCTGGGAAGAGAAGCAAAAACTTTTTTGCCCACATTGAGTTCCCTTTGTGAATTCTGGCCCAGATCTCGCGATAAAGAATACTTTTTCATGAGATCGAATCCTTTGTCGAACCTTTTACCTCTATCCTGAAAAATGAACTTCCCATAGAAAATAATTGGAACTTAAAAACTGAATAACTTTGCAACAGAATAATATTTTTGCACCAGACACTCGCAGTTCTGTTACCCAAGTTCTTTCTACCATAAAAAAATCATATAAAAATTCCACAGCATCTGGTCCAATGTGATGAAGAAAAAACTGTAAAAAGTGGTGACTTTTAGGTTTTTTTTACATTATCTGTGTGTAACCCCCCTGCTACCCAGGGTTACTAGAATCCCCAGTAAGACCACCTAGCGGTAGGTAGGGAAGGCAGCTTGTGAAACTCCAGTTAAATGGATTTCATACTGTCTCACTCTGTTCTCAGTCTCAGCTGAGACTGAGGGATGACATCATTTAAAACTGTCACAGCTGCATAAGCCACACTGGAATCTTGCAGTTGGAGGTTAGAATAGAAAGTTGGGGAATCTGAAGTCAGTTCTGTTGCAGTCTGTAGTAGAAGAGGTGCTCTGCTGTAAGCAGGCCCTCAGAGCTCTAAGCTCTGTCAAAGAGCTATTTTTTTGTTGTATAGGTGTGTGTTCTCACCTGAAGAGGAACACAATAAGAGCACTTTGAAGTGATGGAGACTGCTTTCAGTGGCTCAGGGCCCCATCCCTGCGGGGATGGGGGAAGGAAAGCCTGCTTCCAGGGGCAATCCCCCTGGTCTGGCTAGAGGGAAAAAAAGCTGCCTAATTTAAGTTCATGCTGAGGCACCAGAAGCTCTGGATGAGAGTTCTTTGAGGAGAAAATGCCTGTGGGGCACCTGCAACCAAGAGGTGAGTTTGCTCTTCTGAAGGGCCATGTGTTTTCACCTGAATCAAGATGAAACTAAAGGAACTGTTACTGTGTGGGGTCAGAAAAAGACAGCCAAGTACAGTTTGGAAGATGTGGGGATTGGACTGCTTAACTCTGTGGGGGGTCTAGAGTAATGGACACAGCCGCTTATTAAGTATGTTCAAGTTCAGCACAAATGGGATGTAAAGACAGTAGACCGAATGTGAATACATTTAAAAAGAATCTATACAGCAAAGTGTTTTGAAGGATGAGGTGTTACAGTCGAGAGAAATGGCTGGGTATGAATTATGGGAGCGAGAGGTGGGAGACCCCCCCCCATCAGTAGTAACCAAATTCACCTCTACGGATTTGCTCTGGGACACCTGTTGCTTTCTCTCAGGTACTTGGCCAGTACTTGAGGAAAGTACCCAGATGTGGGATTGATGAGGAAGTTTCCCTTATGGAGCAGAAGTGCTCATAGGTGGTTTAGGGAGCCACCAGTAAATGTTTCCATGCTATATAGAAAGTGTCCAAGTGGCTGGCAAGGGAGCCAAGCCAGGGAAAACCCAGAGCAGCGTACAAGTTCAGGCTGTGTGCCCAGTGTGTTTCAGAGCCTGAGGGCTAAAGTAATGAGGATGTGTTCTGGTCTCCTTAAATCTGCATTACCAGGAGTGTAGCTCAGTGGGGGTCCATCTATGCTTTGTTTATTCTGTCGGATGTGAATAAAAGCCACACTTTAGAATCCCACTTCTGGTATTGGACATTACAGTTATTGCTTCCTTTGTCCGGAGTTACTTGGGTGCCCCTGTTGCAGAGTAGCCAAACCTAGCCAATCTTCCAAGTGACATATTCCTCCCCGAACCCAGCCCACCAGGTAGAGCTGTCAAGATAGAAGTGGCATACCTGGGTGGGGGTTACAAAAATGGAGGCACTGCTGAGGATTTGGATTTGGAATTTAGGGAGGAATGTAAGAAAGGTCGCTCGGACAATCATTAGCATTTTGGCTATCTGTCAGTGGGTAGCCCAAAACAACTGAAGCAACATTTAACTAATGTGCCACTGTGTGCTATTATCCATGTGCTGCTATTAAAATGCCAACTGTTTACCAAGGAGCAGTAAAGCCTGAGAGTGTATTCCCTTGTCCTGCATCAAATTGACAGCATTTGCCAGTTTTGAAAACTGTTTGTGACAAAGAAAAGTGTGGAAAACTATGGGTAGCAAAAGGAAAATTGTACCCTAGATGCTGGAAATGCTTTCTGTGTGAACTGAGATTTTTGTTGTGCTTAATGGCCATGAAAAATGGTTGAAATGGGCTCCCGCCGTGGAGTCAGTTGGAAAAAAAAGTGTGGTTTTGCAGTTTAAATCTGACTGCTCGACGATCGCCATGAGGAGAAAAGTATTTGAGAGGAAAGAGGCTCATTTGCATGGTGTCAAGTGATTGTTGAGACTGCAATTAGTCCCACCCCAAGCCAGCTCTAGAATGACTGCACAGCATTTGAGAGGGAGAGTGAGTGGAGTGTGCGAACTGGCTTACCAGAAGAAGCGTTGCAGTGATTGAAAGCGCTGTAAAAGTTTAAAAAACTGACTTTTCTGTTTAAATTTGAGCTAGTTTGGGTTGAAGCCTGTGTGGCTGGCTGTGTGTGTTTGTCTCTATCAGTAGTTTAGTTTTTGTGGATTTTCCTGTGTTTCTGCTTGGAGGAACTGGACCATTCTTGGACATAACATCTATGAACATTTCCTGGACTAAGAAACTGCAAAACATCGCCACCAGGTATTGGCATTCTTATCATAAATCAACTTTTTTGGAAGCCATCAAAGCCAAAAGTAAGGTGAGTAAATCTGTTATACAAGCACTGAGTTGTGGGGTGCTGCACTGAATCCACATTTCCGTCTGACTTGTTCTTAAAAGATGTGTACTTGTCTTTGAGGTCTATTCACAACCATTTTGGAGAACAAAGGCTAGATACTAACAAAGGATTTTTACATCCTGCATATGCCCCAGGCCAGTGTTCATCACCTTCAGGAATTTAACCCCTTCAGGAATTTATCACATTCTGGGTCTTTGAGCTACAATAACAGTTTTCTGGTCCCTGGTAGTTCACCATTTCCTGTGGATTTGATTACTTTTCAACAATCATGTGGCACCTCTGAGAACATGGCTTTATATATTGTACTCTGCAATATCACGGAGCAAATGCAGACCAGCAAGGCCAAGAGGACTAGATGCCCTACAACAAAACTAGTCTGCAAAATGATTAAAGTGTACCTTCTTAGGATACTACTTATGCTGCTTCTGATATCTGGAAATGTTCATCCTAACCCGGGTCCTACCAGCCGAGCACCCCATGCCACAAAAAGGCGGGAGGGGTCCCTCACATTAGCCTTAATCAATGTCTGCAGCTCCTTAACACAATCTTGACATCTTACAAACCTGGGTCCCTTAACATAGCCCTGATGTACTCTCTGTTGTCGAAACATGTAACCCCAAAATACCAGATGCTGCAGTCACCATCCCTGGATACTCTATATTCAGGCAGGACAGGGTTTCAAACAAGGTGGAGGCTGTGCCATCTACCTGAAATTCTATCTGGGTCAAGTCTTCGTTCTCAAACCCTAAACCACCCGCGGGTTTCGCTATTAAAGTTCTACCGGGTGCACAACAAAGGAGCTCACCATTGCCTCTGTGTACCTACCCTAAAGATCAGCCCAATGGATTTATGAGCATATTGGAAAGCCTACAGGATTACAACCATAACTCTGAACTCACAGTACTAGGCGACTTCAACATAAATTGGCTATCGCTGGAGGCCAGAAACTACAAGGATGCTGTCACGTCACAGAACCTCACCCAGCTTGTCACCACCCCACCAGATGCAACTATGGACAGGGTTGACACACTTCTGGACTGGATCCTACTAATCACCTGAACAGATCTCAAAGTCTCAGTACTCCTGATGGGATCAGTGACCACTCACGGTCACATGTACCTGGACAAACAAATTCATTAAGCCCCCTCCTAAAATAATCTACACCAGAGTGTTAAAGCAGGGGTACCTTGAGCTACTAAAGACACACCTAAGCCACCTGTACTGGACACCAATCAACTCTGCCATTGATGTAAACCAAGCCTTAGACCTTTTCATCAGCCACTTCACTGCGGTCTGCAATATCTTTGCACCTCTCAAAAAGCTGAAGGTCAGGGGCAGAGCTAACCCTTGGATAACCCCTGATCTAATCACTTTACTCAAACATAGGGATCATCTCTGGCACTGTGCAACATCCAAACCAGGGGATATTCAAAAGTAAAAAGCTGCCAGAAATGAGTGCACGAAGGCAGTTAGGAGCGCCAAAAGCAAATACTTCAAGGAAGCTCTCTCCAACTCCTGGGGTGATGGAAAACAATTTGGGAGTAATTTGAAAGACCTTACAGGCAAGGACCCTAAGTCACCACCCACCATGCTCAACATAACTGGAACACCAACATCTGACCTGTACACAATCACTACCACCTTTAACAATGCGTTCTCCAACTTGGATAGTGTTCTCCCTTCTAATTTCTTTGATCCCCCCTCTAGTAGTAACCCTTCTGCTACTACTCCTGTCCTACACCCAGCCCCACAATTCTACTTCAAGGAGATCCCAGTGCATGAAGCCAGAACCTATATTCACAAGGCCATTCACAATGCAGGCTACAGCGGTGACTCCCTGGACCTGAAGTTGTTAGCACTTGTCCTTGAAGAAGTCCTTGAACCCCTGACAAAGGTCCTCAATCTATCACTAAGGATGTCCCAGTTCCCATCTCGCTGGAAACAGGTGACCATCACACCAGTACACAAAAGTGGAGACAAATCACTGCACTTACAGACCTATCTCCATCCTCCCTCCATTGTCTAAGGCCCTGGAGCGTATCACCTCAGACCAGCTAGTCAAGTACCTTGAAAAATATGACATCCTGTGTCCTGAGCAACATGGTTTCTGAAAAGGGCACAGTACCACCACTGCACTATTAGAATTCACGGGCTTCATCCATACCACGCTCGATCAAGGAAACTGTGTAGGGGCAGTATTCATCGACCTTATGAAAGCCTTTGATACTGTGAACCACCCACTCCTACTCAAGCAATTATCAAACATTGGGCTCTCCAACTAAGTGCTGCTATGGTTTTCAAGCTACCTTGGGGAGAGGGTCCAGCAGGTTAGGATTGCCGGTGTCACCTCGGAAGAAAAGCCAGTCCTTTCAGGGGTCCCACAGGGGTCCATTCTGGGGCCACTACTCCTAGCCTCTTCCTCAACGACCTTCCCAGTGTCTGCCACCAGAAATTACTGCTCTACGCTGATGATGCAGTCATGTTCACCAACCACCAAAATGCAGAGCTTCTTGAGAAACAATTACAGCTTGAATTCGTGTGCATTGAAAAATGGTTCAAGTCACACAAACTGGTCATAAACTACAGCAAAACAAAGGTTATGACCTTCTACAATGCCAGGAGCAAGTACAAATCCCGTGACCTCACCATCCTAAACCAAACAGGGACCTTACTTGAACACGTTCCTGATTTTAAATACCTAGGTGTCACATTGGACAGCTCACTCTCCTACCATCGGCACATAGATTCTGTCACCAAAGCCACCAACATCCGTATAGGCCTGCTCTACAGGCACAAACACTGCATGACTCCTGACACTCTCCAGTTGTCTATCAACAGCTCTGTCACCTCCATCATCGATTACGGACTAGCAATTTATGGCTCTGCCTTCTGCAGAATTACAGTTGCACTCAACAAAGCATGCAGGCTGCTAACTGGAGCTGAGCGACTTACACACACTTGTGACCTGTACACTCGGGCTGGATGGCTTCCTCTCATCAGCAGGATACAGTATCAAACCTGCTTCTTAGCCAAAAAAGTCCTCCTTGGGGTCATGCCCCCGGGCATTGAAAAGCTCCTTATTGACCACCACAGCACCCAGCGAACTAGAAGTTCACAACAACTAACCTTCCTTGTCCCCAGATGCTGGACTACCATGGGCCAGAGGGCCTTTGCCCACAGAGCACCACAGTGGTGCAATACTCTCAACAAAGAAACTCTTACTGCTGCTGCTCTTGGCCCTTTTAAGAGACAACTCCAACTTCATCTCATTTCAACTAGTCATTATGACTGCCTCGCCTAATCAGGGGCCCACCGCTCACTGCCCTCCACTTCAGTCTTGACAGGTACCTCTCCCCACCTTGCCCCCTCCTACCTGCCTACCCCCTTGCCCCCTCTCCCTTTCCTCCCCCCAGGCATTTCCTGACTTTTATCCCTCCCCTCCCTCCCCTTTAGAGCTCTTACCCTCACCCTCTACCATCTGACAATGGCTCTCCTGCCTGCATACCCCCCCTCACCTGCAGCACTTATTTCTAAGACTGTCCTTGGCTGGTATGTCATGCTACCTAACATTTGGCACATTTTGAATTACTGGAATTTCCTAAGCCTCAGCCTCTTACTACTTTTTATTGTGTAACTATGTATTACTATGTTGACCTTTGTATGTATGTATACCCCCATTCCTTTAACGTGGAACCTTTGTAAACAAGCAGTTCCTGCTCAAAGGTATTTATAATCCTAGATTTCAATAAAATAAAACAAAAAAATAAAATAAATAAATAAAAATTTGGGCTCAGCCCGCATCTCGATCAACTGGACTGTGAGTGTGGTGTTCAGGGCATAATTGGCAGGACTGCCAAACCGCTTCCTTCCAGAGGCCTCCAAGACTGGCTGCAGGCTGTTTTTCCATCACAGCAAACAGTTACTGATAACAGTGAGTACCAACAGAAATCATTGCTCAAACTGTGTGATTTCACCAAAAGCCATCTGAATCTGTGTGTAGCAGTGTAATCGCTTTGCAAAGAAGGACTGTGTTAAGTTTTATCAGCAAAAGCAAGCATTCTAAACAATCGACTGTGAGCATAATTATAGGTTCAGCATCAATATAATTTTCAAAGCCATGTCAGAGACTGTGAGCTGTATCAGATATGCAGCAAGAAGCACAGGCAATCCTGTGCTATGAAATACTGAGGCTTTAAGGGACTGTAAGCTACAGCAATGTCTTCAGCGAAGTGAAAAGTCCATGGTAAATCATATAAATGTGCTAGGATAAAGAACAGTGCAAGTTTGTGCAGTTTGAGCAAAGTTATCAGTAGAGTGTGTAAATCAGATGTGCAGTGGCTTGACCCAATTACAGAATGTTGATGCATAGGAGTGCTGCCACCGCCATTACAGGGTGGGGTAGTAATGTAAACACAGCAGAAGAGGAGCCATTTGGAAAGAGAAAGGAAGTTTTCAGTGAAGTGGGACTTGAAATAACAGTGAGCGTTGTTTGTTTTTTCTCTGCAGTCATGGCTTCAGGACCAGCCCACTACCCGGATCATGCCCAAGCTGTGATAGCAGTAGAAGTTAACAAGTTAAGGGACATTGAGAGATGTTACTACGGGGGACAACTGCCTCCTCATGTGGTGATTTCTGGATATCCAGTGAGAGTATGTGTGATGTGCTTAAATGCTGGAAGGACGTCTTCATGGTACCTCACTGTTCTGGGTGCCTAGAGAAATATGGTTTGTTTAAAGTGCCCAAGATTCATTTGGCTCCCATATGGACAAAAGTTCAAGAATCTGCAGTTGGCAGCACACAGCACCAGGCAGAGCCTGTTAGAGAAGGCCCCTCAGAGTGTGGGACAAAGCAAGAGGGTGCAGATTTATAGACAGAACAATGTGCTGATGTTCCAGAGTCTGAGTCGCAGAGAGACATTTCAGGAAGAGCATCAGTAAACCCTTGGAGAGAGGGGCCTAGCCCAAGTCTCATAGGTGAAGACGAGATGAGGGAGGCCTTTGAATGGGAGGTTTTGACCTCCATGCCCAGTGAAGAGTGGACAGTCTCAGGAGTGAGGATGACTGCTCACTCCTGGGAACAGATTCTCAGTGAGGAAGAAGAAGAGGGAGCCTATGTGGCCTTGTGAAAAGGAACTGATGGCAGCCTCAAGCTCTTGCCTCATAGGAGCATGGAGAGAGTGGTGATTCCACTGCCCTGGCTGTGCAAGAAGAAGCCAGGGATCCATTTTGTATCATTAAGAATCGTAGCTGGCAGAACAAGGACTGGCCACCCCAAAGCCAGGCCAGAGGTCTCAGGTTGACCAAAGCTAGTAAAGAGGAAAGACTGGTTCGTAGGAAAGCGAATGAAATCTATGAGATGTCCTTTCCTACCTTTCCTCGGAGAGTCTGGGAGGAGAGTGAAAAAAGCAGGAAATCCTGGATTTGGGAAGAAGCAATGCAATGTGTGCATCTTGGTGCAAACAAGCATGTCAAGAACAGAATGTTTCAAGAAAAATACAGCCAGTGGAAAAGAGGCAGGACACTGTTTATGGACACTGTTCGAATTGTGGATGGAGAGGGACATGAAACCTTTCACAGTGTGAATTATGAGTGCCCAGATGGGGTAATAATTCAAGCACCTGACCCTTTGTGCTATTGGCCACAATGCAAAGACCTTCCTGCGAATGTGCCCATGCCTACCAAATGGAAAGCAGAACAGTGGTAGCCAGTGCTGCCACTCCAGCCATTGATGTACCTATGTTGTTCCGCCAGTCTGGCCATCCAGGACTCAGGTGCCCCACATTCATCAGTTCTACAGTGTACTGGCTTTCCAGAATCCATTGACTGGCCCACCAAATGACTTCAGATCCAAAGAGGACACCAGCCCAGCTGTATCCTGATTCATTGCCTGGGTATCGGATGACTTCAGACCAGCAGTTTTCCTTTTTGTTCCTGTTCCAAGGTTCCATCTCCAGAGATGACATCAGCCCAGCAGTTTCCAGATGTGCCCTCCTGTAGTCTCCCAGAAGATGTCTGCCCAGTTGTATCAGAAGAATGCTGCCAGGGAGAGTCTTTGGCTGAGGACAAGGTGTGGCACCATTTTCGTTCTACAAGGGACTGGTAAGTCCAGACTTTTCTATTCTTATGACTTTGCAGTACACACCCTACACTAGCAGACTCCAGATGTTTGAACTCTCTTCAAAGACTCTCTCCTTAGGGACTTTGGCCTGCTAGAACTGTGCTTCACCAGGCTCCATCCCAGGAGAGACTCTTTAATGGACTTGCCTTTGGGCACTGCAGTTACTAGATGGGACTTTTAGGCATTCCATCCCCCAAATATTGTGTATTGTAAATAATGTCATTGTCTTCTACTGTTTTTCTAATGTTTATACTGTTTTTTCTACTTTTCTAAAAAAAAAATCTTTTTGGGATTCTTCAGTGTTTTCATGGTAGGAATTTAGATAGACTGTGTATGCAGATTAGGAGTTTTTGTTGTCTTTCTTTTTCTTGTAGGTGTTCCTGAAGAAGATAGAAGAGAAGACAAGAAGAGGTGGAGGGCCTCATTGGAGTTCCTCAGTAGTACTTTAGAGTGTAGTGTTTAAAGTACTGTTGTTGTTGTTGTTACTGTGTGTAACTTTTCTTCCAAGTATGGTTGTGGGGGAGTGTGGGAGCAATGCATAGTGTATGGTATTAGCTCTTGGTGTGTGGTTGCATGGTGTCCAGGGTCGGGGAGGTCCCCTGTTTGTTTTGTATTGGGAATTCTAAGTTAGAGGCAGACAGATTTTCCCTAGAGGGCTGGGGGGATAGACAGGCTGTGGCCCTGACCTGCAGTAGGGTTTGCAGTACTGATATATTAGGGCAATGATCTGGACAATTCTACCAGAGCCACTAGGTACCCATAGTCAGTGGGTAGAGTAGAGGCTGATGCATCAGCCAAAGGCCTCTAGGCCCTTAGTGTTGTCTGTCTGTGCTGGCACATGGTAGGGGAGAAGGTAGTGCTTCCTCCCTGTAGTCAACACATGGGGTGAGATGGCCAAAGCCGGGTGACTAATGACTGCAGACAGTCATTTTCCTGGCCAAGGGTGAGTGTAACCCCCTGTTACCCGGGGTTACTAGAATCCCCAGTAAGACCTAGTGGTAGGTAGGGAAGGCAGCTTGTGAAACTCCAGTTAAATAGATTTCATACTGTCTCACTCTGTTCTCAGTCTCAGCTGAGACTGAGGGATGACATCATTTAGAACTATCGCAGCTGCATAAGCCACACTGGAATGTTGCAGTTCGAGGTTAGAGTAGAATGTTGGGTAATTTGAAGTCAGTTCTGTTGCAGTCTGTAGTAGAAGAGGTGATCTGCTGTAAGCAGGCCCTCAGAGCTCTAAGCTTTGTCAAAGAGCTATTTTTTTGTTGTATAGGTGTGTGTTCTCACCTGAAGAGGAACACAATAAGAGCACTTTGAAATGGTGGAGACCGCTTTCAGTGGTTCAGGGCCCCATCCCTGTGAGGATGGGGAAAGGAATCAACCTGTTTCCAGGGGCAACCCTTCCCCCCAGTCTGGCTCAAGGGAAAAGAAGCTGCCTGATTTAAGTTTGTGCTGAGGCACCAGAAGCTCTGGACGAGATTTCTTTGAGGAGAAACCACCTGTGGGGCACCTGCAACCAAGGGGTGAGTTTGCTCTGCTAAAGGGCCATGTGTTTTCACCTGAATCAAGATGAAACTAAAGGGACTGTTACTGTGGGGTCAGGAAAAGACAGCCAAGTACAGTTTGTAAGATGTGGGGATTGGACTGCTTAACTCTATGGGGGGTCTAGAGTAATGGACACAGCCACTTATTAAGTATGTTCAAGTTCAGCACAAATGGGATGTAAAGACAGTAGATTGAATGTGAATACATTTAAAAAGAATCTACACAGCAAAGTGTTTTAAAGGATGAGGTGTTACAGTCCAGAGAAATGGCCAGGTATGAACTGTGGGAGCGAGATGTGGGAGACCCCCCCATCAGTAGTAACCAAATTCACCTCTACGGATTTGCTCTGGGACACCTGTTGCTTTCTCTCAGGTACTTGGCCAGTGCCTGAGGAAAGTACCCAGACATGGGATTGATGAAGAAGTTTCCCTTCTGGAGCAGAAGTGCTCATAGTTGGTTTAGGGAGCCACCAGTAAATGTTTCCATGCTATAAGGAAAGTGTCCAAGTGGCTGGCAAGGGAGCCGAGCCAGGGAAAACCCAGAGCAGCATACAAGTTCAGGCTGTGTGCCCAGTGTTTTTCAGAGCCTGAAAGCTAAAGTGATGAGGATGTGTTCTGGTCTCCTTAAATCTGCATTACCAGGAGTGTAGCCCAGTGGGGGTCCATCTAAGCTTTATTTATTCTGTTGGATGTGAATAAAAGCTACACTTTAGAATCCCACTTATGGTATTGGACATTACAGTTATTGCTTCCTTTGTCCAGAGTTACTTGGGTGCCCATGTTGCAGAGCAGCCAAACCTAGCCAATGTGCCGAGTGACATATTCCTCCCCGAACCCAGCCCACCAGGTAGAGCTGTCAAGATAGAAGTGCATACCTGGGTGGGAGTTACATCTGGATCTCAGAATCCACACATCCAACTGGAATGACTGTTGCCACGTCAAGAGATTTACCTCTCAGGACAATGCATACCAAGTTTTGTGCAAATCCATTAATCAGTTGTAAAGTTATTAAAGTGCAAATTTTGAGGTTTAACATTAAAAAGGCTACTCAACACTTATTATAGGGACACAACCATATACTGTATATAGTAAAAACATAATGCTACCTTTTGTTCACTGCAATCAGAGAAGTGGAGGTCCTGAAATTGCTGCTGCAGTTAGACCGAAGAAAATCAGAAAGTCTAGATAGGTTGAACAGTAAACTGATAAAATACTGTATGCAGCCCCATCACCTGTAACCCCTTAACTGCACTCTTCAACCTCTCATCATCAACAGGAGAGTATGGAATGGGAAGTGACTAATCCAAAAAGCTGATACCAGCTGAGGGATTTCCAGTTAGTGATCCATATTCCTCCTGCCCTTGGTGGTAAAACTGCAGGAGCCACTTGTATTAACCTAAATTATTATATATTTGACTGAAACCAGTTGGTTTATAAATTGCTGTCTGGATTATAGACCAGTGCACAGTAGTGAGGGCATTAATCAAAATTTGCAACAACTTACACATGACAGTAGATAAATCATAAATGCTTGCATGCAGGCACAATATGTATCCATCTCTCATTTGGCACTGTGTACCGTGGGATACTGATACACAAGTTTTGTTATTTGGGCTTTAACACCACTTCACAAAAATGGGTGGAACACTATCTAACAGGTGACATTTGACAGCAGTGAATACTGTACATGCCTTGTTTGCAGTATACTCCCAAGCTTGAAGTATAGCCTAGAGGTTAGATCAAATGAATTATTAATAAGCTTAGTATAGCTGGCAGGCCTGGGTTTGATTCACAAAACCTCCACTTTCATGCTTTGTGACCCTAGTTTGAGCAAGTCACTTAACCATCCTTTACTGCTGGGATGCACCTGGTAATGAACTGTGGCCCAGTGTGCCTTTCCTGGCCAAAAAATGTAAAAATAAAACTAAATAAATAATAAAACAGTCCTGCCTGCTGAAAGTGGGGAGGGGTGCTTCTCAAGGTTCACTGCTAGGATACCGTTCTCTGTGGTCCCCTGTGGTGTAAATACAGTGATTTGCATTCCCTTCCCCCGGCAAGAACTAGCCAGGCAGGTGAACGAGTCCCTGTTGCAGCAGACGGAGCTTTCTTTCACCACAGTGTAGCTCAGGATTTGGTCTCTTGGAAATTATACTGTACAACCATAAGGTTGTCATAGAAATGTCTGCAAAGAGCAGCTTTTTTATTTGTGAGCTGCAGCTTCTATTGATTGGAGCTGAGCTGGCATGGCAATATCAGAGCTACTGCAACAGGCAACTGTCTGGCTCCAAAGGTTTCTTAGTCAGCCTGTACTATGGTAGTATGCTGTTAAAGTGGCCCCACTCTCAGTGTCAGCATCAGGAATTGCTGATCGCCCTTCAACTCGGATCCACAACACCCCCGGGCTCCCAACAACCACATCAGTCATTTCTTTTTGCCCAAGCCCACTATGTATTTTTTTCCTTATTTATCCTTTTCATCCAGCTGACCCGACATCCACATTTGGAAACTGTAAACAATGTAATTTTTTGCACATATCTCTGTTAAGTAGAACTGGTTTGAAAAAAATGGTGTAGAAGGTGACAAACTCTACATAGGATTTCAGCAGCCAGTTAGTGAGTATTAGATATGAGAAATAGCAGTCCACAAGGGAAATTACTCTCTCCAAATAGCCCCAAATAGTCTGAACTAACGCCAAGGAATCCATGCACTGCTGCCTGACTCAGTGCTTCAGATTTAAGCTTTCAGTCAGTGTTCAGTCTCTGACCAGCAACTGTGATCACTCTGACTCTTTACTCTCCACCCTGACCCGAGTCACAGCACAGCTGCTTGCCTGCTCTGACCTCTGAATCCCATCCTGTTGCCGTCCAATGTCAATTTCTTCGCCCCATCTCCTCAGCTCTGATCCCGGCTCCCAGACTTGGTATTGGATTGGATGTTGCTCGGAACTTGATTGAAGTCTCCATCCTGCTCCGTTCTCAATTTCAACACAGTCTTCCTTCTTCTGAAGAAGTTCCTGCTCTTCACTGTTTCATCATTTAAACATGCTGCTCCTGATTAGTCACACCCCTGATCTGATGCCTGAAGTCAATCAGCAGCTGTAATAACGCAGCCGACCTAAGTGAGGATTTCATGTACAGTAAAAACAAATACAGTGCATCGGTGGACCAGGCTCATATTCATTAAAAGATAGGCATTTTATTTCATCTTCTCAGAGGTGACATAGGGGGATCTGGTAGAAAAATGGGTTGAGAGGAGTGGACAACAACCTCCCTTCCCCCACCACACACACACACACCACAAGGAAACTGCTGGCTACAGTTCCCTTTTTTTGCTGCCAGTGAAATATATTCTACTTTCAGGGTTTGGCTGGACTGCTCAGTGTACATTATAGTAAGTCAGTTTTTGCTGTCCCCAGCTGAGCTGACTGGCAGTATGCACCAGGTGAGGAAGGTAAACATTTGCCAGATTAAGTTTACTAAACAAAAACTGCCAAAACCCTTTCTGCCCTTGCTCCATTATTTTTACACTCCCCTGAGTGCCCCAGTCCTCTTGAAGAGGGCATGTAGGTGAATTATCGGTTGAGACGGAGATCAGGACAACACTACACAGAGAACACTGGGGAAGCGCTCCTCTCTGTAAGCTGGGCACCTGGGATTTTGGGTGCCCAGAAAATGCATTTGTGGGCACCATTTTCTAAAACAAACACCAGAATCCAGCTAAATGAGTCCCGTTTAGCTAGGTTCTGATGTTTCCTTTAAAAAAAACTCAGTAGTTTTATGTATTTTCCACATTTTGTAGTTGATGGAAGAAGAAAACAAGATGGCAGTTCCTGAAAAAGGATTTTTCTCTCACAAAAAGGGATTTTGATCTCATGAAAGAGGAGTGGATCTCACAAGAATGAATCTCTTTTCTCTAGATCAAATCCTCTGTTGATCTTTCTCCCTCTATCCTGAAAACTGATCTTCCCATTGAAACAAATGGGAAATGAATAATGGAACAACTGTGCAACAGATTAATATTTTTTTAACAAACTGAGCATGGCAGTTCTGTTACCCAGTATGTTTCTACCATACAAACATCACACCAAAATTCCACACCATCTGGGCACAAGGCAATGAGTAAAAAACTGCAAAAAGTGGTGACTTTATGACTTTTTCATCTGTCTGGATCTCAGCGCCACACGTTCAACTGGAATGAAATTTGTCACATCAAGAGATTTTCTCCGCAGAACAGAGCATACCAAATTTTGTGCAAATCCATTGACTGGTTGTAAAGTTATTAAGGTGCAAAATTTGAGGTTTAACATTAAACATGCTACTCAACCCTAACTATAGAGGTGTTACTGTGCCACTATGACATATATATATATATATATATATATATATATATAGTGTTATATTGAAAGAGAGATTCCATAACTGGCAGCATTATTTCACCAGTTGTGCCAAATAAGCCCTGTATAGAAGTGCTATTACTTCCCTCTACCTACTCACACAGTTTCTCCTAATGAATCCTAGTACCTGTCCTGCCTTCTTAGAAGCTGCCTCACACTGCTGCTCTTAATTAAAAATTATTATAACAACCAAATCCCTCCCTTTGTTATTCTCTCCTAATTCAGTGGCATTCAAATAGTAGCTGGCCTTACAGTTTTTCACTGCTAGATGTAGCACTGTGCACTTCATATAATTAAGCTTCATATCCCACCTATTTGTCCACTCTGCTATTTTATCCAGATCTGTCTGGATACTTCCAGCAACTTCCTTAGTGTCTGCTACACTTCCTATGTTTGTGCCATCTGCAAATTGGAGGCAGTATAGCACAGTGGTTAAAAGCTCTGAGCTGCAAATCTGGAGACCTGGGTTTGAATCCCACAGCCCCCACTTGCATACTGTGTGACCCTGAGCAAGTCACTTAACTTCCCTATGCTCCCAGGTTGCACCTGTAAACAAGCTTTCAGCTTAGTGTGTCTCATCTGGTTAAACAATTGAAAAAAAAAACTTACTAACCCAACACAGCCTGCATGTTGGAGGCCTTTAATGCCTCTTTAAAAACTTACTTGTTCTCACGTGCATTCCCAGATAGATTTTAAGTGAATTGAATTGAACTGAATTTCTAGGCAGTACTGTTATAGTTGCATGATTTGTGTTGCCATTTTGTATTATTAATACAGTGCCCTGAGCCTCAGGAATAGGGCACTTTATTCAATAAACTCTGCCTTCTCTGCAGAAGAAGCCAGAAGGGGAAGGAAGGAAACACATTCAATTCAGTGCTTTAGAGTAACTGGTAATTGCTATTTTTCTTTTAAACTTAGAGTGTGGGCTTGTTGTGACACTATACTTTCTTTGTTGTCTTTACTTATAATTGTTTTTGGGCTGTTGAAAATTTAAAACATAGTGGTGGTGTAATTCTGTGCTGTCTTTAATTGCTGCAAATTTTATCTTGGCTTGTCTGACTGTCCTGTAGTTGGGTGAAGGGTGTTAATTGTCTGGCCTCTGACCTCAGCTATGTGATAACTGGAGGTGGGGCTTAGTCAGAGTTAAAGTAGCAAGCAGAGGTTTATTTTCTCAGAAGAAGCCAGAAGGGGAAGGAAGGAAACATATTCAATTCAGTGCTTTAGAGTAACTGGTAATTGCTATTTTTCTTTAAACTTAGATTGTGGGCTTGTAGTGACACTGTACTTTCTTTGTTGTCTTTACTTATAATTGTTTTTGGGCTGTTGAAAATTTAAAACATAGTGGTGGTGTAGTTCTGTGCTGTCTTTAATTGCTTCAAATTTTCGCCCCTCCCCCTTCCCCAACACTTAATTATATGCCCTGATAAATCTGATTGACAGGCGCTAAACACAGGGTAGATTAAGAGGTGTGAAGTAGGAGGGGCATAAGGGGGAAGAAGCCCACCCTCAGCACGACAAGTGTTTTGACTCATTTATTTATTTATTGGTTTCTTTTTCCTAAAAAAAAAATTATCTGAGGATCAGTGACAGGATTTTTAGTACAGTAAATTAATAAAAAGAGAACTAGGAGAGCTTCAGTAGCAGACAAGTAGTGGAATTGCAGTATAATGTGGGGAGTGGTGCTATGCAGTGGCTGTGGGGCAGCCATATTCAGGCAGACCTTCTGGACACTGAGGTGCTGCCCTATCTGCATGCATCTCTCTGGACTGTGGGATGAGGTAGCCAGACTCAGAGCGGAAGTAAACTGGGACAGGAGTACCATCACCCCTATCCAGGGACCACCCAGTCCAATGCAGCTGCCTCAAAGGATGCCGAGAATGAGGAGCACTTGTATGACAGTGGGCTCAGGGAGGGTTAGAGCAGTCATGCAGAGGCACATCCCAGATCCTATTCCACTCAAGAACTCCTATGCCACACTGGCAAACGAGGACAACCAAATAGAGGTACCCAGAGAAGTGGAAGGAAAGGATGTGGAGGTTAACCAAGGAGGTGACCTCAGCGGGAAAAGCAGTGGACCCCAGAGGAGAAGGAAGTGAATCCTGGTGGGGGACTCCATCATAAGAGGGATCCAGCTAGGAACACAGGAGGGGGAGGACAGGGAGGTGAGGTGCCTACCAGGTGCCACGGCATGGAGGGATGGAAGGAAGATACTGGGGATCACTGGGAAGGCAAGATGGGAGGGTGAGCTGGATGTCATTATCCACCTAGGTACTAATGACTTGGCAAATGGGGAGCCAAAGGAAGTTCAGGAAGAGTTTAGGAAACTGGGAGGGTCTCAAGCAAGTAGCTACTTCTGTCACTTTCTCAGAGTACTACCTGTGAGAGGCAAGGAAGAGCATAGGAGTGCATGCACCAGGAACTTTAACTCATGGTTGAAGAACTGGTGCTGTGAGGAAGGGTTTGGATTCATTGGTGACTGGGGACCCACCTGGAGGGATGGAGGTTTGTTCAAGCCTGACGGCCTGCATCCATCCTGGATGGGAATCCAAGCACTCAATGATAGGTTTAAATGCTACATTGACAAGCATTTAAACTAGCAAAGGGGGGTGGCAGGCCAGCAAGGAGGGTACCTACTTGCTCACCCCCCACAGCTAGCAGTGGAACCAGTGAACCAGAGGAGTGGCTATCTCTGCAAAGCAGTGTGCAAAAGATGGAGATTAGTGCCCAAGAGGTGGATAAGCAGAAAAGGGCAAAATTCAGCAGAAGGGCAGACAGCAAGGAGAACCAGGATAAATGACAACCAAGGAAGGGCTGGAGTAGAACAGTGAAGCAGTCTATGGAGGTCAAATCATGGAAAGCCATGTGTGCAAATGCCAGGAGCCTTAGCAACAAGATGGAAGATCTGGAGGCTGTCATGGTACAGTCAGACCTGGACATTGTGGCCATCACTGAAACCTGGTGTAATGATAACCATGACTGGGAGATGGCCATACCTGGCTACAACATATTCAGAAGAGACAGAGCAGGCAGGAAGGAGGAGGAGTGGCACTGTATGTGAAAAATGACATAAGGGCCACAGAGATCCAGGAGGAACAAATGGGGGAGAGATACTGTGGGTTAAGCTAGAAAGGAAAATGGGGACAGCCATCCACACAGGTGTGGTCTATAGACCACCAGCCCAGGAGGAAGAAACAGATAGGAAGCTGATGCTAGCCATCCAAAGGATGGCAGACAAGGGTGATGTAGTACTGGTTGGAGACTTCAATATTCCAGACGTGGACTGAAGCATCCCAGCAGCAGCATCAACTAGGAGCAGATTTATCCTGGACTCCCTTCAGAGTGCCTTCCTCAAGCAACTGGTCATGGAACCAACTCGGCAGAAGGCAATACTGGACCTTGTGCCCACAAACAGGGACAGTGTGATGAGGGTAACAGTGGGGGAGCACCTGGGTAACAGTGACCACCAGTCATTGTGGTTTGAAATCACAGAAAGAGCAGAACCAAACCACACAAAAACACGTATCCTGGATTTTAGGGGGCAGACTTTGGGAAAATGGGAGATACTTGAAAGAGGCATTAAGGGAATGGGACAGAAATCAGGGTTGATGAACAGTGGGCAGTATTTAAAATGGGGATTATAAGAACAACAGAATTATGCATTAAGCAGGTTAGCAAGAGGAAAGGAAGAGGAGACCATTATGGTTTCCAAAGAGGTAGCAAAAAGTGAAAGCCAAAAAGATTGCATTCAGGCAATACAAAAAGACACAGGCAGAAGGGATAGGGAGAAGTACCAGGAGAAGCAAAGGGAGGCAGGAAGTCAGTAAGGAAGCCAAAGCTCAGACAGAAGAACACATTGCAAAATCAGTGGGTAAAGGGACAAAACCTTTACAGGTACATAAGTGAAAAAGAAAGACAAAGGGAGGGATAGTGAGACTGAAGGGGAGGATGGGAGCCACGTGGAGGATGACAACAGTAAAGCTGACATATTGAACAGGTATTTCTGCTCAGTCTTTACTGAGGAAGAGGGGGTAATGGGTCTGAAGGAAGTACAAGGGTGAGAATGGTGCAGAAATGGACACAAGTCCCTTTACCGAAAAGGGTCCTGAAGGAACTGGAAGTAATAAGAGTTGATAAAGCAATGGGGCCAGATGGGTGCAACCTAGGGTCCTTAAAGAACTATAGAGGTGGTGGCTGAACTCTCTGGCTATCCTGTTTAGCCGATCACTGGAAACAGGGAGGTACCCAAAGACTGGAGGACAGCAGATGTAGTCACCTTATACAAAGTGGGAAAAAGAGGAAGCAGGGAACTACAGACCAGTCAGCCTCACCTTGGTAGTGGGAAGATCATGGAAGCACTACTGAAGGAGAGATTGGTGGAACATCTGGTTGTCAATGAACTACAGGACCCAAGGCAGCATGGTTTCACCAGGGGAGGTCATGTCAGACCAACCTCATTGAATTTTTGACTGGGTAACTAGGGAGGTTGATCAGGGAGGGCAGTGGACATGGCCTATCTGGACTTCAGCAAGGCCTTGACACTGTGCCACATAGAAGACTATTACACAAACTGGGGAATGTGGTGTGGGCAGGACAGTAGTGTGGTGGGTAGGTAACTGGCTGGGTGGCAGGACACAAAGGGTGGTGGTAAATGGCTGTCACTCCACAGAGGGAAGAGTGACCAGTGGGGTACCACAGGGATCAGTGTGGGACCGGTCCTATTCAACATCTTCATCAGTGACATTGCGCAGGATCTAGAAGGCAAAATTTCACTGTTCGCTGATGACACAAAGCTCTGTAACAGAGTAGACACACCAGAGGGTGTAGACAGAATGAGAAGTGACCTGCAGAAACTTGAAGAATGGTCAGGGTTTGGCAGTTGAAATTCAATGCAAAGAAGTGCAAGATAATGCATATGGGGCACAAAACCCTGGCACAATATATCAGTTGGGGGTGAGGATATAGCATGCACCAAGCAGGAAAGGGATCTTGGGGTTGTCATCTCTGATGACCTCGAGAGTAGGGAAACAGTGTGACAAGGCAGCAGGTAAAGCAAATAGGATGCTGGGATGTATAGGCAGGGGCATCACCAGCAGGAAAAGGGAGGTCATAATTCCGCTTATACAAGACACTAGTGAGGCCCCACCTGGAGTACAGTGTACAGTTCTGGAGACCATACCACGTAAGGACATAGACAGGGTAGAGAAGGTTCAGAGGAGGGCAACAAAGATGGTGCATGGATTGCATCACAAGTCCTATGAAGACAGGTTGAAGGAACTGAACATACTCCCTGGAGGAGAGGAGGAGAGAGGATATGATGAGACATACAAGTATCTTACAGGGAGGAACAGGGTGCAGGAAAACACTATTTTAAGCGAAAAGATGTTCCAGGACTAGAGGGCATGGGATGAAGTTGGAGGAGGACGATTCTAGAGGAAACATGAGAAAGAATTTCTTCACAGAACGGGTGGTGGACAAGTGGAACACCCTGCCAGAGGAAGTGGTGGGGGCTGAAACAATCACGGGATTTAAGAATGCATGGGATAGACAAAAAGGAATTCTAGAGGTCAGGGGTAAGGGGAAACAGACTTCTAGGAAAACAAACTGAACTTACAAGCTCAAATGGGCAGACTGGGTGGGCCATAGGCCCTTATCTGCCGACACTGTCTATGTATCTATGTATCTATGTTCTCTTGCCTTGCCAAACCCAGTTTTCTGCTCCTTTGTTCAGTTTCTGGATAAAAAATCAAAACAATAGTGGCCCGAGCACTAATCCCTGTGGTACTCCCATTGTCACTTTTCACTCTTCTGATTCAAGGCCATTTATTCTTACTCTGTGTTCTTTTTGATAACCAGCATTTACTGTATTGCTTCTAATTCTATGCCTTATTTTAACAGAGGGCACAAGTATCTATACCCATGGCTAGTGATTCCAGTTACAGGGCTCCAGCTTGGGACAGCAATGTCTATCCCATACACTGGGAGGTTCAGTTTCTATAAATCCCAAATAAGTCCATCCCATCTACATATGGTAAACATATTTCCCTCAAATAAAATCTACCCCCATGACAGTCAGTGAGAAGGTGCACTCACCATACGCTCAGAAATTCAGGCTCAGAACTGTAGTTTCCTTCACAAAAGTGTGTCCAGTTTATTCCACTGCCTTTGTAAAGGATACAACAAACATAGAATCGCAGTGCTGCAGCACTGCTGAGCCTACGTTTCTCCCTAATTCAAGGGCTTTTTCAGAGCTCATCTACTCTGCAAAATCTACCTCCCCATCCACCCAACAGCTGGCTCCCACCCTCCTCAGTTGGAAGTCCAAACCTCTGACCTCCAACAGGCAGTTTACATCTATACAAATATTCCCCTTCCCTTGCCCCCTGGTCACACCTGGAAATGAGCCATGGCTCAGTCTGCCTTTCACGGTCACAAACATTCAAATAAACTAAATAAATAAACCAGACTTTTGACAGCTAGCTCTCCCAGATTAAAATGCCAAGACTTCCATCTGCTCCCAGTACCTGTTACCCTTCTTCTACAACTGATTTTTTTTTTCATTTCCCCCTTGAATGTAGTTTTTGAAGCTGGCTGAATGGTGTTCCCATATTGTCCCATATTATCTGTAGCCCACTCTCTGAGAGTGGGTGCATGATTTCTGTGTTATGCTTTTTAACAATCAGGATACAGGAATCCCTATAACATGAGTCTCTTGACAGCTGGTGCTAGATGCTCCTATGACAGACAGATTGAGCAGCACCACAAGGAAAGGGTGTGTCTTAGTGAGAGTTGCTTGAAGGTACTACCATTGGATCACAAATCAAACTAATACCAGAGTTACTAGTAAGAAAGGAACTGACTAGTGTGAACAACTGGTGGGAGAGTAACTGGGTCAACAAAAGGGCTTTAAACCAGAGTGTCTAGTCAGGGACCATACATAGCAATTGCTTTCCCCAATCTAGGTTAAACTGAATTCTGCTAGGATGGTTCAGTCGAGGTCTCTTTTAGGCCACCTTAATCATTAACACCTGGAAATACCACTGCTCAAGTCCAGTTTAATCATGCACTGATCCTACAACTTATCTTGCAAATGTTTTTCAAGTCTAAACCCATATTGGTATGCTCTATTGCAATGCATAATGAATCCCAAGTGGCATTTGCCAGATCTTATCATTTACAAGTGAAGGTGCTGCAAAATGAATGTTGCTCTGCTGGTGTGGTGCGGTGAGGTGAAAGCAGATTGAAGGTTGGGTTTTAGGTGCAAGTGAGCTGTGAGATAGTTATGCAGGCAGAATAATGTTTGTGACGCACTTCAAGGAAGGAAGGGCTACTCACATAACAGCAGGGATGTCTGTTGCTGATGCCAAGAAATTCAGGTTCTTAGCCTTAGGGGACAGGCAGTGTTAAACCTAATTTAATATTTATTCTTTGAAGACAGTGCGATAGCATGTCAAATCCCATGCTATGCAATTCTGCACTGACCGTGGGAGATTAGGGAGGGATTGCTTGTCAATCATAAAGAACCATTTCCTTTTTCAGCACCTCAAATATGGGTAAAAAGGAGAGGTAGTTCTGGATCTGTTACTGAGAAGTTGGTATGTCATAGCATGGCAGTCAAGGTGGGGTTGTCAGTGGATAACAGAGAGCATACTGTTCAAGGTGATATGGAAAACCACATTGGTAAGAATAGGACCATGATATTAAACTTCAGTAGATTTGACTGTAATATTCTATGGGAGGTGGTTGGGGTTAAATTGGCAAATACATAACTGAATGGCAGTACTGACACCAAATGTGAGACCCTCCAGCTGAATATAATGGTGGTAGTGATTATAGGATCATCCTTGAGGTTACCAAGGGCAAGAAAGCTGGGGAGGCCTTCATAGTCGAAAGACTTTCAGGAGGAATTAAGAGACAATAAAGATTATATGATATGTAAAAGGATTCCAGAGACAATGCCAGTGAATCAGTGTATAGGTTATTAGAGAAAGATAGAAGGTTAGAATTGTGTTGGTTAAGGCTGGATGGGTGAATAGGATTGTTCAGGGATTCATGGAGAATAACATACCTTTTTTAAGATGCATAGGGGGAGAAGAGCCAAAATTGGGGCCCCAAATCATTGGGTGTGGACCATTGAATGAGACATGAGGTATGCGAAAAACCCTCAAACTACTGCATTTTGTGTCAGTTGTCAGCCTGCAAGACAGAGGGTATGGTCAGCAGGGTTAAAAATTGTGGATGATGAACAGTAGACCGTGCAAATCATACCAGAATGAATTGATAAGATAGAGAGTATTAAGCCAGGAAATTCCAGTCTCAGAACTGTATCGATTAGAGATGTTGTGAAATTATATTTAGCTGGCGAAATTCCCACTAAATCAGCAATTTCACCATGTGAAATATTTCATGAAATTTGCCCATTATGCGAAATATTTTGCCGGGTGCAGAATATGGAATTTTGCCTGTGAAATGTGACATTTCGCCTTCCGCAGCAAAATTTCAACTTCTGCAGGTGAAATTTCACCTTCCATGGGTGAAATTTTGCCTTCCACAGGTGAAATTCTGCCTTCCGCAGGTGAAATTTCTCATTACACAGGTGAAATTCAGAATTTTGCTTCCACTAAAAATTTTGCGAAACAGGTGAATTTCACAAAATATTTAGTGTAACGAAATTTACCAATTTTGCATATCTCTAGTATCAAACCAAGGGTAATAGTGGCATTAGAAGGGGCTGTGGATCTGCCACTTGCTTCGGGACTCTTTACATACAGGGAGAGTGCCAGAGGTTTAGCCTCGTGACCCTGTCATGAAGAGTGCAAGGGGTGATGGAGAATGGGAACATACACAGCTGTAACCCCTGAAAATTAGATCTAGTGTTGTTTATTTTGTTAAATTGCACTGTCTGTTGTTCAGACTGTTGCACTCAATGGCAATCAATCACCCCATCATGGATGCAAACTGTGCAGGAGCAAAGATACTTTGTTTTAATGGCAAAGAGGCAGAGGAAAGAGGATTGGAGTTAAGTGTTGGTTCATAAAGGAAAGATGGGAGGATTTTTTATTAAAGGGGAACTGTCATCAACCGGGTTTCTTACTGTCTGAAAGTCCATGAAAAGCTAATTTGAGTGAGCCATTGTATTTATGTGTGAGTCTTTGCAGTCCGGAGTTATTCATATGCAAATCAGCCTGTAATTAAGGTCTGGGGCAGCCATGTGTTTTAGGCTTCTGACAGGAAATGATGTCACTGAGGAACTTGACCCTCCATTTACTGTAGGTTAAACAGGAAATCAGCTGTTTTATTAAGCGTGTTTTAAGGTGTTATTACAACACTTTTCACATTTATGATAATTGTTTTGTATGTGCATTGAAACTAGTGAGTTATCACCTTTACATTTCAAACTGTTAGTAAAAGTAATCCATCTTTAGGATTACTTTAACCTGTAGGCTATACTGCCAGCTGATCATTAAAAAACTACACATCTCAAGGCTGACTCTGAGGTGTCAACAGCTACTGGGGCATCATACTGTATCGGGATGTCTAAACCTTGACTGTGTTCATGTCAGTGCAGATTTCTGGGGCTGCCACAGCACCAACTTCTGTCTTATTCCATTCTCTCTCTTACAATTTTGAATGTGAACTCAGGTCTACAAGTTGCAAATGTCGCTATGTACCTATTGGCCTGGCATCATAGGGCCAGCCTTGAAATGTGTAGTTTTTGATTAATAGGTGGCAGCATAGCCTAGAGGTTAAAGCAAAAAGCTGTGAACAAGCTTTGTTCATCCAGCAGAATGGGGTTTGATTCCAACATGCTCTACTTGTATATTGTGTGGCCAGGGCAGGTCACTTATCTGCCCCCTGGTCCCAAAACACACCCAGAAACAAGTGAACTGTAGTTGTGTGCCTTTCCTGGACAAAGACAATGAAAACAATCTGAGTATGTTGACTTGAAAAGAAAAAAATGAGGACACCATTAATTGTTTATTACAGTAATTGCAAAAACACATAGACAGACAACATTGCTAAAACATGCATAACCTAAAATGCATTATTAAAAGAGTATTTTACTTTTTTGATGAAGTTAACAGTATAACAGTTTCTTATTGAAATACTTTGGATAGAATGGGATTTTCTACCATGAAGGAAACAAATGAATCTGGTTGATCCTGCCACTTATGCCCTTTGAGGGTGTCTTAAATGCTGCAACTTCGCCAATGGACCGCAACTTTTCAGAATGCCATTCCCATTGTAATGTAAAAAAAGAAAGGAAAAAATGAAACATAGAAACATAGACTTTGACGGCAGATAAGGACCACTTGGCCCACCCAGTCTGCCCATTTCCTTACCTACTGGATAAGCCGCAGATTCTAGTTAACCAACAGCCTACTTCCTGCCACCCCCCTCTACAATTGCCTTGTGTCTGTCCCATGCATGTTTGAATTCCCCCACTGTTTTAGACTCAACAACCTACCCAGGAAGGCAGTTCCACGCATCCGCCACTCTCTCCATGAAAAAAGATTTCCTCACATGACCCCTGAGCCATCCCCCCTCTATCTTTAAATTGTGTCCTCTTGTTCTTACACATCTCTTTTTCTGAAAGATGCTACCCTCCTGGACTTTGTCGATTCCCTTGAGGTACTTGAATGTTTCTATCATGTTCCCACGTTCCTCCTTTCATCAAGGGTATACATATTAAGCTCTCTCAGTTTCTCTTCATATGATTTCTGGTGCAGACCCTGCACCATTTTAGTTGCCCTCCTCTGGACTGCTTCCATCCTGTCTATGTCCTTGCGTAGATGAGGTCTCCAAAACTGCACACAGTACTCCATGGGAGAGGCAATCTGTGTGTGTGTGTGTGTGTGTCTATCACTGAGAGAAGTGCTGCACTAACTGAACTGTGCTGAAAGGGAAAAATATTATCACCATTGATTAAATAAAATAATATATGGGTGGATGGGTGGGTGTAAAAAACAGAATTTTGCATACATCCTTGCTGTAGGATGTTTTATAAACCCTTTGGACTGTGCCCTTGGGGTTAATGTAGCACCCCATACTGTGTGTGTGTGTGTGTGTGTGTGTGTGTGTGTGTGTGTGTGTGTGTGAGAGTAAAATTCTGGTTACATACACCCACCCATAAATTCTTCTATATTTTAATAACGCAGATCCGATTATGCATTTTTTAACAATGTTGTCCATCTATGTGATTTTTGCAATTAATAAACTATTAATGATGTTCCATTTTTTTCTTTTCAAGTCAAATCTGGATAGAAAGAGAATAATATTTTCAGAATCATAATACATGCTCAGACAGTTTTTATTGTCTTTGTCTAGGAAAGGCACACAGACTACATCTTATTTCTGGGTGTGATTTGGGACCACAGGAAGGTTAAGTGAGTTGTTCTGGTCACACAATATACAAGAAGAGCATGTTGGAATAAAAACCAATTCTGCTGGATGAAAGAAGCATGTTCACAGCTCTTGGTTTTAACCTCTAGGCTATACTGCTAGCTGTAAATCAAAAACTACACATTTCAAGGCTGTTCCCATGATGCCAGGCCAGTAGGTAAGTAACAACATTTGCATTTTGTAGACCTGAGTTCACACCTGGAATTGTAAGAGAAAAGGCTGTAAGAGAGGGAATGGAATAAGACAGACTTTGGTGCTGTGGTAGTCCCAGAAATCTGCATTGACACGAACAAAGCCAGGATTTAGAAATCCTGATATCCCCCAGAAAAAGTCCTGAAAGGCTGACCAGTCCCCATCCCCCCTATCCGGTAGCCCAGATCCATGACCATCACATCAGTCTTTCCCGAATTCAACTTCAGCCAGCTGAAATTCATCCAATCCAGGATTTCAGCGAGGCAGTTATTAAATACCGAGAGAGTACTATCTTGGTTGGGTGCAAAAGACAAGTAGAGCTGGGTATCATCTGCATAGCAGTGAAACCTCAGCCCATACCATCTTACAATGTCCCCAAGGGGCAGCATGTACACTGCAAACAACATGGTAGACAGCACTGAGCCATGAGGGACCACACATGACAGACAGAGAGGGTCAGAGGAATAAATTACGGACACCATTCTCTGAGTTCTTCCAATGAGGAAGGAATTAAACCACCTGAGGACTGTACTAGTCAGGCCACAGATGAACCTCAGGCACTTAAGCAGCACCCCATGGTCCATGGTGTCAAAAACTGAAGAGAGATCAAGGAGCATCAAGATGGAGTGGCTTCTCTGATCTCTCGCCACCAGGAGATTATTGAGCACCCGAACCAGTGCAGTCTCGGTACTGTGCCTCTTTTGAAAACCAGATTGGAGAGGTTCATAGATGTTATGGATGGCCAAGTGGTTCTCCAGCTATTCTGCCACTACCTTCTCAATCACCTTCCCCCACAAAGAGGAGGTTAGAGATTGATCTGTAGATAGCAAGAGAGTCTGGGTCCAAAGAAGCTTTCTTCAGGAGGAGTGTCACCACTGCCTCCTTCAGGGAGCTAGGGAACTCACCCGAATCAAGGGAGCACAAGACTATCTGTGCCAGGACTGGGCCAATGATATCAAACATCCCATAATCAGGGAAGTTGGGTCCGGATCCAAACTACAGCACATAGGGTGCATACCATGAACAATCCGCATAACATCCGCAAACTCATGCCAGTCGAAGGTACTCCAGGAAAGAAGATAGACACTGACTGGGCACCAATCAATAGCATCCCCCATAGAACGAGATGAACAGATCTCTGCCCTGATGTTGGCCACCTTATCCGCAAAGAACCATAACACAAAACATCTTATAAAACATCCCAAGTGTCCCCAAATTGCTTTTGACATTTAGTTTAAAAGGAGGCAAAATAAGTGAGCCACATTTGTACAACACTCTTTTGTGGTTAGAGAGCAAACCCACTGAAATCACAGTATCTGAAATGCTCACCACATAATTAGAGATTGAAAAGTCAAACGGGTCACTTTGTCTATCCACATTTGGCACGACTATGTATAAACTGATGTAATTGCATAATAGTTACCCACAAATCACATAAAGGTTCAACCTATATCTATTCTCACATGTTGCCATGTTAAATTATCATAAAAACTAACAAATCAAAATTACAAACACAGCAAAAAAACAAAAATAAAAACGCGCTGAAATTAAAATCACTAAGCAAAATATACAATGCAAAAATTAAAAGGAAACAAAGTATAAACAACAGAGTTCATATAAAAGGATAGCAGCAACTTTGCAAGCTATAGCAGCAGTAGCACTCTCTTACTAAAACAGTAACATTTCGGAATCACAAACGGCAGCAAAACCAAAAAAAGTAAAATCAGTACAAATAGTAGTGAAGCTGAACTGTGCAAGCATCCAAATTTCACAGCAGCAAACTCAACAAATCACTGAGGAGCATTCACTCCAGTTAAAACATCCAGACATAAACACTGGATTACACCCACATCCCAAACGACAAGGTCTTGATAGTATACAAAGCACTACACACAAGAGACCACAGTACTGTTACCCATAACTTTTAGTATTTCACTCCTCCCACATCAGCACACCTTTATAAACAGATTGGTTACAAATTTACTATCAATCCCTCTACTGGTGGACTGTGACACTGGTATTCTAACGTGCCCCATTCTTACCTGTCTGACTCTTTCGCTCCCACTTTGTCTTCCCCACTTAGCCACCACCGCGGAGACACTACCGTGTCTAGCTATGGGGAACTTTAAATAGCAATCACCCCCTCCTCCCGAAGCTGCCACCAATAGGATTAAGAGGAAACAGGGTTGCTAAGCTTCATGGGGAAAAAGTGCAAAGTGGGTGGCAAGAAACAGCAGCAGCTGTGGAAGTTTGGGGAAATGGACAAGTAAATAAGTAACAGGAGTGATTCATTGTGATAAGCACTGTCAAAAATACAACACAGCTTAACACAGTACACTTTAGCAGCAGGAATTCAGCTACTTCACACAGCACACTTTAACCGCATGGGTCACACAGCTGATTTGGCACTAGAAATGACTTCTCAGCTCAAACAGGCAGACTGTCACTTAATGTATTCACCAGTATTTAGAGTGGCAGTTTGTAAATCGGTGAAATCAACATAAATATCTAAACTTCAGTCAGGAGCCCAGTCACATATGCAGCACCAGAAAGGCACATCCAGTAAAGAGTGCAGATCATCAATTAGTGCTGCTCCAAGCTGACTGTTCAAAGATATTATGTGTCCAAGTATGGAACAAGGAGTGCAAGCACCAGAGAGTGGCCATTATGATTTCATGTTCTACCTAGTCACATAGTCTAAAGGGAATATTTAGATCCTGAAGGATGTTTTGTAACTATGTAGGGGTTGTTACATGATGCACAGCTAAACCTCTCAAGTGTGTATTTTCTGCCAGGCACTGATAAAAAGGTGGTTTGACCATTCCTTAATAAATTATTTTACTTCCAGGATGGGGTGATCATAATTGGGAGACTTTTAATATGACCCTCAGTCTTGAGTTGGACAACCCTTGACCATTTACTTTTCATACTGTTGCAGCTCAGAAAAGTTTGAGGGCTTCTTTTAATCATTCCAGTTTATTGGATGTTGCAAGGAAGCTTTTTCCCCTCCAATCATTTTTATGTTTGCTTGTGCGCATGCGCAAGAAGCATGATGTGACAGCTTAGGAGAGAAGCAGGTTGTGGAGGCGTGGCAGTGTTACAGCCAAGGGAGGCACTGCATTTGGGGGCTTGGCACTGGTGAACCAATGGAGGCACAGTGTGCCAATGACACTGGTCTCCAAAAAGTGCACCAAGTTGAAACGTTTTCGCTGCAGCAATCAGGGGCCACCTCATCATTGCAGCATCAGTCATTGTGCTGCAATGAGGGAGTGGCCTGTCATTGCAGGACGGAACATTAGCTAGACTAATACTGTTTGTGAACATGGTGGGCGGCTTGCCGCAATGTTCACAAACAGTATCAGGTAGCCTCCGATGCCGAGGGGGTGCCCAATCCCCCTCGGCAGCATGTGCCCCCCCAAACGGTCTTTTGTTGGCCGACAGGGCCCCCAATCTCCGCCGGCTTCAGTGCTGCAATGTTTGATTTAGCGATGGGAGCTCACTCCCCATCGGCAAGATGTAACCCCCCACCTGCTGTCATTGTCTGCTGACGGGAGCCCACTCCCGTCAGCAAGATGTAAACCCCCCACTTTTGTTTCCTGCCAACGGGCTGCCCAATCCCGTCAGCATGATGGTTCTCCCCCTTTTCTTGTGTGCTGGACGGGTGCCCAATCCCATCTACAGCTGCCCCTCAAAAGAATCCCTTGGCACACTGGGAGCCCACCCCAGCATGCCAAATGCCCCTGCAAAATTGAAAACCATCCGCTACCTTTTTTTCCCTGTAAAGGAACAATGGTTTCGAGTCTGACAGACCCCCACAACCCGCACCCACCCACTGTGCACCCTGCCTCCCACACACCCCTCACCCCATACTTATCCCCAGAGTCCGGTGAGACGATCTTTGGTGGACCAGGAACACGTCTGCACTCTTCAAAGCCGACTGCGAACTGAGGAAATGCCAGTAAGCTGTATAATGTAATAAATAGGGTTTTTTCAACTTTGCTGCATATCTCAGGCGTTTTTTGGAATTTTGGCACCAAATTTTCAACATGAGTTTTTGGGACCCCTCCTCATGAATTCTGTCACTGTCATGTTGTTAATCGGGCCTGAAGGGTGATTTTGCGGTCACTGTGCGAAATCACCTTTTGGGACTGATTAATGAAATGACAGTGCCAGTGTTCATAAGGTGGGCTCTCAAAAAGCCTATATCACAAATTTGGTGAAAACATTCTTAAAAATGACAGTTTTACGAGCTTGCGTTGCGCAGTTCCTACACATGCTCATAAGTTCACGAATTTGTAACATTTGTGCTCCAGATTTTCAACATTGCCATTTTATCATGCCTACTTATGAGCAGTACAGCTGTCATTTTTCACATCTCACCCAAAATGTGTTTCAGCGCATGTAGCGCACAATGGCGCAGTCGGTGTGGGAAATCAATATTTGGGACAGATTAAGAAAATCACAGTGACACTGTTCATGAGCAGAGGTCTTACAATGGCTATGTTGAAAATTTGGTAAAAAAAATTCTTAAAAATGACTGTTTTATGAGTGTGCGTTTCGCAGTTCCTACGCACACTCATAAATTCGCGAATTTGTAACATTTGTGCTCCAGATTTTCAATATTACCATTTTATCATACCTACTTATGAGCAGTATAGCTGTCATTTTTCACATCTTACCCAAAATGTGTTTCCGTGCATGTAGCGCACAATGGCGCAGTCGGTGAGCGAAATCAATGTTTGGGACAGATTAGAAAATCACAGTGACACTGTTCATGAGCAGAGGTCTTACAATGGTTATGTTGAAAATTTGGTAAAAAAATTCCTAAAAATGACAGTTATATGAGCGTGTGTTGTGCAGTTCCTAAGCGCTCTCATAAGTTCACGAATTTGTAACATTTGCAGTCCAAATTTTCAACATTGCCATTTTATCACACCTACTTATGAGCAGTACAGCTGTCATTTTTCACATCTCACCCAAAATGTGTTTCAGTGCATGTAGCGCACAATGGCGCAGTTGGTGTGCAAAATCTATATTTGGGACAGATTAAGAAAATCACAGTGCACTGTTCATGAGCAGAGGTCTTACAATGGCTATGTTGAAAATTTGGTAAAAAAATTCCTAAAAATGACTATTTTACGAGTGTGCAATTTGCAGTTCCTACGCACACTCATAAATTCGCGAATTTGTAACATTTGTGCTCCAGATTTTCAACATTTCCATTTTATCATGCCTACTTATGAGCAGTACAGCTGTCATTTTTCACATCTCACCCAAAATGTGTTTCCCGCATGTAGTGCACAATGGCGCAGTTGGTGTGTGAAATCAATGTTTGGAACAGATTAAGAAAATCACAGTGACACTGTTCATGAGCAGAGGTCTTAAAATGGCTATGTTGAAAATTTGGTAAAACAATTCCTAAAAATGACTGTTTTTTTTCTGAGTGCATTTGCAGTTCCTCGCGACGCCGTATAAATGCGTGAATTTTAATATTTGCAGTCCAGAATTTCAACAATGCCATTTTACCACACCTACTTATGAGCAGTACAGCTTTAATTTTGCACATCTCACCCAAAATGTGTTTCTGCGCATGTAGCGCACAGTGGCTCAGTTGGTATGCGAAATCCATGTTTGGGACACATTAGGAAAATCCCACTGACACTGTTCATTAGCAGAGGTCCTAAAATGGCTTATGAGCGTGCATTGCTCAGTTTCCATGCACGCTTGTAACTTCACACATTTGCAATATTTTCACGCCATATTTTCAACATTGCCATTTTTCCACACCTCTTTATGAACAGTACAGCTGTCATTTTTCACATCCTGGCCACAATGTGTTTTTGCACTTCCGGCACAGAATAGTGCAGTTGCTGTGGGACATCACTGTTTAGGACACATTACAAAAATCTCAGTGGCACTGTTCATTAGCAGAGGTCCTAAAATGCCTATGTTGAACATTTGGTGATGAAAGTCCATAAAATGACTGTGTTACGAGTGTGCGTTGTGCAGTTTCCATGCATGCTTGTACCTTTGCACATTTGTAATATTTTCACTCCAGATTTTTGCCATTTTCCCACACCTCCTTATAAACAGTACAGCTGTCATTTTTCACATCCTGATTGAAATGTGTTTTTGCAGTTCCGGCATAGAATACCGTGGTTGCTGTGGAAAATCAGTGTTCAGGACACAGTAACAAAATCACAGTCACACTGTTCATGACCACAGGTTGTTAAATGCCTATGTTGAAAATCTGGTGATGAAACTCCATAAAATTACTGTGTTACGCACATGCGTTGCATGGTTTCCACGTATGCTCAGATGTGCAAGCATTTTTAATATTCCCACTACACATTTTAAACATTGCCATCTCTTCATACCTCCCTATGGATGGTTCAGCTGTCATTCTTCACATCCTGCCCGAATGTTTTTTCGTACATGTGGTGCAGAATGGCACTGTCACTGTTGGAAGTCAGTTTTCAGGACACATTGACAAAATCACACTGCCACTGCTCATGACAAGAGGTTCTGAATGCTTTCATGAGGTGGGGTCACAAAAAGGCCATGTTCAAAATTTGCACTGTGAATACCAACAAATGCCTGAGGCATTAAGGTTTCTAACCATAACGTCCTACCCTGTACAGACAGACAGGCATCGGGGTGTGCCTTTGGATTGCCAACTGTACTGCTCATGCCATCCAACCCCCACCCCCCAACCACTGACAGGCATCGAGGTGTACCTTGGACTCTTTGTCCCAAGACTTCACCCCATTGTCCTATGATGCATCCATTTCAATGTATGTCCTTATGGAATGGGGTGACTGTAAAGCCAAACACCCAAAGGCACAGCTCAACACGTGTCAGTGTCTGCAGAATAGGGTGAGGTGACATACTTGACCATCATGGGTGACGACCCAAAACCTTACCCCAAATCCTGTCCGTCTCTATAGGGTGGAGGTGGGGTTCATGTGAAGTTCAGTACTTCACTGTCATTCCTATTCTGCATCTGTCTAACTCCTGCATTTCTAATGCTAATACCAGCAAGTAAACATTCAACATTGACAAATGCTTGTTATTCTCACTATTGCCCTAGATATAATAATGTTTAGCAAGAAAAAATTCCAGGTGTTGTAGGAAGGGGCAGAGGATGCTGAAACAAAACAAAATCAACAAACACAATCCAAAGGTGAAAAGGTGTGTAATTCTCTGAAGTGAAATGCTGATACTAAATTAGATGCATTGCAAGTGCCATCTTTTGGGAGCTAACATGTGATCAAGACATGCAAAATTCCCATATGCATCATATTTTGTATTACTGTTTTTCCTTGATGTGATTTTATTGTATTTACTAGTCTAGTCATTCTGTATGTTTCTTGTTCCTTTTACTTGAAATAAAGTAAGGGGGGGACCCTTACCGATTGGTGGGTCTGTGGAGGGGGGACATCACTGGCAGGTGGGGGGAAGGCAAAGCAGAGGGACGAGGTAGCAGAGGTGGAAATCACAGCAGAGAGAGTGAGGTAAGCCCTCAGGTCCCTTAAGATGAAGAAAGCACTGGGGCCAGATAAATTACATCCTAGAGTTCTGAAGGAACTGGCAGATGTCCTGGTGAAACCCCTGGTGGAGTTCTTCAGCATCTCTCTGAGGAGAGGGTGGGTGCCCAAGGACTGGAAGGTGGCACATATAGTGCCTATCCACAAGGGGGGATCAAAGGAGGTGGCAGGGAACTACAGGCCCTTCAGCCTGACATTGGTGTTTGGGAAAGGTGATGGAGGGCATTGTCAAGGAGAGACTAGGGGGGGACCTAGAAAAGTTGGGGTGCCTGGACGATAGACAGCATGGATTCATCTCGGGGGAAATCGTGTCAGACAAACCTTGTGGAGTTCTATGACTGGGTGATGAGTGCCTTGGACCTGGGTAGACCAGTGGACGTCCTCTTTCTTGACTTCGGCAAGGCGTTTGACTCTGTTCCTCATGGGGGCCTGTTTGATACCCCTCCCACCTCCCTCCCTCCCCCACCTTCGTCTCTACCTGGTGTATATTTTTATTTTATTTTTTCTTCCATTACTTCCTCCTGCAACCTTAGATAACCTGCTTTATCTTCCTATAGACACTTCTATGTATGTAAATACCCTGTAATCTGTACAATATCTGTATAATTCTATGTACATATGAACTTCTTTTTCTTCCTCTCTGTAAACAGTATTATCTGTATTGCCTTGTAAATACCTGTGTTGACCTGTATATACAATTGTTCATGCTCCACCCAGGTCCATCTTGCAAATGAGCTTCTGCTCAATGTTGAACGCCCGGTTAAATAAAGACTTGATTGAGTGATTGATTAATAATCTGGGAGAAATGGGGGTGGGGAATCAGATGATCAGATGGATAGGAAATTGGCTCCAGAACCAGACCCAGAGGGTCGTGGTTGGAGGGATAGTCTCATCCCCAAGGAGGGTCATTAGTGGAGTCCCTCAGGGATCGGTCCTTGGGCCCCTCCTGTTCAATGCCTACATCTCTGACATAAGGAAGGGTATCAGGAGTGAAATGATTCTCTTGCGGATGACTCAAAACTGGGGGTGGTGGTGGATGGAGAGAAGGGGAGGGTGGCCCTACAGGGGGACCTGGAGGCTCTGGAAAGGTGGTCTACAAAGCAGAAGCTGAGGTTCAATGTGGGAAAATACAAGGTACTGCACCTGGGAGCCAGAAACCCAGGCCAAATGTATACCCTGGCGGGAAATGCTACAAGTCTTGATGGCTGAGAGGGACCTTGGGGGGGTGGTGGTGGATGTTAAGATGAACAACTCAGAGACTTGTAGGAGGGCAGCAGCAAAGACCAACAGGATGCTTGGATGCATCACTAGGGGGCTCACCTCCAGAAGGAGGGAAGTGATACTCCCACTGTATAACTGCTTGGTGAGGCCGCACCTCGAGTACTGTGTGCAGTTTTGGAGGTCACATTTAAAGAGGGACATTGAACTCCTGGAAAGGGTCCAGAGGAGAGCAACCAAAATGATTTGGGGCTTGGGGGATAGGACCTATGAGGAGAGGCTCAAAGAGCTAAATATGTACCAGTGGAAGACAGAAGGGACTGGGGGACATTAAGAGGCCTTCAGGTACATGAAGGGGTAAATAGGGAGGAGCAGTCAGGGTGCTCTGAAGGAAGGAGGGGGACAACTAGAGGGCATGGGTGGAAGCTGGAGTGGGGAGATTCAGGGAGAAGGGAGGTGCTACTTCACTGAGGGGTGGTGGAGCCATGAAATGCGCTGCCAGGGGCTGGTGGAGGCAGAAACGGTGGAGGGGTTCAAGAGAGGGTGGGACAGGTACAGGGGAAGGGTTCTGGAAGCAAAAACCAGTGCAGCGAGAATATCTGGGACTGGGAAGGCAGAAGCCAGAGAGGGAGAGGGGGACAGCAAGGTCAGCTCCCAGGGTAGGGGCTGACCAAACGAGCATACACGAAAGATGGTTAGGCCTATTCTGCTGGTATGTTAGAATATTAAATTGCAAAAAAAAAATAATCCCTGATGCTGTGAATAACTATGATTCTTCCTCAGCGGGAAGAATCGTAGTGATTCGAAGCACCAGGGAATTGTGCATGTCTTAATCACACTGTGGCTCCCAATAAACAGCACTTGCAACACTTCTGATTTAGTACCAGTGTTTCATTTCAGAGAATTGTGCACCTTGTCCCCTTTGGACTGTGACATAATGTTACTAAACTGGATAACTTTTCATTTCCTCTGAGGGTTTTTTCCAGGTTACAAGACATTTCACAGGGTCCCCGTATGCAGTCCAACCACTCCACTCTTTACTTACAGATGGAGCTGCATACACAGTGATAGACAATACATTGGTGTCTTAATGTGTCACTATTCTGTGATAACACTGTCAAGGAGCTGGTGCAGGACCAATTATCCTTGATTCTAGCAGATAACAATACTCCTGAAATTGCCAAACCTATACTCTGGGATTCTATTAAAACAGTTTTCTGGAGACAGTTTAATTCTTATGCCTTCCATCTTAAGAAACAAAGAGAGGCACAGCTTTCTCATTTAATGGGTAAGCAGCATATTCTGCAACTGTTACAAGCTGAAGGTGAAACAATTATTGAGGTTCAGATTTGTCAGACAAGACAACAAATACAGATGATGGATGTTAAAACAGAGCAGGCACTACAATATTTACATCAATCCTTTTATGAGGAGGGCATTAGGGGTTCCCGTAATCTGTCTCATCTTCATTTCCATCATAATACTGAAACTATCCAGCAGTTGCATCACTCTGTGATGGGCTGGGTGTAAAGGGGAAATAAACAAGTATTAGGCATTCTCTGTCAGTACTATCAAGAATTCTATGGGGCCCCTGTGGAGGCTCAGATATAACAGTGTCTATAGCAAAAATGTTTGTCCTGTCTGAGGCCTAGGTGGAGATTTGAAATATGCCTTTAAATCCCCACACACACACACATAGAAGTGTGCTACAATTACCAGCTTGTTAAAACAGATAACGATCCCCGTCATCCTTCTAAAGCCCTATTTCCATCCTTACACTGATTGCTAGTTGTTTACTTCACTCTGGGCATGGACAATGGACATACTGTTGCCTCACCTGCTCAATAAGGACCAAGCTGGTTTTGTCATGCAGAGACAACCCGTGATGATATATGAAACACAGAGGCAGCAGCTCTTTTTCTTATATTTGCAAGAACAAGAAGTTAAGTGCACATGCCAAGGCTATGTATCTACAGTACAGAACAGACCCACTGTAGTGGTAAGGTCAGCACTTAATGAAACGGTGTATACCATGACTTTAGGCCGTCATTTTCTGTTATAATATTTCACTTAAGTACAGCAGCTGGACTGTTTGACTACTCTTTGCAATGACTATGGTCCAGTTATTTTTTTTTTTTTGCAATGTGAATAGACTAAACAGGTGAAACGCTATACAATTATGAAACAGACCCAGGGGACAAACCTTGCAGGAGACTTATCTAGTCCAACAAGAACATAAGAAGTTATGCACCATGCATTTCTGCTTAAAGTTGAACCAGCATAAGATTCTGTGGTGATTATGCAGCCCATGATGCTTTGCATTGTGGGGGCATGTGTGATTTTGCATTTCATAAGACATTATCTCATTTTTGGTTATTCCTAAGTGATTTTCTCCTCATATTCTGAGTGAAAGCACCAGGTAGTGGCCATAATGATTCTACATTCTATCCAGTTCTGTAATCTAAAGGAATACTTAAATCCTGAAGGATGTTTTGTGATTGTATAGGGGTTGTTACATGATACACAGGTAACCCTCTCAAACGTGTATTTTCTGCCAGGTTCTGATAACAGCATGGTTCAAACATTCCTTAAATTATTAAAACTATTTTTTTGCTCAGAAATGTTACTTAATTAGAAATGAAGTACTTTACGTTTCACAGTAGTAAAGTAAAAGAACCTAAAGATGATGTCTACTGGCATTTTGTTTTCTTTCATTTGGCTAATCTTAGCGTTGGTAATGGTGTTTGCCCCTTTAAAGGGGGCAGACCAAGTTGTCCTGGTGGACCTCTCCCCCAGGCAAAAAATGGTATGGATCAGAGAGTTAGAAGGAAGGGGTGGAGCCCAAGGGACAATAGACAGGTACAGGAAAGGGAGGAGCACAAGGAGGAACAGGATAGCCATAGGAGGTAGGGGAAAATGGCAGGGGAAAAAAGCCAGGGTACATAACAGGCTGTACAGAGGTATTCTGTCCAGAGGAGGGCAACTAAAATGGTGCAGGGTCTGCACTGGAAGACATATGAAGAGAGAGACTTAAGGAGCTTAATATGTATAGCCTCGAGGAAAGGAGGGAGAGGGGGGACATGATAGAAACTTTCAAGTACCTCAAGGGAATCAACAAAGTCCAAGAGGGGTAGCATCTTTCAAAAAAAGAGGTGTGCAAGAACAAGGGGCACAATTTGACGATAGAGGAGAAGCGACTCAGAGGTAATTAGAGAGTATTTTTTCACAGAGGGTTGTGGATGCATGGGCAGCCTTCCGGAGGAAGGTTGTGGAGTCAAAAACAGTGGTGGAATTCAAGCATGCATGGGACAGTCATAAGGCAATTCTAGGGGTTGGGGGCAGGAAGAAGTAGGCTGCTGGTTAACTAGGATCTGCAGCTTATCCACTAGGTAAGAAAATGGGCAGACTGGGTGGGCCAAGCGGTCCTTATCTGCCGTCAAATTCTATGTTTCTATGTTTCTGCCTCTTTCTGCTGGATAATTTTGTTGACTTGATCAACAGAACCAACACATCAGAATTGGCTGTCAAGATTGGTGGAAGGTGAACCAGCCTGAGGTAACAAGTTGAAGGAATTCCTACAAGGTAAAAAAAAAAGACAACATGTATAGAAGTAGTCTTATAGGTGGCTAAGATGGCTAAAGAATGTGTGAGACTGCTGAAAAAAGGCAGTAATTGAGTGATTCAGGTGGTGCAGTGGATGTAATTTTTAGTGCATGGCTAGAAGATTTCATTTTGTTGTCCTATGTGGGGAGATTTTTGTAAAAAAAATATTATGGTGTGGGAAATTTGAGATAGCCCCAGTACTGAGTTTTGTTTGAAATGCTACAGCTTGTTTGCTAGGTAATTTCAGCAGAACCTGGTGCCTAGGGGGCTGAGCAGCTGTAGTGTCTTAAATTTTAAAAAGAATGTCCAGGATGGTTTAGAGCTTTGATATCCTTTGAGGCAGGGAAGCGTTTGGCGCGAGGAGTGGATCCTGAGTTTTCGGGTGGCCTTGCAGGAGGTTGGCGTGAACAACGTGCATAGAAAGCGAGGAGGTTTTTTTTTTTTTTTAAAAAGAGGGGAGCCTTTCAGTGAAAAACATGAGACAGGCCCCAGAAGCAAGAGGGAAACTGCCAGCAGCTAGGCTTGCTTTGAAGTAAATGAGTGGTGGCATCTGATGTCACACCACATGGTGGGGGCGCAAAATGAGTTTCCAACATGGGAGAGCTTGTGGTGCAGATCAAGGGAGAAAGTGCTGTTCCTTGCTCAGCTGCACTCTAAAGGAAGGACAAAAAAACACTAGCAATGGGTTCACTAAAGGGAGTTTTATATTCCAGGCTAAAAGGAGACTGATTTTTGTTCCATAGAGCAGGACAGAGCTAGTTGTTGTTTCATAGCGCCTAGGGGGAACTATTGTTGATTTTTTTTCTGGCAACTGGCCAGTACTGCGGGCATTCAGGTAGTTAGGCGGTGGCATTCAACATGCACTCTGCATGGGGATTGTCTTTTTATGAATGGTACTGCATTTCAGGGGTTCAGAACAGCAGGGGAGCAGCAGGCTGACAAAGCATCGATTTAAAAAAAAATATGGAGTTATTTAGGTTTTTTTTTTTTTTTAAGGACCTTCAATGGCATAACAGGGAGATGGTATATCTTAATACATACAGTGGTTTAGGTTGGTCTTTTGCTCCCCATTTCCTGAGTTAGGCAAATTATATTGGACAGGGGGGGTCAGAAGCCTGAGAGGTGCCTGGGGTAGAATGGTGAATGAAAGGGGGAGGCAGGAAATGGGGGGGTTGGAGCTACAAGTTTTGCGTTATGGCAAAAGCGCTGAGCTGCAATTCATAGAGGACGGGATCAACAACAAAAAAAACTGGTATTCTGAAGAAGATGGGGGCTGCTGCATGTCACAAAAGCAGTTGCTCCCCCGCAGGCCAGGGACAGAAATTGCAGAGGGAGGTGGAGGGGACAGAAGGGCCAGGCCATGAGGGGTTACAGGACATGGGAGAATGAGGCCAAAAAAAAAAGTTTCTCGGGCACTACTTGGAAGCGTTAGTGGTGAGAGAGGCCATGTGTATCCAGACTGTGGCTCTAGATGACAACGACCAATCTTTTTCAGTTTCATTGTAGTATTTGTGTGTAGCATGACTGGAAAGAAGATGGCACCAAAGAAAAGCAAACCATCCAGAGCAGAGGCATACAAGGCGATAATGGAGCTGGCAGAGAAGGCCAACAGGATGTGGCAGCTAGTGGAAGGGGAGGACCAAGGGAAGTCAGGGGAAAAACGGGAGGCGGAGAAGGGGAGAAGGAAAATTGGGAAAAGGCCAATGGGGAAGAGCCAGAGTCTGGCAAGACCACAGCGGCAACCGCTGGTGGAGACCCCTCCAAGGGATGCTAGCCTCGTACCATCCCGCCCTTGTGATCCTGAACCAGTAATATTACCCACAGAGCTAGTAAGTTTACCCCTAACCGAACCCAGGATGGAGCCCCAGTCCACAGCTGCCCTCTCACCCCTGTCAATGGACAGGCCAGGGGAAGAAAAAGGATCGATGTAGCTCACCGACAACAGGCCTCAGGGAATGGACAGGCCAACAGGTAGTGTATCAGGCTCAGTGGGGGAGAGTATCAAGGAATATATTGGTCAAATTATTGCAACTCTGGGGGCAAGGGGGTTGGGGCAGATGGAGATGGCATTGGCAGAGATTAGGTCAGAAAAGAGGGGTGCAGAGGGAAAGAAGGAGGAAGCGGATAGTATGGGAAATGACACACAGGAAATTGGAACACCAGGTATGAGAATAGGTGAGCACGTACCACTGGCCACAAAGGAGAAGATTTGGAAGGGGGAATATGTGGACATATTTGCATTGGTAAGCAGGGAAGCAGCTGTCAAGTAGGAGGAGATGGAGAGTATAGGCAAGAGTGAGATGTCAGCTGCGGTAGTGCTACAAGGTAAGAAGGAGGAAGACAAATTTACAAAAGGGAAGACGTGGGATGGTTGGTTTGTAGGATTCGCCACGTATTTGGCCATAGTGCTGGAGAAGAAGCCAGAGATGGGGATTCCATTGATCACATACTCTTTGATCATACAGTGGGAAAAAGCAAAAGGGGGCATGGGGTGGATATAGTATGACAAATTTTTTTGTCAAAGGATGGCCACATATGGGGATGTAAGATGGGATACTAAACAGCTCGATTTGTGGATGGACTATGTGACCGACCAGTCCACCCCAGAGGGAGAGACAGGAAAAAGAGTGGGACTTCTTCAGAAATGCTGCTGGGGTTAAACAGAGCTTTCTGTTCATGGCCACAGTATCATTTCAGGCATGCATACTCAAAATGTGGGGGTTCTCATCCCGTGACACGATGCAGGAACCAGTGGTCCCAGGGGTTTCAACTGGGGGGCAGTCCGGGCGCCAGCCACCAGCCTTTTCATGAAGGACAAGTTTATAAGGGTCAGACCTGGAACAGAGGTATGAGAGGAAGAGGGTACGGGAGTAGGGGAACCCAATCCTACAGAATTAGGGAGAGGAAGAAAGAGGAAAATGGAAGGGGTGGCAGAGAGGGGAGGAGGGAGTAGGGTGGGCATAGAACAATTTCAGGCAGCCAGGACACCCATCAAGTGGGAAGCCTGGGAGGGGTGACTGGCAGAATACCCCGATAGGGACGCTGTGAAAACCTTAAGAAGAGGTTTTTGATCAGGTTTTTCTTTGCAGTGTAGGATGCCAAGACAAGCTAGGGAGGTGAATAATTTGGACTCAGGGGAAAAGAAGACATCTAGAGAAAAAAGATAGAAAAGGAGAAAGTAGCAGGGAGGACAGAAGGCCCTTACCCTTTCCCCTCTCTGATAGCTAATCTGAGGATATCCCCCCTGGGTCTGGTCCCTAAGAAACAAGAAGGGGAGTACAGGGTGATCCATCACCTATCATTCCCAGAGGGAGACTCAGTTAATGATTTTATAGGGGAAGAGCACAATCGGGTGACGTATGCCACATTGGAAGAGGCAGTGCAGAACATTCGGGCAACCCCAGATGTGTGGCTAGCAAAGACAGACATCGAGTCAGCTTTTTGCTTGCTTCCTGTTAGAAGGAAGGACGGGGACCAGTATTATTTTGATAAAGCAATGCCCATGGGTTGTTCCATAGCATGCACAACTTTTGAGACATTTAGCACCTGCCTGCAATGGATCTTTCAGGAGAAAACTGGGTATAAAATGGTCATACATTATCTGGACGATTTTTTGCTGATAGGTAGCGGACGAGTGGAGACAGAAGAGATGTTGGCTAGTTTTCAGCAATTGTGTGGGGAACTAGGTGTACCGTTGGCACCAGAAAAAATGGAGGGCCCTAGTAGGGTTCTGGAGTTTTTAGGGATTGAAGTAGATGCTCTGAATGAGGAATTTGGGCTGCCAGACAAAAAAGTGGAAAAGCTAAGGGAGCTGATTCGAAACCACAAAAGCAGGAGGCACGTGCAGTTAAGGCAAGTGCAGCAAGTCCTGGGGCATTAGAACTTTGCATGCAAGGCAATAGGGCCATGAAGGACATTCACAAGATGACTAGCAAAAGCAACAGCTAGGGTGACGAGGCCACACCATTGGGTGGATATAACACAGGGGATAGAAGAGGACTTCAAGGTATGGGAGGAATTTTTGAGAAGTTACAATGGCATATCCTTTTGGCAGGAGGAATGGGTTTTTAATACTGATTTAGACCTGTACATGGCGCGGCAGGGGTGAAGGGTATGGGGGGATACTTGAGGGGAAAGTGGTTCGCGGAGCCTTGGCCAGATGATTGGGTAAGGAAAGGCAGGGTGAAGGACATCACGCTATTGGAAATAATGCCAATTTGGGCCTGCACCCTGGTTTGGGGGAGGAATTGCGAAACCGGAAGGTTACACTCTGGTGTGATAATAAGGCAGTAGTGGAGGTTCTGAATAACAAAGGGGGAAGGTCAGTGCCAGTAATGTGGGTGTTGAGGCAGCTAGTGCTAAGAGGGTTGCAGTTGAATATGTCATTTAGGGCTAAGCACATACACGGGGAAAGGAATATACTAGCTGACAGCCTTTCCCATCTGGAGCTGGACCATTTTCGGGTACTAGTGCCAAAGGTGGAGGAATGAAAAATGCCCATTCCAACAAACATCTGGGACATTGGCAAGAGGGAGCAAAGGTGCTGTTTCACAGCTCATGGGCACCATGGACCTTGAGGGCCTATGAAGGGGAATGGTGGGCATTGCAGGCTTTCAGGGCAGCACACCACATGGAGGTAAGTGGGCCAGTTATGGTAGAGCAGCTGGGAAAGTTTACAGTTGAACAATGGCAGAGGGGATTGGCATACAACACGATGGGGGGTATACCTATCAGAGATCAGTGTGGTATGCAGCCTGAAGAGGTGGCAGGATCCCAAGAAATCAATGTTGATATGTAGGATGATGCAAGAGTGGAGCAGGTTGAGAAAGAAGGACAAGGACGGCCCGCGACTGATAGTGGAGCACTGGCTAGCCAGGCTGCGGGACATATTGCCAAGGGTGTGCAAATCCAAGGATGAAGCACAGCTATTTTTTACAATTTATGTGGTAATGTTCAGGGGGGCTTTGAGAGGGAGTGAGGCAGTAGGTCACGGCCAAAAAGACGATGATGGGGGGCCTGGATCGGGGGTGTAGTCTGGGGGCAGAAAACAATACAACTGGTCATCAGGAGGTCCAAAACAGACTAGGTGGGAAAAGGTTGTGTCATAAACTTGAAACCCCATGCGGAAGGGTCATTGCGTCAAGTTAGGGTTCTGTGAGCTTACGCCGTGGAGAGATATAATAAAGAAGGGTGATTATTTGTACACGGGGATGGGAGAAAAGTGACCAGTTACCAGGTAATAGCTGTACTTAAAAAAGGCATGGGGTTTCCGGGGGAGGACCCAGCAAGTTATTCCTCCCATTCTTTTCAGATAGGCGCCGCATCAAAATGGGTAGCCGAAGTGGATTCAGTGGACAAGATTTTGGAGATGAGACAATGGCGGTCTGCCAACTACAAAAGATACATCCGTGCATTTAAAGATTAACATGCCATCTTGTTTTCTTTTTCAGGAACGGAGCTGAGAAAGGGAAAAGTGGGGGGCTCTGGGGAGGGGCATGGGGGGCTCAAAAAAAAAAGGGGGAGTCATGAAGTAAGGTATTAAACAGAGTTTTTTGTCTGATTCATAGGTAGAGGGAGGATCCTGGAGGTGTGGATCTGCAGGCATTCCTACATTTATTGGGCAGAAAGGAGAGCAGAAAAGAAGGCCGGGGGTGAGGAACTCTACCAGGATGTCAGATACTGTAGATTGACATGGCATGGCATCCGAGGAATGAAGTGGGTACAGTTACTCCCGACGTTGCTGGAGATGAAGCAACGGAGACCTACACCAGGTATGATCATTGTCCACCTGGGAGGGAATGACATAGGAGAAAAACCATGGGTGGATACCTATATAAGGGTGAGAAGTGATTTTGAAAAAAGTGAAACAATGGTGGCCGGATGTGTGTGTTTAGTGTGGTCTGACATGATACCACGGAGAGTATGGAGGCATGCACACAGACATGTAGCGATAGAGAGAGCCAGGAGAAAGATGAATAGGAGAGTGGGGACACTAGTGAGAAGCCTGGAGGGGGCACGTAATACTGAGGGGAATCGATGAATGGGCGGATGAATTTTATAGATCGAACGGAGTGCACTTATCAGACCTAGCTATAGATATGTTTAACACAGAGATGATGGGTTTCATTGAGGCATGGAGAAGACAACAAGGCAAGAAAAGGGGGTGGGTGGGAGGAGATATAAAAAAAAAAAGAAAGGAATAAGTATGGTGGCGAGGCCAGTCATCCAACACATGCTGGAGACCGGCTATGGGGAAAATGAGGTGGGGGGAGAAGAAGAAAAAGGAAGAGAAGGGGAAGCAACAGAAAAAGAAAGCAGTCTCGGTTCTCACCGTTACCTATAAGAAAGAGAAGAAGAAAGCTCCCAGGTTTTCACCTGGGGAGGTGAGAAGAAGCAGAGGAAGATCTTGAGCTGATACTGATTATGTAATGCAATACAATTGAAGAAGTGTAATATGACAATAGAAAGATGATGATAATGATAATGGAAACAAAAGAAATGTGGTTATTGTAATAAACTGATTGCCAATCTGAGTGCAACAACACACAGGTGGTCTGTCTTTTGTGGGGAATGGGGAGTCCAGGACAATGATGTTTGCCCCTTTAAAGGGGTAGACCAAGTTGTCCTGGTGGACCTCTCCCACAGGCAGAAATAGTATGGCTCAGAGAGTTAGAAGTGGGGTGGTGGAGCCCCAGGGGCAATAGGCAGGTACAGCAAAGGGAGGAGCACAAGGAGGAACAGGATAGCCATAGGAGGTAGGGGAAAATGGGAGGGGAAAAAAGCCAGGGTACATAACAGGCTACACAGAGGTATTCTGCCTCTTTCTGCTGGATAATTTTGTTGCCACCAACCCACCCATTTAAATAATGTAATAGAAAGGAATAGTAGTCACATGGATAAAAAGGGGCGAAGTGGGGGGCTGCTTCACAGGTGGATAGCAGCAGGTGTCCAGTCGGATGGGAGAGGTCTGCAAAGGTGGCAAGGGGGGAAAATGAGGGGGGGAAATGGGGTGGGTGGAAAAGAAGAAAAAGGAGGAGAAGGAAGAAGCAACAGAAGGAGAAGACAGCGGTCTCGGTTCTCACCATTACCTATAAGAAATAGAAGAAGAAAGCTCCCAGGTTTTCACCTGGGGAGGCGAGAAGAAGCAGAGGAAGATCTTGAACTGATATTGATTATGTAATGCAATACAACTGAAGAAGTGTAATATGACAATAGAAAGATGATGATAATGATAATGGAAACAAAAGAAATGTGGTTATTGTAATTAATTGATTGCCGATCTGAGCGCAACAACACACAGGTGGTCTGTCTTTTGTGGGGAATGGGGAATCCGGGAAAATTACATTTTTGTTGAACGGAAATTAGATCAGGCACTTGACTGCACATGAATAGGCATCTAATATAGGCAAGTGACATGTTTTGTCTAATAAGGTTTCAGGTCTTTTCTGTGCCATTTTATGAAATGTAGTGCTATCTATACAGTCGTTAGCAGTAAACGTAAAGCAACATACACTGTTACAGTATATACTATATTTAGGCATCCTAATTCTTTTACAGCAGTATTAAGCATAAGCACTGGTCGATGTCAAATGTTTCCTTTTTTGTAGTTGCTGTGTAGTTTTTGGGGATACAGTAGATAATGCAGCAGTTAAAATTAATAAATTAATAATCTAAGTTATAATAGTGAAATTGTCATGACTGGAAAATGAAGATGTTTACACATAACATTGTTATCTTAGATTGTGATCTTGAATTTTCAAAACAGTAGTTTATTACTCCAGCATATGCACATAACCTGTGTCATTTATCAAATGCAGACAAAATGTAATTTTGCAGAAGCACCACAAAAACAGATTTTTGAGGGTGATGTGAAAATGAGACCTGCTATATTCATTCAATGGAGTACAGAATATGACTGTTGAAAATATGGGTTCAAACAGTAACAAAACTGTAACATTGGGAGTAAACATTGAAAAATGTCAATTGCAGGGAGTAGCCCGGTATTATGTGGGGGAAGAGCTCCTCCCCAACAGCCTATTTAAAGGAAGCAGCTGACTCCCCGCTCTGCTTAGAGTGAGTCGCACTCGCTGTTGTGTCGTCGCTGGTCCATGGCTGCCCTTCCTTACCTACCTGTCCTGCCATTTGTTTCTCGTTCCCCGCCCCCATTCGTTTGCTTCCCTTATTTGTTTGTTTTGGGATCTAGCTCTGTTATGCCTGCTGCCTGTTCTCCCTTCCCCTTTCTCCTGTGTTTCCTCGTCTCCCCCGTTTGGTTTGTTTCCTTTTGTTTGTTCTTTTGGGGTCTGGCTCTGTTCCGACTGCTGTTGTTTGTTCTGCCTGCTTCCCTTTCTCATGTTTTCAGCCCTGGTGTCATTGCCTTCCCTTTCGGGCAGCCCAGCTCCATGCGTAGTTCGTCGCCGCTTCGTTCTCGCCTCCGGTTAACATGGGGGTTCTTTATCTCACCGCCACATCGACTACCTGCTCCTGTGCATTACAACCTATGCATCCGTTCGGCTGCTTCTTGCTCGCTGGCCGCCTGTTTGGATTTTACGCTCAGCCGAGAAGTGCATTGTTTGGTATTGCTGCACCTGCCTGCTGTTCTATGTTGCTCGGCTCTCTTTGCTCTCTCTTCCACCTGTGCAGCCTGAGCGCTCCTGCAGGGTGCTCTTCCATGTTCACTCCTACTCCTTCAACTTCGCCTCTGCAATCATGCTGACATCTACGCTACCACCCAGCTTCTCAGGAACTCGTACCTCTATCAGACCTGTACTAGCCGACAGATATGACAACTCTGGAGCCCTGTTTAGCTCGTATCTGGATGCCTTTCTTCCTCGCAGTTGCTGTTCCAGACCTGTAAAGTTTATCTCTGCAGCCGTTTTACGGCGTTTTGTTTGAGCAGCGCTAGCCTAGCTGCCCATCCTCTCTCTGTCATTCCCATTAATTTCTGTAGCTCACAATGTGCAGTTTGCCATAGACAGACAGACTACCTAATTCAGCTACCATTGCCACTCAACATTCCTCTGGCTTCTGCATGGCAGCAGGATTATTTCTAGCATTCTAGCCAAGGCAAGCCATATCTATATTCTCCCTGGGACTGCTCTTCAGGCTATGTCTTCTTGTTTGTATACCACTTCCTGTATGCACTCTGAAGCTGAACCTTATCCAATTCCTGTCAAGCTCCTGCCAGGACAACGCTTGCCTGCTTCTCTGCCACTACCTTCCAGCAGATGTGGGCCGCTCCTACCAGAGTCTAGAATTTCACGGCGCTGCTAGCCTATCCATCCCTCTATGCTCCTTTTCTGAACTGCTTGGAGCTCTGATTTGACCTCAATTTACCTGTGCTCTGTGAGCTTCCTGATTAGTCCTTTGTCTGACTCCTTGGATGCATGGATCGTTTCCTCGCTGAGCGCCATTGATAGCCCATTCTTGTCTCTCCTTCTATGGGTCCACTTCTGTGCTTACACTAGGCCATTGCTCCTCCTTCTTTTTATTTATTTATCAAGTCCAGGATTACAAATACCTTTGAGCCTTGGCTCTTTTACAAAGGTTCCATGTCAGACAAAGGTTCCATGTCTTGCCTTCTGGTCCTTCCTATGAATTGCAGGCTGCTCTGACTTCCTGCTAGAGGATTGGGGGGTATGATTCATCCCCTTCATGGCTACTCCTGTGCCCTATGGCTCCTCGGCCATACTACACTGCTTGACCAACTCAGCCTTTCATTTGGACTTGCCTCCATATCCCTGGATATTTCCTATCGAGATGCTCGTTGATTACGGCCTACCTTTGTTGCATTGGATGCTCCTTCCCATGTTAATTCTAATTTTCCGGAGTTCATACTGCTGCCTCAGCCAGTATTCCCTGCTGAACTTTTCTTATTGGCTCCCTGATTGAACCAATACCTCATGCATCGCATAACTTCAGTTACTGGATGCTTGCTGCCTCTATCAGACCTGTGCCCCTCGGAAGTTCTTCATTCATATATACTACTACACCGTACTCACCTGCTTCTATGTCCTGCCTTCGCCCATAGGGCCGGGAGGTTTATCTACTTCTACTCTTGCCTGCTCGCCCAGCTCGAGCCTGGAGATTCACAGATTTACGACCTGCCTTCGCCCTTCGGGCTGGGAGGTTTACCTACTTCAACTTTTGCCTGCTCACTCTGCTCGGGCCTGGAGATTCTCAGCTTTGCAACCTGCCTTCGCCCTTCGGGCTGGGAGGTTTCTTGCTTCTGCTCTTCTGCCGCGCCCTGCTCAAGACCTGGAGACCCTCACTTTCTATTATGTGCCTACTTGCTGCCGTGTCGGCCGACCAGAAGCTCCTTTCATGGATTTCATCTGTCGTTTGTTCTTCATCATATGTTCGTGGATATTTTGCCCTGCTGCCTCAGCCGTTGAACTGCTGCTGCTTCCTTTCCCGGACTTGGTTGGCGTCTCCTGCAGACTTTCATTATCATGCTTGTGCTCTACCGAATTTGGGCCTGTGACAACGGTACTTCATTGGATTCTGTCTCTTCAGTTTTCTACATCTGGGACTCTTCGGGTCTTGTCTGGTTTTCCTACCTCAACCTTTGCATACCTTCAGTTTTGGATGTTATTCTCTCATCTAGTTGACATATCTCTGCCTCAATCTCTTTCATGCGATCCCTGCCTTCCTTGATCTGGATACATCGGTCCTCAGCATCATTACATTATCTAAGTCTGCCTTACAGCTGCACTACTACTGTGCTCAAGGATGATTCAAGATGCATCTCCTGGAGGCTGTATGCCACGCTTGTTCCATTGGCTGACTTTTGTAGGTATAGTTGCTTTCATGTTACCTGGAGCTGCTTGCCTCTCTACGTACCTCTCCAGATGAAGGATTGCTATGCATCCCGTCGAGGGACTATCTACCACACTCGAATTCTGCCAGCAGACATTCCTGGGTATGGTTCCACTGTACATCCTGGAATCAGCCACCTCTCTCATACCTCACCAGCTATCGGTTTAGCTGCGCTTTCTTCAGGGGCTGATTGCCACATCCTGTTCCTTCTCATCTGCCTTCGTGGGTACCATCCCTGCTCCTACTACCTCTCACTTCGGACTAGCAGTCCAACTGCTTTGCTTACTTTTTGGGCTCACCATATTCTACTACTCGTATGTTTCATACCTCGCACCAGTGTCTCCGATTATCCTCTACAGCTTGCCATTATTCCAGCTCAGCTCTACAGCTGTTGCCTTCATATCAATTCCTAGGACTATACTTCACTTATCAGAACTGGATTCATCAGTTGGTAGCCTGGCTACAAGGCTTCTCTCACTACACATACGATACAAGCCCTCTATTAGAAATCAGGAAGTCATACTATTTCTATTCATCCTGCCTCTTTTACATCAAGTTTGGAAGCATCTATCTGTGTCTAGTCTCCTGTACTGAATTCGTCAGTCATCAACTTCATCTCCACCATCATACATTTCCTGGATTATGCCTTCTTTCAACTGAAGTCCGGAAAAAGGTTCTTCATATATCCACTCTCCATCATTCCGAATTGTACATGGATTCTCAGACTCGGACTTTGTTAGGAGGAAATTACTTCACTGGACATTTACAATTCAGTTCTTTCTTAAGCTCCATTTATCTGGATTAAATTCTACAAATCAAAATTCAGATTTAGTTGATTAATTTAGTTTAATTAGGATCTCTCTCCTTTAGTATGCCCAGAAGGATGGGCAGATCAGTAGCCATGGGTCCTCAGAGGTTTCCCCCCATGGGTGTTTTTCCTCTCCTGAGTACTACTGGTCACACTCTCCGGAGTTGGAGAAGGTGATCGTCTATTCCTATCATTATTAGGTGTTGTCATGCATGACTTCTTCAGCATTCAGTTAAAGAACAATCGTTGAAATATATGTTCTTTTTGGGGCTTTCATAAGTCTAAACCAAGCTTCCTTCCTACAGGTGGGATACAGAGAAAGGCCAAAACCATCAAATATTATCAAACAACTCAATTCAAGCATCCAAGTACCTAAGCACAAACATTCTATACTACTACCTAATAAACATTGTTGTCTTAATGCTGGCCTCTGTATCCAACAACCTTCTACAATATATATGCTACATAAGCACTGAGCTATAAACCACACATAATTGCAGGGAGTAGCCCAGTATTATGTGGGGAAGAGCTCCTCCCCACAGCCTATTTAAAGGAAGCATCTGACTCCCTGCTCTGCTTAGAGCGAGTCAAACTCACCCTCCATCCTCCCTGACACCTCCTCCTTCTGAGGCACTCATCCCTCCGGGGGGCTTTCATAATTCTAAACCAAGCTTCCTTCCTACAGGTGGGATACAGAGAAAGGCCAAAACCATCAAATATTATCAAACAATTCAATTCAAGCATCCAAGTACCTAAGCACAAACATTCTATACTACTACCTAATAAACATTGTTCTCTTAATGCTAGCCTCTGTATCCAACAACCTTCTACAATATATATGTTGCATAAGCACTGAGCTATGAACCACACATAATGTCTGTATATAACTTTGTAGTTTTTTGAGATTTTGATCCCAGCTGTTTAATATGGTTTTATTATTTAAACTTATTGTTTTAAAATAAAACACACATACAGCAAAAACATAGATCATATGAACCAGAACATTGTACACTGAGGGTGCCACTCCTCTTGATAATACACATTTATTGCTCTATATTATAAAGATACATCCTTGAGGGGTATAGCATATAGTGACCCAAAGTTAATTAAAAAACTTACCGTGTGGAAAAGTTGATGAGCTGCATGACTAGAATTCAGAAGTTCAAAGAGTGTCCATCAGCATCTCCGAGTTCTTCATGGAAGTAAAAGTAAACTGCCATGCTTTACTATATTTGAAGTAAAAGTAAATCACCATGCTTTACCATATTTCATGCACAAGATGGTGTAAACCCCAGTTAGATTACAGTTCCACTGACATAACCTACCTTGTCTCTTAAACCTGACTGCTACATCATTAACAGTGGAACACAGCATGCATGTTCCCATTTTTCAACTTTCAATATCAATCTAATATTTGAACATTTTGAAACGCAACAAGTGACACTATTTAGTGTGTAACAACAGGAATAGAACTAGTCCCGTTCCTTATGAAAACCATTAACTGTTACATTACAAAAGGTAGTAGCACCAGAGTTCCCCTTCTATTAGAACAAGTCTTTTAGAAAACATTACCAACAGAGCTTTGACCAACAAGGGATCGCCAGCCTACTGTCCTCAGTACCTGAGTTCAGAACAAAACTTAGAGACTGAGCAATCAAGTTTCCTCTTTCTCTCCATCTGAAGCCAAGCACCGCCCTCATCCCTCTTTGGCCTTGTGGGTGCCTGCATCTGTGCCCACTTCAGGGCATCTGCTGGGTCACAAACAAAATGGTTTACCTTCTACCAATGCAAAATCATCAAACAAGCTGGAAATACCATGCTGTGCAGCACTTCAGACTCCCACAGTATCGCACAGCTCCCATTGAAGCACTTTTACTTATGTTATATGTTGTATAGTCTTTTTATAACACCAGCTTACAAACATGTTGAGTATCATTGATGAAATCCTGGCAAAAACTCATTTTGTGGCATGTGAATGAAATAAAAAACATTTTGGGCAGTACTTGATAAATGTCATGTGTGATGATCATGCAGTAAGGTAACAAAAGGAATGTGTTGAACATTTGCGATCAAAAATGTGCAAAAATAACAAAGTTATTAGTAAATGTTGGAAAAATGTAACTTTTTTAACGTATTTATTATTTTTTGACATTTTAACCCCAAATTTTCAACATAGACTTTAACTAACCCCACCATATGATCATCATAGGTGTCATTATTTTTTCTGTGGCTTGCCCTGAGCTCAACCCCAACTCTCCCAGGCCCCCACCTTGCCCCTGGGACTTACCTGTGCTCTGCAATCCCCCTGGTTTACCCGCCAGCGTGGGGCCATCTTGCCAGCATGATCATTCGTGACATTGGTACAAGGATACCAACAGGGGTCACCTACCAGATTTGCCTCCCTGGCTTCCCCCAAGGGCGGGGCGCTGAGTCTGGCTGGGAATGATGGACCTGGAACTAGGTCTACCAGCAAAAGCACAGCAAGCAATCAGGGCCAAAGATATGGGGCATCATTGAAGTGGCAGCAATATTTGCTGGATCCCTGAGGGCGGGACATGCAATGACATCCAGCATCCACCCTTCCCCCTATGTAACAGCGCCAGCCACAATGGGATACCCGGCCTCTGCCAGAGGTCCTTGAAAGTGCCAGACACTCTTCCCCCCTCCCCCTGAAGAAGGAGAGCAATCTCCGGGATACTCGATCCTTCTCTCCCTAGTCATCCCTCCAACTCTCGGGCCCATTCTTGAAGCTGGGTCATTGGCATCAGAAGTGGAAATCCAACTGCTGCCTTGGTGGGCCAGCCTATAGGTGGAATTGTTTAAATATTGCTAAAAGGTGATTTTGCAAAGTGGCTGTAAAAACATGTTTCGGAAGGGATTTGAAAACTTTCACTGACAGCCAAGACAATTAGCAGCTCCAGGAATGACTGAGCTCCAGAATAAGCATAACCAATCTCAAAAAAATGTGAGCTCACAGCTACACCATGAACACTGGAGCAAATAATTAATAAAGTGTTTTAAATGCATTTTTCTAAGTGGTGTTGGAGTGTTTGTGATGTGGCTGTGAGCTCAGATTTTTGGGGAACTGATTTGAAAAATTACACCAGACTTGTTCATGTGGTGGGGTAAAAACAGGCCATCTGGGTCACAAATGTTAAAAAATGACAAAGTTATGAGTAGAAATTCAAAATGCACTAAAAAGCCATTAACCAGACATACCTTGTTTTCAGTAACTTCACAGCTGGCATTGGTAGGAGCAGGAGGTACAGCAGTTAAGAAAGGATTAAGTTACTAGACCATTGAGAAGTGAGTGAGTGAGTGTTGGGGGGTTGTGGGGTGATGGGTGCTGAGTTGGGGTTGGGGTAGATGGTTAGGGGTGGTCTAGGCATCGTTAGACAGTTTTCTTTGCTTCAGGAGTAACAAAATGGCAAAGAGAATGATGAGTGACAGTTTCCTTTATTTCAGTGACTGACATTATGGGTTGTGCACCCCATTGTTGGTGTGTTGTTTGTTGGAATTGAGGATAGACGATCCAGAGTCACATCCTTTTTGGGGGAGTTAGCTGGCAGCAGAGGGGGCATTCAAGTGTTGGAGCATGTCTGGGGGGTGATAACTAGGTCAGGCCACAGGGCTACTGGTGTTGAGGCTGAGCACCCACCACTAGTCATATTTCAAAGCTGGGTTGGACAGGAACGGGGATATACTGTAGATGGCAGGGTTGAGCACCCACTTCTCAAGCTGTGGATCTGGTGGGAGGGGGGTTACTGATGTCAAATAGACCACCCACAGCTGGTGCTATTGAAAAGTAGGATCAGGCAGGTGGAGAATAGGCTGACCAATGACACACATGAAAGGATGCAACTGCACTGTGATAGGTGAAACTGCACCCTTTAATATCCGAGAAGTTTCCACCCATCAGCTAGCAAAGTAGCATCATCATGAGCCTTGTCACTACAGGATGTTCATTTGCATACCTCCTGCAGGCTCAGCTCCATTGCTGCTTCAGTACACACCTCCCTGGCCCCTACACTGCCAGAGCAGCACCAAGATGATTGCTTCATGCATGTACACAGGCAAACATTAAAATCAGAGACCAGTAAGTCAGCAATGGGAGGAAAATTCCACTGAAGATTGCTAATCTTACCTCTGGTGTTTAAATAGTGTTGGAGTCTGTATTCCTCACCACGTTTTTATTAATTACCTTGAATACAGTGGCAATATGTTCTGACAAAGATAGTTAGGTGTCCAAATGAGCCCTAAGATATTTGAATGAAGTAGAGCCCCCCCCCCCCCAACACAGGATGACCTTCTATGTCTAGAAACTGAAATCTAGAGTTTCATGTATTGAATTTTGACCTGGATCCAGACAGCATGATTTTTTTTCTATTGAGAAGTAACATGTTGTGTACTAACTATTTCTGTACAAAATATAAATCCCGTTTAAATTGATGGGTATGTCTGAAAGTGAGTTAGAGTTGAAATATATAATTAAATAAGCTACATATGGCTCAGTAGCAGGGAGGGCTGAGGCACTGGGCTGGTGACCCAGGTTTGGATATAGACACGGGTCACTTGGGGCCAGGTGGGGGGAGGGAGGATCCCAAGGACAGCTCTCCTCCTTCAAGGGGGGGGTATGTGCATCCTGCAAGGTGGCTGCCACCTGAATATTCTAGGTGGCAGTGCAGCAGGATTTCAAGGAAGGTGTCCCACATGCTTCATGCTGGGGGTGTCTCCATGGAGGCAGAGCTTGCAGAATCATCACTGCACATACCTTGGGCCAGGGAGAAAACAGAGGAAAACCCCCCAACCAAGGCAGGATGAAGGCCTGGTCCCCTGCAGGTCACACACCAGTGACTGGGCTCCTGGTCCTCTGGCTGAGGATGGCTGGCACCAACAAATCAGTAGGTCCCAGAGAAGCTGGGTGATGGGGGATTGGGGGAATGCTCCAGAATGGGGCCAGTCAGCAGAAATGAAGATAAAATACTAATTGGAAAAAAAAATAATACACATACAGCAGGGTGCTGCTATGTTAGCATGAAGTGAGCACATTACTGGTAAATAGGGAAAATACAGTAATAAATATCTATTGATGGAACTTTAACTCCTTAGCATCTGGAACTTTTTTGTGAAGTCCGAGCTTTCTATTCCTTAACCTTAATACAAAATGCCCACCCAGGTGAAACTAAGCCATGGGACTCCATGATTAACAAGGAGAGGCCCAGCAATAGCATTCCCAATCTAGTCTACTGATTGTCCCAGTTAATACCTATTATTATTATTGATCCCCTCTTTCACTCTTTTTGACATTTTACCTTAGATTGTCCCCCTTGTACCCACCACTACTCATTCTACCCTGCACTGTCACTTCCCTGTCTTAATGCTAAGCACATTTCACATTGGTCCACCCTTATATCAAAATCTCTCCTACCTTACTTCCCTACTATCCTCTCTCCACCTTCCTCAATCTCTGTGCAGTAATGTTTCCCATTCCCTCTCCATTTATTCTACTGTTGGTTAAGGTGCCTTCTTATATTGCTTTCCTAAACTTTGGTTCACCATTCCCGTTAGTTTGCTCCACCTCTTCTGTTTTCTCTCTGAAGTCTCTTTGTGAATATTCTACTCCCAACTGCAACTGTCCATGACCCTCTACCTCTCAACTTCTCCCCCATCCCCATATTGCCCTGGCCATTTTGCTCCACTTCTGCCCCATTTTACCTATATGATTAATTTCCCGCTGCCTATCAAAACTCAGTTTTTGTCTACCACACTCACCAGTTATACTGATTTGCCTTACAATGTTATGATTATTCTCCTTGATACTGTATTACTGTAAATTACTTCTGTGTTTGTAATTTTTTTTAATATTTATGTTTTCTCCTCTTGAGCTACAGTATCTCCCTTACCCCCCCACCCCAGGATACATCTGAAATGAGCTGTTAGCAGCTGAGTATGTCTTTCCTTGTAAAACTTTTGAAATAAATGAAAGTAAGTGTTGAATCATTTATTACCAGTATCAGATATACTGTACTCATAGCTAATAATCTGCCCAGCAGTTTGTCATTGTTAACCAGATCAAAGATATTGGTCAGGTCCCCAAACACTGTACCAGTGAGATGTCCATTGTCCATCAACCTTGTCATCTGCTCGGTGAACCTGATCAACACAGTGCCACTACCAAGCACTTGCTCAAAACATGCAGTTCTTTTGCAAGTCAATTATACTTGATTAAACAGTCAGTTACCTGGTTACATAGAAACATAGAATGTGACGGCATATAAGGACTGCTTGGCCCACCTAGTCTGCCCATTTTCCTACCTAACAGATAAGCTGTAGATCCTAGTTAACCAACAGCTTACTTCCTCCTACCCCACACTAGGACTGCCTTATGTCTGTCCCATGCATTCTTGAATTCCCCCACTTTTCTTGACCCCACAACCTCCTCAGGGGCTGTTCCATGCATCCACAACTCTCTGTGAATAAATACTTCCTCACATTACCTCTGAGCCATCCCTCCTCTATCTTCAAATTGTGCCCCTTGTTCTTGCACATCTCTTTTCTGAAAGATGCTACCCTCCTGGACTTTGTTGATTCCTTGAGGTGCTTGAAAGTTTCTATCCGTCCCTCTCTCTTCTTTCCTCAAGGGTATACATATTAAGCTCCTTTAGTCTTTCTTCATGTCTTCTGATGCAGACCCTGCACCATTTGGTTGCCCTCCTCTGGACAGCCTCCTCTGTCTATGTCTTGCAGAGATGGGGTCTCAGAACTGCACACAGTACTCAGATGGGGTCTCACCAACTGTCTGTACAGAGGGATAATAACTTCCTGTTTTCTACTGGTGATGCCTCACCCTATGCATCCCAGTATCCCCCCAGCCTTCCTTACTGCCTTCTCACATTGCTTGCCCACCTTTAGGTCATCTGATATAATTACCCCAGGTCCCTTTCCATTTTAAGTTTTGTCAGTATCTCACCCCCCATTGTATACTTTTCCCCTGGGTTTTTGTTTCCCAGGTGCATTACCTTGCACTTCTTTGCATTGAATCTGAGCTGCCATACATATGACCATTCCTCCAACCTTGCCAAGTCCCTTCTCATCCTTTCCATTCCATCTTGTGTATCAACCCTGTTGCAGATCTTTGTGTCATCTGCAAAGAGGCATACTTTTCCTTCCAGTTCCTCGACAATGTCACTTATAAAGACATTTAAAAGGACCAGTCCTAGTACTGAACCCTGCGGTACCCCATTAGTAACCTTCCTTTCTTCACTGTGGACTCACTCCATTTACTACTACCCTTTGCATCCTGTCATCTAGCCAATTTTTTATCCAGGCTACTATCTTGGGACCCACTCCAAGGCTAGCTAACTTGTGTATTAACCTTTTGTGTGGGACTGTATCAAATGCCTTGCTAAAATCTAGGTAGGCCATGTCCACAGCCCCTCCCTGGTCTTCTACTTTGGTCACCCAGTCAAAAAAATCTATTAGATTCATCTGACACCACCTTCCCATTGTGAATCCATGCTGCCTTGGGTCCTGTACCCCACTGGCCTCTAGGTAATCAGCAATTCTTTCCCTCAGAAGTGATTCCATCTTCTTCCTACCACTGAGGTCAAACTAACTGGTCTGTAGTTTCCTGCCTCTGTCTGCTCCCACTTTTATGAGAGATCACATCCACCCTCCTCCAGTCCAGGTACCACCGCATCTTCCACGATTTGTTAAAGGAAATGGTGGCGGTGTCACTAGTTCTACCCTTAGTTCCTTTAGAATTCTTGGGTGAATCCCATCATGCCCATTGCTTTGCCCATCTTCAATTTTATTAGTTATTTCAGAACCCTTTCTTCTATAAATGGACTGGTATAGACCCCCGTCTTCAGAGTGTTTCTCTTGTTTGGTTTAGGTACCTCCCCCTTCTCTTCCTTTGTGAATACTGAGCAGAAATATTTGTTCAGTATCCCTGCTTTTTCACTGTCACCCTCTATTGACATTCCTTCCCCTTTATTAAGCCTCAGTATCCCTCCTTTGGTCTTTCTTCGTTCCCTAATGTACCTATAAAAGGTCATATCCCCCTTCTTAACAGAGTTGGCTATCCTTTCCTCAGTTTGGGCCTTTGCTATTCTGACTGCCTTCACAGCCTCTTTCTGCTTTAACTGATAAAGTTCTCTGTCCTGCTCCTTCTGTGTTTCCTTATATTTCCTGAATGCTATCCTTTTCTTCTTAACCTTCCCTGCCACCTCTTTTGAGAATCGTAGCGTTTTTTTCCTTCGTTTTGTTTTGTTGATTTGCTTTACACAAAGGCTTGTTGCCTCTGTGATGGCTGTTTTGATTACTCCCCATTGTTCCTCCACCCCTCTTTCTTACCTGTTTGCTAGTGCTTTTCTGAGGCACTCTCTCATTTTCCCAAAGTCAGCCCTCCTAAAGCCCAATATTCTTGCTTTTGTACGGCTTGATTGTATGGCTGTGTTTATCATGAACCACACTGTTTGGTGGTCGCTTGTTCCCAGACGGTTTCAGACAATTTCTTCTAGCAATTTGCTAAATGAAGAAAGAACAGAAAGCAACAGATAATAGTGTATGATGCAACGTGATTACCGATAAAAATCAGTTACTGGAATCCACTTGTGCTGCACTGGCTGTGTTGTGATGTTGTTGTGCTGCACTAGCCACATCACCAGTGCAGCACAACATAGAACATCTTTGCGCATGTGGGATGAAGCAGGCTGTGGTGGTGAGAGGTCATGAAGGAATGGTGCTGGAAGGAACCATGCCACTCTATTTTTTAAGTTCTGAGGGGACATTGATTTGGACAGAGGATTGAAGAAATAGTTGCCCACACACTATAAAAGATTGTGTATGGGCAATCATACACATACAAGGATGTTTTCTGTTCTCTAGGATTCTGAGGTAATGAGACTGCTCAAGCTGCATTATCGAGGTCTCTTATTACCACAGAAACCTCTTGATCAGAAGGCATCCTTGTTGTGTGTGATTGCTTATACACAGTCCTCTATATTGCATGTCAGAGTTGAGTTGCCTCCTTTAAAAGTAGGTGAGACTCTTGCCAGTTTACAAACACAAGGCATCATCTGTGTAGCAAAAAGTCAAATCAATCAATAATTTTGTGAGTGAATAAGAGATTGAATTGGCTATCAAATTTTACAAATCTGGGTACAAGCATATTATTGCCAAGATTCTTACTTGGGGACATTCTATATAATACAGACATATATACTGTACATACATAAATACATAAAAAACACAAACACAGTAAATTGAGATAAGCAGGAAAAAAACTTTGATTGATTAGATGGATTCTATACTGTAATGATAAAGACCCATCGCTTTGTCCACCCTCGGTTTTGTGAGTTCCTCCAGGGCCCTCTCTGCTGTAAACTGACTGGTGTTTACCTTTCTACCCCCATTGCTTCTGCTGCCTAGCACTGGTCCCTGTCCCTCCCCCTCTACTATGAATACTGAACAGAAGTATTCATTCAGTATCGATGCTTTTTCTAGGTCACCCTCTATGCACATCCCTTCCTCCCCTTTGAGCCTTACAATCCCTCCCCTGGCCTTCCTTCTATCGCTAATGTATCTATAAAATGTCTTGTCCCCCATCTTTACTATCTCTGCTAATCTCTCCTCTGTTTGTGCTTATTACTTCCCTTGTCTCCCTCTGTCTCTTTAGGTTGTCATCCTTCCGAGTCTCCTTGTATTTTCTGAAGGCCCCCTTTTTTCCCCTCACTTTCTCTGCCCCCTTTGTGAACCATAGTGGTTTGTTCCTTCTTTTTCCCCTTCTTACTCAGTCTAATGCACTGATTTGTTGCCTTCACTATGGCTTCTTTTAAGTGTGCCCACTGCTCCACAACTCCTCCCCCCGGATCTCTTCCTGCTAGGGATTCTTTGATCCCCCTCCCCATCCTAGCGAAGTCTGCCCTCCTGAAACCCTGGACCCTTGTCTTTGTGTGGCTTTCCTGCATCACTGTACTGATACTGAACAACACTGTATGGTGGTCACTGGACCCAAGGTGTCCACCACCCTGACTTCCTTTATCCTATCTCCATTGATCAGAACAAGGTCTAAGATCGACTTGTGCCTGGTGGGCTCCTGAGCCAACTGCCTGAGGCTTGCGCCCTGCAAGGATTCCGTGATGTCTTGACTCTTGGCTGAGGCAGCTGCCAGGATGGTCCATTCCATATCTGGCATGTTAAAACTGCCCAGCAGCAGTACCTCCCCTTTGCTACCATCCCGTGTATTTTTTCCACTATTGTCCTATCTACTTCCCTCTGTGCTGGAGGCCTGTAGACCACTCCTGTGCAAATTGCTGAGCCATTTCCTGGTTCAAGTGGTGCCTTGGTCTTCCCCTGTTTACCGTGCACTGCAGTTGCTTTAACACCTTCTCCGAAGTAAAGGACCAACCCCCTCCCTTTTTACTCTCCCTATCTCTCCTGTGTAGCGATTACCCTGGTACATTTACCTCCCAGTCATAGTTTCCAGTGTACCATGTCTTGATGATTGCTACTATGACCAGGTCCACCTCTGCCATCAAGGCTGCCAGGTCTGGAATTTTGTTTCCCAGACTGCGGGCATTTGTATACATGACTGTCCATGTCTTGCAGTCTGTGCCCCTTGCATTTCAATCTTTGCCTTTTTTTGCTTCCTCCTTCCAACCCTGTTTTTTTTTCTCCTGCTTCCTGTTTTCCTTTGCTTTAACTCTTGCAGCAAGCCCAGTCACATCTGTCCATGTTTCTCAGCCTGTCCCTCTTGTACATCTGCACTTGCCTTCCTGTTCCCTCTTTCCAACTCTGGTTTCTCCCTTTTGCTGCATCCCTTCCTCTGCCTTACACCTTGTAATGAGCTTGGGAATATTTGTCCACATTTCTTCCTGATCCATGCTGCTAGCTACTCTGATCTGTGGAAATGGGCTGCCTAAGTCTCCCTGCTCACAACTGCTCCCCCCCCACAACAGGGCAAGTTTAAATGCTTAGCAAGGAATTTTTTTTTTTTACTCGCATTTTTAAGTGAGAACTTCCAGTTTATCAATACTGGAGCTCAAACTGAGTATTCAATATAGTGTCTTCTTGTTTTAGTAAAAGTATTAATCTTTTTCTTTAACTTACTGTACTTTAGTGTCTCCTATTGTTGCTTTATCAGGTCATGATGTCGGGACAGCAAAGATAGATGGCTCCATGTAATAAAGACTAATGAAAAACAGTGCCAGACATCTCAGTGAGTGCACATCGCTGAAACCACATACTGCAACTGTTCACTACACCAAACCAGCATGAGCAATTGTCCCTACAGACTCTATGGGACCTGATATGTGGCATACAGTTTTTTATGCTTTTCCCCGGAACCTCCTTCATTAATATAATAAACTTTGAGTAAGGGGACCTGGCACTGGGGCACAGGAGACACCTCAGCGGGGGACTGTTCAGAGGGGGTGACTCAAGACACCAGAACGGGAGGATGGGGGACTGTGGAGCACAAATCTGGGGGATCAGGGAATGGGAGGAGAAAAAAAATTAAGTCCAAAACACAGAAAACATAAAAATTGTCCACCCACCCAAAGCCAGCTCAGAACTTGGGACTTTTTGCATCACAGACATACGCTTCCTCCACAAGACCAGATGGCCAGCTTGAAACTGCTTGGCCAAACTTCCTCCCATATCCTTCCAAACATCGTCTCCCTCCTACCATCACTCTACCCTTTCGTCACAGTTATTGTTCCCTGACACTCCCTCTTTCAACATTCGTTGCCCATACACCCTGACTGAGTGATTTTACTTAATTTGTACTTACAATACATTGAAAGTGTATATGTATCTATTTTTTGTATTATGTTTTTAGTATAGTGTCTGACTGTTCTTACAATCTCTAGGATCTCGTTGTAAATGAGCAATAGCTCAATCAAGATAATCCTAATTCATGTAATTTGTACGAATAATATATAAAATTAAATTAAATGAAACATACCCTCGCTCTCTTCATAGGCGTTCAAATTGAGTTCGCCCAAATTGAGTCACTCAATTTGACTCACCTATATTATGGGATGTCAAGATAGACCCACAGTAGTTACTGTATATAATGGAATCTTACAGTAACTGTAGTGTACAGTATATATTCATCTATAAGTCTAACTTGTGCTGCTAAAAGGAGACACCCAAGAAGTGCTACTCAACTAATATGACAGGTTGTCTTAAAGTCTAACAGCAGTGTTTAAAGTTTTCACAATTTTTGCAACCGTAAAACCTGATTTTGTATTTAGTTCTGACCGCATACACAGACTGTGCCCAATGTTGGCTACAAAAGCAAACAAACGTATTTCTGCATCCAATTTAGGCAAAAAAAATCAGATTCTAACTTTTCTCAACATACTAACATACTATTTGCCAGCAGATTAGGCCTTACGGTCTATCGAGTCTGCTCGAACCTTAGATCCTTAGTTGGGTGCCGAGACCCTCCCATCCCTTGTGTTCCAGAAACCCCTATCATCCATCCCCACCCCTGGGACAGAGCCATCATCTGATACATCCACTTTCTGTGTCTGTCCCACCCTCTCTTGAAGCCCTCCACTGTGGATCTCTGAACCAGCTCACCCAGGCAGTGCGTTCCAGGGTCCACCACCCTCTCAGTTAAAACCTCCTCCTCTTTTCCCCCTCACCCTTCCACTTCCAACTTCCAAACCATGCCCTCTGGTGATACCTCCTGCTTTAGTCTAAAGATCCCTCCATGTTTACCCTATTTATTCCCTTGAGGTACTTGAAGACCTCAATCATGTCCCCCCTGTCTCTCCTCTCCTCCAATGAAAACAGGCAGAGCTCCTTAAGTCTGTCCTCATACGTCAAATCCCCTAGCCCTCATATCATCTTAGTTGCCCTCCTCTGTACCCTCTCCAGGAGCTGTATGTCCCTCTTCAAGTGTGGTCTCCAGTACTGTACACAGTACTCAAGGTGTGGTCTAACCAGTCCATTGATACTTGATAAGGTAAAAGGGAGGCAGCAAACTGTATACTGCATATGAAGCTGACATATATGAATATATATATTAATATGTTAAAGGCACAAGTGGTCTTCCTGACAAGACTGGTGATTGTTTTTCACATCACACTGGTGCTAATTTGATATTTTAAAAGATACATAGACACTGTCAGCAGATAAGGGCCTATGGTTCACCCAGTCTGCTCATTTAAGCTTGTAAGTTCTCTTTACGTTTTTCAAGAAATCTGTTGCCCCTTACCACTGATCTAAAAAATTTCTCATGTCTATCCCATGCATTCTTAAATCCCATGATTGTTTCAGCCCCCACCATTTCCCCTGGCAGGGTGTTCCACTTGTCCTCCACCCTTTCTGTGAAGAAATTCTTCCTCACATTTCCTCTGAATCGCCCTCTCTCCAACTTCATCCCATGCCCTCTAGTCCTGGGACATCTTTTTCACTGGAAAATAGTGTATTCCTGCACCCTGTTCCTCCCTGTAAGGTACAGTACTTGTATGTCTCTATCATATCCCCTCTCTCCCTCCTCTCCTCCAGGGAGTACATATTAAATTCCTTCAGCCTGTCCTCATAGAACTTGTGATGCAATCCCTGTACTATCTTTGTTGCTCTCCTCTGAACCTTCTCTGCCCTATCTATGTTCTTAAGTAGGTAAGGTGTCCAGAACTGTACACTGCACTCCGGGTGAGGCCTCATTAATGTCTTGTATAGTGAAATTATGACCTCCCTTTTCCTGCTGGTGATATCCCTGACTTTGCATCCCAGCATCCTATTTGTTTTTTTTGTTGTTTTTTTTTGGGGTGTTATTTTTTCGAATCCAGCTACCCCCGCACTCCGCCATTCCCCGGTGCCATTCCCGGACATGGGAACCCCCTCTCTTCCGCTAGCGACTTACCCTTCCGGCAGGGGTGGTGAGGCGGCTTCGACCCACAACGGATCCATGCCGAGGGCGTCCTCCGGGAATGGCACCAGGGGCGGCGTCGTGCTGCGGCCCGCATTTTTCTTTGTTCCCCGATGGGCCATGGCGTGCAATGGCGCCAGCGACTAGTGCGCGCCTGCGCTCCCTGTGTGCACTAGTCAGCGTCCAGCCACGTCCGCCCTCCCTAGTCTTCGGCTATGTGCTGTCGGTCCCCAGCCTCCGCTAGGGGTCAGACAGGCACCGGCCGACCAAATCCCCCCACCCCGGAGATGGAGAGCAGTCCTCCGGACACTCAATCCATTTCTGCCCCGCCGACCCCCGGCAACCCGTGCCCGTTCCCGAACACGGGTCACCGGTGTGGCGCGAGGTGTGGCGTCCAGCACCTCAACCCTCAGTGCCACAGGGCCGGCATCCTATTTGTTTTACCTGCTGCCTTGTCACACTGTTTCCCTACCTTGAGGTCATCAGAAATGGTAACCTCAAGGATCCTTTCCTGCTTGGTGCATGCTATATCCTCAACTCCCAACTGATATGTTCCAGGGTTTTTGTGCCCCATATGCATTATCTTGCACTTCTTTTTGTTGAATTTCTACTGTCAAACCCTTGATCATCCGTTAAACTTCTACAGGCCCTTCCCCATTCTGTCTACACCTCTGGCATATCCACTCTGTTACAGAGCTTCATGTCATCAGCAAACAGGGAAATTCTGCCTTCTAGGTCCTGCACAATGTCATTGATGAAGACATTGAATAGGACTGGTCCCAGTGTTGATCCCTGTAGTACCCCACTGGTCACTCTTCCCTCTGTGGAGTGACAGCCATTTACCATCATCCTCTGTGTCCTGCCACCCAGCCAGTAACCCCACCCACCACACTACTGTCCTGCCCAGTCCCATATTTCCCAGTTTGTTTTATAGCCTTCTATGTGGCACAATGTCAAAGGCCTTGCTGAAGTCCCAGATATGCCATGTCCACTGCCCTCCTGTGAGCCACCTCCCTTGTCACGCAGTTGAAAAATTCAGTGAGGCTGATCTGGTATGATCGCCCCAGTGAAACCATGCTGCCTTGGGTGCTGTAGTCCATTGGCAACCAAACGTTCCACCACTCTCTCCTTCAGTAGTGCTTCCATGATCTTCCCCATTATCAAGGTCAGGCTGACTGGTCTGTAGTTCTCCACTTCCTCTTTGTTCCCACTTTTGTATAAAGGACTACATCTGCTGTTCTCCAGTCTATAGGTACCTTCCCTGTTTCCAGTGATCAGCGAAACAGGACTGTCAGAGGTTCAGCCACCACCAATCTTAGTTCCTTTAGGACCATGGGGTGCACCTCATCTGGCACCATTGCTTTATTGACTCTCATGCCTTCCAGTTCCTTTAGGACCCTTTCCCGTGTAAAGGGACTTGTGTCCATTTCTGCACCATTCCCACCCATTGTACTCCCCTTCAGGACCAGTACCCTCCTTTTCCTCAGTTAAAACTGAGCAGAAATATCTGTTCAGTATGTCAGTATATCAGCATGTTCAGTATGTCAGCTTTACTGTTGTCATCCTCCATGTGGCTGTATAAGGTACAGTGCTTTCTGCCAGTATCAATGGCTATTATCAGAGTTGTTTTTTTTTTTTTGCAATATCTTACAGGGTACTGCAGGAACTCAAAGTAATCCAAAAGCAATTACTCCAATTTGTCACGCAGTAAACTGAAATCCCATACAGAGTGCTTAACACTGGTGGATGGCATTGTATATGCAAGACCATTGTTGTTATGGATTTCTAAAATACTTTATGTTCCTTCTCATTTGCATGAAAGTTATGAATCATGACATCATAAACTACCCTCTAGTGATACAAACAACAGTAATGATCTCATTTTATATGACACAACTGCATTTTAAAGATGACAAAAAATATTATATTTGTCTGCTGTCCGCCCTTTAAAAACCATTGAAACTTATCCTGAGATTATTTTTTTTATTTAGCCACACACTGTACTGTCAATTTTCACATTCACAGGTGCATGAGCACACACACAGACACACACACACACGCACATACCGAAATGTTGGCGTGGCCTCATCCTTTTGAACAAGTTTACTTGGAATCATACAGTACATTCTGTTTTGCCTAGTAAGATGTCTTGAGGCAGTATGATGATTCTGAACTTGAGTTGAACTCCAAGTGCGTCTGGGGGCAAAGCAGGTGTAGATATTTCACATTGTTTTAAAAATGGCTGAGAGTCACCTCAGCAGCTGTGCATCAGTATTTAACCCTTGTTTTGTCAAACCCATGTCTTTGAGCCGCAACAATGAACAAGCATTACAAACTTTTCAAAAACAAATTATCCTGTTTTTGAGGCATAATCCCTTTCTATTTAAAGAGTTAGCTCAACAAGAGTGTTCCCTCCCTTCCAAATATTTCTATTTGAACACTGCTGCTGGCATTCTGCCCAGTGCTGCAAAAACAATTTTTCTATAGAATCTGCCAGTAGATGTTCAAGGCTCAGGGCACAGACTTCAAAGGAGATTTATGCTCTGTGGGAAGATAAAAGCCCCATGCTTTCCCTGCAGGTTTTTCTACCTGTTTCAGCCAAGATGTCACAATACTTTACTGGCAGTCTAATCTACATACTGGGGCGGGAGCATCTGCCTTATAGTTTTAACAGGGCTCTATGTAAATGCTGCAACTAGGGTTTTTTATATGGCCTGGTATTCCCTTGCATTTTGAGATCTGCTATTCCAAATTTATTTTCAAGTTGAGGTTCAGCTGCAGGGCACTTATGTCAGTTCCTCTAGTGTTTTATTTTACTTTTCAGAGAATTCTTTTTTTAATGTCTCCATTTTGCTTGGCTCAGTGCAAGCTAAGGACACACTGACATATTTCTTCAACCTCACTTAGCTACCGACACCCTTGCAAAGATCAGATGGACTTTAGAATGTATGGGGTCTTCTTCTTGAATCCTGTCCCAGAAAAAGTTATTGGTCAGAAGGCAGCAGTAAGGGATTAATATGCTGGCTAGTGCGTGACAGATACATAAGCTGCATTTAAGGATTTTACATAAGAAGAGACGTAGAAATCCTGCTAAGAAGATTGAGTGAAAAAAGCAGCAAGTTTACTTTTTACAGTTTATTAGCCTGGGACTGCCCAAACTGTGGAGTAACATCTTGTTTATAATGGGGTTCTGCTTCTTCTTGCTACTTTCACAGCTGGTAGACTGAAGCATGGGAGAAGGTTATGTGAGCTGCTCAGGGTCACATACTGAGTAAGCAGTGTTGCTCTACCTGCCAGATAAAGAAATAAAATCCTTTAGCTGACAGTGATGTAACCATTCTCCAGCCACTGCTGTATCTCACCACTGCAGGGCTTATCTTATAAACTGCGTTCTTGGGTACAGTATATCAGTCAGCTGGCAAGCATTCAGCTCAACTCATGAATTTTACACTGCCAACAGTTCCTTCTCAGGCTATGAATTTTCAAAACAAGTAGGAAGCAACTGCATTTTCTGCCTGCCTCCACATCTGCCCAATTGTGCAAAAACTCCTAAGCCATGTTTTCAAAGGGGCCAGAGGTTTTGCAACAGTTTCATTGATTTGCATCAGATTGCATCAAAGCAATGATGGGACCCTGCTTATTCCAACACAACTGTGTCAACTGTTTAGATGCTGGTAGATCCTAGGCAATCTGCCAGTGTCCACATTTAGGACACAGATGCATCCATAAAAGGATGTGCTGCTTTGAAAATCCTGCCCACAGAAGGGTAAGCAATCTTTGGGAGGGGACTGGCAGCTGGATTAGAAGCTAAGTGAATCTGCAGCCAGCCTGGGCTGTAATTAAGCCAAACAAGATGGAGCAAATCCCCTCCCCACATAAAGTATCATACCTGAATATCTCTGACATTTGGTACTGAAAAAAAAAACTTCCCCAATCACTAATGCTTGGACCACTTCTTTTGCTCAGTTTATAGGGTATCAGTCCAGCTGCCAGGAGGACAAGAAAACAATACTGCCATCAGGTACCAGTTTAGATTTATTAGTCAGTTAGTAGTAAGTGTAGTTTGTCAACCATCAGTACATGAGACTAAGAAGGAAGAATGAACTGTACTCCATGTCTTCAGTTAAATTTATACAAAGAGACTCCCACTGAAATCCAGGCATGCTGGCATGCATGGTTATACAGTGCTATCACCCAGACTGAAGCCCAGTATCAGTTTTAGCCAGTGGTATCTTGCAAGACACTGAAGCACAGTATCAGTTTCAGCCAGTGATATCTTGCAAGACACTGAAGCACAGTATCAGCTTTAGCCAGTGATATCTTGTAAGGCACTGAAGCCAGGGTGGGACTGGCCCACCTGGATACCTGGAAATTTCCAGGTGGGCCCCCATCAGTTGGGTAAGTGGTTACCTTCTGAACTCTGAAAACTTTTGCATTTATCATCTTTTTTCTAATTAAATGGGGTATCAGGGACACTGTTGATAAATGTAAGATGCAAACACAGAGCTAGTGTATCAGATTGAAGTGGAATATTGATATGAGTGTGTCAACCTAGGCCCTCCTCTATTGATTTTCCAGGTGGGCCCTTGTATCCTCTTTCCAGGTGGGCCCTCTGTACCTCAGTCCGACCCTGACTGAAGCACAGTATCAGTTTCAGCCAGTGATAGCTTGCAAGACACTGAAGCGCAGTATCAGTTTTAGCCAGTGATATCTTGCAAGACAGTGAAGCCCAATATCAGTTTTAGCCATGATATCTTGCACGATTCTGAAGGAACTAGTGTTATCCAATGATAAATACTCATATTTGTCACAGAGGAAACTGTGACATTAAGTTACAGAGTGTTTAAACAAGGCAGGCACTGTATGTGAGGGCACAGTAGGCTGTAGAACTAGAACTCAGTCTTTTTCAGTGTTGAACTGGAGTTCAGTGGATGCTCTGCAATCAGACCCTTTTAATACTGGCAAAGTAGGTCCAAAAGCACTCTGATTTTCTTTGGCATTATATCACTTCAGTGACATGACGGAATATTTTTCTTTTCAGAGAGCACAGACTAAGCACGAGCAAGATGTTGGCAAGCCACTCAACAATCAGAGATGCTGGAGGTTGAGAACTCATGCTGAGCACATCTCAGTGCCATTTCCAACTCCCTCTGAGAGGAGAAGGACCTGGCACCAATGGGATCTTCACTTCTTTGCAAAAGAGTAATGTGTGAAAAATCATCAGTGAATTGTGTATTATCATTCTAGTTAGCTAGTTCAAAACATTTACATGTACTGTAGTTTCAAGCGTGCAGGCCAGGGAAACTGCACTACTGCAGAGGAGGGCAGAGTACAGTGTGGTCACTGCAGGCCTACATCTGCTGCAGAGCACTGAGTGAATTTAGCAGACTGAAGAAGGTGCAGGAAACACAGAAACATAGAATATGACTGCAGATGAGGACTGCTTGACCCATGGCATGGGGTCATTATGTCGTGGATGAAACCGTGCATGTCAAACCCCTGCATGGAAAACAGTTTGCAGCAACAGAGTGGCACCACATAATGCCACCACAACACAAAAGGTGCACACTTGAACAGTCTCTTTGTTTTTGCAGGGGGGTTGCCCCAGACACCAACCCCTCCCAAAATTATTATAATCAACTCCAAGGGGTGTGGACACAGGGGCAAGAAGACTATCCTGACCAACACTTGTCCTTGGTACACAAACAAAAAAAAAAGTAAAAAGTTTCCCTAGCAGGGAATCAAATGCTGACCCTCCCCACCTTTCCATTGCTGGATCAGGTGCTCTCACCACTCCACCACAGAAGCAGCTTGACCTAGCATCCGACCAGCAGTGGTTACATCCACTTCCCCTTCCTGTGCAAAGCAACAGGGGTAGTGATACTTGCGTATTGCTCATATACCCCTGTTGCTCTGAAGCACTATGCGCTCTAGACCATGTAGTTCTTCATGTGCGGTTTAGTCTGCAACATAACATCCCAGTACCTTGGCCCACCCAGTCTGCATGTTTGTCCCTGCCTATACTGTCATCGCAGACCCTACTTGATCTCTGGCACCCTCCCCCCCTTTTGCTTAGCAACTAAGAGTCTCTAGTGCCTATCCCATACATGCTTGAAGCCCACCACTGTTTTTGCCCCTACCACCACTGTTGGAAGACTCTTCTAGGCATTCATCACTCTTTCAGTGAAGAAGTACTTCCTTACTTCTCTTCTATGTGTTCCCCCTTCTATTTTTTTTTTTTTTTTTAGTTTTTGTTGACCGGGTAAGTGCACTAGACAAATCCTGCCTATTTTCAGGCACGACCCGGGGGAGGGCGATACAGATAAATGCCAACTGACCTTGAACCAGATAAAGCTGTTGGTGGCATTTTTAGTGAATGAGGGAAATTTGGCCAGGACACCAGGGAAATTCCCCTACTCTTTTCGATAAGTGCTATGGGATCTTTAACATCCACCTGAACTACCACCAGTCCAGGCAGATGGGATCTCGGTTTAACGTCTCATCTGAAAGACGGCACCTCAGAAGTGCAGCACCTCTCTCATGCTGCACTACAGTGTCAGTACTGGGATATTAACCCAAGTGCCAGATGTGGGAAGTGAACCCACAGCCCTCTGATCTCCCGGCCTCAGAGGCGAGTGTGCTACCTACTGAGCCACTGCACTGCATGTCCCATTGTTCATGTGCATATTTTCCTCTGAAAACTACTCCCTTCTTGTACCTTATTCAATCCTGTGAGGTGTATATACAGTATGTCTCTATCATGTCTCCTTCTCCCTCTTCTCTTCCATGGTGTACATACTGTATTGAGGTCCTTCAGTCTCTCCTGGTAGGAATTTAGATGCATTCTTTACACCATTTTAGTTGCTGTCCCCTGGACAGCCTCCACACTGTCTATGTCCTTCCAGAGATGTGGTCACCAGTACTGGACCCAGTACTCCAGGTGGGGGTCTCACCAGTGAACACAGTGGCAACACCACCTCCCTCCTCCTGCTGGTGATACCTCGCTGTATGCACCCCAGCATTCCACTGGCCCTACTTACTGCCTTGTCACACTGTCTTGCCACCTCAAGGTCATCAGTTACATTTACTCCCAGGTCCCTTTCCTGGTTGGTGACTGTCATACCACTTCTCCCATGTTGTACCTTGCCTCTGGGTTTCTGTGCCCTAGGTGCATGATTTTATACTTTTTCATACTGAAGCCCAGCTGCCATGCCCTTGACCACTCCGAGTTTTCTCAGATATCTGCACATTCTTCCACTCTGGAGTGTTTCTTATTGCAGATTTTGGTGCCATCTGTAAAGAAGCATACCTTCACTTCCAGCTAATCTGCAATGTCACTTATAAAGACATTACAGAGAACTGGTCAAAGTACTGAGCCCAGAGGCACCCTGCTGGTAACCCTCCCTGTCCCCTGATGAAGCCCTTACGTGGCAAAGCACTGGGGCATCTGGTATCATGGATATTTGGTTCCAAGAGGTTGCTGATGTAACTACTTGCAATTGGGAACTTTCCCAAGAATGAATCTGATTTTTTTGAAAAGCAACAAAGCATGGGTACCTTCATTGGACTTACATTAACTCCTGGCTCAGGAGTGCAAGTGCTGTACCCTGTTTGTTGGAATATTTGGGTGGGAGACCTGCACTTGCCCCCTGCCCTGGTCTGGTGAGCACAGCACCTTTACACTGTCTTTGGTGCAGCCAGTACCTCCCTGAGCTCCCTCAGTACCCCTGGGTATACTGCATCTAGCACCACAGCTTTGCCTGCTTTCAGATTTGCGAATACTTTCAGGACTTTCTCCTCTATAAATGGACTTGTGTCTGCCTCCCTCCCTCCCTCCAGTGCTCCTGTTCCTGTTATGTGGGCCTTCCCCTTCTTCTGTGATGACTGAATGAAAGTATTTGTTCAAGAAATCTTCTTTTTCCTGACCTTCCTCTGCACAGTCATCCCCTGCCCTTCTTAACCTCACAGTACATCCCCTAGTCTTCCTCTTTTTATTTATGTACCTAAAAAAGGTTTTGACCCTTTTAGTTGCCACTTGGGCTATTCTTTCCTCAATTTACGCCTTTGTACTCCTTACTGATTTCACTGCTTCCCTCTGCTTTTCCTGATACACCTCCCAACCCTCTTCCCTCTGCATCTCATAATATCTCCTGAATGCTACCTTTTAGCCTTTACCTTTTGGTACCAGGTCAAGATCATGCGGACTATGCATGAAATACAAGCTGTAAACTCCTTGGTTCTACAGTGATGGTTTTTCAGCATCTACGGTTAAAACCTCTACCCCTGTCACTGTAGGCTACCAGTAGAAAGGTGAAGGATGCTGCCGAGGTGTTGCCTGGTCAAGCTGTTCCTGTGGTGGAGTGGCTAGAGCACCTGCCTTAGGGGCCTGGGGCTGCAGTTCGGTTCTCCCCAGATCTCACTCTGCTGCATTTTTTTTAATAGAAAATAATAAATGCTTTTGCTCCTAGTTTGTTTCCCTCCAAAGTTCATGACTCCCTGGAGCTGATTATAATTAGTCTGGGGGGTGCGGGAGCATAGCCACCTGCAAAAATGAATACATTCCTCCGGTGTACGCATTTATTGGGGTGGTCGGCTTTCTATGCTGATGTTATTTTGCAACACACTGCTTTGCATGCAGCATCATTGCAGTGCTTGGTTTTGCCCGTGACATTATGATCCCATGCCTACCTTTTCAGCCACTTCCTTTGAGAACCTTAGCAGTCTCTTTTTTCTCTTGTTTTTGATCACTTCCTTTGAACAGAGGTGTGTTGCCTTCACTATGCCTTCCCTTAACTTAGCTCACTGTTTCTCCACCTCACCCAGGTCATCCTGCCCACTAGGTCATCTCTAAGGCCTTCACACATTTTATAAAACATCTGCCCTCCTGAAGTCCAGGGCCCTGGTTTGCTTCTGCTGCCATCCTTATGTTGAACCACACTGTACAGTGATCACTGGTCACCAGGTGACCTATCACTTTGACAACTGCAATACTGTCCCTGTTTGTGAGCACCACAAGGTCCAGTATTGCCCCATCTCAAGTGGGCTCCCTGACTAGCTGCCTGAGAAGTGCTCCTGCAGGGAGTCTAGAATGTCCCTGCTTCTAGCTGAAACTGTGGCTGGCAGGATCCAGTCTACATCTGGCAGATCTAAATTCCCCCCACCAGCAGCATCTCTCCTTTTTCCTGCCATTGTGCTAATTGCTTCCACAAGTGCCTTATCCAGTTTCTCCCCATGTGCTGGAGGTCTATAGATCATGCTGGTATGAATAGTGGCACTGGTTCCTGTCTCCAGGGTGAACAAAAGTACCACAAAACCCTTCATTCCCCCCCTGGATTCCCTGTGACTCCACTGCTTCCTTCCCACCCACCCACCTTTCCTATCTTTCCTGAACTGAGTACAGCCTTTTATGGCCATGTCTCAGTCATGGTCTCCTGTGCACCATGACTCAGTAATGGCCACAATATCCAGGTCTGCCTCCACCGTGATGACCTCTAGGTCTGGAATTTTATTTCCTAGACTTTTTGCATTCGTACACATGACCTTCCACACTTTGTTCCCACCATGCCTGTTACCCCCTTCCTTTCCCTTTCCCCTGCCACCTTTTCCCCTCTCATTTTGCAACTCTTGTTCCCATACCCTTTGTTTTGTATGATGCTGCTTTTTTCTTTATTTTGCACCATGGGGGATGTTCCTCTCTATGAGTCCACCCTTCTCTATGATTCAGTCTAGGGGAACACAGTTAATGCCTCCCTTTTTTCTTCTGCCACCCTCCTCAGCTGGTTTAAATGTTCAGCAAAATAAGATGTAAACTATCCACTAAGGACTGCAGTTCCCTTCCAAAATGGATACAGCCATCACCACTGTATAAGCCCATATCCCTCCATGTTGTTTCCCTCTTCCCAATGTAGCTGAACCCCTTTTCTCTATACTATTCCTTCAACCATGATTTGAAGCACCTATTATGGAGAACCCTATCCTCCCATTGATCAACTGGTCATAGACAGGCAGCACCTCAGCAAAAGCCACCAAGTTGGCTACCTGCCTAAGACCCCTCCTCAGCTCCTTAAAATCTCCCTGCACCATCCTAGCCCTGTTCCAAACCAGGTCAGTGGTCCCCAGCTGGGCAATGACATCCAGATCCTTCTCCTGCCCCACTGCCCTATCAATCCTTAGGATTGGATTTCCATACCTCTGAGCCATGTTGCCAAGTAGGCACCATATCTCCCTCTTTCCCTTCCTTCCTGTTCTGAAATCTATTCCCTAATAATTGAGTTCTCACTACACGTTGCTTCCTCCTCTGGTGTGGTCCTCACCCTCCCAATTTGAGTCTTGCCCTACAGAGGACCCCACATCCTCCCTAGCCACTACTATGGGTGTCTCTTCCCGGCATTCCCATCCCACCACAGTAGGAAATGAGTTTCATATTGGCACAGGCTGAAGAATGTGTCCCAGACCTACCACCCCACCCTCCCACAGCCCACCACAGTCCAGCCAGCCCTCCTTCTCCAAAGCACCCTCTGAAGCAAATGGTGGTAGACTTGGTGGCCCCTGCTTAGGACAATAGGTCTCCTGAATCCTAACCAACTCAACTTGGAGCCCAATGACCTCCTCCTTCAGCCCAGAGAGGTATGTGCAAATTGAGCAGTACCACAGTCTTCAGATGGTCTCTCTGAAAACTGCTGCCCCACGACCACTGCACTGCACCATTTCCAAAATTCAAATTTTTTCACTCTCTGCTTTTATTGGAATTAACTTTTTACCCTTACCCTATTTAGGATGTATCCAGTTTTCCTGATTTTTGCTTTACTTATGTCTTCAAAGCATGACCCCAGATAGGGTGATTTTTTCCCCCTTTTTACTTTAGCTTTACCCCTTTGCACTCTTACCTTAGACAATATGATTTCTCTTTTCCCACACAACAGTTATTTACTGTTCGTGTGGACTGTTACTTCCCTGCTGTTACTCCCTACCTTCTTCTAGTGCACTCTTACACAGGCAACAGCAAGTAAATAGGTACTTACCTTGTCTTGGTGGACTGGAAGAGTTCCCTGTTAGCATGCAGTATGTAGAAATAAAGGCCCAATAACTGCTTACTCTAGTACAACTAGTCAAAAGAAGTAAAGTAGACAGATTGAACATTAATCAGCTGGCTACATCCTAATATTCTTGCAAGAAATCCAACTAAGATTGGAGGGTTTATCTTACCAACATCCATACAGAAAGGTGGAGTGGAATTTATACTTGAACTAGGATACTTTGTGAGCACCAATTGGCTGGCTCATACTTCATGGTCCCACCTACCTTGTCTCAGCCCCAATTCCCATCTCTGCTCTGCTGCAGCTCCTGATAGTTTTTTGTTTTTAGTTCAAGAAATACCCCCTTGCTGCTGGTGCTGAATGAATTTTTTTGGAGCCCTGTTTTAATATCAGACTATGTGAGCCTGGATTGTCTAGCTTTTGTTTACTGGTCTTACTTCTCGACTCAGCCCCAACTCCTGATTCTGCTCTGTTGCAGCTCCTGCTAGAAAAAATAAAGGCAATCCATTTATACAATCAGTTTCTAGTTTTTATTTCAAGAAATCTCCCCCTACTACTGGCACTGTCAACCTGTCATGGAAATAGAGGGGATTGCTGAAGGATTTCTGTGACAAACAACATTTATTTTACATATCACCATTGGTGTAGGGCACAGAAATCCATCTTTTTTATTGTTTGCCTGTGTGAATGGGCCTGCAAGAAAGTCAGAGGTGAAAAAGGAAGTAGGCTGCTGTATGGGACACAAGGCATCTCAGTGTCTCTGTATCTCTTAGTGGTATAGTGTGGGTTTGTGTCAGTAAGGTGTGGGCCTGGAGCCTGCTGGTGTTGCTCTCACTCAACTCCTCAGTTCCTTATTATGTTGCATGTCATGCGCTTCATGTGGGCATCTACAAGTCATTGATGATTATTGTGTGTCATCGTAGTTAGTGTTCAGTGGTGGCTACATCATAAAAACAACCAAATGGCACGCTCAAAACCTTTGCATTGCTCAAAATGCAATTCACATTTCTGGAGAAGGCCGCTGCTGGTGTGTGGCATCCAGTGCACCCCCCTCCCAAAGAAAACATGGCATATATTCAACATTCAAACATAATAACTGCCTAATGGCTTTTCTTACTTTAAACTCAGTGTAAAAAGGGGGTCCTCTTAGTTTTCAGATTGGAATTTCAAAGTGAGCAAGCTACACTACCCCTTCATGGTGGGACACTTTCGGTGTAGTCCCTACACTAGCTTCTCAGCGCTGAAATGCCTGCAGTGGCTACTCATAAATATAGAGTGCTGCCTAAATTGGCTTAAATCAGATGGCCTTATTGCCTCCTTAAATTGATTCCACCCAGGAATTTCTAAAAGTGGTGGCAGGGAGCATGCTAAGGGGAGTACCACAACTTCCAAAACTCTAAAAACAACCAAATAGCATGCTCAAAACCTTTGCATTGCTCAAAATGCAATTCACATTTCTGGAGAAGGGTGCTGCTGGTGTGTGGCATCCAGTGCACCCCAAAGAAACATGGCATAAATTCAACATTCAAACATAATTACTGCCTAATGGCTTTTCTTAATTTAAACTCCATGTAAAATGGGCATCCTCTTAGTTTTCAGATTGGAATTCCAAAGTGAGCAAGCTACACCACCCCTTCACGGTGGGACCCTTTCGGTGTAGTCCCTACACTAGCTTCTCAGCTCTGAAATGCCTGCAGTGGCTACTCATAAATATAGAGTGCTGCCTTAAATTGGCTTAAATCACATGGCCTTATTGCCTCCTTAAATTGATTCCACCCAGGAATTTCTAAAAGTGGTGGCAGGGAGCATGCTAAGGGGAGTACCACAACTCCCAAAACTCTAAAAACAACCAAATAGCATGCTCCTTATCTGTTGTGCATGTGTCATCAATACATGTAAAAATATATAAGGACAAAAACAGAGGAAGATATGGCAGCAGGTGGGAAGAAAAGAGCAGGCAAAAGCCCCACCATTCCAATTCTACAAAATACATGTTCTGCAAGCAGTGGTGGTGGAGAAGGAACTGGGCATGGTGGGACAAGGAATTGAAGTTGCACTAGTGGGTCTGTGAGGACTAGAGCTGGTGCATAATAGCACTGCCAAAAGCATGATTCATTAGTCCCAAAAAGTCCATTTGTTCCACTCCTACTCAAACCAGCCTTTCCAACCAGTCAAACCACCCTAAAGAGTCCAGAAGCACACTGGTTTTCCCCTCTTCATCCTTTGAGAGCTTCCAGTTCCAGTTCCAGTTCCACTACCTGGGATAGAAATTATCCCTCCAGAAATGTAAAGGTCAAGTCCTCACCTTCTCCATCTTGTAGGAACAACATACCATCAGCTGCCACAGCTTCCTTTACATGGGCATCAGCAATTCCCAGTCCACTTTAAACCACAGTATAATGACACCCCGGCCTGAGGCCCTCAAATCACACATCAACAGCAGCAGCAGCCCAACCCAGCCTATTACTGCTGCTCAGTCATTGTATGAAAAAAGTGACACTGAGTCTGGGTCTGTCATGGACGCTACAGTTATCTTGTCACCAGAGGAAAAAGTACAGTTGTTCATGAGAGTACAGGCAGGGCAAAGTATAGTGACCCTACAATCTAGAAACACAAGCAAGTAGAAACACCACCGCTATAGAATGGACCTCTCAGTGCAGAGGCATGAGACTGAAGTGGTAGATAAGGGAGAAGCACCAAAGAAGGAGAAAGAGAAGGAAAAGGAGAAGGCGGCAGAAGAAAAGGGGGATTGTGTGATCCAAGTGAGAATGTGGGCAAGGGAAAGCAGCATGACAGGAGAAGGACAGGGAGCAAGAGGAGGAGCAGTAGGAAAATAATCAAGAGATGAGCAGGGACAAGAGGAAGCACCTGCAGAAGAGGGGATGAAGAACAAAAACGAGCTTGAAAGTCAGCTGTCAGTTACACAAAGGACCACTGGTGATATGTTTTATACTGAGCAGAAGAAGCCATCATACAAGGAGATAGCAAGATTGAGAAAAGATAATGAAAAAGAGAAAAGCAAGCAAGAAAAGCAAGAAAACAAGTATCTCAAGCTGAGAAATTGAAAGTCAAGCCTGCCCCTGCCCCAGCCCCCACTGCATGGCAGAGACACATCCTATTCCACTCCAGAACTCGTATGCTGCACTGGCAAATGGGGACAAACAAACAGAGGTACCCAGAGAAGTGGAAGGGAAGGATGTGGATGTCAACTGAGGAGGTGATTTCAGTGGGGAGCGCGGTGGACCTGGAGGAGGAGGAAGCGAATCCTGATGGGGACTCTATCATAAGAGGGATCCAACTAGGAACACAGGAAGAGGAGGACAGGGAGGTGAGGTGCCTACCAGGTGCCATGACATGGAGGGATGGGAGGAAGATCCTGGGGATTGCCAGGATGGCAAGATGGGAGGGTGAACTTGATATCGTTATCCACCTAGGCACTAATGACCCATCAAACAGGGAGCCTAAGGAAGTTCAGGAAGAGTTTAGGAAATTGGGAAGGGGTCTCAAGCAAGTAGCTACTTCTGTTACCTTCTCAGAAGTACTACCTATGAGTGGCATGGGAGAGTGTTGGGGTGCATGCACCAGGAACTTTAACTCATGGTTGAAGAACTGATGCTGCGAGGAAGGGTTTGGATTCATTGGTGACTGGGGACCCACCTGGAGGGATGGGGCTTGTTCATCAAACCTGGAGGGGAATCCAAGCACTCAATGATAAGTTTAAATGCTACATGGACACGCATTTAAATTAGCCAATGGGGGGTGGCAGACCAACAAGGAGGGTACCTAATTGCCCACCCCTCACAGCTAGCAGTGGAACCAGTGAACAGGAGGAGGGGATATCTCTATACTGCAGTGTGCAAAAGATGGAGATAAGGACCCAAGGGGTGTATGGGCATAAAGGGAGCAAAACTCAACAGAAGAGCAGACAGCAGGGAGAACCAGAGATAAAGGACAACCAGGGAGGGGGCTAGAGTAGAACAGCTAAACCATCCAGGGAGTTCACATCATGGAAAGCCATGTGTGCCAATGCCAGGAGCCTTAGCAACAAGATGGAGGATCTGGAGGCTGCCATAGTGCAGTCAGATCAGGACATTGTGGTCATCACAGAGGCTTGATGTAATGATAACCACAACTGGGAGATGGCCATGCCTGGCTACAACATATTCAGAAGAGACAGAGCAGGCAGGAAGGGAGGAGGAGTGGCACTTTATGTGAAAGATGACATAAAGGCCACAGAGATCCAGGAGGAACAAAATGGGGGGGAGATACTGTGGGTTAAGCTGGAAAGGAATATGGGGTACACCATCCACACAGGGGTGGTCTAGAGACCACCAGCCCAGGAGGCAGAAACAGATAGGGAGTTGATGCTGGCCAACCAAAGAATGGCATACAACGGGAAGGTGGTGCTGGTTGGAGACTTCAGTATTCCAGATGTGAACTGGAGCCTCCCAGCAGCAGCATCAACCGGGGCAGATTTATCCTGGACTCCCTTCAAGGTGCCTTCTTTAAGCAACTGGTTTCGGAACCAACTTGGCAGAAGGCAATATTCAACCTCATGCTCACAAAGGGGGACAATGTGGTAGGGGCAACAGTGGAGGAGCACCTGGGGAACAGTGACCACTGGTCACTGTGATTTGAAATCACAGAAGGAGCAGAACCAAACTGCACAAAGACACGTATCCTGGATTTTAGGAGGGCAGACTTTGGGAAAATGGGGAGATGCTTGAAGGAGGCACTAATGGGAATGGGGAGGGAATCAGGGGTGGATGAAAAATGGGCAATATTTGAAACAGGGATTACAAGAGCAACTGAATTATGCATTAAGCAGGTTAGCAAGGGGAAAAGGAAAAGGAGGCCATTATGGTTTTCCAAGGAGGTAGCAGAGAAAGTGAAAGCCAAAAAGATTGCATTCAGGCAATACAAAAAGATGCAGGCAGAAGGGGCTAGGGAGAAGTACCAGGAGAAGCAAAGGGAGGCAGAGAGGTCAGTAAGGGAAGCCAAAGCTCAGACAGAAAAGCACATCACAAAATCAGTGGGTAGAGGGGGCAAGGCCGGTACACAAGTGAAAAAAGAAGGGCAAAGGAAGGGATAGTGAGGCTGAAGGAGAGGATGGGGGCCATGTGAAGGATGACAACAGTAAAGCTGAAATATTCAACATATATTTCTGCTCAGTCTTTACTGAGGAAAAGGAGGGTAATGGGCCTGAAGGGAGTACAAGGGGTGGGAACAGCGCAGAAATGGACACAAGTCCTTTTACATGGGAAAGGGTCTTAAAAGAACTGGAAGGAATAAGAGTCAGTAAAGCAATGGGGCCAGATGGGGTGCACCCCAGGGTTCTAAAGAAACTAAGAGAGGTGGTGGCTGAACCTCTGGCAATCCTGTTTAGCAGATCATGGGAAACAGGTACCTAAAGACTGGAGGACAGCAGATGTTGTCCCCTAATACAAAAGCGGGAACAAAGAGGGAGTGGAGAACTGCAGACCAGTCAGCCTAACCCTGGAAGTGGGGAAGATCATGGAAGCACTACTGAAGGAGAAATTGGTGGAACATCTGGTTGCCAATGGACTACAGGACCCAAGGCAGCATGGTTTCACTGAGGGGAGGTCATGCCAGACCGACCTCATTGAATTTTTCGACTGGGTGACAAGGGAGGTGGATCGGGGAGGGCAGTGGGCATGGCCTATCTGGACTTCAGCAAGGCCTTTGACTCTGTGCCACACAGAAGGCTATTAAACAAACTGGGGAATATGGGAGTGGGCAGGACAGTAGTGTGGTGGGTGGGGTAATTGGCTGGGTGGCAGGACACAGAGGGTGGTGGTAAATGGCACAGAGGGAAGAGTGACCAGTGGGGTACCACAAGGATCAGTGCTGGGACCAGTCCTATTCAACATCTTCATCAGTGACATTGCACAGGACCTAGAAGGCAGAATTTCCCTGTTCAGTGATGACACAAAGCTCTGTAACAGAGTGGACATGCCAGAGGGTGTAGACAGAATGAGGAAGGACCTGCAGTGCAGAAGTCTTATGAATGGTCAAGGGTTTGGCAGTTGGAATTCAACACAAAGAAGTACAAGATAATGCATATGGGGCACAAAAACCAAGGAACAACATATCAGTTGGGGGGTGAGGATATGGCATGCACCAAGCAGGAAAAGGACCTTTGGGTTATTATCTCTGATGACCTCAGGGTAAGGAAACAGTGCGACAAGGCAGCAGGTAAAGCAAGTAGGATACTGGGATGCATAGGCAGAGGCATCACCTGCAGGAAAAGGGAGGTCATAATTCCACTATACAAGACACTAGTGAGGCCCTACCTAGAGTACAGTATACAGTTCTGGAGACCTTACCTATGTAAGGATATAGACAGGGTAGAGAAGGTTCAGAGGAGGGCAACAAAGATGGTACAGGGATTGCATCACAAGTCCTATGAGGACAGGCTGAAAGACTTGAATATGTACTCCCTGTAGGAGAGGAGGGAGAGAGGGGATATGTTAGAGACATACAAGTACCTTACAGGGAGAAACAGGGTGTGGGAATATAGTATTTTACAGTGAAAAAAATGTTCCAGGACTAGAGGGCATGGGTTGAACTTGGAGGGAGGGCAATTCAGTGGAAACGTGAGGAGGAATTTCTTCACAGAAAGGGGGGTGTACAAGTGGAACACCCTGCTAGAAGAAATGGTGGAGGCTGAAACAATCACAGGATTTAAGAAGGCATGGGATAGACAGAAGGGAATTCTGGAGATAAGCGGTAAGGGGCAACATACTTCTTGAAAAACATAAAAGGAACTTACAAGCTCAAATGGGTAGACTGGGTGGGCTATAGGCCCTTATATGCCAACAGTGTCTCTGTATCTATGTATCTATACAACTGCCCCGTATTACTGTGTCATCTACTGTTACTGCTCTGTCAACTCATCCTCAGTCACATCCTTTCACAGTGGGAAATAAATTAATTTTGCAGTCATCACCCAAGTCTGCTGAAGCTGAAAAAACAAAAACTCTTCTGCAGCATTGAAGTATTTGACACATGACACAATAAATCCACTGAAGAATGTTTGCAGTCAGTGTAGTAAAAAGATCAGTCAGAGTTGGTCTACATGTACAGTACTTTTGGAATCAATGTTCAGGCAGATCATCAAGAAAACTGTCTTCATGACCTTTGGCACTAGACAGAGACTCTCTAGGCTGCCATTCCTTCCCTCCTTCCACACCCTTGACAAGACAACACTAGAGGACACCACCTCTTTCAAATACCTGGGTGTCTGGCTTGACCAGCACCTTAACTTTTCTGTACATATTGATGCCATCCCGAAAAAAATGCACCCCAAGCTCGACGCCCTTTACAGGAACTGTAGTTCCTTATCACTACCGATTAGGCGTGATCTTGTTCAGAAAATTATACTCCCTATTTTTGACTATTGCGACATAGTCTACAGTGCTGCTCCTAAGTCTTCCCTTATCAGGTTGGATACTCTCTTCAATGCTTTCTGTCACTTTGCTCTTGACTCCCCCTCCTGCACACATCACTGTACCTTGTACCATTCTCTAGCTTTCCCCTCCCTTGAGTGTAGGCGTCTCTCTCACTGTGCCAAGTTCACTTCAAAATTCTGGTTTGGGATTCTCCCCTCTTACCTCTCCTCCTTACTCTCTGCTCCACCTCCCTCCTCCAACCCTCTCAGATCTACTGACACACGCACTCTAGCTATTCCTCATTGCTCTACCTCCAGAGGATGGGAAGCTTTCTCCTACCACTTCCCAAAGCTTTGGAACTCACTGCCACCTCCTATTAGGCTTTCCTGTTCCCCATCTTCAATTTATTTTGCCCTTCACAATTCATATTCTCCTAACTGCACTTGTTCTTAGCCCCCCTTCAACACTTCCAACCCTTGTGCACTATCCCTTACTCCTCTATCCCTGACTTACCTCCTGTCTCCTAACCAAACCCTTCCTCTGATTACTTCCTCACATGCTACCTCCTATTATACCCCCTCCTCCCACCCCCTACCACAACCTACTGTGCCATTTTGAGGCTCTACTACCATCCACAACCTACTGTGCTATTTCAACACTCTACAGCTGTCCTACTTCCCCACAACTCCCTCTTCCCCCACTGATGCCCTCCCCTTTTTCCATTCCTAGTTGATCCCTATTTTCTCCAGCCTCCCTATTCCTTATCCCTTTTCTCCCCTCCGGTTACCCACCACACTCCACTTCTCCTCCCTCCCCCCCCTTTTCTGCTTGGTTCTGTTCCCATTGCAGTGTTCTCTGTCATCCTGAAAGGATATAGATCTTGGCTCCCTCTCATCTACCCTCTTCCTTTCCTCCCACTCTCTAATCCTGACTCCTTTGTAGGGTTCGCTGCATCCTGAAGGGGTATAGATTGTCTCTCTCTCTCTTTTCCTCCCTCTCCCATTCCCTCCGCTTTCAAATCCATCGCCCGCCCACCTCCTTTCTTCTTTATTCCCTTCCTCCACTCCTGTTCCTCTGCCCCTCTCTTCTCTACCAGCCCACCCCATTTCTCTCCCCTCCCTTTCTGCTTGGTGCTAACCCGCTTGCAAGGTTCTCAACAACCTGAATGAGTACTGATCTTGGTTGTCCCTCTCTCTCTCTCTCTCTCTCTCTCTCCCTCTTCCATCTCCCACCCTCTACCCCTCACCCATCCACTTCCCCACTTGTTTTATAACTGCCCTCCCTTGGGTATACAATAACACTTTGAATCTTATGCTCAGCCTATTACTTCTAGCACTTCAAATGTGTTATCCATCTTCTAACTCTTACCCTACTGAATCACCTGCGCTTGGGTTGTTGCAATTAATGCTATATCTGAATATGGTTTTGTTTACTCTGGCTAGTTGATCTTAACTATTTGTACTCTGTAATTGTACTACACTGTTTTGTTTTAGTAATTGTACTTGTATTGCTATGTGTTTGCTTGTTCTCCCCACTCTTTTCCCCTCCCCCCCAAAAAAACACTTCTGGAAACAAGCTGTTTACAGCTCATGTTGTCTTTCCTGGTGAAACATTTTTCAAATAAATAAATAAATAATTGTAATGCAGATGTGACATACTGTTCATGGGGCAGACCTGTGGCATACTTGGGAATATTTCTGACACCTTCATCAAAGGTGGTCAGAAGAGGATAAAATACTTTCACAAAGGACATAGGCACTGAGATCAATTACAAAAGACTCACAAAAGACTCCTGTGGTGAGATTTCTCTCTGGACATGGGCACAAGATTAACTTTGATTAGTAGATTGAAAGCTCATCCTTATGATGTGAGAATAACTATCTGCAGAAACCCATACTTCATAGCCCCCCCCCCCAGCAGCGGATCCAGGATTTTAAAAAGGGTCCTGTGGCAGGAACAAAAAGGTGGAGGCAAATATGATGGCAGAGCCAAAGGAATATGACTATTGGATGAAATAATGCTTATGGATTCATTACTGTGCACTCAATGCAATGTCTGTAGTGGGCCACAAGGAAGTTAATGTCAGATATTTTATATATATTAAATCATTAATACTGCTTAGTGTAACATTAAATGAATGATTCTTTTGTAAAATACACCTTTTGTACCTAATAAAAATGAAGTTACAGAAACATTCACATTGACGCTTCATTTATTCAGTGGTTTATTAACACTATAATTTTGTTTGGTTACACATTACGCCTTCATACAACCATAGATTGTATGCGGCTAATATCTCACCAGGTTTAACATGTATAAACATAGAATAAAACAGGGGTTCTGCTCAGATGATGTGGCAAAAAACTTTTCTTCTCATGACAGAGTATCCCAAATATATTTTAGTAGTCACTGGGATTATCTGCAACCAAAATACCTCCCATAGTCATACAGTATGTACACAATACCAGAATAAACACCAAAGCACATAAATTTAAAACATTTCAATTGTGAAAAGATTTAACGATATATGGAATAGTCAAATACATGTAAACTTTGCCACTACTTTTCATTAATTACCTTTTTCTTGTCTATCACTTCCTTGCACAACCACAACACAATCAACTAAAAATCACAGAATCAGTTTCATTCTTTGTGGCTGTAAGGCACAGCAAGCAATCAGTATATCAATAGTTTTCTCTGTGTCTTCTGTGAATTCTTGCTGAATGTAAAGCAATATAATGCAACATAAAGCATAGCTGAATATAATGCAAAGCAAGGTCTGTCAATACAATAAGCTTTTGGCATTATAAATTATAACAAGACAAAACAAAGACAATGCAGTTACAAACTGAGTAAAATGCACTATACAGCCACACAGTCCTAGAACATATAATTGCCTAAATAATAGAGCTGAGCTGCATCCATTTTTAACATCTCAGACGACATCTGATATTAAGAAACTCAAATAAAAATGAGAAAAAAGGAGTAAGAAAGCAAAACTTTCTAGGAATTGCAAGCTCTTTTAAGCAGCTAAAGGCTCATGTTAAGGCTGGCTGTAAATCTGAGTGAAAATTGGCCCCCACTGCTGTCACAGAACAGACTCCTTGCTGATTGATTGTGCAAGCAGGCTGTACATTTTTTGTCCAGTTTTTTATTTTTATGTAATTGTTTAACCAGGAGTAACACACTAAGCTGAAAGCTTTTTTACAAGTGCAACCTGGGAGCACAGGGACGTTAAGCAACTTGCTCAGGAGTCTCACAGTATGCAAGTGGAAGCTGTTGGATTCAAGCCCAGGTCTGGTCTGCTGGATGTCACCAGATTTGCAGCCTTAAACCACTGCGCTATACTGCCTCTTTAACACCTTCATCCCTGAATTAAATAAAGTCAATGCAAAGTGAGTTTCAAATGACTCTTTGTTATGTGTAGGGGGTTAAAGTACTGCAGCAGGACACATTAAATTTATTCTGTGGTCAGTCAAGAAGGGTCCTGCCTCTCTGCAGGATAGGCAGGATGGCTAAATCCACCATTGCTCCTCACCTGCAGTATCGCCTCCTTTTCTAAACCATGGAGCCAGCTGGGGTTCTTGTGGGAACCCTTGAATATACAACCATCATCTGAGGAAGAAGGAGGCTGAATCTTGTAAATGACAGGATCATGAAGCATACTGATGGTCTAGTTTAGAGAAGTATGTCTTGTGATGCCTAACAGTCCATAAGGCAGATTTCATTTGGCAAAGTAAAATATTAGCTGCCCACTGGAAAAGGAGATCCTGAGCCAAAATCTTACCTCCTATGTGTGCAGATTTTTGGTTCTATATGAGGGTAAGGTACTACAGGTATTATCAAGAGACTAGAGAGTTTTTTCTTTCTGCAAATTATCCAATTAAATTGCTATCATTTTGTGTTTCCCAGTGTGTTTCATACTTTTTTATTTTACTGCATATTCTGTAATTTTGTAGTGTAAATATTAAAACTTATATTTAATATTCTCTATACAGTGTTTTATGGCACAGGTAAAATGCATTTTTATTAAGCAATCTGGTGTTCTTCTACCAAAAAGCACAACTACCAAGTATAAAAGTAACCTGTTTCTGGTACAGACAGAATAGGGAAGAGGGCACTGGGAGTGACTAATAGGGTTGGTTCTATGCATAAAATTGTAGGTCTTGCATTGCATGATCAATGGCCAGTGGTATGACAAGAACCAGATCAAGATCCTCTAATCAGGTGGTTGCAGAGAAGAACATATAGATGCCCTGGTCTTCAATTACTATTGTGTGAGTTTTTAACAAACTGGTGGTAGCAATGTAAATCAATATAATGAACATTTAAAACAATAACATAGAAACAGAGAAAATGCAACAGGCACAAAAAGACCAGGGGCTAGATTCACAAAAAATCACAAAGGCAACTCAAAATTTGTGCTGTGCTTTGCATTTGCCAAGGTGTCCAAAATTCACAGCACACTGTGCTATCCAAAGGTGAATAGGGATAGATCCTGACAGCAGTAACCCCAGTACCACCAGTGCCACCCCTGTAGCACCACCCCAACATGCAGTCAGGAGTATGTCCCCACAATGCACAGTGCTGGGGCACTACATCCAGTTCACAAAAGGTGCCATGCAAATTAGCCCATTGGGCATATAAGGCACTATGTGGTCATTTGCATGCCCATTATGGATCCATTTGCATAGGCTATGTGGAGCATAGTGCAGCCTCCCCAACCCGATTTTTTAACATACAGGTACCCTAATACATAAAGGTTCTAAAATGTTTGGATACACATCCAAACCTGTTGTTGCTTATCAGAACATTTTAGAATCTCAGAACCTTTTGAGGTTCTCCCATCATTAAAAGGAAACAGGCAAGAGGAGTGCAATTACTGTAATGTAATCATGAATGAAAGAACAATGCAGACTGCTAGGTCAATAGTATAAATATCAGAAAAGTGTAAGTTAAAATGCAGACAGAATAAAATAAAGTGAATTAGTGTAAGAACATATTGTTAAAACTGAAACAATAAATAACATCCAGGGTACCAGGGAATACATCAGGAACATATCCAAATAGCAGCATGGCAAAATGTGAACACTATGCATAAGCTAGTTTAGCAATGATGCAACAAAAGGCTTATTGAAGAGAATAAATATGTCAGAAGGAGGACAGCCACAACAGTCTACCTAAGGTCTGAGCAGAAACATTAAGGAGAAAAATGAAGTTTAAGTTGTTATTTGAGGAAGAGATAGGAAGCGGACAAAAGAAGCAAGAGTGAAAGGTTGTTTAAGATGGAAGGGAGGAGAAAGTGATTTGATCAAATGCAAATTTGGAGCTGGGAATAGAGAAAGTGCTATAGTGAATGGAGTGAGTAAGATGCAGAGTGAACAGAGGGAGGAAAGAAAAGAAGAGTGGTGAGCAGAGGAGGAGAATCAGTATTTAGACAGAAGAGATGCACAGTCTATGAGGTGGTGGGAGGCCAGAGGAGGGAGAGGTTAATTTGGTGGGAGCAATCATGGGTGTGAGGAGGGTACATTGAGGGAAACTGACAGAAGTCATGGAAAAGAGTGTACAACTTGGTAAGAGAGGAATTAGATGTAGCAGCATAGACCCCATCCACATAGTCAATCTCTGGTATGATCATTCTAGCAAAGATTTCCTAATGAACTCAGAGAGATAACAAGCTTTTTTGTGATAGAGGCAGCCAAGTTTTAGGAGGAGGTTTTTGTGGATGGCATCAATATGGGCTGAGAAGATGAGTCTTCCACAAACCACACACCAAGGTACTGGAAGTGGGAAGAGGAGAGAAAACTGGAGGGATCAAGATAGACCAAATGATGAGAGTAGCCAAGCTCTTCTTAAAGGTAAGAAATAGAAGAAAGGGTTGAGATAAATTAGTAGTTACCAGGAGAGGTAGTTCCATCCCTCTGTGGTGGGAGAGAACTTTGGATATCTTCCATGAGTGAGGAACAGAACAGAGGTCAAATGAGAGGTTGAGAAGATGGGTGAGTTGCAGAAAGGTGTAGGAGTTTATGATCCAACCCATCTTGGTTAAAACCCCTAGAAAAGTTGACTTAGTGGAGAGCTTGGAGGGTCTCCTGAGGAGTGTTAGGTGAGTAGTTGTAAGGGAGCTAGATGGGAGCAATGAGGAGGGAAGCTAGGTTGACAGTGAAGCACAGAGGTCTGGGGAAGAGTTGAGATGGTACAGATGATGACAAATTTGTTAAAGTGTGTGGGGGGGGTGTCAAAAATAGGGGAACTGCCCACCAAAGGACTGGGGAAGAGGACTGCAGTGTGGATTAAATTAGAAGTGGATCACTTTTCAGAATTCTACTGGGGTCTTGAAGGAGAAGTCCACCCAGAATGTGCAAAAACATATGTTATGTAGAGTGTTTTGATATGTATGTCAAGTCCTAGTGTGTCCTTCCCTCTGTCTGCTATTAGCAGCTTTTCCTAAATTAGCCTGCTAGCTGTACGGTCATTTTACGACCCCTGGGGATCTCCATCACAAATAGGTTTATTGGCTTTCTTTCTTCTATGATGCACCCTGGCTCATGTGACAGTGGTGTAGCTATGCCCTTAGATTTAGCAGGGTCTGTCACAGCTCAGCCACAAAGATAATACTTCTTTCAGATAAGTCACACTGCTAGATTTTGGATGAGTGTAATCATTATTATTTTTTGATATTAGTACCTTGTCCTGCTATGTTACAACCTATAAGGTGATGTTCAATTTTTGCTACTTAGTACTGGTGCAAAAACTGAAAGTGACTGAGAGGAATAGAGTGAACAGTGACATGATTCAAACACACACACACACACACACACATATATACACACACACACACACAGCAGAACATAACAGGACAAGGTACTGATATCAAAAAATGATAATGATTACACTCACCCAAAATCTAGCAGTGTGTCTTCTCTGGAAGAAGTATTTTCTCTGTGGCTGAGCTGTGACAGATCCTGTAAAAAGACACTGGCTTCCTGCAGGGGCAATTAGACATCACACCAAAGGTCACTCTAGGAAGACTATCTGGGATAAGAGGCCATAAAAGAAACCAGAATGGCAACCTCCAAGGGCAATAAAACAGTTAGGGAAAGTTAGAAAAAACATCTCTCACAGCCAGAGGAAAAGAAAACACTGGGAACTGGTTAGAACACAGAAAAAAAGACTACTACATATCTTTTTCTTATTTTAACATGGAGTTTTCCTTTAAGATTGTTCTGGACCTTGGAGGCAAAATTACTAGCTTTAACTTCCATGATAACCTTAGTGCAAATGTTTCTTAGCTGTTTGTAACTCTGAAAGTCTTCAGACTGCTGCAGAGCAAGATCAGGCAGTGCCATGTGTCCTGCAAATGTTCATAAGCTCTTCTGATACCAATGAGGGGGTAAATGTAAACATGGATACTATTCTGCCAGTTTCAGGAAGTGCAAAATAGTGTCAAGTAGACTAGGACCAAGTAATCACACATCAAGTCTGTAAAATAATCTTTTAATTTAACTGACCAGAGCTGTTTGTGCAAACAAAGTATCATATATCTGGCTGTAAGAAATGATTTTTTAAAAGCACTAAGGCTATTCTTCTTTCAAGGCGACAGGAGTTCGATCTTGCTCCTTGCAGATCAGAAAACAACTGACTACAACTGAAAAACTACCTGTTTTATATCCCCACCATCATCACATGACCTGTTCATCACACGGTCTAAAACAATCTGTAACATGTTTCTTTTTATAGGATAATGGAACATAAAATGAGGACCTTAACATTCTGCAAAGATAAATACATAGATAAAACATGTAGTATATTGCAAAATGTTCTGTATAATAGAGAAATCAATCTTGTTAATGAAATCTTTCCTTTCTAGCTTCACTTCTGGCCTTGCCTCCTGGCTTGCAGCACTTTATAAGCAGACAGTCAGACTGGCTGTCATTTAAAACACAACACTTAGCCAGCCCAGTGATTCTGAGGGCTGAGGTGCTGGACAATGCACATCCGCACTCATTGACAGGAGGTAAAGGAAGTCACCACAAAAACGAAAATACCCTGATCCCTGGGATGGTGATGATACACCAAGGCCTCTTGCCCACTGTTGGACCCCACCCACCTGGGTCCCAATCCTCCAAACCACAGTTCTTGCCTGCAGAAATTGGATTCAAGGAGTGCCACAGTAGTGAAGGTGGTCTACCCTGGGGGTACAAGCCAGGGGGTCTCTAGCACTTAGGAGTGTGGGAATCAGATGCTTTGTGAGGGGACCAAAGGTGGGTGGGGGGGGTCTCAGGCTGGGTGGGAGATGTCAAAGGTGATATTTGAGAGAGTTCCCTAAGATTGGTGACCAGAAAGAAAAAGAATAAAAAAACAAAAACACAACACTCAAGAGCAGCAGTTTTTTAAAAGGAGTAATTTTTATGTTTGCGTGTGCACACATGCAGCAAACATTTTGTTAAGAACGTAGCTTTTGATTGGTGTGACTCTGTCAGTCTGGTGCAGAGTGGTCTGCAAGGGGCTCATCAGTGTCACACTAGTCATCAACCCTGCTGATCATGACATTGTTCTGGCTTACTATGCGGACACTTTGTGTATTTCAAAGGAAAATGCTGATCTATCATTTGGGTCGGCATTTTCCTTTGAAATACACAGGAGAAGTTGAAACATTTCTCCACCCTTGTTCGTAAGGTAAGGTTATAAGAAGGCTATGTTGACATTTTGGGGTAAAAATATTAGAAAAAAACAACAAAGTTATGAATCTATGTTGCAGTTTTCAGTGCACACTCATAACTATGGTAACTTTCAATATTTTGACCCCCAACTTTCAACATTGCCATTTTTCAAAGCACCTCATGAATGTGACAGCTGTCATTTTGCAAATCATGTCCAACATGTGTTTTTGCATTTGTGGTGCGAAATCACCTTTTAGGCAGAATTTGAACATTTTATCTACCCTAGTTCATGTGCTCGGCTCATAAGAAGGCAATGTGGGGTCATAAGAAGGCCATGTTGAAAATTTGAGGTGAAAATATAAGAAAACAACAAAGTTATGAGCCTATGTTGCAATTTTTCAATGCGCACGTCTGTGGTAATTTTCAATATTTTGACCACAACTTTTCAACATAGAAACATAGAATTTGATGGCAGATAAGGATCACTTGGCCCACCTAGTATGCCCATTTCCCCTACCTAATGGATAAGCTGCAGATCCTAGTTAACCGACAAACTACTTCCTTCTACCCCCCACTAGAATTGCCTTATCTCTGTCCCGTGCGTTCTTGAATTACCCCACTTTTTTGACTCTATGACCACCTCAGGAAGGCTGTTCCATGCATCCACAACCCTCTCCATGGAAAAATACTTCCTCACATTACTTCTGAGCTGTCCCCCATCTTCAAATTGTACCCCCTTGTTCTTGCACATCTCTTTTTCTGAAAGATGCTACCCTCTTGGATTCCCTTGAGGTACTTGAAAGTTTCTATCATGTCCCCTCTCTCCCCCTCCTTTCCTTGAGGGTATACATATTAAGCTCCTTTAGTCTCTGTTCATATTTCTTCTGGTGCAGACCCTGCACCATTTTGGTTGCCCTCCTCTGGACAGCCTTCACCCTGTGTATGTCTTTGCAGAAATGCAGAAATTGCATGCAGTACTCCAGATGGCGTCTCACCAACTGTCTGTACAGAGGGATAACAACTTCTTGTTTTCTACTGGTGATGCCTCTCCATATGCATCCCAGTATCCCCCCAGCCCTCTTTACTGCATTCTAACATTGCTTGCCCACATTTAGGTCATCTGATATAACTACCCCCAGGTCCCTTTCCACTTTTGTTGTCGTCAGTATCTCACCCCCCATTGTTTACTCTTCCTGGGTTTTTGTTTCTGGGGCATTACTTTGCACTTCTTTGCATTGAATCTAAGCTGCCATACATTTGACCATTCCTCCAACCTTGCCAAGTCCCTTCTCATCCTTTCCACCCCACCTTGTGTATCAACTCTGTTGCAGATCTTTGTATCATCTGCAAAAAGACATACTTTTCCTTCCAATCCCTCTGCAATGTCACTTATAGAGACATTCAAAAGGATCAGACCCAGTTCTGAACCCTGCTGTACCCCACTAGTACCCCTCTTTTTTCACTGTGGACTCCGTTTACTATTACCCTCTGCGTCCTGTTGTCCACCCAATGTTTTACCCAGGCTGCCACCCTGGGACCCACTCCTAGGCTGGCTAATTTGTTTATTAATCTGTTGTGCGGGACTGTGCTAAATGCCTTGCTATAGTGTAGGTAGGCCATGTCCACAGCCCCTCTCTGGTCTACTACTTTGGTCACCATTTTTTCACATCACCTCATAAATGTGAGAGCTGTCATTTCTTAAATCCTACTCAAAATGTGTTTCAGTGTTTGTAGCGCAAAATGACGTTCCATCCATTGTTTTATAAATGACACCAGTCATGCTCAGAAGGAGTGGTCATAAAAAGATTATCTTGAAAATTTGGGTTAAAAATGTGAAAAAAACATCAAGTTATGAGGAAACAAATTTGTTCCAATACTTAGTCCTAATTTTATTTTTTGCAGATTCCAGCCCTAACATTCAACATGTCCCTGGTGTTACCCTACCTTCTGAACATGGTAGATATAATTTTTCAAATCAGTTTCAAAACTTGTTTCTACAGTCGCACATCGAAATCACCTTTCAGATGAGATTTAAAAATTCCACCTGTCTTGATCATAACTTCAGGTCTTAAAAAGACTCTTGTACATTTGGGGTCAAAATGTGGGAGCCCACTTAAAAGTAGATATTGCCTCTCAACTGCCCTGTCCTGGGTAATTACAATCTAACAATGTGTAAAAGCAGGGCACCACTGAAAATGAGACACTGCATCTCATCTGCTCTATCCTGGGTAAATACTGTATATAGTAACAATGTACGCAAGCAAGACCCGGTACAACAGCAATACTAGTGGTGAACATTAGGCATTGAGAAATACTTGTAATTTGTAGATTTTGGTGCTCTTCCCCAGAGGCTCAGGGTATCATTGCAATCGGAGCATATTAGGGCAGAAATGAGAGCTAAACAATAATGAAATAAATCCCATGCAAATAAATAAATTTACTAAAAATACCACCAACAGCTTAATCTGGTTCAATTTCAGTTGCTTACCATCTGTATCCCCCCCCAGTCACCCCTGAAAAAGGGACTTTCTAGGCCCAGTGGGCTTACCGGGTCAACAAAATTCAACAAAACAAAACAAAAATAAAGAAATAAACTAGATTATTTTTGCTAGTATTAGTACAATGAAGGTCATGTCAACAAATCACTAAACAGAAAGATCCATAAATATATAAATAACAAATGTGGATGCCAGAATGGATCCAGGGATTAACCCCAAATGCCTGCATAAATAAGAAAGTCTTTAGGTTCCTTTTAGAAGCCTCCACTAAGGGGGTCTCCCTCAAGACTCTTGTAAGCAAGTTCCACAAGACCAGTCAAGCTACCTCAAAGGTCCAGTCACCTGAAGCTTTTTTTATTTACTATTTTTATATCTACATGCCTGGCTGGCACTACTGCCAACTGATCCTCCCAGCTCCATCACCTGGTTTCTCCTTGATCTTACCTCTCCCTGAGTCCCCCATGGCTTGCCCTCCATGACAGAGTGGTGGGGAATCCTTCAACCCCCCCCAATGAATAGATCAAGATCTGGGATTTGCCTGGGTCAGTGGTATGGGGCCTGCAGAGGTCAGCAGCCATCCTGCCAGTCAGGATGGTTTTCCATCTTCCTTGTTTATTTCCTTCTTGTTCTGCTCTTCTGCTCCTCCCCATAGGGATGCCAATGATGGACTATATCCTCAACATGAGCATATGTTGACATGCTCATGCAATATGCAGCATGGTGCATCCCTCCCCACTTTGTGTCCTGCATGCCCTAGCATCTGCACTTCTGCAGGTGGCAGTGCTGTAGCAGGACACAGTACCCTCCCCCAGCCCTCTGGGAGGAAGAGAGCATCCTCTGGAGTGTTCAGTCCTCCTCCCCCCACCCCTGATGACCCAAGCTCCTTCCTGAACCTAGGTCACTGGCATCATGAACAGTAGTGCTATTGCTGCCCCAATGGGCTGGTATGTTACCTGAGGTGTTTAGCCTTGCCATGGGTATAACAAGAAGGCCTTCCTCAGTTGAGCAGAGAAGGGAAAAAATATGCAAGGGTACAGGAGGTCTGCCAGATAGCCTGGGTCCAACCCATTCATAGTCTTATTTGTTAGTAAGCCAACTTTAAAGGAGATAACCACTTAACCAGCAGACAGTGCAGATCACGCAGCACTTGATAAACATGACATGACTTTGAAAAGATGGGCAGTAACCTGGCAGTTGTGAAGGGATTTAATCCAGCTGATGAGTATATGTTGCACTAAGTTAATAGTGAGAGTAAGGAGGAGAATGACAAAAAAGTGAATACAGTTAAAAAGAAAAGTTACCCAGAAAGATTGCAGGCATTGGGTTTATATTCCCTAGCTTACAGGAAACATAGTGGTGGATTTAGTCTTTGTTTATAGAGCATTCCAGGATGAGATCTTTTGGGAATCTGCAGGTCTCACTGAAAAAAGCAATTACAGCTAGATCAGCTAGAGCCCATCATCTGCAACTGAGGGATGAGCTGTACAAAACCACTAGGAGGAGTCTTTGGTTCAACCAAAGAGTTGTGAACATCTGAAATGCACTTCTGAATGACGTGGTAGAAGCACCTACCTTAAATTATTTTAAGAATAGACTAGATATTTATATGGGTGACAAAGCCAGGGAATTTTACCACTGATAAGGTGCATGTCTCCTACGGTGCCAGTAGCCGCTTGACTTGAACCTACAACTTATAATCCTATGAACCTATGATGTTTCTTGGATGATAAAAGCAACTTCTAACTACTGGAGACACCTGAGCCTCAAGTATCTGCCCTTCATCCAGACTGACCTCCAGATTTGTCACCTTCATGGCAGCCAAGAGCCCAGAGAAGCCAAGCCAAAGCCCTGTTTCTAGCTCCCTGCACTTCATTTTTATCCAGGTTGCATCTTAACCAAGTCAATGATATCTAGTCTTGGATCTTGGCCAGGCACCTTTTCAGCAAATTCACTGTACCTGGCATCCCAGGTGCAAAGGACAGATAGAGTTGGATATCATCTGCATTACAGTGAAACCTAAGTCTATACTGTCTGATGATCCTCCCCAGGGGCAACATGTACACCACAAACAACATGGTTGAAAAGGCGAATCCTGGTGTATACCACAGGGCAAGGCCACTGGGGTAAAGAGAACCTTCCCAACACCACCCTTTGAGTCCTGCTGCTGAGATAGGACAAACACCAGCAGATGACTTTGCTACTGAGTGTTTCATACTCCACATATTTGTTCAATAACAGCCCATGATCCACAGTGTCAAAGGCTGAAGATAGATCAAGGAGAATGAGAACTGACTGCTTTCTTTATCTCTTGCCCTAAGCAGATCATTATGCACCCTGACAAGCGCAGTCTCTGTGCTATGCATAGACCTAAAATCAGACTGAAGAGGCTCATAGATGTCAATGGCAGTGAGTTGTGCCTCAAGCTGCTGCTCATCCACCTTCTCAATAACCTTACCCAAAAAATACAGGTTAAAGACTGATAGGTAATGTGCAAAGACATCTGGGTTCAGAGATGACAATTTCAGAAAGGGCTCCACCAGTGCAACTTTAAGTGCTGTTGGAAAGACCACCTCTGATAGGGAGCACCAGACAATCTTTGTGAACACTAGGCCAAGCTGCCTGACTAAACTCATTAGTAGTCATGTGGGCCTTGGATCTAGTTCACAAAACACTGGCCTCAGTTCAGAGACCACTCCACTAACTTCTTCCATTATCTCTGGTCCAAACTCACCCCATGACCACTGAATATGTCTGGAACATGAAGGTTCAACACTGCTGGGATTTGACAGTCCACTTGGTGAGAACCCAGCCCAGATGGATGGCACGCCATCTGAGAAAATTAAGTAAACCCCTCAAATTTAACAAGTGAAAAATCCCCTACAGGCTTCAGCTAGGCCAGATGAAGAAAGTTGTCTACAGTCTGAAAAGGGTGAGCTGGTCAGTTCCTCCCAGCAACATTGCCCTAGACAGAACTCTGCCTTTTTCTTGGTAATAGGTTTTTGGTACTTACCATAGTGCATAGCCAACATTAGTTTGTCTTACAGGGACCTGAATCTCTTCAGCACTGCTCCATTGCCTGCTGGATTGTCTTAGGTCACCATCGTACAAAAGCAGGTCAAAGCACTAAACCAAAGGGCATATATGAGTAGGCAAAGTATGTACAGGTAAAGTAAGTTAACATTTGTAAAGCTTATTGTTTGAATTAATCCAGGTCCTTTCATCTTAGTTGTGCTTTTTATTTAGGTTTTTTTTTCCTTTACAGGGTTCTCTGCAGTTACATCTTTTAAATGATAGGACAAACAACTGTTTTATACCAAACAATGTGAATGTGTTTGTACAAGCCCTTACAGAAATAATTATATGAAATGTTTTCATGCTGCGCACATAAAACTATTCATGTGATATGCATGCTGCAAGCATGATTTAAATGTTAAATTGGAACTGATTGCATGCATGTGGCAGGCATACAGCAAGCAAGTGTGGAAAGCATGCTTTTTATGTTAAACTGGAATAGATTGTGTGCATGTGGCATGCGTTCAAAATGCAAGTGGTCACTGATAACTGCACACATAAAAGTTAAGTGACTTGCTCAGTATCAAACCGTTTGCAAAGGGGGGGTTGATGACATTCAAACCTATGTCTTCAGGTCTCCAAGTATCCTGGTTTGCAGTTCAGTGCCTTTAACCACTAAGCTATACTGCCTGCAGACATATGTCTAGCTTGTAATTCAATACAAATCTGCATACATCTGAACGCATGCGGCATGCTTATAGCCACTGTTGTACTTTTTAGTTTTCTTATTCCCCCCTCATCTCAGCTGCATAGGTGAACTGTAGCACACATACCCGTGGAAACACATGTGATTCTTCCCACCCCCAATACACACACTTACCCACAAAAATGAATTACTTCTGCCTGGCATGTACTTATAGTTTTTTCTCTCCATGGTTTTGAATGCTTCTGTGTAAATAGACTTTAAGGGTAAACACAAAAGTAGCAATAACTTGCCACACACCCACCCACATGGCTGTCCCCCCCCATGTACACACACTGTTTCAGATGCGGTCATGCTGCTACAGTCAACCCACCAAGTATAGATATAAGTTGAGAGTCTCTTACCTGAGTACTAGGGGGCCAGAGGCAGGGGTCTTTAAGAGATTATGTCCAGGGTTCAGAGTGCTGGTGCATACCCCCTTCAACTGAATGGAGTTATTTTTTATTACTGTTTTGTGCATTATGATGGTGAGTTGGAGAATAATGAAGGCCAGTGTTCTACTAACAAGACCCTTGTTATCGATTGGTGGCCTTCATTAATCTCCAACTCTCCATCAATAATGTATAAAATAGTAATAAAAATACTCCAATTCATTTCAATGGTGCATGCCCCTATAGTCTCACTTGTCCTATGCCATAAGTGACTGAGCATGGGGATGAGGAGGTCAGCTTAACTGGGGAAAGGGGCATAAGTCTCACTGTAGTGGGTCTCCAATAGTCGGTGCATACCATACTGCTCAACTGTCCCTGAAAGCATTGGACAGCCCTCTTTCATACCTGAAAATTGCTCTGCTCTTCATCCAGTCCTTATGGAAAACATGCTACTCACACAGAGGATGTCCTGTAAATTTAGACTTTATGGCAGGGGTGCCAATTCAGGTGGGGGATCCAAAAACCAGTGGAGGCCAGATGCTAGCTAGTTAGACCCTTGGTGGCAAGCTCTGGAATGTCTGGAATGTCTCTAAAAGGTAAACTTATATGTTGTGACTGAAAAGTGATATGCAAATGAGGAAAAATTCAAATGTATAAGATTCATCTGTCTGTACCCTGGAGCAGTGCATCACATTTTGGATTAAACCCACCTAGTTCCTAAACCAATTTTTTTGTCCTGTCCAAAGTTCTGAACCCCGCCAAAAAAAACATTGTCCCAATTTCTCTTTCTGACTCCATTCCATTCAATATCCATCCCATATGGGTCATGAAGCTGCTCAAAGGTGCAGAAACATGAAAAACACATCAATATTTCAGTCTGTCCTCCTTCCCCAATCCCCCTGTAAAAAAAAATTATTTACTTTTACTTACGCGGCCATCTGGCCAGAACCTACAGCTGGCCCAGTGTGCCACCTGTCAAGGGTGCAAAATAAGATCACACAGACAAATTAAATATATGGTTGGGCACACCACAGGTGTGCCTAGATTTATTTACAAAAAAAACTCAAGCTTTAAATCAGCAGTTCATAATATTCCAGCAATGCAGCAGCTTCAATGTTTAGCAGGTTAGTTAGCAAGATCAGCAATTCAGCAATACAGCTATTTCACTTGCCCTATTTAGAAAAGAAAAAGGAAAAAGGCACAGCTCAGGAAGTTAAGGAAACTAACTCCCTGTCATCAGACAGTGCTTGATCACACTCTCAGAGATCTTTTCTACAGGGAGACCTCACCAGGTTCAATCCCTAACTTGATCTGAGGAAGAGGTACCAGGGGTCAGCTTTTGTAGCCAGCTAACTCCTCCCTAGGAGGCTGGACACTTCTTGGACCCACTTCCAATAATCTATTTTCCTAAAATATTCCTCAGAAAATGGCTATAAAGTCTAAAAGGTCAGCAGACCTGGTACAGCTTTACTAATAATCCATTATTAGTTCCTACAGTGCATCTTAAACACAGTATTCTTCATGAAAAACCTTCATTTGGGAAAAGGGGTGACTAATGAGACTTAACTCCTCCCCCAAAAGGGTGACAGATAGACTAAGTCTCTATAAAGGGTACAGCTTAGGTGCTGCTGACTCCCTATAGGATATCCACAGCACCCTGCTAAGAGAAGTCAAGTGACTGGTGAGTACAAAGAGAGGATAAGGAAACTGAAATGAAAACTTGCTTATTGCTTTTACCCCTTTCTTAACATTCCGTTATTACAAAGGATTTTATCATAGCTTTATTTCAGCTTCTCCTGATTTAGGTGAAACACAATTGTACATTTTGGCCCAGATATTCAAAAGGGTTGCGCCATACGCAATAGAGTTGTGCCAGCGCAAGTCCGAAAATGTGCCATTCTGTGATATTGGCGGGTAGGTAGTATGCGCCCCCAAATCACACTGAGCAATAGCACAATGATAATGAATGTATGCGCAACTGAAGGGGGAGGAACCATGCATAAATGGCGCAGTGCGATATTCAACAACATGCGCCATGCACAATAGGGGAGCAAGCGGAAGTTGTGCCATAGCAGAAATGAGCCAAAATAAAAAGGAACAAGGGAGAGGCACAAGAACGCTACAGGGAAGGCACATGTTGCTGAACTATAGCCAGCCACACAGGCAACACACACACACACACACACACACACAGGGCAGGACAGAGAAAGGGCATCTGAACCCACAGGCTCAGGGAAGGTGTGGGGAGCCACAGCCACAGTGCAGAAGGGGAAGTGCCACACAGCACTGAGGCCAGCACAGTTAGGTATTCCCGGTGCAGGGGAAGTAGCAGCCAGGACAGTGGGAGGAACACAGAAACAGCGGCCAGGGGGGTGAAAACAAGCCAGGGCCATGGCCAGTGCCACCATCCATATGGAGGCAGTAATGAGGGGGGTGAGAAGGTGGGCAGCAGGGGGGCGCGGCCGTGGAAGGGTCCATTGGTGGTATGCCCCAAACAGGCAGTACCAAGCCCGCACCAGCTTCGAGCTGTAGAGTGATACTGAGATTATGGGCCAGTACTGCCTGAATTGGGCAATTCTGAGGCAGCTCTGTGAGCTGTGCAGTGATGTGATGCAGGCACCCACACAACGGAGACATGCTCTGTCAGTGGAGACTAAAGTGACAGCTTGCATGAGCTTGCTCACCACGGGTACCTTCTAGAGACCAACAGGAAACACCACAGGCATAGCCCAGTCGGCCGCATCATGCCACCTCACCCAATTCCTTAGTGCTCTGCTGCCACATGCTGCAGAGTACATCCATTTCCCCAGCACACCAGCGGAGTGCACAGCAAACATACAGGAGTTCCACAGGGTAGCATGTATGCCTGGCATGCTGGGGCAATAGACTGCACCCATGTGGCCATCCGCTCACGACCTGGCCCCGAGGGGGCCGCATACATTAATGGCAAGGGCTATGCTAACATCAACTGCCAGGTGGTGTGCGATGCCAGGGGGTGCATAATCAATGTCTGTGCCATGCACGCTGGGGGAGCACACGATGCCTCATCTGGCACCAGTCGGCACTGTGCCACAGATTTGAGAGTGGGGACATCCCCACTGGCCACTTAGTGGGTGAGTATGCAAATCACATGGACAAACATAGGGCTTGGGAGGGGCATGGTCAGAGGTGACATGGGTAGTGGCCTACATGGCCTGGGGCAGGGCGATGCTGATCACCAAACTAACCTCCACCCTCTACACACAGGTGACAGTGGATACCCACTCCATCCCTGGCTGCTCACACCATACCTGTGGCCCACGACCCCATCGCAGCAACGCTACAATGAGGCACATGCCACCACATGTAATGTCATTGAGCTGGTGTTCAGTATGCTGAAGGAATGTTTCCATTGCCTGGACACCTCCGGCGGTGCCCTACAGTACAGCCCCTCAAAGGCCTGAGGGCTATTCCTGGTCTGTTGCATCCTACACAACATGGCCAATGAATGTGGGATAGCTGTACAGGTCAAAGAGGCAGACAGTGATGGGGACGATGAGGATGCCGGTGACAATGGTGATGGGCAGCCCCCCTTGGGCGACGGGACCCCCGACTGCTCCGGCTGGCACAGCTGCACCGGGACATCATCACAGAGGAGCACTTCAGCCAACCCAGGTAAGTCATGGGGCCATGTGCAACCACCAGTGGCAAAGGCACAACCCACAAACATGCATGGACACACACCAGGGGTGCATGCCATCAGGGGAAGTGGCCGAGCATGGAACCACACACACCGCCAGGAAGGGTGAGGTCTAACATGGCACATGGACAGACTCACACACACACACACACACACACACACACACACATGCACGCAACTCACCAGACATGCACAAAGGATAGGAGGCACGTCGACCCAGAATGCCACCCCTAGCCACACACACATCCACAGACCACCACGCCCACTGCCTATCATTGTGTGTGTTTCAGGCACTGGGCACCATTGCACATTGGCATACAGTGCAATGCAGGCATCATCATGCACACGCAACTGCGGACAGCAGCCGGGAGGGTGTGCAGATGGACTGTGTGTGTGTGTGCAGGGCCAGGTACCCCCCCCGTGCATTGCCCGCTGAATGACACAATACACAGGGCAGCATCAGACAGTAGCCATGCTGGGAGACAGGTCAGTCATGCACCAAAGTGCCCCGGCTGCCACGGATGCATAGGCGGCCCTGCCGAGACCCACCAGCAGTGACAAGCTGACCACTGGCCTCATGGGGTTGCCCCGATGGTCCCCACCAGGGGTTCCACTGCATGAACGTGACCGTGCTCATGCAGGGGTCTGCAGCACACCGAACATGCCTGCGCCAGGTGTGCTTGGGATGCTCACAGCTGAACCCGGTGTCGACAAGGATGGGGTCACACGACACAGGGAATGGGGGGTGGACATTGCATGCGCAAATAACTGTGTGCCCCCTGTGGCCATGGCAGCTATGATTGTATGTGTCAGCCTGTCAATGGCAGCGGTCACATCCTCCTGCATCCGGTCCATCCCTGCCAGGAGTAGAGCAGTTTCTCTGCTGCGACACTCCTCTACCTGCTGCAGAGCCACACTCAGTGCATCCACCGCCATCACAAGCTGCATCTGCTGATTGACTGATGCTTGCAGTATGTGGGTGTGCTCATCCAAGAGGTCATCTGCCTGATTGGCATGCTGTCCCTCAGGGTGTTCGCAGCCCTGATGCTCATCACCCCTTGAGGGTGGGCACTGCACACCAGGGAAAGGCATGGGCATGTCCACAGGCTGTGTACTGACACTGGCCCCTGACACTGTACCCCCAAGCCCATTGGCCGACTGCTGATGCTGCCCCTCTGGCTGCCACTCCCCAGGGCTCAATGGTGCTACTGCAGTGGCCGCAACAGTCCCACTGTCCTGTACACATGCCAGTGCTGCCCCACTAGTGCTGACAGGCACAGGCTGGGACTGTGATGACACGCAGGCCTCCACAGCTGCACCACCCACAGCCATGGCTGCAATGTTACCTGCTGTGTGGCCATCCTGTGGCACACACGTGTCACTGCCCATGATGTTAGCGACATCATCATCGGTGATGGACCCGGCACCAGCCCGAGTCCCAGCATACTGGCATCAGTGGTCGCTGGCACACTGGGACATGGGCAGGGCCCCCTCCACACCTGCTCCAGCAACATCAGTCTGGACGTCCAGGTGGGCCCACTGTCACCCTGAGCTGCGTATTCCTGTGGAGGTGGATGGGCCCTCCTCCATCTCCATCTGACTGGCCTCAGTGGAGAAGCCCACCACCGCTGACCCATGCAGACGCTCAGGAGCTGTAAGGGAAATCAAAGTCGCGTTACTGCATGTGACCTACCCTGTTCCCCCCCAATAGACAGACCATGACCTACCATGCAGTGACAGGCTACCACCCATCTGGAATCCACCACCAGGAACACCATCAATGGTGCAACACTGCATGCTGGCAGCAACCCTCTCTTCCTGTGGGGTCAGGTGTAGCACCTCCGGCTGTCCCCCACCTGTCACAGACCATGCTCCCCTGATGGCAGCCACCTTCTCCTTAATCCTCCTCCTGTCTGTGCCCATCTTCTTCCTGCACTCCTGCATGGAGCACTGGTGGCTGCCATGCAGGTTTACAGCATGTGCCACCTCCTCCCATGCAGCAGCACGGGCCTGTGGTGTTCCCTGGCTCCGCTGAGAAGGGGCTCCTGGTCTAGGTAGGCCTCGAACAAGGCATCTGTCTTGGCCTTCATGAAATTTGGCCTCCTCCTCCTCCCACAACTCTGTTCCTCTTCCTCCACAACTCACTCAGTCATGATTCAGCCTGTGAGGATGACAGGTGTTACCTGTGACTGTGCAGTCCCATGCGTGTCCCAAAATCCACAGTCCACACTCTCAAACAGCATGCAACTCACCAATAGACTGCAGTAACTGACTATGGCCAGTGCAGCCCAGCGTCACACTTTTATAGTGCAACCCATGCAAATGAGGCAAGGCGCATCTTTAAGTGGATGCAAATGCAGTGAATGCTCCATTGAATGGCTGATTAGCTGATTTGCATATGACAGCTGAATATCACGCTGTTGCGCTTTGCGCAATTGTGTTGAACGTGCTGAGCCAAGGGTGCAGTTTGGTGACATGCGCAGTACACACCTAACTGCGCATGCCCAGGTTGATGACGCAGGTGCCTGCTGCACTGCTGATGTGCTGTGCACAGGAGGCAATGCAGGGCACAGCCACCATTGTGCCAGTGGCGCTGCAGCGCTGTTCACCTATATGGCGCTGTGGCACTGGGGCATTGTAGGCGCACTGGAGCAACAGCGTGGTAGGCCGCTACAGGAGGTGGCACACAGGCACCCAATCATGCTAGATGCATTGGGTTCCAACTGCACTGTGGCTGTCCCTGCGCCAGAGACCCTTGACCCTGTGCCCGACCTTTACCCCTAGGCACCATGCGTCAGGCATGGGTGCACCACTATCGCACTGTTCAGTGACAGCGCAATAGGGAATGGCAGCGCTGTACCATGCAGCATCTGCACATGGCGGAATCATGCTGCAGAGCGACATTTTGACTTAACTAAGCAGTAAAGATGGCACGGAGGAGAGCAGTACAGTGGAGCCAGGTGGAGCTGGCAAACCTGGTTACCATTGTGGAGACACATGTTGGCCCACTATTTAGTGAGGCACCCCTGGACAGGGCTAGGAGTCAGGTGTGGCAGGAGGTGGCTGACACCCTGGAGGAGGCCACCGGTATGGGGTGGATGGCAGAGCAGTGCCGCCACAGATATGGGGACCTGAGGCGGAGGGACCCGGACCTGCTTGCCCACCTGTGGGCACATGCCAGGAGGGGCATGGTGCCATGGCCAGGTAGTTGCAACATCCATACACTTTTATCTTCCATACGGGTATCAGAGTTGCATGTGTCCGGCACATAGGGGGGCCATCTGGTGTTGGCCGTGGTGGTGTTATCAGGGTGTGAGATGGGTGGGTCTGGCTGTGTGGGATTGCACACACATGGGGCGGGGGGACTTTGCTACAGGATTGTACTGATGTTCCTCTCTCCATGTTTGCACCTTAGGCCCAGATGAGCGCAGGCTGGCGATGGAGAGGAGGTGCCAGCAGGAGGACCATCAGTCCGGGAGGAGCGAAGGTCCTCAGAGGCACAGGGACCAGCCTGATGATGGTGAGTGCCTTACATCCATGATTACTATTGCATGCTGTGTAACAGGGCGGGCAGCGGGGCATGGCCACCATCCATTGACACCACTGCCATGCACGCAACTTGTTACAGTCAGCACTGTCCAGTGGCACTGCATGTCTGGGAGTGCATCAATGGTGGTCCATGCATGCACCAGGCACATGGCTGTGCCACTGCCTTCACACCACATAGCCAAGTCACTGTACTGCCACGGTGGTGCTGTGCAGGACATGGGCGGTGGGTGTGTGCAGTGGTCCACATGGCTGTGGCTGCCTGGGTAGGCAGGTCTTGTGGACATGGTCACTGTGGGTAGTCACACACCATCACAGGGGCGCAGCACATGGCTGTATGCCATGCACAGTGGGTTTTCTGCAGGGGACTGGACAGTCACACGTATTAACTCTGCTCCCTTGTCCTAGGTGGACAACGCTGGATGGCCCTGGAACGGGCAATACAGAAAATCCTACAGCTGGCACAGGCATCCCTGGCAGCCTTGGAGAGGTTGGAGAGACATGGGGTCTGGAGGAGGAGAACCCAGAGGTGCCACAGGAGTGCATAGCAGGGCAGGGAATAGGCCCTCCATGACTCCCTGACAACCATACCCCCTGTACCCACCCTCACACCACTTCTTCCCTCTCCCATTTCTACACCCCTGCCCCATGCCCACCCCCACCTGGTTTGTGGCCCTTCCCCCTTGTATATATTTGTAAATATGTTTGATAGTTCTTATATTTTAATACATACATTTTGTTATAACAACTGTGGTGGTATCTGATTTGCAGCGGGCTACAGGTGTTCAGCTGCAGTGGTGTGCATGGCGTCAGGGGTGGTGCATGCATGGGCATGTGTGTGTGTGTGTGTGTGTGTGTGTGTGTGTGTGTGTGTGCAGAGGTGAACGCCTATGGTGTGGAGAGGGGGATCAGTCACTGTCTGTGGTTTGTGTGTTGTACTCTGTGCACTGGATGCCTGTGTGCAGTGGTCCATGGGGCCTGCACTGTGTACATGGCACCCCTATCAGACTGTCCATGGCCTGTGCAGCTGACACCCTTGCATGTCTGTGATGTGCACGGTCTGCTGGCATGTCAGTGGTGTCTGATGTGGCCAGTGCTGGGACAGGATGTGTCCTTGGGAGGGTGTGCAGGGTGCTGTACCACTGGAGGTGGGGTCTGGGGCATGCCCTGTTGCATGTGGGGTACCTCGTGTGCTGACACATGGTCGGTCTCTCAGCTGTACCTTGGGGGGGACATGCAGGGCAGCACTGTGTATGCATCTGTTGTATCATTGTCTGCTGCCGACCACTGCAGGGTGTCCATGGTGGGGCTGCCTTGCATGGCTCCATGGTGCACAGGGTTGCATTGTCACAGTGGAGGTGGTGGCATGCATGGGGTGTCCTGCACTGTTGGGTGCTACTCCTGGACAGGGTGTATGGGGATCATGGTGCAGGGTATGCTCTGCATTTGTGGAATGGTGTGGTTGGGGGTGGTCAGCCATCCTTGTGTGCCAGTCACAGCTTGCCAGAGGGTGTGATGGGGCACCATGGCCCGGCTGTGGGTTGGTTGCTGGCCTCCATGGGCCAGTGGTTATTCCAGCCCTCCCCCAGTTGTGCAGTGCATGGGGTGTGGGGGGACAATGTCTGTTCTGCTGTGTGTTCCTCTGCCCATCTGTGGCATGGGTGGTGGGCCCTTGCATCCCTGGTTGTGCTGTTGCATTACTGCCCTGCTGCTGGGTAGGCGTCCCTGGTTGCACTATGGCCCTATCCCTGCTTGAGATATGTCTCAGAATATAATTTAACGTCTGGTTTCCCTTTCTTATTACTTTATTACAATGGGAACTAAATTTCAAATCAGAACTAATTATTACCCCCAAATCCTTTTCCTCATTTATGTTGTTGAGTACAATATTATCCAGTTTATAGGAAAACAGATTTTTATTTTTTGTATTACCTAAGTGCATAGTTATGCACTTGTTTTTATTCAATTCACGCTTACTATTTACAGTCCAATGATGTATGTAGTTTAATACTTCTTGTAGATCATAATGATTTTTTGCAGTGTTGGTTATTGCACCATTTCTACAGTCATCCACAAATTTTGTCAACCAGATATCATTGTTTTCCAATTCCAAGGAGGTTATATAAATGTCAAAGAGGCAGGGTCCTAGGACTGAGCCCTGGGGCACTCCACTAGTCACAGCCTCCCACTTCGACTTTTCTCCTTGTATTACCACTCTTTGCCTTCTTTCACATAACCAAGCATCTATCCAGTTTATTATATTGATATCTAATGCATACTGTTTAAGGGAAAAAATTAATTCTTGATGTGGAAGTTTATCAAAAGCTTTAGAAAAGTCCAGAAAGATAACATCAACACAATTTCCCGCATCCAAAGCCTTCACAACCTTCTCGTAAAAAGTCAAGAGATTTGTCTGGCAAGAATGATTTTTTTTGGAAACCACGCTGTAACGCGTCCTGCAATTCATTAGCCTCACTTGAGCTTGCTTTTGCTGCTGCGCACTTTTTGGGTGCAGTTTGAATATCTGGGCCTTTAACTTTAGTACATTTTATTATTTCAGTGAGCTATACATTGCAGCAGAAGAAAGCAGGCAGACACACTTCTGTGGTCTGAAAAACCAAAACTCCATAAGACTACCTGTCTTCCTACACATACACACATTGGAATCCCTTACTTTTTTTATTTACAGGGACTCGCTATGTTTTTCTCCTATTGCTACCGGGGTGTCCTAATATGGTTTAGAAAGGTGTAGTGCTTTTCATAGTAGTGAACAGAATTTACAGGTATTTTGCAGGGATTCTGTCTTGCAATGAATGTTTTTACCATTTGTACCTGAAAAGACAATGAGTACTCACTAGTCTGGGTAGAAATATAGACAGAAGGGGAATACTTCAAGAAAATACTTAGCGGGTGGCCAACCCATTTAGGCAAATAAAGAAATAGTTTTAAAAATAGAAAGAAATATAAGAAAAAAGAGAAATGCTGTTGCGCAACAGTCTTTAAAGAGAGAGAGAGAGAGAAAAACAATAGGGTCCAGACCTAGCCTAACACACATTACGGTGTTCTCAGGTAAATAAACAAGTCTTTCATCGCACCACCAGCCCAGTTTTCAGTCTGCTTCTCCTCCATCCTTTGGCCAGAAGCTGGATGTTAGAACCGACAATCCCAGGTCCCCAACGTGGTCTGTGATCAAGTCACCTCACCAGCTGAACCCACCCAACCTGTGTTGCTTGCTTCTTGCTTGGCTGCTGACATGATGCTGCTACACTGCACTGATCAGGGCCTGTGAAGGCCACCCACACAACTGTCACTGCTGCTGCTAGGCCTAGTTTGCTGCTGTTGGGGGTGAGACTGTGCTGGGTTTTTTTTGCGAGGCGAGCCTAGTACAGTAAGGGGAGGTAGCCTAGTCTCAAGTTAGCTTCTAGCTGACCCTCAACCCCTTCACCAACCAGGGGAGAGACGGAGACTCACTAAGAGTAGACAAACAAAAATATGCCACAACAACACTGCTATTGAGAGTTCAGTGTTCACTGACTCCTCCAAGCTGCAGTGTGCAGCCTGTCTACTCTGTCACACTCACATGACTCATCTGCTCTTGCTTGACTGGAGCTCCTCCATGTCTCATGTGATGATGCCACTGCTCATAGGTGGAAAGAGTGGACAGCACAACACAGACACAGTCGAGTCAGGAGTGCACCTGCAGTGTGAGTGTACATAAGCCAGGGGGGCACTTATTGTGCAAAAGATTAAATCCAAATTTAATGCCATTATTGCAACACCATAGGAAAAACCTAGGGACAAATGTGTGGGAGGAGGGGGGACTGCCCCCTCTGCCGTACCTAAATGGCACCCCTGCTTTATGGTAGAAATTCATTCTCAGGAGTTAATATTGGAACAAGTAAATACAATGGTTTCCACTGTGTTCTGAGGTACTGTATCTCCATGTTTCAGGAGGTGTCCAAATCATCATGAGGGTTAGTGCCCCTCATTTTGAGTGTTCATGTCCCTCATTTCAGTGACAAAATGTGAGGTATGGTGCATGCTTCCAAGACCGTACTCAACACAAAGAGTGCTAAGCATGGCCATAGTGCATATACTCCATACAGAATGACAAAGGGAAAGTAAGTGAGCCAAAACATTCATGGAGAAACACATTTATAGCACTAAATATGCATAAGGGGATTTGCATAGCCCAAAACAAAAAGGTCAGGCTTCACAACACAAAGGCACCTCTTTGCACTTCTGGAATGGGGAATGTTTGCTGACTATAACCTAGGCATTTAATGCAGTAAGCAAACAATACTTTACAAATTAATGGCAGTTTAATGGCAGTAAAATCAAAAGCCATTAAGCAACTTGCAAAATGATCAGAATTAATGAGTTTACCAAATTTTAATGGGAAATCAATGAAAAATGTATTTTAGATGAGATTTGCACACATGGCAAGTGTGCAACATGTGAACCTGATGTGATTTTTAAATGACGTTCACACCAGTTTAACTGCTGCACTCATGTCAAGCATGCAACACGTGAACCTGATGTGATTTATAGATATTCACACCAACTTACCTGCTGCACACATGTCAAGCTTGCAGCATGCAAACCTGATTTGCTTTTTAGGCCTGGTTCACTTTGTGAATGCAAACCACATGCAAACATTGCACGATGAAGTATGTGGCATGCATTCTGCATGCACACAGCACACTTACATTTCTGTAAGGGAGGAAAGGGAGAGTTTGGTAGTTGGAGATGCTCAGTGCTATATAAGATATATGTGCATATAAGTATCAGTGGCAATCTGACTTTCCAAAAAAGAAACCTTTTTATTTTAAGGTAGGTTTTGAGACTGCATAAGGGCTTAGCCAGCATGCTGACCCAATGTTTTTGCTAGCGAGAAAACATTTGTTTCCCTGTGCTCTCTCCTTCTCTTACTCTCTCTCTCTCTCTCCCCATCCTTCCCTGTTGCATATCCCCTAATCTAGTAGAAACCAGTCTTTCTTTAAACCCTGGACTGGTTAATATACTACATCCATTTACAGGCATTCAGAGACATTCCTACACCAGTGAAAAAGGAGTAATGAAGAGCCCACCCAATCCTTCTTTAGCGAGCTCATTTCATTTACTCACATAATCATAATACTATGAGCAAATGAATGATTTGAAGATCATCATCCATTTATTAGTTCTTCAGTTCCCTGGAGCCTCCTTTTTCTGAACATCTCTCTCTCTCTCTCTCTCTCTCTTTTTCTGGCTCTGTGTTGGCACTAAGGGTGAGCAAATACCTTATTAGCCAAGTATTCATATTTGAGTGGCTCAATTATTCCTTATTCATTCTTCATCATTTAGCCACTGGAACTGGCTGTGACACTTAGAGATCCCCTGAGACTTCCTGTCCTATCAAATGCCGGTTTATAGTTAATACTTTTTATTGGTATACATCAATTAAGACAATACAGTTATGCTTCATAACCAGGTTCTTTTAAGGCACTTTTACACCAAAAGAAAAAAGGATAGCCAAAGAAAGCATATATTAAAACATCCAACATGAGAGTGGTACATATGTGACATTTTTGCACTGTTCCAATACTGTGTTTACATTTAACATTGGTCATAAATACACAGACACAGAGCTGCCACAGGATAAAGCAAATAAAATGTTGTCTCAGCAAAAGTGGGTAGATGTCGCTTGTATAGTCCAGAGACAAAGATATAGAGAGGTCCAAACTGAGTGTCCATAAAGGTATGCTGGGACAAATTTCACTTGAAAGGAGAATATGTATGCACTTGATTAACAATAAACATCATGTCTATCTGCAAATATAGCACCTATTAAAGTAGAGACAGAAACCATACAAGGCATTATCTAACAATGAGATTCCAAAACTAAGGAATCGGGAGTCCAACAGCTGCTTGTCTTCACTAGCAGATCATAAACAAAAGGGGTTTTTTATTAGGTGTCAGTCTATACCAGCACAGGGAGAAAGATATGCCAGATACTGAGCCCGGCATAGATAGTATTTAGATAGGTTGTTAGAAACTATACATAGAATTTGACAGCAGATAAGGACCACTTGGCCTACCCAGTCTGCCCATTTCCCTACCTAGTGGATAAGCTGCAGATCCTAGTTAACCAGCAGCCTACTTCTTTCTACCCCAACCCCCTAGAATTGCCTTATGGCTGTCCCATGCATGCTTGAATTCCACCACTGTTTTTGACTCCACAACCTCCTCCGGAAGGCCGTTCCATGCATCCACAACCATCTCTGTGAAAAAATACTTCCTTACATTACCTTTGAGCCTTTGAGACCCCCCCCCCATCTTCAAATTGTGCCCCCTTGTTCTTGCACACCTCTTTTTTTGAAAGATGCTATCCTCTTGGACTTTGTTGATTCCCTTGAGGTACTTGAAAGTTTCTATCATGTCCCCCCTCTCCCTCCTTTCCTCGAGGCTATACATATTAAGCTCCTTTAGTCTATCTTCATATGTCTTCCGGTGCAGACCCTGTACCATTTTAGTTGCCTTCCTCTGGACAGCTTCCATCTTGTCTATGTCCTTGCAGAGATTGGGTCTCCAGAACTGCACACAGTACTCAGATGGGGGTCTCACCAGCTGTCTGTACAGAGGGATAACAACTTCCTGTTTTCTACTGGTGGTGCCTCTCCTATTCATCCCAGTATCCCCAGCCCTCCTTACTGCCCTCTCACATTGCTTTCCCACCTTTAAGTCATCTGATATGACTACCCCAGGTCCTTTCCATTTTTGTTGTTGTTAGTATCTCACCCCATTGTGTACTCTTCCCTGGGATTTTGTTTCCCAGGTGCATTGCACTTCTTAGCATTAAATCTAAGCTGCCATACATTTGACCATTCCTCTAACCTTGCCAAGTCCCTTCTCATCCTTTCCACCCCAGCTTGTGCATCAACTCTGTTGCAGATCTTTGTGTCATCTGAAAAGAGGCATACTTTTCCTTCCAGACCCTCTGCAATGTCGCTTACAAAGACATTGAAGAGGACCGGTCCTAATGCTGAACCCTGCGGCACCCCACTAGTAACCCTCCTTTCTTCTGAGTGGACTCCATTTACTATTACCCTCTGTGTCCTGTTCTCCAGCCAATTCTTTACCCAGGCTATCATCTTGGGACCCACTCCCAGGCTGGCTAACTTGTATATTAATCTTTTGTGTGGACTGAGTCAAATGCCTTGCTAAAGTTAGGTAGGCCATGTCCACAGCCCCTCCTGATCTACTATTTGGTCACCCAGTCAAAGAAATCTATTAGATTTGTCTGGCATGACCTTCCGCTGTGAATCCATGCTGCCTTGGGTCCTGTGCCCTCTGGCCTCTAGGTACTCAACAATTCTTTTCCTTCAGAAGTGATTCCAGCATTTTCCCTATCACTGAGGTTAAACTAACAGGTCTGTAGTTTCCTGCTTCTGCCCTGCTCCCACCTTTGTGAAGGGGAATAACATCTGCCCTCCTCCAGTCCTCAGGTACCACCCCATCCTCCCATGATTTGTTAAAGAGAGTAGTCAGTTGTGTCACTAGTTCTATCCTTAGTTCTTTTAGAATTCTGGGATGAATCCCATCAGGCCCCATTGCTTTGTCCACCTTCAGTTTTAAGAGTTCTTTCAGAACCCTTTCTTCTGTAAATGGGCTGGTATCAACTTCTGCATCCAGAGTGTTTCTATTGTTTGTTTTAGGTGCCTCCCCCTCTTCGTTTGTAAATACTGAGCAAAAATATTTGTTTAGTATCTCTGCCTTTTCACAGTCGCCCTCTGCCCACCCCCCTCCCCTTTATTAAGCCTCACTATCTATGTGAGATAAACGGTCCAGTTGAGCAAAGAGAGACAGCGAATGATATAGCTTGAGTAGGGAAGGAACCTCTGTGGTTCTCCAACAGCTTAAAATAAGCCACTTGGCTTGTAAACTAAGACTAGAGAGCCATCTGGTCTGCACACTGGAAAGTTTAGCATTAGGAGGTGGGAGCCCCAAAAATCCAGACCAGAGGGTTCACACCCACTATATACCCTAGCACCTGTTTGTCTAGTCCCAGTACTGTGAGCCAAAAGGGTGCAAGCATTGGGAAGTGCCATAATATGTGACCCAAGTCTCCCACATGGGTATCGCACCTCCAACATTGGTCATTATTAAGAATATGCATACGGTAAAGCATTCTGGGGGTGCAGTACCAATGAGAGAGAATTTTATGTTGTATAAGTTGGCTGCAGGCATCCGGGAGATTTTTGTGGGCACCCCGCTAGCAGACCAGCCATTGTTCCTCTGAAATAGACTGATTAAGGGCCTTCTCCCACTTCATTTTAGCTCCAATAGAGCCGGAGGGAAGTTGAGACCTATGACCTGAATAGATATAGCAAAGCACCCTTTTCTTAACAGAGAGCCAACTGGAGAGGGGAGCAGGCACATCTGTAATGACCCATGCTGTTTCTTAATATAAGCCTGTACAGCACTGTATAGTTACAGATATTGCCAAAAGGTCTTTTTCCCCAGGTGAAATTCAATATCTATTTCCATAAAGGATTTCAAATTGGATCCCTCTTTGTCCAATATCTGAGACAGTTTAAAGATCCCCTTGCCTTCCCATTCTGCCCAAAAAGGAAGTTTCCCCTCTATCAAAAGGGCACTGTTGTGCCAGATTGGCATTTCAGCCAGTGGACACAGGTTAGCCTGCAGCTCTTTGTGGATCAGATGCCATGTGAGAGCAGAGGCCGAAATGGTAGGATGCTCCAGCAAGGATTTTGGCAGAGGGGAGTACAGCAAGGACGATAGGCTCTGCCATCTGGCCATTTCTGCCTCCATCCCAGCACACTGTGGTGCATCTGTTCCAGGTGGTAGGAACCATGCCAGGGTCTGTGCTGTGAGGTAGGCTAGTTTGTATCCCTCTATCCAAGGGAAATTCCAACCTCCTTGTCTCCAGTGAGCGCGCAGTTTATTCCTGCTATATCTGGGTCTAGAATTTTCCCATAGAAACCCTGAAAACATCTTGTCTATGAGAGTGACTAATGTTGCTGGAAGAGCCAGTGGGATGTGTGAGAGAGTATATAGAAATTTTGGGGCTATGACCATCTTTAGGGCCGAAATTTTCCCAGCCAGTATAAAGTGAAGTTTGCATCATCGATCAGCTCCGTCCTGATTTCCACAAGCAGGGTGCTTATATTAACCTCCCAGGTCCTAGTTAAGTCAGTGCTGAGCCTGATGCCAAGGTATGAGCCACCCACTGTAAACCATACTTAGAGACTAAGGGTTCCATGCATTGAGAGTTTAGTGGTAACACCTCAGTTTTTGAAAGATTATCTTTAATCCTGAAAGTGTGGCAAATTCAGCCAACAGGTTGAGTGGGGGATGGAAGCTGGGGCATCTGCTAAAGATACAAGCAGGTCATCGGCATATAAAAATGTAGTATAGACTTTATCACCAATCAATATGCCCTCAATATTAGGAGAGGATCAAAATTGCAATTGCAAGGGGTTCCACTACAAAGATAAAGAGAAGGGGATATACTGGGCACTCCTGCCTAGTGACACACCCAAGAGGGAAGGGCTCAGACAGTGTGGCATTCATAAGGACCCATGCCATAGGCTGGTTGTACAAAGCAGCAACCCAGGACCGAAACTGGGGTCCAAATCCCATGGCCTCGAGCACCTGGAGCAGAAAATCCCATTCAAGGGAGTCAAAGGCCTTCTCGAAATCTATCACCACTGCTGCGGTGGGGGTCCTACTAGACTGAAAATAGACCATAATGTTAATCATAGAGTGAATGTGGTCTCTACTAAATCTCCCTGGGACAAAGCCCTCCTGAGAGGGGTGAACTAGGGAGGGGAGTAGGGGGCTTAGACGACTGGTCATAATCTTAGCAAATATTTTGCTGTCACAATTAATTAGGGAGATAGACCGATAGTTAGAGAGCCTTGTTCAATCCATCCCTTTCTTAGAGAAAACTGTAATAATTGCTTCTCTAAGCATATTGGGAAAGGAGACAGTGGTTATTGCTGAGTTAAAAAGATTCACCAGTATCGGGGCAATTTGTGGAACAACAAGAGACCAAAGCTCCGGAGGAAAACCATCCTCTCCTGGCGCCATGCCCACATTCAGAGCCCATAGGGCTGCAATAACCTCCGGTGGTGAGATGCGGGTCTCCAAGACATTTGCCTGCTGCGGAGACAGCTGAAGAATGGGAAGCGAGCCAAGAAACTGGCATATCTCTGTGGGGTCAAGAGTGCTAGAGGAAAAGTACAGCTCTTTGTAAAAGTCCACCATAGTGGAGTTCTCTTGCTCCTGACTCACCTGTATGGTTCCTCCTGGTTTCCTGAGACCTGAGATAAAGCTCTCGGCCCTCTGCTTACGCAACCTACATGCTAACACTTCCCCCCTTTCTCACCCCCCGGCCAGTACTTATCCTTCAGAGAGAGAATGGCCAGCTCTGCCCTCCTAGCCAGAAGATCATTAATGTGAGAATGGATGCATATCATTTCAAGGTTGTGGGGAGAGTGTGTAGAGGTGGGGGGTTGCATTTACAGAAAGCTTCTAGCATTGCCAGCCACTGCTCCAAAGTTTTAAGCTGCTGCTCCCTCTGTCATCTGCAGTTGGCAGCATAGGCCATTATAGCTCCCCTGATGGTGGCCTTCAAGGCTTCCCACAGGCATGCCAGGTCTCCTGAAGTAAGGGCATTGCCCTGCAGGAATAAATTGACTTGAGTGACCAGCCACAGAGGGATGTCTGGATCCCACAGCAGGAGAGGGTCAAGTTTCCAGGTACGAGATGGAGTAGCCACTGGGTCCCACGAGTTAGAAACAATCAGACTGGAGCATGGTCTGAAATCACCATCGGAAGGATCTGAGTGTCAAGCACCACAGTCATCTGGGAGGGGGAGACTAGACAATAATCCAAGTGGGAGTGGGAGTTATGATCAGGGGAAAAGAATGTATCATCCCTATCTCTAGGGTGGAGGATCCTCCAAGCATCTTGCAGGCCCATGTCAGACATAAGTTGCTGGAGTGCCTGCCTGGCCTTTGAATGTTTATCTGGGGCATTTGTATTCTGATCAAGGATCGTATCTAAAAGAATATTGAAATCCCCTCCCAGGACCACCGGTGTGTCGTCCCCAGCAATGGAGGATATATTATGTGCCAGGGCATGGAAACATTCTGGTTGGTCCTCATTTGGACCGTATACATTGACAACCACTAGGGGGCCTTCCAATGTGTTGAAGAGAGCCATCGCCCATTGCCTGAGGGCATCCTGCTTAGATTTAACCAGAGTCCATTGTAGGGATTTGTGTACCAGGATGGCAACCCCTCACTTGTGCGTGGGGACAGAGGAAGAAATAACTTGACCCACCCATGCCTGTTTAAGATTGTCGTGATCTTCCCTCCTAAGTTTAGTCTCTTGGAGCATAGCGATGTCCGCTTTCAGCCTTTTGAGGTGTCCTAATACCTACGAATGCTTCACTGGGGTGTTTAGATCCCTCAGGTTCCAGGTAATTTAATTTATATCAGCCATAGTCCAAAATCTTCATATTAACATAGCTAAAATTCCGAAATAGTAGCAAGCAAAGGGCTGAAAGGGAAAGAGACCCACTCCAAGAGAGTATGAAGCAGCTGTCCATATTTGATTCTGTCCATGTATTAATGCCTTGTAGAAGTACATTATGCAGAGAATATCGTATCAGAGACGTAATCAAATAACAAACATAACAACCATAACTATATACAACCGGCCTAACTGTGGCCAAAGGGAGGCCCCATGTTAAAAGACCAGTAGCAAATGCTACAAGGCCTCCATGGGCTTACATGAGGGGTGGAAGGGAGGGCAGTGTCTTACCCTGCGTATAAAAAATGCTATCTCACAGCTATATGGGGGGGTATCATAAGATTAGGGGGTCCACTTAGGTGGAGCACCCATGTCTCAGTGTCGCTATGAAGCACATTCTGAGCTGTCATAAGAAAGACAAAAAGGAGAGGGGTAGTAAGGATTGGAGAAGGGGGACTGGGGGAGGGAGAAAAGGGGAGAAAACAGCTCCATCAGGCCTAAGTGGCCCAGCTTTAGCAACAAAGAAAGTCATTACTTAGCTAGCAATTGTTCATGTAGTGGTGTCTGAGTAAGTCACTGATTGAGTCTCATCGACAGCTAAGTGCTCTGGGGATTGACTAACAGATCAGACAGCTGAAGGAGATGAAGAACTTGCCCATTAACCCGAGGGAGAGGCCACAATGTCTGCCCAGGACGTGCTCTGAGAGGGTGTAGTGGCAATCCCATCATCTTCCAGCAATGCTGCATCCGTGCTGTTTTCCACCAGTGGTTCCAGACTGTCAAGTTGCAGTGGTGCATACAGATTCAGAGTGAAATAGGCCTGCAGGTTGGAACCTGGACGGGTTCTGTGCCCTGGCTCCGGTCGAGGGCTTGTCAAGGCAGACCATATCTTCAGATGCTGGCACTTGGAGTGGCAAAGTGAGGGATGTCTCTTCCTCGACCTAGGAGGTAAAACTGCCTCAAAATTCTTAACCTGCTGGTTAGCGGGTGAGTCCATTAAAACTGATAAAGTTGCCTCCAAATTTAGCGGTTCTGTTGCTGCAGAAGTGGCTGTAAATACACCATGTACCAGAAAGTCTGCTGGGTGCTGGGCTCTAAGAAAGTCCATAAGGCATTCAGGTGTTGCAAACATCAGCGACATCCCATTCTGCATGACCCTCATGGTAGCAGGGTAATGTAGGGAGAAAGAATAATTATGCGCGTGGAGAATTTTCCTTGCCGGGCCATATTCTTTCCGACTTTCGGACAGTTCCCTTGAATAATCCTGAAAAATGTGTACTCTCTGCCCCTGCCACATGAGGTTGTTGGATTCTCTAGCAGCTCTCTTGATGGCTTCTTTTTACCTAAAGTCAAGGAATTTGGCCAGAAGTGGTCTAGGCCGTTCGTCTGGTTCGGGATGTGGAGCTAGCAAGTGATGGCCCTGCCCTATCTGAGGCCTAAAATCTTTTGGGAGACGTAATAGAGCTGTGAGGGTTTGTTGAAGAAAAGAAACTGCATTGACTTGCTCTGCCCCTTCTGGAAAGCCGATAAATCTTAAATTGTTTCATCGGCTTCGATTTTCAAGGTCATCGACCTTATCTTGAAGGAAGTAAATTAGCTTGGCTTGCTCCCACAAGGCAGCCGAGATGTCCTGGATGACAGCATCATGCAACTCCAATCTCCACTCCGTATGGAAAATGTGGACTTCAATGTTTTGCAGTGTTTGGTTAGTCACATTAACTGCTGAAGTAAGCTGAGCCATTTGAGCTATAAATTGTGTAAACATCTGTTCCTTTCGGTAGTTTTCCCTGGTTGTTGGAGTGTTACAGACCATAGCTGACACCGAGCGCAGCACCAAAGTAGTAGGGCTACTTTCAGCAGTTCTAGATTTTTTCTGCAAATTTCCAAGACTTATATAAACCCAGGTCACTCGCACAGATTAAGCATTGTCAGCCAAGATCAACAATGGGACCCTGATGCCGGTTTTTCTCAGATTTTACCCTGTAAGCAATGGGAGCGAGATGATTAAGCAGTCATCTTTGTCCGTGGTTGGTCACACCCCCATCAAATGCCATTTTAGAAGCTAACGGAAGTCAGGCCATTTGATCCAGGCCTCACAGAAGCTTCAGGCAGGAGAGACATGTGACTAAGCTGCTACTGAGAAAGAATCTACCTCCATCCACTTGCAAAAATTAGACAACAATCAGAAATCTTGATGTTTTGTTCCTTTCCTAAATTCCTAGCTAGAGAGGTTAATTATTGTCACACTTTTGTGTGATGATGTTCAGTGTTCCCCAGGAGAACTATTAGGAATGTTTTTTTTTTCCTACAAGTGAAGAAAAACCCACTACTGTACCAGGACTGTTTCTGCTCTAGAAGCGAAAGCAATAAGTCACAGCCTGGCTGATAGGGCTTGTTTGGGGGAGTGTTACTGGTGTCATCATTTTGCTATCCCTTTCTTGCTTGCAATTATTTATTATGAAAGACCAATCTACTGTACTTCCACCCTCTTGCTAAAATTAGCCAAGAAAAAGCAGAAAACTTTGCAGTTTTGTTCCTCTTCTAAATCCCAAACTCCAGGGAAGGGTACATTTTTTTCACACTTTTGAGTGATCATTTAAATTTTCAGTGTTTCTCAGTAGAACTGCTAGGAATGTGTTTTTTTCTGATTAAAGTGAAAAAAGTACTAGGCCAGACCTATTTCTGCACAAGAAGAAGGAAACCACTTTGGTTCTCAAAAGCACTATTAGGAAAGGACAGAGCCAAAAGGCTGGCCTTCAGGAAATATAAAGGAACGCAGCAGGATGAAGATAGGGAGGCATACCAAACTTCCCTAAAGGAAGCAGGGAACGCAGTAAGACAGGCAAAGGCCCAAACCAAGGAAACACTAGCAGGAACAGTAAAAGAAGGTGACAAGACTTTCTATAGATACATTAGTGAAAGGAGGGAGTCCAGAGGGTGTATTGCTAAGATCAAAGGAGATAAGGGTGTGTGTGAGGAGGAGGACCATGTAAAAACATCTATCCTAAATAGATACTTCTGCTCAGTATTTACTGAGGAGAAGGTAGGGCAGGGCCCACAGCTCAGCACCATGGACACGGGGGGTAAGGAGGTGTGCACAGGTCCTTTCACAAAAGAAAGGGTTCTACAAAATCTTCATAAGCACAGAGTGGACAAGGCAATGGTACCTGATGGCATACAGTACATCCCAGAGTACTAAAGGAGCTAAGGGTGGAACTATCAGAGCCATTATCAGAACTCTTTAGTGCATCTCTGAGCACAGGAGAGGTTCCAGAAGACTGGAGAAGGGCTCATGGGATCCTGCTCCACAAGAGTGGTAGCAGGAAGGAGGCAAGGAACTACAGACCGGGTCAATCTTACCTCAGTAGTGGGCAAGATTATGAAGGCACTCCTTAAGGAAAGGCTAGTGCAATACCTGGAATCCATAGGAGCACAGGATCCAAGACAGCATGGGTTTACAACATGAAGGTTCAGTCAAAATAATCTCATAGATTTCTTTGACTGGGTAACCAAAGTGGTGGATCAAGGGGGAGCAGTTGATGTCACCTACCTTGACTTCAGCAAAGCTTTCAATACTGTTCCACATAGAAGATTGATTAATAAGCTGGGTAGGCTTGGGTGGGTCAGACATTGGTCAACTGGGTGACAAACTGGTTGACGGGCAAAAAACAGAGAGTGGTGGTAAATGGTATACAGTCAGAAGAGATGCAAGTCAGAATTGGGGTACCTCAGGGATCAGTCCTCGGGGTCAGTCCTCTTCAATATCTTCATCAGTGACATTGCAGATGGACTGGAGTGTAAGGTTTATCTGTTTGCAGATGACACCAAAATCTGCAACAGAGTAGATGATCCAGATGAGTTGGGCAGAATGAGAAGAGACCTGGATAAACTGGCAAAATGGTCAGAAGAGTGACAACTGGGGTTTAACGCAAAGAAGTGCAAGATCCTGCACATAGTGAAGAGAAACCCTGAAGCCACCTATAGGCTGGGAGGGAAGTTGCTGGCAGTTACAAGGGAAGAAAGAGAGTTGGGCATCATCATCACAGATGACCTGAAATCATCGAAGCAGACCACTAAAGCAGTAGGTAAGGCTAGGAGGATGTTGGGGTGTATTAGTAGGGGTATCACAAGTCATAAGAGGGAGGTAATAATCCCTCTTTTCAAGACACTGGTTAGGCCCCATCTGGAGGACTACGTCCAGTACTGGATGCCACACCTTCACAAGGACATTAACCAAATTGAGACAGTCCAGAGAAAGTCAACCAAAATGGTGCAGGGACTGCATCAGAAAACATATGAGGACACATTAACGGAGTTCAATATGTATACCCTAGAGCAAAGGAGGGAGAGAGGTGATATCATCAGAACATTCAAACACCTTAAGGGCATTAACAAGGTGAAAGAGTCTTACATGTTTCAATATAAGAAAAATAGCAGGACAAGAGGACACAGCATGAGATTACCATACTAACATATTAGACGCCAGCAGAGTAGACCTATTGGTCTATCAAGTCTGATCATGTTTCAGCACCCTGATTGAGTACCATAGCCCTCTATCTGTCTCCTTCCACTGTTACTCCATCCCCCAGTCCTATCCCCCCCAGGCACACCAGCCTCTGCTTCACTCCTTGCCTATACCTGTCCCACCCTCTGTCAAATCCCTCCACCATAGCTGCCTGTATCATCTCCCCAGGTAGCACATTCTACTGTTCCACCACTCTCTCAGTGAAGTACCTCCTCCTCCTCCTCCTTTCCCCCCAATCCTACCACCCTCAATCTTCCAACTGTGTCCTCTGGTGATTCCACCCTCCTTCAGGTGAAAGATCCTATCTCGGCTTACCTTATATACTCCCCTGAGGTACTTGAGACCTCAGTCATGTCCCCACGGTCCCTCCTCTCCTCCAGTGAGAACAGGTTGAGCTCCCTTAGTCGTTCCTCATATGTCATATCCCCCAGGCCCCTGATCATTCTGGTTGCTCTCCTCTGAACCCTCTCCAGTAGCTGGATGTCCCTCCTTAGCTGCGGCCTCCAGAACTGCACACAGTACTCAAGATGTGGTCTAACCAGGCTATTGTACAGTGACAAAATCACCTCCCTGTTGCTTGAGATAATCCCCCTAGTGATGCATCCCAGCATCCTATTTGCCTGACAGCAGTCCTCCTGCACTGCTCTGAATTATTCATGTTAACATCCACCAAGACTCCTAGGTTTCTTTCCTCTGCAGTGGCCTGCAACTCATCCCCCCCCAGGATGTACACATAGTTGGGGTTTTCCCACCCAAGGTGTAGCACCTTGCATTTGGAGGAGTTAAATTTCAATTTCCAGGTGCAGGACCACCTATTCAGAGTATCCAGGTCCTCTTGCAGAGCCAATCTCCCCTCCCCCCCTCCACCACTGCCCCCAGCTTAGAGTCATCCTCAAAGAGACTCATTTCACACCCGATACCTTCCCTGATATCAGAGATGTAGGCATTAAACAGGAGATGCCCCAGGACTGATCCCTATGGGACCTCACTTATGATCTCCTCAGGAGACAAAACCTCCCTCTGACCATTATCCACTGAGTGTGACCTGAAAGCAAATTTCCAATCCACCTAACCATCAATGGGCCTACCACCACTCCCCCCCAGCTTCTCCCTTAAGCCAATGTGAGGGACTGAATCAAATGCTTTGCTGATGTCCAGGAACAGTATATCCACTGGTCTCCCCATGGTGAGTGCTGATGTCACCCACTCATAAAACTCTACAAGGTTTGTTTGACACGATCTCCCTGGCACAAACCCATGCTGCTGGTCATCCAGGTAACCCATCTCCTCCATGAAACCTCCCAGCCTTTCCTTATGTATGATCTCCATTACCTTCCCCACCACCGATGTCAAACTGATGGGTCTCTAGTTTCCTGGCTCTTCTCTCGATCCCCCTTTGTGGATGGGCACAACATGCGCCCGCTTCCAATTCCTCGGCACCCTCTTTGTCTGGAGCGACAAGTTAAAGAGATCCACCAATGGCACAGCCAAAACATCAGCCAGCTCCCTCAGTACTTTGGGATGAATAGCATTAGGCCCCAGAGATTTATCCTTTTATAGGGACTGGAGGGCTTCCCACACCCAATCGATAAGAATATCTGCATCTGTTCCCCCCCCCCATTCAGCAGAACCAGCCTGATATCTCACCCCTGGCCTACCTCCCCCAGTGGCTTGTTCTTTAGAAGGTACCCTAATACTCATGACTGCTGCACTTTCCGTGTCCTTCAACCCCTTTTTTGGAAGTTCCCCACCCTCTTCTCTAGTGAACACTGAGGCGAAGTACTCATTTAGTACCTCCGCCTGCTCTCCAGCCCCTTCCACCCACTCCCCAGCTGTCCTCATCCTACTCAGCTAGCCCTTGACCTTCCTCCTCTCACTAATATACCTAAAGAACCCCTCCCCCCCCGTATCCCCGGCACCAACCTCTGCTCTTTCCAGGCCTTTGCCCTCCTCACCACTCTGGTGACTTTCCTAGTTACAAGGTGATAGTTCTCTCCATCCCTCTCTCCTCTCATTTTTTTGTACCTACTGTAGGCAGCCTTCTTCTCCCTTACCACCTGCTGGACCTCCTTGGTCCACCAGCATGGTTTATGAGACCTACCGCCTTTGTGCTTCACTCTTGGACAGGTCCTGGTATCCTCCAGTATCCTCCACTTTATGATCTCCTACCTACTTTCCAAGTCCAAACCTGGTTTTATCTCCCACAAATGCCCCTCGAGAATTTCTCCCATGTTCTGAAAGTTTGCCTCCTGAAATCAACTATCATTGTCCTTGAATGATCCCTCTCCCCCCCCAAGTTTAAGCCAAAACCAGACTATGTTGTGGTCGCTCCCAGCCAGGGGTTCTTCCACAACCAGATCTCATACAAGATACCCATCCACTAAAACCACATCCAAGATATGACCCTCCCTTGTTGGGTCCATCACCTGCTGATTGAGGAACATGTCCAGGAAGCCATCCAGCAGCTTTTGTTCCCTAGTTGCAGTGGATGTCATGGTACCCCAATCAGTAGTTGGCATATTAAGAGCCCCATCAACACCACTCCTTTCCCTTCCAATCCACACTGCCCCTTAATGTTAGCCAACAGGCAATCCTTCAGGTCCTCTGCTAGTCCTGGGGGCCTATATACCACCCCCAACTTGATCTTGATCTTGATTAGAGGGAGGCCGATTAAGGGGTAATGTGAGGAAGTTCTTTTTCACAGAAAGGGTGGAGGATACATACAATAGCCTACCTCAGGATGTGGTAGATATGAATGCAGTGCAGGGCTTCAAACAGGCATTGGATAGGCATAAGAGAGCAATACAGATGAGTATAAATAGATAGGCCATTGACAGAGCAAAGGCCAATGGCACATACATAAGGTAAAAAAAGAAATGGGCAGACTGGATGGGCCTTGTGGTCCTTATCTGATGTCAACTTCTATGTTTCTCTGTTTCTACAAGCAAGAATCAGTTAGGGCCCTTGTGTAAATCCTCCTTATTCTGTCACAATGATAAGGAAGATTTCATAAGGTGTAGTGGCTTAGAGAGGCCATTCACTCAGTCAGCAGTTGCAGTTTGTACAAAGACAAAAAAATTAGAACATTTCCAATACCAATTTTTTTTCCATTAAAACCACACATATTTACCCCAACACTTCACTGATAGGGCTCATTTAGGGGAGAGCTTTTACTGTTGTCCTAATTTTGCTATCCCTTTCTTACTTGTAATTATAAATCACACAAATAAAAAAATCTTCCTGCTTTCATGGCTCTTTTTTTTACATCCTTTCATTTAATTTTCAATGAGGGCCCAAAGGTGAGGCCTCATAGAACATTTTTTATGAAGCACCATGTTGATCTCCTTGCAGGGATCCCCAACCCACTAGGAAACCAACTTGGCACAGTCAAAATGTTTTGCTTGTGTGGCCACCCCAATGGGTCAGGTTCAGGAGGAGTAGAGATGGACGGGTGCTGGTATAACAGGCCTGTCTGAGAAGACCTCCCTGCTGTCTCAATAACAGCTCATAGAGCCTGATCAGTTTATATCCCAGTCCCTGACTGATTACAGGGCAGGGTATATCCCTGTCTGATTTGAGGGTACATCACTATCTGATTACAGGCTATATCGCTGGTGGACAACAGGAGGGGAAAATGATAGATAAAAACAATGTTTTGGTTTCTTAAAATGAAAAGAAAGATTAAGCCCATAGTGCTACTGTACAGTCAGTACTGCTAACTACTCCAACAAGCCAAATTTCTGAATGGACCTGGGTCACTTGGGGGCCAGCCAGGGGAGAGAGGACTGAGCAGCCCATGTATGTTTTTTTCTTGGGAAAGGAGAGCACAACCATTGTCCCTCTGTGCAACTGCCATGGTGCCCTAACATAAGCTGGGTGATAGCAAGTGGATGTGTGAAAAAAGAAAATGAAATTAAAGGATTTTAAAGGAGCACTCAAAACAGGCAGCCTTTTTTGTTAGTGAGATAAACAATTGCAAGCAAAAAAAGATAGCAAAATGATGAAGGCAGCAAAACAGTCCTCTAAACCAGTTGTATTTCTGAACCATTGGGGCTATGTTGGAAGTAAGAAGGTCAGGGAGTGTTATTTCTGTAGGCTTAATGCGAAAGTGGAGTGGTGAGTGGCGTAATGTGCAACGCACCCAGTTTCACAACCTCATTGCTGTAAAGCCATAATGTGAGAAGCAAGTATCCACTAGGTTTTGATTTACCTTGGGGCTATTATTTATTTATGAAATTAAATTTTATTGAAATTTTTCCAAGTAACGTTTAACATTCAACGTACAAGACAAAACAGGACAATATAAATACATAAACTTATTTAGAATCAGATTTCCATACTTCTTGCGAACCATAATGTACTAATAAAACATAACAACTGGAATATTCAAAAAAAAAAAGAAGAGGAAATGATCTAACAGTTAAAAACATAACCAACAATGTAAACACAACACAAAATACCCACCTAAATAAAATCTATTAAGAACTTGTTCAGCATCCTTGTTGTTTCTAATATATATGATAATAATATGTATGAAAACAAAAAGAAGAGAAATTATATATCTGGTTCAGAAGGTATTTAATTATACTATAATGAAGATGCATGCATTAAATAATGCAGGAAGGAAGCATGGGGGGAAATATACAGGTTAACTTTATGAAGAAAAAAAGTCAGCAAAATCACAATTGAGAGACTATATTTATATTTCATGGGGGTAACTCATATTTGTAGCCAAGTCATGGCACCTAAAGCTTTATGAAATCAAGCTGTTGGACATGTTCAGGGTCTGTAATAAACATCCTCTCAGGCAGCACACTCGTGGTGGGGGGGGGACAATTAATGTATCTCAGCCACTTGCACCAAGTGAGGGGATGAATGCATCTTCTGCCCTAATAGCCTAATGGCTCAACCTAAAATGGCTTAAGAAAGTCCACAAAATAGCCATTCAAAATATGTTCTGCTGAAAAGGCTGTGACTGTGTCCTCTTCTGCTGCTCTTGATGTAAGTACATGCTGACCAGTGCCTACTCACTCCCAGCAGTGCTGTTGTCAGTAACAGGTGTTTCTTCCCCATCTCCACCAGCAGAACCAGACCTGTCAGATGGCATTCCCTCTTTATCATGTTCTTCTGCACCAGCTACAGGTGTCTGCACCCATCCCCACATGCAACCAGTCAGCTCATCACACAGCTGTTATCAAAAAATGAATCACTTTTTGGCTATCCATAGCCATGTGAAGGATTTGATCAGTCATGGTTGCAAACTGTGACTGTGACTATTCAGCACTTTCACAAACCTTGCATCCAGTTCAACTTGTAGGTGCTCATCAAGCACAGCTGCCCTATCTGGATTCTCTCTGTTTTCCACTACATATCTCACCTTGGATTCTTTCAATATATGTACTGCTGGGATCACCTGACTCAGAGTGCTAGTGGACACACTTAGATCATGAGTGCTCCTCTCAAATGGCCCAAGTACTCTCACCATGGCATCAGTGGGTGACCACTCATGGTAACCTAGGACTCCCCCCAGTATTCCACTCCATTGCCATGTCATGAAGTGTGCAATTCTCTTCTAGCAGTCCAGACATTATCACATATGATGAATTCCATTTGGTACTCACATCCTGTATCAAGAGGTGTTGAGCCTGACCAAGGCATTGTTACTCTTCTCTTAGTTGGTTAGTCACGTTTACAGAGTGATGAAAATAAGAACAGATGGAGAGTACAGTGGAGACAGTTTTGCTAGCCTCAGAACTGTGACACAGCACAGATGTGACCACTTGTATGGTCTGCACGTTGTGTTTTTTATCTTCAAATAATTCAAGCCACACAGAGTGAATGTTTCCCTTGTTTATTTTCTTGTGAGTTCATTAAATCATATACATGTATAGCCTTCTCTTCTTTGGTGCTAGCTCATTCAATTTACATACAGTGCTTCTATATAGAGGATAATGTATTGTCCTCTATCGGTAACCGGTCTGTTAATTGTCGAGAGGTTGGCAGGGCAACCGTGTAAACCTCAAGAGCGAAGCTCGAGAGGTTTACATTGCCATGGCAACCTTGAGATGGTTAACAGTGACCGGTTGTTGATAGAGGGACCATACATTATTTTTTATAGTGTATGGTCCCATGTAAAAAATAAAACGGCTGCTTACATTTTGAAAAATAGTCACCGCCGCAGCTGTTCAGTCCTTCCCTAACCGCTGCCTTCATCCGTCGGTTCCCCGTGTAAAAAAGGCGTGCACATCGAGACGATCGCTGTTGTTAATTTCATCGATGTGACGTGAGCATCGATAGGTTAACAACATTTCTACGTCACATTGATATGTTAACAACCTTAGGAAATGATGATTTCCTAAGGTTAACAGCGTTCTACCATACATTATAAAGATTTCTTATCTTAAATAGTACCAACACCCCATTATAAGCCAATCACATAACAAAGTAACATATTAATCTTCGGGTGTGGTGAATTTATATCAAACCATAGGTATGACTGCATTTCTTACACAATATCAAAAGGCGTTTACTACATTTCTTACACAATCTCATAAGTATTGACTACACTTATAGAAGGTTCTTTGTGTGCACACCTTCCTTAACAGGTGCCTACCATCCTAATAAGGGCACACCATCCTGATAAAGGTTTACTCTAGGAAATTTGATGTTGAATGTTGTGAAGTATAAAGTGTTGTGAAATTGTCAAGGGTATTACAAGACATTTGATTAGGTATTATCATAGGTTACACTTAAGTAAACGTTATATTTCAGTAAAATGTTACACTACAATCCCACCTTTGTGACTCTCTATATACAAGAGATCACATAGGACGTTATTGCCATTGTAACATTTGTATTTGTCTAATCATGCATTTCATTTTACGGTACAATAACACTAGTACAACAACAAGAACACAGATTACTGCAATACTGCATACTACCACTATCAGGGTTGGACTAGTACCCAAAACAGCTGAGCCCTGATCCCTCCAGGATGTAATGGGGATATATGATGACTGCCTTTTTACCTCTTTAGCAGAGGCCTTCTGTGAGAAAATAAGTCCTTCTGTTTGTTGATGATACAACAAGGCACCAAGTGTCATTTTATCAATTTTGGGTAATTCGAAATGAGGTGGAGTTGCCAAATCAGTGAGTAAATCCAAGGCCATACTGGAACCATCGATATGGGTAACATTTCTTCAGCTATAGGCAGGACATTCCTGAAAGGTCCAATTTGCCACCTCCAGGTCTTGTCATTACACCCCCATATATTCCAAGGTTGACCTGCAATTACACACCATGGTTGGTTCCATCTCATAGCTTGGCAGTATTCATTTGTAGACGTCAGGGTGAATTTACATTGATCAGGAAACCATGGGGTGGTTGATGTCTCTTCCCTACATATTAAGGTTTCATGTCCTTGTACACACTATTGCTTAGGTAAGACAACATATTTATTGTGTACTGTGATAATAGTATCACCTGGTATTTGGAGTCTCATGATCTGGTCATGTATTAATACTCCCAAATTACTGATTTACCACAATATTTTAGGTGGCTCAAAACATACAGGTATTATTACTGGTATGGGAATCACATGTTGCAGCACTTGTGCATATTGATTTGATGAGTTCCATACTTTTACCATAGCTAAGGGTGGTAAGAATACAGTGGGATGATCCAATTATCTAGTCACATTGATTTTACCTATTTCCAAAGGTAACCTATTTGTTTCAATTATATTTAATTCATTGACTAGATAAACATGTGCTTCAGCAGCTAATTTAGAGCAAGCCATTTCTATATAGCTTTCTCTAGACATATTCGAAAATGAGTTATAAAAATGAACTGCTATTTGAGCAATAATTTTGAAATTCTGTAAGGTTTCTCTAAATGCAAACCAATCAATTTCTTCATTAGCAGCTGCTATTTTTGCAGTAGTTGATAATGGTCCAGTAGCCATATCTTCTAAAGTCATTTCTAACGAAAGAATGTGACCCTTTAAAACCATAGCATCAATACCATCAGCAATTCCTAATCCTGAGCCTAACCAGCCCCACATGTCTCTTTTACGATGAAATAAGCCTGGTGATGCTTCTGCAGGAATTTGAAATGACCACGTTCTGTGTCTATCACGGCATTGATTTAAAATATTATTATAATACTGTTGCCACAATAATACCAAAGCCCAATCCTTACATTGAAGCAGTAATCATGGAAAAGACAAATGTAGCAAAACATTATAATATTCCAATTTACATGGATAATATAGAGGATATACATTTTGTGTCAAGATAATACCATCTGATGGGGCAAGAATTTTTGCCCTGCCATACATTGTATTTGGTATTGTAAACCCCATACAGCAGATTTACTAGTTAAAGATACATTGCAGGCCATTCCAGGCCATCGTGCATTTGTAGTACACATTAACAAAGAATATTTATTTGTTAAAGGCAATACTGCAAAAAAATGCTTTAACCCTACTGTATAGTTCTTCACAATAGATGTATTATATAAAAAATGCCACATATTACATTGTAATGCATTTTTACCCCAATAAGATGCATTTAACAATGTTATCTTAGATGGATAATGTAACATGTCCTTTAATTTCATTCAAATCAATGTTTGTTCCTCTTTCATTAAATTGGTCGTATCGCCCATGGTAGAATGGAAGTAGATCCCTTTCTGGGCTGTTGTGTTCACTACACACATGGCTATGCCAGGCCAGGCTTCTGGCGAGCATCCCCATGTCACATCTTGACATTGTCCATAACAAATAAAGTACCATTCGATAAAAAGATATCCAGTGTGTTCATGTCATTCTCCCAACATCACTGGGAGACCCCACACTGTATGACTGGCATAGTTCTTGGTGTATAAACTGTTCCATATGTGCCCTGGGCATCCTTTGTCTCTGTCGGAAGTTGCCAGGATCAGTAAGGTACTACACAGTACAAGTACAGGATATATCATTGTACTTCACCTATTGGGAGAAACAGAGCAGTATCAGTTGTTATCATTTAAAGGCTGATACAGTTTACATTGGTACACATGGACCCATCTGGTCTCTGTAGACCCTTGTCGAATTCGCCAGACCTGCATGACCCATGGCCTCAAAACATCAATGACGGTATAGGGCCCCATCCAATTAGCATCCCATGGTCCTTTCTGACCAAAGTTTTTCACCATGACATGATGACCCTGTTCAATGGATGGTATCCCTTTTTCATCATGTCTCTGTTTTTCCAATGAGTTTGTGCCATATTTCTGGCAGCATGAGGTAAATAAACAGTTAACTGTTTTTGTAGCTGTTGCAAGAACACATCAGTTTTGATGCGATCTAACACAGGTGTTGACAAATCCGGATCCGATGGATAATACAGCTGCGTGTCCCGTCCAGTCATCAATTGATATGGGCTATAGCTAGTACTCTTGTTTTCCGTACCTCTAATATGCATTAGGATTCCTGGTAAGTGCGTCACCCACCCTTTACCAGTATTCAACACTGCCTTTTTCAGTGTGTTTTCCGGAGTGCGATATAACCTTTCCACCATTCCCGAAGATTGTGGATGGTTGGGTAAATGCAAACATTGAGAGGTACCTAAGATATCACAGAAGGCTGTCATTATTTTCACTGTAAAGTAAGTTCCTCTATCACTTTCAAGTATTCTGGGAAAACCCCATCATGAGAACACCTGTTCCCATAGTGCTTTTGTAGTAACTGTAGCACTATCATTTTGTATGGGCAATGCTTCTACCCCTTTGGAAAATATGTCAACAATGACTAATAGATATTGGAATCCCCCTTTTGAAGTAGGCAAGGACCACACATAAAAAATTTGTAAGCCGGATCAAGGAACGTCCGCCAGGGGTTTGTGCCCTAATGGAACCCTTTTACCAGGCACTGGAGGATTCATCTGTGCACAGATGAGACATGCCTCCAGGCATTGCTTGACATCTTTTCCCATTTTTGGCCACCAATATTTTTGTGTCAATATTTTACATGTTTTGTGGAGTCCACAATGACCTCCAATTCAATGATTATCCATGATAATATATTTTCTAAATGAAGTGGGTGGAATCCACTTCCTAAACCCAGGTTGTCATTCCTATACTACCATATCTTCCCATATGGTAAAATGTTTAGTTGCACACTGTCCAGTGTCTTTCCATTGGCTCTGACAATACACTATCCAAGCATCTGTATCTTGGATACGCCCCAAACTTGTGACTTGTGAGATGGCAGCTATCCATTTAATATGGTGTTTGTCAAATTCATCCATCTCCCAGAATTGTGTAGAGTCACCTCCTAGAGGGTCTTTCCATAAGTTTGTTTGTTTGGCTGCCACTTGATCCGGATTATCCACTACGTTATTGCTTAACTCATGGATATCTTTTGGATTTTTTTGGTGAGCTCTTACTTTACAAATTGCTATTTTTAAAGGTGTTTGAGCTCCTATATCCCATATATGTTGTAAAATGGGAGCAAATGCGACAGGTTCTCCAGATGCTGTCCACATTCCTCATTTAGTCCAAACTGACAAAAAGTCCAATAAGGAGTTAACTACAAAGGCACAGTCTGTGAAGATGTTAATAGCCTCCTGAGGATAAGCCATAATAGTTCTGCGGACTGCCTCCTATTCCGCTCTAGGGGCAGAAAATGATGATGAGCATCGTACTAATATTTCTTGATTAGTACTCAGTGTCCATATGGCATATCCTGTGTGGAAATGTCCATCCTCCCAAAAGCAAGAGCCATCTACATAAACATCTCTTGCTTCAGTATTTGGTTCTGCAGCAAATATGGGTTTAAAATCAATTCCCATTATAGTTCCACAGTCATGTACCTCTCCTTCCAATACCATTAATTCAACTAACATGGGTGAGGTACATTTTTCTATAGTGATATTTTTCCCTTGTAGAGCTAAAGCCCATTTAACCAATCGCTGTGAAGACACACCTCTCACATCCCTTTCAAGCAGAAATTTCACTGGAGCGTGAGAAGTTTGCAGGATAATTCTATTAAACCCTACAATCTGTTTGGTAGCTTGTATAGCCCAATATACAGCTAACAAATGTTTTACACATTCTTCATATGTCTCTTCCACAGGTGTTAATACATGCTGTGCTAGGGTTTATTTTTAACCCTCCTTTACCTAAGACTGTTAGCAACTCATTCAGTAAACTCACATGCTCTTGGTATGTATCAGTCTGCAATAAAATGTTATCAACATATTGTATTATTCCTTCAGGAACTGAAAAACCCAATAATATTTCTGCTAAACATTGATGAAATAAAGTGGGCGATGAGTGGAAACCTTGTGGTAAACACTGGAATGCATATTGCTTATCCTGAAAGGTAAAAGCAAACTTATACTGGCTATCTGGATGTACAGGGATGGACCAAAATCCATTTGACACATCTAGTACAGTATAGATAGTAACAGTGGGAGACAACCGAGATATTAAGTCCGGTAGTCTAGATACCACTGGGGTGACTAGAGACGTTACTTTATTCAAAACTCTATAGTCAATCTCCAAGTACCGTTCGATTTGAGAACCGGTTAAAGAGGGGAATTAACAGTTGAACATATTGGGCGAATTACCTTTTGTGATTGTAACTGTTTCAAAATAATTCCTACCTCTTCCTATGCTTCCTTTGGAAACGCGTATTGCTTTTGTGGCGGTGGGTCTGGTCACTCGATTTGCACCTCGATATTAGACACTCGTCCACACTCTGTAGCATTTTTAGCCCAAATTGATTCATGCCTCTGTACAGCAGATTTTATCCATTGTGGCACTTGTTTCCATAAGTCACTCATGTGATAAATCTTTAATGACTTTATTGTGTACACACCATGTGAGTCATCCACACCAACACTGCCCAGCAGCGGAGCTTGAACTTGGGGGATTGCTGAGAGCCTTTAAGAGGCCCTGAAGCAGCCCTCTCCTCTCACAACACTGCCCAGCAGTGGAGCTTGAACATGGGGGATTGCTGAGAGCCTTTAAGAGGTAAAGCCTCCTGCACTACAGCCTGCCTGTGGAGAACTTTTAAACATTTTGGAGTCTGTTTTTCTGTCCCCACACAGTGACTGATTGTTTTTGCAACTGGATTTCTGGACTTTTCTGCACTGGGATTTGGGGTTTTAATTGTGTTACTTTAAGGGCTAGTTTGCTGCATGTCTCTACTGATAATCTGACACTATTATCCTGTGTTTTAGAAGTCTGTAAATACTGTATTTAGAGTGCTTACCTTCTTTAGGATTGTATAGAATCTGTAGCGTGTGTGTGTGTCCGCCATCTTGTGAATGCGCAGTAGCCATCTGTATCCCGACTCAGTCCCAACAGTTGGTGCATGCGCAGTAGGGTCCTGAACTATCCCGCTGCATACTAATGTAATTCCTTTGTTCCCTTCCCTTTATAGGCCCTGAAGCAGCCCTCTCCCCTCACAACACTGCCCAGCAGTGGAGCTTGAACTTGGGGGATTGCTGAGAGCCTTTAAGAGGTAAAGTCTCCTGCACTACAGCCTGCCTGTGGTGTGGCTCTACACTTATGGGTAGACCTTTCACCCTCTTCTACCCATCTCATTACTGCTATCTGCAGACTCATTCTAAGATGACTGCCCACCTTCTCTTGTCATGCCTCTCCCTCCTCCTTCTCACGTGGCCTCCATCTAACCCAGGTGTCCCTATGGCTCCACAGGTCCCGTACTCTGGTGCCCCAGAGTCACCTCCCCCTTCTCTACTATCTCCTTGCACCCCAACCTATCATACCCTCCCCCCAGTCCCCACCTAGCTTCCCCCTTTTGTGCCTAAGGGGCAACTTATTGTACTAGCCTGCCCATCCTGTATCTCTTTGCCCACCCCTTGTGTCTCTAAGCTCTCCCTCTCCTACTATCTCACTCGATGCAAAAATGCCTTCCACACCCCCCTGATCAGGGCTGTACTTCTCCTCCTACTTTTGTCAGGGAACATTCATCCCAACCCTGGCCCAACCCACAATAACTCCTTGACTAGATCCCCTGGGCTTCTTATTGCTTCTATGAATATCTGCAGTCTCCTGAAGAAATTTGACTCGCTCCAATGTTGGGTCACTGTCCACAAACCTGACATCATCTCCCTAGTCGAAACCTGGCTATCTGACTCTACTCCTGACTCACTTGTCTCACTCCCTGGCTACTCCCTCTTTCAAGACGACCGTGTAGGGAGACGAGGTGGAGGCTGTGCTATTTATATCAAAGACTCCCTTCCTGGAGTAGCCCTCCCAGCCCCTGTCCTTAACCTCAGGGCCCAGGCTCTTACCCTAAAACTTACCCCGACCCCTCTAAAGGCCCCCTCTTTCTAATCTCCACCTATATTCCCCCAAAAAGTCAAACTCAGGCCCTGGTCCCTCTAATAGAGTATCTCACCTCTCTACCACATTCCCCTGAGCATATTCTCATGGGAGATCTAAACATCAACTGGCTTAGCCCCACATCCTCCTCCACCTGCGACTCCTTTACTGCTATTGACCTAACGCAACTTGTTACCGAACCAACAAGAGTGAACCCCACAAAGGGGTCGAGCACTCTCCTGGATATAGTCCTCACCAACCGACCTAACCAAGTTTGCAATCTACAAGTCCTTCCGGATGGAATCAGTGACCACTCCCCTATTCTTTTCCATTGGATTACGTCCCTAACCAAACCCACTGCTCAGGCCACCCTACGGCTGCGGTTGCGACCAGGTGGGCTGAGAGGCCTGAAGCAACTTCTAGCCCAAGTTGACTGGTCTCCCATTGAGACTGCCCCCAACCTTGATTCGGCCCTGGCCTTCTTCACCTTAATGTTTAACAAAGCTTGTGATATCTTTGCACCCCTAACCAAACTTTGTTCCAAGGTACGGCATACTCCCTGGGTCACTCCTTCCCTACTCCAACTCCTTAGGCACAGGGATAACCTGTGGCACCTAGCCATGGAAACTGGCTGCCCTGCCGACAGACAGGCATATGCTGCTGCTCAAAATAAATGTGCCTGGGCCATACGCAAAGCAAAGGCCGATCATTATCGGGCCTTACTCACCTCGTCCTGGAGGAATGCTAGAACCTTCTGGGATAACATCAAACAACTAAATGGTGGCACACACTCTCTTCCACATTCCCAAATCAATATCGAGGGTATTATCTCTACTGATCCTACCCTCATTGCTAACCATCTAAATAAATCCTTTACTGACCTTAGCTCTGTACTCCCTAGCAACTTTTGTGACCCCCCCACTCTCCTGACCCTGCTCCCTCACACACATCTTTCCACTTCCACCGGGTTACTGTCAATAAAGTCAGACTCTATCTGACCAAGGCCCTAAGAAGCAACACCACTGCAAGTGACTCCTTGGACCCCAGACTCCTCAGCCTGGCATTGGACTAGGTAATCGCCCCAATCACTAGCCTCTTCAACAAATCACTCTGTCTAGGGCAATTTCCATCAGCCTGGAAAATTGCCACTGTCACTCCCATACATAAGGGTGGAGATAGGGCCCTTTCCAGTAATTATCGTCCCATCTCAATCCTCTCACCACTCTCAAAAGCCTTAGAGAAAGTAGTATCCTCCCAAATATCTGAGTTTCTTACCAAATACAGTATCCTCTGCCCTGAACAACATGGCTTCCATGCTGGGCACAGCACCAATACTGCCCTCATCGAGTTTTCTAACTTCCTCCATTCCTCTCTGGACTCGGGCTCTCTTGCTGGTGCAGTGTTCATCGATCTGTCAAAAGCCTTTGACACTGTATCCCATCCTCTCCTGCTGGATGCACTCAGCCATGCTGGCTTTGCTGCAGGACCTGTCTCATGGTGCTCCAGCTATCTGTCTGCCCAGTCCCAGAGTGTAAAAATCAATGGCACCCTCTCTGACCTCTGCCCTATCCAATCTGGGGTTCCCCAGGGCTCTATTCTAGGGCACCTGCTCTTTTCCCTTTATCTCAACACCCTGCCAGGTGCCTGTACTGGTAAACTCCTCCTTTATGCAGATGATGCTGTTATCTTTGCTTCTGACCGTAACCCCACCACCCTCCAAGATTCCCTGCAATTATCCTATAAAGACGTGGAAGCCTGGTTTAAAGAACATAGACTGGTTATTAATCTTAAAAAGACCAAATCTATGATCTTCTCCCACCCCAAAACAAAGCTAGTAATTTCCAACTTCAAGTCTTCGCCAGCTCTATGTTCCCACCGAACAAGTTTACGCATACAAAAACCTTGGGATAACCTCTGACCCTGCCCTCATGTTCCATTCCCATATATCCGCCTTAGCTTCCACCACCAATATTAGGTTGGGAATCCTTTTCCGCCACAAACACTGTCTCCCCCCAATGCCCTCCAACTCGCAGTTATGTCCTCCATTCTGTCACTTGTTGACTATGGCTTACCAGTCTGCGGGGCTGCTGACCAGACCTCACTAAACAAAATCCACCTCACCTTAAATAAGGCCTGTCGACTAATCTTAGGTGCTCCCAGACTTACACATACCTGCCATCTTTATTCCCAGGCAAATCTGCTCAATCTTGACGAACATCTTAGGTATCAAACCTGTATCCTTACAAAAAAACTCTCCTTGGGCTCTCTCCTCCTGGTTTGACTGCCGTTATCCACCAAGTAAACTCACTAGCTTCAACACGGTCCTCCTGTAAAACGAAGTTGACAGTACCTAGGGCAAGGACCTCTCATGGACAATGGGCTTTCCTCTACCATGCCCCTTCTTGGTACAATTCCCTCCCTGCCAGTATCTCAGACACCCCCATAATCTCTTGCTTTAAAACTACCCTCCGGAACCACCTTTTCACTACTCGCAGCTGTTGCTGTTTCTAAGCTATCTTGCTCACTCTCTGACAAAGCCCCTGTTGGCTGCTCAAATCCTCTACCTTCTCTACCCTTGGTTCCTGTTACCTCCCTGTTGACTCTGCTAAAACACACTGTATTGATATCCTATGTTTTTTTTTTTGATGTTCTAGTTATTTCCCTGAACAATGTTAACTTCACCAATCCTGTATGTGGTAAATTGTTGATCTCATTTGTCCTCCTGTATCCTCAAAAAAACTGTACACTGTTTCTCTGTACCAAGTTGTTATCACTGTATTGTCCGATTGTAAACTGATGCTTAATAAATAAATAAATTTGGTCCTGGGTTAGTAGTGCTTCCTTGCCATAGGATCATATTACTAAGATCCACTACTAAACCATGTTGTGCTAGAATGTCCATACCCATGATGGTATCTTCATGTGTATTACATTTCCAAAACATACATTTCAGTTGTTGTTCACCTATCTGAACCAATTCTGGTTTGGTTAAATATGCGTTAACACACCCCCTGAGAAACCTTGCAAATTAATTTGTCATTTTCCATGAGTTGTTAAGGCATATATACTATACTAACAGTAGCACCAGTATCAACTAATACCATAGTCTGGCAGCCCCTTACCATTGCTGATATTGTTGGACGCCCTTCCCAATCCTCTTGTAATTGATCAAGGATTTGGAAGGTGGGGGCTCCATCCCGTCATTTCTTTTTCTTCTCATTTTTGGTGAGAAGCTCTTCCTCATCCTCTTCTTCACTATCACTAGGGGCAGTAGGTTACCGTCGAACCGCTGCAACTGTCTTAGTATTAATCAAATTACTAAGCACTTCAATACATGTTTGTAAGTCTACCTTACCACCAGGTTTAGCATTATTACCTGGATTTTGAGCTCGTCTCCTCTCTAAGACTTGCTTCTGTTTTCCATCCTTGTCTCCACCTTTAGCCCAACAATTGCATTTAAGGTGTCCTTCTTTATTGCAATTGTTGCAGGTTAGCCTACCCTTGCCTTCTGTTTTGACAATAGAGGCAATCCTTCATTCGTCCTTGCCATTTTTGGGGGGGTTGATCACCCTGTTGCATTTTCCACCAGTCTGTCAACAACTCTTCTTTTTTCTGCAGCATGTTCCACATGTTTAGATAACATACGTATTGACGCAGGTACACTTGTGGCCTGTAGATCAATTAACTCAAGAAGGATTCTCTATCCTTATGTGGGTCTGCCATGCCTCCATATGTTGCATAGGCAGCATACAAATGATTGATGAACATTACCAGGGACTCTCCGGGCTGTAATGTGATCTTATAGATCTTGCTCCAGTCCGTGTGAGAGACACCGTGCATTGATTGTAATGCTGCTTGGATCTCATCAACAGTAGCCCAGTTGGTATCAATTTCTGGGCGAGCTTGGTTACCTGTCATTTTAGCAGGTAAGCTTTGTAGTAATACTGCAGGAAGTGACAGAGTGACTATTTTACAGGCATCTTTGTTAGTTAAATTAAAATTAGCCATTAATGTCTTTAATTTAGAACGATATGGGACTGGATTTTGACCTGACTCTCATTTCCCTAACTGATCTACTAACTACATCAATTCCTGTATGGAGAGATCTCGTTGAGATAATTCCATATGCACTTCTACTTCTTCCATAGCTTCCTCAAACTTCTCTGTTTGAGCCCTAGATTCCTCATCTTCATCATACAACTTTTTGTTGTGTTCCAAAGCACCTCACTTTAAATGGACCTGTTCTGTCAAATACTGCTTATATCTTTCAGATAAGTCTTTTCTTCTTGTAACCTTTCCTTTATTTCTTTTATTCCCTTATGCATCCTCTCATCTGTCTTTTCTAATCCCTGTTTCTTTTTCCATGATAATTTCTTTAATTGCTTACTTCTTCTAACTTGTTGTACCTTTTTCCCTTCTCCTTTAGTTTTTGTAACAAAAGGAGCCATTTTCTTTTTATGCAGCTCCATATATCCTTCTTTGTCTTCTGAGGCAGTAACCTTAGACTCGCAGTGGCTTCCTTCTCGGTTTGTTTGATGTCATCAGCAACCGTATAGATTGTCTTCTGACATCCGTCATGGCACCAATTGTAAGGTCTACGCATTGTGTTTTCTATCTTCAAATAATTCAAGCCACACAGAGTGAATGTTTCCCTTCTTTATTTTCTTGTGAGTTCATCAAATCATATACATGTATAGTCTTATCTTCTTTGGTGCTAGCTCATTCAATTTACATACAGTGCTTATATAAAGATTTCTTATCTTAAATAATACCAACACCCCATTATAAGCCAATAATATAACAAAGTAACATATTAATCTTAGGGTGTGGTGAATTTATGTCAAACCATAGGTATGACTGCATTTCTTACACAACATCAAAAGGTGTTTACTACATTTCTTACATAATCTCATAAGTGTTGACTACACTTATACAAGGTTCTTTGTGTGCACACTTTCCTTAACAGGTGTGTACCATCCTAATAAGGGCACACCACCTGATAAAGGTTTACTATAGGACATTTGATGTTGGATGTTGTGAAGTATAAAGTGTTGTGAAATTGTCAAGGGTATTACAAGACATTTGATTGGGTATTATCATAGGTTACACTTAAGTAAAAGTTATATTTCAGTAAAATATTACACTACACCACTAGATTCAAGGTATGAGTAAAGTGATAAATGCTGATAAAATTCCCAACAGCAACTGCTTTCACCATATTTGCCCCATTATCCATGATGAAAAAAACAACACATAGATTGGTACCAATTGTTCATGACTGCAGCATGTCTTGAATGAATGCCAGGATGTATGGTGACTCAGTGATGTGTGGTCTTTCTCCATTAGCCCAACATTTAGAAGAGCAGACCTAAAGTGGCTGCCAGATTATGGAGGGATGAGGGAAGAGCCAGTGACACAGGGAGGGAAGGAGGAATCTGCAACAGGAGACATAGGCTTTTGCACACACTGGTGTGCAGTCAAGGAGAGGTATGCATGCATGGAGTTGTACTTTTCCAGATGTCTGAGGTGCAGTGGAAAACTCCACCCATAGCCACTGAGAGAAGTGTGGCAACTGCCTTCTCATACCATCGTAAATCTTTAGTACCACAGTGAGTGAAAATGTGGAAAGTGATGGGATCTGGTACTGTGGCTGCAACTACTGCACAAGGTTACAAAAGCCAGTGTCTTCAACAAGTGAAAAGGGTTGCAGATCCAAGCCATCATTTCAGCTATCAGCTGTGTGATATGCTGAGCTGTTGGATGGGATGACTGACACTTATTTCTGACCTGGAACACTTTCATTATTGGCAGTGACTGCGAATAAGGAGATGTTCCATGCTTGCGAGATGGCATGCAAACAGCAGTGGACTGGAGACTGATGTCTGATGCCTGGTAGGAGTGCTAGGGGTGCATGGAAGAATCTTTGATGCTGAGGAAGAAGGGGTGGTAGAAGTAGGCACAGCAACATTACATAAGTAACCTGTCTTTAAAAAGGCAGTATCAAGAATGCCTGAGTGCACAAAAAGGCATTACAAACTGAAGTTTAACTGCAGCAGCTGGTACAACTGTCCTCTTGGTTGAGGGGAGGTCAGAGGTTAGCCTTCCCAAGTCAGCTACATGACAAAGTCACAATCTGCCTCTTTCCTCTCTCAGAGGCAGCACTTCCTTAAGAGTAATTAACTCCCTTCCCAAGCACAGTAATCAGTTTAAAAGTCATTTATATATGTTATATAATATCTATAAATGTACACAACCAAAATATCACTTTAAATAGACTTTTATTAAATTGACTGAGGAAGTAATTAAAAGAGGAAACCAAGCAGCTTCCCAGCAAAAGGTAAAACACTTGCTTGATTTTTATGGCTGTGGGTGGAGCCTGCAGTCATCTTGCTTTAGCTAGGAAAAACTGGCATACCATGGAACACATTTTTTAGTGCTTTTCAGTGTATCCTTCCATAAAAGTAAATCACTATGACAGTTAAATACTCACTTCTTTCTGTTTAGAATGGTATAGGCAGAACTACAAGCTGCTTATCAGATGGCCATCAGGAAACTGAAACAGCTTGTTAAATATTGGTTGCCTATTAAACTGGAGATTTGTTTACCCCCTTTGAAACGCAACAACTTGCACATCTAAATATTTAGCATTTAAACATTTTCTTGCTACTAGCTTCAGTTGGGCAGGTATTCTCTTTCAGGAAAGATTCATACCTCATAAATGTCACCCTTTTTCAGCAAGGAATCTCCAAAAAAGATTTACACTATTTTTCTAACCTCTTAAGACACTATTTGATAAGCACTGTCTCAGACATAGTTTATTATATGCAGTAAACTCACACACACACACACGCACACACACACACTGTACACACCATCCTCATGGCCACAACATTTGAAATAAATACTGCAATCTAATAAGTTATAAAACAATAAAGAAACTGTTTGCTTATGTCAGTCTTGGTTATGTGGAACAGAATAAAGTTCAGTTTACAGTAAATATTTCTTATCCTATATTTTGTATCTTGGATAGCTCAGGGGAGATGCTACATTTCATTCTCATAGGGATCTTCATTTTACACACATTTGCACTGTATTTACTCTGGATGTCCCAGATTAGATGCATTATCTTGTTTTCAGTGGGGTCATGAGTTTACAATTTTTATAATATATTTATTCAGGGTAGCCTAGTCCAGATGTAAAATATTGTTTTCAGCGTGTTCTGATTTTATACAATGCAGCATAATATTGGGTAGCTGTAGAGTCTCACTGAAAATAAGATGCCACATCTTCGGTGAACTATTCAGGCTAAATACAGTATATTCTAGGAAAACATATTATAAAAATGTGTGAAAGGAAGACCGCATTGAAACTTCCTCTCAGCAAATCTGCATTGTGCAAATTCATTAGAAATAATGGATAAAAGCATGACCACACTGTAAGTGATATTTTACAGGATATGCCAGTTGAGCTTCGCTATATTATATATTGAATCTCAACTGGCATATCTTGTAAAAATTCTATATTTAAAATGGTTTAGATGCTTTACCCAAATGAAATAAATATTTTAAATATTGACTTGAATAGTCGTTTCTCATAGGCCTTATCCCATATGCCTTGCGCCATTGTAGTTGCCCTCCACTGCACCACCTCCACCTTGTCTATGTGTTTTTTTTCTCAGATGGAGCCTCCAGATCTGGATACAGTGTTCCAGGTGTGATCTCATGAGTGTCTTATATAGACATCAGTCACATCCCCACCTTCTCTTGCTGTAGCTGCTTCAGCTACATTAGTAGCCACAGACACTGCAAGCTATTTCCTGAAATTTCAGTGATATTTCTAGAGAAATCTCCTGCTTTCTGCATTACCACAGTAGGGGCAGCAGAGAGAAACTCTAGAAATTTCAGGAAATATCTGGAAATAGCTGGCAGTGTCTGTGGCTACTACTATATGCTGCAACCGGTCCTTCAGTAGGTGGCAGGCAGACTCTAGTACGGCGAGACCACCACATATTCTTTTCTCAATGCTCTTGCCACTCCTAAAAGCTCTCCACAGCCATATCAGCTCTGACCAGAGCTTGTATGTATTGTCAGGGTATTTTGCTCCTGATGTGTTGGCGTATAAGATTTTTTCCTTCTGAGTTATTTCAAAAATGCTTGAGTGTTCATATGCTATATAGCTTTTACTGCAACTAAAGCTTAATAGCTATTTGCACCATACTGAATTTCAGCTCCGTGAATTTTGGCTAAAAATGTTCACAGTTGCATGCTGACTGCTTCACTAATGACGTGGAAATAATTCTTGCTTTTAGCGTTTTATCGGGAGTCTGTAACAACCATGCCTGCTGTATAGAATAAAACTGAATTCCCTGTCGTAACATGTACAGCCAGCATCCACGTTGAGTGGCATCCGTTGGTGAGAGCCATCCATTTTTTATGTGCTGCAAGTTATGACATCAGCAATGACGACCAACTCTGAACACCAATAGAAAGGCTAAATTCAAATTTACAACTTACTTTTTGACATCTAAAATAACTAAAACAAAATGATGCCCCTAAATAAAAAAATATCTTAATTCTTAAGCATCACAATGAGAGTTCCCATACAACATACAGTACCCCAATGTCTTTCTCCACTGTCCCTCACCAACTTATCTCTTTGCTCACCAAATTTCAGTAATTTTTAGTAGCTGTTAGTAATATTTGTATTACAGCCCACTTCTTTGTTATTATTTAACCCTTTCTATTAACTTCAACCCAATGTATTGTTTATATTTATTTATATTAATCTGCAAAACTGTGCTGTCTATCTCTAAGTCCTCTATGTTTTTACTTCTCTCTGTTTCTCTGAAGCAACAGTGGCATTCCACTCTAGAGTCCCTCTAAGGCTACATAAATTCTTCTGACAAACCTTCTGAAAAACCTTCTCTGTCTGTTGAATGCCTCGCCAGTATTCTGCTGTGTCCTCTATCTCTGCGGTCATTTGGTCTTCTAGTCTCCCAGTCTCTCAACCAGAATCTCAGCCACCTGGCTCCTCTGTGGGCTGTAATCAAAAATGCCTACTGTCTCTCACTTCCAGTGATGTCACCTCCCATGGCGATCTGAGTCTAGCGAGGCTCCTCTGGGAAACCCACAGTCTAATACCATCTGTACTGCTGGGCTGGCCAATTCTGCAAGAAAACAAAAAGAAAATTGAAGAGATTCTGATGGCTACTCAACAGCAATTATGGGAGTTTGTGGTGGGCATGGCTGGAAAAGACAAATCAGATGTAATAGCACCAGGGCAACATGATAGCCATTCTTCATTGCAGTGGGACAAATCTTTAGAACCCCTCACTAGCAGCAATTCAGATGGTGAAGATGAAGCAGAGTTTACTATAACCTCCAGAAACTATTTAAAGAGCTGCACCAATTCATGAATACACTTACCACAATCCAGCAGAAACTGGTGGACAGTTGCTGTGACTTTAAAGCCCAGGAGATGAAGGTATGTGAGTTGGAGAAGCACACTACTGCGCTGTCACACATGGTGGACCTCCACAATGGAGCAATCCTACAGTTACATGCTCATGAAATCTGGCTGCAACAAAAGGATGAAGCCCTGGGAAACTGGTCCTGGCAGATGAATATATAAATTCATGGTATACCAGAGAAATCTGAGTCTGGGGACATTGTCCCTTTTAGGGACAGTTTTATTAAAGACATTCTGGGCTTGGAGCAGGACTACCAGCTTATTATCATATAGGACCACCACTCACTCCCTGCTATGCCTACTAATCCTAAAGCCAGGCCACATTCAGTGATAGTGGCTTTCCTTGACTATAGGACCAAAACTGATATCCTGCATAAAGCGTGGGCTAAAAAGGAGATTCTTTTTGGAGACAATCATCTCTTTTTTGAGCATGTTTATGCCCCTTTGACCATGGATCACCAAAAACAACTGTTTCCTATTTTAAAAAACTTACGGGACAAGGGGGGTGAAGGTCAGGATAGAGTATCTGGCAGCATTAAAATTTATCATGGATTCTGGTGTGCACATCTTCCACACCATTTTGGAAGTCAAAGATACTCTTTCTCACTGGGGTATCATGGTGGAAGAGCTAATCAGCAGCTCAGTCTCCTCAACTATTGACTATGGTCTTCCCATTTTTAGTGCAGCACCTGACAGCACCCTTAAACGGCTTGCCACTACCCTGAATAAAGCCTGCAGGCTAGCACTAGGGGCTCCACGCCTCACCCATAGCTGTAATCTCTACCTACAAATGGGATGGCTAAACCTGGCAGAGAGGACCCACTACCAAGTCGGTCTCCTAGCCAAAAAAGCAATCCTAGGCCTGTTACCACTGGGAAACAGTTCCCTCCTACACCAGATTGAACCAACTAGGACTACCAGGGCATCTAACAATCTTTCTGTCATGGTCCCCTTCTGGTGAACCTCTCAAGGCCAGAGATCCTTTGAATACAGAGCCCCACTCTGGCTTAGCATGCTCCCACCTGAACTTACTGCTATCAACAAAATCGGCCTCTTTAAATCAGCACTCAAATCTCACCTGGCCAGCCAACAGAATTGCTCCTGCTTCCCAGATCTCCTATCCCTGTAATCTGACATGGAACTCCCCCAACCTTTGCACTTATCAACTGCCTAACCTGCATCTCACCCACCCTTTTTCCCATTCCCCCTGCCCCCCCACGCCTGCCTCCAATCCATTTCATTTGGGTCTTCAACCCACCTCACTATCCATTTTTCCTCACTTTCCTCCACAACTACCCTTCCTTCTCTTACCCCCTATGACAAAGTGAACCTGAGCCTGAGGTTACTGCCATCCTTCTCCCCACCCCTATCTATACCCCTCCTCCAATCAATGTCTACTGTGCTGCTTAATCAACTTTTCATCATCTAAAAATTCTATATCTTCTAGGCTAAGTACAGTAGCTGCAATCATTGTTCTTGTTAATGTGATCATTTCCCTACAGCTTTCTCTGTCTGTTCGCACTCCTGGTATTGTACTGTGTATATTGATCCTTTATACCTGACGTGGAACCTTTTAAATGAGCTTGTAGCTCAAAGGTTGCAATCCAAGATTTCAATAAATAAAAAATAAAAAAATGTAAATTGACCCCCAGAAAATAAAGGATTTAGAATACTGGCAGTGACAAAAAGTACAGAGACTGGGATCCTGAGGAAAGACTAAGGCAGGACTGCACCTGACCCAACAGCCTTTGGAAAAGATGATGGCTAGACAAATCAAGCAGAATGTGGAAGCAAATCCACTACCTCAATGAAAAACTGGTGGGAGCAACAGAAACCAAACTAGACAGCTGGAAGCTGTTACTTCTAACACTCATACTACAGATATCTGAGAACTTTCCTCTGACTAATGTGAATGTAGTTGCCAGCGATATATTCTTTTTCTTCATGTTGACTCACCAAGCTTGAACTCCTGCTGTGTCCATACAGCCTGGTGCCAGAACAGACTGTAAAAGGTAAAATAGTGGACATTAAAACCTTCTCACTAGGGAAGTATCTCCTTTCTCTTTTATTCCTTTTTTTATCATTCCACTAGTTTTCTTATTATAAATGTTCATACTTTCCTATTGGACAATGACAAAGTGGACTCTCACTTTATGAAGCAGAGAGGAGTGACTTTCACCACATGCCCTTCCCTATACACCAGTGTATGGACTAACATAGAGATATCACTTATAGACTGACTTTGCTTGAAGATATCTACTTATCTGGGGACTCATAAAGATAATCATGGTATGAATGCCTTTGCTTTATTTCTAAGCTACAGTGGAGTGAGGAGAGAGGGTTAATACATAGAACTGCTGACTGTGTTGCTTTAATTAGGGTTGATTGGGTATGGGGGTAGGCAGATGAGGGCCGGAGGGGAGGAACCTTTTACATATTTTTTCCTGCATTTGTTGAGCATCTTCTGCTAGTGGTGGAAGTCAGGTTTGGGGGGAGGGGCATTGTTACAGCCTAGATTAATTAATTGGTTTATGATATTTCTAATATTTTCAGAAGACTGGCTTCTGGACCCTGCCTTGTTACATGGGAGTGGGGCCCCCTGTTTCTGTTCTGATTGGCATTGGCCACCTGTGGATGGAGGTTGGGGTTATTTCTTTTTATTTACACCCCCTTGCCTGGGCATGGCCAGGTGTCTCTGTTGGAGAAGGAGAGATTCCAGGGGATGAGACTGAGGGATCCATTCTTGTCTATTGGGAGGCCTGATGCCACACCTAATGCTGAGGTATGCCACATTGGGCACTTTGGCTGGGTGCAGTTCTCAGAAGCTGCACCATCTACTTTCCTGTCAGATTCATAGAGAGTGGTGTAAGGTGGCACGGTTGGAAATTATCACTCCACTTGTTTCTCTACACTTTTTGTGGATTTTTTTTAAAGATTTGTCTTTCTGAATGGTTGCAATGTTTCACAGTTTATTCCTCGTTGCAATTAGTGGTTGTAATATCTGCGCACCATGGTAGGGGGTTCTTGCGTGTGTATGTGTGTGTGTGGGAGAAGATGGTTTTCCCTATGGTTTTGTTAAGGATGCTATGGCCAGGATCATTTTAGTATCTGACTGGTAAATAATGCACCATGGCTGTGCTTTCAGTGCTGTCTTAGAATGTGAAAGGCCTCAATGGGCAGATCAAGAGGGTCAGGATCTGCTTCATTCTGACCTGTCATCCTGTTCCTCTTATTATAATATGTTTTTATGTTAAAACTGGTGATCTGTTAGCTGTACATCATCTGTCTGGTGTCGTAACACTCAGGGAATGGAACAGTAATTGCTCTAACTGCTGGTGCCATTTTCCCATGTCTAGCTGTGACAAGAGAGCCTCTCCTCCTTACCACACAGTTGGCATCATGGTAGCATTACTGAGAACATGCAGCGTGGCAGAAGGGGGACTGCCTGATCCCAGCCGAGGTACAGAGAAATCCTCATTGGGCTACATTGACAGGCTGCTTGAAACTCTGGTGACCAATATGTCAGAAACAAAATTAGCTAACAAAACCAGTACAGAGAAGGTTCAGATCATGAGTGACCAAATGCATGCCACAGAGCAACAAGTAATGGACTTAAAGGACTTTCAGCACAGCATATTAAGATGACTAGATAAGCACAAGAAATGACTGGACAGACTATGGGAGAGGGCTGAGGATCAAGAAAACTGTAGCAGGAGAAATAAAATATGGATCCTCTGTGTCCCAGAGAAAGTAGAAGGGGGCAACATAGAGCAGTTTTTCTCTAATTTTTTGCAGCAGTTGGTGGGCCCACAATGGCAGGAACCTACTGAAGTGGAATATGCCTATGGAACCATAGGTTCACCCACTACACCGGACTCACGTCCTTGCCTGATTATTACATGCCTGCTTTGTTACTCCACAAAAGAGCATCTGTGCAGAACATTGAGTGAAAAAGGTGAACTGTTTTGGAATGGGGCATGTATCTTGGTTTTTCAAGACTTTTCCCATGAGGTTGAGCAGTCATGAAAGGCTTAAAACCAAATAAAGTGACCTGGGTTCGGGAACAGACTCTGGCGCCGGGGGTCGACAGGGGAAGGGGTAGGACTGAGTGTCCATAGGGCTGCTCTCCTCCCCTAGGGAGGGTTAGGGATGCATGATCACTCTACAGCAGCCCCCGGTGGAGACCAGGGGTATAACAGAGGGATCGCATGAAGGGGAACACCAGAAAATGGAAATACTGCTCGCTGGCAGCTGAATGACGGCTCTCTGTCCCCGGTTGCCTCCATTGCCGTCCCAGGGCCTCCTCCTCCACAGCAGCATCCCTGGGCCCTAAGAAGAGTGTGCTGGGGTCATCCCTCTCCCCACCGGTGCCTTCTCCCTTGGAGGAGGGGGCCCGCCTGGTGAGGGGATATGCTAGGATATCCCAGGGATCGGCTGCGATACAAGGAGTAAGAGGAGGGCCAAGTTAGGACTGGAGGGGCTATCAGGAGATGTGCAGACCCTGAAGGAGTGGGGCCCTGTGAGCATGAGAAGGGCAAGAAAAAAATATACAAAAAAACCCAAAACAAATAAAAGCAGTGCTCAGGGACAAAGGGATCTCGTATAATTTAAAGGACTGACCAATCTGTGTGCCATGAGGAATGGGCAGACACTTGAGGGAAGATCTTCTTCTGATTTAGTAAAATTAATTCAAAGCCACTGTCCAGACCCGCTTCTAAACACTATAAGCTCCGGAAAGCTCTGGGACGAACAAGGGGACAGACTGACAGACCTACGGTGTCCCCAAAGCAACCAGCACAATCAATGCAAAAGAGATAAATTCACCAAGGGCAACCAGAGATCAGTACAAGAAAACAGAAAGCATTACTTGCCCTGACTATTTGGACACTTTGAGACAGGATTTGGTATGGCCCCAGTCATGCATCAAGCAGTCAGAACAGGCTCAGATCCAGAAGCCCCCAACCTCATCAGCCCAACTTAGAAACAGAGCTGACTTCTCTCCCTGCCAAAGTTGCAAGAGAATCCCTGAAGCAGCAACATCAACTCAGAAGAGCAGGGGAGACAAAAAAAGTACATAGAGAGTGCTACAGACACCGATCCCTCATCCTGGGCATCTTTGGCAGAAGACATTTCAGATATGGACTGTGCGTCTGCGGCAGAAGAATATGTGGTCCCAGGAGAAAGGTCCTTCACCGAGGTGGCAGCAGGCTCAGTGACATGAGTCATCGGCTACAGTGCTGCTGGTATCAACCACTGAGGCTTCATAGCGGTGCTGATGTAATAGCTCACAGAAGCAACTTACATCCTTGTCAGTTTCAGATATTTACCAGAAATGTATTGATGTTGTTTTATGTGGGGTATTAATTCTAGTGTTAACATTATGGGCTATCATGTGACTATGTACCAGAGGGCAGAGGAAAAGGGAGGTGGGCAGGCACTGAAGCCCAACAGTGCAGTGGGAATCACAGCTTGGAAAGAACATCCTTGCACTTACCCTCCCTGGAGTGTACTGTACGTATTTCTCCTACTCCCCCCAGTCATGTTTACCATGGTGACCCCCCTTTTCTGAGCATGTCCTCTCTAGTGAATTATTCTTAGGGACTGAGCAAGGGGGCGTATCATCAATTCAGGAGATGAGCTGTGGATGTCTCATATACATCAACCACAGATTGGCAGTTACATCTCACTACAAAGGTTACACAGGCACAACTGCTAAGAATCCAGGAGAAGCTAACCATACATGGGGTACCTAAAGTCTGCTTGCAGTTAAGCCACAGAACCAGCTCTCCAATTTCAGGGGTCATCTTTTCTGTCATTTGTCTCACAGAAACTTAGCTAACACCAAAAATCATGGATGATGTAATTTCTTTACAAGGATATGTGATATGCAGGCAAGACAGGGCTGGTAAAAGGGAAGGGGGTAGCCTGATCTACATCAGGAATTCTATACAAGGCTGCCTGCTTCCCATAGCAGGAAGCTCTGGTGAACATGAACTGCTGGCCATCAAGCTCATACTTAAAGCTCATCACAAGTCCCGCACAATAGCTGCTGTTTACTTATGTCCTAGGAAAGCAAAAGAAGGATTTGATAAAGTCATTGAGGTGCTCAGCCAGCTCAAATTGTAAGATGACGTCATCATCACTGGTGGTTTCAATCTTGGCTGGCTCAGCAAGGAGTCTGATCATCAGAAGGACCTGGTTACTAGTCTAGACCTGAAGCAGTTAGTAACAGAACCCACTAGACATAACTACAAGCGTGGCAATAGCACACTCCTGGATTGGACACTGGCCAATTTCCCATCAAGTATATCAGGGATCACAGTTCATCCTGACTCATTAAGTGATCACTCACCTATTACCTGCTTCTGGACAAATAAAATCTAGAAGGCCACCCCAACCTTGATGGAAAGTAGGGTACTCAAGAGAGGTCTGCTTCACTCCTTCAGGGCAGCACTTGCCCAAATCAACTGGTCACCACTAGACAGGATCTAGGACATAGACCTAGCCCTCCAGTACTTTATTGACAAATTCAATGTATACTGTGACATCTTTGCCCCTATAAGAAGGCAAAAAATCCAGGGTTTCTGTAATGGATGGATTACTAGGGAATTGCTTGACTGTATGAGGGATTGGAACAACCTCTGGAGCTTGGCCAAGGACACAGGCAAAAGAGATTTTCAGAGATATAGAGCAGCCAGGAATAAGTGTATAAACCTGATAAGACTTGCCAAAGCTAAGTTCTGTAAGGACCAACTCAAGTGGTCATGGGGTGATAGCAAGAGATTTTGGGGGAACATAAAAGAACTGTTAGGAAAGGAAGATAAGAAGCACCTAACACTGCTCAATGTAAATGGAACTACCACATAAGACTCACCATTGCTGACTCCTTGAATAAAGCTTTCTCTGACCTGAGCTCTGTACTACCCCCGGACTGCCTTAATGCCCCTGAACCTCCTCAAACCACCTCCAGTAAGGAGCAAAAGCACCCTAACTTCCATTTTAAGTGCATCTCCTTGAGGGAGGCTAGCAAATATGTGCAAAAAATACTGTCAGAGCCAGACAAATGAGCGACAAACTTGATATGAAAATAATAATAATTTTATTTATAAGGCGCTTTTCATTTGCCAAGGTGCAATACATAAATAACAGATTAAAACAATAAAAATCATAAAACAAAATTCAGCTGGATCAGAGCAATTAATTCAATAAATATTCTAAAAATGCAGTTTCCCATAAAAAAGTCTTCAAACCTTTCTTGAAGCCCTCCACAGAAGTGCACTCCCGCAACCAACAGGGTAGAGAGTTCCAAAGGGTGGGGGCCACATACGCAAAAGCCCAAGCACCCGAAGATTTCAAATCCACCCTTGAAACCTCTAGCAACCCCTTGTCAGCCAAGTGGAGTGATCGATTAGGCTATAAGGAACCAGAAGTTCTTTCAGATAGACTGGGCCCAGATCGTGTAGGGCTTTAAAAGTCAGCAATCCAAATTTTAAGGTGATCCACCACCGAATTGGCAGCCAGATGCAGTTCGCGCAGCACCAGAGTAATGTGACAGGATCTACTAGAACCTACCAAAAGCTGGGCTGCAGCATTCTGCACTAGCTGCAGGCGATGGATTTCAACCCCAGAAAGCCCTAGATAAAGGGAGTTGCAATAATCCAAGTGCGAGGACATGAAGGCATGGACTAACGTTAGCAGGTCGGCAGACAGAACAAGATGCCGAATCCTGGCGATGTTTCTAAGATAATAAAAGGAAGTCTAGATGACTGCTGACACCTGCGAATGCAGCGTCAGCCCATCGTCAAGAACTACCGCAGGTTTTGCACCCGTTCAGAGGTCAGGAGAGAAACGCCTCCAAGAAAAATTCCCCGAAGACGTACCATCACCCGACCCCCCATCTGTCGACTCGGGTCCACAACCAATACCTCAGTCTTATCAGAGTTCAACCTCAGCCAGCTAGAATTCATCCACTCCTGGATTTCTTTTAGACAGCTATTAAAGACCGAGAGCTCCTTCCTGGTCGGGTGCAAAAGAAAGGTAGAGCTGGGTATCATCTGTGTAACAGTGAAACCTCAGCCCATACCTCCTTACAATGTCTCCGATGGGTAGCATATACACTGCAAATAACATGGGTGACAGTACTGAACCCTGAGGCACCCCACACAACAAAGCCATTGAATCCGAGGAAAAAACCCCGGACACAACTCTTTGTGATTTCCCAGTGATGAATGATGTGAACCGTCTTAAGACGGTTCCAGATATTCCACAAAACAGCCTCAGGTGTTCTATCAAAACCATGTGATCTACTGTGTCAAATGCTGAGAAAGGAGAACCAAAATGGAACAACTCTTCCGATCTTTGGCCATCAAGAGATCATTGATCACCCGAACCAATGCTGTCTCGGTACTATGTCTTTTACGAAAACCGGACTGGAGGGGTTCATAGATGTCATGGATGGTCAAATGGTCTTCCAGTTGTGCAGCCACTACTTTCTCAATCACCTTCCCAACAAAGGAAAGGTTAGAGAGGGGTCTGTAGTTTTCGAGATAGTCAGGGTCCAAGGTAGCTTTCTTCAAGAGGGGTGTCACCACCGCCTCTTTCAGGGAGCTGGGAAACACCAGATTTCAGGGAGCACCTGACTATCTGCACAAGGACTGGGCCAATGATGTTATTACAACCCAAAATTAGGGAGATTGGTCCAGGGTCCAAACTATAGCATGTAGGGTGCATATGCTGGACGATCCTCATGACATCAATGAACTCCAGCTGACTGAAGGAACTCCAAGAAAACCGAGGCACTGTGATCTCACACTAGTTCATAGCAACCCCCTTAGAGTGTGATGGCAGCAGTTCGACCCTAATGTCAGCCACCTTATTTAAGAAGAACCGAGCAAGCTTATTGCACTCCAATTGCGAAAAGACTTTCCAAACTTGCAGACAGGCTGGGTTGCACAGTCTGTTCACAGTTCGAAACAGCTGAGCTGGTCAATTCCGAGCAACCGCAGTCTCCCTGGACAGGAACTCAGCCTTCTTACGGGTGATTGCAGATTGATAGACCAAATAATGATCCATCAATCTAAGGTGGTTGGCATCAAGGGTGGACTTTCGCCAGCAACTCTCTAACCTTCGCCCCTGTCTCCACATCTCCCTCAATGTCCCATCAAACCAAGGGGTTTCAAATGGTTGATCTCACCCTAGAAGGGGTGTTTGCCCCATCACCAAAATTTTCAATAAATCTCTCACACTTGCTAAATTTCCATCAGTTTGGAAACTTGCACTGGTGACCCCTGTTCACAAAAGTGGCGATCACACCAGCACCTCAAACTTTAGGCCTATCTCGATCCTCTCACCCCCTCTCAAAAGCACTGGAAAAAATAGCAGCTGACCAAATCACTGACAATCTGCAAAAATACAATCTTCAGTGCACTCAACAAAATGGCTTCAGAAAGAGCCATAGCATGTCAGCTGCCTTGGTTGATTTCGCTGACTATGTACATATGGCTCTGGATGGAGGCATGCTTGTGGGAGCAAGTTTTATTGATTTCATCAAAGCATTCGACACAGTCAATCACTCTATTCTTACACATCAGCTGCAGCATCTAGGCCTGTCAACTACCTCTGTAAGTTGGTTCCACGACTACCTCTCATGCAGATCACAGAGGGTTAAGATAGGGGCTGCCATCTCTACCATTAGATTGGTCTCCCTGGGAGTACCCTGAGGATCCATACTTGGGCTGCTGCTTTTTAGCCTTTTTCTAAACTCACTCCCTGATGCCTGTACTACCCAAATAATTCTGTATGCTGATGATGCAGTCATCATGGATTGCCACTCCCAACTAACTCAACACCAGCAAAGTCTCCAGACTACCTTTTACAAACTTGAAGACTGGTTTTACAAACAAAAGCTGTACTCAACTACAAAAAAACAAAAACCATGCTCATATCAAGCCACCAACACAAGTCAAAAAACCCACTGCTCACCATTAACAACAACAACAAGACAGTCCCACTGGAACAAGCTGACTGCTTTAAATACCTAGGATTCATAATAGATGACATCATGTCCTTCTCAATGCACATTGATCAAGTAGTAAAAATGGTCAACATTAGACTTGGGGCTCTTTATCAAACCGTCATTACCTTGCGCCCACAACCCTTCACCTTTCAATCACCAGCTCTGTCCTATCAATAATTGACTATAGCCTGGTTGTGTATGGTGATGCATCAGTCACTGCCCTAAAGCAGGTGGCGACAGCACTCAATAAAGCATGTAGGCTAGTCTTTGGGGCAGATAAACTTACCCACACATGTGTCCACTACGAAAAAGCTAACTTGCTCTCACTCAAAGACACGGTCAAACTTCAAACCTTTCTTCTAGGGAAAAAAGCCCTGCTAAACCTAGCACCCCCCTGTGTCCAACAAATCATCATACTGGTGCACCCACAGCACAACACAAGGGGCACATTTAGAGGCACACTCAGCATTCCATTCATGAGGACTTCTCTTGACCAACACTCATTTGCTTATAGGGCTCCCCTCTGGCTGAATGAGCTCCCAGTTGAAGTTAACAATACTAAGAACTTCCTTAACTTTAAGTGACAGCTTAAGATATCCCTAATCAGCCCTAGAACTTGTGAGTGCTGATATGCTTTAAGCATTTATCTCCCCACAGTATGGCAATAACCATCCACAAAATAACCCCACTGTGGGTAATCAGACTCCAAAACCCCACCAGTTAGGGTATTAATCCACTACAGACTAGCACTTACTCCTGTTCCTTCCTGCCCCTCTCCCTGCCTGCCCTAGCTCAACTAAGTCAATCTCATCTCTGTGGCTCTTAGCCTGCCCATCTTAAGACCACTCCCCCTACCTAATGCCCTGATACCCTTTCCTGCCTCATCTACTACCCACCTCCAAGTTACTCCACCTAACACCTGTCTCTGTCTTGACCTCAACTCTCCCAGCACAGCTCAGGGTATGAGCCTGTTGATCTCCCACCTCTGCACCCCTTTCCCTTCTCCCTTCACCTGAAACTAGTTCCAAGAAATGTATCCTGTAACTTGTGACAATGCCTGCTCCCAAGGCAGCTGGTTATTTCCCCCTTAAACTTGTAACTGCGTCTGCTTGTAATTCAATGACTTAGTTAATTGCCTTCTTCAGATAGTATTCCTATGTTCAGATCCATGTATCTATTGTGAATAGTGCCATTGTAACTCTTGTACTGTCTCTTGACGTGGAACCATTGTAAAAGAGCTCTTAGCTCAAAGATGTTATCCGAATTGTTAAATAAAATAAATAAAAATAAATAAAAAAATCAGATCCCCTACTGGTATACCTGGGGGGCAGTATCAACTCATGAGGACTTTCCAGGCAGACACAAGTGATCACATGCCTCACCTGCAGGGGGGTCACACAGTTCTCACAAGTAGAAGGAGAACACCATGTTTCACTTTCAAAGGTTTAGATACAGGGGGTTAGGAAGAACCACTCTTTTATATTGCATCTTATTTTAGTTCACTGGTTATCAGGATGGCTAACTTGGACAGCAGCAAATGGGCCCATGGGGTTAGATGCATCTCCAGGAGTGTGAATGAGCTTAATCACCCGGTGAAGAGAAATAAGGTCTTACGGTATCTTAAGAACATGAAAGCAGATGTAACCCTTATACAGCTGACTCACCTCACCTCAAAGTGTTTTCACTGGTTGAGTAACAGCTGGGTAAGACAAATTATTCACAGTTCAGCCCCTACTAAACTTGGTATACGTCCCCGACGGCAATGCCAATGCAGCGACCTACCTTGCTGCTGACAGAACCAACAGTTCATCGACAGGTCTCTGTATTGGTGTGCCAGAGACAGGGGCACACTGTCTCATGGTTCTACACCCCTTCCCTGAATGAACTCCAACTCGGAGTTCATTATATTTTGAACTGGTGGTGCAAGGGGCAGAGCCCCCTGCATGAGTGGTTCACAGGGGAACCACCCGATAAAAAAATGGACTGGCGGTCCATTAGAATTTATGTTGACCGCAACTTACGGTAGACATAAATTCCATCACTGTGATGCTGTTTGATTAAATTGTTGTCGAACCGGCATCATATAACCCTAAATTTAAGGGGGTAGTGGTCCTGATTCACAAGGCATTGAAGTGGAAGGAAGTTCATACAATAGCTGACGAGCTAGGTAGATGGACCGTTATCTTACCCACCACCCCTCAGGGACAGCTTATAATATCTAATATTTAAGGACCAAATACAGATGACCCCTCTTTCTTTCATAGGATTAACCAGGTCATCTTCAACTTTATAAAAAGTTTATTTGTCCATTTACAGACTATGCAGTTAGTTTTTGGGCACCTTATTTAAAAAATATATCAAATTGATAGACAGTATGCAGAGGAAAACTACAAAAATAATCCCTAGGGTAAAGGAACTAACATATGAGGAAAGACTCAATGCTTTAGTTCTGTATGACCTCAACCTCAGGAGAGATTGAGGTGATCTGTTATTAATGTTCAAAATATTAAATGAGCCTAATCTAATGGAAAGCTGTAAAATCAGTTATGCTGATAAACCTACTAGTCTCAGATGCAATACTAGGCAAATTCTTATACCAAAGGCATGTACAAATAAACACCTTCATTTTTTTTTACTTTAAGAGCTGCCAGACTGGAATAATTTGTCTCAATATTTTGTGGAAAGTCAGCCATTTGAAACATTTGAAAATAAACTCAACAAATTTCTTTTGGGTGTAGAGTACTAAATTCATCCCACTTGTGTGGGGAAGAGTGGTCTTGATGGGCCTAGGCCTCCTTCCACTCTTAAAACACCAAGTAATACAGAGTAATTGCAGACATTACTCAGTACCACCCAGATGTACCCATACTTGTTGAGGGAGACCTTAATGTAGCCCATGAACTATTTTTGGACAAATTAGAGGTGACTTCTTAGTCACATCCTAGAGCTAGGATTGCTCTGTGAACCCTCATGTCAGAATGGGATCTGACTGATCTATGGAGGAGAGACAACTCTATGAGTCAGGACTACACTTTTCTCTCCCCTGTCCATGGGTCCTATAGCAGAATAGATGTGTGAATAGCTAGCAACATAACTGCCAGTCAGATAACAGACACCTCCATTGACAATATTCTGATCTCGAACCATGCCCCAGTAGGTATCACTTTTTTCCTCCCAGGGGTCACTCAAAATAGCCTCGATGGCAGTGCAATACACCATTACTAAAAGACCCAGACTTTCATACTTGGATTGGTTAGAAGGCAGTTTTACTTTCAGATGAATGCTACAGAGGAGGTATCACCAGAAACTATATGGGAGGCTTTCAAGGCTTTCCTGAGGGGAAGTATCATAGCAGTCTCTGCAACCAGCCACAAAAAACAAACACAGAAAGTAACCTCCTTACAAGTGGAGCTTAGTGCTAAAGAGGCACAGTTTAAGAATCACCCCACCTTCTACCAACTCTTGTGGCAGAGATAATAGGGCTAAAATACAGGATTAACAGAGTGCTTCAAAATAAGATGGAATGGGTACTCCTATGCTCCAAACATACTTATTGGGAATCAGGAGACAAAGGGGGAAATTGTTGGCGTATCATCTTTGAAATCAAAAAAGCTGAATCTCAGATTCCAGCACTTTGCAACAGTCAAGGGGATATAGTTTCTGACCTCAAGGAACTTTATGAGATCATGCGCCACTTCTCCGAGATGCTTCATGCACCACCCTTGGATCATAAAGTCTCAGTCCCCCCCCCACCTGTCCACCAAGATGCATGAGATTCTGGACAAACCATTAACAGAACAGGAGCTACTATCTGCCTTAAAATAATTAAAAACTGGCAAGGCCCTGGGTAATGATGTCTTCACGGTAGATCTTCACCAGGCAGTGCCCCAAATCATTATCCCCACTTCTTCTGGTAGTGTTAAACCATGTCAGATACCTCCAGGTCCCCCCCCACTATGAAAGAGGCACTTATAATATTGCTGCCCAAAAAATCCAATGACCCACTAGATAGTGCCAATTATAGACCTATCTCACTTATTTCCACTGACCAAAAATTCTAGCCAAGGCACTGGTGAATAGGTTGGAAAAGGCTCTTCCCCTCACTAATTCACCCACACAGGCAGGTTTCCATAAGGGTCAGATGGGGGCAGATAACTTACGCAACTTCTTAACCTTAAATGGGCTGCAAGCAAGTCAGGCACACCCATGGCGGTAATGGCCGTTGACTTTAGGAAGGCCTTCATTTCTGTCACTTGCAGCCATCAACATATGGTACTACAACACTATGGTATAGGACCATACTTCAGGAGCTGGATTACAGCCCTATACAATATCCCAACAGCAGCAGTTCTCACCAATAATACCATCTCCTCTCCATTCACACTACACGGTGTACTAGGGAGGGTTGCCTGCTTCCCCCCCCCCTACTATTTTTAGTGGACTTAGATCCTCTCACTAGGAAATTACTAGACATGTGATATATACTGGGTATAAAGGTCAAATCCTCCCAGTACCTAGTGAATACTTATGCAGACGACATGTTTCTAACTCTGTCCCACCCAGCAATCTCTGACCCCCAGGCTACATGATTGTTAGACGCTTTTGCTCACACCTCTGGGATCATGGTTAATTGGAGCCAAATGACAATCTCAACCCTCAACACAGCCTGTGATAATCAGTGTACAAGAGAACCCAACATAGCTTGAGCCTTGCAAGGTTTTCCTATTTTGACTTTAAAATTCCCCATTAGGTGGGAAAAAATTATACCTGAGAATTACCTGCCAATACTACCAATTCTTGAGCAAGAAATCAAGAGATGGGGACAAATGCAACTGTCACTTAAGGGAAAAGTGGAGGCAGTCAGGATGTTCATCCTACCATGTCTAGCCTATTTGTTTACGAACATATCCCTTATCGTATATGACCCCATCCTGCACAAATTCCACAAAGTAATTGCGACATTCTTATGGGACTACAAAAAACCCAGGCTTATCAAATCCAAACTAAGGGCTCCCTTGAAAAAAAGGGGGCCTCAGCCTCCCTTGGCGTCAAGGTTATATATTTGCACACCGGATGGCAGAGGCAACAAAATGGTATCTTCTGAGCTCCATCTCCACCCTGCTTTGGGTACAGTTGGAGAAACAATTGGCTAATGCACACTGGCTGGGTCTGTTGCTAGGGATGAAAGAAAATAAATTGTTGAGAGATAACCCCATCCTCAGAGACACACAAGCAGCACAGGAAAAGTGTATCTCACTCACATGTAGTCCTAGAGTGTCTAGAACCCCACTCAGACAATATGCATAGCTATGGAGGAATCCAAACATACTGGTTAATGGGAAATCCATACATTGGGGAAAGTAGGAGCAAAAATATATTCATACAGTGACGGACATATCCATATCCAATATACTGGGATGCCAAAAGTCAGCTAATACAATTTAAAATAATACTTTGCTGGTATAGAACCCCTAAAGTCCTTCATCGTTGAGGCCTGCTTCCACACTCTCAATGCAGGAGATGTTAGGCTCCCAAGGCAGGTCTATTACACATCCTCTGGCTTTGCTCTAAGCTTAAAAAGTTCTGGGACGATGAAACACAACCAAACACATTATCTAAGGATACAAATTGCAGTAAATATTGAAAAACTATTTGACATAAATTACCAGAAATTATGGGTAATGGTACAGCAGGATCTTGCCAGATAGGCTTTGCTCCCACTTTCAGCAGCAGGGTATATAGAGACCATGAAAATGAATCTATTACCTAGGTTCCTCTTTTTCTTTAGTACCTTGCCAGTACCCATCCTGGTTTCATACTGGACACTGCTCTCTATGGGTATCCTTCATTTTATTGGGGGGGGGCAGAGCTAGTATAAATCACAAATTCTTGACCCTTCCATGGGACAAAGGGGGGCTTTCATTACTTAATTTTAAACTTTGCTATTTGACTGGACAGATGACGGTTTCCTGTATTTGGGCGAAACAAGGTCATTCTTCTGGATGGTATGATATGGAAGACTCAGAGTGTGGCAGACAGCCATTGTTCACATTGGCCCAATCTCATACCCCACCAGAATACCTTGAAACTATTAGGAACCCCTGGGTCAAACATACCTTAAAAAGTTTGCTCAAGGACCGACAGAAGTTGATGCCTGGCACCTCATTAGGTCCATTGTCCCTCATTCGTTATCATCCAGATTTTCTGCCCCACGATTAGATGTGAAATATGCCATCTGGGAGCGGAAAGGTCTGATCTGGTTCTCACAACTCCTAGAGCAGGCATCCTGGCTGACATTTCAGGCACTACAGGAAAAAGTTCAACTGAGACCTCAGGACTTTCATAGGTACCTACAAGTTCATCACTTTATTAATAATGATGATAATAATGAAGCCCAGGTGGACCAGCCCCTGTCTCCCTGGGAAGATTTTATTTATTGTGGGTTGACTTTGAAGGGGAAAGTAAAATGCATCTCAGACTTGTATGGGAGTTTGGGCAGTTTGGTGGCAAATTCTCTTAATCCCATAAAACTGGCCAGGTAGGAGGAGGAGGAGGAGGCAACATACAGTATATCTGAAGAAGCTTGGAACAAATGCCTAAAACATGGATGGAGGATAATTTCTTCCCCTACTTAGCAAGAATTTTTCTGGAGGGTCCTTGTTAGACACTTTAGGACACCAATGGTTACTCATCACTTTCACTTTACAAACACAGCAGATTGCTGGAGGGCATGTGGGGGGAGTGGGTACTCATTGGCACATATTTTGGGCTTGTCTGAAGTTGAGTAAATTTTGGACAGACATTCAAGATAATGTAAAACAGATACTACAACAAGGTATTTCAAATACCTTTATAGATTGGGTGTTGGGATTTCCCACAGTGGTTCAGCTGCCCCCGGCTAAACGTAAAGTTGCACTGGTGTTATTAGCAGTGGCATTGCAGTGTATTACAACCCACTGGCTCTGAAAGGAATCCCCATAAGCACTGCAGTGGCATGTGAGAATGATGCAGATTTACAAGATGGAAACACTCATGGCTAAACTTCAACTTTGGTAAAAGAAACACTTAGATAGATGGTGCCCCCTGGCTTCAATGGGAGGAGAGACATCATGACCTGAGAGATCCTGTCCTCTAACAAGATAATTAAACTATGGGTCCTAAAGAGACCTTGCAGAGTGACTATTTAGATTTCTCCCCTTGTGGGAGTTTAGGGATAGGTTGGGACTGCTATACTGTATGTGGCACCCTCCCCCTTCCCTTCCCACCATGAGACCTCCCGATACCAATCTTTGGCAAGTCCAGTAGGAAAAGACAGTCCTTAATTTTATTTTTTAGTAGAACAATACCACATACAGGAACAGACTACCATAATTGCTTTCCAGGGTGCACAGCTTTGTTAGTTTATTGAATTTTATACTGTTTGTTCTTTTTAATGATGGGAACAGATTCTCTTTTTTCCCTGCTCCAGCATCATATCAACTTTGGATTTGCCAGTATACAGTTTATTTACAGTTCTGTACCTTTATAAACATTTCTGTCTGCCTGCAGCCACTTTTCTCTGACTGTATTCTAAATTAATTGTTGACATGCTAGAATGGAACAGATGTTATCACTTGTAATTCACTTTCCTTATTAAATAAAGCTGAGTTTCAAAATAAAAAAATGCCTACTCTCTAATTCTCCGATTCTGCTAGGATGGCTCTATGAAGACAAAACAATAGAAATCATGCTCCTCTAAGTGTAATATGTTGGTGGTGTGGCTTGACCCTAGCTAAGATGGCTGCTTAATTTAATTAGTCCTCTCCCCTCAGATTTAAATCTGTCATAATCATTACTATACATTTTCCACTCCTTCTGCAGTTCATCTGCATGTTCAGCTCTCTAGCTCTGCGCCAGTGGTTTTCTTATCAAGCTAGCATTAGTCCCAGTGGCAGTAACAGCATTTTATGATCCATCTCCCAGCATTGGACAAGCATAGCAAATATGGTGACAGGTGGAGCAGTGGCTCTAGACTGTGGATCCATAGAGGACATGTTCACAAAGATGCTGCAAAAACTGACTGAAGTAAAGGCAGCTTCACTCCAGTATGCTCAGGCCATCACCCAGTTAGAAAGCAGACAGCGACAAACCAAACAGAAGATGGACTCCCATATTATAGCCCTTCATGAGATTTAGGTCTCTCTCTCTGGGAGCAAAGCAAGATCATCCACCAGCTCCAGAGCAAAGTCAATCACCTGGAAAATTGCAGCCACAGGAACAACCTGTGATTTGTGGGCTTTCCAAAGGGCGCGGAGCTGCAGGACCCAGCTGCTTTTCTACAGCATGTTTTACAGACTATCCTTAAATTTAAGGGGATCTTCATTTCAAGATTGAGAGAATGCAGAGGTGTTCGACACCCCATAACCTGGTGAGTGCCCATGGCTGCTACAAGCCAAGTTCCTGTGGTTTTCAACAAAAGAAGTGATCCTGTGGTAGGCTAGAGAACTGGGTCACCTACAGCGGCAAGAACATACAGTACTATCCAAATCTTCCAGGATTTCTCAAAAGAACTATAATATCACGGGTGAGCTTATACCAATGCCAGGAATATTATGCATAAACTTGGTTTGCAGTTTTCTCTCTCTGCTTCCCAGCAACCATTGAGGTTATACATAATGGGGTTTTGCTGTTTTTCTCTGCTCTAGACTCATTAATGGACTTCATAGACAAATATTGTCTCAAAGAGCTCCACAACTCCCGCCAGGAATTTTTGACTGATAATACCACCACCATGGACAACATGGACATCGGTGCCTCCTCCACATCTCTGGCTACTATGCCAAACCCAGATGAAGGCCATGAATCCTGGTCCCTACCACTGATAAATCGGAAATGGCAACAGAACAACCAGAGATCAAAAAAAAAGACTCCCAGACCCAGCAACTCTGGTCTCAGAGCAACAGCCAGGAGGACAATGCTGAATCAAACAGCTCCTCTGGCAGCCTTTGAAGTTATAGGACACTGAACTGATTTCACTTCTCTGTCCTCAGTCTCCACAACCTGATGAACAACCCCGATGAGAATACCCCCAAATGGAAGCCTCAGCACTGATCATGCCTACTGAAGCCTCATCTACTGTGCCTGAGGCATGCAGCAAGACCTGGGCAGCAATAGTTGCTGAAGCACAGTCATTCCCTCACAACTACTCCCTGGACTCAGCTGCTTCTACTCTCAACACTCCAATGCCAGCACCTGAACCCTCTTCACAACAACAAACTACCCAGCTGCAGCACCGAGTGGGTTGACATCCACTCAACAGGTGCTGTCACTCCATATTTTTTTCTTCCCCTCTTTATACCTTATAATTACTTCCCTGGAGTGTGACTAGGGATTGGGGACAGAGGAATCTTGCCGTCATTGCTTAATACTGGCCATGATACACACCTGGATCAACAATGTACCACCCTTTTATATCTTCAGGTTACTGGATTGTTCAGTGTGTTTCTTCAATCTCACATCGCCTTTGAGTCCCTTCTGAAGTGGCACATCACCTCAGAGCTGCATGCTTATCAGACTCTTGGACATACAATGCTGCCCATTTCATCATGATGCCTAGTGATGCTCAGCAAATACCCCTTACTTCAATAGTAGCACAGACTTTTTATTAGTAGTCCATTTTCAAAGTATAACTACAGCCCCTGGATGACCCTCCAGTCTGTCATAACACTTACTCAAATATGGACAACTTTCCGAAGGCCAGAGGTGCCCCCCCCCACTCCAGCTTTATATTTACAAGGGACATCTATTGGGACTTTATTGGGCTTTATATGTTTTTGCTAAGCTATGGGGGAGTGTTGTTTTCAGAGTCATGTTTTAGGATTCACACTGGCAAGGGCTCTGACCTGCAAGTATTGCTTGAAATGAGGCCGTATTCTAGCTAGATCAGTTTCTGGCAAAATACTGTCAAAGTTTATAAGGTCCTTTATGTAGTATTACACTGCTGTGTCCTGCAGTTGCACACCTATGCCCCAGCCCCCCTTAAGTTATGGAGCTTTGCCCTGGGCTGTTTACTCCATCATCTTCTCCCTGCCTTCTGTGTCTCTCTCCACCCTTGCTTTAGTTCTGGAACCGGTGGGGCAGGGGGCAGACAAAACTTGCCTGAGGAAGGGTTAATGGCCTGGTCCATGGGAAAGCAAGCACAAACACACTCTGCATCACTGGCCCAAACTATCAGAGGTTGATCTCATATTTGCCTCATTCCTTCCCCTTCTGCCATGTAGTGGTCTACCTGGACCTTGGCTGCTCTACCATCATGGATGCATGCATGTAATATACCCTCACTGCCACTCCACAGCATGGCCCGGGGCATACATGCCTGATATAACTACCCTGTGCAGTGTCAGCTCTCCTTCCCTGCCTGAATGGGTGCTTATTAAAATTTCTACTGCAGATGGGTGATTTTTTCACCATCCCTCACAGTGTGACTACTCTTACCAAAATGGAAGGCATTCACTTAACCTTAATATAACAGTTTGACTATTAACACGTTAGCAGTATTTTAGCATGAAATTAGCATTCAAACTGTTTCGTAATGTTAACTGTCATTTGTATTGTAAATGGCCATCATGATGGCCTGCACAGTCAGAAGCCTTCAGTTAGCCTGCCTATAGCACAATAAATTTAAACGAGATGCAAATTAGAAGGCTAAGATAGCAGTTTTCACAATAGTCTTGGTGATGGTTAAGGATTGCTTTGTAGCAGTATGCTTTTACTGCTTATGAATTGTTAAATACAGGATAAAGTATGGGGTGCAGTGTGTTACGCGAATTTAACACACTCCCAAGTTGTTGGATGGCACATAAACCCTAAGGGCGAAGCCCGAGGAGTTTATGATAGCCATCCAACAATGAGGGTTGTTTTAGATTTGACTTAAAAACACTGCACCAAATTTTTTATTATTTATAATTGAAGGGTTCCATTTTTTCCTGTTGAGATTTGAAATAAAAAAAGAACACACTGGAGTCTTACCTTGTGCTGATGAAATGGTTTAATGTGGAACACAGAGAACTGCAGGTTGAACATGTAAATTTAAATATTTAACTATACAAACAAGAACAAGCATTTGTCAATGCCGAATGTTTGCTTACTGGCATTGGCATTGGTAGTGTAGAAGTTACAGAGCTGCATAATAGGAATGGCAGCGAAGTATTGAACTGAAGCCAACCCCACCGCCACCCTGCAGAGAGTGACAGACATTGGGGTGTGCCTTTGGGTCGTCAGGCATAACGACCATGCCATTTCACTCACACCCTACCCTGCAGATTACTGACAAGTATAACGGTGTGCCTTGGGGTCTTTGGCCCTTATGCTAATCCCATTCCATCAGGAAATATGGTGAGATGGTGTGGTATAGGAAAATGGGTGAAGTTTGGGTTCAAGAGTCCAAGGCACACCTTGATGCCTCTCACTGGCTGCAGGGTGTGGTGGGGTGGAATGGTATGAGCATGACAGGCAAGAATCCCAAGTCACACCTGATGCCTGTCATTCTCTACAGGGTGGGGCGTTATGGTGGAAACCCTAACGCCTCAGGCATTCATTGGTATTTTCACTTCAAATTTTCAACATGTTTTTTGTGACCCCCACCTCATGAACAGTGGCAATATCAGTTTGTTAGCCGAAAACTGCTTTTGCACAGCGACTATGGCATTTGGCACCACAGGTGCAAAAACACATTCCGAACAGGATGTGAAAAATGACAGTGGTACTGTTCATGGGGAGGTGTAAAAAATGGCAATGTTGAAAATCTGCTGTGAAAATCTTAAAAAAACTGGTGAAGTCACAAGCGTGCATAGAAACTGTGCAACGCACACCCGTAATGTAACTAGTTTGGGGATTTTTTTACAGCAGATTAACACAGGCATTTCGGGACCTCCGATCATGAACAGTGTCAGTGAGATTTTCTTTATCTGTCCCAAACAATGATTTCCCACAGCGACCACGCATTTCTGTGCTGAAAGTGTGAAAACACATTTCGTCCATGTTGTGGAAAATGACAGCTGTACTGTTCATAAGGAGGTGTGGAAAAATGCCACTGCTGAAAATCTGGACTGAAAGTATTACAAATTCATGAACTTACGAGGGTGCGTGGAAACACAGTCATTTTATGGAGTTTTGTCACCAAATTTTCAACATAGCCATTTTAAGACCTCTGCTCATGACCAGTGTCACTGTGATTTTCTTAATCTGTCCCAAACATTGTTTTCGCACACCGACTGTACCATTGTGCGCTACATGTGCGGAAACACATTTTGGGTGAGATGTGAAAAATGGTAGCTGTACTGCTGATAAGGAAGTGCAGTAAAATGGCACTGTTGAAAATCTGGATGTAAAATATTACAAATTCACAAACTTGCTAGTATGCGAGGAACTGCACAACGTGGCGCCCTAAAACAGTCATTTTGGGATTTTTTACCAAATTTTCAACATAGCCATTTAACACCTCTGCTCATGACCAGTGTCACTGTGATTTTCTTCCGTGTCCCATACATTGATTTCGCACACCGAGTGCGCCATTGTGCGCTACATGGGCAGAAACACGTTGTGGGCGAGATGTGAAAAATGACAACTATACAGCTCATAAGGAGGTGTGGTAAATGGCAATGTTGAAAATCTGGAGTGAAAATATTGAAAATTTGCAAACTTACGAGCATGCGTAGGAAACTCTGCAACGCAGGCTCGTAAAACAGTCATTTTAAGGAATTTTTTCACCAAATTTTCAACATAGCCATTTTAAGACCTCTGCTCATGAACAGTGTCACTGTGATTTTCTTAATGTGTCCTGTACATTGATTTCGCACACCGACTGTGCCATTGTGTGCTACATGGGCGGAAACACATTTTGGGTGAGATGTGAAAAATGACAGCTGTACTGCTCATAAGAAGGTGTGGTAAAATGGCAATGTTGAAAATCTGGAGTGAAAATATTGAAAATTCGCGAACCTACGAGTGTGTGTAGGAACTGCGCAATGCACGCTCGTAAAACAGTCATTTTCTAGGAATTTTTCCACCAAATTTTCAAAATAGGCTTTTTGAGAGCCCACCTTATGAACACTGGCAGTCTCATTTTGTTAATCATTCCAGAAAGGTGATTTCACGCAGTGGCTGCGAAATCACCCATCGGGCTCGAGTAACGCCATGACAGTGAGAGCATTCATGAGAAGGGGTCCCAAAAACCCCATGTTGAAAATTTGGTGCAAAAATTCCCAAAAATGCCAGAGATATGCAGCAAAGTTGAAAAAAACCCTATCTATTACATTATACAGCTTACCGGCATTTCCTCAGTTCGCGGTCGGCTTTGAAGAGTGCAGCGTGTTCACGGTCCACCGAATCATCGAGCCAGACTCGGAGGTGAAGTATGGGGTGAGGGGGTGTGGGGAGGCAGGGGTGCACAGTGGGTGGGTGCGGGTGGGGCAGGGAGACTGTGAGGGACCGTTTTTCAATTTACAGGTTTATTTTTATTACTAAAGGCAGCGTGGGATGTTTGCCATGCTGGGGTGGGCTCCCAGCGTGGCAGCTGAAAAGGCTGTTTGGGGCTGGAGCCGACAGAGATTGGGCACTACCGTCGGCCATATGGAGCTTGTGCCACGCTGGGATGGGCTCCCAGCGTGGCAGCTGTAAAACTTTTGGGGAGGGTTGGAGCCCGACGGGGATTGGGCACCCCGTCGACCCCATACAGACATGTGCCACGCTGGGGTAGACTCCAGCGTGGCACCAAACTTTTGGGGGTGTGGAGCTGGCGTGGCAGTGGGCACCCCGTCGGCTACTACAGATATGTGCTTGGGAGGCGCGTCAGCACGCAATATGCGGCGTGCATGTTGAGGGGGGCTCTGCTCACTGAAGCGGAGCTCTCCCTTTCAACTGTATGCCACTGCATTTTCAGCTGTCATAGACAGCTGGAGCAGTGATTGGCGCACTGCGACCGCGCCTGCAAACACACTGACTGAATTGGAAGAGGCTGACACACCTCTGAAAAACTTGGATGATGGCACTATGTTCCTTGCACATGCGTGCAAGCAAACATAAAAATGAAGAATAAATAACTGTCCAGATGGTTGAGATTGTTTTTCATGTTGCGACGTCTGTTTTCAAGTGCTGTCATAATTTTACCTGCAGAGGAAAGGTAAGGGTTGAAAGGGAGAGTGGTTAGGGATCGTGGTAAAAGTGTGTACTGTAACAGTTTGTTGTCTTATAGCAAAACGTAACATATTTGAGTTAAATGAAAGTGCCATTGTTTTGTTTTAATTGGAATACATTATTTGAAGCTGTCTGAGTCCTCAATGACTTGGATTAGTCTTCTTTTTTGCGGTTGCTGCTTGGAGTGGTAGATGTTGACAGTGACGGGGCTGTGGAAAATGCAGACGCTCCCAAACATGCCTGCATGTTTCCGGAAGGCATTTCGTCATGCTGGGTAGTAAGCTGTGGGGATCTCTCTTGCTGTTGTTGAGGAGCTTTGGAGGTACATGGCTTTTGGTGGTCAGTGATTTGTGTGGAAAAATGGACATGAGTGTGTTTTTCTCTTGAGTGCATTTGCATTGAAAGAAACCACATAAATGCCATAATACCTACTCGGGTATTACAGTATTTAATACACGGATTTTGCCATTGAAAAAAACAGAACCCACTAATTATATGACTGTTATAAACTAATATATTTAAGGTTAAAAATACTGCTTAGGACTGGGCTGTGATCGTTACATGAATGGTAACTCCCTGTGTAATTTGTGTATGAGATATTTAAAAATGGCCCTCTAGCCATGCACACAGTCAGTTAATGCCCTCTTATCATGCCCACAGTTGGTTTATCATCATCTGTTCATACTGCCTGTACCCAGGTGGATGAGCAGTGAGAGACGATTCTTTTTTTTTTTTTTTTTTATTATTTTCTTTTTGCAGAGCTGGCAGGTGGGTCCAGCCCCTCCATCAGAGGGGCTCATCTCTCTGGTCCCAGATTGGAGGCAGCCAAGCCATCATGGAGCCTGCCAGCTCCATTTTTTGATGCCTTTCTCCTGGGCCCACAATCATGTAATGGGTGGAATGTCTGGGCTCCACCTCTGCAGAGGCAGCCATATGCCCTAAATGTGGGCCCTCCCCATTCTGGTAGCATGCTTGTACTGACACCCAGCTACCACTGGGTGTAAGGCAACAGCACACTGTGCTAACCCCCTTCACCTGGGGAAGGAAAGCTATCTGCGGATGCTCGATTCTTCCCCACTCCTGTTGACCCACGAGCCCATTCCCAAACTTAGGTTGCAGGCATGGCGTGAGGTGTGGAGTCAAGCGCCTCAGCCCTCAGCACCATTGGGATGACTACAATTTTTTTTTCTGAAGTGTGCCAAGCATGGGAGAAATACAAAAACCAGAGAGAGAGAGAGAGAGAGAGAGAACTTTCAACATTCAGGACAGAACAGGTCAGCAACAACAGCAAAGTTACAAGATAACGGGTTTTTAAAAGCAAGCCATGACTCTGGGCTTGCATACTACCACCGACACTAATGCACATGCACAAAGTCATGGCTTTACTTTTCAAAGCCTGATTTCAACATGCAACAGCGCTTGTTTTTCACTAGGAGTTACATAAAATAAATCTATGTAACTTCTAGTGGTATAATAGTAATCACATTCATGTAGTAGGAGTATACTCGCAGTAACTGTCTTCTGAGGATGATTAAATGCCTTGTCTTCGCCTTGACATTTAGTCATCCATGGAAGCTGGTTATTGCTTCATATACTCCTACTACATGAATGTTATCATTTAAATAACCCACACTTCAAAGAGTCTGTTTGCTCTTGTACGCTGTGGAAAAAGTTACCAATAATGGGTGCTATGCACGAAGTGGGCGGGGGTACGGGGAAAAGTTGCGTACCCCACCCACAGCTCAGTACACCTGCAGACATGTGCACCCATACCGGCATTTACTAATGCTGGCCACCTGTCCGCAGCTCCTCCCCCTGGTGCGCAGGACTCCACAGGGTGGCCTGGGGCAGAGTCATGGACCCTGGCTGGCATTAAATCTGATGCCCATCCTGGAGCCAGGAGTTGATCCCTTGTGCCTGTAGGTGTAGATCTGGTTCATGCAGAGTCTCTGTGGGTACCCAGACTCACATGAGCACTCTCCAGGGACAGTTCGGCTGAGGATACAGACCCCCCCGACCCCTGGCATGGTGCAGCCATGGTTCTGGAGTCCATCAGCAGACCCCCCACCCCATGGCACTGACACCCCTGGACCCTGTATATGTTGCTAGTACCATGGCTTAGCTGCCCCAGCCCTCCTGGCCTGCCTCATGGGCTGGGGCAGCACTACGGAACATTTCCCAGTCCCCTCATGACCGTCATGAGGCATCCATAGAGGTGCGCAGTGAGTTACGGCAGTATTTACCCTGGCATACCTTATGCCACCCTCTGCACCCATTCAGCCAGCACTATGTTGTTTACTGAATACCGAGTAGTGCTGGCATGCCCCCGGAATACCCCTTGTGTGGTGCAGTCTGTGGACATAGGGGATTGGGTGTGGTGGGTCTGCACTGCACGCCCCCCTTTTATGCATCCCGTGGGGGGGGGGTGCAATGGGTGTCGGGTGGCTACATGCCCATGATAAGTGGCACGTAGCCACTCTGCACCTTCATGCATAGTGCCCATTAAGAGCAGAGAATACTTTACATCTTTATCTAGTAAAGTAGAAAATGTGAAGTAGTTCCTGTTTCTGCCTTGTGCCATAAATGGCACTGTCTGCCAATGTATTATTTGATCTTTAGACTGTTTCAGTTTTTTTGTAGTTTTTTTTTAAAGTGATTTTACACTTTATGACCTAAGGTACCACTTTTGGGACATGGTACCTTAGATCCACAATAGACTGTCTGTGTAATTTTTAACATTTTATTTTTAGCCTTTTTTAAGAGTGAGGGATCATAGTTTGGCCTGACAAGGTTGATCCCTTCCACTATCTGATACAGCTATCCCCCCTCCCCACTCATGCACATAGTGATGTGAGGCAAGGGGAGAATGCGGGGGTGAGCCCCACTGAAATGAATGAGAGGAGACTGATTTATTCCTCACATTTTAATACATTATGGTGGCAACTTGGATATTAATAAGGGCCACTGTTTAACTAACAAGGATCTTCTTAGTCAACCATCAAAATGTACTCAAAAGGAAACAAATCAGAGGTTGGAAGCCCAAGTGGCACACTGGTGCCCCTATCTTGCAATTGCCAGCCTTCCTGATGTGCAGAGGCCTGTAGCTGCTGGATGGCACCTGCCTGTAGTGCAGGGCTCCTTAATGTACCATGCTACACTGGTACACACGATCCCCTGCTCCATATGGTAGAAGCAAATCACTTAGCAAGAGTGGATGCAGAACATTATAAAGAAAAATGCCTTTGTTAAACTGGAAGGTAGAAGTGGGGGTCTGAAAGTGGGTTTATATGTGAGAAAATGGAAGGGAGATGAAGAAGAGGTAGGAGGTAATACACCAGAGGATGCTTCTAGGAGAAATAGCACTAGAGTAAGAGGAAGGAGAAAGAATAGCACAAGAAGGTTGCTTTGTGTGTTGCAATGTTCAGGAGAAGTGGTAGATGTGAAAGCAGAGGGGCTAGGGGGAGTAGAAGGTGGAATAGAGTTTGAAGGTTAGGGAAGGGGGGAGGGAAGCAAAGGGGGCTTGGGGATAGTTAGGGGAGAAAAGGATGTGGGGAGAGAGAGTGGGAGAACCATGATGCTGAGAAGTGTATCAGGAACAGCTGCAGGAAGGGGAGATAAAACTGAGAAGGAGAGAGAATAGAGATCGAAGGGAAGGGGCAGATGGGTAAGGGAAGGGAATTCCAGACTCAGGAGGTCAAGATTTGAACTTCCATCTCTGATGCTCCTATGACCAGGAGTCTACCACTGAGCTAAAGGAATAGAAAATATACATTTATCTTTTGGAAGAAACATTAAACCAAGGTCCCATCTGATGTTCTTGTGATTGCTCAGTTGGACGTTAAACATCCCATTGCACGTCTAAAGAAAAAAGAGTTGAGGAATTTCTCCTGTGTCCTGGCCAAATTTCCCCCATTCGCTAAACAAAAACCAAACAAAAAAGCACCAACAGCTTAATCTGCTTCAATTTTGGTTAGTCTCCATCTGTAAACCCCCCCCAGATGAGGCTGAACATAGGCAGAATTGCCTAGTTCTCTCTCAGTAAACAAAAACTAACTAACTAAATAAATAAAGGCTGAGGCCCGCACTGCATGCTGCAGCACCTTCCTACAAGACTCAGCACATCTAGCTGGCTCACTGAGCTGAACTCACACCTGGAGCACTTTGCCTAGGTCTGAGGCCAGCACTGCTTGCTGCAGCACCTTCCTCCCAGAATCTGCCCATCCAGTCATCTCACTGAGCTGTGCTCACACCTGGAGTGCTTTGCCCAGTTCTGAGGCCCGCGCTGCATGCTGCAGCACTGTAAAAGGTGTTAGCCACACCCTTATAGTCAACCCACCAAATATAGGTATAAGTCAAGAGTCTCTTACCTGAGTCCTAGGGAACCAGATGTAGGGGTCTGTAAGGGATGATGTCCATGGGATCTGTAAAATGAAATACAGGAAAGGGGGTTACAAAGGATCAACAGTTCTTTGAGAATAAATAGACTGGAAAGGAAAAGTTAGGCACAGAATGATACTTCTCTGGTGGAGAAGGAAGGAGTCAGCATTCTGTCAGACCAGTAGAATAAAGAAGATTATGTTAACATTGAGAAAATACAGTAGCAAGAACAGAGACAGAGAGAGACAAGAGATACAAGGGACATAGGATAGCACAGAGGTAAGGACAATGGGAAATTTAGAATTAAAGGTTACAGCTGGGTCAAAGTAGGAAAACAGACTAGAAAGGAAACACAATAATAAAGATAGAAAAGAGTAGAGAAAGTGCTATTTAGAGAAGGGCTCAGCTAAAACCACTTAGTGCTCTGGATGATCAGGTGGCCAATATTTTAGGATGGTAGCCCAAGTGGGTTGGGGAGCCTCTTTTGGGCTATGTCCCAATTTTAATGAAATAGGGAAAGGGGAACTTGTTTAACCAGGAAAGGCACACTAAGCCGAAGCCTGGTTCCAGGTGTGACCTGGGAGAACAAGAAAATGAAGTGACTGCTCAGGGTTACACAGTGTGTAAGTGGGGACTGTGGGATTCAAACACAGGTCACCAGGTTTGCAGCTTAGTGCCCTAAACCACAGCACTATATTGCCTCTCAAAAAATAAAGTTAGCACTGGTGTGGTCCTGTGGGTTAAGGATGCCATAGGAGGCCCGCTTCCTAGAACTGGTAGTGCAGGTGGCCTAGTTCACTGGACACCAGTGGCCAATGATGTTAAACAAAATAAGAACCCCTCCCTGAGGTCTAGTGGGCTCCTTGGGCCCTAATTTTGTGGTTGAAAGCAGGGAGCAGAGAAATGAAGGAAAACACACTTGGGCTGCTGCAGCAGCCATTCCTATAGCACAACAGTGCTAAAAATGAAAGTGCCTGCAGGCACTTGTTACTCCCAGCTCATATGGAGCTCAGGCTATGGCCTGCTCCATACTGGTTCGAGAGTGGGAGACAAGCTCAGTGGGAGGTGGAGGATGCCATGGTAAAGTGGGAGGTGGAGGAGGCCATGGTAGGAGCACCTCTCTCCACCTTCCAGAACCACACTCTGGTGGCAAAGTTGAGGGCTTGGGAGGCAGCAAGAGGCAACCAGACAGATAGCCACACTAGTTAAAGCTCCCAGTCGGGAGAAGGAAAATGCCAGGGCTAGTGACTAGAAAAACCCACTAGCCCTACAGACTTTTCCACTGGCTCAGATGGTGTTCTTCTTGAAATGGCATCTTCTCCAGTACAAATCTACAGGCTAGTTAAAGGAACATTTTAGTAGCCATATACAAAATCTGCTAGCATTTGACTAGTGGGCCAGTTCCATTTTTGTCCCCTGAGGTGAAGGGATGATTTAAAACCATGGCCTGCAAAGTGCCTTACTATATTTTTCCTAAGTTCCACCCCACTTCTTTTACAGGGGCCTAAAGCCTGTGAGGAACAGACACTTCTTATTTACTTTGAAAGCAAGAGATAAGGAAGAGAGAGATATGTAGAAATGGTCAAGAGCAGGTGCAGAAAGCAGGGGTCAGTGAAGAACATTAAAGTATGGAAAGAGAGAAAAAGGGAAGTGGGCCAATGTAAACATAGTCTGTTACGGTGGCTAATATTGTATGAGCTGGTAGAAGATACCTCTGTGTGAAATCTGCATACATTTGAGGGAGGGGCAGTTCCAGTGCATGCCGGATTTTGCACCAGCTCAAACATACCCCATCTGGGTCCCTTCATGGCTTGCTTTTCTCTGGTCTTGCAGTTGATTTAGTTCAGCTTAAAATGTAGTGCAGACCATGTCTCCAATATCCACAGGGAATAAGATCCTCTCAAATGAAGCACATTCAAGAGGGGGACCAGCAGCTACTGGCTATTATGGCAGACAGGCTGCAATTGAAGTGGGGGTGGCTTGGCAATTAATAATGACAGCCTTGAGACATTACAAATAAATGAGGAGCTGCATTAGTGGTAAAGCTAGACATTTCACGTGAACCATGTACTGGGAGGAAATGGTGGCATTGTGGGAAAGTGACAAAATATCAGGCACCTCATTTTAATCACTGTAATGGAGGCCTGCTGTATGTTACAAGAAGGAAGGGGAGCATTGCTTTGTAACCCAACTTATTTAGAAATGGTGGCCTAGCTATGCTCATAGATCCCAAGTTTCAGCAACTGGAATGCTGGTCCAGACTGTGCTGCTGAGTGTATGGGGGGGGTTGGGGTTACTGGCCAGGGAACCGACTAGTGGACAGGACTTGAACTGTTGGAGCTAATGGGTACCTGGTCTGCTTGTTGCATTCCTGCTGGTTCTGGCATTTTGATTCCTGTTGTTCCACTGCAAATGCAATAACATGATATGTGGGTTACGGGCATAGGCAATGTAAATGGTGCAAGAGACAGGTAAGGCACAGTTGAGGTTGCATCATTACAGCTTACCTAACTAGCATAGATACGAGATCTCTTACCTGGGTCCTGGGGAGCCTAGGATGGGCGTCTTGGAGTGATGTCCAATTGTACCTGTAAAAAAGAATATCTATGGGGTCACAAAGGATCCATAGTGCAAGAACTAAATGGGACCAACAGGGAAGATTAAACATAAACAATACTTATCTGATATCTAGGCAGTCGGTGTCCTATCAGACCAGGGGCAATGTCCTCTGAGACCTGCAGAAATAAAGGGGGAAAAAAAGGATTATTATAAGGAAAAAGGAAAAGCAAGAATACAGACTGAGTTCCAGATAAGTACAAGAGCTACAGGGAGAACATAGATATTACATACCCAAGCCTGGTGATCCCTAGTTCAAATCCCACCATGGTCACTGGCTCAGGATATGACATTAGGAATGACGTATGATCCCCAGCTTTAAAAACTGGGTTGAAACTGGATGTCATTGTGAACTGGTTAGGGGACTATCCAGACCATAGCCTTAAAGTGTAGACCTTCATTCTGATTCAATAATTTTAACATAATAGGCCTTAATTCTGCTGCCCATGGATACTACCTGACCTACAGAGCATGTATCAATACTTGAGCCTTCAAGAGTGGGTGGTTGACAATAACTGATACCACAGACGCCCCAGCCTCCAGCTCAGGGCCAACAAGCAAGGGTACAGCAATGGTCAACACCAGGCACAGTTCCAGTGGAGTCAATAGTGCACATGGCAGCAAATATATATTTTTTTTTTACTGTGCCTTTTTGTCTCCTTGCCAGCCGTCAGGTTTCTGCTCCAGTCATGGACCCCCTTGCTGCGACCTCCCAGACATGCCCGCACTCACCCTGTTCTCCCTGGCTTACCCCCTAGAGAGCGGGGTCACAACACCAACCCCCATATCGAGCCACGCTACTAGTATCTAGTCGGGGAGCCGGCTCCTGGAGGCTGATCAAGGCGTCAGGAGCTGAGCTTCATTAGGACGGCCAGGCAGAGGATGTTGTTTTTCCCTTTTTGTGAACAGGGCCGGGGATGTGCAATGATGACCGGCGTCCGATCCACCCCTAATTTGATTTGGCATCAATGCATGCGATGCACCCAGCCTCCACTAGGTGTCACTGTGGCACCGAATACTCAACCCCCCCTCCCTCCGGAGAAGGAGAGCAGTCCTATGGATGCTTGATCCTTCTCCCTCCGGCCGGCCCTCCAACAACCTGGGTCCGTTCCCAAACCCGGGTCGCCGGTGCCAATGGCAGCAAATGTTGATAGCAGTGCAAATGGTTCAGTGTGGAATTGGCAGTGCATCTGGCACAGCAAGTGGTGGCATTGTGTATAGAACAGCAAGCTAGCGGGTGTTCAAGTGGCACCAGTGTAGTAATGACAGTGTGCATGGCACAACAGAGTTGGCAGTGCATGTGGCAATGCAGTGATGATGATACATGAGTCACTGTGTGGTGTTGGCAGAGCACATGGCACAGCATGGAGTCAGCAGGGCACATGGAACCACAAAGAGATGGTGGTACACATGACACAGTGCAGTGGCAGTAGTGTAACAGTGAGGTGGTGGCAATGCATGTGGTATTGCATGCTGCATTGCAGTGCCTGCAGTGCACATGATGCAGAGTTGGCAGTGCATGTGGAAATGCACTGTGATGGCAGTGCACATGGCAGAGTGCAGTGGCAGAAGTGTGTGTGGAACAATGAGGTGGTAGCAGTGCACTTGACACTAATGAGGGGAGTACACATGGCTCAGCATGGAGCCAGCAGTACTAGCCTTACCTGTTGAGGGCTAGAGAGAGAAAGTATCGACCCTAATGGATTAACTACTGATTGACAGTTATGACTGTTGGTAGTCAGTAGTCCATCCCAAAAAGTCAAGGTTTCCAATTAAATATCTTAATTCTACAATTTTACAAGCAGTAGGTAGCACACTCACCTCTGAGGCAGGGAGATCAGAAGGCTGTGGGTTCAGTTCCCACATCTGGCACTTGGGTTAATTTCCCAGTACTGACACTGTAGTGCAGCATGAGAGGGGTGCTGCACTTCTGAGGTGCAGTCTTTCAGATGAGACGTTAAACCGAGGTCCCATCTGCCTGGATTGGTGGTAGTTCAGGTGGATGTTAAAGATCCCATGGCACTTATCGAAAAGAGTAGGGATATTTTTTATTTGAAAAGAAACATTATAAGTAAATCCATTTAAACAACTTGGAAAAAACAAGGGCAACTTTTAAACATAATAATACAAAACAAATTACAATCCATACTTCATGAAAGAAAAATAAAAGATTTTCAATTAAAATAACAGATACCTTAAATAACTAGAAAAACCTTCCATAATATCCCTTTTACCTTTCACCTGTTGTGTTAGCACTCATCCAAATTCCCCATCAGTACATAGTGGTAAAATATCCAAAACTGAAATTAATTAAAATATTTATGCTAAACACCTTATTTATATTTTATAAAGAATGAAAAACTTTTCCACCAACGTTGAACTTGCCAAACCTTTGAATGTGTGGTATCTTTAACATAAACTTGCCACATAGCATCGCTGACGAAAATCCTAACTGCCTCGTAGGACATTCTGTTCTGATGTAGTACCCAACTACATCTAGCCTGCCATAAATAAAATTTTAAGCAGCATAAAAATATAACAAGAGTATCTGAATGAAAGATGGATCCCAGTAAGATATAATTGCCTATAACACATATTTCATAAGACATATTATCAAGCCAAGGTATATTCCATACTTTGGCTAAATAGTCCCATAATTGTTTTGAGTAAGAACAAGAAAATAAATAATGCTTCATGGTTTCTTCCACATTTATACAATCCGGATAGGGACAATTCCTCTCCTCTAAGGCTTTATGCTTGGCGTTCTCTCTTACCTGTGTTCTTCCATAAACTGATAGCCACAAGTGTTCTCACATCTGAGGCGGAATTCTAGGGTTAACTAGTTGAGCCAAAATATAGTTGTTACACTCCGGAGTACACAATTTTAAACTCGGCTCGTTTGGGTATGTTTTATCTAAAACAGTTTTATACACTTGTTTCCCAGATTGAACCTGAATCTCCATTTTTGTGAGATTCCATATATATAATTTAGAAACAACCGATCTGAAAAAATCGGGAACATTCAAGAAAGACCCTAATCTTGGGGGCACCACCCCCCATGCCCTAAAATATCTATCCAAACTTAACCTACACCATGCCTTTTGCAGTGACAGTGATGTTCCTAAACCACATTTAACCGTCTGTGATAAAAAAAGAGTATGAAAAAAAGCAATGGGGTCTAACATTCCCAGCCCCGCCTTTGTTATTGGGAGACAAGTAAAGCACCTCCTAATGGGATTTAATCGATTTCCCATAGCATCTGAAAGAAAGCGCCATTTAATCTTACCTCTAACTGTTTTGGTGGGGGATACAACATTGCAACATAAAGTAACATTGGAACCATGAATTTTTTTATTATCTGTACACGTTTTACTTTTGACATACTCCATGATTTCCAGTTGGATACTTTTGTTTCCACTTTTTGTAAAGATGTTTCACAATTAAACAAGGCCATATTCTGGGGTCCATAAGTAATACCCAAAAGTTTCAAAGATTCGGGGGATACACGTAGACCCTGTACAGTCTGAGCATCCGAGTATCCTACCCCGATGTAGAGACCTTGACTTTTTGCTATGTTCATTTTAGAGTTGGACACTTTGGAAACATCTGACATGATTCTCAAAAATTTCTGAAACTGTGAAAGTTCAGAATAAAAAAGGCAGAGATCATCAGCGAATGCTTGGGCATTTATAGCTGTTTGTATGCCTGTTCCTTGAATACCTTTACATTTGTGTTTATCTGTTACAAATCTTAAAAAAAGGATCCAAAGAGAAGACATAAAGAAGAGTGCTCAGGGAACACCCCTGACACACCCTGAGCTGGGTCCTAAAGTTATAAACAATTTGATTTTGTGTAATTGGATACACTGTTGTTGATCTATAAATTAATTTAATAAGTCGAATTAAATTCTCCGGAATCCCGTAGTACTTTAAAACTAAAAACAAATATGTATGTGAAACCCTATCGAATGCTTTTTCTTAATCTATTGTTATTAAAGTACCAAACTGGCCTGAAAGAGAAAGATGTTCAATAACGTCCCTCGCCACCATTAGGGCTGACTGTATTTTCCGAGAGGTTAAACTACAATATTGAACTGGGGATGTTACCTGATCAGCAAAAAGCTTTAACCTATCATTTAAAATGTATGTAAAGATTTTGTAATCAGAATTTAGTAAAGTAATAGGTCTCCAATTAGAAATATTCTGCCTATCACCTGATTTATAAATGTGCGTTAGAAGGCCATCTAAAAAAGTAGGGGGGATTCTGTTCATTGTTAAAAAATAACCCCAAACCACCGCTAAACATTCAGATAATTCTTTCTCAAATTTTTAATCAAATTCGATGGGCAACCCATCCAGCCCTGGAGATTTTCCTGATGTCATTTTCCAAATTGTAATTTTTATTTCCGGGGGATCAATACTCGAACATTGTGTAAGAATTCAGAAGGTATAGGGGGAACCTGAATATAATTTAAGTAAGCCCCAATATCCTGAGCTGTGGGATTACTGTCTGATGATAATGTTACCCAATAATTTTTTATGATAAAATATAGGTCTTTTACTGAACTTCGCAACACCCCCTAAGAATCAAAAAGAGCTGTCATTTCCATATTTTTCCTCATGGCTTTACAAGCCTGAAAGGGATCACCCACTGGGGATTTTTTTATCCCATTCTGAAATAATACTTTCAAGGTTTTAGCTCTATCGTATTGATAGAATAACATTTCCTATTTAATTTTGTTGATTCGTTCTGAATAATTACATTTTGAAGTATTAGCCCAAGTGTACAATTTATAGAATTGTTGACGCAAGGAAGGATATTTCAAAAAATGATCATTCGCCTTATGTTTCCCATATTTATTTTAACCAGTTTTGGAAGTCTTGTTTGGAGTCCAGCCACCATTGGCCAATATCCATGTATAAAAAACAGACAGAACATCTTGCATTAATGAGAGCTCTTATACGTTTGTTGTACCTTAGATCATTCAAAGCTTTTATATTCAATTTCCATCTGGTAGAAAAGGATGTACTTTCAGGAATTTCATAAATATTTACTATTAATAGTACATGGTCCAAAAATTCCACTGGACAATTTTCCATTTGAACACTAGACAGAGTATTAGATACCAGTACATAGTCTATGGTAGACTTAAAATTCCCTTTCTAAAAGTAAAGTTGGGACCCCATTCCATGAATTTGTTACAATCTATCAAGTTTGCTGAAGACATTAAATCAATAAGGGCATTAGAATCACAACAGATTTTAGCCGTTGGCTTTTTAGTTTTTATATTAGATGGAATTTCACCATTGGCTTTTTAGTTTTTATATTAGATGGAATTTCGCAATTAAAATCACCACAGCAAATTATATTACAAGTGGTCATTAAATAAGGTTTAACTGCTGTAAACAGTGCCACTCTCCCTGCTTTTGTCTGTGGACTATAAATATTAATCAACCTATAATGTTTATTCTTCCATGTCCCATACAATAACAAAGCTCTTCCTGGAAGGATATCCACCAATTTCGTGAAATGAAAAGAAAATTAATTAAATACAATCCCCACCCCATCAGCAGTATCCTGTCTGAAAGACCAAAAAGATGGTCCTCAAAACCATTCTCCATGAAAGTTTCTAATATTATGTGTAGAAAAGGCCCAGGTTTCTTGTAAAAAACAGATTTCCAAATTGTGCGTATGTAAATAATCGAACACCATCTGTCTTTTACCTGAGTTTAAAAGACTGTGTACATTTAGTGAGCCAATTTTTAGTTTTGCCATATGAGGAAGTTTTTAAACCTTCTTGTGATCAACTCTTTTTCCTTCTTTTTTCCTTTTTCCCTTTATACCCTGCAAACCCCGGTTTTTGTGTCTCCATGTCTTGGTCTCTTGGGTTACTGTCTCCTTCCTCTTGGTCCATATCTGAATCCCCCCATTCTGGTGCCAGTACTGCAAAAGGGTTATTGGATGGAACAGTTTCCAAAGGGGGAACAGAGGGATGGGGAATACTAAATGACCTTTGATTCCTAGAGGATCTACGTCTCTGAGGTGGGGATGAAGCTAAAGGAACACTTTCCTGTGCTGGTTCACTATAGCACACCGGAGTAAAACACTCCTGCTGGAAAACTTGCTGCTCCAACATTTGAGGGGTGGGGGGAGAAGGGGAGGAGGGGTAGGGATGGTAATCCGGGTAGGTAAAGCCTTAATTTCCACCTGGCCCACATTTCTATCAGGAAAAGGCCCTTTTTCCAATTCTTTTTGTTGTAGTTGTTCAGGTACCTCAGCTATATCTTGTGCTTGTTGGATTAGGAGATCTGGACTGATGTTACATGCTTCATTTCTTGCTGCCCAGGGGGCCATGCAAAGGCATGGCCCACATCCTCGCACAGGTCACATTTTGTGTGTGACGCACATTAAAAGGAAATGTGTCCCATCTCCCCACAATTCCCACATCTAGGTTTATCACATGTGCTTGAAATATGAGTATGGGAACCACATTTATAACAGGCTGGGGCTGTCCAACGTACAAGCACCCCCCCCCTGTCTCTACCTAGTGTAAAGGAGTTTGGAATATGGACAATGCCTGAATCTGTATTTTGTAGTTTTACCTTATATCTCCAAACCCCGGTCCAAAAATGTTCTGTATCCTAAATGGCCTCAGGGTCACTTAAAATTTCACAACGCTGGGACAACCAATATGTAATATCTGCTATGTGTACTCCCTCATTACGAAACATTACTGCAATGAATTTTACCAATGGCTTAGACAGTGGAATAACCACAAAGGGAGACCAAATGGAGGAGTATTCCACCTGGGCATACCTCTCCCAAAAAATATCTAAAAAATGGGCAGAGCAAAAACTTATGTCAAAATTGTCCTCCCCTGAGATGTTTGTGAAAGCAAACACCTCTTGGGGAGAAAACCTTAAAGAGTCCTTCAATAGGGTTTTGCCCACAAAATGTCTGTCCGGTCTGTCCTCCATGCCACCTTTGTACCATATTCTCACTGCATCCCTCCTAGGAGCTGCTCCTTTTTTTATATTTGCAAATAGTTCTGAGAGTAGAGGTTGTTTGTTTGCCAATTCATCCAAATTTTGATCAGTCTCGGGTTCCACATTGATTTTAAAAATTTTTTCAACTGGTTTCATGGGTTGAGTTCCTGCTGTTGGAGAAGGTACTTCAATGGTAGCATTTATAACATCTGTCGATTTTAAATCTGGTGCCTCTTGGCCTTTGGGTGTAGTTACTGTTTGATCTAGACCTTGTCCTTGAATCCAAGTAGATAAAGAGGGAGTAAATGATAAGTTATCGTCCCACTCCGGATCCGGTACCCAAATCCCTGCAGGGTTTTGTTTCCAACCAGACTGGGACAATGCTTCACCCGGAGTCCATGTTGCGTCTTGCAACTCAGCTGTTTCATGAGATGGTACCGATACAGCTTTTAAAGGTCCTATATTTTAAATGTTTGTTTGCTAAGGTTTGTCCAAGCCTTTTATCTTTTTGTATTTCTTTTTGGCCAAATTTAGTTAAATTTGTAAAAGAAAAATGTGTCGCTGTAGCTTATGAGTCCAAGTTGTTTGTTTGAAATTTGACCTCCGCTTGGACATCAGGTAGGGTCACAAAACCCAAGGTTTTTGACAGTGCTGAATGCCCTGGTTTAAGGGTAGTGTCAGTGGTTTTAATGTCATTCCATGTAATAGGCATCGGGACAGTCTCACTGATCCCAGATTGTTCAATATTTTTAACTAAGGGGCTCAACTGTAGGCACACATTTGAATCTACTACGTTTAAACTTCCAGCCAGCTGATTCTCCCCTTTCACTTTTTCAGAGACAGTAGAAGAAGAAACATTGACAACAGTGATTGACTCACCCTGCCCCAGCTGGGTCTTTGATCTTGCTGCATCAGAGGGTTCCCTGACAGGCTTCTCCGCTGAATTTACACTTAAAGCCAGACTTTTCACCTCCTCGAGTTTTGCTTGTAACTTGTTTTTTTCCTGGTCATGTCTCAGTTCCTCTTTTTGTAAAAATAAACGTAAAGTCTGTGCAGCGTTTTCAGCTGTATCCTTAGGGTTTGTGGCCTTCTCCTCATTTTTTTAATTAACTGTAAGATCCTCCGTGGAAAAAAATTCTGTTGGAGTATTACCTTCTTCATCTGAGTTTTACAGAGTCTCAACCAAATGCTAGAATTCCATACTGTGAACTATCTGATGGATTTCAGACTCCTGTAGAGCTTGCACCTCCATCCTTTCCGACTACAGGTCTGGACTGGCCATTGCATTGGCCATAGGTTTCCCCCTACTGACAGCAATGGAGTAGGGGAATTTCCCCAGTGTTCTGTCCAAATTTCCATCATTCTCTATAAATACCACCAACAGCTTAATCTGGTTCAGGATCAGTTGGCATTCATCTGTATCCCCGTCCCCCGGGTCATGCCTGAAAATAGGCAGGATTTGTCTAGTGTACTTACCCAGCCAACAAAAAAGAAATAAATAAATAAAAATTCTGATTTAATATCCCAACAATTCCAATCCCACCTCCGGCATCCAGTACTCAGATCAGCCTCCCCACCCAACAGCCAACCACCCTCTTCTCTGTTAGATCACCCTTCCTGGCGCCAAACTATCCTCCAATGCAACTGGACAATCCTTCTACCTCCGGTCTCTCCAATGATGAGCAACCTCACTAGAGCATTACACAGCCTCCAGACCAGCCTCTTCCCCAGTCAGCCACCTTCCCTGCATCTGGACCAGCCTCCAACTACATGCCAAACTGGCACTGGCCCACTAGTGAAATAATGGTAGATTTTTTTATTGGACTAGTATGAGTTTCTTCTAACTAGCCCTGTGGGTTTGTACTGGAGAAAGTAACATTTCAAAAAGTAAAACAGCTGAACAAATCTCTGGGGCTAGTAGATTTTTCCAGTCGCTAGCCCTACTGGCTAATGGCTGCAAAACTTAATTTCGACCACTGTCATAAACATCCATGTAGCTGGAGCACCCACTCCAACAGACCACATCTCTGCAGCTTTTTCCTCAAGCCCCTGGACCAGCACTCCTCTACCCAACCACTCTACCTACAGCTGGACCCACCACAAGCCCCCATACCAGCTTCACCATCTGACCACCTACCCTGAAGCTGGACCTTTCCTTCCATCCTTGAACTAGCCCCTCTCACCAGCCACCCTCCCTGCTGCTGGCTGATGCTTTCATGCCCTGGATAATCTTCCCCCAGTAGACAACACTCCCTGCAGCTAGACCCCCTGTGTTCATTCCCTTGCATAGTCCAGCCACCCTCCCCAAGTTGAGCACCCTTCCTGGAGCTGGACACCCAGATACCTATACTTCCCAGGAGATGAACCCAGCCCCCCTTCCTCCACCCTCCCTTCCTCCAGAGCAGAACCTCCTACAGACCACCCTTCCTGCAACTAGACCCCCTCCCAGATCACACCTCAGCAGCCATGGACTCCATACTTCTCAACATAATATAAATAAAATGCAAGATGCTAACATACAAAATATAAATTTATGAGCACCTTTAAAATAAACAGCTACATGGATTCAAAGAATCAGATTAAAAAAGGCATGCTTTTCAGAAACAGGAAAATTACTTGAGAAATTCTTCCATAAATACACAAATGAGAGATTTTTATAATCAGCAGTCTTCAGCAAAAAAACCAAAAACAAAAAAGGTACACTGATCCCTGCATTGCTATAGCAGTGCATCAATCCGGTGAGAATTTTGACCTATACTTTATTATGCTACTTTAGATTTCCACTTACCTCCTGACTTGTATGATACCCTTCTCTCCACAGTTTGAGTCTGCTTTAATACTTTTTTTGACATTTGGCTTGGACCAGGTTTTCATCATTATTTGTAGCTGGTTTTGAACTCCTGCTGTTCCATAAGGTCAGGGAGCACTGCATGCTGCATGCTAGGTCACTGTAGTCACAACAGAAGTGATAGTTAAACAATTGATGGACAATAACTTCTGAGAATACTGATGAAGATCTGGTCTGAGCCATATTAAAAGGAGTACTCCTTTTACTATTTCAAACATGAAAAGAAGTACTAAAGCAGGCTCAAATTTTGGAAAGATGGGTATTATACAAGTCAGGAGGTAAGTAGCAATCTAAAATAGCATAAAAAAGTATAGGTCAAAATTTTCGCTGATTGGTGCACTGCTGCTTTAGTTTACGGTAATTGATTTACATATGCTAAAGTTTTATTCAAAGACAATATCAAATGCAAATGCAAAAGCACAGCTTCCCCATCCCACCTCAAATCAATTTATGAATAAACAGGATCTAAGCAAACGTAAATTCCACCAGAAGTATATAAAATCAAATCAAACTTTATTTCTAAAAGGCGCCTTTCTTAAACCAAGGCACCTGTACATAAATTATCAATCTCCAATAAAAACATTTAAAACCATAAATATAAAACAATAATTAAATTAATCTAAATCATAGCTTTGGCGATACTATGTTAATCTTCATCCATAAATGTCAGGCTGAACAGGTACATTTTAAGTTCTTTTTTAAAGCTTTGGATGGTCAGGCAGTCCCTTATCCAGCGAGGTAGAGAATGCCACAGGGTCAGGGCCATATAAGCAAAGGAATGGGCCCCAGATGTTTGTAACTGCACCCTGAGAATCTCTAGCAATCCCTCGTCGGTGGATCGAAGTGGTCAGGAGGGGCAGTAGGGAAAAAGGAGATCTTGCCGGTAGCATGTTCCCTGGTCGTTTAGAGCTTTATCGGTCAGCAAACTGACCTTGAAGGTGATACACCATTGCACTGGCAGCCAACGCAGTCTGCAGAGCACAGGCATTATATGACTGGTCCTAGACGTGCCAGTCAACAGCCTGGCAGCTGCATTCTGCACTAGCAGCAGGTGACGGACATCAATCCCCAGAAGCCCTAGGTATAGGGCATTGCACCAGTCAAGGCGAGTGATCATGAAGGTGTGGACCAATGTAGGAAGATCATCAGAAGGAACCAAGTGTTTCACATAGGCAATATTCCTCAGATGGTAAAAAGAGGTCTTGACAATGGCTAACACCTGTAATTTCAAGGTCAGGTCATCATCAAAAATAACACCCACTTTCCGTACTTGGTCTGAGGTTGTTAGCTGGACACCCCCGAGACAAAGACCAGAGGGTTGTCCTGCCAACACACCCACCCTCTGATGATCAGGGTCCCTTGTTTTGGATTTTGTTGTCCAAGATGCAAATGATGAGTCAGTTGCAATCTGCCAGCTTTGCCATGCGTGTGTAAGTCAAGGTAAAAAGAGGAGTCATCTGGGCATGGGGAGCCAGCATACACATCTTAAGAACAGGCACATGGCACTGTGGACCCAACACTAGATGGCAGCTAATGTCATAGTGGGGCATTCAACCTCGTCATCAACCTTACTGAGCATGTTATCCCCTTCCATGAGTGTAAGACCAATTAGAAATGTTTGCAGTAGTGATGAAATAACACTGGAGGATTACTACAGGCATGATGAGGGGGAGGATTATGATTTAGAAATCTTGTCAAGTGGTGGTCAGAGTAGCAGTGGTGGTGGTGGTCAATGCAGCATGTCTAGTGAAAGTGGTACACGAACCCCTGTACGTAAAATGGGAAATTAACTTCATTTGGGGACTTGTCACCTGTGCACCCCTCTTCATCACATGTCCACACCCCACTCTCAGCAATTCACAGTGCAGAGCAGAGTACAGCCATTTGTCACACCCCATGCAAAACGTGTAAGTCGGCCCTTTCCTGAAGCATGTGACCTACATTGTGTAAGCCATGTGATGTGTGTGGACTGCCTGTGAACTCTCACTCTGCCTTAAAGCAGATAAGGCAGAGTGCACAATGCAAAGTTATAATTACAATGCGAAGTGGTGAAGTGAGGGTTTAAAATGGGCACTTTGTGTAGTGGAATACTAACGTGAAGTGACCACTTTGCGGCCACTTCATGGGTGGAATTTTACTTCACTACCTCTCTAATTATCTGCATAGTAGTGAAAACTCAGCCTGTACTGCCTAATAATGTCCTCCAATGGCAGCATATACATCACAAACAACATGGGCACCTAAATGGAGCCCTGTGGCATGCCCCAGGATAGGGGGAGAGGATCAGAGGAATAAATTGCAGAGACAACTCTCTGTGTCCTACCCTCGAGGTAAGATCGAAATCACCTGAGGACAGTACCAGACAATCCGCAGATGAGCCACAGGTGCTCCAATAGCACACCATGGGCCGCAGTATCAAATGCTTCAGAGAGATCAAGGATGACCAAGATGGAATGGGTCTTCTGATCTCTCGCTATTAGGAGATCATCAAGCACCCGAACAAGGGCTGTCTCAGTGCTATGCCTCCTCCTAAATCCCGACTGGAGAGAATCATAGATGTTGTGGATAGACAAATGATCATCCAGCTGCTGCGCAACCAACTTCTCAATAACCTTACCCACAAAGGGCAGTTTAAAGACTGGTCTGTAGTTAGCAAGACTATCTGGATCAAGGGAGGGCTTTTTCAGGAGCAGTCAAATGACCACTTCCTTGAGGGGATGTGGAAAGATCCCCCCTCCAATGATTGCCATCTCAGCCAGGACTGGGCCAATCTTCTCCACACAACCCACAAGGAGGCACATTGAGCCCTGATCCAAACAATAGTCAGCAGCTTTAGAAACAGAAACAAGCTCAAGGATCCCATCATTACTATTTAACATAATGGATTAACACATGCAAATGTTTTAATCAAATACAATCAAATGCAAAAAGCTTAGCTCCCCCACACACATTCAAACACTCAAATATCTGCAGTACATAAATCTTTCTTTATCAATCTGCAGGTCATATTTTCTCAGATAAAAAAAACTGTGAAGTCTTTTTTCTGTAAGTATAGATTAATAGGCTACTGAATGGATATGCACATAGAAAATGCATTCTCCCTTTGCTCATTCACACATTCTTCCTGCTGCTAGGTAACTCCCCTACCCCCCCAAAGAAACTGCAACTTTAAAAGTAACTAAATCTGAAAAATACGACAAATAATGGGTAATCTAGAGGCATAATGTGCACTAGACACTTTAAGGAGTTATTTGCTTAAAAAATGTATTTTAAAGACTTTTCAAAGCTTCTTAGCCATATGAGTTCAGAGCAGAGAACATTACTTCATAACAAAATATTCACAATTAAAAATGCATTAGAAAACAATAAAACCTTAGTAATAATTCTCTTACTGTATTTAACATTTCAGGGAGTTAAAATGATGCACTTTTCTATTTAAACATAAGAACTTACCTGATGGCAATACCAGCTTGATGCAGCTTCAAAATGGAGATTAACAAACAATCTGTCTGGGCAGGAAAATGACGTGGTTCTGGGAAATGTAGTTCACTGACTGAGTAGACTTCTGGAAAATGTAGTTCAGTAGACATTTAAAGGGACACCGTCAACTTTTTAATTTTTTGCACCATATTATTTCTAGGTAAAAAAACACATTTTATGATTGCTTATCTTCTCTAAAATTCATTGGTTTTGTTGGTTGTTTTATCTGCCTCCTTGCTCAGTAGAACTGAAATGCATGGTAATGTACCCAGCCTTGTTTGGCTTCAAATCCTTGAACTACTCGGCTGACTGTAATCTTCATTTATGATTCAGTAGTATTAAAAAAATTACACTTTGAAGAGCAGTACAGTTCTATTTCCAAGCCTCATTTAGTAATAATTTACTCCTAAACAAGTAGTCTGCAGAAAATGTCCTAGAATTTAGTATTCTTAGAGGTTGTATTTTTTTAATGATGATTAAAAATGACTAAAATTAGTCTTCAGAGACAAATTAATGACTGCTTTATTACTTAAATTTAGTAGTTGACTTTGGTGAGGGCTATGTCCCATATGTCCCTGCACTGTGACCAACCCTGAGACCACTATGCTGTTCTTTCCCATTTTAGTCCCTCCTGTCCTCCCACCCAGATCAGCACTGGAATCCCAGACTGGCATGTCTTTCATTCTGCCCACCAGGATAGCCCTGCAAGCCCTAGATGAGTATTTGACACCAACCTCCACACTCATCTCACATACTATCCAGCCCTTGAGCCCCAGAGTGGTGCCCAAAACTCATATTTACCCTCTGCTTCATCAGGGACCAGACAAGGAACCCATGGATGAGTGTCCAGCACACACCTCTTCCTTTATTTTACACTCAGACCAGCCATAGGATTCATATACAAGGGTCCTACACTCACCTCCACCCTCTTTTCCCACCTGAAGACCCCTAGAACCATGGAACTTTGGTCTAAAACCCATCTGCACACACTTCTCCAACTCATACTATCCTTGGGACCCTCAAACAGGGCTCACATACCCACATGCAGCTTCATCTCCCACTCGGCCTACCATCTGCACCCTCTTCTCCCAACCAGACCATTCCTAGAACCCTTGAACCAGGATTCAATATCCACCATTCACGGCCTTCCACAGTCCACCCATAGGACCTCTCCAAAGCCAATTTACCCATCTAAATAACCAAAGAGACCTCCCCAAAATGGTTTTCCTAGCTATGCCCCCCTCTTCCCTCACCTGGACCTCCCAGGGGTCCCACATGCTAAACTTCCCTCACCTACATTGTCATGGGCATGGGCACACTGTTGCAGTCAACCTGCCAAATATAGATTAAGTAGAGAGTCTTAACTGACCGCTAGAGAACCAAATGGGAATCTTGAATGGATGTTGTCTGCTGCACCAGTAAAAAAAATAAAAGAAAGGGTGGTCACTAAATGGATACACAGTTTTTAAGGGGTAAATATGGTGGAAAGGTCAGGCTAGGCATAGAAGTATGCTTATCTGTTAGGGAAGTAGTCTGTGTCCTGTCAGAACTGTAAAATAAGTAAGCACTAACCCATGATAGGGTGTGGGTTTATAGGAATTTAAAGGACGCCTGGGGTGCATTGTGAGGCATGAGGCTGCAGGCCGAGTGTCCTCACAGTACCCCAGGCATGCATTAAATGCCTATAAACCCACACCCTGTCATGAGTTATTGCACTTATAACATGGGTGCATTGAAAGATATGATATGTGCTACAAAAACATGTTTTAAACATGTCTAAACAGACAATAAGGGAATGTATCCTCCCGCCGCCCAAAGTAGTCCCTCTGAAAAAACAACACTGGATGCCTGCTTTACTGACATAACTGTGACAGATACAGCTGTGATGTGCTCTGTCACAGAATGCTTGTAGGGCGGCATAGTTTTGTCTCCTGTTCCCTCTCTGTGCCCCTCTCTCTCTTGAGGTGAGCTGCGTCTGCCCCAACTTCACATTCCCAGCCACAACCAGCTACTGAGTGTGAGTGACACAGACTTGAGTGATTACCTTGGCAATCTGCGATAATGCTGCTGGCCTTTGGGGGGGATAGTGATATGCCAAACAACACTTGTGGCTCACACATATCATGGCTGCATAACCAGTTGCTGCAGTTGGATGCCTGCTACCCCTAGAATATAACTTTGCAGAGACAGTCTTCATGTGCATGTGTCAACACACCCTGTCACTGGATGAGCTCACACCATGTTCTGTGTGTCTTAGGAGTTGGTGGCAGGGAATACCATTGAAATGACTACTATAAGTACACCCTGCTGCTCTTGCATTGTGTTTCAAGACTCCTGGTGTGAGTGCTCAGTGATGCTACCTACTGCGGCACCACTGTGCACTCCAGGCAGTTGTCCAAACCAGCATGAAATGAGCATTTATTGCATCTTGCCATCTATACTTATTGAACTGATTTTGTTCTGCACACCTGTTGCCTTGTGTAGATTAAACCTTTAGTTACGCAGTGCACACAGCAATGTCACAGACACAGACAGTGAGAAAAGGAAGCATGCAGTGCTGAGAGCAACTGAGTCACACACACACACACACACACACACACACACACACACACACACACACACACACACGTGCGCTGTTACTGCCGGTCTCTCTCCCTCTCTTATGTATCTCTCTCTCTCTCTCTCACCAAATGACAGGATGTGCAGGGCTCTGTGCGCTACGGGGAAAATTAGATAGATAGACAGACAGACAGACAGATATTTTATTTCTAAAGTGCCCATTTCAAGAGAAATTAGGTATACGGTTTACTTTCATTGTCAGTCTGCCCCCTTCATCATGTGATACTCATTGTCTGTCTGCATGCTGCTGCTGTTGGGGTCGGGACCTGTGATTGTAATGTCCCAGTCTCTCGGCTCAATGTAGGGTGATGGGGGGTGAGTTGGGGGGCTGTTACTCTTTAAAAGTGAATGGGAAATCCCTGAGAAAGGGTACTGACTGTTTGGTCAGGAAGACAGTGAGCCAGCCCTACTGGACAGACCAACTGAGTCAGAGGGATGAACACAGAGACACTGTAACTGACTCATGTAGGGTGATTGTAATGTTTCAGTCTCTCAGATCAATGTATGGTGGGGTGGAGCTGTCACTGTAACTGAACGGGAAATGCCTGGGAAAGGGGCACTGACTGTTTGGTCATGGAGACAGGGAGCCAGCCCGGCTGGAGAGATCAACTGAGACATAGAGACAAACACAGAGACACTGTAACTGACCCATGTAAGGGAAGCTGGCCACACAGTGCTGCTCATTAGGGCTGCAGTTCATGCCATGGGAGGCACAAAACCAGTGCATTAAGAGTTTACACTTGCACACTTGCTGATAGTAACAAGAGGAAGCAGGGGGCATATTGGACTCCTCAACTGAACTCCGGGACTCCAGCTCACTCACTCCCACTGCCTATCCCAGTTTGCTGTCTCCAGAACAGAGCACTATGGTTGTTCAGGCACACTGCCCCGACATGGATTAGATGCCAACAGATGCCTAGCATACCTTGCAACCATTACACTGCATCAGTTCACCTTTCCCCTCTGCACTGCTTAACAGTGATTGCAAATGATTGCCATTCAGTTCACACTTGCTGCCCTAATAACGAGTTCCACTGGGCTCAAGGATTCTGCTCTGGGAAGCATCACTCTAACTGTGCTGGTACAGGCATTTAATCAATGGTCAGGTAGTGCTTTCTGACCAATTGATGATGCTGCACAGCAAACCCATGTTGTAAAAGAAAATAGATTAGATGGAGACAAAAAACAGAAACAGAGCAGAAGCAGAGAGGAAAGGAAGTGTGGCTTGGAAGGGTGGGGCTCAGCCAAAATCCCCTGTGCTCTTATGGGTGACTGAGTGGCCAATACTATACTTGGTAGCCCAGGTGAGCAAGTGGAGGTTCTTGGGCTAGTAGGCCTGTGAGTAAATACAGGAAAGGCATCAGTGGTCTTCTGTGCAGGGAACGCCATGGGGGAAACTAAGTAAAATGGTAGCCCTCATGGTCTAGTGGCCTAGTACCGTACTACTGTGGCCACTTCCCTTTTGAAAAAACTAGTATCCTTCCCTGGGGTCTAGTGGGGGCTTCCTGAACCCTTGTGTTGTGTTGGGTGTTATAGTAACAGGAGGAGGAGGACAAGCTGGGGCTGGAGCTGCAGCCAGCTGCTTAGCATGAATAGGCTACAGTGAAATTGCCTGCGGGGACTTGTAAGTCTCAGTCTGCACTGAGCGCATGCTGTGGCCTAATTCACCCAGGTGGGAGAAAGAAGAAGGGAGAGAGAGAGAGAGAGAGAGAGAAACAAAGGAGCCAGTGGAAGGTGGAGGAGGCAATAGTGGAAGCACCTCCTCCCACCTTCCCAAACTGCCATTCTGGAGCAGAGTTTGTTATGCCTTAAGGGGCAGAAGCAAAGAGTACACCATGGAAGAGATGCACCCACAGCTGATTACAGTGCTCCCAGCTGGGAGTGGAGGTTGGCAGGAATTGCCATTAAGTGACACTGTTCCTGCAGCAGTGTTTAAGCCAGGAAGGGACTGGAGAGGCACAAGGCAACCTGTGACTTTACCCTCAATGGTGGAGCTCCTGGTGGCAGGTGGGTGGGCAGATGAGAGACCAAGATCCAACTGAGAACCCCAACAAGCTGGCTGGGTGTTTGGGAGAGGGTCATGGTTGCATCCTCAGCTTCATGCTGCACACAAGAAGGAGGGTTTTCTTCTTTGTTGCTAGACCTTGTTGGAAGTATATGTGCAATGATGTCGATGCACATCAGGGATGCTCCGACCCTCGATGTGCAGTTGTCTGCTGCCTCACCAATCTAGTGCCTCAGCGCTGTTACTACTCACCTCTAGCCATTACCAGGGGTCAGTGAGTGTCTACCAGATCAGATGCCATTATCTTTTGCACCACCAGGAAGGAGAGCAGTGCTTGGGATGCTCATCCTTCTCCACACCTCTTCGCCCAGCCTTCCAATGGCCGTAGTTCACTACTGAATCCAGATCTCAGTGTTGCAAGCTATCACTACCACTGCACAGGTGGGCTGGTCTGTATTGTTTAACTTTGTAAAGTAGTGAAGTCTTATTGCAGTGTTTGTATTTAATCATTTAAAGATAAAATATACTCTTAAACTGTTCTGAATTATTTTTAAGCATAGCAAAATAAAATTTGAAAAAATATTTAAACAAGCAATTCAGCAACTTTTACTGATATTTCAGTTGTGTTCTGCACAGGTGCTCATGGAATATGTTAGATATTTTCCAGCTCTGTGAAACTTTTTCAGCATGATTATCAATAAATTGTTTGCTTAATGAAAACAAGGTTCTTTCAAAAATGTGTGCGTTTTATAGCCCAGTTGAAAATTTTGTGCTAGTAATGTCACAATCTTCAATAACTATTTTAGGTTGCTGTCCAGCATCGCACTGTGTTGTTCTGTGGAATCCTTATACTGCTTCTAATGGCTAATGACTGTTAACAGCAGTAAACATGGTTAGCAGTATTTAACATTAGAATCAGCTCCGAATGGTTGCTAAACTGAATGCTAAACTGATTGACTGCTAAAATACTACTAAGGAACTCTATTTTAGCAGTCAAAAGGCCATCTGCATGCTAATATACTGTTAATATAGCAGTCTGCTTGGGTAAGGGTACTGCAAATAACCTTGAGAGGAGGGAAACTGTGGCAAAAAGCTTCCTCAGTTCCCAGCTCTAAGGTCAGACTCATACCTTAGCCCACAATCAGTTGTGGCACCCCCCACCCACTTCTCCTTGACTAAACATTGTTATTTCAACTTTGCCATGGGAGAGCCTCAGTCTGTTCCTTTGGGCAGGCTCCTGTCCCAATTTTCCCTAAGAGAAAATCTTAGTTCTACTCAATTGTTTCTTACTGTGTTGTTAGTAATTAATTGTTGGTTTGTTAGTTCTAGAGGAGTCAGCTGTACTAGTTCCAAGTGTATGACATACCACTGGTATGCATGGTTCCTACTCCCTTACCTTCATCCTAACTTAGGTTATCACCGGCCTGTGGAGCGGGGAAGCCCAGACCATCAGATGTAAATGAAATGGTTCTCACATTACCTGGTCCCTCGCAGGTTGGCCCGTCTATTAGATTAAGGGTGATGTGATTTGCCATATGTGGAATGTTCATGGTTTGAACTCTCTTGTTAAGTGGAAACAGGTTCTGTCCCACTTGAAGCACATCAAGACCACTGTTGCATTTCTTCAGGAAACAAAATTACTTGATAAAGACCACCACCACCTCAAAACAGACTGGATGGATCAGGCCTTGCACACCTCTGCTTCCACTAGGAAATGAGGGTAGTTATCTTGCTCCACAAGTCCCTTCAATGGCAGTCTTTGCTCTGAAGTGAGACCTGCAAGGCTCTCTTAAACTCTCCCGCTGTCCCCATATTGTTGGGGAACATATATGCGCCTAACACTGATGATCCCAATTTTTTCCACCAATTTGCACAAAGCATTGTGGAACTCCTCATCCCTAATATCCCCTTATTGGTAGGAGAATTATTTTAGCCTAATTTTGGAGACCTGTTTAGATAGAAGTCACTCCAAGGCTGAACCGCACGTTAAAGGCTCCCAAGCAGTAGCCCTTTTCATGAAAGACTGTGGACTGGCAGACATCTGGAGCCTTTTTCTCCCTTGAGTCTGAGATTATTCCTGCTATCCAGTGGTACATAATACCTACAGCTGCCTAGACCTCTAGTTTACGTCCTCTCATTTAACACAAGTTGCCATTAGCTCCACCATCATGACCCTGATTACTTCAGATCATGCACCCGTCCTGCTCCACTTTATATGGGGACAGATCTCTCCCAAACCTCTCACTTGGAGGCTTGATCCCTTGCTGCTTTGTGACACTTAGTTTCTACCCTGAATAAAAGAAGAGACAATTTCCTTCCTGAAACAAGGTGATCCCAAGGATACATTGGCAGGGACAACATGGGAGGCTTGTAAATCCTCAATGTAAGGCAAAATAACTAGTTTTGCAGCTCACCTCAGGCATCAAAGGGAATTAGATCTCCAGAGGTTGGAGTAAAAACTTAAGGCTAAAGAATCTATGTACAAGGCACACCCACACATGGATCCTAATGCAGAGATACACACTGTCATTATTGAGGCTTCTACTAGAGATAAACTCGCTCCTGTCCAGGAAAACAGAAATTGCAATTTTACCCCTTGAGCATAAATACGGGGAGGGTGGTGAGAGAGACGGCAAAGTCCTGACATACTGTTTCCAGAAGCAGCAACTGGAGAGACTCACTGAGGGCCTGCAAGACCCAGCAGGAGTAATACAAACCTCCTGCAAGGCAATAAACTCCATCATGAAACAATTTTATGCTTCATCATATACATCACCCTGCCAACCTAACCCTAATCACACCCAGAACTTTCTGTCCTCCTTACAACTATCTAAACGTACAGAACAGGCCTAGCCTTAGATAACCCTTTTCCATTAAAGATATCTCAAAAGTCCTATCGTTCCTTAGCTACGGGAAATCCACTGTAGGAGAGGGCTAGCCTGTAGAATTCTTTAAGCCCTCAGATTCTATAATATGTCCACTCCTCTGTGAAGTATACAAGGAGACTGAACATTCCAGATTCCTTCCCCCTATAATGATGATGTTGGTAATAACGGTATTGCCAAAAAAAGGAAAGGATATTACTCTCACATCGAACTACCACCCCATCTCTCCTTTGTAACCTCCCGCCTTGATTACTGCAATGCCCTCTACCTAGGGCTTCCGGGGATTGATATCCATCACTTGCAGCTAGTGCAGAATGCGCCGGCCAGGCTTTTGACTGGGACATCTAGGACCAGTCATATTACACCTGTGCTGCATGGACTGCACTGGCTGCCACTACAGTGGCAGATCATCTTTAAGGTCGGGTTACTGACCCATAAATCCTTACATGAACAGGGACCCCAGTATTTGCAAGATCTCCTTACTCCCTACTGCCCCTCATGCTCACTCTGATCTGCCGACGAGGGATTGCTAGAGATTCCCAGGGTTCAGTTAAAAACATCTGGGGCACATGCTTTTTCTCATGCTGCCCCTACCCTGTGGAATTCTCTACCTCATCAGTTAAGGGAATGCCTGACTCTCAAGTTTTAAATCGGAGCTCAAAACATATATGTTTTGTCAGGCTTTTTGTGATGGTTTTTAATTATTTATGGATGTTTGATTATTTGAGTGTATTGTTTATTTTATTGTACAGTGCCTTGGCACTTGAAAGGCCCTTAATAAATAAGTTTTACTTACTTACTAATGTAGCTAGCAAGATACATGCCAAAGCTGTTGCTGCTAGGTTAGATCCACTATTAGCCCTGCTTGTTCACCCTTCCCAGGTGGGCTTTGTCAAGGGTTGGTTGAGTTCAGACCACTTGTTTTCCTTAATTAATCTTATGTATGTCACTAAATCTTCCACTCAAGCAGCAGCAGTGGCCATCAATTTTGAAAAAACCTTTTTATTTGACAAACTGCAACTACCTTCACCTTGTATTAGCCCATCTGGGACTTGGACCCTGCTTCCAGTCATGGATTCAAATTATATACTCCTCCCCCTTTGCCAGGGGCTTCATCAACTCTCTTCTCTCTTCTCTCTTCTCCTTTTCCTTCAGCTAAGGGAACGAGACAAGGCTGCCCATTGTTGCCATGGTTATTTGTTTTGGCACTAGAGCCTTTGGCAACTGCCATCCACCAGCACACTCGCATCACAGGGATCGCTCTTGGACAGGTGGAATACACAACAGTGTTTTATTTATTTATTTATTTGCTTTTGTTAACTGGGTAAGTCACACTAGACAGCCAAGTGCCTATTTTCAGGTGCGACCCAGGAGAGTTACAAGCTTGGATAAACAGGTACAGTGACAAATTGGTATTATATACAAAGAGCATAACATGTTATATAGATGATGACCTGCTGGTCCTCCTTGGAGATGCATCCAAATCTGTGCAGCCTCTGCTTACACTCCTATCTCACTTCACTATACCCTCTGGGCTCTGAGTGAATCAGGCAAAGATGGAACTTCTCCCTTTAAATAATAAATGGCAGCCTGCATCCTTTGAATATCTTGGACTTCGCTGGTCACCCAAGTCCATCACTTACCTGGGAATACCGGTCATGCTAGACCTTGTTAAAATATATGAAGCCTATCTTTTCCCCTTCCTAGAGAAACTCAGAATAAAATGGGATAGGTGGAAGACATTGCAAATCTTGTTAGCAGGTAAGGTAGCAGCCATAAAAGTAATCTCCACCCCTAAAATACTCTATGTCTTGTCACATCTCCCATTAGTTATACCACCAAAATGGCTGCCTTTTATTGTCAGATACATGAGACATTTCATATGGGAGGGCTTCTGACCCAGATATAGCCAATGGCTACTGGTTGGGGGGTCTGGGGCCTCCCCTGGATCACAGATTATTTATGGGCCTTTCAGGTGGCACAGACTTTGGAGTGGTTCCACACCCAATATTCTTCCCCCCCCCAATGGGTTCAGATGGAGAAAAACTTGATGAATGGGAAAACCCTTACCTCCTTGATATACTGCCCACTTCCCAAATACTTGAACACAAAATCAGTGATTAACTCCTTTGTTTCTTTTTGGTTTTAACTGAACAAATGGCTGGGTACCAATACTAAACCCTTGGGCTACACCCTGTTGTGAGACAACTCTGAAATTAAATTGCCAACACACCCACCTCCTGGGCTTCCTGGCAAAACAAATGAATTTGGCATATCTGTGATATACTAGATAACAACGGTACATAGTGATCACCTATCAGGAGATGCAGCACATATGGGATAGCCCCAGATCGGATTTCTGGCATTTTCTGCAAATTTGCAGCTTGGTATACAGTAACATCTCCTAACATCCACTACATCCTTTCAGATGCCCCTTCCCATAGAGAAATGGCTCACCCACAAACAAAGCATATGCAGTCATATCTACCAAAACATAAGTGACCACATACCCAACCAATCCCTTACTTCCAAAGCAAAATGGCAAAATATGCTTGCAATATCCATATCAGAGGAAGAGTGAGACAGTTTTTGGACTATCTGCCACAAAACCTTCAATGACACATGCAGCACACTTATTAAAATTAAATTCTTCACTCATGGTACAGAACACCTGCAGTCTAAGATGATGACATGTGTTGGAGAAGTAACTCCCCTGGGGGGTTGGCGCGCCTCGATCTTCTCCATGTCTTATGGTCCTGTCCCACTATTCAGCCATTTTGGGAGTAGGTTGGCCAACTAGCATCAGCAGTATTGAGATATTATATTCACAATCTACTCCACTCTACCTGGTGGGCCTCACCTCAGTGGATCTACATATAGGCCCCTCTGCACACTGATAGCTGGCACTACTCAGTATGCAGACAAAGAAAATGCTGCTATGTAGATGGCACTCAGCAGAAATACCCTTTTACTCTGAACTGCTAGCAAGCCTAGCTCAGGTGGCTACCCTTCTATCTCACTTAACTAAAATTACCCTCCCATAGTTTAATAGCTACTGCAACCCTTCTTACAATATAGTACCCCAGAATGGGAGTAGGCTAATTATTGTGTTTATTCTCTATATACAGTATCTATACTAGTGGACTGTGTTTTCCAGGGCTGGAATACACAAGGAAACCTTTATCCTGTCAGGTTTTTTAATGTACATAGTTCAAAATACAGTTAGTTGCATTTTGTTTCTTTTTATCTTTGATCTATCCTCTTACTACAGTTTCATTTACTTGGTACAGTTGACATGCTGTTTGTCTAGTAACAGACATACTACAGGTTCATCTGTTCACCTTTAAAGAGCTAGTGTGCTGCCTACAATTATCATTATTTTTTTAAAGCGGTCCATCATTACTTTTTATATCTGAGGTACTTTTTATTTTCCTGTTGTTTATTAGAAGATTGTTTACCTGACGATAGTAGGTGTGATATGTGAGACAGCACTCTGTCTGGCAGCTGCTATATCTAGCCCTATTCCACCCACTATATCATCAGCTTTGTGACCTCACTGCTGCTTAGGAAGAGCCACTCAGTGGCTGCCAGGTCAAGTCACCTGTGATATCACTGTCAGTGAGAGAGAAAAATGCTGATGATATAAAGGGGGACAGGATAGAAATAATTATGCCAGTTGCCAGGCTAAGAGCTATTCCACACATCCAGCACAATATTATCACATAGAAGATTTTGTAATGAGCAAAAGGAAAAAGAAAAATACTTCAGAAATAAAAAGTTACAACTGACTACTTCTTAAAATTTGTAATACTTTCCTGTTTGCCTGTTTTGGAGCCACTAGCTCTTTAATATGACCTGATGTGCTTGTAACTGGGTTTCAGGTTTTTACTTGCATGTCAATGTAGTATGCTGTGGTTATTTTCATTCACATTTACACAGTTACTGTATGCTTGTTACTAATGAACTGTAAGAAAACATTTCAATAAAAAGATTAACTGCTAAGTATAAAATATTTAAACAACCACAGAAATATATACACACTCAACTCCCCTTAGGCAGCGATGGCGTACCTGTACTAAAATACAGTCAAGCCAAACAATTTTCAGTTCTGCAGGCTACTTCATGACTCCACAGCAACTCACAGATCCACCATCCCTTCTGACAATTTGTCAACAGAAAGAAGAGAGGGCAAGCATGGTCAGTAGCTGTTGTCCCAGTTAGCATTATTCATTTAAAAATGTATTATGTTAAACACCTCCCGGTGTGTAATAAGACTGGTCATGGGGTGTTCTTTCAATACTGTTAGGTTCAAGTTGAAAGAGGTGTTGTGCACATAGTGTAAGTGAGCCATGTGCTCACTCAGTGTCTGGCTAAGACCACAAAGAAATCTTGCAGATCCACAGCATCACCCTGCTGGTGAAACGAGTGAGCACTAGGGCAAATAAGTGTGGGGTAAAACCAAATAATAGTTGCGTTAGCTCAGTTGAACTCGTAAATAATGAGCACATCACATGAAGCACAAATCCCAGAAGAATAATTTATTGGATATTTTTCAAAAATATATGTATGAGACTGTATTAAGTCCAAGTTACATCTCACAAGATTCTATTTGTGCAAAACAAGCTGTGCATCTGCTATAACTCCTGGAGTACACAACAAGTCTATGGGCTGGATTTTCAAAGGGCAGGTGCAAGCTGCAATAATGGCAGCTAGTGCCAACTACCCCTGCATCAGGGACCCTGTGCCCAATTCAGTATCAGACAGAGTCCCTGAGCCTGTGTCCTGCAGCATTGGTGAAACAGATGGCACATTCGACCCGAATGCTGCATGCCGTGGAGCTGTCAGGCGGCGACTGCACCCTCAGAAGGGAGCATGGAAGTGGGTCATACCTCCCTATGCCCCGATCTTCCTGTAAGTGTTCTTACTGTAAAAGTTCCCTGGTGATCTAGTGGCCCCTCTCCCCGCACTGATCTGCCAGTCGGTTGTATAAGTTTATTTAAATATTTCCCTGGTGATCTAGTGGCCCCCCACCCCAACAGGTAGTGCTCACCACCTCTACCCCCATCCCAACCCTGATCCAGCAACCAGCACAGTTTTCCTCATTACCGTGGCCGGCCACCGAATGAACTGTCAGCGTGCAAACTGTACACAGTGTACACTTTGACAGTTCATTTGGTGGCCAGCCATGGTGGTGTAAGAAGGGCTGTGCCAGTCGCCAGATTGGGGGGGGTTGAGATGGGGCAGAGGGGTGGTGGTCACTACCTACCTGGATGTGGGGCCATTAGATCACCAGGGAATTTTTACAGTAAGAAAACTTGTGGGCAGATTGGGGTGGGGCACTAGATCACTAGGGCATTACCACAGTAAGAACACTTATGAGCAGATCGGGGCTGGGGGAGCATTAGATCACCAGGGTATTATTTACACAAACTAATACAACTGACTGGCAACTTGGGGGGGACTGTATCACAGTGGCACATTTGCCAATCCTCCCAGAGGGTGTCTATGTACAGTTACACCTGCTTTTTGATGGTCTAACAGTACTTAGACCATTGTCCTCTGTGGGGGTTCTCTGAATAGGGTTTATGGGGATATGCAGCCTGCATCTGCCACAAGTCTCAAGCGCCATGCTGCAGGCATTTTTGTGGCTCAAGTCTGGCACAAACCCCCTTTGCTGTGTGCAGCTTGCATTTGCCACAGGCTGCTTTGCTGAATAGCTCCTGGCTGCATCTTCAGATGCAAGGTGCCTGTTGCGGCACATGACTTAATGTGCAGTTGCATAAAGTGCATTTAGTGAATATCCCTCAACATTTTTACCCTCCAATATGCTGGCCAGCCACAAACCCCAGCACTTTGCTCTTGAAACTCCATCATGGGGTGTGCAAATGCTGTTGGACTCTTTCTGTTAGTGTCAGCATAGGCATTGACCTTTTAACCACATGCCTGTTTTATGCAAAATGGCCTGTAGGTTCATGCTGGGTGCCAGTCACAAGATGGCCAATTAAGATTGGAAATTGTGATCAACAATATAGACACTAGAAATGACATTATAACATTTGTCTGGCAGCGTGTTCTAGATGTACTCTCTGCCTCCACTACTGTTTGCCACAAACAATATGGCTGCTAGAAGTTACAGTATTACATAGCTTCCAGCGGTATGTCCACTCTCATTGGCTGGTTCGGGGAGACAAGATGTCTGCTGGAAGGGACGTATGCATGTTACCTCTGGCTCTATTGACAACAATGCATTACATTTTAACAGCATATGCAGAATGTTTCACTGTTCTGACACATAGCAGATCACCCTGTTATTCTTAGAGTTGGTGGTTTATGGTGGCTTCTTTTGAATTGCCTTCCAGGTCATCTACAGGCCTGAGCAACATGGCCTCCATTCTGTGTATATGTGCACAGTGCCCCTTGTCCCTTGTAGTGAATGTCATCAGGTGCATGATAACATTCGTGGAGCATTACCTCTCTGTGTGTGCGGGTGCATGATGAGCTAGCTAGAAGAAGGTGTGGGGGGGGGGAGGTGTAATCCTGAATGGGGACCCAGGGCATTGACAGTATGGTGTTGCAAGCTGGTGCTGGCAAAAGAGCACTGCAAGATGGCATTGGCATCATTGTCAGAATATTCCATGCAGCTACCCACAGCACTTCCTCATTACTAAAATTGGCCAAATGCTAGTATAAAGCAAAATCACAATAAAACACTTCTTTTATGGTGAGACACACATCAGCAATACATGAAGAAGAGATGGAAGATGACATTCTCAAGTGGTGTCATGCTCAGTAGAAGAAGATTGCCTATAAACCTTCTCTTTGCCCACCATGTGCAGTGGCCATGTAAAGGATTATGAAATGCACTCAGACATTCTGGAGTGATTCTCATAACCATGCTGTTTTTAGCTGTTGCAGTAGGGGCTAAAAATGCTGGAATCATTTCATGCTGATCCCAGCTTCTTAGGCACATCCCACTAGGGAAGAGGGATGCTCCAAGCTAAGAAATTTCTGCAATCTGTGATCTCTGCTGTAGCTGCGTCAGGCAGGGGTTACATGAACGCTTGCACTAATGCCAGTTTCACTCATGGGGAGGAGGGACAGCTTGGGAATAACACCAAAATATACAGAGCACCAATCTTAAACCTAATACTTGCACATGGAAAATAATGACTAGGAACTGATGGTCCCTGTTAACTTGATGTTCAGGAGGGATAGAGGAATGGGTGGGGGGGAGGACTAGCCCTTTATATCAAGGAGAGCACAGAGGTGACAGAAGATGGGTTCATCAGGATTAGTAGTTGGGAGACTGAATCACTGTGGGTGCAACTCATAGCAGCCTCTGGCAACCAGCTGAGCTTGGGGGTGATCTATTGACCACCAGGACAAGAAGAGGAGAAGGACAGACATCTCAGGGAAGAACAGGAGAGAGGGATAGGGAAGGAGGAAGTAATGGTGGTAGGTGATCTAAACCTGCCAGACATTGATTAGGATGTTCCAGTGGCCAGAAGCACCAGAAGCCAGGTCTTGCAAGTTGCATTCCAGGACTGTCTCCTGGTGCAGCTAGTCAAGGAGCCCACCAGGCCTACTGCAATTCTTGATCTGGTGCTCATCAGCTCGGAGGTGGTAGGAGCTGTGGGAGTAGGAGACCTGTTAAGGAACAGTGACCATAACTCCATTTGGTTCAAAGTGGCCGTAAGGTCTAATAAACCTCAACTGAGAGCTGAAGTCCTTGATTATAGAAGGACAGACTTCAATAGGCTGAAGAAGTTGGTCAGGTATAAGTTAGTAGGGGTAGACAACATAGATGGGGTGGAAGACAGATGGGGTAATTAAGGGGGCCATTCTTGGGGCATCTAAAGGATGTATGAGAATTGTAACAAAATAAAACAGGTGTAGGAGACCACTGTGGTTCTTGGCAAGGGTCAGGGACATGGTGAGGGCCAAAAAAGGGCCTTCTACAAATTTAAAGAAAAGCAGGAGGAGGAAGAATAGCAAAAATATTTGCTGAAAAATTGAGAGGCAAAGCGGACAGTCAGAGAGGCAAAATCAGACATAGAGATGCATGTTTTGGAGAGGGTCAAGAGCAGAGAAAAACAGTTCTTCAGGCAGATTAGTGAGAAAAAATAGAGGAGAGGAGAGGGAATTGTGAGGCTAACAGAGGGATATAGGGTGATTGAGGCTGACAAGCAAAAGGCTACTGTCCTTAATGATTACTTTTGTTCAGTTTTCCATAGGAAGGATGGTGGGTCCTAGCCAGACAGTGGCAGCAAAGTGGCCATTTCTGGGGTCCCAGAGATGAGGTAGCCAGCATTTACTAGTGAAAGGGTCCTGAAAGGGGTGGAAGCCCTAAAAGATTGATAAGGCCCCAGGACCAAATGGATTGCATCCCAGGGTACTCAGAAAATTGGCAGCAGAACTGCCTGATACCCTAATAGGTCTATTAAACAGCTTTCTAAAGACAATGGTGGTTCAGAAGGACTGAAGGGTGATGGATGTAGTTCTGCTCCATGGTACAAGGAACAAGCAGGGAACTACAGACCTGTCAGCCATCTCTCTATTGTAAGAAAACTGAAGGTGTCACTGGTCAAAGAGGATCTTGTGGACTAGTACATAGCACATATTTGTGGCAGGGCATTCTTGTCAGACTAACCTGATGGTTTTCTTTTGACTGGGCAATGAGGGAATTGGTTAGGGGCCATGATGTGGATTTGCTCTACTTCAACTTCAGCAAGACTTTAAACTCAATACCCTGCAGATGCTTGTTAAAGAAGATAGAGGATCTGGCTACAGCTAAGGTCATAGTAAACTGTGTAAGTAACTGGCTAAAGGGAAAGAAGCAGAGGGTAATGGTCAACAGGGTTAAATCAGAAGAGAGGGAGGTCATGAGCGGGGTTCCACAGGGATCTGTCCTGGGTCCAGACCTTCTCAGCAAGTTCATCAGTAACACTGGTGAGGGAATCCAGGGCAGACTGTGTCTCTTGGCAGATGACACTAAGATCTGAGGGAGGGTGGATAGTGACAAGGGAATAAAGAAAATGCAGAGAGACTTACAAAATCTGGAGGGGGTGGTCAAGGATTTGGCAGTTGAAATTCAATGCCAAAAAGTGCAAGGTGATGCACACAGGAAACAAGAACCCCTGAACGGAGTACTGGGTGGGAGGGGTGAGACTCAGTACCATGGCTAAAGAACAAGATCTTGGAGTTGTTATCAGTGACTCCCTTAAGCAATTAAACTGCTCTTTTACTTGTCATGTGTTACTTGTATAACTTGCCTGTTCCCTGTTTGCCTGACTATGTATGTTGTAAATGGCTGGACTTGTCATCCAAAAATGTACTGTATTCTCCTGAATCGTACCTGAAAATAGGCATGTGTGTGCCTAGTGTACTTCACCCAGTCAACAAAAGCTAATAAATAAATAAATTGAGTCCATGAAACAAGGCTCACAGCTAGGACCACTAGAAAATTGTGCCAGCAATTTTTTTGCAGAATCTGCAATTTTCACCATTCTCCTCAAAAATTGACATGTTCCGCAATTTCCTGTAATTTTTTGAGTTTTTATATTGAACTGTGTAAAATGTATTAACATTTTTAACAAAATACTCTCAATATATTGACAATTTTGCATGCAGACTTGGGCTTGGCAGAAACAATGCAGTACAAGGTAGAGCAAATGTTTTATGTGACACTGATTTCTTTTGAATCTTTGTCTTGTTTGGTTTCAAAATCCACTGGCCAAGCATAAGTACACTTAAACACTTAGCATTTGTTTTGTGTTGAAGCAGTCTATTGGAAAACTTTTTGTTGACACACAGACTGAAACAAAAGATGGGAGAAAAGGTGCAAATTATCCCATTCACTTATATGGGGTACTAACTATGAAGCCTTTTTGTAAGTGGCAGGGCAAGTTATTCCTTGTGAGCATACTTTCATTCAGACTAGTTTTGATTCAAACAGCTGAGGATTTCTGGATGACCCAGACAATTTTAAACTTGAATACGCTAGTTGCTAACAGTGATCTCACTCTTAGCAACTACCTCCTAGATGCTCACATGCAAAGACTATAATAAAAACCTGACTAAAGTCTAAAAACAAGCTTATAAACCACACAATGTATCTGAACAGTTATCTAAACAAAATCACTGGAAGTAATAAGAGTTGATATAGCAATGGGGCCAGATGGGGTGCACCCCAGGGTCCTTAAAGAACTAAGAGAGGTGGTGGCTGAACCTCTGGCTATCCTGTTTAGCAGATCACTGGAAACAGGGGGAGGTACCCAAAGACTGGATGACAGCAGAAGTAGTCCCCTTATACAAAAGTGGGAACAAAGAGGAAGCGGGAAACTACAGACCAGTCAGCCTCACCTCGGTAGTGGGGAAGATCGTGGAAGCACTACTGAAGGAGAGACTGGTGGAACATCTGGTTGAAATGGACTACAGGACCCAAGGCAGCATGGTTTCACCAGGGGGCGGTCATGTCAGACTAACCTCATTTAATTTATTGACTGGGTGACTAGGAAGGTGGATCAGGGGAGGGCAGTGGACATGGCCTATCTGGACTTCAGCAAGGCCTTTGACACTGTGCCACATAGAAGACTATTACACAAACTGGGGAATATGGGTGTGGGCAGGTCAGTAGTGTGGTGGGTAGGTAACTGGCTGGGTGGCAGGACACAGAGGGTGGTGGTAAATGACTGTCACTCCACAGAGGGAAGAGTGACCAGTGGGGTACCACAGGGATCAGTGCTGGGACCGGTCCTATTCAACATCTTCATCAGTGACATTGTGCAGGACCTAGAAGGCAGAATTTCACTGTTCGCTGATGACACAAAGCTCTGTAACAGAGTAGACACACCAGAGGATGTAGACAGAATGAGAAGGGACCTGCAGAATCTTGAAGAATGGTCAGGGGTTTGGCAGTTGAAATTCAATGCAAAGAAGTGCAAGATAATGCATATGGGGCACAAAAACCCTGGCACAATATATCAGTTGGGGGTGAGGATATAGCATGCACCAAGCAGGAAAGGATCTTGGGTTATCATCTCTGATGACCTAAAGGTAGAGAAACAGTGTGACAAGGCAGCAGGTAAAGCATATAGGATGCTGGGATGCATAGGCAGGGGCATCACCAGCAGGAAAAGAGAGGTCATAATTCCACTATACAAGACACTAGCGAGGCCCCACCTAGAGTACAGTGTACAGTTCTGGAGACCATGCCTACGTAAGGACATAGACAGGGTAGAGAAGGTTCAGAGGAAGGCAACGAAGATGGTACATGGATTGCATCACAAGTCCTATGAGGACAGGTTGAAGGAACTGAATATGTACTCCCTGGAGGAGAGGAGGGAGAGAGGGGATGTGATAGAGACATGCAAGTATCTTACAGGGAGGAACAGGGTGCAGGAATACACTATTTTTAAGCAAAAAAGATGTTCCAGGACTAGAGGGCATGGGATGAAGTTGAAGGAGGACGATTCAGAGGAAACGTGAGGAAGAATTTCTTTGCAGAACGGGTGGTGGACAAGTGGAACACCCTGCCAGAGGAAGTGGTAGGGGCTGAAACAATCACGGGATTTAAGAATGCATGGGATAGACATAAAGGAATTCTGGAGGTCAGGGGTAAGGGGCAACAGACTTTTAGGAAAACATAAACTGAACTTACAAGCTCAAATGGGCAGACTGGGTGGGCCACAGGCCCTTATCTGCTGACACTGTCTATGTATCTATGTATCATTGCAGCCAGAGTAAAACAAAGGTAAATTACAGGGTACCCTGACTATTGTATAATGCAGTAAAAATATATTGGTATTTTTTTACATTTTTTTGGTAGCCACATAAGGCCCACTAGGAACAAGTGCCTGTTTTCAGGCACAACCCAGGAGCACTGAGGAGGTTAAGTGACTTGTTCAGAATCACACAGTATGCAAGTGGAGGCAGTGGGTATCAAACCCAGGTCTGCTAGATGTCGTCAGCTCATTCAAAGTTTGTTGCTCTTACCTCTAGATTATACTGCCAGCCCCAATAACCCCCAGATTTAATGTTTAAACATGTGATTTCAAAAATAGTGTACAGCACCTGCAGTACAAATTATGACCATTAAACACTTTAACAACATTTTACTAAAATTCAGTTATTCACCACTCTGTCTGCTTATTTTTTCTTGTACCAAAGTGGGTGAATAACTGGCAGAGCACTGTAAACAGCTGCTGATTCGACTTCATTATTCTACAGCCAGAAACAAAAAAAATATTTCTTCTGGCTTTATTTAATATTTATTTGCTGTGGATCACTTTATAGAATCTGTTTAGCACTGGATGAGGCAGATGATTTAAATTTTGGAAGATAGGCAACACTTATGATAGCTTATCAATTTAGTATTCTTGTTAGGAACATAAACTTTTCTTTATGTTTTAAACATATTCAGGTGTCAGTGTATTCATTTAGCAATTTATACTGACTAATATATGGTACAGAGAACATTAAAAGACTAATTGTGAAGCACTCATGGTCTATAGTAGAACCCCTGCAATTTGCCACAATTTTTGCAAAATGCTCTGCAATTTTGGGTAACCTTTTCCGCAATTTTCCTGTGGCCCTGCTCATAGCAAGGCAACTAGAATGCTTGGATGTATTATGAAGGGTATTGCTAGTAGAAAATGGGAGGCAATACTTCCACTGTATAGATCCTCATTGTGGCCACACCTGAAGTACTACAGCCAGTTCTGGCATCCTCTCCTCTGGAAGAATAGGAATGGCTTGAGATGGTACAGTGCAGGGGAAACAAAATGGATTCAAGGTCAGTAAGGCATGTCCTGTGAGGAGTGCAAGTCATAGAACATGTATTTGCTGGAGCCCAGAAGGGAGAGGGGAGATATAATAAAGATATTCAGCTGCAGGGGACTATTTCACTTGAATACCGGCTTGCGGTCATGTGGTCATGAGCAGAAGCTAAAGGAGGGAGGTTCAGGAGAGACATGAGGAAATAGTTTCACAAAAAAGGGGGATGGAGCCATTGAATGGGCTGCCAGCTGAGGTGGGAGTGCAAAAAGCATTGGTGGTTTTAAGCATTGCTGGGACAGAATGAAGGGTATTGTGATTGCTCAGGTTGACAGAATCAGGGAGAAGAAAGGGGTTGGGGGGTGGAGAGAGCTAGTACCATGGAGAAACAGTAGGTCCCAGGGCTAAATAGGAAACTCATTCAGACTGGATGGACCTTTGGTCTTTTTCTGCCATAACTGTTTATGTTTCTATGTTGCTGTGTGGCACAATTTCCTGCTGTAATGCTAGATTATATTTGCAGAGGAGGAGTTGAGCCTAATAGATCAAAATTATCCAGTTGAGCACAATGCCCTGGCTACAGGTGGAACCCAAGCAGGGAAATGATAATGAAAGCAGTGTTAAATATTAATATTAGACAGCAATTCTACAATCTGCACTAGTCCAGTGAGACATCTGCTACGAACAACAGTGCAGGGCGGGTGCTGAGGAAGGGCATCCAGCCCAAGTGTACACATAGTTCCAAAACCTCAGCACTCATAAGGTAAATATGCAGCCACAAAAATATACCAACTACTCATAACTGCAAAATAAAGTTTTATTCGTGGCTGTACTCAGAGCAGTAGCAAGTGCCAGTAATCCCAGCCCTTCAGTAAACCACCTTTGTCAGGGGGTGATGAATGCTGTTTGCTGAAGGGCTGGGGTTACTGGCGCTTGCCACTGCTTTGAGTGCAGCCACAAATAAAACTCTTTATTTTGCAGTTATCTGAGTTTTTGGTATATTTTTGTGACTACATATTTGCCTTAGGAGTACAGAGGTTTTGGAACTGTACAATCTGCACTAAACTAGTGGTTCACAAGACAATATTTTAAAGGGAGCTGTTACCTTGGTAACTAAGTGAATTCACAAACAAAGCACAGAAGCTCAGTGAGTGTGCTGCATCCTCATCAGATGCACAAACTAACTAAAAAAAGTGGGACCTACAGGGGCTTGGGTAGGGGATTGAAATTTAATCTGAGGTGACGTGTACTGGCAGCCTATCAGGTGAACATAATCCTGCTTGTAAGGAGGTGGAGTGCCACAAAACAATACTTCTTTCTTCCTGTATAATCCCTTCCTATACACCCAACCATTCTGGTTGCCTTGCTGTAAGCCTTGTTACATTGGCTAGTTGTTGTGATGCCAGTGCCAGTGATAGAGAATCTGGAGAGACTTGTCATTATGAGGTGTAGGAGTGGAAATGGTAGTAAACATACCTCTCAACCTCCTGCCTCATAAATCAGGGACAAGGCTTAAACAAATCAGGGACAAAGGACCAAAATCAGGGACACTTCTTCAAAATTGGAGATATCCACTCAGGAAGCTGGTAAAATCAAGGGCTTAGTGTAAAATGCATTTTCTAAGGAAGAACAAATCTGTAACTTTAATGTTTGGCATTATTTTCTGCTTATAACTCCTGCTGTTTGGGCACAGAAACACAATTTTTAGGAGCAACAGAGTAGAATTCTGAGGCAAAATCAGGGACAGTTGAGAGGTATGGTAGTAAATGTCACTTGTTGGATATGTTAATAATCAAATGGATAGTTTAAATTGATTTATAACATGGGCAACAATGTTTCTGTGAACTGATTGGCAGAGATTGATCAGCTGACCGTTGATTAATCTCTGTTAATCAGTAACCTCCTTTAGTTGTGGTGATCAGTCTCCTGTGTAGAAGTCATAGAGCATACCAGATCTTGTTAATGTGAGAAGAAACATTTTCGAAATGTTGCCATGTTGTGATCCCTGTTTAGCGAGAGTGGATCTGTGTTCAGACTTTTCACCCACCCACCCAGTGGATATAGTAATATCGGGTGATTTATTGTAAATAGGTGGTGACTATCCTGGGACATCATAATAATTTCCTGATTTGCTGTCTCACCACACAGTAGTGTAATAATCAGTGGCAGGACAATTAGAGCAGTTCTGTTATACAGTGCACACTTCTCCATAATTGTGCCATGTTACCCACCCTGCTGAGAGCCGTGGTTGAGAAAGAATGAGAGAGAGAGAGAGTCTGTTTCCCATGTCACCGGTCATTTGATACCGGGACCCCAGACAAACTGTCCTCCTTCCTGGTCAGGAAGTGAAAGTGCTGCAATGTCATCTCACTCTGTTTCCGTTGTTTCTCTCTTTCACGAGCCACCCACTGTGCCTACCTCCAAGAACCACAGCCGACTCCCCAAACAGAGAGACAGAGAACACTGATCACCGTACAACCCCCAAAACAGAGAGACAGAGGACACAGATCACCGTGATAACGGTAAGCAGCAGAGGTAATTAGCCAGCGTTTCTCTGTCTCAGGACAGAGGTGATAGAGATCAGCATGCTTCTTTCTGAGTGAAACATATAATGGAATGTGTGACTGAAGGGGCTTAGTTTGGGTGTTGGGGGAGCACATCAGTGTAAGGAGAGAACGTTGTTGGGGGGGGGTGATCAGCTAGAGAAACTGGCACACAGCTATGTGAGCACACACAATGATGCAGCACCCTGTTCCAATGAAATTCCAGTTGTATGTGACCTGTTCACCACAAACTTGTCTAGTTTGAACTATTTTTTCTCTGGCATAACACAGAAAAGTGCCGTGCTGTGGCCATAAATGGTGGAAGAACACTAAGTAGTTCCCACATGTTGTTCCTCTTATTTTAACATTTTTTGCCCATTTCTCTCCACTTTTGGCCCATGTTATAAGCGTAACAACCCACTCCAGGGTGTACAGTTATTGAGGATTAATCAACACCCTGTGCTCTGTAAGGACACTTGGCTTGCGGCCTCGTGCCTCACAAAGCACCCGGAGTGTTGATTAATCCCCAATAACTGCATACCCTGTCGTGGGTCATTGCTTACAAATGATACATTGGGCTTGATTCTCAAATGAGACGGAATGCTGCAAGCACCAGATGCACAGAACACATGGTGCAATGGGCTTGCAGCATTCACTGGTGGGCTCTCGGGATTCTTGATCCCATGCTCCACATGGCATGAGTTAGACCAGCTTTTGCTGGTCTAACCTTGTGGACTATTTTATGGGGTTTGTGCCAAATATTTGGTGCAAGCCTCCATAAAGAGGGTAAAGTGCCACAAATGCACCCAACCTTTGAGAACTGGGAACATGGTGTGGCACTGTGTTTGGGGCAGTGCATGCTTTGATGCAGAGCTTGTGCAAGCCATTTGTCAACCTTTGAGAACTGAGCTCATAGAGCTTTAGAAAGGCATTAGGAAGACTAAGAATTCAAGATTCTCTAGATTGAATCTCTTGAATTTGCTAAGCATTAATTCTTATCCATTTGCTTATATTATGATAAGTCTTGTATTCTAAATTATAAGTAATGAATAAGTAATTGAGTAAGTTTTGATATATACATGTTTATCTATCTATCTATCTATCTATATATATATATATATATATATATATATATATATATATATATATAATACTATAGTATAGTTAGGGTTGAGTGTAAACTTCTATGTTAGACCGAATTTGTGAACTTTAATAGCTTTGAAACCGTTCTAGGGATTTGCACAAAGGTTGGCATGCATAATCTCTAGGGGAAGGTCTCTAGATGTTCCAAATGTTGTGTAAATCTGTTGTGTAGTTTGTGAGATAGCGAGGGTCAAAAATGTCTAAATACTGTCTATCACTTTTTTGTAATTTTTTCCGGCAGCTATATCTCACAAACGACTTTATGTTGTGGTCTGAAATTTTCAGGGTAGAAAGCCTTTGGGTTACAGATGTGCTTTTTGAAGGTTTGGTGAAAAAATATTAATCCGTTCAAAAATTATTACATTTTGTATTTTCCCATTATTTCCTATGGGGAAAGTTAAGTGTCCTGCATGAAAACAAGCTTGTTTTCACAGACAGGTATCTTGTTTTAACAGGCAGGGTCACATAGTGTCACATGGAGCCTTGTCCCATGATCCCGTACCAGAAATAAATCTCTCCACACTTGTTTCTGTTGGATGTATGCTGGCAATATTTATTAAGGCATGCAAATTATATTTACATTCCCAACTTTATATTTCAACAGTATACAATACAGTGCAGTACAACCAGATTACTTCAGCCTGCTTCTTCCTTCTGGAAACTTTCTTCCAACTTGATCCTCTTCTCCTTGCTTGTAGCACTTTTGGGTGCAGACATGCTCTGATCCATCCACCCACCCCCCCATCATCACTAGAACCAGGTACCACCACTTGGTACCACCACCAGGTCCCCCACTTGGTACCACCACCAGGTGCTCCCACTTACCCGGGCCCAACCCGCACAGGGTCAGTTCCCAGTCCATACCCCACTAGGTCTGGACACGTGATCCAACTCCCACTTTCTATCTCCTCCCTCTCCCTCATTTACTTCCATGCCTGGGTTCCTCTGTCCCCATCCCATGGTGCCCCCCCACCTCTCCTGCCCCCTTTTTCCATTTTGCTCCCCTCTCCCTTTTCTTGTTTTCCTTCTTTCTGTGGGCAACCAGCTGCCCCCTGCCAAGGGCTCCTCCCAGCCCCGGGACCATCCACTGTCCTTCTGCAGCTCCCTTTGACCCGTTCTGGGCACACAGGTACTGTGTTTTATACCTTCCACTTCCTTGCTGTGAACCCCACTGCCTAGTTCAGGGTGGGTGGGTGGGAATCTTTTCCAGCAAAAGAGGGAGATCAGAAGGCTGCAAGCCCTTACATGGTCTCTTGTGGCCCCCTACCAGCTGCAACTTAGTCACTCCCTTGACCAATTGGGAAACTCTCCTATCCCCTGGTCATTTGATCCTCTTTGATGTCACCAACCCATCCCCTTTCCTATCCCTGTTCCTCCCTCCCCTTTGCTTTTCTGGCAGGGGGACATTAGACAAGCTGGCCTGCTAAACAGGGTCTGTTTAGCCACATTCTGATGTTTATTTGTTTTTTACTTTTGGGCTACAAATACTGTTTTTGGCCACCTGATATTCCAGGTGCTGAGGATAGTGAGAGGACTGCTTCTGCCAGGTTCTCAGTATGAGAACAGTGGGATTTTCTTGACTCCTGCAGCTGCAGCTGCAACTCATGCTGCCAGCCATAGAGTCAGAATTCAGCTACAACTTTTCATTGTTGTCTAGTGGCAGGCACCCCTCATTTATGCTGCACCCTCCTCAGCAGTGTGGGGCACTGGGGAGACCACTCCCAGTGCCCCCAGTCATGTATTCCCCCCAGCACCATGGAACTCTAAGGAGCCCACTCCCAGTGTCCTGATTATAATATAACCCCCCTCCCCACAGTGTGGGAGACTGGGGTGCCCACTCCCAGTGTTCCCAGTGATGTCCCACCTCCCCCTTGCAGTGTGGAACACTGTAGAGCCCACTCCCAGTGTCCCTATATGTGTACCCCCCAAGTAGTCTGGGACACTGGGGAGCCCACTCCCAGTGTCCCGAAATGTGTTTTCTAAACCTATAAAAAAGAAAACAATCCCCAATGTCTTTTTTTACCCTAAAAAAAAGAAAACGGTCCCTAATTGTCCTCACTGTACCCCATTCCAATCCTGACCCTTCCACTGAGCACCCACCACCCCACACCCCCCCTTGCCCTGTACTTACCATTTGAGGTCATCTGCTGTCATATTCTGTGAACTGTGACACATCTGCACCCTTCAAGGCAGAACCATCAACTAATGAATCAAGATTAATGCCATATATTGTATTTCAACTGCGTTTTGAACTTATGTTGATATATTTGCCATTTTTAGGCATTTTTTCACCAAATTTTCAACATGGGCTTTTTTAGACCCCACCTCATGAACACTGTGAGAGTCATTTCATTACTTGGGCCTGGAAGGTGATTTTGCGGTTGCTGCGCAAAATCACCTTTTGGAACTGATTAACAAATTGACAGTGCCAGTGTTCATGAGGTGGGGTCCCAAAGCCCATGTTGAAAATCTGGTGAAAAAATACCTAAAATGGCAAAGATATCAACACATTCAAAACACCACTGAAAATGTTCTATGCCTGTGGATAGCATTGGTAATTTTCCATATTTTCACTCCAAATTGTCAATGTAGCCATTTTTTTCACACACCCTCATGAACAGTACAGCTGCCATTTTTCACACCCTGCACAAAATGTGTTTTCGAACCTGTGGTGTGGAATTCATTTTGCCACAGTTTTGAAATGTTTTACCTATGGGGTTTATGAGGTAGGGCAATAAAAAGACTATGTTCAAAATTTGGGGTCAAAATATGAAAAAATGCCAAAGTTATGCCCATTCATTGCAATTTCAGTATGCATGCTTGTAACTGCAGAAATCTTAACTATTTTGACCCCATATTTTCAACACAGCCTTCTTATTACCCAAGCTGTCATTTTTCAGATCCTGTCCAAAATGTGTGTTTGCACATGTGATACAGAATGTCATTGTAGTTGTGCAGAATAATGTTTTGGAGAGGATTTGAAAATTTTCTCTACCAGCTACATGTGCTGGGGTAATAAGATGACTATGCTGATAATTTGGTGATGCATCGATGGAGGGATGGTTGTGCAGGGTCCAAAGGACCTGCGCTTCTACAGTAAAATAAGGAAAATCATGGAGTGGGCCCTGTGCTCTCACTGTAAAACTATCTGAAAAAGTAAGTTTCCAACCCTAACACCCCACCCTGCAGAAACCAACAGGCATTGGGAGAGTGCATTCAGCTCATTGGCCCTAATACCTACCCCATTCTCCTATTTTGTACCCATCTCAGCTTATTTACTTATGGAATGGGGTGAACATTAGGGCTGATGAGCCAAATGCACACCCCATGCCTGTTGATATCTGCAGCGTGGGTGTGGGGCATTAGGACTGGAAACCTTAATGCCACATTTCCCTGCTTTTGTCACTTTAGTAACAACCCTAACTGATGCATTAATGATGTTTTTTGCAATGAATATAGATATAGATATTCTTTGCATAAAACTGTGTTAATGCAGTATTTAGGGTTCAGGCTAAAGCAACAGTAGTAGGGAAGTGTTACTTTAGGGTTTCTTACCTTAAAAACCCCACCCCCACCCCTAAAACAAATCAGGGGTGCAGTCCTCCTTGGGCTTGTCAACCATGAAACACACCCCATTAGGTGTGTATGCTTCTGGAGTGTATAGAATGGGGTGAGCTTTGAAGAGCTGGCGACACGTTCAGAAGAACTTTAACAAAACATAATATTTAGGCATGTCCTGCTTGTATTTCCCATTAATTCTGTATTCCTCTTCTCCATTAGTTTAGTAGTGAGGTCATCTGCATGAAAACAGGATCTTTGCTCTTGGAGAGTTAATTTATTCCTGATGCTTCCTCCCTATCCGAAGTCATAAAGCACTGCTTGCTTGTGACCTCACAGTTAATCCCATGGCAACAGATTGTGATGTCACAACAGAGGATTATGACTCGAAGTAGGGAGTAAGCTACAGAGGCAGATGAACTCACAATGAACTGTAAGGGACAATGAATATATACTCATACAGATTTATTAATAAATTATGGGGAGGAGAAATATATACAATATATAACATGTAGTAGTAGTAGTAGTAGTAGTACATTTTTTTATTCAATTGACAAGCAAAAGAATAGGAGACTCAAATGAGACAAGCTCATTTCCAGTGAGGCCCTTAGTATGATTATTCCTAATTACAATATAATATAATTGTAATATAATATAAATGGAATTTAAGCAGAATTGTACCTAATTATTATGTTTTTTTTTAATGTTTTCTTTGAGGTGTCAGTAGCTCTTTAAGGCTGACAAGCCAAAGGAAGACTGTATCCCTGATTTGTTTTAGGGGTGGAGTGGGTTTTAGGGTAGGAAACCTTAAAGTCACACTTCCCTACTTTTGTTGCTTTATCCTGAATCCTAAATGTTGCATTAACACAGTTTTTTGCAAAGAATTTCCTTACTTTTTGAGATAGTATAATTGTATCCTCATTTGTATGTGGAGCACATGGCCCAGAGAGCCCTGTGCTCCCATCTCTCCTTAGATGCATACATATATGTTACTGTGGCGCATTTTTATTGAAACATGAATGAACTTTTCAGCATAGCCTTCTTATTATACCACCTCATGAACCTGGTAATGAAAATTTTGAAATCCCAAATAAAACGTGATTCCACGCCACTGCAACACCATTTCGTGCCACAGGTATGAAAACACAGTTTGGTCAGGGCTTCATAAATGACAGCTGTCATATTCATGAGATGGTGTGAAGAGATGTTATGTTGAAACTTTGGGGTCAAAACATTTAAAATTGCCAAGTTTCGAGCAACCATAGCAACATTTCAAGGTATGAGCATTTTGCCAGTTTTGAATATTTTTGCCCCACATTTTCAACACAGCCACCTTATGACCCCACCTCAAGAACAAGAGTGGTAAATATTTTTAAATCCTGGCTAAAAGGGTATTTCACCAAGGGAATGCGAAATTGCCTTTTGGGCCAAATTTGCATAATTCCACTGATACTGTTTATGGGGTGGGGTCTCAAAAAGGCCATGTAAAACATTTGGTGTACAAATATGGAGCATTGGCAAAGATATGCACCAAAGTTGAAAACCACGTTGAAATACATTGAGATGCACTTACCTTAGTTTCACAGTTCATGTAAACTGAGGAATAATATTCCACGGTTCATATGAAAAAACTCACAAAATAGGATTCCACATATGAAAACTTTATACAGCTGTTTTGAAGTGCTCACTGAGCAGACTCAGAACCTGATTTTTTTTTTAATTTAAAAACTTTGGAACAGACTGATATTTTTTCACTAAAGCAGCGAAAGCCGCTTCTCTGGGCCACGTCCTCGTGGGGGCCTAGATGCAATGCTTTTAGAGAGGGAGGCCTATTGGATTTACACACTGGGAGCTTTGAAAAGTGTCTAGATTAAATGATAAGACTGATATCATGCCTGTTATCAAAAAAGATAAGAAATACATTAAAGTACATGATAAATAGTCTGTATTAAATCAATTAATTGTTTCATGTTTCCTTACAGGTGTGTGAAGCTCTAATTGATTTCAGCCCAATTGTATTTTTTTAGAAATCAGAGTTACCACCATAGTGCTGTTATACCTGCTGCATTTTATTATTACTAGTTACATGATTAGGATAATGTATAGTGGTAATATGTTATTATTTATTATATGCTGTAAATTTATAGTGAATGAAATGTGAATGCTGTTCTATGGGTGTACGTATAATTATATGGATTTACTCCTTTTTAAACATTTTTGTATATACTAATGTTATGCACTATGACTTTAAATCAGCTTTTTTAAATATGGACTAGTAAGCTAATGTATTACTTCCTCCTGATGACACTGTGATACCAGCAAAGCTGATCGAGGTTTCACTACATGAGCTGTTTTTTGGCCATTGGATTAAAATAAAGCCATTTTGCACTGAAACAGATGGTGCCAGCACTTGACTTTTTGCATCCTATATTCTGCATTTATGCTGGGCACATCTACAGTGGTTTGGAGTTGAATTGCTGTTGTGAGAGCAAGCCCTTTCTACCCTCTAATTTCAGAAAAAAAATTCCAAACTGTCTGGGTGCTACATGATAGCAAAAAACAGTGATTTCCTGTGTTTATATTTACTAGTTAGGGTCAGTAAACCACTGCTGGCAGACCCCTACAAACTCCATAATTCACACTTGTGAATTACAGAGTCCATAAACCATGGCACACAGAAATAGCCAAGAGTGTCCCTGACTTCTTCTTTGAAAAGCTGTCCTCGCACTGGCAGTCTGATCTCGCTGCTAGCAGAAAACCGCCAGCATGAAAAAAAACAGCCTTCTCGGAGAACCGACAGCAAAAAAACAGCAGCACTGTTCAAATAGTTTGACAGAAAATCATTTAAAAATGGCAGCTGCATAACATTTCAAGCCTCTGAATGAGTCCCAACTTTTGGGTCGTTGTCCCTATTGTGCCCTATACTGCTCTGGAATGTAGAATATTCTGTCAGACACAGAAACCAGTAAATATAAAAAATTAAACATGGGTAACTATGGTAAATTTGGATTTTATACACAACCTCAGTGTGTAATGCCCATATAAACTCCATTGGGCTTTACCTTCGGGGTTTATGGGGCATCACAAACCTCTGGTGTGAAAAATATCATGCTTAACCACACTTCCCCATGCACCCATGCATTACTCTATGTTTTCACTATTCACATCTTGGAATCCATACATCTGACTGGAAGGAACAAAGCATGGCACATCAAGAGGTCTACCCCCACGAGACTGGGCTTGCAAAATGTGCAAATACATTAAACAATTGTGAGAATATTAAAGTTCAAAATTTGAGGGTTAACATTAAAGTGCCTACTCAACCCTAAATATAGTAAAATCCCTTCTGTATGTGCAATTAATTACCGCTAATGCTATAACAAGGGTTTTAGCAGTTCTGTATTTAGGCAAATATGATTTAAGGTGACACCAACAACAATCTATATCTCTTATTCATTGCCGTATTAGCATGTTCATTGTACTAGACATGCATTTATGTATGCACACCTAACACTTTATTGTGATTGTAATAACTTATGTTGATTAGTAAAACATTGTAATAAATTGGTGCAAAGCCATTATTATATCATTTGAAAATCTATGGGACCAAAGAGAATGTAGTACTGTAGTTGGCATGGAGGTGAAGTACAGATTACAGGATGGTATAAGCCTTTATCTTGGCAGTGAATATTAACTACAGTATTTCTGTAGCTCACCACTGAGTCATAGGGGACTTAGTGGGTTGCAGATGGCTATAACCACAACCACAAACACACAAATCACAAGCAGTGGCATGCCAAAATCACCTGCCACTAGAAGACTAGCTTAATAAAAGTCGTTGCTAACCTCAAGGTTTGTTTTACCCCTATATGTAGTCTGGTTTATCCCAAGCCAATTATAACAATTTAAGTCAAGTGGTTCAGCTGAATAATCAAAGCTAAAATAGATTCAAGGGGCAGGAGATGACGCCGAACCGAGGTTGTCATTTTAACGACTCCTTTCTCTCATCTGCAGTTTTATCTGATTAGCAGTTTAAAGCTTTAGAGAATAAACAGAATATCACTGATCTGATGTCTGATAAAGCCATTTGCCTTTTATAGCTTATTTACCCTGTACAGCTCACTGCAACACCGCATCTTATTTTGAATGGAGTACTTCCTCTACCCAATATTACAGCTTGGATGTCAAGAACACAGGGAGGAAAAGTAGTTCTAATCCCAGTCTACAGCAATGAAATATTTAACTGTGTTATCCAGTTAGCCTACCCTGCACTTTTATGGCAGTTCCAAATTTAATTGTTATAATCGGGTTGTATAGAAGCATGCCATCCCTTTCTAGAGAGGGACTTGGCCATAGGCTACTTTTCAGAAGTGTTATTTCAGTGGTATGATAATGAGAATTTATCCTCATTATCTAGGCTAGGAAAACATATTTTCAAGTGATACTGAAATTATAAGCCTATTCTCTAAGAAACAGGCATGATATAGTAAGTCTCCTGCACATATGGAAAAGTGGATTTTTTAATGGAGTAAGCCCTGTTTTAGGTACTTTGTCAATGTCAAACCTCAGTTTGGATCAGAAATTTCACTGGATCAGGACTAAATTCCCATTAGGTTCCTCTGCTAGGGACACATGAAAAAGTCATCAGGTTAACTGAATTTATTAGCAAGAATTCTCTGAATTACAAGATGAAATCTGGCAGGAATAACATCAGTCCCATTGTATGGCCTCTCACTGAAACAAGAGTTGGCAAGAGCCAGCTAGGCTTCATAGTCTAGTTTTGTAGTACTGCAATGACTTTTGGTAAATTGGTATTAATGAGGAAAGTTACAATAGATGGAGAGAGTATTCAACAGAAATTACAGCTTTAGAGAAGTAAATAATCTGCACAGATTATACATTGACTAATTCTAGAAAAACAAGCTTAACATTTAACTACAGATGCTCTAATAACACTGAATCCATACAACATGGTCTTTTAATACCCCAGGGGTTCCAGTACAGCTTTCAGATTTCTCATCAGATGGAGGTGCTTGTTTAACTCCCATCACTGAAATTGGGGACTTATTGGATCTTGTTAGATTTGATGAACAAGGGAATGCAGTATTATGTGTAAACACTGGGGAGAATCACATTAAACATTTGGAATTACATGGTCAGCCTAGTTCCAGTTCTAATAACAGATATCAAATGCTTAGATCTAAATCTGTTTTTTCCCCCACAATATATGACCCTGCTATACAGACATATCATAGAGTGGTACCAAAACAATTGATCCACTCTTTGATAAAAAAAATGGTATCATGCCCACAACCTTGCCCCTCCAGAGAGAAAAGCATTGGAACACCTAAAATAATTTAACCAATGTGGTGTTTAAACAGACAGACAAGGTGGAGGATGCAACGTTGTGGTGCAAAACAAAATGATTATGAAACTGAAACATTGAGGCTGTTGTCAGATCCTGAAACCTACTCAATTTTATATAAAGATCCCTCCTTACAATTCCAAGCTATTTTGTTTGATTTTCTCGATGATGCCTGCCACAGGGGATGTATTACTGCAAAAGAAAATAAATATTTAAAAGTGGAACATCCAGTAATTCCTACATTTTATCAGTTACCAAAAGTTCATAAGAATCAACAAAATCCCCCTTGCAGACCTATCATTACTGGTTTGGGCTCTCTCTCTCTGAAAATCTCTCAAGCTTTTTCATTATTTCCTGCAGCCTACAGTGTGTAATTTAAGTTCCTATACTAGGGATTCTCTACATGTGCTTGAAAAAATAAACACCTTGAAATGGGATCCAGATTACATGTGGATTAGTGGAGATGTTAATTCTTTATATACTTGCATCCCCCATACTTTGAGGCTGGAAGCTCTTAACCTTTTCCTATCCAAAAACATATGTCCAGATATTCCTCCCCCAAATTTCATTGTCTCAGCAGTTGAATTTATCTTGATACACAATTATTTTTTGTTTAGCAATACATTTTATTTACAGACAGGGGGTACAGCAATGAGGTCCACAGTGGTCCCAAGTTATGCAAATGTGTACTTAGATTGGTGGGAAGATTCATTAAATTTTCAATACTAACAACATTCTTTTGGATAACATCATTTTTTGGAGTTGTTACATCGACGACTTGTTAATTGTCTGGAAAGAGACAGAGCTGGATGCTAAAAGTTTTATTGGCTACTTAAACTATAACAATTTGAATTTGCAGTTTACCTACAAAATGGATAAGATGTCCATTGATTTTCTGCATCTTAAATTAATAGTAACAGATGAGGGGGGAATTTACACCACATGTTATAGAAAAGAGACTGCAGTGATTTCCATATTATTTGCTAGCAGTGCTCATCCCCCAAGCCTCATTAAATCTGTTCCATATGGTCAATTTTTACATTTGAGGAGGAATTGCTCCCAGCCTGAATCTTTAACAGTTCAAGCAAATGAAATGTATGCAAGATTCTAAGAAAGGGGTTGTGAGAAGAAACAATGGATGCTGCCCTTAGATGGCAGCAGTGCAAGATAGGGGCAAACTGTTACAGCTAAAGGTGAAACAAAATGAAACTGAGGGTATGATGACCTTTGGACTGGAATATAATTCTGCTGCTTCAAAAGTGAAAATCATTTTAGTGAGGAATTGGAACCTACTGGAACATTGCAGTGTTCCCAATATATTTTCTAGTAAACTTACGGTCACTTTCAGCAGGGCCACGAATCTAGGGAACATGCTCAGCCACAGTCATTATTTCCCTGACAGGCTTCAACATGCCACTTGGTTGCCAGTAAGACCATTTGGGTGTTACCAATGTAATCATTGTCAAGCATGTAAACATGTCATTCAGGGAAAGTCTTTTAAACATCCTACCCAGGATTTGATGGTTGAAATTTTGAATTTAATTGTTTCACCTAGTTTATTGTTTATGTTGCAGTGTCCTTGTCATTTACTATGTGTGGGCAAAACCATTAGACAAGCTAAAGAGAGATTTTTGGAACATCTAAGACACATCAGAAATGTAAACCTTAACTCTGCTTTGGGTACACATTTCAAAAATTGGCATAACAGTAGCCCACGATATCTTAGGTTTATCATTATTGATCATGTAAAGCCACCAGTGAGGCGAGGTAATAGGGAGAAACTGTTATTGCAGAAACAGTCCAGATGAATCTTTACATTGAACGCATTCTTCCCAAAAGGGCTTAATAGGGAATTGGAACTCTCAGTGTACTTGTGATATGTCTGCTTTCCTTGGAGTGGATCAAAATATAAAGAAAATAGAGAGAAAAAGTTTCATGGTGAGTTGATTCTGTCTCTTACATTATAATTTTTAACTGTGATCTCAATTTCTATTTTGATTGTTTTGCCCCCCCATAACACTTCCTAGTTATTTGTTTATATTTCTTTTCCTCTAGACTGAACATAATGCACCTCTAACCTTAAATGCAATACTACTTAATATATTTTTGGTTGCATTATATCTTCACATGTAAATTTCAGGTATTTCCCTCCTCTCCCTTTTCCCTTCCCCTTCCATTCTTGCATGCATGTGCACTGTTTGTGTCCTTTTTGGAATGTTTTGATCACTTAGGCATATCCTTACCATGTAGTAAGTCACATAATTTAAAAACTATACATATGCATGTAAGATTGTAGGACACTACCAGACTTTAGAATTGCATCTTTTTATGTATACCTTTCTGGAATATGCTCTTAACTGGCATGAGTTTTGATGTCTTCTTTGTGTGTTTTTTTTTTAAAGGTACACACATTTGTGTAACATACAGAATTTAGGTATTCATATTAACTTCAAGTCTCTTTTTTTGTGAAGATGTCTGAATGCTGCAGGAATGATTTTGTTATTATTTTAATTTTTTGATTCAAAATGGTACACAATAATAGTAATAATTCAAAAAGATATACAGTCATTCCATTAGCATTCACAACATACACATAATATTTAGGATGTTTTTAATTCACCTGATGTATTAAGCACTTATTTCATGGTTTTTGCACTAGTGCACTTTAGTGTTTGAACTTTTTTGAAATGTAGTCATGTGATTGTATGTCATGAATTTCAAAACTGTGTCATGTGACTTTTGAGAATATATGGGTGTAATGAATTGGGTGACTCCACCCCCCTGATGAAGAGGGATAATTCCCAGGAAGGGCCGGGAAAAGCTTGTCAGATGCCCTTAGGAAAAAAAAATATTTTTGTTTATTTTGTCTCCATTTGATTGTATTGGTGCAGCATATTGCGCTCAAGTTTCAGTATAGCTTCCTTTTGCCCTCTGCCAGAAATGATGAAGGAGGTGATTGACACTTGGTGGGGTAAAGAAGACTCAGTTATTGGTATGAGTGATGATAGAGAAGGAGAATGAAGAGGGAAAGATGGAAAGTGGAGAAGGATCCCCTAAGCTTTATGTCTTGGGTGGTCACATTGTGGTATCCTCCACAATTCCACAACCTGTTCTTGATTATGGCAGACTACAGAACAACCAAATGAAGTTGTGGAGGCTGACAACACTTGTTTCCCTTCTGGGGGAGAAGTTAAGCATATAGAACAATAATTCAGAGGCTGACTCCAGGAAGTTGAAGGAAGAAAGAAAGGAATAGATTAGTTTCAGAATATTACTATCTGGCATGGGTCTTTTGAATCAGGAACAGTGTGCATACAGCATGTTTGGAGACTGAGGTGTTACCACATAAAGGAATTTGCTGTCGCTCAACTGTCGTAAAGGTACTATGGGTTTAGATCTTTGGGTTCAGAATTGTTGAGTATGAACTATATGGAATTGAATTAAAGTAAATTGAATGACATGCCTGGTACAGATGAGTCTGAGTCTGATTCTAAGCACATCTGATGATATGGCCACCACATAACATTAGGAACTGAACATATCAGTTACAAACAACTTACTGTCTCAGTGTACCCTGGGGAGGTAGACTGGAGTAGTAATGAAATACCGTATTTTTATTATTGACTGCACTGGTAAAGGGGAACTATTGGAATGAATGAAAGAAGGAAACATAACTTGAGAGTGATGAATAAATTACCAGCTTGAGAATGCTTTATATGGGTTCACAAGTGACCATCAAACAGTGTGGTTCATGTTAAACTCAGCTACAGAGTCTAGCCATACAAAAGTGAGGGTACTGGACTTTAGGAGGGCTAACTTTGGCAAGATGGGAGAGTGCCTCAGAAAAGCACTAGCAAACAGGCTAGAAGGAGGTGTGGAGCAACAATGGGGAATTATCAAAACTGCCATCACAGAGGCAACAAGCCTTTGTGTGAAGCAAATAAACAAATCAAAATGAAAGAAAAAGCCACTATGGTTCTCAAAAGAGGTGGCAGTGAAAGTCAGGAAGAAAAAGATAGCATTCCGGAAGTATAAGGAAACACAGAAGGAGCAGGACAGAGAGCTGTACCAGTTAAGGCAGAAGGAAGCAGGGAGGGAAGTCATAATAGCAAAGGCCCAAACTGAGGAAAAGATAGCCAACTCAGTTAAGAAGGGGGATAAAACCTTTTATAGGTACATCAGCGAGCGTAGAAAGACAAAGGGAGGGATAGTGAGGCTGAATAGAATGAACAGTGGGTGGGCAGAGGGGGACAGTGAAAAAGCAGGAATACTGAATGAATATTTCTGCCCAGTATTCACAAAAGAGGAGGGGGAAGTGCCTAATCCAATTAACAGAAGCACTTTTGATAGGGGGTTGATCCCAGTCCTTTCACAGAAGAAAGGGTTCTGCAAGAACTCCTAAAACTGAAGGTGGACAAAGCAATGGGTCCTGATGGAATTCACCCCAGAATTCTAAAAGAATTAAGGGAGGAACTAGTGAAACCACTGGCTACTCTTTTTAATAAATCATGGGAGGATGGTGCGGTACCCGAGGACTGGAGGAAGGCGGATGTGATTCTCCTTCACAAAAGTGGGACCAAGACAGAGGCAGGAAACTATAGACCTGTCAGTCTGACCTCTGTGGTAGGAAAAGTGATGGAGTCACTTCTGAAGAAAAGAATAGTTGAGTACCTAGAGGCCAGCGGAGCACAGGACCCAAGGCAGCATAGGTTCACAGCAGGAAGGTCATGTCAGGCGAATCTAATAGATTTCTTTGACTGGGTGACCAAAGTAGTAGACCAGGAGGGGCTGTGACATGGTCTACCTAGACTTTAGCAAGGCATTTGACACCAGTCCCACACAAGAGATGAACAGTCAAATTAACCAGCCTGGGAGTGGGACCCAGGGTGGTAACCTGGTAAAAACATTGGCTGGACAACAGGACACAGAAGGTAATTGTAAATGGAGTCCACTCTGAAGAAAGGGGTTACTAGTGGGGTACCATGAGGTTCAGTATTGGGTCCAGTCCTTTTTAATGTCTTCATCAGTGACATTGCAGAGGGACTGGAAGGAAAAGTATGCCTTTTTGCAGATGACACAAAGATCTGCAACAGGGTTGATACACAAGGAGGCGTGGAAAGGATGAAAAGGGACTTGGCAAGGTTGGAGGAATGGTCAGAAGTGTGGCAGCTAGGATTCAATACAAAGAAGTGCAAAATAATGCACCTGGGAAACAAGAACCCAGGGGAAGAATACACAATGGGTGTGGAGGTAGTAACAACAACAAAAAAGGAAAGGGACCTGGTGGTAATCATATCAGATGACCTTAAGGTTATAAGCAATGTGAGAAGGCAGTAATGAGGGCTGGGGTATACTGGGATGTATAGGGAGGCATCATCAGCAGAAAACAGGAAGTTGTTATCCCTCTGTACAGACAGTTGGTGAGACCCCATCTGGAGTACTGTGTCCAGTTCTGGAGACTCCATCTCCATAAGGACATAGACAGGATAGAGTGAGTCAGAGGAGGGCAACTAAATGGTGAAGGGTCTGCAAGAGAAGCCATATGAGGAGAGACTAAAGGAGCTTAATATGTATACCCTTGAGGAAAGAAGGAGAGGGGACATGATAGAAACTTTAAGTACCTCAGTGGAATCAACAAAGTCCAAGAGGGTAGCATCTTTCAGAAAAGAGACTTACAAGAACAAGGGGACACAATTTAAAGATAGAAGGAGGACGGTTCAGGGGCAATGTGAGGAAGATATTTCACAGAGAGGGTAGTGGATGCATGGAACAGCCTTCCTGAGGAGGTTGTGGGGTCTAAAACTGTGGGAGAATTCAAGAATGCATGGGACAGACATAAGGCAATTCTTGTGGGGGGTAGGAAGAAATAGGCTGTTGGTTAACTAGGATCTGAGGCCTATCCTGTAGGTAGGGAAATGGGCAGACTAGATGGGCCTAGCGGTCCTTATCTGCCATCAAAGTCTATGTTTCTATGTTTCTATGTTTCACTTCACACATTTTAGTTTCTAACTTCATGTTATGAAGCCACCAACTAAGATGACTTTGAAGACTTCACACCATATGCCTACTACTAAAGCTATCTTTGGCCCTGAACAGGGACAGGCTGTGCAAGATGGATAACGTTACATAGAAACATTTATTAATTTCTTGATTGATTTCGTTTTTGTTGAACAGGAAAGGATGGCTAGATAATGCATCCTAGTTTTATTCTCATATATGTGGCATGTACTCTTTTGAAGGACTCTGACATTTTACACTACAGAGATTTATGCCTTTATACAAACATACAAAAAAGCCAGCAGAAAAAGGCACAGAGGTCTGTCAAGTTTGCCCAAGCGTACAGCTTGCAGTATACTCGCACTCTTTGATGTGAGTTTTAAAACACCTAAACTCCTGGACAGATCCTGGAGGAAACAGTCTGCAATCAAAAATCCCCCTCTTTGGTTCCCCTTAATGGTCATACCCCTCACCAAACCTACCTTTAAAAAGATCACTATCTTCTTCAGAATTAAGGGGGTTAATATTTCTGGTATTTTGTTCTGGTTACAACAGAAGTGCAAGGTTCAGGGTAGACCTGAACCTATTATTGATTCAGAACAAATTTGGAGAGGGAGCTGGTGGTTTAAAGTCCCACTCTGTCAGTCAGATTCTGACATTCAACACCTGCCAAACAGCTTCTACCTAGGTTGAGACCAAGCAATTATTTTCTACCCCAGTCAACCAAAAGCCTGCTACAAATGTGCTCCCTTTGTACATCTGAGCAGCACCTGTGACCAGTTTCCATGCAGAATTTAGATTTTGCTTTTGGGCATATCAGCATATACTGTTATAATATCCTCAGATACAATCTGTGTAATGAAAGGGGGCACACCTTTCATTCCTGCCCAGTGCAGTCCACAATGTGAGAGACCAGTTGTATCAGGATTATATTTTGGAACAGGCCCAAAAATGGCTCTACAAGACTTCTACACCAGAGGTGAGGTGTTCCCCTCCCACACAAGATTTAGCCCACAGTCAACCAAGCAGATCATTACTGTTACTTATACCTTTCCCTGTTCCCAAGAACCCTTAGGTTACTAATAATGCCACGCCTGTGTCCCCTGTACCTCATGATGATCCTGGCAAGACCTCAGCATCTGGGTCTGACAGACCAACTGTAACCCAGACAGAAACTAGGAACTCTGGTAATGTGGTCCTGATGTATCCAAAAGTGACCCTGGTGGGACTCAAAACTCATCTACAGTTATGGATATGCACTGCCAGCCCCCTGAGAAAGGGATGACACTGGTACAGCAAAAACATCATACAAAGAGTCAACAACTGAAACTCAAGATACTGAGACAGAATTCTGTACAACTGTCAAATATAAACTGCAATGCTAGGAAAATACCTTTGATATGCTAGGAAAAGACCTTTAAGAACAAGTGCTCTTTCACAAAGATTCCATGTCAGAAAAGCAATACCTTGGAGACAGTACAAGAAATACTGTAGTTAACATAACTCTGGAGACAAGTACAAAAAAATGGATATCATAGTGTATCACAACTAACACTGAGTCATAGTACAGAAGTCAAATAATATTCAGTAATACTAAGGTAGTTTGTTGAGTTTATCATTGATTACATCACTGGGTAAGCTTGGGAAACTTGATTGACCAGTTAGGTACAGGAATGGTTAGTATGTCCTGTTAGATGTGCCCACTGTGACATTTTGAACTTATTCAACACAGGCAGATTGCAGATCGAGCTTGGGAGATCATTTAGCCAGTTTGTTGCTCTGGCGGTGAAGGAGTGTTGCCCCTGGCTAGTGCTGTAGAAGGGTTTCAGGAGTCTGTAGTCAAATGTGCTTCTGGTGTAGTACAGATTATTGAGCTTGTTTAAGTCAATTTCTAAGTTGGGGGGTAAGACCTAGGCAGACCTTTTACTAATACGCAGGTCTGGTATGTGATTCTGCCAGTGAGGGGTAGCCAATTAGGGAGTACCGATCATAGCTATGGGTGCCTTTTTCCACACTCAGGATCAGTCTGAAGGCTTTGATACATAGTACTCTTATTCTCTCCACAACAGATTCATTAACTGCGTAGTAGATGACTGGGCATAGCCAGTTAGTGATAGGACTGAAGTAGATACGATTTGGTGTCTGGCTTCCTGGGTAAGGTTGCTCCCTTTTCTATACAGGGCACCCAGCCTTTTCTTTTTCATAAGGTTATCTACATGGGGAAAAACACAGGGTGTTGTCAAGGTGGAGCCCTAGGTATTTAAAGGTCTCAGCCTGTTCCAGCCCAGTTCCCAGAGTGTTGAAAATATCTAGGGTGTTAGTTTTTTTTCTTCATGTGTGAAATGCTGAACAGCGTAATCTTCATTTTTTATAACTGACTACTAGGCTGTTGTTGGAGAATCAGGTTTCCACAGACTCGAAGTTGCATTTGAGGATACTGGTGGAGCTATCTTTGCTATAGTGCCTAGTGTATACAGCAGCCTCATTTGCATATAGCATAATGTTGACAGTTTTGAAAAAAATAATCCTAATCTACCATGTTCTACATGTACTAAAAATAAGACAATATTCTGGCAAATGGCAAATAAACTTTCAGGCTATGAAAGCAGAATTCCTCAACTATCATCACTATTTAACAATTCATATGTTCCATTCTCCCACCTACCCAGATCATGGCTACAGGACAACTTCTTGTTGATCTGGACCATTACGAACAGGGTAAATACATTTCTTACCAAGACCTTGCAAAAAATTTAAAGCTTCAAGTAGGGTCCTTCCTAACTTATCTCTGCATTTGGAAAGTCATAGAAAGACATACATGCAATTTAGATATCCACTTTAACACTTTGGGGGAACTTCTTTATTTTTTCAACCTCAGAAGATAAATTAAGAGGAAGGATATATACATGTATATTAACTGGTAGTTCAATTGGTAACACCCTATATGGGTGAGTATTATTAAACAGTTCAATATGAGTGACTCAGTAATACCGCTTCCATGTAGAGCGAGTGGAGAAAAAGAGCACTGAATGGTTATAGTGAGTGTAGCATTGAGGAATACATACTACACTCACGAGAAAGGGGATAAAGAGATTAACTTGGCCAAGCTCTGCCAAGCTAGCCATGTGGTGTAGTGGCTTGAGGCATTGCCCCCGGAGCCTATGGTGCTGGGTTCAGATCCCGGTGCAGGAAGCTATTTTGCTTCCAGGGGAGTTGATATTTTCTCCGAAGTCTGCTTCCCCTGGAGTTAATCTTTATTTTGGGGGATGCAGGGGGCTTGCCTCTGCATAAAAAAAGTTGATTTTCTTTTTTTTTCTTCTTATGAAATAAGTGACTGTCGCTATTTTCGATGGTCGCTGTTGTGCAGTTTGCCCTTTTGACGTCGGGTGGGTGTTGTCTCGCTTTATGTGATCAGCGATCTTATAGACTCACTGTTATCACATAAAACCATTGAGCTGACCTACTTTCCATTCGAAAAGATTGGGAGAACAAGCTTGCCACAATGCTGAACGATGAACAATGGATGGATGTAATCTATTCTCATATCGCTGTATCACAAAACAGAAAGATAAAAGAAATTCACTTTAATTTGTTACATAGACTCTGCTATACCCCAGAAAGTTTAAATAAATTATATCATACCATCTCAGTCCATTGTCCTCACCGTAATGTTAGCAAAGGCTCAATATTCCTTAAATTTATCTTTTGTCTTATATTAAAGACCTATCTTTGCCCTACTTTCTAAGGTTACAGGTTTATATTTCACTTTTGAGCAAAGGATGATATTTCTTCATTTATTTGATTCTCTAAGCATGACTCAGCACGCCATCAATCTTGTCAAATAATTGTTAATAAATGCCAGGAAGCTAATACTGCAACGTTGAAAGGATCGCCAGCCACTGAATGATGATGTCTTCTCAAAGCACCTGGTTCCATCTGAGCATCTTTTTACCTTGGTCCATGCCTTTGTCATCACCCGTCTTGATTACTGTAATGCCCTCTACCTAGGGCTACTGAGAGTGGATATTTGCTGATTGCAGCTGGTGCAGAACACGACAGCCAGGTTGTTAACTGGAACCCCAGATCCAGTCATATAACACCTGTGCTACGAGAACTACTCTGGCTGCCCATACAGTGGTGAATCACCTTCAAGGTCACATTGCTGACCTACAAGACCCTACATGATCAGGGATCACAGTACCTGCAAAACCTCCTGATTCCCTACCATCCTTCCTGTTTACTCTGATCCTCCAATGAGGGATAGTTAGAGAGTCCCAGGGTACATCTGAAAACATTTGGTGGAAGATCTTTTGCCTTTATAGCCCCTACCTGTGGAATTCTCTGCCTCATTGGTTACGAGATAGCCTGACTGTTGAATGGTTTAAAAATTCCCTTAAGACGTATTTGTTTGAGCAAGTTTTTGAGGGAACTTAAGATTTTAAATGTCTGAAACTTGTGAGCCGAATTTAAAGTGAATAATTTTTAATGTTTTTTATATTCTTGTACATTGTTTGTAGGATGATGTAAGGGTGCCCTGAGCTATGGAAGGGCGTCTTGTATAAAGTTTTACTTACTTAACTTACTTAAATTGGGTTATTGATGCAGCTTAATTAGAATAAATATGTCATTGGATGTTCTGTAAAATTAATAAGCTTCAATTGTTGTGGGGTCCCTTCTTGAATGTTCTTAATTCATAATATCTTCGTTTTATTTCACTTTTTTCTTTTCTGTCCATACTTGGCTATATAATTTTTAATTAATTTCCCTTGTTGCTCTTTTAAAAGGGTAATGATAAAAACTATTCATGTCAGACAGTGAGGACCTCTGGGATTGAGACTCCTCATAAATATGTTGAAACAAGTACATGAACCACTCCAGAACGGAATGTTGTCAGTATGGAATGCTTCAGGCAGCTGGTTCATGAAGGGACTAAACAGTAAAAAGACCAGGATTGAGCCTTGAGGTACTCCAACTGAGACTACCCTTTCTGAGGAGGTTGTACCCTCCATTTTGACTTTCTTGGTCCTGCTGGAGAGATAGCTATAATACCAGTGAATGTTATCCAGTGATAGGTTTAGGTCAGTCAATTTTTGTAGCAGGAGCATGTGAATGACTAGATCAAATGCCTCTGATAGATCAATATAAATGGTTCTGACTATGTCACTACTCTCCAATGCATCATGGTGGTAATTTGTATATTAAACAAAGACATTGTTAGTGCTGTTTAGTTTCCTGAAACAAGGTATTTGGGTACATTGAATGGTGTGTTTGCGTAGGTATGTGGTGAGCTGGTCTCTGACAACCATCTTGAGTGCTTTAGATAGTAGGGAGAGGAAGAATACTGGTCTATTATTAACAATGTTGGTCCTGTCACCACTCTTGAAAATATGAGTGACAAGTACAGACTACCATTTTCCAAGAAAGCATGAATGACACTGAAGCAGTCTGAAAAGTTTGGTGAGTGTGCAAGATAGTTCCGGCAGGACCAAGAAGACCAGCTTCATGTCTATGGCATCACTTACCATTCTGTTTTTTTTTTATGTATCTCAAAGTTTCCCTTTCAAAGATGGCTCTAAAATAGAAATTCAGGTGACCAAGGTCAGTGCTGTCAGCTACTGTAGGTGCAAGTTGTCCTTCAGGTTGCTAGAGTGAGGTGGAGAGGAACGTAGGGGGATGAAGGAATTTAAGTTGGTAAATGGCTCATTAAATGTACTGGAGATATTAATGAGATCAAGGACCTTAGAACCAATATTTTCAAGATTGTTGGTGATTTCTTCTCTTCACTGAAGCAGGCAATTTACATTCTCCCAGAATGTCTTCCCATTGTTCCAGGTAAAGGTTTACTGGTTATTAAAATAATTGGAGTTATCAACCCTAACTTTCTTCATGCACCTGTTTCTAAATTCTCTGTATTTCTACTGGTGATCAGTGAGCCCAGATTTCCTAGCAATAGCGAGCATTGCCAGGAGATCTGGAGAGAGTCAGACATTAGTGCAACTTCTGACCATCCATTTCTTAATTGGTGCAAATTGGTTGCAGACTTTACTGAATTCTGTTATCAGTAAGTCCAGGGCCAAGTTGATTTCTGAGATCAGGTTAAGGTAGCTCCAGTCAGCTTGTCCTGCTGTCATCCTGAATTCAGCCACCCCTTCAGTTTTTAGTACATTGCAGTGGGTAACCCGAGGAGGAAGTTTGGGATGTTTTGCAGTCCACATGCATACAGTAGGACCGGGGTGGACACTTATGCTATCTGAGAGGACTGGGAAGTATCCTATCAGGGTGGGTTACCAGTAGGTAATCAAGGAGGGCCTGAGCTGAGTACCCAATCTGTAGTCAGTTCTCATGTGCTCATTTACTTTTAGGGTTAGGAACAGCCTCACTATTCTATCTCAGTGGTTGGTGCTGCTTTTAGAATTTCAGTTGACATTAATATCACATACAACTACCTTTTTCCAGTTTAGGTTGATTTGGGAACAGTATTTGCAGAAGGTATCCAGGCCCTTGTACTGATGCCTTGGATGGATGTAGGTTGCCAGGAGGACCAGATGACTAAGCCATTTCTGAAGGCCAGTTAGGTGGCTAGGCACTCACATTCAGGTAACTTATCTTTCAGTTCTATTTTTGTGATATTTAAATCTGCCTTGTAGTAAACAGTGCACCCCCCACTGCACCTGCCATTGTGGTCTTCTCTCAGCAGGTTATAACCTGAAAGTGCCACAACTGCATCTGGGATTTTAGAGGTGAGCCATGATTCAGTTATCACAATTATGACAGGGTGGGTTGTCTCCACCCAGGCTTCGAATAGCTCAAAATTAACCATGAGACTCCCAATACTGAGAGAGAAAATCTTCAGTTTTCCGGACTTTCGGAGGACAGGACTCAGACTAGTGATGGGTCCAAGGTTATTATTTACTTATTTGAGATAATCAGAAAGACCTCTGAGTCAGAGACTCATTTACAAAGGTTCCACATCATACATAGTACAGTACAGGGGAAACAGAAACAGACAGGTTGCTGTGTATTACATTACAGAGATTATAATGGTTCCAATGTTATACATAGTGTGGTACAGGGGTAACAGAAAGCATACAGGAAGCTATGAGGTTACCTAATTTCATATTGTGATATACACTAGATACAAAGGTGAAACTATAGACAAGGACATCATGGACTATCAGGGTTTATCACAGCCCAAGGTAGGGGAGAGGCTGTTTATCAAGGCAGAGTTTCTGTGGGAAAGGGTCTGGAGCCTGATTTGAGGTTGGTCTAGGGGCAATCACATAGGCTGGAGGCCTGGAGGTGATTCCTTAGAAAAGATTTAAAAAGGCCTAATCTTGTTTCACTGGATATTAGGGTGGGGAGTGCATTGGTCCAGGATGGGGCATTGTAACTGAAAGTTCTTTGGAATTTGGAGGTCTGGCAATGGAGTACCCTTAGTAACAGTTTGCTTGAGTTACATGTGACTCTGACAGGTGGTTCTGGGTGGATGATTTTGTTTAGGGTAGTTGGGGTGAGGCCTAGGCTTATATTTTTGATCATTAAGCAGGTGTGGCACTTGATTCTGTTGTCTAAGTTTAGCCAATTTGTGGTGCTGTAGAGGGAGCAGGTGTGCATAGAGCGATCACATCTGAGTATGAGTCGGCAGGCTTTGTTCAGTACAAGACGAAATCTATTTAGGGCAGAGGTGGGAGCAGCACTGTAGATTAGAATGCCATAGTCTAGCAGCGAGAGGACAGTGGAGTTAATGGTGAGACGTAGAGCCTCGAGGGTGAGGCAGTATTTGTGCTGGTAAAGTACACCAAGTCTAGAGTTTAGGGCAGTGGATAGACGTTGGATATGTTGATTAAAGCTGAGGGCCAGGTCAAGTGTGATTCCTAGGTACTTGAAGGTCTCCACTTGTTCAAGGGGGGTTAGGTTTACAGTAAGAATTTGGGGGCAGAGGTTCTTCAGTGGGTTCTGTGGGTTGGAGAAAATCATGACTTTTGTCTTATTGTAGTTGATAATTAGGTGCTGGGAGGTGAGCCAGTGTTCAGTTGCATGGAGTGAGTGTTGGAGTGTTTGGTGGAGTTTCAGGGGGTCTGGATCAGTTGCAAAAAGGACAATGTCGTCGGCATATAGGAGTAGGTTGGTGGGGCAGGCCAATGGGAGGGAGTTTAGGTATAGACAGAATAGCAGGGGGCCTAGGATGGAGCCCTGAGGGACACCAGAGCGGACAGGGAGGCTCGAGGATAGCACAGTGCCTACCCTAACCAGCTATGTTCTGTCAGAGTGATAGCTGGTGAACCAGTTTACTGCCTCATTGGAGAGGCAGCTGTGGATGAGTGTGTTTAGTAAGAGGGCATGGCTGATGGTATCAAATGCTTTAGAGAGGTCCATGAAGATAGCTCCAGTGAGGTGGCCGCTACCTAAGGCAGTGTGGATATGTAAGGTAAGTTCAAGGAGTGTGGTGGTGGTACTGTACCCCTTTTGGAAACTGTGTTGCTGGTTGCAGAGCATGTTATATTTGATAAGGTGGTCTGTGAGTTGATCGGAGACTATACGCTCTAATGCTTTGGATAGTGGGGGTAGGATGGAGATGGGCCAGTAATTATTAGGGGTGGTGGGGTCTCCACTCTTATGTACTAGGGTGATGTAGGCAGATTTCCAGAGGGTGGGATATTTCACCTGACAGAGGGAGAGGTTGAGGATATGGGTGAGCGGGGTAAGGACTTCCTGGACAGTGAGTCGGAGAAGCCTTATGTCTAGGGAGTTGCTACTAAATTGAGATTGGTTAAGGGCTTTAGCAAGGTAGGGTTTGGCGGTCTGCGGGGTAAGGGTGTGAAGGTGGAAAGGTGGAGTGTGGGGTGGCGGGGTGTTAGTCCAGGTGGGTGGAGGGTTGAAGAAATTAGGGGGGAGGACATGGCTGAGATCAGTGAACGTGGAGTTTAGGGCTGAGGCTATACTGAGGGAATCCGATGAGAAATGACTGTCTATTACCAGCTGGTCTGGAGGTAGGTTAGTACATTTGCTATGGAGTTCCTTAATATTATTCCAAAATGTGCATCTGGAGCCCCATGTGGTGGTTAGGGATGATTTGTAATATTCTGCTTTGGTTGTGTGAATGGCCCATGTGCATTTGTTACGGGCTTCCCTATACCGTTGCCTGTCCGCAGGGCATTGAGTTTCATTAGCTAGATGCCAAAGAGCATCATGGTGTTGCAGCATGCCCAAGAGGTGATCCGAGAACCAGGGGACATGATTGCCCTTGGAAATTTTCTTGGTAGAGGCGGCAAACTTATCACAGGCGTTATTGAAAGTGGAGATAAATAGTTCCAGCACAGTATCAGGGTCGAGGGCATTTGCTAGTGGGGTCCAGTCCCAGGCACCAAGGTAGGCTTTGAGTTGGTCAAGTTTACCAGGCCCAAGTTTGTGATGGGTGGTAATTTTAGGGGGGGGTTTGGGGGCAATGCAGGACCAGGTGAAGAGTACAGGGGAGTGGTCACTTAGAGCGCGGGAGAACTACGGTGTTGGTAATTCTGTGAGGACGGTTAGTGACAACTAGGTCTAGGAGGGAAGATGTCCCTGTACAGGAGTTTACCCGGGTGGGGGCAGTGGCTATCTGAGTGAGGTCAAGCGCATTGGCCTCGTCTATAAATGTGGCGGTTGACTTGACCAGCCAATTTATGTTAAAATCACCCATAATAATTTTTTTCTGATTAGGGGGCAAAGTGGCTAGATGGGACAGGATATCTTGGAAAGCTTGCTTCTGGTCCCGGGGAGGGATGTAGGCAATAGTGATGAGGAGAGGGAGGTAGACTTGCCTAGGGTAAGTTTTAGGGTGAGTGCCTGAGCCTTCGATGTTAGGTGTGGCAGGGGGAGTAATTAAGCTGGGAGTGAGTCTTTAAGATAGAGAGCGCAGCCACCCCCTCGCTTACCGATTCTGTCAGAACGATAGACGAGATAGCCAGGGAGGTAGACCGCTGTATCAGGGATGGAGGGGGAGAGCCATGTTTCACTCAGTGCTATGATGTCTGGGTGGTGTTGGAGGAGGGGGCCTGATAGGAGGAATAAGTATGGAAAAGGGAGGAGGCACGGTGGAGGATCTGTTGGAGACAGGCATGAGAACGAGGGGCTCCATAGAGTCATTTGCATGGGTAGATAACAAGGATGAGGGAGGTTAAAAAAGGAGAAGTTAATTTTGATAAGATTGGTGCTGCAGGAAGGTGCAGCCAACTGGGTGCTGGCATGGGCTTGTAGGTGCGCACTGCTTAGGTGGCAGTTAGGGATGGTGGAGCTGGGTATGGACTTTATGCCAGCTTGAGGGTCGAGTGTTGAGTTTTTGCTACTTGTTCTTAGTTTGGCAGAGGGAGGGTGGGATGCAGGGCGGATCAGTAGAGAGAGACAGAGGAGGGTGCACAGTAACATGGTGGAGGTGGAGAGAGAAAATTCAGTAGTATTTAAGGGCCAGAGCATGGTAGGGGAAGGGAACGCCTAGTGGTGGGCAGCTATAACCTGCAGATGGTAAAAGTGACTGATAGGCTAAAAAGTACCAGGGGGCGTGGCGTGGGTGGCTATAAATGAGCGAGTCCACTAGGGGTGGTGGCTGGGGCGGTGGGGAGCCAACGCCCTGCGTTGGCAGGGCCAAAACACACAGTTCATCCAAGCAAGGGCCGACCGAACATTGTTGTAGAGCGAGTGAGAACGGCGTCTACCTGATTTCAAGCAACCGCTGGTTCAAGCACTTAGGGCGGGGTAAGGCTACACTTCCAGACCATCACGACCTCCGGCGGTGACCTCCTGGGCGGCTGCACAGCTGTGGGAAGATGAGAAGTAAGGCACTTTATTTTATACACCAAGGACTGTCTGGGGGATGGGGGGGTCAGAGGTTAACTGCACTGCTCAGAAACGTAATCCTTAATGGCTCTATTATTCAGAAAGCAGAGTGTATCAATTGAAATTAGTGGGGACAACAGTTAGCAAATTGAACAAGATTACTATGGCGTTCAGACAGCAGTGAATTGTACAACATTAAGGCACACGGTTTAAGGAGACACATACTACAGTTTTGCAGTACAAATTAAGGCACCATCTCTAAGTAACTCACACACTAAAATATTGCAGTCTAAATTAAGGCACCATATCTAAGTAGCTCAACTCACTACAGTTTTAGCATAGCTCTGCCATTTAAAAAACTATCTCCACATATGTGGGGACTAAAAGTCAGCCTTAACTTTGTTTGAGCTTGGAAAAGGCGTCAAAACGCACACAGTTCGTCCAAGCAAGGGCCGACTGAGTGTTGTTGCAGAGCGAGTGAGAACGGCATCTACCTAATTTCAAGTGACTGCTGGTTCGATCGCTTAGCACAGGGGAGGGCTACACTTCCAGACCCTCACGACCTCTGGTGGTGACCTCCTGGGTGGCTGCACAGCTGATTTCAAGCGACTGCTGGTTCGAGCACTTAGCGCGGGGGAGGGCTACACTTCCAGACCCTCACGACCTCCGGCTACGACCTCCTGGGTGGCTGCACAGCTGATTTCAAGCGATCACTGGTTCAAGCACTTAGGGCGGGGAGGGCTACACTTCCAGACCCTCACGACCTCCTGGGTGGCTGCACAGCTGGTTAGGTTAGGTTGTATATTGCCAGTAAAACCACATAGGAATTAGAAGAAAAATACACAAGCGACTACAGCAAAGCGACTACGGCAAAACCTAAACTCTCCCCAATGCTAATCAAAAGAACATTGCTACATTTGCTTGAGATTATTTCTGTAGTATTTTATATTTTTTTATAGTTTTGATTACATCAGTGGTGACTCCATCACCAAAGGTTCTGTATAAAGATAAAGAAACATAAGTTCATAGGTTAGTACAAGTTTAGGAGGCCATGGCCTTTTAAAACACCTTGCCATCTTTGTTCTATTGGAGGAAGTATTGTTTAGCATTACCCATATGTTCATCTAGCTTTTTTGTTTTTAAACATATTCATGGTTTCACCTTCAACTATGTGTTTAGGTAATGCGTTCCATGGTGAGATAATTCTTTGGGTATACCAATTTTTCCTCTTTTGTGTCTTAGTAACTTCACCTTTTAACTTTTGATTATGGGTTCTAGTGTTTCTAGTAACATTTTGCCTTGTTAAACCTATTGTCTCCAACAATGATGCATTTTGGATGGCATTGTATGTGAGGCAGAGTTCACCTCTACATCTATTGTACTCCATCGAGTACATACCAAGTCGATATAACCTATCACTGTAATTTAAATACTGCATGTTTCTTACCCTTTTGGTGACTCTTCTCTGAACCTCTAACATTTTTTCCCTCCCATAGTAGTTGGAGCACAGAAAGTGGAACAACAGTCAAGATGTGACCGAACCAGCATTTTATACAAGGGTACAATCACCTCTGGCTTACAGCTTTTAATGTTTTTAAAAATACAGCCAATAATTCTCTGGCATTTCTTGACCGTTGTTTTTGTGTGGTTATCAAAGTTAAGCTTGTTATTAACAATTACATCTAGATCTCTTTGATTTGCGGTTTCTTGCAGGAATATATTATTCTGTTGGTATGATGTTCTGGGGTTGCTATGCGGTGCCCCAGGTGCATAGCTTTACAATTAGTGTCATTAAAGTTCATTTTATTTTACTCAGCCCTCTTCTCCAGTTTTATTAGATTTGTCTGAAATTCTTGTGTAGCTTGCAGATTGTTCACTATACTAATGATTTTGCAATCATCTGCACATCTGGACATCCAGACGTTGCTGGAATTCTGCATGGAGGAGATTAGAATATAAAAGAGAGTAGGTCAGGACTTCTGGTGATGTCACCAACCCATGCAGTGGCACTAGAGCAGAGCTTCACACCCCCATGACTTCAAACTTAAGTTTTTACCTCCCTAGGTATTAGTACTGCCTTCTCCCACTAACCTCTTATCATTGGGCAGCATGGCGGGACATCCAAAGGCTAAAACAGGAGCATTCAGCAGCCTAAAATAAAAAAAAATTGAGCTGCAGCCATGGGCACAAAGCAAAGCAGCCACGAAGCCCAGGCCGCCAGATGCTGGGAGACCCGAGTCTGAGAGCAGTTCAACAGATGAGGAGGAGGATATAACCATCACCTCCCACCAGCTGTGCTGAGAACTGCACCACCTCACCCAATCTCTGGAGGTGTTCTGAGGGGAGGTAGCGGAAAATAAGGAGAAAATAGCATGATAGGAACAGCAGATCCAACAGATCGAAGAGACAGTTACTACCCATTCAGATACCCTCGATCTCCACAATGGGGCCATATTGCAATTACATGACAGGTCTCAGCTCTTTCTTGATAAAATCAAAGACCTAGAGAACAGATCACGTTGGGTGAATCTTCGCATACATGGCCAGCCAGAGAATACAGAGTCAGGGAACATGGTAGAATTCATTGAGAGCCTCCTAAAAGAGCTACTAAATCTAGACAAAGACTTGCATCTCAACATTATAAGAGCACAGCGTGCACTGGTGAGTCCCCTAAGGACCCGAAGGCCAGGCCACACTCCATGGTCATAGCATTTCTGGATTTTTGTACCAAAGAAATGATCCTTAGAAAAGCTTGGTCATAGATGGAGATAGTGTTTGGGGATTCCAGGTTTTTCATCGAATTGGATTATGCCCCCACCAAGATGGTGAAAAGAAAACTGTGGTTTCCAGTGCTGCGGGAACTATGGGCAAAAGGTCTAGAGGCCCTGGTGGACTTCCTGGCCAAGCTCAGAGTCACCTCAGATGAGGGAGTCAAGATTTTTGACAGGCCAGCAGACGTGAAGAAGTACCTTACCTCTCTTTGTTTGGGGGCAGATGATCTGGTCAATCCAGGACAATTCAAAGTGATTGTACGCCGCCAATGGATCCCAAAGCATAGAAAATTCCCAAGGGCTTCGCCGAACACAAAAAATTGTCCATGGTCCAAACTAAAAGCTAATACAGCCATGAGAAAAAGGAACCACGAACAATCACAGCCCTTATCCTAGCAGGACAAATCTTCGGACCTTGCCACAGATGGTTGAAGCCACAGAATAGAAGCATGAGGGTCTGAATTTAGTGACTTAGTGTTTTCCCTCTCTTACCATTAGGACAATGGGACAATATGTGAGGGTTGGGGGGCCTGGGGACATTCTGCTGAGAGGCCAGCCCCTCGTATATGACGGCCCTGTCTGTTTGATCACCTCGAGGGAGGCCTCTGGGCCCTCCCCAGTGATAGCCTGCAAATGATTACATAAAAAAAAACAAAAAATGCTCACAGCAGTTCAGCATGTTGTATTGGTAGCATGCTCGACATACAAGCCACAATCAATAGTTGGGAGGAAGGAGGGATCGGAAATGTGGTTAAAATATATACTCAATCTCACGAGGCTAAGGGGTCTTATGTCTTTCATCCTTGGTTTATTGCTCGAGGTGATGAGGGGGATGGGGTGCCCCGGGAGGCATTGCATAACAGTGGAGTGAGCTTTGCAGCATTTATTGCTTTGAATGTCCAGTAACAGTGACATCACACTCTCTCCAACTGTATTTTGTCTTGATCATTCTTCTGATTACACTGGTCATGGGGGGGCTCTTGTTGCCCGCACCATGGTAGATGTGACCCCACGCAAGTGGCTTGTTATCCTCAAGTCAAAAGGCAAGCGACATGGTGCAGGATGTAATCCAGCACTTCTCCTCACCACATTACACTTTCAGAGTGAGGGGCTTGGCGTGCCACTATTGAAGTTAAGCAATGTTCTAATCTTTCTACCGGTCAATGGTTGGACTAGTTCAGTTCAATGTTACTTAATGTTTAGAAGTTGGATTGTGTGTTGTTTCTTAAAGTTTGCTTCCTGGCTGTGTTTCTCCTCCTGCCCATCTCCCTGGAGAACCTGGTTTGATCGGGGGAGGGGGGGCCCTGCTGATGTACCCATTTCCTTCCCTTTTATATCTTACTAATGGGTGACTTGGTGGTGACAACCTATAATGTTAGAGGACTAAACAGTCCGATTAAAAGGGCATGGATTCTCCAGGAGCTGAGCAGGATGGGCACCCAAATAGCACTACTTTAGGAGATCCACCTTACAGACAGTGAACATCAGAAACTATGCCGTAGGTGGGTGGGTCAAACCTTTGCTTCCTCATATCAGGATCACCCCCCATCACAGAGGTACAGCAATTATGGTTCACAAAGAGTGCCCCCTTCAGGTGTCCTCCTCCCTGACTGACCCCGAGGGATGTTTTGTGATACTTCATGCATGTTTGGAGATATACCTGGTACCATAGCTTGTGTAGACACTCCAAATGACAATAGGGAGGCAGCCTCCTTTTTCAAGGAATTTTTCAAAAATACCCTTCAGACCACAGAAAGTTGTATTTTTTGGGGGGGACTTTAATGTCATTCTATCTCCCAATCTGGATAGAAGGGGCGGATCCTCAAGGACTAAACTAGGAATGGCGGGGCAGACTCTGCAACACTGGTCTCAGACCCTGGGCCTGGCGGACACCTGGAGAAGAATGAATGGTACAGTGAGGGATTTTTCCCACTTCTCAGACAGGCATCAATGCTACATGATAATTTATCTACTTTTCCTCTCAGAAGAATGGTTACATGCAGTGTCAGAATACAAATTATGACCCGCACACTTTCAGATCATGCTCCAGTTAGGGCCCAGATGACACTCACCCCTTCAATAAGAAACTCACACTGGAGACTTAATGTGGGTCTCCTAAACTACCAAGAATTCAGAGACTTGATCACCATCTCAATCCAGTCCTATGACAGAGAGAGAACCCAGTGGGGGGGGGGGGACCTTGCATGCCATCAGATGGGATGCTTTGAAGGCAGTTCTTCGGGGGACCATTATTGGGTTTGCCCTTAGAGATAAAAAGCATAGAGAATAGAGACAGGTCGAGCATGAGAGGGAACTGAAGGATTTGAAATTTCAGCATAAAATCTCACTGAATAGTGAGATGCAGAAAGCACTGGTGGAGAAACGCTTAGCCTTGGAGAAACTTATTACTCCCAGGTGGAAGCTTCTTACAGAAGGATCCGCCAGAATTATTATGAAAATGAGAATAGGGCTGGGAAATTACTAGCTACCAACCTGCAACAGCAACAGGTCAGCAGACTGATCCCTCAACTCCGAGTTCAATTTGATGGTCATAAACTATTCCTAAACCTTGAGGCAATAACTAAACAGTTTGCAGATTTCTATGTGAATCTCTATACCCAGGAGATGATTCCAGACTATGAGGCTAAACTCTTGATCTTTTTTGAGGGCCTAGAGTTGGGGTCCCTGTCTCGGGGGGTGAGAGAACACCTAGAAGGAGCAGTTACCAGAGAGGAATTGTTGGCACATATTAGGAAGCTAAAGAACGGCAAGGCCCCGGGACTGGATGGTTTCCCATCAGAATTTTTTAAAGCATTCACAGATCTCCTGCTGCCTTTCATGCTACCAGTGTGCCAGAAAGTCATGGATGGGGGGGAGACCCCAGATTTGTGGAAACAAGTGCATATATTGATTATTCATAAGCTGGGCAAAGATCCTGTGGAGTGTGAGTCTTACAGGCCCATTTCTCTGTTAAATGTTGATTGAAAAATATTTACTGGACTGCTGGCCAGTAGATTATAGACCCAGATTGCCTCACTGGTACATGAAGAGCAGACGGGCTTTATTTCTGGGAGACAGCTCTCTGATAATATCAGGAGACTATTAAATATTATCTCCACCCAGATCACACTAGACCAATTCAAGATTGCCATATCCATGGATGCCAAAAAAGCTTTTGATAGAGTTAATTGGAACTTTCTAAAAGCACCCATGGAGAAAATGAATTTTGGCCCTAAATTTCTAACCACAATCTTTAGTTTATATTCTCACCCACAAGCCCCTGTAAGGGTGAATGGTATTAGTTCCCTTTATTTACCTTTAACGAGAGGCATGAGACAGGGTTGCCCACTTTCCCCCTTGCTATTTGCATTATGCCTTAAACCCCTGGCCACTAAAGTCAGACAGAATTTGCAGATCTCCAGGATTGTGGGAGGGGGGGCGGGAACAGAAAATCTCATTATATGCAGATGATTCCACATTCTTTCTTTCTTTCCTCCCCTGAGGTATCCACCCCCGTGCTCTGTAAAACACTACACACTTTTGGGGAGATCTCGGGGTACAGGATTAATTTTTCGAAGTCTGAAGCTCTGATTTTGAGTGGGAAGGTTCCACAAGAGTTTAAGGACAACTTCCCTTTAAATTGTCCCTGAGGGGCCAATTCAGATATTTGGGTATTCAAATCTGTGTAGACCTAAGTAAGCTATTCTCCCTCAGTTACGGAGAGCTCTGGGAAGAGGTGGAGAGAGACCTAGTGAGATGGCGGCTACTGCCCCTCACACTTGTAGGCCACATTTCAATACTTACTGTAAGATGAACATTCTACCCAGGTTTTTATTTTTATTTCAGTGCCTAACCCTAAGACTGCCTGTCTGTTTCTGGAATAAGCTACAAAAGGAGACCCAGAAATTTATCTGGCAAAATAAGAGGCCCAGAGTGGCCAGGCATTTTCTGTTCCTTCCCACAGAAAGGGGGCCTGGCTCTACCCAATTTCTACCTATACTATCTGGCTGCACAGATGGGTCCAGTTCTCTCCTGGGCCAAATAAAGGGTTGAGTCTCGCTGGTATGATTTGGAAAATCAGCTCCCAGAAGATAGACCTTTATACACTCTAGCACTGGCCCCTCCCTCTCAGGAATACTTAAACCAGGTCAGAAATAGATGGGTCAAACAGGGGCTTTACATACTCCATGGGGTCATAAAGCTGCTAGACACACCAGAGGGTGAGGGCCCCCTGTCCCTCATCCAACATGAAGTGAGTTTCTTCTGCCCTATGATGGACAATGGGTTTGCAAGATGGGAGGTGGGGAGGCTAACTCGGTTTACTCAGCTTATCGAAGGGGGGGGATGTATTACATTTCAACAGGCAAAAGAAAAATTTGGTGGGCCAACACGGAATTCTTCAGATACATGCAGGTGCGGCACTTCATACTTTCCTCAGACCACCTTGAAAGACTCACCAGATCACTTACAAGCTGGGAAAACTTTCTGTTTGGAGTGGTCACAATCAAGACCCCAGTTAAACCTGTGACAACTCTTTACAAACTATTGCAGGAGGCGAGCGGGGACTCTTTGGACCAGCACAGACAGGCCTGGGAAAGGGAAGTGGGCATAACTAGTAATGAAGCTACATGGAACCAGAGACTAAAAAATGGCTGGAAGGTAACCTCATCTCCTGTGTGGCATGAGATCTACTGGAAAATTCGGACCCAATTTTTTAGGGTACCCACAGTCACACGCCACTACTCAGGTGGGGAAACCACCTGATGGTGAGGTTGTGGAGGAGAGGAGGATCACTGGCACATCTTTTGGGGCTGCCCCAGTTTGGATGGGTACTGGAAACAACTCCAAGAGGCCATACAGGCAGCGATGGGTGTGGCTATCCCAAACACCTTCACAGACTGGATCCTGGGATTCCCAACAGCGACCCACCTTCAGGGGGAGACATGCAAAGTGTTGCTGGTACTTCTAGCAGTGGGTTTAAAATGCATCACAACCAAGTGGCTCAGTGGGGAGCCTCCTACTTTAAAGGAGTGGATATGCAGAGTACAGGAGATGCTGCTAATGGAGTCCATCACTGCTCAATTAAAATTGCAGCAGGATCATCATGTGCTCCATTGGCAACAATGGGAGACCTGGAAACTTCAGCTCACTTCCAGATCCCAGTCAGGCCCAGGTGACTCCTGATTGTATATTCAGCTCAGATTGGACTGGGCCAGAGATGGTCAGGGGGACCTTTGGAGAGGGGATGGGGAAGCTCTCCGACCAAAAAGGCATAACAATGGTGAAGCGGGATAACAGGTGCCCTTGTGATTAATACTAGATGTGTCCCAATTATGGAAACTTGGGAGTCTATGGAGGGTGTTTTGCACAGTCAGACAACTCGTTTATGGCCCAGTTTTTTGCCACAGTTATTTCAGTAGAATTTTGATATCAGCTTGCATGTCCAAAATGAAGTGCAGGCCTGGGTCTCCTTTTTTGACGAGCCAGGCCAGGCCTGTACATCTGCAAATTATAGAAGCCACTAGGAATTTTGTATTAGACATGGAATAGATATGCTCCATTGGAGGTCAATTCTTTAACATACTGCTGTATATTCATGTTGTCTTGATGTATACTTATGTGGCTGATAATTCAACTTTTCTTGAATAAGCTGAGTTAAAAAAAAAAAAGAATAGGCCAAAGGACGGAGCTTTGAGGGACCACACTCGTAACCTGACCCCATGGAGACAAGTATCCCCTGATTGCCACTCTCTGTCTTCTGTTGTCTAACCATGAATTAACCCAATTAAATATATTTATATGAAATCTGAGTTTGATTAATTGTTCAGTCAAGATTTTATGAGACACAGTGTTTACTGCTTTTGAGAAATCCAGGAAGACTATGTCCACAAGGAAACCTTTATCAAGAGCTGCACTAACAGGTTCAGAAAAGTGAAGATTAGTTAAGCAGGATCTTCCAGGGAAGAAACCATGCTGTGTTATATCTAGATGTTCATTTTTTGTTATTTGCAAGGTTATGAGTTGCTGTATCAATCTTTCAAGCAATTTTCCTATAACTAGAGTTAAGCTAATAGGTCAAAAATTCCTAACCTCCTTCCTATTACCAGATTTATGAATGGATGTTACTATTCCATCTTTCCATTCAGAGAGAGTTTTTCTTTCAATCATGGATGCATTAAATAGCAATGTTAGAGGTCCTGACATTTGATTAGACACTTCTTTTAGGAATCTGTGGTGAATTCTGTCTGAAGCAGGTGATCTGTTTTGTTTGAGGGTTTGGAGTACATTCATTCCTTCATTAGTAGTGAAAGGTGAAAAGTGTTCTGAGCTAGGGAAACATATAGGAAGTTTAAATTAATTACTTAGACTAAACATTGACTAAGACTGCGCCTTTAGAGATGTAAGAGCTATAGAGATGCAAGACAATTCACAGGAATGGGACAATGTTCCATTCATCATTCAGATCACTAGGAGACACAGTCCCTAGTTTATAGATGAGCCTGCTTTCAATCTGGAGCAAACTGTTGATTTGATCCCCCATGGGGGTGCATATATACATAGTCAATACCTGTGAAGTGACAGGTCCATAGATCCAAACCATGCTCTTTGTACCAATGGGTACATTCTGGGGTCTCACTGCACTTGTCTAAGATTGAAGGATTGTGGTCTTGCATATGTTGTTCCAGGGGCTGTGTGTGCAGCCAATATAGTACTATGGGCAGACAGATCAGAGTGTGTTTATCACAAATGAAGTATGACATGATAAGTTGTCTAATCTGGTGGCAACAGAATTCAATGAACTTATGAAATTATTACTCTGGGAGCTGTAACACACATTACAGATTCTGCACCTGTGGAATACAGTGAGTGGGTACGGGTGATGGTGTTTTCACATGCAGAGTTAGACAAATGGCTGTGAACCACCTGATCCTTGCTGCTAAGACCCCTTCCATATATTACTCTGGGGGCCTTACCCAATACTGGAACTAGGTTTTGTCTACCAATAGGACTTGCCAGTAGACTTTCAATGTTCCCACTGTCCTGGGTGCCACTGAGTGATAAAGTTAACCCTAGAATCCTGTATAGTGGAGGCCATATGGAGAACTAGGAATTTCTTTATTTCCTTGCCTCTGCCATTCTTTTTTGCTTTATATAGGAGGATAGGATCATAACACCTTTCCACAAACCTATGATGTAAGTGTTCTGCGTGTTGTTAAAAAATATATTTGTGAACAATTACAGTGGAGGCACAAAATTGGCCATCTGGAATACCTTTGATAAGATACTGGGGATACAAGCTACCAGACCTGAGTAATGGGTTATAAAATGACAGTTTCAAGTAGCCCATAGTAGTAATGGGCCCATCCACATGACCAGTGATAGACACAGAATAGAGATGCTCTAGGAATCAGTCTTTATTATTTAGGAATAACCTGTAGGCATCAAGTGCTTATTTTCAAAGGTGACCCATTCAGTCAAACTTGTACAGACAAACACAACATACATACACTATAAAAACACATTGTCAAAATCATACAGTAAAAATTGGCACAGTTAATATTAATCAGTACTTATTTAAAGCAGCTTTGAATTGTAAGATAACTTGGGTACATTATTAAATAATTTTTAAATTGGCTCAAATGTTGACTGTTTGTCACTTCTAAGGGATAAGAATCCCATGCTTTTAGTGACCATATTTCTAAAACATTGTTGTCCCACATTACTTCTGTATTTATGCATATCCTATTGCAAATTCATCATTAATCTGGTATAATAAGAATGTGAGAATTTTGATATCATGGTATTCAATCCCCTGGCACTCTGGCCTTTTAAAAATTTCTGCTCCATATTCTGTCAGAATACTGAATGTGCAAAGCTAAAGGCAACCATCAAACCTGGGCATAGTGTTCACAATGATGAACCTCTCTCTTTGACTTCAGCAAAAATCTATATGCTCTGTTTTATGGTAGTCTTTTTCATTTATTTACTGTTTTTTTTTCTCCCCTACCCACTGGCTCCAATCGACAACTTGGCCCTGCCCCATCATCCACCATCCCTGGAACTAATTCTTCTTTGCTGGTTCCCCGTGGATAATTCACCATGGGAAGGGCCGCTTGTGGGGGAGGGGAGGAATCCATGTTCCCTCCAGACAGAGTTTAATTTCAGTCATGAGGAGAGAAGATCCCAGTCAGTGTTGTGGGACCTGCAATGGGTGGCAGACAGCATCCTGCATCAGTTGGGTTGTTCTTCACATTTTCTGGTCCTGCCCTTGGTATTAGTAAGGTCTTGCTGACACACATGTGCCATGTTGCTGATGTCATGCTGCCGATGTCACCCTCCCATGATGGCTCCTGCTGCACCATTGCCTCTGGTCACACAAGTGGTGGTATTGCAGCAAAAATGATACTCCCCCCCGAGGAGGTGAGCATCCAATGTGATGCTCAGAGATCCTCCCACGGCTGGCCTTCCAATGACCTAGGCTCATTCCTGTACTTGGTCACAGGCATCCCAAATGGTAGCACTATTGCTTCATCGACAGGGAGTTTTACATGCTACTCTGAATCTGGATAGCACACTATCTGCTGATGAGGCATGGTCTATTAGTCCATAACCAATAAATGAAAATATTAAACTTTGGGCAACCAATCTATGTATATTTTTCTTTTTTTTTTTCACTTACTGGTTTCTGGCACACACAAACTGTTTAAAGGGACACAAAAAATCATTAAGACTGGAACTCTAGTAAATTTACATTACAAAAAACATTTTATTTAGCTACCAGTGAAGACTGAACTCGGCTGACATGTTTCAGACCATTCTGGTCCTTTTTCAATGGTCCGAAACATGTCAGGCAAGTTCAGTCTTCACCGGAAGCTAAAGAAGTTTTTTGTAACGTAAATTTACTGAAGTTCCAGTCTGAACATTTTTTTGTGTCCCTCTCAAGGGTTTGTGTGTCCCAGAAACCAGTAAGTAAAAAGCATTCACTGTGTTTCTAGAGCACCAAGCTCCTTGTGCACACTCCTTTTGTTTTATTCAATCTATGTATATCCAGATGTTTCTGTACAACAAGCCCAGAATGCTTGGCACAGGACAGTGTGTGATCCAGATAAACTCCAAAATATTTAAAAACTCCACCTGCTCCAACAATTCCCCATATATACAGTAGTTATATAAAATGGCAAGAAACAACTATAGAAGTCTGATTGGCTGAGAGATGTCACATAACCAAGCTTTAAGTATCTATAAATGCATGGCCATATGCTGACTCTAATTTTTCTTTCCCAAAAAGCTACTTAGAGGCATTTTATAAGTGTAATAACACCTCCCCCCCCACATGCATCATAGAATTTTAATACACTTCCCAGGCACATAAGGACACCCAGGCTATGGCCTCATGCCTTTCAACACCCCTGTGGCATGCATTAAAATCCTATAATGCACAACCTGTCATGGTTTATTACTTACTCAATCTGCAACTGATAACATTCTCCAATCTTCTTTAAACTGCCAGTCATCACAGATTTTTTTTTGTTTTAACATGCATTAGCATAACCGGGGAGCTCAATTTCACTGATATTCAGTTTCAATAATTTAATATCTTATCCATTATTACCCATTCTTGTTTTAAGGTTTATTTCATTTAAGTATCTAAGAACTTTCTTCTTTCTTGGATTTCATAGTAATATTTCTAACCCCATTATCAATTTTTGATCTGTTAACTTTTATTCCAAATATCTGGGCTGCCTTTGTATTAAAAAGGTGTTAATTAGGGGTGTAGCCAGGCATTTCAGACTTATACACTAACCTGCCACACTGCTACCCCATCCCCCACTTTTGTTCATGCCCCCACAACTCAAGTCCAATGTTCCTGGATCCAGTCAGATGATTCCCACACTAGACCTGCTGTCTGTCTATGCTGCTAGTGTGGTGCTCGCTGCCTGCTGGTAAGCACGACTGACTGCACCATGAGTCCAAGACCATGGCAGAAATTTCTTCTCTCTCTCTCTCCCTCAGGCAGGCAGATTCACTCCACTTGCCACACCACATGAAGTCTTCATTCTTTAGATGGCTCTGAGTCTGTTCTTCCAACTGCTGCTCCTCTGTTATTTTACTGCTTCTCTCACTCCCAGTACAATGAAACTATTAGTATGGCTTTTAACTTTGCTGCGACATTTAAACTCGCTGCCCACGAATTGCCATATCCCCTACCAGATGCCACAGCCAATCACTATGTAGGCGGACCATGTAGACCTAATTGAGAGCTTCAGCTTCAGAGTCCGCTGTCCTCTCTGCCACCTCCCCAAAACAAAGCAGAAAGAGCAAAGAACAAGCATTTGTCAATACCGAATGTTGCTTGCTTGTATGTGCTGTTTAGGTATTTGGAAGTGATAGTTCCATGCCTTCCTCCCAAGACCTGCACTGTGTCTTTCCATTCAGTATGCACAGAAGAGTGAGAGGGGCAAGGGCCACAGCAGTACAGCAGTTGCCAAGGGGGTGAAGAGGTGGACAATAGTCCATTCAAAGGCAAAAGAGTCCTGCAGGATCTCAGTAAATTGAAGGTGGACAAAGCGATGGAACCAGATGGCATACACCCAAGGATATTAAGAGAACTGCGAAGGGGGATAGCAGTACCTCTGGCAGTCATGTTCACTGAGTCATTCAAAACAAGTGAATTGGAGGAGGGCACATGTGGTTCCTCTATACAAGTCTGGCAGAAGGGAGGAGGTGCGGAACAATAGGCTGTTCAGCCTCACCTGAGTAGTGGGGAAGATCATGGAGACATTGCTTAAAGAAAGGATAGTGGGGCATCTAGAAGCCATCAGAGCCCAGGACTATAGACAACATGGATTCATAGTGGGGATATCATGTCAGACAAATCTGGTTGATTTCTTTGACTGGGTGACAAAGGAAGTGAATCAGGGTGGGGCAGTGGACAACACTTACCTTGATTTCAGCAAAGCCTTTGACACCATCCCACATAGGAGGCTGATAAACTAGCAGGGTAGGCTGGGCATGGGGGAAAGGGTGGTAAACTGGATTAGAAACTGGCTAACAGACAGGAGGCAGAGAGTGGTGGTAAATGGGATGCAGTCTAGGGAGAGGGGGTGACCAGTGGGGTGCTGCAGGGATTGGTCCTGGGGCCAGTCCTGTTCAATGTCTTCATTAGTAACATTGCAGAATAGCTGAAGGGAATTTTTTCACCAAATTTTCAACATAGCCATTTTAAGACCTCTGCTCGTGAACAGTGTCACTGTGATTTTCTTAATCTGTCCCAAACATTGATTGCGCACACCGACTGCGCTATTGTGCGCTACATGCATGGAAACACATTTTGGGTGACATGTGCAAAATGACAGCTGTACAGCTCATAAGGAGGTGTGGTAAAATGACAATGTTGAAAATCTGAGCAAATATTAAAAATTTGGCGAAATTACGAGCGCATGTAACTGCGCAGCTTACCAGAAACAGTCATTTTAGGACTTTTTCACCAAATTTTCAACATAGCCATTTTAAGACCTCTGCTCATGAACAGTGTCACTGTGATTTTCTTAATCTGTCGTGAACATTGATTTTGCACACCGACAGCGCCATTGTGCTCTGCATGTGTGGAAACACATTTTGGGTGAGATGTGAGAAATGACAGCTGCACTGCTCATAAGGAGGTGTGGTAAAATGGTAATGTTGAAAACCTGGAGTGAACATATTGAAAATTCGTGAACTTGCGAGCATGCGTAGGAACAGCACAATGCATACTCGTAAAATAGCCATTTATGGGAATTTTTTCACCAAATTTTCAACATAGGGTTTTTGGGGGTCTGCCTCATGAACTATGACACTGTCATTTTGTTACTCTGTCCTGAAAGATGATTCCATGCAGTGACTGCAAATCACCTTCGGGGGCCAGTTACCCATGACAGTGACAGAATTCATGAGGTGGGGTCCCAAAAACCCCATGTTGAACATTTGGTGAAAAAATTCCCCAAAATGCTCGAGATATGCACTAAAGTTGAAAAAAACCTATTTATTCTATTATACAGCTTACCGGCATTTCCTCATTTCATGGTCAGCTTTGAAGAGTGCAGACGTGCTTCCGGTCTACCGAAAATCATTGCGCCGAGCTCCAGAGGTAAGTATGGGGTGAGGTGGGATTGCCAGGAGGCAGGGTGCACAGTGGGTGGGCGCGGGTGAGAGATGGGGGTCAAGACAGCACCAAGGGAAGGTGTTTTTCTTTCAGGATTTTTTTTTTATTACTTGGACTACGCGGGACGTTTGCCACGCTGGTGTGGGCTCCCAGTGTGGCAGCTAGAAGGCTGTTGGGTGGGCCGTGGAGCCGATGGGGGATTGGGCACCCCCATTGGCCTTAGAAACTGTTGCCATGCTGGGGTGGGCTCCCAGCGTGGCACCCGATAGTCTCAGGGGGAACAGTAGAGCCGACGGGGGATTGGGCACCCCCATCGGCCATACAGACTGCTGCCAAGCTGGGGTCAGCTCTCAGCGTGGCACCTGGAACTCTGTTGGGGGGGAGAGTAGTACAGCTGACAGAGGATTGGGCACCACCATTGGCTATACAGTGTGTGCATGGGGGGAAGCATGAGCGCGCAGTATGCGTGTGTGTGTGGGGGGGAAGCGCGCATGAGCACACGATCTTATCGCTGCTCAGTGAAGCGTAGCTCTCCCTTTCAACTGTACAGCCACTGCATTTTCAACTGCTGTCATAGACAGCTGAAGCGTTGATTGGAAAACTGCGACCACACCAGCAAACACACTGACTGAATTGGAAGAGGGCTGCCACACCTCAGAAAACTCGGATGATGGCACTATGTTTCTTGCACATGCGTGCAAGCAACATAAAAAGCCTGTGAAGCCAAACGAAGGAATTTAAATGCGATGGACTAAAGAGGGTAGAGAAATGCTGGCTAGCTTGTTTGCTACCCCCTGCTACTAAACTTGGTACACCATTGCTTACTTCGAGTATCAGTAGCTACGCCCTTGGTGTTAATCTCATTTGTCACCTCAAGTGGATCTAACAATAAGCCATTATTCTTTTGCAAAACTTGGGGCACCATTTTCTTAATGTTCCTCAAGACCTGACTTGTGCTATTCCTAAATGTCTTAGGATTTTCTGCCTCCTCCCTCTGTTTTCTATGAAAATAATCAGGTTTTGAGATCCTGATAAGCAACTTATACTTATTTTTCAATTGTTTATAATCTATTACAATTACTGGTAACCCCCTTTAATACACAGGCTAAAGCCATGTCTCTAACACTGCAACAACTGGGTTACACAGTTATTATGGTGTTTTCAGAGCACTTTCTGTGCAGCCCTGTCCTTGAGCAGGAATGCTTGTCTAGAAACTACTAGAGAAGTGCACTCACCATTAACACCTCGTAGTGTCTCTGACTCTTCACACAGGCAGTCGCTGACATCTTAGTAAGGGTCAGTTGTGGAAAAGTCTATACAAAAAAAGTTACAATGGAAAACCGATTCAAACAACCTACAGCAATAGAGAGACAAGAATTTATAAAGAAGCAGCAAAACCAAATATGACCAGAAAGACAGGTAATGATTTAAAGTTACTTACCACCTTCCTGTCACAGAAAAATTAAACCAGACCTCTCACAGAAATTCCCACAACAGATCTAGGTTTAAAAATAGCAGTCTTCACGTACTGTGTCCCCCAAAATATGACGGTTCTGAATAAGAAACGGGCACAAACAGCAGAATACTCACAAGTATTGGATAGACCCTTACAGTCACTGAAATACTCAGATTAAATTTTCCAGAGTTCAGAGACAGACTTCACTGAAACAAAACAGATGCTAAGAGCAATGCAGAAATGCCTAATAAACTAGGGAAAGGAAATAGACCTTTAAAGAGTTACTAACGCTTCAAAGAAAACTTTAAAAAACATAATAATTAGCTACAATTCTGCCTGCATTCCATTTATATTTTGTATATTTCTTCTCCCTATTTTTTATTAATAAGAACATTTGCATGAATAAATGATCTTCATCCCTAAGAGTTCCTTTAGAGTCCATCTGCCTCTATAGCTGACTCCCTACTTCATGTCATAATCCTATGACATCACTGTCTGTTGCTATGTGAGTAACTGTGATGTCACAAGCAGTGCTCTATGACTTCAGGTAGGGAGAAAGCAGCAGGAATAGATTAACTCTTCAGGAGCAGGGATCCTGTTTTCATACAAACGACCTCAGTAATAAATATTGGGGAGAAGGAATACAGCACTAATGGGAAATACAAGCTGGACTGTGTCTAAGTATTAGGTTTTGTTAAAGTTCTCCTGAACATGTCACCACTCTTTAAAAGCCCATCCTCTCAGTAAAGAAGATATAAATCTGCTGTATACATCAGAAACCATGGGCTAGATTCACAAAAATTTGCCCCGTTGCAAACCCAGTTTTTACCATGCAGACTGAATTTTGCCTCATAGTGGTACAGTATTCACAAAAACCCAGCTTGCACCCACAAACTGGGTTTGCGATGGGGCAAAGGTTTGAGGGGTCTGTAGTGCAAATGAGGAAAAGGGGACCTGCATATTCACACAGTACCATTCACAAAGCTTGTTCTCCATGCAAGGGCATTTTGGGGAGATCCCTTGTGTGGAGAAAATACCACCAACCAAGACCTGGCGGTATCCTATGCAACTCTAGTGGTTGGCGGAGGTACTGCAATGCCTCCCTTCCATACTCCTATTGCTATCCTAATCTTAAAAAAATCATTCCCTGGTAGTCAATTGGTCCCTCCTTCCTCCCTATTCATTGATCGCTGTCCTGATATTAAAACAAGCATTTGTCAATGCTGAATATTGTCGCGCTGGCATTGGCTTTGATAGTGCAGTGCTGGAAAACATTTCGGGCAGGATGTGAAAAATGACAGCTGTACAGTACATAAGGGGGTGTAAAAAAATGCCAGTGTTGAAAATGTGGCATGTAAATATTGCAAATGTGCGAAGTTACAAGGGTGCATGGGAAATGTGCAACACACGCTTGTAACACAGTCATTTTATGGATGCTCTGCACCAAATTTCAACATAGGCATTTTAGCACCTCTGCTCATGTACAGTGTCACTGTTATTTCCTCAAACTGTCCCAAAAAGTGATTTCACACAGAGACCGCTCTATTCTGCGCCGGATGTGTGAAAACACATTTTGGGCAAGATATGTGAAATGACAGCTGTACTGTTCATCAAGAGGTGTGGAAAATGTCAATGGTGAAAATCCAGAGTGAAAATAATACAAACGTATGACGTTACGAGCATGGATGCAATCTGCCAACGCCCGCTCATAACACAGTCATTTAATGGAGTATTGTCACCAAATTTTCAACATAGGCATTTTAGGACCTCTGCTCATGAACAGTGTCACTGTCATTTTCATAATCTGGCCCAAACACTGATTTCCCACAGTGACCACGCTATTGTGCGGTGGAAGTGCGGAAACACATTTCGGCCAGGATGTGAAACATGACAGCTGTACTGTTCACAAGGAGGTGTACAAAAATGACAATGTTGAAAATCTGGCATGAAAATATTGTGAATTCATGAAGTTACAAGCCTGCATAGCAGCTGCCCAACGTACGCTTGTAAAACAGCCATTTTTTGGATTTTTTCCACCAAATTTGCAACATAGGCTTTTTGAAAGCCCACCTCATGAACAGTGGCACTGTCATCTTGTTAATCAGTCCCAAAAGGTGATTCTGTGCAGTGACTGCGAAATCACCTTTCAGGACTGATTAATGATATGACAGTGATAGAATTCACGAGGAGGGGTCCCAAAACCCCCATGTTGAACATTTGGTGTAAAAATTCCCAAAAATGCCTGAGATATGCATTAAAGTTGAAAACCCCCTATTTATTCCATTATACAGCATATCGGCATTTCCACAGATCGTGGTCAGCTTTGAAGAATGCAGACATGTTCCCAGTCAACCGAAGATTGTTGTGCCGGAATCTGGAGGTAAGTATGGGGTGAGGGTGTGTGTGTGGGGAGGCAGGGTGTACAGTGGGTGGGTGAAGATTGTGGGAGGGGGGCAGGGAGACCGCTGAGGGACCGTTTCCTTCTTTACAGGTAAAAAAAACTAAAAGACATCTGGGGACCATTTTCGTTTTTAATAGGTGGTTTGGCATGCTGGGGTGGGCTCCCACCATGCCACCTGAGTTGTGTGTGTGTGGGTGGGTGCTTTAGCTGACGGGGGAGTGGGCACCCCCTCGGAAAGCAAAAAACAGGGGGGGACACATTATGCTGATGGGGAGTGGGCTCCCCTATTGGCAAAATTCAAGGGGAGGGAGGGATACATGCTGATGGGGATTGGGCCCCCTTCGTCAAACAGAAACTGTTTGGGGGTGGCACCTGATGCTGAGGGAGATTGGGCACTCCCTCTGCAATCAAAAAAGGGGGGGGTTACATGATGCTGATGGCATTAGGCACCCTCATCGGCACACAATAAATTGTGGTGTTGCCAGGGAACAGTGGCAGTCACTGCCGCCATGTTGCCTGCATGTAGGGGGAGGCGTGTTGTGGTCATGCTGCATGAAAGCTTTGCTTTCATTGCAGTGGACCTTTTCTCTCATGTCTTCACCTCATTAGGTAGGCAGGGCGTCAGCCCCTGCTGCTGGCTGATTGGAGAATGCGGGACACACCTACTGATGCGTGCCCTGCATTCACCCAACAGTGACCATGCCTCCAAATCTGCACTACCGCAAGATGTTGGCTGCGCAAGTGAGCCAACATAAAAATCATTCCCTGGTAGTCCAGTGGTCCCTCCCCCATTCGCTGATCACCATCCAATAATGAGACATAATTGTCCCTGGTAGTCTAGTGGTCCCTCCCCCTCCCCCGATGTCCAATCACCGTCCTGTATTAAAAAATAATTGTCCCTGGTGGTCTAGTGGTCCCTTCCCCTCCCTCAATATCTGATCACCATCCCGTATTAAAATATCATTGTCCCTGTTAGTCTAGTGGTCCCTCCCACAATGTCCACTTGCTATCCTGTATTAAAAAATAATTGTCCCTGGTAGTGTACTGGTCCCTCCCCCTCCCCTGATATCCAATTGCCATCCTGTATTCAAATATAATTTTCCTAGGTAGTCTAATGGTCCATCCCCCTCCCCCAATATCCAATCACTGTCCCATATTAAAATATAGTTGTCCCTGGTAGTCTAGTGGTCCATCCCCGATGTCCGATGGCCATCCTGTATTAAAAAATAGTTGTCCCTGGTAGTCTAGTGGTCCCTCCCTCCTCCCCAATGTCAGATCACCATCCCATATTAAAAAATTATTGTCCCTGGTAGTCTAGTGGTCCCTCCCAGATGTCTGATTGCCATCCTATATTAAAATATAACTGTCTCTGGTAGTTTAGTGGTCCCTCCTTGATGTACGATCATTGTCTCATATTTTTTTTTGAAGTTTAACTTTTTGCTGGTAATTTTCAGGTACACAAAAAAAACTAACACAAATACCAGCATCAACAGTAGACAGGCTACCATACACACAGCTTATAACAGTAAAAATGTAAAGATAAAATAGGGTGACATTTCAAAACAGTGCTTGGTGGTGTGAATTAACTTACAGCATTTATTTATGACCAAGCCCAGACAAAGTGCTAAGGAAGGGGAAGTAACACATGACAAAAAGGTGAAATTTGGTCCCTTTTCTGATCGTGTGCCAGTACCATTACAAGAATACATTATACGTTATATACTGCCTGTATGTACATCTGGCCTTAAAAGGACTTTACTATTTCCACCTACTGTGGGAAAGTGAGTTGTCTTACTAGCTAGGATGGCACAGCACTAGCAAAACAGTTCTACCTCCTATTCAAAAACAAACTATGTACAACGGTATAGGTGCACTGATATACCCTGTTCAGCTGGATATAGCATCTTTTCCATTGCCACAGTATCAGGGTCTAGGGGACATCCTGGTATCCTTCTAGTGGGCTTGAATTAAGCTAGATTCCAGAAAGAGCCTCCAGCATCTCTCATATTTACCAAGGGTCTTGCTGGCAAAGTGTGACATTCTCTCATAGGAGGCAATGAAACCTATAGCCAGCATTAGTTCTTGGGCAGAGGGCATTTGTGTAGTTCTCCACCTAGATAGTATCAGACATTTGGCCATGGCCCCAACCACAATTAACCATTGAGCTCTAGGGTCATTTTTGGAGATATTGGTGTGGCAACAGACCAGGAGCAAGAGTGGAGATTCTATAGGTGAAGAGGGGCCTACTACTGTGTGACACAGCTGTTCTACTGACTGCCAGAAGGGTTGGATAAGTGGGCACTGACAGAGAATATGAAACAGGTTCCCCCCCAACCGGCCACATCTCCAACAGGCATCTGTAGACAGCAGTCCCATTCTCTGTAGTTTAGCTGGGGTAAGGTACCATCGATGTAGGGTCTTATTCATAATTAAATGGGTTCTGCCATCCTGGCATACCTGGTGGATCTTGTGCCAACACTAAGACCATTGTGTGTCTGAGATGCATATTGCCATCTCTTCCTCCCACTGTTTCTTGGCCATTAATGACGGGTCTGGCTGCACATCCCTTAATGCCTTATAGATTCTACCTGCCCTCCCTTTGGGAAGCTTGATCCAACCTATCCATGGAGGAGTAGGGTCTTTTTGCCCAGCATTTTACTGGCTGTCTTTCCCTATATGTAGCACTGCATCCCTGATCTCCAGGTATCTTCAGAAGTGAGATTATGGGAGGTTATACCTGCGTCGAAGGTCTTCAAAAGTGTCTGTTGTCATAGTGCCTGGCAGTAGGAGGTCCTTGACATGCAAGATTCCCTGCTTTTGCCAAAGATGCCCGGAAATTGGGTCTTTACTGATGGTTAGGCCTAGGTTGTGCCTGAGGGTAGAAGATATCCATGGACTGGGGATGGTGGCTAGTCCTTTGTGAACCTTTTTCCAGTAAACTAAAGATAAGGAGATGGATGTTGGAGGTGTCTGTGGACGTACCTTATTTGAATATATCATCACTGCTGGTGGAACAGGATGCAACAAGCTATTTTCTAGTCTGAGCCAAAGTGGAGCTTGACTGGAAGGTGATGAGAACCAGTGTGTGGTTTGGACAGTAATAAAAGCTTGGTGATATGCGGGAAACCATAGTAGGCCCCATTCTCCCTTTGTCCAATGTTGCCTCAGCTTTTGCCTGCTGTAGCGAGGCGGTTTCCCTTCCCATATAAAATGACCTATCATTGTATCTATCTTTTGAAACCATTTTGGGGGTATGGGCAGAGGCAGGTAAGCTAGGAGGTGGAGAAATTTAGAGGCCACAATCAATTTTACAGAATATATTTTTCCTGCAAGGGAGATATGAAATGCTTTCTACCTCTGTTAGATCCATCTTAGTGTTTTGTATAAGACTGCCCAGATTGAGTAGTACCATCTTAGCTAGGTCTCTGTGTAATTGGATCCCAAGGTAAGTGATCTTGTCAGGGGATGATCTAAGTCCTGCCACATTGAATGGTGCTGGTTGACATCCAGAATTCAGGGGAAGTACCTCCATTTTGGTGGAGTTGATTTTGTAGTCCAGAGATCTGCATAAAATCGGTGATGAGTGGGAGTACATGGCTAATGGCCTTGCGAGCATTCATAGTAGTAATAAAGAGGTCATCAACATAAAACAGGGTCTTCACATTTTCATTGCCCACTTGTATTCCTGGGATATTCAGGGCCTTTCTAATGGCAATGGCCAAGGGTTCTATGACCAGTGCAAAGAATAAGGGGGAGAATGGGCAACCCTGTCTTGTCCCCTTCTGAAGTGAGAACAGGGGAGACTTCAGGCCATTTGTCAAGACTTTGCAGTAGGGCTAGTGTATAGCAGTTTTACCCATTACTGGAAAGTGTCTCCGATCCCCTTTGTTGCCAGAGTGGTCATAAGGTAAGGCCATTCAACTGAGTCAAAGACCTTCTCAAAGTTCCTTGCTAGTCCAGCTGCAGGTGAGGAGAAGCCCTGTGCCCTATGTATCAGGGAGGTCATGAGGCGGAGATGGTCACAGCTGATACAGTCTTTAATAAAACCCACCTGTGATGGATGAATCAGCTCTGGGAGTGTTCCCTCTAGCCGAGTAGCCAGTACTTTTGCTAATATTTTGGCATCAGTATTAATGAGAGAAATTGGGTGATAACTCCCTGGTGCCACAGGGTCCTTACGTTTCTTTGGGAGCACTGATATGGTTGCCTCACGCAATGGGGGGTGCCCCAGTGATGTAGGAGTGTTGTAGTGCCCTACAGAGGTAGGGCTCCACATCAGCCACCAGTAGCTAATAAAAGTCAATAGAGAATCCATCACCTCCTGGGGCCTTTTGTGAACTCATAGAGTTAATGGCGGATCGGACTTCTTGGGCAGAGATGGGGTTTTCTAAGGAAGCTGCAGCCTGTGAGTTAAGAGCAGGAATGGGAAGCTTAGATAAACAGTTGGTAACAGCTTCTATCGTTGGCGGGGAAGGAGAGGCATACAGGTGTTCATAGAACTGTGCCATTATCTCATTTATTCCTTTTTTTGTAGTTTGGAGCTTCCTGGTTTCATCCCTTAGTCCGGTAGTTTTTTTGGCAGCTTGCCATGCCTAGACGTGATATACCAAGAATTTGCTGGATTTTTATCCTCCCTCTCTCCTAGAATGTATTGCCCAGTTTATGTAGAGCTACTTCAGCCTTTCTTGTTTTTTTTATTTTGTTGTTTGCCCAGCTCCCACAGCTTTCAGAAGAGGCCTCGTACCTTCTCCTACTCCATCTGCCAGGGCAATCCCCAAGGCATCCCATCCCCAGTTTTACTTATGCACGTAGGGTGAGGGGTATTCAATTTTTCCCCTGTTTTTCTCCCATCCTCCTGGGACACCTGCACTTAGGACATACGTCCAGGCTGACGAGGGGCTGACGCATGCCGACTGCCATGTGCTTAACAGAGTCTCCCTTCCCCGACTCCAGTAGAGCCACCAGTGCCCCGAAAGCCCATGCTTCCACTGGCTTCAGGGGTGTCAGGTGCTAGAAGCACCCTTGGTATCCCACCCCAGAGGGAGGAGAGCATCCGCAGGGATGCTCAATCCTCCCTCACCCCACCGACCCCCAGCAACCAGAGTCCGTTTCCGAACCCAAGTCACTGGCATAGCGTGAAGTGTGGCATCCAGTGCTTCAACCCTCAGCACCACTGGGCCAGCTAGCCTTCCTTGTTAAGAGTAAATTAAGTTTGGTCCTGGTGTTGTTAAGTTGGGCTAGCAACCCATTGTGGGGGGGGGGCGTCTGACTGTGATATGTTTTGCACTTTGATTCCAATGTCTTGAGCTCCTTTTCTAGGAACACCTCTTCTGCCTCCCATTTTTTTCTTCTAGCTGCTGCATACCCTATTATTGTCCCTCAGAGGGTGGCTTTAAAAGCCTCCCAGAGGGTAGAGTCACTAGCATCCTCTGTGTCATTGTCTTGCCAAAATGCTTGCACCACCTCCCTTACCCATATACAAAACTGGGCATCCTTCAGTAATACTGTGTCCAGCCTCCAGGATGATGCAGTTTGGGTTCCATATTGAGTTGTAGAGCTATCTCCAGTGGGTCATGATCAGATAATAAAATGGAGTGGATCTTTGATGCCATTACTGTATCCACCAGCCCGTGGGAAAGGAGCCATATGTCTATCCGGCTGGACGTCCCATGGACTGCCGAGAAGCAGGTATAATCTCTACTGTTAGTGTTCTGAGCATGGCAAACACCCAGCAAGATGTGTTCATTCATCAGCCTATGCTGTGCTATCACAGCTGTAATATGGAGTTCCTTGCCCCCCACAGGTCGATCAATTGTGGGGTCTAATGTAAGATTGAAATCTCCACCTAGTAGAATTGGGGAGTTTCCCATGTTAAAGTCAGTTAAGGCCTGATTGGATGTGTGAAAGAACCCCAGATTGTCCTCATTGGGGGCATATGTATTTGCCAAAATCAGGGACTGGTCTGGTGTGGCTACCTCAACTAGCAGCCATCTTCCTTCCTTGTCTGCCCTCACCTTAGATTTGGCCCACCCTAGATCCTTATGAATTAATATTGAGACGCCTCTCTTTTTGGCTTTCGCAATGTCCCTCCCACCCTACCCATCTGTGTCTCAGTCTCTTAGCTTCTACAGAGGTTAACTTCGTTTTCTGCAGGAATGTCACCAGGGGTCTCAGTTTTTTTAGATGCAACATTATTTTTTGATGCTTAATGGGTGAAATGAGACCCCTGACATTCCCTGTTAGTAAAGTAGTTTCCATTTAAATGGCTGCAGGTGAATTCTGTAGTGATATCGAAGGAATCGTGGATGGGTAGGTAATTGGGATATAGTGGCGTATCCCTGACCCCAGAGCACCATGACATATATAATGCATTGATACATTTTTTTTGTTCATCTATAATTCCTAACTCTAAACCAGTAGTGATTGTAAACTAACATCTTAAACCAAACTGATACACAACTGATGTACTTTGCATACATACAAAACAACATTTTCCCCTTGCATTCCCTATCCCCCCCTACCCAGTGTAGACCAGCTGTTGCTTTATGCAGCCTAAGACAACTTGCCCAGCTGCAGCAACCATTGCTGGGGGTACTCTTGGAATCCAATGAGTTCCAAACTGGCCCTACCTTGTGTGGTACAAGAACCTCCAAGGATATGAGCAAGTATCGACTTCCCACATCTTTATTTAGTTCAGCCCCTGTGAGTGAGCAAAACTAGCTGTGTCATCCATCCCTCCCATTCAGTGAGGGACAGTTATGCATGTCCATACAGACTGAGAGGGAGCTTGATCATATAACAGTGTGTGATGCTCAGCAGCTTACCCTTAATAATGTCTGCATTGCTGTCTGCAGTACGCCTAAATCCATACTCTTTCTGTCTATATGAAAATGTACTGTTTACCTGCAAAAGCAAAACACAAGAGAAACAGCAGTACCTACAATCAGTACCCATACCTCTGCGGAGCAAACCCCTGGGTTAAGGATTGGAACCCTGGGCTTGGCTTGCTTATGGTGGAGTACCTTTGAGCAAAGGACACAGTCATATTGTCATACCTCCTTGGGACTGAGCATGCACTGTTTCCTTGTGATTCCCCCTCTTCAGGTAGGGCTTGCCCAGATTGCTATCTCAGATAGGTGGCAAGGATGACCGAGGTATAGTTACAGGTCTGGGCTGGAGTTAGCTACTGGAGGGGACGTGAGGCATATAAATCTCCTCCTGAGGCAGATCCCTCTCTGGAGAGGTGGAAGAACTGGTGTAAGTTCCCTCTATTTCTAAGCTCTCATTCTATGACTAGACTATCCCCCTACGACAACCTATGTGCTATGTAACTGGCAGCTTACAAGGCAGTCTATTATGCCCTTTGATGTTGGCGAATACGCCATACATGCTGAAATTATGCTAGGACTCTTGTCAGGAAAAGGAGGGACATTGCAACTTACCTACCCCCATTCAGAGTGTTCAGTGGCTGTGTGATCACAATCAAGCTTACCTGAACCACTGCTCTGTGTAAGAAAACAGATGAATAGCAGGATCTTCCCAGTGAGGTTTGGCCTAAGTGATGGGTTTGCTCCATAGAGGAGGGGTCTCCAGCTTTCCCAGCCATCCAGCTTCTGTGCGATCATCCCGCCTCATCCCCTGCCTCAGCATGCTCCAGCTTTACCATTAAATCGAATATATTATTATCCTATTTACCCATTTCCCTGCCTGGAGTTTGCCTCTAGAGGTGGCCAGGAGTTAGCTGAGTACACAACAGAAGAACAAAGCTCTGGATGGCTAGCAAAAAAAAAGGCCCCCTCTGGACTCCAGGTGTGTGGGGGGGGGGATACACTTTTTACCATGCGGCCCCTTTAAAAGGCAGCCTGGGCAACTACTAGGTCAGTGGCCTAGTTGGAACGGGGAAAGCCCCCAGCTGTCTTGCTAGTTTTGGGTGTCCCTGGAAAAACTTCATTGTCGTGGACTCCGGGAAGGCCTTTCAGGGGCCACGAACCTCCCATTAAACTTGTAGGTGACCAGATTCCGCCCCCCAGTCCCAATAAAAACATAAACAATTAAAATTTTACGTATTCTGAGTCCCGGTCCAGTTGCAGTTCATGCTGTTAGCAGGCTGAAGACAATCAGCCATTTGTGGCATTCTCTTGGGGTCGACAGGAGAAGTCTGCATTGCCCCTATGTTCTCTTCCTCCGCGGCACATTTCGGACTGAAGACCACTAGGGTCAGTCTCTCTCCACCCATGTCTTTTCTGGGGAACAGTACTGGAGAGTCCTGGCTTTTGAGGAGTCGTCGGCAGCAAAGGAAAGTCATCAGGTAGGGCAGCCAGGGCATTGTATCTGTTTGTTCCCGCAAAGCTATTTAACACGTGTCCTGTTCCCTCAGGTCAGGGCTTCTGCTATGGGAGTGGAGCTGCGGGGAGTGCTCTCTTCTATAACTATCATTTGCCTCCTTCTTTTTCCCCCTCCTGCGTGTCTTGGGAGGATCGGACAAGGTATCATACAGAGCCCCACAAGGATCCAGCACAGGGCCCGAGTGATCAGGAATCACACAGGCTGAGGTCTGCACAGGAACTTCTTCCATTTTGTGTGAGAGATCTCAGTATGATAGTTTGTGGTTGGGTTGGGAATTATTTGACCTCATGGAGATGGGGCCTAGGGAGCCCAGATAGCCTTCTGCTGATTCGGGGGAGTCAAACATTTTCAGGGTGCCATTAATCATGATTCAGAGAGTGGCAGGGTACCTGAGACAGCATTGGAGCCCATTATCAGCACATTTGTTTCTTGCAGCAGTGAAAGCTCTCCTTCTTTCTGACAGGTTCTGAGAGTAGTCCACAAATATTTGTATTCTGTGACCTTGACATGTTAGATTTTGTCTTTCTCTGTCCCTTTGCATAATATATTCCCTGTCAGTGTAACGCAGGAAGCATGCCAAAATTGTTCTTGATCTGGCAGATGGTGCCAGTTTTGGGGCAAGGGATCGATGGGCCTATCTATTTCTATAGGGTCTTCCCCATCCGGTGCCCAGCAGCAAAGGAAGAGTAGATTGCAAGAAGCTGGAGGTGCAGGTTCTCTCACATCCCTCAGGAAACCTCACAAATCTCAAATTGTTTGGGCAGCTGTGATTTTCCAGGTCCTCCACACTTTGCCACAGCTGCTTGATTGTGTTATCCTGCTCCCTGATTTATGCCATTATTCTGTTAGACATATTTTCGTTGTCAAATATTTTCAATTCATTTGTAATTGTCCATTGAGAGTATAATGTCTGCAGCAGTATTATGTGAGCTGGTCTCCAACTGTTCCATATTTGCCATCATGATGCTAAACATTTGTTTAATCTCCTGCAGGTTGGTATCAGAAGTGTCTGAGGAGGCCATGCTGCTCTGCAATGTGGGATTGCAAGCCCAGAGGCTTAGAGAATCACAGTTCAAAAATCCACCATTTCCTTCTGAGGTAGAAAATGCTTTGCATGTTGTATGCAGCAGGTAAGAATCTATCTTTTTCTGAGGTATAACAAAATCTGAAGTTCCACTTGTTCAGATTAGGCAGGATTCATGCAATGCCAGGTCAGACCAAAAGCTTAAGCAGCAATTTAGTAAACCCTCTAGTGGCACGTTTTCTCATATAAAAAAATTAATTGTCCCTGGTATTCTCATGGTCCCTCCCCCCTCCCCCAATGTCCAATCCTCATCCTGTATTAAAATATAATTTTCCCTGGTAGTCTAGTGGTCTCCCCCTTCACCTATTGTAGGCCCATTATTAGAAGAAAAATGATCCTGGTGGCCTGGTGTTCCCCCCCACCTTATCTCCAATCCCTTCCAGACTTTAAAAAGTGTTCCTGGTGGTCTAGCAGCCCCCCAAACCATCCTCAATCTGCCCCTCTATGAAAAGTAGAGATTTTTTGTATTAAGTGGACCCCCTGCCTCCCACCCCAGCCCATAATGTCCAACCACCCTCTCCATCCCCCATTCTTTTTTTTTTACTTGCTGTTTATACTCTTCCCCTGCCCCCTAGATTCCGTCGTCTTGAGAGTCACTAATTGCGTCTGCCCCAGCCTTGTCCTACCTGCACCATGGTAGTCCCTCCATGTAGCCTCGGATTGTCTCCCCGGCCGGGGGAAGGGATGGGGCACCTACACCCCAGAACCATCTTGATTTCGTCAGGGCACCGGACTGGGACAGGTAGGTGGGCTATGGGGTCTACGCTAGAGTGCTCCATCTTCCAGGAGCCTAGAGGGTGATTTTTCCAGTGTTCCTGTGTGTTGGTGTGCATCCTGACATCAAGGCCCTCCCCTGCCGACGTCCACCATAGACTTTCCCCCGTTGTGAGACAGGGAACTTGCTGCACCTCCAGCCTCTGCCAGAGAGCAGTCAAGCTCCGACCCTTAGGGTCCCCTCCCTCCCAGGAGAGGAGAGCTGTCCTCCGGATGCTCAATCATCTCCTTCCCCAGCCAACCCCCAGTGGTCCGGACTCGTTTCCGAACATGGGTCGCCGGCGCCATCCCCCATTCTAAAACTGGGCCAGTGACCAACACAGCCCTCCTCTCTCCACCACAGCTGGCCACTGTCTTAGCTCTCAATGAGCTTGTAATGTGTACAGTACGAGCTCATTGACATTGATGAACAGCACTGGGAAATTCACACAGAAGGCAGTTACCATGTGGAATAACTTAGCAAACGGCAACATTCCTCAAGTGGTAAAAAACATTCCTGACAACAGATGACACCTGGGTCTCAAGTATCAATCTGTTATCGAAGATGATGTCTAAATTTTCACCTTGGTGAATGCTGCCAAGAGACGGGTCAAGAAATAATCCTGTTCCATCCCTGCAACATCCACATTTTGCCGACGACCAGGCTCAATCATTAGTACCTCCTTCCTGTCAGTACTGACTCTTTGCCAGCTAGAGGACATCCAGTCCTTGATCTCAGTCAGATATTTGTTTAGCACCTCCACAGCACCATCTGTCCCAGGTGCAAATGACATGTACAGCTTGGTGTCATTTGCATAGCAATAAACCCAAGCTGTACCATCTAATGATCTCACCCAATGGAAGCATGTACACTGCGATCAATGCAGGTGACAGGATCGAACCCTGGGAAACTCCACAAAGCAAGGGTTTTGGGCAGGATGAGAAATTTCCCATCACCACCCTATGTGTCCTGCCTGTGAGGAAAGACTCAAACCAGCTGATGATGGTACAGGTGAGTCCACAGTGCTCCCTAAGGTGATCCAGCAGCACTACGTGGTCCACAGTGTCAAATGCTAAGGAGAGATCGAGGAAGATGAGAATTGACTGCTCCCCTCTATCCCTCACCCTGAGGAGATCATTTTGCACTCTGACTAATGCCATTTCAGTGCTATATCTTGACCTAAACCAAGACTGGAATTGTTCATAGATGTCATTGGCCGTGAGGTGTGCCTTGAGCTGCAGAGCCATCACTTTCTCAATAACCTTACCCAAAAATGTGAGGTTAGAGATAGGTCTATAATTCGCCAAGATGTCAGGGTCAAGAAATGGTTTCTTTAGGAGGGGTCTCACCAATGCCTCTTTTAAGGCATTGGGAAAACACCCCTCATAAAGTGAATCCCAGACAGTCTTGGTGAACACTGGACCAATTTTAACACATCCCACTAGGAGACGAGTCAGTCCCAGGTCCAGTTCACAATAGGTGGGCCGCAGCTTTAAAATCACCTAGTAAACCTCAGACCCCAACTGGCCTGAACTCACTCCAGATAATAGGAGCACCTCTAGTGACACATGACTTGCTACCACGGGGCTGCAACGGCCTGTTGGGGAGATTCCAGACCTGATGGAGGACACACTGTCAGAGAAAAACTGAGCAAACTCCTTGCACTGTGTGACAGAAGTTGCTTTTTCACCTGCAGACAGGCTGGGATGGAGAAGCTTGTCTACAGCATGAAAAAGCTCAGCAGGTCTGTTTCTCCCTGCAGCAATCCCCCTGGACAGAAACTCTGCCTTCTTACGGTTGATTGTCCTTTGATATTCACCGTAGTGAATTCTCAAAGCCAGTTTGCCCTCCTCAGACTGAGACTTCCTCCAGCAATGCTCCAACCTCCAACCCCTGGTCTTCATCTCCTTGAGAGCCCCATCAAACCACATGGCTCCCTGGTGAGAAGACCTGGGTCATACATGGACTGGTGCAATGGAGTTGAGCGCCTTCGAAACAGCCCAATTATAGGCTATAAGCACCTCACCTGCACCTCTCATACATGCAGCACTCACACTGGATAGATCCATAACTGTCATCAGTCCCTCTGGGACAACCCTTTCAAAGGATGGTAACGGACCATCTTCACAGGGGACAGACTAGCAGGGGGGGGACCAAAAAAAACCTCACCATGTAGAAGTCCAACCAAGTGGCCGGATCAATCCTGAGGTCAGAGACCTCAAGTTCTATCAAGAACACAAAGTCCAAGACTTGGCTGTGGCTATGGGTCACAGAAGCAGAAGCTTGTGCAAGGCCCAGTGAAGTCATCAAATGGAGGCAGTCGTAACCAAAATGTGAATATTCACCATTGATCCAGCCATTGAAGTCACCCAGAATCAAGCATCTGGGTGACTCCAACATCTTCTCAGTGATGAAGTCTGAAACTTCCTGTAGAAATTCCCCCTCACACAACAGGGGCCAGTGTATGAGGAGGATTCTGCACCCTGCACCTGGAACCCCACGCACTGCCACGCATTCAAACAACAAAGTGGAATCCACTGGGTGCAAGGAGAAGTTTAGGTCAGATCTAAAACAGATGGTTGCACCCCTCCCCTGTGTTCTCACCTCAGGCAGTGCACTGTGCAAAACCCAGCCGGGACAGACACCTCCAGTACTGGGTCCGCATCATCCCTTAATGAAGCTTCCATGATGCAAGCCAGATCAACTGAGGAAATCAAGTCTGCAATAATTGCAGTTTTGTTCCTAATTGATCTGGCATTGCATAGAACCTCCTGAATGGGAACAATGGAGGCTACTGACCCAATGGCTACCTGCCCACTCAGTCTGCTAGAAACCCTGGGGATGGGTACCAAACACATCTGGCCTCTCTCCAGGTCCCATTTAACCTCCGGACACCTTCTGGTCCTGACCACCCTGATACTACTCACTCCCACAGTACCTCCATCATCCAGCTTAATACCACCTAAGCTCACATTTCATCCATTATGAGTGTGCCCACTTTTGTTTTTTGCCTTGTATATTGGGATTAGCCACCCTGAGCTGCACCAGCTCCCCTATCATAGCAGAAGGCTGCACTAACTCCCAAATCATAGTGCAACCCTGTTTCTTTTTATTTCTTGGTTATAGCACATCTGGAATACTGTGTCCAGTTCTGGTCACCATAGAGCATACATAAAATTGAAGAAATTGAGAATGTTCAGTTCATGGTTACCAAGACAATTAGTGGCTAAAGAGACAAGAGCTACAAAGTGACACTGAATTTTCTAGATTATTTAGCCTTAAACTAGAAGAAAATAGAAGGTTATGAGGATACCTGATCATATTTTTGGACTACTAAAGGGGATAGAGAGATTGGACCATACACAGATGTTTGAGCTGGTGAACGCAAGCAATGAGAGATCATGTCCTAGAACTGAAGGAGGAAACAAAAAGGGAAGCATTAGAAACCAGTAAGTCTCACAGAAGGTGGTTAACATGTGGAATAACTCAGCCAGAAAGATTGTGGAAATTGGCACTATTCAGGCTTTCACAACAGGACTAGAGATTCCTGAGGAGAATGATATTAATGGTTACACAACCAGATTTGAGGAAGCATATTAACTGTAAAGCTTGGAGGTGTTTCTATACTCATGTTGGACCCTATTCATCAAAGGGCATAAGGTACGCACTAAAAGAGTGTACCCCACCTGCACAGCTTTGCAGCTACAGACAGATGCTCACAAGTTGGTATGCACCAATGCCAGCACCTGTCCACGGCCCCCCTCTCCAACATGCAGGGGCAGAGCTGTGAATCCAGGCACACAGCCAACTGCATGCCTATCCTGGGTCCCAGAGTTGATTCTCTGTGCTCTGGACTTGGTCAGGGGTGGTGAATGGTACACGCAGTCATCTGCGGTGCATACCATACCAACCTAGACACCAACACGCTGCCCTAAGCTGACACTTGTAGATCCCCGGTGGCTAGAGGTGCCTCCCCCACTCATCTGACCTGGTGTACCCCCAATACCTGGTGCACAACTCCTGCCCTCACAGCAGTGCCCCTTCCCCCATCGTGTACTGCAGAGACACCCCCCATCCAGAGGCCCAGCCTAGTAGCCCCATAATGTAAGGCACCACCATGACACAACATGGCACCATACATAGGTTACTGGGTAATGCCCACTAGGTACAGGTGGTCATTTTCTTGGGTGACCTGGTAGCACTGAGGTGTTGCAGTGCCATGTCAGGAGCACACAGTAGATCACTGCTGGTATTCGCCTTCCCCTGTGCCACTACTTTGAAGCCCCCCACCTGATCAGTGGTGGTTAGTGGACCCCATCCATCCCACCTTCCCTCCCTCAGCACTGATATACAACACCCCCGTCCCCCGTGCCTGTACGTTGGTGTCACTGTGGTCGTACTGCAAGTGATACTTCCCACTGCACTGTCCACCTTGGACACCAGTCGTACGACAAATGATGATGCATATTGCCCTATAAATAGGCAGCACACTGTGCTAGTTGGGCAGAGGGTGGCTGAGGTGGACAGTGTGGTGGAAAGTGTCGCTCACCATCCAGCCACAGTGGCACCAACATACAGGTACAGGGGATGGGGGTGTGGGATGTCGGTGCTGCAGGAGGGAAGCTGGGAGTAAGAGAGTACACTAACCACCACTGATCAAGTGGGGAAATGTGCCTTGAGATATGGTATGGGAAGGGGGATGCCAGCAGTGGTCTGCTGTGTGCCCCCAACATGGCACTGCAACACCTCAGTGGTACTGGGTCACCCCTGAAATCAGCCACCTGTGTCTAGTGGGCCATACCCAGTAACCTATATACAGTGCCATATTATGTCATGGTGGTGCCTTACAGGATGGGAGCTGCCAGGCTTGGGATACAAATGGGGGGGTGTCTCTGCAATGCAGGACCAGGAAGAGGGATCTGATGGGTGGGCATACAGTCACCCAAATGGCAGGAATCACCAGTCTTCATCTGCTCAGTGGGCTGGGCAGCACATAAGGGCAACTGTTGGTCCAACACAGCCAACGCAGTCATACATGAATGCACACATAAGTTACTGCAGGGTCCTACCAGCCATAGCCTGTGCACCCTGTGCCCCCCTGTGTGCTATACTTGGCAATTTGTGAATGGCGCATAGTTTAGACACCCCCCAGTCATTCCCCCAACTCCTGTCATTCCCCCCAGGACTGTCCTTTTGCATAGCCATCCGAGCAACTGGCAGATCTGGTGAGCAACTGGCCTGTACAACGATGGTGACTGCCAAAGGATCCCCACTGTGCAGCATTCCCTCATATGGTTGCCTACATGTCTGGCTTATGTGATGCTTTGGCATGATATATAGGGCCCACTGGGTGTAGTTACTGCTCTTTGGCAGTAGGGGTGGACAAGATTGATCCCAAGCTCCTTCCATAAACATAATACTGTTACTATTTTACTATACTACTAATATCATACCCTTAGTTGATGTACCCGTCTCATTTACAATGATAAGAAAAGAGTTTCCCCAGTTCAATCCCTGCCTGAAAGGCTCCATAGCACTTCCTCTATGCCTTCCTCTTAACACCAGATAAGGCAAAGCAAGACAAGGAACTTTTCATTCTATAGAGCCCTATCTTAAGGGTTCAGGTTGCGTCACAGTATTCAACAGAGAAATAGACATATAAATGATAAAGACAATTATTTTTCATTAAAACAAAACATAAAAGCACTGGGGAATGGATTATGATATGCAGAGAAAAGATTCAGATAAATTTCCAGAGACTTAAAGGAGGGGCAGTATACGATCGAGTCACAGAGGAACTTTTGCTGAAGTATATGAAGTTTTACCCAATTTAAAAATTCAATTGACCTGGACATACAAACAGGATGAAACAAAGGTTCTGAATGTTTTAAGCTCCAAGAAAACCCAACACAATTAAATGCAAATATCTGAAATACCTTAGTTCCACCATGGAAAAATCTCATAATAAAAGGGATGCTGTACTGTCGAGGTTTGGCATACTTCAGATAAGACAATAAGCTGAGGTTCTGTCTGCCTGTTCTGGTGGTTATTCAGGTGGACAGTACAGATCCCAAGACACTTCTCGAGAAGAGTAGGGTAATTTAATTTAAAAGAAAGTTAGACAAATTAATAAACAGACTCACCTTACAGTATATGACAAAACAACATCACATTGAATAATATAATGGTCCCATAACACTTAATAAAAGAACAGAAAAGAAAGTCCTCTTCCTAGAATGTCCCCACCCCACCTCTTACCAACATGACACAAAGAATTGTGCAAACTTGTTCCAAAACATAGAATATGGTCAGAGCTTTAACCAAGCGACACCTTTTCATAAAGAGACAAACTCTTTAGTTGACAAATTCTGACATACTATCCTATATACTGCACATCTTTCAAAGTCGATTAACACATCCTCACCAGAGATAACTAAGATATCCAAAACTAAGAAAAAACAGAAGTTTCCCCAGTGTCCTGGCAAAATATCTCCCATTCAATAAAATAAAAGCAACTGCTTAATCTGGTTAAATTTCAATTGGTCTGCATCAGTAGTAGTAGTAGTACTAGTAGTAGTAAAAATCTTTATTTATCATGCAGGAAGATCTTAGAATGAATACTGTGTACATCATTAGGGCAAAAAAGGTCCTATTTTCAAGATGGTTCTGTGCAGTTAACAAATAACATAAACAATGAACAATGATACAATTATACAATCAGTTAAATGGTATATTCATGAGAGACATAGGCCTTTAAAGTTGATTTGTTCACCATAGCTTGGTTAAAAAAAACAGTATACAAATTGTGTGGTCTGTATCCCTATTGCAGGGATGAAGCTAACAATAAACATTATTACCTAGCCCTCTTTTACTTGTCAAGCTAGCCTTCACAAGAAGACTGAAAGATAAAACCATTTGAACTGAAATGAGTGATGACTCAAAAGTAAAACTCCAGCACACCACAGTGTAATCAGAAATTAAGATAACTGAATCACGCTTCTTAAACAAATCCATATTTAAATCATGTAAGTAAAAGTCACACTTATCAGGGTTTTTTTTTTTGTGGCGAAATTCCAGGTGCCCAAACATTTAGAATCAGTGGAGGATAAAAAGAATATTTTTAGAGAAGCGGAATTCGGAAGTGTTAATTTGTTTTACTCATTAAAGCATATGTTTTCATTTTGTAGATTGCTGAAAATTGCTCTTACAATCTGCTAGATGCCTCTGCAACATATAATTTAGCCATAATTAAAAACACATTAGAAGAACTTGATTCCAACAAATGCAGGGCTGGGAATGAGCCAGTTCACAAAATATTATACTGAACAGTGATTCTTGGCAGCACTGTCAAAGCATTTTAGTTAGTCTCCATAGAATAAATCAAAAATTATGAGCTGACAAGATGAGAGTGTAGTAATTTCCAATCTGATATGGTAAAATCATATTTGATTATGCTACATCCTTTTTTCATTGGGGTCCTGCTTCTATCCATTTTTATACCTCAGTGAACTGAAGTTCTAAGAGGTTAAATTACTTGCTCAAGGTCAAGTAGCATCTAAATTTCTCCTCTATCTCCTTTTTCCCAATACTGTTCTGTAGCCACTAGACCACAGTCTTTTTTTACTTCATATTTTTAAGGATTTTATAATATGTTGTTACAATATAGTTTCACCACATACCATCGAAATATAAAACCCACCTAAATTACATTAACTCTGAAAATAAAATATATATATCAATTATATGTAAGTTGGATCTAATACACTACAGAATACAGAAAATTAAACATATGCAAAAAAAAAATAATAATGAGACCATATCATCGGGGCTGGAGGTAAAATTTATTTAATGCTATAAAACTGTAATACAGTCACGGGCTAGTAACTTCATTTTTGTTTATTTACTTATCAAACTTATATGGTTTTTCAATATTGTACCACCCATCATTGTGCAGATATTAATCCAAGTTAAATCTACTTTTACAAAATGAAAATAGCATTTCCATACTGCTAGAAATAATTTTAAGCAAAATTCAAAAAGTGATATTCAAAGGCAATGAGTCCAATGTCGTTACTCACAGATTCACCTTTTTAATATTATTCATCATTTCTGGCTCCAGACAAAAGAATGAGCCTGACATTTTTCACTGAGAGAAATACAGGTGAAGAAATGTCACCTACTTGTCTACTTCAATGAAAATATTTGTTTTTCCTTCTTTAACAATCTTGACTTTTGAAGGAGTCAGTAGCAAAAATTGTGCTTCTAGTTCCAGCACCTGTTGTCCATATTCCTGGAGCTTGCTGGGTCTTAAAACAAAAATCCATTAAATATAATATGTTTCCTTTATAATTCAATGTGCCCCTGAGTTTTGCATGCATATATATATATATATATATATATATATATATATTCTCTATTGAAATCAAAAGCAAATCTTGTGAGGATCATTGTTTTATCACTGAGAATATGTACCTGGGATTTCATTGGGATTCTGAAAGCCCTAATTAGCAGAGGGGAGTTGTCAGAGGGAAGTTCAAAAGTGGTTGTTAGAATTTTGTTCACCAACTCTCTGGTATTGCACAATTCACTGTCCAAAACAATCAGGAATCATCACTAGTCTTATACTTCTATATCAAAGATGTTTTTTATTAGCCTTAAGCTTCTGAGACATGCTGTGATTGCCTGCAGTGACCTCTTGTAGTATAGCCTCCAGATCAACAACTCTAGCCTTGGTTTTATCACATTTTATGATATGCTCACTGAGCTTCTCCTCTGCCTGCCCTTAAACTTTTAACTGCTGAATTTCCAACTGAATGAAATCAGTCTTTTGGTTAAAAGTGTTGAATTGATGGTCGTATTTCTCCATCTAGGAGATGCCCTGGTCAGTTGCTCTCCCCAGAGAATCAAGTGTGTATTGCTTGCTTGGCAGTGGAGAAGACTGGCTCTGTGGTAAACTACTTTGCTCCATTTCACTCTGGGTTTGATGCAGTGTGGTGGGGGCAGTTGCTTAGGCCTCACTACCGAGAGGGAGGTCACTGTAGCAGTATCCAATGTGGTAGATGGCAGATTGGGAGCTCCCCTGCCTCCATACTCTAGGCTTGAGGTTGGCAGGTGTATCTGCTGAGGCAGTGGTGCCGGCCTCAGAAATACAAATGTGTCTGCCATTAGGTATGCTATTTGCATGACTTCACAAACTTTGATAAAAGTGAAAAAAGTATCAAGCTGTTTTTCTTCTGATGTTTTAAGGTAGCAGATTATCAGATTACACACTAAAATAAAATAAAAATTAAAAAAACACTGCACTTTAGTGCAAAGCTTACCACCTAGACCATAAAGTCGTGATAATTAGTATGATTTTTTTGACATAAATTTATTTGAATATTTTTTCCTGTCCAAGTTGCCATATCCACCATTAAATGGAAGGTAATTCAGTTGGATTGTGATTTTTACCTCGATACTAGCTACCCAATCAAAAAGTACCAGATATGGAGCATGTGATTGGACTGCATTATTACTATCCTCAAAGGACCATCACCATCTGGTCTGAAATATGTAAAACAGTGCACATTAAAATCCACTTAGCGATACGGTCCAATGGATAGAAATGAGAGCAGATAAAGCAATGGAATTTTGAAAACCCTATGAGCAGTAAGGAAAGATACTTAAAACCCTCCCTTCCCAGTTCTACAGAATCAGCTCATGTAAATTATGTTTCTTTTTTTAATTTAATATTTTGTTTAGGTGGAGAGATTCCATGAATCTATAACTATCAATCATGAATTGCTTTCTTCATCTCCAACATTGCTGAGAGACATTCTACTAACCTGATTTCTTCTTGTTGACATCTAGTATGTCATTTCCTCCTAGCTGCTTTAGTTGACCATGCTTTTGTAACATGGCACTAATTAAGTTGGTGTGGTGTTGTGGAACTGTGGTGACTTGTATCTGTCTCAAACTGACTCAGGAATGCAAATATTTATAGCTGAGGGTTTATATCTGCTGGGAAGTATTTGGTGTGTGTATTCATTCTGTTTGCGGACCCTCAAATTTAATCTATGAGACTGGTGTATAAATTCCCTGTTTGCCATTTGGTCAGTGTAAGCTCATCTGCTTGATTTTTAGTCTTGGACCTCTGTTCTGCCGCCAGAACTTGAACTTGTGTGTTTCAATAGTTAGACCTGGACTTACAGGACACATACGAGGATCATTATTTCCAAGCTCTCCAGTGCCTGCCTCCAGGTCTACTAAAAGGTTTACAGTGTTATTTGCTACTGCCTTATGTTGCCTGGTGAGCATTAGGGTTCACAACCACTGGCCAGAGCCGTGGTCCTCCTTCTACTCTTAACAGGCATTATACATCCTAACCCAGGCCCCACCCAGACCAGCCCACCAGGTGGGTCCCCCAGTCTGAGCATTGCCTCCATGAATATATGCAGCATATTGAAAAAATATGATACCCTCCAATGATGGGTCATACTGCACAAACCAGATGTTATAGCACTGGTGGAAACCTGGCTCTCAAAATCCACCCCTGACTCCTTTGTCTCCCTCCCTGGCTACACCCTGTATCGGGAGGATTGTGTAGGCAAACTTGGGGGTGGCTGTACAATCTATACCAGGGATGCACTCACTGGTCAAGCACTCCCTGCTCCGGCCCTTGCAAGCAGGGCACAGGCCTTTACCCTTAAACTTACTCCCCACCCCTCCAGGGGCCCCCTTTATCTCACCTCTGCCTACATTCCCCCTAAGAACCAAAACCTGGCACTTTTATCCTTAACTGATTATCTCACCACCCTCCCCCACAAGGCAGAACAAGTCCTTGTGGGGGGCCTTAACCTGAACTGGCTCAGTGCCACCTCCTCCACTGCCCGGGACTCCTTCGCGGCCATTGATCTGTCACAACTTATTTCCCAACCTACAAGAGTAAACCCTAAGAGAGGTACCAGCACCCTCCTAGATGTTATCATCACCAACCACCCCCAAAAAATCCTGGACATCCAAGTCCTCCCTGACTCACTCAGTGACCATTCCCCTATCCTATTCTGGTGGGTGACCCCCCTGCCCCGACTCACAGCCCAGCCCACACTCCGCCAACATTTCAGACCAGGTGGGCTGAAAAACCTCAAGCATTTTCTTGCCCCGATAAACTGGTTCCCCATTCACCATGCTCCTGACATAAATACTGTCCTAGCCTTCTTTTCCCAAACCTTTAACAAAGCCTGCAACCTCTTCGCACCCTTCATGGCTTCCCGAACCAAAAAACATAACATGCCCTGGATTACTCCTGCCCTTTTACAATTGCTCAGGCTTAGGGATAACCTATGGCACCTTGCCACAGAAACAGGCCGGATGGCTGACAAACAGGCCTACAATGCTGTGCCGAATAAGTGCACTTGGGCCATCCGAAAAGCCAAGGTTGTCCACTACCTGGCCACTCTCACCTTCTCCTGGGGGTGTGCCCGAACTTTCTGGGATAATGTCAAACAATTAAATGGGAGCACATGCTCCCCTCCCCCATCCCAGATCACCATTGACAGCACAAGCGAAACCGACCCAGCAAACATTGCAAACTACCTTAACACATCCTTTACAGACCTTAGCTCTGTCCTCCCCAGTAATTTCTTTGACCCGCCACCCTCCCTACCTGTCCCAGTCCTCCAACGCCCTAGCTTCTACCTATGTAGGGTAACTGCCCAGGAAGCCAGACCCCACCTGGTCAGAGCATTAAAAAGCAACAATCCCGGCGACGACTCCCTGGACCCCAGCATTCTTCATCTTGTACTGGATCAGGTCCTTGCCCCACTCACCAGCCTTCTCAACAAATCCCTCTGCCTGGGGCAATTCCCAACTGCATGGAAAACTGCCATTGTTACTCCCATTCACAAAGGTGGTGACAGGTCCTCTGCCAGAAACTACCATCCTATCTCCATACTCCACCCCTCTCCAAAGCCCTAGAAAAGCTGGTTGCCACTCAAATCACTGAATACCTGACCAAACACAACATCCTCTGCCCTGAATAGCATGGTTTCCATGCAGGACACAGTACTGTCACTGCACTAGTTGAATTTTCAAATTTCCTGCACTCTTCACTGGACTTTGGCTCCCTAGCCAGGGCAGTGTTCGCTGACTTCTCAAAGGCATTCAACACTGTCTCCCACCCCCTCCTGCTGGATGCCCTCTGCCACACTGGGCTCTCTACTGGCCTCACCTGGTGCACCAGCCACCCATCTGCCCGCTCCCAATGTGTCAAAATTAATGGGACACTTTCCAAAACTTGTCCCATCTGCTCAGGGGTTCCTCAGGGCTCCATTCTGAGACCCCTACTCTTATCACTCTACCTTAACACCCTGCCCAGTGCATGCACTGGGAAAATTCTGCTGTATGCAGATGACGCCATCATCTTTGCCACCCACTGTAACCCTATCTCCCTCCAGGACTCCCTACAGCAATCCTATAATAATGCCAAAACCTGGTTTAAAGAGCACAGACTGGTCATTAATCTCAAAAAAACAAAAACAATGCTCTTTACCCACCCCCAAAACAAAGCCAGCAACTTCCCACTCTATATCCTCACCTGCTCCAAACAACCACTAGAGCAAGTCCACTTCTACAAGTACCTTGGGGTCTCCTTTGACTCAGCCCTCACCTACCACACCCACACTGATGCTCTTGCCTCAGCCACTAATGTGCGGCTAGGTATCTTATACCACTATAAAAACTGTCTCCCCCCCCGCTGCCCTCTGTCTAGCAGTTACATCCTCTAAATTTTCCCTTGTTGACTATGGTCTAGCAGTGTACGGTGCTGCTAACATGACTGCCCTCAATAAAACTCACCTCATCCTAAATAAGGCATGCAGGTTAATCACTGGGGCCCCCAGGCTCACGCATTCCTGCCAGCTCTATGACATGGCAATACTGCTGAATTTAGATGAACGCCTATGATACTAAACGTGCCTAATAACAAAAAAACTCTTCTCGGGCTATCCCCACCTGGGCTGACAGCCTCCCTCCACCAAGCTCAACCCTTGGTCTGTACACAGACCTCCTGCAAGGCTACTTTTCTGGTCCCAAGATCTAGGACCTCCAATGGACAGAGGCCCTTCTGCTATAGAGCTCCAGCCTGGTATAACTCGCTCCCTGCCCACATCTCGGATGCCCCCATGATTTCCAAATTCAAAACTGCACTTCGAAGCCAACTATTTAATACACGTAGCTGCACCTGTCTATAATTGAGGCATAGCTCTCTGTGCCCTGACAATGCCCGCTGGGTGGCACCTACACCACACCTCTTTTAAATCCTCACCCACTGCTGCTGGAACTGCTATTATCCTGCTGCTTGCTCTTTCCATCATGCAAAAATGTGCCATTGTAACCAAACTGGCTTATCTGTTTATCTGTTGTAATCACATGTGCTTGCTAACTATGTAACCCATTTTGATGTAACCAAAAGTCTGTTATGTATTTGTCCTCAATGTGACGAGGTACCTTTGGAAATGAGCCTCTGGCTCAAAGGTTGTAAACCAATGTACAAATAAATAAATAAAACACACCCCTCATGTCTGTTCCCGCATGCACAGTTGCTGTGGGGTTTTAGGCATGGGAACCCTAAGGTCACATTTCCCTACCTTTCATGCTTCAACCCTATTGATGCATTAACAAAGTTTTTTGCAGTGAATTTCCTTACTTTTTCAGATAGCATAATGATATCCTCATTTGTCGGTGGGAGGGCTCTGCGCTCCCATCCCTCCATAGATATGTATATACACTGTACGTAGATGTGGAAGCACAGGGCACAAATTGTCAGCATAATCATTTTATTACCCCACCTAATGTACCCAGAACAGAAACTTTTCAAATCCATGCCAAAATGTAATTCTGCACAACGACCTTCCATGCCACTTGTGTGAAAATACGTTTGGGGCAGTATTTGAAAAATGACAGCTGTGACATACATGAGGTCTGGTAATAAGAAGGTTATGTTGAAAATCTGTGGTCACAATATTTAACATTTCTGAAGGTAAGAGCAGGTGTAGCGAAATTAGAATGGGTGATTATAACTTTGGCATTTTTTTCATATTTTGACCCTAACAGTTCAACACAGTCTTCTTATGATCCCACCTCACAAACCCCATTGATGAAAATTTACAAATCCATGCCAAAATGCCATTCTGTGCCACAGGTGCGAAAACACGTTTTCAAGCCGGATGTGAAAAATGACAGCTGTAGTGTTCATGAGATGGTATGAATACATGACTACATTGAAAATTTTGGGTCAAAATATTATAAATTACCAAAAATACACACGTGCATAGAAAATTTTCAACAAACGTATGTAACTTGGCCATTTTTAGGAATTTGTTAACCAAATTTTCTCAGTTTACTGAGTTTTAGAGGCAGAAGAGGGCACAAGGCCCATTAGGACTGCCAACATGGGCTTTTTGGGACACCACTTCATGAACACTAGCATTGACATTTCATTACTCAGTCTCAAAAGGTGAATTCACACAGCAGCAGTGAACAGTATCTCAGAAACCACACATGGAAAAAAACATACATTTAAGGATGTTTGAGTCACAGTATCTCAGAAACCACACATGAGAATCACATGAAATTAGCTACATCATCAGACCTTCCCAACAAGATTATGCATGTGAAATGTCATATATGTACATTAAACAGTTGCAAAGTTATTAAGGAGCAAAGTATACAAAACTGGATGACTGCGAAAATGAAAGAATTTTCGTGCAGAACGTCTAACTTTTCTCATCTGAAGTAAAGGAAAAATTACAAATGTAATAACTTTTGAATGGATTAATATGTTTTCACCACACCTTCAAAAGGGACATCTGTGTCCCTTTCTATCCTGAAAATCTCAGACTGCAACGTAAAGCCGTTTCTGAGATACAGGTGGAAAAAAATGGCAAAGAAATGGTACATTTAGGGATTTTTAAACTTTAATAACATTGCAACTGCTCAACAGATTCACACAACATTTGCCTCATTAAGTGAAGTGCCCATAGAGATTTTGCATGCCAAATTTTGTGCCACTCGATTAAACAGTTCCTAAGTTATTAAAGTTCAAACAGTTGGCTTTAACATAGAAGTTTGCACTCAACCTTACTATACTGGCACTACTGTGCCAGTATAATACATATATCTATGACCCTACTAAGGCCTTCGACCTGGCCAACCATAAGCTCCTTTTTAGAAAACTCTGGCCTTGGTTTTTCACAGAACACAATTGACTGGTTCTACAGCTATTTCATCATTCTTTCCTAACATGTGAAGATAGATAAATTCTTGTTTGAAACCAGGGAAGTACTGTATCTACTGGTGTCTCCCAAGGCTCCATCCTGGGTCCATTCCTATTTTGCCCTCTTCATAAATCAACTGTCTGATGCCTGTCAAACAGGCAAAATACTCCTCTATGCCAATGATGCAGTCATCTGTTCCAAAAACCTTGACCGTGTCAGCCTCACCATCATTCTCCAAAGTTACTTAAGGTTTCTAGGAAGCTGATTCTCCAACAACAAACTGGTCCTCAGTTATAAAAAAATACAAAACAAACAAAACAAAAAAAAAACAAAGACCATGCTGTTCTCTAGCCTCCCACAGAAGAGGAAAGTTTTACCCCTTCTCATCCAAAATGGCAAGGGACAACATTTTGAACAGCTGAAGACCTTCAAATACCTTAGAGTAACTCTAGATACATAGATACATAGACAGTGTCGGCAGATAAGGGCCTATGGCCCACCTAGTCTGCCCATTTGAGCTTGTAAGTTCAGTTTGTTTTCCTAGAAGTCTATTTCCCCTTACCCCTGACCTCTAGACCTCTAGAATTCCTTTATGTCTAGATGACACCATGGACCCAGTTTTCCAAGGTGTTAGACCAACACAAGGGACTTGCATCAAAAGGTTGTGACGCAAGGGGCAACTTGCATTGCAACTTGTGGTATTTACAGTTTTCAAATGCAGCCTGTGTCAAACCTGATGCAGCTGTGCCAAAGCACTCTTGCATTATGGTTGCAGCAAATATTCTGGTGTGTTAGGTCACAGCGAGCTTGCACCACAACAGGGCTGCAACATCCCCTTTTCCAGGATTTTGTAAGCCCTACCATGGAGCAACAAGGGGTTCCACTTAGACCAACCAGGAGGTGGTGTAAGTGCCCTCTGTCAGCGTGGAACCATACTGCCATTGTGTGGGAACCTACCAGGAGGGGGTCAGTGGAAGACATATCACTGGTGTGGTGCCCTAGTGAGCATGAGGGAGTCAGAACAAGTACAGCTGTTGCTGCCAAATTGACAGTGTCCATGGCCTATTTTTTTGTTTTGCCTGTCCGTTTCACCATTGTCCTCCTACATATGCCACTTCCAATATTGTCCCCCCATTGTTTCTGCCACTATGCATCATGATTGACATATATTTATTGTTTGTAAGATCTGCTTGCCAACAACCAGCCAGTGGGTCACCATCCCTCCCGCAGCTGCCACAAGCCCATCTGGGGTTTGTACCCTTCCCTTTTGGCACACTGTTTCTTTGGCACTGCTGTCAGCTTGTGGCAAACCTGGTGAGTTTGGTGCTGGGACCCGGTTTTCTATAAAATTGGATGCAGGGTCCCTGAGGCACCTGTAGTTTGCCGCAGCCCTAAATTGCCACTCGTTATGACAATCTAAGGGCTGTTTGAAAATCAAGCCCCTTATCTTTTGCCTTATATGCCAACCAATCTAATAATCTCCTTAACTCTGCTCAATCTGGGTTTAGGACCAGACACAGTACCATTTCTGCATTAGCAAAAGTAACAAATGATTGGCAAACTGAGTTAGACAAAAAAAGCAACATCTGTGCTGTATTTCTTGACCTAAGTAAAGCCTTTGATACAGTGGATCATGAGCTGCTGATTTCCTCACTGCATTCCTTAGGCCTAGATCCAACCTCTCTTGGATGGTTCAGATGCTACCTCACTGATAGAATACAACAAGTGAAAATGAAGGTGTCCTATCCTCCTCAAACCACTTCTAAGGGAGTACGCATGATCCATCCTGGGCCCTATCCTTTTGCTATATATATCAATAACATTGATTCCAACCTCACTGTTGCCAATGTTCATCTTTTGCTGATGATACTGTCTTGTATGTCAGTAATCCTCACCATCAAAGGCCTGTGAGTTACTACAATCAGAATTCTCCCTGTTGCAACATCAACTACTTGAAAAGAAACTACTTTTAAATGCCAAGAAGACAAAGGCTATGTTCTTTTCCACCAATATATACTCTTCCTCTCTCTCTCAACAAACACTCTTCCCCAACTATCCACCATCCTTGGAGAAAATCTTGATTATGTGGTTAAATTCAAATATTTAGGGGTATGGATTGATAACAAACTTGATTACACTCATCATGTTGAGGAGCTCCTGAAAAAACTCAGACAGAGGCTTGACATATTCTTCAGAATCAAACATTACCTAACCAAAGAGTCTAAACAGAGACTAATTCAGGCTTCATTTCTATCCTCATCGATTATGCAGATTTCCTATATGGCCATTGCACTATGTTCTATTTAAGTAAATTGGATACCTTGTACCATAGAGCTCTAAGATTCATCACAGATCTTCCTTTCAACACTCATCACTGCCTCCTCTATAATGCTGTTGGCTGGACATCCTTACATCTCAGGAGGAAAAAAAATGCTACATTATGGATTTACAAAGCTCTGTCAAACAAACTTCCAACTTATATCTCTGGTTGCTTTACTCTGGCTACACCAAGATCATATGCCCTAAGAAGCAATAACCTTATCACCTTGAAGCTACCTAAAGTCTGTACCTGCATGGGAGGTCTGCAATCAGTTATTTTTAGCATCTACCTGAATTTCTACAGAAGACCCTAAAGCTGAACACCTTCATCCCTATAGCATCCTTCAAAAAACTCTTCATAAATCTCTTTCCTGAGATATGCAACTGCTTCCACTAAGCCTAGTCCCTTCTTACCCTTTACCCACTTTTTTTCTTCTCTCTATCTCTGTCTATATACTCTTAAACTTAGCTACATTATACCCTACAATCCATTGCCATTCCCTTCTTTATTCCCCCATATCTACTTCCTTAAGTTTCTATCCAATTATAACACACCTAACCACTTTCTCAATCCCAATACCTGACAGTTATTTGTGTCAAACCTGTCTGTTTTATTGTTTAGTTGTACAAAACCATTAGCTACCTTGCTTGTATATACGTTCTTTATTACTGTACCTATTTATTTATATAAAACTCTTTGCCTCTTCTCTGTATTTGTTTATGTATTATACTGTACTTTATTTTGATCTTGACCTATCAGGTCCATCTTGTAAATGAGCATTGCTCAATGATGTTCGCCTGAATAAATAAAGATTTTGATTGATTGATTGATTGATTGATTGATATGCTGACAATCTAGTGGCCATTGTTAACAGAAAACTGGGTGCCCTGTACTGTAACCGAAAAAATCACGCTGGGGATGTTAGATGCCTTATTGTGGCTGTCTACATTCTGTCAGTTATAGATTTTGGCCTCCATGTCACTGCAGCTACCTGTGACATGGTACTAAGCAGAATAAAGCTGATCTGTCATAAGATGTGCCACTTTATACTTGGTGTAGAACTTGGTGCAGATAACCACACTCATGGTTTTACCCTTTACACACTCACTAACTGGCTACCTTTACTCAGCACAATAAAGCTACAGACCTGTTTGCTAGCCAAAAATTAGCTCCTGGGCCTAATTTCCTCTGCTTTAACAATTTTTTTCTGCACCATCTCAACCAGTACAACATCAGAAACATGGCCAGGAATGCCCTTAGGCCTCCTTTCCAGCATATTCAGCTGAGCAAGTGGTAATTTTCTGTCATGGCCACTAGCTGGTTAAACAAACTCCCTGATACACTGCTGAATCTCCTCAAGAATAATCAGTTAAGAGATCGATGCAGTCTGCTCTTGCAGTCCACTGAGACTTTAACCATTAACCTGTTTTATTTGGTTTATCTCTGTATATATCCTGCGACATTTTATACAATGTCCTGCATGGATTTTTTTTTCAAAACTGTATGTAACTGTTCTGTCTTAATTGTCTTGAGCCTGACTCAACTGCATTTCCTCTGCAACTGCTTATTGTACTTGTAATTTTTTTTACTATGTATTTGTTGTGGAACCTCTGTAAATGAGCATTTGAGCTCAAAGGTAATCTATGAAGTTTTCAGTAAACACATAAATAAATAAGCTATTCATCCTCTGTCGCCAGTTTCTGTAGAACAAGGCTGAAGAACATTAGCAGCAAACTAGTTCAGCAAGCTAGATCACATTCTAGAGGTGGGGTTTTCAAACTCTGTGTGTGCATGGACCCCCAGAGTTATCATCAATAGTAGCAGGGACCCCTTACCTGCAACGGTGAATAAGTGAAATGTGGATCAAGTTAAAACAAATAATCGGTTTCGACTGGATTATTTTCTTTTCCACTGCTTGCTCCAAGTACTTATTTTATGAAAAGTAGCATGAACGCAGCTAGAGCTGCTATGACAAATCATGGAAAAACTCTTCAAAACACTGAGATGGTATTAAACACCATTTCTACAGTTTTGTCTTTAACATTTTTACTGCTCACTTCAAGGACCCCCTGTGTCTTGCTCAGGGCCTCCCAGGGGGCCTAGAATCTCTGGTTGAAAAATCCTGTTCTGGAGAGTCCACAAAATATTATACCTTATCTACTAATGTACATGGATAGTTATATATTAGAAAATTATAGTATGATACACCAGAAAAGAGACTGATATCTAAAAGAGTTGTCAAAATATATTCACTTGGGGGGTGCGTGGCCAACCGGGCAAGATGGCAGATGTTTTCTAGTACAGCACTACATGGGCTAATTGATTAAAAAGTAGAATTTTGTGTTCTATGGCATATTCTACTTTGCAAGTGTATCCATGGCTAGTAAAAATCAGGGGGCATCTGTCAAAGTTAACACTAGACAATCTAAGCTGCAATTCTAAGCACACAAAAAAGTCAGGGAGCAGTGGCACTGTGCCATGAGGAAACCAGGGACCCTGTGCCTGCATCTCCAACATGAGGCAACATGACAGAATTGGAAAAATCTCTAGCTGGAATACCTGCCATTCTTTCATGGATGCAATCGGAAATGACAGCATGTTTCAAGAATATTACCTCTCAGATATCTCACCTGCAGAATGTGGTGACTGGACTCTCAGAGACTACTGCCATCCACTCAATGTGGCTTGATGAACTGGAGAAAAGATTTGTTGAAGCAGAGGACCTCCTGGTTGATGTCTCCAGAGAGAGAAAGGAGCTCAAAAAAAGCAATTATTGGAAGTTCAACAGAAATCTGATGATCTTGAGAATCAGTCCTGCCACTCCAAGATTCGAATTATAGAACTACCAGAGGGTCTGGGAAACTGGGAGCTGGGATTGAAAGTCCATAGATGGCTGGTGCAGCATTTGAAAACTGGTGAGCTGGAACTCAACTATGAAATAGAGTGGACACATCACACAGGCCCGAAGCCATGATTAAGTGAAAGACCTTGTCACTTTTTTGATTAAATATCTTCGCTTTACTGATATGGAGCGAGTCCTAAGAACAGCCAAGGCAAATGGGTCAATATCTTTGGATGGTAGCAGAAGGTCTTTGTGGTCCAGGACTACAGCTGCAACCTTCAAGTCTGCAGACAGAAGTTTAATGGCACGAAGTTGGAGTTCTACATCAATGGCTGGGAATGTGCTCATCGTTACCCTTCCAGATCAAGAATTAGAAGACCAGGTAAGCCACCAAAATGTTTTGATTCCCCACAGGAAGCAGAGCACTTCTTGTGACAGGAGGAAGCAGCCTCAGAGGGTTGGTCACAGACCCGCACCACTGCACCAGCCTGACTGCAGTCATGTCAATTTCTCTGTCATTGGAGATTGAATCGGGCCCTCTCCCTGGCTCCCACTCCACGTGGTTGGATGTTTGTTTTGCCTTCCTGAGCCAACTCTCCTAGTGATTACTTTCTCCCTGGGCTTCCCTCTGCACTACTAATTACCCCAAAGCTGTATGCTGGTGTGTTCACATTTCGGGTCAGCACCACTTTTTTGACAGTTGTCTCTTGACTGTCTTGTCACAGGGTCTAGCACTCATGACCCTGATGGTGTGTAGGAGTCCTGGGCTTTTCTGTGATGAGAGAGAGACATCCTGTCAGAGGGAATGGACTCTACTTGCAGCCAGATGGAGATTGTTGTCTGCTTCTGCTGCTCAGCCCTATGACACCTTATTGCAAAGCTACTTTGTCCAGTCCTGCCTTTATGCCGGGAGTGTTTAAAGAGGGTCTTCATCTAGTCCATACCTCCTGACTGTGCCTAGGGGCATAGGGGCCATTTGGAGGGGGACCTGTATCTGTCAGTTACCAAACATCACTGGTCACAGACTGACTGTAGTGATTTTAGCAGTTCAGGAAAGGTGCATTGTCTGGGAATCTGCTTTGGATGTTGTGGAGATAGGAGGTGGGAACCCCTCTGTTGCAGCTCTTCTTTGTGGTCCAGTATGCACTGCCTGTCTCCTCCTATTAACTGCATTGATTTGTATGGGCTCAGGACAATGCTGCTAACCTCTGGATTTTGAGTGGTGCTGTGTCAAGTTAGTGATTTCTCTGTCCAGTTGGATTAATCTTATGGCCTTTAAGGTTAGAATCTGCACTTCCTTTCCTGACTGTACCACAAGGGATGCAGGTAACAACGCGGGGTGGGCAATTGAGTCTGGGACACTTTACCTATAAGTGTGAAATACTGTTTATTAATATTGTCATATGCTGGTAACCTTCAGGGTCAGGGGGAGGAGAGAGAAGCTCGTTGATGGGAGCTTATGGGTCATAGATGCCACTGCTTTGTTCAGGGGTCCCTTGGAAGGCCACAATGGGGGTTTGGGAGAGGGCACAAAATAAAATATCCATTGATGCATGAATTTGAACAATGGCTTCGGTATGGGAGGGGTGCTCACCCTCTCTCATTCACTCAGATTCTTTTGGATAAATTCTGCTTTACATGTTAAAGTTTCTACACTGATGGTGAAGGCAGCCCAATGTCTGCAGTGAATGCTTGCCATCACTATCAGAGGGAGAAGGGATGGGCTGACCTGTTGTTCACCCTGTAGGTGCATGTGGTTTCTTTAATCTTGTTATAGGTGTCAAAACATGCTGGGTGTCAGGTGAAAGGGGAAAATTCTGGGTGGTGGGTGTTTTTGGGGTGGGGTAGAGGGCAGGTTAAAAAAGGGGAAAAAGTTACTAATCACACTATTGTTGTTATTATTTATTTATTTGAGTTTTGGTGACTGGGTAAGTCCACTGAGACAATACAGTCCCTTTTTCAGGTTTGACCAGGGGTCTTGGTAAATAGCAGAGAGGCAATCGAAGGAATACAGTGATACAAATACAATGGCAGATATAGAAGACACAGCATATACAGTACAATGGCAAACATTGAGATTCAACGAAAACAATGACAAATATAGAGATACAGCATATCGGTATTTACAAAAATGTGACAAACAAGGAATAAGTACTTCAATAACAAAAAGAGTTTCAAGGTATATACAATAGGGGCTTAAAACAACAACTAAAAGTGAGCAGAACAAGGCGAGAAGGAAGGGGAAAAGTGGCAATGAGGAAAAGATGGGGAAAAGGACCGAGGCCAAGGATTGTGGTGAAGCACAGGGATCAGACATGGATAGTGATTAAAGGAGGGGAAGGAAGAATGAATCATCAATGGAAGCAGGAGCAGGATACAGAGTCTGAGAGAGAGGCATACAGATTAGATTGAAACATGGGGAGAAAGGAGCAGGAGAAGACAGAGATGGGAAGGGAATTTCAGTCTGATGTCACTTCAAAGGAGAAAGACCTATGGCCGGCAGCTAGTTGTAGTTTCAGAATAATAAGAAGTGGGAGTGAGGCAGATCGGAGGGCATGTGGAACTTGTCTTAGTCACATAGTCTAACAGAAGCAAGGAGGCGTCAATTTGTGGATGAGCTTAAACATGAAACTCAGGGAGGAATACCTCAGTTTGGCTTCATAAGGTAGCCAGCCCAGAGAGGATAGGACGTCACAGTGGTGAGAGCAGGCATTTCCCCCAGGGCAAACCTCCCCACCCTTTGGTAGGCCTGGGTTAGAAGAGACAGGAAGGAGGAATTTTCAGAGAGCAGTAAAGAAGCTCCATAAGTTAGGAGTGGGAGAAGAGACGTAGTAGCTATCTTAAGGCAGGAGGCAGAGGAAAGGAAGGGACAGATGTGATAAAGGAGTCCAAGTTTCTGGTATAAAGATTTGGAGATACAGGAGACATGCAAGCTAAAGTGAGTGCAGTGTTCAAAAGAATACCCAGATATTTGAAGGACTGGCCTCACTCAAGAGTATCACCATTGATCGAGGTACTGCTAAGAAGGGGGAGAGTAGACTTGATGGAGAGTTGATGAGCAAATACCATACTTTTATTTTTTTTTGTGTTAAGAACGAGGTGATTGTGGCTGAACCAGTCCTTAAGGGATGCAAATTCAGATGCAAGTTCTCTGTTAATCAGATTAATATCGTGAAGGCGTGATAGATGATTGCATCATCTGCATAAAGGTGCACAGAAGCCCCTCCGCAGGAGTTGGGAAGGTCATTAATGAAAAGAGAGAGTAACAAAGGGCCCAAAATGGAGCCCTGAGGGACATCATGGGTTATGGGCCTTAGGTCAGAGACAGATCCTGCCCACTTAACCCTTTGAGAATGGCAGAACAGATAGTTTTTGACCCAGTTCAGTGCACCAAAGTCAAGGCCAAGAGTATGTAGCTGATGGAGGAGAAGACCATGATTTACCAGGTCAAACACTTTCGTGAGAGTGACAAATATGGCACTGGTAACAAAACCATGATCCATACCCAGGAATATATTAGAGGTATCTTATCAGGGTGGTTAGGGTGCTGTGATTCCTGCAGAAGCCATGTTGATATGGAGGAAGTAGATTGTGATGTTCCAGATAGTCCTGAAGGTGGTTATACACTATTCGCTCTTTAATTTTAGCTAATGGGCAGTGGATGGATATCGGTCTATAGTTTTCTACTGCATTATTGCCCCTCCTTTTGCACTGGAATGACCACCACTCTTTCCATTTATCAGGGATTGTACAAGAAAGGAATGATCAATTGAATAAGTCACGGACTGGACGAGCGAGGGCAGGGGCACCCAATATATGAAATTTTGGCTCAAGTGAGTCATATCCAGGGGAGCTATCTGCTTTTAAATTGAAGAGAAGCTTCTGCACCTCTTTGAGGGAGGCCAATTTTAGATGGAAAGCTGGTCGAGCACCAAGAAAGCTTGGTGGGGATTGCTAGAAGGGAGGAGAAAGGGGGTTATGGAAGAGCGAGGTATATTTGTGAAGATCCGTAAAAAATTGTTGAATCTGGATGCGATAGATGTGGGGTCAGCAAGGGTGGTGCCATTGGAAATAATAGAGCATGGGGTTTCTGCAGTATTCTCTTTCACTAGTGAGTTACAGTAACTTGCCTCCAGAATTCCTTTAGGTTGCAAAGGTGCTCCGTCTGTAGGGATTTCTAATGGTGACGTTTAGCTTCATTGAGGGAATTTTTGCACTTGTTTCTAAATGGCCTGTAGATTTGCCAGTCTTGATGGAGTCCACTCTTTTTATAGGTCCGCCAGGTTTTGTCACGGATGGACATAAGCATAATCTGGTTCAAGGTCAGTTGGCATTCATCTGTATCCCCTTCCCCCGGGTCTTGCCTGAAAATAGGCAGGATTTGTCTAGTGCACTTACCCAGTCAACAAAAACTAAATAAAAAAAAGATGAAAAAAAATTTCTAATGTCCTTAGTGAGCCAGGAAGCCTTGACACCCTTTGATCTACATTTTTTCAGGGGGGCATGGTAATTAACAATTTGAGAGAGGGTCGATACAAAGAAATCCAAGGCTTGATTTACATGCAGTTTATTATTGTTTTATTAGATACATTTCATTTTTATTTTATACTTGTAGGCAAAATGAGTATGTCTGCCCGTTTTCATATGGAACAAGTACAAACAAATACATATATTGACAAATAAACAACAACACATTTAAACAAACAATCAGTAAGCACAATAAACAGACTATTTCACAAAACAGTTACATTCATCCTTATCATGCATACATGCACTGCACAAACTGTTATTCTATGCTGTAGTCTGCTGGTTTGACCTCTAACTAGCGGTATAAGGAAGAGAAGGTCACTATCAATCACTTTACCATGGCGGATGCATTAAATATAACCACTTGGAACGTTAATGGTTTCAAGAGTGTTGTCAAGCAGAAAAGGGTTCAAACCTGGTTAAAAACTGAGAACTAGCAAAGCACTCCTACAGGAGATCCATAAGACACCTGTAGAGGTTGAAAAAATCAAATGTTCATGAGGTGGTAACTGGATAGTGGCTACTCACTCTGCTAGAGCTAGGGGGGCATCGATGTGGATGCTGCAGGGATTTCCAGATTGTGTTTTTCACTGCTATACAGATCCAAAGGGATGGTATGCCCTGGCACAGTTCTGACTTAATACTGATAAACACATAGTAGTGGAATCTGTCTATGACACCAATATTGAAGATCTAAGGTTCTACCATAAAATGCTTCTGGTTAGGCCCCATTTAGTGGTCCATGGATATTGGGAGGGGACTTTAACTGTGTAGGAGATACCATTCTGGATAGGTCCAACCCAGCTCCTGCTATAATGTCCAAAAAGTACTCATGCCTTAATTGAGGTGGAGACCCCCACATTCTGATAGACATGCAGTGGCATCAGAACCCCACAGGTAAGGAGTACAGATTTTACTCCCACTCTAATCAATCTTATGCATGGCTTGAAAGATTATTGGTATTTATTTATTTTATTTTAGTCTTTGGTAACCAGGTGAGGCCCACTAGGCACAAGTGCCTGTTTTCAGGGGCAACCTGGGAGCACTGGGCAGTTAAGTGACTTGCTCAGAGTCACACAGTATGCAAGTGGAGGTTGTGAAAATCAAACTCTGGTCTGGGCTGCTGGATGTACCAAGATCGTTCACACCTCATTCCTCTAACCGCTAGGCTATACTGCCAGCTCAACATCCCTCGCCCTACAATTGGGCCGTGCTAAGTATGAGCCCATACTAGTCTCGGACCACGCCCCTCTCACTGCTCAATTCCTCAGTGGATTGTCCAAACCCCCTTCTCAGCCATGGAGGTTGGACCCTGTACTCTCGAGGTATGGGACATATGTTGCTCATATGCTCATATGCAAGCCATCATCTCTGAGTACCTATCTCATAATAAACAAGCATTTGTCAATGCCGAATGTTTGCTTGCTGGTATTAGCATTGGGCATGCAGGAGTTAGACATACGCAGAATAGGAATGGCAGTGAAGTATTGAAGTTCACGCCAACACCACCTCCATCCTGTAGAGATGGACAGGCATTGGGGTAAGTGTTTGGATCATCAGCCATGATGGGCATGCCATGTGCCATTCTATGCAACATGAACAAAATCACAGATTGGGCAGGATGTGAAGAATGACAGCTGTACCATCCACAGGGAGGTGTGAAGAGATGGCAATTTTGAACAGCTGTACTGGGAATATAAAAAGTGCTCACACATGTGAGCATACATTATGTGGAAACTACGCAACGCATGCACATTACACAGTCATTTTATGGCCATTCATCACCAAAGTTTCAAAATAGGCATTGTAGGACCTCTGCTCATGAACAGTGTCATTGTGATTTTCTTGATGCATCCTGAACACTGATTTCACACAGCAAGCACGCTATTCTGCACCATAATTGCAAAAAAGCATTTCGGCCAGGATGTGAAAAATGGCAGCTGTACTGTTCATAAGGAGGTGCAGAAAAATGACAATGTTGAAAAGCTGGAGTGAACATATTACAAATGTGCGAAGTTATGAGCATGACTGGAAACAGTGCAACGCACGCTTGTAACACAGTCATTTTATGGACTTTCATTACCAAATTTTCAGCATAGGCATTTTATGGCCTGTGCTAATGAACAGTGTCACTGTGATTTTGTTAATGTGGCCCCAACACTGATTTCCCACAGCGGCTGCACTGCTCTGTGCTGCAGGTGCAAAAATACATTTCGGCCAGGATGTGAAAAATGACAGCTGTACTGTTCATAAGGAGGGCCAGAAAATTGGCAATGTTGAAAATCTGGAACGAACATATTACAAATGCGCGACGTTATGAGCATGTGTGGAAACTGTGCAACACACGCTCGTAACACAGTCATTTTATGGACTTTCATTACCAAATTTTCAACATATGCATTTTAGGATGTCTGCTAATGAACAGTGTCACTGTGGGTTTCATAATGTGTCCTGAACACTGATTTCCCACAGCGACCGCACTATTCTTCGCCGGAAGTGCAAACACACATTTTGGGCAGGATGTGAAAAATGACAGCTGTACTGTTCATAAGGAGGTGCGGAAAAATGGCAATGTTGAAAATCTGGACTGAAAATATTGCAAATTTGCGAAGTTACGAGCGTGCATAGCAACTGCGCATAATGCATTACCTAAGTAAAACAGTCATTTCTTGGATTTTTGCACCAAATTTGCAACATATACTTTTTGAGAGCCCACCTCATGAACACTGGCACTGTCTTTTCATTAATCGGTCCCAAAAGGTGATTCTGCACAGTGACAGTGAAATCACCTTTTGGGACTGATTAGCACCATGACAGTGACTCAATTCATGAGGCAGAGTCCCAAAAACCCCATGTTGAAAATTTGGTGCCAAAATTCCAAAAAATGCCTGAGATATGCAAAAAAGTTGAAAAAACCCTATCTATCCCATTATACAGCTTACCGGCATTTCCTCAGTTCGTGGTCAGCTTAGAAGAGTGCAGACTTGTTCCCGGTCCACCGAAGATCATCGCCAGACCCAGAGGTAAGTATGGGGTGGGGGTGGGGAGGCAGGGTGCAGTGATGGGTGTGGTTTTGGGGAGTGTCCAGGGAGACATGAGGGACCATTTTGTTTTACAGGTTGTAAGAAAAAAAAACATTGCGGAGGTTTTTCCTTTGCAGGGGCATTGGGCACACTGGGGTGGGCTCCCAGCATGCCACCTGAACATTGATTTTTTGGGGGGGTGTAGCCGATGAGGATTGGCCACCCCCGTCGGTACAAAAGTAGGGGGGTTGCAAGAGCCGAGGAGGATTGGGCACCCCCTCGGTCTCTCACGTTACTCTTTTGGGGGGCTGATGCCAACGGGGAGTGGGCTCCCCTGTTGGCACATCAAACAGGGAGTGGGACCGTACTGCTGATGGGGAGTGGGCTCCCCCGCCGGCAAGTCAACACCGGGGATGGATGCCAACAGGGATTGCGGCCCCCGTCAGCAAAAACACACATCTGTGGGGAGGAGCACATGCTGCCTAGGGGGATTGGGCACCCCCTCGGCGCTGAGGCTCTTTTATATTGTTTGTGAACACGGTGGCAAGGTGCCGCCATGTTCACAAAGAATATCACACTAGCAATGCTCTGCCCAGCAATGATGGGTCGCTCCCTCATTGCAGCAATCGCTGACGCTGCAATGACGAGGCACCCTGTGATTGCTGTAGTGAAAACATTACAACTTGTTGCATCTTCTGGAAGCCAGTGTCATCAGCACACTGTGCCTCCATTGGTGCACCACAGCCAGGCCCCCAAATGCAATGCTTATGCTGGATGCCACACTGCCGCACCTCCCCAACCCGCTTCTTTCCTAAGCTGTCACATAATGTTTCTTGCGCATGCGCAAGCAAACATAAAAAGGGGAGACTACACATGCTGCAAAATGGGGAGCATTGAAGGCATTCAGTATGTAGCATTTAAAAAGAAAATGGAGGAAAAAGACCTCAGGTTCCTCGAGTACAAAATTCAAGCCATTGAAAGGCTCATATGTCTCACCCTATGCTGGGACTGTTTCAGAGACTGCAGATACAAAAGTGCAGGTATAATGCCCTTACCTGTGCACAGCTTGAGAGTAATCTCCTGTTGGGAAGGGTTGGGCCTTATTTTGATGAGGACAAAGGGGATAAGTTGCTGTCATGGCAACTGAAGTGTAGAAGGGGGAGAGCACCATAAGGGGTGTCCAGATATCGAGTTGCACCATTGCTACTGACAATCATACTGTTGGGCACACTTTTACAGAATTCTACAAGAAGCTTCATGCTTCCAAGGTATCACCACTGCCTTCACAGGTACAGGGTTTCTTGAGTAGAGTTTCCATTTCCCCGCTGTCTTCAGAGGCCTATGTCTTCCTTGAAAGGGTCTTTGAGACCTCAGAGATTTCTAGAGCGATCGAGCAGTTGAAGGGAGGTAGGTCCCTGATCCAGATGGGTTGCCAATGGACTTCTTCAAGATCTTTCATATAGAACTGCTGGAACCCTTGCAGAACGTCTACATGGAGACCACTGGTAGAGGGATACTTCCTCTTTTCATGTGGTTGGAAGTGAAAACTGTGCTCCCTAAAGCGGGAAAGGACTCCATGCATTGTTCTTCCTGCTGCTCAGTCTCCCTTCTCACCTCAGATTACAAGATTCTGGCCAAAATTATCACTGCCAGGCTGAGCTCCATCTGCAAATGTTGTCCATCCTGAACAATGTGGTTTTGTGGCAATGGAAGCATAACATCTACAAAACTTTTAACATAATATATAGTTGGGTCCTTATATGGAAATCTCATGGGGCAGCAGTTCTGGCACTTGATGCAGAAAAGGCATTTGATCATATGGAATGGGATATATGCTGACTGTGCTCAAGGCATATGGGCTGGGGCCTTCCATGTTAAAATGGATAAAAACCCTGTAAACTCAGCTCACCTCCCAATTCCTAACTAATGGATCCCTGGCTTCCCAGTTTGAATTGCAATGTGGAATGTGCCAGGGCTGCCCCCTCTCCCCCTTGGTTTATGCATTGGCATTGGAGCCCTTGGCGGCAGTCATCTGAAATCATTCTGTGGTGGTGGGATTTGGTGAACAGGGAGGGCATAAGATAGCTCTCTTCACAGATAACCTACTGTTATATCTAACAAAGCCCACCTTGAGTCTTCCACACATTCAGAGTTTACTGCAGGTTTCGCGTCTATCTCAGGCCACAAAATTAACTGGGCCAAAAGTGAAATCCTACCAGTGGGGGATAGAGTCAGGCCAGCATTGGAAAGAAATTCATTAGATGTCCAGCTGGTACCCACATTAAAATACCTTGGGGTTCATATTTCTTCCTGTCTAAATGAACTGTTCTCCCTAAACTGTGAACCCATTTTTAACAAAATTGCACAAGACTGGGATAGGTGGATGGATCTCCCACTGACCCTGCTTGGGAGAATATCTATAGTTAAAAGGAATATTTTACCCGTGTCTTTATTTATTTCAATCACTCCCAATCTATGTCCCAGACAAACACTTCAAACATCTAGACAGTAGTATTCATGGGTTTCTGTGGCGAAGGACGAAGGCCAGAATTGGTTGAAACATACTGCCAATGCCTGCCACTTGGGGAAGTGGTGGACTCCCAAATTTTAAGCTGTATTACTGGGCAGCTCAGTTGGCCTTTCTCCTGACTGGACCTGCACAAGAATCTCCTGTATGGTTGGCAATGGAGAGGGAGGAGAAGTATGGTGATCTCAGATGGGATTTGTTAGCCTGCTCTCTATCATGTCTACAACCCAAGAAAATCTCAAACCCATTCACAGGGACACTTTAATGGAGTTTGGAAACTGGTGCATGAATACACCAGCACCCCAACCCATCCCTCTCCCTATGCTTCTATATGGTCTACGCTAAAAAATACCCCGCGTTATAAAGTGTTTCTGCCCAGTGGACTACTTCACTGGCAGAAGAAGGGGTTAAACTCCATTCTATAGCTCTATGAGGGAAGGAGACTGATTTTTGGGGGGGAGCTCCAGAATAGATGGTCTCTCTCACTGGGGGACCTCTTCATCAATCAAGGGAAGTATGGGAAGAGGACCTGGGCACAACTATCACTCTCGAGATATTGGCCATTGCTATTCAGCATCTCCTTAACTGTTCACAGAGTAGCAGGCTGAGACAAACTCAGTTCCTCCAGAATAGATGGCCTCTTTCACTGGGAGAACCTCTTCATTATCTCTAAGTGCAACACAGGTTATGAAGTTCAATGCCCTTACCCTTTGTGGGACAGACAGTAAACTCCATTGAGGAGGAACTGTTCTGACCTCAGCCCTTGAGTAGGTGGCTTTCTGTGTTCTACAGCATACTTCTAGAAAGGGGGTGCTGACCCCATGATTTGATCAAGGGAAGTATGGAAATAGGACCTGGGCACCACTATCACCCCCGATATATGGGCCATTGCTATTCAACATTTCCTTAACTGTTAACGGAGTAGCAGGCTGAGACAAACTCAATTCAATTTTCCATATAGAACTTATATCTCCCCCTCAAAAATGCACTCCTATGATACAACAAAGTCTTCCACTTGCCCTAAGTGCAAGGTAGATAAGGGGACCATTCTCCATATGACCCTTACCTGCCCTAAGATATTAGCCTTTTGGCATGAAGTTGACCAAATTATGACAAGGGTATTGGGGGTGGCCCCCTCCCAGCTCCACATTGGAATACCTGTTGGGGGCTGATCAAGCTCATAGGTTCCTGAAAATAAACCATATGTTGTGGTCCCTAGCACTCATTAATGCCTGTAGTACTCTCATCAAATGTTGCCTATCAGACAACCCTCCCACAATACAGCAGTGGGCTAATAGATATATAGATAAATAGCTACATAGCCACAGTAGGCAGATAAGGTCCTATGGCCCACCAAGTCTGCCCATTTAAGCTTGTAAATTCACTTTATGTTTTTCTAGAAGTCTGTTGCCCCTTACCCCTGACCTCCAGAATTCCCTTATGTCTATCCCATGCAATCTTATATCAATTGATTGTTTCAGCCCCACCACTTCCTCTGGCAGGGTGTTCCACTTGTTCACCACACTTTCTGTAAAGAAATTCTTCCTCACATTTCCTCTGTATCACCCTCCTTCCAGCTTCATCCCATGCCCTCTAGTTCTGGAACATCTTTTTTGCTGGAAAATAAGTGTATTCCTACACCCTGTTCCTCCCTGTAAGGTACTTGTATATCTTTATCATATCCCCTGTCTCCCTCCTCTCCTCCAGGGAGTATATATTCAAGTCCTTCAACCTGTCCTCATAGGGCTTGTGATGCAATCCCTGTACCATCTTTGTTGCCCTCCTCTGAACTGTCTCTAACCTGTCTATAATAATCTGCTGAATTACCTTAAGATTGAAAAGATGCAGAGTGTCATGTACAATTTGAATGCACTTGGCACAAGTTAATGGGTACAATGGAGGAAGCTCTCTTCCTGTGGTAGGATTATGTGGCTCTTAGTCACCCTGACTCTGATGGTAGTCCCTCCCTGGATGTTCAGATTTAGCTTCAGATGTTAGGTGACACTGGTGTTCCATTTGACCTCTTGTACAGTGCCTACTTGATGTTCATGGAATCAAATGCTTGTATTTACTTGGATATCTACTATCTGCATTTGTACATGTATCTACTAGTTATCTAGTCATTAGTTTAAATGTCTTTTCTTTTTTGTTCTGTTTGTGTGTTATTGTTGTACATGTTTCTCTTACATTAATAACAATATTTTACAAAAAAATATATTTTCACTTGATCATGATATGCTTCTGTTAAGGATCTAAGTATTGCAATGGCATGCATAAACCTGAGTTTTAAGTAATTTTACAAAATAATGTTATGTCTGGTGTAAATCTTATCAAAAAAAAAAAAATATGGCACCAGATGCCCATATAAATACAAAAAAAAAAACCTTGAGTTTCCTTTATTAAATTCAGTTCAGAAACAAGTTAACATTAAGTTACTGGACAAGGAATTACCCAGAAAACACCGAAATATTTTTGCCATTTCAAGTTACTTCAGAGGCCCCTGTCCATTTCAATGTAACTAATTAGGAATTGCATGTAACAGGGTAATTACACTGTAGTTACAGATTTGTTACATGCAACTCCAATGCATTTGCAATGCAGGTATTAAACTACAGTGTAGTTAACTGTCATGTAAAGTGTAACCAGGACAGTAGGTCCTAGAGTGACCTTTTCCTTGAGCAGTACTGGCATAAACTTACCATTCACACTGTTGTCTTTGTATCATCTCAAAACGAAAATCTGTGAACCCGCTCAAAAAATCAGTATATGTTTGGAGTGGTGGCATAACTCATGGGATGCCTACTTGCTTGCATAGTAGGTGAAAGAGATAAACTAGATGAATGCATGAATGCACATTTACAAAGTATAAGAAATGGAATTCAAATTAATTTCTGTTACATTTATATACCTTAAGTATGCGTCTTTAATATCCAGTATTTAAAATTTCACTTAAAACTTGTCATGTATCTGATCACTTGATTATGTACCACTCCTGACTTTGGCAATGTAGGCATGAGTTGTGGTCCTCTCTGAGCCCTCACAAAGTCCCATTCATAATGGTGCCACAGGACTGCTCTGCATGGCAATGCTAACTAGCACTCCATCCATGGAGTGTGAGTGAATCATCTCCATTATGTGACTGTCCTCTGCCACTCTAGTGAGCAAGAGACCTGACGATGGCTCAAAACATGTGTTCCATTTATGGAAGCACAGAACACCACCAGAAAGCCACTGAGTCAGCTACTAATACTTGTTTCTAAAGCACAACAATGCAGAATCATCCCAATCTTTTTATATCCATTTTGGTGGGCCTAGCAAAAGAACAGAAGCATTTGGAAACTTCAGAATTCACCTACAGTATCTTACCTAAGAATTGCAATAAAACAAAAAAAAATTGTATTTTAATATAGATTGTTCTAACTGCCGACTGGATTCATTTTTAGAAATAGTACTGTTACTCTAGAATAATCACCAGAAAGTGAATTAACATTGGATAATTTATAATGAGCGTACAGCATCAAAAATAAATGTCATTTTTTGAAGAACAAGGGTAGAGATACCTCCAAGGGTTTTGATGAATTTAAACACTAAGGCATGACCAGATCTTGGGTTACTGTCAGTCAATTTAACAATTCAACTGGGGGGGGGATGCTTATGACACCCAAGCCCCCTGTGTTTAGATTAATGAAAGTAACCCAACTTCTGGAGTACATCTATGCTAATATTAAACTAAAATGTTCTCAGACCTTTTTGAAATGAATGCTTTTATAGTTAAAATTCTAATTGTTCTGTTGTGTATGGGATCTCCTAGATGTTAGCCAATACCTTTAGATTGCTGACAGCCAAAAATATTCTTCTATTTCCAACCATTACATTATTTTATTTCAACTGCAAGGACTACTCTGATAAAGTAGGGATCACTCAGAAAGGGGTTTCAGATACATATACCAGTGAGAAGCAGATGACAGAGTGTCTAAACTGTGGAGTTAGGTAACACACTCTACATTTCAAGAGTGTGAATGCAGGACAGAAAGCATATTTGTGGGGGCAGAATAGCATTCATAATTTCGGATAGGGTGTTAAACTCCCAACATTGATAATTACATATATTTCATGGCATGTGGATTTGGAGGAAGCTAAGGGTGTCTTGTGGGTGATATGTTGGAATTTATAGAGTCCTGGTTAATGTTGAGAAAAGTGGGCCATTGGCAACTTCAATTTTCTTTGAGCTAAGCCCTATTAATCCATGCTTCTAATCCGATAGTCCAATCTATTAAATCTCCAAACCTCACCCAGTCAATCAACGAACCTACCAGACTCAACACAAACACAGCCAAACATTTCCTCCTTAACTGGGTGCTATCCTCCCACCCCATTGGATCACTGTGGCTGGTATTGTCTCCGACTCTTTCAGCGACCACTGCCTCACCTACTATTTCAGTAAGGTTTGCCTTCCTCAGTCTTCCCCAAAATACATTTGGCACAGACCCCTCAGATCCCTTGACACTGAGGCCCTTCTTGAGGACCTTGACTCCTCTGACTGGTTCCCCATCTATGCCACCAGTAACATTGACAAGTCTCTTTCCTTCTTCTTCAATACATTTAACAGGACCTGGGAACACATGCTCTCCTCAAAACATTGCTAGTCAGGCAATTTTACCACCCCTGGATCACTCCCAACCTTATTGCAATGTTCAAAACCTGTGAACTAGCATAGGCTGACTTCAAGTCCACCCATGCTGCTGCCAACTTACAACTCTACAAGACACTAAGAAACTCCTGCACCAAACCAGTTCATACAGCCAAGCCCCTCTACTATAAAGCCAACCTCCAATCAACCCTACGCTCCTCGGCCAACTTCTGGACAGTACTGCACTCCTTACTCAACCCACCTGCCCAGTCTCCCCCTCACTTCTAATAGATGGCTCACTGGTCTCTGACCCTTTCACTGTAGCATCACACGTCAACAGTTTTTTCACCACCTGCCCCCTTCCCAGCCAGTTCTCTCCTAACCCCCCCCAGCTGCCATACCCTCTCCTTCTGAGGCATTAACCTTCCCTCCAGTCTCGCCACAGGAAGTCTTCAAGGGTCTTGCATCCATCAACTCAAAAAAACATAGCCCTGATCATCTGTATCCAAAACTCCTCCAACTTTCTGTCCCAACTATAGCCTTTCCTCTCATGCACTTACTGAACCTATCTTTCTTTCTGTGTGTGTCTCTCTCTCTCTCTCTCTCTCTGCTGTTACCCAAGCCTTGAAAGTGGCCAAAGTCCTGCCCCTCCACAAAGGAGGTGACCCCTCCTCCCCTCAGGAAATTACAGGTTAATATCACTACTCTCTAACCTAATGAAACTCCAGGAATCCCTATTGCTGTCCATGCTTACCACCTCTCAACCGTCTACCTCTCCCCCATTTAATCATGGTTCAGAAAGATCCAATTGCACTTCTTGAAAGGAGTAGGAGAATTTCCCTGGTGCTCTGGCCAAATTTCCCCCCATTCACTACAAATACCTCAGCAGCTTAATCTGGTTCAAGGTCAGTTGGCATTCATCTGTATCCCCTTCCCCTGGGTCATGCCTAAAAATAGGCAGAATTTGTCTAGTGCACTCACCCAATTAACAAAAACTAAATAAATAAATAAATAAAATAAACTCCATCTCCTCTCTCTCTTCTGAGTGACTGACTCCATCCTAACAGGGATGGATAAGGGACACCTCTCTGTGACCATTTTCATTGACTTGGCCAAAGCATTCAACTTGGTATCCCACACCCTCCTCCTAAACAAGTTGACCTCAGCTGGTCTCTCATCCACCACCATGAACTGGTTCTGCTCCTATTTTTTCTGGCCACCTGCATTCAATGCAAATGGGTGGCATGCTGTCACCCACCCACAATCCAGGCCTGCATTCTCCAAGGCTCCATTCTAGGACCTATCTTATTCTATTCTCCGTCTTTCTAAATGACCTCCCCTCAGTCTGTCTCCTTGCACATACATATGTATGCTGGTGACATGGTACTCTACACAACTGGCCCCTCAAACAGCACAGTCAAGTTTCCACTCCAGTGTGACCTTCTCAACATGCTACACTGGTTTAAGGTGAACCAACTCATGATGAACACAAAGAAGTCGGTTTCCATGACCTTTGGCTTTGCCCAGACGCTAGCTAAGCTCCCATCTCCCCCTACCTCCCATACCCTTGAAAGCACCCAGCTTGAAAGGGTTCCAGACTTCAAATAATTGGGATGCTTGGTTAGATAGCAGACTAGACTTCTCAATGCACATCAATGCTGTACACACCAAGATCCACCCCAAACCCAGCACTTTATACTAAAATAAGGACTGCCTCACTCTCCCATTAGGCTGAGAACTTGTCTCCAAATTGATAATCCCCATTTTTTTTCACTACATTGTTTCTTCCCTCCTCTGGTGGGGGGGGTGTTACCTATGGTTCCCCCATCCATCTGGACCCACAGCACTGCACCATTCCCAGAACCTGAGCTCAGCCCCCTCCTCCATTCCTATCATTGGTTGCTTCGCAGCGAGTACTTACCCCACCACCACCATGGAAGCCGGGAATCAGGAGCCAAGAGGAGTTTCCTGAGTCAGATTAGCGTGGCACTGATGGACCGGACTTCATCTAGCATGCCAGAGCACTTTTTCAATGCTTAGTTCCCCACCCTACAGCACAGACGTGCAAGGAATCAATGACACTGCCATGCGTGCTTCTGTGCAATGCATATCCAATGCTATCCGTGCTATCCCCACAACAAGCTGGCTGCCTGCACCGACCCCCAGCCATGACCAGGAGACAGCACAGCCATGGTAATCCTACCCCACCGTCTCCAGAGGAAAAATGCAGTCCCTGGGAGGCTCAATCCTCCTTCCGCCAGTTGACCTTCTGACACCCGAGGTTGCTCCCTACCTGGGTTGTCAGTATGGCATGAAGTATAGCATCCAGCGCCTCAACCCTCAGCACCACTGGGCTGGCTGATACTTCCCATTTTTGATTATGCTAATGTGGTCTACAGCTCTGCCTCCCCCCCTCGCTCATAAGGCTGGATATGCTATACAATGCCTTTTGATGCTTTACTTCTAACTTGCCACCCCTCACCTAGCACTGCTCCTTGTCCTCATCACTCTCCTTACCTCCCCTACCCCTACACTGCCAGACACACTGCACCACCTTCATTGCTAAATTTCTGGTTTGACTCACAACCTCCTTACTTCTCCTCCCTCCTCTCACCTATTGTTGCCTCTGACTATGCACTTCACTCTAGAGTCTCCCACACCCTCTCCAACCCTCATGTGTACTCATGTGATGGGCAAGCAGCTTTCTCACACTGGCTTCTCTCTCTCTGGAATCAGCTCCCCCCTTTTCTCTGGCTTTCCTCCTCCTTCCCTGCTCTAAAGCACTTACAAAAGCTCTCTACTTTGCCCTCCTGTACCTGCATCCCTCCCCCTGCCATCACCTGAATCACTAGCTTCCTGTTTTGCTCCTTCTCATTTGTAACACTCCCTGTACTGTCTCACTAGCATTAATCTAACAAGTGTTGAGGTTGTTACTGCCTATGTTGTTTTACCACAGAGTAGCTAGAAATAGTTAGCACCTAGCAGTAAGCTTACGTTTTACTCAAAAGTTGTTTAACTCCTGACTTGTATCATTTGCTGTACTACTGCTTTGCTCATTATTTTATCATGTGTATCTTGATGTTATTTTCTATTGTGGTAATATCCTTACTGTACTGTCCCCTGGGTCACACCTGGAAAGGATCCTCAGCTCAGTGTACCTTTTCTGGTAACCAAAATTTTAAATAAATTAATAAATAAATAAATAATGAGGTTTACGTTGATGACTCAGCCAAACCACTTTAACTCTCAATACAGTAATTAGTATAGAGTAAAACAGACTAAAAACAGGGAGGGGAAACCTTGAGTCAACAATAAATATTTATTAATTGAGATAATTTGTGACATTTGGTGTTGGCATGCCACTTCTGAGAATTTGTGTGTTTGTGGTGGTGTGACAGAGTTTGTGACCCACTAGGACCATGGTGGTCCAGTGCTGTGAAACTATAATAATATTCATTGCTGAGCCCAAGGCCTATGCTCCCCTGTAGTCTGTGCTTTATGTCCAAGTCAATTATTATATTCTATCTGGCGTTATACATGTCAAATTATATACAGTAAAAATACTTATTACCCCCCCCAAAAAAATATATAATGCATCACAAACATAAAACAAATGACAAAAATATAAATGCCCAAAAGGGGGATGAGAGGTGCAGACTGAAAAAAATAGAACTTTGCAAATGAGCGTACCAAAAAATTAAAAAAATAACAAATAGAACCTTCACTGAACACCACTGTAACTCCTGACAAAGGAAATCTCATTTGTGCCAACCCCAGAATGTGATAACTTTAAAACACAAGTGAACCTTTTCCTACTCTTTCAAAAGATACTTTTAAAAGTGTATATTGCAAAAAATAAATCTGAAAACATGGGCAGGGAAAGTGTAACTATGACTGTAAAGAATCAAGTTAAAACCCCTACACTGGTGGAAGACTTTGTTTCTTCTTCTGATAATAAAGCCACTAACACTAATTCAAACTTTGTGGACCGCAACAATATGCCAGAAGGTACTGAAATTAGAAATATTGAAGCAATTGATGATCTAGATATAGAAAACCTTTAGGTATTATATAATACAGCTAGCAAAAGGTTCCAGAAAATGGACATATTTGTGGGAGTAGACAGGGACACATTTCAAGGAAGGTGGAAAAACATTCTAAGAGGAAACTCTACCTTTGTCCCTTCACCTAGCCTAAATACAAATATAAGAGCATTTGAGAGGGTAGTTTTAAAAAGGATAAATAAACTTTTGGCCAATAGGGGACAAGGAAGGTTTTTTTCTTTTTTTCAGATTGACTATGTTTTATTGTTAGGAAGATTTTACATATCGTTCATTACATACATTTAACAGAGAAGATTGGGGGACAAGGAAGGTTAACAACAGCTTAACTATACCAGAAAAAATTACCTACAGAAACTTTTGTATAGTAGCAACCTTGTCATAAAACCTGAAAATCCAGTGTTGCAAACACTCACCAACAGAGATTGGTTATTGTATTTGACTCTGTATTCAAATCACGAGACAAAGACATCCATGAATTCAAATGGTTTATTCCATAACCTTGAAGCAAATACAAGTTACAGTGTGTAGCAATCTAGCCACATGGGGAGTACCCCCTCAGGAAGACCATAGGTCAAAGCACTGGGTTGGGTGGCTAGACTGCTACATGCTGTAACTTGCAGCTTAGCAACAAGACCCCCTCTGTTGAACACACTGGCCTTTTTGGATCCACAGATTATCATAAAACTTGCTTGTGAGAGAGGGAGGTAATGTGGTTTTAATGGAAAGTGAGCAATATGTGAATTGTGTAATGAATTTGTTGAATGATAAGGAAACTTACAGAAAATTGCCACAAGATCCCACGCTAAGTTCAAGATTGAACTATTATCTTTGCTGCAAGATGCCAGATTATCTAACTGTATTTCAGAAAGTGAATTTAACATTCTACTACCCTCTTTTCCAGTCATACCAACTCTGTATGCATTACCCAAAGGTGCATAAGAATTTGCATAATTGTCTGAGTCATCTAATTGTGTCAGATCTCAGCTCACTATCTGATTATTTATCAAAATTTGTGGACTTCTTTTTGAATGGCTACCTGGGGCAGCTGAGGCCATACCATCAGGACACAGTGGGTGCCCTGAATACATTTGCAAATTTAGTGTGGCAGGAAAAATACTTACAGCTGAGCATGGATGTGGAAGATTTTTACACATCTATCAAACATCATGATGAATAACAGCTTGTGACTAACTTTTGAAAAGAAATAAAAAAAATACACATTTCCCTCTACTGGAAACAATTGATTTTGTGTTAAAACATTAGTACTGTGAATTCAATGGTACTTTTTGCAATCAAATTTCTGGAACAGCAATGGAGTCTGCAGTGGCCCCATCCTATGCAAATCTTCTGTTGGGGAACTGGGAATTGAAGAAAGTGTACAATGAACTCACAAACCCCTACACACATGACATCATCTGTTGGCAGCACTTTATTAAGAATGTGGTGTGTGTATGAAAAGGAACTAGTGAAGAAGAAAATAACTATGTTAAATGGCTGAATTGCAATGAATATAACTTGAGATTTTCACACACAGTCACAAAGGACAAACTGATTTTTTGGGATGTGACACTTGAAGGAAAAAGGTCAGAAGGTAATTACAAAATGTTTTAGGACAGACACAACTAGAAACATTGTATTAAGACCAGACAGTGCATACCCGAAGTCTCTGGTAAACTCAGTTCATTATGGGGAATTCCTCAGAATAAAAAGAAAGTCTTCAGAATTTGAGAATTTTGAATGTCAGGCTTGAGAATTGATCTCAAGGCTATGAGAGAGGGATATTTTGAGAGTACGCTTGAAAATGCTGACATTAGAACAAAAACCAAGGACAGAAATAGTCTGTTGGTACCAAGAAGTGTTTAACACAGCAAGGTGGAAGGAAACAAGGTTGCGACCTTTGTATCAGGCTATAGTCCCTTGGCAGGCCAGATAGGAGCTGTGGTATGTATAAATTGGCCAGTTCTCTTGGGTGATGAAATATTAGTAGAAAACCTCAATGCCATACCGAGTATAACCTACAGGATGGGTGAGAACGTAAGGTATAAACTTGTCCATAATGAGTACAAAACAAAGAGAGAAGACAGAAATCCAGCAAAAAACTTGGTTAAATAGGCAACCAAAGGGTATGTGTTGATGTGGGCACTGTAATATATGCAAGTGCTGCATACAAAGGAAATAATTTAGTCATCAGAATGGCAGGTGTGTAGATGTAAGATGGTTAATCAACTATGTGACACATTTTGTCATATATGCTCTTTGGTGCAACTAACAAACTTTACACAAGACCTTTAAATGAATGAATTCAAGAACATGTGAGGAAGGAAATGCAAACACCCAGGTAGGAGCCCATTTTAAAACATGCCACAATCCTGATCCAAACAACTTGAAGTTTATGGGCATAGAGCATGTACCACCAATAAGAAAGGGAGGGGACAGACTTGAGAGACTCTTGCAAAAAAGAATGTCAATGGAATTATATACTGAATGTGTATTAGATATTATTCTTCCTTTGTGGGGCTGCCCTTGGACCCTCTCGACCCTTCTCCAGCTCTCAGCTGCTTTTCAGCAATATTTTCCCCTGTAATCTAACGGGTCTTGGAAAAACCTCGCTGTAAGAACATTCCCCAGACACAGGGTGCTTGGTACTGCACCACATCCACACTGCCTACATGTGCCTACCAGGGTTCATGGAGCTAAGACTGGCAAATATCTTTCAGAAGTGACCTTGAAAATACTCAGAAGGGGCCACCTTTCTTAAGTTTCCCTATCATGAAGATCACCTTCCCTTTTTAAATAACTGTGGCTAAGTGATTTGAACTTAATGATGATGGACATGGACTGAGTTCACAGGCTGAGCTCCATTTCTGGCTTGCTAGACAAAGTTGCAGAAAGACATTATCGAGGGCGTGCACTTAGAATATTTAAGGCAAAACGTTCTTAAGTCTCTCCCTCATTGCAACCTGGAGACCTCCTGGAGGATGGGCCACTTAGTTTTATTTATTCTTTTTTTTTAATATATGTATATATATATATATATCTCCCTGGCCCCATTAGATTAACCACCATTCAAACAAGAAGAGGTAGACCCACCAGTCTCTACTCTCCTCCCCCCACCTTCATCCCTGCCATTGGGGGGTGGGCCGGAGCTGGACTACTCCACCTCTGAACTCAAACCACAATGGAACTGCATCTTTTCCCCCCTTCCCACATACTTCCTCCACCACCTTTTCTTTTTTTCTGCATTTCCTGATATTGGTTTACCTTGACTTTGCCCTTCCCCCTCCCAGAGCTAGGGGCAGAAGTTTCCCCAGGACCCCATATCACTTCTCTGTTTGGGAGTCCACATACAGTCAAATGACTAGTCCCAAATGTCTGCTCACCCTGAGCATTCATGGTTGGAAGTTGAAATTCCCCATAACTGGGGATTGTATATTGTTCTCCCCCTCTCTCATATAGTATCTACCTATATAGGTATGCTTAATTTGCATACAGGTTATCCCCCAGTTTCATTATACCCGACTTTTTGGTTCTTATCCTTGGACCACAGTACACTTGAACGTTGCAACGATTTTCTGATGTCAATATCAGTACAGGACGGGAAGTCAAAACTGTTGCTTATTGTGGGGGTTGTGCTCCCAGGGGGTGAAGACCTGGGAGACCAGAAATAGATTAGTTAATAGCTGGATATGCAGAATCCTTTCAAAATCATATCTCATAATGTAAGCGGACTGGCGGGTCTCATTAAGAGAGATCATACAATTCGAGCACTTAGAAAACGAAATCCAGATATTCTCCTTTTGCAAGAAACTCATCTCTCCTCTACTGAGCACCAAAAGATGCTCAGATTTGGTTTCTTGAACCTAGTTGAGTCCTCCTATCAGAGGGGCAGGAGGAGAGGAGCAGTGATTCTGATCCCAAAATGATCGAAACTCCAGCTCATTGACCAGTATTCAGATGGGGAGGGAAGATTGGCATTGGCAGTAGTTATAATGAATCAACAGATTCTAACAGTCTGCAATGTTTATATTCCACCAGGCTCAGATGCCTCCACCATACAACATCTGGTGGATGTCATCCTGACCAGGCAGCAGGGAATCTCAATCATTGGAGGGAACTTAAACTGCCAGCTAAATCCCTCACTTGATTCATCTGCTATACGCCCTTCCTCAAAATCTTCTGGGCAGAAGCACCAAAGGCATCTACTTCATGAAGTGGGATTAGTGGACATATGGAGACAACTTCATCCCTCATATAGAAAATTCACTTATTACTCCAATGCTTTTAAACACTATTCTAGATTGGACTACTTCTGTTTAGGCAAGGAACATATTGATCTGGTATGGGCAGTGGATATTCTCAATATCTGCCTATCTGATCATGCCCCAATCACTTTAGAACTCAATATCCAGAAGGATAAGACAAAAACCCAATGGGGGTTTAACCCCTCTCTGCTCAGAGATAAAGAATTTAAAGACCTGCTTGAGAAACGTATTCCGGGGATTTTGGGAGCTAATTCATCCCCCCAGACCTCACCTCAGATCCTTTGGGATACGCTCAAGGTGGTTTTAAAGGGCTATATTATATCATACACCTCACACAAGAAGAAACAAGCTGATTTAGCTTCATCAGCCCTACAGGATAAACTTAGATTTCTCCAGGTGGCACTTGTGCAGGGCGATACTGACCTCTTCTGCATAATAACTCAAACACAGTCCAAGATTCAGCAATTATTGAGGGCCAGGACTGAGCAGGCCCTGGCCTTGTTGAGGCAGCACCATTATGACAGAGGGGCTCGAGCTTCTAAACTTCTAGCTTACTGTTTTCGAAATCAAATACATCAATACACCATTTCTAAAATCAAAGATCCTGCAACCGGGCAGACTAAATATTTGACATCGCACATATTAAATGCCTTTAGAAAGTATTATCGGAATCTTTATTCTTCCCTTACAGAGCTGGATCCACAAAAAACTGTGTTCTTCTTCTCTCAGCTTCATCTTCTTACTCTTTCAACCTCACAACAAGCCCAGTTAATAGCCCCGATCTCGGAATTAGAACTTCAGACCACTATTCAGGGCCTTAAAAATGGAAAATACCCAGGTCTGGATGGTTTTGGGCAGAATTTTATAAAGGCAAGTGGAACTTATTGTGAGCCGCCCTTTTTAGGATGCTGCAGATGGCCCATACTACCTCTTCCTTTCCGGTGTCATGGAGACAAGCGACTAGCTCTGTGATCCTTAAACCCAAAAATCTTCTCATCTATGTGACTCATATCATCCTATCTCAGTACTCAGTCAAGATTATAAGATCTATACGAGCATCTTAGCTCACAGATTGGATCACATTCTCCCTTCCTTAATACGCCTGGATCAGTCAGAATTTATTAAAGGTAGACAAACAACAGATAATATCAGGTGAACTTTGTATCTTATAGATCATGCCCAGTCCTCACAATCTCCCCTCTTGATACTAAGTCTTGATGCTCAAAAGGCCTTCGACATGCTCTCTTGGGAGTTTCTTCAGGCGGTTTTATGCATATTCAAGTTCCCTGCTCTTTTCACAGATGCTATTAGAGGAATCTACACAGATCTGGAAGCAGTAGTGAAGCTCAATGGGTCTTATCCTGACTGCTTTTCTCTACATAGGGGCACACACCAGGGTTGCCCCTTATCCTCATACCTTTTTGCTCTTTTTGTAGAGCCAATGGGCCAGATGTTCCAACAAACTCCCCACCTCCATGGCTATAGAGTCTCTGATTTATCATACTATAAAATAGCATACTACGCTGATGACCTACTTCTTTACATAACCCGACCAGAAGAATCACTACAAACTTCAACTTCACTTCTGAGAGAGAGAGATTGAACTTCTGACGGGTTACACCATAAACCCTAGCAAAACAGAAGTTTTACTCATGCATTCCTCATGCATCATACATGGGAGGAGACAGAGATACTGAGGGGGCCCTTACTGATCAGCGGGTCTGGGGAGAGGGGGAGGCATCACTGGCAGGAGGGGGGAGGGCTAAGCAGGGAGAAGAGGTACTGGAAGTGAAAATCACAGCAGAGAGAGTGAGGGAAGCCCTTGGCTCCCTTAAGATGGAGAAAACACCGGGGCCGGATAAATTACATCCCAGAGTGCTGAAGGAACTTGCGGATGTCCTGGCGAAACCCCTGGCAGAGATTTTCACCATCTCTCTGAGGACAGGGTGGGTGCTCCAGGACTGGAAGGTGGCGCATATAGTACCTATCCACAAGGGGGAATCAAGGGAGGTGGCAGAGAACTACAGGCCTGTCAGCTTGACATCAGTGGTGGGCAAGGTGATGGAGGGCATTGTCAAGGAAAGGCTAGGGGGGGACCTGGAAAAGTCAGGGTGCCTGGACGATAGACAGCATGGCTTCATCTCTGGGAAATCATGTCAGACAAACCTTGTGGAGTTCTATGACTGGGTGACGAGTGCCTTGGACCTTGGTAGAACAGTGGATGTCCTCTTTCTGGACTTCAGCAAGGCATTTGACTCTATTCCTCACATGGGCCTGTTGGATAAGCTGGGAGAAATGGGGGTGGGGAACCAGATGATCAGATGGATAGGCAATTGGCTCCAGGACCGGACCCAGAGGGTCATAGTTGGCGGGATAGTCTCATCCCCAAAGAGGGTCATTAGTGGGGTCCCACAGGGATCAGTCCTTGGGCCCCTCCTGTTCAACGCCTACGTCTCTGACATAAGGACAGGAATCAGGAATAAGATGAGTCTCTTTGCGGATGACTCAAAACTGGGGGCAGTGGTGGATGGGGAGGAGGGAAGGGTGGCCCTACAGGGGGACCTGGAGGCTCTGGAACGATGGTCTAGAAAGTGGAAGCTGAGGTTCAATGCAGGGAAATGCAAGGTACTCCACTTGGGGGCCAGAAACCCGGGCCAAGTGTACACCCTGGGGGGGGGGGAATGCTACAAGTCTCGATGGCTGAGAAGGACCTGGGAGTGGTGGTGGATGTCAAAATGAACAACTCGGAGACTTGTAGAGGCAGCAGCCAAGGCCAACAGGATGCTGGGATGCATCGCTGGGGATCACCTCCAGAAGGAGGAAGTGATGCTTCCTCTGTATAACTGCTGGTGAGGCCACACCTTGAGTACTGCGTGCAGTTTGGAGGCCACACTTAAAGAGGGACATTAAACTCCTGGAGAGGGTCCAGAGGAGGGCAACCAAAATGATTTGGGGCTTGGGGACAGGACCTATGAGGAGGAGGCTCAAAGAGCTAAATATACGCATTGGAAGAGAAGGGACTGGGGGACATGATAGAGGTCTTCAAGTACATGAAGAGGGTAAATAGGGGAGGAACAGTCAGGGTGCTTCGAAGGAAGGAGGAGGGGGCCACTAGAGGGCATGGGTGGAAGCTGGAGGGGGGAAGATTCAAGGGAGAAAGGAGGAGGTGCTACTTCACTGAGAGGGTGGTGGAGCCATGGAATGCACTGCCTAGGGGGCTGGTGGAGGCAGAGACGGTGGAGGGGTTCAAGAGGGGCTGAGACAGGTACAGGGGAAGGGTTCTGGAAGCAAAATCCAATGCAGCAAGAATATCCAGAACTGGGAAGGGAGAAGCCAGAGAAGGCGAGGGGGGCAGCAAGGTCAGCACCCAGGGTGGGGGCTGACCAATCGAGCAGACTCGAAAGACCGTTAGGCCTATTCTGCTGGCATTTTAGTATGTTAGTATTCCCACCTCCCCCAAGAGCGTACCTCAAAATATCCATATCGGTGGAACAAAACATATATTACATATCTTGTAATCAAAATTCCATCTGACTTATCGACTCTTTATACTCTGAATTACTGTCATGTCTTCTCTAAAATAAACTCAGATTTACTAAGGTGGACCACCCTCCCTCTCTCTTTGATGGCTAGAGTTCAATCTATTCAGATGAACTCTCTTCCAAAAATTCTCTACCCACTGCAGAATATTCCACTGCCTCTTTTGGCAGGTGATGTTTGGAGGTGGGAAAGTGGTATTAGCCAATTTCTATGGGCCAACCAATGACCCAGATTGGCAATGAGTAAGCTTCAGTGCTCTAAAGACAAAGGCGGATTATCTCTTCCTCATATATTCCTTTATGGGATAGCATCCCTACTCACCCATTTAACTACTTGGCTTATGCCCCAAACCCATGCCCTACCATGGGTGATAGTGGAACAAAATATGACAAGCACCACCTACATCATTCACTACTATTTCAGCCTAGCAGTATTGTCCCATTACGGAGACAGATTCACAGGGCCACGCTTAGATGTTGGTTGAAATTTCTAGCCCACCCATCCAACAAGTTCCTGTCCTCCTGGTTGAGCATTCCTTTGGAAGACCCCAACTGGGAGCCAGCCTGACTAGACACTACCTTCCAATCTTGGGCCTGTAGAGGCCTTTGTTATATAGACCAATTTTTTGATAATGCGGTGTTCAAACCATTTGATCAAACAGAAATTTTCCTTGAGCTGATTAGATTTTTATAGATATTTACAAATTCGTCACTTCATCAGCTCAAAGATAGGGCTCGATGTCACTGATCAGCTGGTCCCCCCCCCTTGGTCTCCTACTATTGCAATTAGAGACGGGAGGTGATCAGAGCTATTTGGTCTCTCGTCTCTACAAGGATCTCCAGAGGGTGCCAACACAAACAATGGATCTGGTTCAATTTCATTGGGAGGCTGAACTTCAGATTAAACTATCTCAGAAGGACTGGCTCAGGATTTGGAGAAGACAGCATAAAACCTCTAGCTCCTATACCTGGAGGGAATATTCTTGGAAGGTGGTATCCAGATACTTTCACACACCACAGATTACTGCTAAATATCTGACTGGAGGGGATTCCTCTTGTTGGAGGAAATGTGGATGTGAGGTGGCCACACACACCCACATTCTATGGTCCTGCCTGATACTAAAACAGTATTGGACATCATTTAGTGATAGGATTGTGCAACTCTTCCCAGCACTTAATGACCTTTCACCAGCCATGGCTCTTCTTCTCCATCTCTCCCAAGGATTCACGGACCCCCATCAAGTATATCTTCTCAATATTCTCTTGGGTGCGGCTAAGAAATGCGTTACAAGATTATGGCTTAGACCGGACCCCCCCTCATCTCGTCCTGGGAGGACACGTTGCACACCATCTATAAATTAGAACATGTGACAGCATGGCTTCAAAACAAAATTCCTGAATTGATGAATTGCTGGAATATATGGGTCCTTCATATTACTTGATTCAGAACAGGCCATCCTGCTTAGTAACATAATGAGAGAATTACAAGAACTGGTACCCTCTCTGTGGGATTTAGTCAGCCCGTAATTCCAGGTTACCCACTTAAATGACCCACGCTTTCAACAATTCCTCTGTAGTTCTCTTTTCTGTGGTAAAAGGTCTTCCTGGGCTCTGCCCCCCCCTTTACTGCTCCCAGACCTCAGGAATTGTGAAATTGTTCTAAATGATAATTTTATGATAACACATCTTAAGATAAATACAATTATATTACTGGGATAATGGCAGATGACATATATCCTATTTATTATGTTCTTTTATCTTCTATATGTATCGAGAGATGTTATTTGATAATGCACTGAAGCATAATCACTCTTTCCCTTTTTTTATTAAAACTGTGGGACCATATGAATACCATTTATTGTACATAAGGCAGATTTTTTACCATCATGTACTGTGTCCATAAACTGAAAATCTGAAGTAAAAAAAACAATATTAAAAAAAAGATTGGAATTCCGCTTGCGATGCTGGTGACCCGGGTTCAGGAACGGACCCAGGTCGCTGGAGGGCCGGCCTGGGGGTAGAAGAATACAGGGTCCCATAGACAGCTCTCCTTCTCTGGGGGGAGGGTAGGGAAGTGTCCGATGTGTGATGGACCCCTAATGGAGGCCGTGGGTCCCACAGCTACCGGCACTCGCAGCTAATGGAGGCAGGGTGGATGCAGGATGTCATTGCATGTCCCCACCTCCTGGAGGAAAAACTAAGAAAAATAGAGGGGAGAGCCTTTTTCTACATGAAGCCCTCCCCTGGCTTCAATCAGTCACTGCCGCCGCACTCCCAACCAGTCACCAATCCCGCAGCATCGGAATTAGGGGAACTGGTACCACAGCCCTGCCCTCCGGGGGTAAGCTGGGGCTAACCAGGAGTTACGGCAATGGGCAGTTGGTGGGAGTTCCGGAGGACGTGACCAGGGCGGATACAAGAGGGATGCACCTCCTGGTAGAAAGATAAAATAAAAAAAATAAATAAAGATATTATTCCTCTAGCAGGTTTAAATGAGGAGTAGGATTCAAAGTCATTTATATAAATAAAATGTTCCAATAATTTCCCACAACCAGATCTGCAGTTCAGCAATATGAGAACAGGAAATAACTGTAACAAAATTGACTAACTACATTGTATTTCTCTGTTTCTTATTCTAGGAGTCCTACCTTTGGCAGATTGCACAACAGGCTAACTGGAACCTAGAATCGGAGGGTAAAGTGCCAAAAAAGGGTGATCCTAGCCATTTAGTTTGTGTTATGAAGGAAAATGGACCTCATTCTACCTATCTACTGTAATTGGCAAAGAGCTCCTAGGTATTTTTCATTGATGAATTATAAACTCTAAGGATATTAGCAATTTGATGTATGACATTAGTAGAATTACTTTTTATCCCATAGACTGATGGAAAAAAAGTATTATACAATGGCATAAAAGAATCTTGGACTCTGATTGGTCCATCTGGGACTGGAGCCGTGATGTTATCCCAGCATAACATCATGGCTCTAGTCCCAGGACAGAAATGACCACATCAAATGTTAAAAAAAAAAGCAGAATCACTCCATGACATGCTTGGTTGCCCCACTACCCTCCTTGCTGAGACCACGATCACCTTCACTTCACTACCGGGTCTGCCCCTACACTGACAACACTGTGTTGTAGTGAAGACCAAGTTAAAATCTGCTGCTACATTACCTGACAAAAAAAGGAACACTACATCACGATCATGATCGCTCTCATTTTAGACCGCAGTGAGCGAGCGAGCATGCCTTTAAATAATGACTGTTAACATAACGCTCACTGGTTCTTCAAATGCATTTCTTTCTTTTTTTTGTATTTTTTTAAATGCCAAAGTAACCTTCCTGCCTTTCTACCAAGTCAGTAAAACACTGTGTCCTCTCTCACTTCAGACTTAACACTAAGACTCAGCGAGTGAATGAACAGATCGAGCGAGTGAATTAGGAAGTGCGTCTTTCACTGTACAGATAGATAAATTTCTTCCTTTTTTTGAACTCCAGGATGTAAAAACAAACAAACTCTCCTTATTGTCTTCCTACCTTCATCCTCATGACAGTGGCAGCAGGCAACCGATCATAATTGGGGGGGGAGGGACCCCATCTCTGATGCTAAATAAACACAGAGTCAGGAAACAAAAAGACAGGGGAAACTGGCAAAAAAATCCTAAACACCCATGGAACAGGGCAAATTAATAAACACTCATAAGAGGGGACTGAGACCCGGGACTGAGACACACACGTGGTCACAAAAGAAAACCTGGAAGGAAATAACAGGCATTTTACACGAGCAGCACCTTCTAGTGGCCAAAACAGAAACTGGATTTTTTTTTCAAAACATATCCTTCCACTCACAACAAATAAGAAAAAAAAAGACAAAAAAAATCTTTTTCTCTATTTTTTATTCTATAAAAAACAAACAAGCCATTGTATAATAGCAATAATGCACTCCAGGGTGTGTGTTATGCTGGGATAACGTCACGCCTCGGGCGTTGAAAGCACTCAGCCTGTGGCTTCTTGCTTCAACTACCCAAAGTGTGATGTTATCCCAGCACAACACACACCATGTCATGCATTATTGCTTAAGAACAACAGTTTAAATGTGTGAACAGTATACTTTATTGTGATGTTAATTTAGTTATCCACTTTTCCATGCTTTTTGCACAATTAACGGTTTTAGCTTGATATTAGTGAAAAAAATTCAAAAACATAATGTAATGGTGACATCATTAACTGGTGTGCATAAAACAGGCTGTTACAATAACCTGGGAATACTCCACAAGGGAACTCTATTGAACAAAGTGCAGGGATGGGTCACCTAGTGACTTGTTTGATGGCTATACATGTTTTGCCCTTTAAATAACACAGGACTTTTGTTATTAAATTTGGTTTATGCTATCTACTTTTAGGTGGTAAGCACTCTCTATTGGTGCTTTGTGGTCTTGAGTAGAGCTGAGCAGGCTCTCACAGTAAAACACCCATGGACCTAACCACAGTAGCACTGAATCTCCTACTGAATTTTGCTTCTGTATTGCTCAGAATGGTGTAACCTAGTCACACTGGACAACCTAAGAAGGCTACTTGTTGTGTTGAAGTGAAATCAGTTCACAGTCAGTCTTTAAATATGCCCTAGACATATATCTGGAGATATAGCATGCACTCTAACTAGATTCTACGACAGAGCACCCTAGACTTATAGATGGAGGGAGGTCATGAACCTGGTAGGAGGACCTAGTAACTGGATTCAATGACAGAGGAGTGGAAAAGAGTCACACATAGGTACAAGTGCCTACTACTGTCATAATGCCCTTAGTATGATCCTTAGTAGGAACCAGTCAACTTCTAACTTTTTACCCTTCCTTTTGATTTTACATTATTTTATTTGAAATTGTACTTGACTTTCTGCAAGAGTCTTTGAATGCCACTATTTCAACCACCCCTCTAAGAATGGGTGAAGATCAAAGACCATTATTTCTCCAAGAAACTATGTCATTCATCCAGAATGTGGGTAAGTAACTGGCAGTTTAGTGTGCATGTGTAATGACTTGGGTAGGGTAGTTTTGTTTTTTTTTTAAAGAAATTTAGCACTGTTGCTGGGTTGAGTATGCTGGACATGGCAGTGGCTGGTGGTTATTCAGCTCTGTGAAGAAGCACTGGTACCTGGGGTGCATGAGTTGGCTTAGTCTACTATCATGGTGGCTGGACTAATTAAATGAACTGTCTTATCCCATCACTTCCCATACCTGACTGACTTTCTCTGCTGCTGCTGCTCACCCATCTGACCTGAGTGGGTATTGGGAGTGGACATAGCTGTTAAGAGGATGCCATGACTGCTCTTTCTAACATAATGATTGCAATGTTTTCAGTGAACTCATGGTGTCATCTGTACACTACTCACTCAATGCAGATGATCTAATTGTTTTAGGTGCAGTCATCTGTTGGGAAGCACTTTAGGAGAAATTGTGTGTAAATTGTGAGAGGATTTCTTTTTTGCTGCCACTGTGGAATGACGTGGCTGAGAATGTACAGATGTATCGGCAGCAGCAGTAGTTCAGCACTATGTGTCTGTTAGAAACATAGAAACATGTAAGTTGTCAGAAGATAAGGACCTCTTGGCCCACCAGTCTGCCCTGTATTCCCTGCCTACTATGCCGCCACAGACCTATTCGATCTCTAGTCTTCTCCCACCCTTGCCTTACTTCTAAGGTCCTCTTGCATCTATCCCATGCATGCCTGAATCCTGTTACTGTTTTAGCACCCACCACCTCTGCTGGGAGGCTGTTCCAGGCATCCACCACCCTCTCTGTGAAGAAGTATTTCCTCACATCTCCTCTGAACCTCCTCTTGCAGCTTCATAGCATGACCCCATGTCCTGGAGCATCTTATTCTATGGAAAGTGTTACCTTCCTTTTAGGTGCTGAGAGAAATGGTGTTGGTTTATGATATGGTTTTACCAATCAGCTTTTCATTTGGCAGTTTGCCATATTTGAACAATTGTTACATATTGTCTACTTTATGACTTGTTTTTATGTTTCCTATGCTCTCTTTCTCACAATTTTGTGAAGATGAAAATTTAAATAAAGTCTTCGATGTTAAAGAGAGAAAATGCTACCTTCCTGTACCTTATTAATACCTATGAGGTATTTGAACTTTTCTATCATACCCCCCCCCTTCCCTCCTTTCCTCTAGAGAGTGCATATTTAGTTCCTTGAGTCTTTCCTCATAGGGTATTTGATGCAGGCCCTGCACCATTTCAGTAGCCCTCCTTTGTACCACCTCCACTCTATGTTCTTCCAGAGGTGGGGCCTCCAGAACTGGACACAGTACTTGAGGTGGGGTCTTGCCAGTGATCTATACAGTGGTAATACTACCTCCCTCTTTCTTCTAGTGATGCTTCTTCCTAGGCACTCGAGCATCCTGCTAGCCTTCCCCACTGCCTTATCACACTGCTTAACTACTTTCAGGTGATCAGAAGTGATTACTCCTAATTGGCCTCCCCAATAGGGCAGTCCAGGCAGTGATGGACTTCACTCCACCTTTCTCAAACTTATTGCCCCTTGCATTGTTAAACCCCTGACCACCATATTTAATCTTGCCCTAATCTCATCCACCATGCCTGCCATTTGGAAAATTGCCAAAGTCATCTCCATCTTTAAGTCAGGAGAACCACTGTCCTCTGATATCTACAGGCTCACCTCAATACTATCTCACTTAAGTAAACTCCTCGAGAAGGTTGTCCATCACCATCTCTCTGACCATGTAAGCAAATTCAACCTACTCTGCCTGCAGCAACACCAATTCAGAAAGCATCATATCATTGCATCTTCCCTGGCAATCTTCACTAATCACGTCTACAGAAACATGGATATTGGCAACATAGACCTTACCAAGGCCTTCGATTTGGTCTACCACAGTTTGCTCCACACCAAACTGTTGGACCTTGGCTGCTCAGTAGGTACATCAACTTGGTTCTAAAGCTAACTTTCAGGGCAATCCCAAACCATCAGTATTGGGACTGCCACCTCTGTGGCTATGGCAGTGTCGACAGGGGTTCTTCCTGGTTCCATATTGGGTCCATTGTTATTTTCCCTCTTCATTAACTCCTTTCCTAAAGACAGCTTCTCCTGTAAGGCCTTCAATCAATCAATCAAAATCTTTATTTATCCAGGTGAACATCATTGAGCAGAGCTCTTTTACAAGATGGACCTGGTTAGAACAGGGTCGGGTAACATCCATCATAAAAACATATAAATACATGTAAATAAGTATACAAACTCAAACACAATGGTGCAGTAATAGGGGAGTCAAATGATAAAAGGAAGACAAGGCAAGCCATAACAGAGAAGGATTCAAATACAAGAGGGCAGGTCCACCATTGAACCATGCAACTGTATATAAACCATGTTCTCTGTATAGAAGTACCAGTTAGTTCATTTACCAGGGGCAGTCACTAGTAATAGCCATGAAAATGGACTGGTGAACTACCAACTAATGGCAGATGGGGTACCAGGAGTGGTATGTAGTATGTGAGCGAAGGATAAACATTGTGAGAAGTGAAGTCCCAAGGATAGGTCGGTAGAACTGATGTGGAGGTGGGGGCCTATGGGGAGAGGGAAAGGGGAGTTAGGATTTTTATAGTATGATTGCGTGTAGATTGTGGATGAGTGCAGTATAGAGTTGTGAAAAGAAGGCTGGAGAAAGTGAGAAAATAGACCAGTATCAAAGGGAGGACAGAGGTATCAAGGTGTTACATGAAAGCATGATGACAGACCAGGGCCAAGGAGGAGACAAGCAACAGAAGTAATTCGTTCATGGTTAAATGGTACAGGTTAGCATGATGACAATTTATGGTCATGGGAAACAATTGCACTGATCATTTCTGAGATGTGAATATAAGAGTTTGAAAGATGAAATTCCGATGGGTGACCTAAGTTTCAGGTTTTTTTGCAATTTATTCCATAAGGAGGACAGTGTAAAGCTTATAGCAACCCTGCCAAAGTGAGAGTTAACTTTGGGAACCATCAGTAGGAGAGATCTGCAACTTCTCAAGGTGTAATTGCCTATTGGTTTTATAGGAAGACAGTCTGTAATGTATTGGGGCAGTTTTTTAGAGATGGCTCTCAGGGTCCATAAGGCTGCATTTTTATCACGCCTGAATTGAAGAGAACTCCACCCCACTGACTTATATAGGGAGCAGTGGTGAGTGGAATAAGGCAGGCCTGTGATGAACCTCAAAGCTCTATGTCTCGCCATTGCTCAAGCCTTACTTTATGCTAATGATTTAGTTCTATTTCATAGCAACAAAACCTTGACTGGACTTTCCTTTATCCTCTCCCAGAACTATGGGGCTGTGCACAATTGGTTCCTAACCAATAGGCTCCTAGTGAACGTGAGCAAAACCAAATCCATGCTCCTGGGATCCAAACCCAACCTATTAAAACTATGCAGACCAAACTCCACCCTAACCATCCTTTCACCTAATGGCTCCCCTTTGCAGGATATATCATGTTTTAAATACCTCTGTATCATACTTGACCCATTCCTAACTTTCAATGCACATATTAACTTAACTATATGATGCATTAACCAGGAACTAGGGGCTGGTTTCTATCTTAAGCACTGCCTCACCCCTGAGACATGTCTCGCCATTACTCAAGGCAATCTGCTTCCTCTACTTAACTACTGTGCTCCCATATACTCTCATACTTCCTCACTCCTGCTCACTAGGCGCGACACTGCCTATAACAACATTTGCATATTAGCACTAATGGCTCCCTTACTCCACCCACCACTGCACCTTGTATCAATCCCTAGGCTGGCTCCCCTTACAAGCCCAACATAGCTACACCCTCTGGTGCATCACTGACAATCCTTCCAGAAGCAGCAACCTATCCCCCTACTCATCCCTAATCAAACTGAAGACTTCTTCCCGCTTCCTCCTGCAATCCACAGTTCCACTACTGGAAGTCCCTCAGACCTCCACTTGCCTGGGTAGCAATGTCTTGTCCATCACTGCTCCCAGGCTGTGGAACAAACTGTCAGCCTCCCTCCTCTACCCTGACTCCCACACCACCTTCAAGACTCAGTTCAAAGCATGGTTACTGGATGAGGCCCAATGCAACTGCTCAATGGAGTGACCTCCTCTGTGATCATCCTCCCCCACTCCTTATGTCAACAACTGCCCCTCTGTTCCATGCTGAGCTTCTCAAATGACCTGCCTGTACCCCTCATTTTATTGCATTTACCTATTGTATTGATTAAATCTATTCTGAACATTGTAACTTGTGTTTTCCTGTAACTTATGTATTCCTGTACCTATTGTATCCTGTTCTAAGACCAATTGTATCAACTGTACTCAATGAATTCCATGTATCTACTGCCTTTTCTCCAATATGTATTCTGTACTGTATGACTCACTTACTGTCCCATCTGCATGGCCGGATCATGCCTGAAAATGGTCCATGGGATCAGCTCACTTACTCGGTAAAAAAATAAATATAATAATAATAATAATAATATTACGTTATTTATATGGTGCCTTTCATAAAACCAAGGCACCTTACAGAATAAAACAAATTAAACATTTCAAATCTTATATTAAAACAAGTAGCACAAGTAAACAAATACAATAAATACAGTCAGACTCCAAATGCTTGGGTCCACAGATTCATTTGTCAGGGCCTTTTTTAAATCCCTCCACGGTCGCGCACTCCTGTAACTGATGGGGTAGAGAATTCCAGAGGGTAGGGGCCACATACATAAATGTAAGAGTCCCTGTAGATTTCAAAGACACCCTCGTGATCTCTAGCAACCCTTCGCCATCTGAGTGGAGCGATCACCAAGGGCAGTAAGGAATCAGGCACTCTTTCAGGTAGTCTGGGCCTAGTCCATGTAGGGCTTTGAAAGTCAGAAGACTGACTTTAAAGGTGATCTGCCACTGTACTGGCAGCCAGTGCAGTCTGCGCAGCACTGGCGAAATATGGCTGGATCAAGAGGTACCAGTCAGAAGCCTGGCTGCTGCATTCTGCACCAGCTGCAGGCAGCGGATTTCAACCCCTGAAAGCCCTAGATAAAGGGAGTTGCAATAGTCCAATCATGAGGACACAAAGGCATGGACCAGCATAGGAAGATTGCCGGATGGAACAAGGTGCCTAATCCTGGAGATATTCCTCAGATGATAAAATGAGGACTTGAAGACGGCAGACACCTGCGAATGCAGAATCAATACCTTGTCAAATATTACCTCCAGGTTACGTACCTGTTCAGAGGTCAGGAGTGAGACACCCCCAAGATAAAGTCCAGAGGGTGAACCAGCCCCCGGCCCCCCTATCCAGCATGCCGGATCCACTACCAACACCACTGTCTTTTCCAAATTCAACTTCAACCAACTCGAATCCATCCACTCCTGGATTTCTTTAAGGCAGTTATTAAAGACCGAGAAAGCTCCATCCTGATAGGGTGCAAAAGAAAGGTAGAGCTGGGTATCATCAGCATAGCAGTGAAACCTCAGCCCATACCTTCTTACAATGTCTCCAAGGGGCAGAATATACACTGAGAACAACATGGGGGACAACACAGAGCCCTGAGGGACCCCACAAGACAGAGACATTTGGGTCAGAGGAATAAACCCCAGAAACCACTCTGCATTCTTCCAGTGAGGTAGGATGTAAACCACTTGAGGACTACACTTGATAGTCCACAGATGAACCTCAGATGCTCAAGTCCCTTTCCTGTTTTGTGGTTGCTAATATGTTACCACTCAATTGGTACATTGCCCTGGGTTTCTGTGCCCCAAGTGCATGATTTTGCACTTTTTTACATTGAAACCCAGTTGCCATTCCCTTGACCATTCTTCCAGTTTTTTCAGATTGTCCCTCATTCTCCCCCCAGTCCCAGTGTGTCCACTTTGTTGCAGATTTTTGTGTCATCCATGAACAGGCATACATCCCTTCCAGCCCTTCTGCAATGTCACTAGTAAAGACATTAAAGATGACCGGGCCTTGTACTAACCCCAGTGGCACCCCACTGGACACCTTGCCTTCTCCAGAGTGGACCCCATTTACCACCACCCTCTGACTCCTATTACTTAGCCAACTTCTTATCCATTTTACTACTTTTGGACCTACTCTGAGGTTGCCCAGCTTGCTCACCAGTCTTCCATGTGGAACGGTGTCGAAGGCCTTACTGAAATCCAGGTAGGCCATATCTACAGGTTATCTCTTCTTCCTGATCCACCTGCTGTAGTTGGACTTGTTTTTATAGTTCTTCTACCACCCCAGTTACATACCCCTGCTTTAGCAGGTCCACTTGCATATCCTCTTCACTATCTCTTTGAATTACAACCTGCTTTGGTGGAAGTGCTACTTATTTGCTTTTGTACTCTTGTGGGATTGTATACCTTGCCCTGCCCCAACGCCCATGAACAATTATACTTTTTCCTTTGGTGGCAAGATAATGGTAGTTTCCGATGTATTTGTGCCAGGCTCAAACTCACTGTCATCTTCCTCATATGATGACTGAGCAGCAGCATTGGGCTGCTTCTGATGCATGATTTGGGGGCCAGGGGGCATCATATAATGATTCAAGGCAGACTGATAACTGTCAATGTACATGTACAGGTGACTATCAGCTGTTGTAATGCTTATATGAAATGGATGGGTTAGCCTTGCCTTTACATTTCTGGAGGAATTACTGTATCTCCATCCCATGTAGAAGAACTGGAACTGGAAATGCTGGAAGGAGGAAGGGAGGGGCTACCATGTGACTTCTTAATTGATCAGGTTGGTTTCAGCATCAGATGCACCAGACAACCATCTGGGAAGGCTTGTTGGAGTATGAATGGATCCATTGGACTTATGGGGAATCATGACTTCTTTGACCATGCTCCAAACAAACAAAAAAAATACTTCCAGGCTCTCTCAGGTCTCTCTCATTTGGAAAACTAGAAGGTGGAGTGCAGCAGCAGAGCACTGTGTTAGAATAAGAGTCCAATAGCAAAGATAAGAGGATGGTCCTCAATCTCTGTTACCAGTGTTTGAAGTTTTAATTATCAGTTTCTAAACATATGACCACCAGGAACTCAACTTTTCATGTACTGTACTACACACTTATTCATGAGGGCATACCATTATATGGGCATCACAATTACAGCACTGCAATTAGGGTGCTGCAACCAGTTTGCCTGTCATGCAGGCAAACTGGATTTTTCGGCGCTTGTCACGGATGGCGCTGTCCGGGTGTTGCATCCCCTGCTCCATACACCTCCAACTTAGAGTTGATTATATTTATTTACAGGGGTGCAAAATGTGTCTCAGGATTTGGGCGTGCTGGGGGTTGGGCAGCACAATTGCAGGGCATGATGTTCGCTGTTGGGATTGTGCTTACGCTCTAATGACAGTCATGGTTTTTCCTGTCGCTGCCATATGGGTGAGCCATTAATGAGCAAGGGGACCTGAATTTCATGAAATCCTCTTGGTCATTAAAGATTCCCACAGTACTCTTTTGTATAGGAAGGAACACATCTTTTAGTGTGACTTGCAACATTAACTCCTGGGGCTTCATGCCTGCCTTGTCCTTCCAACTTTAAAAAAGCCTTGGATTACTCAATGTGTTTTATCACTAGATGCACTGGATGACCAGCTGCTTTAGGAAGGCTTACTGGAGTTGGAGTGGAACCTGTAAACGTCTGTGGACAAATAAACCATGGTTTCTTTGAATATAATATTACAAGCTCAGCCGTAGTACTCCTCACAATCCCACAGCTATGAGTCCCAGTCCTTGTTCAACCATAATCAGCTCCTTCTCCATAACTTACTCCTAGAGCTTGTACGTGGTAGATCTGTCATAGTGGAATCTTTATCTGCCTCTTTCTTCCTCCACATCTCTCTGTCTTCTTGTCTTTTCCTCATATTTTCTACATGCATCCATGTCTTACACATGGCAATCTATGATGACATGATGCAGCCCCACATGATGCTATGATGATGTGATATGTGCAGTGTGCACTCATACACACACACACACACATATGGCAGTACCACACAAATTATGAGGTGACAGGGAAGTCTGATAGATAAATGAAAGTGACACCTCAAGGCCACACCCTGACTTTACAAACAGACCCTCACACCACCTCACTGAAAAACACTGAGAGGCCTAACGTATCACACAGCAACCTACTTCACTTTCCACTCCCTAACAAGCTGGCAGGCTTACACACAGTACAGGATAGAGGCACCAGCAGTTACTAAATAAAATTATGTAACCCCCTTCTCCCTGCCCCATCTAGGGGCATACTTTTTTACTTGCAGTTCTTCCAGGCAGGAAGAAGGGAGCTCTCCAAAGCACTAACATTTGAGATATTACACACTACTGGAACAGGGAAAACAGGTGGTTGCCTACTTGCTTGCTGTCTTCAAGCTGTGCATTTTACCTCCTCATTCTCAGCAATGCATCTTTGCCCCAAGCCAGCCACAAGACCGAGACCTCCCACTTCTTCTACGGAGGTCTCACGGAAGCCCTTGCAGCCCCCCAGGGCTGGATTCTGCCCCTGGAATATAACTCATGACAAATTAAACAGACTGCAAATATGGGGGGGTGGTATAATTTAATTAAACTCCCCCTACAGTCAAAAAGGCACAAACTGCTGTTTCTCCCCAACTGGCTTTTATTTTCACCTGCATGGCAAATGATTCCAGTGATACAGGGGTCACCATTCTTTTATGGAAAAAATAAGTATTCAGCACCATGGGGCTGCAAACTTTATACACTTTGGTTGGACCTAATAGATGGCAGAACCACTAATTTAAGCAGACCAGAATGATTCTCATTTCCCAACCCTACCTTTCTCAGGTGATCTACCCATGACCCTGGAATCCAGATCCCTGCAATCTCCTGTCATATAAGGATCTGGTAAGCCAAGCCTTCCTTTTTCTTCTTTTTAACCTGGTCCCCTTTACTCTGCCACTTGTCATCTCTCTTTCACTGGTGTGGGAAAGTGAGTTGCCCTCCCCACCTGGATCACTGAACATTGGCCCATGCCACAAGGGTATCTAGGATTTTTCCTGACGACCCAGGCCCTGACCCAAATTCCATCAGCTAGCACTGATATACAGGCTGAGGCCACTTCTACTTTACACTTGCCTCTGCCTCAGCCCTCCATGGCTCCCAATTTACTCCAGGGTTTTCTGCCGTTACCTTCTTTCTACAGGGAGTCTCTGCCAGGCCCACATCCCTTCAAATCAGTTCCTAGGCTTGAATTAGTCCCCAGCATGGGGACCACCCTCCAAAGCCTAGCATTCTTGGTCTGCGACCAACCCAGACTTTATGGACTGGCACCCCAGGACCTGTCCCTCCAAACAGGCCCCTCATATGGGTGAATGGGTTCCTTGACCCCCAGTCTGCCCTGCCATACCAGGAATGAGGGGAACCTCTGCCACCCGTTCCCCTCCTGAGAGGGCCCTGCCACAGCCCTCACTGTCCTGGGAAAACACAAATGGGTTTCCCAAGGGCTCCTACATCTCTGAGTTAGGCCTTCTAAAGCCTCCTAATTTCCTAGCCCCCTCGACACAGGGCCTGGCTACCTGTGTCCCCAATGGAGCTCAATACCCCCACTCATCGTCAGCCACGACGCATAAAACCTAACTGCACTCTGCTTAGGGGGTTTCCCCACTGGCCCTCCTGGACTGATGAGCTCTGTCACTTGCCCACCTATCCTGGTCCTGATTCTACTCTTCCAGCCTCCCCCCTCAGCTCCAGTCCTTGAGGTGTCCAGAGCAATATCCACCAAGCACTAAACCCATTTCTTAACTTTGTGAGGGTAAGGGGGGGGAAGGGATGCCTAAAAGTGGAAATATAAGCACTGCTTTTGCAGGGAGCTTACAATTATTTTTCAGGTAACTCCTTCTACCAACCCCCCGCACATTTCCGAGTCTGCACAACCCTTCACTGACCCACTGCAAGGTCATATGCAGGCCTGCAGCAAGAACACTGCTTTATCTATCTATCTATCTATCTATCTATCTATCTATCTATCTATCTATCTATCTATCTATCTATCTATCTATCTACCTGTCTGTCTGTCTGTCTGTCTATCTATCTATCTATCTATCTATCTATCTATCTATCTAGTTATATTCTGTATGTATGCAAGTATGAATGAATGTATGTCAGTATGGATTGATTCATTGATTGATTGATTGATTGATTGATTCATTCATTCATTCATTCATTCACTCATTTACCAGGTTAATTCTTAAGCACCAGGGTCCATTTTTAAGAAATGACACGGGGTCAAAGAACTCTACAAATATGCATGCATTTCATGCCATGCACAATAAAACATTTACAAAATCAGATTCTAATCAACATATCACATGCAGAGGTCATCACAGCTTATGTAATGGGTGGAGAAAACCAGTTTGCACCAATATGAGTACACTAGATGAGGAAAGTGATTATATCTGTTTGTTATTCTGTAGTGTGTATATTTCAGTTAATATGCACATTTTTGTCTTAAGAACATAAAAGCATATCAAAAACCAACAGGAGGGAGCAATATGCCCATCTAGCATGTCTGCCATATAGTTAATGGATGATACTAGGAAATACCACCCCCCCCATCTGTAGATATCTATCCAGTGTACTTTTGAATGTCACTAAATTTGAACTGTTTACAACATCCTCTGGCAATGCGTTTCCATGTGTCACCACCCTCTGTGTGCAGCATTTTTCCTTGTCCTGTAATGTTCACCCTTGATTTGAAGCTTATGCCCTCTAATATCTCTGATGCTAGCCTGAACTCAATACCTAAACATTCCCTTAAATTGTGGTTTTCAAGTGACTTAAAAACTGTTATTAGGTCATGTCTCAATCACCTCATTTCTAATGGAAAGAGACCTAGAGTGGTCCATCTGTTATTATAGACCAGATCTCTCAAACTAGTAATCATTTTTGTTGTTTTCCTTTGTACCCTGTCCAGTCAAGAGTATTCCCAACATCTTGAGAAGCACAGAACTGCCTGCAATACTCTAAGTGAGGTCTCATCAGGGACCTGTAAATAGGTAAAACATTGCTGTCCCTATTCATAATGTTCCTCCAAACACATCCCAAGATTTTATTACATTTTGTTATGATCTCATTACATTGTTGTCTTGGTCCTGATTCTTCCCCTATCTTTTTCATTCTATTTTTTCCAGTTGTGTGCACACATATTTTTAGATGTATGTCACTGTTTTCCTCAATTCTCTGTTCCTCTGCTCATGGCAGCCAGTAATTATGTCCTTTAAAATGGAGAAATTAAAAAGAATAGTCTTTTCCATTGAAGGCAAATTACAACTGCTGGATAAATCTGCATCTTCTTGTGTCTCCCAAAGGGTCCTTTCTGTCAAATTTAGCACATACATCCATGTGTAGGGCACCGTATTAAAATCGAAGTTGCTATATTTTGAAGCACATGGGAAAAAGCAGATTAGAGACACCCATGACCACAAATTCCAGACAGACACAGATCACAGAATTAGTATTTTTTTTAACTTAGTATGCGTTATACTTCCAACGAAACCCCCTTCAGCCTCCGTGCCCCCATGAGTGGACCCCTGGTGTCTTACATCTCAGTGTCCCCTGGATTATCTCCCAGGGCAGCACCACCAGAGTTCTGGCTCTTTTGCTCCAGAGGTGCCAGGTAGCAGATGTGGTGGGGACCCAAGACTGCCACGGGCAGGCGGCATCATTCATATGTCAGAGGAGTTTTCCTACTAGTTATAGGTGGGAAGTGGGTCAAATGGACACTGCGATGCACACATGTCATGCGTCTGACCCGCCCACCTAGTGGCTGGTGCTCCAGTAATGGTGTAGCCTGTGGCCACCTAGGAACACTGAACTGAAGTCACACTACCCCCTTCACCCCCTCAGGAGTGGAGAGCATGCAATGGCTGCTCAATCCACCCCTGCCCGGACTGGCCTTCTGTTATGCCTGGGTCTCATACCATCTACTGATCCATGTGTTCATATCATAAGTAATCTTGCTTATTTTCACTGTGATATTGCTATATTGCACTAACATATAGAAATAGGTATCCATTGTACAAGCATGGGTACTAGGACTATGCTTGCCACCTACATTTGCTGCTGTATACTATGTTTACATAATTTTATGGTTTTATACATCTTTAATGTTTATTAATCCTGACATATATATCTTTTATTTATTGTGTTTACCTAGGTTATGTGTTCATTTGATGTTCTGATATAGTCAGATAATCATGTGTAATTCATGTCTTACACCAAAGTATCATGCCATGTGCATTTCTGCTTATGCTGCATTTTCTTTCTTCATAACATATAGCTGACATTGCATTTTCTTTGTTTCGAGATTCTTACTTACCTTGAAACTTTATTTCCTATGTAATTGCACAAGGAAGCCACCTTATTTACATGACCTATCCAATGCTGTATGTTTATCATATCTGTAAGTGCACTGTTATCAGTCATATATAATTGCTTGCACACCAGCTCCTTGGAGAGAAAGAGACCATACCCAAGGAATGGTGGGAAATCGGCTCTCTTGTGATTACTTTGTCTCATGTGTGAAGTGACTATTTGTAATAAAACTGCTTTTTATTACATACTGCTTGTGGTATAATCTTTGGATAGCTATTCCAACATACAAGAATATGATGGTAAGCTAGACTTACCATAATAATAGTGACCGTGGTAAATGTTGTTTTTTTTTGGCTAACAAAGGTATACTCATTTCCTATTGGGAACTGAGTTCTGGGAATTAATTTTCTCCTATAAGTAGCTGCAAGCTACAGCTTGGGACTCTGGTTTAAAATCATGGACTGCAGTTCTCCGATTGCTATAGCACTGGCACTAGAGACACCGATGTACAGCATGTTGTCGCTCACCTACTGAGTGGGTCTTAGGAAGCTTTTAACTTCTGTTCAGGTGGACTGTCACTCTACATTTGACAGAACCTTAGGCAGCTTTGGGCCTCAGTGAAACCAGGCTGCTTGCTCATAGGTTGTGGGGTCCTTTTACAGGCACCCACATACATCAGAGCCATCTGTGTGTCTTCAGCTACTGTGGATCGAAACACAGTTGCTGAGCCACAAATGATTAAAGATTTCCCTGCTTATTGACATGTCTAAAATATGCACAGAGTTGAAAGAAGACATCTCAGCTGACCTCACTGCACAAGGTGGGTGGGAGTGAATTAATGGGTTAACTAAAGGTTAGTCAACTAAAGATGATTTGGATCTAATTAAGTTGATTTGTGAGCAGTATATTGAACTGAGGCAGTCAACTAAAAATAAGAAATCTGCAAAAGGGCTGCTTTATGTGCATCTTTACAAAAGTTGAAAACAGTGAAGTCAGGTTTCACTGCACTCTAAAAAGAATTGAAGTGTAAAAACCTGTGTCTATTCCTTGCTACTCACTTTAGGAAGTAATACGCCATGTTTTGTTTTCTGTTCCCTGAATGCAAAGTTTATTTTTTGCTAGACTGTCATTTGTAATGAGGAAAATTTGCTTGTAAAATGGGCAACACCTTTGTCTTGTCACCAATGGTGTATTCCAGTCTGCAGTGTTGGCACATTGTCTGCAAACTTTCTATCATTCAGATGAGTGGTTGGTTTAAGGTTGTAATAAGAGGACTGGTGTCATTAGTCTTGATTCAAGTTAATCATAGTTTGTTGAAAACAAAAGCATGAAACAACAGCTTGCAAAGTTTTTCTATGTTTTGTTTTCCTTTCACATATGGCCTCTCCATTTGCCATCATTTAAATTATGATGGTTAAACAATTTTGTTTTTGCTGCCCCTGCTGGCAGCTAGAAATTGTTCTTTTCTCTGTAGGAACTCTCATTCAGCATATCATTGAAGGACACTACAGATATAGCTGCCTTTGAATCACAGCAGCCTTCATTTGCACAATGTGTGACCTTTGGAAAGTTATTTGAACTCCTTGTGCTTTTGAGCTGTACCTGTTTTTCCAACTCAGAATTCATGTACCTCCCTAATTAAATCAGTATTTTTCACCCCAGGAATACTCCAATATTCCTAACTCTTCTGCGGTATACCTTTAAGGTCAGATCTGCCCAGAGATGGAATGCTATGCAAATGATGGAATCATTAGCATAAGCCACTTTTCAAATGCTGCCACCTATCAACTGTCTACGTTCCAAGTCTCAGATTTCTCTCTCCGCCTGTCAAGACCAGACACCTGGAGATTTCTTCCTGAACATCTAGTCAAAGAAGCCTTGATTATTCACAAATACATAAGTATTTTTTGTTTATTTTCATTTGCTGCTTCTTATCAGTGTTTTTGGTTTTTAATAACCGTTAATTTATTTAGTTAGTTTTGTATTGTTTTCTCGGTTCCTCTCGGTTCGGAATAACTGTTGAGTAACCGTAGTATTTCTAGTTAATTTTTTTTCACCATTTATTATATATTTTGTGTGTTTCAATCTTGTTTTTTAGAACCAATAACTTTGGTTCTGAACCACTAATCCTGGTTTTAATTTTATCGGTTCATGGTTCCGCTCGGTTTCTCCGATCAGTTCCTGAACTGACCACAACCGAGAAATTGTTGTTTTTTTTTTAATTTTAAAGCTTGTAGTATTTGTGGTTGTGGTTTTTCTCCACAATGTCAGAAAAACCTAAAAAGAGAACCGGTGAACCCAGTTTTAAGAATTGTTCTGAGTGTAGTGAGGTCTTTGCCAAGGCAGATAAACACTTTGCTTGTGTTTTCTGCATGGGTTTTGACCATTTGAAGTCTGATTGTGCTATTTGTAAATATTTTTCCAGACAAAACTTTGGAAAAATGTCTGGACAGATTAAATAAAACATTCAAGAGTCTCTCTGGCTCTGACCAGGTGAAACCCTCAGGGTCTGTGGGTGACACCACAATTTCTGCTACTTCTACCCCTGATACCGGTAAAACCAGACCATCTGAATAGGCTAGCTCTCCAGTTCCAGTTAAGAAACAAAAAAATAAAGACAAAGCACACTGAACCCCCTGTGGAAAAGGGGACCTCTGTGGTGCCTGCCACTGTACTTTCTCCTTCTGAGATTGCACAAACAATAAAGATTATGCAAAACTTGCAGGGTCTGCTGCCTGAGGTTTCACAGTCTCCAGTTCAGACTTCTGCACCTTCAAACCCACCCTGTTTTCCTGAGCAGTGTGGCGAGGAAGAGGAGTAGGAGGAAGAAGAAGAAGGTGAGTCTATAGAGCCTGAGGTCTCCCCTGAACAGGAGTTTGGCTCCCGTCCCAGGACCACTGAAGACTATTCTTCCCATTTTTCCTTCATCAGGAAAATTGCTGATGCTTTGGACACCCCTACCACTGAAGCTGTACAGGATGAGGAGGAGACTGACTATATAGACATGATGTGGCTGACTTCTACTAAAAAGCTTTCACTCCCCATCAATAAGTTCTTAAAAAAGGATACCTTAAAACTCCTCCAAGCTCCTGGGTCTGTCCCTCCTTTAGACAAAAGGGTGGACAAAAAGTATTAGCTTGACAGAACAGTGGCTGAATTCTTGTTTTCACACCCTGACCACCAGGGGGTGGTTCAAGCTGCAGCTTGTGATAAGGGTAAAGTCCCTCTGGCTTCCCACCCTCCAGAGAAGGACTCCCAGAAAATTGAGAGTATGGCCAAGAAAGTTTACCTGTCAGCCTCTCTGGCCATTAGGCAAGCAAATTATCAGGTCTATGTAGCACAGTACCAAAAGCTCTCTGGCAGTCTGGTCTGGATGTGGCTGAGAAAGCATCTCTCATCTTTCAGCAGACCTAGCTGAAACTGTTAGGTTTGGCCTGGAAGCTACCAAATACCAGTTCCAGATAGCAGCAGACAGCAATGACACTGCTGCAAGGTGGATAGCAAATACCATCACACAGAGAAAGTTTGCTTGGTTGAGAGCCACAAACCTCACACAGGATACCAAGAATACGACTCTGGATTTTCCTGTGGAGGACACTTCCCTATTTGGTAGCCATAAAGAGGCCTACATGAAGAAGGTGGAAGAGTATAAAGCCACCTTCCATAACAATTCTACAAAGGAAAGACCCTCCACCTCCTCTAGACCCTTCAGTAGGGGAGGCAGGGGCAGACAGTTTCATACCAGGCCTTTTTACCAGGCAATGGTACTTCTTCAGGCACCCCAATACCTACAGCAGAGGTACTTCAGGGGCAGGGGTAGAAGAGGTGGCAGGAGTGGTACCCAGTCTCAGCCCCAATCCAAGCAGGATTCCTGACTTCATTGCTCAAGCTGCCTCTCCTTTACCAGTAGGGGGCAGGCTGGCCCATTTTTTTCCAGAACTGGAAAACCATCACGACAGACAAGAGGGTTCTGGAGATAGTGGGTCAGGGCCTGTCTCTAAGCTTCAAGTCCTCCCCTGTTCCAAGAAACAGAGTTTTCAAACCAGGTTCCCACCTGGAAAGCAAAATGCTGGAAAAAGAGGTGAAACACCTTCTTTCACTAAAGGCAGTGGAACCAGTGCCTCTGCATCAAAGGGGAAAAGGACTTTACTCAAGGTATTTTCTCACATCAAAGACAAATGGAGAGCTGCAGCTTATCTTGGATTGCAGGGTCCTCAACAACTTCCTAGCAAAACCAAAGTTCAAAATGGTAACTTTGTCTGATTTTGCTAGCACTCCGAAAAGGGGATTGGCTGGCATGATTAGACCTAAAAGATACCTATTTCCACATCCCCATAAGGGAATTTCACAGAATGTTTTCAGGTTCAGACTCCTATCAGGTCACTATCAGTTCTTAGCTCTTCCCTTCGGTCTCACTTCAGCACCAAGGGTGTTCACAAAGTGTCTGGCTGTGGTAGTGACACACTTGCAAAGGCAAGGTGTCTCAGTATTCCTTTATCTAGATGACTGGTTGGTGGTGGGAGACTCACCACAACAGTTAACAGAGCATCTCCAGCTCACTCAGCAACTCGCTCAGCCAGTGAAAGAGGGATGACAAATCACTCAGCAGCTTCTGGAGTCTCTGGGGTTTCTCTTAAACCTAGAGAAATCAATTCTAATTCTCTCTCAAATTCTGCAATTCATAGGAGCAGAATTGAATTCCAAAATGGGCAAAGCACTTCTACCCAGAGACAGGGTAAAAAACATCCTGCAGTTGGCAGCCTCCTTCAGGCATTTTCTTCAACTCCTGGGCCACATGGCAGCTGCAACAGGCTCAGTGTTAGGCTCCAGGTTTCAGATGAGGGACATCCAATTTCACTTAAGAGTTCATTGGTGCCAACGGAAGGACTCCCTGTCAAAGCTCTTTCCTGTAACAAAAACATTTATCCAAGCTCTTCAGTGGTGGAAAGAGGAAGGCAACCTCAGAGAAGAGGTCCCATTTCAAAAAGAGCTTCCTTCATTGATTCTCACAAAAGATGCATCCCTCCTGGGCTGGGGGGCTCATCTAGAAGAACACATTACCCAGGGCACCTGATCAAGTGCAGAGACTTTTTTACACATAAACTTCTTAGAGCTCAGGGCAGTGTTCCTGGCAATGCAGGTTTTCAAACCACTTATACAGGGAAAAGTAGTGCAAGTCAGGACAGACACGCTAACCACCATGTACTACATAAACAAGCAAGGTGGAATGAGATCAAGCCTAGTTTGCAAAGAAGCTATGAAAAAATTTAGACCCTAGCATATTCTTTGGGCTCCTCACTTCAGGCCATTCATCTGCCAGACAAGGACAATGTCCTAGCAGATGCTCTGAGTCGAATCAGCCAGGACCATCACGAATGGTCCTTGAACAGACAAGTGGTACAGACTTTATTCAGGAGGTGGAGCACCCCAGAAACAGATCTCTTTGCCTCTCATCAGAGTCATCACTTACCTCAGTTCTGTTGTAAACCTCCAGTAGTGGGCACAATTCCTCTAGATGCCCTTATTCTGGACTGGTCAGGGAAATTCCTGTATGCATTCCCCCCATTTTCCCTGATACACAGGGTGCTGTTGAAACTCAGATCTCAGTCAGCAACAATAATCCTGATAGCCCCAGACTGGGCCGGCAGCCATGGTACCCCCTGTTACTGTCTATGTCAGTGGACAAACCAGTACAACTTCCTAAGAGGCACAATCTTCTGACCTCCAATCAGGGGATGCTCCTGTATCCAAACCTCAGGTCACTCAGGCTCAAAGCTTGGCTCTTGAGGACTTAGAGTATGCTGGATTACATTTTTCTGAGTCAGTTATGGATGTTTTAAGAGGACACAGGAAATCCTCTACTAAGAAAACCTATGCTGCAAAATGGAAGAGGTTTTCTATTTGGTGCTTTAACAGGAGTATGGTGCCAGCCTAGGCAGAAGTGCCAGGGATACTGGACTACCCAGTCTATTTACATTTCTTAGGTTTACACTAAAGATTCATTTAGCTTCAGTCTCGGCTTATGCTTCAGATGGCAAACCAATTTCTTTAGCATCAAACCCAATTTTTAAAAAGTTTTTCAAAGGCCTCTCACATATGTATCCACTGGTAAGGAGACCGGTGCCAGCTTGGGACCTTAATATTTGCACTGCTCAACTCAGGGCCCCTTCCTTTAGGCCTATGTTTTCAGCACCACTGAAGTATGTCACATGGAGAACAGTGTTTCTAGTGACTGTCACTTCAGCTAGAAGAATTAGTGCGCTCCAGGCCTTATGTATTGTAAAGAACTACATTGTCTTCCACAGGGATGAGGTAGTTCTTCAAACAAATAGGAAATTTCTTCCTAAAGTGGTTTCAGATTTCCATTTGAACCAGTCCATTACTTTGCCAGTGTTTTTCACTGACCATTCTTCTTCTGGTGATTGCAGGCTGCATAGCCTGGAAGTCAAAAGAGCTTTGAGGTACTACATGACAGCCATTAAGCCCCATAGGCAGGATAGAACACAGCTTTTCCTCACTTACGGGGATGTGGGAAAAGGTAACCCAGCATCTAAAAGGTCCATTTCTCATTGTATTGTTCTGTGTATCCAATTTTGCTATTCAAAGGTAGGCAAGGAAGCTCCAGCAAGGCATAAAGCCCACTCCACAAGGGGTACAACTGCAACACTGGCAGCTGCAAGGGATATACCCTTGGTGGATATTTGTAACGCAGCAACCAGGCAAACAGTACACACATTTGTCAAGTATTATAGCTTGGATATGCAGGCAAGGACTGATGCCAGGTTTGGTACAGCTGTACTGCAGAGCCTGTTTCCAAAATAGGTTCTTCCCACCTCCTAAGGTATTGCTTTTTAGTCTGCAGAAGAGTTAGGAATATTGGAGTATTCCTGGGGTGAAAAGAAAAAGTTACTTACCATAGTAATCTTGTTTATCCAAGGGGATACCCCAATATTTATAACTCTCCCTCCCTGTCTTCCTGTTTTAAGAACCAGTGGCCTTTGTATTCCATGCTGTACCATAGTGTTTGCATGCCACACTTTTACTTTTATTAAAACTTGTTTTACCTTTTTGTCCTTTTTCAGGTGATTCTGACATAGGAGCTTGTGGGGATTTTTAATGATAGTTTTTTTCTCTTCATGTTTCCTCCAGTTGGAGGTTTTCTGGGTAGGGAATTTTAAAATCAAAATTTGATATATTTAAATTTTGAGCCCTGTCTTGCAGGAGTCCATGAAATCTGAGGGTTAGGGTGTAGGCAGTTGATAGGTGGAAGCATTTGAAAAGTGTATCATGCTAATGATGCCTTCATTTGCATAGCATTCCATCTCTGGGCAGATCTGACCTTAAAGGTATACTGCAGAAGAGTTATGAATATTGGAATATCCCCTGGGAGAAACAAGGTTACTATGGTAATTAACTTTTTCTTCTTTTCCAGTCATAACTGTGATAGGGAGTGCTCATCAAAAGTACTTTTTAAAAGTTATTTTTTTCCAGTCCTCATCATCTGTACATGTCATTAGGACTGCATTTTTAACCCCCTGGGCTTTCAGCCATAAACCTGCATGCTATCTACAAACCTGCCCATTCCTACATATGCCTTCCTTTATGGAAATTCTCACGGCTTCTTTGTCCTTCTCCTGTATCACATATCCCCATGCATCACACGGTGATCAAGGGAGGGGGCTGATCACCCCCAGCATTTGTAATAAGCCATTTACTTTCAATTTAAAAAGCTAGCTCCACAATTTACACTGCCACAAAAAGTATTATAACTGTTTTGGGAGATTGTACCATTTATGTTTGTTAATTGTACCATTTATGTTTGTTACAGGCCTAATTTTAATACCTTTTGTCTATACAACTATTCCTTGCTACTCACTTTAGGAAAAGCACTATGTTTAATAGTAGTACGTCATGTTTTGTTTTCTGTTCCATGAATGCAAAGTTTATTTTTTGCTAGACTGAGTACAGCCTAGTCAAGGACGCACTGCATTATGCAGTTGAGATAATGACTAATTGGAGAATGCTCAAAACAGCAGAAACATTACTGTATTCTGTAAAGTATCTTAAGGTTTAATGATATCAGCTTCATTAACTATTATGGTGTGTTTGATTTTAAAATTGTTTTGATAACAGTAATTAGTGTTGATTGGGATGCAAATGTTAAGTCTGTCTTTTAGACTGGTTGCATCACTTTGCCTTTGTCACTGACATAGGGTTGAAGAATATGCTTTTGAAAATGTAGCAGTGTGCCGTCCTGGATTTCAATGTGTGGAAATATTTGTAATTGGGAAACAATGTGCCAAATTAAGCATATGATACATCAGATTGTCACTGTTACCTGTTATCAGAGTTTCTAACTGTGTTTTCTGAAGCTATTGTACACTAGTTTTTTTAAGTCCTTTATAATGAGGAAAATCTGCTCATAAAATGGCTGACTCCTTTGGTTTGTCATCAATGGCGTATTCCAGTCTGCAGTGTTAGCACATTGTCTGCAAATGTTTTATCATTCAGATGAGTGATTGGTTTAAGGTTGTAGTAAGAGGACTGGTGTCATTAGTCTTCTTTCAAGTTAATCATAGTTGAAAAAAAGCATGAACCAACAGCTTGCAAAGGTTTTCTATGTTTTTTTTTTCTTTCAAATATGGCTTCTCCATCTGTCATCATTTAAATCATGATGGGTTAGCAATATTTTTTTTGCTGCCTCAGCCAGTGGCTAGAATTTTTTTTATCTGTAGGAACTCTCATTCAGCTCAGTGTTGAAGGACACTGCACATATAGCTGCATTTGCATCTCAGCAGCCTTTGTTTGCACAGTGTGTGACCTTTGGCATGTCACTTGACCTCCTTGTGCTTTTGAGCTGTACCTGTTTTTCCAATTCAAAATTGATATACCTCCCTAATTAAATCAGTATTTCTCATCCAAATATAACTTTGATGGGGAGTGCACATCAAAAGTACTTTTTAAAAGTTATTTTTTTCCAGTCCTCATCAACTGTATGTGACATTAGGACTGCAATTTTTTTCCCTGGGCTTGCAGCCATAGAGCTGCTTGATATCTTCAAACCCACCCATTCCTATTTTAAATGCTTCCTTGGCAAGCTTTTAAACTAGCCAAGGGGGGAGGTGCTGATAAAAAGCAGGAAATTTCAAGCCTCCACCCACAAAACATGGCAAGTAGTAAGGTAAACACTGAGGTACATAGCTCAGCACAGGGCAGGACAGGGGTAAATGGAAAAATAGACAAGGGCAATAAGAGCAGGGATGGGGGGAAAAAGGATAAAGCCAACATTAAATGGACAGCAATGAGTACCAATGCCCATAATCTGGGAAACAAGCTTCCTGAGCTAGTAGCCCTGATGGAAGATGAACAGTTGGATTTTGTGGCAGTTGCAGAAACATGGTACACTGAGAACCATGACTGGGATGTCAACATACCAGGGTACACAATCTACAGAAGGGACGGGGAAGGTAAAAGCGGAGGTGGAGTAGCTCTATACATAAGGGAAGGGATCAAAGCTACAGAACTAAAAAGTAAAGGGGGAGGACAAGAGGCACTCTGGGTCACCTTGGAGGCAGGGAATGGCATCACAATCCACACAGGGGTTGTATACAGACCCCCATCTCAAGGGGAGGAAATGGACAACAAAATGATAGAGGACATTCTCAAAATGGCTGAAAGAGGGGAGATACTGTTGATGGGGGACATGACTATGCCAGATGTTAACTGGATAACATGTACTGCAGCCACATCCAAGAGCAGGGTCATTCTCGATGCCCTGCAGGGGGCAGGCCTTAGACAGCTAGTGTTCGGACCCACTTGGGAGGGAGCAATACTAGACCTGGTACTCTCAAATGGAAAGAGGATCACAAATTTAGAAGTAAGTAGACATCTGGGAACAAGCGACCACTGCACAGTGTGCTTCACAATGAGCACAACCATGGAGATAAGCCATATAAAAACAAGGATACTGGACTTTAGAAGGGCTGACTTTGGCAAAATGGGTGAATACCTGAAGAATGCACTAGCAAATGACCAAAAATGAGGGGTGGTATAATAATGGAGAAAAATCAAAACTGCTATCATAGAGGCAACAAGCCTTTGTGTGAAACAAATAAAGAAAACAAAGTGGAGTAAAAAAACACTTTGGTTCTCAAAAGAGGAGGCAGGGAAGGTTAAAGAGAAAAAGGTTGCATTCAAAAAGTATAAGGAATCACAGAAGGAGCACGACAGGGAACTATATCAATTAAAGCAGAAAGAAGTGGGGAAGGCAGTCAGACTAGCAAAAGCTCAAACTGAGGAAAAAATAGCCAACTCAGTTAAGAAGGGGGAATAAAACTTTTTATAGGTACATTAAGGAGCATAGAAAGGTTAAGGGAGGGATAGTGAAGATTAATAAAGGAGAGGGGATGTGGGCAGAGGGAGACAGTGAAAAGGCAGAGATACTGAATGAACACTTTTGCTCAGTATTCACAAAAGAAGATGAGGAGGAGTTACCTAAACCAGACAATAGAAGCACTCTGGGTAGGGGGTGGACACCAGTCCATTCACAGAAGAAAGAGTCCTGAAAGAACTCCTAAAACTCAAGGTGGACAAAGCAATGGGGCCTGATGGGATTCACCCCAGAATCCTAAAAGAACTAAGGGAGGACCTAGCGACACCACTGACCACGCTTTTTTAACAAATCATGGCAGGATGGGGTGGTACCTGAGGACTGGAGGAGGGCAGATATGATTCCCCTTCACAAAAGTGGGAGCATGGCAGAAGCAGGAAACTACAGACCTGTAAGTTTGACCTCAGTGGTAGGGAAAATGATGGAATCACTTCTGAAAGAAAGAATTGTTGAGTGTCTAGAGGCCAGCATGGCACAGGACCCAAAGCAGCATGGATTTACAGCAGGAAGGTCATGTCAGATGAATCTAATTGATTTCTTTGACTGGGTAACCAAAGTAATAGACCAGGAAGGGGCTGTGGATATGGCCTACCTAAACTTTAGCAAGGCATTTGACACAGTCCCGCACAAAAGATTAATAATCAAGTTAGCCAGCCTGAGAGTGGGTCCCAGGATGGTAGCCTGGGTAGCAAACTGGCTGCACAACAGGACACAGAAGGTAATAATGAACAGAACACATTCCGAAGAAAGGGAGGTTACTAGTGGAGTACCTCAGGGCTCAGTACTGGGTCCAGTCCTCTTTAACATCTTTATAGGTGACATTGCAGAGGGTCTGGAGGGAAAGGTATGCCTTTTGCAGATGACACAAAGATCTGTAACAGAGTTGATACACAAGAGGGGTAGAAAAGATGAGAAGGGACTTGGCAAGGTTGGAGGAATGGTCAGACATATGGCAACTTAGATTCAATGCAAAGAAGTGCAAAGTAATGCACCTGGGAAACAAAAACCCAGGAGAAGAGTACACAATAACAGGGGAGGTACTAACAACAACAAAAATGGAAAGGGACCTGGGGTAGTCATATCAGATGACCTAAAGGTGGGCAAGCAATGTGAAAAGTTGGTAAGGAGAGCCAGGGGGATACTGGGATGCATAGGAAGGGGCATCACAAGTAGAAAAAGGGAAGTGGTTAACCCTCTATACAGACAGTTGGTGAAACCCCATCTGGAGTACTGTGTGCAGTTTTGGAGACCTCATCTATGCAAGGACATAGACAGGATGGAAGCAGTCCAGAGGAGGGCAACTAAAATGGTGCAGGGTCTGCAGCTGAAACCATATGAAGAGAAACTGAGAGAGCTTAATATGTATACTCTTGATGAAAGGAGGGGCAGGGGGACATGATAGAAATGTTCAAGTACCTCAAGGGAATCAACAAAGTCCAGGAGGGTAGCATCTTTCAGAAAAAGAGATGTATAAGAACAAGGGGGCACAATTTAAAGATGTGGGGGCGGCTCAGGGGTAATGTGTGGAAATTTTTTTTCACAGAGAGAGTGGTGGATACATGGAACAGCCTTCCTGAGGAAGTCGTTGGATCTAAAACAGTGGTGGAATTCAAACATGCATGGGACAGACACAAGGCAATTATAGTGGGGGGTTGCAGGAAGTAGGCTGTTGATTAACTAGAATCTGCAGCTTATCTAGTAGGTAGGGAAATGGGAAGACTGGGTGGGCCAAGTGGTCCTTATCTGCCATCAAAGTCTATGTTTCTATGTTTCTATGTATGCCTTCCTTTATGGAAGTTCTCATGGCTTCTTTGTCCTTGTCCTGTATCACTTATCCCCATGCATTGCACAGTGATGGGAGGGCTGATCAACCCCAGCATTTGTAATAAGGCATTTACTTTAACTTTAACAAGCTAGCTCCACAACTTACACTGCTACAAAAAGTATTATAACTGTTTTGGGAGATTTTACCATTTATGTTTGTTACAGGCCTAATTTTAATACCTTTTTAACAATTTTTTACGTACAAAATACCAGTATTATAACTTGTGTTATTTATCAGAATGATGTGTGAATTAATAACTCAGTTTGAATGTCAAATTCAGAGAATTAGGGATGCCTAATCCTCTGACATTAAGTCTAATTTAATTATTTTTCACGAATCCATTGGAGTATAGTAATAGCTACAATAAAAAATCCTACCCCCAAGGGTAGTTGAGGCATGTCTCTGTATAGAGTTAATATAAATATCAACATTTTGAAAACCAATGCTAACCTTCCACAAGGAGAACACTCTGATGAAAAGAGCCATTCCCTTTCATGGCTTGTGTTTTATTTTTTCTCTCTTACAGGGATAAGACAATCCTTCACAAACAACCACTAGTAATGTATAAAAATGATTAAACTAGTGGTCCAATTTCATTATAATGTTATCGTAGTTTGAATTATAGTAGGATACTGTATTGCCCTTAATATTACATTTTGTAATGACAAATTGGGTCAAATTCATCTGTATTTATTTAGCATACAACCTTCCAAGTGATGACTGATTGGCAAGGAAAGATTGCCGAAATATTTGTGGATAAATATCCACACCACTAGTGGGAATAAAGTGTTATCTAACATTTATGCAAAAACCTGTTACAAGTAAATTTAACATTTTACTGTTGTATAGTTGGGCATCTGCCCCAGCATTGGTCATGCAGTATCCTATAATATTTAAGCTGCCTCTTTCACAAAAGAAGGAGCTTGCACACCAGCTCCTAGGAGAGAAAGAGACCATACTTGAAGAATGGTGGGAAACTGACTCCCTTGTGATTGCTTTGTCACATGTCTGGTATGAGTATTTGTAATAAAACTGCTTTTATTACATACTACTTGTGGTATAATCTTTGGATAGCCAATCCTACATACAAGATTATGATGGCAAGCTGGACTTACTGTAACACCTCGAGGGTCCCGAGCTCGTTCCTGAACCTGGGGCACCCATGTTGCCATGCTAAGTCTTTCCACTGTTCAGATGGGCCAGCCAGATCACAGAATGTATTAAAAACAAATAACAATGTCTGCATGTAAAGTGCACAATAATCAGGGTCCCATGTACACTGTGGGAAAATGGACCTACATTCCCCAGAAGGACCTCATACTTGCTCTGGCCAGACTATGATAATTTCTGTAGTGATTCTTCTGCAGCAATTCTGTGATGGACTTTACATTCTGTGGCAGCTTAAATGAACCCATAAATGTCATCTAGTTACCCTGAAAGAATGCCAAGAGAAAGGCATCCTGGTGGTGCAGCGGTAGGGCTACTGCATGGAATGCTGGCAACCTGTGTCCAGGAAAGGACTCGGGTTGCCAAAGGGATGACCAGATGGAGGTGGATTGAGTGGCCTTTCCACACTCTCTACCTTGGAGTGGGTGGGTAGTGTCCCATGTAACAGGGCTCCTGGGTGACTACAGGATGACTGGTTAATTGGGACCCTAGCTAGCACTGACAAGGGTGGGTGTGTCAGACATACGGCATTTCACCGCTCCATCATTGAATACCACAGCTCCCACAAAAAGCCTTGCAAAGCTCTTTCCCCATTGTGCAGGATGATGTCTCTGACCCGCTGCTGCACAGCTGCCTGGAGTCCCCCTCAAATCCATGACAGTGACCTGATAGGGTACAAAGAGGAGCCCCAATGCTGGGGAACAATCCAGGAGGCACTTTGATTGTGGCAGGCTCGGGTAGCTGCAGAAGGTGTCACCAGCAGAAGGGCTGATGGGAAAGCTGTCAGGGGCACCAGACAGCATACTAAGTGAAAAAAAGGTATCCTAGGGCAGTTCAGCAGGTACACAAACAAGGCAATACAGAGCTATTCCAGCACCATGACTTGAATTGGAGGTAGTGCATGAGGAAATTGAGGGATTATTTACTTTTTTACTGCATCCTCCCATGGCGCCTTCCAACCTGCCCAGTGCCAGTTTACTGCAGTGACACGTCTATGGATTTCTCCCCCATCTGCCCACTTACTTGAAGATCAGTACCTCCAGGCTACAATGCAGTGCTGCTCTAATTGTTCTCTTCCACCCACTTGCTTGCAGCCTGGTGATGCTGGTTTGTGTTGTAATGCTGTTCCAATTACTTCCTCCAGCTCACACTCTTGAACACCGCTAGTGCCATTTGTGTCAATGTCATTTGTCATCCACATTTCCTCTTCTTTTCTCACACTTTAAGAAATTACTGTAAGGCTAGAAAACAGGTGGACATTTTATATTAGACACACATCCACAAAGCTTTCTGTGTTGTGACTTTTCATTCCACAGTTCTGCAATTGGTAACTAGAACCACTATTTTTTATCAAAACAGACTTTCTTAAGATTCCTCAGTGTTTCTAGAAGACCATAATGATTGCAAGTTGCAGGGTTGAGTGCCAGTGTATTGGAAATGGGTTGCCTCACTGAATGTTGCAACCAAGGAGTGGGGAAATGTATGTGGAGCTGCCAGTAAACTCATACTAAAGCCATTTTAGGCCTGCTCGCAATCACTTTAGCAGTTTAGTTGGGGTTTTCAGTGAGAGCAGCCACTTTATTACACCAAACATGATCTTTCTGCAGCAGATACATGTTTCTGTGGCAGTACCATGCTTCTGCAGCAGTTGCTGCAACCACAAAGTTACAAAGAATGCAGGACCAAGACAAAAATGAAGGTTTTTATATTTGCAAACATTGTTATTGTACCTTATAACAATTTAACAGTTTTAACTTTTTAAATAGTGTAAAATATTAGTTACAGTATATTTGCTTAAAATAATGTGATATTGTGCTCATTGAAGGCCCATTGAAAGTGTTCAGTGTTTCTAAATGTCAGTTACATTTTCAGTTCTATACACAAAATAATACTGTCCTTGAGCAAGTGCATGTAATCACGATTGACTATAAGTATAATGCAAGTAGTAAATGCAGCGGGGGGGTGCACTACAGATTGGGTTGTTTGCAAGAAAGAAAAAAGGGCATATTTTCTTTTTCATAATGGAGTTTTTAATTCTGCTTTATACTAGATGTAGTACTTTATTGGTTACTCTGTACAGGTAACAAGTCTTTTAGGTTTAGAGGGGAACACCCCTTCATTATTTTCCATGCCATTATTGCCAGGTTATTCAATTTTCACTGCACTGATATAGTGTTAGCCACCCAATATAAAAATATAACTCACAATAGTGGTTGTTTGTATCAGAACTCAAGAAAATCTACATAGGGCTAGGGAAAATCAGAAAATTTTGATTTTGTGGAATTTTCATGAAATTCTAAGGAATTCTCTGAAAATTTGCAAACATTTGTGGAATTTAATGAAAAATGAAAAGTGGTCATAACTCAGTCTGTGTTATAGCTAGATATCTGTAATTTGGCATGCATCTTGTTTTTGAACAGGTTCTATATAATCCTGTGTTGCATGAAATTTGGAAGGGGTGAGAAAGTTATAGAGGCTCAAATTCTGGCAATTTATTATTCATGTGAAAATTTCTGAAAATATTTCCATGCTTAAAACTTAGCCACCTTTAGAGCTACATAATTGAAAACTTATATGCATACTTTCATGGAAGAGTCATAGAGATGGATAGAGAGGTAATTGATTGGGTAAATTGTAAGTTTCAGGAGTTCAAAATTTCATGATTTATTTATTTCTTAAATTGTGTGAACATTTTTAGAATATTTGAATGTTTATAGTTCCATTACTGTTACAGGTATACACTCAATATTTTGCATGCATACCAAAGCAAATGTGTCCTGGAATCTAGTTAAGCTGGATAAATTGGTTAAATAAGTTAAAATATATTGTGGATACTTTTAGCAAGATTTGCTCAAAAAAATCATAATAGATAATGCCACTAGAACTGCAATTGTGGAATTTAGCCTTCACAAAGTACGTATCACCACCAAATCATCTTAGCTGCACTAGTATCATGGCCCTGCAATACCCCTCCAAAACTCCTGAAACAGTGATGCCCAGCATTATTCTCCATCATGACTAATGGTATCCAAATACTTCTGTCACATTGGCCTAAGTCACAGCTAGTTATAAGGCTTGGTGCCACTTGCAGCCACTGTTTTCAAATAGTAAAAATATAGATTGTTTTCTACAGGGTTTGTTACGCAATCTGTAGGCAGCACTGTACAGAAGCCATGCTGTATGGGCATGTGCTTACACAAGGCATCAAGTTAATGAACCCTAGTGGTTAGCTGGCTCTTTGCAAGAATTCAGGCTAGTGCACAGTGATGTCCATGACTATTCTTCATGGTTTGTCATTCAAGATAGTGACCTATCACTTGCCACCACTATGGTTTTCTATGGAGCCTCCTATAAATCCTACCTTATTGCTGCATTACTAGTCTTTACCTTCTTCTACAATGGCAACTTAAGTGTGTGAGTGGGCAAACTCTATGGATACAGCTTTGCCAAAAGTATCACAACATTCTACAATTTCACAAAAGCTCACAATATTCAACTTTAATTACTGATTTTATTTTGAAATCTTTGGCTGCTTATAACTTGGCCAGCCTTTAAGCAAGAAATTAGAGAGTTGACACACAGCCTCTTTTTTCATATTTGTTTTTATTCTGGCTGGTAGCTCCTTTCTCAGGGATATACACTGTTCACAGGGATGTACTGTACCCTGATCAGGCTGAACCTAGCTGTCATTCAGTTAGCTACTGGGTTTTCTCCAACATAGTTTCCTTCCCATCTCCCCTGGTGGGGATACTGCCTCTGTCAGCCACACACAGCCACAGCTTCTGTTGCAGGAGAGCAAGCTCCCTGATCCAGCCCCAGGGGCTGCTGTGTTGGTGGAATCTACCACCAGCCCTCTCCCCAATAGAGATGCATTGCAGAGCAGCAGCTGTCTCAGCCATGGCTTGTCTCTTGATGCAACTTCCTAAGCTTGCTTCCAAACCTGGACTGTCAGGATGGCAGCCCAATGCCCTGATGCTGGGCCATGTGGGTGGCCACAAAACCTAATATTTAGGGTCATTTAACCTAACAAAATTGGTGGTATTCTATTCTGTAGTTTTAAAGTTATAGGGCTTAAAATTATACAGTTTACATAATTCTGAAATGTAATTTTAAAATGTCTTATGTTTGGAGGCTTATAACTCAGTCACCATTCAAGATAGATATCAGAAACTTGGTGCACATCTATATGTACAGTACATAAGTAAATTCATCTAGCTAAATATGGTATGATTTGGACACACATGTTTTAAATTAGATGGCTCTAACTGAAATCATAATTTTGGAAAAATTTCAAAGTTTTGCAAAAAGTTTGCAACATTTCATGGAAATGAAATCAGAATTTCTCCAGAATTTTGATAGTGGAAGATAAATTTCACCCAGCCCTCTATGAACATATCTGATTCAACTGAATTTTTACTGTTAATAGTGCACTGGTTGAGGAAGCTGAGAAATTATTATGCCATAGTTGATCATTGATAATAATAGTAGTTGGGCTAAAATTTCATAGTTTTAAATGTAAAACTTCTGTTTCAGTATAACAAGCCCAGGCATCTGTAAGCAGTTTTTATAATTAGGTTGATGTTCTCTCCATTAGTCAGTGCACTATTATGGGTTATGTCAAGATATTTAAAGTTAGGAAAATATTTAAAGTTTGGAAACAGCTACAATAGCTTTCTTCTCTGTTGTGCAACAGCCCAAATTTTTGGTCCACCTGCCTGAAACTACAGTAAATGTTGTGAACTAGCTAACTGGAATGATGAGTACAATTCTCTGGTGATTTATAACCTTATTTAAAATTAATAGTTTTGTAAAGAAATGCACAGGTCTCAGTCACCAGGCCCTTTTCTGCTGAGAGAGAGAGCAGAAAATGGTATTGAGATGTGCATAGGGTGAGGTGTTATTCATCCCGAGACTTGCTGAATGACTGCTGCAGGTCATGCAGCTTGCAAACACCTTACATGTGCTCCATATAAAAAATGCTGTGTCATGATGTCAAAGTACTGAAATACTGAAGGGAAATTAAATTCCGTGAAACTTACTACAGTGATGTCAAAATTACCAGAGTATAGCACATGGACCAAACTCTAGTTTGGCATCAGCTCACCCTTATTTCTAGTGGATGTGTAGACTAAAATATACAGTGACTATGGTCTTCAAATGTATAGTTGTGTCCAGATTTCTTCATGTCTAAAGATATCTGAATGCTGCTTTCTCAGGTTCCACTACCGGAATGTGCCCGTCGGGATGTGCCCAGTCATTAGGGTGCCAAGTCCTGATTTTGTCGTTCCATCATTTTGTCCTCCATTTCTAATTATTCTAACTCCACAGGGGTGGACCTCAGGGAGGGGATAGTGAATTTCCCCTTGTGGTGCCCTAATGACAGGTGTATTCTGACAGGTGCCCTGATGGCCAGAAGGGGCTCTCTCAATGTTCTCAGTCACAACTAGCAGTTATGCTTGTTATCACCTGGTGTCACTGTTTATAAAAGCTAAAAATACACAACAACATCATCTGCTAAGCTGATAAATGGTAAGCAAGTAGAATTATGCAGAAACATTGCTGCACATTTGTATGCCTCCACCAGCCTTTTGGCCTGCTGGTTCTAGTAGCCACCTGATAACTTTCAAGAAGAGAGGTAAGTGCAAAATGATGGCCCAGTCTGAAGGGAGGTAGGGTATACACAAGATGGGGCCAAGCTGACAGCATGTTAAGAGAAATGCTAAGTGTTCCTGAGAGTATGTGGAGACCACTTATTGGTTCAGTCTGGTGTCCTTGAAAGTGGCTTTGTGGCTGTTATCTCACACAAATGTCACATAACATGTCAGCTGGATAATGTATCACAAGTGATACATGGCTACGTACCTGTATCTTGTATGATGAAAAAAGTCTTTGATTAAAAAAAAAATTAAAACAAATACTGATTGGTAGAAGGGAACCTGATGCTGGACACCACAGTAAAACCACAACATTTCAAAGTGAGGGGATTGCCATCAAAGCAGTATGGCGGTCTACTGGAACAGCTGGGTCTTGACTGTGTTGAGTTCAGGTAGTGAAATGTCAATGACTGTATGATACAGAAGTTATCAAAATTGGATTTACTGTTAGCCAAAGTAGCTCCCTGTTAAGATTAGGGATACTGTAACCTAAGTTCAGGCAAAAAGAATACTGGGAAGTACAATGCACCACATTCTTAGAAACTGTGACATACCACTTTGTTTGCTCAGGATGAGTATTTATACTGTTTGTCTACCGGAGCAACACTTGTTTCTGCTCTAAAATACTTTATGATTAATTCATTTTGTACACATGTACTGTCCTTGTAATTAGTTGTCCAGTAACAGTGCTGCAATTTGTTCCAGTGCTCTCTAATGCTCTAACCCCTTGTTTACTCTCTGAGAAAATTAACTACAAGTCAGGCTAGGGGATAAGAGTGCTGGGAATGACCTCTTTAGAACTGGGTATATTTAGACCTCTGCAGCTTCTAGAAACATACTGTATCACTTTCGTAATCTGCATTACTTCTGATTTGTTTTGCATGGTTTACATTACGTTGCATGGGTTATTTAAGGATGTATTTATTCTGAAGCAAACACTGATGTGAACAATTGTATGTTATAATTCCAAATGTTTATTCTTAGTTCTGTTCTTTGTTGATAGTTGTGAAATGGTTTATCAAAGCTTTTATATTTTTCTAAATTGCAAGTATATGAAGAAAGGAAATCCGTTGTACTATAATGAATCACTAAAGAGTGTACTAGCAATAGTAAAACATGCATTCAAGTCCTCTGTCAAGTGAAGGGTGTGCAAGGATTCTAACGTGGATTTAAGGTCAGATTTAGATCTGATTTCATAATGCTCATGGAGCTAATGTGGTCAAGTGGTTAGAGCACTGACTTGGGAATCAGGAGATTACCAGTTCAAACCTCACTAAAGCCAAAATACTTAGGGTCTGATTTTCAAAGCTCCCAGGGCAGCACAAGGGGCTTGCTTCCCAGAGACTGGCGCAAAGTGTCCCTTGCTCCAAAGGATACCCTGGGAGCAATTCACAAAGGCAGCTTGCATCTACTGCAGGCTGTCTGCACCAAATGGGGCTTGTGCTGCCTGTGTGCCACAAAATGGGCTGTGGCAAGGTGCTACAGGCTTGCAGCAGATGCAGTCTGCCAAAGCTCCTCATTTGATACTCTCAAAACTCACCTAGAGGGTGAATTTCTAAGTACGCTTAGACCAGCCAGGGCTGGTCTAAAGGTACTTAGAAATTCACCCTCTGGGTGAGTTGAGCACTGTGCTGCAATGTGCTTTGGTTCCCCACCCCAGCCCCGATCCAGCCTTATAAATATAAGAATACACCCGGTAGTCAAGTGGTCCCCCCCTCCAAGCCCCGATCTCTCATAATAATAAATCAAATAACCCTGGTGGTGAAGTGGACTGCCTAATCCCCAATCCCCACTTATATTTTTATTTATTTATTTATTGAGTAGTCACAAAATACCTTTGCGTCAAAGACTCTTTTTCAAAGGTTCCATGTCAGCACAGGTAAACACAATAGGAGAAAGGTACAGATCAGGTATAGAAGCAAAACACAAGTAGGCAGGCACTAAACTACACATACATTAAATAATCTGACATTTAGATCTTGGAAATAGTTTGTGCTAGTCACGGTTTTAGAATCAAATACAGAAGTAGTAATACAAACAGGCAGGCAGAAAACTATAATACATTAAATCAGCTAACTTTTAGATCCTAGAGATACTTTGTGTTAGCCACAGAGGCCAGTGAGCATTTGAAAACTCCAGAGTGTGGCTACCTATGGGGGAATCTTGGAGTTTGTGGGGCAACTAATGTCCTCTAAGTGGAAAAGTGGGAGGATGGCCGGTGCGGTGGCAATCACAGAAAGTCATGGACTGTAGGTGGTTCCTAAGAAGGGTTTTGTAGGGGCCAAGTCGATTCAAGTTAGTGAGGGTGTTAGGCAGGCTATTGACCCAAGATGGGGCCTGGTAGCCAAAGGACTTTTGGAATTGGGAGGTGTGGCATCGGGGAACCACGAGGAGTTGTCTGCTAGCGCTACAGGTGTTCTGCTGGGAAGAGGCCTTTTGTAGTATGGAGGAGAGACCAATAAGGGCAAGACCAAGAGAAATCTTTTTGGCCATGAGGCAGGTGTGAAACTTAATTCTGTTATCTATGTTAAGCCAGTTAGTAGCATTGTACAGGGAACATGTGTGGGTTAGACGATCACAGCCCAAGGTGAGGCGACAGGCTTTGTTGAGGGTGATCCAAAGTCTAGATAAGGCTGAAGGGCTGGCAGAACTATAGATGAGAATGCCATAGTCTAGAAGGGAGAGGACTGAGGAGGTGATTGCTAGGTGAATGGCATCGGGGGTGAGACAGTGTTTAAACTAGTAGAGGATGCCTAGCAGGATGTTTAGGGCTGTAGTCAGTAGGTGAATGTGGTAGTGGAAGTTGAGGGCTGGGTCAAGAGTAATGCCCAGACATTTAAAGGAATCCACTTGTTCTAGTGGGGTCAGGCTGGCTGTTATTAGAGCTGGACATTGGTCCTTCTTGGAACTTAGGGGTTGTGAGAAGTAAATTACTTTAGTCTTTTTATAGTTTAGAATGAGGCGCTGTGAGGTGAACCACTTTTCAGCGTCACTGAAGGAGGATTGAAGAGAGAGGTGGAATTGAGCAGGGTCATGGTGGGAGGAGTACAGGACAGCATCATCTGCATAGAGTAGGATGTTACCTGAGCAGGACTGAGGGAGGGAGTTGAGAAAAAGGTTGAATAATAAAGGTCCAAGGATGGACCCCTGAGGGACGCCAGAGTGCACAGACAGCTTGCCGGATAGGGTGATTCCAATTTTTGCTTGCCATGAACGGTCTGCGAGATAGTCAGTGAACCAACAGAGCATGTCATGAGAGAGACCAAGTTTGGAAAGGGTAGCTAGTAGGAGCGGGTGGTTGACAGTGTCAAATGCTTTTGTGAGGTCAAGGAAGACTGCACCAGTGAGCTGGCCTTTGTCAATGACAGTGTGGAGGTGGGTGGTGAACTCGAGCAGGGCGGTAGTCGTGCTGTGTCCGGTGAGGAAACCATGATGTTGGTGGCAGAGTACTTTGTGTTTATTCAGGTGGTCTGTGAGCTGATCAGAGACGATATGCTCTAGGGCCTTAGATGTGGGGGAGGATTGATATAGGACGATAGTTGTTGGTGGATGTACGGTCATCATTTTTATGTATGGGTGTGACGGAGGCAGATTTCCAGCGAGAGGGGAATTTCCCTAGACATAGGGATCGGTTGATAATATGTGTAAGGGGGGTGAGCACCTTGGTAAGAGTGAGTTGAAGAAGTCTCAGGTCTAAGGAGTCACTACTGTAATGGGAGTGGCTTATGGCCTTTATGAGGTAGAGCTCTGCAGACTTAGGGGAGATGCAACGTAGGTGAAAAGGAGGGTGTGCAGCGGGTGAGGTTAAGGAGGCAGGGGTGGTACTGGGGCTGGGTCGAAGAAATGGTGGGGGAGGACGTGACTGAGGTCAGTGAAAGCATGGTTAAATGTGGAGGCAATCCGGGTGTAATCGGAAGCAAGTCCTTCCTCAACCAGGATTTGGGTGGGGAGAGGGGTTGTTGGTTTTTACGCAGATGTCCTTTACATTGTCTCAGAATTTGTGACCTGTATCCCAGGTGGTGGTTAGGGCAGATTTGTAGAACTCAGCTTTGGATTAGCGTATTGCCCTTGTACATTAGTTACGGGCCTCACGGTACTTTTGTCTGTCATTAGGCAGGCCAGTCTCATTGGCGCGATGCCATAGGGAATCTCTGGAATGCATCAGGGCCAAAAGATGATTCAAAATCCATGGCATCGAGTTTCCTTTGACCAACCTTTTGGTCAGGGGGCAAACATGTCACAGACAGTGTTATAGGAGTCAAGGAAAAGTTTGAGGGCTCTATCAGGGTCAAGGGTGTTAGTTATAAATGACCAATCCATCGCACTAAGATGGGCTTTCAGGAGAGTTAGTTTACCTGGGCCAAGTTTGCGTTCAAGAATCATTTTCAGCAGAGATCTAGGGTCCTTTCATGTCCATGAGCAGAGGACCAGGGAGTGGTCACTAATTGCATCAGGAAGAATGGAAGTGCTGGAGATCTTGTGAGGGTGGTTTGTGAAAATTAGGTCAAGCAGAGAGGATGAACTGGTGCATTGGTGTAGTCTGGTGTGAGAGTGGACTATTTGGGTGAGGTCATGAGCTGAGGCTGAGGCGATGAAAGGGGCAGCCACCTTGGATAGCCAGTTGATATTGCAGTCCTCCAGAATTATTTTTTCATTTTGAGAGGGTAAGGTGTCAAGATAGGACAGGAGGGAATGGAAGGCTGCTTTTTGTTCCCTGGGGGGAATGTACATTACAGTGATGAGCAAGGGGGTTAGGGAGAGTCCTATGGTAAGTTTGAGAGTGAGTGCCTGTGGTCCGGCAGGAAGGTGGGGAGGGGGGAGGAGGTGAACATTTAGGGTGTCTTTGGTGTATAAAGTGCATCCCCCCTTCTTGACCCTGTCTTTCTGCCTGGAAGATATTATATCCAAGGAGGGAGACCGAGGAGCCTGGGATATGGGATGAGAGCCAGATTTCGCCCACAGCTATGATATCTGGTTGATGCTGCAGGACCCAACCCTGGAAGGAGTCCCATTATTTTAGTAGGCTGCAGATGTTAAGGGAGGCAATACATAGCCCACCTGCAGGGGTTTGGTATGGTGTGGAGGTAGCGAGAGGCCCTGGGTTTGGGTGTATATTACAGTCATAAGGAGTAGGAGGAGGAGAGACCTGATGATGGGATTCCAGGTCAACTTTTTTGTGTGATACAACTTAAGAGCTTGGGACCCTTTGGTGCCAGTGTGCGTAGGAATGATGGCTATAAGAATGTAAGGGGATGCCTGGATAAGACATTGTAGAGAGGTATAGGGTGACTGGATCAGAGGAGAAGGTATGGGTGTTGGGGGGATACAGGGATTTGGGCACCCTGTAATTGTGGTGGCCAAGTAGTGGGGGAAGAGGTTTCCAGCCCAGTAAATATCTTGCTTCGTTTTAGGATAGACGTCCTCCATAGGTGCATTGGGATAGTTAGTGTGTGGTGTTCGATAGTCAGGCAGCAAGTCATTTTTGGCATATTTGGGGGGGTTCTGGAAAGATAGAGGAGGGGGGAATCAGTACTGGGAAGAGTAGGGTGAGTATGTGGAAGACTGAGAGAAACTTTTTTTTTTTTAACCTCGAGTAGGAAGGAGGATCAGAGTGCTCTCAGAAGCCTTCTCCTACTGGTGAGCACATATAACCTGCAGATGGGGAAGTGGGCTGATTGGTTTAGAGCCACCACATTCCTCCCTTTAAAAGAGAGAGTCGAGCAAGCATGGTGGTGGGGGTGGTGGGGAGCCAACATGTAGCGTCAGCAGGGAAAACTTCAGAAGAGCTGCTCCAATGACTGACTTCCTGTGCGTGGTGATTCCAGTACCTGATTGCTTCGTTGGTGGCTTTGGTTTGGGGAGGAAGGGTGACAGCTCCGCTGGCCCTCACGACCCAAGCAGGATCCAAGATCTGACTGCTTCTGTGGAGGAAGGGAGAGTCAGGTAAGAAATTATAGTATTGAGGATGGGGTTCCAGTCATGTAGTCTAACAGGCTGGAAGCACAAAGTCTGTGTCTGCGTAGCTGGAATATTTGGAGGAGCGCAGTCTTTTTAGGAGTTGCAGGGAGACAGGGGAAAGATTTTTTAAAGACTGCTAAAACTGTTTTAATTTGGCTTTTACCCCTACAGGTTAAGTTTAAACAGCCAGGGCACTGAGATGCAACAAATTAGCAAAACAGTCTGTGTAAAACCCTCACATAAAACTTAAAATGTCTGGGCTGGGCTGCTAAAATAAACACAAATTTACACATATATAAAAAGTTCACTACACCTGGTGGTCTAGTGGACACCCAAACCTGCAGTGCCCTGCCACCCCACTCCCCCTAACCCATAACCAAGCCAGAGACTGGCAGATCCCACTGCTCACCACTGCAGCCAGCTGCTAACTGAGCTCTGAATGAGCCTGTACTGTATACAATACATACTCAGTGACTAACAGCTGCAGTCAATCACTGTGTGCATACTGTGTCCTTTACACACTCATTCAGAGCTCAGTCAGTGGCTGGCTATGGTGGTGAGCGGTGTACCAGTCACCGGCTTGGTTATGGTTTGGGGGAGTGGGGTGATAGGGTACTGCAGGGTGGAGGTACACTAGACTACCAAGTATAGAAACTGTGATATAATGGTGGATCAAAGCTTGGGCCGTTTACTAGACCACCAGGGTTACTTGATGTATTATTACCAGAGATTGGGGCTTGGTGGGGGGGGGACGACTAGACTACCAGGGGTACCTTATGTATTATAATGGGTGATCGGGGCTTGGAGCGGACACTAGACTACCAGGGATATTTAAAGGATTACAGGAGACCTGTGCAGTGGGAGGCCACTAAACTACCAGGGGTACTTTATGTATTATAACAAGGGATGAGGGTTTAGGGGGACCACTAGTCTACCAGGGATATTTGAAAGAATACAGGAGAATGGTGCTGTAGTGGGTGCTAGACTATCAGAGACATTTGAAGGATTACGGGAGATCTGGGCTGGGGGGGCCGCTAGACTGAGGGTCTGCATATACAGCACACATTGCTGCAGGCTTGCACAACCTATCCAGGTGAGTCCTCTGTTTAGAGCACTGCTAGGGCTGCTGCAAGCCATAGGACTCTGCCACAATGACCCTGCCTGATAAAGAATAAGGTGCAGGATCTGTGATGCATGGGCAATTGGCACAAGCTGCTTTTGGGGTAGCTTGCACTGAGTTTTGAGAATCGAGCACTTAATATGTATCCTTGAGTATGTCACTTAACCTTCAAGTGATGTAATCTGCTATGCAAATGAGTAAAAGCAGGACCCTGTGTAAAATGAAATGTTGCATCCCAGCTGGGCTTCCCTATTCTAAAAAAAGTGATACAACAGCTGAATTTCAATTTTTTTGCACCTTCCCCTGCAACCCCTGACCTTCTACACTTTCTGGCTGCACAGTGTCCCTGTCTGCCCACCAGTTTCACCATCCACTGCTGCTTCCTGCCATCTGGCTCCACAGGATGTCCCCATGTCCTCAAAGGGTCTAGCTTATCCCTGCTGAGGCCCCCTCCCTGGGAAAAAAGAGGGAAGTAGCATTCCTTGGGAGTCCTACAAGGTCTGCAGGGCTGGGGGGGACAGAAGTGGCGAGTTAGGGGGATTTGGGCTTTGGGACTAAGTAGTCAATATCTGGAAGGCTGAGATGGGGACTAATTTCCATTTTCTGGGCCTTTCCCCACATCCAATGGCATGCACCATGGCAATGCCCTGGAGATGGAGCCAGCCATTGTGTGACCACCCATGCCAGCAAGATTCTGCACATCACCAGGTGTTACTCTATGCCCCGTAGCACCCTTCCCTGGGAGGAGTGTGTTTGTGTGGATGCTCCATTACAATCCCTACAGACCTCGGCTCTTGATGTCCCAGTCTCAGGGCTTGAACCTTGGTCACCAGCATGCCGCACGGTGCCCCACTGCTTGGTACCATGGAGCTGGTGGACTTAGATTTTAATCTGAATATTCCCAATGTAGGAGGCCCAGAACCAGTGCACACTTTCCTTACACTACTTAAAAACACCTCCCTATGAAATGACCCCAACTTACCCCTTTCTTTGCCCATGGGCCACCTTATTTTAAAACAAAATACTAATTCCTTTTCTCACTTCATGTCCATAAATGAGTGCATATCTGTTTCTGTACCAATAATTTATAAAAAGAAAATATAGTGTTCAATAATATTCAGGGGCTGATTGATTTATGCCCTTATTCTTCACCCTATCCAGGATGTCCCACTGTATTGGGAAGCGGGACGTGGCCCCTTGTGAGTGCAGTCAGAGACATTGACTCAAAGATGGCTCAGTATGTGTTGGGGATTGTGTAAAAGTAGCCAGTCCCAAAGAAAGAGCCTATAGAATTATCATGGCTACTGTAGCTCTAAGAAGATCAGAGCCTTTTTATACCTGCAGATTTGAGTTCTAATTTAGAACTGTAACACCCATAGGATCTAAGTATTAAGGGTTACATATGAATGTATGATTGTGCTAGCAGAAACAGACCACCCGGTCTATCTAAGTCTGCTCGAGTGTGCAGCTAGCACCCCTAGTTTTCAGCTGCCAACCTCCTCCCCTTTGTCATCCCACTGCCACCCCCACCTCTCCCCACCCTCACTCTCCCCTATTCCCTGTCCCATGCCCTTTTGAAGCTGTTCACAGATTTACATGATACCACCCAATTCTGGTAGGGTGTTCCATTTTGCTACCACCCTCTCTGTCAAATAGTGTCTCCTCATTTCCTTCCTAAATCTTCCCCCCTCTATTCTTAGTCCATACCCCATGGTGACCCTCCCCCTCCTTAACTTAAAACCCCCTCTGAGTCTGGCCCTGTGGCACTGAGGGTTAAGGCGCTGGATGCCACATCTCACTCCACGCCGGTGACCCAGGTTCAGGAATGAGCCCAGGTCATTGGGGGTCCGCGGGGTGGACTAGGATTGAACGTCTGAATAACAGCTCTCCTAGTCCCGGGGAAAGGGGTAGATGCACATCTCGATCTACTGGTCCTTGGTGATGCCCGGAGGTACTGCAGAGGTGCGGGTGCCAAAGTTGGGGGGGAGCCAAGGCAGACGTCTGCCGCTTGTGCACAGGCGTCATTACCGCATCCATGCCCCCATTGGGGAAGAACAAGAAAATAGCAGCGCAAGCCCACGGCAGCTTGATGGCCGCAGTTCACCAATCCGATGATGCCTGGAGGGCGTGTGCTGGTAGTGGATCCTCGCCAGGTGCAGGGGCTTGGGGGAGCCCCTCTTGATGGTGTAGCTGCCTATGCCAGCTGGGCATGACAACTTCGAGGTCAGTGGTGGATTAGTGGTGGCTGGAGATTGGCAGAACTGTGGCTGCAGGTGAGAAAGCATTCAATGATAAAAAAAAGACCCCATCTGCCCCATCCTTATTGTTTCCCTTCAGATACTTGAATGTCTCTATCATGTCCCCCCTGTCCCTTCTATCCTCCAGGGTGTACATATTCAGGTCTCCCAGCCTCCTGTCATAGTCTTTCCCCTCCATTCCACATATCATCTATGTTGCCCTCCTCTGCACCCCCTCCAGTAGCCTGATATCACGCTTTAGGTGTGGCCTCCAAAACTGCACACAATACTCAAAGTGCAGCCTTACTAGTGACCTGTAGAGGGGCAAGATCACCTCTCTTTGCCTGAACAAAAACCCCCTTGCTATGCACCCCAGAATTCTGTTCACTTTTGCAGCTGCTCTCCTGCACTGGACAGTGTTGTTCCTGGTCCCTGTTATCATTACCCCTAGGTCCTTCTCCTCTTCAGTGATCCCCAACTTAACCCCTCCCAGCCAGTATTCTTTCCTTGGGTTCTTCACCCCAAAGTGCATAACCTTACATTTCTTTTCATTGAACCCCAGCTGCAACCTCTCTGACCACTCCTCTAGCTTGCTTAGGTCACCCTGCAGCTGCTTCCATCCCTCCCCTCCATCCACCACTGCTCCGATTTTGGTGTTGTCAGGGAAAAGACTTATCTTGCTCACCACTCCATGCGCAATGTCTGATATGAAGAGCCCAAACAATACTGGTCCCAACACAGAGCCCTGTGGCACCCCACTCATCACCGGCCTTGGAGTGGAGAGCTCCCCTCTCACCACCACCCATTGCAGCCTCCCACTCAGCCAGCTTGTAATCCAGTTCATCATTTTTGCCCCTACCCCTACACCAGTTAGCTTCCCCCCAAGCCACCCATGAGGCACAGAATTGAAGGCCTTGCTGAAGTCCAAGTAAAGAACATCCACTACATGACCCTTATCCAGCTCACCTGTCACCAGTCATAATATTGTATCAGGTTGGTTTTACAAGACTTCCCTGAAATGTACCCATGCTGCCTCACATCCTGGAGACCATTGTCCTCGAAGTACGACACCAGTCTTTTCTTTAATATTGTTTCCATGAGTTTACCCACTATGGAGGTGAGACTTACCAGGTGATAATTATCTGGTTCATCCCTTGGTCCGCTCTTGTGTAATGGTACTACATGTGCCATCCTCTAGTCCAGTGGCACACATCCCAACTCCAGTGAGGTGGTGTACAGATCTGCCAGCGGCTCCACCAACACCTCTGCCATCTGCCTCAGCACCCTGGGGTGGATACCATCTGGCTCTGGTGCCTTGTCTACCTTCAGTGCCCTCAGTCCCTCTAGGACTCTACTTGCCTCAATTCTTCCATCTGTTGCCTCCTCTCCCCCTGTCCTCACCCTCCCAGTCCATGGTGGTAGCTGCCTCCCCTTTTCTTCCATGAACACTGAGTAAAAGTATTCATCCTTTGCTTCTGCCTACTCCTCCCCCTTTTCCGTCCATTCCCCACCCCTTTTTAACCTCACTATTGTCTCCTTGCACTTCCTTTTCTCCCTGATGTATTTGAAAAAGTCTTTCTCTCCCCCATTAATTCCCTGTGCTAATCTCAGCTCCCTTTGGGCCTTGGCTTCTCTCACTTTTCTGGTCACCTCCCTGAACTATCTTGCATACTCCTCCCTGTCCACTTCCTTCCCCATCCTCCTATACCTCTAGTGTACCACTTGTTTGGCTCTCACCACCTCAACTACCTCGCTGTTCAACCAGCATGGTTTTTTATTCTGCTCCTCTTACTCTGTGTCTTGGTGTAGGCTTCTGTTGCCTCTGTAATCCCTCGTTTAATAATATCCCATTTCTGCTCTGCATCTATCTGCTGCCTTATGCCCTCTGGTTTCCCTTTCAGTACTTCCTGCATCCTCCCAAAGTCTGCCCCCTGAAGTTTACCACCTGAGTAACTTATTTCTCTGGCTCCCCACACATCGTGATATAAAACCACACCATTTGGTGATCACTGTCGGCTAGTGGGTCCTTCACCTTTATTTCCCTTATTGCCTTCCCATTTGACAACACCAGATCTAAAGTGTTCTTTAGCCTAGTAGATATAGTAACCAACTGTGTCAGGAAACCCTCCTGGATCGCATCCAGGAGCACTTTCTCCCTAGCACTGGAGGTGACCGGAATGCTCCAGTCAACCCCCGGCAAGTTGAAATCCCCCACGGTGACCACCATCCCTTTTCTACATACCTTTCTGATTTGTCCTGCTAATTCCCTGTCAAAGTCCTCAGACTGGGACAGTGGCCTGTATACCACCCCAAACCTCAGTTTTCTACCCCTTGAGTCTAGGAGCTGCAGCCAGATTGCCTCTGTTCTCCTTTCTTCCCCCTCGTTCAACATACTAAATAAAAATGTGTTTCTTCTTCACACATTTCAAAAATAAGAGATGCTAATTTGCAAAAGAAAGTAATTACTGGGAGATGCATTACATAAATGTTTAGTTTAGGGCATATTCTGGCTGTATCTGTTGTATACATGTATGACTGGTTTTGCACTTTCTTTGGATGCCTCTGTAAACAGGTTTGTCCCAAGGGTTTTGCAAAGTTCCTGCAAAATCACCAACTTTAACTCCTCAAAGCACTTTGTGAAGGTGGATGTTTTGCAGCAACTTCAACTTGGAAAACTTTGCATGTCATTTCACCTGTAACTTTGCCTTAGATGTTGCGGCCAATTTAGGGAAAGTTTCCTCAGAAAGAAGCTGTATGTCACATGCAAGAGTTCCTGCAGGTCACGTGATACAACTCTATGTACACAGCATCCTTCGGTTTCACTTTGTAGTCTGTGTGTGTGAGTGGAAGGGTGCACATCTGCTGTTTTTTGGTAATTGAAAAGTAATTTAAAAAATAACCTTTTTCAGCTTTCATTTTGTATTTTCTACATCTTCTCTTTTCAGGAAGGTCTTTCTGTGGATTAGGTCTTATTTTCTTTATATTTCTGTACTTTTTTCTACAGCCTTTTGTTTGTATTTTCCTTTTACTTCCCTGTTCAGACACTTTTATTCTGTAAATTATGTGTAGTTATTTATCATTTGTTCTCCCCCATTCATCTGCCTTTTCCCATTTCACTTTTTTGTGTTATTTTTACTTTTTACACCTTTCCCTTTCATTCTTTTCCACATTGTTATTGAGGTCTCTTTCTCTCTGTTTAATCTCGTCCCTTGTTTGAGACTTTTCTGAAATCGGCAACAGCATGGTGAGATCCACACTGTGTGACATGCTTGATCAGCTTTGGAAAAGTTGCAGCCATTTGGGTACAGGTGGCCAGCACACCCACCTTAAGGTGAGGCACTGCCAGGAGTGGGAGGAACATGTTGAGACTGAGATCAGAATGATACAGCTGAGAGAGGTGGAAGGGGTGGCACCCTTACTGCTCCTTCCATGCTGCATAGTGGTCAGCAGAAAAAGAGGCATCATGGTGGCTCATCACGTGGTGGACAAGGTCTTGGAAGGGGACAAAGAGAGAGAACAGAGGAGAGTAGAAGATGGAGCTGTAGGTGAACTCCTGAGGGACCGAATTCAGATCTCCCTAGTACATCTCTTATAGAGAAGTGATGTAGCTGTGTGGGGAGATATGGGTACTCTCCCAGGAATGCCATAAAAGCAAGTATTGAGGTGTTGTTCCAAATCAAATGGAACATTCTCAAGGGTCTTGCAGAACTTTGTGGTGGCAATGCACCCTCTGTTCGCAGGTCATGAACTGGTTCTATCTTTATTCTTCTTTATTACAGCTATGTTATCTGTCTCAATGCTGTCTTTATTTTTATCTTTACCTGTTGTAGCTAATATAATAGAAAAAGTAACAACAAAAATAAATAAAAAACACAAAAAAATTAAACATCTGAATTTCTCTCTGTTCTGATTTCTGATAGGGCTTCCTTCTATCTATCTCAAATATTCTGTCAGCTATCCTTCTGCTGCTTAAAAAAAGGAAAAAAAAATGATTTCCTCTTTGCATTATTCTCTTTCTTGAGCAGCTCTGCACTCCTTAAAACTATCACTGTCTTCTCTTAGAATTGTTCTCAACTGCCAGAATAAAAATATTGTGTTGCTACTTTCCAGTGCAAGGTAATGTGATATGATTCAGTCATTCCCCCGCCACAGTTCTTGTTATGCACTTTTCAGGAAATTGTGAGAAAAGCACAACACTTGAGGGGGAAATGTGAGAAAAACACAGTATACATAAATGCTGTACTCCCAGAATTTTTTCTCAAGTACCAGAATATGAAGAATAATGTATGGGCGCCCATATAAAACAAGCCTCTGCTTCCATCGATGGGCTGAGATGCCAGCCTATGGAGCTTGAGAGCAAAGCTAGAAAGGTCCATGCTAGTATCTCAACCCCGAGATGGAAACACAAGGAGAGTTGTGTATGGGCACCCATATTTTATTTATTATAGTGTATGATTTAAAAAAAAAAGACGTGACTGGCATGTCTTTTTTTTAAAAACGCTGTTACCATAACGCTGAGGTACAGTATGCAAAGAAGAGAAACCAGGCATCAGGAGTCAGCGTGAGGGAATCGCCACTGCAGTTAATAACAGAATATGCACAAATAAGGTTTTCAGAATGTGTACAACAACTTTAGAATGTGCACAACAAGATTTTTGAGCTGCCTGAATTCTGGGTACAATAGGCCCTAACCATACACTATAAATAAATATATTGTGCTGCTGCTGCTTTCTGCTACAGGACTGAGTGCTATGATTCAGCCTTCCTGCCACAGTTGTTGTTACACACTTCTGGGGAAATTGTGAGAAAAGTACAACACTTTAAGGTAAAATGTGAGAGAAGCACACTATACATGAATGCTGTGCTCCTAGCAATTTTCTCAAGTACCAGTATAAATATGTTAGACTTTTACATGTGGTGATAAATGGTACTGTGATGGGTGTTTTTACTGCCCCCAACACTGTTGCTGTGGCCCACCTACTCTGCATAAAAATCACAACTTACATAAATGATCTTCTCCCATACTTTTTCTGGAGTACACCCCAAAATCTTACAGACTGTTACACATACCTCTCAACCTCTTGCCTCATGAATCAGGGACAAGGCTTAAAGAAATCAGGGACAAAGACCCAAAATGAGGGACACATCTTAAAAATTGGTACTATTCACTCAGAAAGCTGATAGAATGAAAGGATTTGTGTTAAGATGCATTTTCTGAAGAAGAACAAGTCTGTAACTTTAATGTTTGACATCATTTTGTGCTTTTAATCTGCACTGTTCTGTCACAAAAACACAAATTTTACGAGGGACAGAGGAAACTTTTGAGGCAAAATCAGGGACAGTTGAGAGGTATGTTACATGCTGTCATATGGTATGTCACATGTGCAAATGCCCCAGATACTGTCGAAATTAGATGAGCTCCCAGACATTTAATATGCTGCTGCTGCTACTTGCTGGTGCTGTGCTGTACTACCACCATCAAGTATAGCTAAAAGACCCTGTTTGTCCTGTGGATCCAGCATTGTTGCAATCAAGAAATCCACAAACTTGGGGATAACATTCAGGTGTCTGTTAGATCCAATACATTAAGCATAGCTCCAGAAAATGCACAGACTACAGAGTTACCTGTTGCCTCACACTGCTGCTGTACATCACAGGTGGTCTGCCTCAGCACCCAGAGCAGTGGGATGGGCTGGCTGACAGAGGCAGTGTCCCCACTCACTGTCTGTATGGTATGATCAAAAGGCCTCAAGATCAAACTCAACCCATCCATAAACCTCCACTGTTCTTTTGTCAGTGACATAGAAGCTGAAGAACTGTCAAGTCTCATATGAAGGAGAATATTCTCCAATAAGGCATTGTACTGTTCGTATATCTGCTCCAGCATATACAGGGTTGAATTCCACCTCATGACAACCCCCTGCTTTAATCAGTGCTGAGGCAGGCCATTTTTCAATTGCAGTGCACGTAATTGGTCTCTTGCCTTTCCTGACTGCAAAATGGCCACAATTCGATGACACAGGATGATCATTCCTACAGGTAAATGTCATATTATGACAAGAACTCTTGCACAACCAGGTTTAAACAGTGTGCAAAGCAGGTGACCCTAAGAAAACCACCATCACTAATAGCCTTGACAACACTTGCACCATTTTCACTGGCTATGAAACATGCCTTTAAAGATAGTGGGTTCAACCAAATGTTAATCTCCTCCAATATTGATGCAGAAAAAATTGTCGCCAGTCAAGCATGCTCTTCATAGCCAGCGTTGCATGCTTGTGAATTCCTGCCATTTATCTTACATCACAATAAGGTTGCTTGCATTTGCTGCAAAGGTACTGTAATGAACAACTCCTTTCAGTTCTACCCAATCTGCTGTTATGCACATAAAAGAACAAGCAGCTGTTGGCCCACTGGTCCACATATTGTTGGTAAAATGAAAGTATGGACTAGAGGAATATTACAGGGCATGTGAAACTTCTTTTTCAACAACATCCCTCAGTTCAATTGCCTGCTATGAAAAGTAGGTCCTGTATGGCACTTTACACTCGGGGCATGCGTTTGACATAAAGTGAAGGAATTGTGTTGTTGTACTTTTGGGCCAGGATATTTAGAAATGCACCAAAGGCCATCACAAGCCCAGCACAGCACAAGTCTGCTGCACCACGGCAAACCGGGTGACATATTCAGAAATAGCACCAGCTGAACTGCCCCGGTGCAAGTCAGCTGAATATGGCACAGTTGCACTATGGTGCAACCAGAGATGTGCCATGGCATAACCAGAGATGCGCTGGCACAATCAGGGAAGTATGGAGCACAGACAAGAAGCCTAGGGACAAAGCCAGGGAAGCCCAGTGATAATAGGCACATTACCCCACCAGCAGGGCACACTGGTGCATACACAGGCACAGAGCAGGAGGGATGAATGCCCAACACATGATGGGGTACAGCCACCAACAGTGGTCCTGTGCACCACAGCAACCAGAGCCAGGCCACTGGTGGGGGACAAGTGCATGCCCCTGAACCATACCCCAGACCACAATGGCAACACGGCCAGCTGGGGACCAGATGGGACACTGGCAATGTAGGTCTGCCAATGGTGCCCCCCCAGGCCACCAGCCAGCCAGCTGTGGCCACCACCACACTGCAATTGGTGTCTACCCCCATGTCTGTAGTGCCATTCACACCAATGCCCCACATGCACACAGGCAGCCCACACACTGGGCAGGAACTGAGCCAGGGCCTAGGCAGAGGCCCAGACCCCACAGGACTGGTCACCCAACAGGGGATGCAAGACACCCCACCCCAGCATGCAGACATATCCAGCAGTAGGATCCCGACTGATCACACCCCCACAGTGACCCTGCAGGCACAGAGCACACCCACCAAACCAGGAAATGGCCCCCACCACAACATGGCACACCACTGTACACAGCCATGATCCACAGGAGCAATGCGTGGCCACCCCCCCCTGCACAGACACCACTGACAAACACCTGACCACTGCAACATGGCTGCACATGTCACCTGCAAAGCAGACATGGAGACAGGCATGTAGCTGTAAAATGCTTTATAAAGTTTAAAACCACAACAACAAATCAAGGTAACAGGGACAGGGACAGGGGAGGGACAATAAAAGGTGGGGACAGGTAACAGGGGCTGTACAATGGGAAGGGGGACTGTGGGGGAGCAGGACCAGCAAGGGAAAGGAGGGATAGGAACAGAGCCTCTCAACGGCAGCCACGGCCTACCACCACACCATATCTCTGCCTCCTCCAGTCTGCCTCTGACATCCTCTGCAGGGAGACCACAGCCACCAGCACCCTCCTCACAACCACCAGTATCTGTTGCAGGAGCCTGATGTGTGTCTGCCAAGCACATTGAGCAGGACACTGTCCGACACCTATGGCATGGGACAAGACAGGCAATCAGTGCAATGGCCCAGTGACATATGCCCTCCCCCAGCGTGCAATGGATGGCGGTACCACAAATCTCTGGAGCACCTGGAATGGAAGCCCGCGGGGTGGGGACAGTGCCAGCCAACAACATGGCACACCACGGTGGTGCAGAGAGGCAGATGCAGCTGTGCAGTAGCCACAGGACTGCACCATGACAGGCACATGGCACACAGCAACAGCAGCACTGCAGCACAGCTGGTGGCATCCGTGTGCATGCCCAACCCACAAACAGACAGTACACTGTGGCCAAGGGATCGCATGCAGTGGCACGCACAATGGACCATGCTACACAAACACAGCTGTCATGGTGCATGGCAGAGGCAGCCATGGCTGTGCCTGATCCCCACCACTACCCCACTGTGACACTAAGAAAGAATGTGGAAATGCATACCTGCCCCACACTTTGCAGCTGGAGCCACCTGCTGCCCACCTGGCTGTGCCACCCTGGCCACCTCTACCGCCACTTTGGCCCATCTACGGTCTTTCTGTCCTGTGGAGGGAATGAAGAGAGGTGGACATCAATTTACAGACACACATGAGGAGCCCCCCACCACCACACAGCCTGCCATGCAGTGGGTGTGTCCCCGTCTGTACGTAGGCCCACAAGCCAGCATGGCTACCACTGGCACAGCAGCCATGTCCAATGTGTGATACCCCAGGCTGATGATGTACCCCTCTGCGAGCCAAGTTGCACAGCCTTGCCAACACCACAGTATGACGCCTGACCATAACAGCACACCTACCTGGCTGTGGCATTGAACCACGACACGTGCCTGCAGATGCCGCAGGTGGTCCAGTACCCTCCTCCACAGGTTCCCATAGCAGTGCCTGCACTGCTCCACTGAGTGCCCAACACTGGTTCAATGTTCCACAGCCTCCACCACACAGTGCCACACCTCCACCCTGGCTTGCTGCAGTGGCACCTGGCCATACAGCTGGCCTTCATATGGCTGAACTACATCCACCAGGTTAATCAGCTCAACCTTGGACCAGTTGGCTGCCCTCCTGCTCTGCCTCTGCACCATGCTGAACTGCCGGGTTACACAGAAACATGGCTGTGTATCAGCGCACATGCCAGCCACATGTGCAGGATGCACAATTGGGTACACAGGGCTGCAATCATGCAGCATGTGGCTGCTCTGTCACTCTACAGTGCAGGGCAATAGTGCAATCCTAGGCATGAGCAGTATGCCGGGACCTAGTGGGGTCATGGGGTCACGCCAGGACCCATGGGTCAGAGGTCAGCACCCCCCCATGCACTGTGTACAGGTGTGCGATAGAGGCGGTGCACACATGCATGATGGCATACTGGTGCAGCATGCACCATGCCATGCCATGGCATCGCACAAGCTGTGCAGGATGTATGGTAGCAGTGTGACCAATGCCGTGCACATGTGCACTGTGGGAATGCGCACCATGCATGTGCAGGTATTGTGCCACAGACTTGCTCCGGCGTAACTCTATTGCGCATGACGCAATCAGGCGATATTCTAACATGCATGCAAATCACCTCATGAGCCAATGCATGGTGCAGTGGGGTGCATTAGCATATCATTACAATTGTGCGCAGGAAAATTTGCATGCCTTGCACCTTAAAAGTACTGTGGAACAGTACAGGCCACAGATCAGTACTGCAACCGCTCAGGTATGTGACCGACAACATGGGGGTCCAAGGACTCATCACACACTGCTACTGGGTGCTGCAATGCAGCGTGCTGACACTGACCCTCACTGCTTTTCATGTCCACAGGTGGAAGAATGTCAGGAGGTGAAGGAACAGAGAGCCAGGGACCTGCTTTCAAGTGCAGGCCCAACTTTACTGCTGCTGAGACTACTGCCATCTTTGAGTCCTATATGGATCGGGAGGGCCTACTCAGCAGTGCAGCGGGCATGCCACAGGAGCATGCAGCAGCCTGGGGGAATGTGGCTCAGTACGTGAACACACATGGGTGCCACCACCGCACCACCTAGGAGTGCAAGAAGAAGGTTGGCACAGACAGGAGGCATATCAAGGACAAGGTTGCAGCCATCCAGGCATCCCGCAGGGTGACCGGTAGTAGGCCATCGACCATGCCACCTCTGACTGCCACAGAGGAGCTTGTGGCATCCACCATCAGCCGCGCGGTGGTGGAGGGCATGCCTGGTGGTGGGTTCCAGACAGGTGGCAGCCCCACACTGCATGGGAGTATGTCCAGCCATCAGGTGTGCCTGTTGTGGGCATGTCATGCAGGCATATCTCAGGCCATGTCCACTGCCCCATGCATGTGTGGATGTGGAAACACAGTGCAGCACGGTGGCGGGTGGCAACAGTGGCATGGGTGGGGCTGGATGGAGGGTGGGGTCAGGGTGGGGCTAGGGAGATAGGGTGTGGGGTGTGTGGGGGTGGCCATGGGTTTACTGCTCCACTGACACATTGCTCTTGTTTTGCAGCACCTGCACGCCTCCATGCAGGGGAGTGGGTGGAGGTAGCCGCGGACACTGATGCCCAACCCTCTACCTCAACGGGCATCCAGATCTGGGGCAGGCCATGTCTTGGCAGTGTCAGGCATGTGGCTGTACCTGACATGGGGTTGGATGACCCCATGGCTGGGTTCCTGCATGATGACAGCCTGGCGGTGCTGTGTGCAGAGACCCAGCTCGGCGTGGCGTCTGACACTGATGATGACCTCACACTGGTACTGGAGAGCATAGGGGCAGTGGAACCCAACATGCTCCTACATGCCACACAGGCACCAGCAGGTCCCAGCACTTTGCCTTAGCCCCACAGCCACCCCCATCCCTGCCGGTACGGCTGTGAGTGGCACCGTAGCTGTGTCCAGTGTGGGTGGTGGTGATGCTGTGGGTGCGATGCAGATGTGGGGCCCTGCCCAGCAGACAGTCTGTTGGCAGCAGCAGGATGCAGGTGACGTTGAGCAGTGTGCCACAGTGCCCACCACTGGTGCACCAGGCAACAATGTGGCCCCTGTACGGCCCACTGTGCAGCATCCACCTGGGCGGGAGGCTGTGCAGCGGCATGCCGAGACACTTCCCCCAGCCCAGCAGATAGACCAGGAGGACCGGGAGGCTGAGAGGCAGTGAGAGCACACCCGGTTACTGCGGGCCTCTGTGGAGAACCAGGCATTGCTTAATAGTGAAGTATGCGCACTTCCAACAGCGGTGTGCCAGATGGCTGAGCACCAGGACAGGGGCGATGCATGGCAGATGGACAAGCTTGCCCAGATGCAGAAGACCACTACTGCAACATTGGACCACATGACTGGTGCCATTGTGGCATCAATGGACCACATGGCCGGTGCCATTGCAGCTGGGCTGGTGGTGGCGGCGGCGGCTTCAGGGCTCGGCCATATGCAGAGGACTGCCTGCAGTGCACTCTCCACCCCACGGTCCTGGCATCTGGCAACACAGATGTCAGCATCCCAGACACCCCCGGGGAAGGCCTGTTTGGCCACCAGGACACCCCTGAGCAGACTTAGTCACGGTCCTGCACATCAACCCCTGGGGGGTGTCTGACACCCCCCCATGGCCGATGTGCAGCAGGCATCTGCCAGTCAGCCCCAGCGTTGCTGCCCCCATGGCCATGGCAATCGTGAGACTGCGCGGTTGGTGTGATGTGTCTGCTGCCCCACCCTGCCATCCACTACTGTTGCCACACGCACCTGTGGGGGGTGGTGGTGCAGCTTGCATGTGGTGGCACACATGTGTGTTGTGCTGCATGCCCCCTGTGTGTGTGTGGACCATGCTGTTGGGATACGTGGCATGGATATGATGATGGCAGCTAAGCACCGGTGCTATCTGTGCACCGGTGTCATGCATCTGATCCATTTCATGTCCCTCACCCTGTGTGTGTGTGGCTGTGTGTGTGTGTGTGTGTGTGTGTGTCTCTGTGTCTGTGTGTGTGTGTGTGTGTGTCTGTGTGTGTGTGTGATCACCTATGTGCATGCCACTGCTGTGTGTGTCTGTGTGTGTGTGTCCGTGTGTTCATGGCCCTGCCCTGTCTGATGTACGCCGCCATCCCAGCATGTCTACTACTACTACTGTGCCCATCCCATCCCCTGTGGTGTGTGCTGGGCTGTGTGGGCCATACCTGTGTGTCTGTGTACTCACCTTTGTTGTCCATAATGCTCCCTTACGATTGTGTCACAGTGACGTCGTGCCTTCTGCGCCATTCTGGGACCCTTCTACCAAGGGGCGCCTGCCCACCGCCCTCTGGCCCAGCACCATCATTGTCCCTGCTACTGTTGCCCTCATCAGCCTCGACTACTATTCCATGGTCAATGGCCATGTTGTGCAGGATGCAGCAGGCCAGGAATATGCCACAGGCTTTTGATGGGCTGTATTGAAGGGCACCACCTGATCTGTCTACATAGATACGTAGACAGTGTCGGCAGATAAGTGCCTATGGCCCACCTAGTCTGCCCATTTGAGTTTGTAACTTCAGTTTATGTTTTCTTAGAACTCTGTTGCCCCTTAGCCCTGACCTCCAGAATTCCTTTATGTCTATCCCATGCATTCTTAAATTCCGTGATTGTTTCAGCCCCCACCACTTCTTCAGGCAGGGTGTTCCACTTGTCCACCGCCAGTTCTGTAAAGAAATTCTTCCTCACATTTCCTCTGAATCATCCTCCCTCCAACTTCATTCCATGCCCTCTAGTCCTGGAACATCTTTTTCACTTAAAAGTAGTGTATTCTTGCACCCTGTTCAAGTTCCTCCCTGTAAGATACGTGTATGTCTCTATCATGTCCCCTCTCTCCCTCCTCTCCTCCAGGGAGTACATATTCATTTCCTTCAATCTGTCCTCATAGGCCTTGTGATGCAATCCATGTATCCTTGTTGCCCTCCTCTGAACCTTCTCTACCCTGTCTATGTCCTTATGTAGGTAAGGTCTCCAGAACTGTACACTGTACTCCAGGTGGTGCCTCACTAGTGTCTTGTATAGTGGAATCATTACCTCCCTTTTCCTGCTGATGCTGCCCCTGCCTATGCATTCCAGGATCCTATTTGCTTTACCTGCTGCCTTGTCACACTGTTTCCCTACCTTGAGGTCATCAGAGATGATAAGCCCAAGATCCCTTTCCTGCTTGGTGCATGCTATATCCTCACCCGCCAACTGATATATTGTGCCAGGGTTTTTGTGCCCCATATGCATTATCTTGCACTTCTTTGCATTGAATTTCAACTGCCAAACCCCTGATCATTCTTCAAGTTTCTGCAGGTCCCTTCTCATTCTGTCTACACCCACTGGTGTGTCTACTCTATTACAGAGCTTAGTGTTATCAGTGAGCAGTGAAATTCTGCCTTCTAGGTCCTGCGCAATGCCACTGATGAAGATGTTGAATAGGACCAGTCCCAGCACTGATCCCTGTGGTACCCCACTGGTCACTCTTCTCTCTGTGGAGTGACAACCATTTACCACCACCCTCTGTGTCCTGCCACCCAGCCAGTTACCTACCCACACCCATATTCCCGAGTTTGTGTAATAGTCTTCTATGTGGCACAGTGTCAAAGGCCTTGCTGAAGTCCAGATAGGCCATGTCCATTACCCTCCCCTGATCCACCTCCCTAGTCACCCAGTCAAAAAATTCAATGAGGTTGGTCTGACATGACCTCCCCCTGGTGAAACCATGCTGCCTTAGATCCTGCAGTCCATTGACAACTAGATGTTCCACCAATCATGCAGGAGTTCCACCGGGTGGCAGGCATGCCAGGCGTGATTGGGGCAATAGACTGCATATAGGCAATGGAATTGCTTCTTCAGCATGCCAAAGACAAGCTCAATGATGGTGCGTGTGCTGGTGTGTGCCTCATTGTAGCTTTCCTCTGTGGGGGATACTCGTCACAGGCAGGGGGTGAGCAGCCATGGCCTTAGTGGGTATGCACTGTTGCCTGTGTGGGTGACAACATGGTTATCCCTGTGTTGTGCTGCCACCTGCTCCCTCCCAGCCACCACACATAACTCATCCACTGCCCCATCCTCCTTCACCTGCCCCTGGGAGCCATGTCTCTCAGCCACCCTGGCACATGTCCTACTTCCCTACAGGGTGGCCTGTGGGGATGTCTACCTCTCAAATCTGTGGCACAGTGTGGAACTGTGCCATATGAAGGCATTGTGTGCACTCCCGGGATGTGTGGCACAGACATTGATGATGCAACCCATGGCATCGCACACCACCTGGCAGTTGATGGATGGGTATCCCTTTCAGTTACTGTACACTGTGCCCTCTGGGCTGGGTGGTGTGCAGATGCCAACATGGATGCAGTCGATTGCCCCAATCATGCCTGGCATGCCTGCTACCCGGTGGAACTCCTGCATGTTTGCTGTGTGCTCTGCCTGTGTGCTGGGGAAATGGATATACTCCACAGCATGTGGCAGCAGTGTGGTGAGGAACTGGGTGAGGAGGCGGGACATGGCCAACTGGGTGATGCCCGTGGTATCACCCATTGATCTTTGGAAGGTGCCCATGGTGAGCAGGCACATCATGGCAGTCACCTTCATCTCCACTGTCGTGGAATGGCTATGTTTGGTGGGTACCTGCATCTCATCACTGCATAGCTCACAGAGCTGCCTCAGAACTGCCCTGTTCAAGCAGCACTGGCCCATGATCTCTGTGTTGCTAAAGTTCTCATACTTGATCCTGGCAAATAGCACCTGTATCGGACATACCACTGCCAGGCCATTTGTCGGCCACGCCGCTGTTCCTCCTGCCTGCCCATACCCCTCATGATTGCATCCATTATGAATGGGTCACTGTCCATTGTTCAGGCACTGGGTGTCTCCCTAGGTGCCACTCACACTCTGTCCATCCATCTGTCGGTCTGTGTCACTCCCTCTCACTCTCTCTCTCTCTCACTGTGCTCAGTGTTGCACATCTGCTGTCTGTGTGTTTGAGCCTCTATTGGCTCAAGTCTGCCTGTCACGACCTGGGGGTTTGCTCCACACTTGCGCCATGCTCTGTGGTTGAATATACCATTACACCACTTATGCATGGGTACACCCCCTTGCACTTGCACTGCATACATTCTGGTTGCACATTGGTGAAATGGGATTTGTGCTGCGCCATGGGTCCCTTTGAATATAAGCTCGGTGGCACCGCCCGGACTTGTAAAGCGCATCTAGGTTCTTGCCAATGTGCAAGTCTCTGAATTTCCAGGCCTTCATGTTTTTCTGCTTCGGTCTTGTTTGTTTTAATTTATTGTTTGCTATAAATGTATTTGAGAGTCCTTGACCCTCATCGGGTCAAGCCTGTAAAAGGACCATGTGGCCCAGTTGCTTTTTACCAGGTTAGCAAATAAATGAAATTAAATGAAAAAATGAAATCAGCATTTTCCACAAAAGAAACTAGGAGATCAATAGTGATCATTTCTGCTGTGGCAGCATTCAATTCCCTGGCCACTGAATGATTAGTGGGGAATTTACATTGCTTTGATGGAATGCTAGTAATAGTTGGCTGTATTGTTTTGAGTGGGTGCAGTTTAGGAACAGTTTCATGTGGGCACCGTGTTGCTCAGAGGCTGTCACAGACAGTGGTGGTGTCTAGAAACTTGTGACTTGGCTGAAGAGTTTTGTCTGAGTGATGATGTTGCTCATTAATGATTTCACACTTTCAGGTGTACTACTGACCTACTCCTCTTGAATCGGCTTTTCCTCTTCAATATCCTCAGCCTCATCTCTGCCTCCCAAAACACCTGTGGACGCTTTAAACTGAGACTTAGAAACATAGAAGCTGTCAGCAGAAAAGGACCTCCTGGCCCACTTAGTCTGCCCAAGGGTACCTACCTACTGTGCTACTGTAGATCCTAACTGATTTCCGGCCTTACCCCCTCCCCCGCCCTATTATCAAGGTCCCCATGTGTCTGTCCCATACATGTTGGAAAGCAGTTAATGTTTCGATACCCACCACCTCTGCTTGGAGGCTCTTACAGATGTCAACCACCCTTTCTGTAAAGAAGTGTTTCCTCACATTCCATCTAAGCCCCTTCCCCTTTCCAGCTTCATATCATATCCCCTGGGCCTTGAGCATCTCTTTCTGTGGAAAATGCCACCTTCCTGTAAATTACTGATACCTTTGAGGTATTTGAATGTTTCTGTCATGTCTCACTTTCCCTCCTTTCCTCCAGAAAGTGCATATTTAACTCCCCTGAGTCTTTCCTCATAGGGCTTCTGGTTCAGGCCATGCATCATTTTGTTAGCCTTTCTCTGTACTCCCTCCACCTGGTCTATGACGTTCCTGAGATGGGGCCTCCTGGACAGGACACAGTATTCCAGGTGGGGCCTCATCAATGATCTCTACAGGGGTATCATTACCTCCCACTTTCTGCTCATGATACCCCTCCCCATGCACCCCAGCATTCTACTAGTCTTCTCCACTGCTTTATTACACTGTTTTTCTACCTTCAGGTCATCAGATATGTTGACCCCCAGATCTCTTTTCTGTTTTGTGGTTTCTAACTCTCCCCCCCAATGATATTTTGCTTTTGGGTTTCTGTACCTTATGTGCATAATTTTGCACTTTTGGTGTTGAAGACCAGTTGGCAATCTCTTGAGGCAATCTTCTTGCCCTTATCCCCCCCCCCCAGTGTGTCTACTCTTTTTTGTGTAATCCATGAAAAGGCATACCTTTCTTTCCAGTCCCTCTGCGATTTTGCTAATAAAGACATTGAAGAGGACTGGTCCCAGTACAGACCCTGATGTTCTTGCCACCTACCCATATGTTTGATTTAAAGATGGGTATGCTATTCACTTGTGCCAACACAAAGCCCTTTCTTGTCATGGTATACTCTGGCCTAACAATGCTGGCATATTGCCAAGGTGTCATCTTTTGGATCAATAATAAACAAACACTTGTCAATGCCGAATGTTGGCTCGCTGGCATTGGCATTGGTAGTGCAGGAGTTAGGGATGCATAATAGGAATAGCAGTGAAGTATTGAACTGAAGCCAACCCCATCCCCCACCCCATAGAGAATGACAGATGTTGGGGTGTGCCTTTGGGTCATCAGCTATAATGCTCATGCCATTCTACCTTATCCTACCCTGTAGACACTGACAAGTGTTGTGGTGTGCTTTGGGGTCTTTGGGTCTCATACATACGCCATTCCATAAGGAAATAGGCTGAGGTGGGTGCAGTATAGGAGAATGGGGTGAACTTTAGGGCTGAACACTCCAAGGCAGACCTCGATGCCTGTCACTGGCTGCAGGGTGGGGGTGGGGGTGGAATGGTGTAAGCATTACAGCTAATGATCCCAAGTCACACCCCTGACACCTGTCAGTCTCTACAGGGTGGGGTGTTACAGTTGGAAACCCTAACGCTGAAGGCATTTGTTGGTATTTTCATTCCAAATTTTTGACATAGGCTTTTTGTGACCTCACTTCATGAAGAGCGGTACTCTCAGTTTGTTAGCTGAAAGGTGGTTTTGCACAGCGGCTATGCCATTTGACGACACTGGGATGAAAACACATTTTGAGCAGGATGTGAAAAATGACAACTGTATTGTTCATGAGGAGGTGTAAAAAAATGGCGACGTTGAAAATGTGGAATGAAAATATGAACAATTGGTGAAGTCATGAGCATGCATAGAAACTGCGCAACACATGTCCGTAACCCAAATATTTTCAGGATTATTTTAACCACATTTTTGACATAGGCATTTTGGGACCTCCCCTCATGAACAGTGGCACTGTAATTTTGTTAATTTGTCCCAAATGTTGATTTCCCACAGCGACCACGCCATTGTGTGCCACAGGTGCGAAAACACATTTTGGACATGATGTGAAAAATGACTGTACTGTTCATAAGGAGGTGTGAAAAAATGCCAGTGTTGAAAATGTGGCATGAAAATATTGCACATTTGTGAAGTTACAAGGCTGCGTGGAAACTGCGCAATGCACGCTTGTAACACAGTCATTTTATGGACGTCCATCACCAAATTTTCAATATAGGCATTTTAGGATCTCTGCTCATGAACAGTGTCACCATAATTTTCTCAAACTGTCCCAAAAACCGATTTTGCACACTGACCGTGCTATTCTGCGCTGGATGTGTGAAAACATATTTTGGCCAGGATATGTAAAATGACAGCTGTACTGTTCATAAGGAGGTGTGGGAAAATGCCAATTGTGAAAATCTGGAGTGAAAATATTACAAATTCACTAAGTTATGAGAGTGCATGAAAACTGTACAATGCACGCTCATAAAACAGCCATTGTTTTAGATTTTTTCCACCAAATTTGCAACATAGGTTTTTTAAGAGTCCCCCTCATGAACAGTGGCACTGTTGTTTCATTAATTGGTCCCGAAAGGTGATTCCGTCCAGTGACCACAAAATCACCTTTTAGAACTGAATAATACCATAACAGTGACTGAATTCATGAGGAGGGGTCCCAATAACCCAATGTTGAAAATTTGGTGCCAAAATTCCCCCAAATAGCTGAGATATGCACCAAAGTTGAAAAAACCCTATTTATGCCATTATACAGCTTGCCGGTATTTCTTCGGTTCACAGTCAGCTTTGAAGAGTGCAGACATGTTCCCAGTCCACCAAAGATCATTGCCTGAGCTCTGGAGGTAAGTATGGGGTGGGGGTATGGGAGGCAGAGCATGTAGAGGTGGGCATGGGTTGGGGAGGGGCAGGAGAGCCCCCAAGGGACTTTTTCTTCTTTCACAGGTTTAAAAAAAAGAAACATTGTGGGGCGGTTTTGTTTTTCAGGGGCATTTGGCATGCTGGGGTGGGCTCCCAGTGTGCCACCTGAATGTTTTTGGGGTGCTGTGGCGACAGGGATTGGGCACCCGTCGAGCATACCAAAGGGGGACAAGTTGAGGGATTGGGCATCTCCCTCAGCACACTAAAAGTGGGGGAACATTATGCCAAGGGTGTAGGCTTTCCCATCGGCAAAATAAATGGGAAGAGGAGGATTGAAGCCGATGGGGATTGGGGCCCCCATCAGCAAAGAAAGACTGTTGGGGGAGCGCATGATGCCGAGGGGGATTGGGCACCCCCTCAGCATACACTTTAAATGGGAGGGGGCATTATGCCGATAGGGAGTGGGCTCCCCCATCAGCAAATGAAGTGGGTTGGGGGACTGCAATGGCAGTCAGTGCTGCCATGTTCAATGAAGGGTTTCACTAGGACAGGCACGTGGGAGGGCATGTTATTGTGCTGCTGCATGATTTCAGTAGACCTTTTCTTAGATCTCATCACCAGGTGACGTATGCCTGGTGTCAGCGCTTGGAGCTGCCTTATTGGGGAATGAGGGATGCACATACTGATGCGTGCCCTGCATTTACCCACAGTGGCCACACCTCCAAATCTGCTACTAATGCAATACACTGGCTGGTGCGCACGCACGAGCTAACATAAAAAGTCCCACACAAGGGATTTTGCAGGTGCACAAATTTATGTGAAGCACCAGTTGTGGTAGTGCTGGTGGACACCACACCCTTACTTCTTTCTGTTCTGGGATATGTGTCATCATATATTACCTTTTTGTAACACACGTTGCCTACCCTTCAATTTGAAAAATTCACACACTTTACTATCATCATCCATTGCTTTTTTTTCTTTACAGGCTCCCCATGAAAGATTGAAGACAGTGTCATCCTCACCCTTACCCTCCAGCTCTTCCTTCTCCTCCTCCTCTTTCACATGTCCTCCTTTTCCTCATTTTCCTGACAAGGCAGTGGCATATACAGCTCTCCCACTGCATCATCCTTAGACTCAGGTCCACTATCACTAACCACTAGTGGGGACTCATTGGGGCATTTTTCAGCACCACCATGTTTTCTCACTGGTATAGATGGGTCTGAGGAAATTTCTGATACTAGATCTTGGCTCTGGTTGCCTCCTACCTCAACTAAGACAGCAGCCAAATCAAATGCTGTAGGCATTTTTTTTTAACAGTGCAACTACCAGTACACACTGCAGATACACTAGTACCTCTTCCAACCATACTATGACCTTGTCCCTCTCCATCGGTGGTCAGTCACCATTGCTGCCTTCCCCACCATTTCTCCCTGTCTGCCATTTCCCTTCCCTTTACCACTCATTCTAAAATGTGCAGAAGAATCTAGTATTTTGTAAAATAATAAAAATATTGCTAATAGTAAAATATTTATGATCAAATTAGCCAAATATTTTAAAATGACAATGAAGGGTTAAAATATTACAAAAAATAATAATTAAAAATATGAATAGCTACCTGCCAGAGCTGTGGAACGATATTAGTATTTTAACAGCACTGGAACATTGACAGTGTACAAAAATTATGGAACTTGAGAAAAATTTATTGTCTGAGGGTGACAGTGAAAACTGAAATTACACTAAAAGTTTATGAAACTAATTTAGGCTGTTGCTGACTGCTGCAGACAAACAGCTGTCCTCCCACCCCTACACAACACTAGTCAAGCACAGCACATCAGAGCAGCACCCCATAGAAAGAGAAAGGAAAAACATTAATTAAACGGTAGCAACATTGTTCAAAATTGTGTCTGCAGATGCAGAACAACAGGTGCAATATGGTTGTTACAAAAAAACACATTTGTTTTATGTAATGAGACCAGTAAAAATGGAGTCAAAATAGAGCTTTGGGTACAGAGCAGATATTAACTCCTGAACATACTTCCTAGAACTGCACATAGCACAGCTCAGCTTGTCTGTTTCCTGCTGCAGGGTAACTACGTGATCTGCAGGTCACATGTTGCAGCAACTGCACTGAATGACTAAGCTGTTTTGCAAAGTCACAATGAATGTCGCCAGTAAAGATGCAGCTTCACAGCTTTGCGAATGTGCCAATTTCTTGACATTTGACTTCGCAAAGCATGAGTAACTTTGTAAAGCTGTGGAACTTTGCAAAGTTATTGCAAACTGATGTTTTTCGAACTTTGCACATTTCTACTTTCTGTTTCTCTCAAAATAAGCTTAAGAAATAAAACATACAGTATATGACAATGTGCTGCTGATATATCGGTATATGGAGCACTGCCAAACTACAACACATCACATTTTGAGTTTTATTGCTGTGCTGAGGGAGCAGGTCTTTAGTTTTTTTTCCCCTCTCAGTAGATATCCCTGTTCATTCAGTTCAGTCCTGTACACAAAAGATTTGAGAGCTCTAAAGAACAGTAGAAACCTAAAACCTTTTGAAAAATTGTAGACCAGAACCAGAACCCTGGAACTAGATTTTGAAACCATTAGAATTGCTGTAAGCCCTGGGTGTAGAAAAGGTATGGTACATCAGGCGTGCTACAATCTAAAATGATTTTCTATCCCTTCCATCAAAGTGATACTCATTAGATCATCTTTTTATGGTTTAACTTGCATCCAAAGAGGGAACCCTTTACATACAGCTTGCATCTGAGGTTTGGCACAAGCTACCTTAAATTGGGTCGTTTGTCAGAACTGCGTCCAAGATAGTCAAATCAGGTGCAGTAGTGGCAATCAACAAAGCCACAGTTGTGTCACCGCAGGGCTGGATGCAAGCTTTAATTCAACCTGCTAAAATTGTGCCCTAGAACTTTACTGGACTCTGACAACCTTAACGCAATTCTCCACCCCAAGTCATAAAGCCATGTGCCACATGCTGCTGTGCAACCACACTGGCTGTAACTTAGTCTTGATTAGGATTCGCAGTTGGCAAGTTTAAATATCACACAGAATGACTGCAGGGTAGGATACGTGAAGTAATTATTTACTCCTTCAACGTAGTTTACCACAGAAAACTGATTAGATCTTATTTTCACAAAGCTATAATTTGTTTTGGCTGTGAAACTTGGTAAAACTGATTTATTGTTGCTGTGGAACTGTAACTAAAACTCCAGCTTGAACTCCTACTGAGAACATATTTATACCCTAATTAGAAGGCAAAAAGAAACCATACTGTCATAGATCTTTTGTCTACTTCACATTTTAAGAACAGAAATACACATTTTAATTTAAAGTCAGGCTTTGAATTAGTTATTAATTGATTGATTTATTGATTACATTTTTTCATATACTTTTTGCTTCCTGGCATACCTGGTCTGCTCCCGTATTCTGGCAGCCTCCTCAGAAATCCAGCCATCGTCCAAGCATCTGCACTCCATTGGGGTCATGCCTTAGTCCCTTGTGGCTTACCCCCCACAGCGGGGTGGCAGGAAGCCCCCAACTCATCCGCCCTAACCAGTCCAGATCAGGTGCCCCAGAGCCAGTGTTCATGGACGGCCATCAAGCTGCTTGCCCAGGATGCACACTCCACACTTTTTCTCATTTTTCTCCCCTGAGCTAGGGGTGTGCAATGTTGCCAGTGGAGGGGAGGGTGCATGTGTCCACATGTGCTCCTGCCAGGCATGTGCCCCAAGCTCCTCTCCAAGGTACAGTGCAGTGCCTTGTTCCCCAGCTTCTGCCAGTGGGTGAGCTGGCACCAATTGTTGTGGACCCCCTCCCCATAGAAGGTGAGCTGTCCGATAGATGCTCAATCCTTCTCCCCCCCCTGCTGACCCCTGGAGGCCTGTGCTTGTTCCCGAACATGGGTTGCCAGTGTAGCATGAGGTAAGGCATCCAGCACCTCTGCCCTCAGTGCCACAGGGCAGGCAATTGATTCAATTTTGATTCACATTATAACTTACAGTAATTTCTGTCAAGCAACAGAAACAACCATAAAACAGTATAAGCCATTATGAAACCCAAACTGCTTTTCTAATAAGAATATTTTAACTTTCTTTTAAACCGCTTGTAAGAAATGCTTAAGATGCCCTTATATGCCCTATTATGGATATTTTGCTGCTGGAGGATTCTTCACAGAAGTACTACAGGAAGGCAAATAAAAAAAAAAGATAAAATGCTCTTATGTTGCTTATTTGTTATTTTATTCCACCAAAATAAAAGGTTGATATTCATGGCAGCCATTATATCACTTCAACAGAAAATGTGGTGGTTCCTACAGTTCAAAGCATAAACACATATAAAAGAATGCATTGATACATTGATTTATAGTCAATTAATGTGGCCAAAAATGAATTTGTTGATACTATTTCAATGAATTTGAAATTACCGTGATACTAGTGGGCACACCACAGTGAGGACAAGCCATTCAATATTAGTGTAGTACGATTCTGTTTTAACCCATTTTAAGAAATACGCGCATTTTATCTATTGTTAATGAATTTACATTTATAGTGCATTATAAAGAACCTCGTTCAAAACACCAAAGGTTATTTTACCTTCTTCGAGTAGTTCTATGTATTTTTGTTTTGTTTTATAGGTTCACTTCATATCACCAGAGATGTGAAGGTGCAATTATAAGTAAGGAATGTGTCTAAACTGCCATCTAAATTGTGAGCAGGTCAGCATATTACAGACTGTATAATTACTCACGAAAGCCTCATACTTAAGTCAAATATTTTACATTGTATTTGATATGAGCATACTTTGCCCTCATCCATTTCCAGTCTTAATTTGTTCAGTGTTTAATAAAGTCATTATAAACCACATACTAGGGGTCAAACTGGAATTTCTTATAAAACTGGGTCTGTACCTTTTACATTCTTTGACAGCATAACTAAATACTGTAAAACATGTATTCTATATTATAAAAAAGTGCAATTCATAGTACAATATAAACACACTTGTATAAGTTCACTGTTAGGGTCAAGGCCCACTTCTTCATATATACCACTCATGTTTCTGTTATATGTACATTCCTCCCACTATGTGGAGACTAATAAGTGTAAAAGTTATTTTCTTACTTACTCTCATTTATACTAAACAGTGAAACATTACACTTATTTAAAATAATATGTAAAGTTAGTGTTTCATGCTGTGAACTTACAAGTGAGTTTTTGAACTTTACTTGTTCGAATTAAAACTAATGGAAGACTTTCACATTCATCAAAACTCTCTTTCTCAGTAGAGCAAATTTCCCCCTGTAACTGTACTCAGACTGCTGATGGAAAAACAATTAATTAATGTTGCCTTACATACTACTAATTAATATTGCTTTACATACTATTATTCTAATAATATGTTAGCCTTTTCCTACCTGTACTGGTAGATGTGCTAAGTACCAAGCATTGGTTCCCCTCTAACAGAACGCTTTAAATGTTGCAAGGAGTGAATTGCAAAGAGTGTGCACTTACTTAGAAAGCCATTCTGCTGGTTAACTTCCAGTGGGCTGTCCTCCTTTCTCTTGGAGGTGCTGCACCTGACTAAGCTCAGACTTTTATAGTGGAACCGATTGCTCCAAGGGGGAGAGACACATGTGCATAGTGCTTCTAAGGAATGCTAAGCTTGCTTGTTCCTAGAGGAGTATTAAGGTATAACAATATAGAAGCAAGTACATTAATGGGGGTTATGCATGACATGGGGGCAGGTATGCATGAAAAGCACAAACCCCACCCACCTAACTGCGCACCTGTGGACAGGTGCGCCCATACCAGCATTCTCCAACACCGGCCAACTGTCTGCAGCCCCACCCCCAGCGTACAGGTGCACAGAGGAGTGTTCTGTAGACCGGGCATGCATCTGGTCTGCAAGTGGATCCATTGTGCCCATGGGGTGCAGATGGTGACTGATGGTGTGCTGAGCACCTGTGGTGCAGGGGTGGCGGGAACATGGTTGTCCACCTCCGGTCCTCCTCGTGGCCGCCATGGGCTAGGTCAGCATTTTGTGGGGGTAAGTTGTACCCTGACATAATCACCACACCCTGCAGTGGCATCCTGGGGGGGCATATAACCCTTATGGCTGGGGGTTGCCTGGTGTATGGTGCGCCCCCACACCCAGCAGTCCATACCTATGTGAATGGTGCAGAGTGTGGCCATGCCTCCCTACATGCCCCCTGCCTGCCCCCAGTGTGTAGCTCTCCACATGGCCAGGGGGTCGGGTGCGTACATGTCCTGTGCCCCCATAGTGAATGTTGCATGGGGTCCACAGGACCCTGCTCTGTGGCATTCAGTTGTAGCTATGCCAACGCACCCAGCTTATGCAGCGTTTTGACATAGTGCATAGTGAATAAGTTGCTGTACTCCTTGGTTTCCTTCCACTATGTCCTGTTGTTGGAAAGATGTGTTACAGTAGATATTCTTTTAACAGAATCTGTTATAAAATAAGGAATCCCATGTTATGAATGTAAACATGCAGTTCTCATGTACTCTCAATATTTTCTATATCTGCTCATCTGGGGACCAGGTTTGAATCCCACAACCCCCAGCTTGCATACTGCATAACCCTGAGCAAGCCACTTAATTTCCTTGTGTTCCCTGGTCACACCTGGAAACAAGCTTTGGCATAATGTGCCTTTCCTGGTTAAACAATTTTCCCCTTCCCATCTTATATCTGAGAATGAAATATATACAGTATTGACAGCTGGACTTGGTGGCCCCTGTCTGAGGGAAAAGGTCCCCTGAATTGCTAGAGCAATGTAGGAATTTCATATTGGCACTGGCTGAAGAATGTGCCTCTAACTCACCACTCCCACCCTTCCAGAGCCCACCACAGTCCAGCTATTCCACCCCCGATGCTAAAGTTAAAAGCAGAAAGAATCTGATAGGAGCAGAATTCTCCAGGGTGGAAATTAATAAAGGAAGCAGGGTGGTGGAAATGAATAGGGATGATGGGGATGGGAATGGAAGCATAAAAAAGAGAGGGGAAGGAGACAGTGCAAAAAGGAAAGAAGGGGTAACAAGCAGATTGATAACAAAATCTGTAAGGCCATGTGTGTGAATGCTAAAAGTCTATGCAGGAGATGCTGGACCTATAGGTCATTATGACAGAGGCTCACCTCGGTACTGTGGCCATTACCAAGTCATGGTGCACTGAAAACCATGACTAAGACATGTCAATACCAGGCTATGCTCTGTTCAGGGGGGAAAGGGTGGGAAGAAAAGGAGGGGGTGTAGTGCTTTATGTGAGTCAAGGAATAAAAGCAAGGGATATACGGGGGGGGAGCAGAAACACTGCCCAGCTGAGGAGCTCACTTCAGGGGACTCCAGGATTCACAGAGGGGCTGTAAGAGGTAAAGTCTTTCTCCTTCCAGCTTACTTTCTGAAGGGGTGCTAGCCCCATCAGCACTATTTGCCAACTGCTCCACTCAAGCTCAGCTCTACATTTATAGCTGCATACTGGTCACATCCTCCAATTTCTAAGTGTCCATTTTCCCATTTGCAGCTTATATTTTCTGACCACTAGGAGTCATTACAATGCCCTTTCTAGCCCCTGTTTTTGCCTTCCTCACACCACTCTGTTTACCCTTCTAAGCTCTATTTCTCTTCATTTTTCTATTACTTTACCCCTTTCCCTCATATTTTTACTATTGTTTCCTTGTAGGTTTCAAACTCTGGACCCTTAACACCAAAGTCAGCAGCTCTACCACTAAGCCAACAGCTCAAGCTAATTTCTTCCCCTTTTTTTAAAGCTCTCAAATCTTTGAGCTACCCCCCAACTACCTTGTGTTCATTATGATGCTGCTTTCTCCTACCAGCTCTGCCATGTGGCTTGAACTGTTAACACTGGCCCCCCTCATTTTGCTACGGGATGCCCCATATATCTCCCAACATGGTGAGCCAGAACCATCTCTTACCTGGCTTCTCACCTTAGCCCCCCCCCACCTCTACCAGTGTACCACCCCACTCACTCTACCAATGGACCATGCTTCCCCACCCACATCTCCCCCGATTGGGCGCGGACATGGTACGGCAGTGGATACTACTCTGCCTTGCCTCTCCCTCAATATGGGACCTACCCATCCCCATCTCCATATGCTGCTGTTCCCCCTCCTAACTGGTGCCTAAGCTGATGAAGAAGCGACTAAAACTGGCATCCTTGTGCATCCTCCTGCTCCTGCTCCTCCTCTCAGGAGCGTCCCACTAACCCGTGACCTCCCCAAAAGGTTACTGCTCCTAAGGATCTAATAGTTGCCTCCCTTAACATATGTAGCCTCCTCAAGAAATTTGATTCTTTTCAGGGCTTGGATGCACAGAATTGCCCTGATGTCATCTCGGTAGTTGAACTTGGCTCAACGACCGCACCCCAGACTCCGCAGTCTCACTTCCCAGTTTTATGCTATACTGTGCTGACAGAACCTTCAAAAAAGGGGGTGGATGTGCACTGTATGTTCCGGACTCATTACAGCATCTCACCTCCCATCCCCAATCCTTGAACATGGGGCCCAGGCTCTCACTTTGAAGGTCACTCTTGCCCCAAACAGAGCTTCCTCTCCACCATATACATTCCTCCCCAAAATCAGAAGACTGCTTGCCACTCTGTCCTCACCTATCTCCAGACACTCCCTGACAGTGCTGATATCATTGCCCGTGGGGACTTTAATATAAACTGGCTAGCTGATGCATCAGCTCCCATTAGGGATGCTGCAGCCTCTCAAATCCTGTCACAACTTGTGACCACTACCACTAGAATCAACCAGAAGACTGGTACTGCCACCCTCCTGGATCTTGTCCTCACCAATGCACCCCACAAAGCAACCCAGGACAGGGTACTACCCAATGCCCTGAGTGACCACTCCCCGGTGCTCTATCATTTGTCATATAGTGTAAAAAAGCCCCCCCCCCAAACCTCCAACTGCTGTCTAAAACCTGGCAAACTTCAGTCCCTCAGACAGTGCCTCTTAGCTAGTAACTGGTCCCCCATCAAAACCGCATTGAACACTGACTCTGCCCTCGACCATTTCATCGACACTTTCAACTCTACCTTGCAACTGGTATGCACCCTTAAGCAAACAAAGAGTTAAAGGGGTTGACACACCATGGATATCACAAGCCCTGCAGGACCAGATGCATGAACGTGACAATCTATGGCACATTGTGCTGGATACTGGTAAACCCACTGATAGGCAGCGCTACCAAAAAATGTGCAATAAATGTACTTGGTGTATTCGTAAGGCAAAGGCTGAGTACTACCAAACCTTGTTCACTGCCACTTGGGTCTCAGACCGCAGGTTCTGGGACTCCCTCAAAGAGCTCAGTGGCAAAGCCTCCTCTGCACCTCCCTTCCAACTCAGGGCCAATGGGTCTATCACCACAGACCCTGCCCTGATTCCAAATACATTTAATGACTTCTTCTCTGACCTTACTGGTGTTCTTCCCCCAACTTCTTCTCCCCCACCCCCCTAGCACCACCTTGCTCCCTCTTCACCTCCCCATTCCGCTTTAAAGCAATATCCCAGCAAGAAGCTGCCCTCTTCTACTCAAGGCCCTCAACAAATTACATTTCAGCAATGACACACTTGATCTTAAACTGCTTAGGATCACCTTTAATGAAGTTCTCCCCCCCTCTCACCATGCTTCTGAACTGCTCCCTATCACTGGGCCAGTTTCCCTGTAAATGGAAATCTGCTCTCATCACACATATCCTAAAAAGTGGTGACCACACCCTGCCTGGGAACTACCACCCCATCTCATTCCTGCCTCCCCTCTCCAAAACCTTGGAAAAGATTGTGGCCACCCAGCTTACAGACTACCTTTCTAAATATAGCCTCCTGTGTCCTGACCAACATGGCTTCTGCCATAACCACAGTACCACCACAGCCCTCTTGGAATTTACAAATGCCCTCCACACATCTCTGGACACTGGACACCCTGCGGGTGCTATTTTTATAGACCTTTTCAAGGTGTTTGATACGGTGCACCACACACTACTCCTGGAGTCCCTTATGCAAATAGGCCTGTCCTCAGAGACCACTGGCTTGTTTTGCCAGCTTTCTGTCTGAGAGAACCCAGACAGTCAGGATTGCCCATACCCTGTTCTCCCCACTCCAAGTCAGGTCAGAGGTCACTCAGGGCTCTATTCTTGGCCCCTTACTTTTCTCCCTGTTCCTCAACTCCTTGCCCAAGGTTTGCTCTGGGAAACTACTCCTGTATGCGAACGATGCCATCCTCTACAGCTCCCACACTGATACCGAAGCCCTCCGCTCAGCACTCCAAAAATCTTTCACGGAAGCTGAATCCTGGTTCATTCAACATAATCTAGTCTTAAATTATAAAAAATCAAAATCCATGGTGTTTGCACACCCCCAAAACAAGAATATAGGACAACCCCTGCTCATAATGAACTCCATAAATGACCCCCTTGAGCAGGTTACCTTGTTCAAATACAAAGGTATCACCAGAGACTCTGGGCTCACCTACCATGACCACATCTGAGTACTGAGCACCGCTGTCAATATGCATATTGGCTTACTTCACTGGTACAAGCACTGCCTTCCACCAGAAGCTCTCCACCTAGCTGTCTCTGCATCAACATTATCACTCATAGACTATGGAATCATCATCTATGGGGCAGCTGACAACACATACCTAAACAAAATTAGGCTGGCCCTTAATAAGGCCTGCAGACTTGCCACTGTCTGCACCAGACTCACACATACCTGCACCCTCTACACCTCAACCAACTGGCTAAACTTTGACGGGAGGCTCAAATATCACACCTGCCTCTTTGCAAAAAAAATAACAGCAGGACTACTCCCACCTGTTCTCTCCCCCCCCACTCCAGGCACCATTGTCCACTCACCTCACTCGGCAATCAGCGACAACCCACTTCAGTGTACCTCAGTGCAAGACCACTTCGGGTCAAATAACTTTTAGGTACCTGGCCCCTAGCTGGCTTAACTCACTCCCAAACTTCCTCCTGACAAAACCCAAACTGGTTCAGTTCAAGTCCCAACTAAGAGACCTAATCACTCTTGACTCAGTCTGTGACTGCCTTTGATTTAGCCCTACACACTCCCCCCCCCCATGACTATGGACTTAACTCCGGTCCAGCTGCCCCTGGGCATGCCTATATTTTTACAATGGACACCTCAGTCCAGCCTAGGCCTGCAAATAACCACCAGGGTATGGCTAGCACCACCGCCTTGCAGTGTATGTTTTGTTATCTGCTACCGTCTGCACTATGTACCTATGTTTGGCAGCACTCTGTAACTTCATATCGCCAGTTGCTTTACTGTGTTATCTGTAACCATTTTGTAACCATTTCTGTAACTATTGTGCCTAGTTGTTGCTATTGTCCTAGATGTCTCTGTTTTCAATGATGTGGAACCTTTGTAAAGGAGTCTTTGACTCAAAGGTGTGTTATCCGATATTTTCAATAAATAAATAAATACTGTGGGTCACCCAAGTGACAGAGAATGAAGCCTCTATTCACAGTGGTGTGATCTACAGACCTCCAACACAGGGAGATGAATTACATAAAGTACTAGTGGTAGCTATTGGCAAGATGGCAGAAAAGGGGAGGCACTGTGGGGGGGACTTAATTGGCCTGATATACTGTATAACAGGAAATATTCACCATCATTTTATTTTTACTATATTCGCTGGTTCCATATTAGAGTGAAAATAAAAAGTGAATATTAGGTAGATCAATATACATAGCAGCACTAATATTCCACCAGTGAAAATAAGAGGAAGTGAATATGTAGGTGTGCGCTAGGTGCGCTAAATATAAAGGACTTGAATATTAACTGCTATACAGTAGATTGGAACCTCCCAGCTGTGGCTTCAGCTACAAGAAGGGACATCCTGGACTCTCTGTAAGGGGCACTCGTCGGGTAACTAGTCAGTGAAACTACTCATTATGGGCCAATACTGGACCTGGTACTCACATGGACAGTGTTGTAGACATTAAGGCAGGAGGCCACCTGGGGAACAGTGATTACCGTACAGTGTGGTTCACTATAAAGACAGCTGTGGAACTAAAACAAACAAAGGAAAGGGTCCTGGACTTTAGGAGGGCAGATTTTAAAAAGATGGATGAATGCCTCAGGGATGATCTGGCAGAGGGGGATGACCTGAGTGGGATATAGGAATAGTAGGTAAAGATAAACAGGGTCATAGGTAAGGTAACAAACCTCTGCCTAAAGCAAGTGAGCAAAACTGAGAGGAAAAGAGACTGCAAAAGTTCTCGAAAGAGGTGGCGGAAAAGGTAATGGCTAAAAGGGCAACATTCAGAAGGTATAAGGAGATGCAGAGGGAGGAGGATAGTGAAATGTATCAGGGAAACAGAGGAAAGCAGGGAGCACAGTAAGGACCACGAAGGCACAAATTGAAGAGAGTAACAGCCCGGGTGGTGAGGAGGGCTGGACATTTTTTTCAGGTATGCAAGTGAAAGGAGGAAGACTAGAGCTGGGATTGTAAGACTGAAAAGGGAAGGGGGACTATGCAGAGGGGGACCAGGAAAAGACAGACATTCTGAACAAATACAGTACTTCTATTCAGGAGCAAAATATTTTTTGAATGGTGTTAAGTGCAACTGATGAACAGAGAGATTTGGGTGTAACCATCACCACTAACCTGAAGTTTGACAGACACTGCAGGGAAGTGTTAAAAAAGGGCAATAGAATGTTATAATGCATAGGTACAAACATAAAGTGCCGAGACATTCAGGTGCTGATGTCCCTGTATTGTTCACTGGTTACGCCTCATGTGGAGTATTGTGTGCAGATGTAGGCACCACACAGCAAAACATCTGTTGCAAGATCAGAGGGTTTGCAGAGGAGGGTGATCAGGTTGATAAATGGAGTCAAGGTTATGACATATGAGGAGAGACTGATGGAGCCGAATATGTTTTCACTACAAAATAAGAGGCTAAGAGGGGACCTTTGTTTGGTCTATAAAGCTTTCAATAACTCAGACCTGTGGGAATGCCTAGAGGGACTCAGAGAGACGAGTTACAGGACAATAATTGAAACTCAGAAGTGAGGGCTTTAGAGGAAACAACAGGAAGCAGTGGTTTAACTAGAGGGTTGTCTCAGACTGGAACAACCTTCCAGTAGAAATCGTGCAAAGTAATAGCATGGATCAGTTTAAGAGACTTTTGGATATGCTTTGAAGGCTCAAGGTAGAGTGGGGTTTGAGGGGTTTTAGGTACAAATGGTCAAGTCGCTATGGCCTAATGGCTTATGACTTGTAAATTCCGAGGATTCATATGATTCTAGTGTTCACAAAGGGAGGATAAGGGGAGGGGGCCACAAAAATGTAACAGGAACATTGGAGGAAGGGAGCTGGATGCTAATCCATTTTCAGAAGAGAGCATCCTAAAAGGACTCACTTATCTAAAAGCATGCCACGAATGGGGCCAGATGGGGTGCCTCCAGGGGTATTGAGGGAGCTCAGAGAGGTACTGGCTGCACCTCTGACAGTCTTATTAAACAGCTCATTGGAAATAAAGCAGGAGCGGTTCCGGTGGACTGAAGGAGGGGAGATGTAGTCCTACTTCACAAAAGTGGTAGCAGGGAAGAAGCTGGGAATTTATAAGCCTGACTTTGGTGGTAGGAATGCTAATGGAGTCACTGCTGAAGGAAAGGACTGAGGAATATCTTGAATCCAATGAGATAAAAGACCCAAGGCAGCATGGATTCATGGAAAATGAATCTGACAGATTTCTTTGACTGGGTGACCAAGTAAGTACATCAGGGTGAAGCAGTGGACTTGGCCTATCCTGATTTCAGTAAGGCTTTTGACACGGTTCCACATAAGAGGCTGGTAAGCAAGCTGGGTAGCTTAGGAGTGGGTCCACAGGTTGTAAACTGGGTATAAAATTGGTTAAGGGAAAGGTAAGAGAGGATAATGGTAAATGGAGATCACGCCAAGGAAGGGAGGGTGACCAGTAGTGTGCTTCAGGGATCAGTGCTGGGACCAGTCCTCTTTAGTGTCTTCATAAGTGACATCGTTGAGGAGGAGGAAGGGATGGTCTGCCACTTTGCTGATGACTCCAAAATCTGCAATAGGGTTGAGACTCGGGGGGGGGGGAATGAAAATGATGGGCAGAGACCTGAGAATAATTAAGGAGTGGTCAAGCATATGACAGCTGGGTTTCAATGCAAAAAAGTGCAAAATAATGCACTTGGGGCACAGAAACCAAGGGGCAGAATTCAAAATGGGAGGAGTGGTACTGATAACAACCAATGACCACTAAGCAGGGAAGAGACCTGGGGTGATCATAACAGATGACCTAAATGTGACCAGGCAGTGTGACAAGGCAGTTGGGAGGAGTAGTGGGATACTGCGGTGCACAGGGAGGGCATCACCAGCAGAAAGAGGGAGGTAGTGTTGCCTCTGTATAGATCACTAGTAAGACACTACCTAGAGTACTTTGTCCAGGTCTGGAGACCACATCTATGGAAGGACATAGAGCGGTGGTGACCCAGAGAAGGGCAACTAAAATGGTGCAGGGTCTGCATCAGATGTTTTCTGAGGAGAGGATTAAGGACCTATATATGTACAGTCTGGAAGAAAGGAGAGAGAGGGAATATGATAGAGACCTTGATACCTCATAGGGATAAATAAGGTACAGGAAGGAAGTATTTGTTTGAGAAAAAAAAAAACGCTCAAGGACAAGGGGGCATGATAAGAAGCTGAAGAGAGGTATATTCAGGAGAGATGTGAGAAAGTACTTCTTCGCAGAAAGAGTGGTGGATTCCTGGAACAGCCTTCCAGCAGATATGGTGTGATTCAAGTATGCATGGACAGGCATAAGAGAATCTTAGGGAAAGGGAAGGAGGTTAGTGAATGGGTCAGGGATCAAGCAGGGTCAGCAGTGATATTATAGGCAGAGAAAAATGTGCACACTAGATGGGCCAAGTGATCCTTATCTGACAGCAGATTCTATATTTCTATGACTGGGTGTGGAAAGCAGATGTAGGCAAAGAAAGAGAAAAAATATACATACAGTATATTATAAATTCCATACATACTAATAATACTGCTAACATGGGATATGAGGATACCCAACAAGAATGGACCACGAAGGGAGGAGCATCTAAAGTTCTATGCCAAACATCATGCATTGAACCTGAACACAATAATGAAGATATGCCCTCATAACAACTCAAAATATTGTTTCTTTATAGAAGACATGTTCTGATTATATCATCAAGTATATAGGTCTCTTCACTCTGCACTATAGAACACCAACAAATCTTCATTTATGCCACTTCTGTCCTGTAGAATGCTCCATTTTTTTATCCGCCTAACTTCTTTGTGGGTTCCAGTCGCCTACTCCTCTGGGTTCCTTCACTCTCTCAATACCCCTGAACCTCAAAGTTGTGGCATTGCCTTGCCATGCTGGCTCCATAGCGCCGAGTGAAGGGGTTCGCTCGGCATGCTGGTGACCTGAGTTCACACCCCAAACTCAGGTAACAGGAGCGGAGACCAGCATGGAGGGGCTGCATAAGCGTCCATTGGATGCTTCTCTCCTGGGGGGGGGGACTGCCTGGGGACCTCTGGGTGGATTGGGTGCATGCTTGGGGGGCGTGATGCCTCATCACACCCCCACGCGCCCCTGCCCAAGGATGCCGATGCCGATGCACGCAAGGCTGAGAACTTGATGGGCAGGGCACAGAAAATGGAAAATGGCACCTCGGCTGACTGGATGACTACTCTCTGACCCTCACAGCCACAGAGCCCCAAGACAGCCGGACTGACCCAAGAAGCACCCAGTGCCAACCAGGAAGCTGGTAAGGCATATTCTATCTGAAAGGAGAGGACCCGCCTGATGAAGAGATATGTCGAGTTACCTTGGGGGGTTGCAGCATGGGGCGGCAGTTGGTGACAGCAGTTGTCTGGGATGAACAGGTCCTAGGCAGCCCAAAGGAGAGGCCGGCCGAGGTGCAGGGAGAGGCAAAAAAAAAAAATGCCTTGCCACAGATGAAGCTTTGTCCCTCCTGCAGATCATGCTTTTGTGTTCTGATATGTGTGTTTTGAGAGGCCTTGTAGTTTTTCACATATAATGGTCTTTATTCGACAATGTGTGTAGCATGCTACACACCACGTAAGTGGCCCACAGAGGGCCGAGCACACGAATCGTGCACACGTTATGCCTAACGGGATGCATAGCCAAGACATGCAGTGTGCGAAAGCACTGCATATGCACACACCAGGGAGGATCCGATTCAGGGCATGTCGGATGGCTGCATATCGTAACACAGATGTACCAACAAGTTTGTGCTGATAGAACATGTGTGTAGTCTGCAGCACATTTATGCTATGAAGACCTTTGCTGTAAATATCAAGCGACGGCCCCACGTGCCACTGTCCCATTGGGATGTACCCAAATGTTCTTGCTGTAACCCCCCCCCATTGTGCACACATGCCACTGAGGTCAGTTACTGACAGTCTCAAACCAATAGCAGACAATGACCTCTGTGTGCCGGTGACTTGGTCGACATCCCCTGTGGACATGCCTGTTGGGTCATGGCACATGAGCTAGCTACAGCAGACACTCTATACCACACAGTACTCAACAACCCTCAGGCCATGTGTTCCCAGTACCATGCAGTATGACCTTCCATATGCCCACTCAGTGATTCTGTACACAGCAATGTCCCCCCACCCATCAAATGGGGCATCCACATACGTCACTGCACAAAGTAGCCTGGTCACCTCCATACCCACAGAGAAAGCAGACACTGCAGTAGGCTTCTGAACAGTGTAAACTTTATAAATACTCTGAAGGCAATAACAAGGCCGTAACAGCAGCAGGAACACAAAACAAATGTATGCAGGCTATAGCAGGGAGACGAAGGAATGTGGTTGTGTGCCACCATGTAAACAGTGTCAGGCATCACAGCATTCAGGCATGTCATCCATTGACCTGCACATCACCAGTATTGTAGGTCACCCCCAATGGGGTGCAGTGTTCCCCCTGTGGCCCTCAAGAAATAATAATGCCAGTCTGCCTTGATGCAGGACTTTCCATAGGAGTCCATGGCATCCACTAGGTACTCCATTCTGTTGCCCTCAATGAACAGGACACAGTGCTTCATTATGGTCATCCCCTCATAGACTGTGTCCATGAGGGACCTGGCATGCACCTGGGCCTCCAGGAGTTGTGGCAGTGCACTGTCCTTCCCCAGTTCAGGTTTGGCGTGGATCTTCTCCATGGCCACCTTGTGCACCCTGTCCTCCCTCTACCTTTTGAGGTCATCTCAAAACACCTCCAGGAGGTAGGGACAGTCCTCTGTGGGGTACTCTACCTTCACACGATGGTGAGTGAACCTCTCTTCCTGGGACCACTGAGGTATACTACATACTTGGCCCTGGTGTGTCTGGTCTGAATGCAGCCACTGTCCATTCTGGTACTGGGTAAGGTGGGTTTTTCCAATGTCCATTTCCCCACTGGTGGTAGCCATTGTTTGCAATGGTCCTGCAGTGCCATGTCTTCCTGCCCTACATGCGCCATGTTTCCTGGCCTGTGATTGCCTAGATGGCAGTATCACTGCAACAGTGCTGGCAACCATGGGGTGTGTTGTCACTGCTGAGTCTTGAGGGATCACCTGTCAATGTGGCCTACATGCCAGTATTGCTTGGATGTGGCAGGCTTTGTGACATTCTGATTCATGGCCGCAGCCACCACACCAGTTCCATGATGGTCAGCCGAGGTGGGTGTGGCAGCAGTGAAGATGGTATCCATGTCAAAAGGAGCCATAGCCTCCACTCATCTCCTTCCAGTGCACCATATACCCCAATATGACCTGCCCTGGACACAGATGCTGTCATTGGCATTTCCTGGGAGGTTTCATGGCACCTCTTGCATAGGCTTCACATCATGAGATTGAGGCCCTTGTGGATGCACACATCACCATGGGCATGCATCTGAGTGGTAGGATCGGTGCTTGAATCCCTCAGTATCATCCATTCCAGAATTGCCAGGGGTACAGTCACTTCCCTTGTGTCTCCTCTCCTGGCCATGTCAACACCCTGAAAACAAGATACACAGATTAGTTCTCACCTTAACATATATTGTACCCTGTCATAACACACGTACACAGTATCAACCCTTATACTATATCATTAACAAGATAGGTCAGCTGATTCTTTTAAGCATGCATATCTGTCTGTTATGGCATGCACTCATTCCATTGTGCACTGTACTCTGCATCTGCACAGTGAACCCTGTTGGGGTGGATGTCTTGTGTACTCTCTCCTTATGAGGCCTCTGTGTGGCATGCTGGATGTGGTTCACACACTGGTCCCTCTGTGTCCCTTCCCCCCCCTTATGCTCAGCCACATCACCGGACCCATATCGCAGACACTATCCCTTATTGCCCTGTCCTGTATTGTGTTGGACATGGTACTCACTGATAGGTATCCACTGCAGGCACAGTTCTGTGTTTTACATCCATGGTGCTTCTGGTATTGGGCTAACCCCGAGGTATATGGAATGCCACCTGGAAGGGTTGTTGAACTGTTCACCATGTTGGGACAGTGGCAACTTCATGGCTCATGACTTCTGGCTCCATTCACCTCCCCTGCTCACCCTGAACATGTCTTTCCAGCAGTACAAGTCCATTTTGTCCCCATGCATGCCAAACCCAATCTGGGAGAGCTGTCCAGTCACAGGCAGTAAACGGGGTCAGGCAGCAACACTCTATGCATGCTGATGGGATATGGCACATATATGGGCGTGAGTCACACTTCCAACCAGGCACAGATGGGACCTTTTCAGAATGGTTAATGTGATGGGCTCTCTCTCATTCATGTGCAGGCCACGGACCTTGAGCTGTTGTGGGTGAAGTGGTGACGATGCCATGCCCAGGGCTGGGGTGCATGGGCGAGACAATGGACAGTAATGGCCACAGTACCATGCAATGCACATTCTGTCCCTACAAACTTACTGTGCCCACACTGGACAGGTGCATGCATTACTGCATGTATTGTCAATGGCTGTGTGACCCCTACACTGGACGGCCATGGGATGTTGCCGTGGATGTCATATCACAATCCTGGCAGCAAGAATGCAACCCTGTGCATTATGCGGCACTGCTGCCATGTCAACAACTCCACATGCACGTTTGTGCATGCACACTGGGGTGCCACACATGTCTGCTAGGTCAGATCACTATATATGGTGGGGTTAAGGGGTGTTCCTGCCTACAGCAGTCACTCCTAAGGTCTGCTCCACGTGCTTCAGTGCACCTCTCTGCACCACACCATCTGCACATAGGGATGTTTGTGAATTCCACATGATGTGTATGCCTCCATGGGTGCACACCTACACACCCACCTCTACACGCAGTTTGGGCATAAATGCCTGTGTTTGTGAATAGAGGCCAATATTTGTCACATTAAGTAGATCACATGACTGGTGTCACATGTGATGTGGTCTTTAATGTGAAACACCTCTGCTGAGTTCATAGATTTTAAGTCGTTTTTTTCTTTTTCTTTTTTTTGTAAGTTCCAGAACATTGAGCACATCTTCTACATTTGTAACTTCCAGATTGTGATCAACAAATCAGGAATTCAGGTTCTTGTGTCTCAGTGAGTGTCTTGTGTACTGTATGTACTAGCCTGTCATTAAGAGTTTTGTTCTTCTTGAAAGTGATGAGTGTTTTTTCCTTAAATCTATGACTGATATTATTTGATCCCTGTAAAACCATTGAATGTTTATTATTTTCCTAATTCCTTCTGGATTATTGCTGTGTTTTGTTGCAAACACTTTCCTATGTATTGTTTTTTGTCTCTTTTGTAAAGTAACATCCATATCTACATTGTCTGTTTTCCTTGCTGCCTGTTCCACTACGTTCAGACTGTACCCTCACTCAAGGAAACATTTGCACATAGTTAATTTCTCTTTCCTATAATCCTGTTCTAAACTGCAATTTCTTATGGACCTTAGGAGCTGGGAAAATGGTATATTGTTTATTAATTTTCTGTTATGGAAATTTTCTCCATGAAGTTATACAACTATCACCAGCTACCAAAAGAGATCAACAAAAGATTTTTTAGATTCAGAGGAAATGGAAGTCGGGCACAATCTTTTATAAGCACAGCAACTGGGCACCAAGACAGACAACCATAAATACATTTTCTCAGACCCGGACAGGGATAGGAGGGTTACGCCTCAGAACGAGGAGGAAGCAGAGAAAGGCATAGGATAAAGCAACTCATACATGAGGAGGAGGAGGAGGGGAGGGGAGGATATCAGGGCTGGGGGGCCAGTATAGGAGGTAGTCGTCTTTAATCTGAGCCAAAAAGAGTCCTTACTAATATAAAAGTTGAAGTACTAAGTAGGAGCCTTTCACTCGCACCCACACATTTCATTAAATGGATTCATATTATGGATATCCTGAGTACTCCTTAATAGATGCTTCTGGACCTTATTGTATGATTAACTCCATGCAAGGCTCAAAAAATAGTACATGCACAAGGTTCCACTGAGACAATGTGAACTCTTTGGGGCCTGCTACAAAAGATTGCTATGTAAGAAAGGTGAGAATGCCCTTGTGTTCCCTATTATATGTATTTTGTGCTAGCAGATCCTTCACAGAAGTATCATGGTTAAGCAAAGAAAAGAGGATCAGCTCTTGTTGAGTTGCTTATTTTATAATTTTATTCCACCAAAATAAAAGGTTGAGTTTTTTTGGCTGAGATTATGCCACTTCATCAGAACATGTGATAGTTCCTCCAGTTCAAAGCATAAACACATATATAAGAATACATTGATACATTGGTTATTGTCACTTAATAAGGCTCGAAATGAAAATTGTTAATATTACAAACATGTGTTTATGCTTTGAACTATAGGGATCACCACATGTTCTCATGAAGAGGCATAGTGTCAGCTAAGAAACATCAATTATTATTTCATAAATAATAAAAAAATAAGCAACATAGCAGGAGTTGATCTATTTAACTTCTTTCCTAACTTTCTTTAAACAACATTAGGGAAGAGGCTCTTTTAATTACAGCTGGAAGAGAGATCCACTAAATTGGGGTATACTTAAGCCTAGTTAGTGGAAAAGGCAGTTGTTGCTGTTCTCTTGAATAAAGAGCATGTAAGGTTGCCAGGGGTGCCAAAAGGTCACCAAGATAGGAAGGATCCAATCTATGAAGTGTATTGTTCATATATTTGTAGCTGGAGTTGTGTATCACAGCATATCAAATCTTAAAAAGATAATAGGTAAATATAATTTCCTGCCAAATAAAATGTATCTTGCACTAAAACTCAGTTTCCAGTTTGAATTCCTGCTGAGAGCATCTTTTTACCTATTTGGCAGACAAAAATAAATCATGATATCATAAATCATTTGTCTACTTCACATTTTAAGATCACAAAGTCAGGCTTTATTTATTTATTCATTAATTCATTCATTTTACTTATTCATTATTAATTCACATTACAACTTACAGTACCTTTTTTTCAAACAACAAAAACAACCTTGAAACAGCATAAGCTATTATGAAACCCAAAATGCTTGCCTGACAGTGCCACAAGTGACTTATGAAAGACCTGTCTCTTCACAAGTAACAATAAACTGTGCATTTTATTTGTGTATGCTATTATGTTATTGTTGCATGATGTTATGACTGATATCAATTATGACAAAAATAACACAATACCATATATTGAAGTTGACTACAAAGATATGATTTGTTATTTTGCCACTTTTATCTCCACAGGTGTTGTAAAAATCTACATATTCTACATATGAACATGCAAAAGTCCAGCAGAGTTAGGCCTGAAGATGTGTCAAGTCTGCACAATGCAAAGGTCATGTGCTTATGCTACATGTTACTCTGCCACCCCTTCACAGTCACTCTAACCTTCCCCATGAATCTATCCCATCTTCATTTAAACCCACAACTGTACTGTGATTTACTACCCCTCTGGCAGTGCATTCAATCCTGCAACCACCCTTTCAGTGAACAAGTGCGTTCTGGCCTCCTACCTCTACCCCCCAACTAATTTGTAGTTTTGCTCTCTGGTGTTTCTGTTCCCATTTTTGCAAATAAGATCCCCTATGTCAACTTTGTTAATGCCTTTAAGGTATTTGAAGGTCTCAATCATGTCTTCTCTCTCTCTTCTCTTCTTCAGTGAGTACATGTTCATGATCACCAGACTCTGTTCTTCTAGGATAGCCTGCTGTCCCTGAATCATCTTGGTAGCCCTCTTCTGTACTGCATCCATCCGTTTTATTTATTTTTTTGTTTTAGTCTTTGGTAACCGGGTAAGGCCCACTAGGCACAAGTGCCATTCTTAAAGAGCTGGTGACATGCTCAGGTGAACTTTAATAAAGCATAATATTTAGACACAGTCCCTATTGTATTTCCCATTAGTTCTGTAGTTCTCCCCCCGATTATTTATTACGGAAGTAATTTGTATGAAAACAGAATCGTTGCTCTTGAAGAGTTTATTCCTGCTGCTTTCTCCCTACCTGAAGCCATAGAGCACTACTTGTGACCTCACAGTTACTCCCTTGGCAACAGACTGTGATATCACAACAGAGGATTATGACTTGGAGCAGGAAGTAAGCTATAGAGGCAGATGAACTCAAAAAAAATATAAGGGACAACAATCATATATTCATACACATTTCCTTAGTAATAAAATATGAGGAGGAGAAATATAATAAATATAAATGGAATGTAAGCAGAATTGTACCTAATAATGTTTTTAAACATTTTCTTTGAGGCATCAGTAGCTCTTTAAGGTAAAGAACTCCTGAACTACACACAGTACTTCAGATACAGACACACCATGGACCTGTAGAGGGGCAGCATGACCTCTTTCCTCCTGCTGGAGAACCCCCTTGATATGCAATCCAGCATCCTTTTTCCCTTCCTCACAATTTCTTGGCATTGCATTGACAGTTTCAGGTCACTCTAATTTCTGTCCCCAGGTCTGTCTCCTCCTCTAAGACTGTGACTATCACCCACTGAGACTGTTCTCAGACCTGTTTTTTTTTTTATGCCCTATGTGCATTACCTTGCACTTTTTAGCATTGAACCTCAAATGCGAGATTCCAACCCACCTTTCCAACCTTGCTAGGTCCTCCATGAGATCCCTTATACCCTTCTAAGTGTCCATCCTTCTGCAGAGCTTGATATCGTCCATGAAAAGACATGTCTTGCATTTGATGCCATTCCAAAAGTCATGAAAACAATGACTAGTACTGGACCCAGCACTGAACCCTGTGGGACCCCTCTAGTAACTTCTATCATCCTGGATCACTCCCTCCATACCATCACCAACTGAATTCTACTCTCTAGCCAGTTTGATACCCATCTGGTTAGTGTCTTCCCTGTCTCCATATCCACCAGTTTTTTGATCAACCTCCTGTGGGGGACTGAGTCAAAGAGCATGCTGAAGTACAAGTATATTATGTCCACCACTTGGCCCATGTCTACTGCCATAGTGATCTAATCAAAGATGCTGGTCAGATTTGTTTGGCATGACCTCTCTGCCATGAACCCATGAAGTCTGCTATCTTTAAACCCATGTGCCTCAAAGAACTTAAGTAAGCTTATTTCTCAGACAATACAAACTTACTGCACCAAGAGACTTTCTCACTCACAAAAGTGATTGTTTGCTATCTTGCTAACTCAGGTATTCTAGCTATACCCCATTAGGGTATAATTTGGCATTACCATATTGTATTTTGCTGCTTGAGGTATCTGCCCTTTTTACCATTTTTTTTTGTTACAGTGTTTCTCCCTGCCTGCCTGACTACTTCCAAAGCAAATTGCTGTTGCACCTTGTCTTCATTGTTAAGGTATTTGCCATAGATCCATTCACGTTAGTCACCTGCCTCAAACTTCACCCAACTATGCTACATATGGTACCCTCCCTGTCTGTATCACCTTTCTCTCTCGCCTATCCCTAACCCCTCTCTTTGCCTGTACTCGCTCCCCTCAGGTCCTTTCATTTATAGTCTCATCTCAGCCTTGCCATGCTAGTTTTGTCTTCCCTCATTCTCCCCTACCACAGCCTACCCCCTCCTCTCTTCCTTTTACTCTTCTCCCATTCACCCTACCCTATTTCTGATATCCACCCTGGGTACATTCAGACCCCCTCCCTTAGCCTTGAAGTTCTCCGATGGGCCATCCTCTCTTTTCCTTTCCCTCCCCCCTTCACTCAAGAGAGTGAAAGTCCCACTCTGTTCTACTTTTCTTCATTCCCCTCCTCCTTTCTGGTGATTTCAATCCTAACCCAGGCCCTCTTTCTCCTTCATTCCCCCCATTCTGTCTAAAGGTCTGAGTATCTTCCACATAAATGCTAGGAGCCTCCACCCTAAGCCTGATTCTTTTAAAGTCTGGATCTTTCAGTTTCTCCCTGTCCTCCTGTGCATATCCAAATCCTGGCTCTCATTGAAGATACCAGACACCAACTTGGCTCTTCCTGACTACTACTTCTTCCACAGGACTGTGGCAAGCATGGTGATGGACTGGCCTTGTATGCCCGCCAAAATTTGTCCTTCTCTGTCACCTTCAGAGAGTCAGTTCCTTCCTCCTACAAGCTCCTTCTAGTTAAGTTGACCTTTCCATTCACACTTCTTATTTAAGTTGGTGTTTTGTATGCCTCTCCAAAGATCTCCTCCTCCTCCCTGGTTGACTCCCTTTCATCATTTGTCTCCCATGCTAACTCTGGTGAGCTTATCCTCTTGGGAGACTGCAACATAAATTGGCTCTCCCCTGCCTTCAAGCCCACTCTCCACAAGATTGAATGCACCTAACTGATAGTCGACCCCACTCGACTCAAACCTCACTCCTCTAAATACTCCTTCCTGGAATGGGTGCTCACCTCACACCCCTACTATATCATTGAAGCAGGCACTCTTCCTGGCACCTTCAATGACCACAACATGACCTACTGTTTCAGGAAAGTGAGGTCCACTCACTCTGCCCCTAAATACATTTGATCCAGGTCACTGAGGACTCTGGACTCAAATGCCCTCCTAAACAACTGGGCTTCTTCTGACTGGTCACCAGACTGTTCTTCCACAGACATTGACACTGCCTTCTCCTGTTTCCTTATCATTTTTAACCACACTTGGAGCATCCATTCCCCCTAAATAAATCTAGAGTTAGGGTCTCCCATCACCCATGGATTCTATGTCAAATTATCAATCTTTGTAAGCTCCATGACCAAGTTAGGGCTCATTTCAAATTCTCAGAATCCTTGCCTGACCTACAGTCTTACAGGTCACTCAGAAATTCTTGCACTAAGGTTGTCCGCTCTGCCTAGACCCTGTACTTCAAATCTAATTTCCAGTCTAACCTTAATTCTCGTGATAACTTCTGGAAGGTTATTCACTCCCTCTTTGATCCTTCAGTCCATTCAAATCCCTCCATCCTCCAAGTGAATGGTTCATTGGTCTCTGACTCTCTCTCAGTTGCCACTCATTTTTTTCTATTTTTTTCTGCCTTGGCAGGACCGGGCAGCTGTTTTCAGCTGCATCACACAAGCTTCAGCTGCCCCAATCTCCTCTGGTGCCAGAGACCATTATCCCCTGTGGATTGCATCCCCACAGCAGAGCCATCAAAGGAGGGCCATCCTCCTCCACCTGGGACACAAATCCAGACTGCCCCAAATCATAGAGATCGGGCAGGCCATCAGCCTGACAGATAGGACTTAATGAAGCCCATCTTCCATTTTTCGTCCTAATTTTTCTTCTCTGGGCTCCACTGATGTGCAATGAACATGTTTTATGAGCTCCACCTCCACAGAGATACCCTAGGTGCTTTGAACATGGGCCCTTCCCATCTGTGTGACTTGCACGCCTCACTTCCTGGATTCCTCCAAGTGGCAGTTAAGCAGTGAGTCACAGAATCCCCCCTCCCTAACTGAGGAGAGCAGTCCTAAAGATGCTCAATCCTCCCTTTAATGGCTGACTGACAAGTGACCCATGTCTGTTCCCAAGTGCATGGCACCCACAGCATCTCAGCTGTCTTCACCCTAGCCCAGCTAGTTGCCACTCATTTTAACAAATTCTTCACCAACTGTGCTCTTCCCTCATCCAGTCCTCTGGTCACTCTCTCCCCCAGTTCCTGCCTGCCTCTTCCCCTCCCCTCTCTCCTGAATGCTTCCATTTTGCCCCTGTCTTCCCCCACAGAGCCTTCCTCACCCTGACTTCACTTAACCTGCCAAAGTCCAATCTTCTACAAATCTTGGCTCTGACTATTACCTTTCCACTTGCTCACTTTTGTACCTCTCTTTCTCCCTTTGTGCTGTCCCTCAGGCCTGGAAGATAGCAAAGGTCTTACCTCTGCACAAAGAGGGTGACCCCTCCACCACAGGCAACTACTGGCCAATATCACTTCTTCTCTCTCTCTTGTTAAGCCTCAGAAGACCCTCATCTTCTCCAGACTTACTGACTTCCTTTATTCCTTAGATTTCCTATCCCCTTTCAGTCTGGCTTTAGGAAGCACCACTTCATGGTATCTTCCTTGCTGGAGGTAACTGATTCTATCCTCAATGCGATGGATCAGAGATATATCATCTCAGCTATATTCATTGACCTGGCCAGAGCCTTTGACTCAGTGTCCCAGCCTCTCCTCAACAAGCTGAGCTCAGCAGACCTCTCAGCATCTGCAGCTGGCTGGTTCCCCTCATAATTCACAGGGCGTCAGCAGTCAGTGCAAGTGGGTGGCATCCTGTTTCCCATTCTCCCCATCCTAGCCGGTGTCCCTCAAGGCTCCATCCTGGGCCCTGTTCTGTTCTCCATTTTCCTACATGACCTCCCCTCTGGTTGTGTCACTTCACATATCCAAATGTATGCGGATGATATGGTCATTTACAACTCTGTCCCTTCAGCTTCAGTTGTGGAAGATCTGCTCCAAAAAAGGACTGCCACAATATCCTGCATTCGTTCCATGCCAACCAACTCAGGGTCAACACAAAGAAGACTGTCACTATAACCTTCAGTACTAATCAGAAACTGGCTAGGTTTTCACCTCCTCCTGCTTTTTCCAGGCTTGATGGCACCCCTCTTGACATCGTCCCACTGTCAAGTACCTTGCAGTCTGGCTTGACAGCAAGCTCAGTTTCTTTGTTCACATCAATGCCATTCATGCCAAATTCCTCCCAAACCTAGGTGCCATGTACCATGACAAAGACTGCCTCTCCCTCCAGACCCACCAGGAGCTGGTAACCAAAATGGTCTTCCCAATCTTATAAAATGCTGATGTGGTCTATAGTACTGCCCCTACCTCCTCCCTTGCCAGACTGGATACCCTGTGTATCACCTTCTGCTATTTTGAAACCAACTCTTCCCTCTGCACTCATCACTGTTCACTTTTTTCCTCCCTCTCCATCCACCCTCTCCCTTTATGTCGCTAGTCCCACTGTGCCACCTTCATTGCCAAATATTGGTTCATATCCATTCCATCCTACCTATCCTCCCTCATCTCCCCTGTTCCCTCCTCTTTCTATTCCCTCTGCTACAGGAATTCTGGACCTTCTCCATTCCCCACCTTCTGTCATCTGCTGGCCATGCTGCTTTCTCCTACCACTTCTCCTCCCTCTGGAATATGCTCTCCTCTTCCCTCCTCCTCCTCTCCTCCTCCTCTCCCCCTCACTCTGCCTTTAAATAGCAACTAAGTCAATTCCATGCACCCTCCTTTTCCTGTAAATCATCTTCCTAATCTCATATCCACTTTCTTGACCCTCTCCTGTCAGCCCTCCTTCATTTGAGGCTCTTTAGCGTAGTCCCCAACTCAACATGCACTATGTACTTTGCTTCACTCATGCCTAGCCACCATATCATTGCTGTATTTATGCTGTAATTTTATGTGTCCACTCCATCTTCTGTCACCATTGTATTTTTTGATCATATGCTTTTTTTAGATTTGTAATCTATATCCATATTATGCTATGTAAGTTGTTCCTCCTTATTTCACTTCCCATGGGTCACACCTGGAAATGAGCTTCAGTTCAGTGTGCCTTCCCCAGTTACCAACTTTCAATAAAAAAAAAATCAATCAACAAATAAATAAATAAAACATTTTCCTTTTGAAACACACTGACTGGTCCATAGTTCTCCAGTTTTTTTTTTGTTATTTTAATTTATTAAAAGTTTCATAAATTACAGGTTAGTTTCTAGGAGAAACACGTCTTGCTTACAGAATGGCCTATGTCAATACAAACAGCAAATACATAAACTAACATATACAAAGTCACTTAAAACAAGTACAAATAGACTGTTCCTGCAACAACTGTTTTTTTAAGCCATATTCAAAAATACCAAGGGTTGATGCAGTGCTTAGCTGAGGAGTTAGATGATTCCATGAGAGAGGAGCAACATAGGGAAATCATTATTTCCCCAAATGAATCAGAAACTTGGGTAAATAGAGTCCTTATTGAGACACATCTCTGAGACTGTAGTTATAGGTGGGAGCTATAAGCCTTCCAGATAAGTAGGTAGAAGTATGCTTGTTAATGGTATTATAAATAAGGGAGAACCAATGAAAAGTGTGTCTGGAAACAGGGGACACCCAATTTGACTGAGACAGTAGGGTACAATGGTGTTCATTCCATTTAGCCTTTAAAATAAAATGTAGAAGCTGATAGTAAACAATGTTCAATGGGAGAAGGTTTAAGACATTGGCATGATGTTAAATAGTAAATAATCCAGTTAAATAGTAAATAGTCCACTACAGGGAGAATGACTTGAGCAATAATATTTTTATGATCTGTATACCTGCCATGTTTTAAGTAATCGAGGCATAGTCGAACTTTTGAAACAGTTTTATCAATGTGAGATTTGAAAGTTAGTGAAGAATCAAAAATGAGACCAAGCTATTTAAATTCACTCACAAACTCAAGTGGATTATTATCTAAAGTAATAGAAAATGAAGATTTTGCCAGTAACACAACAGGCTGAGACCCAAACCCAAAGTCATTTTGATATTTAAAAGTAAACGGATATTAGAAAAACAGTTCACAAGTGTATCTAAATCACCTAGAAGAGGGGAGGAAAGAAAAGAAGGATTCTTGTGAGCCTTGAAAAGAATCATGTCATTGGCATAGAGTCAGACTGAACAATGGTCCACAACAAAGGTAGGGGATCTACAAAAACAGTGAAAAGAATAGGACCAAGTATAGACCTTTGAGGAACCCAGTAGAAATACAGTAGCTAGTGGAGAAAAAAGACAACCATCCCAGTGCACAGATTGAGTTCTCCTGTGTAAGTAAGAAGAGAGCCAAGTAATAGCATTAGTGGAAAAAATATAAGAAAGTAAATGAGCTAAAGGCAATGAATGATTAATCTCATCAAAGGCTTTAGACAAGTCAATAAAAGAACCACCAAGATATCTTTTGTCCAAAGCCCTGAAGACAGAATCGTGAAAATCAATCGATGATGTTTGAATAGAGTTTTTGGTCTAAAGCCTGATTGAAAATTGGAAAGAATCTGGTAAGTAGCCAAATAGTCAACAATTTGGCAAAGGACAATTCTTTCCATGAATTTGGAAGCAACAAGGAGCAAAGAAATAGAACAATAATTCTCTGCTAAAGTGTTGTCCCCACTTTTATGCAAGGGATAAACTAATGAGTGCCTCCATGCTGAAGGAAAGGTTTGGGTGGTAAGGGATAAATACAAAATGTGAGTCAAAACAGGGTTTGACCTTGGGTCCAGTCCTGTGCAGGGACACAACAATGGCTGTCCTCCATTCATGCAAAACTATCTCTGTGTCTAATTAGCAATGATGGGAATGTGCTGCTTATTTATACAGACATGCCGTATACATACTGTAAGCAGCATGCTTCCATCATCTGTTGGACAGAGGGTGCTGAGGTGGAGTGTGGAGGGCAGTGTTGCCCATCATCCACAACCATGGCACCGACATGCAGATATGGGGGATGGGGTGGGGGTGGGTTATTAGTACAGTGGGTTGGAGGGGGTCCATTATCCACAACCACTGTTTGGGCTGGGGGGGCTGCTGCTGTGCACAGTTCAGGACAGAGGTGGGGCTTTGGTGTGGCAGAGTGGCTGGACATACTTGCTTATGGCCTGGGGGGCCAGGCTGTCACTGTTGGGGAAAGGGGAACAATGACATACCAGGAGGGGCTTTTCCGGTCCTGGAATGGGGACTGGGTGGGGGAGGGACAATTGGTCACCAGGAAATGCACTCTTTGTACATAATTTTGTACTGTCACCTCAGAAAGGGGATTGGGAGAGTTGGGAACACTGGACACCATGGAATGTGCTCTTTGTACATCTATTTTCATTTTCACCACAGGAAGGGGATCAGGTGAGGGAAGGGCCCCTGGACACCAGGGATATTTGAGTCTGGTACCAGGAGTGGTATCAAGGGGAGTGGGGCACCACTAGATATCAGGGACAGGGGTTTACATGATAGGAGAGGGATCAGAGGGAGGGGGAAGCCACTAGTACCAGGGACAGCTCACTGTGATGGGGCAATTGGAGGGGCTGCACCAGGCAAGCCAGCATCACTTCACATGCTAATGTGCCCATAACGGGTTTGTAAATGGCCCCTTGCTGCCTTGCATGCCCAATGGGTTCATTTACATGGGAAGTTTTAAATATTGCAGATTTTGCCTGGGTGAAAGCCGTTGTGGCACCCTATTTAGGGGGCGCTATCAAGTGGTGCTAAGTGACTTAGTGCCTGGGTGCAATGGCTCTATATTCAGAGGGACTGCACCATGTGCTATCCCTCTGAATATAGCCTTTTTGCACACCCACACTATCGCAAAGCACAGTGCAAATATATGCATTCTGCTTTGCTCATTTTTGAATATCTGGACCACAGTCTTTTAAAAGATCATCAACAGGGCACAATGTTGCCTCATTTAATTGACAATTTATATGAGTCTCATAGAAGTACTCCCTACCTCCTCAATATCAGTTTTTGAGAGGTGGAATAAAGAATTCCAAATAGATAGTACTGCTGAAATCTGGAACAGATATACAATGGCCAACTATAGATTAACTTTCTCAACATGATGGAGAGAGTTTACTTGGAAATTTTATATGCATTTTTTTCAAACACTGGCAGTGCAGGCTACATATATGAGCCCCCAAATGGGGAAATGTTAGAGAGGGTGCAGGGAGGGAAAAACCAACCAGGCACATATATTTTTGGACCTGCCCAGTACTTGCAATGTATTGGCAAGACATTAAAGATACGTTAATAACATTTTTGTACATCAGGATATACTTTCCCTCTCACTGGTTCTCCTTTCTACCCTATCAAGCAACATTGGGGGCAGGTATTGATATTATTATTAATAATAGTATTAGCAGCTAAATAGGTGATCACTATGATGTAGCTACAGAAAACTCCTCCACTGAAATCACATTGGATAAAAGTGGATAACAATAGATATTGAATGGAAACCTTGATGACTTCAGTACAGGGTAAACAAGCTAAAAATGTGGAATTCTGGATAAGATGTGTACTCTACCAGGTGGAGGTAGATTCAGAATCTGTCCCACGATCTGGTTTGCTGGAACTGAGTTGTAGGATAATGGGGAAGTTTTTTTTATCTTAGCATAGGGCATCTATTAATGGGGTGTTCCCTGGAGGAGAGTCACCAATAAAGGGGATATTACTGTAACCTATGAAATGTACATGATAAAGTTGATGTTGTTGTAGCATGAAGCTGACTTGCAATGCGTAGCTTCCCCTCCGTATATTATTTTTTTATGTTGGTGTCCTGTCTTCTATGTAAAACTGAAAAAAATATTTTAAATAAAACTTGGAATTTGCAAAAAGGAAAGACTCAAACTTCACAGGTGCCATTTGTATTAATCACCCCAGATTATCCCAGATGAACCTGGTATACCACCTTAATGTTAATGCTATTGCAACTGGGCTACTCAGAGGCAGAGACTGCTAGATGATTCATATGCTGCACAAGTAATGGATATCATTCTTCAATCACAATGGGACTCAACCATCTCCACCTAAAACAGACAATGGGCCATATTTTCTAGCTGGTGCATGGACCAGTCAATGGACCCCCTTTCCTGCAATATTTCTCAGGTGCTGGACTTTATACAAGTGGGCCTGGAGAAAGGACTATCTCCAGCCTTTCTGTGAGTGCAGACAGCCAAAACAGGGGCATCCAGAAGAACCACTGATATAACCCTACCAGGTGCACACCCCTTGTCAATAGATTTCTGATATCAAAGGCAACCGAGAACATTTGACCACAGAATGCTTCATTGGTAGAACCTTGGAAGCTCAGTATAGTCCTAGGTACTATAACCAAACTTCCTTTTTATTCCTTGGACTCAGAAACATTATACTATTTGATTTTGAAGACTGTGTTCCTAGTGGCAATTTGCTCAGCTCACAGGACATATGAACTACAGGCATTGTTGTGTAAATCCCCATTCCTAACTTTTCACAAAGTCTAGGTAGTCCTGAAAACTATTCTGTAACTTATACCTAAAGTTTCCTCCCCATTCCACATGTTACAAGGCTTCTTGCTTCCATTTTTCAAACCAGGACCGCATGACCCTTGGAGGGAGAGTCCGAAGTCACTGGGTACAGTATGAGTGCTCAGAGTTTATCTACCTCAAACCGACTCACACTGTATCACTGATAGACTGTTACTACTAATTAAAAGACCTAAGAATAGTATGCCTGCATCCTAAGTCTCCATATCCCTCTGGAAAATGTGGCAATCTGAGAGACTTATGTAGCTAAGGCTTTGGCAGTTCCACTAGGATTAAGGGCCCACTCCATGAGGAGAGTGGCCACCTGCTGGGTGGTTGGGACTGTGCCTCTGTCATTGTCATCAGTTCAGCTGCCACCTGAACATCCACCCACACCTGCTCTAGACAATATTGAATCAATGCCATTGACACTGACAGGGCCTCATTTGGCTGCAGTGTACTTTGGTTGATCTTGGACCTGCTCTCGTCTCTTCCCACCTGGGATCCTAGGGTTATTGCTTCTTAATCACCTACTAGTTATGACATCAGAGTGCTGTAATTGATGCAATTTCATAATGTGAGTTTACTTACTTGGTAAAGGTGATTATAGGAGCACCATTTACAACTCTTCAACTCCCATCAAATGAGAGAAAGTGACACCAGCACCTACTTTCTTGCTGCTATATTCGTTACTTTTTTGCTATTATTATTTTTTTTAATGCACCCCCTTCACCCTGGCCAATCCCTCTTTCAGGCCTCTCATGGACCTGCTCACCCAACTGCTTCAACCCCACTGCCACACATCACAGCCAGCGCAGGTAACCCCGATGTATCCCTTCATCAGGAGGGTCCCTTTCCTTCATACAGGATAAGCCATTCCAGCCATGCTAATGATCCTTGATGCTGCTGAGGTGGTACATGGAGGTCTGGGAGCTTGATGATAAGGGTCCAGGGAGGCCATCACCTGATCAGCCAGGGTGTCATTTTTCACTTTTCTCCCCAGGGAGTGGTGTGCCACAGATGTCTAGGTGTATGCTGACTTCCACCACTCCCAGTCATCTGTGACCTGATGTCCTGCTGTGTTTCTGGCCTCTGCCAGGGTCCAGCAGGCACTGGGCTGTATCCCCACCCTCTCTTGGAGAAGGCAAGCTGTCTCCAGATGCTCCATCCTTCTCCCTTCAGCAACTTGGGTCCATTCCCAAACCCAGGCCACCAGTGTCGCAGATGGAAATCCAACTGCTGCGCTGACGGGCCAGTTTTGCTATTAATTTTATAGGTGTTTTTTTTTTTTTTATAAAACAGTAGATTCCATTTAAGTGTACCTCAGATAAATGCACATTCCTGATAAGTGCACAATTTTCCTGTTTCCTGATTTCTTTACTATTCACATATTACAAAAGAAATCTGTTAAGTGTACACTGGATAAGTGTACATTTTAGCTAAATGCAGTTTCACAGTTCACTAACACATCTCTCCCTAGGTAGTTAGCACCTGTTAAGTACACAGGTGATTCTAAACAGTTGTGAAGCAGCATTTTACACCCTGTATCACTCAGCTGGCACTGAAAAGTTGCAAACAGCCTGAGATCATTGCCTTTTTTGGGTCCACAAGTGATACAGATAATGTGGACAGATGATCAACTTTGATATTTTTTTTATAGCATTTGCTTCATTCAGTTATTTGTCAATGTTGCACAGTAGCACATTTTAACATTTTTAGTATATTGCTATGATAAATAAATGTGGAATGCCATTACGGTGTCAGGTCTCAGTTATTTTCTTTATGTTGCACTGTAAGCATTGGAATTTGGATAAATTCGCATTCCGTTTAAATGCACATTTTCTTGCTGCAAAATAAGTATGCATTTAAGAAGATTCCACTGTACTAGTACATCTAGCTATAGATTGAACATGTAGAATTACCCTCTTTATTTGTTCTAGGTAGCTACCTGGCAGTTGTTGGGTTGTTTGTCTAGGATTGTCTTCCATTAAATATCATTGAAATAGTCAGTTGGCCTCCATTACTGGTACACTGACAGTGTTTTGTTCCTTTCAGTGGTGATTAAACCATTTTCCAGGTTTTTAAAAAGCTTTGGAAGTTCTGAAATGAGGGGCAGCACAGAGGAATTGGGTGGAGAGTGGATCGAATTCCAACTACTTTTTCAAATTTGTGCATCAGCCTATCAGAGGTAGCCTACACTACCCACTGGTTCTGACCTCAGAGTGCTATAAAAGGTGTTGTATAATCACCTCTCCCAGGTTAGTAAACCTGCATTTATTTTGCATTAAACAAAGAAGATCCAACCAAACACAGAAGTCAAAAACACAGCAGTTCAACTTTAACTATTCCCAAGCACAATGTCAATGACTGCCTCTTAAGTCATACAGTAATGAAATTTTTATAAAACATGTAATAATGTACACAGAAATTATACTGCTCCAGTACATAATAATGATTATGCACCTTACATTATAGAAATCTGCATATTTTTTATGTAGTTGACAGTTTTAGAAAATAGCAGAAGCTGTAAAAAGTTATGTTTATTAAAATTACAAGGAACATCACAAACTGAGCCAAGGAAGTTATGTTTATTAAAATTATCTGGAACATCACCAGATGAGCCAAGGACCATTTAAAGTGGGGTCCTAAGTTAACAACACAGTACATAAAATAATATGAACAAATAAAAGAAAGTGTAAAATATATATATAAAAAACTTCATCAGGATGCATAGAAATTAAGTTAAAAGTTCAGCACTACTTGGTGACAATAAGACTTAATAAGTTTCCCTGGCGTAAACTACTTTGAAGGAGGAAATATTCACTTCATGTATCCTACCCTGCTGCCATTTTATGTACCATTCAGAACTTGACAACTGCAAATCATAATCAAGAATTAATTGCAACCAGTGTGGTTGCACAGGCAGCATGTGATGCATAATGTTATTTATTGTTTATTTATTTAGTTTTTGTTTGCTGGGTAAGTGCACACTAGACAAAGACTTTGCCTGTTTTTAGGCATGACCCAGGAGAGTTACATACAGAGGAAATAGCAATTCAGGAGACACAATACAGTACATTACATGATTTAGTGCAAGGATCATAAGCTAAATAAATTAGTTCAGGCATTTCAGCAGTGCAGGTGGAGAGCAGTTACAGACAGGGGAAACAGCATTTGGGAGAAATCGTACAGTACATGTTTTAGTGCAAGGATTAGCAAAACTTGAAACACTATGACAGCTGATACAGTATTGGCATATGATGGAGGATTACATTTGGGTTCTCAAGAGTCCACTGAAGTTCTGTGTTCTGATTCTTGTCTTGAAATAATTACTATTCCTGTTCCATAAAATTTCTGTTATTTTCATGAAGATTTGGTGGAACATAGCCAAAATTTTAGTTTCAGTTATTTTGCTCTAATTTTGAAAGTACTCATCCAAATAATGTAACCAAATTTGACTGGTATGGAGCTCAATCCCATATCATGTACAAAGTTTTCAGTTACTAGATTTAGAGCTATAGGTGGACAAACATTTCATCAAATTTAAATTTTCAGTTATTTCGACCTAGTTTTAAAATGTCATATCCACATTTCTCTGCAGTTTGAAGATTTAAAGAACCAGGCAACATGGGCATATGTACCAAGTGTTAAGTCTCAACTTTAAAGGGGACTGTGTTATAGTGAGCTAAGCATTTTGCTAGCATACATTTATGTTATTTCAGTATAACTTTAAAGGTACTGATCTAAATGTTACAACAGTGGTAACTGTGCAAGAACATACAACTTTTATTTGTGGGCCAATTATCAAATTCCTGGTTTAAAAGGGAAATGTGTTATTAGCAGCCAAACATTTTGCAGTAATGTACATTTCAGTTATTTCCATTTACTTTTAAAAGAACTTATCCATATTTCACCAAATCTGAAATATTTAAACTACTATACCACATGATTATGTGCACTTTATTTTGCATTTCTAGATTTAAAAGGACCAAACTATAAGTAGCCAAATTTTCAGAAATGTTTAATTTTGCAAGTATGAAAACTCCAAAATTGTAAACCCAGACAGCTTTAAAACTAGAGAATGCAATGCCATTACATTTGAAAAGTCCATAGGCCTTAAAAGGAGACTATGTGGATCATTTTTATAGATTACATCTTTAGCTTAAAGGATGTCCATGTTATAAGCTGCCAAAAAATGCAAAACAAAATCAATACTTAAAGTTGAATTTCAGTGGTTGTGCAGGTAAAATTGGAAAGGCCACATGGTGAGATGTGCACATAAATGAATTCTGTCAAGTGATAAAACAACAATTGTGAAATGTTGGATATTTGCACAGAACCAACAGGGGTGCAGCTCAAAACTAAAAAGTCTCTATTATAGGGAGCATGCACTGTCTTTATAAGGGACAGGAAGTCAGGGGGATTCAAACTTGAATGACTGAGGATAGGGAGGCAGCTACTGCAGGGGTCACTAGTTGCAGGAGTTACTGTGCATGTACTGTAGATGCATTGTTTCACCAAGAAATGGACAGCTGAACTGGGAAGCACAAGATTATTAGACTCTAATTGGAGCAAGGAAGCATAGACCCTCAATGGTACTCTTATGTTATGCTGAGGCTCATTATCCCAACACTGTCCTACCCGTGCAGTATTGCCCAAGAGGTGCAGTATCCGGATAGTGAGAATCCCGGCAATAGTAAACACAACAGACATTTACAGGGGTAAGGTAGCGAATGTGATGGGTTGCTACCTTATCCCTGCTGATGGTCTACAAATCCTGGTTGGATCCAGAGGCTGGACAAGTTTCCCTGGTGGTGTTGAGGGCTAAACCACTGGCAGCTCAGCCAGCATGCCCTGGGAGGCCCAGGTTCTAGTCTGCACTGGGTCCATTTATTTTATTACCCCCCCCCGTAACTAATTTTAACTCAGAGGCCTTCCCCTTATCAAAGTTTGTTATTTTAGTTGTGGGGGGTGGTGAAGCCCCCATGAATTGCATTTTGGTATTTTTCAATCAGATGCCCGACATTGTATTGTCTGGCATCTGATTGATTCAGGAGTGTGTATTTCCGGCCAGTAAACTTGGGATCCTGAGACTCAGGATATTGAGTTTAGGGATAACATAGTATATCCATCTCAACAATTTCAACTTGAATGCAGGTTATACAGGAATCACACTAGATAATGTCTTGGACAAATTGCACTGCTCATTATTTTTCAAAATAATCTTTCACTTTTTATTCAGGTCCTAATAATCGGCATTATAAATCAATGTATCAAAGCTTTATTTCTTGCTGCTTCATCAGGAAAAATACTGACCTTACTATAACAATAATTTAAATTAGATGTTTTCTTCCAATTAATTCTATGTTAATCAATATGGACCTCTTAGCAAGTGGGCCATATAGATTTACATTCAAAGAGAGTGCAGCATATTGATATTATGTAAGAATCAGGCACAGTAAATTGACTATCCAGAGAGACTGATGTACGTGCAAGTCTAGGATTTAGCGGTACTCAGAGAGGTGTAGTGAGGGAAGAAAATGTATGGGGCACGAAGAAGGAGGATTTCTGGCTATCTAAATGGGATAGTTCTGATTGAAAAAAAGAGTAGATAACTCACTTTTTAAGGGAGTGTGTCACTGTAAAGTACAAAGAGGATAACAGGGGGACCAGAAGTTTAACCAAGTCTATATGGTTAAGTGATGAGATAAAAGGGGAGGGGAACAGTCACTAAGGAAGGAACCACAGAACTGGAAACAGCTCAGCTCAGCATATCAGATGAAGTAGTAATATGTGCCTTGGGAATATTAAATGTCACAAGAGAAAGTTTGACTGCATTACCTATTATGCTACCATAAATATTTAAGAACATGTTGCCAATAATATTTTTCTGGTATTTTCACTGTAAATTTAAAACTGTTAAACCAACTGTTCAAGTTTTGTTAGAAACCAAGACACATTGAACATTGAGGGCAGGATTCACAATAGGGATGCGCCCTGTGCATCTGTGATGCCCCAGTGCATCCCCGACTTGTGCCGTAGCATAACTCTGGTAGGGGCCGATGTGCTGGTGCACAGATGCACCACATACCACCCATAATAATATGCGGTGCTTCTGGAGAGGCTGTGAAGGGGGCATGCCCATACATATAGAGCTCAGCCCAATTCACAGCCCAACTTGGAAACACATCCCTGGGGCATGTCTGGGGTGCACCTCCCAAAGCTAAGTCTACAAGAAGTAGACTTAAATCAGTGGCCACCCACAGGCAGGCTGCCATTCTGCAAACAACAGGGGCAGTCAGCACACCCTAGCAGTCCAACCCTTCCCCCCCCCCTGCCAATAGCACAGAACCACAGGTAAACATAACCCAAATGT